>OX327004.1:50795171-60795171 GCA_946800695.1 Geum urbanum
ATTAAAGACTGAAATTGATGGTAAGCATCATGTTGATATGATTTTAAGAGTTTGGGTATCACTTTGATAGTTTTTAAAGTTCGGCCATCATTTTGATACGACGGCGAAAGTTCAAACTTTGTGAGTAACTTTTTTCCATATCTTTAATGCTATTGAACCGAACCCTCTCTTTTATGGCTCAATTGCTTATTGATAGTTTTCATTCCATGCCTATTATATTGTTGCAGACTTGCGATTAATGTAGTAGTAGAAAATTTTGCTCTGTATTGTTTGATCGATTGTGAAGTTTTTAAGCTATTTAAAGAAAAAAATTCAGCACCAGAGTTTGAACTTTCATCAAGTTGTCAATATGACGCCCAAACTTTAAAAACTATCAAGGTGGTGCGTAAACTCTCAAACTATATTTACGTGATACCTATAGCCATTTTTTGTCATAGCACTGTCTATGATGATGACGCAATATTTTTTTTTCAAAAATAAAGGGAAAACAAATGTAATACCATTACAAAATTCAATATTTTAAAAACTTTATTACGCAAAGGGCTGATCTGGTGTACTAAGCTTATTGTAAACTCAGTTTGACTAAAGTCTAGTTGACCAGTTCAATGGCTGAGATTTAAAAGCGTGCTCTCTCTCTCTCTCTCTCTCTCTCTCTCTCTCTCTCTCTCTCTCTCTCTCTCTCTCTCTCTCTCTCTCCACACACACACACACACACACACACACACCCTTCCATTGAGGTATACCTATTTTTGGTCATTTTCAGGTTTGGAGCATTACATCAACTTTTCAATCATATTTTACTCTCTCCACCGTTCAGATCTTAGGTCCCAATGTGTAGATCAAGCCTGTAAATTTCAACCAAAATGATGATCGTTAAGGTATTCAAAACTGCAATTGAAGTTTATAAGTATGAACAGTTCAGGTTTGACAGATTTGGTCTGTTCCTTGATTTACTCTAGTTCGATACCTTAACAGTCACCATTTTGGCTGAAAATTTACAGGAATGATCTACTCATATAGACCTAATATTTGGATGGTGGAGATAATAAAATATAATCGAAAAGTTTGTCTAATTCCCTATACCCAAAAATGACCAAAAAAAGGTATACCTTAGTGGAAGGGCAATATATATATATATATATATCGTTAGTCTCGAATACACTCCCTCCCTCTACACCCCCTATTTTTTCCACGTGGCATAATTGGATTGGATAAAATAATCAAAAGTCAATGAGGTTATAATGAGCTCAGAGCACCAAACTCTTACCTTTGCCCAAATTCCTCAGCCTCCCTCTGTCGCCGGCGGAGCGCCAATCTGGGAAGTCCAATGTGCGACCTCTTTCTCCCTTGGATCCCTTGTTTTCCAATCTGACTTGAATCCCCTATTTTCCATTCCACGAAATCGCGACGATCAGGAGGTCGAGTGAGGCCCTTAGGTGGAGGCGAGCGTCAGCAGAGCGCCAATTTGGGAAGTCAACTTGGCAATTTTACTTTTTCATTGTTTTCCAATCCGACTTGAATCCCCTGTTTTCCATTCCACGAAATCGCGACGATCAGGAGGTCGAGTGAGGCCCTTAGGTGGAGGCGAGCGTCGGCAGAGCGTCAACTTGGCAATTTTACTTTTTCATTGTTAAGAGGGAGCGAGCGAGCGAGAGAGAGAGAGAGAGAGAGAGAGAGAGAGAGAGAGAGAGAGAGAGAGAGAGAGAGAGAGAGAGAGAGAGAGAGAGAGAGAGAGAGAGAGAGAGAGACTTTTTCACTATTGCCGATCATGAATGCTTTATTGTAATTTTCTCTCATTAATTCCATATCACAAAAGATAGAAAGTTAAGATCTGCTAGCCCGATCTTTTTCACTATTGCCGATCATGAATGCTTTATTGTAATTTTCTCTCATTAATTCCATATCACAAAAGATAGAAAGTTAAGATCTGCTAGCCCGATCTTATTGTAAGCTCAAATTCAAAGAGTAAATCAACAGCTGAGATTTAAAAAAAATAGAGGGTGTAGAGAGAGGGAGAGTATTTGAGAACGACTCATTTTCACGCCTTCTCTTCCCACGCCTTAGTTTTCTTAATTTAGAGCCGTTGATTTAGTTAACCGGATTAAAATTGACCAACCCTATGATAAGTTGAGTGCATCAGATCAAAATTCTTTCCTCCAAAATTTATCCTCTCTTCACCTTTGTGAACCGCGCTTCGTCGCCGATCTCTCTCTCCTCCTTCTTTCGCTCGCCTTCAACTCTCCTCTGAACACCCAGAGCTTTGCCCATGACGATCTCTCTCTCCGACGTTGACTTCCTCCCTCTCTCTCCTCTATCTCTCTCCAGCCACCACCTCGTCCCTCTTTCATGATTCGTCGCCAAGAAACTCTGTAGCCACCATCTACCTCCTCGTTGATCTGACGTGGCACATCACTTAAGCAAGCTTGAACTGCTGAAACCTCAGTGGCTGTTCTCGTACTCAATTTGGCATCACCACACCCAAACCCATCACCACCACCTTCCCAAAACTCTTCCACCTTAGCCTCCTTCATCCTCCAATCCAATCCAACCCAACATCCCTCCCTCGAATCCTCCACGACCCGACCCTCCACTAGACCCCACTCTCCGTCAACCAAATCCTCAAGCTTATTTGGAACCATGGCCCCAAAGCCCTCCTCTTCTTCAAAACCCTCAATCAACACCCCACCTACTCTCACTCTGCTGCCTCCTATGACCATACCGTTGACATCGCAGCCCGCTTAAAAGACTACAAGTTCCTTTGGGTCTGAATGAGATTCCTCTGGGTTGGCCCGAACCTGAAAACCTCCAAAGCCATGGCAGCCAGAGAATGAGAGTGGCTTAGTATTTGGCCCAAGGTGGTGAGACGGTGCCTTGAGTTTATCATAAGCTCATTGACTATTGACTAATTTAACCTATCATATGGTGACCATGTGTCCATTTTTTTTAAAAAAACTAAGGCTTCGGGAGGGAATGCGTGAAAATGAGTTGTTTTCTCTCTCTCTCTCTCTCTCTCTCTCTCTCTCTCTCTTTCTCAAGCTACTCTCTCTCGTTTGTTTAATCGATCTGATCCGATTCGTAACCGACTTCCAATCCATTTTGCGTTTGCGGTTGTTGTTGTGTTACTCTTCATTACTTGCTCAGCTCTATTCTTGGATGCTAATTCTGATGATACGATAGATCCTCCGAAGCCCTCCAAGAGGATTATCCCAAGTGCTTTTCAAGGTGCTTTCCAACCCAAGAAACTTCACAATTGCAAACTAAGATAATAATTAATTCAAAGTAAATCTATAGGCAAAGTCATAATCCCTAGCAACTCCGTATCCTTGATGAGTAATCTCACGAATCTACGTGCTGACTTAATCGTCTGTATATGGAATTGAGTGAAGTGAGTTGCAGTGAGCTTTGAGAGACGAAGATAGACGAAGATTGATAGAGGCTTGCTCAAAGATTTAAGCTTGGATTCAAAGGACTTGTTTGACATGGATAGTTCTTGTAGTTGGGATTTGAATTTGGAGAGGGTTAAAAAGATTTACGGTCGGATTCAGACTCGATTTTTCTTAATGTGATCTCGTAGGTTTTGGTCAAGGCCTGTTGCTTTTGGATTTTGACAAGCATGAGAGTGGCTTGCAGTTAAAGATCGAGCAGTGTAGAGATTGTAGATAGAATCCTCATAGACTCTGAAGATGGCGTCGACTGGGGGAGAGCCTCAGCCTAGTGAAGCAACGAAACCGTGGTAGGTGACATCGTAGATGCAGATAAGCGAGTCAAAATCGGAGTCCAAGGATTGAAGATGGGTGGAGTACTAATCTGAGCAAGTATAAAATGAGGAGGGAATGGAGTAGAGATGTGGGGGGGGGGGGGGGGGGAGAGAAGAATGAAAATTATAAGGGTATTATAGTCTTTTATCCTCTTTTTTTGGAAAAAAATCATTGACATAAATGTTGCTATGACGAAAAATGGCTATAGGCATTACGTTGATAAGATTTTTAGACTATGCACCACTTTGCTAGTTTTTAAAGTTTGGGAATAATATTGGCAACTTAATGAAAGTTTTGACCTTGGTGGTGACTTTAATCCTTATTTATGTAACATTTCGTCCTGAGAATTTTCGTTTTAAGATTTGTTTAAGGTTAATCGAAAAGGTAATTAACTTTTATCGTTAGTAATTATTGATGGCCTTTCGATCTTTATTGGTTAAGTTTTTCGATAAACTTTATGAAGAAAAGTTGTAGAGTTTGTCAAGACAAGTTTGTACCCACGTCTAGCGTTGAAGTCAGAGTTACGATGAAGAAATTAAGGTTAGTGAAAGTTTTATTTTATTTACGAAGTTAGTTAGTCGCAAGTATAAATATTGACTTTCCAAATGTGGAAGTCACATTTTCAATTTCGGGATAACTATATTTTCTCTCTCCTCCCCCGTGTCTCTCTCCTCTCTCCCGTGAACAGTGAGTCGCCGGCGAGATCGGTGTGAAACTCTTCCTCTCCTTCTCTTCTTTAAAACCCACAATGTTTCAACCTCCATTTTGTGAAGATCAGGCCGTGGTGTCATGGGAAAGAGTCGCTGGCTTTATGAACCCTAGTTTTTGGGGTCATTTATTTCTCGACCAAATCGACCGACGAGAAGCACTGGGCTTTAAAGCCCTTATCACTATGAAGCTAACCATATATGTATGACACTTCAATTTCATTTAAGCGTGGAGAATTGAAGGATTGATAATTGTGTGAGGTTTCAGTTTTCAGTTAAATTCGACTAGTTAGAGGATGAATTGGACTTTATTGTAGTTGAGAAAATTGTTTGTTGTGTGATTTGGAGCAGAATAGGTCTTGAGTCGCCGGGAAGAGTCACCGGCGCTGCACGGCAGTGGTTCACGGTGGAGGATTTTTTATGTAAATTTTATATCATTTTACTCATAATTACGTACCGATTGTAATGAAGAGGTTATTCAGTTGATTTGGATATAGTTGTTTAAGTCATATGTTTAATCGGTTATTAATTAAACGATTTTACGATAGAAATGAATGGTTGAGTTGAATGTCGATTCGACCTCGAGTCGCGTAACGTTCAAGGATTTGTTATGAACTTTAAAAGGATTCAAGATTTAGAAAATGGAATTAGATTAAAGCTTGTTTGTACTTTGTAAAGCACGATATTCGAGAATCCGATGTTCTCGACGATAATGCTCGTTGGTGAAGGAGCTTAGTTATTCGATATGACTTTCAGCGATTAGTTATTAAATAATAATCGTTGGTTCAGTACGATGTGTTAGCAGCCAGTATCAGACATATAGAACGCCGACAGACATGCTTTCGCTTGGTGAAAATCACGGCACAATACTGTGAGTGGACATTTATTTTCACTATTGAATTGCGAGTTCAGTTATTATGTAGTATGTTTATGATTATGTTTTACGAGATTTTATGTTTTGGAGGTTTGATTTGTGATGGTCATATTTAGTTGCATCAATGCTCTGACTATTCGGTTGATCACCGGATAGCCGGTCAGATCGGGTTAGGACAAACAGGGTCTGACCTAGATTGTCTTGGGTTAGGACAAACACCTAGATGATCCCATCACTTTACTTTTCATACATACTGTCGTTCCGGGTTAAAGCAAATACCTTGAATGACCACCTCCATTTGTAGTTCAGTTTATGGTATTTGAACTCGCATTATTTCACATAAATCAGCGGAAATGCATACAATTATCGTTTTTCGGATTTACATAGTTTATAAGTTTTGTCCACCCACTCTAACATTTTTATGTTTTTATGCTTTTCCGTGAGCCTTTTGTTTTAGATTGCCTAGATTACAGGTTAGCCGGTTGAAGTCGTCACCATCCAGAGTTCGAGACATGACAGTCCACAGCTTATGTATTCTCAGTATAGGTTCTCAGTTAAATGTCTGGGTTGCTCGTGCTAAGGTAGCTGGTACTGATTAGGCGATACGGGTCCCGTAAGACTTATCCTCGATTACTACGATAATTTGGGGTGGTTCTTATCAATTTAAAATACTAAAAAGATGGTAACACCTCGAAATATTAGTAAGATAAAGATTTATTACTATGAAATTCGATGTTCTTGTAGAAAGTATTCCACACATTGTATATATATCATAGAGCAGTTCTATGAGGCCTCCCATAAGGTCTAATTTTATAGCCTTAATCCAACGTGACAATGCCATGTCACTTCTATGTCATCATATTCACCACATCGGGTACGAGAATAATCAATACTAACCATTTGAACTTTGTTTTTTGGATATAAATATTTATTACCAAAAAGATTAAAAAAATGAATAAAACAAATGACAAACCCAACAGACAATAGGTTTTAGATCTGAAAGTTCATATATATCTTCATATCTCCACCCCAAAATCTCTAATTTTAATTGATCTAGAATTTTGAATTTATGGTTGATTTTATTTGTTGTGTTCTTGACCTGATATACCAAAGGTTATGACAAACAGAAAAATACTAAGTTACAATAAATCAAAGATGATCAAATCAAAAAACAAGATCAAATATGAATATCCATGATCGAAGATTGCAACCCCTATTATACACGAATATATTCTACCAGTATCGTCTTCGATATTCTTCTTCATTTTCTTCTAAATTTTATCTCTCCTCTCCCACTCTTCAATCTTCTTCTTCTTAATCTGATCGTTCTTTTCTCTCGCTTCTTCTTCTTATTCAATTCCTCTTCAGTTATCTCTCCATCTTCTCCTCCTTCCACTAAAAAAAAAAATTGCTATGGCCATTGACGAAACCTGCCCCATCCCGTTTTATTTTTACAAGTCGAGACAGGACGGAATTGATGATTCTAAAACTGGAACCTGTAAAGGCCTATACCATTCGGGTTCAGGATTGGCCGGGCCCAGCACGAGATCTAGCCTTTCTTTTCTTTTTCTCCAAGTTTTGCAGTAAAAAATATGAAATCTGAAATGAACTTCATTGTTTCAATTTCATACACATAAGTTGCTGTATGAATTTCAAATAGTTGTAATACAAATAAGTTGATGTACGGGTAACACTTGTTATTGATCAAAAAATTGATCATTCTTCAGTGGCTATCTGCACATAGCCATTCCTTCAAGTCCCTTGAGAGTACTGTGTATCCGAAAATGAGTCAAATGAAAGTACCTGCGAAAAATAGAATTAGCTTACTACACAATTGATCGAAGATGAAAAGTGAGAACAACATCAAAAGACTACTCTCGTTACAAACAACTTTCCCTTCCCCAACCCACTTAGCATTGGTCTAGATGTGATACCACCTTCACTACTGGAGGAGAGAATCGGGGCGACGTAGATTGCTCGTCGCCTCGTATGGATTTTACGTCGCCTCGATTTCTTGTGACCAAAACTACGTCGCCTCGTCTTGTCGCTTCAGATTGATCACTCCACCATTGGGGCGACAAATAACCAATCTTCGTCGCTTCATTTTATTTCACGCGACGTAAAAACTTTTACGTCGCTTCGTCTTATCGCCCCCTGAGGCGACGTAGATTGAGCAATCTACGTCGCTTCATTTTATTTTTTTAAAATTTTTTTTTTCTTTTTGGCTCAATGAGGCGACGTAGATTGCTCAATCTACGTCGCTTCAGTGTATTTAATATTTAATTTTTTTTTAAATAAACAAAGCGACGTAGATTGCTCAATCTACGTCGCCTCAGTGTATTTAATATTTTTTTTAAATAAACAAAGCGACGTAGATTGCTCAATCTACGTCGCTTCAATGTATTTAATATTTAATATTTTTTTTTAATAAACAAAGCGACGTAGCTAGATTGCTCAATCTACGTCGCTTCAGTGTATTTAATATTTAATTTTTTTTAAATAAACAAAGCGACGTAGATTGCTCAATCTACGTCGCTTCAATGTATTTAATGTTTAATTTTTTTTCTTTTTGAATAAATGAGGCGACGTAGATTTCTCAATCTACGTCGCTTAATTGTATTTATTTTTTTTTTCTTTGAATAAATGAGGGGACGTAGATTGAGCAATCTACGTCGCCTCAATGTATTTAATTTTTAATTTTTTTCTTTATTTATACAATGAGGCGACGTAGATTGAACAATCTACGTCGCCTCCTTTATTCAAAAATTAAAAAAATAAAAATTAAATATTATTGTACCAAGTCACGACCTATCGCAATTTACAAACACAAAAACCCATTTAAACACAAAAACGCATTCAACCACAAATCAAGTTATATAGAAAAAATTGGCACAAATCAAAACGTTAAAAGTTTATACAAATCAAGTTTACACAAATCAAGTTTATACAAAGCCTAGATATAGTTTACGAGCCAGGAGGTGGTGGAGGAGCTTGAGGTTGTTGACTCGCAGCGTGGAATGATCACATCATGGCCTCCATTTCTTGCATCCTTTGGGCGAGCGCATTAAATTCCGCTATGGCCTTCTGCGTCACCTCGCTCAATCTGCGCGCCTCCTCTTTGACTTCATCGATCTCCCTTTGCATTTGGGTTTAGGTTTCCTGTACTCGGGCCCCTCCTCTCGGTTTGGGGTCGCGTGTGAGAGCGCGCCCCACCCCTGTAACGTCGAACAAGAACAAATATTAGTATACTCTATGGTAAAGCAAAACGTAAATCGAGATGAACGATCGTGGTTTAGGAGATTTATTACCTCTTATAGAGGTCCCGGGCCTTGAACCCACCTCTTCCTCTATGATATTTATTTGTGTATCAAGAGGAAGAGGCTGGGGTTGGGAAACCTCATCGCCGTCAACTGGGCCCGCAACACTATCTTGTTGCGACAAGACTTCATCGAGTCGACGCTTCACTGCCGCCTGCTCAATTAAAATAGATCAAATAAATAATATTACAATATAGTAAACAAAAATAATTGAAATAACGTAACGTGAACCTATTTGTCTTACCACTTTCTCAGCCGCATTCTTGTCCGGCTGGTATACGTTAATCCACGTCTGGACGGCGGGCGCTCTATGACCCTCCTTCTCCAACACCTCGCTTCGGTACGAGAGGGCGAGGGATCCCGAATGGTGGTTGAGCTGCTGCTCCTTGTTCTTATTTCGGTTTCCTCGGTTCTGTTTGCACAATCGCTGCCACACACACACAAAAATCATTTTAAAATAAGAATAGATAAACATGCATATTGTTCGAATGTTGGCTACCAAAACTGTGTGGATAGTTTATGAAGCTCACCAAGTAAGCAGGGTCTTCGAAGTGGGCTTTTAACCACGCCCATTGGTTTTCCCTCCCGAGAAACTCGGCCGGAGTCTCCTGGCTGACGTGGAGATAATGTTGATGGCAATCGTACTTCGAATCCTTGTAGATTGTTTGCGCCGTCGCATCAATGAAGTTCCACATCTCCAGATCAGTCGCCGGGATGTCGTAGTTCGTCTAGCACAACACATTTAAATTCCGTTATGTGAAAGTTATATTTACATTTACTACAAGTAGGTAAGTAAGCTAAGGCCAGTAAGTATACCTCAAGACTTCTACTGACGATGCAAATCACTAAGTCCCAAAAAGCTAGATGCAAGCATTGGAACTTTTCCGCGGATGATGCTACCGATGTCTCTACACATCAGACTCCTCATTTCCCTCGTCGCAGGCCCCCCATGCCTCGTAGAGTAAGCGACTTGTAGTCGCCTATTGTTGTTCATCCAGACGAGGTACTCCGTCTTCGTCCCGACAACGACTCCGCGCTGTTGCGTCGTCGGATCTCCGGTTGCCATGTCCACCATGCCGGGGAGTTTGGTCTTCTTGCACCGGATGCTGAGGGCGGAAGGGTGCTGTGACGCCGTAGTGGCGTCGCTGTCATCCACTTGAGGAATCGCATCCTCAAGGTTTGGGGCGGGCGTTAAAACCCCTACTTCCGGAATCGTCGGGGTCGCAGATTGTCCCATGGGGCAACCCGACCCGGAAGCCCCATCTCTGCTGAAAGCTCGCCACGCCGCCTTCGCAGCTTCCGCCGCCTCCGTAGCTGCCGCGGCCGCATCTCCGTACCCAAGTCACCCACTCTTTGCCACTGGTTTTTTCGCACATTCCTCTTCTTCAAAGCAGCGCGAGCTTTTGGACCATCCTTAGACTTCGATTCAATCGAAAAAATGGTTCCAAGGATGTTGTCACACACATTTTTTTCAATGTGCATGACATCTAGGCAATGTCTGATCTTCAATGATGACCAATACGGTAGCTTCCAAAATATGCTTTCGTGAGTCCAACACTGTCTGTTAATCGGATTGTACGGCACCTTCAAGTCTTCATGTTGGCTAAGAATAGGGTAAACGTGTGACCTAACGTCTTCCAAAATTTCATCTCCACTCTTACGATAGGGTCTTCCGCCAAACTCCTCTTTCCCGTTAAATGCCTTGCTCAATCTCCAAGGGTGATCTTGGTAGAGCCATTTTCGATGACCTTCATAAACTATCCTCCCACATATATGCTCTGAAGTTAGCTCATCTAGACAGATTGGACATGCCTTGTACCCTTTCACAGTTGACCCCGCAAGCATCCCTAAACCTGGAAAGTCGCTAATAGTCCACATTACCGTTGCCTTCATCAAGAATACCTCATTGTCTACTCGATCAAAAGTATGGACTCCAACGACCCATAAATGTATTAGCTCCTCGATCATCGGCTCAATGAGTACACTAAGGCACTTTTCGGGAGATTTAGGGCCTGGAATCAACACTGATAACATGTTATATTCCTTCTTCATGCACATTGATGGTGGTAGATTGTACGGCATCACAACAACGGGCCATGTACTATGCAAAGTTCTCATTGTTCCGAATGGATTGAAACCGTCTGTTGCTACTCCAAGGCGGACATTCCTGCAGTCCCGTGCAAAACCTGGAAAAGTTCTGTCAAAATGTTGAAACGCTTCTCCATCAGCTAGGTGGCTGAGGCTACCAGCCACGCATATCCGCTCCCCCAGCCATCGCATATGCTTGGCAGTGTGTGGGGACATAAACAAGCGCTTTAACCTTGGTGTTAGAGGGAAGTTACGAATTATTTTTTTGGGAATATCATTCGTATTTGGCTTATATCTTTCAGAATAACACACTGGACAAATCCTCTCGTTTACAAGCGCCTCCCTGAACAACACACAGTTAAACTCACACGCATCAATTCTTTCGTAACCTAGTGAAAGATCACTCAAGATTTTTTTTATTCTCGAGTATGAACAGGGGAATGTGTGCTCTTTCGGAAGAAGTTTATTAATGTAAATACATAAAGAGTCAACACTTGTGTCCGACCATCCATTTTCATTTTTCATTTCCATTGCATCTAATATGGCACTCAAAACAGTTTCCTCACTGCCTTCATATAATGGGGTCTGTGACTCCTTCAATAATCTATCGTACTTTTCATAATCATCGTCTACCATGTCATTGAAGTTCATGCCCGAATTATCTTCCACTAATTGTTGGGGTGCATCTGCATGGTATCCAGGATAATAGGGATATGCATCATGTAGAATCTCCAACTGCGGGTTCACTGAAGGACCGGCACCACTAGAAGGACTGACTCTGTCTTGAAGCCACTGTCTTCGTTGACTGAGCATTGCCGGTTCACCAGAAACTTCCCCGTGAAGGTGCCAGACTGTATAAGTAGGACTCAAACCACTGTGTGATAAGTGATGATACATGACATCCATAGTAACCTTGAACGGACCGTTCTTACAACGTTTGCACGGGCAGAAGTAATAATCGGCTCCGTTACTATGTCGCCGGGCAAAATTCATGAACTCGAATATGCCTGTGATGTACCTTGGATCAGCACGATGATATGTCATCCAAGTTTTGTCTGAGAGTCCGTCCATGTTTCCTGTCAACATAAACAATCAATATGAACAAAGTTACCACGCCACAGTTGTGATTCAACCAAAACCCCACACTTATTCGCCTTATGCCTCCGGGTTGGGTCCTATCCCCTTCAGGGGAACACGACATTTGTCAACGCTTTTGCACCCATGCGTTTCAGCTCCAGTTTAGGGAAATTTCGGCAGCTTCTTCCTACAGTTCCCCGAGTGCACACATATCTAAACAACCTAATTTGCACTCGGGGAACATTTAAAGGAGACACTGTCGAAACCATATCCCAAAACTGAAACTGAAATCACATGAATAGCAAAAGGATCAACAAAGTCATGTTCACCTAAAGTGTCCAAAAATGGGACAATTCGAGAATCAACAACTCAACTCGATCAACTAGATGAGTTGTTCATTCTCAAACGGGAGTTCTAAGTTGATAAACACCACAATTATATTAGCCATACGCTCGATTTCATGATTAACACTAATAACACTACTAATTAAGACTCGAATACACATAATCTACACTAATCATCAATTAATTTCACTAAATTTAACCAAATTTCAAACATTAATCATGAACCCATAACATGATTTATCACAATTCAATGATTAAAACACTAAAACTACAACATAACACCAAATTCAATTCAACTTCAAACATTTCACCAAAACTTCAATTTCACTTCTAATCATCAATAAATTTCACTAAACTTAACCAAATTTCAAACATTATTCATGAACCCATAACATGATTTAACACAATTCAATGATTCAAACACTAAAACTACAACATAACACCAAATTCAATTCAACTTCAAACATTTCACCAAAACTTCAATTTCACTTCTAATTTAACATATTATGGTCATAAAGAGGGTTAAAGAGATACAAATCAAACTAACCTTACTCAAGAATCAAATCAATGGCAAGAACAACCTTCTTTCTCAATTTCCTCAAATTTCTCCCAAAATCGCCCAAAACAGCTGCAGAACGACGGGGAACTGTTTTTCTAAAATTCTAACTTTATGAACAGGTTGACTTTAAGAAGAAGAGTAGATCCAGATTTAAAAAAAAACGAGGCGACGTAGATTAGTTTGGTCGCTTCGAATGAAAAAGTAGTCGCCTCAGTTTGTTGAAGCGACAAGTATGAATCTACGTCGCCTCAGTTTGTTGAAGCGACGTACTTTTTATCAAGGGCAATGTATGTCGCCTCATCTGAAATCGGAGCGACGTAGAAATATAACTACGTCGCCCCGATTCTCTCCTCCAGTAGTGCTTGTGAATCGTAACCAAGATAGCAAATTAAGTAGTATACAAGACAAAGGTCTTTGCTCAGATTAAGCATCAAATTTTTAGATAAACCCAATTCATGTGCTATTAATAAAAGGATCAAATCAATCCTAACAAGTTCAAATCCCAGCTTTGATTTATTTGATTCCCATGTAAACCTAGAAACACCGAAATTGAATGTACATGCAATTTCAAGATTACTAATGTCATACAATCTCAAAATATACATGCAATTGAATACTAGTGTCCAACTACAATATATAGGATTACTATCCCAACTGAGGGCATGAATCACTGTGAGGAGTGCGAGCCGACGTCTTTCCAATAATTTTTCCGTCTTCATATGAGAATGTTTGACACATATTTCAATGAAATCAACAAAATTTAAACAATTGGAAGCAATAGATCATTGATTTGAATGATTTCTCAGCAACCGCACAATGAAAATCAAACTGAAATTAGAACAATGAGGAGAGAAACCTTAGCGAAAGTGGGTGCTCTCCACCCAAAGTCTCCGTCTTTGAGCTTGATGAAGTTGGACACTGCAAAGATGAAGCTGATGATGACGAGAAGAGAAGGGGGTCTGCTTTTCTGTGCTGTGTTTTGGCGTCGACCTTGGTTGAGATGTGACTGAGTGAAGAGCAATCACTACCGCTCCGCGTCCTCTGCCTCCGGGTGATTCCACAACACGCTCTTCGTGTGCTGCCACTGCTGGTCTTCCAGGCCGACCACCACCTCCCACGCCTCATCCGACATTGGCTGGTCAACGATGAAGAGATCCGCCACATCCTCTTCTCTTCCGACGGCGGGTCCCGCCACGTTACTGTCGAAGACGAGGTTGGGAACGTCTCGGGTGGTGGAATCACAAAGTAGATTCCATTGAGGGCTCGAGCAACTGGGGTTTTGATTGAGAGAGAGAGAGAGAAAATAGGTTTACCAAATTGAACTTATTAGGTTTACCAAATTGAACTTATACCACGTACAGTGGGAGTGAAATAAGTGAAATTCGTCACGACAAATTTTTGGTTATCAAAGCTATCCATTTAACGACTGTAATGATTTTCTATCGTTAGAAAAATACATTTAGCGATGGCATGACGACAACGTGTGCAAGCTGTTGCTAATAAGTGTAGCAAAGTACTTGGTCGTTGCTGTAATTAATTATAGCAATTGCGACTGCAAATTTCAGCCGTGGCAAAAATCTATACATGGTTATAAGTAATTTTTTTTGTAGTGTTCTCCGATCATCTTACTCCATTTATTGTTTCTGATTTTGAAATTGATTTTTCTTTCTTTCTCGTGAATCACAGAAACTAATTTAAAATGAAGATGATATCAACAAAACATCTTAATTAACCATTAATTAAAGAATTTAATCGACTTTTACTATAATGATGCGATTAATATATTTATAAGTGAATTGATATGTCATGTCACATAAATTTAAAGTTATAATTTTGTGGTCTTCCTTAAAGTCCAGCTAATATCATTTTCCAAATATCATATTCTCGTAGCAATTTATTCAATGTGCACATTTATTCGATATCGGCAAATTCTGGCCAGGCTACGGAACACGTACGTTTGCTTCAACTCCTCATATCCTGTAAAGCAAGCAAAACATTCATTAGTCTTTTCACATTTTCTCACAAGGAATATACTTTTAGCGAAATTAAGAGAGACTAGCCGGCCGACTAGGGTTGTGGACTTGTGGTCTTACGTACTTAGAACAATCCATGTCGGGGGAGATGTTTGGGATCTTCAAGGCCGTGCCGCAATCACTGGGGAGAGCAGCATATCGAGGTAAATCAAAGTGAGACAACAACGTGGAAGCCTTGATGCACTCACATTCGTCTTTGAGGTTGGGAAGCTGGTTGAGTGATCTGACACCGTCGCAGCATGCCTTGGTTGGGGTGTCCTCGCGGCCCGGATTCTGCACTAGGTAAGGAATGCAAGGTTCTACCGCCATGAGGATGGAATCACAGTCGGGTGCGCTCATGGCCGACTCGGAAACCAATGCGATCATGACAAAGGCTGCGGCTACAATCTTGGTCAGTTGAGACATGGTTAATTTGAATTCACAACTTAAAATTAATTAGTTAATGAAGTAGTAACTAATATATTGGTGTAGTGTTGGAATGGAGTGCATGCTGTGTAGAACTGTGAAGTTTATATATTGGTCAGCCCGACTATCATGTAAATATCATGCTCGGTGTTTAGGGACGTACTATTGTTAAGACTACAAGTCGACCTTGTAATAATTTATGCAGAAAAAATGTTCCTGGAGTTCTTTGGTGGCTGGAATTTTGGGGTCACACTCTTCATGAGTTTTGGTGAAGAAAGTAGTTAATTAGGTTTCGATCTTTCCGGTTAGTCTCAAATGCTTTGTATGGATTTTAATACAAATTTTGCATTGAATATAATGAAATGAGACTATGTATATATATAATGATTATAATCTAACATCATATCCTTATCCTAGGAAGCACGAAAGCGGGGAAGAAGAGGCGTTTTGCGCTTCTAAAACAGAAACATCGCGGAAGCACCGGGAAAGCGCTCGAAAGGGCGCTTCGTGAAAAAGTCAATTTGGAAGCGCGGCGGAAGCGAGCGTTTCTGATTTGGAAGCGCGTTGTGATAAGTAAGTCTGGAAGCATGAGGACGAATTTGACTCTTTCAAGCGAAATAATCACTCGACCTAATTCTTCCATCGCCTCCTGACAAGTGAAAAATCACCCACAAAGATAACCCTAATCTTGAGTAAATTTATCAATGTAGTAATTGATAAATATGGGTCATTACCCGCTGGGGATTGGTGAAACTAAACCTTAAGACACTAGTTAGACGCAAATGTCAGCAAGTTGACAGATTTGACCAGCACACAAAGACACAACTACGAACCTAAGCTAGACTACTCCAAATACCACAAAAATTTAACACAAAATACTAGACTCAGTGAGAGAGTATCACACAAAATTTGAGGGTTTTATGAGTTGATTTTGGTACTTAAATAATTCGGTGAAATACAGCTATGTGCACAAATTAGTTAAGAGGAATGCAATCCACCACCGCTATTTCATCTTTCTAACACATACTTAACCTAATGTATATATCCAATAAATGAAAGTTTCCAAGAAGAGTTGATAATTACAACCACATCTTATTACCTAATCTTTATTCCTATGCAGGTTTGCCATGGATCTCCCCTACATCTATCTCTCTATGAACTCATAGTCATGGATCCCAAGGTTTATAAAGAAGAAAACATTAGGATCTAGAAAAGGTTTGAGAAGCTTCAAGGGTTCACAGGTATACTATGGGTGTGTCCTGCTAGACCTAGGGTTTCAATCACCTGACAAAATCATCTATTCGGTGTATCACTGTAAAGAATCTGGGGGAAGAAATTATCTTCAGTCGCCCATATCTCATGACAATAGAACCCTAGAATGCATACTAAGTTGGCCACCAAAGCAAACATATAAGAATTCATTCGGTGAATCATATAGAGAAATAAATCTCATTCAAAAGACTATGCAAAATTAGGTCAAAGTGTGTGCATTAAAGAGACTTCATGTACGAAGCTTCAAGCAACCCCTTAACAAGATGTTTAGCTACTAAAATTCACAATTGAAGAATCAAAACAAAACATGTAGTGATAAAAACAAGAAAGAATGAAGAAGAGAAGTTATTCGTCAGCTTCGATGGATTGAGAAGAATTCTCGATGGATTGAAGCACGTATGTAGGGATTCTCTGAATCGACTGCTCTTCTCTTGCTCGAAGGTTTGTCTCCAAAACTGTTAATTACCCTTTTGCAAAACTCTAAAGTGGATTTATATACTCCTTGGTTTGGTCTCTCCCAATCCTCTTTGGTTCATGCTTCTTTACTTGCATATAAATCCTTCTTTTCCTTTATGTGCACAATGAATCCTTCTTTTGTTCCCTTTTTCTTTATAAAATAATTACCCAAAAGTCACTTAAAACTATCCATTTGCCCAAAAAGACTTAGCTTCTTTGAAACTACCCAAAAGTCATCAAATTTGAATTTTAGTGACAAAAAAGTTACTTTAAAACATATAATTTGAAATAAAAGCCTTTTCCGCGTGGACCATTTTACTCCTCCATTATTTTGTCCAATTTTTTTTCAAAAAAAAAAATCTTTTTGCAAAATAATAATAATTGTTTTTCAAGACTACAAACTCAAAAAACAAGGATACTAACTCCAGAACATAAAGATATCAACTGTAGTTCATAAAGATACCAACTCAAGTTTGTAAAGATACCATGATTTATTTTTGGTTTTTTTTTCTTCACGATTCGACACAAACTCAAATCAACAAGGATATTGTATTGTGTTAAGAAGATATCATGATATTAGAGAGAGAGAGAGAGAGAGAGAGAGAGAGAGAGAGAGAGAGGAAGATTGGGAATCTGGAGGCGTAGATCACTGGAGATCAAAAAGAAAGGCTATCACAAATCAGGAGGAGTGAAAGTGATGGTAGATATGGAAAAGAGAGCGAGACAAACTTTGTGTGTGAGAGGAAATGAGCGATTGTTACGACCTGAACCAAAATTACGTGCTTATCGAGTTATATTAAGTTTTCTCGCGGATTAGTCGCATTACCGAGGTTGTTGAAAAATTTTCACTGGGCAAGAATTTGATTTGACTTTCTTCAAAAAAGTTGTAGAGTATTTAATTTCAAGATCATAGGAATTTTCGGAGAATTTTTTGGATAAGCGAGCTATTTCTTATGCTTATCAGAAGTTCGCGCGAGAAATACATAAAAAGAAAAATATTTTTAGTCGGTTAATTCTCGACCGTTTGATGGCAATAAGATTGATTTTAGATGGTTGATTTTTCGAGGAGCTTGGGGGGTATAAATAGGGAAATTTTGGAAATTAAAATGAGAAAATCAGAAAAATTGCCCGAAGCCCTCAACCCCTTTCCTCCGGTGGCCCGTTTTCTTCAACCCGACCCGAACCGCTGATTCCGGCCACCGACGGAAAAGGTAGGAAAATGAAGCTTGATGCTTCCTCGATTGTTTGGTATGGTTATTTTTGGGATTTGCTAGTGTTTGGTAGCAACCCGAATCAGGTTTAGCTTTGCCAAATCGCCTCCGTTAGTGGCAGTGCTTCGACGAAGTTTTGGGGGTCGAGGGTGGGGGACTTTTGAAGCTCTTCCCCTGTTGAGTCTTTCTAGGCAGGTAGCGTGGACCAAGGAAGCTCCACGACAGAGTTTTGTTGAAATGGGATTTCGGGCCGATTTCGGGCCGTGAGATTTGAGCGTCGATTCCAGCGACTCGGCAGCGAGTTGGGGCATGTAGGACTAGGGGATAGGTTGAGCTTGAGGAGAGGAACTTTTTTAGGGGTAAATCTCCACTGTTGGTGGCGGTTTCCGAACAGTAGGTTTCTTGTCTATTTCGGCTAATTCCGGCCAAATGCCGGTGAATTGAACTTCGGTCCAGTTACAAAAGTGGAAGGGCTCGCAGAGAGATTTCCAATGAGGGGTCAACTATCCCTATTGGAGGACTTTTACCGGAGGCGTGTGTGGCTCACTTACCACCGCTTGTAGAGGCGCGTGAGGGCCATGCACCGTCGTCTACGGCGGTGCTCCGACGAGGTAGTTTGTAGAAATTACTGGCGGGACTTCCGGGGTTGTGTTTATGGTTGATTTCCATATTTTTACGTATATTCTGATATCGTATGATCTATATTTACAGGACATCGTGATCGCGACCCTAACAATGAAGGAGATTCCGCTGGACCCCAGCAGTAGTCGCAGACTTGTGAGTGGATGTTTATTTATTTTATAGTTGCTGCGAGTTCATATTTATACAGATTTTAGTCTCCTGTATTTTATTACAGTCGAGTTTGGAGGTATGTTTGTGATGGTTTTATTTTCAGCATCGATGCTTTGACTAGCCGGCTGATCACTGACTAGTCAGGTCAGACCGAGTTAGGACAAACGCCCTGCCGACCCAGATTGTCTCGGGATAGGACAAACCCCCTAGACGATCCTTTCACCTTTTTATTTACAGTCTTGGAGACGCTCCGGGTTAGGACAAACACCCTGAGCGCCCACCTCCATATTTTATTCCAGTTTATTATATTTGAATTCACTTTATTTTACTGAATTCCTGGTTCTTATCTATGTTATTTGTTGAGAAATTTGGATGGACAATCGGTTGTCCACGGTTTATTTGTGGGAATCTAGTTAGAAGTGTTCTTTTCTTGCATGTTTTGGGTTGTTCAATTTTCAGGAGAAATTATGTCAAAATTTTCGTAAAATTTTTCAGAGTTAATTATTCGTTAGGATTTAATTCTAGTTTACTAGCTAAACTAGGATTGAGTCCTTTCAGCTTAGTCTCAGAGTATTAGGTTATAGATTCTGCAGACTCTTGGTCATGTCAATATAGGCATTTGATAGTGTACAACACTCTTGGGAGGATGGCCTGACCAGCTGGCGAATCCCCATCACAGCTCCAAGTATTGTACATTGTTAACTGTCTAGAGTCTCTTATTTGAGCCATATTCTTTATCTCTTTGAGTGAGCTAAATATATTTTTGTGGACTCTTAGGTCATTATGCCTCAACAACTAGCTCAACAGGATGAAGCGCAGTCTTTGAAACAAAAGATGTGTGAATTAATTACACGCATGATGTCAGCACCACATGAGGGTTATGATAATTTAGTAACCAAAGCTAAATCAGCAGAAGCAGTTCTCTTTGCAGGATCTCATGACCCTAAGACTTGTGAGAACTGGCTTATTGAGATTGGTCGAGTATGCGACCGCCTGCGTCCCTAGTTAACTTCAAAGAAGAGAACAACGATAGATGTGGGTCTGTTGTAGGACCATGCTTACTGTTGGTGGGAGAGCACTGAGAAAAATGAAACCACCACCCCGTGGGCAGAGTTCAGGGAGTTGTTCATGAGTCGCTTCTTCAGTGAAGCAACATAGAAGAGGATATATGAGGAGTTTATGAATCTTCGGCAATGAGACTTGTCTATTATGGAGTATCGGGATCGTTTCACCCATCTATCCCGATTTGCACCAAATTTTGTCAGGTTTTTGAAGGAAAGGTGTTGGAGGTTTAAGCAAGGTTTGCAACATGAGATTGCTCCATACATGTCAGGTATACCACACACTGAGTTTGATGAATTTATCAGTGTTGCTGTGAGATGTGAGGATAAACATTGATCTAAGTGGGGCCAGACTAGACAATTCGAGGAAGGTGGGCCTAGCCAGGGTCCTTCAAAAAGAGGAGGTATCTGGTTCCACATCATTTTCTGGTGAGGTATCTCAGACCTTTAGTGCACGTCGTCCAAGTTGTTTTTCAAGGTGGAGACGGAGTCGATCACAGAGGCAGAAGTCTGGAGCCAGTTTTAGTGGGTCTCGATTTACTCCGTTAACACCCAAAGATTTTCCTCTATGTAATAGATGTAACAAGCATCATTTCAGACAGTGTCAGTTTGGGACTTCAGCTTGCTATCGTTGTGGCCAGACGGGTCACTTTGTTAAGGAGTGTCCGCAGAGGGACACCTTAGTTGAATTTTCTATGCAGAGTTCTGGTAGCCGTCAGTGAGCGACTTTAAGGGTTAGAACCGCACCACCACCCAGACAGCCAGCTTATTAGGACAAGAGCCAGAAAGGGCGACCGACTGGACAGACTGGATAGACCCGACTTCATCGGATCACTCTACAGGAGAGCAGAGCATTTCCAGAGGTGATTATTGGTACATTGCATATTTTTGGTTATGTTGTTTATACTTTAATAGATTCAGGGGTGACACGCTTATTTATCTTTGTGATATTAGCATCAATAATAAACGTACCTGCCACTTCCTTATCAAAAATGTGGCGAGTGATTTATCCCTTTGGTGAGGTGATTTTAGTTGGGCTAATGTATAAAGATGATACACGACTTTGCAAGCACTAAATGAACACTTAACACTTAACAAAAACGCATAAACAATTAAAACCCTTTGGTGTAGATGTAGCATTGATAAGTAGGGATCGTTCTTAACCGGGGATTGAGGGTGCATGCATATTTACGCTATGGTTTAAAAGGGGGGTTTGAAAAGGTTGTTTATTATCTACGAAAATAAAGACAAGAATATGGCATAGCAAACACATCGTTGGCTTCTAAGTTCTAACATGCTTAAACTCATAGACAAGCAAAACAAACAAGAACATAGAATCCTAAACATGCTTACTAAAACCGAAAATAAAGTTTAATTACATATATACACATTGATCAACTCATCATACTCACCTCATTCCTTTATAACCTAATCATGTTATATGCAGCCTATTTAAAATCTAAGCCTTTACTATGTTGTTCATGTATTTCTCGAATGACAATGTTTTTGAACCAAGATTGCTCGCATTCTAGACACATCATAACATAAACCAAGATTGCTCGCATTTAAGTTAAGCATTAAGAATAGGAAACACATGCATAGCAAAGAACTCAGATTCGAAATAAGTTACAAAAACATGCTAGAATTATATAACCAAAAACTCTTATTTAAACTCTTCCTTAAAAATCAATCGTTCATACAAAAAGAGAGTAGAAGGTGACATGTTACACATTTTGGTCGTGATTGCAGTTGCAAAACATGTAGATGGCCTTCTAGTGGATGGAGAGAAACCTTCAGATTGCCTAAGTTACTCTTGTGGAGGATGGTGTTTGTTGGAGTGTGAAGAGCTTCGGCTTCTTGATGAATTTTTGGTTTTGGAGGAGACAAAGTGTTTGTGGACAGGAGCTCGGCTGTATGATGAGAGATGCTTGAGAATGAGGCTGAGCTCTTGTATTTATAGGTGAAGAATTCCAACTTTCCTCTCCAAACTAGGGATTCCTAGTTTACCCGGGTAGAACTGACAGCCTGTCTTCTTTCGAGTATTCCGGAAGTTCTAGAGCTCAGAAAATTATGATTTTGGACTCGTTGGAAAGAGGACTTCAAGAGCTTTCCAGAAAGGTATATGATCGCTATATTTGGAGTTTAATTGCGACTTCGGTGGTCTCTTGAAGTTACAGGTCTGTTCTGAGATCTTCTTTCCTTATTCCATGCTAGATATTTCTTTCTTGATTTCCAAGGAAATATACTCCTTGCCGAATTTCTTCAATATATTCAAGATATTTGATCTTCAAATGTGGCAAGTATGATCTCAATATTTCGGCCATGACTTCTTTCCATAAATGCTTGCCGACTTGATCTTCCTGGTCCACTTAGGAGAAATGTATTTGTTCTTCATTTGGGAAACCATTTGTGCGTACCATTTTAGTAACTTTTACGAATACCATTTCTCAACCATTTTGCGCGTCTCGGATATTTCGCCACGTCATTCCTAGTTGATTTAGGAAACTTCATTTTTCAGCTCCGCGAAACTCTCTGAGTTGTCGAACCATTTGCATTCCTACCCCGAGTAGGAATCCTAGTCAAAGTAGGAAATACCACTTTTCCTAAGCGAATTAGGAAACCTCCAATTTCTGCGTTTTAAGCTTCATTTCACCTCTTTTATTGTACTCCTTTATTCAAAACCTAAAAACAACAAAGTAAGTGAGAAATGATAGTACTAAGGTCAAAACAAAGCTAAATGTAAAGAGAAAGACATTAAGAATCAAGCATAAAATGCGTAGATCAAAAGACTGTAGCATGATGGTTGGAGGTTTTGGATTGTGTGTCGATCTAATACCTCTTGATATCGCAGATTTTGATTTAATTCTGGGCATGAACTTTCTAAGCAATTATTTAGCTTTGGTTGATTGTCATCGGAAAGAGGTAGTATTTACTATTTAGAAGTCTAGGGTTCCCTAAGATTTTATTTCGTGGGGAAAGAAATGTGTTTTCATCGTGCTTTATCTCAGCTATGAAGGCTGAGAAGATGTTGCAGAAATGGTGTACCGCATATGTAGCACATGTAGTAAATACCAGTATTTCCACCCCTAACCTTCAGCAGATTTAGGTTGTTAGGAAATATCCTGATGTTTTTTTTGAGAAATTACCAGGTCTTCCTCCAGTTAAGGAAATAGATTCCACGATTGTGCTACTTCCAGGTACAGGCCCCATAGCTCAAGCTCCATATAGAATGGCTCCAACTGAGTTGAGAGAGTTGCAAATTCAGCTTCAGGACCTAATTGATAAGGGTTTCATCCATTCTAGCATATCACCATGGGGAGCTCCAGTTTTATTTGTGAAAAAGAATGATGGATTTATGAGGTTATGCATCGATTATCAAAAGCTAAACCAGGTTATAGTGAAAAACAAGTATCCACTGCCACAGATTGATGATTTGTTTGATAAGTTTAAGGGAGCTACGGTATATTCTAAGATCTATTTTCGATAAGGATACCATCATTTGTGGATTAGAGAGTCAGATGTCTCTAAAACCGCATTCCGATCTCGATATGGGCTTTATGAGTTCCTACTTATGCCATTCGACTTGATGAATGCACCTGCTGCCTTTATGGATTTGATGAATCCAGTATTTCAGGTATATTTAGATAAATTTGTCATTGTATTTATTAACGATATCCTGATTTACTCTACAGACGAGAGGCAACATGTAAGACATTTCCATATTGTTTTAAGGGCCTTGAGAGAATTTCAGTTGTATGCCAAGTTCAGTAAATGTGAATTCTGGCTATATAGAATTAAATTTCTTGGCCATGTGATTTCAGCAAATGGAGTTAGTGTTGATCATGACAAGGTGGATGCAATGTTGAGTTGGAGCAGACATGCAAGTGTGGCTGATATCAGGAGCTTTCTAGGCTTAGCTGGTTACTACTGTCAGTTTGTGCAAGATTTTTCACTTATTGCTGCACCTCTTACCTGACTTTCGAGGAAAGGAGTCAAATTTGAATGGTCAGAGGCTTGTGAGAAAAGTTTACAGGCTTTAAAGACAAGGCTGGCCACTGCTCCAGTATTGACTTTACCGGATGATAGTGGAGAGTTTACTGTTTTCAGTGATGCATCCAAGTTAGGTTTGAGATGTGTATGTGATGATGCAGGAAAGAAAAGTTGTTGCTTTTGGTTCCCGACAATTAAAGCCTCATAAAGCGAATTAACCCACTCATAACTTGGAGTTCTTAGCGATTACTTTTGCGTTAAAGGTTTGGAGACATTACTTGTATGGTGCCAGGTGTCGGATTTTTACCGACCATAAAAGTCTTACATACTTCTTTACATAACCAGAACTAAATTTGAGGCAGAGGAGGTGGATGGAACTATTGAGTGATTATGAGTGCACTTTTGAGTACCATCCTGGAAAGGCGAACGTGGTGGCTGTTGCTCTTAGTCGAAAATCAGGAGTTGCTCTATTGCATATACAAATGACTCAGATGCCACTACTTTCTGAGTTGCGAGCCACCTGCACATTACTGTACACAGATGATGATGAACTGGGAGTTTTACTTGCCAAATTCTAGGTTCGACCTTTTCTTGTTGACAAAGTTTGTGACTTACAAGATTCTGATGTCTCATTGCTAAAACTAAAGGAAGCAATACGTAGTGGTGGACAACCAGACTTTACCTTGCGGAGAGATGGTTTATTGGTGATCAAAGGTAGACTTTGTGTTACGAACAATGAAGAATTGAAACAGGAGATACTTGATGAAACTTATTGTTCAGCTTATGCAATGCATCCTGGTAGTACAAAAATGTATCAAACTCTTCAGGATTATTATTGGTGGCTTAATATGAAGAGGGAAATAATGACATATGTGAGCCAGTGTCCCATTTGTCAACAAGTGAAGGCGGAGCGGCAGAAACCTTCAGACTTGATGCAACGTCTAGAGATTTTGGTTTAGAAATGGGAGCATGTTACTATAGATTTTGTATATAAGCTACCCCATACATCCAAGGGTCATATAGGTATCTGAGTAGTTATAGACCATTTCACGAAGTCTGCACATTTTATACCAGTTCCAGAGAAACTTTCTGCGAGCAAATTAGCTCAGTTGTATATGCAGAAGATTGTGAAGACACATGGTGTGCCTGTTTCTATTATTTCATATCGAGATTCCTTTTTCACTTCACAGTTCTGGAGAGTTACATGAGGTTATGGGCTCTAAGTTATGATTCAGTACAGTTTTTCACCCCCAGATGGATCGCCAGTCCGAGAGAACCATTCAGACATTAGAGGACATGTTGAGATCCTCCGTATTACAATTTTCAGGGAAATGAAATAAGTACCTGTATTTGATGAAATTTTCTTATAATAACAGTTTCTACTCCAACATTGGTATGTCACCATATGAAGCCTTATACAGGAAACAGTGTAGAACCCCACTGTGTTGGAGCGAGATAGGCGAGAGAAGCCATATCGGTCCGAATATTGTGCAAGAAACGATAGAGAACGTGCAGATCATTCAAGACAGATTAAAGGCTGCCCAAGATTGACTAAAGAGTTATGCAAACGTTAGGAGAAAGAAACTAAAATTTGAGGTTGGTGACTGGGTATTTTTGAAATTGTCGTCATGGAAGGGTGTTATGCGATTTGGAAAGCGTGACAAGCTTCAGCCACGATACATCAAACCATATGAGATTATTGAACGTGTTAGTGATGTTACTTATTGTTTGGAGTTACCATCAGAACTAGCACGTGTTCATGACGTATTCCATGTGTCCTTGTTGCGGAAATGTATCTCTGACCCTTCTTATATTATTATGCCTCAGCGAATTCCATTACGGGAGGACTTGAGGAACCAGTAGAGTTTCTTGACAGTAGAGAGCAGATTCTCCGGAATAAGACCATTCCTTTAGTGAAAGTACTATGGAAGAATCATGCAGTAGAAGAAGCCACTTGGAAACCAGAGCAGTACCCTCATCTTTTCTACTAGGTATGTAAATTTTGAGGACAAAATTTTTGTAAGGGGGGTAAATTGTTACAACCCGAACCAAAATTACATGCTTATCAAGTTATATTAAGTTTTATTGCGGATTAGTCGCATTGCCGAGGTTGTTAATGATTTTTTTATCAGGTGAGAATTCCATTTGACTTTCTTCACAAAAATTGTAGATTATTTAATTTCAAGCTCATAGAAATTTTTGGGGAATTTTTCGGATAAGCGAGTTATTTCTTATGCTTATCGGAAGTTTGCGCGAGAAATAAATAAAAAGAAAAATATTTTTAGTCTGCTAATTCTCGACCGTTCGACTGCAATAAGATAAATTTTGGACCATTGATCTATCGAGGAGCTTAGGGTATAAATAGGGGAATTTTGGAAATTAAAATGAGAAAATTAGAAAATTGGCCCTAAGTCATCGACCCGTTTTCTTCAATCCGACCCAAACTGCCAATTCCGGCCACCTTCGACGACGAAAAATGTAGGAAAAAGAAGCCTGATGCTTCCTTGATTAATTGGTGTGGTTATTTTTGGGATTTTCATGTGTGTGGTAGCAACCCGAATCAGGTTTAGCTTTGCCGAATCGCCGCCGTCGGTGGCTGTGCTCCGGTGAAGTTTTGGGGGTCGAGGGTGGGGGGATTTTGAAGCTCCCCCCTTTTGAGTCTTTCTAGATAGGTAGTGTGGATGGAGGAAGCTCTACGACATAGTTTTGTTGAATTAAGATTTCGGGCTGTGAGATTTGAGCGCCGATTCCGGTGACTCGACAGCGAGTTGGGGCGCGTAGGACTAAGGGATAGGTTGGGCTCGAGGAGAGAAATGTTTTGAGGGGTTAATCTCCGCCGTTGGTGACGGGTTCAGAAAGTAGGTTTCCGGTCTATTTCGGCTAATTTCGGCTAAATGCCGGTGAATTAGACTTCGGTCTAGTTACAAAAGTAGAAGGGCTCGCTGAGAGCTTTCTAACGAGGGGTCAACCGCCCCAATTGGAGGACTTTCACCAGAGGCCCGTGTGGCTCACGCACCACCGCCTGTGAAGGCGCATGAGGGCCACGCGCCGCCGTCCACGGTGGTGCTCTGGCGAGGCAGATTGTCGAAATTACTGGCGGGACTTCCAGGGTTATTTTTAGGGCCGATTTCCATAGTTTTATGTATATTCTGATATCGTATAATCCATATATACAGGACATCGTGATCGCGACCCTAGCAGCGAAAGAAATTTCGCTGGACCCCAACAATAGTCGTAGACTTATGAATTGCCGTTTATTTATTTTCATAGTTACTGCAAGTTTATGTTTACATAGATTTACAGTCTCCTATATTTTATTACTGCCGAGTTTGGAGGTATGTTTGTGATGGTTTTATTTTCAGCATCGATGCTTTGATTAGTCGGCTGATCACTGACCAGTTGTGTCAGACTGGGTTAGGACAAATGCCCTGCCGACCCAGATTGTCTCGAGATAGGACAAACCCCCTAGACGATCTCATCACCTTTTTATTTACAGTCTTGGAGACGCTCCGAGTTAGGACAAACACCCTGAGCGCTCACCTCCATATTTTATTTTAGTTTATTATATTTGAACTCACTTTATTTTACAGAAATTAGAGGGAAAATATGTTATTACAGATTTATCGTTTTACGTAGTTTACGTTATTTTTGTCCACTCACTCTAACTTTTTATATTTTAAATGTCTCTTCCTAAGATTTTCGGTTTCCATCGCCCAAGCTGCAGTATAAATCCTGAGTTTGAGTGGTGCCGTTGAAGGCTTTGAGTCCACCAGCCAGCTCCTCATTTAGTAAATTCCAGTGTACTGTTAGACCTGTTTATATGTATCTTATGTTCATCAAAGTCGCTCTGAATTCCAGTTGTTTATGTTATTTTCAGTTATTCAAATAGTAGTCAAGTGTGTTCTCTTTGTACTCAGAACCAGCATGTTGTAAATACATTTTTAATTCCTGAGCTAAATTCTTGGTTCTTATCTATGTTATTTGTTGAGGTTTATTTGTGGGAATCTAGTTAGAAATGTTCTTTTCTTGCAAGTTTTTGGTTGTTCAATTTTCAGGAGAAATTATGTCAAAATTTTCGTAGAATTTTTTAGAGTTAATTAATCGTTAGGATTTAATTCTAGTTTACTAGCTAAACTAGAGTTAAGTTCTTTCAGCTTGGTCTCCTTTAAAGATACTATCTCAGTGTTATAAATATATCATCTTAATTAGTGTCATAAATATGCCATCGCAAGATCATAAAGATAATATGAAAGTGTTTTAAGGATATAAAATAAGGATACCATTACAACATTTTAAAGATACAATCTAAGTGTTACAAAGATACCATCAAAGCGTCATAAAGATACTAACAAAGATTCACAAATATAGTTATGCTTAGTTCCCAAATATACTATTTAGTTTGCTAAAGATTACGTTTATTAAAAAAAAACTACTAAGGGTACCCAAATCTACCCGATTACCCAAACCAACTTCTGCCGATCAAGCATAGGGCGTACTTTGACTTTGTTGGCAGACCGAGTCGCGAGGAATCGGCAGTGCGGCGAGGACGGTGGGTGAGTCACAGGAGAGCAACGACTCGCAGCTGACGCCAAAGGCAGAGCTGGCTGAGTCTAGCCGAGTCTGGTCAAGTTGTTGGAGAGGCTAGGGAGAGTTAGGCAAGGCTATTTCGGGGATGGAAGAGACTAGCGAGGATGATGGATGAGAACGATGGCAACGATTGACGTGACCGACGACAGTGGAGTTAGATTTCGTGACATGGTTGGTTCTTTGTCGAGGCTCAGTTCTCGGTTGCAAGTTGTGGGCATCGGAGTGGTGAGGTCCGGTGAGATCTATTTCCGGTGAGGGTTGCATCGAGGTGATTATTGGATCCAACAAGATGGATATCAAATCCGGCGAGTGTTTCTATTTTCTGCCAGTGGCATAAACTATAATTTTGGAGATATTTTACCCTGTGGCAGCATGTAAATAAATCTAAAATCAGAGGTATTGTTTGCATATTTTAGAATAAAGTTACTTTTGGGTCATAAATTATGTTTGGATGACTTTTGATCAATTTTTAGGCTTTAAGTCACTGTTAGGTCAAGGACCATTTCTATAAATTAAATTAAATTACTAAATTAAACATAATAAAATAATAAATATAATTAAATTACTCAATTAATAACAATAAACCAAGAATAGGAGTTCAATTAAACATATAGAAGCATAAATATGCGACTGTCACCTCTATCTCATTTCGATCGTCTGCTTATTCACTCCTTCAAACCTTCTGATAGGTGAAAAATCACCTAACAAAGATAACCATATTCTTGAGAATTTATATCAATGTAGTAAATGACAAATATGGGTCATTACCTACAGAATATTTGTGAAACTAAGACTCAAGAAACATAAAAGACGCGAAAACCAGAAACCTGGCGGACTTGACCACTAGACATAAAGTAATTTACGAATAGTACTTACACTAAACCAAAACTCACGAAACAAAATCCTAGGCACCAAGAGAACTCGCGTGCCCCGTCTCTGTGCAAGCACGAACAAAATTTCACCATTTTCTTACCAATTCTCATCCTTTCCAATCCTAAATCTAGATCTTCTATTCTTAATCCCTTAATCCTAAATCCTGATTTCCTATTCCTAATCTCAATTCCTCAATTCTACATTGAAATACTATCTTTGTTCATAGCTATGGCTCTAGTCCTGAATCGCCGTGATGTTGAAGAATTGTCAGATCCAGATCTAGATCCCTAGCGACTTGTCGAGGATCTAGAGGAGGTCGACTTGGCGGCTCTATAGGATGGTGAGCATGAAGATCATATTGAATGACACTTCAGGGTTGCAAGGGATTTTGCAGTTAAATCTCTTAGCCCAAACCGTGTTTAGTAGTTGAAGGCTCGAATGTCGAACCTTTGGAGCGACATGCGAGGTTTCAGCAAGATCTGCTTTACCCATATTGCAGATGATAGGTTTGTGGTGAAGTTCGAATCTGTCTTAGATCAGAAGAGAGTTGTATCCAAAGGACCTTGGTATTATCATAATCTCATGGTGATTGTCCACGGTTTTGAAGGGATGGTTGATTCCATGAAGATTTCGACGGTGCGTGAGAGCGCTTGGGTTGTGGTGCAACCATCATGTGGTAGGTGGCTTCCCGGATCCCTTCAACTGAAGTGGTGCCGATGAATTGACAACTATATTAGTGAGTTCTTATAAATGATCCCAAGGCTCTTGATATGTATGCATTTATTCGGATTCATATTTCTTTGAACTTTCAAAAGCCTCTGGTGGTTTCTAAGAGGTTTAGATTTGATAATGATTACTATGAGGTTTGTCTGTTGGAGTATGCAAAGATCCATGCTTACTGTCCAAATTGTGGGTCTTTTGTGCATGGAACGGAGGGCTGTCTGGTGGGGCGGCGTGATAATAGCCCTATACCTTCTTCCCCGCGCAAGGTAGCAGAACTACTAGGGGTGGCTCTTTGGTAGCAGCCTCTTGTTCACGATGGGAATAAGGGTTGGTGGGACCAATGATGTTTTTTGTGTCCTCTGCCCCTAACCCGAACTCTATGTTGGAGATTTTGACAATTGTTTAACAACATGGAACTATGCCTCATCCTGAGCAGCAAGAAGCAATGGAAATGGTGGTGACTCTGGAAAATCCACATGTTGCTTGTCAGGTGAACCCTCTCTATGGGGAATTCCCGCCTAACAATGTCGTTTTTTTACATATGGAGGATGGGAGTACTATTCCAGTCTTAGGGACTAGTAGTCGCGCACCTACAACTGGGGTACCTTCTTTTGGTGTCCCCATTTCTGCGCCTTCTACATCTGGGATTGGACCGCTCCTAGTGGAAGGTTTGGTGCGTCGGTTTCATCTCCCAAATGGGATCTGCCTCCTAATCCTGTGATGGAGGCGACTATTGGCAATCCAAACCTAACAGGTGGGCTACTTTGTGAGACCCAAGCTGGCGGCAATGGGGACATGGGTGGCTCCCATGACTCTAGGGATCCAGTGATTGAAGATGAGGTAATTGATGTAGTCAATCGGCCTAGTGGAACAAGAAGGAAATGGCGAAACAAAAGAAAAGCCGATGAATGTAGAAGCAAATCCAAGTTGAAGCAGGTGCAAGGACCAAAAAATATCTCACCAAAGAAGAAGACATTATTACTTCCTGTTGGTACAGATGTGGAGGCACTTAAGCGGAACGTGAATCAGCTGTAGGAGTGGTGTCTAGATACCTAAGGAGTGGTGCCTCCAAATTTTTTAGTCTTCGCGCTACTCTGGTTTAGCTATCTAGGTTTGTGATCTTAGAAATGCTTAAACAATAACGATACGTTAATGTTTCGTTTTATCTGGCCGAGATCCCGGTGGAATCTAGTATTGCTATTACATATTAGAATGAAATTATCACCTCTTAAAAAAAACCAAAACTCACGAAAATTTAACACAAAACACTAGACTCAGTGGCAGACTGCCACATAAAAATTGAGAGTATTCGAAGTTTCTTTGGTTACCGAAATAATTCGGCCAAGTTACAGCTAATGCAAAAAATAATAAATTTCAGAAAAGTAAACATGTTGATGAAAACAAATAGAGATGAATGTTAATAACATCTCTCTACCGTAGACACCCTACAATTATCCCAAGCCAATCTACCTAACTATGGATGAATGTTCCCCACACATGAGCTTTGATTAAGTCATCATATATATTACACTCTCTTACTTGGCATGAAAGAGGGAGTGATTATCCGCTCAAACTTGATCCTTAATTAACCGACTTATACATATGGTGGTGTAAGTCTAAAAAACTAAAATCATTGAGTTCTGAGAATAGTTGGGTAACAACAAATTAAACTTCAAGGTTGATATGGTAGTCATGATAAGATAATTATAAGGTTTGAGCAAGACTCGAAAGGTTATGGATGTATTGATATGAACTTGGGCTTCTATTATATGAGTGATAGAAAATTTAGTCGAATGAATCTGCCCAATATACAAAGATATATATGCTTTATATATAACAGCTTTTCACATACATGCGTATGTGTTTGAAAATCTCTCATTTTTTTTCTATATTTCTTCGGGCTTGGTCCTTTTGTTATAGGAGCATTGTTCAATTTCTTGTTTAATATAGTTTTTAAGCTATCTATATAAGTTGTATTGGATAATGCTGCATATACATAGTAATAACCTGAATTCAGTTCTCTTTGTTGACATTTTATTCTTATAGCTTGGCTTTTAATTGTGCAGGCACTGTTTCCGCTTATGGTGTGACGAACAATACGTGGAAAGACGCACACAATGCATGTAAGAATCCCCGTATTTTCTTGGGATTTGTTGTTAAGTATTGAAAATTATTTGATAGACTAACCTGGGACGTGCTGTACGTTAATAACTCTTGTTATTTGATAGATTTACTGTGTGTTCCTTGCTCTCTTTTTCCAAAATCAGACACACTTTGTTGTAAATGTGTAGGATCAAATCTGTGATGTTGACATGTATACGACTTTAAAGTTCTCTAGAATATGATTCGAAACTAATGGCATATCTCATTTTTTTTATCACCCTTTATGTACTATGTTTCTACTGGATTACGCGCGAGACGCAATCTAGCAGAAGCAAGTACGAGTACTCCTTCTCGTTCGTCCGAACGTTGGGGATGTTCGGATGGTCGGGCGCTTCCTCTCCCTTCGGGTGTGTGGGTGTTCGGGTATGGTTGTTAGAAGAATACAACGACAAACAGATAGTCAGGGGTCGAGACGGGGTGGCCCGCCTTCAACGCTCCGATGCCTAAGTTAGAAGATGTATTGGATATAACAGTCAAGCGAACGTGTGTGAGAGTAGGTTGGAGTGTTTAATGCTTGGATCCGAATGTCGTTACCTGTAATAAATACCTTACATATATAGGTGGTTGAGCTTGGTGCTTGATGGTGTTTTTCGGTGTGGGACTGGTCTGGTTCTGTTGGTGTGTGATCCGCACATTCGGATGTGCGCCCCACGGGTGCGTGCGCGCTCGGATGGGGTCGGTTTTGTGAACAGAGTTGTAGCCTTCCTGGTGGTCTTTTGAGTGGTCAAGTAGGTGTTGATTGCCTGCTTAAGTGGATAAGTATATTTAATCGGACAACTAATGATGCTATACTAACAAGTCCCCCAAGTCCCCAAGTCAAAGAGAACTTTCTTGACTGGGGAGTTGAAAAAGGGGTTCGTGCGATTAACAAGAATACTTATCCGATTGAGCAGTGGTGTACGATTCTGTAACCCCCAAGTCCCCCAACTCTCCGGTCAAGGAAGGGCTCGCATGACGGAGTTGGTACCTGCACGTTTGATTGTGTACCTGTTCCTGTATTCTGGGCCCGGCCTCCAAATTGGTCTTGCTAGTTTGGAGCCGCGCGCCCGTGGAGTGTTGCCTGGTAAACATAAATAGGTGCAACATAGATACATAGGTATGCAAATGTGTGAATGTATGGTATGATGCGTGAATGTATGTGAATGTTTTTCGTACACCAACGTTGGATTGCCGCTGCGTACGTCGCACGTCAACGGGGATGCCGTTGCGTAAGCTGTATCGTCAACGGTGGGATCAAGACCGCGACGTACAATTGATGTGGCGCGCACAGAGGGACGAACAGCATGCCCGTGCCGCCCATCGGTCTTAGCGTGCGCAGAGGCCTCTGCCGCTTAAACCGGGTTACTTTCGCGCCCGGGGTGGGACAGACCCATGCCCGGAACGCTCATCGGTCTTAGTACGCACAAGGAGGGGACGGACCCACGAGCCCTTGCTGCCTAAGTCGGCGAGTCGATCGTTAACGTTACGCACACGGAGGGGAATAACCCCACGCCCGTGTCGCCCATCGGCTTAGCGTGCGCAGAGAGGAGTCGGCCCCATGCCTCTGCCACCACAGCCGGCTTGCTTTCGCGCCCGGGGAGGGGACGGACCCCAAGCCCGGAACGCTCATCGGTCTCAGAGCGCGCAAGGGGAGGACGGACCCCATACCCTTGCCGGCCGAGTCGGCGAGTCGATCGTTAACGTTGTGCGTACGGAGAGGACGAACCCCACACCCGTACCGCCCATCGGTCTTAGCGCGCGCAAAGAGGGGACGGACCCCATGCCTGTGCCGCCTAATCCGGCTTGCTAGTTCTTACCGGCACGCGCACGGAGGGGAGATGCCCCACGCCCGTGGCGGTGATCTCTGCATTTAGCATTTGCGGGCGTTCATCGTTTGTTGGTCGTGCGGGTGGTGTATGCGCCAGTACGAATGGCGGGAGAAGTGGCGTGTCTTGCCTTGGGTGTGGTGGTGCTCTGTTCGGTGAGGTGGTTGAGGTGACATTCCTTTTGACTTCTCCTTGGGACTCGTTGTGTAATAAATGCGAGCCGTCGTAATTAATGCTGGCGTGACCTGGGCATTAAATGCTGATGACGTAGTAACTGCTCGAAGCTCATGCGTCAGGCGCGTGGGAGCGTGGGGTGTTGCATGGATGACATGTGTCAAGACGTGGGAGACCGTGCTAGGGTTTTTAAAAACGAGGCGGGAAGCTGAAGAGTTGGCGCGGTTATTTAGGAGGGTAAGTAAACCGCCCTGGGGTCACGTGTCGCAATCTGACGGTCGACACGCGAAAATGGACGGCTGGCGTTCATTGGCGTAATCCGTCTGATCAGTATAAATAGGGCCTTGAGTGTCATCTTCCTCATCACTTTCATAATTTACCGAAACGCTGCCAAATTCACCCTGCAAATAGTGCTCACTGTTCGTTTCTGATCTCCTGTGTTGGTGTTTTTCTTGCCGGAATCTCCTCGCAACGTGCAACCCCTACCTTCGATCTTCAAATTTGGTGAGGCTTGAATCTATTATTATTTTTTATTTTGGTTTTTGTCATTTTTCTATTTTGTGCTCGTTGGTTTCTGGGTTTTTTGTTGGTTTTGGATTTTTCTGGGTTTTCATCTCAAGAACGAGGCGTGTTCTTGAGGTGTGCCTGGTTTGGTTTTGGTTTGGGGTGGGTTTTAGGTTTTTTGGTGTTTCTGGTAGGGTTTTTTTTTCTAAGTGTGGGTTCGCGTGCGTGCGTTTAGGAATGTAGCCAATAGAGATATCAAGCGGGCAATCGCGTGAGCGGATGTATGTACCGGGGGTGGGGTGGGTTAGTTGTGGTTCGAGTGGGTCGAGTACGTCGTCGTATGAGTCCGTGCTGAGTGTGGCGCCTCTGCGATACATCCCTAACACTTCTCCTGTGGTGCAGCCAATGGATCCCAAGCAAGCGCTCGCATCCGCAGGGTTGGGGAGCTCGTCGGGGGCGTCAGGCGCGTCTTCGTCCGGTTCTGGACCATGGGGTGAGGAAGGCGTTCAGCAGCAGGAGTCTGTTCCTCAGTTTGCGGAAGGCGGCCGCGTCCACTGGGTGCTATCAGACGGGACGCCGGTTCAGGAGCCAGAGTGTGCCCCGTCCGTGAAGGAGTTGGCCAGGTGGGCGCGCGATTATCATGTTCCAGGCTCCGTGCGCCTGAGGATCCCGGGCAAGGGCGACACGTTCACTCGCCCTCCGCGCGGCCAAGTCTGCCTGAGCGAGTTTCATCTCAAGGCCGGGATCAAGCTGCCTTTGCATCTATTCTTCCAGTATATGCTGGCGCTGCTGAGGATCTCTCTCGGCCAATGCGGGCCCACGCTCACCCGGACGCTCGTAGTCATGTTCAACATCTTCCGGGTGAGCGGCATGGATCAACCGACGCGGGCGGAGTTCCTCCACTTCTTCCGCATGCGATACTCTACGCGCCAGAGGGATTCGGGGACCTTCACGATGGAGGCTCGCGTGAAGTGGTGGCTGATGGACCCGCTCAGCTCATCAACCTCCTGGCGTACGATCAACTGTTTGGTGGGTGGAGATTGGGAGTTCGGCGCCTTCCCACCCAAGTATGCTGCTAACGCCGACAAGATCGATCGAGTCCCCCAGTTCTTTCATTCGCTCGACACGAACGAGTATCCGCTGACGCCTGTCGAAGAGGCCAGGATAGCTCGCCTCAAGTTCGTGTTCGACCCCTCGCCCGAGTCAAGATACTTCTGGGCCGCGTGCCATTGGGATCTCATCGAACGCACGCGTCTCGCCAGACCGCCTGGTCTGTGGGTCTTGTAGTTTTCTGCTAGGGGTAGGAATAGGATAATTTTACCAAGTGTTGTGTCTGTTCGCTAACCTTCCGTTTGTGTATTCTGCAGCCAAGATGACGAAATCCAAGGCGACGGACAAGGATGAAGCGCTCAAGCGCCGGATGGCCACGTTGCTGTCCACTGCTGAGAAGGTCCGCAAGGTGGCGGATGACGGGTGTGGTGGGCTCGTCTTGGGGGACAGCACCCAGGCGAAGATCCCCATCCCCGACGTTGCTGACTGCGCCCAGCCCCTCCGAGCGGATGCTCCCCGCCCGCCCCCAGGAAATGCTGCTGGATCAAAGGCCCAGGATTGGGCGGATAATCGCGATCGCCAGCATCGTGAGAAGGAGCAGCGCCAGGCGGATCGTGATCAGCGCCGGTCCGACCGGGTGGAGCAGAGGGACAGGCGTGATGCTGTCCGGACGCCTCAGTCTTCAAATCCACCTTCAAGTCCTCCACGAGCGCCTGAGCAGGGGGGAGGTGAGGAGAGTGCGCAGAAGTGGCCACGGACGGATGCTCCCGATGGTCCGCTCGCCTTCTGCGAGCCTTTGATGGACGCCATTCAGGTCGCAGTGAGATCCATGAATGGGCTGCTGCCTCCGAGACCACTTGTCCTGGATGATATTGACCGGGCGTACAACGTCTGTGCGATGATGCAACATAAGCTCTTCAGGGCGCGCCAGCAGCAGGCGAACGACCGGCAGGCGGAAGTGCTGAAGGCGGAGCTGCGCGGGCTCACCGAGTCGAATAGAAGGCTTCAGCATGGGCTCTCTAAGTCCAATGAGGTGGGGGATCGCCAGCTCCGTCAGCTCCATGAGGCAGCAGAGCGGGAGGCGCTTCTGAAGGCGGAGCGGGATAGCGCTCTGGCCGCGGTTGAGGAGGCGAAGGCTGACGCGGCGAACCGGCTGGCGGAGATGGAGTCCCGCCTGATGGAGGCCGAGCGCCATGCGTGGACCGAGGAGCGCTTCCACCGGGCCCAGGCGGAGGCGGTTGTTGCCTTCAAGAATTCCTCGGAGTTTTTGGAGTTGGTGGCCGCTGAAGCCGACAGCCAAGTGGCCGAGTTTCAGGAGGCGGTGACGCCCTTCCTGGACTTGGAGCGCTACCGCGCCCACCTTCAGGGGGAGGCTGGTAGGGCGTCCGCAGAGCCGGAGCAGGGGCAGCCGGAGGCAGAAACTGGGGAGGCGGCTGGCGGGGTAGATGGAGCAGTAGAGTAGTTTTTTTTTTCTTGTAATAGTGTAGGTTTTTTTTTGTAACAGTAGTGTATGGCTTTTGTAACAGGCCTTGTGCCTTGATGAATATAATGAAGTTTCTTTTCCTTCCGCTTGTGTGCCTTGTCTTATGTTTTTTTTTTGCATCTTTTGAATGACTCGCGCGAACATGCGCCTTATATTGGAATGGATTTTAACCAAGTGTTACATTGATGTAAACAACCTATCTCCAGTCCCCCGAGTACTGGGCGGGTGGGGTAAAGACAAACGAACGCAATAATAAAATGAACTAAAAATGGAGTAAGTACATCACAACAGAATTTAATGAAAGTATTTCCTCAAATGTTAGATGTTCCACGGGTGTCGTAGTCGTTGACCCTGCATGTCTCTCAGGAAAAAGGTGCTGGCGCTTATCACCTCATCGACGACGTACGGGCCTTCCCACAACGGGCGGAGTGCCTTGACCTTCTGCTGGACTGCCTTCATCACCCAGTCCCCCAGTTGGATTGGTCGATCCCGAATGCGCTGGTTGAACAACCGGGCGATCCTCTGTTTGTTCGCGGCGTTGTGGAGATGCGCCGTGTCCCTCCGTTCTTCCAGCAGATCGTTGTTGAGGCGTAGCCCCTCGCCGTTCGTGCGTGGATCGTACCCCTCGATCCTTGGGCTCTGGTGAGTGATCTCCAGGGGTAGCATAGCTTCTGTTCCGAACGTCAGGCTGAACGGGGTTTCGCCCGTGGCTGCATTGGCGGTCGTTCGGATGGACCACAGAATCTCAGGGATAACCTCGAGCCAGCGCCCGTATCTCGCATCCCCGGGTTTGATGTCTTCAATTTTCTTCTTGATGCCAGCCTTGATAATCTTGTTGGCTGCTTCTACCTTCCCGTTCGTCTGAGGGTGCGCTGGTGATGCGAACACGATGTCCGTTCCTTGCCGCTTGCAGAAGGCTATCAGTCGAGGGTTGTTGAACTGCGGCCCATTGTCCATGATGATGCTAATCGGTGTCCCATAGCGACAGAAGAGGAAACGCCAGAGGAAGCGCTCCACCTTCTCTGTGGTGATCTTTGCCATTGGTTGGGCCTCGATGAATTTGGTGTGGTAGTCAATGATGACGATCAGATATCTGTATTGCCCCTTCGACTTTGGGAGCTCTCCAATCAGGTCCAGTCCCCACTGTGCGAACGGAACGGGCGATAGGAGGATGGACAGTGGGACGGCGGGCGTGTGGTGGTGATGCGCGTGCAGCTGGCACTGGTGGCACTTGCTCGTGAGCGCCGTAGCGTCCGCGTGGATGGTGGGTCACCAGAATCCACACCGAAGGGCTTTGTGTGCGATGGATCTGGCACCCGCATGATGGCTGCACGTGCCCGAATGGATTTCCTTCAGGATCGAGTTGTCCTTTGTTGGAGTGACGCATTTGAGGCTCGCCCAGGTCCTCCCTTGTTGATACAATGCTCCGTCCCGCACGCTGAAGTTGGCCGCCCATGCGACAATAGTTCTGGCCTCTCGCTTGTCAACTGGTAGCTATCCCCTTGCCTTGTAAGCGATGAGCACGTCCATGTAGCTGTGCTCGTGCGGTTCGATTGCCAGAACCTGCTCTGCTCCCGAGATGCTCGGTCGTCGCAATACCTCGACGATCCGCTGCCCTGGTCCCGTGGCCAATCGGACGAGCCTATCCGCCTTCGCATTGAACCCTCTATGTATATGGTTGATGTTGACGTACTTGAATCCACTGATCAGCGCCTTCACGTACTTCAGATAGGCGATCATGGATTCCCCCTTTGCTTGGAACTCTCCTCCAACCTGGTTCACCACCAACTGGGAGTCACTGAACACATTGAGGTCGGGCGCCTCTGAGTTCTTGGCCAGTTGTAGGCCTGCGATGAGCGCCTCGTACTCTGCCTCGTTGTTGGTTGTCTTGAATTCGAACTTGAGGGCGTACTCCGCGTTTACCCCTCCTGGCCCGGTCAGTATGATCCCGGCACCACTCACCTTCTGTGTGCACGAACCGTCGATGTAGAGGTTCCACTCCGACAATGGTCCTTCCCTGACTTCCGGCTTGTCGGACACCTCAACCGTCGGGACATCGGATGCGCCGACCGGCGTCGCCTCTGCTTCCGTGTATTCGGCGATAAAGTCTGCCACTGCCTGTCCCTTGATTGCCGTTCGAGGCTTGTACTGGAGATCGAATTCACTTAGCTCAACTGCCCACTTCGCCAAGCGACCGCTGTGATCGGGCGATTGGAGTATCTGGCGCAGGGGCACGTTGGTAAGGATGTGGATGCTGTGCGCTTGGAAGTATGGCCTCAACCGTCGAGCGGCGGTGATGAGCGCGAGCGCCATCTTCTCGATCGTCGGATATCGGGTCTCGGCGCCCGTCATGCCCTTTCCTGAGAAGAAAACGGGCAACTCCGTGTAGTCCTCCCTGCGGACGAGGGCAGAACTGACGGCGGTGAGTGAGGCAGCCAGGTAAATGTACAATATCTCCCCTCGGATGGGTCTGGAGAGGAGTGGGATGGATGCCAAGTACTCCTTGATTTGAAGGAAAGACGCCTCGCACTCTGGCGTCCACGCGACCTCTCGCTTATTCGTTGTCCGGAGAGCCTTGAAGAATGGGGCACATCTGTCCGAGTACCGGGAAATGAACCGGTTTAGCGATGCGAGCTTGCCCGTGAGGCTCTGCAGGTCTGCCTTCTTAACTGGTGGTTTCATGTCGATGATCGCTTTTACCTTGGCGAGCGCGGCTTCGATTCCCCGCTGACTGACGATATACCCAAGGAATTTGCTGTTGGTGACCCCGAACGTGCACTTGGCCGGGTTTAGCCTCATGCCGTTCCCGATGAGGACGTCGAGCACAGTCCCCAAGTTCTGGACGTGGTCGACCGCCTGAACGCTCTTCACTAAGACGTCGTCCACGTACACGTCTACAATGTCGCCGATCAGGCCATGGAATATCGCGTTCATGAGCCTCTGGTACGTGGAGCCAGCGTTCTTCAACCCGAATGGCATGACGACGTAGCAATATAATCCCTTGTCCATGACAAACGTCGTCGCCTCCTGATCTTCGGGATCCATGAAGATCTGGTTGTAGCCCGAATATGCGTCCATCATCGAGAGGAGCTTGTGCCCAGCTGTCGCGTCCACCAACTGATCGATCCTCGGTAGAGGGAATCTGTCCTTGGGGCACGCCTTGTTGAGATCGGTATAATCGATGCACATTCTCCACTTCTTGTTGCTCTTCAGCACCATCACAGCGTTGGAGATCCACTTTGGATACTCCACCTTGCGGATGAACCCGATGCCCAGCAGTCGGTCCACCTCCTCGTTCATCGCCGCATAGTGTTCCGCCTTGTATGCCCGCCTCTTCTGCTTTACCGCCCGGGCGCCGGCGCTGATGTTCAGCCTGTGGGATATGATGCTTGTGTTGATCCCAGGCATGTCCTTGTACGACCATGCGAACACCTCCCGCTTCTCCTTCAGCAGCGCGATCAGCCGTTCGGCTATCGCGGGAGCCAGTGATGCTCCAATTTGGACCGTTTTTTTCGGGTGTTCGGAGGACAGCTAAATCGTCCTGAGCTCCTCGCGCTTGGGAACGGGCGATACCGCCATCAGCCCGTCACGCGGATTGTCTGGTACTTCCATTCCTGGTGTAAGTTCCAAGGCGAGGACCTCCTGCCTGTCCCGGGGTTTCGCGGCTTCCTCGTAGTTGTATCCCCGAACGTACCCGACCCCATGCTCGGTTGGGAATCGTCCCAAGAGCAAGTGTCCTGAAATGATCATCTTCAGCTTATTGATCCCCGGCCTCCCGAGAATAGCATTGTACGGGGATGGGGTGTCCATGACAATGAAGTCTGTCCGGACCTCGCTGCGCGGGGAGTCGGATGCGCCGATTCCGACCCGGATATTGTCACTCCCGATTGGGTACGAAGTTTCACCCATGAAGCTGGCGACACACTCATAATCTTGTGTCATCTTGCGGGCGGGCCTGCCGAGCGCCGTATACGCGTCCAGGTAGATCACGTTCACGGACGCCCCGCTGTCCACCAGCACCCTCTTTACGAGGAAACGATCGATGATCGCATCGATCACGAACGGCAGGGTGCTGTCCTTCGGGCTACCTTCTTCATCCTCCTCCGTGAAGCTAATGGCGGGCGCCTCCCATCTTCCTGCCTTCTGCGTTCGTCCCACCCCGATCGTCAGCACCTCCCTGCTCGAGTGATCGGGCGACGAGGTGCCCTCCTTGCGTTTTCCCCCAGATATTGTGCTGATGGTTCCCCGGGTCTCGATGTTTGCTTCGTGCTGTCGCTCGCCCTCCCTGGGAGGGGTGACCCGTCCGTCTTTCTGTATATCTGTGAGGGCCTTCGTTAGCATGATGCAGTCGTTGGTCTGGTGAGTGGTGGCGTTGTGGTACTCGCACCAGACGTTCGGGACTCGCCCGTATGGAATCCTTTCCTTCGACAGGTTATTAGGCGGTGGGATCCGGCGTCGGTGTGTGCGGAGCAGTTCCTCGTTCGATTGCTGGTTGATTGCGTATACCTCCTGGTTCGCTGGCCGGTATCGTGGCACTGGTGGTAGACGGGTCTCCTGCTGCGCTGGTCCCCTCGTCTGGTTATAGCGGTTGTTGTGGTAGCGGGAGGATGGCCTCTGGTGATTCTGTCTTTGCACATCCCGGTTCCTCTTGTAGCCCCCGGTTGGCTCTTCGTCGTCCGCTAACTGTCGTGGCTGGGCACTTGCCTTCTCCGGTCTGTTGGTGCTAGTCTCGGAGGTGGACCCGTACACTCGCGTTTCCACCAACGCCTTCTGTACAATCAGGTCCATAATCTCGTCGTAGTCAAGATATTCCTTCCTCACCAGTTTCTCTACGAATGGCGTGGCGAGCATGTTGTCCATTAGGGCCACCTTGGCCACTCGCTTGTCAAGGTCCCTGCACGTGCTCGCAAGCGTCCTCCACCTGTTAATGTAACTGGACAAGCTCTCGTCCCTCCCCTGGCGGACTTTGAGGAGGATGCCCGTGGTGTTGTACTTGCCCTGGAGCCTGTACCGCTTCTGGAAGCTCTCCGCTAGCTCGAGGAACGAATGGATGGAGCTTGGCGGAATCTCATAAAACCAGCTCCTGGCCTCCTCGGTCAGCGTTTCCTGGAATAGAAAACACAGGGATGGATCCGAATACCTGGTCTCATCCGTGGTGGATCGGAACTCGTCGATGTGCGTGCGGGGGTCCCCGCTCCCGTCGAACCAGGTGATCTTTGTTGTCTTCGCGTGGAGGTCTCTTCCTCTTTCCAGTATGTGCGCTGAGAATGGGCTGACGCGGGGGGTGAACGTCCCACCCTGCCCGGCGAGCTTGTCTTTCCGTAGGCGCGAAACTTCTTCCGCCAATTCTTCCATCCTCCTGAGGATCCGGGCGTTATCTGTCGGGGGTGGCGACTCCCCTCCTGGTGTGGGCGAGCTGGCTCTCCGGGTATTAGCCCCACCGAACGGATGCAGCTCTTCGTTGGTGGTGTCCCGGGTCCGTTCGCGTTGCCCCTGTGGCGGGCCGACGAGCGCATCCAGCCATTCCTCCAGCCTCTGCCGGATCTGGCGCTCCTGCTCCCTATCGAATGCTGCCTCTCGCAGCTCTCGGAGCAAGCCGTCGACGCGCTCCTCGCTGCCGCTCGTCCCCGGTTCCGCTATTTGTCGCGCCAGTGCGTTCGCGGGTGTTTCCTCAAATGGAGTACCGCAGACATCAGTCTCCTGGATAGGCATGTAGGCTTCTGGTTAGTGGTGTTTATACGAGGTTTGCAATTTGTAAGCTTCCCACAGACGGTGCCAACTGTTTCTACCGGATTACGCGCGAGACGCAATCTAGCAGAAGCAAGTACGAGTACTCCTTCTTCTCGTTCGTCCGAACGTTGGGGATGTTCGGATGGTCGGGCGCTTCCTCTCCCTTTGGGTGTGCGGGCGTTCAGGTATGGCTGTTAGAAGAATACAACGACAAACAGACAGTCAGGGGTCGAGACGGGGTGGCCCGCCTTCAACGCTCCGATGCCTAAGTTAGAAGATGTATTGGATATAACAGTCAAGCGAACGTGCGTGAGAGTAGGTTGGAGTGTTTAATGCTTGGATCCGAATGTCGTTACCTGTAATAAATACCTTACATATATAGGTGGTTGAGCTTGGTGCTTGATGGTGTTTTTCGGTGTGGGACTGGTCTGGTTCTGTTGGTGTGTGATCCGCACATTCGGATGTGCGCCCCACGGGCGCGTGCGCGCTCGGATGGAGTCGGTCTTGTGAACAGAGTTGTAGCCTTCCTGGTGGTCTTTCGAGTGGTCAGGTAGGTGTTGACTACCTGCTTAAGTGAATAAGTATATTTAATCGGACAACTAATGATGCTATAACATACTACAGCTGTGGTTTCGTACTATGAAATCTGGTTTTGCTCTTTGTTATTTTTAGGTAGTGGGTTGTTAATGACTATATATGTGGCTTTCTTGATTATTGTTCTGTTCTCTCATGATTATGTGTATTCTATGTTTCTAAAGGTACTTCGTAATCTTCTTGATTACGGGCAAGAAGATTATAATAGAATGAGACCATTAAGCTATCGTGGGGTGGATGTGTTCTTAATTACTTGCATTTTGTCAAAATTCGCAAGGTCATCTATGCTCGGCAGGCACTTTCTTGTAACTCAATTTTAGTCTAATGAAGAGCCCTCAGCGGCTCAGTGGTTTTGATTGCTTCTGGGGTCTGGTTCCAGAGCTTCTTGAATTCATCGATTCTCTCAGTAGGCATCGAGTTGTTCTCATCTCTACTAAAAGTTTAGTCTATGTGTTGATGTGTTGCTCCTCAGTTAGTTTGTTGTATATCAAATAATATGATTAAGATCCCCCTCATGCTCTACCATGTTTGATGAATATCCTTGCCTAATTAATCCAATGTATTGCTTCTTTGTTAAGCTGCTTATTCATGGTTTTATTGCAATGAAGCAGATGCAACGCGCATATGCTTTCTGACCTCTTGGTAATTGACTTTCTTTAGTGTATTAATGGCTTTGATTACAGGTTTATGAGATTAGAAAAGGCATGCCTTTAAATTACCGGTACTTCCTCTTATTGTTAGTGTATAAAGGGTAAAGTAAAATTTTTGTGTCGCTCAATTGTGTGAATGATATAAGTATACAGTGTTAGATTACCACTTTTCTCGCGGTTATGCTTATCTTGTGTCATTTATCATGAAGATTAGTCATTGCTTAAGCTTATTACATGGTGCACTTAGACTTCGCTTATAATCTGTGCTTATGATTGAACTGCGTTCATTTCAGGTTCTATTGTTTCCAGACTCAACATGGAAAGCTTGCTCTACAGTGTACTTTAGAGATGAGTCTGAATTAAGTGTGTGATTAGATAGATACCAGGGGAAAGTGTTTTAATTGAAGTTCATTAGCTATCTTGTTATTCTGGAGGTACTTGTTTACCATAATGATACCATAAGTAATGATACCATAATGAACATTGTTCATATACCTGGCTAGATCACCTAGGTACGTGCTTAGACGACTTAAATATAAAATTATAATTTTGTCTCACCGCCACCATGACAGGAACCATCGCCGGGAAATCTCCAACTTCGGTGACCAAACCCGCCCGACCTTCGATCAGGATAACGCTCACGCGCCCATACTAGGAACGGTCAGACAACAACCCAGCAAAGAACATATACACACTCATCCCACATCGAAAGTAGAAGAATAGTTCGACCTTCAACCACCAATATATATCGGTCAACACAGCATTAAATTGTACGCATTCTTTATCCTGTTACACTGTTATTCTGCTCAATTCATATATCGATTCTGACTTAGGCATCGGAGGGTTGAAGGCGGGCCACCCCGTCTCTCCTTACCCGTTGTTAATCTTAGCAGTAACAGCGAGGACGCTATGGAATAACGATAACGATCATTCGCCGATATCGCTCAACATCAACCATCTAACGAGTTTCATCGATTTGAATCCCGCTCTATAACCGATTTATGCACAACGGATAACAGATATTAGTTACATTTGGTCATATCTCAAATACCCATTATTCTTGGTATGAACAAACATGGGTGTAGTGATTGCCAAACTGACATCTTTTATTGTGTACTGATATTGGCTAACGGTATTGGTTATCATGATCGTTTTTAAGCAGTTATACATATTAACAGAAAGTGTGCTTATTGATGCGCATTGCACTCTGATCAAGCCTGCACAGTAATCTAAGTTACTTTGTTAATTTTATCGAAGTTACGTTGTAGTTAAGTAATTGGGCTTTGCAGTATCAAAACATCCATCTAATATGATCGTTTTCTATGAACTTGTAGTACATGCATGAGAATTTTTATGGAGAGACCTTGATTTACTGATCAACTGGCCGTGTCTCAGTTTGTTGGGGTTGAGAGAGGGTACTATATCTATCTCAATTCTTAATTTGCTCAACTGAGTTGGGCTTTGAAATTAGATTGTGTTTTGTTAAATTCTTGAGTAAAGTCTTAATATTGAAGCTCATTAGCTGATTTAGCTATCTTAACAGAGATTGCGTACCTAATTACTATGTTTGCCTTTTTTCAGGGATGAAGATATTACATGGTAGCTCATAGTTTCAGTTGTACTTTCATTTACCGATATATTGTATATGAACTTGAACTTATTTGTAGTTGAAAGTAGCATTTGATGCTCAAATTCTAATATATTTTTTTTGTTCCTATCAAAGTTTTAAGGACCCTTTTAAGATGTCTTAGTAAAAGTTTTTGCTGGTTCAGTCTTTTTTAGTGTCTTGTAATAGATACAAGGATCTTTCTAATCTGTCTTATAATAGATACAAAGACGTTTATGTTATGTCCTTGTAATAGATATTAAGACGTTTTTAGCACCTTTTGGAAACGTCCTAGTTTATCAATGACATTTGCCTTCTTCTTTAAAGACATTTTAATGTCTTGAAAGACTTTATAGGACCTATGATTTGGTTATAAGGACAGTTTTCTAATGTCTTTAAATACATTAGAGGACTTGTATTTAAAGATATTGAGATTGTGTTTTAAGGTCCTGAAAAATATTTTAGGACGTCTTATAACTGTCCTAATAGCATACTTACTACCACGCTCTAATACAGGACGTTTTGGGAAAATGTCCTAAAATGTTTTCAAGGATGTCTTATTAAGGTCCTTAAATTCATTTTCTGTTGTAGCGGTCCTCAATGTAAAACAAAACTAAAAAAACATGTAAAACATCAAACAAGCATGGAATGAAACACATAACATATCATAAAACACACTAAACACAGAGAAAAATAACAAAGGAGAAGGATTAAGAATGCAAATTTGGTTTCCATGCTTCTCCATCCCCACGGATTACCTCTCAAACAACGCTAAGTTTAACGTCTTCAGCCAGACGGTGTTCTACATATTCACTCAACTAAAGAAGGATCTTGAAGGGGTAGTTCCTCAACATCCCTCACTTGAGATGACTCATAGAATGGCTTAAGCCTATGCCCGTTCACCTTAAACGTGTTCTCGATTTTTGGATTTTGGATCTCTACTGCACCATAAGAAAACACATTAAGAATAACAAATGGTACACTCCATCGAGACTGAAGCTTACCTGAAAACAACTTTAGACGTGAATTGAATAGCAAAACCTTATGTCTCGCTACAAAAGACTTGCCCTTAATCATCTTATCATGAAACGTCTTAGTTCTCTCCTTGTAGATGCGACTAGACTCATATGCATTATTCCAAATCTCATCTAGCTCATTCAGCTGTAACTTCCTGTGAACACCTGCAACATCAATATCAAAGTTAAATTGTTTAATCGCCCAATACGCCTTGTGTTCAAGCTCCATCGAAAGATTGCATCTTTTTCCTTAGACCATCTGATAAGGAGACATCCCAATCAGTGTCTTGTATGTTGTTCTATACGCCCATAATGCTTCGTCTAAGCGTTGATTTCAATCTTTCTGGGTTGGTCCAACCGTCTTCTCCAAAATTTGCTTGATTTCTCTGTTAGACACTTCTACTTGCCCGCTCGTCTGAGGATGATAAGGTATTGCCACCTATGCCAAACATTGAATTTCTTGAGCAAAGTTGCAAAAAACTTGTTACAAAAGTGGGAACCTCTATCACTGGTGATGTACATGGGAGTACCAAATCTAATAAACAGTGATTTTAAGAACTTCAAAATATCAGCAGTATCGTTAATCCGAGTGGCCACTGCCTCCACTCACTTTGAAACATAATCAACAACAAGTTGAATGTACACATTTTGTTGGGAGTTAGGAAAAGGACCCATAAAATCAATACTCCACAGATAAAAAAATTTCAACAACTAAAATTGGGTGTTGGGGCATCTGATCTCTAGGACCTAAGTTACCTATGAGCTGATATCTAGCACGTGATTTATGAAACTCATGTGCATCCTTTAACAAAGTTAGCCAAAAGAAGCAACTCTCAAGTACCTCCAACACAGTCTTTTTTCCAGCAAAGTGACCTCATTCTATATGTGAGTGACAAAAAGATAATATAGATTGAAATTTAGTTTCAGGAACACACATTCTTATTAACAAATCTAGACAATGTTTCCATAGATAAGGATCATCCACACGTAGTGCTTAGCGGTCTTCACCAACTTGTACTTTTGAGCACTACTGTAATCACTTGGTATTCTCCCTGACACAAGATAGTTAATAATATCCGCGTACCAAGGCTCAGAAGCTATAAGAGCAAAAATTTGCTCGTCCGAAAAGCTGTCACGCAGAGGCAATGAGTCCTCCTCTGCGTTGGATCCATGAGTGATCCTGCTTAGGTGATCTGCCACCACATTCTTAGTGCCTTTCTTGTCTTTGATTTCAATATCAAATTCTTGAAGTAGTAACATCCATCTAATCAACCTGGGCTTTGCATACTGTTTAGTCATCAAATATTTCAAAGCAGCATGGTCAGAGAAAATAATAACTTTAGTTCCTAACAAGTAAGACCTAAACTTTTCCAAAGCAAAGACCACATCTAAGAATTCCTTTTCTATAGTTGAATAATTCAACTATGCATCATTCAAAGTTCTGGAAGCATAATAGATGACATGGGACAACTTAGCTGAACGTTGTCCAAGAACAACACCAACTACATGATCAGAAGCATAAACCATCAATTCAAAATGTAAATTTCAATCAGGTGCTTGTATGATGGGTGCAGTTGTCAGGAGCTCCTTAAGCTTGTTGAATGCCTTCAAGCACTCATCCGTGAAGTTGAAAGCTACATCTTTCTTGAACAATGCACATAATGGTATATATGGATATCTTGGAAAAATCCTTGACAGTTGAAGGAGGGGGTAAAGTACGTACAATATCAACCTTAACTTTATCAACCTCAATCCCTTTAGCAGATACTACATGTCCCAAAATTATACCTTGCTTTACCATAAAGTGACATTTTTTCCAGTTTAAAACAAGGTTAGTTTCAACACAATGTTTTAAAATCATGGATAAATGATGTAGATGCATGTCAAAAGAATCATCAAAAACTGAAAATCATCCATGAATACCTCAATGATTTTCTCAATCATATCTGAGAATATGTTCATCATACATCTCTGAAACGTCGTTGGGGCGTTGCAAAATCCAAAGGGCATTCGTCTATAGGCAAAGGTGCCAAACGAACATGTGAAGGTGGTCTTCTCTTGATCATCTCGATGGATGACAATCTGGTTATAGTCTAAGTAACCATCCAAGAAGCAGTAGAAATCATGATCTACAAGACGCTCCAACAATTTATCAATAAAGGGCAAAGAGAAGTGATCCTGACGTGTGGTTGCATTTAGTTTGCGGTAGTCAATGCAAACTCTCCATCCGATTTGGGTTCTTTGTGGCACCAACACATTCTTACCATTTTTCACAACTGTGATGCCATAACGCTTTGGAACAACCTGCACAAGATTGACCCATTTACTGTCATAAATAGCATATATGATACTTGCATCCCGAAGCTTGATTACTTCCTTCTTCACAGCATCCATCATTGAAGGGTTAAGTCGGCGTTGAGCTTCCTTTGCGAGCTTAACACCCTCCTCAAGATATATCCTATGAGTGCACAAAGTAGGGCATATGCCCTTGATATCTGCTATAGTCCATCCAATTACTTCTTTATATTCCTTGAGAACAGTTAGAAATTTCTCTTTCTGCAACTGACTTAGCTCTGAAGAAATAATAACTGCTAAAGTATCACCAGTTACAAAGGATGCATACTTCAAATGCTCAGGTAATGGCTTAATTTAAAGTTCAGAGACTACCTCAATGGAAGGCCAAAGATCTTTATCAGAGACCGGTAATGGAATGAGTTTTGGACCCTTATCTATTGGCACAATCCATGGCCAAGTCTTTAAAAGACTCAATTCGTAAACACTCATTATCCTCCAACCCCACACTTGAAGGTTTGTATCCTAGCTTGGCTTCAAGTTCGTCCAGCTCTTCTGTGATCCAATCATTCTCGATGGGTTGATAGCTCTGTTTGATCCATCGATCAGAAGCTGATGTCACAATTTCACCTCCAAACTCCAGAGCTTTCCTCAAAGCATCATCTTCCATTGAATATTAGATGTATTCCGGCATGAAACTATCAAATGCATCAACTGAATAACAGGAATAACCACTAGCATTAACTGGATGCCTCATTGCTTCAATGATGTTGAAGCGAATCGTTGTATCATCAACTCTCATTATGAGAGTTCCCTTATGGAAATTAATCTTTGTTGAGGTTGTCCTCAAGAATGGACGACCTAAAATTAGTGGAAGCTCCAAGAGCATTGGTTCTCTCTCCATCTCCAAAATGAAGAAATATGATGGAAAGATGAAGTCACCTACATGCACTAAAATATCCTCAACAACACTTAATGGGTAGCAACTACATCTGTCAGCCAATTTAATAGCTACTAATGTGGGTTGTAATTACTGAGCCAGTTCAGTTTTTTATACATAGAATAGGGCATCAAATTAATAGAAACACCTAAATCCAATAAAGTACCAGAAAACCTGCTATCTCCAACAATGCATGGAATAGTGAAACGACTTAGATCCTCTATCTTGGGAGGTAGCTTCCTTTATAGCACAACAGATACTTTTTCACTCAAAGTTATTGTTTCTGTTGGCTTATACTTCATCTTAGCTGTACAAAGTTCTTTGAGAAACTTTGCGTATTGCGGAATTTTCTTGAGTGCTTCAAGCATAGGGAGTAGGCTTCGATGGGTCGAGAGATACCTCTCGATGGATTGAAGCTTGGTCTCGGGTTACCTCTTCTTGATCAACCTTTAATGGGTCGAGGATTGTGCCTCGATGGATCGAAGGAGCCTCTCGGGTTTGTTCGGGTTGATTCTTCGATGGATCGAAGCTTTTTTCTTTGATGGATCGAAGGTGTGTCTCGGGTCTGTTGAAGCTAGGCTGTTGGAAATTTCTGGCTGAAGTGTCAAATACAATTTGCTCTATTGCCGGTTCCTCCAACGTTTGTGATCCCTTTTTAAACTCCGAAAATGGCTCTAACACCTTTCCATTCCTCAACTCTATAGCATGCACATCCTACTCATTCTTAGGGTTAGGCTCAGTTTTGCTAGGAAGTGCCTCAACGTTCTGTTGAGTCAAGAGTTGTTGCACATGTCTCATTCGACACTCAAGAAGCTCAATGGATTTTCCATGTTGCTGACTTATGGTCTTAACTTCTTGACTGAGAGTGCTTATAGCGGTATTAGTCCCCTCTAACACTTTCTTGTTATCAAAAATCATCTACTGAAGAAATGCTTCTAGACTTGAAATACATGTTGATGCTTGAGGTGATGAAAATGGTGGAGCTTGGTATTGCTGCTGAGTTGCTTACCTCTGGCCGAACTATTGTTCATCCCCTCTAGGTTGTCTTTGTGGAAAATCGGGTGGATTAGGTGGAGGATTTAGCACATTGTTGCTCCTATAGCTTAGAAGTGGATGATCCCTATTTCCTTAATAGTTATTGAACTGTCTTCCGACAAAACTCACATCCGCTTCTTCTCCATCATCTGCTCTAAAATTTGTACAATCTTTCGCCAGATGATCTGTAGCTGAACATAAAGTACATATTACCTAAGCCGCAACAACTGTCTTCTTCTTATCAACCTTCAAGGCTATGTCATTCTCCATAGAGCTCAACATTTTCTCCATAGCTCCATCTATTTCATCTACATTTAAGGACCTTCTGCTAGTACTCATAGATCTATCTCTTGACTGAAACTATTTTGAATTCTCTGCTTGATTCTCTACAATTTCTTTAGCTTCAACTCCAGTCAAATTTCATCAATTACCTCCATTAGCTGAATCAAGTTTCTGCCTATTAAATGAATCAAGTCCTTTATAGAAGAACTCTATCTGAGTGTTGAGGTCAAACTTGTGATGGGAGCATTGTTGAAGTAGACCCTAAAAACAAAATACAAAAAAAAAGTGTCAAGAAAATACAAAAAAGTCATTTTTTTTGCTTTGTCTTAGGTGTCCTTGACTAGTCGGTGATGTGTTTATATCTACCTACTTTGTGACTAAGAGATGATCATTTGACTTGAGTTTCGTTGTTTAATTTTGATATATGATACTTATGCGAATATGTAGTGGATATAGGAACAAGTTAACATGGTATTGATTATAAGCATGCACTTAGACATTGTTGAGATTCATTAACCTGTGAGCTTTTGAGCCTGTATGTGATATATACATGTTTTCATTATTGAGTGTCAATTGCTTGCCACAAATTAAGTTAATAGACTTTAGAGATTACTAGAACTTGCTCTTGTGCTATTCAAAACTTTTAGTCAATACATATTATGATCGAGGAAGTGATAAAGGCACTTAGGATCTACCACTATTGCTATATGAAGCCTATGTCCCGACTTTGTGTACACAAGATGTGCATCCCTTAGTTAACAACATTCAGCCTACATGTTTAAACTTTTTGTCATCACCCGCATAACCCTAACCTTGAACCTTAGAATAGTTATATCTCTACCTTTGTTCTATGACTTAGTAGAGCTATACATGAGACAGGTACATGAAGACCGAGGTGAAAGTTTATGAAGGTGATACAAAAGAATAAGTGTGGGGTATCAAGCTAGTTGTGTTGTAAAAAAAAAGAGCCGAATGTGTTGAAAAGAGACAAAAAAGAAATCGGCAATGAAAGAAACAAATTATTCTTCTGTGATATCTAGCTTGATACCCCAGGTTAGCTGTTGATGAAAAGAATGAAGTGAAGGCTGAACAAGATGAAAATCCGGCCACAATGGTAACACATATGGTGAAGATGTTTCAATGGTTACAAAGTTCAAGAAAAGTCTCCTTACATTAGTGCTCTACTAGGTTTAAGAACTATTGCTTGAATTTTATACTCTTTTGTTTTATTAATCCATGAGCCTAGTCCCATTACAACCTTTGAAAATTCTTTTTGATCCTCAAGATGGCAGCCTTTGATTTGTGGAGATTAGTCACAAGAGTTTAGCATATGGTTTGATCCATTTAGCAAGTAGTTGTGTTGAGTGAAACACATATGAGAGCATATTTATGTGACGTTGAATCTTAAATTGTTTATTACATGCTACTCACCATGATTATGTATGTGTCTTACATGTTACATGCGTGTCATGAATTGGAATTAACTTTTGAAACTTTGTGGAATATAAATGTGGATTCATACTAATCTTGGTGTTACAATTGTGGGAAGATTACTGAGACAGTATGTTGAGGGTGTTAGAGTAATGTAGTTAGTGTTATATTGAGTCTTTCTAGAGTCTTAGTTTAGTGTTTTGCTCGAAGACTAGCAAAAACTAAGTGTGGAGTATTTTGATAGTCGCATATTTATGCGTCTATATTGTGTCTAATTGAACTCCTATACTTGGTTTATTGTTATTAATTGAGTAATTTAGTTATGTTTATTATTTTATTAGGTTTTGTGGAGAAATAATAATAATAAAAAGATAAAAGAGGGATTCCTGATGCAATAAGAATAAAAGAAAGAGTTATGTGCAAATAAAGAAGCCAAAACCAATAAGGATTATGGGAGATAAAATCAAGGAGTATATAAACTCATTTTAGAGTCTGGGAAAGAATAATCAGCAATTTTTGAAGCACATACTAGAGCAAGAGGGAGAGCAGCCGCGAGGAGAAGTCAACCCGTCCCAGTTCGACTCAGCTTCATCTCCATCCTTTCTTGTTTGTATCAATTACATGTTTTGTTTTGATTCTTTTACAATGATTTTTATTAGCTAAATACCTTGTTAAGGTGTTGGTTGAAGCCTCGATCGTACATGAAGTTTTTTTAGTGCATACACTTAAACCTAATTTTGTGTATTCTTTTGAATGAGGTTTGTTTCCCTATGTGATTCAATGATGAATTTCTTGTATGTATGTCTACATTGGTGTCCAACTTAGTACGCATGCTAGGATTCTATTGTCATGAGATACGGGCGACTGAAGATAATTTCTTTCACTAGATTCTCTACAGTGATACACCGGATAGATTATTTAGTCGGGTGATTGAAACCCTAGGTCTAGCATAACACGCCCATAGTGTACATGTGAACCCTTGTAGCTTCCCAAACCTTTTCTAAAACTTAATACTTTCTTCTTTGTAAACCCTGGGTTCCATGCCTATGGGTTCATAGAGGGATATATATAAGGGAGGTCTATGACAAACTTGCATAGGCGTAAGGATTAGGTAATAAGATATGGCTGTAACGATCAACTCTTCCTGTAAACTTTCATTCAGTAGATGTGTGCATTAGGTTAAGTATATGCTCGAAATATGGAATGGCAGTGGTGAATTTCATTCCTCGTAACTCATTCCTCATATAATTTAAACCATTTGCATTCATAGGCATATTTAATTTTCAGTCTTTAATTTCTGCATTAGTTGTCTCTTTGCCGAATTATTTCGGTAACCAAATCAACTCCGAATACCTTTATATTTTTTGTGGTAGTCCATCACTGAGTCTACTATTTTGTATTAAATTTTCGAAGCATTTAGAGTCGGGTAGCTTATGTTCATGGTCCAACTTGTGTCCAATGATCAAAACTGTCAGTTTGCTGACTCTTGCGTCTAGTTAGTGATTTAAGATTTAACTTCACCAATCATTTGCGGGTAGTGACCCCTATTTACCGATTAATACACGAACATCTTTAGATCATAAGTAGGGTATCTTTCAAGGTACTTTTGCACTTATCATCATCCCAGATGTAGTGCTTAGTTATCTTCATCAACTTTCCTTCTGAGCTTTACTGTAGTCACTTGGTATTCTTCTTGACACAATATAGTTAACAATATATGCGTATCAGGGCTCAGAAGCTGCAAGAACAAAAAGTTACTCATCTAGGAAGCTGTCACACAGAGGCAATGAGTCCTCCTCCGCATTGGATCCATGAGTGATCTGCCACCACATTCTCAGTGCATTTCTTGTCTTTGATCTCAATATCAAACTCTTGAAGTAGCAACACCATCTAATCTACCTGGGCTTTGCATCCTATTCAGTCATCAAGTATCTCAAAGCAGCATGATCAGAGTAAATAATCACTTTAGTTCCTAACAAGTAAGACCTAAACTTTTCCAAAGCAAATACTACAGCCAAGAGTTCCTTCTTTGTATTTGAATAATTCATCTATGCATCATTTAAAGTCTTGGAAGCATAATAGATGACATAGGGTAACTTAGATGGTCGTTGACCCAAAACAGCACCTACCGCATAATCAGATGCATCACACATCAATTCCAAAGGTAAATTCCAATCAGGTGCCTATATGATAGGTGCGGTTGTCAGAAGCTCCCTGAGCTTGTTGAATGCTTTCAAACACTCATCTGTGAAGTTCAAAACTATATCTTTTTGGAGCAATGCATACAATAGTCTGGATATCTTAGAAAAATTCTTGATAAACCTACGATAAAATCCTGCATGTCTAAAACTCTCACCTCCTTCACAGTTGAAGGAGGGGGTAATGTACGCACAATATTGGCCTTATCTTTATCAAGCTCAATGCCCCTAGTAGATACCACAGATCTTAAAACTATCCTTTATTCCACTATTAAGTGACACTTTTCCCAATTCAAAATAAGGTTAGTCTCAACACAACATTTCAAAACCATGGATAAATGATGCAGACACATGTCAAAGGAATCACTAAAAACAAAAAAATTACCCATAAATAGCTCAATGATTTTCTCAGCCATGTCTGAAAATATGCTCATCATGCATCTCTTAAACATCGCGGGTGCATTGCACAAGCCAAAAGGCATTCGTCTATAGGCAAATGTGTCAAACGGATACGTGAAGGTGGTTTTTATTGGATCATCTTGATGGATGGCAATCTAGTTGTAATTAGTGTAACCATCTAAGAAGCAATAGAAAGCATGACCTGCAAGGCGCTCCAACATCTGATCAATAAAAGGTAAGGGAAATTGATCCTTACGCATGGTTGCATTTAGTATGCGATAATCAATGCAAACTCTCTATCCGGTTTGAGTTGTTTGTAGCACCATCACATTCTTATCATTTTTCACAACTGTGATGCCAGAACGCTTTGGAACAAACTGCATAGGACTAATCCATTTACTGTCAGAAATAGCATATATATGATACATGCGTCCCTTAGCTTGATTACTTCTTTCTTCACAACATCCATCATTGGAGGGTTAAGCCAGCGCTGAGATTCCCTTATGGCCTTAGCTCCTTCCTCAAGATATATCCTATGAGTGCACAAAGTAGGACATATGCCCTTAATATCTGCTATGGTCTAACCAATTGCTTCTTTGTATTCTCTAAGAACAGTTAGCAATTTTTCTTCCTGCAATTAGGTTAAATTTGAAGAAATAATGACTGGTAAAGTATCACCGGTTCCCAAGAATGCATACCTCAAATATTTAGGTACTGACTTAAGTTTAAGTTTAGGGGCTACCTCAATAGAAGGTCGAAGAGTCTTATCAGAAATTGGCAATGGAAAGGTTTTAACAACTAACCTGTAACTCGTGGTGTTGCATCAAGCTCAGCTACCACATTGTAGAACTCCTCATCCATGTCTTGAAAGGAATCAATTCTTAGACTCTCATCATCCTCCAACCCCATACTTGAAGATTTGTATCCCAGCTTAGCTTCAAGCTCGTCCAATTCTTCTCTGATCCGGTCATTTTTGATGAGTCGGGGACTCTGTTCGACACACCGAACAATGGCTGCTGGATTGGTTTCGCCACCAACCTCTATGGCTTTCTTTAAAGCATTTTCTTCTATTGAATATTGGATGTATTCCTGATGAAACTATCAAACGTATCAATGGAATAGCAAGAATAATCACTAGCATACCCAGATGCTTCATGACTTCAAAAATGTTGAAGCGAATCGTCTTCTCATCAACCCTCATAATCAGAGTCCCCTGATAGCAATTAATTTTTGTGCGGGCAGTCCTCAAGAATGGACGACCTAATATCAATTGTAGTTCATAGGGCATTGGTTTTCTTTCCATCTTCAAGATGAAGATGTCAGCTAGAAAGATCAAGTCACCTATCTGCACCAAAAAATCCTCAACAACACTTAAGGGGTAGCAACTAGATCTGTTAACCAATTTAATAGTTACCAATGTGGGTTACAATTGTTGTTCTAGGTTTAATTTATTATAAATAGAATATGGCATCAAATTAATAAAAGCACCTAAATCCAATAAGGCACCAGAAAATCTGTTATCACCAATAATGCATGGAGCAATAAAATGCCCTAGATCTTCCAAGGTATCACTTGAACCTTTTTGAAGATCCTCAAGTTGTCATTAGCCTTGTCCTCCTTCTCTTGCTTTCTCAACCTGCTAGGAAAAGGAACTTGAATGTCAGTATAAGAAGAGGGTTTAGAAGATACCTTCCCAATGTTTATAGTGGTCTGAACGTTGGCTACATGTGCATTCTCGCCAGGTCGAGTTAGGGTTCCTAGAGTGTTCTTCGATGGGTCGAGAGATTTCTCTCAACGAGTCGATTGCATGCTACTGTCCGATTCTAGAACAATTGTTGACGGGCCAAGACCATGGTCTCGATGGGTTGAATACTCGCCACTATGAGTCCTTGGACTGTTCTTCAACTGGGCAAGAGTTTCATTCGACTTGTCAAATTGGAGCTGCTGGAATGTTCCTAACCTGCTGTCAAACATGATTTGCTCTATTACTGGTTCCTCCAACTTTTTTGACCTACTTTTAGGCTCTAGAATTGGCCCCAAAACCTTCCCACTCTTCAATTTCATAGCATTTACCTCACGCTCAATCCTTAGGCGAGGTTCAGTCTTACTAGGAAGTGCTCCAAAGTTTTGTTGAGGCAACAGTTGTTACAAATGACTCATTTGACGTTTAAGAAGCTCAATGAATTTTCCATGTTGCTGAGTGGTGGCCTTGACTTCTTGACGAAAAGCGCCCATCTCTTGGCGGAATACATTGTTCTCCTAGCGCAATGCACTATTCTCTTCCCTATGTTTCTTGCTGTCAAACTTCATCTGTTAAATCAATACTTCTAAAGTTGAAGTACTTATTGATACTTGAGGTGGTGGGAGTGGTAGAGCTTGGTATTGCTGTTGTGATTGCCTCTACCCATATTGTTGCCCATCCCCTCTAGGTTGTCCTGGTGAAAATCTGGGTGGGTTAGATGAAGGATTAAACACATTGTTGCTCTTATAACTGAGAAGTGGATGATCTCTATTTCCTCCATAAGTGTTGAGCTGCCTTGCAACAAAATTCACATTCTCTTCTTTCTCATCCACTCTAAACTTAGGGAAATCTTCTGCTAAAAGATCTGTAGCTGAGCAAAGAGTGCAGACTACTTTAGCCAAAGCAACTGTTGTCTGCTTATTGACCTTTAGAGTGCTGACAAGCAAAGCTATGTCATTCTCCATAAAACTCAATCTGTTCTCTATAGCTCTATCAATCGTAACTGTATTCAATGACCTTCTGCTTGCTCTCATTGTTCTATGTCTAGACTGAAATTGCCTTGAATTCTCAGCTTAATTCTCCATAACTTCCTTAGCTTCAGTTCCAGACATGTTCTACTAATTTTTCTCACAAGCAGAATCAAGCTTTGACATGTTAAAAGAATCCAAGTCCTTCAAAAAAGAACTCTATCTAGATGTTGAGATCAAACTTATAATGAGGGAATTGTCGAAGTAGACCCTTGAATTGACTCCAAGATTCATGTAGTTCATCTCCATCTTTCTGCCTGAAAATACTTATTTGCTTCTTCAAATTCTTGGTGCGAGATGCTGAGTAAAACTCCTCCATAAATGCAGCACCCATCTTATCCCATGTGTCAATCGACTGAGAGAGCAATAAGTTGAACCATGCTTTTGTTTGCTCCTTGACTGAGAACGAAAAGAAAATGAGCTTGAAAACCTCTTCATCTACAGTTAACTTCTGAATCCTACACAATGCTGCAAACTTATTGAGATGGCTCTGAGGGTCTTCAGAATGAGTGTCTGAAGAGTGGTAGGTTCAAGATGAGAGATGAGGGAATTGCGTAATCCCCCAAATTCTCAAGTAGCACAACTGGTGAGGCTGCAACACCTGTACCTGGAATAAAGGACTCTTTAAGTTTCTAGTTGTTGGCCATTGGTTGTGGTGATGGCGGTGGAGTTGGGATACGTTGTTCTTTCTGTTCCTCCACCTCTGACTCAGAATCCAATGGTGTTCAGGCTCAGACTCTTCACCACCACTATTACTTGCGCTCACTTGTTATGTCTGTTGTCTTCCGTGTTTTCAAACGCTTTGCTTCCACGTTATCCGATTCGCTTTCGATTCCATGCAGCTTAGATTATATCCATGCAAAAGCTTCACATGTAAATCGATCACTACTTCGATCATGTAGGTTAATATATAGGTCTATACCATTCGAGATTTCGAGGACTTCTAACCCTCAGGTGGATTTCGACACAAAGGACAAGTCGGGTTCTTTCTAAGCCACTCGTCTATGAAAGCTGCATGAAAATAATGGTTACATTCGGGAATGGTCCTTAGGGTTTCCTTTGGCACGTACTCGCCCAAACAGATCGAACAAGTCTAATCATCCGGCTTAAGCAAGTTCAAGCTCTCGTCGAGTAGAGTCTTGAATTGGGGTATGAGTCCGTATGACTCGATGGTAATATCATCCAGCCCAGCTATGACTATTGGAGGTTGCCATTGTACTCCTTGTCAATCAACTGTGAATACTTCTGTGTCGACGGACTGCTGGCGGAGGAGTCCGTCTCGCGCTCTCCCAACCCTGTCACAAACATAGAGCCCAAAACCAAGAAGGCACAATTTCCCTGGTATTCCCGTACCTATCATTGTGCCATATTTTGCTGGTCTTGAGAGACTTGAAAACACTGATAACGAAATTAATTAGATCCCATGTTATAACGAAAAAATATTGTGCTGATTAACATACCTGCATGCGAAGACCCGCAGCACCGGACCTCAGAACTTGTAGCATTCTCAAATCCACAACGCATACCTCCAGCTTCACAAGCGCTACAACCTGGCTGGTCCCATGTCTACTGAACACCATGAACGTCGTCTAAATTTTGCCACTTGTATGAAGAATATACTGGAACCAAAGCTGTGGAAATGACAGAGCAAGGAGACCAGGACGTAGGCCACTCCGGCGTAGGCACAAGAAGGACCTTATAATAGTCATTGCTGAGGCAAGAGATGGATAAAGACCATGTTCCATCTTGGAACGAGCAGTTGCGGAACGTGTAGTTTCTAGTGAATCTGTAAGTTTGAAGTAGTCATGGTCGAGGAGTCGTTTAGGGAGCCAGTTCTCGGGGTCGTTGATCGTTAAGACGTTCTCTTTGTAGTTGAAGCTTTGGATAGTGAAGTCCCCGGAAGATGGGAGAGTGAGAATGGTCTGCTTTAGGTTATTGCATGTGATCGAGATCAAAACTTAGATATCCACAGTGTGCAAGTTGTCGATTTGCTCGTCGAAAAGGGAAGCGAATGGATGGGTTGCCGGAAGTGCATGTCGATCGAGAACATGCCACGGATCGTGCTGTGTGAGGAAGGCATAAGAACAAGAACAAGAGCAAGGCGATGAAAAATTTCAAGGTAGCTATATGAACTAATTAGCTGTGAATAAGACTAATATTATTTTTGCACAGAAAGACTAAGGGCAATGCTCTGGGCATAAAAATGGCCGCACTGTTTTTGGGGCAATGCTCTGTACACGTACATCCCTATATTTAAATTATATATATATAACCAGCCACATCATACTTGTTAAATGTCTATCATATGCTTTATAATTTAATAATTAAAAAAATTCTCATCTTCTTTTGAAATTAGATCCATAATAATTATAAAAATATAAATAAAATCAATGTATCGATGAAGATTATTCAATCAAGTAAACATGAATTAATTAATAAAAACAATTATTCATGTGCTCAATTAATAATTGTGTTCGATTAGTATATTAATTAAAGGTAATAACGCGGGCATTGGGTTGCTCTGTTGGTCAAGGCGTTGAATTTATTTGCTGACGAACCAAGTTCGAATCCTAGTACTCCCTGTTTGGAGAGAAATTACGATTTTTCTCCTACATAACAACCCATTTGAGCATTGGGTTTGCTCCATGGACAATGTGTTGAATTATCCATTGACGAGACATGGTTCTAATCCTAGTACTCATCTGTTCACAAATTGAAAATTATTTACTACAGGTAAAATTTGACAATTAACTACTTTTCTCATTGTATTGTTTGTTTATTAGTACGTTAACATAACTATATATCTTTTAACAAAGGGTTCCACCTCGGCGCCTCCATTTCTTTGTTCCTGGGCTCCGCCGTTGTTCTTCGGCAGGATTGTTGTCGACGCTGTTTTCAGCTAGGTTTGTGTGTGCTTGCACGACGACAGTTCTATTTGTTCCTCCATCTATTTAATCCTAATCGTTGGTTGCGGTGTCGTTTTATGGCTAGGAATTCACGTTTTACCGCCTCTCAAGATATGCATGTGACGGTCCCTGGCTACGGTGAGTGTCGGTTGGGGGACTGAGGGGTAATCGGCTTGTGGGTGGATCTGGGTGGTTGAATCGAGGCCAGATCCAGTCTGACCCAAACCGACCTCGTCCCACTCGAGCACAGCTCAAGTTGGGGAGGTGTTCGGGGTAGCCGGGATTCAGCCAGGGCGGTGACCTTGGGTGTTGGCGTGCTGGTTGTGGCATGTTGGAGGAGTTGACCGCAGTAGGGGCGGAGCTGAGTGGCAGAGGGACAGGTACGATAGGGGATGTTGTACCAAGATAAGAGTTGCATCGTCGCACGGGGTCTAGGTCACTACAAGAAAAGAGGACTTAGACGACGGAACAGTATTAGTTCCGTCGTCTAAGTGTTACTTAGACCTCGGAGATTTCTCCGTGGTCCAAGTAACACTTAGACGACGGAGATGTAATTCTCCGTCGTCTAAGTGTTACTTGGACCACGGAGAAATCTCCGAGGTCTAAGTAACACTTAGACGACGTATGTGAAGTTTCTCCGTCGTCTAGGTAAGCACCTGGACCTCGGAGACTTCTCCGTGGTCCAGGTTATCACCTGGACGACGGAGAATTACATCTCCGTCGTCTAAGTGTTACTTGGACCTCGGAGAAATCTCCGTGGTCCAAGTAACACTTAGACGACGGAGAATTACATATCCGTCGTCTAAGTGTGACTTGGACCACGGAGAAGTGATCACCTGGACAACGGACCGACACGTCGTGGTGTAAGTTCCACTTAAACGACGTACCGACACCTCCGTCGTCTAAGTGAAGCATTATATATATAGGCCATGCCAAACTCTCTTAGCTTCGATCATTCCATTATATTTTCTCCCGTGGGGAATTTTTGAGATCGAAGGAGAAGGAGAAGGCCGGATTAGGCTAGGCCGGGGCTAGAAATTAATTAAAGGATCGGATCTCCGGTGTTCGATCACTAGCTAGCTTAATTAACTGCAGATATCGAGAAGGCCAGCAGGTACGTACGTAGGCAGTTAAAATTTGCATGATTAAATATATATATATTTAGGGAAACCGTACGTGCGTACATACATGCATGAATGTTAATTAGCTATATATACAGATTAAATTACGTACGTAATTTGATGGATCGATGTAGATCGAGTACGTATAATTAATGGTAAATTAATGGACTAATATATATATATGTAATAATTATTTAATTATAATATTTTGTAGCAGTATGGACAAGAGTTGGATGAAGTTAAAGAATAGATGTGATGTCCGGTATATGGATGGAATTAGCGAATTTGTGAATTTTGCGATAGAACATGGTCATGGAAAGAAGCGTTTCAGGTGTCCGTGCCAGAAATGTCTTAATTGTCAGTATGCGGAGGTTAATGTTATGGTGCAACACCTGTACGAAAATGGTATGATGTGGAGTTACACTACATGGAGCGAGCATGGTGAAGCAGTAGAGTTCAGCGCAGCAGACTTCAGCTCAGGGTACAGTTACCATGGTGCCTCATCCAGCGGCAGTGGTGCCGGACCCCCAGCTTGCAATCCAACTGTAGATTTGGTCCATGATGCGTTTCCGGGATTTAGTCATAGTGGACACCAACACCAAGACGGAGGTTACAGTACCACTCATGAGCATGATGACACATTCCCCGCTGCTAGCTTGGCCACTGACACCAGTGAGATGGATAAGTACAACCGGATGCTACTTGAAGCGCAGACCCCGGTGTTCCCTGGATGTCGAGAGAATGTGTTGCAATATGTGATGGAGCAAATGAAGATAAAAGTGAAGCACAAAATGTCAGTCAGTGCTTTTGACGAAATTCAGGAGCAAATATGTAAGTTGCTTCCTGATGATCACAATCTTCCTAAATCTCATTATAAGGTTAGAAATATCTTGAGCAGCCTCGGCCTAAAGTACAGGATAATTGACGCATGTCCGAATGATTGTGTGCTATTTTACAAAGAGTATAAAGATTTGGACTATTGTCCCGTATGTGGCCAGTGCAGATTCCAGGTGAATAGGAAGAGTTCGAAAAAGAGAATTCCTGTGAAAGTTGTTCGATATTTTCCCTTGATTCCCAGATTGCAGCGCCTGTACATGTCTCTACACACAGCAGAGGCGATGCGATGGTACGCAGAAAAGCGAATAGATGACGATGTCCTGCGACACGCCGCGGATGGGGAGGGTTTCAAACATTTCGACAGAGAATTCGGAAACTTTGCTGCAGAGGTTAGAAATGTTAGACTCGGCCTATCTACAGACGGATTCAATCCTTGGGGAAGTAATAGCTCCGCCGTAAGCACTTGGCCAGTAATTCTGATGCCGTACAACCTGCCTCCGTGGATGTGCATGAACAAGGAATTTAATTTCCTTACTGTACTAATTCCAGGTCCTAAATCTCCAGGGAAGTGCTTAGATGTCTACCTCAGACCTTTGATCGACGAGCTGAAACTGTTGTGGGAAAATGGAGTCCCAACTTATGACAAATTCACTGACACGATGTTCACGATGAGGGCTGCCGTAATGTGGACGATCAGCGATTTTCCAGCGTATGGGATGTTGGCAGCGTGCAGGACAAAAGGATATAATGGATGTCCTATATGTTTGGACGACGTGAACTCTAGTTGGCACGCAGGGAAGGTGTGTTACTTGGGTCACCGTAGATGGCTCCCTCACGACCACCCTTGGCGACAGGATGAAGCTCATTTCGACGGGACGGTAGAGAACAATCCTAAACCCCGTAGTTGGTCGGGCGAAGAGATTTTAGAGAGGTTGAGCTATTTCGACTTTGGTGTGTTGACTAACGACGCGGATGTAAAGAAATGCAATCCAATTCCTCCACATGATCTGAGCTATTGGGATCACAAGAGTATATTCTTTGAACTCCCTTACTGGTCGAAGTTGAAGCTGAGGAACAACTTGGACGCGATGCACATAGAAAAGAATGTGTGCGACAGCGTGGTGGGAACAATTCTCGGTATTAAGTTCAAGACTAAAGATACTCCCAAAGCGCGCAAAGATTTGGAATCAATGAATCTACGTCGTCCCTTGTGGTTGAGGAGGGATAGGAAAGGAGTGTACAACAAGATGCCAGCTGCACCGTACATAGTGAAGCCGACACTTAGACGTTCTGTATTTCACTGGTTTAAGGGCGTTCGTTATCCGGCCACGTATGCAGCTACTATAACTGGAGCAGTGGACGAGGTGCAACACAAGTTTGTTGGTCTAAAGACACATGACTATCACGTTATGCTGCAACGTCTGATTCCAGTGGTAATTCGACCATATTTGCCTCGCGACGTCGTAGAACCAATAGTGGCATTGTGCAGATGGTGGCAGAGGTTATGCGCCAGAGAATTAAAGAAGTCAGATGTCGTGGAATTGCAACAACAAATTGTGCACATCATTTGCAAACTAGAGAGGATTTTTCCTCCTGCTTTCTTCGACATAATGATTCACCTAATGATCCACCTGCCCGAGCAGGTTCTCATTTCTGGTCCGGTCCAGTACACTTGGATGTATCCTCAAGAAAGGTACGTACAACTAATTAATTATACAGGTTTTTCGATTCATAATTTGTTCCACTGGAGATTACTAGCTAGCTATATGCATGTACTTATTTTTATTGTACGTTTGATTAATTTTGTAGACAGCTTGGACAGTATAAGTCATTCGTCAAAAACAGGTCGGCTCCGGATGGCTCCATAGCAGAGACATACCTAATGCATGAGTGCGTTACTTACTGCAACAGGTACCTCAAAGATCCACCACCTCCAACTGCCTCCGATCCCAGTGCCCGCATCAATCTTTCTGTCGTCACCAATGTCGTCCGACCGTTTAGAGGAGTATTAAAGGAAACGTTAACACAGGAAGAACTTATTGAGGCACATTGGGTAGTGTTACGAGACTGTGACGAAGTTGAGCCGTACATGATGTCATACAGGGAGAGGCTTCAGGCGTTATATCCAGACAAGAGTTCGGCGTGGATTGAGAAAATGGTTAAGAAAAAGTTCCCCGATTATTTCTTCCAATGGGTACGTATTTAGTGATTTATATACATATTGAGATCATGCATGTTTAATTTGTAGAAAGTAAACCCTTACATTTTTCCATTTTCGCAGATGATTGATCTGCAAAAATCCGAAAACCACGGGGGGTGGTGGTCTTGGCCAAAGCACTTGCTAGCAGGGAAGCCGATTAAACACTATATTTATCCGGGATGTTTTGTGAACGGTGTGAAGTTCCATTCATTGGCGCGAGATGAAGGAAGAAGAACACAAAACAGTGGGATAGCGGTTGGGAAAGACCCTGATCTATATTACGGAATGATCGTATATGTGGTTCAGCTATGTTACGGGAATGATGTCAACGTTTTCCTATTCAAGTGCAGATGGTTCAAGCGTACAAAGGAAGACCTGGGACTTTTATCAGTCGATACAAACTCAAGCTGGTATGAGGATGAGCCTTTCGCTCTCGCCACCTTAGTTAGGCAGGTGTTCTATCTCGACGATCCGAAAGCTGGTGACGGGTGGAAAATAGTGAACCAGATCTCTCATCGAGGAGTTTGGAATACAGAGACAATTGAAGGGACACCGGCGACGACTGAAGATGCTGCTGAACCAGACAGAGACATTCCTGCCTATCAAGAGCCTAATATTTCTGTCATCCGCTCCGACATAATGGACCTGGTTCAAGACGGTGAACGGTTACCCATGCCTGATGGTTGTACAGATCTAACTGAAGAAGAGATCATTGAGGTAGATGAAGAAGACGTGCAGGATGAGGACGATGACGACGACTCTGGTTATTCCTCGGACGATGTTGAGTACGATGAGGAGGATGAGCAATCGGATAACGGTGATGATGATGATGACGATTATGACGAAGAGTACGGTCACACGACGAGGATCATTACTTGGTAAACCCTAATTTATTATTGTAATATATATATATATGATCGATCGATGCATCGTAAAAAGGTGAAAGATTTCTATTATGTCGAGACTTTAAGATTCCTCGTCCAGCTTTGGTTGGTTTTATTGTTTTTAAATACTATATATATGATCGATCTCCGCCAGCTTAACTTCCTCAGATTTTAATTAAGTCGACTTCTCTCTGTTTCAATTGAATGTCTTTGGACTGTTTTTCTAGTCCCGGCCCCTCTCTTTGCTTTCAACTTCATCGGTGTATTCTCTGATCTTATTAAAAGTAAGCTGAAGCTGCTCTACATTTCGCTCACGCAGCCCTTCAAACCCTAAATCCTAGACCCTAAATGTAGCAGATCGGATCGATCGATCATTTTTTTAGTTATATTCTTGAATGAGAATAATTGAACGAACATACAAATGACCGGGGACGACCTAAACCCTAAACCATACGGCCCTAACCCCTGAATTCAGGGTTTTTACACTTGGACGACGGAGACAGTCATTCTCCGTCGTCTAGGTACACACTAGGACGACGGAGAATGTCGTCTCCGTCGTCCAGATGACAAACCCGATACCCTAAACCCTAAGGACCCCTAACCCCTGAATTCAGGGTATATATATTCACCTGGACGACGGAGACAGTCGTATACCCTAAACCTAAGGACCCCTAACCCCTGAATTCAGGGTATATTCACCCTAAACCCTATACCCTAAACCTAAGGACCCCTAACCGAGAACGGAGAAATTAATTGCAGATTCACCTTTGGCGCCAAATCTCAATCTCATATAAAACCCTAGCTAAATCTTGGACCCTAAATCTAGCAGTTCGGATCGATCGATCAATTTTTTAATTATATTTTTGAATCAGAATAATTGAACGCACACACAAATGACCGGGGACGACCTAAACCGTAAACCCTAAGGCCCTAACCCCTGAATTCGGGGTTTTTAAACTTGGACGACGGAGACAGGCATTATCCGTCGTCTAGGTACACACTTGGACGACGGAGACAGTCATTCTCCGTCGTCCAAGTGTAAAACCATATACCCTAAACCCTAAGGACCCCTAACCCCTGAATTCAGGGTATATTCACCTGGACGACGGATACGACATTCTCCGTCGTCCAAGTACACACCTGGACGACGGATATTAGCGTCTCCGTCGTCCAAGTGTCTACTTGGACGACGGAGAATGTCGTATCCGTCGTCCAGGTGTAAATTTCGTAATTTTTTCTAAGACAACGACCATCTAGACCATCTTCGAATGCGTATTCTTTTCGTCAAGACTTTAGAGTAGTATATTCTTGGTGTGTGAGCTTCGACGGTTCGAAAATCGGAGTTGCGAAATGTCCTGTATCCACGTTTCCGGTTTGTGAAATTCTCGGTTTTGCGGTTGACTGTGCCGATGAAACCCTTCCCGAACTTATTATTTCCTGGTCCTTTATAGTAATTATATATTATGTTACGACGAACATATCCAACGGTTGTTTTGTCCAAATTCAATTTCGTTAGCACTCTGCTGCAAATCAGCAACTACTCATGAACACTAAAGTCTTAAAGATTAGTCGATACTTAACAACTTTCAAAACGTAAAATTATTCGGCGGTTCAAATTTAACTGTTTATATATACGATGCGTTCATCGATATTGTACGACTATTTCACTCGAATGACAAATCGCTAAATTCCTAGCGAATTAATTTAAAATTTTTTTTTGGCATAATTTGAACCTAGACGACGGATACTGTCAGTTTCCGTCGTCCAAGTGTTCACCTGGACGACGGAATTAACCGTATCCGTCGTCTAGGTTCAAATTACCATGGCGGTTCGAATAAAATTTTTTATTTTTTTTCGGTGTAAATATCGACTTGGACGACGGATATGTAGGTTTCCGTCGTCCAAGTGAAAACTTGGACGACGGAAACCTACATATCCGTCGTCCAAGTCGATATTTACATGGCGGTTCAATTTGCCGCTTCAATTTTCGGCACCGCTTGAAATTCCACTTAGACGACGGAAAACACTGTCTCCGTCGTCTAAGTCAACATTTATGGCGGTGAAACGGCCCGCCCATTTATTTGGCGCCGGTTCGAAAAAATTTGACCCTTCACTTAGACGACGGAAAACACTGTTTCCGTCGTCTAAGTGCACTTAGACGACGGAGAATAGTGCTCCGTCGTCTAAGTGAAACTGTATATAAGGAGGAGCACCCCCCCTCATTTTCTCATCATTCCATCTCCTCCTCTATACTCTCCTCTCCTCTCTCTCTCACTCCGGCGATCCTCCTCCGGCGACGCCCCGACGACCAATTTTCCGGCGTGGTTCCCCCTCTCCGACGACTCTACTCTTCCAATATTCCGGCGAAATTCCGACGAGGTAATAATTCGAAATTTTAACTCTTTAACAATTTTTTTATTTGTTTAATTATTTAATTTCTAAATACTTTTAATTTATTAGTTTTAAATAATAAATAGTTGTAATTATAATAATTATTTTCTTGTTATTATTATTATTTAGTAATCATTATTAGTTGTTAATTATTTGGTAAAGAATAATTATTAGTTAAAATTAAATAATAGTAATAATAATAATTGATTATATTGGTAAATGAATAATTATTATTAAATGCATGATAAATAATAATTAATTGATAATTATATGTATTTTCTAGTAAATTGCATGGTAGTACGTGTTCGATTTAAATTTAGTACATAGGCTTGGTGTAATTAAGTCGCACTCTTTGGAATAGATGGCGCCTCTTTTCCTTGCTTATCTCCTTAACCCCTCGTGATGTGTGGATTTCATCACCGCACACCATAACCTAAGTGAAGTTATGGACACGAGGTTGAGGGCGGAGTTTGCAAAGGACTTGAGGGAGTGTAAATTTTCGAAAAATTGGCCGAATGTCGGACATGGTGTCTAGAAACGGGTTATGACTGGTGACAGGATTTGGACTAAGAAAGACTTTTGTCGAAATTAGTCCTGCCTCTCGCGTTATCTCTATCCCTAACTGGCCATGTTTTTCGATTTAACCAAGGCTGATTAATTGAAAATTTACACTTTATCGCGCGGGTCGCACGTCCATTGAACGACCGAAAATGCCAAGCTAGTGTACTCTATTTAAATCTTAAACGTACTTAATTAATTAGCGTAAATTCTCCGTCGTTGTAATTATTATGGTAAGTAGGTATTTTAACACCGTACGTACTCTTAGGTTTAAATGGCTCCGCCAAAGATCACATCCGGGAAGAAGAAAGCCCAACAGGAGTCAGAAGATGAGATGCTCCAAATGTTGGCGGCCCAAGTCGGTTGGGTTCAACCGCAGGTAGACGCCCTCAATCCGGGGCCTTCTGGGGAAATTCCCTCTGCCCCATTTCTCTCAAGCGGTGATGACGTCGACCCCTTTTCAACTCCGACGCCCGGTACCGCTTCAACGGGAAGTACTCAGGCGTCTTCGACGGCCGAGTCTATCATGTACAGCGCCCGCCGTAAGCAAAGGAGGGCCCCCACTGACCCCCAACCGAAAAAGACTCGGGGTCTCGTTAAAGGTGGAAAGGCGGAGAAAATTTGCAAGGCGACCGGGAGCAAGATCGCCTTGCCTTACGACGAATTCACCGGTGGCCCTCCCACACCTCAGCTAGCAAGTCTCTCGGCTCATAGCATTGGGTCGATTGTTCGTAACCGGGTTCGTATCACTGCCCCTACTTGGAGGGATGTGCCGGATTCGGAGAAGGCGAAAGTCTTTAAGGATCTTTCGGTACGTAATACGTACAATTTTAGTTATTATATACTATTTTTAATATTAGTTATATATAATTTTATAATATATACGATTATAATTTTCAATTTATTTCTGATAGGAACAATTTGCGGTGGATCCGGATCCGGCGATGTTGAGGCATATCAACCAAACCGCCAACAACATCTTCAAAGATTGGAAGTACAGGCTCCATCAGTACTTCCGAACTAACGGTCCCGTGCCTCCCCCCGAAGAGCTGCGTGGGGATAGAGAAGATGAGTGGGAGTGGTTGTGTAACCACTTTGCCGATGAGCAATTTCAGGTGTTAATTTACTTTTTTTATTTCAATTAAGATAATTGAATACTCTAAATTTTAGTTACTTATAAATTTTTTAATGATTTCATTATGTTGTCTAACAGAAATTCTCCGGTGTCAACAAAGCCAACCGGGGGAAGAAGGACAAGCACCATACTTCCGGCGCCAAGCAACTCATTCAAATTGCCAAGGAGCACAGGGATAAGGGCTCCAAACACCCTTATCTCGATGCAAGCGTAAGCGCGTACGTGACGCCTGGGCTCGATAATGAAGCGAGTCAACGCGGCGTAAGTCATATATATATATATATGTGTGCGCTAATAATTATAGTAATTATTATTTAAATATTATTTCATTATAATAAATTTATTATTCTTTTGTAGGCAAGAGTGATAGAGCGTGCGCAGGAAGAATTGGCTAACACTCAGCTTGCGTTCCCAGATGTGCCGCTAGAAGACCTGCCTCCTCTATCTGTGGAGAGCCAAATAGCAATTGCGGATGAGGTCTACGGTCGTAGAGCTGGCAAGGAGGTTAGGCACTTCGGGCCTAAGGTGGTTCGAGATTTGTCGACCTCTGAGTCATCATCTACGGGAGGTTCGGGGCGGCGGAGAAGTTCTCAAGCTGCGGCAGCCTATGAAGAGGCTCGAATCGCACGGGAGGAGAATATTGCCATGCGCCAAAGAATGGACCAGCAAGACGAGCGAATAGCCCAACTCATCGCCCTTATGCAACAAGCTCAAAGACAATGTCAACCTCCTCCGAACCCATTCCCCGACGACGACGACCCGGCTGGAGGCGGAGGACGAGGCGGCGCATCTGCTCCTCCAGTGTTTTAGCTAGCTAGTAGTTCATTATTTCGTTTCTTAATTTCCGCATTACGAACAATATTTTCATTTTTAATTATGGGTTTTTTCGATTATGTATGTACAAATTAATTTTAATTATTTTATTAATTTAGTGTATTTAATTAATTTAATTAATTTTTTTTCAATTAATATTAATAATATTTTTGAATTTAATTTTTTTTTTTAAATTAATTTTTCACTTAGACGACGGAGACATTAATCTCCGTCGTCTAAGTCCCTACATGGGCCACGGACGTTGTTAGCTTCTCCGTGGCCCAGGTGGTGACTTAGACGACGGAGATTAATGTCTCCGTCGTCTAGGTTACGACCTGGGCCACGGAGAAGCTAACAACGTCCGTGGCCCATGTGGGGACTTAGACGACGGAGATTAATGTCTCCGTCGTCTAAGTCACCACCTGGGCCACGGAGATTGTTAGCTTCTCCGTGGCCCAGGTCGTAACCTAGACGACGGAAACATTAATCTCCGTCGTCTAAGTCACCACCTGGGCCACGGAGAAGCTAACAACGTCCGTGGCCCAAGTAGGGACTTAGACGACGGAGACATTAATCTCCGTCGTCTAAGTCCCCACATGGGCCACGGACGTTCTCCGTGGTCCAAGTGAACTTGGACGACGGAGATTAAATTCTCCGTCGTCTAAGTACTTAGACGACAGCACTTGGAGCACGTACCTTGGACGACGGATTTTCCGTCGTCCAAGTACTTAGACGACGGAGATAGGCACTTAGACGACGGAAATTCTCCGTCGTCTAAGTCACTTTTTCTTGTAGTGGGTGGGCTTCTCCACTTTCGGCCTTGGTTCCACTCAACCAGCTGAGTTCTTTGGTTTGGGTTGGGCTTAATTCTTTAAGCTTAGCATTTGTTCATCCTCCAATGGGCTCTGTTGTGGGCCTCATTTGGTCTTTAAGTGTGTGTCATTTTTGCCCCTCAACATGGGACCTGGGGGAAGCACTCCCTTAGTAAGAGGGGATTCCTAGCTAATTAAGGAGTATGGTGTGCCCTTAAGTTTGACAGTTACTTACGCTACTCTAGTTTATTGGTCTAGGGCATGTGTGTCATTTAGTTAAATCAAGTGTAGTGGTACGATAGAATTTCTCTCTTTAGTGTGTCGGGTAATCTGGTGGAATTCTGTATTGCTACCGACTTTGATCCTATAGTGGATAAATTTTGCGCTCCCTAAAAAAGAGATAATAACGTACCTACTTGGCCAGTTTATACATTTGAATGACATTGCTTCACTCTTTTTTTTACTCCTTTCAAAATCAAAAGTCTTGAGATACATATGATTTTCAGCTTTTTAGTTCTCAGATTATGGTTTTCTTCATCTCTTCAAAAATCATCTCTATATATTAAAAGGGGTGAGGTTTTTACAATTATTGAAAGCAACTATCGTCAAACATTATAAATATCATGTTTTGGTCTTTTATCAACTCAACTTGTTAAAAATATCATGGATAGAAAAATAAATTAGTTAACCAAAGAATAAAAGGAATTTATTTTTCTTTCATACCATGTTTGACCTTATATTAACCCAACCTATTAAAAAAGAGAATTTCATATACTGTGGATAGAAAACTAAATTAGTTAACCAAAGAAAAAAAATGAATTTCTTTTTCAAAGAAAGATAATTTCTATCAAAGTGAAAGAAAAAAAAAGTATCACACCGATTGGGTGTGTCTTTTGTCTAGTAGAGAATAAAGAAAATACATCTCACAAATATAATAATAGAGGAAGATTAATATTTCATGTTTCTAAAGGAAAATAACACATATATTTGAAGCCGAGAGATATATACAAGCAAAATCTTCATCCATATATTGATCTTATTTATATATTTTTTTAGAGAGCCACTAAAATAATCCACAATAGGAACAAAATTGTAGTAATTTACAGAATTCCACCGGATTACCCGGCATGCAAAATTATGAAATTCTATCTTATACCATTGCACTAATTTAACATAATAACGAACAGACCTTGGACTAGCTAATAAATCAAAGTAGCGCAAAAGTAGTGCAAGTAATTTTTAATTTTATTTATATTTTCATAATTATTATTCATCTAATTTTAATAAAAGATGTGAATTTTCTTTAATCATTAAATTATAAAGGATATGATAGACATTTAACAAGTATGATGCGACAGGTTATATATAAAAAAGTTAAATATAGTCATGTGTAATTTGGATCCACCTAGATTTATAGTCACAAAAGTGTGGTCATTCTTATGGTCAATATCATTTTCCAAAGACTAAATTACCGGTCTTAATTAAGACTGCTACAAGGATTTGGTTAACGACCGGCCGATCATGACTATGACAAAATATGACAACTAAGTAATTAGAACAGATTAAATTAACTCTATGATTGTATAGGAATGCCAAACTAGACTAGATGATGCATGATCGATGATGACATGAAAACATTGATTAGGAACTTCTTCGCATGGGTTTGTTTGTTTCTATATATAGAGTACGTTCACTACGTTCAAAAATAACATTATATATTGGCTCCATCTTTTCATGGATCAATCGAATACGAAAATATATTTATGAAAGAAAATTGACGTTAAAGTATATAACAAATTAATTAATTAATTAATTATCTAATTTTGTTGTTAATTTTGATGATGATCGGGTGACAAATTGACTATCATGTAAATTGGAAAATGAGCAAAAATAAATGAAACATAAGATTGCAAATTGAAGTGAATTCTTCAGAATTTTCATCAATTTAAAGAAAAATTAGACATTAATACATATAATTTCTATGCACTTCGATCATCAAAAGAAGTGAAAGAACACAAAGGAATTACGTTTGAATCACAAGCAGAGTATACTGCTTTACTTAATTAGTTATCATTGATCCTGTGGAACTTTTCGACAGACTGGGCATGTGGGGTTCTTTCTAAGCCACTCGTCGATGCAATTGGCATGAAAGTGATGACAACATTCTGGTATAGTCCTTAGAGTTTCTTTGGGTCGGTACTCGCACAAACATATTGGGCAAGTGTTGTCGTCAGACGTTGGAAAATCCCATGTCTCCCCAAGTTGAATACTGGGATAGGATTCGATGGTAGACTCATCAAGACCCGTAATGACTACTCGACGAGGTTCTCCATTGGCTGTGAGAGATAACTCTGTGATAGGTTGAGGCGGGTGAAGACGATTCCTGAAGAAGGTGAAGATATAAAGTGCGAGCCCGCTGAGGAACACTAACCCAGCAGGAGCTCCTACGCTTTTCACTAACCGGAACTTTGCAGGGTTTGACAGACCTGAAAAACCAGAATTAAAACTACATAACTATATTGAACAATTATTGAACATTCATATATTAAGTACTCGAGAACTTTCCGATCGATGTTAACATATGATCGATTTGTATTCCGATATGCAACTTCATAACTAAGTATCAGATCAATACTTAACAAGAGATGCATGATCGAACAACATATATATGTGGTTTAATTTATGTATGCTATTAAAAACTATATATTGTACCAGGATGTGGCTTGGAGCAGTGAAGTTGCGAATCAGAACCTTTCTGAAGCCCACAAACTCTTCCACTGGCTTCACAAGAACGACAATCAGGTACACCCCACGTCAATCGTACACCAAAATCTGTGAAATATTCCCAGTCATAACTATTGAATGGTGCCATTGCTGTCGAAATCGCAGTACAATTAGAAGGCGGATCAGAGCTACTAAATAACCTTGCAACAACAGCAACGACCTTGTAGTTGTCACTGCTAAGGCAAGTGATGGGTACGTAACCCTGCAGTAACCGAGCATTGGGAGAGCATCGGAAGAAGGTGTAGTTTTTAAGTTGAAACTCAAACTCGAAGGGCGAGCCTTCAAGGCTGAAGTCTTTGTCGAGAAACCGCTTGGGAAGGCACTTGTTTTGGTCATTGATCCGCAGGCTTTGCTCGCTGTCGTAGTAGATGCTTTCGACGATGAAGTCCCCTCTCCCGGAAGTTGATGGTAGGGTGAGAATGATTTTTTTTCGCTCGTTGCATGAGAGATTAAAATTAGTTGAATATCCACAACGTGATGGTTGGTGGTTTCCTATCCAGAATGGGAACCGAACCGGTGGAGCGTCGTAAGACTTACTGCACTTGGATTGATGGCACTTACTTGCGGCTATGTGAGGAAGGAAGAAGAGGAAGAAGAAGGTCAACAACTCCAAGGTAGACATCAAAATTAACACTTTTGCATTTGGAATATTAGTGCATGTCACTTATACTATGAATGATTCAATACATATCGATCAAATGAACCTAGCTAGTAATAATATATGTGGAACATATATAGTAACTTTGATTCAGCCAAACACACGAGCTAGTACAACAAAGTGAAGACAACTGTTATATATACTTTGATTATGTGGAAACAGATGACAAGAAAATAATTACAAAATTTAGATATCTATAATAGTGTAGAGAAGGAAAAATGATCTAAATATTATTATTATATAATATCTATAATACTATTATTATTATATAATATAAATATTATAATTTACTTGAAGTATATCTAAACTTCAGCGTATGAGTGTATGACTAATTCAAATTTAACGACTTTGTAAGAATATTATTATATATTATTTCAATAATGAAGTCAAAATATTAGGTCAATTAGGATTCAATCTCTTACCAGGTTTAGAATTTTATGGTCTTTTTTTCTTTATAAAAGCTCTATCATTTTTATTAAATTTATTAGATATGAAGAGATACTTCAAAACAAAAGAACAACCCTCTTCTTCTACTCCAACATCAGATGAGCAACCACCTATGAAAATTTAAAAGAAGAATAGTAACAATATGAAAAAGTCTCGTGCTGGAGATAATACAGAAAAGTATCCATCGGATCCCGCTAAACACCTGCCAATTTCAAGTTATAATCCTAACATTCAAGAAGAAGTTCGAAGATATTATGTATAACAAGGCCCTTGTCGACCTAAAAATCATACTTTTCCTTTCACGGAATTTGGAAAAAAAAAGAGGTTTATTCGTAATTGGTTTAGTGAATTTCTATATTTGTTAGAGTACAGTATTAAAGAGGATGCTGCATTTGCTTATATTGTTATCTTTTCAAACCAGTTATTGGAGAACAAGTTGGCGGTGAAACTTTTGTTGGTGCTGGTCATGGATTCAATAATTGGAAGAAGAAGTAAACGCTAAAATCACATTTTGGAGGATCAAATATTACTCATAATCAAGTTGCGAGTAATTGTGATGCTTTATCAAACCAAAAACAACACATTGAAACTGTTTTGTCAAAATATACAAATCAAAATCAAATTGACTACCCTAATCGAGACTATTTTTAAGTTTTTTATTTAGGCCCCCCCTAATCGAGATTCCTGGTTCCATGCCTGAAGTAGTCAAAATATTAGGTCATAATTTGTGCTCACATTTTCACTTGCAAGAGCAGATTCAGATATTTTCATTAGTTCAGTTCCCAATCAGGATGTTTTCATTAGTTCGGTTCCCAATCGGGATGTTTTCATTTCGATCGTCACCCTCCTTTTCTGAAAGGCATCAGCCTCTGTATTTCATTTTTCATATTTGATAAATTTGGGTAGAAATTAAGGATATTTGTTTACCCTTAATTTACCCAATAAAAATACAGTAAAACTTTTATACAGTCATATTGTTGGGCTTAATATAATTTATTCTTATATAGATGTTATTTCTCAATGGAGGTTTAGTTAAAAATTAAATCACAAATATCAAGAAAATATCAAGAAAATAATTTATGTGTGATAGTAATTATAAAGCATAATGATTTATAAATAACATTTCGTGGTAGTCAAGAGATATTCTCTCTAGGTTTTCCTGATACCCTAGTCCCCCTAAACCCTAGCCTCCGCCGTACATCTTCCTTCTGATCAACCCCTCTGTCTCTATCATTTCTCCTTCCACATTTGGTCTCCCTCTTCCACGACTACATTCTCCTACTTTGACCAATTCAAGCTTCCTAGCTAGTCTTCTTTGGTTTCATTTCTTTCTAGAGAAAACCTAGTTTTGGGGCGTGCCCTAGCTTGTACACCGATTGAATTTCTTCTTCCTTCTACCAGTTCAATAATCTTCCTCTATTGATGGCGTCTCCTCTCCGTTGGCGTCCTTGTGAAGAAGTTGACCTCTCCATTGCTGTGATCCGTGTCTTCTCCCCACTTACACTTTCCAAGCTTGTTTGCCGTGCTTTAGAGCGTTAGATGATACACTTGTGGTAATTAAGGCTTACTCGGCCCAGGAGGAATAAAGATTTGGCAGTGCACTTCTGATCGCTTCATGGGGAAGTTCAAGGATATTGGTACCCTGCGAAGAGTTATTGACAAGGGTCCATGGTTCTATAATGATATCACAGTTCACGGGGTTGAGACAAATATCTTCATTCCGCCACACCTAGTTCCTGTCCACAAGGCTCGTGTTTGGGTGTGGGCTGAAGTGTTTGGTGGAGACCTCACTGATAGGGTCGAGACTAAGCATTGGTGGAAATATCGGCTCGTGTTTGGGCGTGGGCTGAAGTATTTGGTGGAGACCTCACTGATAGGGTCGAGACTAAGCATTGGTGGAAATCTCTTGGATCTGCCTTGGATCAGTATATCGACTATGATCGTGCCCGGGTTTAAGATAACAATTCAAGGAAATTCATCTGTTTGTGGAAGTTGATCTTATGCATCCGCTTCTGATGAAGGTAAATCTAGGCCTAGAAGGTCACTCCTGGGCTACTTTTGAGATTGAATATATTACTCTACGTGGCTATTGTATGGGATGTGGCTGCTTATCCTACTCTGGGGATGGGTTCCCCATATAATGTGGTAAATGGGAGGAGGTGGAGGAAGCTCGCAGCAAGGAAGCAATATGGGCAAAGGAGGAGGCTCGAGGCGAGGAGGTGGCATGGGGTTGGCATCAGGACTAAGTTATTATAACTGGGGTTGATTTTGGCACGGACGATGGATAGGAGGAAGTGGATGACAGTGAGCAACCACAATTGGTTCCTATGACACCGCTGCCAGTTGAACCTGCTGAGGCTCCTATCTTGGCCCGAACTCTGGAGTGACTTAGGAAGAAGAGGAAGTATGATCAATTCAAGAATGGGGGGATACAGTACCTCGTTGCATGGCATGCCGGTCAACGGGGAGACTATGAACAACCTATGCTAAAATCAGTGGCAAAACGGCATATGGCCGAGAAGGAACTGTGCCAGCTGGCTCGTATGGCTACTTGGGAGAGGGTTAGTGCCCTCCATGAAAAAAGAAGCTCGTGAGGTGGGATCTGTCGGAAGAGAGTGAAGTGGAGGAATTGGATCCGGTGGAGTGTATCTAGACAGGGTGTCTAGCTAGTTTAAGGGATGGTACGTACTCCTATTTTGACTATTTGTCCTATCCTGGTTTACAAGTTTAGGATGTTGAGTGAGAATATGTTGTCAATATAGTGGGGATCATAAAGCTTCGTATTATCTGGTCAGAAAATTTGGTGGAGTCTTTGTATCATTATTACATTATCAATCAAATTATTATCGCCTTCCTGAAAGCATAATGATTTATAAGATACCTACAACCTCAAATATGTGATAGTAGTTATAAAACATAAATCATCTCCTTAAATTACTATAGAAATGTATTTTAAATTACATTATATTTTTTATTATTGACAATTATTACTATATAGAGGTAATTTTTCTATCTAGCTATGGGACCAGAAATTTTTATAACTTATTACAATATGGAGTTTATTCCTATTTATAATCGGTACCGAGTTGGGATCGAAAATGTTTACCACTATAAAGAGGTTATTCTTACATAAAATATTCCTAAATCGAGATTTTACGGTATATATAGTTTATCCAAACTTTTCACAAAGTAAAACGATGGAGGAAAAACTTTTTCTTTTTGGTATTGAAGGAAGAAAAACTTTGGTGATCGACCACATTGATCGATCGATATGCATGGTAATATATTAGTTAGCACTAAACACGTACTACTGGACCGAAAAATATAATAAATTGAGAACGCATAATCTGGAGAATGTACAAGTATCATTCTCATGTCCAAAAATTAACATGACCATAAGGTCTCGTCTCTTAGTTCAAGTATGTTATCACCACTTGCATCAATTGCATGTAATGATCATACGTCGAATGAGTATCATTCATTACTAGGCCAAAAACTAAATTTCAAAGCAAAGTCTTCCAGCAACTCCGCCCACCAGACCCCAACCTTAATTTCCGCATACCCTAACTAAGGGAAAATCTTTGGCTATAACATTCTAAGCACTAGTTTGAGAAAAGTTGTTGGAATAGTTGTTGGAATGAGTCATACTTTTTATATATTTAGGTGTATATTCTGTAATTGAGTATGATCTGTAATTGATTGAGTTTCCTTTCAAAACTATAAATTTGTAGAAAAATGATGTGATATTAAACTAAATAAATTCTGAAAATATTAATTATTTAATTAGTAAAATGTAAACAAATAATTGAAGAACAAAATCTAGGAATAGAAGATGAACTAAGAACAAAGTTGAGTCACCTGTATCACACATTCTCCTTATGAACTTTTACTCCGCCCACAGGCTTGTATGACGTTGTTCTCCCAGGATAAAACAACTTCTAAATTTTTGTATCGCAACACAAGAACTTCTCGTCGAACTGAAGAGTACTTTACTTTATCACTGAAACCAAACTTGAGAGGTTGAGAAGGAGAAAAGATATCAGAATGGGAGATTGTTTTCCGATGGGATGAAGAATGAGGAGGATGGGAGCTCTATTTATACACTTAGGGAATGGAGTTAGCCATTATGGTCGGCCACCAAAAGGTCTCGAGTTACACCAATTAACCATGCAACATAAATCTGAGTTACACCAATTAAATCATGCAACATAAAGCCGGCAATTAGTTTGTAACCGGAATAAGTTGAAAGGCCAAAATGTTTGTAACAGATGGAACGTGGAAAGTCAAAAGTCAAAAGTCATGTTAATTTTCCTGAGCGCAAAAGGAAACTTGTGCAACCCGACCCAAATCGAAGCATCATTCGTGTCCACAGGACACGGGTACACATAAGTCCATAGTGCAAGTCCAATCCAACCAAGATAGAGCTTCTCTACTTACTCACTCAAAGAAAAGTATAGTGGAATCGTATATAAAGATCTCCACATTCCTAGTTTTTCACATGTGGGATAAACATCATTCATTTTGTTTCTAGTGGCCAACTTTGGGTGACAATTTCTCATTCACCTCTTAATCAATTTAAACAAATGAATACAACAACTGAATACATAATCTTTATATACTCTTGTAGGAGAACACAAATCAATGTGTCTCTTCTATTAATATTAATGCATTTCATTTAATTCTTTGTTTAAATTGTCCCATTAAAATGGTGGAAATCCACCATTATTCTAACAATTCTCCACATGAATGAAATTGACAACCAAAGACTCGATAAACTAGATGATAGATTCTGCGGTTAAAAAGTTGCATAGGAAAGGTAAGAGTTAACCCTTTGAACCTTCCCTTGTGAAAGCATGCTTACTTTACTAACTAAATAGTAGACGTGATGTCCTTGAATTGTTCGTCATTTGTGTAAATGATGGAATACCTCACACATGTATCTTCCTGATACTTTCAGTTCTCACTGTTGTGTCTTTTTTTGCCCTGGACACGCGCCTGGTTCTGTAAGAGCTTAATAGGAATTGTGCCCTGAATAATTCCCTTAGAAATGGCCTCATTTCTCTCTTACATAGGTGATTTCTTAATTTAGAGTAACCCACATTACTCTGCTCGTATTTCCGACGCATAAGTCACTAAAATCTTTTAGCTTAACCTCACTACTTAAGGACATCACTTTTTTTCATCATAGGAATGGAATTGAGGCAGATCCCCACAATGATCTGACATAGTCTCTACAATTTAGTTGTCCATTTTGAACTTAGATCTTGGGATTTCCAGTCAACTAGGTTGGGTATTCACTGTAAATATTTTAACTTATGGGCTTTAGTCTCATTCTCCTCGATGATTTGTCAACCAACTCTCTATTTAACCCTTTGGTTAACGGATTCGCTATGTTATCTAATGGTATTGTGTCTTTGACAAATGTGTCTTGACTTACCATTATATATTTTTCTTTGTGCCCTGCCAATTACATACTGACTTTCGCAGTGTATACAAATTGCAGACACATGCTTTTTTCATTTTGGAATATCCTCTATGAATTGGCGTAGCCATTTTGCCTCTTCCACATATTTGTCTAGGGTAATAAACTCATATTCCATTGTGGATCTGGTTATAAGAGTTTATTTTGAGAATTTCCACGACATTGTTGCACCCCCTAGAGTGAACATGTATCCACTAGTAGACTTTGAGTCTTTCATGTCAGATATCCAGTTTGCATCGCAATACCCTTCTAGTACAGCTAGATATCTCGTATAGTGCAGCCTATAGATACGAGTATAGCTCAAGTACTTAAGTACTCTTGCAATTGCTTGTCAATGTATTCCTCCAGGATTACTCGTGTTCCTACTTAGCTTATTCATAGCGTAAGCTAAATATGACCTTGTACAAGTCATTAATGAGTCATATCTATAACAGTTCTGGAAACTCCTTGTCATATTTCACAAGATTAATCTCCAGGTAATTTGTCTGATTTAATATCAGTCCTTTTTGCTTTCTTGTGATAGTTTTTCAAGGATTACAACATTTTTGCAATCCAACATAATACATGAACGATTTTGCTAGCAAATATGACGCTATAGTCATTTGCGTAGCTCTTTTCACTCATAACCATGCTAGGAGAATTCGATGTAAGTGGGGTGAGCCCCACTCAAGTACATTATTATCGAAAATCTCATTTTCTAGACATTATGAGCTACTAAGGTGAAACCTATTAGAAAATAGAATCATAAATACTACAAATCGAGTACGTATCCTTAGCAAATTTTACCATCTTATCATTACTTCCAATGATAAGAATGTCATCTATGTACAAACACATAGTGATCTATGTGTTTATTTTTTTTATTATTTTTTTTTACATATGCACATTTATCACACTCAGTGATATGTTGTCGAAATTCTAGGCCATATATCTAGTTATACAGTGACTTCCATATTTTCCCCTTGTTTTAAAATCCACTTGGAACTTAAAGGTTTGCAACCAGGTGGAAGATCCAACAGTTCCCAAGTATGGTTTTGCAGTATGGAATCAACCTCAGTCTTAATGGCCTCTTTCCACAAAGGATCATCGGTGGAGTTCACAACCTCTTTGAAGGTTCGAGGTCACCTTCAAGTACGTATTTCATCAAATCTACTGAAGGATTTTTCAATCCTTGCCGTTTTACTTCGTCTAGACTCTACCTCAGACACTGATTCTTGGTCCTAGTTATCTTCCACAGTGCCCTCATATGTCCATTTAGAAGAACCTGATTCTTCTCTGGACTTACACAGAAATACAGTTTCAAAGAAACATGCATTCCTTAATTCCATTGTTGTATTTTCATGTACATCAGGATTTTTTTATTTTTTTTTACACTTGGAACCGATAAGTGCAACTGTTCTCTGCATACCCAATGAAAATGCAATCAACCATTTTTGGCCTATTTTTCACCTTTTTAGGTTTAGGTATTGCCACCTTGGTCAGACATCCCCATACTCGCATGTAATCATAGGGTGGATTTATCTCTTTCCATAATTTATATGGGTATCTTATTTGAAAGATAATAAGCCAATAAAATGATATCTCCCCACATGCTTAATGGCAAACTAGAACTCAGCAGCATTGCATTCATCATATCCTATAAGATATGATACTTCAGTTCAGCCACATCATCTGATTGTGGTGAATAAAGTGATTTTGTTTCATGTATGATCTCATACTGAGCACAGTCAGTAAATAGTGATTCATACTCACCTCCACCGTTGATCACTTTTTACGACCTTAATTATTCTATTGAGTTGATTCTCATCTTGTTTTATAAGAGAGTAAATTTCTTTATAGCCTCATCTTTACTCTTCATGAGATACACATAGAAATACTTTGTGCTATAATTGATAAAGGAGATAAAAACTTAGTACCACCTTTTATTTGTATTTATTTTAAATCACATATATCACTTTGGATAAATTAAGGGGTTCTTTGTTTCTTTAAATTCTTTTGAAAGATTATTTCGTTTGGTTTGTATCAACACAAGTTTCACACTTATGCTTGAAACATTGGAAAACTTTTCAAGTTAATTAACATCTGCAGAGTATCATAATTAACAAGTCTTTGCCTACCATACCATACATTGAAAGACACAAATGTGGAAGCGCTATCTTTATCTATATCATTGACCATGATCATTACATTTCTTTCCACCACTCATGTATCTATTACCAACATACATTCCAAGTTTAAAAAACTAGGCAATATACTGTAAGGCAAGAATTTCATTTAGGCAACCACTTCGTTTCGACAACCATGTTAGTCAATATCACATATAAAAGTTCTTAAGATTGTAGAAAAATGATGTGATATTAAACTAAATAAATTCTGAAAATACTAATTATTTAATTAGTAAAATGTAAACAAATAATTGAAGAACAAAATCTAGGAAAAGAAGATGAACTAAGAACAAAGTTTAGTCACATGTATCACACGTTCTCCTTAAAAACTTTTACGCCGCTCACAGGCTAGCATGACATTGTTCTCTCAGGATAAAACAATTTCTAAGTTTTTGTACTGCAACACAAGAACTTCTGGCCGAACAGAATAGTACCTTACTCTATCACCGAAACCAAACTTAAGAGCTTGAGAGGGAGAAAAGAGATCAGAAGTTGAGATTGCTTTCTGATTGGATGAAAAATAAGGAGGATGGGAGCTCTATTAATACACTTAGAAAATGGAGTTAGCCATTATGACTGGTCACCAAAAGGTCTTGAGTTACACCTATTAACCATACAACATAAATCCAAGTTACATTAATTAAACCATGCAACATAAATTCGGCAATTAGTTTGTAACCGGAATAAGTTGAAAGGCCAAAACGTTTGTAACAGATGGAATATGGAAATTCAAAAGTCACGTCAATTTTCCTGAGTACAAAAGGAAACTCTTTTGACCCTGCCCAAATCGGAGCGGCATTCATGTCCACAGGACACAGGTAACACAAGTCTATATTGCAAACTCAATCCAACCGAGAAGAGCCTATATACTTGCTCACTCAAAGCATAGTAGAGTCGAATCATATTTGAATATCTCCACATTCTTAGTTTTTTCCATGTAGGATAAACTTTCTTTCTTTGTTTCAAGTGACCAACTTTGGGTGACAATTTCTCATTCATCTCTTAACCAATTTAAACAAGTGAATACATAATCTTTATGTACTCTTGTAGGAGAAGACAAATCAATGTGTCTCTGAAAGGACCCGACTACGATTTAGTTGCCTAAACCTAAATCAAACCCCTTCGAAAACATGACCTTAAATTTTTTTTTTGCCAGAGTTTACTTTGAAATACGTGAGCCAAAATTTGAACCTGCAAAGAGAATCACACTTCAAATATTCCAGAAAAGCCAAACCGTGGGGCTCCATTCCCCATCCAGATTTCTCAACATCATATATATAATAACCCACAAGGTTTACAAGAAATCCAAAAAATATTCAGGAGTAAACTCAACTGAAAACAAACATAAGTTTCAGAGAGACTCCTATATACATCAAATACAACCAGTAGGTCGAACAAAGAGCCTACTCGAACTGAAATGTGACCTGAAGTCTACGCCTTCACCGTCGACGTGCAACCCCGGAATTCAAACTACAAACTGGGCAAAAGAAACCGAAAAGCCCAGGGGAAGACAAATAAAATTGTTAGAGTGAGTAGACGAAAATAATAATATGTCATTCCCAACATATAAGTATATATGCTCATAAAAGCATAATGCGAGTCAATGCACATGAAAATCTCGACCAGGTACATTTTCTCTGATCCATAAAGATGCACATAAAATCATGCGGGGTCACTCATGGACTCCTCCGCATAGTACAGTCTAATCACGGGATCTCAGACCCACACGTGATTATAAGTCTGAAAGACCTCGCGTCAGGACATCTGGCCTACCCGGAGCATCTCGTGGATCAGCCGAGAAGCCAAAGCATTGATGCCACCTCTATATCCGAGACTGTACTCCGTGTAAACCAAATCATAAATATTTTCCATGCATACGCAAAATCGTAAAATGCATAATCGTAAAATGCATACTTGTATGTGCATAATTGTAAATGCATACTAATACAATGTATAATCGTAAAGTGTATAATCATAAATGCATAACATAAATGCATAATCAGGAATCACAAATCAACTATGAAAATAAAGTGTCCACTCAATGTACGAAGCAAACTCTGAGGTCCGACGGAAGATCCCTCGCCAAACACTCGATCACGATCACCTGAATAACTGGGATACGATCAATACATATTGAAACACAACATACGGAGCTAATAAGTCAAGAACCCCGCGTTCTCGAAAGACGTATCTGAAAGAACTCAACCCCGATTTAGTTTCCTAAACCGGAATCAAACCCCTTCTGAAAACACGAACTTTCAAAAACCATAGAAATTTTGGCAGAGTTTCACTATATCGCGAAGCTGAAAGGACCCAATCCCGATTCAGCTAACTAAACCGGAATTAAACCCTTTCGGAAATACGAACCAACAAAAAAAATTTCGAAATTTGGGCAGAGTTTCGTTACTAGCGTTGAATTACCACAACCTGCACCCAGAAATTAACACTTCGTCCTATGCCACAAAAAGCAAACCGTGGGCACCAATCCCATCCGGATTTCTCAACATCAATATAAACAACAACAGTAAATAAACTGTACTATGTATATATGTATATCCGTGAAAATCCGCACAACATGTATCAGAATGTATCAGAGCGACCTCTAAAGTAAAACATATACAATATGTACATCAGTAGGCGAAACAAGAACCTACTGGAAAACACAGATGACTCTGATCACTAGCCTCCAAACCGCGACGTGAAACACCAAATCTGAACTGCAAACTGGGCACGGAAACCGAAAAGCCCAGGGGAAAGACAATAAACATGTTAGAGTGAGTGGACGAAAATAAATGTCTTTCACCAGTTTATATATATGTTTAAAATAACATATGCGAGTCCAGGTAAATAAAATATAACAAGTACACGAGGTAAAACCATAATCCTCCAGCGTACTGAGCATGCAAGTATAAATCCCACGGGGTCACTCATGGACACACACCGTGCTAGTACAGTCCGAATCACGAGGTCCTTAGTCCCCGTGACTCTAAGCCAGAAATGGCCTCGGTTCCGGGGAAACGCCCCTCACCGGTCAGGTAGGGATAACGACGCCCCTCCTGGATGGCCTACCATCGGGGATCAGCCGAGAGGCAAGTGTATCGATACAACAACGTAACCAAGACTATACTCTGTGAAAACCAAATCATAAACAGTTCGATGCAAATGCATAAAGCAGTATAAAAGTGTATGCATATTCGTATACGTATATCCGTATAAATATAATCGTATAACACATGCTCGTAATAAACATAACCTCGTATAAAATCTCATGCTCGTAAACCATAATCATGCTGCATGCTCAAGTTCATAAAATCATATAAAAGACTCGCAAGAATTCCGTGAAAAGAAATTGTCCACTCACAGACTCTCGAAACGTGCACACGCGCTACACTCGTGGTCCGGCGGAAGATCCCTCGCCTGAAGCACGATCACGATCCAGATCTCGATCTCGATCTCCTGAACATATTCATAAAACATAACTGATCAAAATCGTAGTCCACAACACTGTACTGATGCACGAAAACCAACCGTTCCCGGAAATACGAAATGCAGTACAAAATGTATAACGGAAATCCCGAAATCCCCACTCGAAATCTCGACTGACAAACGGCTAAACAAATCAACCTGAAAACCTCCGTACGATAACCAGGGCGCGATTACGAGAAAAATGACATTAAAATCGTCGAAATCTGAAAAGTCAACTTTTCTCGCCGTTGACCGCCACCGCCGCCGGCGGCGGGCCGTCAACGGTGGAGTTTTGCGGCCAAAATTTCCAGATCAGTCCATCTCAACCATGCGAATCTCTTTCCCTTCTAACACTAAGCTCAATTCACAAAGGAACCACATCAATTTCTCAAAACTAAATCGAAAATTCCAACCCGAATCCCTAATCGGGTTCACCCCAAAACCACATCTCGTCCCAAACCAATTCACTAGAAAGCATCTACGAGGCGTGGGGAGCAAAACCCCCAACACCTCGACCCTCAAAACTCGCCGGAACAGCCTCCACGGTCACCGGCGACACCATCCACCTCGGCCCCAATCAGGTTCAACAAAAACATGATTAAAACCCAACAATTCATACACCAAACAATTCGAAATCACCTAAGGAAGCTATTCATACCCTTGTTGAAGTCGTTGGTGGCCGGAATTTGGTGGCCGGAAAGTGACTTCCCGTTTGGGAAACTTTCCCTTTCGGTCCGATGGCTCACTTTCCAAATATGGAAAGTCAACAAAATTCCAATTTGGTCAACGCACAAAAATGAAGTTTCGACTAATTCTCGACTATCTTTCGACTTTCGATATTTATACTCGTCCCTCGAGTCGATCAACGGTCCGGAATGAATATACAATGTGATTCGGATAAGCTCGAAACAATCGGATAAACTCGTCGGAATCCGAAACTTCAAATAATCATAAAATATTCCTCGGTTATCGAAAAAATCTTCCGGAACCGTCTACAAACTCGAAATCACATGCTCTACAATTTCTGTGAAGACACTCAATTCAAATTCTCGACCGAAAACAAAGTCGTGAATCGAATCGGCAAACCACATAATATCGCAAAACTGCGACTATAACCAAATCTCGAGAATCGTGCCAAACACATATCTGATTCTGGTTCGGGTCGTCACAATTCTACCCCCTTTAAAAAAAATTTCGACCTCGAAATTTACGTACCTGTCATGTGAACAGATGAGGATACTGCTCCCGCATACGCTGCTCGGTCTCCCAGGTGGCCTCCTCAATCGAGTGGTTCTGCCACAAGACCTTTACCAGCGGAATCACACGGTGCCTCAGCTCCTGCTCACGTCGATCGAGAATCTGCACTGGCTCCTCAACATACGATAAATCCTCTCTGATCGGCAACTGTTGTGGGGCTATCACATGTGAAGGATCTGAGATGTACTTCCGCAACATCGAAACATGGAAGACATCATGTACACGAGCCATCTCTGTCGGTAACTCAAGTCTGTAAGCAACAGCTCCAACCCTCTCCGTAATCTCATATAGACCAATGTATCGCGGCCGAAGCTTGCCACGCTTCCCGAAACGCTCTACTCCCCTCCACGGAGATAGTTTCAGGAAGACCCAATCACCAACCTCGAACTCTAAACTCTTCCTCCTCACATCCGCGTAACTCTTCTGCCAATCCTGGGCAATCTTCAGTCGATCCCGAATAACCTGTATGTCCTCCATCGTGGTTTTCACCAAATCAGGACCAATGAGCCAACGCTCGCCCACCTCACTCCAACACAATGGAGTGCAACACTGCTTCCCGTACAAAGCCTCGTACGGTGCCATCTCAATACTGGCCTGATAGCTGTTGTTGTAGGCGAACTCGATCAAGTGTAACTGCTGATCCCAGTTTCCACGAAACTGCAACACACATGATCTCAACATATCCTCAAGTGTCTGAATGGTCCACTCGGACTGCCCATCAGTCTGAGGATGAAAAGCTGTACTAAATCGCAACCTCGTGCCCAAAGCTCGCTGTAAAGCCTGCCAAAACTCAGAAGTGAACTGACTATCTCGGTCAGAGACAATCGACACAGGCACACCATGCAAGCGAACAATCTCGGATAAGTACAACTTGGCCAATTTGCCCACTGAAATCTTCCCTGGAAGTGCAAGAAAATGTGCGGATTTCGTCAATCGGTCAACAATAACCCAAATGCCAGTGTTGTCCGCCGAAGTACGCGGCAACTGATAGACGAAATCCATCGTGATATGCTCCCACTTCCAAACTGGAATCTCAAGTGCCTGTAGTTTCCCTGCAGGTTTCTGCCTCTCCGTCTTCACCTGCTGACAAATCAAACACCGACTCACGTACGCGGCAATCTCCCGCTTCATGTTGCGCCACCAATAGTACGCTCGAAGTGTATGAAACATCTTCGTACCTCCGGGATGCATCGCATACGCTGAACTGTGGGCTTCGTCCAGAATCTCCTTCTTCAAGTCCTTGTCCCTAGGTACACATAATCTGCCCCTGAACAACAACGTACCGTCGTCGCTCAATCGGAACTCTGTAGGCATACCATTCCGAATCATGGTCTTCTTGCCTAGCAAGTAAGGATCTGAATCTTGTGCCTCCCGTACCTGATCAACCAACACTGGTAGAACCTGGAAGCTGGCCAACAAAGCTCCATCATCATCATACCCAAACACAGCACCCGTAGCTCGAAGCTCGGTTAACATCGACACTCTGGCCACACACATGTGAAACAACGAAGCTCCAGATTTCCGACTAAGCGCATCTGCCACAACATTGGCCTTCCCCGGATGGTACTCGAACGTACAATCATTATCATTGATCAACTCCATCCATCGGCGCTGCCTCATGTTCAGGTCTGGCTGTGTCCGCAAGTAGGTGAGACTCTTGTGGTCAGTGAAAATCTTACACTGAGCACCATACAGGTAATGTCTCCAACTCTTCAACGCTAATACAATAGCAGCTAACTCCAAATCATGCGTCGGATAGTTGACCTCGTGCGGTTTCAGCTGTCTGGAACCATATGCCACGACTCTACCATGCTGCATCAACACACAGCCAAGGCCCAACTTCGACGCGTCACTGTACACAACAAACTCACCACTGTCATCTGGCAATGTCAGAACCGGTGCGGTAGTCAGTCTCTCCTTCAGAAGCAAATAACTCTCCTCGCACGCATCAGACCACTCAAACTTGACACCCTTCTTCGTCAATCTAGTCAGTGGTGTAGCTATCCGGGAGAAATCCTGTACAAACCGTCGATAATAGCCTGCTAACCCCAAGAAACTCCGGATCTCCGGCACAGTAGTGGGTCGACTCCAATTCAGCACGGCCTCGATCTTGTCAGGATCAACACTAACTCCTTCGACCGAAATCACGTGGCCCAGAAACTTCACACTATCCAACCAGAACTCACACTTGCTAAACTTCGCGAACAGCTGATGGTCCCGCAAAGTTCGCAACACCGCTCGCAAGTGCTTCTTGTGCTGGCCCACACTCCTCGAATAAATCAGGATATCGTCTATGAATACAATCACGAACTTGTCCAAGAACCGTCGAAACACCCGACTCATCAAGTCCATGAAAGATGCGGGGGCGTTGGTTAACCCAAACGGCATAACCAGAAACTCATAGTGCCCATACCGCGTCCTGAAAGCTGTCCTGGCAACATCGGAGTCTCGGATCCTCAACTGGTGATATCCGGATCGAAGGTCAATCTTCGAAAAGACTGCTGCTCCCTTCAACTGATCGAACAAGTCGTCAATCCGAGGCAACGGATACTTGTTCCTCACTGTAATCTGATTCAGCTTCCGATAGTCGATGCACAAACGCATGGATCCGTCCTTCTTCCGCACGAACAACACTGGAGTACCCCACGGAGAAACACTCGGTCGAATGAATCCCTTCTCTAACAACTCCTGAAGCTGAATCTGCAACTCCTTTAACTCTGCAGGCGCCATTCGGTACGGTTTCTGGGAAATCGGTCCAGTACCCGGCAACAACTCAATGGTAAAATCAATCTCCCGCACAGGGGGTATACCAGGTAACTCTGCTGGAAACACATCCGGAAACTCAGACACAACCTCAATACTACCAAGATCCGGCACTGCAGCTGTAGTGTCCACAACATGGGCTAAATACTCAACACAACCCTTCTTCATCAATCAATCCGCCCTCACTGTGGAAATCAAACACGGTAGGGAAGTGTTCTTCTCACCACGAAACAGTATCTCAGGCAACCCTGGTCGTCGAAACGCGACCTCCTTCCTGTGGCAGTCAAACATGGCCCAGTGCAACTCCAGAAAGTCCATACCCAATATCAGGTCAAAATCCATAATATCAAGCAGTAACAGATCTGCAGCTAAACCATGGCCATCAACAAACTCCTCACAATCTCGGTAAACCCAACCGATGCTCACAACCTCACCTGACGGATACAACACTCTCCACAACCCCGGAAGTGGAGATGCAGGTACTGTAGCCAATGATGACAGTCTAAATGATATGAATGAATGTGTGGCACCTGGATCTAACAATGCAACTACTGGAATACCAAAAACATGTAACGTACCGATAACGACCTCCGGTGATGCTCTGCCCTCACGCATAGTCATAGCATGAACTCTCGCCTGTCCGGCTGGTCGTCCTCGCTGGGGCTGACCCTGCTGTCTACCCTGACCTGCAGTCTGTGCTGGTCGAGCTCCTGAAGTGGCACCTCGCTCAACTCCTGAACTCTGGGCCGCCTGTCCACCAGTACCATACGACTGAGGACACTCTCTCGAATAATGACCCACCTGGCCACAGCTATAACAAATAACGGTGCTCCGCTGACATACACCAAGATGACGCTTGTTGCAGAAGCTACACAAGGGATACTCCCGCGGTACAGCAAAAGTGCCACCTGTACGTCGAGGATAACTAGAACCGCTAGAACCTCCACTAGCCTGTGGTCGCTGCGGTCGATCTCTCCTCCATCCCGGTCTCCGTCTAGGTACACTAGCTGGTGGTCGATATGACCCACCGCCCGAAGATGAAGCTGAACCGGAAGTATCAGAACTCAACCTCTTTGAAGGCCCCTGACTCGGTCCACCTTCCTCGAATCGTCTCGGCTGGTATCTCTGCTGTCTCTCCTGCTCAATGTCCTCGCCTCGGAGAGCTGCACTGACAAACTCATCAAAGTTGTTCCTCGGCATCGTAGTCAACGTCGCCTTGATGTTCAGATTCAATCCCAGCTCAAACCTGCGACACTTGGCTTCCTCTGTAGCCACCATATCCCGCGTAAAACGAGACAAACGAGTAAACCGATCCCGATACTCAAGTACAGACAAACTGCCCTGCCTCAAGTTCGTGAACTCCTCATACTTGCGCTGCTGGGTAGCCTGATTAAAATACCTCCGCATAAACAGATCACGGAACAATGTCCACGGAGTATCCACAGGAACTCTGTCAGTGCTGACCCACCAAAAGTATGCATCACCCTCAAGTAAACCAACTGCGGCCACTGACATCTGCTCAGGTGTAAACTGCAGACGCTCACAAACACGCTCAATCTGAACCAACTATGCCTCGCATATCTCTGGATCAACTGAACCCGGAAACACAGTAGCACCCGCAGTGCGAGCCTTGACCACAGGGTCAAAACGCTCTTCCAAACGCAGCACTCGCATCAGCAAGTCGCGCGTTCGGCGATCCTCATCAGGATCATCATCCCGGTCAACACGAGGACCACGTCGAGGAGGCATCCTATTGATACAAGACAAGCATTAGGCACAAGCAGAAAGAACGTAATCATGAAACCGCAGATATTTGAGGACATACAACACCCGAAGTATTGATGAGTACCGCTGGCCAGTCGAGTCATCACTCCAGTCATGCTGTACCAACTCAAATACCCTAAGCGTCACAACTACACGAGTCTACAGAATCTGACAACCTAATGCTCTGATACCAAGCTGAAAGGACCCAATCCCGATTCAGCTAACTAAACCGGAATTAAACCCTTTCGGAAATACGAACCAACAAAAAAATTTCGAAATTTGGGCAGAGTTTCGTTACTAGCGTTGAATTACCACAACCTGCACCCAGAAATTAACACTTCGTCCTATGCCACAAAAAGCAAATCGTGGGCACCAATCCCATCCGGATTTCTCAACATCAATATAAACAACAACAGTAAATAAACTGTACTATGTATATATGTATATCCGTGAAAATCCGCACAACATGTATCAGAATGTATCAGAGCGACCTCTAAAGTAAAACATATACAATATGTACATCAGTAGGCGAAACAAGAACCTACTGGAAAACACAGGTGACTCTGATCACTAGCCTCCAAACCGCGACGTGAAACACCAAATCTGAACTGCAAACTGGGCACGGAAACCGAAAAGCCCAGGGGAAAGACAATAAACATGTTAGAGTGAGTGGACGAAAATAAATATCTTTCACCAGTTTATATATATGTTTAAAATAACATATGCGAGTCCAGGTAAATAAAATATAACAAGTACACGAGGTAAAACCATAATCCTCCAGCGTACTGAGCATGCAAGTATAAATCCCACGGGGTCACTCATGGACACACACCGTGCTAGTACAGTCCGAATCACGAGGTCCTTAGTCCCCGTGACTCTAAGCCAGAAATGGCCTCGGTTCCGGGGAAACGCCTCTCACCGGTCAGGTAGGGATAACGACGCCCCTCCTGGATGGCCTACCATCGGGGATCAGCCGAGAGGCAAGTGTATCGATACAACAACGTAACCAAGACTGTACTCTATGAAAACCAAATCATAAGCAGTTTGATGCAAATGCATAAAGCAGTATAAAAGTGTATGCATATTCGTATACGTATATCCGTATAAATATAATCGTATAACACATGCTCGTAATAAATATAACCTCGTATAAAATCTCATGCTTGTAAACCATAATCATGCTGCATGCTCAAGTTCATAAAATCATATAAAAGACTCGCAAGAATTCCGTGAAAAGAAATTGTCCACTCACAGACTCTCGAAACGCGCACACGCGCTACACTCGTGGTCCGGCGGAAGATCCCTCGCCTGAAGCACGATCACAATCCAGATCTCGATCTCGATCTCCTGAACATATTCATAAAACATAACTGATCAAAATCGTAGTCCACAACACTGTACTGATGCACGGAAACCAACCGTTCCCGGAAATACGAAATGCAGTACAAAATGTATAACGGAAATCCCGAAATCCCCACTCGAAATCTCGACTGACAAACGGCTAACCAAATCAACCCGAAAACCTCCGTACGATAACCAGGGCGCGATTACGAGAAAAATGACATTAAAATCGTCGAAATCTGAAAAGTCAACTTTTCTCGCCGTTGACCGCCGGCGGCGGCGCGCCGTCAACGGTGGAGTTTTGCGGCCAAAATTTCCAGATCAGTCCATCTCAACCATGCGAATCTCTTTCCCTTCTAACACTAAGCTCAATTCACAAAGGAACCACATCAATTTCTCAAAACCAAATCGAAAATTCCAACCCGAATCCCTAATCGGGTTCACCCCAAAACCACATCTCGTCCCAAACCAATTCACTAGAAAGCATCTACGAGGCGTGGGGAGCAAAACCCCCCAACACCTCGACCCTCAAAACTCGCCGGAACAGCCTCCACCGTCACCGGCGACACCATCCACCTCGGCCCCTATCGGGTTCAACAAAAACGTGATTAAAACCCAACAATTCATACACCAAACAATTCGAAATCACCTAAGGAAGCTATTCATACCCTTGTTGAAGTCGTTGGTGGCCGGAATTTGGTGGCCGGAAAGTGACTTCCCGTTTGGGAAACTTTCCCTTTCGGTCCGATGGCTCACTTTCCAAATATGGAAAGTCAACAAAATTCCAATTTGGTCAACGCACAAAAATGAAGTTTCGACTAATTCTCGACTATCTTTCGACTTTCGATATTTATACTCGTCCCTCGAGTCGATCAACGGTCCGGAATGAATATACAATGTGATTCGGATAAGCTCGAAACAATCGGATAAACTCGTCGGAACCCAAAACTTCAAATAATCATAAAATATTCCTCGGTTATCGGAAAAGTCTTCCGGAACCGTCTACAAACTCGAAACACATGCTCTACAATTTCCGTGAAGACACTCAATTCAAATTCTCGACCGAAAACAAAGTCGCGAATCGAATCGGCAAACCACATAATATCGCAAAACTGCGACTATAACCAAATCTCGAGAATCGTGCCAAACACATATCTGATTCTGGTTCGGGTCGTCACATTACCATTAACCTACACCCGAAAATACACTTCATCATATGCCACAAAAGCCAAACCGTGGGCACCAATCCCATCCGGATTTCTAAAAAAACATAACATAATGTAAAGCAATAAACACAACTGTAGCTTTACAGAAATCTGAGAAAATCATTTGAAAATATAAACATATCCAGTATTCAGAGCGACCTCAAGTGTATACATATATACACAACAGTAGGTCAAACAAGAAACCTACTGAAAAAGGAAGAGTGGCTCAAATACTATGCCTCCAACCGCGACGTGCGACACCTGAATCCAAATTGCAAACTGGGCAAAGAAAACGAAGAGCCCAGGAAAAGACATATAAACTGTTAGAATGAGTGGACGGAAATAAATGTATTTCCCTGAATAATATATATATTATAAAAAACATATGCGAGTCTAAATGCATAAAATCAAATGGTACACGAGGGAGACTCTAACTCCTCACGCGTACAAAGCATGCATCAAAAATCCCGCGGGATCACTCATGGACACATCCGCGCTAGTTCAGTCCGAATCACGGGATCCCAGACCCACACGTGATTCTAGCCAAAAAGACATCAGGTCAGAGATCTGCGCCCCCCCCTGTAAAGACCTCGGGTCAAGGGTCACAGTCTCCCCCGGTAAACATCCTTGGGGATCAGCCGGGATGCAAGTGTATCGATACAACCACATATACTAAGACTGTACTCTGTGTAAACCAAATCATATATAGTTTCATGCAAGTGTATAAAGTATAATGTAAATGCATATTCTTAATAAATAATTATAAAAGTATATTCGTCGATGCATATTCGTAAATGCATAATCGTAAAACAAATGCTCGTATAAATCATAATCACATATGCATGCTCATGCTTGTAACACGTATAATAAAGACTCGCAATCAATCGGTGAAATGAAATGTGTCCACTCACAGACTAGCACATCGCAAAACGCGTTAATCCTGTGATCCGACGAAAAATTCCTCGCCAAACAAACGATCACGATCTCCTGAATAATCACAAATACCACTGTTTAAAATCACATTTCAAAACCTGAACCACATCTTGAGAACCAACCATTCCCGGAAACATATAACTAAATATTGACGAAATCGTCGAAAATCTAATAAACACACTATGAAACCTTGCCGCAGGATTTGATCGGCCTAGAAAATTACAACCTACACATAGATTTAAAGATCTCGACATTTCCAACAACTTTGTAGTTTAATGCTAAACCCAATTTTGACCGGAAAACCTCCAAAACTCACCTTGAAGTCGAAAACCCTCGCTGGAATTCATGCACTCTGATCGGCCACCACCGGCCACGGCAAGGTGCAAGACCACTTCTAAAAGTTTCCTCTCCCCAAGGGCTAAAAAGCCCTTATAGGGTCGACCTCCATCTCGGCCTCCACCGTCGCCGGCGATTTCACCAGAAAACCCACCAATTTCAAATCGTCGTAATTTCTTCATCCGGCAACCAAATTGAACCATCCACCTATCAAATCAAAGAGGAACACGAGCCCAACAAGTTTGATGAAGACACCACGGACAACCGTGGCTGAAATACGGCACCACGAAGGCCACAAGGTCACGGCCTGAAATTGTGAACATGGGTTAGTCAACTTATCAGAGTTGACTCGGTCAACTCCCCAAAGTCCAAGTCTGACTTACCCAAAAAGGAAACCCACTATTTATACTTTCCATTTTTGGTAATTTCCGTATTTATTTTACGACAAATTTTGATCGAACGTAACTTTTGCATCGTAACTCCGTTTTCAACGATTCTCGTGTCTACGAACTTATCTCGACAAATTCTTCAATTTCCACCTGAAGTCAACCAACTTCGAAAAATCCGATAAAAAGTCAATGGCTCAATTCAACACAAGCTTATCTGATAAAAATGATCAACGGTCGAAAACGGATCGAAACCGATCGGATAAACACGACTAAATCCAACGGCTGAAAATATTCATAACTTATTCCTTAATTAACAAAATAATTCTCCAGAAATTCCCACGAGGTCGAAATTAAATTCTCTATAACTTCTTTGAAGGAACTCAAATCAAATTCTTACCCGATAATTTAGTCGTTAACACACCCACCATTTCGTCCAATTACGACAAAACCGCAACTAATCGCGAAACTCGCAAATAAAGTCGATAAACAGACCATTTCAGGTTTTGGTTGTCACAGTATCGCTCAAAATATCGAAAAGGATAGTAAAATTCCCAAAATACACTCAAATTACCCTCATCCCAACTGAACACACCCAAATCAACTCAAAAACCTCACGACTAGGATCGGGGCGCAATTACGGGCAAAACGGTATAAAAATCTCCAAAAATCCCAAAAAGTCAACCTTGCCGGAACTCCACCGGCGGTGCGGTGCCAACGGTGACCAACTCCGGCGACCCTTACACCAAACTCTTCCTCTCCTCAAGCCCAACACATTTCCCTTCTACCACCAAGGTCAATTCAACCCACACCGGCCAGAATTTCGGCCGAAAGTCTCGCTGAATCTTCCTCTCCGGTCACCGCTACAAACCACCTAGAATTCTTCAAGGGGTTGAGGGGAAGCAAACCCCCCACCAACCCAACACCAAAACTCGCTGGAATCCGCCAGCCAATTTAGGCGAAATTCAAGAAATTCAACGAGCTCGAACTCCCTCAATTCTCAACCAATTTCAACAAATGAATACACAAATCGATAGTACAAGCCAAGAACTTTCCAACCATACCAAAATCGTGGCCTGAGGTGGCCGGAATCAACGGGTCAAATGGCGAACCAAAACGAGTCAAAATCGCCTAACTCGGTCAACGGGTCAACTCAGCCCCAACTCGGTCAAACTCGGTCCAAATGTGATTTTTCGACAATTTTACGACTATTCAATATTTATACGTCGCGAATTGACCAAAATCACGATTCGGATCACTCAAACCCAAACGGATAAGTACGACTAAGTCGACGATAATTTCAAATATCCATTTTATATTCTCCGATTATCCGGAACCTCCTACGGACTCGAAATCAAATCCTCTATAATTTTCACAAAGGAACTCAAACCAAATTCTTTCCCAATAATTTAGTCGTCAACAAACCCGCCATATCGACCAATTACGACAAAACCGCGACTAATCGTGAAACTCGCAAATCAAGCCAATTAACATATCATTTCCGGTTCGAATTGTTACAATCTCTTCCATTAATATTAAATGCATTTCATTTCATTTCATTTCATTCCTTGTTTAAATTGTCCCACTAAAATGGTGAATTTTTCCAACAAAGTGTGCTTGTATATATACCCAATTCGGGATTGATCAATATATCAAAAAATTTCCCAAACATTTATGTTCTGATTGACTTGGCATCAGAGCCTAGCTAAGTTGATCCTGGCAATCTGACCTGACCTGAATTCCGTTGCCTGACCTAAACCTAAACCCTGTTTGACACGTTGAAGACTACCCTAGACCCGTCGAAACATGAAGATCTGAATCTATTTTTCTGGCAATTCTGTTATTTGATCTGACATCTGAACCTATTTGAATTAGAACTTGCAATCTTTGAACAACCTGAAGTTACTCTTGAACAATTGATGGCTCTTCATATTGGGAACACAAGATGTGGAGTACAACTGAATGACTCTAATTACTAGTTATGGCAAAGATAATGAAGATGCATCTTGGAGGTGTTGGAAAGTGGCTATATATGGCGGGTACTCTGCCACGACCTGCAAATGCTAGAAAAGAACAAGGTTTGTAGGATACTATGAATTTCAATATGATGATGACTCTCTTGAAAATATGACAAGACCAATTATGATGTTGTTCTCTGGCTTTTCTTCTCCAAAAGGCCATCTGGGATGCTGTTGCAACCACATATTATGATGGGAATGATTTTGCCAGAGTACATGAGTTGACATGGAAAGCCTGCACAACTACCCAAAATGGGCAACTTCTTGCAGAGTACTATGGAAATATGAAAGATATCTGGTAAGAACAGGATGAAAGACATCCAAACCCTACTGCATGTGACCTTCATATTGCTACACATAATATGTCTACATACAAGATACGTGTCCACATCTTCCTGAAGGGGCTGGATTCGAGATTTGCTACTGTCAAGGGAGAACTACTAAGACAAGCCACACCACTAATTTTGGAACAAGCATATGCCTATGTTCACAAAGATGAGTCCAATTAGCCTAAGGAGCTTCACATTGAGGTTTCAAGTCTCACAGTACAATCGAAGCCTCAACAAGATTGGGAGCCTAAAGAAAATCAACTTCGTATACAACCGGCTCGTGGATCATATTTTAGTAAGGTACAGTGCTTCTACTGTAAGGAGTTTGGACACTATAGAGACTCGTGTCCTCAGAAAGAAAGTAAAGGAGGCACCTACGACAAGATTCACAGTAGCAAGGTTGCAGTTCAATTGGTTCAAGAACCTGATTTCTATGGAGTAGAGGGACAAGATCTCACTACAGGTATTTATTAACATGAGAGAAGAGGTAAAGTTGGTATATATTGCATTAAAAGTTTCTAGCTTTACTGGTAGTAATACATGGATAATTGATTCTGGTGCGTCTAACTATATGACCTTTGATAAGTCTCTGCCTTCAAGTCTGTCTTCATCTCTTATCCTTGAAGTATCTAATGCAAATGATGTGTCTTTCCCGGTTTTAGGTATATGATCAATCTAAGTTACTCCAACGATTGTGTTACATAATGTCCTTTATGTTCCTTCTCTATCCCATCACTTATTACCTCTCTGAATTAAACTCACAAAACAAATGCTCTATTACTTTTTTTCCCTATGTATGCCATTTTTCAGGACCTATCATCTCAGGCAATAATAGGCAAGAGAGATCTAAGGGGGAGACTGTATTTTTTCTAAGATTCATAAGTCTAATTATTTTCCTAGTTTGTCCTCTAGTTTAACACTGTTTGAGCTGATTCATTCTGATGTATGGGGGCCTTTGAAAAATTCAACACTGATAAGAATGAAATACTTTATTTTGTTTATTGATAACTTCACAAGATTAACATGGGTTGTGTTACTGAAAAAGAAGGATATTGTATTCTCTGCTTTTCATAGTCTCATCTGTACTCAGTATGATGCTTGTATGAAAATATTTTGATCTGACAATGGCAGGGAGTTTGTCAACCACTCTTTTCAATACTATTTTTAGCCGCATGGAATCATCCATCATACTACTTGTCCTCAGACACTGGAGCAGAATGAAGTTTCTGAAAGAAAAAATCGTCATCTCTTGGACATGGGAAGAGCTCTCCTACTCAGTGTCAACATGCCCAAATATATATGGGGAGAAGCTGTGGTGTGTGCCTCTCACCTTATCAATCGTCTACCATCTGCAGCTCTTTATAATTGAGTTTCAATTAAGGTATTTTTTAAATATGTGGCCATCCCATCTCTCAACAAACTTCCTGCTCGTGACTTTGGTTGTGTGACATGTTCATCTTTATAAGAATCAGAGATCTAAGTTGGAGGCTCATGCTCTTAAGTATATGTTTGTTGGCTATGGCACTCACCAGAAAGGATACAAGTGTTATCATCCTCCATCTCAGAGGTTTTATGTCACCATGGATGTCACTTTTACTGAAGACCTGTGTTATTTCTCTCCTTCAGCAACTTTTAGTGAAGAGGAGAAGAATGTGTTTTATAAGGACCAGTTTGGGGCACCAGAAGTTCGTATTCTAGTTGACAGTATCCACCCGGAAGTGACCTTCGACCCATCGAGGAGAAGTATTGACCCATCGAGAATGGTTCATATAACCAATCTGAAGCTGACCTTCAAGCCGTCGAGGAGGAGGCTCGACCCGGCGAGGGTGAGGCTCGATCCATAGAAGGTAGCATTCTGGATCATCCCGGAGTAGTGTCTCGACAGGTCGAAGATCTGGCTTGACCCGTCGAGAATACCCAAGCTGGTAGGTCTATTCCGAGTTCTGAAGGTGTTCAACATGTCGAAAAAGTGTCTGACACGTCAAAAAGAGGAGAATTACTCAGTAATCAGCCTCAAGTTGTTAAAGATGTACATGCAAGTTTAGCCTCTCCCTCTTCACCAATAATCTCTCTAGGTTTGTCATCACCTAAGGCATGTAGTAGTGTTCCTTTTTCTAGTTCTAGTATCCCTGAAAAAGTCTTGTCTGCTAGGTCAACCCATGGTCAACCTTAAAGAAAATATGAATCTCTCTTGTCAGCTAAAGCCAAGTATCATGTAACTAATTATGTGTCAACCTATAGATTATCCAAAACCTATGTAGCCTTTGTGAATCAATTATCTGTTGTATCTCTTCCTAGTAAAGTGCAGGATGAAATCGAGGAGGAGAAGTGGGTCAAAGCAATGGAGGTTGAGATGGATGCTATGAACAGGAACGGTACTTGGGACTTAGTACCATTACCACCTGGAAAGAAGACTATTAGGTGTAGATGGGTTTATACTATGAAATATAATGCAAACTGTTCAGTTGATAGATATAAGGCAAGGTTGGTTGCAAAAGGATACACTCAAAAATATGGAGTGGATTATGATGAGACGTTTTCACCAATAGCAAAGATCAATACTATTCGAATCCTTATGTCTTTCGCAGCTAATCTAGATTGGCCCTTTCAAAAATTTGATGTGAATAATGCCTTTCTTCATGGAGATTTGAATGAAGAGATTTACATGGATCTCCCTCTAGGTTATGGTACTTCTACAGGTGAAAAAGTGGTGTGCAGATTGAAGAAGTCTTTGTATAGATTGAAATAGTCCATGAGAGCTTAGTTTGGAAGGTTCACAACTTTCATGAGAAAGATTAGGTACAGACAGAGCAATTCAGATCATATATTGTTTCTGAAGCATCAGTAGGGTAGACTAACAACTTTGATTATTTATGTAGATAACATGGTGGTGACAAGTGATGACCTTGATGAAATCAAGAGGTTACAAGTTCAATTATCTTCTGAATTTGAGATGAAGGATCTTGGGAAGTTGGAATATTTCTTGGGAATTGAGGTAGCCTGAGACAAAAGTTGCACTATGTTAAGTCAAATGGAGTATGCTCTAGATCTGTTAGCAGAAACTGGTATGCTTGACTATAAACCAGTTGATACTCCCATTGAACAAAATCATCGGATGCGGAGTATCCTGATCAAGCTCCTACAGACAAGTCCTGGTATCAGAGGTTAGTTAGAATATTAATTTACTTGTCACACACTAGACCTGAACTTGCTTATATTGTTAGTGTGGTGAGCCAGTATATGTATAATCCTAGTGAAGATCATATGAATGTTGTGATATAGATTTTAAGGTACTTGAAGTTTGCTCCTAGTAAAGGCCTTGTGTTTCGTAAGCATGGAGATTTGGGGACTAGTGGTTACACTGATGTAGATTGGGCAGGGAACATCACTAACCGGTGTTCTATTTCTAGCTACTTCATGTTTGTTGGTGAAAATATGGTTACTTGGAGGAGCAAGAAGCAGAATGTGGTGGCTCATTACAATGTAGAAGCTGAGTATAGAGGTATGGCTTAAGAAGTTTCTAAGTTGTTTTGGCTAACATATTAGTTAACGAATTTGGGTTTCAAGCAGAAACAACCAATGCCTCTTTATTGTGACAATACTGCTACAGTTGAGATTGCACATAACCTTGTTCAACATGATCGGACGAAACATGTAGAAATTGATAAACATTTCATCAAGGAGAAGCTAGATGCTCGTATTATCTCATTCTCATTTCTTCATTCAGATGAGCAATTAGTTGACATCCTTACTAAAACTGTTTCGTCCAGAATCTTCAGTGACTCATTTGAGAAGTTGGTCATTAGAGATTTGTATGCTCCAACTTGACGAGGAGTACGGTATTAGAGTGAGTCACACTCCTTGTATATTTAGGCGTATGTTCTATAATTGAGTAGGATCCTGTAATTGATTAGGTTTCCTTTTAGAACTATAAGTGTGCTTATATATATATACCCAATTCAGGATTGATCAATATATCAGAAAACTTCTCAAACACTTATGTTCTGTTTGACTGAGATGTGATGTGTTGTGGAAATAAACAGTTGTAACTTTTAACTTATAAAAATTACATATTTTCAGTCTTGTAGATTATTGCTATGTGCAAATTTTTGAAATAAGATGTATTTGTTTAAGGAAAGTATATTAATTTTCTGGTATCCCCGTGTGTCTCTTGTCCTAATTAGTGTAAAAGTATATATTCTATCAATCCCTGATTTATAAAAAAAAATTGATTGTAACATATTGTAATGCCAGTATTTAAGGTCATCTATCAATGAATAAATATACAGTTTCACCCTACATGCATTGATTGCATATCTATTTTCTCCTTTAACACGTTATCAGCAGTTCTTGAACTGATAGCCATCACCCTAAACCCTAAACAGAAGAAGAAAAAAGGACCTAAACACCAAACCTTCATCACCAATTTCGAAGCACCACTACCGATCACCGCCGGAATCCGCCTCCACCTCTACTGGTCTTCTTCTGTCGACAACACCTCGCCAAAATTCCTCCTTGTTTTAAACTTTTTACAAGTTTTCATACCGAGCATAACACCCTAGAGGTAAATTTTCTACTTTCTTCGATTTAGAAATTAGATTGTAAAACTTAATAACACTAACACCCTAGATCTAGGTTTAGATTTAGGTTGACAACACCGTAAATTTTATTTCAATTATATGCCCTAGTTCCTATGGATTAGTACAAGTTATGAGGGAAAGGGATTTCATCTTATCTTCACTCAAAGTTGAATATTAGTAACGGTCCTAGAGTAGTCATGGTATATTGAAAAAAGGAACGTCGATATTTGTGACTAAATTGTGAAAATCACGGTTTCTGAGTGTGGTATGAAGCCACCATGTTTGCATCAATTTTTGTGACCATACATAACTAATCACGGTTCTTATTCCCTAAACTTGAGATTAGTGATCGAAGTTTTTCAATCGGTACTAATTATATCTCTTGTTTTTTTTGTACATGACTTCCACTGAGCCGGAAAGACCTGAGTTTGACATCCTTGATCTGCAAGGAGTAGAATACCATTGTTTGGTATCAGATGCTAAGAATACTCTTCTCAATAAAGATCTTACTAATACTATCCAACGAACACCACCTGGTGAAAACGCCCAGGCACCATATTTAGCTCGCAAAGCTCAAGCCCTTATGTTCTTGGGGCAGCATATACATCCAGTTTTGAAAAATCAGTATTTGCTAAAGAATGACCCCGCGAATTTGTGGACGACTTTAAAAGAAAGATTCAATAACGTGCATGACGCACAACTTCCAAGACTACAAGAAAAATGAGATTCAATCTGATTATTGGTCTATCCAAAGATTAATGCGTTTAATCAAGCTATTTTAGAGCTACAATCGAAGTTGAGTTTTTCTGGCGTTGTCAAGACTGATCAGATTATGATCTAGAGGTCTTTAAGCACATTCCATACTTCTAAGGACATGTTTTCGCATCAATATCAGTTTGATTTTAATCAGGGTGGGATAAAGTCCTTCAGTGATCTCATGAACATTCTAGCGAAAAAAGAAATATATCATGAGATTCTTCTCAACAAAAATGTCAGGCCCATTGGAACAAAGAAAATTCACAAAATATATAACACTGAAAATAAAAGCACATAAGAATAAGAAGAACGGTCGTTCTGAGCCTTACAATACTCATGATGGGAATGGAGAACGGAGCAGAGGTCGTGGTAGAGGACATAGTCATACTTTGACTTGGACTCGCCAAGACACAAGCCAAAGTAACTCTAACAAGAATTAATCCAATTCTGATCCTAGGAATAATGGAAATTCTTCTCAATCTACTCATTTTGGCTTGTCACCTTGCTACAGGTATGATTCTATAAAGTATATGCACAAGCAATGTCATGCACCCAAGGATGTACAGAATGCCTATAAGATAAGCAAGCAGTATCTGGAACATGAGACTAATTTCACTTAAGATTATGAGATGGAAGATTGCCGTGAAACCAATATTATTGTAGCAGATGACACAAAAGCAAGTCTGGAGACTATGAATTTTGAGTAATATACGTATTAATTAGGCTCATATTTCTGTTACGTAGTCAAGTTTAGCTTGGTTTTGGCTTGGTTTTAGTCAAGGTTATGAGAATTTGTTTTCGTCACTTTGGAATAAGACAATCTTTGATGTAGGTTTTTGTGTTGGCAAAGTAATAAAAATTTCTTCTTTTAAATATATGAAAGTGTTAAGAATGGTTGTTATACTTCATAATGCATGAATGATTCGAAATATATAGTATTTTATGACAATATGACACTAAAATACGATAAAATTGAGACAAAAAGAGATGATGGTTTCACCACCTTTTGATCCCAAGAAATTTTTCACCCGTCGAAGGCATCCTTCTGGATCAATTTTGGCACATTTTCGACCCGTCGAAAATTTGTGTTTGGTTTTCTTAAACCCATCAAATTTTTGTCTTATGGTCATATATTTTCCCTTTTGACCCATCGAAGACCTGTCTCGACACGTCAAAGGATAACTACTATCTCGAAATTGTCCAAATTTTGACCCGTCGAATAATTTTTTTGAGCCGTCGAGAAATATTCATGACCCATCAAAGATGTTGTTCTGGACATAATTTTATTGGTTTTCAATCTGTTGAGTAGTCTATCTAAACCCGTCGAGATTCAAAACCGGATTTGGTGTTTTTGATTTTGTCTGTACATCGGTTTTGTCAATAATATCTTTTGATATGCCGAAATAAAGGTTCAGAAAAAAAAATAGAATTTTCCTTTGGGTCTGCTCCTGGTACCCTACATCGGATGTGGTTATACATCGATTTTTTGTTGTTTGCATGATCAGCACTCTAATCGAATCTTGTTAAGTTTTAAAAATATTTGTGCTAACGATATTCAATTAGAACAATATTTATGAGAATAGAAAAGAATACTTGTGTGTGACCTCTAAAAATTGCAGTAGAAACAGCATAATGGAGAAGTTTATGAGAATTGTTAGTAATTTTTTACTACGGTTCGAATCATTGAATTCAATGCAGTCACTCATACTACTATGTGTGACTTGGCTTATATAAGTTTTGGCATTATGATGATTAAGATATTTAGAAATCCTCATTGAAATCGGTTCTTAAGAGCAAAGAAGCATGTGGGAATACCTAAAATCATCTGTAATGACCCGAACCTAAATTACCGACTTAATCTTCGTTAGTCGAGTTATTTATCAAATTAATCGCTTTAAGTTACGTTTATGGAGATCCGTCGCCACTAAATTGATTATTTATAAGTTTTAGTTTTTGGACTCGTATTCTTTTCTGAAGTTGGAAAAGAAATTATTTTCGAGCTCTTCGAGCCAAGTACGTGGACACATTAAATGTTAAATTTGGAGTTACGACAGGAAAGTTATGGTTAATTGGAGTTTGTCAGAAATTTTTACATTTTGATAAGTTTCGAGGTATAATTACCCACTTTCCGATTTTGAAAATTCAAAGACTTTCCTTTTTGGTCAGGATGGGGTCAACACTTGGTCAACCCCATTTTCTTTCTCTCTCCCTGACCCGTTTCTCCCCTTGAAGGATGTCGTCGGCGAAGCACCACCGGTCGACTACCAAACTGGTCGGTGTTGGTGTCAGAATCTTCATCTTGGCTTCCTCTTCCAATTACCCCATGTTTAAGCCTCCAATTTTCTTTAACCATAGCTAAAAATAGAAATGAAAATCTAGGGATTCGGCTCGGTTTCGCCAATGACGACAACGACGCTACGGCCGGAGTTGGGTGGCACAAGGCTAGGGATTTTGAAGCCCGCACAGCCACGACTCGAACATGACCGGTCACAAATCACGCTGTGGCCTGACGACGGCGACCAGCCAACGTGATTTTCTGGCGGGGTTCTGGATTCAAGGTAGTTTTCAATTTTTTGATCGAGCTTTTGACTTAGGGTTGTTCTGCAATGTTGTTAGGCTTGTTGAGATAAACATTTCTATTTGTAGGTTGTTCAAGTTAAGCCGGTTGGATTCCAGTCGTCGCTGGCAGTGGCACGTAGGCTCCAAGTGTCACTATGTGCGGCGGAGCTCTGGTGACGCCAAAGAACAATTTTTCACGGGAAGTTTCGCTAGTCGATTCGTATTAGTTTTTGAGTAGTTTCATAGACTTTGGGAAATTTTTGTAATGTTTCTATGTACGTTTAGGATTCGGATGCGACTCGACACCTTCGACGCGATCTTTCGTCCTATGTCGAGTCGATGCCCACTTTTCTAAGAAGGTTGGGATTATAGCACGACGAAATTGTTTAATTTCACAATGTGGTGGAGTAGTGACGCTTAGGGAATCAAAAAATAGAATGTGAGTATTTGGGATACAATTCGTATTAGATTCCATGTATAATCTAGTTGTACTCAATTAGAATACTATATCAATTAAACTAGACCTTTGTTTGGCTTAGGAATGCTATGTAACGAATTACGAGTTAGTGGATCAACTATTGGATTTTTTACGATCCAGGTGAGTGAACACTTTTATTTTCACAGATGATTAGCGAGTCTATTTATTATTTATATTCAGTTCAGTTTAAAATTTCAGTATTCGGTTTATAATTTTGGGGGCTAGATTCAGTACATTTTTTAGTTAGTCTTGCATCGATTCATTGGTTACTCAGCTGATCCCCGAGTGGCTCCAAGGAAGGATCAGCACTTCCCCCTTGGCATTCATGTTGTGCTTGTGTCAAGAGTCACCCACCGACTTTAGGTGGCTAGAGGTTCTAGGACTCTAGACACCGCCCCCACTAGTACATGATACTCGGGAAGGATCAAGTATCCCTCTCGACGTCTACTTTATATTATTTTTATAGTATCTTTGACTCACTACCAGTTTTCATATTTTTATTCACGAAAAGACATAATAGCTATGATTTCATTTTATTATGAACCTTTATTTTTCGTCCACTCAATCTAATATTTTATTATTATTTTTATGTCTTTCCTTGTGCTTTCATTTTCAACTGCCCAGGTTGCAGAGTTTCAGCTGAGGTCGGGCATGCACGTAGTTCATGGCATAGCAGTATTCCTCGTATGATCCAATGTTGATTCTGCGAGTTACTACTTTAGTTTGCGTAGTCAGTTTAAATTTTCTAGCTGTTTTGATGTCGAAAACTGTTGCCTATCTTTTATATTTTAGTAGTGAACCATTTTGAGGAAAAATTTCTTTATTTGGTGACGCATAAGTTTTGGATTTCTCTCTTGGATTTTCAATTAATGATCAGTAACTAACGTTAGTATAGTCATTAAGACCTAATTTCAGTTTAGGCAGCTAAATCAGGGTCGGGTCCTTTTACCATCGGTTTAGATGGGGGGACTGAGATTACTCTACTCAGTCTCTATGCGGAGTACAACACCTTCCCGATAACATACTACTGAGGTGTTATACGTTTTTCCCACCATATGACTTTATGAAAAAATCTAATGCACATCACTCATTTTACAAAGCTTGTTTAATAGCAAAGTCATAGGCATGGCCTTCTTTTGTTGTAGACACAACTTCCATTCCTTCAAAGCTTCCAAGGATATATTTATGGACCAATCAAACCGGTATGTTGCATTTCAAAACTCCTAGCATAGATTATTAAGCTTTGGCCTCACCACCCGGACAATCCAATTAGATCTATTAGATTGGATAATGCAGGAGAGTTTATATCAAAATCTTTTGCTGATTATTGCATGTCGATTTAGGATTGAAGTTGAACATTCTGGTTTCCCCATATTCATTCATAGAACAGTCTTACAGAGGCAAAAATCAAGCAGTTACATCTTGTGGCCAAAGCTTTGGTAATGCAAACTATTTACCAGTTTCTACTTAGGGATATGAAGTGTTACATGCAGCTATGCTTATTCTTTTGAGACCCATAACTCACCAATCATTTAGTGCGTACCAGTTGGTAACTGGATATGAGCCTAATATTTTACATCTACGCATCTCTGGTTGCGCGGTACATGTGCCTACTACGTCTCCACTGCGTACAAAAATGGGTCATCAACGACGATTAGGCATTTATGTTGGTTATGAATCTCCAATGATTGTCTACTACCTAGAACCTTTGACAGGAGATCTCTTTACTTCTTGTTTTGCAGAATGTCACTTTGATGAGACATACTCCCCCCCCCCCCCCCATTATAGGGAGATAGGAATAGTTCCATTTTGGTTAAACGTCAGAAATTGATATGGTATATACCCACTATGTCTCATTATGATCCCTGCACATCTTAGTATGAGATTGAAGTGTAATGTCTTCTCGATCTTCAAAAATTAGTAGATTCGATGCCTAACTCATTTACTGATATCGAAAAAGTGACGAGATCGATTATACCTGCTACAAATCCTGCAAAGTTGAAAGTTCCTGAAATTGGGAAAGTTAGCGCAAAACCCAAGCAATGTAGAGTTTCTCCTGCCCATTGTGGGGTTCTAGCGTCGGTTAAAATCCATTGATGGGTTGTCGGTGAAAAGGCAAACCATCAAGGAACAACCGTTCATCATCAACACAAGAGATTATTTTTGACTGCAATTATGTCTAAAATTCGACATTGAAAAACATTGAGGGATGCCTCATAGTCAATGACGATGTCAGTAAACAAAGAAATCTCACTAAGTTAAACAAATGTTATTGGTTTTATGGATAGTTCTTCGATGGTCGTTGATGCATTTACTTATTTCTTCACTCAAGAATTGATGACGATGAAGTGGAACCTCGCTTTGTTATGGATTGACAACGGTTAACGTAGAGCAGATTGACTGATATGGAAAGTTGTAATCTAGGCTGAACGAGATTCTCTTACAAAAGGCAATTTTTCGATCAAATGGTACTATAACCATCGAATGGTAAGCCTGTTAGACAAAAAAAAGTCTTTGTTTGGAATCACAATGAGAAAGACTTGTGGCACACAGATTTTTTCAACGCCCTAGTATTGATTATGATGAGATGTATTCTCTGGTTATGGACATCATTACTTTCTGTTACCTTATCAGTTTGGTAGTGTCCGAAAAACTAAGTATGTAGCTTTTGAATGTGGTTACAGTATATTTCTATGGGGATCTTGATTAAAAGATATATATGGGAGTCTCAATTGGCATGGTTATACCCAATTCAAGTAACTCTAAACCACAGAGTGCTCATGTGTTCAAATTGAGATGTTCACTATTCTAAGTGACTACTTGATTGGAAAGGGATACAAGAATAATAAGTTATGCCCATTCATGTTCATTAGATGAACAAGTTGTTTGAGATGATAAGGCTTGGTAGGACTCAATTTTGACTTGGTTTAGAGATGGAACATCGAGTTTGGTTGAATTCTTATTCATCAGTCTGCTTATATCTAAATTAAACAATGGAAAAAGCACATCCTCTTGACACACTAATGGTTGTTCACAGTTTAAAACCCAAAAAGGATCAATTTCATCCAAAAGATGATGAAGAGGAACTTTTGAAGTTGAGATTTCATATCTTAGTGTGGTTAGAGCTTGGTTATATATAGCTTGGTGCACACATTCAGACAATGCATTTTCGGTCTGCGTCTACGCAAAGTCATTGGGATTGGAGTAGAACATAACTTCAAGTACTTGAAGGGATCCACTAACTTTGACCCATTCTTTCCTTACAACAAAAACTAGAGAGAAACTTCAAATTTCGGATAAAAGAATGGTTGAAAAGCAGCTTTCAGATTCTAAGATTTTTGACCAGACGAGTGGATATCTCGACCCATTAAATAGAAGTCCCTGGATCGACCACAACCTGTATGTCAACCCGTCAAAGGTTGTTCCGGCTGCAAGTACTATACCTCAATTCAGTGTAGTCCTTCTACTTAGAGACACTATGTCATGTCTTGGTTGATTTGCTGATGTTGAGTATCTCTCTGACTCACATAGAGAACGTTCCCAAACCGGCTATATATTCACCATGGGGAACACGATGATTTGTTGAAGATCAACAAAGCAAGTCATTGTTACTACTTCCTTGAATCGTTATGAGATTATAGCTTTACATAAAGTGGTTAAGGAGTGTGTCTGGCTTAGGTCAGTTACACAATGGATTACCATCTACTACGATAGTACCAACTTGCATATTTGAAGATAATGTGGTTTACATTAAACAAATAAAGTTGGGTTACATTAAGGGTGGTCATACTAAAAATATTTTGCCAAAGTACTTCTTCAATCAGCAACAGCAGCGGTCACTGTATATCCATGTGAACCGGTGTGGTTCAGCGGATATTGTTGCGAACTTGTTCACCAAGTCACTTCCAAAATCTACATTTGTGAAATATGTGAGACGCATTGGAATGCAAATGTTATATGAACTCCAAGATTAAGTTACTGATCAGGGGGAGTTCATTTCGTAGATATAAAGAGAAGTCTACATCACATATAGTCGCTTTTGTAGTTGATGTGTTGTACTCTTTTTTCCTTAGACCAATCTTTTATTTTACCCATGAGGTTTTTGTTTGCTTGACAAGATTTTTAGTGACACAATAGGTTATGCATCATACTTTAGGATCGCGACACAACAGGGAGTGTTCCAGGAAAAATATGCCCGGTATCTCGGTATGTGTCTTGTCCTAATTATAGTAGAAGTAGATATTTTCTCAATCCATGATTTATAAGGATATTAATTGTAACAGATTGTAATGCATGCATTTAAGGTCATCTATCAATGAATAAATATACAGTTTTAGTCTACATTTTGATTGCGTATCTATTTTATCCTTCAAACAGTATTTATTTATTTTTAGTTTACCATACAAAACATCTCAAGTATCTAAAAGTTTAATTTGATGATCGCTTCTTTTCATAAGTTTCCCCAATCTGCTAGGCTGCCATCATCATCTTCTATTTCGCTGCCGATAAGGCCTTGCCCGACGAGAGAAGACTCTACATATATGAGAGACCGGAACCTTTGTCGTTCAGTTTGATGAAATAGTTGCAAATTGACTCATTTCTAAAATCTAAATAAAAATTAGCAAAATTAATAAAATTTGAGACTGCAAATAAGCGTTAATCATAAGGTTGGTATTGATCGAATGAATTTATATGCGTGCACCTGGGGCGGATGTACATTGTGGCTTATCAAGGCTTCAGCCCTAGTGAGATTTTCAAGATTAAAAAAAACCTACTACCTTACAACTAAAAGTAAATAACCCAGCCATTATATATAGTAGAAAATTGAAAATACTACTATTGTTTATGAAAGAAAAAACTTACCAACCCATTTACCTATATAGTCAAATAGCAATTCAAACTTTAACTGACAAGTGTCGAGTTTTTAGGTTATGTCCAGAGCTTATATCGCACTATTGTACATTTCGACTAATTATATTCTAAAGAATTGTTTATCACATATTATTTTTTCATTTGAAATCTTTAGAGTTATGGGTTAGTGCTTGAAAAAAAAATTCGTTCTTCGAGATTCATAGAAAAATTAGTAGAAAAGTATTTCAGGGAGAATTCAATGTTTTCATTCATCTCAATTTTGGGGTTAATATAGATGTACAAATGGTTTCCCAAAAGAAAAAGATATTTACACAATCTTATCACATCTACAGAAGTTAATTCTAATTACAATAGGATATTCTTTCCAACATTCTCCCTCAAGTTGGAGCATAGATGTCATTCATGCCCAACTTGTCAATCTTTCCAACATTCTCCCTCAAGTTGGAGCATAGATGTCATTCATGCCCAACTTGTCAATCTATCCTGCAAATTCTTTGTGTGACAACTTTTTAGTAAGTACATCTGCCAACTGTTCTTCAGATGTTACAAACGGAAACCGTATAACCTTCTTATCAAGATTATCCCTGATAAAATATCGATCAATCTCCATATGCTTGATTCCATCATGTTGTACAGGGTTATGAGCAATCTCAATTGTATCAGTATTATCACAATGCAAATCTATGGCCTTATGAAGCTTGAAGCCTAACTCCTTCAACACATTCCGGATCCACAACAATTCACATACACCATGTGTCATTCCACGGTATTCAGCTTCAACACTAGAACGGGCAATCACATTCTACTTCTTACTGTGCCAAGTAACTAAACTTCCACCAATAAAAGTGAAGTATCCAAACGTAGATACCCTATTAGTCTTATCACCAGCCCAATCTACATCAGTATATCATGTGACTCCAAACTCACCATTCTTGGAAAATAGTAAACCTCTTCCACGTGCAGACTTTAAATACCTGAGTATTTGCATCACAACATCCATAAGCTCTTCACTAGGATTATGCATAAACTAACTGACAACACTTATAGCATATGCAATATCAGGATGTGTATGTGCCAAATAGATCAACCTCCCTAATAACCTTTGATACCTGCCTTTATTCGTTGGAACCTGACCAGGACATAATTCCAACTTATGATTCATCTCAATGGGAGTATGAGCAGGTTTACAATCCAATATTCTGATTTCAGTAAGAATATCAAGTACATACTTTCGCAATGATAAGATGATTCCCAACTTGGATCTTGCAATTTCAATCCCCAAGGAATATTTCGACGGACCCAAATCTTTCATTTCAAATTCTTGGGATAAACGCTTCTTCAAACCTTCCATCTCAACTGGGCCATCACCTGTGACAACCATATCATTCACATACATAATTAGAGTAGTAATCTTATCATCTTTGTGTTTGATGAGCAAGGTGTGATCAGAGATGCTCTACCAATATCCAAACTTCTTCATAGATCTAGAGAACCTCCCAAACCTAGCTCTTGGAGATTGCTTCAAACCATACAAAGACTATTTTAGTCTACAAACTTTTCCAACATCAAACGGCCTACAGTTGACACCTAAAGGGATGTCAATGTACACTTCTTCTTCCAAATCTCTATTCAAGAAAGCATTTTTCACATCAAATTGCTGCAATGGTCAATCATGTTGAGCTGTTAAGGCAATGAGAATGCATACAGTATTGATCTTTGATACGGGGGCAAAAGTCTCCTAATAGTCAATTCCATATCGCTAAGTATAACCTTTAGCAACTAGACGAGATTTATATCGATCAATGCTCCCATCTGCCTTCCTCTTCACTGTAAAGACTCATCTATATCCAACAATCTTCTTTCCATATGGTACAGGAACAGTCTCCCATGTTCCATTCTTTTGCAAAGCCTCCAGTTCTTCATTCATAGCATGTTTCCATTTTGGATCCGCCAAGGCATCATGTACAGTACCGGTAATAGATACTGTAGATTGATTAATAGCAAGTGCATGTGATCCAGACAACCTATGGTGGGACACAAAGCTAGAAATAGAATATTTGGCTTTGGCTTCTATGGTGGGCTCATATTGCTTTTTAGCAACCCCCTTTGTTTCTCATTGAGATCTCCTAGGAATGACTTTTACAATGCCTAATTCAATGTTATCAGTACATACCTCAGGTGAGACATTCTGAGAAGACTCTTCAGTTGATGGAGTAGAATTGAGGGATATCGATTGAGAAGAGGGTCGAACTTCAATTGATGGTGTTTTAGCTTCAGTCCTCGATAGATCCAAAATGCCCTTCGATCCATCTAAGGTCTTTCGGGTTCGTCTCTGGTCCAAGCTTCGATGGATCGAGAATTTCCTTCGATCCATCAAAGGATGCTCTCGGGTTCATCTCTCCTCTAGTCTTCGATGGATCTAGAGTTTCCTTCGATCCATCGAAGGAGGCTCTCAGGTCTTCACTTGGATTTCTAGCTTCAAAACATCTACCAACTTCAAAACTCCTTTCCAAATTCTCCACTTCTTCAAATTCTGGTATGTTCAGAACGTTTCCTTCACATACATTATTCTCCCCATGAAGGGAAGACTCTGAAACTCCCCTTAAGTAATATGATTTAGACTCACGGAAAGAGACATCCAAAGAAACAAATTTTGTTGAGAATTGGATCATAACAACAATATCCTTTTTGGAAGTCAACATATCCAACAAAGATACACTTCACAACATATGGATCAAACTTACCTCTCAGTTGTTTATTGATGTGAACATACACAGTACACTCAAAAACTATTTGCTCCAAATTTGGCAAAGATGACACAGTTAGTAACTGATGCAACTTCTGATAAGGATTTTTAAACTCAATCACATGGGAAGGAGTGCAATTGATCAAGTGTGCAGTAGAATGAACAACTTCTCCCCACAAGTTTTGTTTCACATTCACACCAAAGAGAGAGGCTCGAAACAACTTCCATTATATGTTTGTTCTTCCTTTCAGCTAATCCATTTTCTTGAGAAATATACGCAATTGAAGTCTGGTGTCGAATTTCATGAGAGTTCAAGAATGTAGACATCTCACCATTCACATATTTATCACCATTGTCGGATTGAAGTACCCGGATTTACTGTTGATACTGAGTTGCCACCATCGTATGAAATTCAGTAAATCTGGAATAGACTTCATTCTTGTGCTTTATCAAGGAGACCCAAGTCATCCTAGTACATTCATCAATGAAAGTTACAAAATAACGAAAGCTAGAGTAGAAACTTGTGCAGGACCTCAAACATCAGATTTTATTTTCATAAAAGGGACATAACATTTATTCAAACTTGGCGAATAAGTACTACGGTGGCTCTTGACAAATTCACATGTATCACACTGAAATTCTTACGCATGCACACACGAAAATAATTGAGGTTGAAACTTCTGCAGATAATGAAAATTCAAGTGACCAAGATGATGTTGCCATAACCACACGTCTTCCTTAACTTTATCCAAACTGGTGGTATTATTCGCCTGTCCGGATGATTTCAATTGTTGTGCTCCACTTCTTGTCAGATCAAGATAGTATAATTTTTCTCTTCGAACACCATAACCGAGAACTTTTCTAGTCACAATGTCTTGAAAGATACAAAAATCAAGATAGCAAGTGGCAGAACATGTAAGCGCCACAGTTATCTAACTAACAGATAAAATGTTATACGTAAGAGAGGAAACAACGAGAATAGAATCGATCAATTGACAAATTATTAGAGATCTTGACGAAACGTTCACCAATAACAGGAGATGAAGAGCCATCAACAGTAGACATAACATGTTGAGAAGATGGATTAATGGTTTGTACCAGATTGTGAGTATTCGTCATATGATCAGTTACACCAGTATCAATCATCCAAGTAGTATTCGTAGATAATGCAGAAAGAGATGATGTCTTACTTCTCATACCTAATTCAATTATATTAGCGAAGGCAATTGATGATCCAGGCGACACCTTCATTTTTCAAGTAGTAAGAATTTCAAGATTCAAGATTTCAAGGGTATACTTCGGAATTATGGATTTTCAATTTCAAGGATTCAAGTTCACTTTCAGAGGTTTCAAGGTTTTGGGATTTCAGGTGCAGCGGAAGAAAAAAATTTTGTGGTGGTAATTCAGGGTTTTCAATTCAATTCAATTCAATTCAGAGTTTTTTAAATTCCAGGAATTCGGCTCTGATGCCAAGTTATTAAGTATTTCAGGAAGAATTCAATGTTTTCATTCATTCCAATTTTGGGGTTAATATAAATGTACAATTGATTTCCCAAAAAGAAAAAATATTTACACAATCGTATCATATCTACAGAAGTTAATTCTAATTACAATAAGATATTCTTTCCAACAAAGTTCTTAAAGCTACATCTTAATGAAGATTTCATCCTAAATCCGTGATTGGCGTGCACTTCAATTTAATTTAATTTGTTGTGTTAGACTTGACGTATCATCAAAGAATTATACACAAGAAATACGTTTGAATTACAGATCGAAACACTTTGTTTAGTTATCCGTCTCCTGTGGAACTTTTCGACGGATTGGGCATGTCGGGTTCTTTCTAAGCCACTCGTGGATGTAATTGGCAGGAAAGTGATGATAGCATTCTGTTATAGTCCTCAGAGTTTCTTCGGGTTTGTACTCGCACAAACATATAGGGCAAGTGTTGTCCTCCGGCATTGGAAAATCCCATGTTTCCCCTAGTTGTAAATTGGGATACGATTTAATGGTAGATTCATCAAGACCCGTTATGACTAGTACTCTATGCTGTCCATTATTGGCCATTGGAGATAATTCTGTGAGGGGTTGAGATGGGTGAAGACGAACCCTGATGAAGGTGAAGATAAAAAAAAAACAAGCCCGGTGATGAGGAACACTAGTCCCGGAGCTCCCACGTTTAATGCTAACCGGAAATTGGTAGGGTGCATGCCATTTGAGAGACCTGAAACCCAGAATTAATTATATATAATATATATATATATATCTATTTAGGTGAGTTTCACTTAGGTATATCTCTTTTTAACAATTTTCAAGTACAAGGCATTACACAAATTTTTCGATCAAATTTTGACATCTACATCGTTCAGATTTTAGGTTCTAATGTGTAGATCATTTCTGTAAATTTTCAGCCAAATTGATTATCGTTAAAGCATTCAAATTAAAGCTAGAATTAAAGTTTATAAATATGAACGGTTCATGTTTGACATATTTGGTCCGTATTTAATCTAGTTCGATATCTTATCGATCACTATTTTGGCTAAAAAATTACATAAATGATTTACTCATATAGACATAATAATTGGATGTTGGAGATTTTAAAATGTGATCAAAAAGTTGGTGTAATACCCTTTATCACCTGAAAATATGCGGAAAATAAATTTAAAAAAATACATGAGTGGAAAGGCCCTCATATACCTCTACATCAATTATATACTCAAAAATTTCCCATGTTTGTGACATTTGAAATTTTGAATGTTGAACAAACTCGCATACATGTGATTTGTGTATTTCATATATATATGGTTTGCAATTTCTAACATAAGCATCATATCGATAAATAACAAGAAATTGAACAATTTACGTACATGCATGAAAGTTTATTTACAAAATGAAAGTTTATTTACAAATGAATATCAAGCTTTGTGTAATATATAAAATTAAATTAATAACAATTATCGTACCTGTATGTGGCATGGAGCAGTGAAGTTGGGAATTAGAAGCTTTCTTAAGCCCTCAAGCTCCACCACTAGATTCACAAGAACGACAATCAGGCACACCCCATGTCAATCTTACACAATCTGTGTATTGCCAGTCATAACTGTTCAAAGGTGCCATTGCTGTTGCAATAGCAGTACAATTAGAGGGAGCCGGAAAATAGCTACTCCATGAACTTGAATCCAAAGCAATGACCTTGTAATTGTCACTGCTAAGGCAAGTGATGTGTTCGTAATTGAGTAGTAGCGGAGCTGTGGGAGAGCACTGGAAGAAGGTGTAGTTGTTAAGTTGATGTTGAAACTGGAAGGATGAACTGCAAGACTGAAGTCGTTGTCAAGAAACCGCTTGGCTAGGCACTTGTTTTGATCATTGATCCACAGGTTTTGGTCGTTTTTCTAGCGAATGCTCTTGACTATGAAGTCCCCGGAAGTTGATGGGAGGTTGAGAATAGTCTGTTTTTGCTCGTTGCATGAGAGCTCAAAGTTAGTTGAATATCCACAACGTGATGATTGGTGATTTCCTAACCGGAATGGAAACCTAACCGACGGGGTGTCATAAGACTTATTGCATTTGGACTCATGGCACTTACTTGCGGCTATGTGAGGAAGGAAGAAGAGGAAGAAGAAGGTCAACAACTCCAAGGTAGACATGCATCAAAATTTATATTCACTGCATATTGGATTAATTAGTTGCACTTATAATATGAACGATACGTTTCAAGTGCACATGAATATTGTACGTACCTACCCGGCCATGCCAGCTAATAATATATGTGGAATATAGTAGTATATGTTACATTGTTACAACATAGTGACTTTGGTTCATCCAAATACATATGTACAACAAAGTGAGGACAAATATCATAAACTGATTTTGCGGAATCGATCAGATGACAAACAAATAATTACGTACATGACTTATAAATCTAATATCGAAGAGAATGAAAGAAGATCGAAGGAGTTAAAATTCGTTTGTTACTTAGCTTCATACCGCATGTGCACGTCTTAGCATTTTTTGAGAGGGTTTTGATTTGTGTGGTTGATTCCCCTTTTATTGTTCCTAACTTGTTTAATACATGTATAAATTTGAAGGATCTTCTGCGTTTATCCTAATTAAGCTTACAGAAAAAGAGTTTAAAACAAAAATAATTGAGTTAAAACTAAAGACGGCAACCTATATAGAAGATGTTGGAATAAATTCTTTGATAATTTAGTTGAAATTGTTTATAATTTAGTTCAGCATGACAGAACTAAACATGCATATAGAGATTATTATCAAGGAGAAGTTGGATGCTCAAATTATTTCATTCTCATTTGTGCCTACTGAGGAGCAATTAGCAAATATTCCTACAAAGACAATTTCAACCAAGGCTTTTTGCAATCACTTGACAAGTAGGGCATTTAAGACTTATATGCATGAATTTGAGGGAGTGCTGGAATTAACATTTTCCTTGGTAGTTTAAGAATGTTGTATCTATTAGGAATATAATTTTCTATAATTACTCTTGTGGTTAGTTTCTTGGTAGGATGTCTTGTAGTGTATAATTACTCTATTTATGGGTCATTGTTTATAAGATTTCACTCTTATCTTTTGTGATTCGAACTCAATACATAATAGCCTACTTTATAAGTAGTGGTGCTCTTACCACTTAAACTAGTTAATACAATAGAAAATTCCCCAAATCCTCGAGTTATTTTAACCGAAGACTCCCTAGCTGGATCGATTCCAAAGAAATTCCCTGTGTTTAGATTCATAAAAAGTAATTCGTCACATCGATCATATACATATGGTCAATGTACATAACACTCGTATTGTACAAGGACAAACCAAGTGATGCATTATTTGGTACAGCACTTGTATCTTGCAAAGGGGATCTAGGCAAACCAAGCGGCTGATCTCGACAAAGAGGTCAAGTCACATCCTTTTTAAACCACTCGTCTATGCACTTAGCATGGAAATAGTGCTTGCATTGCGGGATAATCCTTATAATTTCTTTCTGCTGATACTCGCACAAACATATTGCACAAGTTTTGTCATTAGGGTTGGGTAGTTCCAAACTTTCACCAACTTGAATCTTGGGATATGATTCGATGGTCTCACCGTCTAGACCCATTCTACTCGCAACATGGCCGGCATTGGTGGCTGCATTCGCAGGTTGTTCACTTACGACTGTCGACAATTCTGTGATGGCCGGTTGATGAGCTTGACTATAAACATTCATCTTGGAAGCACATATTACAATTCCGATGAAGCACATTATTACCGCTGTCATTCCAAAACCTAGCACGATGCCGTACTTTTGACCGTTTGTAATACCTGAATTTGAAGAAAAAATATATATGAACAAGGCGCTGTTTGTGTTAGTTTGCAATTCATATATTGACCAGTACACCACATTAATATATGGGAAAATTACTCGAATGATCACATAAATATGACACGTTCTAAACATTGCTCACTTATGTATGACAAATATCACTTTGCTCACTATTGAATAACACTTTTACTCACTTTACTCACTCTGAATTCTGCAAAATTTGAGGTTTTGAATTCAAGTTATAATCAGCCAAGGAAACCTATTGGACATTGTAACTCTCTTCTTTGTGGGTCTTTTCATACCAAGGTCGAGTCTCAATTCAACCCGAGGAGGGAGATTCAAAGATTTGAAGTTTTTGGTGTTCTTGACTTCAAATGCCAAATTCAACCACTTCCATGATAAATTGGACTTAGGTGTAGTTGAGAAAATTGTTGTTGGTTTGATTTCGCACAGATTAGGCTCCGGTTCATTGGAAATTGGAGTGGCGCCGCCAATTTCTCCGGTTTAGAGTGAGTAAAGTGAGTAAAAATGTAATTCGATAGTGAGCAAAGTAATATCTGTCATACATGAGTGAACAAAATTTAAAACGTGTCATACTTGAGTGATCATCCGAACAATTTTTCTTTAATATATATGCATGGAAATATATTAGCTAGTTATCACTGTTTTAGGAAACACATACGAGATTGTTCGGGAAGGCACACAATTTGCGTACTAGTAGCATTCTCATATCCACAAGAACCACCGCATGAACGACATGCAGGCAAGTCCCATGCCAGGTTAACACCAAGGATAAAATTCCAGGGATCAACTGGACTTGACCGTGGAACCAAAGCCGTGCCCATCACTGAGCAAAGAGACCACAGCGATGCCGGAGACAGCGATGATATCATTGATGTAGCATTTGGGTCACCATAAAACCAATCTGAAGGAACGACAATAACGTTGTAGTACTCCCTGCTGAGGCAAGCAATGGAGGCAGACCGAATCGCTGCTTGGGACGAGCAGTTGAGAAAGGTGGAGTTTTCGAGGCCGTACATGAACGAGAAGGGTGAGTCCACAAGACTGAAGTCACGGTCGAGGAGCCTCTTAGGGAAGCATCTTCCGGGGTCGTTGATCCACAGGAGTTGGTCACTGTAGTCGATGCCTTCCACGATGAAGTCTCCCGAAGAAGATGGGAGGGTGAGGATGGTTCGCTTGTCAAGGTTACATGACAGATCAAACCCTGGGTCATACCCGCAGTGTGAGTCCTGGCGGTCTCCTAGCAGGAACGGGAATTGTATGTATGGTTCACCGGCCTTGCATGGTGATGCGTGACAGCTGATAGGGTTCGCTGATATCTGACCGGGAAGGACGAAGATATAGAAGGAGAAAAGGATGGTGATGATCTTTCCTAGGGTAAGCATTTGTGAGCTGTAGGTAGTTATGTTGGCCAAACATGATTTTGGGTGATATCTATGATTAGTGACCGGCCTATTTATGCACAAAAGCAATAATACAAAATGAACATAGACATAGTAATTTGCATTCCTCCTTTGACAGATGAGCGAAAGGATACGCCGATACGCAATACAGCCAATAAAACAGCTAGCTACTAATTAATGTAACTACATTATTGATAGGCACAAAAGCACCAACCAAAAATACCCTAATTAAGAATGTCAATTTGTAGTTAAATGAAAGTAAGTGTCATTATTCGCAGAAGACTGATGAGACTAAAAGCTTTAGAAGACTCTATTATACTAATATCAGAAATCTGGCAAACTCGATATACAGATAAAAAATTAATTTAATAAAATACCTAAACTCAACCTAAAGGCACAAGAAAACAGACAATACAAATAAACACAGTGATGGAAAATCATGTAAATTTACAAAAAAATTGGGTTTCTTTTGAATGGTGAATTAAATTCGTAAATACAGAAAAGTGAACAAAAAACAGAAAGTAACAAAACAAAAATAAAGAAGAAATCAATGGGAAAGAAAGCTTGGAACCTCTCCCCACCCTAAATAGTCTAAACTACCCCAACCCTAATCTTAATAACTATGGATGACTTCCACAATCGGGCCAATGTCGGTAGGATATCGACTGTATTACACTCTTTTACTAGTCGTACTAAGCAGAATGTTGGTATTGTCTTAGCTTGCTCTCTAATTGGTAGATTGATACATGTCAGCGTCTTAACCTAGTCAAATAGAATCATTATGATCTAAGAGTGTTTGAGAAATATCATTGCTTCTAAGGTTGATATAGCGGTCATCTTAACATTACTAAGAAATTATTTCACACAAGTTATCACAATGGGTTTGCTTATCTCTATTGAATATGCATTGATCTAACGGTCAATCACACATCCTAAACTCTAGATCCCAAGCCATACAACCAAGTGTGTGCTCAAAGAAATATGAACATAGAAATCTTCAATGATATAAAAGTGAAATAAAACTCATCCAAATAGTTAAATAAATCACAAGAGGTTCAAAATCGAGGACATATCTAGGCTAGGGTTTCGATCAGCCCCTCATTAAAAGAAAATCTAACTAACATAATGAAGAAGAAGAAGAAGAAGAGAGAGAAGCTCTTTCATAAGGTTTTATATTGCTCCTTGAATCTTCTTTCCTTCTAGGTTTGAGATTCTTTGTCTTAGAAGAAAAGTCATCTTCTTGATTCTTCTATTTTCTTTTGACTTTCAAGACTTATTTCATCCATATTAAATGGGTATATCAAACACGAATTCGTCCACGGGCTTTTTGTGTGACTTGGGCCTCAAAACATGAATTTTCTTCAAAAATCAGATTCCCGAGCAGGCTGACCTACATGTACTAAATCGGCCATAACTTCTTTTAGAGACATCTAAATCACGATCTATTTTGGAAACTAGACATCTGAAAATTTCTATACATATAAATATCACTATCTAGTTCTTCCTACGTTGTTCCCTGTTCTCTGTCGAAGTCAACTGATCTGCACATACAGATTTCTCAATTTCAGCTTAAAATCCTTCTTTTCTCCTTATTTACTCAGAATACTTATAAAATCATAAAATAAGTTAATATTAATGAGACTAAGACAATTAAACTAAATAATGAAAATATAAGCACAATAAAATTGCATAAATATATATATATGCTAACTATCATACATCACTCTCTCCGCCTTAATTAATCAAATGCCATAAAGTCGCGATCTAATTTCAGTTAATTATCTGACGGAGCTGAGAGAAGGGTACGGCCGGGTTGCAAAACATAGTTAAGTTGGGTCACTTCCCTCTGCGTAAATTGTAGACGTGTAGTCTATAGCTAGAAGTTGGAATTAGCTAGCTAGTTACCGTGAAGACATTTGATGGTTTGATAAATATATGTACCATATACCCAATTTAATACCTTAAAAAATCAAACAAATAAGCACTTTTGGGAGGGCATGCATATATTTATTTTTAGTCAATCGGTAAATTATTTTGCTGTCCCTCCGGTGGATTTCTACATATTGGGCACGTCGGATTCATTATAAGCCACTCGTCGACGCAGCTAGCATGGAAATAATGGTTGCACTGCGGCATAGTCCGTAGTGCTTCCCCCAGCTGATACTCGCCTAAACATATTGGGCAGCTGCTGTCACCGGAGTCCGGCAATTCTCGATTCTCACCAACCCGAGTCTTTGGATATGATCCGATTGTCGCTGAATCAAGGCCGCCATTTGTGAACGAAGGAATTCGTCTAACGATTACAGTAGACAATTCTGTGATGGTTTGTTGATGATTTTGAATCCTCGTCTGTTTGAGTGTAAGCCCTAGCACACACAGTATCGCTGAAATCATCGTGCATACCGCTATGGCAATCCTCACAGCTTTTGGAAGATCTGAAAATGCTAAGTTCCAATATCAAATTAGTTCTTTTGAATTTGCTATGACAAATGGAGATGGATCTGTATATATACATACATATACTGTAAAGTTTACACAAAAGAAAATTGACGTACCTTTCATTGAAGCGCACTCGACTTGACCAGAGTTGTCAAGGTAGCAATTTCTACCAGATGCTTCACAATAATGACACTCAATATCGTTCCATTTCAACTGAACACCCAAGTTAAGATTATCCCAGTCATATTGATTTGGCGGGTCTCCATGATCTAAAGGTTCGATTGGAACCATAGCAGATGTAATCACAGAACAGTTATCGGACAACGAGGACGATGGCACAGCAATGACCTTGTAGTTGTCATTACTGAGGCATGAGATAACATGATTTGTAGATACTTGTTTTGCTTCCGACGAGCAATTGAGGAAAGTGTAGAGGGCAAAGTCACGGATATATGAGTAGGGTGAAAACAGATGATCCATTTCTTTGTCCATGAACCGCTTAATCAGGCACTTGTTGGAGTCGTTGATTGATACGATTTGATCGAAGTAGTTTATCTCGTGGACAATGAAGCCGATTCCTGAAGTTGGATGAGTGAGAATCGTTTGGCTCTGACCGTTGCATATGAGCTCGAACCCTGATGACCCACAATAGGCTGCATGGTGGTGTTGGTAATGGTTTGACTGGTTTCCTAGCCAAAATGGGAATCGAACAGTTGGATCGAAGGAGCTGCATTTACCGCCGCAGGAAGTTGATGCTAGTAGGTGAGGAAGGAAGATGGAGGAGATTAAGCAGGTGTAGATTACTAAGAAGGCCATTGTGAGCTCGATGGAGGATGAAATTAAACATTCTCAATTATACATATATATTTGGGCAATAAGTAACCAGCCTACAATGACAAAATCGAACTCAATAAATTAAACAACTAATTTAAAAACATCACTTTCCCCGCATTGATATAATGTTAATTATGTAACAGTCCTTATAAAAGTAAAAGAAAACAAGCCATATATGTTTATGTACAATATTTCCTTGTCAATCTTCACCCAACTTGTTGTATGTTTATTAATTCTAAATTAAGCAATTTATTCCCCCTGTTAATACAAAGAATAGAGATCTTCTGGCCTCTGAGTTAGATTTCGACAAAGAGGACACGTTGGATTCTTGCTGAGCCACTTGTCTATGCAGCTAACATGAAATTCGTGATTGCAATCCGGCATAATCTTCAACTTTTCCCAAGACTGGTATTCTCCCAAACATATTGAGCAAGCTTTTTCACTAGGGTCAGGTAATCTTAAACTCTCAAGTTGAGTCGACTTTGGATTACTAGACTCAAGAGTCCTTTTTTCAAGACCGGTTATGACGTCTTGAGGTTGGCCGTTATTGGTTACGGTGGGTAGTTGTGCGATGAGTTCATGGAGCCGAGCACGGCGAAGGGTATCTTGGTGATGGGCCGCACGCCTCCTCTTTGAAACATAGAATGAATATCCAGTACAGATCATCATCATTGCAGGAAGTACTACGCCAATTACTATGACATACTTTGGGAGTCCACCTGAAAAGTGTTCAATATTGGACATAATAATATATGTTGCAAGCAGTGTCCTAAAATTTTCCGTCTAATTAAGCACAAAATTAATAGATATATATGAAACAAAGAAATTTGCATCGAAAAGAGCTAATTAACTTTTTGCTTAATTACCAATTTCTTACTTGAGAAATTACTTTAGTGTCAATTTGTTATTCTAAAAAATTTTCTTGTCAATTTACTACATTGTTGTCTAATTATTTGAATTTTATTAATTTATTCATTAAATTTTAAATATTTAAAAGTACTTTAATATTCTAAATCTTCTATTATATTGATTTGAACAGAAAAAAAAAACATGAAAATATATGTAGCTGCCATGAAAATTTATGGGGTAACAAATTGATAGAATCATCATTTTTAGGGTTGCAAATTAATCGACAATTAAGTCTTAATTTTTAAAACAAAAATATTTAAAATAATTTGTCTATAGCCGCCAGACAAGACCTTGCAGCTGGCATACCCATGCCACGAGTGGTACCGGTTTTTCAGAATAAGCTGATATGAATCTAATTATCTTTAGGGATTTGGCAGCAGATATATAGATGTGGATGAGAAGAAAGTATTTTTAAATGAAAATATATGTAGCAAATACTAAATATATGTTAATTAAGCGTTACCATGAATTGAGCTAAAACACTCAATTTGCAAGGTTGTGACATTGATCCCGCAATCTAAACCACTTGCTTCACAAGAGCTACAATCAGGGACGCTCCAAGTCAACTTCACACCATACAAGTCGTCCCCGAGCAGAAAACTAGCCGAGGGGAGCAAAGCTATGGAAATTACACGGCAAAGCGACGGAGGAGGTAGTTTTTCTGTCGTTGACCGACTGGTTGGGACAACAAAGACCTGGTAGTTATTCCCGGTAAGGCAAGAAATTGGTATAGAAGACCCGATAGCCTCAACTTCCGACGAGCAGTTGAAGTAGGTGTAATTTTGCAGGCCATTCCAAAAATGGAAGGGTGTGCCTGCAAGACTGAAATCCTGGTCAAGGAACCTCTTGTGTATGCACCAGTTTGGATCGTTGATCCACAAAGTTTGGTTAAGGTAATCGATGCTCTTGACGATGAAGTCGCTGGAAGATGGGAGAAAGAGAGTGGTTTGTTGGCCTATATCGCACGAGAGGTCAAAACGACCGGAATAGCCGCAACTGGGTGGCTGGCGATTCTTTAGCCGGAAGGGGAATCGAATCGTTGGGCCGCCACCGGAGCATCTTGTGCTGCTACATGGAGTGGACGTAACTGTTAGCTGAGGAAGTACGAAGAAAACCAAGTATGCTAATGAAACTGCTAACCTTGCCATATGACTATAGGCAGGAGATGATGAAAACTACTAATTGTGTAACGACTTTAAACCGGTCAATTATGTCAGCTAGAGGTTTTTAGAATAAGTGCGATTATATTGTTCAAAACTAAGTATTGAAATTTCTACATTGTCTATAAACAATGCCACTTAAATAAGATCTTGCGGACTGATTAAGTAATAAAAAAAAAATGAATTTCACGATGCCAATTTCGATCCCCAGTGAAATTTCCTTGTAGGTTCCATTCAAATTCCTTTGCTTTGCAGGTGCCGAAAACCATAACTGCGCATGCAATATTAACGTGTGATACTGTGTTTTGATTTATATATAGCTTCTGTGTATTCCACTATTTTGGTCATATATAACTTTTAAGCAGATGATGAGTTTCTTCTAAAAAAGTCACTGGCACACCATGCATGCCAAGCTTCTATATATGAATATATATGGTACATCTATTTGAGAAAGTGAAATGTCATAGCTGCACGCAAAGGTATCTCTTATGATGTCTTAATCGCGAGGAGAGCAAACATTTGAATTGTTGAGCCAATAAGAAAAATATTAGAGGAACTAAAAACTAAGAGCATAAATAACCTTTGACCGAATAGATCGAGACGAAAACCATGACGAAATAAGCTAAAATTTTAACCACAATTTTATGATAGGGTTTTAAAAATACATTGGTTTTTACTTCCATTGATGTACGTGGTCAACCGTGACGCCGTTTATACCCCTATTTTCATATTAATTAAACAAGTCACATATAAAAATTTTATCGCACCGTCATTTGGAAATAAAAAAATTCATTAAAGCATACTGATATGTCTCTTGGGATATCGTGGACGTAAAAAGACCTCGAATTGAATTTGTGAAGTCACCGATAAGGCAATATTAACGAAAATAAATTAATTTAGTTTCGTTAATTTTAACATATCGACAACTTCGGTAATCCAATTTGAGGTCACTTTACGTCCATGATATCCTAAGGAGCACATACGTATGCTTTAATGAAAAATTATATTTTCAAATGATGGTGCGATAAAACTTTCATATGTGACTTGTTTAATATGAAAATAGGAGCATAAATAGCATCGCGGTTGACCATATCGATGGAAGTCAAAAACAATGTACTTTAAAAAACCTATCGTACAATGCGATCATTGAACTATAATAAAATTTTAGTTAAAATTTTAGCTTGTTTCATCATGGTCTCCTTCTCGATTCATTCGGTCAAACGCAACAGCCATTTCCGCTAATTTTGTCTTATCGGCGACTTCGACAATTCAAATTTTTGCTCTCTTCGCGTTCAAGACATCATAAAGGGTACCTCTGTATACAAGTATGACATTTCACTTTCTGAAATGGATGTGCGATAGCGTTTTTCTTTGTGACTCATTTATAATGAAAATAGGGGCATCAAGGATTGTCGAGGTTGACTCTCCAGATCGAGGTCCAAACGATAACCAAACCGGCTCAAATTTTTACACTACGTAAACAATAGTTATATGTCCATATCCTATGGTACTTTTTTTCATATTTGATTTGTTTAAAACTTTTTTACTTTCAAAAGATCATATTTGTTCAAAGCATTTAACAAGTTATACAATACGTAGTAGTGAGCACATCATAAATTCATTCTTTCGGTCTACACAAATTTATGAATTTCGTATAATATCAATAAGACTAGAGTGAAAATGAGCACCATAAATAACCACAAGTACTTTTTGATAATGTTTTCAGCGACTGAGCTATTTATTTTTTAATTTTGAGAGTTTCAGTACGATATTTTCATTCAATATAAAAGTCTACTATTTCGATCGAACTCAAAGCAGTCACCGAAGTTGTTCAAATTTTTTTGGGATGTACAAAATAGTCCATAGATCTAATTGTATGGTCCGTTTTTTTAATTTTTTTTTTTACTATTAGCATATTTTTCAAACAATCGTATTATATTATAATTAATGAATGATAATCGAACAAGACAATTGGTTTTCAAATTTATTTGTATTCAACAATTTTAGAGTGATTTAGACGCCAAAATGGTTTCGTGAAAATTTTTACAAAATTATTTGGTGTCTTGACCTATTTTTGAATTTTTTTTTTTAAAGTATGAAATTAAAGTAACTTATATCAACAAAAATCAATTTTTTGTTTTCTGGGTGGATCTTAACCGTCAAAATTGATTATTATTTTTGGAATTTTTGGATCGTTAATTTTGGGCCATAGAACGATGTAGTTCTTGTCCTTTAGGCCAATCGTAGACTCTGTCGGCGTCGACCAACAAGAGAGTGGAATGATGAGGAGATCAAGAGTTCGATGGATCGAGGAGGAGGAGAGGAAGTCGATGAAGTCGTTCAATCAATTCAGATCAGGATTCGTGGCAATTTAGGTTCCCAGAGTTATCTCTGGGTGTCCAAGAGGTGATTTCAAGGCGGCAAGAGAAGCGATGGTCAAGGAAATACAAGAGAGAGGGAGGACGTTGGCGATGGAGGGAGCGAGAGAGGGAAAGGGAAAGGGCAGAGAGATCAGCCGAGCGACCCAAGATCTAGGTGTCCAGAGTAGAGGCCAAAGGCGACAGAGGGAGCGAGGAGGTAGCCGGAAAAGAGAGATCGGCAACCAGAGTTCTGGTAAGGTTTTTCGGCGGTGGAGCGCAGTTGTCAACGACTTGGTTTAACAAAACAGGTTTTGAAAAATTCAACGGTTCAGATTTTTTTAAAAAAATGGGCGTAGGAAGAGTAAGCGTGCATTCAAACCTAACTCGCCTAACTCGAGAGAGATATTGTTGAATCCTAACCTACTAATTAATGAGCTTCTTAATTTAATTTATTTTCTAGTGTTCGTCATCTAATTGACTCTTTGTGACTCATTTATAAAAAAATAGGGGCTTAAGAGACCGTCGAGGTTGACTCTCAAGATCGAGGTCTAAACGATCACCAAGCCAACTCAAATTTTTACACTACGTATAAAATAGTTATATGTCCCTATCCTACAGTTCATTTTTTCATATTCGATTTGTTCATAACTTTTTTACTTTCAAAAAATTAGATTTATTCAAAATATTTAACAATTTATACAACACTAGTGGACACATCATGAATTAATTCATTCATTCCGTCAATACAAATTTGTGAATTGTGTAATATCAATCAGACCAGAGTGAAAATGGGCACCATAAATAACCGCAGGTATTTTTTGATAATTTTTCAGCGACTAAGCTATTTGTTTTTTAATTTTGAGAGTTTCAATACAATATTTTCATTCAATATAAAAGTCTACTATTTCAATCGAGCTCAAAAAGGTCACCGAAATTGTTCAAATTTTTTGGGGATGTACAAAATAATCCATAGATCTAACAGTATATCTAATCATATGGTAAGTTTTTCAATTTGTTTTTCTTCACTAATATTGGATTTTAAAAAAATTATATTCTATTTTAATTAATGAACTATAATCAAACGACGCATTTGGTCTTGAATTTTTTTTGTGTTGGATAATTTTAGAATAACGTAAACGTCATGATCGACGGTTTTGCAAAAAATTTCCTATAATTTTTTGCAATCTTAACCTATTTCTTATCATTTTTAAAAGAATAAAAGGATATAAATAAAATAATATTTATTTAAAATAAATTTGATTTTTTTCTGGTGAATCTGTGCCGTCCAATTTGTTTTCGTTTTTTATATTAAATTTTCTAGGCCGTCTATTTCTATGCACAGAATGACGTAATGTTGTTCTCCTTGGTCCGACAAACAACGTCGGTGTGGATCGATGAGGCTGTGTGGAGCAAGGAGGAGGGGAGGATGACGGGGGATGGTGATGGAGAGAGGAGGAAGAGTTCGGTCCGTCGTTGTCGATCGGTTAAGTCGTGCAGTGGCTCTGGGTGCCCAGAGTAATTTATGAGTGTCCATAGCCGAGGTTGAGGCAACTAGCTAGATCGAGACCATCGAGTGCTTTGCGACCGGAGAGAGATAAAGGAGAGAGAGGAAGTCGATGCCGTAGGAAGAGAGAGGAGAGAGGAAGATCGGCCTGAAAATAGTAAGGAGAGAGAAATCGGTCGAGGATGACGGAGAGAGGGAGGAGGAAGCCGGAAAAGAGAGAGGAGAAAGAGAGAGCGGCGGTGAGGGTTTCTGCAAGTTTTCCTTACGACATATCGCAGCTGTAAGCGGTGAAGAGGATCGGGAAATTTAAGCAAGAATGAGTATCCTGTGCCCTGAGCTTACTGTAAACTCGTTTACTGTTTACTTTTTTGTCTAATCAAATACTGACATGTGACAATTTTTTAAAATTTATAAAGAATGGACATGCATTCAAGACTAACTCCTCTCTCTTTCCCTCTTCCTCCCATTTCCCTCCCCCTTATACATTATGGTATAGTCCTTAACGTCTCTTTTTCCCAATACTCGCACAAACATATAGGACAAGTTTTGTCATTCGGCTCCAGAAACTCCATACTCTCACCGAGTTGAGTCTTGGGGTATGACTCTAAAGTCCGACCATCATGCCCCACATTGGCTAAGGAAGCTTGTTGTCCAATATTGGCCAAAGTGGATAATTCGAACTCCGAGGTGGGTTGATCAGTAGCTCTCCTTTCACGAACGTATAACGCAAGAGCGAGGAGGCAAAATACCCCTGGAATTCCCAAGCCTACAATTATATCGTATTTTGCGTTACTTGATGGACCTGAAAAGGAAACATCGATTCCATTATTCCGGCCAATAGTTCTATTATGAAAGTATATACAATAAAAATTTGATAAATTAATAACTTCCTTAAAGTAATATTTTATCCCGGTTTCAACTCGAGACTAGTTCGTATTATTAACAACCTTGCTAAATACATAAGATACAAACTTTTCTCTAATTTCTTTAGGTCCTATGAATATAAAGTAATAATTTTAATTAAAAATATATAAAAATTAAATTTTCAGCTGTAAATTTATATTTTCTTGAATACTTTAGCTGTTTCTTAAAAAGAGACTTTAATACAACCTGTTTCTTTTTTGCATCTAGACCAAATATAACTTTGTCTTTGATCTTTTGCAATGCGTGCACCAAATTTATAAATTATTTTTATTTTGTAGTAAATAATTATTCAAAGTAAATTGTGTCTAAAATGTCTCTTCATGAGAAATTATTAGTATAATATAATTGTCATTTGAATCATGATCATCTTTAGCATGCGGATTCATTATTCCTTCAATGATCACTTCATCAATAGGCGATTCCATCGCATATCGTTTTCATTAGAATAATCCAAAAGTAATAACCTAGCTAAAGTCTTGATAAATTAATAAATTATTAATTTATCGATAAATTAATAATTTATTTATTTATTGGTAAAATAATAATCTCGCTAAAGTAATAATTTTTTCTGGTCCCGAAATTGTTCATTTATAGAAATTTTACTGTACGTACATTTATGAGGGAAGCACACAAGTTGCGAATTGTATGCATTCCAACCACAGTGACCATCCTTCCCTTCACAGTGACGACAATCAGGCACGTCCCAATGTAACCCCTACGTCAACGAGATCGCCGCCCTTGACCCAGTCCCACACAAATGACTCTAGTGGAACCAAAGCGGTGGAGATCACAGAGCAAGGAGACGACGATGACAAAGCTGAACTTGACATAGCAGTTGGCACATCACAGAGCAGACGACGACGATGACTTTGTAATCCTCTCTACTGAGGCAAGAGAAAACAAGGGAAGTATATTCCGAAAAAGTCTCGGCGTCTTCTTGTGTTGGGCAATGGACGAAAGTGTAGTTTCTGATGCTATTCAACATGTACAAAAAGGTTGAGTTTGTAACACTGAAGTCTTGATCAAGGAACCGTTAAGGGAGACACTCATCGGGATCGTCGATGATGACAACTTGTAAAGGTCCTAGAGGGGGGTGAATAGGCATTTTACAACTTTTTCGCTAAAACTGTATTCGGGGATAGCAAATTGGCAATCTATCTCGATTTACAGGATACGAGTATTTGAACTGTAAAAGCAGTAAGTAAAGAATAACACAATGATGTTTTTCTTTAAGGCAGAAACCCTGCAACTAGGGAGAAAAACTGTGTGCTCCTAACTCTTGAGGGACAAACCTTTCCACTATAAAGTAACGCACACAATTACAAAACTTTTGTACTATGAGGATACGTAGCCCGTATGTTATCCTTAACTAGTCTGACTACCAGTTCTAAACAGAGCTACATTACTTGACTTATGTGTTTACAACTTGGAAAGTGTCTAGAAGCATCAACTCAGATCTTAACTATTTGTAAGTTAAATTTTCTAGATCTACTTTTTTAGGTTGAGCATCTCCATAATGGAATGTACTTATGCAATGATGCATATGGATTTTAAAAATAATTTTTATGAATGATAATCTATGGCTTACATGCACAGCAATGAGTAAGCAAAACACAGAAAGGGAAGAAAAGTGAAGAGAAAAAACTACACAATTTTGTGCTCTCAAAGAATCACCCAAAACCAATACTTACTCAACCCACCACAGCCAAGGCTGCCTTGGGATCCCTTATATAGGCAAAAGAGCCCAGTCTGTTTTTACAGCATATGAACGTGGGAGGCAGCCCTAAAACAGACCGATAGCAGACCTATTACAACTGCCATCAGTTGATGGGACAATAGCACGCTCATATGACAAACAAACAAGACAACTTTAGGGTTTCCAATTAAGGCATAGTTTGTCAAAAAGAGACAAAAGGTTTTCATGCTCTCATTCCTGAAAAGTCATTTTGGTGGTCAATAAAGCAAGCACATTTTTGCAACACAAAAGCAGATTAAAAAGTAGATTAAGGATGACATAAAGCAAACACAGCTGTTTAAAGCAAAACAAATTACTAGAAGACAAAACTAATCCCAAAAAGTCACATGTGAACCAAAAGCAATTTTCTACTAGAAATCATCCTTAATTCAAAACAGTTTTTCGAGGTCAAAATACACACAAATTGAACACATATATTCTGAATTTTAGAAGTAACCTTAGCTATGAAATATCACACATGAAAACATTCCAAATTATCAGGAATACATGCCTAGTGTGTTATCCTAAATGCAAACATGTTATGCAAATGAATGATCAACTTATTTTCCATTGAGATAAGGTAGACTATGTCAACATTTTTATTGATAATCCTTCATCTACTGTGTTTTGTCCAATTACAAGGAATAACTAATACTTGTATGCCTTCAACTTGATCACTGTAGTCGACATATCGGAGGATGAAGTCCCCGGAAGCTGGGAGGGTGAAAAGGGTTTGTTTCTGGGGGTTGCATGAGAGATTGAAATTACCTGAAAACCCACTCTCTGGAGGTTGGCTGTCTCTTGGCCAGAATGGAAGTCTGAGTGAAGGCCGTTAGAGCCGCACGTTGGCTTACTTCAGGCGGTACCGGTATTCCTGGTTACTGCGTGATCGGGAAGGAAGATGAAAAAGAAGATGAAGAGGAAGGTCGAGAACTTTAAGGTAGCCATATCTGGAGCTGACTCTTTAGGACGGCGGAAACTAGAGCAAGTTATATACTAGGCTTCAACGATAAATCCAATCATGTAACGATCATAGTAATGTACAAAAACAATATTCTTGAGCAGCCTAATTATATAGAAACATATAACAATAAAGATTATAAACTATATGAAGGACTTTCAAAGAAAAATTTATGAAGGAGAGCCACACCAAAGTAAGTATTCAAACAAAGATGTAGCTTAACCCCATGTTATAGGTACGCAAGTCAATATCAATGGGCCACAAACCCAACAGTAGGATCATAATCTGTCTAAATGGAGTGTTATGGACAGTTCTAGCTAGATACAGTATCTCGGGCTACATATCCACAGGCCCAACAGTAGATTCATGCGAGTATTCAGTATTGTGTGTATTGAGAATTTGACAGAGAACCAGTATGATAGACACAGGTAGATGATGAAGTATTATAGACACAGGTAGATGTTGGATGCAGGGACAACTGCTTTCAGAATTTTGCCGACTTTGTCTTTTGAAGCTCAGACGTATTTGAAACCAACAGTTGCCTCTGACAGTTAACAGTCTGCAAAGAAAAACTGATAAATAAGTGAATGCAAATACTGGATACCTTAGACACGAGAAATTAACTTTCAACATTTCTTCAGAAAGCAACAAGAATTATAGATCATAAAATACCTCATTCTGAGTTCGTCGCTCCATCATTCGCCTGAGAAAACAAAGAGAAATCGAGCTTATGAAAAGCTAACATTAAGTATCTCGACAATATAAAATGAGGTTTAGATCATAAAACCTCGACCTGAAGTGTGTCCTCTGTGTCACTGTCACTTCGTTCAGACAAATGGGAACGCTTAGGAGGAGATCCAACCTTAAAACCATCATCATGATCCACAGATCTTCTACCAGGAATGTCAATTGGCCTGAGAATTTAATACAAATCACGTAGATGAAATCAGAAGAAACTAAATGAGAATTAGCAGATCAGAGTAAATGAGCTAATTGAGATCAGTAGTAAGTATCATGGTGAAAGAGAGCAGAAATACTTAGAGATGGGTCCACGTTCAAGATTTCTGTGACACAAGACAAGAGAAAAGAAAAAAAAAGGTAAGAATTAAACACAATTTATAAACATATTGATGATAGCTGGTACTTCAAAAAAAAAACAAATTATGATAGCTTGTAGGACAAATGTTAATCATAGTGCCTTTTCCACACAATTTTTTACTGAGTTACTTGTTTTACTAAGAAGATGAAAGGAGGTTAAAGATTTATACTGTTGATGGATGGCCGGAGGATGTTCAGGATTCCTGCATCAAGAGAAAAAAGAAGAGGCTTTCACAATTTGTAAACATAGTGAAGACTTGTTTTACTATGAAGAACACATACAGAGTTTTATACTGTTGGGGGATATCCAGAGGGATTCCTGCAACATGAGAGACAAAGGATGAGCAAGCTTTCACAAATCTGTAAACATAATGCATATATAAGTGCAAAATTTGATCATATCACCTTCCCCAGACACCAGTTTTAACTAGGGATCAGTTTCATTAAGACGGACAAAACACAAGAGAAAAAGAAATATTTATACCATTGAGGGGCTGCAGTATCTCGAACATTTGAAAATTATTCATTAGTATGTCCATAGCACTTGCCACTGGCCGAGCTTCAACAATGCTCTGCAAATCAGCCAACAGCAAATTTTTAAACCAGTGGAACTAATTTGTCCAAATTGATCACTGTTTAGATAACACCGATAGCAGTACTCTTTAAAGCTAAATTGATCACCGAACATTACAAAGGACTGCATAAACCTAACTAAATGGCCGGACTTAGATACTATCATAAAATCAGGGATAGATTGATAGGCATGTACAGACCTCTATACTAGCGTTCACTGTAAACAAAGTCAGCACTGTACATAAGCAAACCAGAACACGAAAACAACAAATGAGGTTGTAAGAGTGATTAATCACATCATTTCATACAGTCGTGGTGGAAATAAAATAGTGATTAATAGTGAATTTAACCATGATAGAAATTACTGGAATAAAAAGTAACTTTATAACTTCTGAATGATTGACAGAAAGAATTCAATAGAACAATTAGACTCTAAATACATGAGAAAAAATCACAAATTCGCAACATTGACCTTTCAGATGCTCCCCTGAGAACTAATGAATCTTTCATATGACATAATGTTGTTCAATTCCTATTATCTAATAACTTTTAGAACCACAAATTCACAACATTGATCGTTCAGATGCATCGTATTGATGCTTAAATAGTAATACTTCTGAATCAAGAACTAGAACCTGACAAATGATCTGTCATTCACTTCTCCAGAGCAAAAAACAGTCCCAAATCAAAACAAAAAGACAATGCTGCAAGTGGATTCTGACACCAGCAGCCGTGAATCTTTTAACTTCATATAGTCCAAACAAATCGATACCGAAAAATGATATCTGGTTTGTAAGTACTGATTATCGAAATCATCCATTCATTTCTCCTATTCCAAATACACATAACCCCACAATTAATTACAAAGAGTTGCATGAACACGAAGGCAAACGCATACTTAACAATGCACTCGAGGTACGAACACTGAGACAACATTTCTGATCAACGAAACAAGGAAACAGTTCAGATCAAAATCACCGGTGCTTGATTTCAGATTGCTTCATATGAACAAAATTCTCTAAATAACATTAAAATTCATAGACATAGATAAAAACAAAATCGGAGCTGAAAAACTGCTACGGACCTCATTCACTGGTACATTGAGGTCCGAAACCAGAATCTGAAGTCCCTGCACAAGAGAATCACAAAACCTCAAACCCTAGAAAACCATAAGATGCCGATCAAAGCTAAAATCACAAATGCGGTGACTGTCGGAGCTCAAGTGTCGACGGAGATTAACAAAATTGAAGCTACCTGAGGAGGCTGAGGTTGATCCATGGCGGTGGAGAAGTGAGCGAGGCCTCGAAGATTCCAGAAGGCGAGATCGGAGAGAACTCAAAGCTACGAGAACGATCACAGTTATCTCACTCTGTCTGAAACTCAAGGCTCTGAGACTAGCGGGAAACGAAGTTACTATTTATAAACAAAAAAAAAGGGTCGGCCGGGTTGACCCGTATAGGGACCCGAAAAAAATTACTTCCGCGAAATAACACTGGATTTACCTCAACCCGGGCATGGTCTCGTTGTTCCGGGTCGTTCCGGACCTGAACACGAGAAGTTTACGACTAAACTGAAGGACACCAGGTCCCCAATTACAAGGGTGAAAGGAATTCATCAGCTTCACAGATCTAAAAAATGAGAAGATTTTTTATTTATTTATTTTGGGGGGGGGGGGGGGGGTGGCTGGAGATGAGAGGAAGAGATTTCGAGAGCGAGAGAAAAAGTGAAAATGATTCGGCAGCTGGGTCTTGGGTTTTGGGCGTGTTATTTATACCTGGGTATAGGTTTCCAAGAGCCAATAAAGTAAAACCACGTGTCATACCCGAAAGTAGAGCGGATAAAATGTTAGAGAAAAAGGACAGGAGGCGGGAGGCCAACTGAAATCGTCATTACTCATTACTCATTACTCATTACTCGATCATAGTAAAAAAAATCGACTATTTATGAAAAGCAAAAAATCAAACGGCATTTTTTTATAAATAAAAGATAATTAGAACGAAAAACCCTCGCAGCTTTCACCTCCCAGAATCCTACATCAAACTGGTAGGCCGAGTTTGCATAGGGAGGAAGAGACTATTACACCGAGGAGTACCTGAGGGATCACATGGCCTAGTTTTGTTAATCATCATTTACAAAATTAGCCTCTCGTCATATAGGTCTATAAACAATTTTCGGGAACGGTTCCATGAGACATTTAATATCTTTCATAATAAAAAAAATTGTTAGTTTGATCACTTATGTTTGATAAATGAGACAAAATTGTCACTCATGTTTGACAAATATCGCTTTGATCATCCATGTTTTATTTTGTCATTCAAATTGATCACTTTACTTATTTTAAATGTTAAAAACTACATATGTGACACACAAGTGCTTTAATCAAATGAATATTTTTTTCCTTCCCAAGCTAATAAACATACTTATATGCACATTACAAATAATTCAATATGCCTTTTTTTAATGTCTAAAATAGACAAAGTGACCAATCTAAATGACAATATATAACTTGAGTGACCAATCCGATATTTGTCAAACATGAATGACCAATCAATTTCATATGTCAAACATGAGTGACCAAACTAACAATTTTCCCTTGATAATATAGTTGATTCTTCAAGGAGGATTTGTAACCTTGTTGATTTCATCAAGAACAATAATGAGATGATTCAACCCGTCTATAAGAACCAAAGCTTTAAGGGCACGTTTGTTACACGGGATTGTCATAGATATCTTTATTATCTAATCTTGTCCTGTACTCCTATGGGATTCTTAGCTTGCACTAATTGTATCCCATGTTTGGTATGCATTTGAGTATTGGTCTATTGGAGACCTTATTATTTTCCAGAAAATGCATACAACCAGTTCCAGCAGCTTGAGCCTTTTGTAATACAGCAACCACGATCATTTCCAGATGCCAATCACAAATTATCTATGATTAATCACAGCTCCTCATCCCATGATCAATTGACTTCTACATCATTGTTGCATCACGGTAATAGTAAGAACCTATAAAATTTACAGATAGTAACTACAAATCAACTCAAAGAGATTTGAAGCAGCAAAACAAGTACAAAACTTCCCCTAGATTCACCTTCCCCTCACCAATCTCGACACTATGATACCAATTTTAGACTCTTTAAAACCCATTTTCTTCTCTGTCCACTTACCCTTACGACCTACAACTCTGATACCCAATTCATTGGTTTCCCTAACCTCTAGTAAATCCATCTATCTCAGCTTGCTTGAACCCACAAACCAATTGACTTGTTCCCATTTTTTGTCCCTTATCTCAATCACAAACATGAAAATAAAATTAATATTTAAAAACTCATATCTATACCTAAGAACCCTTGAAAAATCAACTAAGAGATCCACAAACGATGTACCATAGTTGGAATTTCCCCAAGGGATCAAAGAAATCGTGCAACGAAGGTCAACGTCAGGTAGGTGTTCCGGAAAAGATTGTTACACCTCCAAATTCGAGGCCAATATTATATTGAAATATGGTTTTAGGATTTGTGATGTGAATAAGAAACCCAAATAATTTCAAAAATTAAGATGTCTGAATAATACATTTATTGAAAAGTAAAAAGGTTAATATTACAATACCAGAGTTTTTGAAAATAAGAGTCATTACATTTATTCAATTCAAAATGTAACTAGAAAATTAAATATTTCTTTTATTTAGTGAATGACGGATCTCATCCCCAAACATCGTACTCATCACCTGAAAAAGAGAAATGTGTAGCATCATGAGTCACACAGACCCAGTAAATATAGTTTACAAGCATATACTTGATTATCTGTAAGAAACATCAAACCGAACAACTAATTCAAAAATGTGGAATAATCAAAACAGGTTATTTTCTTTCATGCTAATACTTGCGTCTTTATATATATACACACACACACACACATATAGGTATATAATATATATATATATATATATACACACACACACACACACACACTTGCATAGATCCACATCTAAACATAAACACGTAAAAGCTTCCAAAGTGAATTCTTTTCGGATTAATTGGTTACACTCACAAATTATATGCTTAGTCTCATAATACTAACATACATGTAAAGCCATAGCATACTAAGACCATCTGTCAAAGCATGTATACTCTCGGTTTAACACAATTAAATCCTAAGAGTATAATAGTGCGCACTATCTGTAGGGACTGGGGTCCTTGACTAACACCCACAATCACCGAACATTTTACCAGCAACTCACTTAAGCACGAGTTAATTTGTACTTTACACCCGACTTCACACCTCAATCATAATGACAACATACAAGTCTTTATTTAAGACTAAGTATATATATATAACATAGAGTATATATATATTTATATCATAATCATGTAATAAATATATACGTAATAGACTTCGCAAATGAAGAATGATCAAACTTAAAAGTATTTAAATAATTATCCATTTCGGTCCAAAAGTTTCATTCAGCATAGTCCGCTCAAAATCCTATATTTTTTTTCTGATTTATAATAGATAGAGCGATTAAGTAAATAAACTTAAAATGAAAGTGCAAGAAATAAAACTAGTTATCATCGGTCCAAAAGTTTCATTCGACGGTAGTCCATCCGAAATCCTTCATTGGTCTCAAATCAAACTTACAAGTAAATAATGTGAGTGAGTAAATTAAATTGAAGTACAAATGTAAAAAATAAAGTTATTAATTATGGGACCAAAAGTATCATTCGGCGGTAGTCCGCCCGAAATCCTCCATTTGCCCCGTTTTATAAATAATCCAAATTTTATCCGAATTTGAGAAACGAGTACACCATCATGAAGAATTTTTCGATAGAAATTCAACGGTAATAGTCACAAGGACCATTATGAAATTTTCAAGTCCAAAAATAAAGATGTTTAGCAACTGTCCAGAATTGGTTACGCTTGATATTAAGCTCAATTGCACAAATTAATTAGTTATTAAATCTTAACCAAAGCCTTTGAAACTTTTCTGACTTATAGTTGAACTCCTAAGCTTTGCATTGATATGACGAACACTGAGTTTGGTTAAGAAATGAGTGAGATATTAATATTTCAAGTTAAAAGCATCTTAACAGTTTTCGAACATGATTAGGGAAAATATTAACAAAACTTAATTTAGCCATAACTTTCTCATTACTTAACTTTTTTAAGTGATTCAAAAATCAAAGTCGAATAAATTTTTATGTAGGATCTAATTATATAAACACATTTAACTAATTAAAACGACTTTAACAAAATAAAAAATATTAAAATTACACTAAGGCTTATTATTTCCCTTTTATTCTTAGCTATGCACTTTAATGTAATCCTAAAGATAAAGAAGTATAAAAAATGTACTCATGTACTTACTTAAGAATTACAATAGGTGAATGAGGTGTTTGATTAACTCAAGATGGCCTTCTTGGGGCAGAGAAAGAGTTACTAATATGCTTAAAAGAAAGATAATTTGGTGTGAAATCCTAGGAGAGTTGCACTGCAACTTTGGGAGAGTCTTAATCGGTGAAATCTTGATTGAAATGGTGTGTGACCATATTGAATTCAAGGGAATGTATATATAGGACTTGAGAGGGCCGGGAACATGAGAATTTAATCTGCAACCATTTTTATTGACTTCTACAAGACAAGTTAATAATCGAATAGTTTGGCTACTAATTATAGAGTAAATATGCACTTGTAAAATAATAGTAATGTGCGTGGGTGAAAAAATCATATTTGTATGTGCACTTTGATCATATAGACATACGTAAAGATATGCGAATATGAAATGCAAAGTAAATGGGTGAAAAATATTAGGTAATTTTACTAAAATATGCAAGCACCAAATTATAAAACAACAAATTAGCACCAGAATGATATAAACATGACCACTAGACATATCAAAGTTTGATTCGGAGAACAAATACGAACAAGGGAAATTTGGTTGTTTTGTTAAAATTTCATCTTCGAAAATCGGCTATTTGGAATTAGTGCTTTCTTATAGTTTTAGGCGTTTCTAGCTCGAGTGAAAATATTTTTATTATTTTTACTAACCTACAACATGGAATGTTTCGCGAATCCAGCTTCGTTGTCTCGAATCCAAGACCGTGGAGACCTGACTTGAACTTGATTGAGTATCCACTTGACCATTTGCTTCACTCTGTCAATGGACGTTTCTCTAAAGCTCATTTTTATACATTGTCTTCACTAGACACTTTATTATCGAAATTTTAAAGGTTCTAAGGTTAAACTAAATTATGGTAATTTTTAAGTTTAACGAGTCATATAATAGTCTAAATTATTATACTATTTTTTGGGGTATTACAAGGATAACATAAGATCCGGTTAGATAGACTAATTGACAGTCCACATACACTTGATAGTGAGATTGAATGTGGTTGCAACCAAGGTTGGGTCAAGCAGCAAAGGTTGTTGTGTGTGTACCGTGCTATTTTGTCCTCTCCATTAGCAGAGGTCAGAATAGCGAGGAATCCAACGGTTTAGAGAAGGATGTGGTGCAATGTTGAGTCATTTAAATCTGGACCAAGTCACGCCAAACACAGGACTAATTCCTTATTTGCTTTAGTCCTAGCCAATACTTTTTAATCATGCATAACAAACGTACCCTAATTGTTTTGTCCTTGTTAGAATATCAGTGGTGTTTCTAAAGAAGGCCAGAATTGGCTGAAATTAGCATCCTTGATAACAAATCCCAGATTTGATCTCCTAAGGGATAGATTGAAGAGATTAAATGGGATGAACACATCCAATAGTTGTGATTTAAAAATATAAAAATGTTGGTAGGTGAAAGGACCCAACCCTGATTCAGTTTCCTAAACCGGAATCAAACCCTTTCGAAAATACGAACCAACAAAATTTTTTCGAAATTTCGGCAGAGTTTCGTTACTAACGTGGAATTGCCATAACCTGCACCCTGAAAATAACACTTCATCCTATGCCACAAAAGCCAAACCGTGGGCACCAATCCCATCCGGATTTCTCAACATCAATATAGTCAACATCAATAAATAAACTGTACTATGTATATATGTATATCTGTGGAAATCCGCACAACATGTATCAGAATGTATCAGAGCGACCTCTAAAGTAAAACATATACAATATGTACATCAGTAGGCGAAACAAGAACCTACTGGAAAACACAGGTGACTCTGATCACTAGCCTCCAAACTGCGACGTGAAACACCAAACCTGAACTGCAAACTGGGCACGGAAACCGAAAAGTCCAGGGGAAAGACATAAAACACGTTAGAGTGAGTGGACGAAAATAAATGTCTTTCACCAAGTAATATATATGTTATAAAAACATATGCGAGTCGAAAGTATAAACAACAAATGGTACGCGAGGGAGACTCTAACTCCTCACGCGTCCGGGTACACGAGGGAGACTCTATCTCCTCACGTATACGTACACGAGGGAGACTCTAACTCCTCACGCGTACAGAGCATGTGCATAAATCACACGGGGCCACACGTGGACATATAACAACATATAGGTATAATCACATAACACATGCTCAAAATAAACATAATCTCGTACGAAAACTCATATTCGTAAAACCATAATCATACTGCATATTCAAGCTCATAAAACGTATATAAAGGACTCGCACTAATTCCGTGAAAACAAACTGTCCACTCACAGACTCGCGTAGCGCGCACTCGCGCTAAACTCGTGGTCCGGCGGAAGATCCCTCGCCTGAAGCACGACTACGATCCAGATCTCGATCTCGATCTCCTGAACATATTTATAAAACATAACTGATCAATATTGTAATCCACAACACTGTACTGATTCACGGAAACCAACCGTTCCCGGAAACTCGAAATGCAGTACAAAATGAATTACAGAAATCCCAAAATCCCAACTCGAAATCTCGACTGAAAATCGGCTAACCAAATCAACCCGAAAACCTCCGTACGATAACCAGGGCGTGATTACGAGAAAAATGACACTAATTACATCGAAATCTGAAAAGTTTACTTTTCTCGCCGTTGACCGCCACCGCCGCCGCCGGCGCGCCGTCAACGGTGGAGTTTCGCGGCCAAAATTTCCAGATATCAAGATCACAGCAAGACCAACCTCTTTCCCTTCTATCCCGAAAGCTAATTCATGACGAAACCTTTCCAAAATCAAGCAAACCCGATCGGAAATCATTTCCGGCAACCACCACGGGTTCGCCGGAAAACTCAACAAAACTCCAATTAAAACCAAGGGAAAGCATCCTATGGACGAAAGAAACTAAACCCCCATCAACCCAGCCACGAATACCTACCGGAATCACCTCCCCCGTCACCGGTGAATCAAACCGAATCGGCCCTAACCGTTCATCCACAAACCTCGATCAATTTCCATAATTCAAAGTGCAAAACCACTCGAAATCACCTAAGGTTTCTAACCATACCTTCCTCGAAGCCCAAGGTGGCCGGAATCCGGTCGCCGGAAAGTGAAGCCGAAAATGGAAACTTTCCCTTTCGGGCAGCAGGTAAACTTTCCAATTTGGGAAAGTCAATGACTGGTCAAAGCAATTCCGTGTTTTTGCGACTATTTCTCGACTTTTCGATATTTATACTCGTCCCTCGGGTCGATCAACGGTCCAAAATGAAAATACGAAATGATTCGGATAAGCTCGAAACATTCGGATGAACTCGTCGAAACCTGAAACTTCAAATAATCATAAAATATTCCCCGGTTATCGGAAAAATCTTCCGAAATCACCCACGAACTCGAAATCACGTACTCTACACTTTCCGTGAAGACACCAAACTCAAATTCTTGACCGAAAACATAGTCGCGAATCGAATCGGCAAACCACACAATATCGTAAAACTGCGACTATAACCAAATCTCGAGAATCGTGCCAAACACACAACTGATTCTGGTTCGGGTCGTCATAGTAGGGTTGTTTTAATTGCTTTCAATCGCAGTCTTTGAATGTACTTAGGGCTCATCATGGACTGGGTTGGGGCAGGGCAAGCCTCGGCCCTAAATTTAAGACCTAGGGTTGAGTTGGGCTAGGTTGGTCAATGGTCAAAGAGGTTGGGTCGATGCCACAATTTAGAAGTCATAACCCACCCATTAACATAGGCTAATAAGGCTAAAGAGATCAGGCCAAGATGTGTCTTAAATTGAGAAAAATTAATATATAAAAAATTTATGATTTTTAATTATTGATTATAATATTTATTTTGAATATATATATTTGTGGAGGGAAGATTAAGGAGAATAAGAAAAAATGAAGAAAATAAGAAAAAGCATAATAATAATCATAAATTAAATTATTTTTTCTAATAAAAAGGTCAAAATGATCTGAATTTTTAAGCTCGAAATGGATCAAGCTAGACTTGGCCTTTAGAGGTCAAAGAGGCCGAGACGAAGTTCTCTTACATGGCTCAAGCCCTACTTTAATTTTAGTGACGCTAGACCAACCCTCTCTAACATGAGGCCGAGCCGGGTGGGCTTATATTAAAAGAGACTTGAGACGTTAAGACCAAATGGTGAGACCTAAATTTACTCTATCACATTTTCCACCCCTTAAATTGTATCGATCCTTAGGAGAGCAGGGTTCTGAGAACTCTAACAAATCCACCTACAAAAACAAACGGCATTCGTAGCAGTAGATCTCCAATCATGAATTTTGATGCAAGAAAATATTGAAGAAAGTTTTTTGGTTCCATGCATATAAAGTCCTTCATCAACTAATATCACATAAAAATTTAATCATCATTGAGATACAAAAACACAAATTCTGGCTTTTAAAGAAAAAAGAATACACGTACGGATTCTAAAATGTAACTCTTAAATATATGTTTGTAAATTGTAATGTTGATTCACTTGATTGAGATGGAGTTACCAACAAAATCACAACTGGTCAAGACTTTGAATTATACTTGTTTTTTTTTTGTACTTTTCAATTTTAATTGACTTTTTTTTTTTTACAAAAGGATGAAAATTTTATTCACTTTGGACTAAAGGTTGACATCATTAGCAATTGCATCCTTAATACAACCAGGAGCACTTCCTAGACAAATTAACTAGGTTTCTGTCACGTACTTTCCATCCCTTGTTCTAATAGGTGAACAACTCGATTTCCTTCTCGTGGACAGAACCTCACTGTGACTCTTGGGAGCTTTGCAAGAAGTTCCTTTATATCAGATCCCTCAACAGAGGGTAGTGATGTCCCCGATGCTCAGTTGTCGCCGTGCTCATCAGCACCTGCCGGCAAACAATCTGACACTGCATATATATATGGGAACCTCCGGCAGAGTCATCGCCAGTTCCAACCATAATCTGATACTCAACAATTCCCCATGTTCCGCTGACTGCATTTGATCAATCTTTCTTGCATAACCTGCTATGAACTACCCTGGATGGTCCCACACCACTCAGTCCTCTCAGGCCACCACACTTTTCACGAGGTAGAAAACCGGCATCAACGTTCACCATGAGTTTAAGTGCTATGAATTATACTTTTCGGTATTTAACTGGGACTTCGATGGTTATCCAAATTCTTGTAGAAAAATGATTAGTTTCTAGTCCATAGTCTGTTCGATTTGAGTTAAAGCTATGTACAGTATAACCACACACTACAAACCACCCTTCACGTACTAGCGAGATTATTAGGTTAGAGCTTCCATTAATTAGGTTATTAGCGATTATCTTTTTCATAACTTTATGTGTATTATCCCTGCAGCCTGTCCACCGGCAAGTATTTTTTTTGTTAAATTTCTCCAATTGGAAACTGAAACGAGCATATCCCGGACCGTCCAGGAGAGGCAACAAATCGAATTATTCACTTCACGAAAATCGTAACCTTTCCGACTAATATTGATGAATCAACAGAGTCTAATATCTATGATGAAGTAGCTATCAAATCTAATGTAAGACTTGATATACATCGCAACTGGAGTGGATACCATACACAAATGGTCTACGTTCTTTCCGCCATGGAAGTCCCAGAAGATGAACAGCCGACTTTGGTTTTGAATCTGTTTAGGTATATTGGAGTGGCACACCCAATGGTGCCTATTGTTGTGATCATAGTCGACTGGACGTTGCACTTCTCAAGTGTTGATGATGCAGACACCTTCGACACGATAGTAAGGGAATCCATGGATACGTACGAGCCGAATTTTACTCCTGCAACTATACCATCCAGGCCCGTCCTGAGTTTCAGGGCTCTAGGCGAGAAAAAAAATGTGGGATCTCACACGTTAACTAAATAAAATTAAAAAAACTCAAATGTATACTAAAAATAACGTAATTTTACAAAATTGAAATAACCTTCTAGTTATTCAAAAAAACACTACTCAAATAATCACAAATTCATAAATTCATAGTAGCAAGAGGATTTTATGTTCTCTAATTAAATGCTTAATTCTTAGATCGCAAATAGATTAGAAGTTTATAAATTATATGAATGCAAATTAAAGAGATTAAGATTTTAAAAAAAATTTACCTGAAAACAAAAGAGTCATTGCTGTTACTGCAGATCCAGACGAAGGTTAGGAGGCTGTAGGCAAAAAGTAGCAGACTTTTGGGTTTCTGAACAAAAATAATCTTATTTTTTATAGAGTTTTATTTGAGTTTGGGGTGCGTGGTTTTGGGCTATTACTTTTTTATTTTTGGCCATTGCTTACGTACACGACTTGGATGTTTGAACAAGTTTTTTTTAATATATATCTCTATTAATTAAGGCAGATGGCCTTAGGGCAGTTATGAAGTAGAACATTAAAAATACCGAAATATGCCCTCCCCACATCATAGCTTGACCAAAATTAACATTTATTAATCAGGGATAAATTGGTAATCAAGTAAATATATATAAAAAGAAAAATAAATAAACCTCCATCATTCTCTCGTCACTCTCTCTCTCTCATATAACTGTTTCAAACTATAGAGAGTTGAAACAACTGCATGCTTTAATAATTGTTTTTTTCATTCTTTCGCTCGTGTGATTTTTTTCGGTGACCCTTTCAAAAAAAAAATAATTTCAGTGACTATTTTTTTTTAATTTTTTAATTTTATACATACACGTAGTGTATGTGCTCTTGCTAGTATATATATGATATAAAATTTTCAAATCTGGGGACTTAAAATTTGGGGCTCTTGGCACAGGCTATACCCAGAGCCGGCCCTGATATCATCCATCGAGGGTTTAGAGAAAGTCGAACTTGATAGTTTGGATGAAGATACTAGTACGTCCACATGCGCTGTTTGTCAGGAAGGCCTTGATAATGTAAGAGAGGACGATGATCATGAGGATATTGAGAATGATCTGCCGAGTACAATGAAGACTATTCCCTTGTCTAAGGAGGATCATGATGAGCTGGCCTGGATGTTGAAGAAGAAGAAGAAGATGATGATGCTCATGGAAATCTTAAGAATAATGATCGACCGAGGAGAACAATTACTCGTTTGCCGTGCTTACACATTTACCATGATATCTGTATTGCTCGGTGGCTAAAGATCAGTCACTTGTGTCCGGTATGCGGACATACAATGGCGGCGAATGTGGAAGCCTCCCACGAGCAATGAATGAAACCAAACTTTTGGGAGGCTTCATTGAGTCCATACAATTTGTCCAAGAAGATCGATCTGTTAGTCTGTTACTATATTCATTCTATATATACATGCATGCTATTTGTTGGAATCAAAAACTACATTGTATTCTTCTTAGAATTCACAAAATTAAGTGAGAACAAGCTCTATACCAATAGAGCGTACATAAACAGAATTAACTAAAAATAAGGAACGACTAGCTACCCACTATCCCTACTAACATCATGGGATCCCTAAAGAATAGCAAACAATTACTGACTATTTAAAACACCAACTCTAACACCCTCCCTTAAACTAAAACGAAGCGTTTTAGTTTACTCTTGGTACCTCTTACCAATCTCTATTTGGTTCATCCACAACAAACTCAAACTCAGCAAAGTTGTGATTATCACAACTCTACAAACACTTACTGCATCTACTGCAGCCAACTCTTACTGCATCTACTGCAGTCATCGCCAAACACTCACTCATGGTTTTTTCTTGGGACTTACTGTGCCTCTCCTCTCGGGCAATCCCTTGATACCTCTGTATCTGTCATCTCCCCAACAAGCGAGAACCGCAGCTCTTCTTTCTTACTTGTTGGATGACTTGAAACCACATCTGGTTTACTCGCAGACTACCTACTTCACTCGGCACCGTAAACCTGGTTTTCCTTCCTGATCGATACGAATGGCATTCATCCTCCGGGGCATATTATCACTCATCACATAATCAAGACCTTCAAACTTTTGAATCTCCTCTGCTGAAAGACCCAAAAAATCCCCTAAGCATTTCCGGTACACTACTACTGGCATTGCCACCAACATCTTTCTCAATCTCAACTTGGTGGAAAGCTGCTCATTGGCATATCATCGCCAATGTCCACATCTTCATCTCCCATTTCACCTTTCTTTGGCCTCTTAGGCTCTATCGGTGCAACATCAATTTTCTCAATCGCAGGCATTTCCTCTTGGTCTCCTCTGTTCATAGCAATGTTGCTATTGTTGTTGCTCCCCATCAGTGCTTGACGCTTAATCTTACTAACCATCTTCTTATAATTTGTGACAAGCCGATCCAGCTCCCAAAGAGTCTCCGTATCTACAGCCTCAATATCAAGCTCAATCTCATCCCCATCTTGCTTCAAATGCCCATTTCTCTTTCGAATAATCTGTACTACTTGATCCATCTTCTCCTGAGGCAAGCTCTGCAACCCAAGTCCCAACTAAAATATTTTCTTCCTATTGTACTCTCAGTGCGTTTACACCTTACCTACATATGCTAAAGCATTACCCTATCAGACATCTGCAATTTCAGGGTTACCATCTCTGGCAGTACCTTCCCCGGACATATCTTTTGAAACATCTGAAACCTTCAAGAAGTTCCCCAGCAACCTCTGATCTAGAACCATATTGGGTACCTTATCTCCAAAGAAGATCTTTGTGTTACCAGCAATGACTTCGATAAATTTCAGCTCAAGGAATTGTGGAGTGAGCTTCAACTTGTTTGCATCGGCTTCTCTCATTACCTTATAGTAATCAGCATCTGCTAGACTCCTTTCACGAGCTAAATACATGGCATTTTCAATCTCTTCCTGCTTCCTGGAACTGTCCTTCTCCATCAGCTTCTGTTCCATGAGAATCTTACTAACATAGGCATTCTTCTCGCCTTCACTGATAGCCATCTTCTTCTTGGTTTCTGCTTCTTTCTCCACCACTCTATGTTTCTCTATAGCAATTAAGACCTTGGTTCTCTCCTCCTCCATCTACTCAAAGTTTCGTCTGATACTTTCGGGGATCTTCGGCTTTGTGACACGGACGTTGATAATTTCTATACCCGGAGCATACATTGTACAATCGCCTTGAAGAGCTTCTTTCATCCTCTCATCAATCTGATCAAAGACATCAATATAGACATCTTGAAGAGAATTTGAGCTGCAGAACTGATTGATCTCATGATGAATCTTGTCATAGATCCAGGTGATTGATCTCATGATGAATCTTGTCATAGATCCAGGTGTTGTCATAATGCACACAATAATTGAGATGTGTCTCATACACATATTCCTTACGTAACCTGTTTACAACCTCAATCTTCTTAAAGTTGATCATGACACCTCCTTTTGTACCGCATGGAACATCCCTCACTTGATCAGTCTGAAGGGTCACTTGAACAGATTCATACTGGGTTATCAGAGGCAACTTGAGATGAAACCCTGGATCTGTAATAGTCTTTAAAAGAGCACCTCCTCTCCAATATACCCCAACATGACCTTCCGGGACTTGGTGAAGAATGGTAAAGCAATTGCTGATGGATGATGCGGATGGAAGCACTACCATAGCGAAGATGGCGAGGAAGCCGATGAGGACGAAGAGCAAAGACGACGAATCACCGCTGTCGACTTGGCCCGGTGGCTGAGGACAATGCTGAGGAGCTCCTGCTATCTGATCTATGGCGATTCGCTCTCTCTTTCTCTCTCGTCTCAGTGACCCGGTCTTTTACTCTAGCAACCAGTGCTCCTATGTCCAATGCGATCAGCCTGACGTCGGACAAGTTGCTCGGGACGTTGCCACGGACGATTCTCTGAGCTAGGCCTTCGACGACGGCAGTTTTCCCAACGCCGGGCTCGCCGATGAGTACGGGGTTGTTTTTTTTGTTCTTCTTGAGAGAATTCTCACCACTCGTCTTATCTCCTCGTCTCTTCCGATCACCGGGTCGAATTTTCCGGCCTGCTCTACTAAATCACGGCCGTACGTTTTCAGTGCCTGGAAATTCGTGTCACCGGAAGCGCTTTCGACCTTCTTCCCTTCTTTTCCGTGAAGCTTCTCGACCTCCGATCTCACCTTCGTCGCCGCGACTCCCGCCTCTTTAAACAAATCCGAAATCTGGGAGGCCTCCAGGATCAACTGATCCACGGCCAAGTGAGTATCCTTCCGCTGCTTCTGCGTAGCCTGGGCTCGCCGGATGACCTTGATCAACGTCGTGCTGGCCGGAACCTTGTCCGGCGGCGGAGACTGTGACAGAATCTTCTTCAGCGCCTGGTTGAACACTCGCTCCACCGACTTCGCTGACTCCTCGCCGGCGGCGTTGGACACATCCTTCTTCTATTGAGCTAGTAGAGCTGTTTTCTTCGACCGGCGATGTTCCTATCGAGCCCATCTCTCTCTCTCTCTCTCTCTCTCTCTCTCTCTCTCTCTCTCTCTCTCTCTCTCTCTCTCTCTCTCTCTCTCTCTCTCTCTCTCTCTCTCTCTCTCTCTCTCTCTCTCTCTCTCTCTCTCTCTCTCTCTCTGCCCTAAACAAAAACTTAATTAAGCAAACTAATGTACTCTCACATAAACCACAAGGTACCAGATGATCTGATACTATGGGCTCTGATACCAATAGAAATCAAAAACTACATTGTAGTCTTCTTAGAATTCACAAAATTAACTGAGAACAAGCTCTATACTAATAGAGCGTACATAAACAGAATTAACTAAAAATAAGGAACGACTAGATACCCACTATCCCTACTAACATCATGGGATCCCTAAAGAATAGCAAACAATTACTGACTATTTCAAACACCAACTCTAACACTATTGACTCTGCTAATTAATTTAATCTTACTGATTACTGCTAAAAAGGCTTGATATGCATGCTGGAATGATCGATGAATTAGCTTTATTTTTCTTCCTGATTGAAGGTACGTACATGTATTGCCAGGTAAGTAATAAGCATAGCGAGGTTCATTACCATATATGTATATAATAAGTTCGTTTATCTGCCATCCAGCCCCTATATATGTATTATACAAGCATGCACCAATCTAATGACAAACATACCTTGATTATAAACAATGGTAACCGAGGAAGAAACGGCACACACACAAAATTGAAATGACTACAAAATATATGGAAACTCTAGCCATTGAATGCATCCATGGATGCTAAAGAAGACGACGATGAGGATGACACTGAAGAAGAAGGTGTGACGAGAGATGAACCCTCCGGTGACTTCCGGCATACAGGGCACGTCGCATTCAATTTGAGCCACTCGTCTATGCAATTAGCATGGAAGTAATGGTTGCATTCCGGCATGGTCCGCAGTGCTTCTTTGGGTTGGTACTCGCCCAAACAAATCGAGCAAGTGTTATCGTTGGCCCTAGGCAACCTCCGGCTCTCCCCAAGCAAAGTCTTCGGGTATGACTCGATGGTTGGGGCGTCCAGGCCTACCACGACGTTGGCGGAGATCTGAACAGTCGAGGCGGAGGGGTCCTCGACACTTGGATGGTGACGGCGACCAAAAATCTTGCTGTAGATGTAATTTGCAATACCAATAAGGAACAAGAACCCAGGTATTCCCACGCCTATGATTATGCCGTATTTTGCACCTCTTGGGAGACCTGAAAGTACATGAATATATAGACTGGGTTCAAATTACTCACTTCAGTTTCAATGTAACAAACAGCAATAATAAGAAAATTAACGTGGATATATAGATTTGAAACAAAAATAAAATCATTAAAATGTTGGCAATTTTATGTATGCGTGTATATATCAGGTCAAACCGGTTTGATAGACTTTCTTCAATATTTCCTGTATATTTCAAGCTGAGATGTTAATTAATTAAGCATGGAATTTTCGGTCAAGTTTGTTCTGCGTTTGAACTCCCCATATCCTGGGGTTGACTATTGAAGCAATTGAACATGAAGCAGAAGAGGGGAAAAGCGCCATGCCACGTGTCAATAGCTTTCAGTTCCACACAGTAGCTTAATTTGGTGATCGATGCATCGTGGAAAAAGATGCATATATACTCTAATTAAAGCTTTGGTATCAGAAAGAGACAGGCAACTATTCAACATGAACCCTCTCGCAAGCAATATTGACTTTGAAAACATGGATGATATGATCATACTGTAAAGTGTAAACATTAAATTACTGCGTTTCAAAAAGTAATGAGAAAAACATAATTAACTTACGTACCTTGGGTTTTGGCTTTTTTACCGTCAGAGCAAACGATCCGACCTGTATCTGTGTCCCGCCCACAATTTTTACCCACGTCTTCACAAACGCTACAGTTAGGCTGCGACCAAGTCAAAGCAACACTGCCGGGAATAGCATCCCCGGCCATGTTTACTTCCCACTCATGAGCCACTCCTCTCGGAACCAAAACAGTCGAGATCACGGTACATGACTCCGAAGAATTCAAAGAAGAAGAAGAAGAAGACGGCGGTACCGCTGCAGGAGCAGAAGCATAGTACGTTCTCGATGGCACAGTGTAGACCGCGTACGCTCCACTGACGCTGTCGCTGAGGCATGAAATTTTCCTGTACGAGTCCGGTAAAACTGTTGTGGACGTGGTCGACTGTGACGACGACGACGACGATGAGCAGTTGAGGAAGGTGTAGTTTTTGGAGCCGGCGTGGTGAGAGAAGGGAGTGTCGTGAAGTGTGAAAGGATGAGCTAGGAGTCTCTTGGGGAGGCAGTTGTCAAGATCGTAGATCCAGACGTTTTGAGAGTCGTAATCGATGCGAGTGACGATGAAGGGTCCGGAGCCTGGGAGAGTGAGCGTGGTTAAGTTGGTTCGGTTGTTGCAGGAGAGATCGAACCCTGGATACCCACAGAGGAGTCGCCGCTGGAAATATCTGAGCCGGAAAGGGAACCGGACCTGTGGGCCTCCGGCCGAGCACATGGCCATTGGACAGTTAGCCGGAGCTCCTCTTGCGATTTGGGGAGAGATGAGGAAGAGTATGAGAGAGAATATGAATTGGAAGGAAGGCATGGGATGAAGACGAGCTAAGTCAGCTAACTAATTTGATCATGAGCTATCTGTAGTTCTGTACGTGAGAAATGAGAAGTGAGATCGATATTAGAAGTTTATAATTGGTCTCGAAGGCTAGCTATTTTATTATGTAAATATGTATCGGAGAGAAAATTAAAAGTCTTGCAGATTTGACAGTCTATAATACCCCGCAATATCAAAAAAATTCAGTTTTAGAGTATTAGAAAATTAAAGACTAAGTGATTCAATGCTTCAAAATTAAAAAAAAAAATTATATTCCGAAGCATTATAAAATTTTCATATTACACTAACGTAGACATGCGTTGAACTCGTGATCCATTATGCATGCTAACAAGTAACAAGTTTATTACATGACCTTGTACCCTCATTTGCAATCTGAATTGAACGAAAATGCATGGAACTTGGATTCCCTCTATCGATCTTCGCCTTACACTATAACCAGAGAGAGATCTATATAAAACTAAGTGACTCGGAATTAATTTAGTGATTGACATTATACACGGTTTACATCTTCGCTTAAACCTCTCTCTAGCTTTCATGGTGGACCTCGATCGTGAATGCATGGCTTGTGACGGTGGAGCTGTACACGACTAAAAATGCCACCGATAGGGATACGTACGTGGTAGTTCTAACTATTGGGTGGCATTGAACAATTCAAATTTCAGAGAAGCAAATGTGAAGGCATTGAAATTGTTTCGACTTTCGAATAGACATGGAGTGTGATGGACTGGAGTACGCGTTCGTTTACTTCGGGGCAGCTTCACACTTTACCATCGATCTTTCCACATGACAGTGTGGTGAAAACTACACCGGACCGTGAAGAATTAATGCTACACCGGGCCGTGAAGAATTAATGTTCCAAATTTTACCAACTGATTATATTTAATTAGGAGCGTTTGACGATATCAAATTATTCAAATCAGTTCGATGGCTTTGACACTTTCACATCGCAAATGTTGGACCAATTAACAATTTGATTACACATTTCTAGAATCTGACCTGATCCGGAGGTTTAAAAAACAGTCTGAATGGTCATTTAAACAGTAAAAAAGTTGAACCTTTTTGATTTAAACTGTCCATTAAACGGTTGGTCGTTTAATCGCCGATTAAACGGTGAAACGGCCGTTTAAAAGGTAATTAAACTGTCAAACCTCCGATTAAACGGTCAACTAACTTCTTCTTCTTTTTTTGAATTTTTGAATTAATTAAAAAATTAAAAAAAAATTAAAATCAAAATTATGCTCACTATATATATACAATCTCTATCAAATGCAAAGCTTCGCACTGAAACTTCTGTGTGAAGTTGCATTTTTCACAAAATCGACAATGTGATTCGATAATTGAAGTTAATCATCTTTAAGATACATATGCAATGATCGTACATGCAAAATTTCAGCTTACTCAGATATGTTTTAACCATTTGATCGTCGCATTATTTAACAATGTACATAGGCTGTCCGATTTAGCTCAAATTTTGAATGTGTGATCAAATTGTCAAAACATCTCTAATTGAGCTAAAATTTGACAGGCACGATCATTCCATATGTATTTAAAAAGTAATTGATTTCAATGATCAAATTATTTTGTCTATTTTATGTAAAATTGAATTTCACACTAAAATTTAAGTGCGAAGCTTCGCACTTGATAAAATTTCATTAAGAAATAATTAAATTAATAAGATAGGGAAGGAAAACTGGGCCTTGAAAGCTATCATGATGAGCCCCAAGACTTATACCATTGACAAAACAATGTCAATCTATATACTTCGACATAGCATATGCATTAATGCATGCATTGGGTGGATAAGATTTTATATTTTGAAGCATTTTTCATGATATTAATATAGCCTGGTACGTCCGAATCAAGCATTATTGTAATGTTCTGGGTCACTTTCCTCTATTTACACAATAAATATGAATAACGGATGCAGAAAGTCTGGATGATCGATAGGGCGCGATTCAATTAACTAGAAAAATTCACATTTGTCTGAGTGTGAAAGTGTGAGAAAAATTAGGAGAAGTTAATAATAGTTATCTTTTAATTTTTATTTTCAATTTTAATTTTATAATACCACACTTTTATATATTTTTTTGTAATTATTTGTATTTATATCTTAGACAATTTAGGCATTTCAAAATTTGATGAAGCTCCTCTGCGTTTGATTTTATAATAGTAGAAATATATAACTGAGTATAAAAAAAAGTACCCGAACCAATATGAATTAGTCTTCTCTTATCTCCGCATTGACTACTCAGTTAATAAATACGAATCAATATCTGAACAAATATGAATTCGTAGGGCAACGTTTTTTTTTAACATGTCGCCCCCATATATAAATGTCGTGTCTTATTTTCAGGAACAGGTGACAAATCAAGATTTACTCTCAGACCATCCGGACTAGTGACAGTCCTAACCAGCTGTGTTGGATGCAAGAGCGCAGGCTAGTTCCTCTAACACCATTATGGAATGGAACACATATGAATGTAAGCAAGAAGACTTCACGCGAAGAGAAGCTTGGACTATCATGTTCAGATGATGATGGCTAAATCGATGCTCGTACGTAGAGGGACGCTCGAGCATAAGAGCACCTGCAGCGCGAGCTGCTCGAGCAGGTGGAGCAGTTGCTCCGACGGTGGACCCCAGGCGGCGGTAGCACGAGCAGGTCGGAATGGACGTGCAGCGGGGGAGTTCGATCGAGCTGGCCGCTCGTTGACCGGAGGCTCGAGCAGCTGCTGCTCGTCCTCCTGCTCGTTCTGTTGCTGACGTCATCCACGCGCGTGGGTGACGTCAGCAAGGTTATTTTTTTTCTACCAGGCGCGTGGATGACACGTGCCGGTAAAAGTTATAAAAAAAAATTTACCAGCCAATTGGGTGATGACACGTGGCAGCCCGGATAAAAAAAAAGTAACGGTCAGATTGATCTGGACCATCCAGTTCAAATCAAAAAATCTGATCGGACGGTGCAGATTCAACCGAAACGGTAACCTGATTTTTTTTTTTTTTCTGATTTTTCTGCCATTTTGCAAAATAACCCCTAAAAAATTGCAAAAAAATCCCTAAAAATTCTAAAAAATTGCAAATAACACCCTAGTATTTTTCTATAAATACTACATCAATTTCATTCACATCTCACACAAATTTATCCTCTCCTTCCTCTTCTCCTTCTTCCTCCTCACAAATTCATCCTCTCCTTCCTCTTCTCCTTCATCCTCCTCACAAAATGTCCAATTGGCTTGCTTCCGAAGATTTGCAACTTTGTATTTCTTATTGTCGCATTAGCGTTTGCCCAATTACCGGCAACTCGCAAAAGTCCGACAAATTGTGGGAAAAAGTCTATGCCGATTATAAGGAAAATTGGGAGCTTGCGCATGGTGAATTAAGGCCGGAGCCTAGGACCCAAACCGCGGTTTCTTCTCGTTTTACAAAGTTGAAGCCGAGTTTTAGAACTTGGGGTGCCGCTCTTGCATATGCACGAAGGAATGTACAATCCGGGGAAAATTTGCAAGATGAGGTAAGTGTTAATAATTTTGTCGTAAAGCTCATCTATTACATTTATTTTAATCAATGTTGACATCTCCATTTCCTAGATATTATTTTGACATACAAATTTTTGGCACCTTAGATAAGAAAAGCTCAATCATGGTACGTGGCACAAAAAAAGAAACAGTTTACCAAGTTTGATTGTTGGGAAGTGATGAAAAACCATCCAAATTTTCGGGCCGTCGAACCTACTATACCACCTCCTTCATATTCCAACTCCTATTCTACTCCTCCTTTTACCTCAATGCCTCCCCCCGTCGACGTGGAGGATGATGAAGTCATTCCAACACCACAAAGCAATGAAGAAGAAGTGTACTCTAGTCCGGTTAGACCAATCGGAGTGAAGGCGGCCAAGGAAGCCAAAAGAAAGGGGAAAAGAGCATGCTCATCTTCAAATGAGGTAAGAGATGAGGTTTTGAAAAGCATTATGGAAAATCAAAGAATGCATCTCGCCGGGCAAAAAGAAAGTGATGCCACTGAACTAGCTTTGTACCAAAAACAACTCGCCCTTAAGGAGAAGGACTACAAATTGAGGGCCGAAGCGGAGGATTCAAGGATAATGGCAATGGATACGGATGCTATGACCCCAAAATCGAAGAGGTTTTTCGAAGAAAAAAGAGAGTATCCTAAAGAGAATGGATGAATAGGAAGGAGATGGTAGCGATGAAACATTTTCAAATTGTTATCGCCCACTGTTTCAGTAGTTTGGTATTTGTTTTTCCATTATGAAATTATGTACTTTAAATTTCCAATAATTCTAGGGTTTGATTGAAATTATGTACTTTAAATTTCCAAGTAATAAAAACGCACTTTTCTTATTCCATCAAAGCTCACGCACAGTACAACAACACATAATGACTTCAAATCAAACACACAAAGCTCAAACAACTAAAAGGAAAAACAAATAAAGCAAACATGTTGCAAACCAGGTTAATTAAAATTACACACCCACATCATTTAAAGTCGTTCGCCGGTCTCTAGATACCAGTTGTGCTTAACTAAATCCTTTTGCAACTCTCTATGGATGTACGCAGATTGGAGATCTACAACACGGTCGGCAAATCGTTGTTCATTTTGTGCATCCCTTCCAACAGGCTCAAAAGGAATACGATTACCTTGTTCATCTACTGGCCCATCATAAACATTGAAAGCAGTTGATGGGTTTTGAAGATCTTCTTCTTCCAACTCCTCGAACTCCTCCTCCACAAATTCTTCTTCGACAATCATGTTATGCATTATAATGCAAGCCAACATGATGCTCTTCAATGTCGATTGGTGATGACACCTAGCTGCATGCCGAATAATTCCCCAACGAGATTGCAAAATTCCAAAGCACCTCTCTACATCTTTGCGGTACGCCTCTTGTTTCTTGGCAAACAGTTTCTGTGGAAGCTCTTGGGGATTGGAGATTGTTTTCACAAACGAGGAGTACCTGGGATATATATCGTCAGCTAGATAGTAAGTATTGTGGTAAGTCATACCGTTGACTTTATAGGTCGCACTCGGACTGTTTCCGGCAAGGAGCGAATCAAATATGTCCGATTGGTGGAGCACGTTGATGTCATTTTGTGATCCGGGTACCCCAAAGAAGCTGTGCCATATCCACGTGTCATATGAGGCCACCGCCTCTAAAATAATAGTTGGACGCTTCTTTCGGCCCGAGAATGCTCCTTGCCAAGCTGTGGGGCAGTTCTTCCACTCCCAGTGCATGCAGTCAATGCTTCCGATCATACCAGGAAATCCGCGATGCCTTGCTCTCTTTAGAAGTCGGGATAAGTCTGCGGCATTTGGAGCGCGGAGATAGAGGTCACCGTAAAGCTCGTAGATATGCATACACCACTTCTTCATGCATTGTAGTGTTGTGGATTCACTCATCCTTGTTATTTCAGCACACTGATCTGCGGCTGCGCCGTACGCCAACATACGAAGAGCGCCTGTCATCTTTTGTTGTGGAAGAAGTCCAACCAATCCGACGGCGTCAGCACTTTGGTGCCAAAATTGGTCGTGGTTGCAGAGATCCGTCATTATACGGTTGAATAAATTGGTACTCATTCGATACCTTCGACGAAAGGCTTGTTCGTTGAAGACGGGGCGTTCGATGAAGTAATCCTCCATCAGATTATGTCCCCTTGACTACCTCATTCTTTTTTCATTTGGTCGGCGGCGAGGTGGTTCGTCATCGAACATTGCATCGACCACGACCGCTTCAGTGATGAAATTGTTAGCAATTTTGGCATTTCGCCGACGTTGCTGTCGCCTCCTCCGGAAAAAATTCTCAAAACTAAAAGGATTCATCTTATCGGAATGTGGAATATATGGTTGGTTTTGGTGTGAATGAACGATGAGCACCGATCAACAAATATATAGCCGAGGGTAGATGAAGTGATTAGATAAGCTGATGACACGTGTCGGCTTTCAATTGGTCAGAAATCTCTCCGAGAATCTTATACAATTATTAGAGCCGATCATGAACAATTGACATGACACGTGTTGCCTCGTGATTGGTTGAAAATCTTATCGGAAATTTTGTACAATTATTTACCCGATAACTTTCTGTCGGCGTGACACGTGTCAACTCGTCATTCGTCGGAAATCTTACCCGAAATCTTATTCAATTATTCATACACGACAAATTTAATTTATGTCAAATTTATAAAAAATTAAAATTTAATTTAATTTAATTATTCATACACGACAAGTTTATTGATTGGTTGAAAAAAAAATCAAATTTTGTTTATGAACAGTAATAGCACATGCTATTTTTTGACACCGCTGCGCGAAAAACAGCTTCTGCACCTCCTATTCGATGAACAGTGACTGCTCCACCTCAAACAGTGCCTGCTCCTCCTCAAATTGCTCCTCCTATTCGATTTTACCCATGCGGGTGCTCTAAGTCCCGAGAGAAAGTGACGTTGGGGCAACAAAAAAAAAGGACGTTGTAGTCGCGGAATCATTGCGGCTTACTCGCTCTTCTCTCGAGCGTTTTGGGGTGCACAAATGGAAAGGGTGTAGGGCTTAGACTTTAATTTTTTAAATAATTGTTTTACATTTGAACGTTTATATCCATATTAGTTTAGATGAGCTGATTTAGAGGGGTGTATTGTTTGATGATTTTAGGTGAACTTTTTTCAAGCGATGAATTTTTTAAAATGTTTGTTGATAAAGTTTTTTTTATTTTTTATGGTGTGCGGGCCGGTGGTACTTTGCATACTCATTGCATTACCTTTTTAAAAAGGAAAAATTATTGGAATGATCACTTATCTTTGTCATATTCAACACTTTAGTCACTTTATTTTTCAAAATATCACTTTGATCCCCCAACTTTATTTTCGTGTATCACTTTGGTCACTCCATCAGTTATATACACAAAATTTTTGATATATGAGGGGTAACATAGTTACTAAAGTGATCTATAGACAATTAATTAGTTAAGTGACTAAGGTGATGTTTATTTTAAACATAGTGACTAAAGTGATAAATAGATAATTAGTTCAGTGACTAAAGTGATATTTTGAAAAGTAGAGTGACTAAAGTGTCTAACGTGACAAAAATGAGTGATCATTTGAATAATTTTTCCTTTAAAAAAAAGATGAAAATTAATAACGTTGTAAACTGGTAATTAGATGTATATCGCAGGCCCATCCCCTTGCCTAGCTATGTGTTGAGGCCCAAATAATAGCATCTCCATTCCAATTTTTATCAGACCCAGTCCAGCCACAGTATTAGGCCGTTCAGCTTTCGTAACCTCGAATTAGAATGTTTCTTCGACAACATAGTAGGGATTGCCACTTCAATCTATTCTGCCCAAGGCTCGATTAGAAAATGTTGCGAAAGCAAAATTTGTAGATAACCGAACAATCTTGTGCAAAAAATGATGAGATGATCTAAATCCCAAGTAATAAATTATCAACTACAGGCATGGTTATTTGAAAAATATATAGCGATTAAAATTCGAGATATTGTTATATGTGATAGTTTTGAAACAAACACTGAATTGATGATTAAGATGAAGAGAAATCACTACATGATAGTGTGAAAAAAAAATAGAGACCAGAGAATAGAGAATAGAGAGAGCAGGTCACAAGTCACTTTGTTTCCTTCATAAAAAAAACATGAATTACAAAAATCAGTGTTATGATCATTCAATCTCCAAACTTCCAGTATATCCTAGCAAAGAAAAAAGTGTTGTTGTTACAAGAATCCAAATAGCTTTCACATTTGGAGGGAATGGAAATTCCGAATACGCAGGCACATTGAAGATGGCGGGAAAATGTCGTTATAGTCCTTCACCCCCATATATAAAAAACCCCTCGCAGCCAAATATCCCACCTCCTCTCTCTCACTTCCAAACCCTCTCGATTGCTTCAATCCCAATACCCGCTGCCCTAACTGCCACCTCACCCTCAAAGATCGGTACCACTTTCCCCTTTCTCGCGGAATCTAGGGTTTTCTCTTCCGGATCGGATCCTCCATTTTCTACCCTTATTTTGTTTGATTCACTGACATTTTTTTCTCAATTGGTTTTTTTTGGTAAACATAGGTTTTGGTGTTGGTGGAGATGGACCCTGCCTTTCAGGATGAGGCCCAGGATGGCGAGACGATTACAATCGACGAGTATCTGCAGGGTGTTGAGGACCAGGAACTGGTTCGGTTTTTTTATACTTAATTAAATTATTAAGCTCGCGCATTTTTCTTTTGTTCTGTGTACAGATCTGTGAGATTCAGTTGGCTGTATTTGTATAATTTTGTTATGGTTTTTGGGGGATATGAAAAAGTTGTGGGCTTTAATTAGTTTGATTGGATTTGAATTATTGTAGTCCGATGGTGATCTGTTGCTACTTGCTAGACATGTTGCAAATGGATAATGAAATGATTCTAAGCTGCTTTGTGTGGAAGAATGTGTGCTTGCTCTTTGTTTGAGTCGTCTCATTTGAGTTTAGAGGATGTTTTGTTCATGAACTAATTAGTAGTGTATGATTCTTTAACGATTCCTAAGGTGAATCTTGCTTTTAGAAGAAACTGAGAATATGTCTAGAGTGGGATTATGAAAATATGTGAGTGTCGATGAGTAGAAGTGTTATGTTTGTTTTATAACTAGTCCAACTAAGCTGAGTTTAGTGCCAATGCTTGTGTTGCGGTTATTCAGCATAAAACAGTTTCTTTTTGACTCACTGTTCTGGCTGTTGAATTGAGAATACTGAGATAGACCTGTCATGTTAAATTGTTGACTCTACGTTTCACGCTGTGTTTGATTGTCTTTAGGAAGCCGATTTGGTTCTGGGGGGAGATGAAGGCAAGGAGTGTACCTATGATAATGGGTATATGAAGAGGCAAGCAATTTTCTCATGCTTGACCTGCACACCAGATGGAAATGCTGGAGTATGCACAGCTTGCTGCTTGTCTTGTCATGATGGCCACAAGGTACTTTAAAATGCTTATCCCGATAAAGCTATCAAAGGCCATGGTGTTGTGATAGCTAGTAGCCTAGTATGCTTATGATTAAAAATGTCTTGGACGTTTATATAATCAGTGAGCTTTGTATTCAAACACTGAGCAGCTCAAATTATTCCCAAAATATTGCCATCTTTTTAACTGAGTTATTAGTTGTTTTGGCCAAATATCTTGAAATGTGGCTGAAATTTGGCCAAATATTCGTCTTGGTTACCTGATCCGTAGGTATTTTCTTTTGTGTGTATATCTATGTTAGTTGCACCATTTCAAGCCTAGAGAAGGAGGGAGGCTTTTATATTTTGTTCATAGCTTTAAAGATACACTGTTGAGAAATGATGCATTAGTGCTTAAAGTATAATAATATGGATTTCACTGACAGTAAGAAATAAGGAGGAACAAATGGATTATATGGCTATAGAGGTCATTCCACTCATTTCAGTTAATTGATGAGGGTGGAAGCTGGCTGCCTTCATAAATACATACATTAACCACTTTCACATCCTTCCTTTTCTATCAAAGCAAACATATAGAGAAGAATACTGACATCTTTTTCTTTTAGGAACTTCTGTTTTCCGGTTTATTAAGAATAATACTGACATCCTATTTATATCAACTCTGAACCACCTTCATATTCTTTCTTTTCTTCTAAATCAAACTGACAAAGAATAATACTAACCAATGGTGGTCTCTATTGCTACTTTAACCAGATTGTGGAACTATGGACCAAGAGAAACTTCAGATGTGACTGTGGAAATTCAAAATTTGGAGAGTTCTATTGCAAGATTTTCCCAAGTAAAGATATTGAAAATGTTGAGAACTCTTACAATCATAACTTCAAAGGTTCATACTGCACCTGTGGCCGCCCCTATCCTGATCCGGACGTGGAAGAACAAGAAGAAATGATACAATGCTGTGTGTGTGAGGACTGGTTCCATGAGGAACATATTGGTCTTGATACTTCTGATGAGGTTAGTAGTGGGGCTGGGACTACAGATACTTTCTTTTCAATAGTTTGATATCATATTGTTATAGGTGTTATGTTGACCTCATGTTTCGGTGGGATATATAGCACTGTATGATTCTTGCCCTAATGATGAAATTAGTAAAATAGTACTTTGTTTTGCTGTCATGGTCAGCAGCCTAATTGGTGATTTGGCATAAACTTAATTAAACTACTCATATTGGGTGGGATGTGTAGGATTTTTTTTAAAAACTTTGCTCATATGTTCATTCTGATCAATCATGAGCAACATCCAACAAATGGTTGTGTACATGTGTTAGAAGTGATTCTAAGTTGTCTGTTTGACTCTGAAACTGCTCTTTATCAGTTGGTATTGGTTCATCATCAGTCTTCCTACAATAGTAGACTCTGGTATCCTGAGATAATCAAGTTTTAATTTGGAATACTTTTGGTGCTTGAAATCTTGTGGCCTTCCTTGTGCTTTCTATGGTTGAGATATTCATAGGAAAAAAAACTGTGAAGGCCAATCTTACAAATGGTGGGTTGGTGTCTACTTGCTTACAACAAATTAGATTACATCTCTCTCAATCATGATGTTCTTAACCAAAAATCTCAATCTTCCAATGGCTGATAATCTATCCAACTTTTTTGGTAACATTTTACCCTTCTTTTTTTTACAGATTCCAAGAGATGGAGAAGGTGAACCTCTATATGAGGATTTTATATGCCCAGAATGCTCAAAAATTTGCTCTTTCCTTAGACTTTATACTCTAATCATTTTGGAAGCAAGAGTCCAAAACAATGACTCTGATAAGACTGGAAAAGATAAAGAAATAGCAGATGAAGTGCCTTTAGCTTGTGGTTCTGGAAAGCTAGAAAACATGTCACAGAGTACTAGTTCCGTCTCTGGTGGGGAACAGTCACTTCTTGGAAATGCTTCTGGGAAGACTATATGTTCAGAGAACTGTACTACAGATGCTGTTACGCCTGCTGCTTGTGTTATTGGAGTTAATTTGGCAGATGCTTCCCCTGTTTCAGAGAATAAGCCAATATTTCTTTCAAAAAATTGGCGGAATGCTCTGTGCAGGTGTGAAAAGTGCAGTGAGTTTTATAAAATTAAGCATATTAGTTTTTTAAGTGACATGGAGGACTCTATTATTGAGTATGAGAAAATGGCAAAGCAGAAGAGAGCTGAAAAGTTGCAGCGTGAGGGAGATGACTTGAGTATGCTCGATAACCTTGGCCATGTAGAGAAAATTGAGATTTTGAATGGCATTGCAGACTTTAAAGATGAGCTTAGTTCTTTCATGGTATGTCATGCAGGATTGAAATTAAAGGTGTATCGATTTCTTTTCTAATGTAAACCATGAAAATGAGCTGCTTTAAAATGTGTTCTGAATCATTCATTTCATCTTGGGACTAAATTTTGTTACATTAATTTGCAGGAATCATTTGATAAGTCGAAGGTAATCACAGCTGCAGATGTCCGCCAGATCTTTGAGAATCTAAATAAACGCAGGCGTGTAGAGTGAGTTATTCCTGGATCTTCATCCATGTAATAATCTTCTGTTTCTGCTTTTGCAAACCTTCTGTTTCTGCCTTTGGAGATGATCCAGGTTTCAGTGACATAAAAGAAACCCTTTATGTATCGTAAGCTAAACTAAGGTAGGAGGCATTACTACTAATTAGTATCTGTCATTTTCTGAAGACTCATCTCCCAAGTCCAGTACATTATAATTTAATTCGAACTTCTATTACAGAACTTTATGAGTTTTAATCAAGTGGATGTTCTAAATCTGTCTGATTGTGTTAATTTATCAGGTTTTGTTTATTTTCATTACAGTTTCTATAGACATTAATTTTGCTGTAGAACATGTGAAATCTAACACAGTAAACAAACAGATTTGGTTAGTTCTGAGCTGACCAATAGTCGGGATTATATCAAGAAAGTGAAGTTTTTGAATCATCTACTGATTCTGTATCATCTCCATCCCAATAGGTTTCATTCTACATTTTCTGGAAGTACAAATGATCTAATCTATGATAATAAGTTCATAACTGCATGTGAGATCAGATGTTAATTTGTTGCATTATTTTTCTAGTCTAGAGCTTTCTCCAATTAAATAGTAGTTTTGGTTCAGTAAATCTAGGAGGCCTGATTTTGTGATTGACACATAACCATTAACTATATTCTTCAATGTGGATGCAATTTTTGTCAACACTATTTAACAAGAGGTGACAAAAGTAGGTTGTTTTTTTTGCTCTCTTGGGAAAGGGAAATGATTGGATGCATGTGTTTTACAGTTGATTTGAGTCTTTCATTTGAATCATTTGTTAAAAGTAGTCTTTTCCTTACCTAAACTCGGAGACTGTCGAGTGATGCGAATTGAGAATTACTGTACTTGAAAATGAAATGATCTTGCTCATCTTATACAAGGAGACAAAATTTGCAATTAAATACGTTTTCAAGCTATACAAAATCACTTAAATTTCTCCTTAGATTATGCATTGTTCATGTAAAACGTCATTTGTGGTCATGATTAGTTCAGCAGTCTTATCGAGCAAAAAAGAATAGATGCTTATGGCTGCATTGCCAATATTAACGAAGAACACCTCAACCCTGTGATGATTCAGAACTTCAGATCACGACTGTGTAGAGCATTAACATAGGAATTCAATTGCTGTTTCTTTTTTCTTACGGATGGTCCATTGTGGTTGCTTTATGTTAAAGATGGATTATGATAAATCTGTGTTCAGACATCTCTAAGTTTCATAAAATGTTTGGTCATCGGCAGAAACTATATGCTCGAAATCTGGAGGTTTCAATCAGATTATCTGGATTCCTTGTAAACTCACTATTCTGGTAATCATTGTCTTGCATTCAAAGATTTGCTTTGTTCTGCTTTTGAATTTTTAGGACTCTCAAATCCTGTTAGTGCTGTTTTTTCACAAAGCTGCTTACCATTATGGAAGCAGCATTTCGTTCATACAAAATCTAAAGTAGGTAAAAAGCCTCGACTTTTTGTACGTAAATTCTGGCACATTCACATGCACATGTAGAAAATTTCAACCATTGTTATTTTATATTCGCAAAGTGGAATAAATAGGCAAGTAGAAATGACACTGCGTAAGCACCGGTATCAATGGTTGACGGTGTTCCAATTATTTTCTACATATATTAATTAAAATTGCTTGGACTACTAGGAAGCTACAAATCTTGTAATTTATACGATTATGCCATGGTGGGCATTATGAGGTTAGGTCTACGTGACTACGTACTTGTTGCTGTATACCCGTGACATGTCGGGAAATGGGGTCTCTGTCCATCGACTTAGTCTGCACATTCCAGGAAATGTCCATATCGGCAGCTTCTTACTAAATCAAGAACATGAATATCGCTTCACGGACATAAATGAGTATCGCTCGGCTCAGATGTCTTCACATTTTCGGTTCTATGTAATCTTACTTCGTTTGCCGACACCGGTTAATTAGCGTCTACAGTGTAATTTGCGAGCTAGGGCAGTAATCGTTTGTCTATTAATTATGTTTTCGACAAGTATTGACCGTGCGTATACACGAAGGGATGGAAACCTAATAATGCCACCTAAACTACAAAAATGAAGAGAAAACAAGTGACAGAAAGGTTTTTGTTTCCTCCCTAACGTGAAGCATCTTTACATATTCAAACAATTTTAATCAGTTTCGTGACTCCAAATACTTCCAAATTAAATTTGGCCGAAACGATTTTTTTGTCTCTGATTCCACAGTTTGTTTGAATTACGGATAAGTGCTAGCAATTGTTTGGTTTGTGATGCCACAGTTTGTACAAGTTGAAGTACTCATTTCACTAATTGGTACCGACAAATATAGAATTGATTCTCTTTTGTATTATAGAACACCATTTCACGATTTAATTACTTTGAATTAGTTTCTTTTTTCTTTGTTTTTGTCATGGATGGGACAAACACTGACCTAGCTCTACATCAGACCCGTTCCCACTTTTATAGTAATTAGTAAAGAACCAAATCCCTAACAAATTACAAAGTTTACAAGTCTACGTAATGCTTTCGTCTTTGTAGTCATTTTATCAAGTTAATTGGACCAGCTCACCTATAAGTACATGCTCTCCCTTCTCTCATCCAAGCCTCACATGCACTATAACTCTGTCTCTGTCTAAGCTAAAAGCCACTTCATCGTAAACTTCTTCCATTAGTTGTTGTTGGGGCTTCATTTGGCTAGCTGCAAGTAGATCATGGGGAATTGCATGGAGACGTGTATGCAGAGGCAGCAGGAAGAGAATCAAATAATGCAGCAGCAGCAGAAGCAGAAAGGGGATGAGAGAGGAGGTGAGATTAGGTTTGTGAAGGAGGACATTAGTTCAGGGAAAGATGGGAAGCTGAGGATAAAGCTTGTGATGACAAAAGAAGAGCTAGAGATGTTGATGATTCAGCTGCAAGACAAAGGAGGGAAGAAGAGCTTAGAGCAAGTTGTGGAGGAGATCCAGAAAGGCAGAGGAGGGAAGTTGGTGCTAGTTGAACAAGGGTGGAAGCCTTCACTGGAAAGTATCATGGAGTGCCCTGAACTAGTTGAACAAATGGATAGATCATAGATCATAGTCAGTACTCCTCGAATCCAAAACCCTGTTTTTGTGAGAGTTTTGATGTGGGTGATGATGTCGACCCATGTCTGTAATTAGTTAAAGGGGTTCCTTAGTTAAACTATTCATGAATGGAGAACCTTTTAAGTAGGTGAGAAACTTGAGATGGAAAAACAACTGTATGAGTGCGAATAGGAACATCTGTATGTATTTTATGTCTATTTTGGTTGATGAAGCTGCTCAACACACTGAATTCATCTGTCTAGGATATGCAAACTCCTCCCATCTCTTTTATCACAGCTGGAAATCCAGGGATTGTAAGCACCATTGTTGAAGTAAGCTAGAAACTACCGATAGATTATACAGTTACAAATTTTGAAAACTATATGCATTTGGGTCCCAATTAATGTTGAAGTAAGCACCAGAAGTCCAGAACCATGTGGTAGTTGATTGTTGAATCAATCAATCTATTAATGATATAGTCTAACAAACACACGTACTTGGACCAGTAATACATGTCATCAGATTTATGGCTCCAAATTATATGTATTTTGTTCATATCTTTATTATCAATGTATTAGAATATCAGTATTTTGATGACCTCTCTATAATTATAGAACTAGTTGAAATTTGTTTAACCAATCATTCATTTGCCATCACATTTTAACAAAAAATTAACCGTTCAAATATATGAGTATACCATTTTTACAACGCCATAATTAAATCATGATTTTAATTATATACATGAACGAGTTAAGGTTAACAAATTGATACTTTCACTGATTTGATCCTCTTCTTTGCCTTAATAATTTTCACATTAGGTGAACTGTAAATAATCTACTCATATATTTCTACACATTTAAAGATTGACCTCTCAAATGTTGTTCAAGAATATGTGTTTTAAGAGTGTATTCAACTAGTCATCACAATAGTGATCCTTATTAGAAATAAAATTGATTAGAATTCATATATAGTTTAGTCTTTAAACATATGAAAGCACTTTGGATCGATCTATTTGATACAAATTTTTAGATGCCTAAAAACACGCTTCTAAGTTTTTCAAAATCGTTTATTCTTCAAGAAGCACATGACTCCCAAAATTACTTCCAAGTAAAGTCAAACTAAACACATTATCATTTTCTTCTTGTTTGATGGAATCCGTCTTTAAAAAAGAAAAGAAAAGAAAAAGATATATTTTATAATTTCTTTTATTACTGTTTGTTGTAGGAGAAAATATGTAAACGGGAATTTTTTTTTCATTGATAGAATGTCTTTAATACAGGCTGATACAATCTGTTACAATAAGTGTCCCGATATGATAGGGATTCCATGTATCTATCTAATTAATATCTGTATCTAACTAGGACAAGACACACATCGAGAATTATGGAGAATTAATCTCCTTAAACACTCCCCCTTGTGTCGATGGCCATAAGAATGATGCATGGATTGTTGTCTCATTAAAAACCTCGTCAAGCAAACAAAAACCTCATGGGTAAAACAAAAGCTTAGTCTAAGGGAAAAAGAGTACAACGCACCAACTACTAAAGCTACTACGTGTGGTGTAGACTCCCCTCGATGTCTACAGAAATGTAATTCCCCCTGACTGTAAACTTAGTCTTAGGAGTTCCGATAACCTGCGCATACCAATGTTTTTCACATGTTTCACAAAAGTAGATTTAGGAAGTGACTTGGTAAACAAGTCCGCAACATTATTAACAGAACCAATCTGATTCACTTGGATATTAAACAACTGCTATTGTTGCTGATTAAAGAAAAACTTCGGTAATATATGTTAATTTGGTATTGTCAGCCTTAATGAAACCCAACTTCATATGTTCAATACATGCAACATTATCCTCAAAGATGCAAGTAGGATCAGTAACAGTAGATTTCAATCCGCTGGAGCCTCGAATATGACCTATGATTGACCTGAGCCAAACACATTCTCTAACTGCTTCATGCAAAGCAATTATCTCAGAATGATTCGAGGAAGTAGCAACAAGGGTTTGCTTTGTTGATCTCCAAGATATCGCTGTGTTTCCCATAGTGAAAATATAACTGGTCTGTGAACGACTTTTGTGTAGGTCAGAGAGGTACCCAGCATCAACAAATCCAACTAACACATTAACCAGTGTTTTGGAATAGGGGATAGCATGAAAATCACTTACAGCAGGTCCATCTTTCGATGGATCGAACAACTCATTCGATGGATCGAAGAGGTTACTCTGGTTCGTCCAGGCTGCATCCTTCGATGCATCGAGGAAATCCTTTGATGGATCGAAGGACCTATTCGGGTCAGCACAGTTTAAGGCATTAAGATGCCCAGAACTCAAATGTTGTGATTCAACATTCCCTTCACCGGGAATTGCATGCTTCTCTCTATATTCTTTATAAGGGAAGAATAAACCCATGTCAATGGAACCTTTCAAGTATCTGAAGATTTGTTTTACTCATTCCAATGACGTTGCGTAGGTGCAGAGCTAAATCTGGCCAACAAGTTTACTGAGAAGGAAATATCCGGACGTGTGCACTGAGCTAAATACAACAAAGCTCCAATGACACTAAGATAAGAAATTTCAGCTCCCAAGATCTCATCATCGTCATCTAGCGGACGAAACAGATCTTTCTTAGGTCTAGACTGCGAACAACCATTGGTGTGCTAACAGGGTGTATTTTGTCCATATTGAATCACCTGAGCATCTTTTGGACATAAGCAGACTGGTGAATAAGAATTCCACCAACTCGATGTTCCAGCTCTAATCCGAGACAAAATCGAGTCCTACCAAGGTCTTTCATCTCAAATTCAGATTTCAAGTAGCAAATAGTCTCATCGATCTCTTCAAGAGATCCGATGATATTCATATCGTCAACATAGACAGTTACTATAGCAAATCCTGAACTTGTTCTTTTAATGAACACGCAAGGGCATACATCATCATTCTTATATCCCTTCCCAATCAAGTAGTCACTGAGGCGTGTATACCACATCCTACCGGATTGCTTCCATCCATATAGTGAACGTCTCAACTTTATAACATGAACACTCCGTGGTCTAGAGTTACTTGATTTGGGTATAACAATGCCATCTGGCACTCTCATTTATATCTCTGAATCAAGATCACTATAGAGATATGCAGTAACCACATCCATAAGCTGCATGTTAAGCTTTTCACACACTACCAAGCTTATCAGGTAACGGAAAGTGATGATGTCCATAACAAGAGAATACGTCTCCTCATAATCAATTCCAGGGCGCTGAGAGAAACTATGCGCTAGCCTAGCTTTATAACGCAAGACCTCATTCTTCTCATTACGCTTCCAAACAAAGACCCATTTATGTCCAACTGGCTTTACATTCGGTGGGCTTAACACAACCGGACCGAAAACTTGCCTTTTATTCAGAGAGTCTAGTTCAGCCTGGATTGCTACATTCCATTTCAGCCAATCTGCTCTACGTTGACATTCAACAACAGAACGGGGTTCCACTTCATCGTCATCAATAATCTTCTGAGCAACGAAATAAGCAAACATATCATCAACTAACATGGAAGATCTATCCATAAGAACGAGCGCATCATTTGTTCTAAGCGATATTTCTTTATTCTCTGACATCACAAGAGGTTCTGAAGCGTCTCCCAAACTTGTCAATTGTGATTCAAGGACATAACTGTAGTCAGAGACAATCTCATGTGAAGGATTCACAATGTTGATGATTAATGGATCTTTTTGTGCCTTGATGACCTGCCTTTTAACCGGCGGCTCGTCAGTGGATTTTCTTGGTCTCCCCCTTTTCCTGGTGGGAGCCGAGGCCGACGCAACACCTTCCACATGAGCAAGAAGAACGTCTCCTTGCCCAGTGTTGCTACTAACAAATCCCTTTTTTGGGATTTCCAACCTTGCATGAACATTTGCAGTAGGTATATCTGATCTCGTCACTTTAGCGATATCAGCAAATGAGTCAGGCATAAAGTCTGCTACTTGCTGAAGATCAAGTATTCTTCGCACTTTCGTCTCACTCTGAGACGTGCAAGGATCATGAAGAGACACAGCGGGATTAAACCACGTCAATTCATGACGTTCCACTGCAATGGAAACATTCCTATCTCCCCCTAACAGTAGGAAATATGTCTCTTCAAAGTTACAATCTGCAAATCTAAATGTAAAGAGATCTCCTATCGAAGGTTCAAGATAGCAGACTATCATTGGAGATTCTTAACCAACATAAATGCATAATCTTCTATGAGGACCCATTTTAGTGCGTTGTGGAGGCGCAATTGGCACATAAACCGCACAACCAAAAATGTGCAAATGTGAAACATCAAGCTCATATCCAGTTACCAACTGGTACGCACTGAATGGTTGGCGCACTACAGGTCTAAAACAAAGAAGCATTGCTGTATGTAACACTGCATATCCCCATACAGAGACTGGTAAATTTGTATGAATTACCAAAGCTCTAGACACAAGCTGTATCCGCTTGATATGAGCCTCTGCTAAACCGTTCTGAGAATGAACATGAGGAACGAGATGTTCAACTTCAATCCCAAGAGACATGCAGTAATCATCAAAAGATTTTGATGTAAACTCTTCTGCATTATCCAATCGAATAGACTTGATTGGATGATTCGGGTGGTGAGCCCGGAGCTTAATGATTTGAGCCAGAATTTTTGCAAACGCAGCATTCCTTATGAATAGCAAAACAACGTGTAACCATTGCGTTGATGCATCTATCAAAACCATGAAATATTTTAATGGTCCGCATTCGGGTTTGATGTGCCTTGGATGCGCGTTGATGCATCTATCAAAACCACAAATATCACCTTGGATCTTTTGGAAGAATGGAATATTGTCATTATTATCAACAACAAATGAAGGATGTGCCTATAACTTTGCTAAAGAACAAGCTTTGCAAAACGAGCAATGTACATCAGAGATTGCAACATAAGAATCTGGTGGGATAACGCACAATGCTTCAGCAGTATTTTGTCTGGATGATGCTGCACTCGTCTTGAAGACCAAACTAGGATTGAGAGGATTAGTCTCATCCTCACCATCTAAACCGATAAAAATAGGTAATCCCACACGTTTTTTCGCTCTGAAGAACGGATGACCATGAGTATTTTTTAAAATTTTGATCATCATATCACGACCTGGGTGTCTCAGTAGAAAGTGTCAAAGCTTGTATGATACAAAATCACACGTAGTAGTGTGAGTCACATCATTGGATTCAATGATCCAAACTGTAGTGAGATATAAACCATTACGAATAGCCGGAAACTTCTCTAAAATGCGCTTGCGGCCATATTCAACAGAAGTTATACACAATAGTTCTTGTCCATTCTCACAATAGGTTTCTAATGAAATCCGTTGGCACGAATATTCTTAAAACTTAGCAAGGTTCGATTGGCCTTTAGCGCGTATAAGGCATCAGTGATATATAATTTTGTACTATGGGGCAGCAGAAACTCTGCAGAACCACACCCTTGTATAACAGGCGCTGCACCAATCATGGTTGTCACAGAGGATTTGTATGGGAAAAGATCCACAAATAGTTGCCTATTCCGCAGAATGGTATGGGTAGTACCACTATCTGCTAGACACTCAATTTCGCCTTGAGACATCTACAAAATCAATGTAAATAACTAAGTTTTTGTAACAAAGACCAGACGTACACTTTAAGTATACACTTAAAATTTGAATAAGGGTGTGACCCTTGTTGAGTGTTGATATCGCATGACACAAATTGATGTATGATCACATCTGGTGTTGAAATCCAAGTTGTTCGATTTAGAAAACCAATGTATAAACAACATCATAAGCCAATGATACAGATGAAAAAATTCATCTAAGTACATCACTCCCGGGTTACATCTTCGATGGGTCGAAGGAAAACTTTCGATGTATCGAAGAACCCAAAATAAATGTGAATTTCCGATACCATTTTAGATGGGTCGAAAATATGACCTGAGGCATCTCTTCGATGGGTCAAAGAAGTGTTCGATGGATCGAAATGTGCAACCAAAGAACCCGAGGATAAGCTTCGATGGATCAAAAAATGCCAGAAAATAACCCGTGGGATAGTTTCGATGGATCGAAAATTTCCCTGAGTTCAAGATAACATCCTCTCCTTTGTGTCACGTTTGTATTGTATCACTGTCTCATATTGCCCTATACTTATAAACATCGAACCATACATAAGAATTGCATGGAATAGAACATTCTTAAAACACTTTCATATACCAAAAATAGAGAGATATGCATTGCTTGCCAACAAAAACTACATCATAGATGTGTTCTTATGCATAAAACAAAGACAAGTGTCTTTAAAAATTCTTGACCAAAAAGTAAGCCAAAAACAAAACTAAAACTTGAAGGATTACAGAGACAATGCCTTTTACATAGGCTTAGTCAAAATCCGGGGTAGCAAGATCTTTCCCCTTGTCATCTGCAAGAACGAGATTTGTGTCAACCTCCATCTCTAAATCTCCAACATAATTCGACTCTTGAGCCAAATACTGTTTGTGCTTTTTGTAGATGTTCTGGACTTCTCTATTAGCACGACACTATTTGTGCATATGCTTAGTAGAATCGCATTTGAAGCAAACATATCTTCCAGAATGTTGAGACTGTTGACCATCAAAAACTGAACCAGATTGGTTCTTGTTAGAGTTGGCGTTCTGATCTCTATGCCAAGTCAGATTTCGGCTATGACCTTGGCCACGCCCACACCCTCCTCTACCCCCATGTGGAGCATGTCCTCCACGAATATAAGGTTCTGAACGAGCAACCTTCTTATTTTTCTGGGCCTTTCCTCCAGTTTGTTAACTCTCAGGCTTCTTAGTACCAGCCGGTCTTGAGTTATTATTGAAGATGATCTCATGATGGCGTTCTTTTTTCGCAAGGCTATTGATGAGATCACTGAATGTGGTAATTCTTCCATGTTTGTACTCAATTTGGTACTGATGTGCGAGAATGCTCATGGAGGTTGGGAAGGTTTGTAACGCCATCTCGATCATGTCATTCTCAGATTTTTTCACCCCACAAAAACTCAACTCGGATTGCAGGTCTAGCATGCCTTGATTAAACTCTTTGATTTTGGGAAAATCCACAAGTCTAGTGTGCTCCCATGGCTATGCATCATGCACATTGTTGAAGCGTTGCTTCAGAACGTCCCACAATACCATGAGATCAGTTTTGTTTAAATAATGCTTCTTAAGAGTTGGATGAATATGACGCCTCAAAAATATGAGGGCTTGAGCTTTTGATTCTTCAATGTGGGGCAGGAGATTTGTTCCAGGCCTAGAGGGTTTAATGGTGTTGGTCAATCCCTTTCCGATGGATGTAGTTTCCACATCAGAGACCCAACGGTGATATTCCTTGCCTTGAAGGTCAAGGATGTCGAATTCCGGCCTACATGGCTTATTTGAAGTCATCTAAAAAAATACACAGAGATGTTTTATCAATAACGATCGAAAACTAAAATCATAAAAACTTTCAAGTTTTATTGAATAAGAACGTGATCCATGATATATGGTCACAAAATCGATCATAAACGGTGGCAAAAACCACACCCAGCTACCGTGACTAACTATCACATGGGATCGATTTCCCTTTTCTTTTCTTTTCTTTTCTAAACTGTGACTCCCCCAGGACCGTCACTTATATTCTATGGATATAGGTCCATAGGAACTAGGGTAAACATATAATAGAAAATAACTCATATTACAATTATCATCAACTGAGATCTAGGGTTTTACGGTAAGTAAGTTTGCTAGATCTAGAGATTGATGGTTTAGAAAAGTTTACCTCGATGGGTGTTATGCTCGGTATGACCGCTACACTTGTTGATTGATTTGAGGTAGAAGCCCTACTGAAACGATTCCTCGGAAGACGAGCAATCTTGAAACGATTTGAAGAACTTGTGCTTGTGTGAGGGATGCCGAGATGAGAGAGAGAGAGGCTGACTATGGAGCACGGTGGCGGTGATGTTAGCTATTAGGTTTTTGTTTTCTTCTTTTGGTGGTGATAGCTATCAACTCTGAGAGCGTGCTGATAACGTGTTGTAGGAGAAAATATGTAAACGGGAAAACCTATATCTCTTTCATTGATAGAATGCCTTAAATACAGGCTGATACAATCTGTTACAATAAGTGTCCCGATATGACAGAGATTCCATGCATCTATCCAATAAATATCCGTATCTAACTAGGACAAAACACACACCGAAAAATATAGAGAATTAATCTCCTTAAACACTTTTATAAATTAAAAAATACTTTTGGGTTAGCTAAAAACCGAACCTAAACAAGCCCAAAGGCCCAAAGGGTTTCCAAGTGCTTATGAACTTATGGTCACTCGGTTCTAGCCGTCATCGCACTCCCATATTCCTCCTCGCAGCCGCGACTCTCAGAGTTTGGTTTCCGCCATGAGGTGAAATCCATCAGCAGATGTCAATTTCATTTTGTTATCTGATTTGTACTAGAAACTGTTCATGTTTAGATTAAGAACTAAAAGATCTGATGTTTCAGTTTCACGTATCATTCTCCGAGTTGAAATCGATTAGGGTTTTTAGACTTGCAGAATCACTTGAAAAAACATGAACCCTAGACTTTTCGCATAGACTCATGGTTTGTCCTGGATAATATGAACTTTGAATCCTAGTATTGTACTGTTGAGTTTTGGGATTAGTATGAAGAGCTATTGGTGTTTGGATTGTTTTATCTTCTTACGTTTGAGTTTTTATTTATTACTGTTTTTTGTTGTTGAAGTAAGCTGCAAAGTGATGCGTTGAGGGAGGCAATCACTCAGATTAAGACTAATGCTGAGACCAAGAAGAGGAAGTTCACTGAGACAGTGGAATTGCAGATCGGTCTGAAGAACTATGACCCACAAAAGGACAAGCGCTTCAGCGGTTCTGTGAGGCTTCCCCACATTCCTCGCCCTAAGATGAGGGTCTGTATGCTTGGAGATGCCCAGCATGTTGAGGAGGTATAAAAAAAATGTTCATGAATTTGATATGCTTGTGTTTTATGGTGCATTTGACGTCGGAGCAAGTGCCGTGAACAAGACTGTTAACAATGTAATTTGTACTTTTATATTACAGGCAGAGAAGATGGGATTGGCCTATATGGATGTGGAATCCCTGAAGAAGCTTAACAAGAACAAGAAGCTTGTCAAGAAGCTTGCTAAGAAATACCATGCATTTTTGGCTTCTGAAGCTGTCATCAAGCAAATTCCCCGTCTTTTAGGGCCTGGTCTCAACAAGGCAGGCAAGTGATTGTTCCTATAGCAGCACTCAATTATGCTAAACTTTCAGATTCTCTTTATTGATCCCTTTGTTGTATGTTGGTTTGGAAGCTTTCAATGTGATGTTAAATTAGTACCTAGGATAAGACATCCACATCAAATGGAAACTGACTAGAGTGTTTTCAAATTATTAAGCTATATTGTTGGCAGATAATCAAATTTTGTTTTCTAGTCTTTTGAACTGTGGACTATAGTCGTTTGTGTTTAGCATTAGCAGATGCGGTTTTTCAGGTTTGTTATGTTTGCCATACTGCAGGTAAGTTTCCAACTCTGGTGAGTCATCAGGAGTCTCTGGAGGCTAAAGTTAATGAGACCAAGGCCATGGTGAAGTTCCAACTGAAGAAGGTTCTTTGCATGGGTGTTGCTGTTGGAAATCTTGCAATGGAGGAGAAACAGATATTCCAGAACGTGCAACTCAGTGTCAATTTCTTGGTTTCCCTGTTGAAGAAGAATTGGCAGAATGTAAGTTCACAGATATTTGCTTTAAACATATGGTTTTGTTCTATCATCTCATATGGTTGCATTTGCCTTTTGGGAAATCTCTATTTGAACAAGATTGTATGTTTTTGCTTACTGTTCACTAATGTAATGTTCTCTCTGAATGTGCAAACAGGTGAGATCCTTGAACCTGAAGAGTACCATGGGGAAAGCGATCCGAATCTATTAAGTTTTGTTTGAGCTGTCTTTCATGTGGAAGAAGAGCAGGATCAAAACTATCTTCATTTTTAGCCTAAACTAGAAGAGTAGTGTGTTTTGTTTGCTGTTGAAGTGAATGCTTATTATGGATTCTTTTTTTTTTAAAGGGATTTTGTTTGTTCTAAAATGTGGATGCTTGATGGATGGCTATGCTCAGCACTTGCAACCTTGTGATATCTTTTAGTGACCCTCAACTAATTTGGATCTGTAGCAAAGACGAATGTGGCACTATGGTCATATTTTCTTTTGCCTCGGATAAGTGGGATCCAAGTCAAGTTTTCTCAATCTTGTTACAACCTGTCATACCTAGCAAGAAACTGCACTAGGGTAGCGATCTCCGGACTCTAATTTGCCACAGAGCAACAATGAGTAAAAGAAAACACTTTGTTCTTGTATTGATTAATCCAAAGGTGAGATTCTATATCAACATTCGGAGTGGTAAAAGCATATGAATGTCATGGTACCAGAAGTATTACAAAACCAAAAATTACTACATAAAAGCCGGAGTTGTAGTACTGGGGACGTGGTGTAGTAAAAGTTAAACCGATAATTACTGGGTGGGCGGAGTCAATATTGGGCACGTGTTAGTTTCTGTTGGTGTTAATAGGACAGAGAGACAGAATCAGAGACAGAGATCGGAAACTGCTTCCTGTTCGTCGTCGAAGATGAGTGGAGCCCAGGTGATGAAGCGAATCCCTCGCATCAAGTTTCCCAACAGACGTGCAAGCCCCTCTGGTCTGTCTCCTCCTCCTTTTTTAATCAATCAATCAACCTCTCAAGGTTTATATGCTTGCTGCTTTCTTTCAATTTTGAGTTTTTGACTTTGTAATTGATTGGATTCGAAACCCAGTTCAATAAGCTTTACAGGAATTACTCTTTGTTATAGATTAAGTGGGCATCGGAGGAATCTGGAATTCAAAGTTTTCTACTTTATTGTACGTACTGAGAATATAATGCTTGCAGTAAACAACGATTAGGCCTCAGAGTTTCACTTTGCACACTGACTTGAGGAGTCTTGAATATGTAGATAGCCACTGCGACTCTCATTCTATATGTATCCTGTTAGTTAAATGTTTTGGATGTTATGTTTGAGTTTCTGGTGGCGGTGTTATGATGATGATGATACAACTTAACGCTGTCTCGTCACATAAGATTATCTATCATTATGTACACTGTGTTCAGTGTTCATAAGGACTGTTTTGATATGTGTGTCAGCACCATTCTTGATTTTCTTCAGCGTATTCTTTTTTATATATACTATTGTGTTGTTCATGGATCAAAAGTTGCTGTTTTTATTGATACGTGTAATTTACCATGGCAGGTTCCGAACCCCAGAAAGCAGCACCGTTGGTTAGCGATTCCGTTCAAACTTTCTTCTCGGGTTCAAAGGCATCAAAAACTTTGGGAGGGAAAGCTTCTGAACAGCCCCCACGAACACCAGTGTCGAAAGAAGAGATTGAGGCCATTTTGGTATGTGAAACTTTCCGCTTCTAGTTCAATAAACTTTGTGCATCAACTTTCCCCGAATCCAGTTTCATCTTTCGTCTTCTGATGTGCTATATTAATGGGGCCTGGGCAAGTTATAAATGGATAAACAGCAATGCTTGTTTCTTCACTACCCACTGACAGGCATTTAGTTGCCTGCGGAGGCGAAAGTGATGAGACGTTAATTGTTCTTAATGATGATTTTTTGGTGTTGTGAACGGGTGGAAAACATGAGTCTCACCAATTCATGTCAGAAACAAGTTGATTTACTTGTGATTGTGTGGTGCAGTTTCTCATAGTATGCAGATGCGACTGTGTATGTATGATAACCAAATATCTGCACCATTAGTAATGATAATCCTCACTTCTTCTTGCATTCCCCAGTTGTGTGTGCTTGTTGCTTGGGATCATATATGTTTAATTTTCATGTCATTTTATCATTCTACATATGAAATACTAATCTAATCATTACTAGCACGTAACTCCATGGTCCATCGTTTTCAAAAAATCTAATATGGTGAACTTGAAATCAATTGTTTGTCTGTCGTTTTTCTCCATGCTGTGATTCATGTACTGATTTGTTTTAACCATTATTTGGCAGTTAGGTGGATGCATCTGATATCATTTGGAGCATAAATAATGGAGGTCTATGTTCTGGACATTGTTCTGACCGATTTTAAGCACTTAGAACTTTAGAAGTGCCCTTGGTTCACTTTTAAATGTATTAATGACAACTACTGACTGAAATTCATAATTATAGTCAAACACTTTAAAGATGTGGTATTGAATTCCATCCTTGACATATGTTTTCTCTTGTGTAAGCAATTTACATTTTACATTTACAGAGATTGTTACATAAGCTAGGAATTGCTTTATTTGCATATTCAAACATAAACACATATGCCTGTGATACAGAAGTTAAGAGTGACTCATTCAGAATCCTTCACAAGCAGAGGTTCGAGGATTGCAGATCTGGGATTCTTCCCTGGAGGTCCCTTCTCTCTGCGAGTAAGCTCTTCCATTCGAAAAGTAATTAGCCGATCCCAGTTTCCTCCCTCAAAAAGAACCCCAACTTTTCCATCGGTGATTCTCTGAACAATACCACAGTACATGTGATATGGGCTATTCGGGTTGCTCACAATGGCGATCATACCGGGCAGTAACAACGGCAACTCGGGTGCTTTTGGCTTCTTTGAGCTCACAACTGCTGCTGTTGCTGTCACAGAGTCTGCAACTGATGGCTTTTTCGGAGGTGGATTTTTCTCAATGAACTTTCTCAACCCCGTTTCGCCACCAGGAAATCCCCCAGTAAGTCCCATTAACTCCTTTTCAAAAGCCGCTTCTTGATCACTGCTGATTCCAGTCAATTCAGAACTGTCCGGTTTCTCTGCCTTCTCTGCTCCATCTGCAATGGCTGGTGGTGCTGGTTCTTCGACGTTCCTTGTAAGCTCTTTCTCTACACCTTTCTCACCATTCAATAGCCCCCTGCCTCCCAAGATTTCGAATATATTAAACTTGGCATAGGTTCTTAGGTAACTGGATGATGGCTTTTTGTGAGTTGTGAAACAAGGTTTAGGGGCCAGATTAGAGAGGTCATTTCTACCAAGGAAATTGGATTTGAGAATAGGGCCTTGCAAGCTAGGGAGACTGATGTTCGAAGCCATTGTTTGACAGTGGCAAAGCAGTAGAGACTACACAGACTAGAGAGAGAAATAGAAAAAAAGGAAGAATACTTGTGGCTACAAAGATGTTAGGTTAGATTTGTCCTATGATCCTATCTTCCCAACTATTTGGTGTATGCAGATTTCTCCTCGCTGCCACTATTGCTGATTCAGCACGCAAGACACATGCATTTTGGTCCATCCGGAGTTGTAATCGTTTGATAGGCCAAATCCAAATCCAAATCCAAATCCAAATCCATCTGGGTGGGTTAAAAAAAATGGTGTACGTGTAGATAATTCAAATCCAGAACCATCAAATTCATATAGTATGAATTTTTTTTTGTTGAGAAACTGATATTTTATTGATAACTAAATCGATTACAACGACGTAATAGAAAAATTGGTTATGGTAACCCCACAACACTCAATTCAACCAAACATCATAACTAAAAGTTCTTCATTAGAAACGATAGTAATGAACTTAACGGGCTCAACCCTTAACCGAATAAAACGTCCAAACATGCAGATTACCATAGAAAAGAACCAATTTTGGGTGTCACGATCCAAACTTACCACTAACATCCAGACGAATCAATACTCCTTTCAAACATCGTATCCCTAAATAAGCAGACAACGTGCAATGATAATTCACCATTCCGTTGATAACTTGAAAGCATCGATATTAGACCACCTTGTGTCCTGGGTGTAACAGCATAGCTCCACAACTTGACCCAGACTCCAAACCCTAGCTCAAGAGAGTAGGGACCAAATAGACGTAAAAAAAAACCTTAAAAAAACATAAATCTCAACAAACTCCTATTCAAATCACCATGCACAAGATGGGTCAACCCATACACACAAACCCACTGTAAACCGCCAGCCCAGCCCAAACTTGAAGAAACACCTACACCATCGTTGCACCTGCCGCTTCCCACGCACCACCGCCGTACCACTTGTTGTGGTCCTCACTGACCGAAATAGTAGACCAGAGCCACATTGCAGCCCAGCCCGCCAGAAAACCCCTGCCGCCTAACAACATGAAACGCCAAAGCAGAGATCGCCATGCCATCGAACCAATACTCTGACGACAAACCAAACAACCTGCCTTCCTACTCGTCACTAGAGGCGCTCGACAGAGGTTTGTTTTCGATCGGTGAGATCCCCTCCTCCACCAACCTGCAGCCCACCACCTAGCCAACTCTGGCTCACCCCAGGTCTTCCTCCACAACTCGAGCAGCACCGAATGGAATCCACAATGGTTCTTGCATCCAGCCTCACGCATCCCACCACACCAATTTTTCGTTCGGCTGCACCTGCTCGACACCAATGAGGCTAGGGGCCACCGCCGCCGCTGAGCGAGTGTCGCCGGACGAAAAACAAAACCCTAATACCACCCAAAGAAGTTCTCCAATAAAACAGGTCCTTTAAAAACGATTCTATGTGACCTCCATATAGTATGAATATTGAATAGTAATCACTATCGAAAATAAATACTTAATAGTATCAACATCGCATTTTGTTTTTGAAATCAACGAGATTATAGATATTATTGTTATCGAGTTTCTTAGCAAAAAATAAATAAATTGTTATCGAGCTCTTTCTAGTCCTTTGAAAACATGACCTTCTTGACGCAATGTATTTTCGTCGATGATGCATCTTGTTGAAGGTCTGAGTTTCAAAAAAATGTTTTATCTGTTTTGGGTGGAACAAAATATTGATCTAAGAATCTCAACTTAGGGGTGAATTCATTTTCTTTTAGACAAAAAAAAGAAGAAAATGAAATTTATTATCCGATAAAAAATGTTATCTTGGGTGGAATCTAATGTGTTCCATAACTTCCATTGTGTCCATTCTAAATTTCCTTTCGGATAATCATTAAGATTGGAACACACTCATCAAAAGGTATATATATCCAGAAATCTATAATTAAAAACGCACAAAGCCCAAAATGCCAAGCATAATATCGATCTACGTAACCGAGTAGAACAAGGTGAGGTAAGGGCAAAATAGACATCTCATCTGGAGGAACTGGAGCTGCTTGTGTTTATAACTTTATATACCAAATAGTCAACCTGATTGGGGGGTCAAACACTTTCCATGAACAAGAGGACCTCTCTTCAGCTTCGGTTCTTGTTTCTATCATAAGTCTCTTCCTACTGGTACGTATTCCCTCGCCTCTCTTCCTCGTCTGTTTGTTTCATCAATACCGGAGCCCAAAGTTTGTCTTTGTGTTTTTTTACTATGCTGCATACTTATAGCTTTGCCAGTAAGTAGTTGATGATTTCATGTTTAAGTAGTTTGCGTGTGTTGTCGGAAGGCTTGTTCTAGTTTGGACTTTAGATTCGTGAGATTTGAGGTTTTTTTTTTTTTAGACTCTACGCCTCCGATCGCATTGTATGCAGATAATTAGCCATCTTCTTGTCGTAGTAGTAGTTAGCCTATTTTAGTTCATGGGTTTTTTTATCCCTTTTGACATTTGTCCCTGTCATGCTTCAATGTCTGAAATTTATGTTCCTATAGGTTATTCTGCAATGGAGAAATTAAAATTCAGCTTGTTATAAGGTATTTGAATTTTTATTATGTTTTCTTTTACTCTGTTAATCATGGAGATGCGGAGATATTAGTTTTGGATCTCATGTAGTCTATTCGAGTATTTATGATGAGGCTATCTCTTGGTGTACAACCCTAAGCTGTACTCTTATGCATTATTGGTCAAAAACTTTGAGTGTTTATTACTTTGTGTTCAATATGGAAGTCCAGGATATTAAGCTTGATTAATGAATGCAGCTCATTTGTTCTATCCTGGGGATATGGAGAACTTTGGGTCTCATGTGAAGTTATTTTAAGCAATAAGAAGAATTCTTTGGGTGTTTAGTATCGAGACTTAAAAGTTATTCTTGGAAAATCGGTTGAGAACAATTGTATATCACCCCATTTTGCTATCCAACTTCATAGCTGGTCTGGAAGAAAAAAAGTAGGTGACTAATAACTATTTGATATGTTGAATTGTTGATTATCAATTCTTATCGTGTACTATGAAACACAGGTTCACACCTTCTTCAAGAAGTGAAATTCAGATTCATGGATGATGGATGATGGTCTTGGGAAGATAAAGATTATTCCAGATCATTTTAAAGCATCTCCAACCAGTGTTAACTCTTCTCAAAACGTAACTTCATCTACTTCACGTCCAAGAACAGATAATTGCTTGAGGTTGATTTCATCTGTTTGCATTGAAGGTGATTTTTTTGAGAGACTGTCTGTTGATTTTATTCATTGCTCGATCTGGTGTAGGATAGGTCCCATAACTGGAGTCGAAGAAAGTTAAGAACTGCTACAAACATGTTGAAGTTGAACCTGTTCAGTCTAAGAGTGCCATGGGGTTCTAGCACAGACAGTGAAGAAAAGGTTGGTTGAGAAGTTTTTGTAGTACCTCAATTGGTTTTTTGTGATGTTTCCATGTTTCTGACTGCTAGGATGATGTAATTGGCAGGTTGAGCTATCTGCTGCAGAACTGGAGTCACTTCGAACAGAGCTTGCTGATATAGAGGAGAAGGAAGCTCACTTGAAAGCTCAGTAAGGAACTTCTTATTAAACCATTTAATTATGATACCTAGTAAAAACAATTGAGTGCCACCTCTGAAGTTTTTGGCATTTTGGTGCACCCCTCTGCTATTGTGACTTGATTTATGACTTCTCTAGAAAATGTAAAGATGATGTCATTAAAGGTTTATGCTTATGTAGATTGGAACACGTTGATGAAGTTCTGCGCTCTTCCCGTCTCTCTGGCTATTTGTACATTCGAACCGTAATGACTACATTCAACTCAGATTTTACTTTAAATACATGATGCCAGTTAATGGTTTGTTCATAATTTTGTTCTTTATTATGTTTTTCTTCTAACAGAGATGGACGGCACTACCAGGAGAACCTCCTCCTCTTGATGATAGTGATGTTGATGATTGGCTACCACGCTTTGTTGTCTTGCACGGGACCTGTATGTTCTTCTACTTGTTTTCCACAGGTGAATAACCATCTAGTCTTATTCATGTTCTGTGTGCCACATCAAGCACCTCCACTTGTATTTTCTCTTCACTTTGGGATAGTTTGCTTCACTGGCAACAAGAAAGAGTTTAATGTGGCATCACCACATTTCTGGTCTGATTGTACATTTCATATCATTGTCTTTTTCCTTGCTTTTCAATTATGGACAAAAACTGATAATAATGTATAGTAATGCGGATTTTCCAGAAATAAGTAGCTCATATGACTCTTCATCATGTTTTTCCAATGCATTGCAACATAATCTAATCATTGATGATTTTTGTTTTCCTTTCAGATCTGAGTCCTCAGGATTCCACTCTGTTGTCTGACATTGTTGAATTAGGTCCCTTGCCAAGCTTTACACGAGATGGTGAAGGAACTCGATATGCATTTTATATCTTAACACGGCAAGGACTGCGGTACGAGTGCTCCAGTGTTTCTCAGATACAGGTAAGATGGTTCTGATGCCTCTATTTGTTGTTTCGTCCCAAGATCCTGTATGATCAATCCCTTGGTTTTCTTCTGACTTCTCGCAGTTAAATTCCTGGTTGTCAGCATTAAGAGTCGACTGCAAATTGGAAAATTCTGATGCAGAAACACCAAATGTTCCTTGTTAGATGCGAAGCTGTGCGCCGTTAGCTCCAGTAAGTCATAGATTAAGATAGGTAGAAACTTAAACCTATAGTTCATTTAGTTAATCTGACTGGACTGTGATGTTCTGGGCCTATAACGTCCATCTCTGCTGGCATTAAATTGATTCTTCCTCTCTGTACATAAGAATAGCATCTAATCGAAGCAGCATTGCGAAATGTGAATATGTTACGTTTGTGTAGAAGTTGACCGATGCATAATTAAGCTCATCAATCTTTTACATGAGGATTTCTTGGCCCTCGAGGACTTTGATACCATTTAAATGGCAAAATTTCTTTAAGTACATCTTGTGGTAAAATGTTTTTAAGCAGCACATATTGTTCGTTTTTCTGCAACCTTCTCTACTGTCTACAAGACAATTTGATCACTGAAATTTAAAAAATATTAAAAAAATCATTGAACTTTAATTTTTACTATCAATTTAGTCATTATGTCTAATAAACAAAGTGATCAAATTGATAGATAAAGTTAAAGTTTAGTGATTTTTTTGATATTTTTTAAAGTTCAATAATGAAATTGTGGATTGTGACAAAGTTAAGTGATCATTTCAACTATTTTTGTTTGACTTTAAGCACAACTTGTGCAAGAAAAGAAAACCGACCAAGTTTCTTCACAAAAGAATTATAGAAGGAAACCATCCATCTCTGCTGGAAAAGACATGTCTGAAAAGTCTGGTGTTTACAACCTCCAAAATGAGGTATTAACGAGAAAGAAGACAATGGTCCCTCCAAAGTACGGTCTAGAAATGGTAGGGGGTTTGTGGCTTTCCTTGGCAGAAATCGCCAACCAATCTTCTCTGGCGGTGCAGGCTAGTCACAATTACACTCTTGTAGGCATCCGTATGCTTTAGGCTACTAGCTTGATACTCGATTCAAACGGACAGTATGAGATGAGCTGTTTCGAAAATCCCTGTACCAAACCTTTCTCGCCAATCTAGGCATTGTTAGCAAAGAAGATGAAGCATTCGTGGAGTTGTTAATTCAGTCGAATTATTCAAATCACAGCTCTGTCCAAATCTTCTTCGGAGCTCTCCTCCTCTGCATCTATGTCGAGTAGAAGCTTCTAATTTAGGCATTGTGGGCCCTACCAATCAAGCCCAAGCCCAAACCGCAAAGAAAGAAGAGAAAATCGTATCGTATCGTATCCAATTCCCACGCGTCCAGTGCGGATAGGGTTTTTGACTACTCGCCACTAACCCACCCTCCTCCGCTTCTTCTTCGCTTAGACCAACTCTCAGTCTCATTTCTGTCGACTGAGCCTTTGATTTACAGCTGTTGAAAAATGAGCTCTCAGCTGTTCAGAGCCGCCTCCAGAGCCGCCAGGTCCTTCCTCGCAGCTCCCAAGACCGCTCGTTTCTTCTCCGGTCAGTTTTCATTTCATTTTCATCCTCTCTGTTTTTCTATCCTTTTCATTTACACCTTTTCGCCATGAAAAGTTGTGTGTTCGTTATCGGACTGATCGATCATCAATCCAATTCGGTCTTCAGATTCGTTTCGGAGATTGATATTAACTGTTTCATTGATCGTTTTGTCCTGCCCACGTATATGGAGCTAGATCGCCTCGATTCTAAGTCTGATTTTTTGTGTGTCAGTTTTGATCTGATGCGTAATTTTATGCAAAAAGTATTAATCAAAAGCATAAAGCTTTTGACACTGAAATGAAAGGAGTAGATTTTGTTAGATTTGTTTTCGAGTCTTTGGCTTTACTTATCTTTCCACCATCTCTTTTATGCGTTATGATTTTGTGTGGTAACTGCAAGTCTTACTATTCTGTGGGTGGTTCCACAATTGTGGGATCCACTGTTAAATTGCCATGATTTTAATAGTCCTACACTCGTACTGATATTTTAGATCCCATCAAATCAAATTCTTTGCATATATAGGTTGCATATGCTTGTAAAGATCAGTGTGGAAATCAAAGTGCAAGTTTTCTGCTTGTGTATCATTTTATCTCCTTTGCAGAAGGACAAGCTGTAGCTACTGCGGCTGCGGTGACCTTACGTGGAAAGGTGCCTGCTTTTGCTTCAAATTTTGGAAGAGCTGGTTCTGAAAGTGCATCAGGATGGATCGCTGGAGCCCTTGCTGTTCCTGCTGCAGGTATATAATTTCGAAAATAATTTTATAATGTTTTCTGCAGTGGATTTTCTAGGCATATGCGCATGTCCTTCTACAATTAAACGATTATTTTTACTTTTCCAACTCCTATACTATGGAGATATGTCATGTGACTACTACTAGGTTTCTGCTCATCACATCTTAGTGATTCTTGCAGTAGCATGTCATCAACAGATACATAACCTTTAGTTTGGAACTGTAGAACACAAAGAACAATACTATATGAATATGACGCGAGGCTATTGTTATCTTGTAAAGTCTTGCAAATTTTGATATTTGTTGATCGTTATTCTAGTAGCATTTCCTTTTGTACCTGTTAATTGCATATGCTTTGTAAACTTTAGTCCTAACAGAAATTTCTTTCTTTTTCTCTAGCTTACATGCTCCTGGACCAGGAGGTTCATGCTGCAGAGGTACTTTGAATAACCTATAGTTTCTTTTTTTAGTTAATTAATACATTTTTTCTGTGTTCTTACCAAGTTTTTGTTCTGTAATCAGTTTGAGCGCACTTTCATTGCTATCAAGCCTGATGGAGTTCAAAGAGGACTGGTAATATAACCATTTGACTTTTGTTGATCCCCCCTCTAAGCATATTCTTTACCTTTTCTATACCTGTTTGAGCTAAGCCTTTGAACTTCTAATTTCAGATCTCAGAAATCATAGCTCGATTTGAGAGGAAGGGATTCAAACTTGTAGGCATAAAGGTAGTTGTTCCTTCAAAGGATTTTGCTAAGAAGCATTACCATGATCTAAGCGAGAGACCATTCTTCAATGGCCTATGCGACTTCCTTAGCTCTGGCCCAGTTATTGCCATGGTCAGTAGCACTTTGGTTCATTTTCATATTGATGTGAAGTACATCAACATGTACCTTTTATGAAGAACCTTTCATCCTGCCTTTCTAATTCTTGTAACTCTTACAGGTATGGGAAGGAGAAGGAGTGATCAAGTACGGACGTAAACTCATTGGTGCCACTGACCCACAAAAGTCAGAACCAGGAACTATCAGAGGTGATCTAGCTGTTGTCGTTGGAAGGTAATAACTTGAACTTGAGTAGACCTTGGATTCATAAAACTACAGTCCATTACCTTCATTCCCTCTTTAGCTTTTAAATGCACTTGTTCACCAACTTGCTGTATGCATCACTTTCTTTTCAAAACTAATCTGTCTATTCCTTTGTCAACAGAAACATCATTCACGGCAGTGATGGCCCCGAGACTGCGAAAGACGAAATCAACCTATGGTTTCAACCAAATGAGTTGGTTAGCTACACCAGCAACACAGAGAAGTGGTTGTATGAAAACAACTAGTGATTTTTGTTCTGTTTTAAGATATTCCGGAGATATAGTTGCCGCGTCAAGCGCGGAGGAAAATAGAGTTTATTGTTAGAATAAATATGTTTCCATTGAGGCAAAGTGAAATTGTTGCTATTCGATGAACAAAATTCTAAATTAAATCTCAAATAATCATGTTTTTGGATGCCTCAATTTTTGTCTCATTTTGGCTCTGCTGGGTTGGTTAGTTACATTTTCTTTCGTTTCCACGGCATTGGGAGTCGAGGATTAGGAGAGAGACCTAGGTAGCAATGAGAGAATGAAGCAGAGTTGGTATGCAACTTCAAAAATAGCCATGAAATAAAAAAAGCAGCCATTTAAAACCACACCAGAATTCTCGTAAGTACGACGACTAATCCGTCGGGGGTGGGTTTTCATCATAAGTAGGACGACCGACTATTCCTTACGACACGTCAGCAAACCCCCTTTTTGTTTTGGGCTGGTTCCAGCTGTTTTTTCCCATTGGATTCCAATTCAGGTCCGCCGAGCTTTCGCCCCTATAAATATCCAGTCTTCCTCTCCCAGTCTCCGTGTGTTTTCTCTCTCTTCGCTTCTCGTCACACCTCTGCGTCTGCTTTCCGAAGCCCTAACCCTAATTCCGCTCCGTCTTTCGTTCGATTTCCTGTTCGCGGCGGGTTTCTTCTCTCTAATTCGGTAATTGATTCTCTTCAATCTACATCTGAGCTTGGATTAGCGCTAGGTTTTCTGCTGTTCTTGGCTGTAGTTGACTATTTGGTATACGATTGATGTGAATTTGACGGAAAAGGATTGGTGGCTTTGTGCTTGCCTTTGATTTTCGCTCATACAACTTAGAGGTCGAGCTTCGAATTTAGCGTTTTAGGAATCGCCGATAATGAAACTGAGATTCAATCTGAATTTCTACTTGAAACGCTTGTTCTGACCAAATACATGTTTGTTTGGTGTACGCGAGGCTTCGGTTGTACCTAATATACAAGAAACTCTGTTGCAATTTCTGCTGTGTGATTGGATTGGTCATTAAAAGGACTTGTGTTATTCTCTTGATTAATGTGCTGAGACTTATGTGTATGTTTTAATCTCCAGATGGCAGCTCTTAAACCCCTTACAACTGAGGCCATTGTGCTGACGGAGAAGAAGATGGACATGGCATTAGGTATTGTTTTGGTTATCATCTTTTTGAGTTTGTGTTTGATTGTATAGGGTGTCTTTTTTTGTTCCATTTTGTGATCATTGTGGTGATTTTGTCAATGCAGATGACATTATTAAGATGTCCAAAGTTGCTCCCAAGGGAAAGAAGCAGAGGAGGGATTCGGTACATTTATGTCTAGACATTTTTTTTTGTTTTAGATTAGGTTTTCACTCTATTATGTGTGTAGAATGAAAATTGAATGGTACCAAACATGTCTCTTAATGCAGAATAAAAGTCAAACATTTCCTAAAAGTACTGCTCAAGATAAAACAACTAAGCTACGTCGTTTTATGGACACAAGATCATCCATCAGACAGGTGCGAAACTGATTTTTTGTTTTGATTATTATGTTAATTATCGTTAATGAACATAACCCCTAATGGTGTTTACCATATGGAATTCAGGGAGTTCTGGCTCAGAGAAGATCCAACTTCCAGGGTAACCAATTCCCTGTGGCAACTGAAGCTGCACGAAAGGCTGCTGTTGTTCCTCTCCGCAATAGAGCTTTTAATCGTAACCAGGTGCCCAACTGGAAACCAAGGTGATCTTTTATAATAGACTTCATGAAAATTGGGGATGTGCCTTGGTTTTCAATCCTTAAGGTGGTGAGAGTCTCTGTAGTCAGCACCTAATTGTAACTATGTGATTGTGAATTCACTACAGGTAAATATTGGTGCTTCTCTATTAGTGATGACCTACTGCCATGTGCTTCAGATACAATATTTCACTTCCCATAATGGTGGAACTCCTGCATATGATATGTTTATGTGGCAAACTGCCTGTTTGGGAGTGTACTGAAGTTCTGATTGTTTCCATAGATGCCATCCTCAATAGAATATCTGAATTAGCATTTAATGTTTCTGATATGCCAAGTATATCATATATTGAGTGGCACATATATCTTACGGATAGTCCTTCGGGAATGGGAGTTGTGTCGGTTTAGTTGACTGTTAAGTAAGGATTACAAGACTTGGACATGGAACAGATTTTGGAGAAAAGAGATGTTTGATGATAGGCTTACGTTGTTCAGATGTTTTGCTATACCAAGTGGGTGCTATCTTTTGGGAAGCGGACTCATGTTTGGTTTTGAAGTTGAGTCATTGAAGATGTTACTGTTCCAATTAATCAGTGCAAGCTGCATACGCTGGTTTTCCTGCAAGCTGTTAAATGACGAGTCATTGGTTCCCTCCATTTTGCTTTAGTCTTTTATCTTCAGTTGGTCAGTATTGCTGGTTTTTATGGTTCGGGGAGGGGGGGGGGCATCTGACTGAGCTTTTCACTCTTTTAGCAGCGATGCTTCACCCTCGTCTCCATTACCTGGTCTTGTTTTCCTGCTGATTGATGATTGAGTTCATCTGCTTTAAGGGTGCACTGACTCGATATAAAATGGGTAGTTGACCAGCCAAGCATCAGTCTCAGTTTTCAAAATCACAAACTAAAGAACAGTTCTTCTGTGGCAGCTTTTGTGTATAATCTTCTCCAAATTGGAAAACAAAAGGGGATGGATGTTCAGTTGGTGAATGTCTAGGTCCAGTAGGGCACAGTTTTCTGTCCAAATGTGTTTTTCACATATTATTGTGGGTGCTAGTCGGAGCCATAATGCCATAACCTGTATCTGGTCTTCCATCAGAATCTCTCATCTTTGTAGCTGGGATTGGAAGTCATTTTTGTTCATTTAATTGAATGGGTTGTTCACTTAATTGAATAAGGAGTGAGCCTCGTGTTGTGAATCAACTAATTCTGCTGCGACATAAAGGCCTTTCTTGAGGGTTTCTGTGAGCAAACATTTACCTGGTGGGGCATGACTTCAGTTCATGGTTTGTGGTTAGAGGAAGCTTTTGCAGAATAAAGGGGTGCTACACTGCTGATATATCATTTTTCTGTCAACTGTTTTGCCCTCAATTGGTTTGTCTTGTTAATTGGATAATGTATAGTATAATGATCGTGATGCACTTTAAACTTCAATCAAGGCGAATGCATATCTCTGCATGGTCAATTACTCTGTTTGGTGCTGGCAAATTGGATAAGCCCTCGTATCTGTCATCTAAGTGAGCTATTAAAAACTGTTTATTCAATTCATCAACCCTATTTTGCTATTCTGGGTGCAGGGCTGGTGCTCCTATTCAGAGAAGGGCTGGAAATAATGGCTTCAATAACAAGGTATTCTTTTAGTTGATTCTAGCCTTCTTTATCGGATACCAGTCGAGAAACCACCTACTGCTGTAGAGTATAGGAATTAGATAGGCTTGGTAGTAAGAGCTGATTTTCCCTGGTTAATGACCGTAAGACTAGTATTAGTAATGTGTATTGGGTTATGAGAATACATAAATGTGGAGAAGCCCTGGATTGGGAGTATTGTACTTGTACCTATAATTGGGTTGAAAGTCGTATATGCTCATGCTGTTTTGTGGTCTGTTCCTAATAATAGTTTGTATTTGGAGCGCAGCTTCCACCGCAGCAGCAGCAGCAGCATCGACATCAAGAGAATGGAATTGCTAAGCAGAGGCCTCAAACACTTGATTCGCTTTTTGCAAACATGAAGGAGCAAAGGATGAAGGCCCAACCACCACGCCAGAATAATGCTGCACCACAACATAATAGAGGTGGCCATTCAAGGCTCCCTTGGGGAAGAGGCAGGCGATTTGGCAACTAATTCATACACAGTTGGTGTACCTGCTGGAAGATGATTGCGGCAACTGTTACTACTTGTAGATGTGGCAAGAGGCTATGTAGCTGAAAGTGCTCTCACAGGCAAGATGTGATAGCCTGTTCTATTCTTGTACTCGGTCTGTTTAATTTCTGTTTTGCGACTTCTGCGACATTTGTTATCCCGTTTAGTTTCATTCAGTGGCAATGTTGTGTACATATAGTAGTCTCATCTTTGTCGGACTACTGATTGCTGCTTTCCGATTATAAAGATGAATAAGATCTCATCCTTGGTCTATAGCAGAAATAGTAGCTTTGCCCTTGGAAGTGTAACAGTTCTCTCATCAATTGATGATGCTTTTTTTTTTTTTTTTTTTCTGTTTCGAACTAAATCAACTAATTAAGTAGCAGATTAGCAGTGGCACTAACTGCCATACCTGTCACTGGTCTTGTCCCATGTTCCAACTCCTAGCCACCTCCCGTTCCTCATCTTGATCACCCCCACGGCACATGAACACAGAGGCCACCATCGTTACGTTTTGACATCACTCTCTCAAAAGCTACATAATCTTTCTTCTTCAATCTCGGTTCAATCCCATCTCAAAAGCTATGACTTTATACATGAGATCTCCCCCATGGCTCTCTCACCCATCTCGACCCATTCTCATTAACAACACCAACACCTCTTTTTTCAGACTTGGCTCGACTTCATCCAACTGCTCAAGAATCCTTACTACAAAAGCTTCGTCTTTGGGTGAGAGTGAAAGCGCTAATGGGATTGCAGAGAACTCTGTTTCTGAGCTTTTGGATGATGAGTTGCTAAGTCAAGTTTCGAGTGCTAAAGATGCTCAAGAAGCACTCGATATGATCAATCAAACGCCTGAGAGAAACAACGGTGGTGTTGTGAGTGTTTCTGATTGTTTCACTATTATATCGGCTTCCCTGAAACGGAACAACCCAGAATTGGCTCTCTCTGTTTTCTATGAAATGCGAGCTAGTTTTGATCAAGGTAATTGTTTCATGAAGAATAGATCTTTACTACTAAGTTTATCTTTGATGAATAGTCCAGAGGACCTGCATTAGAATCTGAAGCTTCATATTTGGGGGATTAGATAGCACTAAGTTCTTAGTGTTGAACTTCAGTCTTTCTAATAACATATGTTTAGTACATTAGTGTCGTGACTGTCGTCTTGATGTATTTGAGATTGTTGATCCCATGTTTGGGGCAGGTGTTGATGAAAATGGGCCTTTAAATGGGAGGTGGCGGTGGTCGAGACCAGATGTAAGTGTTTACACAACACTGATTCTGGGTCTGGCTGCATCACTTAGGGTTTCTGATGCTCTTATGATGATCAACAATATATGCCGAGTAGGAGTGTCTCCAGCTGAGGAGGTATAAATAGCTCTTACTGGTTTTCGGCATGTTATTCTGCGGCCACTAATAAAATTTCTAATCATCCACAGGAGACTTTACTGCCTTGTTTTCACTTCTTCATTTTGTCACAGCCACGTGGGAAAATCATACGACTTGATTCTAACTCTGTGGCGTGGTTTTCGTGGATGTCTTTCAGGTCCCTTTTGGAAAAGTTGTTAGGTGTCCAAGCTGTATGATAGCTGTTGCTGTTGCTCAACCACAGCATGGTATTCAGGTTTACATGTTCAAGACTTTTGAACTCGTATTTTTTGTTCAAAGTTATGTTACTCATACAACAAATGTCATGCAGATTGCATCGTGTGCAAAGTGTTCCTACCAGTACGAACTTGTTTCAGGCAACATAGACAGTATTGTATCAGAAGAAATTGGGTTGGATACTTATCCATTTTATAAAAATATGTATCTGGTAAATGTTGGATTAGAGTTACTACAGTTCTCATGAACACAGACAAGGGCATTTATCAGTAACCAAACTTGAATATATTGTTAGCAGTAATGTAATGTCCAGCCAGATTAAAGAGTTTTTGTATTTAATCACAGTTATGTGTAAGATATTAAATAAAAGCGTATAAATGTCAATACTGTCAATCACACAATCTTATTATGTGGGGTGTTGATCCTGGGATATTGACTTTTTCTAAGGATCTCCTCCTGCCGAACGCAGCATGGATATTCCAGCTTGGAAACGGGCACTAAGATTCCTGCAGATATTGAAGCAAAAGATTCCTGCTGCTGTTCACTCCATTGTGGTAGAATATTATTCATTTCACATGTTCAATTGGCTCTGATGATTTCTGTCTATACCATTGATTTCTCTTTTGCTCTTTTTTCAGGTACAAACCCCTTCTGGTATGGCTCGTACGCACAGGTTTGCCACCGAAACAGTTGATCTCCCAGCACAGGAAGGAGAAAGGGTAACTATTGCTCTAGCAGCTCCATTAAGTGTATATAGAGAAGTAGGTCCCTTAAAATTTAGTCCAAGGGCCCCCAATTTTTACCCTAGTGAACCTATATGCCTGACAAACCATGAGGATGGCCGGGAGTCACAACTATTAAGAGCCCCCACAAAGGACAGTGACACATTGCTAACCAACCCTTCTGTTCTATTTCCAATCGTTGCTGTTTTGGCCACTGGTAATGCTGCCTCTGGAGTTATAGACCCCAGCCTCCCTCAATTCCTTTCAGTTGCTGCAGTGACATCTCTTGCTGTTGGAGTTACCCTCAAAACTTTTGTTTTGCCCCAACTGAATCGTGTAAGAAATGACTTATATTTCTCTGTATAGCATCTGATATTATTGATTTAAAGCCCAAATGAAAACAAAAAGCATAATGATCATCTTCATGAGATTTCAGGTCCCTTTGGGTTTATTATTAGTTCTCACATCATTCTGGATATTGAATACTATGCAATTGGTTTATGACTGTATGTTCCATTTAAGAAATTCCTTCAACAACTGAAAAGTGTTGTCGTTGTACTCATTTGTTTTGTCAGCTTCCACAGAGAGTAGTCGATACAGTAGCTATTAAACAGCAGCTTCTAGCTCAATATGACACACTCCAATCTCGTATAAAGGGCCTCAAAGAAGCTGCTGAAAAAGAGGTACCATTACCCTTGCTGGTTGTGAGTTGTGACTGTTATGTGGTAAATTAGAAATCTTTTCCAGGGGAGCATCGACATGTATGAATCATTTGTGTGATTATTTGTTTGTTTGTTAAAAAGCACTCACCTAATGTATAGAAACATGATCTAATATTTGATTTTCTGACTAACTCTTCGGTAAGGGTCTCTACGAGAGGCACTCACTAGTGCAGTAGTGACAGCAACGATTTCAGTCTCTCTTTTTTTGTGTGTGTGGGACGATAACATATTGCAAGTTCCCTTTCATGCATGAGTTAACAGTTGTATAAGAGTTATAAGAAATACGTTTTTCCTTTCTAGGTCTGGATGTTGGCTCGGATGTGCCAACTTGAAAACAAAATTTATGCTGTAGGAGAGCCTTCTTACCGGTGAGCCCTCTAAAATCTTTCTTACTAACTTATTTGCATTGCTACCTGGTAGTAAATTTTAGTTGAATGAAGTTACAGTGATATAGCAACTAGCTACTTGCACATGAGCATGGAAGAAATTGGTGTTAGTCTGATATAATGGTTTGATTATGTATAGTGCTCGAAGTAGTAAAGTAAAAAGGGTTCGAGAAGGATTGGAAAGTTCTCTCAGGGGAAGAATTGAGCTGATTGACAGCTATGCAAGGGTATAGTTTTGTCATCCTACACAAATTAGCATTTCCTCTCTCCATCCACTCAAAAATTGTCACCAACTAATGTAGTTATGCTGTCCAATTTATCAGATTTCTTCGATGATTGAAATTGAGGTAGAACTGGACTCTGATGTCCTTGCTGCTGAACAAGCAAGCAATGTGGTAAGTCAGCTAGTTGCATTGTTCTTCTTCTTTGATGTGCACTTCACACAAGCTAAGCTGACAGTTTTATTTGCAGGAAAATATCGCTGAACAAATACAGCAGACAATGGAGCTAGAAAATCTAGAAGAGGTTAATCTCCCTCGACTTGGATCCATTTATTTTGCTAGAATTTTTTTTTCCTCACATATGAATGCATATATCAAACTCTGCAGAGATGGAGAATACAAGTCGAAGCAAATGATGAGGCAGAAAGACTGCTTAGTTCACAACCATTACCCACAGAACAGCTTTAGGATTGTACCGCTGGTGTATCATACATTTACAGTACTACAGTTTGTGGTTGAATTGATTAAAGAGCAGGCACAAGCTCCTCTTACATCCTACCAAATAGCACTGAATGACATACAAATATGCCATGTTCAAGGAGGGAATAGCAAGGAACGAACATGGGGGTGCTGCTTTCATGTTGGACAGGTTATGAATCATTGAGTCACTTCAGATTTCAGAGCTTGGCTTTTGTAGGCCTTCGTAGGTAAACAGATAATGAATTGACAATGGTTATGAAAAATTCCGGTTAATCACCACATTTGTACATGTTAGAATAGTTCTGATATACTCAATTTACACAATTTTGCCCGCAATACATTGAAAAAAAGTAGGTCACAGGGAAGACTGATCCTTCATTCTGAATGGGTTTAGCAAGTAACCAATTAGGTTTTCAGAACAAACTTGTGGTTTGCTGCAGCCTGGTTGAACCTCTAACATCTTTGTTTCTCAGAGACCTTTTGCGTTCCTTGTCACCAGTTCACACCGAAATGATAGTGAAATAACAACCAGCTCCTTGCAAGACGAGCATTGATGTCTCCGTGTTCTGAATTTCTCATCTCGTCTGAAACTATATTCCGGTCATATAGTGTACAGTCCTTCCAGAGTAGAGAAGACGGGGTTCGAGAAGGCTATGGAAAAATCTCCAGTGGAACTATTGAGTTGATTTTCCTAACCCTCACACCAAATAGGATGACATGAGATTCCAACTGAGTTTCATGTGGGTTGGCATTGATGCCACAAACCGAAGGACATCTGGCTTTGAATTATCTGTGGGGTGCCGCTTATCTAACTTCTGATCCAATAAAGCAAGGAACTTGGAAATATTGGGGAGAACGAGTTCCCTACAGTGCAGATGTAAAAGAGGGACTTTCGATAAAACACTTCCCTTCTGTACGTCCAGCCCAGCTGGCCTCCGCAACTTGTATGGTAACCCAGTTATCGGCTCAATATCGACTTGAGGCATTTGTTTCCATCTCCGGTGAACAAACCACCCATACTTATAATCACCCACGATTGGTGTACCTAGAGCTTCAGCACAGTGAACACGGAGCTGAACAAATACAGCCCAGCTCAATCAGAGACAATTTAAAATCCAGTATCCAACAATGCTCTCCGATACAGAAACGACCAGCATAAGTTTATGCTCTACATGAAGGAACTTGTACCTGATGTTTTCGGCTAGTGAGTGGCAGTAACTCAATCCATGAGCATCCATTAATTGTAGGACCAAGCACCCGATATTGAGTTAGAGCTGGTTGGCAAGCTTCTAAGCCTGATTGATTAGCCAAGATGACCCTCTCCGTCTTCCCATCGTCAAGAAGCACCTGCCCCCAATGATTAAAATAAGATACAATCACATTAACTTTTTGAAACCAAAAAAAAAAAAATATGAAATTTGACCGACAAAAACCTTTGTTAGAGGAGCACAAACTAAGCCTTCCTTTTCCATGGGAGACCCTATGACCAATGCCCAGTACCTCTGATATTTTGCTTTACAGGCATCATTCCAAGCCTAGAATTATCCAAATGATATCAGTCTTGAGAATAAAATTTCTCAACACTTATGTATTTCATATTATAAGTCAGTGTCTCCAGCTGGCGCTACAGAGTAATTAAAAACATGAGGTACAATACCCGGCATGATGATTTCGCAATATTGATGTCAGTGTATAAGGATTGCAGAAGAGATACACTTTCTTTTGTTCTTCCCATTAAAAGAAGGCCGCTGCTCTCTCTGTCAAGCCGATGAACCTGATACAAAGAAGATGCAAGCAGAAACTCTTAAAATCATACACAACCAGAGACTACAAAGTATTAAGGGATGACCTTGGTTCAAAACGAAGACCAAAGAGTCCAAGACTACTGATGTGAACAGCCTAGCCAGTAACTATGAAATGAAGCTACATTTAATGGGAATGATATAAATCAAGAAACCTTACCAGCTTAGGACCTTCATCATAATCATAAGATAATGCTGCTGCTGCCAACGCATCCATGCTGTTATGGACAGGCGCATTACCCTAACCAAATCAAATCAAATCAAATCATCACACAGATACACAAGTCAAGTTTTAGTGATATAATCAAACTGTGAGACGCTGCAAAACCGGCACAGTACAGACTCTAACCTTGACTGGCAGTTTCGGGGGCTTGTTCAGCACCAATATAGCTGAGTCCTGATATATCCAAAAACATTACTCAATAAACATAAACACAGCGATGAAAACCGATAAGCATAACTACATTAGAAACAAGTCATACCCTGTACTTGACAAGCCTTTGCAAGTAATCAATCTCATCAGCATTTGGGTACAATGTCTCACTAGGTATGCAGTCGAATCTCCTCGAAATCCTACTCTCCGCAATCGATACGGGTACGTATACTCTTGCCCCTTCCTCCATAACCTCACTAGGCCTAATCTATTTGCAACAAACAGAATCAACACAACACATAAAAAATAAAAATGTTTTCTTCCTTCACATGAACAAGCATCGTTACCTTCCTCAAAAGCCTTTCTTTTCCATTTGAACTTTGGTATTCCATTTGAACCTGTACAGTTAAAAAACAATTCAACAGTAAAAATCCAAACTTTAAAAGAGTTGAGAGTTGTTGATAAAGTTTGATGCTTCTTCTTACCAGGCCTTTATTGAAGTGGGATCGAATGGCGTCATCGTCAATCTCGTGGAGGTAATACCTGAGCCAACTCACGGAAGTGACGCCGCGGCGCAGTACGACGCCGCCGTCGTCATCGTGCGACTTCCTCCCCGGCAGATGGTGGCCCGGGAAAGGCGGCAGGGAGAGTAGCTGCCTGGGCTTTGGGCCTTCTTTCGGTGGGCCCAGCTTCGCCACGTGGTTCGACACTCGGATGAGCGGGGCTCCGGTCGCCGGAGGCGAAGACGAGCTCGAGTAGTACCGGCGAGTACAGAGCAACACGTGGCTGCACCTCCGCATCGTCGAGTGAGTAAACTGACGGAGGACGACGGCTATAGTTTAAAGTCTAAAAAGGTACATTTGATGGGCCTGTGTGAGTGGTCTTCAGCCCAACTCAGGGCCCGTTGTAAGCTGTGGCCCAATGGATAGGGAGAAACAAACTCAATTATTATTTGCCCAACCTAGGACAGGGAATAATTTGTCGGTATAGTGAAATTATGGGTGTGAACAGGTAGGTATATATGCTAATTGCTTAGCTCAAATTTGATTGAAATGGGATGAATGATGGCGATGAGGAGCTGTAACATGTCATTGATACGAATCCAGCAGTGCAACTAAGCTTTTCGACCATTTTTATATCTTCATTGTCATGTGGTTTGGTTATCATCTTTGCTCACAGAGTGTTGAAGGTAGGTGAATTTGAGGGAAGCATGTTGGAATAAACTTGTGGGAATGTTATAATTAGCACAGAGAGAGAGAGAGAGAGAGAGAGACCCGAGAATCTGTCGGGGGCCAAGGAAGCTTGAGCAGCTTGCCTAGTGGAGGTTTAAGAAGCTAGGGCTTGTTAGGAAACCTGGTAAGTGGTAACCGACAAGATGACAACATTAAAAAGAAAAATGTAACATGCACATATTTTTTTAATTTTTGTTGATATGTTTTTTATGAATTCGATCTTAATTTTGATACACATTCATCGTATATCACAATGTTTTTACAAAATCGGCTTGCAAAAATAATGGCGGAACTTCAAAACGATGTCCGGAGAGGCAAATATATATGTAAGTCTTGAACTTATCCAAAAACATGTATATATGTATACAATATTAAGAAGGAAAACTAAATCGATGGAGGGGCGATAACATAATCCCCAACTGTCTGATCTGCCATTGTGCATAAGAGCAAGTTTACGCGTTGAGTCATGGAGTCAGGGTCGTTAGGATAATAAGACAATAAGTTAGTGACATGTTATTTACTTCTTGATAGTTATTTCCACCCGTTGCGTCAAAGTCTGGGTCAGAACTTTATTTCTATTTAATTTTTATTAATTATTTAAAATAATGTGGAAGCATATATTGGCATCAAACATCACTCTAATAACGTGGAAATATGTACGGTCGAGATTAAGAGCGCCACATGACAATTGTGTTAGGTTAGGAGACTAGAAGTACCCTAGGGATTGACCCAGGAGAGTTCTTGCCCGGACAAGAATACACCGTTGGAGTGTTGATTTTTTAATTTTTCTCCTTTTTGAAGCTACATCTACATAACAATTAAGCAAAATACTCCTCGGTCAACTTGTTCCAAGAGGTTTTATGTTTGCTTTTATGACTCAACTTTACGAGTAATTGATCTTGTGTTAGACGTCTTTTCTAAAGACTTAATAAACCTTCTTCCATGTGTTATCAACTTAATTTGTTTGGGCTCTAATTTACTATTATGGCTGGAGATATATGCAAACATTAATCTCTTTTTTTTCAACTCGTCGTCATTTCTTAGATTGTTTATCCAAGGAAGACTAGTTTCAGAGAAGATTTTCGTCACTCCTGCATGCTCGTGTCACCAAAACAAAATCGTACACTGATATTGATCTTAGCTGGGTGGCCAAGTATGAGACTTTTGCTCAAGTAGGTTTACCAACACAAACAAGTGAGGTTCCACTTTGTTGAAGAAAGAATACAGTCCCGGTCAATAGTCCAAAACGATCAGACCTTTCCCCCTAGTTTAACGGGAAAAAAACAACCCACAATAGTCTCGTTTCACTTTTCAACGCGTTTCATCGATGCCGCCGCCCTCAATTCCTCTCCGTGGGCAGTTGGACTCTTCCTCCCTCTTCTTTAAACACGATTTCACGTCTCTTCTAAATTAGGTCGGTGGATTCTCACCGCTCATCAATCTCCGTTCTCATTCTTCTTCTTCTTCTAGCTTTTTCATCCCCGAATATTCACGAATAACTTTATGATTTTAAAACATTTTGTTTTGTACCTCCTCCGCATCAAATAGAAATTGGTGATTTACAAGTAGTCAATATTCTTAATTATAAGTAAAAATCGATTTCATGGTTACTTTCGAAGAATCGATCTTTGTTTATAAAATTCTTTGAAGATATATCGTGATGTGAAGAAAAAAAAGGTGGCACACTAGCAAATTCCTTGTTGACGTGCTCAAAACTCACGAGGTCCACCGTTTTATGCCCTTTAATTCAATCACAAGCTACTATATACACTACTAGTCTTTTCTTTGGTACCTTAGAAAGGTGAATTGAATCGAAGCTTTCATGATTGGGATCGGAGATTCTAACTTTGACATCTAGAATATAACGGAGAGAATATGATCCTCTCACGGTCACACATCAAGAAAGGGGATAGGATCACATATGATCTAATTTTGGGTGTACTTTCTGTCAACGTCTTTCTATATCAAAACCTAATGGGAAAATTTTGTATAGTAACCGATATCATTAACATGAAATTATTGTAGAATCTACATTTGAATAAAGTTTGGTCACAATAATGTGCACTAGCATGATTTACAAAATCTTAACCAGTCATATTCAACTTAAATCTAATACCTTATCGGAAAAAAAACCTTAAATTTAATATAAGATATATGTATTTAAATTTTAATTATTTCTATATCAATTGAATTGAGTCTTATAAAATATAATATGTGTTTGACATTTGACTACATAATTTCGAGTAAAGAGCAAAAGAATAATTAACAACTGTTGTAGGAGAAAATATGTAAACGGGAAAAACTATTTCTTTTTCATTAATAGAATGTCTTAAATACAGGCTGATACAATCTGTTACAATAAGTGTCCCGATATCACAAGGATTCCATGTATTTATCTAATTAATATCTGTATCTAACTAGGACAAGACACACACCAGGAATTATGGAGAATTAATCTCCTTAAACATTGCCCCTTGTGGCCATAAGAATGATGCATGACTTGTTGTCTCATTAAAAACCTCGCCAAGCAAACAAAAACCTCATGGGTAAAACAAAAGCTTGGTCTAAGGGAAAAAGAGTACAACGCACCAGCTATTAAAGTTACTACATGTGATGTAGACTCCCCCTGATGTCTACAGAAATGTAACTCTCCCTGACTGTAAATTCAGTCTAGGAGTTCTGATAACCTGCGTATACCAATGCTTCACACATGTTTCACAAAAGTAGATTTAGAAAGTGACTCGGTAAACAAGTCCGCAGCATTATCAACGGAACCGATCTGGTTCACTTGGATATTCAACAACTGTTGTTGTTGCTGATTAAAGAAAAACTTCGATGATATATGTTTTGTATTGTCACCCTTAATGAAATCCAACTTCATCTGTTCAATGCATGCAACATTATCCTCAAAGATGCAAATAGAATCAGTAACAGTAGATTTCAATCCACTGGAGCCTCGAATATGACCTATGATTGACCTGAGCCAAACACATTCTCTAACTGCTTCATGCAAAGCAATTATCTCAGAATGATTCGAGGAAGTAGCAACAAGCATTTGCTTTGTTGATCTCCAAGATATCGCCGTGTTTCCTATAGTGAAAATATAACTAGTCTGTGAACGACCTTTGTGTGGGTCATAGAGGTACCAAGCATCAGCAAATCCAACTAACACATTAACCGGTGTTTTGGAATAGGGGATAGCATGAAAATCACTTACAGCAGGTCCATCTTTCGATGGATCGAACAACTCCTTCGATGGATCGAAGGGGTTACTTTGATCCGTCCAGGCTGCATCCTTCGATGCATTGAGGAAATCATTTGATGGATCGAAGGACCTGTTTGGGTCAGCACAGTTTAAGGCATTAAGATGCATAGAACTCAAATGTTGTGATTCAACATTCCCTTCATCGGGAATTGCATGCTTTTCTCTCTATATTCTTTATAAGGGAAGAATAAACTCATGTCAATAGAACCTTTCAAGTATCTGAAGATTTGTTTTACTCCATTCCAATGACGTTGCGTAGGTGCAGAGCTAAATCTGGCCAACAAGTTAAGTGAGAAGGCAATATCTGGACGTGTGCACTGAGCTAAATACAACAAAACTCCGATGACAGTAAGATAAGAAATTTCAGCTCCCAAGATCTCCTCATCGTCATCTAGCGGACGAAACAAATTTTTCTTGGGGTGCAGACTGCGAACAACCATTGGTGTACTAACAGGGTGTGCTTTGTCCATATTGAATCACCTGAGCATCTTTTAGACATAAGCAGACTGGTGAATAAGAATTCCACCAACTCAATGTTCCAGCTCTAATTCGAGACAAAATCGAGTCCTACCAAGGTCTTTCATCTCAAATTTAGATTTCAAGTAGCAAACAGTCTCATTGATCTTTTCAAGAGTTCCGATGATATTCATATCATCAACATAGACAACTACTATAGCAAATCCTGAACTTGTTCTTTTAATGCACACGTAAGGGCACAAATCATCATTCTTATATCCCTTCCCAATCAAGTAGTCACTGAGGTGTGTATACCACATCCTACCGGATTGTTTCAATCCATATAGTGAACGTCTCAACTTTATAACATGAACACTCCATGGTCTAGAGTTACTTGATTTGGGTATAGCAATATCATCTGGCACTCTCATGTATATCTCTGAATCAAGATCACCATAGAGATATGCAGTAACCACATCCATAAGCTGCATGTTAAGCTTTTCAGACACTACCAAGTTTATCAGGTAACGGAAGGTGATGATGTCCATAACAGGAGAATACGTCTCCTCATAATCAATTCCAGGGCGCTGAGAGAAACCATGCACTAGCCTAGCTTTATAACACAAGACCTCATTCTTCTCATTACGCTTCCGAACAAAGACCCATTTATGTCCAACTGGCTTTACATTCGGTGGGCATAGCACAATTAGATCGAAAACTTGCCATTTATTCAGAGAGTCTAGTTCATCCTGGATTGCTACCTTCCATTTTGGCAAATCTACTCTACGTTGACATTCAACAACAGAGCAGGTTCCACTTCATAGTCGTCAATAATCTCCTGAGCAACGGAATAATAAAACATATCATCAACTAACATGGAAGATCTATCCATAAGAACGCGCACATTATTTGTTCTAAACGAGATTTCTTTATTCTCTGACATCACAAGAGGTTCTGAAGCGTCTCCCAAACTTGCCAATTGTGATTCAAGGACATAACTATAGTCAGAGACAATCTCATATGAAGGATTCACAATGTTGATGATTAATGGATTATTTTGTGCCTTGATGGCCTGCCTTCTAACCGGCGGCTCATCAATGGATTTTCTTGGTCTCCCCATTTTCTTCGTAGGAGCCGAGGCCGACGCAACACCTTCTACATGAGCATGAGGAACGTCTCATTGCCTAGTGTTGCTACTAACAAATCCCTTTTTTGAGATTTCTAACCTTGCAGGAACATTTGCAGCAGGTATATCAGATCTCGTCACTTTAGCGATATCAGCAAATGAGTCAGGTATAGAGTTTGCTACTTGTTGAAGATCAAGTATTCTTCGCACTTCCGTCTCACTTTGAGACGTGCGAGGATCATGAAGAGACACAGTGAGATTAAACCACGTCAATTCAAGACGTTCCACTGCAATGGAAGCATTCCTATCACCCCCTAACGGTGGGAAATATGTCTCTTCAAAGTGACAATATGCAAATCTAGCAGTAAAGAGATCTCCTGTCAAAGGTTCAAGATAGCAGACTATCGTTGGAGATTCATAACCAACATAAATGCCTAATCTTCTTCGAGGACCCATTTTAGTGCGTTGTGGAGGCGCAATTGGCACATAAACCGCACAACAAAAAATGTGCAAATGTGAAACATCAAGCTCATATCCAGTTACCAACTGGTACACACTGAATGGTTGGCGGGCTACGGGTCGAAAATGAAGAAGCATTGCTGCGTGTAACACTACATATCCCCATGCAGAGACAGGTAAGTTTGTATGCATTACCAAAGCTTTAGACACAAGCTGTATCAGCTTGATATGAGCCTCTGCTAAACCGTTCTAAGAATGAACATGAGGAACAGGATGTTCAACTTCAATCCCAAGAGACATGCAGTAATCATCAAAAGATTTTGATGTAAACTCTTATGGATTATCCAATCGAATAGACTTAATTGGATGATTCGGGTGGTGAGCCCGGAGCTTAATGATTTGAGCCAGAAGTTTTGCAAACGCAGCATTCCTTGTGGATAGTAAAGCAACGTGTGACCATCGTATTGATGCATCTATCAAAACCATGAAATATTTAAATGGTTCGCATTCAGGTTTGATAGGTCCACAAATATCACATTGGATCCTTTGTAAGAATGGAATATTGTCATTATTATCAACAACAAAGGAAGGATGTGCCTGTAACTTTACTAAAGAACAAACTTTGTAAAACGAGCGATGTGCATCAGAGATTGCAACATAAGAATCTTGTGGGATAACGTATAACGCTTCAACAATATTTTGTCGGGATGGTGCTGCACTCGTCTTGGAGACCGAACTAGGATTGAGAGGATTAGTCTCATCCTCACCATCTAAACCGATGGAAATAGGTAATCCCACATGTTTTTTCGCTCTGAAGAACGGATGACCATGAGTATTTTTTAAAATTTTGATCATCATGTCACGACCTGGGTGTCCCAGTCGAAAGTGCCAAAGCTTGTATGATACAGAATCACACGTAGTAGTGTTAGTCACGATATTAGATTCAATGATCTCAATTGTAGTGAGATATAAACCACTACGAATAGTCAGAAACTTCTCTAGAATGCGCTTGCGGCCACATTCAACAGGAGTTATACACAATAGTTCTTGTCCATTCTCACAATAGGTTTCCAAGTGAAATCTGTTGGCACGAATGTCCTTAAAACTTAGCAAGGTTCGATTGGCCTTTGGCGGGTATAAGGCATCAGTGATATATAATTTTGTACCATGGGGCAGCAGAAACTTTGCAGAACCACGCCCTTATATAACAGGCGTTGCACCAATCATGGTTGTCACTGAGGATTTGTATGAAAAAAGATCCAAAAATAGTTGCCTATTCCGCAGAATGGTATGGGTAGTACCACTATCTGCTAGACACACAATTTCGCATTGAGACATCTACAAAATCAATGTAAATAAGTAAGTCTTTGGAACAAAAACCAGGCGTACACTTTAAGTATATACTTAAAGATTTGCATAAGGGTGTGACTCTTGTTGAGTGCTGATATGGCATGACACAAATTGATGTATAACCACATCTGGTGTTGAAATCCAAGTTTGTCGATTTAGACCAACTATTTTACAACTGAAAATTTTTATTTTTTTTCTCAATATTTTCCAAGAAAACCGATGTATAAACAACATCATCAGCCAATGATACTGATGAAAAATTCATCTAAGTACATCACTCCCGGGTTACATCTTCTATGGGTCGAAGAAAAACTTTCGATGCATCGAAGAACTCAAAATAAAATGTGATTTTCCGATACCATTTTTGATGGGGCGAAGCAAGGCCTCGATGGGTCAAAAAATTAACCTGAGACAGTTTTTCAATTGGTCGAATGACTTTTCGATGGATTGAAAAATTATCCAGAACGATGTCTTCGATGGGTCGAATGAATTCCTTCGATGGATCGAAGGAACCCAAAAACGAGATCGAATTTCTGACATCAATATTAGATGGGTCAAAATACTGACCTGAGGCATCCCTTCGATGGGTCGAAGAAGTGCTCGATTGATCGAAATGTGCAACCAAAGGACCCGAGGATAAGGTTCGATGGATCAAAGTATTTTTTGATGGATCAAAAAATGCCAGAAAACAACCCGAGATATAGTTTCGATGGGTCGAAGTGCAATACTTCGATGGATCGAAAATGTCACCAAGTTCAAAATAACATCTTCTCCTTTGTGTCACGTTTGGACCGTATCATTGTCTCATATTTCCATATACTTATAAATATCAAACCATACATAAGAATTGCATGGAATAGAACATTCTGAAAACACTTTCATATACCAAAAATAGAGAAATATGCATTGCTTGCCAAAACAATTACATCATAGATGTGTTCTTATTCATAAAACAAAGACAAGTGTCTTTAAAATTCTTGACCAAAAAGTAAGCCAAAAACAAAACTAAAAACTTGAAAGATTACAGAGACAATGCCTTTTACATAGGTCTAATCAAAATCCGGGGTAGCAAGATCTTTCCCTTTGTCATCTGCAAGAACAAGATTGGTGTCAACCTCCATCTCTAAATCCCCAGCATAATTCGACTCTTGAGCTAAATACTGCTTGTGCTTTTTGTAGATGTTCTGGATTTCTCTACTAGCACGGCACTGTTTGTGCATATGCTTAGCAGAACCACATTTGAAGCAAATGTATCGTCCAGAATGTTGGGACCGTTGACCATCAGAAACTGAACCAGACTGGTCCTTGCTGAAGTTGGCGTTCTGATCTCTATGCCAAGTTAGATTTCAGCTATGGCCTTGGCCATGCCCACACCCTCTTCTACCCCCACGTGGAGCATGTCCTCCACGAGTATAAGGTTTTGTATGAGCAACCTTCTTATTTTTGCGGGCTTTCCTCCAGTATGATAACTCTCAGGCTTCTTAGTACCAGCCGGTCTAGAATTATTATTGAGGATGATCTCATGATGCTGTTCTTTTTTCGCAAGGTTATTGATGAGATCACTGAAGGTGGTAATTCTCCCTTGTTCGTACTCAATCTGGTACTGATGTGCGAGAATGCTCATGGAAGTTGGGAAGGTTTGTAACACCCTCTCAATCATGTCATTCTCAGATTTTTCCACCCCACAGAAACTCAACTCTGACTGCAAGTCTAGCATGGCTTGATTAAACTCTTGGATTTTGAGCAAATTCACAAGTTTAGTGTGCTCCCATCTAGCAGTCAAATCAGGAAGCTGTGCATCATGCACATTGTTGAAGCGCTGCTTCAGAACGTCCCACAATACCATGAGATCTGTTTTGTTTAGATAATGCTTCTTGAGAGTTGGATGAATATGACGCCTCAAAAACATGAGGGTTTGAGCTTTTGACTCTTCAGTGGGGGCAGGAGATTCGTTCTAGGCCCAAAGGGTTTGATGGTGTTGATCAATCTCTTTCCGATGAATGTAGTTTCCACATTAGAGACCCAACAATGATACTTCTTGCCTTGAAGTTCAAGTATGTCAAATTCCGGCCTAGCTGGCTCATTCGAACTCATTTACAAAAACACACAGAGATGTTTTATCAATAACGATCGAAAACTACGATCATAAAAACTTTCAAGTTTTATTGAATAAGAACGCGATCCATGATATATGGTCACAAAATCGATCATAAATGGTGACAAAAAACCACACCAAGGTACCGTGACTGACTGTCACATGGGATTGATTTCCCTTTTCTTTTCTTTTCTAAATCGTGACTCCCTTAGGACAGTCACTTATATTCTATAGATATAGGTCCATAGGAACTAGGGTAACAACATGTAATAGAAATCAACTCATATTACAATTATCATCAACTTAGATCTAGGGTGTTGCGGTAAGTAAGTTTGCTAGATCTAGAGATTGATGGTTTATAAAAGTTTACCTCGGTGGGTGTTATGCTCGGTATGACCGCTACTTTTGATGAAGAAGAAGTTCTTCTGAAATGATTTCTTGGAAGTCGTGCAATCTTGGAACGATTGGGAGAACTTGTGCTTGAGATGTCGAGATGAGAGAGAGAGGCCGATGGTGGAGCAAGGTGGTCGGTGATTTTCTCCTAGTTTTAAGTTTTTCTATTAATTCTAAGAGTCGTGCTGATAACATGTTGTAGGAGAAAATATGTAAACGAGAAAAATTATTTCTCTTTCATTGATAGAATGTCTTAAATACAGGCTGATACAATATGTTACAATAAGTGTCTCGATATCACAGGGATTCCATGTATTTGTCTAATTAATATCCGTATCTAACTAGGACAAGACACACACCGGAAATTATGGAGAATTAATCTCCTTAAACAACAACAACATTTTCAGCTCAATATGTACTATTAAGTTTACTCTCAGTACATGAGAATGAGAAATGGACCGACTACTATCATATAACTTTACTTGCAGTGGCAGAACCAAGATAAGATTATTATCCGGGCTGATTTTAGTCAAGGAATTGTTTAGTGCCCGAAGTGCAATTTTTTGTTTGTTTGGTATTCCATCATGATGTCATAATTTTAGATTCTAGTTTCTAATTGTCTTTTGCTCAAATTGCTAAAAAGAGAGATAACGATATTAAAAGAGCAATTAAGTCAATGCCTAAAGAGCATTAATTGCGACCATCTGTCATCTTCACTATTCAAAACTTGCATACTTAATATAATATGGAATTACTATAGCAAACAATAACACAAAACTATAACAAATACGTGTGACTTATGAAATACGAATTATGATAGTGCTATTGAGATTGAGACTAAGTGTGTTGAATTGATCGGCCAATGGATTGATATTTGAGATTTGAGCAGGTAAATCGCGATATAGAGATTGGAAGTGAGGGAGGCGACTCAAACGAGTTAGGCCGAGTTAGGCCGAGTTAGGCGATGTTAGTTTGGGAATAGTCAACGAAGGGTTGTCGGGATTAGAACTATCGGATGGTCGACACGTATAAAACTCTTTAATCAAGATCTTAAGAGACGATGAAAGCTAGTGAGTCTTCAATTAAGAGACAGTTGCTCTCTAGAATATATCTCACTCACGATCAATAGACCGAGAATAATATCGAAGTTAACTATTTTTTTTAACGTAGAGTAATTTTTTTCTTAGACCCAAAATTTTTATCCAGACTTAAACCTAGAGGAGCCTTGCTCTAGCTCCGCGGGTGCTTACTTGCATAGTTGCATGTTTTACCCCAGCTTAGCAACCGTGATCAATCTTCTCATAAAGCAAACATTACATATGAAACCGATCGATGGTGACACAAAATATCTTCCCCTTTAAAAAATCCGTACCCATTTATTTATTTAGTATTTTCCATTAATAAGGTCAAAATCTTGGTCAATTTCTCATCTCTGTCTCACAATTACATGGCATAAATATATTCCCAATAAATGCCAGCATATTAATCACAGAAAATCACCCCACCAATGTGGGTCTCAATAATAACAAACCTCAATCAAAGTAAAAAAAAACCCTAAATCGGATCAAAACAAGTCGCCTATGTTTTTTAACTTTTACCCCCATCCCCTGTAGATTGATGATTCGTCGTCCCCCAGGCCAATTAACCCCGTCGCGCTCGCTGGTGGACATGTGAGTCTTCTCTCCAGATCGCACCACGTGGCAGATCTGGTCCACCACCTCTCTTCGATTCAGTTTTCGGTTACTACCTTACTTACTGAGACTTTCCGCTTGCTCTCCCTCTTTTTGAATAAGAGAGAACGAGATGGAAAGGAAGGAAATTTTTAATTAATTAAAGTCTGGCGTTGTCTACTGGAACAGCATCGATTCCTATATATTGGGCTTCCTGTCATGCTTCTCCTGCGTCGCTCCTTAAACCACAAAGCCTTGTCCTCACAACACCTTCTCGTCATTCCAAGTTTCTTCGTTATTCTTCTTCTTGTGTTTGTTATTCCGAATCGGTTTTGATGGCCAAGACCATTCTCGTCACCGGCGGCGCCGGTTACATCGGCAGCCACACCGTCCTGCAGCTTCTACTCGGCGGCTTCAGCGCCGTCGTCGTTGACAATCTTGACAATTCTTCTCAAGTTTCCCTCCAACGTGTCAGAGAACTCGCCGGCGATTCTGGCCGCAATCTCTCGTTTCACAAGGTTTGTCCTTTTTTTATGTTATATATTTTGTCTATTTTGATATTGCAGAAGGAATTGTGGGTTTTGATTATTGAATTTTGGGTGCTGAATGAATTATTGATTTGAAGAGAGAGAGAGAGAGAGACCTGACTGATACTGATGGGTTGTTCCTGCTTGTCAGAAATTTTTATATGCTCAGTTATATTATTTAATTCAATCCTGGTTTGTTTTGTTTTGTTCTTGGTTTTGTTAAAAAAACTGTATTCTGCTTCCTGGGTTCATTGAAGAATGTAATTGTTCATATAAGACAATGTTTGCAGAAGTTTATATATCCTGCTCTTCTTTTATGTATAGTGCCTTAGATTTCTGTCAAGTTTGTCAAGTTTCTTTTACAAATATGAAAATGGTTACTGATAGTTGTATGTTGATGTCTAGATTGATCTGCGGGACAGACCAGCACTCGAAGAACTCTTTTCTTCAACACAGTAAGTGGTTTCAACACAAGCTCCCTACCCCAAAGTTGGGACCTTTTTTCATTTTAGTGTTGAAGTTTAGTTGATTCTAATGTGCGTTAGAACTGCAGGTTTGATGCTGTTATTCATTTTGCTGGACTGAAAGCAGTTGGTGAAAGTGTTCAGAAACCATTGCTGTACTACAACAACAATATTATCGGGACTATTACTCTTTTGGAAGTCATGGCAGTCCATGGTTGCAAAAAAGTTAGTTCTTTGACTCCAATCGTTTGTTTGATTCAATTTTGATCACTTGAAGTTTTGGTTTGTGGCTTTGAATTACTGCAATCTCATTAATTTGTACAAATTTCAGCTTGTGTTCTCTTCGTCAGCCACTGTTTATGGTTGGCCGAAGGAGGTCCCTTGTACTGAGGAGTTCCCTCTGGGTGCAGCAAATCCATATGGGCGAACTAAGGTATCCGGTGTGCATATCTGATCAATTTTGTAGCTCCATTTTATTCATCCGATGGGCGAACTATGCGGCTTCTTGGTTGTTGATATTAGTGTTGTTTATCTTTCAGCTCTACATTGAAGATATTTGTCGTGATATATACCGCTCAGACTCTGAATGGAAAATTATATTGCTGAGATTCTTCAATCCAGTTGGCGCGCACAGTAGCGGCTATATTGGAGAGGATCCCCATGGGATCCCAAACAATTTGATGCCTTTTGTGCAGCAAGTTGCTGTTGGTAGGCGTCCTGCACTAACGGTGTTTGGAAATGACTACAATACCAAAGATGGTACTGGGGTACGTGTTCTGTTACCTTTCATGCTGTAAACAAAATATTCTTTCACATTTATACTTCACTTTTCCTTTACTATGCTGGTCTGTGTGCATTACTTATGTTGGACGCTCAATCTTGATGGCATTTCTTTTACTATTTCAGGTGCGTGATTATATTCATGTCGATGATCTAGCTGATGGGCACATTGCTGCATTGAACAAGTTACAGGAGGCAACTATAGGTCTGGTTTTCCCTCAGATAACTTGTACTTTGGATGCCGTACTTCACCCTTAAGCTGTCCTCTCTTTATATCATGTCTTGAGGTTCATACATGGCTCAGTGTTGAACTTACTTGTATCTGTATCCACAGGTTGTGAGGTATATAACTTAGGAACGGGTAAAGGAACTTCAGTCTTGGAGATGGTTGCAGCATTTGAAAAGGCATCTGGAATGGTTTGTCTTCCCTTGCCCTGACCAATGCGACTTTTGAAAGTGTTTATCAATTTGTATTTGTTTATCAAGTTGGGTCTCTTCCTGCATAATCCCCCTCTTGATAAAAGAACTGACATTACAGTTATTTTTTGACATTAAATTCATTTGATCTCCCAAGTTCGAATGTTAGACCCATATTCTTGTCAAAATTCAGTTGGTATACTGATTTCCAGATTACTTTTTTAACATCCTATAGTTTTTGAACTTTTTGCATTACAGTTCATGTTTGAAGAATTTGAGCTCTTGTTCCACGAACGGCCATCATGTTGTTGTTAAGCTTATGTCGTTGTATTCTATTGTTTCAGAAAATACCGCTTGTCATGGCCGGAAGACGACCTGGTGATGCTGAAGTTGTCTATGCAGCAACAGAAAAGGCAGCAAAGGAACTGAACTGGAAGTAAGTTCTCAGTGACATGCAAACATTAAATCACCAAATTCTTGTATGCCATGGTTGACCTGGAGTTGAGACCAGTGATTATGGTTGACTGTGGATACAGAGTTTTCTTGGTTGAATGTCAAAGTATGGGATCATATGAATTGTGAATCTTATATTTATGAGCTTAATAAATTTGCAGGGCAAAATATAACATCGATGACATGTGCCGGGACCAGTGGAACTGGGCTAGCAAGAACCCATATGGCTATGCAGCACCTGAAGACAATTGCAATAGCAAGTGAAAGCTGAAAGACTATAGTTTTAGTTTAGTGGTTACCATCAGTGGAACTAGGCTAGGCAAATCCATGTCTATGGATCTTCAGACTCTAGCTATAACTAAAAGCTGATAGTTTCATGTCCTCTATATTTTAGTTTAGTGGTCATCTCTCACCCTCTTATGTAAAGCTTCTGTGGCCTTCCAGAGATTAGGCTTTTGTCTTTTTTGTCTACAGTACTCATAAACTGATAGTCATTGTGGTGACACGGTCTGGATTACTTACTTGGCCAATTAATGTTATGCCTTTGTTATCCCTTAATTTATCAGCAAACTTGTACGTTGTAACCGGTGCTCATTGGATCAGATACTAATAATATATATGGAATACAAAAAAATGGGTTTGAGATAGTCTTCAGCACAGCATTGCTTAAGAAGAGTAGTCCTCATAGTTTGGGTGGACTTCCGAAGGAGCTAGTACTGTATCACCTCAAAAATTAAAGGTCAAGGCGCATCTCTGATCCTTTGTTCAATGTCTATAGTATCAATGAAATGAAATGAACCCCTCCAAAAGATTAAGAAGAGCAAAAATGCCTCATTTTTCTTTTAAAAAAAAATGCCTCATTTTTGTGAAGCAACAACCAATCCTATTATATTAAAATAAGACCGTGGCCCAAATGTATCAGCCCGATAAGCATAACAGCACCATCCGACAAAGGCACAAAGCCCAAAAGAGATAGGAATTTTAATTAAAAAATTATATATAAAGTCAATTAGAAACTTTATTTTACACTTATTTATACTTTTTATCTTAATTAATGTCACTTTTCTTTATCCATATTTTTTGTTTTTCTAATTTTGACCTTTTATATTAACCTTTATTTCTTCGTCTTCTTCAAAATTTTAGAGAGAGAGAGAGAGACAATGGGGGACTATCATTCTGCGTAAAAGGATTTCGATGGAGCTTCGACGCAGTGGGACAACATACAGAGAAAGCTAGAGAATCTTTGGTCGAAGCCACTAACGTTCAAGCCTCCGAAGTTCACTCCGGCTATGAGAGCGAGAGCCGCGATCATGATTTAGAGAGAGAGAGCTCCAAAATGCAGCTCGATTCTCTCCATCAGCTGCCTGTGTTTGTGTGTGTGTGTGTGTGTGAGAGAGAGAGAGAGAGAGAGAGAGAGAGAGAGAGAGAGAGAGAGAGAGAGAGAGAGAGAGAGAGAGAGAGAGAGAGAGAGAGAGAGAGAGAGAGAGAGAGAGAGAGAGAGAGAGAGAGAGAGAGGAGAAGATTCCGGCGAATCGGAGGATTTCGACGAGATAAGCTTCGGTAAAGGTTCGATTCTGCTTTCTTGTAGATGTTTTATGTTTTGTGTTGTTTGATTGATGCTTTTGTTTGAGTTGTAATTTCAAATTTCCTATATGCAAATCGATTTCGATTTCCGATTTTGATTCTAGTATTGTGGATTATGGATCGGCACATTGTAGTGATATTATTGTATGTTTTCTCTTGTGATTTATGTATTTGTGTGTGATTGATGTGGATGATTTGTGTGTTTTGACATTTCGTATAAATTATGAGATGTTACAGATTGAGAGTACTACCTGTGTTGAGTGAGTACACTACTGCATCACTTTGAAAACAATAGTTAGCTATTCTGTGTGTGTTTGTACTTGATAGTACTATTAGTGTTGAGTGAATACACTATTGCATCCCTCTGAAGACACTAGTTAGTTGTAATGTGTGTTTTGTCTATAGCTATGTTTGAACTTGGTAGTACTATTAGTATTGAGTAAGTACACTATTGATGACTATTAAGGATATTACTTCTGTTCTGTAAGCAGTTTGTCTTTGATTTGCATATTGGTAGCCATGGACTTGGATTTGTATGCAAAGTGCACATACAACAACCATACAATCATGTTCGATCTTATGCCTACTAAGACTTTCATTGATGCGACTACATATGAGTATGGTATTCAGCCAATACCAAACATTGAGAAATTTTACCATGATGTTCTTAATGAACTGCCCATAGTGAAGCCTCTATTGACAAGAATCTCATCCGGTCGTCCAAAGGATATTCGCATGAAGTCTTCTGTTGAATGTGGGAAGGCGACGAGGCCAATTAGATGTGGTCGTTGTGGCGAAAAAGGAAGACACAACAGATTGACATGTCCCAAAGTCATCAGCAGCTGAAACCAGAGTAACTAGTGTCTATATTAGTCACAGGTAGTGTTTTCACCAGTCTAAAGTAGTACATTCTGCCTGAACAGATAATTTTTCTGAAAGCATGTCCATTTCCTCTACATACACTACATTAGTCACAAGATATAGTTGGTACAAATACAAGTCATTGGTAGTACACTTGGTCCGAATCTCTTTCAGCGAGTATTTTTCGATAAACATACAATATGATTCTTCATTATATAACATACTACTTTAATGTAATTTTCCCTTATGCGATTTGTTTAACATACTAATTCGAGTTTCTTGTTCTTCAGTTCGTGATTTTGTGTTGGTCAATTGTGCGTTTTTGTATGTAACAACGCTTTATGTGTGAAACCAACTACATTAGTAGTATGCAACAACAATAGTAGTACACTCATCATATAAAAAAAGTAGCACTACTTTAAAACATTCACCGCATTACATCAATGTTAAACATACTACTAATTTATCTAGTAAGCACTACTATTTCACAATAGAAAGTACTACTTCAAAACATTTAGTGTACTAACACTATTGTTGTCTCTAGTAAACACTACTCCAAAATATTCAGGGTACTACTTCAAAACATGGTAAGTACTATTGTTTTGTAACACAAGGTACTACATCAGACCCTAACAACATGGTACTACATCAGACCTTAACACAACAGAAAGCCATATCACTCTTCCAAATGGTGTATCTCCAACTAATTTCAGCGTTTCATTTGGCAAATTGTTTTTGCGTCGCTGCATCAGGTAGAAAAAGCCTCAAATTGTAGACTGATATTGTACTTTTGACGATTTTTTGACTTATACTTCCATTTTCTCCTCTGCCAAACAACAAAATGGACATCAAAATATTACTACAGACTAACATACACACTATCATAGACTATCATTAACACTACTGCATAACAACTAAAGCACACCAATCTGCATATACTACTACAGACTAAGATACACACTACCACGGACTATCATTAGCACTATTGCATAAAAATCAAAGCACACCAATCTGTATACACTACTACAGACTAACATACATACTACCATAGACAACTTAACACACTACTATAGTTCTATCTCACACAGCATATCAGTTTCAGCATAAACAAGACTAACAAGAGCAGAAACTAAGAGGAGATAGGTCACAATTACATTCATAAACTCTATGTCCTAATGTTGTACCAAAATCAGAAATTAAACACTCATACATTCAAACCACCATACACACTACTAAGATCAATACATCTAACATACTACTCACTTCAAACAAAAACACTACTTCAGACAACAAGTCACGTCGGCGAGCTTGGCGACGAGTTCGACGACGACAACGTGGAGACGGCATGGAGAGGGCTACGATTGAAGAGAGGAGAGATGGATTGCTCTGACAGGTTTTTGGGTATGAACAAATGAAAGAATAGACGATTTTGTGATTGATTGTTATGTTTGTATACGATGACATATCTATAAATAGATGAAATTTTAAGATTCTATCTATTTTACGTGACATAACATGATCTTATTTAGGCTAAAATTTTAAAATGAGCATATCTAATAAAGGTCTCATGTACATGATCTTATATGTACTTCGTCGATAATTCATTTTTTGGTAAAAATGAGGTTGCTGAACCAATCTAAACGGCGCCGTCCCTTTCTTTACTACCCACTGGCCATGTGCAAATCATGACGACGTCGTTCTCTTTCCTGAAAGGCTGAAACGGTCCCGTCACTAGCTCACTTCGGTGTCCTTTTCCAGCTCCCCTTATTCGGTTCCAGTCTGAGTCTGAGTCTCCTCCCGAGTGAAGAAAGCCCCATATTCACATGGGTAGGGACTCGCTGCTCGCCAATCATAATCTTCTTTCTTACCACAGACAGACAGGGCAGCCCGACCCCAACTCCCATCTCCCCAGTTCCTCACTCACACTCTCCGATCTTCACGGCCAACCGCATAACGTTTTCGAATCTCTCGCTCCAATTATTATTTAATATATAAGTCTCTGACTCTCTCCCTCTTAGATTTAGCAAAACAAAACCTTAAAACCATGGCGGAGGAAATCATCATCATCCACCTACCTGAAGACATCATAGTAAACATCCTCTTCCGCCTTCCTCTCAAACCCTTGATCCGATTCGCCTCCGTCTCCAAACGATGGCGTTTCATCATCCTATCCGACCCCCACTTCGCCACGTCGCAGTATCTCCGCCAACGCAAACCGCTCCGTCACAGACTCCTCGTCTCCACCGACTCGGCCCCTCAATTTCACTCCCTCGACCTCGAAACGGCGTCGTTTGGCGACGACGTCAGGAAGCTTCCGGCTCGGCCCTTCCAGCTGCTGCCGGATTGCGCCGTCGCGTCTCTACTCGGTTCTTGCAATGGCTTGGTGTTTGTTCTCTTCGACTCCAAAAGCTTCGTTATATATAACCCTTCGACTGGGGCTTTCAAGTACTTACCCGACCCGGGAATCTACTCCGCCGACAAGTGCATAGCGTACCAGGCTGTGGGCCATCTCTCCGCCGCCGACGACTACAAAGTAGTGGTCGGGTACTTGTATTTTGCAGAATCCAATGCAGGGGCGGAGTATTCGATGCTGGAGGCGGCTGTGGAGCTGTTCTCGTTGAGAAGTAACCAATGGAAAACCATCAAAGCACGAAGCTATTTCGATATCAGCTATCATGGAATTGTGTTGAATGAGGCCTTGCATTGGGTAGACCATGCTGCGCCGGGTGACATTGTCGCTTTTGATTTGGGGGAGGAGGAGTTTAAGACAATGCAGCTGCCTAATTTCGAAGGGGATGGGAAATACTTCACCCATCTCGGTGTGGGTGGCTGCGGTGGAGGAGGAGGGAAGAGTCTGTGTGTGTCGCGGTATCCGGAGGGTGCTAGTGGTTTTGTTGATTTCTGGGTGATGAATGAGTATGGTGTGCGTGAGTCGTGGTGTAAGATGCTTACAATGAGGGTGCCGGAGATGCCTGAGAGGCTGTATCATGGCGCCCCGTGCTTGGTTATGGAGAATTGCACTGTCGTGGAGAAGCAGAAAGGGAATATGATTGAGTTGATAAAGATTGTTCATAAGGAGGGAGAGGAGATTGGGGTGTATAGGATGAGTGGCGAAAGGGTTCATGTTATCCCGTATGAGGAGAGTCTACTTTGGATTGAATGATTACCATCGAGCGCACAGTGGTATTAGTTTACTTCTTCAGATCTATTAGACTTGTTATTGATTGCATGAATATCTATTGTCTTTGAAACTCAAACATGTTTGTGTTGAGTTGCTTGTATCTTTTTCTTATGCCATGTATGCTAAATAGTTCACTATCTGTATTATACTATATTTTTCAATGTTTTACTAAATCTCTGCTTAACAGTTGGTTTATGGGATCAAATGGGTGCAACTTAAAAGACATAGAAAGACTCTGACAAGTTTCTGTGTTGATCAAACATTTCTCTTGAAGTTTTGAGGATATGTACACAATTGCAGTTTGAGAGTAGTTTTCCTCCTGTTTGTGATTCAGTAAAAGGTTGCTAACAAACTTTCTTTACCGTCTCTTATCTGTAGTTTTGCTCTTCCTATTGTCTCCATTGGGAATTAAAGTCCTTCTGAAGGGACTCACAATGGTGCACGCGCAGAAGCTCCAACCATAAATAGTTATGATGCCAACCTGTGTAATATACTTGGTTCATATCAGATATGAGTTCTTAACTTCTTATATAGTAAACAATTTTCTAATCTAGTAAGTGTTTATATTTCACTTCATGATGCCATTGCTCAGCATAAGCCCGAGTGAAAAGGGAATTTAGTTGTTTTTTTCTTTCTATTTTTGTGCCGAATTCTATAAACCAGATAGAGCAGCAGCACTCTAGAGCAATAGATAATGACATAGCAAGGTGTTTGATGCTATATCAACATGTAAAAATCGAACAAGTTGTTTCAATCTGTCAAAGTTTCAATAGCACTAACCCAGTTATCATATCAAATAGACCACCTAGGTGGTTTCAACTTGGATCTATTCGTCTTCCTTTCTCAGCAGCTAGCTGCTTGTACAGTTGAGGGTCTTCTCCTTACTAGCATACCTAAAATATCTGCTGAAAAACAAGATTGGTTATGACATATAACCATACAATCCCGGTGAGATCTGTCTCAAGTGATATTAGTTTACTCCACTTTACTAAGCTTGCAAAATCCGTATGTGTTTCCAAACTAGACTATGTTCATAAGCCCCGGAGTATAAGTATATCCTGATCAAGGTGCCAAACGTAGCAGGAGGGGTTGATAGTTGAGCAATATATATGGTTCTGGTAACCAAGCTATATATATATATATATATAGGAGGGATTGACTATTGAGCATAAATGTATAGGCAAGGTGGTAGCATATATATTTGGAGATAAGATACTTCGGTATAGGGGTCATCATTTCAAAAAATTCGTAGGCGGCCCGAGGCCCGAAAAGCCTAAACCTTGCCCGGCTCGAATTTAGGTCCGAAAAAACCCAGCCCTATGGGCATAAGGTCGGGCTCAGGATGAGGTCCCAAACCCCATGGGCTAAAAAGTCCAGTTCGTTAAGGCCCGATGGGCCAAGTCCGTCAAACCCATTTATTGTATATATTATAAATTATTTTATCAATATTAACTTCTAAACTTTCTAATTTACCTTAATTAATATCATTCATTTATATACTAAATATCAATTTTTTGAGACTTATATATTATTTAGTGTATATACTTGTTGATATAATTGATAATTAATCACTCTTAATTTTTAATTTTTTTATTTAATACAAAAAAATCCTGGTCCGGCCTTATGAGCTTAGTCCGACTCGGCTCGACCTTATGGGATTAGTCCGGTCCGGCCTTAAAAGCCCAATAAAACTCGAGACCCAAAAAACCTATAAATTTTAAATTTTCAAAAAAATTCGGCCCGCCGGCCAGCCGTTGCCGACCCCACTTCAGAAACTAAGCTACAAGCTTCTCCAGTAACGAGAATGAGAGCCAACTGATCACATTATGTTTGCCAAATGGCAACCACATTTTGACATCATTTTGTGCCGTTGGGTTGGACCGTTGGTGTGAACCTTTGGGCTGCCGTAGCAACTTCAAACTTGGAAAGATGGAGAGCTTTTTGTCCTTACAAGCTTGAATTCAAATTGAAATCGAGGTAGCTGTTGTGCAATAAATCCAAAAGCAAAGTAATTTTCTATAGAAAACCATGATGCCGGTTTTGGTTGAAGTAAAATTATTCTATGGACAGCAGTGTAGTTGCACTGCATAACAGATATTCCTATTTTACCCACTACTCTCAGTCTCTCGCTATCCACCCGCTGCCTACCTCGCGCTCCCTCTCGCTTCAACTCCCGCGCGCACCTCACCCTAGCCCCTCGCACACTGCTGGACTATGCCTCGCTCTCCCTCTCCCTCTCCCTCTCCCCCTCCCCTCTTCCTTTGGAGTTTGGACAACCTTCAAACCGCACCAACTAAGCTCCTTTGCCACCGAGACTTCGCTTCATATGAATTGAATATCATGTGCAAGTTAATTTGTATTCCACTTTAAGCTTATACAGACTCCATTGAATTGAATTGTTTATGATTCAATCAAGCATTTGGGAGCTTCATATTCAGAAACATATGAAAGACCCAGATTCGAATTTGACAAACACCCAATCGATCTTGCCTTGTTTTATATGTTTTATCGAACATCATCAATCATGCATCATGATCCTGTAAGTAAACATGAAAGATACATAAGAGGATGCATGAAATTAAAGATAGAGCTAGGTGCGACGGTACAGACGGGAAAGTGGACTGCGAAGATCTGAGGGTAAAATAAGAACATCATTTTTTTTTGCTAAAATCATTAATCTTAAGCCAACAAATAGCTGCCACGTAGACAGTGCTGATAGCTTCTGTTGGTTCAATAGTTGGTTCTGTGTTGGATCGAAAATAATTTCAAAGATCATGTATATGAGAAGTAAAGTTAACCCAACACTGTTGAACCGTAGTTATTTTATATAAGGCTATTATCGCCTTCTTGCAATTTCATGTTGCAATCTATCAGTTTAAACTTCTATCAGCAGTTGAGCTCTTTATTTGTTTTCAAATAAGTAAAAGGATCATAATACATGCTAATGCAGTAATGCTACAATATTAAGAAGCAAGTCGATTTCAGCTAAAACGACAAATAAATATGCGTTTCGTTCCTGTTTTGCTGGGTTAATAAGGAACGCGGCACTGGAAGTGGACACGGCAACGTAAGTCAGATCTAACGAGTCGTTGCCTTAGTCGTTTAGGTAAAACGCCAGTCGTCGATTTTACGATTCATTTAACAAAGCTCTTCAGCTCAACTCTCTCTCTATTTCGAAGTTCTAAACCTCTCTCCCTCGGCCGGCTCCTCACCGTTGTGATCAGCTCCGCAGTTCCAGCTTCTCTAAACGCCGACGTTTCACAGCTCGTGTCAGATCCACGCCATCTGACTCCGACCGCCGTCGCCTTCGCCTTCGCCGCTACTCTCAAGAGATGGACAACCTGATCTCGCTGGTCAACAAAATCCAAAGAGCGTGTACAGCTCTCGGTGACCACGGCGAAGCCAGCGCATTACCTACTCTCTGGGACGCGCTCCCCTCCATCGCCGTCGTCGGTGGCCAGGTACCGAAGATTCTGATTCGTCTAACTTTTCAGCTTCTGTATAACCTAGCTCTTTATCTGTTGGCTTTGCTTGAACTGTGTTGCACAATTTGCTTTGCGACGAAGATAGGTCATCGTAGATTTTGACTCTATTCTTAAGTTTAGAACTAGGTTAGGCGCTTTGAAACGATAGCGAATTGCACGCATTCCGGTGATACTTGCTAGGAGCTGTACATGATGATAGCTGAGACATTGTTAATTTGAAAGGAGTATATGAAAATTAAATATGAGATGAATGGAAATAGAATAGTTGAGAAGAATATTATTGAGGAATGATTTGATTGTGATGCTGATAATATTTTGGTTTTGTGGTCCAGAGTTCTGGGAAGTCTTCTGTCTTGGAGAGCATTGTTGGGAAGGACTTCTTACCGCGTGGATCTGGTAAGATAGATACTGGACGCCATTTTTAGTCATTTGTGAGGGTTTGGTTTGGTTTGGCCGTATAGCAGTAGTTTTTGAATATTCAATTAGATATTGAATACTAGTCTCTAGCTATTCTTGCTGCTCAGTAAATAGAATGTTTTTACTATAAGTGGGTTTTCGTTTTGGATGTTTAGTAGTTGATACATGGGATAAAAATTGCAGGAATTGTTACTAGACGTCCTCTTGTGTTGCAGCTCCATAAGATTGACGAAGGCAGCAGAGAATATGCAGAGTTTCTCCACCTTCCGAGGAAAAGGTTCACCGATTTTGGTAAACCCTTTATCTGATGATTTTGCTCCTCTGTCTTTAATTGCTATGCTACTGGCTGTCGCTTGTGATTCATTCTTTCAGAGTACTTTACGAAGGCAATAAATAATCAATGGCCTGATATATATTTTCTTATTAACGTAATTATTTAAACCGAACTTACATGCTAATAATGATTTTGTACGTACAGCTGCTGTCAGGAAGGAAATAGCAGATGAGACAGATCGTGAGACTGGCCGTAGCAAAATGATCTCTAGTGTCCCAATTCATCTTAGCATATATTCTCCTAATGGTAGGATAATGAGTATCTCATTTTTTTACTTGTGTTTAATTTTTTGTTTTAACACTTCTGTGATGGGAATGGGAGGGATAATGTGGCAAATTTTATGTTTGTTTTTTGCAGTTGTCAACTTGACACTTGTTGACCTTCCTGGGCTTACAAAAGTTGCTGTTGGTAATCTATTTTCTCCTTGATTTTCTTTGAATAGTATGTTAGGATATATAACTTACACTAGCTGAAATTTTTATCTAATTTATATCAACAATCCACCTTTGGTAATGTAGAGGGTCAGCCAGATAGTATTGTGAACGACATTGAAAACATGGTTCGCTCCTATATTGAGAAGGTAAACTCCATTGAAAATTTGAATCTTTCTTCTTCTTATTCCACTCCAATGTCTCTATTTTCATATGTTCAATCATCTTATGCAGCCCAACAGTATAATTCTTGCAATTTCACCTGCCAATCAAGATCTTGCAACATCTGATGCTATTAAAATCTCTCGTGAAGTGGATCCGACAGGTGAGTCTAATATAGTTATTTGGGAGATCTCTTTACCAAAAAAAAAAAATATCACATTTAATTTTTCTTATTCTTGTGTTGCTTACCAAAGAGAGAGTCATCCAAAACCTCTAAAGCAAGTATTATTAGGTCGATCAACGAAAATGTGATTCTTGTACTCAATTTTAACTTGACACCATATCTTACATGTGAGATAAATATCTTACACTTGTAAATAGTGATTCAAGATGTGTTTGGTCTAATGTTCTTCTTTCAACAGGGGAGAGGACACTGGGAGTCTTGACAAAAATTGATCTTATGGACAAGGGTACTGATGCAGTTGAAGTAAGTTCGCCTATCATCTAGGTCTTATTGTTTGACACTAGATGATAAAACTGTATGAATTAATTCTTCTATTGCTGGAAAACTGTTGTTGAGCTTTATTGTCAGAAAGTGGTAGAGTGTGCAGTCATTCTGCAGTTGTACTTGCATATTTATGTTCTAATTTTTTTTTCCTATATTTTGCGGGAACTTAGATTTTGGAAGGAAAGTCTTATCGCTTAAAGTTTCCCTGGGTTGGAGTTGTCAATCGCTCACAAGCGGATATTAACAAGAATGTTGACATGATTGCTGCTCGGCGTAGAGAACGCGAGTACTTTTCAACTACCCCCGAATACAAGCACATGGCTCAAAGAATGGGTTCCGAGCATCTAGCAAAAATGCTTTCTAAGGTGACAGCATATCTTTTGTCGTATTGCTCTACTTTCCTTAACTGAAAACTAAGATAGTAGATTGTCCTTGTGCTAAACTTTGGTGTTGATTTTGGTCAATTTCACTAAAGCATTCAATGGTTAATGTTTTCAGCATTTGGAAACTGTAATCAAGACAAAAATCCCTGGCATCCAGTCCCTTATCAACAAGACCATTGCTGAACTTGAATCTGAACTGAGTCGTCTTGGAAAGCCCATCGCTACAGATGCTGGAGTAAGTTTGTCCATTTTACACATTCCTTATGATTTGATTGACTAATCTTTAGTTATTCTTGACCTCAGTTGGAAGGGAGCCTTCACATCTAGGTCTGAATTTTCTATTGTCACAAGAATTTGTAGTAATTGATTGCTTTCCAATTGCAGGGAAAGCTTTATGCAATCATGGAGATTTGTCGTCTATTTGATGGAACATATAAAGAACATCTTGACGGGGTGTATGTATTAATCATCAGTTTTTTGTGAAATAGTATTAATCATTAGTTTTTTGTGAAATAGTATTAATCATTAGTTATCATGCTAAGGAATGAGCGGTGCCTTTGTCTTGCTTGGTAAAACAGTTTGATATAATTTGCTCTTGTTACGTTCAGGCGTCCTGGAGGTGATAAGATCTACAATGTTTTTGATAACCAACTTCCAGCTGCTCTGAAAAGATTGCAATTCGATAAGCAACTTTCAATGGAAAATATAAGGAAGCTCATTACTGAAGCTGATGGGTATCAACCTCATTTGATAGCTCCTGAACAAGGGTACCGTCGTCTCATTGAATCCTCTGTAGTTAGTATAAGAGGTCCTGCTGAGGCTGCAGTTGATGCGGTAAGGAAGTAGCTTAAATTTCGTCATCTGGAAATTGCAATTGCTTACTTATTTACATTGCTTGTACTGAAATGGTTATCTTCTTGGATCCAGGTTCATGGCCTCTTGAAGGATCTTGTTCACAAGGCTGTAAATGAGACTCTGGTATGTTCAACCTGAATTTATCTAGTTTTCATTTATTTTTTTGGTAGTATTGAAAGTTGTACCGAACTTAATCATTTGCACTTTTGGTTTCTTATTTGGCCCACAATATTGCTTAGTTTCTGACTTTTCAAGCTGTTGGATAAATGTTGGGTTGTGTTTACTTACAGGAGCTAAGGCAGTACCCTGGTCTTAGGGCAGAGGTCACAAATGCAGCTTGCGAGTCACTGGAGAGAATGAGAGAAGAAAGCAAGAAAGCAACACTACAGTTGGTTGATATGGAAACAAGTTACCTGACGGTTGATTTCTTCCGTAAACTTCCTCAAGATGTTGACAAGGGTGGCAACCCGTCTCATTCACTGTTTGATAGATACAATGATTCATATCTCAGGAGAATTGGTGAGTCTAAGAAACAAAGCCTTCCCCGAAAGCCGATTGTGTATTGACATTGCTTTTGCTTCTCTATCTGATAACAGGACTCATTTGATCATGGAAAATACTTATTTCTATCGCTTAATCTGTGTGCTAAAATAAACAGGGTCAACGGTTCTGGCTTATGTCAATATGGTTTGTGCTAGTTTGCGCAACTCCATTCCCAAGTCCATTGTTTATTGCCAAGTCAGAGAAGCAAAACGGACCTTACTCGACCGTTTCTTCATCGAGTTGGGTAAACTGGAGGTAATTACACTCCTGCTCTCACCTTGGCAAGTGTGCTTTTGATGAAAACCAATTGTTGACTCGGCATTGACTCTAAAATTCTTTGAGCAGGCAAAGCAGTTGTCCTCTCTACTGAATGAGGATCCGGCAGTGATGGAGAGGCGGACTGCCCTTGCAAAGAGGCTGGAGTTATACAGGAGTGCCCAAGCTGAAATGGATTCAGTTGCTTGGTCCAAGTAGATATGCAGCAGATGCATTATTTCATTTCGATGTGGGTTTTGTCTCGATGACCACATGATTCATTCATTTAAGGTTTAGTTCTGATGATGGGGAAAATAGGGGGTTGGAGGCACCGTTTTGTATTTTATGTACCAACAAATTCCTGAGAGCTTTGGTCCCGAGAGCTGATGTCGTCTTTTGCTACATTTCAAGTTACATTTCTACATTGTTACTTTTGTAACAGCTACATTTAGATAGTATATATGATTTGGTATTTGATCAGTGTAAAAATGTCTTGGTTATCGCAAAACAAAAGCTTTGTCTGTCTATTTTGGAAGTGCTTGTTTTGAAACCAGAATCGGATCGACGAGGTGTACAATATCGCAAATGCTGGATTGCTTGTATTGTGTATGTGGGTTCATCACGAGAGTGACCCCAATACTAGTCGAAACAAATTTATAAATTATAAAGTATGGGCCTGTTTGGGATGCTTCGTTGTTCTCTGTCGTTGAACTTGGGTATAAGTGTATAACTCGGTGGAACATGGAACGAGCATAACTGAATTGATCATTCATACTCATCATAGAATTATGTAGAGTTGGGTGGTTCCTATTTTATCATTATTAAAAAACCCTGCCTGGTGAAGTTGCGACGTTCTAACCAAGAGGACGACATTTCGCGCTCATCAACCAACCGCTCAGGCACTCCCACCTTCCACCTCTTCAAGGTACAATTTTTCGGTGTTTATCTCAATCTCATTTCAATAACCTACCTGCATACTCGTTTCGCATTCGATCGATCATATAAAGATCCTGGGTTTCCTCAATTCCGAGTAATCGTTGTTCGGTAATGTGGAAATGGCATTACAATATTTGATTTGTTCTGTATCTCTGTTGTTGACACGGTTAATGGGTTTTAATGGTTCTGGCCGGTCCGTTTTAATTTTGGAATGATGAATGTTAATGGGTTGTAACTGGATTCTACGTGCTACTGAGGCACCTAAAATGTTATCTGATCAGATCTGAATCGAGTCAGATAAAAGCGTAAGCTTGAAACAGTTTTATCTGCATTAGTAAAGCAACTTCAAGGTCTTTGCTTTAATCTTTAGGTCCAGCAAGGTCTATGCTTTTTCAGAAAGGGGAATATTGACCTAAAGATTGTCTGTTTCGATTTTCTTTATGAAATGTAGGCAAATCAAACAAGTATGTTCATACATCTATGTTGGAACTCTCTACTTCTCAGAAGTTTGTGTGTTTTCCCCGATTTTTATTGGGTTTATTGGCGATATATATACTAAAGATCTGGACTTGTGGAATGTAGAACGGAGTTGAGGACACAGAAGAATCACATTCTGGCATAGATGGCATCAGAGAGGGAATGTTTTGACCTTTCAGGGCCATTGCACCTCACTTCCATTGACTGGTGAGATGCTTAATTCTGTTTACTACTACTTTTTTTTTTACTACTGAAGCTTATTCATGTGAGTATGGTTTGAAGTGCTTGCGAGTTATTGATCATATGTTACTTAATAGTTTGTCAATTCAGTTCTCATTCTGGTGTATGAAGTATTGTACTTCATTTCAATAACAGTATTGGCAATGAACATATGAATATACTTTCATGTGCCAACAAATAAACTCGCTGTTCAATTCAGTTCATTAGACTGTAGGTAGATTTTTTGTTGTTTTGGTGGTGTAGGTTGTTTATATACCTGCTTTGACATTTTGGCTCAATATGGCTTATAGGATCTGTACATCTTTGTGTGTGTGTGACCTCACAGGCAGCCTTTTCCAATTTTATTATGTTTAGCATCTTTTTGTGCAGACTCTCATGTTGTAGTATGTAGCCCAATTGTGTCACGTTTGGCATCATCTGGCCCAACTGTGTATAATAAACTTGTTGCTATATATCACTTTCAATATGGTGAAGATGCACACTGTCTTATGATGGATATGGGAAATATAATCGAGTGCCATTCTATGCAGGGAGAACCCTCACCATCAAAGGTCTGTTGCCGCCAGTCTGGTTCAAGGTGTCTATATTGTTGAGCGGGACCGCCATGAGAAGCGTGAAGGTGATGATGCCCTTGCTTCTCCTTGGTGGGAGTTCTTCCATTTTAAGTTGCTTCGCCGACTGGTGGATGATGTCGGTTTTTCCATCTTTGGTGCCATTTATGAATTCAAACCTCCTCCATCCATAAGTCACTGCTCATTGGAGGGAAGACCTTGCTATGTAATAGCCTTCCGAGGCACCTTAACTAAGTCTGACTCTGTCTCACGAGATCTTGAGTTGGATATGGAGGTAATCCGCAATGGGCTTCATCGAACTTCTCGCTTTGAGATTGCTATGCAAGCTGTCAGAAATATGGTTGCTGCAGCAGGGGATTCAAATGTTTGGTTAGCAGGCCATTCTTTAGGGTCATCAATGGCAATGCTTGCTGGAAAAACTATGGCCAAGAATGGTGTTTTTCTCAAGTCTTTTCTCTTCAATCCACCGTTTGTTTCGGCCCCAATAGAGAGGATAAATAATAAGAATGTGAAGCACGGGATTCGATTTGCAGGCAGCGTGATTACTGCAGGACTCTCTTTCATGAAGGCTAAACAACAAAATCAGGGAAACCGTTCAGTCGAAGACCCATTCATTACTCTATCTTCATGGTTCCCTAGTCTGTTTGTGAATCCACGCGATGACATCTGCTCTGAATATATTGGTTATTTCGAGCACAGGAAAAGGATGGAGCAGATTGGAGCTGGGGCACTTGAGAGGTTAGCAACCCAGAATTCGCTCGGAGGTCTACTGATGAATGCAATAGGACAAGCCTCGGATTCTGAGCCAGCATTACACCTCATTCCTTCTGCCATTCTGATTGTTAATCTAACTCCTTCGCGGGATCTCAAAGAAGCTCATGGAATTCACCAGTGGTGGGCGGACAGTATGCAATTGAAGTCTGAGATCCACAGATACAAATAGTTTCGAGTGTGATTTCTGTGATATAAGACTGTTAGAGGGTGCCTAAGTTAATGAAGAACACTAAGTTACCTAATATTGTTCCATTGTGAATGGTAGGAGTTGCATATTATATTTTGAGTTGCAGCAGCAAGAATTTTCTTTTGAAGCTACCATTTTGCATGGTTCTTTATTTCTGGGATGATAATCGTTTCATTAAAGGGTCCTCTGAAAGCTAAATTGGCTGACATTAGCTTTGATATAGATAACTTGTCCTGATTTTTTTTTTTGACTGTAAATAAGAGGCTTCTGTTTCAAAGAAATCAACTAGTACAACTTGCGGCTACTATGGCCTCCAAAGTCTGAGGTAGAGTACCACACCAGACCAAATTACAATAATTAAGTAAAGAAAATTTGGCGACATTCTGTGCCAAAGCATTAACCTCTCGGTAAGCATGCACCAAAGAACAGCCTTGGAGCTTCGACATCAGGTCAATTATGTCATCAATCACCCTTCCCAGCTCTGAGTGATCTTCCTTCTCTTGGTTTGCGGCCTCGACCAAGACCAAGCAATCGGATTCCATCACCACATGTTGTAAGTTTCGATTATTTGCAAAAACACATGCCTCCGTCAAAGCGAGAGCTTCTATCATAACAGGGAACATAGGAGATATGTTACAAGCTATACCTCCCAAAATCTCTCAGAATCGCGGAGTAGTACTCCAACACCACCCCGTGATGAGCTAGCTTCGAAGGCTTCATCAATATTGATCTTGAGTGAGCCTATTTGCGGTGGAGTCCAACTCTGAGGGCCTCTAGGAGTTGTTCTCCTCTTCTTCTCGAACACCGACCATAGTGTAGCAAAGTGAACCTTCATAGCAAAATTGATTTGGATAGGGCCCTTAGTCTTACATGTCCACAACTTCTTGTTCCTCTCTTTCCATATAGACCATGAAATCAACAATAGAAGTGTGAAATCGGCACTCGTAAGTTGAGTATTGCATAGGACAATCTATTTCCGCAATGACATTTCGGATATCGAAGGTAGTTTTAAATCAGGGAAGTGAGCAAAAACTACATTTGTAAAGGAGCACCTTCAAGTAACATGTAGGGCATCCTCAAAGGTATTACTGCATAGTAGGCACTTGTTACCAACAGGAACCCTTCTTTGAAGCAGGTTCGAAACAGTAGGCAACACTCCACAACACGCTCTCCACATATGTAGTCTCATCTTCCTTGAAGCCGGTGCTTTCCATAGAGCCTTCCAGCCACCGATCCCTGTATTTGGAGTACTGCTTGATGCATCATGGTGTGAACTAATGGCCAGCTTGTACGCTGACTTGGTGGAGAAGATGCCCTTCTTATCATAATGCCAAATTCAGCGATCATCACTAACTCGAGAACTCAATGGTATGCTCAAGATTAGTTCCACATCCTCCGGTGAGAACCACTGATTGAGAAGGGAAACATCCCAAGTACGTGATTCCTGAATCAACTTTCGCACCAGGAGGGGCTCGACATCCTAAAGGTTTGAAAGTTCTCGGACCCGGTAACCAGGGGTCCGCACTGACCTGAATAGAAGTACCTGAGCCAACCTACTTCCTCAATCCTCTCTTTAAAACTTCCCTTGCCGAGCTAATAGCTCTCCAACAAGCTGAGACTGATCCTTTCACTTCTACCTCCAGAAAATCCGAGGAAGGATGTACCTTGCCTTGTACAATTGCGCAAGAATGGAGTTCGAATATTTAAGTAGATGCCATCATTGTTTAGCAAGTAACGCCGAATTGTGCGCATATAAGTCACGAAAACTCATACCTCCTTCTTTTGGCAAGCACAAATTCTTCCAAGACAACCAATGAATTTTTCGATTATCCAGAGAGCTACCCCACCAAAAGCGAGCACACATTTGGTGAAGCGTATCACATAAACACTGAGGAAGAAGAAAGCAATTCATAGAATATGTAGGTAAGGATTGAGCCACAACTCGAATAAGAATGTCTTTACCTCCACCACCAACATCTTCCCTTGCCAGCCTTCTAACTTTTTGCTTAATTTGTTTCGAACATAGGAGAAGGTTTCCACTATCTCTCTTCCCACATAAGTAGGCAATCCCAAATATTTCTCGTGTTTCTGCTTGATTTTAACTCCAAGAACAGTGGCAAGGCCTTGCTTGAGATCTTCCGGTACTTTCTTGCTGAATGTTACTACTCTTCTTATAGTTAATTTGTTGTCCAGAGACTAACTCATACTCCATTAATACCTCTTTGATGTGACTACACTCTCTCAAAGAAGCTTTGTCGAAGAGTAGGCTATCATCAGCAAAGAAGACTAGAGGAGGTGACGGATAGTAGGTGCCGCCGGACACACTGTGATCCCCTGAAGGTTTCCAGACGTTGTTTTCCTGTCTAACAATGTCGTAAAGACCTCAATGCATAAAAGGAACAGATATGGTGACAGAGGATCACCTTGGCGTAGCCCTCTAGATGGGAGGAGATGACCTTTAGGTTGACCATTCAGCAAGAAAGAGTACTTGATTGTAGAAACACACTACATAATAATATGTACCCATTGCTCTGCGAAGCCAAGCCTGAGTAACACTGCCTCTAGAAAGCCTCATTTCATACGATCATACACCTTACTCATATCCAACTTCAAAGAGAAAACATCGTCAGCTAGTGCTAGATTGGTAATTATGGATGAAGTGAGATACCTCATTAGCGATCAAAGCATTGTCAGTGATAAGACATCCTAGAATCAAAGCACTTTGAAATGGAGAAATCAAGGAGTCCAACACCTTCTTCAATATGTTTGCAATAGCTTTGAAACAAATTTTATACAACACATTGCACAACGCTATAGACCTCAAATCAGCAACCATTGTGGGTTTTTCTACTTTAGGAATCAAGCAAATATGTGTGAAATTAAGCACTCCCAATAACTGATCCGTATGCAAGAAGTTTTGAGCTGTAGCCACCACATCTGGGCTAACTGTCTCCCAGTACTTCTGAAAGAAAAGCAGTGGCATACCTCTGCTGAGTAAGGTGCACATAACATAGAGTTAACATCCTTTGAAAATCGGTAGGGACTGAGGCGAACATCAATGCAAAATACTCCTTGACAACCCTCTCCATTCCCTCCATAGTCTCCTGAAATACACCATTATTATCAAAGAGCATGTTCAAACAGTTCTTGCGACGTCTATTCGACACTTTTCTATGGAAATACTTGGTGTTCTCCTCCCCTTCTGTGAGCCAATGCACTTTCGCTCTTTGTTGCCAGTAAAGATGCTCAGCCATAAGTAGTGAGTCTAACTTCTCATGCAAAACCACACTCTTAGCTTGCGGTTCTGTTGTCATAGGTAACTCAAGTAGCTCGACCTGACGAGAGCGTAGCTGCTACATCTCTCGGCGTTGATTCCCATAAACAGTCCTCTGCCAAGATGTGAGGGCCAGGCGTGTCGACTTTATTTTTGCTACGGCACAAAATGTAGGCGTGCTTGAGACCGAAGTATTCAAACCTTCTTGGACCGTAGGTAAACAGCTCTCATTCTTTGCCCAAAAACTCTCAAACCGAAATCGATACTATTTCCTAACTTAACTAGGAATAGTCTGTTGGAGCACATGCAACAAGATCGGGGTGTGATCCCCGTGGATTAGTTGAAGGTGTTTGAGCCAAGAGGCCAGAAAGATGTCACTCCATGACGGAGAGGCTACTACCCTATCCAATTGGGAACGCATCGTTCCTCGATGCCAGGTATGGTTCGCACCCACAAACCCTAGATTGACAAGATCAACATATCTCAAGGCATCCCGAACACCCTACATTTGGGATTCTCTTCTGGTAATACCTCTTTCTTATTCTGAGGCATTCAACAACTCATTAAGGTCCCCAATCAAAACGCAAGGCAGCGAACATTCCTTGCTCAGTTCGCATATCAAGTTGTGGGTTTGATACCTCTCAGATGTGGTTGGATGTCCATAGAATCTAATAAGCCTCCAACGTACTCCATAACTATCAGAGCTCCAAACCTCCAGATCAACATGGTGCATTGATTTATCGCAGAACTTCACATGCAACCCGTCTCCCCAAAACAAGGCCAGACTGCCCGAGTTCCCAACGCTTGATACCACTTCACAATTGAGATAACCAATCTCCAGTCGAATGGAATTCATCAAAACCATATCATCGATCTTCATCACACTAAGGAAGACAAAATGAGGTCGCTTCTGTCGTAAAACACAAAGCAAATCCTGCCTAGCAGCATCGTTGTTCAAGCCTTGATAATTCCAGGATAAAATCTCCATCGGAGAAGGGTGTTGCGCGTCCAAGTCACAAACCTAGTAGTGACGATGCGCTCTCTATTAAGGGTCTTCTTTCCGGAATGGAAAGAATTTATTAGTATTCTATAATTAGAATGTTGTTAATGGGAGACCAAACTATAAATTAAAGTGATAACCGATAACGTGTCCTGATTAATTTATGGGGAAATGAGAAAAGACCCAATTTAGACTTTCTCTTTCCTCAAAAACCCACAATAAGTTTTCAATCTCAAAAAGACCAATTCTATTGTTTGAATTATTTACACAAAATACCACCACATTTTTCAAGCCTAATAAGCTAAATCTCTCTCTCTCTCTCTCTCTCTCTCTCTCTCTCTCTCTCTCTCTCTCTATCTCTATCTATCTACGGCGCTCGACTCGATCCAACTCCATACCCAATCCGAACAGCACCTGCCAGAGCCTCTCCTCCATCTTCAACAATCTGAACAGCTCAACAATGGCATTTGGGAATGTTTACAGAATTCTCCATTATTATAACTCAAATTTAGACAAAAGAGTTAAACCCATACTTGTATGAACAACTACATGCTCCATCCATCAGTGTTGACTTCGATCATATATGCATTACGGGTTCCATCACAGGTTTTCTTACCTGAAAAAAGCTTGACAATGGGTTTGGATTGACATTAACAAAGTTATCCATACCTCCGTACCTCACTCTTGTTTGAGCCTAATAATTAATTAAAGTCATGTCAATCAATTAAGTGTTATGGTAGGGCATTAGACCAGCACCTCTACGTTAAGTGGTTGAAGACTTTGGGCAGAGGAATGGTATCCCAAATAAAGCTTCCAAACCATTTTTTAACTGAATAGTAGGATCAAAAGCATGAATTATATGGTTAGATTCTCTTTTGAAGACTTTGACCATTTTGAATTCCAAGTCAAATAGATTATATGTAAGTATTTGTCTGGGTATCTGTCTAGGCAGCTGTCTAAGTATCTATCTGGATATCTGTCTGAGTATTTGTCTGGGTAGCTGTCTAGGTATCTGTCTAAGTATTTGTCTGGGTAATTGTCTGGGTAGCTATCTAAGTATTTGTTTGGATAGTTATCTAAGTAACTGTTTAGAGAGCTGTATTTGTCTCAAAAATCAATTCCATTGGAATTAATGACGTCCTATACTACCCTACACTTCACTTAACTCTATAATTTAATCAATTAATCAGATTTTTTTCCCTTTTAATCTCATCTTCTTCATGGTTCACATGCATATATATACAAATTAAAGGGAGCATTTTTTCTTGAGAAATTATATATGATGAGAAATTAATGTTGAATCTAATTTTGGGGTCTTTTATTCAATATATTCCTCCATCACATTATTTTTTCCCATAATTTTATGGTTGTACCTGTCTAGATAGTTGTCTAAGTATCTGTCGATTTGTTCACCCATTTTGTCATTCCATTTTCTGGCAACCCGAGACTTATTTTGCTCAAAATCAAATAACAAACAACTTTCTCTTCTACAACATCCTCCAATTCTAACTATAAAACGTCGAATTTATCTTTGAACATCAAAATCTCAAAATCTTCAATTATTCGATTCTGAAAACATTGATTGAATTAGGAAGCAACCAAGCTATGGTTAGCTTCGTGGAGGTAAGGGCTACAAAGTCCAGTGAGTCTTGCCATCCGATTTGGCTGGAGAGAGAGAGAGAGAGAGAGAGAGTTGTGAATCTCTTAAAGAGGACAATTAGAATTTAAATTAGAAAAGAAGGACAAAATCAGTAGAAAAAAATTAATTTTATAACTGATTAGTCATTAGACCTTTTTAGGAGAAAATAATGTCAACTGAGTTCTTTTTAAAAAAAAAGTGTCATAAGTTAAATTTTTTTTTTACCTGTCATAAATTTGATTTTTTTTAGGGGGCTATTTGGTTCATTTCGCCTCAATTTATCGGCAAAATTTCAACTCTTCTATCGCAAATTCGCAATTTGGATTCAGATCAGAATGCCTTATCTATGAAGAAAAGAAAAAGTCAAAGTCAAGATTGAAGAAGGTGCATCCAATTATTCCAATATAACAGACGTAAGATGATGATAAGCAACACTTCTGTTGGTCATCTTCTCGGTCGGACAAAGGTGCGAGCCCTTAATAGCTTCTCTGTCTAATCCATGATATTGTTTTTCTTCTCTCTGTTTGATTATTCACAGAACATCAATATATCAGGAGGAAACTAAGAGAGGAAAGAACGTTAGTGTCAAATGGTTATCTCTGAGAGGCATCTGTTCTATGTTTCAGGGCCATCACACCTGACTTCCATTGACTGGTTAGACCTTACTTCTCTTCTTTATATTCCGAGACTGCAATCAGATTAGATTTTAGGTTCGCATTATGAAGTGCTAGCTTGTGATTCATATATGTGATCGGTGCTTCTGTATGAAACCCTTCCTTGTTCCTTCTAATAAGCAGTGTCTTTGTTACTCACCCTTCTGTTAGACGCAGATATATATATATATATATATATATATATATATCTATATATATATATATATAAATAAGCCAATCCCAGCTAGAGCTAAATACTAAGTTTATGTCTTGACAAAACCATCAGGCTTAGTCGATCGTTTTCGTCTTGTGTTTGCAAATTTGATATGGTTATAAAATGTGTACAGGAAGAGCACTGATCATCAGAGGTCAGTTGCAGCCAGTTTGGTTCAGGGTGTCAAAGTCCTTGAACTGGATCGCCAAGAGAAGCGTGAAGGGAGCGAGGCCTTGGCTCCTCCTTGGTGGGAGTTTTTCCATTTTAGGTTGCATAGTCCAATAGTGGATGATGCCACTTGCTCCATCTTTGGTGCCATTTACGAATGTAGTTCTCATTCTTACACTGATGACCAGATAGGAATGTATCAAGATGAAGCAGAAAGACCTCACTTTGTTATTGCCTTCCGGGGTACCATGGCCGTGTACGACCTAGTCTCACGAGACCTTAACTTGTCCCTCAAGTTAGTCAGAAATGGACTTCACAAGACACCTCGTTTCAAGATTGCAATGCAAGCAATTCGATCTATGGTTCTGGAAGCAGGGGATGCATCACGGGTTTGGTTAGCTGGCCATTCCATGGGTTCAGTATTGGCAATGCTCGTTGGAAGAACAATGGCCAAGGATGGAACATTCCTCAAATCTTTTCTCTTCAACCAACCTTTTGTATTTGTTGCCCCGATGGAGAGGATCAAGCAGCAGAAAGTCAAGCTCGGAATTCGCTTTGCTAGGAGTGTGATCACTGCAGGACTTGCCAAAGCTGTTAACCCTAGGTGGTCAGGAAATGAAGATCCATTTTTGGGTCTGCATGAATGGGTGCCTAGTATATATGTGAACCAAGGTGATGACTTGTGCTCTGGCTACATTGGCTATTTTGAACACAGAAAAATGATGCAGGAGATTGGAGCAGGTGGGATTGAGAAGTTAGCAACACAGAATACAGTTGGGAGTCTATTTAGGTATGCTATAGGAAAAGAGACAGAGCCACCAGTGCACCTTATACCTTGTGCAAAGCTCACAGTGAACATAAGCCCTTCAAGAAATTTCAAAGAAGCGCATGGGATTCAACAATGGTGGAGAGGGGATCAGCAATTGCAGTTTGAGACTCACAGATATAGTTGAAGCTTCTTTGTAGACTTGAGAAACATACATTTCCACAACTACTAGTTTATGCCACAACTACTAGTTTTATGCCTCAACTACATATCTAATGGCTCCACATTGCCACCATAACAAATCGCCACTCATTTCAGAAGTGTTGAGGAAGAAGAATGGTCTCCTCCACGGCTCCACCCAATGCTAGCAGATTTGTTAACAATAATGTTGGTGCGGTCCGGAGGGGTCTCTCGCTCTCTGTTGAGAATAGTTTTTAGAGTTCGGTGATTAATTTAAAAAAATTGTTAATTTGTTATTTTAAGAATGAGTCTTGTTTCAATTTAATTTGTTATCTTATGAAGGAATAATTTTTGTGTTAATTTGTTATCCTAAGAATTTTTTCTGCCAATTTATTATCCTAAATTTTGAAAACTAGCAAATTTATTACCTATACAACAAATTAAACAAAATATTTTATCAATTTGTTACTCTAATTTTAATTTATTTTTTTTATAATTTTTTATTTTTTTCATTCAAATCAATAGAAGAAAGAATTTAGAGTACCAAAATATTTTCAAATGTATATAATTTGATGAATAAATTGAAAAAATTCAAGTATTTATTAAACAACAATGTAACATATTGACAAATTTATAAATCATATGACAGTAAATTAACAGAAAAAAATTTTAGACTAGAAAATTGATATTAAAGTGATCCTAAGATAACAAATCAGCAATTAAGCCCAAACAAAAAATGGAAATATTAGTCAGTCAAAAAGTCATACTCGAATCCCAAGGCACTGTCCGGAGTGTCTGCAGTGTCCCCCATTCTCTTCTCCGCTCTGCCACAGTTTCTTCTCCCAAAGTTTACCATTTACCCTACTCAAGTAACTATCAAATAATCCTTTTTCATCTGACCACTCTGTTTACTGCTCCTGTAATTTCCTTTTTTACACTTCCACTGCAGTAGACATAAGATCCTTGCCTCGATGATTGGGTAACCATAAGTCCAACCCAATTCTGAATTCTCAAATCCCCCAAAATCCCAAAGCATTGGCTTTTCTCAGTTTTCCATTAGTCCAATATGAAATGTAGGACTTTTGTAGCCAAAAGAAGAATGTAGGATCACAACTTTACTTCCACTCTAATTAATCTCCCCCCACCAGCTAATTCATCAAACCCGAGACAGAGCACAAAGCACCCAATATCCTTATCTCAAAATCTCAATTTGCAGAGAAGATTATAACAGGTCAAGAATCACTTCATTTGTTTTTACACTTCCATTCATAGAGCTAGCTACAGTAAATCTAGCAAAAAACAACAACAAAACAACAACACAAAGTAAATTTTCACTCGTGAGATTAGAAAATTCTAACAGTGAAAACCCATGACAGATCCGTCGCTAACAGCAATGGCGACTCTACAGCCGGACTTGGCATAGGCGCGGTGGGTGAAAAAGTGCATAACCCGAACCCGACCCGCCATCTCCAGCCGCGATTCTATCTCCATCGAGCCCACCGGGTCCTGGAGCGACCCGGCCTCGACCGACACCACGCCGCCACCGTTCGGGTCGGCGGAAACCGGGAAGGACTGGACGGTGAAGGTGGCGGCCATGTACTGAGTCTGACCCGCTTCGATTTTGCCCGCCGGTATGAACATGAAGCCGACCTGGTTGCCGGAGTAGAGGAGCTGGAGGGTGGAGTCGTAGTGGCGGAAGGGGGCGCGGTTGGGGTTGCGAACGGAGACGTATTGAGAGAAAGTGAAGTTGACGGTGGAGTTACGGATGGAGAAGGAAGGGAGCTGTATGGCGCTGACGGAGATTCTGATCGACTTGGGCTTGAACACCGTGAAGTAGACGATCAGGGAGACGATGACTACGAACACGAGGAAGATGGTGGCCACGATACACGAGGCGAGGTTGGTCCGACCAGACGGCGGGGGTTTGGGCCTGCTCCGGTGATGGTGGGTCGGGTCGGTCGGGTGAGGAGGCTTGCCCATGGTGCGATTTTGGATCTCTCTGAGATTTGGGGAGAGGGAGTAAAAAAAGCGTGGGAAGATGAAAATGGTGAGAGGAGTGAGGTTTTACTTTTTAAGAGTGTTGAGCTGGCCAAGTGTGAGACTTTTGTTGTTTGTCGACAAGGGAGAAGGTTTCATGGACTAAAAGAGAGCTTTGGTGGGCCCAACAATCCCAAAGTGGGAGAAGTAGAAAATAGACCATGGTGTAGCAAAGAGTCAAAGATGTCAAATTTTACTGCATGCTTGAAAAATGGTCCAGTGTAGCCAGCCAATTTCTAGGTGTTATTTGTTGGCTTGTTGCTTTATTGTATCTATTAATGCAAGCGGATTTCTAGGTGTTTGGACTCAAGATAAATTATCTTTATCGTTGGACTGTGCGGGTTGATATATGTGACATGTTAGAAAGATCCATAGCATGTTGGACTGAATTTGGATAAATAAGACCGACACCTGCGGCCTATTATGATTAAGCTAGTACCTTTCCTATGGACGAAAGGATTCCCTAGCGAGCTTATCATCAGAGTTTTAGACTTAGATTAAAAGACCTAGAAGGTGAGATTCTGAACAGTTAAAGTTGATTAGTGAATCTAATTGTGAAGAGTTTTTGATAAACATTAACAAATAACTGTCTCCTATATATAAAGGGGATTAACGTAGAGGAAGAGGATCACAATCATACACATTCTTGTTCTCGGTATACAACCTTCTCATCTCGAGAAACACCTGTAACCTGCTATCAAGAGATCTTCACCCAAAGAGCGTGTAGTGTCTTGTGATTCAGGGATGCAAACCCTTGTGTTCTCAACACTCTGTCAAGGAGATTGCTCTGCTTCACACAAAAGAGCTGTGGAGTATCAATCTTCGTGGCTCGACGAGAGACATGAAAACCATAAGTCTTAGGTCACTTAGGCGAAAAGAATCCATCAGGCGGGGTTGGTGCTTTCCCCGTCTCAGTCACTTCTTAGAAGTCAGGAAGCGGTAAGCCTACGTTCAATGGTCTGTCCCACAGCGGTGGCACGCCAAGTGCATACAAGTACGTGATCAAGAAAAGAGACGGTTTGAAGACTCCTCAGCACCCTGGGAATTTTCGTGCCAAACATTTTGGCACGCCCAGTGGGACATACTTTTTGTGTCTCTAAGCGACAATTGGGAATCCTTACAAAAAGGAGTACCCTCCATGTCGTAAACATCCATAACCAAACTACCAGAATCACACTTCTGCTGAGTGTCGCTTACTCTTTGTGAACGCAGTAGAATCCATCTTTCTAATCACATGTCATCCAGTGATGGATTTCAATGTCCTAACCGAAGACGAACTCAACCAATTATCATACGAGAATTACAGACCATACGCTGCAAGGCGTGACAAGAGATTGGGGGAGCATTTTGCCTCCATTGAGCGGAGAATGGCAGACCAAGCAGACTTGCTCGCCACCAATAGTGAGAAAACGGACGCTGCAACGACTGAAGTAGTCGCTCTGAGGAACGAGTTTGCCAAGGGTCTTGAGGAACATGCAACTCAGAAGGTACAACTCGCAACTCTTGTGGAGGGTCAGGACTAGTTGCGTGCATATCTTCTACAGGCTTTGGAAGCTGCTCAGGCATATCAGACGAGGGAGATGGTCGCCTTGTATGAAAGAGCTGATAAGGACATTGAGCAACTAACTAAATCTGTGTCCGACCTTGCGAGAAAAACAAGGCAAGCCTAGAAGTTCCCAGCCGCCTGGCATGAGCAATTAGATAGGTTCATAGAAGAGTGTGATATTCACATCGCCAGAGCACATGAGATGTATGAAACTCCTTACCCGCCTGTTCAGAAAGGCAATACCAACACTAACACTTGGCAATGGCCTAAACACTATAAGTCAATCAATTTCAAAACCTTCATAGGCGATGGAGACGAGAATGCAGCAACGCACTTGCCTTATTTTATGTTGCAACTAGGGCCTTTCACAGAGGATCCAGAACTCAAAATAAGAGTCTTTGGTTCTTCTTTATCAGGGTCGGCGCTCGTTTGGTACACTGGCTTAGAGAAAAGGTCCATAAAGGATTGGCCAGCAATGGAAGCGCTGTTCATTGACCATTTTGGGATAGTGAAGCCAAAAACGAGCATTAGCAAATTAGAGGCTATGAGCCAAGCGCCATCAAAGAGCCTAATAGCTTTCCTTCATCGCTTCAGGTCAGAACACTATTGGTGAAGGATGTTGTCGTTGACATGGAAATCAATGGTTTAGAAGATAAATATCATAGTTTTTTCTTTAGTCACAAACACCTCACCCTGAACGAGCTCATCACCGCGGTGACTAAGGCTCATAATGCCATGCAGGAGAGAGATAATAGACGCAATTCCTTTAAGGGGAAATATGCGCCAAGATCCTCCTATGTGTCAGAAAGAAACATGCCAAAAATTGTGGCTTATATTGAAGATCCTAAAGAGAAAGGATCAGATGCAGAAGAAGACCAGGTTCATACAATAGAACTCACTTCCAAGATAGTTCTTAAACCTAGGAAGCTGCAACAGAATAAAGGACTGGTGAAGCTTTCGACAATGGCTTTTACTAAACCAGAATTTGAAACATATATTTATGATGCCAACTTGGCTCATGAAATTCTGGATGAACTGATCAACAAACGGGTGACGAAGATAGACTTGGTTCTATTCCAAGTGCTGAACAACTCAAGGGGAAGAAATACTATAAATTCCATGGCATGTGGAATCATATGACCAAAGACTGTGTGAAGCTCAAGGACCAGATCCTGAAGTGGATTAATGAAGGAAAATTAGCCTTGGATAATACACCTAAGATTGTCTCATTGGTTGACTCACAGCCATTCTCGGATCCTCAAGTTAATATGATTTAACTAGAATAGATGTCAATGGAGAATTTAGTAGCGGAAACGGCTAGCCGAGGAGAACAAGTCGATTCTCACGCTACGCCAATCCAACAACGGTACACATTCACACAGGACCAAATGGATGAGATCCTTGATGAGCTCCTAAAAAGTGAGCTTATTAGCTTCTGGCCTATATGGAGGTTGAAAGATCTAGACTATGCAGGATCAGGTGACCATTTTTGTAGGTACCACAACAGATTTGGGCACACAACATCTACTTGCTATGGACTAAAAGACACTATGCAAAGCTTGCTTGATTATCGAGTAATTGGATTCAGCCAAGAGGACAGTGTAAACAACGATCCTCGGCCTTTACCACCATTCCACAAGAAGTTGCATGAGATGGCATTGATCCCTGTCACAGTACCTAAGCCAGTACCACGAAAGAAAAGATTAAAGAATCCAAAGAGATAAATTAATTACGATGTGTCCCGAATGGCTGAAATCTTGGACTACTTGATCCAGGCGAGACTTGCTATGGTACCATATGGACCATCTCCAAATCCTGCAGATATAGATGGCTTTCCTTATTGTCGATTCCATCATGTATGGGGGACACATTCCATTGAGCAATGTACGAGCTTAAAATTCAGAATTCAATGGTGGATTGATGAAGGAGAAATAACAATTGAGCAAGTTGCTCAAGATCCTGAACCTAGAGAGGACTTAGTCTTTGGAATGCTGGATTTGACAAGAAGTAATCCTAACAAAAGAAAACCGACTTTGGACTTGCATACCAGTGGAGAGGACAACAAGAGGAAGCATCCTGAAACTTCTGCAAAAGGTAAGGAAAAGATCGACCCGAAGGCAGAGTCGCCAGTGACCCAATGTGCTCGTTGCAAGTTTCATTGCAGCCTCAAGATCTCATACAAGGAGTTGATGGAGACAGTCAAAGTTTATTCAGAGCTGATTTCTCCCTCTGAACATTATCAACCTAGTAGCCTAAGAGAGCTCAACCAAAGGGACTCGCAAGCATTCAAACGAAGGCGAGCCGCAGAGAAGTTTCTGAAGTCGGCAATAGTAGAGTCAACTGTAGCAGATCAGCTTACTAAGCCTTACATGCCCCCAGCATCAAGGAACATCACCAAGGAGAACATGTGGTATGTAAAAAAAAAAGGAAATCCATGGAAGTAACCCCTAGTAGGCGAAGAAATCTACAACTCCTATTTAGAGAGGCCAAAAGAACATTAGAAGCTTTGGATATGGGTATAATCCAACGAGAACAACTGGCTTATATGCCAGAGAATCTGCAGAGGCAGTTAAAGGCCTTGGCAGCCAATTCCATTGTAGTCTTTGGTAAGAAATATCATGAGCCTAAAGTTCGAACAATTAGGCCAAACGTCTTTGATCGTAACCCAAAGTTGCTCGCCAAAGAAAGCAAACAAGAACCTATCCCTGAGGTTCCTTAGGATCGTAAATGGTCTAAAAGTGATAAGCAACAACGTGCTCGAAGTAGTGAAGAATCTAAACAGAATGTTGCAATCAAGAGTCTTCATCGATCAAATGAACTCACCCATGGCCATATTTCTTCAAGCGAGACAAAAGGACTGAAGTGGAGACCAAAACCATTGATAGAAGAAGAACGAAAGAAGAACTATGTCCAAAGTAAGACAACTTCCCCAACTACAAGAAGGAGTAGTGCTTTGTTTTCACCAACAAGCATAGACCCTACACTCGAGGTTCCACTCGAAAAAGGGCTCATAGAAACCATTGAGGCCGTAGTCTCTATCAACCATAGCATGGAAGAAGCCACACCACAGAATAGAGACATAGAGTTGAACGACGTGCATGATGAAGAGTCATAAATACAGGGATATGAAGAGGATTTGGATGTTAATATGCTGTATGTTTTACCTTCTAAATTTGTAGGATCTCCAGCTGTAAAGCCATGTTTTCTCCTGGCCATGCCTACCGAAGTTTTTATAGAGCCGACCAGAAATGTCAGCAACTTGGCAACAACAGGCGGTGAAGAGGACAATCTAGAACATCTATTGCTCGCCAAACAGCCAGAAATCGACCTATCCTTGAGGAAGACATATATGTTGTTCAGGAAGCCAGCATTGAATATAGCCATGCACATCAGACCGTTGTATGTCACAAGCAAGGTTCAAGGAATTCAGATTAACAAACTGTTAGTGGACTCAAGAGCAGCAATCAATATCATCACTGGCAGGGCAATGGCATTACTGGGTATTCCCAAATCTGCCATTCAAGAGATGGCCTTTAATGTTCGTAATTTCCAGGTTAGCATATCTAAGACTTTGAGAATTATTTTTCTTCACGGGCAGGTTGGACCAGTACCTGGCACATATACATTCTTTGTGGTAGAGTGCACGACACCTTACAGTGGAATTTTGGGTCAAGACTGGATCAACCAGAGTTACCGTGTGCCATCATCTCTTCATCAATAGATGGTATTAGGGACTATGGATTCTGGTGAGGTAGAAGTCATTGATGCTGATCCACGCCCATACTCAGTGTCTACCAATGCTTTGGATGCTAGCTACTATAACAGTGACCTTAGGCCACTGGAAGTGTGTGGCGTTGAAAATAAAGGTCGCCTCGTAGGAGTGACGGCCTCTGAATTAGCTCGATGGGGAATCATTCAGGTAGGCAAGGACAATCATCGCTGCTAAACCATCGAGCTACCCTACAAATCATCCCAATGTTAGAGCCTCTATCTAGCGTAGAGGCAGAGGCTTGTTTCTCTCTTTATGATAGATTGCACAATTACTTAATGGAGAGTCAAGCCTACAACCATGTTCCTATAATCACAACATTGGAATATATCGACGACGATGTCTTACATGAATCAGACGAGGAGTGGGTTATTCAGTTGGCTCCAGCAGCCCTGGATGATACTCCACCTAAAGTTAAAGATCCCGTAGAGAAAATTAATCTTGGGACTTTAGAAGAGCCAATGACTGTGGCTATTAGTACCTTTTTGGAGCCTGAGGAAAGGAAGTGGCTCATTGAATTGCTACACGAGTATGCAGATTGCTTTGTAGAGAAATACGAGGACATGCCAGGTCTGTCACCAGAGTTAGTATGTCACAATTTACTTATCATAGAAGGTAAGAAGTCAGCGTTGTATGAACACAGAAACAACAATTCTGGTCAAATAGAAGATAGATAAGATGCTTAAATCTGGCATCATCAGAGTAGCCAAGTACAACGAGTGGATTTTAAACGTGGTCCTGGTTAAGAAAAAGAACGGAAAAATGCAAGTCTGTGTCGATTACCGAGACATTAACAATGCAACACCAAAAGATGCTTACCCCATGCCAGTAGATTTATTGGTGGATTCAATGGCTCGCCATGAGATACTATCATTCATTGAGGAGACAGTTGGATACCATCAAATTTCAGTGGAAGAGGCTGGTAGGCATAAGATGGTGTTTCAGTGCCCAAGTTTTGCAGGCATCTTTGAGTATGTGGACATGCCATTTAGACTCAAGAATTCAGGGGCAACCTACCAGTGTGCAATGATTATGATCTTTCATGACCTCATAGGTAGATCTATGGAAGTTTATATTGATGATGTGGTGGTTAAAACCAAATACCGAGAAGATTATGTAGAAGACTTGAGGGGGGTGTTTGTTTGAATGAGACAACACCAATCGAAGATACTTGGCAAAATGTGTCTTTGGCTTTCAAGTGAGAGATTTCCTGGGGTTCTTAGTCCACCATCGAGGTATAGAAGTTCCAGATGATCAGAAGGAAGTAGTACTTAATGCCGTCCCGCCGAAGAACAAAAAGTCACTCCAACGCTTGCTTGGCCAAATTAACTTCCTAAAGAGGTTCAATGCAAATGCAGTAGGGAAGGTACAACCCTTTTCACCCCTACTCAAGCTGCAGAACCAAAAAAACTTTATCTGGGAGCCTATTCATCAAGAGGCCTTTGATACCATTAAGGCATGCCTTGCCAATCCACCAGTCTTGGTCCCCCCAAGACTAGGAGTCCCTCTCAAGCTCTATATATCAGCTACGGATCATTCTATTTGGAGTTTGTTTGCACAAGAAAACATTAAGGGCATTGAACGTGCTATTTTCTATCTTAGCCGTATGCTTACAGATTGTGAAAGATGGTACTCCTCAATGGAGAAATTGTGCCTAGCTTTGTATTTTTCAGGGTGCAAATTGAGGCATTATATGCTGTCATTTACTACTTGTGTCATTGCACAAACAGATTTGGTAAGGTACATGCTTTCACGACCTATACTAAGGGGCCGAATCGGGAAGTGGATCTTGGCACTTTCTGAGTTCTCTTTACAATATATGCACAAAAGGCGGTGGCCGATTTCCTTGCCCACCATCCAATGCTAGAGGCTCGTGAATGGCCAGAATTGGAGTTAGCTCATATTTCACTTACTCCTTGGTTCTTATATTTTGATAGTTCAAGTACCAGCACAATGGTTGGGGCAGGGATTGCTTTGGTCAACCCAGACGGGGGCACTTTCTCATATTATTTCACTGAACTTCCATTGTACTAACAACCAAGCTGAATACGAAGCACTCATTATAGGCTTAGAAATCCTGTTAGAGATGGAGGTCATAGATATTCTCGTTTTTGAAGATTCCATGATCGTTATCAGACAAATAGAGATGAAGTTTAAAGCAGGACCAGTCCTAGAGCCTTATGCTAAATGAGCCTATAAAATACTAAAGTTATTCGCTGAAGTTGAATTAACACTCATCCCATGGGAGAATAACCAAGCTGTAAATGAGTTGGCACAGCTTACTACAGGTGTTAGTTTTCAAGGCGGAGTCCGCGAATGTATTCTGAAGGTCGAGCATCGTACTTTGCCCTCTTTCTTTGCTCGTCAAGAAGATAAAAATGAGTGGTATGTGGCAACACTTGACCACATCGACGTAGATTGGCGCCTGCCTATCATCTCTTATCTCCAAGATCCCAATGCACCAATAGATAAGAGTATTCATTTCCTTGCTCCCAATTATGTGCTCATGAATGAGGAGTTACTCATGCAAGGAGAGGAAATTTTGGTGCTTCAATCTGTGTACGGTCATGATGCTAAACGTTTGATGAGAGAAGTACACTCAAGGGCAGCATGGGCACATCAAGCCGGTCCCAAAATGCGCTGGTTATTGCGGCATTATAGTTATTATTGTCCCAGCATACTTAAAGGTTGTATCTTAAAGGTTGTATCACCTTCGCTAAGAGTTGTGAAGATTGTCAAGCTCACAGTCCAATCAACTATTTACCTAACATCCCTATGCAGCCAATTATCAAGCCTTGGCCTGCCCGAGGATGGGCTTTAGATTTGATCAGGATGATTCACCCTCACTCTTCTAAAGGACACAAGTACATCATTGTGGCTACAGATTTCTTCACTAAGTGGGTGGAAGCTAGGCCTTTGAAAGTGGCATCGGCAGGTACCATTAGCCAGTTTTTATTTGAAGATATTACATGTCGATTTGGTATACCAGAATACTTTGTCTCAGACAGAGGGGCAGCGTTTATGTTTGGCGAGGTTGAGATACACATGAAGGACTTGGGAATTCACTTCCTCCATTCTACTTCATATTACGCTCAGTCCAACGGTCAGGCAAAAGCAAGTAACAAGCTGATTTTAGACATCCTCAGAAGTATGCTCACTAGCGGCCCGCCTATGGCATAATGACTTGTTCAAAATACTTTGGGCCTATCGTTTGAGCAAACAGAATCCAACAGTGACAACTCCTTATGCTTTGATGTTTGGGCATGATGTTGTTCTGCCTCCAGAGCTCAATGTTCAGTCCTTACGAGTTATGGAACAACATGATTTAATTAGTGAGGACTATGTGCAAGCAATGTGGCAAGAACACGAAGACTTAGACGAGCAATGGCTTGAGGCTTACGAACAATTGTGTGCCGAAAAATGAAAGGTCGCTAGATCTTATGACCAATGTACAAGGGGCAAAAAATTTGTAGAAGGTGAGTTGGTTTGGAAGGAAGTGCTACCTATTGGCAAGAAGATAGAAGGACGAGGCAAATAGTCTGGTAAGTGGGAATGACCCTACATAGTTGATCACATCCAAGGCCGAGGCGCTGTCCGTCTTCACGACCGAGATAGTACAATTCAGGCAAATCCTATCAATGACTGTTTTCTCAAGAAGTACATTCTGCCCATTTGGGAGTAGGACTACCCACCTTGTGCAACATAATTGACTTTTTTTCACGCTCACTTACTTATGCTTGCATGACCAAACTGAAGGGGCCCTTTAGTATGCTCGAATAAGCCAACTTATGTGGCTAAATTTTAAACTTTTTTACTCTTTGTAGAATTAGTTATTTTCTGCCAATTTCTATGGCATAATGTTAACCTCAATAAACATTTGTAGTTACAAAGCCAATATTGGTGGCTGATTTATCAATAAAATAAATTTTTGTGTCTATTGTTGTTCATAATGCAAAGAAAAATACATGAATTCATTTTTATTGAGATGAGGGTACAAAGACTTTGCAACCTTGAGGTTTGATACCATGTAAGTACAATTTGCTTGCAAAAAATCAAAAGGTTTGTTAAAAGAAGAAAATGGACTCAAGAGACAAAAAAGAAAAATGAGCACAACAGACCAAAGCAATGTAAGAAGAATGAAGGGAGATCCCTTTTGTCTCTTTCCTCATTGGGGATGAAGTACAAATTTGCACCTTGGTCTCCACCCAGGGAACGAACCAGTTGCCATCTGCTCCTCGCTAGCCGCTTCCCTGAATTGGCTCCCCATGTAAATGGGGAGTGATAGCACACTAACTCCGTGTTATTCCTCGTTAGATTGCTAATGTGCTAGGATCTGCAACCTCTATGCAAGGCAAAAGCAAGGCTGTCACTGAAGAGGAAGAAAAAGAGGAAGATGACCCATTCCCGGCGTTTAGACTTGGCTACCCCTAAAGAACTAGAGGCAGCTTTACCAAGGTGAGGCCTGGATAGAGATATCACTATCTAGCTCAGGTTTGGACATGGATATTACTATCTAAGGTTTTTCTACGAAGCAAGAATATCTGGAGGTTTTTCTTTCAGGAAGAACCAAAGGAAATATGGTAGAAAAGATTGCATTTTGAAAGTACGTGAAGAGAGTGATGAACCTGTTTAAGTATGACAAATCAGAAGTGGTATTTATAAGAGCCTAACCTTAGGGGTTCAGCATGTAGACGAATGGTTAAGGTGCCTGAATCCATTTACCGTCATTGGTAATTGACACGTGTTTCCCCGAGATTCGTTGGTACAGATGGTTCATCCATTTTGAGAGTTAAAGGCAGTAATTATCACTTATTCCTGGACGGTTGATAAGAGTGAAATGTGCTTCTTGGAAACCGAAGGATTCGACAACACATTTCAGAATTCAAAATTTGAATTTACCTAATCCTGAGGATTTTTGCGATGGATGAACGGTTTGGATATTCTATGCTAAACGTGGGCCATAACTGTTTATTCCAGCAATCCCATATTTGGATTCGGAAAAAGACTGGTCACGAGTATTAAGCTGGGCATGGGGGCCCATATGAAGGAAATTATAAATCAACAACTTAATTTATTATAGATAAGAGTTGTGCATTTAATACAAAAAAATGGGCCTGGGCCTAAGAGACCTAAATGCTCAGATTACAAAATAAGAGTAAAGCACAGATTCTAATAACAAAGGGATTTTCTCTTGAGCTCCACCTTGGCATGCTCGTACTCGGCCCAAGCATCAGAGTAAGTCTCGAGAAGTGAAGAAATATATTCTTTGATTTACCTGAAATGATTCATTTGACTCAAGCCTTCTTCAAGCGGCTACTGGGCATTCACGGGAGAAGAGACGGAGTCGGCACGCAGGATTTGTTATCTCAGCTTGAAGAGCTGCTAGTTCAGCTTCTTTAGCCGCTAAGGTTACTTTCTTGGTAGTGACACTCTAAAGGAGGATCTGAAGTTGGTGGTGGTTGGTGTGTACTAGCCTGGCCATTTCTTCCCTCGTGCCTCTCCGTTGCTCCAAGCGACAAGGCAGATCATCCTTGCAAGCTTGCAACTTCTGGAGTTGTTGAAGGCCTTGCTCGTAATGAGATAGCATGGGAACAAGCTCACTATGGGCAATCTTTAACAAGTTTGATACTTGGTCTAACATGTTTTGGAGATCCTTAGGCGTGCCTAGACTTCCCTCAAAGAGCTTCTTGATGGTGTCCTTGGTGGGGGTTATCTCGGTTGGGTCTGGCTCCATAGCCATGAGCTTGGCGAAGAGCTCTTCCAGGTCGGGGAGTTGCTTGGGCATTGCTACACCCTTGGTGACAAGCTCAGATGAGGGCGAGGCCCAAGGAATGGCAAGTTGGGAGCTCTGATTTCCCTCGCACCCGTGGATGGCATTGGGGTACTAGCGAGATTAGCGTTGGGTGGAGAATGAGGCATAATTACCCTTTCCTATGGAGGGGTGGTGGCAATAAATTTCTAATCCTAGTACAATATAAGAAAAGTTAAGTAAAAGAACAAGAACAGTGGACTCTTACTTAAAGAATATTCATACCTCATTCTCGCCAAGGGCATTCGGCTTAGGCGAGTTGGCTGCATTAGGTTCAACTAGGGCCTTGGCTGCCTCGTCTGTGTCCCTTTGGACTTCACCATTAGGATTAGGAAGTATTGCTCCTGCCGCATTGTTATTTGTTCCTTTGGAGAGTAAAACATGGTATGGTAAGAGAAAGGGGCATCCTCGAAATCAAAGAAGAATGCACCATTATCGTCACCATCATGGGGCCCCTTGTCCACATCATCTGGATTTTGGGCGTTGTCAAGAATAGTTTCTTCAACGGGTTGGGCAATAACATTGGTGACGTCAACATCCATGTTCGCATTGGCGGCGCTCTCTTCATCGATGTTCTCAATATTAGCGTTTGCATCAATGTGCTCCTCAGGAAAAGCATTGATCGAGAGGTCACCCTCAGGGTTGGTCTCGTCGGGGATCATGTCCTGTAAATGAGAAAAGAATTTTAGTGAATCAAGAAGTTTGTGTTTAAAACATGATATATGTATTCTTGAAATCCTTTCTAAATCATTAAGTTACCTCATGAGGTGATGGATGAGTAGGAAGGATTAGCTCGTGTGGCTCGTTGCTAAAAGAGAAGCTGACAGTGTGGGGTGGCGAGCGAGGAGTGGAAAAACGAGGTCCTTCAAGGATGGATGTGTACAGAACTAAGATGGTTGGCTTCAAAAGCTGTGTTTATTGTTCTAGTTGCTCGTTCTACTCGAGTTGTTTTTCCAAGGCATCCTTAGAACTGAACTTGCGAGGGCAGCGTTGTTTCTTCTTGTTGGAGGTCTCGACGGGGGAGGCATCTCGAAGCCATTTTTGAGGTCTCTAGAGTGAAAATAATGCACGTTAGATACTGAAAGCCTGAAGTAACACTTTAGATGGGATTCATGATTACTAACGGACTATGGGTTTTCATGTTCTTCGTTTCCAACATCTTGGTCCTTGTCGGAGTCGAAGGAATCAGCTTGTTCTTAGTACTGCGGGTGTTCAAGCTGAAAATAGTGAGTATATACAATTAAATGCCAATATATGTGGCAAGGGTTAGATGGTAAGTCTGGGTAAAGATGCGTACCATAGGCCAAGGCGTCTCTTCATTGAGGTCTTGGGGAATGTATTTCAATGCTCGCGTGTCAAAGGAGTTGGCGAAGGTATTGCTGAAGTTTTTGAAGATGGCGACAAGCATGATAATGCTTTGTTATGAAAGGTGTGAGAGTGACCGTGAGCTCCTGTTCTTGATTCATCACAACCGGGAAGCTGAAGTGCGGATCTGCCATGTCAGCTTCTACTAGGTGAGTAGTTGCTTGCCAGGTGCTGCAGTGGTTCACGGAGTTGACTAGGGGCATCAGAGCACGCTGAGTCAATCTGAGCTGCCTGGTGAAATGGTTGGGGGCGTATAACTCATAGTAGATTTTTTCGGTGTCGGGGACCAACAAGTCGCCGCATGTGTTGCTCTGAGTAAAAATAATCCTCGCCTGGTCACTTTGGCCTGGTGAGGGGAGGAAGTCGGTTGCTAATTCTTCGGGATAACAGTGCTGGAGAACTAAGAGGGTTGAATCAGAAGGAAAATTGTTGTGCGAGTAGAGAGTGACGAAGCAGGTTTAGTATGTTAGTGAGTCGAAGGCAAGGGGGGATGAAAGAGTCTGGCCAAGAAGTTCATTTACTTGGAACGAAGGCAATTCTGTATGCCTGAAGACTAGGAAATAGACATGTAGCCTATTAGTATAGCACCATTAGTTCATAGATTAAACATACTTACCCACTTAAGCAGGTAATCAACACCTACCCGACCACCCGAAAGACCACCAGGCGGACTACAACTTTGCTCGCAAGACCGAGCCCATCCGATCGGGCACGCGCCCTACAAGTGCACATCCAAAATACTCGGCCCACATGACAGCAAGTGCAGCCCTATCCCACATCGAAGAGCACAAGAAAGCAACAATCTCACTCACCTATATAGGTAAGGCATTTACTAGGTAAAAGGACATTGATTCCAATCTTAAATACTCCAACCTACTTTCTTACATGTTCGCTTGACTGTTATATCCAATACATCTTCTAATTTAGGCATCGGAGCGTTAAAGGCAGGCCAGCCCTGTCTCGACTTTCTGACCTCCAGTTTGTTGTATTCTTCTAACAGTAAGAATCCGAACGTGCAAGTCCACATACCCGATAACCCGAACACCCAAAGAGAGAGAATACCCGATTATCCGAACAACCCGAATGTTTGGACATCCAGAAGAGAAGATTACTCGTACTTGCTTCTGCTGATTACGTCCCGCGTAATTTGGTAGAAACATAGCCAGAGGTCTACCATCCACAATGGGCTAGGAGATTTGTTGAATTGCAATGGTGACAATGAAATCCACCTCAGGCTGCGGTAAAGGTAGGCGATGATGGATTGTGCAAGTCCTACCTTAGTACCCTCAAACAAACATTCGGCGAGGTGAACCCAACACTTGTTGACTTTCTGGGCTGACACACAGAATATATATTTTGATAACTAGAATTCAAGGAAGGCTATACCTACTTGAGGGTTGTTGTCATTAATGAAGCGAGTGACCCAGACGGAGAAAGAGCTGAGTCGGACGGGGCTAGCTTTATCCACGGCGTTGATCGTGCCCCCTTACTTCCATACATGGTCTGCTATGGGTACCCCGAAGATGGTGAAGAGATCGAGCAAAGTGATGCTCATGTCGCCGCATGAGAGGCGAAAGCAATTGCAGGCGACGTCCCAGAAACATATGGCGGCGGCGAATGGTGCACAATTGCCTCCTCTGGGTAGTGAGCAGCAGAGGTCTATGAGGTGAACAATACTGGCCGATTGCCAGCAAACTAGGTTAGCTTCTCTGTGAGCCAGGTACTATGACTTTTCATTGTCGGAGGTAGATGGCCATTTTCCGATTGAGCAAAGGCTGTCTTTAGTAGTCCACCCAATGGGTGCGGCTCATTTGTCTTCCTGGAAGATTAAGGCGGAGTTGCGGATGCTGGCGTGGAGAGTCTAGTAAAATATCAGGTTGACTGGTGTTTTAAGGAATGGGCCTAGACGATTGGTGGTGGCGTCAAAAATCTTGAGAGTTATAGTAGGACCTGGATTTTTCCATTTAACGACGGCACGTACAGCTTTGGAGAATAGTTCGGCGGCCTCCTTGGTGATGTGAGGGTATTCATGATTGTGAGGCGGCATGGTGTCGGTCGGAAAGGTAATCAGAGAGGAGAGTAAGGCCAAGCTTTGAGAAGAAGTCTGGGTGATTGAAGAGACTGGAGCGGAATAGTGTGTTGAGATGTGGACTCTGATAGGACGTGCACTTTTTATATATGACGTCATCTGTGATGGCGCGACTTTTCAGAGGAGATGGTTGAGGTGGTGTTACGAAAGAAAGGTTACCGTTTCATTTGAACGGTATACCGTTAAACAAACAAACCTCTTCAATTGCATCCGAGTTTTAATATAGAGGCTTGAGGGGAAATGTTTGGGGCCAAGATAAATTATCTTTATTGTTGGGCTGTGCGGGTTGATATATGTGGCCTGTTAGGAAGAGCCATAGCATGTTGGACTGAATTTGGATGAATAAGGCCAATGCCTGCGGCCCATTATGATTAAGCAAGTACCTTTCCTATGGAGGAAAGGATTTCCTAGCGAGTTTATCATCAGAGTTTTATACTTTGATTAAAAGACCTAGGAGGTGAGATTCTGTACAGTTAGAGTTGTTTAGTGAGTCTAATTGTGAAGAGTTTTAGATAAACATTAACAAATAATTGTCTCCTACATATAGAGGGGATTAACGTAGAGGAAGAGGATCACAATCATACACATTCTTGCTCTCGGCAAACAACCTTTTCATCTCGAGAAACACTTGCAACCTGCTATCAAGAGATCTTCACCCAAAGAGCGTGTAGTGTCTTGCGATTCAGGGATGCAAACCCTTGTGTTCTCAACACTCTGTCAAGGAGATTGCTCTGCTTCACACAAAAGAGCTGTGGAGTATCGATCTTCGTGGCTCGACGAGAGACATGAAAACCATAAGTCCTAGGTCACTTGGGCGAAAAGAATCCATCAAGCGGGGTTGGTGCTCTCCCCGTCTCAGTCGCTTCTTAGAAGTCAGGCAACGGCAAGTCTACGTTCAACGTTCTGTCTCACGGCGGTGGTATGCGAAACGCATACAAGTACGTGATCAAGAAAAAAGACAATTTGAAGACTCCTCAACACTTTGGAAATTTTCGTGCCAAACATATAGTTTGCAACGGTTTAATTGTTTAATGCAGTCTTTTGTAGAAATTAAACATGTCTTTTGTGAAGTTTGTTGTGAATGTTGTGAATGGCATCTGTCAGCTGGTGCGTATATGTTTCTGGTGAAGTTTACTTTGTTATGGATGTTTGAGCGAGAAGTTGAATTGATGATTGCTTATGACTAGTTTACCGTCTATCTTAGTTTTACCAGGTGATGCTGTGAGAGAATGAAGCAATGTAAATTTGAGTTGAAATGCTGATAGTGTTACCTCTATTTTGTGCTTATAATTCAATCAACAAACCAAGAGTCAGTATTCACAGTTTCACAGCGAAGAAAACTCACATGGCCTTGCCAGAAGCCATGCGTACCACACCCCCGCCCCCCCCCTCCCGCGTCATTCTTCAGTTAATCATTGAGTTTCAACACCAGCAACACTGAGTTCTGATGTGAGCCTGTTGGCCATGGGCCAAGAAGAATTCTAATAGTTATGCTTCAGTTGCTTCTTAGTTGAGCTACCTCTTCAACTCTTCTTGTCTCACTTGGAGTAGTGAGCACACAAATCATTGAAACCAAATGAATGAAGTTCCTATCACACAGGCTTACAGCTTTTATAAACAAGCTCCACAGCTAGTTTTGCCTACGCATAGATCTCACCGGGCTGATACTGCCAAATTGAGTGAGACATGTATGTACATCAAAATTCTAAGATCCTATCAGATACCGAGCAAGTTAGATACAGAATTAGCAGTTCATATATTAGAATACATTTTATTCATGATCACTTTAAAGTAGCAGTAGACAGAAGTGATGGTATATATCCGTCAGTTGACAGAAATGAAAGGGGGAACTTCAGGCTTAAGTGAAACTAGACAAGCCCTCCTCATTTCATACAATATTCTTTAGTCCATCTAAATATGGACTAGTAATTTCGATCCATACATACAAATATATACTACAGGAATAGAGGAAAAGTTACTTTGCAAGCTTGTCAAGCCGGGAATCCATGATCTCGGAAATGGCTTCGAGAAATGCGGCTTCACTAATGCCCGGGAGCAAAGAATCCTCAGCTTCACGAACAATCTCCTCGATCACTGATTCTTTGTTGATATTTTCCCTACACATGAGGCTACCAATGACAAAGGGGGTAAGACCTCTCTCTGCCCCTTTCTTCAGAAGCATGGTTGAGATACGAAGAGTACGGGCACACTCAAAAGGCATGTCCCATCCATAAAACTTGAGAAGAGCAATATCTTGCTCAGCATCTAAGGATTTAATGTACTCAATGGTGTCAGCCGAATAAGGCTCACGAGCTTGTGGCCAATAAAGCCAATCAAATGTGCAATCCTCAAACTGCAGGAACAGCAAACAAATAAGCTTAAAAAGTACAGGAACCAAACAAGGAGGTTCATACATATGCTACAGCCAATCTCATAGTTAAAGTGCAATCAGCAATCTTCTTTATTGCAAATATCATTTCCATTGTTAAACCGTATTTAAACGTCTTTGTATTGTTAAACCATCCTCTTGGTAGTATTGTTTCGTGTGATTGAGACAACAGATCCTTAAGAAATGAGGTTGATAAATCTACTCCAATTGCTATAGGATCATAAACCTGTGAATTATGTTTTCTAATCCAAACAGCTAGAAGCTATTGTTATGATCAAAATCCAATATAGAACCAACATGAATCCTAACTTTGGACATTTGAAACATTACAAAGAAAAACATGAACGAAACAAAGGAAAGAGATACTTACATTCTCAGGCAGGCAGTACCCATGATCAATTGGAATGAGCACAGTCTGACCATCCTCACCTTTTCGATACAAAATATTTCCGGCATGTCTATCTGCATTGGCCATTCTGATATCAAAAACACTAATCTTATGCACCTCCTCCATAGGAAAACGACCAGGACCCAAATCCTCACAACTTCCATCATTCTTCATGAACATTTGCAATGATCCAATCTTGACATTCTTCAATGAGCTCTCAAATCCATTCGGATGATTGAACCCCTTGTGCAAGCACTTCACCAAAATTGTAGGCGGCACACCAGTAAATCCCATGGTCTCACCAGACAATGTACGAGGCCCGCTCCTCGGATGATCCAACAAGAATGCCGCCAGCTCCCTGATTGCTCCTTCTCCCACCCTCGTCCCTCTTTTCAAACCTTCACCATTTGGCGACTCGGTTAAGCCGTGGGGATTGTTCACCGCATTAGGCTCCTCGTCGATAGGCTTGAAAACTGAAATGATCTCCTGAGAGGAATCTTGCATGAAGTAAGTCCCTCCTGTGCCCTCAGACGACCGAATAGGCTGGCTTCCCTTCACCATTCCATTGAAAGTAGAGTTCATCATCTCCCTCACATAGGAAGGCAGCTCAACCTTGGGATTCACAATGATTGGCTCCAACCACAAATCAGGATATCTAGCAAGTGACTCCCAAGAAATAGAGGGAACCACCTTCTGTTGTTCTTCTTCATTTCCTTTAACGTCGTCATCCGAAACCGATGATGCCACAACCGAAAGCTCCAAATCTCTCTCCACATGCTTAGCTCTAACCTTTGCAGTCTTCTGCACCACCAAATGGATAACATCATCACTATTCTTGCTGATATCATCGATCAACCTCTGGTCGTCGAGCTTTTCTCCATTGCAGAAAAGCTCCTGATCCTCGGTGTCATAATCCGTCCCCTTCTTCGAGATCCGCTGCTTCAAGTACCCGACTTTCCTGTGTCTGTCCACATGAAACTCGAACTCTTTGCCGCAGATGGTCCTGACCGTAATGTGCAGAAGATCCGAGAGCCTCAGGACCAAATGCAAGACGTTCTCGGTTGTAATTCCGTAGTCTTTAACGAGAGTGTCGTTCCGGGCCAACTCCCTGCCTCCAAAAACGAGCTTCTGCTTTCTGACGACGAACCCTTTGCAGATTTGGATCCTCAGCTTCACCGAAGCAATGGAGTCTGACTCAAGAACACGCATTGGGATCACAGAGCCGGCAACGCTGAGATACAAGATGATCGATTCGCTGGAGCAATGCCCGAGCTGAGTGCCACAGAAACCAGCAGAAGAAGAATGAACCGACTCTTTGCGAATCGGACTCAGAGCAACACCGGCAACAGACATTTTTTGTTTTGTTTTGTTTTGTTTTGTTTTTGTCGAATGAATAGGAAGACACACAAACACCCTCTCTCTGTCTCAAATCAAATCAATCAATCTGTTTCCGTTTGCCTAATATTCAAATTACAAACTGGCCTCTACGTAACTCAAAGGCCCTTCAATCACATAGATCAAAAGATCAAAAAGACCCACAAAGAAACTAGATAGATAATTAGTAATTCCAAAGTAGAAATTATTTGTACAAAAACAAGGGAAAAAATCTAGAAATCCCCAGAAAGAAATGAAACTTTTGAAATTTCCAAATCCCCGGGATTCAAGAACAACCCTTTTGAAACGCAGACACCAACAAAAAAAAAACAAATTAAAGTATTGCGAAGCTCTCCCACTCTAATAAGATATTACGACCAAATAATAATCCTCCGGGGAATTGAAGAACCAACCTTTGATTTTTCTTAATCTAATTCTGCTGCGGTGGGCGATTTAGAAAAGCATCAACTCTCAGAAAGATGATTTTCGTGTTGGGGTCAGAGAGAGAGAGAGAGAGAGAGAGAGAGAGAGAGAGAGAGAGAGAGAGTGGATTCTCACCTAAAGGGAAGAATCAAGAGGAAATGGACAAAGGACGAGAGCTTAAATTGCACGACTTTCGGAATTGGTTAAGCTAGGAACGAGTTTTTTTTGCCACATTGTCCGATCGAGCTGTGTGATCGGTCTTGTTTTTTTGAGCTCCGGGATATTCTACCTCGAGTTTTTCTGGCGTCGGTTGATCGGCGAGAGCTAGTGATCGAAAAACTGAAAAAAGGAGTGAGGGAAGAACCCAACGGAAATAATAGCCGTTGGCTTTATAGACTGCTTTGACCCCTCAATTCGAGAAAGTGGGGTATTATGCTTTTGGAGATCAAAACGACGTCGTTGGATAGGGGCTCTCTAACGGCGCCGTGTTCTGTTTTGGATTTACGTGGAAGAGAAATAATAGCAAATTTAAGATTAGTATTGTTCTGGATGAGGAGAGTAGGTATATAGCTCTCAATCCGTTTTAGTACAAATACGTACATTACCTCGATCATTATCCCCGAAATGTAGGCTAGATCTTGTTGACCGTTCTAGCTAGACAATGTACGTAGTTCGCCAGTAGTTTATTACATAACTGAAATGAGAATATAGTTTATTATGGTTGAATTAATTTGGATCGAGACTCGATCATGAGTAAGAGAATGGTCTTAATTTTGTGTGCAACTTGTGAACTAAGATTTGAGACATATGTTTTATGACCTTCAGGACAAAGGCATAATCAACTTGATGAATAATTTTTAGTAATTCAAGATTATAAATTAAATAACATCGCATGTAAGGAATGCAAAATTGATGATAATATCGGTAAAATTTTGTCGATATAATTGATTTTTTGACTTATTTAAATAATCTTTAGTTATCAAAGTAGTTTTCCCAAAATTTTCTAATATTTACCGAATTTTATGATATATCGTCGATATTTACTGATAATTTCGAAATTTACAAAACTTTCTCTAATTTTTTAATTTGAACTTCATCGAGTCCAAAGCTCAATGACTTTATCCACTACTTTTAGCTCAATAGATATGGGACACCAATCTTATAATTATGGTCAAAATTTTGCAATGCCTTATCCGTTATATGTCATGTGTTATTGTCTTCCATCGAATGACAACTCATGGTCACAATATCACAAAGAAATAACTCAAATGATGATAATAATGAAGAAAGTCGAGCAATTACTGGTCCACACTACAAACTCTAGAATCTTCACTGAGTAAGTCACATGACTCACATGTAAGTCATGTAACCCACCGAATAAGTCATATGACTCACATGTAAGTCAAGTAAGTCAATACATACAAAATTTCAGGGGAGATCAAGCAATCATTTAATGATTGTTCCTCAAAATATATACATAACTCTGAACAAGGAGATAAGAAAGATAGTGTGAATTTCAAACCTCATAAGTCTTCTACGTGATTTTGTAGGTTTTGTGTAGTTGATTTTGTGATGTATGATATATAACATAATGTACAAAAGACGTGATGACATAGACTCATTTTGAGTTTTAGCCATAAAAAATTTGGAAGTATTAAATCATGTTTTAATATGTCAGCACTTAACACGTACTAATTTATAAAATAATATAACAAATTCATATATTGTAATGTTTGATCAATATTTTCTTTTCATATAAGGTAGATAATTGATCATGTAATAACCTTATAAACTTTCTATAGAAATTTTCATATTTTTCTATTAGTTTTCATCAATTCCGTGAGAACTTTCACTGGATCAATATTTCTATCGATATATCCATATTTTTGACATTTGATATATCCTCAATATCCGATATTTTTCTCTTTAATCGTATGAGATCACACACCTAAGAGTAACTCCAACAACATCACTTAAAATTTTCTCATTTTGTTCAAATATATAGCTGAAACCTATTTTATCCATGTACTTTCAAAAATTTGCTCCAACAATGTTACTTACAATTTAGCTATATTTAAACTTTTGGTTAATTTTGATTAGTTGATGAAAAATAAATAATTAGTTTACTTAGCTATTAATTAGTTTTGTAACCTAAAAGAAAATTATTTAATGACAATGTTGACTTTAACATTGCTTATAATTCATATTTTCGGTATAGGAATAGGAGCGAAGTATGGCACAAATCCACGTTGATTTGGCTGGTGAAGTTTTGCCGGAGATGGGCGGCGGCGCAAGATGCCGGTTGGCAAGGGGCAAGAGGTGTGCGACTGTTGGGTGCTAGAAGGAAGATGGTCTGGATTGCTACTTTGCTCTCCTTTGGGCTCGAAAGTTGGGTCGGGTATTATACCTTAAACCAATGTTATTTTAAATTTAAAGTTCTACATTTTGGTTGTATTTATTTTTTATTTTTAGTTTTTTTTTGTTAAAAATAAGCCTATACTAATGTGAGGTAGGTAGAAGTGAGGTTTGTTCCGGGATGTGCACATTTAGTGCCTTGTCTACTCTTGGTCATGACGTTCATTGGTTTGTCACATTGGCGCTTCCTCCTAGTGGCAGGATGAGATGTGGTGCCGAAAATATTTCTTGTCGGCAACATAGTTGAAAAATTATTCAAAGTGAATTGATGCATCACCATAGTCGTGTTATCTTTCCAGTACTGTGTCGCCATAAGTGTAAAGCAAATGGAGTAGTCAATGATGTACTCTTTGCTAAATAGTACAATTTAGGATACAATATTTTAGTCGAGTCTTCTAATAATATTTCAGGTGTTTCTCCTTTGATAGGGTTTAAGTACTATATCCCCCTCTTATATTCTATCATTTCATTAATCGAGACTTAAAAATCCGGCAACCGCAAATCTTTATTTAAAAAAAAAGAATTAAGAATGATACCGATATTTGAATTTCTATAGTGGTTTCAACTCTTAACTCTCAATAAGATGAGCAATTATTATGACGGTTATGCTAGCTTAATTATCATCCGTCAAAATATCTTAATTTTATCACTCGTACGTAACTGCCTAACTGCCTACGTTTGTTCATGAGTTTGGTTTTCGATCTCTCAATGGCTCAATCCTCATCTTTGTACTATCAATTAATTAACTTTTGTATCATATAGCTGAGTGGTTCTACAATATGTGGAGTATAAATGTGTAAGGCGATAATCGACAGTCCATTTTCTCTCATACATTATGCAGTTAAGTCTAATACGACAGAAATTGTGACATGTGTCCCGCACACTATAGATACACTCCCATATAACTAGATAGCAACAAAAGCATCAGCTAGCAGGCAAACATCTGCTATGGTTCAATAATCCACATCAACCATGTGCTCCACCGAAGAAATCCTAGAACAATTTATTTAATGGTGATCATCATCTGGTCAATAATCAAAAGGAGTAAGATTTACACACGGCCTTTTAAAAAAAATTACACACGGAAGTATTATTCAACTTAACGTTAATTAGCTCCAAATTAATGTATAACTTACATTAATTAATGATATTAAATTGTGATATAGTTAGTTTAAAAAAAAGTGATATACTTTTGTACATAATACCTACTTAATCACCTCATTACATACGTGTTTAACCAATCAAGGTCGCGTAACTAAGTCTCACTACCAACACCAGAGCATACACCGCCCAGAGAGCAACAAGTTCGATGACCAGCCCGAATCTTGATTCAGAGTCAGTCCCGCTTACGCGCTCGAATAAGATGCCGTCAGAGAACACTCCAGCAAAATAGTAAGAACACAGATCCCACATCAAAAAAGTGGTAAGGGCCCTAACCTCAACCACCTTTATAAGCTTGGCAACTTAGCATTAATGGTATGCATTCATTACTCTTTTACGTCGTTACTCTATTAAAGTTATATCTTGTTACTAACTTAGGCATCAGAGGGTTGAATGTCGGCACGCCCGGTCTCTCTTTAATGGTTGTTCTTCTTAGCAGTGCGAGTGACTGATAAATAGTGAGCATAAAGTGGTAGCGAAAGCAAACATCAAAAGCGAATTCTAAGAATGATCACCGAAAGTGAAGAGCGAAAGTGAAAGGCGGAATCAGAAGAGCAAATTATCAGTAATCACCCCCATTTCAATATCAAAAGCTCTTAGCAGTTTTGGGTATTAACATTGGCGCCATCTATGGGAATCCATACGGGATTTTCTTCTTGTTCCAACCACGAAGCAATTAAGGAAAGAAATTCACGAATTATGGATACGTTCCTCACTCTCGGCATGATGTCAAACACGCAACAAGATATCCTCCACTTGACCCCAGGTATGGACATGACTATAGAAGAGCTCGCGCTAGTGCAACGAGCATGAAAGCAACACGTCACGACATAGCAAGGATTGGCGACAAAAGTTGAAAGGCATCAGCGAAATGGAGCACAAGTATGAGTTGGCAATGTGAAAGTGCATGGAGCTCGAGAGGGTGAGAGAATTCGAGCAATGGTATATACAAACCGAGTCCAGATTGAAGGCAGTGGAGTAAAGACAGTTGATATCGAAATCCATGGGGGACTTACGGAGCGGGCAATCTCACCACATACCTACAGCAAGGAGGGAAATGATCATCCATTTTCCCTTGCGACAGAAGCATTTGTGAAATGTAAGACTACCTCCAATGCTCGTGTAACTACAACGCAATCTCGAGCCTGAGCTAATCAATGTTGCCAATACACCAGCATAACCTCCAAGGATGCCACCTCATCGTAATGCCTCTCTGGAATAGCGTTGCCGAGATGCGGAGGTTTCGGCTAGACTTGCCAGACTGGTGGTCATGATCCGCCAGCTGGCACAACCCAAGGAAAGTTACCTTAGTCGTACGCTCTCGACCATTCGCGTTGAGCCATTCTCGGCTAACATCATGGCTCGAGGCCAAAATCCATTGGCAAAGGTAAAAATATAGCGATACAAGGGGAAGATGGACCCATCCCTGCACAACGACGTGTTCGTATCGGCCAAAATGGGCAGGGGATATGACGACGCGACATACTGTTACATATTCATAGAAAGTCTGACAGGCGACACATTGAGTTGGTTTTTCAGCCTCCCTCTGCGATCCATCAACTCCTTTTCAGAACTCGTCGAGGCATTTCTAAAGCGTTACATCACAACGGCTAGTAAGATGCTGACGTACAACCAGCTGCAAGCAGTCCGACAGGAGCCAACAGAAGGGTTGTCTACCTTCATCTTTCGTTGGAACACCGCCATAGCGCATTTTTGGGACATTGCCAGCGAATCGACATTCTGTGTACTCTGGAACGCACTTCAGTCGAGCTTGCTAACGTGCAAGCTCAATGAAGACCCTACACTTACATACGATGAATTGCTCGGCCATGTAACATCACACGCACAACTGGAATTACAAACTTTTGGTATCAACCTGACACCAACACATTTTCTAATATAGTGACTCCTAGTGTGCAGGACCCGGTACCAGTACCAACACTATCCTCAGCCCCATTGCCGATACGATAGGACACATAGCCTCGAGAGCACTCTTGACGGGATATCCACAGAGACAACCGCAGATCTGGTCATCCCCGAAAGTTCTACGGCAACCTAAACAGTTACGGTGGTAGCGACAAGAGACACCGGGAGGACCAAAATGATCAACCAAGGGATGTAGTCACAACCCAACCCAAGTATAAGCAGCATGTCTTCAGCATTCTTAATTCCAAATACACGGACATCCTGGCTAATAATCTGAACCTATTCCCTTTACCACCAAGGAAGCAACGCATGCATGCCCTCTGAAATATGGGGGAAATTGTGCAAATTCCACAACACTGAATCTCATGACACCAAAAATTGTTACAACATGAAGGAGATGGTAGAAGTACAACTCAAGAAGCACAAGCTAGAAAAATACAAGGCCGGTGGTGACACCCATCCAGCAAGGGGAGTAGCACATATCAGATGGATCAACAGAATTACGGGCGGAAGATCCAAGGTAGAATGGAAGCTTGAGTGAGCCGTGTTCAGCCTACAGCAGGGACCAGCAAAGATAACAAAACCATGATGGGATTTGATTACCTTCCACGAGTCCGAGGAGCGTGACAAACCACTTGTATTTGAAGACTACCCATTTATCATCGATGCAATGATCGACTTGTGCAGCGTAGGGATAGTATTGATAGACACTAATTCTGCTGTCAATGTCATGTTCTTACCAGCGTATAATGCACTTGGGCACCTCTGGTCGAAACTGAAACATGACCACTAGCCCCTAGTAAGCTTCTTAGGGGACAGGATCCAACCTTTGGGCATTGATTACCCACGACTGGAGATAGGCCAGGAAGACTATTACGCAGAGGCCCACATGGAGTTCCTTATCGTAGACGCACCCTCATACTACAACGCCATCATCGTATGCAATACGCTCAGCCAAATACATGCCATCATTTCACAGCGGATGCTCTTGATGAAATTTCCTTCCCCATTTGGCATATATTCAGTCCGAGGTAAAACTTCGGCACTCCCAAGAGCAGGTTCTTTGGCCACGTACCCATGCAGAGAAATGTGTCTCCTAACGGTGAGTCCATTGACCCAGGTGCTCGAGGACCCAAAGAAAGACCGTTAACGGCAAGGCCCATAGACGAGCAATCCACGAAGATCATCCAAATATTGGAGGAGCATTCTGAAGGGAGAATCTAAATCAGGGAAAATTTGGATCCAGAAATCGAGACCAGACTCATCATTATCCTCAGGGAATGTAGTGATGTCTTCGCTTGGTCTTAAGCCGACATGTCAGGCATCTCCACCCAAATTATATCGCATAAACTCAACATCTCCCTAGATGTGGTACCAGGAAAACTAAAGCAAAGGACATACATCGAGGAGCAATACGCAGTAATCCATGAAGAGGTAACAAAACTCCTTGACATAGGCTTCATACGACAGGTGCATTACCCCGAATGGATATCCAACGTCATCATGGTCAAGAATAGCAGCGAAAAGTGGATGATGTGCGTTGATTACACCAATGTAAATAAGGCCTACCCAAAATATTCTTTTCCACTACCCCTAATTGACCAACTCGTGGATGCTAAGAGTGGCCATGAACTCCTATCTACAATGGATTTCTACTTAGGCTACAACCAAATCAAGAAGGATCCGGCTAATGTAGAGGCCACATGCTTCAGAACAGACTTTATTGCTACAACGTGATGCCGTTCAGGACCGCTCAACGACGTTACAATAGCAATCTACATAGGCGACCTCGTGGTTAAAAGCAAACACAAGGAGGATCACGTAAAGGATCTAAAGGCAGTATTGTACATCCTCATTAAGAGTGGGATGAGATTGAACCCTGCCAAGTGCATCTTCAGAGTCTCAGCATCCAAGTTCCTCGGGTACAAGGTAAACCAGAAAGGCATTGAGTCCAACCCCAAGAAAATACAGGCAATCCTCAACATAAAGGCCCCAGCAACGAAGAAAGATCTCCAGACTCTGATAGCGAAGCTAACATCACTTTCCCGATTCATATCCTGCTACACAAACAAGTGTCACCCACTCTTCAAAACCATTCACATAATGAACAAGAAAACTGTCAAGTGCACGGATGAGTGTGAAGTGGCACTCGCCGGCAATACCTCGTCCATATCCCATTTTTGTCAGCCCCAATACCATATGAAGTTTTCTACATTTACTTAGCTATTTCACTAACAACAGCCAGTTCCACCCTGGTAAGGCGGGATGCGGATATAGAGTTGTCCGTGCTTTAAGCAGGAAAATGAATAGACAAGCCCGAAATAAGATACCCAGCCTTGGAGGAGCTGGCCCTGGCACTCATAGTTTTGGCAAGGCTGCTAAGACCATATTTCTAATCCCACACCATACATTTCCTGACGGATCAACCGCATTGATAAGTGTTGGAAAGCCCAGACCACTCGGGTAGATTAACCAAGTGAGCGATCGAACTCAACGAGTTTGACATCAAATACCAACCGAGAACGGCCACCAAGGGCCAAACGGTAGTCGAATTCATAGAAGAGCTCACTCCGATGACGAAAAAGAATCCAACCGCAAATATATAGGGAGCCGATCTGACTGACATTACAAAGACAGAGGTCACCATAACGGAACCACCGATAAAGCTATCCATATAGAACCTCTACGTGGATGAATTGCGACCCTGATAAGACCTGCCATGGATTACCCCAGTAATCCAGAGATAAGTCTTGCGGGACTCATGTTAAGGTCTCTAGCATCGACTAGTCGATATCAGCTACCTTAGAACGAGCAACCCAAAACCTTGCTGTGATCTTACACTGAGAAAGCAGAAGATGTGAACTATCATGCCTTGAACTCTGGATGGTCACGACTTCAACCTACTATCCTGCAAACTGGGCAATTGAAAACAAAGGGCCCAGGGAAAGGCATAAAATATAAAAGTTAGAGTGAGTGGACAAAAATCAGTATCGTATGATAATCGTAAAAACTAAAGTAAAACTGAATCTGTGTAAAATAAAGCGAGTTCATCTGGTCTATGAAGGTGGGCGCTTAGAGATTTTTTCTAACCTAAGTCGACAAACTGTAAAAAGAAACTATGGGTGATGGGCCAGACGAGGCAACCTGATCTTCCTCGACAAACAGACGAGGCAATCTGACCTCCCTTGACTGGACTATTTGGTGATCAGCCGAATAGTGAGTGCATCGATGCAACTAACTAATGCCATCACAAGAAAAACCTCCAAATTTAAACTATTCTAAAAATATACTGTAAATTAAACTGTAAAACTATAGTGCTGAAATAAAATGAACTTGCTGAACTGAAATATTAAAATTCTGAAAATTCAACTCGCTATCAATTGTGAAAATAAAAAAAGGTCAACTCACAGTACTATGTCATGAACTCCAATCAGCCAAGCACATCTATCAGTGTCTCTCTACATCTGCTACTAGCTGCTAATACATCATCCTGAAATAATGATTAATATGTAAAACCTAATCGTCGAAAATTAAATCGAATAACCAAACTCGTTACCAATGAGCAATACCATCGAGAATATTGCATTCTCAAAAATTGAGCATCTCGAAATAATACCGAGCTCTAATCTAATTCCAAATTTCAATTTCCAATTCTGGATTCATTTTTAAAATCACAACATAAACCTTAAACGTTAAGAAACTCAAAGTTGAATTGATAATTAATGCAACCGTTTATCAATAACGTAAAAACGTTTAATTATGATCCAATTAACCAAACGTCTTAACCAATAATGTCCAATTCAATTCAATAACTTCATCATAATTACGAACGAAATGATATAAAATTTCGGTCGAAAACGCCCTTGCCGGAGCTCCTCCATGAACCACCGCAACCGCCGGCGGCGCAACATCGCCGGTGACTTTTCATGGCAAATCAAAGCTCAACATACTCAAAATCAACCCAACAACAATATTCATCAAAGGACCAACCTTCAATTCTGTTCCAATCGACCAAAATTTCCCCCAAAACTCTCTGACCGAAAAATCCTTTCTGGTGACCGTTCTCCGCCGTCAAGCCACCTCGTGGCTCGAGGCATAAGCCAATCGACTCAGGGTGACGAGGGGAGCAATAACTCCATCACCTTGCCATCCAATTCACCGTCGACCACCATCCATGGCGTCGACCCGAACCATCCTCGCCGGAGCCGATTATATTTCTACAATTCCCATTGATTTACACCACCTCGCATCAAAACAATCATACCAATACAATCTAAGATCAAAACCCAATCCAATTATACCTGAAAGTGGCCGAAAACCTCAACGGAACCGACACCGATTAACCCATGAAACCATGAACTTGACGGTGTCGTTCCCCCTTCCTCCGCTACCAATTGCCGTAAAAACACCTACCAAAAAGTAGAGGGGGTTGAGGCACAACTTTTGACACCGGCCCTGCCGGTTTTGGTGGTCGTCCACTCATTCACCGGCGGTGAGGCTTACAGAGGGAGAGAGTGAACGGGAGGGAAGAGAGAGAAAGGAGAGAGAAAATAAGAAAAAGAAAATTACCAAAATAGGGAAAAAGTTGACTTTCCATTTACGAAAACTTCTATTTATAGTCGAAATTTGCGACTAAATGTATCGTAACCTCGTACAAAATTTTCGTTGACTATAATTTCTTACTCGTAACTCTAATTTAAATTTTTGACGTGGCCACGAACTCGTCTTGATAAACTCTATAACTTTTTGCAAAGAACTTCCTCGAAAAATGTAATCGGTAAAATTCTGATAAATACCATCGATAATTACCAATAGTAAGAATTAATTACCATTGACGATTATCATTTAATAAATCGTAACTAAAGAATGATCGGAACGGGATGTCACAGAACATCTGACGCGGCAGGGGCGGGAGTAATCCTAACAGGCCCAGAAAAAATCTACGCTGAGGATGCTCTTTAGTTCTCATTCTCAGCCTCTAACAACGAAGCCGAATACGAGGCACTGATCGCAAGCTTACAACTAGAGACTGAATCTAGAGCCAAAGACGTAAACATTTTTAGCGATTCCCAACTAGTGGTAAGCCAGGTTATAGGGGATTTCGAAGCCAAAGGAACATTAGCATATCTCAGGTACGTAAAAGTAATTTTAAAGTAATTTTCTTTCTATAATATAACCCACATCCCCAGGGAGGAAAACATAAAAGTGGATTCCCTAGCAAGGTTGGCAACGACGCTGATGCACACGACAAAGGAGCAAACCATGGTGTAGACACTGGCGAAACCTAGCATTTCCAAGCATTTCTTAGAAGTTTACGCTGGTGTTATCCGCTCCACCACCAGCAAAGGACTGGAGGAAGAAGTTGATTGTTAGGTCCATAATTACGTTCTAATTATGTGCCTAACCTTATGCTTAATGCTTGCGTTCTTGGAATAAAGCATCATTTTGATACATTTCCTTGTCATGCTAGGAAATGGTGAGTTGGCGTGGAATTGAGCTTAAAGATGGAGATTAACCACTTTTTGAAGAAGCTAAGCAAGTTTCCTAAGCATTTGGAGTAGAATGACCAAAACCGGGAAGAAAACAAAAAGTCAACCGTCGGTCAACGGTCAACGGTCAACTTTGATGAGTCTTCACGGTCAATGACCAGATCAAGATATGATGACCCAAAACTTCAAGGCCCAAGCCCACAAAAGCCCACATAAGAAGATATTTTTGTATGGAGACATATTTTGGTATGGAGATATACACATGCAACTCACATGACATATGTGAGTCATCTTAGGATCACCACTTAAAGCCTAAAAATGTGGATCATGTCTAAGCTTCATTTTTGAATTATTTGTACCCAAAATATCTCTCCAAAATAGATAGGGTCGAGCTCCCCCTCCTACAAATACACAACTCACCTTATTTTCATATTTTTCATAGTTTTAGTCTCTCTCTAGATCCCTTATCCGTATCCCAACCCTCTAGCACTCTCTTCTACCTCTCCTCCTCCCTTTCTAGGCCAAAACACCTTCATAACTACCACAATTAGAGACCTAGATCTTCTCGCTCTTGGGTAGAGCCGAACCTCTTTACCATCACACCATTACTTTGGCCTATTTGGGTGTTCCTCCTCTCATCTTTGCCACTAGGATTTGGTTTGGTGTTTATGTTTCAAAGGAGTATGAAGTAATCCCTCTTCCTCTTGGCTCCTTGAAATCCTAAGGACTACCATTACCTCCTCTTGAAGACTTGGTGCTAGCTTAGAGTGAAGAAGTAGAGCTAGTAGCCTTGGAGTCATTTGGTGGAGCTTTGTCTAAGGGGATTCTTGGTTATTTCTTTCCTCTTCTTGTTTTCAGCTTGTATCTAGTCTTGTATTTCATTATTCTTAGTGAGTAGTTGCCTTTTATTCCTAGCCAATTTGATGTACATACAACTATGTTTTGAGTTATGGATTAGAATTTGGTTTAGTTTACTACATGTTGTCAATGAGTTTGATAGCTTGTGATGTGATTGTGATATGTTTGCATGTGTGGGCTTGATTTAATGTTTTCATACTCATGACTTAGCCATGACTAAGTTGAGATATGTTTAAGGAAGCTAAAAATGAACCTAAGTGAATTAGTTACTCACATAAGGAAGATAATCATGTAAACATGACTTAGGTTGCATTTGAGAAGATGAACCTAAGGTTTTGGTTTTCATTGGGCTTGAGCACGGACCGAAGCCTTCTTGAAGTCCAAATGACTCGAGGAGCTTCGTTCAAGCTTACATTGACTCGAATGGGCTTTGTAGCTAATCATTACTTCTTCTAATTCATGTCCAAAAAGGTGTGGATTAGGAAAGTCATTAGAATATACTTTCATGTCCTCTAATTGGGACTTAAGAAGAAAAGCCATTCACATTCATCATTAGTGAACACATATTCAACTCATTAGGCATGTGATATGATTAGGATATGATTCACAATTGAGTTATATTCTAGTTTCGATTTTCTTTACATTTGAATGTTGGACCAGAACACTTCTAGTGCCCTAATGGCCTAGGAGATCCGGTTCACAACCAATGGTAACTCCAAAAGATCATGAATTGGACAAACACGTTTGAATTAGACTAAACTCACAACTTGAACATTGTTGGTACATTGAGTTGGCTAGTGACGATATCTCTAGCCAACCAAAAACGTACATTTTGTTTTGTTCTTACTTTATGTTTTCACTTAATTAGTTAGTAGTAAACATTCAATCAACCTTTCGTTTAATCACTCATCGTAATTCCACCATCCCTTGCAATGCTAAGTCTCCAAAGGACTTAGTCTTGTGAGATACATTTCCACATCTTGCTTTAGTTTTAGTGTCATTTCTTATGTCTAGTTCATCCGTGATTTCAAGTGTATAATCGAGTCAAGATAAGGAGTTTAAGTGGTCAATCCTCATGGGTTCGATGCTCGATTTCCTTACAAATACTATAACTTGACCCCGTATACTTGTGGGTAAGAGAAATTCACTTAGCCTTAAACTAATCAATAGTCAAAAACTTGAGGGGATTAATCTTCGAACATTGATCGAGCACATACTCAATGGAACGTTGCCAACGGATCGGGTCAAGGCGAGGAAGCTGGTTCAGAGAGCAACATTCTATAACATGCAAGAAGGGGTTCTCCATGCTCAAGTGCGTTACACAGGAAGAAGGGGAAAAAATCATGAAGGACATGCACAGAAGCAATTACAGGAACAACAGAGGACCAAGAACCCTAATCCACAAATTTCTACTTTACGGGTTCTATATATTACAAGAAAATGCAGACAGACGTAAGGGAAATAGTAGATGGATGCGATATGTGCATCAAATACACACCCACGATCCATGCCCCAGCAGCCCTAGTGTCAACCATGGTTAGCCCTATTCTGTTCATTCAGTGGGGACTCGACCTCATAAGACCACTTAAGGCATCCGCATGCCAAAGTACATAGATGTTGGACCGCTAGTCCTTATCACTACTCAAAAAATTATCTACTTTCTTTGGCGAAACATCTTTTGCTGATACAGAGCACCACTCACAATCATCATGGACAACGGAACACAATTCAACAACGACAAAATGAAGAAATTCACAAGTGACCTGAAGACTTGTCTGCTATTCACTTCAGTGACGTATCCCCAAACCAACAGTCAAGTGGAAGCAGCGAATAAGAAGATCAAGAATGAACTTAAGAAACGAATGGAAGGCTACAACCACAAATGGGCGAAGTGCCTCTATGATGTACTTTGGTCCATCAGAACAACACCAACAGAGGCAACATGAGCGACATCATTTCCCCTCATTTTCAGAGCGGAAGGGGTACTACCCCTCAATATCATGCATTGAATCCCCATTTTGAAGGATTTGATGAAGACATGAACGACTAAGGATTGAATATGGCAAATACTTTACGAGAAGAGCATGAGGATGAAACCTGAGTTGAACTCTTGGTGAACAAGCAATTAGTGGAGCGACACTACATCCACCGAGTCAAGGCACGAAATCTCCTAGTGGGAAATCTGATATGGAGAGAAGTCATCCTGAAATCAAAGGGACTCATGCCGAAATGGGAAGGCCCATTTAAAATCATCGAGAGCATAGAGCCAACAACATTCTACCTCACGGACAAAAACGGCAACAAGGTACCGCGAACATGGAATGCAGAACACCTCAGATATTGCCATCATTGAATAGGTTCTACATTACGGCATTACATTTTGGTCTGGAACTCACACAGCAAAACATTTTTGTACTGGGTTAAACCCAATTATTTTGTGTCATTGCTTCTAGAGAAATCAATGAAATGAGAATCCTTCCCACCTTTGTTTGTCAAAACAAAATTTATTTTGCGTAAAACTACTTTGTATGAATGTTTGACTTAAAGTTACTTAGACGTTAAATTCAAAACAGAGCAAGCAAATGAATTCCCTTCACACTTTTCATTGATCAGTGGAAAGCACTGACACTTAGAATCTTTTTTTTCAAAAATTTACCTTTCCATTCATTTTCGGGGCGACCCAAAAGGGTTGCATTTCCGGTCAAGACTATGACCAAGGGTCACAGTACTGACCGTAATACAAAAAACCTAACGACAGAAAGGACAAGGGCATTCAAAAAAATAAAAAATAATACCTAAGTGTTCAAGCAAAAGTAAAATAGGTACATAACAAAGTACATAAGGCCCTAACGGCTATGCTTGCTCATCATCCGCTTCTTGCTCGGCGGTACTCTGACGCTCCTTGTATCTAGTAGCAAGAGATGACGCCTCCTAATTTCGGGAATGGAGGTCGAGGTTAGAGGAGAGAGACCCGTGAGGAGTTAGAGGATGCTCACCAGTCGAGGTCAAGTCTTGCTCCATGTTCTGACGCCTCCGCTCGGCTTCTTCTTCTTCTTCTTCTTCTTCTTCTTCTTCTTCTTCTTCTTCTTCTTCTTCTTCTTCTTCTTCTTCTTCTTCTTCTTCTTCTTCACCTCAACAAGTAGTTTGGCCTGCTTCTTCTCTCTCTCTCTCTCTCTCTCTCTCTCTCTCTCTCTCTCTCCTCGTTAATCCGACGATTGTCTACGAAGAATTTCTCGCTCAGCCACTTGTTCACCGGGTACTTTGAAATTGTCTCCTAGACACCTCGGGTGTACACCCCCCACATCACCTCTCTGTATTCGGCACCCTGCTTGAAACCCTCAACAACGCTAGAGAGGTCAGTTTCACGGCATGATTCTATCTCCTTTATTTGATCCCGTAATGAAGTCACTTGGCTTGAAGACTGCTCATACTCCCCACGGACCATCCTAAGATCACCCTGGACCTGCTCAAGCTCGGACTCCAACTCCAAAACCCGTTTACAAGACTCGGTTAAGGAGGAGTTCACCATGCTAAGCTGACCAACCAGCAAAGTTGGGAATCTCAACTGTCATTTCTGGCTCCGGAACAATCTCATCATGCTCACCTGACTCAGAGCGTTCATCAACCAAGTCCAAGTGGGCCCAGTTAGGATGACCAGTCTCGCCACTCGGGCAGATAACGCTGCAACCTAGTTCACTATCAACAGTGACTATATTGCCCTCATTCGGAGAGATTGACCAGGGCACCTTTCTCAGCTGGACAACGGTGTCTACAACCTTGCGCTTCTCACGATTAGCGGTCGGGTGCGACAGAACAGCGGAAGAGGCGGAAGCCTTTTGCTTCTCGGCAGCGACCTCTACCCCTATTTGATCCGTCTCCTTAATCGGCTGGGGCGGGATGTTCAACGGCACGGTTAGAGTCACAATCGTCTCATTCCAAATGTTGAAATCAATCAACTGTGCCTCAACCGCTTTTGAGGTGAAAATTCGATCAGATCGTCAATATCACCGAAACTATCCATCTTCTGGGAGAGGCGAGTATTAGCAATATCCACTGCAATCAAATAGCACATGAAAGTAAGATCACAAACAACACATCCTTAAAAAAAATAGCATAAGTAAAACCAGAACGGGATCCGAGCACCATACCAGGAGCTTCTGCGAGACCTTCTCGGCAAAGGAAGGCGTAATCATTTAGGAGATAGACATGGCATAATTTCTCCGAGAAATCCTTCTCGAGATGATGGCAGCAACGACGTTCGGTGGCACAAAGGCAGTACTAGCGATTAACTACAAACACGCAACAAAGCGTCAGTAAAACAAAAAAGGCGTAAGGAAGAAGCAGAAGAAAATTATCCCACGTAAGGAAACCTTAACCCACCTCTATACGTAAACCTATTTGGCACTTTTGGTCCCAGCACCTCGGCCGCGGGTCTCGCCTACTCGCCCTCGGCAATAAAGTGACTTTCATGCCAATTGGTGTTGGTCATGGAGATAGTTTTAAATAGCCAAAAATTCCCTTCGTACGTTTGGCTATGAGACGTAGCGTACCACCATAACCCTTCTTTGTTAAGTACTACACTTCAAAGTAGTGCAGAACTTCGTTCCTGGTAGGAAATCCAAGTCCGACAGCATGCCACCAAACGTACATTGCATTCAAAATTTGCAATATAATGAGTGTTACCTAACCGATGGCACAATGCATCGAGCCAAAAATATATTGATGAAAGGGATGGAGCGGAAGGCGAAGACCGAGCTTCAGGTGCATTATTCCTACGGCGATACGTCCCTCCCCCGGCTTGGTAAATTTTTCACCTTTACCTACTTGTTTAAGTAGAACCGAGGGAGGTATTCTAAAATTAGCCCGCATCGCCTCCATGGCAGTGAAATAAATTGACTTCTCGGGCTCCTGCACCTCTTCTGAATCGCTGAGCTGCCAATTTCATGGAATTGCCATCGCCATCATTTGTTGGGCTGGAAGAGCAATGCTCACCGACAAAGTGAACATTGTCGCAGAGGTCGACGGGGTCTCCTCAATATCATCATGCCCTTGCTGGGAGGATGCCAAGCTACCTGCGAAACGTTTACGGATAAGATTAATCCAAGGTTTACCCATATCAGCTTTCCAATCCATAAATGACTTCACAAGAAACATATCCGGTCCCCCCAACTCCGGAACAGGTTTCCTCATGTTTACGGACATAGTACTAGATGATGCAATGGTTCTAATATCGTCAAGCAATGTCTTCATAGCTCTGAAACTCAGAGAATCACTAGAACTTGAAGTTTTGCTACTATTGGACTAAATAACTACGGTCTCCATGTTCAACCTACGTAACGACCCACAACGAAGCATCAGTAGACCCACTCCAACATCCAAGAAACCTATACCTAGCATAATCACAACAGTGAAAAACGACACAAGAAAAATGGGAAAGGTAATATATTGTGCAACCGAGCCTGGGGACTAGGCCCAAGCCCAAAGAGGAGCAAAACGGACAAAAATTAAAAGGCCCAAAGAAAGACGACAACCTCTACCCAACACATTCCAAGCATATATAAAACCAATAAAATCATAGCATAAAACAAGCACAAAAACAAATAAGCAGAAAATCCAAGCAATAATGACAAACCAGAGACTCAAAACTTACTGTATTTAGAGGGCCGAGTATAATCAAGCAAACCGGAATGGAGTAAACGCTCATACGACTGGTCACGGGGAAATGACGAGCGAGGGTTTCTCTAACAGTTTCAGCAAGGTACTTAGATGAAAAGCACAAAGTGAGGGAAAAAGGCTGAAACTAGGGTTTAAATATCAGACCAAGTGAACAATCGCAACAGTCCAGGGAGACACATCGGTTCACCAGATTTAAACACATGGCAGGTGGCGTCATCCCTTCGGAATAGTGTTTAACATGAAATAATACGTATCATTTTGTTTCGGATGCACACCTTTCAAGAGAAATGATCACGCCTTTTCCCTACGACGGGACGCTTGGGAAATCTGATGTGCCTTAGGTCGCCACATTGAAGGACAAAATTTGGTGGCATTTAATGCAGGCAACAAGTGGGTTCACCTCCTACGCGCAAGTACACCACTGAGAGCAGAGGGACCGGCTAGAGATCAGTTCGACTAAGTAAACATAGGAACTTGCACGCAATGCAGCGAAACACGAAGCACTCGGGTAAACAAATTCGTTTATTGAGGGACAACTCAGTTTCGTTAAAGTAGCTGACCGGCAAGGCACACCCACGAGTACGCCAATACTTTGTTTCTGGCAAAAAGCCAAAATTCACACGAAGGTCTGGAACTCGGGGACTCAAGGGCCACCGAGAATAAGTTTCCACCTACGATAGTGTCACTATCGGTGCAGCGATAAGCGATCGATAGGAAGGACCAGGTGTAGCATACCTATGACTATGTTTCTACGGTCAGCGCAAGCTGAGCCACCACTTGCATCCCCCTTACTGGAAAGATACGAAGTACACCAGTAACCGGGAAGGGCTTCATTGGGAGCGGTCCTATTGGGTTTCGCTACTTGGAGGAACCTCGAAATGACGTCATGCCTCATTCGGAAATATTTATAACATCTTATTTTTGTCAACTACTTTTTCACATCCGCTGATACTTGCAAAAATATGCCAGAGCGAAGCGGAACCATGAGAAACTTACCATGGTTACGGAAGTTACATATTCGGGAGATAGTGAACCAGATACTTACTGTTCTCGCTGAAAGTAACCACACTTACGAGAATAATCTTTACATTTTTTTATATAACAGGTAGGTAGGACATCAGCGTAACAACCTTGGCCGGCGAGTCAGGGGACTATACGTCCTGTAACCGGCATCGAAGGAATAAGGGTGTTAAGCACGCACGTATGGTTCACCGGTATCCGGTTTCGCAACTCCCCAACCAAGATTCCCCTTAGCTGAGCGAGTTGGGGGACTTGTACATATACCTACTTAATCACCTCATTACGTACATGCTTAACTAATCAGGGTCGCATAACTAAGTCTCACCGCCAACACTAGAGCATAGACCACTTAGAGAGCAACAAGTTCGATGACCAGCCCAAATCTTGATTCAGAATCAGTTCTGCTCACGCGCCCGAATAAGATGTTGTCAGAGAACACTCCAGCAAAATGGTAAGAACATGGATCCCATATCAAAAAAGTGGTAAGGGTCATAACCTCAACCACTTTTATAAGCTTGGCAGTTCAGCATTAATGGTACACATTCATTACTCTTTTACGTTGTTAATCTGTTAAAGTTATATCTCGTTACTGACTTAGGCATCGGAGGGTGAAGGCCGGCACATCCGGTCTCTCCTTAACAGTTGTCCTTTTTTCCAGCATGAGCGACTGATAAAGAGTGAGAGTAAAGTGATAGCGAAAGCAAACATCTAAAGCGAATTCAAAAAATGATCATCGAAAGTGAAGAACAAAAGTGAAGAACAAAAGTGAAAAACGGAATCAGAAGAGCGAATCATTAGTAATCACCCCGTTTCAATATCAAAAGTGAAAGGCGGATTGTTTATTGAGTACGTATTTGTACATGTACGCACTGCCTCACACGTGTACATCACTATGGATAAAGCTGAAGAATTAACAAAGCCTTATATCACAACGTAAACCCAATTTGTCTCTACCCACTAGCTAAGTTAAGGTATAGTTAAAATTGAGATTTAATTAACATATTGATATAAGAGGCAAAAGCACATGGATTGAGGTTCATAACCCCAAGTTCATTGCCGTTGCACTCGAAAAGGGTCTCGAATCCTTGTAACATATCTTTAAAGTAGCTCGGCATTGTTTCCGCATTCATCAAGTGATCGTATCTTCGGTGTTTTATTTTGTCGAATTCTTTACAACATTATTAGGGGAGTCATTATGTGATTTGACACCTCTAAAGTGTACTTTATACAAACTGCAATTAATCTCATTGCTTCATTTAATCTAACGGTGTTTATCTCGTCATCACATTAAAATTTTATCCGTAGAAAATTGATATTAACGGAGTAAACTTCTCCAGTTAGCCTCATTAGTCTGTTACACACAAAAACACAATTTGTACGCTCAATCATATGAGATCAACAGAAGAAAAATTGTATCCAAGCTCATAAGTCACAAAGCTCCAGTAAGATCTGAAATTAAACCCTAACGTAAGATCAGGAAAGTTGCAGAGCAACTGGTAGTATACGTTCTCTTCATCCAAATTACTTTTCCTTTCCGTAAATCCTAAATCATTCATGACTCCAAGAAGGTTTATATAGCTCTCGCTCAAAGGTATCTGGTGATGGTTGCAATGGCTGGAAAAATGTCCTAAAACAATAAATGTTGCCGAGTTCAGTGAATTCTTGATCTATTTAATCAATATTGCGTAAGAGTGAATGCGATGGAAACCCATTGGAAACGTTGCCAAGCCCTCTCTCATCCATTGACAAGTTTCCATTTGAAAATATGGGAGAAAATGCAATTGTACATAGGAGCAGAGAGCTCCAGGCAAATATCACTTTCGATATATATACGCAAGTCAAAAGTGGTTTACTTTTGTTGCCGCGAGTAAGTACTTCCCAACTTCTAGTTTGAGAAAACTGAATCTCAAGAAACTGCTCAATTCCTTAAACGTGCAAGGGTTTGATGTTCTTGTTTTGTTCGATCACGAAGTGTTTGATCGTCATTTTTTATTTGTTCTTTACGTATCGCATAACAGAGTTAATAGAAACTAACCTTAAAGTTAGACTAATTTTTAATTTAATGTGGTGGTAAAATAAAGACTGTTAGATTAGATGAAGTACGCTTTAGAGGAACCATTCCATCATTATGCTATATAATATGGTCTTTTGCTTGGTAATGTCAGCATAAAGCATTGTTTATTGATTGGTTTCATGGGGTCTATCTATATATGTGCTTGTAAAGACTAAAGATATAGCTTTCCTCAAGAATTGGTAAAGTACATTGAACATTGAGCTAGCTCTAGCTTTCCCAATTGTATTGTTAAGCTAATGAATTGTGTAGAGGATTGCTATGTAAATACAAACATATCGATATATCAAATATATATTAGTAATTTGACATCGACATTTTTAGTTTAATTAGTTAATAATATAATTATGTATAGGGACTCTCTTTCATTGCATATTAGCAAGACTTTCGCCCTAATAAGGATGGAGAGCGATCATATACTTCATATACTTACTAATATGATCATGAAACTATCAATAAGATCTGCTTTCTTCAAAAACACACATAGATAAGTAGAAAGTACTGAAAGAAGACACTAATTATTAAAGGTGTGCAGCATAAAACTAATCAAAAACGGTAGTACTAGTAAGTAGTAAGACCATGCATATATGATGCATTTTGTTTGAAGGACCATAATGCAATGAGTCTTCTTCCCATGGCATTATTATGGCTCCTCATGTGCCAGAAGACCCTACATTGCATACCTAATCACTGGTGCAATGCATATTTTGATATGGGGAAGCAAGCTCAAAAGCAAATAAAGCTCCGATGGCTACTAAAAATCATTGTAGCAGCTCAACCATCACATTGTTATTAAACTCACATAGCCATGCACTTGTTCTAAATTAATCTATACAAATTCCAATCAATATTGTTGTTGTTTGGGAGAATAAACTGATAGAATGAAAACTGTAATTTTTTTTATTGATAGAATGTTTTAAATATAAACTGATACAATATGTTACGATTAATGTCTCGATATAACAGAAATTCTCTGAATCTATATCAAATCTAGTCTGTATCTAATTAGGACAAGACATACACCGGAAGTTACGGAGAATAAATCTCCTTAAACACTCCCTCTTGTGTCGATAGCCTGATGAATTATGCATAACTTGTTGTCTCACTAAAAACCTTGTCAAACAAACAAAAACTTCATGGGTAAAACAAAAGCTTTGTCTAAGGGAAAAAGAGTACAACGCATCAACTACAAAACGCTACAACATGTGACGTAGATTCTCCCTGATGTTTACAGAAATGTAACTCCCCCCGACTATAAATTTATTCATAGAGTTCAGATAACCTGCGCATACCAATGCGTCTCATATGTTTCATAAATGTAGATTTAGGTAGTCACTTAGTAAATAAGTCTGCAACATTATCCGCCGAACCAACCTGGTTCACATGGATATTCAACAGCTGTTGTTGTTGCTGATTAAAGAAGAATTTTGGTGTTATATACTTTGTATTGTCACCCTTAATGTAACCCAACTTCATATGTTCAATGCATGATGCATTATCCTCATAGATGCAAGTGGGAGTTGTCATAGTAGATGGCAATCCACTAGACCCTCGAATATGATGAATGGATGACCTAAGCCAGACACATTATCTAACCGCTTCATGCAAAGCAATAATTTCTGAATGGTTCGAGGAAGTAGCAACAAGGGTTTGCTTAGTTGATCTCCAAGAAATCTTCGTGTTTCCCATAGTGAAAACATAGCCGGTCTGTGAAAGACCTTTGTGTGGGTCAGAAAGGTACCCAGCATCAACAAATGTAACCAACATATCAACCAGTGTTTCAGAATATGGGATTGCAGTTAAACTGCTCACAGTAGGGGAGGAGTTCGACGAGTCAAAATCCTCACTGGACGGGTCGAATGAATGGTTATGTTCGATCCAGTATACCTATTTCAACGGGTCGAAACCTTTCCTAGATGGGTCGAAAGACGTCCTTGGGTTATCACAGTTTGCTGCATTCGACGGGTCGAGAGACCTACTCGATGGGTCGAAAGCGTCAGAACTTGTATGTTGTGACTTAACCATCACTTTTCTGGGATTTTCCAATTTCTCTCTGTACTCTTTGTAAGAGAAAAATAAAACCAAGTCAATGGAACCCTTTAAGTATCTAAAGATTTGTTTTACTTCATTCCATGACGTTGCGTATGTGCAGAGCTAAATCTAGCCAACAAGTTCACTGAGAAGACAATATCTGAACGTGTGCACTGAGCTAGATACAACAAAACTCCAATAGCACTAAGATATGAAATTTCAGCTCCTAAGATCTTCTCATCGTCATCGACCGGATAAAATGGATCTTTTTTGGGGTCCAGACTGCGAACAACCATTGACGTGCTAACAGAGTGTGCTTTGTTCATGTTAAATCACATGAGCATCTTTTAGACATAAGTAGACTGGTGAATGAGAATTCCACCAACTCGATATTCCAGCTCTAATCCAAGACAAAATCGAGTCTTACCAAGGTCTTTAATCTTAAATTCAAATTTTAAGTAGCCAACTGTCTCATTGATCTCATTAAGAGTTCTGATGATGTTCATATCATCTACATAGACACCTACTATGGCAAATCTTGAACTAGTCATTTTAATGAATACGCAAGGGCATAAATCATTATTCTAGTATCCCTTCCCAATCAAGTAGTCACTAAGACATGTATACCACATCCTACCGGATTGCTTCAATCCATATAGTGAACATCTCAATTTGATCACATGAGCACTCTGTGGTTTAGAGTTACTTGATTTGGGCATAACAATGTCATCCGACATTTTTATGTATATCTCTGAATTAAGATCCCCCATAAAAATATGCAGTAACCATATCCATAAGCTGCATGTTTAGTTTCTCGGACAATACCAAACTAATTAGGTAGCGTAAGGTGATGATGTCCATGACCAGAGAATACGTCTCCTCATAATCAATCCCAGGGTTTTAAGAGAAACCCTGCACTTCCAGTCTAGCTTTATAATGTAAGACCTCATTCTTCTTATTATGCTTCCGAACAAAGACCTATTTATGTCCTATCGGCTTAACATTCGGTGAGTTTAGCACTACCAGACCAAAAATCTTCCTTTTATTCAGAGAGTCTAGTTCAGCCTGGATTGCAACCTTCTATTTCAGCCAATCTGCTCTTTGTTGGCAATCCACCACAGAGCGAGGTTCCACTTCATCGTCATCTATGATCTCCTGAGCGACGGAATAAGTAAATGCATCATCAATTAACATAGAAGATCTATCCATAAGAACGCGCGCATCATTTGCTCTAAGCGAGATTTCTTTGTTCTCTGATATCACAAGAAGTTCTTAGGCGTCCCCCAGACATGCTAATTATGATTCAATGATATAACTATAGTCAGAGACAATCTCATGTGAATGATTCACAATGTTGATGATGAATAGATCATTTTGTGCCTCAATGACCTGCCTTTTAACCGGTGGCTCATCAGTAGATTTTCTTGGTCTCCCTTTCTTCCTGGTAGGAGCTGAGGCTGACATAACACCGTCCACATGGGTAGGAGGAATGTCTCCTTGCTCGGTGTTGGTACTAACCAATCCTCTTTTTAAGATTTCTAACCTTGTAGGAACATTTGCAGCAGGTATATCCGATCTCGTCACTTTAGCGATATCAGCAAAGAAGTCAGGCATAAAGTCTGCTACTTTCTGAAGATCGAGTATTCTTTGCACTTCTATCTCACTTTGAGATGTGCGGGCATCGTGATGAGGCATAGTGGGATTAGACCACATCAATTCCTAAATTTGAACAGGAATAATTACATTTCTTCCTCCCCCTAACGTCGAAAAGTATGTCTCATCAAAGTGACAATTTGTAAATCTTGCAGTAAAGAGATCTCCTGTCGAAGTTTCAAGATAACGGACTATCGTTGGAGCTTCATAGCCAACATAAATGCCTTTTCCAAGAAAAACAATGTAAGATACATCAAAACATCACAAAACCAGATACATCCATTTTGAAGAAACTCAAAATGGATTTTTGATTTTCTGATACTAAGTTTTCGGCAGGTCGAAGGGTTGTCCAGGGGCATACATTTGACGGGTTGAAGAGAACCTAAAATCAATATCAATTTTTCGATATCTATTGTTCGATGGGTCTAGCACATTTTTCAACGGGTCGAAAGTGTGTCTAGAGGCATACATTCGACGGGTCGAAGAGAATCTAAAACTAATATCGATTTTTCGATATCTATTTTTCGACGGGCCGAGTACAATTTTCGAAGAGTCAAAATTGGACATAGTCCTAGACAGAAGCAAACATTCGACGGGTCGAGTAAAATTTTTGACGGGTCGAAATTGGACATAGTTTGAGACAAAAGCAAACATTCGATGGGTCAAGTACAATTTTTGACGGGTCAAAAAGTGTTTAAAACCGATTCAGATTGGAACATTCGAAGGGTCGAGAATAATCTCTACGGGTCAAAAAATTTTGGGGATTAAAATATCCACTTTTTCGTGTCTCATTTTTACTATATCATTGTGTCATTATGCCATATAAATTGTAAACATCAAACCATATATTGCATAAGTAGTGAAATAACATTCTCAACACTTTCATAAACCGAAAAATAGAGAAAATTTCATTGCTTGCCAACAATTCAAGATTACATCATAGGTGTTCTTATTCAAAAATCAAATCAAAACAAAGACAATAGTTTTAAGAAAAATGGCATTTAAACAGGCCAAACATAAACCAAAAATTTGAGTATATTACAGAGATAACGCCTTTTACATAGGCTATTCAAAAACCGGAGTAACATTGGTTGTCTCCTTGTCCTCTGCAACTGCGAGATTGGAATCTACCTCAATCTCAAAATCTCCAGCAAAGTTGGACTCTTGAGTCAAGTATTGTTTGTGCCTCTTCTAAATGTTTTAGATTTCTTTGCTAGAACAGAACTGTTTGTGCATATGCTTTGTTTATCCACACTGATAGCAGGTGAATGTCTAAGAATTGGAATGCCTTTGCCCATCCTTACCCGAATCAGATTGGTTCTTGTTGGAGTTGGCGTTCTAATCTCTATGCCAGGTCAGATTTTGGCTGCGGCATCGGCCACGCTCCCGCCCTCCTCTCTCGCCACGTGGAGCTTTTCCACCACGATTATAAGGTTCCAAACGACCGTTCTTTTTATCCTTACAGGTCTTTCCTCTAGTTTGATAGCTCTCAAGATTTTTAGTACTAGCCGATCTAGCATTAATATTGAGGATAACCTCATGACGTCTCTCCTTTTTGGCTAGACTATTTATGAGATCACTGAAGGTAACGATCCTTCCTTGTTCAACTTTGATTCGATACTGATGAGCAAGCTCGATCAGAGAGATCGAGAAGGTGTTCAAAGACCTTTCAATCATGTCTTTTTCGGTCTTGTCCACCCCACAAAAGCTCAAATCGGACTGCAAATCCAAAGCTGTTTGATTATAATCTTGGATCTTTGAAAAATTCATAAGCCTAAGGGCTTCCCATTTTACAGTCAACTCTGGAAGCCATGCATCATGCACATTGTAGAAGCGTTGCTTCAAAGCATCCCATAAATCTAGGGGATATTTTTTCTTTAAGTATTGCTTCTTGAGAGTTGTGTGAATATGACGCCTCAAAAATATGAGGGCTTGAGCTTTTGAGTCTGTTGTTGGTGGAATGACATTTGGCCCATCGGGTAGAATAGTGTGGCTGAGTCTCATTCCGATGAATGTATTAACCACATCAGAGACCCAACGGTGATATTTCTTTCCTTGAATATCAAGGATGTCGAATTCTGGCATAACCAGCTCATTCAAACTCATCTACAAAATACAAAGAGTTTGTATTAGTATTGATCGAAAAATAAACCACGATCACTAACATCAAGTTTTACTGAATAAGAGCGTGAGCCATGATGTATGGTCACAAAATCGATAATAAACGGTGGCTCAAAAACCACACTCAGAAACTGTGATGTACCATAACATAAGATCGATTTTCCTTTCTTTCCTTTTCTTTTCTAAATCGTGACTCCCCCAGGACCGTCACTCATATTCTATAGATACAAGTCCATAGGAGCTAGGGTATAGATAATAATCACAACAATATCACAATCCTAGATCTATGGTTTTGCATGAAGTAAGTTTTAGTCCTAGATCTAAAGATTGATGGTTTAGAAAATTTACCTTGATGGGTGTTATGCTCGGTATGACCGGTACAAAAGTTAGACGACGTGAAGTAGGAGCTTGCCTATAGCGGTTCTTTGGAAGTCGAGCAATCTTGACGAATGAGGGAAAACGTTGGAAGTAAGGAGGAAGAATCTGAGATGATGATGATCGACGTTGATGGAAGCCGGCGGTGGAGGTGTAGTGTATAAGGTTAAGGCTTTTTTTGTATTTTCTTTCTGTGGTAATAGCTGGCTATTAATTCAGAGCGTGCCTGATAACGTGTATGAGGGGAATAAACTGATAGACTAAAAACTGTGACTCTTTCATTGATAGAATACCTTAAATATAAGCCGATATAATCTGTTACAATCAATGTTATGATATAACAGAGATTCTCTGAATCTATATCAAATCTAGTCTGTATCTAATTAGAACAAGACACACGCCGGAAGTTACGGAAAATAAATCTCCTTAAATAGTTGTGTCTATTATTATTATTTTTATTAGTGATAATCTTTATCAATAGAGTCGAAAAGTATTAATATTTTAATTTTAACGGAGATTAGATAAGTTTTGTTAATATAATCGAAAAAAGTCGCCCCATTTTGCAATGTAAAAAAGCACCCTAAAAGAGGTAAGATTTGTATAGTATTATGGAGGAGGCCGCATCATACTAATCTTACAATCTCAATACCAAAAATGAAGACAGAGTTCCCATTCAAAAATAAATAAATGAAGACACAGTTTTGAATATTTTACGCTCCTAATACCAAAAATGAAGACAAAAACTTTGAATAATGTACAGAAGCACCGACTTTATCTGAAGTAGGTGGTGAGCGGTGAGCGTTTAATAATGATATTCAATATTTAGAGGACGCTCTGCTTCTGCTAAAGACTAAAGTGGCCGTTGGTGGATAACACCCGTTAGTAATGGTCGGCAAGGCAGTGTCTATTTGGTAGGCAACTGAGAAGTGTGGGCACACTGTTTTACTTCTATTCTTTTAGGCATTAGGCACAATTCAAATAATCTAACTTCGTCTTGGCCCAAACGGCCCACATACAAATTTCTTTTATTTTATTTTTTTCAAATTACAACCAATTTAATCTTGAAATAATTAGCATAAATATACTTAAATTTTGCGTTTTTACATTTCGTAAATGATAAATGAATGAGAGATAAATCTCAATTCCCAACTTGAATTGGTCAAAATATGCAGAATTTGTTCACTTCAAATGAAGACCAACCAAGCCGAAATGTTGCCACACTGTCTAGGCCCAAAATCGTACCAACAACCAAACTACCCAACACCAAGAAAAAAGGGAGCTCACATAACCCGAACATTGCAACCATTTCTTACCCGCCAAAACCCCTTGTTTTTCTCTCACACAAAACCCATGGCATCGTCCATCACTCTTCCTCTTCTTCTCTCCATTCTCATCATCACCACCGCCGTTTCGCACCCAATCGCTGCTCCGCCGGAAGAATCCATACACGCCGCCTCCACGCCCTCTTCTCATCCGACCCCACCACCCAACACTCCTCTTGTACCGGCGCTCTTCGTCATCGGCGACTCCACCGTCGACTGCGGCACCAACAACTTCCTCGGCACCTTTGCACGTGCCGACCGACTTCCTTACGGCCGAGACTTCGACACGCATCAACCCACTGGGCGTTTCTGCAATGGAAGAATCCCAGTCGATTATCTTGGTAATTAAAGTTCACTTCTTTAGACAATACCCTTTTCTTGATTTCGCATCAAAGCTCTCTTCTTTTTTTTCTCATCTGGGTTCTTTGAACTCGATTTCTTGATAATCTATGTTTGATGAAAATGGGTTCTTGTTGTTGCTGTTGTTGTTTGTGGTGGGTTTTGGATCAGCATTGCGTCTTGGGCTTCCTTTTGTGCCCAGCTATCTTGGGCAGACTGGGAGAGTGAAAGACATGCTTCAAGGATTGAACTTTGCTTCTGCTGGTGCTGGAATTATATTCACAAGTGGGTCAGAATTGGTATGCTTAATCTTTCCCTCTTTGATTGTTAAACCTATATAAGTTATGCTAGTGAATTGTGGAAGTTTGAGGCAGGCTTAAGCTTACTTTATTACAATGCACAAATAGCCTTTAGATCCTTTACTTTTATATAGATGGTAGAATGGAGTGTCCAGGTTTGAGATATATGATGGAGTATTGGAGCTTAACTAGAATCAGTGCTCTTTCATCTGAGTTTTTGCTCTTGTTTCTTTCAGGGTCAACATGTTTCCTTGTCTCAGCAAATTCAGCAGTTCACAGATACTTATCAGCAGTTTGTGTTGACTATGGGGGAGGAAGCTGCAACTGATCTCATCTCCAACTCGGTGCTCTACATTTCAATTGGTATCAATGACTACATACATTACTACTTGCGTAATGAGTCGAATGTGCAAAATCTATACTTTCCCTGGACTTTCAATCGGTTTTTAGCATATACGGTGAAGCAGGAAATCAAGGTGAGGTGATTTCCTACCTTTGAGGATAAATGGTTTCTATTAACTTTGCAATTTTAAGTCTATCTGACTACTGAGAAATCATGATAACTCTATATTTCTGCTTTGTACAGAACTTGTACAACATTAATGTCAAGAAGGTGGTTGTGATGGGTCTGCCACCTATTGGTTGTGCTCCCCACTACTTATGTAAGTACAGCGTGAAGGATGGACAATGCATTGAGGATATAAACAACATGGTACTGGAGTTCAACTTTATTATGAGGTTTATGATTGAGGAGCTAGGCGAAGAGCTTCCACTGTCCAAAATCATCTTCTGTGATGTGTTCCAATCTTCCATGGACATATTAAAGAACAAAGAACGTTATGGTGCGACGTTATCTAAACTTGTTCCTATTCCATTTACCAAATCCTGTAAGTGGTACTGCAGCTAATGCTCTGAATGTGATCTTTCTTTGTTCAGGTTTCGAGGTCACCACCGATGCCTGCTGCGGGATGGGCGATTACAAAGGTTTTCTCATGTGTTTTTCACCAGACATGGCTTGCAGTGATGCTTCTAACCACATCTGGTGGGATCAATTTCATCCAACTGATGCAGTCAATGCCATTCTGGCTGATAATGTCTGGAATGGCCTGCACACGAGAATGTGCTATCCGATGAACTTGGAGGATATGGTAGAATGGACGTACTAAAATATAGGAAGGAGAAGCTGCAACAACCATCATACTGTACAGGAACCAAAATGTAACAGAGAATATTCAATGGAATTCCTTGATGCTGGCTGCATAGAGTACTGGCAAGACTAGTGTCCAGCACCTACCAGGGTTATGCTGCATTTCGGATCGGGAATCACATCACCAAATTGTTGACAGTTGTATGTTGATGCTGTGTATATTACATGGTTGTAATAAAATAGAAGTCTAGAAATTGTTCAGAGGTTCTCACCAGGGTGCCATGATTAATGTGTACTGTGACGCTTATACGAGTGAGGCCTAAATTACTGAAATAGAATCTAGCTCAAAAATTTCTCAGTTGTGAATTGTTGTGCTGAAATATTGCTTCAAAAAAGTAGCGAGTGTATGATAATTGCCCCAAGTCGCTCTTTCCATTTGGTTTGACAGATTAATATCAATAACGTACACGACTGATCGATCACAAGAAATATTCCATCCTATTGAACATATATATCCTCAGAAGTCCGTTCGTCATAATGCTTGTTTATATATCAAAGTTGAAGTCATCATCACTCATCATGCAGTATAATCCGTATAACATTGTGATTGGAAGTCAGTCATCAATTCAAGCATTCTCATATGATCAATTCGCGATGAACTTGCATCCTGTCCACTGTCCAGGATCTGGTGCTAGTTATATTCGTTGTTGGTGTCATCTTCGATACCTGATCTGAGCACAAAACTAGGAAAAGCAGTTGTCATGTCCCTGCATTAATTGCATGAAAAATTCCATCAACTAAAACCTAGATGTGTGATGGTTGTGAACTTGTGATCAAATATATATATATGGACTCAATCATTGGGGAATTACTTGAGGTATGGAATTGTCATGTTCTTCAACAAGGATGGATTTCGGTCCACAAGTTGGCTCCACTCTTCCAGATCAATCTTTCCATCTCCATTTAGGTCTGCTTCCTCAAATGTCTATGAAGTGAAAGCTCTACTTAGATTTTTAACCATTAGACAAATAAAAGATTACACATATATTGACATAGTTAGCACCCTCTTGTTCACTACCTTATCGAGAATGTCTTCGATAGTTTCATCAGTTAAGATCAAATCCGACTCTTTCAGAAGCGCCATAACCATTTCTCTGACCTATCAAATGAGCTCGGATGTGTAATATCTGTGTTAGACACATTTTCAAGTCAGGGACTAACTAGCAAGAACTAGACTTTTCGGCTGATACGTACGTACCTCCTCGCGTTCGATGAAGCTCGTCTCCCATATATCATATAAGTGAAATGCAACTGCAACACCATGGTTTACGTCAAAGTAGAGACAGCTTAAATTACACACATCCAAAATTTGGAATAAAAAGGTTGAGACCTGCATACATGAAACCTTTTCCTCTCGAGGTGCTTCAGGGTGGAAGACACTTAAACATCGCACAAACTCTTCGAATTCTATTACACCATCGTGTTTTAAATCGAACATGTTGAAAATCTACTAGTAAATGAAAGCAAGCCAGGTAGATTGTTAGTAATCACGTACGTTCAACACATCTATTGTCAAATTAATAAGTTCGGAAGCTCACCCTGTCTGCAAAGAGACTTTGTGTTTTTCTGTTGCCAAACAATCCGAGCTGAAACTCTTCCTGAAACATTACACACTAACTTAGATTAGCAGTGATGTAGATTCAGTAAACGACTACCAAAGACATTTACCCACAGGCTCTAGGCAAAGGTTTCCGAAATGATTATCGATTGATCAGATGAGTTTATTACTTTGCTTATAAGCCCATCATCAACTATAGAACTGCTCAACTTCCTGAACAGCTCAGACAAAGCTTCTATCTCATTTACTTTAACTGCAAACGTACCCACAAATGAGTTTGTACCCAAAAACGATACATTGCACATTGAAAACAAATTGAATGGAAGCTTACAACAAGTTTGAGCAGCGAGAAACATTGGGTTTTCGCATTCAAATCTGTGCTGCTTCATACATACACAGCCCATCAGGCTCTGTACGTTGGTAGTTACTAGTGGTACTGATACTAAAGCCTAGATATTGAGTTTCTGTAGCTTTTTACTATATTTCTCCACTCTCAACTGGGAGACTAATCAGGTATATATATGCATGCAGGCATGTGCATGAGTCTATACATAGATATATACCCAATGTTTTCTGGAAAACTACAAAAGGCTGTGCTTGTTGCGATTATTAGTATGCGGTTGTTGTTGTATGATTATGACCTGTATATTAGAGATGGATATATTGATGCTATATATGTCATGTTGGGGTGGAATGAAGATCGAATCATGAGCTAATCTAAGTGCACATGTTCCTAGACTGAATTAGAAGATGAAAATTCCACAATAATGGTCATGGTTCAACTCTTTTTATGAATTTTGGAAAGTGGAATCTGGTTCTTCTGATGTTAGTTGTAAATAAAGCCGCTCAGAATGGAAGCTTACTCAGTTGAAGACACAATATACTCGCTCTCTAGAACAATACATTTCAACCATTGAAGTAAGGGATGTATGATGAGACTAATCAGACAATTCAACTCCTACTTTGTCATTGTGAAGCAAGATACAATAATATAGTAACAATCTAAGAATCTTAGGTATCCGCGTAATTGTACATCTTGGGCAATTCACACGAGTTACTTATTTGAATGCTATATGCATGAAAGCAAAAATCCTTTCTAAGAAGAAGAAGATGAGAGTTAATCGTGTTCCCTCTTATGTGAATCCATCTATGTGCTTGACACCAAACAGTGGAGACAGACCCTGGTTGCAGTCACCTGTCACCGCATAGCTCCAGGTATAAAAACACAAGGGTCATCATCATATATACATGTTCCAGTTTCAGAAATATGTAAATAAGGTCTACCTAAATCACATAAAGCTAGTCAACTTCAAGAACTGAGAGTTAATGACTTTGATTAGATAACATAAATGAAGAACAATGGCAGAAAATATATATGATATGTTGAGTGGATCAATCTTTAACTTCTGTCCAATAATCTGGGAATGATTGTTGTAGTCAGCGCACCAACGGCAGTCATTATGAGCATTGGCCAATGCAACCTCACCTAGGCTTTTGATGGCTCAGATATTTCATCAATTGGGGTTCGGCACAAGGGACATACGTGATTCATCTCCAGCCACAGAGCAATACAATCATTATGATAAATATGTGAGCAAGGTAAGCGAGCGAGCATATGCTGCTCATCATGATCATCGTGAGTTCCTTCTTCCGAAGTATCAAAGTGATGAAGACCCTCCGTACAGATAATACATGGCGCCTGCCTAACAGCAGGGTCCAATAAGCTATCAGGTCTCACTTTCTCCAAACCCTCAATGGATGATTTAGTTACAGGAATAAGCTTCATTAGATTTGGTAACCTGGCTTGCGTTTCAAGCCTTTGGTAAAGACGTTGACGAATGACGATCATCGATGTATCTTCCATGGAAACATAGGGGTGATGTCACATCCCCCAAGCCAAGATTAGCAGCGCTGTCCAAGAGTTGAACAGTCACATCCACTACCCACACAATTATAGGCCTCTGAGGGAAGGCACCATATTCAGCAAGGTTAAATATACCTTCAACAGCCATTTCCTGCGCATGTAACGGGACACCAAGGGTCGAAAGATTCTCAACTATGATCTTGGTATAATAACACCTTTTGGATGATTCCTTGAGATCAGAGAGACGGACTGTAATTATTGACCTAGCTAAATGTTTTGGAGAATCGAAAACGGTCGAGTCTGGCGCCTCAATCCAGCTGCGTCCAAATACTGTGGCGAAATTGAAACTGATTTTTGTGTGACCGCTTGGAATCTTGAGTCTCGGCATTGTTCTTACATCTCTTGGATCTCCTTGTCTCACAGAGGTTGAAAAATAAGGCCTTTCGAGAGATGACATGCTAAAGTAACTGAAACTGATATTAAATGAAGAATGAAGAGTATCAGTACTTTATAGTGATCATCAGGGTCGACATGCATAAGAATGTATGGCTAGTTTAAATTGATTAGAATTTTGATTCAGTATAAAGAAACACAGAACTTGTTGACGAGGTCCAGAGTTTCACTCTCTAATCACAATAACTGTGAAGATAACCGTAAACTATCTTACTAAAAACCTAGCTAATCTCGGTTGAACCACACTAGAAACTGATCAGCCAGGACTAGACCCTAGGTTATATAGTTGGTAGATTACCTTGCTGAAAACTTAGCTAATCACAGCTGAACCACACTAGAAACTGATCAGCCAGGACTAGACCGTAAATTATATAGTTGAAATTCACAAGACTTAAAGGTTTAGGATTCCTTGTAGACTAAGGCATAGTACCTAAACCAAAATTATAATCGATCATGGAATCAGGCATAATAATGGTTCAATCCTACCTGCAAAAGAAAATTAAATATCAAATCAATCTGCTTTCCTATAAATTTTAAAGCTGCAGAATTTGGATTTGTCTTTAACCTAAAATCATCGGGAGGGGGGGAGGGTATGTCAAATTTGGGGTTATCTTAACAAGCTTCCGAAAGCTGGTATGGTAGGGAGAAACTTACAAGGATGCACCTTTATTTACCAAAGAGCAAAGGGTTAAGCAGGTGGTTTCTCTGGCTTGAATAGCAAAAATAATAGGACTTGGTGGTAACTTAAAGTCCTCCAATCTATCCCCCCAATCCCTATGGCATTGTTTCTCACCTCCTTTTCAACCATGACCAAAACTGTAGTAGATATCAATTCTATATAAAAAGCTCTTGATTTCTACATTGTGTTCAGTTCAATCACATAAATTTGAAAGCTAATGATTTCCCAAACACTCAATTCCTGCAAATTGACGGGAGCCTCTAATATGTTATAGTCCTACAACGAACCGAAAAGCCTACAAAAGTCTGAAGCCAAAGCATTCCGCTAACTCGACTACACGAGAGTGAGTTCTTCTCTTTCTTATCGTATCCAATCTGATTAGACTAAATGGGATCTCTGAACTTAATTCTAACTTTATTTTACAACTTAAGATTCAAAGAAGAAGATGCGAAGAACATGAAGATGAACAAACCCAACAGCAAAATCAAGTTGAGACATCAAATATACATATATATATATACACACACACACACACACACACACACACAAATCTCATTAAGTGCGAAGCTTTCAACTGAAATTTCGGTGTGAAGTTCAATTTTACATAAAATCGAAGAAATAATTTGATCATTGGAATCAATCATCTTTTAGATACATATGGAAGTTGAGACATCAAATATACAGCAAAATCAAGTTGAGACATCAAATATACATATATATATACACACAAATCTTATTTAAGTGCAAAGCATCCTACTGAAATTTCGGTGTAAAGTTCAATTTTACATAAAATCGAAGCAACAATTTGATCATTGGAATAAATCATCTTTTAGATACATATGGAAAGATGTTTTTACCATTTGATCACACATTCAAAATTTGAGCTAAAGATCGTGCCTATAAAATTTCAGCTTAATCGGAGATGTTTTTACCATTTGATCACACATTCAAAATTTGAGCTAAAGATCGTGCCTATAAAATTTCAGCTTAATCGGAGATGTTTTTACCATTTGATCACACATTCAAAATTTGAGCTAAATCAGACAACCTATGTACATTGTTAAACAATGCGACGATCAAATGGTTAAAACATCTCCGATTAAGCTGAAATTTTGCAGGCACGATCCTTGCATATGTATCTAAAAGATGATTGACTTCAATTATCGAATCACATTGTCGATTTTGTGTAAAATGTAACTTCACACAAAAGTTTTAGTATGAAGTTTCGCACTTGATAGGAACTGTATATATACATATATACATACATATATGAAAGGACCCAACCCCGATTCAGTTGCCCAAATCGGAATCGAACCCCTTCTGAAAACGAGAACCAACAAAAACCATAGAAATTTTGGCAGAGTTTCGTTACTAACGTAGAATTATCATTACCTGCACCCGGAAAACACACTTCATCCTATGCCACAAAAATCAAACCGTGGGCACCAATCCCATCCGGATTTCTCAATATATCAACAATAATGTAAAGTAGTAAATATATCTGTACTTTATTGAAATCCGGGGAAGAATCCTATAATATATACAACAGAATACTCAGAGCGACCTCTAATGTATAATCATATAAGTATACCACAGTAGGTAGAACAATAAACCTACTGGAAGAAACAAGGTAGCTCGAGCACTATGCCTCTGACCACGACGTGCGACACCAGAGTCCGAACTGCAAATTGGGCACGGAAACCGAAAATCCCAGGGGAAAGACATGAAAACTGTTAGAGTGAGTGAACGAAAATAAATGTCTTTCACCAAATAATATATGTTATAAAAACATATGCGAGTCCAGATAAATAAATATAATAAAGTACACGAGGTAAACTCATACTCCTCTAGCGTATTGAGCATGCAAGTAAAAATCTCACGGGGTCACTCATGGACACGTCCGTGCTAGTACAGTCCGAATCACGGGATCCCAGACCCACACGTGATTCTAGCCAGAAAGGCCTCAGGTCAGGGTATCTGTTTCCACCCGGAACTACATCGGCACAAGAAACAGACATCTGTACCCACCCGGAACTACATCGGCATAAGGTACAGAAACCAGTACCCACCCGGAACTACATCGGCACAAGGTACAGTACCCCCCCTGGTAGGCACCCTCGGAGATCAGCCGGGATGCGTGTGTATCGATACAACAACATAAACTACGACTGTACTCTGTGTAAACCAAATCATAAATATTTCGATGCAAATGCAAGAAACAGCATATAAATGCATATACGTAATATAATCGTATAACACATGCTCATAATAAATCATAATCTCGTATGCATGCTCAAGTTCGTAAAACGTGTATAAAGACTCGCAATCATTCCGTGAAAATAAATTGTCCACTCACAGACTAGCGTAACGCAGTTCGCGTTAACCCGTGATCTGGCGGAAAGTCCCTCGCCAAACGAACTATCATGAACCCCTGAATAATCACAAAGTCCATTTCTCAAAGTCATAACTCGACGATTCAAAACAAATCACAAGAAACCACCATTCTCGGAAACACACAATTCAATTACAACAAACTGTCGAAAATCCGATATTCACACCTCAATACCTCGCTGTACTTTCGGATGCTCAATTCGAAAAACGAACCTCCCCACTGCGATCGGGGCGCGATTTCGAGTGAAATGACATGCAACTTGTCGAAAAACCCCAAAAGTCAAAGTTTGACCGCCATTGACCGCCGGCGTCGCCACCAAACTGAACATTCATCGGCGGAGCAATGCCTATTCCACTCCAAATCACCCACTGAGCAACTTTCTCAACTGCATCAAAGGCCAATTCTCACTCTAACCATGTCAATTTCATGTAAAACCGAATTGTCACCAAAATTTCAAATCCAAAATTCTCCATACACAAGTGAAATTGGATCACCAAACTTACATGGTAGCTTCTAGGTGATGAGAGCTTCAAAGCCCACTCCAAATTGCAGCTCAATTCGGCCGGATTTATAACCACCTTAAAACCCCAAAAACCTCCATTTTTGGCCGGAAATATCTCCTCCTCCGGCGACCCACGCTGTGAGAGGTGACCGGAAGTGGGACGGGGTGGCCGGGGCGCATCGAACGGGACCGGAGCCGGACTTGGAGGTGACCGGATGAAGAACCACCGCCGGCGAGCCGTGGAGGACGTCGAGCTCCTCCTCCTCCACGTGTTGACCAAGTCAACCTCCATTAATGACCCAGTTTGACTTTCCCAATATGGTAACCCCCTTTAAATACTTTCCCAATTTGAAAACTTCTAAAATACATTTTGCGACAAACTTTAAACACCTGTAATTTTCGTATCGTAATTCCGATTTCAACAATTCTCGCGGCAACAAACTCAACTCGACATATTCTTCAATTACCACCCGAAGTCAAACACTTCGACAAATCGGATAAAAAGTCAACGGTTCAACCCAAACACATACTTTAACCGACTAAATAATCAACAATCAGAAATATTCATAACTTAATCTTCGTAACTTGGAATAATACTCCGGAAGTTTCCACGAGCTCGAAATTAAATTCTCAACAACTTCCGTGAAGAATCCGAAACCAAATTCTTACCCAAAAATTTAGTCGTTAAGAGAGCCACTAATTTAACCCGATTATATCGAAACTTCAAATATTCATATTTTATTCCTCGGTTGTCCAAATAATGATCCGGAACCGCCCACGAACTCGAAATCACATGTACAACGACTCTCAAGAAGAAACTCAGCTCCAATTCTCGGCCAATAATTAAGTCGTTATCAAGTCCGGCGTTTCAAACAACTGTCGGAAATCTGCGATTACGCACAAGCTCGTAGATTAAGTTGATTTCACCACTGATTCTGTTCTGGGTCATCACAATATATATATATATATATATATATATATAGACACACAAACACACATACAGACACTTACATATAACAGAAAACCTGACGCTTCAAGATGGCGTATGTGGGGAGGATTCCGGGGAGCCCAAGAAACCAATTTGCGGAAAAGAGAACGATTAAACCCGACACTTATAGAGAGAAATCGCAAGAATATGCGGAGGTGGATGTGTTTTTTGACTTTGTGAATTTTTCTACATATATATATATCTATATTGAAGTATATATCTATATCTTTGTATCTATATATCTCTATATATTAAAAGAGGTGAGGCTTTTTACAGTTACTGAACACAATTATCGTCAAACATTATAAATACCATGTTTTGCCCTTATATCAACTCAACCTGTTAAAAAATAGAATTCCATAAACCATGGATAGAAAAGTAAATCAGTTAACCAAAGAAAGAAAAAAACTTTTTTAAAGAAAGATAATTACTATCTTTTTTTAAACTGAAAGAGTGTATATATATATATATATATATCACATGCACCCATTGGGTGTGCCTCTTGTCTAGTATCTATTCAATTTTAAGAGAAATGAGGTCGTTTTTCTAATTTTTTTTTTTCAATTTTAACATTTTCATTTTATTCAATCTAAATAATTAAAAGTGATATATGTTTAAGGGAATGATCTTCCTAGTATTTCGGTGTGTGTCTTGTCCTAATTAGAGTAGATATAGAGATTCTCTTAATCCCTGATTTACCGAGAGATTTATTGTATCAAGTTCTAATGCCTATTTAAAGGTCATCTATTAATGAATAAAGTACAGTTTCAGTCTATTGCATATCTCCTCTACTTTTCTCCCTCAACATGTTATCAGCATCTCTTGAGTTGATAGCCAACCCAAACCCGAAAAAAAAAAATCCTAACCCCTAAACACTACAAGCTCCATCGCTGGACTCCTCCCTTACACGAAGTCTCATCGCCACCGCCGATCACCTTAAAGTCACCGAAATTCATACACCACCACCGAAGCACCTTCACCATCATCGGAATCATCACCGTCGCCGGATTTTGCTTTTTTACTTCAAACTTCTTTTCAGCGAAGTTTTAATTTCGAGCATAATACCCTCGAGGTAAAATTTCAAAGTTATTCAATTTAAAATTAGGTTGAAAAACTTAATTACTGCAACACCCTAGATCTAAGTCTAGATTTAGATTTAAATACCGTGAATTTTATATATGCCTCTAGATCTTATGGATTATTGCAGGTATGAGTGAGTGAAGGATTAAATTCTCCTCCTCAAAGTTTTAACAGTAGTGACTCTCCTGGGGAGTTGCGGTATAAAAAAGAAAAAGAAAAAGGGAAGTCGATATTTGGTACGTGACTCTGAGTTAGTCACAGTTTTATGGAGAGTGGTATGAAATCACCAGTTATCGCATCGATAATTCGATATTTGTGATCATACATGAATAGATCATGTTTCTTATTCCCTAAACTTGATTAGTGATTGCGATTTTTTGATCGGTAAACTAATTCATCTCTTGTCTTTTGTAGATAATTGAGCCAACAAGGCCAGAGTTTGACATCCTTGATCTTTAAGGAGCAAAGTTACATAGGTGGGTCTCAGATATGAAGAATACTCTCATTAGTAAAAGACTCACAAATACCATCAAATCACTACCATCAGGCACTGAAGCCGATGACGACGCTCAAGCTCTCATGTTTCTTCGGAGATATATTCATCCTGCTTTAAGGAACCAGTACTTGTTAAAGGACGATCCCGCAGATTTGTGGGTGACTTTACAAGAACTGTTCAATAACATGCATGACGCACAATGTAACGATCCAAACCAAAAGTTACGCTAACCTTTACAAATTAGGTTTTCTACGGATTTTTTACATCGTGAGTTTTGTTCACGACTTTTTCCTTGGGCGGGAATTTGATATGACTTTCTTTGCAGAAGTCGTAGAGTATTTAATTTCAAACTCGTAGGAATTTTTGGGAAATTTTTCGGGTTATCGAGCTATTTTTTTTTCAATTTTTGGAAGTTCGTATGGTGAAAATATGTATTTTAAAAATATTTTCCTTGGCGGTTTATTTTGGACCGTTGAATCTTGATCAGATCAAACCTCAGCCATTGATCTGATCAAATTTTTTTTGTATAAATACTGAATTTTTGGTGGAAATACGGATTGTTACGTAGAAATATAGAAAATCATACATATACATATCGACCCGTATTTTCCCCCAAATGTATACCGATTTCGACCCGCCGATTCCGGCCACCGTTGTCGGCATTCTTGGAATGGTTTTGAAGCTCTTTCTCTCCTCTTTTCATTCATGTATATATTGTTGATTTTTGGGTGAGTTTTGTGGTAGTTTTGAGGCCGTAAACCCGTGGGTTTCCGGAGTATTTCGCCAATGGTGTTCCAACCGATTTATGGCATGATGAGGGGGTGGAATCGACTGGTATGGTCCAATGATAAAAAAATTCTATAGTTTGGGGGACCGAGGTGCATCACCGACATTGGAATCGACCGAAAAAGTTTTCCGACGATTTTCGACCCGTGGACTTTTGGGCTTAATTCCGGCCAATCACCGTGGAATTAGGTCTAGGTCCAGTTGGGAAAAAAATTTGGGCTTGTTGAGATCTTTCCAACAAGTGGTCAAACGCTCCCATCGGAGCAATTTACACCGAAGGCGCGTGTGGCTCACGCGCCACCTCCAGTGGAGACGCGTGACTGCCACATGCCGCCGCCTGCAGCAGAGCTTCGGCGAGTCAAAAATCCTATTTTTCCCGTGAGGTTTCCGGGATGGTTTTTGAGTTATTTCTCGCGCGTTTTATTGAATTCTGAAATTAAATGAATTGTTATTTATCTAGGAGACCGCTAAAGAGATTTTGGCAAGGGAACTTCCGCCGGGCCTTAAGGCTAGCTGTTTATTGTGAGTGGACACTTTGATTTTCATAGTTGATTTGCAAGTCTATGATTATGTTTTTATGATTATGCATTTATGAGTATGCATTTATAATTATGTATTTTATGAGCATACATTGGTTCGGAGGCACATATGATTTGTTTTTACACAGAGTATGATTATTATGGATGCATCGATGCTATGGCCTCTCGGCTGATCCCCGAGATGCTTTGGGAGGGTTATGACAAACACCTGACCCGTGATTACACACCACCCAGAAGGGTTAGAACAAGCACCTGACCTGGGCATGTTTGTAACTTGGGGGAAACGTACTCAAGTTATTGCCTCCACACATTACACGGAACCCAGGAGGGTTAAGACAAACACCTGACCTGGGTTTGATTGTTTTGACTCGCATGATTTCTACGTGCATTTATTGTGAAAAGCATATTGGATTTATATTTCAGATTTACGTGAAATATTATTATTTTCGTCCACTCACTAACGGTTTTATTATTTATATGCTTTTCTCTGGACTTTTCGGTTTTCGTCGCCCAGTTTGCAGTTTCTTTCCTGTGGTTACATGTCATCGCAGGAGGCCTAGAGTTCGAATCACACTTTCCTTCTAGTAGGTTCCTGATGTAACCTGCTAGTTTTATATATTTTGTATATTAGAAGTCGCTATGAGTACTATGTTTGGTTTATTTCCTTTTATAATGCATTTCGAATACTTGATGGATTTCGGATAACATTTGTAAAAGATGCTTTTACTGTTATTCAGTAATTTGAGGATTTTGAGAAATCCGAATGGACATTGGTGGTCTACGTTTGTCTGGAAATTTTTTTGTGAAGTGTTGTCTTCTTGCAGGTTTTTGTTTTATACGTTTTATAAAGTAAATTCTGGCAAAAGTTTTGTAAGTTGTGGCGTCGTTAGAGCCTTATTCCGGTTTAGGCAACTAAATCGGGGTTGGGTTCTTTCACACAGCTTCCTGAGTTACTTGAAAAATGGGATCAAATCCTGTTATTGGATTATTAAAAAATAAATGATTTTTATCCAGATATGCCAGAGCTACAGTTTGAGCTAGCCATTTGTGGCATTGAAAAGAATGACAAGGCTATGGTTGAGAAGTTATTGACTACCTTTTCAACCTCCATAAGCACTCTTGCTCATCAATATCGTATTGGTTATGAGCAGGGGAGACTGAGATCATTTAGTGATCTTATGAGTGTGATGGCCAAGAAAGAACGATATCAGAAGATTTTTCTCCAGAACAATGTCAGGTCAGCCGGTACAAATAAAGTCTCGGAGGCTCATCATACTGGAAATGCACAAAAATATAAGCAGAACAAGCGTTCGGAACCTTATCAAACTTGTGGTGGTAGAGTAGGACGTGGTAAATGAGGAAACAGTTGGAAATTGACTTGGACTCGCCAATACTACTCGAACAACAAGAATCCATCAAGTTCTGGTTCCAGGAACTATGTAAATTCTTCAAGGTCTACTCCTTCAAAGTCTAGCTCAGCACCTTGTTATAGGTGTGGTTCGAGTAAATATATGCACAAGCAGTTTCGTGCACCCAAGGATGTTTAGAATTCCTACAAGAAATGCAAATAGTATTTGGCTCATGAGACCAACTACACTGTGGATGAAGATATGGATGATGGCGGAGATATCCCAAATATAAACTTAGCGACTACAGATTTCAACTAGATTGATATCTATACCATGTAATCAAATTTAGTATTGTATTTGACTTTATTTTTAGTCATAGTTATTGAATAAGAACAATCTTTTGATGTAAGTTTTGATGTTGGCAAAGCAATAAAAGTTCTTTCTTTCGGTATTTGAAATTATCAAGAATGGTTATGTTCATACATATTTCTTACAAGGTTCAAATTCTACAAAATTCTATGGCATTATGACACCAAAGTACCATAAAAATGAAACAAAAGAAGGTATGATTTGATTCTAGAGATTTTCAAACCGTCGAGAATTTCCTTGATCGGTCGATGGTATCACTCTGGAACGGTTATGCATTTCTTCGACCCATCGAATGCACGCTTTTGTCTCAGACTTGTCACAAAATTGACCCGTCAAATTTTCAGATCAACCCGTCGAGAAATTAAGATATCGAAAAATCAATTTTGATTTTAGGTTTTATTCGATCGGTCTTAGGTACCCCTCGACCCGTCAAATGTTTGCCTCTGTGACAAAAAATTTCAACTTTTGACCCGTTGAAAATAATCCTCAACCCATCGACTCATCAATGGAATAGTTATCAGAAAATCAAATTTTATTTTGGATTTCGGTCGAGTGGTTTTCTCTACCCGTCGAAGATGCTACCGGGAATGGTGTTTTGGATGTAATTTACATCGGTTTGCTTATGTCATATCAATACACTTTAAGGGTCACAACCCTTTGGTAAATCTTTAAGTCTTTACTTAAAGTGATCAACAATTCTTGAAGACTAATCAATTCAAATTCTTTTGTAAATGTTTGAAGGCGAGATCGAGTGTCTAGCAGATAGTGATACTACTCATACTATCCTATGGAATATGTAATTGTTTATTAATCTTGTGCCATATACATCATCAGTGATAACCATGATTGGTTCCAGACCGGTTATACAAGGGCGTGGTTCAGCACAATTTTTGCTACCACATGAGACTAAAATTCATATCATTGATGCATTGTACGCGCCTAAAGCCAACTTAATCTTGTTAAGTTTTAAAGACATTAGAGCCAACAGTTTACACTTGGAAACTCATAGTGAGAATGGAAAAGAATTCTTATGCATAACTTTAGAAGAGTGTGGTAGAAACACATCTTGGAGAAGTTAGGGGCAATTCGTAGTGGATTATATCTTACTACAGTTCGGATCATTGAATCCAATGTTGTCACACTGGCTACTGTGTGTGACACGACATCATACAAGCTTTGGCCTTTTTGGCTGGGACACCTAGTTCACGACACGATGATCAAAATATTGAAAAACTGTCATGGTCATCCATTTTTCAAAGGAAAGATGCATGTAGAAATTCTCAAAACTATCGAATTTGATAGAGTGGATAAGACTAACAATCTCAATCCGGTTTCAACTCCTAGTATCATTCCACAAGATTCCTTTATGGCAACCTTTGATCCTCATTGCTCTTTTTACAAAGCTTGCTCATTGGCAAAGTTGTAGGCTAGACCCTCATTTGCGGTTGATAACACTTAAAATATTCCATTCTTACGGAGAATCCATGGTGATATTTGTGGATCTATCAAACCGGAATACGGATCATTTAAATATTTTATGGTTTTGATAGATGCATCAACGCGATGGTCACACATTGCTTTGCTATCCATAAGGAATGCTGCATTTACGAAACTCCTTGCACAGATTATTAAGCTCCAGGCTTACCAACCGAACAATTCAATCAAGTCAATTCTATTGAATAATGCAGGAGAATTCACATCAAAGACTTTTGATGACTACTGTACGTCGATTGGGATAGATGTTGAACATGTCATCCCTCATGTTCATTCTCAGAACGGTTTAGTAGAGGCACAAATCAAGCAGTTACAGCTTGTGGCTAGAGCAATGGTTATGCATACTAATTTCCTGGTATCTACTTGGGATTGAAATATTACATACAACAATGCTTCTTCGCTTGAGACCTGTAGCACTTCAACCATTTAGTGCACACCATTTGGTAACTGGATATGAGCTTGACATTTCTTTCTACGCATATTTGGTTGTGCAGTGTATGTGTCAATTGCACTACCACAATGCACTTAAAAAGGGTCCTCAACATCGATTAGGCATATATTTTGGTTATGAATCTCTAACAATTGTCTGTTACTTAGAACCTTCGACAAGAGATCTCTTTACTACAAGATTTGCAGATTGTCACTTTGACGAAACGTTGCTAGGGGAGATAGGAATGCCTTAATTCCGGTTAAAGGTCAGGAATTGACGTGAAAAGCTCCTTCCACTATGTTTCAAGAAGATCTACGCACATCTCAAAATGAGATTGAAGTGCGAAGAATACTTGATCTTCATAATATAGTATATTTGATGCCTAACTCCTTCACTGATATTGCTAAAATGACGAGACCACACATTTCTACTGCAAATGTTCCTACAAGTTGGAAGTCCCCAATGGGTGGTTTAAATAAACTCCATAGCAGAGTAACGTACCTCTTGCCTATGTGGATGGAGTAGCATCAGTCTCGGCTCCCCCCAGGAAAAGAGGGAGACCAAGAAAATTTACAGATGAGCTGTCAGCGAAAAGGCAGGCCATCGAGGCACAAAATCATCATTTCATCATCAACATTGTGAATCTCACACATGATCCTAACTACAGTTATGTCTTAGAATCACAAATGGTATCTCTGGAGGACGCTTTAGATCCATATGTGATGGCAGAGAACAGTGAAATCTCACTAAAATACATGATGCGCGCATCATAATGGATAGAACATCCAAGGTATTTGATGATGCTTTTACTTATTCAGTCGCTCAGGATATCATTGACTACGATGAAGTGGAACCTCGCTCGGTTGCTGAAAGTCAGCGGAGAGCGGAATGGCTGAAATAGAAAGAAGCAATGCATGCCGAACTAGACATTATAAATAAAAAGCAAGTATTGGGTCTGGTATTGCTATGCCCACCAAATGTTAAGCCGGTTGGACATAAATGAGTCTTTGTTCGGAAGCGAAATGAGAAGAATGAAGTCATACGGTATAAAGCAAGACTTGTGGCGCAAGGATTCTCTCAATACCTTGGCATTGATTATGAGAAGAATTATTCTCCGGTCATAGACATCATTACTTTCCGCTACCTTGTTAGTTTAGTAGCATCCGAAAAACTGAGCATGCAGCTGATGGATGTGGTGATTGCATATCTCTATGGGAACCTTAATTTCGAGATATACATGAAAGTGTCGGAAGACGTGGTCATACCCAATTCAAGTAACTCTACACCATATAGTACACATGTTATTAGATTGAAGCGTTCACTGTATGGATTAAAACAATCTAGTAGGATGTGATACACGTGCCTCAGTGACTACTTGATTGGGAAGGGATACAAGAACGATGATTTATGCCCATGTGTGTTCATTAAGAGAACAAGCTCAGGATTTTCTATTGTAATAGTCTATGTTGATGATATGAATATCATTAGGTCTCTTGATGATATCAATGAGATGGTTAGCTACTTGAAATCTGAGTTTGAGATGAAAAACCTTGGTAGAACTCGATTTTGTCTTGATATGAAATTAGAACATCGAGATGGTGGAATACTTATTCACCAGTCTGCTTATGTCCAAAATATGCTCAGGCGATTTAACATGGACAAAGCACACCCTCTTAGCACACCAATAGTCGTACGCAATATGGAACCTAATAAGGATATGTACCGTCCGAAAGATGATGATGAAGAACTATTGGGAGTTGAAGTGTCATACCTTAGTGTCGTTTGAGCTTTGCTGTATTTAGCTCAATGCTCAAGACCAGACATTGCATTCTCTGTGAACTTATTAGAACGATTTAGTTCTGCACCTACACAACATCATTGGAATAGTATAAAACACATCTTCAGGTACTTGAAGGGTTTCATAGACTTGGGAAAATAATTGAGTCCAAATGAGTTTAGACCAACCTTGTCCAAACTCCTCCTTTTTATATACCTTTTGATTTAAGATTTGATAATTAAAATCACTTAATATATAGTTTAATTCTTATGGATCATGCATACAAAATTTCAATCAAATCGAAGATCGTTTGAGCATCTAATCTTGCAAAACAAATGGACGGTTGTTATTGTAATGTTGAAATTTACCCTAACCGTTCATTGATTTGATAAGATCGGATACCCAAATGATCTTCACTTTGATTCATCTTTTGTAGAGTTGATCTATAAACAATATTTTATAAGATGAGTGGTCTCAGTTTTGAAATAACAAATTAGTGTATGTGCAAATGGTATAGTTTGGACAAGGTTGGTCCAAACTCATTTGGACCTAAGTATTGTTCATAGACTCGGGCATATTCTTTTCCTACAAAGAATATAGAGAGAAGCATGAAGTTCATGAAAAGGGGATGGTTGAAACACAGCATGTTGATTCCAGAGGCTTCGACCCGTCGAATGATCCCCTTGACCTGTCGAATGTTACACCCTGGACGAACCAGAGCCATACCTTCGACCCCTCGAAGGAACAATTTGACCTTTGAACATTGGTCAGGCTGTAAGTACTGTTCCTAGTTTTAGTGCAGTTCCATATTCAGAGACACTTTGTGATGTCTTGGTTGATTTTGCTGATGCTAGGTATCTCTCTGACCCACACAAAGGATATTCACAAACTAGTTATGTGTTCACTATGAGAAACACATCGATTTCTTGGTGATCAACGAAACAGACCCTGGTTGCTACTTACTTGAATCATTCTGAGATTATTGTTTTACATGAAGTGGTTAAGGAGTGTGTGTGGCTTAGGTCAATCATACACCATATTCGAGGAACTAGTGAATTACCTTCCACTACTACATCACCAACATGTATCTTTGAGGACAATGCGGCTTGCATTGAACAAATGAAGTTGGGATACATAAAGGGTGATCATACCAAGCATATATCACCGAAGTTTTTCTTGAATCAGCAACACCAGCAGCTATTGAACATTCATGTGAATCAGGTTTGTTCGGCTGATAATGCTGCAGACTTGTTTACCAAGTCGTTACCCAAATCTATATTTGCTAAGCATGTGAGACGCATTAGTATGCGGAGAATGTTTGAACTCCAAGATTGAGTTACTGATTAGGGGGAGTTCATTTCGTAAACATCAGGGGGAGTCTAAATCACATGTGGTTATTTTTGTAGTTGATGCGTTATACTTTTTTTTCCTTCGACCAAGCTTTTGTTTTACCTAAGAAGTTTTTGTTTGCTTAGCAAGGTTTTTAGTGAGGCAACAGGTTATGCATCATACATTAGGATCGCGACACAAAGGGGTGTGTTTAAGGGAATAATCTTCCTGGTATCCCAGTGTGTGTCTTGTCCTAATTAGAGTATATATAGAGTTTCTCTCAATCCCTGATTTACCAAGAGATTTATTGTATCAGATAAGATTATTTATCAATGAATAAAGTAGTTTCAGTCTATTATGTATCTTAATTCTCTACTTTTCTCCTTCAAAAATATAGTATATTCACAATATAAAAAATGGCTAAAAAAATTAATTGAAATAAACCGTTTTCCCAGAAAGAAAAAAAAACTTATCCATTCCTATTTTTTCTCTTCATTTCCCTCTCTCCATAACTTCTTTTAATAACCATCTTCTTTTCAGGAGAATTTGAACTACCTCTATAGATCACTATATTTTTTTTAGACGACTAAAATAAAATAAACTTCTTTTAAATTCCACACACATTGGATGTGCTTGAAGCCTTATACATGAAGTATTTCTAGTTCAGACATTTTAATCTAGTTTTATATATTTAATTGAATGAAGTTTCTTTTTCTATGTGACTCACCGTATAAATTCTTGTATGTTTGCTTAGGTGGAAAACTTAGTATGCATGCTAGGATTCTATTGTCATGAGATACGGGTGACTGAAAATAATTTCTTCCACCGGATTCTCTATAGTAATACACTGATCTTGTCGGGTGATTGAACTCCTAGGTCTAGCAGGACACGCCTATAATGTACTTGTAAACCCTTGTAGATTCTCAAACCTTTTCTAGAACTTAATGATTTCTTCTTTGTAAACCTTGGAGTTCATGCCTATGAGTTCAATAGAGGGATAAATGTGGAGGATGTCCATGACAAACTCACATATGCATAAGGATTAAGTAATAGGATGTGTCATGTCTATCGGTCTTCTTGGGAACTTTCGTTTATTGGATATATACATTAGATTAAGTATGTGTTAGAGAGATAAAATGACGGTGATGGATTGCATTCCTCTTAACTCATTCGTCATATAGTTTAAACTCATTTGCATTCATAATTATATTTATTTTCAGTATTTATTTTCTACATTAGCTGTATCTTAGCCGATTCAGTTCGATACCCAAATCAACTCATAACACCCTAATATTTTGTGTGGTAGTCCACCACTGTGTCTAGTTTATTGTATCCAAATTTCGTGTTATTTGAGTTTGTCTAGAGTAGGGTCATAGTGTCATTAGTGTACTTTAGTCGAGTCTGTCAGCATTTTAATTTCGTGTTAGGATTTAGTGTTACCAATTCCTTGTGTTCGATAACCCATATTTATCATACTACATTGATATATCCAAGTTGATAATAGGGTATCTTTGCATAGGTGTTATCTCGCCTATCAACATAGTTGGGAAGTTGTTCAAAGTGAATAAATGTGTCGTTGTTATCGCGCTATCTTTCCATTAGTGTGTCGCCTCAATTGTAAGGCAAATAGAGTAGCCAATGATGCACTTTTTGCTAAATAGTGCAGTTTATGATACAATATATTAATCAAGTTGCCTGGTAGTATTTCGGGTGTTTATCTTCTAATGGGGTATAAGCTTTTATGTCTCCCCCCTGTATTTTACCATATCATTAATCAATGTTTGAGGGTGGCTGCAAGTCCTTACTTGAAGAAAAAAAAAGAGGGACTAATATGATATTTTAACCAGAATTAAGGGTGGTAAATAGAAATATGTCTATAAAAAATTAGAAAAACAAAAGAGAATGAGGAAGGTTTGGAAAAAGGAAAATGTGAAGGTAAAAGTTAGGAAGAATGAGAATATGAGGCTTAAAATTATTTTTCCATCATTTTATAATAATTGTGAAACAGGTTCCGAGTATGACCCAAAAATCTACTTCTTCCCAGAATATAAATAGGGATTCCCTATAAATACTTACTCAAAACTCAAAATTCGGCGCATCAACAACCAAATCCATACCTCCTAGCGCATCAAGACCTCAGCGGAGGACATATGCAAACTACCGATTTTTTTTTTCCACATTATTACTTTTACACATAGATTCAGAGAAGTCAACTTCCTTGCAGACTCCATCATTAACATTGGACACAATATCCCTACTGTTCAAGTGTGGCATCACACTCTTCCCCCTTAGAGTTCATCAGCTTACATTTCTAATTGATTGGCCTTGGGTTGTCATAGAGGTTTCAAGTTGTAGTTGTTTTCTTTTTTTTTTTATCAAAAAAAAACCGTCTGCCTATTTAATTATACTCTCTTTCAAACTTGTTCCTTTCCTATTTTTCGATGTTATCTACGATCAAGAAATACAAAAAATATCGACGATATTTCGTCGATATTTTGGTATATTGAATCAACTAAAAATTCGCAATTATATTCCTAAATCTCCCGAAATTTTCTAATTTTTACCGATATATTTGATATATCGGCGATATTCCCGATATTTTCTGAAATTTTTGAAACTTTCAAAAACTTCTCACATTAAAATTTGGTAAATGTCCAATCTTTCACGTGGCTCACCGCTCACCATAATGCAAATATCCAATCCTTCACCCATTCGGCCATGCCTCCCTTAAAGTCATTGCAGGCCATCATTATGTCAGATAAACTTTTATAATAAATTAGAAAGCTTTTGTTTAAAGTAGTTAGTAGCAAGGAGTAAGAAACAAAAAAATTAATTGAAGTCATCACACTAATCACAACTTCTCTCTCATTCTCTCACCAACTTATGCTATTGATTTATAGTAGATTAAGCAACCTCCAAAAGTTTCATTATAAAATTCCATGTATTTTTATTAGTTTCCGTTTTTTCTGTCAGAATTTTTACCAGATCGATATTTTTGTCAATATATCCAAATTTTAGCCTGTTAATATATCCAAATTTTGACCTGTCAATATATCTTCAATATCCAATATTTTACTTCTTGTCTATAATAATGACGATTTCGGTTCGCTCCTCCGAATGTGGCGCTGGTTCCCACTCAGAGTAATGGGCAAAATTTCGTCTCCAGTAACCCCAGAACAAGAAGACAATGCTCGGATCGAGATGAATCCACCGTTCCTGTTTGCGCTAGTCCATTTTTTATTTTTATATTTAGTTTCAGTTTTTTTGGAAGCGTTGGGTCAACCCGGCCGTCCCCTTTTTTTGTTTCATAAATAGTAACTTTCTTTCCCGCTAGTTTCAGAGCCTGGAGTTTCAGTTAGAGCGAGAGAAATGTGATCGTTCTCAGACCCTTGAGCTCTCTCCGCGTACGCGATCGCTTCCCGTCTCAAATCTTCAAGGCCACACTCACTTAACCTACGCCATTGACGAACCTCAGGTAGTTCAATTTTTGTTAATCGTCTCAAGCTCTCAAGCTCCAAAGCTATATGCATTTTTGAGATTTTGATCGGTATATCTGGTTTCCTAGGGTTTGACATTGTTCGAATCTCGTGTAGAACTTCCGATTCTCATATTGAAGTTCAGATTCTTCAGTGTTTTCAAGGCTTCACTCATTGACGAACCTCAGGTACTTTGAATTTCGTTAATCGTCTCCAAAACTACATGTGTTGAATATGCATTTGCGTTTTTTTTTTGTGTGTTTTTGATCCGTTATGCTGGTTTTCTAGGGTTTGAGATCGTACGAATCTACGTATAGACAAACCTCATTTTGTTAATCGTCTCTCTGCATCTGTTATTTTGTGCTTGCAATCATTTTTAGGTAATACTTGTGTTGAACTTATAGTATGGAAATTTTAATATTGTAATTTGCTGCTGGCTCAATTTTTTTGTTTGTTTTCACTTGGTACTGCTTTAGTTTTAGATTCAGAAGCACGACTAGATGAACTTGGCCACAATGTATCTTATAGATCAACGTACGTTGAGATTCTGTGTAGACAGGGGCGGAGCTAGGTAGGGGTCAAGGCCCTCCGACATTGGATAATTAAGCTTAGTTTCTTTTCTGTGTGGATTTTGTAATTAGTGCAGTGATAAGTTTGTTGTGTATTGTTCAATAGTTCTCAGGTTCTAACCCCAATTAGACCAAATACATGAACTTTTTCAGTTTTTTTTTCCTTTTCAGTCTCTTGACCCAAGAAAACAAATCTTAAGCCTCCCCCCAAATTCTAGCTCTGACTCCGCCCTGTGTGTAGATAAATAAAACAAATCAGATAATAGGAATTGTACATCATTATGACATATCAGAGATTAAGTAGTTTTCATGGATCATTTCACGGCTATTGATTTATTTAGATGTTGACGTTCTAAGTGGAAGGATGTATATCCATATTGTTTACATACATTAGTAGCAACAACCTTGAACCCTCTAAAGCGTATAAGATATATTCTCCATATTACTTGCTTTAATAGTCTGTATCTCAAAAACTGGTATTTAACTGTTCTTGTTGACACTATTATTTGGGGTTAACGTCTATCAAATGTCATTAGGATTATCATTCAGTATTGGCACTCTTTTTGACAGTTTGTATGACTCATTATAAGCATAATTGGTTTTTAAGCATTTCAGAACATCAAACAGGACTGTTTATGAACTGTCATGTTCATGTTGGTTGCTTATGTATGTTTCAGTTTTGATTTTGTTTATAATGGATGCTAGTAAATATCAGTACATGTCTATCAGTCTATCCATGATTTTATGTCAGCATGTAAGTCTGACCATTATAAGTTAGGTTTTTAGAGTCACTGCAATCTTCATGGATCACTTTGGTTTAGGAGTCTGGGTTTGTTGATTGTTCCACAACCCTCAGGCCATCCCACAACAGTATAAACCTGTAATCTGCTCCTTGTATTTGGTTTGGCATTTATAGTAAAACAAAGCCCTCTTAGATAATGTAGTGCTAAAAGAGCAATATAATCAAGTTTTTCATTTTTATCTTTTCATTATGCTCAGAGCCTGCTCCTAATTTTTCTCTCCTGTTGCAGGAACTTCAGATATATCTCAGTAAGTTCTCTTTTTAGCGTGATACTTACTTATTTTGAGGCTTGCTCTCTTAAGGGGCACATTTTAAGGGATAGAAAGAGATGAGCACATCTAACGGCTGTGAGTGAAAGTAATTAACACGGCCCTCCATAGTTTTTATATCTTTGAATCACAACTGTTGGATATGCTAATCCATTTCTATGTCTTAGAATGTGTCCCTTAGAAGATCAAACTTGTACTTACTTAAGATCTCTATTAACTCAAATTTATTCTGATCTTTGTTAACTCTCACTTTGTTACATTCTTCAGGCTGATTGATATTCCTGGAAGAAGATTTGTTAGCGATTTGCAGCACGTCGGATAGACCTAATTTGGTTTGTCATAGCTAATTCTGAGGCATCACCAGGTAAAATTTTAAATAAGATGATTTGAGAGTTTGTCATTTAACAATGCAGTTTATCTCTTTGATGAAATGACTAACAAAGTCTTTTTCTCGGACTTTTTAGGATCTTGAAACAAAAATGTCTGATAATAGTAAGGTAGATTTCAAGTTTACTTGGATTATCATTTTTCTTGGATTATTCCCCAACATTGTGATTTCTAAATTGTAACATTGGTTTGATAGAATCCAGTCATTCCACCACATTCAGTGCATTTTTCACGGAATGTGGCCTCCCCTATCCGTGCCTATATCAGAATAATTGTACCTGCTGCCCTGAAATTTCACCACCTCATCTGTATTCTCCTCCTCCTCCTATTGACAATGCACCTGATAATGACAATGTTAATTGATAGTTACATATTTATGCATTTATTCGGTGTTTAATTTATTCTATATACTTAGTTTATTGTTATATATTTGAGTATTTAATTATTTTTTATTTTTTTATAAGTTTTGTGGAGAAATAAAGAAAAATAAAATAAAATAGGGATTCCTAGCTCAATATAGATTCAAGAAGGAGTTTTGTTCAATTAAATAAACTTTTTCCAATGAGGACTCTAAGAGATCAATTATGAGACCTATATAAACTTATTTTAGGTTTTCGGGAAGGCTAATCAGAAATTAAGGAGTGAAACTCGAGCAGAGAAGTAGAGCAGTCGAACAGGAACGTGAACCCTGCCTTTGATTCATCGAAGCATCAGCTTCAACCCATCGAAGCTGGACATCAAATCCCATTCTTCATATATTCTCGATCAATAAACTCTATGCTTATTTTTGATTCATTTTATTATGACTTTTAGTAGCTAAATATCTTATTAAGGGACTACTTGAAGCCTCGTACATGAAGTCTTTCTAATTCATACACTTTAATCTAGTTTTACATATTCAATTGAATGAGGTTTCTTTTTCTATGTGACTCACTGTATAAATTCTTCTATGTTTGCTTAGGTGGAAAACTTAGTATGCATGCTAAGATTTTATTGTCATGAGATACGGGCGACCGAAGATAATTTCTTCCACCGGATTCTCTATAGCGATACACCGATTTTGTCGGGTGATCGAAATCATAGGTCTAGCAGGACACGCCCATAGTGTACATGTAAACCCTTGTAGATTCTTAAAACTTTTCTAGAACTTAATGTTTTCTTCTTTGTAAACCTTGAGGTCCATGACTATGGGTTCAATAGAGGGATAGATGTGGGGGAGGTTCATGACAAACTCACATAGGCATAAAGATTAGGTAATAGGATGTGTCGTGTCTATCGGCCTTTCTGAGAACTTTCATTCATTAGATATGTGCATTTGATTAACTATGTGTTAGATAGATAGACTGGCGGTGGTGGATTGCATTCCTCTTAACTCATTCGTCATATAGTTTAAACTCATTTGCATTCATAATCATATTTACTTTCAACATTTATTTTCTGCATTAGCTGTAACTTAGCCGATTCAATTCAGTACCCAAATCAACTCCGAATAAGCCTAATATTTTGTGTGGTAGTCCGTCACTATGTCTAGTTTATTGTGTCCAATTTTTAGGTCATTTGAGACTGTCTAGAGTAGTGTCGTAGTGTCGTTAATGTACTGTAGTCGAGTCTGTCAGTATTGTAGTCTAATGTTAAGATTTAGTCTCACCAATTTATTGTATTCGATAATCTCTATTTATCATATTACATTGATATATATATATATATATATATATTCAAGTTCAGAATAGATATATTTAAGAGGTGATTCTCTACGACATCACTAATATAGCCATTCCAAGTGAAGGGATGGATGACTTGGATCAAGTAAACGAAGTTGGTCCCCCCAATTGTGAACGGTATGGAATTTACATTTCTTCACTATTATCTTTGTTTGGTTTTGTTTAGTGTTACTAAATTAAAAATTGAGGCCGAAAGTTTCTCCCCTGCTTGAAACTTCGTGCACATATTTGTTCTGATTAACAAATATTCAAGCATCTGATTGTACTATTTCGATGCCAAGAAAGTAGCTAATTATTCCCAATGTGCATCTAATTTCTCTCATCATAGATGTCATGAATGCATGAAACATGGCTTGATCATTACCTATGTCATCTTAATTCCACTCATCATAGATATCCTTACCGGTGTCATCTTAAGTTCACTTAGCATCTTTCTTTCAACTATCTTCAAGTTTTATAAAGAGCTCATATGGGCATTTTTTGAAGCCTGCTCCTATAGAATAGGATCTATGCAGCTGTAGCAAGCTCTAGGTGCACTTTTACTCATTGCCATGTTTCAAATAACCTGTAGGTTGCATCCTCTTGCAGTTCACTATGTAGAATTCCAACTTAACATCTAACTAAGAAACAACCGATGAATTCTGTACTGCCATAGAAATCAACCGGATAATATCCCACTTGCAACTAGACCGAATACGGTTTTGTAAATAGCGCCAAAATTGCTGCTTGTAACTTTTTGCACTAGCCTTGCTCATAGTTTATACTTGCCAACTTCTCCCTTCTCATTTAGCCTTGCTTCATAGTGTATACTTGCCAACTTCTCCCTTCTCATATAGCTTGATCTGCACACCCTCTGGACACCAATTGTCTTCTGGTCTTTAGGAAGATCAGTCAAATCCCATGTATGCAAGTATGATTATTCGTTGGTTTTCTTCATGGCAGCTTGTTTCATTTTCTTTTATTTAGATTAAATGTGAAGTATTTGATTCGTTGAATAGATTGCGGTGAAATATTGGGTAAGGTCAGATATTAAACCAGATTATAGTTTACATTTTGAAGTTAAATATGTTTTTTTTTAAATTGAAATACTTGTATGTAATCAATAATTGTTAAACTCTGTGCATTTTACTCATACTTTTGATAACTTATAATAGGTTGACTTTTCTGACGAGGAGGTGCACTGGTGGTTGTTGCCTCTTTGATATGCACCACTTTACCCGACGACATGGCTGAGGCCATTATTGAAATGTATTACTCCGCACCTCAGGTCGTATCTCGATCGTTATATCAGCGATTATGGTCCCACCCGAATTTATGGTGTTAGAGGTATTGGCACCCTCCGTTATTGCCCGTCTTAGCCCTCCATATATATATATTGCATTGCTCCCACTTTCTACATTAGAGCGGTTGATGCCATCAACCTTATCTCAGTTGGTCTCCTGCAATCATCTGCCAATTGTCGCCTGCCACTGTCATCTGCCTACCTCCAGCCATCATATCGACACTGCCTCTTGACTTCAACACTGCTACCCGAGTACGGTTTTTACTGATAAGGAGGTTGGTGGATCATTTATCCTTGCATATTGCTTTATTGGTCCCACGAGTTCCTGTTTCCATCATCACTACAATCACTCGTTTTGTTGCGTCTTTTGCATGCTTTTCTACTGGTTTTGCTGGTGAGTTTTTGAATTTTTGCTGTAATTAGTAATTTGAGATTATTTAATTAGTAATTTGCTTGTATCCTAGTTTCTAATTCTTCCACTTTTCTATCATGTTGGTTCACAGGTATACAAAGTCATCTCGCATCTATGGAGTTGAGAGAGAAATGATTAGTAGATGCTCGTATATTTGTATATCAATAGCCGTCGAAACATTCGTTTAAAGTAGAAATATGAGACTTTTCTATGAGTCCCTATGACGTAGAGATGGGATGATATATACTAGTCTTTGGAACCACAGGCTACCATGCCCGATACTTGTTTCATACTAGATGTGAAGCCCGCGCTGAAGCGCGGGTCGACAAAAGGGACTGCGATTAAGTCGAAATATATTGTGAGATATTATCTTATCGATTAGTTTCAAGTTTAGGTGACATGCAATGTAATTAAAATGAAGACACAGATTCATAAGTCTTCATTAGAAAAGAAGTTTACATTTAACCAAAAAGTGACCTCAACAATGAAACTAATGATTTGTGTAGTTCCTTCAAAGAAAGAATGATCCGAAAATACTAATTTGCGGCTAAATTCATAATGGGATAGAATTTCAGATGGATCATTTAAAGCATATCCAATGAAATTCCCTTGTTCACTCATTGATATGGTTGATTTTCCACTGCATGCATTTACCAATATATCATTTAGTTACCTTAGCATAATACAAAACTATATAAAGATGCAATTGTAGCAATTCTTAAAGTAAAAGACAACAGTTTGCAATTTGTAGTGACCCAAATAAGAGAGATGTGGATCAGAGACTTGTGCAATTTCGTGCCACCAATGAAGATTTTCCTTTCTTGGTCTCACAAAGTTGGTTACTTTTTTGAACTTCCATTAAGAAACCGAGTAAAGGAGCTGCTGAGTACAAAACACAATACAACTTCACTGAACACTACCCAAAACAAATCGAAACCAACACCAACGAAACCAATTGAAGCCAGTCAGATCAAAACGTGAAGTTTGTTAGTTTTTTGAACTTCCATTAAGAAACCGAGTAAAGGAGCTGCTGAGTACAAAACACAATACAACCACCACTGAACACTACCCAAAACAAATCGAAACCAACACCAGCGAAACCAATCGAAGCCAATCAGATCAAAATGTAGCTCTCCTCCCCCAAAATCCTAAATCAATATCAACTACAACAAACAAACAGTGACCCATGCATGTAAGTCTCTATTGAGCAACTGAAAAGCTTAACGATTATATCTAAAATTCACAGAATTAGATTATAGTAAGCAAAAGAAGCACATCAAGAATGTTGAAAACAAAAAACCAGGAGCCAAGATGTTGGCCTTCAACTGTAAAATCCCAATTTTGATTGCTCATTGTCTTTCAACTACTTGTTCAGATAATATATAATTTAAAGCTTCAAACTTTGCATTTCAAATGGGACTAAATAATGAAAATCCATCAAAGGTTAACACAAAGCTAACAAAAGCAATCTTTATTAACCAACCCAACAAAACCCAGAAGTAAAAAACAATAACTATAACAAAAATATTATGAACAATATAAGAGTGACAGGCAATTAATGAAAGTGAAGAAGGAGCTTACCTATGATCAGCGAGCTACAAAACCCAGGTATTGTATTAGTTATCCATCTTTTTTGGATACTTGAGAGATCTTTTAGACTTTTCTTTATCAGCTCTCCATCTTCTTCTTCCTCAAAACTCAGAAAGTAAATTATTTGTCATTATCCAGATTTAAGGAGATAACAATGCCTATATTGAACCATTTCTGCAACATATATAAATTTAGGCTCTCTACCTTAGGTTTTGCAGTCAGCCATTATGCTCATTGTTTAAATTTTTCTATTCAATACTTAACTGATGCGTTGTCAGTTGAAAAAAATATACAATCAACTTTAAAAATATATAGTACCTTTAATAATGTTTAGCTGATTTTATGATTTTCTTGCTCACTCATCCTTCTGAAAGCCATGCCAAACAATATGACTAATTATAAATGGAGATATTTAGAATATCAATCCACGAAACACAAAACTTCTGAACAAATCAATATTCAGTATTGCATCCTCTAAAGTAATCCAGGAAGCATATAAGCATAAACAAAGCAATCTGCGGTCCTTTTTGCAAAACATAATCACATAAAAATAAAGACAGTAGTACTTGCAGCATAGCTCATCACACACATTCATTCATCTTAGCAATGAAATACTTATGAGCTGAAGAAAACGAAAAAATACCAGTATCTCTAAAGAGAGAATAGCTTGTGCAACACCACGAAATCTAGCTGCACGGAAAATAACCACGTTGATAAAGCACCAACAATACCTCCAGCAAAAACCAGCTGCAACAGAAAAATACTATAAGTCCATACCAAAAATGCACAAAGAATTAAAATTCCCCTCTGAACTCCAAGGAAAACCAACTCTATCAGAATGACATTTACACAAAAAATCAACCTTAAAAATCATCCATATACGCTAACTAATATATCCAATGAACTACATATATAGAAATCCGAAAACACAGCACATAAAACAAAGATAAGAATCAATTCCAACAATACAACAGGAACCCTATACTGTTAGAGACCACATCCCATCCCATGTCAAAAACAAAAACTTTAGGGCTTTTTCACAACCCGCACCAACAACTCTATCAGAACCCAAAACAACTTTGAATCAATGAAACAAAAGATGAGACAAAATCCATAAACTATTGTCACAACCCACACCAACAACTATATGAAAACCCAAAATAACTTTGGATTAACAAAAAAAAGATGACCCAAAACCTAGTAACTCTCATAACAAAAATGGATCGATGACCGAACTCACGAATAAATAATTGAGAAGAGGTTCGAGATGATTGAGAAGGTAGCTGCTTGACGTCGGAGATCGGTCGAAAAAGATGGAAAGAGAGAAATGAGAGAGCTGGAGCGAGAAGAAGAAGAAGAAGAAGAAGAAGAAGAAAGATAATACACGACCCACACAATTCACACGATTCACACGTACCAAATACACAATAAATTGAACAGTGCATTGCATAGTTAATTGTACAGTTGCTCACGTTTGTTATATAGGAAATGAACACGAACCCAGAAGTATACCAGAAAGAGAAAGGATGCGAATGAGGAACGAATTTTCAGTCGAACATAAATAATCACTTCAGAGATCAATCATGAACCAAATTTACAGAAGAAAAAAAGTACTAATCATGAGTACCTTAGTAGGCTGTAAGAATTTCGAAGCGACGTCCACAACTATGCACTTAAGATACTGCTCACAACGAAAAAATTCTACATAGAAAATTAAAAAAGAAGTCAAAGGTAGGTAAAGTTCAAACATAGCCTTAACTATATTCAATGTACCATATTCTGTAGGATTCAATACAACAAAGTAATGAGGCATGAACTTCCGATAAAAAATACCTCGCAGAGCAATGAGGAAGGTTAAAGCAGTTTACAGCAAATTGAGCTTTCTCAAAAAAATAAGCTGCCATTGGAAACTGTCAAACCACTTCTTATTCTGCTACGGCTCTTAAAAGGGAAAGAGTTGTCAAACTACTTCACCTGCATGCAAGGACACATAACTAATCAATTTTCTTATATTTCAAATACAACATACAAATTGAAGAAACCAAACTAATCAAAGTGCTTTCTTAGAACTGTAATACCCATCAGCACAATAAATCCAACAACGAAACAATGCACCTAAAACCATACACTAATTGAAAAAATTGGGATGAAACCCAATAAACCTCATATCCCTAAACCCATGAACTATAATAAACCCAACAATGATACAATGCAACTAAAACCGAACACTCATGGAAGAAAATGGGATGAAACCCAATACGCCCCCAATTGTATTTGATACCCAAATTCCCTGTTCTTCAATACCTATATCCTCTTTTTTTTCTTCACACTCTCGGACCCCAGCTAAACTTTTCTATGAGCGAAAAAAACTGGTCAAAGAAAAAAAAACAAAAAACCTTGAAGCTTTTTGACTGATTCCGAAAAGAAGAAATCAAAAATAGTTTACCTAAGATGGTTTTCGAGCGTAAGTCATGCACCGTTGAGGTGGAAGCCGGCGATTATCAACTCCTTGCACGATTTGACTCAGATCGCTAGAGAGATATTAAATTTCAGAATGCAAGCGTAGATGTTGGCCTGGGTACAAAGAACTTGAAAGAGTAATACCTTAAATGGAATGGGTAGTACAGTGTAGAAAGTTGAAACCCATACCGCAGCTCTTGCAGAAGAAAACAACAATGCCGCTAAAACAAAGAAATCCTTTAAAAGAGAACCAAATTGAACAAAATCAAATTTGAAAACAAAAATTATAATCAAACCCAACCCAGGCCCTCCATCCTATATCACTACAATTAACTATCTTTGATTCTATTAAAAAAATTCATGTTCCCTTACCAGTTACCACAAACCAAATTTCAATCACTTGAGCTCAAAACTTGGGACAGGAGGGACACATCAAAACTCTTAAGCACCTTGGTCTCGCTTCTGCTGCTAACTCTATTAGCATGAATTGTGGTCTTCAGTAAACATACAAACATACAGGGAGGTCAACGAACTGGACTGTACAGAGACCAACGTAAAAAATATAAAAAATCAGTTCAGCATGGTACATAGATGCCATGGGTGCTTGACCATTCTGGGAAATGCCTCTCCTCAAAATGCTCCCGAGCTTGTTGCAGAAGGCCATCTGGAGACTTGATTGTTCTTGACACTACCTCTAAGCATGTACCTATGAAAACAGAGGAAGTGAAGCTGCTGGATCGAGAGAGAGTGAGAGGGAAACTTCAGAAAAAGATAAATTTGCCTAGATAATACAAAAATAAAAGCCCGAAAACTAAAAGCCTATATGAAAACCCAAAGTTATAGCAAGCTGACGATCGACAATCGTAAGTAATCAGTTCAAATCATCAAGTCTTCATCATCAGATATTCAAATTACTTAGATCACTTTGATATAACCAAAGAGAAGGATTGTTTGAAATAATGACAGAACAATCATAAGAATAAGACTTGAATTATAGCTAATCAGACAGTATAGATAATCAGTTTGTATATAACCAAATTACGTGTGGTTTCTTCTTCTTTCAGCCATTTTACAAAGATAAGAAGAGTTGATAACTATAACAGGAGGATATGGAACTATTCATAATGTTTAGACTCTGTAGCTAAGCCATAGTATATTGAAATCAGTTCCGCTGGATCGACAATCGTAGGGTCAGACTATGCTGTAGTGATATAGATTGATTCTACAATAGGTTAGAGAATAATCATTTGTAAAATGGTACCTTCGAGGGAGCCAAACAAAAGTCAATCAGTCCACAGCAGCTCATCGTTTCCGGTTGATAGAAACCAATCGAATCTTCTCGGACATCGCCGCGAGGACCGAATCGTTCGAAACCACACGATTGTCGTCCGTTACAATAATCTTAACAAAAGAAACGAAAATCAAATCAACGAAATGAGAGAGAGAGAGAGACGAAGGACTCGCCAACCAAAATAGCTTCAAGTAATGACAATCCACAGCACGATCGAAGACAGAGAAAGAGAGCAAGAGCAACCCAAAAGTCCAAAACAAACTGATTTTCAGAATGATCGAAAGACACCGAAATGATATAGAGCAACAGACTTTATGGGTCCTCGGTTGCTTGAGAGATCGATAGGTCCAGAGAAAGGAGGAGTGGGTGAGGGAAGAGAGAGGAGTCGATGGGTTAAACCAACCCTGCACGCGTCACACGATTTGAACAGGTTAGGAACAGTAAACCCTTCGACCGAGTTTTGTTATATAGTAAATGGTATTGCCATTGTCATTTACAAAGAGCAATGCCCGAGTAACAGAGAAGTATCACTAATTTTGAGCTTGATCCTTTACAAGTATGTAATAGTTACAAGGGAAGGATTAAGCCAGATGATCCCATCTAAATGCTACAGCTTATTGTAGGCTAAGAAAACCATGAATTGGCAGATTAAGAAAAATTGGAGGGCAGAAACCCTGTGGTTGCAGTCATTACATAGCTCCAGGTATAAACAAAAAGATGTTCATATATGCGTGTGCCAGTTTCAGTACTTACTATTAACTATGAGTTAACTTATCAAAAACCAAGTCAACAACGTACATTTGAGAATTGGGATCTGTATCATTTAAAGTCGAATTCAAGAGTGAGTCACTCTTCGACTTCATTTACGAATTGAAAACTATGTTAATGAAAAAAGAGATGAAAAAGAGTACGTTACTGGGTTTGAGTAGACAACAGATCAAGATGAAGAGATAACTTTAATTTTTTCAGTACAAAGTTTTCTATTCTTACAAGCGCGCTAGGGATCAAGCCATGAGGACGTGAATGGCAGAACATATATATCTATGATAGAGCGTATTGGTCCTTAGCTCCGGTTCAAAAATCTGGGAATGTCAGATGCGCACCAAGTCACCAACGACAGACATTATGATCGAGCATATTATATTATAGGCCAATGCAACCTCACCGTGAATTTTGATGGCTTTGATACAGTATTTCAACAATTGGGGTTCGGCACAAATGACATACGTGATCCATCTCGAGCAATCATTATGATAGATATGCGAGCAAACATACGCTGATAATCAGTCCCTTCTTCTGCAATATCAAAGTGATCGATCAAGGCCCTCCATACAGATAGTAGCAGCTCGCTAGCTAGCGTTCGATAAGCTATATATATATATATATATATATATATATATATATATCATGCCTCAGTACTTTCTCTAAACGTTCCTCAATGGATGATTTAGCTCGAGTGCCTAGCTAGCTAATTAACCTCCGTTTCAATCCTTAATCTGGTAGAGATCTATCTCCACGATCGATCATCAATATATATCTTCCATGTGTTTAAGGGAATTATATCATACTCGTGTGTATCTTGTCATAATTAAAGTAGATATAAAGATTTTCTTAATCTTTACTTTAGCGGGAGATTTATTGCATCAGATTGTAATGCTTATTTAAAAGTTATCTATCAATGAATAAAATACAGTTTCAGTCTATTGCGTATTTATTTACTTTTCTCCTTCAACACGTTATCAGTAACTCTTGAGTTGATAGCCAACCTAATCCTGGAAAAAAAACCCTAACTCCTAAACACTACAACACTACCACAATTTTTCTCATAGCCGACGACTTCAAGAAAACAAAGGCCGACGACTTTTGTTGTCGTCGGCTATAGTCTTGTAGGCTATAAAGCGTTGTCAAAGAGTATAGCCGATGATTTTGTACCAAAAATCGTCGGCTATAGTATAGCCAACGACAACAAAAGTCGTCGGCCTTTGTTTTCTTGAAGTCGTCGGCTATGAGAAGAATTGTGGTAGTGCAAGCTCCATTGCCGACCTCCTCCCTTGCACAGAGTCATCTCCACCGCCGACCACCTTGAATTCGCCGGAATTTGTATACCACCGCCGGAGCACCTTCACCGTCACCAGAATCCTCACCGTCGCCAGATTTTTCTTTCTTACTTCAATTTTTTTTTCAGCAAAGTTTTCATACCGAGCATAACACCATCAAGGTGATTTTCAAAGTTATTCGATTTAGAATTAGGTTGTAAAACTTAATTACCGCAACACCCTAGATCTAGGTCTAGATTTACGTTTAAATACAGTGAATTTTATATATGCCTCTAGTTCTTATGGATTATTACAGGTAAGAGTGAGTGAAGAATTAAATCCTCCTCCTGAAAAGTTTAAACAATAGTGACAGTCCTGGAAGAGTCACGGTATAAATGAAAAAAAAGGGAAGTCGATAATTTTGTGACTCTGAGTCAGTCTCGGTTTTATGGAGTGTGGGATGAAACCACCGGTTATCGCATCGATATTTGTGACCATACATCAATGGATCATGTTTCTTATTCCCTAAACTTGATTAGTGATTGTGGTTTTTCGATCAGTAAACTAATTTAGCTCTTGTCTTTTGTAGATGACTAAGTCAGCGAGGCCAGAATTTGACATCCTTGATCTTCAAGGAGCAGAGTACCATAGGTGGCACTCAGATGTGAAAAACACTCACATCGATAAAAAAATCACTGACACCATCAAACCATTACTATCATGCCCTCAAGCTGATGACAATACTATAGCCCGAAAAGGTCAAGCTTTCATGTTTCTTTGGAGACATATTCATCCTGCTTTATGAAAGAAATACTTTCTAAAGGACGACCCCGCGGATTTGTGGTTGACTTTGCAAGAACGATTCAACAATGTGCATGACAATAGCTTCCAGACTTGCTCAAAAAATGGGATTAAATCCAGTTATTGGATTACCCAAAAATAAATAATTTTTATCGGGATATGCTAGAGCTACAATCTGAGCTAGCCATTTGTGACATTGAAAAGAATGATAAGGCTATGGTTAAAAAGTCGTTGACTATCTTTCCTACCTCTATAAACACTTGCTCACCAATATCGGATCAATTATGAGCAAGGGAGATTAAGATCATTCAGTTATCTCATGAGTATGACGGCCAAGAAAGAACGGCATCAAGAGATTCTTCTTCACAATAATGCCAGGCCAACTAGTACAAAGAAAGTCTCGGAGGCTCATTCTACTGGAAAGACACGAAAAGATAACACTACAAGAAAACTGCACCTAGACCACGGACAATTTCCTTCGTCTAAGTGTAGTTTTCCGTCGTCTAAGTACTTGGACGACGGAATCTCCGTCGTCCAAGGTCCGTGCTCCAAGTGCTGTCGTCCAAGCACCTGGACGACGGATAATTAGTTCTCCGCCGTCCAAGTTAACTTGGACCGCGAACATTATCCGTGGCCCATGTATGCACCTGGACGACGGAAACGCTAATTCTCCGTCGTCCAGGTGACCACATGGGCCACGGACATTGCTCGTTTCTCCGTGGCCCACGTGTTCACCTGGACGACGGAGAATTAGCGTCTCCGTCGTCCAGGTGCATACATGGGCCACGGCGAATGCTAGCTTCTCCGTGGCCCAGGTGTTCACCTGGACGACGGAAACTGTAATTCTCCGTCGTCCAGGTGAATACGTGGGCCACGGAGAATGGCAGGGTTTAGGGTTTAGGGGTTAGGGGTTAGGTTTAGGTTTTGCACCTGGACGACGGAGAACATAATCTCCGTCGTCCAAGTGACTTTTTAATTTTAAAAAAAAATTGAAATTAAATATTATTAATTTAATTTATTATTAATTTAATTTAAATAATGAAAAATAGTCGAAATTAATTAATTAAACTAAATTTTTAAAATTAATTAATGTATTAATTAAATAATTAATTAATTTGTACATACACATCCAAATTAAAAACCCATAAAAATTATAAAATATTGTTCGAAACTCGGAAATAAAGAAACGCGATAATTAACTAGCTAGCTAATACACTGGAGGAGCAGATGCGCCGCCGGGTCCTCCGCCTCCAGCCGGGTCGTTGTCGTCGGGGTGTGGGTTCGGAGGAGGTTGACATACTTCTCGATTTTGGTTCATGAGCACGATGAGTTGGGCTATTTGTGTTTGTTGTTCGTCAAGTCTTTGCCGCATTACCTCATTCTGCTCTTGTGTCAGTCGATTCTCCTCTCGTGCCAGTCGAGCCTCTTGAATGGCTGCTTCGACGGCCGCTGCCTGACTCCTTCTCCGCTGCCCCGAACCTCCCGTAGATGATGAGCCGGAGGTCGTCCACAAATCTCGTACCACCCTAGGCCCGAAGTGCCTAACCTCCTTGCCAGCTCTACGACCGTAGACCTCATCCGCGATTGCAATTTGGCTCTCTAAGGATAGAGGAGGCAGGTCTTCCGGCGGCACATCTGGGAACGCAAGCTGAGTGTTAGCCAACTCTTCATGCGCACGCTCTATCACCCTTGCCTACAAAATAATAATTAATTTATTATAATGAAATCATATTTAAATAATAATTACTATAATTAAAAGCACATAATAAATATATCACTTACGCCGCATTGACTAGCTTCATTATCGAGCCCAGGCGTCACGTACGCGCTTACGCTTGCATCAAGATAAGGGTGTTTGGAGCCCTTATCCTTGGCTATTTGAATGAACTGCTTGGCGCCGGTAGTATGGTGTTTCTCCTTCTTCCCCCGGTTGGCTTTGTTGACACCGGAGAATTTCTGTTACACAACATAATTAAATCATTAAAAATTTAATAACTACAATTTAAATAATTCAATTATCTTAATTGAAATAAAAAAAAATTAACACCTTAAAGGAGTCATCGGCAAAGTGGTTACACAACCACTCCCACTCATCTTCTCTATCCCCTTGCAGCTCTACCGGGGGAGGCACGGGACCGACATCTTGGAAGTACTTATGGAGCTTGTACTTCCAATCTTTGTAGATGGAGTTGGCGGTTTGGTTGATATGCCTCAACATGGCCGGTGTCGGATCCACCGCAAATTGTTCCTATCAAAAATAAATAGAAAATTATAATCGTATATATTATGAAATTTTAACTAATATTAACAATATTATATAAATTTGACGTATTACGTACCGAAAGATCTTTAAAGACTTTCGCCTTCTCATGATCCGGCGCCTCCTTCCAAGTAGGGGCAGTGATACGAACCCGGTTACGGATGATTGACCATATCCCATGCGCCGAGAGACTTGCTAGCTGAGCTGTGGGAGGGCCACCGGTGAATTCGTCGTAGGGCAAGTCGATCTTTTTCCCGGTCGCCTTGCAAATACGCTCCGCTTTGCCCCCTTTAACGAGACCCCGAGTCCTTTTCGGTTCCGGGTCAGTGGGGGCCCTCCTTTGCCTACGGCGGGCGCTGTACATGATTGATTCGGCGGTCGAGGACGCCTGAGTACTTCCCGTTGAACCGGTACCGGGCGTCGGAGATTGGAAGGGGTCGACGTCATCACTGCTCGAGATGAATGGGGGAGCGGGAATTTCCCCAGAAGGCGCTACGGACGGACCAGATGATCCGTCCGGATTGAGAGCGTCGTTGCCCTCCTGTTGAACCCAACTGACTTGGGCCGCCAACATTCGGAGCATGGCATCTTCTGCCTCCTGTTGGCGCTTTCTTCTTGCTTGATGGAGCCATTTCAACCTAGGAGTACATTGTTAAAATACCTACTTACCATAATAATTACGAGTGCAAAATTTACGCTAATTAAGTACGGTTAAGATTTAAATAGAGTACACTAGCTTAGCTTTTTCGGTCGTTCAATGGACGTGCGACCCGCGCGATAAAGTGTAAATTTTCAATTAATCAGCCTTGGTTAAATCGAAAAACATGGCCAGTTAGGGATAGAGATAACGCGAGAGGCAAGACTAATTTCGACAAAAGTCTTTCTTAGTCCAAATCCTGTCACCAGTCATAACCCGTTTCTAGACACCATGTCCGACATTCGGCCAATTTTTCGAAAATTTACACTCCCTCAAGTCCTTTGCAAACTCCGCCCTCAACCTCGTGTCCATAACTTCACTTAGGTTATGGTGTGCGGTGATGAAATCCACATATCACGAGGGGTTAAGGAGATAAGCTAGGAAAAGAGGCGCCATCTATTCCAAAGAGTGGGACTTAATAAACCAAGCCTATGTACTAAAGTTAAATCGAATACGTACTACCATGCAATTTACTAGAAAACACACGTAACTAACAATTAAGTAAAACAATAAATAATAACAATAATAAATTATTATTTATCAACTAATTAATTATGAACTAATTACAATAATAAATTTATTCATTTATCAACTAATAATAAATAATTACAATAATAAATTTATTCATTTAAATAATTATCAACTAATTACAATTATGCATTTAAATAATTATTAATTACAATAATTAACCACTTTTTCATTATTATAATTACAATAATGAAATATTTAAAACTAATTAATAAATTATATTTAGAATTTAATTAATTAAATGAAAATAATTTTAATAAGGAAAAAAATAGAAATTTACCTCATCGGAGTAATCGGGAATATAGGCGGAGTTGAGTCGTTGGGGAGGAGGAACCACGCCGGAAAAATTGTCGTCGGAGCGTCGCCGGAGGAGGATCGCCGGAGGAGAGGAGAGTAGAGGAGAGGAGAGGAGGAGATGGAATGATGAGAAAATGAGGGGGGGTGCAACTCTATTTATAGAGTTGCACTTAGACGACGGAGCACTATTCTCCGTCGTCTAAGTTCACTTGGACGACGGAAATAGTGTTTTCCGTCGTCTAAGTGGCGGTTTCAAAAAATTTCAAGCGGCGCCAATTAATCGGCGAGACGTTTTGAACCGCCATGATTTTGGACTTAGACGACGGAGAATTCATTCTCCGTCGTCTAAGTGAAAATTCAAGCGGTCCCAAAAACGGAAGCGGTAAATTGAACCGCCATAATTTTGGACTTGGACGACGGAGAATGACCATCTCCGTCGTCCAAGTGAAAATTACATTGAAAAAATAAAAAAATAAAAATTCGAACCGCCATGGTAATTTGAACCTGGACGACGGAGAATGGCCATCTCCGTCGTCCAGGTTCAAATTACGTTAAAAAAATTTTAAAAATAATTCGCTAGGAATTTAGCGATCTGTCATTCGAGTGAAATAGTCGTCCAATATCGATGAACACATCGTATATATGAACAGTTAAATTTGAACCGACGAATAATTTTTCGTTTTGAAAGTTGTTAAGTATCGACTAATCCTTACGACTTAAGTGTTCATGAGTAGAGGCTCATTTGCAGCAGAGTATTAACGAAATTGAATTTGGACAAAACAACCGTTAGATATGTTCGTCGTAACATAATATATAATTTTCTTCAAAGGACCATAAAATAATAAGTTCGGGAAGGGTTTGATCGGCACAGTCAACCGCAAAACCGATAATTTCACAAACCGGAAACGTGGATACAAGGCATTTCGCAACTCCGATTTTCGAACAGTCGAAGCTCACACACCAAGAATTGTTTACTCTAAAGTCTTGACAAAAGAATATGCATTGGAAGAAGGTCTAGATGGTCGTTGTCTTAGAAAAAATTACAAAATCTGCACCTGGACGACGGAGATGAGATTCTCCGTCGTCCAGGTTAGTACCTGGACGACGGATTTGACCTTCTCCGTCGTCCAGGTCCAGGGTAGTGCCTGGACGACGGAGAATCTAATCTCCGTCGTCCAGGTGTATAGACCCTGAATTCAGGGGTTAGGGCCTTACTGTTTAGGGTTTAGGGTTTGTGAACTTGGACGACGGAGAATGACTATATCCGTCGTCCTAGTGTGGACCTGGACGACGGATAATGACCATTCTCCATCGTCCAAGTTCTAAACCCCGAATTCAGGGGTTAGGGCCTTAGGGTTTACGGTTTAGGTCGTCCCCGGTCATTTGTGTGTCCATTCAATTATTCTGATTCCAAAATAAAATTAAAAAATTGATCGATCGATCCGATCTGCTAGATTTAGGGTCCAGGATTTAGGGTTTTATATGAGATTGAGATTTGCCGGGGCGCCAAAGGTGAAAATGGCGGGGGACCTAATATAAACATGGACGGAATATCCATCTCCGTCGTCCAGGTGTATAGACCCTGAATTCAGGTGTCCGTTCAATTATTTTGAATGACCATAAAAAAATTATATAAATGATCGATCCGATTTGCAAATGTTTAGGGTCGAGGATTTAGGGAGAACGCCAAAATACCCAAAGGCGACAACCTGCAATTAATTTCTCCGTTGTCCAGGATATATAATTCGGATTAATTAATTACCGTAAATTAACCTGCATCGATCATATATATATTACAATAATTACAATAATTAATTACCAATTAATCTCCCTCGTCGTATGACCGTACTCTTCGTCATAATCATCATCGTCCTCATCCCCGTTAGACGACGGCTCATCCTCGTCATCGTACTCAACATCGTCCGACGAATAACCTGAGTCATCGTCCTCGTCCGCGTCCTCTTCCTGCTCGTCTTCTTCATCTACCTCATCGATAATCTCATCTTCAGTTAGATATGTACAACCATCAGGCATGGGTAACCGTTTACCATCTTGAACCAGGTCCATTATATCGGAGCGGATGACATAAATATTAGGCTCTTGATAGGCAGGAATGTCTCTTTCTGGTTCAGCAGCATCTTCAGTCGTCGCCGGTGTCCCTTCAATTGTCTCTGTATTCCATATTCCTCGGTGAGAGATATGGTTCACTATTTTCCACCCTTCACCGGCTTTCGGATCGTCGAGATAGAACACCTGCCGAACTAAGGTGGCGAGAGCGAAAGACTCATCCTCATACCAGCTAGAGTTTGTATCGACTGATAATAGTCTCAGGTCTTCCTTTGTACGCTTGAACCATCTGCACTTGAATAGGAAAACGTTGACATCATTCCCGTAACATAGCTGAACCACATATACAATAGCCCCGTAATATAGATCATTGTCTTTCCCAACTGCCACCCCACTGTTTTGTGTTCTTCTTCCTTCGTCTCGGGCCAATGAATGGAACTTTACACCGTTCACAAAACATCCGGGATAAATATAGTGTTTAACCGGCTTCCCTGCTAGCAAGTGCTTTGGCCATGACCACCACCCTCCGTGGTTTTCAGATTTTTGCAAATCAATCATCTGCGGAAAATGGCAAATTAATATAAGGGTTTACTTTCTACAAACATGATCGATATGTATTTAAATAATTAATACCGAGACGTACGTACGTACCCATTGGAAGAAATAATCGGGAAACTTCTTCTTAACCATTTTCTCAATCCACGCCGAACTCTTGTTTTGATTTAACGCCTGAAGCCTCTCCCTGTATGACATCATGTACGGCTCAACTTTGTCACAGTCTCGCAACACTACGCAATGTGCCTCAATAAGTTCTTCCCGTGTTAACGATTCCTTTAATACTCCTCTAAACGGTCGGACGACATTGGTGACGACAGAAAGATTGATGCGGGCACTGCGATCGGATGCAGTGGGAGGTGGTGGATCTTTGAGGTACCTGTTGCAGTAAGTAACACACTCATGCATTAGGTATGTCTCTGCTATGGAGCCATCCGGGGCCGACCTGTTTTTGACGAATGACTTATACTGTCCAAGCTGTCTACAAAATCAAACGTACAATAAGAATAAGTACATATAGCTAGCTAGTATATATATAATCTCCAGTGGAACAAATAAATTAATTAGTTGTACGTACCTTTCTTGAGGATACATCCAAGTGTACTGGACCGGACCAGAAATGAGCACCTGCTCGGGCAGGTGGATCATTAGGTGAATCATGATGTCAAAGAAAGCAGGGGGAAAAATACTCTCTAGTTTGCAAATGATGTGCACAATTTGTTGTTGCAATTCCACCACATCTGACTTCTTTAATTCTCTGGCGCATAACCTCTGCCACCACCTGCACAATGCCACTATTGGTTCTACGACGTCCCGAGGCAAGTATGGTCGAATTACCACTGGAATCAGACGTTGCAGCATAACGTGATAGTCATGTGTCTTTAGACCAACAAACTTGTGTTGCACCTCGTCCACTGCTCCAGTTATAGTAGCTGCATACGTAGCCGGATAACGAACGCCCTTAAACCAGTGAAATACAGAACGTCTAAGCGTCGGCTTCACTGTGTAAGGTGCATCTGACATCTTGTTGTACACTCATTTCCTATCCCTCCTCAACCACAAGGGATGACGTAGATTCATTGATTCCAAATCTTTGTGCGCTTTGGGAGTATCTTTAGTCTTGAACTTAATACCGAGAATTGTTCCGACCACGCTGTCGCACACATTCTTTTCTATGTGCATCGCGTCCAAGTTGTTCCTCAACTTCAACTTCGACCAGTAAGGGAGTTCAAAAAATATACTCTTGTGATCCCAATAGCTCAGATCATGTGGAGGAATTGGATTGCATTTCTTTACATCCGCGTCATTGCTCAACACACCAAAGTCGAAATAGCTCAACCTCTCTAAAATCTCTTCGCCCGACCAACTACGGAGTTTAGGATTGTTCTCTACCGTACCATCGAAATGAGCTTCATCCTGTCGCCAGGGGTGGTCGTAAGGAAGCCATCTACGGTGACCCAAGTAACACACCTTCCCCGCGTGCCAACTAGAGTTCACGTCGTCCAAACATATAGGACATCCATTATATCCTTTTGTCCTGCAGGCTGCCAACATCCCATAAGCTGGAAAATCGTTGATCGTCCACATTATGGCAGCCCTCATCGTGAACATCGTGTCAGTGAATTTGTCATAAGTTGGGACTCCATTTTCCCACAACAGTTTCAGCTCGTCGATCAAAGGTCTGAGGTAGACATCTAAGCACTTCGATGGAGATTTAGGACCTGGAATTAGTACGGTAAGGAAATTAAATTCCTTGTTCATGCACATCCACGGAGGCAAGTTGTACGGCATCAGAATAACTGGCCAAGTGCTGACGGCGGAGCTATTACTTCCCCAAGGATTGAATCCGTCTGTAGATAGGCCGAGTCTAACATTTCTAACCTCTGAAGCAAAGTCTCCAAATTCTCTGTCGAAATGTTTGAAACCCTCCCCATCCGCGGCGTATCGCAGGACATCGTCATCTATTCGCTTTTCTGCGTACCATCGCATCGCCTCTGCTGTGTGTAGAGACATGTACAGGCGCTGCAATCTGGGAATCAAGGGAAAATATCGAACAACTTTCACAGGAATTCTCTTTTTCGAACTCTTCCTATTCAACTGGAATCTGCACTGGCCACAAACGGGACAATAGTCCAAATCTTTATACTCTTTGTAAAATAGCACACAATCATTCGGACATGCGTCAATTATCCTGTACTTTAGGCCGAGGCTGCTCAGGATATTTCTAACCTTATAATGAGATTTAGGAAGATTGTGATCATCAGGAAGCAACTTACATATTTGCTCCTGAATTTCGTCAAAAGCACTCACTGACATTTTGTGCTTCACTTTTATCTTCATTTGCTCCATCACATATTGCAACACATTCTCTCGACATCCAGGGAACACCGGGGTCTGCGCTTCAAGTAGCATCCGGTTGTACTTTTTCATCTCACTGGTGTCAGTGGCCAAGCTAGCTGCGGGGAATGTGTCATCATGCTCATTAGTGGTACTGTAACCTCCGTCTTGGTGTTGGTGTCCACCATAACTACATCCCGAAAACGCATCATGGACCAAATCTGCAGTTGGGTTCCAAGCTGGGGGTCCGGCACCACTGCCGCTGGATGAGGCACCATGGTAACTGTACCCTGAGCTGAAGTCTGCTGCGCTGAACTCTACTGCTTCACCATGCTCGCTCCATGTAGTGTAACTCCACATCATACCATTTTCGTACAGGTGTTGCACCATAACATTAACCTCCGCATATTGACAATTAAGACATTTCTGACACGGACACCTGAAACGTTTCTTTCCCTGACCATGTTCTATTGCAAAATTGACAAATTCGCTAATTTCATCCATATACCGGACATTACATCTATTCTTCAACTTCATCCAACTCTTGTCCATACTGCTACAAAATATTATAATTAATTAATTATATATTACATATATATATATATTAGTCCATTAATTTACGCTTAATTATACGTACTCGATCTACATCGATCCATCAATTCCGTACGTACGTAATTTAATCTGTATATATAGCTAACATCCATGCATGTATGTACGTACGTACGTTTTCACTAAATATATATATATTAATTAAGCACATTTTAACTGCATACGTACCTACTGGCCTTCTCGATATCTGTTAATTAAGCTAGCTAGCTAGTCAGCGGAGATCCCTTATCCTGATCGATCATTCTCGGCCCTTCGAATTCGATCGATCTTCGATCCCTTCTCCTTCTCCTTCTCCCTTCTCCTTCAATTCTTCTTCGAATGGAAAATGAAGAGATCGATGGAATGAATTCGAATCGAATAGATCAAGAGTTTGGCATCGGGCTTATATAATGCTTCACTTAGACGACGGAGGTGTCGGTACGTCGTCTAAGTGAAGTTACTCGGATCACGGCGTGTCGGTCCGTTGTCCAGGTGATCACCTGGACCTCGGACTCTTCTCCGTCCTCCAGGTTATAACTTGGACGACGGAGATGTTATTCTCCGTCATCCAGGTGATCACTTGGAGGACGGAGAAGACTCCGAGGTTCAGGTGATCACCTGGACGACGGAGAATAACATCTCCGTCGTCCAGGTTATAACCTGGACCTCGGAGACTTCTCCGTCCTCCAGGTGATCACCTGGACGACGTAGAAGGTATTATCCGTCGTCCAGGTGGGTCTTAGACGACGGAGACTTCTCCGTCGTCCAAGTGTAACTTGGACCACGGAACAATTACGTTTCCGTAGTCTAAGTTTTGTTTTCTTGTAGTGTAAGCAGAATAATTGTTCGGAACCTTATCAAACTTATGGTGGTAGAGAAGGACGTGGTAGAGATCGTGGCAGAGGAGGAAACAATCGGAATTTGATTTGGACTCGCCAAGACGACTTGAACAACAAGAATCCATCAAGTTCTAGTGCTAGGAACAATGGAAATTCTTCAAGGTCTGCTCCTTCAAAGTCTAGCTCAGCACTTCATTATAGGTGTGGTTCGAGCAAACTGAAAGGACCCGACCCCGATTTAGTTTCCTAAACTGAGATCAAACCCTAATGACATGACTTACACGAAAAAATCTACTAAAAAATAGACATAATTTCCCTTAAAAACACGTGAACCCAAAATCTGCATTTGAAAACCACATTTCTACATTAATTCTCAACATCATCATTTCCTCAAAATTCTTGAAAACATAAACATAACACTGGTACCTGACTATACCGTACTACATACAATGGAAGTAAAACATGACATGATTATTAGAGCGACTTCTACTTTACATAATACAATCAATAGGTGAAACTAGAACCTACTCAAGAATATCAGTGACTCGATCTCTAAGCCTCTGACAGTCTAACGTGAACGACAACTGTTAGATAAACATACTGCAACCTGGGCAACAAAAATTGAAAAGCCCAGGGAAAGGTAAATAGAAAACATGAAACACTATTAGAGTGAGTGGACGAAAATAACTGATTTGTAAGAAATTGCAAAACATATTTTATTGCATTTCCACTTTAACATGAACTAAAAACATAATCATTTTTTTTTTTAAAAAAAAAGCATAAACCACCACTTACTTGTCCGACCGTAATTCGTAAGAAATCCTGAAAAACCATAAATAAAGACTGCCTGGGGATTTTTCCATAACCCGAAGATCGCTAACAGACTCATGGAGATAGCGACTAGAGTACTCCAACTTCTAAACTCTAAAATCATCAGGGGAGTTTTCCGTTGCCCAATGACGATTGCTAGGTGTTGTCCGGGGAGTTTTCCGTGGCCCAAAAACAACTCATGTATTATCCAGGGAGTTTACCGTGGCCCAAGGACAATTCATAAATCATCCAGGGAGTTTGCCGTGTCCCAAGGATGATCCATAAATCATCTAAGGCGTTTTTCATGGCCAATGGGCATTTTTCATAACCCAAAGATGATTAACAGCCAGGGGGGTATGTTTGCTGTGGCCCAACTCGTAGCTACTCGGGGATCAATCGAGTAGCTGACATATCGATGCGACTTCATGACTTCCGACATGACTGAAAACTTAAGATACACATCCATAACCTTCGTGTATAAATCATAAACGTATAACATATCTCAAATGCGTGAAAACGTAACTTCCAACATGACTACCTGATTATAACGTAACCTCCAACATGATTTGAAACTTAAAATTTACATATATAGCTGATCCCCCCTCATACAAAATCGTAAATTTATGTTCGTATCATAATATATGCAGGTAAAGAAAATCATAATTAAAACGTAAAGACTTGTCCTCATGCAAAAATCGTGAATGTACAATAAATTCTATCATCTAAACTTATATCGTAAGCGTAAACATATTCCATGTTGTAAAGGAAATCATAAGCATAAAATTCTACCTTTGCGTGAAATTACTAATTCATAAACCAACTCATAACTCACATAACAACAATGAAAATAAATGGATCCACTCACCATACACTGTTAGCCTTGTTGTCCGGAGGAAGCTCCCTCGCCATGCTCATGACCATAATTTCCTAATCACATTAAATCTTTCAATATCATGAATCAACTAGTGAAAATAGCATAAAGACGATCCCACAAACCCACTCGTAACATTCTAGGTCTAGCCTCATCGGAGCTCTGTCGTGGATGTTGTCCGGCTACAACGTCCAACCCACTGCTAGAAAGCTCTAACTGAGCTCAACAACTTCTTCAACTGTGCCAAACCCCAATTCAGTGGCATTGATTCCCTAACCGCTGCAATAGGCGGCGAATCCTTCACCGGCGACCGCCACCAACGGTGTCACAACATACCTCAATTGATAGCCCACATCAAACCCATCACAATCAATAACTACAACACTAATCAATTCAGTGGCGATAAGCTGCCACAAGCTTCAAAAATCGGCGGCCCAAAATTGCCCGCAGAGCATCCCAACATCGTAGCTCCACCGTGGAGCCTCGACGGACATCAATAGCTACCCAGAATGACTCGTGAGGAGGAGGGCTTCAATAACCCTCAACTCTTGACCTTCAAATCTTGTCGGAGCGCCACCTTCGCCAGTGACAGCTCCACTGATCAAACCCGAATCGGGTTACACCAAAACCAACTCAAATTCCAAAGTTAAACCTATAAACATAACCACCATGAAAGGAGCTTCAATTCCATACCTGAATTGCCATCAAACGTAGCTGACCGACATGGTTTTCCGGTGGGTTGAGTAACTGGGTTGGGTCGAGGAGGCGCGGGTCTCACCCACGAAACATGCCAAGCCCGAAGTGAATAATAATTAGGGTTTTCTGGAAAATCTCCTATTTATACCATAAGCACCTCCACTAATCCAACGACCCAGGTTTGATCTCATCTGAAATCAACGACTAAAATCAAACCGCCCGAAAATAATTTCTTTTCTAATTTAAAACTTGACTAACTTTAAATATGAGTAAAAATTAGCTCGGCTATCCGAAAAATTCTCCAAAAATTCTCACGAGCTCGAAATAAAATACTCTACAACTTTTATGAAGGAAGTCAAATAAAATTCTTGCTAGATGAAAAAGTTGCTAATAAATCCTTAAGTTAGACAAAACTGTAATAACACAGATTACGAGACGTTAAGCATGACATCTTAGTTCAGGTTGTTGCATAAGTAGTGTCATGCACCCAAGGATATTCAGAATGCCTACAAGAGATGCAAGCAGTACTTGGCTCATGAGACCAACTACACTACGGATGAAGAGATAGATGATGGCGGAGAAGCCAATATAGTTGTAGAAGATATCCCAAATATAAATTTAGCAACTACAAATTTCCCTTAGATTGATATCTCTACCATGTAATCAAGTTTAATATTGTATTTGACTTTATTTTTAGTCATAATTATTGAATAAGAACAATCTTTTGATGTAAGTTTTGATGTTGGCAAACCAATAAAAGTTCTTTCTTTCGGTATTTGAAAGTATGAAGAATAGTTATGTTCATATATATTGCTTAAAAAGTTCAAATTCTACAAAATTCTATGGCATTATGACACCAAAGTACCATAAAAATGAGACAAAAGAAAGGATAATTTGATTCTAGAGATTTTCGACCTGTCGAGAATTTTCCTCAACTCGTTGATGGTATCAATCTGGAACGGTTTTACATTTTTTGACCTGTCGAATTTTCCCTCAATCCGTCGAATGCACGCCTTTGTCACCAACTTGTGACAAACTCTACCCGTCGAATTTTCTACTTGACCCGTTGAATGTTTGCCTCTGTGACAAATTTTTCAACTTTCAACCTGTCGAAAATCTTTCTCAACCTGTCGAGGAAATAGTTATCGAAAAATCAAATTTTATTTTGGGTTTCTTCGATCCGTTGAGAGGTTTTTCTCGACCCGTTGAAGATGCTACCCGGGAATAGTATTTTTGATGTATTTTACATCTGTTTGCTTATGTCATATTAGCACTCTTTAAGGGTCACAACCGTTTGGTAAATCTTTAAGTCTTTACTTAAAGTGGTTAACAAGTCTTGAAGACTTATTAATTCAAATTATTTTATAGATGTTTGATGGTGAGATCAAGTGTCTAGCAGATAGTGGTACTACTCATACTATCCTGCAGAATAGGTAATTTTTTATTGATCTTGTACCATATACAGAGGCGTGGTTCAGCATAATTCTTGCTACCACATGGTACTAAAATTCATATCACCGATGTATTATACGCATCTAAGGCCAACCGAACCTTGATAAATTTTAAGGACATTAGAGCCAACGGTTTACACTTGAAAACTTATAGTGAGAATGTAAAATAATTTTTATGCATAACTTCAGAGGTGTGCTGTAGAAATCCCACCTTGGAGAAGTTAGGGGCAAGTCGTAGTGAATTATATCTTACTACAGTTCGGATCATTGAAACCAATGTTGTCACACTGGCTACTGTGTGTGACACGCCCTCATACAAGCTTTGGTATTTTCGACTGGGACACCCAAGTCGTGACATGATGATCAAAATATTGATGAACTCTCCTGGTCATCCATTTTTCAAAGGTAAGAAGCATGTGGACATACCCAAAACCATCGGATTTGATGGAGTGGATGATACTAACATTTTCAATCCGGTTTCAACACCTAGTGTTATTCCACAAGATTCTTTTATGGCAGTCTCTGATACTCATCGCTCTTTTTGCAAAGCTTCCTCATTGGCAAAGTTGCAGGCTAGACCCTCATTTGCAGTTGACAACACTAAAATATATCATTCTTACAGAAAATCCATGGTGATATTTGTGGACCTATCAAATCGGAATGCGGATCATCTAAATATTTTATGATTTTGGTAGATGCATCAACGCGATAGTCACACATTGCTTTGCTATCCACAATGAATGTTGCATTTTTAAAACTCCTTGTACAGATTATTAAGCTTTAGGCTCACCACCCGGACAATCCAATCAAGTCAATTCGATTAGATAATGCAGATGAATTCATATCAAAGACTTTTGATGATTACTGTATGTCGATTGGGATAGACATTGAACATCCCGTCCCTCATGTTCATTCTTAGAACGGTTTAGCAGAGGCACAAATCAAGCAGTTACAGCTTGTGGCCTGAGCAATGGTTATGCATACCAATTTGCCGGTTTCTGCTTGGGGATACGCAGTATTACATGCAGTAATGCTTCTTTGTTTTAGACTTGTAGCACGCCAACCATTCAGTGCACACCAATTAGTAACTGGATATGAGCCTAACATTTATTTTCTACGTATATTTGGTTGTGTAGTGTATATGCCAACAGTGCCACCACAGCGCACTAAAATGGGTCATCATCATCGATTAACCTTATATGTTGGTTATGAATCTCCAACAATTGTCCGTTACTTAGAACCATCAACATGAGATCTCTCAACGCCTTAGCATTGATTATGAGGAGACATACTCTCCGGTCATAGACATCATTACTTTCCGCTACCTTGTCAGTTTGGTAGTGTTCAAGAAACTGAGCATGCAGCTGATGGATATAGTGACTGCATATCTCTATGGGAACCTTGATTCTGAGATATACATGAAAGTGCCAAAAGGCGTGGTCATACCCAATTCAAGTAACTTTACACCATGGAGTGATCATGGGATTAGATTGAAGCTTTCACTGTATGGATTGAAACAATCTGGTAGGATGTGGTACATACATCTCAGTGACTACTTGATTGGGAAGGAATTCAAGAACAATGATGTATGACCATGTGTGTTCATTAAGAGAATAAGTTCATGATTTGCAATTGTAGCAGTCTATGTTGATGATATGAATATCATTGGGTCTCTTGATAAAATCAATGAGACGGTTAGCTACTTGAAATTCGAGTTTGAGATGAAAGACCTTGGTAGGACTCGATTTTGTCTTGGTTTGGAATTAGAACATCGGGTTGGTGGAATACTTATTCGCCAGTCTGCTTATGTCTAAAAGATGCTCAGGTGATATAACATGGACAAAGCACGCCCTCTAAGCACACCAATGATCGTATGCAGCCTGGAACCCAATAAGGATCTGTACCATCCGAAAGATGATGATGAAGAACTATTGGGAGCTGAGGTGTCATACCCTAGTGCCATTGGAGCTTTGTTGTATTTAGCTCAATACACAAGATCAAACATTGCATTCTATGTAAACTTGTTAGCTCATTTTAGTTCTACGCCTACACAACCCCATTGGAACGGTATAAAACACATCTTCAGGTACTGGAATGGGTGCCATAGACTTGAGCTTGTTCTTTCTCTACAAAGAATACAGACAAAAGCATAAATTTCTCAAAAAAGAGATAGTTAAAATGCAGCATGTTGTTTCCAAGGATTTTGACCCATAGAATGATTCTCTCAACTCGTCGAATGTTGCACCCTGGACGGACCAGAATCATACTTTCAACCCGTCAAAGGAACTACTTGACCCGTCGAGTAATTGTCAGGCTGCAAGCACTGTTCCTACATTTAATGTGGTCCCCTATTCAGAGACACCTTGTGATGTCTTAGTTGATTTGGCTGATGCTGGGTATCTTTCTGAACCACATAAAATACGTTCCCAAACTGGTTATATGTTTACCATGGGGAACACAATGATATCTTGGAGATCAATAAAATAGAGCTATTTCCTCGAATCATTCTGAGATCATTGCTTTACATGAAATGGTTAAAGGAGTGTGTTTGGCTTAGGTCAATCATACACCATATTTGAGGAATTAGTGGATTACCTTCCACTAATACAGCACCAACTTGTATCTTTGAGGACAATGCGGCTTGCATTGAACAAATGAAGTTGGGATACATAAAGGGTGATCATACCAAGCATATATCGCTGAAGTTCTTCTTCAATCAGCAACAATAACAATTATTGAACATTCATGTGAATCGGGTATGTTCGACCAATAATGCTGCAGACTTGCTCACCAATTTACTACCCAAATCTACATTTGCTAAGCATGTGAGGCACATTGGTATGCGAAGATTGTCTGAACTCCAAGATTGAGTTACTGATCAGGGGGAGTTCATTTCATAGACATCAGGGGGAGGCTACATCATATGTGGTCACTTTTGTAGTCGATGCGTTGTACTATTTTTCCCTTCGACCAAGCTTTTGTTTTACCCAAGAGGTTTTTGTTTGCTTGGCAAGGTTTTTAGTGAGACAACAAGTCATGCATCATACATTGGGATCGCGACACAAGGGGGAAGTGTTTAAGGGAATTATAGTCCTTGTATCTCGGTGTTTTGTATCTTGTCCTAATTAGAGTAGATATAAAGATTATCTCAATTCCTAATTTACCGAGAAATTTATTGTATCAGATTGTAATGCTTATTTCAAGGTCATCTATTAATGAATAAAATATAGTTTTAATCTATTGCGTATCTATTTACTTTTTTCCTTCGACACCATGAAATTAACATAAGGGTGGTACGGTGAAGTCACATATATCCCCATGCCAAGTTTCGTGGCATCGTCCTAGATTCTCGACCATATATGATTTCGATATAATTAAGAAGCTAACTAGCTAGAACACATATATGGTCGAGAATCTTGTTAAGTTAGATGATACATGTTATTATCTGTCATATATTTTTAGTGAGGCGCATCGTCCAAGATTCTCGACCATATATCACCTCACTAAATTCTATTATCAAATTATAACTTAGATGACAGATAATAACACGTATCATCTAACTTAATAAAAAAAATTGGTCATCTTTAAACTTAAAATTCGTTTAGATGACACCTTGACAAAAAATAGTCATCTAAATTACACTTTAGATGACAGAATCAATTGAAAATGTAATTAAAGATGCATTTATATGACAAAAGTTAAAAATCTTAATACTCTACTTACTCACTGTTGTCTGATTTGCCTTTATGTTTCAATTTTCTCAGGCTTCTGTTGTTGAAATTATCAGAAAACACATAAATATGACAATCTCATTCATTTGCAAACAAAATAACATTTTCATTCATACACCAAAATCTTGTAGTTCTATAACATAATTCTAAGAAAACCTTAACAAGCTAGCTTATTTTGCACTACAATTTTTGGTTGTTTACTTCTAAATTTGGTTTGTAGCTTGGTCAATTTCTTCAAACAAGGCCCGCATCAATTACCTAGTTGCATCCTTCTCGGTTTCGAAATGTATAAACAAGGCCTAATTGAAAACTTGCTTAGCTTCACAATTGAAGTAACGAGCATCACCTCCCAACACCAGTACACCATCCTTGTAATCCTCTGGCAGCAATGGATCAAACAACGCCTTCACAACCTTGCCCGCCTCCTTGCAACAAATCGCAGTACTTCTATATCATCAGCGACAAGAACAGCAGATGCTCCAGCCTTCTGGGCATTCAACACCTTCAGGGCAAAGAAGCAATCTGGCACCAATACCATTTCAACATAAGCAAGGTTTAATACTCAGACAAGGGAGCAGTACTACTACTTATACTGTAGGAGTCTGTTAAGAAAAGGCTGATGCTGAATTAAACATTTAAACCTAACAATTAGGAGTCCAACTATGAATGCAAGTATGCAGATAAGGAGGAGAAAAAATACACCACACAAAGGGCGACCAGTAGAGATGCAATTAGTTATGACCTAATAAGAAAAACAAACAAAGACTAAGTAATTGAAAAAACTACAATTCACTTATCCCTTCAATCAACCAAATGCTGATATTTAACCTTTCAGTCTACGTTAAGAGTAGTGCAACATAAGACAAGCATACCCCTTCCGGCCTTTCTTGTTAGACATCTTATATGTACTAAAATAAAACATATTATCAAATACATTAATAACACCAACTCAATAGCATTTACAGAATGTTTATAATTGAGTAAAATAGGAGGAATCAGAGAGAAGTTTTGCATTAGTCCAAAAGAGAGCAACCTTGAAAAGTTTACCTGTTCAAATATTAAGTTGGATAAAAAATGAAACAGAAGCCAAATAATTTTCCAGCAATACAGTTCACTGCTAGTACGTTTATATTTTTTGAAAGAAAAGAACGGAAGAAAAGATAAAAGATTTGAATGCTTTTTAGTCTTTTTTCGAAGGGAAGTAAGAAAGTTGGAAGAAGTTCTCTTTTGGCTGGAGAAAACCGAAGTGCAGCTCCCCAGTGAAAATAAAAATGAGCAAGCTTCTATACCCTAACAAGAGCCAAAGTTCTCTGTTCAGCATAACACGTCCATAATCAACCAAAGAAGAGCTAAGCTAAGCATAACATGTCCATGATCAAGCCACAAAATCTAACTTAAGCTCAAGACTCATACAGGCAAAGAAACCAGACACGATGAAAATGTAAACACATTCATTTATCCTCAACAATAGCCTTCAAAATATCCAGAACTAAAAAGACTAACTGAATCAACCATAAGAGCCAAATTAACCCTCAAAATTCATAGGAACAAATAAACTAGTCAACAGGGTACCTCTCACTTAATCTCCAAATCCACCTATTGAACCTCAATACTCATACCAACAATGAAAGTCACTCAAATTGAGGCAAAGGATAGCTCCCAATATACCAAAAGAAGCTCAAACAATCAAATTACCCAAAGCTGGATAAAGGGTTAATTCAGCATATACAACCTCAAAACAATCGAATACTCATAACCAGCAAAAAGGGTACCTCCACGATCGACCAACAGAAACGTCGGCGGAGCTCCGGGACTAAATTTGTAGGACATCCCAAAATCAACGGTCAACGCTGGGGAAGTTGGAAGAGGTGAAGAGGCTTGCGTCTCGGGCTGAGGTCGAGGCGTTGCGGAGCGCAAGGTCGACGCATCTGTGGTCGAATAAGGTGAGCGAGGCGGAACTGAGGTTTAGGGCCAGGAGCGAGGCGCCAAGCCGAGAGAGCGGAGTACGGCGAGGTCGATGAGCTCGGCGCGGGGTCGACCCAGTCTCTGCTTTTTGGCCGAGTAGCTCCACCTCGGTCATGGATCAACCCGTGAAGTTCTAGAGGATCTCAGTTGAGGCTGGGGTGATAGGGAGGCGACGTGAGCTTTGACTGATGATTAGGTTACAGGAGGTCACGATCTAGTTGAGAGAGAGAGAGAGAGAGGCTGGAGAAGAAGCAAAGTAAGATAAAGATAAATCGGTGGCGATAAAATTGACCGGTCTAAAGCCTACGGTCAACTAATAAAATACCAACAGTCAACTTCACTAAATAATTTTATTAATTGTATATCAAATTCATTTTACTTTTACTATTCTGGTCTAGGGATTATGATTTAAAATTTAGTGTTCAGGGTTTTGATCATTGTTTATATGGCAAGATAGATATAAACGCCGTGACATGTGAGATATTTGGTTTCAAATTATTTTTTATGGAGCGGCAAATCGTGCTTTATTTTTTAAGGTAATATAGTCAAATCGGTTGCACGCACAGATCGAAACTGAATAGTGTGTTTAGACTAGTTCGATCATCTCATCCAACGGTCACATTTACAAAACGATTACTTGTTAGTGATTTAGTGCCATAAAGGTTTGTTTTTCATACAACCAAACAAACATTCTAAGTAACAATAATAGTTATACGTGGAATTAGAGACATGCAAGAAACTAAAACGGTATAATGAGAATGTGTTTAAACAAATGCGTCAACCTCGTAATAAAAGGGATACAACAAAAAAATTAGTCTCATCGGAGTTCGTTTAAATGACAGTCAATGAGGTCAAATATTATCAAAAGACAAATAACTTTTTCCAAATATTTTGTTTTTCCTCCTATGGAAGAAGTACCTAAATTTAATTTTTTTTGTCATTTTTTTCTCTTCATATTCTAATATAGGTATGAACTCCACAATAATACGTGTGTGAAAATTAGTCTCCAATTAATTTTTTTTCTGGAGCCGCAAATCAAGTTTTACTCTTAATAGCCTTAGCGTCACAACAACGACACACACGGATTGAGGACGAATTCAAGTCGAAAAATTCTAATTTTTAAACATTGTTCTTATATTATTTTGATCATTCCATCTGATATTCAAATTTACAAAAATGATTTATTTGCAGTAATTTACTTTATAAATTTTGTTGTCCCTAGTACCAACACTTAGATGACATAACAATTACTCTGTCACCTTCTGTCATTTGACGGATTTCTTCCCAATTTAATCAGATGACATATTCTATATTTTGTCATTTAATGAGTTTCATATCATATGATATAACAAATCTTTAATCATCTGATGAATTCTTCCCAATTCAATCAAATAACATAACAATTACTCTATCATATAATGATTTCTTACCAGTTTAATCAAATGACATAACAAAATTTCTATCATCTGACAGTTTTTCTTCATTCATTCAAATGACAAAACAAATCTTTTGTCATCTTAATATGTCACCCAATTCAATCAAATGACATAAACAAATGTTCAGTTGTTTGATTGTTTCTTCCTAGATAATCAGATGACATACATAATATTTATGTTATATGATGACAAAATATTTTATTATGTTGTCTGATTAGTTTTTCCTAAAATTCAGACAACTTCTAAAAGTATATTATGTTGTGTGATTTCATTTGAACTTTTCAAGTTGCCACTGTTGGATTTTAAGATACCTTCAGACAACAAGTCAATTTTGTTCTGTCGTCTGATGACCTCGAATACCAGAAAATTAGCCTTCTGTCATCTCATCTGTGTTGTTTAATAGACTTTTTCTACAAGTGTTACTAAAATTAATTTACTATCTTATCACAATCACTATGGAGAATATATAAACGTAGCTAGATTATATTGCTGAAAATTTAGCTAATCACAGTTGAACCACGTACACTAGAAACTGTTCAGCCAGGACTAGACCGTAAGTTATATAGTTGAATTAAAGGAAAATGGCTAGGAATGTCACTCAAGTATGACACGTTCTAAACTTTGCTCACTCATGTATGGCAAATATCACTTTGCTCACTATCGAGTTACATTTGTATTCACTTTGATCACTCTGTCTCCATTAGACATTAAAATTTAGCTTATGTCGTTTTAAAAAAAGACATGTGCCACTCATGTGCCAGTCTTAAGGAGTTTTTGGAAATTTTAGTAGTTTAAACCCTTAACTATTGATCATTTGTCCCATTTTCACCTCAATCTCACTTTGGTCACTTTCCTTCTGTTTCTTTCTCTCTATAATTCACTTTCTTCCCTGCATGTAAACTGATTTCGATAGTAAAATTCAAAGAAGATTCATAAAGGGCTACTAGATTCTCTCCCTTTTTAGCATATAATTGCATCATGGTGGAAGGTTTGTTAGGAAGGGGAATGATAGGGTGTACAATGGGGGTGAAGTAGTATGGGTAGACGGGTTGGATCCAGATTTGTTTAGTTGGGTTTGTCTAAACCATTTGGTTGAGGACTTGGGATACAGATCACCTCCAATTACATATTGGTATAAGGCAGATAGGGAGTACAAGAAACTAGGTGTAAAAGCACATGTATGTTATATGTTCCAGTGTCTAAAACCCAGGACTTATGTGCGACTATTTATAGTGGCAACTTGTCAGAGACAAAAAGTGTTATGTGAGAATGAGAAAATGAATAGCATCTCTAAGCCACCTGTTAAACATAGCAATTACATGGGCAATCACACTGAAGACTTAGTAGAAGAAGAGGTTGTGAAGGTGAGTGTTGATGTGGGAACAAATGAAGGTGTTGGTGGTGTGGGAACAAATTCAGGGAAAAGAATGAAGAGCTGTGCTGGTAAGATGAAGTATCCTATGCCTTCTTACAGTGAAAGCAAAGAAGGTGAGGCTAATGGCAGTGAGAAATGATGAAGAAAAAGAGGACTTTATTGAAGAGGGTGCACTGTTCGCTGACTCTGATGACACTGACATTGAGGCATTGCCTGATTCTGACTATGAGATGAGTCAATCAGAGAATGAATCCGAGGATGATGAAGTTTTCCAGTATAATGTGGATGAGGATGTGGCAGAGGAAAATGTCACATGATGATTCTGACTGCAGGTTGTTTCTGATGCAATGATATTGATAATGTAGCCCCAATGAATGAAATGAATGATGAAAATCAGGTTAGTTGACTATGTAGTCGTGTTGAGTACTTGAGTATACATTAACCTTGTTAGCATTTTTTCATTGTCACTTAACAACAATTACACATGATTAACAGATTCATTGGAATGCATCATCACAACCACCACCAACTACAAAACAGATTCATGTGAATACCCCTACTGTGTCATCATCTCAGCCACCTTCATCTACTGTAAGAAATACAAGAAGAGGAGGCAGGACTGGTGGGAGGACTAGTGGAAGTGGAAGGACTGGTGAGAGAATTTGGAAGCCATAGCTGCTACTACTTCGTGGCATTATTGTTATACATGTTTAGAGACTGATTTTGGCCACTTTTGTTTAGTGTAAAATACAATTATGGACTCTTTGATTAGAGATACATTTTGTCTACTTTTGTTCAGGCATCAGTCACTGATTTAAAGAATCAATGGTTTGTAATCTATGACAGTGAATATTGTTAAGTAATCTCTGATGTTAATGCATTCTCCTTTGGGATCCATTCCTCTTTTTAGCCTCTGTTCTGTTGCATTATTTTAGTTTGCACTATTATACATCATATGGAATACCATATGGCAACAAGAAATTTGTGCATTTTCATTCAGGGATCCCTTTCATTCTTGCTCAACAGAAACTCGAACAGTTGTTTAATATAAGGATTACATCTTCATTTTACAAACCATAATATGGTACACAAAAACACAATAACCAGCCACAACATCTTCACCTTCAACCTCATTTTCTTCACCTCATCATCCATCTTCTTCTTATCCATTTCCATTTCAATCTTCTCTGCCTCAAATTCCTCAATTTCTTTCTCATATCGATCGATCTTGCGGATTAAACCGGGTATAATTTGAAGAGAACGGAGACACATTTCTGGGTCACACTAGATGAAAAACTTACAGTGCCCAGCACTCAGCACTGGTTGAATACTAGAGTCACCAAATTTACATTGAAAAACAATGTTTTGAATTGAAAACCAAGTGAAAGATTACATCCGTTTTGAATTGAGGAGTGAACATACTTACCTCACCCAAATAACAACTATAAAATCTTCTCCCAGCACTATGCCTCCTCCAAGAACGTTGAAGAAGAGCCACTCTTCCATGATAACAATATTGGTGTCCATGATATTGATCCATTTTCCTTTTGTTCCCAGCTGAAATGATAATGACAATGACAACTCACTTTTTATAGGTGGAGTAAACTTAATTTGGAGGGAAACAACTAATTATTGGCGCCAAAAGACTGCCACAGAGTAAAAGATGGAGCCAACTATTATGAGACTAATATACCCCTACTGTTAACGATCGTTTAAAAGTTTTTTTTTAACGTCCGATAGAGACGGAGTGGTCAAAGTGAATACAAATGTAATTCGATAGTGAGCAAAATGATATTTGTCATACATAAGTGAGCAAAGTTTAGAACGTGTCATATTTGAGTGACCTTCCTAGTCATTTTTTCTTGAATTAAATTTATAGGACTTGGAGGTTTAGGATTCTTCTAGCTACGGAAATGTTGTGGATACATTCATAAGTCATATCTAAAGTTACATTTACATCTTACGTAAGTTGAATAGCTCAAATTACAGAAACTCATGAAGAAAACATATACCGCTGAGCATGGAGGCTATGGGCGCGCGCGCTACAGAATAAACATCGTTTTCATTTTTGTTTCTTCATCCTGCTCATTGTGTCTTCAATTACAAAGGTACAATACTTTATGTGTTTGAAAACCATGAAAAAAAGGTTTTGGCTCAGGTTAATTTGTTTCTTCAGTCTTGAACTTCTGTGTTGAGCACAAAGCTGGGAAATGCTATTGTTATGTCCCTAGCAAACAGAAACAAACATAAGACTGGAATTATCAACTTATAGTAACAAGTACGTTAATCTGGTCAAGTTAAGTATACACACACTCTTTTTAAAGTCATACTTTTTTAATTCAGGCATTGCTATATGTAACTCATAACAAAATTAGAGCTAAAGTTTTAACCAGAAAAAAAGGAAAAGAAAGAAGCCGGTACTGGTAATTTATCGATTTCTAGTTACTCACTTTAGATATGGAAGAGTCATATTCTTTATCAGAGACGGATGCTTTGCTACATATTCCTTCCATTCTTCTTGATCAATTTTCTCATCTCCATTTAAATCTGCTTCCAGCATTGTCTTTATAGAAAAATGAAGGTAATTAGATAAAATAAAGAGAAAAACTTTTTATACAAATATTACGTAGAAGGATAAAAACCTTATCAACTATTGATTCGATTACATCATCGGTAAGTTCCAGCTCTGATTCCCCTGAAAGGGCTAGTACCATCTCCTTTACCTGTCATAGAAATGTTATGGACAACATTAGAAAACTGGTAGAAACAAATATGTGTATGCAGAACACAAATAAAAATAATGACATGTAAAAATGAGATGATGTATATTAGTGTCAGGAGTATGTAATGTCAGAGTAACCAAGAAGTACATCTAGTGCTGAGCTTGATCAACTACAAGTATGTGATAGTACGTTATTAGGGGAAGGATTAACCTCGTAACGTTCGATGTAGCCCGTCTGTCGTAGATCATACAATCTAAATGCGACTGCAGTATTTTCACAGTTCAGTAGCTAGCTAGTTAACCTTATGTAAAAACAAAAGCAAGGAGGCTAAAGAAAATGGAACACATGCAGCATAAATTGAAGATATATATACAAGTTATCATACATGAAATTTTCTCTGCTTCAGAAGCACTTGGATGGAAGATGCTTAATGACCGAACAAACTCTCCAAATTCAATAACCCCATTGCGCTTGACATCAAACAAATCAAATACCTGCAATAATAAACTGGAAAGTGAGAGAATGCAAGGCTAAAACATGGTCTGGGTCTGGTTCCTTTGTCTTGCATAGATTTGTATGGAATTTTGTTTATTGCTTAAGGAAATCTTCAAGTCATTAATTATATATTAACTTGAGAAAAATACAAAATCAAGGAATGACATAAAGCTCACGAACCCTGTCTGCAAAGAGATTTTGCTTATTGCTACTTTGAAATAATGCAAGTTGGAATTCCTCCTGTTCACATAAGCAGGTCAAACATTTAGTCTCCTAGAATTTTTAAGAAAATGAATAGTCTATAGCTTCCAAAATGATATATATCTAACAGCAAGTCCTTGCCAAACTATACTTACAACAATTAAACACTAAGTCACTCGGGAAACATGTTTGAAAATTCAAAATGCAAACATTGACTTGAACTGTACCTTGTGTAGAAGACCATCTTTGATTATCGAATTGCTTATTTTCTTATACAAATCATACAATGCTTCAACTTCATTTACAGAAACTGTCATATGAAAAAAGGCAAAATTAGAAACTTTTGAAATTGGATTATATGAAGTTCTTGCCTTGAACAAAGTAAAATCAAAGCTACACGAACATTTGTACTCACATGCAGTTTCTGAAGCAAGAATAGTAGGTTCCTCATACCCTGGTCTATGTCTGTCAACTCTGGAACTCTTGAAGCAAAAGCAGCTCATGAAAGGAGGCATGAATCCAATTTAAGATTTTCGGAGCTTTGATCTGCCGATATCCGATGTAAACCATACCAAAGCTAGTATTAGTAGTTATTCCTAGTAGATTCTGATACTTCCCAGATCGAATAAAAACCAAACTATGATCTTCGCCTATATCTTCTCCAGTAAAATGAGAATACTCGCTTCATCAGTGACCCTCAAATTATTATTAAATTCTCAAACTTTCTCCAAATTTACAAGCCATTTGCCCAAGTGGCATGTGCTTCATATATATCAAATATCTTCAAGTTATTACGTACACCTACATGTTTTATCATCAAACAAAAGATCCAAACTTGAGCAAGCTCTTGATCTCAAATTTTCAATCCAGATAGATAGTTGCAGTTTAGTGTGTGTTGTCTGTGTGGGGGGGTTGCTTTAGTTTAGATCTAACAAGAGCTCTCTTAAGAAATATAAGAGAAGAAGATCAATATAGAACTGTTCCATTGAATTTAATAGAGATGATACAAAAGCTAGAACCAAGCTGCAAAAACATGAGTAGAAAGTCAAACAAGAACTATCTAACAACTTCCATATCAATACCCTTCAAAACCCAAATTCACAAATTTCAAAGAAGAATCTTCTTCTCTTTAAAACCCAAATTCACAAATATCGAAGAAGAATCCAAAAATCTTCTTCTGCACCAACAAACAATGAGAATGGAAGAAACCCAACAACCTGGTTCAACTCAACATCTATAAGCATGCAAACTAATTCCATTTTTTTTCCCAGAAAAGGGAACAAAAGTAATACTAGTTCACTAACAGAGAGAAATCATGACTCATGAAAAAGAGGCATGTATTTGGCTGTAGAAAAACTGACCTGCTGGGGGTTAGTAGTGCTCTCTCATAAGTCGTACTCCATTATTAAGAACAATGAACCAGTTTCTCATTGCTTGCTTCTTATTGGCTTATTTATATTAAATCACATGTACCTAAATTTTAGTTATTGAATCATTACTTTATTTTTAATTGAAAATTGTTTAACGAAAATATATTTTTGGTATCTCGGTTACTTTGTACAGTGAAACCTCTATAAATGAATAACCTTGGGATCTGAGAAAATTATTACTTTCGCAAGGTTATTATTTTATTGATAAATTAATAATTTATTAATTTATCGAGACTTTAGCGAGTTTATTACTTTTGAATTATTTTAATGAAAATTATATGCGATGGAATCGCCTACTGATGAAGTGATCATTAAAAGAATAATGAACCCGCATGCTGAAGATGATCATGATGTGACAATTCTATTATATCAATAGTTTCTCATGAAAAAGTATTTGAGGCACATATTAATTTAAATAACTGTTTACTACAAAATGAAAAGAATTTATCAAATTTGGTGTACGCATTGCAAAAAATCAAAAATAAAGTTAAATTTGGTCTAGATGCAAAAAAGAAACAAGCTGCAATAAAATCTTTTTTCAAGAAACAGTTAAAGTGCTGGAGAAAATTGAAAATTTAATTTTTATGTATTTATATATATATTTTATATTTTTAAGTAAAATTATTACTTTCTATAGTCATAGGACCTAAATGATTTAGAGAAAAAATATTATCTTATGCATTTAGCGAGGTTCCCAGTAACATGAGCTGGTCTCGAGTCGAGATGGGGAGAAAATATTACTTTAGCAAGATTATTAATTTATCGAATATTCATTTATCAAAGTTTTACTGTATATGTCTTTGTTCTACTTAGAAGAGAAGTAGATATTCTCTCAATTCCTGATTTATAGGGATAATGATTGTAACAGATTATAATGTTTATATTTCAGGTCATCTATCAATGAATAAAAACATTGTTTCGAATTCAGCCTACATTGATTGCGTATCTATTTCTCCTTCAACACGTTATCAACAACTCTTGAGTTGATAGTCATCACCCCGAACCCTAAACAAAAAAAGTACACTAAACCCCTAAACACTACACCACCTCCGAATTTCATCACCGACAACCATCACTGTCGCTACCGTTGGAAGCTCTCCACTATTGCCGGAATTCGTGGTCCATCCCTCTTTCTTCAAAATTTTTATAAAGTTTTCATACCGAGCATAACACTCTCGAGGTAAATTTTGTTCCTTCTTCGATTTATAAATTAGATTGCAAAACTTATTACCACAACACCCTAGATCTAGATCTAGATATTTAGGTTGATTTACCGTTATTTATTTTTTATGCACTAGTTTTAAATCATGTTTGTAAAAGTTGATTATTAGTGATGGTCCTGTGAGAGTCACGGTATAGTGAAAAAAAGGAAGTCGATATTTATGACAGATTCTAACAGTCACAGTTTCTGGGCATGGTATGAAGCTACCGTTTTTGCATCAATTTTTTTGACCATACATCATTGATCATAGTTCTTATTCCTTAAATTTGAAATTAGTGATCGTGATTTTTCGATCGGTACTAATTATATCTCTTGCCTCTTTTGTAGATGACTTCAGTTGAGTCAGCAATGTCTGAGTTTGACATCCTTAATCTACAAGAAGCAGACTACCATCGTTGGACATCAGATGTTGAGAATACTCTTCTTGATAAAGATCTTACTGATACTATTCAACCACTACCACCTGGTGAGAATGTTCAGGATCAACTCTAGCTTGCAAAACTCAAGTCCTTGTGTTTTTTAGGCGGCAAATTTATCCAGTTCTAAAAAAGCAGTATTTGCTAAAGAATCACCGCGCAGATTTGTGAGTGACTTTAAAAGAAAGATTCAATAATGTGCATGACGCACAACTTTCAGAACTACAAAAACAATGAGATTCAATCCTGTTATTGGATTATCCAAAGATTAATGCATTTAATCAAGCTATGCTGGAGTTTCAATCCGAGTTGGCCATTTGTGGTGGCGTGGTAAAGACCAATTAGACTATGATCGAGAAGTCTTTAAAAACTTTCTCTACTTACATGGATACGCTCGTGCACCAATATCAGAAGGATTATGAGCAAGGAATAATTAGATCATTCAGTGATCTTGTTAACATTTTGGCCAATAAAAAAAAGATATCGCGGGATACTTCTTAATAATAATGTTAGGTCAGCTAGTACTAAGAAAATTCATGAGACATATAACATTGGTGGGAAGACAAGTAAGAAAAAGAATAACGGTCGTTCTGAACCTTAGAGTAATCATGGTGGTAAAGGAGGACATAACAAAGATCTTGGTAAAGGAGAACAAAGTCAAAATTTGACTTGGACTCGCCAAGATAATAGCCAAAATAACTCCAACAAGAATCACTCAAATTTCAGTCCTAGGAATGATGAAAGTTCTTCTTGTTCTACTTATTCTGCCTTGTCATCTTGCTTTAGGTGTGGTTTTACCAAGAACATTCACAAACAATGTCGTGCACTAAAGGATGTCCAAAATGCATACAAGAAATGTAAGTAGTACTTGGCACATGAGACCAACTACACTGAAGATCAACTATGAGATGGAAGATGGAGGACACAAAAAAAAATCTGAAAACTATGAATTTTGATTAGTCTATGTATTAGACTCAGGTTTCTGCTATGTAATCAAGTTTAATATTTTTGACTTTGTTTTTAGTCAAGGTTTTGAAAATAAGACAATTTTTGATGTAAGTTTGATGTTGGCAAAGTAATAAAAATTTCTTCATTTCGGTATATGAAAGTGTTAAGAATGGTTATTTTCATACATATTGCTTGAATGGTTCGAAATATTCAATATTATATGGCACTATGACCCCAAAATAACATAAAAACAAGACAGAAAAGGAGGAAGGTTTGATCTCATGGAATTTCTGACCGCTTGAGATTTTCTCTCAACCCATCGAAGACAACCTATTGGATCGGTCGACTGACATGTCGACCGTAATGATGTTTTACATTCGACCCGTTGAATCACCATAACTTGTGTTTTTTTTATGTGCTTTATACATCTGTTTTCACATGCCATATCAGCTTTCTTTAAGGGTCACAACCCTTTGAAAAATCTTTAAGTATCTACTTAAAGTTTTCGCCATGTCTTGAAATCAAAGACTAATTTATTCACATTCTTTTGTAGATGTTTGAAGGCAAGATTGAGTGTCTGGCAGATAGTGGTACTACTCATACTATACTACGGAATAGGCAATTATTTATGGATCTTGTGCCATACACTTCATCAGTGAGAACCATGATTGGTTCAGTGTTGGTTATATAAAGGTGTGGTCCAGCACAATGTTTGCTACCACATGATATAAGAATTTATATCACTGATGCATTTTACGCACATATGGTCAATCGAACCTTGTTAAGTTTTAAGGACATTAGAGCCAAAGGTTTACACTTGGAAACTCATTGTGAGAATGGTAAAGAATTCTTATGTATAACCTCGGAGGAGTGCAGTATAAAACACAACACATCTTAGAGAAGTTAGTGGTCATGCGTAGTGATTTATATCTTACTGCGGTTTAGATTATTGAATCTAATGCAGTCACTATTACTATGTGTGACTTGGCCTCTCATCAGCTTTGGCATTACCGACTGGGACATCCAGGTCGCGATATGATGATCAAATATTAAATTTTTTTATGGTCATTCATTTTTTAGAGCATAGAAGCATGTGAAAATACCCATCGGTTTTGATGGGGTGGATGAGATTAATCATCTCAATCCGATCTCGGTCTCCAAGATGAGTACAACACCTAGAGTTGGTCCACAAGATTCCTTCGTGACAATCTCTAATGCTCATCACTCATTTTTCAAAACTTGTTCATTAGTAAAGTTATAGGTTAGATCTTCCTTTGCGGTTGATGACACTGAAAATATACCATTCTTACAGAGAATCTATGGTGATATTTGTGGACCTATCAAACCAGAATGTGGACCATTTAAATACTTTTTGGTTTTGGTAGAAGCATTAATGCGTTGTCACATGTTGCCTTGTTATCCACAAGGAATATTGTATTTGTAAAACTCGATCCTAGCACAGATTATTAAGCTTCGGGCTCACCACCCAGATAACTCAATCGGGTCTATTAGATTGGATAATGCAGGAGAGTTTACATAAAAAACTTTTGATGATTACTGCATGTCAGTTGGGATTGAAGTTGAATATCTCGTCTCTCATGTTTATTCACATAATGGTTTTTAGCAGAGGCACAAATTAAGCGGTTGCAACTTATGACTTGAGCAATAGTAATGCATAAAAAATTTTCGGTATCTGCTTGGGGATATGCAATATTACATGCAGCAATGCTTATTCGCTTGAGACCTGTAGCACGCTAATCATTCAGTGTGTACCAGTTGGTAACTGGATATGAGCCTGACATTTCAAATTTACACGCATTTAGTTGTGCAGTTTATGTGCCTATCATGGCTCCACAATATACTAAAATGGGTCCTCAACGTCATTTAGGCATCTATGTTAGTTATAAATCTCCAACTATTGTCCATTACTTAAAACCTTTGATATGATATCTCTTTACTGCAAGATTTGTAGATTGTCACATTGATGAAATATACTTCCCGACGTTAGGAAGAGATAAGAATGCCTCCATTCTGGTTGAACTTCAGGAATTGATTTGGTATACTTCCATTATGTTTCAAGAAGATCCACGCACATCTCAAAGTAAGATGGAAGTGCAACGTATTCTTGATCTTCAGAAGGTAGCAAACTTGATGCATGACTCATTTACCGATATTGCCAAAGTGACAAGATTAGATATACATGCTGCAAATGTTTCTACAAGGTTGGAAGTCCCCTAAGAAGGGGTGGATCAATGCTACTCTAGGGCAAGAAAATTTCCTTCAAGCCCATGTAGAGGGAGTAGCGTCGGCCTCAGCTCCTACAAGGAAGAGGGGAGACCAAGAAAATCCACTTATAAGCTACCCGTGAAAAGGAAGGCCATCCAGGCACAAAATGATCATTTCATCATCAACGTTGTGAATCATTCACATAGATTATTCCTGACTAGAATCACAAATGACATCTCTAGAAGACCCTTAAGATCCATATGTGATGTCAAATAATGGTGAAATCTCACTAACTAACAATGATGCGCACATTGATATGGATAGATTATCCAAGGTAGTTGATTCTTTTGCTTATTCTGTCACTCAGGAGATTATTGACTACAATGAAGTAGAACCTCGCTTGGTAGTTGAATGTCAGCGGAGAACATATTGGCCAAAGTGGAAAAAAACAATGCAGACTAAACTAGACTCTCTGAAGAAAATGTAAGATTTTGGTATGGTAGTGTTATGCCCACCAAATGTTAAGCCGGTAGGAAATAAATGAGTCTTTGTTCGGAAGTGTAATGAGAAGAATGAAGTCATGCAGTGTAAATCTAGACTTATGGCGCAAGAATTTTCTCAACGCTCTGGCATTGATTGTGAGGAAGGAGAATACTCTCTGGTCATAGATATTATTACTTTCTGATACCTTGCCAGTTTGGTAGTGTCTGAAAAACTGAGCATGCAGCTGATGGATGTGGTTACAACATATCTCTATAGAAACTTTGACTCAGAGATATACATGAGAGTGCCAGATTTCATTGTCATACCCAATTCAAGTAACTCTAAATCACGAAGTGCTCATGTGATTAGATTGAGATGTTCACTATATGGATTAAAACAATCTGGTTGGATATGGTAAACACGTCCAAGTGACTACTTGAATGAGAATGGATACAAGAACGATGATTTGTGCCCATATGTGTTCATTAAAAGAACAAATTTATGATTTGTCATTATAGCGGTCTATGTTGATCATATAAATATCATTGGGTCTCTTGATGAAATCAATAAGAAGGTTAGCTACTTGAAATTCGAGTTTGAGATGAAAGACCTTAGCAAGACTCGATTTTGTTTTGGTTTAGAATTAAAACATTGAGTTGGTGGAATACTTATTCACCAGTCTGCATATGTCCAAAAGATGCTTAGGCGATTTAACATGGACAAAGCACACTCTCTTAGCAAACCAATGGTTGTTTGCAGTCTGGAACCCAATAAGGATCTATACTATCTAAAAGATGATGATGAGAAACTTTTGGGAGCTGAGGTACCATACCTTAGTGCTATTAGAATTTTGATGTATTTAGCTCAATGTACTCGTCTAGACATTGCATTCTATGAGAACTTGTTAGCTAGGTTCAGTTCTACGCCAACATAACGTCACTAGACTGGTGTAAAGCACATTTTCAGGTATTAGAAGGGTTCCATTGACTTGGACTTGTTCTTTAACCTACAAAGAAACCAGAGAGAAGCTTAAAATTCCAAAAAAAAAAGAGTGGTTGAAACGAAGTCTACATATTATGGGCTTTTCAACCCGTTGAATATTTCCCTCAATCCGTCGAATGGAAGCCCCTGGATCGACCAGAGCATGTCTTTCGACCCTTCGAAGGAAGGTTTGGTTGCAAGCATTGTACCTACAATCAATGTAGTCTCTTATTCAGAGACACTATGTGATGTCTTAGTTGGTTTTGCTGATGCTGGGTATCTCTCAGACCCATATAAAGGACGTTCCCAAATATTTTATGTATTCACCATGGGAAACACGACGATTTCTTGGAGATCAACAAAGCAAACCTTTGTTACTACTTCTTCAAATTATTATGATATTATTACTTTGAATGAAGCAGTTAAAAAGTGTAACTGGCTTAGGTCAGTTATACACCACATTCAAGGGGTCTAGTGGATTACTATCTACTATGATAACACAAACTTGCATATTTGATGACAATGTAACTTGCATTGAACAAAGGAAGTTATGGTACATTAAGGGAGATCATAAAAAAAAATATTTCGCCAAAGTATTTCTTCAATCAACAACAACAACAGTTATAGAATTATTCATAACTCTGATTCTTTGTTGTCCCAGGTTTTGAAGGCACGCTATTTCTCGGATTGTGATTTTATGCATGCTACAAAGGAGGTAGGAGACTCGTTCGCCTGGAAGAGTATCTTAGCAGGACGTGAGCTTTTTCGAAAAGAATTGCAGGTACAGATTGGGGATGGGGTGGATGTTAATATATGGGATGACCCATAGATTCCTTTACCTCACTCCTTTAAACTAGTTTATACCCTAATGATAGGGATGGAGGATATGACAATAGAGGTTTTAATTGATGTGGATGAACGAGAGTGGATTGCGCCTTTGTTGAATGAGTTGTTTACAGAGGAAGAAGTGGAACTTATTGCTAGTATGGCTTTGAGCCTTCAAGATTGTAATAATAAGGTTGTATAGCATTTTGAGAAGAAAGGGAGATATACTGTTCAAAGTGGATATCATGTTGCAAGGAAGTTTGAAGTGTTGTCTGGGTCGGGAAGTAGATCCTTTATTTGGAGGTTATAGAGAGGTATCTTGCCTACTAGAGAAGCTCTAAATCGCAAGTTCCAGTTAGATGAGGTTAGATGTGGTTTGTGTGGTACGGGAGTGGAGGAGGCGTTACACCTCTTTCGGGACTGTTTGAAGGCGAAGGAGCGAAAATTCTATAGTGTTCCGGAGTACAAATTTTTTCTAATTTTGGAGCGTTTGATCACTTTTGGTCCCCACTTTTGGATAAATAAATTGATCCAACGCTCCAAAACTGAAAAGTTTTGGTATTCCAGAGTACTGTGGAACACCTCGTGAAGGAGATATGGAGTCAAAGTTGCTTGAAGATGATTGGATCTCATTGTAGAGCCATGCATGTCGTAGAATGAGTTAGTGAGGTATGTTAGTTATTAGACAAGAGACAATTAGATTTATTTTTTGTTTTATTATGGAGTATTTGGTACGAGAGAAACCATGCAGCTTGAAATAGAGGGGTTATGGTTCCATGCAATGTGATCACATGGCTTGCAATTTCCTTGAGGAGTACCACTATACCAGAGTGTTCACCCATAGAGAATGTGTAAATTGAGGAGGGTGCAACAAAGGTGGAGATTCCCTCCTAGTGGAAGACTTAAAATTAACATAGATGGTGCATTCCAGGCTGTGTCTCGGATGAGTGATATTGGTGTTGTGGTAAGAGACCATGATGGTGAGTTTGTAGCAGTTATGGCTCGTTCTCTTTTGTATACATGTTCGGCTTTGCATGTGGAGGTAGAGGCGTGTAGAGCATAACTCTTATTTGCGATCTTTCATGGATGGATGGAGGTGGATATTGAGAGTGACTGCTTGGAGTTGGTGGCAGCGGTGCAGGAGGAGGTGGAGGATTTTTCTGAGGTGAGTCGCATCGCAGAGGACTGTAAGAGGTATATGGCTTCCTTTAGTTCTCTAGGGGTGTGTCACATCTTTCGCAAAGAAAATAGTATTGCTCATAGATTAGCTCACCTGGTTAGTTTTAGTGATTTTGATGAGATTTGGTTAACGGAGCCACCCGTGATTATCCAGGATGCCTTTTATGAGGATAATACTACTTGTAGTCGGGGCAAAGGTATTATGTCCTCCCTGAATTTGAGTTGTTTTCATTCAATAAATGGGGCTAGACCGTCTAGCACTCTATTAGAATAGGCTTGTGAACCCCCTGATCTCCTTTCTAAAAAACAAAATGTTTAACCATCTCAACTATCAAAGATGGGACATCGTTGCTTGGGTCCGGAGGATTACAACTGACTGTGTCCTCTCCGCTTGGCAGAAAAAAAAAAGAGGGACGTGGGAGAAGACCCCACCACTGGGAGCCGACAACAGCAAAACAACTGGGAATCAGGTGTCGGAGGTGTCCAAATATGAGTCTCCACAGAAGAAGATAGTGATCCATCCAGTCGTTGAGAAGACAACTGAAGAGCGGCAAAAGCTGTTTTAATTTGGGGTAGGCCCAGATTTTTTTTTCCAGTCATTTTCCTATGTCTAGCATGTTCAGTTATGTCATGTGATAACATTGTTGGGAGCACAATGTAGTATATGTAGCCTTAGGATTTTTTTTCTATCATGCCGAAAATCGGTGTTCTCCTTTATAACTTATCGATTCGAATATATTTTTATCTTTCACCTAAAAAAAAATAAAGTTCCGTCTCTTTTAATTAAGAGCAAGTTTACCCGTTGGGTCATGAAGTCAGGGTCGCTGGGCAATAGGGTAGTAGGTCAGTGACGTGTCATTCTGTAATACCCCAAAAATTAATATAATAGTTTAGATTATTGTATAACTCGTTAAACTTAGAAATCACCATAATTCAGTTTGACCTTAGACCTTTTAGAAAATTCGATAAAAAAATTGTCTAGCGAAGACAATGTATAAAAATGAGTTTTAGAGAAATATTAACGGAGTGGGGCAAATGGTCCAGTGGATACTCAAGTTCAAGTCAGGTACTCCCTGGTCTTGGGTTCGAGGCCACGAGCTGGAATCGTGAAACATTCCATTTTATAGGTTAGTAAAAATAATAAAAATATTTTTATTCCAGTTAGAAACGGTAAGAAACTCTAATTCCAATTAGCCGATTTTCGGAAATAGAATTTTAGCAAAACGACCAAATTTTCCTTGTTCGAATCTCTTCTCCGAATCAAACTTAGTATTTTAATATTGTAATTCATACTTTTAGAGGTCATGCTCATATATCAATTTGGTGCTAATTATTATTGGTTGATATATATATATATATATATTACACTACATTACACTTAATTAGTAAAACCACACATTTTCACACATCACATTACATATTGCATTCACATGCATACATAATCACATTTCAACATTTCAATCAGATTTCCAACCACATTACTATTGTTTTTACAAGTGTATTTTAACCCTAGAATTAGTAGCCCAACTATTCCATTGTCAACTTGTCTACAAAAGTCTACAAAAAATAGTTATGAATTTATTTCCCATGTCTCCTCCCATGTCTATATAAATCACCCTTGAGTTCAATTTGAGTTTTGCACCACTTCAATCTTCCCCTTATGTACTGATTTGAAGTCCTCCCAAAGTTGCAATGCAACTCCCCTAAAATCTCACATCAAACTACATTTCTTCCAAGTACTTTAGTAGTTAATTCATTTGCTTCAAGAGGGTCACTTGAGTTAATCAAATACCTCCAACACCTACTGAAATTCTTGAGTAAGTACATGAGTACATTCTTATACTTCTTTATCTTTAAGATTACATCAAAGTGCATGGCTAAGAATAAAAGAGAAATAATGAGCCTTAGTGTAAATTTAATATTTTCGTTTCTGTTAAAGTTTTAATTAGTCAAATATTTTTATATATTCAGATTTTACACAAAAAGTTATTCAACTTTGGCATTTGAATCACTTTAAAATGTTAAGTAATGAGAAAGTTATGGCTAAAACAAGTTTTGCTAATCTTTTCCTTAATCATGTTCCAAACCTCTTAATGTGCTCTTAACTTGAAATATTCATATCTCACTCATTTCTTAACCAAATTTAGTGTTCTTTATATCAAAACGAAGCTTAAGAGTTCAACTATCAATCTGGAAAGTTTGAAAGGCATTAATTAATACTTACTAACTAATTAATTCGTGCAAATGAGTTTAATAGCGAGCGTAACCATTTCTGGACAGTTGCTAAACATTTTTGTTTCTGGACTTGAGAACTCTCTACCGTACTTTGTGATTATTACCATTGGATTCCTCTCAAAAAACACTTCGAGATGGTATACTCACTTCTTTGATTTGGACATAATATGGATTAATTATAAAACGGATCAAATAGAGCATTTCGGACGGACTACCGCCGAATGATACTTTTGGTCCGAGGATTAATAATTTTATTTTCTGCATTTGTACTTTATTTTTATTTACTTACTCATATTATTTACTTCTTAAGTTTGATTTGGGACTAATGGAGGATTTCATACGGACTACCGCCAAATGAAATTTTTGAACCAATGATAACTAATTTTTATTTCAAGTTTATCTACTTAATCGCTCTATCTATTTACTCTCAAATATAATTTGGAACAAATGGAGGATTTCGAGCGGACTACCGCCGAATGAAACGTTTGGACCAAAATTGTTAATTAATGAAATACGTTTAAGTTTGATTTTTCTTCCTTTACAAATTCTATTACGTATATATTTATTACAAAATTATAATGTAAATATACACTCTATGATCTATATACATAGTCTTAATTAAAGACTTGTTTGTGATCGTTATGATTGAAGTGTGAAGTCGGGTGTATAGTACGAATTAACTCGTGCTTAAGTGAATTACTGGTAAATTATTTTGTTATTGTGGGAGTTAGCCAAGGGCCCTAGTCCCTTACAGATAATGCACTATTATACTCTAAGGAATGAATTGTGTCAAACCGGGAGTATACATGCTTGGGCAGGTGGCATTAGAATGCTGTGGCTTTATATGTGTGTTGGTATTGTGAGACTAAGCACATGATTTTTTTGAGTAATTACCAGTTAATCTAAAATAATTCACTTCGGAAGTATTGACGTGTTTGTGTGTAGATGTGAAGTTGTGCAAGTATATATATATTATGTACCTGATTGTATATATTACAAAGACGCAAGTATAAGTATGGAAGAATAACCGGTTTCAATATTTCACCTCTTTGAATTGGTTGTTCGATTTGATGTTTCTTAGAGATAATTTAGTATATGCTTATAAGCTGTACTTACTGGGTCAGTGTGACTCATGATACTACATCTTTCTCTTTTTCAGGTGATAAGTAGAATGCTTGGGGAAAATGAGATACGTCGCCTACTAAATAAACAAATTATTTTTTTTAATTGTATTTTGAATTGAATAAATATAATGACTATTATTTTCAAAAAACTTCGGTATTGTAATATTATCACTTTCTTTTTTCAATAAATGTACTATTCAAACACCTTGATTTTTTTAAATTATTTGAGTTTCTTATCACATCATAAATCCTTACACCATATTTCAGTATAATACTGGCCCCGAATTTAGGGGGGTGTATTGGATTGAGATTTTAATAGACAATTTTGGAGTGTCAAGATTTTATGGATTTGTAGGATTTTAAAGACTATTAGGATTATATGGACTAGACTTTCAAGATTCTGAAATTTTTAAAAAGAGTCTTTTGACTTTATTTATAGACTATTAGGATTATCTAGACTTTATTTAAAGACTTTTTGGACTTTTTGAAATATGGGCTTTATAAATTTGCTAGCTAACACACAGGCCTGAGTTGAAAAACCCAAACTAGCTAGCAGGCCTAATCTGAAAAAACCCAAACAAGTCTAACGTCATTTTAACAGGTATATAACCTTACGATCAAAAAACCATCATACAGGCCTTATCTAATTTTATTAAAACCATATTGAACTAAATACTTCATCTAATTTTACTGATAATCAAATTAGACCAGCAAAAAACAAAAGAGGAAAAGAAGAGCAAATAAACGAACATATTCAAAAGTTTTAAACCAACAAGCAAAATCAATATGCTAATATCTCTCTCTCCACATATGGTCAGCTATGTTTAGTCTCCATGCATTAGCATCCTCTCTCTGCTGCTCCTGAGTTTGTGAAACTAGTTCATCAAGTTCCTCTTCAACAATCGGGGATGATGACAATGCAGATTCTCCTTCAATAGGAAATTCATCAGATCGACATTCTTTGCGAAGAAAGTTGTGGAGCGCTACACATGCCAACACTATCTCTACTTGTGTCTTAAATGGAAATGGAGGTGCCGATTTAAAAATGGTGAACCGGGATTTAAAAATGCCAAATATTCTCTCGATCACATTTCTCAAAGACGCATGGCGGAGATTGAACAATTCTTTTCCATTTTCAGGATCATTCCCATTACCTGCAAAATCTTGGAGATGATACCGCACACCTCGATATGGAGCTAAAAATTGACGTCGATTAGCAAATCCACAATCTGCTAGGAAATATTTACCTAATTACAAATACACGACCAACAGTTATTACCCAACAGTACCACACAATAAAGCATTGGCTATTTAATTATATTATATTTTAAATTTTAAAAAAAAACTAACATTTACCTTGTGGAACTTTAAGTCCATTCCTCCTTGATAAAGCATCATTTAACACTTTGGAATCATGAGCTGAACCCTCCCACCCGGCAAGGACGTACATGAACTCCAAATCAAAGTTACATGCTGCTAATACATTTTGAGATATATTTCCATGACGATCACGAAAACTGCTATTATCACGTCCCATCACCGTTGCCGGAATATGTGTCACATCAATAGCTCCAATGCAATCCTAAGATAACATAAAGCATGATGATGGTAATGATTTAGATACATGAAATACAAGAATAATACAAATGACAATTTACATATAATGAAATAGTATAATACTTACCTTGAAATAAGGGAAAAACTTTGTATTTTCCCTTATTTTAGCAGGCACCATTGGTCCGGGTTTGGCCATCATGTCCTTTGACAATGTATTCAAAGCCTTCAACATTTTGTGAAAATTTTCACTAGTCGCGAACTGTGATCGACGAAAATTATTGCGAATAACACAATAACGATGATTTTGGCCGACAATTTGTAGGAATTGTCCAAGCATTTCTTCAACACAAATAAACCTTGTATCTTCCAAGTGTGTTTTTTCTCTAAGGATGTTGCACAATTTGCAGAACACATCAGGGTACATCCTATATACTCTTCGGAATATTGCAGGATCATCATTCAGTGCCCTATGTATATAGTTATATCCAAAAACATTGTTGATTCGTCGCGGGTTTAGTGGACGTTCAATTTGTCTACCAGCCTCAATAACCCTAAGCTCATTCACCACATGTATTACTGCTTGAACTGCCATCACCAAAATCTTGATGGCTTCATAAAACTCATGTATTTCATTATCTTCTTCTTCACTCATTTCATCATCATTCATTTCTTCATCCTCTAAATCATTACCTCTATACATCCTGTGCAAAAGAAAAATGAAATCCATCAATGTATCAAACCAAGATCTAGTTCAACTAAATTGTAGAAAATTCTAAATAACAATTATATCAGCCAAAATATAAGGTAAACTAAAACACACTTTCAAAACATTCGAACTACAACAATCCAAACTGGCATCATAGTTCATCAAACCCAACATCTAGTTCAACTAAAGTGTAGAAAATTCCAAATAACATTCCAAATAACTTTCAAAAAACACTATGTTGCCAACTTCAAGTTGAAGAGTATCCAAGCTGATCGTTCTTCTGGTGTCATCTTAAAAAACATGTCCTTCTTTGTTTTAGTGTTAAGCAACTCGACAGCCCTGAAACGAGTATTGTTGTCCAAATCTGGTATATCTTTTAAAGCATCCCATATTGTAGTTTCTTTCTCAATCTCTCTGTCTCTCTCTCTTTTCTCCATCAGATTGTAGATCCTTTCGAAGTTGGTAGAAATTGAATCAATGCCTATAGAAAGATTATCTAGAACCCTTGCATGATTGTTGGTCCCGTTAGAGCTTGAACTCCCTTCATACTCGGATCTGCTTCGCTTACTTTGACCTGTCTTTTCTTTGTTAAACATTGAGCCTAAAGGGGCCTCAAAAGGAGAAGAAGGTTCGAGGGGTGATGAAGGTTGGAAGGACTCGTCAAAGGTATTATTTGGTGGTGCTATGAAAGCATTGCTAGCAGCATCATATGGAAACTTTTCCATCCCAGAAATTGTATTTTCTTCATTCCCTAATATACTTGCATCAGTATCATCAGCACCTAATGCAATTGAGCCATTCCCAGTAGCAGTTCCAACCCCAACAACAAGTTGCAAGTCGTCATAATCAACACTACATTCTGTCCGAAGTTTCTTGTGGCTTGGGTGGGACTAGAAAAAAAAAACATACATTTTGTTAATATATCAGCTACACATAAAATGTTATAGTAACTACAGGGTGCCAAAATTATTGAAAATCATGAACTAAGCTCACCTTCAAGTATTCTTCCCATACTTCATCACTAGCCTTGACTTTCTTTCCAATTGGGTCCCAACGAAAACCGGAGGTGTTACGCACCAGCTCGTTCAATTTGTTATATTGACTCTTGAACCATTTCATTCGGCTCAGGTAATTGTTATAGGTTTTGGGAAACCTAGTTTTCGCATTAAGACGAGGAAGTATGAAGTTTTCTACATTAAGCTTGCTTAAAGATCCATTCGCATCACGCAACCCATTTTTCATAGCTTCAGCCAACAACCCCAACAACAAGTTGCTATCATCCATGGTCCACTGTTGATAGGTATCAGCTTTTCCCTTTCCTTTGCCATTTCCATTTTGTGAATCCCCCATTTCCATCTCAACTAGTAGTACAATATCAATTCATCCAATCATATATTTTTAGTCAATTCTGGACAACAACTAGGACCACAAGCACTAGTTTATAGACAAATTTCTTTTACAATCTCAGAAAAACAACTGCATAATTTTATAGTACATAGAACGTGACAATTGACAGTATATATGCAGGCCAAAAAACTGACAAAGTTCTATTGATATTTGGAAAAGTTGTATACTGGTAACGTGCAAATTAATATGACGAAAGGATTACCAGAAGCCATGTTGTATACTGGTAACTTGCAAATTAATATAACGTGCAAGTTGTATACTGGTCACATCCATGATAAAAAGGGATTGCCAGAAGCCATGTTAAAAGGATTAAGTAATATGTACGGTTTTTGAAAAATGACAATAGGTCAAGATAGAGTTGTTCAAATATCCTGGAGCTATACATTCTTTGATCCCCATGTACATATCAATGATTTCTAAATATTTGTTGGATGTAAATATTTGTAAAAGTTGTTCTTTCTGACAAATATCCCCTAAAATAAGGAAAACAATAATTTATTGGCAACAAAAACATGATGAGATTTTACCTTCAACGTGAATTGTCTTTTGCACCAGATTATTGAGCTTCAACGTGAACAATAGGCGCTGTTCTTCAGAAAAAAGAGTCAGTGCCTCTGCGTATGTTCAAAACCCTAATAAAAAAAGTCTTGAGTGAGTATGAAAAGTCTGATGAGAAAGGGCAAGACAATTTTGGGGTCTTGGTATTTATAGTTATCACTAAAAAGTCTGAAACAATCCATTTTGTCATGAAATCCTATAAATCTTGATCTCAATCCAATACCACCAGACAATTTATTGCCTCTTAAAAGTCTGGATCCAATACCAGAAGATATTATGGACTTTTTAAAAAAATCTTAAAAGTCCTAATCGAATACCACCAGACTTATCTAATTTATTAAAAAGTCTCAATCCAATACCACCAGACTTTTACTTTCCAAAATTGTCTATTAAAATCTCAATCCAATACACCCCCCTTAGGGGTGTGTCACATTCACTTCATGATAGTTGTTTCCACCGTTGGGTCAGGGTCAGAATATTATTTTTTATTTAATACTTATTAATCATTTATAATAAATTTAAATGATATATGTAACTCATATTTTTATTATAAAACATTATTAGATCAAACTCAATTTATTGAATTCAGTAGGGTCTTAACTTTTTTTATTTTTTATGTTGATTCATACTATTCGAAAAAATAGTCTTTTCTATTGAAAAAATGAATAAAAAGAAAAGGATTGGAGTTACGCAGTTACGAAGAAACTGAAATTTATGTGAGTTGTCCTGATATTTAGGATTAACTAGAGCAAAATGAGTAGAAGACTAAACCAAATAAGTACTGATGCAATTTATCCAGCATCAAATTTACTTCATAACGAGGTCTTTTGTTCTAGCACAAAATTACCAAATAGAATTGAAAGCTTCTAAAGTCTCAATCAACCATTTGAAAAGAAAACCTAAAAAGTGAGACATCAAAGAATCACACATTGCCTTCTCGAGTGTCTCTTGGACAACTTTCTCTATCACATCTATATTCTTCTGCTCATACAAAGTATCCAACTCCAACTTGAGCACACTTCCTTTAACAACACTGAAAACATATACTTGAATCTGATTGAAGGTGTTCTTGAGCTTATAGAAAGCATCATTAATGTTGTCAAGTAAGGGACGAAAGCAATTACATGTTACTATCGATAAATTTCGGCTGCCAGCATAAGCAAAGTTGGCAAATCATACATTGTATGAAGAAATGAAGATAAAAAGGAATAAAACAGCAACACCTAGCTAAATGGGAACCTTAAGCTATTTATCTTCAGCATATACAGGTGAACTTGTTGGCCTGGTCTTAAGTTCTACTTTTTGACAGGAAGTTGATACGTACATACATATATCTAAAATTAATGACTTGCTACTCAATGATTATAATTTGGCTTATGAACAGTGAGATGGTTTCTTTTAAGAAAAAGTTTAAGGAAAAGATTCCATACTAACCATCACTTTTTGATATATCATGACTGGGTTCTTGAATTCAATAAACAAAAGAAGGGCTTAGAAATCAAAGCATTAACCAAAGTGATAATCAACCGAGCTAGAATCAGAACACTGTTTTTCTTTCACTCAAGTATCCTCCCCGTCCCTTTAAACAAGTACCCTTCAACAGAGAAGACTATCTTACGGAAGATATAATTCTATGAGTTCAATTTCCTATTTTTTTTTCATGTACAAATAAAACAGATTGACAAAGCTTGAGTAATTTGGTTTTATTTCCAATTAGTTCTAAGCGTGTAAAAGAAATGTAGACAAAAAAATCATAACTTGCTATAATTTAGTAACAAGTTGAATCCAATTGAAGGGAGAAATGTCAGCTACTTGGAAAAGCTTGCCAAATAAACAGGATGTGAACCACCATGAAGGATTAGAATCAACTGGGTCACTTCTTCTAGTTTTGAAAGATATAAATGTAGCTTCATAAGGTTTTCTAGCACTTGAAAGGTTCCAGCATAATCACAGTAGATATGACAATAATCATAATCCCACACAAATGGACTCAAATGGTTCAAACTTTATACCAATCAAAGCCTCAATCACTTACCTGAACATTAGTCTCTCCAATAAGGCCAATAAGCTTAGATGAAACTAACACATGAAGAATCCAACTCATAAAACTAATCATCCAAAGGCAAATTACAGATTTGGCAGTGCCGGGAATACCAGGGAGGCATAGTCGTGAGTTTCAGAGGCCTTGTGGAGGCTTGCAATGAGCAGCACCTGAGCTGTCCCTGGGTTTCAAGCAAGCGAGAGCAAAAGGGGCCCGCTATTGTCTTCTTGGCGTCGAGCCGTAGTTGGGTTTCTGGGAGAAGCTGGAGAGTACAGAATCGGGTTGAGGTTGAATCTAGCTGTGGCAGATTATTCGTGAAGCAGCATGGACTTATGTAAGGTCGAGAGTAAGAGTGCCACTCTGGCAACTGGGTCAGGCGAGCCCAGTGATTGATCCATGGCAGTTCTTACCCAGACAAGAAAACACCGACGATTTCTTTTTTTGGGCTACATCTATATGTTGCCCGGGAACTTGCTCTAATAGACAAAACGGAACCTTAAAAAAACCCATGAACAGTTTGAAAACGCTTATACAAATCAAAACGCAGCGTTGCGGAAAGGCCAAAGTTTCCGAGTCTAGGAACTCGCTGCCGCTGGCGTCGATCATTCGCTTCAATCAGCCCAGAAAACATGGTGGTGGTCCGTCTCTCTCCTCCTTCGCCGCTCTATTTCCTCAATTCCCATTTTGCCCTTCACGATTCTGCTTCTTTCCCATCATCGGATGATCTCCGATTTGTACAAGATCAATTTTTTCTGCAATTAATTAACTCAATTTCTACTCTTTAGGGTCTTAATCGGAAGCAATGAGCTCAATTGGGGACCCAATGGAGTTGGATTTAGTAACGAGTGTCTTGCAAGATGAAGAGGGTTTTGGCGTCATTGAGAATTATAACGATGTACGCTTTCGAGTTTCGTTTTAGTTATTCAACTGTACCAACTCAGTAGTTCTCTTTTGAGCTTGAGTTTTCTGAATGGGAGATTGTATATGCATAATTGTGTTTCTGTTTGTAAACGACTGTGGTCTAGTGAGTCAAAAGTTTGAAGCTTTTATTCATATTCGGTTTGTACAGGGTTCAGTTTTAGGCTTTGAGTTACTTGCTTTGCTATCTGTTCAAGATTATAAGCTGTTGGTATATCCATAATGTGCAGGAAAATCCTGTTTTGGAGGGCGAAATTTAAACATGTGGGATATGCATGGATACCATTATCGACCGGGGTGTTCTCGATTCCTGCGAGCATTGGTAAGAGTTTAAGAGTGTGTCTGCTTGGTTAAATTGTCGATTCGGTGCTGGGCTAGAACATTTTGTTGATGTTTCACAAATATATTAAATTTTTGGTCATAATCTTTAAAATGTACCCTTTAATTTTATATTCTGAGTTACCAAATGAGCTCTTCAAGTTATGTTAGCAACATTACTAATAATGTACTGGAGTCGCAGAGAATTTTGTTGAACTGCGGTCTCTTGTTTGATCATTTTGTCTGATCAACAAGCTAGATCAATGATTCAATATGCTTAGTGTTATGGGGGAGATGAATGTATCCATTTGTTTACTCTCGTACGGTATTAATGGAGCCAAAGTGCGGAAAAATGCGTTTTCATGAACTGTGTTTCTATTTGGAAGATAAAACCTTTTCTCTGACATGTGTTCATCATGTTTTCCCAGGTTTTGCATGCATTGACAACTGGGCTACTATTACAAACCTTTGCCCTCTTTGTCGGAACGAATTTCAAGTGATCACATGTGTTCCGGTGAGTTATGCAATTAATTGATATTTTCTTTGCATGATTTTAGTATTCATAGTGTTATCATTGATGCAATCCTATTAATGTGCAACAAATTGCAAGCACAGGTTTTTCAAATTTAACACTTGACATGAAACCTAATCTTGGTGAATGGCAATTGTTGTGAAGGTTTTTTTTTTTTTTTAAAATCGAGATTTATTTAATGTTTGTGCAATTTAGTACTAAGGCTTCTGAAATTGCATTTATTATGAAGGTATATGATACTGTTGGGAGCAACAAAGTGGATGACGATTTGTCTTTCAGGTACTTTTGCAATAGGTAAAATTGTGTTTGAGTTTGTTGGTGAGTGTGTGAAACTATGAGTTGATTGTACTTGTGAATGAGTCAAAATCAGATCACGTGTTTACTTTCCATACCCTTATAGTTATAGAATTGTAGATTTTGTAGGAAAATATGCACTCGAGATTTTGTATAAATAATATGAGGTTAAGCCTTAACTGCATAAGGGTCGCGAAGTTTCGCTGGAGACAAAAAATTTTCATATTTTTTTTCAATGCAGAGATGATGATTGGAGTATTGAAGGGGCGAATAACACTGTCTCATTTCCATCATACTATATTGATGAAAATGTAATTACCTTTTCATCTATCATGTATAAGGTCTTTTGTTTGTCATAGCTTCTTCCCTAGGTTTTTATGAAAATAAATTGACCTCTCCTACCAGTGTTACCTAGATGACTTCACATGTTAACATTCTATTTATAAAAAGGACTGAATGTGTATTTCCTTTATGAATCCCATGTGTTGCGACTTGTGACCTCACAGGCTAAGAGTCATACTTCTTTGTTATCCCTTTGGTGCTTAATTTCTTTTAACCTGTAAGTGCATGTATCTGTGTGCTCACTAGTTACGGCTTTGCTCTAATAAGTAAGGTGCTATGCCGTGCTTATAACCGTAATCAGGAAAAACTGTAGCCATCATTAGGGATATCCATAGCCTTGATATGGATTGGGTAGAAAACTGCGAGTCAAAATGATCAAGAGCAGCATTTTGGGGAAAAGAGTTTATTTTTTTATTTTTTGAAGTGTTAAATTTTCAGGATAGCCCTTTCAATGTGAAAATGTTTTCTTCTGTAAAGAGAAGAAATAATCCAAGTAAAATAGATTGGTTATGATTAGTGCAATTCTAAAGTTATATAGTTAATTCACTCGAGTTATTTTACATATTTATTTTGTCTTGACGCCTATGTCTCAAATTTTATTACCAGATATTGCATATTTGATACATTATCATTGTGCAGTCAGTTATCTGCTTGGATGGACATGATCGCAAGGTTCGAAGTGGAGCAGCAACTGTGGATGAGGATTCCAATCTCGATACATCAATTGCCTGCGATTCATGTGACTTATGATAAATGTGCAATCTGTGCGGCTTTGTAAAATAAATTCACACAGAAATATGATATATGTAAACTTGTCTCAGGTACCATGCTTTCTGTGTGGGGTTTGATCCTGAAAGAACATCTGATAATACATGGTTATGCCCCAGGTTAATTACAAAAGAGATTCTCTTTTCAGTTTCTTTCTTTTTCCCAATTGTTTCTTTGCTAAATTCATTCTTGATTTTGCCCATAAAACTCCATTTGATCATCTTATCAACAAGCATTTGACATGTATTTACATAATCTTACCCCTATACTCAAAGTATTAGTTATGTATTATAGGGGTTTATATATTCAGAGTTCTAACTTGTGTCTTTTTCCTGTAGATGCTTAGTTGATGAAAAGCCACAAAACCATGATGCAGAGTCAGTACAGAGATCTAGAGGCCAGTATGATCTTGACATTAGTGATAGTAAACCTTTAAATGAGGAAATTTTGCCGAGGAATGTGTCGGTATCTGTTGTCGATACTGGTGACACAGCTGTTGTGGTCTCAATGCTTGGAGATTCGAGTGAAAGCATTTTGCCAACCGTTGAAGTTGGCAAGGACCTTTTAACCGAATCTATGGTATCAGCTTCTGACAGTATCCACAAGTTGGAAAAGCTTTCAGGGGAGAAAGCTATTAAAGTAGAAAGGCTGGAATTAGACCTGTCTTTATCTTGTGATGGTTCCTTCAGTTTACCTTCAAATGCTTTAGCAGATAAGCAGCTTAGGGTGAGTACTGTTGAATCAGGGAATGAGCATAGTAGCGTTGATGGTGTCAAAGTGTCTCCTGGGATGCTTAATGATTCACACTATAGTAGAAGTCTATCTTATAACAAGTCCAGTACGAGTCTTGGGTTAAGTGGGGGTCCATATCTGTCAGGTAATCTTACGTATTGTGACTTTTAATAAGATGAATAATTTCACGTTGGGATTGCATAAATCTTATGTATGTGTATGCTTACTTGTTGAACTTTTCTTATTTTTTACATTCTCTAGTTGACACAAATAGTAATGGAACTGAAGACCACGGCACTACAAATTTGAAGCAGCATAGTCCTTCAGAAGACTGTCTGTCAAATGGTAGTAAATTGTTTAAGGCTTCATCTGTTCTATTGGCTTATTCATTTTTTCAGGGGGAGTGATATAAGCTCTTTACTGAACCAATTTTAACTGCTACTCAGGCACATTACCATCGTTGATGTTTCCAGGCGACAAGAATGTCCTCGGTGCTAGTGCAGATGCTTTTGGCATGAGTGGTGGAAAGAGAAAACACACTGATTGCAGGTCTCATGTCACCCAAATATATGAGTTGATTCTTATATGGTTTTCAGCAATTAATGCACATAGCTATGCCGCCTCAGGTTTTGTTACTGTTATCCTCATGTCATAATCTCCCAGCATTGGTTTTGTATCTGTCAAAGTGCCACTCTGGTTTGCTTAAGTTTTATTGGATGTTTTATTTATTTATTTCTTACCTGCACAGCAATCCCAGGTTCGTTTTGGAGATTCTTTAGTAGATTTGGCCACTAGAGTTTTGGGAGGAGTGTTCTCACATCATTCATTTTGGTACAGTTATGGTGGCTATTAACACCACTGCATTCATGGGTGTGGTCTGATAGGGAGGGTGGGGTATCGACTAATTGGCTCATTTGCAAACAATCTAATTTAGCGGAAAGGAATAAAAGGATGGGTGATGTAGCGGAAGGGAATAAAAGGATGGGTTATGTAGAAGACCAAGGCCCATAGGGAAATCCTCTCTAGGAAGAACTTGAAATGGGGAAAATAGGATAAGAATATATAGAATAAAGAACTTACTGGATGTTCTTTCATAGGTTGAGATTTTAAGCGTTCAATTACTGAGATCTGTGATAATCTGCCTCTCCAGGCTACAAATAATAATATTTGACTATAGATCAGTACACTAATGAACCTCTAAAGAGCATGAACAATGCTTATTAATAATCTAATGTCCCATGCAAAACTCAAAGTTGAATTTCTGCATGCTTATTATGAAGATTTTCCAAATAGCTGCCCTTAAATTCAAATTTTCAATAATATTCTTCTCAAACATATAATGTATGCATCAGTCAGTCCAAATTGTTGAACAACTATGCTTCTTAAAGCTGTTTCATAGCTTATTGACAATTACATGAAGAATGCATTTGTGGGTTTATATTTTCACATGCCTGTAGTACAAATATTTTGACTGTTCTGTTCCCTTTCTCGTCTTCTTGAAATGATAGTGATGGCATTAGTGCTGAAGATAGAGATACAAATTCCAAGATTAAGAAGCAAGTTCCGGCGAAGAGAATTAAAGAGGAGGAGAAGACTCAAAAGATTGCTACCATGGACCAAGCCACAGCATGTCTTTCAGATCCAGGAACTGGCTCTGACCTCACTGTAGTTTCCAAAGATAGCACCTCAAAAGGTCATCCTGTACTGGACCCTACTCTTGACATATTGAGCATTGTTCGAACTACAAACCGCAAGTCTTCCAAGGGGCTTGTATGTCCTAATCCTGCTGCTAAATCATCAGAAGAACAAGATTCAATGGCTAGTTTGAGAGTTAAAAAGATCATGAGGAGAGATGCTGAGAACAAGGAGTCATCCATGGTCGTTGAGAGACTAAGAAAGGAAATAAGAGAAGCTGTTCGCAACAAATCTTCAAAAGATATTGGTGAAATTCAGTTCGATCCAAAGCTTCTTGATGCCTTAGGGCAGCTCTAGCAGGTTCAAAAACTGAATCTGTTAAGAAGCTTTCACCTTTAGCACTGAAGGCAAGGAAGGCAATGTTGGAGAAAGGAAAAGTGCGTGAGAATATAACAAAGAAAATTTATGGGACATCCAATGGAAGGCAAAAACGTGGATGGGACCGGGACTGTCAAATTGAATTTTGGAAGCATTGTTGCATTGGAGAGCCTGAAAAAATTGAGACTTTGAAGTCAGTTCTTGGCCTTCTCAACGGGACTTCACAGGGTTCAAATAAAAAGCACGAGTCTGATACGCAGTCCACAAGTCCAATTCTCTCCAGGTTGTATTTAGCAGATACATCTGTATTTCCAAGGAAAGATGATATTAAGCCTCTTCTAACTCTTAAAGCTGCTGGTAATTCAGAGCAGAATGGTAAACAACTCCCTGTGATGGAACTGGGTTCCAGGACTTCTCTTGATAAGCTTACTTTGAGTTCCACTGAGGGGAATAAGGTCTCACCAAAAGTTAAGTTTCCATTGTTGGAAACTAACAGGAACAAAAAGGATGCTCCTAGCTCAGACACTGGTCTGCTTCTAACAAAGTACATCAAGACAAACACTCCAAAGGGTCCTCGGCTTCTTCATCCGGTGGTTCTAAATCTAAACCCAAGAATCAATTCGTTGAGAAAACTGGTGACAGAAGTTGATAAAAGAAAATGGGCTCTGGAGGTTCTTGCCAGGAAAATGAATGGTCCAGGCAAGAAGGCAACAAATGAAAAACAAGAAGACAACTCTGCGCTTAAAGGAAATTACCCTTTGCTAGTATGTAATAACATTACTATTAAATCCTTTCATTTATGCTGTTTGGTTCTCCGGGTGATATAATCGTATTCTGTGGTTGCTGTGAGCAGGCCCAATTACCAACAGACATGAGCCCAGTTTTGGCACCCAGCCGTCACAACAAAATTCCAATGTCAGTGAGGCAGGTATGAAGCTCCCTGTGTATATCATGATGTCCTACTTCTAGTAACAGAGATGGATGTGTGCTGTATGTCACACTGTCTAATCAATTATCTATTCTGCGATATGAGATGGTATGCCAATGCGAAGTTATAAAAGTATTTGTGATTAAACTTCCCTAAAAGGGAACACTTCCCCTACATTTTACACTCCCCTATTCCCCTATTAATGAGCTCCATGAAATTATCTTGCATTCTACGTTTCTGGTCAAAATTACCTGTAAATTTTTAAAGTTCCTCTGAATAATAACAATTATCTTCCCAGCAATTATGAGTAGCAGTTTCTTATCCTTTGTGTTCATAAACTTATGATAGTTTGTTTTACAAAACTGCTGTATTTTTCAAAAGTTGGACTTATTTTAGATTTAAATGTGCAGACACAGCTGTACCGTCTGACGGAGCACTTGCTGAAGAAAGCAAATTTGCCTGTGATCCATAGAACTGCGGATACAGAGTTAGCTGTTGCGGATGCAACTAATATAGAAAAGGGTATTGCGGATAGATCAAGCAGCAAGCTAGTGTATCTGAATCTATGCTCCCAGGAAATATTGCATCTTTCGAAAAGTAACAAGTCCAGAGAAGCGCCACTTCTCAGTTCCTCCCAATCTTCAGTCACTGCGGATAGATCAAGTGAATTTGTGCTTGAACTGTCAACTGATTCTGTAACTGAAGCAGCCTTGAGAAATGCTGGACTTCTGTCTGATTCTCCTCCAAATAGTCCACATTCCAATATGGAAGTTCCTGTTGGAGAAGATGATCAATCATTAGAGATAAGAGAGCAAGACCCTGATAATGTTTTTGAAATAGATGGAAATCCAGATCTGGACATATATGGTGATTTTGAGTATAATTTGGAAGATGAAGACTACATTGGTGCCACTGCTGCAAAAGTCTCTAATGTACAACCAGATGAAGGGGCATCAAAAATAAAAGTTGTTTTCTCTTCTCTTCAGCCTGAAATATCTATCGTTTCTTTAGATCTTGGTAGAACTGGCAACGTTGTTGAAGAACAAAAAGACTCTTCCAGCATGCTAGAAAATCATACTTGCTCAGGTTTGGACAATTCAAGCGGGGAGCGAGAGACCGACAGTGTTCCTTTGGAATCCATATTTGGTAAAGAAGGTGAAGAGCTTTCCCTTGCAGAATGTGAAGAATTATACGGACCGGATATAGAACCTCTGATCCCAATATTTCCAGGAGCCTTAGAAATTCAATCTGGAGCAATAGATGCAGGGTTGGTGAAAGACAAACTGCCCAAAGAGTATGAAAGTTGTGGACCAAAGGCAACTGAAGTAGAAACGTTTCCATATGATAACAATGCACGGAATATGCTTGTATCCGGTATCGGTTGCAATTCCTCTGGTGGAGACGATATTACAAACCATTCCAACCCAGATGGAAATGGTGAAAGGAACAAGAAAGGCGGTGTGGATCCTAAAGATCAGTCGAACATCATCAATTCTATAACTAAGAAGGTTTCTTCTAGCCACTTTTCCTTTGATCAGATTCATTTAAAAATTTCAAGAAAAGATACATTTTACATTCGTGTGTCATTCTTCCGAAATCCTTAAACGTTTTTTACTGTACGTGAGTTCTATTTATTTATTTAGAACAAGATGTATGAACTTTTTGTGACCCAGGAGTTCTTCCCCAATATGTGATTTCGACTTATGTGTCATTCCAATCCACTACAGGTTGAAACCTACATCAAAGAGCACATCAGACTCCTATGCGAGAGCGGTGTAATTACAGCTGAACAGTATAAGTGGGCCGTGGCGAAGACAACAGAGAAAGTTATGAAGTACCCACTCTAAAGCTAAGAGCGCAAGTTTTCTAATCAAAGAAGGTGAGAAGGTGAAGAAACTTGCAGAGCAGTATGTTGAGACATCCCAAAAGGAGAGAGGTGACACCCTTCATAACAGTAGGTTCCACTCTCTTTGAGTTGTAATTGTCGGTAAGTAATAACCAATCGCTTATGAATGGCATAGAGAACAGGCACTTAACATCAATACACAAATTGTTGTGCATGACATTTCAATACAAAAATTGGGGACAAGAATTTGGATACGAAGATTAGGTGGGTTATTACTTTGCACTGCTTCTTGAGGATAGTTGTCATTCTGAAACCTCATTGAAACAGATGCTCTGATGGAACTTTTGGGTGGGTAGAATTCCAGGAGATAGTTGTTGATGACATCCAATATGGTGTAATTAGACGGCTTTATTATTGTAGTGTGTAAATGTAAAAGTGACTTTCTTAATCACGATGGAACAATGACTACTGTAATCTGCATGCATAAACTCAGCAAAAGATAGTACAGTATCAGTAAACTATGGACCTCGATAAGTGCATTTTCCCTTTTTAACAGATCAATACTAAACTGTTCTTGCATGCCCAAGAACTTGAGCTCAGTGGTGACTGGTGAGCTTAGCAATACAGAATACATATCCTTTAGCAACACCAGAGTCGAGTCTGGCACAAAAGGTAGCAATGACCCATATGTAGTGAGATGCTCCACTAATCTAGGTGGTTATAGCCTTCCAAATCCGTCCGGTGACCCGAAGCTTGAGCCTTTTCCTTTCTCCACCGGAGAAAAAGAGTGCCATGTTTCGCTGGATTATGAGACCGTCATGGCTGTCCCTGACCTTCTGATGGCTCTCACGTATGCTCCGAGGGGTTCCTTCCCATATTAGTTTCCTCCCATGTGCTCCAACCTCCAGTCTGTAACTGAAGGTTTGTGCTTCAACCACGTCCCCCATGAACCGAACAAATGCCATGTACACTGGTGCCATGCCCAGTTGGAAGGCCTCAAAATGCAGGCAGAAGTACTGGCTGTAACAATTGAACACCTAACAATTTATGAACAAGATGAAGGTGATCAGCATTTAGTTAGTTGGGTATCAAACACACTATGCTAACTAACAGCCACAGAATCTGAGGAAACATGTATTGTATTGTTTAATTAGGACATAACACACTGTTTGATCCCATCAAAGTGTAACATGAAGTCAAGTGAAACAGCAAACTTAACTTACCATAAGCATCTTGGCTGCATTATCGATCTCGCGGGAAGTAGACTTGACATAAAGATGATCAAAGCTGCATCCATTGAGCATGTCTACTTTGTGATCATCTCTGAGATGTTCAACCAGATAGGCAATATCACCAACTACTGAGCACTCGGATCCAGGATAAGGGCAATTGTATGGTCTGAAGTTACACTTGGCTTCGTGCTGAGATTTTCTGTAGTAAGGAAAGATGTCCATGCATCCCAAAGAGCCATACTTGCAAGGAAGTTGTAGCGACTCAGCGACTTTCTCTAATGCCAAACATCTGATGTCTCCAAGTTCAACTCTACAAGTTGGGCAGCAGTTGTTCACTTTTGCTTTGCAAATGTTGCACAGAGTGTGCCCATTTTGGCACTGCAGAAATTAACACTATCAATCAACTACGTACTTTCATGTTGGAGCCAATAATTAAATCAGAAATGATTCAAATGGAAAATTTAGCGCTTAGAGGCATATGCTCGATCATCATCTCAAAAAAGCAGCCGACTTAGATAGGTTAATTAGTGTAGATTAATTGTCGATTCATATCCTAGTAGAGTCCAGCTGTTTAGGGTCCGTGCTCGTGTTAACAATCAAAATGTGATATGTTAGACTCAAAGTTAACCAACAACTTAGAACATCTAGGTGAATGATTAATTTCACATTTCAACCAACTCTCAAAATCAAAGACCAAATACGTACATAATTAAAGATACTAACTTTTTGAACAAGGAAAAGGTTATGATTATGTTTAACTTCAGTAATCCTATCCACATCATTTAGAGCTACATTTCACCCAAACGGATTATGATCCCAAAAAAAAAAATGTTTGATGTGAATATAAGATGGGGAAATTGAGCACTGACCTGGTGGATTGGTGGATACATAGAGTTTGTGCAGACGGGGCATTGCAGAAGTTCATGGAGGCTTGTGAAGGGAGACACAGCTTCACTGCAGTTAGACTTGGTGGCAGCAGAGGCCAACAGAAGACGGTGGTGACGGCGGAGACGGCGGTGATAAATGTGATCCTCATAGATCCCATCACAGGTTGACAGACATTCCAGACCATCATCATCCTCCATTGCCATATATATATATATATATATATATCCTTAATTACGTCATGGACTTTCTGCAGCTATGAAAGAGTAAAGAGAGAATGAAGGATATATAAACTACTAAGACTAATAGCTAGTATTGTATGTGCGTGACTGACTATCTATCTTGTCTGTTGCTTTAGTTGTTACTCTTCTTGGTAAGTGAATTGAATGATACTTGATGGTTACCCAGAAGAGAGTAAATGGAAAGGTACAGGGAGCAGAGACTATAGAGCTGGCTTTCTTGGTAGTATTTGCTCATGGGGGTCAGACAAGTCACCATCTTACACGCTCGCTCTTGCCTAAAACATAAATGTTTCTTGTCTACCAAGTGCTACTGCACTTAATGCTCCTAGCAAAACATATTTGGAAGAATGTTACCTAACTACTATGATTCCAATGCCTAAGAAGAGTTCAGATTTGGTGTATATAAGTCGATCCTTGATAAAACAAAGTGACAACACATTTTGCCCAAGATGGCAACCCACAAATGAGTAAAATAGTGGCTAGAAAGAGAGACTTTCCCACAAGTTACACTACTCTTAAAACACAACCCTTTGGTAAATAGAAAAGAGATATACTACTACCGACGAGTAAGTCGTCGTACCAAGTATAATGGCTATTTCTTGTTTTTGGGCCTTGGGCTCTGTTTTTCTTTTATTGTAAAGGACCATTTGCTAGTATTGGACCAAAGTGATAAACCCAAAACCCGCTTCGGATAACACTGAAACAGAGAGAGAGAGAGAGAGAGAGAGAGAGAGAGACAGAGACAGAGACAGAGAGAGAGTTCGGAGCTCTCAAAGTTCCAAACTTTCATTACTCATCTTCAAATTCCTCCACTGCAAAATTGCACTATCAATATGAAGGATTCATCATCGTCATCATACACCCTTGAATGATAGATAAACCCCATGAGCTTAAATTCCCACATTTCAATATAAACCCACCTTAAAACCCACAACCCCCAATTGCGCATGTTTTCTCTCTATCCTCACAGCTATGGCATCATCATCATACATTGACATTCTCAATTCACCTAACAGGCCCTGCATTCCCAAACCCCGCAGCCAACTCAAATCCCTATCTCGCTCAAAGCACTTCAATTTGATAACGAGAATCCGAAAGCAGCCAGCTTTCACCGTCCTCTGTCAATCCTCACGGTCCGGTGACGGTAACAAAGCTTCTGGGGATGACTTTGTGAGCAGGGTCTTGAAGCAGAACCCAAGCCAGGTTGAACCCAGGTTCTTAATCGGTGAAAAATTTTATACTTTGAAAGAAAAAGAGAGTTTGAGCAAGAAATCCAATCCGGGTCTTGCTGAATTCTTAGCCAAGACGTTGAATTTGAAGAGGACTGAGAACAGTGAGGCTCAGAATGACAACAGTGGAGTGAAGAAGAAGAAGAAGGATGAAGAGGCTGTGTTTTTGAATGATATTCTGAGAGAGTACAAGGGTAAGCTCTATGTGCCTGAGCAGGTTTTTGGGACCGAGTTGCCTGAAGAAGATGAGTTTGACAAGAGATTGGAGGAACTGCCCAGAATGAGCTTTGAAGAGTTTCAGAAAGCTATGAGGACTGACAAGGTTGACTTGTTGACTTTTAAGGAAGTGACAGGTGGTTCTTATGGGTTCAGTGACTTCATTGTTGATTTGAAAGAGATCCCAGGAGAGAAGAGCTTGCATAGAACCAAATGGTATAAAAATGAGTGTTCATTTTGTTACTTATAATGTGGTTTGTGGATTTTGTGGTTGTGTAGTGATTATATATGGTTGGCAATTTTTCAGGGCAATGAGGTTGGATGAGGCTGAAGCTCAGGCTCTTTTGGAGGAGTATACGGGTCCGAGATATGTGATAGAAAGGCATACCACGGTGATTATTCTTTGAGCTCCTTTTGTTTTGGTTTATTGAAACTTATGAGTAATTACATTCTTGGTATGATCTTCATGGGTGTGCAAGTAGAGTGTTACATATGTAGTACATTCTAAGCTAAGGGTTTTGCTATTAGTGTCCATTATGGTGATCGTGGCTGCATTGGTTTTCCAATCACCTTAAGCTGAGTTAAAGAATTAGAATAATCTCATCCTAGAGTGTTAGACTTCAGTTTGTGGGACCATATATATAGAATGCAATACGGTGATGACATAGATTTGTGAGGTGTGGGTGTGTGACCATATGGATGCTTAAAGAATCAGGTAATCTGCTTTCATTTCACGATAACTTTTGTTTACTGTTTGAATCTTCTGCTGCAGTCTTCGGTTGGTAGCATACCACAATACCCTCATCCGGTGGCTTCTTCCATCTCGAGCAGAATGATGGTAGAGCTTGGAGTGGTAACAGCTTTAATGGCTGCTGCTGCAGTTGTTGTTGGAGGACTCCTGGCTTCTGCAGTATTTGCTGTTACTAGTTTTGTTTTCGTGTCAGCTGTATATGTTGTATGGCCCATATTAAAGCCTTTTGTAAGGCTTTTTCTTGGTCTCATTCTTGGTATTTTGGAGAGAGTATGGGAAAATGTTGTTGATTTTTTCAGTGATGGTGGCATTTTCTCGAAATTAAATGAATTTTACACTTTTGGTGGTATCTCCTCCAGCCTTGAGATGGCCAAACCAATTGGTATTGTCCTTTTGACTATGGTCCTTCTTGTCCGTTTCACACTTTCAAGAAGACCCAAGAACTTCAGGAAGTGGGTAAAGCTACTTTATCCCTGCAATTCTAGTTTCATTTCCTTTGCATTATTTGGCTTGCCTTAATTTTGTGCTGTGCATTTTATGACCAAGAGTTGCATTTACTTTTGCAGGATCTGTGGCAAGGGATTGATTTTTCACGATCTAAAGCAGAAGCTCGTGTTGATGTTAGTTTTCTAATAGCTACTGACTTGTGCACCTCTTTGTATCTGTATGTTTAACAGAATATACTTATAACTGTTGTGATACACTGATATATTTCCAGGGGTCAACTGGAGTCAAATTTGGTGATGTGGCAGGGATTGATGAAGCAGTAGAGGAACTCCAAGAGGTATTCTTGAAAATGAATTGCTTGGAAATCGTAATATGTCCTAAATTTTGAGTTAGCCATAATTCCATATTATAACATGAAAAATTGTTAATATAGATGATTTTTTGCTGTGTAGTTGGTCAAGTACCTGAAGAACCCAGAATTGTTTGATAAGATGGGAATAAAGCCACCTCATGGGGTTCTTTTAGAAGGTCCACCTGGATGTGGCAAGGTTGGTACTTGCTCAATTTTAGTTTATGCACGTGAACTTACACCTTGGTAATTTTATCAGTTTACCTTGCTTTCAGACATTGGTTGCCAAAGCTATTGCTGGGGAGGCTGGCGTTCCATTTTATCAAATGGCAGGATCTGAGTTTGTTGAAGTTTTAGTTGGTGTTGGCTCTGCTCGTATCAGGGATCTATTCAAAAGAGCCAAGGTAACCAGACTTCTCATTCATGACTACTCTCGAATGACTGTCATTGTACTCCTTTCATCCAACTTCAAATTTTTGTGGGGATAGTACTTTGTTGACCACATAGACTCTCCTCTTTATGTTACTGTTTCCCTCAGAATGTCATGCATCTTATCAGGAATATAGCTTAAACTTAATCTCCTTTGTGTAACTTCTTTCTCAAGATGGCATTTTCTTTGTTGAGATTCTTATGTTATGATTGTTCTTGGTGCAGGTAAACAAACCATCAGTTATTTTTATCGACGAAATTGATGCATTGGCTACTAGGTATTCCCATTTCCCTATGAAAAACACAAGTCCTTCATAATATAGCCCATTTTACAAGGCTGACAAGAGCCAAGTCCATAGCTGAAACTGGATCAGATGAGCTTAATTTTTTGTTGACTGTCAGACGTCAAGGGATTTTCAAGGAATCTGGCGACCAGCTTTATAATGCAGCCACTCAGGAGAGGGAAACCACTCTGAATCAGCTCTTGATAGAGCTTGATGGGTTTGATACTGGTAAAGGTGTTATATTCTTAGCTGCTACAAATCGCAGGGATTTGTTAGATCCTGCACTTCTCCGACCAGGTCGCTTTGATCGCAAGGTTTGTTTCTCTATCTGAGTAGTAGACAAGGTTAGATTTAAACTACTCTGTTACTTGATGTGCCATAACTATTCTCAGATTATTGATTGATGTTGTCAAGCCTGGTGATTCTATATTGGATATTTACTGACTTGTAATGAACTGCGAAATAGTATGTATGCATGCCACAACAGATATGTCCTGCATGTTTTCCATATAAATGATAATATATATATGTTCGTTGGCTCTATAGAATAAGATAAAGTTGCTCATTGTTCTTTGGTTCTATCTTACAGATAAAGATTCGTCCTCCTGGTCCAAAAGGAAGATTGGATATTTTAAAAATTCATGCAAGCAAAGTTAAAATGTCAGAGTCTGTTGATTTGTCAAGCTATGCACTGAATTTACCTGGTATGCATCTGTTTTTGGTATTCAATTGAATTGCTTATTTGAATGCCTGAATCCAATTAGCAAGTTATCAGGATGGACGGGAGCAAAGTTGGCTCAGCTGGTACAAGAGGCTGCACTTGTAGCAGTGAGGAAGGGGCATGAGTCAATTTTTCGGTCTGATTTGGATGATGCAGTTGATAGGCTCACAGTAGGACCAAAACGGGTTGGAATAGAATTGGGTCATCAGGGACAATGTCGCCGAGCTACTACTGAAGTTGGAGTTGCAATGACTTCTCATCTGCTTAGGCAATATGAGAATGCAAAAGTAGAGAGCTGTGATCGCATTTCAATCATTCCTCGTGGCCAGGTGCCCTTTCTGCTCTTTATCCCCTTAAAAATCAGTTGAAGTGCTTGATACTTGGCAATTGTCTTTTCAGATTAACTTCAAAAGTCAGTTGTATGTAGTGCCTAATTTGACATAATGTTTATAAAAGCTTGACTGGTATTTTTTTATTCCGATTCTTGTCACTGATGGTGTAAACTTGATAATTAAATTGCTCAGACATTATCACAAGTTGTATTTGATCGTCTTGATGATGAAGCATACATGTTTGAGCGCCGTCCACAGCTGTTGCACCGTCTTCAGGTTAGCCACTTTTGTATATTTTGCTCCTATTTTTACTGCATCGGTTTCTTTAATTTAAATTTGTTTCTTTTGCAGGTTTTACTTGGAGGGAGGGCTGCTGAAGAGGTTTTATATGGAAGAGACACATCAAGAGCATCTGTTGACTACCTTGCGGATGCATCCTGGCTTGCTCGTAAAATCTTAACTGTGTTAGTTCCTTAACTTCTATTCTTCTCTTTAGTGCTTGTTTTGTCGGTGTTATTGTATTGATCTGATTGTCTTTCTTTAGTTGGAATTTGGAGAACCCTATGGTCATACATGGAGAGCCACCACCTTGGAGGAAGAAACCCAAGTTTGTTGGCCCCCGGCTGGACTTTGAGGGATCACTTTATGATGACTATGACCTGATTGAACCACCAGTTAACTTCAATTTAGATGATGAGGTGGCACAACGGACTGAAGAGCTGGTACATAGCATGTATGAAAAGACTCTTTCTTTGCTTAAGCAGCATCATGCAGCTTTGCTTAAAACCGTGAAGGTAATTGGTTTGAATGCATGCAACATTCCAGTTGCTTTTCTGATAAGTTTTAATACTTGAGTCGGATGTCACTGTGACACCAGTCAAGAAACTGATTTACAGTCTCTATCAATTTCATCTTGCAGGTGCTTCTCGAACACAAGGAAATCAGCGGCGAAGAAATTGATTTCATCTTGAGCAAGTACCCTCCACAAACAGCGGTGAAACTTCTCTTAGAGGAAGAAAATCCTGGTAGCCTCCAGTTCATGAAACAAGAACAGAGACGTGAGCTCGAGTGTTCTCTCGTCACCCAACAAAAAGGCGAAACCCTATAAACCATCCACGAAGCTCCATCTCCCTCGGAACACAGCATATATATGAGATTTTCATCCTGTAATTTTTTGGTGTATACCCCTAAGCTTATATATGTACTTGTTGTATTCAAAACAAGCCCAGTTTTTCTTGGGGCTCTTCAATATTATTGAAAAGAAAAAAACTGTCCATCATTTACAAGAGTTATGATTTAGTCCCGGACCATATAGACGGTGATATATACTGTAAACAGTAGAAGTGGCCGTTGGAACATGACACTAGAAACTTTTTCATGGCCCTAAAATTAGAGCTGAATCCAAAAGCGAGTTCTATGCGCCTTAAAACAGGAAAAAGCAGTTGCCGCAACACTAGGACTATTTTAGCCACAGAAAATCAGACAAAGGAAAACGAGTTGCCCCCATTGGAAGCAATTTCTTGTCTGTTGTTTCTCTAATGAAATGAAACGCATAGACCTTTCTTCAATGAGAGAAAGATGAAGAAGCATCGCCATGGCTCCTTACACATCAAAATTCAGAGCAACCATGAAATCAGCAATGACAACTGCAGAGGAGGAAGCAAACACAATAAGACCACCACCACCAACAACAACAACAAAGGGAAGAGCTTGTACGAGCTTTCTCTGTCTTTGATCTTCTCTCTCTGGTGTCTTGTCTTCTTGTTCTACTCTAAGCTTGGTCTTGGCCATGGCAGTGGAGGTACTTACTGGGTTTAGATTGTGGAGCATATTCTGTGTTCATATGCGGGTTTTGGCTCTAATTTGTCAATACCCAGATTCCAGTTTTGCATTTCCTAGCAGACCCATTTCCTATATATATTGTGATTGTATCTAGTAGATTGAGACGAAGTTCAAGCCTTTCAATTTTGGGAATCAGTAAAGCTGAAAACTTTGATTTTTTTTTTATCGCTAATGTGAAGCCTTTGAAGTTGTGATGATATGTCACTAATGTAAAAAGTAGGCAATCAATGGATAAGTTGATTACATGGATATGCTTATGCACTATTATTACATGGATAAGTGGCATAAGATTTAGCTTTGCAGATGTGCTATCATTGTTTTAGGCACTACTGCATTATTGGTGAAATAATATGTTGTTCTTTGATATGCTAACAGCGTTCACTCTATAGGCTATATTGTGCTTAAATTGTAACTCTTGAGCAACTCAATAGGATCTATTATGCTTCTTGGTTGTAGATTGGCTTAGTATTATGGTACTTGGTTTTCTTCTATGCAACTCTTAGGCTAGAGTTTATTTATTAGGAGATCTCTTCTTCTGGTGCCTAATGCTCATAGAAATCAATGACCTTGTGGTGATTATCCTGTAGTTGGAACGAGTGAAAATTCTTCTAAGAATTACTATTTTCTTCTTTGAATTGGTGATTTCTGGCAGAATATTGTATTGACTTGCTCGTTCTCTTTCAGTGAACATTTCATTTCCTGGTAACAGAACTGCACATTGTCCTGCTCACCATGGTAAGCATGCATATTCGTTTATCGCAAATGGAGGCGAAAATCAGACAAATGGGATGTTATTAAATTATAATTCGTCTGAGAGTTGTAATGATTCTGGCATTACTCAGAATCTTCCAGTTTCCGAGTACTCACTTCCAGAGACGAATGGATTAGAAAAGATACTTTGGAGAGTTCTGGGTTATAGCAACTTGGTTTGTCAGCTACACCAAGGACAAGAAGAGCAGAACAGACTGAACACAACTTCTCACTCTACCTATCTCAATCTTGATGAATATCGAAACATTACAAAGCAGGAAAAAGGACGTGTAATGCCCACTCAGCTTGTTAACATCACCCATGGGCTTGAACCTGATGGAACGGAGTACAACCATGCCTCAGCATCCAAGGGGGCAAAGGTGGTGGCTCACAACAAGGAAGCAAAAGGTGCAAGTAACATTTTAGTGAATGATCACGATAAGTACCTGAGAAACCCTTGTTCCGTAGGTGGAAAGTTTGTTATAGTTGAGCTGGCGGAGGAGACTCTTGTTGATGCTGTCAAAATTGCAAACTTTGAGCACTACTCTTCAAATTTCAAGGATTTTGAATTGTCTGGTAGCTCAACCTATCCAACAGAAGCATGGTCCCCATTGGGAAACTTTGTAGCTTCTAATAGCAAGAATGCTCAAACCTTTAAGCTGCCTGAAGCCAAATGGGTAAGATACCTAAAGTTGGATTTACTAAGCCACTATGGGTCAGAGTTCTACTGCACATTGAGTGTTCTAGAGGTGTATGGTATTAATGCAATCGAACGAATGCTTGAAGATTTGATTGTGGAGTCGGCGGAACTTGTCACAAACAAACTGCCAGAACTTAATGCAACTGCAGTATCTTCTACAAAGGAAGAGGCTAGTCCCTCTAACCAGAAAACAAGCAGTGAAGGTCAAAATGGGGCCGGGACAGCTGGTGCAGGGATAGAAAGCACTGAAGATGCACAACGAGCCAATTCAGATGTTACCAAAAGTTCAGTAACTACCAACAAGGTTCAAGAACCGGTTCTGAAAGTTAGACAACAGCCTAATGGAAGAATTCATGGAGATTCAGTTCTGAAGATTTTGATGCAGAAAGTGAGGTCCCTTGAGCTGAATTTATCCGAGCTGGAGGAGTATATTAAAGAATTGAATCGACGACAAGGTGATGTTTTGCCAGAGCTTGGTAAGGAGCTGTTAAAAATATCATTGATGTTGGAGGACAGCAAAATGGAGGTTAAAGATCTCATGCAATGGAAAGAATCTATGGTACTTTTCATTTTTTTCTTTTATTTATTTACATACATCCCTTTCGTTGTCTTGGTTGCTTAGCATCCTTCTGTTTCTTCAGGAAAAAGAAATGACTGATCTTGAATCATGGAAAGCTGCTGTATCGTCTCAGTTGAATGCATTGGCCAGGGAAAATAACTTGTTGAGGTTAGAAATATATGACACTATTGTATAATTCTTCACATCAATTGTTACTTCGTATTTTGACTTTAGTGATGGATATCTACCGTGTTGCTGCAGATTGGATTTTGAAAAGGTTGTAAATGATCAAGCGAGCGTAGAGAGCAAGGAGCTTGCTATTTTAGCAGTTAGTCTTTTCTTTTTATGCTTTGCAATTCTCAAGCTAGTTTCATTTCAAGTTTTGACATTATTCAGAACCTCTCAACCTGATACGGGATGCAGGAAAAGTAGAGGTTGGGTTTTAGTTATTGTTAGCAGCAGTATGACAATTTTCGTTACTTTGATCTATAGCTAGTTCTTGTTTCCTGTAGTGGGCGAATCGGAGCATTAGTAGCATTAGGGGGTCGTGCTCACTCTGTGACTCTAGAAAATAGATTTTGTGTAGACAATCAGTGTTATCAAAAAAATAGTTCCATCTGTTTCTTATTCGTAATGCCAAGCCAGAACTGCTATAAATAAACTGAAGGTGGTCAATTGCACAATTGCATTTAGAAAAGCTTTGAACAATATATGGCAACCAAAAATCAGATATTTTTATCTTGGACTTGGCTTCAATATCATCAGCAAAGCAAAGCACGCAGCACTAGTTAGTATGCCACCCGCAGTCATCATCATAAGCATATTGCTATTCAACGCCGCTGGCATTGATGGCTCTGATGGACTCGCTGCTTCCATAGTCCGCAGTGAGTATCGGCACAAGGGACACAATTGATTAATCTCAAGCCACTTTACAATACAAATTTCATGATAAAGATGTGAGCAGGGCAAGCGAGTAATCATCAGCTGATCATCAGCAAAGTGGTCAAGGTCTTCCCAACAGATAGCACATCTCGTCTGTCTAACACTAGTTTCCAGACTATTTGAGTCTCACTTTCTCCGAACCCTCAATGCAGGAACTAGTTGCCGGAATAAGTTTCGGCTCATATTCAGGGTGCATACCAACAAACGTTTGCTCATTATCTTCAACCTGAAAATCTGGTGAGGATTCGCCCAACCCTCCTGGGATAGGTTCACTTGTACTTTCCAAGAACGTTGAGTCACATCCCATACCCTCACAAGAATAGTAATAGTATGGCCACGCAGGGGGACGCACATTTGAACTTGCTGAAATAGTTTTTCAATAACAACTGGTTGCTCATCTTGGGGGACAAGTACGTTGGAAAGTTTCTTGGCCATCAACTCTGTATACCTAGGCCTCTCCGATGCTTGCTTGACATCGGAGACAAGGACAAAAGCATGTGCTCGACTTATGCCTTGTGATGGTTCATAAAAAATGAGAAATGGAGCTTCAACCCAGCGGTTTGCGGTCACCCTGTAGTGCATGAATTTGATCATGGTGTCCATGTCGCTTGGCGTTTTAGGGTCTGTGGGTAGTCTAGAATGGTACTTACGCACTGTGTTCCGGAAAGAACGTCGTCTCTCATCAGTAGACATTCTTGCTCCAAAATCTGAATACGAAAGATGATATAATCTGCAACTTGTCCTAGAGGAATAATTGATCATGATAGACTACTGTAACTCTTTTATTGATAGAATGTCATATATAGACTGATACAATCTATTACAATAAATGTGCCTATAAAATAGGGATTCTCTGTATCTTTAGTTACACTAATCCATATCTAATTAGGATAAGACATACACCGGAAGTCACGGAGAATAAATCTTCTTAAACACTTCCGCTTGTGTTGATGACTTTAAGAATGATGCATGACATGTTGTCTCACTAAAAACCTCATCAAACAAACAAAACCTCATGGATAAAACAAAAGCTTGGTGTAAGGGAAAAAGAGTATAACACATCAACTACAAACGCTACAACATGTGACGTAGACTTCCCTTGATGTCTGCAGAAATGTAACTTCCCCTGACTGTAAACTTAGTCATGGAGTTCAGATAACCTGCGCATACCAATGTGTCTCACATGTTTCAGAAATGTAGATTTGACTAATGACTTGGTAAATAAGTCTGCAACATTATCCGCTGAATCAACCTGGCTCAAATGAATATTTAGCAGCTGTTGTTGTTGCTGATTGAAGAAGAATTTCAGCGTGATATGCTTTTATTGTCACCCTTAATGTAACCCAACTAAGACGTGTATACCACATCCTACCGGATTGTTTCAATCCATATAGTGAACGTCTTAATCTGATTACGTGAGCACTTTGTGGTTTAGAGTTACTTGATTTGGGTAAAGCAATGTCATCCATCATTCTCATGTATATCTCCGAATCAAGATCCCCATAGAGATATGCAGTAACCACATCCATAAGCTGCATGTTTAATTTCACGGACACTACCAAAATTATCAAGTAGCGGAAGGTGATGATGTCCATAAATGGAGAATACATATCTTCATAATCAATTTCAGAGCGTTGAGATAAACCATGTGCCACTAGTCTAGCTTTATAATGCAAGACCTCATTCTTCTCATTATGCTTCTAAACAAAGACACATTTATGTCCTACCAGCTTAACATTCGGTGGGTATAGCACTACCGGACCAAAAATTTGCCTTTTATTCATAGAGTCTAGTTCGGCCTGGATTGCTACCTTCTAATTCGACCAATCCGCTCTTTATTGAAAATTCTCCACAAAGCGAGGTTTCACTTCATCGACGTCTATAATATCCTGAGCGACAGAATAAGCAAATGCATTATTAACTAATTAACATGGAAGATCTATCCATAAAAACGCACACATCATTTGTTCTAAGTGAGATTTCTTTGTTCTCTGACAACACAAGAGGTTCTGAGGCATCTCCCATCCATGCCAATTGTGATTCAAGGACATAAATTTAGTCAGAGATAATCTCATGTGAAGGATTCACAATGATGATGATGAATGGATCTTTGTGTGCCTCGATGACCTGCCTTTTAACCGACGGCTCGTTAGTGGACTTTCTTGGTCTCCCCTGTTTCCTGGTGGGAGCTGAGGCCAACTCAACATCTTCCACCTGGGCAGGATGAACGTTTCCTTGCCCGGTGTTAGTACTAACCAATCCATTTTTTCGGGATTTCCAACCCTGCAGGAATGTTTACAGCAGGTATATCCGATCTCGTCACTTTAGCGATATCAGTAAAGGAGTCAGGCATAGAGTATGTTACTTTCTGAAGATCAAGTATTCTTTGCACTTCTATCTCACTCTGAAATGTGTGAGGATCATGATGAGACATAGTAGGATTAGACCACGTCAACTCCTGACGTTGAATCAGAATAGATACATTCCTTCCTCCCCTAACGTCGGGAAGTATGTCTCATCAAAGTGGTAATCTGCAAATCTTGCAGTAAAGAGATTTCTTGTCAAAAGTTCAAGATAGCGGACTATCGTTGGAGCTTCATAGCTAACATAAATGCCTAATATTATTTGAAAACCCATTTTAGTGTGTCGTGGAGGCGCAATAGGCACATATACGTGGTCTAATCCTACTATGTCAAGCTCATATCCAGTTAGTGCGCACTAAATGGTTGGGGTTCTACAGATCGAAAACGAAGAAGCATAGTTGCGTGTAACACTGCATAACTCCACGCGGATACCGGTAAGTTTGTATGCATTACCAACGTGCGAGACACAAGCTGTAACCGCTTGATGTGAGCCTCTGCTAAACCGTTCTGAGAATGAACATGAGGAATGAGATGTTCAACTTCAATCCCAACAAACATGAAGTAATCATCAAAATATTTCAATGTAAAATCTCTTGCGTTGTCCATTCTAATAAACCTAATCGGATGATCCGGGTGGTGAGCCCGAAACTTAATAATTTGTGTCAGGAGTTTTACAAATGCAACATTTCTTGTGGATAGTAAAGCAACGTGTGACCATCACGTTGATGCATCTACAAAAACCATGAAATATTTAAATGGTCCGTATTCCGGTTTAATAGACCCACAAATATCACCTTAGATCCTTTGTAAGAATGGAATATTGTCGGTGTTGTCAACAACAAAGGAAGAACGTACCTGTAACTTTGTTAAGGAACAAGCTTTGCAAAACGAGCGATGTGCATAAGAGATTGCAACATATGAATTTGGTGGGATAATGTACGACGCCACAACAATACTTTGTCGGGATTGGCACTCATCTTAGAGACCGAGGCAGGACTGAGAGGAGTAGTCTCATCCTCCCATCTAAACCAATGGATTTAGGTATTCCCACATGCTTCTTCACTCTGAAGAATGGATGATTATGAGTATTTTTTAATATTTTGATCATCATATCACAACCTGGATGTCCTAGTCAAAAACGTCAAAGCTTGTATGATTTCGAGTCACACAAAGTTGTGTGAGTCATGACATTTGATTCAATGATCTGAACCGTAGTTAGATATAGACCACTACGAATAGCCGAAAACTTCTCTAGAATGCGCTTGCGGCCATATTCAACAGAGGTGATACACAATAGTTCTTGTCCATTATCACGATATGTTTCCAAGTGGAAACCGTTGACGCGAATATCCTTGAAACTTAACAAGGTTTGATTGGCCTTTGGCGCGTATAAGGCATCGGTGATAAACAATCTTGTACCATGAGGCAATAGAAATTCTGCTGAATCACACCCTTGTATAACAGGCGATACACCTATCATGGTAGTCACTGAGGATTTCTATGGAAAAAGATCCACAAACAGTTGTCTATTTCACAGAATGGTGTGGGTAGTACCATTATTTACAAGACACTAAATCTCGCCTTGAGACATCTACAAAAGCAATGTAAATAAATGAGTCTTTGAACTAAAGACCAGGCGGACACTTTAAGTAAACACTTAAAAAAATTGAATAAAGATGTGATCCTTGTTGAGTGCTGACATAGCATGACAGAAATCGATGTAAACTCACAACTGGTACAAAATTCTAGGTTGGTCGTTTTAGACCAACAATTTTTCAACGAAAAATTTTAAAATTTTTTCATCATTTTCCAATAAAATTGATGTACAATACATCAAAAACACCACAATCTGGGTAGCACCTTCGATGGATCAAAGTACAAAAATTTTGATGGATTGAAAATCTCACAAACCTACCCGAGGGGTACCTTCGATAGATCGAAGAACAATTCTTTGATGGATCGAAGAAACCCAAAATAAAATTTGATTCTCTGATACTGATTTTCGATTTTCGATTTTTAATGAGTTGAAGAATTAGGCTTTGATGGATTGAAAATCTTGACGCGAAACAATTCTTCGATGGATCGAGGAAGAAATCCTTGATGGATTTAAAAATACAGTATAAGGACCCAAGGATGATCCGAGGAAAATTGAGCTTCAATCAAAACCAACTCCCGAAGTCAAATCAACCCAACCCATCGCTCATCCCACACATTCAATCAATCAATCAAATCTGAGGAGATGTAAACTTCTCTTCAATTTTGGATATCACATAGGGTTGTGTAGAGGCACCTCCGACTCTAATTTGTCGTTTTAAGATATGAATCTGACTATCCATCATCAATGGTTTCTCTTATTCTACATATTCAATCTCATCAAAGGCTTATATGATTTCGATTTCCGTGTTGAATTCTGACTCTCAGAAGTTACATAACTTTTTAATATAGAAAAAAATATTTTATAACAGAGTTTTCATGGCCAGGGACGGACTGGGAAATCTGTTTTCTAGTAGAAGTAGAAGTTGAAGTGTAGAACTATTACACTTATATAGACGAGTGTAATTCCTTGACGAATAGGTTGTCCGTTGTTGTTATATATGAATTCTTGAAGCGTGAAGCATTTTAACTCTGATTAGTGTTTGATTACATTGGTCTGCAATTTCAGATTTTGGAGCTGGGTTGAGTGCAAGAATGTCTACGAAAGAGCGACATTTTTTCCGGAAAGCAGTGCGTATATACAGATTAGACTCCGAAAATGGTGAGTAGGCCCAGCAGAATGATGCTTATATTGTCGCAGGGGATATGGAAACAATTGCAAGCGGTATCCCAGAAACACATAACGGCGGCAAATGGTGCACGATTTCCTCCACTAGGTAGTGAGAAGCAGAGGTCTATAAGAGCACCTGCACCGCGCCTGAATTTCAGCACGAGCAGCTCCGGGGGCCCGCCAAAGTCGTCGGCGACTGCTCGGCACGAGCAGCTGCGGGGGCCACGGAGTGGGTGAGAGGGGGGAGGTGGGCCCGACCGGCGAGCAGCACGAGCAAGGCAGTGCAGCGGCGCTGCAGCTCGTCGGCGACCGCTCGTTGACGAGCTCGGGAGCTGCTGCTCGAGCTCGCTGCGCTGCAGGTGCTCTAAGGTGGACGATGTCGACTGCTTGCCAACAGACTAGGTCTACTTCGCGACGAGCCTTGTACCACGTTCACTCGTTATCGGAGGTAGTCGGCCATTTGCCGATTGAGCAGAGAGTGTCTTTGTTCGTCCACTCGGTTGGGTCACTCTGCTTGTCTCATCTTAAGATTAAGGCGAAGTTGCAGGAGCTGTCATGGAGAACCTGGTAAAGTGCTGGGTTGATTGGTGTTTTGAGGAAATGGCCTAAACGACCGGTGGCGACATTTGAGAGTTTGAGCATGGTGATCGGACATGGTTTTTGCTGTTTAGCGATGGTTCAAACAAACTTGGCAAAGAGTTCGGCGTTCTTTTTGGTAAGGTGAGGATATTCTTGCTTGTGAGGTAGCATTTTTGGATCAGAGAAAGTGGTCGGCAGAGGAGAAAATCTGGCTTTAGAAGGAAGTTTGGGATATTGAGAAGATGGAAGAAGAAGAAGTGTATTGAAGTGTGGACTTTGATGGGGCGTGTGCTTTTTATATGACGTCATCTGTTATGGCGCGACTTTTCAGAGTAGATGGCTGAGGTGGCGTTACGAGTGAAAAATTACCGTTTGGAATAAACGGTATGTCGTTAAGATAACAAACCTCTTCAATTGCACTGGGATTTAATTTCGAGGCTTGACGGACAATGTTTAGACCCAAAATAAAATATCTTGTTGTTGGGATTTAAGGGCTGAAGTAGGCAGCCTGGAAAGATAGTCTGTAATGACTGGGTTGGACTGGAGTGAATAAAGAGGCTGATACTGGCGTCCCGTGTTAAATAGTTGTTTACCTTTCCTTGTGAGGGAAGGATTCCCTGGTGAGTTTATCATCAAGGTCTTAGACTTTGATTATAAAACCTAGGAAGTAAGATTCTGAAGAGTTAGAGTTGTTTAATGAGTCTAATTGTGAAGAATTCTAGATATACATTGACAACGGATTGCCTCCTATACATAGAGGAGGTTAGTGAAAGAGAAAGGATCAAAGATCACATACATATTTTGCTCTCGGCAAACTATCTTCTCATCTCGAGAAAACCCTACAACCAGCGATCAAGAGATCATCACCCGAATGAGCGCGTGTATTTTGCGATCTACGGACGCAACACACTGTGTTCTCAACACTCTGTCAAGGAGATTCCTCTGCTTCACACCGTAGGAGTTGTGAGGTATCGATATTCGTGGCTCTGCGAGAGACACGAAACCATAAAATCTTAAGTCACTTAGGCAAGAAAAATCTAGCAGGCGGGGTTAGTGTTCTCTCTGTCTCAATCACTTCTTAGAAGTCAGGCAACGGTGGGCTACGTTCAACGTTCCATCCCACGACAGTGACACGCCAAGCGCATACAAGCACGAGATCAAGAAAAAAGACAGTTTGAAAGTTTCTTGGGACCCTGGAAAATTTTGGTGCCAAACAGGGCATACTAACTAGTGGTGCGTGCTTTGGTTTGCAGATGATATTGAAGCCAAGTCCAAGATAAAAATATCTGATTTTTTTGTCTATGTTTTCCTTTGGTTGGCATATATTGCTCAAGGCTTTAGTAAATGCAATTGTGCAATTGGCCAGCATCAGTTTACTCGTTTTCCATTTCGATTTCGATTTCGATTTCAATTTCAATTTGGATAGTAAGACTAGATGTGTGCTGAATTTATAAGTTATATATAGCTAGTTCTGCCAACTCGGATCACTGTCATGTTGACGTTGGAAACTGTATTTTTCACCTGATATGTAAGCAACTACTGTGATTTTTCTTTTCTTCCCTTCCTATTATGATTTATTATGATTGATTATAGGTTGCCTAGTGATGATCGATCTGTTTCAAATAAAGATAAAGAAGCTGTGTTAGTTTGAGAACCTTGTTTCTAGTATTAAAATTAAAGTTAGCATACTACCCGTCATGTCTTTTTGAAGAGTTTGATATCCTTGCCATCAATTACTTCCCTTATATGCTATTAAAGATGGTCTTGGTGATTTGAAACACAGAATATATTTTGATGTCTAAAATAGTTATTTTCTGATGTACCTAATTTAAACAGTACAAAATAGTCGTCTTTTCTGCATCTAATAAAGCACGATAACCTGGTTAGCATTCTCAAGCACCAAACACAAATACACATAACAACCATGAATCATCATTCCAATTATATTTGACAAGAAAACAGCGATTTACTTTCTTATTTGTCGAAGAAGCCAAGTTTTTATAATTTAACGTCAAACTGGGATTTTCACGCCAGTTAAACTGAAACCAGAGCAGAGGCGAAACAAAAACTGACACAGAAGTTGTTCACACCAGTTTCCAATTATGCCTTGCTTGAAACCATTTAATGCATTCATTTTTGAAGGGTCTTGGTCTTCATAATCTCCTATGACATATTCTCCTTCTGTTGGAGTTGTCTCTTGCAGTATATTCATATTAATCAGGATCTGTGCAAAGATAAAATACATCTGTAACATATCTATCAATATTACGTGTCCTTTCTATGGTTTTTTCAAACTTTCATCTAATTAATGTTCCGAAATGTGGATTATTATGTACCTTCATCTTCAGTAGCATGAAGTCACATATCTGTTAATGCATGCAGCCATATCACCGGCCTCACCGAGTTCTGGGCATAAATAAATTAACTAAGATCATCACATCTTCCTAGCTAGGTCTACCTAAAGTAGACAAATAGTTCAATATTAAGATGAACTCAAATTCTATTTCAAATTCTATTCCATGACCACGAATCAATTTGAGAAGTACACCTAGCTACTTCCTCGTACTTTATGTTGGAGGAAACAGAATAGTTTCATTGATCAATGCACTGAAAATCCAAATTCATCTTCCATATGCAAACCCTAATACTTACGGTACATAGAAACTTCTCAAATCAGTAGAAAAGTATAGATAAAGTGTTTAAGTTACAATGTGATATTTTCATTCATTTTTAAATTGGGTATATACAAGTTTACAAGATATATTTTTAATACAAGAAAATATCTCCAATAAAGAATAAATCAATTCTAATTACAATAGGAAACTAAAATATCTACAAGATCAATATTTGTCAACACTTCTCCTCAAGTTGGCGCGTAGATGTCAATCATACCCAACTTGTCCAACTCTTTACTAAAGGCTTCATGAAACGATCATTTAGTAAGAACATCAGCTAACTGTTCTTCAGACGACACAAAAGAAAACCAAATAATCTTCTTGTCAAGGTTATCTCTTAAAAAATGTCTATCAACATCCACATGTTTGGTTCTATCATACTTTACTGGGTTATGAACAATCTCAACAACAGTTGTGTTATCACAATGCAAATCTATAGGTTTCTGAAGCTTGAAACCTAACTTTTTTTGCACATTCTTGATCTACAATAATTCACATATTCTATTTGCCATTCCACGGTATTCATCCTCTGCTTTAGAACGAGCAATTATATTTTGTTTCTTACTGCACCAAGTTACCAGACTTCCACCAATAAAAGTAAAGTAACCAGAAGTAGACGCCCTATTGGTATGATCATCAGCCCAGTCAGCATCACTATAGCCTGAAACACACACATCACGAGTATAGCTAGAAACACACAACTCACTATTTCTTACGAATAACAACCCCTTACCAGGTGTGTCATTTAGATACCTGAGAATATGTAATACCGCACTCATATGGTCTACTCCAGGATTATGCATAAACCGACTCACCATACTAATAGCATATGAAATGTCAGGTTTAGTATGTGATAAATAAATGAGTCTCCCAACTAAACGCTAATACCTGTCCTTATTCATTGGAACTTGATATGGAAGAAGTTCTAATCTGTGATTCTGCTCAATAAGACTGGCAGCAGGTTTACAGTCCAACAATCCAATTTCAACAAGAAGATCCAAAACATACTTCCTTTGGGATAATGTAATCCCTTTCTTGGACCTTGCGACTTCAATTCCTAAGAAATATTTCAACTCACCCAGATGTTTCATGTCAAACTCTTGTGACAATTATTTCTGGAGACTTGCCATCTCGCATAGATCATCTTCTGTAACCACCATATCATCAACATACACAATCAAGGTTGTAGTCTTACCATCCTTGCGCTTAACGAACAAGGTGTGATCCGAGTTACACTAGCGATACTCAAACTTCTTCATTGCCTTGGAGAAGCGTCCAAACCATGCTCTAGGTAATTGTTTCAAACCATAACCATATATAAACTTCTTCAAATGACACACTTTTCTCTCATTGCCTGGTTTGCAGCTAATTCCTGGTGGAGTGTTCATGTATACTTCAATTCTTCTTCTAAGTCGCCATTCAGAAAAGCATTCTTCACATCAAACTGGCGTAGAGACAAATCATAATGAGCTGCAAGGGCAATAAGGATTCTTACAGTATTAATTTTGGCAACAGGTATAAAAGTCTCTGTTATAGCGGAAGCAAATAAATGTAAGAACAAACACAGATTTAACGTGGTTCACTAACGCGAGTTAGCTACGTCCACGGCAGAAGGAGAACCAATTACTTTATCTTGGAGAACCAGATTACAAAGTATATCACACTAGGTTAAGCCTAACCTAGGATTACAGAATACCAATATCTCACACTCACACCCTAAGGAATTACAACCTCCACCTTAAGGAATTACAGATGTTGTCAACTATCTACCAACGCTAGATTAAGCCTAACCTACAGGATAGATTCAGTTATCACAGAGATATTCCACCACACTATTAGCTAATACCCAACTGGTATATATATAGCTTAACATAGTCCTAAATACCAGAGGAATCCCAGACACATACGTCTGAGGAAACCTAAACCAGAATGATTAAGGAAACTCAAATCCTTAATGCCTGAGGAATCCTAGTCCTAGCGAAATCCTGAGTAGAAGTCTTGCTCGCCAAGGACTTCTGACTCTCCTCGCCAAAGACTTCCTCGCCAGAGACTTCCTCGCCAGAGACTTCCTCGCCAGAAGTCAACGCTCGCCAAAGACTTTCTCGCCAGAGATTCTTCCTTGCTCGCATACCTCACGTATGCCAACGTGCCTCGCGTATGCCAACGCGCCTCGCGTACGCCGACGCGACTTCAAGATTCAAGGCATAGACTAACAAATCTCCACCTTGACTTGAATTCTCTCCCAAGTAATCAGATGTACCTGAAGTACCAGACTCCTCCTCTGCCCCCCAAATGTCGTTCCTCCAAGAAACGAACCCAGATGTTCCCTTCTCCCAGAAAAGGACCCAGACGTTGCCTTCTCCCAGAGAAGCAACCCAGGTGTTGCCCCCAACGGGCAACTAACAACTTCTGACATTCAGCAAGTCCAAGCAATGTTGGAACTTGCTATGTGAAACCGGCTTTGTGAACATGTCTGCAGGATTATCAGCAGTACCCACCTTGTTCACCCTGATCCGCTTCTCATTCCTTAGAAAATGATACCTGACATCGATGTGCTTAGTCCTCTCATGATGAACTTGATCCTTGGCCAAACAGATTGCACTCAGACTATCGCAATACACTATAGCCTGATCTTGATGTAAACTCAAGTCACTAACCAGTCCTTTCAACCATATTCCCTCATTGGCTACCTCTGTCAATGCCATGTACTCTGCTTCAGTTGTAGACAACGTCACTGAATGCTGCAAAGTAGCTTTCCAACTAATAACTGACCCACCAAGAGTGAACACATAACCAGTCATAGATCTTCTTGTGTCAACATCCCCAGCATAATCTGAATCTGAGTAACCAGTTACTAAACACCCTGTATCATCTCCATAAATGAGACCAACGTCAGACGTACCTCTAAGGTAACGAAAGATCCTCTTCACAGCTTGCCAATGCTCCTTTCCAGGCTCACCCATAAACCCACTGACAACACTGACAGCATGTGCAAGATCCGGTCTAGTGCAGACCATAGCATACATCAAGCTTCCTACTGCACTACCATAAGGAACTTGAGACATGTACTCCTTCTCCTGAGCTGATTTCGGTGCAAATGCAGTAGACAAATGAATGTTCGCTGCACTTGGAGTATCTAAGGATTTTGCTGTAGACATGCCAAACCTTGACAATATCTTCTGAATATAATCCTTCTGTGATAAGAACAGTCTCTTCTGACTCCTATCCCTGTAGATCTCCATTTCCAGAATTTTCCTTGCTGCACCTAAATCCTTCATCTCAAACTCAGCACTGAGAAGATCCTTCAACTTCTGAATCTCTGACTTGTCCTTTGCAGCTATCAACATATCGTCTACATACAGAACCAGATAAATGAAAGCCTCATTTGAAACCTTGTTGTAGTAAACACAACAATCATACGGACTCCTGTAGTATCCAATCTCCATCATATAGCTGTCAAACCTCTTGTACCACTGCCTCGGTGACTGTTTTAGTCCATATAAAGATTTCTTCAACTTACAAACAAAAACTTCCTTTCCAGGAACTTGGAAACCCTCCGGCTGAGTCATGTATATCTCCTCCTCCAACTCTCCATGCAGAAAAGATGTTTTCACATCTAGTTGCTCAAGCTCCAGATCCTGATGTGCAACTAAGGCTAGTAGCACCCTGATAGATGTATGTCTGACCACAGGCGAGAAAATCTCATTGTAGTCTACACCTTCTTTCTGATGAAACCCTCTTGCAACTAAGCGAGCTTTATACTTGAAACCCTCAGCAGGCGACATCCTTTCCTTTTTCCTGAAGATCCATTTGCAAGTGATAATCTTTCTCTTCTGAGGTCGCTTGGCCAAATCCCAAGTCTGATTCTTGTGAAGTGATTCCATCTCGTCTCCCATTGCAGCAAGCCATTTGGCAGACTCAGTACATGTAACTGCTTCCTTGTAAGTGGATGGCTCACGAGGATCCACCTCTTCAGCAACATGAAGTGCATAAGCCACCATGTCCTCAAAACCATACCTCATAGGTGGTTTTCCGAAGTTTGCTCTCCTAACCCAATTAAGAGACAAACCATGCTGGTTATCTACTAGTGGCTCTGATTCTGAATGTGAGTGTTGATCTCCTTGCTGTGGTTCAACCTCATCTTGCTGCTCCACCTGTTTCTCAACACTACCATTCTCTGATACAACTATGGACTTCACAGTAGGATTAAACATAGACTTCTCATCAAAGACTACGTTCCTACTGAGAATAACCCTTCTCTCAGATGGAGACCAGATCCTATATCCTTTAACTCCATCTCCATAGCCTACAAATACCCCTTTTCTAGCTCTTGGTTCAAGTTTACCCTCACTTACATGATAATAAACCGTGCAGCCAAAAGCCCTCAGATTTGAGTAATCAGCAGACTTTCCAGACCATATTTCAAGAGGTGTCTTGAGGCGTATACCAGTGTGAGGTCCACGGTTTATCAGATAGCAAGCTGTACTCACAGCTTCTGCCCAGAACCTCTTCTCTAGTCCAGCATTAGAGAGCATGCACCTTGCCCTCTCCAGAAGTGTCTGATTCATTCGTTCTGCCACACCATTCTGCTGTGGTGTGTCCCTGACTGTATGATGCCTAGCAATCCCTACATTCCAGCATAACTCATTAAACTCAGAACAGTAGAATTCCAGACCATTATCTGTTCTTAGCCTCTTGATCTTCTTCCCAGTTTGATTTTCAACCAACGCCTTCCACTGCTTGAAGTTCTTAAAAGCGTCACTTTTATGCTTCATCATAATCACCCAAGTCATTCTTGAGAAATCATCAATCATCGACACAAAATATTTGTGACCTCCTAAAGACTCAACGGGAGACGGACCCCAACAGTCTGAATGGATGTAATCAAGTGTGCCTTTTGTCTTGTGAATTACTTTAGGAAACTTACTGCGATGTAATTTTCCGAACACACAATGCTCACAAAATCCAAGGTCCTTTACCTTGTGGCCACCAAGAAGATCTTCTTTAGCCAGAACTTGCATCCCTCGTTCACTCATATGACCGAGTCTCATGTGCCATAGCTTGGTCATATCCTCCTTGCGAACTTTTGACGATGCAACAGCAACAGAACCAGACAGCGTAGAACCTTGTAAGACATACAAAGTTCCCCGCTTGACACCTTTCAGAACCACATCTGAACCCTTGTAGACACGCAAGATCCCGCCTTCTCCTTTGAAACTAAACCCCCTCTTGTCCAAATGACTCAGAGATATTAGATTCTTAGTCATGCGTGGAACATGCCTAACTTCGTTCAATGTACAGAATTTACCATCATGTGTCCGTAACTTAACTGAGCCCATTCCAACCACCTCGCAAGCAGCACTGTTGGCCATTGTCACATTGCCTCCATTTACCTGCTCGTAGGTTGCGAACCACTCCCTGTACGGACATATATGATAAGATGCCCCGGAATCTAGAACCCACACATCATCTTGATGCGCATGTTCATCAGCAACTAGAGCCGTATCCTCTTCTGAATTGGTGTCATCTTCTGCTACAGCAACGATCCCTGATGGTTTCTCCTGCTGCTTCCACTTCGGACATTCCCTTCTCCAATGTCCCTTTTCTTTACAGTAGTTACAGACATCGTTGAACTTAGGACCCTTGAAACTTGGCTTCTTGAATTTCTTCTTATCCTTGTTTCCATGTCCTTTACTTCCACTGACTACTAACCCAGCAACCTGACTGTCTGAACCTGTACCAGTTGCTTTATGGCGCAACTCTCTGGTATGAAGAGACGATCTTACCTCCTCAAGAGTCACCGTATCCCTTCCAACAATAAAGGATTGCACAAAATTCTCATATGATAACCATAAAGATACCAACAGAATTAGGGAAGCATCCTCATCCTCGATCTTAACATTGATATTACGCAATTCTAACATAATTGTGTTCAGCTGATCCAAGTGATCTCTCAGTGGTGCACCCTCTTGCATACGCAGACCAAACAAACGTTGCTTCAGAAGCAACTTGTTGGTTAAAGACTTCGTCATGTATAGACTCTCAAGCTTCAACCACAAACCAGATGAAAATTCCTCTTCTGCAACCTCGGTGATGATATCATCTGCAAGACACAACATGATAGTTGAGTGTGCATTCTCCTCCAGACTGGCCATCTCAGCGGACTCGGGACCCACTGCCTTCTTCATCAGCGGCGCCCACAACCCTTGTTGCTTTAACAAGGCACGCATCTTGATCTGCCATAAACTGAAACTGTTCCTCCCCGTGAATTTGTCGATCTTCACATTCACTCCAGACATCCTGAGCCGATGCTCTGATACCAGTTTGTTATAGCGGAAGCAAATAAATGTAAGAACAAACACAGATTTAACGTGGTTCACTAACGCGAGTTAGCTACGTCCACGGCAGAAGGAGAACCGATTACTTTATCTTGGAGAACCAGATTACAAAGTATATCACACTAGGTTAAGCCTAACCTAGGATTACAGAATACCAATATCTCACACTCACACCCTAAGGAATTACAACCTCCACCTTAAGGAATTACAGATGTTGTCAACTATCTACCAACGCTCGATTAAGCCTAACCTACAGGATAGATTCAGTTATCACAGAGATATTCCACCACACTATTAGCTAATACCCAACTGGTATATATATAGCTTAACAGAGTCCTAAATACCAGAGGAATCCCAGACACACACGTCTGAGGAAACCTAAACCAGAATGATTAAGGAAACTCAAATCCTTAATGCCTGAGGAATCCTAGTCCTAGCGAAATCCTGAGTAGAAGTCTTGCTCGCCAAGGACTTCTGACTCTCCTCGCCAAAGACTTCCTCGCCAGAGACTTCCTCGCCAGAAGTCAACTCTCGCCAAAGACTTTCTCGCCAGAGATTCTTCCTTGCTCGCGTACCTCACGTATGCCAACGTGCCTCGCGTATGCCAACGCGCCTCGCGTACGCCGACGCGACTTCAAGATTCAAGGCATAGACTAATAGTCTCCTGGTAGTCAATTCCAAACTTTTGGGTATAACCCTTGGCAACCAACCTAGCCTTGTAGCGATCAATGCTTCCATCAGCTTTAAGTTTCATAGTAAACACCCAGTGACATCCAACATTCTTCTTATCAGGTGGCATAAGGACCATATCCCAAGTTTTATTCTCTGTAAGGCTTCTAATTCCTCGTTCATAGCTTGTTTTCATTTGAGATCTGCCAAAGCATCCTATACATTGCTAGGAATAGATACTAAAGATAATTGATTAACAACGAGTGCATGATATTGAAACAACTATAGTGGGAGATATAGTTAGCAATATGGTATTTGGCTTTGGCATCTATCCTAGGCTCATATTGTTGTTTAGGAATTCCATTAATAACTTGAGTAGATTTACGTACCTCATATGCAACACCCTGAACTAGGGGTGAGCACGGGAAGGGTCGGGTCCATTTTGTCCGTCCTTATCCCTATCCCAAATAAGACAGGTCGAGACATGATTGAGTATTTTAAAAGTCTGTCCCGGTCGTCCCGAAGTCCGAACGGGACGAGATGGGACGGAACATGACGGGTCCAATTTCGGGTCTAATTTAAAATGAATATTTAATAGAATATTTAACAACTAAAAGTTGAATGAGATAAGACGAATCAAATTCCGGGTTCAATATAAGATAAATATAGTTTGATAAGACTTAAAAGTCTATAACTACACAAAATAATACCGTTTTGCTTAAATTTTAATTAGAAGAAGTAAAACTACAAGCAATTTTATTCCATGTTTAATTGATACGTTTAATTCATACTACAAGTATAATACTTTGATCATTTGAAGGTAATTTTATTTTTTTGTTGAATAATGTTACTAGTTTGATAATTTAATATGTCACCCCTTAATAAAATAAATAATACAATAGACAAAATATATTATGCGGAACGGGTCGAGATGAGACAGAATAGTAAAATTTTTATTTTTTGTCCCGTTCCATCCTGAGCAGGATCGGGTCAGGTTCAGGATTTGCAGGATTCGTGTCCACCTCTACCCTGAACGGAGATCTCAGTTGGTGGCTTAGACAGGGAAACAAAAGCTTCAGTGCTATCTTGATGTTGTTCAAAAGGTATATCAGGCAAGTATTCGGGTCGTTTAGGGCAGAGTCTTTGATGCATCAAGAAGTGTACTTTGATGCATCAAAGCCTTCTCTCGGTCTGCATTTGTCAGAACCTTCGATGGGTCGAGAGGATCATTTGATCCATCGAACCAAGCTCTCAGGTCTTCACTTGCCAGAATCTTTGATGGATCGAGAGGATCCTTCGATCCATTGAAGCCATCTCTCGAGTTCTCTGCATGGATATTCAATAGATCGAGATAATCGCTCGATCCATCGAAGTAACGTCTCTAGTCCTCCATTGGTTACATACAGGAACCCCTAAATCATGTCTCCAATTGTTCATGCTCTTCAAATTTTGGCAAATTCAGAGTATTTCCTTCACAATCTTTTCTCTCCCCCTGAAAGGAAGACTCTGAGACTCCCCTTGAGTAAAAAGGTTCAAACTCTCGAAATGAGATATCAAGGGAAACATGAGTCTTCTTAGTGAGAGGATCATAACACCGATAACCTTTTTGAAAATCTGCATAGCCAATGAATACACACTTCAATGCATAGGGATCAAGCTTGCCTCGTACTTGTTTGTTAATTTGAACATACATAGTGTCCCCAAAAACTCTAGGTTCCAGATACTCCTAGCGTAGTTCATTCTATTCACCCATCTTCTTTACTTAGTATCTCTACTGCTGATGGTTCTCCTTCTTCTATTGTTGGTGAAGACTCGGTTACTCTCTCTAAATTTAATCATTGATTCTGTCTTAGTTGTCCCCTCTCTAGCATATAACATTTTATCTATTATTCAAATCACTATGGCCCTTTCTTGTTCTGTCATGTTTTATCCCAATTTTTAATGTTTTTCAGGACATTCTGACTCAACAGATTGTTGGTTATGGTATTAGACGGAGGAAGCTGTACTATCTCGATTTGACATCCAGTGGAGAGAAGCAGCTAAGTTTATTGAGTCAAGCCAACAATGTTAGAAGTTTGAATAAAGTCAAGGAAACCATCTGGTTATGGCATCGTCGTTTGGGTCATCTTTTTTTTATTATCTTAAGAAGTTATAACCCCACCTATTTTTGGGCGTTGATGAGTCTGATTTTAAGTGTGATGTTTATGAACTGGCCAAGAGCCACTGTATCTCATATTTCCTATGTTTGAATAAATGCTCAGTTCTTTTTATGAAAATTCATTCTGGTGTTTGGGGTCCTGCTAAAATCTCTACACCTACTAGAGCTTGTTACTTTGTTACTTTTATTGGTGAATATACCCGGATGACATAGATTTCCTTGATGACTAGAAAGAGTGATGTATTCTCTCACTTTACTGAGTTTCATAAGATGGTGACTACACAATTCCAGCATCCTATCCGGGTTCTTCAATCTAACAATGGAGGCAAGTTTGTTAATGGTGCCATGTCTACTTATATGGCATCTCATGAGATCTGTCACCAAACCTCTATTACTTATACTCCTCAATATAATGGCTTGGCAAAACGTATGAATAGAAAATTATTAGAGGTTGTTCATGCTTCATTGTTTGGCATGAATATGCCTCGTTCTTATTGGGGTGCGGCTATTACGTCTGCTGCTTATTTGATCAACTGTACTCCATCTCGTGCCATTAAGTTTCTGACTCCATACTAGAAGCTACATGAGATGCTAAATGTCCCTTCTTCATATGATCAGATGCACCGGTGTCAATTATCCTAGCATTATTCCCACAAGATGTATAAAGAGAGGCCTTACCAGACATACTTGATTGAACTATATTAGCAGAAGCAGTAGAGGTACTTGTGGAAGGAAGGGTCTTGCATGGGCGATTACCCCACCAATCAGGATATCCAATAGATGGAAAGCAGTTGTCTTTGGAGTAATCCTTATCCTTACACAGTGGGCATATAGAGTTGGCATAAGGGTTTTAATGTCGAACACCAACCCGGGAGGAATCATAGGAACGGGAGGAGGGAGGCTGTCGGTGAGCCACGACGGCCTGAGCAAGTGAGGCCGGCGTTGGTAGAAGCGGTGGTGAAGGTATGGTGGTGGTAGTAGTCATGACCGCGGGCTGAGAAAAAGTTGCAGTGTGAGTGAGATGGTCGTTGTGAGCTCGACGAACATGAGCATAGGTCTTATCAAGACTCAATAACTCCTCACAACGAAGAAGCTCCCCTCGAATTTGATCAAATTCAGGATCTAGATCTCTTAAGAACATGTGAACTCAGAGTATAGATTTGTAGTTGTTGTCTTGGATAACTACAGTCACGGTATTATAAAATGAGGCAACACGTTGATCAAGTTCCTCAAACCAAGCAAACAACTCACTGTAGTAGACAGGGAGGGGTCGCCCTACTTGTTTGGTGGTGAAGCACAGGCGGTGCAACTAATAGTTCCGGGTAAAGTCTGAATCATCATAGTAAGTATGGTGTAGGGCACTCCAAATTTCTGTGGCAGTCTTGAGATGAAGATAGCAGTTGATAATGGAGGGAGACATGTTGTCGATCAACCAGCTCTTCACCTTCTCGTTGTCAGTAACCCAAGTAAGATACTCAGGTGTGTCCGCAGGAGGAGCAGCTGAAGCACCGATAAGGAATCTAAGCTTGTTACGGCCTCCAATGCGCATCTGCACAACAGGAGCCTAGGTAGAGTAATTGAAATCATTCAAGAGAACTCCAATGGGAAAAGAAAATCGAGTTTTCTTGGTGGTAGTGGATAGCATGTGGAAGCTGAGGTTGGGAAGAAGAAATTACAGCAGCGTCGGATCCTCCTTCTATGGCAGTGGAATTTAGGTGTAGTGGATGACAAAAAATAGGGTTTTGTCGGTAGGTCTACAGGTTAGGCTCTGATGCCAAGTAGAAAAGTATAGGTAAAGTGTTTAGGTTAGACCCTGAACCGCCAAGCAACATGGACACCCTGATCTAATTCACACACTACTACTACAAGGTGATTGCAAGCCGCGCGCTGGGTTGAAGCTCTGGATCTCATTGTTTATGGACCAGAGGCAAATTCAGCCCAGTGACAGGATGGACTACAGCCTATTTAAAATTTTAGGTAAAAAAAAATTAGGCCGAAAAAAGAAGAAGAGAGAACAGACTCAACAGAGAGAACAGAAGGAACAGCCCACAGCCCACCCACATTAACTCTCTCATTCTCTCGAGACTCGTTTCAGTCACCTGTAATCTTTTTATCGATATGAGATTCTAAGTCAGCCACCGAAAGCATCGATCAACCCAGAACCCGGTCAACCCAGAAGTCCAAAACCTGCACCGATCAACCCAGAAGTCCAAAACCCACACCGATCAACCTATCCCGCAGTCCGTTGCCCGCACCGATAAACCCAAAACGACATAACCCACCGGCCACCGCGGCTCCGCGAGGTATGAAATTTGAAAAACTCTATTAATCTATTTTGTCATTTTTGTGAATTGTGATTGAATTGGAAACTTGCAATAATGGAATCAATCAGGAGTTTTTGTTGAATTGGGAACTTGCAATTATGATTGTATGAACTATGAAAATCAAAACCATAGGAATTAGGAAGCTAGAGATAAAAAGTTTTTAGTCAGTTTGGTTAATTTGGTTACTGACTTACAGTCTTTTTAAAATGTCCTAATTAAATGTATAAAATGTTGTATAGGTTTGACACATTGAGTATAATGGCGGATCACCATATACTCAAACATTACAAAAATCTTCTTTCATGCATGATTTACAACAAATAATTTGTCAGGTAAAATGAATGATAATGAGATTGGGAGTGGCAGTATACCTATGACAGAAAATTCAATTAATGACATTACTAATTTTATGAATGATGATGTATGAACTATGAACTATGTTATATATAATAATAAAGATGTGAGGATGAACCTCCCAATGGGTTACAAACCTCCAAAAAAAAATTGTAAAATTGCAGCCCACCCAACTTTCAAATCTTAGATCTGTCCCTGATTACTATTTTGGCTAACTCAGGCTCTACGACTAAATCTCAAATCTGAAAGAATATAACTCAACTGAAAGCTGCCTTTACTTGGCTTAAGAGGGACTGATGATCAGCTGAAGATAACCCGCTTGCCCCGCTCACATCTTTATCATGAAAATTGTATCGTAAAGTGGCTTGAGATTAATCACTTGTGTCCCTTGGGCCGATATTCATTGCGCCGATACTAAATGTGGTAAGTGCAAGCGGGAATGCCAGCGGCGTTGAATAGCAATATGCTTATTATGACTGTGGGTGGCACACTAACTAGTGCTGCCTGCTTTGCTTTGCAGATGATTAAAGTCCAAGATAAAAATATCTGATTTTTGTGTGTGTGTCTTGCCTTTGGTTCACATATATTGTTCAACGCTTTTGTAAATGCATTGTGCAATTGACAGCTTCAGTTATGATGCAATGAACTCTATATAAATATATATATATATATTGTGTTCACCACTCTCAGGTTAATTAATTTGTCAATCTCCTGGTGAGCACTCCAAACAGACCTTAATCGTTCGACAATCTTGTTTTTGTGGTCAATGAATTCGTGGTCTGTAACAATTTGAACAAAAAATTACGCACAAATCGGCAGGAATTAGATTTATCGCAAATTAATCGTATCATGTGGTTTGTTAGCAATTTTTTCACCGAGCGAGAATTAGACTTTATTTTCTTCATGAAATTCGTAGAGTATTTTATTTCAAACTCGTAAGAATTTTTGGAGAATTTTTCAGATAAGCAAGCTATTTTTTACAATTTTTGGAAGTCTAAGTGAAGAAAATATTAAAAATAATTTATTTAATTCGGTTTGATCTTGACCATTGGATCCTGATCAGATCAAAGCTGGGCCGTTAATCTGATCAGGTGCTTTGGAGGTATAAATATGGTATTTATACTTTGAAAATAATTCAAAAAATCAGGCATACCTCAACTCGACCCGTATTGCTTTGCGACCCGTATCGTCGTCTGACCCGACCTGATTTCGAATCCGCCGAAAAATGCCCTTGTTGTCGGTGTTCTTGGTATGGTTTTGAAGTTCTTGCTTCCCTCTTTCGATTCATCTAGGTATTTTTGATTTTTGGGTTCGAATCGATGAGTTTTTATGGTTAGGTTACAGATCGTTCGCCGGTGGTGCTTCGGCCACTTTTCGGCGACAGCGAGGGGTGGAAATGGTTAGGTTTCACCCCAGGAGTCGGATCCCTTTGGTTTGGGGAACCGAGAAGCGACGACGGCGTCGAAATCGACCGAAAATATTTTTCAGCGATTTTTCTATTTTCGGCCAAATGACGGCAAGTTGGGAAAGTTGTAGGGCTCAACGAGATCTTTCCAACGAGGGGTCAAACACTCCCATTGAAGGAGGCACGTGTAACTCATACACCGCCGCCTGTGGAGGATCCTGAGGGCCACGCACCTCCGCCCAAGGAGGGGCTCCGACGAGGCAAAAATTCAAAATTGACCGGGGGGTTTCTGAGTTGATTTTTGCACGTTTTATCAAATTTCAATATTAAATGAATCTGTTATTTATTCAGGAGACTGTGATCGAGATTTTAGTGAGGGAACTTTCGCTGGACCACGGAGATAGCTGTGTACTGTGAGTGAACACTTTATTTTCACTGTTGTTTTGCGAGTCTTCAGTTATGCATTTGTAGTTATGCCTTTTTCAGTTATACAATTTACAGTTATGCATTTACGATTATGCATTTGTATTTGGAGGCACATATGATTTGATTTTACACAAAGCATAGTACAATTGATGCATCGATGCACTGCTTCTCGGCTGATCCCCGAGACGCTTCGGAACGGCCAAAGACCTGATCCGAGGATTTATAGAGCACCCAGGATGGCCAGGGACCTGACCTGGGCACTATTAGGACTTGAGGTCGGTTGACCCAAGTCGTAGCCTCCACATATTTTATAGTACCCAGGAGTACCTGGATGATCATATTTTTAGAATCACATCATTTTAGGTATATTATAGTGAAAGACATATTATTGATAGTTTTCAGTTTAAAGTGAAATGTTATTTTTGTTCACTCACTCTAACAATTTTATTATTTTATATAATTTTCCCTAGGTTTTCGGTTTTCTCTACCCAGTTTGCAGTTTATATAGTGAGATAGCACGTCATCGACGAAGGCATAGAGTTTGTGTCACTACATGTACTTATCTAGTAGGTTCCTAGCTTAATATGTTAGTTCTATGTATTATGTAAATTAGAAGTTGCTCTAAATACTGTATACAGTTACTTGCGCTTGTGTTATATTTTTCCCATTCAGTCTTCGGATTTCTTATCACCTTCTGTAAACAGTTTATAATACTAGTGGATTCTTTGGTTGATTTGAGAAATCCGGATGGGATTTGGTGCCCACGTACGGTTTTTTTTGTGGACATTTTAGAAGTGTGTTTTCTTTGCAGGTTTTTGGGTTTCTTGAATTTCAGTGGAAACTCTGGCAAAATTTTTGTAGATTCTGTTGTCGTTAGAGCTTAATTCTGGTTTAGGCAACTAAATCAGGATCGGGTCATTTCATGGTCAATTGCCATTAAATCTGCATCCAACAGATGATATTAAATTATGAAAAAATTATTTAAAGGCCCAAAACAGATAAGTTTTCTAACAAAAAATAACTTATGACACTTTTTTTTTCCAAAAAAACTCAACTGACATCATTTTCTCCCAAAAATGTCCAATAAGTTATAAAACTTATTTTTTATACCGATTTTCCCCTTCTTTCCTAATTTGAATTCTAACTGTCTTTAAGCCGCAGCTCTCTCTTCCCTCTTCCATTTTTTCCGAGAAGTGAATCTCTCTCTCTCTCTCTCTCTCTTTCTCTCTCTCTCTCTCTCTCTCTCTCTCTCTCTCTCTCTCCGGCAATCTCTTTCGCTCTCTTTCTCTCTCTCTTGTGATCGCAATGACAATGTCGCCAAAACAAAAAATCTGTTCGATCTAGACATCGTACGAAATTGAAAATTTCAAGCGCTGTAAGTTTCAACGCTCTCTCTCTCTCTCTCTCTCTCTCTCTCTCTCTAACTCACTATCGATGATTTCATATATTAAGTTCTGTTGTATATCTATTTTCACTCTGTTTTTGCACGAAACTGTTTTAGTTCATAGTTGTATTAATTGATTTCATGATAGTATTGATTACTTAATTAGGTTTGTCAAACTATCTATTCTTGTTCCTCAAACTATAAACATTGCGAGATCGAAATCTACTTAATTAGGTCTGGATATGATTTTTCTTCTGAAGATGTGTCTAAGTATCTGTCTAGGTATCTGTTAGTGAATTTGTTACAGTATTTGTTAGTGTATCGGTCTAAGTATCTGTTTGGGTAGCTGACTGAGTAGCTGTTTGCATATCTGTTTTTTGTTTATAAACTACATTTCATTACTTACTATACAACTAGGAAACTCACCTTTTTGGTTCTTTTCAGGACTCTATACAATTGCATGTGCGATAGTTGATGCCGAAAATGACAGCAATTGGAGGTGGTTCTTGATGAACTTAAGAGATGAGATAGATAGACACAACATAAACTAGGAAACTAATACTCAAAGGAAAATAACATTCCTCTCAGACCATCATAATGAAATTATGAATTCTCTTCCAGAGGTGTTCTCCAATGATGAGCACGGCTATTGTTTTCGACACTTGGTTGCTAACTTCAAAGACAACCACAGAGGATACTTGAATGATAGAATTTCTGAACTCTTCATGCAATGTGCATATGCTAGAAGTAAAAGACAATATGAGTTCTTTTTTAACCAGCTTAAGCTAGAAACAGATATGCAGAGATAACTGACTTCTTCAAGGATCTCCCAACGGAAAAATGGTGTGCTACATTCTTGAGAAATCGCTTCAGAATATGTCACAATACGGACTGGACGTTAGGCCTCCATTAACAAATAAACAACCGGGAAGACCAAAGAAAAAGAGAATGAGGAAAATGGAGAAAAACAAACAATGCCAACAGAGTGCTCAAGATGTCACCAAACTGGTCACAATAGAAGAACCTGCAATAACCCTATCGATTGAACATACAAGTCTATGTGGATTATTAAAAATGTTGTCAGAATAATTTTTTAAAATTTGAATATATGTTGAAATATCTATCTGGATATCTGTCTAAGTATCTATCTGAATATTTGTATACGAATTTCAAATCTGTAACTTGCTACTTGCAAATACAAACACAAATTTGAGGTTGTTTTTGGGTCTCTTATTTTTCTGTTTTATACTGCATCGTAAAGAAGGGGAAAACAAGAATTTTATTACATAGATTAATGCATTGATTCAATAATATTCAAGGAAAGCTGTCTGAGTATCTGCCTGAGTATCTGACTTGACCAGGCTGATGATGTTGTATCATTCAGTAGCTTTATATATTCATTCATAAACTTCATTTCAAAACATAAAACTTAATAACAAAAGATACAGAAATAGTATTGCATAAGTTAATGAATTTATTCACAAAAATTCATGGATCGTTGTCTGTGTAGCTGTTTGTGTATCTGACTGCGTCTCAATACCAACTATACAAACGGGTTTGAGTAGGTTTTGTGTTGTAAAATGGATCAGAGAGTGCAAATCAAACACTTTATTTCATAGTCTTAATGCATTAATTCTCTCATTCAAAATTCCAGAGCAACGTAGATAGTATTACGCAAATAGATACTCAAGCAGATACTCAATCAAATAGTAATATGATCACATTCATAATGCTCTCCAAAATGTAACACTTACAGAACAGACCCCTACAACTAATAACAATGTTTACACAATGATCACTACAACAACAAAAATACACATTAGTTATTGTCCTACACTTGTTCATGAGCTAGTTAAATCCTTCTTCTTTGATACCCATGATAGATCATGATCCATAAAAAATTCCAACAATTTGGCCTTGAACCAAGCAACATCCTCACGACTCAAATTTTATTTTATTTTCTTGCTCAGAGCAATGTGATACATCATGTAGCAAACAATAGTCCTGAAGCTAAGGTCAGAAGGCTGTTGGGGACTGTTGTTGAACGACTACACAAGTATTTTATCAAAGCCTACCTTCTAATCTTTGATCCACTGAATGCTTTCGCGTTCGTTCTCTAATATAGGGATACTTAGAAAAATACCCAGTCAGATACATAAACATATACCCAGACAGATACTTAAAAGATATCCAGAAAAAAGAACTTCTATCACACACAAAACAACATCAACAAACTAGTACAACAACCAAAAATCAAACTGAAAATCTTAACAAAAATGTCAACAACACCAACAACATATATTTCAAAAAAAATTGAAAGGATATCAAGATGGATACTCAGACAGATACTCAAATAGATACTCAGACAGATACCCAGACAGATACTTAAAAGATATCCAGAAAAAAGGACTTCTATCACACACAAAACAACAGCAGCAAACTTGTACAACAACCAAAAATCAAACTGAAAACCTTCGAAAAATGTCAACAACACCAACAATATATATTTCAAAAAATTTGAAAGGATATCAAGATAGATACTCAGACAGATACTCAAACAGATACTTCAAAGATATCCAACAAATGACTTCTATCACAAATACAATAACAACAACAACTAATACAACAAAAAATAGCCTTTTGAACACACTACATACTTTTATACTCTTATACTGGTTATAGAAATTCATCATATCCAACACCAAATCCTTGATCACGTACATGTGCAGCAGTGGCGTGATCGTCGTGGTGTCACATGCGCCTTCGATCTTGGTTAAGCACGCCAGGCCGTTGCAGTCGTCGATGTTAATCTCTCACGAGCCATAGATTCCTTCGCGGCATGAGCGACAGAAAGTGAGGGAGGGATCCATCTCATTTTTGATCTTGATGAGCATGACGAGGACCATAAGGCCGCAGTCGCTGAGGTCGACCTCGTATTTCTTTAGCTCGGGTTCGTCGGAGAATTTGTGCTCCCCAGTAGATCGAGAACGTCTTCAACTTCGAAGAGTGGCCGGAGCCGATGGCTTCGAGACCGAGGCATCGGTCTACGGCTCCGAAGCGAAGGCTCTGAACAGCGCTAGCCTCGCCGCAAAAAAATTTGGAGATGAGATTCCGGTCAAGAACCTCTGTAACAAAACCATCGCCATTGTTAAGCTGTTCAGATTGTTGAGGATGGAGGAGAGGTTTTAGTTGGTGCTGTCCAGATCAGGTATGGAGTTGAAAGTTAGTGACAAAGGCAAGGAGACCGACAGAAGCCGACGACAGAGTCCGAGGAGATGACAACGTTGGGAGCTCGGTTTGGAGATTCGATTTGTGTGTGTGTGTGTGTGTGTGTGTGTGTGTGTGTGTGTGTGTGTGTGTGTGTGTGTGTGTGTGTGTGTGTGTGTGTGTGTGTGTGTGAGAGAGAGAGAGAGAGAGAGAGAGAGAGAGAGAGAGAGAGAGAGAGAGAGAGAGAGAGAGAGAGAGAGAGAGAGAGAGAGAGAGAGAGAGAATTCTCAAAAAGGGTTGGAGTTTCAGAAATCGGTGACATATGTAATAAATATAAGAATAATATTAGGTTGTTACATACTTAAAAACATAATGGGTTTTTTGGGAATTGAAAACTTATGCTGAGTTTTTGAGGAAAGAGAATGGTCAAATTGGGTGTTTTTTTTATTTTCCCTTAAATTATCTTCCAATTATTTTTAAATATCTACGGTTGAATATAAATTTAACAGTAGTTGATCAAAAATGACCACAGAATTCATTGACAACCAGAACATGACTGATCGGTCGAAATATCTTGAGAGTTGATCTCATTGGTTTCTTCTATAGTTTCCTTTTAAGTACAGGAGTACAAACAATTTGAGTGTATATTCTAATACATATACAGTTGTAGTTGCAGAGACAGTATTATGCATCTTGACTGATGATTAATCATGTAAGTTCAAACATGATTGATCATTTGACCACTTATAACTTAAGAAGACCATGCTAGTTTGAAACTTGATCAAGTACATGTATCTAGATGGCTCCAAAACAAATTTTTATTTTTTGCTAAAACATGCATTACGAAAAAATTTCGGTACTATGATGTATGAAGTATACGATCCACGTAGTTCAGAGACGTCAATTTTTCAACCGAAAACCTATGTTACTGTATTCTTAAATTAAAACAAAAAAGTCAAAATAAGAAGCACCTAGAATTAAAATAAAATTAAAATTAAATGACGAAAATAGCCCTTTTTACGAGAGCATCTGTCACAGTCACAACTCACAACTGACGAGTCCCCACCATCAATTCCCTTTTTCTTTTCCTTTTTTTTTTGGGTTTTCCACTCTCACCTCCCCGGCTCCTGAGAAAAAAGCCCTGAAAATCAAAAAATTCAACCGCAAAAAAAGAGAGTAAAATTAGGTTTCCTAAGTCCCTTACCGTACACCTCTCCGCACCGGAATCACCAAAAGCTTGATGTCTTATCAATGGAGATTATTCCCCTTGCTCTATTCTCTTCCTCCTCCTCCTCCTCCCAACCCTTCATCCTAGTCCTCTCTTTCACTCTCCTCTCTCTATACCTCGCCGTCGTACGATCACGCGCCTCCTCCAAACGCAAAGCCACGACGGAGAAGGACTCGACCACGGGCGGCGGCGCGTCGATGATGGAGCAGTTGGTTCCCGAGATTACAACCCACGCGCTCAGCTACCTTGATTATACCAGCCTCTGTAAAGTTTCAATGACCAGTTCGCTCATGCGGAAAGCTGCCAATGACGATAATACATGGAAAGCTCTCTACCATAAGGTAACCTGTCTCTTAATGTTTGTAGAGTTTTGTGTAAAGTTGAGCAAAATTGCTGAAATGTTGAGCCCTTTATGATCTATAGTTATGCAATGTTGTTGTTTATAGTGCCGAAATTTGGACATGTGACACGAGATTAGGCTAATGCGAGTTTATTATGCTGCATTTGGTGTGCCTAATTTGTAATGCTATAGACTCTTATGGAAGGATAGACTTTATACATATCGGTGACTAACAGTGTCCTGTTCTTTGTGCATAAGATTTTATTGTAGTGTCGCTCGGAAATTTCGTTACATAGAATGTTAAGGCTAGGAAATTTCTCCTGTCCAAATTTCTGTGGATATTGCTTTCAATTTTCATTGGAGATGATGCCTTCTTCTCTGGAATGAATTCTTATAAGATTTATTTATTGATCTTATATTTCCTTCTAGGACTTTACACGGGAACAATATAATATAATGCCAGTTAATGGATGGAAGGCTTACTATGCTGCTACAAGGGCAGTTATGAATGTCAATGTCAAATTCTTCAACTTCATCAGAGATATGTCAATTCCAGAGATGAGTGGTCTATGGCTGAATGCAGATTATGTCAAGTGTGTTCATGCATCTGGAGAAATGTTTTCGGGGTATGTTTCCTCTTCTGCCAAGTGATCCCTGTCCTGTCATCACGAGTTTTTAATTTTACACTCTTAACATAAGTGCTTTCTCTGATCGAACGAACAAATGTTTATCTTCTTAACTGAACATATGTATAGAAAGTCATTGATCGATTGATGACATGACAGTGTTACTGATGCATTTCAGTAGGGCTTGCTAACATGAGGAGGAAGGATTGTCTTGTGATAGAGCTTATTCGTTCACATGGTTTTTCTAAGAGCCTTCATTTGTAGTCTTGCTAGTGCTGATTTTACTCCTTGTTTTTAAATGTAAACACATTTATCGGGTGTGCGAATTGTGCATGAGTCACACAATGAAGTAACTGAGCCATTTTATTCGCATTTTCAGGTATAATGCTGTAATACAAAGTTGGCAACTTGCAGTTAATTGGGAGCACAGGCTTAACTTTGATATTCGGGATTTGCGTGTTCGCATACTTACAGATATGGCTTGGCTTACCATGAAAACCAGTGTCACTGATCACCTGGATCCAAGTACGTTCAGTGTGACTAACATCTTTGAGTTCCATAATGGGCAGTGGTACATGGTGCATCATCACTGCTCTGTGTCGGATGAGGTGGGACACCAAAATGCATAACTGTATGAAAATTGGTAATACTTCAATTATATACTTTAACACTAGTCACAGAACTAGTGCTATTTGTTGCACAAGCTAGTGCGTTAACCTTCACTATGATTGTTTAGCAAGATTCTTTAAAATGTCTCAGCCTCAGTTTTGGTATTTTCTCTTAAGAGGTGAACTTTTCCATATCTTGGATCAAAAGTTGCTGGTAGTTTGGTACTGTTGATATTTCTTTTTGAATTGTATGTACACGAGTGTATAGCTGAAAATTTGACAATGTACTAGAGTCTGGAGAATGGTATATTGTGGAAAGCTTATGGGAAGTAACAACTTCATAACTAGAAGCTTGCATTATAGTTTGCAGTTAACTCCAACAGTGACTGTTTTCCTATCAAGCATTGCAGTAAGAGCAAAGTCTGAATGTTTTTCTTTGAGAATACGGTTGAAAGTTGAAGTTTATATACATAGGAATGTTAATGTGGCCAAATATGAGTTGAAATAGCGGCAGACGGATCCTTCGGATTGTAAAGGCTACAAAGAGCCACCCAATAAAGAGCCACCCTCATCGGATCTAAATTACCAGTCACTCCCAAAACAACGGGGGATAAAAATTCAAAACTGAGAGCATGAGCAGTGGATAAAGAAAGGCTATGACTCCGATGAGTTAAGTTTGAAACCCAGTAGTTGACCTAGGCCGTAGGTTTTGTTCGGCGACGAGCTTGAACCGGTGAAAATTTTACGCGTAAGAAGTTTGTCAACATCGGTTCTATGGTCTAGTGGTCAGGACATTGGACTCTGAATCCAGTAACCCGAGTTCAAATCTCGGTAGAACCTACTCTTTTTGCTCTTCTCTCTATTTTTTTTTTCTTTTTCTCGCACATGTTCGAGTTACAAAACGAGGCACAGCTTGTCTCGTATGTTATCCATTCTCTTTCTCATACCATTCTACTGAACCAGAGAATCACATTACGAGAGAGAGAGAGAATGGGTATAGCCCTTCTCTCAGTTCAAGCACCTCATCACATCCCACTGTCTCAATTCCATTCGTCAAACACCAATTCATGCAAGAGCTTCTCTCAAACTTACTACCCATTACGACAACAATCCAAGTCTAACTTGAGTACCGCCATCTTTCTCTGCTCAGCTTCAGCTGTAGACGACACTCCTCCCCCTCCTCCTCCACCACCTGATGATTTACTTCCTGTCAAACCAGAATCTGCCATCAAAGAAGTTTCCCCAAGGTTTGCTTCAAACACTTCACTTCAATTCTTACAGACCCACATAACAAAACATCAAAATTTGATCTTGATTTTATTGCCAGTTATATCTTGGAATCCATTTTCAGTTCCCATTGCCTTATGTTTGGTTTGTATTGTGGCATTGTCTAGAATGTAGTTTTTGTCAAGTTATGGACTTTGATATGTATCTGTTTCTGTTTGTGAATTTTGTATCATGTTTCTGAATTATGTAATATGATAAGATTGTAAGATTGAGAAAAATAAAGTTTGACATATGGTGTTGTTGAGGAGCTAACTTGGTTACAGTCCTTGTAAGTCTTGTGGGAGAGAGGAAGTGGAGAAGGGATGCAATGGCAAAGGAAGTATTCAAGGAGGAATTGCAACATTTCCAGGTTTTGGTTGGTGGCCGATAAAGGCTTACAGGCCATGTCCCGGGTTTTTGGAATCAGGCGGCCGGTATAAGCGACAAGGACAAAGCCTGGATGAGGTTGCATTTGGAAGAGGAGGAAGGGAAGAGAAGTAGCATTTGTGTCCATTTGAGGTATCAATAATTCTTGAATGTTTGCTTCTATTTATCTTTTGTACAGCCTTAATGTTTGCTTTCCTAGTTTGCACTGCTTCATTATTTTTCGTGCTTTTTCCTTGATTAGCATTGTTAAAGAATGAGAGCCAATTGTTCTGTGGCAGGACTTAATTCTTCAAGGCCTGAATCCTTTAGTCTCACCATAAGATCACAGTACTTTACTGAATGTTTCGCTAATTAAATGTAGCCAAAAAGAGTTTCTTTTCACTATGAGAATGAAAATTTTGGTTTGTCAGTTCACTTACTTGACTACTTCAGTAGTTCAACTTTAGCCTTTCTAGTAGGGAAGAATGGAATAACCAAATGTATGTCAGGTCTAGTGATGATGGAATTTCTGCTATGTAGTTAGGTGGCAATTAAATCATCCATTTGATCATTTGAGTGCTCGTTTTCCTTTCTAAAATCTTCACCAAGTAAAAACTGATATGGTATACTACTACTTCATCTAACTGGCTTTTTGGCTCAGTAAAACTTTTGGTCGAATGGTTCTATTTATATTCTGTGGTGTCATATGTGCAGCAGGAAAAAGCAAGTGTCCATGAGGATGTGTAGCATTTGGAAAACTTTACTGCATATACTTATGAAGAATTATGCAGTATATTCACCTCAACAGATTGGTAGAAAAGGAAGAAAAATAAAACACTAGTTCAGTCTTTGCTAGGGAAAAGAAGTATACTAGAGTTTTTTTTTTCTTCCTTTCCAGACTACTAGCGCCATTACAGTGTGTTCAATCGCATTCCAGTTTAATATAACTCAAAAGGAAAACAGGAATGAATTGAAACAGGAATCTTCCTCGTCATCTTATAGTCTTGGTGTAGATTCTGATCTGTAAAAATGAGTGTTGTTACTGATAACAGATTATTGTGGTTTGATTTGATTTGAGTAATTTTTTATATTTAGTTTCTTCTAATATCTTACTTGAAAATCAAAATACGGTATCAATGCAAATGGCGGAGTAGGAAGATAAAACTTTTGGAATTGAACTTCATGTCATTTTAAGTTTTAATACAACCTCATCGTCGAGTTCCTCCTTCTCTTTCTCTTTTCTCTCCATCACGTGTGATATGGAGGAGCTACTACCTTAATCTAGAAATCATCCATACAAACCCACCTTGCACATCGAGCGAGCCCAGAAAACATTAGAGGCTGCCCATGCGCAGATCGGATGAGCATTGAGTTTGGCTGATCAAGAATTCAGAATCGATGAGACTCATTGACATCTTGAAGTATCTATCTACACTAATACGGTATTACAAAGTTGATTTTTTAATTTTAACAAACAAATTATAGCTTTATGTTTGCCGCTCCAAGAGCGGTTAGTGTTGGATTTTATAATATTTGTTTTTCTTTCGCTTATAATCGCCACGTCCAATTTCTGATGATCGTTCCCTGCCACATTATCGTAAGCGATTTTTATAGTTATTTTATACCGTCTAACAAATTGGAATAACTCGTAATCCCTCGCCGCCTCGGATCAATAGTTGAAAAGGTTCTTATATTTAGTTTCTTCAAATATCTTACTCCAAAATCAAAGGGCCAAAATCAAAATTCGGTATCAACGTGAGTTGGGAAATGAAGCTTTTGGAATTGAACTTCATGTCACTTTTGATACAATCCGATCATTCCCAAAACAATTCATTTTCAGTGGGCTTGATCATAAAAAAGTTACAAGGCACAAAACTCACAAACTCATAATGTTTCATAGCAAAAATACTTGTGTTTGATCAAAAAATAAAATAATTTTTTGAAAAAGAAGCTCTGTTTGAAAAACATTGCTATTTGTTCAAGTTCAGAATACTAACATTGCTTTATTAACAGATGTGTCACTATTGTTTTATTTAGAGGAAGTTCACCCGTTGAATCACGGGATCAGGATCGCTGAAGTTTTAAGGCAGTAAATTGGTGACATGACATTGACTTGTAATAATTGTTTCCATCCCGCCGTAATCAGGGTTAAAAATTTATTCGATTGGATAATTATCCTTTGTAATAATAAATTTATTTAATATAAGTAATCAATATTGTCGATAAATATTAACATGAACTTAAGAAAAGAAAAACACAATTAATCAAACTCAGTTTGTTGAAAATAAACTGTTTGAGGTTAGGAAGAAAAGGAAAATTGATATTTTCATTGTTATGGAAAACACCAGTGGAAATTTAAAAGGAAAAATTTATCAAATGGTCATTTATATTTGTCTGAAATGACAGTTTAGTCACTATCATATGTCATATATCAAAATGGTCACTCACCTTAACATTTGATTATCTATTTGATCACTTGTCTCAAACGGACGTTAAAAATAGATTTTTCCTTTTATTTTAAGGGGTATTTGTGTCTTTCCAATATATTTTTCTTTTATTTTTGAAGTCTTTTATTGGAGCATTGATTTGTCCAAATCTAACCATTGATTTACAAATACAACCAAAAAGAATCAACTTGTAAATTCGTTCGGATCTAGAGGCATCAGCGGGAGGTGTGTCTCGTCAGCGAGGGCGGCGGGGGACATGACGTTAGCGAGCTAGGGGCGGTGGCAAATGGCGGCGACAAGGTCATCAAAACCCATGTACATCCAAAGGGGTACTCTTCATCTAAACTACTTATACATATCACCACTGCTAACAGCCTAACACCAACATTTAAGGAAAACCCAGAAGAATCCTACTCTAATTCATAAAAGATTGCCAAAAGAAAACAAAGACGCAGCCCATAAACTCGTTTACCCAAATTTCATTATTAACGAATAAAAATGAGTGACTATTTTGATATATGACATTTGATAATGACCAAATTGTCAAATTTTTCACCTTTTGGTGTTACACCAACATGACAACTAGACTATTTATTACCACTGCACTTGCTCTTACAAATTCTACTAAGTATGTTTTCTAGGTAAAATAGAATATATAATCTTTAATGTTATTCAAAAAAACAAAAACTTATCATTCCCTTTTTATATATTTGGGTCATAGTTTTATTAATGTAAGTATTTTGGCCATTCATTGCCATGAATGCCACCTCTTTTTGTAGTCTTGGTTTAGGTTGCCTGAAAAAAAAATTCTCTCCAAGTTGTTCTAACAAAATTCCATTATTTATCTTGTAATATTTGGATTGAGTAAATGTATATTCTAATCTCTACAGTCTAAAGTTTGGGTGTTGTTACTAGTTACAATTTATTGTAGTTTGAATTGGGTAATTTCTTATATATGTCACTTTAAATACAATCCCATCAGTATACGATTCATCATCAATTGGCATTGTTAGAAAAACGTTACAAAGGCACAAAACCCATTCTCGAAAACTCACAAGCTCACTATGATAATAGTACCTCAAATCTGTGTTTCATAGCAAAGGGCAAAAGAAAAGGCAAACACCTAGTGATACATGAAATAGAAAAGGTGTGTGAAATCTCTGGTCACCAGTCCACACGTAAATCTATGGTAAAACAACTCACCCCAAAGCGGCTACTGTGTGCTCGTCCGCACCGGAACAGACACGTCACCTCTCTCTCTCTTTCCCCAATTAGAGCAAACAAACCGTTTACGGCAGCACACGCAGACTCTCTGACCCAACCCCCGGAAATAAACATGGAAACGGAAACCCAACGGAATATCGACACGACGGTGCGTCGGATTCTGGAGGATTCCGACATGGACCAAGTCACCGAGTCCAAGATTCGAAAGCAAGCGTCGCAGGAGCTCGGCCTCGACCTCAACAAACCGCCCTTCAAGGCCTTGGTCAAACAAGTCGTCGAGTCCTTCCTCGAACAACAACAGCACAAACAAGAGAACGACGACGACCAGCAGGGCCGCGAGTACGACGACAATGGCGATCTGGTTATTTGCAGGGTGAGTTGATTAGTTTGGTCTCGATCAAACAGCTGTTTAGGTTGTCGGAATTTAATAGTTAGATGGGTTTTGATGGTGTAGCTTTCGCAAAAGAGGAAGGTGACAGTGCAGGAGTTCAAGGGGAAGCCATTGGTGTCGTTGAGGGAGTTTTTTACTAAACAAGGAAAGGAGCTTCCTACTTCCAAAGGTATAATTTATGTATGCCTAGCCCGTTATAAACAGATGGCTATGTCATGCTCTAGCTAGGTTAGAGTTAATGAATACACGTCACATATACATGTATGTTGGGCAAGGTTTGCAGCTTGTGCAATCTGAATTTGGCATGGGATGAGTGAAACTGGTTCAATGTATCAAGATGTTACTTATTGCTGTTTATAAGTTGTGCTCCAGAACCATATGCTTGTTTTCGTATTTCAAGCACTAATATTGAGAGAATTGTGGTTATAGAGTGATGGGCGTAGTTACAAAGTTAGAAAGCAACTTCTGGTTATAGATTAGCTTAATTGGGTCCATGTGCATTAGTGTGATGATGGTACTGAGAAGTTAGAACTGTTATGGGTAGACTTCATAAGACTGATTAAATTTTGCAAAAGCCTTTTCAAACCATTTGTGATTGCTTGGTGTAGTGTGTAGACTTTACTCCTCAGATGTGCTCAAGTGCATCTAAAGATGGCTTAAGTTCCTACTAAGGGCAGTATTGTTGTTAGATGAAGCACTTCAGATCTGAACTTTGGATCGTATATGCTCAATTGACAATGTACAGTAAGTCTCTAAAAAACCATTAGTCTCTGACCGTTCCAAAGTTCTGAGCAAACAATCTAAGTTATGGTCCGTAGGTGATATTAATATTTATTAGCAAGGATTTTTTTAGAATACCAAACAGGGAAGCTGAGTAATAGACTAGTCAGAGTAAAGTACCGTGGTGAAGCTTTGTTTTCTGCTTTGCTACTGGATTTGTAAGCAAAGTTTAATAGTAATGACCCTGTAATCCACACTTGAATCAGAGAAAGCTTCCATCCAGCTCTGTATACTTTTGCTCGAATGTGTGTATTGATCGTCTATATGATGTACTTAACTGATCTATTTATTTACAGGAATAAGCTTGACAGAGGTGCAATGGTCAGAATTTAAGAAGAATGTACCTGCTATAGAGAAAGCCATCCAGCAGATGGAGTCCCGGATTAATTGAGAATATCAGCTGAATGCCTTGTTACTTGTTGGTTGAATTCTATGTGATCAACCTCTGCGTTTGGCAAGTACCTAGGCTCAAACTGGAACTGCTCTGCTATGCTGATATGTAGTAGTGACTGTACTTATCATCCTCTCTGTCTAAACATAAGATGAAAGCACTGTTCCTTTTCAAAAAAGAGTAAAGCGCTGCAATATCTTTACTACCTTTCCCATATGGTTTTTCTTTTTCAGTCTGAGAATGTATGATGCTCTGGCACATTATTCTCTCAGTGTATCGCAAAGCAAATACTTGTCAGGTTTTCTCCTTCCTTTCCTTAATTTAGATAAGAACAGGGATTTGAAATTACACGCATTCATCTTCATAAAAAGTTATTTGGTTGATGGGAGATGGTATGAGTGAGTTATGAAAATTAATACAAAGCTATTTGGTTGATGGGATATGGTGTGATACTTATGAATGAAAGATTCGATGAAAGTTATATCTGGGAACATATTGATTTGACGATTTTCTTCAAGCACTTCAAAGTATCTACTGGCACAGGAAAATTGTTTCGAAACTCAATGAAACGTTCATAACTCATAAGAACCTCACTTTCATGATATGTACAAAATACGAAAAAGAACCGAGTCCATCTGATAAATCTAGCATAAGAAAGAACTAGACCGAGGGAATCAGTGATCTTCTAGCAGATTGATTCACTCTCACAAGTGACAAGTCTCATAAAATGGTGCAGAGAAACATGAAGTTTCATGGCACCACACACACCTCCTAGCAAGATTAATTAGTATCCACCCTTTGATGAGTGATGGCCATAGGGACCCTAAGCTTGTTGGAGAAGATAGGCTTCCAATTCCAACCACCGCCACCGCCTCCTCCTGAACCCCACATGCCCTTACTCTGCATCTTCGGTGTAGTACTCGCATTTGCAGCCATCCTCATAGTCTCGATCAGCGCCAGCGTGTTGCCCTCAGACAAAATCTCCTCCAGTTGCTTAGTGTCAATCACAAGCTTCACTCTCCAAACCCCATCTCCACCGCACGGCAACACTTCGAGACCTCCTCCTGACCCATTTGCCAAATTTTCTACATAGTCCGATGCACCCCCAAACGACTTCTTCACCGGCTCAGCTTCAACTGCACCCTCCAAATCTTCAGTAACCATTTTGTCCTCAGCCTCCACATTTTCAGTGACACTAAATTCTTCACTTTCTTGAACTTGAGCAGAGACCACACTATCAAGTTTCTTTGGCTCTTCAATCCTCAGTGGAAGAAGATAGAACTGACCACTAGTTATGGTCTCTTGCTCGGACAATGGCACTGAGGCCTTGCCCTGCTGAAAAATGCCATAGCCTGGAAACTCTGCGAGGATTTCAGAAGCAAGTTTAGGACCCTTGAACTGTAAGACACTCCCAGAATCAGTAAGGATCCGAATAGAGTTAGGAGATTCCCCAGAGGTTACTTTGAGAGATGAACAGTTGCCCATTGAATGTATTTCTTCTCCCACCTTAAGCACAAAAGGAGCGGCTACCTAGTTATAACTAGTCATATTTAAGCAGAGGAGTAGTTGAAGCAACAAATAGGGTTGTGTCAGAAGAGACAGAAGAGGTTGTGCATATTTCAAAATTTAGAGATGGCTGCATGTGAAACTAGACCGTTGGGAGCCAATTATTTTAGGCTCGATTCTGAGTTGTTCCAAGGGAAGGGAATAGAATATGGGGTAGATTGCTGGTGTTAAATTAGTGGGAAACGACAGGTTGAAGAAGGACAAAATTCAAATTTGATTGACAGAGGTGTTTGTATATACCTGTGGCCAAAGCTCAAATAGGCATCTTATTCTTATGTTGTGCAATGTATCGGTATCACGAGGAAAACAATCTACTAAAGAAAATAAGATCGGTTCGTCTAGCTAGACATGGAGATAAACAATATTCATAGAATGCAGAATTCGGTGCACACATCTTCACAATACATCAATACATGAGTAACATCAAGATTAAAATATCGGATATCAAAAATATATCGATTGTCTAAAATATGGATATCTAGATAGAAATATTGAGAAAATATTGATTCAATACAAAATCGACGAAAATTAAGATAAATACATGAAAATTTATATTGAAACTTTATAAGATTCTTATATAATAAATATATGTTTTGAAACTTGTAACTTGTGTTCTGTTGATTATTAATAAAGATTATTGGATTGAGATTTTGAGTTATTGGCGTGGTAAGTTTTGTGTTTTGAATTTAGTGTGATCAACATATATAAAGTCAAAATGTCGGATAAATTTAAAAATAGCGAAGATTTTGGTAATATATCGAAAAATATCGAATATTTAGAGAAATATCAAACGAAAGATATTGATACGTAGGATTAATATCGAAAAATCTATAAAAAAATATTTAAAATATTATCGATGTTTCATTCCTTGAATAATAACATCGACAAGCCAAGAAACTATATAATTTTTCATTTGTAATCATTTACGTGTGTCTCATGCTCCAACTGTGCATAAGTCTACTATTGTTGGCACCAAAAGTAAAACAACCTAGAGAGACCGGGACAGAAGTTTGGCCACCCTAGCGAATGGCAAATGATCATATGGAAAAGGAAAAAGAAGTACAGATAAGTGTCTATTATTATTACTAGCCTTCCTGCACGCGCATATGCGCGTGCGAAAGCCGTCGCGCTCGCGCGTGCGATTTATCGGTGGCATACATAAAAGTGTTCAATTATATCGTTTTCACTTAATTGCTTAAGTCCATTGCTGATGACAGATACTATCGTGCACTTTCAGGCCTATCTCTATTATTTGAATACTGATCTAATCGAGATCTCTATTATTCGAACACATATCTAATTGAGATGTGAGAAGAATTACCAATGATTGATGATAAAATTTGTAAAATAATATTAGCCTACTTCATATTAAATCAACACTATGTAAAAATGATCAATCAAAATGAAATTGCTCCTATAAACTCTGTCAAATTTGATGAATTACTCAAAATATCATGCCACTACCAGCAATTACATGACACTTTGTTCTGATTATGCTCTGCATACATGATTCATTTGAAGATTGCATGATTCATATCTGATTAAAAGGGAAGAACCATGCTAAAATACATTCTGTACATACCAATATTTTCTCGACAGCATCTTCTTTAGCAGCATTTACAGTATGTGTAGCACCAAATATCTTGGCTTTCTCCAGTTTATCATCTTGTACATCTACTGCAATAATATCAGAGGCACCAAATGCTCTTGCTATCTGCAGACAGCTGTAGGAAGTGATGTAGTAAATAAAGAACAGGAAAAAGTGAAATCCCCATACAAACCTCAAATCCAAAATAATATCCCAAGCCTTGTACGAAATGACAGCTAACCCAAAATTTACATATATAATATTGAATCTGTTATAACATGACTAACATCAAACTCTTGTGTAACTAAGGGAGAGAAATCCAGAGCCAAAGGAAATAAAGAAGAGACTAAAAGTCTTAATTGGATGTAATTTTGAAAAAGTTGAATCCTGAGCAATAAGACTATACAATAGCGTGAAACAAAAAATCTACTCTTTAAATGCTTTAACAATCCTTTACAATTCTAATAAAAAGTACAAAACAATATTAATACCTGAAATCTAATTCAAGTAAAATAACCTATTAGAAGTCTAAAACTATTTTCTAACTGCAATCTTCCAAGTATAGAAGCCTGACCAGAACTAAACATTTCCAAAGGTTTTTGTGTTTTACAGTCAGTCCAGATTTATAGGTTAAACACACACAGGAAAGAGTACAAAACTGTGCATGTATACCTGGATCCAACGCCCCCAACTCCAACAACAGCAACTGAATCCCCAGGACAAACCTGAGCTGCATGTGCCATAGCACCATAAGCAGTAAATACTGCACATCCTAAAATGGCAGACTCCGTATATGGCAATGACTTTGGTAATATAGTCAAAGCATTTGCTGGTACAACACAGTCTCTGCAAGGCTGCCCATACTATACATGTATACAGGTTTTCCTACAACATATGATAGCTTTTAGTTACTGAGCAACTATATGCACTTAATATAGCGTCATATCCAAAGTGGCAGTACCAAAGAGAAGGAAATTAAAGAAGGGTGAAACATAAAACAGGCTACATCGTGTATATAATGCTCCATAGCCACATGCCACATAAAGACATGGAAATAAAGGTGAAATATGATTTTGATCAAAAGTCTACATTAGAGTATTTAATTTGAGTTGTTCTTTCTTTTACCTGGGCATGCTGCATTCTTTCCAATTTCATCTACCAAGTACACAAATAAGCAATCACTTTTCTAGTTCATAACGATACAAACATTCTAATACCTGTGTCACTTACAGGAAACAAAATTTGGTGGAACCAGTTTAAACAATTCGGTCTACTTTTTTTCATTCTTTTATGCGATAAGGATCTTAAAAAAGAAGTTATCAGTAGCTATGAATTTTTCGTCACTTTGACTATTCAATCTTGGTAAGAAAATGTGAAGTTTCTTATATTCCCTTCATTCCTAGTAAATAGTTAAGAAGAGGATTGAATACCAGGTCCCAATCAAGATTCAATGATACTCTAAATCACGCTCCATACAGCTAGCATCAAAGTCAATTCAGTTCATGAAGAGGTTCAGGGATTTACAGAATTGAAAATAAGCAAGAATGATGATTTAAATGACTAAAAGAAAAAGACAGCAGAGACATTTTCCTTTCATATCCAGTAAGCGCTTGGCACAAATATATTATTCTACAGGAGCATCAATCTAATCTTACAAAAAAGAATAAAAAATTAGTGTATATAGCAGCCATTAGCCATCCCAGCCCCAGCCATTGTCCCCTTCTAGTCTATTTCCACAGATTCTGATAACCAACTGGCCAAGATATTATGGTTACCCACCCTACGACTAATAGTTTTGCATTAGTTATCTTGTATGCTACTACTATGAGAATTTACCTAATGGATGGAAATTACAAAATAGTGAAAATACTCTCCTACCACAATCCACACAAAAAAACCACGTTTCTAGTATTCTGACAATAGCCGTCCTACCTCATCCCACAAATAAAAATACGCTTTCTTCCGGTGAGACTTTGTCCTCAGTATCTCAATTTGTTTTTGCGAATATTCCTTCACTGCATTACTACTGTAGCAGGTCAGCAAATAGTTTTCAACACACATATACCTGACAGAAGTGAACTTGGATGACTAACTGTATACCCAGAGACTGCTTGAGTATATGGCAAGGCATAGGCAGCTAATCGTGTGATAAATATTAACTGATAATATTTCAGATGATGAAATCAAACGAAAGGACAACAGACATTACCTTCAAAGCCTCTACCTTATCATCGGTCCACACCACCCTCTTATTTTTCCTCTCAAGAGCTGCCCTGCATATTAAGGAGACACAATATATCATCAATTGGTATAATTCTCGGAGACTGATGAATGATGAGCAATACCAAACCAACCCAAATCACAAAAAAAACCATGATCACCTCATATCTTCATCAACAATCATTGTCGACGTTGAGCTCTCCTCAGCCACCTTCTTACCAGCCTCAACTCCTTCATCTCCATTTAACAACTTTCCTGCAATCATCGGCGACTTTGAATTTTCCTCAGCCACCTTCTTACCAGCCTCAACTCCTTCATCTCCTTTCGACAACTTTCTGTGTATACCTCAGCCACCTCCATACCAGCCTCAACTCCTTCATCTCCATTCGACGACGACTCTCCTGTTTTTACATCCAAAAGCCTCAGCGCCTCCACTTCCAAAGCTCCCGACTTTCTCCGCCGTCTACACTATACTCTCCGGTCTCCGAATAATCCTTCCTCGAATCCTCCGTCGTGTTAGAATAATTCAGTCTCCAATAATCTCAACCTCCGGCACCCTGCCTTGTAGAAAACTGCCCACTACCGGAGTTTGGAACCAACCCAGCTGGGTACGCTACCCTCCTTATCCACAAAGCCAAGTCCCACAAAATCCATGCTTGACACAGACAATTTCCCCTACTTCTTTTCTACTCTCTCATTCGACTCATTTTGCTTAAAACCTATTCACTGATTCAAATACCCAAATTCGATATGCATTACATTTCTCATTCTCAAATCTCAACCAACATATCATACACCATACCTCACAAAACTACTTAAAACTTAAAGTTCCTTTCTTTGAATAGAATGAAGCAATTACCTGAAGTTCTGTTACTCTGCGCAGCATAATCCACAATCCATTTCTTCTGCTTGTACTCTTTGGCTTTCTCCATTTCAAGCTTAACAGCAGTGGGTAACTCTTTAGTCTCCGGACCCGACTCGCCACTCCCGACAGCTCCTTCGCTATTCTCACTTGGGTTGTTCTCGATCTTCAGCTTCTTGTTCATCTGTACCATCTTCTCGCTTTACACAGTCGATCGGACGACGGACGATGGCGTTTTGGGAGAATTAGGCGACCGTTCGGCATTGGGTGGGTTCAGAGATGAGAAGAGAAGAGAGTGGGTTTTGTGGAAGAGACGGTGTTCAGAGAGGCGGGGGGATGTGAGATGCGATTGTTCCCCGATGAGAGAACAGTTTTTCTAAAGTGGAGTATAAGGCTAAGAATGGAACTGTAAAAGTAGTTTTTCAAGTTTGTAATTACCTTTTTTCGGAAAGGACAATATTCGTCATTTGGAATGTTTAACCTTAAGAACATTTTGCATAATTGATAGAGATTATTATTATTATTATTATTATTATTATTATTATTATTATTATTCATAAGAGAGAGCAAATGAAACTTGTGGTATCTAACATGCATGCACCAAGACCTAAATTAATTACCACGTGGCAGAGGTCCACCCGTCCACCCGATATATCCAAACACCACTCACGTTCATCACACAAATGATCCATTTAAATTCAAAGCCACACAAAAAAAAAAAAAAAAACCTTCCCACAATCCCCCACTTATAAACCACATTCCCTCCACAAAAACCCCTCACGTAACATATACGGATATACCTCACTTCTCTAGTTCTACACTACTTCACGTACATTCTCGACGGTCCATAATTCTCTCTCTAGTAAAATGGGATGTGCCTCGTCTAAGCGGGTAGAGGCCGCCGTAGATTACAGGCCCGCACCAGCGAGCTTCGCCGTCTTCAACGTCAACGGCATCCGCGAGCCCTGGCTCGGCCTTGAGGATAATAATAGTGATAATACGACGTCGCAGCAGGACCATACCGAAAAGCCCGCGCACGTTCCAGCGCAGATACTCGACAAGCTCGACGAGTCCGATGCTCCCCAATCGTGGGACGAGGTGAGCAAGGCCCTGGAGAATCTCAAGCCCAATCTGAGCCCCAAGCCCAGCCCAGTCCCGACTCCGAAAGTCGTCAAGGAGCCCAAACAACAAGAGGAGCGGCGGAAGCCACGTAAGAGCTTGTCGTTCGACTCGTTCCACACTCTGGAAGAGCTCGACAACAAGCTGACGGCTCCGAAAAACAACAAGCCAGGAGCCGGAGCCGGAGCCGGCGGCTTAAAAAAGAGCGAGTCGATGCGTTCCTTGCAACAGTGGAAGAAACCCGACCAGCTGAATCGGACCACCGGCTCTCGGCTCGGGCTTGGACCGCCGTCTCCGGATTTCCCGCCGCCTCCGACCGCCGTGGAGGGATACAAGTCCGTGAAGGAGAACATATTCATCCAAAAAGACAGGATGGAGAGACAAAAGGAAGGACAGGTGGCGGTCATCGATAAGCTGATAGGTTTGCGGGACCCGCTGAGCGACTACCCGGAGAAATGTCCGCCGGGAGGGGCGGAGTCGGTGGTGATATACACGACGTCGCTGCGAGGCGTGCGGCGGACGTACGAAGACTGCCAGAGAGTGAAGTCGGTGTTCGACGTGAACAGGCTGGTTTACGACGAGCGTGACGTGGCGCTTCACGGCGAGTTTCTGACGGAGTTAAAGGGGCTTTTAGGGGAAGAAGGGTTAGGAGTGCCTAGGGTTTTTGTGAAGGGGAGGTACGTCGGGGGAGTGGACGAGGTTGTGGAGATGAACGAGACGGGGAAGCTGGGGAGGATAGTGAAGTGGGCACGTGTGGAGAGAGGGGTGGGGCACCAAGCGTGTGAAGGGTGCGGTGGGGCAAGGTTCGTGCCGTGCACGGAGTGTGGGGGGAGTTGTAAGGTGGTGGTTGGGGATAAGAAGGAGAGGTGTCCCAAGTGCAACGAGAATGGGTTGGTTTACTGTGTCGCTTGTTGGTCTTTGACATCGTGATCGATTTGGAGATTCGGATGATGCATTATTAGTGAGTATTGGAGCCAAGTGATTCAAGTGCATGCCTCTAGACTCCTCTTCTCTGTTTGTTCATCTTTGTGTCGCTGCACTGAAGAAACACCCGTAAGTAGTGTTTGTGTATATTACATTTTGCCGATTGATTTATAATGTTTCTTTTCTTGTTTGCTCTATATTTTGGTCGATGTGGTGTGATGAATGGTGTGATTGTGCAGATAAAGATTTTTCCTCCCCTTAGATGGAATGTTACAATAAGTGAAGATTTTAAAGGTGAAATAATTGAATAAGTGTATACAAGTTTGCCGTTTGTGATTTTATGGCTCTAAAGGAAGTTTATTGAGATTTTTAATTCTGCCAATTTGTTATCAGCATCAGATTAATATTTGTACGGTAAAGAAAGTCAAATATATTTCAAGAAAGGAGAACATATAGACTACAAAAGAATTACATGAAAGGATAACATATAGTCTAAAAAACAAATAAATGTAAAAAGGGCCCAACCGGGTTCGAACCGGTGACCTCTTGATCTGCAGTCAAATGCTCTACCACTGAGCTATGGACCCTGTTGTGATCTTTGAAGCATACTGTATTTAATTATTCATGTAACCAGAGACCAGGGTTGTTCAACATTTACAGTCAAAAACTGAAATGGGATTGAAATATATATTTGCTTACAACAATTCTTTTGGTATGTGTGTGAAACAATCAACCGACATCCTTCAAAGCTGGCCCAGCCTGAGGGTAGGGCGATGCCCATGGCCCATAATCAAAAGGAGTCCTAAAATTTTGGCTTATAAAAATATATATATTTAAAATAAATAAAAAAATTTGGCGATTGGCGTTTGGCATTTGAGCTGCCTGCAACTAGTAGTCTTCTTCAATTTTTCAATCTTTTCGATTCCCCAGTTCCGATTTTTTAAACATTGATTAATTGGCATTTTAAAGAAAAACATTGATTCAATGAATCTTCTCTCTCATCAAAAATATCTTCTCCCAAATCACACAGCTTAATGTCTTAGTCTCTCTATAAATAGCTACCAAATCGTGTGAATCCTCCATCATTTCTATCTTATTGTTGATGCCTCAATCTTGCAAGTCTCAATCGCTTCTGAATACTTAATATCTTCTTTTAGTTCCAGCTATCTATTCTTGACTTCTTGAAAATCTTGTGGTAAATGGTTTATTTTTTATATCCAATCAATTTTAGGTTTTTTATTGTGTTTACTAATTTTAATTCTTGTTTGAATTGTTTTTATTTGAAGTTTGCTAATTGCTTTGAAATTCGTGAACTACAAAACAAGTTTTTCCTTTGGTGTAAAACTGTAGGAAGTCTTTTAAAAAAATGAAAATAAACTGTTCGAGGATTTAGATCAAAAAATTCCAAATTTGATTGGAATTGTATGTTTGTTTCCATAAATTTGGAGTTATATAGAAACTTGGTGGTGTGTTTTTCTTTCATTGTGTTTTTTTTTTATTTTTGGAATATTATCATAGCTTAGTGCTATTTCTCTACAAAAAGTTTAAGTACGAATCTCACTAAAATTAAAATTAATTTATTAATTTTAATTTTTCTTTCTCCACTCCAGACCTTGTATTGCTCAGGGCCGGGCCTGCTGCAAAGACCGCCATTGTGAACCATCAGTAATGAGTTAATAACAAGCCATTGAACTAATCGTGCTACGACTGTGTCTTGCATGACGCGCGCAAAGTTTGTTTTCATTTCTCAGCCAGAGCAGGAGGTCAATGTTCCAAAATCCACAAACTACTTGTAAGGGTCCTTAGTCCTAACCGATGCAGAAAAGAAAAATCCATCACTTTCAGGGGTTACAGAAAATTCTTGGAGAATATTCTTCTCAGCCTGCAGTTGCTATCCATCACTGTTATTGATCGAAGCAAAAACTATAGAAAAAAAAAACGAAAGTAAAGGAAATAAAGTTATTATTGGTGGAAAAGGATTGTGCAGCTAGCTTAGCCAGCAACACCATAGTAGATGGCCTAACTGGAACTACGTTCCCGTTAAGCCAAAGATTGAGATTGTCCTCAACCATACTTGCCAAGATTATACGTCATTTTCTTCTTTCTTTTTGGGAAACCATACTCCACTTCTTCTTCCTCTCTATGTCAGCACCAACCAACCATCCACCACCTACATATGGGTTTCATCAATTTTGGCCTTGGTCAGTAGATCTTTAGAATCAAGACACAGCTCAAATGCTCTTTCCCAGAATACACCTAATAGTTCGGCAGGTTTTGTCGATTTGTACATCTGAAAGCGCTGTAAATTGGATACCAAGTTTGATGATTTTTTTTTTGCAGAAACCACTAATAGCATACTAAGCACATAGCTCCTCGCTTGTGCTTCATGCTCAGTCCACCAGAATAGATGAGAGTTAATAAAAGTATCTGGTAAATAAGTATCGTTATTACACCTCGTAAACAAATGTTTGCTTCACATCTCTTGAACTTGCTCAAGTTGCTTATACATATAACACTATCATACATTGTATGTTTGATTCAACATCCTCTGTCTCAAACGACACATTTTGGTCACGGCGAACATACTACTCGGTACTGGCTATTTTTTCCTTTTTTTCTTCACTAGATTCTTCACTAATTTGTATATGTTTCTTCTGTACGGCCCCTGTTTTGGGTTCTTGTTCAGGGGTTCTCGGTAACAAATATGTCATCTTGATCTGCAAATATGTCCAACAGAGAAAGAGCCTGCAAACAATACAAACATTCATTAGAAATTAAGAACCAATGAAATATATAGAACGTGGCTAGAGTTGGCTCGGACAAAATCAACAAGTATTTTTGGCTATGGAACATTCATTACCTCAGGCACGCTGAGTTCAAGACGGAATTTAGGGCCATCGTAGTGATGGAGAATTGGCCTGAAGGAATCCTCTTCCAGTGGTTCACAGACTTTCCTAGTTAAAACTCGCACCTGTTCATAAAAAGGGTACAACTGAGCAATACTGAAAAAAGTACTAGATGATGTACCCTACAAAAAAGGCTTTTGTGCTATTGATTTTAGGAGTCGATGACAAACCTGAGCAGGGAAGCGCGATTCACCGGGACATTTCTTGTCCTCCCAAGCAGATGGATCAAAGTTAGTTCCTCCAAAGCTTGCAGCCTAAACATACAAAATATTAGCAACAACATAGTTAGATCTTGGTAATTCCAATCATGTATCATACATTTAACACTACTGAACTACCCAACTACCAAAAGACTTGCACAAAGCACATACGCTTTCTTCACAAAATAAAGATAAGATCATGCCAAAAGAAAAGGTCACAAACCTCAAAAATTCCATGGAGTTGGTGAGTGGAGTAGTTGTAAAGGAAAAGAGGCAACCCTGGAGTTATGGCCCTCACTGAGTCACGGTAACGAGGAGGCAAGCCTGTAAACATTGATGCACAAGCAAAAAATTAACATCCATTTATCAAAACCAAACCAAACTTATCTGAGTAACAATAGACATAAATTTACACACACAATTAAGAACCAAATTGACACAAAGGAAGATGAAGATGAAGAAGAAGAAGAATTAGGGACATACCGAAAAGCTGCCTCTTGAGATTTTCTTGCATGGTATCATTGTTGCAGACGAAGATGTAACCTCCAATGGTCTCGTTCCTCGGCAGAGACTCAGACGGTGGAAGTGTCTTAAATTTCTTGTCACCCTTAACATCCTTGTTGTTATTGTTGTTGTCATCACCACTCTTCTTCTTGTTGCTATTGTTGTTGTTCTTCTTCCCAGCTTTGACTCCAAGATCAAACTCATCACCTTGGTTCTTGTAAGTCTTGAAGTTCACGTTGTTGAGATTAACGTTGTTGTTGTTGTGAATTGCCGGCTTGGAGTAAATCCCCTTGTTGAAACCGCCGTTGATGGCTCCATTAGCAGAAGACCCAAGTTTCCAGGCATCGTTATTAAAACCATTAAAGTCCGAAACTTTGGGGTTGAAGGTGTTAAAGTCGGAGACTTTTGTGTTGAAGGAGTTGAACTCCAAAGCTTTTGGCTTGAAGCTGTTCCATCTGTCAGAGAAGGTGTTCAGCTCAGAAGCTTTTGGCTTGAAACTGTTCCAGCCTTCGTTGGTTTCGTTGAGGAGGTCGGAGGAGACGGAGCCGGAGCCTCTGTAATCCGACCCGAATGGGCCGGCGTTGAAATCTGACCCGGATCCTTTCGGGGTCAAATTGATGAGAGAGTTGTTGACCTCACCGCCGACCTTGATGTCGAAGTTCCTCCGGGATTGATGATCGGGCCTCTTGTTGGTGGCGTAGGAGTTGCTCCAGATCGAGTCGTTGACGGAGAGATTGGCCAAGTTCGAGGTCTGACCACGAAGCTGGTCGCTGAATTGCCAGAAAGACTGGTTATTGTTCTCCATTGTTAAAAAAACTGATGAAAAAAAAGTCTGTAATATCTAGACTGAAGAAGAGGAACACGATGAGAGAAGAGATTGATGAATGAGACTATGAAAAGAGAAAGGGTGTTCAATATGTGTTATATATATATTTTCTTTGGTTAAAAGAGGAAGCTACTGGGAAAGTGACAAAGGAAGGAAGAGCATAGCATGTCGACTCGTCAAAGAGAGAAAGCAACAGGCATTCCCTTATAATTTCTCTAAAATTGAATTAGAGGGAGCATCTGTGTCTCCGTGACGACTCTGTGAGTGTTGAGTTTTTGAGGTGGCGAGAGAGAGAAGACGCGTATTAGAGTGGCGACGTGGCAGAGAGTCTGAAAGAGAGGGAGTGTCTATGTGGGTGTGTTTGATTCGGTGCCATTTTTTCTAGAAGGTCTAGGAGGTTCGTGGGGAGATGACGGAGTCCAGAACGGCGTTTGATTTGCTTAGCAGCTAAGACTTGAAAAATTAAAGAGGGGAGAGCCGCGACTTGGCCCATGAGGGTTTACGAGTACGAATGAAGATTCTACACGTGATGGGTTCCGTTGGTTGTGTTTATGAGTTGTGACACACAATGGACGTTACATTAAGGTATAAAGTCGGGAAAATTATTTTAAAATTCAAAAAAGATATTTGGTTTAAAAAAAAATTGACTCCTATTTTTCTTTAAAAAAATTTAACTGACATCATATTTTCTCAAAAAACTTAAAATGTTATAAAACATAATTTTGACATTCTAATTTTGTCTCTAAAGAAGAAGTTGTTGGTTCATCGGTTCATCTCCTTCCATATTAGTCTCTCTCTATCTCTCTTGACCTTCTCTCTCTTATTTGATTGTCCCTCTCTTGCGGTGAAATCCCCGACTACAGACCAAAGTTGTCCGACCACCAAAACCTTCGAGTAAGGTATCAAAATGATCACCTCGACGTCTTCTTTCTCTTTCCCTAAACTCTTATTCTTATCCTTAGTCGAATCACACAGAAAAGTGGAGAGAAAGTTTGAGAAAATCCAAAATCCTAGAAATTGGAGGTTGATCAATATCAAGCTGAATCGGACGACGAGACTCACTAAGATTTGTAGTCCTAACTTCCACGAAGTTAACCACAGCTTGGTTGCTTCCTAGTTCAGTCGGTGTTCGTTGAATCGAAAATTTTAAATTTTTAAATTTTTAAATTTTTTATGTTTAAAGATAAATTCGACGTTTTGTAGTTAGAATTGGAGGATGTTGTAAAAGAGAAAATTGTTTGTTGCTTGATTTTGAGCAGAATAAGTTTCAGGTCGCCGAAAAATGGATGAACAAATCTACAATTATCTAGACAATTCTCTAGACAACTCTCCTTGAATGAGTGAATCAATGGATTAAGCCTATGATAAATAGTGCTTAATATGAGCCTGATCTAGATTTCAAGTACTCATCATCAGAGCTATATTTTTCTTGCTTTCTACATCAGCTTGAATTGTATATGCTACATGATGTTTACGTCCAATACTAAATTCCCATATCATATACGAGAGATTATCGTACGACATTTTCCTCTTATTTTTTTTAGGCAAAATATTTTGTTGCAGTTGAAGTATTGAACATATGTATGCTATACAATTACAGCACCGATTGCTTCTGATGAGGATGCATTAGGAAATCAAACTTATGTATAGCAATTGTATACATACTAGTAAGTCGGCCCGCGCTTTGCTGCGGGAGGGAGTTGTTGAGAACAAAATATAGTAATATTGATTACAGACATTAAGTTTTCTCCGGAGAGATATGGAGCATGTAGAGACAAACATTAATTAAGTTCACACTGAAGAGATATGTTACACACTAAGTGTACACAGAAGAGATAGGGTGCAGCTCTAGACCATTACATATGGTACAGTTGAACACAATAGATAAGGACATCAAATCACCGAAATCCCAATTTGCTTGGTTCATAGTTGAACACAATTGTCACTGTAAGTAAACACAGGGAAGCTTAATCTGAAAAAGAAAAAAAAAATCAGATATGATAAAAGATTGAGTTCACACCTTCACGGTTTGTGAAGGCTAAGTGTTGAAAAATAGAAAATAGGGAAAACTGGAAAAGCCAATAAATTGATTAAAGATAGACGAAAGAACTCATAGAAGCAAAGTTTTAGAACCCATTTACTTCATTAACAGCCATATAGATTCCAGTCCATTATTACTTTGCCTGTTTTTGGCTCCATAAGGCATCTCTATATTCTTCTACTACAGTCCTACAACTATTCTTGTTTGCACGCTCGATTGAAACATTTAATCATCCCCTGGTGGGTTACCAAATCATTCAAAATCTTTTCCAAATCTTGTAGATATTTCCCATTGGTGCGAACAAAGTTAGATAATCCAAAGATTTGTATCGAAACCATTAACCCATACAAACTATAAAACTGAAGCAACAACTAAACGGCTCTCTTCAAAATAAACATACTTTGAGGAGATTATAATTTTTGAATGTGGGCAACCAAGTCTTTTAATATGATCATTCTACATATACTCATTCTAATCAGCTATAATCTATGGTTTGTGCAATCGGTGGCACTGATAACTGAGTGCCTGAATACTCATTCTAGAAGCCCAGATTTAATCGATCAAAATCGATCAAGTATCAATATTCAAAACAGGAAAAAAATCACAATTGAGAAGAAGAGAAGCTTCCCAATCAAGAAATACCCAAGAAATACCCAAACGCGATCAAAAATCACAAAAAGAACAGAGTACTTGCACCATTACGAAACCCTTTCCATACATCCATTCATAGCAAACAACCAAACATATTACCAAATACCCATTCATAGAACCCACTCAACCCTCAATCACAAAACACACACACACACACACACACACACCTCATGCAAAAATAAATGCAAACACAGTTCCAAAGTGATGAGCTTTACATGAAATACATACCCGATGATGAATAAGCTGATGAATTCGAGAACCCAGATGCATAATCTTTGATCCTTGCCAGAAAACAACATACAAATGGTTAAGAAAGGTAGAAGAAGCTGATAACATAAGCTCAGCTTAAATCAGAGATGTGTTATCAGTCATCATCATCAAACCCATATAACCTCATTCCAACTTAAATGATAGACATCTGACCAAGCATAAGTAGATTAAACTTGCAAATCTCTTGGTCAAGCATAAGCTCTTTCATACCAGAAAAATCAAACTTTAAAGACACAGAAAAATCAAAATTCGAAAACAAAAGAACGAAGTAGAGAAAGAGAACCCAGATCAAATCTCTTGACCAAGTTATAGCCAAAGCTCCAAACAGCCGAGAGAGAGAGAGATCTATTATTCTTAAAGGACTGAGATGAAGCCCTCTGGATGTCGGTGCGGTAGCAATTTTGTAGCTTCTCCATCTTGGGACCAGCACGACGGCGGAGGAGGCTCAGGGAAGAGCAGGAGGGAGGCGCGAGGGAAATGAGATGGGCCTGCAGCAGTGGCACTTGGACGTTGTGTAACAGATCAGAGTGGAGAGGAGTGAGAAGAGGAGGCTATGGCTGCTGCTAAGTTGTGAGTTGCTGAGGAGGAAGATGAGATTTTCAGCTTTGGAATTTGAGGTTGAGAGAGAACAATGAGCAGAGGCGGAGAACAGGTGAGAATAGGGAGAGATGCAAATTGAGAATGGAGAAGAGAGAGTCGAGATTGGCATGCACCACAGTAAAACCCATTGTTGTTGTATAGAGCTGGGAAGGTGCAGAGAGAGAGAGAGGGGCTGAGAGATTACAAAAAAGTCCTGCAACAGTGAAATGTACAGTAACTTGCGAGGAATAGTAACTTGAGAGGGAGGAAGATTGTTATATAGGAAATGTATGCTATACAATTGCAGGACCTCTTCAAGTTATATCACTTTAGTTTTCCCTTGATTGGATTTCTGGTTCTAGCATATGTATGTATTGCTTTTTATAGTTTTTTTTAAAAAAAAATGTATTAAGGATTCACTCTTTCAGCTGAACCTTACCTTCAGACAAAATCGAGTATGAATAGTTCTTCGGATAGTATGAACCTTACACTATTAAAATCATTATTAAATCACATAAGATCTTATAAACATCTAGTTACATCCAAGCATATACATTCAGCGTTTATTTCGACTTTAGTGAATACTACATTGGCAAGCACAGTTTCAAATGGATAAACACTTATAGCTGATTATATTATCATCCAAATTCAATTTTGATATTGAAGAACTCACAATAACCCCTTCCATATTGCATGCAATTTCAACGTCAAACATGACTGTGCTCGGCCCCTTCCCTACAACATAAATACTTTTCCCAATAGCTACCACTTTACAGGGTGGTCTGGTAAGCAAGGATGACAGCCTTCCGATCGAGATCCACTCTCAGGTCTCCTTCTGCCACATCATTAGCCTAGTTCCTGAGGTCTGATCTAACACATAGAGGGTCTCGTCTATTACAACAGCCGGACCTCTCAAGCCGGAAACCATATCGGCATCTGCATGCTGCCATGTACCACTTGACGGTTCATAAACAACAGCATAGACATGAGAAGTTACAGCAGAAGTGCCACAACGGATGAAAATTTTCCCATCCATGACAACATAATCCTCAATTTCTGGGACAAATGTTTGGATTTGAGTGAAATTCCCAAGTACTGGTATCAGGATCATCTATATCCCAAGAATGTGGATCACTTGAATTTGAATCTATCCGGACAGTTACCTAGACAACTATCCAAAAAGTTACCCAGACAACTCGCTGGACAATTATCCAGACAGCAACCTAAACAGTTTTTCAGACAGCTCTCCATGAATGAGTGAATCAATGGTTGTACTTCCAGCATGCAAGTGAGACTCCAATTTTGGATGAGTTTATCTGCAATTTTTGCCATCTCTTTCGTATGAAGGCACTGGTGACACATAAAAGATAATACGAAACAGTCCTTACGTTTTAGAAAATTGAGTTACAGCAGCTCACCTCGTCTCATCTTCGGCTCAGAATCGCTACTTCCACGGCTTGATAATTCAGAATCGGACTCGTAATCCTTCTTCTTCTTCTTCTTCTTCTTCTTCTTCTTCTTCTTCTTCTTCTTCTTCTTCTTCTTCTTCTTCTTCTTCTTCGGAGTCGGAGTCGGAGTCGGAGTCGGAGTCGGAGTCGGAGGAGGAGGAGGAGGAGTCGAAGGAGATTGAAGGAGAAGACGACTATAAGTCATCGTCGCTCATGTCCTGCACGTGCTCGGTGTCGAAGGGTGACGACAGAGGCCAAGAGGCGGCGGATCGAACTCGGTTTGATTGGAGTCGAGAAGGAGTGGTGCTCTGCTACTATATTTTGTGTGTGTGTGTGTGTGTGTGAGAGAGAGAGAGAGAGAGAGAGAGAGAGAGAGAGAGAGAGAGAGGAGGAGGAATGAGTTTCACAAATCGGTGGAATATATTATAAATATGAGAATAAATTTGAGTTGTTACATATTTAAAAAATAAAATGTGTTTATTTGAAATTGCAAACTTATGGTGAATTTTTTAGGAAAAAGAATGGTAAAATTGAATTTTTTTTTTCATTTCCCCTATATATATGATGCACGAGTGACACAACTTGTTTTCCTACATCGAGTAATAACTTCGATACGTGGCACTGTGGTAAATATTTATTGACTGTTAATATCCACAATCACAAAGGGGTATTTGATATTGAACATAAAGGATTAATACTAATTTACTATATATATTCTGTATATCGTTGTCGTTTTATCGATATCGTTCTGCCTTATCGGTCTCGATCTCAATGATCACTTGCTCTTGCCTTCATTACCGCTTTATGATCACTTTTATTCAATCGCTCTCGTTGCTAAGATTGACAACCGTTAAGGAGAGATCGGGTGTGCCGGCCTTTAACCCTCTTATGCCTAAGTCAGAAATGAGATATGATTTAAGCAGAGTGACGACTTAAAATGGTAATGAATGTGTACCATCAATGCTGAATCACCAAGCTTATAAAAGTGGTTGAGGCCAAAGCTCTTACCAATTCTTCGATGTGAGATCAGTGTTCTTACTCTTTTGCTAAAGTATTTTCTGATGGGTTCCTTGGTGGCTTGTGAGTGATAACCACGCCGAGATAGAACTCGGGCTGGTCATCGAAGTTGTAAGTCTTTTGCTAATAAGTGCTGTTATGTTGACGGTAAAATATAATTATAACTTGACAAGTAGCGTTAAGTACGTATGAGATAGGATAATTAGCAAAATACATGTACATTGACCGAGTGAAACAACTTGGATGGGGTAACATAACTAACAAACATTACACATATTCTTCACACATGGAATAAGGATAATTTTACGCATAAATTGAATCATCACTTTCAATGTCACTTCTCACAACAATGGGGCTGAAACACTGAAGCGCCTTCCTAAATCTTTTCCCATTTTAGCGACTTCGCATTGCTATCTTCGATTCAAGAACTAGAGAGCGCTGTACTCAAATAAGTCATGTTGATGTATTGAGCTTTAATTAGACCAATTCCAACCATCTCTATTTTATACCTCGTAATAAGATTTTTTTTCTAATTTTAACTCTCCAATGGTGCAAAATATATCAGCTCATACCTCAAAATCTAAGAACATATACTCAAAATGAGTCTTGAAATTCAATTTTTTAGGTGAGCCAAGCAAGACAAAAAAAGAGGAAATAGAACAAACTTTTGATGAAGTATGAGTTTCCATTGTTGGAGATGAAAATGACTCATATGAATAATAATTTTAAATGAATTCATAGAGGTATGAATCTCTCATGGTTAAAGATGCCCAAATTTTATTTTATTTTTTGCTGAAAGAAAGAAAAATTACAACATCGAAAGGCCCTTAGGGCATCAATTACCTAAAATATCAAATGGCTGAACACGAGTACTAACATCTAGGAGAGAGTGAGTCCAAATTTTGATAGAGGTAGTAGAGTGGCCAACACTAACAAGTCAGTTTGCAACAAAGTTTGCTTTTCTAAGAACATGCGAAAAAGAGATCGAGTCAAAAACAATGACTATGCTTGAGAATTGATATTGTGTCTATTGAGGTTGTCACTCATTAGGCTCAAACTCGGGAAGAAGGCAAACAATGGGTGGTATAGTTATGTTTCAAGACTCTTGGGGTGGTTTTTTGCCTCTAAGGGCATCTCCAATGGCAAGTCCTAAAATGGGGTGCTAGATCTATATTTAGGACCTTAATGATTTAGGACTTCACTATCTCCAATGGTGAAGTCCTATATTTGTAAAACTATAACGGTTCGATTTCGAAATATATTCGTAGCCGTTGGATCCAAATCAGAAATTCAAAAAAAAAAAACCAAAATTAAGTGAGATTGAAATCTGGCCGTCGATTTCAAATCTCTTTCAAATCGGGCCATCCCTTTCATTACCGTTGGGCTGCAACGGTAGCTGCGCACGTGGCGGGTCCCAGCTCTGCACTCTGTCTGCTACTCTCTCTCTCGCTCAGGCGCGTCGCGCGTTCCGCAACTTCCCTCTCTCCTCCAGCAAGTCTCGTGGCTCCCTTTCTCTCCTGCCGGCGCGTGAAGCTTCTTCTTCCTCTCTCCTTCGTCACTCCAACGTCAGCCTTCAACTTGGTTTAGATCGGTGCTAAACCAAGTTCTATTCTAGGACTTTATATAAGACTTGAAGCTATATATTATAGGGTTTAGATCCCTTATTGCAACCATTGGAGAGCCATTTTTTCAAGCAAAGCTATTTCTTTAGGGTATAGGACTCTCCATTGGAGATGCCCTAGAGGCTCTTGTGGTCTCTTTGTTAACATCGATTCTTGTGATTTTTCGGTTTCTCATAATAAAAAGAGTCGAGCGGATGATTCACGATCCAATATTAATATTAGAAGATTCATTGGTTCGAGTTTGTCCCCGACTTACTTTTGGTTACAAATTTTGTGTCTTTTAATTGTCATATATTCATAGACTCAAACTTCCTTCATTTGTACAGCTGAAATGGTAGATTTATTTACAGAACCTAATGTTATTGCTTGTTCCAAGTTGTTTTTGTATTGGAACTGTGGCTTGTTGAAGAAAAAGTAGAAAAATGAAAAAGAGAGAGTACCATGTATGTTGTTGACCGTTTTATTCGAGTTTGACCCTTGGTCAGTCCAGTCCAGTTGTATCGGTGTGCGCCTCATTTTCCCGCAATTTCTCCCTCAATCTGAATCCGACCACTTCACCTCCTCAGACAATAATATCACACACAAACCTGAAAGCCCTCCTTCCACACACACACACACACACACACACACACACACACACACACACACACACACACACACACACACTCACGCGCGCAATGGGCGACAACAAACGTAAACGCGGCCGTAAGCCCAAAACCCCCTCCCCCGAAACCCTAGCCACCACCAGCACATCACCACCAAACACAGCCGCCGCAGACGACGCCGTCTTCTCCGTCAGAAACGTCGAAATAATCGACCCCAGTCCCCGCCGCGGCCGCCCCAAGAAGCTCCAGAAGCTCTCCGAAAACGGCGGTGGCGGACACCACGACATCGACGCCGCAGAGCAGCAGCCGGCGGCGGCGGCCGATTCGGATCCCGATGCGTCGTGGGCGGGGGGTGGCGCGAGGGTGGTTCCATTGATGGACGCGGTGGTGAAAGTGTTCTGCACTCACACAGAGCCGAATTTCTCGCTGCCGTGGCAGAGGAAGCGGCAGTACAGCTCCAGCAGCAGCGGCTTCGTCATCGGCGGCCGGAGAGTGCTCACCAATGCCCATTCCGTCGAGCATTACACGCAGGTCAAGCTCAAGAAGCGCGGCTCCGATACCAAGTACTTGGCCACTGTCCTCGCCATTGGCACCGAGTGCGACATTGGTACACTTCTCCATTACATTTCATTTCCTTCTAATTGGTATTGTTGTATCGAAAACATTTAGGTATTTGTTAAATGCGGAGTTAGACAGACAATGTGGATAGTGTGATGAGTGTTTTTGTTGTGTGTGATGTTGCAGCTATGCTCACTGTTGATGACGATGAGTTTTGGGAAGGTGTGTCGCTGGTGCATTTCGGGGAGTTGCCTGTGCTTCAAGATGCTGTTACCGTCGTGGGTTATCCCATCGGTGGAGACACAATTTCAGTGACGAGTGGTGTTGTGTCACGGATAGAGATTCTGTCTTATGTTCATGGCTCAACTGAACTGCTAGGACTGCAGGTTATAAAAATACCATTCTAATATCTAATCGAAAAAGGAAAACAAATGTGCGTCTGTTGAACCGAATTTTCTTCTCTTTTGCTGTTACAGATAGATGCTGCTATCAACTCTGGAAACTCCGGTGGGCCTGCATTTAATGATAGAGGAACTTGTGTGGGTATTGCATTTCAGTCTCTTAAACATGATGACGCGGAGAATATTGGTTATGTCATACCCACACCAGTAATAATGCACTTTATCAAAGATTATGAGAAGAATGGAGGATATACAGGTAGCTGTTATAAATGATTGTGTTTAACATCTAAGCATTAAACAGGTTTACTTTGCTGTTGGAGCATTGTGTGTTCCGTTTTAATATCATCTTCCACACATGCTTTGCATCTTATAAGTTATAACTTGTCCATTATATGCTAGGATTTCCAATTCTTGGGATTGAGTGGCAGAAAATGGAAAATCCTGATTTGCGTGCATCAATGGACATGAAACCTGATCAAAAGGGTGTTCGTCTCAGAAGAATTGACCCCACTGCTCTGGAATCTCAAGTTTTGAAGCCATCTGATATTCTTCTCAGCTTTGATGGAGTCAATATTGCCAATGATGGAACAGGCATGTGATAATTCTTCTGTTCTGACATGAAATAGATATTTGTCATGTGCAAAATTCTTACATCTGTAATTTAAAACAAAACTCCAATAGATCGTTGGGTTTGTGTTATTTCTGCTTTTATATGTTCTATGATTCTTCTAAGGTGCCATCATAGTGATGATAAGTTTTGACATTTCCACCTTTACATTGCTAAAATATTATCTCTTTTTTTACCTGTAAATTCTACATGTACTCTTGTGTGTTTTAACATTTGCTGTTTTCTGTGATGATCTTCAGTTCCTTTTCGGCATGGAGAGCGCATCGGTTTTAGTTACCTGATTTCCCAAAAGTACACCGGAGATAACTCAACAGTTAAAGTTCTGCGCAATTCCGAGGTTCTCAGTTTTGATATAAAACTTACGTCCCACAAACGGCTTATTCCAGCACACAACAAGGGCAGACCTCCTTCATATTATATTGTTGCAGGATTTGTTTTCACAGCTGTATCTGTTCCCTATCTTCGATCTGAGGTTGGTAGCTCACAATTTTCCACTCGCTTGATATCTCTATGTGTTTACTTTAATAGTGATCATAATCTGTTATTGTGATCTGCTCAGCATCTAGTTTCTTGCTGGTTTGTCATACTAAAAGCATGCTGGTGAGTGGAACTTTAGAGTGGGATATTCATTAAGTAGTATTACTATTACTATGTGTGTGTTGATAGTTGTGTCTAGGCTTGTGTGTGTACTGATTACTAAAGTAATCGGAGTTGATCTAAGGCTTAGTAAATCCCTAGATAAAACCTAACATATCATGACGTAACATTGCTCAGATAGCACTTTTAGAAGCAGTTAGCCTCGGTTGCATTTTGGAATAGTTGGTAATACTTTTATATATTGATATGAATTTCTGTAATAATATCAAATTTCTGTATACTAGATTGACATCCAACTCATTTTGCTTGTCTATGCAGTATGGAAAGGATTATGAGTTTGAAGCTCCTGTGAAGATTTTGGACAAAATGCTGCATTCGTTGAGGCAGTCACCAGATGAGCAGCTTGTTGTGGTTTCTCAGGTATTCTATCTCGCAGTTTTTGTGCCTCTGGTATTCTGTTGGGTAGTTCTGTTGATCCTGTGCTGATTTTCCCTCCCTGAATCTGTGACAATCTTTCTCAGGTGCTTGTAGCTGATATCAACATAGGATATGAAGAAATAGTTAACACGCAGGTCAGTGATTGCATTATGCGGCCTTCTACTTTTATACATAATGTATCTGTAGTGGCGGAATTAGTTCGAATAGCCTGCTTATGGGAAGTACTCCTTAAACTGTGTATAGGTTCTTGGTTTTAATGGCAAGCCTGTGAAGAATCTGAAATCCTTGGCCAGCATGGTAGAGAGCTGTGAGGATGAGTTTATGAAATTTGATTTAGAATACCAACAGGTATACTCTCTCTTTGTTTAGCTCTCTCCCTCTCTCTTTGTGCATTTCTCTGTCTGTATGTATGCTAAGTACTTGAAGTGGTGTTTATGCAGATTGCGGTTCTCCGAACGGATGCTGCAAAAGCAGCTACTCTAGATATTCTTGCTACACATTGCATACCTTCAGCAATGTCTGATGATCTGAAGACTTGAGATTGAACTGCGCGGAGGCTCATAACCTTTCTAATTCTGTGCAGCCCTGTGTCCTACTGCCCTGGTTCTGTTTAATTTACCCGCTCAGTTAGAAATTGTAGGACTATTTAAGGGTGACGGCATGATCGCGATTTTTAGGTATTGTTCCGTCCACCCCCGTGAGTTTGGTCGGTGAGGTGCAGCATTGAGGATAGTTATTTTTCAAGTCATTGATGTTTACATGAACACCATCTTTGATAAAAACACAGCACCATCAATTACATTCTACGACTGATTTGAAAGAGGAGGAAACATTGCTCTCTATGAAGATGATCTCCTGCTCCAATAATCCCAAATCAAAACCAGATTTATAGATCAACATTCTTTAATTCTTATTATATTATTTTTTTATGACAAAAAGCTGTTTCAAATTCCACCAAGTACATCACTAAACCGATTTCCAACAGAATTCTTCAAAACACTGAACAAAAGTCAGAGAGAAATCATGGAAAAACAACCGAAAATAAATTAGCCGAAATGGGCCAGCATTTCCGATTTAAAAAAGAAAGGCCCATGACCCGAATTCCAGCTACTATTACCCGCCCGAATCGGCGTCGACTCTATTTCATTCTCTTCGACTGACTTCATTGTTGTTGCTGTAGATTTATAGGTGGCTGTGGTTCTCTCACATATACATATTCTCTGCTTCAAAATTTATATAGTGAATGGAGAAGATGGGGCAGATCGATCCCAGTTTAGATGTTTTCTTTGAGGAGAAGAAGCGGGTCAGGAACCCTTTTGTACCAGTCGGTGAGCTTCTTTCTCGATTTCCTTCATCGTTTCCCAAAGTTTATATCTTTTCTGAATAAATTGTTGGGTACTTGTGTTTGAATATTTCTCAGTTTTATAGCTTGGTGTTTGGTAGATTTTGATAATACTATATCGGGTTTAAAGCGTAGAAGCTGATAATTGAGAAAGAAAGTTCATCAGAGCTATGTCTGCATCCACAAGTTGTTCTTCTGCTGCTGTATATGAATTAATTTGATAATTTGATTAATTATAATCTACATTGCTGTCTTGCGAAATGAGAATTAAGGGAAAACTTAATGGTGAAAAAAGGAAGAATGCGGGTTTGTTAGATTGAAATCACCTGGATAATAGTGGTAATAGAGATGGCCACGTAATGGTGGATTGTGTGGTTTAAGTTTGCAAAGGGCGGCTAGTATTATTCATGGCTCGGTGCGTTGTGTATGTTGGTTGTAGGCCATGAATGGTCGAAATATGAAAGTTAAGTACTTGAGAACTAAATGATGTCAAAGTGCTTTTGATTTCTGAATTCTTGATACTCTATTACGGTGTTCTATCTTTGATTGGTGTTGGCCATTAAGTCTGTCGTGGTGTGGGTTCAATTGTTGCTTAATTAAAGCCTCCATAGTTCATACAATGCCACTGTATGTTCTGCAGTGTAGTTCATTATCATTTCGGGTAATTTTTTTTATATGTTGAGAACTATCATTTGGGGCCACTTGAACTAACTTTGAAGTTGATTTTTAAAGGAATCTAATTTCTGTGGGGGACTTGTTTTACATTCTGTCTTGTCTAATCCTATATGCACTCGCTGCTACTTGCTAGTCCGAAACTTGTGTTTGGGTGAGGGTTGAGCTATCATAGTTATGATCTCGTGTATCTAGGTGCTACATTGTACTCTTGATTGTGATCATTCCAGTAATGTTTGGGAATCCTCCATCTTTTCAGGGGCGTTTTTGACTGCTGGAGTGCTCACAGCTGGCTTAATCAGCTTCAGGCAAGGGAATTCTAAGTTAGGGCAGAAGCTAATGAGAGCTCGTGTGGTTGTCCAAGGTGCCACAGTAGCACTAATGGTTGGCACTGCATATTACTATGGAGAGAATCCATGGCAGAAGAAAACATGATCATTGATTTCTCAGTATGTTATTTTTTCATGTCCCTTTTTTTTGCTGTTACAAGATGTCAAATACAATGTTGTTTCTTGTTGAAGCGAAATTAGGTAGTAGAAACCATTCTGTGTGTACCTTCCTGATATGTGGATCTTTATAGCTAAATAATTATCAACACCTTTCAAGTTGGATGACGTGACTTTTGCCCATGGAGTCCGGGAAGTTGGTGCTTTGGTGCATCCTGAGAGCGTACGTTGTTTTCTTTAAGAATGTACAAGCAATGTGACTACCACAGTTATCCCATTTATCCCAGTTTATATGTGAATGATACAATCTGAACAACGAGTTGTGCATTTAGGGTGGTTCAAGGTTTTCTTTGCCATTTTGGGTACCATTTTACATGAGAATTTGATTTCCGATAAACTCGATACAGTTGACGTGAATTTCATAACAAAAAAGAGCATGAATTAGTTAGGTAGTACAAAGGGCGAATAAGAATCCGTGGTCCTTGTTATCATGTTAGCAATTGGATGAGCAGCTCATACAAATCATATATATATATATATGTTTACAGTTACACACATACCTTAAATCTAAGAAAACAGCTCTAAGAAATGGAATTAAGAATTCCTCTCTAAAATCCTCGAATAGAAAGTTTTATTTTTGTTTTACGTGCAGTGGTACTTAAAATGGAACTTCTTATTACTATTCATTATTATTTAAAATTTTATTTTTAAATCCTAATAATATTTTTATCCAATAACTAGCCGACACGTGTCATTCTCGATTAAATAATTGGTAGCGGATTTTCGAATAAATTTTCGACCAGTAATTTAGTGACGTGTATTTCTCTGCGAAATTATTGATGCAGATTTCCGGTAAAATTACGAACCAATGAGAATGTGACACGTGTTGGTGTCAGCAAAATTATTGATGAGGATATTCGGTAAGATTTCAGTAAGATTTTCAACCAATAAGTTTGCAACACGTGGATATGGCACAGTTTCGTTATCGTCTAAATTATTGATGAAGATTTTTCGGTAAGATTTCCAACCAATCAAGCTGTGACACGTGTTGTTATCTTGAAACATCTGGTAATTCAAAATGGCTATAAAAGCATCATCTACGGCTCCTTGAATACTCACACCAACTACAAATCACTTGTAGTTCTACTCGTAAACAAATTTCTCCACACACTTCTTTGCATTCCGGTTTCATCAAGATGAATAATATAGGTTCGAACAATTTTTTTAGTAGGAGGCGACAACAACGCAAGCGAAATGCAGAAATTATGAATGCATTCATAACCGACGCGGTCTCGGTGGATGCAGCATGTGATGATGAACCACCATGTCGCCGTGCAAATCAACCAAGGATGAGGGAGTCCAGGGGACAAAATCTGATGGAAGATTACTTCATCGAACGCTCGGTGTTCAACGACCACAACTTTCTCCGGAGGTTCCGAATGAGCCGGAATTTATTCAACTGTATAATGACGGATCTTTACAACCACAACCAATTTTGGGATCAACAAGCCGACGCCACTACAATGCTCGGACTACTTCCCCAACAAAAGATGACCGGTGCTCTAGGAATGTTGACATACGGCTCAGCTGCAGATCAGTTTGCTGAAATCACAAGGATGAGGGAATCAACAACTGTAGAATGCATGAAGAAGTGGTGCATCCAATTTGTAGAGTTTTATGGTAACCGTTATCTCCGTGCTCCAGATCAGACAGACTTCACTCGACTTCTAAGAAGGGCCAGACAACGAGGATTTCCTGGTATGATCGGAAGCATTGATTGCATGCATTGGGAGTGGAAGAACTGCCCCACCGCTTGGTCCGGGTCATACTCAAGGAGAAAATGGTCATCTCACTATCATCTTAGAGGCAGTGGTCTCATATGACACGTGGATATGACACAGTTTCTTCGGGGTACCAGGAGCTCAAAATGATATTAACGTGCTCTACCAATAAGATGTCTTCGATGTGCTACTTCCTGGAAGAAGTCCGATTGCGACTTATAAAGTCAACAGTATGACATACCACAACACTTACTATCTTGCTGGCGGGATATATCTGAGGTACTCCTTGTTTATCAAAACGACTTTCAATCCTCAGGAGCTACCACAAAAGCTTTTTGCAAAGAAACAGGAGGCATACCATAAGGATGTGGAGATGTGCTTTGGCATCTTACAAGCTCGTTGAGGGATTATTCGGCATGTAGCTCGGTGTCACCACCTATCGACATTAAAAAACATCATGTTGGCTTGCATCATAATGCATAACATGATCGTTGATGAAGAATTTATGGAGGATGAGTTTGAGGAGAACGAAGAAGAAGATCTCCAAAATTCATCTACCGCTTTCATAGTTCATGATGACCGAATGGATCAACAAGGGAATTAGATTCTTTTCGAGCCAGTTGGAAGAGATGGACAGAATGAACAATGGTTTAACGACGTCTTGTAGATCTCCAATCTTCTTACGCCCATGGAGAGCTTCAAAAGGACTTAATTAAGCAAAATTAGTTTATTGAGACCGGTGAACAACTATAAAGTGTTGTATTAATTATGTGTTTGCATTGTTGTGTGTTTGAATTATGTATTTCAATTATGAGTGTTTCATTCGACTATGTCTTATTGTAATGTGTGTGAACTTGATATAAATAAAAAAAAAAGTGTTTTTATTTCTTGAAAAGGGAAACTACATAGTACACAATTTAAATGCTTGGAAACTTAAATTACATAAACGATAATTTAAATGCTTGAAAAATTAAATTACATAATTTAAGTGCTTGGAAAAAGATGGCTATAAAAATTTGAAAAGGCTTCCTCGCTAGCTTCCCATCTACTTGAGCGAGAATTTCGGCTTTCCTCTTTGTGAAATACCTCTTTGATTTAGGAGTCATAGTATCAATATCTATTGACATATTCTAGTTTCCTCCGCCAAAGCCCTCAATTTGTAGTCTCTCTCTTGAAGAACAAGTTGCTTTTCCATAAAAGCAACCTCAACAGCATCACTTTCTTTTTTATTGTTCATAAAAATTTGTTGATTTGTCGCAATTTTGTTCAAAGCTTCGACTCTCTCATTTGTAGGAGTCATGACCTTTTTTTCCTTTTTTTTTGGCTTCCTTGACCGCTTTCACTTCCATAGGTCTAACCAGAGAATAGGGACCTTGGTAACTCATTGGTGTAGCAATCACTTCATCCTCGTCCAAGTCGACGGTGGGAGGCATTGAGATTACGGGAGTAGATGATGAGTAAGGCGGAGTAAATGATGAGTAAGGCAGAGGTGTACTAGCTTCGACATGGATAAAGTAAGGATGATTCTTCACTGCTTCCTAACAAGTAAGGATGACCTTTTTTTTCCTTTTTTTTTGGCTTCCTTGACCGTTTTCACTTCCATAGGTCTAACCAGAGAATAGGGACCTTGGTAACTCATTGGTGTAGCAATCACTTCATCCTCGTCCAAGTCGACGGTGGGAGGCATTGAGATTGCGGGAGTAGATGATGAGTAAGGCAGAGTAAATGATGAGTAAGGCAAAGGTGTACTAGCTTCGACATGGATAAAGTAAGGATGATTCTTCACTGCTTCCTAACAAGTAATGATGACCTTTTTTTCCTTTTTTTTGGCTTCCTTGACCGCTTTCACTTCCATAGGTCTAACCAGAGAATAGGGACCTTGGTAACTCATTGGTGTAGCAATCACTTCATCCTCGTCCAAGTCGACGGTGGGAGGCATTGAGATTGCGGGAGTAGATGATGAGTAAGGCGGAGTAAATGATGAGTAAGGCAGAGGTGTACTAGCTTCGACATGGATAAAGTAAGGATGATTCTTCACTGCTTCCTAACAATTAAAGTCTCTAAACTCTTTCTTCTTTTTTGCAACATAAAATGATTGAGCACGTCTCATCTAACCAAAAATAAAAATAATTAGTTGCTATGACAAAATAATATCAAACAAAATGGCATAAACAACTAGTATTTCATAAAATAAAATAAAATAAAATAGACATATTAATATTAAATTACATGGTAAAAACAATGTGTATTTCATAAGAACCAATTTTTTTTTTTACCAAAAAAGACATACTAATTTCAAACAATTTGGTATAAACAACTTGTATTTAATAACAAAATTTTAAAAAATAGGAGATGACAAACTTACCTCATATTGTAAGTTTGAGCCGGATGGTGCATTCCTTCCTGCGAAAGCAAGAGCACTACCCCAAAGTTTCAAATTTGGCTTCAGCTTTGCGAAACGAGAGGATAACACATTTTTGGTCCTAGCATCCAGCCTCGATTCAGCATGACATAGCTCCCAATTCTCCTTGTAATCGACATAAACCTTTTCCCACAATTTGTCGACCTTTTGTTTGTTTCCGGTGATGGAATCAACACTAAAATGACAATAAGAGATGCACAATTGTACATCTTCCGAAAGAAGCTAATTGGTAGCTTTTTTTTGCAAAAAAATTAAAGGGTTGAGGGGAGAGATGGAGGGAAGGAGAGAATAAATTTGTTGTACACAAATTGGTGTGAGAAATGAATAAAATGAATGAAATGAATGTAGTATTTATAGAAAAAGTGTAAGGGGTCATTTGCAATTTTTTGGGATTTTTTAACAATTTTTTTGGGTTTTATTTGCAAATATTAAATTTTTAGCCAAAGTAGCTGTTTCATTTGAATGAGAGTCGCCATATCAGTTTTTCAGTTCAAAATGGACGGCCCAGATTGACAGATTCGTTGATGGATCCGTTGCCGACAGCCTGGCCACATGTCACCATGTGATTGGTTCGGTCATTTTTTTTCTCAGAATTGATACACGCGCCATGGTGAAAAAAAATTACGGCCCCCCTGACGTCACTCACGTGCGTGGGGACTGCCAAAGAGGACGTTCTCCTGCTCGATCGATATGGGAATGCCGACGAGGACGTTCCCTCGGTCAACGTCTGGTCGCTGCTTCGTTTCGTCACCGTTACACGTCAAATTGACGCAAGACGTCTTATTTCAGAGCACCCCAAGAAGAACGTCCTGAAATCTCATCTCCACTGCATATGCTCTTAGGTGGCAAACTTCATACTCATCAAAAATAAATTGTTAAAGATAATTATTACTCTTGTCCGTGATTTACAATGATCGAATGAGCAGATTCTTGTTAAATTAGAGAGAGCGCACCACCGCAAGCTTGCTTTTTCACGTAACAAGAGTCCTTGAGAAACACGTGCACCACAAATTGTCGACACCCCTCAATTCTCTCTCTTCGTGATTTTCTTCTCTCTTTTGGTTTCTCGCCAATCTCCCAATCAACGAACCAAGACAAGGGTCAAAAGCAGAATACCCAGTTGTAAGTTGTCTTTGAATTCTACATCGTATTCCCAAAGGACCATAACTTTAATCCTGTTTCTTCGTCTCTTTTCTGGGTTTTGCATAGATCTTAATATGGTTAATGGTTAAACTCTGAACTTGTGTAAATTGAATGCGGAACTCTTTGTTATTGTTTCGGTGGAGAAATCTTCTCTCTCTTTGTGGGGATGGGCCAAATGATTCAATTTGTTAGGATCAGAATTCGGTAAGATACAAGTAAGGAAAAGTTCGAAACTTTTTTAGTGCATTACAGATATATGTATAGAACAGATAGTATTGCTCACTTCATCTTTGTTTTAGTAGCATTGCATTTGTTTCTTCTGGTTTCCTAATTCCTAGAGATGGGCCCTCAGTTTCTGTAATGCGATATAGTTACATTTGTTATCAACTAGGAAATATGCTGACTATTACAAACTTTAGATGATATAAATGTAGGTTAAACTATAGTCTTGGATTACGGTCAGGTGGTGTGCCGAATTATTTTGAACAGTGAAGGATAAGAATCGAAGTATCTTAGGTTTCATAGACAGCGAGGAGCATTTGAGCAATGCAAAATGCAATTTTATCTGCTGACCCGATAAGGTTGTCTTGTATGTTGTTATGATCTTGTGGGAAGAGAGAATTGTTGTGTGCCAGCATTGTTGGAGACTTGTACTTTTGTCAAAGGTCTACCTTAATGAGAAGATGCTTTGCTTTCAGTAAACTGTTCACCTAGTTTTATGTCCCTGTTGAGTCTGCAAAGAAAAATTGGGTTTGTTTAGTGAAGTGTTGCATATCTGAGCTGATGATTATTGAGACATCCTGTTGTGCTAGCGAAATTTGATTCCTAATGTCAATTTATAACATGTATAGGGGAATGTTATGGTATTTATGCTTCCATCTACAGATAGTGCGGTTCATCCCTGTTTTGAACAGCGGCTAGAGTGGAAGGCTTTTGCTTCTCTGTATTCTGCTTCACCACTTCATTTCGCGATCGCGAGGATATCCGGAAGGTTAGTGGAATTGGACTGTTCTATTTCAAACATTATTGGCCAAGGTATATTATCTTCTCTGAAAAATTGACTTCTTTGTTGGCAGGTTAGGGAATTTGATACTAGATTCAAAATGTCTTCTCCAAGCAAGAGGAGAGAGATGGATGTCATGAAGTTGTAAGTTACTCTCACAATCAATTCATCAACCATTGTGATTGGATTCTTAGGTTTCTAAATATCAGATTGATATTCTTTTGTTTACTCAAGGGGGCATCTGTACTCATTTTGATGCAAGTAGCAATATCATGTTGTTGCCTTCACATGTACCGTACAAAGGCTTTACAAATTTCCTGTGGTTGCTCCAGTGCCACTGCATTTTTAATAGTAAATATTTGGTTGATCATTATAGTTCTATACTTCTCTGAAGTTTTTCTTACTGTTTTCAGGATGATGAGTGACTACACTCTGGAGACAATAAATGATGGGCTCAGTGAGTTCAATGTGGTATTCCATGGTCCTAAAGAAAGTACTGCCTTTACACAGTTCCTATGATTTTTTATTACGTAGAGTTGATTTTAGATTTAATGTGCTTTGATTTTGGTCACATCATATGTGATTTTGATTACAATATGACTCAGTTTTGAAGTTTTCATATTTGTTTGTCTCTTGATAAACATTATTAGAGTGCTAAATTTGGAAATCGATATTCGAACCATTGTTTCTTTGAGTTCTTGTACTTGTCTATAAGCTGAGGTATTTTTTTTTTCTGGTATGCTCTTAAAGATTCAATACTGTTTAAATATCAGGCATATATGAAGGTGGCGTTTGGAAAATTCGTGTGGAGCTTCCAGATGCATATCCATACAAGTCCCCTTCTATTGGTTTCATGAACAAAATCTTTCACCCGAACGTTGATGAGCTGTAAGCATGCTGCAGTTTTAATTAGAAATCATCTCTAATTACAACCAGTTATACTCGCTCTCAACAAAGAACTTTGTGATACAGTAATATTAGCGCTGATCATGACATTTTGGAATAATTTTGTGCCACTGCCAATAAATTGTCTTTCTTATGTCTTCACCAAGAAGCTAGAATCTGAATAATGGTTTATTGATGTTGTAATCTTGGACTAACTAATCTATTCTGTTTCCTGAGTAATTGCAGATCTGGTTCTGTCTGCTTAGATGTAATTAACCAATCGTGGAGTCCAATGTTTGGTACTTATCTTTGCATTTTAACAACCTTTTTCAATCTCATATACTGCTCAAATACATTAGGATTGAATTGTTTTACTCTCTCGAATGCGTCATTGGCCTTTTACTCTTACATTCTGCTGTATGTTTTCACCTTTCTGTTTTTCTTTCTGTTGGTTTCTATTTTCATTGACTAGGACTTAACATATAGAGGATGCTTCTTAATGCAGACCTGTTAAATGTATTCGAAGTTTTCCTTCCACAACTATTACTCTATCCAAATCCATCAGACCCACTTAATGGTGATGCAGCATCATTGATGATGAAGGACCGAAAACTCTACGATCAGAAAGTGAAAGGTAAGGCTATTCTGTAATTTTTTTCCTTTAGTAAGTGACCTTAAACAGTAGAAAACCATGCCTGGTTGGGAATTTTTACTTCACTTCAGACTCTAAGAAGTTTCTTATGTTAATCGTGAGGCGGACCTTTGAAACATGTAGATCTGTGTGATAGAGCACTCTCGATTAGGAATTTGTACTTGGATAATGTTTACTCCAAAATTTCCTGTGGCCCGACCGTCCCTAGAGTTTGAAATTAGGTATCTCCTATGGGCTAGATTCTTGCCATATGGTCCTTGACTGCACCAATAATTAGGCTATGGTCCCTAAGTTCAATGCATTCTGCAAAGCGCACACGAACAAGGTTTTGGCTAGACTTTAGCTTCAATATTGCTAGATTCTGTCACACTTCTGTTAAATTTGTTTCGTCATAATTTAGTTACTAAAATATTAGCGATTGTTTTATGTGTGAGGTAGTTTTTTGGATATTTCAAAATTGTCAGTTTGTGTATATTTTACTGTTGCAGAGTATTGTGAAAAGTATGCGAAGAAAGAGCATATTACCAATACAACACCAGACGAAGAGAGTGATGAGGAGAACATTAGTGATGATGGAAGCCAATCAAGTGAGGATGAGATTGCTGGACATGCAGACCTGTAGCCAGTCAATTGCAGGCAGGGGGAACTTATTATTTGTAATTGATAACCCCCACTGTATGTTTATCATTTTACCTAGTAACCACCAACATTGTATGACTAGATTACTTCTGCTCGTAAGAGTATTATGAATAATGTCGAATAACTTAAGTATGATTCAGTCATTGGATTTTCATGTTATCATTGTTAGAAGAAACAAGAAATGATTATACACCTTTATAATGTGTTCTTTAAATGTAGTTCTTTGGGTACTTCCATATTTTCATTCCTCTTTTTATTTTTATTTTTTATTTTTGTAGGGATTTTTATTCCTCTTTTGTCTTGTCATGATTCAGAGAAACTTATCCGGTGAAATTTTATGTGAATGACAGTTGTGTTTATGACCAAATTTCAGAAGGAATACAGATTGGATCCCTGTCTGGTTTTGCCTAATACATTGATCTTCCAAAACCAAACATTGATTACTTTCAAATATGAATGAAAGTGTGTTGGAGAATGATATCTTTTCGAATGATAATGCTGTCTTAGTTGACTTGGCTTCAGACCTACCTATTTAGTCAGTTAGATTCACCAAACTAGGCAGTAATGGTTGGCTCTTGGGCATTATCTAACTCATTTGGGACCTATGAGAAGGTCATTGGCATATTATGCGACCGCTGTTTACAGTTACAGGACCTGGGTTGCGAAAAGCACAAGTTATTCTTATATGGATTGGGAACTGACACAGGTAAAGCTCAGTTGGTCGTTTCTTTGTATTTTTGAAACAAAAACCTGAGCATATGTAGGAAAGGTCGTACTTAATACTTATATATATATAGATTAATTTATGCCTTCTCTTTGTAAATTTGGCTTCCGTAGTAACTGAGCACCCTCTTGGGAGTGTTATGTACGAGTCGCTATGAGTTGTGATATATATATCCTAGAACTGGAATCACTAGAAATGTGACTTGTAGAAACGGCTACTGAGAACGACATGTAATCAAAACCTGGTCTCTTTCAGGGGCCGGCACATTTTTTTTAAAGGCTGTTACAGCGTGGTTGAGGCATATTTCATCATTAGTGGTACTCCATTACTACTGTATGTGATCCGATATGGAGAGAGAGAGAGTGATTCAAACTTCAAACCCTTTGTCTGTATCAGCCAATTGGCACCAAGTGATTCCAGTAGCAACATCAAGGCTGTTGTTTTCTCCTTGTTCTGGAGTCATGAAACCCTCCTCATGAAAAAGAGTGCACCACAGAACCATTTTACACAAAATCCCAACTGGTGTGCATCGAAAGATGGTTCGTCTCTCAATTTGGATACTCCCTGTTGTGATCTTTCTTATTTTTCATGTTGCCAATGCAGAAGAATATGATGTGAGACAAGGGCTAGTTCTGTTCATGCAGAAACTTTCACCAGGAAATGTTTCAAGAGATGGCAAATGGGGTTGGAACATGAGCACAGATCCCTGCAGAAGCAACTGGACAGGCGTACAATGTAATGGGAAGGGCTTCGTGAGGAAAATAGTCCTCGAAAAGGTCAACCTCAGCGGTGTTCTTGATGCAGAAGCTCTTTGTGTCACGGAGAATCTTGATGTTTTGAGTCTCAAACACAACAGCATCACTGGTCTGCTCTCACAAGGCATTGCAGTGTGCAAAGGATTGACTCACTTGTATTTGACTGACAATCAATTCTCTGGCGGCCTTCCCGAGTCTCTCTCCCGATTGAGTAACCTGAAGAGGTTTGACATATCCAACAACAACTTCAATGGTGATCTTCCTGATGTGCAAAGGATTTCAGGCTTGAAATCTTTTCTTGCTCAAAACAATAAACTTGAGGGTCAGATCCCAGAGTTTGATTTCTCTATTCTGGAGGAGTTCAATGTCTCCAACAACTATTTTAGTGGTCCGATCCCAGATGTCAAAGGCTATTTCACTGCAAGCAGCTATTCAGGTAATCCTAACCTGTGTGGGAAACCACTCTCTGCCTGTCCGCCGGTTCCAACACCTATAAACCCGAAAAAGAAGTCAGAGAAGCTTCTTCTTTTTTCGGGCTATGCAATGCTTGGTCTTGTTCTAGTGTTGTTTGTGGTATACAAGATTTTAAACAGAAGAAAACCATATGAATATCAGAAAGAAAAGGCTAAAGAGAAGGCTGTGGCACTTGACCGTCCTAGCACTGTACCTAGTACTAGTACATCAGAGTTCTCGTTGACATCTGTCGAAAGTGGAATGGTACCGCCACTTGTGGTTCTCGCTAGTCCTTTGTTGATGGGGCTGACTTTCGAGGAATTGCTCCGAGCTCCGGCCGAGTTGCTTGGGAGAGGAAAACATGGGAGCCTCTACAAGGTCATGCTTGCTGGAGGGGTTGACTTGGTTGTGAAGAGGATCAGGAACTGTGGGATTTCAAGTGACAGTTTCAAGACTAGGATGAAGAGAATTGACAAAGTGAAGTGTCACAATGTTCTGCCAGCAGTTGCATTTTATTGTTCAACACAAGAGAAGCTCTTGGTTTATGAATTTCAGCCAAATGGAAATCTCTTTTCGCTTCTTCATGGTAAGCGCATTTATGTCATCTTTTGCTGCAAACCTGTACATTATGCAACTAACAAAAACTGATTATTTTGTATGCATTGTTTTGTGGACACAGGATCTCTAACTAGCCAAATCTTTGACTGGGGAAGCAGATTAAATGTTGCAGATAGCATTGCTGAGGCATTGGCCTTCATGCACCAAGCTCTACACAAAGACGGTATTGCTCATGGTAACCTAAAGTCCATGAACATTTTGTTCAACATGGCAATGGAACCTTGCATAAGCGAATATGGGGTAATGGAGGTTGAAAATCAGGAACAGTCATCCCTTCCTCTCCAGAGTGAAACCCAAAATGATAATTTTAATAAAGGCCATGCACAAAGCAACTTCAAGGGTGATGTTTATGCTTTTGGGGTGATTCTTCTTGAGCTTCTGACAGGGAAGCTGGTCCAGAAAAATGGGTTTGATTTGCCTAGCTGGGTGACCTCAGTTGTTAAAGAGGAGTGGACAGTTGAAGTTTTTGACAGGGCCTTGATCTCAGAATGTGCAAGTGAAGAAAGGATGGTGAAGTTACTGCAGATAGCATTGCAGTGCATAAATGCATCTCCAAATGATAGGCCAACTATGAGCCAAGTTTCATCGATGATCAAGTCGATAAAAGAGGAAGAGGAGAGCTCTCTAACTTCTGATCCATGAGGAAAATTTCATAAACTGTATCTTGTTGGAAGTTGATTCCAAATAAGTTAGTATCATATTTTTGTTTGCACAAAATGTCTTTGCTTCTGCATTAATCAATGACCATACATAAGGTTCTATTTTCAGTTAAATATAAGAGGCTTATTCTGGCTCAGAAAATTATGTTCGTGAAATGGTGGTACCGTGTAAACCACTAACAAATTGTTCTACATGACTAATTTTGCATGAAAATTTCTCACCAAATTCTCAAGTTCAAGTATTACTGATGCTGGTAACTACAAGAGAACTGTCACTGCATAAGCCAAAAGATAAAACAGAAACAGTGAAACACTAGTCTGCCAAATGGCAAAGAAGATGAGACATTTTTGTTTAGAACTTCAGATTAATCAAAGCATTTTCTTTCAGAGAAAACAAAATGGACTGATTCCATATCCAGAGGGAGGCCAAAACTGTCTGAATATGTGTATGCAACCCTCTAGCATTATGCAATATGAAATCACAGGTGTGAAAATTGAATGATTTTGTCTGGACATGGTTAAGAACATCAACATCACACCACAACTTTCTGGACTGGATTGCTGCTTGTTAGCTATATATCGACTAACATAACAAGGAATGATAGATCACATGACATGCAGTTCCCACATAATGTGGGCTTTTCAATTAGGGTCCTCTAGCTGTGTATTTTACCTTTGCTAAAAAATAACTGTACAGTAGATTGGTAGAAAATAATACAATTACTACATGAGAACTAACATGAGGGGATGGGATGAACTCGTTTGGCCCTTACTTTTCCTCCCTACTGGAAATTTGTTTCATTCCTTATGCAAAAACAAAGAAGATTATTCAATGTTTCTTTCCCAACGAGGTCTAGCCGTCTAGGGGGTGTTCTAGAAATAAGCTGTTTTTGGTGGTCACTACAATCATGTCATCATACAAGCAAGGAAATGTAAATGCAACCCTACCTCATTTTGTCTAATGTCTACCCTTCCATATATCTTTTCTGTCATCATATCTACGCGTGTAAATGATTTGATTTGAAGAGCCAGGTGGTTCTGTGTTCATCTTCTAAAGATCCAAAGCTTGTGTGGTCATTCTGGCTCAAAGCCACCAAAGAAGCCAGGAGGTGAGAGGGTTTGTCTTTGGCAATTTTTCTACTTACACACTGTATTACTGTGGATAAAAAGAAACTAAATTACTCTGTTACGGGAGCTGTTTATGTTGACATAAGAATTAAGAAACACCGGTAATGGAAAATCACCGTATAAGCAGGCAAATGAACATAGGGGATATCCTCACTGAAGCAGCATTTTCATTCTGATCAATCCTGAATGATAAAAAGGTTACAGTGACCACTTTGGACAACCAAACTAGGCAGTGGACCTCATCGAGAATTGCATGAGTGACATGTTCCCCTAACAAAAGAGACAGGTCCTAGAAGCCTAGTATTCCTGGTTTGTTTTCTTTAGGGTACAAATACAAATTGATCAGTGAATTATTAGCTCAGCAACTTGTGCCTCACTGTTAATTTTGTCACTTCAAAATGGGCTCAACTGCGCTCGGCCTTTTCATTCTTTCCCAGTTCACCTTCACTCCTTGCTCCTTAGCCTTCCAAAACCTTGCCCAATCTAACCGACATTGTTCTTCTCTATAAATATGCTTTCCTAGCCTCTTCTGGTACCTGTGGCGCAAAACGTATTCAAAACCACCAAAACAGTCCAGCTAAAGTAAAAGGTACATACTTTGCTAGTCTACAACCTATACGACTCTCCAAGAACCCATCTTTATTCTCCCATCACTAAATTTCTTCACATTCTTGCTTCCACCTCTTAGTTTGCTCACCCTTTATTATACACTCCCATAGCAAGACTGCATCTTGTACAAGAACTCGGTGCCTATTCTAAAATTAAGAGGTGGGTTGAAGCAGAAAGACTTTAAGATGATAAACTCACAACCCCCAACTTCATTTTCACCTCCACCACCACCATCATCATCATCATCATCATCATCATCTCACAGGTCGACTATGGTTCTACTACTTGTGGTTGTAGTAATTCTAGTTGCCACCATTTTCCTCTGTTGTCTGTTTTGTATGGTTCTGAGATACTTCATAAAGAGGTCGTCTTCTCCAGTCTTTCAAACCAGTAGTAGACGCTTAGAAAGCTTTAGCTCTCGGGTTCTTCGTAGACAGCTTCAACAGCTGTTTCGGTTACACGACTCTGGCCTAGACCAAGCTGTCATAGACTCCCTTCCTGTCTTCTGCTGCAAAGACATTATTGTTGGCAATTCAAATGAGCAATTTGATTGTGCTATTTGTCTGTCTGTGTTTTCTGAGCAGGACAAGATGAGGTTGCTTCCAGTGTGTGGTCATGCTTTTCATATGGATTGTATCGACACTTGGCTTCTCTCAAATTCAACATGCCCTCTTTGTAGAGGCACCCTTTTCAGCTCTGGTCTAGTAGTCGAAAATTCTGTTTCGAATTTTGATGATTCCGGAGCAATGTCAAGCCGGTACAATGGTGATGGAGACAATGGCAGTCTATCTGTGGAAGATGGTGTTGTTGAAAAGCAGCGAGTGTTTTCGGTGAGACTTGGGAAGTTCAGAAGCTCGATGTTAAACGAAGAAGTGGGAGAAACAAGTAGCTGTAACATAGATGCTAGGAGATGTTACTCAATGGGTACATATCAGTATGTGGTTGGTGATTCAAATCTTCAAGTGGCATTGTCACATGCTTGTGGTGGAGGCATTGATGCCAAGCTTAATGTTGATGATGGGCACTTCAAAATTAGTGGGAATTTGGAAGGGAAGAAAATCAGTGGGTGCTATAAGGGTGAGAGCTTCTCTCTGTCCAAGATCTGGCTTTGGTCAAAGAAGAACAAATTCCCAGACTCTTTGAATACTCATACTAGTATGCCAGCTTTCGGTGTAACTTCTTCAATCAATGGTTGAATATGACCTATAACTCAGCTTAGGTTTTTTCTTGAATTCTAGTTTTTGATATTGTATATGTGGATGAGGCTCAAGTGTTAGATCAATTAAGAGGTCAATACTCGATTTATGCATGCTTGTCAATGATGTCATGATTGTCATCCTTGCTTAGGAATGCTAATCTTATTTGTAATGTTCTGGTACTTACCATAAGCTTTTGTCTATAAAAGTTGGAGTCCTGGTTCTTCATGTTCAGAAGCAAGAATCATGAGGTAGGAGCACAATAAAAAAGTATCAAACAGAGAAGGAAATGAACAAGTGATGAGAGGAGTTTTGGAACTTTGCTTCATTCTGCAGCAAATTAACCCATCTTGAAAAAGAGCATGCACTTAAGTTTACAACTTTATAAGAATCACATTTGGCTGAGAGTCGCACAAGATGACAAGTGCTATTTTCACTCATAAAACTTGTGAGTTTCATGCATGATCATATTGTGCCATTTAGCAATGGCAAATTCACCATGATTCAGTCACTCCCAAGGTCTGAATTTCCGTTTATGTATCAATATAATGTCTGAACTTCAAAAATTATCAAAATGGTCTTCAAACTCTCAAAATTATATGTACGTGATGCCTACAACCATTTTCCGTCACGACATCGTCTATAACGATGACGTGTCATATATTTTTTTCAAAAACAGAGGAAAAAGACTGTAACACCCTTCTGATTTTCATTTTTTGTGTTCTTTTTCATTTTATTTTTTTTATTTTATTTTTTTTCCTTTATTTTCTCTCTCTCTCTCTCTCTCTCTCTCTCTCTCTCTCACACCCGATTTTCTCGTTCTCCTCTTCATCTCTCTCTAGGCATCGAGCTCGCTGGAGATGAACCACCCAAAATGGCAGTGTTGGGTATCAATATCTTCGTCTTAGACTCCTCTATCATTTCTCCATAACCTCAACACTCATCTCTTCTTTGTTTTGCTTGAATTTGGAGAGAAATGTTCAAAATTTTCAAGAACCCTAGAAATTTGGGGTCGATTGATTCGGCATCAATTCGGCCAAGGAGACCTATTGGACTTTATAGCCTTCTTCCTTGGTGGTTCGTCTCCGGCGAGCTTGATGACTAGTGAGAGATGGAGAGGATAGAGAGAAAATCGGGAGAGAGAGAGAGAGAGAGAGAAATAAAGGAAAAAAAATGAAATAGAAAAACAAAAATAAAATAATATAAATTGTAAGGGTATTATAGTCTTTTTCCTCTCTTTTTGAATTTTTTTTTGTCACGTCATCGTTATAGATGGTTTTATGATGGAATATGGCTCTAGGCATCACGTAGATATAATTTCGAGAGTTTGGACATCACTTTGATAATTTTTTAAGTTTATGCATTATATTGATATATCGTCAAAAGTTTGGACCCTATGGATAACTTTTTTCCCTTTTATTATAAATAGAAGGTGAAGAATGACCATGCATGTGCTGTTTCAAAGGCCTCATTCTCCTTGAACCTCCACCGAACATGGTTATGAAACATTGGAAGAGACAAAAAAAAATGAAAATTGATCAGCTATTATTAAGGAATGAAATATCGATAATATCCTCGATATTTCTATAATATTTTCATTTTTTTGACTTCCCGATATTGATCATACATATCAATATATTTTGTCCGATATTTCTCAAAATATTTGATATTTTTTAATATATCGCTGAAATACTTGATATTTTTGAAATTCTCGATATTTTTTATTTTATCCGAGATTTTGAATTTACATATATGTTGATCGCACTAAATCAAAAGCACAAAATCCTCAACGCTAATAACCTAAAAGCTCAATCAAATAATCTCTATAAATAATCAACAAAACACAACTTACAAGTTTCAAAATACATATTGATCATATAAAAATCTCATAAAGTTCAAATACAAATTTTCATGTATTTGTCTCAATTTCAGTCAGTTTTTTATTGAATAGATATTTCATGGATATTTTCATCGAAATAACCGTATTTCAGATAGTCGATATATTTTCGATATTCAATATTTTATTCCTTGACTATTATCATCATGGTTAGTCTATTCAAATTTACTACGATTTGTATTATAAATGGAAGATGAAGAATGACCATGCTTGTGCTATTACAAAAGTTCATTCCTCAGCGAACCTCCGGTCTTAGTTATTACCATAATCTGAAATATCGAAAGAGACTAAACAAATTAAAAATGAAATGTCATAATCTATTTCTTGATTTTTCGCATTACCTTTCCGTTGTTTCAATAGAAATTACGTTTTTTTATCGACAAGTAAAATCGCTAAAATTAAAAAGTGTCCAACACTGAAAATGGGTGTTGCGGCAACTGGCAATGATGATGGTGATGACAGTAATAAACTAATAATACGGCTTTCTTGTCAACCATCGTAGGGTTTAATATTTATAGTTATTGAAGTAGAAAATAAATGTTTAGAAGATATGATATAAAATTATGTTTTATTCATTTATTTATTTATTTATTTATTGATAGATGATGTTAAATAGGAATTACAATATGTTATAATTAATATCCCTATAAATTAGAAATTGAGAGAATATCTACTTCTATGCTAATTAGGACAAGACATAAACCAAGATACCAGGAATATTATTTTCTTAAGCACTCCTCCTTGTGTCGCGATTCTAATTGATGATGTATAACATGATGCCTCACCAAACACCTTGTCAAGTAAACAAGAACCTCATGGATAAAACAAAAGTTTAGTCGAAGGAAAAAAGAGTACAACACATCAACTATATAAGTGACCACATGTGATATGGACTCCCTCTGATGTCTACAAAATGAACGCCCACTGATCAGTAACTCAATCTTAGAGTTTACATAATTTTCGCATTCTAATGCATCTCACATGCTTCACAAATGTGAATTTTGGTAGAGACTTGGTAAACAAGTATGCAGCCAAGGAATGCAAAATCGAAAATATTGGCAATATTTCAGTTTTTTTTAATCACCTGAAAAATCCTCAATTATATCCCTAAATCTCCCGAAATTTTCTGATTTTTATCGATATATCCAATATATCGACAATATTCCTGATATTTTCCAAAAATTTTGAAACTTTCAAAAGCTTTTCACATTAAAGTTTGGTAAATGTCTGATCTTTCACGTGGCTCACCGCACACCATAATGCAAATGTCCAATCCTTCACTCATTCGGCCATACATCCCTTAAAGTCATTGCAGGCCATCATTATATCAGATAAACTTTTATAATAAGTTAAAAAACTTTTGTTTAAAGTAGTAGTCAGTAAGGAGTAAAAAACAAAAAATTAGTTGAAGTCATCACATTGATCACAACTTCTCTCTCACTTCTAGTCTCTTATATATGTGCATTCTCATTGAAGCCATCACACCGATCACAACTTCTCTCTCAGTCTCTCACCAACTTATGCTATTGATTTATAGTGAATTAACCAATCAGGTATGTTATTACATATTTCTTTCAATGTCTATAAATATATCATTATTGTTCTAATATTTCTTATTAAATGTACTTATGTTAAAGTACTTAGTTAGTATAAATATATGCATGCTACGTTAACAATGTTGTATTGATAATATATTGACTACGATTTAATAATGTCAAAAAAATTATATGTAGGAGTTCATCAAATTATTCCAATGCATGGATAGTGGGTCAAGTAGACGTGATCCAACATGGGAGCACAGCGATTCAATTCCCGGAAACAAATATGGCTCAATATGCAAATGTCTGGTTCATACTACGAGCTCCAGAATCCTCAAAGACTGCCCCATGACCCATATGATTGACATATAAGTCAATATATGCAGAATTACATAAGAGAGCAATCATTTAATGATTTCTCTTCACAATACACACATGATTCTGCACAGGGAGATAGGAAAATAGTGTAAATTTTGAACCTCATAGGTCCTCTATGTGATTCCGAAGTATTTATATATTTGATTTTGTGATGTGTGATGTGTGATGTGTAACATATTGTATAAAAAGCGTGATGATCTAGCCTCCCATTGAGTTTTAGCTATCAAAAAATAAAATAGAAGTATTAAATTATATTTTAATAATTATCTGAAAGGATCCAATCCCGATTCAGTTACCTAAACCGGAATCAAACCCTTTCGAAAATACGAACCAACAAAAATTTTTCAAAATTTCGGCAGAGTTTCGTTACTAGCGTGGAATTGCCATAACCTGCACGCGGAAATTAACACTTCGTCCTATGCCACAAAAAGCAAACCGTGGGCACCAATCCCATCCGGATTTCTCAACATCAATATATGAATCATAAACAGTAAATAGTACTGTATCATATATAATATATTCGTGAAAATCGGCATAACAAGTGTCAGAACGTATCAGAGCGACCTCTAAAGTAAAACATATACAATATATACATCAATAGGCGAAACAAGAACCTACTGGAAAACACAGATAGCTCTGATCACTAGCCTCCAAACCGCGACGTGAAACAGTGGAATCCGAACTGCAAACTGGGCACGGAAACCGAAAAGCCCAGGGGAAAGGCAAATAAAAAACGTTAGAGTGAGTGGACGAAAATAATCATATGCCTTTCACCATTTATACACATTCTCATATAAAACAGTGCGAGTTCGGAAGAAACATAACACATATAAATATATATACACGGAGGTTGTCGGGCGACCTCTCAAACCCGACGTCAGGTGAATCGCTCAAACCTGACGGTGATAGGCCAGGGGATCACTCAACCCTGGCGGCACGCAGGGGACCACTCAACCCCGCCCAGAGGAATCTCTCAACTCTGGTCCAGAGGAATTTCTCAACTCTGGTACATCGATGTATTAAATGCCATCACAAATAAACACATATAACAATACCTCCGGAAACAACATATATCACAACATCGTATAATTAAATACGGAAATCATAAAATCCACGAACTCGCAAATCAACAGTGAAAATATAAACTTGTCCACTCACAGATCAGCTAGCGCGAACTCGCGCTAAATTCGTGGTCCGGCGGAAGTTCCCTCGCCTGAAGCACGATCACAATCCAAATCTCGATCTCGATCTCCTGAATATATATAAACATAACTGATCAATATCGTAATCCACAACATTGTACTGATGCACGGAAACCAACCGTTCCCGGAAATACGAAATGCAGTACAAAATGTATAACGGTAATCCCGAAATCCCCACTCGAAATCTCGACTGACAATCGGCTAACCAAATCAACCTGAAAACCTCCGTACGATAACCAGAGTGCGATTTCGAGAAAAACGACACTAAAATCGTCGAAATCTGAAAAAGTCAACCCTCGCCGGAAAATCACCGTTGACCGCCGCCGGCGGCGGCGGCGCGCCGTCAACCGTGAAATTTCACGGCGAGATTCTCCAGATCACAAGCTCTCAACCATCCGAGTCACTTTCTCAACTACCTCAAACCCCAAATCTCACCGGAACCCATCCAAAAACCCCTCGAAACAGATCGGAATACCAGATTCCGGTGACCACCAAAACCACCACCTCGTTCGAAATAAACCACATAGGAAGCTCCTCCTAGGCTAGGGGAAGCAAAGCCCCCTAACCACCACCTTCGTGGCTCGCCAGAAAGTGGCCAACGAACTCCGGCGAAATTCTCCAACTCGGCCCTAATCGGGTTCCCACAAAACGGAACCAATTCAACCCAAACCACACACCATCATACTCGAAATTCCAAGGGGAAGCGATTCATACCTGTCCCATGGCCGATGGTGGCTGGAATTCGGTCGCCGGACGGTGAAGACCCAAAATGGAAACTTTCCCTTTCGGTCCGATGGCTCACTTTCCAAATATGGAAAGTCAACGAGATTCAAGTCGGTCAACGCCCAAAATGAAGTTTTCGACTAATTCTCGACTATTTTTCGACTTTTCGATATTTATACTCGTCCCTCGGGTCGATCAACGGTCCAAAATGAAAATACGAAATGATTCGGATAAGCTCGAAACATTCGGATAAACTCGTCGAAACTTCAAATAATCATAAAATATTCCTCGGTTATCGGAAAAATCTTCCGGAACTGCCCACAAGCTCGAAATCACGTACTCTACAATTTCCGTGAAGACACCCAACTCAAATTCTCGACTGAAAACATAGTCGCGAATCGAATCGACAAACCACACAATGTCGTAAAACTGCGACTATAACCAAATCTCGAGAATCGTGCCAAACACACATCTGATTCTGGTTCGGGTCGTCACATTATCAACACTAACACGTACTAATTCATATAGTAATATAGAAAATTCATATGTCTTGATGTTTGATCATTATTTTCTTTTCACATAACACTACCAGAACAAACATTATAGCCGATGAAAGTAAAAAAAACAGGCCGACGACTTTTTTTTTCGTCGGCTATACTATACTTTAGCCGACAAAAAAAGTTATCGTCAACTAAAGTTTTTACTTTAGCCGACAGGAAAAAAAAGTCATCGGCTAAAGTTTGCCTTTTGCCGACAAAATTTTTGTTTTTAGGGACGAAAATAAAGAACTTTAGTCGATGAAATAATAATATCATCGGCTAAAGTTCTTTATGTTTACAGATTTGGGCAGCAGCTCATTCATTCGGGAAAAAAATGGGAGAAAAACACAAATCGCTCTCAAATCGTTAGGTGTTGTCAGAAGCTGTCCAAAATGAGTTCGTGAAGCTATATCCCGCTACATATATATAGGTACATATATATATACCTATATATATGTGTGTTGATTGTTGATTTTGAGTTGAACTATTATATATATTAATTGTTGATTTTGATGAAAAAAAAATATAATTATATGTTAATTGTTGATAGTATCCATATATATGTGTTAATTTGTAATTAAGAAGTAGAAGAATTAATGTAATTTGTAGTTTAAAGATGTATATATAGATATAATGATGAATTTTTAATTAGTTCATATATATATAGATGGACAAGAGTTGGATTTGTCTTCTAAAATGGGATCGAAGATATGGTGTTGGAATGTGGAGTTTTTATGGAATATGTGAAGGCTAATGTTAACGAGAATACAATTCATTATTGTCCATGTACGAAATGTCAGTGCCGCAGTGATTTGTATCGTTTTTCCATTGATATAGTATAAGAGCACTTGAAGAATAACGGATTTTAGGATAAGTACACGTGTTGGATTTATCACGGTGAAACATCATCAGCGGGTCAGAATAATCATGGGTAATTTTCTGAGAGAGCCAGTACATCCAATGATCCAACAACGAGGTTGATCAACGATGTGTTTCCTTATGAGAAAGGTGTATTTGCTCAAGTATAAGACATCCCTCCCGCCGTTGAAGGTTTCCCTGCTATTGAGCCAGTCCAAAAAATTTCTAGAGTTGTTAACACTGCCAGTATTGATAAGTACAACAAGTTGATTGCCTTCCAACAGACCCCGTTGTATAACGAGTGTAATAAGACTGTTCTTGAAATGGTCATGGGAGTAATGAAGGTCAAAGTGAAGAACAAATTGAGTATAAAGGCTGTTGATGGTTATCTGGAGTTGACTGCTTCGGTGCTGCACCCCGGTCATCGTCTTCCTACCACTCATCGTAAGGTGCAACATATCCTAAAAGATTTTGGCCTTACCTACATCAAAATCCATGCATGCAGATATGATTGGGTTCTCTTCTAGGGTAAAGATCCTAAAGGGAATGATCTTGAAAACCTTGATGCCTGTTTGGTATATCACACAGATAGGTATAAGTTGACTACTCCAGGGAATAAGAAAGCTGTGAAGATACTTCAATATTTCTCGCTGACGGATATGCTGGAACAATTATACATGTCTTAACACACGGCCAAAGCTATAAGATGGCACACTGAGAGGGATTTGCCTGAGGATGATACCCTTATACACCCTGCTGACAGAGAGGCTTAGAATCACTCAATTAGGGAGTTTCCTTATTTTGCATCAGAGGTTCGAAATGTTTGGCTCAGGCTCTCATATGACGGATTCAACCCTTTTGGCAACATGAGTCTTCAATATAGTATATGGCCAGTTATTTTGGTACTGTACAATATTCCTCCATGGATGTTTATGAAAAAGGAATATAATATGCTGGCTCTGTTAATTCTAGGGCCGGGTTATCCAGGAAAGTATATGGACGTGTATTTGAGACCCTTGATTGAGGAGCTTAAGTTTCCGTGTAACGTTGGTCATCCCACTTATGACAAGTACAAGCACGAGATGTTCCAGATGCATACTGTGGTTATTGGCACCATCAGTGATTTTCTTGCCCACGGGATGTTGTCAGGCAACTTTACTAAAGGATACAAGGCTTGTCCAGAATGCCTGACTGATGAGTGTGCCAGACTTCATTGCAGGAAGATTGTCCAATTGTGTCACCATTGTTGGCTTGGACTTGATCACCCATGACGAGAGGATGACAAGACATTTAATGGGATTGTAGAAGAGGATGTGCAACCTAGGAGATGGACGGGAGATGAAATTTTGGAAGTGCTGAATGAATACGATTTTGGGTAGCTCAACAATCATCCTAATATTGTGGCGACAAAACCTGATAGACCCGACAAGTATAAATTCTGGACACACAAAAACATATTTTGGGAATTCCCGTACTGGAGTAAGTTGTTGATCAGACACTATCTAGATGTTATGCACATAGAAAAGAATGTGTACGAAAGTGTGGTGGGGATAGTGCTGAATTGGGAGGGGAAAACTAAAGACTGTCTTAAGGCACGCATTGATCTGAAAAGAATTTGTGGTTGAAAGAAGGGAAGAAAAAAATGCCTCAACCTCTTTACACCGTTAAGCCTGAACAAAAAATGAGACTTTTAGGTGGATGGGTAATGTTAGGTATCCTTCAGGCTATACAGAAAATATAGGTTAGTGTGTTAACTTTCGGGACAATAAGATATACGGTTTAAAGAGTCATGACTATCATATACTGCTTTAACGTCTCTTCCCTATTTTCATTCGATCATACATTCCCTGTCAGGTGGTGGAATCGTTAGTAGCGTTGTCAAGATTCTTTCAGAAGTTATCCAGTAGAGAATTGAAAAAATCAAACCTGAGGAAAATGCAAGAGGACATCATTTTTATCATGTGCAAATTTGAGTGGATATTTCTCCCAAATTTTGTTGACATCATGCCTCACTTGATGATCTATCTTCTCGAACAATTGTTGCTTACTAGTCCAGTACACTACACTTGGATGTATCCCATGGAAAGGTACGATTCAAATCTGAAGATCAATATGTTTTTATATAAAATTATTTTTTAATAATTATAGCATGCACTTTGTAACTTGATAGACAACTAGGGGACTACAAAGACTACGTGGCTAATAAATTCGCACCTGAAGGATGTATAACTGAAGCATATCTTACGCACGAGTGCGTAACATACACCAAGTTGTATTTGTGAGCGTTGAAGGACCCTCCACAACATATATTGGTAGATGAACCACAGTTCAATATTTCTATCCTCTCCTATGATATTGAAGTTTATGGATGGTTGCCAAACTCGTACCAGTTAGAACCATATGAGCTAATCATTGCCCATTGGTGGGTATTGATTAACTGTCCACAAGTTCAATATTAGAAACGTATGCATCTTTACTGTGATGAGGTTGCTTGTGATCTTGAGTACCACAATAGGGAGTTTGTAAAGTATTTTGGCGGTTGGGTACGTCTATATATATTTACTGCTATATATATTTATATATATATAATTCGCTATGTTCATATTTAAGGTTAATGGTTGCGATTATTTTTTCAGATGAACCATATACAATTTGATGGTCACCCAAACTTGTCACACGAATTGAGGCTTTTGGAGATGAAACTGATAACTTCAAGAGTTTATCCGATGTGTAAGGTCAATGGCGTGCAATTTATATGTGAACATAGAGACGGCATTTGGAGAACATAGAATTCTAGGGTAATGGTGCATGGTAGGCAGAATGACATTGACTATTATGGTGTTCTCCATTCAGTGGTTGAACTAATTTATGAGGAAGGCACGACAGTGCACTTGTTTAAGTGTAGATGGTTTGATACTAACCTTCAGAACTCAAGGACCGATCAGTTCAGAATATTTTCGGTGAATACTACTACAAACTGGTATGAAGATGACCCTTTTATTTTTGCCACAATGGTAAAACAAGTATTTTATCTTGATGATCTGGTGCACAAAGACGCGTGGAAAGTAGTCAACCATGTTGTTCGTAGAAATGTATACAGTGATGTTATACTTGGAGATGCCGTAGATAATGAAGAAGATACTGCATACCAAGAGTCAAACGCAATTGGTATTCCTGAATCCTTTACAATTCACCATAATAATGTGAGACCCGGTCTTATGGTTCGAATTCGTCCAGAAGATGTAAGGCTTATTGATGTTAATCCAAATGAAGATAACGAAGACTTCGATGATGAGGAGCGACACATATTACCAGAAATTAACTCAGACACTGAGGAATACTCAAGCGATGATTCTGAATATGAGTCTTAGTTAAATAGAAATTTGTGTTAAACTTGTTTTCACATGAGAAGTATTTTTTAAAGTATTTTTACACTTCTGAATATAGTGATGATTCTGATTATAAGCCTTAATTAGTTAAACAAGTATTTGTAATAAACGTGTTTTCATATGAGCCTAATTTTTTAAATTATTTTCACACTTTACCCGATGAAATTCACTTATGTTGTCAGCTATAGTTACTAGAGCCGAAAACTGTGACACATGTCGTCGGCTATAGTATAGCTGACAATATTAAATATCAAGGTCGTCGTCTATAGTTAATCCCAGAACCGCCTAGACCGCCCCTCCTTTCCAGAAAAGAAACCCCAAAACCCTCTCTGGTTCGTCCGTCGCCGCTCGTTGAACGCCTAGCCCAGCCAAACCGCCGCCTCTCTCTCCTCTATAAATTTCAGGCTCTCTCTCTCTCTCTCTTTCTCATCTGGCATCGATGATGTGCATAGAATTGGATTGATTGCGATTAAATGAATTCGATAATTGTTGATGATACAATGTTTTCGAATGAAATTGCATATATAGGGTTGTGTGATATATTTGGGTTCAATTGCATAAGGATTTGGTTTGTTTTGACAGTAAGGATATGGTTTGGTTTGTTGATTATGGTAACAATATTTTTTTTATTATGATAATTGTTGGTTATATGTTGATTATGGTAATTACAGATTATATGGTGGTATTGTTGTTGTATGGTTAAGTAGGAATGGTAATTACATATTATATGTATTTGTGTGATTTATGGTTGGTTTTTATTATAGGCATCATGAATTTCTTCTGCAAAAAGAAGAGATGGGACAACGATCTAGCATCGAAATTTTCAGGTTCTCCTCTATCAACAACAACCCGCACGCCACATTTCAAGGCCCTATTAACTCTCGACGTCAGCAACTACTTCATCAGACGTTGCAGTAGGATGTAGCCCGCCAATGCATACCACAGAGCACGAGGCAACTTTTCAAGGAAGATGGCTCCCCCATGCCCTCACCGGCTAGCTCTACGGCTCCGGGTCCTTCGGGTGTCCGTATGCCTCCCATTAACCGGATAGCGCATTCTCCCTCTCCGGCTCTAGCTCCTTCTACTTCTCCGGTTGGTGCTTTAGGTAGCTCGTCGTCGGGAGTAGTAATGTCGCCGCCTCACCTCTTCATGCCTCATAGCGTACCTGCCATACCTGTTGTTGATGAGTGGGGAATGCCTATTCTAGGACAGCTCAGTTACATTACCCCACAACAAACATACATCTATGTGTCGTTTGATAAACCTTTTTATAGTGCGAAGGTAACAAACACTTTATCGTCAGAATCGGGTAAATATTAAATACCTTAGTTATTTAATCTATAACTTATTAATAATTTTTTATATTAAATTGGGGCCTTATGTTTTAAGCTTTTTACTTTGTCTTATGTGAAAGACGCCAGAGGCAACAAAAAAAAGACCAGAGGCCCCATCACCAGCAAGGCTCTTGACAGTCTTGTCAAGACCAGCAAGCCAGTGGTCATAGAGACCGGGGCTTAAGGATTGGTGAAGTTGGGGGATAATGCACAGAAGTACTCCAGCCAAGTAGAAAGTATCATATGGGACAGAGTCTCTGTTCTGTGGAGAGAGTGGTCCTCCGTGCCACAGTGTGTGAAGGACATGGTGAACAATGTTATATCGGTGAATTAGATATTCATTATGTATATCTACCCTTATTAATTATGTCCTAATATATATATATATTACCATAAATGGGGACATGGCAGGAGTGGTTCAATGCTCCGGAGCAGCTTAAATGCACATGGGCAAATGACGTGCAAGGAAAAAGCTGGTGGAAGTAATATTTTATATATTGAGTTATATTTTGTTGATCATGTTTTTTCACTTTCTAACATTTGTGTTGCATATATAGGTACAATGAGTGAAAAAATGAGCTTCGTAAGCACTGGCAGAAACACGGCAACTAGCGTTCAGGTACCCTTATCGAGTTTATGTATAGGGAGTACGAGTGGAAGTGGCTTCAAGTCCACTTCAACAACCTAGAATTTGAGGTATGCAACATCATATTTGTGTTTAATTGTATCCTATTTGGCGAAATTAGTTTCCTAATATTTTTTTTAATATATGTTTATCCAACAAGACCATTTCTAAAATAAACGCGGCGAACTGAGAAAAAAACACAAGTAATTATCATGCTGGTTCTAGACTCTTTGCGAGTTATATGGAGGAGGCGATCCAACACCCTGAAATCAACCTGTATGTGTATATGTACGAGAAAGCATATCCTCAGTCCCCCGTAGATATTGTAAGTCTTATCCCCTTATAACTTAATTAACATAATTGCTTACATATGTATTTTCTCTAACTTTTTTATATATAGGTTTACTCATATGATATTTTATTTTCCTTGTCAGTTAGGCGAGAGTGAGGGAAGAGACTGAGGAGGTGTTGACTTAGATTGCGAGGGAGCAATGGCCTGAGACACAGGATAAGGACCTCCCACAGGCCATCTCTCAGATTGATCAATCTGATGTAACGGTAGGGGCGAGAATCATGGGTCGCATTTTTCCATCACGAGGGAACAATTACTGCTGCAGGGGTCTAGGCCAGCAGGGCGATGGTCTTAAAGAACACTCCCAGTTTCTCACGCAAGTCAGCATCTTCTAAGACTGCTCAGTTATAGGAGCAACTTCAGAGGCAGGCGATGGAGTATCAGAGACAGATGGAAGAAACTCAGAGATGGATGGAGCAGACGAGAAGGGAGTAGGAGGCTCAGACCCATGCTTTGGCAACCCAGCAGGCTCAGATGGCTTCCTGGTTTCAGGCGTAGTCTGCACAACTTCAGGTGCAAGGAGTCCAGTTCCTAGCCCCACCTATGTTTCCATCTGTCCAGCTCCCTTTCGATGATCCACATCAGTACAAGGATCCGCAAGAAGATGGTAGTAATGCTGCATCTGTTTTTCGGAACATAGATTTGGATAACCCTTAGTTTATGTGTTATGTTGGTGAATATGTGTTTCATTAATATATGCTTAAGTTTCATTCATTTGTGTTTCTAGGTGAATATGTGTTTTGTTTTCATTTTATGTGTTATTGGCTATTGTGAAAATAAAATTATGGAATTGCAAGTTTTGGGAATAGAAATCCAGAATCTGCAGTTTTTTTTTCTTCAGAAATCAAAAATATTAGCCGACGACATTAGCCAAAGTCATCGGCTAAAGTCCTCACATAAACCGACGAGTTTCATACTATCGTCGACGAGTTTCATACTATAGCCGACGATAGTAAAAAACTATAGCCGATGATAGTCTTTCTCAATCATCGGCTATAGTCCACTTCGGGTCAACCAATTTGACCACCGGGGAAGGTTTAGCCGATGACTTTATCGACGACAAAAGTGTACAAAGTCGTCGGCATAAAGTTTAAACTTTATTCGACGACTTGTTTGGTCATCGGCTAAAGTATGGCCGACGACCTTTTGCCGACGACACATTAGCTAATGAACATTTGTCGGCTTTTACTTTTGCTGATGAAAATGTCTAACAGGCCGACGATTTTTTTTCGTCGGCTAAAGTGTTTTTTTTTGGTAGTGTAAGGTAGATAATTGATCATATAACAACCTCCAAAAGTTCATTACAAATTTTCATGTATTTTTATTAGTCTCCGCCTTTTTCGTCAGAATTTTCACTGGATCGATATTTTTGTCAATATATCCAAATTTTGGCCCATCAATATATCCTTCATACCCAATATTTTACTCCTTGTCTGCAGCATTATTCACCGAACCAAACCTGGTTCACACAGATATTCAATAACCACTGTTATTGCTAATGGAAGGAGTACTTCGGCAAAATATGTTTAGTATGATCACCCTTGATGTATCTCTGCTTTATTTGTTCGATACAAGTCACATTGTCCTTAAATATGCAAGTTGGTGTTGTCATAGTAGATGGCAATCTACTAGACCCTCGAGTATGATGTATTACAGACCTAAGTCAGACATACACATTAATCGCTTCATGCAAAGCTATAATCTCATAATAGTTCGAGGAAGTAGCAACAATGGTTTGCTTTGTTGATCTCCAAGAAATCGCCATGTTCCCCATCGTGAATACATAACCTATTTGGGAACGTCATTTATGTGGGTCAGAGAAATACTCATCATCAGCAAAACCAACCAAGATATCACAAGGTGTCTCTGAGTAGGAGACCGCATCGAATTGAGGAACAGTGCTCACAGCTAAAGGGCAATTCGACAGGTCGAAGCTTTCACTCAACGGGTTGAATGATTGCTTCGGGTCGATCCATGGTACATATTTTGATAGATCGAGAGATCCACTTAACGGATTGAATAATACCTTCAGGTCTGTCCAGGGGCTACCATTCAACGAGTTGAGGTAAACTTTTATTAGGTCAAAAATCCCAGGACTTGAATGCTGCAATTCAATCATCCATTTTCTGAGAATTTTAAGCTTCACTCTTTTTTCTTGGTAAGGGAAATAATAGGTCCAAATCAATGCCTCCCTTCAAGTACCAGAAGGCATGTTATACTCCATTCTAATGACTTTGCATAGGCGCAGACAGAGAAGATAATGTCTGGATGTGTGCACCAAGCTTTATATAACCCAACTTTAACCGTACTAAGATATGAAATCTCAGCTCCAAAAGTTCCTCACCTTCATCTTTTCAGATGAAATGAATCCTTTTGGGCTCCAGACTGCAAACAACTATTAGTGTGCTAAGAGGGTATGCTTTGTCCATTGCCTGATTTAGACATAAGCCGACTAAGTATTCCACCAACTCGATGTACCATCTTTAAAACTGAGACAAAATCGAGTCCTACCAAGGTCTATCATCTCAAACAACTCGTTCATGTAATGAACACGCATGGGCATAACTTATCATTCTTGCATCCCTTCCAAATCAAGTCGTCACTTAGAATAGTGAACGTCTCAATTTGAACACATGAGCACTCCATGGTTTAGAGTTACTTGAATTGGGTATAACCATAGCAATTGACACCCTCATATATATCTCTGAATCAAGATCCCTATGGAGATTTATAACCACATCCATTGGCTGCATACTTAATTTTTCGGACACTACTAAACTGATAAGGTATCGGAAAGTAATGATGTTCATAACAGAAGAATACATCTCCTCATAATCAATACTAGGGTGTTGAGAAAATTATTGCACCATAAGTTCTTCTCATTGTGCTTCCAAACAAAGACTGTGTCTAACCGGCTTACCATACCGTGGTCATAGCACTATCATACCGAAAACTTGTTATTTGTAAGAGAATTTAGTTCAGCCTAGATTGCAACTTTCCATATCGGTCAATCTGCTCTACGTTAACCACTGACAATCCATAACATAGTAAGGTTCCACTTCATCGTCGTCAGTCTCTGAGTGATGGAATAAGTAAATGCATCATCAACGAACCTAGAAGAACCATTAATAATACCACTAACATTTGTTTAACTTGGTGAAATTTTTTTGTTTACTGACATCGTCATTGACTATGAGGTGTCCCCTAGTGTTTGTCAATATCGACTTTTAGACACAATTACAGTCAGAAATAATCTCATGTGTTAATGATGAACGGTTGTGCCTTGATGACTTGCCTCTTCACTGACAACTCATCAGTGGATTTTGACCGACGCTAGACCCCAACTATGGGCAGGAGAAACTCTTCTTTGCCCGAGTTTTTCGTTAACTTGCCCAATTACAAGGACTTTCAACCTTGCAGGAATTGCAGCAGGTATAACGGATCTTGCCGCTTTCATGATATTAGTAAAGGAGTCAGGCATCGAATATGCTACTTTCTAAAGATTAAGACTACATTGCACCTCAATCTCACACTAAGATGTGTGGGGCTCATGATGAGATATAGTGGGGACATACCACATCAATTTTTGATGTTTAACCAGAATGAAACCATTTCTATCTCCCCCTAATGGCGGGAAGTATGTCTCATCACAGTGGCTTAGTGAAAAACCAGCAGTCTAGAGATCTCCTGCCAAATATTCTAAATAGCGGACAATCGTTGGAGAATCATAACCAGCATAAATACTTAATTGTCATTGATGATTCATTTTTTATATGCAATGAAAACGTAGTAGGCACATGTACTACGCGATCAGAGATGCGTAGGTGTGATATATCAGTCTCATATCCACTTATCAACTGGTACACACTAAATGGTAGGCGAGTCACAGGTCTCAAGCGAATAATCATAGCTTCACGTAACATTGCATATCCCCAAGCAGATACTGGTAAATTTGTATGCATTACCAAATCTCTCATCACAAGCTGTAACCGCTTGATTTATGCCTCTGCAAGACCGTTCTATCATTGAACATGGGGGACTTCTGCATTATCCAATCTAATAGACCTGATTAGATTGTCCGGCTAGTGAGTCTGAAGCTTAATAACTTATGCTAGGAGTTTGGCAAATGTAGTGTACCATGTGGATTCTAAGGATGTCTGAATTATTCATCGATACAGCAATCAAAACCATATATAAACAATCAACATACCAGTTTGATTAGACCACAAATATATTCTATGGAATCTGTGGAGGAATGAAAGTCGTGTCTACAAAAAAAAGACAGTCATGCATGTAAACAACATTACAGACAGGAACAAGCTTTGAAACCGAGAGAAGTGCATTACAATTTGCCATAAAGGCATCCGATGGAAAAGTAATGTGGTCGTCTTGGAGACCGAGTGGAATAATCTCATTCCTCCTCCCCCCATCTAAACCGGTGGTTTTAGGTATTCTCACATACTTTTTTGCTCTTAAGAGTCGATGACTATGAAAATTTCTCAATATCTTGATCATCATAATGCAAAATCTCATATGAGACCAAGTCACACATAGTAATATAAGTGACTGCATTGGATTAAATGATCTGTATCATAGTAATAAATAAACTACTACAAATCCTAATAAACCTCTCCATATTGCGCCGCCGGCAGCATTTTATGGAGATTGAATACAAAACTCTTTACCATTCTCACAATATTATTGCAAGTGAAAACCGTTGGCACAAATTTTTTTAAAACTTAACATAGTTTGATTAGAGTGTTGATCATAGCAACATCAAATAACCAATGTATAACAACATATGACCAGTTGAAAAGACCCTTATAGATTAAGTTCTATGGCATGACAAAAACCGATGTAAAACCACATCTAGTGCAAAAAATATTTTTTGAAGGGTCGAAAAACGGAAAATTTTGAGACAATAACTTGCAACCAACGGATCGAGAGAATGTCTTGACGGGTGAAGGGCTAAAATGTGTGGGGGAGGACCAATTTTGACAGGTCGAAAGAAAAACCAGACATAATTTTTGAAGGATAAAAAAAGTGCCAAAACTGATCCAGGGGCTACCATTCGACAGGTCGAGGTAAACCTTCGACGAGTTAAAAATTCCTAGGGTCAAAGCCATCATCTCTTTTGTCTCATTTTAATAGTATTTTGTTGTCATATTGCCATAGAATATTATATATTTCAAACCATTCATGCATTATGAATTAAAATAACAATTCTTAACACTTTTCATATATCGAAAAAAAGAATTTTTTATTACTTTGCCAACATAAAAACTTACATAAAAAATTATCTTATTCTAAAACCGACTAAAAGTCTCAAATCATGACTAAAACCAAGTAAAAAATAAAGTTAAAACTTGATTACATAGCAGGAATATGAGCCTAATACATAGATTACTCAAAAATCGCAGTCTCCAGACTTGTTTTTGTATTGTCTGCTATTATAAAATCGGCTTCACCGCAATCTTCCATATCAAGTCTTCTTCAGTGAAGTTAATCTCATGTGCCAAGTATTGCTGACACTTTTTGTAGGCATTTTGAACATCTTTTGGTTCACGACATTGTTTGTACATGTGCTTGATAGAACCATACATATAACAAGGTAACAAGCGAGAAGAGTAGAAGCAGATTTTGAATAATTTCTACCATTCCTATGACAGGAATTGGATTGATTCTTTTTGGAGTTGTGGCTATTGTCTTGGTGAGTCCAAGTCAAATTTCGATGGTTTCCTCCTCTACCATGACCTTTACCACGTGCTCCTCTACCACCACGAGTTTGATAAGGCTTCGAACGATTGTTTCTCTTATCCTTTTGTGCCTTTCTAGTATAGTAGTCTCATGGAGTTTCTTTGTATCGGCTGACCTAGTGTTGTTGTCGAGAATAATCTCACAATACTGCTCTTGCTTGGCCAGAACATTCATGAGATCACTAAAGAATTTTAGTCTTCCTTGCTCATAATCTTTACGATATTTATGTGCAAGTGTGTCCATGGAAGTAGGGAACGTGCTTAAAGACTTATCGATCACAGCTTGATCGGTCTTTACAATGCCACAAATACTTAACTCCGATTATAGCTCCAACATAGCTGGATTGAATGCATCAATCATTGGATAATCCAATAACCGGATTGAATCCCATATTTCTTGTAGTTCTAGAAGTTGTGCATCAGGTACATTGTTGAACCTATCTTGTAAAGTCACCCACAAAATCGCGGGTTCATTCTTTAGTAGATACTGCTTCTTAAAAACTGGATGTATATGTCTCCTTAAAAATATGAGGGCTTGAGATTTGCGAGCTAAAGTTGGTAGCTCAGTTCCTGGTGGTGGTGGTTGGATAGTATCTGTCAGATTCATACCGAAAATAGTATTCTCAACATCTGACACTAAACGATAGTACTTTGCCCCTTGTGGGGTCAAAGATATCAAACTCAGGTTTTTCTGGCTCTGTTGATGTCATCTACAAAACTGACAAGAGATGTAATTAGTATCATATCCAATGAACCATGATCACTAATATCAAGTTTAGGGAATAAGAACCATGATCAATGAGGTTTGGTCATAAAAATCGATGCAAAATCGGCGGCTTCATACCACTCCCTAGAAAATTATTGATTGTATCAGATTGTAATGTCTATTTAAGGCCATCTATCAATGAATAAAGTACAATTTCAGATCTATCTCTTACGTATTTACTTTTCTCATGAAATTGATCATTTTGAGTTCCAGACTGTAAACAACCATGTGTGTGCTAAAAGGGTGTGATTTAGACATAAGCAAATTAGTGAATAAAAATTCAACCAACTCGATGTTATATGTCTAACACCAAGACAAAATCGAGTGCTACTAAGGTCTATCATCTCAAACAACTTGTTCATCTAATGAACACGCATGAGCATAACTTATCATTCTAGCATCCCTTCCCAATCAAGTAGTTACTTAGAATAGTGAATGTCTCAATTTGAACACATGAGAATTCCGTGGTTTAGAGTTACTTGAATTGGATATAGCCATGTCCATTGGCACTCTCATATATATCTCTAAATCAAGATCTCCATAGAATATGTTGTAACCACATCCATTAGCTACATACTTAATTTTTTGGACACTATCAAATTGATAAGGTAGTGAAAAATAATGATGTCCATAATTAGAGAATACATCTCCTGATAGTCAATACTAGGGCATTGGGAAGATCAATGTGCCATAAATTCTTCTCATTATGCTTCCAATCAAAGACTCGTTTATGTCTAAACGGCTTACCATTCGGTGGTCATAGCACTACCATACCGAAAACTTGTACTTTGCCCCTTGTGGGGTCAAAGATATCAAACTCAGGTTTTTCTGGCTCTGTTGATGTCATCTACAAAAGTGACAAGAGATGTAATTAGTATCATATCCAATGAACCATGATCACTAATATCAAGTTTAGGGAATAAGAACCATGATCAATGAGGTTTGGTCATAAAAATCGATGCAAAATCGGCGGCTTCATACCACTCCCTAGAAAATTATTGATTGTATCAGATTGTAATGTCTATTTAAGGCCATCTATCAATGAATAAAGTACAATTTCAGATCTATTTCTTACGTATTTACTTTTCTCATGAAATTGATCATTTTGAGTTCCAGACTGTAAACAACCATGTGTGTGCTAAAAGGGTGTGATTTAGACATAAGCAAATTAGTGAATAAAAATTCAACCAACTCGATGTTATATGTCTAACACCAAGACAAAATTGAGTGCTACTAAGGTCTATCATCTCAAACAACTTGTTCATCTAATGAACACGCATGAGCATAACTTATCATTCTAGCATCCCTTCCCAATCAAGTAGTTACTTAGAATAGTGAACGTCTCAATTTGAACACATGAGAATTCCGTGGTTTAGAGTTACTTGAATTGGATATAGCCATGTCCATTGGCACTCTCATGTATATCTCTAAATCAAGATCTCCATAGAGATATGTTGTAACCACATCCATTAGCTACATACTTAATTTTTTGGACACTATCAAATTGATAAGGTAGTGAAAAATAATGATGTCCATAATTAGAGAATACATCTCCTGATAGTCAATACTAGGGCATTGGGAAGATCAATGTGCCATAAATTCTTCTCATTATGCTTCCAATCAAAGACTCGTTTATGTCTAAACGGCTTACCATTCGGTGGTCATAGCACTACCATACCGAAAACTTGCCATTTGTAAGAGAATCTAGTTCTGCCTAGATTATAACTTTCCATATCGATCAATTTGCTCTACGTTGACAATCTGCAACTAAGCAATGTTCCACTTCATCATCTCCAATTTCTGATCGACGGAATAAGTAAATACATCATCAACGACCATAGAAGAACCGATAAATTACCATTGTGTTGGCAAAAAGCTGTAACCTCTTAATTTGTGCCCCACTAAACTATTCTATGAATGAACATGAGGAACCGGGATGTTCAACTTCAATCTTAATCGACATGCAATAATAAACAAAATATTTTGATGTGAACTTTCTTGCATTATCCAATCTAATAGACTTGATTGGATTATCTGGGTGGTGAGCCCGAAGCTTAATTAACTGTGCGGGGAGTTTTGCAAATGCAGCGTACCATGTGGATTGTAAAGACGTATGACCTATGCGTCGATGCAGGAATCAAAACTAAATATAAATAGTCCGCATACCGGTTTGATTGATCCACAAATATATTCTTGGAATCTGTGGAGGAATGGAAGTTTCGTCTACAACAAAAGACCATCATGCATGTAAACATCATTACAAACATGAACAAGCTTTACAAACCGAGCGATGTGTATTGAATTTTTCCATAAAGGCATCCAGTAGAAAAGTATTGTACTCGTTTTGGGGACCAAGTCTAGGCCGAGTGGAATAATCTCACTCCCCCCATCTAAACCAATGGTTTTAGGTATTCCCACATGCTTCTTTACTCTTAAGAACCGATGATCATGAAAATTTCTCGATATCTTAATCATCATAATGCAAAAGCTCATATGAGGCAGAGTCACATACATAGTAATATAAGTGACTGCATTAGATTAAATGAACCGTACCTTAGTAATATATAAACCACTACAAATTCTCATAAATCTCTCCAAATTGTGCCGTTGGCAGCATTCTATAGAGATTGAACACAAAACTCTTTACCATTCTCACAATATTATTCCAAGTGGAAACCGTTGGTACAAAAGTTTCCAAAACATAACATGGTTCGATTAGAATGTTGATCATAGCAACATCAAATAACCGATGTATAACAACATCTGATAGGTTGAAATGACCCTTATAGATTAAGTTCAATGGCGTGACAAATACCAATGTAAACCCACATCTAGTGCAGAATTTCAGGTTGGTCAAAAAAATTCTGTACCTTTATTTGTCGAAAAAATAGATGTAAAACATATCAAAAACACTAATTCCGGGTACATGTTTCGAAGGGTCAAAAAAGTGTAAAAAACTAATATGAATTATTGATACCGATTTTTGACAGGCTGAGACAAGCCTTTGACGAGTCGAAAATCACCAAATTTTGGGACAATGGGTGACATTCGATGGGTCGACCCGTCGAAGGAAAACCTAAAAAAAAATTACCATCGACGGGTCGAAAAATGAAAATTTTGGAGACAGTAGTATTCCTTCGATGGGTCGAGATGGAACTTCGACAGGTCGATGGGATAAAAAGTATGATTGAGGATCACTTTTGACCGGTTGAAATTTTTAGTGTGCAATTTTTCGACAGGTCGAAAAAGAGCAAAAACATATCTAGGAGCCTTTCTTCGACGGGTCGAGGTAAACATTCGACGAGTCAAAAATTTCCAGGATCAAAATCATCCTCTCTTTTTATCTCATATTAATGGTATTTTGGTGACATATTTCCATAGACTATTGTATATTTCAAATCATTCATGCATTATGAATTAAAATAACCATTCTTAACACTTTCATATACCGAAAGGAAGAAATTTTTATTATTTTGCCAACATAAAAATTTACATCAAAAGATTGTTTTTATTCAAAAACCGACTATAGTAAGTCTCAAACCATGGCTAAAAACCAAGTAAAAAATAAATCTAAACTTGATTCCATAGCAGGAATATGGGCCTAATACATAGACTACTCAAAACCCGTAGTCTCCAGACTTACTTTTGTGTCCTCTGCTACAATAAGATTAACTTCACCGCAATCTTCCATCTCATAATCTTTAGTGAAGTTAGTCTCATGTGCCAGATATTGTTTGCACATCTTGTATGCATTCTGAACATCCTTAGGTGCACGACACTATTTATGCATATACTTTGTAGAACCACACTTATAGCAATGTGACAAGCTGATAGAAGCAGAATCTGAAGAATTTTCATTATTCCTTGGACCAGAAGTTGATGGATTCTTGTTGGAGTAACTTTGGCCGACATTTTGGCGAGTCCAAGTCAGATTACGACTATGTCCTCTATCATGACCTTTGTCTCGTTCTCCTCTTCCACCATGGTTATTGTAAGGTTCAAAATGACTGTTTCTCTTTTTCATACGTGCCTTCCTACCAGTGTTATATGTCTCATGGACCTTTTTAGTATCGGATGGCCTAACATTGTTGTTGAGAAGAATCTCACAATACCGCTCTTTCTTGGCCAGACCATTCATGAGATCACTAAAGGATCTTAGTCTTTCTTGCTCATAATCTGTGCGATATTTATGTGCAAGTGTGTCCATGAAAGTAGGGAATGTGCTTAAAGACTTCTCGATCATAACCTGATCGGTCTTTACAATGCCACAAATACTTGACTCCGATTGTAGCTCCAACATAGCTTGATTGAATGCATCAATCTTGGGATAATCCAATAACCTGATTGAATCTCATCTTTCTTGTAGTTCTAAAAGTTGTGCATCAGGCACATTGTTGAACCTATCTTGTAAAGTCACCCACAAAATCGCGGGTTCATTCTTTTGTAGATACTGCTTCTTAAGAACTGGATGTATATGCCGCCTCAAAAACATGAGGGTTTGAGCTTTGCGAGCTGGAGTTGGTGGCTCAATTCCAGGTGGTGGTGGTGGTGGTTGGATAGTATCTGTCAAATTTATATCGAGAAGAGTATTCTCAACATCTAACACCCAACGATGATATTTTGCTCCTTGTGGGTCAAAGATATCAAACTCAGGTTTTTCCTGCTCTGTTGATGTCATCTACAAAAGTGACAAGAGATGTAATTAGTATTTGATTGAATGAACCACAATCACTAATATCAAGTTTAGGGAATAAGAACCATGATCAATGATGTTTGGTCATAAAAATCGATGCAAAACCGGCGGCTTTATACCACTCCCCAGAAAATTATAACTGTCAAATAATCACATAGATCGACTTTCCTTTTTCTAATATGAAATCACAATTAACTGTGATATTCACTAATAATAGTGACTTCCCCAGGACCGTCACTAATTTTAAACCATAAAGAATGGGTGATTAAATCCTCTTTCACTCATACCTGCATTAATCCATAGGAACTAGAGGCATATAATAATTCACAGTATTTAAACATAAATCTAGACCTAGATCTAAGTTGTTGCAGCAATTAAGTTTTGCAACCTAATTCTGAATCAAAGAAGGTTAGTCGATTTACCTCGAGGGTATTATACTCGGTATGAAAACTTTGACGAAAGTTTGAAGCGAAATCCGGCAACGGTGGAGAATTCCGGCGACAGACGACGATGGTGCTCTAGCAATGGAGATGATTCTAGGGGTGGAGGTGATTCCAACGGCGGATATTTAGGTGTTTAGGGGTTAGGATATTTTTCTTTTTGGTGGTGATAGTTATCAATTCAAGAGCTGTTGATAACGTGTTGAAGAAAATAGATACGCAGAAGATATAATCTGAAAATGTACTTTATTCTTTGATAGGTGGCCCTTAAATAGGCATTAGAGTCTGTTACAATCAATATCACTATAAATCAGGGATTGAGAGAATATCTACTTCTATGCTAATTAGGACAAGACATACACCGGGATACCAGAAATATTATTTCCTTAAACAATAACAAAATTCCTCAAAGGAAAAATTCAAGACCAAAAATTTGAACACATAGAATATACATCCATGGCGTTAGATTTTTTGAGCTTCTAATTGGACATGATTTTATATCAAAGATGTCTTTCCTTTTTACAAGATGATTTTGGTTTATCTACAAGCAGCTGGACTATAAATCAGAGGCGGATCTAGCTAGGGGGGTGGTTGGGCTGCAGTCCACCCAATTTTTCAGCCAATCAAAAAATTAAAAAATATAGATATATATTTATTTATAAATATTATTAAAAAACAAAAAAGTGAAATATATTTTTCTTTTTTTCACCTCTCACTCGACTATCACAACTCGATTACTCATCAATTAATCCCTAAACATTAAACAAAAAAGTTCATATATGCACACTCATTGTCTCTATATATGCTAGTAGTATATATTGATAGTGATTTAATTTTTGTTGAATTTCAAGTAAGTGGATCTCGTAGAGTGAGATATAGTTGGTTAATATCAATGTAAATTTTTTTAATTTCGGGATTTAAGTTTATGTCTCTATGTCACTAATGTATTTCTTATATTATATTATTATAATAATAAATACATAAAGATAAGTCTCCTAATAAATATACAAACCTAAAAAAAATTGTGTGCTACGCGCACAATACACCGCCCACCCTGTTTCTAAATCCTGGATCCGCCCCTGCTATAAAACTGGTGTGCTTATATATAAGCGATTGGGGTTGTAAACCAAGGTGTGCCATCATCAACAAGCGGGTGTATATCTCTTGGGTAAAAAAGTATAGATGTAAAGAGAGAGTTCTTCGGAATTCTATGAGTATGAGTATGCAAGGGAATACCGGGATTGGGTTAGGGTATATAGCTCAATTGTATCTTGTCCTAATGTTATTCTCATAATGAAAAACGATATCTCTCGGAGGACGTAGGCATGGATTTTTCCGAACCTCGTTAAATCTCTATGTATTCTTATGGTTTGTCTTCTGGTTTGTTTACTTTTCTATCGGTATATTCGGTTAACTATGACGAAGTGAATACAATTTCCCTGACAAGTGGTATTAGAGCCGATGGTTCGGCTGGGACATCTCATCATTCAAGTTTGAATTCGTTGGTCAAGTTGTAAACTCAAAGGTGTATTAAGTGGAGACAACTCAAGAAAATTTCGATGGAACAAACTCAAGAAAATTCTAATCAATGGTGGAGTTACAATGGACAGTGACTCAAGGGAATGGTTGTGATGGTTCGCCGTGGCTTTGAATATTGCTCTATGGTGGAGCAGTTTGAATGAAAAAGGATTTACTCTTTAGCAATAAAGGAGTGAATGGCATCTTGGTTCAACAAGGCAAAAGCTACAAGGATTAGATGAAAATGTTGAAAAACTAGAGAAGACAATGAATAATGTGTATGGGTCAACCGGTGACTGGTTGATGAATGAAGATATAGAGTAAGTCCCATTACTCCTACCTTACTTCTCGATCAATGTGATAACGCAAATCTCTCCATGTTGGTCTTGCGTATGAGAAAGAAGTTGTCAAGAGATTTAGTGATTATAGTAGGTATATGAGGGTAGTAAAAAGTAAAATGCTACAAGTGTCTTCAAACTGTTTTTTAATTATATATTGTTAGATATAAGATCTAACGACAGTTAATTACGACTGACTACAAATTTTTTTTATTGACCACAGAGCAAAACTCACCAACTATTTTTTTGAAAGAATATTATCGGGTATACAGCAGTGCAAGTGCACATGTGGCATATCCTCATTGGTTGAAAATATTTAAAAAGTTAATTATGAGAAATTATAAAAAAAAATACTTTCCAGTTTTGCCCTCTCCATCTCCCCCACCTCAACACCTCGTCGGCGAAGACATCTTCGACGACCCCGTCATCGCCCAACAACTCCCTCCACTCCTCTTATGCCATGTGTCCTACGTTCCCAACTCAGATACTCCTCCACCACCTCTTCCGGCTCCATCTGTTTCTATCGGATTACGCGGAACGTAATCTAACAGAAGCAAGTACGAGTACTCCCCCTTCCTGTGCGTCCGAACGTTGGAGCTGTTCGGATGGTCGGGCGCTTCTTCTCCCTTCGGGTTTTCGGGTGTACGTCCTCAGGTACGGCTGTTAGAAGAATACAACGATGAACAGACAGCCAGGGGTCAAGACGGGGTGGCCCGCCTTCAACGCTCCGATGCCTAAGTCAGGAGATGTATTGGATATAACAGTCGTGCGAGCGTGTAGAGTGTAGTGTCGGGATTCAGAATGTCGTTACCTGTAATAAATACCTTGCATATATAGGTGGTTGAGCTTGGTGCTTGATGGTGTTCTTCGATGTGGGACTGGTGCATTTGCTGATGTGTGATCCGCACATTCGGGTATGCGCCCTACGGGCGCGTGCGTGCTCGGATGGGGTCGGTCTTGTGAACGGAGTTGTAGCATTGCTGGTGGTCTTTCAGGTGGTCGGGTAGGTGTTGATTGCCTGCTTAAGTAGATAAGTATATTTAATCGGACAACTAATGTCATACTAACACCATCGGCCTCCTCATCCTCTCCCAAGACTTCGGGTACGACCTCGATGACCAGTATAGGTTCAAGCACAGCCAATTTTGATCAAGTGCCGACCCGTGGACTAAAATGAGGCGGTTGTGAGAATTATACTGGTTTTTTCCTATTATTTTTCCGAAATCGGGAGGGAGCGAAAACGAGGTTGGTTTGTGTATTGGTTGCGGACTTGCGGGACTGAAATGAATGACCCGTCAGAATTCGGGAGTAATTTTCCAATTTTTTCCGATGTGTATTGGTTGCTCTCCCTCGCCCAAACGAGCTCGGAGTCCAATCTACAAACGATGTTGTGGGATTGTAGGTCCAGGTGCGTTTGATTTTGGGTAGGGTGGCCGGAGACGGGAATTCTTGTACGGGGGTCGGAAATTCAGTTCTGTGAAGATGTGAGGGTAAAATTGGAATTGCACCCGCACCCTGCACCTGCACCTTCCGGTTTTATTAAAGGGGAACTCACCAAGTATTTATTCGCATAGTATTTAGTGGGCCTCATCTACCATTAAATGGAGACGCTGTCGTATAGTGGACCTCGTTTATACTGAAACCTTCCCTCTTCCTTTTCCCCAACCCTACTCGCACTGCTTCTCACTCACTCTCTCTCTCTCTCTCTCTCTGCCATCGGCAGTAGAAGACCCACCGCTCTGCAAAACCCTAAAACAACAATGGGCGCGGCAGCAACGGAGCTGCCCACCGTCCGCGTCACCAACATCCCCTGCACTATCACGGCCAAAGAGCTTCTCTCCTTCCTCGAGTCCACCCTTGGCCCCGACTCCATATTCGCCCTTGAAATCGTCACCGGCCACAAAAACTGGCAATCCCGCGGCTACGGCCGCATCCAATTCGCCTCACTAAACGAAAAATCCCGAGCACAGTCTCTCTCCTCCTCCGCAAACCTCGTCTTTAAGTCCCATAACATCCGCCTCTTCTGCGACGTCAACGATGACATCATCCCTCGTCCCGTCGACCCCAAGCTCCGCCTCGACGGCACCGTCTTGCACGCCGGGTTTTTAATCAACGACGAGACCATGTGCTTGCTCGAGTCGTGGGAGGACGTCCGGGCCTGGGTCATGCCCGAGCGGAATCGGGTCGAGTTCTGGCTCCGCCGCGAAAATGACTGCTTCAAATTGGAGATTTCTTTCGACAACATCTTAGAATCCGTTGCTTGCTCTTTGGGCGGCGATGAAGTTAATGCCCTTCGTCTCAAGGTACGTTCTTTTCGTCGGCATTATGTTAATTTGAAATGTATAAGTATGTTAGGTGTATCTTTGTTTGTAATTAAGGGGTGTTTTGATTTTCTCAGCTCAAGTTTGGTCCAAAGATTTATCGAAAGGTATCAGGACCTGATATAGCTGCGAAATTTAAAGCTGATAGGTATCACATTTGCAAGGAGGACCATGATTACATGTGGGTGCGGACAACAGATTTTACTGAGATGAAGTCAATTGGTCATTCGACTGCGTTTTGCTGGGAGATTCGGGAGAAATTTTTGGTTTCGGATGTCTTTACGAAATTCCCTAGCTTTAGGAAAGATGTGGTGGATCTTATGATTGAAGATGGTGGTGAGTATCTTTCAGTTTCTGAGGCTGTTCCACTTGTGAAAGGTGAAACGGATTCGACGTTACCTTATGAGATTCTTTTCCAGCTGAATGCACTTGTTCATGCTCAGAAGATTAGCCTTGCTGTGGCAGAGTGTGATCTGGTCGAGTTCTTTGGCGGTTTGAGTTTAGAAACTGCTAATGTGCTTGTTGAGAAGCTGCACAAGCTCAAGACCACTTGTTATGATCCTCTGTTATTTGTAAAGATGCAGTTGGATGACATGAAAGGAAACTCTAAGAAGCGCCTCTCGCCTCATCAAAGATTAATGGAGCATAATGTGATGAGTTGTCATAGAGCCTTGGTCACCCCATCAAAGATTTACTGCCTTGGTCCAGAACTTGAAAAATCAAACTATGTTGTGATGAACTTTGCGCAATATGCTTCGGATTTCATGAGAGTTACATTTGTTGAAGAGGATTGGAGCAAGCTTCCTGTAATTGCTCTCTCCACAAGTATTGAAAAAGGTTTTTTTGCTAAACCTTTTAGAACTGAAATATACCAGCGGATATTGTCCATTCTTCGGGATGGGATTGTTATTGGGGATAAAAGATTTGAATTCCTGGCTTTTTCAGCTAGTCAGCTCCGATCAAATTCTGTCTGGATGTTTGCTTCTAATGACAGTGTGAAAGCAGAAGATATTAGAGAATGGATGGGTTGTTTCAACAAGATCCGCAGTATATCTAAATGTGCAGCTAGGATGGGTCAACTATTCAGTTCTTCTACGCAAACTCTTGTTGTCCCGCAACAAGATGTAGACTTAATTCCGGACATTGAGACTTCTACTGATGGTGTCAAATACTGCTTCTCAGATGGTATTGGTAAAATTTCCTTACCTTTCGCCAGGCAAGTTGCACAAAAGTGTGGACTGGAGCACACTCCTTCAGCGTTCCAAATTCGGTATGGTGGATATAAAGGGGTAATAGCCGTTGACCGTAACTCTTTCCGGAAGATGTCTTTACGTAGTAGTATGCTCAAATTTGACTCAAGCAACAGAATGCTTTGTGTCACTAAATGGAGTTCCTCCATGCCCTGCTTCCTGAATCGAGAGATTATAACCCTCATGTCTACTTTAGGGGTAAAAGATGAAGCATTTGAAGCATTGCAACAAGATCAATTGGACCTGCTGGGAAGCATGAGGAAAGACAGAAAGGCGGCCCTTAATGCCCTAGAGAAGCTGAATGGGGCTGATTCCAATAATATTCTAGTTAAGATGTTGCTGCAAGGTTATGAGCCTAATTTGGAACCCTATCTCTCAATGGTGCTTCGATCACACTACGAGAGCCACTTGTCTGATCTGAAGAGTAGATGCCGCATCTATGTCCCGAAAGGAAGGATTTTGGTTGGGGTCCTGGATGAAACAGGTAGTTTGGATTATGGCCAAGTTTATGTTCGAATAACCATGACTAAAGCAGAGCAAGAAATGGGGCATCAGAGTTTCTTCCAGAGGGTGGATGAGAAGACATGTATAGTAACAGGGAAGGTGGTTGTCACTAAAAATCCATGTCTTCACCCTGGAGATATCAGGGTACTCGAGGCTGTCTATGATGCGGAACTGGAAGAGAAGAATATGGTGGATTGCCTTTTATTTCCCCAGAAAGGACAAAGGTATAGTTGAAAGGATTGCTAGTTTTTTTGCTTTCTTTGTCTTTCATTTTTGGTCTTAAGTGGCAGTCGCAAGTGGAGTTCCTCAACAAGCTGCTCACTATCCTCAATTGTGAATGGTGTTGGTATCTGAATGTCTTAAATAAGTTTGATGTGATGTTTGCAGGCCTCACCCTAGTGAATGCTCTGGTGGTGATCTGGATGGAGATTTGTTTTTCATAAGTTGGGATCAAACTTTGGTCCCTCCTCGCACTGCACTGCCCATGGACTATTCTGCACGGAGGCCTCGCATAATGGATCATGATGTGACTTTAGAGGTAAAACACAAAAAAGGAGTCAACTACTCTATGTTTACTGAAATGAATGTGAATATGATGACCAATCTAATGTCTTTCCATCTTTGACTATACTTGAAATGCAGGAAATTCAAAAATTCTTTGTTGATTACATGATAAATGATAATTTGGGTGCCATCTCTACTGCACATCTAGTTCATTCAGACCATGAACCGGAGAAAGCCATGAGTGAAAAATGCCTGGAGTTGGCAGACTTGCACTCCCAGGCTGTTGACTTTGCCAAAACTGGTGCACCAGCTGAAATGTCCTGGGTTTTGAAGCCCAGGGAGTTTCCCGATTTCATGGAAAGGGTGGAAAAACCGATGTATGTCTCTGAAGGTGCATTAGGAAAGCTCTACCGTGCAACTCTTAGCTCAGTCGTTCAAGAGAATACAACAGTTGGTTGGTCAAAACAGGTTGCTGAAGCAACTTACGACAGGGATCTTGAAGTGCAAGGTTTCGAGTCCTTTCTTGAAATTGCAGAGAGCTACAGGGACAAGTACATAGAGAAGATGAGGAGTCTCATGAACTACTATGAAGCATCTACCGAGGATGAGATACTCACTGGCAACCTCCGCAACCGTGCAGCGTATCTGCAGCGCGACAACAGGAGATACTTTGACCTGAAGGATCGCATACTGCTGTCACTGAAGACTCTCCAAAAGGAAGCAAAGGGATGGTTCGAAAACAGCTGCAAAAAGTACGAGCAGCAGCAAATGGCCTCTGCGTGGTATCATGTCACTTACAACACGGTTTATTTTCAGGAAGACATGAATTGCTTGAGCTTTCCATGGCTTGTGGGTGACATTCTACTGAACATCAAGTCTCTCAATAGCCGAAGAAGAAACCGCGGTGTCGTGACAAGTGCATAAGGGGGCATCATCCGAAAGACTTCTTTTGACCATTAACAAGTAAAATGTAATCGGGAGGTGAAAATGACACCTCTTTTTTTACAAACCACACCAATCTTCGTACAAAGAACAATGAGTACAATGAGGTTGTATTTTGTATTTTGTAAAAAAAGGATGAGGAGGTTGTGGTTTGTAAAAAAAGGATGTCAATTTCACCTCATCCTAATATAGTCTGAAACAAGGATCATTAATGGTATCTATTTAGATCCTCGGAATATATCTTCAGCTTCAGTCTCTGCTATCTTTACTTGTTTAACATATGAACTGAGAGCACATATCACACCAGATCAGTAGAAAATGACACTACAACCTCCTCAAGGAACTCCAAACTTATAATTTTATTATTATCACTATAATTCTACAAGCATATCTTCATCCTTATCAACAGGTATCCTTCGCTATTTTTCACAATTGGTTTTTGTAGAGCCGCCCACCACCACCACAGACAAAAATAAAAAAAACTAAAAGAAATAAATAAAATGAAGTGACGGCACCACGTCATCCATCGCGGTCCACATTCCAGCTCATTGACTGTGAAATCCAGCGAGCATTCTCAGCCGTAAACCGCCACGTCTTTCCCCAAGTGCACCGGCTCCGGATTCTTCACCGGCACCGGAGCATACCGCGCCGAGAAATCGCGAAAACCGCCGCCGGCCTCCTCCTCCTCGTCCGCCACCGGTCCCTCGTCGAAATTCAAAGCATAGCTCAACGGATCGTACTGAAACTTCCCGTGCCTACCTCCTCCGCCGCCACCGCCGCCGCTCTTGCTCCGATTGAACCGCCGAATGAAAGTCTTCCACTTAGGACCGGCAACGATCTCCGACCACTCCCTGACCTTGTAAATCGCCCTGACGCCTCTGGACCACCACCCGTCGTCGTTTCGGACGCGGTCGAACCACTGCGAAGACGAAGGGATGCAGAAGCAGCAGCGCGAGCTCGTCCGATTGTGGCCGACTGACTCCAAGTCATCCATGGAGAAGAAGAAAACTGAGAACAAAAAAAAAGAGAAGGAGGCGGAGAAAACGGGGGAGGCGAAATCTGTGTGAAGCAGCGTCTCAAGTGTGTGTGTTTTTTTTTATATAGAAGGGAAACAACTGGCGTAACGGAAATTTGGAGTGACCGGGAATACCGGTGACATTTGGTGCTTTTTGGGCTTGCGGATTACTTGAAACGACTTGTCGTTTGTGGGAAGTTTCCGGAATGATAACCTGGACTGGGCCTACGCGCACCAAACAGAGAGAGAGGCAGCGTTTGTGCCCGTTGGACGTGACGTTTGCTAAGAGTGAAGTGGGACCTAGAGAGGCTTAGGTGGAAATGGAATCGATCGACGACACAAGCTTAAATAAAAAGAAGGGAAGGTTGATTGCCCGCGCCGCTGTATTCATCAAGTCACACTCACACCAGCACAGATATTCTTCTCGTTTTTTTTTTGTGTGTATATGTTTTCTTTCATTTATAATTTAAGATTAAGGGTGTAATGGAGCAGTCTCAACAAATTGTCTTTTATCTTTGACTATTAAATGGAAATGAAAAGACTAGTTGATCAATAATCAAATCTTATGTTTATTCCCTTCATTTGGTGGTGGCAAGATAGAGAAGCAACCGAGATGAATCAACAAATAGCATTAAACGACAATGAGGTAAGAGAAAAACTCTTTGATCTTTAATCTCTTCTGAAAAAAGAAAAGAAAAGGAGTAAAACTGTAAAATGTCATTCAAACACATGCTGAAACAGCTCCTGATAAATGAATGTCAAAGAAGCAGATGAGAATCTTGTGAGAGCATATTTATCCCGTTTTAATTTAGATCTCTGTGAATCTGCAAAATAAGTCGAAATACGATGTGATACCGTGCTTAAACCCTCCGACGCTCGAGTCAGTACTTGTCTCAAGAATCGAATAGTGAATATAGCAGAAAAACGTTACCTCGGACTATGCAGAGATGGTCTATATATAGTGATCGAGTTAGGTCTAAGCATAATCCATATCGAATAGAATTACTTTACTTTCGGATAGGAAGAATCCTCTAAGGAATGAATCTCCATATTCAGGGCCAATCATATCTCATGATTACCACAGGCCCTTTGACATAATCCTGTTAGGACTCGTACAAATCTTTCATTTTCCTCCTCGGATACTGTCAACTCCCCAAGGTCTGATCGAACAGTCCCTCGAGGTCAGATTGCCCAGCCTCCTTGAGGTCCGACCTTACTTAGGATTGTCATGCCCATCGAACATTCCAGAAGACTCTACACCGTTCCAGAGACTTCTAGAAACCTCCAAATCATTTGGTCCTTAATCGAACCTATAATCGTCCGAGCCCAGGCCCATACATGGCCTCATCGAACCTCATCCAGAATCGTTCTACCCGAGCTCATCCGTCCCCAGCTCAGGTGACCAAAACTGATTCCCACAAATACCCCCACAGTAGTGTGAGGTTCGACACATGTTGACCTTGAGCTGCTGTTCGTCCAAGCTCTTCAGTTTCGAGATGCCTCATACCCTCCTCATCAAGCAACACACAAAACCCCAAGCACGTGCTCACACTGCTCCACCTTCATCATAACCTGTGCGTCAACATGCCTCATCAACCATTACGTTTCTCCCTATCCAACGCAATATTTCCGACTTCCAACTCTTTTTCAAAAATCAATCATATCCCTTGAAATCTGAAGCTGCTTATCTCCTCAAACGGCTACTTCGTATCACTTCGTACCTCTTCACAGTATATAAATCGAATTCCATCTTCTTTTTAATTTTTTACACTTGCGAAATTCTCCCATCGAACCCAGAAGAAGAACTTTCCCCTACAACTTAGAAAAAATCAATGGCTTCCAACAACACTTCCTCTTCTACCCCAATCAAAGTCACCATCCTTCAGGATCCCAGCGTCGTTGACCTGATCGACCGCTCCAAGTCACTCGCCTCCACCGGGCCTCTCCTATAACCGCAACCAACCGCCATCAAACCGTCCCAAAATCCCCTCACAGAGGCTACCCAAGATCTTCCTTCACTCACAATTTTCAAAGTGGATGAGGTTGAAATCATCAAACCTCCCATTATAGAGGTTGAAGCTGACCCCACCTTCATGCAACTCCAGCCGCGTACCACCAAAGTCGTTCCTAAGAAATCTTGCGAGGAACTCTACCCCTCTGCCTTGAAGGTTGATTCTGCTGAGGCCCTTACCTCATTCATTCAGACTTTTCACCAATGGGACAATGATAATTTCTGGTTCACTCTCGTCCAAGACGAAGCGAGAGTGTTGGAGCTCGAAGAAGCTCATGGCCCGGACCTACTCATCCATCCTTTCCAAATCGTCTACGGGCTCTCCTTTCTTATCACAACCTTTATCTGCTCCGCCCTTGAGTTCTATGGCATCATCCTAGAACAATGGTGCCCAAATAGCTTTCGCTACTTAGTCTGCTTTGACCGGCTCAATTGGTGGTTCGACTGCCGTATGGGTCTGCCGGAGTTCAGGCTCCTTGTCCAAGTTAAGCCTACCCCGGTCAATCAATTCTACCTCTCCTAACGGATTATGTATGTCAAAGAATCATTGCTGATCGACCCTCCTTACTCTCCAAAGGACTTGAAGAAAACCCCCATCCTTGTTTTCGAGGACTGGGAGAAACTTGGCTGAGAGGCCGGCTTCAAGGTCCCCAGTGCTATCAACCGTCTTCCCAAGCTACCGGAGGAGCTAACCAAGGCCGTCGAGTTTCGCCGCGACCTCATCAATGACACCCTAGCCATCCCGGCCAAGTATCGTAAGTGTCGGTGGCTATGAAGCAAGGAACGCCTCAGACCCGGAGGCCTAGAGGGCATCGTGCTACTTCAGCACGAAAATCGCCAAGAGGTGATCGAAGTCCCTCGGCCCCCCCAAGTCTACAAGAAAGGAGCCCCCACCCCCAAGCTTGTACATGTCGAAACTCTCACCGAGCAGGGGGAGGTCTCCAAATCTCGGAAGCGGAGGCTGGTGAAGGCTTCCGAGCTCGCCAAAGACAAGGCTCAGGCCCCAACCCACGTTATGGAGCCTCAGGAGCCTCAGGATTTGGTTTCCCCTATTACTACTACTACCACCACTACTGCTGCTGTTGTCACCATTGTTACTGCTTCCACCGTTCTTCCAACGTCTCCACCCCTCAAGAAGATGAGGACCGACCCGGAGCCACCCAGGCCCAATGACTTCTCTCTTAGTAAGCTTGCGTTCTTTCGTGCCATCGATCATACTTCGTTATTCTTATATCATCTTGCAAGCCTTTATAATCTTGTCTGCATTTGCCATGCTTGCTAAATGTATATGATTCGCTATACTGTTGATCGTACAGGTCCCATTGGGAAGGTAGGTTGAAGGGATCTTACCCGACCACCCCAGGGTTTACTTCAAAAGGTCTCAACCGGACCAGGGCTACATCGTTCAACCCCCTCGCGATCTTACTGAGGAAGAGATAGAGGCCCTTAGCGAGGGCACCATACTCCCTCGAGTAGGGAAGCTTGTCCCCTCCCAATTCTGCTCGGGCCTGGCTCGTGCCAAGATCGTTTGCCCATCTCTGGTTTCTATGATCCTTGAGCAGGACGCCAAGGACATTGGGTCCCTGGAAACCGGGGACTTGATGACGGTGTCCTGGACCTCTCTCTACCGGGTAATCTTTATTTTCATACATCTGACACCTTTTCGTGCTGTTTACTCAATTTTTGCTTTCATATCTGGCACATCGTTCTTTTCTCTATTCCAATCTTCTGCCATCCTCACCGTAGCCTTTGGGTGCCTGCACGCTGAGGATAGGGAGGCTAAGGACAAGGTCAAGGAGCTCAAGGATCACGTTAAGGGACTCGGGGAATCCTAAGACCTTGCCTGCTGTATGCTTGATCAAGGGAAAAGGGACCTGGAGGCCGCCTACTCCACCCATGAGGAGGAGGTTAAGTCCCTGAAGTTCGAACTTGAGCGGGCCCAATATGAGTTAAGAGAAGTAGCAAAGATTGCCGACGCCAAGCTCAAGGAGGCTTTGGATGCCAAGGACAGGGAGTGCGAAGATCGTTTGGTTACCCTGGAGATCTCCCATGGGCTCTAGCTCGAATCACAACGAGTGGACTGGGAGCAGGAATGAGCAGAGCTGATCCACACCTATGAACCTTCTGTTGCTGCCTCGGAAACCGAGTCTGAGTGAAGCCCCCAACCTGTCTTTAGGGTGTAGCTTATGTAATAGCATTAGAACCCTATTTTCGAGCAATGTTTTTTTTTCTTTTCTGCCTTATCTTACATAATTTTTTTCTGGTCTTGGCCTGGGCCTTCAACTCAGAAAACTCTTATGCCAAGAGTAAATATTGTGCTTAATCTCTCATGTTTTAGCTTATCGTACTTTGCTTTATCGTTCTTAGCTCATCGTGCTCAACTATTTCGTTTCCTTCCATTTCGTGCTTTTGTTCCACGCCCATCGATCTTGTTTATGGGGCTTAGGGGATTTGCCTTTGAGTGCCTATGGCCTCAGTGTGACTCTCAGACCCCCACTCGTACTAATTCGCTCTGAAGAGGCTTAAGGATATTGCCTTGTTAACCTTAAGGTCTCCTGGGAGGTGCTCGTAGTTTTGAGATTACCTCCCTAATGGGGGGAGGGGGTATGCATGTCTGCCCCGGTCTGTATAAAGACCACCGTACTCCAGACCCTTCCCCCAACCAAGTCCATTCATCTTGGAAGATCTTAGTTTTATAAGGCACTTGATGCTATCACAAAGACCACATCAGGGCTACCCTTCGAGCTTAGTTCTTACCAAGAAGGCTTGTCTACAGTGTCGAGATGGGGTCTGCCAAAACTCTTCTCATCAACTTTGACTTATCCCTAGGGCGTCGTCAGGTGTGTACGCTTGGGACTTAGAATGCCCAGTTTGCCAGAATATGGCCAAGCCACCACTGGGGTATTTGTTAATCTTACCACGTACATTCTAACCTCGAGGACTTTATTGACCCAAGATTACTTTGAGCTCTTGCGAGGTTTTACTCCGAATATTTTAGTCTATCTACAGGCGTCATTCTCAATGCTCTAATCCTTCCACCCTTGGGATGCTTTACCTTTAGGAGGACTGATTAGCTCGCAGAGTGAAGGTCCTTCCCTGGGAACCAACGTCATCTGCCCCGCTCAAGCTCGTTGCATTTCCTGGGTTTTAAGCTCCCCCTAATCGTATACATCGATCCATGAGCTCTTATAGAACACATAGAATCGTACTCAACAAATCGAACACATAGAATCGTACTCAAAAAATCGAACACACAGAATCGTACTAAAAAGAAATCGTATTTTATTCAAAAAAGCATGGCTACTGAAAACAGAGGCTTTTATTGAATGATCGTACAGTATCATATAATGTCTATCACATCGTACAACGTCTATCACATCGAACATATCGTACTATATCAATCACATCGAGCAAGGAAGTGTCTTACATGCCTCGTCAAACTTGTCAGCTTGTAAAACAATCGTACCAAAAACCAAGCTGGTTAGGAAGAGTACATGCCCCTTCAAGCCCTAGGCCTTCAGCTCCGCCCTGAGCGGTACTCTTTTAGGTAGAGGGTGTTCCACCGTTTATCCACCAAGGCTCCGGTTCTAGGGTTCTCCAGCTCGTACGACCCGTTATAGCCTTCTCCAACGATCTTATATGGTCATTCCCAGTTTGCCCCCAGTTTTCCCTCTCCTGGGACCTTGGTATTTTCGAACACTTTGCGTAACACCAAGGTTCCCGGGAGGAAAAATTTAGGTCGAACATTTCTGTCGTAATAAGCTTTTATCTTTTGCTGGTAGGAAACCACCCTTACTTGAGCTTGCTCTCTTCGTTCCTCCAGTAGGTCCAACTCGTGCCTTAGGCTTTCTGAATTGCTTTCCTCTGTCCGATCCTCCAACTTGAGGTTAGGGATCTTGTGGTTGATTGGGATGACAGCCTCTGTTCCATACATCAAGGCGAAGGGAAGCTTCCCAGTGGGTTTCCTCTTTGTTGTTTTATAAGCCCAAAGTACATTTGGGAGCTGGGACACCCACTGCCCCTTCGCCAGTTGATCGAGCCTTCTCCTTAGACCTTGCAGTATCGTTTTATTCAAATCATCTGCTTGTCCATTTCCCTTAGGGGTACCTCGGGGTAGCGAACCGAATCTTGATGCCATGATCGGTGCACTAATCCATAACCTCTTGGCAATTGAATTGAGGGTCATCGTCTTCTATGATAATTTGTGGGATTCCAAACTTGCATATTATAAACTTCTAAATAAAATTCTTTACCTCTACTCCCCTTATCTTAGATAATGCCTCAGCTTCGATCCACTTGGAGTGGTAGTCGATGGCTACAAGGAGGTACTTTTTCTGCCTGCCCCCAGCTCTGGTTGGAAATTCTCTCATTATGTCCAACCCCTACTGTGCAAAGGCACATGGTACTGAAACAGGGTGAAACTCCTCTGGGTGCAGGGGGATTGAGGGGCATGCCTTTGACAGGCTTCACAAGCACTGACGTATTCTATGCAATCGTTCTTCATTGTGGACCAGTAATACCCCTCAATCAAGCATCATACCAATAGATTCCTGCCCCCAATGTGCATGCCACATATTCCGGAGTGGAGCTCTTGCATAATCTTTCTCACCTGGGTGGGGTGTACCGCCAACTAGTCTGGTCCCCCGAAGGATCGTCTATACAACTTCCTTTCTCTGATGTTGTATCTTGCTGCATGTCATACTACCCTTCTGGCCTCCACCCTTTCCTTTGGCAAGATGTCTGTTTCTATGCAATTCATTATTTCGTCCAACCAGAAGGGTTCTAGTTGGAATGGCATTACTACCGCAACCTCCTCCTCATCCGTGCTCGGGTTAGGCAAGTGTTCTACAATGATCGTTCTTCTGAGCTGATAATCAACGCTGGAGACTAGATTTGCCAAAGCGTCCGTGTGCGTGTTCTCAGACCTTGGGAGCTGCATGATTGAAAATTCTTCAAACTGAGCAACCAACCCTTTGGCCAATCTAAGATATGCTTCCATGGACGCGTGGTGAGCTACGTATTCCCCTAAGACCTGGTTTGCAATCAGCTGCGAGTCACAAAACACCCTAAGCTTCTTTACATTCAGTTCCCTTACCAGCCACAGTCCTGCCAAGAGGACTTCGTACTCAGCTCCGTTATTCGTGGTCTTCCATCCCAATGTTAGGACTTGTTCCATGATCGTTCCGTCTAGGGTTTTCACCACCAAGCTGGTCGCAGCTCCCTTGTCCTTTGATGACTCGTCTGTATACAACGTCCAATGATATACTCCCAATACCTCTCTTCCTTCCTCTTTTTCCCTCTTCTCCTGTACTTTTGGCCCGGGCTTAGTGAACTCAGCTAGGAAGTCTGCCAAGGTTTTCTCTTTCATTGACGTTCCAGGCCTGTATTCAATATCGTGTTGTGCCAACTCGATGGCCCACTTAGTCACCCTTCTCGAGGAGTCCGGGGTGTGGAAGATCATTCTGAGTGGATACTCAGTCATGACGATGATTTTGAAAACTTGAAAATATGGCCGAAGCTTGCGCGACGACATGACCAGGGCTAGTATTAGCCTCTCCAGCTTGGGGTAGTGGGTCTCTGGGTCGATGAGAGCTTTAGACACGTAGTATACGGGTAGCTTCCCTCCAGTATCTTCTCGAACCAGAACTCTGCTTAATGCTACGTCAGAAACTGCCAAGTACAGGTATAGGTTTTCCCCTAGCACGGACTTGCTTAGTATAGGGGGAGAGATGAGGTATTGTTTAAGTGCTTGGAATTCCCTTTCGCCTTCTTCTGTCCAGAGCTCGCCCTTGGTCATTTTGAGTGCCTCGAAGAATGGCTTACATTTATCGGTCGATCTGAACAAGAACTTGCTCAAGGCCACCAGCTATCCATTCAAGCTCTGGATTTCCTTCACCGTGGATGGGGATTTCATCTTGACAATCGATACGACTTGGTCCGAGTTCACCTATATTCCTCGCTGCGTCACCAGGTATTCCAAGAACTTTCCGGATCCTACCCCGAACGTGCACTTCTCGAGGTTCAGCTTCATGTTGTGCTATCATAGAAGGTCGAAGCATCCCCTCAGGTCAGACACGTGGTCATGCCTATTCTTGCTCTTAACCAACATATCACCCATGTACACCTCCATCGTATCTCCGATCAAGGGTTTGAATACCTTGTACACTAGCCTTTGGTACGTCGCCCCTGCGTTTTTCAACCCAAAAGGCATTACCTCGTAGGCATAGACTCCCTTCTTTGTCACGAATGCCGTTTTTGCCTCATCGTCCTCTGCCATCTTGATTTGGTTATAACCATTGTAAACGTACATGAAGCTAAAAAGCTCATGACCTGCAGTGGAGTTTACCAACTGATCAATCTTGGGGAGGGGAAAGCCTTCTTTGAGGCATGCCTTGTTGAGATCTGTGAAGTCAACACAGATCCTTGGCTTCCCATTTTTCTTGACAATGACCACATTAGAGAGCCATTCAGAGTGTAAGACTTCCTTGACTAACACCACTGCGAGTAGCTTTTCCACCTCATGTTCGATAATCATGTTACGCTATGCCGCAAACGTTCTTTTCCTTTGTGCTATGGGTCTAAATTTAGGGTCCACGTGAAACCGGTGCTCAATCACTTTCCTGTCGATCCCCGACATGTCGCGTGCTGACCATGCAAACACATCCTTATATTCCCTCAGCAAGTCTATTAGATTCTTACGTTCGATTCCACCTAGGCCTGACCCAACTCTTGCATACCGATCTGGTCGATCTTGATCGAAAGGTTCAAGCTCTACGACTTCTTATGCCTTCTCCTTGAAAGGCAGTTCCTGGGGGTCGAGTTCTATATCTAACTCGTCCTTCGCAGCATCTCGACCCCTATTATGTGATTGCTATGCTGGCGGGACTGGGGCAACTGTGCCCCGAGCCTCGCCCACTGCTTCCTTTTTCATACCCTTGGTGGCCAGCACCGTACACAACCTTGTCGCAGCTCTATCCCCCTAGATGGTGAAAATGCCTTCAGGGGTTAGATATTTCAGGACCTGGTGGTAGATTAATGCCACCGCCCCCATCTGATGAAGCCAAGGCCTTCCCAAGATTGCGTTATAGGGGGACGGGGCATCAACAACAACGAACCATGTGGTCAAGTTGGTGAGGGGTGTGCCAACCTGGAGGGGAATAATCCCCAGGGTCCTCACCCTTGATCCCTCAAAGCCCATGATGGTCGTTCAATGATTATTGATTGCCTCCATCAAGCCCATTCTCTCTATAGCATCCTTGAATATAACATTTACGGCAGCTCCATTGTCAACCAAAACCCTAGCCACTGTCATGTGAGCTATCCTAATGTTGATGACCAGGGCATCATCGTGGTCCTCCTCCCCCTCAGGGAGGTCTGCGTCTGAAAACTTAAGAACGCTCTTCCTCGTTCGGACCTTGGGTCCTCCCCCCCCCCCCCCCCCCCTCCCGACCTTGAGTTTCTTTGATTCATGCTCCTTTTCCTTGAGGGTGACCTCCAACTCTTCTGTCCCTGCTGTAATACAATTCAAGCCGAGGAAGGTGGTATTCATGGGGTACTCAGGGGCCTAAAGGATACAGTTCAGCACTGGGTACTTCTCTTCTTAGCTCTTAAGTGGCGGTGGCAAGGTCCCGTTGTTTCTTTGACGCTTGCCATTACCTTGCGGCTTCAACGAATCTTCGAGTTTTTTCTTGTAATCCTCCATCAGGTATTCCCAGCAGTACCCCTGTTCCACCAACTCCCCGATATGTTGCTTGAGGACTCCGCAATCGATCGTCTTATGTCCATTGGCCTTATGGTAAGCACATAAGTCTCTAGAATCCCTTTTGTCCATCATTGGTGGTGGCCTTTTAAGCTAGGGTTCGTTCTTGATGTGGTAGAGTATAGTCAAAATCGAGATTGTCGTGGGGGGAACGAACAACTTTCCACCCTGTCCGGCAGGTTGGTGCCCTGAGGCCCTTTTCTTACTATCGTAGTTGTTCCTTCCCTGACTCGCATTGTTGTAGGTCGTGTCTCTTCGGGAGTTAGAGCTGGTTCCACCTCCGAGTGCCTTTTCCACCGGAGTATCCCTAGTGTTGTAAATTCTCATATCCTCCACCCGGGCATAATCCAAGGCCTCATGATAGACCGTGGATAAGTCCTTGGTCATTTTCCTAATCAACTTACTAGTCAACTCTACATCCATGTCAAGTCCGTTAATGAACGTCGTGGTCGCGACGATATCGTCTTTACAGTCGACCGTCGCATATTCCTTCCTAAACCTCGTGACCCAATCCCTCAGGCCTTCCCTCATTTTCATCTTGAGGGACGTGAGGTAGGCCACATCTTTGGTTCCCTCGGCGTTACTTTCATATCTTTTAAACAAAGCCGCTTTTAGACTTCGCCAATCCTCAATCGAACCTAAGAGGAGCGTCTCGTACCACTGTATGGCGTGGTCCTTCAGACTTGCCTGAAACATCTTACACATCCAAGCGTCATTCGACTGGCTAGTAGCCATAGCCAACTGGTAGTTCCTAACGTGTTGGTATGGGTCTGAATCCCCCGAGTACCTATCAAACTTGGGGTGACTCCACTTCCTGGAGGGCTCAGCATCTTTGATGAACTGAGCCAAAGGGTTCTGAGACATTCTCAGAGCCTTCTGTTCCGTTTCTGATTCCTTCTTAAACATCCCTTTCTTCCTCAGCCTCTCAGTTTCTTGGTTGGTCCAGACGTTATGGGCATGATATGTCTCCATAAACTCCTCCATCATATTCCTGAGGGCTGCGACTCCCTGGGTCTCTGGTTCGGTCACCACTTCTTGTTGCTTGTCCTGCTCGGCAACTAGGACTCCTTGTACCTCTGGCGCTGGCGGGTCGGACGGGACCAATCCCTGGTTTTTCAACAGTTCTACCAAATTCAGCAAGGTAGTCTGAATGACAGCCACGGTGCCCTCCAACTCGTCCATGCTCCTAGCAGCCCCCTCAGTAGATTGTTGCAACGTAGCCATGTCGATTCTCAGACTCGAGTATCGTTCCTCGGCCCGGTAGAGGTCCTGATCGACATTGGCCCTCCAGCCCCCGGTTCCTTCATTTTCTTGGTCGGAGCCGTCTTCTTCGCTCACATGCCCGTCTTCTATGAGGTTCCTCGGCTAGACCTGATGTATGAGAGTACTCCCACGTCTCGATGCCCCTGAGTTGGGAGTGATCTGGTTGTTTCCCATCGGAGGGGTTGCTTCCTTTTCGTGCTGATTACCTGTGTTGGTGTTGTCTTCCATAGTTTTTCCGTTCACGAGAGTTAACCTAGAGTTTCGCTCTCAATGAAAGCACCAATTTGTGAGAGCAGATTTATCTCACTTCAGGTTAGATCTCTGTGAACCTGCAAAACAAGTCGGAGCACGATGTGGTATAGTGCTTAGACCCTCCGACGCTCAAGTCAGTACTTGTCTTAAGAATCGAATAGTGAATATAGCAGAAAAATGTTACCTCAGACCATGAAGAGATGGTCTATATATAGTGATCGAGTTAGGTCTAAGTATAATTCATATCGAATAGGATTACTTTACTTTCGGATAAGAGAAATCCACTAAGGAATGGATCTCCATATCCATGGCCAATCAGATCTCATGATTACCACAATCCCTTTGGCATAATCTTGTTAGAACTCGTACAAATCTTTCCTTTTCCTCCTCGAATACTATCAACCCCCCAAAGTCCGATCGAACAGTTCCTCGATGTCAGATTGCCCAACCTCCTTGAGGTCCGACCTTACTTAGGATTGTCATGCCCATCGAACATTCCGGAAGACTCTACACCGTTCCGGAGACTTCCAGAAACCCTTAAATCATTTGGTCCTTAATCGAACCCATAATCGTCCGAGCCCAGACCCATACCTGGCCTCATCGAACCTCATCCAAAATCGTTCTACCCTAACTCATCCGTCCCCAGCTCGGGTGGCCAAAAATGACTCCCACAAATCCCACTTTGTAATCAGAGAAAACAAATAAAGACGAGAGAGGTTTCTCCACATATATAGTTAGATAACATAATATCGTTTTAGGGGGACAGCATCAACAGCATAAAGTTTCCAAGTTCCCACATCACCACCAAAGTAGTTAAACAAATATGAACAAAGAGCACCATCACACTGTTTCTGCCACTAAATTAAATTGCACAGGTAGAAACTAATGATATTACATGATATCTTCTAGCAACCGATGGAGAGGGAGACGTTCTGCACTTACATTGCCACAACTTTTCCCACTTCACCACCATGAACAGCCCAGAAAATGCTTCCAGCATCATCAGACTTCCCAACATCCAAAGCAACAGCACCAAAGATTGCTCTGACAGCCCACAGACCACCACCGAAAGCTGAAGAATTTAGTCTTGGGAGAGACTCTAACCACCTTATGCAAACCCAATCGCAACCCATCAGCAGCACAGGAAGATTCAACCTTGGATACATCAGATATACGACAGTTCAATTCTTTGGCAGAAATCTCAATGTTCTTTCCGAGTAGTCGCATAGAGGCAGATGTTTCTATGACACTGGCGCCCAGTATGCTCAGTGCCATGTTGTTCTCTTCCGGGAGGCATGGGTCATTGCATACCGAAGGAAACCAATCTCTTGGAAATTATAGCTGCAAAGCAATCAAAATTTGCACCATGATGGTTACATCAACCAAATTGCGAGTACCACACTATTGTACTTAATTCAATCAATGTCACATAAGCCTAATAGCCAGAAAAACATGAGCCTAATAGCTATCAACTGAAATCAGTGGGGATGGTTAAGTTGTATTGGTTGTATTAGTTACTCAATTTGTTAGTTAAAGCTTCAGACTTTAGTTGTTGTGCTTAATAACCCAGAAAAAACAACAGCAGTTTCGTCACTTTCCCATTATGTGAACAACAATCATAAAGTTAGTTAGCCAAACACAATAGCTCTCATTTGTTTAGAGTAAAGATACAGCATTTAGAGACCAGAAAAGGTAGGGTGAGGCGAGTTACCCAATTTGCTTCTGAAGGGTTACGAGTGCGGTTTCGAATGGCGATGATCTCACGGAGATCATCATGGCTTGTTCATTGGTTGCGTAACCCTGCACAAAACCCATACACATGAAAAAAGGCGTAGAAAGATTTTACACAAGAAATTCAGGGTTTTAGGGTTGGGAATTTAAAGAGATAAAGCATCTGCATTCCGATGAGTATCAAACGAAAGTTTTAAAGGGAATCGACCTGAATATGAGGAACGATTGCGAAGAAGAAGACAAAGACGGTGAGCACAGTGAAACCTCGATGAAGCATTTTTACTGTTCTTGGGTTTTCTCTCTTTTTAGTGTTTCTCCGGAGTGATGAAATGGGCTCTGTGTTTGATGAGTTGAGAACGGCAGGAAAACTATTTGCAGATTGACCTACAAATCAAAAGCATTTTGGGTCTTTTAAGTAAAAACCATTCAAACCCCAACTTTTGGTATCAACTTGAAATCCAAAAAAGTAGGGACCGGTGATTCTCTGAGGCAAAATTAAATGATGATTAATTTTTCCTTAAAATGACAATTTAGTTATTATTGTATGATTTATGTTAAAATGGTCATTCAACTTCGATTTTCGTCTATTAATTTAGTCGCTCCGTCTAATTTTGACGTTAAACACATAATTTGTGATGTGTAAAAGTGTCTTTTTATCTTTTACTTATACATATTTATAATAAAAGTTTTGATCTAGTGGTCAATAAATTTCATGGTCAATTTTCCATCTAACGATTAATAAAAAATTGTCTTTCAACTATTTTTTAATCTCCTACCGTTAGATGTAAATCTAATAACAGTTAATCACAACTGACCACATAATTTATTGACCATCAGATCATGACTCTTTATAATAATACTATTATTACAAGTTCACAAAAATTACGAATTTTTTCATTGCATCTCTCTCTCCATTTCATCGTTCCTTTGAATGTCTTTCAAGCTATACGACGCGTCGTCCTCCTCTCTCATCCTCCACACCAGATCCAAAAGTCTTAAAAGGATCTGATTGCGCTCTCTCTCTCTCTCTCTCTCTCTCTCTCTCTCTCTCTCTCTCTCTCTCTCTCTCTCTCTCTCTCTCTCTCTCAGTAGCAGAGCACTAAATCCTCCGCTTCCATCGCCGACTCCAATCATGCATCGGTCTCTAGCTCCTCTGACTCGCAGCTTCTGTCGTCACCAATTGGCACCAAGATCCACCGTCACGGGCAACCAAGAGTTGACCCATGCATCGTCGTCGTCACCTCGACGAATCTCGAGGCTAACACGCGTCACTCGCGGCCTCAACAGCTCTCTCTGACCACTGCGCCTCTCTTTCTCTCTCTGTTGTCGCCTCGGGCTCTCTTCATAATTTCCAATACTCCGGTTGGCAAGAGCTCTTCTTTCTCTCTTGACTCTCCCTTCTCCTTCAACGATATTGGTGTGTTTGCTCTATGCCCTCATCTCCAACCCGCACCCTCGACCTTTAAACGCAGATCTGTTCAATTTTTCTCGCCGCCACAAAACCATAGGCCTCGCTGGACCAGTGGACCTTACCTCCGGCGAGTCACGCTTTCTGCCTGACTGAATTGGGTATCCAAACGAAATTAATAAATGAAATTTTCAGAATTTTTTTTTGCCAAATGAGAATAAAAAGATAAAAATATCCTTGAAAATAAACGGATATCCTTTTTTTTTAACTCAAATGACCAATTTGAGAATGAAACGTTAGCGGAATTAACCATTTTGACATATGTCATATGATAATGACCAAATTGACATTTTAGATAAAGATTGGTGACCATTTATGTAATTTTATCATTCTTTAATTATCACTTTTTTTCTTTTATTATTGATGACTCTATGTCAAGCTTCAAATGTTCAAATTTGTTGAATTATAAACGTGATTAAGAGAAGAGCTAAAATACCTGTATCGACAAGCAATGGTATTTATAAAAATAAAAACATGGATGCGAATCTATCGACCATGGTTGAAAAAATAATTAGAAGAATTAGGTACTATAATTGGATGCAAAGACCTTTATCTTCCCTAACTTACGATGGAGAGAAACAATAACAAAAAAAATGGTGACATTCTGCAACTTATATATACATTGAAAGAAAGTTTCAATCTAGGAAAGTGCAAGTAAGAAGTCTATCATTTCATAAAAGAATGGACTGGGTAACTCTCTTCAAATTAACATAAACTACGTACTACGGCTTATAACTAGAAGGAAAACGGTCATCAATAACCATCACCAAGTCCACCTTGGTCCCTTGTGTCCATCATCTCTCTTTCGAAACTCTAGAGCAGCATGTTGTGGGGATTTCTACCATGCAAAAATTTGTTAGTATCAAAAAGCCAAGAGAGTTAATCATCATTCCCTTATGTATACTTTGGTATTATGTTTCAACTGTGCAAGCTTTCGTCTCAGATAATATGCTCAAACGAGACCAGATCAGTTTTTGCACTACTCCTCGACTTGAGACTTGAATCCGTGGCCAGGCCTCGAAGCAGTGCCACAACATCGACAGTGTCGTCTAGGTAGTACCTTGCTTTACTAGGTTTTTGCCCAACAGTACATGCAAAGATCTCCGGAGGTACATGTTGAGGTGAACTATATGCTTTACTTGATATGCTCTCAAACATGTCCTCATCTGATCTATCATCCCCAATACACAAAACAAAATCCGGCGCTTTCCCAGTACCAACCATCATGGAGACAACTTTCTCTGCAACCAAGCCTTTAGTAACTCCCTACAAAGTTATAAGCCACATGGCATGCTTTAGGTCCATAACAAGAACACAAATACATGAAATGGGAAGATAATCAAGAAGTGGAAAACATGACAAGTACCTGTGGCTTTACTTCAACGATATGCTGGCCCCTTTTAACAACTACAGGCTCATTTGCCAGGACATTCTCAAGATGATCCAACATCTCCTTGGCCTGGCAGGATCCGAAATCAGGATCGGCATCTAAGTGGTGCCACACCAAGGCACTCTCCTTGGACTCTATGTAGGAGCCATCAGTTGCCTCTGTGTATAAACTCATGACAGGTTCTGCAATTCGTTTCCAGTCCAAATCTATCGCCACAGAACTAGTTTCCCAATCGGACTTCTTACTCCATCTATGGGGACAATAAGGTAAACGTTGAATCAACACAAGTATATCAAGAGTAAACTATAACATGAATTCTACCATATGTATATATTCGAAGGGAACGTACCTTATGAAGTATCCGTGCTCTGCTGCTATGCCAAGATTCTCACATTGAGAGAACCAGTTGCTAAGAGAGTCTCGACCCCTACCACTAACAATAAACACTGTGTTCTTGGGGTCACTGCAAAGGTTATTTAGAACAGATATAACTTCAGGACTTGGAGTCATGACAATGGAACTTTCAGGCATTATTGTTCCATCATAATCCAAGAAGATTGCCCTTCGACTTGTCCTCTTATACGCAGAGAGTATGTGGTCAATGGAAAGCTTCCTAAAACTTGGAGAAAGAGACAAGATTCTAAAATTCAGACCAAAACCTATTCCCCAACACCGTTTTTTGTAGTGATCTTTGCAAGCTCGCTCTAAATCCTGAATAAAACTGCGTGACCAATAAGCCACATCATGAGAGCTAACATACCGATAATGCTTCTCATGCCGCAACTGTTTTTCCAAATCAGGCATCGTAATGGCCACATTCAGTGCATCAGCTACATCTTCAACGTTCCATGGGTTTACCCTGAGTGCTCCACTCAAAGATGGCGAGCAACCTATGAACTCCGAAATAACAAGTGTACTCGTATGAGGGGAATCCGAGGGAGTTCCCCTGATGACATCCATAGTTGGAGTCCCCTGCCTGCAAACAATATAGTTGTAAGGGATAAGGTTCATGCCATCTCTTACAGCATTCACAATGCAGCATTCAGCCGATGAATAGTATGCAGACTTCTCGTGAAGGGGAACGTTTCTATCAATCAAAACAACTGGTTGATAGCCTGGAGAGCCAAATATTTCATTTATCCTTCTGGTTGTTGAATAAGTTTCCTCTTTTGCTTCCTCAACATCTTTCCCCGTGCTCCTCGCTGGGTTTACAATTTGAACCAGGACTACCTTACCACGCAACTCTGCATGCTGCTGCAAAAGTTGTTCCATTGCCAACAACTTTAGGCTGATCCCTTTGAAAATGTCCATGTCATCAACACCGAGGATAATCTTCTTACCCTTGTACTGTTCTTGAATTTCTTTGGCCTTAATGGAAGCAGAGGGATGGTTCAAAGCTGACTGAAGTTGGCCCATGTGTATCCCAACTGGCAGAATCTTTATGTACACTGTGCGGCCAAAATATTCCAGTCCAATGTAGCCCCGCTTCGATTCATAATCAAGGCCAAGCATTCTACTGCAGCAAGATAGAAAGTGGCGAGCGTAGTCAAATGTATGAAAGCCAATCAAATCTACATTCAGCAGGGCTCTCAGTATTTCATCTCTAACCGGCAGAGTCCTATAGATTTCTGATGAGGGAAATGGACTATGCAGGAAAAAACCAAGCTTAACTCGCGTGAAACGCCTTCTCAAAAATGTGGGAAGAATCATGAGATGATAGTCATGAACCCAAACACAATCATTTTCAGGATTGATCACCTCCATTACCTTATCTGCATATATCTTATTAGCAGAAACATAAGCCTGCCAAAGTTGTCTGTCAAAACGGTTGCTATGGTCGGGGGACATTGGAAGCATGTAGTGAAACAGTGGCCACAAATATTGCTTACAAAACCCATGGTAGTACTTCTTTTGAAGTTCAGGAGGAAGGAATGTCGGCACGCAATTGAACTCCTCCAGAAGTCTCTGGGAAACTTCTTCTTGCTCACTGGCATCTATGTCAACCTTCAAAGACCCTACGTACATAACCACATCATCGGATGAGAAACCATCTTTCAGCTGAAGCAAGATCGAATCTTCATCAAAACTGAAGCACCATCTTCCAGAATTTGTGTCCTTTTGAGCATGCAGAGGGAGAAAATTCGCCACAATGATCTTTTTATTGCGGCATTCAGATGAGAGAACACTTGTATCTTCATAATTACTCCCATCTTCATTTTTTACATCCGAAAGTATTCCTTCAATAGTCATAACCCTTGGAAGGTTTCTAGGGGTTGGAGGAAAATTTAACATGTCCCCGGATGCTAACTCCAACAAACTAATGCAAGATCTTGAGAACATGATTGCTCCAGGGCGTCTGATAGATATAGGCCAAAGGACCTATGGATATGGCAAAAAGATACCAATTATAAGTGCCTAGTACAGTATTATCACCATAATCAGTGGATAGCTATTGCTACTACTGATTAACTTTAAAACGACATGTACAAAGCCATAAAGATTGGATTCATCAGAGATACCCAAAGCATAGATAATATCTTAACATATGTCTAGTAAAAAATCGAACTGATACATCAAAACTAAACCAAAAGAAAAGAAGGCATGATTACCTTTATATCAAAATCCGGTTCTTAAGCTATACTATCTAGCAATCCTTTTCTGAAAGAAAAAAAAAAAAAAAAAAACTCGAATCAACTATATAATCCAAGTTTCTCAAAACAATTCAAGAGCGGTGCATACTGAAGAAGCTGTAAGACCCTGAAAACCTCAAATTCAAACCATTTAATCACCTTACCCGCCTTCCAAATCTGCACAATAGGAGTATATTTATCATTTTAACTATATTTGGCTAATTCCTTATTAATCCTTATCCTCATCAATTAGGCACTACACCTTATCTTCGTTTATTAAGAATATATCCTCATCCAAAACGAAGCGTAACGGAATTTAAGAAACTCTCAAGTAGCCATTTCCAGGGAGGCTCCAGAAATCAAAAGAAAACGAATCATCACTTATTTAGCTTAATGGCTTGAGCAAGTAACTTTCCAATTAATGCAATACGGCCCTGATTTGGCTACTGACTCGTCCCTATCCTCTATCATTATCGATATCCTCACGCAAGAAACAGGTAAAACTGAAAAATAATAAACCATTAATTCTCATTACTACTATTTCTAGTTTACTACAACTTTCAGAACTCTGTTTTCACAGCAGATGCGTTTCGCACATATTTTTAAGAGACTCGGTTAATATCATCCATTTAACAAATAAAAACAGAGCCAGAGACAAAGAATTGATCAAATAGTAACTAGAGAGAAAGAGAGTCTTTATAAACCTGAAATGACGTCTGGTTGATCCAAAAAAACAAAGCTTCAATCTTGGTCTGTGTGATATCAGCAAAGAGAAAATTTCCTGCACACCATGAACTTTTAGACAACGAAGAAACACAGAGAAATCCGGGATCATAAAATTAAACGACAGCAGCCCAGAAACACTTGGATTCTCAGCAAAACATACATACCCTATAAAACTTAGAGGCAGATGATTAATGGGGTGTGAACAACTTACAGAGACGAAATGGACAAATACGAAGGAGAAGAAGAATTTATACGAGAGACTGTGTCTGATATTAACAAAAAAAAAAAACAGAGAAAGAGAGGCGTGAGAGTTAGGTTGGAAACCGGTGAGATTTGTGAAGAGTTTTTAATGGTAAGGAAACTGACCATTATTAAAAAAAAACGAAAAGAAACAAGATGAGTAAAAGGAAAAGTTATTGGAAGAAAAGAATTTTGGGAAGAGGAGGATTCGGTTTCGGATCAGGATCAGGAGGGGTGAGTGATGGTTTGGTTTGTTTGTTTGTAGCTGTTTGAATTGTTTTTGGATTTGAATTCTCTCTCGTTCGTTCAACAAAGGAAGCTCGTGGAGTGTTTGGGAGAAACAGGGTTATATATATAAAGAAGAAGAAGAAGCGTATACAAAGTCAAAAAGGAACAAAATAATAGATATGGCGATGGAGATGGAGATGTGAACAAAGAAGAGCCTAACGACTACAGTTTGGATTTCGGAACAGGAACTTCCTCCTCGTCCTTCCCCTTGTTGCTCTCACGTTATTATAGTCCTGTGTGCCCTTTTTTTCTTTCTTTGTTGCATTTATATACTACAACCTCATTTCCCTTTTTCTTTTACCTAAAGGCTCCTCCTCCCATATTTTTGTTTTTTTTTTTGGGTGCATTTTTAAATTTTTAATAGGGGAATATGTGAAAGAAATATTCTCAGTTACCTATTCATTTTTGTCTTTCAGTGAGATTGGACGATATCTGAAAATTAAATATCAAGATTTGCTATTATCATCGATCCCGATTAATTATCTGATAGAGATTAGATTACCTTAATTATGTGAAAGAGATTTATATAACTTTATTTAGAAAAGAAAAATGTTGTGGATAAGGTAGTGATAAGTGTAGTGGAGCCAAAATGGTGGTTAATGTTGCATTATTATTTTTTTGAAATAGGTTAATGTTGCATTATTAAGTTGGGCTAATTAGGTCGACAACGTTCTTAATCAATGATATATTTTCCTACGTACGACTACTAGCTAGTTTTGATTAACATTGGCTAATCTTTCTATAAATCCCAAGTCTAGTCAACCAACCCAACACCAACCCCCTTGCTAATACCAAATGTTTATGCACAAATTTGTTTATCAACTATTTCTGTAAAAAGAATGTTCAAGTCTGCAAGCAATTCCATAGGCATGCCTCACTTTGTTCAACTAAGGCTTCGTTTGGTATTGTGGTGTAATTAAATATGATAAAAAAAATTAATGATAAAATGAATCAATAATAAAAAAAATACAGTTAAAAAAAGTAATCTTTTGACTATTTTTGATTTATGTGTTAATTGGCCAAAAAAATTTAAAAAAATACAGATATAAAATATTAACTAAATAGGCTTACAGTCTGCTATAGAAACTATTTTCTCTTCTAAAACCCAATACTAAACTAAGCCTAATTACCTCAAGTCCTTAATAGCCATATATTTTCTGAAACACGTATCGGTACAGCTTCCTTAGCTAGGTCTATACGGTATATTAAAAAGCTAGTATCAATAAGCTTAATATATACAAAGAGTATAACAATTTGAGGTGATTTAATTTTTTTTAATTTGAAAGTAATATTACAACTCTATCCTCACCTAACTGTATTAAGGTGCGTTTTTATTGGTATTGTTTTAGAGCAAACAATGTGTTGAGCACTGGGGTTGTTCTTTTGGTTAAGGTGTTGAATTTATCTGTTGACGAAGTAGGTTCGAACCTCAATACTCCCTATTTGAAGAGTATTTCCTCTAAAAATAACAAATTTGATAACTAGAGCTTCATGGCCAAGGTGTTGAATTTATCCACTAACGAACCTAATTCAAATCCTAATACTCCCTTTGAACGTACCCAAATTTTAAATGTCCTTGCACAATGTTTTACCCTAGCAGAGCTCACCTAGTTTTTGGTGTGCACCTCTTTCGACGGCCATGCCTTCCTCTTCAAAGAGGTTTGTCGGCTCCCTCTCAGGCGTCGTTCATCAGTGCTCGAGTCCTTTCGATGTGGGTTGGGCCACTATTGTTTGGCGCAAGTCTTCCTTCGTCGGCAGTGGTGTGGCATCCTCAGTCTCCGACTTCTGGGTGTATGTGATGGAAGTGTTTATTTCATAGAGCTCGACAATGCAATCAGAGAGGATTAGGGATAGACGACCATCTTTGACAGGTTGGTTGGTCATTCGGGTTGTGCTTGGATTGTTTAGGACATAGGGCGTCCAGTGTGGCTGGGGTTGGTTTTCTCCGGTTGTGTTTGGGGATCATCAAGTCTCTGGCGTCGTCTTCCTGTCAGGAGTAGTGAGCGGATCGGCGAGTTAAAAGGGTTTGGGAAGTGTTGTTTCGGATGTCGTCGATCTTGGAGCAATAGCAGTCTTGGTTACTGGCAGCGCAAGGTGGCAATTTGTTGGGCATGGCTTCTTACGTCACCCATTAGTTGTGCCCATAATTATCCAAATCTCTTTTGGGCTTTGGGTAATGTATCCTGGTTTTGGATCTTGATTTCATATCCCTTTTGGATCTGGGTAGTATTTTGGTTAGAGTTTGTTTTAGTCTCTTTATTGGGGCTTGGCGGTCGTATGCCCGCTCTAGTAGGAGTCTACAACATTATTAGTTCTAGTTACAAATTGTCGGGGCTTAGTTAGTCTGTCCATCCTGACAATGTCTCTTAATCATGGTCACATATTTTTCTTGCACTTCATTCCAAGTTTTATTTTAGTTTAGGTAATGTTAGATTGCATAAATTTTTTTTAGGAGTATCAATATTCTTAAGGTCGGCCCTTGAATAAATTTATGTATAATGTAATTTTTTATTTAAAAAAACAATGCGATCCAATTCAATAGTGGTCTCGAATTTAAATAAAGTTTGACCACACCCTATAGTACCTTAAAGACAAATCAAGGACATCAAAATATTAGCCTCGGGCAATTTGCATGTGGATAATTGGATAAACATATAGATCAGGGACCCTCGGCCCGCCATAAACCATAAAGTATGTTTAAAATGGACCACCACGTGTATGGAAAAAGGTACGCACTTAGTTTATGTGAAATTCTAATACAAATCTGGATGGATAAGCGACCTTTAGATCAAGTTATATTCACACGTTGTTGTTTTGGTCACCAACAAGAAATGCCTTGGATAAAAAAAGACCACGATGTCTTGAAAAAGTAAAATATCGAATATCGAACATATATTAATCGTCTAAATATAGATGTTTTGACAAAAATATTGATTTAATAAAAAATCGATGAAAATTGAAATAAATACATGAAAATTTGTATTTGAACTTTGTGAAATTCTTATATGATCAATATGTATTTTGAAACTTGTAAATTGTGTTTTGTTGATTATTTATAAATATTATTTGATTAAGCTTTTGGGTTATTAGCATGGAGGGTTTCATGTTTTTGATTTAATATGATCAACATATATGTAAAGTCAAAATCTCAAATAAATTCGAAAATATCGAGGATTTCGATTATATATCGGAAAATAGCGAATATTTCAAAAAAGATCGGACAAAAAATATTGATATGTAGGACTAATATCGGGAAGTTCAAAAAACGAAAATATCGCAGAAATATCGAAAATATTATCAATATTTCATTCCTTGTTTTCAATAAAGGTTGGTAAAGCCCATAAACGTGCATCTTATTTAGGTAGCGTTAAACACTTAACCCTTTTAAGTGTATTTACAAACGAATTGGACAAAAAATTATAATTAATGATTTATATGATTTAAAAAAATTATTGCGTTAGATAGTGAAATTAATGTAATATATTACTACGTACTAAGGTACGGGGGATATTAAAAGTTGGTTTATTAAAATAAAACACGTGATTCATATCAATTTAGTTGTCTTGATAGGTATCTTTGAAATTTGAATGACATTTAAATGAGCTGTCTGAATAAATATACCAAGACGAAAACAATTTTTTTTAGAAAATTACTCGAATGAACACTCAAGTATACATGTTTTAAACATTGTACACTAATATATGACAAACATTACTTAGGTCACTAAATAACAACACCGTTAGTCACTTTGATCACTCCGTCTCTAACAGACGTTAAAAAATTAATTACGTCGTTAAAAACAGATCATGTGACATACATGTGCCAATTTATGAGAATTTTTTTTGGGAATATCCATTCTCTCTCTCTCTCTCTCTCTCTGGGTCGACGCCAACGATTTGGTCGATTTCAAGATATGGCAGTAGGGGTTTAGCCATTGATCACTCACATGTGAATGAATTAGGGAAGGAGAAGATATCATCAATTAGGGTTTGGACCGATTAGAAGTGTCGGGTCAATCCGGCTAACGACGCCCAGATGGACACGTTTTCTTAGCGATGAAAAAGGTTGAGTACGAGAACATGAAACACGTCATGGCTAAAACTGGTTGGTCCTCCTAGGGGAGTAGGAACCGAACTATCTTGAAGGCGTCAGCTTGAAAATGCCGAAGCCTACAATGACAACCTCGTGCCCCATGTCGTCTCCGGGAAAGGATCACCGTTCAAGGCGATTACTGCACCAACTCATCCAATTTGGATTCAAAATTTTGATCCAAATTTGATCCCTCAAAGCTCTGTCCCGATCCAGATTGCCACTTTGATAATAGTAGAGGAAATTTGATGGCGACAGTGTTGGCTAGATCCGCTACTCGAACGTCCGCCACATTAGGCAGAGCTTCAGAGCTTTTCACTCGCCCATGCCACAAAGATTTCATAGGCCATCCCCAAAACCCAAAACCCAAAACCAGATTAAAACTAACCCAGAAAAAAAAATAAAGTGAAAATTGAGAGAGGGAAAAAGAAAAAATAAAAAAATACAAGAAAATAGGAATAAATAGGATTAAATTTTCAAAAATAAGAAAATAGGAATAAAATATAAAGTTTCTAAATAGTCCTTGTAAAGTGACATGTGAATGACACATAACTTTGATTTAACGACGTCATTTAAACTTTAACATTCGTTTGAAACAGAGTGATCAAAAGAAAAAATTGCTGGTTTGGTCATTCATGTTTGACAGTTGAGACGGATTGGTCACTCGTGTTTAACAAATATCATATTGGTCACTTATGTTTTACTATATCAATCAGATTGGTCACTTTGTCTATTTGAACATTAAAAAAATATATTTATTAATTTGTAAAGTGCATATAATTATATTTATCAACTTGTCAATGATAAAAATATTAATTTAAGTAAAACATGTGTGTGTCACATATATGATTTCTAACATTTAAAATGAACAAAATGATTATTCTGACTGACAAATTAAAACATGGATGACCAGAGGGACATTTGTCAAACATAAGTGACCACGTCTCATCTGTCAAACATGAGTGACCAAACAAGTAATTTTTCTTGATCAAAATGACTAACGGTGTTATACTTTAATGACTTTAGTGATATTTGTCATCAATGAGTGATCAAAATTTATAATGTGTCATACATAAGTGATCATTTGAGCAATTTTTTTAATGTAGAGATTAATCATTATTTTGCATACTATGTTATACACTTCTTATTGTTTAGGTACTTATTTTCAGGGTGTGACATTTAACTAAAAATCAAAGAAAACAAACCAAATTAAAACCGAGTCGCTTATGAAGAAAACAGAATCCCACCTCCACTTATTTCAATTGTTGCAAGTGATCAACTTGATAACAATTCAATGTGTGGAGCCTTCACACTAAAGTTCATGTCCCGTTAGAGTGCTAGTGCAGATTGAATATAATTTGGTGACTATAGTGAGAAGTTTTATAGTGTGCAGAACACATATAAAAGGAGTGATCTACATTCATACATTCGCATGCAATATTCACATAAGTTTAAACGGTTGTGATCGTGATAAGTATCCATGCACACCAGTAAAGCAGTAATGACTAGTACTTGTTTTTTTATAATAACTTATGTTTAGATTTATATTTTTAATTGTTTTGTAGCAAAAACTAATGGACATCTGCAAATCTGCAATGGAGTAGATGAGTGAAGAACTATCATGAGCTGTAACCCAATAATCAACAGCTGCCCAAAAGCAGCACATAGCCAGATGGGAGTAAAATTCGGACGAAGAAAAACTGAAAAAGAAAGAAGGATAGGCAAAATGAAATTGTATTTTAGTTAACAAAAGAGAATTATACGGGTATCAAGTGGGAAACCATCAGCTAGGAAACGGAAAGTGTACGCGGCCGCTCGACCACGCAATTTCTTTTCCCTTCTGTCATGCTTATCCGGCAGTTACCCTGTTGTGTTCCTTCTTTTATCTAAGGATGCCTTTTGGAATTGTCAATGTGCCCACAGCTTTTTACCCACCAGTTTTTACAACGCTAGTGCTCAAGGAATGACCGGGTGTCATGGGATGAGGCGACTCGTGAATAAGAATGAAGAGCACATTTTGTTTCATGAACTAACAAAATAATCTTTTTATTATTGATGTGCAGAACACTTGTTTATATCATAAAGATACAAAGTTAAAAAAAGGGTCGGAACACATTTTAAGCACTCGACTACTATTCCGTTAATTTGACGATTAATTGATATATTTTTTATCACCTAGATCTTTTTATTGTCGAAAATAATCAGTGGTGACAGAAAAAAAAAAAAAGACTAGAGCACCTGGTAGAGCTGTGTGAGACAAACATCTTGAATGCCAGCAGCAGGCCAGCAGATGCTCCAACAAGTTCCCCACTCTCCAGCTACCTTTTCTTTATCCTATTCCCGCTATTTATGTCTGACCCATTCCCATTCTCATTCTCGAGCTCATATCCATTTCATCCCTTTCGTGACATTAATTCTCCAATGATCCTAGCTCATTCCTTTCTCAGACCACCGACCTTCCAACTCAACGACCTATTCTTTCAAATTTATCAATTCCCTGATTTGTGGTTGGTCCTAGACTCCTAGCCTCTCGTGTCACGTTAGAATTGTTAGATTTTTCAGGTCTCACAATCTCTTAATGCGAATCCTTCGTGCATTTGTTACCAGAGAGAACGCTAATGGTGTTTCAGCGAATTATGGAGCTCTGCGTCATTATTAATTTTTATCATTCATTTCAAGTCTCGTCAATTTTTAGATCTGATGTTCCCTTATCTTAAAATATCATTTAAATAGATATTATAAACTTGCCTTGACGATGAACAATTTATTTTATTTGTTATTCAATTCACTATATAATATTTCAGCTTCTTAACAAACATGCGAAACTTTTTATGTATTAACTGATACGAAATAAATTATTAAGACATCTTTGTTGAACATGTCTTACGTGCATCATCAGGTTCTGTCACTAGGGTTTGCAGGACTTGTTCGTTTGGCGGCTCTCCACGGGGGCGCCGGCCTATGACCTTGTCGCTGCTTCTTGAGGGCTGTCGGACGAGCGATTTTGTCCCGACAAGGTATTGTGTTCGGCGTTAGTCGATTTGGTTTCAACATGCAAAGGTAGTTCTCAGTCTCTTGCAAGATGGGTTTGAACTTTCGCTCTCTAGTTTCGGGTCAATGGCAGGGCACTGTGGCGGAGGATGATGTTGAGGTCGGTGCCAAGGAGCGCAATCTTTCACTCTGGGTCCGACATGTCGGTAACCTACGTCTAAGTGGTGGGGTTTTCAGATCTGTGCTCTATCACTTGCGGGTTTACTGCCCCTCTTGGGTTCAAGGAGGGTGAAGCTTGATGGTGGTTTGGATTCTCGGTGTTGGATGGAACAGTGCGTCGCCGGTGGTCGGAATTTTGGTGACGGTGTTAGTTCAAGGCCTTTGGGTATGTGACTGAGAGGCCATAGTGACTGTTGAATCAAATTGTAGTTTGACTTGTGACTTCACTCTAGGCCCAAAATGTTTTGTTTTATTTAGTTGTTTATTTTTGTTTAATTTTGTCTTGTTGCAAAAATAAATCCCTGGGTTAACATGGTGTGTCGGGTGATCTAGGCGATATACATGTGTGTACACTCTATGTGCCTTGTTGACTCTAGGTTGGCAACGAGTCATGATCAAATGGACGCTGCCCCTAGTGATCAGTTGAGAGTTAGTGTTGACGTCAGATGCTGGTAGCATATTGGAAAAGTCGTTTTGAAGCAGGCTCTTACGCAGAGCTTTAGACGGAAAAACTTGTTGCCCTTTTCGATGTGTTGGTATTTTCTCGAAACAGATAAAATAACCGTTTAGGAGTTAGTCTATATTATTTGGTGCACGTTTGTTTACATAGTTTTTGTATGGAGTCGTGTTATTATTCGAGATGCACTATCTATTTTTTTTTTTTGTAATATAGGGTTCATATTCTATATTCCCCCTATGTATTGAACACTCTATTACTCAATACTTGAGAGCTGGCTTACCGCCCTTAGGTTTTTTTTTTTAAATAAAAAAAACTGATACGAAATTACAAATAAATTTGTAATCATTTCAAAGACTAAAAAGTGAATATTAATTTTAGAAGAAAAAACATTTTTACGAAACACTTCTAAACTAACCAGTCGGTTCACAAGCTTTTATTCTTTTAAAATCTTGAACTACAACTGGCGCAGGCAGCCGGAATCTTGTTGTTTACACCTGCCGGGGACGTCTCCGCATCTTCTTCCTCGTTCCAACTTCCAGCGAATACTACTAGTCAAAGACTCATAGCTGACCAGTGTCTTTAATCAGAAACACAACGAGGGCTGGGACCCGCCTTATCTATTGGTGGTCCGTGGTCATGATGACGTGTCGGGGAGGGAACGCGTGTGGAGAGAGGATGGCATGGGGTGCGTGGGTCTACAGTCCTTATCCGTTAAAAGGTTAGAAAGAAGGAAACTGTGGGGCCGACAGTCGTATGATATCCAATAGGGAAATGACTCCTGCTATTGTCACGCGCGCCCCGCAGTTCCCATTCTTATCCTTTCTCCATCAAAATCTTCCTTCTTCAATCAGTTCAATGTAAAAGCAGCTCACCACGTTGTTGGAAAAACATGGCCATTTTTAGCTACAAAAATCAAAGCATACCCCATCTCGATCCCCCGTTTCTTTTGAAGATAATTGGTGAAAATCTTTTTGAACTTTGATCTCGTCAAGTCTCAACCATACCTTTAGAATATGGATTTAATTTGCCTACTTAAATAAAAATTAAAAAGTTTATGATATCGTTTGAAGTTATCTATCAAATGGATTAATACATAAATCAATACGTTACGTTATTTAGTTTGATTGCTGGATCTTACAAAATAATATAATAAATGATAATTTCAATTTTATTACTTTGTAATTTTAATAAATTCTTATCGCACTATTATGTTCAGAGTAATTTGATTATTAATTGATACTATCTGTGTATTTTTTGTCAGGATGATATGATATGCATGGATCAATTTTACGTGCGGCAGAGGAGGAAACATCTCGGGGATAATAGCACAAGTCTAGAATGGAGTCGGAATCATATGAGAAACGTTCCGACTTGTTCAAAATTTTGGCTTGGACTTGTACGTACGTGTAGCAGATAGCCCGGTTAGGCATACGTCGGTAAGAAAAGAACAAAATATGAACCTCTCACCTAAACCAGCTAGAAACTTCCCAAGATTTTGGATCTTCTTGATTTGTGATCACCTTTCCTCGGACCTCATATCACTCAAAAGGTCAAAGCCATCAAACGTGAACAGATAGGATAGTGTGGACTTGGGTGCTCCTTTGATTCTCCTAGCTTATATGTAATTGAGTTTGAACCACTATAGTCTCGAGAGAAATTTCTTGGTAATGTGGTGACCACCGATAATTTAGGTTCATGCAAAATAGTCTCGATTTTATTGCTAAAATATACGCACAATTCAAAAAGAGTCTGTCAGATAAGATTTAGAGCCCACTCCAAGCCCAATCCAAAGAAGAGCGCTAAGCCCACATCCTCCTTTGTTTCCAACAGAAATGTTTTTTCTTCTGACAAAGATGATGATTTCCCCGCAGACAACCTAACAAAGTAATAAATCATCTCAGATTCAAGCTCTGATGACATCCAAGCTCCAAAGACCGAAACACATCTGATCGGAGGCAGCTTAACTCTAAAGTCTAAGCCATGCCGGGCCCCGGTTCGCACCTGATGTACGGCATGGGATCGGGTCTGACTCTCAACGCTCTCACAGACGGTAGGTTCAGCCCACACCACACACTCGTCTACACCCTCAACGCCTTCTTCGGCCCCGACATCGGATCCTTCACCGAGTGGCTCGCCTCATTCGTCGGCGGCTTCGGCTCCAAGCTAGCTGACACCATCCACCACCCTTTCTACTACGTCTTCATTCTCGGCCTCCCTCTCTCTTTTCTCTACTCTTGGCTCTCTAAGGTCTTGCTCCTCAAAAAGGTTCTGGATACTTCCCCGGCGGTGAGTCACTGACACATTTTACGAATGTACTTGCGAAGCTAAAATCTTTGTTCTGATGTTGTGTCGTTTCTTGTGTTTTGTTTTGTGTATAGGTGCCACTAACGAAGGTGCAGTGCTTCTTGTTGGTCTCAGCTGGTTCTGTCTCACACTTCTTCCTTGATCACTTGTTCGAGGTAATGTGGAGGCTTTCCTAATCATTAGCTAATGTTACTTAATCACTTTTATATATGATCACGTGATTGGTATTATTATAAGAGTAATCTAACTCAACTTGCCTATTAATTATAATAGTTGTTGCTTATATATAAGAACACTAGCGGTGACTTCGATTTGGCATTATGAGAATGAGTAGCTCTAGGCTAGGCATCGGTTTCATATCAATTAGAGATGAACTATGCTCAGGCTGCTATATGATCCTTGAGTTTAATAAATACCTAGGATTCTTGTGTATCTATCTGTTACAGATTTGTGTTCTTTCCAAAAATATGCATTATTTGAGGAGTATATAAATGATCAATTCAAGAGTGCGTCATATGCTGCTGTCTTCACTTTTCAGGAAAATGGGCATTCTTCTATGTATAAATGGATTTTGAGCACTGGTTGGTGGGAGGGCCAAGCACCTATTAACCCAGATGCTGTTTTTGTAGTTGCCATTTTATGCACTGGCCTAATAGGTGGCTTTATTTACATCAACAGGTAATTGTTTGAGGGAGTTCATGCATGCAGGTTTTTTTTAAAATTTTTCCCAATTAAGAGAACATAATGATACATCATACATATGTTGTTTTGACATATATATGAGCAGAGTTAAGCCTTCCAAGTCTGTTAACAAACAATCAGTGGATTCGTGGAAACTGATCATTGTTATAGCAAGCTTATACTGCTTATGGTGCGCTAGCCAAATATATTTCATCAATCCCCGCCGACCAGCAGTTGGTGAAGAGGCTGATCTTGGGGTTATCATGTTTCTAGCCACTTATCTCTTTTTCCCTCATTTGTTGTGTACATTGTCCTTACACCCAAGAGGTCAAGATGAAATGCAGCTTCCATGATAACAGTATGTCGATCTTACCGACAAAGAGAATCTCCTAGGTCTTGCCCTGGCCATCAGTTTTGTTATACATGCATGCTGTAGCTTGTCACTTTATTTTGTAGTTGTAAGATATATTGTATGAAATTTGTTTTTTTACCATCTTACTGATACACAGATTGGAAGACCTTACTGTAAGTTTACCCTGTAATCCACTGTGATTTGCTTTTTCTCTAGTTGAAAGTTGAAACCCTTCTTACATTGTATAGATTGCAAAACGATGATTACTTTTCGGAGATTGGTATTGCTAGAAGATATTCCAATGTCTAAGAATTTCTTGTTTTGTGCGAGGACTGTGATGCAAAGGTATCAGCTTACTCATTCTGGGTTTGAAGTCATAATTTTCAGTCTTAACTATAACTCTTGTAAGTATATGTGCATGGATCATTTCTGGTTTTCGACCATGAACAGCAAGCTGTGGTAGATATCAGTCATATAATCAATAGCACCAAAAGGAATGGTTTGTGCCACAGATGGCCAAAGGGTTGCAACTCATGTAGGAGTTCAAGACAGAGAGATTTAGCATTCTGAGATCCAAGTGCTTAAAAACGCCTGCTGTGGGGTTGGGACATGTTATGGTATTCAAGGGTATGTCATACTTTTATTTATCACTTTAAAAATCAAAATTACAATATACATTAGCAAAAATTTACAACATATATGACAATATTATCACAATAAACATATTTTTTAGGATTATTTATAATGTTTGCAGCTAATTAGATTAAATTTACAATTTTGAGAATAATTTGTTCAAAAGTTGTAACTAAGTTTCTAAATAAAATAATTATCTCAAATATAACTACATAACCCAAAAAAAAACTCATTATCACAATGACTACCAAATTTATTCTCAAGTGATAAAATAAAATTACTATATTTTTGAGTACCTAAGAAAAAAAATTCATTATCATAATGATCACCAAATTTATTTTTAAGCGATAAAATAAAATAATTATATTCTTGAGTATAAGAATGATTCTCTGGGGTTTGATGGGAAACTTGAAAGCACAATTCTCATAATTATATAATAATAACAGAGTACAGCAAGTCGGGAGGACATAGACCTTACCCCGCTCGTACATACTACAGTCTACACTAACCATGAAAGACACTGACCACGAAATAACAGTTTGTTTACGCTATAGATAACAGCAACAACAACACAGAGAAAATAAACGGAAGCCACGCTTTCGTTCCTTATTGCGCCATGGTAGTAGTACCAAAGCTTTGTCAGTTCTCGGAGCTACTAGCCTCGATGGCCTTCTTCACGAAATTTGGCAGCTTAAACGCTGCCACATGCATCTGAAACAATGCAAATGGAGGAAAGCAAATCCATTTGAGATACAAGCACCCATGGCAAGAGAGATATAACAGTTCTGAAAAGTGTACCTCTGAGCTGTAGACCTTGGGAGGAACCTTTGCAACACCATAGTTGTCAGGGTCTACTGCTGGGCCTTAAGTGGAGCAAAGCATGAAACCGATGACACCACCGAAATCAGAGTCCACAGTAGAATACATACATGAGCAATTGAGCAAATAGCATGCACTAGTAGTAGTCTTTATAGTGAATAGTGACAATGCAGAGTTCTTCTGTTCTTGCCTTGTATAGGAAGGAACCGTAGTCCAAGCATAGTCGACCGATCCTTTGAACACTTTGCGACAGTTCGACATGTCAACTGCAGTTTCATGAAAGTCTTTATGCCAAAAGCTTGTAGCTTGTGTAGACATGACACCGCCAGGGCGAAGGAAATTTGCAATCAATTTCAGGAAGTTTTGGTCAGCAAGCTCCTTGGCACCAGGTCCTGTATATATGCACGTATATAATGCAGTACACTTAACTTTTGAATTGAGTTTCTGATAATCTGAATATTGAATGCGATGTAACAATAAACATACCCATGCTCTCAAATGCATCAATTATAATGGCATCATAGGTGCCTTTAGGAACAGACTTGATGAACTCAACTCCTGCATATTTGGCAATAACAAGGCACAAAGAATTGTAATGTATATAGCTAGACTACTAATTAGTAGGCCCAAAAATAGATTAATTTCCATATCGACCATACCATCACGAATGTGTACATTCACCCTTGGATCCTCATAGCCAACTGCTATATCAGGGAAAAAACGCTTGTAGACCTGAAACATCATCAGAAAATCCTTATGCCTGTATGTAGAGAACAAAGTAAGTAGTCTTTGCATGCATTACATAATGGCTTTAAGCATTGAACAAGAAATATATGAGCTGTTTAGAGAAAGTGAGCAGTGCTCACATCTATCAGCATCTGGTTGATTTCACAGGTGTCGATTTGTTCAACCGAAGAATGGCGCGGCACTTCTCTCAAATGCCCCCATCACCACCTCCGATGACAGCACCTGCAGAAAAAACAGGTCATCAATGTCATCGAGCTTGTTATACAAAAGAATATTATTGGTTTGTGTTTAAGGAGATTTATTCTCCGTAATTTTTGGTGTATGTCTTGTCCTAATTAGATACAGATTAAATTAGATAGAGATACAAAGAATCTCTGTTATATCGGGACATTTATTGTAACTGATTGTATCAGCCTATATTTAAGGCATTTTATGAATGAAAGAGTTACAGTTTTCAGTCTATCAATTTATTCATCCTCAAACACGTTATCAAGCATGCTCTGAATTAATATCCAGCTATCACCACAGAAAGAAAAAAAAAATCCTAGCCCTAAAATTCCCCACCGCCGGCCTACATCACCGCCGACCTCCACAAGCTCGGCCCCTCCAACTCTAGCGATCCTCCTTGCTTTCAACATTTTCTCTTCCTTCGTCAAGATTGCTCGACTTCCAAGGCACCTCTACAGACGAGCTCTTCCTCAACGTCGTCCAAATTTTGTACCGAGCATAACACCAATCGTGGTAAATTTTCTAAACCACCAATCTTTAGATCTATGACTAAAACTTACTTCCTACAAAACTCTAGATCTAGGATTGTGATATTGCTTATTATCTATACCCTAACTCTTATGGAATTGTATCCATAGAATATAAGTGACGGTCCTGGGGGAGTCACGGTTTAGAAAGAAAAAAAGGTAAGGGAAATTGATCTTATATGATGGTTAATCACGGTTTATGGATGTGGTTTTTGAGCCACCATTTATTAATGATCGATTTTGTGACCATACATCAGGGATCATGTTCTTATTCATTAAAACTTGATATTAGTGATCGTGGTTTCTTTTCAATTGATACTAATAAAATCTCTTTGTATTTTTTCGATGAGCGCGAACGAGATGGTTAGGCCAGAGTTCGACCTCCTTGATTTTCAAGAAAAGGAATACCATCGCTGGGTCTTCGATGTGGTTAACACATTCATCGGTAAGAGACTAAGCAACACCATTAAACCCGTTGGGCCAAATGTGATTCCACCATCACCAGAATCGAAAGCGCAAGCCCTCATGTTTTTGAGGCGTCATATTCATTCAACTCTAAAGAAGCAGTATCTAAACAATACTGATCCCCTGGATTTGTGGGATGCTTTGAAGCAACGCTTCGACAATGTTGATAATGTACAACTTCCTGGGTTGACTGCAAAATGGGAAGCCCTCAGGCTTCTGGATTATTCAAAGATCCAAGATTTTAATCAAGCAGCTTTGGATTTGCAGTTTGATTTGAGCTTCTGTGGGGTGGACAATTCAGAGAAAGACATGATCGAAAAAGCTTTGACTACCTTCCCTATCTCTATGAGCACTTATGCTCATTAGTACCGGATTAAGTACGAACATGGGAGGATCGTTACCTTCAGTGATCTCATTAATATCCTAGCTAAAAAAGAAAAGCACCATGAGATTATCCTCAACAATAATGCTAGACCAGCTGGTAATAAAAAGCCTGAGAGCTATCAAACTGGAGGAAGGGCCCGTAAGGACAAAAAGAACCATAGTTCAGAACCTTACAATTGTGGTGGACAGACTCTACGTGGTGGGAGAGGAGGGCGTGGGCGTGGCCGATGCCGCAACCAAAATCTAACTTGGCATAGAGATCAGAACGCCACCTTTAACAAGAATCAATCTGGTTCAGGCAATGATGGGCAAAGGTATTCCAATTCTGGAAATCTACCTACTATCGGTACAGTTCAACAAAGCATATGCACAAGCAGTGCCGTGCTAGCAAAGAAATCTAAAACATCTACAAGAGACACAGGTAATACTTGGCTCAAAAGTCTAACTTTACTGGAGATTTTGAGATAGACACAGATACCAATCTCGTGATTGCAGAGGATAAGGAGACGACTATTGTTACTTTGGATTTTGAATAGCCTATGTAAAAGGCATTATCTCTGTAATAGATTCAAGTTTTTCGCTTGTTTAAAATGCCATTTTTCTTTGACTATTGTCTTAGTTTTGATTTGATTTTTTGAATAAGAACATCTATGATGTAATCTTTAAATTGTTGGCGAGTAATGAATTTTTCTCTATTTTTTGGTATATGAAAGTGTTGAGAATGTTATTTTATACCAATTCAGTGTATGGTTCGATGTTTACATGAACATATGACAATATGACACAGCGATACAGACAAAAACGAGACATAAATGCGAGGAAGTTGTTTTGATCTCGGGAAGCCTTCGATCCATCGAAGACTTGTTTTTCGATCCATCGAAGGATGCTCTCAGGTTTGGTTTATGAGATTTTTGATCCATCGAAAATCTATGCTTCGATCCTCCGAAGCTCATCCTCGGGTCCTTAAAACTATCATTTTTCGATCCATCGAATACCATTTCTTCGACCCATCAAAAATCAGTATCAGAAAATTAAGTTTTATTTTGGTTTTCCTCGATCCATCGAGGGTTTGTTCTTCGATCCATCACCCCTCGGATTCGGTTTATGGCAATTTTTCGATCCATCGAAGACCATTTATTTGACCCATTGAAAATCAGTATCGGAAAATCAAGTTTTATTTTGGGTTTCTTCGATCTATCGAGGGTTTGTTCTTCAATCCATCGAAGACATCCCTCTGGTTTGGTATCTAAAGTTTTTCGATCCATCGAAAAGGTGTACTTCGATCCATCGAAGGTGCTACCTGGATTGTGGTATTTTTAATGTATTTTTACATCAATTTCTGTCATGTCATATCAGCACTCAACAATGGTCACATCCATATTCAAATATTTAAGTGTTTACTTAAAGTGTTGGCCTGGTCTTTTCAAAGACTTATTTATTTACATTGCTTTTGTAGATGTTTCAAGGCGAGATTGAGTGTCTTGCAGATAGTGGTACACCCACACAATTCTGCGGAATAGGCAACTATTTATGAATCTTTTTTCATACAACTCCTCATTGACTATCATGATAGGTGCAACAGCGGTTATTAAAGGGCATGGTTCAACGGAATTTCTGCTACCTCATGGTACAAGATTGTTTATCACGGATGCCTTATATGCGCCAAAGGCCAGCTGAACCTTGATAAGTTTCAAGGATATTTACGCCAACGGTTTTCACTTGAAAACATATTGTGAGAATTGACAAGAATTATTGTGTATTACCTCTGTTGAATGCAGTTGCAAGCGCATTATAGAGAAGTTTACGGCTATTCGTAGTGGTCTATATCTAAATATAGTTCGAATCATTGAATCCAATGCCATGACTCACACGACTCTGCGTCACTCAGAATCATATAAGCTTTGGCACTTTCGAATGGGACATCCAGGTCGTGACATGATGATCAAAATATTGAAAAATAGTCATGGTCATCTATTCTTCAGAGCAAAGAAGCATATGGAAATACCTAAATCCATCGGTTTTGATTGGGGGGGGGGAATGAGACTACTCATCTCAACCCTGACTCGGCTCCAAGATGAGTGCAACACATTCTCAACAAAGTACCACTATGGCGCAGTGCGTTATCCTACCAGATTCATATGTTACCATCTCTGATTCACATTACTCGTTTTGCAAATCTTTCTCCCTTGCAAAGTTACAGACAAGTCCTTTTTTGTTGTTGTTGATAACACTGAAAATATTCCATTCTTACAACGAATCTAAGGTGATATTTGTGGATATATCAAATCAGAATGCGGACCATTTAAATATTTCATTGTTTTGTTAGATGCATCAACGCGATTGTCACACATTGTTTTGCTATCCACAAGGAATGCTGCATTTGTAAAACTCCTGGCATAAATTATTAAGCTCCGGGTTCACCACTACCTGGATCATCCAATCAGGTCTATTAGATTGGACAACGTAGAAGAGTTTACATCAAAATCTTTTGATGATTATTGCGTGTTTGTTGGGATTGAAGTTGAACATCCCATTCCTCATGTTCATTCTCAGAACAGTTTAACAAAGACTCAGATCAAGTGGTTACAAGTTGTGTCTCACGCGTTGGTAATGCATACAAACTTACCGGTATCCGCGTGGGGTTATGCAGTACACGCAACTATGCTTCTTCTTTTTTGACCCGTAGAACGCCAACCATTCGGTGCGCACTAGTTGGTAACTGGATATGGGCCTGACATTTCATACTTACGAATTTTTGGTTGTCCGGTATATGTGCCTGTTGCACCTCTACAGTGCACCAAAATGGGTCAAGGAAGATTAGACATTTATATTGGCTATGAAGCTCCAATGATAGTCTGCTATCTTGAACCTTCGATAAGAGATCTTTTTATTGCAAGATTTTCAGATTTTCACTTCGATGAGACATACTTCCCGACGTTAGGGGGATGAAGGGATGTATCTATTCCGGTTCAATTTCAGGAATTGACGTGGTCTAACACCACTATGTCTCATCATGATCCCCGTACATCTTAGAGTGAAATTGAAGTGTAAAGAATACTTGATCTTCAGAAAGTAGAAGACGCTATTTCTGACTCCTTTGCTGATATCGCTAAAGTGACGAGATTGGATATACCTGCTGCAAATGTTCCTGCAAAGTTAGAATCCCTAAAAGAGGATTGTTTATTACCAACACCAGGCAAGGAAACATTTCTCCTACCCATGTGGAAGGTGTTGCAAAGGCCTCGGCTCCCACCAGGAAAAATGGGAGACTAAGAAAATCCACTGATGAGCCACCAGTTAAAAGGCAGACCATCGAGGTACAAAATGATTCATTCATCGTCAACATTGTGAATCCTTCATATGAGATTGTCTCTGACTACAATTATGTCCTTGAATCATAATTGACATGTCTGGGGGACGCCTAAGAACCTTTTGGGATGTCAGAGAACAAAGAAATCTCACTTAGAACAAATGATGCGCTCATTCTTATGGATAGAACTTCCATGTTAGTTGATGATGAATTTGCTTATTCCATTGCTCAAGAGATCATAGACGACGATGAAGTGGAACCTCGTTCTATGGCGAAATTCCAACAAAGAGCAGATTGACCAAAACAGAAGGAACTAATCCAGGTCAAACTAGACTCTCTGAATAAAATGTAGGTTTTTGGTCCGGTAGTGCTATACCCATCGAATGTTAAGCCGGTAGGACATAAATGGGTCTTTTTCGGAAGCGTAATGAGAAGAATGAGGTATTGCGCTATATAGCTAGACTGGTGGCGCAAGGTTTCTCTCAACACCCTGAGATTGATTATGAGGAAACATATTCTCTGGTCATGGACATCATTACCTTCCGTTACCTGATTAGTTTGGTAGTATTTGAGAAACTAAACATGCAGCTTATAGATGTGGTTACTACATATCTCTATTGGGATCTTGATTCAGAGATATACATGAAAGTGTCGGATGACATTGCTATACCCAAATCAAGTAACTCTAAACCACGAAGTGCTCATATAATTCGATCGAGACGTTCACTATATGGATTGAAACAATAGGTGTGTTTACTACATATCTCTATTGGGATCTTGATTCAGAGATATACATGAAAGTGTCGGATGATATTGCTATACCCAAATCAAGTAACTCTAAACCACGAAGTGCTCATATAATTAGATCGAGACGTTCACTATATGGATTGAAACAATCCGGTAGGATGTGGTACACACGTCTCAGTGACTACTTGATTGGGAAGGGATACGATAATGATGATTTATGCCCTTACGTGTTCATTAAAAGGACAAGTTCAGGATTTGCTATAGTAATTAATTGTCTATGTGGATGATATGAACATCATCGGGACTCTTAATGAGATCAATGAGACAGTTGGCTACTTGAAAACTGAATTTGAGATGAAAAATCTTGGTAGGACTCGATTTTATCTCATATTAGAACTAGAACATCGAGTTGGTGGAATTCTTATTCACCAATCTGCTTATGTCCAAAAGATGCTCAGGTGATTTAATATGGGCAAAGCACACCATGTTAGCACGCCAATGGTTGTTCGCAGTCTGGACCCCAAGAAAGATCCATTTCGTCTGGTAGATGAGAAGATCTCAGGAGCTGAAATTCTGTATCTTAGTGCTATTGGAGCTTTGTTGTATCTAGCTCAGTGCACGCGTCCAGATATTTCCTTCTCAGTGAACTTGTTGGCTAGATTTAGCTTTGCGCCTACGCAACGTCATTGAAATGGAGTAAAAACAATCTTTAGATACTTGAAGGGTTTCATTGACTTGGGTTTATTCTTCCCTTACAAAGAACACAGAGAAAAGCTTGATAGTCCTAGAGAAAGGATGGCTGAATCGCAGCATGCTGGTTCCGGAGCCTTCGATCCATTGAAGAATGCTCTTGGGTCAGAACAGAGTCACACCTTCGATCTATCGAAGGAGTTCTTCGATCCATCGAAGACCAAACTTGCTGTGAGCAGTTTTACTATTGTCCCCTATTCTTAAATAACGGTTGATGTGTTGATTGGATTTGCTGATGTTGGGTACTTCTCTGACCTACACAGAGATGATTCATAGACTGGTTATATTTTCACTATAGAAAATATGGCGATTTCTTGGAGATCAATTAAGCAAACCCTTGTTGCTACTTCCTTGAATCATTCAGAAATTATTGCTTTGCATGAAGCGATTAGAGAATGTATCTAGCTTAGGTCAGTCATTCATCATATTCGAGGGTCTAGTGGATTACTATCACGGGTCCGTAGCCGCGCGCCTGGATTTTTGCTGCACTCCCGACACCCGCGATGGCGCCCTAGCAGTCATGTCGCCAAGGCCAGCCAACCCACCATGAACCCAACTTGTGTTGCAAACAAGTTGTAGCGAGGTTCACGGTTACAGCGTCAACACGCGCTGAGTTTGAACAGCGGACTTCGTATTGTTCCCGGGGACTGCCTAGTGTTGTCGCACGCTGCTCTCGAACACGACACACCACTGCTTGTTGGCGAGGCTCGCAACCTCCTCACACTCAACCCACCCTTGGCCTTCGGACTAGGCTGAATGTATGCACTCCCTTGGCACGTTTAGCACGGTAGCAAGCAGACCACCAATGCTTTAATCTATACTAACACTCAAGTGTTTCCCACACACAAAAGTGTTTTACTATCCTAGCGCCCATACACTAAGGATAGGGGATTAGAGTCGACTGAAAAACACACACAAAGTTACAGGAAATTCCCAACCTCTATTTCTCACACTAACAAAGGAAATGTGTGGTAATTCACATCGGACATCTTCTCTGCCGAATACTCACACTTACTGGCTGTATTTATAGAGTCACCATGACTCTAGCAGTTGACATCCCCAAAACTGCCAATAGGATTAGATCGAGTAACCGGTCAACCCACTAAGTCTAGGATAAACACAAAGTAACTATCTTAAACTGCTATTACAAGATAAGACTAAGTACAAGTAACTTCTGCCACTAAGTCCTTGTAACCTCATCTGTCGCAACCGCCACTTGCTGACTCGGATTGGAAACTGTCTTCACTTGTAACCTGCCTTCGAATGCCACCTCTTCGAAAGCTTCTCAATGCACGGCAAGCCGCCACCAAGACGCTGCATTCAGTCCTGCTTCTTCATAGTCCACACTGCCACATTGCAGCCCACGATTACCACCTGCTTGGCGCAGAACAGCCACGCTGGTTTCCTTTTGGAGGCCTCTGGTCTGCCACTCCAGACTGCCCCGCGTGCGCTCCCCGTCCATCTCACGCACGTTTTGTTGCACATCAAGTCCCGACTTGTGCTATGCAACTGTCTTGCTTCCCTCGCAGACCCCGGCTGCGTACCCATCATGGTGCAAGACCAGATGGGGTTCGGATTCCATCCTCAAATATGGGGGCGTAACAATTACCATCTACTATGACAGCTCCCACTTGCTTCTTTGAGGATAATGCGGCATGCATTGAACAAATGAAGTAGGGTTACATTAAGGGTGACAATACAAAATATATATCGCTAAAATTCTTTTTCAATCAGCAACAACAGCAGTTGTTGAATATCCATGTGAACCAGGTGAGTTCAGTGGATAATGCTGCGAACTTGTTTACCAAGCCACTACATAAATCTATATTCGTGAAACATGTAAGACGCATTGGTATGCGCAGGTTATCTGAACTCCATGACTGAGTTTACAGTCAGGAGGAGTTACATTTTTAATAGACATCATGGGAAGTCTGAGTCACATGTAGTAGCATTTGCAGTTGATGCGTTGTACTCTTTTTCCCTTAGACCAAGTTTTTGTTTTACCTATGAGGTTTTTGTTTGCTTGACAATGTTTTTAGTGAGGCAACATGTGATGCATCATTCATTAGGCGATCGACACAAGGAGGAGTATTTAAGGAGATTTATTCTCCGTAACTTTCGGTGTGTGTCTTGTCCTAATTAGATACAGACTAAATTAGATAGAGATATAGAGAAATAGAGAATCCCTGTTATATCGAGATATTTATTGTAACATATTATATCAGCATATATTTAAGGTATTATATCAACAAAAAAGTTACAATTTTCAGTTTATTAATTTATTCATCTGAAACAATTTGGTCTTAAAAATATGTGATCTAATTAATTACCTTCTTTGGATTAATAATAGAACACAGTGGGAGGTGTGAAAGCATTTCCTGGTAAGCCAACTCATCCTTGTCTGTGAGTTGAAGATAGCCATCCAAGATGACAACCTGTCCATGCTGCGGAGACTGTTTTGTGTATAGACATATGGCCCCAAGAAACAACGTATAAATCATTACTTAAATTAGGAAAATTAAACTCACTGCTGAATATACATATATAGATACCTTGCAGTGCAATGGAATGCTACGCGTATAGACAAAAATTGAAAGAACCTTCATTGATGTTAAATTCTTAGTAAGTACCTGAAAAACCAAGAGCTCTTGGAACTCACTTCCCATGGAATAGAACCTGTTCCATCCTATACACATCGGCATGGCCTGCACCATGTGACCGTATCAATTTAAGTAGGACTGTAGATTGTATGTTTTAACGTACAGAAATTTGATACAAATTGTTTAATGTTTACCAAAGGACGTACTTTTTTTTCCCTACCTTATAGATGAAAAAATTACAGAAGAAAAGAAAAGAAATGGCAAAATTTATACGTAGTAATTCACTAGTTCCTTCCATATGTCATACAAAAAAAAACAATACAACCGAATAATTCCATTTGCTTGCATGGAATCCTTGTTATCCAAAAAGCTGATGAAACTTCTGTGTAGTTTTCTATAGCTTTTGCCGAGATCCCGCAAGTTATACAGAGGAAAGAAAAAGAGAGTTCTGACTTGCGAGAGTAACTGTAAAATGAGTGGTGTTCATCAAAATCTGGGTGAAACAATCCAGATTTTCTTTAATGACGCCCAGATATGGCTTTGGTATTTTGAAGACATCGATAAAGGAATCTATCGTATAATAGGATCGTTGTGATTGATGTCATTAGACTATTCATCACAATGGTATGATATCTTTGTTTTAGATATAACAAGGGAATCTTAGATTATTGTGAATGTATGAATGATGAATATGATGGATTGAACTCCTTTTATAGAGTTCAATCATCATGATTTTTCGGTGAAGAACTTCAACTGAACCAGTACAACTCTTCTTTGCAACTATTTGATTAGTCTTGTCTCTTCATCATAATTATAGATGTGTCTCTTCATTAACACACTGTTTCGTAGACTAATTGATTTCCTCATTCAAGTATATATTGATGCACCAATGTTATAGTACACCTCCTTACACATTGCATACACATTGTGAAGTTATTTATTCACATTCCAACATCTCCCACTTGATCATGTCGATTCAAATTAGGAAGAGGTAAGATAAGGATTGAACATAGCTTTTCTTTGATCATTCCAAAACTTTGCTCTTGCGCTTCTTCCCAATGAAATCTACTCTTCTTTATGCATTCAGTTATTGGAGCCACAATGGTACTAAAATATCTCACAAAACACTAATAAAAAGTAGCAAGACCATGAAAACTTCTCACCTCACTAACGGTTGTGGGGGCTGACCATTCCCTTATTACACGTACTTTCTCATTGTCAACATGAATCCCTTCAGAACTCGATCATTACATACCTCAAGAACAATAGTTTGTTGGTCAAGAAATTGCATTAGATTGACATATAGCTTGTTGTCTTCCAATGCACCCATGATTTGCTGAAGGTGATCAAGGTGCTCCTCTTCAGTCTTCCTATATATGAGTATGTCATCAAAATATACAACAACAAACATCCCAATAAAGGGCTTGAGAACTTGTTTCATCAAGTGCATGAAAGTGCTTGGTGTATTTGAAGACCAAATGACATCACTGTCAACTCATATAGACTATCCTTGCTCTTTTAGGCTGTTTTTCATTTATCGCCTGGTCTTATTTGAATTTGATGGTATCCACTTCTCATAAACATCTAGCATGTGTTCTAACCGAAGAATTAGAAACTGATATTTGATAGTGATTTTATTGATTGCGCGACTGTCAACACGCATCCGTCAACTACTATCTTTCTTTGGAACAAGGAGGGCATATACTGCATATGGACTCATACTTTCTTGAATAAATCTTTTTCTCAAAAGTTCTTCTATTTTCTCTCTCAAAATTTCATTCTCTTTTGGACTCATTTTGTAATGTGCCAAATTCAGTAGACTGGCTCCAGAAATAAAATTAATTCGATGCTGAATATTTCGCATTTGGTGGCAGCTCGTTTGGTTAGTCATCTAATACCAAGTCTTTAGAAGCTTGGAGTATAGGCTGCACCTTTTCTGGAATCTGCTCTTCTTTCTTCTTTTCATCATAAATCAAAAGACTATTTACAATTATTGAGCAAACAACTCATGCATCCTTAACTTCAGCCTCTAACTCACAATTGAATGTTGAAAAAGTCAGAAAAGTGGTTTTTTGCTTCTTTCCAATAGCTTCCATCACTTGTGGGTTGGATGGTTTTAACACTACTTTATACTTATCCCATATAAAGGAATATACATTATCATGACCGACGTAGCTCACATTGACATCATACTACCAAGGTCGACTAAGCAAAACAAGTGAAACATCCATATCGATCACGGCACAAATCACTTCATCCTTGTACCTTTCGATGGATAATGGCACTCTACAGGATTTTGTCACAACTTCAGCAAATCTTTTCTTGATCTAACCCACCGAATATGGATTCAGGTGTTTCTTTGTGGATAACTTAAAGTGATTGATCACCTTCTTGAGCACAAAGTTTTCATAGCTACCACTATCAATGATTAGCTGAAATGACATGCCACCAATAAGACACTTGGATCAGAAAATATTATGCCTTTGAGAGTTGGTTGTGGGCTTAGTGATGAGGAGACGTTTTTGGCACACTAAATTGAGCTATGGTCACTCATCAAAATCATCTTCATGCACCTCATTGATTTATAGATCTCCAATATCTCCTTCTTCTTCAATTCCAACCGTGTAATTAACTCCGTTTCTTTTAGGACAAATATTTAAAGGATGTCTTGGTTGGCCACAACAGTTGCACTTTCCTCTCAAGCTTAGCATAAAATCCAAATTCACCAGTTTGAGCTTGTGTACGAGTTGTTAATTTTCCTTTATTACCTCCTTCTTCAATGGTTTTATTGACTTGCTCTCTTGTATTTGTGGCTACCAGTTCTCGACTTTGGAAACTTCCTTTAAGTCTCTCCCTAATTTCATCAAAAATTGGTGTCATTTTCCTGATTAAATCTGGACTTGGCTAATATGGCTTCTGCTTTTAATGCTAAGTTCAAGTCAAACTGCAGCAAGTGTGGCACATTTTTAGATAGTACCTCAAATGGAATCTGATTATGAAAGAGCAGGAGATTGTAGATGATTGATAAGATGAGAGACACATAGTACAACTTCTCCCCCAAGATATTTTGGCAAGTAGGCACTAAGTAAGAGAGCTCTTCCCATGTCTTAACAATTCAACTCAGATACTAACAGATGATGAGATAGCGAGGGAACATAAAGAACATTATGTAACACAAGAGATTGAGTAACTTGGATTGACCCAATATTTAAGACTAGAAAACACACACCATTTGCATTAGAGACTTCAGGTATAGGAGAATGTGATAGACTCGAAAATAAGGATGTATTAAATGTCATATGATCGGACGCACCAAAATCAATTATCCAGGTATCAACACCAGTAAAGTCAGAAACTTTCAAAGCAATGCCAATTTTACCTTGATGTTTCTCAATGAGAGAAAAATTATCCTCCAAGTGGTTTTGGCTCTCCATGCCACAGAAAAATAGGTTCATCAAACAACGAAATATCCAAAGCCATATCAAATTCTTCAGATGCAAACAAGAACAGATCTTGAAACAAACTCAGGTAATTGATTAGATCACTAGAAAAACAAACAGTAAAACAAAATGTATAGATTTCAAACAAGTCAAGATAAGATGATTTCATCAAGAAGCAAGGACCGATTCAGGTTGTCATACTTCAGACTTCAACGGGTTGAAGGCAGCTTTCGACGCGTCGAACAAGGGGTTCAGGTTTAGGTCAGGCAGCAGAATTTATGTCAGGTCAAATTTTCAAGATCAATTTTGCCACTCTTGTCGCTGTTTTACTTGGTATCAGAGCCAAGGTTTCTCGTCCACAGTATGTCTGCCCCGCCTGTTATATCTCCCATTTCGCTTTAAGAAATGTTGCTGATGCTGGATCTATCAACTCGTTCTCGTTCTGACCCTAGAGAGTCATTTGAATTTGTCGATTCGTTCTCGTTCTGACCCAAAAGGATCATCTGAACTTGTTGCACATGCAAGCCTAAGTTAGATTGCACGTGAGGGGGCATGTTGGAGAGGAAAGATCTCACATCGGAAAAGAGGCAAGTAAAAGATGACTTATAAGTGAATGGACAATACCCAATATTAACTGAGGCCTTTTGGATAAAACTCAACACCTTAAAAGTGGTTCAAGTTGGGACATTATCGGTTATATTGGAGATCCACGTGCCACGTTTGTCGTTGTTAGACTGTTCATTGCTTATGCAAGAGTCCATATGGTTTGCAACCCTATCTTGTTACGAAGCACCGACTTCAAACCATGCAAATATCTAGCAACCTGTTGAGTCTCTCTTTCTTGAATTCCAATCTGTTCCATTTGCTGAGTCTCATAAACTCATGGTAATAAAAAAACTGACCGGCGTTCCTGAGCACAATCATAATACATTTTTAAATAAGGTTTGCTCAAACTCCTTGGGTAAGAAACGACCACGTAAGACACTTTTCATCTTCCTCTAAGTCCTCATAGGTTTTTTGCTTTGTCTTACCCTTGATTCTTGTAGTTCATCCCACCAACAAGCTGTTGTACATTTCAACTTCCATGTAACCATCTTCACTTGTTTATCCCCAGGGATTGACATCAAGTAGATGAAACAATCTACTTTTGAAAGCCAATCAAGGAAATCTTCGATATGCAAATTCTCATAGAAGAAAGATATATCTACCTTCATTTGATAGGCATTTTGATTTTTTTTTGTTTGATTGTGTTGTGGGCCCTTTCTTCTTGTTCTTCGTCAAAATCTTTATGCTTTCCCCTCCTAACTCGTTGATTTGTCGCAACCTAGTTAACAATTATTGTCAGTTGCTCCAAGCGAGCTAAGATAGTTGCAGATTGTTGAGATGATAACTCTCTCTTGGTCGTCTTCTATCACTCCAGGCGAATTTTTCTCTGATGTCACCTAACGCAATGAAAGCTTGATAGAAGAAGAGATAAATCAACATATATCTCATGAACACGAGATTTGAGAGAAGTTTCTCAGATTTTCTGAATTTGATTGATAATATTCTGCCTAATCCAAACTAAAAACAACCTTATATCGTTATTGAGAAATAAACTAGGAAACCAAAACTCTAAAGAAAACAAATCCTAAAATTATCAAAAACCGTTTAACTCAAAGACATCTCTCTATGTGCAGCTTTTGCTTGCTCTAAAACTCGTTTGTTCATCAGTCAACCAGGGACATAGCAAACTCTCCATGCCTATCAACCTCTCCATGCCTATATTTTTTGTATTAAGAGTTTAAGATCATGTGCCCACAATAATGTGTGAATGGGGGCTAGCCTAATTCATAGAGTTTAACCAAATATATTGGACTCAAGATGAACCCGCCAACTGCATCAATTTCTTTTTGCCTAATCTGGATATATGATATTTGGCAACAACTTGCTGAAAAACACACACTACATTCAAGTTCAACTGTAACCAAAAGACAAAGGGAATCATTAGGCTTGAAGTCTCATTCAACTTTCAAAGCTAGGAGGGGCCAAACAGGCACCACTCCCTTCATGGCTTCATCCAATAAGTCAATTGTTTAAGTTCTATCATCTCGCATCCAACGATAATTGACCTCACCAACCCACCACATAAACATGTGCTTTGAGAAATAGTGTGACAAATGGAGCCTGATGAGAAGGTAGAACACAAGATAAGCCTGAGTTGCTCGACAGGTGCTAAACAAACATAACCAAACAAAAGCAGTTGGTGCTCCCAATATATTTGACTATGAAACCAAGAGCAGAGATATATATTATTTGAATTATTGATTCTACATAATCTGCAAATGAAGATCTCATACTAAAGTATATGTAAATTAGTAACTTATGAGATTATAGATATCAAAGAGAAGTGAAATGTGTGTGCAGAAGGACAGCAGATCCTGATCTGTTTGCATGCACAGATGCTCACTTCCCTAAATATCATTTTCTGATCTTAGTTGGCTGGCCGGTTATCTTTGGGATGGAGAGGGGACAGTTTTAATAATTTGTTCTCTAAGCCAAGGAAATTTAAGTAATAAAACGATTAAAACCTATTCATCAACAATAATGCTTTTGTTTAGAGAGACAGGGAGAGAGACCTGTTTGTCTTGACTGTGTCACTTTTGTTTAGAGAGACAGGGAGAGAGACCTGTTTGTATCTCAGAGAAGCCAGGAAGAAACAGATAGAGGACTCTCAGATATATATCACATAGGTTTCAGATAAGGCTTTTGGAAAGAGTTCTCATTACTCTCGATCGGTGAAGATGCAGCTCGGAGACTCTCCTCCTTACTGTGTCGCTCTCTGTCTTCTGGTTCTGCTTCAAAGCTTCTCTCTCAAAGTCAAGGTGATACCTCCTTTACCTTTCTGGACGTCTTCTATTTTGCTTTCATCAGTTTAATGGCCTTTGTTTCTTTCTTTACTCTGGCTGATGATGGCATGCAACTACGTCTGGTTTTATATGCTTAGTTTAGTTTAGCTTTGTTCAGATCATTTGTTTCTCCTTTTGTATTCTACTGGTAGTCAAAGATTTGATCTTTTCCTCATCTTTTAAGTGTATTTATAAAGAGTTAAAAACTGATCATCAAGTGAAAGATTAGTAGTATGCTTCGACGTTTTAGTATCTTTTAATTTATGTGCTGAAATTGTTTCTGATATGATTTTCAGGGAGGTGTGTGAGCAGGTTCAGTACTGCTTCAGCAGCTGAGGAGTTAATCACTCCCCCTGTTCAAATACAGTACACTAAGCATCTAATTAATGGCGATTTTGTTGATGCTTCATCTGGTAATGATCAGTTTTAGCTGAGATTCTTAACATTCAAATACTTACTATAAAGATGCAAAAAAAGTAATGTTGAAGATCGATTATGTTGACCAGGGAAAACATTTCCAACATTTGACCCTCGTACTGGAGAAGTGATTACTCATGTGGCTGAGGGAAATGCAGAGGACATCAATAGGGCAGTGGCTGCTGCTCGAAAGGCTTTTGATGAGGGACCATGGCCGAAGATGTCCGCTTATGTAAGACCTATCTTACTGGATTGGCTAGTACATTGTTAGAAAACGTTGTTATTTTTGGTTGCATATGTCAAAGATGCTGAATTACTTTTGCACCCGGATCAGGAAAGGTCGCGGATACTATTACGGTTTGCTGATTTGCTTGAGAAACACAGTGAAGAGCTTGCAGCTCTAGAGACATGGAACAATGGCAAGCCGTATGAGCAGGCTGCCCAAATTGAATTGCCAATGATTGTTCGTCTGTTGCACTACTATGCTGGTTAGAACACTAGAATGAACTGATTTTGTTCTCTTGACTCCTTCTTTAATGGCACCGTTCATTTTAGTAATGCTAATCTTCCTTATTTTGTCCAGGATGGGCAGACAAAATCCATGGCCTAACTGTTCCTGCAGATGGGCCTTATCAAGTGCATACGCTCCATGAACCAATCGGTGTTGCAGGACAAATTATTCCCTGGAACTTTCCTCTACTCATGTTTGCCTGGAAAGTTGGCCCTGCATTGGCAAGTGGTAATACTATTGTCCTAAAGAGTGCAGAGCAGACACCTCTCACTGCCCTCTATGCTGCAAAGCTATTTCAAGAGGTAGACCTATTCAGCTCCTCATAATTGTATAGTGTAAGATGAAATCACTTTATTCATTCAGGAACTTATCGAGTTGTTGCAAGTTACCATCCCTGGAAAATTGTGTATCTTAACGCCTTCCAAAATGTAGGAAATACTCTTAAATGTGTTGCTATGTTATCAAAGAGGATATGCACGTGAGCTTTGTTCTGAGTACTTATGCTCCAAAGCAGAATTTCCAACATATAGAAGCATCGCATATGTCTAAACATTGACAAGAGGATCATATTTTATATGAATCTATTAGACTGCCTTGGCATCCAATTCATATTGATATATGGTGTCATTTATTTCAAACCTCAAAGCGCTTGGTCCTTAAAGTTCCTGTTTTGCTTAACTTATGAACGTGTGCATTATGTTTTGGTCTCTGATCAGCTTATAATGTAGTCAACATTCTCTATGGCAGGCCGGTCTTCCTCCTGGTGTCTTAAATATAGTTTCAGGTGATGGGCCAACTGCTGGTGCTGCCCTTGCCAGTCATATGGATGTGGACAAGGTATTCTTGAAGCACATATGTAGAGTGTATTGTATGACAATATATTTATTCAACCACTAATCTTGACTCCAACATGCCCAAGCCCTTAAAACTGTTACTGGTTGCATTTCAGGTAGCTTTCACTGGATCAACTGAAACTGGCAAAATTATTCTTGAACTTGCTGCAAAAAGCAATCTTAAGCCAGTAACATTGGAACTGGGAGGGAAATCACCTTTCATAATATGCGAGGATGCTGATATTGATCATGCCGTAGAGCTTGCACACTTTGCTCTCTTCTTTAATCAGGTTCTTCTCTTTTAATTTTCACAAAGCTGTTATGTACTAAAACACATTACTTATAACTGAATGTGGGTGGGATTTCACACAGGGGCAATGCTGCTGTGCTGGGTCTCGTACATTTGTACATGAGCGTGTATATGATGAGTTTCTGGAGAAAGCAAAGGCTCGTGCTTTGAAACGTATAGTTGGTGATCCCTTCAAGAAAGGCGTGGAACAAGGTCCCCAGGTACTCATCATTGTCTCTCTCCCCAATATGATATCTTCTGTGACAAAATGAATGTCAGAGTGATACTTTGTCTTAACCTTGTGGCAAATACAGATTGACACGGAGCAGTTTCAGAAGGTCCTTAAATACATAAAATCTGGCATTGAAAGCAGTGCTACTCTTGAATGTGGAGGTGAAAGAATTGGCACAAAGGGCTACTTCATCCAGCCTACTGTTTTTTCAAATGTTCAGGTACTTGTTTGTTCGTATGAAAGTTTGCAACTTCAGACAAAATGTAGAAAGGAAGCTCATTTCATGACACGATTCTTATTTCTTTTGATCAATCAGGATGACATGTTGATAGCACAGGATGAGATCTTTGGCCCTGTGCAATCAATTTTGAAATTCAAGTGAGTAAATTCTCATGCATCTGTACCAAGTGTTATCTTATGTCAAGCGTTCATTTCTGACATGACTAACAAATCCAGATCCTTTACACCAGGGAGCTGGATGAAGTAATACGAAGGGCAAACTCCACCCGCTATGGCCTGGCTGCAGGAGTTTTCTCCAGGAACATCGACACTTGCAACACCTTGACGCGAGCGTTGAGGGCTGGGACTGTGTGGGTCAATTGCTTCGATGTGTTTGATGCTGCAATTCCTTTTGGTGGCTACAAGATGAGTGGAATAGGTAGAGAAAAGGGAATCCATAGCCTTCATAACTACCTGCAGGTCAAGGCTGTTGTTACTCCTTTGAAGAATCCGGCATGGTTGTAGATCAGTATTACTACAATGCTCCCATCTATATATGATCTATATTTAAATAAAGCACAAGCCTGTTGTAATAGATTGAACAAGAGATTATGGTAATGGTTTTCATCATTTCAAGTTCTAACTGTCTTGTTATTTCATTATCTGGTATCTTTAATTTGTGCTTCAAACGCAGAAGATCTTGTCCGAACAATTGACGCACGTAGACGAACGTAGAGAAATTATTATGACAATTAGGATTACGAGTACGCTGTACAAAATTACTAACTGGCAAGCTGGCACTGGATATTCTTTACAGAACAGTGAGTAAACGTGTTTATGAGATGTCTGCAGTCGGAAGTAAAGTTGTAAAGTTGTAAAATGCACTGGCAATTCTTTGCAGAACAGTGACTAGCAAGCTGGCACCACTCAATAAACATGAACCTAATCTTGCTTATGAAAAGTGAGCATCAAGAGTCTTGAGTAAGTGACCGAGTCTTGGAAATCCCCATCATAATCTTAACGCGTTTATATGTAAGTTTTTCTCTCAATTAAGATTATTGTACGTTGATGCAGAAAGAACAGGCGCGTTCTATTCGTCATGAAGTGGTTGGTCCACGAGTCCATTCCGTTGCCTTCCATCATTGTTTACGTGGACTAAGCAATGAGAAGAGATTAGTGGACACAAACTATAATGATTAGTGAAACTTTCATATATGTACATGCAGACGACCCGACTCGGCTCGAGTGAGTATGATGTAGTCTATTTTATCAGATAAATACTACGCACGTATCAGAAAAAGACGCATGCATGATGCATACTGGGGAAAGAGATATGTATCAGCCTATAACAGTTCCTAGCAATTTTCATATGATTATGCACGTATCAACGTATGAACACACAGCATTCACTAACTAATTAACTGGTATATCAAACGAGTTTTTACTTAAATAGGTAATGGATGACCATTAGGCGACACGTTTATGTAACATCGTATAGAACACCAAAAATCCCTCAAATGACGAGGAGAACAACTCTAATGAGACTTGTGATCGAATAATGTAAGTAAAAAGAAAAAAAAAATTATCTATCTATCTATGTATTTATCTATTTATAATTGAAATAAATGAAGTGTCTTTTTAGAAATTTCTTAAAGCGTTTTTCATAATTTTTATGAATATGTTATATGAGATAGTTTTTCGTACAAAAGATATTTCCTTGGAACAATTCATACGAGACATGTTTCTTAAAATCTATGTATGAATGTTTCGCTCTCAAGTATAACTACACGAACGTTGAGCTGCTCATTCACAAAAGCATTTGCAAACATGCATATCCAAAACCATTTTGTCGATGACAAATCCTTGAGATATTAAAGCTTAAAGTTCAAACCTCCATCGTCCAAACAAACTCAACGAAAAGGATCAATTTCTTTGTTTTCTCATCAAGTCCATACTGTCCATTTATACATTAAAAAGACATTTAAACTGCCACCTTATTATAGTCGGCACGTACAATCAACATAAACAAATGTACCCTCTTCTGCCCTCCAAGTCACCCTAACACGTCAACCCTCCATTCGCCCACGTGTAACCGTCGGTGTTCCGGCCCCACTTCACATTAACGACAAAACTGTCCGCATACATGAAACAGTGCCCGGAAATCAGAACCCGAACTTCGACCCAGGATCCAAGTACTCGCTCCAGCCCAACCATACCTCTCCACGTGTTCACGAACCTTCCATATGTCCCTCACAAATCGTGGGCGGAGTTTAGCCCCGCCACGTGTCCAGAAAGCTGTGTAAGCAACTAGCTATAACTCCAAGCTTTAGCTCCATACTTTGAATTAGTAGAAAAACAGAGCAAAACAGAGTAGACACTGCTTTATCTTGACACATAAATTCAAATGCTTAAACAATTTGATCGGAGTGACCGCCGGATATTGAAATTCCCGGCGGTGACCCCTTGCGGAGGAGCTTCTCCGGTGACCCTTCTCGGCTCATTGATCACTCTCTCCCGCAACATACTCGAGTTCAAGCACAAACACTTCGCAACGCAGCGTCGAAATAGCAGAGAGACAATCAGACAAGTTGGTCTTCTTCTCATTTTCTTAGAGGAAGTTCGTGACTTCGACTCGGAGATCTCCGACTCGGTGGCGCTCAGCTTCTCCGAGCTTCATCTGACGCTGCAAAAGGTTAGGTTTTTGTTTGAAGATTGCACTAGGGAAGGTGCTCGGCTTTGGCTGCTAACGAAATGCGAGTTTCTCGCAACTCAGTTTCGGATACTAATGCGAGCAATCTCAACAGCGCTTGATGTACTTCCGTTGCGTTTGTTCCGAGTACTCGATGAAGTGAAGGAGTTGGTTGAGCTAGTGAGGAAGCAATCGAGGAAGGCCAAGTTTGAGCTTCAAGCCGATGACAAAGTGGCCATGGAATCGTTGTTTTCGATATTGAATAAATTCGAGAAGCAAATTGAACCGGATCGGAGCGATGTAAGGCGGGTGCTTGATTACCTTGGCATCAAAAGTTGGAGTGAATGTAACATGGAGATTATGTTCTTGGAGGAAGAAATTAGTTTAGGGTTTTCAAATTGCGAAGAAAGAGAGGTTCCATTTCTGAGCAGCTTGGTTGGGTTTTTGAGCTACAGCAGGGGAGTGGTTTTCGAAACATTGGATGAGGATCGAAGCGTCGATGAAACTCAAGCCGAATTTAGGTCCAACATGGAGATGTTTAACTACTTAAACACCAATGATTTTCGATGTCCAATTTCGCTTGAGCTAATGCTTGAACCAGTGACTGTCTCCACAGGTCAGACTTACGATCGGTCTTCGATTCAGAAATGGCTCAATGGTGGAAATTTTCTCTGTCCCAAAACAGGGGAGAGGCTCAAAAACACTGACTTGGTGCCCAATTCGATTCTCCAAAAGCTGATCAGAAACTTCTGTGCATTCAATGGCGTTTCCCTAGGCAAGTCAGGAAAACAATGCGCCGACATAACACGAACCATTGTGCCTGGTAGCGCGGTTGCCACAGAATCCATGAAGTTCCTCTCGATTTTTCTCACCGCTAAGCTTGCTTTTGGTACTAGCGAAGAGAGGAACAAGGCTGCATACGAGATTCGATTGCTTACGAAATCGAACATTTTCAATAGGTCATGTTTGATCAACGCAGGGGCAATACCTCAACTGTTGAATCTGTTGTGCTCCAGTGATTCAACCACAGAAGAGAATGCAATGGCGGCCTTGTTGAAGCTCTCGAAATACGGAAGTGGGAAGAGACTCATAGTTGAATGCATGGGACTAAAGTCCATTCTTGCTGTGCTTAAACACGGTCTAAGTTGGGAAGCTCGGCAAAGCGCAGCTGCGACAATTTTTTACCTCTCTTCGGTGAAGGAGTATCGAAAATTAATCGGAGACACCCCCGAGGCTATCCGATGTCTTGTGGATTTGATCAGGGAAGGAACAACTTGTGGGAAAAGGAATGCTATGGTTGCAATTTTCGGGCTACTTCTCATGCCCCAAAACCTTCATAAAGTCCTAGAAGCAGGGACTGTACCATTGCTAGTCGACATACTAGCCTCATCAGAAAAAGTTGAGCTTCTAAATGATACACTAGCAGTTGTCTCGGTGTTGGCCGAGAATGTAGAAGGAGCACTCGCAATTCTACACTCGAAAGCGTTGCGTCCAATCATCGGCATTCTTCGATCTTCGACATCACAAACTGCGAAAGAGTATTGCGTTTCGTCATTGCTGGCCTTTTGCATCAATGGTGGTGCAGAAGTTGTAGCTGTTTTAGCTAAAGACCACTCGTTAATGGCGTCCCTCTTTTCGCTTTTGACTGAAGGAACCTCCAATGCGGGGAAGAAATCGCGTGCCCTCATCAAAATTCTGCAGAGCTTCTATGAAACCAGCTCTTCCGGATGGATCATGAGCTCTATGGCTCCATGTGAACTAGTCGTTCATCAACGGTGATACATCTATTTCATATTCTTGTAAATAGCGCGCACAAACTATAGCTCGATTTTTGCAGGAGCTATGTTTTATTCACTTTAGTCACTTAGATATATACCAATATACCATAATACACATTGTATTCGATTTTATTTTCATGTAGTGGAAAATAAGATGGTGTGGAGTACAGCATATTGTTATAACGAATGTAAGAAAGAACACAGATTTACGTGGTTCATTGACGATATGTAGCTACGTTTACGGACAGAAGGAGAACAATTTTATTATCTTGAGGAAACCAGATTACAAAATATCACATTAGGTTAAATAACCTAAATGATATATATATATATATATATATACACCCTCAAATAGTAGACCCAACAAAAAATTAAAATTCAACGAGGCTCCCGTATGCTACCGACAAACAAATCTGATTCAAGGCATATTAACACATGAATAAATCTGTTTAGCTAGTTTCCATTTTTTATTTTTGATAGTTGGTCTAGCTTTCTGTGAGTAATAGTGACAATGTGACATGGACGTAGAAAAATCATTAGGGTTGAATTCCTCATAATTGATATACTCTTTTGTCAATTGAGTAGGAAGAATTCACACTTTACACGATGTCTATATTCTAACTTTAAACAATCACTTAAGAAAATTTGTATTTTCGATCATTAGTTGTTTATAAATCATAGACTATAATTTACTGCAAAAATGTTTCGTATCATTCTATACAAGCAAAAATCATTAGCGATGTGTCACAGGCCAATTTTGAGAAGCGACAAAATGGACCGTGCGGCACTTGCCTGTTAGCAAGTCAGCCAAATGAGTGTCTTACAAGCAGCAATAATCCACACGATATTAATATAATGTAAGGGACAAGAAAATAAGCAAGCAAGCGTGCAAGCGAGCAAGCAACCGTGTGGGCTGAGCATCAGCGAAGAACACAACAATGAACAAATAATTTAAGAATCGAATGGGACAATGTCACAATGCACAGATGATTGAATCTCCTCTCTTATTGATGGTAAGACGTTTAGGGAGGCAAAAGTACATGTGCTTACCTATACTAGTTCCTGAGTCCAACAGTAATGCCGACTAGGAACCCCTCCCTATATATGATATTTTACATAATTTCACTTTGTAGGAGGAAACATTAAAATGTTTGAGGAGTCATAATGAAAGGAAAATTACTACTCTAACTCTAGCACACAAGCAATCAGTCATGGGCTTAACTCATGACCCTGGACAAGCTTGCTTGTGGCCTTACAACCTGTCGGGTGGCCGCACGGCATGTCATTAGAGTGCGGCTCCTGACATTCTCCCTCACTTAAGCTGTCGACGGCCTCGACGACTCTTTTCGCTTGAAATCTTCAATCTTCTGCTTGAACTTCTTCAATGCATCCACATTCTCCTAGCTTGTCTCTTCGTCTCCAAGGTCTTTCTACTTGATTAGAAATTGTTGTCGCGGGTACCTCCCTACCTTGATCATCCTCTCGGCAAGAACTTGCTCTACTTCTTTCGGCTTTGGTGGTCGAACATCAACTTGTTCACGTGCTGGCTGGTTGCGGGTAAGGTCTTTAGTAACATGGTGGTGAGGCTTGAGGTTGCTTACATGGAAACTGGGTGAACTCATAACCAGGCGGGGACGTCTAACTTGTAGGAGCATCTCCCCACTTTAGAAATGATTGGGAGTGGCCCCTCATACTTTCTAAAAAGCCTGGCGTCTCTGGTGCACAAGAACCTAAGCTGCTATGGGAGAAGTTTGACAAGGACCATGTCTCTAGGTTGGAACTCACGGGGTTTTCGGCCTTGGTCTGCCCACTTCTTCATTCTCTTGGCCGCCTTCTCCAGATAGGCTTGAGCAATCTCTGCATTGTTCTTCCACTCCTTAGTAAAGTTGAATGTGCGGGAGTTCTTTCCTCGATAGACTTCGTGTACTGTGTGTGGTAGGAAAGGCTGCTAACCTGTGACAATTTCAAAGGCACTTTTGTTAGTTGCAGAGCTCTTCTTCGAATTGAAACAAAACTGTGCGACATCGATTAATGCCACCCAATTCTTCTGATTGGCATGAACAAAATACCTCAAGTACTCTTCTAACATCCCATTAAACCTCTCAGTCTGCCCATCTGCCTGAGGGTGATAGCTTGATGAGATGTTCAACTCTGACCCCAACAACTTTAACAATTCCGTCCAAAAGGTGCCAGTGAATCTAGTGTCTCTGTCACTGACTATGTTTTGAGATACTCCCCAATACTTCACTACGTGTTTAAAGAAGAGGTTTGCTGTATCTTCTGCCGGACAGCACTTTAGTGTTGGCACAAACGTGGCGTACTTAGAGAATCTGTCCACCACCACCAGTATACCTGAGGTGTCCCCGATTTTGGGAAGGTTTGTAATGAAGTCGAGCGATACACTCTCCCATGGTTGGGTTGGTGGTGATAAGGGTTCCAACAGCCCCGGCGCCTTCTGCCGCTCGACTTTGTCTTGTTGGCATATGAGGCAGGTCTTGGTATATTCCGCTACATCATCTTTCATCTGCGGCCAGTAGTATCCCTGCTTTAGAAGAGCATGAGTTCTTTGCCATCCAGGGTGTCCTGCCCAAAGAGTGTCATGGCATTCCCTCATTAACATCCTACGTAGGCCCTCAGCTCTCGGAACAAACACCCTTCCTCCCTTTGCTATTAAGAGTCCATCTTCCAACCAAAAACTATGACTCTTCCCTTCCTTAACAAGTTTCACTAGAGATTGAGCCATATGGTCCTTCTCCAAACTCTCTCGAATTCTCTGCTTGATTGTCGTGGCAATAGCACTGCTAGACAAACTCGCTAAAATCTTTAAGGTAGCACTACAAGAAAAATGCACTTAGACGATGGAACCTTAAAGGTTCCGTCGTCTAAGTAACACTTAGACCGCAGAAACTTCTCCGCGGTCTAAGTGAACACTTAGACGACGGAGATGTCTTTTTCCATCGTCTAAGTGAAACTTAGACCGTGGAGAAAATTTCCGCGGTCTAAGTATCACTTAGACGACGGAAAAAGACATCTCCGTCGTCTAAGTGAAATTTCAAAAATTTAAAAATTTCACTTAGACCGCGGAGAAAGTTTCCGTGGTCTAAGTTTTCACTTAGACGACGGAAAAAGACATCTCCGTCGTCTAAGTGAAAATTTTGAATTTTTAGAACCGGCACCCAATTAATTTGGGTTTAGGGTTTAGGGTCTCGCGGTGTGGGTGACACTTAGACGACGGAAAAAGACATCTCTGTCGTCTAAGTACTGTAACCCTAAACCCTAAGGCCCTATCCCCTAAACCATGTTTTCACTTAGACGACGGAAATGTGCATTTCCGTCGTCTAAGTGAAAATTTCGTAATTTCACCTAAGACAACGACCATCTAGACCATGTCCCAATGCATATTCTTTTCGTCGAGAACATAGAGTAAACAATGCTTGGAGTGTGAGCGTCGACGGTTTTAAAATAGGACTTACGGATTTTCGTGTATCCAGGTTTTCGGTTTGTAAAAATTTTGGATTTGCGGTTAACTGTGCCGATGAAACCCTGAACGAACTCAGTATTTAGTGGAAATTATTCTACTTATATATGGTGTTATGGTGAGTATATCCAATGGTCGTTTTGTCCAAATTCAATTTCGTTAATATCGATGTGCAATGAGCCTATACGTACCGACACTTAAGTTATACATATTAGTAGATACTTAACAAGTTTGAATACGTAAATTAATTCATCGTCTTAAATCCCACTTTTTATATATACGATTCTTTAATCGATATTTTACGACAATTCCATTCAAATTACAGGTCCAAAAATTAATTACAAATTATTTTAAAAAAATAATTTTACGAAATTTTCACCTAGACGACGGAATTCTCCATCTCCGTCGTCCAGGTGTTCACTTGGACGACGGAGATTGTCATCTCCGCGGTCTAGGTGAAAATTCCGTAAAATATATTTTTTATTTTTTTTAAAAAAATTAAAAATTTAAAAATTCACTTAGACGACGGAGATGAGTGTCTAAGTGAATTTAAAAATATTTTTGAAAAAAAAATTAAAAAAATATTTTAAATAAAAAATTAAAAAAATTCACTTAGACGACTGAAATTTGTCATCTCCGTCGTCTAAGTCAAAATAATTGGCGGTATTCTTTTCCCGCTAAAATTTTTTCAAAAATTTAAATCACTTAGACGACGGAAATACTGAATTTTCGTCGTCTAAGTGAAAAATTGGCGGTATTGTTTGAAAATTTAAAGCACTTAGACGACAGAAATATTGAATTTCCGTCGTCTAAGTGCTTTAAAACTCTTTAAATTCATCATTTTCTCAACCTCTCTTCATTTTTTCCCCTCCCCCTCCCTCTCCATCTCCCCCCCCCCAATCAAACCACCCATCATATATCATCACCATCACCATCCACCATCATCATCACCACCACCACCGTCGCCGCCACCACCGACATCACGACCGTCGCCGCCATCACCGGCATCACCACCGTCGTTGCCACCACCACACACCACCACCACCTACAACGTCGCCTCCACCACCACCACACACCACTAGCTACCGCCTACATTGTCGCCTCCACCACCGGCCTCCACATTCCGGCCAACACCACCGGCGCCGCCACCACCACCACCGCCTATAATTAGTTTAGTTTTAGGTTAATTTAGTTAATTTAGGCTACATTAATTTATTTTATATATTATATTATGAATTTTGTATTAATTGTATTTAAATCCATAATAATTTAAATTATTTATTCATTATGAATTTTGTACGTATTATATATTATTAATAATTAATATTCAATAAATTTTGCAATATTATGAATATTGATATACAAAAAATTAAATAAAAAATTCATTAAATGCTAATTATTAAATTATTAATTAGCATTTCATGAATTTTTCATTTAATTTTTTTTTTACAAAATCACCATTTAGACGATGGAGATGGACGATTTCCGTCGTCTAAGTGAATATTTAGACGACGGAGAATGAATTCTCCGTCGTCTAAGTGCAAACTTAGACCGCGGAGATGGACGTTTTCCGCGGTCTAAGTGTTCACTTAGACGACGGATAATGAATCTCCGTCGTCTAAGTGAAAACTTAGACCGCAGAAAATTTTGCGCGGTCCAAGCGAGCACTTAGACCGCGAACATTCTCCGCGGTCTAAGTTTTCACTTAGATGACGGAGATTCATTCTCCGTCGTCTAAGTGAACACTTAGACCGCGGAGAATGTCCGTCGTCTAAGTCTCACTTAGACGACGGAATTCTCCATCTCCGTCGTCCAAGTGCTTGGACGACAGCACTTGGAGCACGGAGCTTGGACGACGGAGCTTCCGTCGTCTAAGTACTTAGACGACGGGAAACTGCACCTAGACGACGGAAATGGTCCGTGGTCTAGGTGCATTTTTCTTGTAGTGTAGCAAGGTCAACCTTGCGGCTAAGAGCATCCGCTACCTGATTAGTGTGACTGGCCTTGTGCTCAAAGTGAAAGTTGAACTCCGCGAGAAACTCTTGCTATCAAGCTTGCTTAGGAGTCAACTTCGGTTGGGTGAGGAAGTGACTCACAGCTGAGTTGTATGTTTTCACAACAAATTTGAACCCCAACAAGTAATGCCTCCATGTTCTTAAACAATGGATCACGGCCAAAAGTTCTTTTTCTTGGGTCGTGTACTTCCTCTTAGCTTCTGATAACTTGTGGCTCTTGTATGCCACGGGGTGCCCCTCTTGCAACAACACACCCCCCAAGGCAAAGTCTGAGGCATCTGTCTGCACCTCAAAGAATTTAGTGACATCCGATAGAGCCAGTACCGAATCTTCCATCACTGCTTTTTTTTAACTCTATAAAGGCAGTCTCACATTCGCCACTCCATACCCACTCTACTCCCTTCTTCAAAAGCTCATTCAGAGGAGTGGTCTTCTTCGAGTAGTTGTGGATAAATCTTTGATAGTAATTGGCTAACCCAAGAAAAGAATGCAACTCCCGCACATTCTTGAGAGTTTGCCATTGTTGTATGACCTCTACTTTCTACATGTCCATTTGGATGCGACCCCATTCGATGATGTGACCCAAGAATTTGATCGTGGTTTGTGCGAACTCGCACTTTTCCCTCTTCACATAGAGCTGGTTCTCTCTCAGCTTCTGAAATACCATTTTCAAATGCTCCGTGTGCTCCCGGAGTGTAGAGCTATAAACAATGATATCATCTAAGTAGACCACTAAAAATTTGTCGAGGAACTCATGGAACACTTGGTTCATTAGTGTGAAGAAAGTTACAAAGGCATTTGTCAACCCGAATGACATCACCAAGAATTCGAAAGCACCATAACGGGCTACACATGTTGATAGTACCCTGAGCGAAGATATAGCCTTGTGAGATATTGGGCACCACCGAGTTGGTTAAACAAGTCTGCAGCTAGAGGAATGAGATACTTGTCCGTACTGTGATCTTGTTAAGAACTCGGTAGTCTATGCACATCCTCAAACTCTTATCATGTTTCTTCTGAAACAACACAGGTGCGCCAAACTGCCCCTTTGTCGTTCTAATCTGCCCTGCCTCTAACATCGCTTCTAACTGCTTTCTAAACTCCACCAGTTCCGGGGGACTCATTCTATAAGGTGCTTGTGCCGGTGGCTTTGATCCTGGAAGAAGCTCGATCTCATGGTCCACAATTCGGAAGTTCTAGAGGCATCACATCTGCATACTCTATCAACACCCTTTCGATCTCCTTTGACACTACTCCACTTTTGTTGTCGTCTTTTATCAAGGGAACAAGGACATATGATGGTTCTTGGTGCTTCACATCCTTCTTGAATTGTAAAGCGGACAATAGTCGAGGCCCGGTAGACTGCTTGATTCTTGTGGGTACTACACATGGGCTTTCCCCCATGATGAGAAAATGTTGGGCAGTAGGGATGGGAACAGCTTTCTTCTCCAGCAGAAACTCCATTCCCAATATGATGTCGAAGTCATCCATCTGCACTACGACTAAGTCAGTTTTCCCTTCCCACTGTCCCAATTTCAGGCGTACTCCTTTCGAAATCCCCATTGTGGGTGCCGCCTTTGAGTTCACAGCTTTCATGTGGCCCACATCTTTTTCCGTCTTCAACCCCAACCTCTTTGCTTCCGCCTCCAAGATGAAGTTGTAGATGGCTCCGGTGTCAATCATCACACTTTTGACAGGTTTCCCTTCAATGACTGCATCTATGAACATCAACCATTTCGATTGGAGCTTCATATGGGTCTTTTATCTCTTCTCCATAGCCCTCAAGAACCGCAACGCTCCCATATGACTTGTCTCCTCTGCTTACTCTTCATCCTCATCGCTCCCCTGAGACTGGATAGATGCTTGTAAAGCAGATAAATCACTTTTATGAGGACACTCATTAACTCTGTGAGGCCCCATACATAAGAAGCAAGAGATCGGTTTAGGAGTGTAGCCTTGGGAATTGAAGGGTCGAGGCATGAAGGCGCCTGTAGAGCCAACTTATTTGGAAGTTGCAGAATCTTTGGGGTTTCCTACTATTTGATCTCCCCCACTTGAGCTCGAAGATTTGGACTCCGCTCCCCCACTTTTACTTGGCGCAGGTCGCGCTCCTTTATTAGTGTTCACATGTGAAGGTTGTGATGGCCTTCTGTTGGGGTTCTCATCAAAAGTATAATCAGTCAGCCTTTCCGCGGTAGCTTGGGCAGCTGCCAAGTCTTGCACTCTTTGCCTCTGGAGTTCTTGGGAGTCTATGAAGAAAAAGTATGAAGGAAGTGCACGTGTGAAGAGATCAACACTTCAAGCTTTACGGAGGGACTATGAACTCTTAGAGATGAAAATCGGCGAGTCTGTAACTGATTATTTCTCTAGGGTTATGACATCAGTGGTCAATAAGAGACGTATCAATGGTGATGAGTTGAAAGATGTGGATGTGGTTGAGAAGATCCTGCGATCTTTGACTGAGAGATTTAATTACATTGTCTGCTCAATCGAAGTATCAAAGGATATAGATGAACTTTCTATTGATGAGTTACAGAGCTCATTGATTGTTCATGAACAAAAACTTCAAAGGCATAATATTGAAGAACAAGCTCTCAAGGTTTCCAGTGATTATACGGGTGGAAGAGGTCGAGGTAGGGGTTCATCTAGAGGCAGAGGCAGAGGAAGAGGACGTCAACAGGTTAACAAAGCCACTGTTGAATGTTATAAGTGTCATAAGCTCGGTCATTTCCAGTATGAGTGTCCTGAATGGAAAAAAGAAGCAAATTATGCAGAGTTGGATGAGAAAGAGGAGATGCTCTTGATAGCTTATGTTGAGATGAATGGTGCAAGGAGAGAAGATGCATGGTTTTTGGACTTGGGTTGCAGTAATCACATGTGTGGGGATAAGTCTTTATTTTCGGAGTTGAAGGAGGACTTTCAACAGATGGTGAAGCTGGGAAATAATACAAGGATGAGTGTTACTGGTAAAGGAAATGTCAAGTTGGAGTTTAATGGCCTCAATCATGTTGTTTCTGAGGTGTTCTTTGTGTCTAAATTGAAGAACAACCTTCTAAGCATAGGGCAATTGTAGGAGAGAGATCTTGCCATTCTTATACAGTCGGGGGAGTATAGAATCTATCATCCACATAGGGGTTTAATCATCCAAACTAAGATGACAGCTAATCGAATGTTCATTTTGTTAGCCAAGTCTCAGTTAGACAAATCTTTGTCAAGTCAGGAGAAATGCTTCCAAACAATCTCTCAAGACCTCACTCATTTGTGGCATTGCAGACTTGGCCACCTCAGCCACAAATGTTTAAAAACCTTGTGACAAGGCGGTTTAACACCTCTCAAAGATACCATATTCACAACCTGGATATATCAATGTAGTAAAATAAATAGGGGTTATCGAACACGAGGAATCAGTGAAACTAAATCCTAACACACTACTATGCTGACAGACTCGACTATAGAACACTAATGATATGCGAACCTAAGCTAGACAGATTCAAATGCTACAAAACTTTGACACAATGAACTAGACACAGTGGCGGACTACCACACAAAATTTGAGGGTATTCGGAGTTGATTTGGTTACCGAAATAAATCGGCTAAGCTACAGCTAATGCAGAAATCAGTAAATTGCAGAAAGTAAATTGTTGTAGATAACTAATGAGACATGAATGTTAAGAACTTCTCTCCACCCTAGACATACTTACGACCTCCCCAATATAATTTAACTAACCATGGATGAATATTCTCCACACAAGAGCTTTGGTTAAGTCATCTTATGTATTACACTCTCTTACTTGGCATGAAAGAGGGAGAGACAATCCGCTCGATCTTGATCTTGATCCTCACTTAACCGACTTATACATATGGTGATGTAAGCCTAGAGAACTGAAGTCATTACGTTCTAAGAATGTTTGAAGAATAACAGAGCTTCAAGGGTTGATAAGGTGGTCACCCTTTCATCACTAAGGCTTGTTTCACACAAATTCATGTTTGTCTCTAGAGAATATGCAATGATAAGGTGGTCATATACATAATCAAGACTATAGATCCTAAGCCATGCATCTAAGCGTGCACTCAAAGAAACATGAACATAGAAAATATATGGTGAGAAAACAGTGAAACAAAACTCATCCAAATAATTAATAGAATCAAAAGGGGTTCAAAATCGTAAGTATATCTAGGGCTTCAATCAGCCCCTAACAATGGAAATTTAGCTACCCATAGTCTTAAATAATAACATTGAAGAATTCATGAAAGATGAACAAAAGAAGGAGAAAAAATAAACTTTTGATCCCCGTCGAAATCGTATGCTTGCAGTTCGGTTCCTCTTTCCTTCCACTTCTTCTTCTTTCTTTATTCTCCTTTATTTTTCTTTTTGTCTTTTCTTCTCTTGCTCTCTCACCACCCCCCCCCCCCCCCCCCCCCCCCCCCCCCTCCTTCTTTTTTCTCTAGCTAGCTAACTATATATATATACCTTAATTAATCTAGCTAGCTAAAGAGAAATCCACGTGCATGCAATCCAACATGCACAAGGACTCTGTAATATTTTCCTCGCCAAGCCACCGTACGTCAACCCACTTTCCATATATATCTATATGCATGCAACATAATTAAGTACTTAACCCAGCAATATCACTTGCACCAGTACGTCTCAAATTCCAAATAGAGTTCCTCCCAAAGTCCAAGTCAAACACCACTTCAACTCCACTTCAACTTCTGTTTCTCACCAACTTTGCTCGCCAAGAACCAAAACCAACGTACGTAACCTTCTATAATCTGCTCGCCAGGCATCTCTTAATTGTATATATGAATAAGCTCCTCGCCAAGACTTGGCTGCTCCCCTTTGTATTCTTTTCAAATTAGGATTCCTTGACCTCGCAAGTCTTCCTCTTCCACAATAACTCCTAAAATATATTATTTAATCTCCTTTTCTTCATTAATCTCCAAAGTACCTAAAAACAAATAAACTTAATTAATTCACTCAATTAATACCAATAAACTAAATATAGGGAACAAATTAAATACCAAATAGACGCATAAATATTCGACTATCACCTTGCAAGTCAAGAAAATGGTGCATGGATTACCTCAGCTTTCTGCTCCAGATGTGGAGTGTACAGATTGCCTAATAGGCAAGCAACATCGAGATCCGATTCCAAGAAGAAGTACGTGGAGAGCCTCATAGAAGCTAGAGCTTGTTCATGCCAATGTGTGTAGACCAATTACTCATATCTCCAATAGTCGAAAGAGGTACTTGATATGCTTTATAGATGATTTTAGCAGAAAAGCTTGGTCATATTTCTTAACTGAGAAATCATAAGCATTTACTTCATTCAAGTACTTTAAGAGTTATGTGGAGAAGGAAACATGATTGTTTATCAAGTGCTTACGCACTGATCATGGTGGGGAGTTCACCTCGGGAGAATTCAATGAATTTTGCAAAAAGAATGGGATAAAAAGACAGTTGACCACTGCATATACTCCTCAGCAAAACGGAGTGGCGGAAAGAAAGAACCGGACTGTGATGAACATGGTAAGGTGTATGTTGTATGAGAAGAAAATTCCCAAGACTTTTTGGCCTGAAGCTGCCAACTGGGCTATCCATGTCTTGAATCGATGTCCAACATTTGCTGTGAGAGATATGACACCAGAGGAAGCTTGGAGTGGTGTAAAACCATCTGTGGAGCATTTCCGAGTCTTTGGATGTGTTTGTCACGTGCATGTGCCTGATGTTAGAAGAACAAAGCTGGAGAACAAAAGTTTCAGTTGCGTTCTTCTAGGAGTTAGTGAAGAATCGAAAGGTTATCGATTACATGATCCTGTTGCAAAGAAGATAGTGATAAGTAGAGATGTTGTTTTTGAGGAGAATAAGCAATGGGATTGGGATAGAAGTTATGATGAGCAAGTGTTGGTTGATCTGGAATGGGGAGAGGATGAGGAGAAAATTAGTGATGTAAGTGAGTCTGAGGATGATGCTGATGTTGGTACTGAAGGAAGTGACAATGTTGTACCAAGTCCTATGATTGAAGGAGGGTCTTCAAGTCCTTCAAGTTCAAGTTCAGGAGAAGAAAGGAATAGAAGGGCTCCATTGTGGATGCAAGACTATGTGACTGGCGAAGGGCTTTCTGAGGAAGACAATGATGTGAACTTGGTATTATTTTCAAGTGTAGATCCAAAGTGCTTTGAAGAGGCTGTAACAAGTGACAATTGAAGGCAAGCAATGGACTCAGAAATTAGGGCTATTGAGAAGAATGGAACCTAGATACTCACTGATCTTCCTGTAGGAGCAAAGAGAATTGGAGTCAAGTGGATCTACAAAACAAAACTGAATGAGCATGGGGAGATAGAGAAGTTTAAAGCTCGATTAATGGAAAAATGTTATGCACAAGAGTATGGGGTTGACTACTCAGAGGTATTTGCACCAGTAGCAAGAAGGGACACTATCAGGATGATTTTAGCACTTGCGGCGCAAAGAAGTTGAAGTGTGTACCAGCTTGATGTCAAATCTGCCTTCCTACATGGTGAGTTGACTGAAGATGTGTTCGTGGAACAACCTCAGGGTTATGTGAAAAAATAGGAGCTACACAAGATCTACAAGTTAACAAATGCTTTATATGGGTTGAAACAAGCTCCTCGAGCTTGGTTTAGCCGAATTGAAGCTTATTTCTTAAGGGAGGGCTTCGAAAGATGTTACAGTGAGCAGACTCTTTTCATCAAGACAAACAGTGAAGGTAAAATCTTAATTGTTAGTCTGTATGTTGATGATTTGATTTTTACTGGTGATGATGAGGACATGATTAGAGAATTCAAGAACTCAATGATGAAGGAGTTTGATATGTCTGACTTGGGAAAGATGAGATATTTTCATGGAATTGAAGTGTTGCAGATGAGTGATGGGATTTTTATCAGTCAAAGGAAGTATGCTATGGATGTGTTAAGGAGGTTTGGGATGGAAGAAAGTAATGCAGTTCTGAATCCTATTGTTCTAGGGTTTAAAATTGCAAAGGATGAGAATGGAGTGGAGGTTGATGTTACTTTTTATAAACAAATTGTGGGGAGTTTGATGTATTTAACAGCTACTCGTCCAGACTTGATGTTTGCAGTGAGCTTGATCAGCAGATACATGTCACAGCCTACTGAGCTTCACCTTATGGCAGCAAAAAGGGTGTTGAGATATGTAAAGGGGACAATGAGCTTTGGTATTCTTTACAAGAAGTAAGGAAACAAAGATTTGGTTGCATTCACAGATAGTGATTATGCAGGCTGTTTGGAGGATAGAAAAAGTACTTCTGGGTATGTATTCATGTTGAGTTTTGGTGCAGTTGCATGGTCTTCAAGAAAACAGCCAATAGTCACTCTCTCGACTACAGAGGCTGAGTTTGTTGCTGCTGCAGCGTGTGCTTGCCAAGCAGTGTGGATGAAAAGGATTCTGGAGAAGCTTAGTTATGAAAGAGGTGAGTGCACAAGTATCTTCTGTGATAATAGTTCAACGATTAAATTGTCCAAAAATTCAGTGATGCATGGTAGGAGTAAGCACATTGATGTGCGTTTTCACTTCTTACGTGACTTAACCAAAAAAAGAGCTGTGCAATTGGTTTATTGTGGTACACAAGAGCAGGTTGTTGATGTCTTGACTAAGCCACTCAAGCTTGATTTGTTTCAGAAGCTGCATGATTTCTTGGGAGTCTGTGAGTCGCCAGAGCTAAACTAAGTGTTTGCAACTTAGTTTAAGGGAGGAAACGATAGAAATTAGGATTTATCTTTCTGTTAATAAAGATCCCTGGAATAGTGCAGTTAGTGTTTGAATGTTTCTTTACTAAGTTTACCACGTAGTTAGGTGGGCAGCATATTTTCTGATTCCAGCTCTGTAAAGACTATTTATTAATCAAAGCTGTTATTCCATCTAACAAGTCATTCTTCCCGTGAGTTCATAAGTTCTAGTCTTTGAATTTTCCGAGTTCCTAACGGCCTATGCGCGTCGCCGCCCCACCCGACCTCGCCGTCGCCGCCAAATCACGGCCTCAAGCCTTGCACACGCATCCAACCGAGTAGTAACAGTGAGCAATGGCAACTATTCCTTGGACATCTGCCGAGTCCTCCACGGAATGTGGCAGGCGAGCGGCGCCTGGGTCAGAATCGACCGAGACGACGCCGTCGAGGCTATGCTCCGCTAGGCCGACACCGGCCTTTCCACTTTCGACATGGCGGACCACTGTAAGTACACTACTCTCTCACTCACACAATCGCACCTCTATTTTCTCTGTTAGATAATCATCCACGTGCTTGTTTTGCAAATTTTAATTTACAATTTGACACTTGCTAATTGATGGAGGAATGTAGAGCTAGCTAGATAAGATAATTTGTAGAAGGAGAAGAAGCAGTGTGTTTCTGTTAGGAAATGGCAGAAGTTTAGATTTAGTTCTGTCACAAAAGCAAGGGGGCTATAAAATTCAGTAGTTGGAGGGGAATTGAGTGTGTTAACTGAAGATAATTGGTGAGTGGTGGAATGGGAAGGATTCGTTAGATATATTCACTAATGATGTTCGTCCTCCCTTCAAATCCTTGTCTCAGATCTAGATCATCGGATTTTTGGCGTCACATTGATCAATAGCATTGGGGAGATTCATCCTAAAGAATTGAAGTTCGCAGGTGAGTTGTGGTTGTTATGTACTAGACTACTAGAACTATTTCTCATTTTCGATCTCTTATAACATGTTAGAATTTTTTATATATGCTGTTCTCAAGCTATTGTTTACAATCTGTTGTCAGATCTTATAAAATTTTGTGTGTACTGGAGTTTAGTAGTGCAAGGAAGCGAATGCCTGTGATTTTGAGAAATAAGGAGGGAAAGATACTGCTGCTCAGTATAGGCGCTGACTGGTTTGTAAACTCATTCCTTTCCGTATGTGCTAGAATATCAATCAAGTCATTTGCTCCACTTATCAGAAGTTGATTAAAGTTGAACATAGAACCATATTTGATATCTTTATCCCACGAGCAGTGTCATGTTTCAGAGACTTGCAAAAGATGGAAGGGAGTTTGAAGAGCAGACCCGGGAGCACATTGCTGAGTATGCTGATACTGGTTTGAGGACCTTAGTACTTGCATATAGGGAGCTTGATGAAGAAGAGTTAATGGAGTTCAACAAAGAATATACTGAGGCCAAGAATATCGTTAGTGTAGATCGGGAGGACGCTGTGGAGGAAGTAGCTGAGAAGATTGAGTGGAACATGATTCTTCTCGGTGCTACTGCAGTTGAAGACAAACTTCAGGATGGGGTGTGTTTTTAAATTTTAAGACAATACAGCAAAACCACTACTGATCAATATTGCATATAATCTGTTCCAATAAGTTGAGACTAAACTTCATTTTCTTTGTACCTAATAGGTTCCTGACTGCATTGACAAGCTTGGTCAGGCTGGAATTAAACTGTGGGTTTTGACTGGAGATAAAATGGAGACAGCAATTAATATTAGGTACAGTTACTGTCTTAACTTTGTACCAGTAAACTTATTTTAACATTTACACATTACTGACTATATACTTTTTTTCTCTCTTCAAGATATGCCTGCAGTTTGCTTAGACAAGGAATGAAGCAAATAGTAATAAGCTCAGAAACCCAAGAAGCTAAAGCATTAGAGAAGGTGGAGAATAAGTTGGAAGTTGCCAGGGTACGTATACTACATTTGCTATGCATTATTTGATTTTTCAGAGGTTATCCTATAGTTAATAGTCAAAATGTGATTCATAATGTTGTGCTAAAATTAATCTTTTGATGATTATTTAGACACTGAAGGAAAGTGTTGTCCTTCAAATAAGTGAGGCAAAGGTGATGCTTTCTTCATCGGATGAGAACTTTGCAGCATTGGCTTTGATCATTGAGGGAAATTCACTTGCTTATGCCTTAGAGGTCGATGTCCAGGACCTCTTTTTAGAGCTTGCCATTGGCTGCGCATCTGTCATCTGCTGTCGTTCATCACCCAAACAGAAAGCACTTGTATGATTTTCCACCCAAATCTTATATTTAAACCCAGATTTTATGTTGAATTTATTTGCAACTTCTGTGATTTCACGAGTATTATTCTTCTTTGCTTCAAACAATGCAGGTTACAAGACTAGTAAAAGTCAAAACTGGTAAAACAACTCTGGCAATTGGTGATGGGGCAAATGATGTGGGAATGCTTCAAGAAGCAGATATTGGTATTGGCATCAGTGGTGTTGAAGGAATGCAGGCAGTCATGTCAAGTGACATAGCAATTGCTCAGTTCTGTTTTCTGGATCCCCTCCTACTAGTACATGGACGTTGGTGTTACAGAAGAATCTCTTCAATGGTAAGTTCTTTTCATAAGAGGATTCAACTCATATATTACTGCTTGACAGCTTTACTTTAAATTACTAACTGTATGTCTGTAACCCAATGCAGTGAAAGGAACTGACATATTTCCTTTATTGACAGATGCTACTTATTTTACAAGAACATTACTTTTGGCTTCACTATCTTTTACTACGAGATATATGCTTCATTCTCTGGTGAAGCTGCATATAATGACTGGTATCTGGAGCAATAGATCCACTAATATCAACCACTGCCTATCAGGTCTTCATTGAAGCATGTGCACCTGCACCATTTTATTGGCTTCTCACCCTCTTTGTAGTAGTCTCTGCCCTCCTGCCTCATTTCACTTATGCTGCCTTTCAAATGCGGTTCTTCCCAATGTACCATCAGATGATACAGTGGATCAGAACAGACGAGCAATCAGATGACCCTGAGTTCTGTAATATGGTGAGGCAAAGATCCATTAGACAGACAACAGTAGGCTATACAGCGCGCATAGGAGCAACATCCAAACACTTCGAAGAAAAGCCAGAGGGTCACTGATCAATGAAGTTAATTTCTACATTTCTGTCATAGCATAGTGTACATTACTATTTTTCCTTGTATTATATGTTGATTAGCTAGCTCTGCGCCATGTATTAGAGGGAAGGTCCTGATAGTTAACTACATTGTTTGGCTTTGAATGTTATGAATCTCGATTGGTTTTGTTATGTTAGGTGAGGTTTTAGTATGGAATGAATGCTTGAATAGCAACGGGAGAACTACATGAGCATTGTATTTACTGAACTTTGGAGTTTTCAGCATTGCGATTGTGGAAGAAAATGACGATTAGTAATACCATGGAAGTTTATGCTCTATTAGACTGGTGACAACGTGATGTGATGTTTTGGAGTTATAGGTATTTTGGCGTTATATTCACTGTCGAAAAGTCTTCTAAATGACTTCTGCCAACCGCAGCTTTTCAGCAAATTTTTCGAAAGCTGGTTAACCTAACAGTGAACTCCCACAATTATCCACAACCACGCACAGTAAACTAGGTTAACTAATAATGAAAAACAGTTAATTACAATGAAAAACAGTTAATCCATAACAATCTGTCTCCAGTTACTCATAGTGAAATATAGTTATCCATAGTCCATAACAATCTGCCTCCAGTTACTCATAGTGAACTATAGTTATCCATAGTGAAATACAGTTAACCCACAGTGAATTATAGTTAACCCATTCTTAGAACACCCATTCTTAGAACTACGCATAGTGAACTATAGTTTACCCACAATGAAAAACAGTTAACCCATTCTCAGAATTACGCACAATAAACTATAGTTAACTCACAGTGAACTACGGTTAACCCACAACGAAATACAGTTGATCACAGTGAACTATAATTATCCCATAGCTATCTACCTCTAGCTACCCACAGTGAAATATAGTTAGCCCACAGTAATATACAGTTAACCCACAGTGAACTATAGTTTACCCATAATGAAAAACAGTTAACCCATTCTCAAAATTATGCGCAGTGAACTATAGTTAACCCATAGTAAACTACAGTTAACCCATTGTAAAATAAACTTGACCACAGTGAAATACAATTAACCACGGTGAACTATAATTAACTTACAGTGAGATACAGTTAACCCACAGTGAACTACAATTAACCCATTCTCATAAGCGAACTATAGTTTACCCACAATGAAAAACGGTTAACCCATTCTTAGAATTACACACAGTGAACTATAATTAACCCACAATGAACTACAATTAACCCACAGTGAAATACAGTTAACCCACAGTAAAATACAGTTAACCCACAGTAAAATACAGTTAACCCTTAAAAGTTATTGAAGCAAATGAGGAATTGAAACTTGGCAGCAACCTCAAAATTAAGTCTAATATGGCACTACAAACATCATCTCAAAAGACAATAAACATTTTTAAAAGTTATTGAAGCAAATGAGGAATTGAAACTTGGCAGCAACCTCAAAATTAAGTCTAATATGGCACTACAAACATCATCTCAAAAGACAATAAACATTTCAAATACAAATTTTGATACATTGCAGAAACTAAAGAAGCATCTAGGTCCATCAACATATTCTTCGCGCAACCATAATGATTAATAGATTTCATCTTCTCGATCCCCAAGCAATTTGAATGGGATTCATGCCAGAGTGAATAGATACTAATCCTGGTACCATGTTTATCACAATACCTTCTCCACTTTGTTAACTTTCTGTTCAAACTCCAGTTGTTAACTCTCCTTCAGTGTCAAGTCTCTTACAGCTTGGTTGTATTTCTGGGACAAGTAAGCAGCTGCTGGTGTAGCCTTCTCTACCACTGTGTGGATGGGAGGGCAATGGTGCTCGAGTCCAACCCAAATCATCATAGATTGTTTGAAAAGAATCTGCGTGTATTCTGTAGCTGCATAATGGATAGCTGTTCATAGACCGCCAGTCTGAGCCTTGTTCACAAGTACTTTGGTCTTTTGAAATGCTCTCTGGACAGAAACTAGAGCTAGGTACACCACCTGTTTAGCCAATGGAGGAGCATGCCTATCAAACTTGTCAGCTGCTTCATCAATCTGTGAAGATCAGTAACAGACAAGTTCAGCTACATTTTGTCCATACATACGAATTTTTGCTCAAAGAGAACAGCAGTTAATATAAGGAATACATAAACCATATACAGAAAACACAGATAGCATCAAGAAAGTATCAAACCAATGACAACTATGGATTCTAAGCACCTATGTTTCAACAACTATAAATGAATATGGAAGTCCATAAGAGTAGTAAAATCAAGCTCTGTTCCCTTTATCCAGCACCATCCATAAATGGGGAAATCGGTTTGCTTCCAAGTGATCCCCGAATAAAAATTAGTATACAGAGAACTTCAGTCCTTACACGTCTTCATACAAAGAATCACAACCAATATGCAAGAGAAAATGTTCTACAAAGATGTTGAGACAAAGCTATTGACAGATTTCATCTTTAAAGCACATATTCCTCAACATGCAATAATACTTGACGAGCCAAAACTACAACGGATTCATACAAACAACTACTGACCACATCTTCAATCTGAGATATCTCTGAACCAGGCGCTTCAAAGATGCTTATTTCCTGTATAATCTCTGGTTGAGCAGTCCTTCCCTGAGCTGAACCTTCAAGTATATTGACCTTGGTAGACAATTCACCCACAGCCCTTTGGCTCTCAACCAATTTAGTACCAAATTCCTGATCTTTTGATTTTAAATTTTTAGATTCCAATAGCAAAGCCATAACCTGATTCTCTAATGCTGAGACAAGTCCATTCACACCAGCAGATTTCTGGTCTCTAACTAAATTATTCCTTCCTGAAATATCTATGATTTTTTCCAAACCATATGAGCGCAGACAGTTCATTTTCGTTTTTTCATCTTCTCTGTATCTTGTCTATCTCTGATATAGTTTTTCACCAGGTCTCTTCCCGTGAAAACACAGCGCAAACTACTCGGATTTATAGAAACGAAATGGAAATTTCAACAAAAAAACGTGAAATCAAACACCGATTTTACACGAGTACGAGTTTTAAGAGCGAATTCCAATTACCAAAAGAAGCGAGTCCTTCTCAGTGATCTCGGCCTCGTTCGATCTCTCTGCAACAACCTGAGAAAGATGAAGACGACGCAGTAGTGAGAGAGAGAGAGAGAGAGAGAGAGAGTCTAGCTCACCATTGTTTCAAACTTCTAAGAGGAAAGGTTGATCTGAGAGAGAGGAAAGTGAGTGCGAGGGGTAGAGCTGTTAATTTTGCCTCGGAGAGTTGCTGTAACTGAATTTGAAAAAAAAGAGAAACGAGGAATGTGGAAGAGGTTGTGGGGCGGCGCCGGTGGGATGGAAGAGGCGGCGACGAAATGTTGAGCACCGAAGCCACTGATACTATAGAGAGAGAGAGAGAGAGACAGAATTGCTCTCTTCTGAACGAAAATCGTCGGAGGCTGTCAGGGGTAAAATGGGAAGAAAAAAGAAGGTTTTGGAAAATATTGAGTTTTTTTTAGACTTGGTTATTAATTTTGGGCTTTTTTTAGAAAAAAATGTCAAAAGTGTTGAGTTTTTTTTTAGGAAAAATTATTTAAAAATTCAAAAATAGATAACATTTTCTTTAAAAAAAAATTAACTTATGACACTAAGGTAAAAAATACTCAATTTATGACTTTTTTTTTCAAAAAAACTCAATTGACGTCATTTTCTTAAAAAAAAAACTCAATAAGTTATAAAATATTTTTTTCTACCGATTTTACCCCTAAAGCCAATTGAATCAGCCTCATTTTCTCTTCCAACCCTTTGCCTTCTCCCAAATTCTCTCCTTCTGCTTCTTCTCCCAAAGCCTCTCCGACAATTTCTCCGTCGACTAAAACTCCGACCTCCGGATTCGGTCGTCGCACCAGTAACTCCTCCTCTGGCGTCTAGTCCGTCCTCCACGGCAAACGTTTCGGTGCCAGTTCAATCCCCGGTTTCGCCTTCGCCGAATGTGGAGTCTTTAGTGATGAGCCCGGTCGGTGCTCGGCCTTTGGTGGCCGATACTCCGAACCCGACACGTCGCCACTAGCAGGTCCCGCAACTAAGCTCTCCAGCGAAAGAACTGCAGGGGACGACGTCAGCGGATTGCTGGTAGATGGGACCATCGCCGACGACTCCGATGGCGACGATTTTGAAGAAGGAATGCTCGAGGAAGGGGATGCCGCAATTGATTATTTACAATCGATTTAGATTGACTGCTGGTTAGAAATATGAAATTTGATTTGTTCTATTCAGTTAGTATATTGCTGGAAAATACCTTTGCTGACTTGATTTGAAAAGTTTATGGGAATACCAAGGAAGATAGAATTAAGTTTCTTGGTGTTCAATTATGAGATGTAATTGGATAAGAGGCTCCAACCTTTATGCTACATGTGTATGCGTCGAATTCATGAAGCATAGTAGTGAGTTACTAGTTGTATGACTCGAAAGCTATTTGAGGAACACGTGAAGTTCGGAGTCTACATGTTCTGAGTCTACATGATTCTTCTGTAGTGTTGTTATTCATTTGCGAAAGTTGATGGAGTATGAATTTTCTGTTTGTTTATTTGTGGTTTTGGAATAGTAAATGAAGATTTATAGAGGACATGAAAAGGTTGGGTGCTCTACCTTGAAATGTTATAATGCAACAACATTTTTCGTGACATGGGGGTTTTGCATGGTTGTGCTTATGATATTGTAGGGATGAGGGAGACTTGTTCTTCATTAACTTTTATGATGTTGTATAAGTTTGTGGGGACATTCATTTGTAGGTAGGTATGAGCATACATGTCTTTAAAAGCCTATAAAATACAAGCATTGGTTGCAGCAACATAGACCATATACGAGATTAAAAGAATGACTGAAAAATAAGGGCTCGACCATAACCTAGTTGTTGGAAGTATCAAAAGTCTGAATATCTGTTCATGTATCTGTTCAAGTATCTGTCTAAATATTTATCTTTCGTCAAGTTTAACAATAGTGTAAACATGACCCTTTATAACTTTGAAAATCTCTACCTTCCTTAAAAAAAGAACGAGATTGGAAGAATGACTGAAAAATAAGGGGTTGACTATAACCTAGTTGGTGGAAGTATCAAAAGTCTGAATATATATTCAAGTATCTGTCTAAGTATCTGTTCAAGTATTTGTCTAAGAATATGTTCAAGTATTTGTCAAAATATCTATCTTTCGTCCAATTTAATAATAGTGTAAACAAGACCCGTTATAACTTTGAAAATCTCTACTTTCCTTCAAAAAAGAATCGGTTTGGAAGAATGAATGAAAAATAAGGGCTTGACCATAACCTAGTTGCTGGAAGTATCAAAAGTCTGAATATCTGTTCAAGTATCTGTCTAAGGATTTGTTCAAGTATATGTCTAAATATCTATCTTTCGTCAAGTTTAACAATAGTGTAAACAAGACCCTTTATAACTTTGAAAATCTCTACTTTCCTTCAGAAAAGAACGAGATTGGAAGAATGACTAAAAAATAAAGGCTTGACCATAACCTAGTTGCTGGAAGTATCAAAAGTCTGAATATCTGTTCAAGTATTTGTCTAAGTATCTGTTCAAGTATCTATCTAAGTATATGTTCAAATATCTGTCTAAATATCTATATTTCGTCAAGTTTAACAAATAGTATAAACGAGGCCCTTAATAAGTTTGAAAACCTCTTCTTTCCTTCAAAAAGAACGAGATTGAAAGAAGGACCAAGACATAAAGGTTTGACTATAACTTAGTTTGAATGTAGATGGTGTTAGTATTGTATCATTAGTTGTACGATTAACATACTTATCCGCTTAAGCAGATTAGCAACACCTACCACACCACACGCAAGACCACCAAGAAGGTCCCAACTTTACTCACCAGACCCACCCCCTCCGGGCGCACACGCGCCCGAACATACGGATCACACACCAGCAGGTACACCAAAGTCCCACATCGAAGAACACCACCAGGTTCCAAACTCAACCACCTATATATATCAGGTATTTATTACAGGTAAGATCGACTAATTCACTCGATCGGAACACTACTCGCACGTTCGCTTGACTGTTATATCCAATACATCTTCTGACTTAGGCATCGGAGCGTTGAAGGCGGGCCACCCCGTCTTGACCCCTGACCGCCTGTTTCATTGTTGTATTCTTCTAACAGCTGCACCCGAACGCCCGAGGGAAGGAGCAAGCGCCCGACAAGAGAGCCCACCGCCCGACAGGAAGGATCCCGCACGCACGAAGGAAGAAGAGGAGAGCACGCCCGTCCATCCGAACAGCCCCACCGTTCGGACGCACCAAGAGGAAGGAAGAGGAGGAAGCTTATTCTTGTTGCTTCTGCCCCGTTACGCCCCCGCGCGTAATTCGGTAGAAACATCTGGCGCCGTCTGTGGGAATCTTACAAATTGCAAACCTCGTATAAACACCACCAAAACCAAAGGTCCACATGCTCAACCCGGTGACTAACGGCAGTAACACGCCCGATGGGGAGACTCCGCCAGGCTCACAGGAGCGGAATGTGCAGACAACTGGCAGGAACGACGACGATGGGCGCATCAGCGGCATGGTCCAGGAGTTGCGGGAGGCAGCGCTCGAGAGAGCAGAGGAGCGCCAAATCCGCCGGAGGATGGAAGAACGACTGAAGGCGCTCATCCGCCAACAGATGGAGCAGCATGAGGAGACCCAGGAGACCACCAGCGAGGAGCGACATCCGTTCGCCAGAACCGACGCCCAGGCGGCCCGAGCGCCCCCGCTTGTGGAGGAGTCGGCACCCCCGACGAACAACGCTCTGATCCTGCAGAGGATGGAGGAGCTGGCGGAGGAAGTCTCACGTTTGCGCAAGGACAAGCTGGCCGGTCAGGGCGGGACGTTCGCCCCCCGGGTCAGTCCGTTCGCGGCGCACATACTGAAGAGAGGAAGGGACCCCCACGCCAAGATAACGAAGATCGCTCGGTTCGACGGAAGCGGAGACCCACGCGCGCACGTGGACGAGTTTCGGTCCACCACGGACAGGACCCGATATTCAGACCCAACCTTGTGTTTTCTATTCCAGGAAACGCTGGCGGAAGAGGCGCGGAGCTGGTTCTACGAGATCCCGCCAGGATCCGTCCACTCGTTCCTCGAGCTGGCGGAGAGTTTCCAGAAGCGCTATCGGCTCCAGGGGAAGTACAACACCACGGGCATCCTCCTCAAGGTCCGTCAGGGGATGGACGAGAGCCTGTCGAGCTACATCAACCGATGGAGGACGCTCGCCAGCACGTGCAGGGACCTTGACAAGCAAGTGGCCAAGGTAGCTCTGATGGACAACCTGCTCGCCACCCCATTCGTAGAGAAACTTGTAAGGAAGGAGCATCTCGACTACGACGAGATCATGGACCTGGTTGTACAGAAAGCGCTGGTGGAAACACGGGTGTACGGGTCCACCTCCGAGTCTAGCACCAACAGGCCGGAGGAGAACGCTCAGCCTCGACGGCCCTCGGGCAGCGGAGAGACTCCAGCTAGAGGATACAAGAGACACCAGGACGCGCCAGGACAGAGCAGTCAGAAACCCTCTCTTCGCAACCACCGGGCGGAGGGATCGGCGCAGCAAGGCGCCCGCCAACCGGCAGGGCAGGAGGTCTTTACGATCGACGGGCAATCACCCGAACAACTTCTCCACCTGCATTGGCGCCGGCTCCCACCACCAAGCGGCGTCACGGCAGCAATGGCCCCGGTCGCCCGAATCCCGAGCATTTGGTGTGAATACCACAACGCCGCCACCCACCACACCAACGACTGTCCTCTGCTGAGGAGGGCCCTCGGGGATATGAAGAGGAACGGTCGTCCCAGGGCGGGGGGACAACGACGCCAGGCGAACACCAGGACCCGTGGGACTATCAACACGATATCCGGGGGTAAGCGCAAGGAGAGAGCATCGTCGCCCGACCGCGCGGGCAGGGAAGTATTGGTAATCGGGGCAGGAAGAGCGCCCAAGGAAGGAAGGAAGGGAGCGCCCACCATCAGCTTCACAACAAAGGACGAGGAGGAGAACCCGAAGGACAGCACCCTACCGTTCGTAATCGACGCAATCATCGACCAATTCCTTGTGAAGAGGGTGCTGGTTGACAACGGGGCGTCTGTCAACATAATCTACTTAGACGCGTACAGGGCGCTCGGCAGACCCGCACGAAAGATGACGCAGGATCATGAGTGTATCGCCAGCTTCACGGGCGAGACCTCGTATCCCATCGGAAGCGACAACCTGCGGGTCGAGATTGGCGCACCCGACTCCCCGCACAGCGAGATCCGGACAGACTTCATCATCATGGACACCCTCTCCCCCTACAACGCCATACTCGGGAGGCCAGGGATCTGCAGGCTGAGGATGATCGTCGCAACATACATGCTCTTGGGACGATTCCCAACTGAGCACGGAGTCGGACATGTCCGAGGATACGACAACGAGGAGGCGGCGAAACCTCGTAACGAGCACGAGGTCCTTGCCCTGGAACCCGCGCCAGGATCAGAAGTACCCGACGATCCCCGCGACGGGCTGATGGCCGTATCACCCGTCCCCGAACGCGAAGAACTGAGGACGACCCAGCTATCCTCCGAACACCCGGAAAGGACGGTCCAAATCGGGGCGTCATTGGCTCCCGCAATAGCTGAACGACTGATCGCGCTGTTGAAAGAGAAGCAGGAAGTATTCGCCTGGTCGTACAAGGACATGCCCGAGATCAGCACGAACGTCATATCCCATCGACTGAGTGTCAGCGCCAGCGCCCGAGTAGTGAAGCAGAAGCGGCGGGCGTACAAGGCAGAGCACTATGCGGCCATGCACGAGGAGGTGGACCGACTACTGGGCATCGGGTTCATCCGGAAGGTGGATTATCCCAAGTGGATTTCCAACGCGGTGATGGCTGATGTGTGGTATGGTAGGTGTTGCTAATCTGCTTAAGCGGATAAGTATGTTAATCGTACAACTAATGATACAATACTAACACCAAGGACAAGAGCCTCACCAGATTTTGGTTTGTGGACTGAAAATTTCACGTCGAAGCAAGTATTCCGGCAAACGAACACAGGGAAAAGCTCAGGCAAGTGCAGGTCGCAGAAAGATTCCGGCAGAGTTTCGGTAAGATATGAGAGTGATGAAGAAGACGACGACAAGGAGACCCTATTTATATTACTCGGACGGAATACGCCAACGAACGCCAGTCGTCCGTTTTTCGCGTGTCCACCCTCGGATCATGACACGTGGCCGGGGCGGTTTACTTGCCCTCCTCAGTAACCGCGCCAACTCTTCCACTTCCCGCCTCGATTTCAAACCCTAGCACGGTCTCCCACAGCCCAACACGTGGCGCCCATGCCCCACTCCCACGCTCCCACGCGCGTGACGTCTGCCCTCCGAGTAATCATCACAACATCAGCATTTAATGCAAGGGCACGCTAGCATTAATTGCGACGGCTAGCATTTATTACACCGGTTCCCCAAGAGATGTCAAAAGGAATGTCACCTCCAAACGTCTCATCAGAGCACCACCAACCCCAAGGCAAGGACAACACGCCACGACACCAACCATCTCTACTGGCGCATGCACCACCCACACGACCGGACGCTCACAAAACACCAGGTTAGTACACGTACCACCCGGGCGCCCCGAAAGAGAGCTAACGCCTGAATTCCCTTTTGGCCGTGCCCCGAGTGAAGAGCTGCGCCGTACGGGATGGGGTTCTTCCTCTACGTACGCGCACGCATTAGCAAGCCGGATCAGGCGGCAGAGGCATGGGGCACGCCCCTTCTCTGAGCGCGCGCTGAGACCGATGGGCGGCACGGGCATGGGGTCCACCCCCTCCGTGAGCGCACCGTTACATGATCGAAGAGCAAGCCGGCTGTCATGACAGAGGCATGGGGCCAACTCCTCTCTGGGCGTGCTAAGTCGATGGGCGGCACGGGCGTGGGGTGTTTCCCCTCCGTGTGAGCGCAACGTTAACATTCGACCTCGACTCGGAGCGCCAAGGGCGTGCGGTCCGACCCCTCCTTGCGCGTTCCGGGATTGATGAGCGCGGGCGCCTCCCCGGTCGCGAAAGCAAGCCGACTGTCATAACGGAGGCATGGGGTTCGCCCCCTCTCTGAGGGTGCTAAGTCGAAGAACAGCACGGGCATGCGGTCCGTCCCCTCCGTAGCGCGTTACTTATAGGTCGCGGTCTTGATCCCTCCGTTGACGCTATACCGTATGGAACGGCATCCCCGTTGATGTACGCGGTGCACCGCGCCATCCCAATGCCGGTGTTACGAAAAACATTTGCATACACACACATCATACCACACATTCATGCATCATACCATACATCCATACATCATAACCTGCATACTTATATACCTATATGCTTATATACCCATCTATCTGTTTCCCTATATATCTGTATATCTGTTACACCACGAATGCTTACAAAATCCCACCCCATCTGACCAGGCCCATAGATACACCAACGCACGAACAGGCAACACCCCACGGGCGCGCGGGTCCAAACTAGCAAGATCAGTTTGGACGCCGGGCCCAGAATACAGGAGCAGGTACACGTTCGGACGCCAAGGTCCCACTCCGTCATGCGAGCCCTTCCTTGCCTGGAGAGTTGGGGGACTTGGGGGTCACAGGATCATGACCACTGCTCAACCGGATAAGTATTCTTGTTAAACGCACACCCTTTTTCAACTCCCCAGTCAAGAAAGTTCTCTTTGACTTGGGGAATTGGGGGACTTGTTTGTATTGTATCATTAGTTGTACGATTAACATACTTATCCGCTTAAGCAGATTAGCAACACCTACCACACCACACGCAAGACCACCAAGAAGGCCCCAACTTTACTCACCAGACCCACCCCCTCCGGGCGCGCACGCGCCCGAACATACGGATCACACACCAGCAGGTACACCAAAGTCCCACATCGAAGAACACCACCAGGTTCCAAACTCAACCACCTATATATATTAGGTATTTATTACAGGTAAGATCGACCAATTCACTCGACCGGAACACTACTCGCACGTTCGCTTGACTGTTATATCCAATACATCTTCTGACTTAGGCATCGAAGCGTTGAAGGCGGGCCACCCCGTCTTGACCCCTGACTGCCTGTTTCATTGTTGTATTCTTCTAACAGCTGCACCCGAACGCCCGAGGGAAGGAGCAAGCGCCCGACAAGAGAGCCCACCGCCCGACAGGAAGGATCCCGCACGCACGAAGGAAGAAGAGGAGAGCACGCCCGTCCATCCGAACAGGCCCACCATTCGGATGCACCAAGAGGAAGGAAGAGGAGGAAGCTTATTCTTGTTGCTTCTGCCCCGTTACGCCCCCGCGCGTAATTCGATAGAAACAGATGGTGTAACTTTGGCAGCACCATACACCAGAAGCTGCAAAAATCATGTAGATAATCAATGAACTATTATAGATTGACCATATTTGGCCCATAGACTACAGGCACCAAAACAAATAAACATGGTGTCTACTATTTAGTTTCATTTAAAGAAAATCTACAAGCAATATTGTACGAATGTTTGAATTCAATAAGCTTTATTAAGCTATGGACTTAAATTGTAAAGTGGATCAGGAACATACATAAATTGGATGATGAATTCATGATTACCCATATGAAAAGGAATATTCAAGTCATGGCAGTCATTACAACCGAATTCGGCAACTGATCTAAGGCACTGAACTGAACTTGAATCAGGACAATAACTGTATATCAAAGGACACTTACATCCATAGTTTTCACTGGTGTCATATTGCCATTGATATCTGTCATGTTCAATGCGCTTGAATCTTGATAAAACTTATACACCAATTCCGGCGAGTGGTGAAGAACTTGATAATATTGCTGCACAAAGGCATAGCCAACAAGCTGGGCACTAGGAGGAAGGGAAGGATTTGCTAACTTTGCTTGCATGGAAATCTATAGAAAGTTTAGAATCTACGAATTAGTAGACGAATCTATTAATTGAAACCACTCGGATGTCTAGAACAGACCACAAACATCAAAAGAACATAAAACAACAAATTCCAATAACAGTTAACCAAACAATAACTAGGTCAAGTAGCATAACTACTTGAAAAGCATTAAAATTCGACAAGCAGTCACACTAAATAAGACACTACCATATATGTCAGAGCTACAAACGAAACCCCAAAACCAAAATAAGCACACCACGACGGCTTTCAGCACTACAAAACTAAGTGACACACAACTAATACATCAAAAACAACACGACTAGACAAAATGCTCACATAAATATCCTAAATCACGCGATTACGCACACAATTACAAGCCTTTAGGCACACCCAAAAGCACTGGAATCATGTTATACACTACTTAACACAAAACCGCAATCTCCATATCTTGACAGTAGCCGTCGGAATATCCCCTACACACAACAAACAATTTCACAACCGATTCAAATTTCAAATCAAGCTTCTATGTTTCAATTACTCATGCTTGTTATTAATCACTACTCATAAGTCATAATCTGTTGAAACAACTCAACCACAACTAAATTCGTGTTCTCCTCACGGATCATAAAATACAAAGCTAGCGAGCTGAATTGAAATATAACAGAATCGTCAGAGTTACTGTGATCGAAGTAAGGAGGTTGTGACAACCCGAACCGTAATCATGCAGTTATCGATTTGTGTTACGCGTTATCGCAGATTAGTCGCATAATTGGGTTGTTAATGACTTTTTCATCACACAAGAATTTGTGTTAACTTCCTTCACGAGAACTGTAGAGTATTTAATTCCGAGCTTGTGAGAATTTTCGAAAAAAAATTCGGATAAGCGAGCAATGTTTTATCGAGTTTTGAAGTCGGTTGGTGAATATATATAAAAGTGTTATTTTTATTATTGATTTAATCGTGACCGTCCGATTTGGATCATATTGAACCGCAGCTATTGATTTGGGCTGTATGTGTATGGATATGTATACGGTATAAATATGTGACAATTTAGGAAAGTTTCTAATTTGAGAAATTTGGGTTGACCCGCGTTGATCCACGGGTCAAAAACTGACCCGTTTGGCTTCGAATCTTCTCGGCGGCGGCGAGCTCTTTTCTGGCCACCTTTGGTCGTGACTCCTTGATGAGAATTGTTGGGCTTGGACTCTTTCTTTTGATAGGTGGATCGCCCCCGTTGGTGGCCGGAGGAAGAAGAACCGACGTGATGAAGATGAGGGAATTCCGACCGGATTTTGCCGGTGACGGAGGTGGCGGAGACGGTGGTGATGAGGGTTAAAGTTATAGGGGTTTTGTAGCCCATGGAAAGGCGAGTTTATCCCAAGTGGTTTCGGCCCTTGCCGTGGCCAGTGGTGACCGATCGAAGTATGAGATTCCGGCCAGATTTTTCAATTTTACGGTGAGATTTCGATGTTTTCCGGTTAGAATTGGGTTTAGCATTGAACTAAAAAGTTGTTGGAAATGTTGAGATCTTCAAATTGATGTATAGGTCAAAGTTCTCTGGGCCGATGGGATTCCAGTGGCTGTGCGCGGCGGATCTCCGGCGATGTGGATTTTTCGACAAAGTTTTATGTCGTTTGGCTTGTTTTCGCGTGCCAAACACAATGGTGAGGTTCATATTCATATTTAAGTTTGTTAAATTTGGGCGAGTATTTAATCGGACATTTATCAGTTTAATTCACGATAATATTAAAGATGCTTTGAGTATCCGTTTATTTGCGAGTCGTTTGATATTCGGGATTGGTTTGGTTTGCGACTCTTTAAGGTGAAAGATTACATGGAATTGAAATCAATATTTGGTTGAGTCAGTAATTAAATAGGAAAATACGTTGTTCGAGTATATGAGATTCTCGATGTTATTACTCAACAAATTACGATCTTAGCTATGCAATATGAACCCCGATGATCAAATATTAATTTTAATCGTGGTTTCAGGATGTTGAGTTAGCGGGTTTGTTAGATGAATAATTGATTCCGCTTTATGATTATCCCGTCAATCCTGTGAGTGGACACTTTGATTTTCACAGTTGATTTGCGAGTCTATGATTATGCATTTTATGAGCATACATTAGTTTGGAGGCACATATGATCGATTTGTTTTTACACAGAGTATGGTTATTATGAATGCATCGATGCTATGGCCTCTCGTCTGATCCCCGAGATGCTTCGGGAGGGTCATGACAAACACCTGACCCGTGATTACACAGCACCCAGGAGGGTTAGGACAAGTACATGACCTGGGCATGTTTGTAACTTGAGGAAACGTACTCAAGTTACTGCATCCACACATACACAGTACCCAGGAGGGTTAGGACAAACACCTGACCTGGGCTTGTTTATTTTCAGACTCGTATTATTTTTATGTGCATTATTTATGAAGGCATATTATTTACAGTTTCAGTTAAAAAGTGAATTATTATTTTCGTCCACTCACTCTAACATTTTTTATGATTTTACATGCCTTTTTCCTGGGATTTTTGGTTTTAGTTGCCCAGATTGCAGTGTGTATCATGAGGATGCTGAATGTCATCGAGGGCGTCGAGTCCACTAGTCAACTCCTTCAGCTGTAGGTCCTTGCTCACTGTCAGTTTGTCTCCTGTGTTATTAAAGTCACTATGGATATTGGTTCAGTAGTATTGTCTTGTGAGACTCTTGTAAATAGGTTATCACTCGTATAGTTGTCGAGTTGAGTTTCTTTGTTTGTGAATCAGTGTATTTATTGGAATTATGTTTTCCAATTCTGAATAATATATCAGGTTTAATTACAGTCTTATGTTGAGAAATCTGGATGGACATCAGTGGTCCACGATATTGTTTGTGAGTTTATATGCGGAGTGTCAGTTTTCCTTGCAGGTTTTTGGTTGTCTCTTGTATAAGGGAAGTTATGTCAAAAATTTCAAAGAAACTAGTAGATTAGGGTCAGTCGTTATGACTTGATTCTAGATTACTAGTTAATCTAGGGTCGGGTCCTTTCAGAGGTGTACGAAGAAAATAGAGAGATGAATACCTATGGTTTCTTCGATGGCTAGGTTGACAATAGGGATGCGTTTGTTGCGAACCGGCTGCCTCCACTCCACGTCAAGACCAAAACAATGAACCAGACACTTTAATTAACCAATGTCACTATCAATTGAATCGTATTAAGCTTCTTCAAAATCCTAGCTGAGTTAAATTGGGACTGACCATGATGCTGGACAAAGATAAATAGAAGATGAAGTAGAAGAGGCGAGTGGTGCCTCCACGACGACTGAACTGAAGTAGGCAATGACTTGAGGCGTCAGAGCAGCGCGACGACCGACAAGGAGAAAGGCGTGCACGGCGGCGCGACGAGATACGGTGGATCTGAGCTCGATGCGAGTACATGCACGAAGGTCGCTATATGTTGGACGGTGCAAGCATTCACGGCGGTGATCGACGTCGATGTCCGGAGCAGCGAGACCGAGTTCAATCTTGGAGAGAGAGAGAGAGAGAGAGAGAGAGAGAGAGAGGATTTCTCAAAGGGGGAGGTCTTTCAGAAGATCGGTGACAATTTTCGTAAATATGATGAAAACTGAGGTCTGTTACAAACTTAAAAACAGAATTGACATTTTTGAGATGGAAAACTTATGGTAGGTTTTTGAGGAAAGAGAAAGTCTAAACTGAGTTTTTTTTTTCTCATTTTACTTTTTTTTTATAAGGAAAAACATTTTGGGTTTTTTTGGAAATAGGTCCCTAAAAGTGGGTGTTTTATTCATTTGTCTTTAATAATTTTCTCTATTCTTAAAGTTACAGAGGTTTACTGTATGCCGTTTGTCGTATAGACTTTGGAATGCCTAAGGGCATCTCCAATGGAGAGGAGATCTAAAATCTAGGGGCTATAATTATAGCTTTTCTTTAGAAAAGTCTTATTCAATAGAAAAAAATTGAGAATCTAGGGGCTAAAAATCTAGACCCAAGTACTAAATAAAGTGCTAAAATAAGACTTGATATAACACCTCTAGCATGTGGGACCCACACATAAAATGTAATAACACATCTATTATAATTTTATTATACAACCTTAACCATAGACATTGAAGCCCTAAATAAAAAGTACTAAATTTGAGTCTTATATATAAGTTGAACACCCTATATACCTATATAGAACTTAATAATTGGAGATGCGCCTTGACCGACTATATCACATACGACGTCGTTTTTGGGATGCATCTTTACCTTTCGACTCTCCGAGTGCTGCTTTGATTTTCTTTTCCGTCTAAACAAGAAATCCCCAGGATCACCATCGCCACCTGAAACTCGTTCATCTCTAATCTCTATCTCTCTGTAAGTATTCATTATCCGAACCTCACTCCAGTTAGCAAAGTTTGCATCTTTTCGATTTGGGCTCTAAATTTGTCATCTTTTTGTTTTGTTTTAAACTATGTCAAATTTCTTGTTCCAAAAGCCAAGAACAACAGATGATGATGACGATTTTGGATGAGCTTTGATTCTGTTTTTTCATGGGTTTGTTAAATCTGAAACAGCTTATGTTTGTTCAGTGTGCGGTTGAAGATGGCGGCGACGGAGCCCAAGGCAGTGACTGAGGTTGCAAAGATGGACCTGTTCGAAGACGATGATGAGTTCGAAGAGTTTGAACTCAATGAAGGTATGCAATTACACCTCAAGCCCACATTTAAATTTCACTTTATTTTTGGAAAGACATCAATTTCTGATTTTACATTCCTAGGGTTTTGAGTTGGTTAATCATTAGATTGAGATTGGTGATCTTGGTGAGTTCATTTCGATTGCAATAGAATTGTGAACATAATCTTTTGGGTCGTTTAGTTTTAGCCTCTTAGTCTCTTCAGACTGTTGAGATTCATAAGAAATCCAATTACCAAGATCTGTTGACCTTGTAAATCTCGCAGATTCTCAGGTTTTGTCTATCTGAGCTTTGGCAAGGAATAGTTTTGTTGTCGTAGTTTGCTATTTTCTGCTGATTTTCATCGTTTCAGTTTGATTCTACTTTGCATAACTATTTGGAGATCTTGCATTCTTCTGGTTCTGAGAGATTGATAGGTCTTAGTATATTTGTCTCTGCTTGATTTCCTGATCAGCCGGGAATTTTGACGGTTCTTAGTTATTGTCTTGCAAGGACAATGCATCCCTACATTGCTTGTTAGATTGCTTGCATGGTTTTCTCTTATTCATACTTCATGGCAGATGATTGTCTGCTATGTTGATCGAGCTGATGTTTTGCTACATTCTTAGTACTTATCTGTCTTGTGTAAGTGATGATGCCTCCACATAGCTTGGTAGAGTGCTTGTTGTTCCTTCTAGCAATTGACAGTATCTTGCGTTAACTGAGTAGGAGTTGTGCTGCATTCTAACACTCTGCCTTTCTTCTTAAATAATAATAGAATGGGAGGACAAAGAGGAGGGCAAGGAAGTGACACAGCAGTGGGAGGATGACTGGGATGATGACGATGTTAACGATGACTTCTCGCTCCAGCTGAGGAGGGAATTGGAGAACAATACAGAGAAGAAAGAGTAGTCTGCACTCTGCAGGCTGCATCTGTCATTTGCCCATTTCTTTTGAATTTGCAATGTACTTTAGTTGCTTAAAGTTGAGATGGGTTTGCTTGTTTTCCTTTTAGGAACACGAGGTACCAGACATAAGATCTTGTTGACATTCCTGATGAGTTTCCATATCAATGTTTCATAATTTTTGAATAATCTTCGGATAATCATTGCATGTTCTGTGCTTGGTGCTCCCCCAGTAGATAGAATCAGTGAGTACTTGTTAGCTTGCATTCTTTGCCTAGTTCTAGAAATATGCTCGTTTCACTCGGATCTTTTGTATGTTTCGTCGTTTAGGGGCCTTACTGTTGGTTTAAGACTAAGGGATACAAGTCATACAACTAATGGAAAGTGCCTTTGTCTAGTTTCTTGCTCGAGGTGTGAGCATACTGCATACTTCAAAATTCAAAACCTTCTAACAAGAGTAAAATCCATATGTATCCAAAAGTACAGAACAACAAAGCTTGCATCCAAGAGCTACGCTCCCGTTGGTAAAGAACCGGCAATGAATTGGCAAACAAGGAAACCTTCGCCTAATATGCTGAAGGATGGTGAAGAGCTTATTAGGCGGCCAAAATCAAGATTGAACACAAAGCACAAAACATAGGTGAACTTGATTCTACGTCATTTCTATTCGAAACTCACCTGCAACACTAGTTTCCTCAAGGGAATTCTTATCAATCTTCGGAGAGTTGACACAACCGCGACACACGGGACAAAGTGGTGTCCTCAACAACCATAAGTCTATGCATTCTGCATGGAAGCTGTGCCCGCAATTCGGCATCAACCTGCACTTATCCCCCGTCTGGAAATTTTCTAAACAAACTGCACAATCCACAGTGTTTGCGTTTCCTCCTGCCATATAATCAAAGCAAGGAAGCATATTTAACTCCTCACTAGACATCCTTTTGATCTCGATGCTGCATCTTTGAACCACAACACTAACAACACCTTGAACATGATTGCCTCCGAAGAATGCTCTCCCAACAATACAAATATGAATCACAACCAAAACACCAATCCCCACAAGCAGTAGAATCACAGAAATAACAATCTCCATAACCATAACACTCTGTAGCTGAACTCTAAGTCTCTACGAACACTAAAACAAAAGTTCAAAACTTAACGAAAGGCCAAGCCCAAAGCTTGTGAAAGCTGTAGACTTTATGAAGGCATCCTGGGTATCTTCACGTTGCTTAGTTAAACCTGAAGAAGCTGAAACGGTCTCGGGGAAGAAGAAAACGAACTTATATGCGTTCCCTTGGGATTTGAGTTTCTTGAATGTGGCAAGTTTGTTACAAAGTGGGCTGCTTCTTCTGTCTTCTTTGTGTTAATTAATAATGGATTTACATAGAGCATCCTCAGTCCTCACCTCACCAACTAGGCAATAATCAACAATTTGTATATAGATGAAAAAGAATACGACAGTTTGGACCTTACATATTTGATTGAAGCAGAAACATCTCATTCAAAATTTGCATGCCATAGCCTTTTAAAAAAATAGAGTATGTCTTGATATTCAGTAATACAAGTTGTGCTGATGTGGTATTGTATATGAATTTGATGTTGTATTGTATAAGGTAGTTGAAATATGATTTACTAAAAAATATACATCTTTCATCGGATACAAATTTAGTAACAGTTGATCGAGTAGAATTAATCAAAAACATACGGTAGAACTTCAATAATTTAATACTTGATTAATTAACAAACTCGCTAAAATAATATTTTTGTCGGTCCCGACTTTGGGACAACGTGGTAAATTAATAATTCGTTAAATTTATAAGATAATAAAAGTTTGAGAATTCATATAGACCTCATGCAATATATAAATTAATAATACTTATATATATAACTAATTACTCATTTATGATTACTTCATGAACAATGACTCAAGTGTGACTTTTGCTTTTTGAAATTGATGTCACCTTGAACTTCAACTTGGACTTTTCTTAACATACATGGTATGAATTTCTGGTGTTGTCTTCTCATTGTATATTTAATAATAGAGTGCCCTTATTAGTATAACAAAATAAATTGAAAAATGTGTACATTGAACAATATACAACAATAATAGTTTTTTAAATTAATAAGTTATTAATTTACTAATAAATTAATATATTATTTTATCGATTAATTAATTTTTTGCTAAATTAATAGAATTTACCATTCTCAAGGCTATTAATTTATAGAGCTTTAACTGTAATTATTTTTTTAAATAGTATCTATTGTTGAAGTGGAATATATGATAACTGAAAACTGTAACTTTTTCATTGATAGCATGCTTTATATATGTAGGCTGATACAATCTGTTACAGTAACTGTCCTGATAAAACAGAGATTGTTTGTATCTCTATCTAGACTAAATCGTATCTAACTAGGACAAGTCACATACCAGAAGTTACGGAGAATAAATCTCCGTAAACACTCCCTTTTGTATCGATGATCTAATGAATGATGCATGACCTATTACTTCACTAAAAACGTTATCAAGCAAACAAAAACCTCATGAGTAAAACAAAAGTTTAGTCTAAGGGAAACAGAGTACAACACATCAACTGCAAAGGCAAATACATATGATGTAGACTCCCCCTGATGTCTATAGAAATGTAACTCTCCCTGATTGTAAACTCATTCATGAAGTTCAGATAACCCGCGCATACCAATGCGTCTCACATGTTTAACAAATGTAGATTTAGGTAATGACTTGGTAAACAAGTCTGCAACATTATCCGTCGAATCAACCTGGTTCACATGGATATTCAACAGCTGCTATTGTTATTGATTGAAGAAGAATTTTGGCGATATATGCTTTGTATTGTCACCCTTAATATAACCCAACTTCATATGTTCAATGCATGCCGCATTATCCTCAAAGATGCAAGTGGGAGCCATCATTGTAAATGGTAATCTACTAAACCCTCGAATATGATGAATGACTGACAAAAGCCAGACACATTCTCTAACCGCTTCATGCAAAACAATGATTTCTTAGTTGATCTCTAAGAAATCGTCGTGTTTCTCATGGTGAAAACATAATCAATATGTGAATGACCTTTGTGTAGGTCAAAGAGGTACCCAGCATCAACAAATCTGACCAACACATCAACCGGTGTTTCAGAATAGGGGACTGTAGTAAAACTGCTTGCAGTAGGGAAGGAATTTGACGCATCAAAGTTCTCGCTCGACGGGTAGACGAATGCTTATGTTTAATCCAGGGTACCGGTTTTGATGGGTCAAAACCATTCCTCGATGAGTCCAAAGACACCTTCGAGTTATCACAGTTTACCACTTTCGACTGGTTGTAAGATCCCTTCGACGGGTCAAAATCTATAGATCTTGCCTTCTGTGATTCAACCATCTATTTTCCAGGAATTTCAAGCATCTCTCTGTATTCTTTGTAAGGGAAGAATAAGCCCAAGTCAATGGAACCCTTTAAGTATCTGAAGATTTGTTTTACTCTATTCCAATTATGTTGCGTAGGCGCAGAGCTAAATCTAGCCAACAAGTTCACTGAGAAGGAAATATCTGGACACGTGCACTGGGGTAGATATAACAAAGCTCCAATAACACTAAGATATGGAATTTCAGTTCCCAAGACTTCCTCATCGTGATCTTGCAGATAAAATGGATCCTTCTTGGGGTCCAGACTGCGAACTACCATTGGCGTGCTAACAAGGTATGATTTGTCCATATTAAATCACCTGAGCATCTTTTGGACATAAGCAGTTTGGTGAATAAGGATTCTACCAACTCAATATTCCAGCTCTAATCCGAGACAAAATCGAGTCTACCAAGGTCTTTCATCTCAAATTTAGATTTCAAGTAGCCAACCGTCTCATTGATTTTATCAAGAATCCCGATGATATTCATATCATCTACATAGACTGCTACTATAAAAAATCCTGAACTTGTTCTTTAAATGAATACACAAGGGCATAAGTCATTATTCTTGTATCTCTTGATTCCCTTCCCAATTAAGTAGTCACTAAAACGTGTATATCACATTCTACCGGATTGTTTCAATCCATATAGTAAATATCTCAACCTAATTACATGAGCACTCTATGGTTTAGAGTTACTTGATTTTGGTATAGCAACGCCTTCCGACACTTTCATGTATATCTCTTAATCAAGATCCCCATAGAGATATGTAGTAACCACATCCATAAGCTGTACATTTAGTTTTTCAAACACTACCAAACTTATCAGGTAAAGGAAGAAGATGATGTCCATGACCGGAGAATACGTCTCCTCATAATCAATTCCAGGGCGTTGAGAGAAACCCTACGCCACAAGTCTAGCTTTATAACGCAAGACCTCATTCTTCTCATTACGCTTCCAAATAATTACCCATTTATCTCCTACCTGCTTCACATTTGGTGGGCATAATACTACCAAACCGAAAACCTGTCTTTTATTTAGAGAGTCTAGTTCAGCCTGGATTGCTACCTTCCAATTCGGCCAATCTACTCTTCGTTGACAGTCCACAACAGAGCGAGGTTCCACTTGATCGTCGCCTATGATCTCCTCAGTGATGGAATAAACAAATACATCATCAACTAACATGGAATATCTATCCATAAAAACGTGCTGATAATTTGTTTTAGGCGAGATTTCTTTGTTCTCTGACATCACAAAAGGTTCTGAGGTGTCCCCCAGATATGTCAATTGTGATTCAAGGATATAACTATAGTCAGAGACAATCTCATATGAATGATTCACAGTGTTGATGATGAATGAATCTTAATGTGCCTCGATGACCTTCCTTTTAACCAGCGGCTCATCAGTGAATTTTCCTGGTCTCCCCCTTTTCTTGGTGGGAGCCGAGGCCGACGCAACATCTTCCATATGGATAAGAGGAATTCTTCCTTTCCCGGTGTTGACACTAAACAATCCATTTTTCAGAATTTTCAATCTTGCAGGAACATTTGCAGCATGTATTTCCGATCTCGTTACTTTAGCGATATTAGTAAAGGAGTCAGGCATAGAGTCTGTTATTTTATGAAGATAAAGTATTCTTTGCACTTCTATCGCACTCTGAGATATGCGGAAATCATGATGAGACATAGTGGGATGAGACCACGCCAATCCCTGACGTTGAACCAGAATAGATACATCCATTCCTCCCCCTAACATCAGGAAGTATGTCTCATCGAAGTGCCAATCTTCATATCTTGCAGTAAAGAGATCCCATGTCAAAGATTCAAGATAGCGGGCTATCATTAGAGCTTCATAGCCAACATAAATTCCTATTCTTTGTTGAAGACCCATTTTAGTATGTTGTGGAGGCACAAATGGCAAATATGGCGTGCAACCAAAAATGCATAGATGTGAAATGTCAGCCTCATATCCAGTTACTAATTGGTGCACACTGAATGGTTGGCGGGCTATGAGTCGAAAATGAAGAAGCATAACTACGTGTAACACTGCATATTCCCACACAGAGACCGGTAAGTTTGTATGCATTACCAAAGTTCGAGACACAAGCTGTAACTGCTTAATGTGAGCCTTTGCTAAACCATTCTGGGAATAAACATGAGGAACAAGATGTTCAACTTCAATCCTAACTGACATGCAGTAATCATCAAAATATTTTGATGTAAATTCTCATGCGTTGTCCAATCTAATAAACATGATTGAATGATCCAGGTGGTGAGCCCGGAGCTTAATGATTTGTGCCAGGAGTTTTGCAAACGCAACATTCTTTGTGGATAGCAAGGCAATGTATAGCCAACGCGTTGATGCATCTACCAAAACCATGAAATATTTGAATGGTCCACATTCCGGTTTGATAGGTCCACAAATAACACATTGGATCCTTTGTAAGAATGGAATATTCTTTGTGTTGTCAACAAAAAAAGAAGAAGGTGTCTATAACTTTGTCAATGAACAACCTTTGCAAAATGAGTGATGTGCATCAGAGATTGTAATCTATGAATCAGGTGGGATAACGCACTTTGCCTCAGCACTATTTTGCCGGGATTGTGCTGCACTCGTCTTGGAGACAGAGCCAGGAATGAGAGGAGTAGTCTCATCCTCCCCATCTAAACCGATAGATTGAGGTATGCCCACATGCTTCTTCGTTCGGAAGAATGGATGACCATGATAGTTTTTCAATATTTTGATCATCATGTCACGACCTGGGTGTCCCAGTCGAAAATGCCAAAACTTGTATGAGTCTAAATCACACGAAGTTGTGTGAGTCATGGCATTGGATTCAATGATCCAAACCATAGTTAGATATAAACCACTACGAATAGCCGAAAACTTCTCTAGAATGTGTTTGTGACCACATTCAACAGAGATGATACACAATAATTCTTTTCTATTCTCACAATGTGTTTCCAAGTATAAACCATTGGCGCAAATATTCTTGAAACTTAGCATGGTTTGATTGGCCTTTGGCGCGTATAAAACATCAGTGATGAATAATCTTGTACCATGAGGTAGCAGAAACTATGCAGAATCATGCCCTTGAATAACCGGCATTTTACTAATCATGGTAGTCACTAAGGATTTATATGAAAAAAGATCCACAAATAGTTGCCTATTCCACAAAATGGTGTTGGTAGTACTACAATCTGCAAGACACTCAATCTCGCCTTGAGACATCTACAAAAGTAATGTAAATAAGTAAGTCTTTAAACTAAATACCAGGTGAACACTTCAAGTAGACACTTAAAGATTTGAATAAGAGTGTGACCTTGCTTGTTAAGTGCTTATATGGCATGTAAAAAAAAAATTTTGAACCTTTATGTTTCGATAAAAACCGATGTAGAACACACCAGAAACACCAAGTTCGGGTACCCTCTTCGATGGGTGGAGAAATATACTCGACCCAAAATAAACTTTGATTTTCCAATAACTATTTTTGACAGGTCGAAGAAGTTTCTCGATGGGTCAAAAATCAGAAAACCTTGTCACAGTGGCTGACATTCGACGGGTCGAGATAAACTTTCGATGGTTCGAATAAAACCTAAAACCAATATTGATTTTTTTGATATCTTTTTCGACGGATCGAAATTGTGATATTTTGGAGACAGTATCATCCAGTCGACAAGTCAAACTTTTTCATCGATGGGTCAAGTTGAAAAATAGGTAATCGAGGACCACTTTTTGACGGGTCAAAAATTGCAAAAATTGATACAAAGGATGATCTTCGACTGGTCGAGAGAAATCTCAACGGGTCAAAAATTCCCTGAGATCAAAACCATCCTCTTTTTATGTCTCATTTTTACTGTATCTTAGTGTCCTTATGCCATATGCAAATGTAAACATCGAACCATACACTTAATTTGTAGTGAAATATTATTCTCAACACGTTCAGATACCGAAAACTAGAGAAATTTCATTACTCGCCAACTTTAAAAATTACACCATAAATGTTCTTATTAGAAAAACCACGACAAAATTATACTGAAAATGACTAAAAAGTAAGCAAAAAAACCAAAAACTTGAATATATAACAGAGATAACCGCCAATTACATAGGATATTCAAAATTCAAAGTTACTATGTTCGGCTCCTTGTGCTCTGCAATGACGAGATTGGTGTCAGCTTCCATCTCGAATTCTCTAGCATAGTTGGACTCTTGAGCCAAGTACTGGTTGTGTCTTTTGTAGATGTTCTTGATTTCTTTGCTAGCAAGACACTGTTTGTGCATATGCTTTGTAGGACCACACTGGTAACATGTGAATTTTCCAGAATTTGAAGACATCGGCCCATCATTCTGCGAACCAGATTAGTTCCTGTTGGAGTTCGCGTTCTGAGCTCTATGCCAAGTCAGATTTTGGCTATGGCCTCAACCACATCCACGCCCTCCTCTCACACCACGTGGATCTTGTCCTCCACGTATGTAAAGTTACGAACGAATGTTCTTTTTCTCTATACGGGCCTTTCCTTCAGATTGATAACTCTCAGGCTTTTTAGTACTAACTGATCTTGAGTTAGTATTGCATATGATCTCATAATGCCTTTCCTTTTTAGCTAGGCTATTGATGAGATCATTGAAGGTAAGAATCATTCCCTATTCGTATTTGAGACTGTACTGATTAGTAATGATGCTCAAGGATGTTGGGAAAGCATTCAACGACTTTTCAATCATGTCATTCTCTGACTTGTCCACCTCACAGAAACTCAACTCAGACTGCAGATCTAACATCGCTTGATTGTAATCTTGGATCTTAGGAAAGATCCAGAAGTGTAAGGGATTCCCATCTTATAGTCAACTCTAGAAGCTATGCATCATACACATTGTTGAAACGTTGCTTCAAAAAATCCCACATATGCAGGGTATTGGTTTTCTCTAATTACTACTTTTTGAGAGTTAAATGAATGTGACGCCTCAAAAATATGAGGGCTTGAACTTTTGCTTCATCTATTGATGGAATGTCTTTTAGCCCAGTGGGTTTGATGTCGTTGTTGTGTCTCATTTCGATGAACGTATTTTTCACATCGGAGACCCAATGATAGTATTCCTTTCGTTAGATGTCAAGGATGTCGAATTATGGCATAGCCGGCTCATTCGAACTTATCTACAAAATACAAAGAGATTTAATTAGTATCGATCGAAGAACCACGATCACTAATATCAAGTTTTAATGAATAAGAACGTGATTTATAATGTATGTTCACAAAAATTGATTTTCAATAAACGGTGGCTCAAAATCACACTAAGAAACTGTGATAAGCCATCACATTGGATCAATTTCCCTTTGTTTTCTAAATCGTGACTCCCCCAGGACAGTCACTTATACTCTATGAATATATGTCCATAGGAACTAGGGCACAAATATGTAATAATCATAATATCACAATCCTAAGATCTAGGGTGTTGCAGGAAGTAGGTTTTATTCCTAGATCTAAAGATTGACGGTTTAGAAAATTTACCTCGATTGGTGTTATGCTCGGTATGTCCAGTACTGAGTTTGGACAATGTTGAGGAAGAGCTCGTCTAACACGGTTCTTTGCAAGTCGAGCAATCTTGTTGAATTTGGAGATTCTTTGAGCGTATGATGCACAAGGATTACCAGGAGAAGGAGGAGCCGATGGGTGGAGATCGACCGTGAGAAGTGCTGCCGACGGTGGAAGCTAGTGTTTTAGGGTTAGTTTTTTTTTCTTTTTCTGTTTAGGATTTGAGGTGATGACTATCAACTCAAGAGTTGCTGATAATGTGTTGAAGATGAATATATGATAACTGAAAGCTGTAATTATTTCATTGATAGAATACGTTATATATATAGGCTGATACAATCTGTTACAATAACTATCCCGATAAAATTAACATAGATTCTCTGTTTCTCTATCTAAAATAAATCGTATCTAACTAGCACAAGATAGACACAAAAAGTTACGGAGAATAAATCTCCTTAAACATCTATGACACGTTTACTTACTTAGAATTTGAATTACCAAGAATCGGAATAAACTGGAATCGGAATCACAAGGAATCAGAATGATAATATGTCATTTTTATTGAGCTGTTTACTTACCATTTGAAATCATAATAGGAATAGGAATCAAAACTAGTTTGATTTCTGTAATACCCCTATGAAACAATAGCTATATATTCATATTCAATAACTTTTTTTATGAATTTGAGCAAAATTTATTGAAAAAATGATTTAAAAGATATCAACATAAGAAAAAATCATATGAGCTATCTAAATACCGAAAAACGAAAAAATCAAACGTCAAATCTAGCAAACTTTATAGCTAGACAAAGATTTAAATTCAACAAAATGATAATCATAATATATTTAGAAAAAATTAAAATATAACCATTTGTAGTAACAATTTAGAAAATAAAGTAAAATATCATCATGCCTAAAGAAATGTGAGTCTTTAATAATACATAAGGTTCTTTAAAAAAAATATACGTAAGGGTATTATTTGTACAAAAGTTGATTCCGTGATGAATGATTTCCAAACCCACTTCACCCCTTGAGAATTCAATTCTAGGTTTATTCGGGAATGATTCTTGTTCCACCTCCATTCCGATTCTCAAATATGCTATACAAGTAAACGCTAAAACTCTCTCATCCCCAAATCATTTCCAAAAAATTAATTCTCATTCCCAATTAACAAATATGTCCCTACATCATTCAAAATTTTAGAATACATTCCATCAATGTAGTACGCGAAGAGGAAAGGAAACAAAAAAGCACCCTGAATTACATCTGTTCATACTCATTTAATATTCCATCTGTTCCTGCCAGGATAAAAATAAAGTAGTTGAATAAGTGACTTGACATTTTCTTTATGAGAGAAGAAAAAGGAGGAAATGAGTAAGATGCGGCTAAATACAGCCACATTTTGTAACTGGTTTTGATTTTAGGACATGAAGTCTTTTTGACCTTGGAAAACAGAAGAAAATGAGAGTAAGAATGAGTAAAGAAACTCATAACAAATACACAGTCACATATGTAATGATCAAACCTGTCACCAAATATTTTGTTTTTAATCAAACGGTGAATAATTTATCATAGTTGTCAAACTACTTCTTGTTTGTCCACAAAACAATGGAGGACGAGTCAATAGGAACAGAAAAACTTACATGTGGAAAAAAGTGTTCCTATTTCTCAGTGACTTTTGTGTGTATATATACACATAGTTACATACTTCGAAATCGGTCATTATCCAATAAACTACATCATTTACTTTCAGATTCATATCATTCGTAGTGCTCTTAACATTTTACCAAGGATTCTTTTACCAATAAGGCAAAAATGGTGAACACCGGCTTGATCAGAACCGTGGTCGGCATTATCGGTCAGCATGCATGCTTCATTTTCATTTTATATTCTCTTCGATTTTGAATAATGGTATAAATAAAATGAATGAAAATACATTCATCGATTTAGATATGGATGAATCTCTTGCATGTCCCCAATTGAATCTGCATTTAGCTACATATATATATATATATATATATATCCTATATCATATGATACATAAAACAAACAATGTCCGCTAGATCGATCTACACGTTATTTGTTTATAGTGATTTATGATTGTTCTTTAATTACCTTGCAGGTAATATCATCTCTATGGGTTTGTTTCTCTCCCCAATGTAAGTTTTTATTTATTTTTTATTTTCATTCTGTTTCTTTCTCTATTGTGGAGTGAATAACTTTATAATCTTGTTAAAGTCGGTAACAATATTGTGTTCATGCAGTCCAACATTTGCAAGGATTATCAAGACGAAGACAGTTGCAGATTTCAAGCCAGATCCTTATCTAGCAACACTGCTCAACTGTGCTGTTTGGGTGTTTTATGGCATGCCATTTGTTCATCCTGATAGCACTCTTGTCTGGACCATCAATGGAGCTGGTTTCATCATCCAAAGCGCATATATTATCATCTTCATAATATACTCCCCTGGATCAAAAAAAGTATGTAATGCTTACCTAACCTATGAAATTGGGTGAAACCTATATTCAATAATGTGCATATATAAAAGATTAACACACTGAGAATCCTAACAATACTTACATTGTTTTATCAGAGGAAGATCTTCATGTTTCTTGCGGGTGAAACTGTATTCTTTCTTATCGTGGTCCTTGTTAACATGATGTGCTTTCATACTACAAAAACCAGAACTCTGATAGTTGGAATCATCTGTATCGTCTTCAATATCCTGATGTATGCATCACCGTTGACAGTCATGGTGAGTTATGTTCATATAAGAAGAAAATTAGTGCATAAGCCAAGTGAATTTGCAATAGAAAGTACTTAGTAATAGAATTTGTAAGTATTTCTTTTGTTGTGACAGAAAATGGTCATCAAGACAAAGAGTGTCAAGTACATGCCATTCTATCTTTCATTAGCCAACTTCTGCAATGGAATCGTCTGGCTCATCTACTCACTTCTCAAATTTGACATCAACATTTTGGTAACTAAATAGATAAATCTGTCAAATAAGTTGATGTTTTATATCAGGAGGGAGATTTCACACTTTGACTGCACTTGAATTTGCGTTTTGTTAGATTCCCAACGGTTTGGGATCTTTGTCTGGATTGGTGCAACTCATCTTATATGCTACATACTACAAGACCACCCGATGGGAGGATGACGACGACCGCAAGCCACGATCGGAAGTCCAACTCTCCGATGTCTAGAGAGATCGATTGGCAAACACAATGCTCGATTTGAACTAGTTAACTTCTTGAATCATTAGAGCCAATGCAGACATGTTATGTTCTTTTGTTGAGTCATTCTTTGGAGTGCAGATTCTCAGTTGCTTGTTTAGTTATAAAAAAAAATTCAGTTCTTGATTTTTGTTTTCCCTTTTTATGTAAAAAAATGAAATAGTTCTACTTGAAGTGTTTGCCTTTACTCATGACAGATCACAATTCAGGTTTCTTTTGTTTGATTATGAGGACCAAGTACATCATCCCTATCAAATCTCAATCATCCGAATCAACTAGAGGAACTATACTGAAAGAAGAAGAAAAATATACAGATGCACTTCTACCCTGGGGGAATGAATTAATTATGCTTTGATTGTAATTTTGCAACATTGTACCGCAAAGGCATCCCCAAAAAAAAATTATAGCTAAGGCACTCGCATGAAAATAGAAATAGTGTACCATATATTCAGCTCAATCATAACAATAGAACTAGTATATAATGCATCTTACAAGGGGCTGCTAATGCCAGTCAAAGAAACACTAGCATAATTACACATTGTTTTTACGAAAATATGCAATAATTAATAAAAGCTTTACATCCTCCAAGAAAATGAGAAATAGCTAGCATTGCTCATTATCAATGTATACCCCCTCCACCAATCTGTTCATCCACTGATAACCCAAAGTCATGTTCTTTTTTCTCATCACTCTTTTGCTATCATAAATACAAATGGGGACTATTTGATATTAAAAATAATCACGTCCCATTTGCTCTAATATAAATTTCTTTATGGTCCTTTATACTTGCGAAAGCAAAGACAACCCTGAGACTGATCTTGTGGGATCATACCTCCACCTTTGGTTGTGTCAATGGCCTCCATCATTGTGACTACCTCATCCATCTCTGGCCGTTTGTCTGGGTTAGCATCCCAACATCGCTTCATTACATTTGCTAGAGCACTTGGACAACATCTTGGTATGTCAGGTCTCAAATTCTGTTAGTGCAAAGAGACATACAAGGTCAGCAGGGGAAATTGATCTCAATGAATACCCATCTTTTTTGAAAGACGATGAAGACTCATTTATGTTGACATTAAATTAGCAACAAAAGATGATCGCACATTTATATTAGAGAGTGGTGTACCTGGCGAACCACGGCTGAAGTCACTTCTGAGAAACTAAGGTCAGGATATGGCATGTCACAGCAGTATATCTCCCATAGACAGATGCCGAAACTGTACACATCACATTTCCGGTTATATGGATTTCCATTAAGAACCTGTCACCGACCAATTCACAAGTCATTGCATACCCAATAAGCAGTTCTTTGTTGCATGTTTCTTCCGGTAAAGTAACATATTCACGTCAGCTAAATAAGGTCTAAAAGGGCTAGAATAGCCATTCATACTCAAGATGATAGCTGTATGCATGTGCACAACGTATGATAACACAGATAGAGAAAAGCACATTCCAAAGAATACTACAACTTCTTGTTTGGTTTTGAGTCCTAGCCATGAACTCTCAAATACAATATATTAAATACCTCAGGAGCCATGTAACCAAGTGTTCCAGTCTCCCCAGTCATGTCATTAGGATTTGAAGCTTCAACACGAGCAACACCAAAATCAGCAATCTTGACGGTACGTGTCTTGTCGAGCAGCATGTTCTCTGTCTTTACATCTCTGTGAACAATCTTTTGTGAATGCAGATAACTTAACCTGCATCAAAGTAAGAGTACCATTTAATTGCTTAGCTGGACAATAACAGAACTCGCACTTCATTTTCTTCATGTAACAAACTAGCAAATACTATGAAGACAAAAAAAGGGAAAAGACAGAAGAATTGATACCCTCTAGCAAGATCTAGTGCCAGCTGATGAACGACCTTAAAAGCCAATTTCCTTCTCCTATTCTTAATAAGGTAGGATTTGAGAGCACCTCCAGGAAGATATTCCACAACGACACAACAGATATTACTCGGCATGCCAATTTGACCATTTTCAGTCTGTATTTGTAGTTCCGACGAACCCATGGTTGCCCCTATAAACTGATACACGAAAGTATTTTTGAGAATCAATCTAGGTGTAAAACCACCTGAAGTAATACGACGGCAATGATGATCAAATAAAAGAAAGAAATATTTTCATAAGACATCTCTGTGTGCATTTAATGTTTTGTATAGCCTCTTAACTCGTAAGTTATCATACAGAATGACAATATATATATATGCTATCCAGGCATAAGGAAATGTAACAAATAAGTCTATTTGAAGTTACGGCTTGACTATATTGAAACATAGCTGACTCTTGTTTACCTGAAATTACTTGGACAGATCTGAAAATAAGATTCAATGTTTTTTGCTTAAATGATTATCAACACATGTAAAAAAAAATTGCACCCTTACATTTTGATACTACATGGGAGATATTGATGTGTGGAAGAAAAGCAGTTATTTTACTAGAAAGATTTACATCGACACAATTTGGATTAATACGAATGTCGCATACGCACTGAATCCAATTAGCCGGCAGACAATAGAAGGGAATGAGAGCAATTTGCAGAAACAGAAAGTTACCTTAGTAACATTAGGATGGTCTAGTTTATGCCAGACAGCAACTTCTTGGGTAAAAGCTGCCCTTAGAGAAGCGATTTCAGCATCTGTCCTGTGACCCTCTTCTCCCCAGTCAAGCAATTTCACTGAGGTGAAGAAAAGACCACAAAAAGGAGAGAGAAGATGGCATAAGTGAAATGTAACAATGACAAGCCATATGGATTACCAAAAGTTTAATAAAGAAAATGAAGACAGAGCTACAAAGAAAAGAAGAAGGGCATAGTAAGCAACAAAATTCTTTGTCCAGCCAAATTAAGGAGGCTGCCAGTATACTTTCCTAACACATAATTCATTACTTCTACTTGTTCCTGATGCACTGAAAGAAAATTATATGTCTCACTGTTGTGGTCCCATCCCTACCTGCTGAAGGACAGTAAAGGGATCTTTTCACTTAGAAAAAAGCTCTTTAGTGGAGGTTTCCCGCGCGAAGTAAAACATTTAATTCTTCAAAGTATGATGGTGATAAACTGATAATATTGATCACAATGTTATATTGATAAATACTGATCACTTAGTTTAGCTAATGGAGGTACTTTACTTATTTAGTTGTGGAATAGATTTCAACTGACGGGCGAGATCACAAGAAAGTTGAGAAAGACAACAACATTATCCAAGTTGTTGCCCTCACCAGAAAATTCAACACATACCCGTGAAAGAGTCACAGATTTCATAAGAGTACAATTACAGCCCACATTCAATACAGTTCATTGGATATTAACTCAGAATTTCGCCACAAATATAGGTTTGCATGAAGTTGCAAACTTGTATCAACTTGCTAGATCAACCATACAAGAGCCTTAAATCAATAAGGATGAATTGACATTATGCTTCACCTAATCCAACACTGAAGCTTAACAAATTAAAGTGAAAAAACAGCAACAAAATCAACCTCACTTTTACACATCAACTGCATTTAGAAATGAAATTCATGACCTAAACCAAAGGTAAATCAAAGTTGACATGAAATGGGCATTGATAAATACATAAACTTGAAGTAAAAAGGCTGGGAACTTTGAGAAGAAAGTCAAAGGTTTTAATTTGTTGAGTGAGGTAAGAGTAAAAATGAGTGAGTGAGTGAGAGAGAGAGAGAGAGGTACCGGCGACATCTTGGCCGTCGTAGATGCCACGGTGGACAGTGCCGAAAGTGCCACGTGCAATGACGGTCTTGATGATGAGCTTGGAAGGGTCGATCTCCCACTCCTGCCTGTGGCGTTTGGGGATGGCGAGAGTCATGCCGGTGGCGGAAGAGATTGAGGTGGCGGCGGCAGAAGCGGAGGTGGTAGTGCTGAGGTTTAGACTGTTGAGGTTGTTGTGGGCCGCCCCTGAATTATCCTGGTCTCTCATCTTGGTCTTCTCCAAAGTCAAGACCCTGTTGAGATGCCTCTCCAGCTGCTCATCCAAGCTCTTGAGATCAATCTGATCCGCCCGAACGAACCCATCACTGCTCTCCTTCATTTCTCCCCCAATTCTTGTATGAAGGCCTGTACTTTGGGGGGTTGTGGAGAATTGATCGAATTGAACCCAGTTGGGATTGGCTTCTTGTTGTTGTTGTGTTTCTCTCTAGCTAGCTCTGGTGGTCTTTGGTCTCTGGGCGTATCCTAGCGTTTGCTGCTATCTATTCATGTTCCATGTGACATGTGAGCACATGGTGCTGCCTTCGCACAACGTGTTCTTATGACCCACTTTGGTCTCCTCCCCCCAAGTCTCTACCTCCCTCCCGCTCTCTCTCTCTCTCCTCCTCCTCTTTCTCTCTCTAATCGTTTGTCCTCCTACTACTACTCTTGACTCTCTCTCTCTAGTCTTCCTCCTCTCTTTTTATCTGCTCCTTTTCCATTAATTTCTTTTTCTTTTTTTGCTTCAAAAGAAATATTCTTTACACTTATTACCTTAAATACAAAATATTACACATTTAGACATTTTCTTTATTAAATATACATTGATTCTATTTTCTTTTGTAGAAATATAACGAACCAAACAAATTCAAAAAGACTAGATTATCTAAAAGTCAAGGAGCATTAATTTTTGGCTTGACAATGCTAGATTACGAGACGGTGTCTAATAAGTTATTGTCAACTATTTGTTGGTAGATATAAATTTAACGGTAAATAATTATAAATTAGTTAAAATTAAACATTAGTTTTTTGTTGTGCCAAGAGGGACAAGACTTGAGTGATTTGACATATGTTATACATCATTTTACATTTTTTGAAAACTTGTCCTTAAAGTGGTATATACTTGTTAGACTTGTATTTTTTTTGAAGTATTTATTATTAATTGACTAAAACTACAAAAAAATATTAATTTTCAACTATGATGACCAATTTATTATTAATGTATGTCATGTATTAACTAATTTTATAATATTTTGTATCAAGATAAATTTCAATATCTTAGCATTGACTTTTTTGTAGATATTTGGAATTCTTCTAACACGTTGGTCGACTTCATCATACATTTATATTTATGAGCGAATCTGATAAAAAAATGAAAAGTTTTTATTAAGACTATAGTATTCATAAATAAATTAGTTAAACTTTAACTCTTTGAAAGTTCTTCAATTTTCTAAAAGGAACAATGTTGACGTCTGATCTTGATTACTTTGCTCAATAGATAGGCCAAACACTTACACATCACATACCCAAAAGGACTAAACAAATGAAAACAAAACTTGTTCTAGTCTTAATCTTTCATTGATGGATTAGATTAGTCAACAAATCCATTAGAACACTAATAATATCAGTGTTACGAACTTGACCGTTTACTTATAGTTTAACACAACTAATGGATTTAGAAGTCAGACTTGAAGTACTCATAAGGTAAACAAACAAAAACGTATACTATGTGTAGTTGAAGTGTGTTTTTCATCCATTTGAGCTAGCCATCACTATTGATATATATTGTACCGCCACCGAATCAAATCATTAGTAAGAAAACTCTTTCGATGGGGCCTTATAATGAAGATTTGATGAGTACATTTTATAAAATTGTCGTAAGAGTCATTTTTCGATAACATTTTTACAAAGTTAACCGTTAGATGTTTAGATATTGATGAGTAAATCATTTCTACAAATTTTCATCCAAAGTAAAAATCGTTAAAGTATCGAACATGATCAAATCGATAGACCAACTAAAACTGTCAAATATACACCGTTCATGTTCATAAATGATAAATCTTGATTATGAATGACTTAAGATATTTTAATTTAAGTGAAATTTTGCATGAGTGATATACTCATCATTATCTATCTAGCCAATGGTGAATTTATCAAAATATAAAGAAAATGTGGGTTTAATGAGAATGTACTCACCAACACCTCATTATAAAGGTCATCAATGGAGAATTTTCCTCACTAGTAAAAGCCTAATACTAAATTAACGAAGATAGTCACGTCCAAAAATTATCTTAGACCAAATAGCAATGACATCTAGATGGACGAGAGCTGGATATTCTGGTTGAAGCAATCCTCTTAAAATTAAGATCATTTTTCTCTAGTTTATTTCACTATTGTATCCAGAGACAGACGAACCTAGGAGAGAACAAACCTAGCAGCCGCTGGTTCAAATTCTCAACTCCCAGGAGGTAAAAGTAATTTCGTTGGGTAGATTTAAAATTTAGCTATTCATCTCTCAAAGGTTTTTGACATTTTGGATTGTTTGTTGCATAGATGATTAGGGGAGAAGACACTCGGTCTTGTTCATTGAGCTGCTAGTGGCTCTGTTCTTTTTTTTCTTTTGCTTAATTGTTGTTTCTCTCTTATAACTTGTTTCTACATATCCCTTGACTATATGGCACCTCTTACTATGTAATATTTGTTGTTTCAAGCTTTCTAGTGCTTGTCACGAAAAAAAAATACTTTTAGTGAAAAAAATTTCGACCTAAATAATTATCTCGTACATGATCTATTTTTCTCTCATCTAAAAATAAAATTTTAGATCCGCCACTGATTATATTGTATGGGGTTTTCTTTTCTTTCAATATATATCAATGTAAATTGTGTTTCTTTTTCCTAATTTTTTTTTCTGGGTTTACTCGATCCGCCATTGGTATTTGATTGATAAGGATTGATATACCGGTCAAGAAGAGCCTACTAAATTAGACAATTTGTGTGGCTTAATATGCAGAAACTAAAGGGAGTGCGAATAATGAATTCGGGAATGGACCATAAGATCGTATGATTCTTTGCAACATGAATGTTGTACGTACGTTCTTGGAAATTTGTTATGAATGTTCTCGGTGACACCGACCGAGAGTTTGCTGCCAAAATCTCGAGATTGAACCACCCTAACTTGAAGTTGACACACTTGAGGGAACTAGGTCGATATCCGAAATACCTACTTTCATTTATTAATGTCGACCATTCTGTGACTACTTATTGCAATTTGCCTCACAATTATCGGCTAAACATGACCGTCGATCTAGCTAGAAGGTGCCTAAAGAATCATGAGATCACTAGTCCATATTCATTTGCAAATATGTGTTTCTCTGCCCCTCGGAATCTTCTCATGTAGTCATGTAAATGAAGGCCTCGGTCGCCACCATAATAAGGATTCGAATAGGCTTATTGTTGGATTACAAGTCACTGACAACGTTCTTGAGAGTCGAGAGAACTAATTAAGATACCGGAGCATATATATGTGGCATTGGATAAGAGGCAACGATGCTGTCGTTTTCATGGTAGTAAAGTTGTTCACAATATGGATAATATTTAAGTAAAATTTGATCAGTTCCTTTCTAGTTAGGGCTCAACTAAATTGACCAAAGACAACTAAGGATTAATGCTTAGGTCAAACCTCTCATACGCACATATAAATGACTTTTCTAGAGAAATAATTAAGTACGTACTCGGACGACCCAACACGTACAACATTGCTCGTCACAATTCTATGTACGTGTCATAGGAACAGTTCGTCCCTAGAAATAGATCAACAAAACAGTAACCATCGAGTTGATACTGATCGAGTGAGATCGAGAACGTCAAAGATTATTGTTGTACGTGCTTCTTCAATTCTCTGTGAAAACTAGGTCCGGGGGCTTTGAAATCGAGAATCGCAAAACTAATTCGAATTTAATCAAAATCGGACGATTTGGTTCGATTCAAAAATTTAGAATATATATTTTGTCAGGAATCAAACAGTTCAATTCGGTTCTGATTTTTCATTTTTATTTTATAAGGAACCCATAAGAATAATATATAGTCCATATTTTAACTAAATATTATAATTATATGTCTTTATATCATTATATATAAATGTTTCGTTATTTTATTTGTCACTAAAATTATCAAAGTTGATGATCATGGGTCATATATTGAGTATGTTATTTGTTATATTGTTTATGTTATTCAGATGACTTATTTGGTGATCATCAGATCATGGGTTATGGGGGAGAAATATTTCTCAGTATCGACGAGTTGAAATGGATGTTCGACGAAAAATGAAGTCTTGGGTCACTTGGACGAAAAGTGAACGACAAGATTCGAAAAATGAGTAAAGCTCGACGAGGAAGGAATTGCGCGCCAAAAGCTCGATGAGATAAGACCGCGCACCAGGGGGAGCACGACGAATTCAAAGTCATTGAGATATTCGCGGCTTCTAACTCGGTCTCGCCGAGAATAACTCGAGGGAGTTTCAGCCTCGATGAGAGCATCTCAGGTGGTTTATCTCGATGAGCAGCATAACATAGGCCTTCGGGTAAGGAGTCAGTTTCGGATGGGAAGGTCCGAAACTTGAGGCCCACGAGTTGGCTGCCGTTTTGGAGGGAAGGCTTGCACTATAAATACTGTCATATCCGACAGATTACAAATCATTCAGAAACTTCGCACATTCCACACATTTACTTGCACTTACACTCTCAACTAGAGATCTTGAGTGATTTGAGCGTCAGAGTGTCTTTGCAGGTACCACCCCAACCTCATTTCGGCGCGAAGAAGACAAAATTTGGGCTTCTCAAAGACGTTGGATCGTTCGATGTTTGTCAAGAATTTCTTGTTGAGGTAACTTGTCCTCGACGACATTTTTATGCCCCAACAAGTGGCACCGTCTGTGGGAAACAATGACACCAAACATCCCTCATAACAATGACAATAAGCCTTTGCCACACAACGACGATGGCAACCGGTCTGAGGATTATGAAAGTGGTGAGATTTCGGAATGAGGAACGACTCGACAAGTCGAAAAGCTACCCATCAAGTCGGACGTGAAAGTAGTTCGAGAGAATTGTGAAAGCTCAAGGAGAACTCAGCGTAAGAGAGAAAACCCGAGAAGAGATCTTCCCGAGATGAATTTTACCACCCAAGGCATCCAAGATATGTGGTTGGAACTTGAGCGTCTCCGAGAAAAAGAGAAAATGAGAAAGAGAACAAGTGATATCACAAAAAAAGGGACACCAAGGACGAGCTACCGGAGGATGACGAGTTATGGGAACATGACGAGTCCTCTGACGAGGTGTTCGAAAGAGGATTGTATTGCTACAAAGTGATGTCGTTCGAGCTCAAGAACGCGAGAGCAACTTATCAACGATTGATCAACATGATGTTCAAAGATCAGCTAGGCAAGACAATGGAAGCATACTTTAACGACATAGTTGTAAAAACCAAGCAAAGAAGTGACCATGTCAAGCATCTCGACGAGGTTTTTGGTATACTAAGGAAGTATGGGATGAGATTAAACGCATCGAAATGCATCTTTGGGGTATCCTCGGGGCAATTCTTGCGATACATTGTGAACCAACGAGGAATAGAGCCAACTTTGATCAAGTGGAGGCTATATGCAGCATGCAGGAGCCGAGTACCAAGAGAGACATCCAATTTTTTACGGAGAGAATAATAACATTAAGCAGGTTCATCTCCCGAATGACTGATTGCTGCAAGCCATTTTTCAAGGCTTTGAAAACCTCTAAGGTCAGGAGTTTTAGGGAAAAGAACAGAGATATGCGTTCGTTGAGCTAAAGAAGTACATCGCTAGTCGAAATTTCCTTGTCGTACCAAGGGACGTGGAGCCTCTATGCCTATACATGGCGATACCAGAGATCGCTACGAGCACAACACTTTTATGGGAAGAAGGAACGTTCCAATGGCCGGTCTCGTTCATCAGCCACAGTCTGATCGAGGCGAAAACCAGATACATGCCCGTTGGGAAAATAATCTTGGCTTTTGGTGTACGTGAAGAGAAAACTTCGTCAGTATTTCGAAATGAGGCAGATATCAGTTTATACAGACCTTCCACTTCAAGGAATAGTGATAAAGCCAGACGCATCGGGGAGAATGATGAAATGGCCAATAGAGCTCAATGAGCATGACATAAATTTCAAACCGAGGATGTCGATAAAAGATCAAGGATTGACTGATTTTCTCGTTGAGTGCCATCTACCATTGTCCATAGACAACGTCTCGTGCGAAGACCCAATATGGGAAATGGATATCAACGGTTCATCAAACTATGCCAGAGCAGGAGTTGGGATCGTACTGAGAAGCGCGAAGGGATTCAACCTAGGTTACACCGTAAAGTTGGAGTTCCCCGCGTCGAACAACATCGCCAAATACGAAGTGCTTATGACTGGACTCAAGTTGGCCAAGCGATTGCGTATTCAACGTGTCCAAATATACTCGGATTCGCAACTGGTAGTGGGACAGACTAACGACGATTATACGGCTAAAGACCCGAAGATGATCGACTACTGGGAATTGGTGCATAAGATGATTCAGGAATTTGAATATATCTCGTTGATAAAAGTTCCACGAGAAGAAAATCGGCAAGCAGATGAACTGGCAAAATACGCTTTTGGATTCACCTGAGAACCAATACCCGTTCGGCTCGATATGCTTGAAGTTCCTAGTATCGACGAAAAAGATGAACGAAGTGAAATGGAAATAGACTCGATTCCAAATGACTGGAGGGGAGAGATAATAAATTTCTTGGAGTTCGATATTCAATTCGAAGACCCCGTTGAGGCGAGAAAATTGAGAATAAAGGCCGCACGGTATGTATTACTCGACAAAATTCTTTATCGAAAATCTTTTAGCGGCCCATTGTTGCGATGTGTGGGACCAAGGCAAGCTGAGAACATCATGGAGGAAATCCATGGAGGATTGTGTGGGAGGCATGTTAGCGGGAGAAGCTTAGCGAAAAGAATAATCACACAAGGATACTTTTGTCCATACATGGCAAGGCAATCAGAGCAGTATGTAAGGAAATGTCTTCAGTGTCAAAAGTACGTGCCCTTAAACCATGCGCTTGCGCAAGAGCTTGTCACACAATCCGGTCCATGGCATTTTGCTTGTTGGGGAATGGATATCGTGGGACCACTCCCAATTGCACCCGGAGGGCTCAAACTGGTGCTTGTTGCGACATATTACTTTACGGAATGGGTAGAAGCATAACCGTTCATCGCCTTTTCTTCAAAGGACGTGGTCAACTTTGTTTGGAAGTAAATAATATGTAGATTCGAAGTACCTCGAGAAATTGTGTGTGACAATAGAACTCAGTTCAACAATATGGCATTATGCAACTGCTACGACAAGTATGGAATTAAGTTGAGGTTCTTATCGAGAAGTTATCTTAGAGGAAACGGTCAAGCGAAAATCACCAATCGAATTATTTTTGACGGAGTGAAAAAGAGGTTAGAAAGAAAATGTGGTGCATGGGCTAACGAGTTGCCAAGGGTGTTGTAAGCATATAGAGCACCTCAAAGGAAGATGACGAAAGAGACTCCCTACTCGTTGGTATACAGAATCAAAGTAGTAATCCCGTCAAGAATATGTTTCGAACGACTAGAACGATAGCATAAGTTGCCGGGGGCAACGATGAGCGCATGGCTGTCGAGTTGGATTTAGAAGATGAACGACGAGAAGAATCTGTTGCTCGAGTGGCTAAATATCAAAGGCAAGTCGAGAAGTATTTCAATAAAAATGTTCGACCATGAAGTTTTGAGCTCGGTGAGCTAGTATTAAAAAGGACGGTCGAAGATATAAGAGCTCACAGAACGACAAAGTTTGAAGCCGCATGGGAAGGACCGTTCCGTGTGATGGAGGTATAAAGTCAATGAGCTTATAGGCTCAAGGAAGTTGGCACATGGAGTTATCTCCCAAGGCCATGGAATGCTGTTTAATTGAATAAATACTACCAGTGAACCAGAAGAGGTACACCAGAACAATAAAGTCATTTTTTAATTTCAGCAATGTACTTTGAATTTATTTTCAGAAAATGTAGAGTGCTTATGGAAAAGACAAAGTGAAATAACTAAAGTCTTCGTTGAGGCCAAAACTTTGTTGGTATGGCATTCTAAGACTCAAAAGCCTCGGGCAATATGGGGATTACAATGCATAAAATCTTTAGAGCAAAAATGCATAAAGATTGAAAAGCTAAAGAAGCATATCGATGTAAGTGCTCGACGAGCACATGACCCAAAAGCCTTGGGCAATATGGAGATTGTTGGCATAAAAGCTTAAGAGCAAAACAATGCTGAGAGGTTGCAAAGCTCAGAGCATATCGACATGGCCAATATACCAAAGGGTAAAATGGCAAACGAGAAGTTTCTCGATGAGATATTTCTTGTCCTCGAGAAATATCTTTTGATGGAAATTCTCCAACGAAAATACATTGGGGGCATATATAGGGGAATAAGCAGGAAATATATGTTTTGCTAACAACGTGTGCAGGAATAATGGCTAAAACAATCGAAATATAAGAGCTTGCCCTATTTGAAGCCCAAACTTATTTACCGTCGAGAAATCATTCGATGGACTTTCTTCGACGAGTTCGAGAAAGGAAAATTATAGATGTAAAACAAAACTATTATGCATTGGAGCTTGAGAACAATGGTAGCAAGTGAGCAGGGATCCCTTGTCTAGTGATCAAGTCGTTCTGGTAGCTGTTGGCTCAGGCAATCATCCTGCGATCATATGCGATACCTACTTCGGTCTGGTGATGGCTGACATTGTTACGACGATGCCTGATAGTATCCTCAGAATACGCGAGCTCACTATGAAGACAGTTGATAACACCTGCCAAGGAATCGAACTTGAAGCGCGCATCCTCCAACTCATATTCAAGATTGCAAAAGGTAGGTCAGCAGCTCAATTTAGGAAAGTTGGGGGCAACACGACTGCGTTCTCCAGAGTTAGGGTTTATTCGTGGATCGAACTCCTAATCTTAAAGACGGGCATAGTAATTCGATCGAGGAGAAACCTGAGCCGGGAGGTTGAGGTCTTCGAGGCTTTGACTTCGGCAAACGATAGAAACGTTGTCAACCCGAGATGAAGGAGATGAAAGCAAAGGGAAAACGACATGCTCGAGATTACGAACCTGAACCTCCAGGGAAGTCTTCTGATCTACACTGTCATTTGTAATACGCACGCCATTCAGAGCTAGTGATCATCCTAAAAGGGGAAGGTGAGCCGTGGGACCTATGATTGGACCACGTATTAGCATAAGCATGTATGAGAAAATAAGAAACGTACAAGATGAAGAAGAAAGACTTTACTTAGTTGATGACTGCTAAGGAGATAGCTCAATGGTCATCCGAGAAAATTCCTTTTCTTTACCATGCCTAAGAGGAGGAGGAAGGAGAATGGGGATGTTCGATGGCGAGTCCATCACAAAATTAACTTCCAAAAGTGTGGCAGACATAATGGAGGATTTCTTTAAGGATGCGCACATTAAAGGCATGAAAAAACGGGTTTATAAAGCCTAAGTGATTTAGGGTTCCTCATGCAAGACGCAAGGAAGAAGATAAGACGAAGCCCCGAAGAGACCGAGATCAAAGGAGTTTTTGAAAAGATTCCCAACTAAAGTCGGTTTTGAAGTGGAAACGCGGTCAATGAATTGTTGGGAAAATCTCGTCAACTGAAGAAGTTGAGCCTCTTTTGATGAGATCAAGTTTGTTGAGGAGTTTTCGAAAATAGGGGTGAACGTTCATCAAATGGAGAAAGGCGGAGTAAATTTTGACGAGCGCAAATTCGTAAAGTATGAGAAAAGGCATGAGTATGAGAAAATAAAGCATCCGTACAAAAGTGAAAATCGATAAAGATGTCCAAAATTCAGCTTATGTCGAAAATTACAACGCAGAAAGGTAAAAGGAAATGCAGAAAAAAGCTTCAACTTGGAACATCGGTAGTGGTGGTAGACGTTGAGTTTTTCTCCTCGATGGGCTCCTTAGTGCTCGACGCGGTCTCTATGATGGCATGTGCTGTTGAGGAAGGAGGCTCGGCATGCTAGGAGATCACCTCATCTGTGAGGATGACTTCGAGGTGCTCGAGAATTGCCTCGGAGGAGGGGACAACCTCGCCAGCAAGCTGGGCTATGTTCTCAACAGGAGCATCATTTTTTGGTGTTGGAGGAGTGTGAACCTCACCAGGGTTAGAACCAAACAAAGGCTCATACTTGCTGGTGCACTAAAGGAGCTCGTCGATAGAGTTAGGTCCCTCATAGACACATTCCTTGACAGGAAGAGAAGACTGGGCTTAGGCGAGGTGGAAGTACTTCGCCAATAATTGCCTCACCGTTCGGTTGGCATTCTCAAACTCCTCATCGCAGATCTTCTCCATATCGTCAATTGCAGTTCCAGCGAGGAAATGTGCTCCATGGCCTCCCGGTTCTCTTTCTCGAGCTTGGCAATTTTTTTGTGAAGCCTCCTCAACCTATCGATCCTTGACGAGGCACCTCCCTTGGGCAAATTTGAGGTTTTCAAAGAGCTCATCGTTGGATTTCTCGAGATTGACAAAGTGCTCTTCAAGGACCTCGAGCTCTCGCACCTTGGTCCAGTATTGGGAGGTGGAGGCAGATATTATGATCTTGACCTCGTTAAGTTCAATCTCAAGGGCGTCGATGTGATAGGAGTCGGAGGAGAAGATAGTTTGTGCGTGGAGCATGATTTGAAAGAAGATAAGGTGAAAGATGAAGGGTGAAACATTTGAGAGAGGAAAAAGATTTCTTGGTGAACTTACATCCCAGAGCCATGGATACACCGCCTCTTCAGACCTTGGATGGCATGTTGTGGTCCTATGTATTACAGTTTCGAAGGATTTGAAACCCGCAGTTTCATTTGTTCGAGATTGACCTTCGGATTAGCAGGGACAAGTTGATAATTGCTCGAGTTTGACATTCGAGTTATATTGATGTGAGCAGGTTGAATTATAAATTTGCCACGTTATTTTGGTCCGTATGTGATCATGGGGCGAGTTTGTGTTGTGCCGTATAGTTTGGCATTGCCTATAACGTTGACCTTTGTGTGTGTTGTATTCCGTGTGGTGGAATTACATTTTAGATTTGTTGCGTGTTTTGTACCCTATCAGTTCCTTATACAGGAAGACTTGGCATTTGTGGTGGAGCCAGTTCATATTCAGGATTCGAGGGTACAGAGATTACAGCACAGAGATATTTTCTATTGTAAAGTCTATTGACAGAGTCGTTCAGTTGAGGTTACCACTTGGGAGTTGAATTGTATGCAGAGGCAGTGTCCTTATTTTTCAGTTAGCAGACTTGGAAATTTCGAGGTCGAATTTTTTTAAGGGGGGTAGATTTGTGATGACCTGGAACAGAATCAGTAGTGTAATCAGCTTAATCCACGAGCTTGCGCGTAATCGCAGTTTTCCGTAGATTGTTTAAATTGCTGGTTTTGATCACGACTTAATTATTGGCCGAGAATTTGAGTTGAGTCTCTTCTCGAGAGTTGTTGTACGCGTGATTTCGAGTTTGTGGGTGGTTCCGGATTATTATTTCGACGACCGAGGAATAAAATAAGAATATTTGAAATTTCGGAATATCGTCGAGTTTATCCGTTCGTATTCGAGTTTATCCGATTCGTGATTGTGATCCGTTTTGGACCATCGATCGACCCGAACCAAAATTGGAATGGTTATCGACTTGATTTGTGAGTTTCGCAATTGGTCGTGATTTCGACATAATCGGTTAATATGGCGGCTTCGTTAACGAATAAATTATCGGGCAAGAATTTGATTTGGGATTCTTCACGAAAGTTGTAGAGAATTTAATTTCGAGCTCGTGGGAACTTCCGGAGGATTATTCCGAGTTACGAGGAATAAGTTGTGAATATTTTCGGCCGTCGGATATTGTCGTATTTATCCGTTTGGGATTCGATACGCGTACGGTATAAATACGGAAGCGATACGTGACGATTTGGGAAAGTTTCCAAATCAGGAAAGTTGGGTTGACCCGCGTTGACCACGGGTCAAGTGTGACCCGTTTTGCACCGAGTTGATTTCGTCGGAGTTGAGGCCGATTCCGACCACAATTCGCCGGGGTCCCTTCATGGAACTTGTTGGGTTCATGGCCCTCTTCGATTTGAGAGATGGATCGACCCGTGAGGTGGCCGGAGGAGGAAGAATTGAATCGGCAAAGTTCACGAAATTCCCGCGAGTTTTTATCGACTTCGGGTGACGGCATGGAGGTCGAGTTGGTGGTGGCTCTTTGAGGGATTTTGTTAGCCTTGAGGAGAGGAAGATATTGGAAGTGGTCTCAAGGGTTGCCGTGGCCGGAGGAGAGAGATCCGAGATGTTGATTTTTCGGCGAGGGTTTATAACTTTGAGATGAGTTTTGGATCTTTTCCAGTCAAAATTAGCCTTAACTTTGAACTGGAAAATTGTTGGAAATGTTGAGATCTTCAAATCCATATGTAGGTTTCATTTTTCTGGGCCGGTATGATTTTCCGGCGGCCGGCGGCAATGGCGACGGTGGTAACTTTTCCGGCGACGTGTTTTTCGACGAGTTGTATGTCGTTTCGCTCAGAATCGCGCACCGATCGCAGTGGTGAGATTTGTTTTTTAAATTGAGCATCGGAAATTATAGTGAGATTTTGTGGTGTGATTATCGAATTTTGACGATTTCGTCAATATTGAATTATATGTTTCCGGGAACGGTTGTTTCTCGTCATGTGATTCGAGGTTTCGAGTTATAATTTTGAGCAGTGGATTTTATGATTATCCAGGGGATCGTGATCGTTCGTTTGGCGAGGGATTTTCGGCCGAATCACTGGATTAACGCGTATTGCGTTATGCTTATCTGTGAGTAGACTTTTATATTTTCACTGTCGTTGCGAGTTCGTGATTTTTTGTGATTTTTTGTATTTATTTATATACGATGTTGAGATTATTTATTACTTTTGGAGGTATTATTTTATATTTTTTTATGGTGATGACATTACTTGCATCGATGCTTCGGCTACTCGGCTGATCACCGGTAGTCTGACAAGAGTTGAGAGATTCCTCTGGGCAGGGTTGAGAGATTCCCCTGTTATGCCGCTGGGGTTGAGAGATTCCCCTAGCCTATCACCGTCGGGCTTGAGAGATTCGCTTGACCGTCGGGCTTGAGAGATTCGCCTGGCACCTCCATATATACTTTCCGAACTCGCATTGCTTTACATTGTTTTATGTATATGAAATTGGTGAAAGGCATATGTTTATTTTCGTCCACTCACTCTAACGTTTTTATTTGCCTTTCCCCTGGGCTTTTCGGTTTCCATGCCCAGTTTGCAGTTCGGATTCTGGTGTCGCACGTCGCAGTCGGAGGCTTAGTATTCGAGTGATATTTCTTTTATGGTAGGTTCTTAGTTTAGCCTACTATTTGTATATATATACTAGAAGTCGCTCTGAGCATTCTTATGTTATACTTTTATACGATTTTCTCCGGATTTTTGTAAAGTATAGTTTTCTTGATTACTTTATATTACTGTTATGATATTGAGAAATCCGGATGGGATTGGTGCCCATGGTTTGATTTTTATGGCATAGGATGAAGTGTATTTTCCGGGTGCAGGTTAATGACAATTCCGCGTTAGTAGCTTTACTCTGCCGAAATTTTTATGGTTTTTGTTGGTTCGTGTTTTCAGAAGGGGTTTGATTCCGATTTAGGAAACTAAATCGGGGTTGGGTCCTTTCAGTTTTTCCATTAATCCACTCTGTGTCCTCTCTTCTCTTTCTTTCTTTGCCGTATTTGGCTATTATGTTAGGACCAAGCTGAATTGCTCTTTTGATTGTGAGGCCCATTTCTTTGGCCCAAGTGTTTAGACAAGGCCCATGTCTAAAACAGCTATGTATGACATATGTGGTCCTGTGCATCTTGTCTTTTATCACTTTTGTCGTTTAGGAACTCTGAGTTCTATTTGATGTATGAAGTTCACCATTGGCAAGTATCAATCAAGAATTAAGCTTTTCATTTCTTTCCTTTCTTACCTCGTTATTTGCCTCTACCAACTGGTATCAGAGACCAAAATGCATGTGTGGCCTCTAAACCACGATATCGTCTTCTTCTGATCCTCCGGGAGCTGTCATCATGCCCATCACGTCGGGGACTCAAACGGTCACCGCCACTTAACCTGTCAATCTGCGTGCCTCGGTGGAGCTCCTCCATTTATAGCAAGACGCCTTGAACCAGTCTGTGAATGCCCTCACCAACAACAACCTAGCCTTCCAGAACCACATGTCCCCTCAGTTCTCCGCGTTTCAAGCTATAATCCTTGACGCCCTAAACCGTTTTGCTGGTACTCCAATCATATCATCCGATCCCCACCTCTAACACCTCATCAGTTCACACCGTCATCGCCGTTCTCGGTTGATGTTTTTCCCAGTGCCCTAGCACCACCATCTTTTCCTCTCCCTACTTTCACATCACCACCATGTACACCTTGCACCACCTCTATCCTGGCCATCTCTACCTTTTCCCAACTACCCTACCTCACCTCTCCGAGCCCATCTCTCCTCTCTCTCCTCCTTTCCACCAGACACTAGATTCCAAACACCTTCCTTTTTCTCGGACGGCCACCACTTCAAACCACCAAAGGTCGACCTACCTCGGTTTAACGGCACTGACGTCATAGGTTGGATGGCCATGGGGGAACGTTATCTGCGTGTCAACAAAGTTCCACCTTATGAGCGTGTTGCCACTCTAGCTGCAATCTTTGGTCCAGACGCATCTATGTGGATGAATGCGTTTGAGCAAAGGAACCCGTACGCGACATAGGAACGTTTCGTCACCGCCTTTCGAGAGCACTTCGGTTCTATTACCTCGACGGACCTCCGAGCATCTCCGTCTCACCTCCAATAGATGACGTTGGTAGATAACTTCATCATGGAGTTTACGAAGTTGGCTTGTCACATTCCCGAGTTCGACAACCACTTGCTTCCGATCTTCTGCGGTGGCTTACGTCCAGAGATTAAGCACGACGTGCTTGCTCAAGAGCCCATGAGTTTGGTGGCGGCTTAAAGGTAGTCACGGCGGTTCGAGTTCAAAAATGCCAACCTCAAGGCAGCTTGGCTCAAACTGCCCTCTGTGTCGTCCTCAGAGTTAAAGGGCCCCAGTATTCAACATGTGGGAGCCAACCCTAATCCATAGTCCCAGACCTAGGTGGCTTCTGCCAGTTTTGGTGCTACTTTTGGGCCAAGGACGGTAAAACCCAGGACCACAATTCGCAGGTTATCGCTAGCATAACAACGTGACAAACACGCTCGTGGTGAGTGCTACAACTGCGATGGTAAATGGTCGGCCATGCACGTCTGTAAAAACCCAGTGTTAGTTATCTTGGAGTGCACAATGAAATCTCCAAAGCCAACCCGAATCGGCAGAGGAACAGACACCATGATTCCTCTCCATACCATCATTCACTCCAAATCGGGTCAGATGATGCGGTTCAAGGGCTCGATTAACGGCACAATCATCTCTGTGTTCATTGACTGTGGGACTGCAATGAGTTTCCCCAACCCTAGTGTAGCGCACCACTTAGGTTTGGCCACCATGGCAAGCTCCAGCCTCAAATTTACTGCAGCAGACGGCAACGAGTTGACACCGACGGGTGTCACCCATGACGTGACGGTGGTCATTCAGAGTTACCAATTTACCTCATCATTTTTGCTTTTGCAGGTCCCAGGCTGTGAATTATTACTGGGTGCACAATGGCTCAATATGTTAGGGTTTATTGGCTAGCATTTTGCCAATAAAGACAGGATGTTCAAAACGGAGGAGAGGTAGCACGTATTGTGAGGCCTTAATTCACAGGCCCAAGTCATGGACCAACAGTCTTTTATGGCCTTATTGCCTCGGGAACATATGGACTTAAGTGAAGTTGGGCCTTCCCAAGCATCCCCGTCGAGTTCTCCACAAGACCCAGAGGTGCAGCAATTGATTCATGCCTTCTCTGATCTTTTTGAAGAGCCCACGACCCTACCCCCAGCTCGAGAGACCGACCACTGTATTCAACTTGTTCAGGGAGATGTTCCGGTGAACGCACGACATCACCGTTATGTGCATTCGCAAAAGGAAGAGATCGAGTCGCAAGTTCAGCAAATGCTTCTCAAAGGTTACATTTTCCCTAGTCAAAGTGAGTTCTCTTCTTCGGTTTTGTGTCGACTATCAAGGCCTTAACACTATCACCGTCAAAGACCGGTTTCCTATTCTGGTGGTGGATGAGTTGCTTGAGAAGTTCCATAAGTCACGATTCTATACCAAACTCGATCTTTGTTTCGGTTATCATCAAATACGTATGCACCCGAACGATATCAAGAAGACGGCTTTTTGCACTCATGATGGGCACGACGAGTTTGTGGTAATGTCATTCGGTCTTTCTAACGCACCTTCTACTTTTCAAGCTCTTATGAATTTAGTTTTTAAGCCCTTTCTTCGCAAGTTTTTTTTGGTATTCTTCGATGACATTCTCATTTTTAGTCCGGATTTACCATCACATCTTGTTCATATTGAGGAAGTGTTTTAATTGTTGTGGGCTAACCATTTGAAATTGAAGTTCTCTAAGTGCGATTTTGCTCAAGCTTCGGTTCACTATTTGGGCCACATGATATCAGCCCAAGGTGTCGTTGTTGACCCTTCTACGGTTGAGAGTGTGCAGTCCTGGCCCAAGCCCACTACGGTTAAAGGTTCGCGGGGATTTTTGGGTTTTACAGGTTATTACAGAAGATTTATACAAAATTTTGGGATCATAGCCCAGCCTCTAAATGACATGCTCAAAAGGGACTGTTTTACGTGGTCACCACGAGCAGAGAACGCCTTTGGCCCTCTCAAGCAAGCCATTGCCACCGCGTCGGTCCTTGCTTTGCCGAACTTTATGAAACCATTTGTGGTTGAGATGGATGCCAGTGGTCTCGGCATCGGGATGGTTCTTTCAAAACTACACCATCCTATTGCGTACTTGAGTAAGCACTTGTCGCCAAGGAACCGATTACTATCCACGTACGGGAAAGAGATGCTAGCTATACTATTCACTGTGGATAAATGAAGGCAGTACCTGTTGGGGAATAAATTCACTATTCTCACTGATCACTAAACTCTCAAGTACCTGCTGGATCAAAAAATCTCCACCATAGCTCAGCATAATTGGCTGGCAAAACAGATGGGTTACGACTACACAATCCAATACCATGCCGATCACTTGAACACGGTCTCGGATGCCTTGTCCCACCGTTTGAAGCTGTGTGCTATACAATCTATTTCTGGCCCTGTCCTTGATTCTGTCCATCTCATTGATCGGGCATGTAAGAGAGATCATACGACACAACATATCACTAATGTTATTCAGACATAGAGACCACACAGAAAAGGATTCACCATTGTTCAGGACAGATTACTCTACAAGAATCGGGTTTATGTACCAGAGACTTCTGAGTGGCGGGCCAAGATCCTCCACGAGTTCCACTCCTCACTGCAGGCAGACCACTCGGGTTACTTGCGTACATTTGCCCGCCTCGTTCGAAATTTTGCATGGCCCAGAATGTGCAAGGATGCTAAGCGGTTTATTGCTGCTTGCGATCAACGTCAACACTAGAACTCGAAGACGATCAATCCTCCTGGCCTTCTTCAACCCCTCCCGGTCCCCGATGCTATCTGGTGTGACATTTCGATGGACTTCATCATAGGACTGTCAGCGTCGCAAAGGTTCAGTGTCATCTTTGTTGTAGTTGACAGGCTCTCCAAGATGGGGTACTTTATACCAATTGCTCATCCCTACACAGCTACAACCATTGCTGAAACGTTTATCAAGGAGGCATTTCAATTACACGGGATGTCATGTTCCATCATCTTGGAACGTGACCCCATCTTCCTCAGCCACTTCTGGGAGTCCTTCTACAAATATCAACAAACCCAACTCTGCAAAAGCTCCTCCTATCACCCCTAATCAGATGGGGAGACCGAAGTGGTGAATCGAACCTACGCTACTTTGTGGCCGACAAGCCAGACTCGTGGAGCACACTCATTCACTGGGCCAAGTGATGGTACAACACCACCTACCATGTCACCATCAAGATGATGTCGTTCCAGGTGGTTTATGGATTTCCTCCTCCTTCGATCCCACGGTACATACTGGGTTCCACGACGGTGCATACGATGGACATCGCTCTGCGAGATTGTGATGACTTGCTCAAAACACTGAAGGATAACATGATGCTGGCCCAAACAGAATAAAGCAGCAGAGCAACAAGAAACGTACGTAGCACAAGTTCCAGATCGGTGAGTGGGTTTTCTTAAAACTGCAGCCATACTGACAACGCTCTCTGGTGAAGCGTCTTTGCCGCAAATTGGCGCCTGGTTATTATAGGCCGTTTCAGATCGAAGATCAAGTGGGTTCAGTTGCTTATCACCTCTGGCTACCTCCTCAGGCAAAGCTTCACCCAACCTTCCATGTCTCGCTGTTGAAGAAACGAGTAGGTGACTTGGAACCCATCTCTCAGACCTTGCCTCAATTCAACGATGATGGTTCGATTCAGTGGACTTCGGCCAAGGTTCTGGATATCGTAGTGGAGAGGAAGAAGAAATGACTGGTCACGAAATGGTTGGTTCAGTGGACCGGTCTCCCCAAAGAGGATGCTACCTGGGAATTGGCCCATGATATGAAGGCCCGATTTCCTGCTTTTGAAGCATGAGGACATGCTCCATCTTAAGGGGGTGGGGTTGTTAGGACCATGCCTACAAGCCCTAGACATTACCAAGCTGGATTGCTCTTTTGATTGTAAGGCCCATTTATTTTCCCAAGTGTTTAGACTAGGCCCATGTCTAAAACAACTATGTATGACAAATGTGGTCATGTGCATCTTGTGGTTTATCACTTTTGTCGTTTAGGAACTCTGACTTCTATTTGATGTATGAAGTTCACCATTGGCAAGTATCAATCAAGAATTAAGCTTTTCATTTATTTCCTTTCCTTACCTCACTATTTGCCTCTACAATAGTGTCTCTCCCTCACCCAAGAAGTCATACGTTTTAGGTTCATCTTCTTCCTCAAATTTTTAGCTAAATCACTTACCCACAATCCTTACATTGGGGTTGTGTTAGCAGCTCAATATCAATTTCCAACTCACTTCTTTCTCACAGTTGTCTTTATGCTTCCATTTTAAGATTTGTCGGAGAGATTCAAATAATAACCACTCCTAATTTTCGTTTACTGTTCCTCTCCCTCCTCAACCACTACATGTTGTCCAGTTCTTTCCTTAGCCTCAATCTGCACCACCGAGCCGCCTCAAACCACTCTGAATCTCGCAGTATTCTTTTCCCATCTACTTTCTTCCTCACTTCAATCTTAATTCAATTCATGCAAAAACTGACCAGACCAAGGCTGTTTCATGACCATACAGAAATCTCGTCGCTGCCTCTTAATCGATTATTGTTTTGATTCAGTTTTATGATTTGGGTGCTAAGTTTTGAGGAAAAATGACCTAAATGATCACTCAAATTTGTCATAATCGACAACTTGATCACTGAACTTTGGAATATATCAAAAATGTCAATGAACTTTAACCGTGTCTATCAATTTGATCACTTTGTCTATTTTAAACATTCTAATTTGTCAAATATTTTATTTATACTAGCTTAACCACCCGTGTGTACACACGTGTTAAATCAGATCACCCACTATTTTATCCACTTCTATGACAGTTTTTGTTGGGCAAAATTGTTGTTCACCTTTTTTTTTTGTCTCCCGTGGGTTTTTCTTTTCTTTATCTTCTTTTCTGTTTTTTTTTTCTTGAGGCTGCTTTTATTTTTTCATAGGGGTATTTTCGGGTTTCCATAATTTGGTATGGGATGACACCAAAAGCTACGCTTGGCTTTATATTAGTAGAGATAGGTGAGATTATGAGAGAAATATACATAGCATAAGTGGGAGAATTATGAAAACCACCATGAAATAAGAAAAAATGACATCCAAAATGGGTAAAGTGATTAATTTGATAGACAAAGTTAAAGTTCAGTGATATTTTTGATATTTTTTAAACTTCAGTGATCAAATTGTTGGTTATAAAAAACTTGAGTGACCATTTAGGTCATTTTCCCAAATTTTTAATTTGATGGTTGGCTAAACTATTATTTCGATTTTTGTTAAACTAGATTATTTGAGTTGATTCTGATCTGCATTGAATTGAATGTTTGGATTTAGAGTGTTATAGCTTTGAAGGCAAGTTTTTTAACACTGAATTTGAAGAAACAGCCCTCCTTTCCTTAGAGCAAATGCACCCACACGGTGATTTGCTGGGTTGGGTTGAGGGTAGGGGAGATATTGTGATCCACCGGGTATTAATTGGGCTGGGGGGAGGGGAGATTTATGGCGGGGCCCAGGTGATCGATCAGTAGGAGGGCTGATTCTTCACCCTCGGTTTGGGCTGGGTTAATTGCATGTGGGGCCCGCTGACGTCAGCCACGCGGCTAGTCAGACGCGGCTCCCTTTTTTTTTAAAAAATTTTTGCTTGTGGGCCCCACGGCCTGCACACCTGCCGGCTGCAACGGTTCTGTGAAGCTGACCGTCCGATCTGATCTGGACGGTCAGCATTCAAACATAACGGATCTTTTTTTTTTTTAAACCAACGAAAAAAAAACAATTGCAGATCTGGGCCGTTGGATTTAATCTGACGGCTCAGATAAAATCCAAACGGGAATATGCTTTAAACCTGTCTAAAAAAATTCAAAAAATTTCCAAAAAATTCTATAAATACCAAACCACTCTTCTTCATTTTTCACACCAAAAATTTCTGAGATTTCACATATCCATCTTGTTGTTTCTCCTACCTTGTTCTTATTTCTTCATTTTAGTTCAAAAAATGGGAGAATCGGGTACTAATTGGAACACCGCGGAGGAAGTTCAATTGTGCGAGTCTTGGGCGCGTGTCACCGTATGCCCGATCACCGGCAATGCTCAAACCCTTCCAAGGTTATGGCAAAAGGTACGTGAAGATTATGTGGAAAATTGGTCCGGTCCAACCGCGGTACGAACTCCGATCGCTCTCCAATCTCATTTCAAACCTTTGAAAAAACTTCTCAAACAGTGGCATAATGCAAAACTTCAAGCTCGTCATCATAGACCAAGCGGCACCAATCAATTGGATGAGGTAATATAATATAGTGTGATTTAATTATTTATATCCCATTATTTTTTATATCTCATTATTTATATCCCATTATTTTTTATATCTCATTATAGTGTGATTTTTTATTTTTTTAACAATCATTTATATCCCATTATAACATTTTCAATTTTTTTTAGGCCCGTCAAATTCAATTGGAATTCATTAGAACAACTAATAAGCAATTTGGAAATGAGGAATGTTGGGACGCGGTGAAGGATCACCCTTATTTTAAAGATCCACCAACGGCTCCCGTCTCTCCTTTTGTTTATCCGACGGTAAGTCTTGATGAAACCGAGACACCAATTGATTTGGATACTGATGTAGGTTTGGATACTCCTACTAGCTCTGTTGGAAGGCCTATGGGACAAAAGGCTGCAAAAGAAGCAAAGAGGAAAGGAAAGAATAAAGAATTGGGAAGTGATGTGGCCCTTGCAATTTTAGCCATTAATGAGAGCAACAAAAAATCCATGGAGCTTCTGCAGAAAAGAGACGAGGAACGCCGAGCAGAAGCTTTGAAAATATATCAGTTTGAAGAGGCGAAAGAGGATGCAAGGATCATGGCCATGAAGACTAGTATTTTTCCCCGGACTCAAGAGAGTGGTACAAAAAGTTGAAGAGCAACATCATGAAAAAAACCAATCCGAATGCGGATTGTTATAGACCTCTTTTTCAAGAACCACAATCCCCACAATAGAATGTTGTAGTGTTTTAAATTTTATTTTTCTTGTATTGCTAGGCTTGGATTGTCTTTTATGTATCTTAAATTTCATGAAATAAAAGTTGATCCAAATCATTTGTTAATATGGATGACCAAGTCATCTTGCAAGGCCTTGTGGAGGTACGCAGAATGTAATTGGAAGTCACGATCTAAGAAAGCCGGAAGACTTTCTCCATCCCTCAAAACCGGTTCATGACGAATAACATTTCCGTTTAAATCCACCGGCCTATCATAAACGCTTGCCAATAATGGATGCATGTTATCATCTTCATTAGGCTCCACAAACTCTTCTTCCACAAACTCATCTTCCACAATCATGTTATGAAGAATGATACAACTTACCATGATGGTACGCAGATCTTCCAACTTGAACAAGTTAGCACCGTGACGAAGTATAGCCCACCGAGCTTGGAGGATACCAAAACACCGCTCAACATCTTTTCGATAAGACTCTTGCATTTTGCTAAAGTGTACGTGCCTCATCTGCATTCCTGGGTTTGGATATTGATTTCACAAACGTCTGCCACCTCGGGTAGATTCCATCTGCAAGGTAATACCCAGTTGTGTATGTGTTATCATTGACCTTAAAGCATACATCAGGAGCACTTCCGTTTATAACTCTCGCGAACACGTTGGACGCACCGAGAACATTTAGGTCATTTTGAGCTCCTGGGGTACCGAAGAAGGCATGCCATATATGTGTGTCATACGAGGCCACAGCTTCAAGAATAACCGTTGGGTAGCCTTTGCGGCTTGAGAATGCTCCAGACCACCCCTTTGGACAATTCTTCCACTTCCAGTGCATGCAGTTGATGCTCCCAATCATGCCCGGAAAACCGCGTTGTTGCCCCTTCAGCAGAAGCCTGCGCAAGTCAGCGGCATTGGGAGCACGAAGATACCAATCACCGTATAGATACTCCACCTGGGCACAAAATTTCTTCAAACATTTTAGGGCAGTAGATGCCCCCATCCTAGTGAATTCATCGCATTGATCAGCTCCAGCACCATATGCAAGCATTCGAAGAGCACCTGTCATTTTTTGTTCCGGGAACAATCCCAACTTCCCAGTGGCGTCCGGTTTTTGCCCCCAAAAAACATCAAAATTGCAAAGGTCCCCCATAATACGGTTAAATAAAGTTCTTTGCATTCTATAACGCTGACGGAAAATTACATTGCTGTACACTGGACGTTCGACAAAGTAATCCTCCATCATGTTATTACCTCTTGATTCCCGGTGTCTTTCGACATTAGGGGCACGACCGGGGCGTGAACCACGACCTTCGGGAGTCTCCATTGAATGATACGCTCCGAGAATTGCAGATGCTTGAGCATTGTTGGCTTGAATTTGCTGAATGTGTTCTTCATCTTCTTCATCCCTGATCCTCAAATAATTTCTCAAAGCATCCATAGAAAATATGACAAATGAAATGGATTTTTCTATCTGAAAATGGAGGGAAGAGATTAATGAGAGGAATGTGTGAGAAGAGAGTGATGTACCGGCCTTATTTATTGACTTTTGTGGAAGCTAAAAAGTTATCGTGATTACACGTGGCGTGTACCAATTGGTTGAAAATCTTATCGAAAATCGTCTCAATTATTTTTGAAGATAACGAATCTTGCAATGGACACGTGTTCCTCACCAATTGGTTGAAAATCTATTCGGAAATGTCAGATATTTTTGGCTGAAAGATAACGATATTGAGGGTGACACGTGGCGTACGTACATTGGTTTGCCATATTCTTATCGAAAATGCACGTCATTCGAAATTAATTATATGATTTTTTTTAAATATTCAATTTGGTTAATTATTCACCAATAATGTTAAATCATTAAGTACTTAACAAAACCTAAAAAATATATTAAATATAAATTGAATGAATAGTAATTAGTCTTCGAATTGATCTCATTGCTGCATTGTCAAACCAAGGACCAAGGACCAATTCAGATGAATAATGTATTGACCTGGGTGGAAAATTGACCCTCCCCTCCCCAAATGGGTGCATTTGCTCTTACTCTTACTTTTTCGGTGCTTTTTCAGTCATATCCTTGCGCTTATTTGGTAAGGATCGGAGGTGGTCGGGCATAGGGATGTTTAATTACTTTTCACCTATTTGATCTTCACATGTATTATTTGTATTGGGTTGGTTGGATAAAGCAACTTTCATATGTTGTATTTCGGCGAGGACTTTGCAATTACCTAGCGTTGTTATTGGCATAATTTTAATTATGCTCTCAGAAGGGGAAAAAAGTGAGGCAATGGATTACGAAATGAAATGAGGATTTGGGGGAACAGTAGAGTGAAAAGGTTACAGAGTTTGGGTAAGAAGAAGAAGAGAAAGTGAACATATGCAAGTACAGGGGGAAATTGGGATGTAGAGGAGGTTAAGAAGCTACAGAAGAAGAAGAAGAAGAAGAGACGATCGAATTTTGAGATGGTTGAGTGAGATTGTGTCAAACCGCCAAGTATCAACAGAGTATGTATCAAAAAAGTAATATAGTAAGTAGATTAAAATTTATTTTTGTGCATATCAGTTGATTAATGAGTGAAGAAAACATATTGAACAAATTGGTTGAATCTTTGAATGAGAAGAATGTAACCTGCTTCTACAGATTGAGGAAAAGGATCGTAATAGAATGTAACCTGCTTCGTGTAAAAATCGAATTGAATAAAATTGACTAGTACAAAAATTATTTCTATGCCATCTTCTTTACAATGAAATGTCCTTATTTAGTTTATACTTCCCTCGAGACCGTTTCTGTACTCATCAAATGATTCAGATCGATCGGATCTGCCAGTTTTGATACTAAAGGTCTATTTATATGTTAATACATATCGTGTATATAAGTAACATTTATGTTGATATATGAAGATATCTACTGTAAATTGTTTTATAGATCATTATGCAAATCCACATGTTCATAACAAAATGTATACTGTAACGCTTACACTTGCGTATTACGCTCACTTTCAAACCCACGCCAACCCGTGGGCTGTTTTGCTAGTGTTAACTATGAGGTCTGTTTTAGAACAGATAGTGGAAAACTCGGGAAAGCTATTTTCTTTAGTAAAAACAAAGGGATTATGTACCATCAAAAAACATATCTAACTAGCTAGAAAAAATTAGCTCGTTTGGTTCTGTTAGTAGCAGAGAAGACTATTTTTATTTTTGAAATATAGTACGTAATATTAAACAAATAATATGTTAAATTATACATAGATTCGTCATTCGCTCAAAGAGCACGACCTGGGGAGCACCAGCACTCCTAAATAACCTACGCGATCTAGATTGAAATGCAATCTCTAAAACGAAGCTCAACCAAACCAACAATGTGACCAAGATTAAGAAACCATTATCGGGTCCGACAGATCAACCAGGCCCCGACAAAATCAGCTCTAGAGTAGGGGTCATCATTTGGCCCGTGGGCGTCGGCCCGCAAGCCCGTGGGCTAAAAGCCCGGCCCGGCCCGGAAAAAAGCCCACAAAAACCCGCTTAGGTGAATGGTGGGCCGAACTTAGTTTAGAGATCTAAAACCCGACTCGGCCCGCCAAAAGCTCTTCAAGACCCGTTAGGCCCGGCCCGTCAAAACCCGCAATTTTTATATATATAATAAAGTAGTACATATATCATTATACCTACACTTATATATATATATGATATAGTAACTAGTACTATATAGATATATATTTTATATTTGTGTATGTCTATATTAATATATTACATATACATATATTGATCAAATATTTGAATTCCATATATAGTTATATTTGTGTATCTATTTTACTATTAAATCATTTTTTAGAGTTTAGGATAAGTTAGGGTTTAGGTTTAGGGTAAGTTAGGGTTTAGGGGAATGAGATTTAGGGTAAGTTAAGGTTTAGGAATTTGAGGTTTATGGTAAGTTAGGGTTTAGGGTTTCATTGTAATTTTTTTAATCGATTTACCTTACACAGTAAAACAGTAAATATAATAGATGGTTCAGATTAGATCTTGTAATTTTTCAATGGTGAGAGTTTAATTGAGATTGTGTGAAATGACATCAATACCCTTCTCTTATATGTTATTTATTTTCCATGGAGAAACTAGGTAAATCAAATTTTTATGTCAATTTTTTTGAGACTATGAGATAGATATGTAATCTACAAGAACGTGTGTTAAATTTTTGATCTTAAAAAATCACTTTAGAGATGGATAATTTACGTTTTAGCTGTAAGGGTACTACGGTCACATTTAGCGAAACATATAGATGTAGGTCTAAATCAAATCCAAAATTTATAAAATTTTAACGGCATGCTTAGAATATTATGAGCAACCAATCTGACAGTCAGTTTTGTAAAATGATAACAAATGATCGATTACATTTCACAAAGGTCTTTCATCCCATATAACCAAAGAATAAAGGTAAGAACATTAGTATGCATATAGAGAATTCAAGAAATATAAGGATTAAAAATGTTTTAACAATAAAGAAGGCCATATATAATAGTTCACCTTGTAATAAAAGACACCGTACATAAAAATTAGCCTAATCAAAATACATTTAGACCCCGGTCAATACAATTAAACAAAATTTGTGAAAAGACTAAAATACACTCATCTTATTTTCCTTATTTTTCTATGGGGGGAGTAGATAAATCAATTATTTATGTCAATTTTTATGACACTATGAGATAGATATGTATTCCATAAGAATATGTGTCCAAAATTTGATGTTAAAAAATTATTTTCAGGAGGGATAATTTCCGTTTTAGTTCTAAGAGTACTACGATCACATTTGGAGAAATGCATGGATCGATGTCTAAATCAAGTCCAAAATTTATAAAATTTTAAAGGCATGGTTATAATATTCTAACCAATCAATCCGACGGTCAATTTTATAAAATAATTAAACATGACCGATTAAGTTTCACAAAGGTATTTCATTCCATATAACAAAGGAACAAACGTAAGAACATTAATATACATATGGAGGATTCAAGCAATATGAGAATTAAATATGTTTTAAAGATAAACGAGGACATGTAGAAGGATCCATCTTATAGTGATAAACACCGTACGTAAAATTTAGACTCGTCGGAGTACGTTTAGACTCCGGTGCATGGATGAAGGTTACGTTTATGTTGAAATGTCTTAATTTTTCAATAATTAAATCCCGATAGGCCCGGCCCGTAAAAGCCCGCAAAGGCCCGGATCCTTATATAAAAAATAAAGCCCATCCCAGCCCACAAATATTAAAACGTTGTTGAGGCCCGGCCCGGCTATACATGGGCCGGGCCGGACTTTTTGCTGACCCCTACTCTAGAGTAAGTGATTACTCTGAGCTTTCCATACGTACCTCTGCCTCATCTGGAGGCTCCCCCCCCCAGCAGGAAGCTTAGACCCTCCCACGTCCACATTTCCACAGCACGTACAGGATCTGCATGCTTAGGTGTCACTTCACCTTCCTCCTCCTCAGAGCCATTGTGCTCCGACACTTTCAAAAGATTTTTCACTACCTTACTCTTCCTAGGCTTTCTAGGCATCCTTTTCCTCCTCACCTCCTTTCCCACACGCAAAGGAGGGATTTCCTCTGTTCGAATCCTATTCTTAGAACCCACCGGTCGACCTCGACGTTTGCGCTTTGCCGGGGACACCGTAATGATTCCGTTCTTCTCCTGTGGTGTAACCTCATGAGTGAAACCCTCTAAGAACTTCCTCGCTCCATTAGGGTTCTTAGCTCACTTCTTTTACACCACCAACTTAGTGGGAACAGCTCTCTTGTTGGCATTCATCGAATTTCTTATAGTCAAGGGCAGCACAGGAGTAACTGACGTCACAGCCATATCAGGAAACCTCCCTCAAGCGGCGACCTCCTGGGGAAACTCCTTTCAACTTCAACCAACCTACATCACAGTGGAAACCCCACGGCTCCTCCAAAGTTTCATTGGTCGGCTTAGGGTTTGGAGCTACCATGAGATCCACTCCACGACCTTCGAGTATACCAGAAAGGTCAATAGGTTTTGATCGATCTGGAACCCCTCCACACTGGCTGACATGTTTCGACAAGCCACAGTCACGACAAAACCCTTCAACTCTTTCATACTTGAATCTAACCAGAATCGTAACGCCGACGTTGAAGTCGAACTCTCTAGCTGGGAATGCTTGTTGCACATGTGCCCCAACAGAATGATTGATGAGTATGTGAATACGTCCTCAACTCAAACTAGGTTTGTGAACCTCCATGAAAGACCCCAACGACATCCCTAGCATCTTGCCTGCCGTTTCTGTCAACAACGCCGGAGGGAGTCCTATCACCTCAACCCACACTGGAATGGTTCGCAAGGGAACCGCCGCCACAGAGGAAAGACCATCGTACATAGCCAGTACGAGATTTGACCTATTGTAAATATATGAACCTCGGTTCAGCACCCAGTCCCGATCTGTGGCCTCCATGAAAGTAAAGATAACATGATCCCTCTCTGCCGTAATGGAGAGCTTCTTCTTCAAACCCCAAACTATTCCAATTATACCCATGAAACCACGATGATCAGACTATTTTTTTGTCTTTAGGAGCCGACCAACAACAAAGCATTGCGACGACAGCGCCGCTAAGCTCACCTCTCTAAAAGACGTGTGTCCCGACTCGAGATCTCGAGCGATTCTAACATCTTGTCAACTACGGCATCCACCATGTTTGCCGAACGACTTATGCAAAGAGGAAAACCCTAGAAACCTAGTGGCGCTCCTCTCTATGACTTTTTAATGGAAAAGTTGTAGTCTTTTTAGGATAGTAGAATAAGAAACTTTGTAATAAACGAAATAAAAATGAAAGAGTCAAACACGTTAATTTAACAATAATTAACGTATACCCTATCACGTACTAAGAATAACTCCAACGTATACCTAATATGTTGATTTTACCAGTAATTTAACAATTTTTGTCAATATCGTCTTCAGCGGAACTCTTATATATATATATATATCATTCTCTATTATAAGAAATCTCTAAAAAAATTATTTTGATCTCATATTTCGATACCTAAAAGAAGGATTATAGGTAACGGGAATAGCCAACAATACATCTAATTCTTTCATTCAACATTGTAAATGCAATTAATAAATAAATTGTTTAAGGAAATTTATTCTCCACAACTTTCGGTGTGTGTCTTGTTCTAATTAGATACATATTAGTATAGATTGAGATACAAAGAATCTCTGTTATATCATGACATTTATTGTAATAGATTGTATCAGCCTATATATAAGGCCTTCTATCAATGAAAGAGATACAGTTTACAGTCTATCATATTTTCTCTTTCAACACGTTATCAACACGCTCTGAGTTGATAGCCAGCAATCACCACGGGAAAAAAAAAACCCAAATCCCATCCCTAAATTTGAGATTGACCACTTCAATCTCATAGCCTGTGCACATCCGCCAAATTCGACAGAAGCTTGCGAGCAGCTCAGGATGAACTAGAAGGCGATCTTCATATGCACGGAAAGCTCTAGATGTCTAATTTTCAGAACACCTTTGAGATTGCAATTTGAATGTGTATAAAATAAGTTATGAAATATTTTGTCCATAAAGGTCAGACTGCCCGAAAAGAAGAAAATGAAAAGAAAGAAAAATATCCTAACCTCCACCTGCCGGCCTCCCTACCTTGACAGAATCTTCATCACCGCCAATCATCATCACTGGATTTTTGTAATTCTTCAGACTTTTTTCAAAGTTTTCATACCTTAGCATAACACCCTCGAGGTAAATTTTCTAAACCGTCAATCTCTAGATCTAGGAATAAAACTTACTTCCTGCAAAATACTAGATCTTAGGATTGTGATATTTTGATTTGTCTTTATTACATATCTATGCCCTAGTTCTTATGGACTTATATCTATAGAGTATGAGTGACGGTCCTGGGGGAGTCACGGTTTAGAAAAAGAATAGAAAAGAAAGGAAAATCAAAACTATGTGATGGTTCATCACAGTTTCTGGGTATGATTTTGAGGCACCGTTTATTGATAATTGATTTTTGTAACCAAACATCATTGATCACGGTTCTTATTCTTAAATTTGACATTAGTGATTTTGATTTTTCGATCGGTAAACTAATTACATCCCTTGTCTCTCTTATAGATGACATCAATTAAGCTGGAACGGCCTGAATTTGATATCCTTGATTATCAAGGAGCGGAATACCATTGTTAATGTTGAGAATGCGCTTCTCAGTATGAATCTGACGGATGCAATCCAACCACCATCACTGCCTGGTACTGAGCCACCAACTTCAACTCGCAAAGCTCAAGCCCTCATGTTTTTGAGGCGACATATGCATCCAGCTCTACAAAAATAATATTTGTTAAAGAATGACCCCGCGGTTTTGTGGGTGACTTTACAAGATAGATTTAATAATGTGAATAATGCACAACTTCAAGAACTGCAAGAAAGATAGGATTCAATTCAATTATTAGATTATCCAAAAATTGATGCATTCAATGAAGCTATGTTGGAGCTCCAATCAGAATTGAATGTTGTGACATTGTAAAGACTGATCTGGCTATGATTGAGAAGTCTTTAAGCATATTCTCTACTTCCATGGACACACTTGCTAGTCAATATCGCACAGATTATTAGCAAGGAAGACTAAGATCATACGGTGATCTCATGAATGTGCGGGCCAAGAAAGAGCGGTATCATGAGATTCTTATCATCAATAATGCTCAACCAACCATTACTAAAAAGAACCATGAGTTGTACAAAAATGGTGGGAAAGCACGTAAGGATAGGAGGAACAGTCGTTCTTAGCTTTACAATAACCATAGTGGAAGAGGAGGACAGGGCAAAGGTTGTGGTAGAGGATATAATCAGAACTTGACTTGGACTCACCAAAACAATAGCCATTACTCCAATAAGAATCATTCCGATTCTAGGAATGGGAGAAATTCTTCATATTATGCTTGTAATTCACATTTGACATCTTGTTATAGATGTGGTTCTATCAAGCACATGCACAAAAAATGTCATGCATCCAAGAATATTCAAAATGCCTATAAAAGTACACATGATACTTGGCACATGAGACTAACTTGATTTGAAGACTATGAGATGGAAGATTGTGGTAAAGCCAATCTTATAATAGCAGACAATACAAAAGCAAGTCTGGTGACTGCAATTTTTTGAGTAGTTTATATATTAGGCTCAAATTTTTGCTATGTAATCAAGTTTAGCTCAATTTTTGACTTGGTTTTAGTCATGGTTTGTTTTTGACTTGGTTTAGTCATGGTTTGAGACTTTGTTTTAAATCATGATTTTTGGAATAAGACATCTATAATTAATTTTTAAAGTTGGCGAGTAATAAAATTTTCTCTATTTTTTGGTATATGAAAGTGTTGAGAATGTTATTTCCCTACTTATTTAGTGTATGGTTCGGTGTTTACAATTTTATATGGCATAATGACATAATGATACGGTAAAACGAGACATGAAAAAGCATATGGTTTGATCTCAGCAAATCTTCGACCGGTCGAATGCTTCATTCTAGAACGGTTTATGTATTCTTTCGATCTGTCGAGTTTTTCCTCGACCCGTCGATTGTTTGTTTTTGTCTCGGTCTATGTCCAACTTCGACCGGCCGAAAATAGTTATCGAAAAATTAAAGTTTATTTTTGGTTTCTTCGACCCTTCAAGTGGTTCCTCTCGACCCGTCGGATATGTCACCCAGATTGTGGTGTTTTTTTATGTGTTTTACATCGTTTTTATTGACAAATAAAGGTTCAGAAAAACTTCGACCAACTTGAAATTCTGCACCAGATGTGATTTTACATCGATTTTTGTCATGCCATGGAACTTAATCTACAAGGATCATTTTGACCGGTCAGATATTGTTATACATCGATTGTTTGTAGGTATTATTATATCATATCATCACTCTGTAAGGGTTACACCCTTTTGAAATCTTTAAGTATTCACTTATAGTGTTTGCCACATCTTGGGTTCAAAGATGGATTGACATTATTTTGTTGATAAATGATGGTAAGATTGAGTGTTATATGCGCCTAATAGCCATTCGAACCTTTCTCAGCTTTGAAAACATTTGTGCCAACGATTTTCACTTAGTAATATTGTGAGAATGAAATAGAGTTTCGCGTTCAATCTCCATAGAATACTGCCAACGGCGTAATCTAGAGAGATTTATGAGGATTTGTAGTGTTATATCTTACTATGGTTGGGATCATTGATTCTCATGTAGTCACTTATATTACTATGTGTGACTTGGCCTCATATGAGGTTTTGCATTATGATGATCAAGATATTGAGAAATTCTTATGGTCATCGGTTCTTCGGAGCAAAGACGTATATGTGAATACCTAAATTCATCAGTTTAGATGGGGAGGATGAGTCTACTCCTCTCATTCCTGGCTCTGTCTCCAAGACGAGTGCTGCACAATCCCAGTAAAATACTGTTGTGGTGTCGTGCGTTATCCCACTGGATGTCCTTATGACAAAATCCTATGCGCATTACTCATTTTGCAAAGCTTATTTATATCTATAAAGTTATTTACATGCATGACGATCCTTTGTTGTAGACACAACTTCCATTCCCTATACTGATTCCAAGAATATGTTTGTGGATCAATCAAACCGGTATGCAAACTGTTTATATATGATTTTGATTGTTGCATCGACACATAGGTCACACGTCTCTGCAATCCACATTGTACGCTGCATTTGCAAAACTCCTAGCACATATTATTAAGCGTCAAGCTTACCACCCGGACAACCCAATCAAGTCAATTAGATTGGATAATGCAAGAGATTTTACATCACAATATTTTGTTGATTATTGCATGTTGATTGGGGTTGAAGTTGAACATCCCGATTCCCCATGTTCATTCATAGTACGGTTTAGCAGAGGTAGAAATCAAGCAATTACAGCTTGTGGCCAGCACAATAGTAATGCATATTGATTTACCAGTTTTCTGCTTGGGGATATGCAGTGGTACATGCAGCTATGCTTATTTGCTTGATACCCATAAACTGCCAACTACATAGTGCGTACCAGTTGGTAACTAGATATGAGCCTGATAGACACCTATGCATCTCTGGTTGTGTGGTATATGTGTCTACTACGCTTCCATTGTATATAAAAATGGGTTATCAATGACGATTGTGCATTTATGTTGGTTATGATACTCCAACAAATGTCTGCATATAGTCACTTTATTGAGACATACTTCCCACCGTTATGGGGAGATAAGAATGATTTCATTCTGAGTAAACGTCGAAAATTGACGTTGTATGTCCCCACAATGTCTCATCATGATCCACACACATCTCATTGTGAGATTGAAGTGTAATATATTCTTGATCTTCAAAAAGTAGCAGATTCGATGTTTGACTTCTTTTACTAATATCATGAAAGTGATGAGATTGGTTATATGCTGCAAATCTTGCAAAGTTAAAAGACTCTGGAATTAGGCAAGTTAATGCAACACCCAATCGAGGTAATATTTCTCCTACCCATAGTGTGGGTGTAACATTGGTCAAAATTCACTGATGAGTTGCTGGTGAAAATGCAAGCCATCAAGGCACAACCGTTTATCATCAACACATGAGATTGTGTCTGACAACAATTGTATCTAAAAGTCGACATTGAAAAACACATGGGGATTCCTCAGAGTCAATGACGATGTCAATAAACAAATAAATCTCACCAAAATAAACAAATGCTAGCGGTATCATGGATGGTTCATCCAGGTTCGTTGATGATGCATTTACTTATTCTATCGGTCAGGAATTGACGATGATGAAGTGGAGCATTGCTCTATTGCGGATTGTCAAAGGTTTATGTAGAGGAAATTGCTCGATATGGAAAGTTGCAATCTAGGCTAAACTAGACTCTCTTACAAATGGTAAGTTTTCGGTTTGGTAGTGCTATGACCACCGAATGGTAAGCCGATTAGACACAAATGAGTCTTTGTTAGAAAGTGTATTGAGAAGAATGAAGTCATGTGATATAAAACTAGACTTGTGGCGCAAAAATTTTCTCAACGCCCTAGTATTGATTATGAGGAGATGGATTCTTATAGATATGTTTACAGTATGCAGCTTATAGATATGTTTACAGTATATCTCTATGGGATCTTAATTCAGAGATATACATGAGAGTGCCGGTTGGCATAGTTTTACCAAATTCAAGTAACTCTAAACTACGGAGTTCTCATGTAATTAGATTGAGAAGTTCATTATATGGATTGAAACAATCTGGTAGGTTATGGTACACACATCTTAGTGACTACTTGATTGGGAAGGGATACAAGAATGAAAAGTTATGCCCATGTGTGTTCGATAGATGAACGAGTTATTTGAGATGATAGACCTTAGTATGACACAATTATGTCTCAGTTTAGAGGTGACACATCAAGTTGGTTGAATCCTTATTCACCAGTTCTCTTATGTCTAAATCAGGTAATGGACAAAGCACACCCTATTAGAACATAATGGTTGTTTGTAGTCTGGAACCCAAAATGATCAATTTCATCGAAATGATGATGGTAAAGATCTTTTGGAGCTAAGATTCTATATCTTGGTGAAGTTAGAGCTTAGTAAAATATAGCTTGGTGCACACGTCCATACATTGTCCTCTCGGTATATACCAACGCAAAGTCATTAGAATGAAGTATAGAATACATTTTGGTACTTGAAGGTAACCATTGACTTGAGCTTGTTCTTTTCCCTACAAAGAAAATAAAGAGAAGCTTCAAATTCTCAGAAAATGGATGGTTGAGTCAGACCATACAAGTTTTGACATCTTCGACCCGTCGAGTAGGTCTCTCAACCCGTCAAAAGTAGTGAACTATGATAACTCGAGGGCATCCTTCGACCAGTCAAAAAATGGTTTCGACCCATCAAAACCAATACCATGGATCGAATAGAACCATTCATTCGACCCGTCGAGTGAGGATTTCAACCCGTCGAATTCCTCCTCAACTGCGAGCAGTTTACTATAATGCTCTATTCTGAAACACTAATTGATGTGTCGGTCAAATTTGCTGATGCTGGGTACCTCTCTGACCCACAGAAAAGTCATTCACATACTGGTTATGTTTTCAATATAAAAAACACAACGATTTCTTGGAGATCAACTAAGCAAACTATTGTTGCTACTTCCTTGAATCATTCAGGAATCATTGCTTTGTATGAAGCGGTTGATGATCGTGTCTGTTTTAATATGGTAATACATCATATTCGAAGGTCTAGTGGATTGACATCTACTACAACAGTACCAACTTGCATCTTTGAGGATAATGCGGTTTACATTGAACAAATAAGGTTGGATTACATTAAGAGTGTCATACTTAATTCATTTCGCCAAAGTACTCCTACAATTAGCAATACCAGCGGTTATTGGTTATCCATGTGAACCAGGTTGGTTTGGCAGATAATGTTGCAGACTTGTTTACCAAGTCATTACCCAAATCCACATTTGTGAAACATGTGAGACGCATTGGTATGCGCTGGTTATCTGAACTTCATGACTGAGTTTATAGTCAGGGGGAGTTACATTTCTGTTGACATCTGGGGGAGTCTACATCATATGTGTTAGCTTATGTAGTTGATGCCTTGTACTCTTTTTTCCTTCGACCAAGCTTTTGTTTTACCTATGAGGTTTTTGTTTGCTTGGCAAGGTTTTTAATGAGGTAACAGGTTATGCATCATTCATTAGGCCATCGACACAAGAGGGAGTGTTTAAGAAGATTTATTCTCTGTAACTTTCGGTGTGTGTCTTGTCCTAATTAGATAGAGATTAGTATAGATTGAGCTACAGAGAATCTCTGTTATATCGGGACATTTATTGTAACAGATTGTATCAGACTATATATAATGCATTCTATCAATGAAAGAGATTCAGTCTATAGTCTATCCTATTTTTTCCTTCAACATAAATTAGTTTAATTAAATATTTTCTATTAACCAATCAAAATTAGATACTCATCCAATTATAAGTAAATTTTAATTAACATTGTTGGAATAAATTAATTGTTTAGCTAAAATAACTTAGAGATATATTTTTTAACAAATTGTTTAGCTAAAATAGCTTAGAGATATATGACTCTGGATATGCTCTAAACTACCTACAAATAATATGAGGCCGGATGTGAATAAAATATGAAAGAACAATATCTAAACAATATTAAGAGATAGGTGTACGTTTGGTTATTCCATGTAGTTCACTCATTCAATTCTATTGAGAATGTTGGTGTGTGCATATATATAGTCTTTATCCATAGTGGAGATTCGCTATGAAAAAATGGAGGAAAGTTTCGATTTTCACAAGATTTATAAACTGTTTTAACGATTGAAACTAATCATTCTTTAGTTTATCACTGGGAGATCACGCTTGCAAAAAACTATCTCTATCGGAGATGATTTGGCTATTTGACTATCACATGCAACTTTTGATGAATACAGTTCATCTGATATAGCTTAAAAGTTGAATGTGATGATCAAATGGTCAAATCATCTCTGATTGGGCTGATTTTTTGCAAGCGTGATCTCTCAGTGATAAATTGAATGATGATTGGTTTCAATCATCGAAGAACTTTATAAATTCTGTGAAAATCGAAACTTTGCTCCATTTTTTCAAAGCAAAGCTACGCTCTGGATAGAGACTATGTGTATATATATTGATATCTCCACCGTTCAGATTTTAGTTTCTAATGTGTATATCACTTATGCAATTTTTCAGCTAAATTGATTATCATTAAGGTATTCAAAACTGCAATTGTAATTTATAAGTATAAACGGTTCATGTTTGACAAATTTGGTTCATCCTTTGATTTAATCTACTTCGATACCTGAACCATCACCATTTGGGCTGAAAATTCATAGGAATTATATGCTCATATGGTCATAATAATTGCACGATAGAGATGTTAAAATGTGATCAAAATGTTAGTGTAATGCCCTATACCTGAAAGTAGACAAAAAAAATGGATACCTGAGTGGAAGGGCCCTCATAGTTATTATAAGATAATGACGTCCTTACCGTGTGGATGATGCGGATTTACTTATTTTGATCATCTTACATTTGATTTAAATAATTTAAATTGTTGATGTTATAGATATCCCTTTAATGAGTAGACCTACATAATTTCAGTCAATTTGGTAATCGTTTGGTCATCCAAAATGGTGAAACATTACAAACAGATAATTAATAAGTGTTAGATAAATGTTGGCGATATATAAATGGTGAATCAAATAGTTAAACGATTTTCGATTTGATTCAAAAAATTTAGGTGACTTAGTTGAAGTAGTATGTATCTATAGCATGCACTACGAGAAATACACGGTTTCGTGGTTGAAGTACGTGTTAGGCGACGAAAAATTAATTCGTCATGCAAGAAAATATTTCGTCATCTAGGTTAGACTTAGAATACGAATTTTCAGTTTCGTCGCCTAAGATTATGCTTAGATGATGAAACATGATTTTGGTCATCTAAGAGTTATCTTAGACGATGAATTATGTATTTCGTCGTCTAAGTTGAGATTTTAGACGACGAATAAAAGTTCTGTCATCTAAGTACAACCTCTTAGACGACAATAATATTATTTGTCGTCTAAAAACTCAATTTAGACGATGAAGTAAATATTTCATCGTCTAAGAGATAACCTAGACGATGAAACTATATTCGTTATCTAAGTACAAACTTAGACGACGAATTGTTTCGTCGAATATAGCTTCCAGACACTTTGTTTACATCTTGCATTAATTAATTATTTAATTGCTAAGCTAATTACATGCATGTGTTGATTAATTAGATATATATGATTAAGTATGTTAGATTAATTAGTTGAGAAATTATATATAATATGTAAATGCATAAAATTGTATTATGTAATTTAATAATATAGTATATTAGATTAATTAGTTGAAAAATTATATAATAAAAATAATTAATTTACGCAGAAATATTGACAAGAGTTGGATACAGTTAGATGAGAGGTAGATGGACGAAATCAAAGAGTTTATGTTGTTTGTGATGCAACATGATCAAGGAAAGAAGTGTTACAGGTGTTCGTGCATAAAATGTCTTAACCATCAGTTTGTGGAGATTAATGTTATGTCTCAAAACTTGTATGACAACGGTATGATGTAGAGTTATACTGCATGGAGTGAGCACAGTGAAGTAGTAGACTTCACCTCAGGGTACAGTTATCAGGGTGCCTCATCCAGCAGCAGTGGCGTCCATTCTTGGAACCCCACCGTGGATTTGGTCCATGGTGCTTTTCTCGAATTTAGTCATGTTAGACATCAACACGAAGAATGAGGTTTTGATACTCCTCATTATGACACAGTCCCTGCAGCCTTGACCACTGACACTACTAGATTGATAAGTACAACATGACGCTACTTGAAGCCCAAACCCCGATGTATTCTGGATGTCCAGAGAATATCTAACAATATGCAATGGAGGAAATTCAACTAAAAGTAAATAACAAAATGTCAAACCGTGCTTTTGACGAAATGCAAGAGCATATATGTAAGTTGTTTCCTGATCATCACAAACTTTCCAAAACCCATTATATGGTTAGAAAGATCTTGAGCAGCATCGGCCTAAAGTACAAGAAAATTCACGCATGTAGAAAAAATTATGTGTTGTTTTACAATGAATATACACATTTGGACTACTGTCCTGTATGCAACCAGTCCATATATTTGCACCCTAATAGGAGGAGTTCGAAGAAGCAAATTCCTATGAAATTGCTTCAATATTTTCCGTTGATTCCTAGACTGCAGCGTTTGTATATGTCTTTATACATAGCAGAGGTGATGAGATGGTACACGAAACAAAGAAGAGATGAAGATGTGCTCAGACACGTGGCAAATTAGGAGGCTTTTAATTTTTTTGACAGAAAATTTTCGTACTTTGTAGTAGAGGTTCAAAATTTTAGAGTCGGACTTTTTACAGATGGATTCAACCATTGGAGTAATAATAGCACTTCTGTCAGCACTTGACATGTTATTGTCATGTCGTACAACCTGCCTCCATAGATGTGTATGAACAAGAAATTTAATTTCTTTTGCTAATTTAAGGTCCTGAGTCTCCTAGAAAATGTTTAGATGTGTACCTCAGGCCATAGATTGACGAGCTGAAACACTTATGGAAAAATGGAGTCCTAACTTATGGCAAGTTCACTGAAACAATGTTCATGATGTGAGGAGCCGTAATGCGGACCATCAACTATTTTCTTGCTTATGGGATGTTGGCATCTTGCATAATCAAATGGTAGAATGTTTGTCCTGTCTACTTGGACGACGTTAACTCCAGTTGGCACACAGGGAAAGTGTTACATATGTCACCGTAGATAGCTTCCTCATAATCACCAGTGGTGACAGGATAAGGAGAATTTCGACGGTACAATAGAGAATAGTTCTAAACTCTGACAGTGGTCTGATGAAGAGATTTTTAATAGGTTAAACGGCTTCTATTTCGGTGTGTTGAGCAATGACGATCGTGTGAAAAAGATGAATCCATACTCTCCCCATCATCTTAGATATTGAAATCATATGAGTATTTTCTTTGAACTTCCTTACTGTTCGAAGTTGAAACTCATGAACAACCTAGATTTCATGCACATTGAAAATAATATGTGCGATAGCGTAGTGGGAACAATTCTCGGTATTAAGTTCAATATTAAAGATACTCCCAAGACGCGAAAAGATTTGGAATCTATTAATTTACGCCATCATTTATGGTTAAAAAAGGATAGAAGAGGAGTGTATAGCAAGCTGTCAGATGCACCTTACACAGTGAAGCAGACACTGAGGGATACTGGATTCAACTGTTTTAAAAGTGTTTGCTATCCGTCTACTTATGCAGCGAATATATTTGAATGTGTCAATTTTGAGGAACATAAGATCATTGTTTTAAAGACTTATGACTGTCATGTTATCCTGCAACGTCTGATTTTAGTGATAATTTGTCTATATTTACCTCGTGACGTCGTTGAACCAATAGTAGCATTGTGTAGATGGTAGTAGAGGATATGCACTAGAGAGTTGAAGAAATCAGATGTAGTCAAACTATAATAAGAATTTGTCAACATCCTTTGTAAATTAGAGAGAATTTTCCCCCTGCTTTCTTTAACATCATGAATCACCTCATGATCAACCTTCCCGAACAAGTGTTGCTTTCTGGTCCGGTTCACTACACTTGGATGTATCCTCAGGAAATGTACAATAAATTATAACACAGTTTTTCATCTTTTATATATATTTTTTTGTTTTTACTATTCATCAAATATATAATTTTATCATTTTGTAGACAACTCGATTAGTATAAACAATTCGTCAAAAATAAATTTATCTCGGATGGCTCCATAGCATAAGCATACCTAATGCATGAGTGTGCTACCTACTGCAACAGGTACCTCAAGGATCTGGTTCAGACCACTGCCTCCAATCCATATACCCACAACAATCTTTCAGTCGTCACAGATGTTGTACAATTGTTTAGAGGAGTATTAAACGAAAGATTAACTCAAGAAGAACTTAAATACACATTCATATATCTTCTTCACAATTTTGCAGATGATCGATCTAGAAAATACTAGTAACCACGAGGAGAGATGATCATGAGAAAAGCACTTATTGGCCTATAAGCCAGTTTAACACTATATTTACCCAGGATGTTTTGTCAATGGTATAAAGTTTCATTCATTGGACCGAGATGAAGGAAGAAGAACATAAAATAGTGGGATCGCGGTTGGGAAAAGCGTTGATGTATATTACAGGGTTCTTATTAATGTCGTTCAACTACTTTATGAGAATGGTATCAACATTTTTCTATTTAAGTGTAAATGGTTCAAGCGTACGAAGGAAGATCTGGGTCTTTTATCAGTCGATACAAAATCAAACTAGTATGAGGATGACTCAATCACTCTTGCCACCTTAGTTAGACAGGTGTTCTATCTGGATGATCCGAAAGCGGGTGAATGAATAAATAAAGTTAACCACATGTCTCACCGAGGAATATGGAGTGCCACAACACTTGAAGGAACTTTGGCAACTAACACTGAAGGGCATAATGACAATGAATATCAAGAGCCTAATACTTTTATCATCCCCAACATAAGGGAACTGATTCGTTACAACAAACACGTATCCATACCTAATCACGCCATAGATCTTACTCAAAAAGAAATTAAATACATAGAGAGCCATTGAAGAGGAGTTGGAGGATGACAACGACGACATCGTATACGATTCAAACGATGGAGATTATAATGATGAGGATATCATTCAATTGAGAGTGAGGAGGATGATTCAAACGATGATGGAAGCGATTGATATATAAATATATGTAATACTTAATTATAATTAATTAATCGATGGAGATAATTCAATCGAATTTGAACTTAATTTCTACGTACGCGTACGAATTTGAATATGCGTGTATTATAAGGCACTAATTAAAGAGGCTTATATAGAGTGTTTGTAATACTTGTTGTCTTACATCAATGATTTTAGAATAAACAAATGCAAGAATCCTTTCTGGTAAAGAGGACATTTTAGATGACGAAATCAAAAGTTAGTCGTCTAAGGTGAACTTAGACGATGAACATTTTTTCGTCGTTTAAGCACTACTTAGACGATGAACATATATTCATTTTATTGTCTAAGTACATTTATAAACCCTAAACCCTTAACCATTTTCCCTAAACCTCGAAACTGTTACACGAAGAAAACCTTATGTTTCATCGTCTAAATGTGTGACAACCCAACACTTGTCGAAAATCGTCAGAAATAATAAATAAATAGGTAAATCAAGAAAGTACTCGATCTGGAAAAAATTTGACTAATCGAGTCAAAGAACGTATTTAAATAACTTGTTACGACGAGACGGTTGTAACGATATAAAACGAAACTAATTTCTTTGTAGACCGCACTGCCACTAGTGGGGACCCTCATCACCAACGCCCACCCACTGGGTCGATGAAGCTTAAACGATAAACAAACCTCATGACTATCTTCGTATCGATACGAACCTAATGACATATCACACGACACATTTTTCATCAACCGAAAGCTCAAAAAGGGCCCATTAACCTATCTCAATGGACTCTAGGCAGATTTCGGCTTGTTTGGCCAAAATCGGCTCCGAAAATACTTTTCAGCACCAATCTCCATTGTCAAGCCATTTCAGAGCTCGAGGCTCACCTAAATCGACTCAGGAGGATGAGAGGATCAAAACCCCTTTTTCCCCGCCGGCCAAAACCACCAACAACCGTCGATCATAACGGAGGCCGAACGGAAACCGTACGAAATCGATTCCAATTTCAACGGTTCAACCAGTAACCAAAAGTCTCAACAACAACAAAAACAAAATAAGGAAAGAAAGGGCTCTCGAAACATTACCAGAACTCAGCCGGAGATGATGTCGGCGATGGTGACCCGAAACCTAGAAAACCCTAGAACTTTACCTCATTGATTCTTTCTCTACAAGCTTTAATTCTCGAAATTGAAGGTAATTATAGAAATGAGACGTCAAGAGCTGCCGAACCTGATCAAGATCACGGCCGGAGGTGGCCAGAATCCGTCGTATCGCTGCCACCGACTTCGGCGACGAGTTTGACCGCTGGAGCTCCGGTCAACGCGGGTCAACATTGGTTGGCCCGAAATGGAAAGTCTACATTTTCTTTATAGGAAACTCCTATTTATAATTTCATCAAACTTCCGTTGGTAATAAATTTTTTGTCGTAACTCTGTTTTCAACGTTCTTGTTGTCTACGAACTTGTCTCAACAAATTCTACGACTTCCACCTGAAGTCAACCAACTTCATCAATTCAATAAAAGTCAAGTCGAGATATCTCAATATTTACTAATGGTAAAAATTATTTACCACAGCCACTAAATCGAACTTGAAATATTCATAAATGTTAACGATTATAATAAAAGGCGAGGTATTACAAAGTGCTACTTAGACGACGAAACTTAACCACTTTCGTGGTCTAAGTAGAGTTTCACAATCTGACATCTAAGAGCACAATCATGTGTACCATATTAGATTGAATATTATATTCGTCGAGAGTATAGAGTAAACAATTCTTAGATTGTGGGTGTCGATGATTCAAAAATTGGAGTTACGAAGACTCATATATCAACATTTTTGTTTCGTTAAAATTTCAGTTTTATGATTGACTACGCTGATCAAGCTCTTAACGAACTTCGTATAGAATAAAAATTCATCTACTTATATATTATGTTATGATGAATATATCTAACGATTTTTTTGTCCAAATTCAATTCCATTAATATGGATGTGAACTGAATACAGACATACGAATACTTTAAGTTATACAACATTGGTAGACGTACAACAAATCTTTACTCTCCCATCCAATTTTGTACTCAAATTTCAATTAATTTATATCTTGTTGATAAATATAGTTTCTACGTCAATGGAAACACTCAAACTTCAAAAATGGTTTACGAATTATATTTTACGATTGTTTCCGTCTTTTAACTATTTGTCAATAATCACACACCAAACCAATCGAATCCTAAACAAATCCGAATTGGGTTGGATTTTTTTCTACAATATTATATGAATGTAATGGTTACATATGATTATTGATTTATGAAGATTCTTAAGCAGGTACAAAAAAATAATTTTTCAGATGTAATCTGAAAAATCAAATAAATTCATTCTTAGGCGACAAAATCCTTATATTTTCGTCGCCCAAGGCAAAAACTTAACACTTGGACAACAATTACGGTTGTTTTTGTCGTCTAAAACCAAATTTTTTGGAGCATATTTTTTCGTCAAAATTTTTGGAGTATTTTAAAACCACTTAGACGATGAAATGACCTCTCTTAGATGACGAGTTCATTTCATCGGCTAAGTGGCTTTATTAAGATCGATCAAATCGATATTCTAATATAATCCAATACCTATTCGACACAGCCTCATTACATACCTAAATTCATCCAATGAAACCAAAATTCATCAGACACAAACTAAATTTGACACGGTCCTCCTTATTCATTCATGCCTTATCCTATTTCATTCAACATAGTACATAAATGATCCATCAACAACAATTCTACGCAAACTCCATAATCTCAATAATCTCTATAATGTCCATAATCGGAACACAATTATACATAATCTCTATAATCAACAAAAATTCTACATAATCTCCATCAACAACAAGTCTACATAATCTCCATCAACAACAATACATAATCCTAAATTCATTCAATCCATAATCAACAATCCAACAAATTCATTCAATCCATAATCCTAAACTTACTATAGCAACAACAGAGAGAGAGAGAGAGAGAGAGAGATTGACCGAGGTACGGCAGACGGCGAAGTGGTGGCGTTGGGAAGACACAATGGTGGCGACGGTGGAGTACGGGCCAATGTCGGTGGGTTGTGGCAGTGATGGTGTCGGGGTGAGGGAATAGTGACAGAGAGGGGGTGGCATCCGTGGAATGGTGGCAGCAGTGGAATGGTGGCAGCAGTGGAATGGTGGCCGGCGGCGGTGGGGTTGTGACAGTGATGGCGTCAGTGTATCGAGATCGAGATCGAGATCGAGATCGAGATCGAGAGATCGAGAGAGAGAGAGAGAGAGAGAGAGAGAGAGAGAGAGAGAGAGAGAGAGAGAGAGAGAGAGAGAGAGAGAGAGAGAGAGAGAGAGAGAGAGCATTTTAATTAGGGATTGCAAAATGGAGGCCAAATTTTTTTATTAGCATTTTAATTAGGGATTGCAAAATGGAGGCCAGATTTTTTATTTTTGGTATGGATGTGTTTTGATGAATATAGTTTTGCTGAGTAAATGTTGTTAATTTCTAATGTCGTAGAGCTTAAGATGCCTGATGGGAGGAAGAGATGCACCACACAAGAGAAGAATGCTGAATTTCAATCCATAAGACGACAGTTGGGTTGGGGTCACATCTCAGAGGAGACTGTTACGACTCAAGTAGCTCCTTATAGGTCACAGACGATACCTAATGCTCGTAATGAAGCGTCGACAACCTATACAGTCGACCCAGGGATTTTTGCTTCGGACACCGCGTCATCACATGCTCCCCAATCATCCGTCAACGATTCTGTTTGGTTTAGCGCCCGACGCAAAGTGAACAAGAGGGACCCCTCAGCCCTTGACTCCAAACGCATTCAGAGACTTGTGAAAGGAGCTAAAGTCGAGAAGATAGTAACGTCAACGAGGAAGAACATCGAGGTGTCATACAACGAGTTTACCAGAGGCCCTCTGACGCTGGAGCTTAGCAGTTTTTACTAAGACATCATCAAATCTATCATACAGAGCAACATACGTATGAAAGCCCCTTCTTGGGACGAGCTGCCCAAGCCAACAAGTTCAGGGTGTACTGCGAACTCTCGGTAATATGGTCTTTTTAATTTTATTGAATTTCATCATTAATTACAAAGCATAGAGTCTAGGAATTTAATTTAATTTAATTTAATTTTTTCCTAGGTACATTTTGACTATGAAGCCAAACCGGACATGTGGAAATCCGTAGAGAGGACGACTACTGGTATTTACGTACAAGGATTGGAATCACAACTTGTAAAAGCACTACAATGAACACGACACCTCGAGTATTCCTAGGGAGTTGCTGACGGAAAGAGAATACGAGTGGGAATGGTTGGTCGGGCACTTTGAATCTAATAAGTTTAAGGTTTGTCTTCCTTTTCTTTAATTTAATTTAATGAATCATTTCTTACTTTTAACAATTATTTATTATTTAATTTCCTTTTTTGTGAAACAGAGAAGGGTGGCAGCCAACACTGCTAATCGTCAGAAGAAGACGATGCACCATTAGTCAGGCTCCAAAAGGATGATCAAACATCGCAAAGGCTCACAAAGATACGAGTTCGAAATACTGCTTTCTTGATGCCAGCGTGTCTTCTTATGTATCGTGAGTCAATGTGTCTTCGTCATCTAAGTACTTTTCTTTTTTGTAATGATGAATGATCTTGATTGTCAAGATTCATTATTAAAATGAGGTAAAACAAAAAATCTGCACCATATGAACGTCTTTAGCATATAAATTCCTTTGGCAAAAGGAAAATATATATAACCTTGAAATTCTTTGGGACATAATATGTAATATCTGTTTCAATATATTCACACATGCAAGTCCAACACTTTCATTTTCTGTATTATTCAGTTGACAAAAGTCATCGGGCCTGCGAGGCTGCGACGTACGTGTCTTGTTCCTCTTACTTTGCCGAGTAGCTTTATATTTAAGCACGAGGTATAAATTCCTTAACACTTTCATTTTCTGTATTATTCAGTTGACAAAAGTCATCGGGCCTGCGAGGCTGCGACGTACGTGTCTTGTTCCTCTTACTTTGCCGAGTAGCTTTATATTTAAGCACGAGGTATAAATTCCTTAACATGCATGCGTGTAAGCTAAGCGTGTAAGCTAAGCGTGTAAGCTAAGCGTGTGTGCTTTGACCCTCAAACTAACTAGTATTTGTTGAATTCCTGCTTTGAAATTGACCCTTATAGTTTCTACTGAGACCGTAGATGCACATATATGCACAGTGCCGTACTAGTGAGTAGTGTTCTTGACGTACAGTACAACCCTAGCCTATACATACGGCATATGTATGTATTGGAGGAACTGATCGATCGAAGAAGCTAGGGCTCGAAAGATTGCACGTATAAATACAAGCTGTTTCAAATAAGCAATATATCCTACCTACGCCTTGCATTTCCAATTATTAAAGCTTTATACACACAGCTGGCTAGCTAGCAGTAATTAATCTATCTATCTATCGCACTACATGGAAAGTACGTTAAGGCGATGACTAATTAAGCTTCAATTTGATTCTAAATTTTTTACTACGTACTCCTCAGCTTCTCCTTGTGGAGGTTCACGAAGCTAATTTCAGAGACGATCGAGCTACGTAAGTAAGCTACTGATCTCAGTAAACCAAATCCTGAAGTCTCTGCCACACCGTCGTAGTCTCAACGCCAACCCTAGAAATTTTAACCTGCAAAGATATGATCAGGAATTACATCAATATTACTCATATGCAATTCATGAAAATTAAATTAGTTTAGAAACTAGCTCACACAAGAGAAACGAAGTAAATACCTGAGCATGGAGCGTGTGGAAAACCTTATCACCTACGGTTGAGAAGTTTGCGCTGACAACTTCGGCTCCTTCTTCCTGAAGAATACTTATAACTTCATAAAACATGAAGTTCTTATTCACTCCACTGATGAGCATTACTTCTATGCTAGATCCTGACTCGTTTAGTTTTATAACCGGCAACCTTGATCCAGCCACCATAGCTTTATTAGCAGGATCGACATTACTAGAGGTGGACTTGTTACTAGTTCCTGCTTGTGATCTGAGTTCTTTCTCCTTCCTCTCCTTCAAACTCTCTATTCTTTCCGTCAATTGCTTTATGTAGGAGGCCGCAAGATCGAGCTGGCCTTGCTGTGACATCATGTCCTGGCCGGTCAATAGATAACAGAACACGAATTAGTAATTCGTATGAACATTCTTAATCGACAAAAATATTAGTACCTAGCAACATTTTTGTGTTGTAATTTGGTAAGCAATTAGCTTGTCTTCCTATATATTTCTCGTTCCAGGCTTATAGGAAAGATTGAGGAGAGTGAATGAAAAAGAAAGTTGATGATCCTGGATACCCAACTCGATCCTTAAAATCTTGTTCGAGTGTTTGACAAGGTGACCATCGATCAATTAAGTGACGTACTGCTTGTAACACGTAACGTCCGATATTTATCATTATGGTTGTTTGTAAATTAGGGGGGAATAAAATGATGTAGTAGATTGATCGAGTACGTACGTACCTTAGATTTGGAGGCTTTAACTTGTTGTGGAGGGACCATGGAAGCAAGCTTGAGGCAGAGACCTTTCATGTGAATTCTCCGGTTCCTCTCCACCGTCTTCCTGTCAAGTTTTGAAGAAGACTCACTGGTACACTTCTTCATTCTCAACAGTTACTCGACTCTCTTTCAGAGCTGAAAGCAACAAAAACCAGCTAGCTAGCTAGCTAGATCACCCGAGATTAATGAAGTAGGAAAACCGAGAAAGCTGATCGAGTAGAGAACTAGAGATGGAGGTCATGTGGCTGCTTGAATTGGCTGTGTGCTCGTGTAGGTGTGTGTGTATATATATATAGCAGGAGAAGAATAAAGTCAAGTCTAGGCTAGGCAATCATGCGCAAAATAAGCGAGTAAAAGGAAACACCGAGTGAAGCTTCCAAACGTCGTTGGGTCAGACCTCGCATAAGTTAATGACACATGTGAAGATCAGAGCTGGGACCCGTCTGTGATGTACGGTCTGCAATAATATTTGTTTTTGTTGTCCCTGTACGGAGATATTTGACCTTTTGACTGTGAAGCATTATCCGCGCTTTCTTCACCGACCATCCCTGCCTGATTGTTAAATGGCAAAAAAAAAAAAAATTTTGGTAGCTGAATTTTGCTGGATTTATATTGTGCTTCCAGAATTTTAAATTTTATGTTTGTGATATCTGAATTTGTACGAGTCGTCGGTCACCTTTAACGTCAGACCTCTTGGAAACATACTCAATACCAACGTCGTCAGCCACCCCCAACATCGACTGGTGAGAGTCCCACGTCATCGAGACCATATGCACCAACGTCGTCGGCTTCTCACCCGGTGACCTCAAACCTGCAACTAGTTTTAGTTTTTCACTATAACGTACGTAAACATTTGTATAAGTTAATGTATGTATGTCAATTGTCCAAGAGGTCTTCGTGGTCTGATGGTAGAAGTTCTATTATGTAACGATGAGATTCAAGGTTTGAACCTTGCATCTTGCAGAAAATAAATACCTTTAGAAGTACAAATTATCAATAAAATAAATTATAATATAATAACATATATAAATCAGATGTATTGGTAGTAGTCACTACCAGCAAAACACACTTAAGCGACGAAAGTATCGTCGCCTACCAACCGTAGCCTAAGTACTTATACAACACATTTATTTATTTATTATCGTCTAAATAACCACTTAGACGAAGAAATAAACTTCGTCGTCTACGTTTTTGGACGACGAAAAATTAATGAAAAAATGACAAATTTTTTGTCGTTTTAGTGAAAACTTAGACGACGAAACTCACAATTCGTCGTATTACCACTTACACGACGAAATTTTAAGATTTTCGTCGCTTAAGTGACAAAAAAAAAATTTTAAAAAAAATATTCCACTTAGACGACGAAATTTTTTCCTCATCTTAGTGGTAAATTTTAATTAAATAAACAACTTTGACAACGAAACTATTTGTTTCGTCGTCTAAGTGATTTTTTTAAAATAAATAAATAAAAATTAATTAAATCGTAATTAATTAATTAATTAATTATTAATTATTAATGCAAAAATTGTAACATAATTAGGAGATAATTTAATAATGGTAGTGGTGGTAGTGAAGGCGGCGTTTGTGTGGTGGTGATGGTGATGGTGGTGCTGAGGTGGTGGTGTGTGGTGGTGCCGAGGTGGTGGAGGTGGAGGTGGTGCCGTGGTGGTGATGGTGGTGGTACGTAGGGTGGTGTGTATGGTTTGAGAGAGAGAGAGATTGTGAAAAATAATAGGTGAATTTTTTTTATAGGCGACCACTTAAGTGACGAAACCAAGAAGTTTTGTCGCTCAAGTGATTTAAATTTTTTGTACCAAAAAATTTAGCGGAAAAAATTACCGCAAAAAATTTGAATTTAGTGGATGAATCCAATGAGTTTCGTCGCCTAAGTTATTTTAATTTTTTGGTAAAAAAATTTGGCGAAAAAAAATTACCTCCAATATTTTGTACTAAGGCAACGAAACTATACATTTTCGTTGCCTAAGTGATTTTTTTTAAAATAAAAATATAATTTAAAAAAAAATAAATATATAAAAATTCACTTAGACGACGAACTTTATATGTTTCGTCGCCAAAGTGAAATTTATTTATTTTTATTTTATTTTATTTTATTTCAAAAAAATCATTTAGATGATGAAACCGATAAAGTTCGTCGCCTATGTGAATTTTTTTATATTTATTTTTTTAAATTATTTTTTAAAATAATTTCTATTTTTTTAGATTTTTTTATTTCACTTAATTATTTTTATTTTTATTTAGTTATTTTTTATTAAAATTCACTTACATTTATACAATATTGTAGAAAAAAATTCAACCAAATTCGGATTAGTTTAGATTGCGATCGAATGAACTTAGTGATTATCGAAACATATTTAAAAGACGAAAACGATTGTAAAAATAATTCGTAAACCTGTTTCCGAAGTTACAGGTGTTTGTCTTGTCATAAAAACTTAATTTATCAACCAAATATAAATTAATTAAAATTTGACATAAAACTTTATTTAAAACTAAAACATGTTATATATCTATTAATGTTATATAACTTAAGTGTTTGTATGTCTATATTCACTCCACATCAACATTAACAAAATTAAATTTGGACAAAACAACCATTGGATATATTCATCATAACATAATATGTAAGTGGATGAATTTCAAAATGAAGTTCGTTAAGAGTTTGATCTTTGTAGTCAACCATAAAATCAAAATTTCAACGAAACAGAAACGTTGATATACGAATCTTTGTAACTCCGATATTCGAACTGTCGACACTCACAGTCCAAGAATTGTTTACCCTATGCCCTCGACAAAAAAAAAGAAGCATTTTCAGATGGTATACATGGTCGTGCTCTTTGCTCAGAGGAAATAAAATTCATCTTAGACCATGAAACATGAGTTTCGTCGCCTAAGGCTATCCGGGTTTAGGAGAAAGGGTTTAAGGCTTAGAATTTTGGGTTAAGGTCTAGATTTAGGGTATGTTCTTAGATGATGAAATGAAAATTTTTGTTGTCTAAGTGCAAACTTAGATGACGAAATCTGTTTTCGTTGTCTAAGTAAGTCTTTTAAAATGACGATGATATTTTTAAAAGTTCGATGAATAAAAATTTTACCTAATCTTTCAAAACAATACATCGGTGATTTTTCTTCTTATTAACTTGTGATCTGGGAAATTCTGAGTCCGTAGAGAGATTAACAATTTCTTATGGGTTTGGTTGTGTTCCTTTGGTAAAAGGACTCTGATCGAAATGAAGCCAAAATTCAGTCAAATTTTCAAGCCGTGTAATCTTAGGGTCACCTACTCCCCTGAAGTCAGCGTGCATGGCATGCAAGCTACGGCGTGTCTCCTCAATTCGTCAAAGATTAATTTATCTTAATTAATTACAAGTCCGGATTCGAATTCTCCACTTTCATTAATTTAATTAGTTCATTACAACTTCATCATGATATATTCTCTTAAACCCAGCCAGTATATTCTCATTTCACATCTATCTGGTCGAAATTTGACAATATCTGGCACCCCCGTAGCTGCCACGCAAACACAATTCTCGATCCGGTGTTGTCTTCCCTTCTTTGATCACACATCAAGCTAGTCCTTTGGGGGGAACCGGAAGAGTTCTTTTATTTTCTTGATACAAGAGGAGGAAAAATCGTTTTTGTTTAAGATAATTATATTTTTAATATTTTAATGTGTGTCTTGTCTTAAGTAGAGTAGATTTAGAAATTCTCTCAATTCCTGATTTAGTCGAAGATTTATTATATCAGATTGTAATGCATATTTAAAGATCATCTATCAATGAATAAAGTAAAGGTTTTAGTCTATTGCGTATCTATTTACTTTTCTCCTTCAACACGTTATCAGCCGCTCTTGAGTGAAAAAAATCTAACCCCTAAACACTACAAGCTCCATTGCCGGCCTCCTCCTTGACAAAAATTCTACACCACCGCCAGCAATCCTACTGTCGCCGGAATTTCACCCCGTCGTCGGAAATTTTGCTTTTTCTCTTCTAACTTCGATCCCAACGACGTTTTCATTCCGAGCATAATATCCTCGAGGTAAAATTCAAGGTTATTTGATTTAGAATTAGGTTGTAAAACTTAATTGTCGCAACACCTTAGATCTAGATTTAAATTTAGGTTTCAATATCATGAATTTTATTTATGCCTCTAGTTCCTATGGATTATTGCAGGTATGAGTGAGTGAAGGATTAAATCCTCCTCCTCAAAGTTTTAACAATAGTGATGGTTTCAGGGAAGTCACAGTATACATAAAAAAAAAGGAAGTCGATAATTTTGTGACTCTGAATTAGTCACGGTTTTATGGGATGTGGTATGAAATCACCAAGGTTCTAAAAAACGCTAGGCGACCCTAGACGACGAACATACCTTCGAGCGCGTAGGCGGCTAGACGTGGATTAATCGGAATTAGACGTTTTCTAGGCGACTTAAAGGCGGTATTAATTCAATACATATATATGTGAAATAATGAAGATTTAAAACACTTATATAATAAAATTAGCAATAGATATAGTTTAAATTGTCATAATCTCCATACAAAAATATATAATATAGAGTAAATTGTCTAGACAATGCTGGACGTGAAAATAATAATAATTTAAAACTCAAATAATTTGAGATACTCGCCCAGGAGCGCCTGAGAGCGCCTAGCCCGCCCAGAGAGCTTATTCCCTCATTTAGCTTCGCCATGATGCCTAGGCGGTCGCCTAGTCGCCTTTTAGAACAGTGGAAACCACCGGTTATCGCATCGATATTTGTGACCATACATCAATGGATCATGTTTCTTATTCCCTAAAATTAATTAATGATCGTAATTTTTTGATCGGTAAACTAATTCATCTTTTGTCTTTTGTAGATGACTGAGCCAGCAATACCAGAATTTGACATCATTGATCTTTAAGAAGCAGAGTACCATAGATGGATCTCAGATGTGAGAAATACTCTCATCAATAAAAGACTCACGAATACGATCCAACTACTATCACTGGGCACACAAGCCGATGATAACACTATAGCTCGCACAACTCAAGCTCTTATGTTTTTTCGAAGACACATTCATCCTGCTTTAAGGAAGCAATACTTGTTAAAGGACGACCCCGCAAATTTGTCGGCAACTTTACAAAAATGGTTCAACTATGTGCATGATGCACAACTTCCTGAACTTCTAGAGAGATTAGACCAAATTCGATTATTGGGTTATCCCAAGATCAACGATGTTTACTAGGACATGCTAGAACTACAGTTTGAGCTTGTTATTTGTGGCGTTGTCAAGAACGACAAAGTCATGATTGAAAAGTCATTGACTACCTTTCAGACCTCCATAGACACACTTGCTCATCAATATCGTATTGATTATGAGCAAGGGAGACTTAGATCATTCAGTGATCTCATGAGTGTGCTGGCTAAGAAAGAACGACATCAGGAGATTCTTCTCCATAATAATGTCAGGCCATCCGGTACAAAGAAAGTCCTAGAGGCTCATCATACTGGAAAGGCATGAAAAAATAAGTAAAAGAATTGTTCGAAACCTTATCAAACTCGTGGGGGTAGAGGAGAACATTGTAGAGGTCGTGGTAGAGGAGGAAATAGTCAAAATCTGACTTGGACTTGCCAAGACAACAACAAGAATCCATCAAGTTCTGGTTCCAGGAACAATAGAAATTCTTCAAGGTATGCTCCTTCGACACATAGCTCAGTACCTTGCTATAAGTGTGGTTCAAAAAAGCATATGCACAAGCAGTTTCGTGCACCCAAGGATATCCAGAATGCCTATAAGAGATTCAAGTAGTACCTGGCTTATGAGACTAACTACAGTGCAGATGAAAAGATGGAAGATGGCGGTGAAGTCAATCTAGTTGTAGAAGATATCCCAAATATAAACATAGCGGCTATAGATTTCGCTTAGATTGATATCTCTATCATGTAATCAAGTTTAGTATTATATTTAACTTTGTTTTTTAGTCATGGTTATTGAATAAGTACAATATTTTTTATATAAGTTTTGATGGTTATGTTATTTTCTTTCGGTATTTGAATGTATTAAAAATAGTTATATTCATACATATTGCTTAGAATGGTCAAATTCTACAAAATCTTATGGAATTATGACACCAAAGTACCATAAAAATGAGACAAAAAAAGGATGATTTGATTCTAGAGATTTTTGACCCGTCGGGAATTTTTCTCTGCCCGTCGATGGTATCACTCTGGAACGGTTTTTGTATTCTTTGACCCGTCGAATGCATGCTTCTGTCTCCACTCGTCACAAGCTCGACCCGTCGATAAATAAATCAAAAATTTGATGTTGGTTTTAGGTTTTATTCAACCCATCGATGGTTCTCTTCTACTCGTCGAATGTTTGCCTCTGTGAAATTTTTTCCAACTTTCGACCCGTCGATGGAACAATTATCGAAAAATCAAAATTTATTTTGGGTTCCTTCGACCTGTCGAGTGGTTCATCTCGACCTGTCAAAGATGCTACCCGGGAATGGTGTTTTTCGATGTACTTTACATCGGTTTGCTTATGTCATATCATCACTCTTTAAGGATCACAACCCTTTGGTAAATTTATAAGTCTTTACTTTAAGTGGTCAACAAGTCTTGAAGACTAATTAATTTAGATTCTTTTGTAAATGTTTGAAGGCGAGATCGAGTGTCTAGCAGATAGTGGTACTAGTCATACAATACTGCAGAATAGGTAATTGTTTATTGATCTTGTGCCATATACATCATCAGTGATAACCATGATTGGTTATGCACTGATTATACAAGAGCATGATTCAGCACAATTATTGCTATCACATGGTACTAAAATTTATATCACTGATACATTGTACGTGCCAAAGGCCACCCGAATCTTGCAAAGTTTTAAGGACGTTAGAGCCAACGGTTTACATTTGGAAACTCATTGTGAGAATGGAAAAGAATTCTTATGTATAACTTCAGAGGAGTGCGGTAGAAAGCACACCTTGGAGAAGTTAGGGGCAATTCATAGTGGATTATATCTTACTACATTTCGGATCATTGAATCCAATGTTGTCACACTTACTACTGTGTGTGACACGGCCTCATACAAACTTTTGGAATTTTCTACTGGGACCCCCAGGTCGTGACATGATGATCAAAATATTGAAAAACTCTCATGGTCATCCATTTTTCAAAGGCAAGAAGCATGTGGACACCTCCAAAACCATCAGATTTAATGGAGTGGATGAGACTAATAATCTTAATTCGGTTTCAACACCTAGTGTTATTCCACAAGATTCCTTTATGATAATCCCTGATGCTCATCGATGTTTTTGCAAAGCTTGCTCGATCTTTGGCAAAGTTGCAGGCAAGACCTTCCTTTGCGGTTAACAATACTAAAATATACCATTCTTACAAAGAATCCATGGTGATATTTGTGGACCTATCAAACCGAAATGCGAACCATTTAAATATTTTATAATTTTGGTAGATACATCAACACGATGGTCACACGTTGTTTTGCTATCCACAAAGAATGATGCCTTTGCAAAACTCCTTGCACAGATTTTTAAGCTTCGGGCTCACCACCCGGACTTTTATTATCAAGTCAATTTGATTGGATAATGCAGGAGAATTCACATCAAAGACTTTTGATGACTATTGTATGTCAATTGAGATAAACGTTGAATATCTCATCCCTTATGTTCATTCTCAAAACGATTTAGCAGAGGCATAAATCAAGCGATTACAGCTTGTGACCAGATCAATGATTATGCATACCAATTTGTCAGTATCTTCTTTGAGATATGCAGTATTACATGCAACAATGCTTCTTCGCTTGAGTCCCGTAGCACGCCAACCATTTAGTGCATACCAGTTGGTAACTGGATATGAGGCTGACATTTCGTTTCTACGCATATTTGGTTGTGTAGTATATGTGCCAATTGCGCCACCACAATGCACTAAAATGGGTCATCAACGTCGATTAGGCATATATATTGGTTATGAATCTTCAACAATTGTCCGTTACTTAGAACATTCGACAGGAGATCTCTTTACTGCAAGATTTGTAGATTGTCACTTTGAAGAAACAACTTTCCGATGTTAGGGGGAGATAGGAATGCCTCCATTCTAGTGAAACGTTAGGAATTGACGTGGAAAGCTCCTCCCACTATGTTTCAAGAAGATCCATGCACATCTCAAAGTGAGATTGAAGTGCAATGTATACTTGATTTTCAGAAGGTAGCAGACTCGATGCCTGACTCCTTCACGGATATTGCTAAAGTGACGAGATCACACATTCCTGCTGCAAATGTTCCTGCAAGGTTCGAAGTCCCTAAGAGGCGGTTTAAAGCAACTCCAGAGTAGAGTAACATACCTCTTACCCATGTGAATGTAGTAGTATCGGCCTCGGCTCCCACCAGGTTGAGGGGGATACCAAGAAAATCCATGGATGAGCTGTCGGCGAAAAGGTAGACCATCCAGGTACAAAATGATCATTTCATCATCATCATTGTGAATCTCAAACATGAGATTATTTCTGACTACAGTTATGTCCTAGAATCACAAATAGCATCTTTGGAGGACGCTTCGATTCAGATCTATATGTGATGTCAGAAAACGGTAAAATCTCATTAAAATATAATGATGCACGCATTGTAATGGATAGAACATCCAAATTAGTTGATGATGCTTTCGCTTATTCCGTCGCTCAACAGATCATTGATGACGATGAAGTGAAACCTCGCTCGGTTGCTGAATTTCAGTGGAGAGTGGATTCACTGAAATGGAATGAAGCAATGTAAGCAGAACTAGACTCTCTAAAGAAAATGCAAGTATTTGGTCTGGTAGTGCTATACCGACCAAATGTGAAGCCGGTTGGACATAATTGGGTCTATGTTCAAAAGCGCAGTGAAAAGAATGAATTCATGCGATATAAAGCTAGACTTTTTGTGCAAGGATTCTCTCAATGCCCTGGCATTGATTATGAGGAGGCATACTCTCCGGTTATGGACATCATTACTTTCCGCTACCTTGTCAGTTTGGTAGTGTCCGAAGAACTGAACATGCAGCTGATGGATGTGGTGACTACATATCTCTATGGAAATATGGATTCAAAGATATACATGAAAGTGCCAGAATGCGTGGTCATACCCAACTCAAGTAAATCTACACCACAGAGTACTCATGTGATTATATTGAAGCGTTCACTATATGGATTGAAACAATCCGGTAGAATGTGGTACGCACGTCTCAGTGACTATTTGATTAGGAATGGATACAAGAATGATGATTTATGCCAATGTGTGTTCATTAAGACAATAAGTTCAGAATTTGTAATTGTAGTGATCTATGTTGATGATATAAATATTATTGGGTCTCTTGATGAAATCAATGAGACGGCGAGCTACTTGAAATCTAAGCTTGAGGTTAAAGACCTTGGCAAAACTCAATTTTGTCTTGGTTAAGAATTAGAATATCGAGTTGGTGAAATTCTTATTCACCAGTCTGCTTGTGTCCAAAACATGCTCAAGCGATTTAACATAGATAAAGCACATCCTCTTAGCATACCAATGGTCGTACGCAGTCTGAAACCCAATAAAGATCCATACCGTCCAAAAGATAATGATGAGGAGTTATTGGGAGATAAGGTACTATACCTTAGTGTCATTGGAACTTTGTTGTACTTAGCTCTATGCACAAGACTAGACATAGTATTCTCTGTGAACTTGTTAAGTCAGTTTAGCTCTACGCTTACACAACGTCATTGGAATGGCATAAAACATTTCTTCAGGTACTTGAGGGTTCCATAGACTTGATCTTGTTCTTTCCCTACAAAGAATACAAAGAGAAGCATGAAATTCTCGAAAAGGGGATGGTTGAATCGCAACATGCTGGTTCCAAAGCATTCGACCCGTCAAAGAATCCTCCTGACCTGTCGAACGATGCAATCTGGACGGAACAGAACCATACCTTCTACCCATCGAAGGAATTGTTTGACCCATTGAACATTGGTCAGACTGCGAGCACTGTTCCTACTTTCAGTGCAGTCTCCTATTCAGAGACACCTTGTGATGTCTTGGTTGGTTTTGCTGATGCTGGGTATCTCTCTAAGCCACACAAAAGACGTTTCTAAACCAGTTATTTGTTTACCATGGGGAACATAGTGATTTCTTGGAGATCATCGAAACAGACCCTAGTTTCTACTTGATACTCACCATTATTAAGTACTAAATTAACACTTAACACTCAACAACAATGAGCCAATTAAAACCCTTTTTAGTAGATGTAGCATTGGTAAATAGGGATCGTTCTTAACCGGGGATTGAGGGTGCATGCATAACTATGCTAGGTTTGTTTATGGGGGTGCGAGATTTGGTTTGTTTAACTAATGACCTACGAAATTTAAACCTAATTCTACTATGTACACGTGATCATCACATCAAGTCTACCTCCACCATTTTCATGCTTCACTTACCCAGTATCAACGAAATTCTTACCTTCAACCTGCAATTTATACATATGCTTTTAAGAGTGCGACGAAGAGCGCCTACACCTTAATTTATCTAAGATTCATACAAAACATGCTAGGGAGGAACGAAGAGCGTATCACCCAACATATTAAGAATCTTTAAGCATACAAGCATGCATACAAGTCAAAGACCAAAAACTAAGAAACACATGGAAGATAACATAAGTAAGTAAAAACGTATAGCCTTTATTAAACAAATCACAAGTCGTAAACCGAATTCTTTACAAGACAAAAGATGAGATAGAAGGTTTATGGTTACACTTTTGGAGTCTGTGAAGAGCACTAACAACGCCTCGAGTGGATGGATTCTCAAGAACAAGACGAAGAGCGCCGATTATTCTTGATCCGTGAGGAGGGAGCTTTGGCCTTGGAGGGGATTAGGCATAGGATGACTTGGGAGGTGTTTTGGGCAGAGCTTTGCTGTCTATGATGTGTGATGATGAAACCCTAGTCAAGCCCTCATTTATATAGGCCAAGCAAAGCCTAGTTCGACTCCTTTTAGAAGTCTAACTACTCCACCCGGGTAACCTGACCCTTCTCCACTAAAATAGGAATTTATCTCGTTTTAGAACTCCAAATCACTTGATTCCAGTTGCGTTGGAAACTAGACTTCTAGATCTTTCCAACCACATGCTAATCGCGTCTAGATTTATCCGGATCTGTTCACAGTGGCCTTTTGAAGTGGGCTGATCTGCACATGCAGATTTCCTGATTTCTAGCTTTTGATCCATTTTCTTCTTTTGGGCTTCTTTGTGGGTGAATCTTGACATGATCTTGGACATTCTTGGACACATGAGGATGGTCTTGACCCATCTTAGTGATCTTTGATCCATTCTTTATAAATCGTGGCCCATTCTTCTTCATCTTTCCTCCTCATTTTAGGAACTTCCTCCTTAGTAGGTTTTGAGCTCATTTCTGCCTCCTTTACGGATTCCTCCTTTATTTCTACCTACAAACATAAAGTAAGTTAAAAACATATTTACTAAGCACAAAACAAAGTAAAATATAGAGAAAGACATTAATAATCAAGCATAAACTACGTAGATCACTACTTCCTCGAATCATTCTGAGATCATTGCTTTACATGAAGCGGTTAAGGAGAGTGTTTAGCTTAGGTCAATAAAAAATTATATTCGAGGAACTAGTGGATTACCTTCCACTACTACAACACCAACGTGTATCTTTGAGGATACTACGGCTTGCATTGAACAAATGAAGTTAGGATACATTAAGGGTAATCATACCAAGCATATATCGCCAAAATTCTTCTTTAATCAGCAACAACAGTAACTATTGAACATTCATGTGAATCAGGTATGTTCGGCCAATAATGGTGCGGACTTGTTCACCAAGTCGTTACCCAAATCTACATTTGCTAAGCATGTGAGATGCATTGGTATGCTAAGATTGTCTGAACTCCAAGATTGAGTTACTGATCAGGGGGAGTTCATTTCGTAGACATCAGGGGGAGTCTACATCACATGTGGTCGCTTTGTAGTTGATGTACTCTATTTTTCTTCGACCAAGCTTTTGTTCTACCCAAGAGGTTTTTTGTTTGCTTGACAAAGTTTTTAGTGAGGCAACATGTTATACATCATACATTAGGATCACAATACAAGGGGGAGTGCTTAAGGGAATTATATTCATGGTATCTCGGTGTGTGTGTCTTGTCCCGATTAAAGTAGATATAGAGATCCTCTCAATCATTAATTTACTGGGAGATTTACTTTATCAGATTTTAATGTCTATTTAAATGTCATCTATCAATAAATAAAGTACAATTTCAGTCTATTACGTACCTATTTGCTTTTCTCCTTCAACGATTTTATTATTTTATTATTAAGAGTCACTAATTTGGTGAAACCTAAGACTATAATTAATTGAACTTGAAAGACACATTTGATTGAATTGAATTGAATTGAACAAAAGATACGCGGTGATTTGTGGATTCAAATTATACTAATACGTACAGGACAAATTGGTAACTAGCCTAGTGATTGAACCTCCAAGTGTGAGATCTCTTCCCTGAGTTCAAACCACAAAATTGTTAAAGTAGACTGATATTATGATGTGATTCATAATTAAAATATTTTCACATGCATCCAAGAATTTGTCCTTGGCTGATGAAGTATTTGGATTAGATTACTTTTGACATTTTTTTGAATCAAAGATGATAACATTGCAACTCAAGATCAAGTACACAGAGGAAATATGTGCCTCCTTACGAAGGTAGGAATCACATCTTGCCAAGCCACAGATACGACCTCGTACAAAGTAACCTGATTAAGATTGTGAGCAATCTGATTTGCCTCTCTAAAAACATGAAGCAATTTAACACTAGCTATTTTAGATAACAAATAACTTATATCCCCTATCAAACTTCCTTCAAACGAATCCACTTCATCAACACAAACCTGTTGAATAAGACCAACACAGTCGAATTCAATGATGACTGGTGACAAAGTAAAATTCATTACAGCTTGACAAGCTCTACAAAGAGCTAAAGCTTCCGTGATGAAGGGTGAATGGACCATTGGAGCAGGTTCACAAACACCGCCTAAGACTGCCCCTGAATGATCACGCCATATAATCCCTATCCCCCTAAGACAGCTCCATGCGCCGTCACTATTAATCTTCACCTAGCCCACCAGAGGTCTCTCCCATGAACTCGAGTTCCGCACCCATTTAGGAAGCTTAACAAGTAACAATGAGACATAGAACAAATAAGCCGTGGAGGCCTGGAAGTAAACGTTGCCCTCACGCAAAAACTTGTTAAACTAAATACGATGGTTCCGCTCCTTCCATATAGACCAAAGCATAAAGCATAACCAGCCAAGATCCTTCTGTGATAACTTAGTAACACAATCCTCAAACCAATGTCAAAAATTGTTCACAATAGTAGTAAGGAAGCAACCCGTCAAACAAGGTGACATTTGTATAACTTCATGTACAAATGAACAATCACGACTTACATGTTCAATTGTTTCTTCATGCCCTTCACATAGAACACACCAAGCGGGAATAAGAACTCTCTTTTTTCGCAAATTTAAACTCGTTGGTAAGATACTTCTACAAGCCTTCCACATGTGTACTTTAATTTTGGCTTGAATAGAAGTGTGTCATAGTCTCTACCATACCGAAATTGAAGGAGTTAAAGAAGAAGCTTCGACTACGGAACTAATGCTTGATCTCATGGCCAGCTTGCATGCCGGCGAAGTCGTAAATCTTCCTCTAGAATCATATAACCAAGCCATCTTGTCAACAACTATCACTTAAAGAAATAGAACAGATGGCAGTAGCCTCTTCCTTATCAAAAAGAGAAGAAATAAGAGGAAAATTCCAAGCACCCGAATTAGTAATAAGATTACTGACCTTGAAATCCACAGGAAGAGAAGCCTTAGGCCGAAATCGATCCGACAAAGGAATCCAATGGTCTACCTTAGCATCGATGTTATCTCCATTGCCGACTCTCCAAATCATACCCTTGGAAAGGAGGTGTCGAGCCCCCATAATACTTCTCCAGCATTGTGATGGAGAATTTGAGAGAAAGGCCTCCCAAAAAGAGGACATGGGGAAGTATTTAACCTTGTACAATCTGCCAAGAAGAGACTCCGGATTATGAAAGATGTGCCACCCCTGTTTAGCTAGGAGAGCTAAGTTATGGGCATGAATATTATGAAAGCCCATACCATTCTCCTCTTTTGGCAAACACAACTTGTCCCACGAGATCCAGTGAATCTTTTTATTTTCTGTTGTACTTCCCCACCAAAACTTAGCACACAGTTGATGAAGAGAATCACAAAATTCTTTAGGAAACAAAAAACAGCTCATAGCATAAGTAGGTAAAGATTGTGCAACAACTCGGATTAGAATGTCCTTACCCGCACTACTCAATAACTTCATTTGCCAACCTTCCAGCTTCTTGCTCAGTTTCTCCTTAATGAAAGCAAAAGTAGCGATCTTCTTTCTTCCTACATAAGTAGGAAGTCCCAAGTACTTGTCATGTTTATCAACAACTTGCACACCAAGAATCGTAGCTAAAGCTTGTTTTTGTTCCTCTGGCACCCCTTTACTAAAACAAATACTGCTTTTCTCGAAGTTAACATGCTGACCCGAAGCCATCTCATAATCTTCCAGTGTTTGTTGGACTGGTAGATCTCTTCCGTATAAGCCTTACCAAATAAGAGGCTATCATCTGCGAATAACAAATGAAAAATCGTAGGATCTCCAGGGCAAATAGTAATACCTAAAAGCGAGTTTTCCGCCGCCCTAGTCTTCAAAAGAGCAGTGAAAGCTTCGGTCCCTAGCAAGAACAAGAAGGGAGAGAGAGGGTCCCCTTGATAGATACCTCGAGTAGGAGATAGATACCCCTTCATCTGCCCATTAACTAAAAAGGAACAATGAACTGTAGTAACACACTGCATAACCAGAGAAATCCATTTAGAATCAAAACCTAGCCGGTTCAGAACTGCCTTAAGGAAAATTCATTTCATCCTGTCATAAGCTTTGCTCATATCAAGCTTCAGTGAAAATACTCTTTCAATCCAGGAAGCACAATTATGAAGATAGTGTGAAATCTCATTAACGACCAAAGTATTATCAAAAATAAGACGGCCTGGAACAAAAGCACTCTGGAAAGGAGATATAATCTTGTCCAAGAAACCTTTCAATCTATTTACAATCACCTTGGAACAAATCTTGTGAATGACATTGCACAAAGCTATGGGCCAAAGGTCTACCATTCTCTCCGGGTTAGGCACTTTAGGAATTAAAAAAATGTGAGTATAATTAACCTGACCTAGTAAAATAACTGTATCAAGAAAATTGATTACCGACATGTTCACATCAGTACCAATTGTATCCCAGTAGCGTTGAAAGAAAAGAGGAGGCATGTCGTTTGGTCCTGGAGATTTAGTCAGATACATTTGAAACAAAGCCTTCCGCACTTCATCTACAGAGTAGGTGCTTGTTAAGCTCGCATTCATCTCCGGCGTCACTTTTCGAGGAATCAAATTAATCACCTCCATCATCCCGGCAGAAGAAGGTTTATTAGCCGAGAACATAGATGAGAAATAATCCACAGCCATCTTCTCCATACCTTCGGGAGAGGAATGTCGAGAGCCCTCCTCATCCACCAGTAGATTTATACAGTTTTTTGATTTCCTGTTGGAGGCTTTCCGATGGAAATACTTGGTGTTCCCTTCCCCTTCGAATAAATGTATGGTTTTAGCTCTCTGTTTCCGGTATTCTCTTTCTGTGGCCAGGAGGCCATCTAAGGTGTCATAGAGAGTAGAAAACTCCTTCCTTGACTGATCTGAGAGGGGAAGCAAAAGCAAATAAGATAGTCAGCCCCGAAGCTGCTCGATCTCTCTACTACGGTGGCCGAAAGTTGTTCTCTGCCATTTGTTCAAGGAAAGCCGAGTGTTGGTGATGCATTGCATGGTTTCATGCATGGGAGAACCCATTCTAGACCGTTTCCAGTGTTGCTTGATAACCTCGGCACACTGTTCGTGGGGAGCCCAAAAACTCTCGAATTTAAATCGTCGTGGTTGACAATATAAAGGTTTAGATTCTTCCCGTAGGATTCCAAGAAAGATAGGGAGATGATCTCCATGTATAGGAAGGAGATGACTCACAGAACTTCGAGGAAACAAATCAATCCAGTTGCGAGTAGCAACAAACTATCAAGTCTACAACGTATACCACCCCCACCCTAAATAGTAAGGATTCTAGCAAAATCGAGATCGATTAATTCACCATACACTAAATAATTTCGGAAGAGCTGCATTTGGCCTTCACCAATCCTCTCCTCCATCCTTTTCATCATTATGGAGAATCTCATTGAAATCGCCTAAGACAGCCAAGGGAGAGCCAAAACGTCACTAAGAGAACAAAGAAGATCTCATGTACGGTGGCGCTCGGAAGTAGTCGGGTGTCCGTAGAAACCCGTCAGACGCCATCTCGCAAAACCATAAGAAGGGACAATCTCAACGTCAATATGATGCTTGGATTTCAACAAAAACTCCACCTTCACCTCATCATTCCAGAATAGGGCAAGACTACCCGATTGACCAGCCTCTCCAGCCCCATTATCACTAAACACCGCCTCGCAATTTAGAAATCCCAGGGTTCCCCGGAGTTGTGACATGTATTCGCAGTCAGACACCTTGGTTTCACTCAAAAAAATCATCAACGACTTATTTTGATGAATCAGCCGTGTCAAAGCTTCCACCGACGAATCGTTTCCAATCCCTTGACAATTCCATGCCAATACATTCATGTTCTGAAAACCTGAAACCTAGATGGCGGGGGCGTTCTCCAATATCACGTTTGTATGTGAGTTGTTTATTTATGTAGTTAATATCCTTAGATTACTTTTGGCATAGTTCAAAACAATACAAGATAAACTAGTGAAATTATTATAATTTAAAAATTGAACAAAGTAACTAAAGTAATAAACATTAATAGGTAAGTGACTAAACTAAATTATTTTAGTTTGTATAATTTAAGTGTCAAGTAGGTCTCATTTGGCCCTTTGGCCTCGAGTCTCATTCTGGTTCACCCAGCTTTTAGGGCAAAATCTAGTACAACCTTAACTTAGGGTGGACCAACCCAGTCTCTTTTGAAATATGATAGGGTCTGGACTATATATTTGAAGCTCAGCTCATTCTCTCGATCCAGCTCATTTAAGCCTCTTTGGCCTATCCCAACTTCGGTCTCATAAGTCTCGTCTAGCCCGGTCTCTTTTTAAATAAAAAAATAATTAATATATAAATATATTTATATCACTTAAGCCCGGCCCATTTTGACCATTTTATTAGAAAAAGTAATATAATTTATGGTTATTATTAGATTTATTCTTATTTCTTTCATTTTTTCCTTTTATTCTGATTGTTCTCCCCACACAAATATATATATATATATTCAAAATAAATATCATACGTCAATAGTAACAATATATTTAAACTTTTTATATATTAATTTTCTCAATTTAAGGCACATCTTGACCCGATCCGACTTCTTTAGTCTCATTGGTCTAACCTTAATGGGTGGGTTAGAGTTTCTAAATTGTGGCATTGGCCCAACTTCGTCTGTTTATATTTGACCGTTGACCAAGTCCAGCCTATCTCAACTCTATGTCTTAAATTTAGAATCGAGGCTAGTCTAGTCCAACCCACCCCATGATGAGCCCTAGCGTCAAGTAAATAACAATTTAGTAATGAAAAATCACATCTACTCTTTCCACTAAATGGCAGAATGACTTTTTCACAAATGCGTGTGGAATATAAATATATAACTCATGAAAGGAGAGGGGTGTTTATAAATAGTAGGTCCCACGAACGATTATAAAAGAAAAGGTTCACGCGAGATAGTTTGATAGCTGGTCCCCAAAGCATTATGCAATTTCCTTTGGCAGTAGCATACGCATACCCAAATTGATGCAATATTGGCGGCATGCATGCTCGTGCGGCTCAACATTGCGATTCATTCATTTGCTTTCGTTCTGGCTTTGGCTTTGGCTTTGGGTGCATTGCACTCTACACTACTCAAAGCTGCAAAAGAAGTATGTGGCGTGCTGCCTATCTCTCTAGCTTCTTTCAAATTCGCTCTGTTGACTACACTCGACCCATACTAGTCATCTTGAATCATCACTTCACACTTCACAGCTTCACTACCTTGCAAATTGAGTAGTGATAATGGCTGGCTTGGACTATGGAGAAGGAAATGCATATACAGGAGTGACCATGCACACCCGGCCCTTCAATTTCCTGCTAGCTAGCTTAACTTGAATCATTACTAATGTAATGAAATGATTCTTGTACCAGATCCAATCCCTTGTGTGACATATTTGTCTAATCATTTTTGACTATTTATCCATGTCCTCTCTTTCCTCATAGTTAGCATCTAAGTATAGTATGGCAAGTAAATAAAACCAAACAAAGATCAGACACAATATGTACAAAGGGAAATGATTTTAGGCTCCAATGGGCTAATGATGTGGAGACCTCAAACTACATGGCATGACACCCTTATATCCATATTATTATTAAAATTTTAAATATTTTGATTTTTGTCTTAATTACATATCATTAATCATATATCGATTTAACCATAATTATATTTTTCTATTTAAAACCCCTCAAACTCATCTATTTAAAACCATAATATATATATATGAGATCCATGATGTTCTTGAAAAGTAAACTTATGAATTTCAAATATAAGTCTTTACTTAAAAAAAAGAGAGCTTATTCATTGACAAAACTTTGTCAATCATTGTCCATCGATCTCTGTAATTATAGGGTTTTCGAAAAGTTTTATGGTGTTTTTGAGTGTCCTTTGAATGCAATATTATTTTGAATGTATTACTTTCAACATGCATGGTTTATGGAGTTGAGATTGTTTATATATGTTATATATCGAATAATTTTCTCTTTAATCTTTCATGTAAAAGAATAAAACATACATTTATTTTAATAGAATGAATGATATGCAGGTATAGCTTAGAAAATGAAAAATAAATGTATTAATTGCAGTGTATTAAAATTAGAAAGATTTTGATGACTATTAATTAAGAAATAGTTACTATTAAATATAAAAAGAAAATATGAATTAAAAAATTTAATTATATAAATTGATAATTGTAATAAATTATGTAGCCATTATATTTTGCGCCACGTGAGATTGGGGCCTCCACATCATAAGCCTTTTTGGACCTCCTATCATTCCCATGTATAAAAAAGATTAGATGCACTTTTACAATATGTACATACGTGTTTAATCTTGCTATCTGTTGGCTTTGGAGCTAGACATAAAATTAATGCTAGCTAGAAAGAGCTAAAGTCTTTTGAAAAAAACACGTTTACATATGCTAAAAGATTAAAATGTACGTACGAATTTAGAAAGTATATAGTTATAGTCCACATGTACAACTTGGATCATCTATGTAGAACAAGAATAGGTTCCTGGATTTTGTAATGGGCTTAAATAAGAACTCTTGCATTGCTAAAGTTTCACGACTTCTCAATGGTATAGAAACTGTGTAAGTTTATCATGCGAAAATCATGTAAAAGCAAAAGTAGGCCGGACGATCGACAACAAGTAATGAAAATGCCAAACCAAAAGGCTTTGGACGACAACAATTCAGGCTATGTAATATGTAAGACGAAACGAAACAAAGCAACTGCACTAAGGTCCCTTAATCAGCAACTGTCCATGTCATATCGTTCTCAAAAATCCAGTGACAGACTTCAGTATTCCCGGGACTGGACTTCAGTGCCAGAAAAGCACCGTGCCCGGGGCTCCATGATGATGTGTCAAGATGGCAAATCGCAACACCACGATTTATTTTGTTGTGGCTCTCCACGTCGAATATATCGGCTTCATACACTCGAACTTTCGGTACAGAATGACAATAGTAAAGTAAGTACGGGTACAAACTTTGGTGACACGAGACGGATTTTGTCACTCTTCCACCGTTGATTCGGCTGACTTTCCTGATCATCACTTTTTGTTTAGACCCGTTCACATTTTCCGCGGTCCTAACCACCACATTGTGTCCTAGGACTAAGACGGCAAAGTCTATCATGTCCTCGACCGAGCCCACGCACCGCTTGGTCTCGCCCGGGCTTGGAGCCCTCTCACATTCCTCGAGCGCGTTGGCTATCACGCGTTCCATGGCAGAGTTGTCCCCCGCGTGAAACATCTCCTTCAAGTCCGACATCCTCAACGTGGAAAACGGTAGTTTTGACAAAATAGACCGGGGCAGAAACGACCTTTTGGGCATCCTGTCAACAATGTCGGGCATCACCATTACATTCCCCTCCTTCAACATTGATTCCCTGAAGAACTTACCCGGCTCAACCCATATATTTACAGAACTGCCACTCTCACTCCGCGATGAAGAAGTGGCCACGGTGGTGAAGCTGTTGTATTCAGCAAACGTGACACCGTTCTTGGCGTAGTCTTTAAAAGTCCGGCCCATGCTATACGACTTGAACCCGACACCCGTCCGACCCGTGGACCCGGCTCCGTACTCCTTAAACGAATCGTTCCCCAAATTAAACGACTTGCCGTAATTCGTAAACGACACTTTCCCGGCGTCTCCTTTCCTCGCGTACGACAGAAACGAGTCGTCGCCGACGTTCGCCCCGTTCCGGTAACTCGAGAAGCTATCGATCCCGGACTTCCCATTAGCTCCGTAGCTCTTGAAATTATTATGAGGGTTGTTACCGTTGAGACCGTAGCCTTTAAACGAGTCGTTGGCGCCCGACCCGGACTCGCCGTAGCCAGTGAAACCCGACCCGACGATGTTGGCGTCGCTGCTGTAGCTAGTGAACTCGTTCGGGTTGGACTTGCCAGTCTTTCCGTAGCTTACGAATGTCTCCGACCCGGCGTTGGTGTCGCCGCTGTAGGCGGCGAAGGAGAGCTTGTGTTTGGCCGAGCCCGAGTCATAGGAGGTGAACCGGAGATTGGGGACGTTGACCCGGTTGTGGTAGCTTGAAAAGTCGCCGGAGCCGCCGGTGGCGCCGGCGGCGTAGCCGGTGAAGGTGTCGTTGGCAACGTTGGCGTCGCGGGCGTAGCTGGTGAAGTGTTCGCGGTGGGACCGCGCGGATTTACTGTACTTTGTGAACGTGTCTTTCGGAGAGTTGAGGCCGTCGGAGTAGTTCTTGAAAGTGTCGGCGCCGCCGAGCTGGGAGGAGCCGTAGTTGGCGAAGTTCTTGTTTGCGTATCCGGCAAAGTTTGAATCTTTAGAGCGGTTAGTAGTAGTAGTGACCAACTGATCAGACTCAGCATTGCTGGTTTGGTCGAAGGAGCAGTAGAGATTGGCGAGGGAGCAAAATGAGGTGAGGTGGGAGAAGAGTGAGTTCTGATTAGCGAGTTTGGTGAGGAAAGCAGAGTCTATGGCGTTGAGGTTAGAAGCTTTGGAGAAGAGGAAAGTGGGCTTGGGGAGATTGTTGGAGATGTGAGAATCCCAGTAGCGAGAGAGTGAGGCTCTGGGTGTGAAAGGGTTGGTTTGCTTGGTTGTTGTTGTAGTAGAAATAGCAGCTTCATTGCTACTAGATGAGCTGCCTTGTGAAACTGATAGGAGAAAAAGCAGGAAGAAAATGCTCATCTTGTTCATCTGGAAACAGAGATCGAGATCGAACTGAAAGATTAGCAATGGCTGAGGAGTAAGTAGCTCACATAGAGCTTTGTCTGAATCGCTACGTTACTTTTCTTTATAAAAGGCATATATGCCGGGTGCAGTGGAATAGTCCATAGTATCAATATCTAGCTATACATCTGCAAAGAGATTAAACAAACTAATGAAGACGCAGAAGCAGAGGCGTATCTAAGAGGACGTATGCCCAGCGGATTTTGTAATCTATACGGACTTGACCAAAATCTGTTGGGTCAAAAAATACTAATTAGTGAGTTTATAAAGAATAATAAGGGATCAGTAATGTTAGAAGAAAAAAAATGGATTCTTTAATAACAGAGATTATTAAGCGTGGCATGTTGAATGCATCTCAAGCCAACCACTTTTTACTGTTATTTTTTGTATTTTTTATATATATATTTTTATCATAATCTTTTTCATAATATTATCATATTACGTATACTAATTTACTTTATTTTCACATAACCAAGATTACAAATTTGCAATTAACTAAAAATCAATGATAAATGTTTATTTTCTTTGAAATATGCAAATTATGAAAAAGAAAGTTACAAGGTCTCGAGTTTTTATTTTTATTTTTTTTATTATTTCAGTATTTCTTATTGTTGTTTTAATGTGTAATTTTAATTTATTTATTCTCTTGCGAAAAAAGAATTTCGCACGTCTAAATTTTAAATTCTAGATCTGCCACTGTCCCACAAGTCGTACTAGTTAGAAAGGTGGGGGATTTAATTCAATTAGTAAAACCTTGGGAAGTTGGTCGCCTACAAATATTATTGTACTTCTCAGTATTGAATTGGTACTCTGAAACTGAAAACAGTGAAATAGTATCCCACTCAATTAGCTCGTCACTTGAGTACTACAGGTAAATAGGTTGGTTTTGAGTTAGAGAATCAAAGGCATAAATTAAGCAGGGAGTGGTTGTTTTTCAGTGAATCATGCCGGCTTGTGTTTTCAGATCAGTTATGGAAAACAGGGAGTCAGATATTATCGAGCATATTGTAAAGGGACACTGAGATCGAAGGGGTGGCTATATGTTTATAAAAATATGTTACCAAATCAAAGATAATGTTGGGAGGACTTGGACTCGAGTCCCATGGAGTTGTTGGAATCCCAGATTGAGCTTCTTATTAGAAAACTACAAGCTCAAAGATGCTTCATTTTTGGCTTCAGTAGCCCACTAATGAAGAGTTTTTAATATTTTTTATTTTTATTTTTTATTTGAACTTTACAATAAAAAACTTTCATACAAATTTTATCTAAATCCCCTGCATTAATTTATTTTACTTTTTTTTAACGAATTTCATTTTTAACTTAAATTTTACCGTAATAATTTTTTTTAGAAAAACTCTAATCTTATTTATTTACTCCCAACTCTTCTCATCGTATTAACCATATATACCGCCTTTGCTGTGAGTTTCATTTCTAGTAAGCATACAGTGTTGAAAGAGTTGGATGTGTGAGTGTGGTTTGTTTTTCATTTGTTATTGCTTACCACATGACAACATAAAACATGAATTGCTGATTATATAAGTCAATTTCTTATGGCCAAAATTAGACCAATCGTTTGTTCAAGCTAAACATTGTAATATATAGACATGATTTCTCGATCTTTCATGACGAATTTGGTAGTTTTTGACCAAGGGCTTTGTCTTTCTTGGTTGAGAAATCAGAGAGTTTGTGCTCGGCAGTGCCGGCTAGGATTTTTTTGTGCTTTATTCACGACGACTTTTCTTCGTACCTCCTTTCTTTTCCTTCGCCTCCACCGATTTCTCCCCTTGAGTCTCACTGTTGCTCTCTTCTCCTTGAAACTTTGTACAATCGAACCCCTTAGATTAGGGTTTTCTCGACCATGTTTCTATAGAGCTTGTCCCTCTTCTTAACTATGGTGGAGATCCATGTTGCAGGATTACCGATCGGTGCAACGGCGTGGCAGCAGAGTCGAGCGCTGGATCCAGGCCGACCTCGAGCCCGGTTCAAAGGAGGGAGGCGTTGGATTAGGGACGTGATTTGAGATCGAGGAAGGTTCCGGCGTATGGCGACACAGATTTGGGGGCTGGGTTCGTCAAACCCAACTGGGCTTGCCCTGGAGCCCACTTATCCAGAATTATATTTGGGCCGGTAGACTAGTGGTTGCTTTGTGGGCTGGTTGTGCATGGGGTGTTGGAGGTTGGCCAATTCGGCTGGCTTGTTTGAGACTTCTGAATATGATTACTTAGGCCTCATTCTCTAGACCTATATTTCAAGCTATAGCTCATAAGTGTGGAATGTGGGAGCCTTTGTCACAATATAAAGGGGGTTCCCTAGCTAATTAAATAATGATACGCCAAAAGTTTAACAAGTACATTATGATTTATTAGTCAGTTTCACAATGTTATCTAATGTAATAATGCAATAAGATTTCTCTTTATAGGATTGAGTAATTAGATAGAGCCTTGTATTATTACAATATTTTTTTTATAGTGAATTTTGATCCACCTTCAAAAAAAAAATTCTAATATATAGACAATACACTGTTTTTTTTTCGATTGTAGATTTGATCTCACCAGAAACCGCCTTGTGCTCAAATTCAGAGACGACAAGTCGTGTGCCATATATTCATACGCCATTGCGTTCTTTGGTCCATCAGTAATCAGTTCGTGGATTTGAAGTGAAAGGGGTAGAAGCAAAACCCCAAAATCCCAAACCCAGAACCCAGAAGTTTCCACTCCCAAACACCCGCCAAAACAAAATGCTCCCAACTTCTCCTTCCTCCAAATCCTTCTCCAACCTCTCAAAACCCATTCATCCCCATCAGCCGCCCTCACCGTCTCCGCAGCCCCTTTTACACTCAACCTCGCCTCCGTACGACAACAAGCCTATGCTCGTGGACTCATGCAGATGCCCCCAGTTAGACTCAGCAACCGGTATTGCACTAAACATCGAATTTTGATTTGCTGAGAAAATGGAAATTAGATTGTTGTGGGTCTTTTAGAATATATGTGATTTAATTGAGTAGTTTATTGGGTTTCCAAGTATAATGCATTTGGTTTTGAAGTTGTTGTTAGCTAAATTTTGTTGTTCCTTGTTGATGTGTTTACGTGTGTGTGAAGTTATTTTCTGGTGAGAGCTGGGGAGTCAGAATTCGAGAGCTTAGGAGTGATCAACACAAACCCGGTTGCAAAAACTTCCGTTGATAGCGGGCTGTCGGAGGGAGGGAAGAAGCAGGCGGTGAGGGCAGCTTTTGACTTGAAGGAAATGGGAGCTTGTGAGAGCAATTGTTGGATATGGCCTTCTATTACTCAGAGAGCTTACCAGGCTGCAGAGATCATTGCATCGGTTAACGGGGTCACTCGAAGCTATATATATGCAAGTTACTACATCATCTGGCTTTGATCATTTTATTCTTTTGAAATCATAATTAACATCGACAGTATACAGATTTGATTGATGATTTTAGAGGCCATTTTTGAATCACATTGCTATATATTGTGGACATTGTCCATAAGTTTTGGCTTGCTGCAATCTATACTTTCCTTTTAATTTGTTGCAGTAACATTGTCCCAGAGTATAGCTTCTTAGATGCCCGTGGCTTAGGAGCTTATGAAGGAAAGAACCTTGAAGCTGTTTCAGGAGTAGTAGATTTTGTTGTTCTACAATTTGATTACCCCCTTTGAGATGACAATAGATTGTAGTTCTACAATTTTCTATGAAATCGACTCAATAGTACCTTCTGCTCATATTCAGGTCTATGCATCAGATACAATCTCCCTAAGAATCAAGCCGCCTCCTATTGACGATGGAACTCCAAATGAGAGTGTCTCCAATGTGTTTGTTCGGGTGATACAACTCATGTCTATACTCGAGACTCAATACTCTGAAGACACCGTGATCATTGTCTCACCAGATTCCAACAACTTAACAGTCCTACAAGCCGGTTTAGTTGGACTTGACTTGTGAAGGTAACTTGATGTTAAATCCGAATCCCATTCATCTGTGTTTTCAATGTGTTAATCTGTAATACGTGTTGCATTTCTAAATTTCAAGCACAAAGACCTTTCTTTTGCGCCAGGAGAAGTCAGATTTGTGGATACCAATAGTATACCTACTTACAAGCAGCCTGCATCAGCTGTATATAAATGTCTGAATCCACCTAATTGTACCTAAAAATTACTTATTTTCCAAACCATGTAAGGACTACTACTGTAATCCTCTCGCTTGTTTATAATCATCGCCAACTCTAATGAATCATAATGCTTGGAATAGCTTAAAAGATTGTATAATCCTACAAAGTGTCTGCTGATTCACATCTCTCTAATTTTCTTGGAGAGATTGTATCAGCATAGACAAAAGAACATACATGTCGATTACGAATTTAGAGAGAAAAAAGAGAGAGAAATGTAATGCGCTCGTGTTATTAGTTTATTACCACTAACAATTTTATTGATCGAATAATACCAAAAAAGGATAAGAAAAAGAACAAAAATGGAACGGATGAGTCATAACGCCGTAACGGCGTGAAGGCAATTCTCTGGACACAGTCGCATTTCCCGTGTTTTTCCAAAGGAGTCCAAATTCAGTCAGAGAAAAAAGAGAGAGACTCCGACTCAGCGGCGGTTCTCCACAGTCAAAAGTCCACTCTCACTCACTCTCCTCAGCGAAGCTTTGCTCTCTCTTCGGTACCTGTTTCCGTCTGCAAAAGATCGGAGACGGACTCGGCTCTCGGATTCAAGCATTTCCGTCCTCAAATGACTCTCATCGCATCTCGGAACTCACTCGAAGCTATTCGTGTATAGAGAGATCGACCACCATGGCTATGAGAGGCGTCGATTTCAAGTGGTCAGTCTCTCTCTCTCTCTCTCTCTCTCTCTCTCTCTCTCTCTCTCTCTCTCTCTCTCTCTCTCACTCTGTGTTGCTTTGCAGGTACGACGGTTTCTTTTTGTCGATGCTCGCGACGAGTGTGTATCCTTTTGTTCTGTGTGAAATTATGGTTTCCATTTCAGTATTTACAGTTTTTTTTTTCTTTCTGTTTCGATTATGGTGTTTCTTAACTGGTTTTGTGGGAAGAGTGATTGTTGCTATTAATTGGAAGCGGTGCCGTACTTGTATATACCCGTTGCACATATGGATCGTGGTAGGTTCTTCATTCTTATCAAGTGTTTGTTTTGGATAATATTTGCTTTGAATTTCAGCTTTGGTTTTGAACTTTCGAGTTTTCTTCTTTGGATTACATGTTCAGGTTGATTACACTACAGTGTTTGTTTTTCGCTTGTTGATGTTTGTTGATAACGGGCTTGCTGCTGGAATGGGATTGTAAGTCCGTTTCGTAGTGAATGTACATCTTTGCAGTTGCTTACTTTTCTTATATAGAAACAAGTAATGACAGTGTCAAATAGCCAGTAAACGGGTTTTCTTTTTATGCATCATGAGTGAAGAGGTTGTGTGTTGAGTTTAATGTGTCGTGGTGTTATGGTTATGGTTTGCGAGATTGGGCATCGGGTGGATATGGAGTTATGATTATAATTGTTATTTTGTACTTCTGTAAAAGACATCAGATTCTATTTTAGTTATAGGTTGCCCCGGATTTTCATCTGGGGTGGTAATCTGTGCAGCTGAGTACCTTCAAATTGTCATAATTATAATTGTCAAAAATGTAGGGATTTCGGGAGGCAGCAAAGACATGCTCGCTTCTGTGGAAGAGTAGTGGTTCTGTCAATCCTTTCTTTGCTACTCTATCCATTTCTTTGGGCTTGGACAGTGATCGGGACTCTCTGGTTTAGAAGCTCAAAGAACTGTGTAAGTGAATATTCCTGGATCTTGGCAGAAGATCAATGTGGAAACTTGCTTAATTTTGATGGTGATGCATTTAATTATTTGCAGTTGCCTGAAGATGGTCAGAAATGGGGTTTTCTTATTTGGTTGCTCTTTAGTTACTGTGCGCTGGTTTGCATTTCTTGCATGTCACTTGGGAAGGTTAGTGGTGCTTTTGTTACTCGTTCATTTCTATGAATAGACAAGAGACTTTCTGTAATTACTTTCATTTTGTACTTGTCTTATCGTCCTCTTTGCAGTGGTTGACACGAAGACAGGCACACCTATTACGTGCTCAACAAGGGATTCCTGTATCAGAATATGGGGTAAATCTTAAAAAAAAAAATTATTTGTTTGCCTCATCTTATTCTTGAGCTCTATGTCATACTCATGTTATGGTTTCTTTCACTGTTAAAGGTTGTGGTTGATATGATCCGGGTGCCAGATTGGGCATTTGAAGCTGCAGGTCAAGAAGCTAGAGGAATGGGTCAAGAAGCGCCATACCAACCTGGGCTTTACTTGACAACAGCACAGGTAAACCCTTCTTCTGATAGTGAAATTTCTCTCTATGCTTTGCCCAACAGCATAGCTGTGTGTCTGACAGTTTAGTCTGTACTTCTATTTCCTAGTACTAAACTTGTAAGACTCATTAAGATATCTTAGTAGCAGTTTATGGATCCGTATTTACTTATATACGAGAATGTCTGTGCATATGCGTGTCTGGTTGGAAAGTAGTTCATCTGTCTCAGACATGCTCCTTGACTTTGGACGCCTGTTGTAAGATTTTGCTTAGAATGTATTACTATTGTGCTTACTGATAATAAGTAGCTGCATTTAAATGAGAAAGGGAATAATGTTGTTTTCTCTCTCCTTTAAAACATGTTGTGAATGATACTTTTCACTAAATATTTTGATGGTTTTAGAGAGAAGCGGTGGAAGCACTCATTCAGGAACTTCCAAAGTTCAGGTTGAAGGCTGTTCCAACCGATTGCAGTGAATGTCCGATCTGCTTGGAAGAGTTCTATGAAGGGAATGAGGTAGATCTCATTAAAACTTTCCCAAGCATTAATACTACATCTGGTATGCTCACCATTAAGTCTTGCCCATGTGCAGGTTCGTGGCTTACCTTGTGCTCATAATTTCCATGTGGAATGTATCGATGAGTGGCTTCGCCTGAACGTGAAATGTCCTCGATGTCGTTGTTCAGTCTTTCCAAATCTCGATCTCAGTGCTATATCTAATCTCCGTGCCGAGTCTGAACGACCATCCATCATGTTGACTGCCAACCGGTATGTTAGAAACCAACCATCAAGTCAGAGCCATGTGTTGAGATTGCAGGGACTGCTCCACCCGGTCCACGCAGAATCTTTGGGAACTGAGGCAAATGCTGTTCGGGAACTTGCCGAGAATGGGGATGTTGCTACCTCAAGCCGGGAACTTCTTAGCCCAGGGCATGTCTCTTCTGTTGAACATATAATAGCTGTTGAGTCCAGCCCACAAATGCGACAATAGGCTGCTTGGTGGATTATGTCTCGAAATTATGACTGCTGCATTTTCTAACCCTAATGTTGAGGAAAGGCATACCGAATATTTACGAATGCCAGTCCATCATTGACATGCTTTTGGAATACTTGTACTAAGAAAGGAAGAAGCTCTTGTCTCTGTAATGATTTTACGAATGCAGTTAGATACTGTCTTCTCGTGCCCAATGCTCTTTTGTGACTTCGTTGTGAATGTTTCTTTTCTTTGCATTCACAATGTTGAATCTACAATTTTCCGGCAACTACGAGTTCATTGTTCATACTTGGAATAACGTTACTCCAGTGACGTCTGACACCAAGTGCAACACTGAACGTCCAAACATTTCAAAGGCCACCTAGTTTTTAGTTTGGTGAAATCCAACATGTAACTTGAAGAATACCCACTTCATTATGGGCCAGCAGGCTTTTGCATGTTAAAAAACAAAACAAAAAGGTCATAGTCGCTGATTCTATCCATATATCCCTTCCTCTGAGTCATCAATTTCTCCGATACACCACCACTCCAGAAAGATGCACATAGAATTGAAAATAATTACGAATACCAGATTGTGGCCGTGACTGAGAAGAAGCCGAGCGATGGCGGTGGCCAATTCATGGGCCGTTGGACAAGCAGCAATCCCCTTTTGCTGCTCCGGTGTCTCATCCAACAACAGCAAGTCCTTCAAACTCAACAACAGCAACACCGCTAAAAGCCTCACCTGTCTTCTCACTTCTTCTACTTCGATCAAGAACAACAACAGCAGAAAAGGAGGCTCCAGTTTCTGCTGCAGCTGCTCTGAAAATAACGGCAGTGCTACTAGTAGTGTTGACTACACTGGCTCCTCGTCATTGGAATGGGATTGGAATCAGTGGAGCCGCCATTTCTCTGAGATTGAACAGGCCGAGAGCTTCGCCTCCGTCCTCAAGGTTCGAATTTGCAATCGGTATTCTGATGATTTGGTTATGGAGTTTCTATTTAGAGTTGCAAGTCTGTCAAGAAATTCAATAATTCATTGCATGGTTACTTAAAGTGTATATATTGAAAATGATGGTTTTATGGTTTTGGTAGTTTCAACTGGAAGATGCAATTGAGAAGGAAGACTTCCAGGAAGCTGCCCAACTGAAAAAGGCTATTTCTGAAGCTACATCAAAGGACACGGTTGCCAAGATTATGTCTCAGTTGAAGGTAAGATATAGCATATTTGCGTTGCCATAACCGAGGAGCTGTTGTTTATAAGAGTTTGTGTGTTGATGTAGTCTGTTGTGTTGTTTGCAGATTGCAATTGATGAGGAGCGTTATCATGATGCTTCAAGATTGTGTAGATACACAGGAAGTGGACTGGTAATTCTTCCCAAGTGCAAGTGCAAGTGCTAGTGGTTTAAACAATTTAAAATTCCTAATCTCTACTGGCATATGGTTAAATCAATCTAGCTAGCTCGCCTTTCATATGCTACTTGCTTTAGCACAAATTTGAAATCTTACAACTAAGAGTACACTTATGGTATATAGTTTGGATATATCGGTTCTCCTTTCTGAAATTAATTATAATGGATGCCGGTGCTGTTTATCAGATATTACAATATTAAGAAACTTTGTCTGTAGACCCATTGTACTGTCAAACATGAATGTTGGTTCACAGATTTTGACTAACTTTTCTTTTTAATAGATATCTTGAAGTGAAAGGACCCAACTATACTATTGTGAAGCTGATTTCATCATTTTTATGTGTCATTTATTATGTAACAACTTGTGTACTGGATGCCAGACTTGGTCAAATGTAGTGTTTATACTTCATGAAATATGATTATAAAATTTGTGCTACTCTTTTGCAACTCTAAGATGTTCTACAAATTGATTGCTTGTTTTATCAATTTGCCTGCATTTTGATTTATGTTCTTAACTATTCTCTCTATTTAAGTAGGTAGGTTGGTGGGTTGGCTACCCAAAAGATTCAGATGATCCCTTTGGGAGACTCATACATATAACACCCGGTGTGGGAAGATTTGTTGGCAAGAGTTACAGTCCAAGGTAAGATATTTGGGTTACATTTTACGGAAGATATTCTGGAAGAAGAAATTAAAGTGGATATTATATGTTGCAGGCAGTTGGTTACAGCATCGCCTGGGAGTCCCCTGTTTGAAATTTTTGTAGTAAAGAATGCAGATGGGACATACGTTATGCAGGTCATATAATAATCACAACTATTTGTAATGTTCTTGTTATGAAATGCTCTCTCTCTCTCTCTCTCTCTCTCTCTCTCTCTCTCTCTCTCTCATATTGCCTCTGTTAGCAGGTAGTGTACTTGCAACAAGCCAAAGCAAACTCCACTGTTACGTCATCCAAACGTGACAAAGGGTCATCTGCTTCTGAAGTTGCGAATGCAGCTGTAGTAGATGTTCAGAAAAGTGAAGATAAGGTAGAGAACAGTGAAGAGAAAGGACTTAATATCGAGGGAGCGACTGAGGAGGGTATAAAAAGTGTAATAAACTTTCTGAAGAAAAAACTTCCGGGACTGAAGGTTAAAGTCATGAATGTTGATGTTGCTAAGGAAGTGATGGAGGATGACAATTCGGTAAACCAATTGATGCAAGAAGATGGTGTGAATTCAGAATCTGATGAAAGTTCTGGAGATGAAGGTGATACTTTGGATGATATTCAGCCTGATGAGGTCACTTTAGGAGAGAGTACTGATAACACTGATGATGAAAAAGATTTGGATATGAAACTTTTTATTGGGGGTATTGTACATAATGAGGATACTCCCACCAAGGATGAGTATGTGCGTCGTCCTGCTGAAATTAAAGATATAGAGAGAGAATCGTTTGTGCTGCATATTCCAGGAAAAATCCTAGATCAGGATGCTAGAGAAAGTAAAGCGGCTAGGGTCAAGGTGAGAGCTCAAGCAGCTAAGAGTATCTCTGATCTTATGCCATCTGATGTTGCTAAGGCATTATGGAGCGGTCCAAAGGTCAGTTGAGTTCCTATGCAACCAAGATTAAGTACAGAGTAGTGTATACATCAAATGCAAAAATTTTAATTTGTGTGAGATAGTTGAGTTCTTGAAAAGACTGGCTTACAAGGAGGGATCTAGTATCATTGTTTACAAGGATTTTCGAGTTCCAAATACTCCAGAAACTATTTAAATTTCATGTTATGACCTTTTTTTTGGTGCGTAGTATAAAATGTGTTAATTTTGCTCAATGGTTAGTTTATAGATCAAAGAACACAAGGATTAGTTTCGTTTCTTTCCTTTTTAAATCATTTTTGTCAAGAAACTGGTGGATTTTTTCTGTCAGTGCAGTTAAAGATATGAAATCTGTGAAATAGATATATGTCTTCTGATTGCAATATAAACCATTCCTTTGATCATGTTTTAATAACTGTTGCCTTGTTCAATATGTATATAGGTCACCAAAGGTATGCGTGAAATACTCAAACTTGCTTATAGTCAAGCACAGAAGCGGAGTAGAATGTCCGAGTATACAACATTTAATCGCATCAGCACCTCCGGAGGGGACCTTGATCCATTCGAGGGTAATTTTTCTTATTGTACAGCTTTACTACATTTTATTCTTTACCTAAGCAAAAGGACAGTCTTCTAATCAATTTTACTGTTTGAATTATAGGTCTCTATGTTGGTGCTTTTGGCCCTTATGGCACCGAGGTAGTGCAACTCAGGCGTAAGTATGGGCACTGGAATGGTTCAGATGATAACGATGACTCTGCTGATGTGGAGTTCTTTGAATATGTTGAGGCAGTTAAGCTAACTGGGGATCTCAACGTTCCTGCCGGCCAGGTTTATTGCTGCTCTCTGCAACCACATGTTCACTTTAAACATACATCAGGGTCTGTTATACTAACCCTGTGAATTATGCAATTTCAGGTGACATTTCGTGCTAAAATTGGGAGAGGGAATCGCCTTTCCAACCGTGGGATGTATCCAGATGAATTAGGAGTGGTACTAATATCCATATTTTCATGTTTTTTAGAATTCTTTGAGCATGCAGTCAAAAGAACTTATATGTCGCTTCCAATGAGTACTAAGCATGTCATGAACACTTGTCTCTCTATTTCAGATATAAACCATAAGATTTTCAGATCAAGTTAGAAATTACTTCATTGGCATTAGTGCCATCTTTTTGTAGCATTAGTTTATTAGAACTTGGTAGTTTTGGATTTATTGTCTGCCTATCTCTCCTTATGTTTCATGAACTAATCTGAAGGTTTTGCTTCATGAACTTGGTAGTGCATGCAAATTTGGGAAGATAGGATGTCTTTTAGCTGCATATGAAAGAAATTCTGAAATCCATTTCTCCAGGTTTCAAGTTACAAGGGTCAAGGAAGGATAGCAGAATTTGGCTTCCGAAATCCAAAATGGGTTGAAGGAGAACTACTCCAACTCAATGCCAAGGTGAATAATCCAAATTAATTTGGTTACTAGCACTTCAGATCAACCAAAGGGAAATAGCAAAATATATCTCCTACGTTTCTAATTTTTTCCTTACCTGGGTTGATGCTATAATGTAGGGCATTGGACCTTATGCCAAAGGTGCAGATCTTGGCTTTCTTTACATTGTCCCAGAGCAAAGTTTCCTAGTTTTGTTCAATCGCCTGAAACTTCCAGAATGAGCCAGCTGTACCATCATTTGATTAAATCCGTACACATCTTAAATATGCAGACATCAACTCTGATGTGAGAGACAGGTTCTAATTGTTCCATATCTGAGCAAAGAAAGTAGGTTTAACCTGTCCAGTGAGGCAGTAATACATAAGATATGTTAGTTTTGTTTCCACCCAAATTCAGTTTTTGTTTCCTCTTGTTACTTACCAGAGCTGTATATCTTTTTTGCTGATTGACGAATTATATTAATATGACGAGCACTGATACTGCTTCTCGGGTTTTCACTCGTGAACAGTTTCCAGAGTTGCAGAGGTTCCCTTGTGTTGTAAGTTAATATCTATCGAAATAATGGGAAGTCATAAATGATATTATTTATTTTTTTGGAAATGAGTCATAGATGATTATTAGAATACCAAGTTAAGTATTCTGTGCTACTTGAAAAGTATGTTGTCATATACTCATATCCATGGTTTCTTAAAGTTGATGGCTGCCTTTTGTTAACTTAAACACTAAGAGGGGTCATTAATAGTGTGTGTTTCATTCTTTATAGAGATGATTTTCTTGTTTGTGTTTGGTATATACTTTCCTCATACTAGTCTTTTGCCATACTGTCAGTGTGTCGATTACAGAGTTTGTATTTTCAGATTCTGATTTCTGGTGGGGGATTCTAATTGACAGTCTCTTAACTTATATAGTATAGCACATCAGAGGCATAGCGTATCTGAGTCGAGGGAAGACGTGTGGAGAGCATTAGCTCGAGAAATCCTATGAGGAAGAATCTGTGTTGTTCAAGAAAAATGAAAAAAAAAGATGGGGACGAAATGTTTTTGCCCTTTAGCTTTTTAACAAAGCTAGGATAGCGCACCATTAAAGAAACCTACAGAACTTTATATAAAGTTTCCACTCAAAGCTTTGCTTGTATATATGCAAGGGCCATTTTGTTTTCTCTTGCTTTCCCTTCCCTTTACCATGCACTCTTGCTGGCACCTTCATCTAAGATTTCTCCTCTTCCTCTTCACTTTCCAGCAAGCTTGTGTGGGAACCTAGTCGTTTCCTTGATAATAACATACGGATTACGGAGGTCTTGGTTATACTTTAGGCCGTTCTTTCCTAACTTGTTGACTCGCATTCTCCCCGAAATTAAATGGGAATGTATATTTTAGAGTTTAGGCTGTGGGAAAATAATAATCTCGAAAACTATTTTCATTCCCACAACCAAACTGTGAAGGAATAACATGCTATGATATTCTAAAATCTAAATGGTTAGGGGACATTTGACATTTAGCTGGATTGTCATGAATATTCTAGTTTCTCTTTTATTTTCAAAATTAGTCTTTTAACTTCACTAATCGTGGCGGCTAGTCACCCAGCTAACACTAATTTATTTATTTTTGAATGGGGTTTGGAACCTAGCGTTAGCTAGGGGCTCTTCCCCATGCCCTGAAATATTATTGATGAAGTTGGAAGAGTACAACGAGGGGGATGTGCCTAAACCTCGATAAATATTACATCCATCTTCAATTAGGACATCCCCGATAATATCCGGAGTATCCTCTCTCCAGTAAGCGTCTAGGTTCCCATAACTAGCAAGCTGCACTAAGCGATTTGCTACACCATTTACTTCTCGGAGCACATGTTTCACCTGCAACCTGCTTAAGGCCCTCATGTAATGTCGACAATCCAAGATCATATTGCTAACCTCAGTAACCGGTGGTGTGGAGCTATTCAGCATTGTTACCAAAACTTCGCAATCACTCTCCATAATAACGTCCTGCCATCCTTCATGTATTGCTATAAGTAATCCCGCCCTTGCTGCCTCTCCCTCTGCATGCAAAGCCGAGCATGCCACTGGGACCGGCCGGGCAAAACTAAAAAGAACAGCCCCTGTCTCGTCTCGAAACACCACCCCTACACCTCCGGTTCTCGTCATTTCATTGAAGGCTCCGTCAACATTCATCTTGAGTCTTCCTGAGGGTGGTAACTTCCACTTCTCTCTCAGCCGAGCCACTTTCACCGCTGTCGAAGGATGAGCTTTATGATCGTCGGCAAGGAACTGCATACACCATGCCTTCGTACCCTCCAATTTCACATATTGTCCTTGCCACAATAGCTTGTTGTGTTCATTCCAAATCGCCCATAGGTAGACGAAAGCCAGCTCAACTTGTGGTTTCGAAGCTGTCTCCATAATGTGGAACACCCAATCCATGCAGAAGGTTTATATTTGTCACTGGAAGGTAGCAGGTTACTCCACATATCCTTGAACATCGGACACTCCTTGAACAAATGCATGCTCGTCTCCATAATGTGGCCGCAAAAAAGGCACGACCAATCCGCCATGCTAACTCATTTTCTCAGTGCTTCTCTGGTCGGTAAGATTCCTATACATAACCTTCATATGAAAGCCTTGACCTTTGGAGGAACTCTTACTGCCCAAATCTACTTCCATGCCGACCTGTTGTGGCTACCCTCTCCTTGTAGCGATGTGGACGCATGCATGGCCTCAAAAGCCTGGGGCCAAGCCACAAAATAACCTTCTTTCACTTGATATTGTCCATGTCTATCAAAATGTCAGATGAGGTCATCTTCAGTAGCACGTAAACTCAGCAGCATACTCCTAATCAAAGCCACTTCTTCATCACAAAACAAAGCTTTCAGCGTCTCCACGTCCCACTCTCTATCATTATCCAACATAAGGTCACAAACCTTAAGATCCTCGGTGCCACCTCTAGGGCAAGAGAAAGGCCTGAAATGGTGAGGTTTTGGCAACCATGGATCCTTCCATACTCGAACCATACTCTCATCCCCGATCTGATACCTCAAGCCACCTTTGAGGACTTCCCTTCCTACCAAAATACTTCTCCATGCATATGAAGCGTCTGATCCTAGCGAAGCCGCCATAAAGTCTCTATTTGGATAGTACCTCGTTTTTAGGAGTTGCGCAAGTAAAGACCCCGATCTCGATATTAACCTCCAGCCTTTCTTTGCTAAGAGTGCCCTGTTGAATAGCTTAATATTAGAGCACCTGCACCGGACGTAGAACGAGCAGCACGAGCAGCAGCAAGCAGGTGGTGGCCCGTCGGAAAACAGCACGAGCAGCAGCGATGGAGCGTGCAGCGGGGGGCGAGGTCGACGGCGACCGCACGATGACCGGCAGCTCGAGCAGCAGCTCGAGCAAAGCTTGCTCGTGTCAGAGGACGAGCAGATGGCGGAGCCCAGTGCCACGTGTCCCGGATTCTCTGCTCGAGCAACAAATCTGTCCGGTGCAGATGCTCTACCTCCTTGCTCGAGCAACAAAATTGCTCATTCTGTTGATATACCAGTGCACGAAAATTCACTCTTGCTTCTCATATTCCATAAACAATGATGGGAGGAGCAAAATAACAAGAGCAAAAGAGGATGGGAGGAGCAAGCCCGGTGCAGGTGCTCTTACAGAAACCCATCCTGCCTTCTAATTTTGAAGCACACAGTTTATCCCAAGCTAACCAATGAATCCTCCTTTCCTCTCCTGTCTCCCCATCAGAACTTTGCCACCAGTTGGTGCATCGCATCACATATATAGCCCGAGATTTTGAAACAACTTATCGTGTATGTAGGGATCACTTGACACACGACCTTGATCATGATTTCTTTTCCGGCCATACTGAGGGTTTTGTCTCTCCACCCAAATGTCTTCTTTCTAAGCTTTTCCTTTAGTCCTCCAAAAGCTTCCTCCTTCGAGTAGCTAATCTCAACGAGGAGTCTGAGATACTTATCGTGCTTCTTGTAAGAAAAAATAGTGATATTAAACTAATAAATACCAAAAATACTAAATAATTAATTAATTAGTAAAACACAAATGAATGAACAAAGAACAAATTCTTAAAGAAGATGAACTAAGTTAAGTCACGTGTATCACATGCTCTTCTTAAGAACTTTTACACCGGCCACGGGCTTGTATGGCGTTGTTCTCCCAGGGTAAAACAACTTCAAAGTTTTGTACCGCAGCTCAAGAACTTCTTGTCGAACTGAATAATACCTTACTTTATCACCGGAATTGCACACTGTTGAGAGAGGGAGAAAAGTGATCAGAAGAGGAGAGGAGATTGATTCTGATGGAATCGATTGAATCCCTAAAATGAGAAGAAGAATGTCGCTTATTATAAGCTTCATTGAGGACAAACCACTTATTGTCGAGTTAATACCAAAACCGTTTCTGGTCATTAAACTCGCCATCAATTGGAAGTTACAAAATATTTAATTTGTCGTCAATAATGTTTACGAACGGTTACAAAACAATTAATTTAGTAGGCTTCAATTGTATATCATAACTAAGGTTTATGAGCGGTTACAAAATTGTTATAAACCATTTAGTTCGTTATTCAATTGATTGCCATTACTAAGATTTATTAGCCGTCATAAACAATTTAATTGACAATTCGAAAGCCTTTAGCTTGCTTTGAGTGATAATTTCTCATTCACCCATTTAACCATTTGAACAAGTGAATATCTTAATTTAATTGCTTCAAAATAGTTAGTTAAAATAGTGTTTAAACAACTATTTTTTCAAAACTTCTCTACCCTCGTGACTCCAAGGAACTCTGCCAACTCAACTTGTGGATCAAACTGCACATTATCGCTGAAGGACATACATGATTTCTACATGTTTATTTTCTGTCCCATAGCCACCGAATACCTTCGCAGCACCTCTCTAACAACATCATAGTACTGCGTCAAAGCTCTCATAAAAATAAAAGAGTCGTCAGCTAAAAATAAGTGGCTAATCATTAGAGCCCTTGTACATATTGACACCACTTGGATGAGATTCTCCCCCACAACAAAGGAAATGAGCCTAGACAAGCTTCAGCACAAAGCAAAAAAAGGTACGGCGAGATTGAATCTCCCTGTATTAGGCCTCGTTGTGGCACAATCTTCTCCCCCGGTTCCCCATTCATGAGGAACTCATAGGACACAGTACTAACGCACCTCATCACCATGTCAACCCACTCTCCACAAAAATCGAGCCTCCTTAACACCATATCCAGAAAAAATCACTCAACTCTATCATAGACCTTGCTCATGTCTAGTTTCAATGCCCCATGACCAGTACCTCCCGAAATCTTCCTCTTTAGGAAATGTGATATCTCAAATGCCATTAGTGAATTGTCCGAAATTAATCTTTCCAGCACGAACGCGCTCTGGAACGGAGAGATAATCCCGTCGAGGAGTGGCTTTAGACGATTTGCTAGGATCTTTGAACCCAACTTATATAACACGTTGCAAAGACTTATGGGTTAATAATCACTCTGCCATCGGTTGCTTCACCTTAGGTATAAGAGTAACAAGCATATTGTTTACCTGCCTCATCGGAGGAACTCTCTAATGGCTGCCACCACATCATTCCCAACAAAATGCCACATCTGTTGGTAGAAACAAGGTGCAAAGCCGTCTGATCCCGGTGCTTTCGCCAGCTTCATTTGTTTCAGGGCTCTCACCACCTCATCCTCTTATACCTCACGCCTAAGATCCCAATGCATCTCCTCCGTAACACTAATTTTTATACCAATTTTATTTGTGGTCGGTCACTCACACTCTCCCGGTTAGAATTTAAACTATCTTCTAAACCAAAGAACTTAATCTTGAATTTCGATAATTTGTCGGGACAAAAAGAAAGAAAAGAAAAACAGTCCTCACTTCTGGGTAGGTGATTTGACTAGGAAGAAATAAGTTCCACGTGGCGCTAAGCACAAAGATGAAAGTCCCTTCCCAGTCGTCTTCTTCCCATTCTCACTTTTCACTTTTCTCTAGTGACTAGTATTCCTTTCTTCTTCTTCAAATCTCTGAAACTCTGAAATCAAAACCAAAAATGGACGCTCTGAAATCCAAGACCATGAAGAAGTCGTCCTCCATGAACTCCGAGGACTCCGCCTGCACGGCCGACTCGCCTCTCTGCTACCTCTCCCCGATGCGATCCGACGCCGGCGACCCCTCCCAGTCCCCTCCCTACGGTTCCCCGGAGCTCTCGCCGCAGAAGACACCGCCTCCGCCTAGCAAGGCCATCGTCACTGTCGACAAGTTCAGGCAGAAGCCCCCTGATATCCCCAAGGCGCCGTCGCCTTTGGTGGTCTACAACAACCACAACCGCGCCGTCAGGGAGGAAGTCGCGCCGCCGTTGACTGCGAAGGTCGGGGCTAACGGCGGCGTCGAAGACGGCGGAATATCGAAGGCGGCGACGAAGCGGCAGCCGAGGAGTACCGATTTGATGACGACGGCGGCGCTGGGGTTCAGGATTAGCGAATTGGTTCTGTGCTTGATTTCGTTCTCGGTCATGGCCGCCGATAAGACTCAGGGATGGAGCGGCGACTCCTTTGATCGCTACAAGGAGTACAGGTACTTAATTTGAATTTTCAAATTAAATTTTTTAAGTTCTGTAATCGAAATTTGAAATGTACAATTTGTTAGTATGAACTATTAAGTATGTCATTAAGTGCTTGTTTGTATTTGTAGTTTGTTTTGTTAGGTAATTTAAATGGTTAGAATGCTTGGATTAGTGAAAAAGGTACTGTGCTTGAGTCAGTTTCTTTTGAAACATGTCTGAGTGTGAATTGTAATGTTTGTGATGATTAATATGATGTGGTAACAGGTACTGCTTAGCTGTGGCTGTTATCGGATTTGCATACGCTGCTTTTCAATCATACAATCTGTCCTACCATCTGGTCACTGGGAAATATGTGATCAGCCACCACCTTTGTCGTCACTTTGAGTTCTTCATGGATCAGGTAGATCAATAATTCTATGCTTCTTGTTTGACTTTTTATGTTTCTGGTTTTCTGGATAGCAAAAGATGAAACATGATCAGTTGGAAAAGAAAATAGATGCAATGCATACTCTGACTCTCCTGCTAGTGCTAGTAAGGGTCTTGGACTAGAATAGTATATTGGTATGGAATGTGATCACAATATTGGTGTGTTTGTGATACTTGTATTATGCTTGTGGTGTATTACATTCATCCCATCATAGGGTATATATAGTGACGTACAAAGCAATATCCTAACAAAACAATAATAATTAAGTAGAATTTTATACAATCAAAGACTACATATTTATCATAATTATCAATAATCTAACACCCTCCCTCACGTGCAACCTAACTATTAGGTTAACACGTAGAACAATTTGGAATTTGCACCGAATTTTGGTGTGTGGAGAAACATAACATCTTGTTAAAAACTCGGTGTGGTGTGCGGAGTCAACGTAACATCTTTTTGAAGACTCGTGGTGTAGGGGTGTGCTGGTGTGCTGAGCTAATAATGTTATTGTTGTTCCCGGTGTAAGTGCGAGTGTTGGTGATAATGATGTCAGTGTGTGTGTCGGAGAATAGGGTCTGCACACGCCATTGTCTACCATGATGCCGAGAAGGTGTGCTTGTGTGTGTCATTGTGCTTGTGCGTGTGGTTGTGCAGGTCTTAGAACCTGGGTGTGTCATCATCTTCCATATGTCGAGGATGTAAATTTGCAGCAGAATTCGTAATCTGAGATGTGGTGGTGTGCAGGTCTCAAGATTTGCTCTGATACCAACTAGAAAAGTATATTGATATGGAATGTGATCACAATATTGATGTGTTTGTGATACTTGTATTATGCTTGTGGTGTATTACATTCATCCCATCATAGGGTATATATAGTGACGTACAAAGCAGTATCCTAACAAAACAATAATAACCAAGTAGAATCTTATACAATCAAGGACTACATATTTATCATAATTATCAATAATCCAACAGTTGGGATATGGGGCATTTGAAGAGACAGAAAACTATAGGAGTGGAATGTGGAAGATTGAATTGATCATAGGCAGAGTTGAGTGTGTTGGATAGATCATGGGGTAGTGTCTCTATTTGCCTGATTTAAACCTTAGGACATGTTGTCCGTTCTTGTTGGTTCATGCTTTATTTTCTAAAAAAAAAAATTGTGCTTTACACATTCCCAAATTCCAAGTGTTATCTGTATGTGTACTTGATGCCCCAGAAACTGCAATAGTCCAGCACTATGCAACCCTCTGAATTTCATTGTGGTGTTCTTTCTGGTGTCTGAGTCAGCTGAACTTTGATTTCACAACAAACTTTGATATCTCTATTGGTTGAATAGACATAATCTTTACCTGGTCTTAGTTTCAAACTGGCTTTAGATAGTGATTAGAACGCCTTCTCAATGGAATGGCTTGATAAGGCCATTCAAAATCTAATACACTGATTAGCTATGCATTCTTGGTTGCTTCAATTTGCAGGTACTGGCATATCTTCTGATATCAGCATCCTCATCGGCCGCCACCAGGGCTGACGACTGGCAATCAAACTGGGGAAAGGATGAGTTCACCGAGATGGCCACTGCTTCAGTCAGCATGGCCTTCCTCGCTTTTGTTGCCTTTGCGCTTAGCTCCCTCATCTCTGGTTACAACCTATGTACTCAATGATTCTACGCGATGCTACAACTAGATGCTTATAGACTCGATTTTCAAGTTGTAAGAAAACAATCTATAGAATGTGAATAAAAAATATCGATTTTTCCGTGGTGTCTATAGCCCCAATCTTGCCACGGTGTCCTTTCCACAAATTGAACATGGTAACATAGCAAATCCATGGTTCCTTCTTTCTGGCGTTGAACATCTGACTTCTACTCTAGCATTTATGATTTGTAATGGTGAAATGAAAGGCAACAACTCGGTGCTCATTTGAGCTGAAACTGTTTTGAGCGATTTCCCTTCACATGATTCGCCATTCGCACATCAAATTTGGGAACTGAGTCCATTTTTTCCCTCTCTTTTCCTTTTGGCCATATGGTTGCAGGTCTCATCTATGCTTCTCAGTTCTCACCACCGTTATCAGACTCCTGTCGCCAATGTTTAAAAACTCCTTCAAGTTCCATAGAGGTTTTCCCGCGGCTCCTTGTTTCGGCGTTCGTCATATATTGGGCCTGTTGTGTCGATTTGTTGGGTTTGGGTCTCTAAAAAAAAAATATTTGTAGTCATTCAATATTGACAAACGGTCTAGTGACTCTAGTCTCCAATCTTCAAAGTTCCAATTTTCCAAAGAAGGTCTAGTGGGCTGTTAACTTTTCTGAACATACAATTCAGAGTCAACTACAGACTACTGAGGAATTTTTTTCATTTCAGGCCATTATTCATTATTGACTACATCATGCCTCCGGTCCTCATCTTTTATATGGTACTATCTTGGGGTCACACTTCTGGGTTCTGATTGCCTAATTGGTCTAGGAAATTACATGATTGTGCTATTGTATTATTGATGTTTGACATAAACCATGCTATTATGCGCAACTGTTGTTTGTAGCCAAAATAAGGATGCATTTTGACAAATTCTCCGGACTGAAATTCTCGATTAAGATAAACACGTCATTATGCCTTTGCATGATTAGCCAGCACGTTGTATCATCCGGTCATTTCAATCTTTCACAATTAAACATACAAGTGGTGAAATCTCAACATCAAATTCAACATAAAACAAGAATCACTTGCAGTGAGAGTTTGATATAAAGCGATCATGTCTTCATCCAACAACCATTGTGACCTTTTCGTGCAAGTGCTTTTCTTCGCTAGCTAGCTAAGTAGCTAGGGTTTGGTGCTCGATTCGTTTACTAGTCCATGGCCTCTCTGGTCTGTAGGGTTTATACGTTCGTGGTCTCTGTGCATTGCGCACCAAACCCACATGTTAGCATTTACAATATATCGAGAAGCTAGGCATTGCACATAATGAAACAAACACGAGCACTGAAGGAAAAAGAAAAAGAAAATCATTCTACCATGAAATGAAACAAAAGAGTTTCACGTGGTATACTCCATCAACCATGTTCCTCTATAACCCAAAACTGAGCTACGTGACAAACATTCCTTATCAAACCCCCTTCTCTCTTTCCAGTTACCCATCTCTCTTCATCATCATCTTGTGCAACTGCACTGCTACAGTTAAATTTCTGTTTCACCTTCATATTTTCACGGGATAATTTTTTTCGACCACCGGATAATTACACGTCTCCGGCACAAGAACTGTAGTGGGCAGACTGGGCACTAACCCTCAAGCACCAAGCCCCTCTGCTATTTCGGAGGCTCCCGCTGCCTGGCTCTCCATCAGGATTTTGGTTCGGGTCGGGTAGACGATATGGACAGTAACGACGTAGACGGTTCGGATCGGCGGAGACGTGTCGAGTAGCGAGCTTTCGCCTTCGGCGAGCTCGAGCCAAAGGTTGTGGACGTTTTTGGTCTCCGATTTCACGATCCATGAGGCGAGCGAGTCGGATCGGAGCAGAGGGCGGAGCCAATCGGAGAGCGACTGAACGGATCAGAAGTGGAATTGAGATGCAGCAGCGGAGGAGCTGGCGGTGGGGCCCTTTTTGGGAGTTGGGCCATGCCCAATTTGAGATAAAAATTAATGGGGTCTAAATTCACTTTGGATTCGAATCGTCTATTTTTCTTGATTTTAAGTTTGAGATCGTCGATTTTATATGAAGATTAACTCTATAAAAAAATAAATTAAAATGCACATTATTTAAGTATCTAATTTAGTCAAATAAATGAACGATTATAGTGAATTTTAGCATTATAATAACCGTTCATTATAATAACCGTAAGATCGGATACACAAATAATCTCTATTTTGATTCATTTTTTGTAGAGTTCATCTTTCATAAATAATTTACAAAATATACGATCTCAAATTTAAAATTATGAATCAAAAATAAGAGAAAAAAATATAATTTGAAACTTGTTGTCCAAATAAGTTTGGACCCGATCAAAATCTATTTCAGATTAGAGAATAGGGGCAAAATTAGAAAGTAGTTTTTCTTTTTAATTTCTGGTTATATCATTGCTTTATTTTCAAACCAACGAATGTATGGCACGTACGCTCATCACATTCACTTGTCCTCTCCAGTACACCAGAGCTGTACCCTACTACAGTCCCACGCCATGCACACCAAATTCTCCGCCTCACAATTCATAAATATCCATGAACATTTATCATTGAATCTCTCATGGAAACTCCTACACCTTATACCCTACCTTCATCAGCTCTCTCTTTCTGTATGTATCAGCATCATTCCAGAAAACCCTTCTCATATTACGTCCATATATAATTATTACCCAGAAAGCAATGGTGTTTATGTATACTTTACACCTCCTTAACCTTTGTCGTTTAGGATAGTTAAACACTTGCTCTATAATCATCACCAAACCCTAATCAGTACGGCTAAAGGATAATATTCTGTACCATAAGGTTTTTTGGCTAAATGATAATCGAATCTTAGTTAGTCCTATATAAAACGTACACGTGGCTTGATCAATCAGGAAGGATACCCATCCATGTTGCATGTCTCCCCAGATTTTCTATATGATTAGCCTCGTCTAAATAATGCAAAAGGCTTTTTTCTTATTTTTAATTTATTTTGTCCAAGGAGTAAAATATCGAATATTAAAGATATATCGACTGTCTAAAATACAGATATTTCGATGAAAATTATCGATTCAATAAAAAATCGATTTAAATTGAGATAAATATATAAAAATTTGTATTTAAACTTAATGAGATTATTATATAATTAATATGTATTTTGAAACTTGTAAGTTGTGTTTTGTTGATTATTTATAGAATTTATTTGATTGAGCTTTTGGGTTATCAGCGTGGAGGATTTTGTGTTTTTAATTTAGTGCGATCAAAATATATGTAAAGTCAAAATTTCGGATAAATTCGAAAATGTCAAGGATTTCGACGATATATCATAAAATATCAAATATTTTAAGAAATATCAAACAAAAAATATTGATATGTAAGATTAATATCAGAAAATCCAAAAAACAAGGATATTTCATTCCTTAGTTTTATCCTTTGGCTTTCACCTTTGATCGATCTTATAAATGGGCCTGCGATTCTCTTTGATATAAGAATTGTTATCCTCACGCTAATATATTATTAACAGGTAATCGCTTTGGAGATTCGACCATTGAAAAGGAGTTGACACCTAAAGTTGTTTAATTACAAAACTTACATGTGTTATATACGTACTTATTATTAGAAATACGAACCAACTTGATCATGAACAAGGATATATATATCATAAGTGATACTTGTGAAGAATTAATCGTCAACGACAGCATGCCAACCTACAACCGATTAATAATGCAGATCCTTTCAATATATAGTGGTTACATCTTAGTTTTCTCTTTGATCTTGGAATATTAGTGGGTGGAGCTTGATTTAATCCGCAGAATCACAATGAGAGTATTTTTAATAGTAAAGTTAAAGTTATAATTATTTTTAATTAAAAAAATTAGATATAATTCATCATTTTTGATTTCAATTTTAACAATGATAATTATTTTAAAATTAAAGTTAAATATTTAATATTTAATATTTAACTTTAAATCAATATGACTAAAAATTATATTTGACTTTAACTATAATTATTTTGTTGGAGACCGTGATAATATAGATCAAGATATCAAAAGCTTGGTTAGGTTAAACTGTTAAACAATCACATAGAAAAATTCACGATAAATATGATACGGTAAGAGTGATTAATCGCAAGCAGCTAATTAAAAATGGACATACTGGATATGCTTAAGGAATCGGGACCAATATCTTGAAACAACGGGGCAGATGAGTTGGGAATACATCATGTCACCATTATAAAATCCAGAGTACACACAATTAACCTAGCATCTGATTTATTTTGTTGATTGCTAATTTACTGTTTAATTAGGTGGTGCGGAATCTAGTCGGATCCACAGGCAGTTTCGGACCCAGCCCACTTGTAATTGTCAAGGACCGACCCACCCTTTAAATGGTTTGCAGCCTTCACTTTGAGCTGTGTACCTCCTCTCTGTCTGTACCAAACCCAGACAAGAGTCGGGCCGGAGCGAGCGTGCTCATCACGCGCTTCCAGTCGCGAGTGATGGTTTCTTCTTTCAATTAGATTAAAATAATAAAAATCGGGAGAAGGGAGAGAAATACCGTATACGGAAGAGGACCATACGGCCGTTCTTCTCCGACACACCCACGGATTCGTCTCTGCGCCGCGTGGGGCCCCATTACCTTTTTCTCTCTCTTAGCCATAACTTTCTCTCTTCTCTCTTTCTGTTTCAGTTGGAGGTTTTGTAACGTCCGTAGGTGAATGACGATTCTACCCTTATGCGCGGTTTACTTTGACCGCGATGCCGCCTTGGAGTTGATGCGGGCTCTTTTTTATTTATTTTTTCTTTGTTTTCACCGCGGGAAAATTGGTCTTTATTCCGCCAGTAAATCCTTTGTACTTGGACTATGAAACTTTGAACCTTATCTGCTTTATCTCACTCATTTACCTTAAAACAAATTAAGATGCTTTAGTTTGTTTCCCTTTTAATTGATTACTTCTTAAAGATCGTTTATTCTAATCCCAATGCTTTGGTATGACGACATTAGTCTTCTCTTCATGAGGTCTAAATTGTAATATGCGATTAAGTGATTTTTTTTTAGGCAACGACATAATTGATGATGTGGTAGAATATAAAGAATTCAGCAGAACTCCAATCAGATAGAAACGAACTCCATAGAATATACTACATTAGTACATTCTCGTATAAGTACCTACATAGTTAGGCGATATAGGTGTAGGATAAATATTTAAAAAGTTATGGTCTCACACTCTATCTGACTATGTACCACAAACTACAGTAAAGTGAGTCGTCGCTCATCCGCCTCAGCCCTAACATTGGTCGCCTTATCCACTGCAACCTTCTTTGATAGGGATTCATGTTTCTAGATACCCTGTCGCCCTTTAGTCTAAGCCATCTCACCATAAGAAACCAGACATGGCTTCTTTTTACGCACTTGCCTCTTTTTTGAGCCCATGGATGTACCGTCGCCTTCCCGAACAGGCGTGAGAGTCAAACATCCAGTCTGCAATGCAGATCCAGCAGTTAGCACTATTTGCTGATGTTGGTCCTCCAGACCTGAGATACGAATGTGCTCCGTTCCAGGAGACTGAGAAAGACCAAGTGTGGTCAAAGTAGTCTCAAGACTCTACATGTTAGCCACATGTGCCGCATGCACCATCTTGAAACTCAAACCTCCTACCACTGCTGCCCTAGCATCGGGCCCAACTGGCACAGAGGAAAAACTTGCTACTGCCACCTCCGCCGCTCTAGTTGCCAATACCTCACAAACACCATCACCATGAACAAAACAACCACGAATGCTACAGTAACCTCTGATTCTCACGTACTCAAAAGTGAGAATCTCTGACACACCCGCCGGGAACCGAAATCTCTACCGCACAAGTAAAGTTCGACAAAAATCTACATCAACCCGCAGCCACATCTCCTTCAAGGCCCGAGCTTTGGGATATCGATCTCTTTGAGCTCATCGAGTTGTCATCCAATCCTCCGAGCCCAAGTCTCATTCTTGCCACCATCCGACACATTTTCCACCTTCACCCAAACCAGCGCCACAACAAAGAAGTCCGAGAAACTATCGAACCTCTCCATTACCAAGTATGATCTCTATAATACCACGCCCACCTTGGACCGCTCAACGCACCATCGCCACATCCCGAAAGATGCAGAAGAATCGATTTGGGGCTTTCCTCAGGTAGAACACCTTTGCCGCCTCTAACTATTGGGCGACATCGGAGGCCGAATCGGCCATGCAAATGGCTTGTTTGATTTGTCTAGGAGGTGCACTTGGGAGAGCCTAAAAAGTTCACCTAGAAAAGCACAGATAAGAAGGAATGTCAAGGACGAACACTTTTCATATACAATCAATTTAACTTGATTAAGTGATATGTACCAAATGGAAAACTAGTAAAACGACTTCCCTTTTTCCTCTCCATCAGTTTCTCTCTTTTTTCTCGCGACTCCCACCAAACCCTATCGCCGCCGCCTAGATCTTCTCCCCATCTTTGCTCAAATCTCAAATCTGATTATACCACCACACTCCTCTCCTCTTCTTCTACCTAAAACCCCTTTTGTATGTCACTTTCCAACGAGGATGTTGGCCTCGCGCCAAACCCTCCCACATCGTCGTTTGTTCCACCGATCGAGCATGGATTGCCGGCTCCGTAATTCTTTGATGCGGCGCTCGGCGAGGTCGACCTCACTCACTCGAACAATGACGATGAGGACCAAGTTTGGTTTGGTACTTTGCAGTTGCCATTCTCTTTTACTCACTCCTCTCACTGCTGATCGAGTCAAGACATTCAAGATGCAGATGATTGACTTATGGCATCATGCAAGTGGTTCATGTATTATGGGATTTACCTGAGTTGATGATGATCGGTTCATATGCAAGTTTTGGTCACTCGCCGATTGTCGTCGTGCGATTGCGAGTGGCCCCTGGTATTTTCATTCTACAACTGTTGTTGTCCAGGCTACAGGGGAATTTGATGACCCCTTTGAGATCCCTGTGAACTGAGGCTGAGTTTGGGCTGTGATTCGGCCAAGGTAATGCCGCTTTGCGACTGGGTTCCTACAAGAGAAATGGTGTCGATGAATCGGTAACGTTGTAGGCCACTACGTGGAGTTCAACAAACATGCACTTTTTCATAGTTCGAAGATAAAGATCCGGATTGAGTTGATTTCAGCAGGCCTCTGGTGGTAAGAACCCGTCTGATTCTCTGAGGCTTATGCTATGGATGTTTTGTTGCCGTATGAAAACATCTGAGGTTATTGTGGAGATTGTAGATCTTTCGCACATGGTGTGGAGGGTTATCTTTTTGTTATGAGTATAAGATCTAAGACTGTGGCGGATGCTATAATCTTGACCCCGGCCAGTCAGGGTTTGGAGTCTTCAGTTATGGCAACCAGCCATGGTTGGAATTCGGGTCCAGCTTCTGGCGCTCCTTAGGGTACTACATGTATTGGAAGAGCTCTGAGAAATCCTGCTCAGTTACAGGTTGTTGAAGGCGGTGGCCAGTCCTCATCTATGATGACACTTCTAGAGTCAGTGCGGCGAGATCCAATGCCTTATTGTGTTGTGTTCAAACAAGTTAGGTCATCTTTTATTTCGGCAGCTCCTACTGGGGCTAGTGTTGACCACGGGGCCGCCATGATCTCGCCGTTGGAAGATCCAGTGGCAACTATGATGGACAACTTTTTTTATGAGGAGTGTCCCACTAACCGTGTTATATTTTTGCAGATAGAACCCTCAAGTCAGATACCAGTCTCAGAACCTACTGGTCAAGTTAAGAAGTTGTCGGCTCACCTGGAGGTCGTCAAGGACGTTCCTGACTCTATTATCATACTAGTTGTAGACAAAGCTCATGTGTCTACAAGACCAATTCTTTGGTCAGTGCCCACTCCGGAAGTACCTATGCGAGCTCCGAACATGGTCATGGATAAGGATATGATCTATTCAGCAAGTCAGCAACAAACAATCTCGATGGAAGCTGCTGATGGAGAGTTGCAGGATGCTGGAGCGGAGCTTCTGAGTTCGTCAGGAGGCAAGGGCGGCAAACGTCGCCGTTTTGAAGATAAGTAAGCAAAGTCCAAGTTTGGACTAGTCATCACATCCATCAAGAAGATCTCACTGCAGAAGAAGCAAGTCCTCCTCCTTACGGAAATGACCATTGAAGAACTCCGCAAATCTGCCTCGTAATAGAGATGGTGTCCGAGCAACTAAGGAGCGGCGCTACTGAATTTTTTGAAGTTTTGTGCTACTTTAGTTTGTTCGTCTGAGTTTATTTAGTAAAACTGTTTTAATATTGTAATGCTCAGGGGTTTCAATTTATCGGGTAAGGTATTCCGGTGAAACTCCGTATTACAATCACATTATCAATATATTATTCGTCATCTCAAAAAAAAAAGTGATATGTACTAAATTTTTTTTTGGCTAAGATATGCACTCAAGCTGTTATCCGATCATATGATAACTTTCATCTTTCGTTTCTAAAAATAAATAAATTATCTTTTATTTGTTTCTCCATAAGAATTAGTGTCACCGTCCGTTAACATTTGAAAATGATGAAGTAATTCACAATAACTGCGAAAATAAAGAACTTTTGTAATGAGTGATTTTACATACCGAATTTGTCTTCGGGTATTCTTGGTCAAACACATATTTCAGGTTAGTACTTCATTCCAAGGAAAGATAAACGAAAAAGCTTCAGAAACTCAAAGCAAGTGCATTTTGGATATAAGCAGTGGAAGACGAGGGCAGAATCGGTAGAGGCCATAATCAAGGAGGATCCGGTTTGTCTCCTCAAGAGTGGATCTTTGCACGTTACGAACGAAATGGGTTTTTCTTTCAATTCTCTCTTTCGATCAGTCAGTAAAGTGATGAATAAATTCGAATGAGAGATGCACAACAGCACAGGCAGCTAGCAAAGCCAGCAACAACCCGATTCAATTCAAACTCGAACCCAACCGACTCGCTTACTACTACTCTCTTCTCTTCTCATCTGTTTTGTTTCTTAGCAATTAGCTAGACGACTTTCGGGTTTGCAAATGTAAGTTTAGACAGACCCGTACTTTCAGTTTCCCTCCTCCTCGTTCTACTGGTGCTTCTTCTTTCACTTTTGTCAGAAACAACATCATCCGAGACACGAACCAAAAAAGAAAACAAAACTCCTCTTCCTGTTATGACCCAGAAACGACCTTAAAAATAAAGAATACACCTTTCTTACTAAAGCTTCGACCTATTCAGCTCTCTCTCTCTCTCTCTCTCTCTATTTTGAAATGTAGGTGCATGAGCTCCTACTGTGCTGATTATTGGGCTCTGAAGAAGAAGATTCTTATGGTCTTGATGAGCGTTGGCTTATTATTATTCTCAAAGCCATGAAGAATCTTCAGTGGTTTAAGCAGATTTCCAACAATGGCAGACTGGAGCGGAGGCTATCACTCGGTGAGTACAAGAGGGCGGTGTCTTGGTCTAAGTACTTGGTCTCTCCTGGGGCTGAGATCAAAGGCGAAGCAGAAGAAGATTGGGGAGCTGACATGTCGCAGTTGTACATTGGCTGCAAATTTGCTTCGGGAAGACATAGTAGGATTTACAGAGGTGTTTATAAGCAGAGAGATGTGGCGATTAAGCTCATAAGCCAGCCTGAAGAGGATGCCGACTTGGCGGTTCTGCTCGAAACCCAGTTCACTTCGGAAGTCGCTTTGCTGTTTCGATTGCAACACCCCAACATCCTCACTGTAATGTTTTAGTTAACTTTTGTTTCTCTTTGTTTTAGTTTCTTTGCTCAGGTTTAGTGGAAAAAGCGAGAAATGTGGTCCTGGGTTATGAGTTCTGTGATCTTTGTCTGATATGAAGTCATCTGTTTTGCTTTTTACGAATTTGTGATCTTTGGTCTAATTAAAACAGATTCGTCATTCCTTTTGAGTTTTAACGTTCACCAAAGATGGTAGAGAAGGAAAGGCCTACAAGAATTTGGAGTTATTTTAGAAAATGGAATTTTTCAGACTGATGCATAAACAGTGCCTATGTCATTGTTGTTGAATGGTTGTTACAGATTCCTTGCTTAAAGAGTTCGTCCATATGTAATGAACTTTCCGATTACACTGATTATGCATTCTTATCATCTTGATGATTATGTATGTTGACCCGGCTGCTTCGTTCTGCAGTTTGTTGGTGCTTGTAAGAAGCCTCCTGTGTTCTGCATAATCACCGAGTATTTATCTGGGGGCTCGTTGAGGAAGTACCTCCATCAGCAGGACCCGCATTCGCTTCCGCTCAGTCTAGTTCTCAAATTAGCCCTTGACATTGCGCGCGGGATGCAATATCTTCATTCGCAAGGTATACTTCATAGGGATCTCAAATCGGAAAATCTGTTGCTAGGGGAAGACATGTCTGTGAAAGTTGCGGATTTTGGTATTTCATGCTTGGAATCACAGTGCGGCAGTGCAAAGGGGTTCACTGGGACTTACCGTTGGATGGCGCCGGAAATGATCAAAGAGAAACATCATACGAAAAAAGTTGATGTTTACAGTTTCGGCATAGTTCTTTGGGAACTCTTAACAGCATTGACACCATTTGACAACATGACTCCTGAACAGGCGGCATTTGCAGTCTCACAGAAGGTACTTTCTTCTTCACATTTTAATTTAGGGTGTAGTCAATAGTATACAATGAAAATGCTCCATTTGGAAGAAATGAATTCAAGATAAGGATTTTGGTCTGCAAACAAGGCTAGAAAATGATTACAAAACAGATGGTTGTACTCGAATTTTCTACTTGTCAATTGTTTCATCTTCTTGTTCTTCTAACTCATTTTGAAGTACTACAGCCAAATGAGCTAACAAGGTCATATATCTATGATTATCCTCCCACCTCATTTTAAGTCGCGATTAACATGACCCACTAACATGCCACATGACTTAAATAGGAGTATATATGGTCATAAGAACAAGATAGAAGTCACAGTCTGCTTTAGCATATATACATTTACAGTCTTCAAGTCCCTCCTTAAATTATTAAGAGCATCAAAATTGTTACACAGCATGCTCGAATAGCTCACAGGCAGTAATACTCTTTAGGATGAGTCTTTCTACATGTGCCTTAGAACACTTGGGTATATTAATCCTTCAACAATTCTTAAATCTGGATGCAGTAAAAAGTAAATTCTGCGAGATCAGAAATGAAGTGTCAAAATTCCTCTACTATATTGGCATATCCTTTAGTTGTTCTCGTCTGCTGCACCTGTATCTTCCTCACATGCATCATAAGTAGGGTGAACGACAGTCATTTATATGGTTGTCCTTGGGTATTATATGCAGATCATGTGGGGACCTGCTGCAATTGTCACCATCTTATCTTTGTAGGAAATGATATATCAAAAGTCTAAGAATTATCTTAAATCCATCTCTTAATGACACCGGTCAAATACAAAAACCAAAGAATTAAGAATGTTCCACCTTTTCAGTCTAGAAATATAAATGCTTTTAACATAGAAAGAGTTACTTGAGCATTTGGCTTATCATCGTCGACCAAGTAATAGGACATTGACATCTAAATTTGTGTTTCAGTCTTTGCAGTCAACATCTGCTTGCACCTGTTATGACTTTGTGGAACAAATGGGCACTACTGTCTTCAGGCTGTTGAAAGTCATACTTGCCACCCATGTATAATTGATTTCATAGCTGTGATTTAAAAAACAACCTCTTGATTTTTCAACATAGAGCTTTTGTGTTTTTGGAGATCTTAACAAAAGTGTCAAAAACTGTGACAGCAGTATTTGAGTTGTGTACAAGCTTCTTTGTTTGGTTATCGTTTTCGAACTAAAACTGGAATGCTTAATGTCTTTTGCTGAACTGTTAACCACATAAAGGAATAAAATGTATCATTGTGCTTGTGATCATAGACTAAAGAGCAAGGTATCTGATTTGATAAATTTTTCTGATGTGCTTAATCTGCTGAGCTTTGTGCAGAATGCAAGACCTCCTTTGCCGCCCACATGCCCGACGGCATTCAGTCATCTCATCAACCGATGTTGGTCAAGCCGTCCAGAAAAGCGACCACATTTTGACGAGATAGTTTACATTTTGGAAGGTTATGCAGAGTCCATTGAGCAGGATCCAGATTTTTTCACATCGTTCAAGTCTCCCAAACCTCACACCCTTCTCAGATGCTTCCCAAACTGGATTGCTCGCCATTGATATGTTGCTTGAGAGCTAGGGATTTTTTCTTGAAGAAATCAAGTATTGATGTGTATTTACCGTATGCTTTTCCTTAGGTTCACATATTCCTCTGTCATACAATTGTGATTATTTATGGATTATGAACCTTTCTATTGGTGTCTTGTTAACCTTTTTCTTTGAGTATATGAGCATGAAAGCACCTCTATTTAGAGATACTGTACTGGTTGCTGTCTTCTTTTTCTATATTTCTCTACAAACGAACATCAAATTTCAACCCAGTTAGTTCCTTCAAGCTCTTTGATACACTCGTACAACCGGCCATGCACTATCAAACAGAACGGCTTCATAAAGCTTCAATCTTCAACCAAGTTCATAGCAATGTACTTGCACTATATTGTTAACGAGGCTTTAAATTGCATGACATTGAATATTAAGCTAAAAAGCATACAAAATAAATAATAGACGGTTTGGCCGAGTGGTCTAAGGCGCCAGATTTAGGCTCTGGTCCGAAAGGGCGTGGGTTCAAATCCCACAGCCGTCAGATTTTTGCCTATCCTTTTTCTTAGTTTTTGCCATGATGCGTTACCCCCTCCCAGCTGCAATCCTCCTAAATAAAATGTCGACTCCCAGCTGTTCATGCTATATGGTAGAGAAGCATACAAGTAAAAACTGATTGAAATAAGGTGCCACCAGATGAAGTCATCAAGTGAAGTGAAAGTGTGAAACTATCATCCTACAAAAACTAGAGGATGCTCACCCCTTAAATGTATTTCATTCATGAAAATACAATATGAGAATTGGGGACATACTCGCATAAATCACAGCCTCTTGCACAAGCCAACGATAATGTAGCTTGAAAAATCCAAGTAACAACTCAGGAGCAAATAAAATATATAACTTGCATTGGAGGAGTTTACCATCCCATCGTATGCAACAAATAAGAACTCATGCAAACACATTACACATATGTTGTTGACATATATGTATTCGAAATGCGATTTTGATAACAATGAACAAGCAATTACAAGCTCACAGTACATGGCTGATGCAACATTTTATTTACCAAAGTGCTTAACCATCATCCATGCCAGCTGAACTAAAACAGAAGCATAAAAACACTACATACTAAATGGCTTACACATACTGATACCTTGCATCTCAAACTAGCTCCTCCGAATCATATCATCCGGCGAAACAAAGCTTGGAATATGAACACAAGCAGCCGTGATATCAGTGGGCACCCCAATCGCCTCAACCCACGCCAGTTCTTTCTTCTTAGTATAAACTCTCAACTTCTCAAATTCCAACATCAAGGCCTCCCCCTCCTCCGTATACTCCAACACTTGCGGCATAAACACCTTATTCCCTCCCATTTCATACTCTTTACTCCAACTTTTCCCCCTCATCACCCAAACATCAATGCCATTATTCCACTCCTCATCCAAACCCCTCTCCCTCATGTGAACAAACAGCGAAAGCCGACCCCTCACAACTCCGAGCTTGAACGGCACCACACGCTCCCCCTCCGGCACAACAAACTTGGGCAATTCAAGAAACATCTCCGTCTCAACGTCAAATGCACATACCGAAACAACACCCTCATCGAAATCGCTACACATGCAGTCTTTAATCCAATGCAGGCATCCGTTCAAATAAACCATACAGTCCTGCGTGTCCTCCGCAAAGAGGGCGTGATTCCCAATGCTCCTCCACCCTCCGGCGGCGCCGACAGCGAGAATCAACACTTCCTGTTCCTGCGGCTCTTCTGATTCGATGGGGAGGGCAACTAGAATCTTGTAGACTCTGCTGATGGGGCTGAACCCGAAGCCGCAGATGTACTGGGTCAGATTAGTGTCGTGGTAACACATGGGGAGATGCAGTGACTCGGCGGTGATGGGGTTTGATATGTAGAGATCGGAGGAGTAGTCGGTGAGGCAGAGGAGGCCGTAGTCGACGAGGTGTGGATCGGTGGGGACAGTGAGAGCGAAGTCCAAGTAGTCAGGTGGGGTCGGGTCGGGGTCGAGCAAGAAGGAGGTGGAGGTGACGTCACTATTGGTGAGGTCGGTGAAGCCGCGGAGGAGGAGGCAGCCACGCGTCTGGCGGAGGAAGAGGGGCTTGGTGAAGTGAGGGTTGGAGAGCCATGAGCGCCATGAGCGGCAGACGTGTTTGCATTGGAAGAGAGATTTGCCGGGGAGCTTGAGGAAGATCTCGGCTGTGAGTTCCATCGGGAGTCCGAGGATGTTGTGTTGGGCCGAGTGGTCGTTGTTGTTTCGAGGTGGTTGGGTGTCGAGCTGGGTGGCGGAGGGGGACTGCTACGGCGGCGGGAATGAAATTTGGGTGACGTCATCAGACAAATGGAAGGTGAATGCCGTGAGTCAGATCCGAGACAAAATGAGTCAAGTCAATAAAAGACCTAGTAGCTTCCACAGTCAAGAACAGTGCTTGAGTCAACCTTGACCGTAATAAGCTCTAGACCTTTTAGATCGATGCTTCCTCCCTCCAATGAGCATACCAGAGATTTGAACCTATTTGAGATTTCATTCTTATAATTTTTACTCATTGGAATCATTCGTAGATTTGATCAAAATTACCTTCATTATCTATGATCATCGTCGAATTATGATTACATGCAAAGCATCGATCTAACACGATCGTTATTCACATGTAATCACGATAAGTCATTCAATGGATACATTAAATTTTGCATAAAGACATTAAAGATGTAGAACTCCGTATTATACATTCAAACGTTTTGGTGGGTGTAATAAGCGTTATCAAAGTTAAGCTTATAATTAACTTGTAGTGATGTCAAAAAGTATTTGTCAGATAACAAATTTTTATTGTTACGAAATTTTTGTTATTAACCTTAATAGTCTAGTTAGTAAATTCGCGAATAATACGCGAATTATTCATGAATTGACAATTTTTTGAATAAAACGTCTGTTTCCCACTCACAATGCAAAGATTCGAAAAAAAAATGTGTTTTTTTGAACTCGGCCGAATTAAACGTGAACTTTACGAATTTTACTTTTTTTTTCAATGAAAAAAAAGTGGATTTAAGAAAGAAAAAAAGAAAGATGACTCTTTCTCTACATGCATGTTGTGTTTCATAAGAGCATCTTCAACAATATCACTTAAAATTTTCCTATTTTGTTCCAAAATATAGCTCAAACCTATTTTAGCTAAGCATTTGTAAAAATTTACTCCAACAATATTACTCATAATTTAGCTAAATATGAATAAATACTTTGTTTTGATTGGTTAATAAAAATAATTAACATTTATTAACTTAGAAATGGATTACATTTACAACCTTTTAGGAAACAATTAATTACAATGTTGATTTTTATATCACCTAAAATTCAAGCTTTAGGTATGGGGATAGGGGATGAAAACATGAAATATAGGGAATCCCTAAAATAGTTAATGTGATAGGGGATCTCTTGGAGCTGATTTTAAAGCAAAAACCTCATATTATAGATAAAATTGACTTTTAGGGGATCTGCTGAAGTTGCTCTAACTAGAGCATCTCTAACAACATTACTCAAAATGTCCTCATTTTATTGAAAAATATGCCTCTAAGCTATTTTGGCTAAGCATCCCTACAAATTTGTTCCAACAATGTTACTCAAAATTTAGTTATATTTGAATGAATATCTAGTTTTGGTTGGTTAATAGAATATATATAATTGTTGAAGAGAAAAATATGATAGACTGAAAAACTGTAACTCTTTCATTAATAGAATGTCTTATATATAGGCTGATACAATCTATTACAATAAAAATCCTGATATAACAGAGATTCTCTATATCTCTATCTATACTAAATCGTATCTAATTAGGACAAGACACACACCGGAAGTTACAAAGAATAAATTTTCTTAAACTCTCCCCCTTGTGTTGATGGCCTAATGAATGATGCATAACCTGTTGCCTCACTAAAAACCTTGTCAAGCAAACAAAAACCTCGTGGGTCAAACAAAAACTTGGTCTAAAGGAAAAATAGTACAACACATCAACTATATAAGCTAACACATGTGATGTAGACTCCCCTTGATATCTACAGAAATGTAACTCCCCCTGACTATAAACTCAGTCATGGAGTTCAAATAACCTATGCATATCAATGTGTCTCACATGTTTCACAAATGTATATTTGGATAATGACTTGGTAAACAAGTCCACAACATGAGCGACGGAATAAATAAATGCATCATCAATGAACAAGGAAGAACCATCCATAATACCACAAGTATTTGTTTTAACTTGGTGAGATTTCTTTGTTTATTGATATCGTCATTGGCTCTGAGGTGTCCCCCAGTATTTTTCAATGTCGACTTTTAGACACAATTGCAGTCAGACACAATCTCATATGTTGATGATGAACGGTTGTGCCTTGATGGCTTGCCTTTTCACCGGAAACTCATTAGTGAATTTTGACAAATGCTACACCCTCACTATGGGCAGGAGAAACACTACCTTGTCTGGGTGTTGCATTAACTTGCCTAATGCCAGAGATTTTTAACCTTGCAGGATTTGTAGTATATATAATTGATCTCGTCACTTTCATGATATCAATAAAAGAAGTCAGACATCGTATCTGTTACTTTCTGAAGATCAAGAATACATTGCACTTCAATTTCACACTGAGATGTGTGGGGATCATGATGAGACATAGTGGGGACATACCACGTCAATTTTCGACGTTTAACTATAATGAAACTATTCTTATCTCCCCCTAACGACATGAAGTATGTCTAATCACAGTGACTATCTGCAAAAACTAGCAGTAAAGAGATCTCTTCTCAAAGATTCTAAATAGAGGACAATCACTGGAGAATCATAACCAACATAAATGCATAATCGTCATTGATGACCCATTTTTGTACGTAGTGGAAGCGTAGTAGGCACATGTACCATGCAATCAGAGATGCGTAGGTATGAGATATCGGGCTCATATCCAGTTACCAATTGTTATGCACTATATGGTTGGCGGTTTATGGGTATCAAGCGAATAAGTATAGCTGCATGTACCATTACATATCCCCAAGTAGAAAATCAGTAAATCAATATGCATTACCATTGTGCTGGCCACAAGCTGTAGCCGCTTGATTTCTAGTTCTGTTAAACCGTTCTATGAATGAACATAGGGAACCGGGATGTTCAACTTAAATCTCAATCAACATGAAATAATCAACAAAATATTGTAATGTAAACTCTTCTGCGTTATCCAATCTAATTGACTTGATTGAGTTGTTCGGGTGAAGAGCCCGAACCTTAATAATATGTGATAGGATTTTTACAAATGCAATGTACCACATGGATTAGAAAGACTTGTGACCTATGTGTTAATGCAGCAATCAAAACTATATATAAACAGTCTGCATATTGGTTTGATTGATCCGCAAATATATTATTAGAATCAGTGAATGAATGAAAGTTGTGTCTATAACAAATGATTGTCTTACATGTAAACAACATTATAGACATAAACAAGCTTTGCAAAATGAGTGATGTACATTGGATTTTGTCATAAGGACATCCGGTGGGATGACGCACAATGCCACAATAATACTTTGCCGGGATTGTGTTGCACTCATCTTGGAGACCAAGCTAGAAATGAGAGGAGTAGTCTCATCCTCCCCATCTAAACTGATGGATTTAGATATTATCACATGCTTCTTTACTCTGAAGCACCAATGACCATGATAATTTCTCAATATCTTGATCATCATAATGCAAAAACTCATATGGGGCTAAATCACATACAGTAATATAAATGATTGTATTAGATTCAATGATCACAACCGTAGTAAGATATAAACACTATAAATCCTCATAAACCTCTCCATATTCCGCCGTTGGCAGAATTCTACGAAGATTGGACACAAAACCCTGTTTCATTCTCACAATATTATTCCAAGTGAAAACCGTTGGCACAAATGCTTTCAAATCTTAGCAAAGTTCGAATAGCCATTAGGCGCATATAACACTCAATTTCGTCATCATATATCAACAAAATAATGTCAATTAATCTGTCTTTGGTCCCAAGACATGGCAAACACTTTAAGCGAATACTGACTGATTTTTTTTTTCAAAAGGGTGGAGCCCTTATACAGTGATGTTATGGTATGATAATACCTAAAAACAACATTTGATTGGTCGAAATGACCTTTGTAAATTAAGTTTCATGGCATAACAAAAGCCGATGTAAAACCACATCTGGTGTAGAATTCCAGGTTGATTGTTTTAGATCTTGATCTTAGTCTTCCTTGCTCATAATATGAGCGATATGGATTAGCAAGTGTGTCCATGGAGGTAGGAAAAATATTTACAGACTTCTCGATCATAGGTAGATCGGCCTTTGCAATGCTGTAAACATTCAACTCTGAGTGTAGCTCTAACATAGCTTGATTGAATGCATTAATCTTTGGATAATCTAATAACCGGATTGAATCTCATATTTCTTACAATTTTCGAAGTTATGTATTATGCACATTATTGAGCCTAGTAAATATTGTTTTTTGTAGAACTGGATACATATGTCGCCTCAAGAACATGAGGGCTTGAGTTTTGCAAGTTGAAGTCAGTGGCTCAAGACTAGGTGGTGGTGGTTAGATTGTATCCGTCAGATTCATATCGAGAAGCGCATTCTCAACATTTGACACCCAACAATGGTATTCTGCTCCTGAAGAATCAATGATATCAAATTCATGCCGTTCTAGCTGAATTGATGTCATTTACAGAAGAGACAAGGGATGTTATTAGCTTACCGATCGAAAAACTACGATCACTAATATCAAGTTTAGGGAATAAGAACCGTGATCAATGATGTTTGGTCACAAAAATTGATTATCAATAAACGGTGACTCAAAATAACACCCAGAAACCGTGATGAACCATCACATAGGATCGATTTCTATTTCTTTTATTTTCTTTTCTAAACCGTGACTCTCTCATGACCATGATCTACGCATTTTAAGCTTGATTCTTAACATCTTTTTCTTTACATTTAGCTTTGTTTTGACCTTAGTATTCTTTATTCTTACTTACTTTGTTGTTTTTAGGTTTTTAATGAAGGAGATCAATAAAGGAGGTGGAAATGAGCTTAAACTGCAGTAAATAGAGGTTTCCTATTTCGACTAGAGAAAATGGTCTTCTCCCACTTTGACTAGGATTCCTACTCAAATTAGGAATGCAAAGGGTTCGAGATTTCCAGAAGTTTCACAAAGCAGAAAAATGAAGTTTCCTAAATCAACTAGGAATGACGTGGCATAATATTCCAGAAAGTACAAAATGATTCAGAAATGGTCTTCACAAAAGTTACCAAAATGGTGTGCAAAAATGGTTTCCCAAATGAAGAATGAAGACATTTTTCCTACTCGGACCAAGGAAGATCAAGATGTGGCGGAATCAAGGAAGTATATGGCCGAAAATATGAGGAATATCTAGAATATCAAGTGTATCTCAAAAGTACCTTATTTAAAGATCAAAATATCCTACTAAATATGGTAGATTCGGCCACAATGACTTGGAGAAGAAGAAATACAATATTTGGAAATATAAAGATTTTCCTACTCCTAGTAGAAAAAGGTAAATCTACCTGCCAGCTCATCCAACTTCAAGATATCACCGAATCTGAAAATCAACTCCAAATATAGTGATCATATATTTCTTTGGAAATCTCTTGAAGTCTTCCTTCTAACGAGTACACGATCATAATTTTTGAGCTCTACAACTCCCGGAATACTAGTTTCAAGATAGGCTGACAGATTTACCTGGATACAATAGAAAAACCTAGTTTGGAGAGGAAAGATGTAATCCTTCACCAATTAAAGAAAGATCATGACTCCTCATTCATCATCACACATTATAGAAGTCAAATCTCTACCTCAAACACCTTTCCTCTCACACTTAGCAAAATTCTCCTCCAAGGCCGAGCATCTACCTCCTCCACAGATCAAGTGTAATCGGCGCTCTTCATCTTGCACTTGAGAATCACCACTTGGCGTTTGCAGTGCTCTTCACAGAACAAAAAGTGTAACCATGAACTTTTCTAATCCATCTCCTCCTTGTATTGAATTCTGTTTAAGTTTGATTGAAATAAAGTTTGATAAAAGGTTTTATGTTTCAGATTTGTTTTAGTGTTTTTCATGTGTTTTTAATTTTTAGCTTTTAATTCATATGCATGCTTATATGCATAAATCTTCTTAACATGTTAGGTTATACGCTCTTGTTCCTCTCTTGCATGTTTTGTATGATTTTTAGATGATTAAGTTGTTGCACTCTTTGTTTACAATTTAAAAGCATGTGTATGTATTTTAGGTTGAACATTAAGAATTTCGTTAACACTAAATAAAGATCAGCATGAATTGACTAGGTGGATATAATGTGTTGATCACTTGTATGTATTTAGCTTAGTGCTTTATTTTCGGATCAAGCATGTTTAGAGTCTAGGTTTCTTGATTGTTTGCTTGTCTATGAGTAAAGCATGTTAGAAGTCTAGGATCTTGATATGTTTGGGCCATGTTTTAGCCTTAATTTTTGTAGATAATGAAATCAATCTCCAAACCCCCCATTAAACCACAGCGTAGTCATGCATGCACCCTCAATCCCCGGTTAAAGAACGATACCCTATTTATCAATGCTACATCTTACAAACAAGGGTTTTAAATTACAACGTGACTTAATTAATTGTTAAGTGTTTAATTTAGTAGCTAGTTTTGGTATGTATCCGACCGTCACTTATACTTTATGGATATATATCCATAGAAATTAGGGCACATATATGCAATAATCACAATCCTGAGATCTAGGGTTTTGCAGGAAGTAAGTTTTATTCTTAGATCTATAGATTGATGGTTTAGAAAATTTACCTCAAATGTGTTATGCTCGGTATGAAAATTTTGAAAAAAGTTTGAAGAATCACAAATATTTGGCGACGTGCTCCGGCAATGGAAGAATTTCGTCAAGGTAGGGAGGCCCGCAGGTGGAGGGTAGGATATTTTTCTTTCTTCTCCTTTTTTTCTTTTCAGGCAGACTGACTTTCGTGTACTAATTCACACATAACTTACTCTAGGCACATCCGAATTACGATCTGAAGAATGTTCTGGAAACCAGACATCTGAGGCTTTCCGTGCATATGAAAATTGCCTTTTGGTTCGTCCTGAGATACTTGAAATCTTTTGTCGAAGTTGGCGGATGTGCACAGACTATGAGATTGAAGTGGTCAATCTCGAATTTGGGGATGGAAAAAAGTGTTTCGGATTTATTTTTTCTGTGGTGATTATTGACTATCAACTCAGAACATGCTGATAACGTGTTGAAGAGAAAAATATGATAGACAGAAAAATTGTAACTCTTTCATTGATAGAATGTCTTATATATAGGCTGATACAATCTGGCACAATAAATGTCCCGAGATAACATGGATTCTCTGTATCTCTATCATATTAAACTGCATCTAATTAGAACAAGACACACTCCGAAAGTTAAGGAGAATAAATTTCCTTAAACAATAATGAAATACATCTATTTATTAATTGCATTTGCAATGTAGAAGGAAAGAATTAAATGCTATATTAACTATTTTTGTTACCTATAATCCTTATTTTCGATATAGGAATAGGGGATGAAAATAAAAAATATAGGGATTCCCTTTAATAGGAAATGATATAAGGGATCTACTGGAGGTGAAATTTATGAAAAATCATTTAATTATTAGTAAAATCAACATATAGAGAATATGTTGGAGTTGCTCATAAGACAAAAGTAATTGAAAAAGAAAGTGATTGGAGTTCCCTAGAACTCTTCCTCTAGTGCACAACACTTCACACGTAAATGTGGAAGATTGTACCTAATATTTTTGTTGTCATTTGATACAAAGTTGTAGATTATATAATTATATCAAGTATGTATTTTTATGGTTGAGTAAAAGTCCATGGTTTCAATCCGTTTCATAATTATATATTAAAATATAATTATGTGTAATGTGTATATACCCGAATTTTTACGTTTTTTATTTTAATCATTTTAAGTTTTAAATGCGTATGCATCAAATTTTATAATTTGCCAATTTTATGGCCGAATTTTTACGAAATTTATCAATTTAAAATACCAAATTATATACGTACGTATTTTTGACGTATAATTCGCATGCCATATTTTATTAACTATGTCTAATAGAAATGAATATGTGGAGTAGATATACATAACATAATCAGTGGTGCAGTCAAAATTGAATCTTAGGGTGGGCACACAGTCAAAAATTATAAAAATTAAATAATGCATGTATTTTTTTTAAAGGTTAAATAATGCATGTATATTTTTTTAAAGGGGATGCATATATATTATAGACAAAAAAAGAAGATATTGATGAGCAGGTTTTTTTTTAAATGACGCAAAATTTATATCCACTTGAAACTTATGATAGGAATACAAAACTTCATTGGCTTACTCGGCCCGCTAAAAGAGAAGTTCTACAATACAATGCTTATGCTAGATAACATAATAACGGATAACAGAATCTAGACTAACAAACTCAGCCCAACCAGAGAGTATAATTATATAAACAGTAGATAAAAAAGATACAAATAACCAGAATGGAACTCAGCCCAACCAAACCAAAACATGGAATATTTCCACGTCACTACATCAGATTTCAACGAGTTTTGACAAACTAAGGAAATATATTCAATTTTCGGGTGGGCGGGACTGAACACAGTAATACTGTTAGTGTAAATTTACTAAGGTTTATATATCATTATTATCCCTTTCAATTGCAACTTTACAGGTTTTATAACCCCTTCTAACATTAACATGTGCCATCAAACACTAATCAATCCTAAACGATCCCTAGAGACTTACATAAGCGATATCCCTCTTTAATTATTGCTTCATGTGAGAAACTGCCATTGTGCCACAATTCCAGCCTTCCAACCTTATCGGAAAGAACTTGCGTGAATGCACTATATGATTATGAATCAAGTAGCTAGTTAGCATTCAAGTCCAAACGTGTGAATGGGCAAGCACAATCTCCTCTCTATCATTGTAAGTTCTTTCAACAAAGGTGCACCCCACGTCCTCACCAAACTATCATACTCCATCTCATCATCTGCAATTCCACATGTGACACTCACTATATTAACAATTTATAAATATATCATACTTCTATAGATATATGATGCAATCTTACCTGATGCATGAGTATTCAGATTAACATATACTAGCCTACCTATTTGTTTGAACATGTTAGAGAAAACAATTGTAATCTATATAACATAGTACAAAGACCTAACCACTCATTCTCCATAACAATTTGTTAATATAGATTAAGACTACATCCAATAGGGGCAAACCTAATAGAAAATTTAACTAATCACTAATTATGTATTGCTTCTAGAAGATGTATAAAACCACATTTTCATCTGTCAATCATAATCTATCGAGATAAAATGTTACCACACATAGATAGTGCACACCATAATATCTCTTCTTTTTTCTTTTTGTTAGGAACATCAAAATATCTCTTTTCTTTTTTGCTAGGAACATCACAATATCTCTGCTATACATGCTTGGTTACCAATTCAAGTAGAGAAAGAAGCAAAGTTTTACCTCAAAGAATAATGACCTTTTGTCCATAGGAAAACTTACATCTCACCAAATTAAAATGGGGTAAAAATGGAAGAAAAACAAGGGGAGAAAATGAAAAAACAAACCACCGTTCAAAAATTCAAAGTCACCCTCACCACAACGGTGGCCATGTGGCAGGTTTCTGTTGAAAATTACAGAGAGCGGCTAAAACTGCCAAACGCGCGGGTAGAGAGAGAGAGAGAGAGAGAGAGAGAGAAGCAGTCGCCTTTGCTGGTCTTCCCCCAACTCATCTGCACAAGTTTTCACCTTTTTTATTTCATATTTTCTTTAATTTACCATTTTTATATTTTTATTTTTATATTTTTTTCGTGGAATTTGCTTCTGGCTCTCTCTGTCAATCCTTCTTCGTCCCAAATCCAGCTGATATATACTCACCACCAGAAACGATTTCACATATTTTGACAGATCCTCCTTGCCTTTTTATACCTGTATGTGTGTGTGTGTGTATATACATATATATATATATATATAGAGAGAGAGAGAGAGAGAGAGAGAGAGAGAGAGAGACCCAATTACCACAATCTCGCCGGTGTCGTTTTGTCAAGGTCCGATTCGTTTCTATTCCCTCAGGTTTGTGGGTCTTTCATCATTTCCTCTCTCTCTCTGTTGTTTATGTTCTTGTTGTTGTTTCAGCTCGACCCCAATAATTTATATTCCATTACCAGGTCAGCTGATGTTGTTTTTCTTGATGGGTTTATGTTGATTTTTAATATATATGGAGTTTGTATTTATGTGGGTTTTGATTGTTGAAGATCTAATGAGGCAATAATGGTTATTGGGTCTCAATGTGAATGGAAAAAGTTTGCATCTTTGGAGTTATTTGTTCATGTATCTGTTTTGTCAAGTTTTCTGGGAAAGATACAAAGTTTCAGAACCAGAGATTGCTGACAAGGAAAACATGGATTTGTTTTGCTGACGCTGTTGATAATGCATTGTGCTTTGTTGTTTGTGTTACTCGATATATCTGTCTATTATAGATTCACGCGTTGTGGATGTACATTTGGAGTTTAGATAGAAATATCTGGTTTTGAAATTTTTGTCTGTTTTGGTTTTGTTGCAGTGAACTGAGAGATTTTGTTCATTTGAGTGCACAAAGATGCCTGAAATCGTTGAAGGGGTGGTGAATGAATCAAGTGGGAATTCTCCACCTCATAAGGAGGACTCGTCGCTTAATAGATCCCCGAAAAGTACTCTGAGTGCGCACAGCCCTCCGCGTATGGAAGCTGAGGTTCCAGTTGAGGGGGCAATCGACACCTCAATTGAGCAGCTTTATGAGAATGTGTGTGATATGCAGAGTTCTGATCAGTCGCCTTCAAGGCGTAGTTTTCGATCAGATGGTGAGGAGTCTAGGATTGATTCGGAGCTGTGCCATCTTGTGGGAGGAGAGATGAGGGAGGTGGAGATAATGGAAGAGGAAGTGAATTCAAAGCCTCTAGATGATTCTCAGAGTGATACAAGCTCTAAGAAGGAAGGATCGCCCTTGGGTAGAAAGTCAGGGAAGATTGATAAGCCTCAATCTCCAAGTCCAAAATCCACTTCTCCACGCAATGCAAAGAAAAGTGCTTGTCTGCAGGTGGATTCCGAAACCTCATCAAAATCAGTTTCCAAGGGAAAAAGTCCTGACAAACCTCCCCTTCGTAAGCTTAGTGATAAGACTCCACAAAAGCCTGTGGGAGCCACTCCTGTTAAGAAACCCAGGAAGTCACCTTCAGGCGGGTCAAAATTGCAGAATGGAACTGAAGCTCCAGCTGAAACGGGACTAAATCCGGATCTTGGAGCATTTTTGCTAAAGCAAGCGAGGGATTTGATCTCTTCAGGTGAGAATCCCCAGAAAGCTCTTGAGTTGGCACTTCGAGCTACAAAATCATTTGAAATATCTGCAAATGGAAAACCCTGCTTAGAGCTTGTAATGTGTTTGCATGTTACATCAGCCATCTACTGTAGCTTAGGCCAGTACAGTGAGGCGATACCTGTTCTTGAGAAGTCAATTGAGATTTCACCTCTTGAGGAAGGTCAAGATCATGCCCTTGCTAAATTTGCTGGTCACATGCAGTTGGGTGACACTTACGCTATGCTGGGCCAACTTGAAAATTCACTTGCGCATTACACAACTGGATTGGAAATCCAGAAACAAACTCTGGGAGAAATGGATCCAAGAGTTGGTGAAACTTGTAGGTATCTGGCTGAAGCTCATGTTCAAGCACTTCAATTTGAGGAGGCTCAGAAGCTGTGCCAGATGGCTCTTGACACTCATAAAGAGAATGGTTCCGCAGCTGCTTTGGAGGAGGCAGCGGATAGGAGACTCATGGGTCTTATATGTGAAACAAAGGGAGATCATGAAGCTGCTCTTGAGCACCTTGTTTTAGCCAGCATGGCAATGGTGGCGAATGGCCAGGAAGTGGAGGTAGCTTCTGTTGACAGCAGCATTGGAGACACATACTTATCCTTGTCTCGGTATGATGAGGCTGTTTTTGCTTATCAGAAGGCACTCAGTGTGTTCAAGACCACAAAAGGAGAGAATCATCCGTCTGTTGGTTCAGTATTGATCCGTCTCGCTGATTTGTATAACAGGACTGGCAAGGTTAGGGAATCATTATCATACTGTGAGAATGCCCTTCGGATCTACGAGAAGCCCATGCCTGGTGTCCCTCCTGAGGAGATGGCAAGTGGTCTCACAGATATATCAGCAATCTATGAATCAATGAATGAGCTTGAGCAGGCAGTCAAGTTGTTACAGAAGGCATTGAAAATATACAATGATTCCCCTGGCCAGCAGAGCACCATAGCTGGGATAGAAGCCCAAATGGGGGTTATGTACTACATGTTGGGGAATTATTCTGAAGCTTACGAGTCCTTCAAGAGTGCCATCACAAAGCTCCGTGCGGCTGGAGAAAAGAAATCTGCCTTCTTTGGGATTGTTCTTAACCAAATGGGGCTTGTTTGTGTACAACGTTATGACATAAACGAGGCTCAAGAATTCTTTGAAGAAGCCAGAAATGTTTTGGAGCAAGAGTGCGGGCCATATCACCCTGACACACTTGGGGTATATAGCAATCTTGCTGGCACTTATGATGCAGTTGGCAGGTACTTCATCTTTTCCTTTCAAAAGTTTCATGTTTTCTAAGCTGCTGTTCTACTTCTTCTGAATCCTCAATTGATTGTGGCCTTCTTTTTATGCTGCCCTATTCTTTACTTGGTCATGTTACATAGCCGTGCATTAGTAGTTTAGCACCAATATTCTAATCTAGAGGCATATATGTGGTTTATTTTGATGTACAAACTATTGTAGTCTTTAGCATTTTCTGGGAGGAGTGTTTCTAGTGTAATGCAACTATCAGTTTGGCACTTGATTAAGAGACGGATATATTAACTTAGTAAATGTCTAATTCCTTGATTTTTTTTATTACCCAGGTTTGATGATGCGATTGAACTCCTGGAATTTGTTGTTGGGATGAGGGAAGAAAAACTAGGGACAGCTAATCCTGATGTGGATGATGAGAAAAGAAGGTTGGCCGATTTGTTGAAAGAAACAGGGAGAGTTCGGAACAGAAAAGCCAGATCACTAGAGAACCTCCTTGATGCCAACCCCCATGCTATTAACAAGGATGCAATTCAGGTATGATGAGAATGGTTATCAATTCAGAAAAACACCCATTGTATAATAGAGCACATTCAAGAAGAAAAAGACAGTAAACCGGAGGACACCAAAAAACAGTTGTTGTGTGGTGATAAAGTTCTTGCTGTGAAGGGTGAATGTAGCCCCAGAGTAGAGATTTTGGTTTATTGTTTAAGAGAGCCCATTGTTTAATTTATATTGCCGAATGACATAACCTTTTTGTGTCAACACTAGTTATGTAACTGCGGCACCAAGCTTTGTAATGAATCTTGTGTCGAGGGTTTTATCTTTTGAAGTAAATTCCACAATGATTTGTGCTCAGAATGTTTCTTCTTTTATTGTGGGTCTAGATTCAGAAAAATATCTTTATGTGGCAACAAAAATTGCAGGGTTCTGAGATTCCGAGTTTGGTACTGAACAATTTCATTTGAATGATCAAGTAAAATGCAGAATTGTAGTACAATAATGCAAGCCAATTGGGGTCATGATTTATGATGCAAAAGATTTGGGTCCCCAGTTGCAAAGTAGTGAAATTCTGGCGGTTGCTTTTTGTGTTTTATGATACAACTATTGAGAAAGCAAAATTAGTTGTTATGGTTTGTTACCATAAAACACCAAGTCGATACTGGTCTATTCTTCAGCTAGCACCCCAGCAATGAATTATGTAGTTTCACAGTAGACCTTTCTATACCAAGAGAGGTAGGTTGTCCAAATTTGGTTGGTTTTCATTTCATTCAGAGGATTTGAGTCCTAAATTTACAATCTTGGTGGGTCACCGCCGATATGAAGCCACCGACAATTTGTTACCGGGCAATCTTGATCAGTTTACATATGACATTTCACTTGCTGGGCATTTCTTTTCTCCAGCTCTTCTGGTAGGCATTAGTGTCAATTCAGTCATGCCCTGCTGGTTTGTGGTACACAATATGACATCTAAGTGTCATCCTTCCTGTACAATATTGAGGACGTTGCCTATTCTTAGGTGGCTAGGAATCCATCAAAGTTTTCACCATAAGAGTGTGTAAAGTATCAGCTCCATTCAGCTTCATAAGTCTCTTGGTTCATAGAACTGCCAATAATCTAAAGAGTTTCAAGGTGCGATTTCAAGCACCGGAAGTTGATTGCAGCTTCAATCTGCTTCTGTAGGTTGGAGTGTAGCATCAATTGCCACTATCTGAGGTTGTAACGCACCCATTGAGAAGTATCAGCAACTATCTGAGGTTGTAACGCACCCATCATTAAGCACCAATAAGATTTTTTTTTTACGCTTGCCTGCAGATGAAGCAAACTAGAATTACAAGCTGTTTTTAAGTTCCAAATAATTCACGTAGAAGTTCAAACATTACCTTTTGTCTCAGTTCCTCAGCAGATAACTTCAGTCCAATCTCTTCTCAGTTTATTTGAACCTGAAAGAGACTAAACCCAATGGGGTTCTAGTGTCAATGTAATCCAAACGGTATTTCGATCATGGTGTTTGCTAGAACACCAGTTATTAGAGAGCCAGAATGCAGCACCCCGGGGAAGCAGATAATCTCCTTTTACAGTTTCAAGTCCTGTTAATAGAATAGAGGCAAACAAAAGAAGTGAGTCGCATAAGATAACAAATCATCATGAAACTCTTGACAAAAATTCGGAAAAAAGAAAAAGAAAAAAAACACAGATGAAAAAACTGAGAAAAACTGAAAATCAACCTACCAGCCTTCTAGAATAGCTCACTTCTAGGTCTGTTCCTGGAGATTCAACAGCATATTCTACAGACCTTACATACAGAAGGTGCATTGCCTGCAAAACATTCTCACTTTTACAATTTGATACAATCAAGTCTGAAAATAGAGGAAATTGCATCAGCAAAAACAGAAATTCATGTGAAAACTCATTCGCAATAATCCACAAGGGAAGGCCAATAAGTTGCAAAGATGGATGGCTTTATGATCTTTAATGCAATGTAGGTCATCAAGGGTAAGTATCTGATTCAGCCTCAATCACTTATAACAGTTAAGGGCTGACCTCTCTGATTGCAGGATAGCTTAAACTGAAAATCATGAGGTCCTCATTTATATTGGAATTTTTTGGCCATCGTTTCTGCTTGCACCCAAATGCAATAAACCCTTCTTTTCAAATGGTATAAGATCTTCATGGTGAACCTCATCAAGCCCCATATCCATTTTCAGTGATTGAGGGATATATCCTGCCTCCTTAATTTCACTTGTTAAATTCTCTACTGTAGCATATACCTCCTCAGCCTCATCATGAGAGTGATCACTTGCAGTAAAGACGTGTAGATTGTTATCAACTTCAATCCAGCTACACCCAGGCGTCTTCTTGAATCCCACACCTTTAATATCTGATCTAACCCAGGTAACTTCTTTCCATTTCCCATAATCTTCATACAAGTTTGCAAGAAGAGTACGATATCCAATACTAGTAGGGTTCAGTTTGAAGATATGATCGGCCACAACTTCAGCCAGTCTTTCATCACCATAAATTTTGCAGGATCCAAGCAATGATCCCCATATACGATCATCTTGCGCGCAGGGCATTGTTGATATAATATCATAAGCATGCTTCAAGTGGCCAGCACGGCCTAAAAGATCAACAATGCAGGTGTACTGTTCAAGATGAGGCTCGATTTTGTAATCTTCAACCATTAGCTGAAAATAATTCAGCCCCTCTTCAACTCTCCCTGAATGGCTGCATGCAGACAGAAGAGCTGTAAAAGTTGCATGATCTGGCTTCATTCCTGCCGCTTTCATTTTTTCAAAAAAAGCAATTGTTTCATCTGCATGACCATGCATTCCTAACCCCAAAAGAATCGAGTTCCATGTTACTTCATTTCTTTCGAGCATGTTCTCAAACAATATCCTTGAGCTCTTTATGTCTCCACATTTTGCATAGGTAGTTATTAAGGAATTCTTCACAAGAACATTGGACTCTAATTGTTGCCGTAATAGGTAACCATGAACCTCCTTGCACGACATCATGACTGACAACTGGGCACAAACTGACAGAATACTTGCAAGTGTTACAGTATTAGGCTTAATTCCTTCAAGTTGCATATCAAAGAATGCTTTCAGAGCTTCATCTAGATAATCATTCTGAGTATATCCAGATATCAAGGCATTCCATGATACCAAATCTCTAGCTTGCAGTCCATCAAAGACTTTTTTAGCTGACTCAATAACTCTGCATTTAGCATACAAATCAACCAAAGCACTGGCAACAAAAACATCAGAATCAAACCCCAATTTTAGTACCAACACATGGATTTCCATCCCGATGGACTTAATTGCCAAGGAAGAACATGCACGCAGAACAGCCAAGAGTATGACAGAATCAACAAATCCATGTTCCAAAATATAGTCATGGAACAGATTCAATGCCTTGTGCGGATAACTACTTTGAGCAAAATTGGAGATAGCAGCACCCCACATGACAATGTTACGACTAAGAGACTTTCTGAAAATCTCAAGACCAGCTGTGCTATCACCACATTTAAAATACATGTCCATAAGAGCTGTTTCAACTCTTACATCAGTGTTCAACTGAGTGCTGATACAAAATTTATGTACCTGCTTTCCAAATGCTAAATCCTTTAGCTGAGAGCACAAAACCGTAATGGCAACCATTGTAGAAGTATCCGGTAATGACCCAATCACCAACATCTCCAGGAACAACTCCAACGCCTGCGGCCAACACCCATTCAACACATACCCTGAGATCATCACATTCCATATCACTGGATTTCCTCTAATATCCTCATCATGAACAATGCTCTTATAAACACACTCCGCATTCTTCACATCCCCACGTTTCATGTACATATCAATCAAACCACTAACCATGAACTGATCACTATCCAGCCACCGCTTCACAACAAACCCATGAATCTCCCTCCCATGAACCAAAGACTGAACCGAAGAGCACGAAGTGAGAGCCGAGAGACAAGCCACCCGATTCGGCAACACCCCATGATGATCCCTCACCATCCTACTAAACATCACCAACGCCTTAACATAATCACCTGTATGACAAAACCCAGAAATCATCGTATTCCAAGACACCAAATCCTTCTCAGTCATTTTATCAAACACCTTGTGTGCATCCCTTTCAGCCCCACATTTCCAGTACACACCCAAAAGCGCATTGACATCGTAAACATCGCCCAGAACTCCCAATTTTAACACGTGCCCATGAACCTCCCTCACCTTGTCTACATCACCGAGCCCACCAAACGCCTTAATCAGCATCGGAAAGTATCGAAACTCCGACACCGGAAAACCCAGTTCGAGCATCTCAACATAAACCACCACCGCATCCTCGTAATTCCCGTTCGCCACGTGGCGCTTGATCACCTCGCCGGCCGATAAAACATCGAATCCGGTGGAATTCACGGTAAACCCACATCGGAAAATCGATTTACGAGATGGATTTTCAACAAATTGTGATTTGGAGCAGAAAGTATGAAACTTTGAATTGAAAGAAATTGAGCAAGGGGTTGTTGTTAACATACAAGTGGTGGGATTGTAGTACTGTAACGGTTTTAACGAACTCGATCCTTGTTGTGTTACAGCAGCCATTCTATTCTCTCCGTCCCAAAAATCTCAACTTGGGAATTTTCACTTTCGGTTAGGGAGCAATGCGACGTCGTAGTGAATTAGGGCGGCTTAAACTTTAACAGTGACTCAAAATGACATAAATACCCAATACGCAGTCTTCTTCCTTCTTTCTTATACTCAACTGCGCTCTGCTAAGCTAGCGCCAACCTAAACGCCGATCACTATTCAGAGAAAAACTCTCTCGGAATTTCAATGGCCGGTGTATCGCCGGCGAGCTTCGTCGACCAATCAGTAGTAAGTACCCATCTTTCCTTTTCTTTATAGGAAAAAAAGTATCAATCTTTCTTAGTTTTTTGAAGTATTGACGATATTTGATGGTGTGATTTTTTAGGTTCCGGGAGATGTGGTACTTGACCTGACAGAGATGACGAACCAGACCATTAAGCTCGGCGGCGGTCTTCGCCAGGATTGCGATACCATAGCTGCGATGAAGGCCGGAACTTTGAAGTTCTCAAAGCCCAACAAGTATTGGGTCGAAACGTCTCAGAAACGGGTCGGTGGAAGGCCCATATTCGATAAAGTTTGGATCTTTTTCTTGCAATAGAATACTTAATGATGTAGTGATGTTGTGTATGTAGTATGTGCCTTGTGTGGAGGATTCTGTGCTTGGAATTGTAGTGGACTCTAAAGCAGATGTAAGAAGCTTTGTTATGTACATTGTTGCTTTAGAGACTACTGTTTATTCTTTTTGGTGATGGGATCCTGTTTATGATTGTTTTTGGTGTTGCTTGTGTGGGTTTAGAATTTTCTGGTGGACATTAAAGGACCTTCGTTGGCGTTTTTGCCTGTGCTTGCTTTCGAAGGAGGAACCAGGAGAAACATACCGAAGTTCGAGGTTTGTATATATTTTCAAATCATGTCTATATTATTCGCAAAGTTTACAATGTAAATGCTTTGGATAGTGTTCTACCTTAAAGTGTAGTTTAGAGAAGTGGAATTGGATGTTTGAGAGGTACATACTTGTATGGCTTGTCATGAATAGGTAGGTAGTCGTATATGATTACATATTTGTATAACTATATAGTACACAGTGTTTAGTATTTCTATTGTGTTCATACATGTATAGTATGGTTGACAATTACAAATTTTGTGGTACTAGGATCCAAGTTTATCAGGAAATTATCTGCTTTAGCAACCTAAAACAGGGGGGCTTTATATATTTCTGGGAGCTTCTATGAGCTTGAGATTGTTCTTGAACTTATTTTTTGTGACACCTTGTGACTTCTGCTACTGTTACATAATGTTCACGATCAAATCACACTACAACCTAAAACATGTTGAGGACCTATTTCGTTAAGATAAATTTGAAGAGTTCTGAAAACTGTTGCATAAAGTTTCTGTAATCAAAGGCTGGATATGTCAGTTTTCTACTAAGACTTGAAAGATATAACCATTACAAGTGAATTTTGGAGAGAAGGGGACCTTCAGGAGAGGTGCTGTTCTGCAACAGCTCTGATTTCATGTTGTGTTTTCTTTAGTTTTCTATATATGCAAGTGAAGAAATTGATCTTCCAGTTAAGGCCTTTAAAGTATCTTAGGATAGACTAATGACTTGCTTTGCAGGCAGGTACATTGCTTTACGTTCGGGTTGTGAAGGCGAACCCTGGCATGAACCCTGAGTTGGCATGCACTGATGGTTGGTTTTTGCTCTTTATGTTTTACATTTTTTTAGTCTAGGAGATGTATTATTTTTCATTTATGCTTATTGTTTCTTATTTACTATGAATATTTGTTCAAATAAATTGTCTGATTTTTTCATGACAATGTTTTAACTTGCTGTATCCTCTATAGCCAGTGGAAAAGCAGCAGAGTATGGCCCCCTTAAAGACGGCTACATGTTTGATTGCTCAACTGGCCTTTCAAGAAGGTGAGATGTAGTTCCGACTTGGTATGAGATGTAAAAAATGCTTGGCTTATTGAGTTTAACTGCTCTTGTCGAAGTATTCAACAACACAAACTTTTTGTGGACGCGTTTTTTCTTTATGAGGTTTTGACTAGTAACCTTGTTTTCAGGCTGCTGAGTTCACCACCATGTCCAGTTCTTATGGCACTGGGGAAGAAAATCTCCTTTGAAATAGCGATTGGTTTAAATGGCCGTGTTTGGGTATACTTCTTAATGACTTTTATTTAAGAATGAAAATTTTGTTAAGCAGCCAGTATTTAGTAATATTTGATTTTATCATCTAATTTGAAGTCTACCTACTTCTAAGGTCATTGCTTGTTACGTTTGATCACCCTTTGTTTTGGATGTTGGCTGAACTTTTTTCTGTTGGGACATTTTCATATCGTGAACTCCTTTCCTATTTGAAACACAGTTCTCTAATGTCACTATTCCTTATATATTCTTGTCAATTTGACTACTTGTAGGTGAACGCTACTGAAGCAGATAAGGTGATCATTGTCGCTAATGCAATTTTGGACTCGGAGTCCCGTAGTGGGGTGCAGCAGATTAGTATGGTAGATAATCTTCTGAAGAAATTGAATGACTTATCAGGTTTGTTTTATTCTAAATACTTGTCTCTGCTTTGTCAGTGATGCCGTATCATTTTATCTTTTTGATGCCTTTTCTTGTAGCATGATGATTCCAGACGTGCAAGCTTTGTGGCTGTCAAACTCAACCATTGTATTTTCCAGAAGAAGTTTTATTTTAGTGAGGCTAAGAGGAAACTGATTGAATCGAGTGAGACCCCAATATCGTGCTAAAATCATCTTGAATATGAGTCATCCGAGTCCAATGAACCCTTAAACCTCCACCAGTAGAGATGTATGTAGTCTGTACAACTGAGCTTTTGCTAGTGTCGTTATTTAGCTTTATAGTTTACAAGCATATGTTCACTTACGGGGGGATTCATGTTGTGCACCTCTTGATTTTGCATTTTCAAAAGAAATTCGACATTCTCAACATAAATTATGTGTGGACATGTGGTGTTCCTGAATTTTGCCTCGGGTTCGATCAATTCGACTAGAGACACTGCTGACTAGCAGTGCAGACCATCATGTACTAGTAATCTAGTAGTAGAGAACTATACTTGAGCCTTGATAATGAAACCTGTACTACTCGGTTGCGACCTTGATAAATCTTTGTTCGACGACAAGCTAGCTAGGCTGCAGGTCAATTTGTCATTATATAAGTTTTGCCAGTAATAGATCAAAGCTCCAATATGATAATACATATAGGATCATCACATACTTTAACCCCTGATTATATTCAAAGGTTCATCTTATTCTCATACTCCTCACTTGTACGAGTTCCAGTCGTCACGTTTACTCCTGTGTGTACTCTTCCGAGATCCAGTAACAAGGATTTTAGACCCACGGCAAAAAAAATCACAACGAATTTATTCATTTTAAGGATTAAAACGAATTTATTCATTTACGTTGTCGATCCATATCAGTAGGAGAAAACGATCACGAACGGGTAACTGGTTCATCAGCCATGACCAGTAGGGTCGTCTTGACACATATATTAGCACCAAACAGTAAAAGTAAAGTAACTGCGTACGTGCTCTTATGATATCTATCGTACTGATTCTAATATTTCAGGCATATAATCATCACAAAGCTGCTAGGATCACAAGAGGAATCGAAGATGATGAAGAAGCCAAACAAGGTGGTAGAGAGCGAGGTTAGCTATGGAATGGACCTCAATCAAGCTCATTGAATTGATCGAATCATTGCCTTTTAGTTTGTTTGCTTCCATCGATTGAAGCTTCTCACGGAGACGGAGTCACTGTTGACCGAGCTTGATTGGCATGGTAGAGATTGATGCACACAAACGTACTCGATCAGCTCGATTCCATGCATGTTGCCAGCTTATATATAATTAATTAATGGGTACGTCTCGTTAATTTAGTCTTACTTACGACGTACTCTCGCACTTGATCTGCCCGAACTGGATCCCGTATCGCCTGCCCTAGATCTCTTGTACAGACTCTGGCTCTTTCTTGATCTCTTGGTCTTGGACTATGATTGCCTACGCTTTAATCGACTCCGTCACTTTCTTGCGAGAATCCTTGTCATTTTGCCTAGAGAAAATTGTATCCTATGATCGATCGAGAATGGCAATATAATATACATATATGCATGTGAATCATTGTTGTTAAGTACAAGACCACAAGTTAAGTGTAGTTATTTTCACGTTCGCTAGCTGTTACACACCAACTTCAATTCAATCAGAACTCCTAAAAATAGAAAACCCTATCATCTTCACGAGCTAGCAATTAGGTTGTTCAAAATACAAAATGTAATCATTAACGCACGTATATGACACGGTGATGAGAAGATACTTTTCCGCGCGATCATCATAAACCTGCAGGCTGGCTAGCTAATGATTTACAGAAGATCCATGAGAAATTCTATGACTGGTAACAAGCTAGATTTTATTCCTTCTTCTCAATTCAAAAGGTATATAGCTACGTGTATATGCGGACCAAGATCGGACAAAGATTTTGCTGATCATTTTCTCGGTTAGATGTATCTCTGACTCTAGATCAGTACGTACGCGTAGTCGTTAAACTCAATTCAATCATGCAAGCATGCAGGGATGAGATACGTACTGAGAATATACGTTTTTCACATAGGTTAAGTGAGCCGGCCATCCAAACCAAAACCGGAGCCACTCATTTTCGAGAAGACAAATTTAATTTAACTAGTTTGTGCCTTGAGATTCCTTCTCTCACATTGCTAAAAAATGTAAAGGAGACCTCTCTCCCACTTAAAATGATATATCTCTTCTACACTCAATACTTAGACTTGAAACATATTCAAGTTCGAGGCCCATAGTGAAGTCCAACGAGGCATAAGTGGAGTAGCCAATTAGTGAACCACTATAAACATTTGTGTCGTTTATTTATCGTCTTTACTTATCGCTACGTCGTTACTTTCGTTTCATATCTCAAATACTAATTATTTCCGATATGAACATACCTCATTCTCGTACTCTATGTACGTACGTACGTAGTGTACCAATACTAATGTACCTACAAATGCTGTCATATGCATATACATATAAAGAATGTGGCTAATATATAAGCGTTGACGTACTTGTTCAATTATTCACATTCATGTTTGTCATCTATATATCTTACTAACTTACAAACCAAAATGTGTTTCACGTATATATATACGGACTTTCTTCTTCTTTAGTTCTTCGTCTTCTTTTTTTCTCTTGCCCGTGTCTGTACGCAAGAGATCTCATGAATTCCAACCACAGAATCATTCATTTGTATTGTGTGTTGTCTGATCGACTTAATTGAATTGTCGACATTTGTAAGCTGTGGCGGAGCTGGGATCCTACAATAGGGAGCCAAACAAAATTAATTAAGGAAAGAATATATATATATATATATATATATATGAATTATATGTATAGTGACTAACTAACTGACAGAAATAGCAAAAATGAAAAGAGACACAATGACCAATGAAATCATTAAAATTATTTTTCGATGGAAACGAGATCATTGGTGTATTTTTTCTGAAATTAAGGAGATAACTGATGTTTGGTTTGTACAAGAAAATGATTTTGTTTACCAGTTAATAGTACGTAGTTAAAGAGCGACGTGTCAGCTCAACAAAAAAAGAACATGTAAACAAAAAAAGAACAATATGTCAGCTCAACAATCTCTTTAAAGCAAGTTGATTCGTTGAGTTATTTGTCAAAGTGATCGAGTATTTCAGATTATTTTTTTAGGATTAAAGTTATTATCAAAATTTGAATTTTTACCAAGTCGTCAATATGATGTCAAAATTTTAAAAACTATCAAAGTGGTATCAAGAATTTCAAAATAACATTTTTTTGATACCACTGGTCAATCTCTGTCACGGCTCGATTAACTCTGATGACATGACAATTTTTTTTCAAAAATAGAGGGGGAAAGATTGTAATACCTGTTAGTATGTGATCCCGTAACACACAAATACCACAGACTTCGTCACTAAAAACGGGTCAAACACAGCTTAGACCAAACGCAAGGTAGCAATGCTGGCTTCAACTTTAAACAAATAACCAACACCATTCGAACATCTACGCGTTCGGTACGGCAAACGGAAAGTACCAGGACAGGCTATGTACAAAAGACAGGATCTCACATCGAAGAACAACAAAAGACTCCATACTCAACCACCAATATAAACAATACATTTATGACAGATACAAGGTACGCCCGTTACTCTACCAATACTACTGTTACACTCCATACATTCTAACTAGAGCGTCTAAGAGTCGAAGGCGGGAACACCCCGTCAAAACTCCTAACGCCTGTTTGGTCTATTGTTCTTAACACCAGGTAAAGGAAGACATACGCACGATAGACCATGTCAACCTGAAATAGGCTCCATCCACTCTTTTGCTAAAGACCCTTACGGAATTTGGTAGAAACAATTGGCACCGTCTATGGGAAGCGAGTAATTGTAAACCACGTACAAAAACCCGCAAAAAAGCCCAAAAGCCAAAACTAGCAGCGAAGATGGTGACATACCACATCACATCTAAAGCAGGAAGACGACAGACACACTCATAGACGCGATCAGCAGCATCAACGACCTAACGGAGGATGAAGCGGCAGCCCATCTCGTGAAGGAACTCCAAACAGCCAGAGCCGAAAGATATTAGGAACGCCAGACTCGACAGCGATTGGAGGAACGACTTGATGCATTCATCCGGAGCCAGGAGACCCAAAGCAAGGACTCATGACCGACAGAGGAACCAAGAGCGGGCAGGCAGGTCATCAGAATCAACCCACCATGGGAACCGCGAAATAACCTACTTCCGGGCCCACCCCCACGGCCTGAAAGAATACAAAAATGTGATGACAAGGAACCAACTGCGACAATTGAGAATACCATGCTTCGACGGATGGAAGAAATGGAAGCCAAAATCATATCACTCAAGAAAAGCACGCACACGGGACCAAAGGGGATGTACACGCTCCGTGTAAGCCCATTATCGAATGTTATCATAGCACATGGCAGGGACCCGCATTCCAAGACCGTCAAGATCAGCAGATTCAATGGGAAGACAGATCTACGAACACACATCGATGAGTATCAATTCGCCACCGCAGGTACCCGGTACTCTGATGCAACCCTCTGGTTCCTGTTCCAAGAGACGTTAACGAAAGAAGCGCGAAACTGGTTCTACGTGGTGCCCACAAGATTCATACACTCGTTCGAGGAACCAACGGAGTGTTTCCTTAAACGATATCGGCTGTAGGGAAAGTACAACACCGCCAGCACACTCCTCAAGATCCTTCAGGGGGACAACGAAAACCTGTCCAGCTTCATCAATCTATGGAGAGCCCTTGCAAACATGTGGAGAAACTTCGACAAGAATGTGGCAAAAACGGAGTTACTGGAAAATCTGACAGGAACCCCGTTCGTAGAGAAGTTGGTCACGAAGGACCACCTCGGGTACGATAAGGTCATTGATCTGATCGTACAGAAGGCACTGGTGGAAACCCATGTATACGAGGCACAAAGTTCGAACGCAGCTTTACCCTCGAAAGCACCGCACTACATACACGACCACCCACCATCCCCCCACATAGCTAAAAACCCACCATCGAAAACACAGCCCGTACTAACCTCCCGCAAACGCGAGAGCAACAACTGCGAACACAAAAGCAATAAACAATATAAGAAAGCGCATCGCGCACGCGAACCACCACCCCGAAAGAATCCACCACCACCCAGAGATCCCCACCCATGCCGCGCAATCTTCTCGATCACCCAAGCCTCAAATGAAGAGGTGCTCAAGCAAAATAAAATCCAGATCCGCCCACCAATACCGAAAGCACTCGGTATCACCCTCATGCGGAATAACAAGGGAACGTGGTGCATGTACCATGAGTCGAACACTCACAACACCAACGACTGCAAAATTCTGGCAAGAGAAATCGAGCGGCTGCACAAGGAGGGAACGTGAGTCTTCCAGGGGTCAAACACCGAACGACAGGTTGCAAACATACGAACGAGGGGTACAATCAACAACATATCGGGAGGGAAGAAGAAGCTCAAATTTCCACGTGAGTGGGAAGAGCCTAGCCCAAGGGACGTATTTGCAGTACATCCCGGGAATCCACCAAAGGCAGGCAGAAAGGATTGGCCTCCAATCACTTCCTCCTGCAGCGAAGTATAGGGCAACCAGAACATCACACTCTCATTCCTCATTGACAGAATGGTGGACCGATATCTTGTCAAGCATATCCTCATTGACAACGGGGCATCCGTTAACATCATCTTCCGGGAGGCATACGACGGGCTCAAACGCCCGAGGGGCAAGATGACACCGGACCATGAGAGCATTGCCAGCTTCTCGGGCGAAACCACATACCCTCTTAGGAGCGACTATATGCGATTATGTGTCGAGACGCCCGGCACCCCCCAAAACGAGATCAGAACAGACTTCGTCATCGTAGACATTCGCACGTCCTACAACATGATCCTTGGACGACCCGGCATCTCGAAGTTAAAGCTGATTATCGCAAGCCATATGCTCTTGGCCAAGTTCCCAAAAAATTATAGAATCAGCATAATCAGAGGGTACGATTTCGTGAAAAAGGTTGCACGACCAGACGAAGACAACACATGATTAGAGGTACTCACAGTGGTAGAGGGATCCCCCAAAGAACAACAACTAGATGATCCAAGGGATGGGCTGAACGCCATCCAGCCAGCCATAGAACGAGAGGAGTTACGCACGATACACCTGTCGAACGAATACCCAGAGAGCACGATCCACATCGGCGCCCAGTTAGAGCCAGACATAGCAGCCATACTGGTTCAGATCCTATCGGATTGCCAGCAGGTGTTCGCATGATCATACGCAGACATGCCCGGAATCGTCCCAAGCATCATTTCTCACAAACTCAGCATCAATCCAATCGCGAAGCCAGCCAAGCAGAAACGACGAGTGTATGACCAAGAACGATACACGGTCATGCACGCGGAGGTGGACAGATTACAGAAGATCGGTTTCATCCGAAAGGTCGACTATCTGAAATGGATTTCCAACGCCGTTATAGTCAAGAAGCACAACGGATCATGGCACATGTGCGTGGTTTACAGCAATCTGAACAAGGCCTGCCCGAAAGACAGCTTCCCATTGCCCAGGATTGATCAACTGGTGGACGCCACTGCAGGACACGAATTGATATCCATGATGGATGGGTATTCGGGGCACAACCAAATCCTCATGAATTACGAAGACCAGGAGGCCACGTGCTTCACTACAGACAAAGGACTCTAATGTTACGTAGTCATGCTCTTCGGCCTTAAGAACGCAGGCTCTACCTACCAGAGATTGATGAACATCATATTCGATGGGCTAACGGGCGAAATCGTTGAGGTCTACATTGATGACATATTGGTTAAAAGCACAAAGGCAATAGACCACCCCGAACACCTACGAATCGTACTCGAGCTCCTGATCAAGAATGGCATGCGATTGAACCCGGCTAAGTGCACATTCGACGTAACGACAAGCAAGTTCCTCGGATACATCATCAGCCAACGGCGCATCAAAGCCTCCACCACGAAGGTCAAAGCAATACTAGACATGCAACCTCCTACGACCAAGGCCGAACTCCAAAGCCTAACGGGAAAACTAGCATGCCTGAATCGCTTCATCCCTCGCTACTCTGACAAGTGCGCACCATTCTTCAAGGTCATCCGAACAACAAACAAATAGAACGTCATTTGGACACCCAACTGCGAAGCCGCATTCACATCCATCAAGCAATACCTAGCCTCAATCCCTCTCATATCCAGGCTCAAGAAAGAAGAAATCTTATATATATACCTATCTGCTTCTCTAACGGCCGTTAGTTTCGCCCTTGTTCGGAGGGAAACAAATTCGGAACTGCCAGTTTTCTTCGCCGGAAAGGGCATGACACCACCCGAGACCCGTTACCCAACAATCGAGAAAGTGGTACTCGCACTCGTAATAGCAGCCAGGAGACTCAAACAGTACTTCCAGGTCCACAGCAACTACATTCTTACGAACGTTCCACTACAACAAGTACTGCAATCGCCCGATCACAGTGACCATTTGGCAAAGTGAGCCCTCGAGCTTAGCGAATACGACATCCATTATACATCCCGGACAGCAATAAAGGACCAGGCCATCGCAGACTTCATAGTTAAGTACACTGAAGCCGAAGACACAACACAGCCTGCTCCCGACGGCAGGGCACCCGTTATCAAAGACATCGTCGATCAGGAGCCCCCAAAATTTGAATCACCATAGAACCTCTACGTAGAAAGATCGTGCACCAAGAACACTAGTGGGGCCGGAATCATCCTTACCGGGCCAGGGGGAGTACGAGCAGAATACGTACTCAGATTCGAATTCAAATCCACAAACAATGAGGCCAAATACAAAGCTCTCATTGCCGGACTGTAACTAGCCCGAAACTCAGAATCCCCAAGCATCAACATCTTCAACGACTCGCAACTAGTCGTTAACCAAATTCGGGGCGACTTCAAAACAAATGGTGATACGGTGACAACATATCTCGGCCACGTTCACACAATGCTAAGCAAGTTCAAGTTTTTCAACATAAACCACATCCCCAGAGGCAGAAACACCAAGGCAGATGCACTCGCCTGTTTGGCCACATCTTCCGTCCATACGGAGCCGGGGCAAAGGGTAGTGGAAGTATTGAAAGGACCAAGCATCACAAAAACACAAGAGATCTTCATCATCGAGCCACATGTGGCCAACTGGATGGACCCAATCGTCAAATACAAAACAAGGGGCGAACTCCCAGTAGACCGGGCATAAGCACGAAACATCATAGCCAGAGCAGTCAACTTCAGCATCTAACACAACAGCCTATACCAACAGGGGAAGACATGGGCCAATCTCAAGTGAGTCACACCAGAGAGAGGCGACATGATACTAAGGAAAATCCATTCGGGCGTATGTGACCATCACGCAGGAGCACGACCAATCACACAGAAGGCACTCCGAAGTAGATTCTGGTGGCCTACCATCCATGCTGACGCAAGCATAATTACGACGATCTGCCACCAATGCCAGCTGTACGCACACAAGAACCATACGCCTGCAGTACCCCTATTGATCCTCACTTCTCCAGTTCCGTTTGCACAGTGGGGACTCGATCTAAACGGAGAACTTTTGAAATACAAGGGCCAATATTGCTACATCATCGTGATTATTGACTACCACACCAAGTTTATCGAGGCTAAACTGATGGTCAAAATCACAACCGAAAAAGTCAAGAGATTCCTCTGGCGTTTTCTCTATTGTCGCTGTGGCACCCCATTCAACATCATCACCGATAATGGCCTGCAATTCCACAACGACGAGCTTAAGGTATTCTGCAGAAAGCAAGGCACCAACCTAGTATTCGCATCATCAGCACATCCCCAGAAAAATAGACAAGTAGAAACAGCCAACAAAATCATCAAGGAGGGAATCAAGAAGAAGATCGAACTCATCAAGAAAGGGAACATATGGTAAGGACGATGGCCCACACTCCTCCCCGAAATACTATGGTCAATCCAAACAACAGCAACGACCGCGACAGGAGAAACCCTGTTTAGCCTCACATTCGAAACGGATGTCATACTACCACTCGAACTCACATACAGAAGCACATGTTTGGAAGAAGGCTAAACAACCCCTAGAACACACAGCACTTGAGGAAGTATTTCCACTAAGTTTTTTTTTTTACTGCATTTGATTGACACCAACACACGTAGATCTAACGTTTGTGTAACTTTTTGTATGAATACATTCGCGCGTTTTGTTTTTAGCCAATGATAATGAAAGTTAATGTAAATCAAATGCACTCAGACACAATGTAAGAAAAACAAAGGTACTTAGATATATTTCCAAAAAAGTTGTACCTAGATCATACAACAAACGCACGCAGGCGCTAGAGCACTACAAAGCAAAAAAAAACACAAAAAAAACAAGATAATCAGTTGGCCCTAGTAGCAACATCAGCCCCACCCTCCTCGGTCTCTAGCATCCCATCCCCAGCCTGTGCTCCGATCTCCGGCTCCTTAAGCGAACGCTTCAGCTTTTCGGCCTCAGCAGCTTGCCACGCCTCGAACTCGTCCACCTTGATAAATGGGAGCACGAGCGTGGAGAAGTCCTCACACTGGACATTGGCCTCAGCGGAAACCAAGTCCTCGAATTCATCCGAATTTTTGAAAGCCTCAACCGCATCGGCCTTTACCTTCTCAAACTCAGATGACGCCTTGAACTCGGCCACCGCCTCCTCCGCAATCTTCCTGCGAATACCCTATGTTATCACATGCATGCGAGCCTCAGCAAGTTCATGCTCCAGCTCCGCAATCCGAGCACCATTGGACGATCGGAGGGCAGCAAGGTCCGTCTCCAGGATTGCGATCCCAAGCTGACTCCCCCAAGTCCTTCTTTAGCTCATCGTGCTCACAAACCAGCTCATTCAATCGAGAGATCTTGCGATTGGCTATGTCAGTGGACCACGTCAGAGCCTTTTGCATCTTGCCAACTTCGGCAAACAACCGCCTGCTCTCGGCTTTCGCCTTGGATAGCGCAGTAGTCTACATCATCGACCCCTCTAGGCCCTTGATGAGGAAGAGTTGGTGCTAGAGCTGTGTGCAGGTATCAAACACTACGTTTAGGGACTCACTCGAAGTCGCGTTGAGCTGACGCCACTTCTGCAACGACTTTATGCCCGCACCCATGAAGCTCTGGATGCGAGCGAGGAACTCGGAAGACAGGGTTGTTTCGCCTGCCATAACAACGGTGACTCCCGGCGAGGCCTTGGTGGACAGACCCCTTGGGCGTTTAAGAGGACAGCTAGATGCCCCTCTGATCTTCTGGCCAGTGCGACCCCGGCATGGGCACCCCCGCATCTCCAAGCTGACGAAGGGGAGAGAGCTCGAACAAACACTAGGAGGAGAAAATCTTAGTCGGGGACGGTGACTTGCTCCGAGAGCCGGAGCGCGGTCAACCTTCACTCTAGCGTTTGTCCCCGCAGTCGATCTGGTGCTCACATCGCTTCTTACTGCGCACATCCTTCTCTAGACGGAGGTGGTCCTTACGGGCTTGTTCACCCTCCTCCCCTCGACGGATGTCGAGAGTCACCTCTTCCACCCAATCTTCGGGCGTAGCGACCGTACAACTGGAGCTCCGACAGCCGCACCTACGGCCTTCACTTCTTCATCGACCTCGGGAACCGGGTCGAGATACTGGTTGCAGTCTGGAGAGTGAAGCATGGGCTAGGGAGTGTCGCCCTAGACAAGGTTTCCATTCCCATCCTCCACTACCATACGGGCCTGCTTGGCCCTCTCCATCAGCACCAGCATACGTTGGTGGGCCGCATCCTGCTTGGCGGAGGAACGAGACTTCTTCATTTTTGGAGCAAAAAAAGAGAGAACATCAGTCCAAAAGCCACACAAATAGCAAAAGGCAAACACACGAAATAGAAAGGTTACGAACATACCGGGAGGGCGCAAAAAACCACAATGTTCAACTAACTCCCAGTGGTTGGACACCCAGAAGTTCCTCGCGACTAGATGGGGATCGAAAGCGAACTTGATTCTAGCCAAACGCCTTTCATCCAAACATGTGAGGGGGTACGATCGTTGATCTATAAAAAAAACAGGGCATTAGCAAGCACGAATACGAAAAGACACGAGTAGACAAACGTTGACAGTCGGCAACACTTCAAACACCACACCTAAAGGCTAAAAGAACTCGAGGACTCGATGTATCTGATCGCGCCCACGCGATAAAGTACCATCGGGCTTGTCGAACTCTCACTCACCCCCAACAAGACAATGATACTGGCGCCAGGCAGTCAAAGAGGAAGGGGTACCGTTAACCACCACTTCGTTCGGGGCTCCATCGTTATTATACCCTTGTCCTTCATACATGGGGAGTACTTCAAAATCAAATGACCGATCTCCGCACGAGTTGGGAACTGCAACTCATTGAGCTTCCAAATATTATGAAACGTGATCAGCACGCGGGTCAACATAGGACCACACTAGCCCAACGTGATGTTGAAAAGGGCGAGGGCGTACTAGAAGAACGGGTGGAGTAGAAGCTTCAACCCAGCTTTAAGCTGAAACTCGCTCACACAGACGTGACCGCGAGGAGGACACGTGAACGATTCGCCTTCACGAAGGGCCCTCAGCTTTACCGTTTAGGGAATGTGGTAGTCCCGGTACCACCGTTTGATCTCGCGTATTGACGGGGACCCCTTCGGCTCTTGAATTGCCTACCCATCCTCAAGATGCCAAAGCACGGGCTCACCTGGGGGGAGTACGGGGAGAGCAGTCTCTGACGCCCGGCCACCATGGGGTAAGATCACGTAACCCTGCGAGCCCTCGGAAGAAGAGGTCGACACTTTACCACTCGGCACCTTAATGTTCAGACCGCACAACCATAGACCCGCTATGCTCCATGTTTGGGATGGATGACCTACATAAAGTACCACCAGCGTTAACGGACAGAGGGGAGATGCTCAGTACCCTATCGAACGAAGAGTTCAATATACTATTGGCAGAACCGTGAGACCCTATTTGGAACCTAGGGGTTTGCGGAAGGGACTCATCGCTTGAAACGGCTACAAATTCCATGATCCGAAGAGAAAACCAAACGAGAGAATAAGACAAAGGGCAAATGCATGGAGTATACCGCGACCCCAATTCTTCACATAGCATAAACAGATACCCACCATTTTGCAAACACCCAAAAATAAATCAAAAGCCCCAAAAGAAGCAAAAACTTCAAGAACAATTGTTCTTCATAACGTACCCAGAAAAAATCCAGAAAGCAACAAACCCAGAAATTCCTTTTCTTTGAACACAAAAATAGAGACACGCAATACCTTACCTACCCAAACGTACTCTACACTAGCAAGAACACAAGAAACGTACCACAAAAATATAGAAATTACCCCGCAAGTACCATAAACAGTAACAAGTGCAAACGTACCAAGGCAACACGAATCACACGTTTCTGAAGCAACAAGAACATGAAAATTACCTTTAAAATACGAGAGGAAGATTCATGAGACAGCTAAAAACTCCAAATTGATCACAAAAGCTTCGAGAATGCATTTCGGCAGAGTTTCAGTTGAGAAGCGAAAGTGTAAAAACGTGAAAGTGAAAGCCGAGCTATTTATAAGCAGCGAAACTAATCCTAGGAGAATGCCTACCGTTTATTTCTAGCGCTTCCTACCCCAGGATTATGACACGCGTCCCACGCGCTCCCGCCAAAATTAATTACCCTACCGCTCTGAATTATGCAAGCCACACATCACACATGCAGCAAACAACTGTCAAAACGTCTCTGACACATGAGCATGTCAAACGACAGGTAACTGTTACAAAGTTGAAAGGTCAAAATGCGAAAGGACAGAGGGGACCCACTACGAAAACAACAACATCAAGTTTCGGAGTCCACCCCGATTGTCGAACAGCAACAACGTTCGCACTATCGTAGTACGAGTAGCAACATCACTTGTCACCACGAAAGCGGCTCCAAACAGCAATATCAAGTTTTAGAGTCCACCCCGATAGTCAGACAGCAACAATGTTCGCACTATCGTGGCATGAGTAGCAACATCACTTGTCGCCACAAAATCTGTTCCAAACAGCAACATCAAGTTTCGGAGTCCACCCCGATAGTCGAACAACAACAACGTTCGCACTATCGTGGCACGAGTAGCAACATCACTTGTCGCCACGAAAGCGGCTCCAAACAACAACATCAAGTTTTGGAGTCCACCCCGATAGTTGAACAGCAACAACATTCGCACTATCGTGGTACAAGTAGAAACATCACTTGTCATCACGAAAGCGGCTCCAAACAACAACATCAAGTTTCAGCGTCCACTTCGATATTAGAACAGCAACAACGTTTGCACTATTGTGGCACAAGTAGCAACATCACTTGTCGCCAAAAAAGCGTCTCCAAACAGCAACATCAAATTTCAGGGTCCAATCAGATAGCCCCACAGCATGAACATTCGACATCTGACCTCAAACCAGCTCTTCATCAGAGAGTTGGGGGACTTGGGGGTATTGGGGCACGGACCCCTCCCTGAGTAACCACGTGTGCGCAACCGGAAAAAAAATTTACAACTCCCCAATCAAAAGTTGATTTCCTTGACTTGGGGACTTGGGGGACTTGTTAGTGTGTGATCCTGTAACATAAAAATACCACACATTTAGTCACTAAAAATGGGTCAACTCAGTTTAGACCAAACACAAGGCAGCAATGCAGGCTTCAACTTTAAACAAGGAACCAACACCATCCAAACGTCCACGCGTTCAGTACGGCAAATGGGAAGTACCTGGACATGCCATGTACAAAAGACAGGATCCCACATCGAATAACAACAAAAGACTCCATACTCAACCACCAATATAAACAACACAATTATGACAGATACAAGGTACGCCCGTTACTCTACTAATACTACTATTACACTCCATACATTCTAACTAGAGCGTCGGAGAGTCGAAGGTGGGAATACCTCATCAAGACTCTTAATGTTCGTTTGGTGTATTATTCTTAACAGCAGGTAAATGACGACATACGCGCGATAGACCAGGTCAATCCGAAATAGGCTCCATCCGCTATTCTGCTAAAGACCCTTACGAAATTTGGTAGAAACAATACCCTTATAACTTTTTTTTACTCTCTCTCTCTCTCTCTCTCTCTCTCTCTCTCTCTCTCTCTCTCTCTCTCTCTCTCTCTCTCTCTCTCTCTCTCTCTCTCTCTCTCTCTCTCTCTCTCTCTCAAATACTCCCCTTAATTTTTTAAAATCTCAACCGTTGAGATTTTGTGATATGAAATTAGTGAAAATTGCAATAAAGTCTTCCTGGTCGGAAATAGTGAAAAAGTGAATTATTGTAGCTTGTTTAAAATCATATTCTCTTGAAAAAAAGAAGAAGGTATTTTAAATCAAATACATTCGACAATTGTTTGTGAAAATAAGAACTATTCTTTCCTGTTGGGCAATATTTATACAAATTCTCTGGCCATCAGTAATTCTTGACCGAACTAGAAGATATTGAATCATGTTCGGGAACTTGGATTTGCAATAATTGGGTTTCCGGTGATGATAATTAGATTTGAACCCTACAAACCGAACCCAACTCCATGCCCAACGATTCTGGCTACGAGAGTCAGGTAGACGATGCAGTCCTTCAAAGATGAAGATGATGCAGACTCTGGTTCCATGGATTTTGGGTCGACTAAAGAAGCCGCCTTAGAAGTGAGAGTTGAAGGCTCTGTCAAATTAGGTTCTTCGTTATTTTCTTGATTGGCCTGAGCTCACTTCAACACTAGAATCATTTTGTTAAGCGATGTTTCGGTGATATATAACTTCGAGATTTTCAAATCTAATTATAGAGAGAGAGAGAGAGAGAGAGAGAGAGAAGAAGAAGAAGGAGGCTGGAGCGCAATTGCCATTGGCGAGACGAGGTGAGTTTTTTGGGCCAGGATGAGATCTAGTGGCCTGAGCTCATCGTAAATTCATTGAATCCTGACTTTATTAACTAGTGTGGTAATGACACGTGTAAAGTTTTGAAAAAAAGGGGTGTAGAGACAAAGGGAGTATTTGAGACTCTCTCTCTCTATGTGTTGTGAATTTCTTCATAGCTGAAGTGTTGTGACTTCCTCACCGACCAATTCGTCTCCCACTTCCTCACCTCTACCTCACTCCCTCGCCCTTATCATCTCCTCATCTTCTCTGACGCCTCCAAGCTCCACGATAAGTTCGAGCTCCACTTCACTGGCCTCCTCCTCAAGTTATCTCTTGTATTCTCCTCATTCATCTCCCATGACAAGTCTGAGCTTCTCCTCATCTACTCTTATTTTGCGACATCAAATTCCAAGACTCTCAACACAGCTTCATCCAATTCAGCATCAACTCCCTCCCTCACACCCGCCTTGTGGGACCCACCATCAAAACCCTAAAAGAATCCATCCAGATAGAGCATGCCGACTTATCCAGGCTGGCAGATTCGATGTCGGAGTTTATCTAGGCGAAGACGAATCTAGCCGCTAGACCGATCCAACGGTCGTCGATGTTCTCTTTAAACCAAATCATATTCTTCCTCGCGCGTTCTTTGTGTGGACTCCATTCATAATCAAGAAGAATACTCTGCTTCATGAGCCCAAGGTTTGGCTGAGAAGAGCTGTGTTTGTATACTTCTTCAGCGTCTCCAGAGCAATGCATAACATCATCAGTAAGATGCCGATGTTCTTGGTTGACCGGAATGATCCGAATAATCTTGTATTTTTTTACTAGGGGTTTGGGATGTAGTTAGGGATGAACGATTTTGCGATTGGGATGTTTTATACTGTTGTGGGGTTGTTGTTGGCGTTTTGAGTAATGTTTTGGTGAGAGCGAGGAATTAACTTGAATGTGTAGAGGTTTGTTATAGTGGTGGCGTTGTTTGTTTTGTTTTGGGTGGTGAAGAAGGTGGACATCCAGACAAGAGAGAGAGATCAGAAAATAAAATAAAAATAAAAAATAAAAAAATTAAAGAAATTAAAAAAAGTTGTAAGAGTATTAAAGTTATTTTCTCTTTGTTTTTGGAGGAAAAAATGTCACGTTAACTACGCCATGGCATAGATTGGCCAGAGGCACAACTTTGATAATTTTTAAAGTTTGGGTATCATACTGACGACTTAATGAAAATTCAGACTCTAGTGGTCAATTTTATTTTATTTTTATCGAAAAACACTTAATTATGACATTAGGTTAGTGATTGTTCATTCACTATTTTATCTATTGAATCAAAGCTTTATTCCAATACTATTTTATTTCATGGATGTTGAAAGAAGTGTGTGTGTGTATATATATGATGTAAGAGTGTTTTTTTTGTTAGGGTTAGTCACGCTACAACTCTCAATTCGAGTAAGTTCTGGACATAGTTGGAATTTATAGGTGGAAATTAAATTTTTGAAGTTTTTTCCCCGCTTTTTTGGGCTACTTAATTTGGTAGACTCACTTGAGACCCAAAAATTATCCAACTATGCATTGTTTTCCATGTTCAAGTATGAATGTATGAAGGTTTGTTCTCCTAAGGGTATATTTTAAGGGATATGAAAAAATAAACACATCTAACAGTTGTGATTGAAAGTAATTAACACGACTTTACTACAACCGTTGAATATGCTCATCTATTTTTATCCTTAAAATATGTCCCTTAAAAGATTAAACTTGTAAATGTATGAAAGTGTACGCACGTCTCTTTTATTGGTCGATGATCCAAATTCGCACACACCCCGGCCACAGACGTAATCACTTCATTTGTGATGTTGGTAAGGACGGAAGTAAGCTAAGTAACCAACATTATATATATATATATATATATTTCCAAACTCGGATCCTCACTTGGCGTGGTATATATCAATGGCCGGTTTGTGTATCTATCTAATCTATTCCTCTATTCCTCCAAAGATGATAGTTATATATGAGATGATAAGCAAGTATATATATAAGACCAACTCTTAGTTGGCATGCATGCATCATGCATGTGCCAACTTAAAATGAAGTCGTACCGCATTACACTTAATTAATTGTAAATTGTAATTGTACGTCGATCTCTGACTCTCTGGTACTGCCGTACTGCCAACCTGGTCCATAGAAGACATAAATACCAAATAGTTAGGATTACTTAATTAATCAAAGTTCTCGCATGTATCATGTTCAAGTTTAACCTATCTAAATTAATAGTACGTTCATAGAGGGGACCGGTTGAGTCCCTCCCTTTTTACAAAGGAATTTATCATAAGAATTATTCTATATCCCACTGTTTATAAAAATAAAGATAAAAAATGAATTTAACCCTTTTTAATTATTTTTATCTAAATTTTTTTAAAAACTTTAAGCGAATATAAATCGGTCACGCAGACAGTACATGTGTATTACTGTGTATGGAATATGAGCCGCATGTTCCCTCGTAGCAAAATGTATACGTATGTACGTACAAGCAGAAGCAATAATTCTCAAATAATTAACATGAATGTCACGAACTAATTGGATAGCTGATGGCAGCAGATCGATATATGTTGTTTACTAGGTAGCCACACACTTACTTATCACTGTGGATTTGGAATCCTATCTCGCATGCATATATATGAACACACACTTACTCGTACATAAATATCTCGATCAGAGCGCGCTCTCTCCCAAGTATATAGCTAGCTATATATACAACTATTAGCAGTAATACCTTTTCCAAACACCACGTACCAAAGGATAGTGCGCTCTCTCTCTCTCTCTCTCTCTCTCTCTCTCTCTCTGTGATGGAAGGTGGTGGAATCAGGAATCATGGATATAAGAAAGGTCTGTGGACAGCGGAGGAAGACAGAATTCTAACGGAGTATATCAGATCCCATGGAAAAGGCAAATGGAATCGAGTCACCAAAGTCACAGGTATTTAGTCTCGATCGCCAACATAACTAAACATAAACTACTTGTTTTCCAATACAAACGAGAGCTTAAGTGCACACTTACTTACAAGTAGTTAGCAATGTGATGCGTATAGGATTGAATAGATGTGGGAAAAGCTGCAGACTAAGGTGGATGAACTACTTGAGCCCCACCGTGAAGCGCGACGACTTCTCTGAGGAAGAAAACGATCTCATCATTCGCCTCCATAAGCTCCTCGGAAACAGGCCAGTCCACCATTCATATATATATATATGCCACTACTAACTTGAATTCGTACTAGCTAGCCAGCTACTTAATTCATTCAGCTCGATCTTCGGCATTTTTATTTTAGATGCTCATTGATTTTTTTTAATTTAATTTTTCTGTTTAAATCGGCCTTCCTCAAACAAATGAAAAACCTGGGTATGTAGCTGTTTTTGAAGAAGTATATATGAAACCATATCCTATACCTGAGTAGCTAGGCACTTGGAGCATCTTCTTCCATCTGCGTTATTACTAGACTACTCTGTTAAAATGTTTCATGTTTATTGGCGGTTTCATCATAACTCAACAATTGCAGCACCTACCCAACCCAGCTGGCCGGCCAGTACAATTTATAGTGATCGACGTACCATTAATTATATTGCCAGCTATCAAATTGCTAGTAATATAATGCTGCAGCTGCTGTACAGTACTGCATTCATGTAGAACAGTAGCACTGTAGCAGTACTCGATCTTGTTTTCACTTGTGCCGACAATGGTCAATCCTATATATATATATATATATATATATAAGTCTGTATGAGAACAATTAGTAGTAAACTCGATCTAGCTTCTGAACGATCGATATGATATTTGTTTTGAATTAACGTTGTACGTGTTTTTTTCTAAAATTAAAAATTAAATTAAATTAGGTGGTCTCTGATAGCCGGACGGGTTCCGGGAAGAACCGATAACCAGGTGAAGAATCACTGGAATTCTCATTTGAGGAAGAAGCTCGGTGCCATGAGGAACTACAAGTCGGCTACTGAAAAGAGCAAAGCCAAGAGTAGTAGTAGAATTCATCAAAGTACTACTGCCACTTGCTCATCTGACCAAGAAGCAAGTCTTGAAAAGGGTAGGGAGTCATACTCTGCAGAGTTTCAGCAGCAGCAGCCACAATCCAATAATGGTGGTGGTGATGACATTTATGAAGGAGCAGCATCACTAGTAGGAGCTGGTGGCCGTGGAAGTGATGATGGGGATTGGATTTGGGAGACGACGATGATGGGTTGCAATAACAATTATTATGACCAGAGTTCTTTTAATTGGTTTTACAATAATAATGAGGACGGCCTTAATCTCTACTACCGTAATTATTTCATGGATGACATTAGTCAGGATAATCATCATCTTCTTCATGATTACCCTCTTGGACTTCTTGAGGGTATCGGCCTCTAGATATCGATCGACCCTTAAGTAATTTTAATAATTTGTATTAATAGTATGATTAATTTATATCCATTAGTTAACAATAAGGATCGATGTTGTCATGCATGCATTAGTCGATATGCATGCATGTATCAGTTTAATTATAGAACAGAACGTTTAAACGGTCCATAACGCGCGGAGGCGTGCGCTTGTTGATCTTAGGTTGTTATATTAATTCTTCGTCGGATAGGAAGACTCGGAAGTTGGAAATGAAGCATCCCATGCCCATATAGCATAGCTAGCTACGATTCAAATTAAGGTTTGATCTGATCAAATCCGGCCAATTGCCCCATAAATATATATAGAGACTTTAACTTCTAGTCGTTCCCTTATAAATAGAACGTACGTGCGTGATAACGTCTCTTTCAGACTGCCGAAACGGCCATGGTTGTGAGTCTAAGAATGAATTCGAACCAGAATTACCATTATGCAAAGTTACAATGAGACACTAAGATCTATATGGACCAATGTTTAAAAAAAGGGTAATCGGAGATAAAACGGTTTGATACCGTTTAGTGTTTAATTGGTGCAAGTGCATATGAAAATAGAACAAAAAACACACAAATAGAAACCATAAAAAAAATAGCAAAAGCTTTAACTATGTTGACGTCGATATGTCCAACGAACTCCAACCACATTAATCATCATGTAGAAAAAGAGAGAGAGGAGTATGTCAAAAGTGAATAAGACTTGAAACGGTGACCTTACCTTAGAAATAAGACTTGTATGCAAAATGTTTTGACATATGCGAAAGCTGATGGGTTGTCGTCCTATTTATAGAAGTATACAGACTTTGTAACCATTTAGGATTGCATCAATTAATAGAGATCACCAAAGTCTGTTTTGCAGAGTTTTAATTGGAATAGGATTGTTTCTCTTCTGAAAGGATTATGACTGTTTCTAAGTTTGAAATGGAATAGGACTTGAGTCTATTTCTGAACAGCTATTTCATATCTAAGACACATAGTATACAACTATACATAGGCAATTGAATCAATTTGTATGAATATCTCATGTTTATTATTCAGTGACTCAGTGTACAATTTAGCTGTCACTATGAACAATTGAAAATTGGAAGCAATTATAATCCTCAATTACCAGTTGAATTGATTATGAACTTCATCAGAAAACCCCAAATCTCTCAAATTATAAACCTGAATTGAAAAGATGAGAGATGTAGAGAAAAGAACGTACGGGCAGTAGGAGTTGTAGTACTTACAAAAGACATATTGTAGTATTTGATGGTGAGAAATGAAAATATTATGAGCCAATAAATGTAGTCAGTAAGCATCACAGCTCCAACATTCATCTGAATATAATAGATCAAAAGAAAGAAAAAAACTGGAATAGCGCTTGAAAAACATAGCTGCATTTGAGTGCTATTGGAGAAGATGGTAATCCATCTCTGATCTCCGCATCATCATCCTCCTCCTCTCCGCTATTCAACACCACCTCTCATAAATTCACAATCTTATATCGATCGTTTTGGGCCCATTAACAAAAACAAAACATCAGAAAATCTCTAACACCATTTTCTTTATCATTACAAAAATTGATTTTGATACAGAGATAAATACAACATCAAGAGTGTGTAATTATATGGTCAGTATATCATTGCTTAAGCCACCTACAACTTCCAGATATTATCATGCACACACGGACCTATATCAATAATTTGAACACCGATCTAATTGAGATCTCTATTATTCGAACAAACAAATTAGCCTTACCCATTAGGTCAATCATAGGAGAAGATAAAGGGGCCTGGGGTTAATTCATTATCAAGAATACAAAAGTAATTTGTGAAAGTCACTGTTAGCACGCCAGATAAGATAATGACATTTGACAATAGTAATATTTCAATAGACATAAGGACATGGAAACATTTGAAATTATGACTTCAGATATAGTAGTGCCCATGCACTAACACATTTTGCGTACAAATTTTGGAAATGTAAACATCTGACCTTAAAGTTTCCAGAGCTTTTAATTTGGTTGGTTTATTCCTTTTAGGATCAATCTCATCTGAAAACAACCACACACTGTGAGAGAGGGGGAGAGACAGCTATGGAGGAAAATTTGGTCCGAGGAGTGCGTTTACAGGATTGGAGAAGGCATGCTGTATCGGTTGATGATCTTGGTACTTTAGAGTGATGTCTGGTCTGACTAACGATTCAACATTCTCCAAAGAATAATGTGACAAAACAGTCTTAGAGAGACAAAAGTCTTCGAGCTTTGGGGCATTAATAGATAAAGTGCACCGCTGAATCCCTGGCCTACCCTCACACAAACTTATGTCTAATATCTTCAGATTCAGTGCACAAATGTTAAAATGCTCCAGTAAAATTTCTCTAAGGTCTAAATTCAGAACTTCAAGTACGGGGCAGTGAGAAAAAAGACCTTGGTACAAATCTGTATCCTCTTCCCCACAGTCAACATTAATATGCAGGGACTTAAGCCTCGGGAAGCTGCTCAATGTCAAAGGAGGATATCTAAAATCAACATTCAATCCCGATTACGATCCCGACGACATCCAAGCCCCACGTCGCCTGATAGATCCGTTATGATTTAAGAAACTGCAATCCTAACTCCAAGCTCTCTTCCTCTACTCATGTTATACTCAGCCTTTCTATTGCCATCACAATCGTTGCTTTCTGTTATGATTTAAGAAACTGCCGAGGTAGAAGAAGTAGAGGGGGAGGAAGGTGGAGACGACGAAGAAGCTGTGGATTAACGCTGTTTACAAAGCAGGCCTATTGTTTTCTGTTTACAAAAAGTAAGGGCACAATATGGAATTAAGTATGTTCTACCACTTAACTTCCCTAATCACCGTTTCCTTAATTCAACACTCTTTCATCCTTCTCGTGTAACTCTTGATCTGGTCAGTTAAGGTAAAACGTACTGTTAGAATCTTTCCATCCATAACAGGGTACCAAACATTAAATTATAAATAAATGGCTGCAGTATGCAAATAGTACGTACACTTTGCAATTTCTTTCTTCTTTGCAGCTGCCATCCTCCTCAATTTCGCTACTTGTGCAAATGGTGATGGCTTGCATTCTGTGTAAAATAACAGCAGAATGTATACCATCCATGCCTCTTATTCTCAATCTCGAAAGCTAGAATATTCTTTTATAAAATCTGTTGCTGTTAGATTTTACAATAATTCAGATACAATTCAAGGAGACCAAGTGCTAAAGTTTCAAAGATGAACAAAAATGTGACAATGCTATGTATTCGATTGGAGAAACCAAGTAGTTTAATTAAAACAAAAACACTACTCGCTGTGACAATGTGCTTGCTTCTCTCAACATCTCATTGATTTCTTTACGCAACCGAATCTCTGTAGCACTTTTCGGTCCTCCTCTCTAACAACAACAAAACCACCCATCACAATTGAGTCTTTATATACACAATCGAAGCATCAATTGCATGATCAAAGTCAACAAATTGTTGAAACCGGTTATACCTTTTTTAATTGTTCGAGCCATTTGGAGATGAACTGGAAAAAGACGACGATTATAAAGATGATCGGAGCTGCGGTGGAGATTCGATGCTCTGATAGAGTTGTTGTTTCCATGCCTCCTAGATTGACCACCTGCGTCTCTCAGGTTCTCTGCAAAACCATTTATATGGCCACCGTTTACACAATTACACGGGCGCACACACACTTGTTTACTATCACTGCAAGAAGTATCCAAGTGAGTGCGAGACCTGAGCAGCAAGTAAATTTTTAATAGCAATTAATATAGAGATTATGAAGTATACTCTGTTGTAAACTCTGATCCTATACAAAAGTTGAAGACAGCCTTCTGTTTTCTAGAGTCTAACCATTAACCTCGGACTGATAACAAAAGAAAAGATCTTTAAAATAGTCTATAATCTGAACTTTAATTGAAGCTATTACCCAGATTGTCTTCCAGCTAGCAAATTCAAATTTCTGCCCTACACAACCATACATCAGTTTTGACATTAAATCAATTACCATTCACAGTAAGATTTCTAAATCTGATCAAAACCACTACAACCAAAACCACAAACTGCCAAACTAAGATCATTCTGACCGCACAACATTATTTCTTAGACTACATAAATCATACAGGTCACTAAGCATTGTAGAAAACTTAATAGAAGCATTTCTATGTCCAAAACGAAAGCAGAAAGAAGTAAATACGGAAAAAGGGGAGAACGTTCAGAAATCGGGAGATGCCCTCGAGGCTAGTAAAGCAGCAAAGCATGAAACTTTTCATTCACCTACAATATGTTGTCTATAAATCTTTTTCATTTCCCTGCGACTATTTCCTCAAAACTATCAAACTATACTCTTTCATTACTTAGCAAGCATTCATATAACCATAGACCAATTTTCGACTTCATCATTACCAACCCAAAAAGCACAGTAGTAAACCTAATCGAAGAACTCCGGGCCTTGCAACAAAAATACGACATCTGAATTAACACTATACAAAAAACAATCATACAATCGACCATTAAGTATTCAACATCAACCCACAAAAAAGATGCAAAAAATTCAGTGATAATGTTCTATCCTACCTCTGAAACTGTATCATCACTTCAGCAACGACCCTCGAGCTGAACCATAAAACACACATTATCGTTTTCGGGTCTCCTCCTCTTGTATGTCAACACCACAGAATTATCAATATCAAAGCTCCTACTCCTCCTCTTATACATAAACAAATAGCAAGGATCAACATTGTTCCTCTTATATGTCAACAGAGGGAAATCAAAATCGACACCGCGGCTCCTCCTCTTATATGTCAACACAGGAGAATCAAAACCATCATCCACAGAGGTCAAACACTTACACCTATCGACAACAACAATGCTGCTGCTCCCTCTTCTTCTCTTGTAAGTCAACACAGACTGATCATCATCTCTCCTCCTCCTGTACTTGAGATAGTAGTAAGGCTCGATATTGGTGTTGCGAATTTGGTCCATCGTCCTTGTTGTTGTGGTACAGTTACATTCTTCTTGCGGAGGAGAATCGTCCACGTCATCGACCACCACGCCGTTCGAGCAGCTGCCTTGTCCTTCCTTCAACGCGCCGTCGTCGTCCCCATTCGAATCACACGCGCCGCCGCATACGCTCTGTTTCGGATCCTCTTCCACATGAATATCTTCATCTGATTAAATTTCGGCATCATCATCTGAAACCCAAGCTACTCTTCCACAATTCTCGTTCCGAATTCTCGGTTCCGGATCATCTTCCTCCACATCGCTGACGTCATCGTCTTCGTCAGATTCGACTTCGGGATCATCATCATCTGAAACCCTAGACCTCCGCAATTGCAAATCCTCAACCTTACTATTACTATTTCTTCTGCTGAAACTATTATTGTTCGTCGTTCTCACAACAACGCTTCTCCACCTAGCCAGCGACGGCGGGACCCAGCAATCGGCACAGACGGACTCCTCTTCGGCCACTTCGGTGGTGTGGCGGTGCTCGGAATCGCAAACCTTGTGGACCCTACAGTTGCATCGGAGACATCGGAAGCAGTCGTCGTAGAATTTTGAAGACGACGACGTGTCGTTGAAGCAGTAGGAGCAGAGGGCGGTGGACTCGACGCGCGAGTGGCATTTGGTGCAGAGGAGGACGATGCGCCACTCGCCGTAGAGAATCTGGAGCGTGTTGGATTGGTTCTTGGGTTACGCGAGGTCGAATCTGACGTGGTAGCTGTGGCACTCGGTGAGGTTGGGAAGGTCTTGAGTCTTCTTCTTCGTCGTCGTCGCTCGCGTCATCGGAAGAAGAAGAAGAAGAAGAAGAAGAAGAAGAAGAAGAAGAAGAAGAAGAAGAGAAGCCCTCGATTTGTTTTTCATCGAAGGCATTTTATGTTTAGCCGTCTCTGATCAACTGCTCTCTATTTACTCTTCTATCCATGTCTCGTTAAATTATCTAGTTGTGGAGTTAGAGAAATAAAAGGGTACTTGTAGGCATTCTGAAAGTTCTACCTTAGTAACTTCCATAAGGGCATTTGCTTTAATTAATAGAGATTAAATGGAAACGATATTTTTATTTAAAAATTAATATTATAATTCTTTATATATTATATATAATTATAATTATATATAATAATAATAGAAAATATCATTAATTAAGTTAAGTTAAAAAATGTTAAAAAAATGATCAATATAATTGAACAAAATAGTTCAACATATAAACATACATAAATGTCTTTCAAATAAAAAAATCACTTTATATTGTCAAACTCTCCAAATGCTTCATCATCAAAATTGGTGTCATCCTCGAAAATAAAATCGTCATCATCAAGATCTCTATCTATCGATCCCATGTAAAATCAGATTCAAGATCATCCTCACTATATTTAACTAGTCATCCTTGTGTTCGACCAGCATCACTTGTAAGTAGTGGGTTTTTCATCTTTTTTTTTAGGTGAAACATTAAAAGTTTATTGATTTTTTCTTCTTTGTTAATAATCTTGGTTTTCATTATTTCTTTTGGTTTTTCAATTAATTCAAAAATAAATTCAAACAAAAAAGTCAAACCGTTTAATTACCGATTAATTGGCCGTTTTTCCGTTTAATCGCGATTAAATGTTGACCGTTTAATAGGTCATTCAACCATAAAACGTTTAATTCTTTTATCATTTATCGTTTAAACACCGTTAAAAACGGCCATGGACATTATAATTGATGCTGCAGAAGCACAATTGAATGATTTATCACTTACTCACGCACTCACTCACTAACTTACACAGTTACGTACTGAGTTACACACACATGGTTTCGATCAGACACACATGGTTTCGATCAGGCACGTACTGGTTATGATTTATGAGTAGCTAGACAAATATAAATGCATGTTAGTTGGCTGCATGCCTATCTGTTTGGTCAGGTTTCTAGCTTAATTTGTATGCAATCTACTGCATTGTTCATTTGTTCACCGGTTGTTAGAGTTTTGAATAGAATTTTACTGTTTCTGCAATTTTTGAAATCAAAAGGACAAGTCTGATCAACTTACCTTTTGGATTTGGACAAACAGATTTTGAAAGGATACGTTTTCAACATCCTACCTACTGAAAGGGTGCCTAGGAATCTATATAACCCTCCAAGTCTTCTTCTCAAACAGAGAAAAATAAGAACAGATTTTCTTCTATCTTTCCCTTTCCATTCAGAGAGAAAAACACTGAGTACGTTCGCTAGAATCCAAGGTCTGGTGCTAGGCTCTTGGATTATCGATAGTTGTATCCTGGTAGTCAGAAGCCTAACGAACTACAAGCACTGAGTAGGGGTGAAATTCTGTCTAAAGGACATTGCCAATCTGCAAGCCTCTATCGAAACACAAGTCAGTAAACTTGCTATTTCAATTCCTTTATTTTACATCTGTTGTATTTGTATCTGATCAATTGTGTAGTGATCTTTGTAATACTTATATATCATACAAGTGTATATTCAATTCATTGATATATATCCAACACCGGTTAGGGTCCTGGTCCTTCCTAGCTATGTATCTTGTTTGGGATCCATAGTACGTACCCTCAGACACTCTTACTCTAACTAATTGAGGAAACTATCTTTGGCTCTTTTCAGTTTTGAATGCATGTACGTATATGGTTTTAGCTACAATTTCAGACTACCTCAGCTCCAGGGCCGGATCCACGTGCAGCTCAGGGATTTTGACAAGTAGCTTAAATAATAAGGGTTAAGTAAAGTTACCGTCTATAAAAATAGATAAGATATGGCAGATTTTATAGAATCTAAATGATTTAAAATGCATATGACGACATTTATATCTAGTGCAAATCTATCTTCTTAAATATGACAATTAAATTGATAAGATTGTAAGCAACTTAATTAATGCAGGTTAATTTTCTCCTTTAGCATTAATTGGTTAACAACGACACTAACTCCATCCATCTGAATTTTTTTATCAATTCTTTTAGTTAATAATCGCTTATAATTAGATTCAAGGATTTAAATTAATGAATTATAATTTTTTTTTCATTCCACCGATCAAATGAGTCTTTCTTCATCGGTATGTTTTACTCGATTATTTTTCCTATTTGTAAGAAACAACTCATTCTATTAGTATATAAAAAAAATTCATTTACAAGAGATTGCATGAGTAGGGGTGGGATGTTTTACCCAAAAATTGAACTAAAAATTGAAATAAACCTGATCGACCGAATTGAAATTCGTGGGACGGACTAATCTAGAAACCGAATTCGAATCAAATTGAATCCGAACCAAATGATTTTTTATGGTACGGTACCGAATAAAACTGAATCGTTCCGAAATGATATACGTGTCAAAATTGTGCTAATTTCTTTACATAAATGAATATACACCCACCCATTTTGAATCTTTTTTTGACATATATATAGGAAACAAAAAATACTCTCATTCTCTCACATTTCGTCTATCTCTCTAACGTTTTGCCTTTCTCAATCAATAATGAACTTAAAAAATTGTTTAGACCTAAATTTTTTTATTGAAAAACCAATCCGAAACCAAAATATACCGATCCGAAATCCGTTGAACCCGAAATTCGTGGGACAGAATTACAAAAAAACTGAACCGAATAGGACCTGAACCGAAAAATTTATTACGGTTTAGTATGAATTTCGACCAAATTTCGAACTGATCCCACCTCTATGCATGAATATTTAAATTTGCCCAACCTAAAAAAGTTTTATGAATCCGCCACCGCTCACAGCTCTGAAGTTAATGCAGGTCGATATATATATTTGATGAACAAGTTTTTACCAAACCTGTTACCGTTAGCTAAGAAAATAAGGTAATTCTCTACAGTACGTTTAACGTACAGTTTAGTAAATTTTGCTAAACATGCATGCCTACCTGCTAGAAATTTCCATTGTTTAGATCATTGCGTTGATTTCACATACTATTAATTAATATTCCTCGCACTAAGAAATTACTTCAATCGGTGAATTCTAATTTACCAAGCTAGCTACTGGCCTTTGTCTTATTTCTCCATGCATGATGTTAGAATCAGAAAATATGGGAAATGTGGTAGACATGAAAAGATAAGTAATCTTGGCCACCTTATAGAGACGGCTCATTTGGTCGCAAGTACTACTGTCCCATGCCAACCCACCATGAATGACATTTAATTTATAGCAAATGCATATACAAATATATATATATATATATATATATGATCGAGACCCCTACATACATATATGAACTAGCTGGCTTAGCTTAGCTAAAGAGATGGACAATATAAGATGGAGGTTTTGCCTCGAGGTCCTGTTCATGATTTTGAGTCTTGTCATTGGTACGGTCGTGTCCCGGCTATATCTTGGAAATTAGCTCTTGGACAAATTTACGGCATGCCATCCTCACAGGCCATAGATCGATAGATTGAGCTAGAATAATTGATATTCTTTTTAGAGCATCTGCACCGTGGGAGGAAACGGAGGACGTCCTCCCCAAATTCAGGCCGGGCCCACCGGAAATCAGACGTCCTCGGTGAAGGCATCGTGCAGCGCAACTAGGAGTGAGGGTGGACCGGATGGCGACCTCGAGAACGTCCTCCAGGACGTCCGTCTCCAGCACGCCGGAGAGAACTTCCCCCTGGCGGAGCCCACGCTCGTGGGTGATGTCAGGCGGGAAAGAACTTTTTTTGAATCAAAAGTAATATTTTTTTTTACAGAATTTACCAGCCAATCATAGGCTGACACGTGTCAGCCTGTCGGGCCGATTGGCTGGCAACGGGCTGATCGATCTGGACCGTCCATTTTGAATCCAAATTTCAATCGGGTGGCCAGAATTCAAATGCAATGGCAACTACCTTTTTTCTGAATTTTCAGAACGGCTATCCCAAAATAATTCTCAAAAAATTCCCAAAAATTTCAAAAAAATTCCAAAAAATTTCTAAAAAACCCCTACTATTTTTCTATAAATACAACCTTCATTTTCTAAAAATTTCACACCCATTTGTGCACCACTTAGCATCTTCCTCCTCCTTCTCTTCTCTCGCTATCTCACAATCCTCTTTCATTTTTTGCCAAAAATGTCGACCAATTGGCTCATGTCCGAAGATGTACAATTATGCATTTCATATTGTCGGCATAATGTGTGCCCTATCTCCGGCAACAAACAAAAGGTCGACAAATTGTGGGAAAAAATTTACGCCGATTACCAACAAAATTGGGTGATGGGTGAAGGTGAAGCGAGGGCGGAACCTAGGTCACAAAGTGCACTTGCATCTCATTTTACTAAGTTGAAGCCAAACTTGTCGCAATGGAAAGCAGCGCTCGCATACGCAAGAAGAAATCCGGAATCCGGCGGAAATTTTCATGATGAGGTAATGATTTATTTATGTTGGTCCTTTCAAATTTGATTAATTTTTGGAAATATATAATGTGAAATATTAAGTCGTTACTTGTAATTTTTTTTGTAGTTAAGGAAAACCCAAACGTTTTATGTGGGGAAAAAAAAGAAGGAGTTTGCGCACTTTGCGTGTTGGGAAGAGGTCAAAAATCATCCTACCTTTAGAGTCATCGAAACTACCACTCAACCTTCTTATAATTCATACTTCGAAGAAAAACCTGCCGTTAATGAAGTATCTCCTATCGTCAACTTGGATGAAGATGAAGTGATGCCAATATCACAAAGCAACCTTAGAGGAACCTTAAGCCCGCCTAGACCTCAAAGAGTGAAGGTGGCCAAGGAAGCAAAAAGAAGGGGAAAGAAGGCCATGACACCATCGAATGAAGTTAGAGATGAGACTTTGAAGAGCATTGCGGCTAATCAAAAAATGTTTGCCGATTGGACGAGGGCAAATGATGAAAATCAACGAATACTTGATGAGAAAAACTACAAATTAAGGGCACGAGAAGAAGAAACAAGAATCATGACAATGAATTTCGAGGTTATGACCCCAAATTCAAAGAAGTACTTCATGAAGCGGAAATCGAAAATCCTTCAGCAAGTAGATGACGATGAAGGAGAAGTCGGCGATGCTAGCTTTACCGATTGTTATCGTCCCCGCAACCTTGATTTTAGTGATTAGTTTAGTTTGTCTTAATAATAAATCTATGCTTGGCATGTCATTATGTAATTTTCATTTTCAAGAAATAAAATTGCACTTTATTTATTTAAGAGATCTTCAAACACATTACATTTATTCATAATTAAAGGCAAACACACATACAAAAGGGAAACACACATACAAAATGCAAACACACATACAAAAGGGAAACACACATACATCGCGCACGTTATTTACAGATGTTCACCGATTTCAAGAAACCAGTTGTGCTTCACTAAGTCCTTTTGAAGCTCACCATGGAGATACACTGATTGTAAATCGACGAGACGGTCGCTAAACCGTTGATGATTTTGATCTCTTTCAACTTGCTCAAATGGAAACCGGTTACCATTTTCATCCTCCGGCCCATCATAAATTGTTGAAGCAGTAGCTGGATTTTGTAAATCTTCTTCCTCGTACTCCTCAAAATCATCTTCCACAAATTCTTCTTCAACAATCATGTTATGCATGATGATGCAAGCTAACATGATCATTTTCAATGTCGATTTGTGATGACACATGGCTGAGTGACGAATGATAGCCCAATGAGATTGCAAGATGTCAAAGGACCTCTCCACATCTTTACGATATGACTCTTGTTTTCATGCGAACAACTTCTGTGGTTGATCTTGCGGATTGGAAATTGTCTTGACAATCGAGGAATACCTCGGATAAATTTCATCCACTAGATAATAAGTGTGGTGGTAAGTCATACTGTGGACTTTATACGTCGAAGGTGGACTTCTTCCGGCAAGGAGCTGGTCGAAGACATCCGAGCTGTTCAGCACATTAATATCATTTTGTGCTCCAGGCGTCCCAAAGAAGCTGTGCCATATCCACGTATCATATGACGCTGCCGCCTCTAAGATTATAGTCGGACGAGCCTTTCGGCCCGAGTATGCCCCTTGCCAGGCTGTTGGGCAATTCTTCCATTCCCAGTGCATGCAGTCGATGCTTCCAATCATACCAGGAAATCCCCGTTGCCTAGCCCTACTTAAAAGTCGAGTTATGTCACCCGCATTTGGAGCGCGGAGGTAACGGTCCTTGTAGAGCAAGACCACTTGTGTGCACCACTTCTTCATGCATTACAACGTTGTTGACTCCCTCATCCTTGTGTACTCAGTACACTGATCTGCGGCTGCGCCATACGCCAACATTCGTATAGCACCGGTCATCTTTTACTCGGGGAGGAGTCCTTGCAATCCAGTGACATCTGCTCTTTGATGCCAAAATGGGAAGTGATTACAGAGGTCTGTCTTGATCCGGTTAAACAAGTGCGTGCTCATTCGGAACCTCCGGCGAAAATCTTGCTCGTGGAAAACATGGCGTTCCACGAAGTAATCTTCAAGCAGATTCTGACCCCTAGGTTCCCTTTGTCTTGGATGGTTTGGAAGGCGGCGGCGAGGTGGCTCATCCTCAAACGTGGTAACTACCATGGTTGCATCATTGATGAAGGAATTCATCATTGTGGTAGCTTGCCGAAGTTGTTGGCGCCTCCTCCTGGAAGACTCTTCGTAATCGTTATGATTCATCTTTTGGATGAGAAAAACGGAAGAATTGTGTTTAGGTGTAGAATATCAAGTGATTTATGCGTGTTGTGAGGTTTCAATCTTTAGGAGCCAGAGATGATGATTTTATAGCAAAATTATGATAATCTGATGTTGAAGGATGAGTACATGTGTCACATCCTCATTTGTCGGAAATCTCACCGGAGATCTTCATCAATAATTTAGCCGACAGTGACACGTGGATGAGTACACGTGTCACATCCTCATTTGTCGGAAATCTCACCGGAAATCTTCATCAATAATTTAGCCGACAGTGACACGTGGATGAGTACACGTGTCACATCCTCATTTGTCGGAAATCTCACCGGAAATCTTCATCAATAATTTAGCCGACAGTGACACGTGGATGAGTACACGTGTCACATCCTCATTTGTCGAAAATCTCACCGGAAATCTTCATCAATAATTTAGCCGACAGTGACACGTGGATGTGACACGTGTGGCATTATCACTGGTTAGAAATCTCACCGGAAATCTTCATTAATAATTTAGCCGATAGTGACACGTGGATGTGACATGTGTCACAATATGAGTCGTCGAAAATCTTATCGAAAGTTTGGTTCAATAATGTACACGATAATGACATGTGTCGCCTAGTTATTGGATAAACATATTACAAATAATTAATCAAAAATTAATTTTATGATTATGAATAGTAATAGGAATCCCTATTTGTTGCACTGCTGCGCAAAAAAAACTGAATAGGAAGTCCTATTTGCTGAATAGTAACAGGAAGTCCTGAAAATAGGAATTCCTCGAAATAGGAAGTCTTAAACAGGTGCGGATGCTCTTAGGGGACGGATCTAGAATCAAAATATTATCCCAACTAATTTTTTTTGTAAAAATTTTTTGACTGAGCGAAGAGAATTTTATATATTATTTGTAGATTGCAAGAATTTTGTTGTTAACTAAAAGATCTATTATGACATTAAAATGATATTGGACATAAATTTTGTCATAATTTAGATAAGAAAATGCATGAAATTCAACCGGAGCAAGTGCCCAATCACTTAGTTTATACATTAATTTGAGATTATCAAAATGTATTACTTGCTAACATCAGTCATTTAGTCATTTTCTTTATTAGAGAATCATCACATCTTCCTTGATTATCTCTAATACAAATGTATTTCGTACTCAAACCCTGTATAACATCAAAGAATCAAAGAATTCAAGGGTCTCATTTCTTGGTTTCGTCTATAAAGAATTAGTATCATATATGTATTTCACTAACTAATAATTATATACATAATAACTTATTTTTATATCCTCAAAATGTTAGCAGGGCTACTCCGATCATTAGGTTGGAGCGACTTTTCTGCTGTCTACTCCCAAAGTCTCTTCCCTTTCAGAAACCAATATCATTGCCATGGAGAAAGTTAAGAAGCACTACCTAGCTAAGGTACGGTACACATGCATTACTGATCGAGGATCATATATCGACAACGGTGTTGTCTGATTATTTACATGATCTCGATCATTTAATTTGCACCAGGGACGCCAGTAATGAATTCTTTGCTTAATTCTTCTCCATTTGGTTACCCATCTTCCACATGCATGATCGAATGAAACTGCAAGTCCGTAGCCACGTACCAAGAGCTAGCTGGAGGACTCGATCGATGCAGACTTTATACGTATATAGTACGTATACGTACTGGGATACACTGGAAACTAAAATCTGACTGCAAAAGGTCGGGGCGCGCAGCAAGTATTAGACAGCTTTTAAGCCTGGACTGTTGTCGATCTTCTTCACTTTAGTGATCATGCATGTGGTCTAAAATCATATGTTTGGAAGTTCCTTCGAACCCGATGTAGACGAAATGACGGATCATCTATTTTCACAATTTCATCCGGTAATATCATGTTGAGTAGTCTCATTCATAGATCAACGTTTCCATGACAGAATCTTAATTTGGATTCTCGTCGACTCTTGTTTTAAAGGTTACTAACACTAACGACATATCTTTTCGTATATTAATTTTCGTCGACACTCTTCTTTTAAAGTGCTATTATACCCATCACTCCAATATCTTTGGCGCATTGTCTGTCGATTCCGATATTTGAATCAAACTTTCCGCACTAAGTACACTAGGAACCACTTTGATATATGGCTTATTGTGCAACGAAGTCCGCATGAGGAGTACAAAGAGACAAGATTATTACAAAAATGACAAAAAAATGTACAAAAAAGACAAAAAATGTAGCTCAAAAAAGTTAGAGGTAAAGTTGTACATTGTATATTGGGTGCGGCTTCAATATGGGGAGTTGAGAAAATCAGAAATGTTGACAATCAGGGACCCCGTAATATGTTTTTCTTAAAATTATATTTGTCTCCATTTGGTTAAGAGTTTACTAACTGGTGTAAGACAAATCACTTTCAGGATACAACAAAGACTATAATTTTGAGTTAAGCAAAATCTGAAAATTCTCTTAGAGTTTCTTTATGGAGATTGGTATGAGAATGAGAGAATATATAGGAAAGGTTAGAGAGAGTTTTTAGAGATAATTTTGTCTTTGTCAATATCCTACTATTTATAAACCCAAGAGGTACATTTGCAACTTTTCAAATAATAGTTGTATCTGTTGTACATTAATCAACATATGCATCTCTTTGATTGAAGAATTAGTGATGTATCTGTTGCCGACTAATATACCTATTCTTTCAACTGATACACCTATTCTCAAATATTATATATTTTGAAATATACGATAATCCTCTCATATTACAAAATATATAACTATATTACAGTCTCCTGCAATCCCGGCCTCTCCTAGATTATAATAATGTCAGAAAATGTAATCATAATCATACTATGATTTTCACGCATACAAGAAGGTGTCTTTCCACTTTAACCTTCAATTAGTACAAGTATTTCAAAGTTATAACGGAAATAGCGGTGGCATTTTCATACCTTAAACTGTACATCTATTTGTTTAAAAACCGGAAAAACGATAAAAAATCTCCATCAAGAAAATCTCTAGAACAACTTAGCACTATTGTGGCCATGTGCTTCATCCTGTTTCTTAAACATTTACAAGAGAAAATCCCCAAAATCTCTTGTTAGAAGCGGCACCACTTCTAATGTTTATATAGGTGAGGTTACTTCATTATATGCTTTTGCTATTTGAGACATTTATGTGCAATATATCTCGTTAAGAGTACTAAAACTCAGCCTCTCTATCATAGAAATTCACACTGAACATTCGGAACGGGCTAAAGATAAAAAAAATCAGTATTATTCAAACCACTTATGAATAACTTGATATTACCCATTTAACTCTTAACTAGTGATGTTCTAGAGAAAGTTGGGTTGCCATTATTGGTAATTCAAGAAAAGGGTTTCAGCCCCATTCCACTAGACTTACTTTCAACCACATCTCGCGAGAGCCCCTTGGTAAAAGGGTCAGCCAAATTTTTGTTTGATCGTACATAAGTTACATTAATAACTCTATCAACTATTAATTGTTGAATATAATTATGTCTTAAGTTAATGTGTCTAGATTTTTCATTATATACCTTGATATAGACTCTTCATAATGTAGCTTCACTATTACAATATAAAGAAATAGATGGCATCGGTTGTGGCCACAACTCAATATCTAATAGTAAATTCTCTACCATTTTTTTTCTTTGTCTGCCACTGCTAATTCTATAAACTCATACTCCAATGTAAAATGAGATATAATAATTTGTTCATTTGATGACCAAAGGAGTGCTCCTCCTACAATAGTGAATATCCACCCTGATGTGAATTTATTATCACTAGCACTAGTTATCTAACTAGTAGCTGAGTGCAGGAAATCTTGTGTCGAAAATACTCAAATTAATGGTATGTTTTAGATAACCAAAAATTTTACAAATTACTTTCCAATGTTGCATATCAAGATTTACTTGTGTATCTTGAAAGTTTCATAACATCAAATGTTAATCTAGTCTAGTGCTATGTGTAGCATACATTAAATTCCCAATTGCACTAGCATAATCTATTTGTGCAACTGTTCTGCCAGAATTGATAAGCATATTGACCTTGGGATGAGACTCTTGCTACAGGTGCGTAAGTGTCAAAGTAGTCTATTCCTTTCTTTTGTTTAAATCATTTGGTTACCAACCTGGCTTTGACCGTTTATAGGAAACCATCAATATTGTATTTTCTTCTAAATAGCTACTTAAACCTAATTGGTTTTGAACCCACTGGGTAGATCCACTAAAGTCCAAGTTTGATTGGATGTCAACGAATCCATTTCATCGTATATAGCCTCTTTCCAAAATGCATCATCTCTTGAAGCAATTGCTTCCTCTAGACTACTCAGGTCTTCTTCTACATTTAGAATAATTGCTATTTTTCTTAGAGTATTAGTTATATTTCTTTTTACCAAAAATATTATTGCCTGTGAATTGATAAAATCAGGATTCAAGTTCTTTACAGGATCCAAAAATATTTAGAAACCTTTGCACTTATGATCATAGAATTGATCATATTGGTGAACAATCTATTCATTCTCTTGGCTAAACCATTTTGTTGTGATATATAAGGTGAGTTTTCTGATAAATTATTCCATGTTCTTCACAAAATATAGAAAATTCATTTGTAAAGTATACGCCACCCTTATCACTACAAATGATCTTAATTTTTTTCCCTTTTGGTTTTCAACCTTAGCCTTGTAACGTTTAGAACACTCAAAGGCTTCATCTTTATGTGTCATTTTATAAACATAGGTAAATCTAGAACAATCATTGATGAAAGTAAGAAAATATCATTTACCTCCCCTTGGTAGAACCCCATTGAACTTACATATATCATGGTGTATTAAATCTAATAATCTAGAATTTCTTTTAGTCTTATGAAAAGGTTTCTTTGTAATTTATATTAAATCATGTTTAGACAAATATTTTTAAGATCGGAAATTTAAATGTGCTAAACGTGAATGTCATAAAGAATAAGAGGTCGACACATCAATATAAATAGAAAGATTTACTTTATTAATACTTAATCCGACCATTCTACCACATGAATAACCTTTTCTAACAAACATACGGATTAGCTTGTCAGATTCTAGTATAGCTGTAGTGCCATTTTTACATAATAAATTAGCATATACAAAATTCTTCCTTAAGTCTAGAACATGATGACCATTTGCCAAACTCAATGACTTCCCATAAGTGAATTTAAGTTCAACTGTTTAGAGCAATTTCAGCAGATCCCCTAAAAGTTAATTTTATCTATAATATGAGATTTTTGCTTTAAAATCAGCTCCAAGAGATCCCCTATCACATTAGCTATTTTAGGGATTCCCTATATTTCATGTTTTCATCTCCTATCCCTATACCTAAAGCTTGAATTTTAGGTGATGTAAAAGTCAACATTGTAATTAATTGTTTCCTAAAAGGTTGTAAATGTAATCAATTTATAAGTTAATAAATGTTAATTATTTTATTAACCAATCAAAACAAAGTATTTATTCATATTTAGCTAAATTATGAGTAATATTGTTGGAGTAAATTTTTACAAATACTTAACTAAAATAGGTTTGAACTATATTTTGAAACAAAATAAGATAATTTTAAGTGACATTATTGGAAATGTTCTTATATTCCTAAAATCCTTGAGAATTGTGGTTTCCATCGAGACTTCTCAACTACTTTCTTAGACTGTATAGGTCTTGAATGTGTTTAATCATTGCTAACATGAATTGTAGCCCATGTGTCATACCTCCAATCAGACTTATTTTATGACTATTGCCATGTGCAATTCAAAGATCATGCCAATATGCACATGATATCTTGGCTATTATCATTTCATTTGATTCCTCCACCATATTCATTTTCTCTTATTGGGATAATCCATTTTTCTTAAACCTGCGATCACAAATAAAGTGCCTTGTTTTGTCACAATGATAGCACATTGCATTCTTCTTGCCATTCTTGGTTGATGTTAGGGTTATTCTTTTTACACGACATTTTATTTTACACTTTTAAATTCTTCTTGAATTTATTGTTTCATTTAACATTGTTGATTTTATTGTAGTCAGGAGAAAAAAAAGTCTTTTCTCGATTTCGAGTTTCCTTTTCAATTTGGATCCCATTTAGTAAATCTTGTAGACTTATATCTTCAGCTTTATGCAGAAGTTTCTTTCTATAATTGTTCTATCCCAAAGGCAACTTAGACATGATAACCCCTATTTGCATTGGTTCCGAAACTATTATTTTGACTTCACGAAGCTTTGTGACCAAAATAAGTAAATTTTGAACTTGATCGACGATGAATTTGTCATCGATCATAGTAAATTCACAAAACTTAAACATAAGAAATTTGTCGGTACCTTTTTCTCGTTTGTATATTTATTTTCAAGAGCAGCTCATATGTCTGGTTTAACTGCTTCATAATCAAGCCCCGGCCCCGCACATTATAGCTCTCTCATGGCCGAACTTTCCATATGTAATTGAGCTAAGCTATCAAAACAGGACACACAACACAAATCAATATAAATTATAGAATCTATTCAATCTAAATTAATGTTAGGAAACAAATTGTCAATAAATGATAAAACAAATTTGGCACAGGCTGGAAAGTCGGAAACAACATTTGTGGGGGAACTTTTGTTATTGGACTTTGTATATCACTTGGAACAGATCTGTCAAGAGCATATGGGCTGTTCTCTTTAGAGCCCAAAATAAATAGAGGCCCCAATAAGGCCTATATCTATGTAAGCACTGCAGCCGATAGAGATACATTATCTGCAAAAAAGTATTATTATTTGTTTGGTGTGTGCTACGAAACAACAACAATATATAATAGCAGTAGCTGCTTTTGCTTTGGGATGAGCAAAGCGCACCATACACACACACACTATTAAGCTCATTGCTTTCGTCGTAATCTGTAAAGTACTCTTTTTCTATTTAGCTCACAAAAATTAATGGAGCTTAAGTTTTTCTTTTTTCTTTTTTGTCAATGATGCTTTTCGGTTTTTATTGTATCTGCTGAGTGATTCGGGTAGACGAGCAGGTCAGTATGGCTCAGCTCTCCGAGGACAAACCAGAAAACCCAGGTCCCATTTTCTCTTCGGATTTTATTTTACTTCTTATTACTCTTTCGATTGCTAATTTGCTATAGCTACTAATAAACTTAAGCGGATTTTAGTTCAGATGTAAAAAGAGAACAATTGAAGTAGTTGGGCTTGCTTGTAATTGTTGAATGAAACCCAAGATTGCTTGTATGATTGTAGTTGTGAATGTGTAGTAAAGTTGGAAACTTTGATGGGTTTGAAAGTAAAAAAGTGATTCTTGTTGAGTAGCTATAAGGTTGAGTCGGGTTGTAGTCAAACAAAAGTTTGAATCTTGATTGCATATATAAGTTGTGTGTGAATTTGATATGCTGATTGGGAACTTGATAAGTAGGTCTTGCTGAACCCGCAAGTGAGGCTCGGCAAGATGTTGCAGCTGAGCCTCCGAAGCGGACTTCTACATCATCTGTGTTTATCAATTCGGAACCAATGAGAGAGGAACAAGTGCAGAATGCTGTGAAGTTTCTCTCTCACCCAAAAGTTAGGGGGTCTCCGGTTGTCTACAGGCGCTCATTTCTTGAGAAGAAGGGGCTTACAAAAGAGGAGATTGACGAAGCATTTCGGCGTGTTCCTGTAAGCTAGTTGGCTGTTGCTGTTTACATGAATCTTTAATTGTCATGTTTTAACTTGTTCGCTGTGAGTTGCAGGACCCGCCTCCTAGTGCACAAGCAGCTACTGCCAACCAAGGTAAGAAATAATTGGTGTTTTAATGTGATCATATGATCATGGATATGACTATAGTGTATTAATTTTTTGCGCGTGACTGTGCAAGTGATGGTTGTATTATGTGTATGCTTTGTTGTAGGTGATGGACAGGGCAATACAACAAATGTTCAGGCTCAAAATACAACTCATGCTTTGCAGCATGCAGCAGCTGCTCCGGTTAGTTCCACTGCCCCAGTGGGTACCTTAGCTCGGTATAGATTCCACTGGTCTCATGCCGTTGTTGCTGTAGGATTACTGGCAGCTTCAGGTGCTGGAACCGCTGTACTTCTTAAGGTATATGAACTTGACAGTATGCCTTCTGAAATCATTCTTCTGTGTTTTATATTGCTAATATATGGTTCTTGAACCAGTTAAACGTAGCTATTGACTGAGTGTTCTATCAATCCATTTCCAGCTTGATTGGTGTGATGCTGTCTGATAATATGTTCCTTGTTTCAGAAATCCATAATTCCTAGTTTGAGGTCCTGGGTACGAAAAGTTGTATCAGAAGACGATAATGATGTTGAAAAGAAAATTGAGAAGAAACCAAGTCTGGCTGAAGAAACTGCGGTAGCAGCTAAAGCAGCTGCAGCTGCTGCAGCAGATGTGGCAAAAGCTAGCCAGGAAATGCTGAATTCCAAGACTGAAGGTGTGATTTAGACTTTATTGTGTTGATGATTATTGTTCTTATTATTTCTTTCATTTTCACTTGAAATTCTATATTGGTGAGTAATATTTTTTTTATGCTGGTGTTTGGGACAGAGCGGAAATACTTTGGGGAACTTATGAGTTTGATAGATGTTCAAGTTCAAGAAATGAAGTCAATGAGCAATTCCATACGGAAAATGGAAGGTAGTGGAAATTTTGTTCTATGACCCACTTAGTGGATACGAATAAATCTTCTGCCTAAGAAACATACATTTCTGTCATATGCAATCATGAAAAAGTTTTAGGTTTCGTGTTTGTAATCTTGAATCTGATGATAAGATGATCGAGGATCCTGTCTTGTTGCCTCTTGTTTTAGGAGAAACGAGGGCATCAAGAACCTCTCTTGTTGATCACGAAGATAGTCGACTTACTGTGACAAAGTCAAAGGTCAGCGGAGTAGGCTTTCATTAATCCCTTCTCATTGATTTTTGAATATGTTTGAATATATGGTGTCAACATTTTCTCAAAGGTTGGTTTATACTAATGAGTCATTTTACAGCAACAATATGTGAATGGCAAGACAGCATACGACATGCACTCTGGTTAGTATTCTATCATAAATTGCAATCAGTCTATTATTTTATTATTTTGAAACTTAATTGATTTCTGCCTTGCATTTTTGCAATCTGTACAGTGCAATCTTTCTCAGCTCCTGCATCTGTGGAACCATCTGTTGCACGGTCTGCACCTCACTCAAAGTCTTACATGGAGGTAAGAGCTTTTCAGCGTCTTTTCACTCCTGAGAAAATGTCTGACTAGGCTTTTTCACGTACCTTTTAGAGTTTTCCTTATCAATTTCTGTAATTGTTATTGCAGATCATGGCCATGGTACAGAGAGGGGAGAAACCTCCTAATGTCAGAGTAAGATCCTATTAACATTCTTTCTGACATCATTTTTTTTCTTTTCAACTTGATGCTAATTATTTATCATTCTGTCTGCACATACAGGACATTGATGATTTACCCCCCAACCCTAATCAGCCGCCGTCAAATCCTCCCTTGGCACCTAGAGCTAAGGTATTGCTTTTGAAAGTCTTTCTTTTCATAACACTGTCTCTCTTGAAAAAATAGAAAATAAAATGAAAATTAGTTTATGCGTTGATAAAGTTTAGCACTAAGTAATCTATGCAATAGAGAAACGAGACAAGTTCACAGTATTCGGGTAACCAACTTATACGAAATCCTTCCATTATATATTACTAATATTAGTAAACACATGGTTGTATCTTCTGAGAAACATCTTGGATAATTGTTGCTGTGATAAACACATTGTTGTCTTCTGAGGAACAATTTGGAGCTTAGTTGCGAGTCTTTCGCAATCTGAACTAGGAAAACATAACTTCGGTATAGTTATATGGGAGGGACTTGAGCCAGCTTTATGAAAATAAAAGGTTATGCTACAAAACTATCAAAGTTTCTATGGCCAAGTTAGAACAATTTAAAGCTATTGCTTTGATATAACACTGAGTTGATTGCAACTTTATATTCTCTTGGTTAGCCTTGGGAGGCTCAGAGCCAAAACTACTCGAGCCCAGTATATCAGTCCCATACAAGCAGCGAAGCGTTCAATTCAAGCACCCAGGAGAATGGGCTCAATTATCAGTTAAATGGTGACAGTTCAGCGCCTTGGTGGCATCGGAAAACTCCCAGCATCACTGAGATAGAAAATGAAGAAGAAGTCAAGGCAGGTACTTATCAACCAGTTCGACAACCAGTTCAGCGTGCATGGGTTCCACCCCAGCCACCCCCAGTAGCAATGCCAGAAGCAGCAGAAGCCATCCGACGGCCAAAACCAACAGTGCAGAAAGAATCTCTTGGTAGTGATCAGACCGTAGCACGTTCTTCGTCAGATGTGACTGATGAATTGCAGAGGGTGACCAAAATATCTGAGTCCGGAGGTGCATTGGAGATGAACGGTCAGAATGCTGCGCAAATCAGTAAGGGAAATTCATATCTGAACACTACCGAAATCCAAGAAGAGCACGAAAGCTATGAGTAATCCGTCGTTCATTTCATTTAACTGCTTAAACCAAGGTACTTCTAAATGTAAACCATTACATGCTTTAGTACTTCACATGTATATCCTGTTGTGTACAAGCATTGTAGTCTGTTATTGTTTATTGTACCAAGATCAGGATAAGCTAGTTTGGCCCGCCGAGGATATTGTTTAGCCGAAAGAATCCAATATGAGCTTTGTGACAAAACCCTTGTTCTGCCCTCCTCATCCATTAGTATTATTATACTGAGACATTGTTTCATAACTTTCATTGGTGCAGGTTTCAACGTTGCTGACCAAGCCAACTCTGCGCATCATTCAAAAGGCTTTACTCAGAGAAATAGTTACAGAAGTAATACTAATACAGGCAAGGATGAGAGACAGAGAGATAGCAAAACGTGTTGTTGTTAGTTGACATTAAAAATAAGTTTGGCCAAACCAGAAGCACCTGGACAAGTGGGGCTACGTCTATGTGACTATGTAGATGTCCGACACTTGTAGCCAACCCACTCCTTTTGTCTTGCATAAGAGGCATATACGTGTATGCATTGCATTTCCAAAGTGTCTATTTCACGCCCTTGGTGCTGTTAGATATATGTTTTCATGCTTTTTGGGTGGCTAATCTAAAGCTTTTATTAGTGTTTATGGACTTATAATGGAATAGTGGCATTCAGACAAGGATTAGCTTTGGCACTAGTTTTCACAATATGCGCAATTGCGCATCACCATAATCCTTTCTAATTTTTATAGAGGACTTGTGTTGGTTACACTTCGACTCTTGTTTCATGCACATCGAGCCAAGCTCCAACTGTTTGAGGTATCTACTCCATTAGATACTCTTCAATGATTTTCCTCGTAACGACGTAGTTACATCTTCACTTAGGTACTGACTTATTACAATGATTAAGAAAGAGGGTCAAAATTATCACATTGTTTCATTGGTAGTGTCGAAGGCTCGAAGTGTACATTGATGGTTGGCCTTTGAAATCTTTCTTTTGTTTTGGTATAAATATGCCTTCCATTTTTCCATTTTTTTTTGCTACGGTTCAAAAAAAATCATTCCCCCTTGAAATGAAATGTGTAAAAAAACTAAAACATTTTGATAGTATAAATACAAACGATTATGGTCGGTGAGTTCGTGGTCAATTAAAATGAGATTTATATCTAATAAATAATATTAAATTATATTTCACAACTGACGACATATATCACCCACCATCACCAAAACAACTCCTTGCAACAGTTAAACGACACCGTCACATATTAGAAGCATCAATTAGGCATGAGAAGAATGACTGTCCAGCCGAAGACGTTGATTCGGTTCTCGTCCCCATCCTCCTCCAATCCATTTCGTCCTTGTTCTAACCATGACACTACTACACTACTACTATTCTATCCAACTTGATTTTCTATACCAAAATTGTTAAAAGAACCCAGTAATTAATTTCATTTGAGATTTGAAACTCATTACTATTTTCCTATAAAGCTCCACCATTTCATGACCACAGAAAAAAAACTGGCATAGAAAAGTTGGTCCTCTTGGGGTTTTTGCTTATCCCAGTTTTCTCTGAAAAGGGCTCCTCTGATTTTGTTTCAGTTTGAGTTTTAACAAAGATGACCCTGAATTTGTTGTCCCCAGCTGAAACTAAAGCCATCTCTTTCTTGGATTCCGCCAAGTCAAAGCTTCCTGGTAAAGACCAGTCCCCTCCGATGCTTCTCAATTTTAGCTTTGCAAAACGTGCATGCTGACATTACTGTTTCAATTGAGTAGTCATGAAAGCTTTGATTTTTATGTTTATGGGGTCTTTCTGTGTACTTTAGTTTTATGATTGAAAGTTCATATCTTTGCGTGCATGTGTGTAAAAAGGTTGTTACTTTACTTGTGTGAAGCTCTGGCTTGTAATTGTGTGGTTGTTTTAGCTGGGAAACGAGTGTGATGAGTAATGAGTGAATTGAATATAGGTGGGTTTGGTTTGAGGAGGAGAGATTGTAGAGCAGTAGTTGGAAGAAGAGTTCAGTGTTCATCACAAGCACAAGCACAAGGACCACCGCCAGCTTGGCCGGGAAGTGCTTTTCCGGAGCCGGGCCGGAGGACTTGGGATGGCCCAAAGTCTATCTCTATTGTTGGATCTACTGGCTCCATTGGAACCCAGGTCTGAAAAAATGATCCTTTTTTTTGGAGAGTTGAGGTATTGAAAATTTGTGGGCATTGCATCATTATTTGTTTCTGTTTGATCATAGTATCTTGTTTCTACAGACATTGGACATAGTTGCTGAGAACCCAGATAAATTTAGAGTTGTGGCCCTTGCAGCTGGTTCAAATGTGACTCTACTTGTGGATCAGGTAATCCAGCAGATGGATAACATTATTGAGAATTGAGAAGTGAATTATTCCATTGTACATGTGAAGGGTTTTGTGTTTCTTCCATATTTTTCTGGGTGCTGAAACTCGTATCTTGAATTGCTCAGGTGAAGAGGTTCAAGCCCAAACTGGTTGCAGTTAGAAATGAATTGTTGGTCAATGAACTGAAAGAGGCTCTATCTGGTTTAGAAGACAAACCCGAGATTATTCCTGGGGAGCAAGGAGTGATTGAGGTGACCTAACACCCAATTGTCACCACTAATGAATTTCATTCATCCTCTACAAAAGATTGCTAATAGTTTTCTCTTCTCAGGTTGCTCGGCACCCAGATGCAGTCACAGTAGTTACAGGAATAGTAGGTTGTGCAGGACTGAAGGTGATTGCTTTGGCGTTTATTTTTTTCACCTGCTAATCAAATATACAGAAAAAGGTTGATGGAATAGCAGCATTGGCAACAATTATGAATTATGAATGATCAATGATTATTTTTCTTTCTTTCCATTTTCTGAGCCTATAGTATTGAAGCTAGCAGACTGAAATTTTCCTACTTTGTTTTAATCTTAGCCTACAGTGGCTGCAATAGAAGCAGGGAAAGACATAGCTTTAGCCAATAAGGAGACCCTGATTGCTGGAGGCCCATTTGTTCTTCCTCTTGCTCACAAGCATAATGTGAAAATTCTTCCTGCTGATTCAGAACATTCAGCGATTTTTCAGGTCTGAAAACACATTCAGATTGCTAGTCGATTGCTGTAATAAGATTATGTGGTGATCATGATACATATTAAGTTTGCTACATTCTTGTTGGTATGAATGAAAGCACTGTTAAGTCACTTGAGACACCTTGTTTTCGGTCCCCGACTACTCATTCCTTTATATTTGCATCTTGCATCCGCTCTTGTGATTACTAATGAAGCTGATGAGTTCTAATTTTAAAGTGTATCCAAGGCTTGCCAGAGGGTGCACTTCGGCGTATCATTTTGACAGCATCTGGTGGGGCTTTCAGGTTAGAAGTCAGAATATAAGCTAAATTTGGAAGTCTGTGATATATGAACTGTAAACCTGAATAGAGATCTCTATCCTTTGCAAAACAGGAGGAATTGTTTCATTGTATGCATCTATATTGTAGTTGTAGAATCTTACTTAATTAGTGAGGACCATCTTACTTCTCAATTATACATGAAAATCTAATTTCACTTAGTTTTTGATTTCATGGACAATTTTGGGGTTATTGTGTTTCTCTGTTTATGGATATGTTGCATCAGTATTGTGACAATCTCCCACGGTTACGAACAGGGACTGGCCTGTTGAGAAACTCAAAGATGTTAAAGTTGCTGATGCTCTGAAACATCCCAACTGGAGTATGGGAAAGAAGATAACTGTTGATTCAGCGACCCTCTTTAATAAGGTTTGCTATTGATTTTAATATCTATTTCATATGGCAATATAAAAATCCCTTTGCATTTGCTGAATTATCTACCCCAGGAGTATTGAGTTGCCAGCAATTAAGCATGAAAACGTTGAACTTTTGACAGGGACTAGAAGTCATTGAAGCCCATTACTTGTATGGAGCTGATTATGATGATATCGAGATTGTGATACATCCACAATCCATCATACATTCAATGATTGAAACACAGGTTCATCACTAAGTCGTGGCTGCTACATTTGTGTTTGAACGCCAATTTTCTATGGTTTGGAGCTTGAATCTCATAGGCTCCTTTTTCAATATTATTCCAGGATTCTTCTGTATTAGCACAATTGGGATGGCCTGATATGCGGTTGCCAATTCTCTACACCATGTCATGGCCAGAGAGAATCTATTGTTCTGAAGTAACCTGGCCCCGTCTTGATCTTTGCAAGTAATGAACTTATTCCTTTCTATCTTTCAGGTGTCCTTTTCTTTAATTTCTTTGCAATTAGGAGAAACTCTCTTTGAATAAGCATACACTTCTGACTCTAAAGAGGATATATTTTTCAAGCTTTTAATGATTTATGTGTATCTTTACTTCTGTATCTGATTACAGTAAACTTCATAATTTCATATTACTTGGGGTCTTGCTTCTTTACTGACTTCCCAACTGGACTCTTATCTATCTTGATCATTCGAGATACACTCTTTGAAACTCTATATCCTTCTACATTTACAATGCTGACTTATATTCTTATTCAGGCTTGGCTCGCTAACATTTAAAGCTCCTGACAATGTGAAATACCCTTCGATGGATCTTGCGTATGCTGCTGGGCGGGCTGGGGGTACCATGACAGGAGTTCTCAGTGCAGCAAATGAAAAGGCCGTGGAGATGTTTATCGATGAAAAGTATGTGCTGTTTGTTAGTTACCTACAATATCAAATTTACTAGTATGCACCTTCATATAATGTGAAATATCTATCAGCTAATGAAAAGTTCTGACTCTTTTGCAGAATCAATTATCTGGATATTTTTAAGGTTGTTGAGCTCACCTGTGCTAAACACAGGGAAGAACTAGTGACCTCACCTTCCCTAGAGGAAATTGTACATTATGATTTATGGGCACGGGATTATGCTGCTAAATTGCAAGGCTCTACGAGTTCAACCCCTGTATTTGCATGAGTGGTAGCTTATCCGGGTAGTGGCTACAGTTAGCATATGCGATCTCAGCGAGATGGGGATGTATGCGCTGTAGTTTCAGAACACAGAAACAAGAAAATTGATGAAAGAAGAAAGGAAACATCCGTTTGGTTATCTGTTCTCTGTCCTGAGTCCTTATTAGTCTCTTGATATCCCTATATGTTAGACTTATTACAGTAGCAGCCTAGGAATATGAATGATTCCTTAAAACCAACCACCTCAAAAACTCTCTGCATCAGTACGCCATGGTTCTTGCAGCCATTGCTGATCCTCATCCTAGTCTTCGCCACAGCTGACCGAGCCCTCAGGGCCTCGAGCCTCATATCTGAGTCAATTTGTCTAGCTAGTTTCTATTTCTTCTTCATTTCTTGGAACAATTGGAACAAGTATCTCTATGTGCAGGGCCGTCCATCTGGCCTATCCCAATGACAGTCATACACTCTTCATTTGTCATGCATCTAATTCTATCATTCAATCCATTTTTTTCCTTTTTCTTTTTCTCTTTTCATATCTTTTCCCTGTGCAAGGCTGATGAAAGCTCTGTTTCTAAAATGAGGAAAGGAAGCTCTTTATCAAAAGCTTTAACTACATGCCCTCCCTCACATGTCCTCCTCCTTGTGTTACAAGTTTTATGGGTGCTGATTGAGATGGGGATCATACTTGTTAGTGAGGATAGTAATAATGTGGGCATGGAAATGATCCTGGTCTGCCATATTAGGAGAGCCATTATAAGTGGGTTTCTTGTGAAGAGAACATGGTCAGACCATCTCTATTCATTTAGGAATCCTACCCACTCAATCTCAATCTCTACATATACAACATCTCTCCAATCAACTAGAGACAGCTATCACAGTATTATTGCTCCTACCATCATAATACTTACATACATCAACCAATGTATACCACTTTGGACCAACCCCTTTCCGTTTATGTGAGCATAGCTTGTTACATAGGTGAAGCTTGCTGCTTGCGAGTTGCTCAACTGATTTGACACTGCACATATATATCAATTCAAAGGGACCCATAATCCCACAATGTTGAAGGGAACCATCCATTTATTTGAGATCCTACTATGAGTCTATGATGTACAATTATATATAGTGCATAGACTTTTACAATATATAGAATTGTCATATCTTATCATCTAATTTTTGAAAATGATGTATTTGTTTGCGAAGTGGTGCATTCACTCAAATTTTTCATTTTTTTTCAATCATTAATTTATACAATATTAGTATCGTTAAGTTTCTCTAATGACATGATGGAGTTTATCCATGGTTTTGAGATCTAATAAACAAAGAACTATTCTTTTCAGCTGAGAAATGCTAGGCTATGAGAATGCAAATTGGAGATGACAAGAGAATGTTCTCAGTTCCTATGTAGATTGGGTGGGAACCCAAGATATATTGGTACACCAGTAGAAAAACATAGGCAGAAAGTATAGGATAGAATGTAATATATTTATTAATTTTCAAATTGGGTATTTATACAATTTTATAAGACATATTCCTAATAGGAATGAATATCTACAATAAAGACTGAATCAATTTTAATTACAATAGGAAACTAGGATATCTATAAGAATACTTGTCAACACTCCCCCTCAAGTTGGCGCGTAGATGTCAATCATGCCCAACTTGACCATCCATCTATTGAAGGCTTCATGTGACAACCCTTTAGTAAGCACATCAATTAATTGTTCCTCAGACGACACAAAGGGAAACCGAATAATCTTCTTGTCAAGGTTATCCTTTAAGAAATGTCTATCCACCTCCACATGTTTAGTTATGTCATATTGTACTGGGTTATGAGAAATCTCAACGGCGGTTGTATTATCACAATGCAAGCCCATAGGTTTCTGAAGCATGAAACCTAACTCTTTAAGCACATTCTTGATCCACAGTAATTCACATACTCCATTCGCCATCCCACGATATTCAACTTCTACACTAGAATAAATGTAAAGTAACCAGAAGTGGGCGCCCTATTGTCCTTGTTTGAATAAATGCTCAGTTCTTTTTATGAAAATTCATTTTGATGTTTAGGGTCCTGTTCGGATTTCTACACCTACTTGGACTCGTTATTTTGTTACTTTTATTGATGAATGTATTCGGATGACATGGGTTTTCTTGATGACTAACAAGAGTGATGTGTTCTCCTGCTTTGTTGACTTTCATAAGATGGTGGCCACTCAATACCAGCAGCCTATTCGGGTTCTTCAATCTGACAATGGTGGTGAGTATCTAAACACCGCCATGTCTGCTTATTTGAGCTCTCATGGGATCCACCATCATACCAATATGATTAGACTCATCACATTTAAAAAGAACTAGCCAGTTAACTGGCTAGTTAACAATGGTGTTAACTAGCTAGTTCTTTTAGCCAGTTGGCTGGTCATCACATCCGCCAAGTTGACAATGGTGTTAACTGGCTAGTTCTTTTCCATTTAACAAACATCACATTTAAACTCAGACTCATCAACACTCGAAAATAGATGGGGTTGTAACTTCCTAAGATAACCAAAAGACAGATGACCCAAACGACGATGCCATACCCAAACAGACTCCTTGGTTTTATGTAAACTGCTAACACTGTTGGCTTGACTCAGCTGTTGCTCTCCACTGGATGTCAAATCAAGATAGTACAGCTTCCCCCGTCTAACACCATAACTAAGAATCTACCGCGTTAGAATGTCCTGAAAAACAAAATAGTTGGGATAAAACGTGACTGAACAAGAAAGAGCCATAGTGATTTGACTAACAGATAGAAGGTTATATGCTAGAGCGGGGACAACTAAGACAGAATCAATAGTGAGGTTAGAAGAAAGAGTAACAGAGCATTCACCAACAACAGAAGAAAGAGAGCCATTTGTGGTAGATACACTAGGTAAAGTAGCGGGGAAAAGAGAGTGAACTAAGCTAGGGGTATTAGTCATATGATTCGATGCACCGGTGTCAATTATCCAGGCATTATTCCCACAAGATGTAGCAAGAGAAACCTTACCAGACATACCTGATTGGAAGATATTAGCAGAGGCATTGATGGGAGGAAGGGTCTTGTGTGGGCGAGGGCCCCACCAATATGGATATCCAATTTTGGCAAAGCAGTTGGGGAGTGGCATTTCTCCTTGCACAGTGGGCAGATAGAGTTGGCATACGGATTTGAAGGGTGGACAAAATGAGGGGACTCAGAAGAGCGAGAAGTAGAAGAAGACTGTTGTTGAGCCACAGCGGCCTGAGCATCTGGAGTGGGAACCGGCGCCGGTGGGGATGGTGTAGAGGTAATGGTGGTCATGACCGCAGGCTAACTCGGGCCAGCAGAATAAGTAAGACGGTCAGTGTGAGCTCGATGAACATGAATGTAATCCTATCAAGACTCAACAATTCCTCTCTGCGAAGAAGCTCCCCTTAAATTTGATCAAATTCTGGATCTAGACCTCCCAAGAATATGTGAACCCGAAGCATAGACTTGTAGTTGTTGTCCTGGACAATTGCAGCCACAGTATCAGAAAAAGAAGCCATGCCACCAACTCATTGTAGTAAATAGAAAGAGACCGCCCTGCTTGTCTGGCAGTGAAGAAGAGGCGGTGCAATTCATAGATCCGAGTAAAATCCTGATCATCATAGTAGGTCATTTGTAAGGCCTTCCAAATTTTAGCAGCAGTCTTGAGATGGAGATAACGTTGAATGATACTTGGAAACATATTATCGATCAGCCAACTCTTCACATTCTCGTTGTCAGTCGCCCAAGTAGTATGTTCAGGGGTTCCAAGAGATGGAGCAATTGAGGCACCAGTAAGAAAACCAAGCTTGTTCCGGCCTCCAATGCGTATCTACATAATAGGAGCCCATGTAGAATAAATAGTGTCATTCAAGAGAATTCTAATGGAAAAAGATAAGTTTTCCTGATGGTAATGGATAGATGTAGATGTAGGTGAAGGTAGAGGAGAAGGGATCACAACAGCGTCAGATCTTTCAGCCATGACAGCGTATTTAAGGTGTAGTGGGTGACAAAAAATAGAGTTTGTTGGTATGTTTACAAGGTTGGCTCTGATGCCGAGTAGAAAAGTATAGGCATAAAGTATAGGATAGAATTCAATACATTCATTCATTCCCGAATTAAGTATTTATACAGTTTTACAAAACAGATTCCTAATAAGAAGAAATATTTACAATAAATACTGAATCAATTCTAATTACAATAACAAACTAGAATATCTACAATAATACTTGTCAACAACACCCTACCCAGATCTCTTTTTACACGATGCTTTCGCATGTATGCTACAAAAGAAGCAAATGATAAGGCAGGATGTTATGTGAAAACTAAAAAATAGGTAAATGCCCTACACACCCAGAACCAGATACCTCCATGCCAGATATGCTTCTGATCATTATTCTTTTCTTTTCTTTATTTCTTTAAAGAAGATGTTTGTAGGAGGCTTAATTAAGCCAATTCATTAAGCTAGCTCACCTAAATCAATCATTAACCAATCATCCCACTTTTGTTTAATTGTTTCTATTTGCCAAAGCTCTTACTTAAATCACTAATCCTTTTCAAAACCTCTTGTAAATATATCTTATTCATAAATATCTGTTCTGGATCTTATACTGCTACTGTATTCGAATTTCACATGTATATATATCCTCTTCTACATGCTGTGATCAACTGATCAGTCCAACTCTTTCACTTTTGGCTCTATAAAAAAATCTCCCATATAGCAAAATTTGGAAAACAGACACAGTACTACTGCTGCTTCTACTTAACCTTTCATTGTCTCTTTATATCTTTCTCACTTGCAAAAGAGAGAAAAGAATTACAAGCTAAATGAATCTGCTTTATACAATTTCCAATGTGTTAAGAGAATGAGAGGAGCTTTTGCAGCGGGATTGGCTCTGCCGCTCTCTGCACATGATGAAGTTCCAAGACCAAGACTAGTTATTTAGCTTCATTCCTGCGTTCTGCCTCTGCCTCTGCCTCCGCCTCTGCCTAGCTAGCTAATTATAATGTGGAATTCATCGTCATCCAATTCGTCTTTTGCTTTTTTCACCTGATGATCCCCCTCTGTGTTTTCGGCTTTTCTATTATATAGGGGACCCTGTTCTAAACTTTAACCAAAGAGCTAGCTCCTTATGTATTATTAAAGTTTTTTCTTTCATTATGAGAATATAATGAAGAAGAAGACATGTCCTATGTATAAGTATGGAACTGAACCACATCAAAATCCTTGCAAGAGTAAGAAATTATGGAAGATATACGTAATTTGACAGTAACTCGAATTTAGAGAGAAATATATGTGTAATATACATCCTTTGATAATAACGCGAATTAATTTAAAGAGAGATATACTTCACTATCATTATATATTTCTTTTGCAATAAGAAAATTCAAAGTCAAAATTAAATAACTTAATCTAAGCACACATGGTATGGGAATGAAAAAATGAAGCCTAATTATATCAGTTTATGCAAGGTTAGATAGATACAAGCAAAGGAACATAATTTGCTATAAAACTTGATATTGACCTTGTAACTTAGATGTGCGCGCATTCCACCTGATTTTTTCTATTTAATACATGCATGTAAGTGATGTAACTTGAAAATTTGAATACATCCTTCCATTCCTCCCTTTACTTGCAGGATACTATTTCATTAGGTACAATAATAATCAATTCACAATTGAATTCTATTTCATCCCCACTATTCAAAAATAAATGAAGTAACATGCCTCCAAAGCTAGCACTCCACCTTTTCCTAGTTTATTCAAAAAAGATATAAAGTTGGATTTTGAGTTCATACTCCATTCTACCAACTCCTATTGATTAAGTTCTTTAATTTTCAAGCCTTCTCATTCACCTACAAATTAATGAACAGTTGAAAGGACTCAACCCCAATTTAGTTTTCTAAACCGGAATCAGACCTCTTCTGAAAACACGAACCAACAAAAATCATAAAAATTTCGGCAGAGTAACGCTATTAACGCGGAATTGCCATTAATCTGCACCCGGAAAATACACTTCATCATATGCCACAAAAGCCAAACCGTGGGCACCAATCTCATCCGGATTTCTCAATATCATATCAATAACATAAAGCAGTAAACATAAATGTACTTTATAGAAAATCCGGGGAAAACCACATAAAAACATATATCAATATCGTATCAGAGCGACCTCTAGTGTATATATACAAAATATACAACAGTAGACAAAACAAGAAACCTACTGGAAAAGAAAGGTAGCTCGAACGACTAGCCTCCGACCGCGACGTGAGACACCAGAATCCGAACTGCAAACTGGGCACGAAAACCGAAAAACCCAGGGGAAAGGGAATAAAATCGTTAGAGTAAGTGGACGAAAATAAACATATGCCTTTCACCAATTTCATATACATAAACAATGTAAAATAATGCGAGTTCGGAAAATATATATGGAGGTGCCAGGCAAATCTCTCAAGCCCGACGGTCAGGCGAATCTCTCAAGCCCGACGGTGATAGGCTAGGGGAATCTCTCAACTCCAGCGGCATAACAGGGGAATCTCTCAACCCTGCCCAGAGGAATCTCTCAACTCTGGTCAGACTACCGGTGATCAGCCGAGTAGCCGAAGCATCGATGCAAGTAATGCCATCACCATAAAAATATAAAATAATACCTCCAAAAGTAATAAATAATCTCAACATCGTATATAAAAATAAATACGAAAATCACGAACTCGCAACGACAGTGAAAATATAAAAGTCCACTCACAGGTGAGTAAAGCGCGCACTCGCGCTAATCACGTGGTCCGGCGGAAGATCCCTTGCCCGAAGCACGATCTCGATCCCCTGAATTATCACAAAATATATCTGATCAAAATCACAATTCACAACACTGTACCACACCTCGGAAACCAACCGTTCCCGGAAATATATAACGCGGGACGAAATAATCAACGAAATTCCCGAAATCTCCACTCAAACCCTTGACTGAAAATCCGGTACCCAAATCAACTTGAAAACCTCAAGGCGATGATCGGGGCGCGAATACGAGCAAAACGACATTAAAATCATCAAATTCTAAAAAGTCAACGGGTCGCCGGAGCTCCGCTGTTGACCGCTGCCGCCGCCGCCGGCGCGCCGTCAATCGGAGAGATTTTCCGGCGGACAATTCCCACAAGGTTCTCCTCCTCAAGCCAAGCAACTTTCCCGACTGAGGCCAAGTCCAATTCCGGCGAGATTGGCCGAAAAACAGCTCAAAAAATCCTAGAACACAACCGGCCGGAAAACTTCCCTGCCCGATTCCGGCGCCGTCGCGGCACCTCAACCCTCCAAACCAAAGAGGAAATGATCTCCAACCAAAACCCAACAAAACCCACCAAAAATTCACACCGGAAAGTCGCCGGAGCTCCGTCCCCAAGCAAGGCCGATTCCGGCGAAAATCCATGAACTTCAACTCCTCCGTTCTCACTCAAATCGACACCAAATCAAGCAATTCCAAGTTCTAATCAACTAGAAATCGAGAGAGGAATCAAAATATACCAATATCTTGGCCAGAGGTGGCCGGAATCACGAAGTTCGACGGCGACAGTTCAAAGCCCGCGGTGGTTCTCCGGTCAACGCAAAAGTCAACGGTCTAAGGCTGGTCAACGCCGGTCAAACTTCCAACAGTGCTTTTTCGACAATTTTTCGATATTTATACTCACGACTCGGGACGATCGACAATCCAAAACGGATAACCATTACGATTCGGATAAACTCGACGAAATTCTGCAATTTCAAATATTTATATTATATTCCTCGGTCGTCGAAATAATAATCCGGAACCACCCACGAACTCGAAATCACGCGTACAACAACTCTCGAGAAGAGACTCAACTCAAATTCTCGGCCGATAATTAAGTCGTGATCAAAATCGGAAAATCAATCAATTACGAAAAACTGTGATTACACGTTAACTCGTGGATTAAGCCGTTTACTCTACTAATTTTGTCCCGGGTCGTCACAACAGTATCCTCCTCTTCTGCTAATTTAAGACAATTACTTGATATATGATATATAAACTTCTAAATTTAAGACACTCTCAAGCATGAGGGTATGCGTATGGAGTGGATTTCAAGCATGAACGTATATATATCGAAATGAATTTGTGTGTCGATTTTACAATATTAATTTGCTACTATGTCAAGTTGTATATAAATAGACGTATCTTTAGAGATGTTTATAGATTATATCTCAGCCCTCATCACGTTGGCATTATACATTTCATTTTCATCAAACCAAAAAAAGGAAAAATAGTAAAAGTTATGTATGGCTCTAGTTTTCCTACCATTTTCTTTCGTCAATTTCCTTTACAGCTAATGTAATCATATGGATCATCCCCATCATATATACATATATAGCTTTAAATTTTGGAAGGTTCTAAAAGAGACAAAAGAAAAGTGTACGTGACACTGTACAACAACAAAAAAGGAGCAACATATACAATAGGTAAGAGTGAAAGATACATAACAGTCCATTCATAATGTACACAAAATGAAGAATGCCAAGAAAGACTATTTATCTCATAGAGGTTTACGTAAAATTTTGAGAAAATGCCAACGATTGTTATCTTATTTGTCAAAAAAATTAGAATGAGTTATAAAAAATTAATTAATCGGTTGGATATTCGAGAATTAAAAACTTGTTAGTTTGAAGAGGCATTTTGAATTAGTTGATTTACGAGATCTTGAATTTGAATGAACTTTTTTCGTTTTCAGCAATTCATGAAAGAATTAATTAAGGAAAAACCTATGAATATACCAGCCACAAGAAAAGACCTCATGGTAGTGAGTATGGGTCCCCACCATCCAACAATGCACGGTGTTTTCCGACTTATCATTACTTTAGAAGGTGAAGATGTTATTGATTGTGAACTAATATTGGGTTATTTACATCGAAGGATGGAAAAAATTACAAAAAACTGAACAATTATACAATATTTGTCTTATGTAACACGTTGGGATTATTTAGCTATTATGTTTACAGAAACAATAACGGTAAATGGACCAGAACAACTGGGAAATATTCAAGTCCCTAAAAGAATCAGCTATATCAGAATAATTATATTGGAGTTGAGTCGTATAACTTCTCATCTGTTATGGCTAGGTCCTTTTATGGCAGATATTGGTGCACATACCCCTTTCCTTCTAAACTATTTTAGCTTAACGAATTTTCTCCAAAAGTTATACTCAATAGAAACTCACAAAACCAAGAAAAGGAAAGAAAAAAAAAAGAGGAAAAGACTGAAAAAATGATTTTGTTTCTTAAAATGGATGCAAATTCCTACTCAGCCCATTGACATTAGAGAAAAACCCAACGAGGTCCTGCTTTTTGTATGGCAAAAACGACCGTCGTTTATCCCCATCCTCGGCACCGCTGACGACGACTTTAGTCTTCTCCCCCTCCTTGTCTCCGTCCTTGGTCGTTGTCGCCGGAGAGAAAAAGACGAAAGTATCCTTGGTGGCGCCGTCGCTGCTGCTCCGAGAAATAAGGTCCCGAAACTTCCACCGCTTCGACGACGACCCAGCCGAGCTGCTCCTGTCTCCTCCTCCGCCTTTCCCTCCGGAATCCTTGGACGGCGGGGCCCACACGCAGTACGTGCCAGGTGGCAGGTTCTCTAGGTCGTCCGCCTCCGACGACGAGCACGACGCCGCCTGATCCCGCTCCTCGATCATTAACATTCTCAACGGCCGCCTCCGCGGCTTCGCCTCCTCCTCTGAAGTAGTAGTGGTCTTGTCCACGTCAGCAATTTCGTCGTTTAGCAGGCTCTGGTCGAAGACCGGGTACGACGGCCTGATCTGGCCGTTGTAGAAAACCTCCTCCGCGGAAATCGGCGACGTCGGCGCCTCCTTACTACACACAAAAGTGAATTCAAACTCTTCTTCTTCTTCTTCTTCTTTTACGTCGTCGTTTTGTGGAGGTTCCTGTTGTTCTTCTTCTTGTTGTTGTTTCCTGATGTTGTTATCGTACTCGTACTCGTCGTTGATCTCTCTCATCCAGACTTGGTCGTCGTCGTCACCGTGAAATTCGCTGACGACTCTGGCGGCGATCTGAGCGAGGCTGTCGGAGGAGGAGTAGGCGTTGAAGCTGGGAGAGACGACGGCGATTGAAGGACCTAGCGCGGCAGCACTACTACTATTATTACTAGTAGTGTGCAATAGTCTTCTAGGTTCTTCTTCTTCTTCCATTTCTGAGAGAGAGAGAGAGAGAGAGAGAGGGTTTTGGTGGAAATGACACTAAGGGTGGGAGAAGGTGGGAATTTTTTTGGCTCTTCACATTGGATAGGGGTCTACTATATATATAACTTCAAATAAAATATAGTAATTTAGTGTGAGTGGTTCTAGAATTTGGCTTCCACAAATTAATATATAGAGGGATATTCTTTTGAAAAATCTGGACAGTAAATTTGAGTTTTAAAAACTCTTCATATTTGCTTTCGAAAATGTTCCACGGGTTTTTGGATGGTAATTGTGGGCTAATGCGCGCGCGCGCGAAAAATCAAACGGCTCTCCTTTTACTTTGTATTTTTTTTCGCTAATTGCTAATATTTCCTTATTAATACTAGTAATAATGACGTCATGACATCAATTATGTAAATTTTGTGTCTCACTATACGAGAAAAACAAGAATTGTATTTTTTTTCTTCTTTTTAAAACAAAATTTTATAGAGTAAAATTTTGATAATTTAATACTCGATTAATTAATAACTTCGTTAAAATAATATTTTTTGTTGATCTCGACTTAGAATAACGTGCTAAATTAATAATTCACTAAATTTATAATATAATAGATTTTTGAGAATTCATATAAACCCTAAATATATAAATTAATAATGACTTAACACATATAATTAATTATTCATTTATGATGACTTCATGAATAATAGCTTGAAATTGATATCATCTTGAATCTTGGATTTTTCTTAACATGATAAATTTTTTTGGTGTTATCTTCTCATAGTACATTTAATAATGTATACACAATATATTAAAAAATTATGTATATTAAACAAGGTACAACAATAAAAATTTTATAATTAATAAGTTATTATTAACGAATAAATTAATAATTTATTATTTAATTATTTAATTATTTAATATTTCGTTAAATTAATAAATTTTGTCAGTCCCGAATTCAAAATTATTAATTTATAATAATTTAACGGTACATATATCATTGTCAGATAACAAATTAATAAAGAGTCCGGTTAATGAATAATAATTTAATTATATAGTAACATAATGGAGATATTTTAAGATTACTAAATCGTACAAAATATTGTTACGGAGTCCCTTACTTAGAGTGTGTGTAAAGAAGGTACGGCGAGGATTTGAAACTTGAAAGTCGGTGGTTAGCTGGCTACTTACCCTTTTTGTGTTCGTCTAAGAAGAAATTAAATTAAATTAGTGCACTAATCTATACAATGGAAAAAGGAGGTACTAATTGACAAGTGTAAATTAAACAACGTCAAGCGCACACGCATCAATGGTATCATACCATCACGCACCCTCATCACTGCTTCTCCAAGAGTCCATGCCAAGTGAAACTCGATGCAGCCGAGAAAGAAGTTGTTGGTTGGTTTAATTGGCACAGCTGAGAAAACTGTACAATTTCCATGGCCGGTTTTGTTTGTTAGAATATTATCAATTATCATCACAAATAAGCCACTACATTTCCGAGATGGATCAATATTTTCTCTGTGTACCTAACTGTACGTATACTTTATATTGACAATCTAGCTAGCTAGCTCTCGCAACATAACGTCTTTCTTTTGATGATCAATTGCACATATATACAGTTAATCATTCAACGTACGTGAATATATATATATATATATATATATATATATATATTTACACACACACTTGTTAAGTACAGAGAAATTGACGTAGTTTAATTGAGTTTGGTATCGATCAACTGGTATGAACAAGACCATGCATATATGAGGGCGACATATATATATGAACAATTAGACCATGAACGGTCTTAAAGAATACATGATCGAATACATAATGTGTATATATATTATAATTAACATACTAGGTTTGTTATATGTATGCATGTAAATCGAAGCCAGACAACTTCTCAAGAATTTCATCACCATACTATTATCAGAGTTTCGGATCATTCTTTAATATCCCGTTGAACTTATCTTTATCTCTTGTCATTCGTGATCTTCTGGAAGCCATTTATGGTGACCCATGAAACAAACGTTCTCCATGTGCCAACTAGAGTTGACGTCGTCTAACCATACATGACAAGCCTTGTACCTTTTATTTGTGGTAAATGCCAGTATTCCATAAGTAGAAAAATCGCTAATGGTCCACATCACTGTTTCTCTCATCATGAACATTGTTCCAGTGAATCTGTCATAAGTTGGGAATCAATTTTTCCACAATTGTTTCGGCTCGTCAATCAAAAGTCTCGAGTACACATCTAAACATTTTTCAAGAGACTTTGGACCTGGAATTAGCCGAGTAAGGAAATTAAATTCTTTGTTCATACACATCCAAGGAGGCAGATTGTACGGCATGCAGATGACTAGCCAACTGCTGACTCAAGTGCTATTACTACCCAAAGGATTGAACCCATTTGTAGATAATCTGAGTCTAACAATTCGAAAATCTGCTGCAAAGTCTGAAAATTCTATGTCAAAAGCTTTAAAAGCCTCCCCATCTGCCACGTATTTAAGCATATCGTCATCTATCATATGTTTTGCGTACTATCTCATCGCCTCAGCTATGTATAGAGACATGTACAAACATTACAAACGCTACAGTCTATGAATCAACAGAAAATAGCGAAGTACCTTGACTGAAGACTGCTTCATCTTCTTGTTCTTCCATCTGCACGCGTTGCATACATGACAATAGTACAGTTCTTTATGATCATAAAACAAGACACAATTGTATTTGCATGCATGAATTCTCTTGTACGCAAGACCAAGTTTGGTCAAGATCTTTCTTACCTTATAATGGGTATTGGGAAGCTTGTGATCACGAGGAAGCAAATTACATATATGTTTCAGGACCCCATCAGAACAACCATTCGACATTTTGTTCTTCATTTTTACCTTTATTTCCTCCATTATGGCTTGCAAGACATTCTCTACACATTCTGGGTACATCGGGGTCTGGGTTTGAAGTAGCATCATGTTGTACTTATCCATACTAGTAGTGTCAGTGGTCAAGGCTGGAGGGACTGTGTCATCATGAGGAGTATCGTAACCTCCCTTTTTGTGTTGGTGTCTAAGAGAACTAAATGTCAGAAAAACATCATGTACCGATTCCATGGTTGGGTTCCAAAGAGGGGTGGCAATATCGCTGGATGAGGCACACTGGTAGTTGTACCATGAACCTAGACGCACACACGCAAAACCCACAACACTTAGAAAAAAATTCTACCAAAAACAAGAAAAAACCCAGAAATTCACCCCAACACATATCAAAACAGCCCTACCCCAAGAACATGCCTTGTTCTTGAGATGAAACCTAGAAAAAGCCCAGAAACAAGAAAAACAGGAATGGCAAGGACGCCGGAAAAATAGAAACTAAACAAAAAAAAAACAACAAAAACAGTTCGGAACCTCACCAGAAATTGAGATTGAAGACTTGAGGATGAACGTCGACGAAAAATTTCGGCAAGAAAGCAACAACACAGAATGAAGATGATGAACAGTGGGCAAGGTAACTTTTTGGCAGAGCTTCAGTGAAAGTGAAAACGATGGAGGAAGACGACACCAGAGAGCCCTATTTATACTGATCCGACGACATACGCGAACGAACGCCAGCAGTTCATTTTTCGCGTGTCCACCGTCAGATGGTGACACGTGGCCACGAGGCAGTTTACTTACCCGCTTAAGTAACCGCGCTTACCCTTCGGCTTCCCGCCTCGGTTTCAAACCCTAGCACGATCTCCCACGACTCACCATGTGTCAGCCATGCAGCACCTCACGCTCCCACGCGCGTGACGCCTGACCTTCGAGCAGTTACTACGTCACCAGCATTAATTACACAGGGCACGCCAGCATTTATTGCGCCGACTAGCATTTATTACACAATGGTTCCCAAGAAGAAGTCAAAAGGAATGTCACCTCAAGCGTCTCGTCAGACAGAATATCACCCCACCCAAGGCACGAAAACACACGTCACGACTCCAGCCATTCGGACTATCGCCCGCACGACCAACATGAACAAACGCTCCACAATCTCACGGGCAAGTAAACGCCACCCCACCAGGTTAGTGCAAGACCATTGAGGCGTCCCGAAAGAGGTCAACGCCATGCGTTTCCTTTCAGCGTGCACGTGCTCAAAGCAAGACCATTTAGGCATCCCAAAGGAGTTTGACGGTCCTCGTCCGCTCTTCGGCGTGCGCGCGTTAAATGTACCGTAGACGACGCGTGGTATCGTCTCCCTGGCTCTGTTAGCGAAGCCGGAGCGCAAGCGGCCGCTTGTGAGTCCACACCTAGACACCCAGTAAGAGGTGACCCACCGTTCGAGCTACGCGGCACGGAAGTGACTAACGTCACTCATTACCTTCCGGGGCACGCAAAAAGCAAGACCATTCGGGCTGCTCGAAAGCGGCACGCACCTTTAGGAGCGCGCGCCGAATGATGGGCGACTCGGGACTAGCTCCATTTCTTCCGAGGGCGTAACGTTACCATTCGCCGAATTAGGCGGCACGATAGAGGCAAGTTCCTTTCGTGCGCGCGCTAAACCGATGAGAGGCACGGGCATGCTGTCGTTGTCCCTCCGTGCGCGCTGCAACACATGTACGTAACGGTCGAGGGCCCCACTGTTGACGCTACGATAGGTCGGCGCCGAGAGTGAGGATCTCCTCTTGGGCACCTAAGCAAGACCGTTCCGAGGCTTAACGGCTCCAAACAGTATGATTCGTTGGGAAGTCGGGGTCAGCTCGGATCCATCCATGCATCAAGAACGACCGTTCTGAGGCTTAACGGCTCCAAACAGTACGATTCGTTGGGGAGTCGGGGTCAGCTCGGATCTACCCATGCATTTCAAAGAACGACCGTTCCGAGGCTTAACGGCTCCAAACAGTACGACTCGTTGAGGAGTCGGAGTCAGCTCAGAACCATCCATGCACCCGCATACACGCATACATCAACACATTCACTCAATCTCAAATCATATCGCACGATCATACATACATTCACATACATCCACATACATTCGCATACATCCACATACACCCACATACATTTGCATAGATCTACATACATTCGCATACATCCACATACATCCGCATACATTCACATACTCACCCCTACTTGTATATCTGCACTACATACGCACATTCACTCCTACATCTTCTACATACTAACATACATCCGCATGCACAACATACATATACATCCGTATAGCTCCACAGTCGCACACCCAGGTACACAGCTCCAAAACAGCAACATTCGTTTGGAAGTCGTACACCCGGATAGAGAAGCACTCGAACAGGTACACGATCGGACGCACAGGTACCCACTCCGTCAGGTGAGCCCTTTCTTGACCGGAGAGTTGGGGGACTTGGGGGTTACAGGACCACGCATCACTGCTCAATCGGATAAGTATCTGTTTAATCGCACGAACCCTTTTTCAACTCCCCAATCAAGAAAGGTCTCTTTGACTTGGGGACTTGGGGGACTTGTTAGTATAGCAGCATTAGTTCGTTGATTAAACATACTTACTCAATTAAGCAGGTGATCAACACCTACCCGACTACCCGAAAGACCACAAGGCAGGCCACAACTTCACTCGCAAGACCAACCATATCCGATCGGGCACGCGCCCGACAAGCGTACATCCGAATACTCGGCCCACATGATAGCAAGTGCAGCCCTATCCCACATCGAAGAGCACAAACAAGCAACAATCTTAACCACCTATATAGGTAAGGCATTTACTACAGGTAAGGATATTCAATTCTGGCATTAAACACCTCAACCTACTTTCTAGCACGTTCGCTCGACTGTTATATCCAATACATCTTCTAACTTAGGCATCGGAGCGTTGAAGGCAGGCCGACCCTGTCTTGACCATCTGACCGCTCGTTTGTTGTTGTATTCTTCTAACAGTGGAAGCTGGACGCCCGAATACCCGAACACCCGAAGAGAGAGGAAGCACCCGATCATCCGAACAGCCCGAACGTTCGGGCGCGAGGGGATTACTCGTACTCGCTTCTGCTAGATTACGTCCCGCGTAATCCAGTAGAAACAGATAGCAACTCCTTTCATCTAGGTATTTCCCAAAACTGGATTTGTAAATCTAGGTATTTCTTGATAGAAATTTGGGTCTTAATTTCTTGACTGGATTCCCATTAATTGGAATTTTGGGTGTTTGTTTCAGAGATCTGGGTATATGTTAAATCTGAGTTGCAACGATTATGAACTGAAACATCAATGGTAAGAGAAGAAGGATGTCGATCGATAGAGATGATCTTGTTGTCTTCTTAAGGCCTTGTTTGGCTGCAGGAGGGGAAAACAAAGTAGTTACCTTTATTTTCATTATTTTCCTTGTAGATGTTTGGTAAAGACTAGAAAAGTAATTTTAAGATTAGCTTTGACATGGATATCGAGAGTTTTTGGATGAGTAATAATTGAAATATTAGATCTTCAATGAGGATAATTTGGCCTTAAAAAGTAGTGATAATTGCATAAAAAACTGAAGAGAAACAAAATTCTTAGGTCAATGGGAGGAATCAATTTCCTCCCAAATTCCTTTTCTATTGGGAATAGATTTCCCTTCCCAAGTTCTCCCAAACACTAGAAACTACCATTTTCTTTCCTTTCCTCCTTTACTGCCAAACAAATGAGGTCTAAGAGGAAATTAGTTGATTAGATCAAGGAGGTTGAGCTGCCCGGTTGGGTTTGTGACCCGTAATGGGTTTTCAAACACTCTAAGAGCATCTACACCGGCGAGCAGCCGGGCAGATTGTGATCGAGCAGGTGGTGGGGCACCGGAGGTTTGCTCGAGGAAACCCGTTTTCGACCTCGCACCGGTGCAGTGGTACTCACCCAGTCAACGGCGAGATTTTGCTCGTCCAAACGCTCGAGCAAAACTTGCTCCGGCGACTGCTCGACCGCCTGGCGGACCCCATGGTACGTGGGTGACGTCAGGCGCGTTCAGTTTTTTTTTTCTGGCTACACGCGCCAGTAAAAATTTTTTTTAAAAAATAACCAACGAATCAGCTCGCGCCACGTGGTTTACCGAGCTGTAAAATCAAAATCCAACGGCTAACTTAATCCAGGCCATCCATTTTGAATATCAAGCCTCATCCAATGGTCAGAATTCGAACACAATGGCTACTGTATAGGTACTGTAGCATCAGACTGTCACCAACGGGAATAAGCTCCAAAAAATACCTAAAAAATTTCCAAAAAATCTCAAACTCTCCCAAATATTTGCCTATAAATACTACTTCAATTTTTGCTCAACTCACACCAAATTGTGCACAACAAATTACTCTTCTCCTTCCATCTCCTCTCTCATTTCGTTAAGCTTTTCTTCCTAAACAATGGGCACACATTGGCTTCCTTCCGAAGATTTACAAATGTGTATTTATTTTGTGCGTCATAGCGTTGATGAATACGACGGCAACAAACAAAAGAGGGAGAAATTGTAGGAGACAATTCATGCGGATTATGTGAAAAATTGGAAGCCAACACAAGGTGATCCTCCGAAAGAGCCGAGGACCCGAATCACGCTTGCGTCTCACTACAACAAATTCAAGCTACTCTTGCAAAAATGGGGCGTATGTTTGTACGCGGCACGACAACGTATAGCTAGCGGCACTTCGCTAATGGATGAAGTAAGTTTATTTTTTTGTAGCATAATGATGAATTATATTGTATAGATTATATAATTTAAATTATGTAGCATACATTATATAAATTTGTATGCGTAGCAAATTTAATGTATACAAATTTATATAATGCATACAATTTATATATACAATTTATATAATGTATACAAAGTATGCATTATCCCAAATTTTTTGTATCATACATTATATAATGACCATCCATTTTAGATTATATAATTTTTTGTAGCATATATTATATGATTTTGTTGTAGCATAATGATCTAAATAAATTATGTAGCATACATTATTAATTTTGTAGCATAATTTATATATGTACTTTGAATTAAATATGTAGCATGGTGAAATAGCTAATATAATTATTTTATTAGGTCAAGCAAGCTCAATCATGTTACTATAAGGATAAGAAGAAAGTGTTTACACACTTTGAATGTTGGGAAGTGGTTAAGAATCATCATTCTTTCATTTCGGTGCTACCAAGTACTCCATCTCCATATGCAAGTAGTTACTAACCTACTCCTTCCGCCGCCGAATCATCTCCAACCATTAATTTGGATGACGAAGAAGTGAATGACACACCTCAAAGACACGTGGCCGCTCTCGCTCCCGCTCCCTCTAGTCCGCCTAGACCAATGGGAACGAAGGCGGCAAAGGAAGCGAGGCGACAAAAGAAACAAGGTAAGACTCCTATTGAGCAACGAGTTGAGGTTTTACATACCATTGCTAGTGACCAAGCTTCGTGGCAATCCAAGAGGATAGCGCATAATGAAAGTGAGCTTAATTATTACGCGGAGTACATAGATATTCAAAGGCGGAATGAAGCAAGGGTGGATGAAGAGTTACGATTGAAGAAACAAGAGGAGGAAACGAGGATCATGACAATGGATTTGGAGGCAATGACCCCAATCTCAAAAAGATATTTTACAAAGAGGAAATTAGCCATCCTTAATGAAGGAGAACCTAGTCAAGATCAACCTACCGATGAAACATATTCTGATTGTTATCACCCAAGTCGCGTGCTATTTCCATAGAAGTTATAGTATTGTACTAAGAATAAATCTGGGGTTGGCTCGTCCTTTTGTGTAATTTAAATTTTATGTAATTTAAATTTTTAATAAATAAAGATGCAATTTATTTATTAAGATGAAATTGAAATACACTTGAAATAAAAACACAAGCTTAATAATTAAACACACATACAAAAATTAAACACACACAAATATTTAAAGTATCTCGCCGGTTTCCAACCTCCAGTTATGCTTCACCAAGTCCTTCTGAAGCTCTTTATGAATGTAACTAGATTCAAGATCGGCAACACGGTCGTGAAACCGTTATATATTTGCTCCATCTCTACTAATTGGCTAAAAAGGAATTCGATTCCCTTGTTCATCCACCGGCCCATCATAAACCCGGAAAGCCCTCGACGAATTTTGCACGTCTTCTTCTTCCTCATCCTCATTCTTATCATCCACGTACTCTTCCTCAACAATCATGTTATGTAATATGATGTAAGCTAACATGATGGTAGTCATTACCGATTTGTGGTGCAATGTACAACTATGACGAATAATTACCCATCGAGATTGTAAGATGCCGAATGCCCTTTCCACATCTTTCCGGTATGCCTCTTGTTTCTTTGCGAAGAGTTTATCTTGCGGCGTCTAGGGATTAGAAATAGTTTTGATGAATGTAGAGTACCTTGGATATATTCCGTCAGCCAAATAATAAGCGTGGTTGTACCTCTCTCCATGGACTTCATAGACGGCAGTTGGGCCTCTTCCTGCAAGGACCTCTGAAAACACATTCGATAGGTGGAGCACGATAATGTCATTTTTGGCTCCAGGACACCCTAAGAAACTGTGCCATATCCACGTATCATACGAGGCCATCGCCTCCAGAATAATAGTTGGGCGACCCTTTCGACCTGAGTACGCCCCTTGATAGGCGGTTGGGCAGTTCTTCCACTCCCAGTGCATGCAGTCGATACTTCCGATCATGCCTGGAAAGCCTCGGCGTTGGCCTTTAGCTAGGAGTCGCGTGAGGTCTGCCGATGTTGGACTGCGGAGGTACTTTGGACCATAGATTTCATACACTTGGCTGCAAAAATCCTTCATGCATCGCAGGGTAGTCGATTCCCCCATCCTTGTAATTTCAGTGCACTGATCCGTGGCCGCCCCGTACGCCAACATTCGCAGAGCACCGGTCAGCTTTTGTTCGAGAAGAAGCCCTAGCAATCCAGTCGCGTCTGGTCTTTGATGCCAAGATTGGTCGTATTTGCAGAGATCCGTCATGATAATGTTGAATCGGTTTCTGCTCATCCTATACCGCCGGTGAAATTCTGCCGCCTCGAAGTTGGGACGTTCGATGAAGTAATCAGCCATGAGATTGCGTCCCCTAGATAGCCTCTGTCATGGATGATTCAGTTTTTTACCACGACGTGAACTGCTTGGTCGTGAGGGTTCATCGTCGTTTTGTGCTTCCGCCATGACAGTTTGATTGATGAATGATTGCTCCATATAGTCATCCTCTTCTTGTTGACGTTGTCTCCTCCTGAAAAAATTGGGGAAGCTGAAAGGATCCATCAGAGTGATAAAGAAGGAAATGTTGCTAAGTGTTTAGAGAGATGAGTTATCTACTTGGATTCTTGTAGATGGTGTGAGGCAACTATGAGTGAAAGATGAACGTTTTATAGGCAATTGTAGATAATCCGATCGTCAAAGATGAAGACACGTGTCACATCGTAATTGGTCGAAAATTAGACCGGAAATCTGGTTCAATTATTTTGTCGACGACGCTATCTCGCATTGACACGTGTCGCATCGTAATTTGTCGAAAATCTTACCGGATTACTTGTTGAATTATTTGGTCAACTACGATATTTCGTAGCGACACATGTCGGATCGCCATTGGTCGAAAATTTCATCGGAAATCTAATTCAATTATTTTACCGACAATGACACATGGCGGTAACACGTGTCAATTTTTAATTAGTCGGAAATCTTTTTGGAAATCTTGTATAATTACTACCGATAAAGACACGTGTCATATTATTATTGGTGATAAATCTATCCGGTAAATCTTTTTTAAACATTTCACTACATGACAAAGCTGATTTGCATGAAGCAAATAGTGAATGGGTGTGTACAAAACTTGATTTGCTTGAGCAAATCTTGGATATATTTTGCTTGAAGCAAAATTTGCTCTTGCTTTACTTGTTCTGCTCATGGGTGCGGATGCTCTAATGCTCAGAGCTGTTAGATGTCAATTATAGTATTGGACGACTGAGAATTCTTTGGTTCGCACAACCCTAAACTCACAGACGTCCGCTTCAAATCTTACATCTCTCTCTCTCTATATATATTTAGGAAAAATTCTTCATTGAGAACCCTTATAATGAGGACTTGGTGAATATTTTCTCATTAAACCCATTTTTTCTTTATATTTTGGCAAATGCACTGTTAGTTAGATAGATAATGATGGGTAGATTACTCATATAAAATTTTACAAAAACTGAAAATTGTTAAGTCATTCATAATCAAGACTTATCACTTATGAACATGAACGGTGTATGTTTGACAGTTTTAGTTCGCCCATTGATTTGATCTTGTTCGACACCTTAACGATTTTCAATTTGGTTAAAAATTTGTAGAAATGATCTGCTCATCAATATCTAAATATCTAACAGTTAACTTCGTAAAAATGTTATCGAAAATGACTCTTACGACAATTTTATGAAAAGTACTCATCAAATCCTCATTATAAGGGTTCTCATAGGAAGAGTTTCATATATATATAGTTGCTTAATTTTGGTCACCATTCAAATAATTACACTTGCTGATAATCTATATATGTTGTAAAATTATACTTATAAACTCAATTATTTTTCAATCAATAAAGTATTGTACGTAGATACAGGCATGAATCCAGAAAATTTTAAACACCTTGGACTATAATGTTATATTGTGCAGCTCACGATTTTATTTTATTTTTTTGATGTGCATATATAAACACAACAATGAGCCAATATATGAACTCAGACCTAAATATAATGGTTTGAGTATGTACATATATAGATGTTAAATTCTGTTAATAGAGTATTATCACTATACACGTCACAAACCAATTGGTTTGATATTAACTTACTTGTGTGGAAGTTTACTATAACCCCAAATGACCTAAGTCTGTTGGTTGAACTAAGTAAAAGGAACAACCCATAGTAGCAGTCCATTTCCACCATCAACTTGGCTCATTTTTGTTTTCTCTTCAATCACAGAGAGACGTGAGCAACCAAAACAATCATCTACTATAACCCCACAGAGGATTGTTTTCTCTTCGATCCTTTTTGTTTTCTCCTTTTTATGTCTTTACATTCCTTTTTTTGGTCAAATAATTTGTTTAGCAAACTCTTATTTTGCTAATATGTTTACACTCGATGTGGTGTTGCTCTTGGATGTGGTGTTGCTCTTGGCTATGCCCAGTTCATACACCAATATGGTGTCGCTTCTAGCTTTGTCCAATACTTATACTCGAGTGGTGGTTGGTCTAGCTACGTCCAGTTTTAGGTTTAATTATCGTTAGATAATCTCACATGTGTTCCACATCAGTTTAGTTCTTCTTACCCCCAACCTCAATGAAATGAGAGGTTTGAGTGATGGTGATTATGGTTGTCACCTGAAAGTGACTTGCTACCTGTTGGTGCAAGCATCTTACCTTAACGATTATGAGAGCTCGCCCCCCTCCAATTTTTCATTGGTTTTTGGTTAAGTTCTTGTCCTGTTTGTGTCATTTGATTTGGATTTTTGGTCCTGATTTGTAACTAAGGTTTCTCCTCGGTTTTAGTAGTAGAAAGAGCATTTTTTTTGGTGTTGGTTATCAATTAATGTGTGCGTTGGTATTAGTTTGGTGTCGACTTAGAATGTATTTCTTGGAATTGGACTCTTTTGTCGCTTTTCTGGGTGATCTTTGCACGACTATTTATGTTAGTGCAACATTACGAAGACAATGATAATAATAGTTTAGTTTTATGCTATTTTTCTCTTATTTTTTTTGTTGTCCCTTCTGCCCTGATCATCTGTTATTTAGGTTCAAGGTACAATTTTTCTATGTAATTTAACTTGTATTTGGGCTGTTGGGACTCTCCACTACCAAAAAATATTTTAGCCGACGAAATTAATTAAAACAGGCCAACGATTTTTTTTCGTCGGCTATACTATACTTTAGCCGACGAAGAAAAGTTGTCGTCGGTTAAAGTATTTGAGCCGACGAAAAAAAAAATCTCGTCGACTTTAGTTGAAAAAAATTGTCAGCTAAAGTGTGACTTTAGCAGACGAAATTTTTTGTCTTTAACCGACGACTGGGACATGTGTCGTCGGTTATACTTTAGCCGACAATAATAAATGCATTCGTCGGCTATACTTTAGCTGACGATTTTTTTGTGTCGTCGACTAAAGTTCTTGGGTTTAAATCGACATGTTTCATCCCACCTGCAGTCTCTCTCAAAACCCAGCAATCTCTCTCTCTGTCCACCGCCCAACTCGCCCCCCTCTCTCTCTCTATCCGTCGCCCAACCGCCTGTCCCCGCCACTGGCCAGAAATCTCTTGGGTAAAGTTTACAATTTGAGATTTGTTTTAAAATTTAGGGTTTAAGTGAAATTGTGTTTGTTAATGAAAATGTGTTTTGTTTTCATTTTAGGTGTTGTTGGCTATTATGGAAATAAAATTATGGAATTGACAGATTGTGGAAAAAGTGAAGACTTAAGCCGACGGCTATTACTATTGTCGTCGTCTAAAGTAGTGGCCGACGACCTTTAGCCGACGACACTTTAGCCGATGATAATTCGTCGACGTTTACTTTAGTCAACGAAAAAGTCTAACAGGCCTACAATTTTTTTTCGTCTGCTAAAGTGTTTTTTTTGGTAGTGCTCGCTCGTTGTGTTTTCTCTCTCTGAGTTTTAATTAAAGTTACTCTTTGATAAAAAAAAAATTAAAAAAAAGGCCGAAGCGGAAGAAGCTCTCCATTTATTATACTTATGGAGTCATGGAACCATGGAGTTTTCTTTTTCGATGAGAAGAGGTTACTCGGGGGTAATACTAGTTGGTGGAAAGATGAGATTGAGAGTCGCGAGAAAGTAAATCAGGTCAACGTTAATGAAGGTCTGAGGGAATCAAAGATAACTTTTAAGCAGAGTATGAATTTGTCAGAAAAAGGCCGTGGACAACCTTCTATGTAGTTCCGCCCCTCCGTAGATACATTTTGCCGTAGATCATTTCCCTTCGATATGTGGCAAAATTAATTGTAAAATGCATGTATGGTAATATTATTTACTCTTTTAGGTTAATGATTGAAAAGCATACTAAGTACGTAGTACATGCATAAATGAGAGCTATCCAGCCAGCCTTTGGAAGCAAGTAAATTAAAGTACAATTAATCTCAAAGCGGGCAATTATATGAACAGCTTGCTAAGCTACCGTGATCGAGTACCAAAAGCTTGCATGCATTGATCGATTTTTCTGGTATAGCATAAGTTTTAATGAATTAGCTAGAACAAAGCTATAGTCTGAATTTGCTTTATATATGGTCGGGATGTTGTTGGGATCGATCGGCCTTGCGTAGCTAGAGATGTTCGATCAATTCGATCTGGTCACAGCTGCTCATAATTATAAATTGTTGAACAAGGTTTTTATACATAATTCCGATCAAATCATCATCATTTCTCTATTTTCATCATCATATATCACTGTTATCTAAGTTCACGTTCATATATATATTTACTCTATAACAATTTTGAAGCAAGGAGGCCACTGTTGCGAACCCTGTTCATTCTATTCAGGGCATGCCATACGTGTGAACCACTGTTGCGAAACCTGTTCTGGATAAGATAATCTGCTCTCTCTCTCTTTCTCCCTCCCTCCCTCTCTCTGTTTGACTCTCTCACTTCCGATTTGCAATCGCTTGCTCTCCTCTCCGAATCTGCCATCTCTCTGCGTCTCACTGATCAAGGTAACAGCTCATTTCGATCTCCGACTCTAGACTTCCGAGGTTCCGATCCGTCCCCCAGTCGTTGATCAACAATCACAGCTGCACTCACTCACTCTTTTGGTCGATTTGGAGGTCAGGGTTTTCGATCGGTTTCTCATTGAATTTTTCTTTCTCTTTCGATTTGTTTTATGGTTCTGGTTGGTTTTCGATCGGTTTCTCATTGAATTTTGCTTTCTCTTCCGATTTATGATATGGTTCTGGTTAGATCATCGATTGGATTTGACACGGGTTTGATTTGGTCCTCTCGGCTGTTGTGGTATGTGTGTTCTTTATGGTTTTGATTGATCTCTCCATCCCTTTTTTTTGTGGTTATCTGATTAATATGTGTATGGCTTCGTGATTCGAAGGTTCCGATTTATTTGGGCTGTGTATAATAATTCGAAGCTGTGTATAATATTTAGAGATCAATCATTCTAAAGCTGTGTATCGGTTTCGAAGGTTCAAGTATCGGTTTTGATTGATCTCTCCAATCTTTGTTTTGGGCTTGAATTTAGATACAGAGCAAACATGAAACTTTATGATCGAAGCTTTAAAGTAATATCAAAATGAAATATAAACCTTTCAAGCAATCAATTTTGAATTCGAATTAAGTTGATGCATCTGTCTGCATATTCATCAAGCATAAAATAATTAGCAAGATCTTCATCTATAAATTTCTGGTTCTCAGTTTTTTTTGTTATTTTTTTCTTTGTATGAACAAGGATCTAGATGAAACTTACTGTCCAATATGTAAAGAATCTGGGGTAGTTGTCACCATACAACTCTGGGCTAACCTGAAAAAAAAAACATGAATTTTCTATTAGTAAAAAATTTAAGGGGTTTCCTAAGGTAGATGCAAATGAAATGAGGAACATGCCTGCCAACCAGCTTCAATAGTATTTAGATCATTGCCAAATGTACCAGAGATAACCCAAATCTGTGATAAGCTAAATTCATATTGATCAGTCACTCTAGGTGTCCAGACATTGATACTGGCCTGTGCTCCATAGTACTGTTCTCCATTCACAAACACAACTGCATGCTGTAAAAATTCAACCAAGCATAATAAAAAACCATCAGATACTGAGTTTCACTATTGCAATACACATTGACCATCGTTGACTCTAATAAAACTCTCATCATCGACCTCATGGCCACTGCCTGATGAGTCCCTCCTCACATGTCTTCTCGGTAGCTTTCTTCCAAATCTTTTCACAGAACTTGCTCGGAAAATGTCTTTGTCTGTGGTTCTCCGAATCGGAACAGTCCCCTCCGGGCATGCCTCACCGGACTCCGACCATAGCTGATAAGTCTCTTCCACTGTGTCTGTGCTGTTATAGGATTTAGGCCTCTCTGGCAGATCCTGTTAAATCATCATCACACATTTCTATTCAGAAATCAAATATTCAAAATTGAAACCATTATCAACTACCCTTTACAGCTCTGGTTAAAGGGTTGGTCTTGGAAATTAAAGTTTTTGAGTTTTTGATTGGTATTAGATATATTACCAATGGTTTCTGGCCTTTGAGCTCGGGATGGTCAAAAGCTGGTTGGAGATGGGTTTAGGGCAAACGAGATTAATAGATAGAGCAAACATGAATTTAGACAGTTCTTTATCAAGTCTGCTTTATGATCTGCTTTATGATGTTGGAACTGTTTGGAATGTGCTTCATGCTTTTTTGTTGTTGTTGAAGGATTGTGCCTTCTCCTTCAAATTCAGAGTGAACCTATAAAAACTGTGGCAAAGGTTGCTTTCTCTTCTCATGGCATATGATGTTTTGGGTCTCAAGTTATGCCTGCTTTATGATCTGCTAAAGTTCTTTGTTTTGGGCTTGAATTTAGATACAGAGCAAACATGAAACTTTATGATCGAAGCTTTAAAGTAAAATCAAAACATGCAGTATGCTAGAGCAAACATGAATTTAGACAGTTCTTTATCAAGTCTGCTTTATGATCTGCTTTATGATCTGCTGAAGCATATGATCAGTATGAAACTGTTGGGCTTGAATTTTTGTTTGTTTTGATTGTATATAAATTTTAGTTTTTATTCTGTCGTCAGCTTTTTTGGCTGTGTTTATGGACTTTTTTAGCAAAGCTCAAAGCTTTCGTGCATGCATCTTCTGGGTTGTTAAGGTTTTGTTGTCTTGGGATTTTCTTTCAGTTGAAACAGATGGCTGCTTCAGATTCGAAGGTTCCGCATTTAATGAGGTTTTGAAGCACAAGTAGACCAAAGTTTGTTGGCTTATTATATCTTGGAAGGTTTGATCTTTGTTCATTGGTTTTATTAGATGAATTGATATGGTTCTAAAGTGAAATTTATGGAATGCATGCATCTTATGTTTGTGTAATTGTAGAGAATCAATCAACTAATTATTTGTAACAGTTCTGAGCTAGGTTGAGCTATGCTGTAGTTGCAGAATTTTTTTGCTGATGATGTGATGGATTTGAGAATTGATTGCAATAGGTATACATCTCAATTTATGCTAAATTGAAGCAGATCGATAGTACTTTGCAGTCCTTCTCTACCAAGTCTTTTAAATTTACTCGACTATGTGATCAAATAAGTCAAAATACAATGCATATAAGAGTTACACAACTTACCAGCTATAACTACATGATTCTTGCTACCATGCCTTTTTTTCAAGCAATTGTTGCCATATGCTTCCTTCTGACCTTTGATGCAGGCTGTCAAAGCCATGCCAGATTAATTTGTAAGTAGATGAATAAAATGTGGGACTATCCCTTCACATCAGCAATGTAGTTTACTGATGATACGTTTACTATGCATGATTAGGTGCTTATATACGCATAAATTCTAAGTCTTTTTCGGTCTATTTTGTTTTTGAATTCTTGATAATTGAGTAAGCTACCTTAGTTTTCTTTGATTTGTTTGAACGACTATGATGAAAACCCAGTCACATTTAGATTTGCCTGTGCTTGATATTAGCTGATGGGGTCAATGTTGTGAGTCTTCTCTGGGTTTCTTTGTATAGAGTTTGAAATTTCCTTCTTGAAGCTTGGAAATATTTGTTTTCCCTAAATCAAGATTATCATTGATGTGGCGGCATTGGGTTGAGATGCAGTTACAGTTTTCCCTTTGTTTGTGCCAAACATTTCAAGTTATATCACAATTTTGAAGCATCCTTAGTACTGTTCAAATCCCTGTTCATTTGTTAAAAGTGGGACGTTGGAATGACTATCAAGCTAAGGAAGTGAGAGGATGACAGGAAGAGGTGGTTTCTAGAGAAGCCGTTTAGAAAAGAACAAAGAACAACTTCACTTAGTCTCAACGTTTCTTGATTCTTTGTAGATCTGATTCATGAGTTTTATGGTTTGTATGTTGGCTGTATGGTGTTGAATTTATTTAGAGTTTATATGTCCATATTTTTTTTTCAATGTCTAAAACTTTTCCATTGTACATTCGATTTCAAAATTGAGTTAAGTAATTTATGTCAGTTTTGGAAAGATATTTCCGTGTATGATTCGTATATGATTGTGGGTAAAAGAAAATTTATTAAATTGAAATGCATATATAAGTAATGCGTGTATAATTCGTAATTGTGTGGTTTGATAATGAGTGATTTGGTTGCGTATTGATTTTTATTTCAGAGAGAGAAAAGCAACCTTCACCTTCACGTACGGGTTCAAATTCTGTTGTTTTATCGGCCAGAGAAGAACAAGCTTGGCCTTCAGGTATGGGTTCTTTTGATGACTCTCCCTCTTTATTTTCATGTTAAAGAGGATTACTACTGTACATCACCTAGGCATCAACGCTGATGTATTACTGCCCAAATTTACTAAAAGTCATTACTTCATTGATATTTAGAAAGTAAGAGTGCACCTTACAGAAAAATCTAAAAAATCTAAATGAGGTTACAGCAAAACCAACGTATTCAAAGCAGTAAGTGGTTCTTCTTTGATCTTATTGTTATAAAAGGCATATATAAAAGACTAAAACATAATAATGAAACCCGGAGCAAAGAAAAGTTGGGGTTTACCATCAAGAGTACCCTTAAAGCCAGACCTAATCTCATCCCAGCCTTACTCATCTTATCCCACCTACTCTTCCTTACATTCAACCTTTCCTCTCATCGCGGCCTGACTCACATGCAATACTAATATCGTAGTATACCTAATTATCACTAATGTATTAATATAAATATCCCTTATTTCATCAAGATATGCACAAACACGAGCACCGATAGATTGGCGAGTGGTGGAAATTGTTCATGCCTTCATGGCCAATTGGAAGAATCTGGTTTTATTTATTATAAATGAACTGATAATGCATCTTTTTGGAAATTGTTCATGGCCAATATTGTGTCTTATAGATTACAAATGTTGCTACAAATCAATTTGCTCATTTGTGACTAATATAGTCTCATTCGTACACAATGTCTACCCAACTTTTATTTCCAAAAAATGGATCACAAGAGTGTCAGCACCGTAAAAAAATTGATATCATCACCAACATCAGGGAAAAAATTGTGTCCCTCCAACATAATCGCAATTGCACACTACAATCTCACTTCATTCGATCGATTTGTCAGCCTCATTCTCATTCTCACTTTTCGATTTGAAATTTAAGATTCCATCATCGTTGTATCTTCTGTGTTCGTAAGGTTTGGATATAGGTTCCCTTTCTCTCCTTGATTTGAAGTTCTTTTTCTTATTGTGTTTCTATTTGTGGATTCAGATTTCATAGTTTTGCAATAGCCCTCTACCTGTTTGGGTTTCGTTCCCATCATCGCTGATCCTGACTAAGTATAATTCAGTCTGCTCAGTTGGCATCTTTGTTCCGAAATCAGGTATTGATTTCGTTTTAGTGAAAAGCTAGCTTCGATTATGTCCTCTTATTGGGGGATAGTATGTGGTTAACGTTTACGTGAGCTGTCTGTAAATATATATTGATGGGATTTGAACTTTGTGTTGTTGTCTTGCAGAGATTTAATAAGGAACTCAAAGAAAAAAATAGATAAAACATCAAGTGATAAACAGAGAGAAGTACAGCCTTCAGGTTCGTCAAATTGAATCTCAACTATCTTCTTTTCTGAGCAATTTATGTGAAAGTTTTAAGCCAATCTGTTTTGGGTAGGCTTGATTTTTGTGGGTAATTGTTTTGCTTCTATCATAGCTTCTCAATTGGCCAGCTATTAATTGGCGTACTCTATCTAAAGAGCTCTAATCAAACCATCCTTCTATTTGATTAAATTTATGGTTTGTTAGGTATGTTTTGTTCGCTGCCTTCTTAAATCACGGCAATTCTGTTTGTGGGTTTATGCTAAGTAAATTGAGAGGTGCCATATGCTAAGATTTTGTAGGTTGAACTCCGCTACAATCTCCAAACATATATATTTGCCTCATAAAGAAAGAGCCAAATAGATTATGCTATACATTGATCATTCAACATAACAACAGTTGAAGCCTTTGCCAAAAATAGAGAAAAATTTATTCTATGTTGTTTGATTGCCTCTTTTAGGTTTCTTGATGAGTGATTTAGCTATTGGGGCTTTATTTAATTCCAATTACATGACGGAGATCAATTTGATCAGTGTTTCCTATTTTATTTTCTTTGGATTCTCATATATATGGTGTGATTCGGTGATACTTTGGGGTTGTAAGCAATGGGGTTATCTGGATTTCTCTTTTCAATTGTTTTAATAGTTACTGCTCTCTTCGTTGTAACCAATGTGCATTGTTGATTTTTTCCAATGTGCACAATTGCCTAATTGCATTAAAGTATGGTAAACTTTGTGTAATTGTATTTACCTTGCAATTTATAAACTTTGGGATATTCACTTAAAATGTAAAATTTTGCATGTTGGTGCGCTCACGATTTCGTTAGATTGCTAAACTCCTCAGTGTATGTGCTTCACTTTTCATTTGATGATAATGCCAAGTGACAATATGTTTTCTCTAATGTATGATTACTAAGTTAGATAATTTGAGGTCCTCACTTGGGTTTTTTTTGATTTTTTTATTTGGTGAAAATCAAGGACTGGCCATTGATTGTTGTTTGGACTTTTTGTTGTGCTTTGAGGACATACGTTTGCTCAATGGTGTGATCTTTCACTGTGTCTCTTTGTTCATGAATAGAAACATAGAAGATGATTTGTGCTCATCTTAAAGCAACTATCTCTGGCTGGAGTTTATGCTCATCTTATGTCTTTTTCTTTTTTGGATACACAGCTCATCTCATCTCATCTCTTTTGCTGCCTCCGGTCGACATCTCTACTTTCTCATCTGATTCAACTGATCTCCTTTGATGGTAATCGATGAAATTGTTGGTGTTTAAAGCATTTGTTTTTAACTAAATGGAGTAGTTAATGCGTTAGAGCTAAATGATATTATTTTGGAAATTTGACAGTATTGATCTTTTCTTATGTTAATGATTATGGTTGTATATTTGTCATGAATCATTAGATACTTCCTATTAGTTTTTTTTAAACGCAACCGGGATTAGCTCATCAATTTGACCTGAAATGGAAAAAATAACAATCCCAAAATAGTCGGAGGGCTATATTCCTCAATTTGTCCACTATGAAAGTAAATCAATTACATCATGCTTTGTGATGAATTGAGTTATCTCATAGTAGTAAATTGATTCTGGATAGTGGTATTTTCTCCTTTAAGAAATTTATGTCATGAATAGATAACATTTGGCTATGGTCAAACATTAAGTTTTTATTTGTATGTGGTGAGAACTTTGGTATGGTATCTATATGCTCAGTTCTATTATGAATTTATATTTTTTTGCTCTGTTGCTTGGATTTGGATTTAATGAACCGAATCTGAATGCTATTAAATTTTTTTCGGCTAAAAAATGTAAATTAGTTGATCATTTGCATTACATTTGCTGGCAATGTTTTTCATTTCAGTAGATGTTTAAAGCTAAAGCCATTTCTTGGTAGGCAGTGTTGGTGTTGTGCTAGGTACCTTTCCATGATAAAAGGTTTTACTGATTAATTGTGCTTTTATTTAGGTATGGGGCCAAAAAGGAAATCAAGCAAGAGGAAACTTTTTTTCCAACCAAATTTTGAACAATCATCATCACACCATGAGACAATTGTAACGCCACAATATTTTGAAGATGAGGGACCAAGTGAAACAAATCTAGGCATCTCAACCAAGAAGTTAAGCAAGAGAAGTTGTTTCTTTGAGGATCAGCAAAATTTTCGAAATGAAGGTACGAGTTCAATGCCTATAGAGGAGAGAAGCTACGACAAGAATGATGTTGTCGATGAGAATGTGTCAGGTAATCATTGAATCTCTATTTTCAATAATCATTATTTTATGATATTAAATTAGTTTACCAAAAGTTCTCATAAGCATAGCAATAATATTTTTCAACTTGAAATGCAGTGCTTGCTCTACCTTTCCTTGGTCAAGCATCTTATCAAAGAACTCGCCAAGGTAAATGATATATTACATCATCAATTTTTTGGCTTATAAAATTTTATTATTTTTTTAACGCAATTTTTAATGCAGGTGTGATTGTGAATTATAACGACTCTGGAGACGATTCCTACACATGCAATTATTGCGGTGCTTCCTTTTGGTCAGGCGAGGCTTTAAAGAGAAGAATCAAAAATCAATTTGTTTATACGAATTGTTGTGAAAAAGGACAAATAAAACTTCCAATATCAAATCCAACTCCAACTTTTCTTGAACAATTATTGAATCCAAACAATGGTCGTCAAAGTACACTTTTTCGTGAAAATATTCGGGTTTATAATGCCATGTTTGCTTTTACTTCTATGGGTGCAAAAATTGATTACAAGATAAATAATGGAACAGCTCCTTATGTATTCAAAATTTGTGGACAAGTGCATCATTTGATGGGATCAGTGTTACCTTTTGCAAATGAATGTCCTAAGTTTGCCCAATTATATGTTTATGACACGGGAAATGAGATTTTAAATCGCATTAATGCCATTGATCCAGATAATAGAAATCAAAATATTGATGTTGCCATTGTTGAAAAATTAGCAAATATGCTTGACGACATTAATGAATTGGCTAAAAAATTTCGATCAATGAGAGATCAATTTGAAAATATTTCATTGCCTAATTGTAATATGACTCTACTTGATCGTCAGTCTATCGATGGTAAGCAATACGAATTACCGAGTGCTTCTGAAATTGCCGGTTTAATTGTTGGTGACATTGGAGAATTTAATTCTAACAGAGATATCATAATTCGATCGATTGATGGACATTTGAAGCGAATATCAAAGATACATCCGAAATTAATGTCATTACAATATCCGCTACTATTTCCATATGGTGAGGATGGATTCAGAATAGATATGTTGTTAGAGTGTACGGAAAGAGAGCGTCAGAGAAAAAGAACAAAATTGACGATGATAAAATTTGTCTGTTATCAAATCCATGATCGAGAAAATGATTCTAGCACTTTGCTAAAAGGCGGAAGATTGTTTCAACAATACTTAGTTGATGCATATGCGACAGTTGAGGAAAATCGCTTAGAATATATAAGAAATCATCAACCATTATTGAAGTGTGAACAATGGAATCAATTATCTACGCTTGCTTCAAGTGGTGTTACTCGATGTTCTGATGTGGGAAAAACAATTTTTCTTCCAGGTACTCACACCGGCAGTCCTAGAGATATGTTAAATAACTATCAAGATGCCATGGCAATTTGTAGATATTACGGTAATCCGGATTTGTTTATAACTTTCACTTGCAATGTTAAATGGCCAGAAATTGTGAGATATTTTGAAAAAAAACCTGGGTACAAAGCGGAAGACAGACCAGATATTGTTTCTCGGATTTTTAAAATTAAATTGGATGATATGATAAAATTCATTAAATCCGGAGAACCTTTTGGAGATATTGATGCACATGTTTGTACAATTGAATTCCAAAAAAGAGGATTGCCACATGCTCATTTATTAATTTGGCTTCAAAGACCATACAAGTGTTACACATCAACAGATATTGATTCTATTATTTCTGCTGAATTACCAGATAAAAACATTTGTCCAGAACTTTTTGAAATAGTTAGTCAATTTATGATACATGGTCCTTGCGGTCAATTAAATTCAAAATCTCCGTGCATGAGAGATGGGAAATGCACAAAATCTTTTCCAAAACCATACATTTCTAACACCGTTTTTCATGCAATTAAGGCTCCTCACTATAGAAGACGTGATGATGATTCAAAATTTGTAAATAAAAATGGAATTCATGTTGGTAATAATTTTGTTGTTCCATATAATCCTATTTTGTTGTTGAGGTATAATGCTCACATAAATGTTGAATCGTGTTCTCAGTCTATGTTAATAAAATATTTATTTAAATATATAAATAAAGGTCCAGATAGAGCTCGAGTGATGGTTCGTGACAATGTAAATGATGAAATACAAAATTATTTGAATTGTCGATATTTAACTCCGCACGAATCTGTGTGGCGATTGTTTGAATTCTCCATTCATACTAGATATCCTGCAGTGCAATACTTAAAAATTCATTTGCCAAACGAGCAGAGTGTTTTCTTTTATGAAGGACAATCTATTGAACAAGTTGTAGAAAATCCAGATGCAGAACGTACAATGCTAACTGCTTGGTTTGATGCAAATACTTTTTATAAAGACGCTGCTAAATTAACTTATGCTCAATTTCCTTCTCAGTTTGTTTGGGACAGTGATAGCAAAACATGGAATCCAAGAAAGAGACGATATGACGTTATCGGTAGAATTGCACACGTACCACCACTTGCAGGCGAATTATTTTACCTGCGAATGCTGCTGAATATTCAAAAAGGATGTCGCAATTTCGATTGGATCAAAACAGTCAATGGAATTACATACGCCACTTTTCAGGAAGCATGTCGAACATTGGGATTACTAGATGATGATAAAGAATGGAACGATGCACTGGTTGAATCTGGATTTACTGCGACCTCTTCTCAGATTAGACAATTATTTGTTACCATCATTCTTTTTTGTGATGTCTCAAATCCGCGAGCTTTGCTTAATGCACATTGGATAAGTATGTCTGATGATATCTTATACAAAATTCGATCGGAATTCAACATGCCCAACCTTACCATACCTGAGGATGATTTGAAAAATAACGTTTTATATGAACTTGAAAAATTGTTTAGTATGGCATCCAGTTCATTGAAAGAACATCATTTGCCGATGCCAAAAACAGAAAAGATACATGAGTTGAGCAATAAATTAATGAGAGAGGAATTAGATTTTGATTGTGAGACACTTAAACGTGAACATTGTGAATTGATTACTAAATTAAATTTGTGTCAGAAAATTATATACGATGAAGTGATTGAAGCTGTGGAACAGAAAACTGAAAAATCATTTTTTGTGTATGGTAGTGGCGGAACAGGGAAAACTTTTTTGTGGAATACTATAATTTCTAAACTAAGATCTGAAGGAAAAATTGTTTTGGCTGTTGCTTCGTCAGGAATTGCTTCTCTGTTACTTCCAAAAGGTAGAACAGCGCATTCGCGTTTTAAAATAAAGCCTGTTATAGAGAAAGATTTAAAATGTTCGATAAACAAACAGACGCATCTTTCAGAATTAATTGAAAATGCACATCTAATCATTTGGGATGAAGCTCCGATGTGCAATAAATATTGCATGGAATCATTAGATAAAACTCTTCGAGATATTTTGTCAGCAAACTCTGATGATCGAAAGACACAAATACCATTTGGAGGCAAAACAATTTTGTTCGGCGGAGATTTTAGACAGATTTTACCAGTTATAGAAGGAGGAAGCAAGAGTGATATTATTGAGGCGTCTTTGAATAATTCATATCTATGGTCATATCTTAAAGTTTTTTATTTAACAGAAAACATGAGATTATCGTCTATCGGATTGACGACCACTGAAAAAGATGAGATTCAAAATTTTGCAGAATGGATGCTACAGATAGGAGAGGGTCGATTACAGTCAAATTTTCCAACAAATGACCCTGATACATCTTGGATTCAGATTCCTGAAGAGTTACTCACTGATTCAACTTTGGATCCTATCAAATCAATTTTTATGGCTACTTATCCAAATTTTGATTGTAAATATAACGATACATGTTATTTGAGAGAGCGTGCCATCGTCACACCGAGAAATGCAACAGTACATGAAATAAATAAATATGCAATTACTTTGTTGCCTGGTGATAAAAAAATATATTTTAGTTCTGATTCGATTTCATTCAATTCTGCTACCTATAGTGATAACAGTCTTTTGTATCCTATAGAATTTTTGAATAAACTTGAATTTAGCGGTCTACCATCACACGAACTCATACTGAAGATTGGAATGCCAATTATGTTATTAAGAAATTTAAATCAAATACAGGGGTTGTGCAACGGAACACGATTGATTATAACTAATTTGTTTGAAAAAATAATAGAGGCAAAAATACTGACAGGGACTAATATTGGGGAAAAGGTTTATATTCCAAGAATTGTGTTGAATGCGAATGAAACTAAGTGGCCATTCACATTCAAGAGACGACAGTTTCCTATCAGAGCCTGTTATGCAATGACAATCAACAAAAGTCAGGGTCAATCACTAAATCAAGTCGGAGTATATTTAACAGAACCAGTTTTTAGTCACGGACAATTATACGTTGCACTATCGAGAGTTACATCAAAAAAAGGCTTAAATATTATGATAAACAACGGTGACAACATACCAAATAATTATACAAAAAATATAGTTTACAAAGATATTTTTCAAAATGTATAGTATATATAGCAATAATTAAATCAAATAGGAAGAAAAAGAATGTAAATAAATATAGAACAATTTTTTTGCTGTAAATGAAGAGTTCTTTAGGATTTTGAAAGGAGCTACAATATCTCCTTACTTTTGGTATTTATGTAACTTGCTTGAAAGTTTACATAGTAGATTATAGTTTTATTTTATTTTTGTGATGATTATGTAGAATCTATTTACAAATCTATTTTTATGCCAAACAACAATTAGGCTTCCAAAAAATTTATAACACTTCGTCATAAAACCGCGCCAAGGCGCGGGCACCTACCTAGTATATATATGTTCTTGTGGTAAATTAACTTTGTGATAAGTTAAGTTCAACTGCTATTGAATCTTAAATCCAATAGTAGAGAATAATAATAAGCAATCACCCCACATGTGAGTGACTGATGTGATCTCAGCTCTCGACTGCTTTCCGGGCCCTGCTTCTAGAACTCATCGTTTTTTTCCTAGCGAAGTTGGAACATTCATTTTCTGGGTCTCTTGGTACATACCCGAGAACTTGACACTTCTCTTTAAGTTTACAAACATCCTGTGTGAATCGAACTGATCTAGAACAATAAGTTTAAGAAAAAAATATCATTCTGTTTAATGGTCAGGCCCAACTTCACCTATTGATGGGTTATTTCAGCTCTATTTGATTTTTCATTTTTGGAATAAAATGATTAAAAACAAGGCCCAAGAAACAAATCATTAAACTGTTTGAGGAGAATGATATGATAGGCTGAAAACTATAACTCTTTCATTGATAAAATGTCTTAAATATAGGCTGATACAATCTGTTACAATAAATATCTCGATATAACAGGGATTATCAGTATTTCTATCTAATCTAATCCGTATCTAATTAGGACAAGACACACACCGAAAATTAGGGAGAATAAATCTCCTCAACATAAACTAATTTACCTTGGGGGCTCAGGGCAGTAACTTTAGCTCTCCTGGTTAATTAGGGAAAGTATTGGAAGATTTGGCGAATGGTGGAACACTAGGATTTCGTACTCTCCGGAGTCCAAAATGTGGTTGGACAATGACGGACGGGTTCATGAGCAATGTGAGATGAGGTCTATGTGACTGATGGAAGTGCGAGAATACAAAACATGTGCATAATAGCGAGGACAAATTTGTTCATGAATACGAACAATATATATCAGCTAAGAAAATTTTCCGTCCACCGTACTTGTATAAATTATGCCTCTACTTCCAACTGAAAGAAGTGAAACAGCACTATTCATAGTTATCGAGTTCCTTGAGCTACACAGAATATCAAGCTACCTATGGGGTGGGTCATAGTTAAAACTTAAAACCATAAGAAGAAAAAATGCATGTTTGCACAGTTGCACTAGTTTTGGTATGGCAACTTGTTTGGTAAAGACCAACTTCGATCTGCAGGTTTTTTTTGCTTCAGCTTCTGTTATTCAATTTTTGAATAGGCGAAAGCTAATGAATTGTAAGTGCCAGTGAAATCCAATACAAGGTGCCAGCACTCTTTCTTTGCGTGTCCAAGTAATATAGGAGGAAAATGATCGATGCCTATCGCATTTATAAACAAAGCTATATTTGACCTGTGGGGGAATATTGCAAGCTTAGCTTACAGAAGCAAAAGAAGAAGTGGAGAAGGAATAACAAGAACAATACATCCTCATCAACCATTCATGGTGGAGGCACCATTTCAATGTCATATCTTGTACAACAACTGTATGTGACTAAAAAGAAACTAACATCAGATATAAAGCACCGTGTGGTTTAGATCCCCTCATTTGTGGTTAGAATATGTCAAACTGATCGCCACCGAATTAGTCCTCCACTTACAAATTAGAGCTGTTTCAAGTTCACGCCAAACAGAATGGGCCCGTCTCCAATACTAGTTCTGCACTCCCTCCGATCACTGCCTCCCCCTTGAGCAGCCCCCTTGCAGTGGTTTGATTTGCTGCAATAAAAAAATTTGCAATCAGAGTATGATTCCATACAACTTTGCGTGAAGAGAATCGTAAATCATATCGGAAAGGACGGAATCCGAGTAACTTGTGTCAAAGTAACTCATGGAAGCTTGATTATCAAGCAGAAGTGCAAAGAATAATTAGAATATGGTTTGCTGATTACAATTGGGGCGTATGGACCAAAAGCCTAACCAACTAAAAATGAGAATCAATAAAAAGAAGAGAATATAAAAAATCAACATGACCAGAAAGACAGCTCCTACATTTTGGCTATAAGAGAATGTTTTGTCAATATTGACAAAGCCTACTTTCAGAAAGCGGCTCTCAAGCCTTAGGAGGCAAGTCACAGGCATAATTTGCCAAATTTGTTTCTTGGAGAAAAAGACTTGGTTTATAAATCAAATTAGATAATATCATTAATATGCCAACTAGATCATTTTGAAATATAGTATCTGATTCTCAAACAGTAGACGAAACATAATAGAGAATTTCTTCGATCAAATCAATTCAAGACACACCAATTTCATACCTTGGCTCTGAAAGATTTGAGGATTGAAGAAAGCAACTTGTCTCCTGCTATCTGTCTGATCTTCTGTATCAGTTCATTCCTTGAAATCTTCGTCTCCTGGAAAAACAGAAAACAATAAAAAAAAAATGAGGACAACGCTCAATCCTAAAGATAAGCAAAACACTCTGCTCACAATGCAACGGGAATCGAGTACTTACTCTGTGAGCTTTATGGTACTTGAGGATCAAAGCAATGCTTTGTTGAGGCAAGAACTTCGAAAGCACACCGATCAAAGTTGGCAATGGCATCCAAGGTGATGTTGGTCGTCTAATCCCCACTTGAGTCTTCAAAAACTCTACAATCATACAACCAAACAAAAATACACAATCAGAACACGACTCATTCATCTAAAAAAACAAAAGAATACTAATTCCAAAATTGACTTCGCATTACCTTTCAAGCAACTAGGAGCTCTGAAACTAATGAGATACTCGGGCAAGATATGAGTGTTCATGTGAGTACTCCACACTATGTACTTCTTAGGACAAACCATCCTATCCACACCGGAATCAAACTCTTGAGAACTCGGATGATACTGCTCCACATTACCAGGCAGCACAACTTCCGCCTTCCCCAAAATCACACGGCAAAGCAAAAGATGTCGTAATCCGTCTTCATCAACACTCGAGCTATCCAAGCTACAAAACGTAACCAAAACATTTCAAACCTCAGTTGAAAATTCTCAATACAATAAGACGAAGAAACCTCTCAGCAAATCAAATCCGACTTTAACACTAAACAAACATTAAAAACAAGATAGAAAAAGTCAAAACCGCACCACAAAGTCTAAACTGTTCACGTATGACGCTTTGAACCAAGAAAACAAGGTGACCAAAAATAAAAGTTAACGTAACAACAACTCACCATTCTAGAGGAGAGTCATCCGGAGTTAAATAGACACCTTTTCCATAAACCCCATTATGATTTTCACTGAATCCATGTCCGATAATGCTCGAAATCTCGGCTTTCGAGGTCGGCGAGTGCCAAGCGTACTTGATATTGGCGTCGCCGCCGCATTTCTCCTGGACGGCTTTCATGTAGACCTGAAACGTCCGCAGCCGGGCTTGACCGGTCAAACCCGAGTGAGGGTTTTTATGAACCGCTGAAACAGTGACGTGCGGTCCAAGCAATCCCAAGCTGGCAACGAACCTTCTCCGTATCAGGTCGTGGACTCTTTCCCCTTCCGCAAGTCTCTCCAAACCTGCGGTGGACACGTGGCGGACGTCGGAGCCGCTGGTGACGCTGCTCACGCATTCGGAGTAGTCAGAATCCCGATCGTCGAGCTCCGGCTGCGTCGAGTCGGCGGTGAAAACAGAGCGAGGTTGTTGTTGAACGCTGTAGTCCATCATATCGCAAGATCGAACTTAACAAAAACAAATATTTACCGCAGTAAAAACTAAACCTAACGGAAGGATTTCGTGGCAGCTACGAAACAGAAATCAGGCTCTGTTCGAGACCGGAAAAATTGATCTGAAACAAAAAACAAAAAGTCGGCGAGTTGTAAAGGACGGCGAACAGGGCTATGTAGAAAGGCTATACATTTCTTTCTTTCTTTCGTCTAATATATAAGTCGGTGTTGTGAGAAAGTACGTTTAAAAAGCTGTGATCGAAGGCTAAAGAAGAATCTAAAAGAAGAAGCAAGTTGAGAACGTAAAAGGGAGATTGAAGGAAGAAGAAGATTTGATTATCGTAAGAGTTGACATGTATTTTATGTGTAGTGTGTGTGTGTATTAGTAGTATAAGAAGGAACTGGGTTTCTTGGAGGAGAGGGATTGAAGAAGAAGAAGGAAGAAGGCGGAAAAGGTTTTGGGGACAAAACTAACGGAACCGCCAATGTATTAGAGGGAAGTTTTTTTCACAAAGGCGGTGCGGCGCTGTTAGTTTTACCCGGGGAGAGGTTTATAAAACGCAGTCCCCCACGGTATTATATACAACTTAGTCAATTACAATAATGCCCTTTAAGGTCGTTCAGTGAATCACTGACATCTGATCGGTCAGGAAATACTTAGCCGGATAGGGACGAAGTTTTTTTTTTTTTTTTTTCTGGGTGTGTTGTGTCTTGAAATGATTGAAAGTATGTCTTTTGGTATTAGTATTTAGGACGTAATATGGCGTTGTTAATTTGGTAACGAGGTGCAGCGAGATGCGTTGGTCCAATGTAATGAAGCTAAGTATGTGACACTGTGGCAGTGCAGATACGCATCAAATATATATAGCAGCTTCTGGATTGGTTGCAGCCTCTTATGCATGTAATGGCACGATATTTGCTATTTTATTTATTTTTTGAATGAGGGGATGAGAAAGAGACTTGGTGGAATTCTATATGGCTTTTGGACAGAACAAAACAATGTTTGTTGCAAATTTGGATTTGATGGGACTAATGGGAGTCATACTATGGGCTGCAGTAGTTACTGAGAAATGAGAAACGATAGAATAGTTAGTTAAAAGTTAAATTTTTATTTAAAATCAGTTTAAATAGTGTAGGTATAATTAAAATTAAATATAATTTTTAGTTAAATTTGTAACGAGGGAAAAAATGACTTAGAACAACTCCAACAAATGTCCTATAATTTATTTTTAGTAGAAATATGAGATTTTTTCTTTAAAATCAACTCTACCAGATCCCTTATTTCATTAACTATAATAGGAAATCCCTATATTTTTACGTTTTCATCCCTTATTTCTATACCGAAAAACATGAATTGTAGATAATATAAGTCATAATTATCATTAAATTATTTCCTTATAGGTTGCAAAACAAATTAATGGCTAAGTAAATTATTTATCTATTTTCTATCAACCAATCAAAATCAACCATACATTTAAATATAACTAAATTATAAGTAACATTGTTGGAGCAAATTTTTGAAAGTACGTACATAGCTAAAATAGATTTCGGCTATGTATTTGAACAAAATGAGAAAATTTTAAGTTATGTTGGAGTTGCTCTTAGAGCTAAACATTTAACACTATATATTTAACTTTAACTTAAAATAGCTATCACTGCTAAAGTTGAAATAAAAAAAGTAATAGGCTACATTTAATTTTTTTGCTTAAAATAACTATAACTATAGTTTTACCGTTGGAGATGCTCTGAACGCACTGGCGGAGCCAGATGTTAGCTTGCCAGGACTTAAGCCCATGTAAGATTTTAGAAGGTAAAAAAAATCATATTTTCACTTGAACAAAAAAAAAAACTTCTCGAAATAATTTATTTTCCTCTCTGTGTCACTCTTTGTTATAAATCATATTAGTCTTTCCAAAGTCATCGTCTATTTGCTATTCCTTAACAAAATTGCATAAGGTTTTATGCAAATTCAAGGATTCAATATTTGTATAAGACATCTATATTTTGTTTAGACTATGTTTTTAGCCTTTTAAGTTTAAAATTTAAAATTAAAATTTTAGTGAGTTGTAGGTTGTAAGACTGTATTTTTCTTTAATTTATTATGTTAAATTTCAACTATCACACAAATCTATGGAAAAAAAATTGTGAGTACATTTCTCGGTTACAATTAGCCCAAATAACATTTTGATCCTAACTCCTGGGTAAACTGAGATACATTAGATTAAAATTCAATGTGACTTTATCATTGACCTGCATTTGATAAAAGTTGTTGGAGTAAATTGTAATTTACCTCGTTGTAATCAACTAATTAATCATGTGATCGAGTCATGACATGCCAAAACAAAGCATAATTTCGGTAGGCGTTGTTTGTTCATAACGTTCTTATCTGCCTTTTTTTTTGCGAATAAACAAATTTTTTATTCATTAACATAAAACAGTGTGACAAGCTGTAAATTCGTCCACAAGTCAGACAATAGGAACATGCAGTCAAGGATACCATGAGTCGAACGGACCCAACCTTTAACCGCAATAATCACCCATATAACCGGGCTACAGAAAACCAACCTCCCCTAGGAGTATCGATGCCCTCCTATTACCAACCTCGAGAAGAGAACATTCCCCTTCCGCATCGCGCACCAATATTGCCAGTACACGTGCAGGGATGTCTCCCCATTACATTGAAAATAAGAGAACAACGAAATTAAAACCATTTGTCCCCATAAATGACGCCACAATAATGGCACTACCCAAACATGACTCAACTCTCGCTAAAAAGAGGAGAGACTTATTAGACGCCAAAAACTAAAACAAACCCGAACTCAAGCGAGTAGGAACAGACCCAAAGACCTAAAACAAAACAATAAAACCAAATAAATACCCTAGGCCCAAAAAAGACTAGTCAATAGTCACAAAAGCTTTGTGGGCCACAGGCCCAATCCAATCTTGAAGGAAATCTAGCAGCCACGACCCTCCTCAACCATCTCCGCGTCCCTCCGCCGCACAACCAGTTGTGCACCGCCCGAATCTACCTAGGGTCAGGCCCCATCGCACCCCAGCCTATACCCAGCCCTTTGTCATTCCCGAGCCGAAACATCAAGGGCACACTCGGTCTGGTCACCGGACCAAAGGTCCAACGATCCCTAGAACATCAAGCCTGCCCGCTTGTTGCCAATGGCGCTAGACATGCAAAGAGAACCAATCGATCCCCACCTCCACAAACCACCCTCCCGTTTCCAACTCTTCCCCATGTCGTCGCTACCACTCCACCAGAAAGGACCCGGCAAAACGAGCACCAACACAACAAAAGAAACCATCACCAATATCTCCGGACACCCCCTTCCCGTCCCGCTAACCCTTGGAAATGTCGACGAGGTCGAGGCCGCCGTCGATCCAGAGGCCGCCGGACAAGAACAATAAAATCCCTACGTGAAAATCCTAATTTTGCTTCCGGGAAAGACAGAGCAAAACCCAAGTTCCAAACCCTTTCGTTCTTATCTGCCTTGGGGAGAAAGATATGATAAACACCATTTTCCATTCCCAATTCCCATGGGCTCATTCTCACAAAACCACGTAGAAGTTATAGGAAAACCGAGTTGCAGTAAATCACATTTAAATCATAAATATTTCCGAAATTAAAACAAGTTTCTAATTGAATCCCATAAGCGGTTTCATCATAAATAGTAAGCAAGTAAAAAATTTGGACAATTTTCTTGGCCTCTACGTTTTGATGGACTCATCATGCTGTAAACGTGAAGCTTTGACCATTATTGAGGCCTAGATCCACAAGTTCACCCACTACTGCACACAACCACAAGTCTCTGCGTCCATTATTAGTAGCAGCACGTACGATCTTAACCACTTCCGCCGTGGCATAATTCATAATTGGCTTTCTTGCAGATGAGGAAAAGCTCTACTTGGGCCTAAGCGATCAAAGTAGGTATATATATAGTACGTATGACCATGTGTGTAGGGGCTTAAGTTATGGACAGAACTAAGCTTCGATATTTATGTGAGGTATGACTCGAGGAAAAGGGAAATGTGATGTTTTGAGATAATGAAAGTCAGGGTAATTCGTTGCACCTTGCACATTATGATGCATATTTTTGGTACTCTATCTACCTTTTCACCATGTCACACCATGTGAGATGTCTACGATGGTCTATGAATCGACGTAGGCTCTGTGCCGCTGCAACATCAAAGGAGGATCATGAAAGAACCATGCCGGCATGCCCCATAAGAACCTAGCCCATCACACTCGGGCTTTGCTCGAGCCCAATAGTGCAAAGATCTCAAATAAGTTATAGGGTTATACATTGTTTAGCAAAGCCCAATTAGAATTTGAACCTTGAAACCCATTTGAACTTACTTTTAGCTCAAACTTCATTTGTATGGCGTTGAAACCCTTGGACCCTCAAAACTAGGGCGGGGATATTGTAACCGAAAATCGGAAAGAAAAAAAACACGAGTCGAAATTGAGTCACAGCAAAAAAGAAATTGAACCCGATACAAATCGAACCGAAAAAAAATTAAAATAAAAAAAACTGAAACATTTGGTTCGGTTTTAGTTTTTTATTTATAAAAACCGAACCAAACCGTAAAACTAAAATACGAAAAAACGACATTATATTGGGTATTTTGTAATATATTATATAAATATATGCAAAATTCAAACCTTAAAATCCTAAAATCTCAATTTATGCACCCCTCGTTAAGTTCTCTCATAGAGACGAATCAAAATGTTAGGTGGCTAAAAAAATAGTGTTTTATAGGGAATTTTTTAATTAGATTTTTAAAAAGTTGATTTTTATGTATTATGTATAAAACCGAAAGAAAACCGAAAAAATTTGAAAAAAAATCCGAATCGAAAAATTGCAAATTTTCTTTTAAACAATAAAAAATCGAACCGAAAAAAATATTACACTTTGATTTCAATTTTTACTAAAAATCGAACCAAACCAAACCACCTGAATCCCACTAGTCAGAACCAAAACTTCATTTGTACGTATGTCGTCGATATTGACTTAATTGGCTCATCATCACCTACTGCAATTCACAAAGGTTAACGTTTGTCGTCAAATTATGACTGCTAGCTCACTACTTCTCTGTTGTCTGTAAGCCCTTGCTCGTGTGATCAAGGCAAATAGCGTATAACATATTAACGAATACATTAATTAGGTACTCGGACATACGAACTTGCAACCGACTCTAGAGTCTAGATCGATCCAGGCATCCAGCAAGCAATAGCTTGTTTACATGTGCTTAAAGATAATAATATACATGTTGCTCCGTTCTTGACGAATGTGATATATATACCATTCTATGATACTGATGATAGCTACATTACATACAACATGTAGGGCAAGTAAGTGCACAAATTAATATATGTGTATATATATAGTGTGTGGGCATCAAATATAATTAGAAGATCTTTCATGATCAATGTATATGCTATATAGATATAGATATATTGTACTAATTTCACTAATCACGCTACATAATTAATAATTAGGTAGCCTAATTAACGTTGAAGCCACACGGATGATGAATGCAAGAGGACAGAAATGTAAGATAAAGATCGAAGAATTATAAACTAGGAGATTCAAAGATGATATAGATCTATGCAAATATGTAAATATGTAGCCGTGTGTGTGTCTGTGTGGCTAGAGAACAAAACGAGAAGGGCATGCATGCATGCACCGGCTAGCTAGGGTCAGAAGAAGACAGATACAATTTAGTCGGGGGTGAAGATCTTGTCCACCGACCCAGCTGGGATTTAGATTCGTCGTCAGTTAGCAAGCTTGCTTGTTGGTTTTGCTATTTCCTGCGTGGCTTGGCTGCGCCGCAGGCACCGTTCGGAAGTTGTGTCGTCTTTGTCGCGCATGCGAATAAGACTCTCACCTTCGTCTTCTTTTGAATTGGCACCATCCCGATCCTAGTGCTTGTACTTTCTCAACACACTTACTTTAACCTGAGCCCTAGCTTACTCGAGTTCGATCTATACATTAATTATCACTTCTTCAAATTAACTGCTTGAATTGGATTCAACCACAAGTTACAGCACTACAACATTCAAACTCTGAATCGTTTCCGTTAATTTACCTCTTTAATTAAACTATATTGTTCTGTGCATCAGTGCATGCCATCTGCTTCACAAGTATATTGGTTATTGTATTTCCATAGTAAAGAGAACTCGGGTTGAATTAAAATACAATGAGCTAGGCGCTTACTATCAAACACCAATTTCAAATTAAATGACATACTAGTGTAGTACAGGTGGTTCTTGTAAATAAGTCTCATTTTTTTAAATATATCCTCCAGACAACTCATAGTTTTCACACTTGAGCCTCGATTCATATATAGCAAATGGATTCCTAGCTCGATTTTACATATCTCTATCTTTAGAATTCTCGATCATCGGACTCTTGGGAATGCAGAGATGCAAAGTGCATGATTTTAGCCAGAAAACCAAGAAGATCGAGCACTGACATCAGGAAAGCGTTCGCACTCAAATTATAGCCAGGAATGAAATTTTATGGTCCCAATACCAAGTTGTGGGTTTTCGCATCGAATACATTGTGTATCATTAGCTCACATGTGCCCTAAAAGAACTTGGGGATCGACAGAACTTCGTAGCTGCAGGGACCCGTTTCAAAGGCCCCCAAAGATCGAACCTGCTTGACTGCACCAATAACGAGGTCGTGCCTATGCTAGCTAGCTAGCTTGACCATATACTATGATGAAGAGGACCAGACCCCCGGCCAAAGCCTATGAATATGAACGCTTTGGAAACTGATTATATTGTATATTGTGTATATATATATATATATTGTATATTGCCGGAATCGAATTTGAATTCGAACTCTTACTCCTCCACGTATACTATACTATAGTATGATCATATATATATAGTTTTGTGAACCGTGGCGAGGAAACATTCCCATTTTATGCATATGCGCGCATGATTGACATTCTCCGACCCGTTTTAAAAAAGAAGAAGATCGGAATAACCGATATAAAGATGTTAAGGGGGATTTAAGAATCAACTTTGTGATGATAATTAAGTGTGGAGTCCTTTCCAAAGCTTTTATTTTGAGTGTGAGAGAAGAAGAGAGTTATATATAAGAAAAGGATCGGAGGCAAAGCCATTAGCCATATATATATATATATCATATATGTGCATAAAGATAAGATTATGGGGTAGGTTTGGGAGGAAGCTTGAAGCTCAAGATCACAATGTCGACCTACTAATACATATGTGAGATTTGATAGATGACTGAAAAGTGATGTGTACGTCTGTCTAGCTAGCTAGGGCTCTTTATTTATGGATCATATATCCAAAGCATGTAGTCATTGTAGTTCATGGCATGTGCAAATCTAGAACAGAATAGTACGTACGTTATCTGTTATCTGACTATGTAATATACATCAAATCCTGATGATAGAGAAACAAATTTAATCGACTAGAGATGTAGAATTTACAAGCGCTTGTGATATGTAATGAACGTAATTTTTCAGTTGCATCAGTTATCGTACGTGTTCCAATTTGTAGAGCAAGGGAAAACATCTCGCATGCATTCCATGTCATTTTCCTACGTTTCTTCTCAAATTTGAAATTGCTTTAGTTGAATAAATACATGCAATCGATTGATATATATTTCCATTGCGTACACATGATTCATCAATAATTACGGAAATAAGAAAAGAAACATGTAGAATACACACGTATAGCACATTCGTACTATCTGCGTGGTCCTTGCTTGAGTGATTGCTCAAATTATATACAATATGATTACCTACTTTCACAACCCCGCATGCAATTGCAAGTTCCTCGCAAAGTAAATGAAAGCTTCTTTGATTTACAAAGAAATGAAGGAATAAAACGATCCATAATGAAGCATCTGATCGAGAACTATGATATGATCATCATAACAGAAGGTGAGAAGGATCGAAATTGAATCGGACGGTGTTGTACGTGGTCATCATTAACTGAGACGATGTCACAAATACTAAGCACTAGACTGGATTGTGCGTAGAACAGAATCTAAAACGAAATGATAACTGAACAGATCAGATCAGGTAGAGCTAACTAGATACACTCACTGTACGGTACCGGTGAAATTAACGTGGGCACATAACACAACTCATCAGTTCGCTTTATTCTGTGTGTACTTTTGGACCCCTCTGGATTTTGATCGTCTTATTCACGCTGCCAACCCTAAGCTTCCCAATGCACAAGCCAACACGGAGCATTATCTAGTTATGTTACAATGATGATCCCAGCCAGTTCCGAATATTATTGTTCATCTGTTCCCGCCGACCCCTTTTTTTTGATTACCAAACAGCCATACGTACTTGATTACACGTTGGCAAGGCTCAAACTGGTTTCATAAAGATAGTTACATATAGTATATTAATTAGTATATATATAGAGAGAGAACTACAGATTAAGACACATGAGTACTAAGGCTCGATCAGCAATAGTAAGTAAACCCGGTTCTAATGCATAGGTAATTAGGTATGGAAGGAATTGAATTGAAGAACAATTTTTGCAGTATGAATCGATGTGATTAATTAAGGAGGTCGAAAGTCTCAAATAAGAAACATATGCATGTACATGTAAATAGTTATAGTTTCTTTATATCAATGGTTATGCACATTGATTGTGCTAGTAGAGTAAACCAGTAAAATCTAACTAGCTAGCTCGATCAAGAGCGAAAGAGGAAGTGAGGAGAGAAGAATCTATCCTTTGCTTGTAGAAGGAGGAGAGCCAAGGGGTCCTGGTAGTACTGGGTTTCGGACCCCGCAAGTTGGAGTGCTCTTTCGGTATGCTCTTTATCGAGGACCCAAATATTCTCTCAGTACACCCCAGTCTCTCTACTACTACTCTCTCTCAGTCACAGCTTCTGTCACGTCAGTTTGGTGTGACGACCACGCCGTGTTCCGTGACGTCTGCACTATATCGACAGCCCGTCTTGTCCCGTCCCAACAACCCTCACGGTCATCACGGCCGTTGGTTTTCAACTAGCTAGCAGGAGTGTTAGTCAAGCTGAGCTAAGCCGTGGGGCCTGTGTTGGGCCTTGTGCCGACACTGTGGGGGCCCAGGTGTGTTTCTACCGACGGTGTACTACACACCCTAGCCTAGACATTATTTATTTGAAAGAGATGGCTAGGCTAATTGAGCAGAGCGTAAAAGAGAACCAGTAGTAGTCTCGCTCACATCCAAGTGCCTTTTCCTTCCCTTCTTATAGCTCCACCAACTCAACCCCAACTCGATCAGCTTAAACCATTCATTACCATTCTCTCGTTTTAATTCGTCACTAGCTACCCTCGCCTCCTTTTACTCTCTCCTTCTCAAGTAGAGTAGAAGACTCTGAGAGCTCAAAGTAAGTAACAGTATCTAAGATTCTAAGCTAATGCGATGAAGTGTGTAAGAAGGGAAAGCTTGGTTAAGTAATTAGACTACCTGTTCTGGTTCTTCTTCTTGTTCGGGCGGGCCAGCTAGCTGTTTATCTATCTTCTGGGTTTAGCAGCCATTCTGTTCGATGGGGCATAATTCCCTACAAGTTTGCATGGATTCTTCAGATTGGCTCCAGGTACGTCGTCTTCCTCGATGTAAACTTTGCTCCATTTTTATGTACTAGACGACCACTCTGTATGTATGTATAGCTAAGCTCATCAATTATGGAAAGCATTCTTACGTTAAGAATGCAGTAGAACAGTGAACTGTGCATGACAGTCCCGGGCCCATACATATGATGGAAAATGAGATAATTAAGCTAATGTTGGATGATATATTGACAATCATAAACACCAGAAGGGAATTGGTCATAGCTTGATATATATTTCATGGATCTTGTAGGCCAAATGTTGTTCTCTTTATTCTTTTTAATATAGGAATTATGAGACATACTTGACACTTCAACACAAATCTTGAAAGAAAGAAAAGTTCAAATTTAGAATTTAAATTAGGATTGTTAGATGTTGCTACTAAAAATGGAAGGTAATTAATTAAGGAATGTCTTGATTAATTTGTTTTATAATATTTTGGTCTAGTACGTTCGAAACGTCAAGTCCTAGCTGAGCAATACAGTATTACCTTTTATAATAGCATTATTTGAATTATTTGAATAATCCTGTTTTTGTCGTAAAAGATAATGTGTTGGGGAGAATAGTTTTGAGTTTTGACGCAATGTCTTCATCTCTGTTCATATTTCAGGGATCGATTAACGGGGACCAATCTCCAATGGACTCTTCTTCACCACTATCCGGCGACATTTTAACATGCTCGAGGCCCTTGATGGAGAGAAGGCTGAGGCCACCGCACGACCAATCTCTCAAGTGCCCTAGGTGCGACTCCACCCACACCAAGTTCTGCTACTACAACAACTACAGTCTCTCTCAGCCTAGGTACTTCTGCAAGGCCTGTAGGAGGTACTGGACCAAAGGTGGTACACTCAGGAACATTCCAGTAGGAGGTGGTTGTAGAAAGAACAAGAAGGTTGCTTCCAAGAAACCCAATGAAGATCACAATGCGTCGATGAACCCTAACCATCTCGGTTCCTCGTCGTCGTCGTCTCACAGCCCAACTGATCTCCAGCTCTCATTTCCGGACCAGATGCAGTATTCGCATCTCAATCACTTGATGCTTGGGGCTCAAGGGTCAGGAAACCCTAACTTCATGGATGCCAGGTATGGGAATATTAATGGATTGCTTGAGAATCCAAACCCATTGAGACCAATTGACTTCATGGAGAGTAAGTTGGAGGCTATAGTAGGGAATGCTAGGAACTATGATTTCATGGGGAGTGGTAATGATAATTTGGCCATGATGGGTGATCTTAGCAACATGAGCGGTGCTCCCGGATTAGAGTCCGGATTTCATGGTTTTTGCTCCAGTCCATTTGGATCAATGTCTCTTGATCATCATGGGAGTAACAATTGCAATGGCACAAACTTCATGGACACTTGCCAGAGGCTAATGTTGCCATATGAAGCAAATGAGGCTCATGACCAACTTCGTCAAAATGAACTTCATGATGTGAAGCCAAACACTAAGGTCTTGTCTATTGAGTGGCAAGACCAAGGCTGCCCCAACGCCGGTAAGGAATCTTCGTACGGTTACCTCAACGGTATCGGATCATGGAATGGTGTGATGAACAACTACGGGCCATCGGCAACGAACTCACTAGTCTAATTGATGGACTTACTAATTGGTGTGATTAGTGCCTTTAATGATATATGATCATGGATTGCAGTAATCAGAGAATAGGTCAATTATTCCACTGCTAGTAGTTTCTAATTCCAAGTATATGGAGTGTGTATGCATCCTATGTTCAAAAGGGTCTTATGTCTTCTTGTGAGTTTTTTTCTATTCGATCAGGCAAGGTGGTCTAGCTCTTTCATGATGTTTATTGACTTAACAGGCAGGGGAGTGTGTGAATGGGAACCTGAGAGTCCAAAAACGAGTACTGCGGAGCTTACTTTGGTAGATCCATCGTTTTATGATCAGTGTGTACTTTTGTTTCCTTTGGTGTTTCTCCCCTACTTTGTTGTACACTTGTACTTGATCGTTCTTATGGTCTTGGACTATTTGGCTGCAAGTGCAAGCAAGCTAGACATTAATTCAAAGGTCAAAGATTTTGATGTTGTAGTACCGATATTGATATGTTGTATGCTCTTTCTTTAGACTATAGTGTTAAATTCAGTTTTTTTTAGTACTTTTGTGACTCTCTCTCTTTTTAATTGATCTTTAGGTGATTAAGTTATTATGATAAAGTGTTTTATTTCGAACTGTCTTTGCGGTTGATTGCCATATGCTTGAGACACATATGTAAAACGAGAGCAAACTCTTAAGCAAATTAAAGATCCCAAATTTTATTAATAGGGTACGCATTATCTTTCTGGTGCCACTATTGTAAAGCAAATGATACACTTTTAGACTATTCGGTATTGTTTAATTAGAATCCATAGTCTTTAATAGAGTCGCTTGAGACTATTTCGGTTAGGTTTTTAGATGCATATTATGTGATGGGGTATGTCATCTTTAATTGAGGCTTAAGAGGCCAATGCTCTTATTCAGAAAGAAAAAAAACGTTCTTGAGTTTAATAATTAAGTAAAGTCATATTTTCCAGATGGGAAGCATAGTTTCATTATCCTTGTGACAAGACATTACAATGTTCACAACTATTCAACTGAGCTTACTAGCATACTATTTGAGTATTTGGACATCGGGATCATGCATTTAACAATTATCTTTCATATGTAAGTATCTAACACTGATATTTTATCTTTGAGTTACTCTCCATGTAATAACTACTAAGAAAATGAATCAAATTCGTCCTGTTTGAACCTCCAATTATGATCCTATAAAACAGGGTACTATTATGATATATCTAAGTTATCAATGAGCTATAAGAGTAAACTAAATAGCGATACCAACGTCCTAATCAATGATACAAGGGTCAAACATTGATGAATATGATCGCGCATTAGATGAGCATTATGTTATGAGCTAAATTATTACTTTAATTAAGATGTGAATTGTCCATCAACTCATCAAGATCGAACCTTGCATAGTGTTAATGCTTTTTGCTACTAAGAACGGTACAAAGCAACATATAAGTTGCTATTAGTAGTTTTAAACAATTTTAATTTGAGTGCTATGAGATATTACGATTGTAGTAGTGCTTAAATGAATCAGCTGAATCCAATATACACATCAATATACTCATTTGACAGATAATTTTTCTTTTCTGAAGTTTGATCCTTATTAAACGCTAAACCATTAATTATATGCACAAAAATTGAGTTTTACATCAATTAGAAAGGAAAATATTTGATCCAAATTAATAATGTTTGGACACCATCGTCCAACCAACTTTCATTTATATAATTTTCGGTTTGTTAATTTATAATCAAGACGTACTACCTATCTTATAGAGCATTAGTTGAAGATCAACTAACCAAAAAATGAATTAAAATGAAAATCATTTGCGTATCTAATTTCATAAAATAAATGAACGGTTATTGTGAATTTTAACATTACATTAACAACCGTCTATTTGTTTTACAAAATTTAATGAACAAACGATCTCCAATTTATTCAAATTTTTGCATAAATAGTCCTTACAAAGTAAATTATATGTTAGTTGATCTCGATTATAAAATAACAAACTTAAAATTACATAAATGAGAGTTATTTAAACGATGTCAAAACATTATTTGGATCCAAGATTTTCCAATTAGAACGTGCATATATCTGGGAGTTTTTTTTTTTTTTGCTAAGTGCATATCTGGGAGTTGCAGTGTTGCACACTGAGCAATCTTTTTTCCAAAATGAATACCCTACAGACGTGTGTGGCTTGACAATTGACATCGTTGAGGTTTGTCCGATCGGGCTTTAGGTGTGTAGCTTTGGGGCATGGGCTGGAATATTATTTCCTCATAAGGGCCCAACATTTCTGTGAATAACTCTATTATGAACCCGACCCGAAGAGTGTACCACTTTCCTTGGATCATCTTTGCTTCTCTTTCCCTCACTTAGCAGCTTTGTTGGATTCGGCGGCTGTTTTTCCCAACATTTATAAAGCTCCGGTGAGTTTCTTTGACATGGGTTTTGTTAAATCTTCCATTTGCTTCCTTGTGTTTTTGGACCCTTTTCGAGTTTCATGAGAAAACACAGAAACTAATTGCGTTGTTTTACAGTCGGAAAGTCCTGTGTTTTACTTGAGATTGCTCGTAATGAAAAGTATCAACTGTATAGATAGAGTAGTTTGATTCTGGAACCACTTGAAATGTTTGTTCCCCGGAAAGATCGTTCGTCTTTAGATTGGTTACCGATGATGTTGTGTTCAGTTTTGCACACCACCTGTTTGTGTAAATGCCCTGCCGAATCTGCTCACTCTATATGTTGTTGATCCATTGACATATAGAATTATCCTGAAGTTGGGTCTAAACCAAATGCACAAAGATTGAATTTTGTATTCATTGAACGTATAATGAAGACATTAAGTTGTGTAAAGCAAATGCTCTTGGCTTTCCTAACTAAGATTTCTTTGTTTGTCATGTATTTTTTTTGGTACAGATGAGAGTGTTCTTGACATTGTTTGTGCAGTTTAAGTTGTATAATAGCTAAGGAGGCCCTCTTTTCAGCTGCACAACTTTGTATGAGGCATTGCCTTCACTGACCCAATAGCATCATGAGGATCATTGCAGTTGCCAAATCTTTTCGTGGTCGTTGCACACTGCCTAAACCAGCTGGCCATTTACAAGTTCGTGCGTTCCAACCGGATTTTGTTCCAAGGGATCCCAAGGCCAAGCCAATACGCTACAAGTACCCAGAAGTTTATAACCCTTATGGCCCCAGACCGCCACCATCGGATAAAATCATTCAGCTTGCTGAGCGAATTGCAGCTTTGGCTCCTGCAGAACGCTCTCAACTTGGTCCTGCTCTCGTGGAGAAGCTAAAGCTTCCAAAGATGCAGCCTATATCAACAGAGGGCATGGATTTAGGTCCACAGGGAGGGGCAACCGGGGGGTCGAAGGCTGAGGAGAAAAAGGTTGAGAAAACAGCTTTTGATGTCAAGTTGGAGAAGTTTGAAGCGTCTGCAAAAATCAAGGTGATCAAGGAAGTGCGGGCTTTTACCAGTCTCGGATTGAAGGAGGCTAAGGAACTTGTTGAGAAGGCACCTTGTGTGCTTAAACAAGGGCTCACCAAGGAGGAAGCAAATGCTATAATCGAGAAACTGAAGGCTGCTGGAGGAGTTGCTGTGATGGAGTAAAATTCTAGTTCTAGCTTATTTCATGTCCCTCAGATGAACTACACTGTTGATTTTGTGGTCTTATGATACACGGAAGTTTGTTGTAGCTTTCGGTGAGCTTTGTAGGTAAGAAGTAATGATTGTGTGGATCTATTTTGCAAAGCTTGGTCTGAACGTACTAGATTTTGTAGTCGAGGCAACGAACTTTTTTCAATTCATCAATGTGATTGTGCACTCTAGAAGTAAAATCCTCTTTCAATTCATCCAAACTAACCACTTTTGTTGACTATTGACACAAAATCAAAACTTTACAGACCTTTATTATCTGCAAAACTATGCCAGAGTGCAAATATCAAAACTTGGTTGAAACTATGAACATACCTATATTATCTGCAAAACTAACTTCTAAAATTCTCATTTGTGCAACCCTAAAGGCATTGATGAGCTCACTTCAGCATACCAAAGGAACAAAAAAAAGTACAAACTAAGGAATGTAAATATGAAAAGCCACATTAATAGAGATACATAGAGGTCTGATCATTCACCAGCTAAGAAAAGCTACATAGAAGTTCCAGAATACAGAATACATAATTCTGATCATTCACTGACCAAAAGATGGCATACATAGATGCTACATTGAAATGAGTCGCTGCTCATGCCCTCTCATCAAGGAGGTTCTTTGAGACCAACATAACTAAAAGACCTTGTCCTAAAAGGTAACTACAACAACAACCAGCCTCGATAAGAAGTCCATAGACTCTTCTAATTAAGAAGAAGACGATCCAGCTGTGGAGCTCACCTTCTGTAGGAGGCTTTTGATGTCATTCTCCAGTTTGGTTCTCATCTCTGGAGAAAGAGTATTGCCCGACTTCTCCAGCATTGATGTCATCATTTGAAGATTCTGCTTTATGACATCAAGGCAAGGTGCCTTAGCAGGCGATTGTACAGGAGTAAGCAGTTTCTTTGTAGGCGGAGATGCTAGGCTTGTGGCTAAGACGTTGGACACCGATGGCAGATTAAAGCGTTTGTAACTGACCAGATTTGTGCCAAAAGGGTTGTTCTTCTCTAAACTTGGAAGAGCTTCTTCAGCATCAGCACTTTCCATGAATACAACCTGAGCACTGGCAGTATCCATCAATAACTGTGTCTCGGACTCTTTCAAGGGTCCAAACCTGCAAAACGTTGCAATTAAATCATCTTTGGAAGGCATTGGAAATCCTGGGGCAAAGGTCAAGAGGAGACCAGTTGCTTGAGATTCTCCTTTTTTCCTCCTCCTCTTTCGCTCAGGTTTAGTTGGAGGTGTGAGGCATTCAGCACCATTTCCATTCAAATCTGGAATACAGTCAGCTTCCTCTTTTGCTTCTCCTTTCTGCTTTCTCTTTCTTTTTTTCGGGGCAGGTTTACTTTCAGCTGAGAGCAGGCCGGTAACTTGTTTAGAGTCCAGGCATGGCCAAGCTTGAGCAGGCATTCCCAGATCTACAACCAACGTACCAGGTTGCAAAGTGTGTCCATTCACATCTACTAAGCCAGCAGCGACATTGGATTTTAACTCTGAAGCAGTCTCTGTCCCCAATCTTGTTTCCAGCTGAGCGACACCTTCAGAAGGAGCATGGGAAATAACCTGTTGATCACCAACCAGAACAGTAGGTAGAACAATGTTACCATTCAAATCAGGTATACCAACTGTTTGTGCAGTATGAAGATTAGCTTGACTTGCTTGTTCCACCTTCACATCAGACATTCCGGAAAGGGATTTAGTCTTGCGCTTGCTTAACTTTGGTCGTCCCCTTTTCTTGCCAAGGCTTCCATTCACACCTTGTACAGCAGTTGCAGGACTTTGCACTGAATTTGGCATGTTGGTAGCATCTTCACCCTCAGACCGCTTCAACACTGCCTTTTTAGTTCTTTTCTTCGGCTCAGATTTGGCCTCATTCTGGCCACTAGCTTCCAACTGGCAAAGTTCAGCATCTTCAGCATCATCTTCAGCAGCTGCGTTCTTATTATAAGTCTCACAAATAGGTTCGTCATGAAATACTGATATCCTGAAGTTTGAGATAATCCAAGCAACTGTATTGAATGCTTTATTTTCAAATGGATACTGGCAGTCAGTGGCTGCGGCGCAGAATTCAGAAAGCAACTCAGCAGAAGATATATTTTTCAAATTGGAGTTACCAGATATGTCACCCAAACCTGTAAAGCTCCTATACCATTTTCTCCAGAACTTCTCGCTGGTGCTTTTGAAATTTGAAGGCAGTCCACCATCAATATTTTCAGCCATTCCTTCTGCAGACAATCCTTTCTTCTCCCAGTTTACATATGGGTAAGACAAGTACCTACTCTTCCTCCGTTCTCTCAATTCAGAGCCCACATCAACCATTCCATCACCACTGAGGCTGGTCTCTTCAATTTCAGACTCCCTTTTCATTTTTCTTTTCCTGGACTTTGGAATTTTATGAGCGTTGTCTCTACCTACAACATTGCTGGAAACTTCATTCTTTTCTTGACATGAAACATTTTCCTCTGTCTGTGTCTGCACGGTTTCATCAACATCACCTTCAACATCATTTCTATTCTGAAGTAGATGCATAGGCAGCTGACTGTGCCCTACAGAGCTATAGAAGGCTGATAATTGATTCTGTATAACAGTGAAATCAAGTATGCCAATCTTGGAAACAACCTGTGAAAGATTTTTCAATTTTGCAAGAAAATTTTCAGGATCGAAACAAGGAAGTGCAAAATCACCAAGTCCAAGAGAAGTGCAGTCAGGGACTGGAATTCCTTCCTTGGATGCTGCATCACCCACTGACAGTCGGCTTTCTTTTAAAGCACATGCACAAGTCATATTTAGTTTTACATGCCCACCAAACTCTTCAAGAGCCTTCTCTACTGCTCCAACAAATATTCTACCCTTACTCTGGCCTGAAATCTGCTCGAAGTACTGAGGAAAAGGCTTTAATTGGAAAGGACGGCACCAAGCAACATGACCCATCCCAAAGTATCCAACTAGTAGACAACCCTCTTGGTCACCGATCATTCTATACTTTGGTGCATCTGCAGGATTATGAATTTTACCAGGCCACCATGTCTTTATTTTGGTTTTGACCCAGACAATGTCACCCACAGAAAAATCATAAACACGATCGCCATCACCCGTCTCCTGCTCATCATCTCCAAATTCTTCTTCATTTTTCTTGCTTGCAAACCCAGGACAACTTCCCATATCAGCAATAAATCCTGGTGGAGGCCCAGTCAAGTCAACAAACAGTGAAATACCATCACCAGATTCTTCTAGCTTGTCACAAGCCGAGTCGAAACCATTTGATCCTGCTTTGTGTTCAATGTTACCATCATCTTCAACCATCTTCTCAACTACATCATCTTCTCTCGATCCCAATGCTTTCTCCTCAGTTGTCCCATCCTCATCCACCCACTTTTCAACTCCAACGTCTTCAAGCTTCTTCTCAATTGCCCCTTCTTCATGCATCTTCACATCTCCATCATCTTCTCTCTGACTAACACCCATACTCGATCCCACAGCTTTGTCCTCGCCGATAACATCAGCATCCACTGCTTTGTCAACTCCATCTTCTCTCGGATTACCATCCATGATCGATCCGAAGGTTCTGTCTTCATGTGTACCATTGCCATCCACTGTCTTCATAACTCCACCTTCTTCACTCTTGCTATCATCCTTAGCATCCACATCTACATCTCGCTGCAGCTCCACAGAACCCTCCTCGACCACAACCCCATTCACAAAACTCTCCTGGACACTGGAAACTGCTACATTTCTCTCCTCGGGTTTCACCATCTGAGTTTCCCCTTCCACACTGACCAACGCTCCATCATTCACGCAGCTATTTGCGACACCGGACACTGTTGCATAGGCACCCACTTGACTTGCCACTTGCACATTGCCAAGCCCAACATTATGATGACCAAAATCAACTCTTCTTCCATTGTCTTGGAAATTGTTGGTAAATAACTGATCTAACCCAGTACAGCTGTCACTCCAGTCTAAATACCCAGAAGCCACTTCTAGGGATTTACCCCCGGAGTTCTGAGCTTCTAGGGTTTCTGGGGTTTGGAGGTTCTCCATTGTCAATAATGCACCAAATAACAGTCAACCTAAATCTCACAAATCCAAAGCTGATACAACCAAAAAAAAGGGCAACAAAAAAGCTTTCATTATGACTAATCCTTACTCCACAGAAATGTTCACAACCCAAAAGAAAATACATATCTACCAATATAAACAACACAAACACCAAATTCACATAGATAACAAAAGTAACCAACGAAAAGATTCAAACTTTACATACAGAAATTTCAGAAAATGATGAAATGAAATTACCTCAACAGAAAAGTACATGGTGGGTCTGTGATCCGAGTAGTAGCCCAGCTTCAGAAAGTGACATGCTTTATTTTGAAGGATGGACAGAGCGAGAGAGAGTGAAAATCTGGGTGTGTGAGAAATCAACAAGGTCTGAGAGGAAAATGTTTAGGCGAAAGGTACGTTATTTGAGAAGAGAAGGTCCATTGATTTGATTTGGTTCTGCTTCTGCGGTGAGTGGTAAAGTGTTTAGTGTCCGTATTTAAGCTGGGCCTTTTGTGTTTGTGGTTTCCACTTCCAAAGTACCAGAGGGGCACGTGATACTCTTTGTTCCATCATTTTTTTTGTTTCTTTTGGCATCCTCCGTACTCTCTCCCTCTGCTCTTCTCTTCATTTATTTTATTTTATTTATTTATGAAATAATTGATGCATGTAAGGCAATTATTCTCACAAAAATTACATATATGAGCCTTTCTAGTTTTCTTTTTTTCCCCATTGACCAAATTAAATTTGAATGAACAGTGTTGAGATTAGTATGAGATGTGTAACGGTGAATATTATATTTGTTGAATACAATGCACGGTCACACATGCCTAGTCCAATATTATTCTGGCAGCTACTTCTGTGTACTTTGATAAATTAGCCTTATATTAATACTTGAGAGGGGGTGTCCGCGTGTAACTGTACAGGAGTGACACATGCCTAATTCAATATTGGTTTCAGTTTTTCCTTATCCAAAAAAAGGTGTTCCATGTTTCGTTTTTCTTAAGTTTCAAACTAAACTCACTAAAAGTACGAGTTGACTTTAACATTAATCTCAAACTATCTTGAATTTGGTCAATCGGTTGACTGTGACTTCTTTGTTTTTGGCCATTTTATTTTATTTTGTTCAAGACTGAGATTTGACATATAAAAAGGCTTGTCAAATCAGTTTCTTTCATCGGATTCTTCCATTACGAAACTCAGCAAGGAAGAAGAGCACCTTATTCTTCATTACGGTGGAAAGGAAATACAGCATCTCCAACAGAAACTACAGCTCAGATTATCTCTAGCTACTATTTGTCTACCATTTTTTATATGAAGTATCAACATACAACAGTCATAATCTCTATCGTTTCTATCTCAAGGTATAATCCCTTTCATATGATGTAGCGGTCTCTCAGGAGAATCGAGACATCCCACAGCTTACTATCAAACTCTTAAACATTGTTTACGAGCTGGACCTATCAATTTACTGGTTCATATCTGCAAACACAGTCGTATATCTTTCCTTTGATCAGTTTTTCTGCCAATCGTTGATTCTTCACCATTGCAAGCTGCAAATAAAAGTTTATTGTATTAACTTGGTTTTTGCTTGATCTAGTTGATAAGTAAAAAGAAAGACACTCAAACAAATAGGAGATGGAACTCAGAATACTCTGGAACTGTTCATGACCCACAATCGGACAACCTCAGAATCTCACCTTCAAAGCATCACATTTAAACCTGGCATTAAAATTGGTGTGTAGAGCCCTGCCCATGCCTTCCAAGATTATCTGCATGGACAGTGTGTACATAAATATCAAGAAGAAAATAATGTTTTGGTGTTTTCTGTGTTACAAGTTTTGCTACAATTTTAGTAGCTGAAGTGAGCATCATACCAGGTCAGCGTCTTTTGCAGCAGCAGCTAGCTCAGAGCTGACCTGCCTTAAGTCTATACAAGGACTTCCACAACCGTTTTCAACAACCATTAATGGAACTGAAGATGAATTTCCTTTAGAACCATCTAGGTTGTTAACCATTGCATCCACAAGCAAGCCTCCTGCTTCAGCAGCTCTCCGAAGAATGTCACAGTGCTGTTGAGTAGAGGAAATCATTTCATTGTCTATGGTTTAAGTCCTGGAAAAATATTGTTAAATGATTTTATCATGTAAGATTATGCATTGAAACCAACCTTGGCAGCTTCAGCAACAATCTCAGGAAGCTCCATAGCAGTCACATCATTTAGAGCTGGAAGGGAGTTGGCAACCAAAACAACCTGCAAAAACAATCTCATGAAAGAAATTTTACTCTTTTTTTTTAGTATAATGCAAAGTAAGCTACCTTAATCAAACCTCTCCAGTAAATGAAGTTTGGAACACTAATATCACAAAACAAGACCCATTTTGTTACAGGAAATAATATCTCACATTAGCACTTGTGGGCCACAAAATAGATGCTGTCATCTACAAATGTGTTGTACATTTCTGTTTTATATATTAGTCTAAGACCCAAAGAACCTTGTGGTTGCAGAAATGAAGCCAAACGACTCTACATTTCATACAAGAAAAACATACTATACAGTATACAGTGATATAAAAAATAATGGAAGGAGGTGTTTTAGAGGTTCTTTGTAATTTTTGTTTTACTTATCGAAAAAAAATGAACTAATGGAAGGAGAGTAGTTCACCAACAAGGGGATTAACAAGTTTACCACCAAATGCAAAGCAAACGCACCTCTGTTCCACGTTGGAGAAGTTCCCTTGCTAGGGGAAGCATTCCTAGAACAACATCAGCACCTGAGTTATCTACAAAGAGCAAAGCTCTTTTATGTGGCCGAGGTTTCTGATCTCCAGATCCAAACATTCTCTTTTGAAAAACTTCATAATCATCCACCTGAATATAGAAATAGCTCCTTTAAGAAAACTGAATGATAGAAAAATCTGAAAGGACGTGTGTATTGTCCTGGATTGCACTTACCCGCCAAGGTCTTTGCATCTTATCACGACTCATTCTGTAAATTTCAATAATTGTTCCTTTGTGATAGAGATCCACACATGCACGGGACCCCCAGTCAAAAATGTTTGCAGCAAGAACACCTTCGATTAGGGAAAGCATTCTTGTTTCCTGCAGATTAAGAGGAATATATGATCACATTCTTGGTTCGGAAACTGCAGGTGGAGTAGCTTAGATGTGTTGGAAGTAATTAAATGAACTATGGTAGGGAAATGGAGAATAAGCCTTCGTACTTTCAGGGTAAGGTCTTGCAAGAATAAAGCATGAATATTGAATAGATTATCATTATTATGCATGTCATAGTTCCAATTTCCAACTTTAATTTTCTAGAAAGTATGAATAGTGTACCTCACTCATACTATCAAGTTCCATGAGTAGATCGGGTAAGACAGCAAGTGATGCCTCATTTTCCCTGTTACATTTTCAAAAAGGGGGGGGGGGGGGGGGGGGGGGGGGGGGAAGGAGGGTTAGATCAAAAGGGGGAGGTATGCATCTCTGGCTGCATCACTGGTCCAGGATAATGTCTTCCAAACAATCAAAATCTTAAGTTTTTAGAAGATATTTGGTTTATTATTCTTCAACTAAAATTCCTTCTAACGATTATACTTATTAACCTAGCCAGGAATAAGCTAGCCTGAGATTGAGAGTATCTTAACAGCTGAAAGAATAAACTGACGCTACCTTTGTTTTATACTTCTATAAGCATCAACAAACTGGAACTCCCTCAAACATTCTTCTCTGAGTTCTAGTAGATTGGCCAACCCCAACTTTCCATATGCAGCAGGCTCCTCCATCAAACTACAAGGCGAATTGTATATTGTTAAATGACGTTTATTCAAGAAACTTCACTGATCTGTACGATCATTTTATTTAATCATCAAAAAGACCTTTGCTAATCATCGAAATTTCATTGATATGTTAGATAACTGTAATCTAAGGATGTTCCTAACATTGAAAGTCATAGCCAAACTCTAACCATTTCCGTTATACAGAAGAAACATGACCTACGGTACAATCTAGACAGTGGGATGCCAGTGGGTAATCTTAAACTATATCGGATCTCAAGCCAAACTATAGTTTTGCTTTAACGTTATTTTCAAGATATAATTTGCCTGATAGAATTGTTACCATGCCAAGTGAGCAGAGAAAGCATGAGCAAAGGCATCACCCCTTCTTTTAGCATCATCTGTCCCACCTTCACTCGCCACTGCCTGCCATGTTTCAGATCGACCTCTCAAAATCATATATCAATGATAAAACATATCCAATCTGATTTTTCATTTGTATAAAGATAAACAAGCAAGAAACTCAAAATAAATTGAACTAGCAATAGAGGATAAAACACATTAGCAAAACAAAAAACATGAAGGACCTTGAGTTTCAAATCATGGGTTGCTGAGTTTGGCAGATAATTCTATAAAACAGATTCTCTAACATATGTTCATGCTTACCTTATCCACGAGATCTGGCAGATGCCCTGACAGCACAGTGAACCAATACCTAAAGTAAAATACACGCGCCAATTAGCCACAACTTACAAAACGTCCATATGTGTTTGAAATCATAGTTGCAGAATCTATTGAAATTACGATAGAGATTAATTAAGATTTACAGATGAAAAGAAAGGAGCATATTAACATATACTCACTCTAGCTCGCTGTGTTCTGAGAGATCAATAGTGTTAGGCTCATACCTGTAACCACACAAGTCAATAGACATGTCAGCAAAACGACCATGATGAGCATTCAGTATAAAAGGACATGATTTTCTAACAATTCTGCAAATGGCATGTAAACATAAGATAAAATCTATACAGTAACTTCTTGTTTCCTCACACATTATTCCTTAACACGTTCAAAACTAAATATATGTGGATGACACGCTCAAATTATGAATAACTTTTCCTTAACACATTCAAAACCAAGTGGACATGCATAACAATTTACTGTGCTCTCATAGCAATTTGAAAAGTTTAAATTACTCGCGTTTTAATCAGAGAATGTCTTCATATGATCAGGATTCAGGAACACCAATCTGTAAAATAACTTACTTTTTTGGATCCACCAATAATGGAAATACTTCTAAGGTGGGTACCAAATGGAGAACTCCAATGTTTAAAGCACTTGCATCTGACCGCAGGGTGCCTCCTTTGGATGATGGAACTTCAAAGCCTCCAAGCCCAGTAGTTCCAGGTGGATCCATTGGCACTGGAGCAGTGATCTCAGTCCCTTTTTGAACAAACTTCTCCATCCATGAAATCTGCATTCAAAGTATCTGACCCACTTTATCTCTGTTGAAAAATTTAGACCTACATTGTTTATGCAATGACTAAGTCCGGCATCAAGGAGAAGATTGGAGTAGACATTGATATTTTGGCCATCAACCAAGTATTCATTTAACAAACCAAAATTTAACGAAGTAGAATTATGATGTATGACTGAAGAGAAGACAGTCCAATAGTAGTTACCACCATACACCATAAACCCAAATGTGCAATCAAACTAAAGCTCCAAAGGACTGAATGTATGATAAATAAGAAAAGTACTTTTCAAATCAACAGGATACCAAAGTTACTGCTTAAAATTATGTTCTTCAAAATTATTTGCATCAGAAGCATGCCGATATAGGAGAACCAAAATCTAGGATAACTCACCAAAAGCACTGCTCTATATAAATAGCCTGAAGTGGATTCAATAGGCACGCCAACACTGGCATAGAATTATATACAGGAGTAGTCAATAGCAGCTCTTAAGATCATTCATCTATAGATTCCAGCCTTTTTGCTTTTGTAGCCAAGTTGGCCTTTAGACAAAATATACGCCTGTATAGTTGCACCATAATATAATCTTGTAAGATGCCTAACATCTTTCAGTTTTACTTTTTGGACTAAGACACAATGTGCTCAACTGGTTTAGATTAATTTTAGAAAATGATCTTCTACAGAATCACAGTAATGGGGTCATTTTCAAATTTTACTTTGTCGCTACTGGTACAATTCTGGGTATTCTGATGGTAAACGAATTGAAGGACATACGCAGACATCTGATTCTAAGGTCACTTTTTTGTTGCCCATATATACCACAAAATCTGTTAAAACACTAAAGCCAGGTTGTCAGTGACTGAAGGTCAAGTTTTCTAACTGTAACAACACCCACCTTCTCATTCAAATCCCCAAGTGGTGGACCATGAATTTTTCCTCCTGTATATGGTGCACCCATTGGGAACCTTTCGACTAAGTGATGGACCATCAAGTCATCAAGGCCATGCTTTTCATAGCTCATAAATGCACCTAAAGCTCCCAGAAACCCTTCATGTCTCAAAAACATTGCCTGTGCCTCTCCTTTTGACCTACAATAACATAAGTAGAGCTATTATCTCAACATAAAATAGCTAATTAGTTGCCGTCAAGCAATTGACAAATTAGATGGTAAGAACAGAGAGAAGGGCGTGCCACACTCGTGAGAAAGAGAACAAAAGAATACACGTCCTATTCTCAAAATTCTGTGACACGTACCAGAATTGAACTGCAAAAGAGATGGTGTCCATGGTATAAGCATGGCCCCTAATAAAAAACCCTCCAAAAAATATTCGTTTGAGACCATATCGTAGTGCAATTAAATAAGATATCTGCACAGAGGAACAAATGAATTAGATCTCTCAAAGCAGCATATCTATGGATCATATTTACAAACAGCTAGCTAATAACTTATTGAAGTTATGATTCCTGAATGTATAAAACATAAAGCTTACTCAACATCTAAATTACAGACAGCAATATTACCCAAATAACAGTGCGATCAATACTCATAAATTTTTGTTCCCCTACAGCTCTATTGGAAGAAAGTTGACAAGCGAGGCAGGAAAAAAGCGAAGGTATTCGTGGCAATGGCCAGCAACTATGGTGCTCCAAATCAGTCTAATGTAGCTTCAGCACAATAAGAGAGACTAAACTAATTAATCTTACGGATTCTACTGATGCATGATGCACAGTGCAACTCATGCACAAACATCATCTTCCTCTTCTTTTTCTTTTTTTGAAATAACATTTTACTAATTTAAAAGCTAACAAAAGTGGAAATCACCAAAAATACCCCGGACATCTGAGAAGCAACAAGTCTACAATGTAAGGTAAGGTCATACATATATCTTAATTACCGATTCTTTGAAGAAAAGTATATAGGATGCAGAAACAATTAATAAGGTCATTCCATACTCAATTTCACATTTTAGAAAGTACTATATAGATTGCATCATACATAATCTTGTAACAACAGAACACACCTGGCCAATATTGTAAGAAATCATTCTTAAGAGAGACAGGGATATATCTTCAGGTCTGTAGTCTGCAAGCTCCTTATTCTCTGAAATAGTCTTCCCAAAACTAGAAGCGATGGTTGCAGCTGAGAGACCGATCTATGACATGTTTTATGATTGCAGAATGATTAGTCCCTCAAATAGTCAAAGGATAGTCAAACAATTGGTCACATTCTAACAAATCAATAAGTAGTTTACTACATCAAAGTGTTCTCAACAGCATATGCAAGTTACATATCCAGAAATAACAGTAAGGAGACCAAATTACACATACCTTTGAGTAATCCATACCACCATAAATGTCCCCGACAAGCATGTCTATAGTCCTATTATCTCCTCTTTGACTCAGCTCTAACAACTCGTCAAAACTGATATGGGACTGAATTAGTTAAAGGTCTCAACAAAGGCTTCAGAAACAGATGGCATATGAAACAACAGAATATTCAACTATGAGGAAAACGCAACCTGTTGCATTTTGTTAACAGCCTTCCTAAGCCCCAATAGGTACCACCACCAACATTTGTTCCACTAACTCGCTGAAATTTACCATCTCCATCAACCTATACCAACATAGTTACATGATAAATAATAAGAAAATGGGCTTTCTCATGTCTCCACAATCTGCCAAAAGATACAGCATAAAATAGACTCACCTTAATCATACTGACACCAGACCCAATATTAACAAGAAGATAAGGATATAATTCGTTCTGGTCAATTTGCACAAACTCTTTCTGGCCCTCCATATGTGTGAAAGCTTCATGTCGAATTGCCTAATAGAATGATGGTAGAACATCTAGTTACCTTTCTGATATGCAAGCTTCCCATGTGGGAAAGAATGAAAATAAACAGATAAACAGTCAGAAGTACTAAATAATAAGTATAGATGGTACCGCACAGTTCTAGAGCTATCAGAAATTCATGTAAAGTAAATCATGATAATGCCAAATTGGTTCGATAGAGATGAGTATACCAGAAAGAGATATCTCACTGAGCAAACACTTTTTCTGCGCGTGCATATAAACCAAAGAATATGTTGTTCAAATAAAGTTTCTAAGGTAAATCTCCAATATATTACAAAAGTCACACATCATCCCTGACTCCAATTGTTTCAATATCATCAACACTTCATCGAAAAACAACCACATACCAGGAGGATTAATGAGCATAAGCGAAAATCAAATTATGAGTGAATTAAGAAATTCCTCTAATATCATGAAGCGAAACTCAATGCCAAAAGTTAAATAGTTTATTCTTCGATCATCAATTTGTTAGTCGTTTCCATGATAAGCTATGTCAACAAACCATAGGATGATTAGAAAGTTTATTCTTTTCTTCTTAGTAAAATAACAGTTATCAAATGTGAGAGACTACAATTAATATGGAGAAAAAAAATGTTTTCTTATCAATAATCCACCTTGAGTAAAAAGTTTGCCCCGGCTACAAGACAATTCATTTCATCTTCTTTGTCAAGACCAACCCCAAGCCTTTCCTTGAAGAGGTCTGCGAATTTGTATGCCCCACCACCTGTTGCCTTCACAAAGGGATTGAATTCTTTAATATCAGTAAAAGTTGAGAGAGTACACAGACATCATGTATTCTGATATACAGACAATGTTTGAATAACACCATAATACCTTAATTACAGCACTTTCATTGGTTGGGGCATCGGGATTCCAAATACGAGCATCCATCCCTACACATAGTGATAAAGAAAATTTCATACTTGCCAAAGTTACATAAAATCGCGGTCACCAATTTCACAGAATATCAAGACCAAGGCCAAAATACGGCAAGAGGAGGATACCTCCACAGTGAAGCTGTTTAGAATAAATGAAGTCTAAGCACTCATTAATTTTGATCGTCTCAAACTTCACAAAATGCAGCCTTCCACCCAGAACAGGGTAGCTTCTTCGACTACCATTAGAAATTCCCAACCTCTCCTTCAAAGTCTTCTTCCTCTTGTCATCAAATGATTGATCTTCACGTCTAGAGAAATACACCAACTTGATAAGAGATCCTGCCAGTAAACCACAGAAACACATATCACACAAATCAGATAATTAAGAAGTTGTCAATCTTATCACAAATGTAAACGCTCGATCCTACTAGCTTATCATTAATCAACTTTGATCACACTACCTGCTCTGCAATACAATCAAACTCAAACTCAAACTCAAGCAACCAAGTGACCAAACAAACAAGAAGTGAAGAACACAAAAGTGAATGAGAAACAGTTATACCTCCAATGTCCAAAGCTAGATGAGACAAGTGATCAGACTGATTAGGCAACAGAATAGTAGGGTCCCTCTCTTCAAAAGTCCCTTGAATAGCAGCTTTGCTGAGGTCCAACTGAGGCCGAGAGCCTGACCGGTGAATCGAACTTCCGGTCACCGGAGGAGCCATATCCTTTTCCTCTAAAGAAAAACACTTCAACTCTGGCTGCTGCTCTCTCTCCTTTATAGTATCGTTAGTTCCAAGAATTGGGTCCTCCTCAGTTAGACCAGCCATTAATCCAAAATCTCCCAAAACACCAACCACCTTATTTGACACGAATGTTGAAACTTTGAAAGTAATTAAATAAATTTATTTTCAAAGTTAAAGAAAGTGAGGAGCCAATGAATGAGTACAGCAAAAACAAACATGGTCCCAGAAAAGGATTGATTTTTATTATTGGATAACTATAAAAAAAAATAAGAAAAGTGAATTTGATAGTTTAACAGAATGAAACAAACATACCCAAGAGTCGTCGATCTTGAAAGTGTGAAGCTTGAAGATAGTGAACTGAATGTCAGTGGTCGTTTGTTGTTTTGTTGTTGAACAAAGGATTGGGGAGAGTCAGCAACTCTACTCTAACTCTAACTCAGCAATGGTTGTATACTTGTATTTGAGGTTTTGAGATCGGTTTAGGTCTCTCAGCTCTCTTGGCGGGGCGAGTGTTTTGAGTCTGTACTCGCAGGGAGAGCGCGTGATAATACAAAGCCGATAGATGCCAGGTGACTAGGTGTTTGGGACTTTAGATCGATATTGTGGGTCTGTGAGTAGTTCAAGCAACATTGATCAAATTCCAGCCAGGAGGCAGGAACCCTCTACAGCATTTTCATGAGTGCAGTTTGGTAATGCCATTGTTAGAAGCAACTCATAAACAATGGCAAACAGGACCCTACTAAATTTTCCTCGCAAAACTATCCGATTTGTTCAAGAATGCTAAACTTGCCGACTTGTAAAAATTAGTATTGGTTTGTTATGAACAATTAATAGGACAGTAGAAAAACTAAAACAGAGGATATCTGTGGACTGATTAAGAAAGCTTTCCTCATATCAAATGTACATTATAACTATAAAATTGTTCGTTCGACACAACATGGACACCACACGCACGCACAAGTACACAACAAAGAAAAACAGCGAGATGAAAGTACTTTTTTTGTAGTTGGAATCGGTAAAACTATGGTGCTAGTTTAATCCAGTAAAAGCATTATTGTAGCTACTACGGAGCCAACAGGGATAACTGGACAGCAGATATTTTTCATCATTTCACAGGAAGAATCAAGCATTTGCAGCCTTCCCCACAGGCGATGCCTCTGGTTTGGTCCTCTTCGCTTGATAGTCTTTAACAGCTGCCTTGATGGCATCCTCGGCAAGCATGCTGCAGTGCAGCTTAACTGGCGGAAGAGAGAGATGTTTTGCGATCTCCCTGCAAGACATTCAAACAATTCAATAAAAAACAGCGAGCTACGATGCTAACAATCAGAAATGGACTACCTTGATATCTAAAATTTATTTTCAGACAAGCTTTTATTGTTTTTGTACATTACGCAAAATGGTCAGTAAAGAACTGTAATCTGGTAACCAAGCTAATTGATAAATGAACACGAAACCTTTCTAGCTTATATATAGTTTGGACAGAGCTTCCATATATAAGTACTGCACCTCCCTTACAATCTTACAAAATAAGAAGACCCAAATGGTGAGTCATAGCTGCACATTGCAATCATATGTTCTATTCCCAACATACTAAAGGAAATAACATCACATGGTATAGCTGCATAGCTAAATTGATATCAGACCCCATAGAGTTGAAAAACAACAATAGCAACAAGATGCACATACATATTTATGTAAAACAATGCAATAAGAGGTGGAGAACACTTGTGTCTCAACTCTAAACAATACTGCCTGCACTTTGAGAAATCACAAACCCCACAAGCTAATACTCAAGAAACATATCAACTACTCTCGGATTGTGTTCTTGATAAGCACAAACGAAAGCAAAGAACTTACGTGTTCTTGATAGTCAGGACTTCCTCCATTTGCTTCCCCTTCACCCATTCAGTAGCTGAAAACAAGACACAAAGCACACCATTAAGCTGCTAACCAAGTAAAATCAGTCACTTTATCACAAGCTCTCTACCCATTTCCGACGAGCTTAAAACCCTAATTGACAATTAATTATGTTACACAGTTGACTGATTAAATTAAACGAGAGAAAAAAAGATAAGGACGAACCAACAGAAGAGGAGGCGATGGCGGATCCACAGCCGAAGGTCTTGAAGCAAGCGTCGTTGATCTTGCCGTCATCATCAACCTTAATCTGAAGCTTCATGACGTCACCGCAGGCAGGGGCGCCGACAAGTCCTGTGCCGACGTTGGGGTCGTTCTTGTCGAATGAGCCCACGTTGCGGGGGTTGTCGTAGTGGTCCACAACCCTCTCGTGGTAGAACCGCACCGTCGACGGCCGACTAGCCCCGCCGGAACCGCCCTGGAGGAGCCTCTTCGATACCAGCCTCAACATTTTCGTTCCTTTTTTAGTTTCTTCTTCTTCGGATGATTTTGATTCGATCCTTTCGTCGTTTTGTTGTTTTGTGAAGGAGAGAGAGAGAGTGTATAATGAATTGGGGATTTGAGAAGGTTGTGAAAGGGCGGTTTGGGGTTGTGTATACGTGGACGATGGAGATGGCTCCACAGCTTCTACATTCACAATGGTGACAGATATTTCCAACAAATCCTTTTCCCATTTTCTTGGATGTCTAGTTTACTATGTACTTATCGATCACGAATTAAGACATAGTAATATGTCTAAACACTATGGGTGTATTGTATTTGACTTTTCTACGTGTTTTTATGTACTGTTAAGCTTGTTAAAAATGTAAGAGTATTGAATAATTTATTAAGATTTTAAAAAGTTCATGAAAATTAAATTTTAAATCCATGAAAATTTGGTGGTATTCAAAATTTTTACGAATTCTATGAAATTCTTAAATAATAGATTATTGTGATTTTTAGACTTCAATTATAACTACAGAATCCTAATACAAATCTGACCTCCAAACTAAAGTTTTTTCAGAGTACTTTTATTTTCTTTTGTCTTTTTTTTTGTTGCAACTTGGTTCTTGATCAACTTAATTTGTTTCTTCACAATAAACATTATGAAATGTTTTCAAAAAAAATATACTTTATATCATGCATCATAATTAAGCTCTATATTTATGAGCTCTTATTTTGTTATTAGAAATCAATTGACCTTGACATTCACCGATTATCATTGATTTTTTTTATGTTGTTTTTTTTACAGTAAAATCGTCAATTTTTTAGTCTTAGTAGCAGCACACAAGTATAGCAAACATATTTTGTCATCATCAATATTAACTTCTAATTCCTCCTCACATATTCGACATTTGCAAATATAGAAGCCAATATAGGACTTAGAATGAAGCCAATATAGAACTTAGAATGAATTTTGTCAATATAGAATAAGAAAGCCTATGAAATAATATAATTTTTTTTATCACTTATTCATTTGAATTTGACATATTTAAACATGAGTTAATGTCCTTATGATATAAAAATAAAGTCTATCAGAATCTATCAAAATGCTTGAATTTTTTTTTTAAACTCTTTCAAATATTTTTGCAAAATTAGCTCACGAAATTCGTAGATTTGTAAAATTTTTAAAAAATCATATATAATCCACATATATTTTAAAAATCCATCACTTCAAAAAAATACACTCAGATTCAAATACAATACACTCCTACCTTATAATACAATAGTGTTTGTTTAACTTGCTTCATGTGAAATTTTCGATCTATTTGTGAACTTATTTTGACTCATGTATCATTACATTATAATAGATACGTTGTTGTAGATCGCTTTGCAACTAAAGTATAATAAAGGCTTTACAACTCATGAACCAATAAAATCTTTTGAGACTGTATCCCAAGTGTTTAGTATATGAATAGTGATGACCGCAGTCCCATTAAAATCCACATGCAATCCAAACATTTTTGTTTCATTCATAATTGGGTAGATCCATTTTAGATTGTTGGATCTGTTTGATAAAATTCTAGTAGTTCTCGCCAATTTATTAATTTTCACTAATATCTTAACCACATACTCAAAACTAACATACATAAAATGAGTGGATACATACTTCATTTCCTCTTGTTTCCCATCTCGAGGGTCAGTTATATAAAAAAGATATCATGCTTTGTACCGTATTTGTCACATGCTATGCTCAAGTTATTCATACAAGTTGGAGTGTAAACATATTATTAATTTGATGTTTGTTTAAGGAGATTTTTTTTTATAATGTTTGGTGTATGTCTTGTCTTAATTAAATATGGATTAATATAGATAGAGATACAAAGAATCTCAGTTATATAAAGACAATTATTGTAACAGATTGTATCAGCCTATATATGAGGCATTCTATCAATGAAACAGTTACAGTTTTCAGTTATCACATAGATTTTCATTCAACACGTTATCAGCAAGCTCTGAGTTGATAGCAAACAATAACCACAGAAAAAAATCATAACTCTAAAACACTAGCTTCCAACGCCGGCAACACTCTCCACCGTCGACCTACAACCACCCTTGGATTTTCTCCACAGCCGAAGCTTGTTTTCAGAGTTCGTGTTTCTTTTCTTCAAACTTTTTTTCCAGCGAAGTTTTTATACAGAGCATAACACCCTCGAGGTAAATTTTTTAAACCGTCAATCTCTAAATCTAGAAATAAAACTTACTTCCTGCAAAACTCTAGATTTTAGGATTGTGATATTGTGATTAGTGCATATATGAGCCCTAGTTCCTATGGACCTATATCCATAAAGTATAAGTGATATTCCTGGAGGAGTCATGGTGTAGAAAAAGAAAAGAAGATGAAGGAAAATCAATAATATGTGATGGTTCATCACGGTTTCTGGGTGTGGTTTTGAGCCACCGTTTATTGATAGTCGATTTTTGTGACCAAACATCATTGATCATGCTTCTTATTCCCTAAACTTGATATTAGTAATCATGGTTTTTCGATCGGTAAACTAATTACATCTCTTGTCTCTCTTGTATATGACATCAATAGCGCCGGAAAGACCTGAATTTGATATCTTTAATCCTCAATGAGAAGAATACTATTGTTAGGTGTCAAATGTTAAGAACGCGCTTCTCGGATGAATCTGATGGATACAATTCAACCACCACCACCACCTGGTACTAAGCCACCAACTCTAGCTCACAAATCTCAAGCCCTCGTGTTTTTGAGGCGACATATACATCTAGTTCTACATAAACAATATTTGCTAAAGAATGACCCCGCGGTTTTATGGGTGACTTTACAAGATAGGTTGAATAATGTGCATAATGCCCAACTTCGAGAACTGCAAAACATATGAGATTCAATCTGGTTATTGGATTATCCAAATATTGATGCATTCAATCAAGCTATGTTGGAGCTACAATCAAAGTTGAATGTTTGTGGCATTGTAAAGACCGATCTGGCTATGATTGAGAAGTCTTTAAGAATATTTCCTACCTCAATGGACAACCTTGCGCACCAATATCGCATAGATTATGCGCAAGGACAACTTAAATCATTCAATGATCTCATGAATGTGTTGGCCAAGAAGAGCAGTATCACAAGACCCGTCTCATCAATAATGCTCGGTCAACTGGTACTAAAAATATCCATGAGTTGTACAACACTGGTAGGAAGACATGTAAGGATATAGTCAGAACTTGACTTGGAATCACCAAGACAAAGGCCAAAACAACTCCAACAAGAATCATTCCGGTCCTAGGAATGGAAGAAATCCTTCCAATTCTGCTTCTAGTTCGCGCTTGTCATCTTGCTATAGATGTGGTTCTACCAAGCACATGCACAAATAATGTTGTGCACCCAAAGATATTAAACACTCCTACAAGAAGTGCAAGCAATATTTGGCACATGAGACTTAACTTCACTACTGCTTATGAGATGGAAGATTGCGGTGAAGCAAATCTTATAATAGCAGATAATACAAAAGAAAGTCTAAAGACTGCGGTTTTTGCGTAGTCTATATATTAGGCTCATGTCTTTGTTATGTAATCAAGTTTAGTTTTCTTTTTAGCTTGGTTTTAGTCATTGTTTGAGACTTTGTTTTAGTCGGTTATGGAATAAGACATCTATGATGTAATTTTTTTTAAGTTGGCAAGTAATGAAATTTTCTCTATTTTTCGGTATATGAAAGTGTTGAGAATGTTATTTCACTACCAATTCAGTATATGGTTCGATGTTTACATTAACATATGTCATAATGACACAAAGATATAGTAAAAATGAGACACAAAGAAGTGGATGTTGTTGATCTCAGGGAACCTTCGATCCATCGAAAATTTCCTTCGATAAATTGAAGGTCACCCTTAGGTCAGTTTCTATAATTTTTGATCCATCTAAAATTTGTATACAAAACACCTTCAATCCATAGAAGGTGATCCTTGGTCCCTATTTTGCATTTTCAATTCATCGAGAAACTTTCTCTATTCATCGAATAATTGCCTCGAGTCAAGTTCTTCAATCCATCAAAGATTTTCTTTGATCCATAGAAGCTTGGTATCAAAAAATTAGAATTCTATTTTGGGTTTCCTTCGATCCATTAGAAACGACCACCTGGAATTCTGCACCAGATGTAATTTTACATCGGTTTTTGTTATGCCATAGAACTTAATCTACAAAGGTCATTTTGACCAGTCAGATATTGTTATACATCGGTTATTTTTAGCTATTGTCAAACCATATCAGCACTCTATAAGGGTTACACCCTTTTAAATCTTTAAGTATTCACTTAAAGTGTTTGTCATGTCTTAGTTTCAAAAACGGGTTAATTGACATTATTTTGTTAATGTATGATAGAGAAATTAAGTGTTATACGCGTCTAATGGCCATTAAAACTTGCTAAATTTTGACAACATTTGTGTCAACGGTTTTCACTTTGAATAATATTGTGAGAATGGAACAGAGTTTTGTGTCCAATCTCCATAGAATGCTGCCAACGGTGCAATTTGTAGATATTTATGAAGATTTGTAGTGTTTATATCTTACTACGGTTATGATTATTGAATCCAATGTAGCACTTATATTACTATGTGTAACTTGACCTTATATAAGCTTTTGCAATATGATTATCAAGATATTGAGAAATTTTTGTGGCCATTAGGTTCTTTAGAGCGAACAAGCATATAGGAATACCTAAATCTATCAGTTTAGATGGGGAGGATGGGACTACTTCTCTCAATCCTGGCTCGGTCTCCAAGACGAGTGCAACACAATCCTGACAATATACCGCTGTGGCGTCATGCGTTATCTCACCGGATGTCTCTATGACAAAATTCAATGCACATCGCCCATTTTTACAAAGCTTGTTTATGTCTATACTGTTATTTACATGCATGACGATCATTTGTTGTATACATAACTTCAATTCCTTCACAGATTTCAAGAATGTATTTGTGGATCAATCAAGCCAATATGCAGACTGCTTATATATGGTTTTGATTGCTGCATTGACACATATGTCACATTTCTTTGCAATCCACATGGCACAATGCATTTGCAAAACTCATAACACATATTATTAAGCTTCAGGCTCACCACCCGGATAACCCAATCAGGTCAATTAGATTGGATAATACAAGAGATTTACATCACAATATTTTGTTGATTATGGCATGTTGATTGTGATTGAAGTTAAACTTCCCTCTTCCCCATGTTCATTCATAAAACCGTTTAGCATGACACAAATCAAGCGGTTACAGCTTATGGCCAGCACAATGATAATGCATATTAATGCAGCTATGTTTATTCACTTGATACTTATAAACCGCAAACCATTTAGTGCGTACCAGTTAGTATCTGGATATGAGTCTGATATCTTACACCTACGAATCTCTGGTTGGGTGGTACATGCATGTGCTTACTACGCTTTCATTGCGTACAAAAATGGGTCATCAATGGCGATTTTGCATTTTTGTTGGTTATGATTCCCCAACGATTATCTTCTATTTACAACATTTGATAAGAGATCTCTTTACTCCTAGTTTTGCAGATAGTCACTGTGATGAGACATATTTCTCGCCGTTAGGGGGAGATATGAATGGTTCCATTCTGGTTAAACGTCGAAAATTGACATGGTATGTCCCTACTATGTCTCATCATGATCCTCGCACATCTCAATGTGAGATTGAAGTGCAATGTATTCTTGATCTTCAAAAAGTAACAGATTCGATGCCTGGCACCTTTACTGATATCATAAAAGTGATGAGATCGGTTATACATATTGCAAATCCTGCAAGGTTAAAAGTCTTTGGAATTGGGCAAGTTAACGTAACACCCAGGCAAGGTAGCGATTCTCCTGCTCTAGTGAGGGTGTAGCGTCCGTCAAAATCCACTGATAAGTTGACGGTAAAAAGGCAAGGCACAACCACTCATTAACAACACATGATATTATTTCCGACTGCAATTGTGTCTAAAAGTCTACATTGACAAACATTGGGGGGACGCCTCAGAGTCAATGATGATGTCACTAAACAAAGAAATCTCACCAAGTTAAACAAATGCTAGTGGTATTATGGATGGTTATTCCATGTTCGTTGATGATGCCTTTACTTATTTCATCACTCAGGAATTGATGGCGATGAAGTGAAACATTGCTCTGTTACGGATTATCAACGGTTAATGTAGAGTAAATTGACCGATATGAAAAGTTGCAATCTAGGCGGAACTAGAATCCCTTACAAATGGCAAGTACGTTTTCGGTATGGTAGTGCTATAACCACCTAATGGTAAGCCTGTTAGATACAAATAAGTCTTTGTTCGAAAGCGTATTGAGAAGAATGAAGTCATGCGGTGTAATACTAAACTTATGGCGCAAAGATTTTCTCAACACCCTAGTATTGATTATGAGGAGATGAATTCTCTGATGATGGACATTATTACTTTTCTCTACCTTATCAGTTTGGTAGTGTCCGAAAAATTATGTATGTAGCAAATGGATGTGGCTATACATCTCTATAGGGATCTTAATTCAGAGATATACATGAGAGTGCCGGTTGGCAAGGTTCTACCCAATTCAAGTAACTCTAAACCACAGAGTGCTCATGTAATTAGATTGAGACGTTCACTATATGGATTGAAACAATATGGTAGGTTGTGGTATACTCGTCTTAGTGACGACTTGATTGTGAAGGGATACAAGAATGAAAAGTTATATATGTCTATGCGTATTCAGTAGATGAACAAGTTGTTTGAGATGATAGACCTTGGTAGGACTCGATTATGTCTTGGTTTAGAAGTGGAACATCGAGTTGATTGAATTCTTATTCACCAGTTTTCTTATGTCTAAATCAGGTAATGGACAAAGCACACCCTATTTGCACACAATGGTTATTTGCAGACTGAAACCCAAAATGATCAGTTTCATCGGAATGATGATGGTAAAGATATTTTGGAGCTGAGATCTTTGTGCGGTTAGAGCTTGGTAAAATATAGCTTGTACACACGTCCAAACATCGCCTTCTCGGTATGTGTCAATGCAAAGTTATTGGAATGGAGTATAATACACCTTCTGGTACGTGAAGATAACCATTGACTTAGGCTTGTTCTTTCCCTACAAACAAAACAGAGAGAAGCTTGAAATTCCAGGAAAAATGGATGGTTGAATCGCAACATGTAGGTTCTGGGCTCTTCGACCCGTCGAAGGCAGTGAACTGTGATAACCTGAAGGTGTCATACGATCCATCGAGTAATGGTATCGACCCATCAAAACTAGTACTCTGGATCAAACAAGAGTATTTGTTCATGTTAGTCTATGCCTTGAATCTTGAGTCGCGTCGGCGTACGCGAGGCACGTTGGTATACGTGTGGCACATTGGCATACGTGTGGTACGCGAGCAAGGAAGAAGTCTCTGGCGAGAGAGAGTCTTTAGCGAGCGTTGACTTCTGGCGAGGAAGTCTCTGGCGAGGAAGTCTTTGGCGAGGAGAGTTAGAAGTCCTTGGCGAGCAAGACTTCTACTCAGGATTTCGTTAGGACTAGGATTCCTCAGGCATTAAGGAATTGGGTTTCCTTAATCATTCTGGTTTAGGTTTCCTCAGACGTGTGTGTCTGGGATTCTTCTGGTATTCAGGACTCTGTTGGCTATATATATACAAGGGTATTAGCCATAAGAGTGTGTGTGATATCTGGTTCTATCCTGTAGATTAGGCTTAATCTAGTGTGGTAGAGAGATTAAGTATTCTGTAATCCTAGGTTAGGCTTAACCTAGTGTGATATACTTGTAATCTGGTTCTCCAAGATAAAGTAATATGTTCTTCTTCTGCCGTGGATGTAGCTAACTCACGTTAGTGAACTACGTTAAATCTGTGTTTGTTCTTACATTTATTTGCTTCCGCTACAACAAACTGGTATCAGAGCATCGGCTCAGGATGTCTGGAGTGAATGTGAAGATCGACAAGTTTACGGGGAGGAACAGTTTTAGCTTATGGCAGATCAAGATGCGTGCCTTGTTAAAGCAACAAGGGTTGTGGGCACCGCTGATGAAGAAGGCAGTGGGTCCCGAGTCCGCTGAGATGGCCAGTCTGGAGAAGAAGGCACACTCGACTATCATGTTGTGTCTTGTAGATGATATCATCACCAAGGTTGCAGAAGAGGAATCTGCATCTGGTTTATGGTTGAAGCTTGAGAGTCTATATATGACGAAGTCTTTAACCAACAAGTTGCTTCTGAAGCAACGTCTGTTTGGTCTGCGTATGCAAGAGGGTGCACCACTGAGAGATCACTTGGATCAGCTGAACACAATTATGTTAGAATTGCGTAATATCGATGTTAAGATCGAGGATGAGGATGCTGCCCTAATTCTGTTGGTATCGTTACCGTTATCATACGAGAATTTTGTACAATCCTTTATTGTTGGAAGGGATACGGTGACTCTTGAGGAGGTAAGATCGTCTCTTCATACCAGAGAGTTGCGCCATAAAGCAACTGGTACAGGTTCAGACAGTCAGGCTGCTGGGTTAGTAGTCAGTGGGGGTAAAAGACATGGAAACTCGGATAAGAAGAAATTCAAGAAGCCAAGTTTCAAGGGTCCTAAACCCAATGATGTCTGTAACTACTGTAAAGAAAAGGGACATTGGAGAAGGGAATGTCCGAAGTGGAAGCAGCAGGAGAAACCATCAGGGACCGTTGCTGTAGCAGAAGATGACACCAATTCATAAGAGGATACGGCTCTAATTGCTGACGAACATGCACATCGCGAGGATGTGTGGGTTCTAGATTCTGGGGCGTCTTATCATATATGTCCGTGCAGGGAGTGGTTCGCGACCTACATGCAGGTAAATGGAGGCAATGTGACAATGGCCAACAATGTTGCTTGCGAGGTGGTTGGAATGGGCTCAGTTAAGTTACAGACACATGATGGTAAATTATGTACATTGAACGAAGTTAGGCATGTTCCTCGCATGACTAAGAATCTGATATCTCTGAGTCATTTGGACAAGAAGGGGTTTAGTTTCAAAGGAGAAGGAGTGATCTTGCGTGTCTACAAGGGTTCAGATATGGTTCTGAAAGGTGTCAAGCGGGGAACTTTGTATATTCTACAAGGCTCTACGCTGTCTGGTTCTGTTGCTGTTGCATCGTCAGAAGTTCACAAGGAGGATATGACCAAACTATGGCACATGAGACTCGGTCATATGAGTGAACGAGGGATGCAAGTTCTGGCTAAAGAAGATCTTCTGGGTGGCCACAAGGTAAAGGACCTTGGATTTTGTGAGCATTGTGTGTTCGGGAAATTACATCGCAGTAAGTTTCCTAAAGTAATTCACAAGACAAAAGGCACACTTGATTACATCCATTCAGACTGTTGGGGTCCGTCTCGCGTTGAGTCTTTAGGAGGTCACAGATATTTTGTGTCGATGATTGATGATTTCTCAAGAATGAATTGGGTGATTATGATGAAGCATAAAAGTGACGCTTTTAAGAACTTCAAGCAGCGGAAGGCGTTGGTTGAAAATCAAACTGGGAAGAAGATCAAGAGGCTAAGAACAGATAATGGTCTGGAATTCTGCTGTTCTGAGTTTAATGAGTTCTGCAGGAATGTAGGGATTGCTAGGCATCATACAGTCAGGGACACACCACAGCAGAATGGTGTGGCAGAACGAATGAATCAGACACTTCTGGAGAGGGCAAGGTGCATGCTCTCTAATGCTGGACTAGATAAGAGGTTCTGGGCAGAAGCTGTGAGTACAGCTTGCTATCTGATAAACCGTGGACCTCACACTGGTATACATCTCAAGACACCTCTTGAGATGTGGTCTGGAAAGTCTGCTGATTACTCAAATCTGAGGGCTTTTGGTTGCACGGTTTATTATCATGTAAGTGAGGGTAAACTTGAACCAAGAGCTAGAAGGGGAGTATTTGTAGGCTATGGAGATGGAGTTAAAGGATATAGGATCTGGTCTCCATCTGAGAGGAGGGTTATTCTCAGTAGGAACGTAGTCTTTGATGAAAATTCTATGTTTAATCCTACTGTGAAGTCCATAGTTGTATCAGAGAATGGTAGTGTTGAGAAACAGGTGGAGCAGTAAGATAAGGTCGAACCACAGCAAGGAAATCAACACTCACATTCAGAATCAGAGCTACTAGTAGATAACCAGCATGGTTTGTCTCTTAATCGGGTTAGGAGAGCAAACTTTGGAAAACCGCCTACGAGGTATGGTTTTGAGGACATGGTGGCTTATGCACTTCAGGTTGCTGAAGAGGTGGATCCTCCCGAGCCATCCACCTACAAGGAAGCAGTTACATGTACTGAGTCTGCTCAATGGCTTGCTGCAATGGGAGACGAGATGGAATCACTTCACAAGAATCAGACTTGGGTTTTGGCCAAGCAACCTCAGAAGAGAAAGGTTATCACTTGCAAATGGATTTTCAGAAAAAAGGATGGAATGTCGCCTGCTGAGGGTTTCAAGTATAAAGCTCGCTTAGTTGCAAGAGGGTTTCATCAGGAAGAAGGTGTGGACTACAACGAGATTTTCTCGCCTGTGGTCAGACATACATCTATCAGAGTGCTACTAGCCTTAGTTGCACATCAGGATCTGGAACTTGAGCAACTAGATGTGAAGACAGCTTTTCTGCATGGAGAGTTGGAGGAGGAGATATACATGACTCAACCAGAAGGTTTCCAAGTTCCTGGAAAGGAAGATTTTGTTTGTAAGTTGGAGAAATCTTTATATGGACTAAAACAGTCACCGAGGCAGTGGTACAAGAGGTTTGACAGCTATATGATGGAGATTGGATACAGCAGGAGTCCGTATGATTGTTGTGTTTACTACAACAAGGTTTCAAATGAGTGTTTCATTTATCTGGTCCTGTATGTAGACGATATGTTGATAGCTGCAAAGGACAAGTCAGAGATTCAGAAGTTGAAAGGTCTTCTCAATGCTGAGTTTGAGATGAAGGATTTGGGTGCAGCAAGGAAAATTCTGGGAATGGAGATCTACAGGGATATGAGTCAGAAGAGACTGTTCTTATCACATAAGGATTATATTCAGAAGATATTTTCAAGGTTTGGCATGTCTACAGCAAAATCCTTAGATACTCCGAGTGCAGTGAACATTCATCTGTCCACTGCATTTGCACCAAAATCAGCTCAGGAGAAGGAGTACATGTCTCAAGTTCCCTATGGTAGTGCAGTAGGAAGCTTGATGTATGCTATGGTCTGCACTAGACCGGATCTTGCACATGTTGTCAGTGTTGTCAGTAGGTTTATGGGTGAGCCTGGAAAGGAGCATTGGCAAGCTGTGAAGAGGATATTTCGTTACCTTAGAGGTACGTCTGACGTTGGTCTCATTTATGGAGGTGATACAGGGTGTTTAGTAACTGGTTACTCAGATTCAGATTATGCTGGGGATGTTGACACAAGAAGATCTATGACTGGTTATGTTTTCACTCTTGGTGGGTCAGTTGTTAGTTGGAAAGCTACTTTGCAGCATTCAGTGACGTTGTCGACTACTGAAGCAGAGTACATGGCATTGACAGAGGCAGCCAAGGAGGGAATCTGGTTGAAATGACTGGTTAGTGACTTGAATTTACATCAAGATCAGGCTATAGTGTATTGCGATAGTCTGAGTGCAATCTGTTTGGCCAAGGATCAAGTTCATCATGAGAGGAGTTAGAGGACTAAGCACATCGATGTCAGGTATCATTTTCTAAGGAGTGAGAAGCGGATCAGGGTGAACAAGGTGGGTACTGCTGATAATCCAGCAGACATGTTCACAAAGCCGGTTTCGCATAGCAAGTTCTAACATTGCTTGGACTTGCTGAATGTCAGAAGTTGTTAGTTGCCCGTTGGGGGCAACACCTGGGTTGCTTCTCTGGGAGAAGGCAACGTCTGGGTCCTTTTCTGGGAGAAGGGAACATCTGGGTTCGTTACTTGGAGGAACGACATTTGGGGCAGAGGAGAAGGCTGGTACTTCGGGTACGTCTGATTACTTGGGAGAGAGAATTCAAGTCAAGGTGGAGATTTGTTAGTCTATGCCTTGAATCTTGAGTCGCGTCGGCGTACGAGAGGCACGTTGGCATACGTGTGGCACGTTGGCATACGTGTGGTACGCGAGCAAGGAAGAAGTCTCTGGCGAGAGAGAGTCTTTAGCGAGCGTTGACTTCTGGCGAGGAAGTCTCTGGCGAGGAAGTCTTTGGCGAGGAGAGTTAGAAGTCCTTGGCGAGCAAGACTTCTACTCAGGATTTCGTTAGGACTAGGATTCCTCAAGCATTAAGGAATTGAGTTTCCTTAATCATTCTGGTTTAGGTTTCCTCAGACGTGTGTGTCTGGGATTCTTCTGGTATTCAGGACTCTGTTGGCTATATATATACAAGGGTATTAGCCATAAGAGTGTGTGTGATATCTGGTTCTATCCTGTAGATTAGGCTTAATCTAGTGTGGTAGAGAGATTAAGTATTCTGTAATCCTAGGTTAGGCTTAACCTAGTGTGATATACTTGTAATCTGGTTCTCCAAGATAAAGTAATCTGTTCTCCTTCTGCCGTTGATGTAGCTAACTCACGTTAGTAAACCACGTTAAATTTGTGTTTGTTCTTACATTTATTTGCTTCCGCTACAACAGTTCGACCCGTCGAGTAAGGACTTCATGACTAAGTTTACAGTCAGGGGGAGTTACATTTCTATAGGTATCAGGGGTAGTCTACATCACAAGGTTTTTAGTGAGGCAATAGGTTATGCATCATTCATTAGGTCATCGACCCAAGGGGGGGGGGTGTTTAAAGAGATTTATTCTCCGTAACTTCCGGTGTGTGTTTTGTCCTAATTAGATACGGATTAGTATAGATAGATATATAGAGAATCCTTGTTATATAGGGACATTTATTGTAACAAATTGTATCAGTCTATATAGTAGGCATTCTATCAATGAAAGAGTTACAGTTTTCAGTTATCACATACATTCTCGTTCAACAATGGTAATATTTTTTTTATATGCAGTCTAAAATTTAATTAAATGCAATACTATAAGGCTCATCTCACACTTAAATTATGGTTCTTTTTGCTTACAAAACGTATTGAAATGTTTTTGATGTATGCAAAAGTAGGAGGCTAGCTCTCCTAAATGACACATTTTAAGGAATGAAAATGGATGAGTATATCCAACGGTTGCGATTAAAAATAATTAACACGGTTCCACCTTAATTTTGTGTCTTGAAATCACAACCATTAAATGTATTCTTATGTTATATCCCTTAAACGCATCATTTAGGAGATCAAACTTGAAAAAAGTAGGTTACATCTAACATTGTAGTGATTTTACTGCCTGTGGGGCAAATTTGGAAACCATGATGATAGGAAGTATTTTCTCTCTCTTTCTTTTTCTTCTGAACCAACGTGGGCCGTCTTATTATGAAGGAGTCCACTTGAAATTCTGGACTGGAGCCTTACTCTTTTTCCGATTACCATTTCCATTTCCATTTCCAGAACTAATATATCCGTGTGGAAAACTTTCTCTCCATTTCCATATACCCAACAACCCATGCATGCAAGCATGACAGACTTGACTCAAGAGTACGTTGTCGAGAGCTAATTAACTTACTTGTAAAGCTAGAAATTAAGGTGATAATGGAGGGTGTACTCTATATTCTCAGGCTTTTGGCTAGCTGGTTGTCGCTATATATAAGCATTAGGGCCACTGGGGATATAGAACATTTCTTCAAGTCTACTGCTCTTTCACTTCAACGCTCCTGTCATCGAGTCATGACAAATTACGCTCATTGTATTTGTACCGGCCAGCACAAATCCTTTCGTTTATTTCCATCACCGCCCCCTAACTAGCTCTAGCTCTATCTTCACGTTTTGTTTGCACACCATGACATTGTTTCTAGCTAGCTAGCTCGACATGTTGATCTGAACATTCCTACCAGCTGATCATATAGATCTTTGATCCTTAACCACGCTTCAAAGAGATGGTTGATACTTGATATATATGTATACACATATATATTTACGTGTAGGATCCGTATCGATACAATAGGTAATAGCTAGCTGCATCTATACGTGATTTAGCGGCCGGCATACCTACGTTTATATGATCGATGTCGACTTTGGAATCACAATGGTAGGAAGAGAGTGCTAGCTGCAGATATGATCGATCACAATGGAAGCGGGCCGGGTAGAATTGAAGGTGGTAGACATATATATACAAGTACCTAGCTACAGGAAGCTAGAAAGTGAAATTTCCAAAGCTGCATGAAGTACATGCATTATTATTTGTCCCCTTTTAACCTATTTGCTAGGGTAATGTTTAATTGTTTATGCGAATGGAAAGTTGACCTGTAAATAATGATCGTATCGATCACTGGAGACGTTTCTTTACCAAAGCTGTACGTTCTGAAAGCTCAACAGAAAGAACTTTACACAAATATATGGTAGACAGGAAATTGAAGACTGTAGATTGATGATCGATCGATAATCTTGCTCTCCTTGAGTGCTTTTTGGAAGTCATCTTAGTCGATCTCGATCAGACTCTCAGTTAAGTGATCAGCATACTGATTGGTATCCACGATTGACCAACTCCAATCCTCGCTGCACGATTGAACTAGCTAGCTAACTGCTCTGTTTGTTCAAGTAATTTGATATCATCCAGCTAATTAAGGTCATACTACTTCCAAGTTCAAGTGCGTGCATCTAAAACTCACCTAAGACATATATTACATTTTTTAATTAGCTATATATTATATATAATCATTTGTCCGTAAATAGATATTCTGAGCCTCTGGAGTACGTCTGGAAATATATATATATATATATATATCTACACCGACAAGAGTTTCTTGTACATATAGTAATTAAGCAGATGTTAATCATTAGCTTAATTAACTTCTTAAACTGATCATATATATATATGTTATTAGGATTTAGGACAAGGATGTACTTGGATCTTAGCTAGCTGGCCATGAGGCCATGATGGGTTCCACAGAGCTAGGTTAAGACTTAAGACTTAAGAACCTACGTACCACTGAAGAAAATTGATCGAGCGCGCGGTACCTAATCTTCGTATAGCTAGATGCATCACCCCTCTCCACAAATTTTATTCTTGTTTTTTGCATAACCTTGGCCATTTGCTCACCAATTAAGCTTACGGCCGGGTTGAATTGAAAGGGGGGCCTCCAAATAAAGACACCAACAAACCCACACACACACATGCATGCATGCGCATATGATCGATAATATTGACATTTTGATTTTGGTAATAGCTCGCCATCAATCGAGTCCATCATTGCCATTGGTTTAGCTAGCTCTTTTTCTACTGCATTATGCATGTCGGGAGCGACTAAAATTAATCGTTCGTTTATGACTGATTAGTTCGTTAAGATTTGTCTGGCCGGGCCGGGTAGTACTTTAGGACTGTCAATTATACAAAGCATTAAACTAATCTCAGTACGTCGTCTAATTACTTTAGATTATCGTTCCCCTGAGGATTTGAGTATATCTCTTAAGCACTTTAATCTCCTGTCACTCGTCGGTCGCGTGCCTCTAACATCATATATTTTGGATAAACACATGCATTTTACTCGGTAGCTAGGATTAGTACATGATGACCTAATTCCATGTATTGACCTAATTGCACTTTAATAAGTATTTATGTTGCTCAATTAAGGCCTTGAGATGGCCTATAAGAAGAATACGATTGTTCTTGCATTCGACGTCACTTAATTTGCAGACTATCCCACCATGCATGAATATGCTAGCTTATGACCTAATTAATCCTAGCTAATGTACGAGTGGGTAGGTAATTAATCTCTATTATGTTTTAGTCACCGATTACGTACTAGCTAAAATGCGAATTTAACCATATGCTACAAGGTTTCCTAGGACGTAGGGTGATCCTTATATTGTTATGTACTGCGCGCTATTAGCTCTTGCTTAAACCCTAATACATCTTAGGTGCATATATATATATATACACACACAATATCTAAATTTGCAAACATGCATGCATTACAAGCCTTATGTTCTAAAGCATATGTACGTTCACAGTCTATTCAAGTTGTTGACATGATGACCTATTGATCATGCATGGATATTTCTTCATAGAAATATAACATATATAAGATGACAAACACTCAGAAAAGCAAAAGCATATTGCCAAGGCGCAGGAAAACACATAGACAAGACCCCTCATCTCTGGAGCAGGGCGCGCGCGCGCGCGCTCTCTCTCTCTCTATATAAACGGTTTAAGATGGTTATATATATTTTAAGTAAAAATATATTTAGGTATTTGACATTAAGTTAATTTTTTGATCATATTTTATCATCTTTATTGTTAGAATTTTAGGTCCTAATGTGTAGATCAAACTTGTAAATTTTCAGCCAAAATTGTGATCGTTAAGGTATTCAAAACTGTAATTGAAGTTTACAAATAAGAACAATTTAGGTTTGACGGATTTGGTCCGTCCATTGATTTAAACTAGTTTGATACCTTAACGATTACTATTTTAACTGAAAATTTATATGAATGATCTACTCCTATAAACCTAGTAATTAGACGGTAAAAATGATAAAATATGATCAAAAAGTTAACGTAATGTTAAATACTTGAAAATACTTCTACTCAAGTATACTTAGGTGAAAGCTTGCTATATACATGATCGAACATAATTAGGTATTTGCATCCATCATCATATAAATCAGATTCATTCATCAACAAATTAAATGAGATAGAAAAAAAACCGAACTAAAAAGTTTATCATGCACAAAAATATTTCATACGCATGATGGAGGGGATTGGAGGCTAGGAATTAGATATCATAGATTCATACTGAGAGAGACATGCATGATATCGATCGATAAGCTTTGCTTATTTATATAACCAGAAACGTATAGACAAAAGACTGAAAGTTAGTACGGCTCATGTGAGTGGGTATGACATGCATGCTGTGGCGAACAAAAGATTGATGGAAGACTTCTTTGCAGGATGCATGCAAAAAAGAAACTTGAAAGTCTGTCTTTGCAGGATTGGATATTCTTCTATAGTTTTATTCCTTCCTGGCCAGCTGGTTTTCTAAAGCTCCTTTCGAAGTTTGCTGGTTCTAATTATATATTGGCATGTTGGAGCTTCTTTTGTGTATGAGTAATAATAAGGTCATAAGAGCAACTCTAGCAGATCTCCTAAACATCTATTTATTCAATATTATTGATGTTTTAACAAGATTTAGACTCCAGCAGCTCCCCTATTACATTCCCTATAATAGGAAATTCCTAAATAATACAATTTCATCCCTTATTCTTATACCAAAAACAAAGAATATAGATAATCATAATAGCTAACATTGTAATAAATTGTTTCCTTTTATGTTACAAATGCATTTAATTTCTAAATATACTTAATAAATTATATTGATCAACCAATCAAAACTTAACATTTATTCAAATATAACTAAATTTTAAGGTTTTGTTGTTAGAACAAAAGTACAAAAACTTGTAACTAAAATGACTTTGCGGTATACTTTTACACAAAATAAGAAAAAATTGAATAATACTGCTGGAGATGCTCTAACGTCGTATAAATTCTAAACACGTAATTTTAAAAATTATGATATGAGTCTTTATTATTGGACGTTCAATCCTACATGAAACACCATATCATATACCCATTTTTTTTTTGAATTTGTGACAGAATTTGTAATACTACAAAACTAACATTACCCCCTTTTATATAATAAAAATAAAATATAACAGCAAATTGATAAATGCTAAGCACACATATCATCAGAACTAAGTATGTTTGAGAAAAAATGAGAACTGGCAAACCAATATAAGAAGATCGAAGAACCCTAAAACACATATTAAATAGATCTAGCTTTGTAATATTTCATAGATCTATTTTTTTATTAGATGTCACATCTTCAATCTTAGCTTTGAAATTCAGGTGATCGATCGGTTGTTGGACAATGAAATTTGAGTGCCCTTGGAATTTTAGTGCGCTGGCATTCTTGGTTGGGATTGGTGGGATCAAGTGGCGACGAAGCCAACCCATGCTGTACAATAGGGTGTTTGAGAGACTTGAATTGCTGCATCTCTATACTGCATACTCGATCAATGTATTATGTACTCATACTTGCAATTGATTGCTTGATATATCCAAGCTAATAGAGAGGAATTTTTATAAATAGTCTTCGAGCTTCCCAGAAAAGTAGAATCATACTTATATAAGGAATTATCTACATAAGATTTCAGATTATTTAGTACGATTTGTTAGTGAACTTACACGCATATTATTTGGTGGAGTTTTTTTTCTCTTTTTCTTTTTTGGATCGATATAGTACAGTTCTCACTTGTGAAATGATTTTTGCCCAGTCCTAGCATGTCATGTAGAATTTGAAGCCTCTACCTCACGACCCCGTTGAGGTCTAAAATCATTTCTTAATTCACAGTTCTATTTTTTAAAATTTCTTTGTTTGGATAAACTTTGTGAAAATTTTGCAATTTCTATTTTTTTTAATTCGGAGGAATTAGAGACCTAAATTTCTTTGTTCAATTTCTTCAAAAATATGTGTCATTCTACAAATTCTTCAAATTGCTCATTAAAGTTTGTAATTCTACTTATTTTTAAATTTCTACATGGAGAAACCTAAACACTAGAATTCACAAATGATGTAATTTAAAACAATAAAAATCCTAATTTTTATAAATTGTGAATTTCAGTGAAAATCAAGAATACTTCATCCAAATATACCATAAATGGAGGAAATATTAAGGGAATTTAAACGAAGTCCAATAATTCACAGTTCTCAGTTTGGATAAGCTTTTTAAGAATTTTGCAAATTCAGTTTTTTTTTTTAAAATTCAGGAGAATTGGAGCTTTCAATTCCCTTGTTCAATTCCTTAAAAATTAAGTGTCATTCTACAATTCACTCGAATTACATATAAAAGTTTGAATTTCTTTGTCATTTTAAATATCTTTATAAGTAAATCCAAACGGTAAAATTCGTAAACAATAACATTTAAAATTATAAAATTATAATTTTCATCATTTATAAATTTTAATGAAAATTAAAAATACTTTATCCAAACATATTATAATTAATTTTACAAACAACCGTAGCAAGGTTTTGGAATAGAGAAAGTTTTCTTTAACGCGAAAGTGTTTCCTTATCATACATATCATACAAGTAAAACAACTTGTTATTAGTGGCTAGTATCGTTTCATAACATATATGATCGAGTTGAACTTAATCTAAATTAGTAGAAACTAGTACGACTATGAGTTAACCTGCACTAGTATCCTTGACTTCAAGATTTGACTTTTGATTAACAATAAGCTTTCACTAATTAATAAAACTTTTGACACTAATTAATTAGAAAATTTTGAGATAATATATAGAAACAAGAACAAAACAATATATCTTGTCGAGTAACTATTGGCTTGGGGCTCGGTACTGCATCGATCATCTGTTCTACGACTGTATAACTAACAAATAACATATACATTGGTTGGAATACGTATAGCTCGTTAGTTAATTTGTCTTTCCTCTTTGGTCCACATACTCAAAGGATAACTTATACAAAGAGATGATGAGCAATATATAGCTAGCTAATGCGAAGTACATATAGTACGTGGTGGACATAAAAGAACCTAATTAAATTCAACCAAAATTAAACAAGTTGAATTAAGGGTAAATTATTAATAAGGTCATTTACGCAAAATTACTTACGTATAAGATCATATGGTATTTTTAACTCAAATAAGGTCACCTGATTAAAAAAAAACTTTATTATTAAATTTATTACGTCTAATTCCATTGTATAAAAGCTAGTCTCTCTCTCACTCTCTGCTTCAGACCATAATTCCCCCAAAATTCCCAAATCAGAATCAAGTCCTATCAGAACTCCATCATCCTCCTCACTTTGCTTCACCGCTCCTCTGTCGTCATCTCTCTCTATCTCTCTCTGTCTCTCTTTGAATTGTGAAGCCATGGTCACTCTGCAATACCTTGAACCGTCTCACAGATCTTTACCATAAGAAGCTATGGCATCAGCTCACTCTCAAGCTCAAACAGTTCGTTGCCCTCACCCTCTCTCTCTCTCTCTCTCTCTCTCTCTCTCTCTCAGTGTTGGAGTATAATCTATGGTAGTGTTTGTTTTGGTTTGGTTTGGCTGTTACGCAAAAGTTGTGTTTGGGTTGTTACGTACGTAGTAGTGTATACAATAATCTGTGGTAGTGTTTACGTTAGTCTGTAGTAGTGTGTACAGATTGGTGTGCTTTGGTTTTTATGCAATAGTGTCTATAATAATCTGTGGCAGTGTTTATGTTACTCTGTGGTGTGCTCTGTAGTAGTTTGTAGTGTTGTATGTGAGTAGTATACACTGTGCTCTGTAGTAGTTTGTAGTGCTGTCTGTGAGTAGTATACACTGTGCTCTATAGTAGTTTGTAGTATTGTCTGTGAGTAGTATGTAGTGTGTTCTGTAGTAATTTATAGTGTTCTCTATAATGTTGTATGTGAGTAGATACAAACCCTAGCCTCCGTAAAAAATGCCTCCCCAAGCAACAAAGTGCAGCTCATGCAGGTGAAGGATTTAGTGTGCTCTGTACTAGTTTGTACTGCTGTATGTGAGGAGTATGTAGACCTGTTGTGAGTAGTTTGTAGTGTTTTTGTGAGTAGTTTGTAGTGTGCTCTGTACTAGTTTGTATTGCTATATGTGAGGAGTATGTAGACCTGTTGTGAGTAGCTTGTAATGTTGTCCTGATTAGTAATGTAATGTGCTCTGTACTAGTTTGTACTGTTGTCTGTGAGGAGTATGTAGACCTGTTGTGAGTAGTTTGTAGTGTTGTCTTGATTAGTATGTAGTGTGCTTTGTACTAGTTTGTACTGTTGTCTGTGAGGAGTATGTAGACCTGTTGTGAGTAGTATATAAAATTTATGTAAGTAGTATGTAGTGTTTTAATGGTCTATCTTATGGTCAACCTGGTATGTTGTGTATTAGTGCATTTACTAATTTACTTTCAGAATCCACAACAGCCTGGTATGCAAAAAGGGTAGAATTTTGCAAAACACTACAACAATTTGTTGCATGTACTACTGTAATTTTCAGAAAGTACTACTCTAGTTGTTTGATAGTACTACTCTACTGGGACTTGATGCATGCTAACTAAAACTTTGTTGTGTGTACTATTGTAGTTTTCAGAAAGTACTACTCTAGTTGATTTTCTTTTTTTTGAATTTGATGATATGCAGGACAGCAGCGAAGACACAGACGAGATCAGATCAAAGTTCAAAAATGATAGCATGGCACAAGCAGCGACACGACAACTGAGGTCGTAAAGTAAGAAGGATGAGAAAAAGAAACGAAAGTCACCTCCTTCAATGATAAAAGCTGTCAAGAACAAGAAGAGGAAGACTACGACAAATGACCTGCATTATGATTACAGAGTTACAAGAAGAAACACAAGAAACGAAGCAAAGTCCAAGTAGTTCTTTTTGTTCTTTCTGTTGTGTTAGGCTTCATGTAGTACATTCTTTTCTGTTATGGTCCGACATTACTGAATAGTAGTACTTGCCTTGTGTTTAAGTAGTACCCAGGATATTTGTTAGTAGTACTTACTAGAGACTGCAATAGTGTTAGTAATACACTACATTTTCGTGAAGTAGTACTTTCGATTGTGAAACAGTAGTACTTACCATGTGTTGAAGTAGTACACTGAATGTTTTGGAGTAGTGTTTACAATGGACAACAGTCGTGTTAGTACACTAAATTTTCGTGTAGTACTTTCTATTCTGAAAGAGTAGTGCTTACTAGAGTAATCAGTAGTATGTTTAAAAGGAGTAGTGCTACTTTTGTTGTATGGTGAGTGTACTACTATTGTTGTTGGATAGTACTAATGTAGTTGGTTCCACACAAAAAGCGTTATCGCATACAAAGAACAATTGACCAACACAAAATCATAAAAATCGAAGAACAACAAACTCGAATTAGTATGTTAAAACAAAAAATCGCACAAGGAAAAATTACGTTAAAGTAGTACGTATTCTGTTCAGGCCGAGTGTACTACTGTAGACTGATGAATACACTACATGTGAGTAACATAGACACTAGTTAGCTGTTGATAACTTTGGTCCAGGTCAATCTGTTGTGTCTTCCTTTTTCGCCACAACGACCACATCTGATTGGCCTTGGCGCCTTCTCACCTTCAATGGAAGACTTCATGCGAGTATCCTTTGGACGACCAGATGGGATTCTTGTCAACGAAGGCTTCACAATGGGCTGTTCATTAAGAGCATAATAGTAAAACTTCTCAATGTTTGGTATTGGCTGAATACCATGGCTACCAATATGCAAATCAAACAAAAAATGCTTACAAAACATAAGTAGTATCCTTAATAGTCATCAATAGTGTATTCACTCAACACTAATAGTATTATCACAGAACAGAAGTAGTACTATCAAGTCCAAACACACACAAAACACACAGAACAGCAAAATAGTATATTCAATGGGATGCAGTAGTGTACTCACTAAACACTAATTGTACTATCAAGTCAAAACACACACAGAGCACACAGAATAGAAGTAGTATCCTTAATAGTCATCAATAGTGTATTCACTCAACACTAATAGTACTATCACATAACATCTGACTAGTGTGTTCAATGGGATGCAGTAGTGTACTCACTCAAAAAAGGTAGTACTATCAAGTCAAAACACATACAGAACAGATAACTAGTGTGCTCAATGAGATGCAGTAGTGTGCTTACTCAACGGAGGTAGTATTATCAAGTCAGAAGACACATAGAACACACAGAACATATAACTAGTGTGCTCAATGGGATGCAGTAGTGTGCTCACTCAACAAAGGTAGTACTATCAAGTCAAAATACACACAGAACACACAAGACATATAACTAGTGTGTTCAATGGGATGCAGTAGTGTACTCACTCAACAGAGGTAGTACTAACAGTCTGTAACTTTCTCATAATTTATACGAAATATCAAAACACACAAATTAGCTACATCAATCACACACGAACACATAAAAATAATATCACTACAATTCGCCATACATAATCCAAAGTAGAAGAATCAAAATTGAAAAACCGAAAATCGAAATCAGTTTATCACCGGAATCGAATCAAACAACACACCAATCAAAAGCATCAATCAAACAAAACAACACACAAAATATCTACAGGTGAGCATAATGGAAACCTTACCCAAGCTTTTATCACCGAAATCCTCCGATTCGCCGGAACTTTTTCTCCCAAAATTCGTTGGAATCTCCTCTCTCTTTCTCTCTCTCTCTCTCTCTCTCTCTCTCTCTCTCTCTCTCTCTCTCTCTAACACATACACACACAGAGCTGATTCGATCTAGAATACAGAAGCTCTCCCTCCTTGCGTTTCGGTTTCGGCCGTTTCTCCTCCTGTTTTGATTTGAATTCAATTTGAATTCAGTAGATAGCTATATATATCAGGGGTAAAAATGGAAACTAATTTTTTTAAAGGATTGTATAATGATCTTATGTGCGTAAAACTTATACAATGACCTTATGTGTAACCTAAGGCCTCTAAATGACCTTAGGTGTAATTTCCTATTGAATTAATTAGAAAAAGTATGCCAATATCTACATTGATGACGTACATGTTCACCTTTCTAATAATCAATATATAGGCTTATATACGTACGTACTATCTCCATTCACATTCAAAAATCCATAAGGGTGAAGATATATGGAGTTGAGTTGCGTATAGGTCAAGTATATATGGAAGGGTCAAGTTAGCCCAAAATGTCGATGATGTACGTAAAGCGACACAAAATGCACCAAACAACATATCATATATATGTATATATATATAACACTCGATTATTTTCTTATGTACAAACAAAGCCTTATCATACTGGCGACATCATGTTTGTTGGGTGATGTAGTCTCGCTGTCCCGCAGTTGCATATAGAAAACAAGGCAGGATGCCAATGGTTTTGTAGTCTTGGAATGAATGGAGTCATTTATAAAGGATTTCCGTTTTCTCTACGTACTTATATAACTATATATATGAAAAGTCGAGCATCCTGAATCCGCACACTACTCTTTGGAGAATCAAGTCAATTGTAGCTCCCATCCTACAATTCGCAGAGGAGTTTACAGAATGCCAATTTAGGCACATTTGAAGAGATATGAACTTTTGCAACTGAGGCAGTTGCTAATCAGAGCCATCTGGACGATATATATTGCTTCTTGAACTACTGGTTTTCCTTGTGAAATCTTTAAGGTTGTTCAGTTTGATAGGTTTGGTTCTGGTTTAAAAAAAGATATATAACCGGTACCAGTTGCTAATGCCCACTGAGAATAATGTGCAACTTTTCACATGGAAGTTTGAAGCTCCTTTTTTCAGCATACCAAACCTAAGGTTTTCATTAGCTTTTTGAGTACCTACTTTGAGCAGCCAAGAATCACTAGATAACTATCAAAAGCTCGATCCATCTACATCTAGCGTCATTAAATTAATATTGAATTAGTACGTTAAGCAATAGGCACAAAACATAATACATGTTTACATGTATATATATATTCCAAAAAGGTTCGATGCTCGATCTTCATATAGTTTTAAGAGTATGTTGTCTACCATATTATCAAAAGTTTTATCTAGATCATTAAATATGATTATTGGCTCAAATTTTATTCGCATCTTACTTTTCAGCCTACAAGATCAATTGAATACTAATCTAATTAAAGTCTCTAATAAGTACAGTAAAATCTCTATAAATGAATAATCTCGGGACTTGAGAAAATTATTACTTTAACGAAATTATTATTTTATCGATAAATAAATAATTTATTAGTTTATCGATAAATTAAAGATTTATTAATTTATCGAGACTTTAGCGAAGTTATTACTTTTGAATTATCCTAATAAAAACGATATACGATGGAATCACATACTAATGAAGTGATCATTAAAGGGATAATGAATCCGCACGTTGAAGATGATCATAATTTAACTAACAGTTCTGTTATACCAATAGTTTTTTTTATGAAGAGGCATTTGAAGTATAAATTACTTTGAATAACTGTTTACTACAAAATGAAAAGAATTTATCAAATTTGGTGCAAGCATTGCAAAAGATCAAAGACGAAGTTAAATTTAGTACAGATGCAAAAAGAAAAACATGTTCCAATAAAGTCGTTTTTTCAAGAAATAGCTAAAGTGCTTGAGAAAATAGAAATCCTCAGCTGAAAATTTAATTTTTATGTATTTTTATAAATTTTATTATTTTTTTAATGAAATTATTATTTTATATATTCATAGGGTTCTAAAGTTATTATCTTATGCATTTAGAGAGGTTACCAGTAATATAAACTGTTCCCGAGTCGGGATCGGGAAAAAATATTACTTTAGCGTGGTTAATAATTTATCGAATATTAATTTATTGAGATTTTACTGTATCTACAATCGGAAATTAATTATAGTTAGGGGAGATATGACCGACGAGCTTAAATATTAGAAGAGTATTTCAGGAGAAATATTTCTAGTATTTCGGTGTGTGTCTTGTCTTAATTAGAATAAAAGTTGACATTCTCTTAATCCTTGATTTATAGGGATAATGATTGTAACAGTTTGAAATGCCTATATTGAAGACGATATATGAATAATGAATAAAGTACAGTTTCAGTCTATAAAGATTGCATATCTATTTTTCTCTTTCAAACGCTATCAACAACTTTGGAGTTGATAGCCACCGCCCCAAACCCCTAAACACCTAACCTTCATTATCACCGCTGGAGCACCACTGGCTGAATTTCATCATTGCCGACCACCATCTTTTGTGGTCATTTCCTCCTTGTTTTTTACAAGTTCTTTATACCGAGCATAATACCCGAGAGGTAAATTTTCTAACTTCCTTCGATTTAGAAATTATGTTGTAAAACTTAATTACCGCAACACCCTAAATCTAAGTCGAGATTTAGGTTAATTTATTACCGTGATTTTTTTTGCCCTAGTTCTTATGGATTAATACATGTTTATAAAAAGTTGATATTATTGACGGTCTTAGAAGAGTCACGATTATTAGTGAATATCACGGTTAATTGTGATTTCACATTGAAAAAAAGAAGAAGTCGATATTTGTGACTAATTGTGAAAGTCATTTCTGGGTGAGGTATGAAGCCTCTGTTTTGCATTGATTTTTGTGACCATATATCATTGATCACGGTTCTTATTCCCCGAACTTGATATTAGTGATCGTGATTTTTTGATCGATACTAATTACATCTCTGGTCTCTTTTGTAGATGACTTCAACAGAGCGGCAATGCCTGAGTTTGACACCCTTGTTTTATAAGGAGCAGAATACCATCGTGGGGTATCTGATGTTGAGAATACTCTTGTCAGTAAAATCTTACTGATGTTATCCAACCACCACCACTGTCACATCTCAAATTCGGGGCCAGTATTATACTAAAATATGGTGTAAGGATTTGTGATATGAATAAAAAACCCAAATAATTTCAAAAATCAAGGTGTCTGAATAGTACATTTATTGAAAAGTGAAAGTGCTAATATTACAATACCAAAGTTTTTGAAAATAATAGTCATTACATTTATTCAATTCAAAATGCAAGTATAAAATAATTCTTTTATTTAGTAGGCGACGTATCCCATTTTCGCCAAGCATTCTACTCATCACCTGAAAAAGAGAAAGATGTAGTATCATGAGTCACACTGACCAAGTAAGTACAGCTTACAAGCATATACTAAATTATCTCTAAGAAATATCAAACCGAACAACCAATTCAAAAAGATGAAATATTCAAACCGGTTATTCTTCCATACTTACACTTGCGTCTTTGTAATATATACATTTAGATACATAATATATATACTTCCACAACTTCACATCTACACACAAACACGCCAATACTTCCGAAGTGAATTCTTTTAGATTAACTGGTAATTAACCAAAAAAAATCATGTGCTTAGTCTCACAATACCAACACACATATAAAACCACAACATTCTAAGGCCGCCTGCCAAAGCATGTATACTCCCAGTTTGACACAATTCATTCCTTAGAGTATAATAGTGCACTATCTGTAAGGGACTAGGGTCCTTGGCTAACTCCCACAATAACAAAATAATTTACCAGCAATTCACTTAAGCACGAGTTAATTTGTACTATACACCCGACTTCACACTTCAACCATAACGATCACAAACAAGTCTTTAGTTAAGACTATGTATATATAGATAATATAGTATATATTTACATCATAATTTTGTAATAAATATATACGTAATAGAATTTGTAAGGGAAGAAAGATCAAACTTAAACGTATTTCATTAATTAACAATTTTGGTCCAAACATTTCATTCGGCGGTAGTCCGCTCGAAATCCTCCATTTGTTCCGAATTATACTTGAAAGTAAATAGATAGAGCGATTAAGTAGATAAACTTGAAATAAAAATTAGTTATCATCGGTCCAAAAGTTTCATTCGGCGGTAGTCCGTCCGAAATCCTCCATTAGTCCCAAATCAAACTTAAGAAGTAAATAATGCGAGTAAGTAAATGAAAAAAAAGTACAAATGCAGAAAATAAAATTATTAATCCTTGGACCAAAAGTATCATTCGGCGGTAGTCCGTCTGAAATCCTCCATTTGATTCGTTTTATAATTAATCCATATTATGTCCAAAACAAAGAAGTGAGTACACCATCTCGAAGTATTTTTCAAGAGGAATCCAATGGTAATAATCACAAAGTTTGGTAGGGAGTTCTCAAGTCCAGAAAAAAAGATGTTTAGCAACTGTCTAGAAATAGTTATGCTCGGTATTAAACTCATTTGCACGAATTAATTAGTTAGTAAGTATTAACCAATGCCTTTCAAACTTTCCAGATTTATAGTTTAACTCCTAAGCTTCGTTTGGATATAAAGAACACTAAATTTGGTTAAGAATTGAGTGAGATATGAATATTTCAAGTTAATAGCACTTTAAGAGTGTTCGAACATGATTAAGGAAAAGATTAGCAAAACTTGTTTTAGCCATAACTTTCTCATTACTTAACCTTTTTGAGTGATTCAAAAGCCAAAGTTGAATAACTTTTTGTGTAGAATCTAAACATATAAAAATATTTGACAAATTAAAACTTTAACAGAAATGAAAATATTAATTTTATACTAAGGCTCATTATTTCTCTTTTATTCTTAGCCATGCATTTTAATGTAATCCTAAAGATAAAAAGTATATGAATGTACTCATATACTTACTCAAGAATTTCAGTAGGTGGTGGAGGTATTTGATTAACTCAAGTGACCCTCTTAAAGAAAATGAATTAACTACTAAAGTACTTGGAAGACAGATTGCTTGGTGTGGGATTTTAGGGGAGTTGCATTGCAACTTTGGGAGGACTTCAAATCAGTACATAATGGGAAGATTTAAGTGGTGCAAAAATCAGATTGAACTCAAATGTGATTTATATAGACACGGGAAATAAATTCATAACCATTTTTATAGACTTTTGTAGACAAGTTGGCAATGGAATAGTTGGGCTACTAATTCGAGAGTTAAAATGCACTTGTAAAAACAATAGTAATGTGGTTAGAAATCTGATTGAAATGTTGAAATGTGATTATGTATACATGTGAATGCAATACGTAATGTGATGTGTGAAGAAAATGTGTGGTTTTACTAATAAAGTGTAATGTAGTGTAAAATAAATAAATACATATCAACCAATAATAATTAGCACCTAATTGATATATGAGCATGACCTCTAAAAGTATGAATTGTAATATTAAAATATAAAGTTTGATTCGGATAAGAGATTCGAACAAGGAAAATTTGGTCGTTTTGCTAAAATTTCATTTCTGAAAATCGGCTAGTTGGAATTAGGGTTTCTTACCGTTTCTAACTGGAGTAAAAATATTTTTATTATTTTTACTAACCTATAAAATGGAATGTTTCACGATTCCAGCTCGTGGCCTCGAACCCAAGACCAGAGAGTTTTTGACTTGAACTTGAGTATCCACTAAACTATTTGCCCCACTCCGTTAATATTTCTCTAAAGTTCGTTTTTATACATTATCTTCGCCAACCAATTTTTTTTTTTTGGATTTCTAAAAGCTCTAAGGTTAAACTAAATTATGGTGATTTCTAAATTTAACGAGTCATACAATAATCTAAACTATTATACTAATTATCGGGGTATTACAACCACCATTCCCACCTGGAGAAAATGTTGTGGCACCAACTCCAGCTCAATTTGAGTCGCAAAGCTCAACCCCTCATATTTTTAAGGCCCTCCAGTTCTGAAAAAAACAATACTTGCTAAAGAATGACCCCGCGGATTTGTGGGTGACTTTATGAGAAAGATTCAATAATGTGCAAGACACACAACTTCCAGAACTGCAAAATTGGAGCTTCAGTCATAGTTAAACATTTGTGGCATGGTAAAGACCGATCAGGCCATGATCGAGAAGTCTTTAAGCACCTTCCTTAGTTTCATGGATACGCTCGCGCACCAAAATTGGACATATTATGAGCAAGGAAGAATTAGATCATTCAATGATCTCATGAATATTTTGGCTAAGAAAGACATATCGCGAGATACTTCTCAACAGCAATGCTATGCCAGATAGTACTAAGAAAATTCATGAGACATATAACACCAGTGGGAAGACACATAAGGACAAAAAAAATGATCGTTCTATGCCATACAATACTCATGGTGGTAGATGAGGACATGGAAGAGGTCATGGTAGAAGAGGATACAATCGAAATTTGACTTGGACTCACCAAGACAATAGCCAAATCAACTCCAACAAGAATCACTCCAATTTTGATCCTAGGAATGTTGAAAATTCTTCAAATTCTGCATCTTCTTCTCGCTTGTCACCTTGCTCTAAGTGTGGTTCTACCAAGCATATGCACAAACAATCTCATGCACCCAAGGATGTTTATAATGCCTACAAAAGGTGCAAAAAATATTTAGCATATAAGACCAACTATATTGAAAACTATGAGAAGGAAGATGGCAGTGAAGCCAATCTTATTGTAGTAGATGACACAAAAGCAAGTCTGGAGACTACGAATTCTGATTAGTCTATATATTAGACTCATGTTTCTACTATGTAATCAAGTTTAGCTTTGTTTTTTACTTTATTTTTAGTCATGATTTTTGGAATGAGGTAATCTTTGATGTAAGTTTGATGTTGGCAAAATAATAAACTTTATTCCTTTTGGTATATGAAAGTGTTAAGAATAATTATTTCCATACATATTGTTTGAATGGTTCGAAATATACAATATTCTATGGCACTAGTTATGACACCAAAATACCATAAAAACGAGACAAAAAGAGAGGATGGTTTGATCTCAGGGAATTTTTCACCTGTTGAGATTATCTTTCGACCCATCGAATGGAAGCCCTTGGATCAGTTGAAAATGTATGCTTGGTTTTCTTCGACCTGTTGAATTTTTGTCTTTCGGTCATATATTTGCCCCTTTGACCCACTGTTGAAGACTTGTCTCGACCCATAGAAGGATAGCTATTGTCTAAAAATTGTCCAATTTTCGACCCGTCGAGGTAAATATTCGACCCGTCGAAAAACGATATCAAAAAATCATATCAGTTTTTGGGTTTTCTTCGACCCATCGAGAAATATTCTCGACCCATCGAAGATGTTGTTCTGAACATGATTTGAATTGATTTTCGACTCGTCGAGGTTCAAAACCAGATTTGGTGTTTTTGATGTTATTTGTACATCAGTTTTGTCAAGAATACCTTTCGATATGTCAAAACTCGAAACAAAGGTTAAAAAAAAAAATTTAGACCCTCTCCTAGTTCAGCTCGTGATACTTTATATAAGATGTGGTTATACATTGATTTTTGGCTATTTACATGATCAACACTTTAATCGAACCTTTCTAAGTTTTGAAAACATTTGTGCGAACAATTTTCACTTAAACCAATATTGTGAGAATGAAAAAGAGTTTTGTGTGCAATCTCCATAGAATGTTGCCAACGAAGCAATATGGAAAGATTTATAAGGATTTGTAGTGGTTTATATCTTACTACCTTCTAGATAATTTAATCTAATACAGTCACTCATAGTAGTATATGCTTCATATAAGCTTTTGCATTATGATGATTAAGATATTGAGAACTTTTTATGGTCATCGGTTCTCTAGAGTAAAGAAGCATGTGGGAGTACCTCATATCATCATTTTAGATGGAGGAACTGAGATTACTCCACTCGGTTTAGGCTCGATCTCCTAGACGAGTGCAACACCATCCTAGCGACATACTGTTGAGGCATTGTGTGTTTTTCCCACATAATGTTTTTATGGCAATATCCAATGCATATCGCTTGGCTTGCAAAGTTTGTTTATTAGCAAAGTTATAGGCATGACCTCCTTTTGTTGTAGACACAACTTCCATTCATTCACAGATTTCAAGGATATATTTGTGGACGAATCAAATTGGTATGCGGGCTGTTAAGATATGTTATGGTTTTGGTTATTCCATCGACGCATTGGTCACACGTCACTTTGCTATCCACATAGTATGCTGCATTTTCAAAACTCCTAACACAAATTATTAAGCTTAAGGCTCACCACTCGGACAATCCCATCAGGTCTATTAGATTAGATAATGCAAGAGAGTTTATATAAAAACTTTTGTTGATTACTGCATGTCAATTAGGGATTAAACTTGAACATCTCCGTTTCCCCATGTTCATTCATAGAATAGTCTTGCAGAGGCATAAATCAAGTGGTTAAAACTTATGGCCAGAGCTTTGGTAATGCATACTATTTACCGGTTTCTACTTGGGATATGCATTGTTACATGTAGCTATGTTTATTTGCTTGAGACCCGTAATCTGCTAACCATTTGCGTACCAGTTGGTAACTGGATATGAGCCTGATATTTCACATCTACGCATCTCTAGTGGGGCGGTACATATGCCTACTACGCTTCTACTGCGTAAAAAATTGGGTCATCAACAACGATTATGCATATATGTTGGTTATGAATCTATAACAATTGTCAATGGTTAACGTAGAGCAGATTGACCGATATGGAAAGTTGCAATCTAGGCTAAACAAGACTCTCTTACAAAAGACAAGTTTTCTGTCATGTAATGCTATGACCACCAAATGGTAAGCCAGTTAGACACAAATGAGTCTTTATTTAGAAGCATAATGAGAAGAACTTGTGGCGCAATGATTTTCTCAACGCCTTAGTATTGATTATGAGGAGAAGTATTCTTTAGTTATGGACATCATTACTTTCATTTACCTTATCTGTTTGGTAGTGTCCAAAAATACTGAGTATGAAGCTTATGGATGTGGTTACAACATATCTCTATGGAGATCTTTTTTCAGAGATATACATAAGAGTGCCGAATGGCATGGTTACACCCAATTCAAGTAACTCTAAACTACGGAGTGCTCATATGTTCAAATTGACATGTTTACTACTCTTAGTGACTACTTGATTGAGAAAGGATACACGAATCATAAGTTATGCTCATGTGTGTTTGGTAAACGAACAAGTTGTTTAAGATGATAGACCTTGGAAGTACTCGATTTTGTCTCGGTTTGGAGATGAAACATCGATTTGGTGAAATTCTTATTCACCAGTCTGCTTATGTCTAAATCAGGCAATGGAAAAAACACACCATTTTAGCACACTAATGGTTGTTCACAGTCTAGAACTCAAAAAGATCCATTTCATCCAAAAGATGATGAAGAGGAACTTTTGAAGTTGATTGCATATCTTAGTGTGGATAGAGCTTGGTTATATATAGCTTGGTGCATACATCCAGACATTGCCTTCCTAGTCTGCACCTACGTAATGTCATTGGAATGAACTAAAACATAACTTCAGGTACTTGAAGGGATCTACTGAATTTGGCTTGTTCTTTCGTTACAAAGAAACTAGAGAAAAAAAATTCAAATTTCGAGAAAATGAATGGTTGAAACACAACTTTCGGATTATGGGATTTTCGACTCGTTGAGTGGTTCTCTCGATCCATTGAATGGAAGCCCCTGGACTGACCACAACTAGTCTCTCGACTCGTTGAGATATACCTTTGACCCGTCGAAGGATGCACATGATGTGAGCACTAATACTTCATTCAGTGTAGTCCCCTACTCAGAGACACCGTGTAATGTCTTTGTTGGATTTGCTGATGCTGCGTGTTTGGGCTCAAAATAAATAGTCTTTATTTTTAAGGGTTTCTATTATAAATGGGCCGATACCAGTGGCCCGTGCGAGAAATAAGCTTAAAGGAATGGGCTGGTATCAGCGGCCACGCGAGAAACAGTGATTATAGTCATTAAGTGAGTCTAAGTGCAAGGAATCTTAAGATTACTACAAAAAAACCATATTCTCCTATATATAGGGGAAATCTTTATGTAATAGGGATCCTCGATCACACAAACTTTGCTCTCAGCAAAACAATCTTCTCGTCTCGAGAAAACCCTAGCAACCGGTGATCAAAAGATCTTCACCCGAAGGAGTGGGAGTATCTGGAGATTCAAGGATGCACCTATGTGCTCTCAAAGCTCATTAAGAAAGTTGCTCTGGTTCACATTGAAGGAGCTGTGGAGTATCGATTTTCATGGCTCGTCTAGAGACACGAAGTTACGAAGTCCTAGGCCTACTAGGCAAAAAGGATCCACTGGATAGGGTTGGTGCTCTCCCTGTGCATACATTGCTTCTTAGAAGTAGGTAGCCGCCCATACTATGATTCAGCACTTTTCTGCCTTAGGGCTGTGGCACACTGACGCACACTTACATCACGGTCGAGTAAAAAAGACAGTTTGCGGACTTCTCAGCACTCTGGGAATTTATGAGCCAAACATTTTGGAACCCTCAGTAGGACAAACTTTGCGTCTCTAAGCGACAATAAGGGATCCTTACCAAAGGGCCTACTCACAATGTCATAGACATCCTTAACTGACCTACCGAGAGCATACGTCTGTTGAGTGCTGCGCACTCTCCGCACACACAGTTGACTTGATATTTCGGGCTGAACAACTCCATCCAATGGAATTTCATTCCTACCTGAGGACAAGATCAGAGGCTTGACGTACAAAAAATTACCGATCGTACGCCGCCAAACCTGACCAACACCAGGCGGCATAGCTCGATCTCATCAACTAAGGACTAGCCGAGCAAGTGACTTTACTCACAGGAAATGGTGAGAAGAATGAGGCCACCAATGCTGAGATAGTTACTCTGAGGGTCGAGTTCACCAAGGGCTTGGAGGAGCAAGCGACCCAGAAGGCTCAGCTCGCGACCCTCGTAGAGGGGCTAGAGATGCGTGATGAGTAGCTGAATGTTGTCGAGGTCACACTGACACGACAGAAGAAGGACATGTTATACATGTTCAAAAGAGTCGATAAAGATATCGGGTAGCTCACCAAATCCGTATCCGATTTGGTGAGAACTTAACGTCAATCCAAGGCTTTCCCGGCCGCCTGGCAGGAGAAGTTTGAGGCATTTATGGATCAATGTAACACCTATGTCGACAAGCCTCATAAGAAATACGAAACCCCTTACCCAGCGCTGGAGGGTATCAATAACAATTGGCAATGGCCCGGGAACTAGAAGCCAATCAACTTCACATTATAATTCAAACCATGGTGGGATGACCCACAACTAAAATTAAGGGTTTTCGGTTATTCTTTGACCAGCTTAGCCATAATCTGGTATATCGACCTAGACCCACAATTCGTAAAAGAATGTGCTGATATGGAAAAGCTGTTCATCGATCACTTTGGCACAAATTTTCCAGAATTCAGCATTTGCAAATTGGTTGCTATGAGCAGGCGGCATCTAAAAGTTCAATAACATTCTTGCACCGTTTTAGGTCGGAGAACACTTTGTGCAAGACTCCTCTCACTAAAGACAGTATCATTGACATGGCAATCAATGGTCTCGAAGACCAATTCCATCGTTTGTTCCTTAGCAGTAAGTATCCTTCACTGAATGAGTTTATCATTACAGTTACAAAGGCTTACAATGCCATGCAAGAGAGGGACAACAGACGTAACTCTTAAAAGAGGACTTATGTGCCTATAGCCTCCTACTCGGAGAGAAGCATGCCAGCAACTATGGCTTATATTAAAGACTCTGCTGATAAGGGATACGAGTATGAAGGCGAGCATGTTTGTGTTGTCGAAATCACTTCAAAATCAGTGATCAGGCCTCGGAAACTCTAGCAGAATAATGGCTTTTACCAGGCCAGAATTCGAGACCTATACATATGATGCCAACCTGGCTCACGAGAGTCTGGATGAGTTGATCAGTTTGCAAGTAGCGAAGATAGACTTCGGACCTCTCCCTTGTGTTGAGCATCTCAAAGGAAAAAAGTATTGCAAGTTCCACGGCATGTGGAACCATTCCACCAAGGGTTGTGTTAAGCTCAAGGACCAAATCCAGAAATGGATTAACAAGGGCAAGCTTGCTTTAGAGTCATCACCCAAGACGGTCTCACTAGTGGATTCGCACCCGTTCCCTGACCCATAAATCAACATGGTGGAAGTACAAGGTTTACCGGCCAGGCAAAGGGCCATGCGAGTTCAACCAACAAGGATATCCAGGCCGTTGTGGCGTTGATGAGTTGATCATGGATAATCTAATCAATTATAGGCCTGTTAAGAGACTTGAAGACCTAGCCTACATGGGACCGGGTGATTATTTTTACAGGTACCATAACAAGTTTGGGCACATGAATTCTTCTTGCTTTGGGTTGAATAACACTGTCCAAAGCTTGTTAGACTACCGGTGATTGGCTTCGGCCTGGGAGAATGAGCAAGCATTGATTCCAGACTACAACCACCTTTCCACAAGAATCTTAGACATGTGTCACTAGCCTCAAAGGCAGAGCCTACTGAGAATCCTGAGCCAGCAAAGAAACTGAAGCAGCGGTTCACTTACGATGTTTCGCGAGTGTCAGAAATTCTAGATTACCTGATTCAAGCAAAAATCTCTGAAGTGCCTAATATGCCCTCGCCTGACCCAACAAGCGTGGAAGGGCTCCCGTACTGCCATTTTCACCATGCCTAGACTCACACAACCCAAGAGTGCACAAGCTTGAATTTCAGAATTCAACAGTCGATAGACGAGGGAAAGATAACCATAAAACTGCAAGGTGATAACCTGTTTGCCGACACTAATACAGGCAACAATCTTATGGTTTGCATGATAGAATGCAGCGGTCCAATCCCAATAAAAGGAAACAGACCTTGGATTTACAGACTGAAGGAAAGAGGGGCCTAGGGCAACAAAACTAGCATCTGTCGCTAAGGGTAAAGAAAAGGTTGACTCGAAGGCAGAATCCCTAGTGGCACTTTGTTCGCGATGTTGAGTTCATTGCGGCCTGAAGATATCCTATGAGGAACTCATGGAGGCCATCATGGTGTGCCTTAAGTTGGTTTCACCGCCTGAGTACTACCTGCCTACCAGCCCAAGGGAGTTGAATATAAGGGATTCATAGGCGTACAAACGAATGCAGGCAGCAGAGAAGTTCTTGCGACCAACAATAGTGGCAACAGAGTCCAAGGACAAAGAGGACTTCATCAAACCTTACATACCACTAGCTTCAAGGAACATCACCAAAGAAAATGTTTGGTATGTCAAGGATAAAGGAAAGACAGTTGAAGTCACTCCTAGTTGGCATAGGAACTTACAATGTCGTTTTGGCCAAGGGAAGTGGGCATTAGAAGCATTGAACATGGGACTAGTTCAGCCAGAGGACTTGGCTTATACACCTAAAGAACTGAAGCAACGACTCAACAAGTTGGCAGCTAATCCCATCGTGGTTTTCGGCAAGAAGTCTCATGAACCCAAGGTACGAACAGTAAGACCCAGAGTCTTCTCTCGTAATCCTAAGCTACTTTCCAAAACTCAAATTTAAGAACATATCCCTAAGGTTCAGCGGGTCCATACGAGACCCAGGGTCAGCAAGCAGGTCACCAGCTCCAAGGATCCAAGGCCTATTGTGCTCAAAAGTCTTCACTGAGCAGTTGAGTCCAGCGAAGCACATGTCATTACAAGTGAAACAAAAGGTCTAAGGTGGAGGCTGAAGCCGTTAGTGGAAGAGGAAAGGAAGAAAGCTCTGACCCAAGTTCAAACCGAGACCACCTCTTCCTCAGCGAGTAAGAGCAGTGGATTACTCTCTCTTGCTAGTGTTAAACCTACATCTGAGGTTCCTTTTAAGGATCGTTTGGTAGCAGCTTTGGGTGCCAGTGATCCTACAGACCAAGACATGGTGAAGGTTAAACCACAAGATGCGACTACAGGTGGAGATGAAGAAGCTTTCGATGACGAGGAGTTAGTCGACTATGGCAAAGATGAGGAACCAAAAACCCAGAATATGGTGAGGGGCACGATGTGAATATGGTTTTCATCTTACCCTCCAAATTTGTAGGCTTTGCAGGTGAACAACCAAGCTCAACACTTTCTCTCACTAGGGAGATATTTTTGGATATACCTAATATAGTGAGCAACTTGGCAACGACCAACCAAGAGGGGAAAAGAGGAGAACAACAACTTCTCTCAATGCAGCCCAAGATTGATCTATCGCTAAGGAAGGTGTACACGCTGTTCAACAAGACAACCTTGAACATGGCCATGCACATGAGACCTCTGTATGTCACCGCCAAGGTCTAGGGAATATCACTTAACAAAATGCTGGTAAAATCAAAAGCAGTCGTGAACATCATCATCATCAAGGCAATGAGACTATTGGGCATCCCTAAGTCCACCATACAAGAGACGGCGCTCAATGTCCAAAATTTCTAAGGTAACATATCTAAAACTCTGGTCATTGTATTTCTTCATGTGCAGGTTAGACCAGCAGCTGGGACATATACTTTCTTTGCGATGGAGTGCATAACACCATACAGTGTCATACTTGGACAAGACTGGATCCATTGAAGCTATTGTGTGCCATCATCCCCTCACCAGCAGATGGTTTTGTGGAACATGGAGTCAGGCGAAGCGAAAGTCATAGACGCATACCCTCGTCCATACTTGGTGTTAGCTAACAACACACACTCCAACTACTACGATGGAGATATGAGACCATTGGAGATATGTTGAATAGACCAGAAGGGCCGCCCCATAGGGGTGACGGCCTATCAATTGGCTCAATAGGGCATCATGCAGGTGAGCGAAAATGAACGTCGCCCTGATACCATTGAGCTACCACGAAAGGTGTCCCAATGTTAGTGCCTCTATCAGGCATAGAGGCAGAGGTTTGTTACTCTCTCCACGACCGTCTATATGAATACTTGATGGAGAAACAAGCCTATGGGCATGTTCTAATGATTGCAGCCTTGGAATATGTGGATGACGATGTGCTACATGAATTGGAAGAGGAGGAGACCATCCAACTAGCTTCAATAGCCCTGGATAATACTCCACGTAAAGTCAAGGATCCCATAGAGAAAATCAATTTGGAAACTACAGAAGAGCCAATGACTGTGGCTATTAGTACATTCCTCGAGCCTAAAAAACAAAAAAGACTCATTGAATTGCTGCATGAGTATGCAGACTACTTTGCCGAGAAGTATGAGGATATGCCAGGGCTGTCGTCATATTTGGTGTGTCACAACCTTCCAATCATAGAAGGAAAGAAACTTGTGAAGCAATATATATGTAGAATGAATACTGAGACGACAATTCTAGTTAAATAGGATATTCAAAAGATGCTCATGTCAGGCATAATCAGAGTAGCCAAGTACAATGAGTGGTTCTCTAATGTCATCCCAGTCAGAAAGAAGAATGGGAAGATGAGAGTTTGTCTCGACTATCGTGATCTCAACAATGCCACTCCAAAGGACGCATACCCTAAGCTAGTAGTAGATTTGATAGTTGATTCAGTTGCTCGCCACGAGATGTTGTCCTTCATGGATGGCACAGCTGGGTATCACCAGATTCCAGTGGCCGAGGCAGACAGATACAAGACGGCATGTAGATGCCCTGGTTTTGCTGGTGTTTATGAATATGTTGACATACCATTTGGGCTTAAAAATGCTAGCGCCACGTATCAACGAGCCATGAATCTAATATTTCATGACCTCATAGGCAAAATCATGGAGGTCTATATCGATGATGTAGTGGTCAAGACCAAGCACCGCACAGATCGCATAGACGATTTAAGGAAAGTGTTCGACTGAATTAGAGTTCACTAGTTGAAGATGAACCCCGCTAAGTGCATCTTTGAAGTCCACACAGAAGACTTTTTGGGTTTCATGGTTCACCAACGAGGAATTAAAGTGCTTGACGACAAGAAGGAGGCAGTGCTAAGTGCCGGCCCACCAAAGAATAAGAAAGAGCTTCAACACTTGTTGGGTAAAATTAATTTTCTGAGGAGATTCATTACAAATGCAGCAGAGAAGGTTCAACTGTTCTTGCCGCTGCTCAAACTTTAGAATGAATTTTTTTTATGGGAGCTTATTCATCAAGATGCTTTTGACACCATGAAAGCGTATCTCGCTAACCCACCAGTCTTGGTCCCGCCAAGGTCTGGAGTGCCTCTCAAATTCTATATATCGGCTACCGAGTATTCTATTGGAAGTTTGTTAGCACAGGATGATACAACCAATACAGAACATGTCATCTTCTACCTTAGTCGCACACTCAAATATTGTGACACAAGGTACTCCCCAATGGAGAAATTGTGCCTAGCGTTTTATTTCTCAGGATGCAAGTTTAGGCACTACATGCTATCTTTTACCACATGTGTCATCGCTCAACCAGATCTGGTAAAGTATATGCTATCACGACCTATACTTAGGGGTCGTATTGGAAAGTGAATTTTCGCCCCTTCCGAGTTCTCACTGCAATATATTCCATAGAAGACAGTCAAAGGCCAGACGGTGGTCGACTTTCTAGCTTATCACCCAATGTTGGACGCACGTGAAGGGAAAGAGTTAGAGCTATTACGCATTGCACTCGCTCCTTGGATCCTCTACTTCGATGGCTCAATCACGACTACCATGGCTGGGGTAGGAATAAATCTAGTCAACCCAGACGGGGGAACCTTCTCTTACTCTTTTAGGCTGGACTTTCATTGTACCAACAATTAGGCTGAATACGAGGCCCTCATCATTGGTCTGGAGATGTTGATAGACCTGGACATCACTGACGTCCACGTACGAGGGGACTCTCTGCTCATCATACGACAGTTGGAGACTAAATATAGAGCATGTGCCATACTCAAGCTATATGTAAAGCGACCAGCTGAGCTGTTATGACTATTCACTGAGGTGACACTAGAGCATATCCCTCGTGATCAAAACTAGGCGGCCAATAAATTAGTTCAACTCGCTACAGGTGCCAGTTTCCAGGATGCTGTTCGTGAAAGAATTCTGAAGGTAGAGTGATGTACACTACCATCGTTCAGAGCCTGACAAGAGGATAATAACGAATGGTATGTGGCAACTCTAGATCACATTGATACAGATTGACGACAACCCATCATCTCTTACCTCAAGGACCCAATGTCCCCGTCAAAAAACGCATCCATTTTCTACCTCCTAATTATGTCCTAAGGAACGATGAACTACATGCGAGGGGAAGACGAGATCCTCCTTCGATGCGTGTACAGCCGAGATGCTAAGCGGTTGATAAGACAAGTTCACCTAGGGGCAATAGGGGCACATTAAGCAGGACCCAAGATACGATAGCTACTGTGACGTCATGACTATTACTGGCCCTCTATCCTCAAGGACTGTATCACCTTCACCAGAGGGTGTACAGACTGTCAGGCTCATGGACTTGTCATCCATATACCCAACATCCCTATGCAGCCCATCATAAAGCCTTGGCCTGCTCGAGGTTGAGCATTGGACTTAATTAGAATGATTCACCCCACTCATTAGAGGGTCATAAGTTCATCATGGTGGCTATGGACTTCTTCACTAAATAGGTAGAGGCCAGGCCTTTAAAAGTGGCTTAAGCAGGTACCATTCGTAAGTTTTTGTTTGAGGATACTATTTACAGGTTTGGTATCCCAGAATGCTTTGTTTAAGACAGAGGGGCAGCCTTTATGTTTGCCAAAGTCGATACCTTGATGCAAGATCTAGGAATTCACTTGCTCCATTCTACCCCTTATTATGCTCAATCAAACGGTCAGGCAGAAGCGAGTAACAAGATTATCTTACACATTCTCATGCGCATACTTGCGAACAACTCTTGGCTATGGCATGAAGACTTGTTCAACACACTGTGGGCATATCATACTAGCAAATATAACCCCACAGGGACCACTCCCTATGCCTTAATGTTCGGACACGATGCAATTTTACCCTTAGAGCTCAACGTCCAATCACTGAGAGTAATGGAGCAGCATGACTTAATTGGCGAGGACTACGTCCAAGCAATGTGGCAGGGTGTAGGCATAGGTGGGTCATCTTCTAGGGAAAAGATTCATTCGTCTTCGCAATCACAACGGTACAATCCATGCGAACCACATCAATGGTCGTGTCCTGAAGAAGTACATCATGCCAGCGTAGGAACACGGTGACCTGCCTGCAACGACTTAATTAAGTTTGCCCATTCTCGCTTACTTTTGCTCGCATAATCAAACTCAAGTGGTAATCCATGTAGTACAGTGCTAAAGCCAATCTATATGGCTAAATTAATTTTTTGAAATTACATATTTGTTTGGATTTCATTTTATAAAGCAACGTTTGTGGCTGAGTTGTTAAGTAATACGATGTTGTTCTCATTCATTTATCAAAGGGAGCAATGCTTCACAATACTAAGGCAGAAGTAGTAAAAGTATTACACAAATATACTCAATGAGTGCATGGAATGAAGTTTTTTTTTTATTGAAATACAAATTATCACAAAGGCTTTGCAGCCTTAAACTCTGATACCATGGAAAAGAAAGGTGGCATGCAAACCCAAACCAGAAGGTCAACTAAAAGAAGAAGGATGCAGACGACAAAACGAAAGAGGGACTGGAACACTAGGTCAAAGACCACCGAAAGGGATGCATCATTTCGGTCAATTATCATTGGCGCTGATGAGGCAGTCCCGACCTTTGCGTTTCTCGGGAACGGGCTAGTTGTCGTCAACTTCTCGATTCTCGCATATCACCTCCCAAGCCCACGTAAATGGGGAGTAGTCGCATAACACTCCTTGTTCTTCTCCCAAGATCAACACTAATATAAAGTGTGTCCAGCTCCCTTGAGAGACAAAGTGTAGAGTTACTGCTAGTGAGTTTCGCTGGCGAGGACCTTCCCCAGCATTAAGACTCTGCTCTCCCAGAAATACTAGGGGAAGTTTTACCAAAGTCGAATATGGGTGTAGATATCACTACCTAGCCCAGGTTTATGCATGGATATCACTATCTAAAGTGTGGGATGTTATGCATGGAATATGGTGGGAAGCTTCTTCTGTAAAACCAAAAGGAATACTCTAAAAGGCACAACATCTATACTCTAACCAATAGGGGAATGGATGTGTTGAGTCTTGCTAAAGTAGGGATATTAATAGGAAGCCTAACTTTAAAGGCTCTACGAGAAGATGAGGCATTAGTGGCATCGGTTCAACGTACTAATTAATGGTGGAGATACGTTGGTTTCGAGATCCTAAGCACTATAATGACGGTTCATCCTTTCCAATGAGGGATCATTATGTCCATTACTTCCATTTACACGCAGACGGTTGTGATGAGGAAGCATGTTCCTCGAAAATCGGAGAGCGACATGATTGATTTGATAGCACATTTTTGGAAACTTAAAATTTGGAACTAATTGACCTAATGGGCTACGTCCGTTGGTTAATTTGGTGTGATGCACATCAAAGGCCTATATTTGAGGCCCACTTGGGATTAAATCAAGAGTGTTTATAGGCTTGGGCGAGAAGCTTGAAAATAGCTCGAGATAAACTAATTTAAGCACAAATGCAAAATTTGGGCTTTATATTATGTGACCCATTAACATTAATAAATATCAGTTTATAGGAGAAAGGCATAAGGCTTACATGCAGATAATAGTTAACTTAACCTCTACCTTTGCATGCTCATATTTGGCCCAAATGTCAGAAAAGGCATCAAAGGATGAAAAAAAATTCCTTTTCAGTTGTGTTGAGGGCATCGACCCGGGCAGTGTTCTCCTGCATCAGCTGCTCACCGATCGCATGAGCCGGGCCAGAGGCAGCTCACAGGGCGCTTATTTTTGCCTGGAGCCAGGCCAGTTCTACTTCTTTCTCTGCCAAAAATCTATGGCAATCCTTGATACTCTAGAGGAAATCCTGGAGTTGTTGGGGCTCAGAGTGTATGAGCTGTGCTTGCTCTCACCTGATCATAGAATATTTCCCCAGGCTATGAGATTGCTTATTCTTTTCAACCTGTAGCCCTTGAGGTGTTGGAGGTTCTGTTGATGTCGAGTCATCAGGGGAACGAGCTCGCTAGGAGTAAGGGGTAGCAACTCCGTGACTTCACCCAGGATTAACTTGAGGACTTCAAAGTCGTTGAGGTCGATCTTGAGAAGGGTATGTATTTTTCTCTTAGAGAGGGTGATCTGTGTAGGGCTAGGGGGTGTAATCATGAACTTGTCAAACAAAGCCCTAAGATCACGAGCAGAAGCACAGACGGCTGTGACATCCACAACATGACTATATGAGCTAGAGACCTGGGAGAACTCAACGTTAGAACAGTATAAAGCCTCTATATTCAGAATAGGAACCTTGAGGGCGTCCCTGGATGACGGCTGCAAGGTCGTCATGCTCGATGGTCATTGGTTGCTCAATGCTGACGGGAGTGATGATCGGAGGTGAAGGACGTTTGGTGACAGCTGCCTCCTCTGGAACACTGTCCATAGAAGTCTCTGGTCTGCCCTTGAATGGAATAAAGGCATTGGAATGCCTACGCTTCTGGGAAATCCAGAGAAAGTTAAAAAGAGAATTTGGGTAACAAAAGGACATATTCAGATTTGAAAATTATACTGTCATTATTTACCTCTGTTTCACCAGGGACATTGTGGATTGGCGAGGATACAACCTTTAACGAGCAATCCACTGGAGGTCCGTCGTGCTCATCATTAGTATCGCCTTGGGGCCCAACACTGGGGCTCTCTATTCTCTCCTTCTGGCAGGGGTCAAGAGTAACCGTTTCCTTAGGAATGACTACAGTTTGAGTTTTAGGGGCATAAAACTGACCATGACAGCTGAACTAAACCTCTTCAAAATTCGAGGGTTCTTCTCGTTTACCGTCAGCGTTGACCTCAACATGAGGATTGACTCATCTCGCTTGGGAGTTCACTTCCTCTTCTTCTATCACGTCTGTGCCAACACCCTCCTTAGGAGGCATGCTAACCGAGTGGCCAGCCTCAAGTTGAGCTTCCTTGTGGTCCATGGCCTACAAATGTGAAAACCAATTAGAGGAGGGAACAAACATTCATACTTTAAATGTATGACATAATAGTTATCTCATCGGGATGGTCGATAGAGGGCTGGATCAATAACTGTCATTGTCGTTAGCTCAGAAGAGGAATTTTTTCTCCTTCCTCGAGCAATGGCGAATGGCGAATGGACATGAGACTTCTCAGGATTGCCGAATGGAATGGACTTTCCTTTCCATTGGTCAACCTAGTATGGCTGGTTGCGTTGATCACTTTGGAGGTTAATTTCATCAGATGACCCAAAGCCCCATCTAGGCTATGCTAAGGGTGTGGAGGTGGAACAAATGTGAAGGTGGCGGCGTTAATGCCCCCATTGAAGGTCTTAGCCATCACCCTCAAGGGGGGTGCGTCAAGATTTCTTGTGCGCTGCCTGGATTCAAACTAGTGTTAGCTAACATTGAAACGTCATGCAAGGGGATTCAATCTTTAGTGTGATATAAAGGACTTACTGATTGGACGGGTTCACCTGTCTAGTTCTCAAACTCGACTACTTTATGGTCAGAGTCTGAGGTGATGACGCGTCTAGCATGGCGAGAGTGTCATTTCTTCTTAGACGGGCATGTATCAAGACTGCTCATGGGGTCACATCTCTTTTTGGCCTGTAAGGACTGTAGATTGTTAGAATTTCTATCAACGGTGGCAAGACTGAAATGTCAAAGGTTTGGAACACTTACAATTGGCCATGGTGTTGGCGCATTAGGATCTTCTAGTGTATTATACCGAAGAGCTTCTTGATCGTAGGGAGAAGTGAAGAAGGAGTCGAGGGCTTTGAAGATTGCAGCAAAGAGAGACATGGGCTGCACGGTGCGAATCCTGTCCCAGAATTGAGCTCGCCAGGCTCGGTAATGGTGAGTTACACCAAAAGATGGTGTAAGAGGAATGAAAAAAGCTTCAACTGGTAGCACCATAATGCGAAATCCAAAGTGAGGATTTTCCATATCAGCCGAGCCAGGATTTAAGTGCGCTTGTCAGGTACTATAACGGTTGTCAGAGTTGACAAAGGGCAATGATGCATCCTGGGTCAGTTGAGCTAGCGAGAGAAATGATTGGGAGCGTATAGCTCATGGTAGATTTTCTTGGGGTCAGGGACTTTCAAATCCCCACAAGTGTGACTCTAGATAAGAATCATCCTCGCTGCGTTACTTTGTTCAGGCGAGGGGAGGAAGCCAGTTGCTAAATCCTCACGGAAGCAGTGTCAAAGAATGACCTCGGCATTATTTGATGGGAATCAACTAAGTGAACAGAAGACCATGAAACTATTATGATAAGTAAGTGAATATCATGCTGAAACTTCATGAGTATTTTTCCTAGTAGTACCACATTTTGGAACGGTCGCATGTCCGGATGATGGAACACGGGAAAATAGACATGTAACCAGAGGTCTACCATCCATAGTGGACCAGGGAAGTCAAACTTCATTGAGTCCATGGAGATCTATCGCAGGCTGCGGTAGAGGCAGGCGAGGATAGATTGGGCAAGGCCAAGCTTGATGCCCTCAAATGGAGCTTCTGTAAGCGTTATCCAACTTTTGTTGACCTTGCTGGAGGTTGTACAGAAGACGTACTTAGATAACTAGTACTCAAGAAAGGAGACACCCCCTTGGGTTGTTGGGTTTTCCTTGAAGCCTTTGAGCTAGGCTAGGTAAGAACCGGGTCGAAACTGACTGGCTGTGTCTTTGGCAAGGTAGGAATCCCCTTGCGTCTATATCGAATCAGCAATGGGAATGCCTAAAATGGTTGCCAGGTTGAGCAGGGTTATACTCATGTCTCCATAGGGGAAGCGGAAATAGTTACAGCTTGCGTCCCAGAAGCACATTGCGGTAGCAAACAATGCTCAATTACCCCATTTTGGCAAGGTGAAGGAGAGGTCGATGACATGGGAAATGCTAGCAACGATGATGAGATTGTCGATGGGCAAGGTACCAAGTCCTTTCCTTAGCAGAAGTCGATGCCATTTACCTAACTGGAAAATAACGTCTTTATGGTTCCATCCCCGTTGACGCCGCTGGTGTTCTCCAGAAGATCAGAGCGGAGTGACATAGATCAGTGTGAAGGGTTTGGAAGAGGGCTAGGTTGAAGGGTGTCTGGATGAATGGACCCAATCAGCCGGTTACATTATCAGATAGCTTTAGAATGACGGTGGAGCCAAGATTCTTCCTTTCTGTTACAGAGTGCACCGTGGTCGCAAAAGTGTCAGCATCCTCTTGAGAGATGTGAGGTTGGGGGTTGGCTTGGTAAATAAGTGGCATGGTGTTGATCAAAATAGTCGACTGGGGAAGAAAGTTAAGGGCTTCGAAAGGAAGTTTATTCGATCAGGAAAACTAGAAGTAGAAGAGTGTTTCGGGAAATGAAATTATAACAAATCGTGTGCGCTTAAATAATGTCATATCATTAAGGGCAAGATTTTTCAGAAACGAAATGAGTTAAAGTGGCGTCATGAATAAGAATTACCGTTTGGCCCTAGATGACGTGTCATAGTTACAAACCTCTTCGATTGCGCCTGGGCTTTATCTCGAGGCTTGAGAGACAATGTTATGGCCCAAAATAAATAGTCTTTATTTTTAAGGGTTTTCGTTATAAATGGGCCAATACCAGTGGCTTATGTGAGAAATAAGATTAAAGGAATGGGCCGGTATCAATAGCTACGCGAGAAACAGTGACCTTTCCTAAGGAGGGAATGATTCCTTAGAGATATTATCATCAAGTCTTAGATTTTGATTGAAAGACTTAAGAAGTAAGAAACCCGGGCAATTAGAGTCATTAAGTGAGTCTAAGTGAAAGGAATCTTAAGATTACTACAAAAAGAAAAACCATATTTTCCTATATATAGGGGAAATCTTTACGTAATAGGGATCCTCGATCACACAAACTTTGCTCTCAGCAAAACAATCTTCTCGTCTCGAGAAAACCCTAGCAACCGGTGATCAAAATATCTTCACCCGAAGGAGCGTGAGTATCTGGAAATTCAAGAACGCACCCATGTGCTCTCAAAGCCCCTCAAAGAAGTTGCTCTGCTTCACACCGAAGGAACTGTGGAATATCAATTTCCGTGGCTCGTCTAGATACACGAAGTTATGAAGTCCTAGGCATACTAGGAAAAAAGGATCCACTGGACAAGATTGGTGTTCTCCCCGTCCATAACATCACTTCTTAGAAGTCAGGTAGCGGCCTACACTACGATTTAGCACTCTTCTGTCTCAAGACAGTGGCACGCTGACGCACACTTACGTCATAGTGAAGTAAAAGAGATAGTTTGCGGACTTCTCAGCACCCTGGGAATTTTCTGAGCCAAACACTGGGTATCTCTCTGACCCACATAGAGGACATTCCCAAACATGTTATGTATTCACCATGGGAAACACGAGGATTTCTTGGAGAACAAAAGAGCAACCCCTTGTTGCTACTTCCTCGAATCATTTTAAAATTATTGCTTTGCATGAAGCGGTTAAGGAGTGTGTCTGGCTTAGGTCAGTTATACACCACATTCGAGAGTCTAGTAGATTATGATCTATTATGATAGCAACAACTTGTATGTTTGAGGATAATGCGGCTTGCATTGAACAAATGAAGTTGGGTTACATTAAGGGTGGTCATACTAAACACATTTCGTTGAAGTACTTCTTCAATCAGCAACAACAGTGGTTATTGAATATCCATGTGAACCGGTTTGCTTGAACGGATAATGATGTAAACTTGTTTACCAAAATCTATATTTATAAAGCATGTGAGATGTATTGGAATGAAAAAATTATCTGAACTCAGAAATTGAGTTACTGATAAGGGAGAGTTCATTTTGTAGACATCAGGGGAAATCTACATCACATGTGGCCACTTTTATAGTTGATGTGTTGTACTCTTTTTCCCTTAGACCAAACTTTTGTTTTATCCATGAGTTTTATTTTTGCTTGGCAAGGTTGTTAGTGAGATAACATGTTATGCATCATACATTAGAATCGCGACACAATGGTGAGTCTTCTAGGAGAAATATTCCTGGTATCTCAGAGTGTATCTTGTCCTAATTAGAATAGAAGTAGATATTCTCTCAATTCCTAATTTATAGGAATAATGATTGTAACAGATTGAAATGCCTATATTTAAGATCATGTATTAATGAATAAAGTATAATTTCAATCTATATAGATTGTGTATATATTTTTCCTTCAACATAGAGAGGAATATCCTGCTCATATAATCACATCTTAATATGATAAAGAAATATTACTTGTATTTTGATTTTCGTGTACACAAGTGTAAGTAGGGGTGAGCACGGGTTAAGTTGGTGCGGTTTGAAGCTCAAACCATAATCACTTCACTTGCTGCGGTTTGCTAAAAATGAACACCACAACCACTTTACTTTTTCGGTACCCACATTTGGGTGCGGAGCGATACAGATTTGGTATTTAACCCATATTTAATAATTTTGAAATAACAAACAAATTTAAAAATTTGAATATTACATAATCAATGTCTAAGAATATCAACAATTTAAATATTATATAATTACTAACTTAGTCGTGGTGAAAATAGAGAAGTGAGTAGAGCGTCTTTTATATTTATTTTCTAAATCCTAGAACTGTGAAGAAAAATGTGACTGGAGGGTTTAATAGTTATGATATTTATATACTATTAGGATTTTTGGTCAGTTTGTCCTATTCTCACTTTTAAACAAAAAAATGGTTAAAATTAAAATTAGAATGAGATAGATATCTATTAAATATATCAATTAAATATAAGCATAATGAAAAATTACATTATTGTTGAAGGAGAAAAATATATAAGATACACAATAGACTGGAAAATGTATTTTATTCATTGATGAATGACCTTTAAATAAGCATTACAATCTTATACAATAAATCTCCCGGTAAATCAGGGATCGAGAGAATCTCTATATCTACTCTAATTAGGATAAGACACACATTGAGATACCAGGAATATAATTTTCTTAAACACTTCTCATTGTGTCGTTATCCTAATGTATGATGCACAACTTGTTGCCTCACTAAAAACCTTGCCAAGCAAACAAAAACCTCTTGGGTAATACAAAAACTTGGTCGAAGGGAAAAAGAGTACAATGCATCAACTACAAAGCAATCACATGTGATGTAGACTCCTCCTGATATCTACGAAATGAACTCCCCCTGATCATTAACTCAATCTTGGAGTTCAGACATTCTTCATATAGCAATGCGTCTCACATGCTTATCAAATATAGATTTAGGTAGTGACTTAGTAAACAAGTCTGTAACATTATCTGCCGAACAAACCTGATTCATATAATGTTCAATAGCTGCTGTTATTATTGATTGAAGAAAAACTTCGATGATATATGCTTGGTATGATCACCCTTTATGTATCCCAACTTTATTTGTTCAATACAAGCTGCATCGTCCTCAAAGATACAAGTTGTTGTTGTAGTTGTGGAAGGTAATCCACTAGTTCCTTGAATGTGGTGTATGATTGACCTAAGCTAAACACACTCCTTAACCACTTCGTGTAAAGAAATAATCTCATAATGATTTGAGGAAGTAGCAACTAGGGTCTCTTTCGTTGATCTCTAAGATATTACTGTGTTCCCCATGGTAAGCACATAACCAGTTTGAGAACGCCATTTATGTGGATCAGAGAGATACCTAGTATCAGCAAAACCAACCAAGACATCACAAGGTGTCTCTAAATAGGGGACTGCACTGAATGTAGAAACAGTGTTTGTAGCCTAACCATTACTCGACAGGTCGAGTAGCTCCTTCGACGGGTAGAAGGTATGGCTCTGGTCCATCCATGGTGCAACTTTCGACGGGTCGAACGCCTTGGAATCAGCATGTTGCGTTTCAACCATCTCTTTTTCGGGAATTTCATGATTCTCTCTGTATTCATTGTATGGAAAGAACAAGTCCAATTCTATAGAACCTTTCAAGTATTTGAAGATATGTTTTATATCATTCCAATGATGTTGTGTGGGAGCAGAACTAAATTGAGCTAACAAGTTCACAGAGAATGCAATTTTTAGTCTTGTGCATTGAGCTAAATTTAACAAAGCTCCAATAGCTCTAAGGTATGGTACCTCAGCTCCCAATAACTCTTCATTATGATCTTTCGGATGGTACAGATCTTTATTAGGTTCCATACTGCGTACGATCATTGGTGTGCTAAGATGGTGTGCTTTGTCCATGTTAAATCACCTGAGCATCTTTTGGACATAAGCAGACTGGTGAATAAGTATTCCACCAACTCGATGTTCTAATTTCAAACCAAGACAAAATCGAGTCTTACCAAGGTCTTTCATCTCAAACTCGGATTTCAAGTAACTAACCGTCTCATTGATTTCATCAAGAGATCCAATGATATTCATATCATCAACATATACTGCTACAATAGCAAATCCTGAACTTGTTTTCTTAATGAACACACATGGGCATAAATCATCGTTCTTGTATACCTTCATAATCAAGTAGTCATTAAAATGTGTGTACCACATTTTACCATATTATTTTAATCCATACAGTGAACGCTTCAATCTAATCACATGAGCACTCCGTCTCATTGGGTATAACCATGCCTTCCGACACTTTCATGTATATTTCGGAATCAAGGTTCATATAGAGATATGCAGTCACCATATCCATCAGTTGCATGCTCAAATTTTGGATACTACCAAATTGACAAGGTAGCGGAAAGTAATGATGTCCATAACCGGTGAGTATGTCTTCTCATAATCAATGTCAGGGCATTGAGAGAATCCTTGCACCACAAGTCTTGCTTTATACTGCATGAATTTATTCTTCTCATAACGCTTTCGAACAAAGACTCATTTATGTCCATCTGGCTTTACATTTGGTGGGTATAACACTACCAAACCAAATACCTGCATTTTCTTTGGAGAGTCTAGTTCGGCCTGCATTGTTTCTTTCCATTTCGGCTAATCCGCTCTCCACTGACATTCAGCAACCGAGCGAGGTTTCACTTCATTTTCGTCAATGATATCTTGAGCGACAGAATAAGAAAAAGCATCATCAACTACCTTAGATGTTCTATCCATAATAATGCGTGCATCATTGTATTTTAGTAAGATTTCACCGTTTCCTGATATCACATATGGTTTTGAAGCGTCATCTAGAGATGTCATTTGTGATTCTAGGACATAGTTGTAGTCAGAAACAATCACATGTGTGGGATTCACAATGTGGATGATGAAATGATCATTTTGTGCCTGGATGACCTGCTTTTTTTTTGACAGCTTATATGTGGATTTTCTTGGTCTCCCCCTCTTCCTGGTGGGAGCCGAGGCTAATGCTACTCCATCCACATGGGCAAGAGGCACGTTACTTTGCCCTGGAGTTGCTTTAAACCGCCCCTTTGGGACTTCCAACCTTGCAGGAACATTTGCAGTAGGAGCGTGATCTCGTCACTTTAGCAATATGAGTGAAAGAGTCGGGCATCGAATCTGCTACCTCTGAAAATCAAGTATTCTTCGCACTTCAATCTCACTTTGAGATGTGCGTGGATCTTCTTGAAACAGAGTGGGAAGAGCTTTCCACATCAATTCCAGATGTTTAACCAGAATGGAGGCATTCTTATCTCCACCCGTCGGGAAGTATGTTTCATCAAAGTGACAATCTTCAAATCTTGCAGTAAAGAGATCTCATATCGAAGGTTTTTGTAACAATAATTGTTGGAGATTCATAACCAACATATATGCCTAATCGACATTGATGACCCATTTTAGTGTGTTGTGTTGGCTCAATTGGCACATACACTACACAACCAAATATGCGTAGAAAAGAAATGTTAGGCTCATATCCAGTTACCAATTGGTGCGCACTGAATGGTTGGTGTGCTACAGATCTCAAGCGAAGAAGCATTGCTGTATGTAATACTGTGTATTCCCAAGCAGATACCAGAAAATTGGTGTGCATAACTATTGCTCTTGCCATAAGTCGTAACCGCTTGATATGTGTCTCTGCAAAAACGTTATGAGAATGAACGTGAGGGACGAGATGTTCAATGTCTATCCTAATCGACATACAGTAGTAATTAAAAGTCTTTGATGTGAATTCTTCTGCATTATCCGATCGAATTGACTTGATTGGATTATCCGGGTGGTGAGCCCGAAGCTTAATAATTTGTGCAAGAAGTTTTGCAAATGCAGCATTCTATGTGGACAGCAAAGCAATGTGTGACCATCGCGTTGATGCATTTATTAAAACCATAAAATATTTAAATGGTCCACATTCCTATTTGATAGGTCCACAAATATCACTATAGATTCTCTATAAGACTGGTATATTTTTAGTATTTTCATCTGCAAAAGAGGGCCTAGCATGCAACTTCGCCAATGAACAAGCTTTGCAAAAAGAGTGATGAGCATCAGAGATTGCCATAAAGAAATCTTGTGGAATAACACTAGGTGTTGAAACCGGATTGAGATTATTAGTCTCATCTACTCCATCAAATCCAATGATTTTGGTGATTTTCACATGCTTCTTGCCTTTAAAAATGGATGACCATGAGAGTTTTTCAATATTTTGATCATCATTTCACGACTTGGGTGTCCCAGTCAAAAATTCCAAACCTTGTATGAGGCTGTGTCGCATATAGTAGCCAGTGTAACAAGATTGGATTCAATGATTCAAACTGTAGTAAGATATAATCCACTATGAATTTCTCTAAGGTGTGCTTTCTACCGCCCTCCTCTGAAGTTAAGCATAAAAATTCTTTTCCATTCTCACTATGAGTTTCCAAGTGTAAATCGTTGGCTCTAATGTCCTTAAAATTTAGCAAGGTTTGGTTGGCCTTTGGCGCGTACAATGCATCAGTTATATGAATTTTAGTACCATGTGGTAGAAAAAATTGTGTTGAACAGTGACCTTGTATAACTAGCGTGGAACCAATCATGGTTGTCACTAATGATGTATATGACACAAGATCAATAAACAATTATTTATTCCGTAAGATAGTATGAGTAGTACCACTATCTGCTATACACTCGATCTTGCTGTCAAACATGTACAAAAGAATTTGAATTAATTAGTCTTCAAGACTTGTTGACCACTTTAAGTAAATACTTAAAGGTTTATCAAAGGGTGGTGACCCTTAAAAATGCTAATATGACATAAGCAAACCGATGTAAAATACATCAAAAACACCATTCCCGGGTAGCATTTTCGACGTGTCGAGAAAACCACTCGACGGGTCAAGGATGATTTTCAATGGGTCGAAAGTTGGAAAAATTTGTCACAGAGGCAAACATTCGACAGGTCGAAGGAATACCTCAATTGGTCGAATGAAACCTAAAACCAATATCGATTTTCCGATATCTTTTTCGACGGGTCGAAGAAAATTTTTGACAGGTCAAATTTGTGAAAATTTGGAGATAGAAGCGTGCATTCGACAGGTCGAATGAAAACCAGGAAAAATTTTCGACGGGTCAAAAATTTCCCAAAACCGTACCAGAGTGTGACATTCGACGGGTGGAAGAAAAATCTCAACGGGTCGAAATTCTCTAGAATCAAATAATCCTTTCTTTTGTCTCATTTTTATGAAACTTTGGTGTCATAATGCCATAGGATTTTGTAGAATTTGAACCTTGTAAGTAATATGTATGAACGTGACCATTCTTAATACTTTCAAATACCAAAATAAATAACTTTTATTGCTTTGCCAACATCAAAACTTACATAAAAAATATTGTTCTTATTCAAATAACCATGACTAAAAATAAAGTCAAATACAATGCTAAACTTGATTACATGGTAGAGATATCATCTAAGAAAAATCTGTAGTTGCTAGGTTTACATTTGGGATATCTTCTACAACTAGATTGGCTTCACCGTCATCATCCATCTCTTCATCCGCAGTGTAGTTGGTCTCATGAGCCAGATACTGTTTGCATCTTTTGTGGGCATTCTGAATATCTTTGGGTGCACGGCACTGTTTGTGCATATGCTTGCTTGAACCACACCTATAGCAAGCTGCTGAGCTATGTGTTGAAGGAGCAGACCTTGAAGAATTTTCATTGTTTCTGGAACCAAGACTTGATGGATTCTTGTTGTTTGAGTTGTCCTGGCGATTCCAAGTTAAATTCTGACTATTTTCTCCTCTACCATGTCCACCTCTACCACCACGAGTTTGATAAGGTTTCGAATTATTGTTCTGCTTATCTTTTTGTGCCTTTCCAGTATGATAAGCCTCATGAACTTTCTTTGTAACTGCTGGCCTGACATTGTTATGGAGAATGTTATAATGAATGTAAGAAAGAATACAGATTTATGTGGTTCACTAACAATATGTTAGCTACGTTCATGGGCAGAGGAGAACAATTTTATTAATCCTTGAGGAAATCGGATTACAGAATACCACACTAGGTTAATAACCTAAAGGATATATATATATATATATATATATACAAACACTCCCAAATGGTAGGCCCAACAGAAAACCAAAGCCCAATGAGACCCCCGTATGCTGGCGGTTCAAACCTGATTCAAGGCATATTCTAACATAGAAGAATCTTTTGATGCCTTTCTTTCTTTGCCAGCACACTCATAAGATCACTGAATGATCTAAGTCTTCCTTGCTCATAATCAATTCGATAATGGTGAGTAAGGGTATCCATAGAGGTAGGAAAGGTAGTCAAGGACTTCTCAACCATGGCCTTGTCATACTTGAGAGTGCCACAAATAGCAAGCTCAGACTGTAGCTCTAACATATCCTGGTAAAAATTGTTTATCTTGGGATAATCCAATAACTCGATTTGATCCCATCTTTCTAGGAGTTTAGGAAGCTGTGCATCATGCACATTATCGAATCGTTCTTGTAAAGTCACCCACAAATCCGCGGGGTTTTCCTTTAACAAGTATTTCTTCCTTAAAGCAGGATGAATATGTCTCCAAAAAAATATAAGAGCTTAAGCTTTCCGAGCTATAGTATCTTCATTGGCTTGAGTGCCTGATGGTAATGGTTTGATAGTGTCCGTGAGTTTCTTTCCGATAAGAGTATTCTTCACATCAGAAACCCACATGTGGTATTCTGCTCCTTGAATATCAATGATGGGAAATTCTGGCATTGCTGGCTCAATCATCTACAAAGACAAGAGATGAAATTAGTTTACCGATCGAAAAACCATGATCACCAATCAAGTTTAGGGAATAAGAAACATGATCCATTGATGTATGGTCACAAATATCGATACGATAATTGGTGGTTTCATACCACACCCTATAAAACCGTGACTGACTCACAGTCACAAATTATCGACTTTTTTTTCTTCATGTATATCGTGACTCCCGTAGGACCGTCACTATTGTTTAGAGGAGGATTAAATCCTTCGCTCACTTATACCTGCAATAATCCATAGGAACTAGAGACATATATAAAATTCACGGTATTTAAACCTAAATCTAGACCTAGATCTAGGGTGTTGCGGTAATTAAGTTTTGCAACCTAATTCTAAATCGAAGAGTTAGTCGATTTACCTCGAGGGTGTTATGCTCGATATGAAAACTTCACTGGATCAAAGTTTGATGAGAAAAATCCTTGAAATTTGGCGACGGTGGATAACTTTCGGCGACTTCTAGGTGATCGGCGGTGGTGCAGGCTTCGTGCAAGGGAGGAGGCCGGCAGTTGAGGATTTTTAGTGTTTAGGGTTTAGGGTTTTTTTTTCCGTGTTTGGGTTGACTATCAACTCAAGAGCTGCTGATAACGTGTTGAAGGAGAAAAGTATATGAGATACGCAATAGACTGAAAACTGTATTTTATGCATTGATAGATGACCTTTAAATAGACATTACAATATGATACAAATAAATCTCCCGGTAAATCAGAGATCAAGAGAATCTCTATATCTATTCTAATTAGGATAAGACACACACTAGGATACCAGAAAGATAATTCCCTTAAATAATTATATATATAATTTTTTAATGCGGTGCAGTGTGGTATATATGGGCTGTTTGGTTGCTCAACCCGCAACCATTCCGTTAATTCAGTAGCGGTGCGGTTCGTCAATGAACTTACATCCACATTATTCGGTGCGATTCTCGTTTTGCTTTTTCGGATTAGTACAGTACAGTTCCTACTTATAAAACGATTTTTGTCCATAACCTTAAGTGTAGCGACATAACAATCTTTAATGCACATAGCATGAGAAAATTTGTTATGAGTAAGACAATGAAAAGAGAGATAAATATACGTATTCTCCAAACACATAAAAACAAGATTAATGTGCGAAGATAATATTTTAGACAATAATATCATTTCCTCACCTAAAATTTTAATATGTTAGACAATGATACGAGGAAATGTTCTTCCTTTGCCGCGGGTTGCTTTTTTAAATTTGATTCTTAAGTGACATTGAGAATGAAATTTAATTTGTGTTTGATATCAATTATATAGTTATCTAAAATATCAAATTTACGTTTCCTCTTCAAAATGTCTATGTTAATGAGGACTTGAAAGAAATGATACAATTAAAATTACAATTATTGTACTCGTTTTTGGGGACACCACTGGCATGGTAGGCTGATAGAAATGGTGTAGTGCCGTCTTAACTTGTTTAAGCCAGAAGCCTAAAATAGACATTTCCATGAAACAAAGTTCCTGAGGTCCATGGTTTTTTCTTTTCTTTTCAGAGGTGGAAGCCCTCACTTGCATCACTGCTCGTCTTTCCCTCCCATCTTGCAACCACTTCTTTTAAAAAATTAAAATTATCAGTCCCTCATATCCCTTGGTTAGTAAAGAAAAATAAAATTAAACAGAACTCAAGCACCAGGCTAGAATTAGTGTTTAAAATCTTCTGATGCATGTTAGCCTGTTAGGTGAGAAAGGCTACACTATCAAATACTAAAGAAACAAAATTTAGGCAAAGTGTTGTACCTCGAAAAATGATTTTTTGGAGGTCAAAATGATGGGGTGTATGAAATTTTTAAACCACTTGACCATATCAAAATGGGCGGTTTATTAATCTAATTTTTCTACTGGCCCCCTTCTCCCTCTCTCTCTCTCTCTCATGGTGTCAAAGACTGGACTCATCATGTAGTTTGTTTTATTCAAGTGGCAAGAGAGTTTATATATGTGTCTACTCATCACACACTATCTCATTCACACCAAAAATCCTTTGCATTTTCAGAGTTTGATCTCACAAGTTTCTCTCTTATTGATTGTCTCTTGTTCTGGGCTTACATTTCAGTCTCTCTGCCTCAAGTGTCGTCCTCTTCCTAACACGTGTAAAAAAAAAAACTCTGCTCTGACTCTCAGGTGATGTAGTTGCAAAGCTTATACAACATTCTCTGTGAGTTCTGAATTTCTGTGTTTGTTGCTCCAAAGGGTCTCTCTTGAATAATGTAAACTTGATTAAAGTGCTCATCTTCGGTTCTCTCGTCTGTTTGGTTTATGCCAATTTGCTTAGAAGTGTTGTGAAGCATTTTTAGTATGATTTCAATCATGGGTTCTCGCTAACTTTGCTGCTGAATTTCCAGTCTTTTCTTTAGTTCAATCAGCAAAAGTGGGTCTCTTTTTGTGCTTTGTGAGTGCCCATTTGCTTCAAATACTCTGAAGCCTTCCCAAATGCAGTTTCTGAAAATGGGTTCTCGCTAAATTGCTTGTTCTTGCTCTACCAAACCTTCAAAGTTTGGAGTTTGATTGTGACAGTTTCCAGTTCACGTTCACAAATTTCTTCAAGTATCTAAATTTTGTCAGCATTTTTATTCATCTATTCACTGTTGGAAGTTTTTCTGTTAAGAAAGAGCAGAGGTGATGATGGATCTAAATTTTGTTAAAGTTAACCGCTAGTTGTGTGATCTGAGCATGTGGAGGGTACTTATTCATTTCGTTAGTATTTGAACTTGCTGATTCACTATGAATTCCATTCGCTAATTGACTTTGATCCTTGACTTACACAAGTATGGAGTCCAAGTAATCAAACTCATTCCTAACTTGATTTTTTTGTTCATACAATTGTTCAGAATTGTATACCAGAGTCCATTCTTTATTGATATCCTGAAGATGTAAATTTCATCTACCCTATTACTTCATTTGTGTATGGGCCTAAATAAGGTCTATCATACTTCATAATGAATCAACATTCTTCTCTATCCCTATTTTACCTACTTAAAGATCCTATGATGATCAAGAAATCATTCTTTCTGTTCCCATAAGTTCGAGCATATACATATCCTAATGCAATCTTAGACACTATACTGGCCTGGTTACTTGTCACTCAAACAAAAACGAGAAAGGTCTTTGTTTCTCCTTGTTCGTATAGTATTGGACTTGTTATGGAAGAAACGTTTGTTCCTTTTCGTGGGATCAAGAATGACCTCAAAGGAAGAATCCTTTGCTACAAACAAGATTGGACAGGTGGTTTACTTGCGGGCATAAGGTTTGTGATATTTTACTTCTCATTTTTATATCAGAGACAATATACTGTATTGTTGTTAACATGTTACTAATGAAAATGATCTGAAGACGCGTATCAGTTAAGATCACCATTGCTTTTAGTCCATAAATTACTTACTGAAGGATCACATTTTCTTTCGTTTAGGATTTTGGCCCCAACAACATACATATTCTTTGCTTCAACAATTCCAGTTATATCTTTTGGGGAGCAGCTGGAAAGAAATACAAGTCGGACTATACCTTAATTTTTACACTCTTTTGGTTGGTTATATTATGTGGAAATTTGCTTCAAATTGTTGATATATTTGTATTTACAGATGGAGCTTTGACTGCAGTACAGACACTTGCATCAACTGCAATTTGTGGTGTTATCCACTCCCTTGTTGGAGGGCAGCCCCTACTCATACTAGGGGTGGCTGAGCCAACAGTACTCATGTACACATTTTTGTTCAACTTCGCTAAGGATAGAAAAGATTTGGGACAGGAACTGTTTTTAGCTTGGACTGGATGGTATATCCTGATTCCTGAACACTATGCACATTTTAGTGTTACAAAGAAAACTGAGCTTTTGATAAAACTGAATATTTGTTTTCTCCCAAATCATGTTATATAGGGTATGTGTGTGGACATCCCTTTTGCTCTTCTTGCTGGCGATTCTGGGTGCATGCTCTATAATCAATAGGTTTACGCGTATTGCTGGTGAATTATTTGGTCTCCTCATCGCAATGCTTTTTATGCAGCAGGCCATAAGAGTGAGCTTCTTAAGGATCCTGCACTTTTAGTTGGATTTAAGGGATTTATTATTTTTATATGATGATGCATGAATAGGGAATCTCCATCTATCTAGTTGGTGTTATGTTCAGGAGGATTATGTGTATTAAGTTTAACAAAACAAATGCCATTCTTCAGGGAGTTGTAGAAGAATTTGGTGTACCCGAAAGAGAGAAGCCGAATCAGACTGCACTCCTGCCTTCTTGGCGGTTTGGCAATGGAATGTTTGCATTGGTACTGTCTTTTGGCCTTCTGTTAACTGCACTGAGAAGCCGTAAAGCTAGATCGTGGCGTTATGGCTCAGGTGCGTAGCATTCAGCCATTCATATTCAAGTTAAAATTTGAAAGAGTAAAACAGATACATTGCATGTTATCCATTAGAATGAAAATCTACTTCTCTTGCTGTAATAATCCAATCGGTGTTCTCTGGAGAAATATAAAGCTTGTGCATCCATTCTGTTAAGTATTTATCTCACTAATTTTCTTGTTGGTCAAATGGAGTTACATCTGTAGGTTGGCTCCGTGGATTTATTGCGGATTATGGAGTTCCGCTCATGGTTCTCGTATGGACTGCTGTATCTTACATACCGGTTAATGATGTCCCAAAAGGAATCCCAAGACGACTTTTCAGTCCAAATCCATGGTCTCCGGGAGCATACTCAAATTGGACAGTTATCAAGGTGGTCATTGTAGCGATATTGCCAAATATTTCATATACCATTCTCGTGCATACTCATGTTGTTTTGTTGTGCAGGAGATGATGACTGTTCCTCCATTATATATAGCAGGAGCATTTATCCCAGCAACTATGATTGCTGTCCTCTACTACTTTGATCATAGTGTTGCATCTCAACTTGCCCAACAGAAGGAGTTCAATCTAAAGAAACCAGCTTCATATCACTATGACCTCCTCCTTCTCGGTTTTCTGGTAAGCCGCAGTCAGACTCCCTCGCGTTAACGAAAACGTCTTTTCCACTTTTATCTGTATAACTTTTTAGAGTTTTCTATTTAAGTTCAGATTTATTCACTTTCAGGTCATATTATGTGGGCTAATTGGCATTCCACCTGCCAATGGTGTAATACCACAATCTCCAATGCATACGAAAAGCTTAGCTACTCTAAAACATCAGGTAACCAAAAGTTATCTTAATCTAGCCTGTACAGTAACTACTCTATCTCAGTGGTGATACTTTACTCTTATTGATTTAAACTTGTAAATTCATAAAATGGATCCTTTGTTTCCATTTCATAGCTGTTGCGGAACAAGCTCGTAGTAACAGCAAGGAATAGTATACGCAAGAACTCAACTTTGAGTCAGTTATACCGCAACATGCAAGAAGCATACAATGAAATGCAGACTCCACTAGTTTACCAACGTCCATCTGCTCTGGTAAATATACTTACACTTCGCTCTTGATTGAAACACAATTATGCATGCCTTGAATTTCAATGTTTAAAATGTATGCTTGGCAGGGACTAAAAGAGTTGAAAGAATCTACAGTCCAATTGGCCTCAAGTACTGGCTACATTGATGCCCCTGTTGATGAAACGGTTTTTGATGTGGATAAGGAAATTGATGATCTTTTGCCTATTGAAGTGAAAGAGCAACGCCTCAGTAATCTGCTTCAGGCATTGCTTGCTGGTGGTTGTGTTGCTGCAATGCCACTTTTGAAGAAAATCCCAACTTCGGTTCTTTGGGGTTATTTTGCTTTTATGGCTATTGAAAGCTTGCCTGGAAACCAATTCTGGGAGAGGATATTGTTTCTTTTCACGGCTCCTAGTCGAAGATACAAGTAAGTTGATTCTGCTTCCTGGACTAAATATTTTTCCATCCATTGTAAGTCATACCTGGATACACATGATCTACACTTTCAAGTTTCATGCTTTTTATGATAAATGCACAGATTTTTGGTCAACCAATATAATTTAGAGCACAACTATCCATTTTCTCACATCATTCAATCCAGAAATTTTAGATGTTTTTGGGTAGACACATGCTATAGAACCTTGCATTTAATTAATCGTAAAGGCCATGGATAGTAATTGTTATCTGACTTGTTAGGGTGCTGGAGAAGTATCACGGAACCTTATTTGAGACTGTGCCTTTCAAAACAATTGCAACCTTCACCTTGTTCCAGGCAGCTTACTTGCTTGTCTGTTTTGGCATAACATGGATCCCAATTGCTGGGGTACTGTTCCCATTGTTGATCATGCTTCTGGTCCCAGTGCGGCAATATCTGCTCCCTAAGTTTTTCAAAAGGGCTCACCTTCAAGACCTGGATGCTGCAGAATATGAAGAAGCCCCAGCAATTGCTTTCAACATGTCCTTTGAAGTAAGTAATTCCAATCCTGTTCTTAAACAGCTCAGCTACTATCATAGAAGTACTGACGATGATACTTTATATTCATTATAGGAACAGGATGTTCAGGCAAGAATAAATAACATGGATGGTGGGGAAATGCTTGATGAAATTATTACAAGAAGCCGTGGGGAGATCCGCCGTACTCAGAGTCCAAAAGTTTCAAGTTTGACTCCTACTTCCTCCCTCGAAGGTATAAAACCACCTTACAGTCCGAGGTTAACACAGAGAGTGTACAGCCCACGTTTAAATGAGCTGAGAGGAGAAAGAAGCCCCCGATTTACTGGACAAGGACTTGACACAGCGCAGACTTCCAGCCCCGGCTTGAATGAGCTAAGAGGAGAAAAAAGCCCCCCACTGAATGCATATGGAGTCGAAACAATACAGAATCCCAGCCCTGGGCCATCTATCCTCGGACAAAGCACTGTTCCTGGTTCTTCAAGCTACGAAACCTAGGAGACAGTATGAACCAGGTTAAATTCTTTGGCAATGGTACTCGAGAGGTCATGTAGTTTCAAGTTTAGTTAAATATATCATATTTTAAGTTGGTGCTCTTCTAACCTTCCATGATAGTTTATGTTGTTTGTCACTGCTACGCTTTCTTGAATCTCCCATACAGATGGGAACATAAGATAATGTAAAATCTACTTCTACATATATGTATGAAATTCCCATTTCCATATGGAGACCTGTTATTTGGTTCGTGTAAACTTAATTAGAGGTCTAGACATATATACTACTACTTGCTGGTTGGTAACTTCATTTGGTAGCTTGAACTGTCTCTATACACTAGTGGAAGACATGGATAACTTTGCATATTACATGACAAACATCCCAAAAATACTCGTGATTTCTCTCTCTATTTCTTAATGGATCTGTGTTTTTTTGGTCTATGCTTAGGCAGGCTTATTGTGCATGCCACTGTTTTTCAACTCTTGTCTGCCACCATGAGAGCAGTATTTGTATATCTCCTTTTAGTGGTATATATGTAAATGAAGCAGATTGCCCTCTGAACTTTTGGATACAGAAACTGGTGTCTAGTGGAGTGGAATACATACTTATTAAGTCTCCACTTAAATATCTCCATTTTGCTTTGTAAGATTCACTTCAAAATTATATATGCTTGCGGGGCATCTTTCTGGTACCGATTAGATGGTTATCAAACTTTCAGTTGTAGGCTCACTTTTGCTTTGTTATCACGCTTTTGATGTGCAAGTACCCCTTGATGGCCTTGTCATTCTGCACTGCTAATGGAAACCAAAATTCTACAAAGCCGAAGCCGCGCCTCATGAGAGCCAATTTATGACAAGCATGTCATAACTGTTTTTGTTAAAGATGGCTACAATACTGCGTCACGTCGATGTTGAATAAACTAAATAAAATAATTGGAAAAAGAAAAAGAAAAAAAAGGGGGGAAGGGGGAAAACCGGACCCCATTTTCATCAAACACTAGTCTAAATTCATGTCTAATCATTCAAATGTTTGGAAGAGAATTCATGTCTAATTTGTCGTAAACAGCAAAAAAAAAATCCAGTCAAGGCATGAAAATATTATTATATCACTCTACCTGTAGACATGAGAAGAGAATTACATGAGTGACGTGCATGAATCCCTAAACTCACTTCAATAAGACACCAAGGGAAAACTGAACTAATGTACGTAGTACCAATCCATGTGGAAAGAGATACAGTGATGCAAATTAACAGAAACGGAGACCAGTCACTTTGTCACTGATAATTGTGCAATCAGTTGTTTAAGCTAATAAGAAAGAAGGGCGCATTTACTAATGCATGAGAAAATCTATAACTAATAGTATTCAAAATGAGAAATAGTAAAGTGTTAAAGGACTCGAATCTTCTCCTAACAGTTAGATACTGTGAGGGATAAAATTTTGGGTCAAATAAGAAATTAAGGATGATGGGCCAAAAGAGATTCGGCGAGGCGCAGACGATGGTGGAATGATTGGAAGGAAGACACACGCCCAAAATAAGGAGAGAGTATGGACATGGCAAGCAACGAGAAAATGATGGCGATAAAAAGGAATGTGGTAAACATGTGAGCGCTAAACGACCCAATTAGGTTTGTTGACAAAAATATGGCACGAATGAGATGGAAAACGAGGGAAAATTGGATGACGTGCGATGACAGGTGAGATGATTGAGGACGACGCGTAGGAGGGGATATCGATGGCAGTTGTTCCTCTTTTTGGGGTTTAAGTTGATCGGTCTTATTTTTGAAGGAGTATTGCAACTATAAATACCACCACTCATTTCATTTGCAATTCATTCACTTCTGATTACAAAAAACCTGCTTGAGAAAAGCTCCTAGTGACTTGAGCATCGGAGTGTCTTTGCAGGTACACCCCCCACATTTTGGCTTTGAAGAGCCAACTTCTGACTTGTCGAAGATGTGGTACGTTTGGTGTTCGTTGATTGTTCTTATTGAGGTAACTAGTCTTTGTCGATTTTTTACGCTCCAACAAGTGACGCTGTCTGTTGAAAACGATGGCATCAAACATTCCTAAAAACGTAGACATTGAAGGCTTGCCACACAACAACGATGGCAACTCGTCGGATGAAGCCGAGAGTAGCAAAATTTCTATGGGAAGAACCATCAGGCGGGCAGAGAAGAGGCATATGGAGTCAGAGGTTCAAGTCGTACGTGAGAATGACGAAAGTTCGAAGAGATTTGGCTCAAGAAGAAAGAGGAATATCCCTGAGCGAAATTACTGTTAAGGATATTCAGAAAATGTGGCTGAAACTGGAACATCTCAAGGAAAAAGAAAATAAAATGAGGCGGAGACAAGCAAAGAATGCCAGGGAGGACGATGAAACCTCAGAAGATAGCTTACATTATGACGATGACTTATGGGAAGATGATGAATCCTCCGACGAGGATTATGAATCAATGAAGAAACCTCGGAGGGGCGAGACGAGCGCTAAGAAAATTTCGAACAATTCAACTCCAACAGGTTGTCATTTGAAGGAACCTGTGGCAGAGGCCATGAAGGGAGCAAAAGGGACCAGGCCATAAGATATCTCCGGAACTTGCGAGGAGAATCACTCAATCCCCATTTACTAGCTGCATTCTGAGAGCGCGAAAGTTAAAAATATTTCTCTACACCAACACTCACCAAATAGACGGACACAACAAATCCTATTGACCATTTGAAAGAATATACCGAGGTAATGAAGATTGAAACCGTCGATGAAAGGTTGATGTGAAAATTTTTCCCATCAAGATTATTGGGGGAGGTGGCTAAGTGGTTCAAGGAGTTAAAGCCAAACTCAATATCTAGTTTTAACGAGCTTGCTCAAGCATTCATCTCACAATATTTATGCTCGAGGAAGAAAATTAAGGATTTTTCGGTGTTGTTCAATGTCAAATAGAAGCACAGTGTGAAGCGAGAGAAATATTTTGATCATTTTTAAGAAGAAATGACAAGCATCATGTGTGAATCAAGTGTGGCGGTTATCGCATTCTACGAAGCATTGTTAGATGGATCACATCTTTTTTAAGAATTGACCAAAAGACCACCAAAGGACATAGACGACACGCTTGATAAGGTGGAAGGTGAGATATTGTTAGAGAGAGTGAGAAATGCTCAACGAAGTAGGATGGCTGAGAACAACGAGGATAAATCGGAGCCAGAATCACCGGCACGGCAGGAATGAGCAAAGATTCAGGTTGGGGGCAAGAACAAATTGGCAAAACAACAAGGGAAACAAGAGAAGGGGTCAGTCAATGGTGAACCATGGTTCACGTGTAGCCCTGCTTCCATTTTTTGGAAGCATCAACCAAAGGGGATTTTCAAGGAGCCATCGCCACAACTCGAGTCATCAAACATGTTTGAGTAAAGGCACTATTGCATCTTCCATAAAGCCAAAGGACATGGCGTCAATACATGTGAAGTCATTAAGCCAACCATACTGGAGCTCATGAGGCAGAGAAAGCTTTTACGTTATAAACAAGAGGAAACATATATATGTCCAACAACAATGAATAAATGTTAACAAGGAACCTCCAGTGAGAAATTCTCGTTGTACATGGGGGACCATCAATCATGCTAGAAAATGAGGTTCACATCAGAAGTGAGTTATGCCAAGCTGAGAAGATAAGAAGGATCTGTCAAGTAAAATGGGGGTCAATCAACGAAGAAAATCAGATATTGAGCATGTGATAAGCTTTTCTAGCAAGGATGAAGTGAGAATTCAATTTCCACACCAAGATGCACTAATAATTTTCACTAGAATAGACAATTGTATGGTGCTTCGAGTATTAATCGACGCTAGAAGCAGTGTGGATATCATTTACTATGAGACATTCAAAAAATTGAGAATGGATTCAAGGATGGTAAAGAGGAGAAAATCCACTGTGTTGGAGTACGATGGCACAAAATCTTGGTCCTATAGAGAAGTTACTTTGCCAGTAATCACATCAGGGAAAAGAGTAGAGGTGACTTTTGTTATCATCGATAAAACTTGGGCACACAATGTGATGCTTGGGCAGGGTTGGTTACACCAAATGGAAGTAGAGGCATCTACAAGGTACCAAGTGCTGAAGTTTATCTTTGAGGATCACAAGCAAGTTATGTCGGTATGTGGGGACCATCCACTGACAAAAAGTTTGTATGCAATGGAAATAAGGAAGAAGTATCATGATCAAAGCCACCAAAGTAAGGAAAAAGCCGGTCTATCAATGTTATAGGAATTACAGGAAGGCCTAGGGGTACAAGATGAAGAAAATGACAATGAACGACCAATGTCCCTTATAATGGAGGGGACCAAAGAGATGTTCCTTGACGGAGAAAATAATAGGTCTATTTTGATAAGAGAAATGCTGCCTGAGGAAGAGGCATAAGAATTTAAAAAGATTGGGAAGTGAAGACTGAATATAAGAGTTGACCAAGCAACTACATATAAGACGAGTTCAGAAGCATTAGAATCTCGTAGTCGGGCTGAAAGAACCCGACTCTGATTTAGTTGCTTAAACCGAAATCAAACCCCTTCGAAAACACGACCTTAAATTTTTTTGCCAGAGTTTACTTTCAAATACGTGAGCCAATATTAGAACCTGCAAAGAAATTCACAATTCGAATATTCCACAAAAGCCAAATCGTGGGGCTCCTTTCCCCATCCGGATTTCTCAACATCATATATAATAAACCACAAGATTTACAAGAAATCCAGAAACATTCAGGAGTAAACTCAACTGAAAACAAACATAAGTATTCAGAGCGACTCCTATATACATCATATACAACCAGTAGGTTGAACAAAGAACCTACTCGAATTGAAGTGTGACTTGAACTCTATGCCTCCACCGTCGACGTGCAACTCTGGAACCCAAACTGCAAACTGGGCAAAAGAAACCAAAAAACCCAGGGAAAGGCAAATGAAATCATTAGAGTGAGTGGAGGAAAATAATAATATGCCTTTCACCAATATAAACATGAAATCATGATGCGAGTCAAAAATTATCAATCACAGGTAAGATGGTTGTCATAACCTTCCTGGATACCATATAAAATGTGGAGGCCGTAACTCGAGTACATTTTTCTCAAAGTTACAATAATGCTCAACCAAGGTAAGGGGTTTTTCATAACCTTCCTTGGAGCCATATAATCACGGGTCAGGCGTTTGTCATAACCCCCCTGGAGCATCTCGGGGATCAGCCAAGAAGCCATGCATCGATGCATCCATATATCCATAATCCATGTCAAACAAATCATATATGTGCCTCCAAGTAAAAATACATAATCATAATTGCATACTCGTAAAATGTATAACATAAAATGCATAATCAAGACTCGCAAATCGACAGTGAAAAATAAAGTGTTCATTCACAGTACGAGGCTAACTCTGAGGTCCGGCGAAAGATCCCTCGCCAAACACTCGATCAAGATCACCTGAATAACAGGGATATGATCAATACATATAGAATCACAACATACGAAGCTAATACGTCAAGAACCCCGCGTTCTCAGAAGACGTATTGCTCGAATTATCAACGAGGACAACAAAATTCTCAAAATACACCCAACAACCCTCGTCCCAAAATAGAATATTCAAATCAACTCAAAAACCTCACGACTACGATCGGGACGCGATTACGAACAAAACGGTATAAAAATCTCCAAAAATCCCAAAAATTTAACCTCACCAGAGCTCCGCCATTGATCGCCGCCGCCAACGGTGACCAACTCCGGCGACCCTTACCTCAAATTCTTCCTCTCCTCAAGCCCAACACCAATTCAACCCACACCGACCGGAATTCCGCCCGAAAGTTTCGCCGAAACTTCCACTCCGGTCACCCCCCCAAACCACAACAAACCACCTCTAATTCTAAAACAAAGTGCCTAGAATTCATCAATGGGTTGAGGGGAAGCAAACCCCCCACCACCCCGACACCAAAACTCGCCGGAATCAGCCACCCAATTCCGGCGAAATCTCCAAACTTCAACACATTCGTTCTCCCTCAATTCCCAACCAATTTCAACAAATGAATACACAAATCAATAGTACAAGTCAAGAGCTTTCTAACCATACCAAGAACGTGGCCGGAGGTGGCCAGAAACGTCGGGTCCGACGACGGGAAGAAAATGGGTCAAATCGCCCCAACTCGGTCAACTTGAATTGGTCCAAATGTGATTTTTCGACAATTTTACGACTGTTCGATATTTATACGTCGCAAACCGACCAAATTCACGATTCGAATAACTCAAACCCAAACGGATAAGTACGACTAACTCGACGATAATTTCAAATATCCATTTTATATTCTCCGATTATCCAAAAAATCATCTGAAACCTCCTACGAACTCAAAATCAAATCCTCTACAATTTTCGCGAAGGAACTCAAACCAAATTCTTGCCCGATAATTAAGTCGTAAACACACCCACCATATTGACCAATTACTACAAAACCGTAACTAATCGTGAAATGCGCAAATAGCCAATTAACACACAGTTTTCGGTTCGGGTCGTTACAAATGTACCCCCCTAAAAAAAAATTCGCCCTCGAAATTTACATACCTGCTAACTGAAGAGGTAGGGATACTGATCCCGCATGTGCTGCTCGATCTCCCAAGTAGCCTCTTCAACTAAATGGTTCTGCCACAATACCTGCACAAGAGGAATGGCTTTGTGTCGCAACTCCTGGACCTTCCGATCAAGAATATGAACTGGTTCCTCCACATAGGTCAAGTCCTCCCATATAGGAAGCTGATACGGTGTCAACACATGAGATGGATCGGAAATGTACTTCCGCAACATAGACACATGGAACACATCATGTACCCTGGCCATCTCAGATGGTAATGCCAACCTGTATGCCACAGCACCGACTCACTCAATGATCTCATATGGGCCAACATATCACGGACGAAGTTTACCGCGCTTCCCGAAACAAACAACACCCTTCCAAGGAGAAAGTTTCAGAAAAACCCAATCACCAACCTCAAACTCAAGGTCCTTCCGTCTCACGTCAGCATAACTCTTCTATCGATCCTATGCAGCCTTCAATCTGTCCCGAATAAATTGAACATCTTCCGTGGTACTTTTCACCAAATCAGGACCAAGAAGCCATTTCTCACCAACTTCACTCCAACACAAGGGAGTTCGACACTGTTTTCCGTACAACGCCTCATAAGGTGCCATACCAATGCTAGCCTGATAACTGTTGTTGTACGCAAACTCAATCAAATGAAGTTGCTGATCCCAATTCTCTTTAAACTGCAACACACAAGATCGCAATATATCCTCCAGAGTCTGAATAGTCCTCTCCGACTGACCATCTGTCTGAGGATGAAAAGTTGTGCTGAAGTGTAGTCTAGTCCCCATTGCCTTCTGCAATGCCCGCCAAAATTCTAAAGTGAACTGACTATCCCGATCAGAAACTATAGACACAGGTACACCATGCAACCTCACAACCTCTTTCAAGTACAGCTTCACTAATCTACTCACGAGAAGCTTTCCTGGAAGTGCAAGGAAATGAGCTGGCTTCGTAAGGCGATCCATAATCACTCAAATACCAGTACTACCACTCGAAGTACGAGGTAACTGATACACAAAATTCATGGTGATATGCTCCCATTTCCACACTGGAATCTCCAAAGGTTATAGTTTACTTGCCAGTTTCTGACGTTCTGCCTTCACTTGCTGAAAAATCAGGCATCTGCTCACGTACATTATTATTTCCCTTTTCATGTTTCGCCACCAATAATGAGCTTTAAGTGTCCGGAACATCTTTGTACTACCCGAATGCATAGCATATGTGGAACAATGGGCTTCGTTGAGTATTTCCTTCTTCAAATCATCATCTCTGGGCACACACAATCTCCCCCTGAACATCAAAGTGCCATCACTCCACTCGGTCGGTACATTATTATGAATCAAATTCTTCTTGCTCAGCAGATAGGCATCTGAATCTTGAGCTTCACGAACTTGATCAAGTAACACCGGACGAACTTGGAAGCTGGATAACAATGCTCCATCATCATTCCATTCCAACTCTGCTCCCGTTGCTCGCAACTTTGTCAAAAGTGACACTCTAGCAACACGTACATGGAAGAGAGAAGCACCATGCTTCCGACTAAGATCATCAGCAACCACATTAGCTTTCCCTGGATGATACTCGAAAGTGCAGTCGTAATCGTTAATCAGCTCCATCCATCTCCGCTGCCTCATATTCAAATCTGGCTGTGTACGCAGGTAGGTAAGACTTTTATGATCGATGTAAATCTTGCACTGAGCTCCGTACAAGTAGTGTGTCCAACTCTTCAATGCTAACACTATGGCAGCTAATTCCAGATCATGAGTAGGATAGTTAACTTCGTGTGGTTTCAACTGTCTAGAACCATACGCCACCCACCACATTTCCATGCTGCATCAAGACATAACCCAGACCTAACTTCGAAACATCACTGTACACCACATACTCACCGATATCGTCAGGTAAGGTCAACACTGGTGCAGTAGTCAACTTCTCCTTGAAAGTCAAGTAGCTTTCCTCACAAGCATCAGACCATTCAAACTTGACTCCTTTCTTTGTTAAACGGGTAAGCGGTGTCGCTATCCGTGAAAAGTCCTGCACAAATTGGCGATAGTAGCCTGCTAAGCCCAAGAAACTCCGTATCTCTGCCACGTTGGTAGGTCTGCTCCAATTTAGCAACTTGCTAAATTTGGCGTACAACTGAGCGTCTCGCAAAGTCTATAAAACTGTATGCAAGTGCTTCTTGTGTTGCCCCACACTCCTAGAATAAATCAGGAAGTCGTCGATGAACACAATGATGAACTTGTCTAGATAACGTCTGAAGATCCGATTCATTAGGTCCATGAAAGCAGTTGATGCATTGGTCAACCCAAACGGCATAACAAGGAATTCATAGTGCCCATAGCGTGACCGAAACGCTGTATTGTCCACATCGGACTCTCGAATCTGTAGCTAATGGTACCCAGACCTGAGATCAATCTTCGAGAAAACTGAAGCTCCTGTCAGCTGATCGAACAAATCATCAATCTGAGGGAGCGGATACTTGTTTTTCACCGTAACCTGATTCAACTTCCGATAGTCAATGCATAGCCTCATCAAACCATCATTCTTCCTCACAAACAACACTGGAGCACCCCAAGGTGAAACACTAGGTCGAATGAAGCCTTTCTCAATCAATTCTTGAAGTTGAATCTACAACTCCCTTAACTCTGCTGGTGCCATACGATAGGGTGTCTGTGATATAGGTCCAGTACCTGGAAGTAACTCGATGGTGAAGTCAATCTCCCTGATTGGAGGAACATTGGGTAAGTCCTCGGGAAACGCATCTGGATACTCACAAACCACCGCAATATCACCAATGTCCGGTACACGAACACTCATATCAATCACATGTGCTAGGTAAGCCACACAACCCTTCCTCAACATCTGCTCAGGCTTCATTGCTAAAATCAAACAAGGCAAAGTAGTATTCTTTTCACCACGAAACAAGATTTCTGGCATGCCTGGACTCCTGGAAATAACCTCCTTCTTGTGACAGTCAAGAACAGCCCAATGGTTCTCCAAGAAATCCAGCCCAAAATCACATGAAAATCCACAATATCCAGCAGCATCAAATCCGCGGCTAACCCATAATCTCAAATAAAAATCTCACAATCTCTATATACCCACTCGACACACATTACCTCGTCAGATGGATACAACACTCACCATAAACTAGGGAGTGGAGATGCAGGTACAGTATCCAATGATGCTAATCTATATGACATGAATGAATGCGTAGCCCCTGAATATAGTAAAGTAAGAACTGGATGACCAAAAATGTACAACGTATCGATAATAACCTCTGGAGAAGTTCTGCCCTCACGTAGAGACATGACATGAACTCGAGCTTGTCCCGTTGGTTGCGATTCTGCTGACCATCATGTCTAGAAGACTGTGTTGCACGATCACCAGATGCAGTACCCTAATCTCGACCAGCACTCTGATCCGCAACACCTCTAAAAGTACCAAGCTGAGGACACTCCCTCACAAAGTGACCCTCCTGGCCACAATGGTAACAACTCATAATACCCTGGTAACATGAACCATGATGTCGCCTATTACAAAGATTACATAATGGGACATCCCTCGGTGCAGCTGGTGTGCCAAAGGAAGGTTGAGGATAACTCGATCCACTGGAACTCCCACTCGACTGCTGCCTCTGTGGTTGACTCCTCCTCCATCTATGACTCTGCCTAGCAGTCCTAGTAGGATATCTATAAGGTCCACTACCCAAAGATGATGCTAATCCAGAAGTACCTGAACTCAGCCTCTTCGAAGCACCCTGGCTAGGTCCACCCTCTTCAAAGCGACGCGTTTGAAACCGCATCTGTCTCTCCCTTTTAATGTCCTCACCTCTGAGTGCAGCACTAACAAACTCATTGAAGTTATCTCGAGGCATAGTGGTCAAAGTCCCCTTGATGTTCAGATTCAGACCCAACTCAAACCTCCTGCACTTTGCTTCCTCTGATGCCACCATACCACGTGCAAACCGAGACAAACGGGTGAACTTATCCCGATACTCAAGCACTGACATATTCCCCTGCTTCAGGTTGGTAAACTCCTCATATTTCAGCTATTGAGTAGCTGAATGGAAATACCGACGCATGAACATCTCTTTGAACATCAGCCAAGGAGTATCAATAGGAACTCTGTATGTACCAACCCACCAAAAGTAGGCATTTGACTCAAGCAAACCCACTGCTGCTACAGTTTTATGTTCAGGAGTAAAATGCAGGCGTTCACAAACACACTCAACCTGAATCACCCAAGCTTCACACACTTCAGGATCAAGGGAACCAGAGAAAACAGCTGCTCCCATTGTCCTGGCCTTAGCCACTGGATCAATACGTTCCTCCAAATGCAATACTCGCATAAGCAAGTCACGCGTATGTTGATCCTCATCAGGATCTCCAGTCCGTTCAGCACGGACTCCACGTCGAGGAGGCATCCTAAGGATAAAAGATATTAGTCACATGATAGAAATGATGTAATCATGAAACTTCAAACGTTTGAAAGCATACAACACTCTAGAGAATTGATGATTATCTGCCGGCCGGTCGGGTCATCGCTCCGGAAATGCTGTACATTCTCAAATGTCCTTAGTAACAGAACTACAAGAGTCTATAGAACCTAAAACCTAATGCTCTGATGCCAACTAAAAGGACCCGACTCCAATTTAGTTGCCTAAACCGAAATCAAACCCATTCGAAAACATGACCTTAAAATTTTTTGCCAGAGTTTACTTTGAAATACGTGAGCCAATATTAGAACTTGCAAAGAAATTCATACTTTGAATATTCCATAAAAGCCAAACCGTAGGGCTCCTTTCCCCATCCGGATTTCTCAACATCATATATAATAAACCACAAGATTTATAAGAAATCCAGAAACATTCAGGAGTAAACTCAACTGAAAAAAAAACATAAGTATTCAAAGAAACTCCTATATACATCATATACAACCAGTAGGTTGAACAAAGAACCTACTCGAACTGAAGTGTGACCTGAACTCTACGCCTCCACCGTCAACGTGCAACTCTGGAACCCAAACTGCAAACTGGGCAAAAAAAACCGAAAAGCCCTGGGAAAGGCAAATGAAATCGTTAGAGTGAGTGGACGAAAATAATAATATGTCTTTCACCAATATAAACATGAAATCATGATGCGAGTCAAAAATCATCAATCACAGGTAAGGTGGTTGTCATAACCTTCCTAGATACCGTATAAAATGTGGAGGCCATAACTCGAGTACATTTTCCTCAAAGTTACAATCATGATCAACCAAGGTAAGGGGTTTGTCATAAACTTCCTGGGAGCCATATAATCATGGGTTAGGCGTTTGTAATAAACCTCCCCCCCCCCCCCCCCGGAGCATATAGGGATCATGCATCGATGCATCCCTATATCCATAATCCATGTAAAACAAATCATATATGTGCCTCCAAGTAAAAATACATAATCGTAAATTCATAATCATAATTGCATACTTGTAAAATGCATAACATAAAATGCATAATCAAGACTCGCAAATCGACAGTGAAAATAAAGTGTTCACTCACAGTACGAGGCTAACTCTGAGGTCTAGCGGAAGATCCCTCGCCAAACACTCGATCACGATCACCTGAATAACAGGGATACGATCAATACATATAGAATCACAACATACGGAGCTAATACATCAAGAACTTCGCGTTCTCGGAAGACGTATCGCTCGAAATATCGACGAGAATAACTAAATTCCTAAAATACACCCAAAAACCCTCGTCCCAAAATAGAATACTCAAATCAACTCAAAAACCTCACGACTATGATCGGGACGCGATTACGAGCAAAATGGTATAAAAATCTCCAAAAATCCCAAAAAGTCAACCTCGCCGGAGCTCCGCCATTGACCGCTGCCACCGCCGGCGTCGCGGTGCCAATGGTGACAACCTTCAGCGACCCTTACCTCAAATTCTTCCTCTCCTCAAGCCTAACACCTTTCCCAACTACCACCAACACTAATTCAACCCACACCGGCCATAATTCCGGCCGAAAGCTTCGCTGGAACTTCCACTCTGATCACTGCCCCAAACCACCTCCAATTCTAAAACAAAGTACCCATAATTCATCAATAGGTTGAGGGGAAGCAAACCCCCCACCACCCCGACACCAAAACTTGCCGGAATCTGCCACCCGATTCTGGCAAAATCTCCAAACTTCAACACGTTCATTCTCCCTCAATTCTCAACCAATTTCAATAAATGAATACACAAATCAATAGTACAAGTCAAAAGCTTTCCAACCGTACCAAGAACGTGGCTGGAGGTGGCCAAAAACGCCGTGTCCGACGACGGGAAGAAAACGGGTCAAATCCCCCCAACTCGGTCAACTCGGTCCAAATGTGATTTTTTGACAATTTTACGACAATTCGATATTTATACGTCGCGAACCGACCAAATTCACGATACGGATAACTCAAACCCAAACGGATAAGTACGACTTACTCGACGATAATTTCAAATATCCATTTTATATTCTCCGATTATCCGAAAAATCCTTCGAAACCTCCTACGAACTTGAAATCAAAACCTCTACAATTTTCGCAAAGGAACTCAAACCAAATTCTTGCTCGATAATTAAGTCGTGAACATACCCACCATATTGACTAATTACGACAAAACTACGACTCATCGTAAAATGCGCAAATCAAGCCAATTAACACACAATTTCTGGTTCGGGTCTTTACACTGGTAGTCGAATGATGATTGTGCAACAAGAGATTCCAAGATGTATGAGTATCGAGGATTAGTGTGTAATGTGATTAGGGATTTTTAGAAAATCTCGTTGGTGAAAAGACCATAAAAAGAGAATCAGTGAGCGCACAAATTGGTAAAATTGGTGTCAGGGTTTACTCAAGACGCCATCGCCAGTTGCGTTGATGTACTTGAAGCTCTCAGAGTCGAGAAAAAGATTAAGCGACGAGTTATGGCAATTGATTTGATCCCAAACAACTAGGGAGGAGAAATAGTCAATTATCTCTAGTTTGAAATTCAACCTGAGGACATTGTTAGGGCCTTTCTTGCATTGTATGGGACCCTAGCAAGATGAGAAAATAATGCAAGAAATCCACGAGGGAGTGTGTGAAAGTCACATTGGAGGAATGCTCAAGCTTCCAGAAACATGTGGTTGTGAGCCATGCGTCTGCGCAAGAACTCGTTGCACATTCTAGATCGTGGATATTTGCTCGTTGGGTAATGGATATTGTAGGGACATTACCAACCACCCCCGGCGGATTGAAGTTAAAACTTGTGGCAACAGATTATTTCATCAAATGAGTGGACGCAAAGCCATACGTGACCATTTCTTCAAAGGATGGTCACTTTTGTGTGGAAGTAAATAATATGCAGGTTTGGGATACCACGAGAAATTATTTGTGATAACGGCACAGAAAAATTTGAGCCTGTATCAGAGGGCCCGTGCAAAATCATCGAGGCTATAGCCAGGGGCATGTCGGCAAGAGGAAGTTAGCACTGGGCGACACTTCTCGAGGCCTTAGAATGACGTATACTTGAAAGAGTATTGCCTATAATCCCAGGGACGTACGTCTATTTTTATAAAGGCCATAAGTTTAGGACAATGGCAGACTGATTGTGAATAAGTAAATTTATGTTTATTTATTTTGTGCATCGATTAAATCTCAACCTTGAGAGCTCATTTTTGTAAAGTGACAAATTAGCTAAAACTCTTGGAGAAATGGTGTTATCATTTAATGAATATATCTTTGCCCCAAAAGTTGGGAAGCTAGAGGGCGGGATAATGGTAATATGGCCAAAATACCAAGGGTAAAGAGGCACAGGCCAGAATATCAAAGGTAAAAAGGCGTAGGTCAAAATATCAAGAGTAAAAAGGCATGGGCTAGAATACCATGAGTAAAAAGGTATAGGCCAAAATACCAAGAGTAAAATGACATGAGTCAAAGAACCAAGGGTAAAATGGCATGGCCATAAAACCAATGGTGAAATGGCATAACATGGCCAAAGGACCAAGGGTGAAATGAAATATTTTGAAAAACCAAAGGTTAAATAACATTGGCATGGTCAAAAAATCAAGGATAAGATGATAAAAATATGGCCAAAACTCTTAAAGAGATAACATTGTTTTGTTTAGAATTGTCTAAACTCTTGGAGAGATAGCATTATTTTTTTTAGAATTGCCAAAACTATTGATGAGATGACATTAATTTTTAAAAGAGATTAAACTATTGGGAAAGAGCTCTATGAGGTCTCTCGTTTGGGTGAGAAAAATCTTGGTCTATGAACGCTGAGTAAAGCTTGGCGTGGAAAGTATCAGTCCTAAAGGAAAAAGGTATGAAATGTTTTGTGCCAAAGTGTAACTTGACAAAAATCTACTGGGGGCATGAATAAAGTGGCAACCGAGTATGGTTGAAGGCTGTAAACAACTATGGTGGTTGAGCGAAAGAAAGCATATCAACCATGAGGTTCATTGGACAAGAGAAAGAGCGCGTCAATTATTGGAGGTGCACGATTAAGGAAGCATGCGACTCAGAGACTTGGAGTTGAAGATCGAGAAAGTCTCGTAGCTAAATGAAATATCCAGTTTGACCAAGAAATATTGAGGAACACTAGTAAGATCGGGATGAGATGATGTCGTTCCCTCTTCGAGGCAAGGGGGCACGAAAATGCACGTGGGAGAGGTTGAGAGTAGCAAACCATGAAACACCAAAGGAAAATGAAACTAGTGGGCGAAAAATAATTCCTCGGAGAGGATAGTTGTCAATAATTTTTGGTTTAGAATTGTCGTTAGTCTCCCGGTTGGCAGCGGCAAGATCAAATTACATTACATTACGAGGCTCGAGGTCATCATTGTGAAATTCTTCAAGGAGGAAACATCACGATAGATGTATCAAGGTGTCGATCTTCAATGAGAAGTCGATGTGATGAGGAGGTCACATGTGAGGACAAGCCAAAGATGCGGCTTTTCGGGATCGCTGACAAGCGGGGTGATGAGTTCATCATATACGGAGAAGGTAGTATTGATGGGGGTTATAAAATGTGGAAGGATGTCTGCCAATGTTGATGATCAGAAAATCAAGAGCAACGATCGCAAAACAGAAAAATTCCCTTTGGGCCAAAGGTCTTGGGCCTAAAAGAGAATTTTTGGGGCATTTGTAGGGGATAAAATTTTGGGTCAAATAAAATATTAAGGATGATGGGCTAAAAGGGATTCGGTGAGGCCCAGATGATAGTAGAATGATTGGAATGAAGATGCATGCCCAAAATAAGGAGAGAATATGGACATGGCAAGCAACGAGAAAATGATGGCGGTAAAAAGACACGTGGTAAACATGTAAGTGTTAAACAACCCAATCAGGATTGTTGACGAATATATGGCACGAATAAGATGGAAAACGAGGGAAAATTGGAGGACGTGCGATGACAGGTGAGATGATTGAGGACAACGAATAAGAGGGGATATCGACGACAGTTGTTTCTCTTTTTGGGATTCAAGTTGATCAGTCCTATCTTTGAGGGAGTATTGCACTTATAAATACCACCACTCATTTCATTTGCAATTCATTCACTTCTGATTACAAAAATTCTACTTGAGAAGAGCTTCTAGTGACTTGAGCGTCAGAGTGTCTATGCAGGTACACCCCCCATATTTTGGCATTGAAGAGTCAACTTCCGACGTGTCGAAGACGTGGTACGTTTGGTGTTCGTTGATTGATCTTGTTGAGGTAACTAGTGGTACGCTCCAACAGGTACCTAATGCTTTAATCTTGAACGTTGAATACATCAGATAGCCAATAGAAATCTCTTCGTCTTGACATAATAGTTTGGTAGTCTCTCTCTCTCTCTCTCTCTCTTAGTCTTTCTCTTCTTTTCGTTTTCAATTTGTCTGTCTCAAATATCGATCAATTGAAAATTTGTTGCTCTTCATCTTCTTTATTGGTGAGCCCAATTTTTTTTTCTACTCTTATTGATGATTCATGGTACAAAGTGAAACTTTTAAAGCTCAGAATTTTCGCTCTTCAATGAGTTCGATGTCTCTATTTGCTTTGATCTTCTCATTTTTTAACAAGTTGAAGGAATGTAGGAAACTATACCAAGACCGGATCAATCTCATCTTTGTTGGCCTTCTGTATAATATTGGGCATACTCAGATCCCAAATTTGGGTTAAATTTGGTTATGTGCATGAACAATGAAGAAAGAAGACATGATCAAGGATCCGTGGTAATTATTAAGGAACATGAAAATACATGAACATATGATGCACGAGAAAGATGACACAGATTCAATCTTTATATTCAATTTTATGAATTCACTGATTCTCTATCATCAATGATTCACGAGAGTTAAGAGAATAAATCAAGATTCTAATTTCTAGTCTACATCAAAATCAAACCTAAAACCAATACTAGATGAGTATGGGTAGATGATGATCGGAAGACCTGAAGAAGATGAATGAATAAATCCTCTATAGATATGGAACTATGGGAGAGAGAGAGAGAGAGAGGAGAAGAAGAGAAGAAGAAATCAGGTAAGGGGTGAAAATAAAGATTTAGTATGGATATGAGTAGAAGAAAATATTAACTAAACAAGTTCGTGTCTATAGAATTTGGCCGCGGGTATTGGCCAGTACAGTATATGGTTGCCCCTTAGTTTTGCTAGGTGAGAGAGCACAAAGACGAGCCTCTAATGTAGGTTGTCCATGAACATAGGAAAACAAAGTCCCTTGGTCGGGTGGATCATCATACTCCCAAACTGGCACATTGATGGGATTCCTTTGCCTATCGTAAGAGCGAGAAACCCGTTACTTTTTAGCGAGTAAACTATCGGGAACGGCTAACCTGGGCATAAACGATCCCACTTCAACAGTGTTCGCTTTAGCGAGCTGTGACATCAGCGATGCCTACTGCTTTTCTTGATTCTGGTCACGTAAGGCAACATACTTCCCGTAGTCATTATAAAGCATGTCCCAAAGCTTTTCTGAAGTTTTGACGGTAAAAACCATTGCAGCTTCTAGCGTCATTCCAAACTTGTCCTTGACCTATGAAGATGATAACCCACGGCAGGTCGATGAGTTATGTGCAAGGAAAGATGGTTCTGGATGCTTGTGACAACTAGGGTAGTGCTTTCAGTAAGGATCCCCTACTATTACAACGAGACATGAAAGTTGGTCCCACTGTAAATTTTTCCATCGTTGGACAGACTCGTATCAATCCTGAAGCCAAACTAGTGTACCATATAAGGGCTGAGTCAGAGAGTAATGAACCAAAAACCCTGAGTTTCAATTCAGGGTCATTGCCTCAAGGTTCACACTGTAACCTCCATGTGGGTGGCAACACTCTCTCTTCCATTACCGCTGAAGCTGATTGGCTTATACCCTTTTGGCCATTGCCACTTCTTTTTTGTGGGCGAAGGGTATGGGGTCTTGTAAAACTAGGCCTCCTGGGAAGGTCAGGGTATGTGTTGTTCGATAAGCTTCTGGAACTCCTCATTCTAAGCTTCTGGGAACTGCTCACCTTGACAATGTTCCCTTGTGAGGTCTAATATCGCTTTAAATTGTACAGAGAGCCCGATTTCAAACTTCTTTCCCATGTTGCCAAGATTTGATTCCAGGTGGTTCATATTGATCCTGGCCTTTTCCGGACCCGAAGCAAGAATGTCAAGACATGCACGAAGTACCTCTTGCTCTTCGCGCCCATTGGAAAACTCTATCCTGAAGGCCACTATCTCCTTGGCTGCCATACCAGAATTTCCCTCAACTACTAACAGCAAGGACGTTTGAGCCTCTATCTATTTGGTCATATGACCAAGCTGTTTGGCCGGATGATGATCACGTTCGACGGTGTATGTCTGGTAGAGGTCGAAGGTCATATCATCAACCTTTTTCGGGCGTCGGGTACTCAAACGCCATTGTTGGTCGAATTTTGTTTCCAAACGCTGCTTCTACTGCTTCCACTGATAATTTACGATAAGCAGCATAGTTATGCTCTCGAAAACTAGGTTCTAGATGCTTGCAACAACTAGGGTATCACTTCCGATGGGGATCCCCTAGTGTTGCGACGACACGCGAAACTTAGTCCTACTAGGAGTGCCAAAATGTTTGGCTCGATTTCCCAGCAGAGATGTCCCACTGAGCGTGCCAAAATATTTGGCTGCAAAATTTCTAGCAGAGATGTGGTTGGGCCCTACTACTTAGGATGCATCACACAACTAGGAAAAATCATTAGGAACAGGGGTTGAAAATCGTTATGTTACCACATGTTGTGTGATGATATCATCAGATGACGGATATTTAAATGTTACGTGATAAAAATCCTACAACGATTTTTATATAGAACCTGTTATGTAATGAAATATGCCGTTTCGCTTACGCCACAGTGCGAGCTTGGCATTCGACACGGCATTCAGCACGTGCACATGGTACTCGGCGGGCATGGCATGGCCTTGCAATCAGACGACCAAATTTTGTGAAAAAAATGGCATCACACAACATTTTTATTCTTTCTACAGTTGTGTCATTTTGTTTGTTAAATGTTTAAATATTATTATATTCATAATCACCGTTGTTAGATATGTTTTTATTTATGTGTATATAGGTGTAACCTACAATGAAATATTTCATGAAAGCATTGACTGATATTGTACAAAACAACAATTGTTTGAGTTTTCTGTTCTATGAGTTGTAATCCAAAGTTATATAATTAGCAATGAACAATGTCTATATTAATCTCTCAGTTGTGTGAAAGCTTGATTATGCATCTCAAACAACATATTATAAAAGTGATATGTTGTATGATTTAAACCTATAATACACTATTCATATATAAGCTGAAACCATTCCATTTATATATAATTCAAAAATATTTGCTACATCGATCCATAAACGCAATAACCATAAAAATAGAAGTCTAAGTAAGTGCCTAAAAGGCACTATAGGTATGAGTTGAAAAGCTAGTACTACAAAAAAGAAAAATGGGTTTCTTACAAATCCATACAAAATAGGAATCCAGCAGCTATGTCAACTTCACACTATGTGTTGATCTTCATGATACACTTAGACGATCTACCTTAAACTTGATCAATCTCCTTATTTGTATATTTCACAAAACAAGCAAATACTCGGACTTGACATTGCCATAATCCATGCATAAAGCAAGAACTCGGACTTCACTAGCTGCCAAAGCAAGAATTTAATGTAGTTGCTTCTACTCAAAACAAAGAATCTCGACATGAGATGTGCAATATATCACAACTCAAAAGATATGACAAGAAATACTAAGTAATCCAGCCTTTTATTTTGACATCACCACCCAATCTATAAATGTAAGGGATTGTAAAGTGAACAACTTCAATTTGGGAACCTATGAAAAGATAATAAACAGTGTATTCAATGTCGAGCATTACAATAGTTAAATTACTTCCAAGTTCCAATTAACTTGTTATGATACAGACATTAAGAACACATATTGGTAATATTGTATACAAAGAGAAATCAACATCTAATGCACAATATGTCAATCACAGCTAGAGAAAAAGATAATGATATTGATTGCTTGGCTATTGAGACTGTTGAGATCATGTTATGACAATTATATTGAAACCCTAAAACTGATGAGAGATAGAGCGAGTACGTACTCTACACATAATGCATCAAATCTACGATGCAACTCCGACGACTAGCATCTCTTACGTTTTTTAGTATCCCAGCTGAAATGTAGCAAAGTCCTAGATCAAGTAAACAAGCTGAAGCCTGAAGGCCAAACCTTGATGGAGCACTCAAACAAAACTAAAACAAGCTGATGACTGTCCCATATGAGCACTCAGCCCCAAACCAAGAACAAGGATCATCTTCTTCTTCCATAAGTGTAACTCTTACCTTCAGACTTACAAATCACAGAACCAACCAGAACCCAAATCCAACTGAAATTTGAACATGAATATTCTCACCATAGACTAAATTACAAGAGGCCAGTCCCAATTTCAAACAAAGTTTCCATCTTTAAACCGAAATCCATACATCCATACTTCTAAAATCAGAATACTTTAAAATTGCTTTCTCGAGATACAAACACCATATAATCGATGATATGATATAACAAAATGGGCTGATTTGGTTACCTGGTTTGTAGCATCTGGATTAGCTTCAAGTTGAACCAGATGATATGGCAACGAGAGGCAATCGGGTCTGACCTTAGACATTGCAGCATGAGGAACCAAGACGGAGTGTTTGAGGGCGAGGCCGAGCCAATAGTTACAACGGCACGAGACAGATCCGAAGTCGATGTCGTCACACAACTCAGCTGGAAGTGGTGAGGAAGACCACTGATGGAGTGAGTCAATGACAATTGATGGTAGAGGCCAAAGCCAGAAGGTGACATCGACTTCTACTGTAAATTGGTCGAGGGAGGCCGAACGGATCTCGCGGTGTTGTGATGAGGGTGAAAGGGATGAGGCATGGCAAGCTAGGGCTGGGGTGCAGAGGCGGAGAGTGATGAGGTGCAGCAAGCTAGTGTTGGTGTGCAGCGACGGAGAACGATGAGGTTCGAGAGTCGGGATGCAGCTAAGGCCGAGCGGCAGCGGGATGTAGCTGAGGCCGAGTGAGATGCATAGTAGGCCGAGGCAAAGAGAGAGAGTATAGAGGAGGAGGCGTCGAGATTAAGAGAGAAAATTAGAGAGAGGCGAGGGTGTAAAGAGGCTAGGGTTAATTTTTTTTCCTTTAGTAGTATTTGACCGAGTGTAAAAAAATTAAAACTATCAAACTTGATATTAAAACTCTACGAAAAATTATTTCGCACATAGAAAAATTGACTGTTGGATATGATAATTACGATAACATATGTACACTATAAAAAAAATAGGACATTTCAACATAAACGTGACCTTCATCCATGCACCAAATTTTTATAACTTTAGTGTCTTTACGACTACAACACGATTTACCATTATGTAAAGAAATTATTTGAGACTAAATTTCACACAAATCTTCTCGTGGAGATCATATCTATCTCATCATGTAAAAAAAGTTGACAAAATAACTCGATGCAACTACTCCTCCCATAAGAAAATGAACAAAATATAATAGAATGGTATTTTAGTCTTTTGACATGTATGGTTTGACTTCATTGACCGGGTCTAAACGTACTCTGACAAATTTGAGTTTTACGTATGGTGTCTATTACTACAAGGTGGACCCTTCTATATGTCCTCGTTTATCGTTAGAACATTTTTAATTCTTATATTGCTTGAATTCCCCATATGTATACGAACTTTGTTCCTTAGTTATATGGAAGGAAAGACCTTTGTGAAACTAAATCTATAATGTGTAATCATTTTATAAAATTGACCGTCGAATTGATTGGTCGGAATATTCTAGGCACGCCGTTAAAATTTTATAAATTTTGGATTGATTTCGACCTCGATCCATGCGTTTCGCCAAATATGACCGCAGTAACCTTACAACTAAAATATAAATTACCCCTCCCTAAAGTGATTTTTTAAGATCAAAATTTTGACACACGTTCTTGTAGGTAACATATCTATCTCATAATGTAAAAAAAAAATTGACATAAAAAATCGATTTACCTAGTTCCCTCATAGGAAAATAAGCAATATATAAGAGAAATATATTGATGTAATTTCACACAATCTCAATTGAATTCTCACCATTGAAAATTACAAGATCTAATATGAACCATTTATATTTTTTACTCTTTTACTGTGCAGGGTAAATCAGTAAAAAAAATTACCTAATGTAAATGAAACCCTAACTAAACCTAAACCTCAAACCCCTAAACCCTAAACAATTATTAAATAGTAAAATAGATACACAACACATATTAGACCCTCTGTTGTATGACTATTTCAACATGACAAGAAGCAAATGACAATTGTTGACAATCATTTCTATCACACAACAATTTGATATGACTTTGTTGTCTGAAAGAACAAGATTAAGAGGATGCCAGTTGACATCCAATGTTTGACACCCCCATTTTTTTCACACAACAGTATTGTTGTATAGCTCGTTGTGTGAAAATGAAACACTTGGCATGGATAACAAAGTGATATTTGGCTCATATTTTCTTCACACAACGCATACATATGTATTATGTTGGATGAAAAAAGACACATGTGAGAGATGGATACTGGCATGTATAGTTTGGCACCAACTTTTGATCAAACAACTTGTTGTATGAGTAAAGAGAATTTTGAGGGAGCAAAACTGACATTCAAAGTTTGACTTTCACACAACATGGTTGCCTATGTTCTGTTGTATGACGAAAATGAATGCCAACTGACATGTAACGGTGACTACCAAAATGTTCATCACACAACAAGTGTATATATCATCTGTTGTGTGATAAAAATTACACCTGAGGGCTCCTTACTGACATAAGTAGTTTGACACCAGCATACAACATTTTGTTATAAGCATTGTTGTGTGAATGAAGATGGCATATGAAATGATATATAAACTTTTGTGCCACATTTTTCAGACAATATAATGTGATAATATATGTTGTGTGATAGTTCTAAGATTATAGAAGTTAAAGAAATTGGGGCGGGGGGGGGGGGGGGGGGGGGGGGGGGAACACCTAAAACTTGAAGTATAATAGCAAGTCATTTATTGATGATCATACAACACATATAATACAAATCGTTGTCTGAAAATAGTTTCATATTTTACAGACAATGGTTCAGTATATCAACCGATGTATGATACAATTTATTCACATTTTTTCTATCACACACCATATTTTTTTTAAATCGTTGTATATACAGTGTTGTATAAAGCACTTTTTTTTATAGTGAGATAATCACAAACTGTCACTTTTTTGCGTGCTTGACGTACCACTGCCGAGGACAAAATATCAATTTGTGTCACGCCGCTAGACTTGCTTCTACACAAGCGACTGAAGTGAGGAGAGCAACAACCTCGCTCGATGGGTTCTTTTTGCCTAGGTGACCTAGGACTTTCACCTAACGGATTATGACTTGAGTTTGTGTCTCGCTGCAGAGCCACGAAAATCGATGCTTCATACACCTTGTCTGGTACAAAGCAGGGCAATTTTCTTGGTGAGTGTTGAGAACACAGGTTGTGACTTCGTCTCCCACAGGAACCTTCACGTCATGTATGGTGAAACCTCCTTTGATCACAATCGTCTGACAAGAGTAAACTGCCGAATTTGTTACGCCATGTCTGGTGAAAACTTGTAGTTCGCCGTTGTCGGTTGACAAGAGATTATTTTCGAATCCTTCACACCCTGTCTGGTGAGAATTCTAGATACATCGTTGCCGGTTTCTCTCGAGATGAGAGATGAATTTGTTGTGAGCAAATTTGTGTGTGACTGTAGAAGTCTGTGACTGTAGAAATCCCCTTTGATCTGGTCATGAACTCTTTATTTATAGTGCTCGCTTAAGCGTATCTCTTGCTAAAAAAAATTAAGAAATCTGAATCTTTAAAGAATTTTGAATACCATATTCGCTAGATTACGTTTTCCTTGCTCAATAAGAGATATAACGAGATAATTATGATTTTCTTCTCAAACTAGACTTATTAAACGGGCTTTTTTGAATCAGCCTAAACCAAATATTATTTTGAATCCAAACACTTGTCACTCTGCACTGCAAATGGAAAAGCCTCGTTAAGGCCAAAATTCTACAAACCCTAAAATTCTACAAAGCCGATATGAGAGCCAATTTGTGACAGGGAATACCATGTCACAACTGATTTTGTTGAGATTGCTACACAATCGATGTTGAATGTGTTCAGACTTCAGAGTATTGAATAGACTAAATAAAATAATTTAAAACAAAAAACATGATCCCGTGTTCATCAAACTCCAGTGTCTAAATTCATGCCTAATCATTCTAATGTTTGGAAGAAGCAAAGTGTAATTAGATTGTGAGTTACCAACAAACCTGTCACAGATTAGTTGATGATCCGTGTACGGATACGGCGTGTCGTTTTTGAAGAGTCGAACTTCAACAGAAAACTGAGAAAGTAGTGAGCGTGTTCGGTAATAACTAAGAATGGGGAGTCGGCCTGAGATTGTCTTGTTCGGAGACTCATTAACAGAGCAGTCTTTCCGATTAGGCGGCTGGGGTGCTGCTCTTGCTGACACCTATTCTCGCAAGGTTCCCCAACTTTTTTTCTCATTTTCTGAATATGGTTTTCTCACAAGTTTCACTAATCGAATTGAAATGCTTGCTTCGTGTAATGCTGATGGTGATTTTGGATTTGGGTTTTCGGTTGATAGTTTTTTTGGTGATTGGTTATAGGCCGATGTGAAGGTTCGTGGCTATGGTGGCTATAATTCCAGATGGGCCTTGTTCTTGTTGCATCACATCTTTCCTCTGGTACGTGCTTGCTCTTTATTTGGTTGTGCTGATTGAATTGGCTTCTTGGTTTCTTTCTATCTTATGCATTTGAGATTGCAAAGATTGGATCTTTGACTGTGTAATCTGACATGTGGTTTTGTTTATTGACTTTATTCAATTTTCTGCATCTGACAATTTCAAAGGTTGCATCTTTCGTTAAGTAGTTTAACTAATTTAAGGAATGGTATTTGGTGCTTGAGAGTTGAGAGTTGAGAGTTGAGACAAATTTTTTAATATCATTGGTGCTTAAGACTTTGAGTTCATGAAGCTCAATTAAGTGAGAGCTGGGCTTAAAGGGTATCATAGGATCATGCATACTAGAGCATCAAAATGATCATGGACTGGCACAATCAATGTCTGATATGTCACTAGCATTTGAGTTTTCGTTTTGATCTGTTAAATTTCTGAATGACGCAATCGTTATCATTTTTGATGAAAGGATAATATTTGGATAGGATTTGATTGATTAAAAGCATTTGTAAATATGATAATATATCCTCTACAATGAATTGGCAGGATGCTACAAAACCTCCTGCTGCTGCCGCAATCTTCTTTGGTGCCAATGATGCAGCTATTTTGGGGCGAACAAGTGAACGGCAACATGTTCCGATTGAAGAGTACAAGGAGAATCTCAAAAAAGTTGTTCTTCATTTAAAGGTTCATGACTTCATCTTGTTTTACATTAATACATGGGAAAATTTCAAATTTCTAAGTTCAGTGTATATGCTTGTTGTCTGTTAGATGTTATACCAAACTTAAGACACGCATCATTCTTTTTAACTATTGGAACTCTATGTATAAGTTGCTAGTTCACTGCATGCAGTTGATCCGCTTATTACCTTCCATATTCAAAGGATCATTGATTTTTAAATAGTTCTCAAGCACTCAATCCATGTGCTTAAAAGGGCCAAGTATCTATCTTTAGGGTCAATTTCTTAATCTATGGCTCATTCTGATTGCAGGAGTGTAGTCCCACCATGCTGATTGTGCTCATCACTCCGCCACCTGTGGATGAAGAAGGGCGTAACGAATTTGCACGGTATTCAACTATTCATCAATGTTCTCCACTTCCATTTCTGCATCACAGTTTTGATCATTCTGATCAGTTCTCTGTCATGCCATTCATCGATGTCTGGTGATTGGGTTCTACAGATCTTTATATGGCGAGGATGCTAGGAAACTGCCAGAAAGAACTAACGAAGTAACAGGAGTCTATGCAAAGAAGTGCATGGAGCTGGCTGAGGAAATGGGTCTCCGCTCCATTAATCTCTGGTCCAAGATGCAGGAAACAGAAGGCTGGCAGAAGAAATTTCTAAGGTTTGTTAATCTTGGACTCTTAGCTTACCAATTGTTTTTGAACAATTCGACATTAATGTAGTCCCAACTGGAATTTTCTTCTTTGCAATGAAGCACCGTGACTGTTTCCTTCAATCCATGGGTAATCAGAGATGATGCTCTGATCAGCTCTGTTGATCAAAACTGGGATATACACTACACTTCTCTAATGTACTAAAATTTGTTCTGGTAACTGTTTGAGTTATGTCACTTCTGTTCACCCATGGCGAAGATTGTAGAGTGTTTGTTGAATTTTATTCTTTCTCATTTGTAGTGATGGATTGCACCTAACATCAGATGGCAATGCTGCTGTCCACCAAGAAGTTGTTAGAGTTTTCAAGGAAGCGTGGCTTTCTGCTGAAGAAATGCCTTATGATTTCCCTCATCACTCGGTAATTGATGGGAAGAACCCTGAGAAAGCTTTCGAGCAAAGATGCATATAACGTACTTATCTCTACATATCTGAAATAAACTCTAAATGTAAGCTGATTGATCTGGTGATTGCACCATACAGTAGCATCATTATGTTTTCCATCTTTCATTGGCTAGTAAGCAACATGACTCTTGAAACTTTTGTTATGTCGGCAATTAATCTTCATTATGCAGTATGAATTTACCATACCGTGATTTGTATCAGCTTTATTACAACATTTCTATGTGTTTGTTCTAGTGAAACTCCTGAGCCTTTGCTGTTCTGATAATAAATATCAATGATCATGCCTCGGGTCTTTTTGGTACTGACACTGCCGTACTTGAAGGGCTGGAAGCTTACATTCATGCCAAACCCAAATTACTGTATTTTTTAATAATAAATTTACCGAGTAATTCCTTTTGTTCAAGTTTCTTTGGTTAATTATTCGGCAACAGTTTCCACCAGAAGGCTGTAAAATGCTTGACGTTATGTAAACACTTGCTCTCAAGTCTTAATGAGAGTGTTTAAATCTGAGAAACTTGACATGTTTTCAATATGTTTCAATATTTACGACACTCTTACCATTACATTCATTTGCAATATTAACTTCGAGTAGTAAACAATCGAGTGTGGCTAGTCGTATCATGTTTACTACTCAAATTTCTTATCACCTCTCTAATAAACGTAGATTTTAATCATTTTATGACCAAGGGACCAAAGCCAAAAAAAGGTAAATACCGTGTATCATAGTTTTTGAATGGAAGATTTACTCCCAATTTGACCAAATACTAAGCTATTGACCCAAGTTAATTTACATAACGCCATAAACAGCAACTTAATTAACTTAATAAATCTGTTTTGATTGCAGTCTGAAAAATATCTCACACAAAATTTACCAAAAAAACCACTGCAGTCAAAGTCGTTGTCCAAATCAAAGGTAAATCGAGCTCCCTCACCGACTGATGAGGAATCAATGGCCCATGATCCATCTCCCTCCAACAAATATTCTTGTAATTGACCAGTAAATAGTCAAAGCCTCTTGTCCTAGTTATGAATATGAGTAGTCAATGGCCCTTTGATACATCTTTTATAATAAATGCCTCCTTCTATCTCTCACACTCTCACCTATTAAGCTAAGAAAGCACACACAATGTGACACAATTTTTAGTTACCAAATTCCTCTCCTTGTACTCTAAAATCTTCAGGTCCTCAGATCATTTTCTCTTCCAATGGAGCTCACCAAGCTCAAAGAAAACCTAGCCTCCCAAATCCCATTATTTGTTCAAGACAAAAACAACAACTGCATGATCAGACCCTACACCATGAAAGACGAGTTCAGCCCTTTTGAATCTTCGTCCAAAGCTTCTTGTTACCTCCAAGATTTTCACCATCTTGATAACCAGTTTCATCACTACGCTAATGCGTCGTCGTCGTCGACAAATCCCATGTTTGGTGTCCCAAACCCACCACCATGTTTTGAACCTTCTTATTACAATGACGACAACAACAACAACAACAACAACAACAACAACAGCACTGCCTATGATCACCAACAAGGCTCACACACAGATGTGAATTTCTACGAGTGCAAGCCTCTAAACATGGCAGAGAATTTGGGACATGGGCAAGTCTTGGACAATTTCCAAAGTGGCTACTTGAATTTCCCAAATCATCAACACAGATCAAATCCCATAATTGGTGTGGGCAATATTTCTCATAGGGGTAACAACAGTTCTCAGGACGTTAAGCCTTTGAGCTTCGTGGCACCAGATGAAGTGTCGTGCATAAATTCAGAAAATGGGTATTACAAAAGAGTTGGAATGAGTCACAAGGGTACTAGTAGATTGTCATCCAGAATAGCGAGGACGGGGTCGTCAGCTTTCAAGGGTCGTAAGAAGAACAATGTGGTCAAGGGTCAATGGACTATTGACGAAGATAGGTACACTCTGCTTAAATTTTGGGTAGCTAGTATTACATTATATATATATATATTTTCATGTGTTTCTTATGTATGTGTTTTTTGTTGTTAAAACAGGGTGTTGATTCAACTGGTTCAGCAGTATGGAATGAGAAAATGGTCTCATATTGCTCAGATGTTGCCGGGGAGGATCGGAAAGCAGTGTCGAGAGAGATGGCATAACCACCTCCGGCCTGATATTAAGGTAGTATTGAGACCCTAATGATCGAGATTTTGACCCTAATTTTGTTGAGCTTATATATTAAGAGAATGAGTAAAAAGTGTTCGATATAATGCCTCTTTAAAATGTATGAGACTTGTAACTTTAGTGGTCAATCGCATTTATCTTGAGACATAAAATTTTGAGTATGAATTTTTATCCCAAGGGAATATAAGCAATTGTTGTACACCCTATGTGGGTTTACACAACAGATCAGATTAACCTATAGAAAAAATTGATCCACTTGTATAGGAGTCTGTCATTTTAGATTTATGGAGTGGCTGCAGTAGTTTTTACTGTCTGTTATTTCTGGGTATGAGAAACTAGTTTCCTATACGCAGAAGGATACATGGAGTGAGGAGGAAGACAAGGTACTGATTCAATCTCATGGAGAGATTGGAAACAAGTGGGCAGAGATTGCAAAAAGACTTCCCGGAAGGACTGAAAACTCCATCAAAAACCACTGGAATGCAACCAAAAGAAGACAATATTCGAAGCGAAAGTGTCGCTCCAAGTACCCCAGAAGCTCTCTACTACAAGAATACATCAAGAGCTTGAACTTGGACGCTTCGCCGAGCACAGGCCGTCAGAGGAAAAACAGCAGCAGCAACAACAATTCAGAAGCCAATGTCACTTCTGCAAGCACACAAACTCAGGCAGAGACTAATGTGGGATTGAGTGGTGAGAATGATAGGTTGGTTCCTAATTTTGATTTCAGCGAGGATGATGATGCGGATTTTTGTTTCGATGATAACATGTTTCAAGAGGGCTGCAGCATTGATTCTCTGCTTGATGAAATTTCTTGTGCTGCGGTTTTTGGCGAGAATGGTAGTGATAGTTTTTATGGGAAAATGATGGGCTATTCTTCATCTCAGCCTGTTGTTGTTGATGATGAGAAGCCTTTTGATGATGTGATGGATATGCAAGAGGAATTGGGTACTGAAGTGAAGAAGGAGCTGGATTTGGTGTAGATGATATCTCAAGTCAGTCAGTGAAGCCAATGCAGCCTAGCTTTTCATCTACAGCCACAATATACCTGCACACTTTGGGAACTGGGAGAAGTACACATTTCTATATACATATACATAGATATAGAAGAACAGCTTTGAAATTTTACATGTTTTGGACTTTGGTTAATCCGGATGGTTTAGAGCTTTGATACTAGGATGAAAATTTCATGAGTTACATGAAGGTCAGAGATAGCTTTGTCATTCAATAAGAAACACTAATTATGAGTCATTTCTTGTTACTTCTCAATAAAAATGATTTTAGCTTATTTGGGTGTGCTACTATTGCTACAGTTTGTCACAACCTAGATATGGTGGTTACGAATCAGCACAAGCAGTGTAACAATAAACTATGCAGACAATAGGGTAAAGGGGAATTACTGGCAACTACATGTCAGGCTTTGGTTTTTGGACATGTATGTAGTAACAATGTAACAGTCGAAAACTACTAGGTCCGGTAAATCTGTCAAAACCAAAATGTAATTTTTTTTTTAGGTGAAGATAGAAATTAATCAAATTATATTCAAATATGAAAGAATACAATCAAATCAACCATTCCCGCTAGAAGGAATGTGCTTAATCAAACATAAAGGGACAAACAATTAAAAAGCAAACATAGGTCATGAATACGCCAGGTACCCGGTCTCTGAAACACCAAGTGAACTTTGGATGTTCGGCTTCCCCTTTTTCTTTGAAGCAGGTAATTCCAAGTAGTTCCATAATCTCCACCCGTATCGATAGAAAATAAGATAGCAGAAGATGACGGATTGAATCATAGTAAAATAAAAATAAAACCTAACCATCCAGAGGCCCATAGTGCAACAAACGCCCAAACCCATTAGCTAAAACCAGCACCAAAAGCCCAAATGCACCAGAGGTCCAAATTGCCTTTGATCCACTGGGCCTTAACGTCAAACCCGCCCATGTGTCTGGGTGGCCAGTTTAACCTAAAGCATGCAAACTTCGATGCCACCGACCTGTCTCTCCTGTCAATCCTTTGCCGTTCAGTCGAGCCACGTTGGTATGACCTTCAATCGTGCTCGTGCCGGGCGCTGTCGACCAAAGACCCAGGCCTTACGAATCAGTTCGGCATCCCTTATAGTCAAACGCCGCATCCACCCGATTCTATCCACCGTCGTTGGCAGGCCAGACCGCTTGTAGGCAGCCGGTAAGGTTTGAATTCGCTCAGAGAGCCGAACTCACTTCGCAGCCTTTTGAAATCTCGATCGACAGAGCCCTGAGGCTCGCCATCACAAAGATCCGGCAACTCAACTCAACTCCCAACACCTCAACACATCGACGAAGCCAGAGGCTATCGTCGAGAGAACCTAGCGTCGCTAGGGTGCCCGGCCGCTCCGAGGAAAGCGGAGCTGTCGCTAGGGCCAGTAACTTTTTTCTTTTTCTTAAAGGACCAAAATGTATTTTTTTTCTCAACAGAAGATGAAAAACAGTAGCACCAAGACTTACTCCGAGGTCTCAACATTTTCATTTCTCGTCCTATTTTTTCCGGACGTTGCAGTATATACTACAGGCTTAATGTTCATCAACATTCCGAACATGGCGGATCAATATCATGACAGAATTTCAGTCATAAAAGAAAATATACATTCTACATTCGATAGTGAATTTTGAGCCCCTGGAAAATTTCGATTACAAGTAAAACCAAAGACAGCAGAGGATATAGTGCACATCATTCAGTTCACACAAAAAATATCAAGAAGCCAAAAAGTAAAAACTGAAAATGTTCAGAGCCAAGCTACTTAGGATCCCTGCTTTCTACTAGGTTTTAACCTCTTTGAATTTTCTTTCCACGAAAAGGAGAAGTTTCCAACTGACTGATCTACAATTTGAACATCCTCATCTCTAACTCCATCAAAGAACAGACTCATCATCACAATACTTCAAGCAGTCTTCGGCTTTGCCTTGAGGCGCTTCACTTGTGAATACAAGAAAACTCCAGCCAGCGCCACACCAGTTCCTGCATCACATTAAACCGAACATTATATAGATTTGAAACCTTAGAAGTTTATAGTAGTAAAATTCAAAATATAGGCGCAGGTGTTTTCTTAGTAAAATTTATAGCACGGGTTAAAATTCCAGCAAACATCAATTTTCCATCGTTAGAAAATCAGGCAGAAGTAACTTTACCAAGAGAGTTGATAGGTGAGACAGGTGTTTTGAAGAAGATAACAGAGCTCACAATCACCACCACTCGCTTCACACAGTTGCCGACTGAGTGAGTAACAGGAGATACCCTCTGCAATATCATATATGAAACCTGCATTGTTCACCAATAGTCATCAGGTTTCTGAGAAATAAATTGGCAGATAAATATCTTGCATTCTATCATGAGAGCAATCAGTGCATACTAAATTACTTAATTTCTCATACTAGAGTGCTAACCCTTCTCAAACCCCTTTCAGCACACCCCCAAAGGACAAAAGAATAGTGTTCAGTGAAACAAAGAGCAAATCTTTAACAAGCCACAAGTGCTACACATATTGATTAAATAAAGAAACAATCTAGCCAACTGGCATACAAATAAAAGTAGAAATCAAATAACGAAAAAATTAAACTAACCTGCTGATATGCATGGAAGCAGAGTGCAGCGATGAAAGAACGAACATATAAAGGCTTAACAGTCAACCCCTGTCACCAAAGATTAAAAATATATTAGCTTTGTGCACAGTCCAAGGAATCAGCAGCAACTTTTAGCTCCTGAGAGAGTCTTACCGCTGATGTCAGGGCAGCTGGAGTAAACTTCACTCCTTCCATGAAGATAGCCACAGGGGTTAACAAGAAAAAGGACATGACTGTAATGATTGAGAATAATGTAATGTTGTCCATAGATGCCTGCACAACAGTAACTGCTGGTTATAATTGCCACTGGAAGGAAATACATACACCTCCAATAAATAAAAATAGAAAGCAAAATGACAAAACAACTACATGTAACTGTTAGCCCCAGGTTCTTTACCAATTAAAATATGTATACCTGCTTTAAATTTATACTTATTCATCATAGGAGTATGGAAACCTTATATTACCTCGTTCTTAACCATGACCTTTTTGCTGAGGACATTGCGAGATTGGTTTGTCAAATTGGATGCCATGGCACTCCAGAATCCCGCCCTATTCACAAATATATCAACAATATTATGAATCAATATACAATAGTGGATTCCCATATCCCTTTCTATTCAATCAAATCCATATTGTAGCTTTTTCTCTTCTCTTTGGGTGTATAATGAAATGGTGTAATTTCTTACCAATTAAATGAGGCCTCAGTAATTGATGCCAATCCCACTCCACCAACGATTGGAATCAGGGAAGCAACCACCCATGGCGTAGGTGTCTGTACAAAAATGAGGTTACAATTAAACGAACATGGCAAAATTCAAAGCAATAATGGATTAGCAGGAGCGCAATCAGTGGCGACATAGCTAATAAATATAACAGAGCGCTGTGATTTCAATCAGCATATGGTTGTGCATACAGAAGAAAAATGGAGCAAAAGAGTTCTCAAAATCCTTACCTCACCGAGAAACATTGCAGAGAGGATAACTGAGAAAAAGGGTTCACTGGCCTTGATCGTGTGAGTGAACGACACAGCCACTTTCCCAAGACTCATATTAGTGAAAAGGTTACCCAAAGTGTGAACAATGGCCAATGGCAGAATTGCTGCAAGCTGCCAATAGGTTGCTCAAACATAAGTATCACATAAAAAGGAAAAATCACATATAAATAGACACTTAATCTTGAGCAAACTAGCAGATACCTGTGCACCAGTGATCTTTGGCTTCTTGTAGAGATTCAAACCCCACATCAGCAGAACAAGTACAGTTCCAACAGCAAACTGTATTCCGGTAACTGTTGCGGGGTATGGGAACACCTTCAAGACCTGTGAACAAGTTTCTTTGATCATGAATTGCAAAGATCCACATGCACCACACTACTGTCCAATTCACAACAAAATACTACGAGCAGAGAGTCTCGACATAAATTGCTAGATAAACACTCTAAATCAGAGTTGCAGTTATTATGTAGCAAATCGAATCCAATCTACTTTTTCACTTTTCACTTTTTATCTATCACAAACATATCTGATACCTATTTAACTTTACCGGAATCATAACAAACAACTTTGAACATTTTCAGTTGCAGCAAAGCGATCAACGTTCACGAACCACATACAAACAAATCCACAACGAAAACCGAATCACAATCAAAATCAATGAAACGCTACCTGTTTGTTGTAGATATTGAAGTAGATGTTGAACAGGTACCAGAGTCCAAACAAGGACCCGAGCTCAAGAGTCTTGAACAAGCTGCTCTTCGGCTCAACGGTCTCGCCGGAGCTCTCAGCGCTCGCTGCCGCTACCTCGAAACAACTCCTCGCGGCGGGATCGGAAGTAGTCCACGGCCGGAGCTTGAAGTCGGAGGAGGACGACGAAACGGACCAGGATCGGCGGGAGAGAGAGGCGGAGAGAGCGTCATTGGTGAGGCCGCGGTGGTTGTTGGATGAGGAGGCAGAGATTCGTATGGAGTCGAATCTCGCGGGGGCGGAGGAGAAGCGGCGAGGCTTGGGGAGAGAGAGCGAGGGGGAAGAGAGAGTGAAGGCGGCGGTCTGCATTTGGTGAGGGCTCAGATGAAGAGATCTGAGCGCCGGAGAATGAATGAGAGAGAAAGAGAGAGAAGCGCCTCGTGGAGTCCGTCAGAGAGCGAGGTTGGTTAGGTTGGCTGAGTTGGTATGAGAACTGAGAAAGAGAGTGTGTTTTTGTGTAACGGTTTGTTGTTTATACAGGAACGGAGCCAAGTCTCTATGTTTTCATGTTTTGCACTATTTTGTTTTTTGTAAATGGAAATGAACGTAGGGAGTCTGGGAGTGTATCTAATATTTGGTTTTTAATTATTGTTTTTTATAGGGTCGAATCTGAAATTTTCAAGTGAGATATTCTTAGAACATCCGCACTCATGAGCAAAGTAAGAGCGTATCTTGTTTCGAGCAAAGTAAATCTATAATTTGTTCAAGCAAATCAATTTTTGCACATACCCATTTATTATTTGTTTCAAGCAAATTCATTTTATCATGTCATGAAATGTTTAAAAATTATTTATTGAATAGATTTATCACCAATAATAATGTGACACGTGTCTTTATCGGTAGTAATTATACAAGATTTCCGAAAATATTTTCGACTAATTAAAATTGACACGTGTGACTGCCACGTGTCATTGTCAGTAAAATAATTGGACTAGATTTTTGACCAATGCTGATCCAACATGTGTCACTACGAGATAGCGTCGTCGAAAAAATAATAGGACCAGATTTCCGGTAAGATTTTCGACCAATTACGATGCAACACGTGTGTTCATCTTCAACGATCGGATTTTCTACAATTGGCTATAAAATGTTCATCTATCACTCATTCTATACTCACACCATCTACAAGAATTCGAGCAAATAACTCATCCCTCTAAACACTTAGCAACATTTCCTTGTTCATCACTTTGATGAATCCTTTTAGCTTCCACAATTTTTTCAGGTGGAGACAACGTCAACAAGAAGAGTTATGGCGAAATATTTGTCAATTAGGGAGTTATGGAGGAAGCACAAGATGACGATGAACCACCACGACCAAGCGGTTCACGTCGCGGTAAAAAACTGAATCATCCACGACAGATGCTATCTAGGGGACGCAATCTCATGGCTCGTTACTTCATTGAACGTCCCAACTTCGAAGCGGCATAATTTCACCGATGGTATAGGATGAGAAGAAACCGATTCAACACTATCATGACGGATCTCTGCAACCACGACCAATCTTGGAATCAAAGACCAGACACCGCTGGATTGCTAGGGCTTCTTCTCGAACAAAAGTTGATCTGTGCTCTACGAATGTTGGCGTACGGGGCAGCCGCAGATCAGTGCACTGAAATTACAAGGATGGGGGAATCGACTACCCTGAAATGTATGAAGGATTTTTGCAGCCAAGTGTATCAAATCTATAGTCCAAAATACCTCCACACTCCAACACCGGCAAACCTCACGCGACTCCTAGCTAAAGGCCAATGCCGAGGCTTTCCAAGTATGATTGGAAGCATTGACTGCATGCACTGGGAGTGGAAGAACCGCCCAACCACCTATCAAGGGACATACTTGGGTCGAAAGAGTCACCCAACTATTATCCTGGAGGCGGTGGCCTCGTATGATACGTGGATATGGCACAATTTTTTCGGGTGTCCTGGAGCCAAAAATGACATTAACATGCTCCACCTATCGAATGTGTTCTCAGATATCCTTGCAGGAAGAGGCCCAACTTCCATCTACAAAGTCCATGGTGTGAGGTACAACCACTCTTATTATCCGGCTGACGGAATATATCTGAGGTACTCTACATTCGTCAAAACAATTTTCAATCCTTAGACGCCGCAAGATAAACTCTTCACAAAGAAATAAGAGGCATACCAAAAATATGTGGAGAGGGCCTTTGGCATCTTGCAATCTCGATGGACAATTATTCGTCATAGCTGTACATTGCACCACAAATCTGTAATGACTACCATCATGTTAGCTTGCATCATATTGCATAACATGATTGTTGAGAAAAAGTACGTGGAGGATAAAGAGGAGGAAGAGGAAGAAGAAAACGTGTAAAACCCATCGAGGGTTTTTCGGGTTTATGATGGGTCGGTGGATGCAAAAGGGAATCGAATTCCTTTTGAGCTAATCAGTAAAGATAGAGCTAATATACAACGGTTTCACGATCGCGTTGCCGATCTCGAATCCGGTTTCATCCATAGAGAGCTCTAGAAGGACTTGGTGAAGCACAATTGGAGGTTGGAAACCAGCGAGATACTCTAAATATTATCCTAAATATGTGTGTTTAATTTTATTATATGTTTTCATTAAGCTTGTGTTTAATTATTAAGCTTGTGTTTAGTTTTAGTTTAATATTAGTATGTGTTTTAATTTAATGTGTATTTCAATTTCATCTTAATAAATAAATTACATTTTTATTTCATGAAAATCTAAATTACATAAAATGACGAGCCAAACCCAGATTTATTCTTCGTACAATACTATAACTACTATGGAAAGAGCACGCGATTTGGGTGATAACAATCCGAATATGTTTCATCGGTAGGTTGATCTTGACTAGGTTCTCCTTCATTAAGGATGTCTAGTTTTCTCTTAGTAAAATATCTTTTTGAGATTGGGGTCATTGCCTCCAAATCCATTGTCATGATTCTTGTTTCCTCATCTTATTTCTTCAATTGTAACTCTTCGTCCGCCCTTGCTTCATTCATCTTTTGAATTTTAATGTACTCCACGTAATAATTAAGCTCATTTTCATTATGCGCTAGCCTCTTAGATTGCCATGATGCTTGGTCACTTGTAATGGTAGGCAAAACCTCAACTCGTTGCTCAATAGGAGTCTTACCTTGTTTGTTTTGCCGCCTCGTTTCCTTTTCCGCCTTGGTTCTCATTAGTCTAGGCGGACTCGAGGAAGCGGCCACTTGGCTTTGAGGTGTCTCATTCACTTCTTCGTCATCCAAATTGATGATTGGAGATGATTCGGCATCGAAATGAGTAGGTTGGTAACAACTCCATCTCCATATGCATATGGAGATGGAGTAGTTGGTAGCACCACAAGGAAAGATGGATGATTCTTAACCACTTCCCAACATTCAAAGTGTGTAAACACTTTCTTCTTTTCCTTATAGTAACATGATTGAGTTTGCTTGACCTAATGAAAATTTTATATTAGCTATTTCACTATGCTACATATTTAAACAAATTAGATATATAAATTATATAATTTAATCAAGGTATAATCAAATAAAGTTTAAATAATTTATGATAAAACAATATAAACTTACTTCATCCATTAGCGAAGTGCCGCTAGCTATACATTTCCATGCCGCGTACAAACATACACCTCATTTTTGCAAGAGTAGCTTGAACTTGTTGTAGTGAGAAGTGAGTGCGATTCGGGTCCTCGGCTCCTTCGGAGGATTCTCACCTTGTGTTGGCTTCCAATTTTTCACATAATCGGCATGAATTGCCTCCCACAATTTCTCCCTCTTTTGTTTGTTGCCGTTGTATTTATCAATGCTATAAAGCACAAAAGATATGCACATTTGTAAATCTTCGGAAGGAAGCCAATGGGTGCCCCTTTTTTTATATAAAAAAAAGGCTAAACGAAATGAGAGAGGAGATGGAGGGAGATATGAAATTTATTGTGCACAAATTGGTGTGAGATGATGAAAAATTAAAGTAGTATTTATAGGAAATTTTTTGGGAGTTTGGGAATTTTTGGGATTTTTTTACTATTTTTTGGAGTTTTTTCCGGTTTTTTCCGTTCTAAAAATTTCAATAGCCGTTTTCGTTGAATCTCAGTCATTGGATCAAAATTTCTGATTCAAAATGGATGGCCCAGAATAATAGGACCGTTGGAGTTTAATAACCCCGCCGGTAAGCCACGTGTCATCCTCTAATTGGTCCGTCAATTTTTTTAACTCTTTTACTGGCACGTGCCTGACAGAAAAAAAAAATACAACGTGCCTGACGTCACCCACGTGCTGTGGGCTCCATCAGGTTGTCGAGCGTTCGATGGAGCAAAGTTTGCTCGATCGTTCTGGCAAGCAAAATGTCGCCGCGTTGACTGGGCGAGCACCACGTCGTCGGTGCGAGCACCACGTCGTCGGTGAGGGCTCAAAACTGAGTTTGCTCGAACAAACCACGCCTGCCTCACCACCCGCTCGATCAAAATCTGCTCTTTCTATTTCGTTTTCTAGTTTGTATTTTTTTTTCTTTTACTCTTTCTATGTTTTGGTTTCACAATAGAGTCTCGATAATTATTATGATACCAAATAATAACATTTATTTTGGAAAGAATATTTTTTTTTTAGAAAAAACATGATGTTACTTTAGAAATAGAGAATATTCAAACAAAAGCAGCAGTGATACTTGGTCGAATTTTGTATTTGTTTATTATGAATCTACACCTAAAATGAGTCTATGTTCGTTTGGTTATGAGTTATGACCAAGTTTTGCAATGATCTTGGGGGAATAGAGTTTTGAAAGACAGATATAATTTTTAAAAGTTTAAACCAACACAAGTGATTTTGTTTTTATACAATCCAGTGAATCCATACCAATTAATTATGTTGATAAAAAATTTACGTGTAGAACCCTCACAAAGGTGTTCGAATCCCTCCAACGTTGATTCAAATTAGCGTTTCAATCACTTTTTGATGTTTGGGTGAGACAAATCCATAAATCCATGTAATAATAATACTAGACTTACATTTTTTTAATGTCTAAGATGCGTTTGAGTATAATATGCAATCTTGATAAATAAGAATATTTCAAAACTAGAGACCATGCAAGTTAACAAATCAAATTGCATATAGACAGCATAGTCACTATCAGAAATAAAAACAATAATTATGTAAACTTTTGACCTTAACAGACGTTACATTCTCAACTATTGTTTGCACCAAAATAAAAATAAAATAGGCAAAAAAAAATTATGTGGTAGCTTAAATTTTGCTGGACTTATAATTGTGTTCCCTGAACTTTAAAATCTATCTTTGTGATACCTGAATTTTCAAAACGATATGTCGGCGATCAAAAGCAGAGCCACGTTAAGGACAGCTCAGGCCCAAGCGCGCACACCCCCCCCCCCCCCCCCCCCGACTTTTGAATAAGTATGTTTTAGCTTCCTTATAAAACAAAACACTAGTTTGGTTTGGTGGTAAAATTGTTAACTTGTATTCATTTAGTCTGGATTCCAACCTAGCAAATCAACACTTTTACTCACTTTTTCCTCCTTTTCAATTTTTGGCTTAAAAAAAAAAAATATTCCCCCCCCAACCATAAAATCTGGCTCCACCATTGTCGGCGATACCCGGGACCAATTTTTTGATCGTCGATGTTACATGTGATGACGTGGTTGTTTCGAAATTCAAATTTGAGGGGTAAAAAGTAATTTCAAATATGAAATAATTTTTATAAATATTCATATAATCTAATGTAAAAATGTTTTGCAAGACCTGAGATTTGAACCTTAGAACTCATCGAAACATAGGAAAACTTTTACCAGTAGACCATGAAGATCTCTTGATAGAATAACACACATACATTTACTTATACCAATGTATACGTTAATAATGAAAAAGATGAACACTGGATTTCGAACTCGCAACCATATGGTTTGGGGACGACCACCTTGGCCACTGAGGCAACTCTCTTAGTTCCAAAGCATTGTGTAGTTATTTTACTTATCTGCCGAAAAATCAAGCAGACCCGAACCCAACAACCCGACCCCAACGACAAACCAACCCGACCATCGCCTCGCCCTCCCGAACCCCTGCACCTGACCTCGCCCTCTTGAACCCCAAACCAGACCTGCCTCGCCTCACCCAACCCCTGCCTCACCACCCTACCCACGCCTCCTCCTCGATGTACGGCCCTACCCCCGCCCTCCTCCTCGTGACCACATCTCCCACCGACGAGGAGAGACCCTGACCCGACGAGATTCGGTCGGGTCAGATCGACCCACCCACACAAGTCCCAACAAAAATAAATGAATAAATAATAAAGAGCCAGGTCAGGTCGAGTATGAACCGGGTCAAATCGACCCACTAAATTAAAAAAGAAATTGAAAAATGAAACAAAATGGTTATAGAAGGGAAAAATGGTATTTCAACCCTCAAATTTGAATTTCAAGGTTGCCACGTCAGCACAAGTGGTGGAGATGGACGTAAATTTAGTTTCGGGTATCACCGATGGATCGTTTTGAAAGTTTATGTATCACAATAATAGAGTTTAAAATTAAAGAAGCACAATTATAAGTCTAACAAAATTCTGATACTACAAAAAAAATTCAATAAAATAACACAACCCAAATAACAAAAGTGGCAGAGTGATGGGAGTGTAGATGCAAAAATGAATCCCGTTTTGTGGGTAGGTAATGCGCAATTGCGCATGTGTCATTCTTTAAAATCCTTCTTGGGCCGGGTTGCTTTAAGAAGAAAGAATCTGGTAGGGACTAGAATTGACCTTCTGGTAGGCGGCGGCTTCGGACAATCGGATCCTCCCACTCCACAATTTTTTTGTGTGGAAAAGTAGTTTCCACAAACCGTCGGATCGCCGATACTACCAATCCGTCATATAGACTCATTTCAAAGAAATATAGTAATAATCCCAGTCACCAATTTTTCTTTTTCTTTTTGTAACAATCACCAAATTGTTTGAATGCTTCGTTCATCTCTATGTCAGTGTACCAAAATATACAAGATAAAGCTGGCTCTTGTCCTCCACTTATTTGAATTAGTAGATACAAACTGACTCGCATGAAATTTGGAAGAACCCTAGCTCCTAGTGTAGTCGCCATTCTCGTTAGCGAGATGACTTATTTGGTTTCCTTTCCCTCATATTCTTCTTTCTGGTTTACCTTGTTTCATCTCTCTCCTCTTCTAGTTTACTTCCATCTGAGTTTCCAAATGATGGTGGGCCTCCTGGCCTTGCTTTCTCAACCAATTATGGGGCTGATCTATGCTCCTCATCCTGGGATCTAGCAAGATTGGGGTTTTGATGGTCCTTCTCAGTTTTTGTGTGCCTTGGGTTTCTTTGCTTACACCTTCGCTCCTATGCGAGGAGAATGTGAACTACGCCGAATAAATGCCGATGCAAAATGAGTTCGGCCCAGTCTTGGGTGTTTCAAAATTTAGAATCCAGGCAGATGGAGGATCAAGAAAGGTATAAGGGTGGCGCCAACATCGATTGAGAGAGGACGTACTGGCCAACAGGGCAGACCCGCCGATAAACCTATCCATACAAGACTTGTCGGCGGCTAGTCGCTTTATCTAGTTGGGCTACCTTGGTCCTCATGTGCCTCACAATCCGTGTGGGCTCATGGTGGGCTTAAGGTTTGGCACAATTGGGTTGTCTCTCTTGCAATTTGGACCCTTATGCAACAACCATTTGTTTGATTCCGTGGGATTTTACTTTCGGGTATTTATTTTCTGGGTCAACATTGGACGAGACAATTCGTCATGAGAGGCTACCCTCATTGTAGGGGACTTTTAGTGCCCCGCATTAAGATTGTTGTGGCTTTACATGCATGTATATGTAGTTGGACGAATACTAGACTCACATGCTCTATAGACATTAAGAGTAGTCATGGCCATCCTAAAAGCCAACATACCACCTGTGATCTAGTAACTAATCGCATCTCCATCTTCAGCGATTGTCGATAACGTTAGTTTGGTGTCGTTTGCTTAGTCTTTATATACTGTCTTTATTTCTTATTTGTTCTAGTCTCAAATCTCAGTTGTACTTGATTCTCTTTTAATGAAATTTTTGACTAATAAAAAAAAAGAAAAAAGATACATAGTATCGCATGTCATTATGTCAATCATCATTGCTTACATAGTCTCAACAATCACTATAGAAAGAGTAAGGTCATTTTGTAGGGGATGTAATGCTTTTTATCATTTGCATTTGAATCACTCTAGGGCCGTGTTTGGATGGAGAAGTTTTGAATTTCATAGTGAATCTTTCTCTCTTTTTTGAAAGGGTAGTGAATCTTAAGTGATGGCAATTACAATTTCAGTATTTAGATTTCTAATAAATCATCTTCCGGGTGTTTGGATAGTCATATGACTTTTTTAAAATAATGTCATTGAGATATGATAATGTAGTGATAAATAATATGACACACATATAAGTAGAATTTAAAGTCAGGATTTTGAGTCTTTAAATTCCCTTTTATTTTTCTACATAATTTCTTAACTTCTCATAAGTTGTTTGCCAAACGAAGAACTTTATTCATAGAATTTAACAAATTCTGATTTTAAATGAAATCTCATGTCTTTTTTCATCATCCAAAAGCAAGCTAGTGGTTTTACAAGAGATGTATTTTTTAAATCTTAAACAATATAGTAGTCATTTGATATTATTCTTAAATTAAAATCTGGATAAAACTAGTTTACGAGATTTGTATCTATAAATTAGGTTGAAGTCGTGAATCCTTTTATCAGACATCTTTTTTTTCTCCTGTTTTTTTTCTATACTCAATATTTTTTTTGATAATGGGTTTGGTACCGGTCTATAAGCTTGGAGACTCATCTCCATGCCTGTTTTGTAAACATAAAAGGTACAAAAACTGGAGGGGACATAATACCTATACTCCAGGACAAGTTATAATCATCTTCAAAGAGAACATCTTGGATAATCACAGGAACACTCTTAAATCATAACTTATCTAAAAAACAATAACTATCTAGCTGAGCTAACCTATGAGTAACACTATTAGCTTCACGATAAACATGTTGCACGGATATAGAGTAAAACATAGACATATAAGCTTTACAGTCTTCTATGATGTAACCAACCTCTGAAATATCTCTCCCTGTAGATAACAACACATTGACAACTACAAGACAATCAGATTCTAAGTCAACACAATTCCAATCTTGGGCTACAACAATCATAATTGCTGCCCTACAAGCCTCAACCTCAACATGAGCAATTGAACTCACATAATGCATAGGGCGAGCAAGTGCAGCCAAACAGACACCATTGTCATCCCTTGTTATCACTCCTACACCCTTAGAGCTCTTTAAAAGACTCCCATCAACATTAAGTTTCACTCTTCCCGGTAAGGGCCTTACCCATTTTGTAACAACACTAGCACGTGAAATCTTAGGTTGGCTATGAACTTTCACATACTCATCTAAGAGACATTTAGTCCATACTGAAATATTGCCAGCTACAAACTCCCCACTATTCCATAACACATTGTTTCTTTCATGCCAAATAGCCCACAAGAATGTGAAGAATAAATCAACTTGAGAAGATGAGAGTGAAGAACAAACCTCTACCACCCATTGTTGTAACGTCTGAGTAGGAAACAGGTCTACATCCAAATGCAAAGCTCCACCAAGCCAAAAGGGTTTCACCACCTCACACGCTTTAAATAAATGCAATGCATCCTCACAAATCTCATGACATAGTAAGCATGACATATCCTCCAAGCCTACTTTGTTATGAAGTGTCGACCATGTGGGAATAATTCCTTTTAGCAGACGTAATACAAATGAACACACCTTTGGGGAGCTCCAGCCTTCCAGACTAGTTTACACAATTCCTTTGTCGTTGAACTAGAACTAGAAGATGAAGCATCAATCAAACATTCTCGACCCTATAGTGCATGATACCCACTTTTCACTATGTTATGCCCTCCCCGCTCAAACTGCAAAGTCAACACATTATTAACAGATCGTATACTCAGAGGAATGCTCATTATTCACTCCATCCCCTCTGTGATAACCCGTACCTAATTTTAACTTTTTATGAATCAAGTAAAATTTAGTCGAATGTGGTGAATATTTTTTACCACGAGTAATTAGTGAAGGTCCCGTAGTCAAACTTATTTTGGGTTTAGTAGATCAAGAAACCTTCTTCTTAAAAGTTGTTGAGCTTGTAGAGACGAGTTCGTGGACTCGTGGAACTTTGAAATTTGAGTTACGACGAAGAAGTTTTTGAAAGGACCCAACCCCGATTTAGCTCCCTAAACCGGAATCAAACCCTTTCGAAAACACGAACCAACAAAAATCATTCAAAATTTCGGCAGAGTTTCGCTACTAACGTGGAATTACCATTACCTGCACGCGGAAAATACACTTCATCCTATGCCACAAAAATCAAACCGTGGGCACCAATCCCATCCGGATTTCTCAATATATCAACAGTAATGTAAAGTAGTAAATATATATGTACTTTACTGAAATCCGGAGTAAAATCATATAAAATATACAACAGAATACTCAGAGCGACCTCTAATGTATAATCATATACGTATACCACTGTAGGTAGAACAATAAACCTACTGGAAGAAACAAGGTAGCTCGAGCACTATGCCTCCGACCACGACGTGCGACACCAGAGTCCGAACTGCAAACTGGGCACGGAAACTGAAAAGCCCAGGGGAAAGACATGAAAATCGTTAGAGTGAGTGGACGAAAATAAATTTCTTTCGCCGAATAATATATAAATTATAAAAACATATGCGAGTCGAATGTATAAAAATCAAATGGTACACGAGGGAGACTCTAACTCCTCACGCATATAGAGCATGCATAAAAATCTCATGGGGTCACTCGTGGACACATCCGTGCTAGTACAGTCAGAACCACGGGGTCCCTAGCCTGCACGTGATTCTAGCCAGAAAGGGCCTCAGGTCAGAGGTCTACCTCCCCCCGGTAAAGGCCTCGGGTCAGGAGTCACAGCCTCCCCCGGTAAACATCCTCGGGGATCAGCCGGGATGCGGGTGTATCGATACAACATATATAACGACTGTACTCTGTGTAAACCAAATCATAAATAGTTCGATGCAAATGCATGAAACAACATATAAGTGTATATACGTAATATATGTACTGGTATAGGCATAATCGTATAACACATGCTCATATGAATCGAAATCTCATATGCATGCTCAAGTTCGTAAAACGTGTATAAAGACTCGCAAACAATCCGTGAAAAGAAATGTCTACTCACAGACTAGCGTAACGCAGTTCGCGTTAACCCGTGATCCGGCGGAAAGTCCCTCGCCAAAAGAACGATCACGAACCCCTGAATATTCACAAAATCCATTACTCAAAGTCATAACTCGACAGTTCAAAACAAATCACGAGAAACCACCGTTCTCGGAAACACACGATTCAATTACAACGAACTGTCGGAAATCCGATATTCACACCTCAATACTTCGCTGTACTTTCGGATGCTCAATTCGAAAAACGAACCTCCCCACTGCGATCGGGGCACGATTTCGAGTGAAATGACATGCAACTTGTTGAAAACCCCAAAAAGTCAAAGTTGACCACCGTTGACCACCGCCGGCGGCGGCACCACCACCAACTTGAACTTTTCCTGGCGGAGCAGCCCCTATTCCATGCAAAATCACCCACTGAACAACTTTCACAACTGCATCGAAGGCCAATTCTCACTCTAACTAGTCCAATTTCGTGATAAACCGAATTGTCCCCAAAATTTCAAATCCAAAATTCTCCATACACAAGTGAAATTGGATCACCAAACTTACATGGTAACTTCTAGGTGATGAGAGCTTCAAAGCCCACTCCAAATTGCAGCTCAATTTGGCCGGAATCGTCGAACCCGAATTCATCCAAAAACCTCCATTTTCTTGCCGGAATTCCTCCCTCCTCCGGCGTCCCACGCCGAGAGAGGAGGCCTGAAACTTGATGAGGGAACCGAGACGCATCGATGGAGACCAAGGCCGAGCCTTGGGGTGGCCGGACGGGCTCGCCTCCGCCGTGGCCGTCGGTCACCGTCGTGACCTTCTCCCACAGCTCGCGTTGACTGGTCAATGCCTTTAATGAATAGTTGACTTTCCCCTTATGGTAACCCAGTTTAAATACCTTCCTCTTTAGGAAATTTACATAATTAGATTTACGACAAACTTCGAACACCCGTAACTTCCTCGTCGTAATTCCGATTCCGATAATTCTCGCGGCAACAAACTCGACTCGACATGTTCTTCAATTATCACCCGAAGTCAAACACATCGACAAACCCGATAAAAAGTCAACTATTCAACCCAAACACAAGTTTATCCGATTAAATAATCAACAATCGGAAATATTCACAACATAATCCTCGTAACTCGGAATAATGTTCCGGAAGTTCCCACAAGATCGAAATTAAATTCTCAACAACTTCCGTGAAGAAGCCAAAACCAAATTCTCGTCCGGTAATTTAGTCGTTAAGAAAGCCACTAATTTAACCCGATTATATCAAAACTTCAAATATTCATAACTTATTCCTCGGTCGTCCAAATAACGATCCAGAACCACCCACGAACTCGAAATCACACGTACAACGACTCTCGAGAAGAGACTCAGCTCCAATTCTTGGCCAATGATTTAGTCGTTATCAAGTCTGACAATTCAATCATCTGTCGGAAATCTGTGATTACGCAGTAACTCATGAAGTAAGCTGATCACACTGCTGCAACTGGTCCGGGTCGTCACAGTTTTGGTCAAAAGAAGTTTGTTGAAAATTTACGTTTCGGTATCTTTACAAGTATAAATAGGAACTCTCCATTTGTGGAAAGTCAAAAGTTACCATTTTGGGTAATTTTTCTCTCCCTCACCATTTCACTTTCTCTCTCTTCCTCTCCCATTTCTCTTGCCTCTCTCACTCGGTCACTGGCAGTCTACCACCTGCCAGCCACCAAATTAAGAAAACAAGGAGTCAAAATCTTCCTCTTGCTCTCCTCTATCATCTCCAATACACCCATGAACCTCTTGCTCATTGATTAAGCCAAGAAATTGACGAACCCAAACAAAAATCCAAGAACCAAAGGAATTGGGGGTGGTTGTTTTCGAGATCAAATCGGTCAAGGAGACCAACTGGGTTTTGTAGCCCTTGCCACCATGAAACTAACCATACCTTGATTGCTTCCCAATTCAATCGGAGGTGCAAGAATCGAAGATTTGAAGTTTTTGGGAGTTTTGAGTTCAAAGATAAAATTGGACGATTTAGCTTGTGAATTGGATGTTGTGGCTTTCTAATGAAATGTTGCTTGCAAGATTTAGAGTATTTTCAGGTTCGGGTCACCGAAAAACAAGGGTAGCGTCGCTGCGCCGCCGCCGCTGGCGGTGCTCTGGCAAAGGGTTTTTTCTGTAAAAGTTTTATATCGTTAGGTTTGTTTTTACGTAAGGATTGTATTGAAGAAGTTCGCTAATCGTTTTGATGTAATTATCTGATTGAAAGTGGACATAATCAAATTATAGTTAACATTATTACAAATTAGTGAATTTTATCAAGTTGAGAGTCAATTAAACGGAAAGTCACTTTTTGTTTGGGAACGTATGGCAAATTTGTTATACGTTAAGGATTTTCGACTTATGATTAGTTTTAGAAACTCATTGAGAATTCAGAAATCACGTAATTCTAGAATGCAATATTCTTGATAGGAATATTCGTTGGGTGAACGAGTTAATTATTCGATATCGTTCTTGACAAATAGTTATTAAATAATGCTCATTGTTTCAGGACAACGCGCCAAATCAGTAGCGGCAGAGAATTCAGCTAGGCAGGAGACTTAAGTTTGTGAGTGAACTTTTATTTTTTTCACTGGAATTACACATGCAGTTGTACGCTTTATTTTGAATAAAGCTATATGCTTTATTTTTGCATAACTCAGCTATTCGGTTTTAGTCAGAATCAGTTCAGTTATAGTTGCAGCCTCCGAGTCGAGTCAATCAGTTAATTCTCAACTCGGTCGGTACGATATTCTCTTGTGATTATTATATTATATTATTATATGTTTGCATACATCAAGTCACTCGGCTTGGCCTACGAGTGTCTAACCTGATCAGTTAACAATCGAGAATTGATCATTATGATCTAGCTCCAGAGAATGTACAATTCTATAGTGTTGTTTCAACGGTGATCGATGCACATACATCTATTTGTCACTGATCTCTTATATGATTATCCATTGATAGCTATTTCAGTCTACTGCATGCAAGATTTTAATTGTCATAAATTGCTGGAAGTGCAGTTTTAGTAACCGTTTAAATTTCAGTTTATTTATTTTGTCCACTCACTCTAATGTTTTTAAACTGCATTTCCTAGGCTTTTCAGTTTACGTTGCCCAAATCACAGATTAGATGGTTGAAGGTGTGTCCAACCAGTTGACAAGACTTAGTATCTCCACCGCTTCCGTTTTGCTCTGAGTGGATTATCTGATGACTTACTTATGTTATATATTTCCATTTGGTTGTCTAGATGCTCTCATTACTGACTTTTGTAAATTATGTCTTTAAGTTGTAAACTCTGTAATACACTTTTTGTGTCTTTGTAAATTTATTAGTCAAGAACTTAATCTCGAGAGTTTATTTTCAAGTAGTGTTAAAGTCGGTTTCTCTCTAGGTTCAAATTTCGGGTAACTCATGATGGGTTGACCGCTGTATTTAAGGTGTGAGCTAGCCTGATGTGGGTCTCATAGAACTTGTCTTGGGTGACGTAAGGTATGTGGGATAGGTCCTGTCAACTTGGTATGAGAGCATTAGGTTGTCAGATTCTATCGATTATCTTGCATCTTTGGTGATACTCAGAGTTACGATGGCCCAACCGTGACGGATAACCATTGTATGTTTTCGGGCATTATATGTCATTAATGATGTGGAATAATCTTTCGATCTTCAAATGTGCTCGTGTTGTCTCCAACGTGGAACATTCTTGCTAAAAGAAACTTTACTTTTTTGTATATTAATCTGCTGGCCTGAATATGCCTCGTATAAAGTAAAGATCTTCTGTAGAGCACTACATTCTTGCTCCTTTGCCCTCACAAAAATAAAAGAATCATCAGCAAAGGATGGTTGATAACTCGAGCTCATGTACATACTGGCACACCATGCAGCCTTTCATCCATTTCTCTACGTTGGAGCAGTAAGGACAACGCTTCAGCACACAAAAGAAAAAGGTGGGGAGAGATTGAGTCTCCCTCTTTTAGTTCCCTTGAAGGGTACAATTTTCCTCTAGCATCACTATTGAAAACAAAATAATATGACACCGTAGTAACACATATGAGATCAACCTTTCTGCAAAACCAAAACAATGAAGGATCATCTCAAGAAAACTCTACTCAACACTGTCATACGCCTTGTTCATGTCCAGCTTCAACGCACAAACTCCTTTTTTATCCCTTCCATGCCGTTTTAAGAAACAAGAGATTTCAAAAGCAACCAAATGATTATTAGAAATCAAACGACCCGGAATAAACGCATTTTGGTATGGTGAATTAGTGATACAACTTGGTCTAGTATGGGCTTTCAGCGATTGGAAGTCACCTTTGATCCTACCTTATATAACACATTACAAAGGCTAATAGGCCATAGGTGACTCACATCTTCAACTGTCTTCACCTTCGGTACCAAAGTCACAGTATAATTGATCTGTTTTGTAAGAGATACTGATCCCAATAAACTCCGTACAGCTTCGCAAACATCCATACCCACTAGGGACCAAAAATGCTTACAAATCCCGGAGAAAAACCATAAAAACCCGGTGCCTTACCCGGCCGCATTTACTTCAAGGCTTTATGAACCTCCTCATTACTTACCACACGACAAAGCTCCCCATTCATCTTGTCATCAATCAACTTTGGAATGACTTCAGCAACTTCATCCAACCTGGTTGGGTTTGACGTCTGAAAAAGTTTAGAAAAATAACCCAATACCACATTCTCAAGTTCCTGGTCCTCCGTACACCACCGGCCTTCTTCATTATAAAACCCTTTAATAAAATTCTTCCGCCGTCGATTTGTTGCACGTTGATGAAAATACTTTGTATTTAAATCACCCTCCTCTAACCAGAACACCTTAGCCCGCTGCCTCCAAAAAACTTGTTCCTGCTCCAAAGCCATTCTCATATCATCAAGGGGAGAAGATAAGCATCGCTTATAGAACGAAGCAAGCTGCCTACGAATCTTCTCAATCTCCTCCAATAAGCCCCCAAACTTAACTTCACTCCATCGCAACAAAGAATCTCTTGTACGACCCAACTTCGAGCAAATACGACCCAAAGGATCAGCATCCACATCCCGACCCATCCCTCCTCAACCACCGATCTACACTTTGCCTCCCTCAACCACATTGTTTCAAAACGAAACTGGTGCTTCTTCCTACGTTTCTTCTTTCGCTTCTTCTCACGAACTTCCAGTAGAAAAGGAACATGATCCGACTTTGTAGGGCATAAAGGGACAACTCTAGAAACAGTAAACATATTTTTCCACGGTGTTATAGCCATAAACCGATAAGAAGAAAAAAAAATCAGAACATAGGATACATAAGATGGGGACTAAAGCCAAAATCATCCTAATGAAAATACATTAAAATAAAAAATTCAAAAAATAAAAAGACACACAATGCTAATGCTACTCCGTACAATGATCAACGAAAATGACAAGATGAGAAAGAATTTAGGTCTTGAGCCTGTGTACGCACTAGAAAAGACGGAATACAAAGCCATCTAACATCTTTATTGTGGAGGTGGTCTTCACGGTGCTTTTGGAGATTTTCATGATCGGATAACTCTAATGTTGTTATGCAGAGATAGATTGTATCAGAGCATCTCCAACAACTCTTGTAAACTTACAAAAATGGTTATTTTAGATGAAAACACCACTTTTTAGCTCCAATAGCTCTTGCAAACCATTTTGAATCGTATAGAAAATGGAAAAAAATATATAGAGAGAATCCTATATCTATAGAATTCTCAAAACTTATATATTCTTCACAAAACCTCTAAAATTTACAGTCCTGATTTGGTAGTTAATAAATTTCGTGGTCAGTCGTGGTCAATTGTTGTTCAATCTCCATCTAACGGCTGATAAGAAATTGGCTTCCAACTATTTTTTAATCATCTATTGTTAGATGTAGATCTAAAGGCAGTTGTACACAATTGACCACCAGATCAGGACTCCTAAAATTTATTGCTCATCTACCATAGTTTACTCGCTCTCCTCGAAAAGAGCAAATTTTAACATAGAATTTTGAGTTTAATATATAATATTTATATGGATTGATTAAATTATATAAAAAATTATTTTAATTTGTATAGTGGAATTGAAGAACTGTTGGAGTTATGGTCATTTATTTTATAAATTTAGTGTTTTTATCTTGTATAATGGAGAATTTTTATAAGAGCTGTTGGAGATGCTCCTTGCATGTTTAACTTGATTTGTCACAGCCTAATTAGGTGCTCGACCATACTAAGTGCAACTGCCATTTTTTTGTTGTTGGGTCTTGATGGGCTAGATCTCTATAAGTTTGGGCCATCCTTTATGTCTCTAGTTTGGACTGAATTGATATGTGTCTAGTGGATTGAACTAATTTCTTATTTGTTTAGTGATTTTAGTAGTGATGCGAGAAATATGTTCCTTATGCATTGTACCTAGTTTGATTTATGTCACCAAAGAAACTCCTCTTGGCCTTACACTCTAGTAGAATGTAACAGTTCTATTGTCATTCACACAATCTTCAATTATGATGTGTTTGGTCGTTGATCTATATATTAGCTGAACAAAATATAAAGGCGAATATAACATTACCATACTTTTTTCTTCAATAGTTACATGTATTACTTTATTATTTTTAATAGTTATATTCATTTTTTAGTCTTTGAAAAAATAAAACACAATGGTGACCAACTTAGTTTCAAAATAGGGCGAACATATCCAACTAGAGAAAAGGAGAAGAATTGATTGTCGCTTGTTCACCAAGGAAAACAAGCACTTGTTTAAGGAGAAAATAGATACTCAGAAGATATGATCTGAAATTGCACTTTATTCATTGATAGATGGTTTTAAATAGGCATTACAATCTGTTACAATCAATCTCCCTATGAATCATGGATTGAGAGAATATCTATTTCTATTTTAATTAGGATAAGATACACTCTGAGATACCAGAAATATTTCTCCTGGAACATTCTCCCTTGTGTCGTGATCCTAATGTATTATGCATAACATGTTGCCTCACTAAAAACCTTGTCAAGCAAAAAAAAACCTCTTGGGTAAAAACAAAAGCTTGGTCTAAGGGAAAAAGGGTACAATGCATTAACTACATAAGCGATCACATGTGATGTACACTCCCCCTAATGTCTAGGAAATGAACTCTCCCTAGTCAGTAACTCAATCTCTGGAGTTCAGACAATCTTCGCATTCCAATGCATCTCATATGCTTTACAAATGTAGATTTGGGCAATGACTTGGTAAACAAGTCTGCAACGTTATCTGCCGAAAAAACTTGATTCACATGAATGTTCAATAGATTTTGTTATTGTTGATTGAAGAAAAACTTGGGCGAAATTTGTTTTGAGTGATCACTCTTGATGTATCCCAGCTTCATTTGTACAATACAAGCTGCATTGTCCACAAAGATACAAGTTAGTGCTATAGTAGTGGATGGTAGTTCACTAGATCTTTGAATGTAGTGTATGACTGACCTAAGCCAAACACACTCCTTAGATGCTTCATATAAAGCAATAATCTCATAATGATTTGAGGAAGTAGCGACAAGGGTTTGCTTTGTTGATCTCCAAGAAATCGTTGTGTTCCCCATGGTGAATACATAACTTGTATGGGAACGTGCTTTGTATGGGCAAGAGAGGTACCCCACATCAGCAAAATCAACCAAAACATCACAAGGTGTCTTTGAGTAGGAGACCGCACTAAATTGAAGTACTGTGCTCGCAGCTGGAGAGAAATTTGACGGGTCAAAACTTTCACTTGACCGGTCGAATGATAGCTTCGGGTTGATACAGTGTGCATCCGTCGATCAACACCTTTGGGTCCATCCAGGATAAGATTTTCTACGGGTCAAAAGATCCATTCAACGGGTCAAAAAATCTCAGGACCTGCATGCTATGATTCAACCATCTTTTTGTCGAGAATTCAAGCTTCTCTATGTATTCTTTGTAGGGAAAGAACAAGCTCAATTCAATGGAACTCTTCAATTACCTGAAGATGTGCTTGTGAAGACCCGAGCCTTGTCGAAAATCGTCAAAAATAAAGAAAATCAAACACATAAATCGAGGAAGTACTTGATCTGAAATAAATTTTGATTAATTCAGTTGAAGAAAACAACTCGACAAATCCGTTAAGATGAAACGATCGTAACCACAGATGAAAAATCTAATTTCTTCGTAGACCGCACCGTCACTAGTGGAGACCCTCGTCGCCACCGCCCACCCACTGGGTCGATGAAGCCTAAACGGAAAATTAACCTCACAACTATGTTTGTATCGTCGATACAAACTTAATGACATATAACTCAAGTTTTCTGGAAATATTTTTTGGTCACACGCCACCACCACCGACCACTGTCGGCGGCAACGATTGACCCACCATTGGAAAGCTCTCACCGATCCCATGCAACTATCTAACTACACCGTAAGCAAATCCTTACATCTATAGGTCCAAATCGACCTCAAAAATAAATCAGCTAGAAATTGATTCCAGCACCGATCTCCGCTATCGAGCAACCAAACGGCTCGAGACTTGACTCAATCGACTTAGGAGATAGAGGGGAGCAAAATCTCTCTATCCCCGACAGCCAATACCGCTGTCAACCGTCGCAATGATGGCCCCCAACGGCGCTGACGAATCTGAGTAAATATTGACTCAAATCACTCCTCACACACTTGCAAACCCAAAATTGACAACATCATTCAATAGAGGAGAGAGAGCTTTCAAAACCATACCAAGACTCGACTGGAGGTGACCGGAGATGTCACCGACGATGGCGGCGATTTGTAGCTGAAACCCTGAAGTTTCTCGCTCTCAATTCTCCCTCCTACAGCCTTAATTCCCAACATAAATGCTAGAAACAAGAAGAGGACAAGGAGACCAATCAAACCCAACCGGTTTGACGGCCGAAATGGCCTGACGGCAGCGTGACGCCGACGAACACATCAGCAACAGTTTTTGTTGCGGGAGACCCGGTTAACACAGGTCAATTTCCCAAAATGGAAGTATGACTTTCCTTTTCAAGCATTTCCCTTTTTATAGTCGCACATTTACGATAATACTTTCTGATGACCATAACTTTTCAGTCGTGACTCTAATTTTGACGTTCTACGTGTCTACGAACTTGTGTCATCAAATTCTACAATTTATACACAAAGTCAAACGACTTCAACAATTCGATAAAAATTCAACTTTTGACCTCTCGATATTTACCGACGGTAAAAATAATTTACGGCGACTACTAAATTGAACTCGAATTATTCATAAATATTAAAAATTATATAAAAAGGTCGGGGTATCATAGTGCTTTACACAAATCCAATGACGTTGTGTTGGTACAGAGTTAAATCGAGCTAACAAGTTTATAGAGAATACAGTATCTGGTCCAGTGCATTGAGCTAAATTCAACAAAACTCCAATAACACTAAAGTATGGTACCTCAGCTCCCAAAAGTTCTTCATCCTCATCTATCGGACGGTACAGATCCTTATTGGGTTCCAGACTGTCAACAACCGTTGTTGTGCTAAGAGGGTATACTTTGTCCATGTTAAATTGCTTGAGTATCTTTTGGACATAAGTTGACTGGTGAATAAGTATTTCACCAACTCGATGTTTCAGCTCTAAACCAAGACATAATTGAGTCCTACCAAGGTCTTTCATCTTTAACTCTAATTTCAAGTAGCTAACTGTCTCATTGATTTCATTAAGACACCTAATGATATTCATATCATCAACATAGACCGCTACAATGACAAATATTGAACTTGTATCTTAATAAACACACTTGAGCACAAATCATCATTCTTATATCCCTTTCCAATCATGTAGTTATTTAGGCGTGTGTACCACATCCTACCAAATTGTTTCAATCCATATAGTGAACGCTTCTATCTAATCATATGAACACTCTATGGTGTAGAGTTACTTAAGTTGGGTATGACCATGCCTTCTTGCACTTTCATGTATATCTCTCAATCAAGGTTTCCATAGAGATATGTTGCCATCACAGCCATCACCTACATGTTCAGTTTTTCGGACACTACCAAATTGATAAAGTAGCAAAAAGTAATGATGTCCATGGCCGGAGAGTATGTCTCCACACAATCAATGCCAGTGCGTTGCGAGAATCTTTGCACCACAAATCTAGCTTTAAACCGCATGACTTCATTCTTCTCATCACTCTTTTGAACAAAGACCCAATTATGTCCTACCGCCTTCACATTCGGTGGGCATAGCACTACCGGACCGAAAACTTGCCTATTCTTTAGAGAGTCTAGTTTAACCAATATTGCCTATTTCCATTTCAGTCAATCCGCTCTTTGTTGACATTCAGCAACCGAGCGAGGTTCCACTTGATCGTCATCATTAATCTCCTAAGCGACAGAATAAGCAAAAGTATCATCAATTACCTTGAATGATTTATCTATAACAATGCACATATTATTATTCTTTAGTGAGATTTCACCGTTCTTTGCCATCATATATGGATCTGAAGAGTTCTCCAGAGATGTCATTTGTGATTGTAGGACATAACTATAGTCGAGAACAATCTCATGTGCGGGATTCATAACGTTGATGATGAAATGATCAATTTGTGCCTGGATAACCTGCCTTTTCACCGGTAGCTCATTTGTGGATTTTCTTAGTCTCCTCATCTTCCTAGTGGGAGTCGAGGATGATGCCACTCCCTCCACATGGGCTCGAGGGATGTTTTCCTGCTTGGGAGTGGTGTTAATCCGCCCCTTCTTGAGGACTTCCAACCTTGCAGGAACATTTATAGCATATATGTCTGATCTCGTCACTTTGGTAATATCAGTAAAGAAGTTAGGCATCAAGTCTGCTACTTTATGAAGATCAAGAATCTGTCGCACTTCAATCTCACTTTGAGATTCATATGGATCCTCTTGAAACATAGTGGGGTTATACCACGTCAATTCCTGACGTTTAACCAAAATGGAAGTATTCTTATCTCCTCCTAACGTCAGGAAGTATGTTTCATCAAAGTGACAATCTGCAAATCTTACAATAAAGTGATCTCATATCGAAGGTTTTAAGTAACAGACAATAGTTGGAGATTCATAACTAACATATATGCCTAGACGACATTGATGACCCATTTTAGTACGTTATGGTGGTGTAATTGGCACATATACCGCACAACCAAAGATGCGTAGATGTGAAATGTCAGGCTCATACTCAGTTACCAATTGGTACACACTGAATGGTTGGCATGTTACTACTTTCAAGTGAATAAGCATTGTTGCATGTGATGTTGTATATCCCCAAGCAGATACCAACAAATTTGTATGCATAACCATTGCTCTGGCCACAAGTTGTACTGCTTGATTTGTGTCTCTGCTAAAGCTTTCTATAAATGAACATGAGGGATGAGATGTTCAACTTCAATCCCGATTGACATGCAGTGGTCATCAAAAGTCTTTGATGTGAATTCTCCTACATTATCCAATCTAATAAACTTGATTGGATTGTTCGGGTGGTGAGTTCGAACTTTAATAATCTGTGCTATGAGTTTTGAAAATGCAGTATTCCTTCTGGATAGCAAAACAACGTGTGACCATCACGTTGATGCATCTACAAAAACCATAAATAATTTAAATGGTCTACATTCCGGTGTGATAGGTCCACAAATATTACCATAAATTTTCTGTAAGAATGGTATATTTTCAATGTTATCAACTACAAAGGAAGGTCTAGCTTGTAGCTTTGTTAATAAACAAGGTTTGCAGAATGAGTAATGAGCATTAGAGATTGTCATGAATGATTCTTGTGAACCACTAGGTGTTGTATCGGCCTAGAGGCCGAAACCAGATGAAGATTGTGAGCTTCATCCACACCATCAAAACTGATAGGTATTTCCACATGCTTCTTTTCTCTGAAAAACAGATGACCATGAGAGTTTTTCAAGATTTTGATCATCATATCACGACCTGAATGTCCAAGTCGATAGTGCCAAAGCTGATATGAGGTCGTGTCACACACAATAGTAAGTGTGACAACATTGGATGAAATAATCCAAACTGTAGTAAGATATAATCCCCTACGGATTTCCCATAACTTCTCTAAGGTGTACTTTTTACCACACTCTTTTAAAGTTATGCATAAGAATTCTTTTCCATTCTCATAATGAGTTTCCAAGTGTAAACTGTTGACTTTAGTGTCTTTAAAACTTAGCAACATTTGATTAGCCTTTGACGTGTACAATGCATTAGTGATGTAAATTCTTGTTCCATGTGGTAGCAAAAATTGTGTTGAACCATGCCCTTATATAACTGGCATAGAACCAATCAGGGTTGTCACAGATGAAGTGTATGACACAAGATCCATAAATAATTGCCTATTCCAAAATATAGTATACATAGTACCACTATCTGTTAGATATTCGATCTTGCCTTCAAACATCTACAAAATAATGTGTGTTAATTAGTCTTCAAGACTTGGCGAACACTTTAAGTAAAGACTTAAAGATTTTTTAAAAGGTTGTGACCCTTATAGAGTGTTATATGGCATAATAAAGCTGATGTAAAACATATAAAAAACAACAATTTCGGGTACCATCTTCGATGGGTCAAGAAAATTCACTCGATGGGACGAAGAAATCTAAAATAAAATTTGTTTTTCTGATACCATTTTTCGATAGGTCGAATATAATTTTTGGCGAGTCAAAAATAATAAAAAATTGTGTTCATGGAGACCTCTTCGACTGGTCGAAGAAAATCTAAAACCGATATGAATTTTCTGATATTTTTTTCAACAAGTCGAAAAGTTTCCAACGATGAGTCGAATTTGGACATTTTTGGAGACATGCCTTCGATGGGTCGATATGGTATTTAAATGGGTTGAAGGTGAAAAATATATGATCGATGACCATCTTTCGACGTGTCGAAAGAAATAGTGCAAAAAAATTCGATGGGTCAAAAATGTGCATTAACCGATACAGAGTGTAGTCTTCGACCGATCGATAATCCTCTGAATCAAAACCATCCTTTGATCTTTGTCTCATTTTTATGGTATTTTGGTGTCATAGTGCCATAGAGCTATATATAATTTGAATCATTCAAGCAATATTTATGAAAATAACAATTCTTAACAATTCCAAATACTGAAAGAAAGAAAATTTTATTACTTTGCCAACAACAAAAATTTACATCAAAAGATTGTCTTATTCAAACAAAACCGACTACAACAAGTGAAAATAAGCTAAACTTGACTACATAGCAGAATTATGAGCTAATATATATAGACTAAGCAAAATTCGTAGTCTCTAGACATCTGCTACCATTAGATTGGCTTCACCGCAATCATCAATCTCTTGATCTTCAGTATAGTTGGTCTCATGCGCCAAGTATTACTTGCATCTTTTGTAGGCATTTTGACTATCCTTAGGTGCATGACATTAGTTGTGCATGTTCTTGGTAGAACCACACCTATAGCAAGATGACAAGAGAGAAGTATAAGCATAATTTGAAGAATTTCCACCATTCCTTGGATTGATTCTTGTTAGAATTTTGGCTATTGTCTTTGCGAGTCCATGTCTTATTCCGAATGTTTCCTCCTTTACCACTGATCTACCTATTTTAGGCATATTAATTAATGTTTTTTTCTCTACATTTGACCATGTTAATTGCTTAGTACTATTAGTTTTGATTTTTTTTTTGTTTTTTTTTAGTTTTTTTTTTAAAAAGACGAAGCAAATGAGTCTACAAGCATGCGAAATTTATCAAGGATGGAGAAGGAGAAAATCGGCCAAGAATTTCGTGAAATAAACGTGAAGAAAATGAGAAAAAAGAAGAAGAAAGAATTCTTAGATTGACTAGGAAAATGAAGCTTCCGAAAGAACCTTGGAGGAAGAATAATGCAAGATGGGCTGAAATACTTTAGAAGAACATTTAAGAGGCCCAAGATCAAGTACAAGTCAGGCCAAAACGTGGAGAACAAGATTTGGCAAGAAGAGGATTCCCAAGTTGAAGAGGAGAAAAAAAATCATTCAAAATAAGGAAAGAAGAATCTGCATGTACAGATCAGCCAACTTCAACGGACAACTGGGATCTGCTAAGAATGAGTTAGATGGCGATCAACCTATGGTTGAAAATCTATTGGAGCCTTCTTTCTAACGAGTTAAATATCATAATTTTTAGATGTCTACAACTCTAGGAAAGTCAATTTTTTGCAAGCTGCCAATTTTACCTGGGTAGAGTAGGAAAACCTAGTTTAGAGAGAAGAACTCATTTGTAATGCCTATATAAGCAAGAGCTCGACCCTAATTATGATGATCACTAATTCTCCAAATTTAGGCTGCTAATATCACTCTTCATCATCTCCCGAAACACTTGAGCTCCACCATCCAAAGAACTACCCGCCTCCACCAAAATCTCTATACTTGATCCGCACCGGCTCTCAAGTGTTAGCTTCCATCTGAATCTTTCAAGGTGATCCTGGGATTCATTCATCAAAGAGTGGTTACTCTCCTTCTTTTAGGGTGATCCCAAATAAACAAAAGTGTAACAATGACCTCTTTGACTCAGTAGTTCTTATATGGTTCTGTTTTTTGTGTTTTTGTATTGAATTTGGTGTGAACCTTGGTTTTATAAATTACATGACTTTCAATAATCCTCCATGTGTTCTTTATTTTGATTTTAGATGCATGTGTTTATGTGAACTTAATGCTTTGAGTTTATGATCTTTGGTGTGTCCAATCTTAGAGTCAATGATTAGAGTATTAAGGCGATCCCGAGGACTTAGGAAGAATATTATGCATGTGCGTCTTAGATTTAAACAATGAAATTTCGTTGATTATTATTATGTTTTTAATTTATAATTTGTGTAAGTAAAGAGATGAGATGATCCCATGTAAATATTAATTAGATTTATATTTGTCATAAGATGAATTAGAGTTTTTAGGTGTCTTTTGTGTATTGTTTGTCTATGAGTTTATGCATGTTAGAGTCCTAGGAATTTTAATTTATTTCTCTGACATTTTAGGTAGAATTAATAGGTTAGAAAATCCAATTTGATACCCCTCCTTTTATTTACACAATAATTGCATGCACCCTTAAATCTCCGGTTAGAACGATACCCTACTTATCAATGTTACATGTACACAAAAATGGTTTAAATTGAATGCGTTAGATTAGGTATTAAATATTAATTTGGTGCTTAGTTTTAGCGTTATTAGCCACGACCTCTGTCATTCCCTCCTATACCACCACGATTGTTGTAAGATTCAGAATGATTGTTCTTTTATCTTTACGAGCTTTCCCACCAGTGTTGTACGTCTCATGGACTTTCCTTGTATCGGTTGGCCTAACATTGTTGTTTAGAAGAATCGCATAATACCTCTCTTTCTTGGCCAGTATATTCATTAGATCACTGAACAATCGTAATCTTCCTTGCTCGTAATCTATGCGATATTGATGTGCGAGCGTATCCATGGAAGTAGGGAAAGTGGTTAAAGACTTCTTAACCATAACTTGGTCGATCTTTACAACGCCACAAATAGCTAGCTCTGGCTGTAGCTCCAACATTGCTGGATAAAAAAACATTGATTTTATGGAAATCCAACAAGTGAATTAAATCTCACTTTTCTTATTACTCTAGAAGTTGTGTGTCATACACATTGTTGAACTGTTATTGTAAAGTTACCGACAAATCCGGGGGGTCATCCTTTAGCAAATACTATTTTCTCAGAGTTGGATAAATATGTATCCTCGGAAACATGAGAGCTTGAGGTTTTCTAGCCTTAGTGTCATCGTCAACTTCTGTACGAGGTGGTAGTGGTTCGATGGTATCAGTGAGACGTTTCCCGAGAAGAGCAAGGTTTTAAAAAATGTTAGGTGGCCCTAGACGGTGTGGGTACCTTCTAGCACCTAGGCGGCTAGGCGGGGATTAATCAGATTCTAGGCGGTTTTGAGGCTGTTTGTATTAAATATATATTAATTGATATATATAATAATAAAGATCTTTATAAAGTCAAATTAGACATAATTATAGTCACAAGAACTAAATAAAAAACATAACATCGATCGAGTTTTTATTATAAGTTACATGACATAATGTTAAGATTTTATAGTCTTTACAATTCATCTATCCACACAATACAAAACTATAACACAATGAAAGACTCTAAAGAGAGGAGTTTAATTAGTTGGGATTGACTGTCACAAGGTAAGACTTCAGAGACATTGTGTCGTGAGTCAATTTGAGAATTTAGGGTTAGATCCCTAAATTTTAAGCTTTTATATTTTTGAAAAAAAAAAACTAACCTGCCTAGGACCGCCATTAAAAAAAATTAAAAGAAATTTTAAAAAATAATAATTTTTTAACCTGCCTAGAACTGCCTAGATCCGCCTAAAAGGAGAAAACGAATTTTTTGCCCGATTTGAGGAAAAATTCAACGATTGGTGAACGCCTAGCGCCTAGGCCGATTTTTAGAACAGTGGAAATGAGTATTCTTAATGTCAGATACCCATCTATGATATTCTGCTCCTTGGATTTCAAGGGTGTCAAATTCAGGTATTGTCGACTCAGTCATCTATAAAAGATAAGAGATGTAATTAGTATCCGATTGAAATATCCACGATCACTGATATGAAGTTTACGGAATAAGAAACGTGATCAATGATGTATGGTCACAAAATCAATGTAAAAACTGATGGCTTTATACCACACCCCAGAAAACTGTGACTCTCACAGATAGTCACAAAATATCGACTTCCATTTTTTCAATATGAAATCACAGTTAACCGTAATATTCACTAATAACTGTGACTCCCCCATGACCATCACTAATATCAACTTTTTATAACATGTATTAATCCATAGAAACTAGGGTATAAAAAGTAAATCACAGTATCAAAACCTAAATTTATACCTAGATCTAGGATGTTGCGGTAATTAAGTTTTGCAACTTAATTTATAAATCGAAGAAAGTAGGAGATTTACCTCGAGGATGTTATGCTCGGTATGAAAAATTTAAATAGTTTTAAAGAAAAGCACCACGAACTCTGGTGACGTGCTCCGACGGTGGAGAAAAATACAGCGGCGGAGTTTGTAATGTTTAGGGGTTAGGGTATTTTTTTGTTTAGGGTGATTATTATCAACTCAAGAGCTACTGATAATGTGTTTAAAGAAAAATAGATATGCAGAATATATGGTTTGAAATTGTACTTTATTCATTGATAGATGACATTAAATAGACATTACAATATGTTACAATCAATCTCCTTATAAATTAGGAGTTGAGAGAATATCTACTTTTATTCTAATGAGAACAAAACACACACTGAAATACTAAGAATATTTCTCCTATAACGCACTAAAGATATCCACCAAAAATAGAAACAAAAATAAAATAAAAGGAGACACCTGTACCCTTTCCCTCCATATAACTAACAAAAATTCCCCTACTCGCTCAATTGGAGGCTCAGACACAGACACACCACCTCACAAATGTCTCCAACATATTTCCAAAAAAAAGGAATGAAAAAAAAAACAAAAATAGATAAGATTTAAAAAAAACAACTTATGACACCAAGGTAAAAAATGTCCAACTTATGACACTTTTTTTTCCCAAAAAAACTCAGCCGATGTCATTTCCTTCCAAAAAGGTCCAATAAGTTATAAAACATATTTTTTTCTACCAATTTTGTAATTCTTTCCTAATTTGAATTCTAACTGTCCTATTTAACAGAGAGCTGTGAGCTCTCTCTCTCTCTCTCTCTCTCTCTCTCTCTCTCTCTCTCTCTCTCTCTCTCTCTCTCTCTCTCTCTCTCTCTCTCTTTATTCCTCTCTCTTCAGCCGAATCGGATGGCAAGACTCATTAGGCTTTGTAGCCCTTACCTCCACGAAGCTAACCATAACTTGGTTGCTTTTTACTTCAATCGGTGTTTTCCAAATCGAAGAATTGAAGATTTTGATATTTTGATGTTCAAAGGTAAATTCGACGTTTTGTAGTTAGAATTGGAGGATGTAGTAAAAGAGAAAGTTGTTTGTTGTTTGATTTTGTGCAGAACAAGTCTCGGGTCGCCGGAAAATGGAATGACAAAACGGATGAATAAATCGACAGTTATCCAGACAGCTACCTAGACAACTACTTAGACAGCTACCGAGACAGCTACTTAGACAGCTACTGAGACAGTTACTTAGACAACTACCGAGACAGCTACTTAGACAGTTATCCAGACAACTACTTAGTTACCCAAACAGCTACAACCATAAAATCATGAGAGAAAAAAATGATGTGATGGAGAAATATATTGAATAAAAGACCCCACAATTAGATTCAACATTACTTTCTCATCATATATAATTTCTCAAGAAAAAATGCTCTCTTTAATTTGTATATATCTGCATTTAAACCATGAAGAATAAGAGATTAAGAGGGAAAGAATCTGATTAATTAATTAAATTATGGAGTCAATTAAGTGAAGTGTAGGATAGGGTAGTATAGGACATCATTCATTCAAATGGAATTAATTTTTGAGACAAAGACAACTCTCTAAACAGATACTCAGACAGCTACTCAACAACTACAACCATAAATTGAGTCATTAATTCAAATAGAATTGATTTTTGAGACAAAGACAACTACTTAGACAGCTACCCAGACAGATACTTAGACAGATACCCAAACAACCACTCAGACAGATACTTAGATATAATCTGTTTGACTTAAAATTCAAGATGGTCAAAGTCTTCAATGTTTAAGTTGAGTGTAAGTGATATTGCCACATAGAAGTTGAAAGAAATTTGCATGAATACACATACATATATATGATCAAATATAACAAGTATTTCTGAATCTCCTATAGACCTATGAATGCCACACTAAGCTGAATGAAATGCCTCCATTTGAACAGATGACATCCTATTGTTCATAGTCAAACTGAGTAGCTTGTGAAGCACTCCTACCACTTGCTTCCTTGCTTTAGTATCAGCAATGTCAAACCTCCTCGCATTTCAAATATGGAGAAAGGAATTCAAGTTTCTGCCACTTTTCGAGCTGCTCAAGATATCATTGTATTTCCAAGAATCTGAGCCTGAGACAGATTCACAGATGTTAATAAGGAACAACACTACTAGGATATATGTCTCAAACACCTAGTAATCAACTTACTCCTATCTCATTCCCAATTTTACTGTATTCAGCAGGAGACTTTCCAGAAGATTTTGCCTGAAACAGAACCAAATTTAGTGATGATACCTCACACGAAGATGATTTATAAATACAGAAAGACTAAGAATTGAGAGAGATTAGCAGTTGTTTTTTTTGGAAATAATAACGATCTACATCAACTGACAATCCATAGTCCATAATTCATGTGCTACTGTAGCATGGTTATTGTTCAACACTAACCTGAGTTACATTAAAATAACAAAGAACTGAAAGGTATTCAACACTAACCTGAGTTACAGACTTAAGCCATTTCTTTGATGCATCTTTAAAAAGATGACGAGACGTTACACCATTAGACTCTCCACCATCTATGCCAACACTATTGTTCAGTCTACTCTTTCCGTTTTCTAATACCCGCACAGCTTCAATGATTGCTCTTCTCTGTTGTCCGTGTCCATATATCAAGAACTCCGGTGTGCGCCCAAGTCTACAACACAAGCAAGCCAACATATAAGACCAGATTCACTAACAAATACATGTTCTTCAAATACGAATTGTTCAAATACTAAATGCAGCAATACTTCTTTGCATGTAGCCGAAAAAGCTGCGATGAAAACGAATGGAAGGTGCTGATCGTGAAAATATTATTCCGTACAGTAAGGTGCAATCATGAAACAACAACAATTTTAATTAGACTAGACACAGAACGAATATAAATTAGAGAGAAACCACAGGTCTTACCTGCTGACTCTCCGACAGAGTTTTCAATCATTCGGACAGGTTGGCCATATGAATCAGCAATGGGGTATTGGTCAGCCTCCCTCCTAACAAACTTCTGTCTCCCAACTAAAGAAATGTAGTCAGCTGTAAATGCGTTACATGCACTACATTAACATTGCAATCAAAGATTAAGTACTCAAATGGATCAGATCATTACTTGGGATAGTATCCTAAGCTCCTTCAGAGGCTCCGGCTCACACAGATACAGACTAGTCTCCAAGATGTACTGCCATGTATGCACATTGTTATAGGCCAATGTTAACAATTTCAACCAAAGAAAGAGAACATATCAGAAGTTAATGAGTACCTCATACAGCTCATCACAATGTGTGACGGCCATTTCTCCATCCCGTCGAATATATGCGTAGCATAGATGATCGTTGTGCCGCGCTCATCACATTCCTTCTTCAGAAACTCGAGAATGTCTGCCTTGGCTAGCATGTCGAGGTCCACCGTGATCTCATCTAGAAGAAGGATTTTAACATTAACAGACATTTCATCAAACACCTGGTGTGCATTATCAAAAAAATCAAATAATGTGTGCTAAATAGGTAAAAACCTTGTATGGTCTGAGCAGCCCCATACAGATCTGAACACGCCGTCTCTGACCGTCGGAGATTTTATGTAACCTCCATGTGAGATCAACATCCAACACCTTAATCAGCTCCTCTCTTCTCTTCGGATCAATCCTAGCCACACCGTTGATCAATTTCCCGGCTGAAACATCGAACCCTGTGAACGCCACCTCACGCTTCAACTCTCTGCCGAGATACGACAGGTTGCCGGAGCCGGTGAGCGCGGTGTCGTGGAAAGCCGATCGTCTGAGGACTCGCTCCATGCTGGGGTCCACCATGTGTTTCCCGCCGAGGATCTTGAGGATTGCGGTTTTTCCCGCGCCGTTGGATCCAACGAGGAGGCATCGGTCGCCGGCGTTGAGGGTGAGGGAGAAGTTTTCGATGAGAGGCTTGGCGCCGGGAGGCGGGGGGCCGTTGATTCCAGGGTAGGTGAATTTTAGAGAGTTGATCACGATCGTCGGATCGGAGTCTTGCTTTACACCCATCGTAGGTCCGACGAGAATCACAATCGGAGAGACTGAGGGGATGAGTGTGTTAAAAATTAGGTGGTAATTTTTGTAAATAAATGATAAATTTTGGTCTATTATAAATTTGAAAGTAGGATGACCTTTTGAGAAAAAAGAAAGTGTACATCGAGTCTTTTTCTCATTCCCAAAAAAGAGTCTCCGACACAAATATCTCCGTCAAAACCCAAAACTACCCCCGCACGTCATCCCCTAATACGGACAGAGACCCTCTACATTTTAGCGAGGCTAATTCCGTCCATTAAACATCCTTGATGGATAACGAATTTTGCCTAATACGGGATTCGTTATATCCCGCAAATCACGCACGTGCGGAGGCTGCTCCTCCACCCGTACTACCACCACCGCTCTCCCTCTCTCTAATTTTCGACTATAAAATCTTCACCGGATAAAACCTTGGTCAAAATTTTCAAACCTGGAGAAAGAAGAAGAAGAATGCAATCGTTGAGCTTCAAGGTTTCCACTGACTGTTATTATTATTGTAGGAGGTCTTGTTTTCTTCCGGGTCGGGGCGCGGCGGAGTCGGAGCTCCGGCCCAGACGAGTCTCGCTTGGGGGCTTGAGGAGGAGGGATTTCGGAAAGGCCGGTAGGGTTTCGTGTAAGTCGGAGAGGAACGGGAGTAGTAATAGTAGTAATAATGGATGGAGCGGCAACCGGAGCTCCTCCAGTCCGAGTCACGGTCCGGGTGGTTCGAAACCGAGTTCGTTTCTGTCTCGGAGCCAAACCTACGCCCAGCTAAAGCAGCAAATGGAGGTCGCTGCCAAATCCGAGGTCAGTAATGTAATTTCCTGCAACCAAAAACGCCGTCGTTTGTGTGATTGTTTTGAATTGAATTGAACTGTAGGATTATGAAGAGGCGGCGAGGATTCGAGACTCGCTGAAGATGTTGGAGAAGGAAGAGCCGGTGTTGTGGCTACGGAGGTTGATAAAGGAAGCAGTCGCCGAAGAAAGGTTCGAGGTAGTTAATGTTTCAATGATGAGCTCTACTCTAGCATATTTTTTTTAGATTGAATTCATTTGATCATGACATTGGATTCATTTTGGAATTGTGTTGATAATGTGGCCAGGATGCGGCTAATTTCCGAGATGAGCTCAAGGAAATCGCGCCTCACTCGTTCTTGAAGTGTTCGAGTGATGCAACGACCTTGGTATGGGAAATGTGTAGTTGTTTGTGTTTTTGATAAATCAATACTTGCTTGGTGGTTTATTGGGTATTTTAATAAAGTGTGTTTCGGCTAGGGATGATAGAATTGAAGTGTATACAACTTTTATGCTGAATTTAGGTAGAGAATCATTGAAGTGAGTTGATGAATCTGATGTGAGGTTTTTGAGTTCTTCAGGGAATTCGTGTTCAAGTTAGGAGTGTGTACATAGAGGGGAGAAGTCAGCCTTCAAAGGGGCAACACTTTTTTGCGTATAGAATACGAATTACCAATAATTCGGAGCGCCCTGTTCAGCTTTTGAGAAGGCATTGGATTGTCACTGATGCCAATGGGAAATCCGAGAATGTGTGGTTAGTTACATTGTTATTATATGCTACCTTGTTATTTTCAATTTGGTGATTTTGGTCCTATAATTGATATTGAAAGTCGTTTTTAACCATATATTTTAGAGCACGTTTAACCATTTTTATCATTTCTGTGTCATTGCAGGGGGATTGGTGTTATAGGTCAGCAGCCGGTGATTCTTCCTCAGACCAGTTTCGAATACTCATCTGCATGCCCATTAAGTACTCCAACTGGCAGAATGGTAAGATGCAAAACTAATTCTTTTGTTCTAAAAATTACATTCATGCTCATTTTGGAAAATATACAATTAGACATTACTGGTTACAATATTGTTTTCGATGTGAAAGTTCTCATAGGCTCATATTTCTTCCAACACTGCATACATATACATTAAAAAAAACAGTACTATAAACACCTCAATGAGAATTTAGACGAATTTTGTTCATTAAAATGTGAATTCGATGAGTGGATATGTGATCAATATAAAAGCCTGAATGCAACCTTAGATAAGTTAGTATGCTGATTTGGGTTTGCGTACAATGCAGGAAGGTGACTTTGAGATGAAACACATCAATAGGTTAAGTTCACAATCATTTAATATTGCTATTGCGCCATTTTCCCTCTCTGTATTAGGAGACGATGATGCTTTGTGAATTTTGAGACGTGAGTCGTGACATCCATTCTACGGACAAAATTCAGCATTCTGTCTGTTGTATTCAGCCAACAATCTAAGTGTACAAAGCATTTGAGATTTTGGGAGTAAAGTATTGTTTAGTATAGTTTATATACGGATTTATGAGAAAGCTAACTTTGTAAAATGAACGTATAGGCTTTGTAGCATTTTTGAATGAAATCTGTACATATTCTCAGAAGCCATGGATGGATGTAGTGTTTTGGAAGTCAAAATTTTACTATTATCGTAACCATTTAGCAGGCCTTATATGATGAATAGGTGTTTAGTAGTTCTTCACTAGAGTCCTACACCGTTCATTGTTCTTCTTGATTTACAATGGTGTTATGCAGAATGTGTACGAATCCTATGGCAGTAGCAACCTTCTTTTACGAGTTAGAATCTTGGGTGTAATGATTAATGGTGAAACCAAGATTATACCCGTAGGCTATTCAATGTAATCACTGATGTTTAGTTCTGATTCTAATTTGTTGTTTGATGTTGGATTTGTTGCATGTGATTTGCATTTTATCGTGTCGAGCTGGATGTGAATTTACACTGCACTCTTACACTCATTTGAGATGAGTTGGGCGAGCTCCATGTAGCGGTTATGTTTGCTATACAGGTTCTTCGGTTGGAGAAAGAGTTGCTTATGAACTTGATCGATTATTCACACAATATGCTAGCTGCTAGTGTGATTCAACGTATGTAGATGTGCTTCTTGTTTTTGCTGTAGCAAATATTTCTATAGGACCAAGGTCTATGGGAGAACGCTGCTCATTTTTTCTTTCAAGAAACAAGGGACGCAGCCAACTGTCTCTATTCTCTTTGTTTTATTGTACAGCTATCAATTTTCTGTTATTTTATAGCTAGTTTCACTACCCTCTACTCCTATGTACCACATTCTACTATTCCACCTTTCATATCACACACTCGAACTCGAGAATGTATTTTATACAGACAGTGCAAATGCACTTGCACTTGTCTATTTGTCAAGATTTCATATTGAAATTCCCGGTTTGTCCTGGTTCCCCTTAATTATAATCAATGCATGTAATATCGGTACTTTCCACGAAATTTCGCCGAAATTTCGTCTTTTTCATCACCCCGATATATCTTTAGCATATATCGATCGATATCACTATTTGTGTGATACTAATCATATTACGCTTTGTTGTACCCAAAATTGAGGGTAGCCCGCCCAGCTTATTAAGGGCAAACCTAACATTTAGTAAATTCCAACCAAAAATTCATAATCAGCCATGGGATTCAAACTTTGGTTACTTGCAAATGAATCCCAACACCCAGCCAACCCTGTTATGCAAGATTTTTGAACTTTTATATCTCTCAAAAATTTTACTTGTACCAATATTTTTTCGAAATTTTCATCGAAATTTTCATATTTTCAACAGTCAATATATCTTCGATATCCGATATTTTACTCCTTTATTAGAGTAAAAGTGCACTTGCACTGCTATATATAGAATCATTTTTCCACCCACTCTGTAGGAGCTTTAAGCTCATCCATTTTGCGGAGTGCATACATTTTGAATTTTCTCTAGCCGGCAAGCCAAACTAACTAACCAAAAATGGTCATGTCTAACGGATCAATGTCATGTATTCCCAGCTAGCTAGTTTGCTTCTATAAGAACCTTTCGTACAAAGTATTGCGGCTCATTACCATTCATAGCTACTCATTTTAGTAAACTTTCAATCGTCTGGTACTGATCTGGTTTTGGGTATCTTGATCTGTGGACTTTCACTGTGAAGAGCAATATCATGGGTTTGTTTTCTTCTCTTCATCTTAAAATGAAAACATGCACATCATACAATGCATATCATGCATTGTATATCAAAAATAGGGAGATAAACCTACTTCGTGAGCTCTACCAAAAGCTGAAGTATTTTTGCTAATGTATTCATACTTTCCGGTTTTCATACTCTACAACTAACTGAAGATCCTTCTTCCGTATAAAGTATAACCGTCTCCTTCTTTTGGTCATAAACTACAGAAAACTGATCGATCTTTTTTTCCCCCAAATCCAATTATAGTGACTTTTATCTGCTCTCAGGAAACTAATGAACGATTTTTCAAGTATTTTGATGTATTCCATTTTCGCCATAGCAAGAGCAAGAATCTTTTAGTCGAGGAAATTATGCACATACATTTTTTTAAGAAAAAGAAACTAGCAGCTGATGCAGACCTCTCTACAATCTCCAAAATTATTGTGCACTTCAACGTTTTTCTTATTAATTAGGAAACTGTTGTTGTGGTATTGTTGTCGTTTACAACAGATTTTACACGTTTGATTAAAGAAATGAGCACAAATTTAATTATTTATTTGGCAGAAAATTATGATGTAGGGGGGTTTGGTTTGTCCATGGTCCAAGTAATAGTAGCGTCGTGGGTTTGTTTTGTGCTTGCTTTGGCTTGGTTGTTACGCTTCTCAGCGCCTTGACTCCCACCCCTTAATTTGAGGACACCTCTTCTTATTAAGTGAACTCGAACCAGCTGCTGCCGCCTGGTGCTGCTGTCACCAGCTCTCCTATTTGTCACAACACGCTATAACAACAACAACTTAATTACCAAGTGAAAAAGAAAATGTGATTCCCCCACTGTTAGTTTAATATTCTCCCAAGTTTTTTACCACTTTAATTCTGTGCTTTTCTTCCTCTGGATCTCTTTTTCTTTTTCTCTTTGCTGATTCAGAAATCATAAGCTGTAAAAGCTGTAAAGCCACTGAAACAAGGTGGTGAGTTTCTGCTTCCACCTCTTCTTTTTCTTCATTTCAGTTTCATATCCAAGGCCAATTAGAGATAAGCATTTTCCATCCTTGGTCTCACCGACGAGTCACGAGTTAAGTCAAGGAGGGGACCTCAGTCTATCAGCAACAATCTCATGCTTTACCAGAAAAGCTAACATGATCATTGCTCTTTACAATTTAAAGACCCATTATGTTGCCGATCAGTTTTGCATATATGGCATAGCTCCTCAAATTAAATAAAGGGATCGTATCATTTTTCTTAACTCATGATTTTTATTACCATTCTAGATATAACAGAGCGGCCAAATCAAATCCTGTAGTTTTACCCAGTTGGGGTTTGATTGAAATAATCATGACTTGTTGGACACGAGTCCAAAAGCACTGGTCAAAATTTGGTCTTTCATGTAGATTTTGGTGACACCAAACAAATCTTCACCTAGCTAGGGACCCATTTCCCCATTTTTTTTCCTCTTTTTATTTTTGGGTTAACTCAATCCACAAGGCAGGAGTTCCTTTATTTCTTTAAATTTTAGTGGTATAGTGCCTCTCACAAAACCAGTTCAGCACTGAACAAGCATCTTCAAGCATTCCAATAAAAAAATCCCAACACCATTTGTTCCCTGCTCTCTCTCTCTCTCTCTCATATTGGTAACTTAAAGGTCTGGTTATCCATGAAAGGCATGTCTGTCTCAGAGGAATATATATAATATTTGCATGGAAGTATGGAGATTGTGACTGCTCAGGTCACTGGTCTGTTAGTTAATTACATCCATTAACAGGTTTTCAATTTTTATATAAATAGGCCAGAAAAGTGGAGAAGCTTATGCTCAAAGCATAGCACCCTTTTCTTCATCTCTCCCTGTCATCTAGTTTCTCTTCTATTTCAAAGAAGCAACGCTTATCTCCCATTTTCCCTATTGCTTTCCCTAACTTGTAAGTATCAAATCTTTCCTTTGCTTAGAATTTAGCTGCTTCTTTTTTATGTTATGCATTCAGATTATTTATATTAGTAAGGAAAAAAAATGTCGGTTTTGTATCTTTCTGTGCAAAAATCCGCGTAAAGCTTCGAATCTCTCTGCTTAATTCAAGCATCAGTTTATGTGTTCATATAGGCCATATGAAGCTTTGCACTTTAATGTTTGATTGAACTTGTCTGTTTTGGTTTTCGCTTAAATGTGGTGGCTTAACTTCATTAGTAGTATCTTGCTATCTGTTTTCTCTGTTCTTCCTTTCTGGATTTGGATCTTCATACACTTGTTTGTGATTTCGTTGTTGCTTTGAGCATTTCAACTTTACTTCTTCTTTTTTCCTTCACCACATTTGATTATTATTCCTCTCCTTTATTCTTGAGCATTTACTTTATTTTGTGGATGAGCTTGTCAAAGATCGATCAGTTCTTTGAAGCTCTGGTTTTGAAAAAACATATTCTGCCTTTTGGAGTTCTTAGATTTCTTAACATTGATCACTTGTCTCATTGGGATTGTGGTAATTCTCAGCTTTCACCTTTGAGAAATCATTAACTCATCATTCCCATTTGGTTTTTCACTCCTTGAGTATTAATTTGGAGGCCAAAATTTGCTAGAGATCCCACATCATTGTGAGTGAAAGAAGCAATCAGAGAGAAGTGAAAGTAACTAACATCATGAGTTCTTTAACAGGAACTAAAAGTTCTTGGCAGCCAATCATGACTGCAGATACAACAGTCTCAAGTTACTGGTTCAACTGGAGGGTTTTGCTTTGTTCTATATGGATCATCATGTCCCTGACTCTCTCAGTAATCCTAATATGGAGATTTGAAGGGCTTAGGAAGTCGAAGCGTATTAATAACAGTAGAGGAACCCAGCAAGAAGAAGAAGAAGAAGAAGAACGAGAAGCAATTGGAACTTTGTATGAGGATGATACTTGGAGACCATGCCTCAAAGGGATCCACCCAGCTTGGCTTCTCGCCTATAGACTTATTGCCTTCATTGTGCTTTTGGTTCTGCTCATCATCACTGCTTGTGTTGATGGAGGTACCATCTTCTATTTCTATACACAGTAAGCTCTCATTTTCTTGAACCACTCTTTTCTCAGTTGAATTGTGTAGAGGTTATTTCACCAAATGCTTAACTAAGGTTCAAATTTTCTTATGTTATTTGGTTTTGAACAGGTGGACATTTACATTGGTTACTATTTATTTTGGGGTAAGTTGTTACATTGATTCAAACAGCCTTCTCTAATGGCTACTGAATCATCTGCTCATTAATGTTCTTCTCTTCATTAATTTTCAATAGTAACTGATCATATAAATTTCCATGTGTAGCTGGGATCATTGCTCTCCATCCGAGGATGCTATCGATACCATAAGAAAACTGCTGGTGACAGGGTTGACAATGTGGAGGTTGATGCAGAACAAGGCACCACAGTGAAAGCCATGGGCTCCCATATCATGCAACAACATCAACCTCGCCGTTCTGCAGGCATTTTGGGATATGTATTCCAGATAATTTTCCAGGTAACTAAAATTTTCACGAATCTGCAGATCGAAATTTGGTTTTCAAGCTTAAATGTCATAGTATTACTTTGTGGCTTTGTGCTGATTCATTGTGTTACTTTTGTACAGATGAATGCTGGTGCTGTCATTCTCACAGACTGCGTCTTTTGGTTCATAATTGTCCCATTTCTCACAATCAAAGATTACAACTTGAACTTTGTAAGTATCATTAGTAATTTCATATATAATATTTTCCTGCTCAGTGAGTATGATGCTTATACATTTCATGCTGTCTGTGGCAGCTGATAATTAACATGCACACAATCAATGCTGTTTTCTTGCTTGGTGAAACTGCTCTGAATTGCTTGGTAAGTTGCACCGACAAGTTCAAATCACTGTTTGGTTTCAAGCTCTTACAATGTGTGGTATATATGTTTATGAGTTCTTCTGTGCTGTTTGCAGCCATTCCCTTTGTTCAGAATAGGATATTTCTTCCTCTGGACAATCACTTATGTAGTTTTCCAGTGGATTTGTCATGCTTGTGTTAAAATTTGGTAAATTTTAATTTCCTCTCTTTGGTTTGTTACATTATAAAAATCGTCCTAGTTTATACTAGAAGTGACTGTTTTTGTCTTCTGATATAGGTGGCCTTATCCATTTCTGGACTTGTCTTCTCCATATGCTCCACTATGGTATGTAATCTCTCAAATACAAGTCCTAACCTTCTTAATTTGTACTGTTGTCATGCCGATTCTAACAAATATATACATACTTGTTTATGCTGCCGAATTGAAGGTACTTGTTGGTCGGTCTACTGCATTTACCCTGCTATGGCATTTTTGCTCTGATAATGAAGCTGAAAAACCATCTGTTTTCGACATGGTTCCCTGACTCTTATCGACGCCTGAGGTGAAAAAGGATCATGGAGTCGCTGAAGCCCCGTAGAAGAAAGTATAATACCAAGAAAAATGTACGTTGGTCTAACTTGTGGGAAACTAGGAGGGAGGGAGAGAGAGAGAGTGAGAGAGCATGCGTGTACAAAGCCACAGGTCACATTCAGATGCCTTGAACAGATTCATTGAAGATAGAGTTTGGTAAAATATAGTTCTTGATGCTCTGTAGTAATCATATACACAGAAGAATGTAGAATCTATGAACATTTCTTTTCCTTTTCACACATTGTGATTGTCTCATCGATCCAAATGTATCATACATCGAAGTTAGAGTGCACCTTTACACTTCGTGTCACACACACTAACGACACTACAATCTCGTTAGAGTAAAGCCTAGTGATACCACAGATGGAAGCAACGACGAAGCTTCATGTAAGCGTAGAGAGCACGCTAACGATCCCAAGAGGATCTCAATACTATAAATAGGACACAAACTGTACAGTTCCGATTTGGAGAGAAAGAAATACAAAATATCCTTTTCGTATTAGCTTCGTCTTACCTTAAGCTCGTTACATTTCTACAAATCTCCCATCAAAGACGTCTAACCAAGAATTGAAGAAGGTTAACTTGTATTCAGGACGAACTAGTTTGTCAGGGCAAATCAAACAGAGGACATCGATGACAGAACAACACATACATATTACAGTACAAGATAGAAAATTTACTACGATTTATTTCTGCTGAGAGGCCGAGGCTTTGTAATTTTGATCATCCACAACCACAAAGAGTCCCAACTACTCAACATTACTACATCGTATATACATATATGTCCGCTTCCGAGCTGTTCTACAGTATTTCAGAGTATAAAAACTTCTCAATTTAAGACGTTGGATCACTTATGCGCCCATATATTCCATATATTTTGGAGAAATAAAGTGATTAATACTCTAAAACTTGGGAGTTTTTGTACTCCGGAGCAGCAGGCTGGAGCAGCGTAGAATTTTCGGTCCGCTTCCTTCTTACTTTCCACAACACAAATGTAATCTTCTTTGTCTAGCCCCGGCCCTCTCCAATCTTGCTAAGTTGGTAGCTCGTTGATCTTCGATCTGGGACGAATATAATCAACTTTAGTACCTCGTCCATCTACCACCATGTGTTAGTATAACAAGTACTGTAAAGATTAAAGTCTATGTCAAATAGAAACTGAAAACAGTTTGCATAAGAATAGATAGAAAACTAACAGGCAGATGCAGATTGAGTCATTGATCTCCTCTCAATTCCACTTCTGTATTTCAAGATTATTGATGGGACAAATCTGTTATGAAAGTAAGTGTATTGACAGTGCCTCAATGATATGATTCGATCTCTATTTATAGAGTTGTTAAGAACAGCAGTTACATCCATCAAGTAACTGCTTCTTGTCCTGATCCTATAACAGACTGCATCATATATACATAAGCAAAACGTTCTGTTATACATGTATACACGTGTTCATTTTTGAACTCTGATATCTCAATTCACAGCTGTAAGCTAAGTGAATTGCTAATTCTATTCTTACAATCTCCCACTGAATTAGCATATTCACTTAATTATGAACCAGTGACTTGAAATATCACCTGAATTGTGCACCTGAGTTCATAAGTTCTAATCTGTTTCAAGAACTTTATCAATTTCAAACATTGTATGGAATTAAAGAAGATGTTGATGAAATAAAATTTCATCCATCTTCAGAAATTACACATTCAAATTTAAAATCACATAAGTTACCACAAGTATAATTAAATATAGTGTTTGATAAACTTAAGATCGAAATTTCAAACACACATATTCATATCTTTACTGTATTAATTTCTAAAACAAGCAAATCTGCATAATTCTGATATTTCAATCAGACAGTATACATTTCAACATAAAAATGCATTTTGCTCATAAATTAAGTAAATGAATAACTCTTTACTAGTTAATATGTTCATAGCAATACAAGCTCTTTATATCAAATCTATTCAGATTCAATATCAGCATATATCCCCATATTTCTAACATGGTTTTTAAAAACTGAATTTGGTAGAGCTTTAGTAAAGGGATCTGCCAATTGCTCCTTAGTACCAATTTTGATTACTTCTATCTCCTTGTCTCTTACACTTTCTCTTACTGAAAAACATTTTACATCTATGTTTCTTGAAGCTGAGGTCCTTCTGTTGTTCTTTGAGAAGAAGACTGCTGCTGCATTATCACAGTATATAGTTAATGGTTTTTCTGCAGAATCCATGATTCCAAGTCTGGAAACAAAGTTTCTTAACCAAATTGCATGTGATGTGGCCTCAAAAACTGCAACATATTCAGCTTGAAAAGTAGATGTTGCTGTGAGTCCTTGCTTGTTAGTTTTCCAGGACACTGCACCTCCAGCAAGCATAAATATAAAACCTGATGTAGATTTCAAATCATCTGCATCTTGCTTAAAAGAAGCATCTGAGTAGCCTTCCACTGTCAGTTCTTGATCTTCTTGTCTTCTGTATATCAGCATATGGTCTCTGGTTCCCTTTAAATATCTTAGGACTTTCTTTCCTGCTATCCAGTGCTCATGGCTAGCATTGGATTGATATCTTGACAACATATTTACTGCAAATGCTATGTCTGGTCTGGTACAGACTTGTGCATACATTAAACTTCCTACTAATCTTGCATATGGCACATTTTCCATGCTTTTCCTTTGAAATGCATTCTGTGGACATTGACCTTTGTGCAGTTTGTCTCCTTTAGACATTGGTGATTCTCCAGACTTGCAATTCTGCATCTCAAACCTGTGCAATATTTTGTCAATATAGGCTTTCTGAGATAACCCCAGTGTGCCAAGCTGTCTGTTCCTTTTGATTTCGATTCCCAGAACATAATGAGCTTCCCCCATATCCTTCATATCAAAGCTGTTCTTAAGAAACTTCTTAGTTTCATTCAGTAAATTGGTACTATTGCTTGCCAACAAAATATCATCTACATATAAGATCAGAAAAATGTAGCTACTCCCACTGATCTTACAGTATATGCATTCATCCAGTTGGTTTTCTTTGAAACCAAATTTTGAAATGACAGCATCAAACTTTAAGTACCATTGCCTTGATGCTTGTTTAAGGCCATATATTGACCTTTTAAGCTTGCAGACTTTCTTGTTGTCTTCAATGAATCCTTCTGGCTGCATCATGTATATATCTTCAAACAAATCACCATTTAAAAATGCTATTTTAACATCCATCTGATGTAACTCAAGGTCAAAGTGAGCCACCAGTGCCATTAAAACTCTAAATGCATCCTTAGTGGAAACTGGTGAAAATGTTTCACTGTAATCTACACCTTCTTGTTGAGTATAGCCCTTAGCAACAAGTCTTGCTTTGTGCCTTTCTATTTTCCCATCTGCATCCTTCTTAGTTTTGAATACCCATTTGCAACCTATTGGCTTCATGTCTTCATGTTTATCTACCAGAATCCATACTTCATTTTTGAACATGCTTCCAATCTCATCTTCCATAGCTTGCCTCCATTGCACACTTGAATTTGATTTCATAGCTTCCTTCACTGTTCTTGGATCATTTTCTTCCCCCAAATCAAATTCAACTTCAGTGGCATATAAATGATAGTCTTCTGAAATTGCAGACCTTCTTTCTCTGATTGATCTTCTTAAGGGAACAGGAACTTCTTCATTTTGGTGTCCAGGAATTTCTTCATTCAAATGTTGATCTTCATGTAGAGCTTCTATCTGTATATCTTCATTGGCAATGTTGTCATTAATAACAGGAACTACTGGTATCTGATTTCCCAGATGTTGATATTCATCAAAATTTGCTGTAGGCTGTAATTCACTATAAACAAACCATTGTTCCATATTCTGAAATTGTTCAGTTGTATCACCATTTATCTGCACATCATGATCAAACATTTCATCATAGAAGGTTGCTCTATGTGTCTCAAAAATCCTAGTGCCTCTTCCTGGATTGTAAAATTTAAATCCTTTGGATTTTTCAGAATATCCAATGAAATGTGCACTAATGGATCTTGATTCCAGTTTGTCAATTTTATCTAAATTGTTCACTCTAGCTTCTGCCTTGCACCCCCAAACATGCATGTGGTTTAAACTTGGTTTATATCCACGCCATAACTCAAAAGGGGTACCTGTAACAGATTTGCTTGGTGATCTGTTGCAGATGTAGTTTGCTGTCTTTAAAGCTTCTCCCCATAGGAATTTAGGGAGTCCAGACCTTATGAACATGCTTCTAACCATGATCATCAAAGTTCTGTTCTTTCTTTCTGAAACACCATTCTGAGTTGGTGTATATGGTGTTGAATACTGAGCTACAATTCCACATTCTTCTAAATATGTGGCAAAAGGTCCCTTTTGTTGTCCCTTTTCAGTGTATCTCCCATAATATTCACCACCTCTATCAGATCTGACCACTTTAATTAGTTGTCCAGTTTGTCTTTCTACTTCATTTTTAAAAATTTTGAACATTTCTAAGACTTGTGATTTTTCAGAAATTAAGTAAATGAAGCAATATCTTGTAAAATCATCTATGAAGGTAACAAAATAAGAGTTGTCACAGATGGTACTGACTGGGAAAGGGCCACAGACATCTGTATGTATCAATTGAAGAATTGATTCTGTCCTCTATGAACCAAAATTTCTGGAATTGGTTAGTTTTCCTTTCATACAGTCTATGCAAGTCTCAAAATCATTGAAATCCAAATTTGGTAGGATTCCCTGCTTGACTAAGTTCATTAATCTGTTCTTAGAGATATGTCCCATTCTTTTATGCCATAGATAAGAAGAGATTTCCGAAGTTCTTTTTCTTTTCAATACTCCAGGTTTTTCAATGGATAGAACAGACTTAGACATGCTGATTTCTGAAAATTTTTGCATACAGTTAACATGCCAGTAACCATCTATTAAACTTGCATCACCAAAACACTTTGAATTTTTATAAAAACACATAGATATATTATTACCATAGAAGCTGTAATCATTATTCAGTACAAATTGAGAACCACTAATAAGGTTTCTCTTTATTGAGGGAATACAATATACATCACTTAGTACTAAAACAAACTTATTTTTAAATATTAGTTCAACAATTCCTACTGCTTGTACTGCCACCCTTTGACCATTTGCTGTGCAAACCTTGGTCTCATTCTTGCTTGGGATTGTTATCTTTGTTAATCCCTGTAGAGAATTCACAATATGAATTGGTGAAGCAGTATCAAACCACCATGAATTGTCAATTATGTCTTTATTAGATTTCAAAACAAAAACAGATTTTGTAGAAAACGTACCCTTTTTGTTCAGCCAATTTTTAAAACCCTCACAGTCCTTCTTAAAATGACCTGTCTTCTTACAGAAGAAGCATTTCATAGGTCCTTTAGGTTTGAAGGATTTCTTGACAGCATCAAGTCTTTTGTCAGATTCAGCTTTTCCAGAATTCTTTGATGTGCTTGCCTGAAACTTCTTGTTTTCATAATGTTTCTTGGCTTTCCCTTTGTTAATAGCATTAACATCCACAACTTTAGCATTTTTAGTCACCTCAGTTTCTTCCTGCACACAGATAGAGATTAATTCATTTAAACTCCATTTTTCCTTCTGTGTAATGTAAAGAGTCCTGAGATGCTTGTATGGATCTGGAAGGGAATTCAGCAATAGATGCACTAGAAAAGAATCTTCAATGTTCATATTCAGGTCCTTTAGTCTCCCAGCAATATTAATTCCTTTCATGATGTACTCTCTTATGCTTCCTGAAGTATATTTCATCTTCACAAGATTGTTCATCAAACTGCTTGTTTCAGCTTTGTCTGATACTTTGTATTTTTCAGCAATTGACTCCAGGAAAGCTTTAGCATATTCAGAACTTGGTATTCCTCCTTTCACAGATTCAGCCATGCTTTTCTTCATGCATATGAGTGCCAATTTATTGTGTCTTTGCCACTGTGCGAACTTGTCTCTTGTTTCCTTAGTTGAAGTGACAGAAGGTACTTCTGGTGGATCCTCCCTCAGAACATGATCATATTCTAAGATACCAAGGTTCAGTTCTATATCATTCTTCCATTTTTGGAAGTTTGATCCATTGAGCAGTTCAATATGGTTGATGCCTAAAGGAAAAGACATGGCTGTGACAACAAAACTGAATCAGTTATTCACAAATGTCCCAGAAAAATGTTTAACTCCAATGAATCAACATTTAAATTAAGTATATATGTACATGTGAATGAAATTATGTTGATTTTAAGATACAGATATCATTTGTGACATGCAGATCTTTATCAACACCAGAATTCTCATATTTGTACATATATCAGTATATATAACCAAATGTTTGAGTTTAAGTTTCTTTGGAAACGAAAATCAATTTTAAATTTTAAGTTATATAAACTGAAACATCTTCTGAATGACTAAAATTTTGAAGTTTCATTAAGCCATTTTGACAGCATGTAATGAGTTCATAGTGTAGTCTGAGATGTGTTTTTCTTTATGTGTCATATGTTTATTCAAAGCCATTTTGACAGCATGATGAATTCACTTATGACTTACGTATTCAAACATAATACATGTATATTTTGTAGATAGTGTTATAATTAACAGTACGAGATATTAACAGCAGTTTTATACATCTGTTGCTGTACATGCATTCATACCTCATTCCCAGAATCGTAACTGTATGATTCTTACTTTCAATTTCAATTTGAGCATAGATTGCTCTGATACCAATTGTTAGTATAACAAGTACTGTAAAGATTAAAGTCTATGTCAAATAGAAACTGAAAACAGTTTGCATAAGAATAGATAGAAAACTAACAGGCAGATGCAGATTGAGTCATTGATCTCCTCTCAATTCCACTTCTGTATTTCAAGATTATTGATGGGACAAATCTGTTATGAAAGTAAGTGTATTGACAGTGCCTCAATGATATGATTCGATCTCTATTTATAGAGTTGTTAAGAACAGCAGTTACATCCATCAAGTAACTGCTTCTTGTCCTGATCCTATAACAGATTGCATCATATATACATAAGCAAAACGTTCTGTTATACATGTATACACGTGTTCATCTTTGAACTCTGATATCTCAATTCACAGCTGTAAGCTAAGTGAATTGCTAATTCTATTCTTACACCATGACCTTTCAAACAGAGTCTGAAGATGGCGACGAGGACGACGACGAGGCTGTGGTCGCTTCTCATATATGCTAGTGGAATGAGAGGGTTGGGGAATTTTCACTTTTCGTCATGGCACGTACGTTACCCTGTATCGTAGGATGTTCCGACTCTGTAACGGCACAATCCTCCAGCCTATGTAGAAATAACAAGCTCGTATTCTTTTCCGACTTCTAAGTCGGCAACGTAGAGCAACGCCAAGTTCAAGATTTCTGAGGGCTTTGTCCAAGAGTTGGTCAAGAAGACATGGGCAATAGATAGGGGCAGAGCAGGAGCACACAGATGTTGTTGGTTTTGAGCCTGGGTTTGGTCTCAGCAGCTCACTCCGACTCACCTGAAAGATGACTCGACCTTGCAGAGCAGCAGGGGAAGCTGTACACCATATATATAGTCAACATACCCTGTATTAAACCATTTAAACGAAGCAGAAAAATGATATATTGTATATCCCCCTTTTTCAGTTATACTATGCATTTCTGTTTATTCCATATTTTCTTGTGTATCAGCCTCGCTACTTGGAAGTAGGTATAGGCCTCTCAATTTTAACACGATTCCAAACCCGTACGAAATCCCAAACCCGTACGAAATCATGTGAGTCAAATCTGTACGATTAAAAATACGTCATTATTTGGTTGACCCGTTAGTAACTAGTCTTTTTAATGGGTCAGCGACAGATCAACCCGATAACACGAAAATAATCCGTATAACCAGTTTATAAATGAGTCGAGTCAATTTATATAACTCTCAACACAACCCTTTAAACATTATTTTCAATTTGATTAAGATTCTCTGTATAATTCTAAAACTTTTTTTTTTTGAATCAAGGAGTTCATCACATTAAATTAATAATGAAATTATATTATACACTGATCCACCCAAACGGACACGACCATAGGAATACCTATGTTCCTAAAGAACCTATGCGTCCTAACAAAAATAGGGCGAAACGCAACTTCTGGTATGAAGCTCACAGTAACCATGTGATCGACCACGAGAGTAACAACTTGTTGTTTCAGAGTCTTATAAGAGCGGGCACGAGACAGTCAGACCATAACAAAACCATTAAAACAAAATCTAACTATGATGCCACCCGGATCCCAGGTCCAAATCCAAAACGAATCAGAACCCAAAACTCAGCCAAGGCCCACAACCCAGACAACCCTAACACCTCTAATTGCCTCAGCCACCGTACAACCTCATTTTCGACAAAAATCCAATACCTAGATCTCTGCCAACGCTTGAAGCCTCCGACCACCATCACTGCTCTGTGATCAAGAACCCACCCTAGTCGCCAACCCTTGATCGACGAGGATCAGCCTCAGATGCAGCGCTCTCCATTTAATTCCAAAACTTAGTGTATGAATATTATATATCCCACAAATTTGCAACATTGAATAACTGATTTTGATTTAGTACGTTATAAAATTTGCAGTTGAATGTAATTTATATTTCCTTCAATTTAATTGGTATTTGTTAAATAAGTCATAATATATGGGTAAACCCGACCTGACACGACCTGATTATCAAACTGGATGTAAACAGGTCAACCCGAGACCCACCCATTTATAAATAGGTCGGGTTTGGGTTTGTATTTTTGACACGATTAGATAAATGTGTTGGGTTTGCCTTTGTACTTTTGACACGATAAAAATCTCAACCCGACACGACTCATTGATAGGTCTATTAGGTCTTGTGTTCGAGTCATGAGGAGATAAAAGTAAAATCTTATAATATTTTTGAAAAAATAAATATTTTCCTTTGTTTTCTGGGGTTAGATGCTTTGCAAGCCTGACTTGTTCTAAGGCGAGGATCCTAACCCCAGTATTTTGGCATTTCTATTCCGGGGACTTGTTTTCACCTGGCCAGGAATTGCCAATGGTTACCTGGTATAGTAAATGAATAATTTATTAATAACCTCGGGACCTGAGAAAATTATTACTTTAGCGAGATTATTATTTTATCGATAAATGAATAATTTATTAATTTATCAGGACTTTAGCGAGCTTATTACTTTTGGATAATCCTAATGAAAACGATATGCGATGGAATCGCCTACTGATGAAGTGGTCATTTAAGGAATAATAAATCTGCATACTGAAGATGATCATGATTCAAATGAAAGTTCTATTATACCAATAGTTTCTCATGAAGAGACATTTGAGACACAATTTATTTTGAATAACTGTTTATTACAAAAAAAAAATTTTTTATCAAATTTAGTGCACGCATTGCAAAAGATCAAAGTTAAATTTGGTCTAGATGCAAAAAAGAAATAAGTTGCATTAAAGTCTTTTTTCAAGAAATAGTGAAAGTACTTGAGAAAATATAAATTCACAGTTGAAAATTTAATTTTTATATATATTTTAATTAAAATGATTACTTTATATATTCATAGGAACCTAAAGAAATTAGAGAAAAGTTATTATCTTATGCATTTAGCATAATTGCCAGTAATATGAACTGGTCCCGAGTCGGAATCGGGACAAAATATTACTTTAATGAGGTTATTAATTTATCGAATATTTATTTATCGAAGTTTTACTATAGTTCATCAATTTTGAATCATTATTCCTTCATCAATTGAAAGTTCAAAACACAATGCCAAATAGTCGGATGAAAAGCTCCACTTAAGGAGCCAACTCCAAATAGTCTGTCTAGCTTTCTTTTCTTTCCTTTTGTATCAAAAAAATAGTCGGATGAAAAGTATCTGAAGGATGACAACAGTTGCTGACTTTCTTTACAAAGAAAAACCAGCCCAAAATAATATTTTCTTCACCCCAATTGAGTTACAACATTGTTGGCATGGCAGTTCTGATTATTTAGTATATACAAGGAGGTATGCAATTTCGTTATTCTCTCTTAAAAAAAAAAGTATATACAAGGAGGCACAAATGACGGTCCCACACTTCCTATCAAGCCAAAATACATGTTACAGTGCAGATTGGGTGCGTTTATAATGAATTGGGTGGAAATGAACCCATTAAAATGACATTGTCCCCGTCTTTATGTTCCCTTGGGTTCTCTGGCTTCATCTTCGAAAATAATCCAGAGAGTAATCCAGAGCCCGAAGACCCACTTCCAAACAAGTCCAACACTCCACTAACCTCAAGACCTAGCACAGAGCTTGTCCTCTTCACGAGATCTGCAGGCTTGTCTTCTCGCAGGTGTTCTCCACAAGAACAGTTTGCTACCTTTCTGAAGCAACGCTTATGGAATACTGATTCACATGATGAGCACCTATCAATCTCATCTTCCTGCAGACGATTAGTAGGGTTATATAAGGACGAACTTTCACTTCATCTATCCAATCTAAGGAGTTGCAGGTTCCATGACATGGGAAAAGTATACGAGTACTTGATTTTGCAAATCACTTGGATGTCTCTTTTGGTAACAAACATTAAAAGCATTGTATTACAAAAATATCCATTCAGAGGCTATGAACTCCTATAATAACAAGCTTAATGTAAAGAAAAATGTAGAGTCTAACTAACATCAGGCCGAAAAGACAAATTTAATTTGTGCTATAAAGATTTTATGATCACATCAGAGTACACAAACCAATGTAAGTTTAGGATTCACACCTGGAAAGGGAAAATGAGAGAACAAGGGTCATTGCACGTTTGTCGTGCACCACAGGGAACTCCCACATCACAGCATATGAGACACTGCTCTGTTATATGCTCTAGAATTTTACTCGAGACAGTTTCCACCATCACAGGCAGCACTGCCACAAAAAAGTATAACAGGAGATACATTACACACAGACATATAAGTTCATGCCATTGCAGGTTATTTTATAAAAGTATATATCACTATTTCTAATCTGACATACATTGCATATGGATAAAACTTACGATTGAAAGCTTACCTGCAAAGGCTCCTTTTGAAAGATCAATGAGGTCTCTCAGTGCAAAAAAATCATTGCTTTCTAGAAGATACTTTCTAGACCCAAGACCTTTGTTGATTGACCTCTGGAAAGGGCAGCGAACATATGGAAGTATCGCACCTATTTTCTTCCTAAGACCCATAACGTGAAGCAAGGCTGGGACCTTCGAGAAAAGGAATGGATTGACAGCACTGACACAAAGCATTGGCTGCAAAACAAGAGTATATCATAGACATAGACTAAGTCAGTTCCTCTAATAACGCCCATACTTTGAAGGTAAACTTGGAACTAAACTGTTGGTTCCAGAAAGGAGGAATGGTTGTGAGTTAATTCTAGCTGAAAAATGGTTAAGCAAATTACAGATTGACAAGTATCCCACATGCAACCAAACTTTATTTCCATAATCTGTGATCGGTAAGAGCACTAACAAGAATAACATACTTTGTATTCCTAGCCAGGTGGCAAAATAACGGATACTAAATCTGTTCCCACTAGGCCACTATTACATATTGGGTGTTGAACACTATCTAAACAGGAAATTTTATTTAAGACAAAATCTATCAGTGAGTTTGATTTCAATTAATGGACTTAATAGACATTTTGAAATAAGAAAGACTCTCGACTTTATACGTTACCTGGTCATGTATAGAATCGAGGTATGATTTAGCCAGCTGCGACACAGAATATTGAGTAAAATCCCAATGATGCAACACTCTTGCTGGTAAGACTGCAATCTCATTTGTATGACACGAAGAGCAAAATAATTGACCAGTGTATTCACACAATCGAGGCTTGCCCCACCCAAAAGTCTGTGCAAAATCCCGAATTAGAGTTTTTCCATCATCAAAATGTTTGTGGCATCCAGAACATGTATAATGTTGTGCTTCTAGCATCTGTTTCAAAGATTTGTATGATCGGACTTCAACAATAAGTGATATTGTCTTTCCTAAAGTAGACATATTCTCTGCGTCTGCTCTTCTATCAATAGACTCGGGTGTATTTGATGCCATGGAACTAGGAAATGAACCTTGAGGAGACAAAAACCAAATTAATGCACTTGGTGGACTTGAAAAGAATCTATAATGGAGTATAGACTGTAAACACTCTTGAATGAGAAAACTTCTCTCTGCAATAACATCAGGAGATGCATTTCCAAAGATCTTTCTGGATTCCTTTTCAACAGCAGACCAGGGAGATGGTAGATTCCATCCATGATCAGCAAACAAAGCTTTCAATCGACGGTAGAGTGTAAAAAAATCACGATACCGGCGTTCAACCTCCCATTGATCTTTGCCACTCCACACTCTCATTTTATAAACAGTGTATTCCTTCACTCCTACCAGTCTTTCACTAAAGGAGACATCCCCCTTCTTCTGCCTCGCACCCATCACTTCGACCCCATCAATTTTCAGGGAATGTTGATTAAACAGGTAAGCATCATCTGTGCCAGAAGTAGAGGCAGTCGATCCACCATCTCTTAATGGCAGAGATTGTTGTGATTGTAAGATCCTTCGTCCTGGGGACCCCCCAGAGTCGAGCAATATATCTTCCATGTCATTAACAAACTCATCATAGAATCCATTTAGCTCAAGATTATCTGTCTGTAGCATTGGTCAAACAACGAGAAGCAAAGAAGTTTGAGAAAATGAGGTATATATGCGCAGACATTGCACATGATAAAAAAAATACTATTTTTCAGCATAATTGTATAAACACACATACCGTTAACAATTACTGGATAAGAACAAAACGCATGCTACCCTTGGACTAAATACTTGAACGTATAAAGACAGTAAGTCATGAACAAACTAGGGTAAAACATTATCTGATCTTTTCAAAGTTATGGCTTGTCCTAAAGGTTATGCAAGTCTACCAGCAAGTCAATTCAACCTGATGCAAAGGTGCTAATTCACCATAGGATGGTGTGGAAAGCTCCATAGGATATAACCATATCTACAACACAATCATGTGTTTGCAACTTTGCATCATAACTGTCAAATTACAAACAGAAGAAGCACATTCTAGACAAACATAGATGTTCAAATTAAAGCATGATAATTTAATAGTATTCTAATTGTCAGAGATACTTGTTGTCATACTCGTACCATATGAACTTTAAGTAATCAGCAATTACATGAAATCATATGTATCTTAGTGAAAGAGTATGAACATGACATCATAAAAGCAAATTAATCCTGTAAACTCTGATACTACCAAAAGAAAATGTGTATGCTAAGCAAGATAGGCAAGACTAACCTTAAGTGACGTAGGATAGTCTTCAGAGAGATCTTCTGAAACAGGATCACTTTTCCTCACATTATTTTCAAAAGCTAATGTTGGCGTATTTGGCTTGTGGTCTTCAAGGAATTCTGCCTTCATACTTTCAGTAGTTCCAATTGGTTTGCTAAGTTGATCAGTTATCTGAGAAAGGGGATCCAGTCTAACTTTTATCTTTCCCAAATGTTTAATTCCTAAATTTTGATCATCATCTATCCCAGTGACCTCAGTACTCGTATGCACATCAGACAAGTTGTGGCCCGTAATATTCATGCCCCTTCCCAAAGGCTTGGGACAATTTGGCAATTCGTCAGGGCCTGGAGATTTATTCTTGGTCAATAGAGTGTCTCTTGAATCTTCTGGGTTTAGCAATTGAACATTCTGAGAACCAATTGGGGTGGTAAAAGAACTTTTGGTAATTTCAATCATATCATCAAAAGCATGGACCTGATAACTCTCCACAGGAATGTCCCTCACATCTTCTACTCCCTCTAGTTCAGCTATATATGGAGACCTACCTGGTTCTCTGGAACTGTTTACATTTTCTGCCAGATTATTATTAGCTTGACTGTGTGTGCTAACTGCGGAGATGTCAGTGGCATCTTTTTGCTCAGTCTCACATATACCGTGACATTCAGGTGGCGTGATGGAGACAGAATCCAAAACTTCCCTTCCAGTTTCTGCATTCAGTTGTATCTGGTCCTGCAATGCACTCCTAGTGAAACAAGATACATTACTCCTGTCACTTTCTTGCACGAAGTCATCCCAGTCATCATTGCCAAAAGCTACAGATGAGTTCATAAGAAACGGATTCTCATTTTCATTCTTCGGTTTTGATTCCTGGTAGCACTCTACACTCCGTTGTTGATTAAACCCGCTTTTAATCTCATCATCTGTACCATACTTGTACATAGACCCCTCATCCTCCGAATACTCATTTCTCGACGACGCCCCTTCTTCCCTCTCCACCTCTCCATCAACACAGCTCACCTCGACTCCCATTCCACCCTCTTTATCCAACAGAAGCTCAACTTCACCACCATCTTTTCCTCTCAAAATTTCCTCCTTTTCCTCATTGTCTTCCTCACTGACATCCGAGCCACACATCAACTCCAAACCCTCCATCAAACCGGGCGGTCCACTCTTCTCAATCTTCCAAGACATCAACTCGGTAGCATCACCGCCACCGACTCCGATATCATCATCCTCATTCCCATACAGCTCCAATCCACTAGACTCATACTTAGTACTACTTGGCATCCCTTCAATACTATCCTCCTTACTAAATTCAATCCTACCACCACTACCGGAGAGTTTCCGATCCTCACGTCTCCTATCAATCCTCCCTCCCAGACTAAGATTCTCAACACTAACGCCACCGTTTCCAAACCCTAAACTCCTCGCCGACCCGAAATCCGGGTCCGGAAAGTCGTTGAAAACCGTGACCGTGCTGCACATACTCGGCGTCCCCATGGCCGAGTTCGCGCTGCAGTAGCGCTCGTACTCCGACGCGCCGAACGACGAGTACCGCGACGGCGGCGACGCGGTCGAGGCGTCGCCGTCCGATTTCGGCGGATCGCCTTTAGTCGTCGTCTCTCCATTCAACATTTCACAACATAAATTATAAGAGAGAAAGAATCCAATGAGAACCTGGAATCTGCGGCGAGGTAGTGTTCCGTGGAGGAGGCGACCGCAGGTGATGGAAAACCAGATCCGCGAGTGATGTCAGCATTCAGACAGTGAGATCGTCAGTATTGAAAATTTCATCGCAACAAATTTGACTACTACCTATCTGATGAGTTTATCGTTTCGCGGGAGGGCTCTTTTGGTAATTTCCTTCCTCTCTGGATTTCATTTTTAAATATAAAAATGGACTAAAATAGAACGAAACCCGCCCAAATCTGAAACCCTAATCCATAACCAGTCACTCTCTCCAGTTCACACGCCGCCGAGTCATGACGACGGCCGTGAGCAGTGAAGCTTTGGAATCGGTGATAGCCACAGAGCCGACGCAGTGGGTGGCGCCGAATCCCGAGCTGTCACAAAATGCACGAGCCGCGTCGAAGAGCCTGTTCTCGATGATCAGGCCGTTCATACCGAAGCCGCTGTTGGATCAGCTACTGGTGGACGGCTTCGACGCCGAGCAGATATGGCAGCAGATCGACATTCAATCGCAGCCGCTCGTGTCGAGGCTCCGCCGCGAAGTGAAGCGGTTCGAGAAGAATCCGGAGGCGATTAGAACGCTCAAGGTGGTTGTCGCCGGCGAGGAGAAGATTCTGGAACCGGAGAAGAAGGACGAGGACAGCGGCGAAAAATCTGATGATGATGATGACGTGGATGAAGAAGAAGAAGAAGAAGAAGAAGAAGAAGAAGAAGAAGAAGAGGAGGAGGAGGAGGAGGAGGAGGATGAGGAAGAAGATAAGGCAGTAGAAGAGGAGGAAGAAGAAGAAGAACAAGGTGGTGGAAATAATGAAATCGAAGATGGGTTTTTTAATGTAAAGGAGTTGGGAAAGTATTTGAAGGAAACAGAAGCGGAGGAGTATAAGAATGACAAAGAGGTTAAAGATGAGGAAGAAGATGATGATAAGAATGACGAAGAAGACGACGATGATGACGAGGAGGTGAGGCTGTATATTTGCTTTTGCTCCTTGAATGGTACATATGTCTTGTTTTGGTTATCTAAGGGTGCTGATCCGAATTTATTGTTGCCTGTTTAGCTCATGAATCTACAGGATGGTGATGACGGCGAGGAGGGAAAGGATGCAAGGTACTGTAAGTTGTTCAATTGTTTTGGTTTTACAATTAGTGAGTGATTGTGCATACATTGCTTCGTGTCTGTGTCTCTGTGTGTATGTATATCCGTTGGTATATGCCTTGACATTGCAGTTGTGCTTCAGATATGAAGATTTTTTCGGGAAGAAGACTCTTTCCACCCACGAAAAGGAGCAGCTGAAACTTAAAACCAAAATAGAGCAGATGGAAAAAGCAAATATGGACCCAAAAACTTGGACCATGCAGGGAGAGGTAGTTTTATTCTCTCGTGTACTTTATTTGGAGACTGATGGACACTGATGCCATAGTGTAACTTTATGTATGTTGTGGAGTACATGTATCTTGAAATCGATTATGGATGTTAGTTTTGGCTGTTGACAGGTAAATGCAGCAAAAAGGCCAAAGAATAGTGCGCTAGAAGTTGATCTAGATTTTGAGCACAATGTTAGACCCGCCCCTGTGATCACTGAGGAGGTTACAGTTGCAGTTGAGGATATGATTCGGAAAAGGATCGAGGAGGTAAACAACATACTTGGTAGACATAGAAGGATATACTATTATGTAATGAGTATAAGGGACGGTAATATAAATTTAACGGTCTTATTGACCAGTCATGCATGTACATGCAAGTTTATGGTACTCTGTATAGTGGAGACAAAAGAATCCCCATTCTATCATCATTTCATGTGTATTGTTGCTTGTTTTATATTTTTTGTCTGTGGATTGTAACCAGTCATAACACGGACTTTATAGGAACTTTTTGATGATGTTCAAAGGGCTCCAACCTTACCTACAAAGGCACCAAGAAAAAGTAAAGACATGGTAAGCATTATTCTTTAGTATCTTTGGAGAGTGTTTCTACAATACATTTACATCTTCAATGTTTAATCTATTTTTGTTTAATATACAGGATGAAACTAAGAACAAGGATGGTCTGCATAAAGTCTATGAGGTATATATCTTCTGGTGTATATTGCATCGCTTGGTTCACTAATGTGCTCCCACATTTGTGTCCCCTTGAGAAGAATATTTCTTTTTCTTTTTAAGATCTATATGATATATTATGAAATGTTTTTTTTTAACTATTATCGTAGTTTATTGAATTAAAAAAAAAGCACTGAGTTGCTATTGTTTACAACTTTCCGCAGGAAGAGTATCTTCAACAAACAAATGCAAATTCCAGTCCATTGTCAGCCAAAGACAAGGAGAAGACTGAGGTGTGTGTTTTCATTGCTGCTTTTCTATCTCTGCTACAACTTAGTGTTTCTTTGTATCGTTGTTTACATCCGAACTTTAGTCTCCCAGTATAAACATATAAGAATATCTGTATGAATTCTTTCAAGGTGTTATCTTTGACTTTCATCCATCTCTGTTTGGAGGTGCCATTTTATTGACCTTGTGGTCTGTATCTTTGATCAGGCAGAATTACTGTTCAAGAAGCTTTGCTTGAAGTTGGACGCTCTGTCACATTTCCACTTCACTCCAAAACCTGTATGTGTCTCAATCATAAAGTTTATATACGTGTAAGAAACTTAATTTGTTTTTTTGTTATTGACTGGTTTAATGCTATCTATTATATAGGTTATTGAAGAAATGAGTATACAAGATAGTGTCCCTGCTCTAGTTATGGAAGAGGTACCATGAACCTTACCTTCCGTTATTACAATTGTGTTTTCCTTTGAAGATATCATTGTACTATTCTGACATCTGAAATAGACAATCCCAAGCTAAGCGTGTAACATCTTCATTTGGCAGATTGCACCTGTGGCCGTCTCTGATGCAGCAATGCTAGCTCCCGAGGAAGTGTTTTCTGGCAAAGGTGATATCAAAGAAGAAGCAGAACTTACACAAGCGGATAGAAAAAGAAGGAGAGCTAACAAGAAAAGGAAATTTAAAGGTAAGGTTGGGACAATAGATGTTATATTTTTCACTCTTTTCATTGTAGATTGGCTGTACGGATGATTGAATAGGCACTCCCTGGAGGGGTGTCCCTCTTAGGGCCAGAACCATTGAGTGTCAACCCGCCTTGAAATGGCAACCACTGGATCTTGTTGGATTGTTGCCAATCGGGTTATTTCTAATTGGCTGACTACTACAAGACCTTGTGATGTTTTTGCCAGGCCGGTTAACAAGAAAACTTAGATACATAAGCATTCTACGACTTTGAAGCTCATATTGAAGTATCAACCAACTTGGTCACTTAACGTGAATCCGAAATCCGAAATATTTTCTGATTGGGTTTGTCTCAGTGATTAGTTTGCCTGTGTGCCCATCTTTTTATACATCCCCCATTATATGTTGATACTATGTGAAAGATCTCAAATGTTGCATCAAGTACTGATTATGGACATCCATTACAGCTAGGACAGCAGAGAGGATGGCAAAGAAACCGCGAGACAGCAACAAGGATAGCATAGAAGCCATGTGACATCGAGGTGCATTAGAACTTAGAAGACCATGGAAAATACAGGCAAGCGAGAAAATTTTGATCTAGTCATGGTTGCAGTACAATGACTACTAGGAAGAGCGGTGGTGGTGGTGTTGGTGGTGGAAGTCCATCTTGCTCACCCTTATGGGTCTCTGGTCCAACAATGAAGAAATCATGCTTACAACCTTCATGCTTAGTGGACCCTTGTTTTTATATTTTATTTACGTTTACTAAAGTAACTCAAATACAAATTCTTGGTAGATGGTATGTTGTCTTGAGAAGTTGAAATCAAAAGGAAGTGAGTTATCCATGTTGCTTTCTGTTTGTGCCAATCGTAACTTCAGCTTAGTATAAACCGTCAAAATTGACTGTTTCAAACACGTTTGATTTGGAAACTCGGTATATTGTAAATTTCTGTCTATGGACTTGCAAAAGTCGATACGAGTTAAAGAATCCAAAGAGTTAAAAGAATCCAAATGTTACAGTTTTCATTATCGAAAGACCTGATATAATATTCAAAACCAACCCTTTTATATCAAAATTCCCAACACCCTCAACTTGTGGCAAAGAAACCGCGAGACAGCAACATCCTCAGCTTAGTAGGTGTTGTTATTCCTCTACAGTTAAGGTCCCATGGAAGATGCTTAAGTACATAAACAAATGTGATACAAAAAATCCGGCCACAGACAAGTTCACCCATCTTCAGTGTTCATGGTTCTTCTCGAAGGAGTTTGCCCCTAGAAAGTGTTCTATTTGTTCAAATTTTCTTCAAGCCTCTCAATAGCGGCACCAACACCACCCTTGGCTCCTCTATGATCTGAATTAATGTTCCCTTTATTTGCAATCTCCACCAGCTTCAAATGCGTCCACCCTGCCACAAAATGCATTGACCGTTGTAAGCATGCAGCATAGGATCAATCAATGTGTAGAGAAGTAACATGGTTGAATGACTTACCAAGAGGGAAACCAATGACTGCTCCAAGGACAGAACCCAGAAGCATATTTCTTCCACGCCATTGTATTGATCCTGGCACTAGTTTAATGAGAAGCAGGATGTTAGATAACAAGAAGACTGATGTTTATCAATTAGTTTCACATTCTGAAGCTTTGGACAACAAGTTCAGAAGTCTATACTTCAAAACATGTCCAATAACTACAAAAGCAGTCGGTAAATAAGCCCCATATAGTAGAAGTCGTACATAATAACCCAAATGTAGCAGCAGTTGCTGAACCAGCTCCAACAATGTTGAAAACATCTTGCACACCCCTTTGCTCCGCAAATAGATTTTGCAAACCGAAAAAGGTAGCAGTAAACAAACCAAGGCGCACTCCACCAACAATAGAGCCCCGCGTGACTCGAATGAACCTTTTCTCCATTGCATCTCTCATCAAACGATATTGCTCACGCTTGTCTGGTGTGCTCCCAAGCTTCAACATCACTTCAGCATCCTTGCTCTGGCGAAAGAAGCAGAACATCCTCACATGTTTGAACAAATATAGTTTGCACGTAAGCACAAAAGTAGAGCATCACTTAACATAAGTAAATAGTAAGTATCAACGATCCACCAAGAACACATAATGGATGAAGCCTAAATTCAAAGCCACTGTCTCAACTAGTCAATGACATTCGTGAAATCGACAGTCAAGTATGCCCTAGGAGCTAGGAAACTTACAACTGAAGCTGACGCTTCCTTGCTACCACCGTACAACATCCCTGCAAAGACTCCAGCAACAGTTGCTGTGCCCCAGTTGACAGTGCCAGCTAGTTTCGGAGAGTGCTTCACCAAAGAACACAAAATACCATTCATTAGATACAGGCAGTAATGCATTATCGTCCCAATGCATATGCCAGAACTCTTTCTAAACAATGCTGCTGTAGAAATAAACTGATTTCGATAATGTGGAGTTGGGCAGTCTGGCATTTTCACAAACACTTGGTGGGCACTTAAAACTCAACGGAATTCACAAGTTTCAGAAGCTTATAACACCCAAAAACCCAACCTTTAAAACACTAGAGTCAACAATTTAGTAAAACCCAACAAAGCAACTCCCTCGAAAATCCTAAACCTGACAACGAAACGATCAATTGGGACTGGAAAAACGAATCAATTCAAAACTAGTAATAGCCAACAAGTCAATATCTGGTCAACCATATCAGAGAAATCAAAAGTGAGCAGAGATGTGATCCATTACATTTGATACAGCTTCTTCGGATTTCTCCTGAGCTTCTTCCATTGTCATATTAGCACACGGTAAACACCCAAAGTGAAGGTCTTGATAATTTTGTGATTGTTTTGTAGAGAAAAGTATGTCTTCTTTAGTGAAGTAGCTGAAGAAGGAGGTCTGATTTTGGACTAGTAGCAGTATTCTGGGTAATCGCAACAGAGTAGAGGTCTTATATGCCATCGCCGAATCTCATTTCTCGGTTAGTTAACACGTGGCAGTTATTTCGACGAGTGAAACGTCGTGAAAGGTTATTGCTTTAAACTTTCCTTAATCTTAACTATACACAAACTAATCTTTACCGTTGCTCTTTCACTTTGAATTATATATTGTATCATTTCAGTGCAATTTCTATTGCCTTGCAGTACCAAAAAGCAATCTAAAGCTCATCGCAAGAATTTCAAACAGCAGCAGCTCTCAGACAAAAAAGAGAAGCCAAAACCCATAAACAATTCGCCAAGATTCTCAAGCACTACCTACATGTGATATGCATAAAGTCCCTAAAATCATGCTCACTAGGCCAAGCAAGGTATCATTGCAGCTCACTACCCCTTCTTTCCTCTCAAACACAGAACACAAACTAGTTTCTTTCACTCTCTCATTTACATCCATGAGGACTACTTCTACTACTATGCTCATAATTCTCAGCCTCCTCCAGCTTCTATTTGCAGCACTAATTCCATCAACGTCAGCCAACACATGTAGATCCTACTGTGGAAACATAACCATAGACTACCCCTTTGCGCTCCACTCAGGTTGCGGCCACCCGGGTTTTCGAGACCTCCTGTATTGCATCAACGATGTGCTCATGTTCCACATAAGCTCGGGATCCTACCGTGTTTTGGAGATAGACTATGCTTATCAAGCCCTAACGCTACATGACCCTCACATGTCAACTTGTGACACCATTGTCCTAGGCGCAAAGGGTAACGGCTTCGCAGTCGAGCAATGGCGGGCGCCCTACATGAACCCTACCGCCGACAATGTGTTCATGTTGATAGGCTGCTCAGCTCAGTCCCCACTCTTCCAAGGCTTCCCGGCAAAGCACTTGCCATGTAGAAATGTTTCAAGCATGAGCTGTGAGGAGTACTACGGTTGTCCTGCTTGGGACCTTTTGGGCCCCAGAATGGTGGGCTCCAAGTTCGGGTCAGGCCCACCAGAGTGCTGTGCAGTGCCATTTGAGGCTATCAAGTCTGTCAACCTCAGTAAGCTTCAGTGTGAAGGGTACAGCAGTGCTTATAGCCTTGCACCACTGAGACTTGATGGGGCTAATGGATGGTCTTATGGGATCCGAGTCAAGTATAATGTGCAAGAAAATGACGAGTTCTGTAGGGCTTGTGAGGCTACTGGAGGCAGGTGCGGGTATGGTACCGATGGCATTCGGCAACTGTGCATGTGTGGGAGCACAAATTCGACATCAAACTGTGATACTGGTTAGACATCATCAACTTCATTCTCCATGTTTACTACATTCTACTCTGTCTAGAGAGTAATATTTGTCATGCCGAAAATATCGCGTGTTATGTGTTTGGACGATCTATTAGTAACATACTGCTGTCTCAAAAAGCCTTCTGTATACTTGTATCTGGTAATTTGCAGTGAAGTCATCATCAAGAAGAACATACTCGAAGGCAGACACAGTGACAGGTATGTTGTTTTGTTTTAGCTCTCTACTGGATGTGTCGAGAATGCTTTTATCATCAACTGTTCAAAGACATCATCTAATATTTTGGTTTCTGAGTTCCGTCTTCATAACATGTTTGTAGGATTACTGATGTGTTTGCTGGCTTGGATTGCAAATAAGTGAAACTGTGAAAGAACCATTCTTGAAATGGTTTGCTGCATCTGAAATTCTGCATCAGCATATGTGATGCCTATATCTTCCAAATTTCTACAGATACAAATGTTATCTTAATGTACATGTCACAGTTACAGATATGTTGGATTGAGAGAGTTGTAAAAGATTTTTTTTTTAAATTTAGTTGATGTCATGTATAAGTACAACATATAATTGTTCAACATGCATAATCGGAAATGAAATTCACTTGGGTTTGAAGTTGACAGGGGAAGATCTCTTCAAGTCTACGAGTCGTATTTTCAACATCCATGAGGTCCAAGATTTATCTGCCCCCTTTCACGTGAAAATCTAACCCAATCACCGCAAAGTAATTTACAACGATTTGCCTTATTTTTGTTCTCTCGAACTGTATAGGCTCTATAATTGCTTATAACTACAACAAAAACTCGACGTCCAAAGCATACGAGAATATCCTTAATAAATGACTGTATCTCTCCTCATAGTCTGCAATCGTGAAATGAAAAGGATTAGGAAATGACTCTTTAATAATATACTTGCAATGTCAAATCTAGAGCTAGATCACTTACATTTGAGACCTCTACCCAACGATCGAGAGTCTTCACAGCTTTCCCTGAAAGTTGTATTTCACGAGCCAAAGAAATCCCTTCAGCTAAAGTCTTTACACGACTGCTTACTAGGAGAGCTGCTGCTGCATTTAGAATCTGACCATGTGGTAAAATGGAATTAATTTCTCTAGCATAGAAAGTAATGAAATTGATATTTTGCAGGAGGGTATGAGTAAACTTACAAATGCATCTGCGACGGAACTCTTCTCCCCTGATAATACACATTTCAGAGCCTCCGCATTGTACTCTGGGTCTCCCCCTCGCAAATCATCCAGAGTGCATCGAGGAATTCCAAAGTCCACTGTGATATAAAAACTATGACTTAAGTACAATAAAGTTGAAGCCATGAAGAAGTTGTCCAAAATTGCCAACACAAATAGAAATGAGAACCAAAGATTCTCACATGGATCGAAGGAGAACTTTTCAATTTTATTAGGAGTCACATCAAGGATATGTCCAGGTCCTGTGGTCAAATCAAGTACACACAAGTAGGATTTACATCAAAACTACATACAAAGTGAGAATTGGTTCAGAGAGAAACATAGAGAACATTATCTGTACGGGCAAAAATAAATGTTACACTAAAACATCTGAACAATGATAATTCTCATGATAAAGATTTGGAGTATACCAAGGGGACTCATTTCATCTAAACCCTCAGAATGAACAACTAATGCTCTCTTCATACCAAAACTTTGCAATGCTTTGGCCATCTTCAAGACCTGTTTCGTTAAGAAGTGAACCACGTGCATATAAAAGGAGTCAATTTAAAATAAAATCTGAGATAATATGACCACAGACCGCTGTGTCCATCGAAATTTGAAAAACATGCGTAAAAGCACTTAGATTTTGTCAATAGGGTGGTACGACAAGAGCTAAACACTTACCAGGTCTTCCTTATATACACCAACAACAGCAAAAGGCACTCTAGCTGGATTCAACATAGGTCCCAAAATGTTAAACACAGTTTTTACTTTTAGCTTTTTCCTTACAGGACGAACAACATTCATGGCTGGATGATACTTTGGTGCCATCATAAAACCAATGCCTGCTTCATTAACACATCTACACACCCCCTGTTTCAAGAACAAGAATATAACAAGTTGCATGAGAATTAACGAAAAAATCTGGTCGGTTGAATTTAATCTCTTTTGGCATGTCTTGATACAATTTGTAAAGATTACAATTTTAGCCATGCACCTAACATAATGTTTCTTGCGGCTATTAAACTAAACAACTGTCTAACCAAATGGAAGACCACTAGCCTTAGGGTCGAGATCAATAATCACATCCATAGCTTCTAGTACATCAGCACTTCCACATGCAGAAGAACTCGAGCGATTTCCTTGCTGAAATAAAAACAATCATTTAGCCATTATAGAAAGAAAGAAAAACGGTTTCTCCATCACAAAATCATAATAGTATCAACAAAGATGGACTATTACCTTCGCCACTTTTGCGCCACAAGCAGCAGCAAGTATCGCTGCCCCAGTTGAAATGTTCACAGTGTTGGCACCATCACCACCAGTTCCAACAATATCAACGGCGTCATCTAAACCCTCTATCTTCAAACTATGCTTCATCATTGCCTTTGCCAATCCAACAATCTGTTTCACCATAAAAAATGAGAGAGTTTTCAAAAAAAAAAAAAGACCAAACAAGAAAAACCAGATGCCCCATTTATGACTACTTCCAAACACAGAACAACAAATCATAAAGCTAACACCAAAAGATGAGTACTTTGAAGAAATGACTTACTTCTTCATATGTCTCTCCTTTAGCTCTCAATAACACAAGAAAGGCACTAATCAAAGCCTCATTAGTATCACTCAGCAAGAACTCCAATGAAGCTTCGGCTTCAGACTCCGATAAATCCACTCGATCAATCAACGACTCTATCAACTGCAAACACAAAACCAACCAAATGTAACAAAACCCAATTCCGTTTTTCAATTCACCAGAAAACAAAACTGAAAGAAACCCAATTGGGGGGGGCGGGGGGCACCTCACTGAAGGAGCTCAACGGTGCGTTTGATCTCTCAGAAACAATGGACGAGGAGGCAGAGAGCACAGCTCTGCAAAGCGAAGATGGGCTCGTCTGGTTTGCATTGGGAAACAGAGCAGTGGTCTTAAACTGGAGCTTAGTGCGGTGGTGAGTCAACGAAGCAAGACTGGTGGTGAGAAAGTGAAGCTGTGCTGACATTGCCATTGTAATGTCTTGCTACCTGAGCAACCAATTTGCTAACAAGTGATAAGCATTCAATGGTCAAACACAAGGTTTCAGAGAGAGAAGTGAGGATTGAACTATCAGTTTTGCGACTCTTGAAAAACGGTTCGGTCTTTGGGCTTGGTTCTGGGACAGATCGAAACAAATCGACAAAATGAGCAGACTATCTCACAAAGACCGAAAAATAAAATAAAAAATTACATAAAAGGCAATGATTTTCCTTTTCCTTTTCAAGGGATTTTGGGTTCTCTCATGAGTCTCATGAGTCTCATGAGTCTCATGTAAATAGGCCTATGTGCTGCTTTTGTTTATTTCTTAAATGTGAAGGGTGTTACCCGAATGTGTTGTTATGATCAATTTCGTGGTACTAGTAGGACGAAGAGAAGAGGGGAAGTATATATCGAGACTGAGAGTGAGAGTCAGAGAGAGATGAGATGACACTCGTGACAGATTTGCAAGAAGGCGTCGGATAGAGTCGAGGAAATGGAGATACAGCAGCCCAATAGGTTATTTTTAGTACAATATACTTTTGGGCTTGTTGACATAAATTTGGGCTGCAGTGTGGATAGAGGGTATGGGCTAGACGTCCTTGCCACCAGACAAGTACATTATGTTGCCACTATACATAAGATCACCATTTGACCCATAGGCTCAAAAAGTCTGTGGGTTGTTCGACCCCGAAAATCTTAAGTCCGGTCCGGCTCGAATTTAGACCCGAAAAAGTCCGGCCCTATGAGCATAGGGCTGGGCTGGGACTGAGGTCCTAAATTCCATGGGGCCAAAAAGTCCAGCCCGTAGGGCCGAGCTCGTCAAACTCATCAATTGTATATATTATAGATTATTTTATCAACATTAACCTCTAAACTCTCTAATTTACCTTAATATATATTACTCATTTATATACTAAATATCAATTTTTTAGGCTTATATATTATTTAGTGTATATAATTATTGATATAATTGATAATTAAACACTCTTAATTTTAAATTTTTTCATTTAAAACAACTAAAAAAACCGGACCGACCTGACCTTATAGAACTTAGCCCAGCCCGGCCTAAAGCCCGAGGGCGGTCCGTGGGTTTCAAATTTTCAAAAAAAACTCGGCCCGACCAAGCACAAATTTTAGAGACATGACGAAAAAGATCCAGCCCGGCCCATTGTCGAACCTTAACCGGACATGTGAGGTTCAACATGTTTAAGTGTTCAACACTTGAACGTTTATATGGGTGACTTACCTACTAAACTACTTGTCTTGGTATTTGATCAGTTGTACTCAGTCATAAACTTTTATTTATTTCATGAAAGAATTTACGAGTTTCAATTTTTTCTTTGTATAACTCGAAACCAAAACTTAAAGTTCGAGGTAGTAGCTAGCATTCTTACCACTTCTAGTAACATACTTTGTCAGTCGGCACGAGTCTATATCTATACTATTTATTAAAGAAACTCATGTTGTCAACTATAACTGATTATTTATATATATTATTAACCCTTTAACTATAAAAAAAGTATTGATAAGAAAAAATATGGGAGGATATAATTATAATTATATAAAAAAAAAACTAATAAAAAAGAAAGCACAGCACATGCTTTGCATGTGTGTATATTTCTAGTGTTCACGAGCTGTGTCAACGACTATGATGAAAGGCCAGAGTACGACACGAAAAACTACGACGAGAACTTTCTCAGATTACCAAAGGAGATATAGTGGAGGAGATTCTGTACAAACTCCCTCTCGAATCACTTGTCCGGCTCAAGTTCGTGCCCAAATCGATCGTGGCGTAGCTTGGTCTCAAACCCTAACTTCACCCACTAAACAACTATTTTCACGTACAAGTCGTTGCCTTCTTGGTCAATGTTGACTGTACGGGTGACTCGACACCAAACTTGTAAATCGCATCCAAGTTTCATGAAGGTCCATACCTCCTAACTGGTCCTGGTCTAGATGTACATCGTAGGTTCTTGCAATGGTCTCCTCTGTCTAATGGATCTCCGATCCGGGGCGACCAGTGTTTTCAACTTTACATATCCAATCCTGTTACTCGTGAGTCTTTAGGAACTGTTAGACTATGTTTGGCAATGGAATTTTGAAATCCCAAGGAATTTTGAAATTCAGGATTTGTAAATACCAGAATTATGATATGATGGGATTTAATGGATGGATTTTCAAAATGACTTGAGTAAATTGAGAATTCAAAGACAATTTTTCAAATTCTGTTTTCTCATTCCATTTTATAATGGGCATTTTTTTTAAAAAGAAATTGTGATATCATGAATATTTTTTCATATCTTCATTGATAGAATAAAATACTTATCGCAAATACTTACTAATAATATTACAAAACATAAATACTCATTTGTTACAAATCTTACAAGTCGACATAAATAATATTACAAGCAAATCGTACTTCAAAATCTCAAAGTTCTAAATCTCTTGTTGAGCATGATATATTTGATAGTCGGCAAACATTTTCAATGCCAAGTGATCACGAAATGCGGTCTACTCATTAGTAGCTTCAACTGTAAGAATCTCAGGTTCATTAACTTCAATGGGCATCATTAGCAACTATATATCAACCGAATCTAGAAGATGCAACTGTTCAGCTTCTAACAAAAGATCATTGTGTTTTTCAGCCCATATGAAGTTGTGCAACACACAGCAAGCATTAATGATTCTAACTTGTGTTTTAATGTCAAAAAAAGAAGTTGTTCTTAGTATGCTCCATGTTTTAAGGTCGGACAACTGATCCAACAGTCACAGAGATATGAGTCACATCCAACGCTCCCAAATAATTCTAAATTGATTAAAAAAAAGGTAGTGAATTATGTACTTGAGTGAAATAGTTAATGAAATTTTCTCAAACTATCAATTTAATTAAAATTACTTCAAACCATCTCCATCTCCTCATGTCAGCACCTTGAAGAGCACAATCATGATGCTTCAAATAATCCTTACCGATTCTCAAAACCACACGCAACACACTATCGAACTGCCTACTTATAGTTTCCTTGGAACGATAAAAATGAAGATGAATCGATCTAAATTTTACATCATATCCAAGGATGTATAGGAACATTGCCATGGATTCTTCAATGGCAACATTTCTTGTTCCTTGCAATCCACCTTTATCGTGTAATACTTGACAAAGTCTATGAAATACGCTCTTGCTAACCCTTAAATTTTCCATGCACTCAACTTCGGATCCATTATACAAGCGACTCAAAAACTATTGTCTTTGTTCATCCCAATCAGGTAAGGGCACTCTTATTATAGTTCTAAATTTGCAGTGGTGCTAAGCTAGTATTAATGTCAAAAATCTCGGCACGGCAACCAAATAAACTTTCATTTTCTCCATCATTGCTTCCTTCTCATCTTCTTCTACTCTAGCACGCTTACAACAAACATCCATCCTTGATTCTTGGTACCTAGATTCACAAGTTCAAACACGACCTAGGTTACGAAATACATATATTGCATTTACAAGTAAGGTAATATACCAGCAAGTGGCAGTGAACCAAACATCTGAACAGTAAGTGGTAGTGAACCAAAGCAGTAACAAATTTCATCATAAACCAAATCAAATTTCACTACTGGTAACTTCAGTCTAAACATCATAAGCCCGAATTCAGAAGCATATATTAAACAAGTTTGATTATGTTTACGGTATCAAAATGTCCAACTTACACAATCACTAAAGCAGAAGAATTTGGGTTTGACAAGTTGACCAGCAGTATACTCGAAAAATGTTCGCAAATCTATCAAGTAACTAGCTTCTGCCCCAAAAGTAACAGTGGGGGTACCAATAGTTGCCAAAAAGTCTACAGTAGGATTCTTGTTCAGACCAACTGCTGATGTGAAAGATGCATGTTCGTGGCGATATTCCACTTCCAACTGCAATATATAGAACATATGGCATAAAGTTGTAGCTAAAATTTTAAATTAATGTTGCACTTCATCACTTTAGAGATCAAGACAAGTTACCTTGCCAGATTTGTAATCAGGGAATTTGATTGAAGCAGTGGCTTCTGTGGAAGGTATGACATCTGTGATGGTAAGCTTCGTTGAGAGCTGTTAAATAAAAATTTCATTGTTAGAAACAAAAGTTATTGCAATTCATATAACACAAGGGAAGATCAAGGTGTAGACTATACATTTGTATATGTGTCAGCCTTGACATTAAGTTTAGCATTCTTGTATTTGTCCTAAGTAGCTACATCCCCGTGAGGGAAACCTCCTTTCTTCGCCACAGAGGAGTTAATGGCCTAAAAACAAACATATGGATTACTACAAGCTAGCTACAACTTTAGAAAAGGCACTTTAGAAAAGTAAGACCACAAGCAGCAATATTAGATCATGGCAGCAACAAGCTTTAAATTCAGGTAACCCAAGTTAAAATTGATAAGTACAACATGTCTAAGCAGGTATTTACATAGCACAACCTACAATCAATATCTGAATTGATCCTTATAACTTTGCCAAACGAGTATCCAATACTGTAAAATATATGTCTCAGTAAGTTAATGATTTACACTATTTTGGAAAAGATAGAAGCGGCCAAAAAGCAAGCAACATAGAGCCAAATCTTGGGTTCTCAAAAAACATCAATTAGGAAGCAACAGATTATATCGACGAAAAAAAAGTGAGATTATATCAGCGGGAGAGATGAGCTTACAATGCCAGATTCACTGTAAGTGGTGACGCTGATCTTCTGGTTGATGCTGTAATCCTTGTTGAGCAAATCTATAAACAAAGCAATACATCACAGACCCATAACAGGCTTTGGTGTAGCCTTTGAGATAAAAAAAAAATAGGAAACCAATAGAAGATTATGAGTACATCAACCATGAATATATATAATAGGAATAAAAAAATAGGAAAGCAATACATCACAGACCCATAACTAGAGCTTTTCCTAATAGATTATGAGTCCCAATGACTATATATAATAGATATGTCTACACAACCATTTATACACATTTACATAAGTTCACATGACTACATGCAGTGAGATAATATCAACATAGGCATGTTTTTATTGAACTATTTCTTCATCTTCTTGTGTAGTCGCGTAGTTGTATGACCTAAACAGTTGTTAAACCATTTAAAATCAAAATAACGAAATAAAAATAAGAGTAGAGCAATTCATAGGAAAAAATACCTCAGCAAATTGATCGTATCCACACAATTTTCAATCAAGTTTTTTTAAAATTAGCTTTGCATCCTTCTGTTCCTGGTTAGCTAACAAAAACTTCTTCGCCTTCTGTTAAGAAAAAAAGAAAGAATCATAAGAAGCATGCGAATATAGACTCTACGTTTAAGTATTTATCTGATTAGCTCAAAATGGCATAAATTGTATCATCAATTGATCCAACGGCTCATATTCCTTACAAACAACTCACAGGTTTATTGAACACTGGACAAAGTTGAGTGAAATACATGTATCATATTTCTTTATAATAACCAACATCAAGAAAAGTAGGCAAATTATTGCACGATTTAGAATGTTAGCAATTAGATGGTCACTAGATCGATAACGAAGATGCTAATAAATCCCTTTTGTCCACGCATATTTGTGTTTGATATATATCAATATATGCTTACCTTGGATCAATAAGACCAATGTATATGAGCATATAGTTTAAACAGGTACTTGATCAACACAAATTACTATATAGATTGAAACAGTTAGAAATTATGATTTTTGCACTAAGAATGAAGCTATAATTAAATTTTCTGAAGGCACACATTGACTGTTTTTTGTTTTTCAACATAAAGATGCCAGTCAACATTACAGACATAGCATCATGATCACCACCGACTATCAATTCTAGATTTCTAGGTCTATAAACTCCAGACTCACCAAAATCAACTATTCTATAGTACCTCTCGATAGTAATTGTTATCAATTTTCTGATTTCTATAAAGAGATATCGTACAGGCTTCGAGAAATTTTCAAGTCCCTAATGAAACACATAAACTGGATTCAAAATTATAAATGCAAGCAACCCAATTCATTGCATATCCAAATTTGAAATAGTCTCTATTAACAACCTAATTCAAGCAATGAATCCATTCCAATTCAACGATAAAGCCAAGAGTATCATATTTGATAACTAAAGGAAGAAACACATATAACAAACCAGTCCAAAATTGGGCATCCAATCAATTCAGATGCATCGAAAAAAATCATTGACTAAAACAATGGATGGGAGCCTAACATATAGAACGAACCTTGAAATCAACGATGGCCGAAGAGTAAAACGTATGTTCTTGCTCTAGTCGCATCTCTCGCGCTAAAGATTTTAGAATTTTCAAATGATGTCTATTGAGACAAAATCAAAAAATTTCGATTTTTGTTCTGTCCCAAAATCTCTTCATAAATCCCAATTTTATGAAATCTCACTTCTATTTTTACCAAACAAGAGATTTGTGAAGTGAGATTTTGAAATCCCTTCATTTAATCATATTCTGCCTTGAAATCTCGTTGCCAAACAAGCTGTTTGGGTACAACATTATGGATTTGGGTTCAATTCTCTCAGTCATGTCGATAAAGTAGTGTTGATGTTTTCAACCAATAGAATAGACGAAGCAACGGTTTTGACAGTTGGCTCCGGAAGTTGGAGAAATATTGCGAATTACAAACCGACATGTAGTCCTAGTTGTATTGGGTATGATGATGATATGTTCTATATGAATGGATTTCTTCATTGGGTTAAGTGTTGGAGATGTGCTCATCGATTTCAGAACAAATCCATTTCTATAAGTACATTCGATGTAGAAAGAGAGAAGTGTTGTCGATTACCACCGTTTCCTGCGGAAGTTGAAAAGTTCAAGTCTTTTTCGATTAACCTTGGAATCATAGGAGGTTGCCTCTCTCTCTATTTGTTCACAAGTTGCTGACGAGTGAGCTTAGTGTTTGGGTGACGAAAGATTTTTGAGAAATAATGGTGATGTTAAACTAAATAAATTATGAAAATATTAATTTAATTAGTAAATTAAAACAAAGAACAAATTGTAGAAATAGAAGAACTAAGAATAAAGTTGAGTTACGTGTATCACACGTTCTCCTTGAGAATTTTTACGCCGCTTATAGGCTTGTATGACGTCATTCTCCATGATAAAATAATTTCTTAAGTTTTTGTACCGCAACACAAGAACTTTTTGTCGAACCGAAGAGTACTTTACTCTATGACTGAAACCAAACTTGAGAGCTTGAGAGGGAGAGAAGAGATTAGAAGAGAAAATTATTTTCTGATAAGATGAAAAATGAGGAGGAGGAAGCCTCTATTTATACACACATGTGTTAGGGTAATCTATCGGATTAATAGTGGTAGTTTAGGAGTTTTAGTCGAATGACGGCGACGACCGTTGTTGATTAAGGCTTTACCCTTTACCCTTTCCCTAAAAACAAAAAAAAATCTTGATATCAAGTTCGTGAACTGTGAGATCAGTGTGGTCTATCGATCAATCGATTGAATCTACGGCTAGGATTCTAATATGGTCGATCTATGAATTATATTTCTTAAAGATACCATTATATTAGGTACGTATATAATTTATTTATCCAGATCAAAGGTTTGAAATTTTGGAAGCCAGGACTAATCTACCTGGGTTCTTATTGCAATATGACAACTAGAAAAGGACTTCATCGGCGTTTGTGATACTAGATAAACCAATTCGAGATAAGAAAATTAAAGGAATTATTTGAAACTTGGTATGATTGAATCAACCGGGCTCACTTCTTGTCTGGTACTGCAATATGTAGTTTTGCACAACGCCAGCGAATACAATCTCAACGAAGAGATGGGAGATAGAACTGAGAGAGAGAGACAGAGAGACTCTGCATCTATCTGGTTAACGGCTAAAGGACTAAAGTTAACGGGGTTGGATAGAATTTAGAGTTAAAACCCACATGGCACCAGATTAACCATACCATTAGTTAGAGTGTGTAAATTGCAGGAACCTCCGTACTTCACGTCCCTCTCACTTTAAAAGAGCCGGATCCGTCTGTAGATTAATCTATTTTCTATTGTCATCCCATATACACATCAATATGAATCTATTGTACATTTTTATTTATTTTGGAATTTAGAAATACCACTTACTGATATATTTGTATAAATTTTGATATATTCTGTGTTCAAAATTTTATTTTTATTTGAATCTACATATTTTGTTCAAAAAAGAGAACCCAATTCTAATTCGGGCACAAACGCCAATTCTTGTCATAAAATGTTCCAAAACTCCAATAACAAAAGATGAGGAGCACAGAATTGTAGTCATGTAATTTTTTGGGTACATAGCTAAATAATGTATGCGACTCTCCATTTTTTTAGTCTTAATTCTATACCTAATTTTATTTAACTATGTTGTTGAATACCCATTTAAACTATAATAGTGTAAATTATTTTAAAAAAATTCTTTGTATCAAGTCCGATAATTGTTGTTTCTCTTTATAACTTACGAGCTACTTATTCAACCGTTCAATTTTTAAAAAAATGTTCCAAAACTAAGAACATGCCAAATACAATGTATTCTCGGTTCAACTCGTTATTGGGGCCAAGTAGTGAACTCTTTTCACCAGCCCAAATCAGATTTGCCTGTAATTTGAAGCCCCATTTGGCAACTTAACCTTGAGAAAACCAAAAACAAAGGCCCAATTTGACAACCTTCTTTTGGTGTCACTTTCAGGAAGACCAAATTTGATTCAATGCCATTTTCAGAAAGCAGAGGCCAAAACGTGATTCAAAACATTTCTATAAACGACACTGTTGACTTTTCAGAAGAAATCCAACATTCATTCATGTCTAAAGTCATGGACAATGAAGAAAAGGATGAGATCGATGGCCATAGAGAAATGATGGAGGAGAGAATGGAGAAATGTATGCTGGCACATCCAAAGAGGTTATGCTGAAATCACATATATATCAACCTCTTGAAGAATAGCAGCTAATCAAAGCACTTGGTAACACAAGCACTCAGTTAATTATTCAGTCAATCTGTGCAAACCATGGCCGCTCTGCCCATTAGTTTGTTGCTTGCGGATGGAAGATATTTGCACATATATATACAATATATAAGAAAGTAGGAAACTCAACTCATATATAGCTAGCAGAACAAAGTTTAAGCTGAAACTATTTGTTTTTTGACAAGAAATAGAAAACCTCGAAACTTTAAGACTGAAACATGAAGTCCAAAGATGTAGAGAAAAGCTAGTTAGCTGGAGATGAAGAACGAGAGAGGCTGCGAAAATGAAGGCAAATCGCTTTGTACTTATAATGCAGGATCTGACATCTACTAGGGCAACTGGGTGCGAGGGTTTTGGGCAGCGGGCAGGCTGGTGCATACAAGGAAGGGTGGGAATTCGGGCAGCTGTTTGTCTGGCTGAGCTGCCCTTTCCATTAAAAGAAAGTTTAATGTTGCAAGTTGCATGGCCGGTCTAGTAGCTTATCTTGGAAACCTGGGTGACGTGTATGCATGTGCATGTTATGTTTGTGTGACTCATCCACACTGTAACATTTGTCAAAACCCTGAAGCAGTGCTAGAAGATCTTTGGTCCGAGTTAACGATGGCATTTTTGCTTTAAAGTTGAAATCAAATATTTGAGGCGAGCCTAAACTGGCTAAGCTTACATTCACTTCGCTCGTGAGGTCTTCTGCTATAAACTAATTCAATGTGACAATACATGGCTAAAAGAACAAGGGTTGAAGAATCCAGGCAATGAAAAAGAATAAAGGAAGCTCTAATTTCACAAGATATTAACAATAAGATTGTCACATTTGGAGTCATGTACTCATATTGGCCCTGTATGCTAACGCCTTAAGCTTCCCACACTATGCGACATTACAGGGCTTCCAAGTTAGTGCCCAGTTTATAGGGGCAGGTTGAGGCGCTATTTACATTTTACAATCACTGTTCGAGTGTAACAAAGCTATGCGTAATACATGAACAAGCTATTCCCAGCAGCACTAGCAATTAAGTTGGCTTCTGGATGCCATGCCACCTGTAATAGCTTCGAGCTTAAGTCATAACTAATATCGTTACTGGCCGAGCTTGAATTGTCATGCCCTGAAAAATCAGAACAGATGGATAACATTTAACAGATAAAAAGATGTGTTCTATAAAAGAACAAGAACCAGAACATAATGAGGTTGGGAAGCCTAACCCTGCCGGTAAAAGCCTCGCGCCAGGTTGCTCAAGGAAGACCTCCTAGCCCTTGGAGCAGCCCGGGGAAGTGGCTTCCTATTTTTCAATTAAAAATAAAAAATAAAAAAAGATATCAAAGAAGCTCACACAGGAATAACATATGAGTTGCGTAACCGTCTTAAGTTCATATTATACAGACAGACCGAACATTCTATATTGACTTCCAGTTTTGGAAGAATTTTGTTCAACAAAGTTATCCAATTGAAAGAAACACTCTCTCTTCACTAACTGGATCTCATTCCACCAACTCCGAAACAATTTGAGGGAATCACACAAGAATATAAGGTTAAAGAGCCAAACCTGTTAGGATTTTTGCTAGCTTCTATTGTAATTCCTTCTTCGCCTCCAGCACCCGAGGAGAAAATGCGTACCAGGTTGCTGATTCAAAATTATAGAATGGTGTCACTAAAGCCGACGAGGTTGGCAAACACAACTTTGATTGGTAATAACCCTAACTTCCATGTATGTAGAGCATGTCCAGTCCCAACCACATACCTATATGACCCAGTTGCAAAATGAAGTCCATCTCCACTCAAGCAGCACCCGAATTTATCAAATATTCGGTCATTAGTATACAACTCAGATAACTGCACGGGAACAACTTTAAGCTGTCAGCTGAAGGGGATACGCGTATGCAAGTTCAGTCATAATCATGACACCCAGAATCAGTTTTGAACTAAAAAGGTTCTTCGATTTGGAGACCGGATGATATTAAGTTACCTTAGGACGCAGGTGCTCGTGAATTTTGTATACTGCAACTGGTGATGAATCCATATTCACGTCCCAGAGCTACAACATGTAACAAAATCAATCAAACAAACTTGAGTCTACAAAAAAAGGTAAGGAGGTCTGTCCAATCCAGCTTAAAAAGGAATAAGATTAAACTCAACTAGTAGTAAATACTTTTAGATTCATGTAGTCCCGACTTAAGATATATCGCCCATCCTTTGTAAACTTCATATCAGAGATGGAGGCAATAATTTCTGTGAAAAATGACTTCAACGCATGTGAATCTCCATCTTGTAATCTGTAACCACTCCAAATTAAGATGTTTCAGAACACGCTGTGAGTTGAGTCTGCAATAACATAAATAGGCAGACCAAAATAATTTCCTGTGATTAAACTCACATTTTTGCATTGTTATCACATAAAGCTGACTGCCTCATGTCAACTAAACGTATAAACCCTCTTGAGCTGCTGTATGCAAGCACATTACAATGAATGGGATGGAACTCGGCCGATGTTATGACCTCTGACATACATTTCGTCAATCAGAACAAAGATTCCAACCGAATAAAATATGCAAAGACCTTACAAATGAGACGACTGACTTCAAAGGATGCAGTCATTTATTTATTTGATTATTATAATATGAAGTGCTACAGATTGTTATGAAAGACTCAAAACTGAGTGCACGGGTTTGTCAGACCTAAGCACCCTGTATTTTTTTCCCCATTCTAAAGAGCAATGGTTTAAATATATATATTGAAGCAACCAAACTCCACAACTAAACATATCAATAATGATTTCTGAATCTGAAATTTGCTCAAATGCATGCACTAGTCTGTCATACAAGCTCAAAGAATCAATCAGATGTAAGGACTACAAAAGGGAACGAGAGACTACCAGTAAGGTCGTCCATGTTCGGTGGCTTCATATCTATAATATTGAAACACTGATCCTTGATGTCAAGATTCCACAAGTTTATTCTAAGGTCATCTGCAGAAACAAAAGTTTCACCGTCGCTGCACAAATATTTAAACCAGATTATTATTCATATCCTAACTCTCATGTGGAGATTTCTAGCTAGAAGATTACCTAATTTTCAGATAGAGATACCAGCAAATTTTACCTATTATTTGAGATGGAATGAATATTATAATCATGAGCATGCGCATACACCTTTCGGCATTTACTTTGAGCAGTGTCTTCAATGTCAGCAACCTATCACACAAATTAACCAAAGTATACTGTGAAACACTGATGTTAAAAGCACCGGAGTAATGCGAAAATATAAGTTCACTATACTACACACATATCAACCTTGGAATGTATATCTTGATATTGGGACATGTTATTAGCCAATTTATCTGTCCGCTCTTGATGATAGCCATTAGTAAGAGCTGGTTTGTCTTCTCTACTGATGAAACTCTTTTCAGACAGAAGTACATTGTCTGAACTCGTAATCGGACCCGGGTTCATTTCCTTTATTTTCTTCACCTTAGCTTCCTTGACCTGTTCTTAAAAACCCCAGAAAAGTACACAGATCAACATTGCTTGAGCATCTAGAGTAATTGTCATTATACTACATGATTTATTTTCTACTTTGTCAAACTAGCATCGGTTTTCCACACAGCTTTTGCATCCTTATTCCTTATATTGCATTGTCCTAGAAAATTCGTACCTTCCAAAGTTTTATTGTCTTGTCATTTGTCGAAAGAATGAACTGTGATCCGTTGGATGTTGCACACCACTTTACTTTGTTAATCTTCTCTTCAATTTCCACACTCTTTAAATAGTCAAACTGCATAAAACATAAACACACATGATAAAATGAGTCATCCTCCACTGGGTACAACCAATGCCAGTAACGCATTTCCTAGATAAAGCAACTCTCAAATACAAAAATTCAAAGCAGAATACCTCTGGTTCGTGACTCTGAAACTCGGTCTTAAATCGGAACTGAGGATGCCGGGTGGACGCGACGTCCATCTCCTCCAGGTCATTTCGAGAACAAAGCTCGTCCAAATTCTAAGAAGCCAATTCAAGAATTAAGAATTGCAAGGCCGAATTTTCCAAAAGTAACAGTAAAACCAACACAGCCATCTCATCATATCAAGGAAGATAAACATAGGCGCAAATGAATTCGAAAACAAAATCAAATCAAAATTCCTGTTTATTAAGGTAGATTTCTCAAAACAGTCATACTAGGTTAACTTAACCCTCACTCACATGTTTCCCACCCTTTCTCTCGAAAATTACACAACGGCCACCACGATCTCCGACGGCAAGGTGATCGCCGCTCTTGTCAAATCCAATAGCAGATATCACATCAACTACACAATCACAATCATAATCATAAATCACATAAACGAATCAACAACAACACTAAAATTCCTTTCGCATTTTGAAAGCTTCGTTAAAACATAATTAATATGCACTAACCTTGCTGAAGCTCATCTCCGGGGGCTCGTTCGCCGAAGACCTGAGAGAACTTCCATTCCAGTGACTCGGAGCTCGGACTAGTCGTCATGATGATGATGATGGCTTAGGTCGGCTTGGCGCTCATAAGACTCCAATGGAGGAGAGAGAGAGAGACTCTGGTCTGATTTAGTGTGTGCTGAAATTGAATCCCTCTGACTAATATGAGATGCCAATGCTCCTCCGTCAACCACTCGAATTTCCAGGAACATATATGCGCCAAAAGAAAATTAAAAAGGAATAGAATATATGCGCCAAAAAAATTAATAGGCCGGCAGCATGGGTTAAAACTCCGGTCCATTTAGAAAAGCCCAATACTTCTCTAGCTGTTTTACCAAAAGGTTGGTACTTGGTAGGGTTGTGTGGCGTGAGATGATAGTACGTGCAAACTAGGAGATTTAGAAAATGATGAAAATGAGGAGATCGATAGTTTTAGAAGTTTTTCATTGATTTTTCCTCCATTACAACGAGGCAACACAATTTAAGTATGCATAGCAAAGAGCAGTAATACAAAATAACGATAATGAAGACACATGGTTTGTACAAGACGACATATCGTGCAGGCAAAAGCATAGTATTATAGATAAGGACCACTTGTGGTCTATCACTCGACTGGGCTCCTAAGAGTGGGTTAGTCTCGATGCCCCTAGGCTAATCCTAACAAGCGCCCCCTAGAAGCAGCCTATCCTCAAGCGACGAACTCCAGGAAGCGGTTGGTATAGCGTGTGCCGTCTCCCATGTATCATCCTCCAAAGGTAAGTTCTTCCATTGAATAAACCATAGCATTACATTCCTCTTCTTCCAGCGCTCTACCACTATATCCAGTACCTTAAGAGGAATCAAAGAGAAAGCACCATCCGTATCAAACTTAGGCAGAGTTGAACTTACAAACACATTATCACCCAGTTCTTTTTAAGTAAGGAAACATAGAATGTGGGGTGAATCTTGGCATGGCTGGGCAAGTCCAGCTTGTAAGCCACTTTGCCAATGCGATTCAGCACTTGATAGGGCACACAGAACTGGGGAGAGAGTTTGGCCATCTACTTTTAACGATAGGGATGAAGTTTCATGAATACCCAATCGCCCACCTCAAACTCTCTTTTTGTGCCCTTGCGATCTGCAAATTGCTTCATCCGATTTTGGGCCGCATATATGTGATGTTTGAGTGATTAGAGAAGGTCATCTCTGGATTGGAATGCCTTATCTATAGCATTGACAGAGGTGCTTCAGGGTAAGTAATGATGGACCTGAGCTAGAGGGTAACCATAGAATGGTGACATTTTGGGATATGTGATGGCAATAAAGTAAGCATATTTGAAGAGATGATCTACCACCACCATTATGGAGTTCTTACCATGTGAATTGGGAAGGCCATCAATGAAGTCCATTGATATGTCAAGGCACACGTTATCAGGTACCGGTAAAGAGAGAGTAGGCCCGGAGTATGGATCGTCTCATATGCTTGTCTTTGACAATGATCACACTCGGCCACAAACTGCTTTGCATCCTTACGCATGCTAGGCCATGCAAAGTTGCAACAAAGCCGTATATAGGTCCGCAAATAGCCGGAATGGCCTGTCTGGAGGGTGGAATGGAACTCATAGAGTAATTTGGGTCTCCATTTTGATGAATAAGGCACAAAAGACAATCTTTGTAGAGGAGGTGACCCTCATTGAGTGCAAACCCCTTTTTGGTTTCTCTGGCTTATTGTAATGCCTCGATGATGAGCTTGGAATAAGGGTCATGTAGACAAGCATTGTGTATGGCAGTAACAGCATCCACGAGTGGGGCTGAAGAAGCTTGAATGGCCATCACCTTAAACTGCCTTAACAGCGCATCCGGTATCGTATTCTTGTCTCCTTGGTGGTACTCAATGCTATAGTTGTAACCCAACAGTTTTTCCAACCACTTATGTTGTGACGGTGTGGTTATCCTCTGCTTCATCATAATCTTGAGTGTCTTATGATCAGTTAAGATTCTAAAGTAGTGACCTAATAGGTACTGTCGCCATTTATCCGCTGCAAATAGAATAGCAAACATCTCCCGATCATATACGAACATGGCTTGGTGAGCAAGGGATAAGCACTTACTGATGAATGCAATCATATGGCATTGTTGAGTGAGAACAACCCCAAGTCCTATACCACTTGAGTCGGTCTCCAACATGAAAGGTTGGGAGAAATCCAGAAGCGCTAACACCTGAGCAGATGTGATCGTTGTTTTGAGAGTCCAAAATGTTGCCTCTACTTCAGAAGTCCGCTAAAAAATTTCCACTTTTAACATGGCATGGAGAGGCTAAATAATGATACCAAAATTCTTCACGAAATAACGGTAGTAACCAGCCAATCCTAAGAAGCCGCGCAAGGCTTTAGGTGTTTGTGGCTTGGGCCAGTCAACAATGGCAGACACATTTTGTGGATCTATGGCTACTCCATGAGCAGAGATAACATGACCCAAGTATTGCACTTCCTCTTGGGCGAAGGAACATTTAGACAGCTTGACCTTTAATGGATGGGCACGTAGCAAGGCAAAAATTTCTACCATATGTTTTAAGTGAGTATCAATGTCACTGCTAAAGATGAGTATATCATTAAAGAAAACAAGAACTGATTTACGAAGTAAGGGTTTGAAAACCTGGTTCATCAAAGCCTGGAATGTGGACGGTGCATTGGTCAAGCCGAAAGGCATTACAACAAACTCATAATGGCCTTCATGAGTGCTAAACGTTGTTTTGGGTATGTTCCGAATTTGGTGATATCCAGGTCGCAAATAGAGCTTAGAGAACACTGTGGCACCATGTAGATTGTCCAACATCTCATCTACAACTGGGATTGGGAATCAGTCCTTCACCGTAACCATATTTAACACTCGATAATCCACACATAATCTCCATGTGTTCTTCTTTTTGCGCACGAGCAAGACTGGGGATGAGAAAGTACTAGCTAGTACTATGGCGGATTGAACCCAATCATAGCATCTCATCTATCTGCTTTTCAATTTTGGCTTTCTGAGAATGTGCGTAGGTGTATGGACGTACATTCACTGGAGTTGTATTGGGAAGTAGAGTGATATAATGATCAATGGCTCTTTCTGATGGAAGTTGTGTGGGAGGCTTGAACAGATCTAAAAATTGAGTGAGCAAGGCTTGTATGGGTTAGGAAGGATTGGGCTAAGAATATGGGTTGTCTATGTGGGAGTGGTGGGTTGAAGTTGTGATTTGGGCCGAGGCTAGCATCTCCAACAACTACTCGTCTGTGGTGTTACGAGGACTATTGGTAATCCCTCGTAGGATGTGGCGTTGGTCACCTACTTGGAATGCCATAGTTTTCTCTCTAAAGGTCCACCCAATGTATCCCAATGTATTTAACCAATTTGCACCAAGTAAGAGATCACAGTTTGCAATGGGCAATAAAAGGAAGGAGTCGGTGAATTCATACGAGTAGAGCTGGATCGTTATCTTATGAGCTATGTCTGCTAGTCGTAGGGGGTGTTCAGACACCGACTTAAAGCCTCGTTGTGGTGGCAATGAGATCTTAAGCCCCATTTGATTTTCCACACTTGAGTTAAGGAATCTTGTCGTCGACCCACAATTTATGAAGACCCTAATTGAGAATCCATTGATGGTGCAAAACAATCTCATCATCTTTTCGATAGAGGAGTTGGTGATAGCCATAATGACGTACACCTCTGCCTGCGGTGTCTCTGTGTCCTCGTCATCCACCACCTTGTCCTCTAAATTCCCCCCTTTGGGTGAGTCAATAATAACCATGACTCGATTCTTGCACACATGTGTCCTACTATAATGTTCATTGAAGTGGACACATAACCCTTTCCTTTTGCTCACCTTTATCTCATATCCTTGTACAAATAGTGGCGCATGTTAGTCGGTGGAGTCCGTACTCCTTGGGTTGGGAGTGAGGTTGGTACTGTGGGCTGAGGATTGTTGGTTGTAGTAGTCTTGTGGCGGTCTAGAGAAGCAGGCCATTCGAATGTCTTGCAAGCGCAACTCAAAGCGTTGTGCCAATCGCTGATCTTGATAGAGGGATGTTGGCTCATGAGCCATAACATCATGTCACAACTCTGCTTTCAATCCCCCCAAAAAGATGGGAAGAAAATCTGCATTGGTCCAATTGGGTGCTCGACACGAGAGTTTGGTGAAGGTGTTGATGAAATCCTCCACGGATGAAGTTTTTTGGAGATGAGAAAGTAAGGCTTTGAAATCAGCAGCGTTGAAATGCGTTCATCTATACCGACGCATCAGGTCCAAATTTGGAAGAGATAGTGAATACACGCTCATGGGAAGGTACATGTTGGACTCTGATGTATCTTTTGACCATGGAAAGCCAACCCATCGCATCCTCGCCATTGAACTGGAGCAGTTCTATTTTTGGGGGTTTGTAGATAGTATCTTGTGTTTGGCTATGGAATCTGGGTGTGAAAGTGATGAATGTATGCGGGTCTATTCGGGGCAAAGAACTGGAGAATTTGTGAAGGTGGTATAAGAATAAGGGGATGGTTGAGGTAGTGGGGACAAGGTTGGATACATGGATGTGCTAGGAACTTGTGGTGGATGAGTTGGGGTGACGAAGTTACCTACTGTAGATTGAGCGCGTGTAGCTGGGAGTGGTAAGGATGGTTGTGGAAGTCCCAAACTTGATGCTTCATATGTGGTGGTGAAACACATGCTTACTGTATTTGGTGTCATAGTAGGTGATTCAAGTGAGTGGACAGGGTTGGGGTGCATTTGTGACTGGGGATTGATAGTGGAGAGCAAACACTATTATAGGGCTGCAAATTGGGAAGCCATCTATTGCTGAAGCTGAGTCTGAAATTGTGCTTGGGTGGCTACCAAATAGGTGTATATGGAGGCTATGTTGTGTTGCATTTCTGCATTTTGAGCATGAAGAAAATCGAGAGATGATTGAAAGTCTGGCAGTGGCTCAGCTAGGCCCGTGGATGTGATGGAAGTTTGGGTTGTGCGTGGTGTGTTTGGGCGGGGATGCAGTGGAAAATCAGTTGGGGATACAAATTGGCCGGTGGTCTGGATACCACGGACCATGATTGGTCTCTGATACCAGATAATACGTGCAAACTAGGAGAAAGAGAAGAAAAATAGGAGAATAAGAGTTTTAGAAGTTGTTCATTGATTTTTCCTCCAATACAACAAGGCAACACAGTTTAAGTATGCATAGTAAAGAGTTGCAATACAAAATAACGATAATGAAGGCACATGGCATGTACAAGACGACATATCGTGCAGACAAAATCATAGTACTATAGATAGGGACCAGTTGTGGTCCATCACTCGACTAGGCTCCTAAGAGAGGGTTAGGCATGATGCCTCTGGGCTGGTCCTAACAGGTGAGCCCAATCTCTTAAAGGCCTTAGAAGTTTTTAGGGATGGCAAAAATGGCGAAAATCTTTGTTCGATCTTGTTCCGGAATGTCCTCGGGATGGATGAGACATGACTTGATATGAAATTTGTATCATTATGTTTGTTGGAACTTAAAGTACCACATGGACTTTTTCCAATGGCACATCTAGGGGTGGGACATTGGAACCGAAAACCGGAAGAAAAAAAACCGAGTCAAACTGAGCCGCGACCGAATGAGGTTTTATGGACAAATAAGAGACAAATTGAAAGACTGGTAGTGGGAAACCATAGCTTATTTATTCCATCATAAATATAGACTATAGATCTAGAGCATCACTCTCTAGTAAACAACTATAAGCTATAGTTGTTTAGCCACTCATGGTAATAGACATACTTACTCGAAGATAATGAAGCTGAACAGTTGCTTCCATTCTTCACTCACAAACTAAACTCTCAGGCTTTCTACTCCCAGATAGATTTCTTTTGTTCTGATTTTCGATGTCCAAAACTAATACTTAATGCTCTTTATATAGAGAGCGGACTCCAAAGCGGAACTGAAACAAAAACTAAAAATAGTGACTCATTTCTCTCATAGAAGCTAATTAAAATGTTAGGCAACTCAAAAAAATATATTTTATAAGCAACCTTTTAGTTATTTATTCAAAAGTTATTTTTTATGCATTATATAGAACCGAAAAAAAATTGAACCGAACTGAATAATCACGGTTTTTCTTTTAAAAACTGAAAAACCGAACTGAACCAAACCAAAAAATATATTTCGGTTTGGTTATGGTTTTTAACAAAAACCGAACCAAACCACCTGAACTCCATCCCTAGGCACATTTTCATAAGAGATTATCCTTGTTAAAAAGTAATTGGATGAAAAATTAGAAGATTGGCTACAAATGTCCAAATCCATAATTCCCTTGTGAAAACACTTCTAGCTTTTCCATGTGGGACTTTAAGTTCTAGCAATGTCTTACCTCAAAAAGTGGAACGGGCCGTGGAAGCGTGGATTCATATTATAAATCCTTCAAAGCATGACCCATCACTGCTCGATTGAGAGATCCAACTCGTATCGATCCTAGTAGAAGTCATTTGAAAGATTTGTTGCGGATTTGAAATTTTAAAATGAGTCTAGTTTAATCTTATTTCGTTCATCCTATTTAAACTTTAGTTCTCACAAGAGCGAGATTTTTAAAAAACAAAATCTTGACCCGTTCTAATAATATTATCGAGACCAGAATCAGGACGATAAATAAATTACTACCATTGTAAGCCCAAAATTTCCTACACATTTTTTTTTTTTTTTGCTAAAGAATTCTTACAAAAAGATTCAAGATACACATGCTTTTTCAGGGACCTGTCGCACTCATCTTGTTAAATTCAATCCAACTTCCAATACTTTCCCCGGAAACTTTGATGAAATCTGGCGCCCAACCTCCAAACCCACCTTTAATGCCCTCACTTAAGTCACAAGCTCGCGTAACCAAGACCGGCAAACATATCCGATCGCTAGGTAAATAAACGCTACATTCTCACGAACTTTATCGATGTGGGACTGTCGGTGCTTATTATTGAACCAACACCTGCATATATAACTCGCACGTACAACAAACAAAGGCAAGGAGCAAATACACAAGTGTAAGATATAGCCTTTCTCTACGTATTTGTTTCGTAATTTACAGAAAACTAAACCCCCATACTGGCTACCTCGGTTTCTGATGCATCGATTGTTTCGGAGCAGTTTGATTCCGAGCTGGCTATATATACGCATTAACGAATGGTGTAGCTAGTGTGTGTGCATTTCTGAAATTATGCCATGATGGCTTCGTATAACATGTATCATTAGTTCATTGCATCTATACATTTATAATGAGCTGTATGTGTATGTTAAGACGTAGATTAGGACGTCCCTAATATGTACGTTGCTGTTTCTGCGTGCATTGTGATAGACATGCAGTTTAGTTTTCTGAAATGATACGATGATCTCACTTCTTTTTGCTAGATTAATTTAGCCGCTTAGATTGAAATACAAGCAAACAAAACATAAATACATACAGGCAACAGAAGCTTCTCCTTCTCAACTACTAGAGTTTTTCGATCAGGGGGGGATTTTCTGCTTGAATTTCACCAAGCAAAGAAAACCCATGTGGGTATGTCCCAGCGGTAGGAATTAGAATGATCTCGGCGGTTTATTTGTCGGATGTGGTGCGTCATCGACGGTGGGGAGTGAAGAGGTGTGTGTTTAGTGGGACACGTTTCGTGTACTCATTGAACAACGCGACCCTTTCGAAGTTGGTTCTTCGAGCATTAGTCATGTTCAGGAATATTTATGTACAAATAAAGTTAAAGAGAGGAGATCCACCAAAAGTATGTATTACCATGTGCGGAGGCAGTTCAATCTATCTCAGTCTTTAGAGAGAGTTCGCGGACCATAAATGCTTTCCATAACAGCAAACTGCATAGTTTCCGATGGTTTCCAGTGGCGCTTCCTTTGATTTATAAACCAGTTGTTTATTTGTTTCTGATCCAATCCCGTCACTTGAGCCAGTGTCAATTTGTCTACTTCCTGCACCATCTCAATTTGTCAACCAAACCATGCTACATATGCTTGCAGAAATTGACAGATGTAGTTGATGAGTAATGCACATACGGTTGGATATGGCCATTTGTAGTGAAGATTCCACCAATCTGTAAGGATTTGCTTGGAATCTTTCGGTAGCTTTCCTTTCGTCTTCTTCTTGGAAAATTCATGCTTCAGAGAGCTTATATAACCGCTGTATTTACGAAACAGCTTGTTCTTCAATTCATGACCTTCATGTGCTTGCTGGTGATCAGAAGAGTCCTGCATATCTATTTCTTCTACACTCAAGTCTTCGTCATCAGAAGAAATACCAGCTGCAGCATCATCTGCATGAATAGAATAAATTAACACTTACATGCAGATATATACACTTCCACTTGTTCATGCTCAAATAGCACAAATGTACCCATCACAACCACTCATATGTGTCGGTGAACATCCTCAAACAAACATTAATTCAAACAAACCAAATATTGCTGAGGTAACTACCCTAATTAGAAATCCACACATAAAATGTAGCATGGTGTTTCAATTAGCACACTTAAGTTTTCGTTGATTCACACACATAAGTTTAAGATTATAGCAAATTTGGATTAAGTTAAGCTTGACAAGGGAACTGCAAAGGAGACAGTGAAAAGATGGTGGTACGTCCCGAGTCCTGACTAACCCACTTCGAATCTTGATCGATCACGTGAGCCCATATGGACAGGCATGATGGAGCTCCACTCCACAGCAGCTACAGTAATCCAAAAAGGGCATAGAACAGATCAGAAACCAAAAACAGGGATTATCTATACATGCAATGTGGGACCAAACCACACATGGACAGCAGGATTCCATGTTTCCAGAGATCTGATGTATCGTGAGGCCATCCAATCCCAGGTACATGGATGTGTAAGTAAGGTCCCACCAAAACCACTCACTCACTCGCCTCGCCTCGCCTAGCAAGCAAGCAACCAACCAAGCAATCACTTTCAATTCGGTCACTGCTCTCAGTAGTCTGATAGATAAACCCGCAAAGCCCGCACCCTATTAGCCCTCCCCCTTAAACCCAATCTGAGCTTTTATCTCTTGCAATTCTCAGAAAGGATGCAGTTGCAGAAAATGCATCAATGGTACTCTAGTATACGTAGTTTTCAAGGTAATACGTGTACATGACAGATCAGGCTAGCTTTAAAAAGGAAGCTAAGCCAACTATCTGCCCAGAACGATGCGGAACATATATACTCACTCACTCACTCCCTCCCTCACCGCAGATGGAACCAGTAGGGGCAGTAACATAACTTGTGGTTTCAATGCATCCTCCTTGTATCCACCCGCTATTTGCAGCAGGAACTATGAGAGCCCCAGTGGTCAATGAGTCAACTACATACATGCCCTTCCAAATCTACCCAGCCTTTGCAGTTTATATGCCCATCGTGTCCTGAACTAAGATATCAAATCTCCCATGCACAGTATCACAGATGCTCCCTAGCTCCAACTCGGCTTCTTTTTCAGCCTCTTTCCTATTTAGAGCAGCTGCACCGCGGACGGCTTTTGGGGACGTCCAGCATGGAACCCGCCGGAAATAGGACGTCAAGCGTGAGGAATCAGTGCAGCGGGGGGTTTTGGGGGAGACGACCGGACGATAGCGCGAGGGCCGTCCTTGCCGGTGTCCTCCGGAGAGGAAGAGTGAGAGGACGTTCGCCTGATGGGCCCCACTCACGTGGGTGACGCCAGGCTGACGTCAATTTTTTTTTTCTACCAGACGCATGTAATACACGCGCCGGTTAAAAAAAATTTAAAAAATGACGGGCAAATAGCGCGTCAACACGTAGCGGCTCCTGGAAAACGAACAGTTCAACAACTAAGTTGATCTGAGCCATCCATTTCAAACGGATCTAAGCCATCCGACGGTTGAGAAATATTGATCATTTATAATATTTTAAATAAACTATTTACTCTGAAACTTCAAAAAATCATAATAAATAGCTCGGACTTCCGAAATATTCAATAAAAATACGGACGAATTCATATTAAAAAAATGTCAATTTTGAATCGCGACGAAATAAAGAATCATAATAAACACGTTATAACGAATGTAGGCCAAATAGAAAATCCCCGTATGCTACCGGCATACAAAATTGATTCAAAGATTATTAACACGCGTCTATTTTTTCCAGACAATAATGACAAGTATCAGGATGACATGTGTAGCTAGTTATTGGTTGAAAATATTACCCAAAAATTAAAAATTAAAATTTTAAATAATAATAAATAGTAATAAGAAGTCCTATTTTTGACACTGTTGCACGAAAAACAAGAATATGACTTCCTATTTTGAGGAATTCCTCAAATGGGTGAGGAATTCCTCAAAATAGGACTTCCTCTCCACTTTCATGGGTGCATATGCTCTTATGCAATTTTGCACCCGAAACCAAGAGAAATGCATATATAGTTTACCAAGAGGCAATAGCTTGGCAATTAAAGTTCAACTACTATATTGAGTATATTCATCTTACACATGACAGATGAACTTAGGTAACAAAAACTGCTTAGCACTACGTCTTTGTTCACAATATATACCTATGTAGAACTTAAATAGGAACAATGGAGAAACCATATCTCCTGATCATGAATACTAGTTTTGCGACTTAATTTCAAACACAATAACATCAAGGTCGGTCTTAATTGTACTGGCCAATTAGCCAATTAATTACCATATATAACTGAAGCTTTATAGATCAACCACAAGTGTCAGCCTAGTATATCAATCAAGATTATGCATTAAGTAGTGTATCACTGGGTTAGTAACCCGGACTTCATACAACAAGCTGTTTTAAAAATATGCATGACGAGTTGAAGAAAGAAATGAATGACTACTCAATCTGTAGCCTTAGTGATGAGGGAGAACAGAGAAATGATTTTGGATGAGGATGAGGATAGTAACAAGGGTTCAATGCCTAACCAAACAGGATACCGACGATAAAAAATATTTTGCGAAAACATATTTTAAAGCTTCCAATACACCAAAAAAAAAATCTTCTATAATTGGAACTGGGAATAAAGTAGAATAGAGACAGTAACAACTTCAAGGACATTTAACACGTCCTTTCTATAAAAAAAATAGAAAAATCAAGGAACCTACTGAATCAATATTTGATCTTAGTCAGGTGCCATATACATAAGCTTCAAGCTCACTCAGTCAGGTGCCATATAAAGGTTATCGATATAAACTATAGATTTATGACATGCCAAATCAAACCACTTAATTATAGTAAAAACCATCTTTCCACACCTTCAGGTGCCAAACAAAATCTATAACTTTTTCAATTCCACAACTAGCTAGGTGCACATGCACCTTAAAAAAACAGCTTGTGTTTCAAGTGGCGCAAAAATAGCATACTACAATATGTGTGAACTCTGTAGCTTTGAACACAGAAAATAATGGTTAAATAACAAGTTCAGCGACAAGACCCATATGTACCAAGTACAAAATCCGTGCACACAACCAATATACAAGTAGATGCATAACCTCAAAAGTAGGAGATCAACACTGATAAGTGGAATACGAGGTTAGTCACTCCACTTAATATTTTGTTATGAAACCAAATGAACTTAAACCTGCCATATATACTGCAAATATCCCCTTCACAGGAAACCATATATAGTATCGACTTGTGTTGATGATGAGGATGATTAGAAGAAAGTTTGCATTTAGTTCAAATTGAATTATATATATATGTGTGTGAAACTGCCAGCATCTAGTCCTAACAATTCTTTTACCTACTCGATCTCAGCTAGAAATGAATAACTTGATCCAGTAGAATACCTTGACCAAAGTAAGTGACTAATCTTTACCCATGGTATGCACTAAAACTGAAGCTATACTAGTTAATTAAGTTTTGAACTTAGTATACAACACTCAGGATCACTATGCACTGTTCCATAACATAGATATGCACCCACAAGAAAACCTAGGCTAATCACTTGTTGAACTCTCTACGTATGATGTATTTAATCCAGCACAAATCAGATATTTACAGCAAGAGCCGCCACAGCAATTGACTCAATTTCAAACCAAATATCTGTACCAGAGAGCTTATTACAATCCAGGTTCCAACATTGTTTTGATATAACAAACGGTATATGTTTTTTCTTGTTATGGTAAACCATTAAAACTTAAATTAGAACTTGCAACGTACTGATTTAATTTAGCACTACAGATTTTATTAACTAACAAATTGGAAATGTTAGCTTAATTCCATTGCATGACTCCTGAAACACCATATCATGAAACCCAGCAAATCTCAGTCAAGTGTCTATTCATAATTTTTTGGTAAGTCCACACCTTATTTTTATCTATAATATTTCTTGGGTCGATCAAGATGCATGTTATATATATATATATATATATATATATCGATATTGTAATACTCTACCCAAGAAAAATAAAAAAAAACAATGAAGGAAAACACTGAACATACCTGGAATAACTCAGCTCTAACAGATTCACAGTCCAGTCATCTAGGAAATACTCTATCAAGATATATAGTATAAAACTATAAATAGATGGACTCAAAAAAAAAAACATAAACTGCAAAATGAAGCTGGGTTAAGGTTCTATTTACAAAACAGAACCTATTAACTTTCAGATCAATCCAGGGTACTAGCTAATGATAATCCACATGACTGGTTAAATTGGATCTATGTTAAGCAAATTAAAGATTTCAAACCTTCAGTTGCACTGTTCATTCAAAAGTGAATAGGATGTGTTTAATAAATTGGTAATTAAGGAGGGTTAGGGTTTGTCAATCTGAGAAAGTTTATTCTTTAGAATAAACTCTGTTTTCGGGTGCAGGTCCTTAATCAGAAGTTCAGAACTCTCGGCCAAGGAATTAAACAGTAGTTTTCTATTTCTTGCTAACTTGCAATGGGTTTGAACTAACGTGCGCCTACCTGGCTATTTCCCGATCCGGGCCATTATATCACACACCAAACATGAGAGAGAGAGAGAGAGTACTGTTATTAGCGAGAGTGTTGAGCTCGACCTCCATGCTGTTCAAGAAGGTTATTGCTTCGTCAAAAGGCTTTGTCAGATCCGACTTGTACTTCAACAATATGTTGCAGTACGTTTCCTAAAGGAGCAAAACAAGAATGAGAACATAGTAAGAAACTAAGAAAATAAATAAGGCAGAGCGCGTTAGAGTAGTTCACCATGAACGCATCGAGCTCGGGATCGACACCCATGCAACTTGAACCCATCGTTCTGCTACCGATTAGGTCATTTTCTCGCCGGATTTCATCCAGCACTTGCGCCACTTGCGGCGGCGCACCGACCTGTACAGATCAAAACACGGCTGATCGACATAACACTTTTCCATGCGCATATATAGTAGTATTCCAAAAGAGCAACGTACTAGACCTTTTGGCAATCGATGTAAGCTTGAAGTAGGTTGGGGTAGAGAGGATGTGAAGCGATCTTATCATTGATCGCAATACCACCCAAAGCCTCAGCCCTTTGAACTCCTCCTTCAACGGCAACCGAATTAGCACAGTCGGAACCGGCGAAGGAATTAGAGCCAGCATAATAGTACGGCATCGGGTCCGTCGACCTCCTAGCCGGAGTAGACGTAGTACTAGTAGTGGATACGACGGCCGACAACGGCTCGAAGCAGCTGTAGTACTCCGTATGTGGCAAGTGTTCCACCTGCGGCAAAGCCATTGGATGAGGAGGAGGAGGAGAAGAAGAGTAATAATTAGGGCCGAAACTGTAGAGTTCGTCCATTATTATTGTTACTGTGTCTGATGAGAGAGCTCAGTGAGAGAGAGCGAGATGGGTTAACTTCAGTTATAGTGGGGAACTGTGAGGTCACAGAGAACGCACACATCGATTATAATTAGTTGAAGGTTTTGGGAGTGAATAATAAAATTTAGGATTATAGCACGATAGAAAGGATCAAAGAAAGTCAAACGTCAACGTGAGTCGAATGGAGAGAGAGGTAGGGTTCATACGGTTTATGAGACTATGAGTGTGTTAGTATTAATCAAAGTGATTGATTAATCCGAGTTGGGGATTAATTAAGTAGTTTTTGTCTTGGGAAGTGTTATGTTTAGCGTACGAACAAGGAGAAAGAAGCTACTGGAGAAGGGGAGAACCTGTACATCTGAGCTTCCCTAGCTTCTTTTCAGTGTCTCTGATCGATTAGTGACTGTCGTCGTCCACGCGTTTCTTCAATGACAGCCACATTGAAGTAGAGCTTCTCACTTCATCGATTTTTTTATTTTTTAAAAATTACACGATATCTATACAATCCGTGAAGAGAAGTCGTGTTGTTTCTCCAATTTTATCGAATATTCCAATTTTTATATTTTTACATTAATCTGTTTTAATAACTAAAGAGTAATATAATAATTACAAAATAAGAGAAAAGTCCGGATTATTGCTGAAAAATTGTTTTCCTGTAGGCGTTTTTGGAATGAGATCGACTTCAACCTAGAAACTACCCAAAATCTATCTTATCAGGAAAAAAACTACTCGATTCGTATTTATTTTAATTTTTTCTTAATTGATTTATTCAATTTTTTATGCTTCAATTATTATCAACACACTCATAGGGTGTATGCTTATTCTAATTAATAAAAATAAATAATAAGATTTGAACACGTGATCAATAGATTACGTTAAAAAAGTTTTAACATTAATTAGCTCGTGATCCAAATACAATTTAGATCTTGAACTCTTATATATAAATGGACATGATCATTTGATTGATATGTCGCAACGAAAATTAGAAAAATACTCGTGTACATCTACATAGAAAATAGGTTTTAAAAATTGCAAGGTAGTAGTCCAAGTCCAATAATGAAGTTGAGTTTAGCACCTAAATGTCCATTCAGATGACCTAGGCCGGCAGACTCTCGTAGAATTATCGTCTAATTCAAATTTTAGATAATTTTTTAGATGATAATTTAAATTATTTGAGTCGATTTCTTTAAAAGTTTAATTTATTCATCTAAATAAAAGAGTATAATCCCCTAAATCCTAATGCAAAATAAACAAACTTAAATAGATGTTTGATTTGAGCAAGTGTTCAAAGTAAATTAACCTTGTTTTATGACATGGGAAAATGTGAAGCTGTGAGTAGGCCTGGGCATGTAAACTAGAAATCGATGAATCGGACCAGATCGAATCGAAACCGACCGGTTCGAGTTGGTTTTATGCATCAAGCTAGTTTAGAATTGACCGATTCGAAGTCAGACAGGCTCAATTTAGGTTCGGTTTCACGTAAGATTAACACATCTTTTTTAGCAAAATCGAAACTACTACGTGTCTTTGCAGGATTTGGCCATACCTCTAAGTTTACGTTAATAATATAGGTCTCAATGCACTGATTTGCACGTATTTATTGGGAAAAAAAAATCTCAATCCTAAACATAACCCTAATTTTCTACGCCTCTCGAGTCGATCTCGACTCTCTAGTCTCTCTATCGTTGAGTCGCCGTCCACTTCCCACCTTCTTCCTTCGATATCATCAACTTCGACAAGATTTCTTGCTCGATTGCCTTGGCATCCCGCACCACCTCCTCGGCGACCTCGATGACCATCTCGACACCAAGCTCACCTCACCCTAACCGAGTTCCGCGACCTCGAGAGTTGCCTTCGCCATTACATCCCGAAACAAAGTGTCTATGCTCGTCGGCAGCTCCAACTCTCTCATCCACACGCTCCACGTTGACCGAAGAGTTTACAATTTTGTAATGACGTCGTTTCGACGTCGTCGAAGCTCAGATCCAGAATAAAATAAAAAAATCGGTTCAAGAAGTTGGTCGATTTGGTCGGGTTCGGTTCCACTTTCGTTCACTGTTTTTCACATCAAAACCTAACCCAATTATTAATCATTCGGTTTGGTCTCGGTCCTCTCATCTATAAGGTAAATCCGACCCGAGTCAAGACCTAGCTGTGAGTTTTGAACGAAGGGAGAGGGGCTAACTGGTGTTTGTTATACACGCGCATTGATGGAGTTCATTCATCGATTCTCTGGTTCTAGAAAGCAGAACTGCAGAAAGGTAACTTAGAAGAATAAAATAAGCACTGCCATGGGAGACCTCTCTCAAAAGAGGAAAAAAGGAAGAAATCCCCCACTATACACGCAACGCTACAAGTCTGTGACCAGTAAATACTACTGTACATATTGACAGTAACTATGCATGTCGACTATGACTGTATATATCTGTATGACCGTGACTTTACAGAGAGAGAGAGAGTGAGTTTCGGACTTTCGGTTAGTATCCAGTGATCAGTGATCAGTGATCAGTATTATTACCACGAGGATCGTTCGGTCTCACCGGCAGTATCGGAATCCGATCACTTTCTTCCTCCTGGTGATGATGACGACGATCATAATAGCTTTGCTTTCGTCGATCATCAGTCTTTCTCTTTTCATTTGCCATTAAAATCTCCTAATGCGATCCCAATACTTGATTATATTCTTCATATAAAATTAATCCTCCTGGTTAAGCTGCTCTATAGACAGATTCTAGGAAAACAGATGGAATATCGAACTTGGTGAGTTGGTGATTAGTCAAGGGACTCGAGACATAGTTGAGGAAAAATACAATAAAGTAGGGGTGTGATGTTTTTTTGAAAAAATTTAACCGAAAATTGAAATAAGTCGAACTGAAATTTGTTGAACCCGAAATTCGTGGTACGGATTAATTTAGAAACCGAACCGAATTAAATTCAAACCGAATGACTTTTTATAGTACGGTACCGAATAAAATCGAACCGTTCCGAAATGATTTACAGTAAAACTTCGATAAATTAATAATTTCGGAACCGACAAAATTTATTAATTTAGCGAAGTTATTAATTAATCGAGTATTAAACTAATACTTAAGTCCCCGAGTATTATTTTAATGCGGTTATTAATTAATCGAGTATTAAATTATCGAAGTTTCACTGTATGTGACAAAATTGTGTTTATTTCTTTACATAAATGAATATACACACCTATTTTGAATCTTTTTTGGATATATATATTTACAAAAAATACTCTCAGTCTCTCACATTTCTTCTATCACTCTACAATTTTGTCTTTCTCAAACAATAATTAACTTAAACGATTGTTTAGACCTAAATTTTTTTATCGAAAAACCGATCCGAAACCGAAATATAACGATCTGAAACCCGTTGAACCCGAAATTCTTGAGACGGATTTGCCAAAAAACAAAAATCAAATAAAACCCAAACCGAATAATTTATTACGATACAATATGAATTTCAGCCAAATACCAAACCTATTTGAACCGATCCCACTTATGAAGTAAAGTAGATTGAATGGTCAAATTAGGGTCGAGAAACGTGATTAAACTAGCTGGAATATATAAATCTGATTCCCCACAAGCTTATGTCCCTTAAAGCAATCCTCGTAGACACTTTCCTACCATATTTGCAATGTTGCATCACTTTCATGAGGGCGGTTTTACATCTTTAGTTTGGTATTGTTGATGTGAACCTGGGTTCATATTGAACAAATTTTATTTTCATCGTATAAATTATACAGATGGTCGATAATTGTTGATATTTTTTGAAAATTTTCTTTAGTTCATGGTAACACGTGTGTACATTGTTTCCAAAATACTATTGAAAAATCATAATTAGATTGATTTTGTCATTTTAATGCAAATGTTACTCTAAAAAGTCTACAAAAAGAGAGGAGGTGATGATATTCAAGTCTAGTGCTCCTGTTGTGGAATTCAAACTTCATAAGACCCATAAGAGCCAATCTGTTTCTTGTCAAGCATATATATCAACTATGATAAAGCCAAGATAAGCTTATATATCTACCATAATAAAGCCAAACATTTGATATTTTTGGCTTCACCAAATTATGAAGTCCCCGTATGTCCATACAAAATAAAAAATAAAATCACCAAAAACATTAAATACAAGGGGCACTGAATCATGAAAAAAAATGAATCTAGTTGTTTGGAGCTGTTATTTAAGACGAGCGAACACACGAACAAGAAGACTAGTATATAATTATTTAGAGCAGTATAAGTTAAAATTATATTTGATGAGGTTTTTATATGAAGACAATATAGAATTGGAAACCTTCCTCTAATTTTGTAAACAACTGAACACATCAAAGTACTGTAAAACCTCTATACATTTATATTGTTTGGTCGAACAAAATTTATTCATATAAAGAGATTATTCCTAAATTGAGATTTACTTAAAAATTATATTACATATATTACACAAATATTAAGAAAATAATTGATTGAGAATAGCAACTATAAAACATAAATATGAGTTATAATAAACCAGCAAGCTCAAATATGGGATATCAACTATAAAGCATAGATCATCACATCAAATTGCCATAGAAATGCATTTTGATTTTTTTCAAAGCACATTATGTTTTATTATAATTGACAATTATTATTATATAGAGACATTTTCTATATATAAGACCATACAAGTTTATAACTTATTACAATGTAGAGATTATTCTTATTTAAAACTGATATCGAATTAGGACCAAAATTTTTATCACTATAAAAAATTATTTCTATAGAGTTTCTAAATAGAAATTTTACTATAAATACATTTTCAGCATCTCTTACTCGCCGCAAGGAGAGTACGTAGATATTTGAACTTACATAACCGCTATTATTTGATCAGCTAGGTGTTTTTTGCCCGAAATAGAAAAGTACTTGGGCTGCATTTAGATGAATTGGGCTGAATGCTTAGCAGGCTTTGCTAGAGATAATGATATAATAATAATAGCCCACAGATACAACACCCGCCTTATTTTCTGTTTAACTGCCGCCAACGAACAATGGTAAATATCTTATCCTCCTTGTTTGCTCTTTTTTTCTTCTGATTCGCTCTGATTCATTGTCTGCATAATATTAAGGAAAAATAGGTCACATAGTCACTGAATTATGTGAAGATAAACACTTTAGTATCAGATGTTTGACACATATCAAAATGGTCACTGAACATCAATCTCTGTCTCATTCTGTCTAGTATAAACGTTATACACTTGATATTTGATAAATAAAAATGTCTTTTTATTCTTTAATGTTATATATTTACAATACTGCCAATATTACAATTTTCCAAAATTTATGAAATTTTCCATTGGATCTTTATCTCTCTCTCCAACTACTGCATCCACGCGCTTTCGCCAGAATCTAGTCACTCTCTCACCGCCGCTGACGATCATCATTTTTGACGATTCGCTTTGCAAAATCTCTTCCACCTGAGAGAACAACTTGTGCTCCTCACCCCTAAATATAACTAGGAATAACAACATGGTCCCCCTGAACCCTCCTCTCACTCCTTTCCAATGTCGAAGCTCAAAGCCTCTAGGACTGGGCATGGGACGGGATTGAGGTCATTCCACGTCCCGTCTCGGTTGTTACATGCGGGACGGGATCGGGACGGGCCTTGCATTTTGAGAGTAAATCCCGCCGGGCCCAATCCCACATGGGACGGGACGGGCCCAATCCCACCACAAAATTGGAAACAAAAAAGAAGAAAAATTTGCTTACATTCATAAATCACAACATGTATCTATGATCTAATTACAATTACACAACTTGCTTACATTCATAATTCACAATCCATAACCTAATAATATCAAACATAACAAGAATAACATCCATAATCTATTACACAAGTTCACATATTATAAGTTTAACAAGAAAAGAAGAAAATTAAAACATAGCAATACAAGATTAAAAATATAGCAATACAAGATTAAAAACATAGCAATACAAAATTAAAATCAACGGTCAAGATCAATTTAAATTTATATATGGGACGGGACGGGCCTAACGGGATGAGAAATTTCAGTCCCGCGTCCCGTCCCATTGTTTTTCTGATGGGACGGGACGGGACGGGATGAACATTTTTAGTTTCAAATCCCGCCGGGATCGGGACGGGACCGGGACGGGACCGGGATTTGCGGGATTTGTGCCCAGCCCTAAAAGCCTCATCCTGAGATCCAGCAAGGATCTCAATGCTTGGGGAAAAAAATGAAGGGGCTGAGATCCAACAAGGATCTCGATGCTTACAGAAAGGATCCGCGACCCAGCCTTCACCTTTGGGTCGAGGATGATGGTGAGGAACAGGTGGTTATCGGACCACGACTTCGACGGTGGTGGGATCGATCGAGGATACGGCGGCGAAGGAGGTAGATACGATCGCAATATGATGCACCGGTCAGAGAGCTTCAAGGACGGTGGGGAGTCGAGGAGGTGGTCAAAGTTTTCGAAAGGGTTCCGATCGGATAGGGTCTAGTCGCGGCAGGAAGGGAGCAGCATGCTGTCGTGGTGGCAGTCAGTGAGGAAGGGAGTCAGAGTGGTGTTAGGTTGGAGGAGAGAGGCAAAGTCGTCGTCGGTGACAGATTTCCGGAGAGAGAACAAAATTGAAAATAAATAAATAAATGTTTGAAAAGACGTAGATAACCTTAAAAAATAACAGAATATTTCATGATTTAACATCGGTTAAGAACGAGTGACCATTTTGATATACGAAGACCAAATTTGAGTGACCATTTTGATATATGTCAAGCATCCGGTACTAAAGTGTATACCTTGACATGGTTGAGTGACCATATGAATAATTTTCCCTAATATTAATATTAAACTTATACATATATTAATTTCTCATAGCTCAATTTACTCTTGGTAAGCTTATCCATAATTTGATAATTGTAATCACTTGGTATTATGCCCATAAGGCAAAGCTGTAGCTACACGGATTTCGGTGGACTACAACTCTCCTAAATTTTAGAAAAATATTATTTGTAGTTTAATTTTTGGTATAAAATTTTAAAATTTAATCTCCATAAATTTGTATACGTAACTTCTAAATCATTTGTAAACTTATTCAGAATTCTTTTAGTCTCCCTTAGTATAAAATTCTAGTCCGCACTTGTCATAAGATGTTCGCTGAAATGCCGAGTGAAATTACATGAGTATCTATTAATTTTGAAACTTGTCCAGGAATGGGTCTTGCGCATTGCATCTTAGAGAGAAATGCCGACGCCGTGGAATTTTGTCCGCACGAGTCGCTTCGCCATGTTCTGGCAGCTTCAGCTTACACATTACAAGAGGGCGATCAGCCGAGCCGAGCAGGAAGCATATCTCTATTCAATGCCGATGCTGACGCGGCTCACCTGGATTTGTTTCACCGCATTGAGACGGTAGGTATATTTGACATAAAGTGGAACCCAGTTGGAGATTGTGCCAGTCCGCTTCTTGCTCAAGCGGATGCTGATGGTTACTTGAGGATTCACAGTCTTGGATGCTCTTCAGATGAAGCAAAGGGTAAATTATTATGTCCAAGTTTTCACCTTTGTGTCAAATTTAATGCTAAAATGACCATGTGTATACTAACCTATGGCAATTGACATAAGATAATATAGCTCATGTAGAAGTTTGAACTGATATATGTATCAGTAAAGGTGTACGCTTTCTTTCTGATTAGTGACTGCGCTTAATACTTGGGTGTTTTTCTTAATATTTGGTGCAGGGTTTTCGTTGACGGAGATGAGCAATGAAAAGGTCATTTTTTCGATGTGCCTTTTCCTGGACTGGAACCCTTCAGCCACTTCAATCACAGTGGGGCTTTCAGATGGTTCTGTCTTGGTAGTTTCTGTGGCGGAGTCACAGCTTGAGATGCAATAATCATGGAAAGGTCATGATTTTGAGGTGTGGACGACTTCATTTGACATTCACCAGCCCCAGTTAGTATATACTGGTTCTGATGACTGCAAATTCAGTTATTGGGATTTGCGTGATGGTCCTTCTAAGTTGGCATTTCGAAATTCCAAGGTTCATACAATGGGAGTTACTTGCATAGCCAAAGACCTGAATGACCCAAATACCATACTTACAGGTAGCTATGATGAGTACCTAAGGGAATGGGATGTAAGATCAATATCAAAACCAGTCAATGAAATGTCAACTTGCTTACGAGGAGGAGTTTGGAGAATCAAGTACCATCCTTTTGTAAGTGGTCTAGTCTTGGCTGCTTGTATGCACAATGGCTTTCTATTGTCAAGAATGACGGGGATAAAACCAAAGTCATTGAAACATACGGTAAGCATGAGTCACTTGCATATGGAGCTGATTGGCATAGAGGGGAAGCATTCCAGGACGGCAAATGAAATAGCACTTTAGTGGCCACATGCTCGTTTTATGACCGCCTTCTCCGAATATGGATGCTAGAAAGTGATTTGAAGCTGCAGCAAGACATTGTGCTTTGATAATATATTTTTAGTTGAATTGGGAACGATGGTGTCTCTTTTTGGGATTCTGTTAGCACCTGCTTTAGGTATGCATTGCTCCTCGAAATTTCAATTTCCAGTTAAGTCCAGGTTAAACTATTCAACATTCTACTTTCTAAACTAAAGCTCAGAGAGCAGCACAAACCAGTGAAACATGCGTTATTCATTATTCATGGCACCTATCCTTGTCTTTTTTTTGTATTTGTTTGGACCCAAGATAAAATATCTTGTTATTAGACTTCAGAGGCTGGATTAAGCGAGCGGCTCGAGTAATAGTCTTTAATCGAATCGTTATAAACTGAAAGAGTTGGATTCCGATTCCTGCGTCCCATCAATTAATAATTATTGACCTTTCCTATAGAGGGAAGGATTCCCCGCGAAGCTTATCGTTAAGGTTTTAGACTTTAAGATAAAGTACAAGACGTGAGATACCGAACAGTTAGAGTTGTTTAGCAAGTCTAATTGTGAGGAGTTTCACTTGAATTGGAATACGAACACTTGTCTCCTATATATAGAGGAGAATAACACCGAAGAAAGGATCCTCGATCATATACATTTTGCTATCGGCAACCTACATTCTCATCTCGAGAAATCCTTGCAATCAGCGATCAAGAGAGTTTTCACCCGAAGAGCGTGAGATTTTTGCGATTCACAGACGCAAAACACCGCAACCAGTGATCAAGAGATTTTTCACCCGAAGAGCGTGAGAGTCTTGAGATTCAAGAACGCAACCACTTGTGTTCTCAAAACCTTGTCAAGATGATTGCTCTGCTTTACACCAGGAGGAGTGTGAAGTATCGATTTTCGTGGCTCAGCTAGAGACACGAAAACCACAAGTCCTAAAGTCATTTAGGCAAGAAGGATCCATTCAGGTGGGGTTAGTGTTCTCCCCGTCTTAATCATTTTGAAGAAGTCAGGTAGCAGTTGGCCTAGAAATCGAAGATTCTGTCTTATGAAGGTGGCACGCTAGCGCATGAAGCACAAGATCGAGAAAAAAGATGGTTTGCAAACTTCTCAAGACCCTGAGAATTTTTGGTGCCAAACATATTGGCATGCCTAGTGGGACACACTTTTTACGTCTATAAGCGACAATTGAGCATCCTTATAAAAAGGATACCCTCAGTGTCATAAACACCCTCAACCGGAGTACCGGGAAAACACTTCTTCTAAGTGTCGTTCGCTTACCGAGAATGCGGTTGAAATCATCTTTGGCGTCAAACATGGTTCAACAATGGACTTCAACTTCCTAAGCGAAGACGAGATTAACCATTTGAACTATGAAGACTACAGACCGTACGCCGCCAAGCAAGACGAGCGGTTTGGAGAATACTTCGCCTCTATCGAGCAAAGGATAGAAGAACAAGCAGAGTTGTTTGCCACCAATGGTGAGAAAACAGATACGGCAACAACCAGGATCAAGGCTCTAAGGGCTGAATACAATAGAGGCATAGAGAAGCAGGCGACTTTGAAAGCTCAGATAGCAACCCTGGTGGAAGGGCAGCAAGAAATGATGCATATGGAGCTTCATCGTGTCCTGGAGGAGAATCAGGCGAATCAGGCCAAGGCAGTGGCCAATTTTTCTAAGAGGATTTAAGGTTAGATGAGCATGTAAACATGATTAAAGTATTTTCTAAGAGGTTTATCTTGAGACTTGGTTCCCTTAGTACCTACCATAGACTAGAGCTTCTTTGAGTCTCAATAGAATTGAGGGACTCTAGTCAATCACACATTAAATCCAAAAGGTTATTGTGTCAATTATAGAATCTCTTTGCTCGTAACTCACTAGGTGCGAGTTGGGGAATTCACCTAGACTTCCTCTCAGATTCTCCAATAGAGATTCGAGAAGGGGAACCTTCCACATTTATCACATAGTACGTTTGTTTGCTTCACTTGCATGACATACGATTGTGATGTAATCCCAAAATGACTTAGGTCTTGGTTTCGATTTACTAAACATTTCAATGTTAGGCTTAAGTCGTCTAGTGTCCGAAATGGCCTAGGAACTTGGATTCAAAACCAAACATGACTCAAAAGGTCACGATTTGGACTATAACTTGTGTGAACAGACTTTAATCCAATACATAAATAAGGACATTGTTTGATGCATCATGTAGCTAGCAGGACTCCTCTAGTTGGCCATCTTTCCTTATCTTGAATTTGTGTACTCTTTTCGTTTTTCCATTTTAGTATAATCAACCAATCATCGTTTAATCACTAATCGTAAATTAATCATCCCTCACAATGCTAATTCTCCAAAGGACTTGGTAGTGTGAGATACACATTTCTGCGTTTTAATGCTCATTTAGTGTTAAGTTAGTGTCTAGTTAATTTGTAATTTGAGTGCTTAATCGAGTCAAGCTAAGGAGTTTAAGTGGTCAATCTTCATGGGTTCAACACTCGACTTCTTACATTTATACTAAAACTTAACCTCGTGCACTTGCGAGTGAAGAACTCTTTGTACTTATGAGTTAGTCAATAGTTCATAAGTTTAAGGGGTACAAAACCTTCAACATGGCGTTACAGATAAAAACGTACCAATTCATCCATGATATACTTTCCAACAAGACAAAATGGACGAAATCCTAGACAAACTGTTGAGGAATAAGCTCATCAACTTTTTACCGGTCAATAAGTTGAGGGATCTAGACTACATTATGTCGGGTGAGCATTTTTGCAGATATCACAATCAGTTTGGACACAAGACATATTTGTGTTATGCTCTGAAGAACACGGTACAGAGCCTACTCGACTATAAAGTTATCGAATTCAGCCAATAGGGTGTCATAGATTGGAACCCACCGATCTTGCCACATTTCTGCATAAAACTGCATTCGAGTGTCTTGATTCCCTCAAGCAACACGCCTAAGCCTAAACAACGAAAGAGGAGGTCGAGGCAAAAACCAAAGTGCCAGATCACTTATAATGTATCCAGGCGAGCTGAAATCTTTGAATACCTAGTCTGTGCAAAGATAGTGATGGTGCCAGATAATTGAGGATCTCCCGCGTCAGAGCCTGAAGAAGTAAAAGATCTCCCTCATTGTTGTTTCCATAACACATGGGGATCACATTCCATCGATTAGTGTATAAGGTTGATCCATAGGATTTACCAGTGGATAGATGAAGGGGAGATAAAAGTTGAAACGGCCGTACCAAACCCCGAACCTGAGGAAGACATTGTTGTGGGCGCGCTGGAGTTAACAAGGGGCAACCCAAGCAAAAGAAAATCAACTCTTGACCTTCATACCAGTGTCCATGGTAGCTCGAGAAAGCATCCAAAGTGTACGAAGAAAGGGTAGACACAAAGGCAGAGTCGTCAGTGGCTTTTTGTGCTCGCTGCAAATTCACTGTGGACTTAAGATCACGTATGAAAAGTTGAAGGAAGCAGTCACAGTCTATCAAATTGATTCCAACACCTAAACATTATCAGTCGAATAGTCCAAGAGGGCTTGACCAAAGGGATTCATAGGCTTTCAAGCGAGGGCGAGCAATAGAGAAGTTCACAAAACCAGAGATATTTGAAGCAACTACAGGCGACTCGCTCCTCAAGCCGTATGTTCCACCAGCTTCAAGGAACATTACTAAAGAAAACATGTGGTATGTGAAGGAGAAAGGAAGGACTATGGAAGTAACCCCTAGCCGGAGACGAAATCTACAACGACGCTTCGGGGAAGCCAAGAGAGTGTTGGAAACTTTGGAGCTAGGCTTGGTACAACCAAAGCAATTAGCATATTCTTCAGAAAAGATGCAACGACGGTTGAACATATTAGTAGCAAATCCCTTTGTGGTCTTTGGGAAGAAGTCTCGTGGATCCAAAGTCTGAGCAGCTAGGCCAAATGCCTTCGATCGCAACCCAGATTTTTTGGCCAGAGAGAAGACGCCATAACTTATACCCGAGGTTCCTCGTGACCCCAGGTGGCATAAAACTAGCAAGCAACGTGTCCACGTTAGCGAGGAGACTAAGCAGCCTGTTACTCTGAAAAGTCTTCACAAAATTGAGAAGATTGCTCAAGGCCATGTTGCCTCGAGTGAGATAAAGGGACTTAAGTGGAGGCAAAAGCCATTAATTGAAGAAGAAAAGAAAAAAGGGGTCAGCTTGGACAAATTTACTCATATTCGCCAAGAGACAAATGCTAGTTCGTTTTTACCAGCCAGCATTGAACTTACACCTGAAGTCCAATTCCAACAGGAACATGTAGCTACCCTGGATGTTACACATGGTGTGAACATGGAGGTAGAGGAAGCCAGAGCAGAGGTTGTAGGCAATGATGAGGAGTTGGTAGACTATGCGGAAGATGAGAAAGTTGAAATGCAGGAGTATGAAGAGGAGGTAGATGTTAACGTCTTGTTCGTTTTACCTTCTAAATTCACAGGTTCCTCGACAAAGGTTGATACCAGCTCGACCAGAAACATAAATAACTTGGAGACTACAAAGAAAGAAGAAGACAAGTCAGACCAATAGTTGCTTGCCAAGTAACCAGAAATCGACCAATCCCTGAGGAAGATATATATGTTATTCACAAAACCTACACTGAACATGGCTATGGATATGCGACCACTATATGTCACAGGTAAGGTTCAGGGAGTTCATATCAACAAGCTTTTGGTGGATTCAGGGGCAGCTGTTAACATCATAACCGTTAAAGCTATGGCATTGTTGGGTATTTCCAAGTCTTCCATTCAGGAGACAACGTTGAATGTCCAGAACTTCCAAGGCAACGTATCTAATACATTGGGAATCGTCTTCTTACATGTACATGGGGGAGCAACAACTGGTATATACACATTCTTTCTGGCAGAGTGTACGACACCACATAGTGGAATTTTGGGACGAGATTGGATCCACCGGAGCTACTGTGTACCATCATTTCTTTACCAGCAAATGGTACTTTGGAATATGGAGTCAGGCAAAGAAGAGGTCGTCAATGCTGATCCAAGTCCTTACTCCATTTTTGTCAGCGCTTTGGATGCCAATTATTACAACAGTGACATTAGGCCACTATAAGTGTATGGCGTAGACAACAAAGGCCGCCCCGTAGGGGTGATGACCTCTTAATTGGCTCAATGAGGAATGATCGGCAAGGATAGTCGTCACCCTTACACCATTGAGCTACCACTCCAGCCATTCCAATGTTAGAACCTCTATCAGGTATAGAGGCCGAGACTTATTTCTCTCTTCATGATCGATTCCATAATTACTTGATGGAGAGTTAAGCTTATGAGAACATTTCAATGATTGCAGCGTTGAAATACGTAGACAACAATATATTGCAGGAATCAGACGAATATGAGGTGATAAAACTAGCCCCAGCAGCCTTAGACGACACCCCTCCTAAAGTTAAAGATCCCATCGAGAAGATTAATCTTGGAACTTTAGAAGAGCTAATAACTGTGGCTATTATAGGGTTAGAAATCCTGTTAGATTAGACTTTCTTGTACTCTATCCAATTAGACTTTCATTGCACGAACAACCAAGCAGAGTACGAAGCACTCATTATAGGGATAGAAATCCTGTTAGATATGGAGGTCATTGAGGCTGACATGTGTGGAGATTCTTAATTGGTGATTAAGCAACTAGAGTCGAAGTACAAGGCTGGGCCAATCTTAGAGCTGTATGCGAAACGGGCATGTGACCTGTTCAAGTTGTTTACTGAAGTACAATTGTGCCACATCCCTCGCGAGGAGAATTACACGGCGAATGAGTTGGCATAACTAGCAATGGGAGTAAGCCTACATGACGAGGTACGTGAACAGATTCTGAAGGTTGAACGATGTACCCTGCCTTCTTTCTTTGCTCGATAGGAAGAAAACAATGAGTGGTACGTGGAAACGCTAGACCACATTGATATAGATTGGCGGCAACCTACCATCTCATATCTCTAGAATCTTAATGAATAGACAGACAAGCGGATCCGTTTTCTGGCTCCTAACTATGTGCTCAAAGCAAACGATTTATACAGACGTGGTGAAGATGGTTTGCTAGTGCATTGTGTGTACGGCTAAGATGTCAAAAGGATAATGAGAAAGGTACATCTAGGAGCAGCAAGGGGACACCAGGCTGGTCCAAAGATGAGATGGTTATTACGGTGTCACAGATACTAGTGGCCAGGAATGCTTAAGGATTGTCATACCTTCGCTAAGGATTTTGAGGACTGTCGAGCATATGGCCCAATTAGCCATTTACCTAATATTCCCTTACAGCCGATCATCAAGCCTTGGCCGGCACAAGGATGAGCTTTATATTTAATCGGGATAATTCATCCCCACTCATTAGAAGGACATAAGTTCATCATCGTAGCCACTGAGTTTTTCACCAAATGGGTGGAAGCTAGACCTTTAAAAGTGACATGTGTAGGTACCATTTTCCAATTCTTATTTGAGGATATAATTTGTCGGTTTGGTATACCAGAATGCTTCCTGTCAGATATAGGGGCAACATTCATGTCTGGCGAGGTCGACATGCTTATGTAGGATTTGGGCATACACTTTCTTCATTTAACACCATATTATGCTCAATCTAATGGTTAGGCAGTGGTGAGCAACAAGTTAATTTTACATATCCTTAAACGAATGCTCGCCAGCAACGCCAGCCTGTGGCATAACGACTTGTTCAACACACTTTGGGCATTTCGGACAAGTAAAAAGGAATCCAACAAGGATGACTCCTTATGCATTGATGTTTGGACATGATGTCGTGCTGCCTTTGGAGCTTAACGTTCAGTCCTTATGTATTATGGAACAACACAATCTGATAAGCGATGACTATATGCAGGCAATGTGGCAAGAACATGAAGACTTAGATGAAAAACGGCTGGAAGCATATGACCACTTATGCGCTAAAAACAAAGAGTAGCTCGGGCTTATGACCAACATACTAGGGGAAAGAGCTTTGTAGAATGTGACTTAGTCTGGAAAGTAATACTTCCCATTGGCAAGAAGATTGACAGACGTGGTAAATAGTTTGAAAAATGGGAAGTCCCATACATAATAAATCGCATCCAAGGCCGTGGTGCTATACGTCTTCGTGACCGATATGGTACAATATTTGCTAACCCTATCAATGGTCATTTCCTCAAGAAGTATGTGCAGCCAGTTTGGGAGTATGACGACCCGCCAACAACACCGTAATTCAGTTCATTCAGGCTCCTAGCCAATCACTTGCCTGATTGAATCGAAGAGGCATAACCTATAGGGACTTAGTGTATCTTTGCACAAGGCTTATGACAGTGGCTAGATATTATAATTTTTCTAATTTTTATGGCCAATTCTTGTGGCTAAACTTTTATCTCATTGTTATATTTTTTCTTTATTAGCCAATCTTTGTGGCCAAACGTAAATTTATTGATTTATGGGAACATTTGCCGAGGTTATCAAAATGAACAACATATTGTGGAAAAATTTATAATGCTAAAGTAAACAGATTACAATAAGCGGACTTCTTATTTCGGAAAGGGCTACAAAGGCTTTGCGGCCTCAAGCTCTGATACCTGAAGAAAAAAACTTCTACAATCATTGATGTTGTTAAGAGATAATCAATCTCTATGGAAATAATATCAAATATACATACATGGAAACAAGAGTGCCATGAGGAGCAGCAGCTCCACTAGAAGACGGAGAAGGACCTCAAGAGACAAAAGAAAGAGGAAGTGGAGACAAGACCTCAAGGAAACTAGTTCAGCAGTCCAAAGCGATGAAGGAGGAATGAAGGGGCGATGGATTTTTCCTGTCATCTCTTTCATTATTGGAGCTGATGTACCAGTTTCCACCTTTGTGTCTTTTCCCAGGGAACAAGCCAAGTTCCAGTAACACGTCGCCAAATGATTCCTTGAACTAACTTCCACGTAAATGGGGAGTGGTAGCATAACCAGCTCCTTGTTATTCCTCGCTAGAAGCGTTTGCATTTGTGGATCTGTAGCCTCTATGCATACAAATACAGAGCTGTTGCTAGCGAGGGAACCGGCGTAACGTTATCCCCAATGTTTAGACTTTGCTACTCCATATTTAAATAGAGCAGCTTTACCAAAGTTCAACCTGGACATAGATATCACTATCTAGCCCAGACTCGGACATAGATATCATTATCTACGGTTTGGCTATGCAATGGTTTTATCTGGGGGTGTCTCTTTGAGGAAGAACCAGAGGAAATGCACTAAAAGAGATCGCATTTTTGAATTATAGTCTGATGGAATGCACAATATGAAGAACCATAGTGATATTTATAGGGGAACGTAACTAGAGAAACTTTGTATCTGGACGGAGCGGTTAAAATCCATAAACCAAAGCTTCATCATTGGAAGAAGAACACGTGTTCGTTGGGGGTTCATTGATATGACGGTTCGTCCACTCCGAGTCAATGGAGTAATGATCATTGATTCCCAGAGCAGTTGAACCTGCCTTTTGGAAACCGGAAGATTTGATGGGACGGGATGACACGATTCGGATTTCAAATTGAGAATAGCCCTAATCATGATGATTGACTGGGTTAACCAAACGGTAGTGGTAAATTCATATTGGTTTGGATATGGGCCAGTTGTCGTTGGGTCTTTGTTATTAATTAGGCCTGTACCCGATGCCCACGAGTAAATCCATACAGATAAGTGGATTATGAGATTTAGAATTGAGCCTGAAGGTCCGCGAAGGAAGATCAAATACTTAGGATGTTACAAAATACTACCAATAGCTCTAAGTGTTTGAAGTACAAAGGTGGGCCTAATGTTGGTGGCCCAGTGATTACAACAAGAGGTCTTTCTTCTTTATCTCTACTTTAAAGTGCTCAAAGTCACCCCATGCAGAGCTATACGACTCGTGAAGAGAGACAACATCATCCTTAGCTTTAGTGAGTTTCTTTGTTTGGCCTGAGCTCTCGTCAAGTAGTTGTTGAGCGTTGGCATGGGTAGAAATAGCATCGGCCCGTAAAAGCTCCACCTTGGCTTGAAGAGCCACCAGTTCAGCCTCCTTGGTGGCCAGAGTTACCCACTTGGAAGAAATGCTTTGAAGGAGTGCCTGGACTTGTTCTCGGTCTTGGTCCATGTGACTGAACATCTAGCTTACCGTTGTTTCTTTGCATTCCAGGTGGTGCTTTATATCATTTTGGTTGGCATGCAACTTGTAGAGTTCATGAAGGCCTTGCTCGAACTGAGAAATTGTGGAGAGGAGCTCGCTAGGGGCAGTCCTTTTCAAGTCCACCACCTTATCTAGCGCGGTATTGATGGCTTCGGGGGTATCCAAGTTTGCCTTGAAAAGCCCCTTGATGACGGCTTAAGGAAATGCAATCTCAGGAGGGGCATGTTCTATGGTGACAAGCTTCACTGAGAGTTCTCCCAGGCTTAGGATTTGATTTTGCGAAACGGTCACTTGGCTGGCGGAACCTGAAGAGGATGAGGCCCAAGGAGTTGCGGCTTACACGTCGGCATTGGTCTTAGAGGAAGTCGCGAGAGTTGAACACGCCGTCAAGTGAGACCCATGCTTTGTCTCTAAGGATTTGCTGGCAGAGAGTTCTGGGCATTTTGAATCATATTAAAAAGTATAAAGCCTAGAACAAAATAGGTGGGCGAGTGAGGGAAAAGATCAATTGAATTCGCATACCTAAGTCTCGCCAAGCATGTTTGGGCCAGACGAGTGGATGATGTCAAACACTATTTGGGTGAGGACCGCGTTGGGGTTGTTGGGTGTGTTTTGCACATCTGAGGGTTCTTGATTAGTGGAAGGGACCACTTGCCTCTCCGTCATGGCTTGCTGCTCTTTTGGAGTATAATACATGGTATGATATGAGAAGGGAGCATCAGCAAAATCAAAATTGAATGTGCCTTGGTCATTAACATTATGGTTGCCTTCATCCGTACCATTATGGTTGTGTTCCTCGTCTTCAACATCTTAAAGATGTTAAGTTTGAAGCAGGGCATTTGCTTCAACAAAACCAGCGATGTTATGGGAAAAATCAATGTCCAAATGATCATCGTTAACATTCCCAACGCCTGTTTCCTCAACATTGGCAGCAACAGCCTCTTCTGGGGGATTAAACACGTCCTGAAGATTAAGAAGGAAAAAAATACATTAGGAATATAATGAAATCTTATACAGGAATAATTGAAGGAGGTGGCAGAATACCCAATGTGGAGGTGAGAATGTTGGGTTGATAAGCTCGTGTTGTGGTTCGGAGCTGCAGGAGAGGCCGGTAGTCTTTGGTGGCGAAAAAGGAATAACAGGGAGGGCTCTTGTAGTGTTTATCGCCGAAGTATAGGGTATCAATGGCGGTGATGTTTGGCGAAGTGGCTCAGCTTGTTCAAGCTGTCTCTTTTGAAGGTCCTCAGAGCCAAATCGTTGGTGACAGTGTTTTCATTTGCTAGAAACGTCAGCTGGAGAGGCATCCCTTTGCCATTTCTGAGACCTCTGGAATATGATGCGACAATTATATTTCAGAAATTTGATATACACTTTGAACACAGAGTATGGCTACTTCCGGCCTATAGTTGTTCTTTCTCTTGTTCTGGATTCCGTTTTTGTTCTAATTCCTGTTCGCCCACAGCATTATGTTCCTCATGGGGGTCAGAGGGATCGTCCTGTTCATAGAACTGGACGAAGCTAAATTATTGCCAATACCTATGGTAGGGATTTAATAATTAAATACTAGGTGAAGACACATACCACAGGTCAGGGAGTATCTTCATTGGGGTCTGCCAGGACAGGTATCAGCGCTTTCCTATCAAAGTCATTGACAATTTGTGCCTTGAAGTCTTTGAAGATGGAGGCAAAGAGGGATAACGTCTGCATAGATCTGATGCCATCCCAAAACTGTGCCTTCCACGTGCGGTAGTATGGGTCACATTTACAGAAGGAACAAGGGGAGAAATTAGCTCTTCCTTAGGAAACAGCACTATCGAAAAGCCAAAGTGCAAGTCTGCAGCGTCAGATTCCATAGGATGGGAGCTGGCTCACCAGATGCTATAGTGATTCACTAAACTGACCAGTGGCATAGGGGCACGCTGTGTTAGTCCAAGTTTCCTGGAAAAATGGTTGGGGGCATACAGCTCGTATCCGACTTTGGTCGAGTTAGGGACTAGCAAGTCTCCATAAGTATGACTGTAGAGGAAGATGATCTTCGTTTGGTCACTTTGGTCTCGCGAGGGCATGAAGCCAATTTCCAGCTTTGGCGGGAAGCGACGGTCTAAGAAAGTGTAGACGGAGTTTGAAGGGTAGTGATTTTGCGAGCAGAACGTGGCAAAACAGGTATGGTAAGTCCATCCATTGAAAGAGAGAAGGGTTGCCAGGATCTGTCCTAGAAGCTTGTTTGCTTCGAATGGTGGTACCTCTGGATGTCGAAAAAATGGGAAATATATCTGGGGCTAAAGTTCTACCATCCATATAGGGCCAGGCTTGTTGAGTTGTAGTGGCGAGAGTAAGATCCATCTCAGGTTGCGATAGATGGAAGCGAGGATGGATTGTGCAAGACCCATTTTGGTGCCCGCAAATAAGTATTCAGCGAGGTTGGTCCAGCATTTGTTAACCTTCAGGGAAGATGTATAGAAGATATATTTGACAATCAGAGTTCAAGAAAAGCTATACCTCCTTGGTTGGATGTGTCGCGTATAAAACGAGTGACCTAAGCTTGGAAAGAGGCGGCCCGGTTGAGGCTGGCTTTGTCTGCGACCTTGGTGGTGAAACCTTGCTTACAAATGGGTTATTCTATGGGTACCCCAAACATGGGGAAAAGATCCAGTAATATAATACTCACATCGCCGCAAGGAAGATGAAAGCAATTGCAGGCAGCGTCCCAAAAGCACATAGCGACAGTGAATGGAGCGCGATCCCCTCCACTGGGTAATGAGAAATAGAGGTCAATGAGGTCTGCGATGCCATCCACTTTCCAGCGAACGAGGTTAGTTTCCCAGCGCTTTGCATACCAAGTTCGCTCATTATCAGAAGTAACTGACCACTTCCCAATATAGCAAACAGTGTCTTTGTTCGTCCACCCTATTGGGTCGGCTTGGTTGTTCTCTCGAAAGATTAGAGCCGAGTTGCAGTATCTGGAGTGGAGAGTTAGATAGAGTGTTGGGATGATAGGTACAATGAGGAAGGGACCCAGACGGCCTATGGCTGTGTTTGAGACTTTAAGGGTGACTACAGGGTCTGAGTTTAGCACCCTCTCGCGTGAGTTTTGGGTGTCCTTCACGGTGGGGCGACATAGTTTGTGGTTAACCGGAGGAATGGATAACAATAACGGCGAAGGAGAAAGTTTAGCTTTGGAGCGAAGTTTGGAGTTTGAGATGATTGGAAGTGAGAGAGTTGTGTTGGGAATCAGACTCTAACAGGACGTGCACTTTCTTATATGATGTCATCCGAAGTGGTGCGACTTTTCAGAAGAAAGGCTGACGTGGTGCTTTACGTGGAAAGTTACCATTTGGATGAAAACGGTATGTCCTTAGGAAAAAACAAGCCTCTTTGATTACTATTGGAGCTTTATCTCGAGGCTTGAGGGACAATGTTTGGGCCCAACATAAAATATCTTGTTATTGGAATTTGGAGGCTAGATTAAGCGAGCGGCCCGAGAAATAGTCTTTAATCGAATCGTTATGGAATGAAAGAGAGAAGGAGGCCGATTCTTGCCGCCCATCAATTAATAATTATTGACCTTTCCTATAGAGGGAAGGATTCCTGGTGAAACTTATCGTTAAGGTTTTAGACTTTAAGATAAAAGATGTGGGATACCGAACAGTTGGAGTTGTTTAGCAAGTCTAATTGTGAGGAGTTTCAGTTGAACTGGATTACGAGCACTTGGCTCCTATATATAGAGGAGAATAACACTGAAGAAAGGATCCTCAATCATATACATTTTGTTATCGGAAAACTACCTTCTAATATCGAGAAATCCTTGCAACCAGTGATCAAGAGAGTTGTCACCCGAAGAGCGTGAGATTCTTACGATTCACGGACGCAAAACACTGCAACCAGCGATCAAATGATTTGTCACCCGAAGAGCGTGAGAGTCTTGAGATTCAAAGATGCAACCACTTGTGTTCTCAAAACTTTGTCAAGAAGATTGCAGCTGTGCTTTACACCAGAAGGAGTGTGGAGTATCGATCTTCATGGCTCAGCTAGAGACATGAAAACCACAAGTCCTAAAGTCATTTAGGCAAGAATGATCCATTCAGGCGGGGTTAGTGCTCTCCCCGTCTTAATCGCTTTGAAGAAGTCAGGTAGCAGTTGGCCTAGAAATCGATGATTCTGTCTTACGACGATGACACGTTAACGCACAAAGCACAAGATCGAGAAAAGAGACGGTTTACAAACTTCTCAGGGCGTGAAATTTTTTGGTGTCAAACGGTATTGATTACTTCAATTAACATTAGCTCTAGCTATGTATTAAAAACATTTAACCATGAAACAGGGTCCTGGTTTTACTACTATGTGGTTTGTAAACAATGACCAAACTTGTTGTTTATCACCAGGATTTGGACCTGACCTTTTTCCATAAAAATTCCCAATGATCCTTGAGCTGTTGAGCATTTGGGCAGCGCGCTTTCTAGATCTTTGATTTGGTGTTTGGCCCAATTCTTTAAAAATCATATATACAACAAGCCAACTGAAGAAAAATGTGGTGAGCTTTTGCAAATAGCTCCAAGGATTATTCTTTTCATTTGTCACCTTTTCTTCTTGTCATGTCCTATTTTGATTGAATCTGTGTTCTGCATGAGAGGGAGGTGATAATATTTTTGAGGTTGAGCTTCCATGACCTTGTTATCTTTGTTCACAGCCATCACTGCAATTGCTATCACTGTCTCATAATTTGACAATCACCTTCCCTAGTTTTTGTCTTTGCTAAATTTCCCCAATTCTTATGTGGGGGAGTGGGGACAGCATCACTACTTGTGTTCATTGAATTCCTTTCATGTTTACAATTACTGATGAAATTGATGGTCCCTTTAAAGCAAAATTTATCCACCTTGCTGTGGAAAAATGCAGTAGAAAACATATACAGAAACAAATAAATGGTGTCAAATCTATGAACCTTTTTATGGTCCTCAAATGATCACAATTTCAATCGTTCACTCCTCAAAATAGTATACTAGTTTTCTTCACCGTATCCAATCTTAGTATAACTCTAACTCAATTCTATATTTTCCGTACCATAACCGTAAGATCACTGGTAGTAATTTTTATAGAATGAAAGAAACAAAGACCTTACTCAGATGAACTTATTTAGTTTATCTTTTGAGAATCACATGATTGGATATCATTGTGAAGCTATTCAAACTTGATCAAAATATAGGTGTTCATCAATCATCAAGAGAAAATAAAAAACCTATGTTCGACAGATAGGTATATCACTGAATCTTAGTAGGACTTGATTTTATTGGTGAGTCAAGTGGGTCGTTGGACGAGATCTGCTTCATAATTGGAGCTACATAGAAATATGAAACGAAATTAAATTTTATGAAGCTCTGAGAAGAATAACATGGGTCTCTGTCCTTGAAGCTCTAGCTGTCCATGCACGTGAAAATGTTTTCTTCCTCCAAATTTCCAAACAAGAAAACACTAGTCGAGCACTGAGAGGGTCCTAAATCCCAGAGTAAAACTCAACTTTTTTTTTTTACCTAAAATGCTTTGTCTTTCAGTGATTCTGGAATCTGAAAGCTCAGTTCACATGTATATTATTCATCGACTTCGAACCCTCTACATGCATTACAAGTTCAACTATGCAGATTTTAGAATTGGTACAAGATTATAAATAACTTACCCCAAATCTTGGTTTAGGAAACCCACTTGGAAATTTAATGTCCGAGACTTTGATAATTGCGCCAAGCTTAGATCATTTTATAGCTGAAAATAGCAGATGATTCTTCTTCCTTCAAATGTCTGTATCAGCTCTCGCTCTCTTATCTTCCCAAGCAAAAAACACTACTACTGAGCTATGCCAACTCTTCTACTCCACTGTGTGTTCTGATTTTATCTGAAGCTTCTTCAGCCACTAATTAACGATTAACCCATCCTGTTATGTCCTTCTCTCACATCCATTATTCTCTAACGTCTCTCTCTTAACATACATAAACACATTTCCACTACTTTTATATGGTGCTCTGTTTCTCTTTAGACTATTCTCAGAAATGAGAAATGTCTAACTTCTAGCTACCTGTAGATGTCTGACTCTTGAATTTGAGGCCTCATCTGAAATGGGTTTGCTTAGACTTTCATGGTCTGTTTTGCTTCTTTGGGTTCTCCAAGTTTTGTGCTTGGAAGCACAGCCTGATGGTTCAGAGGTCCCTGTTAAGTTCTTGAAGGCTCCTCATGCATTCTCTCATCTGAGCTCGGCCACATTTGCTTTTGAAGCTTTAGTTGGTGGGAATGCAAGCACATGCATCAAGTGCAATTTTAGTTGCAAGGTTTGTCAAAACTCTGAATTTGGCGTGTGTGATTTTTAGAGATGAGCAAAACTTCACTAGTGTCTTTCCGATAGAAATTATATACCATTCACCCAGCAACAACAGACAAGTATCAGTCTTTTACCTTTTTTTACCAGAAAAAGGATTTTCATTTTTTAATTCCAATCAAAAGCTTTCACCTTTTCAGTAGCCCACGATTGAAAACGTTGTCTTTGTTATAAACTTATAAGCATTGCATGGTGAGCTGAAGAGATTGTGATTTCTTCTATGATGCAGCTAGATGATGGCATTGGTTCAGATTGTGGAACTGGGAGAGTTTCATACTCAGGATTGCAGGATGGAGATCATATATTAGAGGTCTGCACTAATGGGACTCAAGGAGTTGGTTGTGCCTCCCATAAGTGGACTGTTGGTTAGAAACCCTTCCCTTCCCTTTTTTTTGTGGGGTGGGTGGGGGGAGGGAAATTTCTATACTTTTTGAGTGATACAATTTCCATATCCACATGATACCATCTCTCTGTGTAATAAAGTTGATTGCAGTATAAATGCAATGTCTGTTATTTTGGAATTCAAGTTTTATTTTTGGCTCTTTCTGCAGATACAGTCCCCCCAACAGCATCTGTGACTGCCTCTAAGACTTTTACCAATGCTTCAAATGTATCGGTAAATATTACATTCAGTGAATCATGCGACGGTGGAGGAGGTTTTACATGTTCGTCTGTGAACACCTGTAACGTGAGTAGGTGCCAGTTGAAATTTTTTTATCCTAGTCATGATTTTTTAGTATGTATATTATGTGCCTGTAATAAGATTATGATCAAGTTCAATTTGCATATACCACTCTTAGAGTTGTCATTGGTGTATTGTGTGCACAATTGTTAATGTTTATGGGCTTTTGTGATATCACTACGACCGTTTTCTTTCCCTGTTTAGGTCAAGCAAAAATTCGGAATGGGTTCTTTGCCTGATGTGAGAAAAAAGAGAGAAAAATAATAATTTGATGATCTACATAATTTTTACAGCTTATGGTGTATGGTGCTGCCAAAGTTATACCATCTACACTCAAAGTTCTGCAGCCAGGCCTCCAGTATTCTCTTGTTGTGAGTTTATCAGCTTCTGTTCAGTATGGACGAGTGATCCTGGTAATGGATAAGAATTTCTGCTCTGATGGTGCTGGAAACCGATTTTTAAGAACCGAAAATTCGTGGTTCTATGTACGTATTGGTAAGTGTTTTTGTTCATTCTCTATGTCGTGTTAAAATATGACCACTTTCTTTGTTAAGGTGATTATGCTAATGAATGAAGTCTTTACTTTTCTATTGGATTAAGGGGAGACAAACTTATAAAACCAAGAATAAATTGACTGTCTTGCTATAATCCCCATTATTCCCCAAAGTTGTCTACTTTGTGAGAATTGGAATTCTGAACTAACAGCTATTTGTTTGTTGTCAGAGTTTCTAAATTTGTAAAATTTTCATGGATTTAATTCTGCAGATAGAAGAGATGTGTTTGTCAACCTGAGGCTCCATATTCCTGAAAGGCTACTTCAGCTCAATGGTGAAACTAGAACAGTGCAGGCAACTAATAACTACAAGAACTTAAAGGTTTATATGTACTTCTCAGAACCTGTCCTGAATACATCTGCACAAATCCTAGAGTCTCTTAACATAAGTCAGGGCTTACTTATCCCCGATAGTGCAGAGAACTATGGCAATCGCAGATTTGGCTTTGCGGTTAGTTGGTCTATTGATTCGATGTGCCTTCATAACTAATGTTGTCATACCTTCTTATGTTAGACTGTCTCTTTTAATCCTTATGTATTTGATACCTGATTCTATTTCAGGTTTCAAACATATCTAGCATTGCTATAATTACAGTGAGTGTCAATTCAAATTTGATAATAACCAGACAAGGGACGCCAGTTTCTCCAATTTCACCGGCAACGTTCCTTTTTGGTAGTTACTGGCTTTTATTCTGTTGATTGAAATGTCGTAGTCTTTATTTGACTAAAGAATAATTGTGTTTCTCTTTTGCATACAGCAAAGTTGTAAATGTGGCTATATATAATTGATATTATGTTCTTTTCTATGGACTTCAATTAGATTCTCAAAGGCCAGAAGTGAAGTTGAGTACAACCTCAAGAATGAGAACAAGAGAACGCAGTATTTCCATAATAATAAAATTTATGAAGCCTGTATTTGGTTTCAATGCTTCCGCTTTAGCACTCACAGGAGGGCATTTACGGAGGCAAGTAACTTCTGTCTGCTGATCTTCTTTATTGTTTAGAGATTATGAATCCTGAGGATATATTACAAACCTTCTTTTTACATCCCTAAGACCCTCTTTACTATTCTACAGCTTTCGTGAAATAAGTAGGAGTATGTACACTGTCAGTATAGAAGCAGTTAATCGTATTGTTTCAGTAAATGTTCCTGAAAACATGTCTGGGGATGTTGCTGGAAACAAAAATCTAGCATCAAATGTTCTTCAAGTATCACACTGTAAGGATTTCGTTTTTGGTTTTCAATTGTTATCAGTAATACTACCCACTGTGCTTGAATTTTAAGGATTTGTGTTGTAAAGTTGTGAGTGTTCGTGTTTTCCTTCCCTTAGATATTTCATGATGTAAAGTACGGCTTACTGCAGATTCAGTGCCTATGATATCATCTCTGTTGTCTGCATTTGTAACTGCTCTTTTTGCTCTGACATCCTTAACTGCGGGGCTGCTCTCGATTTCAACTGCAAGCCTTCAGTGTCTTTGGAGATATAAGAAAGCATCGTCGTTGACATCTCATCCAGCAAGAAATCTTTTTGTAAAGCACTAAACCCTTTTTCCTTTATATACTTTGTCACCTTTAATAATGGACTACATAATGTTCTTAAGAGATAATTTGGGAACCAAGCAGAACATGTGGAAATCTAGATATATACAGTGACTATCTTGTGACATTTTTAGCACTGTTTTCTCAGAACAGATCTAACAGTCCCTTGAATATAATTGCCTTTCCATCGTCAAACTAATAAGTATTCCTTTTACTCTTTTCCAGAGAATTGCTTGTCATGTTCAAGTTTTTGCACTCTCGAGATGGTTGTCAGTTACATTTCCAGTTGATTATTATGAATTTGCAAGGGGTTTACAGTGGAGTATTCCTTACCACAGTCTCCCATGGGAAGCTGAGAATAGCTTTTCAGCCACAAGTCCTTATACCAACTCGAAGTCCTACAGGACTGAAGGCTATAATTCAGAAAATTTCAGAACTGCGCAACTAGAAAAAGGCAGTTCGATTAAGGCCAATTTGGTGTATGGATTGCCGCTTACTCCAACAGAATACAGAATGTTCTTTGAGGTAATTAAGATGTTTTCACTGTAACTAGTTAATTCACCTCATTATAAAGTGGTTATGCTCACACTAGTTTCATTGTGCAGTCTGACGGTGAATATATCAAACCTGAGGCTGAATATCTCTCCAGTTCGTATAACTCGAAAAGGTAAGTTAACTGGTTCCATCTAATAAAAAGGCCAGTAATGATCCAATTGACAACATAAAAACTTACTTTTATTTAATTGATTAAGTAAATAAGATTATGTGTCCTGTAGGTGGAGTAATTTTGATAGAATCATGTTCTGGTTAGCGGTGATCAGTGGTAGTTTAGTGCTGATGCATGTTTTACTCCTTATTAATCTGAAAATGAGGAAGAAAAGTTCCAAGAAACAGAGAGGTTATGGAGCAGTCACATTCCCAAGACTTGAGATATTTCTAGTAATTCTTGCACTTCCTTGCATTTTTGAGGCCTCTGCTGCTCTACTTAGAGGTACTTTCCAAACATCTTACCCTTTATTTTGAGAATGTATCTTTAGATTGCCTTGCTACTTCTCATAATGAAGTAAACAACTCTTCTGTTGTTTAAGGAGGAGTGCCTACTGCAGTCATAGTTGGCAGTTTGTTGTTGGCGATCTTGTCTTTTCTGCTGCTAGCTTTGTTCCTGTTCCACTCAGTTGGCATTACATTTGGAAAATTACTTCAATACAAGGAAGTACATCAAGAGGGCCAGTCATTTCACTGGTTTCAAGAGATTGTTCGAGTGACTTTGGGTCCAGGAAAAAGAGGTCAGTGGACATGGAAAGGTCAAGCAAACTCTTTTTATCTGATCATTTTTGGCCCTCTTTTTGAAGATCTGAGAGGCCCCCCAAAATACATGCTATCTCAGATATCGGAGGGCAGTGCTCGCAAGCATGGTGACCATATTATTGACTCTGATGATGAAACAGAAGACGCAGAAGCTCCTTTTATCCAAAAGGTGTTTGGAATTCTAAGAATATACTACACTCTGCTAGAATGTTTGAAAAGGGTATCTGTTGGAATCATGGCCGGTCTCTATATGGACAGATGGAATTCTAAAACTCCTTCTATTACTTTACTGTGCATTACATCCTTTCAACTTTTCTTCATGGTTCTGAAGAAGCCGTTTATCAAGAAAAAGGTCCAGTTGGTTGAGATCATCTCGGTTTCCAGTGAAGTAGGCTTATTTGCAACTTGCTTGGTTCTCTTGGAGAAGGACTTGTCATCCAGTGACAACACTAAAGTTGGTATTCTCATGATCCTACTGTTTTTGATCGGATACATTGCGCAGATGATAAACGAGTGGTATGCATTGTATAGACAAACATTGCTTCTGGACCCTGCTGAAGAATCGTTCTTGACTGGTTTGAAGTTAGCTGCAACCGGATGTCTCTTGTTATTCATCCCTCGGAAATGGGTGAACACCCTGGAAAGCAAGTTCCAGGCGCGTCAGCAGGTGGAGGCAGCAACAAGAGATCCTACCTCTTCTGCAGACCGGAGCTCTGGGAGTAGGAGCACCACTCCAACAGATAAACCATGGATGAAACAGCTTAGGGAATTGGCAAAGTCGAGCTTTAGTAAAGAAGGAAGTAGTAGTGGAGTTGTAACTGATCCTTCGAGCAGTAATTCTCGTCCCAGATGGAGTGAATTTTGGAGCAGCAAAAGGAGTGGGAGCTCATCTCAAAAGTCTTCTAGTGGTGATTCAAGAGCAAAACCAAGAGGGTTGTACAAAGATTTAGAGGCTATTTTTGCATCCAAGTGAAACAAATTAGTTTCAACCCCAACAGTTAGGTCCTCCATATTGCTACCATAGGAAGCCTAGGATTGAGATGACAGGGTTGTTGTTGACACATGACCCGCTATATAGGTTGGTTCTGTGATTAATTCTGTCTCTGATCTGTATGCCTATTTCTCTAAATCGATCCTATATGTTCCTTGCAAGTTTTGGCTGACTCTTTAGCTTTTACTAATGTGCAGGCATTGCTTGTAGCTAAACTATTGAACAGGTAGTTATTTCTACATATAAACAATCAAGTCAAACTAAAGATGTTGTCTTTTCCACTTGAAATGCATGAATCAGAGTTTCCTAGTTAGTTATACCAGGCAAAAAGTCAGTGTAGTGTATAAAAGCAAATCTTAGAAACTATTTCTTCAACTGTGTTCTATACAACCGGGAAGTGATATCCTTGAAAGTGTGAAACTTAAGCTTCAGCTCCACCCACATCTCATTTTAAGACACGTCTAATTGGGAATTGATCCCATTTCCAGAAACACATGATACGGCGTCGTTGTTAGATATATTTTCAAAATAGCGAAGAGGTGTGGTGAAGAAGTGTAGTCTATATGATGGGTCGCAATTATCAAGTAGTATGATTGTTGATACCGTGCTTGTCTGCCACTCACGTATTAAAGATGCATCTCTTGCCAAAAGAGTTGATTCAAACTGAAGAGGTATCTATAAATAGAAGAGGTGCACGCCTATATTTGGTCATCCAAAAAAAGTCTTCTTCCCTACATGTCTAGTAATTATTCTACCAAATTCTCTTAGTTTTTTCTATAAATTCTAGGAACTATTATTCTGCAGAAATAATTTCTAGCAATTTTGAGCCTCTTGTAAAATTTTTGATTGAGTGTTAGGTTGATCTTCGTTAGTACAAACCGACGATCAACAATAGTAAATTACTAGGCTTCATTGTATCCTATAAACTTATTTGATTATTCTCCCTTAGACACTAAGTAGTAAGGCAAATAAAGTCTAAAAGAAAACGCAAATCTTTACGTGCCTTTGAAGCGTTTTTCATTCTCTTATCATACCCACAAACACAAATTTTTCCAACAATCTTTAGACATTATTTTTTGCAATGGCATCGTTGAAGAAGTTCACATCAAATTTCGTGAAACTTGATCGCTTCAATGCAGCAAACTTTTGAAGATGGCAAAAGAAGTTACACTTATTGCTTTCAAGCCTAAAGGTGGTCTATGTCCTTACTACTCCAACATTCGAAGAAAGTGAAGACGAGACGATCACTACCCAACGAAAAAGAATAAAGTGGGAACAAGATGACTATGTATGCAAGAGCCATATATGCAACACAATGTCCGATTCACTATTTGAAATCTACCATGAGATGAGTACCGCAAAGGAAATATGGGATGCGCTTGAAGCCAAATATATGTCCGAAGATGCTACAAGTAAGAAGTTCCTTGTTTCTAAATTTTTTAATTATAAGATGACCGAAGATAGATCTATTGTAGAACAATTCCATGAGATCATGCATATACACAATTAGTTTACTCAATACAAGATGCATATGGATGATTCCATAATTGTTTCCACAATTGTGGATAAACTTCCACCTTCTTGGAATGAATGCAAGAAGAGCCTCAAACATAAGAAAGAGGACATGTCCATGGGGCAATTGGGACAACATCTTCGTATAGAAGAAGAACTTAGATTCCGGGAGAAAACTGAAGAAACTTATTCCTCCAAGGTTCATATGGCTAATGATAGGTCTAAAACTCAAAAAGATAACCAAGGAGGAAAGAAGAGGAAATAAAAAATTTCAAAAAAGGGACACCAAGGTCAGAACTCAAACAAGAAAGAAAAATGAGGTTGTTTCCATTGTGTGGCAAGCCAGGTCACTTCAAAAAAGATTGTCGTTTGCTCAAGAACAAGCCAAAAACTAATGATGAAAAGTTTGTGGCAATGATATCCGAAGTCAATATGAAGGAGGATATTGAAGCTTGGTGGATCGACACCGGTGCTACCAAGCATGTTTTCAAACATAAAAGCATGTTCAAGACATATGAACAATGTAATGGTGACAACTTCGTCTACATGAAAAATTCATCGACTTCAATTGTCAAAGGCAAAGGCACAATTGAAATCGAGTTCACATTAGGGAAAGTACTTACTCTAACTGATGTCAATCATGTTCCAGATGTTAGAAAGAATTTAGTCTCCGCAAGTCTTTTGAATAAGCATGGTTTCAAACTTGTCTTTGAGTCGGATAAGTTTATATTGACAAAGGCTGGTACCTTTATTGCAAAATGATATATGTATGGTGGAATGTTCAAACTAAATATTAATAAAATATATACTATTTCTATTTACTTGTTGAATTCTTTATCTTTGTGGCATTATAAACTAGGTCATGTTAATACTAAGAAAATAATAGATATGTCTAATCTAAAATTAATTCCAAAGCATGAAAATGATATGCATGATAAATGTATTACTTGTTCACAAACAAAGATAACAAGGAAACATTTTCATAAGGTAGAAAGAACCTCTACTTTGTTAGAACTTATTCATAGTGATGTATATGATCTACATAGTACATCTACTAGAGGAGGAAAGAAATATTTTGTGACTTTCATAGATGATTTTAGTAGATTTTGTTATGCTTATCTTATGTGTACTAAAGATGAAGTTCTTGATAAATTTAAAATCTTTAAGAATGAAGTAGAGAATCTTTATGAAACAAAGATAAAATACCTACGATCTGATAGAGGTGGAGAATACCATTTTTCATCTTATTGTGAATCCGTAGGTATAGTACATGAAACTTTTATAACATAGACTCCACAACAAAATGGAGTTGCCGGAAGGAAAAATAGAACCCTCGTAGAGATGGTTAACTCAATGCTCCTAAACTCTAATATGAGTAAGGGTTATTGGGGAGAAGCATTGCTCACCACATGGTATATCTTAAATAGGGTACATACAAGGTCGTTAAAATTAACACCTTATGAGTTATGGTTCAAAAGAAAACCGAACTTAAACTACTTTAAAGTTTGGCGTTGTAGAGCCATAGTTAGGTTACCTGAACCTAAAATAAAGAAATCAAGAAAAAGGGATATAGAATGCATATTTTTAGGATATGCGGACATAGCAAGGGGTATAGATTTCTGGTTATAGAACCTAATGAGTCTATATCAATTAATACTATCATAGAATCTAGAGATGCAGAATTCTATGAAAATAGGTTCACGTCTTTATCTAAAGATGATAATGAAAATGTGGAGGTTTCGTCAAGAACGAAGATAGTGATTCAAATTCACTACATACACCTAGACACTGTAATGAGCAAGATGAAAATGATGAACCAACTGAAATTAAAAGAAGCAAAAGAAGAAGGATAGAAAAATCCTTTGGACTTGATTTCGTTGTGTACCTTGTGGAAGGTACAAGAGACTCACACCAAAAATAAACAATGGTTACACCCAGTGTAGAGTTTGATCTCTTACGTATGAGGAAGCAATGAAATCACAAGATGCTTCTTTTTGGAATGAAGCTATCAATGATGAGATGGATTCCATCATGGGAAACAAGACCTAGAAATTGGTCGACTTACCTCATGGTTCCAAACCAATAGGGTGTAAGGAGATATTTAAAAAGAAAATGAAAGTTGATGGAACTATAGACAAGTTTAAAGCAAATCTAGTAGCCAAAGGATATACTCAAAAAGAAGGAATATATTATTTCGATACCTATGCACCGATTGCTAGACTAACTACCATAAGGGTACTTATTGCTTTAGCTTCTATATATAAATTTCATATTCACCAAATGGATGTGAAGACCGCATTTTTAAATGGTGAATTAGATGAGGAAATTTCTATGCATCAACCTGAGGGATTTATTATACCTGGACAAGAACAAAAGGTGTGTAAGTTAGTTAAATCATTATATGGTTTAAAGCAAGCACCTAAACAATGACATGAGACATTCGATAAGGTCATTATCTCCAATGGATTCAGAATACATGAATCTGATAAGTGTGTTTATAGTAAGTTCCAAAATAAGAAGGGAGTGATCATCTATTTATAGTTGATGACATGCTCATATTTGGAACGGATATCGAAAGCACAGAATCGACTAAGAAATTCTTATCTTCTAGTTTCGATATGAAAGATATGGGAGAAGCTGATGTCATTTTAGGTATAAAAATTAAAAGAGGTAATGATGGATTAGTTTTAACTCAATCACATTACATAGAAAAAGTTCTTAAAAAATTCAACCATTATGATAGCAAATCAGTTTCTACTCTTTTTGATTCAAATTTGAAATTGAATCAAAATAATGGTAGAGCCATAAATCAATTAGAATATTCTAGAGTGATTGGACGCTTAATGTACGCCATGTCTTGTACTAGGCCTGATATAGCTTTTGTTGTAAGCAAGCTTAGTAGGTATACTAGCAATCCTGAACAAGCACATTGGAATGCAATCTCTAGAATATTAAGGTACTTAAAAGGTACAATTGATTATGGAATATATTATAGTGGGTATCCTTCGATTTTAGAAGGGTTTACCAATGCTAGTTGGAGATTCAATAATGAGGATCATAAATCAACTACGGGCTGGATATTTTCATTTGGTGGAGGAGCCATATCATGTGACTCAAAGAAACAAACTGTAATTTCAGATTCCACCATGGCAACAGAATTTATAGTTTTGGCTTCATGTAGTAAAAAAGCGGAATGGCTAAGAAATTTACTACTAGAAATTCCGATATGGCCTAAACCAATGTCTCCAATATCTATTCATTGTGATGGTCAAGCTACACTATCACAAGCTTATTGCCAGGTATATAATGGCAAAGCAAGGTACATTGGTTTGAGGCATAGCTCGGTAAGACAATTGATAATAGACAGGGTTATAACTATTGATTTTGTAAGATCATGTCATAATTTGGCTGATCCACTAACAAAAGGACTTGCAAGGAATTTGGTGTGGAAAACATCTAAAGGAACGGGGTTAAAGTCCAACTTTAATGATCACCAATGATGGAAACTCAACTCAACACTTGTAACAACAAGATCTTGAGTTAAATGAGCAAAAGTACATCATATGTAGTGATTGCAAGCACTAAATAAATTAAATGAGTATATATGAATAAACACATATATATCATATCCATTCCGAGGTAGAAGTGCTTGGTACATGTAATGAATGGAAGATGTTGAGTTATAATTAAAACTCTTAATAAGCATAACGAAAAGTACTTTAGTAACATGGGTAATACATGCTTACCTATACGAGTGTAGAAGGTGGTGCTGCCTTCTATGCGACTTGGCTTAGTCTCTAGAGCACTTGTGAAAAAGATACAGACGCAAGGCCAATCCACGCGTCGGCTTTTAAGAACACTCGAAAGAAGTAGAAAGCTAATGTGTGAAATGTGTCTGGTTAGATTATAATAAGATCGCAAGTTCAAAGCAATGCTACTTAGCCATCTTGATTTAACTTTGATGTATTGTCACTAAGCTAAGGTTCAAGTCCACAAAACACTTTAGTTTATGCATTATGTTTTTCGAGAATTTACTCAAGAATTTTTCAAAATGTTTTCAAAATAAAATTTATTTTTAAAATATTTTTTATATTTTAAAATGGTGAAAGATTGTTAGATATATTTTCAAAATATAAAGTACGAAGGAGTGAATAGGTGTGGTCTAAATGATGGGTTGCAATTATCAAGTAGTATGATTGTTGATACCGTGCTTGGTCTTATGTAAAGATTGCCAAAAAAATTGATTCAAACTGAAGAGGTATCACCTCTTCTATAAATAGAAGAGATGCGCGCCTATATTTGATGGTTAAAAAAAAGTCTACTTCTGCCCTCCCATTCTACCAAATTCTCTTAGTTTTTTCTGTAAACTCTAGGATTTATTACTCTGCAAAAATAATTTTTAGCAACTTTGAGTTTTTTGTAAAACCTTCGATTGAGTGTTGAGTTAATATTTGTTAGTGCAAACCGACGATCAACAATAATAAATTGTCAGATTTCATTGTATCCTAAAAATTTATTTGATTATTTCTCCTTACACACTAAATAATAAAATAAATAAAATATAAAAAAAATATAGACATTTACGTGTCTTCTTTATTTTCTTTTACCATACGCAGGTACACAAATTTTTCCAACAATCGTCACAGTCCACTTTTTAAGTCCCAATCTCAAAATCCCACTCGTGTCTTGCCTGGTTTCCTTTTGTTTCATGCAAATTCTGATTCCAACACCTGTGCTCGAGAACACCCAACACGTACGCTCTGTTCCTGGTTCGATCCTCTGCCGTTTCCGATCTTAGAAATGGGCTCATTCTTCAGCCACGGTTTCACCAACGAACAGATTCAAATGGCGCTCGAAAAGGTCAAGACCACCGTCAACTCCGACCCCGTCGTCGTCTTCAGGTTTACCTCTTGGCTCTTCCGAAACAAACCCAATTCAGACTAATTGGGTTCGGATTCAATCTTGAATTTGATGTTGACTTTTTCACTTTTCACTTTGGCAGTAAAACTTACTGCGGCTATTGCAAGAGGGTCAAGCAGCTGTTGACACAGGTCGGAGCACGCTTTAAGGTCATTGAGCTAGATGAGGAAGGTAATTTAATTCCCTATCTTATCATTTTACCACGCCCTTTTCACTTTCTGATTGTCAGTTTGTTTGCTTGAAATTCATGTAAAATCGAATTAGTGTAAACATTATAATTAATTTAGTTAGCTGAGGAGAGATTATGTTTGTGTAATTGAAGTTGATGGAGGTGAGATGCAAGCAGCTCTGACCGAGTGGACTGGACAGAGGACTGTGCCTAATGTGTTCATTGCAGGGAAGCACATTGGTGGCTGTGACTGTAAGTTCATATATATGTTAACAGACCAGTTATCGAGTGCTGTCGACAAATGACGCATTGAATAGTTTCCGGTTACTAATCCTCGGCCTTGTTCTACTTTTGTTGGATCATTGCAGCTGTCTTAGAGAAGCACCAGTCAGGTCAGCTTCTGCCACTTCTTAGGGAGGCTGGCGCGGTTGCGAGTGATCCTGTATCGGCGTGATCATGGTCCAAGAGATGTAAGCAACCCAATTCATGATCCTAAATCGAGGTTGGACTAGTTAAATAAAAAAAACACTGTTTGCTTGACAATTAGTACACACAAGAACAGCTCTTTTGTTTTTGTACAAACTCCATGTTCTAGTCAAATATATGTAATGAGTTTGCTGCAACTGGGTATTTGTGATTTGTTCTAATAGGTTTTGAGCGTGGTGTCCAAAAATATGTATGTCACAAAAAAAGTATACCGGACCCTTATATAGAGGTTGACTGTGTTTAAGGAAAAACGTATAGGGATTGTGGAATCGGTAGGCCTGTGGGGCGGAATCGGATCGCATGAACTTAGATTCGGATTTGTTTAAGGAGAAAAAAAATTAAACTTGATCTGTCTCGTTCTATTTATCTGGCGGATTTTTGATAATCAAATCTGGATTTGGATCCAGCAGATTAACAAAGCGGATTCATTCAGATCCGTTTATCAATATGTTAATTACTAAATGTATTTTTTTTGCCAATATGTTAATTATTATCAATATATTACATGATTTATATCACTAAAATATTTCAATAAAACAAACTAGAGAGTACCAAAATAAATAAAAAATTCATTCACCGAAAAATTTGATAAGAAATAAATTTTTTTAATTTTGATTTTTTAATAATTTTATATAATTTTATTAAAGATATTTATATTTTATTTTTAGAAAAGAGAGTTTTAGATTAAAAAATATTTTATATATGTAAATAAAAATATATTATATTTGATAAATTAAAAAAATAAACGGGATAAATCATAAACGGATCGAATCGGTCGTGATCCGGATTCAGATTTGACCTGTTAAATAAACGGGTCAATGAGTCCGGGTCACAAACAGATCAACGGGTCCAAAAATTAGATCCAGATCTGCCTAATATGTACGGGTCCAGAGCGGGTCCGGATCAAAATCCGCCCCATTGATAGGCCTAGCAATCAGTGTGTAACCTTTCATTGATAATAAAAAGTTCTTTTTATATATGAGAGCACATGAAATTACATATGGTAAGAATCTTAATACATTATTAAATAAAATTTTCTCCTTCATTCTCTATATATTGTACCGTAATTAAGAACACACATAATAAGGTAAATATCATTTAACACTCCCCTTTGTGTCGGTTATGATAGACGGTGCTTCTTCAATGCTTTTTTGATGCCTCATTAAAAATTTAGACGAGCTAAAAAAATTTGTCGGAGAAAAAATGATCTCGCTGAGTTAAAAGAGTGCAAGTCGTCGTAGACGATGATATGACACTTAACTATGTTGTCTCATTAAAACTTTGTCAAGTAATAAAAATCTTTTGGGATAAAAATAACCTTAGTTAAAGAAAAAAGAGTACAACGTGTTCTTCGCATTTAGAAACACTCGTGTGAATCTCATACTCCTCCTGAAGTCTGCATCTCTTCTAGATATCAACATCTAGGGTAGCTTGAATAAGCTGAGCAACCCTATGCTCTTTATATGCTTCTCAAATGCGGAATTTGACCAATGACTCAGAAAGTCTGTCACATTATCCTCAAATCAAATTTTGTCAATCATAACCTGGAGAACTTCTTGTTGTTTGCTGATTATAGAATGACTTGGGCGATATCTGGTTTGGTGTTGTCGCCCTACATGTAATCTAGATTCATCACCTTGATGCAAGTAACATTATCCTCATAATGCATGTAGGTTCATCAGTGGTGATTCAAAATCACTAGATCTTCGTTATGTGCACTCATGGACCTCAACCATATGCATTCCAAAACAACTTCATGTTAGATCAATAATCTCAACGTGGTTTGCAGATATAGCGACAAGACTCTTTTCTACTTCAAGATATTGCGGTGTTACCAATAGTAAAGACATAAATAAGTTGGGAACAACCTTTGTGTAGATTAGAGAGGTATCCAACTTCAGCAAAATTTGTCAACACATCACAATGATTGTTGGTGTAGGGGGTGAATCGACGCCACTCTCTTTGTGGTGCCCTTACTTCCAACGCCACTCTCTTTGTGGCCTTTCTATAGGGATAGATCAAGCCCATATCTTTTATACTCTTTGATACTAAAAGATTGTCTTTAAACCATTCCAATGACATTGCGTGGGAGTATAGCTACATCTGGCTATCAAGTTCAATAATAATGAGGAGCTAAGTCTTGTGTATTAAGCTAAGTACACTCTTGCACTTAGATTAGGCACCGTAACCTCTAACACGTCTTCGTCATCATCCCTCGGATGAAAACGGATCCATCTAAGGGTTAAGACTATAACAGGTCATGAGAGTACTCATCAACTTCAATTTATTATCATAAAATGCAACATATCTTAAAGCATAAGTCGATTGATGAAAAATCTCATCATTACGGTGCTCGAGTTCCAGTTCGAAACAACACTATGTCTTGTCAAGATCTATTATCTCAAGTTCGGATTTCAAACACTTTACAAATCCTGAACTTGTCATATAAATGAATACGCATGGGCATATCCATTTACAATTAAGTAGTCACTTAGTGAACATTTCAATCTTATTGCAAACACGCTCTGTGTTCTAGAGTCATTTGATTTGGGTACATGAAGTCCATTAGACATTCATATCTATCTCTTATTATAGATCCCCATCGAGATATGTCATGACCACGATTATAAGCTGCATGTCAAGTTTTTCGGAAACTACTAAACTGACAAGGTAGTGGAGTGCAATGACATCTATTACAAGAGAATTTATCTCATCATAGTCAATTCCAGAGCATTGTGAGAAGCCTTGCGCCATGTGGCGAGTATATAATATCTTTATTCTTTTCACGCTTTCTAACAAAGACCTTTTTCGATAGGCTTTACATTTGGGTGTGTCGGCATCACCAACCCAACTACCTTTCTCTTTGTTAGTGAACATAATTCAATTTTGATCGCTTCTTTCTATGTAGGCTAATTGCTACTACGTTTGAGAGTTTCAACGTAGATGGGTTCGATAAGTCTCAAAATTCTATGCTCTCATGTACACTAGTATAATTTGTACTTTGTAAAGACCTCTATATTATGAGTAATTAGTTTTAACATTAAGGCGTCCCTCAATGATAACCATAAGATGTAATTGAGTATCAATGATCAATGGATCATATTGGGCCGAACTCGCTTCCTTCTTTGGGCAAGTATTTATCGAACTTTTGGGTTTCCAACGTTCCCCAGTGAAACTCATGGCCTGTGACGACACCATGCCACATTGTGACATCACCATGCCACATTCTATGGTGGTAGAGCCATAACTAACTCCTTTTTGGTGGCGCTGTGTCCTTTTAAAGGGACATAAATCCTTACACATATGTTTCCAGCAAGTATATGTAAAAGGATCTGATCCCGATTTAGTTGCTTAAATCGAAATTTAGTCCTAACAACAACATAATCTAAAAAATTTTTTTTAGAGTTTCTTCTAAACTCAAGAAACCCAAAAACCTGCAAAGAAAACACATTTTTAAAATGTCCGAATGGAAAATACAACACAAGAGAAGTAAACTTTATACAGTATTCAGAGCGACTTCTAATTTACATAATACACAGAACTAACAAGTTAAGTTAAGAACCTACTAGATGAGTATAATAACACGAACTTTATGTCTTCATCGCTGACGTGCTATCTCAGGATACAAACTACAAACTGGGCGGAGGAAATTGAAAAGCCCAGGGAAATGCATATAAATTAATAAAACTGTTAGAGTGAGTGGACAGAAATAACATTTCGTTTTAAACTGAAGATATCTCTATCATGCCTTTCTCCAAAGAGTATATAAAAAAATGATGTGAGTCTAAAAATGTACAAGTCCGGGTCAGGTTTTTGTCCTAACCCTCTTGGGTACTATGTAATATATGGAGGCAGTAACTTGAGTCCATCATCTTCAAGTTACAAGAACGTCTAGGTCAAGTGTTTGTCCTAACCCTCTTGAGTACTGTGTAAATCACGGGGCATGTCCCTCTCGGACTTTCCCAAAGCATCTCGGGATCAGCCGAGAAGCCAGTGCATCAATACAACAACTATGACTATGTGTAGTGTAAACAAATCATATGTGCCTCCATGCAAATACATAATCGTAAAATGCATAATCGTAGACTCGCAAAATCAACTGTGAAAATAAAGTTTCCATTCACAGTACACAACTAGCTTCGTGGTCCGGCGGAAGTCCCCTCACTAAAATCTCGATTACGGTCTCTTGAATAAATAACAGATTCATTTAATACTGGAATTCGACAAAACGTACGAAAATCAACTCAGAAACTATTTTGGAAACCCCCCGGTCAATCTTGAATTTTCGCCTCGTTAGAGCCTCGCCGGGGACGGCGACGCGTGACCCTCACGTGCCTCCGGTGAAAACTTCTCCGATGGGGGCGCGTCAACCCTAGTTGGAATGATCTGAACGAGGCCAAAAACTTTTCTAACTATCCCAAAACCCAATTCGCCGCCATTTGGCTGAAAATCGCTCCGAAAATCGCCGAAAAATATTTTTGGTCGATTTCGACGTCGTCGTCGCTCCTCGGCCCCCCAAAACCATAAGGGTTCGACTCTTGGGGTGAAACCCAACCGATTCCACCCCACCCCGTCGTCGGAAAGTGGCCGGAGCACAATTGTTGGTTTAACCCGAAAATCGCCAGGTAAAACGATTTGGTTTGATCCTTAAATTAACCCAAAAATCAAAAATACTTGGATGAAACGAAAGAGGGAAGCAAGAGCTTCAAAACCATACCAAGAACGCCAACAACAGTGGCGTTTTCTGGCGGGTTCAATTTCGGGTCGGGTCGGGTCACGTCGCTTGCAAAACAGGTCGCCCAATTTTCTGATTTTTTTAATTTTAAAAAAAAATTCCTATTTAAACCCTCAAGTAGCGGATCAGATCAACGACTGAGGTTTGATCTGATCAAAATCCAACGGTCCAGATCAAACCGCCTCAAATAAAATACTTTTTAATATTTTCTTCATGTAGACTTTCAAAAATCATAAAAAATAGCTCGCTTATCCAAAAAATTTCCCAAAAATTTCTACGAGTTCAAAATAAAATACTCTACAAATTTTTTGAAGAAAATAAAGTCTAATTCTTGGTCAGTGAAAAATTCATTAACAAACCATACGATATGATTAACACCTAATTCGTGCCGATTTGTACGTAATTTTTGGTTCGGGTTGTTACAATATGTACTCTCAGCACTTTAACGATACTAGCAAATGCATCAGGCATTGAATCTGCTACGTTATATCGTTTGAGGATCATGATGAGACATAATGAGGACACGACCCTTCCTGTCGTCCCTATTGAACATGCTTGTTCCTATCTCCCCCTAACGACGGAAAGACTGTCTCATCAAAGTGACATCTGCAAAACTAGCGATAAAGAGATCGCCTGTCAAGGTTTTCATATTGGATTATAGTTGGAGACTCATGTCCAATATAAATATTCATTTGTCTCGATTGACCCATCATAATGTGTTGTAGCAGAACAATTTTGGCACATATATGCGTAAGTGTGAGACATTATTTTCACATACAGTCACTAGATGCACAAAACAAGATTGAGTGATGGTGTATCATAAACAATGTAGTGTAGATGCATTGCGGTATTGCATAACCATAAGTAGAAAATAATGGTGCGCATCACCAATGTCCAAGCTACCATCGTGGTCATTTTCTGCGAGACCATTTGAGTTTGTTCATGAAAGTATGATACCAATATCAAGTCTCAATGATGTGCAATATTAGTCATCGAAACTCTTCGATATAAACTTTCTAGGATTATTAAGTCAAATCCACTATAAATGGGATGATTCGGGTAGTGGTCCCGCAAACATATGAGTTGAGCTAGCAGTTTAAGCAACATTTTGAGTAGACGATAACACGACATGTGACCAGTGTGTCTGCATTATAACTAACACCACAAAACATCTTAGTGGTCCGCTAGTTAGTTGAATCGCTCCATAGAATCACCTTAGATTCTATATAGTGAGAATATATGTGTCATTTGCATATGATGGTCTCAATCCTAATTTCTCGAATGAGTAGGTTTTGTAATAACGAATGATAAGCCTTTAAAAACAACCAATGAGGATTTTGGTTGAGGCTTAGAGTCTCAATGGACTCGAGAAGCAAGATAGGAGACTAGCACTCCATCTTCGGTGTCTAGTATTCTCCTCTTGGGAGAAAAGGCGTCGGTTACTGGCGGGCTGTGGACGATGGGGCCACCAGTGAATGTTGCCCAACTACACTCTCTTAGGAACCAACTTTGGTTTGTGCTTCCTTTTACTTGAAACAAGAGATGTTCGATTAGCTTTCTCAAAATCTGGACCATCATGTCATGACTTGGATATCTCAGTCTGTCGTGTCAAAGTCTTATATATGTGAATCCTATAAGTCACCTTCCATGACATGATTTGATTCTACAACTCTCTTTTAATTGGCTTACATAGCCCATTTGGCTGACACATAAGTTTATCTTATATTCGGATTATACCATAATCATTAGAAATAATGCAAAGGAACTCATGTCCATTCTCAATTGAAAGTTGTTGGCATAGATGATGAGAAGACTTATGTCCATTCTCATCATATAGAAACATAATCGACAAGGCACAAAGTCGATATAAGTTGTATATGTCATAACATAGTATGCATAATTCCCGTTTCAATGAGACATTCAAAGTTCTTAAGGGAAATACTTGCAAAGAAACAAGTCTTGCATGAGAGAAAACCGAAAAGTAACTAAAAAAAAGTTCGGTTTTCTGGGGATAGGCTTCGACCCATCAAAGGTCCTCCTTGGGATGTGCCTTCGATCCATCGAAAGTTTTTCTCGGGCAGCAGCTTCGATCCATCGAGGTAATACTCGATCCATTGAAGGTCCCTCTCGGGTTGTGCTTTCGACGGAGACTGGTTTGACCTCTATGTACTTAAACATGCATAAATTTGTCTAGGAAATAGCTATTGACAATCTGAATGAAGTTATAGAAACTAGACATCCGTAGATTTCCAAACATATATTATTTATATGCTTCTTCACTCTGAGTCAATCCCAGTTTTGTGTCAAAGCCAAATGATCTGCAAAGCCGATTATGTTATGTCTGTTTATGACATTTTTCGAGTTAAACAGGCATAACTTTTTCTAGAAAATAGTTAACGACAATCCAGATGTAGTTCTGAAAACTAGACATCCATAGCTTTCCAATCATATTTCATTCATATGTTGGTTCATTATGAGGAAATCCCAGTTTATCGTCGAAGTGGACTGATCTGCAGAGCAGATTATGTTATGTCATGTTTCTAACCTTAGTCCAGTAAAACGGGCATAATTTTTTCAAGAAATTAGCTATCGATGATTAGGAGGTAGTTTTAAAAACTAGACATCCGTATATTTTCTGCTATATATCACTCATATGCTGAATATTTCTGGGAAATTCCCAGTTTCTCGTCGAAGTTGGCTGTTCTGTAGAGCAGATTTGGTATTATGTGTTTGTGATGTTTTTTTGGGAATTTTAGCACTCTTAGCTATCTAAATTGATACATGAACAAATTTGCAAGTTTACTAGGCTATCTAAAGTCGTTTGGGTAGCTCTTTTCACTTATGACCAGGCCAAGAGAGATCAATATAGGTGGGACACAAGGTCCACTCAAATACTTTTATCGAAAATTTCTTTTTCTAAACATCACAAATTACAAAATTGAGGCCTAGTGATAGTCGCATGTTTATGTGTTTATTCAGTGTTTAATTCATTCCATATACTTAGTTTATTATTATTTAATCGAGAATTTAATTATATTTATTGTTTTATAGGTTTTGCGGAGGAATAAAGAAAAAGGAAATAAAATAGGGATTCGTAACTCAATACGGATTTAGGAAAGAGTTTTGTGTAATTAAAGAAGCTTATTCCCATGTGAACTCTAGGAGATAAATTGGGAGGCATATATAAACCTATTTTAGATTTTTTGGGAGGCGAATCAACATACTTGGAGAGAAACTCGAGCTAGAGAAGAGAGCAGCCGCAAGGGAACCCGAAGGCCAGATTTGATCCATCGAAGCATAAATCTTCGATCCATCGAAACTGGACGGCAGTTCCAGTTTTTCATCTTTTCTTGGTCTATAATCTCTATGTTTTGTTTTGATGATTTTAATTATGATTTTTAGTAGCTAAACTCATTGTTAAGTGGTTGTTTGAACCCTCGTACATGAAGTCTTTCTAATTCATACACTTTAATCTAATATTGCATATGCAATTCGAATGAGGTATTTTTTTCTATATGACTCACTGTATGAATTCTTGTGTGTTTACTTTGGTGAACAACTTATATGTATGCTATGATTCTATTTTCATGAGATACGGGCGACTGAAGATCGTGGTTCTTCCACCAGATTCTCTATAGTGATACGCCGATAATACCGTCAGGTGATTGAAACCCTTGGTCTAGCAGGACATGTCTTTAGTGTACTTGTGAACTCTTGTAGATTCTCAAACCGTTTCTAGATCTTAATGCATTCTTATTTGTAAATTTTGGAGTCCATGACTATGAGTTCATTAGAGGGATAGATGTGGGGGAGGTCCATGACAAACTCACATAGGCATAAGGATTAGGTAATATGATGTGTCGTGTTTATCGATCTTCTTGGGAACTTTCATTGATTGGATATGTGTATCAGATTAAGTATGTGTTAGATAGATAGAATGGCGGTGGTGGATTGCATTTCTCTTAATCCGTTAATCATATAGTCAAAACCTTTGCATTCATTAGCATATTTACTTCTAGTATTTACTTTCTGCATTAGCTGTAGCTTAGCTGATTCAGTTTGGTACTTAAAACTATTCCGAAAACCCTCAAATTTTGTGTGATAGTCCACCACTGTATCTAGTTTATTTTATCCAATTTTTGTATCATTTGAGTATGTTTAGAGTAGATTCGTAGTGTCATTAGTGTACTATAGTCGAGTCTGTCGGCATTTTAGTTTCGTGTTAGGATTTAGTTTCACCAATTCTTCGTGTTCGATAACCCCTATTTATCATACTACATTGATATATCTAAGTTGGGAATATGATATCTTTGCATAGATGTTTACCCACCTATCAAATTTTGGTGCCGTTGCCGGGGAATTGCTTAATTCTAAGTTTCCACAGTCTAATTGCATTAACTTGTATGTTGGTTTCTAAATATTGTATATAATATATTCTGACTTTGTGGTTAGTTCTACGTGTTCAATGGAAGGTCGCTCAACTGATGAATGTGTATATATTCCATATCAAAGTTATCCCACCATGTAAAGTGACTACTTTACACTTCATTACACTCCAACATGGGATGATCACTCTAATTATGACTATCCTTAGTAATCAGATGATTTAGAGCAGAGATTGATGCACATGTTGCAGCAATTGATGGTAGAAAAACAAAAATAAAGAGAGGAGAATCGTACTTTTATGCAGAAGTTTAGTGCTTTTCAGCAGGAAATGGGGGTAATAGTGCAGGAGATAAGGGAACATTGCATGAGCATGGTAAGAAAATTGACTTGGTAAAGCGACAAATGAGTTAAATATAGAAAATAATGGCTCAAGTCAACACAGGCGGACTCCCCAGCAACACTCTTCCCAACCCTAAGGGGCAATATGAGGCCCATACTAAGACTTTGAAGAGTGGAAAGGTGTTGGAAGAAGCTCCCAAGTCAAACAGCCCAAGAAGGAAGTGGGAGGAGCCTATGCTTGAACAGATTGTCCCTTACAAGCCGTCAGAAGATTCTGCAGGAACCCCAATTCGAATCGTCAAAAATGCACTTGAAACAGAAAAACTGACAAATCAAAGATCATGCCAGGTATCCTCTACTCCTTCCTCTTCTATTATTCCTAATGTGCCTTTTCCTAGCAGGTTGAAGAAGCAGGGGAAGGTTGACAAAGAGAAGGAGATGCTTGATGTGTTCAAAAAGGTAGGAGTAAACATCCCATTTTTGGATGTGATTAAACAGATACCACAGTATGCAAAATTTCTGAAAGATTTGTGCATAACAAAGAGAAAATTCTATGGAACTGAGACTGTGGCCTTGGGAGAGAGAGTATCTGCAGTTCTACAAAGGAAGCTCCCACCTAAGTTGGATGATCCAGGACATTTCACGATCCCATACACTATTGGTCATCATAGGTTTGTAGGTGCTCTACTCGATTTAGGTGCATGAATAAATTTAATGCCATACACTGCTTATGACAGGTTAAAAATTGGGGAACTCATTCCCACTGGTGTCACCATTAAACTTGCAGACAGGTCTAACTGTTACCCTCGAGGTATTATTGAAGATGTCTTAGTGTAGGTGAGAGATTTAATATTCCCAGCAGATTTATTTGTGCTGGAGATAGAGTATGAGCCAATGCAATCAGAAATACCATTGATTCTTGGGAGACCATTCTTGAGAACAGCACATACAAAGATAGATTGTTTTGATGGATCATTAAGCATGGAAGTGGTGATGAGTGGAAAATCACCTCTCAAATATACCTTATTCTCAATTAAGATATATCATTGTAACAATCAATTATAAGGGTTATCAAACTTAGGGAGTTAGTGAAACTAAATTCTAACACTAGACTAAAATGTTGACAGACTCGACCACAGTACACTAATGACACTACAAACCTAAGCTAGACTACTATAAGAGATACAAGATTTTTTTAAAAGTACTAGACTCAGTGGCAGACTACCACACCAAATTTGAGGGTATTCGAAGTTGGTTTGGTTGCCGAAATAATTCGGCGAATCTACAGCTAATGCAAAAAGATATAAATTTCAGAAAAGTAAATGTTGATGAAGATCAGATAGAGATGAATGTTAGGAACTTCTCTCCATCCTAGACAACCTATGATTTATCCCAACTCTAATCCAGATAACCATGGATGACTAACTCCTACAATCGAGCCAATGTCAGTAGGACATCGATTACATTACACTCCCTTACTGGCCGTACTAAGCAGAATGTCGGTACTGTCTTAGCTTGATCTTTAACTAGTAAGTTGGTACATGTCGGTGTCCTAACCTATTTAATCAAAGTTATTAAGTTCTAAGAGTGTTTGAAAGCTAACAAAGCTTCTAAGGTCGATATAGCGGCCACCTTAACATCACTAAGGAGCCTGTTCACATAGGAGCATGTTCTGTCTCTATTGAACATGCATTGATATAGCGGTCAATCACATATCATAGACTCTAGATCCTAAGTCATGCAACTAAGTTTGTAATCAAAGTAACATGAACATAGAAATCATCACTGTAAAAATAGTGAAACAAAACTCATGCAATAGTTATTTGAGATCAAAAGGGGTTCGAAATCGTAAGCATGTCTAGGGCTTCGATTAACCCCTAACTAAGAGAGTTTAGCTGCTCATAATCGTAAGAATACAATAAAAAAATATGATGGAGAATGAGGAGTAAGCCAAAAACCCTAGAATTCTCGGTAGGGGAATCTCGACGGGTCGAGGAATTGGCTCGACCGGTCGACATCGTGCGGCTGGAAATCCTTCGGTGCAGCTCTTCCGCTCTTCTTAGGCTACCTTCTCTGAATTTCAACAACCCCAATTTGTTCTTCAAAAGATAATTATATAAGTATGATCTTGGGCCATCTCCTTATCATTATAGGGTTCAGTCATCGCCACATGGACTTGTCACATCTCCAATCCTTTTTGGAATAGAATTCCCTTTTTATTGCTCCTTTTTGTATTTTCCTTTAAATAACCTAAATAAACAAAAGCATAATTAATTACTAAAAACTAAACAAATAAACCAAGTATTTTTAGAATAATTAAGCACAAGAGAGTTGCATATTTATGCAACTATCAAAATACCCCAAACTTAGCATTTGTTAGTCCTTGAGCAAAACACTAAACTAAGACTCTGAAAAGACCCAACAAACAAACAGACTACAAAACTCTAATACCCTTAACACATTACCTCAGTAATCTTCCTACATTGTAACACCAAGTTCACATGTTATTTCAGTTTAATCCATAAAATTTCAAAGATTAATGTCAATGCATGACATACATGTAATATGTAGGACGAAGACATAATCATGGTGAATGTAAAACTGTAGCATGCAATATACAAGTCAAGATTCAACCTCACAGAAATATGCTCACAAAAGTGTTTCTCTTAAAGTATGTCTAATGTATTCACTCAACTCAATTACTTGCCAAATGGACTAAACCATATGCTCACTCTTGTGACTAATCTCCACAGATCAAAGGCTTCCATCTTGAGGATCAAAAAGGACTTTCAAAGGTTGTAATGGGGTTTGGCTCATAGGTTAAAGAATAAATGGGTATGGATTGCAAACACAATTCTAGAACCTAGTAGAGCACCAAATAAGAGACTTCTTCAAAATTTACAACCATGAACTATTTCACTATTGTGGCCGAATTTCATCTTGTTGGGCCTTCACGTTATTGTTTTCATCAACAGTTAAACCCGGGTATCAAGTAGACATCACAACTTTTCTCTTCTTTTCTTTTTATTGTTCTTTTTTTTTTCACACTAGCTTGATACCCCACACTTATTTCTTTGTATCACCTTTCAACATTGTTGCCGTCTTCACATACCTGTTTCATGTATAGCTCTACTAAGTCCCAGAACAAAGGTAGAGATATAACTATTTTAAGGTTCAAGGTTAGGATTATGTGGGTGATGACAAAAAGTTTAAACATGTAGGCTCAAAGTGGTTAACTAAGGGGTGCACAACTTATGTACACAAAGTCGAGACACTGGCTTCATATGGCAATGGTGGTAGATCATAAGTGCCTTTATCACTTCCTCAATCAAAACATGTATTGACTAAAAACTTTGAATAACACAAGAGCAAGTTCCAGTAATCTCTAGAGTCCATTAACTTAATCTGCGGCAAGCAATTGACACTCAACAACGAAAGCATGTATATAACATTTAGACTTAAAAACTCACAAGTTAAATGAATCTCAACAATGTTTAAGCATGCTCATAAGATCTGTACCAAGTTAACTTGTTTCTACATCCACTACACATTAGCACATGCACCATATAACAAGATTAACCAAAGAAATTCATATCACATAGTCACATGTTTCACTCTTAATCACAATTCAAAAGATATAATCACATCATAGACTTGTTAAGGGCTCCTAAGACTCAAAACATAAATCACATGACTTTTTATGTTGCTTTTCTTGACACTTTTTACTTCTGTATTTTGCTTTTCATATAAGACACTAACATACACAAGAAAAACAAAACAAAAAACTCAAAAACACCAAAAATTGGGTGCAGAACCCTTCCACGACGAACTGGTCATCGAAAAAGGTCCCATATTCGACGGCCAATGCTATACCCTAATCCAGAAAAGTGCACAATTTTGACGGGTCAAGGATTTTCCTCGACCGGTCGAAAACAATATCGATAATTCCCTAAAAACCAAAAAAACTTTTGACAGGACGAAAATTCCTTAAGGAATTGTTTTGACGGGTCGAAACTGGAGCTCGTGGGAAACCCAAAAATAAGACTCAAAAACAAAAAATTTATACATAGACGCTAAGGATATGATATAATCATGGAGAAAATAACAAAGGAGTGGAAACTTGCATTGTCCTCAATGGAAAACAAAACTAAAATATGCAATACATCAAACAAGAATGGAGTGGAACACATAATACATCACAAAAGACATTAATCATGGAGAAAATAACAAAGGAGAAGGGTTAAGAAGTCAAATCTGGTTTCCAAGATACTTCATCAACATGGGTTGCCTCCCAAGTAACGCTAAGTTTAATGTCTTCAGTTAGACGGTTCGCTTTAAATTCACTCTATTGTAGAAGGATCTTGGAGAGGTACTTCCTCCACATCCCGTATTTGAGACGGCTCATAGAATGGCTTGAGCCTATCTTCGTTCACTTTGAACATATTTCTGATTTTTGGATGTCGGATCTCAACTGCACCATGAGGAAACACGTTAAGGATAACAAAAGGTCCACTCCACCTAGATCGAAGCTTACCTGAAAACAACTTTAGACGTGAATTGAATAAAAAAACCTTTTGTCCCACAAAAAAAGACTTGCCCTTAATCATCTTGTCATGAAAAGTCTTAGTTTTTTCCTTGTAAATCCGACTAGACTCATATGAATTGTTTCGAATCTCATCCATCTCATTCAACTGTAATTTCCTATGAACACCTGCAGCATCAATATCAAAGTTAAATTACTTAATAGCCCAATATGCCTTGTGTTCAAGCTCTACCAGAAGATGACATCATTTTCTATAGACCATCCGATAAGGAGACATCTCAATCGGTGTCTTGTATGTTGTTCTATATGCCTATAACGCCTCATCCAAGCGTTGACTCCAGTCTTTCCGGGTTGGTCCAACGGTCTTCTCCAGAATTGGCTTGATTTCCCTGTTGGAGACTTCTATTTGCCCACTTGTCTGTGGATGATAAGGTGTTGCCACCTTATGATGAACATTGTACTTCTTGAGTAGAGCTGCAAAAGACTTGTTACAAAAGTGGAAACCGCCATCACTAATGATGTACCTGGGAGTGCCAAATCTCACAAATAGTGATTTCAAAAACTTCAAAACAACAGCAGCATCGTTACTTCGAGTGGCCATTACCTCCACCCACTTTGAAATATAATCAACTGCAAGTACAATATAGACATTCTATTGGGAGCTAGAAAAAGGAGCCATGAAATCAATACCCCACGCATCAAAAATTTCTAAAACCAAAATTGGGTGCTAGGGAATTTGATCTCTAGGACCTAAGTTACTTGTGAGCTAACATCTAGCACATGATTTATGAAACTCATGTGCATCTTTGAACAAAGTTGGCCAGAAAAAACCACTGTCAAGTACCTTCAATGCAGTCTTCTTACCAACAAAGTGACCTCCTTCTACATGTGAGTGACAAAAAGATAATATCAATTGAAATTCAGTTTCAGGAGAGCACCTTCTTTTCAAAGAATTTGGGCAATGTTTCTATAGATATGGCTCATCCTACACGTACTACTTTGCTGTCTTCACCAAATTGTTGTTCTGAGCTTGACTGTAGTCACTTGGTATTCTTTTTGACACAAGATAGTTGACAATATCTACATACCAAGGCTCAGAAACATTGAGAGCAAACAGTTGCTCATCTGGGAAGCTGTCACGTAAAGGCAATGAATCTTCCTCTGCGTTGGATCCATGAGTGATCCGGCTCAGGTGATCTGCCACCACATTTTCAGTGTCTTTCTTGTCTTTGATTTCAGTATTAAACTCCTAAAGTAGTAACATCCAGCGAATCAACCTGGGGTTGGCATCCTGTTTAGTCATCAAGTATCTCAAAGCAGCATGGTCGGAGAAAATAATCACTTTAGTTCCTAACAAATAGGACCTAAACTTTTTCAAAGTAAATACCACAAGTAAGAGTTCCTTTTCAGTAGTTAAATAATTCAACTATGCATCATTTAATGTCTTGGAAGCATAGTAGATGCATCACTCAACCTATATGGATGTTGACCCAGCACTGCACCAACTGCACAGTTAGACGCATCACACATCAATTCAAAAGGTAAATTCTAATTAGGTGCCTATATAATGGGAGTAGTTGTTAGAAGCTCCTTGAGTTTGTTGAATACCTTCAAGCACTTATCTGTGAAGTTGAAAGCTACATCTTTCTGGAGCAATGCACACAATGGTCTAGATATCTTGGAAAATTCCTTGATAAACCTGCGATAAAATTCTGCATGTCCAAGATAAGATCTCACATTTTTCACAGTTGAAGGAGAGGGTAAGGTACGCACAATATCTACCTTAGCTTTATCAACCTTAATACCTCTAGCAGATACTACATGTCCCAAAACTATACCTTGTTCCACCATAAAGTGACATTTTTCCCAATTCAAAATAAGGTTAGTCTCAACACAATATTTCAAAACCATGGATAAATGATGCAGACGCATATCGAAAGAATCACCAAAAACTGAAAAATTATCCATATATCTCAATAATTTTCTCAACCATATCTGAAAATATGCTCATCATGCATCGCTGAAACGTTGCTGGAGCATTGCATAAACCAAAAGGCATCCGTCTATAGGCAAAAGTGCCAAACAGGCATGTGAAGGTGGTCTTCTCTTGATCATCTCTATGCATCACAATCTAATTGTAGCCAGAATAACCATCCAAAAAGCAGTAGAAAACATGACCTGCAAGACACTCCAACATCTGATCAATAAAGGGTAAGAGAAAGTGATCCTTACGTGTGGTTGCATTTAGTTTGCGGTAATCGATGCAAACTCTCCATCCAGTTTGTGTTCTTTGAGGCACAATCACGTTTTCATAATTCTTTACAACTGTGATGCCAGAATGCTTTGGAAGAACCTGCACAGGACTCACCCATTTACTGTCAGAAATATCATATATAATACCTGCATCTCGAAGCTTTATGACTTCCTTCTTCACCACATCCATCATTGAAGGGTTAAGCTAGCGTTGAGCTTCCCTTGTGAGCTTAGATTTCTCCTCAAGATATATCATATGAGTGCACAAAGTAGGACATGTGCCCTTGATATCTGCTATAGTCCATCCAATTGCTGGTTTGTATTCTCTAAGAACAGTCAACAATTTCTCTTCCTGCAATTGGGTTAGCTTTGAAAAAATAATATCTGGCAAAGTGTCACTAGATTCCAAGAATGTATACTTCAAATTCTCAGGTAGCAGTTTAAGTTCAAGTTCAGGGGCTACCTCATTGGAAGGACGAAAAGCTTTATCAGAGACCAATAATGGAATGGGTTTTGAAACCTTACCTGTTGGCACAAATGGTCTCGACTCAAGTTCAGATATTTCTTCATAGAATGCCACTTCCATGACCAAATCTTGGAATGACTCAATCTTCAAACACTCATCATCATTGTCCCACCCCATACTTGAGGGTTTGTATCCCAGTTTTGCTTTAATTTCATCCAATTCTTCTCTGATCTGGTTGTTTTCGACGGGTCGAGGATTTCTCTCAACCGGTGGAACTGGGACGGGTGGAACTACTTCTCCTCCAACTGCTAAAGCTTTCTTCAGAGCATCTTCATCCATAGAGTATTGTATGTATTCTTGCATGAAACTATCAAACGCATTAGTTGAATAACAGGAATAATCATTGGCGTTACCTGGATGCTTCATGGCTTCAAAGATGTTGAAGCAAATCTTTCTCTCATCTACTCTCATTGTTAGAGTTCCCTCACAACAATTAATCTTTGTCCGGGCTGTCCTCAAGAATGGACGACCTAGAATCAATGGACGCTCTGAGGGCATTGGTTTCGACTGGGATCCTCCATCTTGGGATGTAGCTTTCTTTGCAGCACAACATACACTCTCTCACTCAAAGCTACCATATCAGATGGTATGTACTTCCTCTTAGCTGTACAAAGTTCCTTGAGAAACTTTGCATATTGTGAAATTTTCTTAAGTGCTTCAAGAAGAGGAACGTTGACTTAAACCTTTCTAAAGATCTCCAGTATATCATTGGTCTTGTCTTCCTTCTCTTGCTTCTTCAATCTGTTAGGAAAAGGAACAAGAATATCAAAAGAGGAATAAGGTTTAGAAGATACCTGCTCGTTCTTTGAAACTGTCGCTATAGGAGAATTTTTGATGGGTCAAAATTTCCTGAAGGATTTTCTCGACTGGTCGATGTTTTGCCATTGTCTGAGTTTTGCACTTTTTCGACGGGTCGAGCTGGAGCTACTGAAATTGGTCTGCCAAATTTTCGAACACAATTTGCTCAAGGATTGTTTCCTCCAACGCTTGTGACCCCTTCTTAGGCTCTGAGACTTTTTCCACAACTTTTCCACTCCTCAACTCCATGGCATGCACATCACGCTCATTCTTTGGATTAGGCTTAGTTTTGCTAGGAAGTGCTCCAAAGTTCTGTTGAGTCAAGAGTTGTTGTATATGACTCATCTGACACTCAAAAAGCTCAATGGATTTCCCATGTTGTTTAGTGGTGGCCTTGATATCTTGGCGAAAAGCACTACTTTCTTGGCGGAAAGCACTACTTTCTTCTCACTCTTTCTTGTTATCAAACATCATCTATTGAATCAAGGCTTCCAATCCAGATGTACCTATTGGTGCTTAAGGTGATTGGAGTGGTGGAGCTTGGTATTGCTATTGTTGCCTCTGACCATACTATCCATCTCCTCGAGGTTGTCTTGCTGGGAAGCCAGGTGGATTGGTTGGAAGGTTAAGCATATTGTTGCTCATATAACTCAGTAGTGGGTGATCCCTCCGTAAGTATTGAACTGTCTTCCAACAAAATTCACATCTTCTTCTTATATTTCTTCTTTTGCTGTAAATTTAGGATAGTCTTCGGCTAGATGATTTGAAGCAAAACATATGGTGCACACAACTTGAGCTGCAGCAACTGTTCTTTTCGTGGTCACTTTCAAGCTACTAGCAATTAGAGCAATATCATTCTCCATTAAACTTAGTCTTTTTTTCACGGCTCCATCGATTTTGACTGCATTGATAGATCTTCTACTTGCTCCCATGGATCTATCCCTTGACTAAAATTGTGTTGAGTTTTTGGCTTGGTTCTCAACGATTTCCTTGGCTTCTGTTCCAGTCATATTCCACCAATTTTCACCACAAGTTGAATCAAGTTTTGACCTGTTACAAGAATCGAGTCCTTGATAGAAAAATTCCATTTGGGTGTTGATATCAAACTTGTGATGAAGGCATTATCAAAGAAGGCCCTTGAACTGACTCCAAGTTTCATGTAGTTCATCTCCATATTTCTGCCTGAATGTGCTAATTTGCTTCTTCAAGTTCTTGGTACAGGAAGCAGAGTAGAATTCTTTTATGAATGCAACACACATCTTCTCCGATGTGTCAATAGATAAAGGATCTAAAGAATTATACCATACTTTTTCTTGCTTCTTTAGAGAAAACGAAAAATAAGATGAGCTTCACAGTGTCTTCCTGTACATTTGTCGATTTCTGGATTCTGCACAAAGCTGTGAACTCATTGGGATGATCCTGAGGGTCCTTAGAAGGTGTTCCTCTAAAGTATGGCAGATTCGAGATAAGTGATGGAGGAATAGAATAAGCCCCCAAATTCTCTGGTAGGACGATCGGTGAATCTGCTGCACCTGTGCCCAATATGAAGGACTCTCTCAACTTGGTAGTGGCATTTGCCATTCTTTTTGGTGATGGTGGTGGTGTTGGAATATGTTGTTCTTCTTCAAACTCAGACTCTAAACCCGAATGTCTTTCTTGCTCAGAAGGTTCACCACCACTATTCACGATCATTGATCGTTATCTTTGCTACTTTCTGTTTTGTTTTGCTGAGCGTTCAATCTCTAGATCAAGTAATAATGGCTCAGCACTTTTAGTGTGTCTAGTATGCATACACAATGCTTCTACACACGGAATAAACGATAGGACTCAAAAGAAAAAGAAAACTAAACTAAACAAAACTGAAAAATTAAAGACTTTATTAGGACTTAGAATTAAGTAACTCCCCGGCAATGGCTCCAAAATTTGATGAGTGTAAAACCACCTCTCAAAAATACCTTATGCTCAATTAAGATATATCATTGTAATAATCAATTATAAGGGTTATCGAACACAGGGAGTTAGTGAAACTAAATCCTAACACTAGACTAAAATGCTGATAGACTCAACCACAGTACACTAATGACACTACTAACCTAAGATAGACTACTCTAAGAGCTACGAAAATTTAACAAAAAGTACTAGACTCAGTTTTGAACTACCACGCCAAATTTGAGGGTATTCAGAGTTGATTTGGTTGCCAAAATAATTCGGCAAATCTACAGCTAATGCAAAAAGATATAAATTTCAGAAAAGTAAATGTTGATGAAGATTAGATAAAGATGAATGTTAGGAACTTCTTTCTATCCTAGACAACCTATGATTTATCCCAACTCTAATCCGGATAACCATGGATGACTAACTCCCACAATCGAGCCAATATCGGTAGGACATCGATTGTATTACACTCCCTTATTGACCGTACTAAGCAGAATGTCGGTATTGTTTTAGCTTGATCTTTAACTAGTAAGTTGGTACATGTCAGCGTCCTAACCTATTTAATCAAAGTCATTAAGTTCTAAGAGTGTTTGAAAGCCAACAAAGCTTCTAAGGTCGATAAAACAGTCACATTAACATCACTAAGGAATTATTTCACACAGGAGCCTGTTCTGTCTCTGTTGAACATGCATTGATATAGCGATCAATCACACATCCTAGACTCTAGATCCTAAGTCATGCAACTAAGTTTGTAACCAAAGTAACATGAACATAGAAATCATCACTATAAAAGTAGTGAAACAAAACTCATCTAATAATTATTTAAGATCAAAAGGGGTTCTACATCGTAAGCATGTCTAAGGCTTCGATCAACCCCTAACTAAGAAAGTTTGGCTACTCATAGTCGTAAGAATTCATACAATAGAAAAACATGATGGAGAAGGAGTAAACCAAAAACCCTAGAATTCTCGGTAAGGAAATTTGGACGGGTCGAGGAATTGGCTCGACTGGTCAAAATCGTGCGGCTGGTAATCCTTCGGTGCGGCTCTTCCTCTCTTCTTAGGCTACCTTCTCTAAAAATCAACAAACCCAATTTGTTCTTCGAAAGATGCTTATATAGGTATGATCTTGGGCCATCTTCTTATCAACATAGGGTTGAGACATCGCCACATGGACTTGCCACATCTCCAATCCTTCTTGGAATAGAATTCCCTTTTTATTGCTCCATTTTGTATTTTCCTCCAAATAATGTAAATAAACAAAAGCATAATTAATTACTGAAAACAAAACAAATAAACCAAGTATTTTTAGAATAATTAAGCACAAGAGAGTTACATATTTATGCAACTATCAAGTGGCAGAGGAGAAGATCCAATTCAATATTTATGAAGCTCTCAAACATCCAAATAGTGATGATGCTTATTCATGTTGTTCAATTGACACTTTTGAGAGCTTTATGTAGGAATTTATTCAATACTCATTGGAGGATGATCTTTTGAGAAAAGTCATTGAAACTGCTGGAGCAAACAATGTTACCCTAGAGGATGCTTCGATGCATCGAAGAAGGTCAGTACGCAGCAACCGAGAGCACGCCTCGATGGATTGAAGGGAAAATGTTCGATCCATCGAAGATTGTTCAAGCATCAAACCAAAATCTCGACCCATTAAAGAAAAGCCCTTGGGTCGATCCGAGAAAAAAAATTTATGCATCGAAGAGGAGCTTCGACCCATCGAAGTGGAACAAGACGTCAAGAATTACCAGATCAGGGAAGAATTAGATGAACTTGAAGCTATGATGGGATACAAACCTTCAAGTATGGGGTTAGAGGAAGAGTCCTATGAAGAAATCAATGATCTTGAATCTCCACCATTCATAGAAATATGTAGTATCTTATCACTTAGTGTTTCTTCAAAGCTAACATAATTGCAAGAAGAGAAAGTATTAACCGCCAACAGTGAGCACAAGGCAGCAATTGGAGGAGGAGTTCACATGGAATATCAAAATATGAATGCGACAAAGCGTAAGGATCACTTTCATCTACCTTTTATTGATCACATGTTGGAGCGTTTTGCAAGTTTTTATCGTAGGTTTATTACAGATTCCTCCAAGATACCTAGACCGTTGAGTGCACAGCTTGAGAAAGACATAGCGTTCAATTTCACTGAGGAATATTTACAATCGTTCAACAAGCTAGAGGAGTTGTTAACTACTGCTCCCAACATCCAAGCAATAGATTGGTGTCAACATCTTGATGCGGCATTGTGGGCCTACATGATAGCATATGAGTTCAACAGGATTTCAAAGGAAAAGACTAAAGCTTTTCAAGATTGGAATATCAAGAGGAAAGAATTTGTCATCGGTTCGAAAGTTTTACTCTGCAATAGTCGTCTACGCTTATTTCCAGATATTGTGAGTTCCAAAACAGGGAAAACATTCAAAGTGAATGGACAACGACTCAAGCCTTTTTATGAGTCGTTTGTAGAGCACGTGTTTGAAGATGCGGACCTTCAGAACACGCCTCCTATGGAAAATTGAGTTGATTTGTTGTCTGGTTGAAGACGTTAAACTTAGCGCTACTCGAAAGACAACCCATGTGGATGGAGAAGCTGACGACCTGATCTGATGTCTTATCCCTTCTCCTTTACTTTATTTTTCTCCACATAGTGGGTTTTTTGTGTGATAGGTATTCTATGTCATACTTGGTTGGTGTATTGTATAGTTTAATTTCAGCTTTTACATTGAGGACAATACAACTTTCAAGTGTAGGGTGAGGCTATATCATATACTTAGCGTCTAGATATAGATTTTTAGTTTTTTGAGTCAGAATTTTTAATTTTTAATGTTGTATAATTTATTTGACATATCTAGAGGTCTCAAAAAATTCTGAAATTTTAATGTGTGTTGGTATATATGTTTAGTTTATGCTTAAAAAATTTCAGCCTATTCGAATGTATTTTTAATTCTGTAGAAATTATGCAAATGAGAGTGCGCAGTAGCTTCAGTTTTTTCCGTTTTGTTCAGAATTTCCAGAGAAGATCCTTCGATCCATCGAATGATTCTTCAACCCATTGAAATTTCATCCCAGAATGAGACCCAAGAGCTTGCTTCAATGCATCGAAGGCAAAAGTTTCGATCCATCGAAAAGTCACAGTGTCATTTTTGAGTTTTTCTTTGTTTTTTGTGTGTTTTAAGTGTCTTATACAAAAAATAAAATAAAAAAGTAAATAGTGTCAAGAAAAATACAAAAAGAAGAGTCTTAGGAGCCCTCAACAAGTCAATGATGTGTTTATTTCTTCCAATTTTGTGACTAAGAGATGATTATGTGACTTGAATTTCTTTGGTTAACTTTTATATATGATGCATATGCGAATGTGTAGTGGATGTAGAAACAAGTTAACATGGTACAGATTTTTGAGCATGCATAAACTTTATTGAGATTCATATAACTCGTGATCTTTTGAGCCTAAATGTGATATACATACTTTCATTATTGAGTGTCAATTACTTGCCGCAGATTAAGTTAATAGACTCTAGAGATTACTAGAACTTGCTCTTGTGCTATTCAAACCTTTTAGTCAATACATGTTTTAATTGAGAAAGTGATAAAGACATTTAGGGGACACCACCATAGCCATATAAGCCTGTGTCCTGACTTTGTGTACACAAGATGTACACCCCGTAGTTAACCATTTTGAGCCTACATGTAAAACTTTATGTCATCATCCACATATCTCTAACCTTACCTTAGAATAGTTATATCTTTACCTTTGTTCTAGGACTTGGTACAGCTATACATGAGACATGTATATGAAGGTGGCGATAATGTTGAAAGGTGATACAAATAAATAAGTGTGGGGTATCAAGCTAGTGAAAAAAAAGAGTACAAAAGAAAAAAGAAAAAGTTGTGATATATAACTTGATACCCTAGTTAACTTTTGATGAAAAAAATAATGTGAGGCCCAATAAGATGAAATTCGGCCACAATAGTGAAAAAGTTGATGGTTTTAAGTTTGAAGAAGTCTCTTATTTGGTACTCTACTAGGTTCTAGAATTGTGTGTACAATCCATATCCATTTATTCTTTAATCTATGAGCCAAGTCCCATTACAACCCATGAAGTCTTTTTGATCCTCAAGATGACAACCTTTGATCTGTGGAGATTAGTCACAAGAATTGAGCATATGGTTTGGTCCATTTGGCAAGTAATCGAATTGAGTGCTACCTTAGATATACTTTGAGAGAAACACTTATGAGAGAATATCGATGTGAGGTTGAATCTTAATTGGTCTTGTGTGTGTTCTAGCTCTTTATTCACCTTGATTATGTCTGTGTCCTACATGTTACATGTGTATTATATGTAGGAGTTATCTTTGGTAACTTGTAGGTACATATTAAACTTGCTGTTACAATTTATGGAAGAATGTTGAGGCAAATTGTTGAGGGCATTAGAGTTGGTTTTTGAAGTTTTTTAATCTTAGTTTAGTGTATTGCTCGAGGACTAGCAATGTTTCAGTGTGGGATATTTTGATAGTTGCATATTTATGCGTTTATTCGGTGTTTAATTCATTCCCTATGTTAATTATGTTTTATAGGTTTTGTGGAAGAATAAAGAAAAAGGAAATAAAAGAGGGATTCCTAGCTCAATATAGATTCAAGAAAGAGTTTTGTGCAATTAAAGAAGCATATTCTCATGTGGACTCTAGAAGATAAATTGGGAAACATATATAAACCTATTTTAGGTTTTTGGGGAGGCGAATCAGCATACTTGGAGAGAAACTCGAGCTAGAGAAGAGAGCAGCCGCAAGGGAACCCGAAGGCCAGATTCGATCCATCGAAGCATAAAGCTTCGATCCATCAAAACTGGAAGGAAGTTCTAGTTCTTCATCTTTTCTTGGTCTTTAATCTCTATGTTTTGTCTTAATTCTTTTAATTATGATTTTTAGTAGCTAAACTCATTGTTAAGGGGTTGCTTGAAGCCCCATACATGAAATTTTTCTAATTCATACACTTTAATCTAGTTTTGTATATTCAATTCGAATGAGGTTTCTTTTTCTATATGACTCACCGTATGAATTCTTGTATGTTTACTTTGGTGCGCAACTTAGTATGCATGCTATGGTTATATTATCATGAGATACAGGCGACTGAAGATCGTGGTTCTTCTACCGGATTCTCTATGGTGATACGCCGATTTTATCGTCGGGTGATTGAAACCCTTGGTCTAGCAGGACACGCCTTTAGTATACTTGTGAACCCTTGTAGATTCTTAAAATTTTTCTAGATATTAATGTTTCCTTCTTTGTAAACCTTCGAGTCCATGACTATGGGTTCAATAGAGGGATATACGTGGGGGAGGTCCATTACAAACTCACATAGGCATAAAGATTAGATAATAGGATGTGTCGTGTCTATCGATCTTCCTGGAAACTTTTATTGATTGAATATGTGCATCAGATTAAGTATGTGTTAGATAGATGGAATGGCGATGGTGGATTGCATTCTTCTTAACCCGTTAATCATATAGTTAAAACCTTTGCATTCATTAGCATATTTATTTTCAGCATTTACTTTCTGCATTAGCTGTAGCTTATCTGATTCAGTTTGGTACATAAACTACTCCGAAAACCCTTAAATTTTGTGTGGTAGTCCGCCACTATGTTTAGTTTATTGTGTCCAATCGTAGTGTCATTAGTGAACTGTAGTCGAGTTCGTCAGTATTTTAGTTTCGTGTTAGAATTTAGTTTCGCCAACTTTTCGTGTTCGATAACCCTTATTTTCATACTACATTGATATGTCCAAGTTGGGAATAGGGTATCTTTGCATAGGTATTTACCCGCCTATCACCTAGTAGACGATAGATTTATAGCAACCACAAAACATGTATGCGATACATAAAATGTAGACAAGTCTGTTATTAATAAGTCAATACAACCAATACAATGATGCCTTTATTAATAAGCCAACATGATACATCAAAGTTTGCTAATCTAAAGTAGTTGACCTATATTATCAAACATAATACTTAGGTAGACACGCCTTTTTACATGAAAAACATAAAGCTCTAATCAAAATTCAGTATCTCTTCAATCGAGTCTCTACCAATTTTAAAGTGTGTTATGTTGAGATTCGCATTAGTTCTATCTTCATCTTCTGTTTCTTTGTTTATTTGATCCTTAAAAATCACAAAATCTGATCACCCTTGCAAATCGAATTTCTTTCAAATTATATGTGTATCGGAATACAACAAAATTTTGTAGACCCAAGCTAGACAGGTATATGAACACTTATGCAAATTTTCATAATTTTTTGTGACATGTAGCTAGGTCAAATATTTTTTTAACAATAATAAGTAGAAAGCAGTTCCGAAAACTGATGTGTTCTAGGATCAAGTAGACTCCTTTGGTTCATGAAACATTGTGCTTCTTTTCTTTGCCTCTTTCAGTATTGATGCATTAGCCTCCATGGCTGGCGCTTCCTCTCGGATGGTCTCAACTTGATCTATGGCCCATCTCTGGGTAATAGCGAGCTTTTTCTCAAGTATAGCTTCTTCAGTCACTTTTTTACCACAATCTTGAAGCATGGAACGATATTTGAGCATATCAGGGTTGTAATCTAGATACCAGTTGGTATGTCATTGTTCCCTTAATTCCAGGAGTTGGATGTCTGTATTATTGCCAAATCGTTCGACGAGTGCATTCTATAATTCTCTAGGATCAATAATGTTCATAAACTCCCACTGGAGAGCTTGATCCACATGACGTCTCATAACAATGGAAACTTGTGCCTTTTGCACTGAAGTAGGCGGCACAATAAGGTCTTGATTGAATGGTTGGATGGTAGCGAGGATATTCTTTGCTTTCAATGCATCCTTTACATCCCTTGCCCATCGATGGTACTCAATACCAAGGTGGTCAAACTTTCCAAAATCAATTTTTGGTCTAGACATCCTAAAATAATCAGAAGATGTATTAGTTTCGCAGTCGTAAAAACTTCTTCGACAACTAATTCGTTTTCCAATCTAATATTTGGATTAGACTTTTACTTTGATGTATATGGTCTTACGAACTCTCTTTGTTCGTTAATCGATGCTTTTATGAACTCTCTTTGTTCAATCGATTTTTGTGAACTCTCTTTGTTCATGATGAACGCTCTTAGTTCATCTAGGAACTCTCTTTTGTCCATATTCCCACCTTCAAGAAAGGTGCGGTGTAGAAAGGAGGGATGAGATGTTATCCCAAAATCCCTGTGAAAAAATTTCAAGTCCCAAAAGAGTAGGTTATTTGAATTTAAATACGAGATGTGTTCATAGAAAAATTACTTGAGATTATTACAGAACACTGTTCTTGTTCTTTTATTTTCTCCTTGAGATCTACGCACAGTGCTAGAATCTCGGGTGATAACGTGACTAAGGAAAAACGTATAAACAATAGAGATTGTGAAAGCAATCAGTGTATAATCTTTCATTGATAATAATAACCTCTTTGATATAGGAGAGTAGATAGAGTTATATATGGTAAGAATCATAATACATCACGAAATATGATTCTCTTATTTATTCTCTATATATTGTACCATAACTAAGAACACACATAATAAGATAAATATCCTTCAACAGACTGTTATTACTTCACTGCCATTTAATTTTGTCATACAAATGATACAATCTTCTGCAGGGCCATTTGGTTCTTGAAGACACTGAGTGAGCTTGACTCATATATAGGGTTTATCGAGTAGATTAATAGATTTAAATTAACGCAGCAAATCGCACATATTTTCAATGTGAAAGAAAATCTACAGCTCATATAGATGGTACTGATTCCTTTTGAAGTTGTGATAGAGCGCACAAACAGAGAACAAGTGGAAATTGAACATACATCACGTCACAATGAAGATATTATACCATCACCAGCCTCATACAATCTTACTATACACTCTCATGTCTAGAATTACTCCAAACTATCCAATACATTTCAACAATGGAAACAAAAATAACATAGCATTAATTTCCAAAAGGAAAGAAAGAAAGTAAGAAAGTCATACGAAAAGGGAGGGAGATTAATCTCATGGACTTCACTCATCACTTTGAGGACGTGTAGAATGCATTCTGCTCTTTCTTCATTTCTGCATTTTCCGAAGGCACCAGTGCAGCAGAATTCATTTTCCAGTACTCACCAACCATCTTTTTTGCATTCCAAAATTCCCATTTCACCTCTTCTTTCTTGTACTCATTTCCACTAGAACCATCCGAGTTTGTGATTGAAACTTTTCTCCACTTGCAATAGATTTTCAGCATGATGTAAAGCATCACCAGGCATATTGCTGTGGATGTCAGTACAATGGCGACTGTTATGCCGGCTTCTGCAGCACCCGAAAGGTGCGTTACACTTTGGGCCTTGGATTCCACACACGATGCTAATGGTGGGCTGCAGAGCTTGTGGTCATTGCTCGAGAAGGAGCTTAGTGGGAACCCTGAAAAAGTTGAAGGGATTTTGCCCTCGAGATGATTATTTGACAGGTTCAGCATGTGTAGACTGGTTAGCTTCCCAAGTGAAGTAGGAACTTTTCCTTGTAGATGATTGAAAGAAAGGTTTAGTCTCTCCAGCTTCATTAGGTTTCCTAGAGAAGATGGGATTTCACCAGAGAGCATGTTTTTGCTGAGATCTAGGATTACTTGCAGCTCAGTCAACTGTCCTAGCTCATATGGGATCGATCCTGTTAACAAGTTTTCTGAGAGCCTCAGTTCATAGAGCTTCCTGCAGTTCTGGATTGTCGATGGAATAGGGCCCGAAAAGTTGTTTCTCTGAAGATTCAGAACATTGAGAGAGGTGAGATTTCCTATTTCCTCCGGGATAATGCTGGAGAGACTATTTCCATGCAGAGAGAGCTTGAGTAGATTCGAACAGTTCCCGAGCTCTGCAGGAACTTTTCCATGGAAATTGTTAGATGAGAAGTCTAGTTCTCCTAGTTCTTGTAGGTTACCTAACCATGGAGGGATTGTTCCTGTGAACTGGTTATTGCTAACTAACAAGTGCTCAAGTTTCTTGCAAGACGACAACTGAGGTGGGATTTCATTTACCAGGTGGTTGAATGACAATTCAAGAAAGTTGAGCTGTGAGAGTTGGCCAAACTCGGAAGGAATGGTGCCACTGAGGTGATTGTGTGCAAGGCGGAGACGGGTTAAGTTTCTACACATGGAAAGTCTAGAAGGGATGGAACCTGAGAAGCTATTGTTGGTCAAGTCCATTGCAGTCAGCTGACTTGAACCAGAGAGAGGCAAGATGGTTCCACTAAACCGATTGTGAGAAAAATTTATGATCTTGAGGTTTTTGAGAAGGAAAAGAGATTGAGGAAGAGGACCTTGAAAGGAGTTGTTGTAGAGAGTAATGGTTCTTAGTTGTGAAATGAATCTGAATGTGGGTGGCAATGTTCCGGAGAGCTTGTTGTCGGCTAAGGCCAGCAACTGGAGGCTTTTGCAGTATCCTAAGCTCGGTGGAATAGGACCTGATAAGTCATTCTGCCTCAGATGGAGCACAACGAGGTTCTTTAGTTTCCCAATTGTGGCGGGGATGGAGCCTGAGAAATGGTTACCAAAGAAATCAATTGCTGTCAAGCTTGAGCAGTTGGTCAACTCACTTGGCATCGATCCTGACATCTGATTGTCGTAAAGGTAAATGGTTTGCAGCCGTTGCAGCTTTCCTATCTCCGCTGGAATTTCACCTGTGATCATGTTGTCAAACAGAAACAGATTTTCCAAGTAGCTCAAGTTTCCTATTTCAGGAAGTAGAGTTCCTGTGAAGCTGTTATTGTTGAGCACAAGATCTGTGAGGTAGCCTAGCTTGTCCAGGGAACTAGGTAGATCCCCGCCAAAATGGTTATCTGAAAGGTCTAGCTGTTGGAGTGAGGAACAGCTCAGCACCTCCACAGGAAACTTTCCATTGAGCTTATTGCGAGCCAGAATAAGTTGTCGGAGATTGGAAGAACTTTTGCCGCAGAAGTTGCTTGGGATGCTTCCTATCAAAGCATTATCAGACAGAACCAGAGCTTCAAGATTCCTTAGCTGTGTACTGAGAAGTTGTATGGTTCCTGAGAGGTTGTTCCTTGACAAGTCAAGCATTTCAAGCTGAACCAACTGGTTGATCTCTGAAGGAATGTCACCACTCAATCTGTTGCCGAGAAGATTCAAGTACTTCAAGTTTTGCAGCTGACTTAACGAGGCAGGAATTGACCCAGAAAGGCTGTTGTTTGCCAGGTTCAGAATTTGCAGTGATTTGAGCGATCCCATGAAAGGAATGTCTCCTTCGAGTTTGTTGTTTGATGCTGCAAAGTTCTGAAGCTCTTCGCATGCACGTATCTCCTGTGGTATGAGGCCGCTGTGGCTGTTGTTCTGCAAATCAAGAGATGTCAGTTGTTTCAAATTACCAATTTCAACAGGAATGCTTCCATTTAGTTGGCAATAGGCAAGCCCCAACTCTCTCAACTCAGTCAAGTTTCCAATGCTTGGTGGAATCACACCTGATATCATGTTGTCTCCAATTCTTAGAACTTGCAAGTTCTTCAAAGCACCTACTTCCTCAGGAACCTCACCGGAGAGAAAATTTGAATAAACGAGAAGTAGTTTGAGATTTTGGAGCTGGCCTAGCTCAGAAGGAAGTGAGCCGGTGAAAAAATTCGATGACAAATCGAGTGTTTGTAATGAAGTGAGGTTCCAAACCTGAGATGGGATGGGACCTGATAGTCCTGAACTAGATAGGTTCAGACCAATAATATGCTTCTGATCAATTGAGCATTCAAGTCCATTCCAGCTGCATATATGAGCGCTTGGAGACCAATTATTCAAAACTCCTGATGGATCGACTATCTCTGATTTGATTCTCAGGAGCTGGTCAGAGTCTCTCGAGTTGTCTCCAGGAGCTACAGCAAGAATGGAATGAAGTATTGCAAGAAACAACATGAAGTGAGACATGTCAATGCCACCCATTACAAAATGCATGGACAAGATCAAACTCAAACCAAGGTATCAGATACTGATTCTGAAGAGTTGCTGAATTCCATGTGAGAAGGAAGAAATGGAAAGTGAATGAGGTAATGAGATTTGGAAAAGGAAATTTGATCAAAGGGTGGTGCTTGGAGTTTAAATAGTCTTACTTATGTAGGCCTGCCTAATCAGTTTGCTGAGAAAGGTTGATGATCACAACGCATCAAAAGTAATTAGGCTTTAAGTAAACCACAAAGGCTTTTTCAGGTATCAGACTCCTTTGCACCTTTTCAGAAGTTCCTCTTCTGCTAAAAGATATAATGTTTCTCTTCCTTTATTCTTCTCAAGGCAGATATGGAATGTTGAAACATGTTTAAGAATCTTATGGGAGGGGAAAGTGCATGGAGATAAGGATAGTGTAAGCATGCTGAAAAGAAGAACAAAAGGTTGGAAATAGTGGACCTCACTCTAGGCTATGCGAAATTTATAATGTACTGAAACTAACTGCCCATTTCACATTCAGAAATCTAAACTCATCCAAGAAAATTGAGTCACACTGGACTTTCTAATACATTTGGTCAATTAAATTCTTGGTTGGCCAGTCAACTAAATAGGTATAAATCCATTATAGAGTTGCAACTGCAGAAAGCAAAGATAATAGGTTCATGCATCTTTGCCTATTTTTCACTTCATATTCATCATGTTAATTTCAAAGGGTGATTCAATTTGAAAGGCTTTCCTTTTGATTGTTGGGCCAAGATGGAATTATTGGCATCTTTACTGCAGGAGGTTTTCCATTTTTATGCTAGCCTGCACAGTTTTCTTCTGCTTGAAGTTCATTCTGTAGCAAACTTGGATATAATTTGCAGTGAAACCCAAACCACCAAATGCCAAATTAAATAGAGGAAGAAAACACAGAACTTGAACAACCACATTTGATTTGATCCATCAATTTTCACAGCACTGACCACTTGATCAATCATGTTGAAACACACAATGGAGCCAAGGACCATGTGAGGTTTGGTGTAATAAGTTGAAAAGATTAGGACTAATAAAATGGACAAAGATTAGGAGTTTAGGACTATAAGAATGAAGGGATTCTTGCTACAATAGAACCCAAGAGGAAAAAGACAAACAAGTTTGCTTCAGAGTTGGGGTTCTAAACTTCTAATCTTTGATGGAGAGTTCTTATTACACGGCCATCAACAATAACTTTTATATCTTTCAACTATGCTAAACATGAAAAAGAGCACTTGTGATTAGCTGGACCATTTATATTTGTTACCACTTGCTCAAATGCTTGATCAGAAAAAGGAATGACATTTGTACAAGAAACTCCCATATTAGCACTATCCTTCTTTGATATGATTGGCAAATAGACTATACAGGTGCCTTAAACCTTTATGAAAAGCTGAAATGGAACATGTTTGTACCAGGTCAGAAACATCTTGATGAGTGCAGCTATATATGCTCAAGATATGCCATTATTTTCCTTCCCATTGTGCAGATGAATCAAAAATGGTCAAAGCCCAAATGATGTAGTTTTCGGTACAACATATCATATTTCATCTGCTTAAAGACTTCTGTGTCGATTTTCAGATTATTACACAACCTAATCTGGGTGTTATTCTAACACCACAAGTAGGAGAACCAATGTCCACCAAATTAGAAGACAATTGAGTTTAATTATAAGGTACTAAGAGACAAAGGCTAATATCAAATCACACATAGACAAAGGAGAAGGTACATCATTGAACAGAAGTCATCAAAGTTAGTATCATCACTAAGCTACTTAATTATTTATTTCTAAGGTTCACCAAAAGGTGCACTTTTGCTAACCAATACTATTCTAAAGAACATGGGTTCTTCTGACTCTAATAATGTGTTACTAATATCCAGAGAAGCAAATTTTCTGTTTCTTTCTAGTCAAGTCAAGGTTTATCTGCACAATGAAAATTTATCTGTAGTTTTATATCAGTTAGTGTTGACTTTATTATCATAATAGTAATCGTATTCTTGTTTTCAGGAACATATTGACTTTGGGCTGCTTGATATTTACAATCATGTAGTTTTGGTGGCCAACTCTATTTGTACAGGCTCTAATTCAAGGCTGGACAACTGCAAGAGTATCAGAATATGATTAAATTGATTAACAAAGATTCTTTTATAGATTTTACGACAGATGAGAATACATGTCCTTTGCTGCAAAACTGCAGCAGAGCTTTCATCAGATGATGTGATAAATCCAAGGAATTTTATTTTAACTGATCAGAAAAGAGAGCTGCTTTTGCATTTCTGTGAGGATAATACAATTGGCAAGCAAGCCCTTTGTCTAGTTATAAACCAAAATGATTTTTACTGAAAAACTCAAAATGATCTATGCACAATAAAAATAAAGTGCAACAGACTATGGAAAGAGAAACAAAAATTTTCATCAGCATGCTCTCTTACATTAGAAGCCCGCAATTAGAAACATCAACCATCTTCTAATTTGCTTGAACCAGTCAATGCTTCATTGTCCATGTCCTATCCAATAACAGAACTTTGATTTTCTTGGAGGAGACAGTAAGCAGTGTTGCTGAGTCGCATGGTATTCAAATGATACCAAAGGTCTCACTATGCGGTAGTGGTGGAAGATGAGAAATACTTCATAAGGAAGCTTGAGAGAGACCAAATGCAGATAACTCCAAGACATTGAAGGACATTTAGAAGTGTACCCAAAGAGCTGTTTATTGCCAAGTTCTGTGAGGTCATCTCAGCTCCTTTGACTGTAAATGACAGAGCAGTCACCAGTTGTGCTGCTCTATTCAGTTGATGCAATCTATAAACCTGTCAAGCATAATAGAAAGGGGTGACAAGGACTTCAGTTCATAAGCTTGCATAGGGACAAAACACACATTACACACACAAGGTGATGTCATATCACTTCACACAGTTTTTCCATATGGTATTAATGTGAGATTGATACCTGAACACCCGAAATGGTATCAATTTCCAACTTACATACATCACTTATGTAAGTAAACAGGTAAATGATAAGAACTGTCACCCAACAATAATGAAACTGAAATAACATAATTGGCCTTACTTGAAAGATGACTGGGATAGCAGGCCATGAAGGTGACTTCTTGAATCTTGCATACTGTTCGAATGCAAACTGGACAACTATACCAACCAGATATGGAGCAAGAGTAGCAGAAGCTGCAGGGCCAGTCCACGGCCAGACATAGCCCATAGTGACCATAGGAATAATAAGACTAAGTGCCAAGGCAGTAACAGATGAGATTCGCTGTCCAAACTGAGGGGCCAGGGTTCTGTTACTAAACACAGCTGATTCCAGTTCAGTTGGCCTCCTTAACTTGTCAATCAGAAGAAGAAACACCGCAGCACCATTGTAGAAGAGAGCTTCCGTGAAGAACAAGATGAGGAAATCTGACAATAAACAGATATGGTTAAGACAAGAAGAAAATGTACTTATTAACACAAGAAGTGACGAGGCCTATAAAAGAATAAAGCATCCAGATCAATAGCTTATGAGTCAACTAGTTTGCAAAAACCGAAATTGATTTTACAATCAATCAAGCGGCATCCCATGTTACTTCTTTGCCCTTCACATCTAAATTCCCTCGATTGGTACCCTTTGACAGTAGATATTTCTCTGTGGTATCACCCTTATGCTTTGGATGTATCTAAATTCATCCTTCTATACCAATATGCCAAACTATGAAGATACATACAAGCCTCCACTAGTCAGTAGAAGCAAAAGCTGTCTCCAGTTCTTCTAGATTCAGTCCGCTCTACCTATGAAATATATTTTCCCTAGTCCCTTGATCATAAGTGGCAACTTTTACTTCGATTTTGGTAGTTCATTCTCTAAATCACAAAGCAGTGAATAATATAGAAAGGTAATTTCAAGGAAATTTGGCCTCACAAAGTCAAAATTCCCTGTCCTCTATACATACTGGATCACCGATCCCAATTTAACTAAAGAACCAACCAAGGAATAATTGAAAAACGAAAAGACAGGAAAAGAGGCACCCTCACCTGTCAACAAAGAATCCTCAAATATCGTCAAGATTAATTTTCGCAGATAAAGTGACGGGAAGATGAAAGATGCTACAAGAACAGCAGGACCAACAAGCCATAAAAGATTGCTCTTCTTCTCTGGAGTATCTATAGAGACTTCATCCTCTCTTTTATATGGACGACTATAGAATGAGATTAAGCCTGGTTTTCCACCAGTACCATCATAAAGAAAATATGAATTGCTGACAAGAGATATATCGCCTTTCAGAGGGTCATTTTCAGGGTCCAAAACATCTAATACCGTCTCACTATCTTGTGAGTGATCTTCAGAAACAGCAGAGAGTATACTCTGACTCTTTGGGATCCTTTTGCTCAAATTCGGTATTTGACGTAAGAATGTACATGACTTGCCTACTTAGACACAGAAGAAGAAATAAACAAGTAACGTCATTAATAACCAATCTGGCCCTTTCACTGTAAGTAATGGAAATACAGTTCTAACGTGATATCTTGATTGAAATTATGTAGCATAGTTAACATAGATGTAACAGCTACATTCAAATGAAGTTCATTGGTTCCCCAATAGAGTTATTACTATGATTTCAACATGCCAAGTATCTGGAACATAGTCACATATTGTGCTGACTACATCGCACTCTATAAGAATACAAAGGCTTCAAAAAATTTACAACAGATAAAAGTTACCTTTAGCATATCTTAGTTGCTGAGCTTTAGTTTGTTGATTGCTGTACCGTGCTTGTAATAAGCTCAACTGGACATCAGATGGAAACAAGAGTATAAGTTGAATACAAGTACTCTTCTAGAAAAGGGCATCCTTTCATCTTTACTTACAAATTCAGTTCTTCAAAACAACTCCAATTAGTTAAAAAAAATGTAAATTTCCATGGAATTTCGTGGAGTTCTAACATACTACTTTGCACAACTCCCCACTAGTAGTAGTAATAGGCTTAACAAGGATGAGTAGTCATTCATGTAGTATCCAATAGACCATGTTTATATTACCTCAAATTACGAGCACAACAATGTATTATGACACTCCACAAGGTGATCACAGTAGCAATGCAACTCTTTCTCTTCTCCATTTTCAAGCTACCAATTCCAAGTCTAAACCCTTATACACTACCACTACCAAAAACCCAAAACTCATTTTTCACAACACATAACATCAAATTTTTCAGCAATGTAATCACAGTAAAACACTTTCTTCCTCAATAAAGCGAGACCAAGACGCACCAGGGAACCTGTTCTGAATTGGAGGTGGGGAGGAGTAAGTGAAGGCGCCGAGCATGAAAACGAAGAACCAAACTTGAGCGCCATGACTGTAAAATCAAACCAAACCAACTCAACAAAAAAAAAAGGCTCAGACTTCTCAGAGACTGCAAGATTCTAACGCAAACCCAATTCCTCAGAGACGTTTTCAAGAAGAAAATTGTGGGAAAGTTTAGGACTTCGGAGATACTGAAGCACCAGAAACAAAAGAAAAGAGAGAGCGAGGGGCTTGTGTTAATTTTTTTTTTTTGTAGCTTCTGTTTTGGACAAAAATTTATTCCTATGACTCTCGGCCTTCTCTTGTTTACACATGTAAATCCTAATATTTTGTTTTTATTTCCATTTTTTTCTCTCAAATTTTTGTTTTTTTGTGAACATGTTACAGAAATTCAATAACCAAGAGCCAAGTTTGACATTCTATATATTTATTTTACTCATTCTACCAAGTTCAGATCAGATGGAGTATAGTTGGCCATTGCTAATCAGATTGGGGTAGACTTGTACAATGTTGAACCAGTCTGCTCCTTATCAGAAACCTTCAGAGTTCAGATAGTGACTGAGATGAGGTTTAAGCTGAAAATGAGTACAGCAAAGACTGCAGCTGTTCAATTTTGTGCAGAAGGATTGAATCAAGCAGAAGATGTAGACTTGTAGAGAAGAACAAGAGTTTGAAGTGAAAATGCTTTTCTCATTATAGAACTTCAAGAACATTTGCAGCAGCAGCTGAATACAATTACAGAAACAAAATAATATGGAACTCATCCAAAAATAAGAATGCTGCCTCCTAAGAGAAATTACACAACCCGGACAAATCTGCTTGTCGTGATCCTAGCTATCAAGATGAAAGTCCTCCTTTCCCCAATCTAAAATGAGACTGGCTAGCTCCTTGAGAGAAACTCGAATTACTTGACCAACATAGGGAGCAGCTCCAACTTCTGCCCATTGATCTAACAAACGACTCGGTACATCTAAATGAGATTAGCCCTCTTTAAGAATCTGATTGTCCTGCAATAATATGGCCATATTGATTCTACAAAATCAAGGTACTTCTCCACTATGTACTCTCGTAATACTTTCAGCTTTCTTCTGGATAATTTCTTGTAATCTAGGTTCTTAATGTCAAGTACAGGCTGCCACAATCGAGCATGTATTTCCTCTTTAAGCTTTCCATGAAAAATGTATGTATAGGCCACCTGGTAATAAGTGGGTAAGTTCTTGATTAAGATCACTGTCTGCTTGAAGCTGAAAACATAGAGTGCAGACAGCCACTGAAGCATCTTGATGTAGAGAGCTACAATGAAGGGGCCCATAATCCACAAAGGTGTTAACTCTTTTGAAACTTCAGGGCCATACACTACATTCACTGCCAGGTACGAGGGGATGCTGCAAATCAAGCAGAGAATTATAAGCAAGAATAAACTACTGTGCAGAATTAGCATGTTGCAAGTGCATTGTAAAACTACGATTTGATAATGGCATTCATTTCTGAGAGATATTTCACAATGACTACATAAAACCAAATAGTAACTTAAAACAACATACTGCAAACTTTTTCACAAACAGACCCAACAGTCGTACTAGTACATCTAATTAAACACATACTTTATACAAGTTTGTGCACATGAAATTGTAATATGCAAGAAAAGCTAGTGCTTGATAAAACCAAAAGGTTGGTACATGATAGAATGCAAGCAATTTTTTAGCACATACAAATCCACCAGTCGGACATCCATTCAAACAGACAATTTTAGACAAACTCATGCACATAGAATACTGATTAAGAAGAAATAAAACACCTAATCCCATCAATGTGAGAGAGATTATACTTACAAGATTAGCAAAGGAATCTTTATCGTAGCATTTAGCCCTAGAAAATTGCACCAGACCATTCTTAGAATACTGTCTCTTTCCTTATTTGTAGTCTCATGCTCAGTTTTTGATATCTCCCTTGGAAGAGGTTCTTCTCCCAAGGTCTCGTCTGCTACATCACTTGATGATTGGATTGATTGCGTTTGGAGCATTCTCAACCATTTCTTAAACAGGTTTTGAATAGCAGGGGAAAGACCAACGTTGTCATTTGCATCAGAGGCATAGGAAATCGGAATATTGTTTGCCTGAGTTGATCCCACTATGGTATCCTCATTCTCTTTTATTTTGACTGAATTCTTGGGGAGCTTTGATCCGCTTTTTCTACCTCCAGATTTATCATTCTGGGCACTGCCCTTGAAGGCCGAAACTCTTAATGATTGAAGTTTTGGTCCACGCATGGTAGAAGCCCCTACACTGTGAAACAAGTTCTCTGAATCAGAATGATCGTGACAAAAAGTGGGTACTTACCCACTTGGTGTGTGTGTGTGTGTGTGTGTGTAAAATCAAGCTGATATGGGACCAAAGAGAAATAGCAAGATAAGAAGTTGATCAAATTCGCACCTTAAACATATATTGTGCTTTACAATGGAACAACTCTCAGTCCTTCCTACCATGTGAAGTGTTGTTACACACCGCTTCAACTTCATCCCCTTGCTCCATGACAAAGGCCTTGAGGGATTTATCACAAAAGAACCCTGCAATGCAACAGGAGGGACATCTTTCAATAAAAAAAAGGCCATGTTTTGAACGTGAATGATCATTCTATACAATGTCAATCATTCTATTATACACGAGAGTATCAAGATACAAGATATTAACTTTCGTGAGCTAAAAAGCAGTAACGATATCAGCATAAGAAGGGGGAAACCCTCCAGATAAACATCTCTTTTGAGACTAAATATACTCGATAAGACAGCTAGCTCTTCCAGCGGGTATAATCAAATTACCTGCATTTGATGGGTAACCAATGCCATTGTCTCCTCCTTAAGGACCAAATCATTTACTCAGCAGGCTCTAATTTGATCAACATCCACAAATATGCAATTACTCCTGCGCACAAGTACATAAAACCCAACAATACAACCCCATTAAGATAATAGAAACCAATTCCTCACAAACTAAGCTACCACAGAAAAAATATCAGATAACAGAAACCAATAATTTTAAACAAACCCAGAACGCAATTGAACAATATTTCATAATTCAACTACTAACAAGCTGAAAATCCAACCCATTACATAGAAACCCAAATAAAGCTCAATAATTTGAGCTCACAAAAGCCCCAAAGGGCTAACAAATTGAGCATCCGGAATAGAAACGAATCCAACCAACCTGTCATGACGTGCTTTCGGTAATCAAAACATCGAGGTTTTGTAGAAATTGGGACCAATTTGAATGAACCCTTTATCTGAAACCCTCGCAATTGAAGTTCGGAGTTACAAATAGAATGAATAGATTGTGGATAGGAGGAGAGAGAGAGAGAGAGAGAGAGAGAGAGAGAGGGGTGAAATTAGGGTTTTATAGGGGGACAAATTTTTAATTGTCTAATTTTCTCGGGAGCCTTTTTTAACTGTGAGTTGCGGATGATGGTAGTGAAGCGCCAGGAGATGCCGAAGAGTTTAGACTGGGCCGCTTTTACTAATTTGGGCCCATCTATCCTGTTCCAATATTCAGCATAGACGGATTTGGGCCATCCGTATGGCTTTCGTTTTACTAAAGCAAAATTTGGAAGCTTGATAATAAATCACTTTACATTCTTGACTATTTATTGACAAAGGTATAATGCAAAACAGGTCAATCAGGTACTGAACCATAAAGTTCCTCTAAATTTCACTTCCTTCTGCGGGGAATTATGAGTCAGCTACATAGTAAATACAATGCTAATAGAAACAAAACAAATCATATGAGTTCCACAGGAAACATAGGATGACCAAATCACACTATCTCAAATCAGAAGAATCATCAAAGGAGAAGTGTCCATCCGAGTGAAGAGTGTCCGAATATCTCCCAAGAAGCTAAACTAATTCAACTTTGCCACGAGCCCCTGCCCGATTGCAATGCATTTAGTCAGCAAATATAAACACTTGTAAAAAGAGACCCCTCCTCATTTAGAGTAGTACCTGGAAACAGTCGTGATCGAGCCACCGCTACTGGCTACTGCCACTGCTAATGATGCAAAAGTGGGAAAGAGAAGATTGATAGATGAAAATCTCTTCAGAATTTCTAGTTTTACAGCCACACTACTTACTCCATATCCTGCCCTACTCGGACAGTGCCACTTTGACGCCCATGGACATTTCCCCCGCGCCTTGATTGCCCCTGGCCTCTTTCCTTGACCCTTCCACCACCAGTATTTTGAAAACCTTCTCTAGGTCCCTCAGGATTGTTAAATTTGTCATTGCTGTTGTATGGCTCAACTGGCTGGTACTCAAAGTGGGAGCTGTGCCTCTGCCTGTCCCGGTTTGCAGGAGGGTTTTGCTGCCTAACATCATGCCCCGAATAATTATTCCAATCCCCACGAGGCTCTTGCCCTCTGCTGAAACGATTGTTTTGGTTCCTGCGCAACCCTGTCTGGAACTGCTGGTCTTGTCTAACATCCATACTAGTAGGAGCCAGATCAACTGGACTGACAGGACCCTGGTTTGGGGAGCTGGGGCGTCCCCTGTGTGAGGCTGTTTTCCTATCTCTCCTATTCTGTCCTCCGCCTGCATTGTTTCTCTCAGACTTGAATTGATCACGTCGATGCTGACCAGCATAATCTGGCGATTGGGGCCCTGCACCTTGATGAGTACTCTCCTTGTTAGTCCAGCCAACATCCATACCAATATCTTGACCATCATTAATCCTGTTTCCCCGATGATCATTGGCTGCAAAAGCCTGGGATTTGGGTTGCCAATGAGGCGTTGCACGTTCTCCAACAGCTTGATTCTCTTTAGAAGCAGAAGGTAAGCCAGTTTGACCCATTTCAGCAGGAGATTTAGAGGAGATTCTGTCTGCATCCCCCCTATAGTTTTTCTTTTCATCATGATCATGATTATTTACCACAGTTTTGTGCCCCTTGAAGGATTGCTGCTTTCTTCTTCCTTGCATACCCTGGTCTTTTGCAATAGATACAGAGACTGGTACAACAACGTCAGGATCATCGGGCATGTTCCATCCATCATTCCAATCACCAGAATTCTTTGGTTGCTCTATCACAGGTACCAGATCACTCTGATTGAGATTTGCAGTACCGGACGGTTCATCTTGGAAACCTTGTGTGTTGGTTGATTCTGTTGAACCCCGTTGTCGCCATGATCCAAGTCCTTTTCCCTGTTTATTTTGCCTGCCACTTCCATTCCTGGATTCTGTGGCAAACCCCACTTTTCCAACAGCTGCAACAGTAGGCTGAGAACTTTCAGCACCATGAGGACCTGAATCTGCTACTCCAATGTTTTCATTTATTACAGGAGTATGGACTACAGACACCACTGCTTGTTGAGAGCTTCCTTGATGTGCCATCTCTTTGGCTACAGGTTTTGGAACATATCTCTCCATTTCCGCCCTCTTATTTCTTGAACTATTTTGCACTTGATGGTCACTCTTTACAGCACTAACAACCTCAGCTTCATCTTTGGGGTTGACTTCATCGGTTGCTTCAGTTTTGTTCTGTGACCGCACTGGTGCCCAGATAACCGCATCACTGCTGTGAAGTTTTTCTGAGTGCCTAGATGCTTGTAAATTCCTTGGCATGCGGCGAGAATGCTGAGATTTCCACTGGCTACTTGCTCTTCCTTGAGATTCTTCATTTGGTAGAGACAAGTGTTGCTCACACGACTGATACCCATCCCTGGGACTGGTCTGCGACTGAGCTGAGCTAGGTTCCAACTCCACCTTAGACACGTTTGGCTTTCCACTTTCTAATGTGGCACTTAGAAGATTTGTATCAATTGACATAGATGATGGTTCAGCAGCCACAAATGATGCATTTTCTGCCCTGTGCCTGTTTTTCCCACCTCTGTTATTTTTCTTTCTTGGATGGGAAGATGACCCACTTGTGGCAATAAGATTTGCAGTAAGGCTTGAGTCACTACTTGATGGTGTTGAATTGGCAACACCGACAGATGTGGATGCTAGAAGCACAGCATCTGTCTGACTTTTTAGGGACTCAGTCATACTGGTGGAAGTAGACTTCACAATAGACTTCTTTTCTAACTGATTGCTTTGCTTTTGTCTTGGGGCATGCTTCTGCTTGGAGATACTGCTATCATGAGCCTGGGGAGCAGTGTTGTGATGAGCAGCATTGCCAATGGTAACATCCTGGTGCGAAGGCATGGGAAGATCATGCATAAAAACGGGCTCCTTGTAGATGGTATTTGGTCTCTCTGAATGTAGCTCACCAGATGGAGCAGTTGATTTTTCAACTTTGACAACAGTGCTTTCATTAATCTGTGCAGAAGTGCTTAGATTAGAATCCAAAGCTGGAGATTGTGGTTCACATTTCTGACCAGCCATTATAGATTCACCACAAGTTTGAGATTCTTCTTGCTTAACCTGGACGTCACCACTAGAGACAATTTCAGACTTTTTATGTAAACCTTCCACCATTTGGGTACGTCTGTTCAACTCTTCCAACTTTGCGCGAGCCTTGGCCATCTGCCTTCTCGTCCTCTCCTCCTCTTCCTCCTGAAGCTGTCTGGTACGTTGCTTGGCTAGCTCCCTCATCTTAGCACGCTGGTCCAGGAAGGAAATGTGCGAGTCAAACTTCTGATGCATATCAATGAGCAACTATAGAAATAGAATGTATATTACCTGTGCCTCCGAATCATTTGGATCAAGCATTGCCAAGTCTTCTTCATGTCTGCCTTGAGGATAAGATCCAGACTTTTCAGTAACTTCCACAGAAGCAAGGTGGTCATGCTTATGACTGGTAGAAGAGATTTTTGGATTAGAAGTTGACATCACAGCAGTCGGTTCAGAGACCAAGGATTGCTTCCCCAAGCCGTCACCGTCTTGGTTATTGAATCTTCTGCTAGCATGATGTTCTGGCCTACCATGCATGCCATGAGTAGACTGCCTGTTTATCAACACACTAATTTAGTACCATAAATTGATATACCGAATATACTGTTAAAACTTAGAATTCACCACCCAACCTGGAAACACCACTGCTGGCTTCATGAGATGAATTTGCGGTCTCAGTCACATGAGTTTTTTCAGCAATTACTGAGCCACTACCAGGAGCATTTACTAAGCTGTTAGATTTAGGGTTGACTTGGAATTTATTCCTCTGCTCCTCCCTACTGGAATCACCTCGTCCATCAGAAACTCGTGCTTTTGCATTCAACCCCTCTATTTTCTGAATCAGACTGGAATCTTTTGCAGAACTTGTTTGTGCAATATCTTGTATGCCACAAGCTTCAGATTCCAATTTCTTCACTGGAACGGCATCAGCTGCCTTATTATCCAAAATATCAGGAGACTTGACTTTGACAGGAGCAGAAGAAGCTCCTCGATCAGATTTCTGCAGAGTAGATCCTTCACTCCTTCGTTCCCTCTCCCCCTCCTTTCGGCGATCTGATCTCCAATCCTTCTCTGATGACAATGCTCTTGGTTGGTCCTCGCTCTCAAAACATGATGAATTGGTTGTCACAGCACCCTCATTTTTTTGTTCTTCATTTCTTCTGTCCCAAACATCATGCTGCTTCAGAAGAACTTTGTACGGTCCACGTGAATCATGTGAATGACTGGAATCTAATTTCTCTGGCATCCCTGTTTGGTTGGTGGGGCCATATCCACTGGGTCTGCCATGGGAATTCCCAGCTCCAGGACCACCTTGGTTAGGGTACCTGTTATACACAGGAGGACCAGAAGGCATTCCCACAAATGGGACATCTCGCTCGTTTGAATTGCAGTATCCCATTGGTGATCCATAATAGCCCTCAAAGGCCACAGGACCAGGATAAAATCCAGGTCTAATTGGCATACCGGGGCGGATATATGCCTCTGGCATATGAGGTCTGTACATCTCTCCATTTTTAGGATGGTGACCTCTTGGTCCTGCTCCAGATTGAGGACCAGGCTGGGGGTTTGCAAGAGCAGCAGCTGGGATCTGTGGAGGATAATATGGAAAAGGTTCCATTGGGAAGCCACCAGGAGGAACCTGGGTCCCAAACGGAGGGGCCCCTGGAGGACCTCTGAACCAAACACCACCTTGTGGGTGAGGCAGGGGACCACCTTGCGGGTGAGGTATGGGACCACCATGCCAAGCATCATAATGCTGGGGAGGGCTAGCACTAGGGTAAGGCTGGGGATTCCCCTGCCATTTCTCCATTCCAGGTCTACCTCCATCTTCATTGTATGAGGGACCTTCTCTTTTCCATGAATTACCGGTTCCATTCTTCGCATGTGTATTCACAGAAACATCACCTGAATATGAAGAGAAAAAACACAACTTATATGCAAAAGATAATGAGATATTAATGACATCTAACAGTATTTGGACAATTGAATAATCACACATGAATCAAGAGCATGTACACAAACCAACTACAGAAGTCCCAGTCATCTCTTTTGACACTCCACCACCAGAAGATGAGCCAGGGCGAGAGTAAGAACTGCGATCTATCATAATAGTTGATAAAGTAATCAGTAAAGTAAAAAACACAGAATTGTTTAATAGACCAAAAATCCAAGAAGTGATATTAGAGGTCTTATGGGCACATCAAGGGTTGTGAGATGGTGTGACATGTGTTGAATTTAAGGAGTTAAATTTTATAAACAGTTTCTGTTAGAGCACAAGTGTTTTCCATGAGCATTGTGTAAAGTCATAGCTATAAGTGCAATACCTTGTGACTCGTCATTCTTTCCAGAATTATCTTTTTCAGAACCAAGTGTCGGAAAGTCTCCAGAAGTAAGCGAAAACCCTTCGTTCTTTGGCATCACTCCCTGCATGTAATAATGGATTGCCAATAGAGCAGACCACTCAGATAAGTACTAGGCAGACTGCAACAAAATAAACATAGGAGATGTCGTGTTCAAATTACAACAGCCTTTTGCTGGGTTTGGATCAGAGCAGCATATGGGGTAAAAACCTGAAATATGTTACATTCCCTATGCCACCTTGATCACAAACTAAACCTACGGATATAATTAGCACAAAAGAAAACCTATCTAGTCAACATTACTCAATTCCAAACTAGAACAAGGGAAAAAAAAACAGGAACTTCATGATTGATTGAATAAATCTGGTATACTGGATTAGTATGGAATGAACATACCAATTTTTCTGCAGTCCCAGGAGAATTCCATGCCACAGGATGTTCAGAGTGTTCAGCAAATCTTGACAACTGTGAACTACCAGGTCTTGGCTCTGCACTGCGAGGACGCAATGATGCTAGTGATGTCTGATTTGATGTCAATACCCCAGAGGCCGATGATGGCCTAGAATTTGGACCCCATGCATTAGCAGTAGGTTCATGAGATTTTTCACTACCAGCAGTTGATGGTCGTGTACCACTAAGATAGCTTGGCGAGGTGGTGCCACCATCTGATGAGGTGCCCCATGCATTTGATGCAGAAGATGATTTACTGCCCCAACTGAGAGTGCCCCTACAATTATTTATCCAGATACACAATAGAGTTCATTTCCACTATTGAAATAGTAGCAAGGAGATATTATATACTGATTTAACTCACTTAAGTAAAAAATAAACTGAGAGAGAGAGAGAGAGAGAGGTACTCACTTGGGAACAATTTCCACAGATGGGTCCATACCATGATTTTCCAACCTTGAATAACCAAAAAGGATGATGAACTTTAGAGAATAAACAAGGGGCCATATTAATTTCAAGTGAAGGAGAATTTATCATAAAGCAAATACCTCTGACTGGGTAAGTTTATAGGTTTTGGAACCTTCCCTAAAACGGTCATTGCGCCTCTTCTGGCAGAAGCCCACCTGAAACAATGTTGACAGCATTATATTAACACCTGATGATGCAGCCATCTATGCGATTGCACAGTAATGTCTGTGGTTCTAGAAATTATTGCTTCTTGTCAACTAAAGGAAGTTTGCTTAAATTACAACACTTCAACCAACAGATGTACAAGAAAATACTGTACTTAGCAATCCAATGACTTTCAAATGATCTAACATAGTGAATGTTGCCACATAAAGATCAGAATTCGCAAGGAAAAAAAAGAAGAAGATAAAAGATAACACACCTCCGATCCCCAGACAACATACTCGACGTCATGTTTCAACTGTTGCCGCAAGGTCATTCAAACAAATTTGACAGAACCTGTAAGGTAGAAAGATTAAGTTTCATAAATTTGATATAATAAAGTCAATAAAGAAGGCCTCAGATACAGCACAAAAGAAAAGGTTATCAAATGGCATGCCAAACAAAGATCACATGCTCTGTTATCTTCTACGTATAGTCAAGGAATGTTCAGAACTTCATGCTCAATCCTTCTAAAAAAATATCTTCTTTACAGGGAAACATTTTGAAACCAAAATGGTATCAACTACTTCAGGTGCATGCACATAGAATCCAAAATTTGCTTCGAAATTTAGCTTCTAATTATTATACATAGCCAACCTAAAGTAGTCTGAAAAACCACACACAAAACCTCCTTCTAGTCAACTTCACAGCTCGGGTCACAGACTCAGGTCCCCTTCAGCCTCATACATTCATTATTATCTCTATGTCCAGCTAGACTATGTAAAGATAGACTGCAATACAGCGTACACATACATACATACTTCAAAATCGCAACTACTCCAAAGACAAGAACTACTCCTACTCTTTAAAAACTAAATACTAATTCATACTCTGATCATCTTGAAATCGATCGTTGAAGTATACCAAAAAGAGAAGAAAAAAATCTACATTCTTGTAGCTGCTTTTTCTATTTGTAAGGTCAATTGAGCCAAAATAACTTGAAAATCAATACATTAACAAGAATAAATAGAAACCCTTATCGTCGCAATCAAACATTCTATAAACAATCATATTATATAAATAAAAAACAAAAGCTACATACCTTTCTGATAAAGCATTGTAAGAACAATAACAACTCAGAATCAATTCACAGAGAAAGGGTAATATTTTGTAAATTCTTACATTATTATTATCTCCCAGAAATCATGATGAATAAGAATACAAAATAAACAAAATAAAATGATCGCCGGAATCAGAAAAAGAACACTATCTATTTCACTTGCCTGTAAAAAAGATTAGGTTTTTAACGGGGTTCGTGGAAACCCTAGGGGAGCTGATTTGGGGTTTCGAAGTAGAGAGAGAGAAGAAAAATGGCCGATCGAAACGCTGCGTTTTAAGGATCGTGGTTGAGGCTTCGGAGAGAGATCTCTGTGAGTTTGAGGAGATATGGATTTGTGAGAGTGATGGATTTGAGATCAGAGAAAAAGAGAGAGAGAGAGGAGCTCGAAGGAGTTCGATGATGGACCGAGTTGCGAAGCCGATATATTAATACAGCAACTTCTCGATGAAAAGAAATTTAATTTCTTCAAAGTTTTTGTTTGTTTTTTTGGCTATATTCTTTTTCTCTTTTTTACCTTTTTCTTTCTAGGGTTTCTGTTTATGTTTTCTTTGTCTTTATTTCTATTTTTTTTAATTATTTGGAGTACGGAAGAGAGCAAAGCCCAGGGCCCTAGGCTTTGTAAATATGGAGGCGTTATGGGCAAGAGTGTCATTAGCCAAATTCATGTTCATGATTTTTTTGGGTGTAATATCATTATCTTCATACCAAAAAGGAACCTAGCAAGTGTTGCTTTTGTGAGAAAGGTTGGGATTTCGGGGCCTGAGATCATACTTTCATAGGAAGCATGTGTTCTCAAAAAACATTCGGCTCATATTGCACAACAATTTTAACTTTAAGGTTACGTCCAATAAAAAATATAAAATCTATTATAACGGTTGAACTTCTAAATTATCTATATATTAACATACAAACAAGTGATATTAAATAGCATAATTATAAATAAAAAATGCGTGTATGTGCTTTTCCTTACTATTATTGAATGAAATGGTGGGCAAGAATTGATTTTCATTAAATCGAGTGACATTGAAATGAATAAAATATCAAAACGAATATCAAAATGTAAATGTACATTTAAACTCCACTCTTTGTCAACAAACTGGCCTAAAAGGTGCCAACAAACAAATAAATTTTGATTTTCCTAATACACAATATGGACAACAAAATGAAGAAATGATAACCAAAGCAAAAAAAAAAAGCTTTAAACCAAAATAGTTACTTCCAAATAATTTTTGACCCCGTCTCTAATTTTTTTTGTTGGGTAATATTTCGAAATTATTTAGTCGGGAAGGAAAGAAATAGAAAAAAGAAAAACGGGCGGGCAAAACTTGACCCATTTTTCATTTCGCTCCAGGAAGTTAACTGCTGTTTCTGATGATTGTTCTTCACTTCTGGGCTGACCCAACTCCATCAGCGACGAAAAGCTTCAAGTTTTTTTTCATAGTGGACACCAGATAAAGTGTTCGTCACGCATCTCTCTATCTCTGGCCTCAGATCTCTGATTGAATCTAATTCCAGAGACTCCTGTCTTTTCTTTCACGTCTCATATTTGCCTAATCAATTACATTTAATACTGATCGAAATATTGCCATTTTCAGCTACCCTTTCGTCCACTGGTTCAGAAAGTTTGTGATCTTTCTCTTTTTTCTATATGATTTAGTGGATTTGGGTTAAGCATTGCAGCTGGACATGTCTATTCTCTGCTGGGTTTGTATGCAAAGAAGGAATATGAATCATTTGGACTTGAAAACCCAGGTTGATATCTCATATATGTCGATTTGACATTTGTTCATATACATCTTGCTTACTATAATGAAAGCATGCTATTTTTTTTTTTTTCTGCAGCTGAGATCAGTAAGTAACTTTCAATCAAATAGGCCGATTTGGTCAAAAGGGTTATCTGATCACAATACAGATTTGGCCAGATTGTGTTACTATTCGACTTACAGTTGGGAGGTACTCATGGCTGTAAGTAGATAGAGAGTTAATAGTATGAGGATTGTTTTTGTACGCCGGAATGAGTTGTGTGGTAAAACATCTTGTAGCCGACTTCGATGCAACTTTCAGGGTGAAAATAGGAGTGTAAGTGTTAGGAATGCATTTGAGGCAGTAATTCATAGATGGAACCTAAATCACCTTCAAAACTTAAGCTCTCGAGCAAGTTGTTTACTCGATAAACAGGCATTGAGAATAGCTATTCTGGTTTTAGTTTCAGGGCTCCTATTGTTTGGTGCCTATTATTTTACACCTTGGAAAGGCCACAGTGTATCTAAAGGGCCTTATTATACTGTGGCTGTGGATTGTGGAAGCACAGGGACCTGTGTAAATGTCTATGAGTGGTTGGTAGATGCTAGTATAAGGAATTGCCTACGTTGCTGTATTCTTATCCTGACAATTCAACTGAGGGCTTTCTTCTGAAAGATTGTAAGTATCATTGTCTGCAAACTGAGCCTGGTTTGGACAAATTTGTTGGCAACTTTTCAGGAATCAGAGCATCTTTGGAACCATTGATTACATGAGCAGAACATAAAGTTCCTGTTGAAAGGCATGGCGACACTCCTATTTTTGTTCTAGCTACTGCTGGGTTGAGGAGGTTGCCCACGGAAAAAGCTAGGCATGTCTTGGATGATGTGGACACTGTTGTGAAGGAACATTCTTTTTTCCATAAAAAGAGTTGGATAAGGGCGTTGAGTGGAAAGAAGAAGCTTACTACGGTTGGGTGGCTCTAAATTATAAGATGGGTAGCTTTAGGAATCACTCAAGGTTGCCCACACTGGGACTTCGTGACTTGGGAGGTTCATCATTGCAGGTTGTTGTGGAAATTGATGATGCAAGAGACGATACACACTTGGTGAGATCAAAGTTTGGTTTTGTTGAACATGATATTTTAGCATACTCGTTGTCAGCATTTGGATTGAATGAAGCATTTGATAGGACGCTTGTAATGGTCAGCAACATGGAACAGCTGACAGAAAGTAAAGTTGGTAACCTGGAGATTAGACATCCTTGCCTTGGTTCGGATATTGCGCAAAATTATACCTGCAGTGGTTGCTTTCGGCCAAATGCTGGTAGTCAGGAAAATATGACTAGTAGAGTGCAGGAAACTAAGTTGTCTTCAGTGTATCTGGTTGGAGAGCAAAACAGGGAGCAATGTAGAAGACTTGCAAGGCCGCTGCCATGGTTTCTAGCACACGTGACGCGGCAAGGTGCTCAGATAGGGGTAAGCACTATATTTAGTTTTTACACTGAGCTGTTGAAGGAGTTCATTAAAAAATTATCAGAAATGTTTTGATGCTTATCAGCTTATGCAATTTGAGTAGACAAATTTTTACACCATGTCCAAAAACAAAAAGATTAGGCATGTGTACTCTGCCAACATTCTCTAGTAGTCAGATAAATCTGAAGTGTAATATTGTCAGTTCTGAATTCGTATGACCATGAACCAATAAAGAGTGTGTTTCAGAGCCAAAATGTCTATTTCTCTGGCTTCTAGTTTGTGTAGAAGCAGAAGCTTAATTTGTCACATGCCAGTAGAGAAAAGTTCTTCTATTTGTTGTCACTCTACATATTTACCACTTTACCAGTTCTATTCAATTGGTTATAGATTTTCTCATGCATTAGTAAAGTCAGCCTCTTGCTATTAGCTAGAACAATTGATTCCACAATGATCAGTGACTGAGATAATGGTCTCTTTTTCTGTTTGCATCAGTGTTCATCTATCCACATTGATTGGTAATTAGTAGTTTTTGGACAATTTTCCATTTGCGTTGTATTGAAGTGAGTTTGAGGATTCACTTCACTCAACTAATCCTCTGTTCATGTCTACAGGTAGTAATATAATAAATTTGACAGCAATTGCTCACCCCAGAGCCCACTTTCATGCCTTATCTGGATTCTTCGCTGTTCACGACAAATTAAATTTGAGTTCTAGTGCCACTTTGACAAATGTTTGGGAGAAAGGTCAGCAATTATGCTCTAAATCTTGGAGCAACACCTATCACAAAATGGAAACTATGCCTGGCAATATTGTTTCCGAGTGCCTTACATGGCGTCACTCATAGAAGATGCTGTTTGTCTTGGTCAGAAAGATATCATTTTTGGTCCTGCAGATGTTAGTTGGACATTAGGAGCTGCACTGGTAGAAGGAGAATATTTATGGCTTACTTATACACGAACCCAAACTAGCAATCTAAGGTTTTGTATGAAGGTTATGTCCTCTCCGATTTTTGTACTAATCTTACTTGTGTGCCTTTTATTCATTGTCTATTGTAGTAACGTGAAGCTGCCTATGACAGGCAGCTAGGTAGCAACTAGAGCTTCTTTGCCAGTAAGAGGACAGAAGAGGATGGACTAGACAATATCTATTGCCAGAAGTTGGTTCCCCATTGTATTATAAACTTTTTACAATATTCGTCCATCAATATTCATCATCAATGCATCTTCATACATATAGAGGGCATTTCCACTAATGTATATTTTTTTTTGTCATTTTCAGTTATAAAGTATTACACCAACTTTTCGATCATATTTTATCATCTCCACCATTCAGATTTTAGGTCATAATGTGTAAATCAAGTCTGTAAATTTTTAGTCAAAGTTGTCGTCATTAAAGTATTTAAAACGGCAATTGAAGTTTATAAGTATGAATGGTTCAGGTTTGACAGATTTAGTCCGTCCCTTGATTTTATCTAGTTCGGTACATTAATGATCACCATTTTGAATAAAAATTTACATGAATGATCTACTCATATAGATCAAATGGTGATCGTTAAGGTATCGAACTAGGTTAAATTAAGGGACGGACCGAATTTGTCAAACATGAACTGTTCATACTTATAAACTTCAATTGCAGCTTAGAATACCTTAACAATCCATATTTTGGCTGAAAATTTATAAGTTTGATCTACGCATTAAAACTTAAGATCTGAAAGGTGAAAATAGTAAAATATGATCGAAAAGTTTGTATAATGTCTTATACCTAAAAATGACAAAAAAAAAGATATATTTGAATGGAAGGGTACTGTGTGTGTGTATATATATATATATATATATATGCTCCTTCTACTCAGGGGATTCTTTTTTTGGACATTTTCAAGGATCACACTCTCATCCGTTGGATCTCTTTAAAAAAAAGTGAAGGATGAGATTAAAACATTCCACCAAAATACTAAACAACTCTCTCTCTCAGATCGGAGTCTGCAATTTTTTGTCGGCCAACCAAATCAAAAACATATCAATATGAATAACAAACTCAGGGTCTGACCCACTCTGTCTTTATTACAAACATGGTCGTGCATATAAATCTTCAATTTACAGCATATTGATTCCAATCCTAGTTAGATCGATCGAACATGTTTCGCAATGATATGCTTCTGTTTTTTCCATTGATCTATTGTTGTAAAATTGTAATTAATAATCAAAGCTTCTTATGAGCCCAAAGATCTTCAACTCGTTCATTGCAGCAATGACAAGTTATAATTTGCTTCTGCTATATAATTACAACTTAGTAGACAATGATGCTTCAATCTTTCCAAGAGCAAAATTCACAAAAATTTTGAACAAAATTTTCTCCCAGTGCCAATACCCATATTGAAATCGGATATAGTACAGATCAGGGAGCAAATCAAAAGGTAAGAGAGGAATCTAACTTACTCATCCATAGATCAATATTCAAGGTTGGCCAAATCTTAAGAACGGCGTCTTGACCAACGACGCCCAAATTTCAGCCTGAGATCTAGGTCGACTATGGGGGCCGTCCAGCCCAAAGATCCAATTCCACAGGCATTGTTGTTCTTGTCGATCGATCAATCGATAGAGAGAGAGATTTTTCAGTTTGGGATAGGTTTTTTGTTTTAATCTCAACCATTAAAACTCATTAAACCATATCCAACAAATGAGAGTGTGATCCCTGAAAATGCCCCCAAAAAAAGGATCCCTCAGTAGAAGGAGCATATATACATATATATATATAAGGGGTCTTTCCATTAAGGTGTACCTTTTTTTTTGTCATTTTCAGGTATATGGCATTATATAAACTTTTCGATCATATTTTAACATCTCTACCGTCCAATTAATTTTCAGCAAATATAGTGATCGTTAAGGTATCGAATTAGGTTAAATCAAGGGACGGACCGAATCTGCCAAACTTGAACTATTCATACTTATAAACTTCAATTGCAGTTTTGAATATCTTAACGATCACCATTTTGGCTGAAAATTTACATGCTTGATCTACACATTAAGACCTAAGATCTAAACGGTAGAGATGGTAAAATATGATCGAAAAGTTGGTGTAATGCCATATACCTGAAAATGACCCAAAAAATGTATACCTGAGGGTGTTGTGTGTGTGTGTGTGTGTATAGGACCCTACTTCAGTGCTTTAACATAATTTACAATAAAAAGTATGTTTATAAAATAATCATGAAATAGTAAACTAATTTACTTCTACAAGGTTGTAATATCAAGTTTAATTTTCTCATAAAGAACAGTACCAAACCTAAAAAAGTAACTTTTATTTTACGCTGGTGTTAGATCAAATTAAAAAAAAAATTGAATGGTCAAGATTAAATTTTAAATTTTAAATAAAAAGTTACTTATTTAGGTTTAGTACTGTTCCTTATGAGAAAATTAAACTTAATATTATAACCTTAAAGAAGTAAATTAGTTTACCATTTTATGGTTATTTCATAAACATGTGTTTTTATTGTAGATTGTGTTAACACACTGAAGTAGTGTGTGTGTGTGTGTGTGTGTGTGTGTGTGTGTGTGTGTGTGTGTGTGTGTGTGTGTGTGTGTGTGTGTGTGTGTGTGTGTGTGTGTGTTTTTATATATAAATATATATATAAGGGGCCTTTCCACTAAAGTAAACATTTTTTTGGTCATTTTCAGATATAGGGCATTACACAAACTTTTCGATCATATTTTAACATCATATATATATATATATATATATATATATATCAGACATATGTCTAGAGAGGGGATCACATGATATTAACAAAAGTTCTAAACACAAATTGTTGGTGCATAAAATTTTCAGAGAGAGATCCACCAACAATTTCTTAATCTTCTCTCCGTCAATTGTTTGAGAAGCATAGATGCGCCGTTGAAGAGGAGAAGAGATTTGCATAACTTTGAGTGATATGTGTTACCATTTGTCTCATGTACATCTCCTTCGTGAACTTGTCTATTTATAACACTTGTTCACTTAACCTTTACTTCGTGGATATAGTGGAGATGTGATTCATTGTTTCTCACTTCATGTTTTCATGGTGATAGTGGGTAAAATGATTTTTGTCCCTTAATCTATGATAATAATGAGAGATGCATAATTTTACACATTGATTTTTTTATCCCCCACACAAATTGACCTCAAATGCATCATTTTCAATGTAATCTGATGGTCGTGTTCCGCTTCCCTATGATGGTCTTGTATTTGATGCAGCAGATGATTTTCTTCCCAAACAATGATGCAAGTATTGAACTAGTAGCAAGGAGGTATTTGTCCTTTTCTTTTCTTGAAACGGAGAGATATTGTCCTAATTCAACTAGGAAAGGGAAATAAATGATCTTTCAATGCACCTAATATATAAAAACACAGCCAGCCGCTCCATCTGTTAGAATAAAATCCTAGGTTTTAGGGTTGTTGGTTGTTTCCATAAAACTAGCTATTTTTGTCTCGAGTTCTTAATCGATCACTTGCTTTGACACCAAACCCTAAACTACAATTAAGTCGCATAACCACCATGAAGCCTACGAATCCTCATTCCAATTCCAGATCGCCATCCCCGGCCATCGTCGAAACGTTTATGCAGATCGTGGTCATCCCCTACTCCCCGTAATAATAAACCTATCGCTAAAGAAGAAGAAGACGCACCAGAAAAGTATGTCGGTTACTACTGGATCAAACTCAAGCTTGGAAAGCCTCTCACCGTAGAAGAAAAGACCAAGGCTGGTGAGTATAATCTTGATAGACTCTTAGACGACAAGCTCATGTTTTGTATGATTTGTGGTGGTGAGGACCACATTGCATACACCTATGACAGATTTGAAAAGGAATACATACGTCCATATGGAACACTCCCATTGCGAGGCTATATCGACCAAGTAGAGGACGAGAAGCTGTCGGATGTTTGGACTGAAAAAGGATCTAAAACATCGAATGGACAATGGTGGTGATCCTTTACCGGATGCTGAGTACCCGTGGGAGTGCAGTGATGTGAAAAACATATATAGAATATTGGTTCTGCAGCACAAACGATTCGAGGAGTTTATTAAACAAGGGCGCAAACAAAAGACGTCTCGGAGAGTTCCGGCCTTCATGTACAAGAGTGTACCATTAGTCAAGGACGAGTGGAAGTGGGACAAGTGGAAGTGTTTGAATTGTGGGAAAGAAGAGTGCAAGGCCTAGGGATTTGAATGGCAGATATCTTGCCGTGTCGAGGAAATAAAGCTCCCCGTTCATCAGCAAGCTTCTTAAGATAAATGATTCTTCTTGATTTATCTGGCGGTGAATTTGAATGAGAGTGAAATTCTTGAAATTTATTTTAGCAATTTTCAATCATTTACGGTGTATTTGGATGAAGTATTTTCAATTTTCAATGAAGTTCACAAATGATAGAAATTATAATTCCTTAATTTTAAATATCATTATTTACGATATCTAGTGTTTGAATTTACTCATAAAGAAATTTAAAATGATAAAGGAATTCAAACTTTTATTTGTAATTCGAGGGAATCGTAGAATGACACCTAATTTTGAAACAATTGATGAAGGGAAATGAAAGATTCAATTCCCTCAAAAATAGGTATCATTCTTTAATTCCCTCAACTTACTCATAAAAGTTTGAAATTTGTTATGATTAAATTTTTTCATGAAGCCAAAGAATAGATTTCACAAATCATGGAATTTAAAATGATGAAATCCAATTTTCATCAATTGTGAATTTCAATAGGAATCAAAAGTACATCCAAACACACCATCAAAGAAATAGCTAGTGTTGCAATCCACAGACTGGTTAATCACTTTCAAGCTTTCTTGATTTTATGTATCAGCTCCGAAAAATGGCTTTCTGGATGATTTGGTTTATTAACTTTTTTGGGTTGTTGAACCACTCGCTGCTACTAGTTACTACTAAACCATATAGAGAGATTGTGAAGAGTGTATTTCTGTTGTCCATTTGTATTTCCTTGCTAACAACAACGCTATCTGATTGTACATGCATCACTCCGTCTATATAGTTCATCTAAGTTTCACCAGATACTAGATGAGATGCATGAACCAAAAACTACAAGAATACAAACAGCAAAGAAACGACTAAATCACCATGAACAAGCATTCCATGAACTGGGAAACTAGCACAATTGATGTCATCTCTAATTTTTATTAAACCCAAATTGTTAGGCGTGGATGTGCATCACAAGTGAGCCAACATGTTAACTTTAATATATATGCATCTAATTTAGTATAGCTAGAAATGAAAAAGATATGAACGTAGAACACCAGAAGAGAGACAGAAACTTAAAACGAAGTTAGTACCATAGACTACTTCAATGTCAACATTCAAACCCTGTCACAGGAAGCACAAAATCCCCATGGTGAAATTCAGCCTTACATAACCTTCTACCCATAGATGAAGCCTAATCGTAATACTGCTATACTGACATTGATAATTCTTTCCATCAGTGCTTCTACTCAAAAAGGAGTTGGCCGTCCAGTCTGCCTATTAAAATATGCCACAGTGCGTCAATGCCAGGTACAACCCCTTAACCATCATGACCTCTAGAAACTTCTTACCATTCTCAGTGGCCTTGTCAGCGTCCCTCTCAAAGCCCTCAATCACTGCAGTGTAGGTAGAAGCACTAGGATGCATGCCTCTGTCCATCATCTCAATCAAATACTTCTTGGCAACTCCAAAGAATTTGGGTTCAGCAGCAAGTCCCTTGACAAGAACAGAGTAAGTGTAGGATATCAGGGCAATTCCAACAGCTAACATGTCCAGATAGGTACAGAAAGCTCTCTTGGTCTTCCCACCAATGATGTAGGATTCCATAACAGCAGTGTAGATTATGACCATAGGATTTATGCAAGGATGACATGTTGATGTAAAGAGTTCAGCAACCTCATGTGCATTGCCATCTTGTACCATAGCATGTACCATCTTAGCTAACTCTTCATCAAAGCCATTTAGTTTAATCTTCCTGATAACTTCTCCAGCGTCACTGTCAGTGGTTATCTTGTCAAGATTATCATACAACTCCATTGCCTTCATAAGTTCTCTGATACGGCTCTCATCTGCATCAGGCAATACTTCCCTTGGCGTTACCGGCTTATGTAAGTCCTTGCCTTTGAACAGATTCAATGGGTCTTTGGAAAATGTTTCATACCCTTCTCCAACATTTCCTGGAAATACTTCTTAGCATGCCCAAGAAATTTCGGGTCACGAGCAAGTGTTGCAATGAGTACATTGTAAGTGCAGGAGCTTGGGGTGATCCCATAAGCTAACATTTGATCATACACCTTCAAAGCATTACTCTTGGTCTTGCCAGAGGCATAGAAATGGATCACGATGGTAAAGATTGCCCCATTGGGCATTATGCCTGTCTCTAACAAAGGCTTCAAAAGATAGTTGGTTTCCTCAACTAGTCCGATTTGCACCAAAGTTAGAAAAAGTTTAACTGCAGTGTAACTTAGTGTTTCATAGTCATTCCCAAGGCGTTGCAACCTCTCTTGTACATCCTTGTCTTCACAGTCTTTGGTTGCATCTTCAAACACTTTCATTACATGTTCCTTAAGCATGTCCGTCTCTGACTTCGACGAAGGATGATTAGCCCTCTCCTCAATATCCTTCTTGAATAGCACCAGAAACCCCATTGCTTTCACATAGTACGAAAACTCCTTGTGCTCCTCCTCAGCCTCGGCCTTGTTCTTACCAAGGCCAATGCCTTCCAGCACCGCCTTATAAGTCTCCTCATTAGGCTGCATTCCCTTGCCTAACATCTCCATAAAGTATTTCTTCGCATAAACAATGAAATTGGGATTCTTCTTAAGGCCAACAGCAGTAGCAAGAGCCCTGATCATAATGGAGTAACAGTAGGCATTTGGTTCAAAACCTGAAACAGACATGTGCATGAACACTCTGAGTGCATCCTTGGTCTTGCCTCTACCTGCGTAGTGCTTGATGATGGCATTCCCTTGCCTAACATCTCCACAAAGTATTCCTTTGCATAAACAATGAAATTGGGATTCTTCTTAAGGTCAGCAGCAGCAGCAAGAGCCCTGATCATAATGGAGTAACAGTAGGCATTTGGTTTGAAACCTGAAACAGACATGTGCATGAACACTCTGAGCGCATCCTTGGTCTTGCCTCTGCCTGCGTAGTGCTTGAGGCAGTGACGATAACCAGCCGGGCCGGCACCTCAAAATTCTCCACAAAGTTGGCCCCAAACCCATCATTCATGTAGCCTTCTCTCAACATGCCTTGTGCCATATTGAGTGTATTTCTGGCCAGAGCTTCATCGGTTGACATCTTTTTGAACACTTTTCCCATGTCATTGGGTGGACGATTCAGGTCATCGGCTTCGATGTTGCTTCCATAGATTAGTTTGGTCACTATTACATATTAAGCGCGCGCGCGCACACAAAAAATAAAATCAAAAATCAAAAATCAAAATTTTGGAGCACTTGTCTGATAAAGAAAGAGATTTTAGGGGTTAGTTTCATAACCTAGTTAAATTGAACAGTAATTACTCAAACTAGTTAGATAACCCTAAGGTTTACTGAAACCGCATTTGATTGTTCTTTCTTGTTTAACAGTATCAGAAACTAAAATCAAAGTGAAGCTAGTAAACAATACAAGAACTAGTCTATAATAAGAACTAGCAGCGCAGATCCAGCTACTAAAATGCTCGAATTTAACTTCTGTTCAAAAACAAACAGTAATAAACCAACGATCGATCATCGACGATGAGAATGGAAGAAGTAGAAAGGAGGAGACTTTACCGTTGGTGTGATGATTTGGGGGCGGTGGGTTTTATTCAAGTTGGTTTCTTTGGGGAGAGAATGAACAGTAGCAAGAAGAAGAAGCAGAGAGAAGAAGAGAGCTCAGAGTGGGTTTCGCTAACTCACGCCTATTTTAGTAGCGAATTTTGACATTTTCTTCCCAAATTACCCTTTACACTTAGGTCTGATTTAATAACTAAAGAGGGTATTTGAGTAATAAGAAAAATAAAAAGAATGAAATTGAAAAAAATGTCACTGCCCACTACCCACTACCCGCTACAAAATTATGGCATAAACCTATTCATTTAATTAGGAAACAAAATAAAAAAAACAATTTTCATAGTTTCACACTTCCGCAATATAGCAATATAGCATGTGAAGCAAGACTAGTGAATTTTTCGTATTTGAATAATCTCTAGTTTTCTTTCCAAATATCATTTCGGAGTTTAATGTTTGTAACAATACTTTCTAATACTCTCTGCTTATGGACTACAATGAGGTAAGGTCCATTAGTCTATATTTATATATTCCTGATCCGAGAGCTTGAATTAAGAAAGTTGTCATTGAAGACTACAACGTGTTATCAGTAAGAATTGTCAAAATGGTCTATGAATTTCTCTGTAATAAAGAGGCATGAGTGACAATCTTAGAAGTTGCTTGGGTGCACTAAATTCTTACAGTGTCATGTCATCTGCAAGATTGTAAGGGTTACTAGTAAAAAATTATACATATTTGTAGCAGGTATACTGTCTTCTGTTCTTGGTTAACCCTATAATAAAGTTAACCAAGAACAGAAGACATAGAAGTTACAAGGAATTGAAGAGCATGAAAGTCCCGCTAGAAAAGAAGAAGATATAAATGCAGAACACCAGAAGAAAGTGACAGAAAATTAAAAGGAAGTTAGCACCATAGAATACTTCGATCAATATCAATATCCAAAACCTGTCAAGACAGATGAAAGTACTAAATCGAAATCCAGAACCTAACCCCACAAAATCTTCTGCCCATAGGTGAGATTAATCCTCGAGATTCTACATTCATATTGATATGTCAGTGCATCTACTCAAAAGAAGCCAACCTGCCTATTAACACTTGTCGCACAGCCTCAACGTTAGGTACAACCCCTTAACCATTAAAACCTTCATAAACTTCTTGCCCTCCTCAATGGTCTTGTTATCTTCCCTCTCAAATGCCTCGAACACTGTTGTGCAAGTAGCGACACCGGGATGCATGCCCTTGTTCATCATCTCTATTAAATACTTCTTGGCATCTCTAAAGAACTTGGGGTCAACATCGAGTCCCTTGACCAGAACACAGTAAGTGTAGGATATCGGGGCAAGTTCAGCAGTTAACATGTCCAGATAGGTCTCTAGTGCACGCTCGGTCTTTCCACCATCAAAGCAGGCTTCCATAACAACAGTGTAGATAGTGATCATGGAATTTAAGCAAGTATGACCTGATGATGAAAAAATCTCAACAACCTCATGTGCATTGCCATCTTGTACCATATCATGTACCATCTTAGCTAACTCTTCATTAAAGCCATTCAGTTTAATCTTCTTGATAACTTTTTAAACTTCTTTATCAGTGGTCTTCTTGTCAAGATCATTATACAACATCATTGCCCTCATAAATTCTATGAAACAACTTTCATCTGCATCAGGCAATACCCCCTTGGGTTTGACCAGCTCAAAAAACTCCATGCCATCCTTGAAAGACTCTAAGCAAGCAATGCCATTGAACACTGCCAAAGTGGTTTGCAAAAATGGTTTCATACCCTTGTCCAACATTTCTAGATAATACTTCTTGGCTTGCCCAATGAAGTTGGGGTCTTTAGCAAGTGTAGCGATAACAAAATTGCAAGTAAAAGACCTGGGGATGATCCCATAAGCTATCATATGCTCATAGGCCTTCAAAACATTATCCTTGATCTTGCCTTGAGAGCTGCATTTTAAGATGACAATGAGAAAGATAACTTCATCAGGCAGTATGGTTGTGATAACCCGAATCATAATCACGCAGTTATCGTTTTGTGTTACACATTATCGCGGATTAGTCGCGTAATTGAGTTTGTTATTGACTTTTTGGGCAAGAATTTGTGTCGACTTCCTTCACAAGAATTGTAGAGATTTTAATTTCGAGCTCATGCGAATTTTCGGAGAATTTTCCATATAAGCAAACAATTATTTAACGAGTTTTGAAGTCGGTTGTGAAAATATTTAAAAAGTGTTAATTTAATTGTTGATTTAATCGTGATCGTCCGATCTTGATCAGATTTGTTTTGAACCGTTGATTTGGGTTGGCATGTGTATGGTATGTATACAGTATAAATACGAGCTATTAATGGAAGGTTTCCAAATTTAGAATTTGGGTTTGACCGCGTTGACCACAGGTCAAACCGACCCGTTTTGGCTGTGGAATTTCTTACCGGCGGTGAGCTATTTTTCGGCCACCTTTGGCCGAAGTCTTGGTGTCAAAACGTTGGCTTGAGCTCCTCTTCCATTTTGTAGGTGGATCACCGGGGTTTGTGGCAGGAGTACGGCGGTGGAAGGCCACGAAAATCGATCGAAACCAGCAGTTTTCGGCAGTGTTGGTGGCGGCTTAAAATGGCGGCGATGTGGATCAAATTTATGGGGGTTTTGTTGGCCAAGGTGAGACAAACTGTTTGGGACTGATCTCGGCCCTTTTCGTGGCCGGTGGTGGCCGATCGGAGAATGAAATTCCGACGAAGTTTTTGAACTTCACGGCGAGATTTCGACGTTTTTCGGTTAGAATTGGGCTTAGCATTGAACTACAAAGTTGTTGGGCTTGTCTTGGGCTTTCCAATGATGTATCATTTGCAGGTTTTGGTGCCAATGGGATTCCGGCAGCCGGCGGCGGAGCTCTGGCAATGTAGAATTTTCGACAAAGTTTTATGTCGTTTCGCTCGTGTTCGCGTGCCGAACACAATGGTAAGGTTTATATTCGAATATGAGCTTGATAAATTTGGGCAAGTATTTAATCGGACTAATATTAGTTTAATTCACGACAACATTAAAGGACGCTTTGATTATCCATTTATTTGCGAGTTGTTTGATATTCGAGATTTGTTTGCGACTCTTAAAAGTGAGGGATTACAGGGAGTTGAATTCTGAATTTGGTTGAGTCAGTAATTAAACAGAAAATACGTTGTTCGAGTATTTGAGATTTTCGATGTTATTACTCACCAGATTACGATCTTAGCTATTCAATTTGAACCCCGATGATTAGAGATTAATTTTAATCGTGGTTTCAGGATCATGAGTTAGCGGGCGTATCAGATGAATAATTATACCGTTTGGCAGGTTTCAGCTTTGTAATTATTCCGGGAAAATGTTGTGAGTAGACATTTTATTTTCACTGTCGGTTTGCGAGTCTATGTTATGCATTTTACGGTTATGCATTTTCATTTGGATGCATATGCATAATTTGGTTTACATTGAGCATAGTCACAGTTTTGTATCGATGCACTAGCTTCTCGGCTGATCCCCGATATGCTCTGGGAAGGATATGACAAATTCCTGACCCGTGGATTTGACAGTACCCAGGAGGGTTAGGACAAACACCTGACCTGAGTTTTATTGTAACTTTGAGGAAAACATACTCAAGTTACTGCCTCCACACATATACTGTACCCAGGAGAGTTAGGACAAACACCTGACCTGGGCTTGTTTATTTTCAGACTTGCATTATTTTTTGTACATTATTTATAAAAGGCATATTATTTACAGTTTCAGTTAAAAAAATAAATTATTATTTTTGTCCACTCACTCTAACAGTTTTTATTATTTTATGTGCATTTTTCCTGGGCTTTTCGGTTTTATTTGCCCAGGTTGCAGTGTGTATCATGTGGGTGCTGGATGTTGTCGAGGGCGTCGAGTCCAACAGTTAATTCCTTGAGCAGTATGTTCCAACTCACTGTCATTTTGTCTCTTATGTTATTGAAGTCACTCTGGATACTTGTTCAGTAATATTGTCTTCGTGAGACTCTTGTGATTAAGTTGTCACTCGTATAGTAGTCGAGTTGAGTTTCTTTGTTTATGAATCAGTGTATTTACTGGAAGTATATTTTTCAATTATGAATAATGTATCAGGTTTAATTCCAGTCTTATGTTGGGAAATCCGGATGGACATTGGTGGTCGACGGTATTGTTTGTGGGTTTATCTACAGAGTGTCAGTTTTTCCTTGCAGGTTTATGGGAGCCTCTTTTATAAGGGAAGTTAGGTCAAATTTTTTACAGAAACTCGTAGAATAGGATCAGTCATTAGGGCTTGATTCTAAATTACTAGTTAATCTAGAGTCGGGTCCTTTCAATGGCTGTCTCCACAAGGGGCTTAAAGAGCTTCAGACTTTCTTCATCGAGCCCTTTCCTCACCAACACCTTGTAAAGGTCAAATGCATATGAGTTTAGTGAGTCGTAGTACTCCCCAATATCTCTAAAAGTTTCTTACAGATCTTTGTCTTGACAGTCTTTGGTTGCATCCTCAAACACTTTCATTGCATGCTCCTTGAGCCTTTCCATTTCGGACTTCATTGGGGCAGGATTAGCTCTCTCTTCAGCCTCCTTCTTGAACAGCACTGCAAACCCTTTTGCCTTCACATGGTCCACAAACTCGAAGCGCTCCTTCCCAACTTTAGCCTTGTTCTCACCGCAACCAATGCCTTCCAACACAGCCAAAAACATCTTCTCATTCGGCTGCATTCCCCTGTCCAACATCTCCACAAAATACTCCTTAGCATAAAGTTGGGGTTTTTGTTAGGGCCGACAACAGCAAGAGCCTTGATGATGATGGAATAGGTGTAGGCATACACTTGAAACTAACATATGCTTGAACACTTTAAGAGCATCTTTGGTCCTGCCTCTAGCTACATAGTGCTCGATGACCGCGGTATCTATAACCACCTGAGGCATCTCCTTACTCTTCTCAATCTTGGACCCAATATCCAAGCCCACATTCATGAAGCCATCTCTCAACAAACCCTCCACCATCTTGATTGTATTGCTGGTCAAAGCTTCCTCAATGAACATCTTTCCCAAAACTTCTCTCAAGTCCTCCAGCAGTTGCTCCAGGTCATCGGCAGCAGAATCAGCCAAGTTCACTTTCATTGTGTCCTTCTGTACAAATGTGGATCGAGCTTAGTTGTATCACAAATCAAACTCAAAAGCTCCCAAACTAAAAAGATACACAACTTTGGGTTTGAACACACCCAAATCAGTGAAATTGAGGACTGTATGTGTATCAGGTAAAGAACTCAACTTCAAAAACACATAAAGTTCAAACCTTTGGGACTTTACAGACCCAAATCAGTCAATTGAGGTTAGGGTTTCAGACGAAGAACATAACAACTCAGTTGTATGACTTGTATCAAAGCTTAATATGTAACAAGAAACGAGAAAGATCACAACTTGAGGCCTTAAGAATAAGAAACCCAAATCAGCAAAGCTAGCTAGATACGGTATAAATAAAGTTTCATTTCCATTCGGAAACAAACATCAAATTAGTTAACAGGCGAAAATGTTAGTGGAAGAAGAAAGAGAGCTCACCTTGTCGATCTGTGTAGGAAGGAAGTCTTGGTTTGCTTGAGCCTTTGAGGGTTTTGACCAACTGGAGATCAAGGAGGAGGAGAGAGAGCCAATACTTAAAAAGAGGGAGGAAATCATATTCAAATGTCTTAAACTAATTAATTAGAAGTCCTGGCCCGCTAATTGAGTTTTAAGCTTCCCTTAAGCTTTGACCAAATGCTTTGACCAATTTTTAATTTGAATAATTTTTAAGCAACTTTTATTCAGGAAAATAAAAAGGCTTAGATAACAATAGTAATGTGATAATGTCATCTTTTATTGATGACTGATGAGTAGTTATGTGTGTCGTTTTTACATGTAGAGTCTGAAATCACAATAGTAATGTTGCCTGCTTTTACATGCTCAAGGTTCATAGTATATTAATTAGTTATACTTTCTTGGCCGTTGGATTGTGTGGATGGTTCAGGAACAGTCAAAACAGAATCATCAGAAGCACTATTTCAGCATATAATTGAGCTAATAAAACTCCTAACTATCTGAGTTAGAAGAGACATTTCTTCCAAAAGACTAGGGCCCCAAAAAAACTATATAAACAAACTTCCTGTACAAAATGCTATCTTTCAACGCTTGGTTTGGCTCCTTTGAGTTGTACAACTTTCTCAGTAAGAAATGTCAAGAGGATGAACAAAAATGAAAAATGAGTAAATATAAGAGGCGTGACAGAGTCCCGGAGTCCCGGAAGTCGGTGCACCATATTCATGTATTATCATCTGCAAGATTGTACTGAGAATAGGCGTAAATTCTTTCTGGCATAGCCTCGAGCTTGTAATGTTTTCTTGTTAAATGTTCAATTGCCAATAAGTAGAAACTAGAATGCAATACCTTCTATAATAGTATAATCAGTTAACCACCAAAGTTAAGAATTTCAGAAACATATATATAATTATAGCCTACTAACTGAAAGCATGACGCATATATTTTAGACTAGAAAAGTCATAGTTAGTACCTCAAGTCACATAAAGAGAGTAGAATCTCAGTCCTTAAATGTAACCGGTAGTGTTGCTTCTGTAAAGTATTCCTTCCTGACGGTCTCCACAGAGCAAAATCTGACCTTCAAGAAACAAAAACTTAAAAATGAAGTGGAATTACACAGAAAAAAGGAGACTAAAGTTGCACATTCACATGGTCAGGTATTACCAAAGTTGCACAAGTAATTTCAAGAAATTTCATAAGGGGGGAAAGAAGAATGAAAATCTTGTCGATCACATCAGCATATAGCTCAAATAGCTTAATGCTTGAAGAGATCATGGCTATGTTTATGGTAAAGCGTATACTAGGTTAAAGACATCAGATTTACGACCTAAGGAGTATGACAGTACAATGCCAAGAAGAAGCTTTAAAACCTCTCTAGTTATCTAGTTGAACTATACACCTAGGATGACGAAGAGTTAACCTCAAGTTGAGTGAAGGTAGTCGAATGCGAGATTGTCTACTTTCTTCCTCCCCCAGAATACACAGTTATAGAAGAAGCACAACAGACTTCCAGTCTATCATATATTCTTTGTTCCTCCCATATGCATCCCCCAAATACAATATCACATATCCACTTAAGGTATAATGTCTAAATTCATTCAAGAGTAATATACAGTAACTCATCTAAAAATATATTTTTAAACCACACAGAGAGGTTGGTAATACATACCAGCGAAGCATATTGCTTCAACAAGGGTTTTGCAAGTTGCCATATTGGCTTGGATATAAATGGAGCCTACACAAAGAGCACCTGACCCAATCGCTTTGGGTAATAATACTAGAATACATCAAACTGCAACATATATAGAATCCACTCAGAAAGGGTATCATGACAATTACTTCGGTGCAAAAAAACAAGTAACTCCAACCAACTTCTTTTTCGCTTAGAAATTTTTAATCTCCTACTAATTTCTTACAATAATGAACTTAAGAGGTTGAAAAGAATAGGTGTTCTAAGCCTTACCAAAAATGTGATAAACTTCAAATCAGCATTCACTGTTCCAAAGCCTCGGAGATCAAAGTTTCCAAGTATTTCTTCTCTCCCCTCGCCGATGCCTTCTCAATCAGAAATACACAGAGCTTCTCATTCTCAACAGGATCATGCACCTGTGGCACATTTTTTGTACAGTTTCCAATGACCATACAAATTGTGATCTAAGCCAGAGCAAGATTGTCAACTTCAAAAGGGAATCAAATACTCTTTTGCTGACCAAAATGTATCCGATATTCAAGAACAAGAACTGAGGCACAGGAGTGTAAAGACTCCAAGTTTGATATTTATCTAAGAAGTCAATGACATGTAAACGGGCATAGCAAAAATTCAAACTTACATCTGGTAAATGCTTTGAAGCATCCACTACGAGAACTGGTCTACCATTGACATCCAGACAGTCATGCACATACGCTTTTCCGGTCACAGCAATGCTCTTCACTGACTCTTCAGACAATTTAGCCACTCCAAATTCTTGACGCCATTTCTAATAAAAGTTAAGGAAAATATCAAAATATCTAAAATCACAACACATGAAACTTTTCTTCATTTATCCAACAAAAAATGACTAGCAAGTCACACGTTGTCACACACATATTCAACTTGTTTAAGCACCGCAACTTGCTAAGATCACCTTAAAAAGCATGAAAAATCACAGATCATTCAACAACTCGACATCTTAGTCTGAACTATTGATAAGGTGGATTATTGCTTGAACATATATAACACAACCATATCAAGTGACAAACCAAACACATTACTAATCTAAATGACCTCTAAAAGGATACAATTGCTCTATGCAACTTCCCAACAGATTCTGGGACCGAAAATTTTCGGTCTTTAAGAAACCAAAGAATCAAATCTTCATCATCTCTGCCATTTTTGCCTACTGGAAGACTTCGATAATCTTTCTCAAGCTTCTCCTTCACTTCCAAAACCAGCTGCAAATACTCAAATCAGAAAACCCAATTCGCCCAAGTGCTCAATAGTACTGAATTATACAATGTAACCCAAAAGCTTCAAGCCTTCAACCTTTAAATCTCTAAAAGCAAAACCCAAAACTTGAACACTACTGTGATAAACTAGTATAGTTGATAGTGTTGATTGCAATTACCTTGTTGTGGTCTAAGTTGGAGCTTCGAACTGAGAGGAGGCTGCGGATTCGGGAATGTGATGAAATTTGATTGGAAAATTTTGAAGGAAAAGGAAGGAGGGGACGACGAAGAGGATTACAAATGCGGAGCTCCATTTTCGGTATGCATGTGTTGCACTGCAAAGAAAGAGACTTGGAGTTGACTCCACGTGAGGAACACGCGTGCGCTTGTATTATCTTCAATTCTTCATCCAGGACATTTTTGGACCACAATTAATCTGAGTCTTAATTCAATCTTTTCAATATATCAATATTCACATTTGATAATTGATCACAAGTCTCTAAGAGCATCCGCACCCGTTTAAGACATCTTATTTCGAGAAATTCCTATTTTCAGGACTTCCTGTTACTATTCAGCAAATAGGACTTCCTATTCAGTTTTTTTTCGCAGCAGTGCAACAAATAGGAATTCCTATTACTATTCATAATCATAAAATAAAATTTTGATTAATTATTTTTAATATGTTTATCCAATAACTAGGCGACACATGTCATTATCATGTACATTATTGAACGAAGATTTCCGGTAAGATTTCCGACGAATCATATTGTGACACGTGTCACATCCACGTGTCACTGTCGGATAAATTATTGATGAAGATTTCCGGTGAGATTTCCGACAAATGATAATGCGACACGTGTCACATCCACGTGTCACTGTCGGCTAAATTATTGATGAAGATTTCTGGTGAGATTTCTGACAAATCAGGATGTGACACGTGTACTCATCCAGAAGTCACTGTCGGCTAAATTATTGATGAGATTTCCGGTGTGATTTCCGACAAATCAGGATGTGACACGTGTACTCATCCTTGAACATCAGATTATCATAATTTTGCTATAAAATCACCCACGCTGGCTCCAATACATGAAACCTCACAACACGCATAAGTCACTTGCTATTCTACATCTAAACACAATTCTACCTTTTTTCTCATCCAGAAGATGAATCACAACGATTACGAAGAGTCTTCCAGGAGGAGGCGCCAACAACGTCGGCAAGCTACCACAATGATGAATTCCTTCATCAATGATGCAACCATGATAGTTTCCACGTTTGATGATGAGCCACCCCGCCGCCGCCTTCCAAACCATCCAAGGCAAAGGGAACCTAGGGGTCAGAATCTGCTTGAAGATTACTTCGTGGAACGCCCTGTTTTCCACGAGCAAGATTTTCGCCGGAGGTTCCGAATGAACACGCACTTGTTCAACCGGATCAAGACAGACCTCTGTAATCACGACCCATTTTGGCATCAAATAGCAGATGCCACTGGATTGCAAGGACTCCTCCCCGAGCAAAAGATGACCGGTGCTATACGAATGTTGGCGTATGGCGCAGCCGCAGATCAGTGTACTGAGTACACAAGGATGGGGGAGTCAACGACGTTGGAATGCATGAAGAAGTGGTGCACACAAGTGGTCTTGCTCTACAAGGACCGTTACCTCCGCGCTCCAAATCCAGGTGACATAACTCGACTTTTAAGAAGGGCCAGGCAACGAGGATTTCCTGGTATGATTGGAAGCATCGACTGCATGCACTGGGAATGGAAGAATTGCCCAACAGCTTGGCAAGGGTCATACTCGGGGGGGAAGGCTCGTCCGACAATAATCTTAGAGGCGGTGGCCTCATATGACACGTGGATATGGCACAGCTTCTTTGGGACTCCTGGAGCACAAAATGATATTAATGTGCTCAACTCCTCTGATGTCTTCGATGAACTCCTTGCCGGAAGAAGCCCGCGATCGACATATAAAGTCCATGGTATGACTTACCACCATACTTATTATCTAGCTGATGGAATATATCCCAGGTATTCCTCGTTCGTCAAGACAATATCCAATCCGCAAGATCAACCACAGAAGCTGTTCGCAAGGAAACAAGAGGCATATTGTAAAGATGTGGAGAGGTGATTTGGCATCTTACAATCTCGTTGGGCTATCATTCGTTACTCAGCCATGTGTCATCACAAATCGACATTAAAAATGATCATGTTGGCTTGCATCATAATGCATAACATGATTGTCGAGGAAGAATTTGTGGAAGACGATTTTGAGGAGAACGAGGAAGAAGATTTACAAAACCCAGTGACTGCTTCCACACTATATGATGGGCCGGTGGATGAAAATGGTAACCGAATTCCATTTGAGCCAGTGGGAAGAGATCAACATCATCAACGGTTTAGCGACCGGCTCATCGATTTACAATCAGTTTATCTCCATGGTGAACTTCGAAAGGACTTAGTGAAGCACAACTGGTTTCTTGAAACCGGTGAACATCTCTAAATATGTGTGTTTGCAATTTGTGTGTTTCCCTTTTGTATGTGTGTTTCCCTTTTGTATGCGTGTTTCCTTTTTGTATGTGTGTTTCCCTTTTGTATGTGTGTTTCCCTTAATAATCAATAAATTTAAATTTGAAGCTCGATCTAAATAAATAAAGTGCGTTTTTATTTCTTGAAATTGAAATTACATGAAGTGAAATTACATGAATTGAAATTACATGAAGTGAAATTACATGAATTGAAATTACATGAATTGAAATTACATGAAGTGAAATTACATGAATTGAAATTACATGAAGTGAAATTACATGAATTGAAATTACATGAATTGAAATTACATGAAGTGAAATTACATGAATTGAAATTACATGAATTGAAATTACTAAACTAATCACTAAAATCAAGATTGCGGGGACGATAACAACCGGTAAAGCTAGCATCGCCGACTTCTCCTTCATCGTCATCTACTTGCTGAAGGATCTCTGATTTCCGCTTCATGAGTACTTCTTTGAATTTGGGGTCATAGCCTCGAAATTCATTGTCATGATTCTTGTTTCTTCTTCTCGTGCCTTTAATTTGTAGTTTTTCTCATCAAGTATTCGTTGACTTTCATCATTTGCCCTCGTCCAATCGGCAAACATTTTTTGATTAGCCGCAATGCTCTTCAAAGTCTCATCTCTAACTTCACTCGATGGTGTCATGGCCTTATTTCCCCTTCTTTTTGCTTCATTGGCCGCCTTCACTCCTTGAGGTCTAGGCGGGCTTGAGGTTCCTCCAAGGTTGATTTGTGATGTTGGCATCACTTCATCTTCATACAAGTTGACGATAAGAGATACTTCATTAACGGTAGGTGTTTCTTCGAAGTATGAATTGTAAGAAGGTTGAGTGGTAGTTTCGATGATTCTAAAGGTAGGATGATTTTTGACCTCTTCCCAACACGCAAAGTGCGCAAACTCCTTATTTTTTTCCCCACATAAAACGTTTGGGCTTTTCTTAACTACAAAATAAATTACAGGTAACGACTTAATATTTCACATTATATATTTCCAAAAATTAATAAAATTTGAAAGGACCAACATAAATAAATTACTACCTCATCATGAAGATTTCCGCCGGATTCCGGATTCCTTCTTGCGTATGCGAGCGCTGCTTTCCATTGCGATAAGTTTGGCTTCAACTTAGCAAAACGAGATGCAAGGGCACTTTGTGACCTCGGTTCCGCCCTCGCTTCCCCCTCTGTAATCACCCAATTTTGTTGGTAATCGGCGTAAATTTTTTCCCACAATTTGTCAACCTTTTGTTTGTTGCCGGAGATAGGGCACACACTATGCCGACAATATGAAATGCATAATTGTACATCTTCGGACATGAGCCAATTGGTCGACATTTTTGGCAAAAAATGAAAGAGGATTGTGAGATAGGGAGAGAAGAGAAGGAGGAAGAAGATGCTAAGTGGTGCACAAATGGGTGTGAAATTTTTAGAAAATGAAGGTTGTATTTATAGAAAAGTAGTAGGGATTTTTTAGAATTTTTTTGGAATTTTTTTGAAATTTTTTCGAATTATTTCAATTTTCCATTCTGAAAATTCTGAAAAATAGTCAGTTGCCGTTGCATTTGAATTACCACCGTCCGATTGAAATTTGAATTCAAATTGGACAGCCCAGATTGATCGGCCCGTTGCCAGCCAATCGGCCCAACAAGCTGACACGTGTCAGTCTGTGATTGGCTGGTAACTTCAGTTAAAAAAAAAATTACCGATTAACTGGCGCGTGTATTATTCAAAAAAAATTCGGTTCCCGCCTGACGTCACCCACGAGCGTGGGCTCTGCCAGGGGAACCTCCTCTCCGGCGTGCTCCTCGCGAACGTCCTGGAGGACGTTCTCCTCGTCGCCGTGCGGTCAACTCTCCTCCTTAGCCACGGTGCACGCCCAGATCGCCGAGGACGTCCGATTTCCGGCGGGCCCGGCCTGAAAACGGTGAGGACGTCCTCCGAGCACTCCAACGCTGCGGATGCTCTAAAACAATCTCTGCTAGGTAGATTCATTGGGTTTTTGATAGTTTAAAATAAAGTCGTAAAATATTCTTTTTAGTGTTTTGGTTCAAACATGTAAACGGGCCCAACTAAATTGTGCAATAGATAACTTGAGTTCGGTATTTTAGACATGGGCTTGACAAAAATTTGTTCAATTGTTTGTGCTCTCTTTGTTATCATCACCTTCTCTGGCATAGAACCCTAGGCTCTCCTTCGATGGCTCCCAACTAAAGAGTGACTGGGAGTTTTGGATGTCAGAAATGGTGTTAAGATGAATATTTTGTTGAGATTGTGGGCGGGCGGAGATGACGCCCTGATGGAAAGAGTATGCAGCGGGTTTGAGAAAAGGGTGATCAGCAAGCGGATGCGGGCGAGATGCAGGTTCGGGCAGAGTCGATCACGATCGGGTGAAGGTTGAGTTTGACTGAGACGAGGCCGCTTCTATGACCTTAGGGTGCGCCGGGTACTAGGGCTAGATAAGAGGAGTTGCGGGTTCAATCCTGGTCGGCACAGTGGTCTCGAGTCATAGGAAAATCGGCGTCAGAAGTGGATGATGACTGACAAAGTTGAGCCAGTGGAGACCAGAAGATGACGACGTCTCAGCGGCAGCAATGGCAAAGACTCGAGTGGGTGGTGGCGGTGGGTATGCGATCCCCAAAGATGTGGGAGATCAAGATCCCAAATGGGCTTTGGGACAAATCACTTTTGGGCCCTTATCACCATGGTAGGATGTTAGGCTTCTCAAATTGATGGGCAACCTAATGAGGTCTTTTGGGCCACATGACTTTGGTGGAGCGCAGTGTTCTTTTGGTTCCAAATCTTGGAACTGGGCATCATCTTTGAGAATGTCCAGCGTTGCCCCAGGCTAGTAATTCATGTCGCAAGGGGAGCTATGCAAGCCGATGGGCGATACCTCATAGGACCGTAACTTTGGGATGCATAGTTAGATAGGATGTGGGGCCCCAGATGTTTTTAGTCATTTCCTTGTGCTTAGTCCGTTTAGTTGTGTGATGGTAGGTCTGTGCTGAGCATGTAATAGTTTATATTACTGTAAGAATTCCCTTCTATTGTGCCAATGACTCGGTGTTAGTATGGTTCATGTAGGTCAGTGCTTTGTTACTATATGATCATCATATCATTATAGATTATTTCTGTTATTTATTTGTAATCTTTGCTAAACATAAATAGATTAATAGCTAATATAAGAGAAAATTAAAAATTTGATGTGTTAAATTTTGCTCTTATTTTTTAGTATGGTTCGAGCCCAATAATGTTGGCTCCCTAATTTAACTTTTAGCCATTTTAAGATAATTTGTGGAAAAAAAATAATGACCTGTTGGAATAAGATGGTTTTTGAGAAGGATTTGTGATTGGTCTAGTGGCCAAGACAGTGTGCCTCCCCGCTCACCCCCAAGTTCAAACTTCAATAGTCCCTCAGCCTTTTTATCGACTTATAAAAAAAAACATATGGTTTTTTAGAGAAATTCTATTGAGAATATTATTATTGATGTGTAGAATACATGATCTATATATAGGGACTTAATCCTAGTCCATACAAGATATTGAGATATGTTTACATTACCAAGTAATAGCATTCCTTATTACATAATATATTCTACATCTAAATCTACTTAAGGAAGGATTATCACACCACAAAATATCTTGCATATTTCAACACTCCCCATTGTGATATCCTGACGAAAGTGTAAGCATCCTTCGGTAGATTTCATCAACGGTGGTGGGCGTCGGTAACTGCTTTCCATCAAAAACCTTTTCGAGTAACAAGAACCCTTGCAGGGAAAACGTTCTCAAGCGAAGAAAAAACTGTGAGCAATCTTGCCTGATATTTGACTTCATTATCACCTCATTAAAACATTTCCAAGTAACAAAATCCTATGGGAAAAACAAGCTTAACAGGAAAAAAAGTACAAAAAAAAATCTTTCACAATCCATATATGATACGTCGTGTCTAACTTTAACTCTCCCTGAAGTTAATGTCTCCCCTTTAGCATTCCAAATGAGTAACCCTACACGGGATGTTACATCATCCATAGGAGTAATATCTCACGGAGGTGAAATTTAAACACAAATATTATATGAAACACTTATGCATAAAAGTATTTTCATATTTACATGAGCAGATGCTACACAACCGAACTTGATACACAAAGTGTAGAGGTTAGTTTAAGATAACTCAACTTAAACCAACTAATTCGGGATACCATTGAGATGATAAGAGAATAAATCATCCTTCACTCAGTAAACGTTCATCTAACCTAAGATGAGAGGAGTTTTGAAACATTAAACAAACAAAATGAGGAAACACAAGAAACACCAAGAAAACGTGCCAACGACGCGTGCAGCGGTCCGAGGCTCTCGATAATTAGAACTTGTGGGACTTTAGTCCCACATGTAAGAATTTGAAAGACATTTGCCCTTCATAAGGGATTACACATGTGAAAAAGTAAATGAGTGACAAGCTAGACATAGGCTTTTACAAGTGGATTGTGGGTTTGGACATTGGGCTATCAAGGGTATAGCCAAATATATAATCGTCAAAAGATAAGTCTTGGGCCCTGGGGCTCTTGGGCTCTGTTGATTAAAATTCGATTGTAATTTTTGAAATCAACATTTTAATTTTAATTATTATTTTTGGATAAATACCAAAAGGTGTGTTTTGGATCAAAACAAGCGATAGTTGGGTACAATCAAACGACGCAACCTTTTGACGACATGACTATTGATGCCTATATAAGGATGACGTCGGGTCGTCATTCATAGACAATTCATCGACTTCTTCTTCTTCCTCCAAAATTGTTCTTCTAAGAAAACATTAAGAAAAATTTTCAGGGTTAAAGTTCATGTGCTAGAATTTGAACCAGATAATTGTATCCTCTAGATAGACATCTGAAATTAAAAGCACGAGTGGGGAAAATTTTTCTGTCTTAGGACACTGCGACACATGCCTCTATCTGATTAAATTAGTGATTTACTATTTCGCTTTGTTGTTGATTTTGATTTTTTTATTATTATATATATATGGATTGGTTGTAACATCCGTTTTTGGCGGCGGCTCGTGAGGGTTATTGCTATGGTGCATGGCCACAACAAACTTTCTGGTTTCACTTTAAGTCTTTTGTTGATTGTTTGGTTAAACCAACATTGCTTCGAATACGAGGTCCGAACTCATATTTTGATTCTCATTAGGACCAACTATGTTTTTCATGAATTCAGAGGCCTTGGAACTCCAACATGAAAACCCACTTCGTGGAATATGGCTTACCATTAAGCTCACAAGTTTCATGGATGATAAGGTTCAATCCAAGTATTTTGACAATAAGGGAATAAGTAATTTTTTCTCGTACCAAATTCAAGGACTTCTCTTAGTTAAGACCATGAGAACTAAGATGACCTATCCAATCAAGATTTATGAATGCTTTACCAGAGCACATCCAAATCCAGAAACTTATTAAGTATGTGAACATAATATGTTACTCGATACATCATATCAACATACACGCGATCCTATATGCTTTTCAAACGATCACCTATAGACAGAGTATACCGCTTTCTGACTTCAAGTTAGGTGAATGATGTCATCCGACATGACTTCATACTCAATTAAGTGAGTCCACTTGAGAAGGTCTTCTCCAATTCTCGATGACAACATATTCAGATCCATGGAATAATTGCCACACTATGGAGGAAGATATCTAGGTTTTTTTTTTCTACACCAATTCCTTGGAAGTACTACTAATTGTCATGAGAGGTCAGGAAGTGTGAGTTTCTACGTCAATTGGAATGTAGTGAACACGTTCTTTATCATTGGAGAAGATATTCAGCACGAAAATATTATTGTCTTTAATTGCAGATGGTTGAGAACGTATGATGAAAACTTCATGTTTCACACGTTTCCTATCTCAGGGTAGAATGGAGAAACCAACTCCCATTTCTCTTCCTGGATCTAGTGAATACTTAAATTCAACCAAAATCGAATTTCCAAATTACTTAGTTTTTGTTGTTGTATCTAATGACTTCACATCCAAAACCCTTATTGTTATTATGATGACCAAGACCAATGTACATGCACAGGTAACTAACTGGTTTCAAGTGTCTACACGGATAAGTTATAAATGAATGATTCCCCCTAACCAAGAGTCATGACATCGCCCCAATCGTGGCACTTCACTGTGCACTTTCGGTGGCTAGGCCAGTGGCACTTTGGCAGTCAATGATGGACCGGCCGGCGGTGGCCTATTCTAGGCTCCTCTCCTAGAATGGTGTGAGTGTTTGTATGATATGGCACTCTATAGCATATTTGGTGTATAATAGTATTAATCAATTATCACTAGGTTGGATTCAGTTTCGGGCACTGCAAATCCTGGATCTCAATTAGACAAAGTGAGGTTGAACCACGACAATTCCTATCGTTTTCATTCAGAACTCTGTTCCTATCTCCTCTTAAACGGTGGAAGAGTGGCTCATTGTAGTGATTTATTTACCAATGAATTCTCATATGCAATACATAATGTGGATCTGTCTTACCATAAATGAAGAAACAGTATTGTGTCCCCCCATCTACTTTGACTTGGCTTGTTTGATGGAAGCTAAGAGGTTAATTTCCCATCAAGTTACGCAAAATTATGTTTCTATTTCAACATTTTTGGTGAAGAACGGTTGAATCACTCATCAAAATTAGATTGTAGTTCACCTAAGCGTTATGAATGTAAGCTAGAATACTTGAATGAGCATAGACGCAATTATCGAAGTCAACCATGTCATCATAAGATTTCATGAGAATCGACATAAACCCTTTCAAGAATATCTTTTATGGATGAGTCCAACGATTAGAGTTGATACTTCTCATAATCGACAATATTCAAGAAACTACGAGTTTAGTGTATAGGCGTGGATAGTTAAAGTAATCATCAGATCAATGTCGTCACTTTAATCAGATTCATTCGCACCCATATGGCTATAGTGTATGAAAGGTTCCGCCAATCTGAATCCACTTATTTGAATGACCTTGATTTTCGTATGGAATAGTGAGATCATTTACATGATCCAAAATAAGATTCTGGGTCTAACTGTAAATGGTGACTCTAATTAATCCTCGACGCTAAGGGGGAAGGGGGGGGGGGGGGGGGGGCGTATAACGTTGGTATTAATTGATCTAGAATATTCACTCTGTAATTTTTTTAGAAGAATTCACTCTATAATTAGGTGAGATAGTATTTGGAAAAGTCAAAGTTTGAAAATATACTGGTAGTTGAGCGACAAGTGGGCGTGCCATGTTGTCAGCAATAAAAAATTGCACAGTCATCTCGCCATGTCAGCATTAGCATCTTCCATGTCAGCATTGACGTGTCTGCCACGTTAGCATCCTTAAGGATAAAAAATATGGGCTTGACCCATTTCTGACCCGACCCGGTCCAGCCCCAAGGCTTTGACTTTGTTGATTTTGTCCTAACTAGACCCGAAACCAGAGCCCGACCCGAAACCAGAGCCCAACCCGAATTCAAACCCAATTGATTTTTGGGGAATTAGGGTTTCAGCCCGATTTCAATTGGCAGAGATGATGGTGTTTCCCAGCTGAGAAGCCACTGCATGAAGTCAATGTTCCAGGGGACAGTGTGGCGTTGATGGAGAACCTGAGGATTCACGGCCATAAGAGGCACGATCGACCTCGATTTTGGTCGAACTCGATCTCTCGATCGATGGTTTTCCATGATTCTTTGTCAGATGATAGGGTATTTTGGGAGGTATGGAGTCTGGCCGACGTCGCAATCCCCACCAGCACAGCTTTGAACACTTGTGGCCTCGGTGGCAGCCCATGCATTCCAAATCGGAGGTGGCAGAGTGATGCAAAAAACCCGAGATTGATTTCGATCTCATTCTCGAATAGAAGAAACCAAATCTGTTACCAGAGGTGTCTAGACGGTTTCTAAATGCGGCGGAGGTCCATGATCGGTCGACGGTGGTTACCAGAGGTGATTCGCCGGAAAACCAATCGGACGTACTCGGGTGTCTAAGATTTTCCTTTGGTGCCATGAGTGAAAGTCCCAAAATAGTTCGAGGGCTCAAATGCAATTTTTGAGTTTATAAAATTTTCACGTTTCAGTCCCTGTTCTTTCTGTTTTTCAGAATTTAACATTATCTCGAAATAATTAAGTGTTTGGAGTTCTTTCGAATTCCTTAAAGTTCTCTAATCGTATGGGAACTGAAACACATAATTTTGTGAACTGATTCCATAGAGAATACAAGGTTTTGTTGGTGGTGATCTTATGTCGTGGACATAGTCATCGACAGGGGCGGTCGTGAGCCGATAAAGGCCCTGTGCGAAATAAAAAGTGTGGCCCTATTTTTTTTTATTGCTACAACTTCAATTTAAATCTAGATTACGGCTTCGATCATCGAATAAACAAAATCATCAAACCATAAATAATGTAAAACTTTCTAATTATCACATTACACATCATTGTAAATAACCTTCACACAAAAGTCGTACTAACCAGTAACCGCTAAATTGTTGAATTCTTCCCTCAAAATCTTCAATTCTATAATCAATCTATTAAAGAGAACAAATAATATAATGATCAGTTTATACCAATATGATCATGAACTAATCATACAGATAAAAGTACATAGCAATAAAATTTTACCTGACATCTAGAAAGCTTTTCCATTGGATCTTCAAAAATGAATTGAAACCACTACCAAACTTTTACCAAAAGGAAAAAAAAAAATAACAACTAATGCCTTACTAATTTTTGAACTTTGATATTCTTGCATTCTTAGAAGCAAAATCATCGATTAATCTTTCATAATCAAGTTTTTCTAAAAACTCATTTTCGATTGAAATCAAAGCCAAAACATTTAATCTTTCTTGCAACATAGTAGATCGCAAGTAAGATTTCAATATTTTTAGTTTTAAAAAACTTCTTTCTGCCGATGCAATTGTAACAGGATGGTCAACAAAATTCTATATGCAAGACAACTAGTTGGATAACAGTTCATTTCTTTTCAAGAAATTTAGTATTGTACTAGTTGTATCATGTTCCTATGGTAAATATTTTTTGTAATAGCTGCAATTCATTAAATAAATCTTCACCATCAATGTCTGAAATGTCGCCATTCTCTAACTTCTGTTCAAGATTGATGCAGCTTGTCTTTAGTTCATCTATATCCAATGAATTTAACTTTTTTTCTGTGAATAAGAAGCCAAAAGTTTCTTCATATTCTCGATACTGCTCAAACATTCTCTCCAATGAACCAATTGCTCGATCGATTATAGTAAGATTATCTTTAAGGAGTCTTAGTAAAGATCATCTTCGTCGAATCGTTGATTGTGGACAATGGAAGAAAATGAAGACTTGAAGAGTTTGATCGATTTTGAGAAGTGAATTGAACTTAGGGTTTTTAGGCTTTTTTTTCTGTACTGGAAGAGGAAGAGAGAATCAAATTATAGGAGGATTAGGAATTTTTAGAAGATGGGAAACAAGAAAACTAAGGGAAACAAAAAGAAAATTAAAAAAATTCACAGAAAAGTGGCACCAGTGACCGGCCCATCAAAAGGAAAAATAAAACAAAAATTGCTGAAAAAGGGTGTCGTGGGGGTGCGAACTTGAGATCCTAAATCAATAAGCTATATGCCTTAACCAAATGCACTAGTTGTTCTGTTTGGTATATTTTTTAAATTTATTTAGTACTCACATAATATATATAAAATTTGAGGCCCCCTAAAATCAGAGGCCCTGTGCGGCTGCACGACCCACACGGTCCCAGGGCCACCCCTGGTCATCGATCTTTAGAACAATTGATTAATTGTGTGATCAAAACACAAATCGTTCAAGATCCAACAAATTTACCTAAAGATAAACTGATTTGAAATCCAATAAAGTAAACGTACTTCTTCAATAAACACAAAATAAAATTATTTATTGATTGAAGAAAAAAGATTACAAGGTAATCAACTTAGCCAAAAACAAACTAAGGAAAATGTGAGTGACAAAGCACTCTTATTACATAGAACGAAAACATAGTAATATAAATAATCTAATCTCCAGATCCATGAGTCTCCATAATAGCTGGGTTAGAGGTCTCTGGGTCTTCTCTCTCCAAGTTGTGGGCTTCAGCTAAGCTCTTGTAAGTGCAGTAAGCATCAACCATGGATCTTGATGCTCTATATTGTGGTTGACAGTGATATGCCATACCACACCAATAACACATACCACCAGAATTAACAGTATTTTGGACTTGGAGTTTTCAGTGAGTAGGGGAAGAATGAGGAAGATTTTCAGCTTCCTTTCTAGGCCTCTTATCAGCCTTTCTCCCATGGTGACTTTCATCCTTTGGTGGTTACTCATCTATAGTAGTACGTCTTCTTCTCTTGTGGTGGTTACCTCTGAATCTGGTTATCCTTCTTGGTATTCACAACATACGCTTCTTTAGTGGGAATAGTCCCGACAGATCGAGCGTTGTAATTTTTTAGAAGAATCATGATGTTCTTCTCTGCTTTCACCATCTTGGTGAGGAGCTAAGAGTACCGGGTAATGCGCCATGCATAAACGTCAATCTGATAACTTTCAGAGAGGGTTTACGATGCAGGAGGGAAGGTGGAGAGAGTCTTCTCTATCTTAGCTGCTTCGCTCACAGGTTCTCCACATAAGCAATGGCAGTCAGCAGCGGACGACGACGGTAGGCAACAGAAGAAGAAGAAGAAGAAGAAGAAGAAGAAGAAGAAGGTTAGGATTTTGGGTTAGAGATCGTGCATGATAACGTGTTGAAATAAGATAATTTTTGAGAGAAACTCTATTAAGAATATTAGTATTGATGTGTAGGGTACATAGTCTATATATAGGGACTTAATTCTAGTCCATATAAGATATGGAGATATGCTCACTTGATTACCAAGTAATAGCATTCATTATTATATAATATATATTCTACATCTAAATCTACCCAAAGAAGGATTATCACACCACAAAATATCTTGGATATTTCAACAGGAACATTAGTTGAGATGTTCTGATCTAGGGCTTCTAGGGATTAGATATGAATTTTGATTAAATGAATTTTTTTTTGCAAAAATAATTTTATTTCTTTTACAGCAAATTTCATAATTCTATTCGATCAAGTTCAACATAAGTGATTTTTTCCAACTTAAAAATTAAATAAATAAATAACTGTTCATGCGGCTATAAAATAATTTTGGTTTGGTTATCTCTAACAAAATTTCACAAAATCATTTCAAGCAATACTTTGAAAGGTAACGGCTCTTGACCGTACATTGAAAAACACTAACAAAACCACATATATCATTCTTTTAAGGGGATGATGATCCATCGTAGGAACTTTAATCCTTAATAACTCATATGTGACATATATCTCATGGAAAATTTTACTATAATAAATATATAAACTTACCATCAATGGTTTCTATAACGTGAGAGAACTTTATCTTTCCGTACTTTCTACAAAACAAAAAGAAAACAATAAATAGATGTTAAAACTTTCATAAAGATGATATGAAGTAATGCAAGTCATATAAGACAATTTAATACTTGATAAGTCGGTCAATGGATTTGTTTATAATTGACAGTTCTTTATGAATTTTCGACAACACAAATAACAGTCTAATGTAGTTGATGGGGTAGCCTTGGAACATTCTTGGATGTACTTAATCGTGAATCTAATTAAGGGCCATAAAAATTAAGTTGAAAATAATAGACCAAAAGCTTAATCGTACAAGTGTACTGACATTAATAATTCTTCTCTCTAGTGCTTCTACTCAAATAAAAAAATCGGTTGTCAAATTAGCATTTTACGATATGCCACAATATGTCAAAGTCAGGTACAACATCTAGAAACTTCTTACTATTCTAGTGACATTGGTTACCTCTCTCCCTTCCGCAAAATCTTTCCAAGCAATGCCTTGAATGTTATGCCAGTGTAAATTTCTTTTGACCACTTAAACTACGACCTAATTCTTTTCTTCCAAGAGGATCTTTATTCACTATAAGAATCTTGTACTTTAATATCCTGAAAATATTTGATGCAGATATCTGGGAAAACTCCAATCTGGTAAATAAAAACTGACTATCGATGATTCCAATAACGTGAGACAACTTCGGATCTCCATATTTTCTACGAAACAAAAGGAAAGCAATAAATAGATATATTGTAACTGGCACATCAATCTCAATTGTAGACAACACAAACAACGTTCTAACTTCAATTGCCTCAATTGAAGTTAGAACGTTTGTAGAATTCATAATATGCCTCAATTGCATTTCCAACTTTAAGTTCAACCATGTTTGTATCATTGATCAGCAAATACATTGAATTAAGCTTAATGTCAGTAAAAAGTCTAAAACATAAAAATAAAATTAAAAACCACTAAAAATACCTTTGAATGTGTCATCGGTAGCTTTATCTGTCATGGAAGATCTCAAGAATGTCATCGTAAACATCTTCAATACTTCTTTAAGATCCAAAGAGTCTATGGTAGCACCTTTAACTATATATATCTTCTACGTATTTACGTGCATGTGCTGCTCCACTTCCAACAAAAATAAAACTCTCATTTTCTAACACATTAGAAACCTCTAACCAAGCTGCTGAAGGTTTTACATTTTTTATTCCACCATGTATCACACTTATCTTATGATCCTAAGAAAAGAAAACAATACAATTCAATTTATTTCAAGCACAATATCATATACTCTCAATAACTTACTCAAGATACACATAATCAATTTATTGAATCATCTTAGCAAGTTATATTCTTGAATTAATCAAGTAAAACAAAACAAAGTTGATTCTAAACAACACAAGTACTTAAACAAGAAATGCCCACAGAATTGTATGAATTTGTTTATGTCCTAAAACATCAACTCTTTTAAAAATGTATGTAGTGCTTGAATTGAATTGTTTTTAGCTAGCTCTAGATTTAATACGTACTTGTATCTACATAAAAGTTAAAGACTCATCTTACAAAGTTATATATCAAGATTAATCAAGCAGACCATAAAAAAAGTTGAATTTAAACAACTCAAAATTTATTCAAAACCACTCATAATAAAGTAGACCATTGCAAAAGTTGAATCTAAATAGACCATATCATAATAAGTACTTGCGTTAGCTGTAAATGATATAAAGATCATTTTAATGTAACCATTGATTTTCAGATCACTTAAACATTACAACCCTATTTCAGCAGCATACTCCACAATTTGGTTTGGATGAGTGAGAAATTTTTTGTTTACCTAAAATAAGAATAAATAAATAAGAATACTATTAGAAAAAGAACTTCTAATTAAGATTAATTATATTACATAACAATACAGAACACAATGCTTACCTCTTCCAACATACGCTCATTTGTTGTGAGATCTCATGAACGTAATGAATGGACGAATGAACCCACTTTCTCATATTTTATTGCATCATGCTTTGCTGAAAATTTAACAAATATATATATATATATACATATATTTTTTAACTAACAAACTACAACAAACTCAAAATACGTACTTATTGTGTCTATAGTAGTCGTTCGTCTCCCATCATGAAGAATTATCAGGGAATCCCAATATTTAAGAACAAAACATGTGGTACTCTCCTCTTCTGTACACATCTTGAAAAAAATACTTAACACAAATCAAACTTAAAAACTTAAAAACAAAGAACTAATAACTAAAAAGAACACAACCAGAAAATAGCTATTGCCGACACATCCTGAAAAAACACTTAACACAAATCAAATTCAAATTTCAGCAAAACACAATGCAACAAAATATGTCAAAGCTGGCTCATTTGTTCATGTATTACGGTCTGAATATGTCTGGAATTCTGAGAATGTGTAGAGAACGGTAAATATATTTTCTCATTAATATTTAATTTTGTAAAGTATAAGTATGGTCAAATAATGATTTTTTTTTTATGTAAACAAAATGTTGTTCACACATTTAAACCAATGTGTGGAGGTAGCGGTTGAACATGCAATATAATATTTAAAGAATATTGAAGCCACTTATTGCATAAAGTCTCAACTTACAACACTTTCGAATATGTTAAATAGACAGAATCCAGGATAAAAATTGACTCAGTTTACGTTTTAGTTTTTAGAGCCTTAGTAATATATTTTCAAGTCATAAACTTAAGTGTTTTTTCAGCACCTTGTCTTTTTATTAATAAGGGATTGCACCTTGTTCCTTTTGTAGTGGATTGCACATTGATGGGCCATTGCACCTGTGAAAAAAAAAATAAGGGATCAATGTTTGAAATTTCTTTTTATTAAGCTTTTGATTAACAGATAGAAAGTCATTCTTGCAACCCTAGTTCTCTCGCGAGATTTCACTCTAGCAAAAGCAAAAACCTAGGCGGCAGTAGACCTTATACTAATTGCCGTAGATAGTAAAAAATAGTACGCGAATTATATGTTAAAAATACGTACGTGTATAATTCGGTAGTTTTATATGAATAAAATTAGTAAATATTCGGCCATCTTTTTTTTAATTTTTTTTAGAAGAAGGGTTCTTCCAATAAAAATAATAAAAAATTTATTGAAAAAACGTAAAATTCGCGAATAATTCGGCATTGTTAAAAAAATGCGTTTTTTTTTTCCAAATCTTTCAAATAATTCGCGAAACGGACGTTTTTTTTTTAAAAATTGTCAATTCGCGAATAATTTGCGAATAATTCACGAATTTTCTAACAGAGCTAGTCCTGAGTTCTATTGTTTTGTGCTCTCTCTAGGTAGCTTCATCTACCGATTTAAATCATGAACAAGATGGAGGCGATGGTGGCTCGCTTTACGTCTACTCTTGCTCTAGATGATGAGAAATGGGTGGTGGATTTGTGCCCAAGAAGACAACCTTCTCTGAATCAAACAGGGAAGAGCTACTTGGTAGCGAGATTGCTTACATTCAAACCCTATGATAGGGATGCTTTGATGCGCAAGTTTGCTCATCTATGGGGGATATCGGGCAAGGCCGGTGTCCAGGATCATGGTGAGAGGTTCCTTTTGTCTTTTAAGAAGGAAAATGATAGAAATCAGATCTACAAGAGCGGTCTATGGGATTTTGACAAGGCTTTGGTTCAAATGAAAAAATACAATGGGTTAAAAGATATGGATGAGGTACTAATGAGAACCGTAGATTTTTGGGTGAAGATCAGTGGTGTATCACCAAAGTATCTCACTCAAGAGAATGTTTTCAAGATTAGGGCTACACTCGGTGAGTATGAGGATAAGGATCATGATGAGTTTGATCGAGGAATAATTAGGGTTCAAATCCAACATGTTTTGGCAAAGCCAATTAGAAAGACTAGGAAGTTTCATTTTGATGTTAGAGTGGAACCAAAGTTGGGTTTTCATTACGACTATCTCACTTGTCGTTGCTCGAGCTGTTGGAGAATCGATCATTATGGCAAAGCAAATGGGTGGTTCACTGGGGACGTCAAACCATAACTCTAGCGTTCTGGATAAACCACCTCCAAGATTCGAAGTGGTGATACCAAAAGAGCGCGCTGCATCTGAACAAGCTCGAGTCTTCTTTACCACTCATTTTTTGTAGAAACAGCAGTCTTAACAAAATGTCGAAAGTTGATGATTAGGGAAAGAAGATAGCTCCACATGCAAGAGGAAGCCGAGGAGGAGCATGGTGATGAAGGTGCGAATACAACAACTGATCAGGAGAAGCTGAGTGCATCAGAGGATACGTCCAAGGGTAAAAGTATTGATACTTATGATAATGAGAATAGAGACATGCAGTTAATTGTGGTGCAAGAACTAGAGGACTTGATGATAATGCCTCAAGGAATTGAAGAGCAGATGGGGACTTCGTTAGCACAAGGAAAAGGTGAACCGGCTCAAGGGAGCGTTGAAGGAGAGGTGGAAGAGAATGAGGTGATTACTATACCTGAAGTTGAGGACATAATTGAGGGAAGTGTGGTTTAGACCACGATGCTACCACACCAACCAAGAGTAATAGAAGAAAACACTCAGGGGAGATGATGATATCACCAAAGAAACCACGGCTCACACTATCCCTTGGTAAACTGCTCTTAGACAGATCTTGTCTATGCCTTCAATCTACATAAAAGAAAGCAACAATAAAGAGGAAGAAGAGAGGTAGGCTAGTTGGAAGTAAGAACAAGAAGACTGAAAAAAGTACAGACAAAGGAGAAATTGCCAGCGGTTGGACCTCTACGATTGACTTAGCTAGTGGTGGAGGAGGCAAGTTTTGCCACAGAAGGCAAAGCAAAGAAGAAATATGAATGACATGCTTGTTCGATCTAGTATCTATCTACAATACTATGATATACTAGATCTAGTTCTTTTTTTGCTTATTTGACTAGGAATATATACATCACTTCTTAAGCTAGACTTGTCTCTTTCATGGAAATGGGGTTAGTTTAGGTGTTTTTCAGTGTATTTTATCTATTAATCTATGGCACAATCATGTCTTTTTTCGAATTTTTTTTTCCAGCAAAAATAAGTGTAACGACTTTATCAAAGATGAAGTACTGGTTGCTTTGTAGTTAAATATCAAAATTCTTAATAATTTTTCCACGACAGTAAAAATATAAATAAGAAAATCAATGAGCCGACATAATATGTACGCATGCATGCAAAAATTTTAGGGATGGTTGAGAGCTCTGAAATCCTTGGAGCACTAGTAAAACCTAGTTCTACTAGGTTGGTTGATTTGCGACGCCATTCTTTGGCGACTGTTGGAAGATTTACACCCCCACACTTAGTAAGCTATTAGCTAAATCATAAGTGCAAGAATGGTCTTCGTCCGCAAGTGTACGGGGACAAGTAATAGTATAGAAAGAAAATTGAGTGTCGAACCCACGAGGATTAAGCACGTAGATTCCTTAGCTCGGAAATGAAAGCACAAAGATTACGACTCACTGGACACTACACTACTTGACACTAGAGAAAATAAAATGTGAAAGTGTATCTCACACTACCAAATCCTTTGGAGATTTGGCATTGCAAGGGATGATGCAATTACGGTGAGTGATTAACGAGTTGGTTGATGATTGATTGATTACACTAAATGCGAACTAAATGACACAAATTCAATATAAGGGAAAATATGTCAACTAGGAAAATCCCCACTAACCATATGATGTACCAAACAATGTCCCGGTTTAGATTAAGTATGATCACGAAAATGAATATCCAAGTCGTGACCTTGTGAGTCATGGTTGGTTTTAAATCTAAGCTCCAAGGCCATTACGGGCTCTAGGCTACTCAAAACCAACATTGAAGAATATCGTAAAGTGGAACCAAGACCCAAGCTATTTAAACTTGAATCCCAATAGTACGTCACATTGTGAAGTCAACAAGTAAATTGTGTGATAGATGTGTAAAGATTCCCCTCTCGAATATCGATTGAAAAATCCAAGGGGTTGTTTAGTGAATCCCTCAACTCGTAATTGCTAAGTTACGAGCTAAGAAGTTCTACAATGTGCCTCAATAAACTTTTTGATTAATGTGTGCTTGACTAGAGTTTCTCAAGTCTATAAAGACTCAAAGAAGCTCTAGTCCATGCTAGGTGCTAGGGAACCAATTCTCAAGATAAATCTCATAGAATAATACCCTAATTATGTTTATATGCTTATCTTTCTTAGGTGAGTGACCAATTCACTTAAGTCCATTATTAGCTTCCTTAAACATATCTCAACTTAGTCTTAGCTTATACATGCATAACAAAACTAGACATGAGGCTCAAACACATAAACATCCACAAACACACAATAACTTATTCACAACACAATTCAAGAGTCATACCTAACCAACATATAGTTTGTTCATCACATGGCTAGGGTTCTAACCCTAGCCTCCCAAAAGAGACTACTCACTAAACCTAATTAAATACAAGATTTGATACATGTTTAAGAGGTAAAAGAGAGTAGAAATAACCAAGGGTCCCTAGCAAAGCTTCAAGTGACTCTAAGCTCTTCTAGCTCCACTTCTTCTTCTTCAACAAGCACCAAGTCTTCAAAAGGAGGAGAGGCAACCCCTATAACTCAAAGAAGCCAAGGGGAAGAGGGATTACTTCCCACTTCTTCAAGCTCTAGAGAATCACACACTCCTTGGAGGCAAAAATGAGAGGAGGAAGTGAGGGATGGTGATGAGGGAGAGTGGAAGAGGTTCGGCCATGGAATTCAAGGCTAGGTCTCTTGGATTTGTAGAGGGTTGGAGAAAAGGATTAAGGGTAGATAAATCTAGCTTCTCTATAGAGAAATCACCAAGAACCCTAGAGAGAAGCTAGAGAGAAAACTAGAGAGAAAAGAGGCTCTAAACTTGTAAAAAATGAGTGAAATGAAATGTGGTATGTGTGGGTGCAAGGGGGGGCTCGAATTTGGGCTGGTTAAGGAGGAAAATATGGACCCTTAGATGATAGTAAATGGTGATATGGAAGATCTAAAGGTCAACTTTGAATGAGGGAGACCATGATCCACTATTTTAGGCTATGGAAGGCTAAGCTCCAAAGTGGTGACATCATACGGTCCAACTTCTTCTTTTTCTCCCCAAATCAGATTGGTAAGTATAGATGGGCTCAATGAGCCTCCATTAGGTTGGACTCCATATGATTGGGCCAGCCAAAGTGGGCCGGTCGGTTGTGACAAATTTCGGCGGGTTCCGGGCAACTTCCGGCGACCTCCGGTGAATCTATTTCGTCATTTTCCCAAAGTTGCTCCAAATTCTTTATTGACCTCGGAAATGTATATGTCTTCTCCAATAAGTATCTAATTCTTCATATTTAATACATTTTCGAGCTAACTTCATATTTCCTAGCAAGAACAGGAAACGTCATAAGAACAATGCTTTATTCATAGAAAACAAGTTATAAGCATAAAGTTAGAAGCATAATAGACACATAATTATGGTGCTAACAGCGACCGCCTTATTGAGAGATGACCCAGTTGAGAATTGGCTACGGTGGAGAGCATCGTTGCCATGATTTTTCTTAGGTTCTGCTGATTCGGGTGACGGCAGGCGATGGGGAGTCGAGCATGTTCCTATGTGGTGGCAGGGGAATGGTCGAGGGAGGCCAAAACATGGCCGTCTTAAAGTTGTGGCCATATGCTGTGGGTGGAGGTGTCAGTGTCGGCGGACCACTTCTGGAAAACTCGGCGGGCCTGTGCCAAGTGCTATTTGATGGATTCGAACCCTTGCGGCTGCTTGGGCCAGAGAGTCAACCCCACCACTAAGATCATTGCGGGTGAGGCTCCGACTTGAAAGGCAGTCACTTCCAACATGGAGGTGGCTCAGGAGGATAGATTCTGATGTGATTAGGCTTAGATCGATAGAAACCTGGTCGAGCGATTGGGAGGCGGAGGTGTGTGGTCCAAGACGACAATCATGTGCTAATGAGATTAGGTTAGTGTAGAGGCTGGGCATGTGTGTAGCGGCTGGCTTGACATGCCCTAGGGTGTGTGAGTGTGGGCCCATGTTGAATATTGGGCTTACCATTGGTGGACTACTCTCAATCTTTTGGACTATTTGGCTTTTCTCTTTTTGCCATTTAACTATCGAGTTTGGAACCAAGCATTGCCCAAGGGCAATTTCAACGTCACTCCGCACAAGAGATTTCGGTTGCACTCGCGAAAACCAAAGCTTAGGAGCGCCGAATAATAGTGATGTAATTTTTTTGGGATAGCATAGATAGGTAAGGTGTGTGGCTCTAAATTTTTTTAGTTCTTGTTTTACACCTATTCCGTTTAGCTATGGTTGCTGGGTAACAGATTACTCATGTAATAGTATATGTTGCTTTTAAGAAGTTCTTTCTATCGTACCGGTCACCGATAAACTCATTTGTAACTTATGAACTCCTTATTCTACCATTTCACCTAAAAAAGTTGTACGCATGCATGCCCTTGTGTTATCTTCATCGTTTGGGTTTTCATTTTTGTACCACAATTAGTGAGTCTTAATTGAATCTTTCAACGTACATATCAATATTCACATTCGATGATTGATCACAAGTCTCTTGAACCACAAGTAATAAGAAATAGGAGAGTATCTCGGATCTCCTATCATTTCCCCATCCCTTAAAAAATGTCATCACCCACCACTGAATCCTCTCCTCCTGCCAAAACCCGCCGCCGCCGCAAGCCAAAACCCAACTCCACCTCCGCCATCGATGCTGACCCTCATGTGCGCATCGCAATGCACGTGGCCATGGCCCACGCCGGCCTCGCATTCTCTCTGGCGCTCCTCTACGGCGTCGTTAAGCTCCTCGGAGGCTACTGGCGACCGATCCACTGGGCCATTCTGTGTTCTATGCCTCTCCGTGAGCTGCACACCGCTCTCGTATCGTTCTGGTCTCATTCTCTTAACCTTGGCCTCTTCGAAACACTAATTTCCCTCCCAATCGCCGCCGTACGCGCCACCACCGCCTCCCTTGTCGACTCACACGCCATCATACATCGCATCCTCCGCCGCGGCAAACATCCTCGCCCCAAAAAGAACCTCAGGCAAGGCCCCGGAAAACTTCTATATTCGTATTAACTAGTAAAAAAGTTGTATGTTACACATTAATGCATGCATGATCGAACTTGCTTCTATCTTAGTTCATCATCTTCTCTTAATTCGTGAACCAAAACAAAATTTTAAAAATTCATAATGACTATCAACGTCTATGTAATCTGAATGGTGAATTTAGAACTAGTTTGTGATGAACTTGCATGGTTAGGGTTGTATTAAATGTAAAGTCTTTTGAATATTATTTGAGTTCATTTCACTACAAGTACATGTGCAACTATTATGACATTAATTAATTTTGTAGTTCATTTCTCTGTATCAGGTTCTCAAAGATTATACAATGGCTAATCTCGTTTGCACTGTTTGTTATAGTCTATGAGAACATAGGCCTTTTCTCTGTCCCAGTTTTTGCTATTGCTGGCTTTGTAGCTTATGTTATGGGCTACAGAATCATACTGATTGATCCTGAAGTGACCACTACGCTTTCGGCAATTTCGCGTAGTGGTACTAAGTTGAAATTGAAGAATGGCAATAGGGTAAGTAGGTACATTACTACCTTGATGCTCAAAAGGTTGAAGACGACGGTTGCTATAGGTTTGATCATGGTTATGATTGTGGGGACTTTGCTTGGGATGGTGTTCTTTTCGTATAAGATTGGAATGGAAGGCAAGGTTGCTGTGATGTCGATGAAGGAACATTTGGAGGAGAACTACAACTATGCAGAGAGAGTTGGGATGAAGAAATGGATGAATGAAAATCAAATCCCGGAGGTGATTGATGAGTACACGACAAAGTTTTACGAAACAGTTTTGCAGAATATTGATTCTTGGGCAGCTGAATACAATGTGACTGAGATTGTGGACAATGTGAGGCGTTATTTGGCCATTAATGACTCTTCTACGGTCGATGTTTCGAGCAATGGTGGTATTGGTAATCTCGATAACGAGCCTTTGTCCGAAAAGATACACAGTATTCAATCTCATGTGAGGAACAAAGAATGGGGAGTTATCTATAGGGATATTGATAATATACTTCACTTCAGGGAGTTTATGTCTTCGGTAACAAGGGAAGACTTGGCAAAGAAAACCAAAGCAATTTTGCTACAAGGCCTGGCTCTCGCCAGAAGGGTACTTACGAGTAGTACCACACTTTTGGCAGGAGGTGCAAACCTGCTGTTGTTCATGGCAGTCTCGCTTGTTTCGGGAGCTGCAGGATTGTTCAATTTCCTGTTTGAGTTGACAGTGTTCTTCTGGCTTCTGTATTATCTAATCACCACGGATTCAGGAGGTGTTATGGATCATGTTCTGGGGATGTTTCCACTTTCAAAATCGACGAGGGTTAGATGTGCTCATGTGCTTGATCATGCTGTTAGCAGTGTGCTCTTGGCTGCTGCTAAGGTCACATTTTTTCAAGGGTGTCTCACATATCTCTTGTTTAGATTCTACCAGATTCATTTCCTCTACATGTCTACATCCCTTGCCCTGATGAGCGCCGTTCTGCAAATAACACCGGCTTGGCTCTTGTCAATCCCCGCAGCGCTGCAACTGGCCTTGGAAGCAAGATACATAGACGCCATTTTGTTGGCAGCAGTTCATCAAATTCTGCTGGAATATGGAACTGCTGCTATCCAAGATGAGATTCCAGGACAGAACGCTTACCTCACCGGCCTCAGCATACTTGGTGGCATTGCTCTTTTTCCATCAATGTTAGAAGGAGCAATTATGGGTCCTTTGCTGATGACAGTGATGATTGCCTTTAAAAATCTTTATGTGGAATTTGTTCTTGCTTCTGGGCAGGATAGCAATTCAGATTAGTATAGAAGTAATGCACAAAAAGTTTGCACCAATGAGCTTTAGATATCTAACAAAGATTTATGTCAATTTCCAATCATATATGATCAATATTTTTCTGTACAGGACAAATAAATCTGAAATCTAGTTACATGAAAATTACTAATTTACAAAGCTTCCTTCTAGCAGGAAATCAGCATTTATAGCATAACCTTCCTCTGTCATATTCACCCATAATTTCAACTTATAAAATTCTGGATGAACTCTGTCACAAAATTTTAGATCTCAATTCACCGCACTGTGTCCAAATATCTTCTTTAAGCCCTTCCCCTTTACGAAAGTTCTGAGATTCGATATATTTTCCCATTTATCATCCATAGCATACATGTTTGACAGCAGCACGTAGTAACCTTGCTGATCTGGATCTAATTCCAAAAGTCTCTTTGCTACAACCTCCCCCAGCTCGATGTTGTTATGAATCCGACAAACACCCAACAAGGCTGCCCAAACATTTGCAGCAGCTGGATTTGGCATAAGCTCAACAATATCCATGGCCTTGTTCAACTCTCCTCCGCGTCCAAGAAAATCAACCAATATTCCATAATGTTTGGGTCCGGGCTTCATCTGATATTCATGCAACATCATATTGAATATCTCCAACCCTCGTTCAATCAAACCAGCATGGATACACGCAAATAAAACAGACGTAAATGTTACATCATCGGGCTTAACAGCCGAGTGCTTAATCATATGATCAAACAACTTTAGAGCCTCTCCTCCTTGTCCATTGATTCCGTAACCTGCAATCATAGCACTCCAGATAACAACGTCTTTGTACACTATCCCTTCAAATAATTGCATCATCTATGCTACCACATTTTGAGTACAACTCGATCAGTGAAGCTCCAACAAAGATGTTGTCATCGAAAGCACTTTCAATTGCATAAGCATGGAGGCAAAGAGCATACCCACTTAACAAGACAGCCCACGACACCACATCTTTCTCTGGCATTCTATTGAAGAGATCAACCGCTACTCGACGTTCAGAGCATTTCATGTACATATCAATAAGTGCTGTAGCTACTGCAACATCCAACTCGAAACCTTTCCTTGTAGCAATTTCGTGAATTTTCCTACCCTCTTCTAAGTTACACGCTGCTGGACACGCTTGCAGTGCATTGGTCACAGTTACTGAATTAGGTTCAACTCCACTATTAATCATTTTGTTGAATAAATCCAACGGTTCCAATGCAGCCCATTATGAATGTGACAAGCAATCATGGAGCTTCATGAAATTACATATTTCTCCTGCATCTTCCAGAACAATCTAGCCGCAATTCCAACACACCCTGTCTTTGCATACAGATTCGACAACGAATTAACCAAACACAGATCAGAAGTTTACCCATCCTTAATAGCCACCCCATGAACACACCTCCCTAGTCTCAAATTCGACAGCTGAGCACAAGCCGAAACAGCGCTAATAAGCGTCACCCTCTCCGGCCTCAACTTCCCCACCGCCACTATCCGCGATAAAAACTCCAACGCTTCCACAGCATTACGATTCTTCTCATATCCACTCACCACAGAAGTCCACATAAACACATCCGGGTCATTAAACTCCTCCAACACTCTCACCACCTCGCCCATGTTCCCACATTTGGCGTACATCTTAATCAACCCCACACCCACAAACACATCCGACGCAATCTTCCCATTTCTCTTCACAAAACCGTGCACTATCTCACCATACAAAAGTACCCGCAACCCGGCGCAGGCCTTCAGAGCAATGCATACGGTGAAAGAATCGGGCTTTTCTTCGCAGAACATCTTACGGAACAGAGATAAAGTCTCTTCGTATCGCTTCTCTGCGATAAAGCTCCGTAGCGTAGCGTTCCAGAGATAGACTGTTCTGTGGGGAGTTTCGTCGAACGTTTTGTGGGCATTGTTGACTGAGTTGTGTTTGGGATATAAAGAAGTGAGCTTTGTGGCGAAGAAGCTGTCTTTGGAGAACCCAGATTTGTGGGATTGAGAATGTAATTGGGTCAGTGACTTGAGGGTGTTGCATTCTGTAAATAGATTCACAAGTGCTTCCCGCGTTTTCATACAGAAACAAAGAACACTCGCTACTCTGGGATTTGAATTTTTATTTTAACTGTGTTAATCACTGTGGGTTGTGATGGGCCGGTTCAGAACCCGGAAATAAATGGGCCTGTTGAGTTATATTGACTTGTTGCTAAACTAGACATGTAGCTCTTCTAAGCTCAGAAAATCTCAGGGACTAGTCTCCAAGTCGTCCTCAAGTTTTCTCGATAAGGTTCTTCATCTGATTCTTTTGTTGATGCTGTGTTGTTCTCTTTAGTATTTTTTTATATGAATTTGAGTGAGTTTGGAATGATGGGGTTTTGGTTTCAGATGAAGGCTAAGCTGTCAGGAGGGCATTTCAGAATGCTTAATGAGAAGCTTTACACTTGCACGTAATTACTTCTTATACCCAATTTTCTTATTTGTTGTTTTTGTTTGGTCTACTTCGAGTTTTTATGTGAAAGTTTGAATCTTGTTAACCTTTGAATTTGGAAGTTTGAGCCTTGTTAACTTTACCTAAGATAGTTGTTAAGATCAGTTCTGAGGTCATTCTCATTAGTTTTAGGCAAATTGATGGGTGAAACTTGAGGATGCTATTGAGTTTTTTTTTTTTTACTAGTTGGCAATGTTAATTATCTACAACAGGTTTGAATGTGTCTCGGATGTGTTAGATAGCGAATTTGAATTCTTGATAACTTTGTAATTTGGAAGTTTGGGCCTTGTTTTTCTTTGAAGTCGTTCGCATTGGTTTTGAGCAGATTGATCTGTGAAATTGAAGGATGCTACTGAGTTTGTTCTCTATGAGTTGGCATTGCTAAATTATCTAGACAAGTTTAAATGTGTCTCACATGTATGCATTAGATAGCGAATGTGAATCCTTCGTAACCTATTAATGGGCTCTGTTAACCTTTGAAATCATTCTTATTGGTTTCGAGAAAACAGATTGGTGAAAGTTTATTTGTACTCTTTGAAGTTGGCGATGCTGATTCAAGTTTTAACCTTGAGTATCTATTTATGTGTCTTGTCAAAAGTATGAAGAACAAAGTTTACTCCTTTGATCTCATCTCTAATGATCCTTCAGTAATTGCTTGTGATATGTGAAATTAAATGTATGTGTTTTGTTTGAGCACCGAGTTGAATATATGTTTTTCTACCTGTACAATGATATATAAAGTGCAGAGTTTTCTTGATCCTGGGAATTGGTAGATTGATTTTCAGTCTAGGTGTTAGGGCACTTTGATAGTAGAAAAGAAAGTACCTTATAGAGAATGTTACGAGTGTTGATACAATATTCTTCTTACAAAATTAGTTTTACAGAAGTTCCAGAAAGAGGCTTGCTGTTGGATGCAGACCAGCATCTTTTAGTGTCATTCCCATCTGGTCAGCCTCATAGACTCTTTTTGGGAAGTTTGATATCAATCTATAGTTTCCTATACCAGGTAGGCGTAATGAGTCTATGTAACTGTAAATTGACTTCACTTTGTCTGTGCATAAGAAGCATTGCTCTCTTCTTTCCCCATTAGGAAACCTTATAAGTATCTGAAATTTCCAACCAAACAACCATATTAACAAAATAAAGGAGAAAAAGTGAAGAATCCCTTCTCTAATTTCTTAATTAGAATATATGATAGTTTATAAAATCCTACCTGTGCAGCCTGAGGATCCTTTGCCCTATTAGGAACCTCCTTGTATTGAGTTTCTCTAGATGTCGAAACCTCCCTCCGATTCCCATACTGTTTTTTGTAAGGATTATTTTCAAGCTTGTCAGAATTTGCTTTATAAGCAAGGACTAATTGTACTGGCTTCTGAACTCTGTCTGCTGAAGGTAAACTCTTCAGTTTCTCCTTTTCCTACAAATCGGCAACAATGTTTGGTTCACTGTCAACTTTATGCCACACTAAAGAGTTTATATGGACCAAACGAGAGCCATCTATAATTCTATATAGTCAAAGTAGTTTTTTTTTTTTTGAGAATTTATAGTCAAAGTAGTTTACAACCTTGTCTATCTGAAGAGCTGCAAGATATTCTGCATCTTGTTCTTCTCTTAGACGACGGTCTGCCATTATCTTTGGATTGATCTGTTTTGCCTGCTTGGCCCTTGGACTTCGGAAAGCCAACCCTTGTTCCTCCATAGTGTTCTGAAGAATCCCCACCAGCTCATTAGGCGAAATTGGACCTTCCCTCTAAAATTGGAATTAATAGAATTAGGAACAAAAGAGTTCATCAAGTCTCCATGTCATGGTGTTTAAGTTGCTAGCCAGTTGTTACAGTTAGCAGCTAATAGAATTACCAAAACAACTTGAGATTTAGTAGCATATAACAAACTCTTTACTCACTTATTAACCAATAATACCTGCTGCAAGACTGCTATGCTATCACCAGGAGCAGGAGCAGGAGCTATAACCGCACAGAATGGAAAGCATGTAGGGCTAACTGTTGCAGCCATTTGTAGACCTTCCTCTCTATCCGCCAGAGCTCCCCAAGAAACAAAGTTAGCATCAAGAAACTGCACCACCAGCTCCGAAGACAGAGTTTCTCTACAGAAAGAGGCTGTGAAGGGATGTTCTGGTGTATGGAGATACATGAACAGGAACTTGTGCTCATCCTTTGCAATGTTCAATACCTCCATAAATTGGCATGCATAAAAAAAGGGATGCATGGTCCCGTAATCCTTCTCAAAGCTATGTAGAAAGGCAAAAGCTTCATGAACAATTAGGGGTTCTTCTGGATGCTTCATTTGAATGTTTGATGGTAGGGTTTGAGATCTTCTTGGTCCTATTTCTCTGAGACCTCTACCATGACACATTGCCCTTGAAAATCCACCTATCAAGCTTCTGGAAAGGTTCACCATCCGGCGAACAATCCTATTCTGAGAGGCCTCTCCAGATGATCTTATGCCTTCCCTTATTGTCGGTGACATATTTAGCTATGAACTAATATGTACTATCCCTCTTTCCAAACAACCGAAAATCAGTTAAGGTTTAACTCTTGAAGTTGCTCTCTGCCTATCAGAAACTGGTGAACTTAGGTGAGATAGTGTCTTTGTAAGACAAATGAGATATATTGTCTGTCAGTCTATACATACGATCAGTATTTCCACTGATGCTTTAACTGTTGAAAGTTCAATTCTAGAGCTAAAGAGAGCATTATGAAAAAATGTGCAGATGTCTCTTCTTTTTTTAGCTTGATGGAAGGAGATGATGCTTTGCTTGCCAACCAATCCACCGTTAACTGTGGAAGGTAATTCAGAACATATAGTTCTGATACCACCTTTTGTCCGATCCTTCGAGAGTCCTGAATTCATTTTCAGGATCTGTTCTTCTGTAAATGAGAATTCACGAGGATGAAAGCAATGTTCAAAAAGTTGATACATGGTGGTATCATAAGTAGATTGTAGTGGACATTGAGAGTAAAACAATAGTACGGTGCAAAACTAATAGAACAGCTTTGATCTCTTTCACACGTATTTGAGCATCACTTTATTTTTGGTTAGAGCAGCATATGTTCAACTAGCTTAGTCATAATTAAGGCACAACGCACTTGACCTATCAACTCGAGCTCTTTTACTTAAGTACCATTATCTCTCTTTTAGTTTAGTCAATAAGACACATCTTTAACCCTATATCAGTCATGACTTGAGACACCTTTGTCCTCAAGTATCACCCAACTAGTACTTGAGTTTGATTCAAAATAGGTCTTTTCAGTTCTTTATTTCAGTGTCTATCATTCATGATGCCAAACATATAATCTTTTTGACTTCCAAACCACAAATCAAACTTTCTATTATAAACAATAATCCAAATCAAAAAAGGAAAAGAAAAACCCAGATGATTTCTAAGTTTCTAGCATTTTGTGGAGTGGTGGATAACCATGTGAGAACATATAATTCTGAAGGTCCTAAAGTGGTGCTTTTAGAAAGAACATATATAATTTCCTTGCTTTTACTTCAATAACTCATCTTACATTAGAAGAGTAACAGCTAGTCAGCTACACATGGTCTACACTGCGCATCCATATCAGATAACCCGTCACCATCTTCAACCTCTAAAATAGCCACTATTCCACTAACTGTACATACAGTAGACTCTAAGGTATATATAGCTAATAGCTTGCTCTACATTATGTTCCAGCAGGCCAAGACTCTTTTAAGGACAAGATACTCTCATGCTTGTGGAACAAGCATCACACTCATGCCAAGTGCTGGTACCACTATGCTGTAAATGGTCTGTCTTATGATGAGTACAGGAGACTTTGGTCCCAAGTTAATTAGGTGAATTTGCAAAGAGGGTGAAATTTGTGATGTTTTTTAATTGTGCTTGCCATCCTAATCATTGGAGAATTGTGAAGTTTTATATTGATTTTCTCATTCTTTTGAGACAATTCCACAATTTACAAGAGGATCAATATCTACCTATTCTACCAAACTGAAGATGACTGAGACATTGAGTAGAATTTATTCCCTGTCATATGACTCATAACCAAGATAAGAAGAATTTTACAAGTCCAAGCAAGCAAATAGCATCAATCCTCTTTCTTTTACTTATTTGTTTTTATTTCTGCTTTTGCTAGTTGGCTCCCTTTCAAAAAGCATGGGAATGGCAGCCTTTGACACCAAGTCAAGTGACGTTTTTGTTTTTATATAGGTTTATGCCATGAAACGACTCTAGCTTTCTGCATTATCACTGCTATTACCATCAGTAACACAGAGTTGGAGAATATAATCTTTGCAAAGATGTTAAGATCTCATTAGTTAACTTCAGACTCCAGAAATGTAAAAATACATATGAGAATATTGATCTGTTATGGTTTTTGGCTTAGCTAGATTATCTGTGGGGTTGGAATCATATTCTTATAGACCAACTTTAGAAAAGGGTGCAATTGGAGAAGAGCTGGGACTAAATAATAATCTTCTCCACATTGTGGCCTTGGTGCTTTTAATGGAGCGTGGGTTAGGGGTTAGTGTGGACCAATATTCCTCGACCGGTTGATGCAGAAGTTGTTGGGAGTGTGAGTGTGAGTGTGTGTGTGAGTCTGAGTCTGAGTCTGAGTGTGAGTGGGAGGTCTTTTGTGAAAAGAAGAGAGGAACTTAAAAAAGAATGGTGAGATTAGCAAACAAGGTGAGGGGATGGAATACTAAAAAGGTGAGGGTTTTGGGGGTATATTTGAAACAAAGTGGGAAGCACCATTGCCCAAGACCCTAAAAGGAGTACCAAGCACCAACATGCCAAATGACCCGTATCTTTGTGCCTCCCACAATCTAGTGCCACTCTCTACACAAACTAACTAATTAAAGAAGCTTATTTCCTAGTTGAGGTGTTTTAAGTATCGAATACGGTGATAGATTAGAAAGTTCACTGGTTCTGAACTTGTTTCGTATGTCAAGTTGGCTAGTTGTAGTAGAATGATTTGTACTCATATGGTGATCATTGAGGTCACGAGTTCGAAATTTATGAGACAGTTATTATAAAAAAAATAATTGTTTGACAGATTTTGGGAGAATTCATCGAATAGTACATTAGGAAAAAATGATTTGAGTTACAAACAATATCGACCATTGCGACTTGAAAAATCGAAGATATGGTCCCCGATATTTACTATGCGGGAATCTCCTTTTTAACTTTCGTAACATCACCACGTAATGACAAATTAGAGAAAAGCTATGGACTAATTATGACTTATGAGCTTGAGACCCCATAAGAATGGTGCCCTCATGTGGCATTAAAGTAACAAAAGGTGTACTAAATTGGAAGATTAGGATCAATCAAACTTGAGAGGTCAGGCATATGGAGTTTTACCCTCTATCACATAGAACAGTAATTCTCTTCTACTAATTAACACGGAGAAGAGACTTTAACTTTGGCTTATTTAGCCTCTGAAATTGTCGGCATGTAGAGCTTTTGGCATGCTTTAACCTGTGGCGTCACCTCCTCTGATCATGACTGACACCAAAAACCCTTCCACATTGACTGGACCTACTTAATCAATGTGGCTTAAGACGCCGTTTTCCTCAGTAAATACTGTAATAAATTTTGACCCAGTTGTTGGTGAAATATGGGTAAACTGGCGATCAGTGGATTCAGATGGTTAAATGTTCAACAGTCTAGGTAGAGATTCATCCACCATGTGATAAGGTACATAAGACGTACATGCATCATATTTATCTCTTTTGTAAAATAAGGTCTTCGAAGAGATACATACAAATTACTGGCATCTTGTTTTGGAAAGAAGTGTTTCTAGATTTTCTACTCTACTAGGCAAATCTCCGATGAATACGATCTAGTGGATCATTGTTTATGGCCGGCGATCTGAAGATATTTCATTGACTTTCCTTGCTTTGGCTCAATTTCAGGGCATCGACCATTTATAAACTAACAAGAAAGAACCCCAAATTTTAGCATGTTTGATGCTGAGGCCACAAGAGGCACATGCTGCAGAATATTTCTTTTTGTTCTCTCAATTTCTCTTAAGGATCGTTACAATAACTTAACGTCAAACTCACTTGGAAGTAAGTGTGGGGATGGAATTTAATTTCCATCACCAAGATCATCTTCAATTTTCTGATCATCGTCGTCATCATCATCTCCATCAGTTATATGTGGCCCATGTTCTAAAACGCAGGATTGTGCCCTCCAACTGTTCCACTTGATTGGTGTAAACTGGTAGCAGCACTATGAAATCGCATTTATAAAAACCAACATCCATGTAGTCCTATATACTACATAAGAAGCAACGACATAATGAGACTAGACAGAGGCTAAAACCCCACATTTTGAAATTTCATAGTGCCCTACTCGTGGCTGAGCTTTCATAAATCTTAAAAAGGAAAATTGAGGATATTCTTTTCATCAATCAGAAGGAAAATACTGGGAATCCAGCCTACTTGGCTTAGCCTTCAAGCAGTTGTAACGATCCTTAAGAGTAGCATTTCACTGTCCTTTTTGAAAGGTAGTTGTATTTCTCTGTCCTCTCTCTCTCTCTCTCTCTCTCTCTCTCTCTCTCGATCTCGATCGAGTGTGTGTTGTTAGTGTCTGAAAAGCAAATTTTAAACCATATTGAACACAACCTTTCAAAGAGGTAAACTTGGGAAGTACAGCCCCACCACCAATCTAGGCAGTCGCGGAGCCAAAAAAATATTTTGGGAGTATCAAAAAAATATATATGAAAAAAGAAAATATTATATTTAATATAAAAAATAACAAAAATATAATAAAAAATAAATCTTCAAAATAGTACTCGTCTTTTTCGCATGTCACGAAAGTCATCTATGATCGTTTCGATGTTAAACTTTTCGGCAATTTCTTTCTCAATATATAAAAGTAAATAGTCTGTCAAAAAGTCATCTTCCATTTTGTTGCGAAACCTAGTTTTGACGATGAAAATAATAGAAAAGGATCGCTCTGTTGTTGCAGTTGAAACGGGAAGAGTAAGTACTAGTTTTACTACTCGGTAGATAAGCAAATATGTAGATGATCTTCTAGTCTTCACAAGCCATTGTGACAAATCTGATATTGTTAACAAAGCTTTGAACTCTGGAATACGAAGGACATCATTCTCAAAATATTGAAATTGTCTTCGTAATCTAACATTCTTCTCTTCATTGTTGAAATCATGTGGATAAAATTTTTCGACCAGCTAACAAATATCATCAATTCTAAGAGACTTGTTTATTTCATGAGGATCAAGAGCTGAGCTAAGAACAAGTAATTCCACTGCATTTTCATTAAATCGACTGTTTAATTCTTGCAATTGAGAATCAATAGCAGCATAGAAGATATCGACCTTGTAGTAATGATAGATTGTGTAGTCATCTTCTTGACGGCGGGATCTACCACGTCTTAGAACATAACGGGCATCCATATTTGGTAAATCTATGTTGCGTTCTTCACAAAAGGAGTTAACTTCATTAAAAAGATCGGCCCACCCTTCATCTCTTAGCTTTTGAATCATTGCTTTGGTGAAGGAAACAAGATTCATGGCATTTAAAATATCTTGAGATTCACTTAGCAAAGCTTGACAAAGTAAATCTGTGATCTCTAAAATTTCTTTCATGAGATGTAAGATGAAGACAAATTCATATGAAGTCATTCCCTCATAAACTGCATCTGCATCTCCTCTTTGAGAAGCTATACTATCTTCAATTATGTTCATCAAAACAAGACATGTTACACTAAACTTTTCCTTCAAGCGGGATATTGATCTCAAGTGAGAACTCCATCGAGTATCTCCAGCACATTGCAGTGATCCAATTTGATTAAGTCCTCTCCCCATCTCGAGCTCATCAATTGCAATATATTGTTCTATTTCGACAGCTTGAGCTTTTTTGAATTCATCGCTACGTTTGCATGAAGCACTAACAATATTGACAGTAAAAGACAACTTCGTGAAGAATTGGTGAACATGAATAACTTCTCTTGATGATGCAACTAAAGCCAATTGTAACCGATGTGCTAGATAATGAATATAATATGCATATGAACAGTCTTGTAATACCAATGCCTATAGTCCATTTCACTTAGTGGCGGAGGTAGGTAGGGGCCAACAAGGGCCATGACCCCCCACCTCTTATCAGAAACGAAACCATATATAAATCTCTCTTTAATTGTTAGAAAGTTGAAAAGTCAACTTGCATAACCCCCCTTATTTTTACTTCTTTTTAAGTACCTTTGTTTAATTTATAAAAATTTATAACCAATAACATTTAGCCACATTTTCTTTTTAAACTTAAATTATCATTTAATTGTCTCTAATATCAAAACCATCCAAAACGCATTTGTTAGGAATTTGGAATTCTATTAGACAATGTATTTGAATCATATTTCTATATTGATTAGGTTGCTATGTTTATATATACGCCAACATTTTAGGCATAATATCAAAAACAACGAGAGACGTATTAGAAAGATGAAAAAACAGAATATGGGTTCCTTAAAAGAAATAATATTCAGAATTCGCAAGCTGTGTCGGAGTATCCTTCTACCTCTCAAAGTACACCAATGTCAGGGCAATCTAGTGTTATTCAATATTGTCAAAAGAAAAGAAGGATAGAAATTAATGATGGTGAATTTGATCCTACAACTATAGAGCGTAATCCAGGACTTCGGGCACAAATATTAGATTATCCTGTTAATATGCGTGATGAAGTTCGTCGATCGTATATTAAGGCCGGTCCATACCAGCCTAAGCTTATCAGTTATCCAAAAACAGGACCGCCAAAACATCTACGTTGCTTCCAAAGTTCTTGGTTTGGGCTATTTTCTTGGTTAGAATATTCTCTTGAGACAAATAATGCGTATTGTCTGCCTTGTTATCTCTTTAGTAACTCCGGACAAAATGCTTATACCGTCAAGGGTTTCGAAATTGGAAGAAAATTAGAGATGGAAAAGACTGTGCTTTTATGAATCATGAAGGAAAGCTTCCTATCTCTGCTCATAAAGTTGCTCAGAGAGCATATTTAGATTTGATGAATCAACCTCAGCATCTCCGAAGAGTTTTTGATAATATACTTCTCAAAAAATCGCAGACAACCGACTATGAGTTAAAGTCTCAATTGATGCAGCTAAATGGCTTGCATTTCAAGGTTGTGCTTTCAGAGGTCATGATGACAGTCGCTCTTCTACAAACTGAGAAAATTTTCTCCAAATGTTACAACTATTGGCATCATACAATGAAAAAGTTGCTCAAGTCGTGTTGCATAATGCTCCAAAAATTGCATCTTATACCTCACCCGATATTCAAAAATAAATACTACGAGTTTTTTCAACTAAAATAAGACAGACAATTCGTAAAGAAATCGGGGATGCAAAATTTTGTATAATGGTTGATGAATCTCGTGATGAGTCAAAGAAGGAGCAAATGTCTATAGTATTGCGATTTGTTGACAAAGAAGGTCTTGTTCAAGAGTATTTTTTAGGACTTGTTCATGTTTCCGATAATGGTACATCAACTTTAAGGAAAGGGATATACTCTTTATTGACTCATCATAATTTTGAAATTCAGGAGGACAAAGATATATGATGGTGAGGTGAGTGGAAATATCCAGGGTCTATTTCTATTAAACTCGTGCCTGAAAATTTTCTTTCTTGGGTGTCAGAACCACAAAACCAAGACCCAAGAAACTCTCTCAATGAGTTGTTTATATGTTGGAAATGGCGAGGCAGTTGTGTAATTAGCTAAGTTTAGATATCAAATACAAACACACAAGCTCTCACACTCACACTCACACCTGGTTTGTTTGTCCTGCTGGCTTTCACCTATATATCTTGATTTGAATGGTTGCTTCTGTTTTGTAAGGACATGCAAGGAGCTTATTCAGTTGTTGTTGTTCCTCTGTGGACAAAACAGAGGAGTATTGAAGCAGAACCACCCTCACCCTCATCATCATCATCATCTTCTTCTCGTGTAATTCAGGAGGACACAACAGGACAAGAGCAATGCATACAAACACGTACAACAGCTCCACTTAAACATTCATCTAAACTTGTGGTCTCTCATACTTGCCACCACACTTTCTCATTCACATCCATGCTTCTTGTTCTCTTTCTTCTTGTTGCTTTTGCTCCTGGACTTTCTCATTCCACTGCTGCGTCGGTTTCCGGGCACCAAACACCGGCCAATCAGACGACATTCCGGCCCGGTGGTGAGGAAGTGCAGAACTTGAAGAGGGTCAGCGCTTATTTAAGCAAGATCAACAAGCCTGCAGTCAAGACTATTAAGGCAAGCAAGCAAGCAAGCAGAGCATTTGGAATAATCTCTTGTCTTTCCATATGTTTAGCATTTAGTGATTTGGGCTTATTGTTCTTGTTCATTTTCAAACTGCAGAGTCCTGATGGTGATGTGATAGACTGTGTTCTAGCCCATCTCCAACCAGCTTTTGACCATCCTGAGCTCAAAGGCCAGAAACCATTGGTAATATATATAATACCAATCAAAAACTCAAAACTCAAAAACTTTAATTTCCAAGACCAACCCTTTAACCAGAGCTGTAAAGGGTAGTTGATAATGGTTTCAATTTTGAATTTTTGATTTCTGAATAGAAATGTGTGATGATGATTTAACAGGATCTGCCAGAGAGGCCTAAATCCTATAACAGCACAGACACAGTGAAAGAGACTTATCAGCTATGGTCGGAGTCCGGTAAGGCATGCCCGGAGGGGACTGTTCCGATTCGGAGGACCACAGACGAAGACATTTTCCGAGCAAGTTCTGTGAAAAGATTTGGAAGAAAGCTACCGAGAAGACATGTGAGGAGGGACTCATCAGGCAGTGGCCATGAGGTTGGTGATGAGAGTTTTATTAGAGTCAACGATGGTCAATGTGTGTTGCAATAGTGAAACTCAGTATCTAATGTTTTTTTTGTTATGTTTGGTTGGATTTTACAGCATGCAGTTGTGTTTGTGAATGGAGAACAGTACTATGGAGCAAAGGCCAGTATAAATGTCTGGACACCTAGAGTGACTGATCAATATGAATTTAGCTTATCACAGATTTGGGTTATCTCTGGTACATTTGGCAATGATCTAAATACTATTGAAGCTGGTTGGCAGGCATGTTCCTCATTTCATTTTCATCTACCTTAGGAAACCCCTTAAATTTTTTAGTAATAGAAATTTATGTTTTTTTTTTCTTCAGGTTAGCCCAGAGTTGTATGGTGACAACTACCCCAGATTCTTTACATATTGGACTGTAAGTTTCATCTAGATCCTTGTTCATACAAAGAATAAAATAACAAAATTAAAAACTGAGAACCAGAAATTTATAGATGAAGATCTTGCTAATTATTATATGCTTGATGAATATGCAGACAGATGCATATCAGGCTACTGGATGCTACAACTTGTTGTGCTCTGGTTTTGTCCAAACTAATAACAAGATTGCTATTGGAGCAGCAATTTCTCCAAGGTCTTCCTCCAATGGCAGACAATTTGACATTGGCTTAATGGTTTGGAAGGTGAGTTCTATTCAGCATTAAAATCCAAAGCACAAACAAAAGAATAACAAAATTAACAATGGAATGAATTATGCACTCTTAAATCAATATAGGGATATATCAATATCATGAATAGGTTACATTTTTTTTTTCTTTTTCAGATGCCTCTAAGAAATCATCATCCACTTCAATTAAATTAGTATTATACGGATCGGCCAAAAATTATATCAGTTGATATATTTCTTTTCTATTTTCTTCTTTGTTTTTATTATTTAAGACCAAGGACTGAGATTTTTTTTCACTTCCATAAGTCACTAGTTTGTATCAATTTTGTCTCTTTCTTTATATTAAATTTATCCACTGGTTTGACTCGAACTGTTTTTGGGAGTTTATGATCAGCTAAACATACAGTTGCATATTCTCCTTGTTCTTTCACAAACATGAAATGATTGTAATAAGACAATGAAAGCCATCAGTATAAGGCAAAAACTCATCATTGTATAGTCACATGACATCGCAACAAATTTATACCCAACGAGTACAACCTTGTTATGTTCATCCAGGTCTGGTAGTGATTAGCTATTTGCTACTTTCTAATAAGTAGGGATGTCCGAGAAACTGTGTTAATCACTTTAATGCCGACTTAGTTTTTTCAACCATGTTCATTTATACGGAGTTGTAACACGTTATTATGCTTTGGGTTGTGTAGGATCCAAAGCATGGACACTGGTGGCTGGAATTTGGTAATGGCCTACTAGTTGGGTACTGGCCAGCCTTCTTGTTTAGTCACTTGAGAAGTCATGCAAGCATGGTACAGTTTGGAGGAGAGATTGTAAATAGTAGATCCAGAGGGTATCACACATCTACACAAATGGGTAGTGGCCAATTTGCAGAAGCAGGTTTTGGAAAAGCATCTTATTTCAGAAACTTACAAGTAGTGGATTGGGATAATAATCTGCTTCCTCTTAATAACCTACATCTCCTTGCTGATCATCCCAATTGTTATGATATAAGACAAGGGAGAAACAATGCATGGGGGACTTACTTTTACTATGGAGGTCCTGGAAGAAATGTGAGGTGTCCATGAATATAACACGTACCACCACAGTATAGGTAGTAATCTTAGCTTATTTTTTATTTTTTTATTTCTCAGGTATTTAATTATTATTATTATTTTCTTAATTTCTTTCTAGGCCATAAGAGGGGTTTGTTACTTTTCACAGTTTTGCTATCAGAAAGTATGTTTCATCTGTTCAAAGAAAGCCATGTAAATTTGGAACAAAATGAATGTTAATAGTATTGCATTGCCTCGTTCTTTCTTTGCAATTCCATAATAGCATTGCGAAATTAAAAACACAAATAAGCCGTAACTTGTTAGCTTGTTGATCTCTAATTAAGGTCACCAATTCAAATTTCATTATTATTATTATTATTATTATTATTATTATTATTATTATTATTATTATGATCATCATCATCATCATGCAATAAGTGCAGTTCGGAGTTGTATTATAGAGAGTCTACATACAGTAAGCACAGCTCATTGCTTGCCCACTAAACCTACTTGGTTACCCACTTAGAACTATAAAACTGTCTTGGTCTGAAGCAAAGCACATTGCATGTTGTCGATGTATTTTATTGATGAAGAATCCCTAGTCTATGGTCAAGCATGTGGGTAGCAACAAGAAGAGCACAATTAAACAAACCAGCAAACACAATCACTTGAAGTAACCCTTACCCTTCCCAGCATTTTATTATCATATCCTACCTTCTAACTCAGTTCTCAAAATGTTGAAATAAATACCAGAATCTCAGTTGGCTCATTAATAATCGACGAAATTAAGAAACTATTGATAATTACCAACAGTTGTCAACCCCAATATTAAGTAGTCGCAACTGTGCAGTCCCAGCCAAACTTCTGCTCATAACAATACATGTTATTTTCCATTGTTGGAAAGACCACCAGAGTCAACCATCAACCATCTTGAGCAAGATGTTCAACTATCTAAGAAAACAGCTATAAAAAAACCATCAAGTCACTCCTCATTCTCAGACACTGCTCACCAGCGGATGACCGGAACGCCTAAAATGGACGCCGGCAATCAACAGCTGTAGGATTTCCCATTAAACCTAGACCTGCAGTGAATTACCGGCAAATGAAAAAGGGCTCTCAGGTGGGCATCTTTTGTTTCTCAGTAGCTGTTTAAGGTAAAGTGAAACAAGGACAGATGGTATATTATATCTGAAGCTAAATGTTTAAAGCAGAGTTGGGGGCCTATTACAGAACAGTTCATGCATTCATGTCTGGACTCTGAAGGTATCAATCATGACACTTGCTAATGAAAAAAGCACCAAAAGACGCTTCACTTGAAAGCAAAGAAACCAGAAGAAAAATGAGACATTTCCTTTCAGTTTTTACTTTCTCAGGTCCACATTGAATCATTGAAGCTTTAATCAATATTTACTGCATACCATAGTTAGCCATCACCAAAGTGAAATGCAACTTTCAAACTAAAGCAACTTTCGGGGAACTAGAAAGAAATCAGACATCATTAACAACAAAATATATAAACTTGTTCATAGAAGAATAGTCTTTAATGATTCATAATCATATAGAATGATATAAGTGGATCAATGATACTGTTCAAAAGAGGGGAATCATATGGTCATTCACCGACAGAATGTTCAACTACATGGTGTTAGTAGCAAGATGACAAATAGGATCGGCAAACTTCAAAACCAAATGCTATTTCCAGGGAATTCCAACCACCTTTCATGCTATTAAGATCTCTCACCACCAAACTAGAGACCATCACAAGCCAAAGAACCAGCAGTCATAATCCAGGTGTGGGAGCACCACAAATGGTCAAGATGCACATCCATGGCAAATCTATAATCAGTGGCGTGCGTACCATGGACATCTTGTACCAGAATATCACCTCTCATGGAACTGTCGACTCATGTGCAATATAGATGGTTAAACATTTTCTGCAATTCAAATGCCACTGAATTCAGCAACAGCATGCTCTATAAATTTTAGAAGATCCATGGGAGTGCGGAGCTGGGATTTACAAATTCCCAAGAAGTCCAAGTCCTTCATATCATCTATCCAGGTTTCCTTGTCAAAATTTTGGCTATGTTGTGTGTGTATCATCCCATATGTTTGGCCCAAAGCTATTGAAAGTTTAATGAACCCAGGATCATTTATGGTTTCCCGAAAATCCAAATCGAAGCCATGAAATCCTGTCAGATCTTCCACGGAGTTCATACTGGATGCAATCTTTTGAGTTGATACAAGGTTGAAAATGAAATGCTGAGCTATTGGGGATAAATTTTGGATTTGATTCCCATTATTCTTACTGAGATCATGAAGTAGAATCAAGTTTGTAAAGGAAAAACGTGCTAGGAAGAGTAAGAAATCACTGAAGTTCATGCCTGCAGCATATAAAAACAGAAATGAAAAACATTAAAAGATAAGTAGCTTAATAGCTGCATCCAGCTATGTCAATTCAGCGGGTATCATAATGATCCAGTGCCTGGATTAGCCACTTTAAGCACGCTTAGCCTAATGCATGCGGCTCAAGCTTTTTTGTTTTGTTCTTGGTTGGTGGTTTCTTGCTGGCATACCTGTATTAGCAGCAAGGTTGCGCTGGCATAGACCTTCAAAATCATCACATATATCCTTAATATCTTCTATGTACTCCTTTGCCTCATTGTAGTCCTTTGAAAGTAAATCCCACTGTAATCAGAACATAAATGTTAATGCCAGCGAGAAGATAGGCATCAGTAGTATTAAGGAATGCTGAAATTCACATGAGGTACTTGCAGTTCCACTTACCACCCAACAAAGACTATTAGCATTGAACCAGTTGTGGTTTATTGAGATTGTATCCTCCTGAAAGCATTATGACCAAAACTAAGATGAGATTTATTTGGTCCATCAAGCACAATAAATTTGGTTTAAAGAACATTTGGTCAACCTTCAATTGCATTGTTCTGACAAAATAATAAGATGTACTACTGTTGCTAATACATCTAAGAAAGATATGGTGCATAATAAGGAAAACCAAAGCAAAAAGGCAAAAACGAAGAAACAGCCGGAATACCAAATTATGGACTTGATGATACCATCCGCTAGGCACAAAGATAATGTCATTCAGTTCTTGAGTACACTCCAACCAGATACCCTGTTTAAGACGAAGATATAGGATTTGAAAAACATGATGAAGTAGGAAAAGGCAACTCTAGAAGAGAAAACTTGAACACATAGATTGATGATATACCTTTGAAAAACCAGGAAACTTAGTTTCGTTGACATCATCAAAGATATCATATACCGAGCTTTTCATATTCCTGATTGAAGAGGGGATAAAAGTTCAGACAGCAAGAGTTGTATAAGCAGAGAAACATAATCTATCTAATAAAGCAATATGCTATAAGAGTCCAAACTTAGATCTCCCTGATAACAATTAGTGCAATAATTCAGTGTCGTGCCTGTCAAACACAAGATGACTTTGGGAAGGAGACAGGAAAAGCCATCGTTTCTTTCCACAGACATTTGCTGACCAGCTATATGACCTGAAAACATCAGCATGAAGAGGAGTCCAAGTGCCTGTATAAACATGAAGAGTAGTCCAACAAGAATGCCACATATAAATAAACACCACTTCACAGATACATATGTTAAATGAAGCCTCCTTATGATCATCCTCTATATCTCTAGTTGATGCCCTAAATAAATCTATTGCTGCTCAGACCAAAGGATAAATGAACACAAGAAGAGTGCCTTGGGAATCTTATTTGTTTCACCGTTTAAGCATTATTTTTCGCGGATGGGCTACTATATTAGGTTGTTCCATGTGGATAGAAGTGTGAACCATATGATATCAATGAAAGGAAAAGAGAATGAATCCCTGGAAGATATGCTCAAACCTTTTGCGCCCATGTAAACAAATCGATAGTCAGAGCAGCTGACGTCATTAGTCTCCGAGTAAATGTTGGGATCATTATGCATACGATAATTGTCAAGATACGTGTTAAGCCAATCATCACAAAAGAATTTTGGGGTTGTGTATGCTGTATATTCTGGGTACTCCTGGAGATCAGGTTATGTAAGAAACATATACAAGTGAGCAGGCGAGCTGGAAACTTTTCATATATAACATATATAAACCCTCATCTTGATCAAGTGAGAGAACAAATCATCCAAGAAAATATTACTAACTAACTCCTCAAACTACCCAAAAATTGCTAATAATAAAAGCTGGATTCTGAGTTCCCAACTCATACCTTGACGAAATGCCAGTCCTTCAAATATAGCAACATCTTGCTCCTATCAGTACTACGCTCTTGCATGGAGTCTTGAAGCCATTGCTCAACAAACTCTCCAACTGTCATTTCTATTCTCTTCTGATCTGTAAACTCTCGAGTACCACAATCTGCAACCTACAACTGACACAATGTCACATCACCACAGAGACGTAAACTACAATTCACACTAGCATTGTTACACATTCATAGCACAAACAAGCAAAGACTGAAACTTCAACCATCCAATCATCACCTCCAGTAAAAACTACAACACTTTTCTCTTAACACATAAACCCAAAACGTACCAAAGCAAAAAAATCAACAGTTAACTCAAAGGTGAATAAAAGTTTCAAGCTTTAAGCAGAAAATTTAGTACCTGAACTTTGGATTTCCCAAAATGGGTGGCGAAGAATTGAAGATTGGGCTTGCCATTATCAGTAACCCAATCTCTACAAGCCTTCCAATCATCCATGAGACCTGTCAAAACCACAGGCTGGTTCTTGTTCATATATCTCTCCACAAACTCACGGTAACTCATCTCTTTCCCATTCACCTTCTCTATCTCACCTCCTATTTCAATACCCATATTTTCTCTTCCCCACAATTTCACTCATTCAACCGAAAAAGCTCAACTTGTAGTCTCTCTACATGTTCTCCTGGGGAAGAAGAGCTGAAGGAAGACTCAGTTGGGCCGAGTCAATTTGGGCTTCCCCACATCGAGCCCATCGGAACATTCCCGAACAGCCCGGACTGGTCGATTAGAAACAAAGGTACTCGGTACTTGGCGGAATATAATTCGCCTGGTTGCTACGTGGAAGAGCTTGATTGGCTAAAGCCGCGCGACGTTTCCCTCAACTGCACGTAATCGAATATATCAATCTTCCAAATAGTAATCGGTGTAGGTCTTGTAAATAGTCCAGAGAGCCCTTCTTCTCGAACAAAAACTGAAACTTTATTGACTGTGGAAAAGCTCAGAGAGGCACACAACAATGGCGGATCCGAGCTCGTCTGCCCAGAACCCGGCCCAGCCCGACCCGTATGTACTCTTTAAATTTCGTAGTTATCCAAAAGTTACAAACTGATGTGATTTTTATAGTGCAAAATTGTGGTTTGTCTCGTAGTAGTGTTGATTGGTTTTGTTAATAAACTTTTGATATTGTTGGGTATAAAATTAAGGTTTAAACTTTAAGTGCTTGAGTGTTGTGTGGTTCTCGCATTGTTATGTCAGGAGATTTGAAACCTCTAGTAGAAGTTTGTTTGTTTACCAAGTCTTTAGGAAATTGAATCCCATGAACTTAGGAGTCGTTAATTATAGGCTAGTCATTCCATATTTTCTTCTTGAGCTAGTTTGTTTTGTAAGCTATATTTATACAGAGCTTAAGCTTATTCTTCGATCAAAATATTCAATTCAGTTCCAATACTTCACATTTTGCTTTCATCTAGGTAGAAAATCTATTCCAATGAAACCAAAAGCTTGGGACCCTGACAAAAGGGATGTGAGTTTTGAGGAGAAGGATAAGCTCAGTAAAGACCTTAAGAATTTGCCGTGTGAGAAACTAGACAACGTTGTCGAGATTGTTAGAAAGAGTAGTAGGATTTTTTTCAAAATGATGATGGGATTACTTTGGACATGGGAAGTGTTGAAACTGAAACGCTTTGGGAACCGGATGGGTTTGTGACTAAATACAAGAAGAGCTTGCCCAGAAAGAAAAGAAAAGCTACTGAATCAGTAGCAGAACCTGGCAGTGATATTCAGGAGGAGAATGTGACACTAGCCGCCGTAGAAGAACAATGTGAAGCCAGAGCAGTTGAAGACGCTGGCAAAGCAAATTCCCCAGTTCAAGGAGAACAGGGTGGTGAGCAATTGTGTGGATCTACATCACATTCACCTTGAATTGTGGTGCTAATGTATAGTATCTTTGATTTTACAATTAATTTTAGTACTTAACGGTTCAGTTTTTGACTAAATCCAAAACCAAAATATGTACGTACCAAACTAGGTAAGATTTTGATGTAATGCTTGTTAGAGAAGTTTACGGGATCTTGTTTTGTAGGGTTCGAGGATATTGTTTTACGACTCATATATAAGTTAGTTCTTGCAAACTCCGCTTCTCTAGTCTTCTTTAGCTAGCCTCTCATGCTCTTAGTCCCAAGAGAAAATACTCCTGTTATCTCTGGGTGTGTCTTGTCCCAATTAGTATAAAAGTAGATATTCTCTCAATCCCTGATTTATAGGGATAATGATCGAAACATATTATAATGTCCATTTAAGACTATCTATCAATGAATAAAATATAGTTTCAAATCTATTACTTTTCTCCTTCAACAAAACCTAAAATATGTTCGTACCAAACTTCGTATGATTCTAATGTAATACTTATTAGAAAAGTTTACGGGATATTGTTTTAGGGTTTGAGATATGTTTTACGACTCATATATAAGTTAAAAGCTCTTGAAAACTCCGTCTTCTCTACTCTTCTCAAGCTAGCCTCATGCTTTGCGCCATGATGAGAATTACTTGTAGCAAAGGAATATCAAATCAATATATTATCTACACTTTTGTTCATTTGAATAGCTCCTATTTTGTGGCCCAAATATTAAAACTTTATTTTAGATTATAGTTTTGATTGAGGATTTTGGAGTATGTGGTGTACTGATGAAAGTGAAGAAGAAATAACGTTTTGTTGTCTTGTCTGATGATACTACATTGTGATGATCAAGTGATTGAGTTGTGGTTTTTTGGAACAGAAAATCTAAGAAGGACTATTCTACTGCGATTTTGGAGAGAAAGAAGTCTCCTAATCGACTTGTTGTGGATGAAGCTATCAATGATGATAATTCTGTGGTTTCGCTACACCCTGCAACAATGGAAAAACTTCAGTTTTTCAGGGGAGACACTGTGCTATTAAAGGTAAAATTTGGCACTGTATTTTCGATGGAGCAAATTTGTGTCGTGTATAATTTCAATGTGCATTAATCTCTTGCATGGTCTGTAGGGGAAGAAACGGAAGGACACAGTGTGCATTGTTCTTGCTGATGAACAATGTGACGAACCCAAAATTAGGATGAACAAAGTTGTTAGGGCTAATCTCAGGGTACGTCTTGGAGATGTTGTCTCGGTGCACACTTGCCCTGATGTCAAGTACGGGAAGCGGGTTCACATCCTTCCCATTGATGATACAATTGAAGGCGTAACTGGAAACTTGTTTGATGCATATTTGAAGCGTGAGTTTGCTTCCCAATATTATATGTTTAGTACCTCACAGTCCTGTATTGTAATATGAGCTATGTTCTCATCTGGATCTTTGCTTATCATTCTAACTTGCAGCATATTTTTTGGAATCTTACCGCCCTGTGAGGAAGGGGGACCTATTCCTTGTCAGGGGTGGAATGCGAAGTGTTGAGTTCAAGGTTATTGAGACCGACCCCGATGAATACTGTGTTGTTGCTCCTGACACTGAGATATTCTGTGAGGGAGAACCTGTCAAACGTGAAGATGAGGAAAAATTAAATGAGGTGGGCTATGATGATGTTGGAGGTGTTAGGAAGCAAATGGCTCAGATACGTGAGCTAGTAGAGTTGCCTCTTAGACACCCCCAGCTCTTCAAATCCATTGGAGTGAAACCACCAAAGGGTATCTTGCTCTATGGACCACCTGGATCTGGGAAAACTCTGATCGCTAGGGCTGTAGCTAATGAGACAGGTGCATTCTTCTTTTTGATTAATGGACCTGAAATTATGTCAAAGCTAGCTGGTGAGAGTGAAAGCAACTTGAGGAAGGCATTTGAGGAAGCTGAAAAGAATGCCCCATCAATCATTTTTATCGATGAGATAGACTCTATTGCTCCGAGGAGGGAGAAGACTCAGGGGGAAGTGGAAAGGCGTATAGTATCTCAACTTCTGACTTTAATGGATGGGCTCAAGTCCCGTGCACATGTAATTGTCATGGGAGCTACAAATAGGCCCAACAGCATTGACCCTGCTTTGAGGAGGTTTGGAAGATTTGATAGAGAGATCGACATTGGGGTACCAGATGAAGTTGGAAGATTGGAAGTTTTAAGGATTCATACAAAGAATATGAAACTTGCTGAAGATGTGAGATTCATCTAAATTTTCCTAAAGTTACCCTATTGTTCTATTTTCAGTGCACAATCTCATATGCATAACTTGTGCTCTGTATACAGGTTGATCTCGAACGAGTTTCGAAGGATACTCATGGTTATGTTGGTTCTGATCTTGCTGCTCTCTGCACTGAGGCGGCTCTTCAGTGCATCCGTGAGAAAATGGATGTTATTGACTTAGAAGATGAGGAAATTGATGCTGAGGTGTTAAATTCTATGGCTGTGACGAATGAACACTTCCAGACAGCATTGGGATCTTCAAATCCTTCAGCATTGCGTGAAACTGTGAGTGACAAAAAATTTCATGTTAAATGGATGTTGCTACTGAGAAAAGCTATTGGGGTTGTGGATGATGAACTTGTTTGTTGGGTCTACAGGTTGTGGAGGTACCTAATGTCTCATGGGATGCTATTGGTGGATTGGACAATGTCAAACGAGAACTCCAAGAGGTTTGTGATTTGTCCCAGTTTTTTCAACATCCTCCCATTTTCTAATATACCATCCATTTTTGTTAATTTTGTAACATTTATTTTTCTGCTGGCAGACTGTCCAATACCCAGTGGAGCATCCTGAGAAGTTTGAGAAGTTTGGCATGTCACCTTCTAAGGGTGTTCTCTTTTATGGACCACCTGGCTGTGGTAAAACCCTTCTTGCTAAGGCAATTGCAAACGAGTGCCAGGCCAATTTCATCAGCATCAAAGGCCCTGAGTTACTAACAATGTGGTTTGGTGAAAGTGAGGCAAACGTACGTGAAATATTTGACAAGGCTAGGCAATCTGCTCCTTGTGTTCTTTTCTTTGATGAGCTCGACTCAATTGCGACTCAGGTTAGAGCTAATTTTCTCTATGCGGGTTTTCTGTTCAATGATAGTATACTGTTCACTTATTTGAGATTCAAATGTTTGCTTAGACCTAATTTTATAATCTCTCTGGCAGCGTGGAAGTTCAGTAGGAGATGCTGGTGGTGCCGCAGATAGAGTCTTGAACCAACTTCTGACTGAAATGGATGGAATGACTGCAAAGAAAACAGTGTTTATCATTGGGGCAACAAACAGGCCAGACATTATCGACCCGGCATTGCTCAGGCCTGGACGTCTTGACCAGCTCATTTACATCCCTCTCCCAGATGAAGCTTCCCGTCTTCAGATTTTCAAAGCATGCTTGCGGAAGTCACCAGTCTCTAAGGATGTTGACCTGGCAGTTCTTGCACGTCACACCCTTGGTTTTAGTGGTGCTGATATCACTGAGATATGTCAGCGGGCCTGCAAATATGCAATCAGAGAAAATATTGAGAAGGTAAGAGATCTCTCCCTACATTGGATTAGGACTGATCTGTGTTGTGTAACAGTGCATGCAACTAAATTACTATTCTTATCATTTAACGTAAATTTAATCTAGCAACTTTTTTTATCAACATACAATGCTACAAATGTATCTATTGATACTACCTGAACGTACCTATTCAATGTTAGATATGCATCACGTGTGCTTTAGTAACATCAGATCTAGTTGTTCTATGCTTCAGTAGTATCTTGAGGTTAGGATTGATTATTTTGTCGCTTGAACCCATCTTCAGGATATTGAGAAGGAGAGGAGAAAGGTGGAGAACCCTGAAGCGATGGAGGAGGATGACATTGATGAGGTTCCCGAAATAAAGCCAGCACACTTTGAGGAGTCGATGAAGTTTGCCCGCAGAAGTGTCAGCGATGCAGACATCAGGAAGTACCAGGCATTTGCTCAGACTTTACAGCAATCTCGTGGGATTGGAACCGATTTCCGGTTCCCCCAGACGGGTAGTGCTGCAGGAGGAGTGGCTTCAAACCCGTTTTCTTCGGCCCCAGCTGCTGCAGACGACGATGATCTCTACAGCTGAGCTCAAAACCAGTTTTGTCTAGTTGTCAGTGGCATCCGCTAGGTTAAATTAAACAGGTTTGTGGTTGTACTATACTTTGAACTTTAAGCACCATCGACAAAGCGAGTACTGTTTATATTGTTAATTATCTTCTCTGGGTGTTTCAGTACATGCTGAATTAATCTTATGTATGTGCTTACTTTAAAAGGGTAAGACTCTTTATGCAACTTCGGGAATCGAATTCCCAAGTGAGATGAGCTCTACAGGTAGCTAGAGTGTTCATGTAAGTTATAAAAATGCTGGAGTCCGTGGGGGGAATAGAGGATCCAATAGATGGATAACTTTCTCTCAGTTTGTTTTTCCCAATCAATTAATCTTTCATCTTTAAATTGGATAAGCGGTTCCATAAGAATTGACGGCTGCAGTAGCCAAGTGCCCACCACTGGATAACTACTGCACGCACAAAGCTCGATCATTGCAGCCAATAATTCATGTCTTTATGTTCTTTGAAGCATGGGGCTGAGGATCGTCCAGAAGTCATAAAGTGAGTCTGGGAAAAGGAATGTAGAAAGAAATGGACCATTGCCCTGGTGAGTTCTTTAGTAGTGGAACGACCAAGACCACAAAGATCGACCAGAGTTTGATAATATGACCAAAAAAACGACAATACTACATTCTACATTCGCGTCTTACCTTCTCTTTTTCAGATTTTCACGGTCCAAAGTTATTTGTATTCCAAAGTTTAAATTTATCTTATTTTTATTAATTTTGATTTGTGATTTTAAATTTAAGACCACTCATTTTATAGATTATTAGTTGACGATTAACTCTAAAAAATTGAATTAAAATGAAGATTATTTGAGTATTTGATCTTGCAAAATAAATGAACGGTTGTTATTGTAATGTTAAAATTTATCATAACCGTTCATTTATTTTGCAAGATCGGATACCTAAATGATCTTCATTTTAATTTATTTTTTTAGAGTTGATCTTAATAAAAATGAGATGAATTTAAACTTTGGAATTTAAATAATTTTGAACCCAATCAAAATTCTTTTCTTTCTCGTTTTGCAAACATAATATTTTATCAGCATGCATGATAAGTAAACGACTTTCCTTTCTTTGGTTATTAGCCATGTGAAACACGTACATCTCTGATTTCTCTTGTGATCATACCGTGTGCGATCGATGAATAAGCAATTGCATTATTGATTCTAATTACTCACTCTATGAAGAAACAAAACGAAAAAGAAATAAAAAATAAACACGTTCACACACAGTTATGGTCACTCTATCATTGACAAAGTGTCAACAACACTCTTCTACTAATGTACATTTTTTTGGGGTTATTTTTAGATATAAGACATTACACAAACTTTTCGATCATATTTTACCATCTCCACCGTTCAGATATTAGGTTCTAATGTCTAGATCAAGCCTGTAAATTTTCAGCCAAAATGGTAATCGTTAAGGTATTCAAAACTGCAATTGAAGTTTATACGTATGAACAGTTCAAGTTTGACAGATTTGGTTAGTCCCTTGATTTAACCTAGTTCAATACCTTAACGACAACCATTTTGGCTAAAAATTTACAGGAATTATCTACTCATCTAGACCAAATAATTGAACGATGGAGATATTAAAATATGATCGAAAAGTTTGTGTAATGCCCTATACCTGAAAATGACCAAAAATAAGTACACCTTAGTAGAAGAGCCCTTATCAATTTTAAAAGTAATGCAGTCATCTTATTCTCAGTTTTAGTTTATTTTTTTTAGTATGTTTCCTTCCGCTCGGTTTCTGGTATTATAGCCGTAAGGGTTGATGATCCAAGAAAAGGTTCGACAATCTAGTCCACCATTCAAGGGTGATACCTTAAAATGTTAATTATTAAAACTTTTCAGACTCCAGCAGGTGCAGGATTACCGCCTAGGCGAGGTATCTAAGATGATATACACAATTATATGCTTCAAAATTACTCAATTCCCAGGTGGCAGACTACCGCCTAAGTGTGATCATTGAGTTAAGATTTTTATTTTCTATTCTATTTTGTTAAAGAATTTTGGGTTCCTTGGCCAAGAATTTAAGATTCTTAGTAAACTTACTTTCTCTTATCCCCCTTTGTTCTGAGTTTTTCTCCAAACCAAACAGTAAGGCCAGGTCCAAACAATAAGTTCCGGGAGAGGCGTGAGCAGAGCAGAGAATATCACAGTTCGAGGAATTAAGTTAAATTATTTTACTTTAAATCTTACAATCTTGAGTCCAGCTTACCCTTCTTCTTTCAAAAAATGAGTAGATTATTTAGATCTAACTCAATCACCTCCAGTTCGTCTAGATCTTCCTTCAATACAATCTCAAACATAGTCAATGAAGAACAAATTGAAATTCAGTCAAATAATAACATAGATAGGAATGATTAGAATATTCCAAGAGTTCCTAGTAAAAAAAACTATAGAAAAAAAATGGTCTATTACTTCTTTTAGAAATGAACACCATATTAAAGCTGTTGAGCGAATTTATGCTGTTAGTTCACAGCACGAAACCTGTCAACTTTTTAGTCCTGAGTCAATTTAAAAACATAAAAAATATGGTCACAACTTCCTTCATATCAGATTAGTCCAAATAGGGGTAAAACCCTAATATAAAGGGGCCTAAATGCCTCAGTCCTCCCGTGCCTTTGTGATGCTCAGTTTACTGACTTCAATGACATCATTCTTGGAATAATCGAATCAAGTCTTTTTAATGGTCCAATACATTTTGATTGTTATCCAGATTTCACACTCAGTCTCATTGACCTTCACATAATAAAAACCCTAACCTTGAATATTAAAAATTCTGGTTATAATGTCCTTGATCGAAGGAATCAAAACCTTTAGCCTTAATCTATAGAGTCCACTATAAAGTCATTGGTACAAACATAAATTTCCAAGTTGTAAGTAAAAGTCCAAAGGACCAAACCCTATTAATCCAAAGTAGTTAAGAAAATGCCAATGTTAGTCCCTCATGCAATCAAATGGTCAGATGTCCATCTCCCTTCGGAATGGTCTCTCACCAACGAAAATCAACCAATCAACATACAACATAATCAAAGTGATTTAAACTGCATCCATCAATTCAATGATGGCACAGTAAGAATCAATTTTCGCAATAATCCTAGAACACATGAAATAGACCAATCTTCCAGACATTCTTTTGTTAGTTCCAGTACTACTAAAACTATGTCAATAAGAGATTTCGACCTAGATAAAGAAATAAAAAAATATTACGATAAAAGAATTAGAAGAAGAGCTACAAAATTAAAAATTAAAAACATAAACTCTGCCTCTCAAGTTACCTATCCTAGTTATGTGGAAGTAAATTTCCTATCAGGAAACTGATGACGAACAAACTTCTCCCACATCATATGACTTTGAGGCCGTGCCTCCTATAAATCCCCAATTAACTACACTTAATAAACCATTTATAATTGATTATCCCAAATTAGATCAACATACTCAAGCTGAGGAGAATATTCCCAGAAGAAATGCTTACAGGAGGCAGTACCATTCGAAAGAACAAAGACTAAAATTATTTAAGGAATGGAAAGCTTTTATGCTTGAAACTCATTTTGAAATATTCTTTCTTGATTTCATCGACCAAGTTAATCAAAAAAAAAATTCAAACTCTAACAAAATCAAGATGGAAAACATCCCATAATACCCTCATTTCCTCTAGTCATCCCCCAGACAAAACAATAATTCTTGACAATCTCCAATCATCTATAGCAGCTTCTCCTTTTAAAATACCACCTACAGACAATCCAAATGTTAAGAAAACAATTGAACAAAATAATTACACAAACTAAAGTTTAATAACTATAGATAACTCATTGGATAAAATAGAAACTACAGTCGAAAATATCTTTGCTACAATTTCTCCTTGCCCTAAAAAAGAATCACCATTAATTCATTTCAATGATTTAAGTAAAACTGCTCATAAACTCATTTCTACCACGCAAAAAATTGAACAAATGTTGAAACATTTAAAAACCGAAACTAGCAAATTAAAACCCAAACCTAGCAAAATTATAGTCATTTATACCCATGAATCATCTTCTGATTCTTAATATGATAATTTCAGTACAATATCCAAAAAAAAAACCAAAAATTCCAAGAACTACAATTAAACAGAATTGGTCATTCAAACAAAAGACCTTCCAAAAATTGGAAGGAACATCCCTTACCAGTTGACATTCAGCCAAACTTCATTCTTGGGGAAAAAAACACCTCATCCCCGAATCCATAGAATCAATCAAACATGCAGTCAAACATGACACAGAACGTTCTCCAATCTTCGATGAAGATATGCGAATGAAAATTTTTGATGCAGTAAACACTCTATTTTACACCATAATCTAGCATTTCATAGGCATACCTCGTCACATTACCTCCAGAATTCACGATCAGTTAGTACCCTCAGATGTTCGACACTCAATGATTTTAAATAGTATAAAGATGTTTTCATGTCTAGAGTCATGCTTAGTGATGATGGTAACCAACCTTTTTGGAAAGAAACATTTATAAATGGTCTCCCAAAAATTTTTGCCCATAAAATTAGACAAGTCTTAAGTAATGAATCCTGTCAAATAAATTACGATTCCTTTACCTGTGGTCAAATTATCACAGTCATCCAAAAAGAATGTCTCAAAATGTGTATGGATTCAAAAATAAGTTTCCAAGCAAAGACAGAGAAGAAAACGGCCAAATATGAGTGAGGAAACCTGTGTGAACAATATGGTCTTCCATCTCTACCTCCCTCCGGAAGAAAGTCAAAGAATATTGAGTTCAGCTATTACCATAGAAAAAAGATCAAAAAAAGTATATCGGGGTCTCTCATACCCTATTTAGCTATACCCATGAAACTACAAAACCAAAAATAAAATAGACCCAAATAAGTTGTTGAGCCCAATCTTAAAAAAAAAATTCTAGGGTTTCACAAAAAAAAACCTATAGACTTCATAGATATAGCATTGTAGCCGCTCACACCATGATCTCCTCCATGGAAGAGCATACCATCGCCAATGTCGCCGCGAGAGAGCGTCATCCAGTCTTGACTTCATCATCCCCAACCCTCCCAAAGAAAGAGAGAATGTGAGCAAAGAGAACGGATAGAGAACCCATGGAAGTCTACATGGAAAAACCAAAGAGAGAAAAAACTCAAAGGAATCAACTCCTACATCACCACAAGATTATTGAAAACATATCTCGAAACTATACCAGCATCGTCGCCGACATAGCTCTTAGACTTTTGGTCTTGAATACTTAAACTCTTGAATAAAAACTCTTTTAACGGGGATTCAATCTCTAAGTTTTAGAGAGAGAAGCTCACAACTGTCAATTTTCAACTCAATTCTTTTGTTTTAATTATATTGATCAATTATTCTGGACCAGGGGTCGACAATGGGCCGAGTTTGAGCATAACGCCTCCAAAATTTGGGTTTGGCCGAGCTTTTTTAAAAATTTGAAGCCCACTAGCTAAGCCTTATCAGGCCTAACTGGGATTTTTTATGTATTAAATAAATAAATAAAAATTAGTAGTGTTTAACAATCCAATATATCAACAATTATGCAAACTAAATAATATATAAGCCTTAAAAGTTGATAATTTGTATATGAATGATTGATATTAAGGTAAATTAGAGATTTTAGATTTTTATCATGATAATGTAATCTATTATATTTACATTTGATGAGATTTATAGGATTGGCCTTATGGGTCAAATTTTTTTGGGCCTATGGACTTTGGAACCTCAGCCTAGGCCCGGCCTTATGCCTATAGAGCCAGAGTTTTTTGGGCCTAAATGAGCCGCGGGCCGCCCACGGACTTTTTGAGACCATAGGCCAAATGGTGACCCATAATCTAGACCATTAAGGGCGTAGATCTAACGGCTATAAAATGGTGTAAATTTTTTTGTCAAAAAGAATGTCCCTTGATTGATAGGTGGAAAATCACCCATCAATGATAAGTCCCTACTATTGCTCCTAAGATGTCAATGTCATATAATGGAAGTATGGGTCGTTACCTATAGAGGATTGGTGAAACTAAAGTCTTAAACACTAAATAAATGTAAATGTAAAAAAAAAACTAACAGATTCGACTAATATACACTAATGAAATTATGAACCTAATCTAAACTTCTCTAAATGCTACGAAATTCTTAAAGATGCAACTAGACCCGGTGATGGACGCCCACGTAAAATTACAGAAGGTTTTGAGTTGATTTGATTACCGGAATAAATCGGTGAACTAGAACTACGTGAAAAAAATAAGAAATGTTGAAAATTAAATTTGATATGAATGCAAGTTGTGAAACTTATGAATGAGAGAGTTAAGGGGAGTGCTATCCACCACTGCCAATCCATCAACTTGACACATACTTAACATAATGCACATAATTGTATGAATGAAAGTTCCCAGGAAGAGCCAATTATTATGACTACATCATATTACGTAATCATTTATGTCTGAGTAGGTTTGTCATGGTTTCATCGACCTCCCCTACATCTATCCGTCAAAGAACTCATAGTCATATAACGCAAGATTTACTAAAAGGAAAGCATTACGATTTAGAAAAGGTTTGAGAAGCTACAAAGGTTCACAAGTACACTACGGATGTGTCTTACTAGACCTAGAGTTTCAATTAATTGGTGAGATCATCTATGCAGTTTATCCTTAGTCACTTGTATCTCATGACAATAGAATCCTAGCAGGTTGGACACCAAAATAAAACACACAAGAACTCATCATTAAATCTTATAGTAAAAGAAATCTGATTCAAAAGAAGATGAAAACTAGGTTAAAGTGTATGCATCATAATAATTTCATGTATGAGGCTTTAAATAGCCCCTTAACAAGGTATTTAGTTACTGAACATAAATTTAAATGAATCTAAACAATCCATGGAAAAGATACAAACAAGAGAAGAAGATGAAGAAGTCATTGTCTCGTTGTGTCGACGGGTCAACTAGGATGGACGACGGGTCGATAACAGATGGTTGGTTTCTCACATGTGACTCCTTGATTCCTTACTCAAATATGTGCTCCCAAAATTTCTCATTAGACTTCCCAAAAACCTTAGAAAGAGTTCATATATACTTCCTTGAAAGATATTCTTCTATTCCTCTTGGGGTTGGTCATTTCTTTTGCATATAACTCCAGCTTCTTTCCTTTTTGCGCTAAGGGTCCTCTTTTATTTTATTTCCTTTATTTCTCCATAAATTCTAATAAAGCAATAAACATATTAAGAAAACCAAAAACATCACAAATAAACCAAGTATAGAGTATCATTAACCACACTTAAATTGCATAAATATGCAATTATCATTAATCAATTGATCTGAACCCTTATTAATTTAGCTATATGGCTATTATATATTTCTTTCTGATATAACTCCACATATGGTAACTATATACACTTATTAGGGAAAAAATAGAAAATATAGAAAAGTATAATCATTTACATGAGGAGGGACTAGGGTAGGCTCAGCCCCCTCCCCCCGAACTTTTGGTTGTTTATTATTTTGTCTTGGATTACTTTCAATGAGATCAACTAGCATAGTGGAAGTGGACTAGCTCAAGTGGTATGAACTCCACTATCTAGGAAGTAGGCTATTGGGTCCTGAGTTTGAGTCATGAAAGATAAGAGTGATATCTTATAATCTTCTTTTTTTAAAAAAAAAATTACTAGCAAAGTGGAATTTTATGCACCCTGGAATGAAATCCAGCTCCAACCCCGTACATGAGAATATATTCACTACAAGAAAAGAGGACTTAGACGACGGAACAGTATTAGTTCCGTCGTCTAAGTTACACTTAGACCTCGGAGATTTCTCCGTGGTCCAAGTAAAACTTAGACGACGGAGATGTAATTCTCCGTCGTCTAAGTGTTACTTGGACCACGGAGAAATCTCCGAGGTCTAAGTGTAACTTAGACGACGGATGTGAAATTTCTCCGTCGTCTAGGTAAGTACCTGGACCTCGGAGACGTATCCGTCGTCCAGGTGATAACCTGGACGACGGAGAAGTACATCTCCGTGGTCTAAGTAACATTTAGACCTCGGAGATTTCTCCGTGGTCCAAGTAAAACTTAGACGACGGAGAATTACATCTCCGTCGTCTAAGTTTTACTTGGACCACGGAGAAGTGATCACCTGGACAACGGACCGACACGTCGTGGTGTAAGTTCCACTTAGACGACGTACCGACACCTCCGTCGTCTAAGTGAAGCATTATATATATATATAGGCCATGCCAAACTCTCTTAGCTTCGATCATTCCATTATATTTTCTCCCGTGGGGAATTTTTGAGATCGAAGGAGAAGGAGAAGGCCGGATTAGGCTAGGCCGGGGCTAGAAATTAAAGGATCTCCGGTGTTCGATCACTAGCTAGCTTAATTAACTGCAGATATCGAGAAGGCGAGCAGGTACGTACGTACGTAGGCAGTTAAAATTTGCATGATTAAATATATATATATATATATATTTAGGGAAACCGTACGTACGTACATACATGCATGAATGTTAATTAGCTATATATACAGATTAAATTACGTACGTAATTTGATGGATCGATGTAGATCGAGTACGTATAATTAATGGTAAATTAATGGACTAATATATATATATGTAATAATTATTTAATTATAATATTTTGTAGCAGTATGGACAAGAGTTGGATGAAGTTAAAGAATAGATGTGATGTCCGGTATATGGATGGAATTAGCGAATTTGTGAATTTTGCGATAAAACATGGTCATGGAAAGAAGCGTTTCAGGTGTCCGTGCCAGAAATGTCTTAATTGTCAGTATGCGGAGGTTAATGTTATGGTGCAACACCTGTACGAAAATGGTATGATGTGGAGTTACACTACATGGAGCGAGCATGGTGAAGCAGTAGAGTTCAGCTCAGGGTACAGTTACCATGGTGCCTCATCGAGCGGCAGTGGTGCCGGACCTCCAGCTTGCAACCCAACTGCAGATTTGGTCCATGATGCGTTTCCGGGATGTAGTCATGGCGGACACCAACACCAAGACGGAGGTTACAGTACCACCAATGAGCATGATGACACATTCCCCGCAGCTAGCTTGGCCACTGACACCAGTGAGATGGAAAAGTACAACCGGATGCTACTTGAAGCGCAGACCCCGGTGTTCCCTGGATGTCGAGAGAATGTGTTGCAATATGTGATGGAGCAAATGAAGATAAAAGTGAAGCACAAAATGTCAGTGAGTGCTTTTGACGAAATTCAGGAGCAAATATGTAAGTTGCTTCCTGATGATCACAATCTTCCTAAATCTCATTATAAGGTTAGAAATATCCTGAGCAGCCTCGGCCTAAAGTACAGGATAATTGACGCATGTCCGAATGATTGTGTGCTATTTTACAAAGAGTATAAAGAGTTGGACTATTGTCCCGTATGTGGCCAGTGCAGATTCCAGTTGAATAGGAAGAGTTCGAAAAAGAGAATTCCTGTGAAAGTTGTTCGATATTTTCCCTTGATTCCCAGATTGCAGCGCCTGTACATGTCTCTACACACAGCAGAGGCGATGCGATGGTACGCAGAAAAGCGAATAGATGACGATGTCCTGCGACACGCCGCAGATGGGGAGGGTTTCAAACATTTCGACAGAGAATTTGGAGACTTTGCTTCAGAGGTTAGAAATGTTAGACTCGGCCTATCTACAGACGGATTCAATCCTTGGGGAAGTAATAGCTCCGCCGTCAGCACTTGGCCAGTTATTCTGATGCCGTACAACTTGCCTCCGTGGATGTGCATGAACAAGGAATTTAATTTCCTTACCGTATTAATTCCAGGTCCTAAATCTCCATCGAAGTGCTTAGATGTCTACCTCAGACCTTTGATCGACGAGCTGAAACTGTTGTGGGAAAATGGAGTCCCAACTTATGACAAATTCACTAACACGATGTTCACGATGAGGGCTGCCGTAATGTGGACGATCAGCGATTTTCCAGCGTATGGGATGTTGGCAGCGTGCAGGACAAAAGGATATAATGGATGTCCTATATGTTTGGACAACGTGAACTCTAGTTGGCACGCAGGGAAGGTGTGTTACTTGGGTCACCGTAGATGGCTCCCTCACGACCACCCTTGGCGACAGGATGAAGCTCATTTCGACGGGACAGTAGAGAACAATCCTAAACCCCGTAGTTGGTCGGGCGAAGAGATTTTAGAGAGGTTGAGCTATTTTGACTTTGGTGTGTTGACTAACGACGCGGATGTAAAGAAATGCAATCCAATTCCTCCACATGATCTGAGCTATTGGGATCACAAGAGTATATTCTTTGAACTCCCTTACTGGTCGAAGTTGAAGCTGAGGAACAACTTGGACGCGATGCACATAGAAAAGAATGTGTGCGACAGCGTGGTGGGAACAATTCTCGGTATTAAGTTCAAGACTAAAGATACTCCCAAAGCGCGCAAAGATTTGGAATCAATGAATCTACGTCGTCCCTTGTGGTTGAGGAGGGATAGGAAAGGAGTGTACAACAAGATGCCAGCTGCACCGTACACAGTGAAGCCGACGCTTAGACGTTCTGTATTTCACTGGTTTAAGGGCGTTCGTTATCCGGCCACGTATGCAGCTACTATAACTGGAGCAGTGGACGAGGTGCAACACAAGTTTGTTGGTCTAAAGACACATGACTATCACGTTATGCTGCAACGTCTGATTCCAGTGGTAATTCGACCATATTTGCCTTGCGACGTCGTAGAACCAATAGTGGCATTGTGCAGATGGTGGCAGAGGTTATGCGCCAGAGAATTAAAGAAGTCAGATGTCGTGGAATTGCAACAACAAATTGTGCACATCATTTGCAAACTAGAGAGGATTTTTCCTCCTGCTTTCTTCGACATAATGATTCACCTAATGATCCACCTGCCCGAGCAGGTTCTCATTTCTGGTCTGGTCCAGTACACTTGGATGTATCCTCAAGAAAGGTACGTACAACTAATTAATTATACAGGTTTTTCGATTCATAATTTGTTCCACTGGAGATTACTAGCTAGCTATATGCATGTACTTATTTTTATTGTACGTTTGATTAATTTTGTAGACAGCTTGGACAGTATAAGTCATTCGTCAAAAACAGGTCGGCCCCGGATGGCTCCATAGCAGAGACATACCTAATGCATGAGTGCGTTACTTACTGCAACAGGTACCTCAAAGATCCACCACCTCCAACTGCCTCCGATCCCAGTGCCCGCATCAATCTTTCTGTCGTCACCAATGTCGTCCGACCGTTTAGAGGAGTATTAAAGGAAACGTTAACACGGGAAGAACTTATTGAGGCACATTGGGTAGTGTTACGAGACTGTGACGAAGTTGAGCCGTACATGATGTCATACAGGGAGAGGCTTCAGGCGTTATATCCAGACAAGAGTTCGGCGTGGATTGAGAAAATGGTTAAGAAAAAGTTCCCCGATTATTTCTTCCAATGGGTACGTATTTAGTGATTTATATACATATTGAGATCATGCATGTTTAATTTGTAGAAAGTAAACCCTTACATTTTTCCATTTTCGCAGATGATTGATCTGCAAAAATCCGAAAACCACGGGGGGTGGTGGTCTTGGCCAAAGCACTTGCTAGCAGGGAAGCCGATTAAACACTATATTTATCCGGGATGTTTTGTGAACGGTGTGAAGTTCCATTCATTGGCGCGAGATGAAGGAAGAAGAACACAAAACAGTGGGATAGCGGTTGGGAAAGACCCTGATCTATATTACGGAATGATCGTATATGTGGTTCAGCTATGTTACGGGAATGATGTCAACGTTTTCCTATTCAAGTGCAGATGGTTCAAGCGTACAAAGGAAGACCTGGGACTTTTATCAGTCGATACAAACTCAAGCTGGTATGAGGATGAGCCTTTCGCTCTCGCCACCTTAGTTAGGCAGGTGTTCTATCTCGACGATCCGAAAGTTGGTGACGGGTGGAAAATAGTGAACCAGATCTCTCATCGAGGAGTTTGGAATACAGAGACAATTGAAGGGACACCGGCGACGACTGAAGATGCTGCTGAACCAGATAGAGACATTCCTGCCTATCAAGAACCTAATATTTCTGTCATCCGCTCCGACATAATGGACCTGGTTCAAGACGGTGAACGGTTACCCATGCCTGATGGTTGTACAGATCTAACTGAAGAAGAGATTATTGAGGTAGATGAAGAAGACGTGCAGGATGAGGACGATGACGACAACTCTGGTTATTCCTCGGACGATGTTGAGTACGATGAGGAGGATGAGCAATCGGATAACGGTGATGATGATGATGACGATTATGACGAAGAGTACGGTCACACGACGAGGATCATTAATTGGTAAACCCTAATTTATTATTGTAATATATATATGATCGATCGATGCATCGTAAAAAGGTGAAAGATTTCTATTATGTCGAGACTTTAAGATTCCTCGTCCAGCTTTGGTTGGTTTTATTGTTTTTAAATACTATTTATGTATAAATTGGATTAATTATGGGTCCCTATATATGATTATATATATTGACTTGTGATAGTATTATTGAGAGCACAAATTTTGTACGTAGTCCCGGCCCCTCTCTTTGCTTTCAACTTCATCGGTGTATTCTCTGATCTTATTAAAAGTAAGCTGAAGCTGCTCTACATTTCGCTCAAGCAGCCCTTCAAACCCTAAATCCTCGACACTAAATGTAGCATGCAGATCGGATCGATCGATCGATCATTTTTTTAATTATATTCTTGAATGAGAATAATTGAACGAACATACAAATGACCGGGGACGACCTAAACCCTAAACCCTACGGCCCTAACCTCTGAATTCAGGGTTTTACACTTGGACGACGGAGACAGTCATTCTCCGTCGTCTAGGTACACACTTGGATGACGGAGAATGACTGTCTCCGTCGTCCAAGTGACAAACCCTATACCCTAAACCCTAAGGACCCCTAACCCCTGAATTCAGGGTATATTCACCTGGACGACGGATACGACATTCTCCGTCGTCCAAGTACACACCTGGACGACGGATATTAGAGTCTCCGTCGTCCAGGTGTAAATTTCATAATTTTTTCTAAGACAACGACCATCTAGACCATCTTCGAATGCATATTCTTTTCGTCAAGACTTTAGAGTAGTATATTCTTGGTGTGTGAGCTTCGACGGTTCGAAAATCGGAGTTGCGAAATGTCCTGTATCCACGTTTCCGGTTTGTGAAATTCTCGGTTTTGCGGTTGACTGTGCCGATGAAACCCTTCCCGAACTTATTATTTCCTGGTCCTTTATAGTAATTATATATTATGTTACGACGAACATATCCAACGGTTGTTTTGTCCAAATTCAATTTCGTTAGTACTCTGCTGCAAATCAGCAACTACAAGTGAACACTAAAGTCTTAAAGATTAGTCGATACTTAACAACTTTCAAAACGTAAAATTATTCGGCGGTTCAAATTTATCTGTTTATATATACGATGCGTTCATCGATATTGTACGACTATTTCACTCGAATGACAGATCGCTAAATTCCTAGCGAATTAATTTAAATATTTTTTTTTGCATAATTTGAACCTAGACGACGGATACGGTCATTTTCCGTCGTCCAAGTGTTCACCTGGACGACGGAAAATGACCGTATCCGTCGTCTAGGTTCAAATTACCATGGCGGTTCGAATAAAATTTTTATTATTTTTCGATGTAAATATTGACTTGGACGACGGATATGTCGTTTTCCGTCGTCCAAGTGAACACTTGGACGACGGAAAACGACATATCCGTCGTCCAAGTCGAAATAACATGGCGGTTCGATTTGCCGCCTCAATTTTCGGCGCCGCTTGAAATTCCACTTAGACGACGGAAAACACTGTTTCCGTCGTCTAAGTCAACATTTATGGCGGTGAAACGGCCCGCCCATTTATTTGGCGCCGGTTCGAAAAAATTTGACTCTTCACTTAGACGACGGAAAACACTGTTTCCGTCGTCTAAGTGCACTTAGACGACGGAGAATAGTGCTCCGTCGTCTAAGTGAAACTCTATATAAGGAGGAGCACCCCCCCTCATTTTCTCATCATTCCATCTCCTCCTCTATACTCTCCTCTCCTCTCTCTCTCACTCCGGCGATCCTCCTCCGGCGACGCTCCGACGACCAACTTTCCGGCGTGGTTCCCCCTCTCCGACGACTCGATCAACTCCCCGATATTCCCGAAAACTCTGATTCGGTACATTTCTATTTTTCCCTTATTAAAATAATTTTCATTTAATTAATTAATAAAATTCTAAATTTAATTAATTAGTAGAATTTAATTTATTACTTAGTTTTAAATATTTAATAAATGATTAATTTATTGTAAATTTATTGTAAATTTATTGTTATTAATTATATTTAGATTAATTATTGTTATTAATTAAATAAATGATTACATATTGTTATTAATTAATTAAATGGTAAATTATTGTTATATATTAATAATAATTAAATGAATAATTGTAATTACTTGATAATTTATGAAATGTTTAAATATTATTGTAATTATTTATTAATTAGTTGCATAATTAAATAAATATGAGATTAAATTAATTAGTAGTACGTGTTCGATTTAAATTTAGTACATAGGCTTGGTGTAATTAAGTCGCACTCTTTGGAATAGATGGCGCCTCTTTTCCTTGCTTATCTCCTTAACCCCTCGTGATGTGTGGATTTCATCACCGCACACCATAACCTAAGTGAAGTTATGGACACGAGGTTGAGGGCGGAGTTTGCAAAGGACTTGAGGGAGTGTAAATTTTCGAAAAATTGGCCGAATGTCGGACATGGTGTCTAGAAACGGGTTATGACTGGTGACAGGATTTGGACTAAGAAAGACTTTTGTCGAAATTAGTCCTGCCTCTCGCGTTATCTCTATCCCTAACTGGCCATGTTTTTCGATTTAACCAAGGCTGATTAATTGAAAATTTACACTTTATCGTGCGGGTCGCACGTCCATTGAACGACCGAAAATGCCAAGCTAGTGTACTCTATTTAAATCTTAAACGTACTTAATTAATTAGCGTAAATTTTTAAGTTGTAATTATTATGGTAAGTAGGTACGCGTATTTTAACACCGTACTCTTAGGTTTAAATGGCTCCGCCAAAGACCATATCCGGCAAGAAGAAAGCCCAACAAGAGTCAGAAGATGAGATGCTCCAAATGTTGGCGGCCCAAGTCGGTTGGGTTCAACCGCAGGACGACGCCCTCAATCCGGGGCCTTCTGGGGAAATTCCCTCTGCCCCATTTCTCTCAAGCGGTGATGACGTCGACCCCTTTTCAACTCCGACGCCCGGTACCGCTTCAACGGGAAGTACTCAGGCGTCTTCGACGGCCGATTCTATCATGTACAGCTCCCGCCGTAAGCAAAGGAGGGCCCCCACTGACCCCCAACCGAAAAAGACTCGGGGTCTCGTTAAAGGTGGAAAGGCGGAGAAAATTTGCAAGGCGACCGGGAGCAAGATCGCCTTGCCCTACGACGAATTCACCGGTGGCCCTCCCACACCTCAGCTAGCAAGTCTCTCGGCTCATAGCATTGGGTCGATTGTTCGTAACCGGGTTCGTATCACTGCCCCTACTTGGAGGGAGGTGCCGGATTCGGAGAAGGCGAAAGTCTTTAAGGATCTTTCGGTACGTAATACGTACAATTTTAGTTATTATATACTATTTTTAATATTAGTTATATATAATTTTATAATATATACGATTATAATTTCCAATTTATTTCTGATAGGAACAATTTGCGGTGGATCCGGATCCGGCGATGTTGAGGCATATCAACCAAACCGCCAACAACATCTTCAAAGATTGGAAGTACAGGCTCCATCAGTACTTCCGAACTAACGGTCCCGTGCCTCCCCCCGAAGAGCTGCGTGGGGATAGAGAAGATGAGTGGGAGTGGTTGTGTAACCACTTTGCAGATGAGCAATTTCAGGTGTTAATTTACTTTTTTTATTTCAATTAAGATAATTGAATACTCTAAATTTTAGTTACTTATAAATTTTTTAATGATTTCATTATGTTGTCTAACAGAAATTCTCCGGTGTCAACAAAGCCAACCGGGGGAAGAAGGACAAGCACCATACTTCCGGCGCCAAGCAACTCATTCAAATTGCCAAGGAGCACAGGGATAAGGGCTCCAAACACCCTTATCTCGATGCAAGCGTAAGCGCGTACGTGACGCCTGGGCTCGATAATGAAGCGAGTCAACACGGCGTAAGTCATATATATATATATGTGTGTGCGCTAATAATTATAGTAATTATTATTTAAATATTATTTCATTATAATAAATTTATTATTCTTTTGTAGGCAAGAGTGATAGAGCGTGCGCAGGAAGAATTGGCTAACACTCAGCTTGCGTTCCCAGATGTGCCGCTAGAAGACCTGCCTCCTCTATCTGTGGAGAGCCAAATAGCAATTGCGGATGAGGTCTACGGTCGTAGAGCTGGCAAGGAGGTTAGGCACTTCGGGCCTAAGGTGGTTCGAGATTTGTCGACCTCTGAGTCATCATCTACGGGAGGTTCGGGGCGGCGGAGAAGTTCTCAAGCTGCGGCAGCCTATGAAGAGGCTCGAATCGCACGGGAGGAGAATATTGCCATGCGCCAAAGAATGGACCAGCAAGACGAGCGAATAGCCCAACTCATCGCCCTTATGCAACAAGCTCAAAGACAATGTCAACCTCCTCCGAACCCATTCCCCGACGACGACGACCCGGCTGGAGGCGGAGGACGAGGCGGCGCATCTGCTCCTCCAGTGTTTTAGCTAGCTAGTAGTTTATTATTTCGTTTCTTAATTTCCGCATTACGAACAATATTTTCATTTTTAATTATGGGTTTTTTCGATTATGTATGTACAAATTAATTTTAATTATTTTATTAATTTAGTGTATTTAATTAATTTAATTAATTTTTTTTCAATTAATATTAATAATATTTTTGAATTTAATTTTTTTTTAAAAATTAATTTTTCACTTAGACGACGGAGACATTAATCTCCGTCGTCTAAGTCCCCACATGGGCCACGGACGTTGTTAGCTTGTCCGTGGCCCAGGTGGTGACCTAGACGACGGAGACATTAATCTCCGTCGTCTAAGTTCCTACCTGGGCCACTGAGAAGCTAACAATCTCCGTGGCCCAGGTGGTGACCTAGACGACGGAGACATTAATCTCCGTCGTCTAAGTCACCACCTGGGCCACGAAGATTGTTAGCTTCTCCGTGGCCCAGGTAGGAACTTAGACGACGGAGATTAATGTCTCCGTCGTCTAGGTCACCACCTGGGCCACGGACGTTCTCCGTGGTCCAAGTGAACTTGGACGACGGAGATGAAATTCTCCGTCGTCTAAGTACTTAGACGACAGCACTTGGAGCACGTACCTTGGACGACGGATTTTCCGTCGTCCAAGTACTTAGACGACGGAGACTGTCACTTAGACGACGGAAATGCTCCGTCGTCTAAGTCACTTTTTCTTGTAGTGATTCCACATTTTTTTTAGCTTTGGAGGATTTTCTTTTACATTTTTACATTTGTAGATGTTTTAGTAAGTCTACTTTTGAGAATAAATTATGGGCGGTAAAATGGTGCTTATGTTTTTTAGACGTTCTATATCCATTCTTTCTATAGATATGAAGCTCAAAGCATTAAAAAAATTGTGAATACAATTTTCGGGGAGTCTCATAAAAAATTAGTATCTCAATCTAACAAGGAATTAGTTGGGATGGAATCTCGCCCGGAGAGCATGCTCCAATGTTTGGAGCCTGAAAGTAATGATGTCGTATCCTAGGGATTTGTGGCATGGCTGCTATTGGGAAAACCACTCTTGCACAACAGCTTTTTGAAACTACAAAATCCGAATATGAGGGACGTCACTGCTTTCTCGATAAAGTTAGAGAGGTAGCGAAGAAGGAAGGTGTAGCTCACTTACAACAAAAACTCCTTTCAAAATTGCTGGGCCGTGATGTAAATGTAGAGTACATGAAAGCTGGAAAAGATGCCATCAATTATAGACGATCTTACAAAAAGGTTCTTATCGTAGTTGATGATGTCGATCAACTAGAACAACTGGAAGCATTGTGTGATCGTAAAAGCTATGGCTCGGGAAGTAAGCTGATTATAACATCAAGAGATGAAGGTTTGCTGAAAAGATTTGGAGTGGATGAAATTCGAAAGGAGACTGGTTTAAATGAGAATGAGGCTCTTCATCTTTTTGGTTTGAAAGCCTTCAAAGCAAGTAAAATCGAAGAAGACTATCGAAAACTGGCCAACCAATATGTGAAATATACTGGTGGCGTTCCGTTGGCCCTTGAAGTTTTGGGTGCGAAACTGCGTGGTGAAAGCAAACAATTTTGGTCCAGTAAATTAGAAAAACTTCAAAAGAAATCTCAAAATCTCTTACAGGAGTGTACCATTTTAGTTATGATGGTTTAGATGCATCAGAACAGAGACTGTTTTTGGACATTGCATGCTTCTTCAAAGGAGAGAAGATAGACCGTGTGACAAGAATATTGCAGAGTTACTGTGATTTAAAAACTCTCTGCGATAAATCTTTGATATTTATTTATGAAGATAAGTTGGGGATGCACGATTTGATACAGGAAACGGGGTGGGAGATTGTTCGTCAAAAACATCACAATGAACCAGAAAACCATAGCAGATTGTGGCGACCCGAAGAGATTATCAAAATACTTGATCGCCGCGAGGTAATGAAAGAGTAGATTGTGGTTATTATTTATATTGTGTGCTATAATTAAATATTTTCCGTTTAAATATTTCAGCCCACGAATAAATCTGAAAGCATATTACTCCAATGTTCTACAAAAGACGATGCCGATCACTCGGTTGGTGATATCTCAAAGATGAGCAAATTGAGATTGCTCAAATTATGGAATGTGAAGTTTTCTGGAAACATCGATTATCTGTCTAGTGACTTGCAGACTCTTGAGTGGTATGAACCTCCTCTCGACTCGTTTCACTCCAACTTTCAACCGGGTGACCTTGTTGAACTTCGCATGATATCAAGCTGCATCAAAAACTTATGGATGGGTGATAGAGTAAGATCCTATTAAATCAAATACATGTTTATGTTTTTCTGGTACATTTTCAACAAATTAATCAGCTTTAATAATATATAATCATGGAATAAAACGTTATTATGGCATTCTCGTATGCATGTTAATTGGACATGACATGAGGTAGGTAGCTAGCTTCCATTCTGCTTTGATCGTTTTCATATTTTCTATATTCGGAGTCGGATCAGTAAAGATCGTGTAGTAGCTAGTTAACGATAGTACTTTTCCAACTGACATGATGATCATCTTCAAACTGAAACAGGGATGGAAAAAGCTACAACTTATCGATCTGAGTGATTCAAATTACTTGATTTCGACACCAGACTTCACTGAGGTTCCTGATCTTGAGACATTGGTGCTTGACAATTGTACAAGGTTGGTTGAGGTTCACCCGTCTCTTGGATCCCTGAAGAAACTTATCACTTTGAATATGAGAAATTGCAAGTCCGTCAAGAGCATTCCACCTCTGACAGGGATGGAATCACTTCAAACTCTGAATCTTGCACTCTGCTCAAAATTCGAAAAGTTTCCAAAAGTGGAAGGAAATATGGAAAGCTTGCTGGAGCTCTATTTGGACGGGACTAACATTGAGGAATTACCTCCATCAGTTGAGCGTTTTACTGGTCTTACCAAGCTGAATTTGTCACATTGCAAAAATCTCTTGCGTGTTTCCAGTACCATTCTTCACATGACATCTTTGAAGAGTCTCCATCTAACAGGTTGCTCCAAACTTGATGAGAATCTAAATTCTGTGGAAACCCTGGAGGAGCTTTATATTGAGGGAACCGGCATACGAGATTTATCGTTCCTCGTAGGTATGAAGAATCTCAAAATTCTATCACGTCGAGGATGTAAAGGTGGTGCCCGCAGTAGTTTGCTATTGCCTGCTTCGTTCTCGAGTTTAACCTCATTCAGAGAGCTAAACTTGAGTTACTGAAATCTCAAGGACGGAGCTATTCCCGATGACCTTTTCAGTCTAATCTCCTTGAAAGTGTTGGATTTAAGTGGTATTTGCTTTGCTCGATTACCTGAAAGTTTCTCTCCAGATTCAAAGCTCGATACTCCGAACCTAAGAAACCGTAGAGAGCTTCAAATGGTGCCCGAGAAGCTACCCCGAAGCTTACAATTCGTGTACACACAGGATTGTACTGTATACAGTTCAGTCTCCATCGATCAATACTCCTTACAGGAGAATGACGAAGAACTGATAAATAATTAGTTTTTTTTTTAAGTTATTTGTTGTAAACGGAATTGCTATAGATTTTTTTTTTACCTTTTTTTCAATATATTAAAAAGGAATTGTTATAGATAAATAATAGTCAATTAGTCATTACATTGATGATATACTAGCAGAAACTCACACTCCGATGGGTGTGGAGGAAAAAAGTAGATAAAATTAAAGCAATGTAACTGTTTTGTTAATTTTTCTTTAATATTTTTACTCTTTTATTTCTTGTTAATTATTTTATATTATTTTAAAAAAAATTTAAAAAAATATTTTTTGAGTTTTTCAAATATCTACTTTGTAACTGTCATAAGCACCATTTCTTTAATTAATAGAGATATATATAAGATTAATATATATATATCATATAGGATTTAAGGCTTACACATAATGGTCTTCTTGAGGCCTAATTTTTTTTTTAGAATTGGACGACCTTTCATTCACAATAGAATCAAGCAATACAAGAGGCTAAGAAGTCTTCTAATCTAGTTGGAGTTTCTCCAACCCATCTACTGACAATACTTGAAAGTAAAGTAAATCTAGCTAACGTATGAGCAAGAGAGTTTCCCTCTCTGTCAATATGGTGAAACAAACAACCATGTAAATTATTCTTCAACTCCAATAGATCTTCAATGATCCTCCCAGCATCCGAACAATCCTCACTCTCTAAGTTGGTTCGGTTGACAGCAGTAATTACCTCCAAACAGTCAGATTCAAAGAAAGTTGGCACATGCTTGTTCTCAAGAGCTAAGAACATTGCTTCACGACAAGCCTTTGCTTCTACAACTTTAGGACATAGCACATTGTTAACACACATGCATATACCACCAACCACCATACCTTGGTGATCCCGAAACATAATTCCAATACCACCCCTTCTCTGATCCTTATCAAATGCTGCATCACAGTTACTTTTTAACCAACCTGGACTTGGAGGAACCTAGGGTTGTTGTGGATTTCGCACCCATGGGAGGCCCTGAAGTTTGATTGATATGTAGAAATCAACGTGTGATTTTGTTTGGAAATCTAGGTGATTGACTGTGAGAAACTTGTTAGACCATACCCTTCTGTTCCTCTCTTTCCATGCTGACCATAACACAAACATAAGACTTGCCAACTTTTCTTTGGACAAGTCATTCACACACACTTCAAACCAATCTAGTACACTTTGAGAAATACCTATTGGAAGAGTCGGGACGCCGAGCTCGGGGCAGCAGCGTTGTAGCTCCTTTACATAAACACAAGTAACTTGAAGGTGAAGAATAGTCTCTTCTTCACCTCTACTGCATAATACACATGAGCCAACCACAGGTACTCTCTTTGAACGCAATTGTGAAATCGTAGGAAGAATTCCTTTGCAAATTCTCCAAAAATGGACTTTTACCTTCCCTGGCACATTCACGCCCCGTAACGCTCTCCAAAGTCGTCGACAACGTTCTGGGTCAGAAGAGCTAGTTGCCGCATGGCACACAGAGAAGAAAATTTTGTACCCAGTACGGGTAGAATAGACATGTTTCTTGTCATGGTGCCAGTCCTCCACACTTCTTCTACTTAACAGCATCACTAACACATGTTCGGCTTCACGAGGTACCAAAAGTCTCTTCACCTTCTCCACATCCCAGCACCCTTCATGAACCATCAAATCTGAAACAAAAAATGATGGGGCCGAGCTAGGTAATGGCCATGATTGGGACCGAAATAAAGGGGAATTCGGTAACCAAGGATTCTCCCAAATCTTAATCTTATTACCGTTGCTAACCTGCCAGCGTACTCCTTATCGAAGTATTTTCTTAGCTTCCTAAATACTATGCCAACATGCAGAGGGACTAGCAGTCAAAACGTCATCCCAAACCTCACCATTCGGGTAATACCTAGCCCGAAAAATTTGAGCTACCAGCGTGTTAGGGTTTTTGAGCAAGCGCCATGCTTGCTTGGCCAAGAGAGCAAGATTGTGAGTGTAAAGATCTTTAAATCCCATCCTACCCTCATTTTTTGGAAGACACAGTTTCTCCCACGAAGCCAGTGTATCTTCTAATTCTCATCCTTACTTCCCCACCAAAATCTGGCACACATCTGATGTAAAGTATACAGAAATCCTTTAGTAAGAGGAAATAATTTATGGTATAAACTGGTAAAGCTAGGACCACTACAGGAATCAGCAGCTCCTTCCCCGCCCCACTCAACAATTTTTCTTGCCAACCTTCCAGCTTCTTGCTCAATCTTTCTTTCAAGAAAGCAAAGGTTGCAGTCTTCTTCCTACCCAAATACGTTAGAAGGCCCAAATATTGCTCATGCTTCGGCTCAATCACCACCCTCAAACTATTAGCTATCTTCTCCTTTAGGGAGTTCGGTGTCTTTTTGCTGAAGACAATACTACTTTTATCAAAGTTCACTCTCTGACTAGAGGCTTTCTCATAGTCCTGAATCGCCTCTTGAATGTGGAAACATTCCTCCTCAGTTGCTTGCCCAAGCAGGAGACTGTCATCTGTAAAAAGTAAGTGATGTATAGAAGGAGCCGTAGGAGCAACTCTAATACCACTTAGCATCCCCAGTTGAGCCTTACTAGTAAGAAGAGCCGAAAACACCTCTGCACACAAGATAAATAAGTATGGAGATAGAGGGTCCCCTTATCGCAATTCCCTTGACGATGTTAGATAACCTTTCGGCTCTCCATTGACTAGGAAAGAATATCTTGCCGTAGTAACTCACTGCATGATGATTTTTATCCAAGATTCTTGGAACCCGAATCTCCTCAAGACTGCCTCTAAAAATTGCCACTCAATCTATCATACGCTCTATTCATGAGGACATTAGTGGCTCCATACTTTACTGCCAATTATGAATAAAATGTGACACTTCATTAGAAATGAGAGTGTTATCTGTAGTTAACCTACCTAGAATAAATACACTCTGGAAGGGAGATACAATATCAGACAACTTAGGTTTAAGCCGGTTGGAAATAGCTTTAGAACAAATTTTGTAAATCACATTGCAAAGTGCAATAGGCCACAGCTCCGCCATTCTAGAAGGATTGGGAACCTTCAGAATGAGGCATACATATGTATAGTTGATCTCACCCAGAAGAACTCCTCAGTTTAAGAAGCTACGGGCCACTTCTACAACATCAACCCCAACAGTATCCCAGTACTTCTGATAGAATAGAGGAGGCATACCATCAGGGCCGGGAGATTTAGTTGGATACATCTGAAAAAGAGACTTCCGGATCTCTTGTGCTGAGTAAGGTTGACACAGCTCATTATTCATCTCTTGTGAGACTTGGAGTTGTACCATGCCAACAACCCAAGCCATGTGCTCTTCATCAATGCTATTAGAAGCAAACATTTTCAAAAAATAATTCACTACCACTTCCTCAATCCCTGCTGAAGAGGAATGCCACAGCCCCAATTGGTCAAAAATACCCTTAATCCGGTTTTTTGCTCTCTGATTAGAGGCCTTACGATGGAAGTAAGACGTATTTGCATTTCCTTCTCGAAGCCATTGAACTTTCGATCTTTGCTACCAGTACCGACTCCCCTCTACTAGTAACTCATCCAGTCTTAGAGACAAAATCCCGCTCTCACGCTCTGCCTCATCGCCTTCACCTCCATTCAGCAACACTGCGAGCTTGGCCCAGATCTCCTTTGTCTCCCTCTTCTGGTGACCAAAGGTAGCTCGCTGCCAGCTAGACAAGGATATTCTTGTCGACTTGATCTTCCCTAGCGTAAAGAACAATGGTCTACTGTCTATGTACCGGTGAAATCTTTAAGTATTCGCTTAAAGTGTTCACCATGTCTTGGATTCAAAGACGGATTGATTGACATTTTTTTGTTGATATATAATGGCGATATTGAGTGTTAAGCGCCTAAAAGGCCATTCGAACCTTACTCATATTTGAAAAATATTTATGCCAACGATTTTCACTCGAACACAATGTTGTGAGAATGAGAAAGAGTTTGTGTCCAATCTCCGTAGAATGCTGCCAATGACGCAATCTAGAGAATTTTATGAGGACTTGTAGTGGTTTATATCTTACTACGGTTTGAATCATTGAATCCAATATAGTCACTTATATTCCTATATGTGACTTAGCCTCATATGAGCTTTTGCATTTTGATGATCAAGATATTGAGACACTCTCATGATCATCTGTTCTTAAGAGCACAGAAGTATGCGAGAATATCTAAAACCATCAGTTTAGATGGGGGAACTGAGATTACTCCACTCGATTTAGGCTCGGTCTCCAAGATGAGTGTATCACCATCCTAACAATATACCACTGTTGCGTTATGCTTTATCCCACAAGATTCATATGTTGTAATCTACAATGCATATCGCTTATTTTGCAAAGCTTGTTAATGTATGTATGATGGTTTTCTTTTTTTCTGTGGTGATGATTGACTATCAACTCATAGCGTGCTGATAACGTGTTGAAGAAGAAAAGTATGTAAACTGGAAAATGTTACTCGTTCATTGATAAAATGTCTTAAATATAGGCTGATACAATCTGCTATAATAACTGTCCTGATATAATAAAGATTCTTTGTATCTATATGTAATCTATTCGTTATCTAATTATGATAAGACAAACAAAAAGTTACAAAAAATAAATCTTGTTAAACAAAATATTATTTTAATCATTGCGTGTTTTGAACTCTATGTAATGTGTGTAGCTACTTGAGGAGCAAGTCACAAAGTAAAGTTCGAAAACATTACTTGGAGCTGTCCGAGGAAAACATAGATGGGATACACGTACGATTCATATCGACCTGTAATGGGAAAAATCAATATCATTTTCTCACTTAATAGAAAGGACTGATTTATATAATTTATATAAGGGCTACCTTTATATAATAACAAATCAATCTTTTTCTCATTTAATTTTTTCTTTAAGAAAATAGATACGTAGAAGATATGATCTTCATTTGTACTTTATTCATTGATAAATGGCCTACAATTTGTTACAATCAATATTCCTATAAATCAGGGATTGAGAAAATATCTACCTCTTGTTCGATGCAGAAATTATTTAGGCCCAAACACCTCTATTCTAATTAGGACAAGACACACACCGTGAATATCAAGAATATTATTTCCTTAAACACTCTCTATTGTGTTACGATCCTAATGGATGATACATAATCTATTGGCTCACTAAAAACCTTGCCAAGCAAACAAAAATCTCATGGGTAAAACAAAAGCTTGGTCAAAGAGAAAAAGAGTACAACGGGTCAATTACATAAGTGACCACATGTGATGTAGACTCCCCCTGATATCTACGAAATTAACTCGCTCTTATCAGTAACTCAGTCTTGGAGTTCAGATAATCTTCTCATTCTAATGTGTCTCACATGCTTCACAAATATTAATGTAGATGTTGGTAGAGACTTGGTAAACAAGTTTGCAGCATTATCCACCGAACCAATCCTGGTTTACACGGATATTCACTAACCGCTACTATTGCTGATGGAAGGAATACTTCGGCGAAATATGTTTAGTATGATCACCCTTGATGTATCCCAGATTTATTTGTTCAATGCAAGTCACATTGTCCTCAAATATGCAAGTTAGAGTTATCGTAGTAGATGGCAATCTATTAGACCATCGAATATGATGTATTACAGACCTAAGTTAGACACACACATTAAATGCCAAAGTCGTCGGCGACCGCTCGGCACAAGCAACTCCACAAGTAGGAATTGCTCGAGCGAGAGCACGAGCAGAGCTGGGGCCACGGAGTAGGTGAGAGGAGGGAAGGCGGGCCCGACCGGCGAGCAGCACGAGCAAGGCGTGCAGCGGTACATGCTGTCGTCGGCGACAGCTCGTTGACGAGCTCGGGAACTGCTGCTCGTGCTGCAGCTGGTGCATATGCTCTAATAAATGGAATTCTGTTATGAAATGCTTTTTTGTTTTTTTGGGCATACCGAAGGCAGAAGGCAGAAGTCTAGCTAGTTAACTACCATTTTATATATTAAGCCTGAGAATGCATATGCTATGGCCTACAGGGGAATTATGAAATGTGATTTGAGAAATGCATATGCTTCTCAAGGATCTACCACACGAACACAATATTAATCAAAAATAAAACATATGCACATAATCTCTCTATCTTTAACTAGTTCTAAATGATCTCTTCAAATAATTAGACAATCCTAATCATCCATTAAGAATTACAAAACATTGAAATTATTTTCAAAAGTGTGCACGACCACAACGCTCCATCTGATAATTTGTCGCCTACTCGTATCAGTCAAAACGCCTTTTGATTTGTTCAAACCTATTTTCCCTACCAAATATCCCATAAGTGCATTATTACCCTATTATATTTCGACCCTTTCCAAAAGAGAATGCATAATTGCTGGAAATCTTAGTATCCCCACGTAAATGTGCGAGGGAGCTTTCATAACAATGCTTTGTTAATTATGTGTTAGTGATTAGGAAGTTGACGTTTTCTGGAAATTCAGTCCCTAGCTAGCTTATTGCTTTCAGTTTGTGGAATGTTGTTTCCCCTTCTTTCAAGGTTAATGTCCTAATTAGCTTTTCTTCTTTCGGCGCTATGGAGGAAGAGCACGGATCTACAAAGACAGCTTATGTATAATAATCTACTTAGCAATTCCTTAATTATATGATCGACTCTCTTTAATTAGGAAGGGATTCGTCATCTTTCAACCAAGAAATAAACTTTTTTCCCATGCATTGATAATTTGATATGCACTTTATTTGAACTTTTTCATATAGATTGTAATCTGGCTCAATAGTATTGAGGTGCCTACATTTGAATAAAAGTGTGACAAATAATTAATCGCCAAACAAGCTAATTAAAGACTTTTCCTCATAAACCACCTATTGCTTTTAAGTCGATCAATGAATGCTAAAGTTCATCTTCTCAATTTAACTCATAATAAAATTTAAAGAAGTTGTCAACGAAAGTCTAAACCAAAACATGAAATCTAAGAAAGAGTTCACATGGTTATGGTAGGTGGACTAAAATTAAAGTTGAGATAATACATGCATTGATTCCATTTGCCAAAAATAGTTTCCTAGTCTATATCCCAAAAACTCATCTACACATATACTATATATTAGCATGTAATTATCAAGAATAAATAAGCATTAATCAAGTCATGAGCCAAGTAACATCGGAATGGGGAGTCATCACACCACCACCGGCAAAAAGCTTTGAAGAAAAAGTTCTTATAACACTAGGGGACTCACTCCCACATTGAAAATATTGTAAAAGAATATACACTCCTTACCTATTATTCGATTTATTTCAACCAAGAATATACACCTTTATTTACCTATTAAAGGAGGCCCCTCTCCCACATAGAATCTATTCTACTACAACCCATTGCTCTTGTAATCTTCTTGGGCCTAAATGATCTTTGAGTTCGAGAACAATAATAAAAGTTCAAGTGGAGTAGCTAATTCGATAAATTACTATAATTCTTGTGTTCTTTACTTATCGCACTTACCACTTATTTATTGTATTTATTTTAATTATTTTTGTTTCATATTTTAAATATTTCGATTATTCTTGATATGAAAATTAATGCCGGCGAAATTTGCAACAAAAAAAATGTTGATTCTAGTGGCGGAATTAAGAGATGCAAAAAAAAATTAAGAGAGAAATTATGAGTGGAGATGAGTTGGCAAGATGAGTAAGATGGATAGGGGCGGAAAAGAGCAGAAGCCATTCTCCTATATTGTGAAATGACCGGAGGCAAGGGCTAGGCGGGTACAGCAAATCAAGCAGATCCAGATCTGAGCACCGCCAACACCAAAAACCCCACGGAGTGAAACAACTCGGAAGCAAATCATTTCCACTCACCATCTCAAAATCAAGCTATAACAGCCACGGATACACACAGCAAAGCTAAGTTTTCTCTATCCAGATCTACATTAACACATTTTTCACTAGAGATACGTACGTTGTCAGATGTTAGATGGGAATACAACAGTAAAGGTTAGCATGAGATTATCATGTTATACAACTGCGGAACAATCCAGCGGAACCAAAATCACAACTACAACAGACATATCACAAAGCAGAAAAAAAATAAAACAACAAAAGAAGACTACGGAACACTTGGGGACTATCCAGTCTCGCTGGTGTTAGAACTATACGCACCCCACACTTACTTTGCTATCTCTTATGTGTAACTTGGGGACTTGCAAATCGCACAGTGAAACAGGAATAATCCGAATGAGAAAAATTGCTAATGGCTGGATTGTTCGGTTTCGCTAGTAGCTGGACAGCAATGTACTTCCTAGTTACGCCTTTGCATTAATATGCGAAAAAACGCCACAAGTTGCTCGGGGGTGGGAACACGGGGGCTCAAGGGTACTCGTTAACGAGTTTCCACTAACAATTGCGCCACTATCGGTGCTGCAAACACCGACCGATAGGAAAGATTGGGCGAGAGATACCATCGAGTACACCACTAGATCAACACAAGCCGCGCCGCAACTTTCGTCTCCCTTACCGGAAATATACGAAGGAGTACGCCGGTAAACGGGAAAGTGGCTCCATTGGGAGCGGGTCTACTGGGTTCCGCTACTTGGAGGAACCTGGAAATGACGTCATGCACCATTCGAGATATAAGAAAAGTGTTTTACTAAATCCACTAACATTATCGAAAATACACATCAGTGAAGCAGAACCGTGAGTAAAAATACCACGGGTACCAATATCATATTTTCGGAAGGCCAGCAAACTAGCTACTTGCTATTCTCACCAAAATGAACCATACTTCTGACGTTATTATTTTCCAGAATGTAGTAGGTGTGCAAAGGAATAGCGGATCAACCTTGGTCAAAGAGTGGGTGATCATATGGCCCGTAACTGGCAGTGGAAAAGAAACATGTTCCCGGTCTAGGCATCGGGGACTGAAACGCATTTTTGAGCGTGATCACTCATGCGTGCCCTGCCGCACAAGCATGTCATCATCATACGCATGTTTCATACACATATACATCGCGCATGCATAGGGCATCATAGCTCATCATCTTGTGTATGCTAACTCATTTATTTTTCGTCATGTATGATTTACTTATTGCACATGGTGCAGTATTTTATGCGTACCGCCACTGGCACAACTCAACTAACACCATATTTCACTACCTACTCTTATTATATGCACAAGTTTGTTTAATAAGTAAACAATTATAAAATAGTTTAAGAGTGGTTATTCTTACTTGGAGAGTTAGGGGACTAGCTAGGGGGTCCGTATCCTTACTTATGCTTGGTAATTAATTTGTAACTCCCCAAGCAAGAATTACTTTTACTTGGAGAGTTAGGGGATTTTTACATATATATACATTAGCATATAATTACTAAGCATAAGTAAGCATTGATCAAGTTAAGAGCCAAGCAACATCGAAATGGGGAGCCATCACCGGCAAGAAACTTTGAAGAACAACTTCTAAATCACTAGGGGACTCACTCCACATTGAAAATATTATAGGAGAGTAGACACTTCTTACCTATAAAAGGAGGCCTCTCTCCCACTTAAAATCCATTTCACTTTACCTCATTTCTCTTGTAGTTTTCTTGGGTCTAAATCATCTTTTGGGCTCGAGAACAATAGTAAAAGCTCAAGTGGAGTGGCCAATTCGATGAATCACTATAATTCTTGTGTTCTTTACTCATCGCACTTACTTATCATATTTACTTTAGTTACTCTAGTTTCATATCTTGAATACCTCGATTATTCTTTGTATGAACAACCCAGTTCATGTTTCTTCAGGTAATTCTAATGGAACATGCATAAGGTATATTCATCGCTCCTAGTCTATTTAATTTCATATGCTATCATGCATATTTCATTATATTTGGAATGTATGAAGTATATCTGGTCTTTATAGGGATGTTGATCACTATATGATTCTCTCTAAGAGGTGGATATGATATCAAAGCAGTCACTTAATTTTGAATTTCTATTTGTTAAAATAGTTTCTTCCAATATCTTACTTTTGTTTTATAAGCTATGATAGCCCTTCCGGGATCAACACTATTTTTGATCAACAAAAAATGCTAGATTGCAAATATTATAAATGGAGAATGAACAAGGGAATATTCAATTCTCTAACAAACTAACATTAAATTAAAGGTAAAGTATTTTTCATTCATTCATTGGTTTGGACTCTCATGATGATGGTATGTGTCGGCATTGCACATTATATGAATGATATATATATATATATATATATATATTGATAGAAAGAACAAAAGAGAAACTCTAAAGAGAGGACGCACTAGAGCACCCAACACCATATTGATCAAAGAAAACAGAAACAGTAAGGCCGATAGTAGAAGGCAATGAGTGATCACATATACGAAGATGCTGGAGGTTGTGTCCATGATTAGCTAACTTGTCAGCAACAAAGTTTACTTTGCGAAGGACATGCTTGAAATGGATTTCTTCAAATTGGTTTGCTAACTTTCTGATATCTTCAATGAGAGTTTTGAGATGCCAAAGGATGAAGGTTTTTCAATTGATACAATTTATGATCAATAAGGAATCTCCCTCTACCATAATATTACTAAAATCAAGGCAGCATGCATGGTGAAGAGTATCCCTCACCGCAGTGGCTTCAACAACAAGTACAAAAGTGTCACCAAATCTTCTAGCACCAGCAGAGATTGGTCTTCCTTAAAAATCTCTGATGACAAAACCTCCAAGAGCACTTCTCACTCCTCTTTGCAACACGAAACCATCAAAATTAATTTTAAGTGTGTTTGGAGGAGAAGGATGCCATTTGAAAGAGTGGGGAGCTTTCTTCACTTTATCTAGGTTGTGATCAAGATGGCTTTGGAGATAAGCAGCAACACCAACTATAATAATAGGAGGATTAGGTTGCACATCCTAAAAATAAAATCATTTCTTGCTTTCCAGATATACCAACAACAAGTGAGTAATTTTTCAATAGTATGATCATCATTGACATTCTGATAAGTTGATTGCATATTTAATCTATTCATAAAATTTATCATTCTCATTGAGGCAACTGATGTTTAATAACCTCCAGACATCCTTCACAATTGGACAAGAGCAAAATAAATGGTGAGTAGATTTTTCTGCATTAGAACATAAAGGACACACATTAGAATCAATCATTCCAAATCTGTAGAGTCTATCTCTTGTTTTCAGTCTACCTCTAATGAGGATCCAACATTAAATTTTCACTTTTGGAGGAAGATTCAGTTTCCAAATTTTATTCAAAACATCAGCTTTCATGTTTCTCAAGATGATCATTCTGCAACCAAGTTGCGGATTTAACAGAAAATAAACTATTAGGGGAAGGTCCCCAAACAAAAATGTCCTGTTGCTCATAAATAGGAATTAGAATCGCACAAATTTGGTCAACTATAGAAACATCAAGAAAATTGAGGAGCTTACCTTTTTTCCAAGTACCATTTTGAATATAATCACTCACTTTTTCATCAAGATTAGTGGCAATATTTTCTGCATCAACTACGTCCTTGAGAGAAAAGGGCAACACCTAATTAAACAACAACAAAATAACATCTATTCCATTACTTATGATCCATCTCATCCCACTTGAGAGGAGAGATCTATAGTCAAGAATCCATTTCCAAGTCATTGAAGCATTGCCACCTTTTTTAACATTAAAAAAGGAAGAACGCTTAAGATACTTCTTAGTTACCATTTTAACCCACCAATTATTAGGTTGAGTAATAAGTTTCCACCCAAGCTTAGCAATGACAGCATTATTAAACTGAGCAGTTGGCGTTACACCAAGCCCACCCATGTGCTTAGGATAGCAAACTTGGGTCCAAGCCACTACAGTGCATTTAGAATTCTGACCCCAGAATTTTTTTCTAGATTCTTTATCGATCATAGTGGTTAACTTAGAAGGACGTTTAAAGCAAGACATTATATGGTTTGGCACACCTGTAGCACTGGACTTAATCAGAGTTAATCTGCCTACTCTAGAGAGAGTGTTATGCTTCTAACCTGCAAACTTGTTTGAAATCTTATTTAAAAGCTCTTTGGCATTTAAAGGATCTTTCCAAAAAAATAATATTGTGAATACCAAGATATTTTTCTGTAGTATTTTTATGATGAATATGCAAAATATTCACAATATCATTCTTAACATTATTCTAACCTCTTGGGAGAAATAAAGAGAGGACTTATGAAAATAAATCTTTTGACCAGACGCTTTTGAAAACGCATTTAGTACATGTAAAAAATTCCTCGCTGCTTTGGTTGTTGCCTTGCAGAAAAGAAGACGGTCATCAACAAACATTACATTAGAATTTCTTAGGCCACTTGGAGAAGAGAGTAAACCAACATATGACTTGGATCTCTTAGGCAGTTTAATGTTTTAACAAATGATACGCTGTTAATCACATATATTAATTACGTAATATGTTATGTAACATATATCTTGATGGCACTATAATAAAAAATTAGTTTTGCTTCAGTTTTTTGCTACGGCACTAGTTACCATAGCTAAAGCCTAGCATTTACTACGGAAATGTTAACGTAGCAACAATTCTAACTTTTAGCGACAGCCTAGTTATGTCGTGGTAAAAACATTAGCTGTTACAACCCGTACCGAAATCATACGCTTATCGAACCACGTTACGCATTATCGCGGATTAAGCACATTATTATGGTTGTTAACGACTTTTTTCACCGAGTAAGAATTTGATTTGACTTTATTCACGAGAGTTGTAGAATATTTAATTTTGAGGTTGTAGGAATTTTCGGGGAATTTATCGGATAAGCGAGTTATTTTTAATATTTATCGGAAGTTGGTAGGTGTGTTTCTTAAAATGTATTAATTTTAAATGTTGAATTAATTTGAGCCGTTAGATCGAGATCAGAATGAATGTCAATCGTTGATTATGTCTATGTATGAATACGGGTATTTATACGTGTTATTTTTGGAAAGTTTCTAAAATTAGCAGAGATACCGTACGATACCAGTATATCATACGCCGACCCGTTTACGTTGACCTGACCCGTACCGCCGATTCCGGCCACCTCCGACGTCAACCTAGGTATGGTTGGAAAGCCATTTCTCTCCTCTTTCATTTTATATAGGTGTTGATGAGTTTTGGGGTCGAAATGTTTAGGTATCTCGGCCGGATTTTGAGGTTATCAGTCGACGACATTCTGGCCGTTTTCCGACGAGGTTAAGGGGTGGGTTCGACTGGGTTTGGTCCCAGGAGTCGAACCCCCATGGTCTTGGGGTCCGAGGTTGAGCGACGGTGGCGATTCGGCCGGAAACTGAATTGTGTGGCCGTGGCTTTAGAGCCATTTTTCGGCCAAACGGCTGAGATTCGGAGCTTGGCCCTGTTGGGAAAGTTGTTGCTCATGGCAGCAGCTTTCCAACGCATGGTCGAAGGCTCCAAACGGAGCAGTTCGGCCAGGGGGCGCGTATGGCTCACGCGCTGCCGTCTGTTATGGCATGTGAGGGCTGCGCGCCGCCGCCCACAATGGTTTTCCGGAGAGTCAATTTTCCGAAATTATCGACAGGACTTCCTGGGTTATTTTCAGGGTCAATTTTCATAGTTTTACGCGTATTTTGATATTTAATGATCCATATTTACAGGACATCGAGATCGCGACTCGAGCAGCGAAGGAAATTCCATGGGACCCCAGCAGTAATCGCACACTTGTGAGTGGACCTTTATTTTTCACAGTCGTAGCGAGTTCTTATTTTATCAACATGCTCTACAGTTTATTTCATTTATTTTAGAGCTTTTTAAATGGAGGTTTATTTGTGATGGTTTTATTAGTTGCATCGATGCTCTAGCTATTCGGCTGATCACAGGATAGTTTAGTCAGGGGAGGTTAGGTGGCCTCGTCTGACTCAGATCGACTCAGGTTAGGTGGCCTGGGAACGATCCTGTCACATTTATTTATTTGTGTATTCTATTGATAGTCGTACTGGGTGAGAGGCTCAGAATGACTATCCCTCAATTTCATATCAGTTATTCATTTTGAACTCGCGTTATTTTCAGAAATTAGCGGAAATGCATGAAATTACAGTTTAGAGATTTACGCAGATTATTATATTATTTTTGTCCACTCACGCTAATGTTTTATATTTTAAATGTCTTTCCCTGGACTTTTCGGTTTTCTGTTGCCCAGGTTACAGTGTTATCCCCGTGCGTGCTTGGTATCGTCGAGAGCTCCGAGTCTATCAGTCATCCTCCTATCAGTAGGTTCCGGCTCACTGTCAGTTTGTATAATATGTATATAGAAGTCGCTCTGAATACTAATTTTCTTATGGTTCTACAGTAAGACTCTTGTGATTAGGTTATTACTCGAGTAGTCGTCGAGTTTTGCTTTTCCCAGTATTTAGAACTAGTACTTTGTAAAATATATGTTAACCTTGAGTTATATATCCGTTTTAGTTTCTGCTATATGTTGAGAAATCCGGATGGACATTGGTGATCCACGGTTTGTTTATGGAATTTATCTGCGAAGTGTTTTTCTTCTTGCAGGTTTTTGGTTGTCTTAATTTTAAAGGAAGTTATGTCAAAAAAAAATACAGAATTTCATAGATTTTAATCAGTCGTTAGGGCTTGATCCTAGATTACTAGTTAATCTAGGGTTGGGTCCTTTCAGTTTGGTATCAGAGCATTAAGTCACAGATTCTGTAGACTTTTCTGGTCATGTTAGTACAGGCATTTGAGAACGTACGACACTTTTGGAAGGATGGCCCGACCGGCCGGCGGATGCCCATTATTCCTAGTGTTGTGCATTGTCAGATGCTTAGAGTCTCTTAGTCTATTCAGTTTGTGACTTCTTTCAGTGAGCTAAATTGTTTTTGGATTCGTAGGTCAGTGCGTATGCCTCAACAACCAGCCCAACGGGATGATACACAATCCTTAGCTCAGCAGATGAGTGAGTTAATTTCACGCATGATGCCAGCACCACGTAAGGATCATGAAGATTTAATTAGTAAGGCTATGAATGTAACGACCCGAACCGTGGAATGTGTACGTACTGGTCCGAGTCGTAATTATTGTGAATTAATCGTACTCGTGGGTTTGTTCACGACTAAATTATCAGGCAATAATTTGGTTTGAGTTCCTTCACGAAAATTGTAGAGGATTTGATTTCAAGCTTGTAGGAGGTTTCGGAGGATTTTTCGGGTAATTGAAGAATATAAAATGAATATTTGAAATTTTCGTCGAGTTAGTCGTACTTATCCGATTGTGTTGGAGTTATCCGAGTCGTGAGTTTGGTCAGTTCGCGACATATAAATATCGAATAATCGTAAAAATTAGAAAATCACACATTTGGACCGAGTTGACCTGTTGACCCGTTTGAGCTCCACCGACCCAGTTTGTTTCCGTCGTCGGACCCGACGATTTCGGCCACCTCCGGCCGTGTTCTTGGTATAGTTGGAAAGCTCTCTTGATTTCCTATTGATTCATGTATTTATTTGTGTGATTTGTTTGAGATTTGAGGGAGTTCGAACTCATTGAAATCCATGGATTTCGCCGGAATCGGGTGGCGGTTTCCGGCGAGTTTTGGTCTCGAGTTGGTGGGGGTTTTGGTTCCCCTCAACCCCATGAAGAGTTCTGGGTGTTTAATTTGGGAATTGGTTGAGGTTTTAGGTGGTTCGTGGTGGTGACCGGAGAGGAAGATCCTGCGTGTTTTTCGATCGAAATTCCGGCCGGTGTGGTGTGTTTTGGCCTTGGAGGTAGAAGGGAAAGGTATTGGGTTTGAGGAGAGGGATGTTTTGAGGTAAGGGTTGCCGAAGTTGGTCACCATTGGCGCCACGCCGCCTCCGGCGGTCAACAGTGGAGCTCCTACGAGGGATTGACTTTTGGGGATTTTGGAGATTTTTATACCATTTTGCTTATAATCACGCCCCGATCGTAGTCGTGAGGTTTTTGAATTGATTTGGGTGTGTTAAGTTGGGACGAGGTTTATTTGGGTGTATTTTGAAAATTTTGTTATCCTCGTTGATATTTCAAGCGATACGCTTTTTGAGAACGTGGGGGTTCTTGACGTATTTGCTCTGTATATTGAAATCGAATGTGTATTGATCGTATCCCTGTTATTCAGATGATTGTGATTGAGTGTTTGGCGAGGGATCTTCCATCGGACCTCAGAGTTAGCCTCGTACTGTGAGTGGACACTTTGATTTTCACTGTTGATTTGCGAGTCTTGATTATGCATTTTATAATATGTATTTTACGAGTATGCAATTATGATTATGCATTTACGATTATGCATTTACGGTTATGTATTTTTACTTGGAGGCACATGTATGATTTGTTTTACATGGTGTATGGATTTATGGATGCATCGATGCAATGGTTTCTTGGCTGATCTCCAAGATGCTCCGGGGGGGGGGGGGGGGGGGGGGTTATGAAAAACGCCTGACCCGTGATTATATGGCTCCCAGGAAGGTTATGACAAGATCCTTACCTGGTTGAGCATGATTGTAACTTTGAGGAAAATGTACTCAAGTTACGGCCTCCACATTTTATACGGTATTTAGGAAGGTTATGACAACCACCTTACTTCAGTTTGATGATTTTAGACTTGCATCATGATTTCATGTTTATATTAGTGAAAGGCATATTATTATTTTCGTCCACTCACTCTAACGATTTTATTTGCCTTCCCTTGGGCTTTTCGGTTCCCTTTGCCCAGTTTGCAGTTTGAGTTCTGGGGTTGCACATCGACGGTGGAGGCGTAGAGTTCTAGTCACACTTCTGTTCGAGTAGGTTCTTAGTTCGATCTACTGGTTGTATATGATGTACATAGGAGTCGCTCTGAATACTTATATTGTGTTTTTAGTTGAATTTGCTCCTGAATGTTTCTGGATTTCTTGTAAACCTTGTGGTTTATTATATATATGATGTTGAGAAATCTGGATGGGGAACGGAGCCCCACGGTTTGGCTTTTGTGGAATATTCGAAGTGTGATTCTCTTGCAGGTTCTACTTTTTGGCTCACGTATTTCAAATTAAACTATGACGAAATTTTTTTAAGGTCATGTTTTTGAAGGGGTTTGATTTCGGTTTAGACAACTAAATCAGAGTCGGGTCCTTTCAATGAAGGTAGGTGCAGTTCCTTTTATTGGTTCCCATGACCCTGAGACTAGCAAGAACTAGCTAGTTGAAATCGGTCGAGTTTGTGACCGTTTGCGCCCATAGCTGACTTTTGAACAGAGGATTGTGGTAACTATAGGTTTGTTGTGGGACCATGCTTATCGTTGGTGGCAGAGTACTGAAAGGAATGAAGCTCTCACGTCATGGACAGAGTTCATTGAATTGTTCATGAGTCGTTACTTTAGTGAGGTTTCTAAGCAGCGAAAGTATGAAGAGTTTATGAATCTTTGGCAGGGGGACATGTTAGTGATGGAGTACCGAGACCGTTTTACCCGCTTGGCCCGTTTTGCATCAAATTTCGTCAGGTCAGTGAAGGAAAAGTGCTAGAGGTTTGAGCAGGGTTTACGAGCTGATATTGCCCCATACCTATCTGGTGTGTCACGTGCTGATTTTGATGAGTTTGTTAGTGCTGCTATTAGATGAGAGAATAGGCTTCAATCTGAGCGAGGCCGGACTCGACGATTTGAGGAAGGTGGGCCCAACCAGAGTCCTTCTAAAAGGGGAAGCTCAAGCACTTCAGGTTCTACTTCATCTTCCAGTGAGGGATCTTCCGCTCCAATTCTTCATGTACGTCGTCTGAGTCGTTTTTAGAGATGGATGAGGAGAAATCGACCCCTGAGGCAAGGATCTAGTGCCAGTACCAGTGGAGCTAGTAGTTCTCGTCCTACTCAATCAACACCTATAGATTTTCCTCTATGTGATAGGTGTCATAAGCATCATTTCAGGTAGTGTCAGGCTATGAAGCAAAGCACCCAACTTTATGGAACTAAGCATGAACAATAGTGTCTACGTTAGGGATGCTAGTTAATATAACAAGGCACTAGAGCTAGTGGGGAATCTATAAAAGTCTTCATTTCCTTAACAAGTATAGCAAGCTTGCGATGTGCACTAGTTCCTTTGTGGATTTCTCTCTCAAAAAAAAAACAAAAATAGTGACATTTTGTAGCATTATCATCTTGTGTTGAACCTCCCTCGTCTAAGAGCCATTCAAATATTGATAAATCAAATCAGTTTGTTCCTTATGTTTTGAAGACTTTCTTTTATGATTGGCTATCTTTCACAACTAGTACAGTGCATTCAGGTATTGCGAAGGTTTTTTCTTCCCAATCATGGGGCCTGCCAAACTCAACTATTCAGACCGAATGTATGTGTGTTTTCACCTAATTATTTATCAATGAGTTGTGGGACTTAAGCTATTGTTTCTGGAACTGCATATTGTGGTTCTAATAGAATCAATGTTAAGAATGAGGCCTAATTTCAATGTCATTTGATGTAAAACTTAACAGCAGCCCACTTTTTTAGTGGAACCACACAACTTAAGTTGAAATTTGAAGTTCATAAGCAAAGCTTGATAAGTTGTTCACTCTCTTTGTACATGTACTCTGGTAAGGCAGACTTGATAAAAGACCACTGATCGAGCAAAGTTAAACTTGATAAACTGTTACTTGCCTTTGTTTTTGTAGTCATAGTTCTAAATAATTTTGATTCTCTTAATGGATACTTTGTGGCAATCTATCCTAAGGAGAGTTCTGAAATACGAGGCTTCTTGTCTATTCTAGATATCGAAGCTTGCAGTTTATGTTTGGTTCTCTCATTGCGTTGGCCATTGGAACTAAGTTTGGTTCTCTAAGAATACCACATAAATTACCTTGTAAGTTTATCTCATCACTACCTCTTGGTTTGGTTGTATGAACATGTGTCTTCATCGTAATTGTTGATCTTAGGATACAAAGATTTGCCTTTCTGATTTTTTGATGGGTCTAGATGTTTTTTTCTTTTGAGATGTAATGTGCTTTGGGCTTGTATAACTTAAATTGTAGACTTGTAGATGTTTTGTATTATTTCAACGCAAGTTTGATTCTTTTCTGTTTAAGTAGTTGCTACAATATAGTCTAGAGAGGCAGTGAGAACTGCAATGACTTGTTATTGAGTTTCTTGCTCAGGTTAAGCTCGTAGTTTTAAAGGTCTGACATAATGTTTTTATATTTTTATATTGGATGTAGTGGTGGCAATCAATGTTTTAGCTCGTAGTTTTAAAGGTCTGCAAGATTGAAATATTACTTGCTGAAATAAAAATTCATGTGTATCTTGCTGAAAATGCATAAGTGTATATTATATGTGCTTTATTGAACTAATACTAGCTGAAATGAAAATATATTTGTGTATGTTGCTGAAATGAGAATGCATAAGTGTATGATATGATTGGGTAGTCTTGATATATATGTTTACTTGATATAGAAAACTGAAAAAATGGACAAGAGTTGAATCAACTTAGGGACTAGGGTTTCAAACCAATACCAAGACGGTATTAAAGAATTCATGAAGTTTGCTTACAAAAATAGGGATGCAAGTGAACTGATCACTTGTCCATGTAGAAAATGTGCCAATCGGCCTACTTATTTGTCTGAAATAATAGTCTTCAAACATCTTGAAGACAATGGATTCTTAAGGAAGTATACAAACTAGATTAACCATGGAGAACCAGAATTTGTTGCTCCTAACTCTTGTGGGTCTGAAGGTGAATTCAACCCTCGTATTGAGGATGATATGATTGGGATGTTACATGAAGCTATGGAGATACCCGATGTAGAAGTAGGTGATGATCATTAGGGAAGGGGACCTAATGAAGCTACTGCTAAGTATCTAAAGCTTCTAGAAAGTGCCAAAGTTCCTCTTTATCCAGGTCGTATAGAACATACTGCATTATCTTTCATCGTGAGGCTGTTGCATAAGAAAGCCATGTATAGTTGGCCGGATATATCGTTTATATAATTTCTCAAGGATATGATTTCATCTTATCCCAAAGGTGTGGTATTGCCCAAGTCATATTATAAAGCTCAAAAAATATCAAGGGACTTGGGATTTTCATATACCGCAATTGATGCATGTCCAAATCATTGTATGTTATTTCGAAATGAAGATGCAAACCTTGAGGAATGTGTAATTTGCAAGAAGTCAATATGGAAAGAGGAAACAAGAAGTTCACGTGATGGTGATGGACCTCAAAAAGCCCAAAAAAATAGATGTGCAACAAGTTAGACACTACCCCTTGAAACAAAGGTTGCAACGACTTTTTATGTGCTCTAAAATAGCCCATCTTATGCGTTGGCATGCTGAAGAGAGAAAAGATGATGGTGTGTATAGACATCCAATAGATTCATTGGCTTGGAATTATCTTGATAAGACAAATATTAGCTTTGGCAAGGAGCCTAGAAATATGAGACTTGGACTATCTTTCGATGGCTTTTATCCCTATAGAAAAACAAACACACATCATAGCACTTGGCCTATTATACTTACTCCATCTTGTCATAATTACTCCATACAATTTGCCACTGTCCATGTGCATGAAGAAGACATTTCTCTTTCTGTCTTTTCTCATTGATGGTCCCGAAGGACCATGTGATAAAATTGATGTGTACATGCAACTAGTGGTTGAGGAATTGGAAGAATTTTGGCATAAAGGTATTGAAAGTTATGATGCATCGAGGAATGAGATGTTCCAAGTTTATGCTATCTTATTGTAGACAATAAATGATTTTCCAGCATATGCAAATTTTTTGGGGTAGAGCACAAGGGGTCAGTATGCTTGTCCTTATTTTAACTCTAAGACTAATTCAGTCTGGTTGAAGCATGGTAAAAAAATGGTCATATGGATGTCATCAAAAATGGTTACCAACTGGCCATTCTTTTCGAAAAGATGCCAAGTCTTTCAATGGCTTAAAGGAGTTTGGGAAGAAGCCTAAGACATTGTCCGGGTCTAATTTGTTAAGAAAATGGATTCTGAAGGCATTGTTACTAATTACAAGAAGACAGACCTCACAACGAGAAAGAGAAAGCAAGTTGTGGAGCGTGATGAACATGGGAAAAAAAATAAAAAAACACACAGCTGGAAGAAAAGAAGCATCTTATATGAGTTATCTTATTAGGAGCATAATCTGATTAGACATAACATTGATGTCATGCATACAGAGAAAAGTGTGTGTGACAATGTGTTGTGGACAATATTGGGAGATAGCTTGAAATCCAAAGACAACATGAATTCTAGACGGGATCTCAAGGAGATGAACATTAGACCTGATCTACATTTGAAAATAGAACCGTTTAGGAAAGAGTAAAAACCTGAAGCTGAGTTTGAGATGAACAATGATGGTAAATATTTGTTTCTATCAACATTACATGGAGCTAGAGCACCAGATGGGCATGTGTCAAATATATCATGTCATGTGCAATTAAATAAGAGGATCATTGGCACTCTAAAAATCCATGACAATCATATTCTTCTTCAAGAGCTCATTCCTATAGCCATACGACATTCCTTGCCTCATCATATGGTCGAAGCATTGATTGAGTTGAGCAGTTTTTTTAAACAGTTATGCTCACACAATTCTACTGCTAACTTGGAAAAACTGAGTGAAAGTGTTGTAATAACTATCTGTAAGCTTGAGAAGATACTTCCTACATCTTTTTTCGATATAATGGAGCATTTGCCAATCCATTTAGCCGATGAAGCACTGATTGGAAGTGCTGCACAGTTCCGGTGGATGTATCTAGTTGAAAGATTTCTCTTCACTTTAAAGGAATATGTGTGTAATCACACACATCCAGAGGCTTCAATTGCTGAAGGTTACTTAATGGCAGAGTGTATGAGGTTTTGTTCTTTGTATCTAAATGATGAAGATACACTGTCTAATCAACCAATGAGACACAAAGAGGGCGACAGGGACAAACAAGGGAAGAAATTCATTCTTTCTGATAAAGAATTAGTGCAAGCTCATCGATGGATTTTGTTCCACACTGAAGCAGTCACACCTTATTTAAAGTATGCACTTCTATCTCTACTTTTATAGACAGAAAACTTACAAATTATTTTATCCTAGCTCATTTTATCTAAATGAATGTCTACTAGATTACATCTTGCTGCCCTTCATCAAGAATACCTTAACTTTTCTGATCAACAAGTTCAACGGGAGCATTTTGAAAAATTTGCAGGCTGATTTGAGAAACATATAGGTTATACCACTAATTAGTTAATTGTGTTAATGAATACTTAGTTTCACAGTACATCTAATCTGTGTGGTCTATACATTAGGTACACAATTTGCCAACCTTTGGTAGTAATGTTGCCATAGCAGAAATCAACACATTGGCAAATGGTCCACGTAGTCAAGCATTGAAATTTAATGCATTTACGGCTAATGGATATTATTTTCGTGTTAAAGATGTTGATTTGAGATGGACAACACAGAATAGTGGTGTAACTTTAAACGCAGATACCATGAATGTTTCTACCGGGAGAGATTGGAATCCTCGTGTCTACCATTTGGCTTACTATGGGAGATTAACTAATATTATTGAAATCAGTTATTCAATGGAACTGAAATTTGTGTTGTTTAGATGTGATTGACTGAATGCCACAGGAACAAAAGAAGATAACCATAACTTTACTTTAGTTAACTTTAATTATCTGTTGTATCGGAGTAATCGAGAGGGTGACGAGCCTTTTATTTTAGCATCCCAAGCACATCAAGTTTGGTATGTTTATGATGCTGTTCAAAAGGATTGGCATAATATCGTGACAATGCGTACCAAAGATCTTTCCTTTAATGTGGAAGACACCTATGATAAAGCTGGTTGATATTGTATTGCTTGTGTCTACAATGTTTTTGTTATATTGTATTGTCTTTTGTGACACAGAATGGTTTTGATGTCTTGTATTGCTTCTGCCTACAATGTTGTTGTAATCTTTCTATAAAGTTTTTAATTGTTTGCTACTTTGTAATCAGTTATATGTCATATCCATATATGTATATATCATCTCTCATATTTCATGTCGCAATCACATAATGTTATAGGTTACCATGAACAAGAGAAAGGCAGGTCGTCCCTGTATCATGGGTGAGTTTCTCCAAGCAAGTTCATCTCATTCTTCAACATTGATCAGTCATCACAACAAGTGATTTCAATGTTGCCCACTTCAATTCCCTTTGACAACTTTTCTTCTTAATATATCTCACCTGATCAGATTATGAGACTAAGAAACTACTATGTGTGATGTAGTTTATGCATGTGTCTTTGTTGCAATAACATGAGAATCCATACCTGATTCTGTTAAGTGGACCTTGATTGTCACCTTTCACAGTCTCACCACATATTTGGTGCTGTTAATCTAATTCTGAAAACTTTAACACAAGAGGCAAAACCCTACCATGTTCATGTAGGGCTGTATTTTTGTACTTAAATGGTTAGGCATGAATGTAAGTTTTTGATTGATCTTCACACATACCCTGCAAAACAGATAACGATATGAACGGCGCACCCTGCAATAGTTGTGTAATCAGAAGTTAGCTATGAATAGCTAGCTTATGTTAAAGAGTTTATAGTTTACTGAAAGAAAATAAAAATAAAAAAGATAAATAGTTTACTAATCAATCATGACAGAATATCACATAATCATGCAAGACATGCATGCAACAAAGACTTGGCTAATATCATGTCTAAATCTTTATCGGCTACTTCATAGATCTAATCAGACCAAGTACTTGCTACTTATGTGAGGGCATAATTACATCTCACTTTAATCAATAGTGTTGAGCAGGACTCCAGGTAAAATGTCAAGGCTCTACTATGTTCATATATATTATATATATGCATGTTAAATTGTTGATTCAAGTTGAAGTTTATATATCCAAACTATTCTTACTGGTCAGGGAAGAAAACGTTATGATATTACCTTCCGACAACATATAAGTCTCTTAGCCTAAATTTGTTTTGAATATATATATCGTGTGAGCTATAAGTTTGTCCGAGTACATAGTACATAGTAGTACAGTCATAGTCATGTTTTGCTTGACCTGCAATCAAGGGAAAACAGGAAGCTAAACAAACAAGGAAACACAACTATGTAAATGTTCGACATTTGTTTGAATCATGTTCATTGATACTGCAGTACTACATGCAAATTTGTATTTAGCTTTTGATGTATAACACAACTACACAAGGATATCTATATTTTCTGATTATTTACATATTTTGCAATGCAAGATCAGATTGATGTAGAACCTAAGAGAGCCTTTAGAGGTCAGTGTAAGGGTATACCTGAGTGGGAATCAGAGGTTAAAGTCCAAATAAATTTTCACCCTATAACTTTCCAGCTCGTGGGGCCAAGGGCAAGTGAACTGAAGTCACAATTAGAGCTGATAGTATGCAATGGGCAGAGAGTTCCGCTTAATATCCTGGATTGGAAGAAGGTTGATGCTAAAGTGAAGGAAAGAATTTGGACAAAGGTTAAGGTATGACATTCCTGGCCTATTTAAGATTTTATACTTCATGTATAGTATTGCTACATGATAATGGTTTACATGTTAACTACCTGTAGAGAAATGTGATGGATATTCCTGATGGCTATAAATTTTTTTGCTTGGATAACTGCAATTTGCTGTGGAAGGACCACAAGAGTAAAACAAAACTCAATCACTCTATGCCTCATAAGGATGACCCTGAACTGAGCACTAAAAATCCTCCACATATTGTGGTTTCTCAATGGATTAAGCTTGTTGCATACTGAAGCAGTGAAGATGCTAAGGTACAAGTATATGTAGCTTAGTGTTGAACAAAAGATGCATGGAAAACTGAAAGGTTTGAATTGTGAATTTTACTTGCTGGTGGTAGCTGATAGAAATTCAATTAATTGAGAATTAGGTGGCCCAATTCATAAAAACGGTCGAAAGCATTTTGCTCAAGTCAGATATGAGGCATTCCCTTATGCAGTCAATTTAAAGTATCATTGGGGCCTTCAAGTGAAAGTAACTGCTCTATTATAAGTAACTAGTTAGATAAAGAGCGGAGGTTAATCCCAAGAGTGGAGAATTAGTCTTAGTAGTGAACTGTCCTTTTTAGTTCAATTGTCAAAAGAAATGCAGTGAAAGATCAGTAGCATGAGTACCATATAATAACTAGTTTTTTTGCTTTATCTGCTTCTAGTTTGAATGAAGATATTGAATAATTCATATGATGACTTTGTTTTATATTAACAGATGGAAAGAGATGGTGAAGAAACTGATAAGTTTAGCGTGTGAAAGAAAACAGTGATTTAGAGGACTTCAATGTGAAGGAATTCATTGTAAGACTATTAATACCTTTATGTTATAGTTGGCACTTATTTTGTTGATCTTGAGTTTCTAAGATAGATGTCCAATCATATTTTGCTTTGTTGCTATTGCAGAGCCAATATGAGAAATTGCTTAGTGAGGAAACACTTAAGTACCAGCAAAAGAACATTATCAAAGACAAAGTGTTTCATTCTCTAATGGGTGAAGATGGTCATGGCTATTGTCGAACATTTGGTTCTTCAGTGCCCCGTGCTCTCATATATGCAAAGGAAGCACCATCTTTCCAAACAGATGATCTAATTACAAAAATTATAACACAAGTGCGTCAACAAGTTCAAGGGGACATTGATGAACTCCAAAGAGAAATTGGCCAGTGAAAGGGAAAGACAATGATCTTGAAAATCATAACTCAAAACCTTCCATACAAGTTAGTTATATATATTACTAATCAGTTAATTGGTTTTTTCATTACTAAAAATTGATGGCTCATATGTCTTTACTTATGAATTTCAGCAACTAGATGCAACTAGTGGGTATGAAGTGTAAGGGAGTCCACAGAAGACGATGTTGTTCCCAGTGAAAATGGTAGTCTGCCATTGAATCCAATTACTGCTGAAACATCACACTCTTCTCAAAATGGCGCTCAAAGAATTAGTACGTTTAACATTTATAAAGTATCTCTAATGTCATAGATTATGTTAGGTTAGACATGTAGTACATGGTTTTTGCTGGTAAGTGTAAGTGTACCTTTATGTTAAATTGATGTTATGATTTTTTTTACCAGCAAGTCAGCAACCTTTATGTTGATTATTGTACAAATGTATATGTTTTTTTATATTAGTGTCTTCATGATGTTCTATATAACCTGTTATATGAAGGATTGAAGGAATCGATGTCTGTTATGATCGATATTCTTCTTTGGTGGAATTGTTTGGAATGGCTTCCATAGAATGGAGTTACATTATTGCTTAGAACTATGAGATAATGAGAAGATTTATAATCCACGTACCAACTAAAGTTGAGCTTTGTATAATAAAGTTTGTAGAATCAGATTACCATCGCCAACAACAATATATATATAGCAGCATGAGAAGCATAAGAAGCAGAATTCTTTTAGTTTATAGTGGCTAACGAATTGAACCAAACAAAATCAAACATGCATCTATATGTGATCATTATGTTTGAGATTGTTTATAGGGAAAGATGGATCATCAACGACATTTGGGAGTGGCTTTTGTATAATATTTCCCTCCTTAACTGCCGACTTTAGAGTAATAGATCATGGAATAGTTACATTTGTGTTGTTGTAAAACATGTGAAGTTACCAGTCCTTAGTATTGTAACCATATAGCTTATATATAAAGCCACCATGTTGTCTGACTCCCTTTAATTACAATGTAGTTTTATATAACTTGTTTGTGATGTGGTTCCATATAACCTGTTTGTGAGTGGTTACCTAGTAATGCATATGTGTGATATGTACAGGTTATTATGGCAAAAAAGATGAAAGCAAGCAGAAAAGAAAAATGAAGTATTCTAAGAAGCAAGAGGAAACTGATGTAGCTAGGTAGAACTATTTAAGTTTGGTTTTCATAACTAGTTGGTATGAGACAATTTTACATTTCAATGACACTTTTGTTAAGGATATATATAAGACAATTTGAACTTGTATGAGATGTTGAATGTTATTTAGCAGAATATGAAGTTTGAGATGTGTCAATTTTAATTGTTTCGAGTGAATTCTAAATTTTGGAAGTAAACTACTTTGTTGGGAACGGAAAATTGACCATTTGCCACGACAAAGTGATCGATTGCAAAAGTAACTTTACATAATGCAACGACAACTTTACTAGCTTGCAACGGCACCATTATTCTTTTTTCCACGACTAATCCACATTTTGCGACTGCAAATTGATTGCATTCACTCTGGTTAATCCATTTTTTTGCGATGGCAAAATGATGCATTTGCAACGGCAAACTGATGCATTTTCCACGGCAAATCAACTTTCTTTCGATGGCAAGCTGGTTACATTTGCCGTAGCGAATCAAGGTTACTACGGCCAATGGTGTAACATTTTGTCATCGCCAAAGATATATATACTACGGCATAAACTGTAGTAACTTGTTGTCGCCAATACCAACTCTAACACTACAGCAAAAAAATTGCGCTAGCAAAAGGCTTTTGCCGCGGCAAAAACCGTAGTTAATAGTAATTGCGTCGCCACCTAAAGCGATGGAATTCGAAGAATTCCCGTAGCTAAAATTCGATTTGTCGACGCAAAAATCATTCGCTAATTTGATTTTTTGTTGTAGTGTGGGGTGTATTTAGTAAGATTCGAATCGAAATTTAACCAAATTTGGCAGGGCTTCTAAATCTCAATGCGTCCGATATGTATCCAGATTCCAGAAAAGGCCCATGTTCTCTAAGAGCATCCACACCGAGAGGTGGTTTGATCAATTGGATGGTGCGTCCAGCCGAGAGGTGCTCGAGCAACCGAAAATCGATAATGCAATGGTGAAAATCGTCGGTCGGGTTGCTCGTTGACCGAGAGCTTGAGCATAATTTACTCCGATGCTTGCACGAGCATCTGGCAAAGCCCATAACTTGTGGATGACATCAGGCTCGTAAGTTTTTTTCTTATGTCAGACGCATGTAATGCACGCGCCAGTGAAAAGAGGAAAAAAAAATTAATTTACAGAAAGTCACAGACCAATAGGAACATAACACGTGGCCTAGCTTTCAGTCTTTTAAAACTATAACGAGCCTCTAATCTGGGCCATTGATTTTGAATGAAATTTTTGATCTAACAATTCACATTCAAATGTAACGGTCATAAATTTTAGTAACGGGCAAATTGCATAATATTTACAAAATAAGTCAAAAAATGTAAAAAAAAATCCCTAAAAATTGCAGAAAACACCGTAATCTTTTTCCTAAAAATACTACTTTATTATATTCACAACTCACACCAACTTGTGCACAAGAAATTTCATATCCCCTTCCATCTCTTTTCTCATTTCCTTGAGCAATTTTTCCAAAACAATGGGCACACATTGGCTTCCTTCAGAAAATTTACAAATGTGCATCTCTTTCGTATGTCATAGCGTTGATGAATACAATGACAACAAACAAAAGAAGGATAAATTATGGGAGACAATTCATGCCGATTATATGCTATATTGGGAGCTTGCACAATGTGAAACTCCTCCAAAGAAGCCAAGGACCCAAATCGCGCTTTCGTCTCACTACAACAAGTTCAAATTACTCTTGCAAAAATGGGGCGAATGTTTACACGATGCACGAAAGTGTATAGCTAGCGGCACTTCGCTATTGGATGAAGTAAGTTTCTATTCTTTTATCATATATATATATATGATATAAATTTTATTTGATTATATGAATTAAATTGTGGAATTTATATATCTAATTTGTTTAAATATGTAGTATTGTGAAATAGCTAATATTTATTTTTTATTAGATCAATTTGACCAAGAAGAAACTGTTTACACACTTTGCATGTTACAAAGCGGTTAAAGACCATTTATCTTTTGTTGAGGTTCTACCAACTACTCCATCTCCGTATGCAAGTAATTTCCATCATATTTCATCCGCAACCGAATAATCTCCAACTATCAATTTGGGTGACGAAGAATTGAATGAGACACCTCAAAGAAATGTGGCCTCTTCCTCCAGTCCGGCTAGACCACTTGGAAATAAGGTGGCAAAGGAAGCAAGGCAATCAAAGAAACAAGATAAAACTCCTATTGAGCAATGAGTTGAGGTTTTGCATACCATTGCAAGTGATCAAACATCGTGGCATATCTCGAGGAATATACATAATGAAAGTGAGCTTAATTATTACAAATAGTACATAGAAATTCAAAAGCAGAAGGAAGCAAGGGCGGCCGAAGAGTTCAAACTCAAGAAATAAGAGGAAGAAACAAGGATCTTGATAATGGATTTGGAGGCTATGACTCCAATCTCGAAAAGGTATCTTATCAAGAGAAAACAATCAATCCTTAATGAAAGAGAACCTAGTCATGGAGAAGCTACCGATGAAACATGTTCGGATTGTTATCACCCAAGTCGTGTGCTCTTTCCATAGTAGTTATAGTATTGTACTAAGAATAAATCTAGGCTTGGCTTGTCATTATGTAATTTAAATTTTCAAGAAATAAAAAAGTAATTTATTTACTAAGACGAAATTGAAAAACATATTTGTTACACATTAAATTAAAACACATACTAAAATTAAACACACTCTTAATGGAAACACATAATAAAATTGAAACTCACATATATATTTAGACTAATATTTAGAGTATTTCTCCGGTTTCCAACCTCCAGTTGTGCTTCACCAAGTCCTTCTGGAGCTCTGTATGGATATAAACGGATTCGAGATCGACAACACGGTCGTGAAACCATTGTATATTACGTCCATCTCTTCTCACTAGCTCAAAAAGAATTTGATTCCCTTATGCATCCACCAGCCCATCATAAACATGGAAAGCTCTCGATGGGTTTTGCATGTCTTCTTCTTCATTCTCCTCATCCTTTTCCTCCACATACTCTTCCTCAACAATCATGTTATGCAATATGATGTAAGCGAATATGATCGATGTCATTACTGATTTGTGGTGCAATGTACAACTATGACGAATAATTTCCCAACGAGGTTGCAAGATGCCAATGCATATTTCCACATCTTTTCGGTATGCCTCATGTTTCTTTGCGAAGAGCTTATCTTGCGGCGTAAGGGGATTGAAAATTTTGTTCACAAATGTAGAGTACCTCAGATATATTTCGTCAGCCAGATAATTATAAGCGTTGGAGTACCTCTCTCCGTGGACTTCATAGACGTCAGTTGGGCTTCTTCCAACAAGGATCTGGTCAAATACATCAGATTGGTGGAGCACATTAATGTCATTTTTAGCTCCAGGATAACCGAAGAAACTGTGCCATATCCACGTATCATACGAGGCCACCACCTCTAGGATAATAATGGGGTGACCTTTTTGCCCCGAGTATGCGCCTTGATAGGCGGTTGGGCAATTCTTCCTTTCTCAGTGCATGCAGTTGATGCTTCCAATAATACCTAGAAAGCCTCGACGTTGACCTTTATCTAGGAGTCGCATGAGGTCCTCCGGTGTTGTAGTGCGGAGGTATCTTGGACCATAGAGGTCAACCACTTGGCGACAAAACTCCTTCATACAATTCAGGGTAGTCAATTCCCTCATCCTTGTAGTTTCAGTACACTGATCCGCGGCTGCCCTAAACACCAACATTTGTAGAGCACCGATCATCTTTTGTTGGAGAAGAAGCCCTAGCATTCTAGTGGCGTCTGCTCTTTGATGTCGATATTGGTCATGGTTGCAGAGATCCGTCATGATAATATTGAATCAGTCTGCTCATTTGGTACCTTCGCCGAAATTCTTGCGCGTTGAAGTTGGGGCGTTCAATGAAGTAATTTTTCATGAGATTTTGTCCCCTCGACTCCCTCTGTCTTGGTCGATTCAGTTTTCGACCATGACGTGAACTACGACCTTATGGTTCATCGTCGTATTGTGCTTCCTCCATGACCACCGGATTGACGAAGGATTGCTCCATATCGTCATCCTCTTGGTTTTGTTGTTATCTCCGCCTGAAAAAATTATGAAAGTTGAAATGATTCATCAGAGTGATGATGTAGAAAATCTTAATAAATGTTTAAAGAGATGTGTTATCTGCTCGGATTGGAAGAGATTTGTAGATGGTGTGAATAAAGAATGAGTGATAGATGAACGTTTTATAGTCAATTGTAGATAATATAATATTTTAAGATGAACACACGTGTCACATTGTCATTGGACTAAAATCGTATCGGAAATCTAATCCAATTATTTTGTCAATAACAATATCTGGTAGTGGCACGTGTCACAGTCATTAGTTAAAAAGCTTACTTGAAATCTAATCCAATTATTTTTTCGATTGACACGTGTCACATTTTTATTAGTGAAAAATCTTATCGAAAATCTTGTATAGTCGGTAACGACATGTGTCACATTATTATTAGTCGTAAATTTATCAGATAATTATTTATTAATTTTTTACAATATAATGAATGATAACTACTTTTGTATTTTGTGAATACCTGCATACAAAATTTGATTTCCTCTTATCGAATGATGGAAAGGAGCAATTGCTTTAACAATGCAATGGGTGCTCTAAGAGCATCCGCAGCGCAGGAGGAATTCCGGAGGAATTCCTCGATTCTGGGGTGGGCTCCATGGCTGGGAGAGGATTTCTGGAGGAAATGGTTGTGCAGCGGGGGAGAGGGGGGAGGGAGACCGAGCTTTGACCGAGGGGAATTCCTCTCGGAATTCCTGAAATCGCAACCGGGAGAGGAATTCCTCCCTGACGTCAGCAAGCGCGTGGCTGACGTCAGGCGGGAAATTTTTTTTTAAATCTAGCGTGTGTGGTACACGCACCCGGTAAAAAAAAATTTAAAAAAAAATTACCGATTTACGCAGCCAATGACAGCCCGCCACGTGGCAGGCTGTCGGCTGACTTTACTTAGCAACGGTTACAGAGATCTGGACGGTCCAAATTCAAACCAAAACTGATCGGACGGCTCACATTTGTCTGCAACGGCTACTGAAATTTTCTGAAAATTTCAGAACGAAAACTACCCAAAAAAATTCCTAAAAAATCCAAAAAAATCCCAAAAAATTTCTTAAAACCCCATACTATTTTTCTATAAATATTAGGTATTTTTTCCTTACACTTCACACTCATTTGTGCACTTCACCTATTATCCTCCTCCTCCCTCTCTCTCTCACAAAATCTTTGATTTTTGGCAAAAAAATGTCCACAAATTGGCTCATTTACGAATATGTACAATTGTGCATATCATATTGTCGCTATAGTGTGGGCCCTATCTCCGACAACAAGCAAAAAATCGACAAATTGTGGGAAAAAATCTATGCCGATTACCAGCAAAATTGGGTGATGGGTCAAGGTGAAGTGAGAGCGGAACCGAGGACCCAAAAGGCACTCACCTCTCGTTTTGCTAAGTTGAAGCCAAACTTGTCACAATGGAAAGCGGCGCTTGCATACGCAAGAAGGAATCCGGAATCCGGCGGAAATTTGCATGATGAGGTAAGAATTTATTTTGTGACCTATATTAATTTTTATTTTTGTGACCTATATAAAAGATGTGACCTATATAAAAAATGTGACCTATATTAATTTTTGTGACCTATATAAAAAATGTGACATATATTAATTTTTGTGACCTATATAAAAAATGTGACCTATATTAATTTTTGTGACCTATATAAAAAATGTGACCTATATTAATTTTTATTTTTGTAGTTAAGGAAAGCTCAAACGTGGTATGTCGGAAAACAAAAAAAAGAGTTTACGCACTTTGCGTGTTGGGAAATGGTGAAGGATCATCCTACTTTTAGAGTCGTTGAAACTAGCACTCCACCATCTTACAATTCCTATGTCGAAGTTACGCCTACCTCAAATGTAGTGTCTCCTATGGTCAACTTGGATGAAGATGAAGTGATTCCACCATCACAAAGCAACGTTGGAGGTACCTCGAGTCCGCCTAGACCTGAATGAGTGAAGGCGGCGAAAGAGGCAAAAAGAAAGGGAAAGAAGGTCATGACACCTACGAATGAGCTTCGAGATGAGACTTTGAAGAACATCGCAGCTAATCAAAAGATGTTCGCCGAATGGCAAAGGGCAACCGAAGAATCTCAGAGAATGGTTGATGTGAAAAACTACAAATTGAGGGAACGAGAAGAAGAAACAAGGATCATGACAATGAATTTCGAGGCTATGACTCCAAATTCAAAGAAGTACTTCATGAAGCGGAAATCAGAGATCCTTCAGCAAGTAGATGACGATGAAGGAGAAGTCGGCGATGCTAGCTTTACCGGTTGTTATCGTCCCCGCAACCTTGATTTTAGTGATTAGTTTTGTAATTTCAATTCATGTAATTTCAATTCATGTAATTTCAATTTCTGTAATTTCAATTCATGTAATTTCAATTCATGTAATTTCAATTCATGTAATTTCAATTTCAAGAAATGAACACGCACTTTATTTATTTAGATCGAGCTTCAAATTTAAATTCATTGATTATTAAGAGAAACACACATACAAAAGGGAAACACACATACAAAATGGAAACACACAAATTGCAAACACACATATCTCGCGCACATTAATTAGAGATGTTCACCGGTTTCAAGAAACCAGTTGTGCTTCACTAAGTCCTTTTGAAGTTCACCATGGAGATAAACTGATTGTAAATCGATGAGCCGGTCGCTAAACCGTTGGTGATGCTGATCTCTTCCCACTGGCTCAAATGAAATTCGGTGACCCGTTTCATCCACCGGCCCATCATATAGTGTGGAAGCAGTCACTGGGTTTTGTAAATCTTCTTCCTCATTCTCCTCAAAATCGTCTTCCACAAATTCATCCTCGACAATCATGTTATGCATTATGATGCAAGCCAACATGATCATTTTTAATGTTGATTTGTGATGGCACATGGCTGAGTGACGAATGATAGCCCAACGAGATTGTAAGATGCCAAAGCACCTCTCCACATCTTTACGATATGCCTCTTGTTTCCTTGCGAACAGCTTCTGTGGTTGATCTTGCGGATTGGATATTGTCTTGACGAACGAGGAATACCTGGGATATATTCCATCAGCTAGATAATAAGTCTGGTGGTAAGTCATACCATGGACTTGATACGTCGATTGCGGGCTTCTTCCGGCAAGGAGTTCATCGAAGACATCAGAGGAGTTGAGCACATTAATATCATTTTGTGCTCCAGGCGTCCCAAAGAAGCTGTGCCATATCCACGTGTCATATGAGGCCACCGCCTCTAAGATTATTGTCGGACGAGCCTTCCGCCCCGAGTATGACCCTTGCCAAGCTGTTGGGCAATTCTTCCATTCCCAGTGCATGCAGTCGATGCTTCCGATCATACCAGGAAATCCCCGTTGCCTCGCCCTTTTTAGAAGTCGAGTTATGTCAGCCGCATTCGGAGCGCGGAGGTAACGGTCTTGGTAAAGCAAGACCACCTGTGTGCACCACTTCTTCATGCATTTGAGTGTTGTTGACTCCCCCATCCTTGTGTATTCAGAACACTGATCTGCGGCTGCGCCGTACGCCAACATTCGTAGAGCACCTGTCATCTTTTGCTCGGGGAGGAGTCCTTGCAATCCAATGGCATCTTCTCTTTGATGCCAAAACGGGTCGTGGTTACAGAGATATGTCTTGATCCGGTTGAACAAGTGCGTGCTCATTCGAAACCTCCGGCGAAAATCCTACTCGTGGAAAACAGGGCGTTCCACAAAGTAATCGTCCAGCAGATTCTGACCCCTTGGTTCCCTTTGCCTTTGTACGTTTGGACGGCGGCGACGAGGTGGCTCATCATCAAACGAGGCAACTACCATGGCGGCATCAACGACGAAGGAATTCATCATTGCGGTAGCTTGCCGACGTTGTTGACGCCTCCTCCTCCTTGACTCATCGTAATCGTTAGGATCCATCTTCTGTATGAGAGAAAGTGAAGAAGTGTGTTTACGGGTGTTGTGAGGTTTCAAGGCAAGGAGGCATGGTTACAGATTTTATAGCAAAATTGGCTAATCTGATGTTGAACGACGGGTACACGTGTCACATCCTCAGTGGTCGCAAATCTGACGGGAAATCTTCAATGGATAACTTAGCCGATAACGACACGTGGATGAGTACACGTGTCACATCCTGATTTGTCAAAAATCTCACCGGAAATCTTCATCAATAATTTAGCCGACATTGACACGTGGATGAGTACACGTGTCGCATCCTGATTTGTCGGAAATCTCACCAGAAATCTTCATCAATAATTTAGCCGACAGTGACACGTGTCACAATATGAGTCGTCGGAAATCTTACCGAAAATTTAGTTCAATAGTAATATTACAAATCGTTGGATAAGCATATTACAAATAATTAATCAAAACTTTATTTTATGATTATGAATAGTAATAGGAATTCCTATTTGTTGCACTGCTGCGCAAAAAAGTTGAATAGGAAATCATATTTGCTGAATAGTAACAGGAATTCCTGAAATAGGAATTAGGAAGCCTGAAATAGAAATTTATGGGTGCGATGCCCTAAGACTGACCCAAACAATAATAGAAAAGAAAAAGTGGCGGGCTCTAACCTTAAACTTTAATAGTTTAATTCAAACACAAATCCGAATGGTTCTCGCACTCTTGTTTTTTGGGTTATCACTCTTCCTGAGTCCAAAAAAATTCAAATCACTCGAGGCTTCTCACTCCTTTCCTCTTCACTCACACTCACTCGCTCACTCTAGTCTCCCCGGCCATGAAGACCAAACCAGACGAGTCCGTTCGGACGAAGATGGAGTCGCTACGGCTGGCCTGCGATCGAGATATTACGACTCCGCAGCAGCAGAAGACGGATGATGCTTTGACGGCGGCGGTTCGCCACTCCATGGCCTCTATCCGCGCCAGAGTCAAAGAAACCGTCCAGTGCCATGGTCGAGTCTTTTACTCTTTGATTTCTCTTTTCTCCAGATTTGTACGGATCCGTTGTGGAAATTAGGGTTCTATGAGATTGGGGGATAGTGTAAATGTGAATGTAAGTCTTTAAATTTGACTGAATTTTGTTTTGTTTGGATCGTAATTAGGTAAAATCCGAGAGGCCAAAGCGGAATTGAGGCAAGCTGAGGATGATTTGTTCAAGGCGCTCGCAGGTTAGTTTCTGTGCCTATTGAACTAAAATTTCATCATGACACAATTACAGGTGGAAAGCTTGATATAGCATTTTTGTTAGATAGACTGATTTGTGTTGTTATAAATGTTCACATCAATTATCTGAATTCTTTTGTTGTGGTCAACAATCTGCTGCGGATATATGATTATGTATATGTATATGTATGCTTCATTGGTTTGTAGCGAAGACTCACAAGGAGGCCAAGCGGATGGCAATGATGGATGAAATTGTTGCTAGGAAAGCTAGAATTGACGAACTTAAGAGAGCGGCGCAATATGGGAGGGCTAGGAGGGATGAATATGCTGCATTTATTTCTCAGCAGTTCTCTGGTAATATTTTCTGATGGTTATAGTATATTGTTTTAAATTCATACTGTTTGGTTGTATTGTTTGTTTTGTTCTATTGTTCATTCAACTGTTTTTGAAATGTAAAAGTTTTTCAACATTGGCAGGATCTGAAGAGAGGCCTACTGAACAAAGTAAAGAAGAAATAGAAGAGACCATATCGTGGTACAATAAAATACTTGGTTTCAAAATTGAAGGCGGACCTGGTAATGGAAGTCTTTTGTTTTTGCAAAATTTATTGGGATATATCATGGAGAATGACTTAGAAACCTTCTATGTTCAGGGGTAAAATTCACATTTAAGAACGTTAACTTAAATAATCCAGACGAGGAATTCTCCTTCACTGTTAGGCATGCAAATGATGTGTACACCTGTAAGCATTGTACTTTCTAAAGGTTATTGTCCTATCAGATTCATGAGAGTACTGTCCATCTTAACCTCTGTATGTTTCTTTCTTCTAATCTTCAGTGTTAGATTGTGATCCACACTTGAATGTGATCAAGGAGTTGTTAGATGAATTGAACAGAACGAATGGATTATTTAAGTTTGTCAGAGATATGAGACTAAGGTTTTTAGAAGCGGCCTCTGGAGGTACAACTTATCTCTTCATTTTACCTGAAGACTTGCTTGCTGGAAATTTAGCATGACCTAAATGGTCCTCTCTTATAAAGACTAGCTTTTTAGCACAGCTCTTTAGTATTTTAATTGAAAAATAAATTGTGTACATTAACTGCAGTTGACTTGTGAGAAGGATTAGAGTAATCTTTTACCCATTTTTTCAGATAAAATAATGTGTCTATCATGATTCAACAGGTTTACCAATGGTTATCCATCAAGAGTATTCCATTATTTCTGGGTCTGCTCCAGCATTGTCAATGTCATCTGACAAAGTGAATCTCTGGCCGAGAGACATGAGCACCAAGGTCAACATGATGAAGTTAGTAGACAAGTCAAGAAACTAAACCTTGGAAAGGGGAGTAAAGCTCAAAGTCTATCTCCTGGGTCTGCATCTGGCCATTTGCAACCAAACATAGCCAATGGTTGCTTGCAGCAAAAGTGGGAAGGCTTCAGTGGATAATTGCAAGGTTAAAGATTTATCACACGACGGTAGAGTTTTGACAATTGACAATTACTGTTATGCTCACTTGTTTACATAAATTTATTCTTTGCATATTTACGCAATTATTTACATGTCATAATGACTTGAATACATATCTATTAAGATGTTGGTTGACATAGTCGTCTATGGATTAAAAAACAAGTTTGCTTCCATAAGTTGTATGCTTCAGATTCATCATTTGCTAAATTGGAGCATTGGCTCTCATTGCAGTCAGCAAAGTACTTCCCAGTTACGCCTTCCAATTCTGCGCTTAAAGCAACATAACACGCAGTTGAAGCACCTTGAGATGTTGATTTCAGTAACTTGGATGCTATGAAGAATACAGAATCTGCATGAAAAGGAGAGTTTCTCATGAAATTAGCATTTATATTTTTTGGTGCACATAAAAGTAGAATTCATATTGCACTGCATAAGCGAATCGTGTATATGTAAATTTGAATCAATGCAAGGAAGAATTGTTGAATCCATGCCTGTGATGAAGCCTTTATGAGCTCTAATAATTCCGGTCTTCACGATTCCCGGATGTACTGCATTGATGGTTACTTTTGCATTTCTTGCCTGCAAAAGTGTGAAGTTAAAGATAATGAGCTTGTGAGCTTTCACTCTAACGTACAAATGCATCATGGTGCCGGTGCTAATTCTAATTCATCAACAGTTTCCACTTACCTTAAGCTGTTTAGCCAATTCCTTGGCATGCAATATGCTGGCCAATTTAGACTGTGCATATGCTCTTGTTCCATTGTAACTGCATGAATGAAAGTAGCTGATTATAGTTTTCTGATATTTATGATACCAAATAGGTATGTATGTGTGTGTATATATATATATATATATATAACACAGTTCACAGCAATATACGTTATTAGGGGAAGGTGTGGTTGGTTTACTTCTTTGGGTTGAGCAGTTGTTTGAAGCAAAAACTTTCCTTCTTTACCCAGCTGTGTATCACAGAAGAAACATTGATGATTCTTCCTTGGATGCCGGTCTGAGCTGCTGTTTCCACCATTTTTTCCAGCAGCATTTCTGTCATAAAGTAATGTCCTGCCAAAGAGAAAATGTACGTAGTTGGATTAAAATCCTCCCAAGTACCTAAATTCGTCGCTTCAATCCTTCAGGACTCTAGCACTGTAGCACAGTAGAGACGTAATTGTATGGGACTCGCACAAGGACGAGCTAGAATGGGTACATTGTTGGGTCTGTGGGCTTATCCCATAAACGTGCTCTCGTGGTCCATTATTTGGACAAACCATTGGAGCATGGCCCAACTTCTCTTGTCATTTTTGGCATGCAGTCTATTCATGTCACATGAGTAACCTACATCTTGTCATTTGGACAAACCATTGGGGCATGGCCCAACTTCTCTTGTCATTTTTGGCATGCAGTCTATTCTTGTCGCATTTCCAACATTTGCACCAATAGACTGCTAGCTAATATCATTTCTTCTCAGATAAATATATATATATCATTTTTTCGTTATTGTGTTATAAAATTTGGAAAAATAACTGAAATCATATTAACTTTGATTTATAAAGTATGATATAAATTATTTTGGTCCCTCAAGTTTATCTTTATATTTCACTTTGGTTATTCAAGTATGACATATATTACTTTGGTCATTCAAATTTATTTTTATCTATCACGCATACATATATATATATATATGCATGAATCTAGAGGACGGAAGTGATACTACTTTATTATGTACCTATATACATGATTCACACATATTAAATATACAACTTTGATCTCCTAATAGACACATTTTAAGGGATAGAAAAGAATGAGCACATCCAAAGGTTGTGATTCAAAGACATAAAATTTATAGTAAGACCGAGTTAATTATTTTCAATCACAACCGTTAGGATGTGCTTATCCCTTAAAATGTGTCCTTAGGGGAGCAAACCTCGTTAAAGATGAGCTGTGATCTAGAAAGATACCTAAGTAATTGGTAGCAAATGTCATCTCGATTTTATCTTCAGAATACTCCAAAGCTTGAGAAAATATCCCTCCATTGTTTCTGCAGAGAAGAGGATTTCATGCATATAAGTGCAGGAACAACAAGTTCAAAGAAACTAACAAGATTGGTCAAACAGCTTAGACCATTAGAGAATAGATCAACAATTAATATATCTCAAATCTTTACATAGAAGAAACTCACATAAGGATATTGAGGGGCAATCTTAGAGCCAAGAACTCGGAGCAGAATCTATGAACAGAAGTAAGTGAGCTGAGATCAATCTCCATTATTATAACCTCAGCTTTGGGACTCTCTCTTTGGATTCCCTCCTTCACTTTCGCCGCCTTGGCCAAGTCTCTTGCCGGCATCACAATCCTCACTCCTCTCTTCGCCATCACTCTCGCTGTCTCAGCTCCAATCCCTGAAGTTGCCCCTATAAATTTTGCATATATTCAACACAGAATTTAGTGATTTTTGGTTTTGTAGCTTCTGTTCATGTAAGGAGGTACGTGAAAATAACTGGTTCACAAAAAATGGTCCAGAAAGTAGTACTGATCGAGAGCAACTCGATCTAAACCAATTACATATGGCTTACCGATGATCAAAAGAGACAAACCAATATCTTGCTAGAGCCAAAAAGAACCACTAACATGTATAGACTGTACGTATATGCCATGGAATCTTATATTTAATTATATAAAAGATCACTGATCGAATAATTGATCGAATAAAATAGTTTAGCACAAAATTGTTGGAGAAAAGGGGTAGGAATATATGTTCTTCGATTCCGGAGATCTTGTCAGTTATGTTCCATATCTGCAGAAAGCGGAGCTACCATTGCTTTAAAGTTCTTTAGAGAGAGAGAGAGAGAGAGAGAGAGAGAGAGCATAAAATGATAAAATCAACCAAACAAAGAATACATATCAGAACTTCGTCACATATGTGAATTTTTCTTTAGCACCTATCGATTTCAAAACTCGAGATTAAAGAAACAAACTGTTGGTACGTGAAAGAATGACATGAACATATACATGTTTTACATGTATACAATAAATCTGAGATCATATGCATGTAATGAAACTAACCAGTGATAATTGTAGTTAGAGGAGAAGAGACTGATGAGGAACAACAAAAACCCCGAGTAACTTGTTCAGCTGTAGATTTTGACCCATAGCCACTTGGTCCGGCAATTCCTGCCAAGTACTTTAGTGTTTCTTTCATGGAGGATTGGAGGATATATGGTTTCCAACGAAGAATGTTATCCTGGACTGCAGCAAATATAGAGACCAAATTTATAGTGCAGCACAGTGGACGTGGAGAGTACGTTTTAGAGTAGTCATTAGACCACGCTAAACTCTGTGGTCTCAGCCAATAAACACAAATATTGGAAATTTCTGGTGCCAGTCAAGGTATATGATTGGTCCAGAGTCCAGACCACTTATTGTAATTATATTCAATGGTCCCTGAAATAAGTGATTACCTTCAATTCTTCAAAGTGTACTGCTTTAGAGCAAAGAAATTGCACCCTTGGTTTTTCATCTTTGTTTTTCATTATTACTGTCTGTTAATTGCGTTTTCAAGTGCATTATAGATATGATTAATCATGATCATCCATTATATATATATAAGAAAGAGTATCGCTGAATTAATTGAGTAATAGATAAACCGCTACGTACGTACGTACCCTTTGATCAAAATCAAAGAGTAGCCATTATATTTATCCTATTCAAAGGCTAGGATACACCTTTAAATGCATCACAGTACTGCATGTTCATGCGAATGAATTTACATATGCAGTAGTGTACGTTGTACATTATTCGAATATATAATACATGTCAACTATATTATTTCTCTATTCAATTGTATTAGTTCATACTCACATAAAATATGGTGGACATCAAAATTGACTTAGTATTGCTTGACAAGCAAGTACGTATAATAATATTATAAATAATAGGAGTTTAATTACATAGAATTGACTTGTTAGTATGATTGAAATCGCTAATTAAATATATATATATATGTCGATCAAGAAAGAACTTGATCAGGCTATATATATGCATGTCAGTGAGTTCATCCATCGAAGTTGTTCAAAGCACATCCAGCATCATTCAGATTCATCAGATGCACGCAGAAAAGCCACAGTAGTAGCAAGTGAAGGGTGCTGTGAAAGTGTGAATTGATAACCACACACGTGCACACCTAGAAGGAAAATCATCTTGCATATATGATATAATTACAGACAAAGTTGTTTGGGAGTATCTGTTTGAATTTGATGACAGAAGAGATCGATCGATCGAGAACGAAAATTGTAGATCGACTTTATAGAGTTTGTATGAGTTCCACAGAAGACAGAATTGCTTTGTTGCGTGCGATCTGTCTCTCACGTCCCCTTTTTGTCGCTTTGGCCATTTTCGCCTATTGGAACAAATAAGCTCACTTTCTTGTATGGAAATGATGGGGTTTGCTCTTTACTGGACGTAAAGAGAACTCTGAGGTTGACTCCTCAACAATGGAATGTGAACTGGCTATTGCACGACGGACCCTTCTGTTTCCTCTTCTCCATACACCTCTCATGACATGACATGCCACACATATATGAAGAACCTCTCTCTTTCTCTCTCTCTCTCTTTCTCTTTCTACTATGCATGTACAGTGTTTGCCCTAGCTAGCCTCTTCGTCGTATTCATGGCATGCTAGAAAGTGCATGTTAAAGTTGCTGAGCAAGCTTTGCTGGAATGGAATGCCAGTTTTCGATCTGTAAATACAGTGCGCCATTTACAGGGTACGTACGTCGAGGCTTGTGGTATACTAAAGGTCAAGAGGGAAGGGACCTGCATGTTTCTGGATTCGAACTGCTTTTGCATGTAGTTCTGTCGTGGACTCGTGGGCGTGAACTATAAAGATCAATCAAACTGTCTTTCCTGTCATTGTTTTTGGCACAGACTATCCTCTTGTTTTCGGATTATCATGCAAGCTAGATAGACAAAAGTCACAAAACTACACAAGAACTAAATTATTACTAGCTAGGTTTTGAAGTGTACGGGTGTTCCAAAATAGTTAACTTAACAAGAACATTTCCAGCGAATTAAAACAAGCAAAATTGTCAAGGAGCTAGCTGTTAATGATTTGATGCATATTTCATATTGGCGCAAAAATGAACAGCAGCTCGTAGAGATATGGTAAGTCTACTCGACGTGAGTCATGCGGCAAGTTTATTAAGAGATGGTGGAAAACATTGAGATTAAAGAAATGGATTTTGTTTTCAAACTAGTAGATCATAATCCACACCTAACATTATTTTCCGTTGTCTCTTTCTCAGACTAATTAGTCCTAATATGTCCGTATAGTTTATTTTTAAATGAATCTAGCTGCTAGTCAATTAGTGATCGAGAACTTTGGGAGTGCATTGAATTAAATTTAAAAAAATAAGAGAAAGAGGAACGCACATTCCTTTACTTAATTAAAAACAAATATCAATAGAATGTCATTAAACAACATAGCAATAAAGTCTCTGAAAATCGATCCATGACCTTTAATTAACATTGTCATTCGATCCTCAAGATTGTTTAACAAATCATTCCTTGAATTCTTAAGGCAAACAAACCCCAACAACTCCACTGATGGTATACCAACTGAAAAACAAAGTATCAGAAGTGTTGGAGAGGAAAGACATTGATAAAGTGATAAGTTAAATAAATTATAAGTAATTAAACTAAATTCAATACTAATCGAGATATTTTGTATAAAACTCAACACCTTTAAGGTGGTTCAAGTTTCGACAATATCGGTTATATTAGGGGGTCCACATGACAAGACCCGCCTCAGATATCTGACGTCACCCGAGACAAACCATGTGGGACCCATATTAGGCTAGTTCATACCGTAAATACAGCGGCCAAACTAACATAAGTTACCCGAATCTTGAACTTAAAGAGAAACCGACTTTAACATTACATAAAAATAAACTCTCGAGATTAAGTACTTGACTTTTAAACTTACAAAGACACAAAAAAAGTGTACTGCAACGTTTACAACTTAAATACATAATTTACAAAAAGTCGGTAATCAAAGCGTCTAGACAAACTGAAAAAGAAATATATAACAGTAGGTCATCAGATAACCTAGTCAGAGCAAAACAGAAGCAGTGGAGATAGTAAGTCTCGTTAACTAGTTGGACACACCTTCAGCCGTCTAATATGCAATCTAGGCAACGTAAACCGAAAAGCCCAGGAAATGCAGTTTTAAACGTTAGAGTGAGTGGACAAAATAAAAAACTGAATAACTGTTCAGCGGGTGCTGGCTGTACTAATCATTGCTAAATAATGATAGTTTATAGATAATGTCTATATAACTATGAAGGCAATGATAAAAGCTCAGGAAATGCAGTTTTACAATGTTAGAGTGAGTGGACAAAAGAAAAAAACTGAATAACTATTTAGCAGGTGCTGGCTGTACTAATCATCGCTAAATAATGATAGCCGATAGATAATGTCTATATAACTACGAAGGCAATGATTGGCAGATGGTAGCTGGATCAATCATCTTTTGATCACCTAGCAGGTGCTGGCTGAACTAGATGATCATTACCGGCAAGTGCTGGCTAAACCGGAGTTATTACTTATAGGTCAGGCCAAGTGACTATTACATGTATGCATACATATAATAATAATATGATAGTGGAAACCTACGAATAAAACGTATAACTCAATGATAACTGAATTCTAAAACTGAATGATACGGAAAAACTGAATTCTGAAACTAAAAACTCATAATCGCATGCACATAGTATTTGAAAATAAAAGTTCACTCATAGACTTAGGTCTCCTGTCTAACTGAATTCTCCACCGCTTCTGAATCAGCGTGTTATCCTGAAATAACGAAGATTATTTAATAACCACTCGTCTAAAACGATATCAAATAACACGTTCACTCCACGAGTATTCCTGTCGAGAATATCACATTCTCAAATTACTTGATTATTGAATTTCCAATGAGTTTCTAAAACTAATCATATGTCAAAATAACTTAATGTACTTCCAAAGTCGTCATACGTTTCTAAACAATTCTACGTCTAATCAACGTTCAACTTGATAAACTTGCTAAATCGTAATAATGTTAACTACAATCCAATTATTTCCACTTTCAATCCATTAATTACATCAAATTTATTCGCAAACCTCTTTAATACAATCCTCATATTAATACGAGCAAAACGATATAAAACTTCTGCCGAAAAACCCTTCACCAGAGCACCACTGTGCACCACAGGCGGTGCCACCCCTATTTTCGGCGACCCGAACCTGAAAACACTCAAAATCTTGCAAGCAACATTTCATTACAAAGTCACAACATCCAATTCAAAATCTAAATCGTCCAATTTACCTTTGAACTCAAAACTCTCAAAAACTTCAAATCGTCGATTCGTTCACCTCTGATTGAATTGGGAAGTAACCAAGGTATGGTTAGCTTCATGGTGGTAAGGGTTACAAAGCCCAGTGGGTCTCCTTGACTGATTTGAGCTCGAAAATAAACATCCCCAAATTCTATGGTTCTTGGATTTTCGATTCGGGTTCGTTGATTTCCAGGCTAAATCGATGAGCAATAGGTTCGTGGGTATATTAGAGATGGTAGACGAGAGCAAGAGGAAGATTTTGACACCTTGTTTGCTTGATTTAGTGGTCGACCGGTGGTAGACCGCCGACGACAATATGAGAGAGATGAAAGGAACGAGAGAGAAGAGAGAGAGAGAGAGAGAGTAAAATGGTGAGGGAGAGAAAAAATTTCCGAAATGGTAACTTGTGACTTTCCACAAATGGAAAGTTTCTATTTATACTTTCAGAGTTACCGAAATATAACTTTCGACAAAATTCCTCTAACCATAACTTCTTCGTCGTAATTCTAATTTCAAGTTTCCACGAGTCCACGAACTCGTCTCCACTAGCTCAACGACTTTCATAAAGGAGATTTCTCGAGCTACTAAACCCATATGAAAATTGATTACAAGACCTTCACTAATTACCCACGGTAAAAACTATTCAGTACACTCGACTAAACTTTACTTGATTCGTAAAAAGTTAAAATTAGGTACAGATCACAATCTCCCCCCCCCCCTTCCTCAGGAAAATTTCGTCCTTGAAATTTCGTACCTGGTTGTTGATCAAAAAGATGAGGGTATTGTTTGCGCATCTGGTCCTCGGGTTCCCAAGTTGCTTCTTCTACTTGGCGATTCCGCCACAACACTTTCACCAAAGGAATCAATTTATTGTGGAGTACCTGCTCTCTCCTATCAAGCACTTAGGTTCTTCTTCATACACTAGATCTTCTCACACTATAATAGGTTGCTCTAAAAGGACATGCAAATGATCTACTATGTATTTTCATAGTACTGATATGTGGAAATTATCATGTACCTGAGACAACTCCTCTGGTAACTGTAAGCGGTATGTTACTGGACCTACTCTTTCCAGAATCTCATAGGATCCAATATACCTCAGACTGAGTTTCCCATGCTTCCCAAAGCATATTACACTTTTCCATGGAGATAACTTCAGGAAAACTTTTATCACCAATCTGAAACTCGAGGTCCTTCGACGTTTATCCACATAACACTTCTGTCGACTCTGAGCTACCTTGAGTATCTCTCTAATTACATCAATCTTCTTAGATGTCGTCTTTATATAATCAGGTCCTAGAAGTATTCTTTCTCCTACTTCACTCCAACATAATGGCATTCTACATTGTTTCCCGTATAAAGCTTCATAAGGAGTCATGCTTATGCTGGAGTGGTAACTGCTATTGTAAGCAAACTCCACCAAACCCAACTGACTATTCCAATCACTCTTACATTGCATTACATAAGATCTTAACATATCTTCCAAGTTTTGGATGGTTCTTTCTGACTTCCCGTCAGTCTGAGGATGAAAATTAGCGCTAAAATGCAGCTTCGTTCCCAAGGCTCCATGTAATTGTTCCCAAAATGTTGAAGTAAATCGAGCATCTCGATCTGACACAATGGACTCTGGTACTCCATGTAACGACCCAAACCGAAAATTGTATGTTAATTGGCTTGGTTTGCACATTTCACGATTAGTCGCGGTTTTGTCGTAATTGATCGATATGGCGGGTTTGTTCACGACTAAATTATCGGGTAAGAATTTGGTTTGAGTTCCTTCACGAAAATTGTAGAGGATTTTATTTCGAGTTCGTAGGAGGTTTCAAAGGATTTTTCGGGTAATCGTAGAATATAAAATGGAAATTTGAAATTATCATCGAGTTAGTCGTACTTATCCGTTTGGGTTTGAGTTATCCGAATTGTGAATTTGGTCGGTTCGCGGCATATAAATATCGAATAGTCGTAAAATTGTCAAAAAGTCACATTTGGACCGAGTTTGACTGAGTTGGACTGAGTTGACTCGGGTTGACCCGTTTTGCCCACCGATCCGTTTTCTTCTTGTCGTCGGACCCAGCGTTTCCGGCCACCTCCGGCCGAGTTCTTGGTATGGTTGGAAAGCTCTCTTGATTTCCTATTGATTCATGTATTTATTTGTGTGATTTGGTTGAGATTTGAGGGAGTTCGAGCTCGTTGAAATCCTTGGATTTTTCTGGAATCGAGTGGTGTTTTCCGGTGAGTTTTGGTGTCGGGTTAGAGGGGGGTTAGCTTCCCCTCAACCCCTTGAAGATTCCTGGGTGGTTTTTTTGGGAATTGGTGGAGGTTTGAGGTGGTCCGTGGTGGTGACCAGAGAGGAAAATCTGGCGAGGCTTTCGACCGAAATTCCGGCCGGTGTGATTTGTTTTGGCCTTGATGGTAGAAGGGAAATGTGTTGGGCTTGAGAAGAGGAAGAGTTTGAGGTAAGGGTCGCCGGAGTTGGTCACCGTTGGCGCCACGCCGCCACCAACGGCGGCGGTCAACGGCGGAGCTTCGGCGAGGTTGACTTTTTGGGATTTTTGGAGATTTTTGTACCGTTTTGCTCATAATCATATTCCGATCATAGTCGTGAGGTTCTTGAGTTGATTTGAGTATTCTATTTTGGGACGAGGGTGTTTGGGTATATTTTGAGAATTTTACTATCCTCGTCGATATTTCGAGAGATACGTCTTTCGAGAACACGGGGTTCTTGACGTATTAGCTCTTTATGTTGTGATTCTATATGTATTTATCGTATCCCTGTTGTTCAGGTGATCGTGATCGAGTGTTTGGCGAGAGATCTTCCGCCGGACCTCAGAGTTAGCTTCGTACTGTGAGTGGACACTTTGATTTTCACTGTCGATTTGCAAGTCTTGATTATGCATTTTATGTTATGCATTTTACGAGTATGAAATTATGATTATGCATTTATGATTATATATATTTACTTGGAGGCACATATATGATTTGTTTTACATGGATTATGGATATAGGGATGCATCGATGCACTGACTTCTCGACTGATCCCCCAGATGCTCCGGGAAGGTTATGACAAACGTCTGACCCGTGATTATATGGCTCACGGGCAGGTTATGACAAACCCCTTACCTAGTTGAGCATGATTGTAACTTTGAGGAAAATGTACTCAAGTTACGGCCTCCATATTTTATACGGTATCCAGGAAGGTTATGACAACCACCTTACCTGTGATTGATGATTTTTGACTCGCATCAAGATTTCATGTTTATATTGGTGAAAGGCATATTATTATTTTTGTCCACTCACTCTAACAATTTCATTTGCCTTCCCCTGGGCTTTTTGGTTTCTTTTGCCCAGTTTGCAGTTTGAATTCCAGGGTTGCACGTCGACGGTGGAGGCGTAGAGTTCAAGTCACACTTCAGTTCGTGTAGGTTCTTTGTTCGACCTACTGATTGTATATGATGTATATAGGAGTCGCTCTGAATACTTATGTTTGTTTTCAGTTGAGTTTACTCCTGAATGTTTTTCTGGATTTCTTGTAAACCTTGTGGTTTATTATATATATGATGTTGAGAAATCCAGATGGGGAACGGAGCCCCACGGTTTGGCTTTTGTGGAATATTCGAAGTGTGATTCTCTTTGCAAGTTCTAATTTTGGCTCACGTATTTCAAAGTAAACTCTGGCAAAAAAATTTTAAGGTCATGTTTTTGAAGGAGTTTGATTTCGGTTTAGGCAACTAAATCGAAGTCGGGTCCTTTCACTCCATGCAACCTTACTATTGCATCCACAAAAAACCTTGCTAATTTATCAAGACTATATGTCTCTTTAATTGCTAAGAAATAAGCAGACTTAGTCAGTCTATCCACTATCACCCAGATTCTATCATAACCATCGCGAGTACGCGGTAACTTGAATATAAAACCCATAGTAATATGCACGCTCACATTTTCCACTCGGGAATCAAAAATGGTTGTAACAAACCTGACGGCCTCTTTCATTCTGCTTTAACCTGCTGACAGATTAAGCAACTCCTAACATACGTTGCAATATCCCTCTTCATTTTAGGCCACCAATAGTAGTCCTTAAGAAAATGATACATCTTGGTATTACCAAGATGCATTATGTATGCTAAACAGTGCGCTTCCTCAAGTATTTTCTTCTTCATTGCTTCAACATTTAGGACACTTAGCCTGCCTTTGAACAATAGCTTACCATCCTCTCTTTGAGAGAAATCCATATTTGCATCATCTTGTGCGGCTTCTCTCCACTTGTTCGTGGATACGTTCTGGAGTTGGACATCACGCACGCAATCAAGTAGCACAATTCTTACATGAAACTTTGCCACTAAAGCAATTTCATTATCACCCTAATCATGTAGATGTATTTGTGCACCAGTGGTCCCCAATTCATACAGAAGTGGAACCCTTGCTGTTTTGAGGTAAGACAATGACACATGTGACTTTCGACTAAGTGCGTCAGTTACCACATTAGCCTTACCTGGGTGATACTCAATGACACAGTCATAGTCTTTAATTAATTCCATCCATCGTCTTTGTTTCAAATTCAAATCATTTTGCGAGGCTACGTAAGTGAGACTCTTGTGATCTGTGAAAATTTGACATTTAGCTCCATATAAATAATGTCATCAAATCTTGAGTGCAAAAACCACTGCTGCAAATTCAAGATCATGAGTTAGGTAGTTTCCTTCATGTGGCTTTAACTATCTGGATGCATACGCAATGACTCGTTGATGCTACATCAACACACATCCCAATCCTAATCTTAAAGCATCACAATACACCACATATTCTCCACTATTATTAGGTAAAGCTAAAACTGGAGCCATTGCCAACTTCTCTTTGAGATCCTGAAAACTTCTTTCGCAATCATCTAACCATATAAACTTCACCCCCTTTCTAGTCAGCTTGGTAAGAGAACTAGCTATTCTAGAGAAATCCTAAATGAAACGACGATAATAACCAGCTAGACCCAAGAAACTTCTTGTATAATTCACATTGGTAGGTCTTTCCTAATTCATGATTGCCTCTACTTTTTGTGGATCTACAGTGACTTCTGCAGCTGATACAACATGAACTAAAAACCCAACATTATCAAACCAAAATTCACACTTACTGAATTTGGCATACAACCGAGCATTCGAAGGATCTGTAATACCAAATGTATGTGTTGTACATGTTGCTCCTTATCTTTGGAATAAATATCTTCGATAAAGACAATCACAAATTGATCCAAGTAAGGTCTAACTACTCAATTCATAAGGTCCACGAATGATGCTGGTGCATTGATCAATCCAAATGGCATTACACAAAACTCATAATGACTATAGCGTGACCTAAATGTCGTCTTATGAATGTCTGGGTCTCATATACCCAGCTGATGATATCCTGACATTAACTCAATCTTTGAAAATGCAATGATTTCTTTTAGTTGATCAAACAAATCATCAATGCGAGACAATGGATACTTGTTCTTCATTGTGACTTGATTCAACTTCCAATAGTCAATACAAAGCCTAAGGGTACCATCTTTCTTCTTCACAAACATTGGGGAACCCCAAGGTGAAATAATAGGTCGTATGAAACCCTTATCAATCATCTCCTGCAATTGTGTTTTAAACTCTTGAAGCTCTGCTAGCTAAAGCCATTATGTATGATGCTTGGGAGATTAGGGTCGTTCCTGGGGAGTAACTCAATCGTAAAATCTATTTCCCTCTTTGGAGGTAATCTTGGCAAATCCTTAGGAAAAAATATCACCGTACTGACTTACTATTGGAATATCCTCAAGTTTAGCTTTTTTCACCCGAGTGTTCACTACATGTGCCAAATAAGACTGACACCCTTTTGACAACATCTTTTCAGCTTTAACAGTTGATACTAAACATGATGATAACGCATTCCTTTCACCCTGAAAAGATAATTCTGGTGTACCTAAGCCTTTAAATATGACCTCCTTTTAAAAAAAATCAACTACTACTCGGTGGGGCTCCAAGAAATCCATTTCCAAAATTGCATCAAATTCAGCGATATCAAGAAGGATCAAGTCAAAACTCCTAAAACGTGCCCCCTAATGACAACGTCACAATTCTCATACACTCTAGTCACTTTATATGTATCACCTAAAGCTAAGGTTACCCTCCATTCCCCAATAAGAGGAAATGATGCTCTAGTACTCAATGCAACTAGTTTACTAGAGATCAATGAATGTGGAACTCCATGGTCTATTAAAATAAAAGCAGGTTGACCAAGAATATATAACGTACCCATTATGACTTTCGGAGAAGCTCTACCCTCTTCAAGGGTTATAACATGCAATTTGGGCTGGGTCATCGGTCGTCCTTGTTGGCCTCCACCACGTTGCGTACCACTTGGATCTGCAACTCTAGCCCGTGTGACTTTGGTAAGGGTGTTCTCTGCAACATGATTGCAATTATGAGTAGGATATAAGGTAGTAGTCCCCGAAACATATTGTGGACACTGTTTCCTATAATGGCCTGGTTGTCCACACTGAAAACATACAATGACACCCGCTCGACACTCTCCCAGATGATGTTTATGACAATTCGAACATTCAGGATACTCTCTTGGAAGTCGTGCCGAACTACTAAAGGATATGATGTTCCTACTAGTGCCGCTAGTTATGCTTTGATGGCTGCTCATTTGGTATGAATTACTAGAACATCCCTTAAATCTAGAAGCTCTAGAGCTAGGGCTAAATGTGCCAGGACGATCACTAAAAGATGGTCTGACCTCCCATGTTGAAGCTCTCTTATGAGGACCTTGACTAGGGCCTCTAGATTCTAAAGGTCGAGAGTGAGGAAGAATTCTACTATCGCACCTGATAGCCATATCGACTAAGTCAACAAAACTTGATAGCTTGGTTGATGCTAGCATGTCTTTAATTTCCTCATACAAGCCCATTTTGAACATGTGACACTTCTCCACCTCAGTAGCCACCAAAGACGGTGCATAGCGATACAAGCTCAAAAATTGTTCCTCATACTGTTGTACTTTCATGCTCCCCATTTTGAGATCTTGAAACTCCTTATACTTCTAATCTTGCATAGCTGAAGTGAAGTATTGACTAAGAAACAATTATGTGAACTCACCCCAAGTAAATTCCTTGGGATCTCTCTGCATCGTTTCCCTTCAATCATACACTCCTTTATTCAGGAGGTCGACCGCTAGTGGTACTTTCTCATGTTCGGGGCAATCTATTCTTGCAAACATTCTTTCTATGCTCTTTAACAAACTATGAGCATCTGCAGGGTCATCAATACCTGTAAAGTATATGGCATATGCTTCTGTGCATGAACCACGATAACACGCTCATGGTTACCGTGAAGAGGAAAGGCATTTACAATACGCTCAAGACTATGCCCTATACGATCATATGCTCCGTCTACATTCCCAGGAGCATGCTCACCTACATCCTTAGCCTTAGGCGGAGGGTTCTACTAAGGTGCGTGTCCACGACCACAAGGCATGATACCTAAAAGAAGACAAAATCAGTTCACTCTGGAAAACAAGATTGGAAGATACCTTACATCGTTAGTGACACATAATGCCCGAAAGCATACGATGGTTATCTGCCGCGGACGGGCCATCATAACTCTAAGTATCACCAAAGATATAAGATAGCCAACAGGATATGACAACCTAATGCTCTGATACCAAGTTGACAAGACCCACCTCAAATACCTGACGTCACCCGTGACAAGCCATGTGGGACCCACATCAAGCTAGCTCACATCGTAAATATAGTGGCTAACCCAACATGAGTTATCCGAAACTTGAACTTAAAGAGAAACTGACTTTAATACAATTTAAAAATAAACTCCTAAGACTAAGTACTTAGACTGCTAAACTTACAAAGGCACAAAAAAAAGTGTACTGCAACGTTTACAACTTAAATACATAATTTACAAAAAGTCAGCACTCAGAGTGTCTAGACAAACTGGAAAAGAAATATATAACATAAGTAGGTCATCAAATAACCTACTCATAGTAAAATGGAAGCAGCGGAGATAGTAAGCCTCGTCAACTAGTTGGACACACCTTCAGCCGTCTAATCTGCAATATGGGCAACATCAACCGAAAAACCCAAGAAATGCACTTTTAAAACGTTCGAGTGAGTGGACAAAATAAAAAATTGAATAACTGTAAATCTGAATATTTTGCATTTCCAGCTCTACTTGAATTTAAAAGCTAGCATGCGATATACTGAACAATGACTTCTACTCATGTCCAGAATGACGTCGATGTTTAGCAGTTGCTGGTTGTACTAATTATCTCTAAATAATGATAGTTGATAGATAATGTCTATATAACTATGGATGCGATGATTGACAGATGCTGGCTGGACTAATCATTTTTGGATCACCTAACAAGTGTTGGCTAAACTAGATGATCATTATCGGCAGGTGTTGGCTGAACTATAGTTGTCACTTAGAGGTCAGACCAAGTGACTATTACATGTATGTATACATATAATAATAATATAATAGTGGAAACCTCTGAATAAAGCATATAACTCAATGATAACTGAATTCTGAAATTGAATGATACAGAAAAACTGAATTCTGAAACTAAAAACTCATAATCGCATGCATATAGTATTTGAAAATAAAAGTCCACTCACAGACTTAAGTCTCCTGTCTAGCTGAATTCTCCGTCGCTTTTAATTCGGCGTGTTGTCCCTGAAACAACGAAGATTATTTAATAATTATTCGTCTAAAATGACATCGAATAACACGTTCACTCAAACAGTATTCCTATCGAGAATATCACATTCTCGAATGACATGATTACTGAATTTCCAATGAGTTTCTAAAACTAATCGTATGTCAAAAAAAAATAATGTACTTTCAAAGTCGCCATACGTTTCTAAACAATTCTACATAAAATCGACGTTCAACTTGATAAACTTGCTAAATCGTAATAATGTTAATTACAATCCGATTATGTCCATTTTCAATCCACTAATTACATCAAATTGATTCGCAAACCTCTTCCACAATGAGAGAAAGGTGAGAGGAACGGGAGAGAAGAGAGAGAAGTAAAACTGTGAGAGAGAGAGAGAGAGAGAGAGAGAGAGAAAAAAAATATTCTCAAAATGGTAACTTGTGACTTTCCACAAATGAAAAGTTCCTATTTAAACTTGCAGAGTTACCGAAACATAACTTTTTCGACAAAATTCATCTAACCATAACTTCTTCATCGTAATTCTAATTTCAAAGTTCCACGAGTCCACGAACTTGTCTCCACGAGCTCAACAATTTTTATAAAGGAGATTTCTTGAGCTACTAAACCCATATGAAAATTGATTACAGGACCTTCACTAATTACCTGCGGTAAAAATTATTCACCACACTCGACTAAACTTTACTTGATTCGTAAAAAGTTAAAATTAGCTACGGGTTATCACACCACATGTCACGTTTGTCACAGCTTAATATGTTATTAGAGCAGGTCCATCTCCAGTCTCGTCTCCCTTCTCCGCTCATCTCATCAGGCTCGATTTGGGTTCCTTCAATCTCCCCGACGATCATTTTGGGATCTATCTTGTCTCCAGATTTTTTATGGTCATTCCGGAATTGGTTCTTCTAATTTCATGTGCATACCTAGAGCGAGGTTGCACATGCGGAGGCGTGTTGGAGAGAAAAATATTTCACATTGATAAAGTGACAAGTTAAATATAACCAGTTGCGTCGCCCTTCTCTGCTCATCTCATCGGGCCTGATTTGGGTTCCTTCAATCTCCCCGACGATCATTTTAGGGTCTATCTTGTCTCCCAATTTTTTTGATGGTCAGCGAGGTTGCACGTGCGGGGGCGTGTTAGAGAAGAAAAAATATCACATTGATAAAGTGACAAGTTAAATATAACTTATAAGTAGTTGCACTAAACCTGATCATTCTAGGGTCTATCTTGTCTCCCAATTTTTGATGGTCATTTTAGAATCGGTTCTTCTAATTCTACGTGCATACCTAGAGCGAGGTTGCACGTGCGGAGACTTTTTGAAGAGGAAAATATCCCACATTAATTCCAAGGTCTATCTTGTCTCCTGATTTTCGATAGTCTGATAGTTGCATATTTATACAACTTTCTTATGTTTAATCATGTAAAATTACTTGGCTCATTTGTTTAGTTTTTGATATTTATTAATATTTTTATTTATTCAGGTCATATGGAGAAATTACAAAAATAAAAAATAAAAAAGGGAAATCCTAAGGCAATTGGATCAAGAAGTCAAGAGTCCACAGAGAAAGAAGTCCAAGCCTTGTTTGGAGAGGAAATGGCCCAAGAAATCAACCATATATAAAAGGAATTTTCAGGAAATAATTAGGGTTGGAGATTTCAGAGAGAAAAATACTCAAAAGAGAGAGAGACCCGAAGCTAGAAGGAGATGAGCAGCTGTCGATCTTCGATCCATCGAAGATCTGGCATTCAATCCATCAAAAGCACCTTGCCGAGTTTTCTAGGTTTTTTTTGTTCTTTTTTCTTTCCCATCATATTTTGCTATGATGTTATTACGACTATAAGTAGCTAAATTAACTTAGTTAGAGGTTGATTGAAGCCCTAGATATGCTTGCGATTATGAACCGCTTTTGATTCTATTAACTATTTGGATGTGTTTTGTTTCACTGTTTTCTCACCAATGATTTCTATGTTCATGTTTCTTTGAGTGCACGCTTAGATGTATGGCTTAGGATCTATAGTCTTGAATGTATACATGACCGCCTTATCATTGCATATTCTTTAAAGACAAACATGTATTTGTGTGAAACAATCCTTAGTGATGTAAGGGTGACCACCTTATCAACCTTTGAAGCTTTGTTATTCTTCAAACATTCTTAAAACATAATGACTTCAGTTCTCTAAGCTTAAATCACCATATGTATAAGTCGGTTAATTGAGGAGAAAGATCAAGCGGATTGTCCCTCCCTCTTTCATGCCAAGTAAGAGAGTGTAATACACAAGATGACTTAACCAAAGCTCTTGTGTGGGGAATATTCATCCATGGTTAGTTCAATTATATTGGAGAGGTCGTAAGTATGTCTAGGGTGGAGAGAAGTCCTTAACATTCATATCTTATTGATTTTCTTCAACAATTTACTTTTTGCAATTTATTGATTTCTGCATTAGTTAGAGCTTAGCCGATTTATTTCAGCAACCAGTTCAACTTAGAACACCCTTAAATTTTTTGTGGCAGTCCACCAATGTATCTAGTTTATTGTATCCAATTTTCGTGTCATTTGAGTGTGTCTAGAGTAGGTTCATAGTATCGTTAGTATATTGTAGTCGAGTCTATCAGCATTTAGATTTTGTGTTAGGATTTAGTGTCACAAATTCCTTGTGTTCGATAAACCCTATTTATCATACTATATTGATATATCCAAACTGAGAATATGGTATATTTTCATAAGTGCTTACCCGCCTATCATGGCCATTTCGGAATCGGTTCTTCTAATTCTACGTACATACCTAGAGCGAGGTTGAGCAAGTGGGGTCTTATTGAAGATGAAAAGATCCCACATTGATAAAGTAAAGTTCAATATAAGAGTAAATTACTTAAACAATGTCTGATTTTTTTTGCCTCGGGCAGCTTAGTACCCAAACTTTAAAAAGTTATCAATACGGTGTCTGGATTTGCATTTTACTATAAAACTAGGGTCTCCGTCAATTTTTCGTTAAATCTCCGTTAATAAAGTGATGTGGCTGGCGAAAGATTAAAAAATGAAGGGCAACATTGTCATTTAGCATCGAGTAAATTGTTTAGACAATATCTGAAATTTGTTGCTTTGGGAAACTTAGTACCCAAACTTTAAAAGTTATCGATGTGATGTCCGAATTTTAGTTTTGCCATAAAAATAGGGTTTTCGTTAGATTTTCGTCTGAAAAATGTCAAATTGATGACGTGGCATTCTAAAAATTCATAATAAATGTATAATGGCTATTATGCCCTCCATATTCCAAAATTGATCCATTTTTCTTTTTTGGTCTGATCCAAAAAGGTCGTCACATCCCCTTGCACAATGCGTGCGCAAGCTGACAGTCTCTCTCCAACCTAGTTGCACTCTCAAGCTCCTCTCCTACCTGGCATCGCATCATGCTCAGCCCTCTTGCCACATCTTTAATTCTCTTAACCTCTGTATTCTCTTTCTCCGATCCTTCTTCGATCAATCATGGTTGTCTGTTCCCGGCAACCCCCTTGTCAAATGGCCCCCACTCTTACCATCTTCGCCTCCTCCCTCTCTCCCACACCTAAACCCCTCTGCAAATTCAAATCCTTAACCCCTTATTCCGACCCCAAATTCTCGCAAAACGACTTCTCCACGATTGCTGACCTGCTCGCCGATCTATCCGTCTCCCCCGGTTTGTCTTTCCATAACGCATTGGACACAGCCAGAATCTACTCGAGTCCAAGTCTAATCCAGGCCGTATTTGACCACTTCAATTTGATGTTCCTTTGGGCCGAGAAGCAGCCCCAATTTTGATGCTCTGTGATGCTCTTTAGCCAAGGCGCACGAGTTTGACGCCGCATTTTTCCCTCATTTTGAACCAAAACTAAAAATGGATCAAAAATTACTAAACGATGAAGACCTGAAAAGAAACTGATGGTAAAACCATAAGCAAACCCCTAAGGTGCTCAGAGGAATAAAAATACGAAGAAGAAGAAGAAGAAGAAGAAGAAGAAGAAGAAGAAGAAGAAGAAGAAGAAGAAGAAGAAGAAGAAGAAGAAGAAGAAGAAGAAGAAGGAGAAGAAGACCTCTGTGCCCTAGAGAAAAAAATTGGGTGCACACATCAAGTTTTTGGGTGCTCATATAAATTCTTTGGTTGCCTAATTCATTTATGTTGACTATTGAGGCAAAATGACGATGTTGCCTTATATTTCTAATCTCGAGCTTGTCATGTCACTTTCTTTATGGAGATTTAACGAAAAATTGACAGCGACCCTAATTTTATAGCAAAATGAAAGTCCAAACACCACATTGATAACCTAGGTTGCATTGAAGCTTTGAAGTGAAGGCGCTTCCCGCTTCAGAAGCGGAAGCTCGCCGGAAGTTTTAGGAAGCACGATTCCAAAAATATTCATTTTGAAAGCATTTTGGAAGCACGATTCCAAAAAATATATTCTTTTTGAAAACTTGATATTTCATATTGGAAGCGCTAAATCGTATTTCACAAAGAATCATGAGAGAAATTTAGTATTTTTTTTATATTATTATACATGTACTTGTTTGAAAACAATCAAATTGGAATTAAATTCTAATAATGTTTTACATTACTTACCAAATTATATTTTTCTATGTATATATAATTAATTTTTTATTATATATTAGACATTTTCTTCACGTACCCGCTTTCGTTAGTTTATTTTTAAAAACGCTTCCGCGTTTCCTCACGTTTCACTTCCACTCATTCGTACCCGCTTCCATGCAACTTAGTTGATAACTAACTTTTGGAATATGGAGAGCATAATAGTCATTACACCTTTCTTCTAAATTTTGAGAATGCCATGTCATCAATTTGATGTTTTTCAGACGGAAATATGACAAAGACTAATTTTATAGCAAAATGAAAGTTTAGATATCACATTGAACTTTTTAAGTTTGGTTACTAAATTGTCCGAGACAACAAAATTCAGACACTCTTTAAACAATTTGCTCTAAATATAACTTATAAATAGTTTGACTAAACTCAATACTAACCAAGGAATTTTATCACAATTTAATAAGAAATTAAGCACAACCACTTAAGCTAACTGAAGAGAACAATTTTCTGTTACCATCTCCATTCTCAACAACTCATTATTGACTTAAGCATAACACTAAGGCCATATTTTCCCTTCACGTAGAAAAAAATTGAAATACCCCAAAGAAAACCTAAGGGACCGAGTGCTAAAAAGATGTCTCCTCCCACGCCAAAATTTTCATACCTGAATCGATTCATTCCGTAAAGGAAAATTTACCCACTGCCGACATACCCTTAAGCTTTTCCTTATCTCAATCATATCAAAACCAACCTCTTTTCTTCATCCATAAACACCAAGTAAAAAAAACTTAGGGGTTACTTGCAAAAGAACCTTATTATACACATCTCATCTTGATCATGAGTCCCATCGGATCCCCACGACCACAATCCAACCGTGGATATGCGAAATCGAAGAGTTCATAACTTTCACAAAGGGAGTCAATCACGGAATAGAGTGTGACACAGTTACACCCTAGTGCTTCAGTGCTTGCTTCCCCTTTATAATACCTCTGATTAATTAATTAATCTATAAATTAATTATAATTAAACATTTTGGATATGAAGCTAGGATCGTAACAGATCCCCTAAGATTCCAAAACAATTCCACGTTTGTGGCCCTTGCTAGCAAAGGTTTGGAGAAAAGTTTGTTTGTCTTCATCTTTCAAATGTGTATGAGACCATGAGCTTTATCCAACCTAAATTAATCAAAACGACGTGGAATTTGAGATTTAAGAAGTTTAATATATGTATATTCTAGCTAGGATTATGATATGTTAAATTAATTAGCTAGGTTTGAGAGAAGACATGGACATACCTCCTCCTTACCAACATTATTAAAGAAATGGCTAAACATGTATGCTCTTGAAGATCACTGCAGGTTGATCACATGATGGAAATGGAGACATTTATATGAAGTTAACCCAATTAGCATTCAAAAGACAACATAATGTGTTTGCCATTCTTATTCTTATGGTGAGTAGTGGAGTTTACTATTTTAGGATAGGGCAAGTCAATACATATAATTTTCCCTAGTGACATGATGGTAATTACAGTGCTAGCTAGACTTCTTAAGTTTTTCATGTGATAGCTTGCACACGCATACAACTCTATAAGCTCTATTTATATGTGATGATACTTTGAAGTTTGAACCGTTTCCTAGAAAGATTGATTCAGAAGGTTAATTTCGTTGCCATTTTCACTATCAATTGGGCTAGTAGTGGCTCCAACCCGTAAGCCCAGTAAGATTCGATCGGCTGGCCCAATAGGCCCAATTAGAGTGTGTACATAGCTGATGAGCCGGTAACCCGACTCGTTTGCTTCCCGGTTCTCTATTTCGCGGCTGTAGACTCAAAGTTTCAATCTCTGCTCACTCCTCGCAACTAATTAGGGTTTCTCAATTTCTATGGATCCCCACCCTCGGCTCGATGACGTAAGTCCTCCCCAAATCCCCCCTCAGCTACTGCCTCAACTACATCTGTATCTGTTCAAATTTTCTTGTTAAGATTAATTCCGATTCGTTTCGTTAACCTCAGGATGATGATTTCGGTGGAGATTTTCCGGGAACTAGTGGCGCCAGGCGGTCCGGTAAGCTTTGGTTTTGTCGTTACCGAACACTGTGCACTTCAATTTTGCTTACTGATTTCTGTAATGTCTATTTTGATGTGTGAAATTTTTAGGCAATAAGAGAAGCTATGGTGAGCTTGAAGACGAAGATGACGACTTTGGCTCAAAGCAGGTATCTTCAGTGAAATTTTGAACCATTTTATGTGAATGTGTGAATTATTTCGATACATGACTATCTAGGTTGAACTTGTATGAAACAATGTTTGAGTTGAAATTTTGTTTGTCTTCGGTTTACGGTAGGATTAGTAAAACTAGCCATTGAATTTTGGTGTGTTGGTTCACTCCAACAAACAAAGGGTGAATATAGCTGTCCAACTTCAACACACACTTCAGTATTATAGAGTTGGCCGAATGTTATATATCTGTATTTGGGTACATTTGATATACCTTTCGTTGCTTTCTGTTCCTGTTATTAGTTGTTCATTTTGAGGTATTGATAGTGATTTATTTACAACGCAGGGTAAAGCAAAAATTGAAGAAACTGCTCCTGGTGTTACAACAGGAATGATTTTGTCTCTTCGTGAGAGGTACGTTGGAATGTAGAATGGGTCATAGTTTACTGATCCTACCACATTGGGCAGTTAGTTTCTGTTGGAATTTTCATCAGGACCTAAACTGATTATTACATTGTAACTTGTTTTGCAGTCTCCAGACTTGTAAGGATGATCTTGTAAAGTGTCAAGTATGTCATTTCCCCTCTTTCTATTTCTTCATTGTCTTTCAGTCGGTGATCTGTCACTATTATGATAACAAACTCCATCTAGTTTGAAAGTCCAATGCTTATTAGCTGTAGATTTACGAATTAAGTCGTTGTAATTCTTTTTGGTCACATGTTTGATTCATGGGACCTGTTGATGGATGCATTACAATATGGCTTATACCTCCGTTTTACACGTTCTCTCGGTTCTTACAGACGGAACGGGATGCAGCAAAATCTGAGGTTCAGAAGTGGCATTCTGCATTTCAGAATGAGTCCTTCATTACACCGGGGACTTCTCCTGGTTAGTTCCACAATATTCAAGAGTGTTCTTCCTTCTTTGCAAACCCTTGCTGTGTATTATGTAATTACTTGATCTTGTCTGAGAATCTAGTTACCTTTTGATCATTTAAAAAGTGAGTCCAAACTCTCATTGTAGATCCCACATCAGTCATCAATTATCTTCAGACCCTGAAAAACTCCGAGGAGTCATTGAAAGAACAGGTTCTTATTCATTGTACCCGTTGCATTAGTCATCAGTAATCTCCAACAACTTTTCATGTTTTTTCTTCTTGTTATCAGTTAGAGAAGGCAAAGAAAAAGGAAGCAGCATTCATAGTGACATTTGCAAAACGGGAGCAAGAAATAGCAGAACTCAAGGTAATGTCTTTTGATTTCTGGTCCTTTAATTATTCCAGTATATATGTGATTTATTATGTACATACTCATCAAATGATAAAGGAGCATTTAGCAGATTCTGTTTCCAGTAGGAATGAAGTCATTATGTTTTGTTGGGGAACAATTTGTAAACAGAGAATATGTAATGTGTGGGACTGAGGATGAGGAATCCTCAACCTGTAAAGAAGAATAGAACTCAAAGAGCTTCATAGAAACTAATTAATGGAGATAGAAACACGAAAACAGCAGTCAGTTCATGTGAGCTAGCATGTCATAATAGAACAAAAGAAGAGAGCTAATTTTGTTTTAGAGTCAAGTGATGTGCTGACCAAAATAGAGTAGGAATATATGAATAGGTAGAATAGTAGGAATGATGTTCTGATAAGGAGATTTGCTCATAGAAGGCTTCCGGAGTTTATAGCCCTGAACCTCAATTTATAGGGCCTTGGGAATTTGGTAATGCTGTGGCGCAATTGCACATTAACTATGTTCTCCTGTTCATGAATATTGTGTATGCTAGTCCTTAGCATAGATCAAACGTGATTTTTGTTATGCTAAAAAAGTCTCACACTGCATGATTGGTTTGATAATTAATGTGTGATCATAAGACTCAATTTTCTCAATACAGTCTGCAGTCCGGGATCTTAAAGCTCAACTCAAGCCACCATCATTGCAGGTTAGCTAAAACCAGGAGTTGTTTTCTTTTTCAAAAGTTCAAGTATCCAATGTTTGGTTTGTTGTCCCCATAATTGTTATTGTTAATTCAGATGTGTTGCTTGTGGCCTAAAACTTTTGTTCTCATTATTGTACAGGCAAGAAAACTGTTGCTTGATCCTGCAATTCATGAAGAGTTTACTCGTCTAAAGGTTTGTGATCTGGAAGTTTGTGTTCTAATTAAATTCCGTCAAAGACCTAGAGTTGATGACAGTTTATTTATCTTAAAATTGGAATGAGGAACAAAACTTATATTTTTGGTCAAGGTTTTCTATACATCTGTAACTACAATTTTTTTTTCCATGGCTCCCAAATGTTAGAATTTGGTGGAGGAGAAGGAGAAAAAAGTGAAAGAGTTGAATGAGAATATAGCTGCTAATACATTTACTCCAACAAGCAAGATGGGGAAACAATTAATGGCTAAATGTAAGACCCTGCAAGAGGAGAACGAGGAGATCGGCAATGAAGCATCTGAGGGAAAGGTACGCCTTTTGCATCCATGGAATATTAGATGTATCATGTAATTTTGTCCTTTCTTTCTCTTAACCCTGCAATTATTATATATATATATATATATTCTGTGTCTCCAAAGTTTATATTTAGCATCCCTAATTATGTTGTCTCATACTGTTTGCCATCACATGGTTCCTCTTTATGTTGTCTAATGTCTACCAAGTTTGTATTTCTTGGTGGTGGTGTCCAGTTAATATGATTGATAAAATGGTCTGCAGATGCATGAATTATCCATGAAGCTTGCTTTGCAAAAGAACCAAAATGCAGAACTTAGAAGTCAATTTGAAGGTCAGACCAATGAGAATTGTCTTTTAAGTTATCAATAGCTGGCTTTTATAGTCAGTTCATCGATGTTCATTCTTTTTGTGTTTCTGCTTACAGGATTGCACAAGCATATGGAGGGACTCACAAATGATGTGGAAAGATCAAATGAAATGGTTTGCTTCCCTTTACAAGCCTAATTACTCTGGCCGTCAATTATTTGATTGGTTCTAATTACATATTAAAAGTCGTAATATGTGCATTTGTGGGGATGGTCAGTCTTGTATTAGTTATAGATACTTTGAACCGACAGTGTATAATGAAGAGAACTTTATGACATATCTCATGATTTGCTGCTTCTTTTGAGAACCAGTATTTGATACAGCTTACTTTGCAGGTGGCCATCATACAAGAGCAGCTTGAACAGAAAGATAGTGAAATCAGAAGATTAAAAGAAGAGCTGGAGCAGAAGAGCATAATGGTGGAGGAGAAAACGGATCCAGCCTCTGATAATGGAAAAGTCACTGATGAGGTGATGGTATCTGCGGAAGCCAATGGCTCTGATGATAAAGATTAGTAGGATATCATAGGTTTTATTCACCCTGTTGTATGTACATTTATCAATAAATTTTGAAAATTAAATTTTGTAAACTGGTGGAAATGCAATGTCTCGAGTGTTTCTGCTTGATTGAGATAGTTATCTAACAGAACTGCTCGCCTGGATACGTAACGGACCAGAATAATGTTCCACGTTTGCTTCAGTCGATGAGAATCAGATGGAAGTTCTCAACCATTCTAAGCATATTTTTCTATTGATGTTGCAGACCTGGATACATAATTCTCATTGAAAGTTGTGAGAATTGCCACGAAATCCAGGTCCTCTAATAAAGTCATGGTCGTGCATTCGTTCTACAGTTCTACTCCTAATTGGTATATACTACTGTTAAACTGACAAATCCTATCAGCAATGCTTTAATCTTCCTTGAGGCCACCCTAATCCAGTACTACCAATGTTGCCTTGAGCTTGAATAGGTTCAACCAATCCCTTTGTAGTCTTCCCAAGTGTCTCCCCCTGCAAACATCAAATAAAAGTAACAAAAAGGTGAGTACCCCTACAAGATGGATTTCACTGAATGGAAATTGATCGAGCAAGAATAAGCTTCTGCTTGATGCAAGTCCAACAACAAGTAACGAGAAGTTCAGTTTATTTTAAGCTACAGCATACAATCTAAACAATTACCTCCTTCCAGCCCATGCTTTCTAACACTTTTATGGCGTAACTACCGACTCCAAATGACATGTACAAGGCCTCTGCTGCAGCTACTTCCGTGGAAGGCATTGGCCGATCACTGTCACCGTATATTGAATGCTTCTGTCCTGGACCCACATCATACCCACCATGCAAGGCTCTTCTATCAGCAGCTCTATCCTTACATTGATAGCTTTCAAGCTGGAAATATGAGGGAGATGTGAAGATGTGAGAAATGCATCGTCAACATCTTACAATGAATAGCAGTATAATTGGCAGCAACTCATCTGATTTAAGATAATATTTTAGACTGAATCCATCTTGAGTGAATTTTGAAGGGTACTTGTTGACATGCTGGGTTTGCTTATGCAGCACTGCTTACTTGGATTGTGTATATCAACCAGTTGTCTTTGACAATGGAAATACATTTATATGATGAATTCAACAAGAGTAAAGTAAAGCCTTTGGCCATGCCAAGTTGCCTTTCTATGTGCTGAGTCTAGTAACAATGATGAACCCTTGCTGAGTGTGCATTTCCATCTGCAGTCTTGGATTCGCCCTTTCCACTAAATTTAGAAAGGTGAAGAATTTCTTTGCTGTCTGATAATTCGGGGAAGCCCCAATCCTTAGTTGGATTTGAAGAATCATAAGTTAACAAGGAAGCCAAATATCGTTTACTAGGAGTCCTCAGTTTATAAACTTGACCTAAAATAATCAGGGATAGTCATCCAGTGCAACAATCAAGTTTCAGAATCAACTACAAAAACATGTTTGACAGAGAATACATCATTTTACATAATGCAGTGAATGTTTGATCATCACTATGTATCTGTTGCCAACATGCCAAGTAGGTAGAGGAAAATGCAAACCTGTTGTAACTTGTACCAGGTCAAGATGCACTTCACATATTGGAGCAGTTTTCGGTAGACCACCACCAGAAGGCAAAGCGAGATGAAGCTTGGCAGAGAATTTTGCTAACCTCCCAACAAGCCTTGGCAACTCACTTTTCCATCGTTCCTCGAGTTTGTGACCATTTCCCAGTCCCATATACTTATCAGTGAATACTCCGGGACTGACACTTCTGCATCTTGAACAACCTGACCATACTGAGCTCGCCAGTTTTCTTCATCCCATGAACCGCCATTTCCAAACACAATCATATGTCTTGTTAAATTGTACAACTACTTGAATGGAGTCTAATCAACAATCATGCATGTTAACTATGTGCTACTCATTAAAACAAGTAGTGGATTTCAAACAATCACTAAGTGACAGCCACATATCGGTAACACGTACCTTCATCAGAGACACCTTCACTTGATTTCACCGCAACATCATTCATCTCCGCTTCATTGAAATCGCAACTATCATTCTTACCTGCGATTCAACAAAGAACCCATATTATATCCTATTACAGGCTTCCAGCCATACCAATCTTTAATCTCAAAATGGATAGAACGAGTCAGAACAAACCATCAGAAACATCTTTATCATCAGCAGCATTGGCCTCTAAGTTGGAATAGCCAGACAAATATAGATCAATAAGCGTATCCTCTAGCCTAGTAAAAACCCACTTCACCAAGGTAAGTAAAATACTTGACTACTCAAACTCAACAAGCAATGACTAAACTAAAGAGAGAAGAATACCACTCTGAAGGAGGAGGGTGGTTCTCAGGTGTATCATTACCACTGCACTCTGCCTCTCCTGTTCAAAAAATGCAACCTTTTCAATGATTCCGAGTGATCACTCATAGTGAAAATAATAGACAGAGAACACTAGTATTGCCACCCAACTCGAAACAGTGATCACTAAACAACATAGAAGCCATGAAATAACAAGCAATGCCTCACCTACAGCTGAAAAAGACTCTTCTTGAATGGGATTCTCAGTAGCAGTTACTTGGGTCTGATTGGTTTCCGAATCATCACCCTGAAAAATAGAAAAATCAATCCACCCAAAATGAAAAACAGAGAGCAAACATAAACCAGAGAATAACAGAGCAATTAGATCAAGATTCAAGAGGGAAGAAGTGTTAACCTCAAGAAGCAGGTAATTTCCGTCTTGGAATTTGTAGTATAGGCCATCATGAGTGCTGTAGTACCAGCCAGCATTAGGGTCATGGTAGAATCCGCTACTGGCATGAAAGAAGAGCTGAGATTGTTGGTCCCAGACAAACGAGTCGTTCGGGTATTGGGTATTGCTGTATTCAGCGGCGCTCGGACTCTCCATTTACGTTAGCTTTTCCTTCTTCTGTCTAATCGGAAATTCTGAATCCCCGCGACGGTTTACCCCCCGAGGTTATTCGGGTTCAGCCGTATTTTTATGTGACTTGGGGTGTATTTTTACCTCATCCGACCGTGGTAAGTTGTTTATAGCGTTGATAACAGACTTTTCAGTAATTTTTTCAGACCGCGTTTATAAGTATAAACGCCGGTACCGTTTTAATGCACACAGACCATAAAATTACATATTTATTGAAGAAGAGAAGTAAAGAAAATTGGTAATAGATTAAAATTGTATTTTATTTATTGATAGATTATTTTTAAATAGGTATTATAATCTGATACAATAAATTTTTCGGTAAATCAATGATTGAGAGAATCTCTATATCTACTCTAATTAGGACAAGACACGCACCGGGATACCAGAAAAATTATTCTCTTAAACACTCCCACTAAAAACTTTGCCAAGTAAACAAAAACCACTTGAGTAAAAACAAAAGCTTTGTCGAAGGAAAAAAGAATACAACACATCAACTACAAAAACGATCACATGTGATGTAGACTCCCCCTGATGTCTACGAAATGAACTCCCCCTTATCGGTAACTCAATCTTGGAGTTCAGACAATCTTCGCATACCAATGCGTCTCACATGCTTTGCAAATGTAGATTTTGGTAAAGACTTGGTGAACAAGTCTACAACATTATCCACCAAACCAATCTGATCCAAGTCTGCAACATTTTTTTGAACTTTTATTTGTCGATAAAACCGATATAAAATACATCAAAAAAATATCATTTCCGGGTGACATCTTCGATAGGTCGAGAAGAACCACTCGACGGGTCAAAGAAACCCAAAATAAACTTTGATTTTTTGATAACAATTTCGTCGACGGGTCGAGGAGGATTTTCTACGAGTCGAGAGTTGGAAAATTTTGTCACAGTGGGATACATTCGACGGGTCGAAGAAATCTTAAAACCAATATCGATTTTTCGATATATTTCTTGACGGGTCTATTAGAAAATTCGACAGGTTGAGTTTGTGACTATGTGAAAACATAAGCGTGCATTCGACGGGTCGAGTGAAACCATTGACGGATCGAAGAAATGCAAAACCGTTTCAGAATGATACCATCGACAGGTCGAAAATCTCTAGAATCAAATCATCATTTCTTTTGTCTCATTTTTATGAAACTTTGGTGTCATAATGCCATATGATTTTGTAGAATTTGAACCTTGTAAGCAATATGTATGAACATAACCATTCTTAATACTTTTAAATACTGAAAGAAAGATCTTTTATTGCTTTGTCAACATCAAAAACTTACATCAAGAGATTGTTCTGATTCAATAACCTTGACTAAAAATAAAGTCAAATACAATGCTAAACTTAATTACATAGTAGAGATATCGACTAAGCGAAATCTGTAGTCGCTAAGTTTACATTGGGGATATCTTCTACAACTAGATTGGCTTCACCACCATCTTCCATCTCATAATCTTCAGCATAGTTGGTCTCATGTGCCAAGTACTGACACCTTTTGTAAGCATCTTGGACATCCTTAGGTGCAGGAAATTGCATGTATATATGATTGTTCTGACACCTTTTGTAAGCATCTTGGACATCCTTAGATGCATGACATTGCTTTTACATATGCTAGCTAGAACCACACATATAGCAAGGTGCCAAGTTAGACGTTAAAGGAGCAGACTTTGAAGAATTTTCATTGTTCCTAGAATCATAACTTGATGGATTCTTGTTATTGTCTTGGCAAGTCTAAGTCATATTCTAACTGTTTTCTCCTCTGCCACGACCTCTACCACGTCTTCTTCTACCACCACGAGTTTGATAAGGTTCTAAACGATTGTTCTGCTTATCTTTTCATGTCTTTGCAGTATGATGAGCCTCATGGACTTTCTTTGTACCGGCTGACTTGACATTGTTATGAAGAAGAATCTTCTGGTGTCATTCTTTCTTTGCCAACACACTCATAAGATCACTGAATGATATAAGTCTTCCTTGCTCATAATCAATTCGATATTGGTGAACAAGAGTGTCCATGGAGGTAGGAAAGGTAGACAATGACTTCTCAACCATGGCCTTGTCGTTCTTGATAGTGCCACGTATAGCAAGCTCAGATTGTAGCTCTAACATATCATGGTAAAAATCATTAATCTTGGGATAATTCAAAAATTGAATTTGATCCCATCTCTGTATGAGTTCAGGAAGTTGTGCGTCATACATATTGTTGAACCGTTATGGCAAAGTCGCCCAAAAATTCGCGGGATCATCCTTTAGCAAGTATTGCTTGTAACCTAGGTTGCATGAAAACGGGTGAGGGTATGTGGAAACGAAGCGTTCAGAAGTGATTTTTAAAAAAATAAATAAATACAGGAAGCGGGTAAGCGGAGGAAGCGTGTAATAAATTAATAAAAGTTAATTATATGTAGATAATAATAAAATATAGGAAATTAAGTAAATAAAATACAAGATTGTAGTTCCGATTTGATTGTTTATGAACACAATACATTCATAAATGTTCCAATTCATAGATGAAACTCAATACATACCTAAAAAAATATTCGCGCTTCCAAAACGCTTCTAAAAAAAGAATATTTTCCGAATCACGCTTCCAAAAATGGAAGCTTGCGCTTCTGACACGCTTCTAACATTAAGATTTCTGGAATCGCGCTTCCGGACCCTTCCATCGCGCTTCCAAAACGCTTCAGCTTCCAAAGCGTGAAACGCGACCAAGTTGAAGCTTTTGTGCTTCCTAGCTTGTAACGACTTAATCCTACTTAATTTTCATAAATTCAATTAAATATAATAATTCATATCGTAATTCTCTTAGATAACTTGTTCTGACAATTTCAATTATTGCTAAGTGGGACACACTAGATTATTCTGTCGATCTCACCGCCACTCGTGGCGAACCCCGTCACCACCGCCCACCCACTGGGTCGACAATCTCTAAATATAAATTAAAAATCTTGAATAGAATTACAACGTTGAAACAATTCTAATGACATATAACTCGACCCGTTTCAGAAAAATATTTTCCGGTAAATTTCTCCGGTCACGCACCGCCACAGACGATGGCGGGTGGGTGGCACACGCAACCACCGGCGACAGATGATATATCGAACGTAAATATCTTTTACCGCGAACATAAGAGCAAATTCAAATTATTCGTAAATAAGATTAATAATATAAAAGTACTGGGATGTCATAGCTGCTTCCTTAAAGCATGATGAATATGTCTCTCAAGAAACATAAGAGCTTGAGCTTTGCGAGCTATAGTGTCATCATCGACTTGTGTGCCCGGTGGTAGTGGTTGGATGATATCCGTGAGTCTTTTACCGATGAGAGTATTCCTCACATCTAAGACCCATCTATGGTACTTTACTCCTTGAGCATCAAGGATGTCAAATTTTGGTCTTACTGGCTCAATCATCTACAAAAGATAAGAGATGAACTAGTTTACCGATCTAAAAATCACGATCCATTGATGTATGGTCAAAAATATCGATGCGATAATCAGTGGTTTCATGCCACTCTCCATAAAACCGTGACTAACTTAGAGTCACAAAATTATCGACTTTCTTTTTTTTATATATACCGTGACTCTCCCAGGACCGTCACTATTGTTTAAACTTTGAGGAGAGGGATTTAATTCTTCACTCACTCATACCTGCAATAATTCATAGGATCTAGAGGCATATATATAATTCACGGTGTTGAAACTTAAATCTAGACATAGATCTAGGGTGTTGCGGTACTTAAGTTTTGCAACCTAATTTCTAAATCGAAGAAAGATAGTCGATTTATCTCGAGGGTGTTATGCTCGATATGAAAACTTCACTGGGATCGAAGTTTGAAGAGAAAAGTAAAAATCTGACGACGAAAGGAATTTCGACGACGGTGGAGATGCTCCAGTGGTGGTTCTCCGACAACGTGAGAGAGTTCGGCGGTGGAGGATTTTCCAACAAGGAGGAGACCAGTGATGGAGCTTGTAATGTTTAGGGGTTAGGTTTTTTTTTCTTTTTTTTCCGGGTTTGGGTTAGCTATCAACTCAAGAGCTGCTGATAACGTGTTGAAGGAGAAAAGTAAAGAAGATACGCAATAGACTGAAATTGTACTTTATTCATTGATAGATGACCATATGCATTACAATCTGGTACAATAAATCTTTCGGTAAATCAGGGATGAAGAAAATCTCTATATCTACTCTAATTAGGATAATATATACATCGGGATACCTGAAAAATTATTCCCTTAAACAATATTAAGATTTAAAATACTATTGGCGAAATGATGAGGTTTATTGTTTTCACTGAACTACTTATCGAGTTTAAAGATATCAATGTTCATGAGAAATTCTAGCGTGTTTTAACATCTTACATGAGAAATTCTAGTATGTTTTAATACATGATATGCATCAACTTATAAATTGGTCTTCAAAGTTGTAAAATGATTATCTCAACTTGTAATTTTGTCCTAAAAATTGTAAAATATTCTTTGTTGAGGAATTACTACTAATGAATTAAAGTTATAAAAAATTAAAATTATTTTATAATTTTTTAAATAAATTTATAAGTTAATATATGAAACCTCTCCCCCATATTCATACTTACACATTCATATATATGGACCTCATCTACTACTTATCGACTAAACCTCTCATTTACATTTGAGTATCATGATATTAAAGACACTAAACTACAACTCGTCACTTTCTTCATCATACACTTCAACATATTCTCTTCAATTCTTCACCATTTATTTTCAGGTCTCATGCAGCTGCGTCGATGACTCACCATTTAGTTGGCTTCTCGTAGTGGGCCACCATTTGCAATACATTTGAATGCTTAAACATTTTGGAAAAACTATATATAAAAAAAGAGATTAATTTGTGGCATAAATTTGCTTGTCCAGCACCAATGGCGGATAATCGGTGAGGAGACAAAAATGGATAATGAGAATGGTTGGTTGATTTATACTTTGTAATTTTTTTTTAAAGGGAGATGGGATGAAGACCCTAGTTAAAAACGTTAACAGGTCTTACCACATTTCTAATTTTATTAGATCTAGACAAAATATGCGGCGAGGAGGATATAGTACCCTTGCCCCGGGCTACAATAGGTAAGGAGACGGTAGTTGCTCGATTTATATTTGTAATTACATTACTTTTTATTTTCTCCAACATCTCAAAATAATAAATTCTCAAAATAATAAACGGTTCAACAAGAAAGAAAAGTACGTGATCAAGCTTATTTGCAACCAGAATGTATGTGTTTGTGGTATATATATTGATGACACAATGACACATACTTTAGTAACCACGATAAATAGTTCAGTACAAGTATTGAGTCCCGTTACGAGAACGTTTGATATGGAACCACACGTCATGCGTCTGAACGTTGGTGGCGTCAAAATATGTTTCCTGAATTACAAATGTGGCCAGACACTGTGCTACAATGCACAGTTAAACCATTTTACATGAGTCGAAGAATTTATCCTGGGCCTAGAAAATCTTTGGATTACCCTTAACACTTAAAAAAAAAGACACATACTTTAACTTCATCTTGGCCGGGTTAAGTAATGAAACAAAGACAAGATATATGATACTCATGATAGGAAAAATTATTTTATACAGTGCAAGTGCACTAATAAAAATAAGAGTAAAAGAAGAATTCAACCATTTATTTATTATTTTTTATCTAATTTTTTTAATTTTTTTATTAACTTTAAATCAATAAAAACTTTATACACAGACAATGTATGTACAGTACTAGTACTGTGTATGAAATAAAATATGTTCCCCTCGTGATAGATAGTCTGCTTAATTAGCTTGAATTGCATACATTTCAATGTTTCCATACAATATTTGCTCGGATCAAAATGCATGTCGTTCAATGATCGACTCAAATACGGTTACGAAATTACGATGCATGATCTTTTTGTGTGAGATATATATAGAACGAATGCCACCTGCCACGTGCTGAAAATGTGGTGCCCACGCAGACCGCGCACCTGAGAGGCCAGCAGCCTTGTGCACTTGTTCCACCTGTCTCAGCTCCCATGCTTCAGATATTTTTTTCTTCCTATTTTATAATATATAGTTTTTTTAAAATTAATTTATCCGAAAATTAATTTTATGCTTCGAAATAACTGTTTGGCACTAAAATTTTATAGGGTCCTGAGAAGTTTTCAAACTGTCTTTTTTCTCGATCTTGTGCACTGTGCGTTGACGTGCCACCGTCATAGAACAGAATTGTCGATTTGTAGGCCAACCGCTATCTGACTTCTTAAAAAAAAATTAAGTCAGGGAGAGCATTAACCTCATCTGAATGGATCATTCTTGCCTAAATGACTTTAGAACTTATGGTTTTCGTGTCTCTAGCTGAGCTACGAAGATCGATACTCTACGCTCCTCCTGGTGTAAAGCAGAGCAATCTCCTTGACAAGATTTTGAGAACACAGGTGGTTGCGTCCTTGAATCTCAAGACTCTCACGTTCTTCAGGTGACGACTCTCTTGATCGCTGGTTGCAGGATTTTTCTCGGGATGAGAAGATAGATTTTCGATAGCAAAATATGTATATGATCGAGGATCATTTCTTCGGTGTTAATCTCCTCTATATACAGGAGACAAGTTCTCGTATTTTGATTCAATTGAAACTCCTCACAATTAGACTTACTAAGCAACTCTAATCGTTCAGTATCTCATGTCTTGGATCTTATCTTAAAGTCTAAGACCTTAACGATAAGCTTCTCCAGGGAATCCTTTCCTCTATAGGAAATGTCGATTATTAATGGGCCACAGGAATCGGCTTCCTATTTTTCTTTCGCTTAGCCTACAACAGTCTGGACTAAGGATTATTACCCGGGCTGCTCACATAATCCAGCTCTCGAAGCCCAATAACAAGATATTTTATCTTGGGCCCAAACATTGCCCCTCAAGCCTCAAGATAAAGCCTCCAGCGGTAATTGAAGAGGTTTGTTTTTGCAAACGACATACCATTTTCATCCAAACGGTAACTTTCCACGTAAAACGCCACGTCAACATTTCTTCTAAAAAGCTGCACCACTTCGGATGACATCATATAAGAAAGCGCACGTCTCATCAAAGTCCACTTTTCAACACAACTCTTTCACTTCAAACTCCAAACTTCACTCCGAAGCTAAACTTTCCTCTTTCGCCGCCATCATTACCCTTTCTCATATCAACCAAAATGCAGCATCACCAAGAAGAACACCTAGGCCTTATGAAGCAGGATGTCGAGATCTTTGCTGCCACCATGCGTTCCACCGTAGTACGAAGAAACCCAGACCCTACACTCACTCTCAAAATTATGTCGTCTGGTACTGGCCGCTTAGGTCACTTCCTCGCAGTACCCATAAACCTAGAGCTCTTCCCAACTCTGTGTCACCGCTACTGCAAATCAGCTGTGATATTTAGGAACGACAGACGCGCTGACCCAACAGGGTGGACAAATAAAGATGTTCTCTGCTCAATCAAGAAATGGCCAACCACCACTGACAACGATCGTACCCGGTACACCAATCGTCGAGCACTGGACTTAGTTCGTTGGCAAACAGCCGACATTGACTACCTTCTCAACCTCTATTTCTCACTCCTTAGTGGTGGGAACCGTGCGCCGTTCGCCGCTGCCATGTGTTTTTGGGACGCCGCCTGCAATTGCTTCCGCCTCCCTTGTCGTGATGTAAGCATCACTCTTCTGGATCTGTACGATATGTTTGGAGTTCCAATAGCTGACCCTGTTTGGAAGCAAAGAGACCACATACAGTGCTCGATTCAGGCCGGCCCGTCTAGACCCCCTTCATTTTCTGGTTGGACCACTCGCTATATGTCCAACAAAATAGATCAATGAGGTATACCTCTTCTTGATTTTTGGTTATCAAAATATATATTTTGTACATCTTCTCAGAAAGTCAACAAATGTTGGACCAACCTCGCCAAATGTTTATTTGCGGGCACCAAGCTGGGTCTTGCACAATCTATCCTCACCTGCATCTACCGCAGCCTGAGATGGATTTCACTCTCGCCGCTAAACCTCAACAAGTCAGGGCCACTATGGATGGTAGATCTCTAGCTCCAAATGTACTTCCCCGTCTTCCGACACCCCCAACTGCCTGTGTTTGAAGCAGAAGAGCTCCTGTGCCAAACTCTCGCAACTCCTTTTTCTTTTGAAGGATTGTCCTACTAGATGTGCTTTGTCACTTTCTGCTCGCATAACCACTATCCTTCAGACGCAGTGGACACCATCCTACACTGCAACTTCCCCCAGGACCTGGACACCAAATTCATGCCCTCACAAGACCAAAGCAATCAGGGAAAGCTCATTTTCCTCCATAGTCATACTTGTGGCGATTTTTTGGTCCCCGATTCCTCCAAAATAGGGTATGAATTGTACGCTCTCAACCACTTCGCCAGACAACTTGGGCTGTCCTAACATGCCCATATGCCGCTGATTGGCTCAGTGAACCGCTACAGCATCTGGCTAGCAACTTCTCATCCAGACCCCATTTGACATAGAAGACCCACACTATGGCTTTCCAGTAATGCTACTTCCCGAGCGGGAACTTACTTATCCCGTCGTACCTTCTGTTAACAGGACTCATCACTACCATGCATGGAAGGAACAATTTTGGGATGGCCTTCGATCCATCCAACCACTGTTCCTCTTCGCCACCATCTTCTGCGACTCCAAGGGGCATTTTGTAAATCATTTCAACAGAGAAATACTGGAAGCAGTCCCCAAAAACTCTACTGAAGACACCCATTGGCTGGTGGTATGTGTCTATATATGATTTTTACTTGTTAAAATTTTGCCACAGATATTGGCAACCCTTTAGCTTTGCACTAACTACTTTTATCTGGACCTAAACAGTTCTATGAATAACTCGATCCTTCTGACCCCAACGAGGCTTATGACGCTATAATCAAGCCCGAACTAGAGCAAGAACAAGAGGAGGAGAAACTACAGACCGTAAGTAATCACACCTTGTAATCAAAGTGAACATTAAATAATTCAAAATATAACAGCTCCCTTATATTCTAGAGATCCCAGAAACGAAACCGAACCGCCTCGCCAGCTGGCAACTCTGGCAAGCAAAAACAACGCCGCCGCAAACTCCTCTCTGAAGATGTCTTAGAAGCACCGGTCAATCATAATGAGTCGCTCCAGCACACAACACAACATCTTGCACCTTCTACTCTGGCGGTTAATGCTTCACCACCCCTGGTGTCTCAAACTGTTGCCCACATCTCCTCGTCATAGCCTACCATTACTCCTTCCATCATCGAACGACTACATGAGTTGGTCGAAGCCACCCTCTCATCTCCTCACGAGGTACTTGTCGTTCATTACCTCTTAAACCACTTTGCACAAACATTTACTTAAACAAATAACTCTACATCTCTCTCACCATATCCTTAGAATCTATGCAACGTTCCTGAAAAGAACATTGTTGCCAATGCTGAGGATGCAAACACTGACAAAGGTGTTCATGGTTCTCCCGACAATGATTTCAGCCACCATGTCTTTGAGTCTGACAAAGGCACCGCTCCACCACAAACTCACCAGTCCTTAGGTGATGTCGACAAAATAGATAAGCATGATGTTGTAGGCGAACGGGCCGATGTGGGTGATCCCCAAGGCGCATATACTTTTACCTTAGTTGATGCTCCCTTCTCTTATCATACCATGCATTATACTCTAGAAGAGCAACAAACTATGGTGGGAGAGCCGATAATACCTTTCCTATCCAAGAGCCCTTTAGAGGTGCATATCGCCACAAACGAGCCCAATAAGGTCTTAGAAGAGATGGTGCTTGACATCTTCCACTCGCCTGAGTCAAACACGCATGGCGAAGCTAAGGTATGTAAATTTAGTTAACCCTCACTTGTTACTCGTCTTCCTACATTATTCGAACCTATACACTTTTATTGTTGAACAATGTTTGATTCCAAAAATGATTTCAACTGCGTTTTCGGTAAGCGAACAACACTTAGAAGAAGTGTATTCCCGGTACTCTAGTTGAGGATGTTTATGGCACTGAGGGTATCCCTTTTTATAAGGATCCTCAATTGTCACTTAGAGACACAAAAAGTCAGTCCACTGGGCATGCCAAAAATTTTGGCACCAAAATTTCCCAGCGTCCTAAGAAGTTTTAAAACTTTCTCTTTTCTCGATCTTATGCCTCGTGCATTAGCGTGCCATTTCCGTAGGACGGAATCGTCGATTTGTAAGTCAACTGCTACCTAACTTCTTAAAAGCGATTAAGACGGGGAGAACACTAACCCCGCCTGAATGGATCCTTCTTGCCTAAATGACCTTAGGACTTATGGTTTTCGTGTCTTTAGCTAAGCCACGAAGATCGATACTCTACACTCCTCCTGGTGTAAAGCAGAGCAATCTCCTTGACAAGGTTTTAAGAACACAGGTGGTTGCGTCTTTGAATTTCAAGACTTTCATGCTCTTCAGGTGACTACTCTCTTGATCGCTGGTTGTAGGATTTTTCTCTGGATAAGAAGATAGATTGCCAATAGAAAAATATGTATGTGATCGAAGATCTTTTCTTCGGTGTTAATCTCCTTTATATATAGGAGTCAAGTGCTCGTATTTCGATCCAATTGAAATTCCTCACAATTAGACTTACTAAGCAACTCTAATCGTTCGGTATCTCACGTCTTGGATCTTATCTTAAAGTCTAAGACCTTAACGATAAGCTTCGCTAGGCAATCCTTTCCTCTATAGGAAATGTTGATTATTAATGGGCTGCAGGAATCGGCCTTCTATCTTTCTTTCGCTTATCCCATAACAGTCTGGACTAAGGATTATTACCCGGGCCGCTCGCGTAATCCAGCTCTCGAAGTCCAATAACAAGATATTTTATCCTCGATCACATACATATTTTGCTATCACCAATCTATCTTCTCATTCTGAGAAAAACCCGACAACCAACGATCAAGAGAGTCTTCACTCGAAAAGTATGAGAGTCATATGCAATGACTGTGATGCAAGTCCAGAAAAACCTTTTGATCCAAACTTTATGTTTTTTTTTTAAAAATATTGCTTGGATTATATCATAGGACATCATGGTATCTCTACCAACTCAAGATCAACAAATGGTACTTTCAAGAAGGTTCAAATAGAAGTTGTGGGATAGCTTCGACACCGCAAAATTTTCAGAGAATCAAATACTTTCATGGTTCAAAGATCACCCATAATTTTGGAAGAAAGGATCAATTGCCTAGATAAAAGAACAAAGCCAGTTCCTAGTTCAAAAATCTCAAATCCAGAGCTAGCTTGCAGGTGTTTCATCCCGTAGCAAATATGCTAGAAAACTCCAAGAAGTTTTATCACAAATTTCAAATGAAGATGATGAAGAAGATGACATAGCAAGTGAAACCCATCTATCTCAATTCGCAAATCATGATCCAGATGCTATTTTCACAGATGATTTTTGAGTCGTCTAATTGTCCAAGATTTTACAAAAATATAGAAGAAAAAGCTATCGCCAGGATCTACAGATTTCAAAAAAAATAATTCAAGATTCTTTACCAAGAACTCAATGACAAATTGCAAAAGAAGCCTCACAATGCTCCACTACATGTCCCTTATATGCTTGGGAAAGTTTTAAAAACCAAAAGTCCAAAAGGCAAAGTTAGTATTCTATTATGAAAAAGGAAAAGCCAAAGTGGATTGTCCACCAAAAGAAAAAGTCTAAGATAAGCATAATTGTGTATGTAATCATAATTGTAATAGTCTAGTGAAATTGGCTATAAGAGCCGAAGAAATTTCCTTGAGAATACAGAACTTCTTTAGAGAAAACTCTGTTGTGAAATTTCCCTTCTTGTATCCAACATAAAATCTTTCAATGAAAAGTTTTTAAAGTTCATCCTCCATATCTTGAAATCTAAGCCAGTATGATTCAATTTATTATTTTGTGGTATGTTTCCATATTAAATTATTTAATTCAAACTAATCTTAATTTTCAATTTGAAGTATTTCATAACTTACAATTTGAATTATTTGCTATTTCAATTTTTTTTATGATTATCTTTTTATGTATCTATTCAAACTATCTTTTTAATTGTATTGATTATCAACCAACAATATCGTTTTACTTAAATTTATTATTTTCTCTAAACTAAATTTATCACTATTACCGTTAGTAATAAATTCAAATTGATCAATATTCCATAGCTGGAATACGTCTCTGGTTATTACTTGCTTGAGTCACATACTATAAATGAATTAATTATATATAATTATCAAAAGATGATTGTGCATGATCACAGTTTAAATATCATATGGTTAAAGTTATTCTTTTGATTTCCATTGTGTATCGATATGAGATAGTGGAAGAAACTAAACCTTTACATAACTACTATACAAATTCTAGATGAACATCCTCGCCCTGTATTTGAATTATACTTTGAATGACGATATAATGAGTTCGAGCTGCCGTAGATTGTTTGATGCATAACATGCATTGCGCTTAGATTTTGACCATTCAAAATTCTGCACGGGAATATAGTCATGTTCATTTAGGAGAGAAGCTCACAGAGGATGAAAGTTAGGTAAAGTTAGGTAGTATAGTTGTATGCTCAATGTAACCCTGCTTCAAGTGGCTTTAATTTGATAGCGAATCTGATCACTCTTTCATGTATCAAAGTAGTAAGGTATTAATACATCGATCTCATACCCAATTAAATAGAACTTTCAACAAGTCTAATTGAATGTGATTGTTACTTAAGTAATCCATCTTCAAATCTTTACACTCGGGCATTATTTGGTTGACTGATTTGGGAGGAAGAGCATATAAAATAGTGTTTATTGTGTTTGAAAAAAGTAAGGGAGCGAAATTAGTTCCAGACTTTTCGGGTTCCTCCATCCACTTCAGAATTTTGTTTTCCATTATTTAATTCTCCAACACTTTGAGTTATGAGTCAAACTCATTCATGATTCATCTCTGTTAAATAAAATAATTTTTTAACTTGATATAGAAATCACCATATAAAGTTAATAACTAACACAATTAGCCGGTGTTGAGACGTCTTGAATGTTCAGAGAAACCCTACCATAGTCGCTGCCCCAAAAAAATTTAAAACCCGATCGAGTCGATCTCTTCTCTTGCGATGGAATTGACCTCTTCTCTTCTTTTCTCCTTCTCTTCTTTTCCTTCCTGTTTGGTTTGCTTTCTTCTACTTCTTCTCACTCGGTGCAACTGCACCATGGTCGAGGATACTGAGGAGGTTGCTAAGCGGCTTGCGGTTGTAAGTTTCAACCCGGATCTTGACGAGATCGAGATTGTCGATCTCGTTCCTAAGGAAGATGGTGGAGATGATGAAGATGCATGCCAATATGCAGTGGTAAGGATGTTCGGTCTGATGGCTTTGTCGGAGGACCTTGAACAGTCCTTCAAGTCCGCTAGGGTGAGGCTTTGACATGGAGCTTTAGGACCAGCGCGAATCTCTCTAACCCGGCACAGTCCCGATCGGTTGTTTGTCAAGTTCAAGGATTTGGAAGCGTTGAAGAGGGTGGTGCAGCGGAGTCCGTGGTACTTTTATGAGTACACGATGGTGGTGGAGCAGTTTGATGGTTGCTCATCCATTGAGGCGGTGCCGAAGGCGAACGTTACCATGGATGTGTTTATGAAGCAGGTTTCGAATGCAGGCATGGATTGAGGTTGGACTCGCAAGATCGGAAACGCCATCGCCATTTCCGGAAGTATGATGTCCCTCTTCTCAAGGCCGGCATAATGAAGCTTCTAGTGGGCATGGATCTCCAACAAGAAGTGGTCATAAGGAAACACTTCCGTTTTACTCCTTCATGTGTGGAGATAGTGATTTTTGAGTACCTTAATGTGAGGTGATTTTGTGAGAATTGTGGCATGTTTGTGCATGAGGCAGCGGGCTGCTACATTTTGTAGATGAGGAAGGCCAAACTGGTGGCCATGACGATGGCGGCCTCAGCACCTTCGGGGCCGACCCCTAGTGGTTTGATACGAACAGTGCTGTCGAGTTTTGAGGGTAGCCAAAATTCTCTGATGGTGGCAACGGTGACGGTGACTAAGGAGATGGTGGTTCCAATTGCGGTCGCAGCACCCGAGGCCATGCATGTTGACCACGTGTCCAACATGCAAATGCCTTTAGAAGACACACGAGACACACAAGGACACATGCCCTACGTGTAGGACACTCCTTTATTTAAAAGACGATCCAATGACTTTTTCTGATTCTATGCAGGTTACAGGTTCACCTAGTGGTGGTATTTCACTGCCGGTTGGGGTCCCTTCAGATACCTTTGCATGTTCGGTGGCGGCCTCAAAGGTTAAAGTTTCTTATGTCAAGTCAGAGTGCAGGCGCCTAACGAAGGCCCACGCAGACGAGACATCTTCGATAAAGCGGTCTGCTTGTGAAGCAACTCCTTCACCAGTAGCCACGGTAGGGAGTGAGGGGATAAATGGGGCACACCACCTGGAGTTCCCTTAAAAGAAAGTGGCTATGAACCCGGTGGCACTCACTAAGACAAAAGCAAAGAAGCTTCGGTTGATGCTATTGTAGTTTGGAGTGCATAGCTAGGTAGGGTGTGGGACCACCGATTTCTTTAGGCGTAACTTTTAGCTACTTGTTCTACACCTAGTCACGTTTAGATATGATTGTTAGGTAACCGTTTGAACTGTAATGGTGTATGTTACTTTTGGGAGGGTCTTTCTATTGAGCCGGACACCGGTGTCCCTCTTTATAACTTACCAGCTTCATATTCTACCGTTTCACTTCAAAAAAAAAAATACTATAGAAAACTTGATGAATTTTTTTTTCTTTTCCCATAGGAAGGAAAAAAAACAGTAAACATGCGCTTTCCTTCTGTCTGGAAGTCAAATATGGCTTTTCAAAAAAAAAACTTAAAAAAAATTATATATGGTGTCAAACCCTGTCTACAGTAAAACCGCGATAAATAAATATCTGATAAATTAATAATCTCGCTAAATTGATATTTATTTCTCAGTCCCGACTCGCGACCAGTTTATATTACTAGCAACCTCGCTAAATGCATAAGATAATAACTTTTCTCTAATTCCTTTAGGTCTCTATGAATATATAAAATAATAATTTAATTAAAAATATATAATTTATATTAAAAAATTAAATTTATAATAAATTTATAAAAATACGTAAAAATTAACTTTTCAGCTAAGAATTTCTATTTTCTCGCTCACTTAAGCTATTTATTGACAAATTAAAAAGATTAACTTTAACTTCATTTTTGATTTTTTGCAATGTGTACACCACATTTGGTACATGTTTTTCATTTTGTAACGAAAAGTTATTCAAGATATTTAGTGTCTCAAATGCCTCTTTATGAGAAACTATCGGTATAACAAAACTGTCATTTAGATCATGATTGTGTTCATCATGCATATTCGTTATCCCTTACATGATCTCTTCATCTGTAAGGTTATTCTATCACATATCATTTTCATTAGGATAACTCAAAAGTATTAACTTCGCTAAAGTTTCGATAAATTAATAAATTATTTATTTATCGATAAAATAATAACCTCGCTAAAGTAATAATTTTCTTCAGTTTCGAAGTTATTAATTTATAGAGGTTTTACTGTACGTTGCAAAATTAGTCTGTGCTTAAGGAGATTTATTCTCCAAACTTCTGGTGTGTGTCTCGTCCTAATTAGATACAGATTAGTCTAGATGGAGATACAGTGTGACGACCCGGACCAGAATCAGCAGTATGATCAACTTGATCAATGAGTTTGTGCGTAGTCGCAGAGTTGCGACAGTTGATTTAATCGCCGAAGCTTCTTAACGACTTAATTATTGGCCGAGAATTGGAGCTGGGTCTCTTCTCGAGAGTCGTTGTACGTGTGATTACGAGTTCGTGGGCGGTTCCGGATCGTTATTTGGACGACCAAGGAATTAGTTATGAATATTTTAAGTTCGGATTTAAATGGTGGGCTACTTAACGACTAAATTACCGGATGAGAATTTGGTTTCGGTTTCTTCACGGAAGTTGTTCGGGATTTAATTTCGAGTCTGTTGGAACTTTCGGAGTATGATTTTGAGTTACGAAGATTTAATTGTGAATATTTCCGTTCGTTGATTAATTAGTCGATTTAAATGTGTGTTGGTTCAAAGGGTTGACTTTTTATCCGTTTGGCCGATGTGTTTGCCTTTGGGTGACTATTGAAGAGTACGTCGAGACGAGTTTGTGGTCGCGAGAATTATCGGAATCGGAGTTACGACGCGAGAGTTATGGATATTCGAAGTTGTCGTAATTAATTGGGAAAGTTTCCATTTTTAGCATGTCTATAAATAGTGGGGTTTCTATTTTGGGCAGTCAACAGTTATTGTAGTGGTTGACCTGGTCAACTCGGGTTCACCGAGGAGGAGATGAAGGCCACGGCGGTGGCCACGGCTTCGCTGGTGGCGAGCCTTATCCGGCCACCTGACGGCTTGGCGTTTGTCCCATCCAACTCGCCTTGAAGTCCCGAGTCCATTTCTAGCCACCATGTGCGGCGAGGCTTGCCGGAAGTGGAGGAAAATCCGGCCAAAATTCAAGGTATTTTGATGAATTCGGGTTGTTCAAATTGGACCGATTCGAGCTGAATTTTTGGTTGGGCTTTGTAGCTCTCATTCCCTTGATGCTACCCTATAAGTTTGGTAATCCAATTCGATGTGTACATGGAGAATTTTGGATTGGAAAATTTGGTACCAATTCGGTTTATCGTGAAATTGACTTAGTTAGAGTGAGAATTGGCATTTGTTGCAGTTGACAAAGTTGCTCAGTGGGTGGTTTTGCATGGAATAGGGGTTGCTCCGCCGTGAATTCTTCCGGTCAACAGTGGCGCCGCCGTGGGCGGCGGTCAACGGTCAACGGGTTGACTTTTTGACTTTCGGCAAGTTGCATGTCATTTGACTTGAAATCGCACTCCGATCGCAATGGGGAGGTTCGTTTTTCGAGTTGAGCGTCTGAATGTAAAACGAGGTATTGAGGTGGTATATATGGATTTTCGACGATTCGTCGTATTCGAATTGTGTATTTCCGAGAATGGTGGTTTATCGTGATTTGATTTGAATTGTCGGATTATGACTTTGAATATTGGACATTGTGATTATTCAGGGGTTCGTGATCATTCGTTTGGCGAGGGGCATTCCGCCGGATCACGGGTTAACGCGTTACGCGTTACGCTAGTCTGTGAGTGGACATTTCTTTTCAAGGATTGATTGCGAGTCTTTTATTTACGATTTACGAACTCGAGCATGCAGATTGATTATGATTTTACGAGCATGTGTTTTACGATTATGCATATACGAATATACGTATACGAGTATATATGTATATTTATTATGTTTTAAGCATGTGCATAGAAAAGATTTATGATTTGGTTTACACAGAGTACAGTCTCAGTATATGTTGTGGTATCGATACACATTGGCTTCTCGGCTGATCCCCGGATACGCTCCGGGAAGGACAGATATCCTGACCCGAGGCCTTTCTGGCTAGGAATCACGTGTGGGTCTGGGATCCCGTGGTTCAGACTGTGCTATCGAGTGGTAGTCCATGAGAGATTCCGCGATATGTTTACGTTGCATGCTCTGTACGTGAGTGGTAGCTGGAGTCTCCTCACGTTTCATTTGATTTTCATGCATTTGACTCGCATATGATTTTATGCGTATATACTACTGGTGAAAGACATTTATTTTCGTCCACTCACTCTAACGTGTTTATTGTCTTTCCCCTGGGCTTTTCGGTTTCCGTACCCAGTTTGCAGTTTAGGCTCTGGTGTCGCACGTCGTGGTGGGATGCATAGTGCTCGAGCTACTTTGTTTCATCCAGTAGGTTTATTGTTCTACCTACTGTGGTATACGTATATGATTATGTATTAGATGTCGCTCTGAGCTTCCTGTTGAATATGTTATACGATTTTACGCTGGATTTCAGTAATGTATAGATATATTCATTGATTTACTTTACTGTTGATATATTGAGAAATTCGGATGGGATTGGTGCCCACGGTTTGCTTTTTGTGGCATAGGATGAAGTGTATTTTCCGCGTGCAGGTAATGGTAATTCCACGCTAGTAACGAAACTCTGCCAAAATTTCTACGGTTTTTGTTGGTTCGTGTTTTCGAAAGGGTTTGATTTCGATTTAGGAAGCTAAATCGGGGTTGGGTCCTTTCATACAGATAATCCCTGTTTTATAGATAAATTAATTTCACATTTACGCCAACGGTTTTCACTTGGAAACATATTGTGAGAATGGACAAGAATTATTATGTATTACCTCTATTGAATGTGGCTGCAAGCGCATTCTAGAGAAGTTTTGAGTTATTCGTAGTGGTTTATATCTAACTATGGTTCGTATCATTAAATCCAATGCCATGACTCACCCGACTTCATGTGACTCGGAATCATACAAGCTTTGATATTTTCGACTGGGACATCCAGGTCAAGACATGATGATCAAAATATTGAAAAAATTGCATGATCATGCATTCTTCAGAGCAATGAAGTATGTGAGAATACATAAATCCATCGGTTTAGATGGGGCAGATGAGACTACTCTTCTCAATCCTGACTCGGTCTCCAAGACAAGTGTAGCACAATATCGGCAAAGTATCGTTATGGTGTCTTGCGTTATCCCACCAGATTCATATGTTGCAATCTCTGATGCACATCGCTCATTTTGTAAAGCTTGTTCATTAGCAACGTTACAGACACGTCATTCTTTTGTTGTTGACAACATCGATAATATTCCATTCTTACAAAGGATCCAAGGTGATATTTGTGAACTTATCAAACCAGAATGTGGACCATTTAAATATTTCATGGTTTGGTAGATGCATTAATGCAATGGTCATATGTTGCTTTGCTATCCACAAGGAATGCTGCGTTTGTAAAACTCTTGGCACAAATTATTAAGCTCCTGGGATTGAAGTTGAACATCTCGTTCCTCATGTTCATTCTCATAACGGTTTAGCAGAGGCTCATATCAAGTGGTTATAGCTTGTGTCTCATGCTTTGGTAATGTATAAACTTACTGATATCTGCGTGGGGTTATACAGTGTTACACACAGCTATGCTTCTTCATTTTTGACCCGTAGGACACCAACCATTTAGTGCGCACCAGTTGGTAACTGGATATGAGCCTGATATTTCACATTTACACATATTTGGTTTTGGGTTATTTGTGCCTACTACGCCTCCATAGCGCACAAAAATGGGTCATCAACAAAGATTAGGCATTTATGTTGGCTATGAGCTCCAACGATAGTCTGTTATCTTGAACCTTCGACAGAAGATCTCTTTACTGCAAGATTTGCAGATTGTCACTTCGATGAGACATACTTCCCGATATTAGGGGGAAGAAGGAATGTATCTATTCTGGTTCAACATAAGGAATCGATGTGGTCTAATCACACCATGTCTCATCATGATCCCTGCATATATCAAAGTGAGATAGAAGTGCAAGGAATACTCGATCTTCAGAAAGTAGCATACTCTATGCTTGACTCCTTTACTGATATTGCTAAAGTGACGAGATCGGATATACATTCTGCAAATGTTCCTACAAGGTTAGAAATCTCGAAAAAGGGATTGATTGGTACCAACACAGGGCAAGGAAACGTTCCTCCTTCCCATGTGGAAGGTGTTGCATCGGCCTCGGCTCCCACTAGGAAAAGGGGGAGACCAAGAAAATTCACTGATGAGCTGCCAGTTAAAAGACAGGCCATTGAGGCACATAATGATCCATTCATCATCAACATTGTGAATCTTTCACATGAGATTGTCTGACTACAGTTATGTCCTTGAATCACAATTGGCATGTCTGGGGGAGGACTCAGAACCTTTTGTGATGTCAGAGAACAAAGAAATCTCGCTTAGAAAAAATGATGCATGCGTTCATATAGATATATATTCCATGTTAGTTGATGATGCATTTGCTTATTCCGTTACTCAGAAGATTATAGACGATGATGAAGTGGAGCCTCACTCTGTGGTGAATTGCTAACGAAGAGCATATTGGCCAAATTGGAAGGTAGCAATCCATGCCGAACTAGACTCTCTGAATAAAAGGCAGGTTTTCGGTCCGGTAGTGCTATGCCCACCGAATATTAAGCAGGTAGGACATAAATTGGTCTTTGTTCGAAAGCGTAATGAGAAGAATGAGGTCTTGTGTTATAAAGCTAGACTTGTGGCATAGAGTTTCTCTCAACGCCCTGGAATTGATTATGAGGAGACGTATTCTCCGATCATGGACATCATCACCTTCCGCTACCTCATAAGTTTGGTAGTGTCCGAGAAACTAAATATGCAGCTTATGGATGTGGTTACTACATATCTCTATTGGGATCTTGATTCAGAGATATACATGAAAGTGCCAGATGGCATTGTTATACCTAAATCAAGTAACTCTAAACCACAAAGTGCTCATGTAATCAGATTGAGACGTTCACTATATGGATCGAAACAATCCGGTAGGATGTGGTATACACGTCTTAGTGACTACATGATTGGGAAGAGATACAAGAATGATGACTTATGCCCTTGCGTGTTCATTAAAAGAACAAGTTCGAGATTTGCTATAGTAGCTGTCTATGTAGATGATATGAACATCACTGGGACTCTTAATGAGATCAATGCGACGGTTAGCTACTTGAAATCTGAATTTGAGATGAAAGGTCTTGGTAGGACTCGATTTTGTCTCACATTAGAGCTGGAACATCGAATTGGTGGAATCCTTATTCACCTGCTTGCTTATGTCCAAAAAATGCTCAGGCTATTTAATATGGACAAAGCACACCTTATTACTACGTCAATGGTTGTTTGCAGTTTGGACCCCAAGAATGATCCATTTCATCCGGTAGATGACAATGAGGAGATATTGGGAGCTGAAATTTTATATCTTAGTGCTATTGGAGCTTTGTTGTATCTAGCTCAATGCACACGTCCAAATGTTGCTTTCTCAGTGAACTTGTTGGCTAGATTTAGCTCTGCGCCTACGCAACGTCATTAGAATGGAGTAAAATAAATCTTCAGGTACTTGAAGGGTTCCATTAACTTGGGTTTATTCTTCCCTTACAAAGAGCACAGAGAGAAGCTAGAAAGTCTCTGAAAATGGATGGTTGAATCGCAACATTCATATTCCAGAGCCTTTAATCCATCGAGAATTTCTCTCGATCCATCGAAGGATGCTCACGGGTTGGACCAGAATCATGCATTTGATCCATCAAAGGAGTTGTTCTTCGATCCATCGAAGGTAAACCTGGTGCAAGTAGTTTTATTGATATCCCCTATTCTGAAACACCGGTTGATGTGTTGGTTTGATTTGCTGATGCTGGGTAACTCTCTGACCCACACAAAGGTCGTTCATAGACTGGTTATGTTTTCACTATTAGAAACATGACAATTTCTTGGACATCAACTAAGCAAACCCTTGGTGCTACTTCCTCGAATCATTCAAAAATCATTGCTTTGCATGAAGCATTTAGAGAATGTGTCTGTGGCTTATGTCAATCATTCATCATATTCGAGGATCTAGTGGATTACAATTCTTACAACCCGAAACATCATTATACGATAATCAGAACTTATGTAGTTAGTCGCTAATTAGTTACGTTAATTATCGATGATAATTAGTTTTTATCGTTGCTAACTTTCGCTGGCCTTTTGTCAAGATTTATCAATTATATTTTTCAAGAAATTTCTTAGGATAAATTTGTAGAGTTTGTTGATACGAATTTGTGACCACGTCAAATGTTGAAATCAGAGTTACGACGAAGAAGTTATGGTCAGCGGAAATTTTACGAAAATATCGGAAAAAATTTTATCGCAAAATTGCGAGTATAAATACGGGTTTATATTTTTGGAAAGTGAGAAGTTTCCATTTTTGGAAAGCGGGTTGACCCGCGTTGACCGAGCTCACCGACCCAGAATCGCCGTTGAAGGCAAAGGCGACCGCGCGATGGTTTCCGGCCACCTCCGTCTGTGATTTTTGGTGGAAAAGGTTGGGTTTCTTCTCCTATATTGATTAGTGGGTGCATCTCCGATGTTGGTGCCCAGAGGAGGGAGAATCGAGGCCGAGAAAGTGGCATTTTTCGGGTTGATTTTCTCTGCGGCACTCACAACGACGTTCGACGTTGAACCCAGAGGGCTTTTAAAGCCTTGGAAGAGGCGGATCGATTGCGATGGATCTCGGACACTGCTGTGGCTGGACGACGACGAACGGAGAAAATATTTTTCGGCGAGGGTTTGTAATTTCAAAGGTGGATTTTGTTAATTTCAGGTTTGATTTTGATGTTGTGTTGTACCACAATGTTGTTGGACTTGTTGAGAAGAACATTTTGGTAAGCAAGTTGCTTGATTTGGTGCCGATGGGATTCCGACTGCCACCGGCGGTGATGCGTGGCCTCACGCGCCGCCTTTTGTGGCGGAGCTTCGGTGAGGTGAAATTTTAGGCAAAATTTTATGTCATTCTGCTCATAATTTCTTGACGAACGCAATGGTTAGATTCTTGAATGGATCTGGACTTGATTAATTTAGACGTGCGTTTAATCGGATAATAATTAATTGATTTCACGATATTATTAACGGATGATCCAACTATCGAGCAGCTGAATTCAAAATTTGATTAAGTTCGTTTTTAGTCGAAAAATACCTAATTCGAGAATGTGAGACTCCCGACATTATTGCTCGTCGGATTATAAGTCTAGCTATTTAATATGAATATCGACGAGTAGATATTAATTATAATCGTGGTTTCGGGATTACGAGTTAGCGGGCCGTGTCGGATGATTATTGCGTCGATTAGCAGGTTTTGACTTTATGAATATCCCGACATAATACAGTGAGTGGACCTTATTTTCACAGTTGTAGCGAGTTCTTATTTTATACAGCATGCTCTACAGTTTTATTTTAGAGCTTTTAAATTTGGAGGTTTATTGTGATGGTTATTTTATTGCATCGATGCTTTAGTTATTCGGCTGATCACCTGATAGTTTAGTCAGGGGAGGTTAGGTGGCCTCGTCTGACCCAGATTGACACGGTTAGGTGACTTGGGGATGATTCAGTCACATTTATTTTTCTTACAGTTTTCCGACTTAGGTTAGGTGGCCTGGGTGAGTGCCTCCATTGTTTTCAGTTTACAGTTTTTGAACTTGCTGTATTTCTTGAAAATCAGCGGAAAGGCACAGATATAATATTTTATTGTTTTACACTGATTATGAGCTTTTGTCCACTTACGCTAACGTTTTTATGTTTTTGTATGCCTTTCCCTGGGCCTTTCGGTTTTCCGTTCCCAGGTTGCAGTGCTTTTCCTGAGCTGGATTTTGGTCCCTAGAGGCTTTGAGTCCACCGGATTATCATACCTTTTTGTATGTTTCGGCCCACTAGCAGTTTATTTTTATATGTTTTATACTACTCCTAGAAGTCGCTCTGGACACTAGTGTTATAAAATATTTTTTTAGTGTTGGTTGTGAATTGTTAGTATTTTTGGATTATTAATTTTCAGTTCCTGTAATATTTTTCTAGCATTTTAATTAATTTACTTTCCGTACTTTATTGAGAAATCCAGATGGACATCGGTGGTCCACGGTATTGTTTGTGGGAAATCCGAAGTGTGATTTTCTTGCAGGTTTTTGGTAGTCTACTTCGTAAAGGAAATTATGTCAAATTTTTTACATAAATCTGTAGTTTAAGTCTTATCGTTAGGGCATGATCCTAGATTACTAGTTAATCTAGGGTTGAGTCCTTTCAACCATTTACTACGACAGCTCCAACTTGCATCTTTGAGGATAATGCGGCATGCATTGAACATATGAAGTTGAGTTATATTAAGGGTGACAATACAAAGTATATCTCGTCGAAATTCTTCTTCAATCAACAACAACAACAGCTGTTGAATATCCTGTGAGCCAGGTTTGTTCAGCAGATAATGTTACAGACTTGTTTATCAAGTCATTACCCAAGTCTACGTTTGTGAAACATGTGAGACGCATTGGTATGTGCAGGTTATCTGAACTGCATGACTGAGTTTACAGTCATAGAGAGTTACATTTCTGTAGACATCAGGGGAAGTCTACGTCACATGTAGTAGCTTATGTAGTTGATGCGTTGTACTCTTTTTTCCTTAGACCAAGCTTTTGTTTTACCTATGAGGTTTTTGTTTGCTTGGCAAAGTTTTTTGTGAGGCAACAAGTCATGCATCATTTTTGAGGCCATTAATACAAAGGAGAGTGTTTAAGGAGATTTATTCTTTATAATTTCCGATGTGTGTCTTGTCCTAATTAGATACGAATTAATCTAGATAGAGATACAGAGAATCTCTGTTTTATATGGATATTGATTGTAACAGATTGTATCGGTATATATATTTCTCTACACTGAAAGAGTTAAAATTTTCTGTCTATCAATTATTCCTCTACAACATTTCTCTTATTTTTTTAATGCTTTAAATATAGTACCTATGAAAGATTGGTTTGAACTAAATCTATGGTTTTTAGTTAAAGTAACAAAGAGGTTAGAGTTGTTCGGCTTTAGCGATTTGCGTAGCGAATTGTGCTTTGCCTGGTCCAAACCCAAAACAAAAAGGAAAAGATCACAAGAGTACTACGTAGAACAGGGTCCAACAGCAGCACTAGACTGGACTATACGGCTAAGCTTCAACTCCCAAGTCCAATTCTCCGTTGACACCTGTTCTTTGTTTACACGCACTCAACTCAATTCTCAGAAGCCATGAAAGCAATACTTCTCCGATCACGATGAGGACAACGTCGGACTTCATGGACAAGCAAATTATGGAACTTTCCCGATCCTACTCCGACGATTTCTCTCAGCTCTCATACCCTTCTGGGCCTTCTCATCAACTACAAAAAGACGACGATGAAGATGATCTACTCTCCGGTAGCTTTCCTTTTCGCCCCGTACGACACGCCGTTCCACAGCAACCACGTGGTTCAACTCTCGATGTATGCATTTCAAGCCTCAAACTTTGTTAATTTTCGAATCCATGATTAATGATTTTGTTAAGCTAAAGATTCAATCTTTATGTGTTTGGTAGCTTATAATTTTGTGGGTTGATTCTAATTCATATGCTTAACTTGTGTACTGTGTGCCTGCCGCCCCATAGAGTTCATTAGTTTTGCATAGCTAATTCAGATTGGTTATTAGTTGTGGTGTGTAAAATGGTGTGTAAAATGGTGTGTTGATTTATGATAAGTTACTTGTATGTATGTGTTGATTGGTGGTGATGATTGTTCTCGAGTTACAAGTGATTGATTTTGTGTTGTGACTTACAGAATAGGAGTGGTATGGACCCAGTTGATGTTGCAAGATCCAGGGAGTCAGCGTTGATTTCGGTGATTGATGGGAAGATGAACCAGCACTTTGGGAATCTACTGCATGCGGTGGAGGGTCTCAGTGCACGAGTTTCGCAGCTTGAGACTCGGATACGGAAAGTAGAGAATTCTGTTGATGACTTGAAAGATTCTACTGATTTTAACTATGGGAAGACTGATGGGAAACTGAGGGAAATAGAGAATATTATGAGAAAGGTATTGTGGATGTATCCCTTTTATTTTTAACCAGTTAAATTTGGTTGGAGTAATAAATTAGCTTAGAGGATAGAGAATTCGGGTGGTAAATTTAGGCGCTAAAGCAGATGAATTTTATCATTGGACTGCACTAAAGCAGATGAATTTGATAGCATCATTCTCATGCTTATTACTTTGAAGCCGTAGTTGCAGTCTCCAAGTCAGTAGCTATATCGGCCCGTCAAGAAGTTCACCTAATTTGTCTCACTTGAACACCACATTAACTGTCTGCTTTCTCTGCACCCAACATAACTTTCTTTCTAGGGTTTAAGTAGTCTTCTGATTTCAAGTTTGAGCATTATTTGGTTTGAACTATGAGAACACATTTGAGAGATGCAGTTACAGTGTTACTACACTCCAATGAGTGCTGACAATTACTATTTTAGGGGCTATACTTGGCTGAAGTCTTGTTGTAAATTTTAATAAAAATAAAAATAAATTAAATAAGAGTGGTGTACAGATTACAAGCTTCTTGACAGGCTTCATGTTCTTTGTAACAAAAATTGTAGGTTGAAAGTGGTATGCAGGATTTGAGAGATGAGCAAGAGATTGCAGAGGCTCAGCTGCAGCTTGCAAAGCTTCAGATGTTAAAGGATCAACAGCAGTTGGAACAAAAAACAATCAATGTGCAAACAACTTCGGCATCATCTGCCCCTGAGAATCCTCAGCAATCATATTCAACTCCTGATGCTTCTGTACAGCGTCCTTCTTTTCTTCCTAATGTTCCCCCAACCATTTCCCATCAGAATTTTCCACCGGCACCTACAGCAGAACGGCCTCCTACTCAGTCATCTCAGTATCACATCCCTTTTAATCAGCAGCCAGATTCTAACTACTCAGCACCTGTGTTGAATCCACCGCCTGCACGTCAGGCATATTATATGCCTCAAGTTCAGTCACAAGCACATCCCACAGCACCATATCAACCCTATTCACCAGTACCACCTCCTACACAAACATCCCATTTCCAACTGCAGAGTCAACCTCACCTGCCTCCTAATTCTCCTGATCCTCAAGCCCAGTATTCATCTATGCACAATCCTGCAGAAATCCTCTATGGGTCATCTCAAAGCTATCCCCAAAGCATTCACAAAACCTCCAATGCGCCTGGCTTTGTTTTCCCAACACAACAACAGTTTGACGGTTCAATGCAGCATCCACATGTTCGATCTACACGCAATTACAGTACTGATTTCTCGCCTGGGAATATGCATTCCAACTATGATGACTTCTCTTCCCATAGCAGAGGTCCTTCTCTCTACAGTGATTCAAAAATGAAACAGTCACAGGTTTCACCCTCTTCAATCTCTTCTGGTGGAAGCAGTTTTTCCAGATTGCCAACTGCAAAGGTACTGCCATATGCCTTACCCATGGCTTCTAGCGTGGATAAGGAATCAGATTCTGGTGGGACTAGCAATAATGTCATTGATAAGGTTGTAGCAATGGGGTTCCGGAGGGACATAGTCAGAGCAACAGTGAAAAAAATGACCGAGAATGGGCAGTCAGTGGACGTTAATGTGGTGCTCGATAAGCTGATGAACAGTGGAGAAGTTCAGTTTCAAGGTGGTGGATTTGGCAGGTAAACGTGGTTGTCTTTCGTTCTTCATTCTGATCTGAAATATGCTATCCTATTATCACTTGCTCTTTTGGTCGTTGTGTGCTTCTCTGTGTCAGTGTAAGATACCGCCTTTTACTTTCATGGTTGAAATGTAAATAGGATTTAGCAATGCTGCGTGACATATGTTCTATCACTTATAAGCCTCTTCTGTGAATGCAAGTTCCTATTCTACTTATTACTTATTGTGCTGTCTATTATGGCAAGTGGATAACTTGTGGACATCTGCGATGTCAAGGAACAACCTTGCTGATGTTCTGTATGGGTTTGAGATTCCTGCCGAAGTAAAGTTATGGGCTTTTAATTTGGGCACATACATTAGAAGCTTGGGTTCTAAGAACGAGTCATCTAGAGACTAGAGTTAACTATGATGCTGATAGATGATGGATTTCAACTGCAAAGAGACCGTGACAACTTAGTGCAGCTGATAGAGATGCTCTGTTTGTATTTTACAGCATCTAATCAACTCGTTTAACACATTTGATGGTAAATATTTTTTTCCTTTCTTTTCACAAGTACAGTAGACATCAGATATACCAAAATCCTCTTTATTATTGTTTGGAATAATGCTCTTTGAACTGAGATATGAACCATAGATGGTTCTGATTATCTGATCTGGTTTAATACTCTTGACAAAACTTATCTCATACTATGAAGACGGTCCATAATGGATGCGACCACTGACCACTGACTACTGAATTTGATTATAAGGACACTTCTAGATCGTTTTCTCCGCAGAGGCTTATACATCGGCTCTACCATGTTTTTAGTGATATTTGCCCCGTCTTTTAAGACAATGGACCATCTCCTTAAATTCGAAAATGGAGACGTTTTTTCACTAGTAGATACAGGACCACTCTTGGGCAGAAAAATGGATTGCTGCAGGAAGATGGTGGCATACCATGAATGCATTGAGATGAAGCTGAAGGCTGAGACTGCTGGCTGAGCCATCAAAACCATGTGAGGAGTGAACTATAAGAGCATGTCCAACTATGGAGGACTCATACCTTACTATGAGTCCTCCAAATATCACTACTCATTATGAATCTCTCAATCTACAACAATAGGGACTCGTACCTCATTCAAAATTTGTTCTTTTGTCTTGCATAGCTTACCCAAAAATTTGAGTCTTCATTTGAGGTATAGGTCCTTTTTGAGGTATGAGGTTAATATTTTGCACAATTGGAAAATGTTTTATTATGAGGTGTATGATTGGGATGGTCGGAGATGGTCTAAGAGAGGGTTTCATTGTGAACCCTCTGGATTGTTGGCTGAAGATTAGTATGACTGACTTCTCAGCAACATAACTTTGGTCCCAGGATTTGGATGGCCAAGTCCTTTTCTCTCTATGATTTTGTGGACCCTGAGATTTTAAGAAGAGGTCCAGACCTTCATCTGTACTCTGGGAATATACATGTCTCATCCCTTTCGTCTCTATGTTCATTCACTTTGTCCAAACAGCTTGAATGAAACTTATTTGAACCCTGGGCATGTACTGATACAACAGTAGGAGTTGTAGCTAAGGCTGTGTTTGTATGGAGGAGATTTGAATTTCATAGTGAATCTTAAATGATGAGAATTACAATTTCATCAGTGTTTAGATTTTCAATAAATTAGTTTTCCGGTACAATATTTGGATAGTCACATAACTTTTTAAATGATGTTATTGAGATATTATAATGTAGTAATAAATAGTAGAATTTGGAAATGACGCCTATATATAGGTGAAATTTAAAGTCAGGATTTTGAATATTTAAATTCTCTTTTATTTTTTCACATAATTTCTTAAATTCTCAGTAGTTGTTTGCTAAACTAAGAATTTTGTTTGTAGAATTTGACAAATTCTGATTTTAAATGAAATTTATGTCTTTTTCTGTCATCCTAACATAGTCTAAAGGAAATTTGGGTTTAATCATGTACTGATTGTCTCCCACAAACAAAGTTCTAATACGAGTTTAAGCTTAAAGAACTTAAAGTTTAAGCTTATAATACAGACTGAATGTGTGAAATAACCATGTATTCTAGAACGCACATGGACAGTTAATAGTTTTTACTACTTTTCAAAATTTTATCTTGGATCACGGTGAACCTGATTCGCCCAAGAACTTCCTGTAAACAACACCAGGTGCTTTCTAGCTTCAAGACGTGAGAAAGATCCAGGAAAGATGATTCCTAAAATTCGGTAATGCAAGTGGTGCCAATGGTCAAGTGGAGGAGGGAGAGAGAGATACACTGAGCATTTGCTCATGCTACTTTACCAGCACGATAATGGCTTCAGTCTGATCAATTATGATTCATGACCACCAGAAGCAGCAGCAACACAAATATAGCATCACATATACATGAGGAAAATTTAACCATCAATAATTCTAGGTCTTAATGTAGCTTTTGGTACTCTTCAACTCTTTTAAGAGTTTAAGTCATTAAATATTGATGTTAAGGCTCACTTTTGGACATAATGAGCCTAAGCAACTACTACTAATTTATATCCTTTGCAACAACATAGTACATCAAATTGTCAATAGACGATTAGATAGTTTCACCAAATCGTCAATATCATCAAGATTTGAACTTTCACTAAGTTGTTAATACGATGCATAAATTTTAAAAACTATCAAAGTGATATCAAAAGTCTCAAAATCGTATCAATGTGATACCTCAAGTCATTTTCTGTCACAAAATCGTATCTATCACTGACGTGACAGTTTTATTTTATAAAAAAAAATAGAAGAGAAAAGACTTTTAATGCCCTCTCCTCTCTCTCTCTCTTTCTCTCTCAATTGGAGCAGTTGGTAACTGCCTTTAGCTCCATGTAACTAAATTCCTTGGGCATTTTGATCACATAAGAGCATCCCAACGGTTCTGTCAAAAACCACCGTGGCACTCCAACGGTAACAAAAGGCAGCTCAAGGGAGAGTCAAACTCCCTCCAACGGATTTGCCATATCCATGGCAGATTGGAATTCTACTGCCAAATTTGGCATATGAAAAACAATCCGTCAAACTTTGTTTAATGGTTTCTTGAATTGGATCTCTCTCTCTCTCCTTCTCTTGTATCATCTCTTATCGTCTTCTTCATTCAAACCCAAACAAATTTCAATGAACACTCTAAACTTCTAAAGCTTCTAGATTGATTTAGAGATAAAGCAATAAGAAAGAAAGATCATAACCTGCTCAATCACCCCAACAAACCTTGAATCTTTGTTCTGAGTCCAGCGTCGAACAATTCGAACCTCGTACACCTACAAGAATAGGAAAGATCTGGGTTCAATCTCTTTTGGTTTGGATTGGGTATAGCATAAAAAGTAGATTTTTTAAGTTTCAATTTGATTTGCATAAAGCTTTGGGAATGCCAACTCAAAGTACCAAGTGTAAGCAGACAATGGAGATGGAGATGGAGATGCGAGGAAAAAGCAAAGTTGTCTTGGTTATGGAGAGGAAAAAGAGGTCTGGATATTTAAGCATAGATGTTTTTGTTTACTTTGTCAAGGTAGCCTAAAGATTTCCTAATCCTAGAACAGATCCCTCACCGAGAACCACTACACTACAGTAACTTTTAGCATAGATATTTAAAAGAATAAAATAACTCAAAAAATTTGACCGATCCATTGGAACTCAAAACTAACCCAACTATTATTAAAAGTACTCAAATTTGAATTTGGCTAAAAAAATTTGACATGCTGGGATGCTCTAACCTCCGATTTCATAGCATGTATAATCCTCTTCTTGTAAACCCAAATAAACACACCGGCAAACAAAGCCAAAACGAAAGCACTAGCCGTGACCACTCCTGTAACAGCTCCCGGACCTTGCCAGCAACGCTGGTTATGGCAGGAAGAATACTTATTGTTCTTCTGCGTAGTACTAGTACTCGAAGTCGAATCGGACCCACTCGGATCCAATGAAGGCGGTGGAGACTTGACTGAGTTGGCGGTGGGATTCATCAGCGTAGTCGTCCGAGGCGGGAGTGGTGCTGACCCTGCAGCCGGAACCAAATCGAACCAGGAGCTGAAGCTCCACCACTCGATGCTGTGGGTCTCCGTGCTTCCGTGGGTCGACCCGGAAAACCTGACTTACATGAAATCATCGACGTAATGATCGAGCTTGAGAGGAAAAGACAGGAGCGGGTCTCGAGCTTGAGATTGGAGTAGGTGACGAAGATGTTGAGGACCTGACCCAGCAGTTGACGAGGTCGCCGCTCTTGAGATCAATATCGGCGGCCTCGAGATCGCCGACACCAGTGGAGACCATGGAGTTGAGATCCAGTCCCACGTGGTTGCTGTTAATGTCTTTAAACTCCACGTCCATGAGCGTGGCGAACTCCACCGCCACGAACGAACCCGACCCAGGTCCTTCCACGGTCTGCAAGCCCAGGAAAGCACCAGCGTCACCGACGAGTTCGTCGTCGGGGGAGATGATAAAGGTGAGGCCGTCGCCGATGGAGGAAGGGTTGAGGTTGCTGACGGAGAAGGAGGAGAATGTGGAGAAGCTGGCCGGGAAAAGAGTGGAGGACTGTCATGCTATTCCGTTCTCTCATTCGGGAGAGAGAGAAATTTAAAAAAATTAAGGACATTAAAGTTTTTTTTTTATTGTGTTCACGTCAGACGTACACAACTATGCGATGAAAAATGGCTCTGAAACGTTAATACAGTTTTAAATTTTAGACATCAATTTTATAATTTTTAAAATGTAAATATTATATTAACGATTTGATAAAAATTTAAACCCTGATGTGATGACTTTAATAATAAAAACGTACAATTTTTTTTTTTGAAAGAAGTTAACGTAAGGTTATTTGGCTAAAAAGAATGAGCAAAGAGGAGAAAAAATGCTCCTGTTTTCTGAATTATTACGTTTTTACATTTTCACCCCTAATTATTTAACTGTTTATAATTATTTTAATATTTAAAAAGTATAAATGTAAAAAAAATTAATTTTGGATGACAACCAACACGTTCTTTAAATATGGTATAGATAATCTCCCACTAAATCACTTCACTTCTACCTATATATAAACACACACACTTTTTATCTAGGAATATATTCTTAGGGATGACAAAATAATTCGAATCCACAAATATTTACCGAATCCGAACTCGACAATATGATAACGAGTTTAGGCCTGTAACGAACTTGAACCTAGATCCAAACTCGACCTGCCTATATTTAAAAGGGAATATATATTCTATTTTATAATTTATATTCAATTTTTTAGTATATTTTTATATATTATATAGAATGGTAGATATTTAACCTAATATTTATAGAGATTTTTTTCATTTTTAGTTCGGATAATCAAGTCGAATTCGGGTATTTATATATTCGATGGGTTCGGATCAAATATAAACTCAAACTAAAATTTTCGAATATGAGTCGAGTTTAGTCGAACTGGTTAATTTTGAGTTTGGGTTCGGTATCGAAAACTCAATCCGACTTGACCCATTGTCATCCCTAATTCTCTATCTAGTCCCTTGACTTTGAGTGAAGACTTACAAATTCGAATCTACCTGATCTTTTGCTGGATTTTAGGAACTAGATCAACATCTTATCCCACTCTTATTACAAAAAAAAAAAAAAAAAAACCACACACTAAATTGAATAGCCTGTGGATGCACTTGTTGCAAGGTTAGGAAAAAATCTCCTTTATTTTCCAGTGGATGCACTGCAGAGAAGATTCAATAAATATCACCATCTCTTCTTTCTCTTCTCGTTTCCCCGTCCCAATCAAAACTCCTAATTTGTACACAACTCAAAAACGCCAAATTCAGTAACCAAAACAAATTGAAAGCCAGATACACAGCCAAATATGAAAAGGAAAAGAATTTATATACAGAAGTAAACTGGAAAAAAAGGAACAAATAGAAAATTGATCGGGAGCAGAAAAAGCACAAACAGAAATTGCAGACAGAGCGTGTAGCAAAGCAGCCTTGACCCATTTTTCCTTATTAAACTCGTCTGCGATTCTATACAGCTGCCATGTTAATTATGTTCACCTACAGAACAAAAACGAAGCTTCTCTTTTTGGGTGTCCTTGTTCTCGAGATCTAGCATCGGAAATAGTCATGAGATTTCTTGGTGCCTGAGATAATCTCCGGCCGGCACAGTGTTTTCAAGTCTCCGGTGTTACTTCACCACCTACCCAACTCATAAAGTCTGCCTTTCTTTAGTTTTACACTATCCAATTTCACAAGTTTTTGTTCTGTGGTTCAAGAAATTTACTAGCTTTGGAAAACCCACATGCAACCGATTCCTAAGAATCCCCAGGAATCTCAAGTGTGCTTCTAAAGTCTCAAATTAAACTACTTTTATGATTAGTTAGTTTCCAAGTTTGGCCAGGGTTGAATACACTGACCGAAGTTGTTCAGTTTGAAGTTTTAAACCTTAAGCCTTTGAATCCTCGGTACCCTTTTTTGTGTAAGTGTTAAACTTCGCTTTCTTAAAACACTGCTGTTTTCATCTCCTGCTCTTCGCTATAAAAACCCACCTCAAGTTCCTTGACTTCCTCACATTCACTCAAAGCATTCTGTTTCCTTAGCTCTGTTTTTCACGTGCTTCCTTTTCGCTCTGTTTTTACCAATAATGGCCAAGTCTTTAAGCATTTTCACAATGAAGAACTTGTTAGTGCTGTCCCTTGCTCTCAATCTGAGCTTGGTCATCAGAGTTTTCGAGACTGAGAAATTTGGCTTCTTCTTCTTCTCTGTGGAGAGGCAGAGCCAGCTGAGAGGTCCATCAATGGCTGAAGACAAAGAAAGCCACGCAACACAGAGGACTCTGATGACACTATCTTCTTCTTCCGATCAAGATGGGATGAAGAAAGTGATCAACCTCGACCAGTAAGTATTTCATTTTTTTTTCTCAGCTGTGTATTACCAATTTCCTCCATTGACGTTCCTTTTCAAGCTTCATTGAGTGTCTGTCATGTCAGTCTCGGCCAGCCTGTGGTAGATACTTGAATTTTGTCATTACGATTGTCTTCGAGTTTCTGCACACACCAAGTTATTCGAGTTTCTGCACACACCAAGTTATTCGAGTTTCTGCAAAAATGGCCAGGGCAAAGTGGTCATTTTATTTCACACTTGAAAAAAGTTTTTGGGGCATGGGATGAGAGGGGAAGAGATGTCAGGCAGGTCGTGATGGAAGATGATGGCATCTCAGAATCTAAAAGGAAGGTCAAAAACTCAAAATATTATGTCAGAAGAACCACTTGACGTCAGTGATGAGATTAGCAAACCAATTAAACCTCGCTTACAATATTTCATTTCTTTTTTCTTCCACCACAACATTTAGTTTAAATTTCTTATCTTTTCACTGTTCTTGCTTTAGATTTTCCATGGTTGCTAGTTCTTGAGCTCTGTAGTTTCGTTCGACCCAAAATAGAGCACTGTGTTTCATTCGACCCAAAATACAGCACTGTTTGTCATTTTCATAGTGAACCTCAAAATGCTGAAAGAAAACACAACCCTACGAAGTGGCATGTTAGCACAAAGCACAACTTTGGCTTTTTGATCATATTGCATGTGTGGTGCCTCTTGTGTTTTTCTTGTAAAGTGTTGGCCTTTGAGAAAGTGTTACTAAAGTGCACCGTGGGTGCCATGATCTTTAAACTTTTGCCGCCCCAAATTGTAAATCAGCTTCTTTTTTTAAAGATATAAATCAGCTTTTTAGTCCCATAATTGGGCTTATTCTCGATGGATCTTCTTCACCACTTTGTGGGACCTCTCTAGATTGTAACTCCCTCCCAACTTCAGGACTTTTGATTCGATGCTTGAAATGCATAACATTCTAATCATTGATTCCTTGATGCAGAGGGACCCCAAACCCCATACCTTTACCTCAATGTCTCCATGCATTTCTAGAATCTCAATTTTCCTTGCCAGATTCTTGTGTTTCGTCTCTCATTTTAATTTAAAGTTCTTACCTTTTCACTATAATGCTATCAAATTTTGGGACTGTCCTTGTGTTTTTGCACTCCTAGTTTGAAATGGGTGGATGAATCTGAAAAAAAATTGATTGAAATTCGAAACAAAGATACTAGCTTTATGCTGTGTTCAACAAGCACGTGACCTGTTTGTGTTAATGCATGTGAATGCAGTGGTGATCCGACTATGTACGAGAAGTACTGGATGAAAATGGGCGAGAGAACCACGGTTGTGATCCCCGGGTGGCAATCTATGAGCTATTTCTCGGATGTAAAAAACCTCTGTTGGTTTTTGGAGCCGGAGTTTGCCAAGCAGGTTCTGAGGCTACACAAAGCGGTGGGCAATGCCGTCACCGAAGGCCGCCACATTGTGGTTGGGACAGGCTCATCTCAGCTCTTTTTAGCAGCGCTTTTTGCTCTTTCGCAGAAAGATGGGTCTCAGCCTATGAGCGTGGTATCTACAGCACCATACTACTCGGTGAGTTTTATATACTGTGTTTGATTCTGTTTGTTGGTTTTATACTAAATGCTTGCTCTCTACGTCTACAGCTTGGTTTTTTGTAAGATGAAGTTATTAGTCATTGGTCTACTAGTTTTCTTGCTATAAAATTCAGGCAAAGTCAAATGCTATCACGGATGAACCATTTGGTTTGTTCCTCTGGTTTTATATTTGTTTAAGGAATCACTTAGCTTGGTGGACTTGCTTTGTAAAATGGTGTATTCCACTTTCCAAATGCCTGGCCTTTGACTGATAATGAAGGACATGAACAGTAACTACACCATTTTTTAGACTTTGGCTTGCTTGTTTCGAATGCCAACTTTGCTTATGAACAAGATTTTTTTTTCCCAGAAGAACAATGAGAAAACCATTCAATAATGAAATCTGCTTTCCCTGCCTTGAGTCTGAAGCTTACTGACTGAAATCTCAATAATTTTGGTCACTGTTCCCCTTCTTAAATGTTCACTAGATCTTTTGTCCCCCTTGTCACAGTCCCTCTCTGCACGCACTGATGCTAAATATGTGAATGCATGTGCTCAATTTGATTAGATCAATTTACTTAGTAAAATGGAGATGTCTATCTTCCAATTTCGTACAAAAGAAACTCGGAAAATATTCTTTGGTATAATATAATCTGAAGTCAACTGTATAACACTTGAGCTTGAATTAAAGAACATATTGTACTTGAGTCTTGAGGAATTATAATTCACATTCTACTCTCATTTCAAATTCGTGAGTAAAAGAATAGTATATCATGTTAGGTATCATCATATGAAGTGGAAGTAAAAGAGCATGCTGGGAATGAATCTTCATACTTAGCTTTTCTAATGGATCTTGATATAATCTATCTCTTTGCAGTCATACCCTGTGATGACTAACTGCCTCAAGTCGGGCCTCTTCAGCTGGGCTGGAGATGCTAAAAACTTCATGAAAGAAGGCCCGTACATCGAGATGGTCACTTCTCCGAACAACCCTGATGGTTCCGCCAGGCACTCTGTGGTGAACCGAACTGGAGGTATATTGGTCCATGATTTGGCTTACTACTGGCCACAGTATACCCCCGTATCTTCACCCTCAGATCATGATCTGACATTGTTCACCGTCTCGAAAGCCACTGGTCATGCCGGGACACGCATTGGGTAAGCAGTGATCGATATATCCTGTTGGCCGTTGAGTTTATCGATCACTCTTTCTGCCTTGCACCACTCGTGCTGCTTACCGACTCATTTCTTTTGTTCTGCGGGTTTCAGGTGGGCTCTAGTGAAAGACGCAGAAGTTGCAAAGAAAATGATTAAGTTCATAGAGCTAAACACCATTGGCGTGTCAAGGGACTCTCAGCTCCGAGCTTCCAAGATCCTGGAGGTCCTCACTAACACCAGCGAGCAACATGGCAACTTGGATTCAGGTGAATCCTTCTTCCAGGTAAGCTACCACCTCATGGAAGAGAGGTGGCGGCTACTCCGAGAGGCGGTGAACAATGGCAGCAAGTTCAGTCTGCCCGACTTTGTACCAGGGTTCTGCAACTTCCTTAAACGGGAGACGCAGCCTCAACCTGGTAAGTAGAGATCACCACAAAAATACTATTCGTAATAGTATACGACATGATTAGTGAAACATAAATTAAAAGAGCAGATCATGAGCTGACTTGTTATCTTCCTCTGCAGCTTTTGCTTGGCTCAAATGTGAAGACGATGCAGTGGTGGATTGCGAAAGCTTCCTACGAGGGCACAACATCTTAACCCGAGGAGGAAGGAGCTTTGGGGTTGGTCCAGAGTACGTCCGCATAAGCATGCTGGATAGGGACGTAAACTTCAACCTGTTTCTGAAGCGCTTGACCATATTACAGTCATGACACCATGACTGCTGGCTTCCTTCCTCGGTCGATCACATCTTGTGCACCATCTCGGAGAGGGTTAACTTGAGTTGCTGAGAAGGAGAGAGACATCAGTTGGTTCATACGTAGAGTAGTAATAGAAGCTGGTAATATTCGTGTCATTTATTTTAGATCATATCATTCATATGGTTTTTTTTTCAATGAAATTTACAAAGCGCCCGCGCAAAATCAAATCATTTCACTTATTCAACTCCATGAGGCAACTTGAGCTTAACGGAGGTTAGCTGTCACCAGTGGTGGCGTAGTTAGAACTGTGATTCAATAGTGTCAAAATTAAATTGATCAACACAATCTCTTTTATTGAATAATACAACAAAATATTAATCCAGTAACATATTAAATTTTAATGTAAAATAATTATGAAACCACCATATATATCTAAATTAGATCTTATATCTAAATTCTTTCACATTTAATTTGAATTGAATTTAAACCCTAAAAACTTCTATATATATACATGTATTGATCAATGTATCTAAACTCTTCGGCATAATTGAATTTTATTCCATATACATTGACTAATAGCAATCCAAGTCTAATAAATACGATAAAGAATGAAATAAAACATACTATATAGACTATTAATCTAATTGAATGAAATAAAACATACTTATATAGACTATTAATCTAATTTTGATTTTTGATATGTCAGCAGTGTTGATATAATGAACTAACAGTTTCTTAATCAATTTTTGGATTTTAATCAAACCAGTTATATATCCAACTGTGTCAATTACTAAAATAATGCACAAAATCAGTTTGAAAGTTCTAACTCTTGCATTGATTGTTGGCTATAATATAGAAGTCAGCTGTGTCATTTGACACTGCTGACTTGAAGACAGCTACGCCCCTGGCTGTGACCAACTGACCATCTCTTTAGAAGGCTCAGACAGCTCTTTCCACATCCTCTGGAGTACAGCAAGAGCTACGCTCCGATTTCCCATGCCATCCATTTCCAATGAGAGAAGTAATCTTTTGGGACTCATGTTAAGAAAATGGTCTCCTAGATCCCATATGTGCTTAACACCAAAGCTGTGGACTTGTGGTTGCACTTCTGCATTTGAGTGTGGGAAGGCAAAGAAGAGAGCAAAGTATTGGTCACCATGACGATACTGACCAAAGAAAGAGCCTTTGGATGAGAAGAGGCCTGGATCTACTTCATGGTATATAATCTGGACCAGTGGCGGATCTACACATTGGCTTACCAGGGCTTAAGCCTTGGTGAGATTTTGGGAGGAAACAAGAACCTACATATAGTTTGAAGTATGGGTAGATATCAATTTGTCATTACGCATGTAGGATATGAGGCAATGAGTGCATCTACAGAGAGGTTAGTTTGCCCAACCAGATATTTTAGCTTTCGATTTTAGAATTTGGGAAAGGTTCGATCGAGAAAAATGGCTGAAACAAGATAGAGAAGAGAAAGACCGGCAAGTCTGCGATCTGGACTGCTGGACCTCTGTTTCACTTTACAATCATTCAAAATGACATAGTTTTGTTTAATTAGAAGAACGATGTTGTTTACTATGGATAGAAATCTACCACAAAAGGCAAAGAAGAAGTGACTTTCCTGTCAGGATTTAGCAGCTTTTGCAATTCATCTTAGATTTTTCTTTTAAGTGGCATTTGTGCCCTTGTGGTTGCTTAAGATAGACTCTATTAATGCTAGAGCTGTATTCAAATAATTTTAAAGAAGAAGGAAGGAAATGAATGAAAAAAAGGGAGAAGATACAATTGTTTCGATAAAAGTTGTACCGATTTTCAATTTTTCACCTACTGTAATCCCACTCTTCAAAATTTCAATCCTCTACTTTGGTTATGATTCCTTTTACTAAGGAGCTTAACATGTTTATTTATTGATAACTTCTAAAAAAATCCAAATTTTGTTTTCCAAAATGACCAAATTTTTTATGCTTTGAGGTTAATTTTCTTTAAAAGATTAGCCCCAGCAAGAATATGATCCTGGATCCGCCCTTGATTTGGACGAAGGTTGAGTGGTATACATAGAAATTTGGACATTAAAAGCGATGAATATTTCACTTGAATTGTTTCAAGCGACCTTCACAGAAAATGCATGCATCAGGTTTCAATTTCAAGAGTTAGGTAGCTTGGCATCGTCGACGTCATCAAAGTTGTCTGAACATTTCACGATTTTTGTGGGGAGCGTTAGATTGTTGCTTAATTTACGGAAATTGATAGTAAACGACATTAGTCTGTTGAAGTATTGAGCATTGTTCACTAAATTTTATGAGAGTGTTACGGTGTGTTTGGATAAAGTATTTTTGATTCCTATTTACAATTCACAATTGATAGAAATTAGATTTCATTATTTTAAATTTCCTGATTTGTGAATTCTAGTGTTTGAGATTTTTCATGAAGAATTTAATTATGAAAAAAAATTCAAACTATTATGAGCAAGTTGAGGGAATTGTAGAATGACACATATTTTTTAGGGAATTGAAATAAGGAATTTTGGTCTCCAATTTCCCTGTACGTTGTTACAATGATAAAAACCAAACACATAAATTTAAGTGATGAAAATCTAAATTGATGGAATTTGTTTAAATTTCAAAGATTTCACTCTCATCCAAACACACTGTTAAAGAATTATGAATTGATTCGCATAAGCGTTAAAGAAAATTCCTACTTAATTTATGAAACATTAGTTTGTTCACTTTGTTTGCATTTTTTTCCACTATTTGCTAAATTTTACAAGAGCGTTACAAAATAATGAATGTAATTATTATTAATTAAAACTTCCACCAAGCTAAGAGCAACCCCAATCAGCTCTGGTGCAAAACTTGAAATCTCTAAAAAAAAAAATTGTCTCCAACTTTTGATGAGACATGTATCTTATTCTTTATAGTTTAATAATTTTTTCTACAATTTGATGATTCTAATATAAACTATATTTTCAAAATAAAAAATGACATTTAATTAAGCTATGATATGCCTTAAATATGATGAGAACGAATGACAATTATAAATAAAAGATGAAAAAAGAGAGAAAAAAACATAAGAAAGCATTAAATTTTAGAGGTATAGAGATTTTAGTTTTTCTATAGATGTATAGTGTTTTGTTCTCTTTCCTAGACTTTCTACAAGATAGAAATTGATTTACAAGAGCTGTTGGAACAAAAAACTTCCAACTTTTATAAAAAAAAACTTAATTCTATATTATACAAGATGCTCTAAACGACATTAATCTGTTTGTACTATTGAAATCTTCACTAAATTTAACATGAATAGCTAAAATGCTATACTGCCCAAACTACAATAATATTGCTGAACTGTTGGACACCATTTTGCTCTATGTCAAGGGAGTCGGTGACTAATTTCAACAATCTTCTGAGTAGCGGAAATTTTGAATAACAAAAAGGAAGGGACGATGAATGGAGATAAAAAAGCCAAATGAGCTAAGCTCAACATTTACAATTTCACAATTGCCAATCACTTCTTTTGAACAAGCGCTTGGGTCAGAAACAAAATCTGCTGTCCATTATAACAAAAAATTGTTGTAAAAGTGGATTGAAGAAAACTTCTTTGGTAGCCAATTGCACCCTATAAAACAATGCTACAATCAAATGACAATCAAAGCAGTGTATGGAAAAAAAAGATCAGCTTAGACGAGATCGAACAATTTGTCAGGTGGAATGTATTCTATGTACGTGACTGAAAACCAGCATAGCGTTCAGGCAGGCTTTAGATTTGTCTCAGTTCATATTCGCCAGCCATTGTTATGTATCCCACCCATGGAAGAGCCTGGTAACCACTTTTCTTGATGATTTCAGGTATTGAACCTATAAAGTCCAAATGGCAAATGGGAATATTAGTTTGAACATTGAATCAACCACAGCCAGAATCCCGTCCATAAAAAAATATCATCGTTAACGCACCTGAATTCCTGAGACAGTAAAATATGGTATCTCAAACTTCACACGAATGGGAGCTTTTCTTTCTGGAACTGCATCTTCAGCCGTTATACTAGGAAGCTTAAACTCAGCCCTCAACATATATTCCTACAAAAGTTTATTCACAAACATGGTAAATAATATGCTGGCAGGTGTTTGGAATTAATAATATTACTAAATGGCATGCGAACAAAGCTCTCTAACAAATCATAAGGATCTAAAAACTAAGTCTCACCTTATTTCCAGGAAAAGATTTTATTTTCCAAACTAAAGTATCTCTCTCAGGAGCATATGCAGCAGATCCCATTGATGTACGGACATTAGGATTGGTCACATCAGCAGGAACAGGTATAACAATTTCAACATTTGTAGTCGTGCTGTACAAAGTTAATGGAATTTGCTTTCAGAAATACAAACTCTGGAAAACTGCAACTTGGAGCCCAACTCATCTCTCCAATTGATTCAACCAAGAATGAATACACTATTGCAATTTAAGATCCTTAATGAAGTACTTTTACCTGCGCTCCTTGTACTGACTCCTTGCTTTTACAGTGAATTCAATACGACTTCTAGAATGATTTTCAACTTGTGCTTCCACCCAGATAAGAGACTTCACCTAAAATCATTAAAAACAATTGGATACTTCTATGTTTTATTCTCTTAGCAAACGTAAGGAAAAAGTACAATAGTATAGGTGCATAGAACATGATATGAACCTGAGTACTGAGTCTATATGTTATTAAATCAAATGCTCCATCAGGGGGTACGAAGGAAATAGTGCGGTCATTTTCAAATCGAGCCAAACGCACGCACCTAACAGGGTAGGGTAATATAAGGTTTACTATCAGAAGAAGCAGCAGTAACATAATAAGCATTTAACACATTAAATCCTATTGAGAAAGAAAGATTCTGTAGCACCGGAACATGGACAAAACTTTTTGCAAAGATGTAGATATAAGAATCTGCTACATAAAATAACATACTGATGGAACTTAATATCATCCAGATCAATGGCTTTTCCTTTTGTTGTTCGACCTTGCGCCTCCAGCAGAACTCTATCATTTAGTCCAAGCTTACACTCGGGCATACCACTGGAGAAAATGAAGCAAGTTTTTCCTGTCAGTGTCTAAGATAAAGTTACATTTTTGAATAAATGAGTGCACATCAAAGAATTTTAGGGTGAGATCCAATTGTAATTACAAGCTCAACATACTAGGAATTCTAGCTAAATATTTGTTTCAACTCTCGCATTACGTAGATCAGCATCAAGTTCCCTTACTAAATGAACGCTCTAATACTCATTGTGGAGTTTGTATCCCCAGTCCCTGATAATTTACGATATGGCTGTAACTGACTTTGTAGAAAATGCAATAGCTACATATTAGAGTTTGTATAGATAGTTAGATCCAAAATTGATGAAGAGAAGTAGGTGACACACCTTAAATAGGTTCTCAGCATTAGGGCCCCAACAACATCTGATCGTATTATTTGTCCATTGCTGTTGACAAGTATATTGACACTTACGACCACATCCAGGAACACCTGAAAAAAGTAGACAATCTTCATGATGCTTTGCGCATAGGTCAACACTAAACATCAATAAACATGAAAAGAGAATCAACCTACTTCGTTCTTCTTATATCGTATCCCTTCACTGCGCCAAGACACCACATTTGTTACGGCCATGGGAGGACATTGCGTTGCCTCCATCTTTTAGGCATCCGTCTTGATAAACTCACTAACAATCTTTGCTTCAGTGAATTGCGGGAAACCAAAGTCCATAATTTCATCAAGCAACTCATACTGCCAACCACACAAGGACTAATCAGCACAAACTACCACCACTATTTTGTTTCTAAAATTCTATCTATCATAGATCTTACAAGTCAATTACCACAACGACGAAATTGTCTCTCAGAGACCCCTCTTCTAGCTCCTCAAAATAATGCTTAAACACTTGAACACATAAACATATCGAAACAACACGAAAATCACTCCCTGGCAATGACATTATCGAAACGCAGTAGTATGACTAGTCGGTGATAGTTGCATATTTATGCAACGTTTATGTGCTTAACCGAACCGTATATTTAGCTCTTTTGTTATGTTTTTAAGTAAATTAATATGCTTATTTGTTTTTAGGTATTTTGGAGATTAATGAAGAAAATGAGATTAAATAATATATTATGGCGAGGAAACCTTGGCGAGGAGGTTTTGTCTTTGGCAAGCAAGGTTGGTGAGAGACAGAAGTTGAAGTGGACTTGAAGTCTTGCACGTGCAATTCTGCTAGGCAATTAAAGAAGTCTATTTGTAATTGAATTGATTTGCTTGGCGAGGAACAGTAAGAAGAGTTGGCTTAGACTTGGACTTTGGGAGTCCATTTGCATATGGATTTATGCTTGCACGTGAGCTAGTTGCTAGGTTAAATTATCTAGCTAAATTATATATATAGCTAGTGGCAGACTTGATTGGAGAGGAGACCATTCTGTAATTTTCTCTTTTCTTCTTAGACTAGAATTTTATGGCTTCCATGAGGAGCTAAACTCCATTGTTAAGGGGCTGTTTTGAAGCCCCGTTCATGATATCTAGATTGCTGTTGCAAGTTAACTAAGTTTTGTTTTTGTTATTTGAATGAGGTTTCTTTGTTATTTATACAGTGATGATTCTTGACTATGTATGCTTTGAGTGCACGCTTAGTATGCATATTTAGGAATTTAATTCTAAGAAAATTGATGGCTGTTGGTGATTATTACCTTCCTCAAGTTTCAATCGTAGAACCCATACATGCTTGGTATAAGAAACCCTAGGTCTAGTAAGACACGACCGTAGTGTACTTATAAAGCCTTGTAGATTCTCAAACCCTTTCTAGATCGTAATGCTTTTCACTTGGTAAATTCGAGTCCGTGACTTCGGGTTCTTTGAGGGATAGACAATATTGATAAGCAGACCTTCAATGTAGTAAACATAAGGATTGGGTAATAGGTTGTGTTCACAGCTCGGGATATTCCTGGGAATCTTTCATTCATAACATCTGCATCGTTTAGTTAGGCATTTGTCGTCTAGATGGAGTGACGGTGGTGGATAACACTTCTCTTAACCTTCTTTATCATTGATTGTAAACTTTACTTATACTCTGTTTTCTGTTTCAGTTTAGTAATCTGTTTTGCAGAAATTTATTAGACAACCAAACCAACTCCGCTTACATTGAAATTTTGTGTGGTAGTTCACCACTGTGTCTGTAGTGTCTAGTATTAATTTCGTGATTTTAGGTTGAGTCTAACTATTTTAATTAATTACGTTAGTACCCAGTGGTCGAGGCTGTCAGGGTTTTGACTTTCGCGTCTGTTTGTAGTTTAGAATATTGAGTCTCATTTTCCCTGTGGATTGAACCATATACTGTTGTACTGCATTGACAAGTATATTGAGTTCATTATAGGGTAACTTTGAAGGTGGTTAAACACCGATCAAATTTTGGCACCGTTGCCGGGGAAAGATCTAGTCTTTATATTCTAACGTGTCTTTTGTTTTGTTTTGTTTCATTTCTTTTGTAGTGTAACGTGTCTCTTGTGTGTAGGTACTTAGTGTATGCATACTCAAAGGTCAAGGAGAACTGAGCCTTTATTGCTTGATTTAGAGGTTGAGCGCTCAGCCAAGCAAAATCGGAAGCAGAAGAGGCGAGCAGAACTGGAGGTTGGAAACACGAGTGGCACAGTGTCAGAACCTGAGATTGAGGTGGAAACAAGTTCAGATTCAGAAGAAGTACCTCAATCGCCACCGCAAAGAGCAGCAATGGGAGAACAACCAAGAACGTTGATGAATTCCTTTGTACCTAGTGCTCAGGGGAATTCATCACCAATAGTGTTGCCAGTACCTCCTGCTTCTTGGGACATATTCAGTACCTCCTGCTTTACTTTCAGCCCTACCTCATTATAGGGGGGTGTTTTCAGAAGATCCACAACAACATTTGGCGGAGATTGAAGCTTTAGCATCAACACAAAACTTACAAAATGTTGAATCTAATGTGTTGAAACTAATTTTATTTCCTTTTTCTGTGAAGGAAGGAGCGAAGATGTGGTACAATTCTTTGGCTCCTGGGTCTATACAATCTTGGGATGAGATGAAGGTGACGTTCATGAAGGAGTATTTCTCAGCCCAGAAGACTAAGCAGTTGAAGAAGGAGATTAATAGCTTCATACAAAAAGATGGTGACATGCTTCATGAGGCATGGAGTCATTTCAAGGAGCTGTTGAGGAAATGCCCACATCATAGGTATGATCTAGAGGACAGGATGACTTTCTTTTATGAAGGTCTGGAGCCAGCCAACAAGACAAGAGTGGATTCTGTTTGTGGAGGTATGTTTATGTACCAAACAGGTCAGCAAGCTCATGATACCATAGAGAAATTGGCTGAGAACACCAAGCAGTTCTATACAAGAGAGAGAACGTTGGCGAGCAAGAAACAGCAAGCTGTATTTGAGGTTGCCACCAACCCAGACATGGACAAGAGAATGAAAGCAATGGAGAAGAAGTTGGAGTCCATTGCTACTGCCATCAAGAGCCAAACGACATCATCAACATCCGTTTCTCAGGTATGTTCTGTTTGCTCTATGTCGGATCACACTATCGAAACTTGTCCCTTTATTCCTGATGAAGAACAGGTGAATTTTGTGCAACAACGTGCATCAAGAAATGATCCATTTTCAAACACATACAATCCGGGATGGAGGAATCATCCTAATTTTAGCTATGGAAACACCAGCAATGTGTTGAACCCATCCGCCGAATTCAAGGTAAGACCTGAATTTCAACAGGTACAACAGCCGGTTGCAGCTCCAGCTCCTGATCCTATCATGGCAGAAATATTGGCTAGGCTAGAGGGGATTGAGATGCACAACAAGAACTCTAGCAAGACATTCGAGCTTATGGAGAAGCAGTTGAACATCTTGCAGCAACAAGTGTCAACAAGAGAACAAGGTACTCTTCCAAGCAATGTGGTTAAGAACCTAAGATCTCAAAATGAAGCTAATGTGATCACATTGAGAAGTGGAAGAGTGATTGAAGAGGTTGAAAAGCCTACAAAAAAATCTTTAGAAGATGAACCGGTCCTAGAACAAGTGCTACCATTTCACCCACTACTGCAGGATCAGGAAGAGAAGAGTGCACCTGGACAGAAAGAAACTCTGGCGAAGAACTCGCCAGACTCTGGACAAAAAAATTCAGCAAATCAAAAATCAAGTAAGTCAATTTCTGAACCTTCTCCTTCAATTCCCTTACGTGTTCCTTTTCCTGGTAGGTTGAAAAACAAGAAGAAGGATGAGTTGGAGCAAGAGATTCTAGATACATTCCGGAAGGTGGAAGTGAACATTCTGTTGCTTGATGCGATTAAGCAAATACCGAAGTATGCAAAGTTTCTTAAAGAACTTTGTACAATGAAGAGGAAGTTCACAGGGACTGAGACCGTGGCCTTGAGTGAGAAGGTGTCAGCGGTACTTCAGAGGAAGCTACCACACAAGATGGGTGATCCTGGACGATTCACCGTCCCATGTACAATTGGTAACACTAATTTTACTGGAGCCTTACTTGATTTGGGTGCATCAATAAACTTAATGCCATACTCTGTGTATAAAACTTTGAATATTGGTGCATTACAACAAACTGGTGTTACAATTAAATTAGCTGATCGATCTAACTGCTACCCCAGAGGTTTTGTTGAGGATGTTTTGGTGCAGGTAGGTAAGTTAATCTTCCCAGCTGATTTCTTCGTGTTAGAGATGGAGGTAGAGCCTCAACCATTAGAGTTACCACTGATACTTGGTCGTCCATTCCTACGGACCGCTAGGACCAAGATAGATTGTTTCAATGATACCCTCTCCATGAAAGTAGATGAAGAGAAGATCCGCTTCAACATCTTCGACGCAATGAGGCATCATGGTGATAATGATTTGTATTCCTGTTTTTCTATTGATATATTTGATAATTTTATGCAGGAATTTATGCAACATTCGGTGGATAAGAATGAGGATGCTTTGAAGAAAGCTATTGAAGAAGGGGGAGGAAATCTGAAACCTCCCCATGTTCTAAAGTGTGGGATGAACTTGAGGATTTGATCACCCAAGTTCGATCCATAGATGAAGAAGAAGAAACAATGAGAATCAGCTTAGCTGAAGAGTTAGTGATGGGAGAAGAGTACGATGATGTTGTGGCAGCCCTTGAGTCATAGTCATACATAAGAGGTAATTCAAAATCTCTTCCTCTTCCTATTACTAATGACGCGCTTCTTCCTTCCATTGTAACAGCACCAAAACTTGAGCTCAAGTCTTTGCCTGAGCATTTGAAGTATGCATTCCTTGGAATTGGTGAGACTTTATCAGTCATTTTATCTTCAAAACTAACCATGTTACAGGAAGAGAAGCTAGTCACTGTACTCAGGGAGTACAAGGAGGCTATTGGCTGGACAATTGCAGACATTAAAGGAATAGATCCAACATTATGTACTCATAGGATATTCCTTGAAGATGGAGCAAAGCCAACGAGAGAACCACAACGAAGACTCAACCCACCTATGTTGGATGTGGTGAAGAATGAGGTTATCAAACTTTTAGATGCAGGTATTATTTATGCAATATATGATAGCAAGTGGGTGAGTCCTGTGCAGGTGGTGCCCAAGAAGTCAGGCATCACAGTGATTAAAAATGATGAGGATTTGCTGATGCCAAAGAGAGTTCAAACAGGATGGAGAGTCTGTATTGACTACCGCAGGCTTAATGCCACAACCCGTAAGGATCACTTTCCTCTTCCTTTTATTGACCAAATGTTGGAACGTCTTGCAGGTCATGCGTATTATTGCTTTCTAGATGGTTATTCTGGCTACAACCAAATTGCCATTGACAGAGAAGACCAGGAGAAGACCACATTCACGTGTCCCTTTGGCACGTTTGCTTATAGGAGGATGCCTTTTGGGTTGTGCAATGCACCAGCTACTTTCCAGAGATGCATGATGATCATTTTTTTAGACATGGTGGAGAAGATCATCGAGGTATTCATGGATGATTTTTCTATTTTTGGTGATTCTTTTGATTCATGTTTGAATAATCTGTCCCTAGTTCTAGAAAGACGTGTGGAAAAGAACCTTGTGTTAAATTGGGAAAAATGTCATTTCATGGTAGAACAAGGTATGGTTTTGGGACATGTAATTTCTGAAAAAGGTATAGAAGTAGACAAGGCTAAGGTTGATGTTATACGTACCTTACTACCTCCCACTACTGTGAGAGAGGTGCGCTCTTTTCTTGGACATGCAGGTTTCTATCGCAGGTTTATCAAGGATTTCTCCAAGATAGCTTGACCTCTTAGTGCTTTGCTCCAGAAGAGCGTGACATTTGATTTTTCTGAGGATTGTCTTGCTGCATTCAACAAGCTCAAGGAGTTGTTGATCACCGCCCAAATCATCCAGGCACCAGATTGGAACCTTCCGTTCGAATTGATGTGTAATGCATCGAAATATGCTGTAGGTGCTGTGTTGGGACAGCGGGTTGAGAGGCTCCCACATGTGATTTATTATGCCTTTAGAACCCTTAATGATGCTCAGTTGAACTATTCAACTACTGAGAAAGAACTTTTGGCTGTTGTCTTTGCTTTAGAGAAATTTAGATCTTACTTGTTGGGAACTAAAGTGATTATTTTCTCTGACCATGCTGCATTGAGATATCTTATGACAAAGTAGAATGCAAAACCAAGGCTGATTAGGTGGTTACTACTCCTTCAAGAGTTTGATGTGGAAATCAAAGATAAGAAAGGAACAGAGAATGTGGTTGCAGACCATTTGAGTCGGTTGACACATGGGTCCAATGCGGAGGAAGATAAACTCCCTTTGCATGAGAGTTTTCCAGATGAGCAACTATTTGCTATCCAAGATTTTGAGCCGTGGTATGCGGATATTGTCAAATTACCAGGTTTCAAAACTGGTACCTACTGACTATACCCGCGCTCAGAAGGACAAATTGAAGAAGGAGGCTAGATATTATGTGTGGGATGATCCATACTTATGGAAACATTGCTCAGATTCCATCATCCGAAGGTGCGTTCCCGAATCTGAAATTTATTCAATTCTTTCTTTTTGCCACTCACATGTAGGTGGAGGACATTTCGGGGGAAAGAAAACTGCACTCAAGGTGTTGGAATGTGGATTTTATTGGCCTAGCATCTTTAAGGATGCTCATGAATTCTACAAGGCCTACCCAAGATTTCAGATGACAGGTAACATAGGTCCCAGGGATCAAATGCCTCAACATCCAATTCTTGTGGTTGAAATTTTTGATGTGTGGGGTATTGATTTCATGGGTCCTTTCTCTTCTTCTCATTCTAATGTGTACATACTTTTGGCAGTTGATTATGTGTCCAAGTGGGTGGAGGCAGTTGCCACCCGAACTAACGATTCTGCTGTTGTGCTTAAATTCTTAAAGTCCATATTTGCTAGATTTGACACACCTAGGTACATCATTAGCGATGGAGACTCTCATTTTTGCAACCGCACATTTGCTGCGCTCTTGAGGAAATATAATGTTCAACACAAGGTGGCGACACTTTACCATCCTCAGACCAGTGGACAAGTGGAGGTGTCTAACTGTGAAATCAAGAAGATTCTAGAAAAGACCGTAGGCCCTACCAGGAAGGATTTGAGTCAGCGATTAGATAAAGCTTTGTGGGCTTACCGTACAGCTTACAAAACACCTATAGGGATGTCTCCCTATAGGCTTGTTTTTGGCAAAGCTTGTTATCTGCCGGTCGAGCTTGAGCATAAAGCTTATTGGGCGGTCAAACAGTTCAATTTTGATATTCACAGAAAATTGCAGCTGAATGAGCTGGCAGAAATCAGGAACAATGCATATGAGTCCAGCAGGATTTACAAGGAGAAAATTAAGGCTTTTCATGATCAAAATATTAGGAACAAGACTTTTGTGGTAGGACAAAAGGTCTTGGTATTCAACTCGAGGTTGAAACTGTTTCCAGGTAAGCTTCAGTCTAGATGGATTGGTCCATTTGTGGTCACTAATGTTTTCCTTAGTGGTGTTGTAGTTGTGAAAAGTGACAAAACAGGGAAAGTTTTCAAAGTCAATGGACATCGACTGAAGCCGTTTTATGAGTTGATGTTGGAGCACACCGTTGAGCAGGTACCTCTCGAGGATGTGCCACAGGATAAAGAGTGATACTTGGTACTGTCTGGCTGAAGACGTTAAACTTACCGCTACTTGGGAGGCAACCCATATGGATGGAGAAGCTTGGCTGCCAAATTTGAATTCTTATCCCTTCTCCTTTTCTTTATTTTTCTCCATGTTAGTGTGATTTGTGATATGTTATGTGTTTTATTCCATGCTTGTTTGATGTATTGTATGTTTTAGTTTCGTCTTACATTGAGGAAAATGCAAATTTCAAGTGTGGGGTGGGGTTTATATCATATCCTTAGCGTCTATGTATAATTTTTCGTTATTTCGGTTCTGTGCAGTATGCTGTTTTGTGTCAATTATTTGACATAGCTAGGAGTCTCGTAAATTTCTAAAATTTTGAGAGAATGTTTATACATGTGTCTAGTTTCTCTCTCTAAATTTAAGCTCATTCCACTCTGTCATTAATTCTATATAATTCTTGCGAGTGGAGCTGAGTCTGGCGAGCAGCAGTTTTCGGTATTGAGCAGTATCCTGTTTCGTGTCATTTATTTTCTATAGCTAGAGGGCTCGTAATTTTCTGAAATTTTGAGGGAAGGTTTGTACATGTGTCTAGTTTATGGTCACAAAATTTCAGCCCATTACGGTTTGTGATTAATGTTTTTAAAATTATGGCGAGTGGAGTTGCGCAGTATAGGGAGTCTGGCGGGTTGCTCGCCAGAGGTTGGAATTTTTGAGTTTTTCTTTGTTTTCCTTGGGTATTTTAGTGACTTATTTGTAAAACAAAATACAAAAGTAAAAAGTTTCAAGAAAATACCAAAAAGAAGAGTTTTAGGGTGCCCTTAACTAGTCCATGATGTGATTATATCTTCTGGAATTGTGACTGAAAGATGATCATGTTATTTGAAGTTTCTTTGGTTAATCTTGATATATGATGCATATGAAAATGTGTAGTGGATGTAGAAACGAGTTAACATGGTACAAATTTTTGGCATGCTTAAACTTTGTTGAGATTCATTTAACCTGTGAGCGATTGAGCCTATATGTGATTACACATGCTTTCTTTATTGAGTGTCAATTGCTTGCCGCAGATTAAGTTAATGGACTCTAGAGTTTACTAGAACTTGTTCTTGTGCTTTTTAAAGCTTATTGTCAATACATGTTTTGATTGAGGAAATGATAAAGGCATTTAGGGGACACCACCATAGCCATATAAGCCTGTGTCCCGATTTTGTGTACACAAGTTGTGTACCCCTTAGTTAACCACTTTGAGCCTACATGTTTAAACTGTATGTCATCACCCACATATCTCTGACCTTAAACCTTAGAATAGTTATATCTTTACCCTTGTTTTAGGACTTGGTAGAGCTATACATGAGACAGGTATGTGAAGACGGCAACAATGTCGAAAGGTGATGCAAAAAAATAAGTGTGGGGTATCAAGCTATTTGTGAAAAAAAAAATGATGTCTAGCTTGATACCCGAGTTAGCTGTTGATGAAAACAATGATGTGAAGGTCCAACAAGATGAAATTCGGCCACAAAAGTGAGAAAGTTCATGGTTGTAAAGTTTGAAGAAGTCTCTTATTTGGTGCTCTACTGGGTTCTAGAATTATATTTGAATTCCTTATACATTTATTCTTTAACCTATGAGCCCATGAAAGCCCTTTTGATTCTCAAGATAGCAGCCTTTGATATGTGGAGATTAGTCACAAGAGTAAGCTTATGGTGTGGTCCATTTGGCAAGTAATTGAGTTGAGTGACTACCTTAGACATACTTTGAGAGAAACACTTTTGAGAGCATATCTAAGTGAGGTTGAATCTTGACAAGTTTGTTGCATGCTACAGCTTGATTTTCACCATGACTATGTCTTCGTCCTACATATTACATATGTGTCATACATTGAAATTAACTTTCGAAATTTTATGGAAAATAAATTTGGAGTCCTATTAATCTTAGTGTTACAATTGTGGAAGATTACTGAGATAATTTGTTGAGGGAATTAGAGTCGTTGTCATATTCTTTAAGTTGTTCTAGAGTCTTCGTTTAGTGTTTTGCTTGAGGACTAGCAAAAGCTAAGTGTGGGGTATTCTGATAGTTGCATATTTATGCAATGTTTATGTGCTTAACCGAACCGTATATTTAGCTCTTTTGTTATGTTTTTAAGTAAATTAATATGCTTATTTGTTTTTAGGTATTTTGGAGATTAATGAAGAAAATGAGATTAAATAATATATTATGGCGAGGAAACCTTGGCGAGGAGGTTTTGTCTTTGGCAAGCAAGGTTGGTGAGAGACAAAAGTTGAAGTGGACTTGAAGTCTTGCACGTGCAATTCTGCTAGGCAATTAAAGAAGTCTATTTGTAATTGAATTGATTTGCTTGGCGAGGAACAGTAAGAAGAGTTGGCTTGGACTTGGACTTTGGGAGTCCATTTGCATATGGATTTATGCTTGCACGTGAGCTAGTTGCTAGGTTAAATTATCTAGCTAAATTATATATATAGCTAGTGGCAGACTTGATGGGAGAGGAGACCATTCTGTAATTTTCTCTTTTCTTCTTAGACTAGAATTTTATGGCTTCCATGAGGAGCTAAATTCCATTGTTAAGGGGCTGTTTTGAAGCCCCGTTCATGATATCTAGATTGCTGTTGCACGTTAACTAAGTTTTATTTTTGTTATTTGAATGAAGTTTTTTTGTTATTTATACAGTGATGATTCTTGACTATGTATGCTTTGAGTGCACGCTTAGTATGCATGTTTAGGAATCTAATTCTAAGAAAATTGATGGCTGTTGGTGATTATTACCTTCCTCAAGTTTCAATCGTAGAACCCATACATGCTTGATATAAGAAACCCTAGGTCTAGTAAGACACGACCGTAGTGTACTTATAAAGCCTTGTAGATCCCCAAACCCTTTCTAGATCGTAATGCTTTTCTCTTGGTAAATTCGAGTCCATGACTTCGGGTTCTTTGAGGGATAGACAATATTGATAAGCAGACCTTCAATGTTGTAAACATAAGGATTGGGTAATAGGTTGTGTTCACAGCTCGGGACATTCCTGGGAATCTTTCATTCATAACATCTACATTGTTTAGTTAGGCATTTTTCGTCTAGATGGAGTGACGGTGGTGGATAACACTTCCCTTAACCTTCTTTATCATTGATTGTAAACTTTACTTATACTCTGTTTTCTGTTTCAGTTTAGTAATCTGTTTTGCAGAAATTTATTCGATAACCAAACCAACTCCGATTATATTGAAATTTTGTGTGGTAGTCCACCACTGTATCTGTAGTGTTTAGTATTAATTTCGTGATTTTAAGTTGAGTCTAGCTATTTTAATTAATTATGTTAGCACTCAGTGGTCGATGCTGTCAGGGTTCTGACTTTCGCGTCTGTTTGTAGTTTAGAATATTGAGTCTCATTTTTCCCTGTGGATTGACCCCTATACTATTGTACTGCATTGACAAGTATATTGAGTTCATTATAGGTTAACTTTGAAGGTGGTTAAACACCGATCAGTCGGAGCCGAAAAAAGTACATACATCAACTGTACGGTGTAGAAAGAGAACGAAGCTAGCAGCATTACAGTTCTGCCTCGACGCAATCATTAAGTAGATATTGTTGTGTTGTACGAACATATAGCTAACTCCATTGTCATACACCACTGGATCTTGCGACTGCGGATCTCCCTATAACAAAATCTCAATCATTTCAGCTAGTTCCAAACACTCCACACCAAAAGCTTCAAACCTAAATTCGATAGCTCAAAAACATATATCAAGCTTCATTTCAATCGGAGAAGAGTGTCACGGCTACATAAATGCTTTATTACGTCATTACGAAGACGAACGATTTGGATTATTACCTCTTTCTCGATGAACTTGGTGAAGAAGCGCTCGGCCTGAGCGGCGGAGACATCGCCGCGGTAGTCGCGCCAAATCAGCACTCGGCCTTTGATGTCTAATAAGAAAAGCGCCGAGGCGGCGCCGACCATTTGGTTTGAGTATCAAGATCGGTCTGGTTCTTTCGGGTTTGTTTATGTCATAGGTTTAAAGAGCGAGCGGGACCGATGGGAAAATGGGGACGACGACGATGCGACGAAGCTGGAATTTTTGGTTGTAAAGAAGTTTCAGGCAAAATTTGATTGAGCTGGCGGTGAGAAATTTCCTTTGGGTGGATTCGAGTGCTGGCTCTCAGCAGCAACGCACGTGCTAATGATTAAGAATACGTGGGCTTTATTGACTAGCATTGCATTAGGAAAGCCCAATCAATATGATTATATGATGAAGAAGAAAAAAATCTGAGAAATATTTCTGTATCTTAATGTGCGTTTTGTTCTAATTAGAATAGAAATAAATATTCTATCAATATCTAATTAATAATGATTATAATCGATTATAATGACTATTTAAGGTCATCTATCAATGAATAAAGTCAAGTTTTATGCACATTAAAAAAACCCTAGCGGATTCAAACTCGTCGTGCAATACAAGAGATCTCGTTGAATGCCTTCACTCATCCGGCGGCCCTTAGCCCCATCGGTGCCGTCCTTTGGCCTCGTCACCGGTTGTTCTGGGGTGCTGCAGGACTGTACTTCGTCCCAGTGATGGGGTCGGAGGAGAAAGGAGTTTGATGTGCGACAGTTGGATAATGGGCAGGCTCTGGTTGCATCTATTTTATGGGGTGGCGGTGGTGGGCAACAACTGAGGGTTTGTGGTAAGTGGAGAGGGTTGGATGCCTGATCATCTCATATTCATCCAGGTCAAGCGTCATGGACATCAAGTCGTATGCTGTTGAAGTCTGGAGTGGGTCAAATCAAGGTTTCGATGACTCGGCTTTGGGTATATGTTGGTTTACAGAGAGATGAAGACCAAAGTTGGGTGATTGGGAATCGACGTTTAGGGCTCCAGTTTGAGATGGAGGTTGATGGTCTACTGTGGGAAAATGGCAATGCAGGTGGTGATGAGTGGCTCATAGAGCGGTGATTGGTGAATGACGTGGGCCGGAATGCCCAATTTCCACACGTTGGGATCCAACGTTGGGCCTGGGTTCATACTCCAGGCCTAATTTATGTTTATTTTAATAATTTTATGTTTAGTTATATTTAATTTCTATTTTATTTATTTTATCGCAAATAAGTCAATACTCGTCTGAGATGGGCAGATGTGGGTTGTGTCCCGGGCTGTGCACCTTTGGTGCCTTGTCTTCTCTAGGTCAGGACGTTCGTTAGTTCATCGCATGGGCGCACCCCCCTAGTGGTAGGATGAGATGTAGTGTCGACAAATTTTATCAACAGCATAGTTGGAAAGCTGTTCAGAGAGAATTAATGTGTCACCTTAGTCGCATTATCTTTTCGGTACTGTGTCACCATAATTTTAAAGCAAATGGAGTAGCCAATGATGCACTCTTTGCTAAATGGTGCAGTTTACGATACAATGTATTAGTTGAGTCATCTTATAGTATTTCAAGTGTTTCTCTTCTTGTGGGGTTTAGGCCATATGTCCCACCCCCCTGTATTCTACCATTTCATTAATCGAGGTTTAAGGGTAAGCAAAAGCCCTTATTTAAAAAAAATGAATAAAATACAGGTTCAGATCATATCTTCTGCATATTTATTTTCTCCTTCAACACGTTATCTGTAACTCTTGAGTTGATATTCATCACCCTAAACTGAAAAATACCCTAAACCCCTAAACACTACAATCTCCACAGCCAGATTCTCCATCACCGCCAGAGCACCATCACCGTCGCCGGAAGATTTTCCTGTCACCGGATTTTTGCTTCAAACTTCTTTCAACCAAGTTTTCAGACTGAGCATAACACCCTCAAGGTAAATCATCTAACCTTCTTCGATTTAGAATTATGTTGCAAAACTTAATTACCGCATGACCCTAGATCTAGGTCTAGATTTAAGATTAAATATCGTTAATTATTACATGCCTTTAATTCATATGGATTAATGTAATTATGAGTGAAGGGGATTTAATCACCTTTTACACAAGGTTTAAGATTAGTGACGATCCTGGGAGAGTCACAGTTATTAGTGAATATTCACGGTTAATTGTGATTTCACATTGGAAAGAGGGAAGTCAATCTTTGTGACTCTTTGACAGTCACCGTTTTCTGGGGAGTGGTATGAAGCCACTAGTTTTGCATCAATTTTTATGACCAAACATAATTGATCATGATTCTTAGTTCCTAAATTTGATATTAGTGATCGTGATTTATTCGATCAGTTACTACTTACATCTATTGTCTTTTGTAGATGACTGAGCTGGCATTGCCAGAATTTGATATCTTCGACCTTCAAAGAGTACAATACCATAGATGGGTATCAGACGTTAAGAATACTCTTCTTGATAAATGTCTCATTGATACTATCCAACCACTACCACCTGGCACTAAAGCCAATGAGGACACCCTAGCTCAAAAACCTCGTGTTCACATATTTCTTAGGAGATATAGTCATCCTGCTCTGAGGAAACAGTACTTGTTAAAGGATGACCCTACGAATTTGTGGGCAACTTTGCAAGAACTATATAAAAATGCGTATGACGCACAACCTTCCAGAGCTACAAGAAAAGTGGGATAGAATCTGGTTATTAGATTATCCTAAGATAAATTATTTTTATCAAGATATGCTAGAGCTACAGTTAGAACTTACCATTTGTGGCGTTGTAAAGACCGATCAAAGCACCTTCTTTACTTCTATGGACACCCTTGCACATCAGTATCACATTGATTACAAGCAAGAAAGACTTAGATCATTCAGTGATCTTATGAGTGTACTGGCAAAGAAAGAGAGGCATCACGAGATCTTTCTCCACAACTATGCTAGGCCAGTCGGTACAAAGAAAGTCCATGAAACTTACAACATTGGTGGGAAGGCATGAAAGCTTAAGGGAAAACAATGTTCTAAACCTTATCAAACTCGTGGTGGTAGATGAGGACGTGGTAGAGGGGGAAATAATCAGAATTTGACTTGGACTCACCATGACAACAACTCCAACAAGAATCAATCCAATTCTGGTTCTAGGAATGGTGGAAATTCTTCAACTTCAACTTCAACTTCTCACTTGGCACCAAAGTATATCCAGAATACCTACAAGATGTGTCAACAATACCAAGCAAAGTAAAATGAGACACATTATGTTGACTATGAGATAGAAGATGGCGGTGAAGCCAATCTAATTATAGCAAATATCCCTAAAGCAAGCCTAGAGACTATGGATTTTGATTAGTTTATGTATTAGGCTAATGATTCTGCTATGTAATCAAGTTTAGTTTTATTTGACTTGCGGTAGTCGATTCTGTTTGAATAAAACAATCTTTTGATGTAAGTTTGATATTGGCAAAGTAATAAAAATATTCTTCCTTCGGTATTTGAAAGTGTTAAGAATGATTTTTTCATACACATTTGTTCGAATTATACATAGCTCTATGACTCCAAAATACCATAAAAACGAGATAAAAAAGAGAGGATGGTTTTGATCTTGGGAATAATCGACCCATCGAACGTTTACCTCGACCCATCGAAGAACAACCCCTAGATTGGTTTTGGCAATATTTCGACCCGTCGAAATTTTTTGCCCTATTTGTTTCAACTCGTCGAAAGATGGTCCTCGATCATCTATTTTGCACCTTTGACCAGTTGAACTATATTCTTGACCCATTGAAGACATGCTACTGTCTCAAAAATTTTCCAAATTCGACCCGTTGATGGAAATTTTGGACCTGTAAAAAAAGATATCGAAAAATCAATATCGATTTTAGGTTTTTCTTCGACCCGTCGAGTCATCTTCTCGACCCGTTGAAGAGGTCTTCTTAGACACAATTTTCTTGGTTTTAGACCCGTTGAAAATTATATTCGACCTGTCAAAAATCGGTATCAAAAATTCATATTGGTTTTCAGGTTTCTTTGACCTGTCGAGTAGATTTCTCGACCTGTCGAAGATGGCACCCAGAATTGGTGTTTTAGATGTGTTGTACATCGGTTTTCTTATGCCATATGATCACTCTATAAGGGTCACAACCCTTTGAAAAATCTTTAAGACTTTATTTAAAAGTGTTCGTCATGTCTTGGGATTAAAGACAAATTACTTCACATTATTTTGCAGATGATTGAAAGCGAGATTTAATGTCTAGAAGATAGTGGTACTACTCATACTATATTGCGGAATAGACAATTGTTTATGAATCTTGTGCCATACACTTCATCAGTGATAACCCTGATTGGTTCTGCACCAGTTATATAAGGGTGTGGTTCAGCATAATTTTTGCTACCACATAAAACAAGAATTTATATCACTAATGCATTGTATGCGCCAAAGGCCAATCAAACCTTACTAAGTTTTAAGGACATTAGAGCCAACGGTTTACAATTAGAAACTCATTGTGAGAATCGTAATGAATTCTTATGCATAACTTCATAGGAGTGTGGTAGAAAGAACACCTTGGAGAATTTAGGGGAAATTTGTAGTGAATTATATCTTACTACGGTTCAAATCATTAAATCCAACACAATTATTTTCACCACTGTGTGCGACTCAGCCTCATATCAGCTTTGGCACTACAGACTGGGATATTCTGGTCAGTATATGATGATCAAAATCTTAAAAAACTCTCATGGTCATCCCTTTTTCAGAGCAAAAAAGCATGTAGAAATAACGATCTTTTTTGATGGGGTAGATGAGATTAACACGGTTAATTCAGTTTCGGCCTTTAAGCCGAGTACAAGGCCTTCCTTTGCGGTTGATAATACTAAAAATATTCCATTCTTACAAAGAATCCATGGTGATATTTGTTGACCTATCAAACCAGAATGCGGATCATTTAAATATTTTATGGTTTTGGTTGATGCATCAACGTGATGGTCACACGTTGCTTTGCTATTCACAAGGAATGCTGCATTTGCAAAGATCCTAACATGAATCATTAAGCTTTGGGCTCACCAGTCGGACAACCCAATCAGGTTAATTAGATTGGATAATACAGGAGAATTCACATCAAAGACTTTTGATGACTACCGTATGTCAATTAGAATTGAAGTTGAACATCATGTCCCTCATGTTCATTTACAAAATGGTTTAGCAGAGGCACAAATCATGCGGTTACAACTTGTGGCTAGAGCAATAGTTATGCATACTAATTTGTCGCTATCTACTTCGGGATATGCAATATTACATATAGTTATGCATACTAATTTGAGACCTGTAGCATGCCAACCATGCAGTGCTTACCAATTGATAACTGAATATGAGCCTAGCATTTCACATCTACGCATCTTTGGTTGTGCAGTGTATGTGCTAGTTGCGCCTCCACAGTGCATTAAAATGGGTCATCAACGTCGATTAAGCATATATGTTGGTTATGAATTTCAAACTATTGTCTGTTACTTAGAACCTTTGACAGGTGATCTCTTTACTGCAAGATTTGCAGATTGTCACTGTGAAGAAACATACTTCTCGACTTAGGGGAGATACGAATGCCTCCATTCCAGTTGAACGTCAGAAATTGACGTGGAACTCTCCCACTATGTTTCAACAAGATCCATGCACATCTCAAAGGGAGATTGAATTGCGACGTATTCTTGATCTTCAGAAGGTAGCAGACTTGATGCCTGAGTCCTGTACTGATATTGCCAAAGTGACGAGATCAGACATTCTTGCTATAAATATTCCTGCAAGGTTGGAAGTCCCTAAAGGGCAGTATAACACAACTTCAAGGAAGATTAACATGCCTCTTGCTATGGATGGAGTAGTATCGGCCTCGGCTCCCACCAGGAAGAGGGGGAAACCAAGAAAATCCATAGATGAGCTGCCAACAAAAACGCAGGTCATCCAGGTACAAACTGATTCTTTCATAATCAATATTGTAAATCCCACACATGAGATTGTTCTTGATTATATAAGTTCTTGAATCAAAAATAACATCTCTGGATGACGCTTCAGATCCATATGTGATGTCAGAGAATAGTGAAATCTCACTAACTAACAATGATGTGAGGATTTTTATGGAGAGATAATCCATGGTAGTTGATGATGTTTTTACTTATTCCATCGATCAAGAGATTATTTAGGATGATGAAGTGGAACCTCCCTCGGTTGATGAATGTCAGCGGAGAGCGGATTAACTGAATTAGAAAGAGGCACTGCAGGCTGACCTAGACTCCTTGAAGAAAATGCATGTTTTTCAGTTTGGTAGTGCTATGCCCACCGAATATGAAGCCGGTAGGACATAAATGGGTCCTTGTTCAAAAGTGTAATGAGAAAAATGAAGTCATCCAGTATAAACTAGACTTGTGGTGTAAAGATTCTCTCAACGACCTGACATTGATTATGTAGAGACATATTCTCTGGTCATAAACATCATTACTTTCCGCTACCTTATCAGTTTGGTAGTGCCTGAAAAACTAAACATGTAGCTGATGGATGGTATATGGTGACAGGATATCTCTATAGAAAATTTGATTCAGAGATATACATGAAAGTGCCAGAAGGTGTGGTCATACCCAATTCAAGTAACTCTATACCACGGAGTGTTCATTTGATTAGATTGAAGAGTTCACTATATAGATTAAAACAATACTTTAGGATGTGGTACACACGTCTAAATGACTACTTGATTAGGAAGGGATACAAGAACGATGATTTGTTTTTTTTTTTGCTAAGATGAACGATGATTTGTACTCATGTGTGTTCATTAAGAGAACAAGTTCAGGATTTTCCATAGTACCTGTCTAAATCAATGAGACGGTTGGCTACTTGAAATCCGAGTTTGAGATGAAAGACCTTGGTAGGACTCTATTTTGTCTTGGTTTAGAGTTGGAACATCGAGTTGGTGGAATACTTATTCACCAGTTTTCTTATGTCCAAAAGATGCTTAGGTGATTTAACATGGACAAAGCACACCCTCTTAGCACACCAATGGTTGTTCGCAGTCTGAAACCCAATAAGAATCCATACCGTCTAATAAATGATAATAAGGAACATTTAGGAGCTAAGATACTCATACCTTAGTGCTATTAAAGCTTTGTTGTATTTAGCTCAATGTACTAGAACAGACATTTCATTCTCTGTGAACGTGTTAACTTGGTTTAGCTCTGCGCCAACACAACGTCATTATACTGGTGTAAAGTGCATCTTCAGGTACTTGAAGGGTTCTATAGACTTGAGCTTGTTATTTCCCTACAAAGAATACAGAGAGGAGCTTGAAATTCCTGAAATATGGATGGTTGAAATGCAACACTCAGATCATGGGATTGTCGACCTATTGAATGGTACACCCTGGATCGATCAGAGCATGTCACTCGACTCGACAAGTGAATTCTTCGACTCGTCAAAAGAAGCTCTGATTGCAAGCATTATACCTCCATTCAATGTGGTCCCCTACTCAAAGACACATTGTGATGTATTGCTTAGTTTTGCTAATGATGGGTATCTCTCTGACCCACATAAAGGATGCTCCCAAACAGGTTATGTGTTCACCATAGGAAACACGACGATTTCTTGGAGATCAACAAAACAAACCCTTGTTGTTACTTCCTTGAAGCATTCTGAGATCATTACTTTGCATAAAGCAGTTAAGGAGTATGTCTGGCTTAGGTTAGTTATACACCACATCCGAGGATCTAGTGGATTACCTTCTACTATGATCACACCAACTTGTATCTTTGAGAACAATGCGGTTTGCATTGAAAAAATGAAGATTGGATACATCAAGAGTGATCATACAAAACACATATCGCCTAAGTTCTTCTTTAATCAACAACAACAATAATTATTGAACATTCATGTGAATCAGGTTTGTTCGACTAATGATGTTGTAGACTTATTCATCAAGTCATTGCTTAAATCTACATTTGTAAAGCATGTGAAATGCATTGGAATGCAAATGTTGTCTGAACTCCAAGATTGAGTTACTGATCAGGGGGAGTTCATTTCGTAGACATCAATGGTAGTTTACATTACATATGGTCGCTTATGTAGTTGATGCATTGTATTCTTTTTACCTTAGACCAAGCTTTTATTTTTACTCAACAGGGTTTTTATTTTCTTAGCAAGGCTTGTAGTGAGGCAACATGTTATGCATAATATATTATGATCGCGACACAAGGGGGAGTGTTCCAGGAGAAATATTCATGGTCTCTCGGTGTGTGTCTTGTCGTAATTAGAATAGAACTAGATATTCTCTTAATCCCTGATTTATAGGGATAATGATTGTAATGCCTATTTAAGATCATCTATCAATGAATAAAGTACAGCTTTAGATCATATTTTCTGCGTATCTATTTTGATAGGTTTTACACTTTGGTGTGTCGCCATCATCAACCCAACTACTTTTCTCTTTGTTAGTGAACATAATTCAATCTGGATCGCTTCTTTCCATGTAGGCCAATTGCTACTACGTTTGGGAGTTTCAACATAGATAGGTTTGATAAGTCTCAAAATTCCATGCTCTCATGTACACTAGTGTAATTTATACTTTGTAGAGATCTCTATATTATGAGTAATTGGTTTTAATATTAAAGCGTCCCTCAATAATACCCATAAGATGGAATTGAGTATCAATGATCAATGAATCATATTGTGCCAAACTCGCTCCCTTCTGAAAGTACTAGTTTTGGTAACCCATTTAAAAGACAAGTCAGCTAAGTGGAACAGCTCATTTGGATTCGTGATCTCTCCTTCTGATGGTAAGATCAAGCATGTTTTGAATTAAAGTATATGTGTTAATTAGTAAATTGATAAATGTGGTTTAAATGATTAAATTTCATTGTGCTAAGTTTAGAAAGTAGAGTTGTATTAGGAATGTGATGTCAACATTGATTTGATTACAGTTAATTCCTCTATTTCGATAAACTTGACTTTATGTGTGAGATTTTCCTTGGAACTAATTAGTAGTAATCACAAGATACTTTTTAGTAACTTATTGATTTAATCTGATCTTTGCTAGGTCAAAAAATCAATAGATTATATAAGTAAATCTTTATCCTTGTGTGAGGTATCTCGGTGAATTATATGCTTAGACACTGTTCCATGTTAAGTGTCTAAGTGTATTTTCATTTCATACATACTTGTGAGAATTGAGATCATGAATCCTAGGTAGTTGAAGACATTGAACCTTGAGAAAGGAGTTCTCCTAGTTCAGTCAGACAAGGTGTTCCTCTGTTCTACTTTACTGCAAGATTCAAAATCTGCAAACACAGGTTATTATGAATAGATTTATGTTATCAATTCCTTGTACTATTTGTGTTTTTACTTGTTTCAATTTTTAGTGGATTTTAGGAATCCTTTAGAAGGATTCCGCAGTTGTTTTTCCCGAAAGGGTTTTTTACTACGTTAGAAAAATTGGTGCCAGTGTGTGTGTTTGATCTTTCTCTTGTTTATAACCGTTGTGCAACCTGATCTACGCATTTTAGGCGTATTAATTAATGTATTTTCTCTACATTTTTATTTTGATAATTGCTTAGTTTTATTAGTTTTAATTTATTTTGTTAATTTCAGGTGTTGACCAAAAGAGACGGAGTAAAGGAGTCTACAAGCATGCAAAACACAGCAAAATAATGGAGAAAAGAAATTGGTTCTAAATTCCAAGGAAGAAAGAAGAAAAATTGAGGAGAAAAAGAAATCATTGGTTGACTAGGAAAACCTTTCCTATGTTGACTAGGACTTGAAAGCTTCCGGAAGGATCTTGAAGAAGAACAAATGAAAATGGGTCTAATTAATTAGAAGACCATTTAGATAGCCCAAATATGAAGATCCAATCAGCCAATTTCGTGGAGATCAAGATTTGGTAGGAAAAGAATTCCCAAAGTCAAAAGAAGAAGGAAATCATGATGAATACGGAAAGCAGAATCTGCCTGTGCAGATGGGCCAACTTCGAACGACAAATGGGAACGAATCAGGAGAAGTTAGGAGGCTATTAACCTATGGTTGGAAAGATATTTGAGTCTTCTTTCCAACGACACCAAAATCATAATTTTTGGAAATCCACAACTCCAGGAAAGTACAAATCTTTACAGACTGTCAGATTTACCCGGGTACACAAGGAAAGTCTTGTTTTGGCAGGAAAAGACCTAATCTTCTTTTATAAATTGGGGAGCTCGGCCTCAAAGTAAATCATCACCTATTTTACGCTCTCACGCTGCCAAAATACTCAAACACTCTCCACCACAAAGATCCCCAAAGCCAAGGCCGACTACACCATCACCACCTCCTAAAACCGATACCAATTCCATCAAAGGGTCATCTTGCTCTCGAAGTTTGCAGTGCTGTTCACGGAACTAAAAGTGTAAACATGAACTCTTTACTCCGTAGTCTCCTTTGTCTTTGTATTCTTTTGTGTAAAAACTCGGTGAATGAATGCTTATTTTGGTTTTATACACTTTATGAATTCCATACGTATTCCATGTGTTTATGAGTCTTAGTTTCTCTTATGTGTTATGTGTTGGGCATAAAGCTTCGGTATGGGTAGAGGTTAGGATCACTAGGATGTTTGTATGTTGTTCATCACATGTTAGTCCCTACCTTTAGTCATATTGATGATTTAGTTAAGGTGTTTATATGCTGTTCATTGCACTTTAATTAAAAGATAAAGAAAATCATAACATGTAATTGGAATTAGGGTTTGTAGATTTCGAAGATGCTGGGAGAATTAGAGCCGTATAATATGCATGTGGGTAGGATGGGATGATCACATGTAAATAATTAATTAGTTTCTTTATTTATTTTTGTCGGAAATATGGTAAGGGTTTTTGGGATTTTCTTATGTGTTTGCTTGTCTACGAGTCAATGCATATTAGATTCTTAGGATTTCTTGCTATATGTTTCGATGTTTTAGGTAGTAATTAGATAGAAAATTTAGGTAATTAAACAACTATTTTATACCCCCATTTTAACACCACAAAAATTGCATGTACCCTTCAATCCCCGGTTAGAACGATCCCTACTTGCTTAAAATACTACATCTATAGGGTTTTAAATTGCATATGGTTGAATTATGTGTTAAGTGTTTATTTGATGCATGTTTTCGGCATATCAATTTTTGGCGCCGTTGCCGGGGATTGTTAATTGTTTGTGATTTTTGTGTGTATATATGTAAATTAATACTTGTGCATATTACTAACCATTTTCTTTTTCAGGAATTTTCGAAGTATATATGCTAATTTTACTTACAAATTTTCGATGCCTTGTATATGTGCCCTAATTGATTTAATTTTTCGTAAATAAATACATGTGAATAAATGTTAGTGTAAATTTTAATTTTTGTAAATATTAATCAGTGTTTGTATATATATATAATAATTGTTAAGCATGTTAAAGGATAGTCTTAGATTTACATTTATTACATGCTTGATTAATTAGGTCTCACTCCTTGGAATAGATGGTGCCTCTTTTTCTTGTTTATCTCCTTAAGCCCTTATGTTTTACACATAAGGTTGAGGGCGGAGTCTACAAGAACTATGAGGGAGTGTGAATTTTTGAAAGTTTGGCTGAATGTCGGACATGGTGTCTAGAAACGGGTTATGACTGGTGACAGGTTCTGGATCTAAGAAGGACTTACACCAATAGAGTATATACCATTGGCCCGGTTAGCCTCGGGGTGTATTGTCGAAATTAGTCCTGCCTTTCGCGTTATCTCTATCCCCAACTGGCCATGTTTTTCGATTGAACCAAGGCTGAACAATTGAGAATTCATACTTTATCGCACGGGTCGCACGTCCTTGGAAAGACTGAAAAATCAATGCCTTGTAATCCTTGTAAATTTTCGGCGAACTCAATTTGGGACATGTATGCTAAAAATTTCAAAAATTGTTTGAACATGTTCAATCTTGTGATTCCAAAATGTGAAACAATTCTAACTTAGCTATGTATATATAATTTTTGCATATCATTCATTCATTCATGCATTACATAATTGCATCATCTTGCATCGTATTCATCATACATTTAATGCAAATCATGCATTTGCATTGGATTTGATGATTGTTGAGTTTTGAAGGATACGAAGGAGGAACGTGCTTCAAGTGTTTTCATAATTCGCAGTGTCTGTCCAAAACAGAACAGTCAAATTTGAAAAGTCATAACTTTCAGCTCGTTTGGAGTTAGCACGAGTTCTTTATATGAATGGAAAGCTCGAGACGTCTAGTTTTCAGTCATATAAAGATCACGAATTTCTGAGCTCTAAATCGTTCGGAATTCTAGTTTAAAGACACGGAGGTCAGAACATTAAGCTGCAAAGTGGAAAGAACAAATGGAGGAGATGCACCTTCAAGATCAGGCTGTTCCAAGAGCATAAATGAAGCATCATGTGTAGGCTGTAAGACATTAAAAAACAAGCGCTTGTTGGGAGGCAACCCAATGGAGGATCGACACACAGATTTGCTTTCTTTTCCCTTCCTCTTTATTAATTAGTTTGTTAGTATGTGAGATATTTTTGGTAAATTTTCTTCTACATGCTTGGTTCTATGTTTTTCTCTATTTACATTGAGGACAATGTAGAGTTTAAGTGTGGGGGAGGGGTTTACAACTTTCTTTGAGTCATAAATTGTAAAAATTGGGCGGACAAAGGATTTCCAGCGGATGATGCCCTAAAAAATTTTTTTTTTTTAAATTTTCGTGGGTTTTTATTTTTCTAAAATTTTAGGAAGTTTTTTTTAGTGTATTTTAGTGTTTTTCAGAGTCTTAGGATGCTCTTAACTCTTCTATGATGATATTTTTCTGAGAAAATTTCGAGTTCATGGCTTTCATATTACATATTTTTATGGAATTCTTTTGTTAATAGAGATGTTTTGATTGCATTGACATGTAGTAGATATAGATTGTAAAACTTGGTACAGAATTCGCATGCTAGAATAAGTTTAAATCATTTAAACCATAAAGTGAGTTTTGAGCTGAAATTATGTTTTCTTGGAGTGAATTTCGACATCTTTAGATTTTAGCCTCAAAAAATGTTTACATGCCTCATATGATTACTTGCCATAGTTTCTAATGAACTAGAGAATGCTAGAACTTGCTCATGTTGATTTTCAAAGCTTATAGTCAATACTTACTCTAATTTTGGATATGATTAAAGGCACTTAGGATTTACCACCAGTTTTGCCAAATTTACATATGTCCCATTTGTGCGCACGAGTTGTGACACCCTTAGATAGCCCTTTTGAGCCCACATTAAGCTTTTCTCTCATCACCATATATATCTAAACACTTAACCTAGTGTAGATTTTCCTTACCCTTGTTCTAAAGACTTGGTGAGAATTTTCAAAGCTAGAGACATGGAGATGGTGTGAAGATGATGAAAATATGTGTGTATGAGGATAGACTTGTCCAACAAGAGAAAAGAAAGAGTAGTTGCCGAAAAAAAAAAGAAAAAAAAAACAAGAAAAATCAGGAGCATGAAAAGAAAAAGAAAATGTGACGACCCGGACCAGAATCAGCAGTATGATCAGCTGTATACATGAGTTACTGCGTAGTCGCAGATTGACGACAGGGTTTGAACCGCCAGGGATTGTTAACGACTTAATTATTGGCCGAGAATTGGAGCTAGGTCTCTTCTCGAGAGTCGTTCTACATGTGATTATGAGTTCGTGGGCGGTTCCGGTTCATTATTTGGACGACCGAGGAATTAGTTATGAATATTTGAAGTTTCGATATAATTGGGTTTAAATGACAGGTTTGTTAGCGACTAAATTATTGGTCCAGAATTTGGCTTCGGCTCCTTCACGGAAGTTGTTCAGAATTTAATTTTGAATTCGTGGGAACTTCCGGAGCATTATTCTGAGTTACGAAGATTTAGTTGTGAATATTTCCGATTATTAGTTATTTAGTCGATTAAATATGTGTTTGGGCTGAACAGTTGACTTTTTATCCATTTGGCCAATGTGTTTGACTTTGGGTGATTATTAAAGAACATGTCGAGACGAGTTTGTGGCCGCGAGAATTATCGGGATCGGAATCACGACGAGAAAGTTACGTGGGTTTGATGTTCGTCGAAATGGATAAATATGGGAGTTTCCGTTTTGGGAAAGTATTAAATGAAGTATAAATATTGAAGTTTCCTAAAAGGGAAAGTCAAAGCTGTGAGTTAATGTGTTGACCGGTCAAACATGGAGGAGGAGAGAGTGTTCGACGGAGCCACGGGCTCGCCGGCGATGGTGCTCCGTTCGGCCACCATGGACCACGGCGTTGGTCCCAATCGAAGCATCTTGGCTTGCTTGACTCATCTCCGATCTCCCTCCTCGGCGTGGCTCGCCGAAGGGGAAGAAAAATTCCGGCCGAAATGGAAGCTTTTTGGGTTTAATGGTGAATCCCGATTTTGGCCAAGTTGAACTCAATCATGGACTGAGTTTTGTAGCTCTCCTCTCAAGGATTCTAACCATGTAAGTATGAAGCTTTAATTCGATTTGTGGAAGGAGAATTTTGGATTTGAAATTTGGGTACCAATTCGGTTTTGCTTGAAATTGACATGGTTAGAGTGAGAATTGGCCTTCGGTGCAGTTATGGAAGTTGCTCAGTGGATGATTTTGAGTGGAAGAGGGGTTGCTCCGCCGTGAAATTCTCCGGTCAGCGGCACCGCCGCCGTGGACGGCAGTCAACGGCGGTCAACGGTCAAAGTTTGGCTTTTTTGGACTTTCGACAAGTTGCATGTCATTTGACTCGAAATCGCGCCCCGATCTCAGTGGGGAGGTTCGTTTTTCGAGTTGAACGTCCGAACGTAAAGCGAGGTATTGAGGTGTTATATACGGATTTTCGACGATTCGTCGACTTTGAATTTCGTGTTTATGAGAACGGTGGTTTCTCGTGATTTGATTTGTATTGTCGAGTTACGATTTTGAGAAATGGTTATTGTGAATATTCAGGGGTTCGTGATCGTTTGTTTGGCGATGGACTTTTTGCCGGATCACGGGTTAATGCGTATCGCGTTACGTTAGACTGTGAGTGGACAAGTTTATGTTTTCACTGTTGATTTGCGAGTTCGTGGATTTCTTGGTTTTCGTATTTACTTTATACGATATTGTTATATATATGTTGTATTCGGATGTATTGTTTTATATTTATTGGTGATGGCATTACTGCATCGATGCTTCGACTACTCGGCTGATCACCGGTAGTCCACCAGAGTTGAGAGGTCCTCTGGGTAGGGTTGAGAGGTCCCCTGTATGCCGCCAGGGTTGAGTGGTCCCCTGGCCTATCACCGTCAGGTTTGAGCGATTCACCTGACGTCGGGTTTGAGAAGTCGCCTGACAACCTCCATATGTATATGTATTCCGAACTTACACTGTTTTATATTGAGTTTGTTTATTAACTGGTGAAAGGCATATGTTTATTTTCGTCCACTCACTCTAACGTTTTTATTTGCCTTTCCCCTGAGCTTTTCTGTTTCCGTGCCCAGATTGCAGTTCAGGCTCTGGTGTCGCACGTCGTGGTCGGAGGCATAGTGCTCGAGCTACTTTGTTTCATCCAGTAGGTTTATTGTTCTACCTACTGTGGTATGCGTATATGATTATGTATTAGATGTCGCTATGAGCTTCCTGTGGTATATGTTATACGATTTTATACCGGATTTCAGTAAAATATAGATATATTTATTGTTTTACTTTACTGTTGATATATTGAGAAATCCGGATGGGATTGGTGCCTACGGTTTGCTTTTTGTGGCATATGATGAAGTGTATTTTCCGCGTGCAGGTAATGGTAATTCCACGCTAGTAACGAAACTCTGCCCAAATTTCGAAAATTTTTTGTTGGTTAGCGTTTTCGGAAGGGTTCGATTCCGGTTTAGGGAGCTAAATCGGGGTTGGGTCCTTTCAGAAAAAAATTGTGAAGCTCTCCGGCAATAGATTTTTAATGTTTAAGTTTGGATTAATGTCCCTCATATTTGTGAATTTGGAGTTTGTATTAAATTGAAGGCCTAATAGTAAAGAAATAAGGCATTTGTCCTGTTCACAAAGTTCAAAGGAAGATTAGAATGAAGTCTGGGTCCAATAAGATGAAATCTGGCCCTTGTGCTTAAAGTTTGACACTGGTAACGTGGGGAAAAAGATGGAGCACGAAATTTAACAAGATGATGGAGCTAGACTAAGTCTTTGGAACGTTCTTAAACACCACTTATCCAAATTTTCGAATGCCTTAGCCTCAGCCCCATTACAACCCTTGAAAGTCCTTTAAGATCCTTAAGATGAGTAGCATTTGATCTGTGGAGTTAATCGCATGAGTAAGCATATGGTTTGGGTTCATTTGTGCAAGTAATTGGTTTTATTCATGAGGTATTTTGTTTATTCTTCGATATATCTTGAGTGAATACCCCTTTTTCATGAGTGAAAAGATGATGAGTGCATCCATGTGAGGATTTTGAACTTTTCTAGTGCATGCATAGCTTATAAATCACCATTGTTTTCATCTAAGTCTTACTTGTTCATGCATGAGAATGTCTTTATTAACTCTTGAATTCCTTGTGTTTAAACGTTGTGATTGCCATGAATTTCAAAATTTAATAGTCAAAGGGCTTAGTAGTATTTTTTTGAAAATTTTTGAGTCTTAGTTTAATTTAGTGTTTGCTAAGGGACTAGCAAAGTCTAAGTGTGGGGGAATTTGATCTACGCATTTTAGGCGTATTAATTAATGTATTTTCTCTACATTTTTACTTTGATAATTGCTTAGTTTTATTAGTTTTAATTTATTTTGTTAATTTCGGGTGTTGACCAAAAGAGACGGAGTAAAGGAGTCTACAAGCATGCAAAACACAGCAAAATAATGGAGAAAAGAAATTGGTTCTAAATTCCAAGGAAGAAAGAAGAAAAATTGAGGAGAAAAAGAAATCATTGGTTGACTAGGAAAACCTTTCCTATGTTGACTAGGACTTGAAAGCTTCCGGAAGGATCTTGAAGAAGAACAAATGAAAATGGGTCCAATTAATTAGAAGACCATTTAGATAGCCCAAATATGAAGATCCAATCAGCCAATTTCGTGGAGATCAAGATTTGGTAGGAAAAGAATTCCCAAAGTCAAAAGAAGAAGGAAATCATGAAGAATAAGGAAAGCAGAATCTGCCTGTGCAGATGGGCCAACTTCGAACGACAACTGGGAACGAATCAGGAGGAGTTAGGAGGCGATTAACCTATGGTTGGAAAGATATTTGAGTCTTCTTTCCAACGACACCAAAATCATAATTTTTGGAGATCTACAACTCTGGGAAAGTGCAAATCTTTACAGACTGTCAGATTTGCCCGGGTACACAAGGAAAGTCTTGTTTTGGCAGGAAAATACCTAATCTTCTTCTATAAATTGGGGAGCTCGGCCTCAAAGTAAATCATCACCTATTTTACGCTCTCACGCTGCCAAAATACTCAAACACTCTCCACCACAAAGATCCCCAAAGCCAAGGCCGACTACACCATCACCACCTCCTAAAACCGATACCAACTCCATCAAAGGGTCATCTTGCTCTCGAAGTTTGCAGTGCTGTTCACGGAACTAAAAGTGTAAACATGAACTCTTTACTCCGTAGTCTCCTTTGTCTTTGTATTCTTTTGTGTAAAAACTCGGTGAATGAATGCTTATTTTGGTTTTATACACTTTATGAATTCCATACGTATTCCATGTGTTTATGAGTCTTAGTTTCTCTTATGTGTTATGTGTTGGGCATAAAGCTTCGGTATGGGTAGAGGTTAGGATCACTAGGATGTTGTATGTTGTTCATCGCATGTTAGTCCCTACCTTTAGTCATATTGATGATTTAGTTAAGGTGTTTATATGCTGTTCATTGCACTTTAATTAAAAGATAAAGAAAACCATAACATGTAATTGGAATTAGGGTTTGTAGATTTCGAAGATGATGGGAGAATTAGAGCCGTATAATATGCATGTGGGTAGGATGGGATGATCACATGTAAATAATTAATTAGTTTCTTTATTTATTTTTGTCGGAAATATGGTAAGGGTTTTTGGGATTTTCTTATGTGTTTGCTTGTCTATGAGTCAATGCATATTAGATTCTTAGGATTTCTTGCTATATGTTTCGATGTTTTAGGTAGTAATTAGATAGAAAATTTAGGTAATTAAACAACTCTTTTATACCCCCCTTTTAACACCACAAAAATTGCATGCACCCTTCAATCCCCGGTTAGAACGATCTCTACTTGCTTAAAATACTACATCTATAGGGTTTTAAATTGCATATGGTTGAATTATGTGTTAAGTGTTTATTTGATGCATGTTTTCGGCATATCACAACCCTTTAGATCCATCTAGTATTTTCATTTGGCATTAGAGTAGGTATAAACTAAGTTTAGGTTGGTCTTAGGTATGATGGATCGAGAAAGAGAGGGATGTGCTACTTTACTAAATGTTTGATGGTGGGTGTGAGAACTTCACTATATGAAAAGTTATGATGCAAGCCTTCATCATAGGTCAGAACCTAAGATGTGGAGTGTTGTTATAAGAGGGTATAATCCTACTACTCTCACTAATGTGAAAAGGGATGAGAAAGGGAAATTAGGTTTCCTCCAGGATTGTTCTAAAACCTGAGTCTAAATGGGATGAGGAAGATTATTTTCATCTACAACTTGACTATAGGGCTCGTGGTTGTCTTTTCACTGCTATTTCTAAGAGAGAGAGAGGTAGAACAAATCATTGTGTCACTTCCAAAGAAGCATGAGATTATATTGTCATTACATATGAGGAAAACTCGAAAGTTAGTGCTCAAAAAAATACAAAGACTAACCAGTGTGTTTGAGGGATTAAAAATGAGATATGATGAATCAATTGATGATTTCCATGCTAGAGTTGTTGGGATTACTGGTCAGTGTAGAGGTCTAGGTGAACTCATTGATGAAGATAAAATTGTGAAAAAGTTTTTGAGAGCTCTTACAAAGCCTTATCTTTCAAAGAAAACTACTATTGAAGAGTTTCATGATCTGAATAGTTATTCTTTGGATGAACTTGTTGGTAATATTATCACTTATGAAATGGAGGATGATTTAGGCCCTAAGAAGTCAAAAAGTATTGCCTTTTCTTCTGTTGAAAAAGAGAAGAAGAAGACTAAGAAAAAATCTATCACTGAGTCTGATGATTTTTCTTTGGTTTCTAAAGAGTTCAAAAGAATTTTAAAAAATAGAAAGGAAACTAGTGAAAGTTCTTCTTCAAAGAAAAATTAGGACTCTAAAAAGCGTTATGAAAAATCTTTTAAGAAAAATGACAAACTTAAGTGTTATGAATGTGGTGGCTTGGGCCACATTACTACAGATTATGGAAATTCTAAGTATGCTTCCAGAAATCAAAAGACTTTGAACTCTACTACATAGAGTGATGATGAAGATGAGGAGGAAGCAGAGAAGAATGTAACAAATGTGGCTCTTGTATCCACAATTCATCATGATGAATGTGAAGCTAATGAGTCTGATCTGGAGGAGTCTGAATCTAATGATGAAATAGATGTTAAATGCAAACAGATGATCAAGGCTTCAAATGTCATGCTAAAAAGAAACAAGGAGTTGGAAGAAGAGCTAAAAGTTACCAGGTATCAAAAGGAAGAATTGGAATAGCTACAGGAGGCTGTGCAAAAGGTCAAAACTTTGTTAAATGAGAAACATCAAATTAATCTCCTAAATGAGAAATGTCCAAACTATGAAGTGGACAAAGCTGAGTTGATCAGCATAAATCAGCTTCTGGAAATAGAGGTAAAAGCTCATTCTGCTTTAAATATTTCCTTGAATTTGCAGGTTTAATCTTTGTAAGAACAACTAAATAAATCAGAGGAAAGGTTCAAGAAATTTGAATCAAGTGCTGAGAAAGTCAAGGAGTTGTGCAGAATTGGAAAAGCCAGCATCGATACTAGTGGTCTAGGATACAAAGGCAAGAGCAACTCTACTTGGAATAGCTTTGTAAAAGAAACGACACCAGAAGATGAGACAAAATTGTGTGTTGGAAAACATCAAGTTCCTAGACTATATGGAGCTGTACCACCTATGGAATCGATGAACTTATTTTCTTCAAATAAAAGAAATTAAAAGGTAAGGAATGTTCAACAAATCTCTACTGAACATCTGAGGTATGAATCTCAAAATTCTAAAAGAATACCTACTTGTCATCATTGTGGCAAACAAAGACATATCAAACCTAGATGTAATCTTCTGCGTTCTGAAAGGAAAAATTGGGAAAATGAAAATTAAAACTCACAAGTTTCTGAATTGCAAAAAGAGTTAAAACAGAAGATTCTCTTGAATAAATTGAACAGCCTGATGAAAAACTTTAGAAATAAGACAGCTTGGAAGGAAAAAAATCCTGTCAACTGCCTTTTAACTAGAATTTAACTGTGTGAACCTTCTGATAAATCTCACGAGAAATGTGCAGGAAATGTTGAAGAACTCAAATGTCTGGTATCTCCTCTACACTGTAAGAGAAAAATCTTGACATTTGGTATGTAGACAGTGGATGCTCTAGACACATGATTGGCAACAAACACTGGTTTGCATCACTAAATGAAGAATTCATTGCAGGAGGAGTCACCTTTGTTTTTGGAAAGACCTGTCAGATACTTGGAAGGGGAGTTGTCAATGCACATGGAATTGCTAATCTAACTAATGTCTATTTTATGGAGGGACTTTCAACTAATCTAATGAGTGTCAGCCATGTCACAGATGAGTATAAAGATGTATGGTTCAATAGGAAAAGATGCATAGTAATTGACAAAGATATGAGCTTTGTAATGAAAGGTCTAACATCAGATGACAACTGCTATCAAATACAATCAGTAATCCCACCAGGTTGTTAGGGTATGTTTGAAATCATCTATAGACGATCTGATGATCATGTGGCATAAAAGACTTGGTCATGTCAATCTGCAAGATTTGAAGAAGCTGTCTCATAAGAGATGCATTCGTGGATTGCCTGATTTGAAGGGGAGCACATGACACATGTTTCGGATGCAAGATAGGTAAAAAAAATTAGAAAAGCTCATAGATTGAAAAATTTAGCTACATCAGTCAGACCTTTAGTGTTGCTACATATGGATCTTGTTGGACCTGCTCAAAAATCAAGCTTTGGGCACAAAAGGTACATTCTAGTTGTTGTTAATGATTTTTGTAGATTTACTTAGGTAGAATTTTTTAAAACCAAGGATGAAATCTTTGAATATTTTTAAATCCTAAGCAGTAGATTACGGATCGAAAAGCATGCCTCAAATCTGAAAATTGTGAGAATTAGGTCTGATAATGGAATTGAATTTAAAAATACTTCGTTCACTGACTATTGCAATGGGCTTGGGATATTTCATGAATTCTCCTCACCTATTACTCCACAAAAAACTGGTGTAGTAGAAAGGAATAATAAAGTTGTTATAGATATGGCCAGGGTAATGCTGTATCCATCATATGTGAATACAAGTATGTGGGCAGAAGTTATCAATACTACTTGCTACACCATAAACCGTGCTATTCTGGGGCCCAACAGTAATAAAACTCCATATGAGCTGTGAAAAGGTAAGTAACTTGTGGTAAGTCACTTTCACATTTTTGGAAGTCCTTGTTACAGCTATAGAGATAGGGAGAAATTGACAAAATTTGTTCCTAAGAGTGACCATGGAATCTTCTTGGGATACTTTCTAAAAGTAGAGCCTATAAAGTGTATATCAAAAGAACTAAAGATGTCATAAAAATTTTTAATGTGACTTTGGATGATGTAGCTTATATGCAGGTTGAGTTTGTGCTTAATGATGATGATGACTGGTTAAGCTTTGAGCCTCCCAGAACACTAACACAAGGATCGTCTGAATCAGACTAAGATGATTCTAACTTGGGGGAAGATCCGGTCTTCAGAACAGGATACAGACAGGTACAAAAAGATCACTTCATCTCAGATGTGATTGAAGATGTGAATGATGGCATTGTTACTAGAAGTCAAGCTTCTAAAGTGTCCAACCATAAAGTTATCTCAGACACAACACTGGTATGTTTCCTAACTTAGAACAAGTTTGACATTAACAAAATAGCCTATTTTGGTTATGTCTCTTTGCTTGAACCAAAAAAGTTAAGAAGCTCTTGGTAATGATGATTGGGTAAATGTCATGCAAGAAGAGTTAAATCAGTTTGCTAGAAACAATGTTCGGATCTTATGTCCTAGACCTGAAAAATACAATGTTGTGGGAACAAAATAGGTGTTTAGAAACAAAAGTGATGAGTTTGGTACTGTAACAAGAAACAAAGCACGTGTAGTAGCTTATGGATACTCTCAAATTGAGGGTATAGATTATGATGAAACATTTGCTCCTGTTGCTAGACTTGAATTTATGAGATTAATGTTGTCCATTGCTTGTCAATTAAAATTTCAGTTGTTCCAAATAGATGTTAAAATTTCATTCTTGCATGGTGACCTTGAATAAGAGGTTTATGTGGAACAAACTAAGGGCTTCACAGATCCTTAGTTTCCTGATCATGTTTTTAAACTGAGCCAGTCTATGTATGGCCTTAAACAACCTCCTCGAGCTTGGTATGAGAAGTTGTCCACTTACCTGGTTAGTCAGGGATATGAGAGAGGGATTGTTGACAAAACCTTGTTTGTTAAATGGAAAGGTAAGCATATCATGAATGCTCAAATCTATGTGGATGACATAGTGTTTGGTTTCACCTATCCCTCCATGGTCAAGGAATTCACAGAGGTCATGCATAGTAAGTTTGAAATTAGTGCTCTTGGTGAATTAACTTACTTTATTGGCTTACACGTTAAGCAAATTCCTTTAGGTATGTTTTTATCTCAGACAAAGTATGTTGCACATGTGGTTAAGAAATTTGGTCTAGCATCAGCCAAGGATGTAAGTAATCCTATGAGTACTACATCTAAACTTTGTGAAGATCTTACTGAAAAATCAGTAAGATCTAACATTGTATAGAAGTATGATTGGGAGCTTGATATACCTGCCTGTTAGCAGATCGAATATTGCTTATAGTCTTGGTGTATGTGCCAAGTTTCAAGTTGCACCAAAGGAGTCACATGTGAAAGCAATCAAACGAATCATCAGATATGTTCATGGCACGACACAGTATGGAGGATTTTACTCATCTGATTCAAATGTGGAGATAACAGGATACTATGATGCTGATTGGGGAGGCAATGATAAAGATCGACGCAACACTTTAGGAGGATGTTTCTTTGTTGGTAACAATTTGGTTACTTGGCGTAGCAAAAAACAGAATTGTATATCACTTTCAATAGCTGAGGCTGAATATATAGCTGCTGGTAGTTGGTGTACACAACTACTTTGAATGAAAAATATGATGGGAGACTATGGTATTCTTCAAGGTAAGTAAACTCTCTCATGTGACAACACTAGTGCTATTCAGATATCTAATAATCATGTTCAACATTCCAGAACTAAATATATTGATCTTTGATATCACTTTATTAGAGATTTGGTTAAGAAGCACATTGTTCAGTTGGAGTTTGTTTCTACAAAGTATCAGTTTGCTGATCTTTTTATAAAACCTTTGGATACCACTCGTTTTGGAACCTTAAAAAAATGCCATTGGAGTCTTCTTGTTACATTAAGTAAGGTGCATCATTGTGTAAATATTTTGTTTATGTGTTTGTAAAAAGTCCAGATCTGTAGTCAGAATATCCAAGTCTTTTAGCTAAACATGCATGTATCTCTACATTACCTGGTGAGTTTTCTGAGCCTTTCACAAAACGGTCACTTTTGTTTGCAGTTTATCTTAAGTGCATGATTGGTGATTTCATTACTAGAACTTGCGTTATTACTTCCGGTCATTTGCAAATGAATATGCTGTGTGAGCATTGGGTGAAAATGATTGAGGCACTAGGTCAATTTTCTTCCATTATATCCAGATTTGGAGTTTGTCCACATATGTGATCATTTCTTAGATAAATCCTTTGAGCCTTGATCCCTCATTTGTCCCCATGAATTTATTTTCCCTTATCATCTCAGTCTATTTCAAGATACATCAAGTTTGGAGCTTCAAGAAAATGTCCTATGGATGTCAAGGAGTGACAAATTGTCAAGAGATAGTTCAAAAATGAAAAGAAAGTCCTTACTGGTAAAGATGGTAAATGATGATTCAGAGAGTGTAGTACTCACATGGACATGCTTCTCAAGGGCATATTTCGAGTTCAAACATCAGTGATAGTGATAGATGATGGAAACAAATTTTAAATTAATGTTTACAACTTGAAGAACAGGTGAAGCAAAGTGTCATGCTACTATTTCCATTCAAAATGCACATCTGCAATTGGTATACATGTGAATCAAAGTGCCATGGTTATTGTATGTACCTATTGAAGATATTTCAGTCTAGCCAATTTTTAACCAATCTGCTACAAATCCTGCCTTGCTAACTTATCCAAGTTACAACTTTGAAAGACCTCATGATTTTTCTGTGTTCATATGCATTTTAACTTGTTACAGGTAGTATGGGATACAAGCCTATGGTTAGTGACTTCTTCATCATGGAGTGTATTTCTACACTTCACCACAAAACTTTATATGAGCTCATACACTTGAGAGTATATGTTGAGGGGGAGTGCAACATTTCAGAGTCTCTGAGGCGAAATTATTGAATATCTTGATTGATTTTTTGCTCATATATCTACTCCCTGTCACAACATGTCACTTTTACTTGATGACTTTCTTTTTCTCATGTGTCATGATTAAGGTGCATATGATAGTATCCTCATGGTTCATCTTCTCTTGATTTGTGTAAGATACAATTTTTTATCTTGGGGTTACAATTTTCTTACTGTCATGATTGCACTAGGAGATTTGGGCAAATCTTTTCCTCTTCTAACTTGATATCTTGCCCCAAGAAATCCCTTAATATGACTTATTGCTTCTCTAAGAAGTTTTGGGATTCTTTCTCTATTAAAGAGCTGATTTCAATATAAGATCTCACTTGGTTTTAGCCTTTGTTCAGAGAACCACAGGATCAAAACAGAGCGGTTACAAAATGTCAGACTCTACCGATTCTCAAAGCGAGGAGCTTTCTGGATCGTCATACTTAGTTACTCATCCACATTGTCGTCATCGTCAGTGTCACTCCAACACCTTCTGTTACTCACTACAGCCTCACTAAACTCACTAAGATGTTCGACACCTTTTTACGTGAGCAGGCTGCCATGGATCAAGATCTGATGCTTTCCTTGTAGCGCCAAGTACATATGCAACAACACATTGCCATTCTCCTTCAATGAACTTAGACGCTGCAATAGAGTCTCCTCACTCTCACTCAGAACACAAACTCTGTGCACTATGCATGATGTTCATCTGATGCAGCAACATGTAGATGCCTATGATCTTAGGTTTTCTGGTTCTGAAGCCTATCATCCCTATCTTGGTCAGGATCCTTTTGCTCATCATCGTCGTCGCCTTTGACCCTTCATCCAAAAAGGAGGAGTAGAAGACTTACCAGACTTGCTTATGTTGTTTGTGCATTTATGCTATGCTTAGGCCTTTTTGTTTTTAGTCTGGTGTAGAATTTGTTCCTTTGGTTGTACTAAAAAAATTTGGTGTTCTTTGGATTTCAGTTTATGGTGTTGAACTAGACTGTTATGTTTTTCTTTGAGATATTGATTGCCTACAGGTCTGAGAAACTTGTCTTTTGAATGAAGTGCCAAATGGGAAGATTGAAAGCACTAGTTTTGACAACTCATTCAAAAAACAAGTCAGCTAAGTGGAACAACTGATTTGGATTAGTGATCTCTCCTTCTAATGGTAAGATCATGCATGTTTTGAATTAAATTATATGTGTTAATTAGTAAATCAATACATGTCGTTTAAATGATTAAATTACGTTGTGCTAAGTTTAAAAAGTAGAGTTTATTAGGACTGTGATATTAATATTGATCTCATTACAGTTAATTCCTCTATTTCAATAAACTTGACTTTATGTGTGAGATTTTCCTTGGAGCTAATTAGTAGTAATCACAAGATACTTGTTAGTAACTTATTGATTTAATATTGATTTAATCTGATCTTTGCTAGGTCAAAATATCAATAGACTATACAAGTAAATCTTTATCCTAGTGTGAGGTATCTCAGTGAATTATATGCTTAGACACTTTTCCGTGTTGAGTGTCCAAGTGAATTTTCATTCCGTACATACTTGTGAGAATTGAGATCACGAATCCAAGGTAGTTGAAGACATTGAACCTTGAGAAAGGAATTTTCCTAGTTCAATCAGGAAAGATGTTCTTGTGTTCTACTCTGCTACAAGATTCAAAGTCTGGAAACAAAGGTTATTAGGAATAGATTTATATTATCAATTCTGTGTACTATTTGTGTTTGTACTTGCTTGAATATTTAGTGAATTTTAGGCATCCTTGTGAAGGATCCCGCGGTTATTTTTTCTTAAAGGGTTTTTTTACTGCGTTAGAAAAATTGGTGTCAATGTGTGTGTTTGCTCTTTCTCTTGTTTACAATCATTGTGCAACCCTTTAGATCCATCTAGTATTTTCACCTTCTTTGGACGAATATTTATCAAACTTTTGGGTCTCTTATGCTCTCCAGCGAAACCCATGGCCTGTGATGACACTATGCCACTTTGTGATATCACCATGCCTATTTCATGGTCACAGCGCTATAATCAACTCTTTTTTGGTGGCGTCATGTCCTCTCAAAAGGACAGAAATCCTTACAGACATGTTTGCAGCAAGTATACGTGATCTTGTCACTTTAACGAATACTAGAAAATGCATCAGGCATCGTATCCGTTACGTTATATTGTTCCTATCTCCCCATAACGATGGGAAGACTGTCTCATCAAAGTGACATATGCAAAACTAGCGGTAAAAAGATCGCCTGTCAAGGTTATCATAGCGGATTATAGTTGGAGACTCATGTCCAACATAAATATTCATTCGTCTCGATTAACCCATCATAATGTGCTATGACAAAGCAATTTTGGCACATATACGCGTAAGTGCGAGATATTATCTTCGTACATAAGCACTATCTGCACAAAACAAGATTAAGTAATGGTGTATCGTAGGCGATTTAGTATAACTGCATAACCCTAAACAGATAATATTGGTGTGCGTCACCAATTCTCAGACTACCATCGTAAGTCTCTAAATAGTAATTTTCTGCGAGCCCATTTGGGTTTGTTTATGAGAGTATGATACCAATATCAAATCTCAATGATGTGCAATACAAGTCATCGAAACTCTTCGATGTAAACTCTCTAGCATTATTAAACACGTCTCTCTTTTTCTCCTATTTGGTTCAAACTACTGTATTTATGTATTTATTGTAGGAAAGTAATGTGATATTAAATAAAACCTAAAATTACTAATTCAAATAATTAGTAATTATAAAATAAAATGGGAAGAACAAAATCTAAAAACTTTGAATTTGTTACCCAAGTGGTTGATGTCGATAGTCGATGAACGATATATAAAGTTGAGTCGAGTGTATCACACACTCTCCTTAAGAACTTTCATGCCGCCCACAGACTTGTATGACGCTGTTCTCCCAGGATAAAACAATTTGAAAGTTCTTGTACCCCAGCACAAGAACTTCTCGTCGAACTGAAGAATACATTTGTCTATCACTGAATTTGAGAGAGGGAGAGAAGAAATCAGAAGAGGAGATGCTTTCGTTCTGATGTGATATCGAAAATGAGAAGAAGATGATCACTTTATACATATAGGCTTCATTGGGGAACAAGTCACTTATTGTTGAGTTAATACCAAAACCGTTTTTGGTCATTATACTCTCCATGAATTGACAGTTACAAGCTATTTAATTTTTTGTCACTAATGTTTACGATTGGTTACAAACAATCCATTTAGTGGACTTCAATTGTATATCATAACTAAGGTTTATGAGAGGTTACAACAAACTATTTAGTTAATCATTCAATTGCATGTCATTACTGAGGTTTATTACCCGTCATAAACAATTTATTAGCAAATCAATAGCTTTTAGCTTGCTTTAGATGATAATTTCTCATTTACCACTTTAATCATTTGAACAACTAAATATCTTAATTTATTTGTCTCAAAATGGTTAAATAAAATAGTGTTAAAACACCTATTTTTCTAACATTTATTTGCAGCACAGGCTTGTAACCAAAACAGCAAGCTTTGATTTCGTTTTAAAGGCAGAATCCACAGTTTAGTTTATAATCAAATTTCAAAACAAAAAGCTAGGAAAATTTGTGTTCAAGGAAACTGTAAACCGGAAGAAATCAGAGTGCTCTCGTGAAACCACATTTCCACCACTATTATTTCTTTCTAATAACGCAAGACAACCATTATTCTTCTGTTGTTTCGATGAAGCTTAACATTTGGAGTTGAGTTTTTGAGATTAATTCAGCTTATTTTTAACTATTTTGATAGAGTTGGATCTCTCGACTTTCTTAGCCGAGATAGGAAATGATGATAAATAGTCTGCAGTAAACAAGTATTTTCTTCTTTAATTTTCCTAATTAATTAAACGCAGAGTGGTTGCACATTTTTCTAATCTTTTCAGAATATTGAAGATCACTGCACTAGATCAAACATTTTTGGGATGGTTGAACATGAAAATCTTCTACTACCCTTGTCCTGCTTCGTCTTCAAGTTACCTTCCACTGAATAGCCCACTGAAGACCTCACTCTTCCCGCCAAGTGATGCTTCCCATTCTATCGAGGACATCAAAATTTGAGAGAGGGTTTGTACAATGTCTCGCATCTCTGGCCGATTTACTGGATCATCACTCGAGCACCATCTTGCTATTTCTCCCATCTGCCAAGTGAACCATTCAGCAGATTAACTACTAGCTAATTTGTATGAAAAACGTAATCAAGGGATAACATTTCAGCTGCACATACCCTGTAGACTTCTTCAATAGGGTAGCTTCCATACAAGTTACCATCTATTTTAGCTTCCAGAGCACCCTCTGGATCATCATCTTCGAATATTGCATATAACTGCAGAAAACAGAAAACTATTGATAATTGTTCTTGAGATCACAAGTTCTGTGACTCTGCTTGGAATACAGTTTGCTGTTTGTTAAGAGGGGAAATGGCCTTTGACTTACAACTGTGACAAGTGACTTCATCCTTTTTGGTTCTCGGTTGTCACGAGCAATGGCACGCTGACCAGTTATCAGCTCTCCTAAGACCACTCCGAAAGCATATACATCACCTTTTGTTGTCATCTGTAGCTCTCTCACCGATCTTGATAAACAAGTCAAACAGGTCGGCACAATCAGCTTATCACAATTTACAATGTACTGCGTAAGTTAGTATTGCAAGGGCATCAAACTTACTCAGGAGAGATATAACCAGGTGTTCCAACCACGCGAGTTGCAACAATATCCTCTTCATTTGACCTTTCCACTAGCCTTGCCAAGCCAAAATCTGCTACCTGTGTCAACAGCCATTACCTAATAGTAAATATGAATGGCTTACACTCCTTACAGAGAATAAAGGGTAGTGAATTTCAAATGGAAACAGACACAGAGGCCCATCATTGGTTGTGTGGTACCTTTGCTCTAAGTCCTTGATCAAGTAGAATGTTGCTGGTTTTTATATCGCGGTGAACATAGCGCGTCTTTGTGTGATCATGTATGTATTCAATTCCTCTTGCAGTATCTAGTGCTATTTGTGCCCTTGCAGTCCATGAAAGGGGTTGGTGACCTGCAGGTTCCAACAAGTTTGTGACTCTCAAAAACAAAAATAAATCCTTAAAAGAGATTTGTCCAATTTATTTTTAGATGCATAATTTCCTAAAACAGAGAACATATCAAAAATTAGGCCTTAGCAAGATTGATGAGTATGTACCTTTCAGCAACGGATCATGAAGATGGTCATTGAGAGATCCATTCTGAACAAACTCATATACCAAACATAGATGTTCACTTCCACTGGCATATCCCAGCAGCTCCACCTAACAATAACAAGATTCGTTTCATCGCTGTCTAATATTTGTTGTTTGATTATTTCCGTAACTCATAAATCTTGTTAATCATCTCTTACCACATTGTTATGATGTATCTTGCATAAAACCTTGAGCTCTGCAAAGAATTCTTTTGTTCTGGTAGATCTCATGTTCTTAATTGCAACTTCTAGATTACCTAACATGGCAAAGTAGACACAACCGTAGCCACCCTCCCCGATCTTCCTGGTTTCATCAAAGTTACAAGTAGCCTTCTTGATCTCCTCCATAGTATATACAACTGGTCTCTCACTCTCGAAAGTATCTGCACACAAGTAGTCATTTCATATGATTTGACTTCAAGAAAATTAAGAGTGGACACAAGAGATTTGAAGGTACAAGATAAAGTGGAGATTTTTGTCTACCTTCCATTTCCTTCTTGAAGAATTGTTGCTTCAACGTGGAACGTTTCTTCGCATTTGAGTTGACAAGGTGGACATCATCCCCTAGGTTCCTACAGATCCTGTTTCTTCTGAGAACGAATACAGTGATGGCGGCCACCAGAACAATACAAACAGCTGCCGATGTGCCTATGGCTATAGCAAGTCTTTTTCCTGATCCAGATGGATAAATTTTGGTCAGTAGTACTACATCTTCAAAAATCGAAAGAGTACACCATCTGAAGAGCACATATGAAACAAGTCATACTACCTCTTTTGACTCGGAGTCCATTCTTCTCTTTCGGCACATACAACACCCATCCCACATCTACATAGTTTGGATTATCAGTAAAGTTCTTGTTATACTTGATAATTTCAGACTCATGGGCAGTTAGTAGCTCCGCTATCCCTGATAAAGTATCATGCATTTGAACTGTGTATGTCACAACAACCTGTGACTCTTTCTTCACACACCCACAAACAAGGTGTATTGTAGTGCTTGTATTGTCCTCCCCCTTCACCGCTTGACTACTATAATACTCACCTGCAACTGTCTCAAATGTGTCCCCTGACTGAATTGGATAATAGGTATCATACATGTACATCTTTGTGTCATTATTGAAGTCCTTGCAACTGCAAGGCACAGACACGAGGTAGTCCTTTTGTGTCCGACCATGGACGATGGGCTTGATATCGGATACATTTACCAAGTAACGCGAGGCTATTTTTTCAATGGGATGGCCTGTGGAGATGTGATACAGATAGGATTTACAGCTCTGGATGTGATGAGAGCCAAAGCAACTAAAAGGGTTTATGTTAGTCTGGTCTACTTCAACACTTCCGTCCGAGGAGAGAGCATTAGCAAAGAAAGTGGCAAGCAGGAGGATGAAAAAATAGCTTTGGGTACCCATTTCACTAGTGAAATGAAGATCTGACTCATCAGCGGAATAAGAATGGAGACTCCGGACCAAAACTACTGGTTTTGGCATTACTTGCTTGTCAAAAGCAATATTAGAGGAGAATATTGAACTCGTCTCCCCAAAGAGGCTTCCAAGATTAAACAGCAATATGTTACATGTATGGACCTAGGCTAAGCATTAGTTTAAAACAACTGGGCAAACGATCAAACTCCGACGAATGCAACATCTAAAAAATGTCCGTTCGATAGGTACACGGAGCAAAGCAACACACTTCAGAGACAGTGACACAAATTATAGAGAGTTGATTCATTGTGAACATTTTTGCAGATGGAAGACTTTGAGACAAAGACATGCAGATACGTAGCAATTGTTAGAAAGACCGCCTTGTGGGTGGACTCTCTGTTGGCTCTCTCTCTTCATTTTTCCCTCTAGCTTACTCTAGCTCTCTTCCTTGCATAACGTGATCACTAAACAAGTATATTCCTGGGCGGTCTAGACACAGTGATACAGACTGGTGCATATCAACCGCCGAAAGCAACCTCTGCTTCCTAAACACTGATTAATTTCAAACATCGCTCTAAGAATTGTTTTACACTTGATCGGAATTATTTGAGAAATGCATAAGCCCTTTAAATTGACAACACACATCCATCACCTCTTTAACACATCTCCATCAGCAAGCAATATTATGCATTGAATTCAATCATATCATTAAGCTATTGGTGATGGAATTTCAGGCACAAAATCATGCACAGAAATGCTAATGCCAAATATCAAAAGCACTCTTCGTTCAGAAGCAATAGCGGCGTCTGAGTCCAATCATATCATTGAGGTATAGGATATGATACAAAATAAAAATTGAAAGAAGGCAGATCCAAACACATTATCCAAAATGTAAATGACAATAGTTGATTGATAAAAGAAAGATGAGCAACGTACACATACAGAACAAAAACCTAGCTATATATGACTCCGAGTCTCCGACTGCTAGAGAAATATGAACGGCTATAGGACAATCCTTTATTAACTCATACAACAAAACAACGCAGAAAATGATAGGAACATACATACAACTACATAAGAAACACACGTAAGATTTGCTAAACCAAAAACTAGATAGATAGAGAGAGACACACACTCTTAGACGATCAGCAGCAGCCAAATTGTCTAGGTCACCTTCACATCCCGAGCCCTACCGCCTTCGTGTGTCCTTCCAGTATGTCCTGCATCATGGGCCTTCTGTCCCGTTTCCTGGGCCTTGCTCTGTAAATTCTGGCCCACGTCCTGGGCCTTGCTCTGGATATTCTGGCTCACATCATGGGCCTTGTCGGAAATAGTCTGGCCCATATCTCTAGCCTTCTGGCTCAACTGGTCCGTGGTCTCCTGCGCGCCCCTGATGGCCTGCTGCGGAAGGTGAGTCTGTCTCAGAAAGTTGGACAGCCACGAGAAAGAGGAGAGCCCCGTGATCCCGAAAGCCCCCGAGATCAAAATTCCGGCCACCGCGAGGCCGACAGTGATGATAGCCGGCACCAAAATGGGGCTGAAAATCAGAAACAGCGGCGTCGAGAGGGCCAGCCCGAGGAAAGTTCCCGCCAAAGTGAGGCCCGCGAGGAGGAGGAGGGTCCCACCTAGCGGAACGAGAGTTACGACCGCTATAATTTGTGAGGCGGAGGGTCCTTGTTGTGGGAAGAAGGAGCTCTTGGAGACGTCCGGGGAGGTGTACTGGTGTAGCTGGCTCAGCTGATCACCGCCGCCGTAGAACTGGTGGGGATGGATCTGCTGATCACCGCCAATACCGCCGTAATGTTGTTGGTGCTTGTGTTGTTGGCTGCCTCTTACATCCGCCATGTTGGATTGTTGGTGATGGATTTTGTTCGCTTACTTTGGTTTGTTTGCTGATATGCTATGCCGATCGACTGACTATGAGGAGGGCTAGGATTGTGAGAAGGAGATGGGTAGTAGTATAGTGGAAGAGTAGCGGTGAGGTGAAGCCGTGAAGGTGGTGAGTGTTGGCAAGGAGAAGACACGCGGAGTTTTGCATGTAGTTTAGATGGACTCGTGGGAACAAGCTAGGGCGTTTGTCATCAAAGTTTTGTTGGTATAGTGCAAATGGCAGTGTGCGACATCTTTGGGACTTGCATGGATAATTATCTATCGATCCCACCTATTTTTGACTGGCTCGTAGAATATATTAGATGGAATGGCTTCTATGATCTCTAGTGCAACAATTATACATTGCGAGTCATATAACAATGCGAACTGTACCTATTAGCTTGACTAGCGTCAATGCATATGCCAACGCCCGTCGAGGATTAGACCTAGAAATGGCAACGCCTATGGAAAGCCAATGCCGAACGGCAAAACCTCGAGATCAAGGCAACCGCTAGCTTGGCGAAGTAAATATATTGCAACTTGGTCACGCACCAAAGCATACCAAGAGAATGCAAAAGACCAAGCCCAAGACCAAGCCCAAACCAAGCCCAAGTAATGTCAACGCTCGAGATTGATGAACTTCTAGGCTTCTAGCCATTTTGTATTTTGTTTTTCAATTAAGACGCTAAAACACACAAGAAAAACAAAGAAAAACTCAAAATTACCAAACTTTGGCGAGGAACTCGCCAGACTCCCTATACTGCGCAACTCCACTCGCAAGAATTATATAGAATTAATGACAGAGTGGAATGAGCTGAAATTTTGTGAGCACCAACTAGACACATGTAGAAACCTTCCCAAAAAATTTCAGAAAATCACGAGACCTCTAGCTATAGGAAATAAATGACACGATACAGGATACTACTTAGTACCGAAAAAAAATGAAAAATTTATACATAGACGCTAAGGATATGATATAAACCCCACCCTACACTTGAATTTGCATTGTCCTCAATGTAAAACAAAACTAAAACATACAATACATCAAACAAGCATGGAATAAGACACATAACACATCACAAATCACACTAACATGGAGAAAAATAAAGAAAAAGAGAAGGGATAAGAATTCAAATCTGGCAGCCAAGCTTCTCCATCAACATGGGTTGCCTCCCAAGTAGCGCTAAGTTTAACGTCATCAGCCAGACATCTTCAAAACCATCAGGTGGTTGTGGTCTTGGCTCGATCAAGTGCTTGGTCCTTAACAATGATGTCATATGAGCTCTACCAAGCAACTTGGATACCCTTGGACTCCTACACACACAAGACTCCAAGTGTCTTCTTTCTTTCTTCTTCTTTATCCAAAGCCTCCTCCTCTTGAGTCCAACAAACAAGGTAAAGAGAATATCCTTGTTGGACATATGGTGATCAGGTACCACCATCTCAATATGCTCCAAAATATAAGGGGGCTCGGTAAGTAAATCATCAAACTCAAGTGTTTCTTTGGTGCAAGGAACATGTGCGGAACTTGAGTTTGGCATTGATAGCTCATGTGGTTGTTCATGTAGTGGCAGCACCATCTCAATATAAGGAATTTCGATGGACTCCTCCTCAAGGAATTCACATATCTCATCATCATCCAAGAATGCATCCCCTTCTTCCATTGCAATTTCAGCCCCAGTAGTCAAATCCGCAGACCTATATTCAAGAAGAGCTTCGAGCTCATCCAATTCTTGCTTGATCGGCTTCCATTCTTCAATTTTTGGCTGACTTGATCCAAGCACTGTCTCCAAAATATCCTCATTCTCATTCACCGAGTGCTGCATAAATTCCTGCATAAAATTATCAAATGTATCAATAGAAAAACAAGAATACAAGTCCCTATCACTAGGATGATTCATAGCATCAAAGATATTAAAACGTATTTTCTCCCCATCCACTTTCATGGAGAGGGTACCACTGTAGCAATCAATTTTGGTCCTTGCTGTCCGTGGGAATGGACGACCAAGTATCAATGGTAATTCAGAAGGTTGAGGCTCTGCCTCCATTTCCAGTACAAAGAAATCAGCTGGAAAGATCAATTTGCCCACCTGCACAAGAACATCCTCAACAAAACCTCAAGAGTAGCAGTTAGATCTATCAGCTAATTTAATAGTAACACCAGTTTGCTGAAGTGCACCAATATTTAAAGTTTCATAAACTGAATAAGGCATAAGATTTATTGATGCACCTAAGTCTAATAAAGCTTCTGTAAAGTTAGTGTTACCGATTGTACATGGGACGGTGAAACGTCCTGGATCACCCATTTTGGGTGGTAGCTTCCTTTGTAACACAGCAGATACTTTCTCACTCAGCGATACCGTCTCAGTCCCTGTAAACTTCCTCTTCATGGTACAAAGCTCCTTGAGGAACTTTGCATACTTTGGTACTTGCTTGATTGCATCAAGTAAAGGAATGTTTACTTGGACTTTCCGGAATGTGTCCAAAATCTCTTGCTCCGCTATGTCATTGTTCTTCTTCCTGAACCTGCTAGGAAATGGTGCATCAAATGGAATACAAGAGGAAGGGCTAGAAATTATTTTACCTGATTTTTTTCCTCCGGAATTCTTCTGCCCAGGTGCCCTTTTCGATGGGTCGAAGATTGGCTTCGATCCATCGAAGCCATCCTTCGGGTTTTGCTGTAGTGGGGGAAAAGGCAGCACCTGTTCTAAGACTGGTTCATCCTCTTCTAAAGACTTTTTAGTAGGCTTTTCAACCTCTGCAATCACTCTTCCATTCCTCAATGTAATCACATTGGCTTCATGATTGACCCCTCTTGGATTTTGCACAACTTTACCCGGAAGGGTGCCCTGTTCTCTAGTAGACATTTGTTGTTCCATGTTGTTCATCCGTTTCTCTAGTATTTGGAATGCCTTGCTAGAGTCTCTGTTATGAACCTCTATTCCCTCAAGCTTAGCCATGATGGCGGCTAAAGCGGAATCTGGTACTAAGGGTGCTTCCTTTTGTTGTGGCGGCTGGTAATCCTGTCTTACCTTAAAACCTGGGGGTGGATTTAAGATGTTGCTATTGTTTCCATAGCTGAAATTTGGATGATTCCTCCACCCCGGATTGTAAGAATTCGAGTAAGGATCATTCCTCGCTGCTCTTTGTTGTACAAAGTTCACCTGCTCTTCTTCAAGAATAAATGGACAAGATTCGTTAGTGTGATCTGACATAGAGTATACAGAACATACCTGAGCAATGGACGAGGATGACGTTGTTTGGCTTTTGATGGCACTAGTGATGGAGTCCAGCTTCTTCTCTAATGCTTGAATTCTCATGTTCGTGCTTGGGTCTGCAGTGACCTCATACACAACCTGTTGCTTCTTGCTTGCTAAGGTTGTTTCCCTTGTATAGAACTGCTTGGTGTTTTCAGCCAATTTCTCAATAATGTCATGGGCCTGCTGTCTTGTTTGATACATGAACATACCTCCACATGCAGATTCCACCCTTGTTTTGTTGGCCGGTTCTAGACCTTCATAAAAGAAAGTCATTCTATCTTCAAGATCATACCCATGATGTGGGCATTTCCTTAACAGTTCTTTGAAATGACTCTATGCTTCATGTAACATGTCTCCATCTTTCTGGATGAAGCTATGGATCTCCTTCTTCATCTGTTTCGTCTTCTGGGCAGAGAAGTATTCTTTCATAAATGCTACCTTCATCTCTCCCCATGAGGTGATAGACCTGGAAGTCAAAGAATTGAACCACATCTTTGCTCCATCCTTCACAGAAAACGGAAACAAAATTAGCTTTAACACATTAGTTTCAACATTTTGTAAATTTTGTGTAGAAGCTAAAGCCTTAATTTCAGCCAGATGCTGTTGAGGGTCCTCAGAAAATGTCCCCCTAAAATGTGGGAGAGCTGAAAATAAAGCAGGGGGTACAGAATAAGTGCCAAGAGCTGGCAGTAAAATAGGTGATGAGTTTCCATTTGCAATCGGTACAAAGGAATTCATCAACATCCTTGGTTGTTGCTCCCCCATTGCAGAAGCTGGTGATGATGGTATATCCTCTTCTGATTCTGAACTTGTCTCTACTGTTATCTCAGGATCCGATAACGTACTTGGACCTCCAATCTCCAGTGCTGCTTGCCTTTGTTGCTTTCGGTTCGCCCTTGCGGAGCGTTCAATCTCAAGATTTGTCTCTAAAAGTTTAGTTTTCCTTGAACGCCTAGTCTGCATGCACTAAGACACGTTAACTAAAAGAAACAATAAAAATGAAATTTAAAGAAAAACCTGAAAATTGAAAACAGTTCTTCGATGGATCGAAGCTGCTCTCAGGACACCTATAAAGCAGAAAACAGAAAAACAAAGTTAGTTTTAGAATATAAAGAACACGCTTTTCCCCGGCAACGGCGCCAAAATTTGGTCGGTGGTCGCACACCAACCAAAAATAATACCCTATTCAGTATATATATACTTGAGATTAATGCAATATAGTGCAGATAGGGATCGATCCACAGGAAAAAGTAGACTCTATACTCTAAACACAAACTAAGACGCAAAAGTCAGAAATCTGACAAACTCGACCACTGAACGAAAACGTAATTAATTAAAATACCTAGACTAAACCAAAAATCACGAAATTTATACAGGACAAACCAAACACAGTGGCGGACAATCACACGAAATTTCAATGTAATCGGAGTTGTTTTGAATATCGAAATAAATTATATAAACTAGACTACGAACTGAAAACAGTACAGTAAAACAAAGATTTAATCAAAGTAAGAGATCGTTAGACACTTCTCTCCACCCTAGACAATTCCAATCTACCCCAATCAATTCACATAACCTCAAATGAATGTTGCTCATGCATACGCTGTGATTAAGTCGCATACACCTTACACCCTCGTGCTTGACATGCTAAACCGGTTGATGTACCCTAGCTTAACTTGATCTTAACTTAAGAGATATTGTACTTCTTCGATCAGTCCAAAATCAACTTAAACTAAGTCATTACGATCTGTAGGATGTTTGAGACAACAACAAGACTTCTAGAGCTACTATGGATGAGTGCTCTTGCATCACCTTGGAACGAATTCACACAACGTATTAAGCTGTTCATCTCTACAGAATATGCACTGATTGATCGTCACCTACACATTCAAGATAATAGATCCTAACATACACATCTAAGTTTCGAACCAAAGACACATATGCAAGAAATCATACGGTGATAAGATAGTGAATAAATTCTCATCAAAAAGTTATGTAAATCACTGGGTTCAAGATCAAAACATGTCTAGGGCTTCGATCAGCCTCTAACAAATAAAGTTTAGCTCCTCATGCTAACCATGGAAACTAAAAAAAAATATAGAGGAGAAAAATAAATTACAGTCATAAGGTGATGATGATCTTCCTCTAAAATTTCTCTCCTCCTCTCTTCTTTTTTCTTTTTTTTTCTTCTCCCCTCTTGCTTGCCGTGAACCTCCCTGCTCCTCTTTTTTTCTTCTTCTCCAACTCTCCGTACGTTTTCTTCTTTAACTAGCTAGGTGTATATATATAACATGCAGCCATCCACCCGTACGTCTCTCCATCACGTTCCAACTATATAAATATGTATAGCTAGAAACCCAACCTTGTGCCACCCCTCCCTTCTCACGTCTCTTTGGCTAGCTCCATATATATATGTAAGTCAATTAACTAAGTTAATTAACCAAGTTCTTCACGTGCCAGAGACCAAATTTTATTGCAAAATAGAATTCCTTGTTTCCTTTCTTTTAATCCAAGTCCAAGTCTTCTTCTCTCTTCAATTGCTAGCCCAATTTTTTCCTTATTGCACTAGGAAAGCTCCTTTTAAGTCATTTTTCTTTATTTTCTCCAAAAGCCTATAAAACAAATCAACATAATTAATTTACTTAAAAACGTAACGAAAGAACTAAATATAAGGTAATATTACACATAGAAACGTTGCATAATTATGTACCTATCAACGTATACTCACAGTGGTGGAGGGACTTGAGGGCTAGCCCGAGTTTTAAATTTGGGCTCCGTCACTGCGTACTCAGTACATAATAGTGTTAAACTGTACGTTAATATTTTTGTTACCATAATCCATACCAATCTTCTAATTTCTTCTTGTTCTTTTAATTAGTCGGTGCAACTCCACAAGAACTACGTACACAACGATTGTAAATATGCAACTTAGTGCACCTATGATCAGATGCCATTATTGCTTTCCCAGGACATGCATCATATATTAGAAAGGTCGAGTACTATTAATTAATTATTATTCATCCTAATTGGATTAATGAAGATATAACAGCAAGGGTTCGTGCTTAAAATCTAGCTAGCTAGGTATATATAAGATATGGAATTAAGGAATTTGACTTGGTAAAATTATCGCTTAAAGGCAGAATATGTACCATAATAAAGTGCAACCCTTTATCACAATAATTTGTGTTTGTTTATAGCCGAAATGGTGGCCACCATCATGCTACCATCATTGGTAGTCTGAACTAGATCAAAGAAACTACTTTTTAGCAAATAATATGAATCCATATCTAAGGGGAATATCATAAAGATGTATACGTTAGCCAAATCCCTCATCATATACCATTTTTCTAGATCACTACTCGATCGTGCATGACTATTAGCTAATTACTTGTATAGTAGTTGTGTGTCCAAGAAAGTTCGTTACATATATACTTTTTATTTTCAATTTTATTCTAATCACTATTTATATTTATTAGATTCAGGTTATGATGCATTTCGCGGCGCTAAATCGATCTGTTTGGTGCTTCATGATAATAATGCACCTATCATTGTGATATCTCCCATGTTATATATATGGATCTGACCTTGTATTTGTCTTTGTTTTAAATTAATTTGGAATCAAAAACAGTTTTCGGCTTCCTTTCTTAGATATATAGTTTCCAAAAGCAATGAATATGCTCTGTTGAAAAGAAACATTCGATTAATAGTTGATGTGTGGAGAATTTAGAAAGTGGTAATCCAAGCGATCTATTCTATATGATAAATAGTTTCCAAATTAGGTACGAGGCAATTTCAACTTTAGTGATCGAAAAATGTATATCTAAAAGAGCTAGAGGAGAAATATGGTGCATGCTAATTAAGTGCTAAAAACACGGTACTTGCTAACCAGGGAGCAGATCAGCTGTCCTCAAAATTCCTGTGTCAAACTTGTCTCTGCTCTAATATTATGACACGTAGCTCTAAGCTTAACAATAACCTAACACTGGTAACTATTTCTATTTTATTAAAATTTACTGAAGAAAAAACACTGAATAAAAGATTAAAAAGTGAAAGTTAATCAATCTAACATTTTTCTCATTGTCTTCGAAGTCTTCATCAGCACAAAATCCAGATTCTATCTGTCCTTAACCTTCCAATCCCAATTAAAAAAAGAAACCTCTCACTCCCAATCCAAGAAAGAAACAATGGTGATAGGGTCAATAAAACCTCTGCAAAAAAAGAAGAAAAATCTCTTAACTCCATTTGACATTTTCCTCCCAAATTAAACCTAATCCCAATCCATCCTAGAAGAAGAAACTGTACAACGAAGAGGCTCTAGGGAGATATATATCAAAGTGTACGTCGACGTGGCCTTGCACGGTGGCGATATTGCCACAAGCGGAGAGGAAGCAGTGGGACGAGGATGACTCCGTTTTGCAGAGGTCGCTTCTGCGTTCAAGCAATTCGACAAGATCGGAAACGTCGATGGATCCAAGTTGTTGCGTTTGGGCTTCAAAAGAACTAAAGGAGACTGAAAAAATATGAATTTTTTTAAATCAATTGGTATCAACACAACCAGATCCATTTATTTTCTTTTAGTTAGTATTAAAAATTGATATTTGGATTGAATCAATGTTGAAGTTTCAGGTTTGGTCCAAACTAAAAGTAAATTGAATGAATTTTTCAACGTTTGTTATTAGATTAAGGGTGTATAACAAATAGTTTTTCGGGAAGAGATTGGATAAATTTTTCCATATAATTTTGTAGAGTCTGTGAAGATTGGATGAATTTGGTTTGAGCAGATGAGGATCGAACATGAACTGACAAAACTGTTCACTAGTATTCAAAAAGGGGAATATAAAATATATTTTTTAAAATAGAAAATATAGGATTTAACTCTATTAATTGCTGTTAAGCTGAGAGCCACGTGTCATCATCGTATTAGAGCAGAGACAGGTTTGGTACAGAAATTTTGGAGACAGCCGATCTGCTCCCTGCTAATTAAGTGTCAATTAATTAACGACTAATATCTCTAATAATGGTGAATTATTATGAACCCTTTAAAATATAATTTATTCTTCATTAATTATGGGATACAGATTCGTTTAGTGATAGAACTGATACATGCTGTACGTACTCAGTTCTAGTTAGCATGAACAGAGCTGATCACACGAATAATCAAATGGTCACCAAAAATTTATTCATGTCTTTAACTAGCTAGTTTTCTGATCCAGAGTCATTATGTTGTGAAATAGAGAACAATGATGATGATATAATTAGGTACTATATCTTTAAATAAAGCAAATGAGTTTGATATATAATGAAGGCCATGAAAACTAAGTGAAAGATTATATATCTTTTTATTTTAAGTGCAAGATGATTTACTTAAACCAAATGCATGCATGCATGCATGCATATTCGATCGAAAAGATCATGAAAGGAAAAGAAGATGTAGAAAGTGAAAAACATTTAACAAATATGTTTCTAACAAGATGTTGCTATGACAAATGTACTATGAATTCATCGCAATCATAGGGTCCTGCCACCCTCTTAATTTACTTCGAGTAATGTATTTATGGTTGTGGTTGCATCGCCTGGTTTAGGACTTTAGGTACCTGCTTAGGGTTAAGACACGTACTTAATTTACTTCGAGTAATGTATATATGGTTGGGGTTGATGATCGAAGCCATTCGAAGGTGGTGGTGGCCTGGTGGAACTGGGAACACAAAGAATTTTCTGTGAGGGCCCACCTGCAGCAAATAGTTATTAGGAACCCCACGTCTTGTTCTTAATTTTGTCGCCCTAATCCTCGATCTCCTGCTATTTTCTCCACCAGTCCACCACCAGCAAATCGAATGCAAATAGTTCGGCCTTAATTTGCTTGCTTGGTTTGCACGTCTTCGCAGATTGATGTGGTTGATGTATAGTTTTCTGAATATTGTCATTATGACAAAACCAAAAGCAAGAAAATAGAAATGAAACCAAGACTCCGATCACTTCAGGGAGCCATGCTTGTTCCGGTCCACCGCACAGGAAAGAGGACCCTACACTGCCTCAAGGACTCGATCGCGGGTCACTCAACGTCCCACATCTTGACAACTTGACACAGTCCTTAATAAACAAAAGCATGAAGATAGGACGTTGAAATTATTGAGATCGACCAGACCAGACCAGAAGATCGGATTTGGTTCACCAAAATTTCCAAGGAAGAAAAAGGTGGTCGATCAGCTTATGAGATGCTTTTGGTGATCTCGAGGAAGGTTGCTAGCTGAGTGTGAGAGAATGGACGTGACTCCCTGCAGTGGCTGTAGCCGCTGCAGAATTAAACAACTGGTTCTCTGTGCTGTGCTGTGCACATAATCCAGATCCACATCAATCGCTGTGTTGTAATTGTGTTCGATCGTGTTAGCTCAAATGTGTGAGATTTAGAGAAAGCAGTGTAAAACGCATTGTACGTATGAGAGAGGACTGACAAAAGTGTAGGGAGAAACAGAAAGGAAAGGGTGTGCTTATTTTTTATTTCAATCCCAAACTTTGGTGCACAAGCTGCTACGGATTATGAAAACATGCAGCAACTATTGAGCTAGCTAGGCCCGATTACACAGTCGAAGAAAATAAGGAAATTCAAATCAACGCCACCTCGATCGATATCTCCCTCCCAGAGAGATTGAATCTAATCATGTACTTCATGCGGCGGTTTAACGTTAGCTAATTACAAGTGTAATCGTAACTGTAGACGGCTTGTTTATTCCGAAGTCGACGAGCACCTCAGTTTGATCTGCTCACTCAGGAAGAATTAAAACTGAGTTTTATATGTTGGCCACTGACATCGATCCGAGGAGTCTTGAACTGGGGGTCTGTAAAACCCTAACCCTAATATTTTCTGCATTCATTAATCGTGGGTTAAATCACACCTCTGTGCTGCTTAAGCACTAAATAAAAACAACTTATACCTTCTTATTATGCATATTGCATAATAATTAGAAGGAGAAAAATGTGTTCATATTGTGTCGACTCGAGACCTTTACTTAGCCAAGGCTCCACTGATTTGTCTGGTGAATTTATTTGGGGGAAGATGAAGTCGTTCAATCAGTAGTACTACCGGACTCCTTTCAGCAACAGGTTCATTGTGTTCGATGTGGGATCCAATGAAGGAACTACTGTAGTACATTACAGTACTACAGTTTTCAGATATATATCTCCAACTATACATGGAATTGAGATGGGAGGTGGAGAATTGTGTTTCAGTTCACAAGAAAAAGAAGCAACCTTGAAAGCATGAGAGAGTCACTATATATCCAGTTTAAAAGTAAGAGATATTCACAGGACTACACTAGGTTTTTGAAAGAAACTTTTTCACGATACGAAGTAACAGGTAAACACTAGAATTCAAACTAGTCAGAATATATATGCAGGCACACAAAGCTGAAACACAGTACTGTTCTTCCATCTTTTACCTACAATATATCAATAGTTGGGAACTTGGGAAGTTTTTATTACTTAACTAGTAGTATTTTTGCTCTTGTCTAACTGAAAGAGGAGGAAAGTTTCAAAGCGTATACAGAGGTTGTTATACCAAAGGAAATCAGGACACAGTTGCAAAGATTTTCTATCAATGTCCATGGAGCTTGTATATATGATGAATGTAATACATACTGCACGTATATATAGCTCAATATAAATCATTAGACTAGATCATCAACAACCAGCAGCTAGCGGCTTTTTATAGAATAAATTGAGCATGCATGTAAAGTGGTCCTTAACCAAACTCAGCAACAACTAAAGCACGAACAATAGTGTAGTGAGAATATATAGGGTTTAAAGAGATCGAACATATATGTAAGGCCTATATATAGGCGAAAGAATCCTTTTGTCATGCTGAAATAAATTAATAATTAATAACTAATTTTCATACAAATAAATATAGGATTTTATTCATTGTTCTCCAAGCATAAACAATCTACGACAGAGAATGTCAACCCCATATAATCAAGCCGCATGCGCATGCCCTTCAGAGTTGCACTATTAGAGAATAAGAGATCTAGTACCCACACGCTAATTAAAGCCTTATTTAGGTCCCAAATCCCACGCTATAACACATTGACATAAAAATACCTTTAAATATTTGGGTTTTTGAGAAGAATTATCTGGACCTGAACCCATGAAGAACCTTATGGAAGTGAATTGAAAGAACATCATCATCTGGCTAGAAGAGTAGTATTACTACTACACGTGAGGCTAGCTATAGACACGATGAGTAAACACATAGTAATAGAGATACCCTATTCCGATTGCATTAACTTATTTACCTTTGTGAATTGTGAATGCATGTGAGAGGGCCTTTAGCTCCCTCCCTCCCTCCTTTTAAATCTGAAAGTGCTAGCTAGCTCAATTCGATCATCACATTCTTCGCTCTCCTCCTCCTCCTCCTCCTTCATTGATGTGATCGCCGGAAGTACGGTCGCCGGTAGTACGGTTTTGAAGATCAAAGTTCCATGGGAGATTATAAGGAACTTGGAAACTAGCTGCAGGAGGAATTGCAACGCTACCTTGCTGGTAAAACTGGTGATGATCAATGGGCCTTCTCCGAGGAGTCATAGTACTACTTGGTTGAATTACCGAGTTCACCCCAGCGGGGTTCGCTATGATTTCGCTGCAAGCATAGCGGATAAGATCGGCATTGGCAGCATCCAGCTCCTTCTGGAGCCTCTGGACCTGTCTCTGGAGGAAGGAGATGGCTCCGACGCAGCCGTAGACGGGGTCCCTGACACGTGCCTCGGCTTCATAGGCCAGGGAATTGACGGCGTCCTCTCGCTGGTGAGGAAGGAGTTCGTTGAGGAGCTTAGTGACGTTGCTGGCGCCGAAGATCTTGTGAACGTTGGCGAACTTCTGGGGCTCCTCCGGAGGGAAGTAAGGCGCGAAAATGCAGCCGGGCACGCATTTGCGTCTCAAGAACTTGCAGGCCGCGCAGGGTGAGTTGTAGGAGGAGCTGGATGATGACGAAGCCATTTTCCACACTACAACAAGATCAATCAGATGGTTTTTGTCAAGGTACGTTAATTAAGCTTTCTTTCATTGATATAATTTCTCTCACTTTGTTCTCTTCTTTTCGTGAACATGCTAAGAAGATACCCAATATTCATGCTGCAACTTCTTTTGCAGCATGAATTCCTTTGAAGTTAATTTCTTAATTCTCATCTTTTTAAGCTTAGAAAATTAGTTTTTGGAGGAATCAGTTTGAGTTTAACTAATTAGTGAACATCACTGGCAGATAAATACATACATAACCCGATTTATTCCCCCAAAAGAAAATTGGAGGAAAAAAAAACATGAAACACTGATTTGGAAATTTTGATTTCACCAGAACCTCTAATATCAATTTTCATGCATAAAGATCCCAATTATCTTTCTCCAAGTCCTACATGTTCCTAGCTAGCTGACTAGAAAACCCAGCCTTGCATGTTTCCTTAATTTTGTTTTACAACTTTGTCTTGTCTAAATTTTATCCAATCTCTTTCAATTTTAATCTCGCTCCTTCCACCCAGTACCACTCTCACTTAGCAATAATTGATGAGAAGAAGTCATTGCATGTGAAAACAGCAGTTGTAGATAAATCGTTATAATTATGATCGATCATGATATGTATTTTCCAAACAGTTTAGCTGGGATCGCACTTGTGCAAGTCGCCTACAATTACGCATGTTTATATATGGATTCGAGCACTAAACCCCGGAGATCGATCTATACGATCTCATTAGCCTTTAGCTTCCCCCAATAGCCAGAGCAAAGGATTAAGACAAAGTGGAAACGGAGGTAATGAAAGAGAAGCTACAGATGTTTGTTTTGGAATCTATGTACGTTTTTGTGAAGAAATGATCGAGTATTAGACAAGGGAGATTATATATACCTTTGTTGTTTTTCTGGCTGTGGAGGATCTCTTGCAAGTACAAGTAGGCAACTGTTCTTAAATTCTTTTCCTTCCAAGAATTATATACTATCCTTAATTTAGCCAATGAAAGGGAAGGACATCACAGATGTAAGAAGAAACCCTAGCTAATTGGAGGAGAAATGATGAGAGTGAAGAGAGATAGCTAGAGAGAGGTCAGAAGTCTGAGAACTCTGCAACTCCAGTGACCAAAAGGTAAAGGAGAGAGAGGAGCAAGGCAAGGAGTATTTAGTGGATGGAGAATGAAATGAGTGAAGGCAAAAGACAAAGTGATAAACTATGGCACGGTACACACTAGAAAAAATGACTATGACCCTGCATCTAATAATAAATTCAGTAGTACGTATTACTAGTATATGTAAAAGGATACATCATGTATGTCTCCCTTCCCTCATCTCACCCAATCTTTTTATCTCATGTATGTATCCAGACAACATATATACGTACACAATATGCAAAAGTAAAACCATTGACATATCTGAAGGTTAACTAGCTGAAGGCCAGCAAGCTAGCCTGCCACCATATGTTCTATTATATAAATTAGGACCGGCCGTACCTTCTTAATTTGAATTGAGTTGCAATTAACTTGCTAATTGGAGTATACTTGTCTATAGTTTCTTACGCGAGTGAAACGAAAAAAAAAATTATATAGAAATAGTGATCCAATTAATACACTGTCCAAATTAATGATGGTGATTAGAGTCAAAACTTTTATTGATTCCAATCTTGGACAGAACACTAGTACAATGCTCCCTATTTCATATTCGTTATTTAAAGAAAACCAATGAAAAATATTACCGTTCATTATATGCATGATTGAGAAAGATTCAAGCACGAGTTCGATCATCATCGCATTCAAGAACTAATTTACTGGCTGGAAAAAAAAATCACTGAGTTGCAAACGGTTCAATAATGGAGTCCGACAAAATGGTTTCAATTAGCAAGGTCGGTAGTTCAAGTAAATATATTGGTGTCGATTGAGTAACACATCTCCCTCAATCCTATCTATGTCATATCACAACATCCATCATAGTACATATACAATCAGTGTGATCTTCAATTCTTAACCAAGATTAAAAACTAGTTCGCTTGCTGTAATTTCATTGTTCAAATTAATCATACAAGAAAAGCCAAATATTTAATTTAAATTCCAATCCACAATATATGGGGTAGGTTAGTACGACGTATTAACTATCCATGCATGCTTGTGTGCAGTTATGTTGACAGATTACCTCAATGATTCATAGCTCGATGGATATGAACGATCCAGGGTTGAAGTCGAAGCTTTGCAGGCTAGCTAGGGTTGCTTTCCCAGGTCGATCGAACTTGAGCTGTGACGACACAATGGACATGACCACATGACAGTGTTGAAGTACAATTTATAAGAAAACATAGCTAGTTTTAAACTAAGGGAAAATTGTTAGTTTAGTCACTCATGTTTAACGATGAGACGGATTGGTCATTCATGTTTGACAAATATTATATTGGTCACTCAAAATCAAGTTATACATAATCATTCAGATTGATCACTTTGTCTATTTTGGATATTAAAAAAACATATTTATTTATGTGTAATGTGCATATAAACAAGTTTATTAGTTTGGGAAGGAAAAAATAATTCATATAAGTAAAGCACATATGTGTCATATATGAAGTTTTTAACATTTAAAATAAACAAAGTAACCAATCTGAATGACATGTAAAACATAGATAACCAAAGCGATATTTGTCAAACATGAGTAACCATTTCATCTCATCTGCTAAACATTAATGACTAAACTAGCAATTTTCCTTCAAACTAATTAAGCTCTGTCGATCGCCCCTGGATAGCGCCAACACTCACTGCCTTTAAGTAACTTAGTCTTAATCATCAATTCAAGTAGTGATCGATGAACGTTTCATGTAACGGTTTTTGAAGACTTTTTTTAGTTCTTAACTAAAGACTGTCGTAGTTAATTAAAAAGGCAAGCTAGTAAGATGCATGTACGTATAATCTCTCTTCATGATTAGGGAATACTAAAATCAAAGGTTCAAAAAAAGGTTAATCGGCCGTGAATTATTTTGGTACCGATTACCGCTCAACCGAGTACTTAGAAGTACTCGGAATCGCTATTTTATAATTTAAAATTAGTAATATAATTATTAATATATTATATCTATGTATAAAATGTCATTAATTAAAAAATATAATTATTAAAAGAAAAAAAATTGACATCAAAGTTATCAAAATTATTAAACACATAGTTCAAAACTTAAATAAAGCATAAGAAAGTATATTTCAAAATAAAAAAATTATTCTATATTGTCAAACCCTCCAAATACGTCCTCATTTTTTCAACTTTGGATTAAAACTTTGGTCTTATTTTGAGTTTTTGGATGTTTTCAATTTTAAAAATTTATTTATTTTTAACAAGAAAGAGAAGCTGATTTTGGCCGATTAAGTGACGGATTCGAGTTTACTCAACGATTACTCGGGGATTACTCAGTTACCGTTCAGGAAGAGGGATAGGCCCAAAATAAATCATTTTTTTTACAGAATAACGAGTACTCACTGAGTACTCGACCGATTCACACGAGTTTCGAACATGGCCAAAACCTTTCTAAATTAAGAAATTTTACTGCTCTTCAATCTTTCTAGCTTGATCATGCTTCTATATATAAAAAGTCTAAAACATAGAATTCTTGCAATTGTGGCTAGGGAGAGAGAGTTCCACTTGTACATTTTTGAATATTTTAGCACTTATGGATGGAATAACAGAAGAGTAGATATATACGGATACACCATCCTGTGTTTCTTGGTTCACGGTCTAAATCGCTCGTATTAGCTAGTAGCTAGCCTAGTACTTGTATGAAATGAAACATTTTTTTTTGCTAAGAATATGAAATTAAACATCGTAAGGCGCAATAATGACATGACTAATTAAGCTTTTATCTATATTTTCCCTCAATTTCATTGCTATTTATATACGACACAAATTCTTAATTACTCATGAATCTAATGATTTAGTTAAGTTCTTCCATCGATGGAGGTAGGTGATGATCGACCACGTTAGAATGGATCTATAAACGTATATGGATACATAAAGTACGTATATGTGCATGCATGTAATGTATTTATGGATAGATCGATATGCATGTTTACATATATATTGCAAGTTTGCAACTCGATCAATTCTAGAACTTATGATCGAGGGTAGGTTATAAAGGGATGATTCTCGGATGAATTAGGTTCAGCGTGAATCCAGATTCACAACCACACAAAAGGAAGTGGATGCTTGTAAATAGTAGATCCCACGAGCAATTACAAAACAAAAAAATTGAACTCAGTCGTACTGACTATAAAGAAGGAAAAAGTCATATGAAGAGGTTGTAGCCTTGGTAATTGGCGGGATCGGCCTTGAGAATGACTTATGTCTTTCGTACTATTTTCGTTCTTAGTCCCCATCGCCTCCCAACCATTCTTCCTTCTTCTACCTAAGAGAAGGCTAGGGTTTCCATTTTCCATTTCCAATCTTTAATTTTCTTAAGCCGTTCTCATATCAAAGAGAGAGAGAGACTACGTATGTGCACCTTCTTCATCGAGAGCCTACCACGGTTTCAACATGTACAAGTGATACAACACCATGTGACTTATGGGGTCCATCCATATGAAGCTAGCTAGGTCTTGAAGCAAGGAGGTGTAACCTAACTGGAGAATAATATCTTGGGAGTGATAAGCTCAAACTCACTCTGAGGGTGAGTGAGCCAAACTCAATCACTTGTCTACTTCTCTTTTATTTTTAAATTAAAATAAAATAAAATTTGATGTAGTGTTAATTATTCTTCTATTTTTACCTTCTTTTTAGCCCCACTTAGATAATATATATATATATATATATATATGCAAATCACCATTATTACGTAACAATAAAAAATTAATTACAAGAGCAAATTAGGCATAATTTTTGTTGTTATTAATGTACTCCTTTTTTTTGCTGCTCAATCAAGTAAGGAAAATTTGGCTCTAGCCCTATCTCTTAATATGCAGTATTATATTTGTATGTAAATCAATTAAGAGAATAGATATTAGATAAAGAACATATATTTCTTTACCATCGAAAAAAAAAAATCTTCTGGTGTTAAAAAAGGGTTTTAACCAAGCATTCTGTTAACCAAATAGAACATGGAGCATAATCAATTATACAAATAAGCATCTCTATACTTAGTAGATCGAAAGAAGAAGAAAAAATCCTTTCTTATCTGGTCAGTGGGGCCAAGAAGAGTAAAAGACCATGATAAAAATAGAAGAAGAATTAACACTGTATTTTTTTTAATATGCATGCCTAATTTGCTCTTAATTTTTTATTGTTATATAATAATAGTGATTTTCATACATATTATGTAAGTGGGGCTAAAAAAAGGATAAGATGGAAGAAAAATTAGCATTACATCAAGTATTTATTTTTAATTCAATAAAAAAAGAAATGAACAAGTAGCTGAGTTGTACACTCTTACCCTCATGGTGAGTTTCACTCCCCTAATATCTTTAACGAAACTAATGGAGGCACAATGATTAGTCATGACTTCCTGGTCAATGCCGATCGAATTCATTTGATCATTGGTCGGTATACTATGCAAGCTTCGAATTCTTTAGACTTTCTTCGATCGATTTGAATTTGCTTCTCTTAGGCTAGTTTTGTTTTGGAAAGGAAATATAATTAAGCTTATTAATTTGAATCTGATCTCTTGGTTTCAACTTAATTTGCCGACGGTTTTACTAAATGAAAAACTGTCGCACCGTTTTGAAACCGGAGAAATGATTGGTCAGCTCAGTTTGGTGATCGAGGTAATTTCAGCTGCAGGAACATGGCCCTCATCCTAACATTTGTATCGCAGTAACGAATGCAAGTATTCTTGGAAGTCGATCAACTTGGATGAGTTGAATCGTCAAGATCATCATAGATTTACGAGCCCTAAACACAATTTTGTAAAAGGTGCTTAATGGTGGTCAAGATCTTTGATATATCTCAGTTGGCTTGCTCATCATCTTTGAGACTTTGACTATGGAAGAGTCCAGCAACAACTAGGACTTTATATGAGTACCCAAAAGCAAGGAGCTTAACGGGGAAAAAGAGCTTTAATTTTCAGAAACGTTTAGGTATAATTGGTAACAGACAATTAAGGGGTTAGGCAAAACATTAACAGAGGTAATTGTCGATGATTTCCAAGTTGTTGGTAATGTGTAAATCCATAATTGTATATAGACCACAGAAAACAAAATTGAGAAATTTTCTAATATATTGATTAATTTTAAATTGGGATATATATACAAGATTCTTTACAGTTTTATAAGGAAACTATACACACCTACTAAATTATAAAATATATACCTCCTAATATTCTTAGGAGTGTGACTCACTCTAACACTCCTCCTCAAGTTGGAGCATATAAGTCTCGAATGCCCAACTTATTAAGTGGGTCACTGAAGATCCTGGTCGAAAGAGTTTTGGTAAGGATGCCAGCTAACTGCTCATTTGAATGCACAAATGAGAACGAGATAATACGAGCATCTAGTTTTTCCTTGATGACGCATCTATCAATTTTCACATGCTTCATCCGTCCATGCTGAATACGATTACGTGCGATCTCAACTGTAGCAGTGTTGTCACAATAAAGAGACATTGATCACTTCTGCTTGAAACCCAAATCTCCTAACAAATACTTCAACCATAACAACTCACAAACCCCTCGAGTCATACCTCTGCACTAGAACGAGTTACTACATTTTGCTTCTTGCTCCTCCAAGTAACTAAATTTCCACCAACAAACGTAAAGTAGCCAGAAGTAGAACGCCTGTCAGTAATGTTACATGTCCAGTCTGCATCAGTATAGCCACTAGTCCCAAATTCTCCATGCTTACGAAATACAAAGCCTTTACTAGGAGCAAACTTCAAGTACCTCAAGATTCTTATCACAACATTCATGTGTTCCTCACTAGGACTGTGCATATATTGGCTCACCACACTAACCCCATAAGCAAGATTTGGTCTAGTGTGAGACAAGTAAATTAATCGCCCAACTAACCTCTGATACCCGGACTTATCTATAGGAACTTGATCAGAATATTCTGTAATCCAATGATTCATCTCAATATGTGTATCAACTGGTTTATAGTCAAGCATACCAGTCTCGGCTAACGAATCTAGAACATACTTCATTTGACTCAGTATAATACAGTTCTTGTACCAGGCCACCTCAATACCCATGAAATACTTCAAGTTCCCAAGGTCCTTCATCTCAAATTCCAAAGATAACTAAACTTGCAACTTTTTTATTTCATCAGTATCATCACCTGCTACAACCATGTCATCCACATAAATGATTAAACTACTTAGCTTACCATGTCGGTGTCTCAGGAATAGAGTATGATATGAGTTGCTCTGTCTATACCCAATATTCTTCATGAAAGTTATGAATCTTTCGAACCAAGATTTTAGGGATTGTTTCAACCTATATAAAGACTTCTCCAGTCCACACACCAACTTCTCTCCTGTAGAAGTACCATATCCTGGAGAAAGATCCATATAAATTTCTTCATTCAAGTACCATATCCATAAAGAAAGACATTATTCATATCAAGCTGTTGTAAGGGTCAATCCAAATTAGTTGCCAAAGACATAAGGACTTAAATGGTATTCACTACTGGTACAAATGTCTCATCATAATCCACTCCATATTTCTGAGTATACCATTTTGCAATCAACTTTGCCTTGTATCTATCAACTGAGCCATCTGCGTTGTGCTTCACGGTATAAACTCATCTACACCCAACAGTCTTCTTTCCAGGTGGTAACGATACCAGGTCCCAAGTACCATTATTGTTGAAAGCATCCATCTCAACCTTCATTGTCTTGGCCAATTCTTCTCCTTGATTGCATCCTACACTTTACTAGGAAAAGACACAACAGATAATTCACAAAAGCTACATAGAGTTTAGATAGTCTATGGATTGACACATAATTACCTACATGATTGTGACAACCCGGACCCGAATTGGAATAGTAATCGGCTTAATCTGCGAGTTTCACTACAAGAAAACAGAACTTAGACGACGGAGCGTTTCCGTCGTCTAAGTGAGTTTCTCCGTCGTCCAAGGTACGTGCTCCAAGTGCTGTCGTCCAAGCACTTGGACGACGGAGATTAAGGTCTCCGTCGTCCAAGTTCACTTGGACCGCAGACAATCTCCGTGGCCCATGTAACCACCTGGACGACGGAGAACTTAATCTCCGTCGTCCAGGTGATTACATGGGCCACGGACATTGTTACGTTCTCCGTGGCCCATGTAATCACCTGGACGACGGAGATTAAGTTCTCCATCGTCCAAGTGTTTTTTAATTTAAAAAAAAAATTGTATTAAATATTATTAATTTAATTTATTATTAATTGAATTTAAATAATGAAAAATAATAAAATTAATTAAATAAACTAATTAATTTAATATTACTTAATTATTAAATAATTAAAATTAATTTGTACATACACATTCAAAAAACCCATAAAAATAAAAATATTGTTCGAAATTCGGAAAGAAACGAGATAATTAAAAAACTACAAGCTAATTAACACACCGGAGGAGCAGATGCACCGCCGCGTCCCCCGCCTCCAGCCGGGTCGTCGTCGTCGCGGTATGGGTTCGGAGGAGGTTGACATACTTCTCGATTTTGTTGCATGAGGGCGATGAGTTGGGCTATTTGTGCTTGTTGTTCGTCAAGTCTTTGCCGCATGGATTGATTCTCCTCTCGTGCCAGTCGAGCCTCTTGAATGGCTGCTTCGACGGCCGCAGCCGTAGTCCTTCTCCGCTGGCCCGAACCTCCCGTAGATGATGAGTCGGAGGTGGTCGACAAATCTCGTACCACCTTAGGTCCGAAGTGCCTAACGTCTTTGCCAGCTCTACGACCGTAGACCTCATCCGCGATTGCAATTTGGCTCTCTAAGGATAGAGGATGCAGGTCTTCCACCGGCACATCTGGGAACGCAAGCTGAGTGTTAGCCAACTCTTCCTGCGCACGCTCTATCACCCTTGCCTACAAGCACATAATTAATTTATTATAATGAAATAATATTTAAATAATAATTACTATAATTAAAAGCACATATATATACGACTTACGCCGCATTGACTCGCTTCATTATCGAGCCCAGGCGTCACGTACGCGCTTATGCTTGCATTAAGATAAGGGTGTTTGGAGCCCTTATCCTTGTGCTCCTTGGCTATTTGAATGAACTGGTTGGCGCCGGTAGTATGGTGTTTGTCCTTCTTCCCCCGGTTGGCTTTGTTGACACCGGAGAATTTCTGTTACACAACATAATTAAATCATTAAAAATTAATAACTAAAATTTAAATAATTCAATTATCTTAATTGAAATAAAAAAAGTAAATTAACACCTTAAAGGAGTCATCGGCAAAGTGGTTACACAACCACTCCCACTCATCTTCTCTATCCCTACGCAGCTCTACGGGGGGAGGTGGGGGACCGTAAGTTTGGAAGTACTGATGGAGCCTGTACTTCCAATCTTTGTAGATGGAGTTGGCGGTTTGGTTGATATGCCTCAACATCGCCGGTGTCGGATCCACCGCAAATTGTTCCTATAAAAAATAAATAGAAAATTATAATCGTATATATTATGAAATTATAACTAATATTAACAATATTATATAATAACTAAAATTGGACGTATTACGTACCGAAAGATCTTTAAAGACTTTCGCATTCTCATTATCTGGCGCCTCCTTCCAAGTAGGGGCAGTGAGACGAACCCGGCTACGAACGATTGACCCTATGCTATGCGCCGAGAGACTTGCTAGCTGAGCTGTAGGAGGGCCACCGGTGAATTCGTCGTAGGGAAAGTCGATCTTTTTCCCGGTCGCCTTGCAAATTTTCTCCGTTTTGCCCCCTTTAACGAGACCCCGAGTCCTTTTCGGTTCTGGGTCAGTGGGGGCCCTCCTTTGCTTACGGCGGGCGCTGTACATGATAGATTCAGCGGTCGAGGACGCCTGAGTACTTGCCGTTGAACCGGTACCGGGCGTTGGAGTTGAAAAAGGGTCGACGTCATCACTGCCGGAGATAAATGGGGCAGAGGGAATTTCCCCAAGAGGCGCCGCCTCCGAACCAGATGAAGGGTCCGGATTGAGGGCGTCGTTGCCCTCCTGTTGAACCCAACCGACTTAGTCCACCAACATTCGGAGCATGGCATCTTCTGCCTCCTGTTGGGCTTTCTTCTTGCCGGATGGAGCCATTTCAACCTAGGAGTACATTGTTAAAATACCTACTTACCATAATAATTACAAGTGCAAAATTTACGCTAATTAAGTACGGTTAAGATTTAAATAGAGTACACTAGCTTGGCTTTTTCGGTCGTTCAATGGACGTGCGACCCGCGTGATAAAGTGTAAATTTTCAATTAATCAGCCTTGGTTAAATCGAAAAACATGGCCAGTTAGGGATAGAGATAACGCGAGAGGCATAACTAATTTCGACAAAACACCTATTGGTGTCGTCTTTCTTAGATCCAAAATCTGTCACCAGTCATAACCCGTTTCTAGACACCATGTCCGACATTCGGCCAATTTTTTGAAAATTTACACTCCCTCAAGTCCTTTGCAAACTCCGCCCTCAACCTCGTGTCCATAACTTCACTTAGGTTATGGTGTGCGGTGATGAAATCCACACATCACGAGGGGTTAAGGAGATAAGCTAGGAAAAGAGGCGTCATCTATTCCAAAGAGTGTGACTTAATAAATCAAGCCTATGTACTAAATTTAAATCGAAGACGTACTACCATGCAATTTACTAGAAAATACACGTAATTATCAATTAATTAAAACATTAAATAATGACAATAATGAATTATTATTTATCATGCATTTAATAATAATTATTCATTTACCAATATAATTAATTATTATTAACAATTATTATTATTACTATTATTTAACTTTAACTAATAATTATTCATTACCAAATAATTAACAACTAATAATGATTACTAAATAATAATAATAACAACAAAATAATTATTATAATTACAACTATTTATTATTTAAAACTAATAAATTAAAAATATTTAGAAATTAAATAATTAATTAAATAAATAAAATGTTAAAGAGTTAAAAAATAGAATTATTACCTCGTCGGAATGTCGCCGGAATATCGGAAGAGTAGAGTCGTCGGAGAGGGGGAACCACGCCGGAAATTTGGTCGTCAGAGCGTCGCCGGAGGAGGATCGCCGGAGGAGAGGAGAGGAGAGGAGAGGAGAGGAGAGGAGAGGAGAGGAGGAGAGGAGGAGAGGAGAGGAGATGGAATGAGAAAAGGAGGGGGTGAGCAGTCCTATATATAGAGTTTCACTTAGACGACGGAGCACTGTTTTCCGTCGTCTAAGTGCACTTAGACGACGAAAACAGTGTTTTCCGTCGTCTAAGTGAAGGGTTAAATTTTTTCGAAGCGGCGCGTAATTAATGGGCGGGACATTTCACCCGCCTTAAATTTGGACTTAGACGACGGAGAATTGAATCTCCGTCGTCTAAGTGGAAATTCAAGCGGCGCCGAAAATTGAGGCGGTAAATTGAACCGCCATGATTTTCGACTTGGACGACGGAGAATGACGTTCTCCGTCGTTCAAGTGAAATATTCATTGAAGAAAAAAATTAAAAAAAAAATCGAACCGCCATGGTAAATTGAACCTGGACGACGGAGAATGTCATTCTCCGTCGTCCAGGTTCAATTTACGTTAAAAAAAATTTTAAAATTAATTCGCTAGGAATTTAGCGATCTGTCATTCGAGTGAAATAGTCGTCCAATATCGATGAACGCATCGTATATATGAACAGTTAAATTTGAACCGACGAATAATTTTTCGTTTTGAAAGTTGTTAAGTATCGACTAATCCTTACGATTTAAGTGTTCATGAGTAGAGGCTCATTTGCAGCAGAGTATTAACGAAATTGAATTTGGACAAAACAACCGTTGGATATGTTCGTCGTAACATAATATATAATTGTCTTCAAAGGACCATAAAATAATAAGTTCGGGAAGGGTTTCATCGGCACAGTCAACCGCAAAACCGAGAATTTCACAAACCGGAAACGTGGATACAAGGCATTTCGCAACTCCGATTTTCGAACCGTCGAAGCTCACACACCAAGAATTGTTTACTCTAAAGCCTTGACGAAAAGAATATGCATTGGAAGAAGGTCTAGATGGTCGTTGTCTTAGAAAAAATTACGATATCTGCACCTGGACGACGGATATGAGATTTTCCGTAACCTGGACAACGGAAAATCTCATCTCCGTCGTCCAGGTGTATAGACCCTGAATTCAGGGGTTAGGGCCTTACTGTTTAGGGTTTAGGGTTTGTGAACTTGGACGACGGAAAATGACCATCTCCGTCGTCCAGGTACACACTAGGACAACGGAGAATGACCATCTCCGTCGTCCAGGTGTAAAAATCCTAAATTCAAGGGTTAGGGCCTTAGGGTTTAGGGTTTAGGTTGTCCAGGGTTATTTGTGTGTCCGTTCAATTATTTTGAATAAAAAAAAATGAAAAAAAATGATCGATCGATCGATCGATCCGATTTGCTAGATTTAGGGTCGAGGATTTAATTAGGGAGATAGCCAAAATACCCAAAAGGCGACAACCTGCAATTAATTTCTCCGTTGTCCAGGATATATAATTCGGATTATTTAATTAATTTAGTTTAGTTTACGTACGTCGGTCGATCCGATATATCTGATCGAGCATGGATGCATGTAATTAATTAATTAATATATATATACGTACATACATACATTCTCCTCCTTATAATATTAATTTATATTAATTTTTGATCGATGATGCATCGATCATATATTACAATAATTACAATAATTAATTACCAATTAATAATCCTCGTCGTATGACCGTACTTTTCGTCATAATCGTCATCGTCTCATCCCCGTTAGACGACGGCTCATCCTCGTCATCGTACTCAACATCGTCCGACGAATAACCTGAGTCCTCGTTCGCGTCCTCTTCCTGCTCGTCTTCTTCATCTACCTCATCGATAATCTCATCTTCAGTTAGATCTGTACAACCATCAGGCATGGGTAACCGTTCACCATCTTGAACCATGTCCATTATATCGGAGCGGATGACAGAAATATTAGGTTCTTGATAGGCAGGAATGTCTCTTTCTAGTTCAGCAGCATCTTCAGTCGTCGCCGGTGTCCCTTCAATTGTCTCTGTATTCCATATTCCTCGATGAGAGATATGGTTCACTATTTTTCACCCTTCACCGGCTTTCGGATCGTCGAGATAGAACACCTGCCGAACTAAGGTGGCGAGAGCGAAAGGCTCATCCTCATACCAGCTAGAGTTTGTATCGACTGATAATAGTCCCAGGTCTTCCTTTGTACGCTTGAACCATCTGCACTTGAATAGGAAAACGTTGACATCATTCCCGTAACATAGTTGAACCACATATACAATAGCCCCGTAATATAGATCATTGTCTTTCCCAACCGCTACCCCACTGTTTTGTGTTCTTCTTCCTTCGTCTCGGGCCAATGAATGGAACTTTACACCGTTCACAAAACATCCGGGATAAATATAGTGTTTAACCGGCTTCCCTGCTAGCAAGTGCTTTGGCCATGACCACCACCCCCGGTGGTTTTCAGATTTTTGCAGATAAATCATTTGCGAAAAAGGGCAAATTAATATAAGGGTTTAATTTGGACTTTCTCAAAACATGATCGATATGTACGTATATAAATTACTAATTAAATACCGAGACGTACATACGTACCCATTGGAAGAAATAATCGGGAAACTTCTTCTTAACCATTTTCTCAATCCACACCGAACTCTTGTTTTGATTTAACGCCTGAAGCCTCTCCATGTATGACATCATGTACGGCTCAACTTCGTCACAGTCTCGCAACACTACCCAATGTGCCTCAATAAGTTCTTCCCGTGTTAACGATTCCTTTAATACTCCTCTAAACGGTCGGACGACATTGGTGACGACAGAAAAATTGATGCGAGCACTGCGATCAGAGGCAGTGGGAGGTGGTGGATCTTTGAGGTACATGTTGCAGTAAGTAACACACTCATGCATTAGGTATGTCTCTGCTATGGAGCTATCCGGGGCCGACCTGTTTTTGACGAATGACTTATACTGTCCAAGTTGTCTACAAAATCAAACGTACAATAAGAATAAGTACATATAGCTAGCTAGTAATCTCCAGTGGACCAAATTAATTAGTTGTACGTACCTTTCTTGAGGATACATCCAAGTGTACTGGACCGGACCAGAAATGAGCACCTGCTCGGGCAGGTGGATCATTAGGTGAATCATGATGTCAAAGAAAGCAGGGGGAAAAATCCTCTCTAGTTTGCAAATGATGTGCACAATTTGTTGTTGCAATTCCACCACATCTGACTTCTTTAATTCTCTGGCGCATAACCTCTGCCACCACCTGCACAATGCCACAATTGGTTCTACGACGTCACGAGGCAAATGTGGTCGAATTACCACTGGAATCAGACGTTGCAGCATAACGTGATAGTCATGTGTCTTTAGACCAACACACTTGTGTTGCACCTCGTCCACTGCTCCAGTTATAGTAGCTGCATACGTAGCCGGATAACGAACGCCCTTAAACCAGTGAAATACAGAACGTCTAAGCGTCGGCTACACTGTGTAAGGTGCAGCTGTCATCTTGTTGTACACTCATTTCCTATCCTTCCTCAACCACAAGGGACGACGTAGATTCATTGATTCCAAATCTTTGCGCGCTTTGGGAGTATCTTTAGTCTTGAACTTAATACCAAGAATTGTTCCCACCACGCTGTCGCACACATTCTTTTCTATGTGCATCGCGTCCAAGTTGTTCCTCAGCTTCAACTTCGACCAGTAAGGGAGTTCAAAGAATATACTCTTGTGATCCCAATAGCTCAGATCATATGGAGGAATTGGATTGCATTTCTTTACATCCGCGTCATTGCTCAACATACCAAAGTCGAAATAGCTCAACCTCTCTAAAATATCTTCGCCCGACCAACTACGAGGTTTAGGATTGTTCTCTACCGTCCCGTCGAAATGAGCTTCATCCTGTTGCCAGGGGTGGTCGTGAGGAAGCCATCTACAGTGACCCAAGTAACAGACCTTCCCCGCGTGCCAACTAGAGTTCACGTCGTCCAAACATATAGGACATCCATTATATCCTTTTGTCCTGCAGGCTACCAACATCCCATACGTTGGAAAATTGCTGATCGTCCACATTACGGCAGCCCTCATCGTGAACATTGTGTCAGTGAATTTGTCATAAGTTGGGACTCCATTTTCCCACAACAGTTTCAGCTCGTCGATCAAAGGTCTGAGGTAGACATTTAAGCACTTCCCTGGAGATTTAGGACCTGGAATTAGTACAGTAAGGAAATTAAATTCCTTGTTCATGCACATCCACGGAGGCAAATTGTACGGCATCAGAATAACTGGCCAAGTGCTGACGGCGGAGCTATTACTTCCCCAAGGATTGAATCTGTCTGTAGATAGGCCGAGTCTAACATTTCTAACCTCTGCAGCAAAGTCTCCAAATTCTCTGTCGAAATGTTTGAAACCCTCCCCATCCGCGGCGTGTCGCAGGACATCGTCATCTATTCGCTTTTCTGCGTACCATCGCATCGCCTCTGCTGTGTGTATAGACATGTACAGGCGCTGCAATCTGGGAATCAAGGGAAAATATCGAACAACTTTCACAGGAATTCTCTTTTTCGAACTCTTTCTATTCAGCTGGAATCTGCACTGGCCACATACGGGACAATAGTCCAAATCTTTATACTCTTTGTAAAATAGCACACAATCATTCGGACATGCGTCAATTATCCTGTACTTTAGGCCGAGGCTGCTCAAGATATTTCTAACCTTATAATGAGATTTAGGAAGATTGTGATCATCAGGAAGCAACTTACATATTTGCTCCTGAATTTCGTCAAAAGCACTCACTGACATTTTGTGCTTCACTTTTATCTTCATTTGCTCCATCACATATTGCAACACATTCTCTCGACATCCAGGGAACACCGGGGTCTGCGCTTCAAGTAGCATCCGGTTGTACTTATCCATCTCATTGGTGTCAGTGGCCAAGCTAGCATCGGGGAATATGTCATCATGCTCATTAGTGGTACTGTAACCTCCGTCTTAGTGTTGGTGTCCACCATGACTACATCCCGGAAATGCATCATGGACCAAATCTGCAGTTGGGTTGCAAGCTGGGGGTCCGGCACCACTCCCGCTGGATGAGGCATCATGGTAACTGTACCCTGAGCTGAAGTCTGCTGCGCTGAACTCTACTGCTTCACCATGCTCGCTCCATGTAGTGTAACTCCACATCATACCATTTTCGTACAGGTGTTGCACCATAACATTAACCTCCGCATACTGACAATTAAGACATTTCTGACACGGACACCTAAAATGTTTCTTTCCCTGACCATGTTCTATCGCAAAATTCACAAATTCGCTAATTCCATCCATATACCGGACATCACATCTATTCTTCAACTTCATCCAACTCTTGTCCATACTGCTACAAAATATTATAATTAATTAATTATTACATATATATATATTAGTCCATTAATTTACGCTTAATTAATTATACGTACTCGATCTACATCGATCCATCAATTACGTACGTACGTAATTTAATCTGTATATATAGCTAACATCCATGCATGTATGTACGTACGTTCGTTTTCACTAAATATATATTAATTAAGCAAATTTTAACTGCGTACGTACCTTCTGGCCTTCTCGATATCAGTTAATTAAGCTAGCTAGCTAGTCAGCAGAGATCCCTAATCCTGATCCTTCTCGGCCTTCTCCCTTCTCATTCTCATTCTCCTTCAATTCTTCTTCGAATGGAATGAATTAATTGATCGAGGATCGGATGGAATGAAGAGACGGGACGACGAAGGTCCAAGTGATCACCTGGAGGACGAAGAAGACTCCGAGGTCCAGGTGTCCACCTGGACGACGGAGACGGGATTCTCCGTCGTCCAGGTGATCACCTGGAGGACGGAAAAGACTCCGAGGTCCAGGTGATCACTTGGACGACGGAGAATACCGTCTCCGTCGTCCAGGTGGACACCTGGACCTCGGAGTCTTCTCCGTCCTCTAGGTGATCACCTGGACGACGGAGACGGTATTCTCCGTGGTCCAGGTGGTACTTGGACGACGGAGACTTATCCGTCGTCCAAGTGTCACTTTGACCACGGAACAATTACGTTTCCGTGGTCTAAGTGCTGTTTTCTTGTAGTGTTTTACGAGTAATTGAGGTTTATCATAATTAACCGGATATGCAACTTCGTTCACGACTTAATTTTCGGACACGAATTTGGTTTGGGTTTGTTCGTGGGAAATGTAGAGAATTTGATTTCGAGTCCGTAGGAGCTTTCCGAGGATTTTTTTGGATAATCGAGGAATATAAAATGAATATTTGAAATTATCGCCGAGTTAGTCGTGTTTATCCGTTTAAGTTTGAGTTTGAGTTATCCGAATTATGGATAGAGTTGATTCGCGATGTATAAATAGCCGAATAGTCGTAAAGTTATCGAAAAAGTGCGAAAATGGGCTGTTTGACCGAGTTGACTCAGCTGGGCCGAGTTGACCGAGTCAACCCGTGGACTCAGTGAGTCACGAACTCGCCGTCGTGGTGGCTACCGGAATACGGCGCGGTTGCCGGATTTCAAGGTAAGGTTTTGAAGCTTAGGACTTGGGCTTTCGATTGATATATGTATGGTGTGATTTGGTGACGGTTTGGTTGGTTAATTTTGAACGTGAAGTTGATCGGAATCGGGTTTAATGGTGGAGGGTTTTCCGGCGGTTTTCCGATGGGGATTTTGGGTGGAAATGGTTGGGTTTGAGCTTGTGATGAAACCCCTTGAAGATGGGAGGCCGAGATGGCCTCACAGTGGAGAATTTCGCTGGAGAAATTTTCCGGCCGGTTTGAACTTTGGTGGCTTTCGAGGCGATTTCAGGCCACGGTGGTGGCTGGACGGTGGTGACCCTTTGGGAAAAAAGGCTAGGCTTGAGGAGAGGAAGGTTTTGGAGTCTTAGTCGCCGGGAAATCACTCCGGTGACGGCGTGCCGCCGCCGACGGCGGCGGTCAACGAGGGAGCTCCGGCGACGCGTTGACTTTTTGAATTTTGACAAGTTTTATGCCGTTTTTCTCATAATCGCGCCCCGATTGTCGCCTTGAGGTTTTCGAGTTGATTTGATTGGTGAATTTTAAGTCGAAGGTTTTGTGGAGTATATTTGGGGTTTTCGACGGGTTTTTTGTTATCCGAGTTATATATTTTCGGGAATAGTTGGTTTCCGAGGTGTGGTTCAGAGTATTGAATTGTGATTTTGATCAGTGATATTTTGTGATTATTCAGGGGATCGAGATCGTACGCTTGGCGAGGGATCTTCCGCCGGATCTCAGGATTAGCCCGTCTGCGCGCTATGCTTATCTGTGAGTGGACATTTATTTACACTGTCGTAGCGAGTTCTTGGTTTCAGTATTTATTTCCAGTACAGTATTGAGATTATTTATTGTTTTGGAGGTATTGTTTTATGTTTTATTGGTGATGACATTTACTTAGCATCGATGCATTGACTACTCGACTGATCACCGGTAGTCCAGTTCCAGGCTTGAGAGATTCGCCTGATGTACCCACTAGGCTTGAGAGATTCGCCTAGTCTATCACCGTCGAGCTTGAGAGATTCGCCCAACACCTCCATTTATTGTAAGAACTCGCAATATTTTTATGTTATGTAATGGTGAAAGGCATATGTTTATTTTCGTCCACTCACTCTAACGATTTTATTTGCCTTTCCCCTGGACTTTTCAGTTTCCGTGCCCAGTTTGCAGTTCGGATTCTGGTGTTGCACGTCGCAGTTGGAGGCTTAGTATTTGAGCTACTTTTGTTTCTCAGTAGGTTTCTTGTTTAGCCTACTGTTGTATATTTATGTATATATACTAGAGGTCGCTCTGAATACTTTGATGTTTATATTTTCATATGATTTTCCCGGATTTCTATAAAGTTACATTTTTGCTTATTATTTTATATTATGTTATGATTTTGAGAACTCCGGATGGGATTGGTGCTCAAAGTTTGGCTTTTGTGGCATAGGATAAAGTGTGTTTTCGGGTGCAGGTTAATGGTAATTCCGCGATATAGTGAAACTCTGCCGAAATTTCTATGATTTTTAAAAGTTCGTGTTTTCAGAAGGGGTTTGATTCCGGTTTAGGAAACTAAATCGGGGTTGGGTCCTTTCAATGATACTTGATTTTAGATGATAAGATAGGCTTCTATATTTTTGAAGGTTGACCACGAGTTGACCTAGCAGGCAAGACTTTACTAGACCCAGTTTCGAGTACACTAGAACTTGATAAAGGAACACTACCACATACCTTAGGTGATGACAAGACAAGAGAGATCGTTGATTGGGGGGGGGGGGAGAGAGAGAGAGAGAGAGAGAGAGAGAGAGAGAGAGAATGAATTTACATATACTTCTTCAACAACTGGGGGCTGATTATTGACTAATTCTCATCCTTTCCACGTGTCAGACAGTTGTTTGACATGTCAAACACTTTTAGAAACTAAACAGACCTTTCAACCTGCATATTTTTGACGGAACGAACTCCTTCTTTGACGAGTCGAGAAGTGACTACATGAGGGTCCAGGGTATATACTTCAACTGGTCAAATTTCAGTTTCAGAAACGAGGATTTCCTGGGAACCTCCTTCGACGCGTCGAGAACCTCTTTCGACCGGTTGAAGCTTACCTTCTGTCCGATTCTGGATTGGATTTTTGATGGTCGAAAATCACCTCTGGCTGGGCCACTTTCAATTGTAACACTAATTTCCGGTTTTTCAAATTGGTCCTCATAAAACACATTTTTCTTCTCCTCACTAAGAGTCATTATAGGAGAGAAATAACGCAAGTCTTCATTGAAGGTGACATCCATGGTGATATAAAAACTTTGAGATGAAGGATGATAACACTTGTATCCTTTCTGGTGCATACCATAGTCAACAAACACACACTTGAGAGCACGAGTCTCCAACTTAGATCTCAGATGCTTATGAAGATGAACATATGCCACACAACTAAAGACATGAGCAAGAAGTTTGTTAAGAGATGGGATGATAACATGTTTAGACAATACCTTAAATGGAACTCGATTTTGAAGAGTTACAGATGGCCTGTAGGCAATTGATGAGATGAGAGGCACACAATACAACTTGTCCTCAAAGATATTTGGGTATGTTGACATTGAGTAAGAGAACTTTTCTCATGTCTAAGAGGTGACGATTATTTCTCTCAGAAAATCTATTTTGTTCTGGTGTCTAAGGATAAGTAGTCTAATGAACAATTTCATGTTGTGAAAAATAGTCTTGAAAAGAGTGATTAACAAACTCTCCTCCATTGTAAGATCGAAATATTTTCACATAAGCACCATACTGAGTTTGAATGAGAATATGAAAAGCAGTAAAGGTAGAAAATACATCATCCTTGTTTTTTAGCCACGTACACAACTCATGATAATCTTGTGAAGTCATTAAGAAACAAAACAAGAGTTTTTCATTCCTTTCAATGTTGAACTTTTCAAATGCCCCCATACATCAGAGTGAATCAACTCGAACAGTGCAGAACTAGAAGAAAAACTAGGAGAATAATTGGATTTATGACTCTCAGCAAACACACAAGTTTCATAGTGGATATTTGACTCCTTTATTCCTAGAAACAAGGATGACATAGACTTCTTCTTGATCCTAAAATATGGATGACGTAACCGACAATGTTATAGCCAAATTTCTTTCACTCTATTAGAAATCAAAGTTAGGACAATATTTGGTGATGGTGTGCGTGCCTCTCTATTGTACATGCAATCCAAGTGGAACAGTCTCTTCCTCAAATCTTTCTTGCCTATTATCGCTTGAGATGACACACTCTGAAATATCACATACATAGGAAAAAAAGTTACAGAGCATTTGTTTTGTGAATTCAACTCAGAAACAGATAATATGTGATGAGAAAGAGAAGTAACATAAGTGATATTATGTAGCACAATAGATGGAGTAACTCGGATTGACTATATACCTAAGACCGAGAAAGACACACAATTTACATTAGATACTTTAGGTATGGGAGATGAGAACGGATTCAAAAATAAAGACTTATCAAAGGTTATATGATCAGATGCACCAAAATTAATTATCCATGTATCGCCACTAGTAAAGCCAAGAAATTTTAAAGCCATACCAAATTTACCTCTTTTTCCCTCAGATGAAGAACAAATATATGTGGTGTGATCTTGTTCCTCTACACTATAGAAGTCAGGTTCTTGAGCTAACTAGATGGCAGCCTTGCTACCGTGACTTCTATCATAGGCAAGGAGTAAAATATCGGGTATCGAAGATATATCGACAGTCCAAAATTTGGATATATCGACGGAAATATCGACGAAATATCGATCAACTGAAAATTCTTACGGAAATGACGGAAACTAATAAAAATATATGGAAATTTGTAATGAAACTTTTGGAGGTTGTTATATGATCAATTACCTACCTTATGTGAAAAGAAAATATTGATCAAACATCAAAACATATGAATTTGCTATATTACTATATGAATTAGTATGTGTTAAGTGCTGATAACTATTAAAATATAATTTAATAGTTCTATTTTTATTTTTTTGATGGCTAAACTTTAATGGGAGGCTAGACCATCACATTTTTGTACAATATGTTACACATCACACATTATAAAATCAAATATATAAATACTTCAAAACCACATAGAGGACCTATGAGGTTCGAAATTCACACTATTTTCCTCATCTCTCTGTGCAGAATCATGTGTGTATTGTGAAGAGTACTCATTAAATGATTGTTCTCCCATGTAATTCTGCACGTATTGACTTATATGCCAACCATATGGGTCAGGGGGCGGTCTTTGAAGATTTTGGAGCTCGTAGTATGAACCAGGCATTGCTCAACTTTCTTCATTGCTATCATCATTTGAGGCATTTGTTTATGATTGTAATGATGAGTTATCACTTGTTTGAAGACCATAAGGCATGATATATGAAGGATAAAGCATTGCAAAATTTTGACAAGCTTTTAATTTTGTTAAATTAAAAAAGTTACTGAAAATTTCAAAAATTTCAGTAAATATCGGAAAATATCGGAAATATCGGGGATATATCGGAAATATCGGAAAATTTCGGAAAATTTCGAGATATATTCACGGATTTTTCAGGTAAATTCAAAAAACTGAAATATCGGCGAAATATCGCCGATAATTTCGATTTTGCATTCCTTGGTCATAGGTGCTTCCTTGACTTATTTTTTAGGACACGAGTTCTTGTAGTGACCAAACTCCTTGCAATAGAAGCACAACACCTTACTCAGATCCGGTCCACGAGCAGGTTGGATTCGCAGTTGATTGTCTTATTTCTTGGATTTTCAACCTTGTTGAGACTTAGATTGTACTGTGAGGCTTGACACTTCAGGGTGGAGCTTCTTTGCACCAGGCTGATTGGACTCATCTTTGTGAACATAGGCAAAAGCTTGTTCCAGAGTTGGTGGTGTGGCTTGTCGCAGTAGCTCTCCCTTAGCACTAACAAATTTTGAATCCAAGCCTCTTAAGAAGATATGGACTTGCATGTTGTCTTGAGACTTGCTGTGTGTACCAATATCTTAGTCACACATCATAGGGTTTTGATCTCTTTCATCCAGTTCTTGTCAGATAGCTTTCAAGTATGCATAGTATTCTACAAGAGGTTGACCATTCTGAGTAGTTGCAAGTGCATGACATGTCAACTCATGTACTCTTGTAAAATCATTCCCATCATAATACGTGGTTGCAACTACATCCCAGATTACCTTCGGAGAAGTATAGCTGGAGAACAAAGGCATGATTGGTCTTGTCATGTATTTTAGAATAAGTTTCATATTATTTGAATTTGCAGTATCCCACATAGCTTGTGCCTTGCCAGCCTCTTCAACACATTCCCACTTGCCAACATATCCAAGATGCATCTTCATCAGTCTTCGCCATACTTGATAATTTGTGCCATCAAGTTTCACTCCAAAGCCTATGCTTTCATTTTGGAGAGTCATCAGTTGTTCACGGGTGATTTCAGGTTGGTCGCCAAGGATAGCCAGATCTATTGCAAACAAGTTCAGATAATATATCATATTACAAAAAAAAATAGATGGTCAGGACAAATTTCGACGGGGTCAAGAGATTGTTTCGACGCGTCGAACATGTCATGTCAGGACGGATCAAACTAGGAACATGGACAGATTCACAACGGAAAAAACAGGGTCAGGTCTTTAATATTTCCAGGATCAACTTAGGCTCTGATGTCAAGTCAATAGAATACAAGAGTTGAAATTTTTTATTGATCAATCCCAAATTTGGATACATATACAAGACTATTTACAATTTTACAAGGAAACTATATACACTTACTTAATTACAAACTATCACCTCCTAATATTTCTAAGAGTGTGACTCAATCCAACATATATGTTATGAGTGACCTTTTATATATGTGTAACTACATGGTGCTTTTTTTTTGGTCGAGCTAAAATCAGCTTATTAAATATATTATTCTGTCTTAATCGATCGAAAGGTAAAAGCATTTCTATGAATTTGGTAATTAATTTGAACTATAATTATTGTCCTTATTCTAGGTCAGCTTATTAAACATTATATTCCGTCTTAATCGATCAAGAAAGGTAAAAAGCATTGCTACTAAACTACTTATCCTTTTTCCTCCCAATATTATTTGTGGACTTCAGTACGGCCCACTGGCTAGGTTTTGTACTCTACTGAAGAAGTAGAGGCCCATAGCTCAAGTCATCTTTTCCAAGTGAAGGGAAGCTTAAAGAGGTAGAAGACATACAAGGGAAGCTGAGGAAGAAATGTTCGACTCTGTTGGCCTTTGCTGCACTGACAAGAGCTTAGGGTTTTTGTGTATCCATCAAAGCAGTGCAAACCTTAGAGAGCTCAACCAATCACATAGTCTTTGTATCTCTTACAATCATAGAGTCACACATCAAGTGACATTGTTAGACTTCAACAACAAACTAGTTAAGATACGCTTTGTAGTTTCCATCATATTTTGCCAAAGGAATAGACAACAAGACTTTACAAGCTGCCGGCCAGAAGAAAAAGACAGCAACATGCCAGCAATTGATTAAGCTTCAGTCTAACACCACCCTATATATTGTTTAAGACAGCAACATACCAGCAATTGATTAAGCTTCAATCTAACACCACCCTATATATTGTTTAAGACAGCAACATGCAGCAATTGATTAAGCTTCAATCTAACACCACCCTATATATTGTTTTTCTTTTTCTATGTATGCAAAGAGAGACAATACATCTCTATGGCTACTACATGTATCAGTGAGGGAGAGATGAGAGAAAGCAAGGACAATCATGAGGATGAAAAAGGTGAGACATCAGCTTCTTCTTCATCTTGTCCATTGCAATTACGTTACAAAGACTTACCTGATTACCTTCAAATGTGTATATCGTATTGTTCTATCTTCCCTGAGAGCTTCCGGCTTTCCAAAGCGAAACTTACTCGGTTACTAGTAGCCCAAGGACTGGTACAAGAAAAGGCAGGGAAGATTATGGAAGACGTAGCAGAAGAATATATATGTGAATTGATAAACCAGCAACTGCTTCGAGTAAAGCATGAACACCCTCGTAGAGGAGGCACTCAACTGAGGGTTCCATGTCATCTTCAAAAAATCCGTCTTGACCAACTGAAGGAAAGAAAATGCTCAGGCTTTGGGGTGATGATCTGTTCAGACATTACGCAACTCTTATCCCAATTGAAAAATCTTCAACTAACTTCCATGTTCCTGCTAGGGAACCAGAATTTATGTCAACATGGTAACTGGCTACAGTTTGATGGGGTAAACTCTTTGAGAGTGCTTGAGCTACAAGATACCCAAATAAAAAAGTTTCCAGAAGAAGTGGGAGACCTAGCACACCATCTTGGCTTGGAGAGTACGGATCTCAAGGAGCTTCCACAGTGGCTAGGTAGATTAGAAGCCCTGCAAACTTTGGATATCAGATGGTGCATGTGGGGATTTAACAGGCTTGACAGATGAGAATCATGCAATACTCAATCTTGTAAGGTTGAGGCACCTAAAAATGTACAAGAACAATTGCGTGTGTGGGATGAATCTACCAGCAGGAATAGGAAGACTCACAGATCTTCTGACCTTGACAGGTATATATGCTGGTGGCGGCATTGCAGATGAATTAGGTAATCTGATATGGCTCAGAATCAAAGACTTGGAGTGATGGATGTGACTGAGGACCATGTCAGTGAGCTATTTGCCTCTATCATGAAGATGCATGTCCTTCTCTCCTTGTCTCTGGAAGCAAAACGTGCATACTCAGAGGGAAAACTTATCCCACTACTAGAAAAACCCTTAGAGCATCCGCACCGGTGAGCAAATCTTGCTCAAGCAAGTGGTGGACTCCACCACAAAAGCTTTGCTCAAGCAAAATTTTGCTCTTGCTCAAGCAAGAGCTCAAGCAAATTTTATGACACAATATATGTCTTGTTTGAGAGCATCCGCACCGGTGAGCAAAATTTGCTCAAGCAAATGGTGGAGTCCACCACAAATTGCTTGCTCAAGCAAAATTTTGCTCTTGTTCAAGCAAGAGCAAGAGCAAATTTTGCTTGAGCTCTTGCTTGAACAAGAGCAAAATTTTGCTTGAACAAACAATTTGTGGTGGACTCCACCATTTGCTTGAGCAAATTTTGCTCACTGGTGCGGATGCTCTCAAACAAGACATATATTGTGTCCTAAAATTTGCTTGAGCAAGAGCAAAATTTTGCTTGAGCAAAGCTTTTTTGGTGGAGTCCACCATTTGCTTGAGCAAGATTTGCTCACCGGTGCGATTGCTCTTATAGGCCACCCCCTTATTGGCAAGCCTATCTTGTAGTATAGTAAATGACACTCTTTAATTTATTTCGTACTCCTTAATTTAAGGATACAAATAACTGTATTAAATTAAAGACAAAACTGAAATTAAATATTTTAAAGGAATATTAGGTTCAGAAGTCAGCACATAATAACAAATACAATAATAAAAGAAAACAATAATTGTGAGAGATACCAACGTCCATCTCCATTGCTCTATATAATTTTCTTCAATCCATTATACTTTTGCCCCGTATTTTCTGGGATATTTATTATGAAATTTAACAATATTAAAATATACATATATGATCAAATATATATTGATAAGCGTATTTAATAAGCATAAGCTACATATGCATTTATTAAGTATCTATTATGATAACTATTGGCCACGATTTCAGTATCCAAAATAGCCATATATAATTCGCAATATTTTTATGAGAAAGTTTTTATAGATTGGTCACGCATGTATTAAATCGTATCCATTACACTGAATACTAGCCACCGTTTTAGTATCTAATATGAATATAAAATTAATAGTATTAATTATATTTGGGAAAAGGATTTAAACTGTAAATAATTTAATATGATAGGTAGTTATCATTTAGGGCTGCACGATTAAAGTTATGATAAGAGTCCCAACTCTCTTTATTTGGATCTGGTATTGTTGCTCATCTTCATCCCTTCCAATTTGGTTCATCCAAGATCGATTAATTGGCCGATTTCCTATGAGTTGAAGCAAACGTTTGCAAAAAGGATGGGTTCAACCTCCCTAGCTCACAAGTAAGTTCACGTACTCTTGATTAACATCTTTGTGATATTATCGATAATGATATGATATATAACTCATCTCAATTGAATATACACTACAGATTGCATTGAGTCCAGGAGTCTAGAGGATTATATCCATCGGTAAATGACTACAAGGTGGGTTGGGATGGTATTGATTTGTTTCTACATAATTCATATTTCAATAGTTTATATATTGTGAATTCTAATAGATTGCAGGCATTTCATCTACTGAAAAGTAATGAAAAAATTGGAGATGGATGAGAATGATTGAGGATCGGAAGAGAGTGAGAGAAGAGGAAGACGTCAAAAAAGCAACATGTCAGACAAAAAAAATCATGAACGTATGAGATCACTTTTGTAAAGGACCGTATAATAATAATATTATTTGGTAAAAGTACCATGTGATAAAAAAAGCTAGAAAATCAAAATTATTGTAAATATATAGAAAACATGATAATAATCCCAGAAAAGAAACATATTTAAATTACTGTAAATAAAATAAATATTGAATAGAGCAAAGTAAAAATAAAATAAAACTCAGATAAAGAGAGAGAAATTAAATATGTGAAATATATAATTTAGAATTATTGATCAAATTGAGATACTGTTATAGAGACTGTTATAGAGAATAAGGTTTTTAAATCCATAACTACACTGTCCCCAATAAATTTTAGATACACTTATGTAATCTTTTAAGACCAATATTAATAGATACAGAAAACAACTTGTCTCATATGGGCATTTTTCTAGTAATGTCGTCCTGGAGTCATTCTCACCTCCGCCTTTTCTTCGAAAGCTTCGCACTGAGGGCATCCTAGATAAGCTACCTGCTTGGTTTGGTTCCTTGGAGTGTCTAACACACTTGAGATTAGGTTACTCAAATTTGTCGGACAACCCATCATTGATACTTCAAGTCCTACCGAACTTGAAATATTTAACCCTTTGGGAGGCTTATGGTGCAAAACAAATAGGAAAAGAGTCTGTAGTCCTGGTGGATTTCCCAAACTTGAGGCTCTCAGCATTGCTTCTCGTGTTCTTGAGGAATGGATAGAACTTGAAGTCGGAGCACTAGCTAGCTTGAAGTACCTCCACTTGCACAGTTGTACAAGGCTGAGGATGTTACCTGAAGGTTTGCGATTTCTCACAGCGCTTAAGAAGTTGGATTTGCTGTCTTTGCTGGATGATCATGCAGAGCGGTTGAAACCTGATGGTGGAGAAGAATATTACAAAATTATGCACATTCCAGAGGTATCATATATTACCAACTCTATGATACAAGAATATGTGAAAACGAAGAAAGGAGGAATAGTCATGATGCAGAGATAAAGCTACCATCTTGCTCATAGTTACTTCATTTCCACATATTTGTTTTACTTCATATCAAAACTCATTAGGGAATTGTATGTTTGCAACAAGTCATTAAGATAAAGAGTAACAGATTGATGTTGTAAGCTAAATATTGTGTATCTTTTCATATCATTACGCACAGTCCGCTTTATTGCTGGGATCATTCATCTTAAGCAATCGAACTATGTCAGTAAGTACTGGTCTTTCAAAATTCCAAAGTATCAAAGTTCTTTTCCTCCTAACATATATACTGTTAGATAGCTTTCTAATTGATACTTCTAGCACAATACACCAAAATTTTGACAGAATTATAACTAATTACCTTGAATCCAGCTAAACGCAGTCGTCTTCCTTGATTACCATTTTTGACAACCCACCTCCCATCACCACAATTTCTTTAGAAAGCATGGTACAGACACCTTTTCTTATCAGAGTTATTATCAAAGACTCTGAGCTATAATTTCTGCAAGCTCAGAATTCCCCCTTCCCCAAAACCTAACATATTCAAAACCTGAAAATCATAGAATTCCACATAACCAAGTCTGGCTTTGGTGTCCCATTAAACACCTCACTTGCCTCATCAACAAGGTTCAGCCTCGAATAAGAATTCAACAAGTGCACTATTACAAATAGAATCCAATCCCAACCCAGAAACTGCAACTTTACGATGCACAAGTTTCAGGCCATATAAATCAAAGCTGTTAGAGCAAGCAAGTATAAGACAGAGCATAAGTGACGTTATCAGGTTCGGTTAGAGCTAACCATCTCTTAAACAGAGTAAACGCATGGCCGAATTTGTTTGCTTCAGTTCAGCGTGGGCTCGGATAATAGAGTTCCAAAGATAGACACTTCGGCTGGGACTTATCGAACACGTTACGTGCAGAGCGAAGGTCACCATTGTCAATTCTAGCTTGTCGCATAAAATGGGTCATTGTGTTAATTGAACTTTGACATTGCTGTCTGTTATATATATAGCAGCAACACTTGTTGTAAGCTAATAGGTTTTTGAATTTGAATGACTTACTAAATCTGATATGGATAGAAAAGAGTTACAATTTTGAATTAGAATTCAAATAAAAAGATGTTGACATTATAAGAAAAATGCATTTAGACCACATAATCTTTACGGTTCCGCGGTTTAAGTGTCATTTAGACGACAGAAACAATCTCGGTTGTCTAAGACGCACTTGGACGACGGAAGAAGTGTTTCCGTCGTCTAAGTGGCCACTTGGACAATGGACCGACATACCGTGGTCCGAGTGGCCACTTGGACGACGGGTTCTATCTCCGTCGTCCTTGTAAACACTAGGACGACGGAGACGTGCTGAGTCCGTCGTCTAAGTGGTCACTTAGACGACGCACCGACACTTCGTCGTCTAAGTGAAACATTATATAATGTCCATGCTGAACTCTCTTCCTCTCCGCTCGCTCGTCTCAACTTCATCTCTATATATATGTCGATCATTCAATTCTCTCTCTTGATCAGACTCTCCTCACGCGTACGTATATGGCGCATGCAAGTTCTAGCTAGCTAGCACTATATCCGAGCATTGATTCACCATATATCGAAGAAGGCTAGGTACGTACGTACGTAGTTAATTTCCCAACATCATTTAACGTTTATATATATAATTAATTGTACGTTTGATTGATTGCATTGTTAATAATTAGTACGTTCTAATATATATTTATAATTAAGTTAGGTAATTGATGATATGTATATTAGTTAATTAATATAGACCAGTAGTACGTATATATGCATGGATGATATGTTTAAAATTTTGGTTAATATTTAGTTAAAACGTACGTACATGCATGTTAGACATATTAAAGTAATTGATGTAGATTGAGTACATATATTCACCAATAATTAATAAAGGTAATTATTGAAGGTAATTAATTAATAATTTAATTTAATATATTAAGGTATTTGAAAATTTGTGTATATATATAATAGTTTCATATATAATTACTAGCTTGAAAATCTGTATAAATATAGAATAGTTGACTAATATGATAATTAATTATTAAAATTCGTAGAAGTATGGACAATAGTTGGATGAAGTTGAGGACTAGAAGTGATGTCCGGTATATGGATGGAATTAGCGAATTTGTGAATTTTGCGATAGAACATGGTCAGGGAAAGAAGCGTTTTAGGTGTCCATGCCAAAAATGTCTTAACTGTCAGTATGTGGAGGTTAATGTTATGGTGCAACACCTGTACGAAAATGGTATGATGTGGAGTTACACTACGTAGAGCGAGCATGGTGAAGCAGTAGACTTCAGCTCAGGGTATAATAACCACGGTGCCTCATCCAACGGCAGTGGTGTCGGTCCCCCTGCTTGGAACCCAACTGCGAATTTGGTCCATGATGCATTTCCGGAATTTAGTCATGGTGGACACTAACACAAAGAAGGAGGTTACAATACCACTCATGAGCATGATGACACATTCCCCGCTGCTAGCTTGGCCACTAACACTAGTGAGATGGATAAGTACAACAGGATACTATTCGAAGTGCAGACCCCGGTGTACCCTGGATGTCGAGAGAATGTGTTGCAATATGTGATGGAGCAAATGAAGATAAAAATGAAGCACAAAATGTCAGTCAGTGCTTTTGATGAAATTCAGGAGCAAATATGTAAGTTGCTTCCTGATGATCACAATCTTCCTAAATCCCATTATAAGGTTAGAAATATCTTGAGCAACCTCGGCCTAAAGTACAGGATAATTGACGCATGTCCAAATGATTGTGTGCTATTTTACAAAGAGTAAAATATTTGGACTATTGTTCCGTATGTGGCCAGTGCAGATATGAGCTGAATAGGAAGAGTTCAAAAAAGAGAATTCCTGTGAAGATTCTTCAATATTTTTCCTTGATTCCCAGATTGCAACGTATGTACATGTCTCTAAACACAGTAGAGGCGATGCGATGGTAAGTAGAAAAGCGAATAGATTAAGATGTCCTGAGACATGCCGCAGATGGGGAGGCTTTCAAATATTTCGACAGAAAATTTGGAGACTTTGCCGCAGATGTTAGAAATGTTAGACTCGGACTATCTACAGACAGATTCAATCCTTGGGGTAGTAATAACTCCACCGTCAGTACTTGGCCAGTTATTATGATGTCATACAACCTACCTCCATGGATGTGCATGAACAAGGAATTTAATTTCCTTACTCTGCTAATTCCAAGTCCTAAATCTCCGTGGAAGTGCTTAGATGTCTACCTCAGATCTTTGATCGACGAGCTGAAACTGTTGTGGCAAAATGGAGTCCCAACTTATGACAAATTCACTGACATGATGTTCACGATGAGGGCTACCGTAATATGGACGATCATCTATTTTCCAACGTATAGGATGTTGGCAGCCTGCAGGACAAAAGGATATAATGGATATCTTATATGTTTGGACGACGTGAACTCTAGTTGGCACGCGGGGAAGGTGTGTTACTTGGGTCACCGTAGATGAGTTCCTCACGACCACCCGTGGCGACAAGATGAAGCTCATTTTGACGGGACGGTAGAGAATAATCCTAAACCCCGTAGTTGGTCGGACGAAGAGATTTTAGAGAGGTTGAGTTATTTCGACTTTGGTGTGTTGACCAATGACGTGGATGTAAAGAAATGTAATCCAATACCTCCACATGATCTTAGCTATTGGCATCACAAGAGTATATTCTTTGAACTCCCTTACTGGTCGAAGTTGAAGCTGAGGAACAACATGGACGCGATGCACATAGAAAAGAATGTGTGCGACAGCGTAGTGAGAACAATTCTCCGTATTAAGTTCAAGACTAAAGATACTCCTAAAACGTGCAAAGATCTGAAATCTATGAATCTACATCGTCCCTTGTGGTTGAGGAGGGATAGGAGAGGAGTGTACAACAAGATGACAGCTGCACCTTACACAGTGAAGCCAAAACTTAGACGTTCTGTACTTCACTTGTTTAAGAGCATTCGTTATCCGGCTACGTATGCAGCTACTATAATTGGAGTAGTGGACGTGGTGCAACACAAGTTTGTTGGTCTAAAAACACATGACTAGCACGTTATGCTGCAATGTCTGATTCTAGTGATAATTCGACCATATTTGCCTCGTAATGTCGTAGAACCAATAGTGGCATTGTGCAGATGGTGGCAGAGATTATGCGCGAGAGAATTAAAGAAGTCAGATGTGGTGGAACTTCAACAACAAATTGTGCACATCATTTGCAAACTAGAGAGGATTTTTCTCCTGCTTTCTTTGACATCATGATTCACCTAATGATCCACCTGCCCAAGCAGGTGCTCATTTCTGGTCCGGTCCAGTACACTTGGATGTATCCTCAAGAAAGGTACGTACAACTAATTAATTATACAGGTTTTTCGATCCATAATTTGTTCCACTGGAGATTACTAGCTATATGTACTTATTCTTATTTTACAATGTATTAATTGAATGTTTGATTTTGTAGACATCTTGGACAGTATAAAGGATTCGTCAAAAACAGGTTGGCCCCGGATGGCTCCATAGCCGTGACATACCTAATGCATGAGTGTGTTACTTACTACAATAGGTACCTCAAAGATCCACCACCTCCTACCGCCTCCGATCCTAATGCCCGCATCAATCTTTCTATCGTCACAAATGTCGTACGACCGTTTAGAGGAGTATTAAAGGAATCGTTAATACGAGAAGAACTTATTGAGGCACATTGGGTAGTGTTGCGAGACTGTGACGAAGTTGAGCCGTACATGATTGGGTTCAGGGAGAGGCTTTAGGCGTTAAATCCGGACAAGAGTTCGGCATGGTTTGAGAAAATGTTTAAGAAGAAGTTCTCCGATTATTTCTTCCAATGGGTACGTACGTATGTCTCGTTATTTAGTTTATATATATGTTTGTAGAAAGTAAACCCTTTAATTAATTATATATATTTCCCATTTTCTCAGATGATTGATCTACAAAAATCCGAAAACCATGGGGGTGGTGGTCCTGGCCAAAGCACTTGTTAGCAGGGAAGCCGATTAAACACTATATTTACCCCGGATGTTTTGTGAACGGTATAAAGTTTCATTCATTGGGCCGAGATGAAGGAAGAAGAACACAAAACAGTGGGGTAGCGGTTGGGAAAGACAATGATCTATATTACGAGGCTATTGCATATGTCGTTTAGCTATGTTACGGGAATGATGTCAACGTTTTCCTATTCAAGTTCAAATGGTTCAAGCGTACAAAGGAAGACCTGAGACTTTTATCAGTCGATACAAACTCAAGCTGGTATGAGGATGAGTCTTTCGCTCTCGCCACTTTAGTTAGGCAGGTGTTCTATCTCGATGATCCGAAAGCTGGTGAAGAGTGGAAAATAATGAACCATATCTCTCATTGAGGAATATGGAATACTACGACAATTGAAAGGACACCGGCGACAGAAGATGCTGATGAACCGGAAAGAGACATTCCTGCCTATCAAGAGCCTAATATTTCTATCATCCGCTCCAACATAATAGACGTGGTTCAAGCTGGTGAACGTTTACCCATGCCTGATGGTTGTACATATCTAACTGAAGATGAGATTATTGATGCAATTAATGAGGTAGATGAAGAAAAGGCGCAGGATGAGGACGAGGACGAGGACTCAGGATATTCGTCAGACGATGTTGAGTATGATGAGGAGGAGGAGCAATCAGATAAAGGGGATGAGGATAATGACGATTATGACAAAGAGTACAATATAACAACGATGAATATTAATTGGTAATTAATTATTGTAATTATTGTAATGATGCATGATCGATTAATATATATATATTATGAGGAGGAGTACATATGTACAACTATTAATTTTTTACTTAATTAATTTAATAATTAATTAAATAGCGTGGTTGGTTCGACTGACGTAAATTAAAATTAATTAATTAATCCGGAGGATCAGATCGATAGATAATTTGATGGAATCACATTAATTTTCACGAAACCCTAAACACAATAGTAATTAATTATACATATATAAAATCCTAAATTCTAAAAATAGTACTTGGACGACGCAAAAGGGTCAAGCCGTGGTCTAAGTATACCCTAAACCCTAAGGCCGTAACCCTAAATTAAGGGAATTTGCACTTAGACGACGCAAACACAAACTTGCATCGTCCAAGTACTTATTTAGACGACGCATACGTTTGTTTGCGTCATCTAAGTACGTACTTGGACGACGCAACGTGTCTTTGCGTCGTCTAAGTGAAAATTTTGTTATTTCATCTAAGACAACGACCATCTAGAACATGTCCCAATGCATATTCTTTTCGTCGAGACCATATAGTAAATAATTTTTGGAGTGTGAGCTTCGACGGTTCCAAAATAAGAGTTACGAATTTTCGTGTATCCACTTTTCCGGTTTGTCAAAATTTTAGTTTTGCGGTTGACTGTGCCGATGAAACCCTTCACGAACTTACTATTTTCTGAAAATTATTCTATTTATATATTGTCTTATGGCAAATGTATCCAACGGTTGTTTTGTCCAAATTCAATTTCGTTAATATCGATATGCAATGAGTCTATACTTAATAACAACTTAGTTATAAAGATTAATAGATACTTAACAAGTTTAAAGACATAAGATTATTCGATTCGTCATCTTAAATTTAATTGTTTATATATATGATTCTTTAATCGATATTTTACGACTATTTCTTTCGAATGACAAATCGGCAACTTCCTTGCGAATTATTGTTAAAAATTAATTTTACGTAAATTTCACTTGGACCACGGAGATGGAGCATCTCCGTCGTCCAGTTGCTCACTTGGACGATGGAAAAGAGCTGTCTCCGTCGTCCAGGTGACTACTTGGATGATGGAGATGGTCCATCTCTGTCGTCTAGGTTGAAGAATCATGGCGGTTCAATTTCCACCACCAAATTTTTTGGGAACAGTTCAAATTTCACCTGGACGACGGAGATATCTATTTCCGCCGCCTAAGTGAAATTTGAAACGTTCCCAAAAATTATGGCGGTTAACTCCCACCCGCCAAATTAATTGGGTACCGGTTCCAAAAATTGAAACGGTTCACCAACGGAAACGGGTGCTTCTGTCGTCCAAGTGCACTTAGACGATGAAAATAGGTGCTTCCGTCGTCTAAGTGAAACTGTATATAAGGAGGCTTGGCCGAACCTTTTCCTCATATCCCATTCTCAAATCATCCCTCTCCTCACTCTCTCTCAAAAATATGGCGACTCTCCACTCCGACGACATTCCACTCCTATGACATTCCGGCAATTTTCCAGCGACTTTCTGGCGACTCCCTCCCTCCGGTGACTCCGCTCTCCAGCGACTCCTCTTTTCGGTAATTTTTAATTTTTTAAACATAATTATAATTTAATTAATAAATTAGTAAATTGGTAAATTAATTAGTTAAAATAATAAATTAGTAATAATTGGTAATAATAATTAATATTAGTTAGTAAATGCATGATAATTATTATTGTAAATGCATGGTAATTAATAATTAATTATTGTAATTATATATTGTTGTAATTAATATTATAATTGGTAATTATTATTGCATGTAATTATTGCATGTAATTATTGTTGTAATATTGTAAATTTGTAGTAAATATGGTAAATTATTGAATTATTAAAAATAATAAATTGGTAATTATGACAATTTTGTAGTAAATTGGTAGTCTTTGATTTAAATCTAGTACATAAGTTTTGTTTATTAAGTTGCACTCTTGGAATATATGGCGCTTCATTTCCTAGCTTATCTTCTTAATCTCTCGTAATGTGTGGACTTCATCACCGCACACCATAACCTAAGTGAAGTTATGGACACGAGGTTGAAGGCGGAGTTTGCAAAGGATTTGAGGGAGTGTAAATTTTCAAAATATAGGCTAAATGTTAGACATGGTGTCTAGAAACGGGTTATGACTGGTGACAAGTTTTGGATCTAAGAAAGACTAACACCAATAGAGTATATACCATTGGCTCGGTTAGCCTCAGGGTGTTTTGTCGAAATTAGTCATGCCTCTTGTGTTATCTCTATCCTTAACTGGTCATGTTTTTCGATTGAACCAAGGCTGATTGATTGAAAGTTCATACTTTATCGCGCGGATCGCACATCCATTGAACGACCTAAAGACCAAACTAGTGTACTCTCTTTAAATCTTAGGCGCACTCAATCCTTGTAAATAGTTATCATAAATTTTTATATATAATTGTTATGGTAATAATATTTTAACAACTCCTAGGTTAAAATGGCCCCGTGGGGAAAGAAAAAGATCCAAAAGGAGGCCGAAGATGCTCTACTCTGATGCTTGGCAGAGCAAGTCGGTTGGGAGTTAGAGGAGAACAACGTCGTGCCTTCTCCGGACCTTTCAGCTGGTCCTTCGACAGCGGTGACTGGGAAAATTTCCGCTGCCTTAGCTATCCCAACCGGTGATGATGACGCCCATTCCGGTCCAACGTCGATGGCAGAAAGTGCTTAGGCGTCGTTGGCCTCCTTTGAGTCTATCCTCTACAGCACGCGACACAAGCTCAGGAGGGCCCCGACAGACCCTCAACCCAAAAGGTCTCACGGTCTAGTAAAAGGAGAAAAATCTGAGAAATTGTTCAAGGCGACCGAGCAAAAGATCCAGTTGCCGTACGACAATTTCACCGATGGCCCTCCCACATCTCAGCTAGCTAGTCTCTCCTCGCACAGCATCGGGTCAATCCTTCGCAACAAGGTTCGTATGATTGCCCCTACTTGGAAAGAGTTGCCGGATGAAGAGAAGGCAAAAGTGTTTAAAGAACTTTCGGTACATAATACATACAATTTTAAATTTATTTTCTAATAACCAATAAAAATCGTAATTTCATAATATATACGATTATAATTTTTTATTCATTTCTTATAGGAACAATATGAGGTGAATCTCACACCAGAGATGCTTAGGCACATCAACTAAACTGCCAACGCCATCTACCGTGATTGGAAGTACAAACTTCATAAGTATTATGAAGATACCGGCCCTGTGCCTACCCTCATAGAGCTGCGTGGGGATAGGGATGATGAGTGAGAGTGGTTGGTTACCCACTTCCAAGGAGAAGAATATAAGGTGATTATTTTTTTATTTAAACTAAGGAAATTGAATTATTTTTATTTTAGTTATTTATTAATTTTTTAATGATTTATATTGTCCAACAGAAATTCTCCAACATCAACAAGATCATCCGAGGGAAGAAGGACAAATATCATACCTCCGGCTCCAAGCAGATGATCCAAACAGCGAAGGAGCACATAGATAAGGGCTCAAAACACTCTTATCTGGATGCTAGCTTCATCGCTTACGTGACGCCTGGGCTCGACAATGAAGCGAGTCAATACGGCGTAAGTGTTATATATATTTCTTTTTAATTAGCGTAATTGTGATTTAATTATTATTTATTAAATTTTTGTACAAATTTATAATTATTTAATTTTTATTATTATTTTCAGGCGAGGTTGGTAGAACGGGCGCAGGACGAATTGGCCAACACGCAGCTTGCACACCCAGATTTGCTGCCTGAAGACCTGCCTCATGTATTGATGGAGAGCCAAATTGCAATCGCCGATAAGGTATACGGTCGTCGAGCTGGCAAGGAGGTTAGGGGGATGGGACGCAAGGTCCATCGAGATTTGTCCTCTAACTCATCTACGGGATGTTCGGCGAGGAAAGATGCTCAGGTTGCGGCCGTTCAAGAGGCTCGACTCGCACGAGAGAAAACACAATATATGCGTTAGAGGTTTGATGAGCAAGAAGCACAGATAGCCCAGCTCATCGCCCTCATGCAAAATCAGGCTTGACAACAATGTCAACCTCCTCCTCCGAACTCATACCCCGACGACGATGACACGGCTGGAGACGGGGCACTCGGAGGTGCATATGCTCCTTCTGTATTTTAGTAGTTTGTATTCTAGCTATGTAGTTTATCATATCGTATTTTTGATTCCGAACGATTTAATTTCATGTATATACAAATTTTAATTATTTAAATGACAATTTAGTATTTTAATTAATTTATAAATATTTAATTATTTAAATGACAATTTAGTATTTTAATTAATTTATAAATATTTAATTATTTAAACGAGAATTTAGTATTTTAATTAAATTATTAATATTTTACTTTAAATTAAAATTTTAATTAAAATAAAATTAAATAATCACTTAGACTACAGAGATAGTCATATGCGTGGTCTAAGTGGTCACTTAGACCATGGAAATTGGCAAGATATCTGTGGTCTAAGTGGTCACTTAGACCACGCATAGTATTTTCTCCGTAGTCTAAGTGACCACTTAGACCGCGAAAATAGTCCGCAGTCTAAGTCCCACTTGGACCACGGAAAAGTCTATTTCCGTCGTCCAAGTACCTGGACGACGATACTTGGAGGACGTAACCTAGACCACGGGGATTCCGTCGTCTAAGTACCTAGACGATTGAAATGGTCTGTGGTCTAGGTGCATTTTTCTTGTAGTGTGACAGACAGTTTCTTTATGGAAGAAACTGTCATTGTCAACAAACCAAAAAGCCTATATTTATACCGATTAAAAGTCCATACTGATGCATTCAACTCTCTAACAGAATAGTCCAACTGCTATAGAGATACATTGGTGAAATCAAGAAACAATTCGATGACTGAGGTAACACTTCAAGTAAGTTATTCAGATTGACATGAGAAGGTATCATACCTATAGATTCCAATACAATAAATATGCATACGATTCATGATAGATACAACATTCCTAAAGAATAAACTTAACAATTGGTATTAGAGCATTATATCTTGATCATATTGCTGTTAATCAAGTTTTAAGATATCTGGAATTCTGGAACAAGTTTTCTTAGTTTGTTCCGCATTAAGAGATTAATTGATAAAGAGATTATTTCATCATTCTGTGTTCTTTGGTTTCATATGAATCACAAGACTTCAAATTCTACAATGAACAAAATTTCTTCTATAAATTTTCATGGTTAAAGTTTTTCAAACAACTCAGTCATATATGATCTGTGGTACCGTTAAATGAATCATTCAGTCTCATAAGGGTTGCCAAAGTGACCAAATGGAATAGTTATTCATAGAAGTTGAATCATTTTGACCAACACTTATCAGTTTAATTTTATAAAATATTTAAAGTTGCCAAAGTAGCCGAATATGGATAAAAATTGAACATGAGGATTGCTTGATTTCACAAATACTTAAAATTATTTTGGTATAGATTTCCAAAGAAGTTTTATTTCAATTTGATAGAAGTTAAGTTTTTTGTGTAAACTAGACAGAAGAACTTAAGGATTTGTATAAGATTAGCACTCCCAAAGGATGTCAAATCTTGATTATAAATCATGTTCATACATCTGCACTAGAACAACAATGATTATTCTTATGAATTTTCATGTTTCGAACTTTTAAAACTATTTTGATATTGATTAGATCATACAGTTTAAACTAAATTATCAGTTCTACCTACATGCATGCACTTTCCAATAAGTATAAGTAACATTGAGTTATTGAATGTCTCAAACTACAACAAATAAGAAAGTGATATTGAGTTGAACCTTGATATACTGGACTATGATCATATCCTTACTGAAGATCGATATCCTCCAGAGCCACTGACAGCAAATGCTACTAGAGACAAGGAGGAAGTTTTTGATAGGTGGCACAAACACAATAAGATGGCTTTGATTTTCATTAAGAAGAGTATGACTGAAAGTGTTAGAGGAGGAGTGAAAGATTCAAGCACTGCCAAAGAATTTTTCAAAGCTATTGGTGACAAGTACAAGCAGTCAGGAAATGTTGAGACTTGGATGCTGGTGAACAAACTTATCAAGATGCAATTTGATGGAAAAGGAAGTGTCAGAGAATACATTTTGAAAGGTTCTAGCACTGCTGAAAAACTTAAGGGACTTGAACATGTCTGTGGAGGAGCCATTTCTTATTTATATGCTTATGAATTCTTTACCTGAAAAATATGACCATCTGAAGGCACTGTACAAGACTCAACATGAAAAGTGGAGTATCAATGAATTGATTTCACTCTGTGTAGCAATAGATTAAGATTTTGAAAAGAAAGGAAAAGAGGTTGAAGTTAATCTGCTGGAAAAAAAAATCCCTCAAGAAGAAGTTCAAAGACAACCAGACTCAGAAGAGCAGCTCTTCCAATTCAAGTAAACACCACTCTAAATTATCTTTCAAAAATGATAACAACAAAGGTACAAATGTTAAGTCTGCAGAAAACAAGAGATGTTTTTTTTGTAAGAAACCAGACCATTTTAAGAAAGATTGTGAGAGATTCAAGGCTTGGCTGAATAAAAAAGATAATTTCATGATAAAACATGTTTTCAATGTTCTATCAAATGAAATAGTTTCAAATGATTCATGGTGGTTGGACATTGGTTCACCCATACATATTGTGAACTCATTACAGGGATTAATAAGGAAAATAATCCCAGCAAGGAATGAGACAAGGGTATGTACAACAAATGGCCAACAAGTAGTTGTAAAAGCAGTGGGAGTAGTCCACCTAGTATTTGAAAATAACTATGTATTAGTATTGAACAATGTTTATTGTATTTCTGAAATAAGGAGAAACCTTATTAATAGTTCTCAATTTGTAAAAGATGGTTATGGATTTGGTACTAATAATAAAACATCTATTTGTATTTCAAATCTGTCTGTTTTGGCAAAGCATTACTTATTAATGATTACTGGTTAGTTCATACTGGAAAAATGTCAACTATTTCAGAAGTTAACACAGAAGTTTTTCAGATAGAAAATTCTCTTTCAAGAAACAAAAAACTCAGTTCTGATAACTCATCCTTTTTGTGGCACAAGAGATTGGGTCACATTTCGAAAAATAGGTTGAAAGAACTAGAGAAATAGGAGATTTTGCCAAAACTGGACTATTCTGATTATGAAACTTGTGTTGACTGTCTTAAGGGAAAAATAGCTAACAAAAGAAAATTTGATTCAAAAAGGAGTGAGGTATTATTAGAACTCATTCATACTGATATATGTGGTCTTTTTCCTATATTAACCATCTTTGGAAAAACTTGTTTCATCACTTTTATAGATGATTTTTCTAGATATTGTTTTCTTTATCTAATTTCTGAAAAATCTCAAGCCTTGGATTATTTTAAAATCTTTAAAACTGAAGTAGAGAAGCAAACTGGAAAATGCATTAAAGTTAGATCTGACAGAGGTGGCGAATTTTATGAAAAATATACATAAAAAGGTCAACATAAGAGGCCTTTTGCATTGTTTCTGCAGGACTGTGGCACAATATACTACTCCCTATAATCCACAGCAGAATGGCGTTTCAGAAAGGGGAAATAGAACCTTGATGAGTATGGTGAGAAACATGATTATAAGATCAGGGTTGTCAAAGTTTTTATGGGGAGAAGCATTGAAGACTGCAAATTACATTTGCAACCGAACTCCCAGCAAGGCTATTACAAAGACCCATTTTGAAATATGGTGTGGTTATAAAACCTAGTTTAAACCATTTTCATGTATGGGGATGCAAATCAGAAGCAAGACTGCATGTTACAGCAGACAAGAAGCTAGATTCAAGGTCAGTAAGTTTTTTTTTCATTGGATATTGTGATAAATCTAAATGTTATAGATTTTACTGTCCAAATAGAGGAACTAGAATCAAAGAGACACATAGAGCTACATTTTATGATGAAACAATTTCATCTAATGAATCAATTCTAGATAATTTAGAACATGATTCAGTGTCTAATTCTATAGAGACATGGTTTGTTTATCCATCTCTAGTAGAAAATGATGTTCAGATTTACCTAAATGAACCAGCTAATCCAACTATTCCCATTGTTCAACAAATTGTTCATCAAAATGTTATTATACAACCTGAAGAAGAGCCTATGCAGAATGATGCAAATGAAGTGAATGTTAATACAGAAAATATAGTTGAGGAAAATAATGTTGTACATAATAATGATGAAAATGTATAGAATGAAGCTGCAGTGTTAAGGAGATCAACCAGGGAAAGGAAATCAACCATTCCAAGTGATTATCATGTGTATCAGATGTTGACAGATGAAGACATGAACGTGGAAGATGATCATGTGACTATTTCAGAAGCATTGACATCTAAAAATTGTGAAAAATAGAGACCGACAATAGAAGATGAGTTACAAAGCATGGCAGTGAATAGAGTTTGAACCCTCGTTGATAAACCAGATGAAGTCAAACCTATAGGCTGCACGTGGGTTTTCAAGACAAAAAAAGATGCAAATGGTAATGTTGATAGGCACAAAGCCAGGTTAGTAGCCAAGGGTTACAATCAGAAGGAATGCATGGATTACAATGAGACTTTTTCTCCTGTTTCAACAAAAGATAGTTTCAGAATTATCATGGCATTGGTTGCTCATTTCAATCTTAAACTTCATCAAATGGATGTTAAAACAGCTTTTTTGAATGGAGAACTGGTTGAAGACATATACATGTTGCAGCCAGAAGGTTTTGTTACAGAAGAAAATAAAGTTTGCAAGCTTAACAGATCCATTTATGGATTAAAGCAGGTTTCCAGACAATGGTACCTTAAGTTTCACACAATAATTAGTACTTTTGATTTTCTGGAAAATAAATTAGATGAATGTATCTACATGAAGACCAGTGAAAATTTTATTATTATTTTGGTCTTGTATATAGATGACATTTTGTTTTCAAGTAGCAGTGTCAACCTGCTAAAAGAAACAAAAGATTTTCTGATGGAAAATTTTGATATGAAAGATATGAGAGAAACTCATTATGTGTTGGGAATTAAGATCACCAAAGACAGACATAAATGTATTTTGGGAATTTCACAAAAGGCTTATCTAGAGAAGATTCTACAGCGTTTCAATATGTTAAACTGCAAAAATGGATAGTGTCCTATGTCAAAAGGTGACAAATTACAATGTCTTAAAAATTTGCTGAAGAAAAAGAACATGGATAAAGTGCCATATGCAAGTTTAATTGGTAGTATGATGTATGCTCAGGTGTTTACAAGACCTGATATAGCCTTCGCTATAAACATGCTTTCTAGATTTCAGTCAAAGGCAGGCTATGAACACTGGGTTGCAGGAAAGAAAGTGCTCAGAGATTTGAAGAGAACTAAATATTCATGTTGGTTTACATGAGATTAGAAAATGAAGAACTTGAACTTAAAGCGTATATAGATGCTTCATACAAATCAGATATTGATGATCTCAAGTCTACATCTGGTTTCATATTTAAGATGGCATGAGGAGCAATTTCCTAGAAAACATCAAAACAAGGCATCACTGCAACTTCTGCCTTCCAGACAGAATATATAGCTATTTTCCAGGCTACTAGACAAGCACTATGGTTAAGGAATTTTATTTCAAACCTGCAGTTGATAAAATCCATAGCAAGACCTGTATAGATATTCTGTGACAATGCATCAATTGTCTTTTTTGCAAAGAATAGTAAAATGTCTTCAAGCTTTAGGAATATTGATGTGAAGTATTACACAGTTAGAGAAAGTGTTAATGCTGGAGAAATTGAAGTAGTCAAGATTGGAACAAAAGAACAGCTTGCAGATCTATTGACCAAGACATCACCAGTTTCAGAGTTCATTAAGCATATTGAAAACATGGGAGTTGTAAAATCTTTGTACTAAGCAAATATAAATTGATCTGCATAATGATGTAATGATGTATTTGATATGAATAAAGTTATCAGATCATATTATACATAACTTCATTATATTTCAGCACTTTTAGCCGGCAATACAGAACATGAAAAACTTGATTTTTCAATGTTAAAAGTGATGCTGAGATATTAAACTTAATATAAAGTTACATTCTTATAAAGAATTGATTGTGAAGGACAAGAATGCATTGCTACTGAAAAATTCACGTGATTACATCTTACTGCAGTGTGATAACAAAATACTGATGTTTTTCTAATTCATCAGATCATTTTGTTATTCTTGTTGTATTGATATAATTGACAGAACTTCACAGAAGAGTCATTGATTTAGTGCACATTTCAGTTTCAAATTGTATGTTCTTACGAGTGTTGATTGAAAGATCAGAAAATGTCAAGATTCAGTGGGAGATTTTTAGTTGAACTTTGACATTGTTGTCTGTTATGTATATATAGCAACAACACTTGTTGTAAGCTAATACGTTTTTGAATTTGAATGACTTAGTAAATCTGATATGCATAGAAAGCAGTTACAATTTTGAATTAGAATTCAAATGAAAAGATGTTGACAAAAAGTTTCTTTGTGGAAGAAACTGTCATTGTCAACAAACCAAAAAGCCTATATATACTGATCGAAAGTCCCTTCTGATGCATCTAACTCTCTAACAGAATAGCCCCACTGTTATAGAGATACATTGGTGAAATCAGGAGACAATTCGATGACTAAAGGAAACACTTCAAGTAAGTTATTCAGATTGACATGAGAAACTATCATACTTATAAACTCTAGTAGAATAAATATGCATATGATTCATGATTGATACAGCATTCCTAAAGAATAAACTTAACACATTGGAGAGATGGGTTTTCATATGCATGTACAAGGTAGGTTCTTTAATCTTGCTTGATAAAGACTGGAAAATTAAACCTTGGAGACTTCCAGAGTTCCAGGTGAAGCAGTTGAAAGTTGAAACTAAGACATGTTTAAGTGTTTAACCAGGAAAAGATAAAAGAACCAAACTTGGGTCTAAATACATGGGTGTGTGACAGATTCATATATGATTCTGCTTTAATCTCATCTGCGGAAAATTGTTACACAACAATAAACACACTGGATACAATCGGAAAAAAGAGTGCACTAGAAATTAGCATTATAACAAACCAACAAGAAAAAGAAAGAAGGAAAGAGAGAAAAATAAAAGGTCTCATAGAGCTTGGAGAGCTACGAGTGTGCTGCTGGAGGTGGAGCTGGGGGAACAAAGCAGGCACGAACTTGACTTTTGGTGGGTGGAGGTGGTGGCGGAAGGGTCCTCAACCTCAATCCCAACATTTGGTTGCCTTTGTTATGAGAAAGGTCCATACTTTGATATCCAAATCCAAAGCAACCTTCTCTTCTTGAAAATGTTCTTCTTTTAATTGAGCCAGTATGCCTTACCACCTATTAACGTACATGTCATATTGTCATATTCAAAAGGCCTTTGATTTAATGATCAGTCAATGTCAAGAACTTGAGGTAAAAATATGGTGTTTTGTTTTCATATCTTGGAGCAAACAAATGTAAAGAATTTAAAGATATATATGTTGGATATATATAAACAGATGTTTACTCATACAGATTAAGTACTAACATGAAAAGGGTTGTATTACCAGCTGGATTCAATGCAGAAGTGACTGGAAAGTTCCCCATAAGAAGCAACACTAATAGTAGAGCTGCAATCACTGTAAACTTTGCCGGAAAACCATCCATCATCGATTCACCGATGTTGGGACCAGAAACAATAACTTCGAATTCGATCAGAATATTTATCTCAACTTTGTTGTGATGAATATGAATACATGAAGGAAGAGAGAAGCAAATGGGATTTAAAGACTCTGCATGATTTGTTAGTATAGCATCATTAGCTCGTTGATTAAACATACTTATCCAATTAAGCAGGTGATCAACACCTACCCGACCACCCGAAAAACCACCAGGAAGGCTACAACTTCGTCCGCAAGACAGACCCTATCCGAGCGCGCACGCTCCCGACAGGCGCACATCCGAATGTTCGCTCCACATGACAACAAAACAGCTCTATCCCACATCGAAGAACACAAGCAAGCAACAATGCCAACCACCTATATAGGTAAGGCATTTACTACAGGTAAGGAACAACTCATTCAATAGCACTGAATTCTAGCACTAAACACTCCAACCTACTTTCCTACGCGTTCGCTTGACTGTTATATTCAATACATCTTCTAACTTAGGCATCGGAGTGTTGAAGGCAGGCCACCCCTGTCTCGACCATCTGACCGCCCGTTTGTCGTTGTATTCTTCTAACAGCCGAACCCGAACACGCATACCCGAACACCCGGAGAGAGAAGGCACCCGATCATCCGAATAGCCCGAACGTTCGGACGAGAAGAAGGAGAATACTCGTACTTACTTCTGCTAGATTACGTCCCGCGTAATCCGGTAGAAACATGATTAATTGGCTAGCTGCTGGAAGAAGAACTAGTCTTATATGCCTGCTATGATTAAATTCAAACCTCAAGACTTTACGGTCCTATACCTTTCATTATGTCCCCCCTTAATTAGCTCAACAAAAAGTAAATACTTTCAACGTACAACCAAATTTGCAGATAGCTAACGTGTGGATAATTTTGATACAAAAGTGTACGTAGCTTAACAATAGTATTAGTACATGTACGTATATATGATGTATCATTACAAAGTAAATACAATGGACTGAACGGAGTAACATTTTAACAGCAACAAAAGAAAGACTCATGGCCGGAGTGAAATCTGTCCTGGCGGAGGTGGAACAGACGATATATGTAGTTGACCTTTTGTGGGTGGTGGTGGTGGTGGTGGCGGAAGGCTTCTCAACCTCAAACCCAGCGTCTGCAGTTGGCTGCCTTTATTATGAGAAATCTCCATTCTTTGACATCCGATTCCCAAGCAACCGTCTCTTCTATAAAAATGTCTTTCTTGAGCCATAGAACTCTTTACTACCTAATTAATATCAATGACAAGAATGTAATTAACATGAGTTTTGCATAAATTTTTGAACTCTATATATATATATATATAAATATGCATGTTGTATATTTATGGATCGATAGTTGCATACTAATTAATTTCTCAGGCAAAATATGTACTAATTAATTCATTTGAGAAAATTAAGTTGTATTAATTACCACCTGGAATCACTTGAGAAGTTGCTGAAAATGCCAACATGAGAAGCAGGGCCGCAATCACTGCAAACTTTGCCAAAAAACCATTCATCATCGGTGTTGATGGGATCGGATCGAAGCTGCAGAAACTAGATCTTCAAAGAGCTTCAGCTTTGAGGAAGGGACGTCAAGCAATGTATTTCTACCGAATTACGCGCGGGACGTAATCTGGCAGAAAGAAGTACGAGTACTCCTTCTCCTCCTTGTTGTACGTCCGAACGTTGGGGCTGTTCAGATGGTCGGGCGCTTCTCCTCCCTTCGGGTGATCGGGTGCGCGTGTTCCGCTACGACTGTTAGAAGAATACAACAACAAACGGGCGGTCAGGGGTGGAGACGGGGTGGCCCGCCTTCAACGCTCCGATGCCTAAGTCAGATGATATATTGGATATAACAGTCAAGCGAACGTGCGTGTAAGTAGTGTTTGGGGTGTTGAGATATATATCGTTTACCTGTAATAAATACCTTGCATATATAGGTGGTTGAGTTTGGTGCTCACTTGTGTTCTTCGATGTGGGACTGGTATGCTTGCTGGTGTGTGATCCGTGCATTCGGGCATGCGCCCCAAGGGCGCGTACGCGCTCGGATGGGGTCAGTCTTGTGAGTGAGGTTGAAGCCTTCCTGGTGGTCTTTCGGGTGGTCTGGTAGGTGTTGATTACCGGCTTAAGTGGATAAGTATATTTAATTGGACAACTAATGCTACACAAACAAGTCCCCCAAGTCCCCAAGTCAAAGAGAACTTTCTTGACTGGGGAGTTGAAAAAAGGTTCGTGCGATTAACAAGAATACTTATCCGATTGAGCAGTGGTGTATGATCCTGTAACCCCCAAGTCCCCCAACTCTCCGGTCAAGGAAGGTCTCGCATGACGGAGTGGGTACCTGTGCGTTTGATCGTGTACCTGTTCCTGTATTCTGGGCCCGGCCTCCAAACGGATCTTGCTAGTTTGGAGCCGCGCGCCCGTGGAGTTTGGCTGGTGAGCATGAATAGGGGCAGTCAGATATATAGTTATGCAAATGTGTGAATGTATGGTATGATTCATGAATGTATGGTATGATGTATGAATGTATGCGAATGTTTTTCGTAACACCAGCGTTGGGATGCCGCGGTGCACCGCGTACGTCAACGGGGATGCCGTCGCGTACGGTGTAGCGTCAACGGTGGGATAAAGACCGCGACATACAATTAACGCGCACAGAGGGGACGAACCGCATACCCGTGCCGTTCTTCGGCTTAGCATGCCCAGAGAGGGGACGGACCGCATGCCTCTGTCTATAACAGCCGGCTTGCTTTCGCGCCCTGGGAGGGCGTACCTTTGCCCGCGACGCTCATCGGTCTCGGAACGCGCAAGGAGGGGTCGGACCGCACGCCCCTACCGTTCCGAGTCAGCGAGTCGATCGTTAACGTTACGCTCACGGAGGGGCCGAACCCCACGCCCGTGCCGCCCATCGGCTTAGCATACCCAGAGAGGAGTTGGCCCCATGCCTCTGCCATGACAGCCGGCTTGCTCTTCGATCGTTAACGGTGCGCCCACGGAGAGGACGGACCCCAAACCCGTGCCGCCCATCGGTCTCAGCGCGCGCAAAGAGGGGGCGGACCCCATGCCTCTGCCGCCTGATCCGGCTTGCTTTCTAACGTTTGCGTGTACGGAGAGGAAGAACCCCATGCCCGTACGGTGCAAGTTCTTCACTCGGGGCATGACCAAAAGGGAATTCAGGCGTTAGCCCTCTTTCGGGGCGCCCGAATGGTGTTTGTACTAACCTGATGGTGTTTCTCGAGCGCCCGGTCGTGTGGGTGGTGTACGCGCTAGTACGAATGGTGGATGTCGTGGCGTGTGTTGTCCTGCCTTGGGTGGGGTGATTTCGTCTGACGAGGTGTTTTGAGGTGACATTCCTTTTGACTGCTCTTTGGGAACCGTTGTGTAATAAATGCTAGCTGTCGTATTTAATGCTGGCGTGCCCTGGGCATTAAATGATGCTGACGTGGTAACTGCTCGAAGCCCAGACGTCAGGCGAGTGGGCGCGTGTGGTGTTGCATGGACGACATGTGTCAAGCTGTGGGAGACCGTGCCAGGGTTTTGAATTTCAAGGCGGGAAGCTGAAGAGTTGGCGCGGTTACTAAGGAGGGTTATTAAACCGCTCTGTGCCACATGTTGCAATCCGACGGTGGACACGCGAAAATGGACTGCTGGCGTTCGTTCGTGTGTCCCGCCTGATTAGTATAAATAGGGCCTTTGATTGTTGTCTTCCTCATCACTCTCATATTTTACCAAAACGCTGCCGAATTCACTCTGCAACCTGCTTCTCTGATTTTGCTGTGTTCGTGTTCTTTTCTTGCCGGAATACTTGCTCGACGCGCAACCTTTCATCCAACAAACCTTAATTTGGTGAGGCTCTTGTTCTTTCTGTTTTGGTACTTTCTGTTTGTTTGTGTTTTTGGTTTCTGGGTTTGGTTTTGCTTTTTCTGGGTTTGCATCCCAAGAACAGGACGCGTTCTTGGGGTGTGCCTGGTTTTGATTTTGTTTGGGGTAGGGATTTTGGGTTTTTGGTGTTTCTGGTAGTTTGCCCCCCCCCCACTCTTTTTTTTGCTAAGTGTTGGTATCGTGTGCGTGCGTCTAGGAATGGAGCCAATAGAAATATCAAGTGGGCAATCGCGTGAGCGCATATATATACCGGGGGTGGGGTGGTTAAGTTGTGGGTCGGGCGGGTCGAGCGCATCGTCGTGCGAGTCTGTGATGAGTGTGACGCCCCTGCGATTCATCCCTGACGCTTCTCCTGTGGTGCAGCAGATGGATCCCCAACAAGCGCTTGCTGCCGCAGGGTTGGGGGAATCGTCGGGCGGATCCTTGTCGTCCGGTCCGTGGGGTGAGGAGCGCGTGCGACAAGATCAGCCCGTGACCCAGTTTCCTGAGGGTGGGCGAGTTCACTGGGTGCTCCCCGACGGAGTTCCCGTGCAAGAGCCTGAACGGGCGCCGAGCGTCAAAGATATGGCGCGGTGGACGAGGGACTACCACATTCCTTCGTCCGTCAGGCTGAAGATCCCGGGGAGGGGAGAGACTTTCACCCGACCGCCGGCTGGCCACGTGTGCGTCAGCGAGTTCCATCTGAAGGCGGGGATAAAGCTGCATCTCCACCCGTTCTTCCAATATATCCTGGCGCTCCTCAAAATTTCCCTCAGTCAGTGTGGGCCTACACTGACCCGAACGTTGGTGGCGTTTTTCAATATCTTCCGTTCGAGCGGGCTGGACCACCCCACGCGGGCGGAATTCCTCCACTTCTTCCGTCTGCGATACTCCACGCGCCAGAGGGACTCGGGGACCTTCACAGTGGAGCCTCGCGTGAAGTGGTGGCTGGTGGACCCACCGAGCTCTTCGACCTCCTGGCGTACGATTAACTGCTTGGTGGGTGGAGACTGGGAGTTTGGCGCCTTCCCGCCCGAGTATGCCGCTAACGCCGAGCAGATAGATCGAGTCCCCCAGTTTTTCCATACGCTTGATACGAATGAGTATCCGCTCACGCCGGTTGAGGAGGCCAGGGTAGCTCGCCTCAAGTTCGTTTTTGACCCCGCGCCTGAATCAAGATACTTCTGGGCCGAGTGCCATTGGGATCTCATCGAGCGCACGCGTCTCGCCAGACCGCCTGGTCTGTGGGGCATAGTTTTCTTGCTAGGAGTAGGAATAGGATAATTTTACCAAGTGTTGTATCTGTTCGCTAACCTTTCGTTTGTGTGCTCTGCAGTTAAGATGACGAAGTCCAAGGCCACGGATAAGGATGACTGCTGCTTTCAAGCGCCAGATGGCTGCGCTACTGGTAACCGCTGAGAAGGTTCGTCGGGTGGCGGATGACGGTCGTGGTGGACTCGTCCTGGGGGACAGTACCCAGCCCAAGATCACTATCCCCAACGTAGCTGACCTCGCCCCACCCATCCGAGGGCCACAAACGGATGCTGCCCGCCCTCCTCCGGGCAATGCTGCTGGATCCAAGGCCCAGGTCCGGGCGGAGCGCGATCAGTACCAGCGCGAGAGGGAGCAGCGCCAGGTGGAGCGCGATCAGCGCCGGTCCGAACTAGATGATATCAGGGACAGGCGGGAGGCTGCTCGTACGCCTCAGTCTTCAAGTCTTGCTCCCGTCACGCCCCCGTCTTCGGGTCGACCTTCAAGTCCTCCACATTACTCTTGCTCTCCAAATCCCCCGCTTCCGTCTTCAGGTCGACCTTCAAGTCCACAATCTCTTGAGCAGGGGGAAGGTGAGGAGCGTGCGCAGAAGCGCCCCCGGATTGAAGGCTCCTATCCCGGCCCCGCTCCTGGGTCGAATGGTGATGTTGTGGATGCTCTGCGCCGTGCGCTAGTGGATGGCGCCGCCTCTCTTGGGCCCCTGCTGCAGCCGCTGGAGAATGCTGCCCCCGACGGGCTGGACGCGGCCTTCATTGCGTGCACCCGCCTGCAGCATCAGCTCTTCCGCGTCCGCTTGCGGAAGACTGGAACTTGCACGCCTCAGGGCCGAGGAGCTGAAGCAGTGGAGGATGACGGATAGGGTCTCGGCGCAGCTCGTGAAAGCCAACGGCTTGGTCCAGCGGTACACCGCCCGTGCGCGCCGAGCTGGAGCGCGTCCGTGCTGAAGCAGCCGCCCGGGAGGCGCTATCAGAGTCCCGGCTGAAGGAGGTTGATCGCGTTGCTCGCATGGATGCTGTGGCGACGTTCAAGGAGTCTGACGAGCTCCGCGAACTGGTCAGAGAGGAAGTGGATGAGCAGGTGGCTGCGTTCCAAGAAGCGGTGATTCCTTTCTTGAAGCTGGAGGAGTAACGGGCGTTCGTGCGGTCTGAAAATGAGAGACTGGCGGGCGCTCAGGTTCCTGCGCCTGAGGGAGAGGTGGAGCCTTCTGGGGAACCTGCTAGGGCGGAGCTGGGGCCGGTGATCATGCGGGAGGATCCGGGCGAGCAGGTGGAAGCGGTGTCGTCGGAGGAGGCTGAGGAGCTGGAGGTTGATACGGGGGCGTAGTGTAGGATTTTTCCTCTTTTTTTTTGTAATAGAATAGATTTTTGTAGTTGGGTCTTGTGCCTTTTATAAGTGAAGTATTTTCTTTCCGTACGTGTGCCTTGTCTGGATTTTTTTTTGGCATCTTTTGAATGGTTCGCGTGAACGTGCGCCCACTCCTTTGCTTTTGAATGGAATTTAACCGTGTTACATTCGTGTGGACAGCCTATCCCCAGTCCCCCGAGTACTGGGCGGGCGGGGTAAGGACAAACAAACGCGACAATGAAATGAACTAAATAATGAAGTACATCACAACAAAATTTAATGAAAATACTTCCTCAAATGTTGGATGTTCCATGGGTGCCGTAGTCGTTGACCCTGCATATCACGGAGGTAGAAAGTGTTGGCGCTTATCACCTTATCGACGACGTACAGGCCTTCCCACAACGGACGGAGTGTCTTCACCTTTTGCTGGATCGCCTTCATCATCCAGTCCCCCAGTTGGATTGGTCGAGCCCGGATGCGCTGGTTGAACAATCGGGCGATCCTCTGTTTGTTCGCGGCGTTGTAGGGGTGCGTCGTGTCCCTCCGTTCTTCCAGCAGATCATTGCTGAGACGTAGCCCCTCGCTGTTCGTGCGCGGGTCGTACCCCTCGATCCGTGGGCTCTGATGGGTAATCTCCAGAGGTAGCGCAGCTTCTGTTCCAAATGTCAGGCTGAACGGAGTTTCGCCCGTGGCTGCATTGGCGGTCATTCAGATGGACCATAGGATCTCTGGGATGACCTTGGGTCAGCGCCCGTATCCCACGTCCCCGGGTTCGATCGGCTATCGTGGGAGCCAACGATGCTCCAATTTGGACCGTCCTCTCCGGATGCTCGGAAGATAGCTGAATCGTCCTCAGCTCCTCGCGCTCGGGGACGGGCAACACTACCATCAGCCCGTCGCGTGGATCGTCCGGTATCCTCCGTTCCTGGCGTAGGCTCCAAGGCGAGGACCTCCTGCCTGCCCCGGGGTTTCGCGGCTTCCTCGTGATTATATCCCCGAACGTACCCGATTCCATGCTCGGTTGGGAATCGTCCCAAGAGAAAATGCCCCGCGATGATCATCTTCAGCTTGTTGATCCCCGGCCTCCCGAGAATGGCGTTGTATGGGGAGGGGGTGTCCATGATAATGAAGTCTGTTCGGACCTCGCTGCGCGGGGAGTCGGATGCACCGATCCCGACTCGGATGCTGTCGCTCCCGATCGGGTACGACGTTTCGCCTGTGAAGCTGGCCACGCACTCGTGATCCTGTGTCATCTTGCGGGCGGGCCTGCCGAGCGCCGTGTACGTGTCCAGGTAGATCACGTTCACGGACGCCCCACTATCTACCAGCACCCTCTTCACGAGGAAACGATCGATGATCGCGTCGATCACGAACGGCAGTGTGCTGTCTCTCGGGGTTCCTTCTCGTCTTCCGCCGTGAAGCAGATGGCGGGTGCCTCCCTTCTTCCTGCTTTTTGCGCTCGTCCCGCCCCGATCGTCAGCACCTCCCTACTCGGACGGTCGGGCGATGATGTTCCCTCCTTGCGCTTTTCCCCGGATATCGTACTGATAGTCCCGCGGGTCCCAATATTCGCTTCGCGATGTCGCTCTTCCGCCCTGGGAGAGGTGACCTGATCGTCCCTCCCCAAGTCTTCAAGGGCCTTTTTCAGCATAATGCAGCTGTTGGTATGGTGGGTGGCGGCGTTGTGGTATTCGCACCAGATGCTCAGGATTCGGCCGGTCGGAGCCACCGCTTTCGTCATGTTGTTTGGTGGCGGGATTCGGTGTTGGTGCAGGCGGAGCAGCTGCTCGTTGGACTGGTGATCGACCGCATAGACCTCTTGTCTCGCCGGTCGGTATTGTGGCGCTGGCGGTAGGCGGACTCCCTGCTGCGCTGATCCCCTCGTCTGGTTGTAGCGGGAGGGTGGCCTCTGGTAATTCTGTCTTTGCGCGTCCCAGCTCCTCTTATAGCCCCCAATTGGCCTCTCGTCGTCCGCTAGCTGTCGTGGTTGGGCGCATTCCGCCTCTGGTCTATTGGTGCTGGATTCGGAGGTGGACCCGTACACTCGCGTTTCTACGAGCGCCTTCTGCACAATCAGGTCCATGATCTCGTCGTAGTCGAGATACTCCTTCCTCACCAGTTTCTCTACCAACGGGGTGGCGAGCATGATGTCCATCAGGGCCACCTTGGCCACTCGCTTGTCGAGGTCCCTGCACGTGCTCGCAAGCGTCCTCCACCGGTTTATGTAGCTTGACAGGCTCTCGTCCATCCCCTGGCGGACCTTGAGGAGGATACCCGTAGTGTTGTACTTCCCCTGGAGCCGATAGCGCTTCTGGAAGCTCTCCGCCAGCTCAAGAAACGAATGTATGGAGCCTGGCGGGATCTCGTAAAACCAGCTCCTGGCCTCCTCGGTCAACGTTTCCTGGAACAGGAAACACAGGGTTGGATTCGAGTACCGGGTTCCGTCCGTGGTGGATCGAAACTCGTCGATGTGCGCGGGGATCTCCACTCCTGTCGAACCGGGTAATCTTCGTTGTCTTCGCGTGGGGATCCCTTCCCCTCTCTAGTATGTTCGTCGAGAATGGGCTGACCCGGGGGGCGAACGTCCCGCCTTGCCCGGCGAGCTTGTCCTTCCGTAGGCGTGAAACTTCTTCCGCCAATTCTTCCAAATTCCGGAGGATCCGGGCGTTATCCGTCGGGGGTAGCGACTCCCCCTCTGGTGTGAGCGAGCGGGCTCTCCGGGTATTAGCCCCGCCAAACGGATGTAGCTCTTCGTCAGTTGAAAGGACCCAACCCCGATTTAGCTTCCTAAATCGGAATCAAACCCCTTCGAAAACACGAACCAACAAAAACTTTTCGAAATTTGGGCAGAGTTTCGTTACTAGCGTGGAATTACCATTACCTGCACGCGGAAAATACACTTCATCCTATGCCACAAAAAGCAAACCGTGGGCACCAATCCCATCCAGATTTCTCAATATATCAGCAATAATGTAAAGTAGTAAATATATATATGCACTAAACTGAAATCCGGGTTAAAAATCGTATGACATCAACAACGGATTACTCAGAGCGACCACAACGTATAAACATATATATATATATATATATATATATACCACAGTAGGTAGAACAATAAACCTACTGGAAGAAATAAGACCGCTCGAGTACTATGCCTCCGACCATGACGTGCGACTCCAGAGTCCGAACTGCAAACTGGGCACGGAAACCGAAAAGCCCAGGGGAAAGACAATAAACACGTTAGAGTGAGTGGACGAAAATAAATGTCTTTCACCAAGTAATAAATACAATAAAAACATATGCGAGTCGAAAGCATAAATAATCAAATGGTACACGAGGGAGACTCTAACTCCTCACGCATCCGAGTACACGAGGGAGACTCTAACTCCTCACGTATACGGAGCATGCATAAAATCCCACGGGGTCACTCGTGGACACACCCGTGCTAGTACAGTCAGAACCACGGAGTCCCTGACTTCCACGTGATTCTAGCCGGAAATGGCCTCAGGTCAAAGGTCTGCCTCCCCCCCGGTAAAGACCTCGGGTCAGGAGTCACAGCCTCCCCTGGAATAAAGCCTACCATCGGGGATCAGCCGAGAGGCAAGTGTATCGATACAACAACGTAACCACGACTGTACTCTGTGTAAACCAAATCATAAACATTTCGATGCAAATGCATGAAACAACATATAAGTATATGTATACTCGTATACGTATATCCGTATAAGTATAATCGTAAAACACATGCTCATGTAATCCGAAATCTCATATGCATGCTCAAGTTCATAAAACGTATATCAAGACTCGCAAATAATCCATGAAAAGAAATGTCCACTCACAGACTGGCGTAACGCGATACGCGTTAACCCGTAATCCGGCGGAATGTCCTCGCCAAAACAACGATCACGAACCCCTGAATAATCACAATAACCATATCTCAAAATCGTAACTCGACAATACAAATCAAATCACGAGAAACCACCGTTCTCGGAAACACATAATCCAAAGTCGACGAATCGTCGAAAATCCGTATATAACACATCAATACCTCGCTTTACGTTCAGACGCTCAACTCGAAAAAACGAACCTCCCCACTGCAATCGGAGCGCGATTTCGAGTCAAATGACATGCAACTTGTCGAAAGTCCGAAAAAAAAATCAAACTTTGACCGTTGACCGCCGCCCACGACCGTTGACCGCCGTTGACCGCCGCCCACGGCGGCGCCACCGCTGATCGGAAAATTTCACGGCGGAGCAACCCCTATTCCACTCAAAATCACCCACTGAGCAACTTCCATAACTGCACCGAAGTCCAATTCTCACTCTAACTAGGTCAATTTCATGTAAAACCGAATGTACACACAAATTTCAAATCCAAAATTCTCCTTCCACTAGCAAAATTAGATCACCAAACTTACATGGTAGCTTGCTAGTGATGAGAGCTTCAAAGCCCACTCGAAATTCCAGCTCAAATCGGCCCGAATCCAAGAACCCGAATCACAAAGTTTTTCCTCCATTTTTGGCCGGATTTTCCTTTTTTTCCGGTGAGCTATGCCGGGAACGGTGACCGGGGATGGGTAGAGGGAACCGAGGCGCACCTAATGGGACCAACCCCGTGCCTTGGGGTGGTCGGAATTGTTGCGCCGCCATGAACCACCGTGAAGCACGTCGGCCACCATCCTCTCTCCACCGAGTTGACTCGGACAACTCGGTCAACCCCCAAAATGGAAATGTTTGACTTTCCCAAAGTGGCAACTGCTATTTATAGACTTTCCCGATTTGGAAATTCATGTTTATCCATTTCGACGAACTTTAAACGCGCGTAACTTTCTCGTCGTAATTCCGATTCCAATAATTCTCGCGGCCACAAATTCGTCTCGACGTACCCTTCCATAATCACCCGAAGTCAAATACATCGGCCAAACGGATAAAAAGTCAACCCTTCGAACCAACACACACTAAATCGACTAAATAACCAACAATCGGAAATATTCGTAACTAATTCTTCGTAACTCAAAATCATGCTCCGGAAGTTCTCACAAACTCGAAATTAAATTCTGAACAACTTCCGTGAAGAAGCCGAAACCAAATTCGCGTCCGGTAATTAAGTCGTTAAGTAGCTCACCATTTAAATCTGAACTTCAAATAATCATAATTAATTCCTCGGTCGTCCAAATAACGATCCGGAACCGCCCACGAACTCAAAATCACATGTACAATGACTCTCGAGAAGAGACCCAGCTCCAATTCTCGGTCAATAATTTAGTCGTTAAGAAGCTTCGGCGATTCAAATAACTGCCGAACAGCTGCGACTACGCAGTAACTCACGTATATAGCTGATTAAACTGCTGATTCTGGTCCGGGTCGTCACATCAGTGGCGTCCTGGGACCGCTCGCGATGCCCCTGCGGTGGGCCGGCGAGCGCGTCCAGTCGTTCCTCCAACCTCCGTCGGATCTGGCGCTCATGTTCCCTGTCGTACGCCGCCTCTCGCCTCTCGCAGCTCTCGGATCAGACCGTCGACGTGTTCTTCGCTGCCGCTCGTCCCAGGCTCTACTATCGGGTGCGCCAGTGCGCCCGCGGGTGTTTCCTCAAATGGTGTACTGCCGGTGTTAGTCTCCTGGGTAGGCATGTGGCTTTTGCTAGTGGTATTTATACGAGGTTTACAATTTGTAAGCTTCCCACAGACGGCGCCAACTGTTTCTACCGAATTGCGCACGGGACGTAATCTGGCAGAAGCAAGTACGAGTACTCCTTCTCCTCCTTGTTGTACGTCCGAACGTTGGGGTTGTTCGGATGGTCGGGCGCTTCTCCTCCCTTCGGGTGATCAGGTGCGCGTGTTCCGCTACGGCTGTTAGAAGAATACAACAACAAACGGGCGGTCAAGAGTGGAGACGGGGTGGCCCGCCTTCAACGCTCCGATGCCTAAGTCAGATGATGTATTGGATATAACAGTCAAGCGAACGTGCGTGTAAGTAGTGTTTGGGGTGTTGAGATATATATCGTTTACCTGTAATAAATACCTTGCATATATAGGTGGTTGAGTTTGGTGCTCACTTGTGTTCTTCGATGTAGGACTGTTATGCTTGCTGGTGTGTGATCCGTGCATTCGGGCATGCGCCCCACGGGCGCGTGCGCGCTCGGATTGAGTCAGTCTTGTGAGTGAGGTTGAAGCCTTCCTGGTGGTCTTTCGGGTGGTCTGGTAGGTGTTGATTACCTGCTTAAGTGGATAAGTATATTTAATCGGACAACTAATGCTATACAAACACAATGGATTCTAGACTTTGGATTATGGTTAGCTGCCTGAAGAAGTGTTTTCCTTTTGCCTTTGGTTTAGATATTTGAAGAGATGGAATCCAACCTAAGACTTTAGTCCCATATATACCTCTCATTATGTCAGTAAGTGCTTTCATAACAAACCAAGTTTGCAGATAGCCAACGGCCTAACGCGTGGATATTTATGTCACAACAATCCAACTTGCAGTAGTATGCGAATGATTGAAGTGATAATGCGTAGTTTCTTGTGGGCTGAAGCTACTGAGGAAATAATATTGTGTACAGTTTAATCGTCGGCAAAACCTCAAATGAAAATTTTCAACTGGACATACCTAATGGCCACTAATAGTACGTTAGGAGAGGAAATTTATCCCATTATATTACTGCTCATTTACCAATTTTAACACCTAATTTAATTTGATGAAGTTGATTACTTGAAGCTAAGGCATGCTGAAAAATTAGTGCAAATGTTGAAGTGCACTAGATGAACTTATCAATCAAAATGTGTAAGCTTTTACAAAAAGACACATATATAAGAAAATCAGATCAGTGATACTGTGCTGGCGGTGAAGGTGGACTTCTGTATTTTGGTTTGGGAGCTACCGGAGCTTTTTGTGAATGTACAGGACCTATTCTGGGTGCTGGTGGTGGCCGAAGATTCCTCAACCTCAAACTCAGCGTTTGAGAAATCTCCGATCTTTGACATCCAATTCCCAAGCAACCTTCTCTTCTTGAAAATGTCATTCTTGAGCCGTGGTGCTCTCTACTACCTAATCAGTCCATGACAAGAATATAATATGAACACCATATATGTACTAATTTCATAAATTTATGAATTCTAAAATTGGTTCGGTTCGGTGCGGATGGTAAGGATTTGATTATTTGATCATTACATTTAATTTTAACAATTTAGACCATTGATATTATAGATATCCCTTTAAGGAGTGGACCTACAAAATTTCAGTCAATTTGGCTATCGTTTAGTCATCCAAAATGGTGAAACATTACGAACAAATAAGAAACGTCGGATAAATACATACGATATATAAATGGCGAATCACATTGCCAAACAATTTTCGATTGGACTCAAATTTTGTTGGTGACTTAGTTGAAGTAGTATCTATAGCATGAGCGGTCTTAATTGTCAAGATTTGATATCTAAGTGAAATAAAAAGGAAAAATCTGTACCGTGTGGATATCCTTAGCTGAAAAGGTGTGTATACATATACTATTGAATAATATTTTACCTTATTATGTGTGTTCCTAGTTATGGTATAATATATAGAGAATAAAGGAGATAATCCTATTTAGTGATGTATTAGGATTATTACTATATGTAACTCTCTGTACTCTCCTATATAAAGAAGTTTCTTATTATCAATGAAATGTTACACACCATTGCTTCCACAATCTCTATACTTTATCATATTTCTTAAAACACGTTATTAGCACGAGACTCTAACTCTGTGCGTGGATCTCAAGGAGGAGAACCAGAAGATGAACATTATTATGTAATAATCTCAAGTAAATTTTCTATGAACACAACTTGAATTTAAATTCAAATAACCTACTCTTTTGAGACTTTGAATTTTTTTCATAGGGATTTTGGGATAACATCTCATTCCTCCTTTCTACACCACACATTTCTTGAAGGATGGAATTTGGAACAAAAAGAGTTCCTTGGAACAAAGAGAGTTGTAGAATCAAATCATGTCATGAGAGATAACTTATAGGATTCAGACACATATAAGGCTTTGACACGACAGACTGAGATATTCAAGTCATGATATGATGATCCGGATTTTGAGAAAGTTAATCGGACATCCCTTCTTTCGAGTGAAAGGAAGCATGAACCAGAGTTGGTTCATAAGAGAGTGGCGTTGGGCACCATTTAGTGGTGGCTCCATCATCCACAGCCGGCTAGTAACTAGCGCTTCTTCCCCCAAGAGGAGAATACTAGACGCTGAAGATGGCGTGCTAGTCTCCTATCCTGCGTCTTGAGTTCATAGAGACTCCAAGCCTCAATCAAAATCCACATTGGTTGTTTTTAAAGGTTTATCACTCGTTATTATAAAGCCTACTCATTTGAAAGTTTAGGATTGAGACCATCCTATGCAAAGAATGCATATATTCTCACTACATAGAATCTAAGGTGATTCTATGGAACGATTCAACCAACTAGGGGACCACTGAGATGTTTTGTGGTGTTGGTTATAATGCAAGCATGCTAGTCACGTGTTATGTTGTCCTCCACTTGTAATGCTGCTCAAACTTCTAGCTAAGATCATCTGACTGCGAGTTCACTACCCGAATCATCCCATTTATAGTCGATTCGACTTAATAATGCTAGAGAGTTTACATCGAAGAGTTTCGATGATTAATATTGCGTATCATTGAGATTTGATATTGGTATCATACTCTCATGAACAAATCCAAATGGTCTCGCATAAAATGGCTACAATGGTAGCTTGGACATTGGTGATGTGCACCAATATTTTGCTTAAGGTTATGCAATTTCACATGCAACTATACCACATCGTCTACGATACACCATCACTCAACCTTGTTTTGCGCAGCTAGTGACTGTGTGAGGAGATAATGTCTCGCACTTACGCATATATGTGCCAAAATTATTTTGCCACAACACATTATGATAGGTCAATCGAGACGAATGAATATTTATGTTGGACATGAGTCTCCAACTATAATCTGCTATGAGAACCTTGACAGGCGATCTCTTTACCGCTAGTTTTCCGGATGTCAGTTTAATGAGACAGTCTTCCCGTCGTTAGGGGGAGATAGGAACAAGCATGTTCAATAGGAACGACAGGAATGGTCGTTTCCTCACTATGTCTTATCATGATTCCCAAACAATATAACGTAACAGATTTGATAACTTATGCTTTTTCTAGTATCGTTAAAGTGACGAGATCACATATACTTACTGCAAACATGCCTGTAAGGATTTATGTCCTTTTAAGAGTACATGGCGCCACCAAAAAGGAGTCGGTTATGGTGCTGCCACCATAGAATGTGGCATGGTAACATCACAAAGTGGCATAGTGTTGTCACATGCCATAGGTTCCGCTAGAGAGCGTAGGAGACCCAAAATGTTTGATAAATACTCGTCCAAGGAAGGGAGCGAGTTTGGCACAATATGATATATTGATTATTGATACTCAGTTCCATCATATGATTATCATTAAGGGACGTCTATATGATTAAAACTAATTACTCATAATATAGAGATCTCTATAAAGTACAAATTACACTAGTGTACATGAGAGTATGAAATTTTGAGACCTATCGAACATATCTATGTTGAAACTCCCGAAAGTAGTAGCAATTGGCTTACATGGAAAGAACCGATCCAGATTGAATTATGTTCACTAACAAAAATAAAGGTCGTTGGGTTAGTGATGCTGACACACCCAAGTCTAAAGCCTATATAAATAGGTCGTTGTTAGAAAGTGTGATGAGAATAAAGAGATTATATTAGCCTCATGGTGCAAGGCTTCTCACAATGCTCTGGAATCGACTACAATGAGATAAATTCTCTCGTAATGGATGTCATTGCACTCCACTACCTTGTAAGTTTGGTAGTTTCTGAAAAACTTGACATACAGCTTGTAATTGTGGTCATGACGTATCTCTATGAGAATCTAGAATAAGAGATAAATATAAATGTCTTAGATGGACTTCATGTACCCAAATCAAGTGGCTCTATACCATAGAACACATTTGCAATGAGATTGAAACGCTCACCAAGTGACTACTTAATTAGGAAGGGATATGCTCATGCGTGTTCATTTATATGACAAGTTCAGGATTTGCAAAGATGTTTGAAATTCAAATTTGAGATAATAGATCTTGGGAAGACATGGTGTTGCCTCGAACTGGAACCCGAGCATCGTAATCATGAGGTTTTCTATAAATCGGCTTATACTCTAATGTTGCACTTTATGATGATACAGTGAAGTCTATGAGTACTCCCATGATCTGTTATAGTCTTAATTCTTAGAAGGATCCATTTTCGTCCAAGGAATGATGACGAAGATTTGTTAGAGGCTAAAGTGCCTAATCTAAGTGCAAGAGTGTACTTAGCATAATACACAAGACTTAGCTCCTCATTATTATTGAACTTTTGATAGCTAAATGTAGCTATGCACCCACGCAATGCCATTAGAATGGTTTAAATATTATCTTTCAGTATCAAAGAGTACGAAATATATGGGATTGATCGATCCTTACAGAGAGGCCACGGAAAAAGTGGCGATGGAAGTAAGGACACCACAAAGAGTGTTGTGCCAATTTTCCATTCACCCCCTACACCAAAAATTGTTGTGATGTGTTGACAAATTTTGTTGATGTTGGATATCTCTCTGAACTACACAAAGGTTGTTCCTAAGTTGGTTATGTTTTTACCATGGGTAACACCGCGATATCTTGAAGTCTAGAGAGTCTTGTCGCTACATCTTCGAACCATGTTGAGATTATTGAACTAACATGAAGTTGTTATGGAGTGCATATGGTTGAGGTCCATAAGTGCGCATATCGAAGATCAAGTGGTTTTGAATCACCACTGATGAATCTATATTCATTATGAGGATAATGTTGCTTGCATCAAGGTGATGAAGCTAGATTACATTTAGAGCAACAACACCAAACATATATCACATAAATTATTCTATAGTCAGAAAACAATAGTAATTCCTCAAGGTCATGGTTGACCAAGTTTGATTTAAGGATAATGTGGCAGACTTTCTAAGTTATTGGCCAAATTCCACATTTGAGAAGCATGTGAAAAACATAAGGTTGCTCAGCTTATTCAAGCTACCCTGGATGTTGATATCAATGGTAGATGCAGACTTTAGGGGGAGTCAGGCATTCACATGAGCATTTCTAAATGTAAAGGACACGTTGTACTCTTTTTCCTTGACTAAGGTTGTTTTTATCCCAAATAATTTTTATTACTTAGCAAGGTTTTAATGAGGCAACATTATTAAGTGTCATATCATCGTCTACGATGACTTGCTCTCTTTTTAATGAGGCAACATATATCACTTTTTCTCCTGCAAAGGTTTTTAACTCGTCAAGATTTTTAATGAGGTATCAATGAAGCATTGAAGAAGCACCATTTACCATAACCGGCACAAGGGGAAGTGTTGAAGGATATTTATCTTATTATATGTGTTCTTAGTTATGGTATAATATGTAGAAAATAAATGAGATAATCATATTTAGTGATGTATTAGGATTATTACCATATGTAACTCTATGTACTCTCCTATATAAAGGAGCTTCTTATTATCAATGAAAGGTTACACACATTGCTTCCACAATCTCTGTACTTTATCATATTTTCTAAAACATATATATACACACACTTGCATAGAATATACCAATTTCTCAAGCAAAACATGTACTAACTAATTAACATCAAAAGGCTGTGTCTTACCATAGGGAATTACAGCAGAAGTTGCTGGAAGTTCCCACATAAGAAGTAACATTAGTAGTAGGGCAGCAATCACCTCAAACTTTACTGGAAAACCATTCATCATTGGTGACTTTTACCTGCAGAATCAAGATCCCCAAAACACCTCAAGTTTGTAGTTTGTTGAAGTATATGAAGAAAGAAAGTTGCAAGCAAAGGATTATAGACTTTGGATGGTTGGTTGCCTGAAGAAGTGTCCGTTTTTCCAGTGTCTGTTTTGGTACTTTAGATATTTGGAGAAATTTCTATTCAACATTAGACTTTGAGTCACATGCAAATCCAACTTGCAGTAACGTAGTACGTGAATAATTATTGAAGTCAAATTGCATAGCCTTTTGTGGACTGGAGTAGAGGTCCACGGCGCTCGGCTGCTCAAGCCCAAGCCCATCAAGTTTGGGTCGGATCGAGTCTGAGCTTGAACATAATATCTTCAAAATTTGAGCCGAATTGGGTTAGGCCCATAAAAGTCGGGTTGAATTTTTTATGTATTAAAAAGAAAAATATTAATAGTGTTTAAAGCCTCAAAAATCAATAATATATATGAATGATTAATATTAAGGTAAAATTAGAGAATTTAAAAGTTTATAATAGATAAAATAATCTATAATATTTATATTTGATGGATTTTACGGCCGGGACTTGATGGGCCGGGATAGGCAGACCTCGATGGTATCAATGGGCTAAGCTTTTTCGAGTATATGGAGTTTGGGACCTCAGCCCAAACTTTGTCTCATACCCATGAGGTCAGGCTTTTTCAAACCTAAATCTGGGTAGGTCACCTAAGAACTTTTTGAATTGATGGATCAAATGATGACCCCTAAACCAAAGCTAGCTACTAAATAAATGAGACTAAGCACAGTTTAATCGACGGCAAAAACCTCAAATGAAAATTAGAACTGGACGTACAGATGAGATGAATACAATTTCTGATGATGATTCGACCAATTAAACTGGATAGTTCTATTGATGAAGGACAATGCACATCACTCAAACATCACTGTTATGCACTTATGCATCCACTGGAGGAGATACAGTAAAGTATGATGTTGCCTTATTCAAAGTTGGCGGTGGCGGCGGGGCTTTACTTGATACTGCTCTTAGGCTCCGAGCGGGCACTAATTTCTTGCTACCAATAACACTTTGACATCCACAGTTACCTTCTTTTCTTCCAAGCATCTTAATCAAGCCATGTCTACAGTCAATATGCCATGAACTCTTCTCATCACCTTCAGTCATATCATAGGAAAAAGTAAGCAAGCAAAAAAAGTTATTTCTAGGCAATTTGATCCATGGAAACTTTGCAATTTTAAAGCCAAGAGACATATATTAGACCTTGATCGAATTGTTGTTACGATACAAGAAAATGCAGAATGCAGCTCAACAAACGGTAAGCTTTGAAATGGAGGGAGATATTAGTACAATGAGGAATCAATGCAGAAGTTGAAGGAAAAGCACCCAGAAGAAGATATACAGCACATAAAGCTAAAGCCAATTTCACTGGAGAACTACTCATTATGGAAGCCGAACAAGAATTTATGAAAGTTTTAATGTCAATGGGAATTCTTTGTATGATTATAGGATACTGAAACTCAGAGAAATTTATAGTCTCTACTTACGCTAAATTGACAAATTGTGCTGATATGTAATTTATATGCTAACTGTTGTTGTATTGTTTGCTGAGCGTTTGGTATTAGGACGGTGTCTATTATTTATGTTGAGTATCTGAATTATGAAGTTGACTAAGAACTTACATGTTACTTCCATTGATTTTATGAAATGGACACACCCTTACCTTACAACTTGACGCTTCAACTGCAGGATTTTATATGCCAATTTATTTTCCTGCCACGAGAAAGAAGAGCTTATTTATTCATATAGGGGAATGATATGAGACCTATCGGGACTTTTGATATGGAGGCCTCAATCATACGTGGCTGGCGCGATATTATGAATTTATATAACCAATTATTAATAATATTATTTTTTTAATTAGTAATCATAAATATATTTCTATTTCTAAAATTTTTACAATTAATATAGTTTCAATCAATCTCATTATTTTAATAGCTTGCATATTTCTCTTGATATAATCATATTTTGGAAAAAATTCATTATTGTTTATTCATTAATATGAAAGATTGAAATTAAATTTACCAATATTTAAAATAAAAAAATATTAACTTCATCGCTATGAAAGTAATACTACCGGAAGATATACACACACACACACATATTCTGAACAATATGTATTCCACATACAATTTAAAATTTTAGTTAGGAAAAAAGTTACTCACAGGATTTAAATTTTCGCCGTAATATCAAAAAGATGTCTAAACTTTAAAAACTATCAAAGTAATGCCCAAACTTTCAAAACAGTCTTGCGTACTGTGATGCCTAGAGTCAATTTTTGTCACACCTCTAATAGGCAGAAAACTACCTATCAAAGATAAGTCTCTACTCTACTCCTAAGATTGTCAATTGTAGCAAAGATAAGTAGGGGTCATTCCTGCAGAGGAATGATAAGACCTAAATGCTTAAACACTAATTAGACGCAAATGTCAGCAAGCTGTCAGATTTGACCAACACACACAAACACAATAATGAATCTAAGCTACACTACTTCGAATGCTACAAAAAAAATTAACACAATATACTAGACTCAGTGGCGGACTATCACACAAAATTTGAGGATTTTCGGAGTTGGTTTGGTTGCCAAAATAATTCGACCAAGGTACAACTAATGCAGAAAATAAATGCTGAAAGTAAATATGCTTATGAATGCAAGGGTTTAAACTATATGATGAATGAGTTAAGAGGAATGTTATTCACCACCACCAATCCATCTCTCTAACACATACTTAACCTAATGCATATATTCAATGAATGAAATTTCTTAGGAAGAATTGATCGTTACAACCACATCATATTACATAATCCTTATGCATATGTAGGTTTGTCATGGACCTCCCCTACATTTATCCCTCTATGAACCGATAGTCATGGACCCCAAGATTTACAAAGAGAAAGAAAAAAAGTTCTAGAAAAGATTTGAGAAGCTATAAGAGTTACAAGTACACTATGAGCGTGTCCTGCTAGACCTAGGGTTTCAATCGCCCGACAATATCGGTGTATCACTGTAGAGAATCTGGTGGAAGAAATTATCTTCAGTCGCCTGTATCTCATGATAATAAAACTCTAGCATTCATACTAAGTTGACCACCAAAACAAACATACAAGATTTAATCGGTGAATCATATAGAGAAACAAACCTCATTCAAAAGAATATGCAAAATTAGTTTAAAGTGTATGCATTAAAAAGACTTCATCTACGGTGCTTCAAGCAGCCCCTCAACAAAGAAAAACCTAACTAAACATAAAGAAATAATAGAGAAGAAGAATAGAAGAGAGGCGGAGGAAAAGAGAAGAAGAACTACAAGCTATTATATAGTGTTTTATATTGCTCTTGAATCTTTTTTCTTTATAGGTTTGACATTCCTTGTCTTAGAAGAAAAGTCATATTTTTTACTCTTCTATTTTGACTTTCAAGATTTATTTTTCACCAGCCACATCTATATTAAATGAAAATATCAACCACAAATTCATCCACGGGCTTCTTGGTGTGATCTGGGCCTTAAAATAAGAATTTTCGTCCAAAGTCAGATTCTCAAGTAGACTGACTTCCACGTACTAAATCAGCCATAACTTCTTCTAGAGACATTTAAATCACAATCTAAAAGATGTTATGGAAACTAGACATCTTGGGATTTCCATGCATATAAAGATCAACATCTAATTCCTCTCGAACTGTTCCCAGTTCTCTGTCGAAATTTACTAACATGCACAAGCAGATTTTCTAAATTAAGCTTTAAACTCATTTTCTATTTCTTTTATCCTCTATTGACTCAAAATAACTGTAAAATTATAAAATAAATTATTGTTGCTGAATAAATAACAAAAAAAAATATATGAATATTAATAGATAGCATAGGGGTGCATATTTATGCACCGAATAAGATCCATCTATGTCGTGACATTTTTTTACAAAAATTAAGGATAAGACTGTAATACCCTTTTTCTTTTCTTTCCTTTTCATTTATTTTTTTACTTTTTCTTTATCTCTCCCTCTCCCTCTCCTTCCCCGAGTCGCCTCCGTTCTCGCCGCAAATTGTCGCCGCACCTCCGTCCTTGCCTCGCCCCGCCACACGCTCTCACCCACACAAAACCAAAGACGATTCGTTCCCAAAGTTCAAAACCCAAACAATAGAATGTCATCGAAGAGAGGAGCCAAGCCAAAGATGGCACCGCCGGCCAAGGAGGTTGCCACAGCCAAAGCCACCACTACACGCGTCCCAAAGCACGTGAAGGCCGCAAAGTCAGAGCCAGAGTACGTGGAGGAGCAGCGCAACTACAGGATCTATGACGTCACGCTTTTCCAGCGGGGACCAAGTGGGACCGCATCGACTCTGTTGGAAGATATTTGAGTTTAAAGTTTGGCGCCAAATCCTGGTCCAATGTTGTTGTTTTTTGTTGCTCTGTTTTCGGTCAATAACTTCTAGTTGCTAGGATCCAGTTCTTATCTTTCTGTTGTTGATTCATTCAAAGTAGTTAGTTTCCTTATTCCTAGGGATAAAGTTCATGAGCTGATTTCTAGCTTTTTTCAGTTGTAATTGGCTTATTTAAAGCCTCCAATGTTGATTAATAAACTTAAGCTTTAGAGCTCCCAATTCTCTCTGTGTGTGTGTGTGTGTGTTTTCATAAAATTTGCTTATGTATCACAACAGACTCAGTGTACGGACACGACTGGGATTTCTCGAATCTCGAGAAAGAGTTCGAGGAAGAAGACGGAATATTCCACAACCTAGGCGACAAAACCTCCTCGACGGCGCAACCGGTGCTAATTCTGACTCTGATCGCCATCGTGGTGCCGGGTCCGCCGTCGCACGAGATCGAGATCCGGTCGGTGCAGCGAGAAGCAGAGGAGATTGTGTCGATGAGGAAGATGAAGATGGATTGGATCCCTTACATTCCTCTGGAGGATAGAGAAGGATGGAAATCGGAGAGAGCTTCGAAATCAACGACTAATTAAGGTTATTGTGAAATGGGCTCGTGACGGTGCTAGTGATGGCCGAGAGAGAGAGAGAGAGAGATGCAGAAAACTTAAAAAGAAGAAGAAGATACCCATAGTAATTTTAGGGTGTCCAAATACATAATGACCATTTTATCCCTTTATTTTGAAAAAAAAAATATTACATCATCAACGAAACGGAATTGTGACGGAAATTGACTCTAGATATCACGATAAGACTGTTTTGAAAGTTTGGACATCACTTTAATAGTTTTTAAAGTTCGGATATCTTTTTTATACTACGGCGAAAATTCAGATCGACCTTATGGGTAACTTTTTTCCTTTTATTTAAGATGAGGTTAAGTTCGATAACTAAATGAAAGTGATCAAATGAATGATCAATAATGTTTAATTCTTCACACAAATTCATATTGGAAACTTAAAAATATATTATTTGATGGGTAGTTTAATCTCATATTATGATTTTAAAGAGTAAAATTTATCAAAGTTAAAAAGAAAAATATAATAGCAGTAAGATGTATGATTACTAGGATTTTTAATAAGAATTAAGATTGTTTATATATATAATTAATATAATTTGTATATGAAATTTTAATGACACAGATATAAGTGTTATGCTATGTAGATTTGGAACCTCCACATCATTAATCTCAATGAGACCTAAAATCATTACACATTCATATAATCGTAAGCTAGAAGAGTCCGTTAAGAAGAATAGTGATTCTAATAGTCTTTAGATTCCTCAACTTCATTCCTGCTCATGCACAAGTTAAATAAAATTAGGGATGCTGAATAATAGCCAGAATCTTTATAGTTTTAAGTTATGGTCTTATGGATACAACTATTTAGTTCTATCTGTGATCTGAAGTCAACATTCCGGCCAACAATCAAGTTACTACCTGAAGCCAAAAAGAAGAAGACTTGAGAGAGTTGGTACAAAAGAGAAAGATTTTAAATTTTTAACTGCGCTTTGATCCAAAAAAAAAAACTTCATGATGCCAATAATTCAGGTCGGGCCCTTGTTGGTCTGGGCCTCAAGACATTACCAAAAAAGGCCCTAAATTTGGGCCTAGGTATACAGTCTAGAGTCCCATGAAATTTTTGATATCTTAGAGTTGGGCGGCCAACCTTGTAATGATTAACCGTCTTGAATTTATTGACCATTAAAGTTGAATCGAATAATAGTTTTTTTTTTGGAGGAAAACGCTAATTTACATTAAGAGATAATTAAGTTACATCATCGAGTAAAACTCCCTCTAGGAAGTTAGGTACATCAAAGAAAACTATGAGATTCACCGCGTTAAGTAGTGCCCCACTGAGCTAAGACATGAGCCGCCCTATTACAATCACGGGTATGGTGTACAAACATCGAGTTCGGGTTCTGTGCTAACAACTTCTGAACATCCTCCATCGAAGCTGGGAACTCCACTACAATAGAGCTAACATCCTGTGTTACCTTGACCACAATAAAGGAGTCTGAGCTAAACCAGATTGGATGAAGATTATGGAGTCTACCAAACACGCAAGCTTCAGAAGTGGCCTCAACCTCTACCGACAAAGGTGAGTATTGTCCTTCTACGCATCGGCCCATTGCATAGCAAAATGCCCAAACCAGTCGTAGACTACCATACCCACACCTCATCGAGCAAACACACGGTCAAAAGTTCTGTCCATGATAACACAATAATGTCCTATTGGAGGAGCCTTCCATCGTTGAGGCTTCCATAATAGTTTGGAGGGTTTCTTATTCACAAAGAGATAATGCTTATGCCAAGTTATAGCTTGGATGCCCACTGTATCACCAACGAACTCTACCTGACTCCAGACTCTGTCATTTCGGGCCTTCCACAGAAACCATATCATCGCAAAAACCCAGGACAGTTGGATCGCTGGAAGAATCGTTTGACAAGCAAGAAGCCAATCCTGGAAGGAATTCGTCGTACTACCAATTCCCGATGTGATAGAGTCGATGAGAGAACTAGTGCACCTACAGTCAGGAAATAGGTGTAGTTCTGTTTCTGCCGCTGCATCACATAAAGGACAAGCTAGACTAACATCAACCATACGGGCCTGCAACCTGGTACAAATAGGGAGAAAGCCTTTCCAAGCTTTCCATACACACATTTTAGTTGCAGGAGCAACCATAGTCTACCAGAGCTCAGGCCCGGCCCTGAGGCAGGGCACAAGCCCAGGGCCCAAAAATTTAAAGGGCTCAATTTTTTTTTCACTATAAGAAGCAAAAAAAAGAACAAGAAATATCTAATAAACTGAACTTGCGAGCAGAAGAACCTGAGAGCCACAAAGGAAGCGATTCATCTTAGTTGCGAAACTTGTGATTCATCTTCTCTTCTCACTTCCCAAGTGTCACTATTAATATTAATTAGGGAGCATTATACCGGTGAGAATCTCTCTATAAATTGCGCCAGTATGTCTAGCAATTTCCCCAAATTTTCATCATCTCTAAGACTCCGACTCTTTCTCTCTCTCCCTCAATTGTGTTCAATTCGTTCTTTTGTTGGTTGGCACTGATTCAAGAGGCCAAGAGTTCTTTATGTGAATTGACAGACGTCAAACAACTTTTGAAATTCAGCAATTTAGTTCAACAAATCACCAGAATCGGCAGCCAGTTATGTAGTGCATAAAAAATCAGTAACAAGATGTCAACTAATGTCTCATTCATGATAGCTTTTTGCCTTTTGGTTTTGTATTCCAGTTTTCCTTAATCCTTATGTGCTTCTAATTCTTCTTCTTTTTCGGTTAACTAATTTCAGTAATTTGTGGGTGAGTTATTAGCTAGAAGCTACATATATATAAAAGAATCACTTCGTATCTTCTTACAAAATGGTATGAAACTGATGATTGAATGATTCATTAAGAAAATACGAGCATACATAGAGGAAGTCTTGGCCTTATTTGTCCATTCCACTATTTGATTCATTAATGTACAAAATGATTGAATGAATATACTAAAGTTGCAACTCAACTAGTGCCTGTTAATCAAAAAAAGAAGCTCCACTAGTGCCTATATGAAATTGGATTACTACATATAGTAGAATATTGACATAGTAGCCTCTTTTTTTTCTTCTATCAAAAATATATATAAAAAAATTAATTTTTTTTCACGTATAAGGGCCCAATTTTATTTGTCGCCCCAGGCACCAAATTTCCCAAGGTCGAGCCTGCCAGAGCTGCTTATAGAAAGTTTCATGAACTTGGGGTATCAGAGCATTCTATTGGGGTAAGACGATTGAATCTCTCTCCACAATGTAACCTGAACTCACCTTTGGCAGTGTAGGGCCAAATTAGGCAATCCGGGCCAGAACGACAACTCAGAGGAAGTGACCAGAACGACGACTCAGAGGAAGTGACCAAATCGCCAAAACATCAGCCGGACTAAAATACCTTTCCAAAAAGGGTACATTCCATTGTCTATGTTCAAGTATAAATTGGGATACAAAGTGAATAGGAGAAGGGTATCTCAACGGAGTTTCTGGTTTGAACTGACTAGTGCGGGATAGCCAATTATTTTCCCAAGCCGCAATAAAGTACCATTTCCTACCAACCAACGAGCTCCTCCGTCTAGTACTCGTAGTTGCTTCCCAAATAGAGCATAAAGAAAAATACCTAGCGAGATAGATTTGACCAACCAGTTAATCCAGGTTTTTGCTGATCCACAAAAGCTGTTTTGCCAACATCGCGAGATTAAAAGCATAAAAGTTCTTAAACCCCAAACCACCTTGATCATTGGGTCGACACATGTGATCCCAGGTACACCAGTGGATCTTTCTCTTCTCTGTAGTATTGTTTTAATAGAAATCAGTGCATAGTTGCTGTAATTCCTCACAGAAAATCTTAGACAGTAGATAACAATTTATGGCATGGGTTGGGAAAGCCTGAACTAACATTTTGATCAACACTTCCTTCCGTTCAACACTGAGTAATGAGCATTTCCAACCTGTCAGCATGTCCCTGACTTTATCTTACACATATGCAAATGTAGCATTCTTACTTTGACCCACATGCGTGGGCAAGTCCAGTTTATCATAATATGGGATAAGTTTCATTCCTAACTAGCGGGTGAGTTCCTCCTGACAACCCTCATCCAATGACTAAAGCACACACTACTTTCGTTGTAGTTTATTGACTGTCCAGACACTAGCTTATAGGTCTGTAACAATTATTTTACTGCATCACATTCCTTACAAATGGCTTGAGCAAAGAGTAGACTATCATCTGCAAACATGAGGTGGTTCAAAACTGGTGCACGCGTACAAATCTTAATTCTCTGCAACTCATTTGCCTGATGAGCTCGTTTGATAAGAGTTGATAGCCCATACATGCATAATAAAAATAGATAAGGAGATATCAGGTCACCTTGGCGAAGACCCCTTGTCGGTTTTAAATTGCCTCTGGGAGATCTATTGACCACTACAGAGTATTTTACAGTAGTAACACGTCATTACAAGTGATGTCCATTGGTTTGGAAATCCCAAGCGATCCAGTACTACTCGGAGAAAACTCCATTCTAGTCGATCATAAGCTTTGCTCATATCCAGCTTTAGTGCCATTTGTCTGGAGTTTCCTTGCATCTTCGTCCAGAGATAGTATGATACATCATTGGCTGCTAGTTTTTTTTCCATTATCAGACGATCCAGTATGAAGGCACTTTGATAGGGATCTATTAAATGATTCAGTAGTGGTTTAAGCCAGTCCACTAGTACCTTTGTACAAATCTGGAGAATGACATTGCAGAGGCCAATCTATCGGTAGTCTTTTATCTTTGTGGGTTGAGGAACTTTTGGAAGTAGGCAAATATATGTATGATTCATCTTACTCAACACTCTCTCGGATTCCAAAAATTCTCAAACTATAGCGATGAATCTTTACCAATACTTCTGGAAGAAGAGAGGAGGCATACCGTCCGCTCTTGGGGGTTTAATAGGTTCTATTTGAAATAATTTTCCTTATCTCCTCATCCGAGTAAGCGGCAGTAAGAGAAGTTGTCATTGAGTCATCGATTACCGGGGATAGAGAGGATAGGATCGGTTCCATTCGGTCCATAGTAATCTCTCCAGCTTTGAACAAATCGCTATATTAACTCAGTACTACCGCATCCATGCCTTCTGGTGTGTCTTTACATACTCCATTATTGTCATACAGGCCTTTGATCTAATTCTAATTTTTACGTTTTGAATCCCTGCGATGATGGTATCCAATATTCTGATCCTCCCTTACGGAAAAACTCGTTCTTGGATCATTGTTTCCAGTAAGTCGCTTCTTGTTGTAAAAGAATTTTCTGCCTGGCGTAGAGTTCCTTACATCTCAGATTGTCAGCCACATTGAAGGATTTAATAAGAAAATCCACAAGTTCTTTCTGGATGTCAGCCAGCTCATGCTTCCTACTTCCAAAAACCTCCCTAGACCAACTTTTCAGACTCATCCACATGTTAGCAATTCGTGAAACCATTTGATTTTGCAAATACCCGGGGTCTACCCCATTCCATTCCTCTCTAATCTTATCTGCACAAATTTCATCATCAGCCCACATGGCTTCAAAATGGAAGAAAGACAGCCTGCCTAGGAATCGTATTTCTGTCTCCCGACGAGCTAATAGTAATATAGGTACATGATCAGAACAGAGAGGTGGTAAATTAGTTACCTAAGCTATCGGGAATTGTTGTTTCCAGTCTGAATTTGCTAGAGCTTGATCCAGGCGCTCCTGAGTTGTCAAGTCATGTCATGTGAAATGACCCCCTGTATATCCCAAATCCTCTAGAGCACAATCAGTCATACAATTGTTCATGTCCGTCATCTGCCAATTTGGTCTCAAGCTACCACAGAATTTCTTATTAGATCTCTGAATTTCACTAATATCCCTTATAATACACCATCGAGATGGTCCTAGTCTCTGTTTTAAGCTTCTCAATAGGGTCCATGTCTGATACCTCAAGTGAACGTACGGTCTACCATACAAGCCAATAAATCTCCATGGCTGACCCGCAGAGGATGGAACATGAATCTCGATGTTAATAAACCATGGCGAGTGATCCCTATAGTGTACATCAATGTCATCTGCCCAAAGAAGCATCAAACCATCGGCGTGAGTGTCGGAGCATTCACTCATTAGACCCTGCCAAAACCCTAATTGAGATTTTATGTAGTCAAATCTGTGTTGGCTCCGGCATTTCATCTCTTGTAGGAATACTATACCTGGTTTCTTGAAGAAAACTAAGGATTTGAATGCATCGATCTTAGTGTCTGAACCAGAACCTTGCATATTCCATGCAAGGATATCAACATTGGCCATGACGAAGAGGACAAGACAGTCGGGTTCAAGACCAAATGGAGGACCGGGAGAGCAGTGGATTGTGATGAGGGAACCGAATGAGGATCAAGAACAAAACAACACTGTCGTCGTGCCTAGCACGCCTAAACCTAGCCTTGACGACGTCCAAAAAATCTCCGGCCTCAAAGAAGCAGCGCACAAGATGGAAGAAAGGGAAGCGTCGATGACACAACCCTAACCCGGGAAGAAAAGGATCTTTTTGAAAAATCCTAACACTTCAAGAGAACATAGTCGATTAGATTGAAACGGGGAAGAAAAAAATTGGGGTCCGATTTGGAATGAGACGGGAAAGAAGGTGATCGGACGGCAAGATGAGAGGAGGCGGCTAGGTATTACTGCCGGCTATAACTCCTGTTATAAGTACTCATACTCAGAAAACTACATACACGAACTTAATTGAATCGTAATGAATCGAATAATAGTTAAACACAACTTATCATATGTATTACTAGGATCACCAGAACAATGCAATTTATCATTATATTGACACCAGTCACTCCACCATATGCCTTAAAGTTGAGGTAAACGCTCTACCTATACTATATTTCAGATGAAGTCTTTCTTAATCAATTAGTCCATATCATAGTTGTTTCCTTGTTGCAAGTCTCCTCCTCATTTTATACATATAGAAACCTCAGCTCCAATTCTCAATATATAGATACTGCATATACATATGCATACCTGATCGATCTAGTTTTCAACTTCAACATATGCAATTAGGCATCCACAATTAAATTCTAGCTAATTAAGCAAGTATTCATGTCCATGGATTCAGTAATGGAAGCTGTGACGTACAAAATTGTAACTATTATGCCCTTGGCTGCAGGGTTCCTTACATTTGTAGCTATCGAGTGCTTTGTGGAACAACTGGTGGCACCGATCAAACTCACAATTGGACAGTACTTGGCCAAGTACCTTCTTGCCTGCAGCGGACCTGTGATGACCAATTATTTGAACATATACTTGGCCTACATTCTCAGCTACGAGACCAACATTGAGAATCTTCTGCAGCAAGTGAAGAAGCTTAAGGCTGCAAGAGACATGGTGTGCCAAACCGTCGAGGATGCGAGACAGAGGGGCAAGTAGCAGTCAGGGCTGAGGTTGAAAAATGGCTGAGCAGCGTCGACAGGCTCACTGAAGATGTGACCAAATTCTTTGAGTATAAATGTGAGGATTAATTACAAAATAGCTCCCGAACTATAGGGTCATCTTCAATATCATATCCATGAGAAATTTTTCTATGTGACTGTCATTTCACGTCAGATATTTGACGTGCCAATCACAAATTAACACGTATTATATAATATTTAGGTCAGCAAACAGAGATTTGGCGTCTTCTCCTCTCTTTTTTCTCCGTCTGTGCATTCTTCTTCAACTCCAGCAAGAGCCCAATACCACAACAACTCATACCCAGCAGCTATGGATCTTAATTCAACTCAACGACTTATTAATATGATTTGTTGTCGAACAACATAGTGAAATTGAAACACACAAACTAATTGAAAAGAAAGCAAACAACCAAACCATTCTAGAACAACCCAGAACATGGAACAATCGATCTTATACAAATTTCAGTTTATTAATTGTTGTTTTAGCAATAGGATAAATCAACATAGCAAACAACTCATCAAACCTTCAATTTCATTGGAAAAAAAGCAAGATAAAAAAAACCAACAAAAAAAAACTCATATTTTCATTTTGAAGCCTAATATGCAATTCTAAAAAAGTTCAACTCTTGCAGGAGTTGCAGCGATGGAGAATGGCTCAGAGGAGAAAGACAAGCATCTGATGCTCAAAACCTCAAATATAAGACATGACTCAGATGCATATTTTCCTCCAACGCAATCCAAAATGGAAAATCCAAGGATCTTCTCTCTTTCTGCAAAACTCCAAACCTCGTTGTTTCCCCTTTCTAATGTGCACCACCTACACCGAGCGGTGCATCGCTAACTTCGATCATCTCCAGCTTCACAGCTGCCCAAATCGATCGATGCCTTCTAGGATGAGTTCGAACTTCGAAGATTAAACAGACGAAATAAAAGAAAAGTAGATGGCCAAAAATACTATTTGTTGACTGAGACATTAAGTGTCGGTTTGTGATTGGCAATTACACCCCACCTGCAAGAGGTGGTACTTGGAGTGTGCTTGAGGGGCTAAATATGCGGCTAGGGGGACCTTCTAGAAGTGCCCTCAAATGAACTTATTAAGCTCGAGAACCCCTGCCCCTTATAGAAATTTCAATTTCTAATTAAGGTTTCATTTCATGTAAAAATGTGTTTCTACACTATATTATTTGATTTTCTGTATAAAAAGTTACGAGTATCATATGAGCATTATTCACTTAAATTTGAATTATAAATGATAAGTAATATATTTTTACTGCATGTAACAAATATATAGGATATTTTAATGTAGTCAAACCCTAAAAGCAAAATTGTTAAATAAGTGAAATTATCTCCTTATATTTAATTTAAATATATAGGACTAATAGGAGTAAGAAATTAAAAAAGTCATGCAGTACTTGTTTTGTTATACCTTAAATTCATACAGTTTTTATGAGAAAATCAAATAATATAATTCATTATACTTAAAAATATCCGTACATTATGCATAAAAGCCTGAAAAAGTTATAAAAAAATCTAATCCAATTTTTTTAAAAAAATAATAATTCTAACTCACAACAATGACTATAAAAAAAATAAAATTATTATTTAAATGAAATATACATCAAAACAAATTTGAAATAGATAATGATCGACTTTCAAAGTTACATAGATATCTCAGTATGCTATAGATTAAATTCATGGACACAACAATGGTCCAACGAATTGATGACCCAGCTGGTAGGGTGTTTTTGTTTCCCAAAGTTAGGAGCGGTTGGCTGTTCGAATCAGGTGGGGTGCAAAATCAATTTTGCTCTTATTAGTTGTTTGTTGAATGGACGAATTTGCCCTTGTCATTTCGGCCACGTCAGCAGATAACAGAGGCTGCTAACAGCCAGGTACCAATTTGACAATAGAGTGAAATTTGGGGTATGAAATGCAAAAAATTGATACTTGGGTATGATATTGAAGATGACCCTATAGTTTGGGAGATATTTTGTAATTAATCCTAAAGGTGATACCGGTTGAGCATGAAGGCAAAAGAGATGATAGAACGTGTTGTTCAACTCCAAGCAGACGGCGTATTTGCCAAGGTTTCCAATTAGTCTGTAAAATGTCATTTTCACTTTCTTCAACTTTGTTACTGTCCTAGTGTTCTTGCACAAGTTTAATAGCTAGTATTTGTGGGGTGTTGAATAAAGCCCAGAATCTTTAAAGTTCAATTAGTACAGCTACTTGGTTCTGTTTTTATTTGAAGTCCAATTCCAGCAAGTCAGATGCTTGCAAAAACCAGAGCCACAATTAGTAGAGAGACTTGAGAAATTAAGCTGGTTCAAAATAAAAGAGTCTGACCGTCTGTCTATAAGCAAGACGGCAGAAATTTTAGAATCTAGCTACAGTCTCTAAGGCCATGTCATAAGCTGAACAAAACATATCATTTTCTTATTTCTTTCTTTCAGTAAACTTCTACTTATCACAGAAATTGCACTAGCTGTACTCTGGATGATGAAAATTGCAGCAGTAATTGAGTTCATACTGATGAGTGAAGAAAATATTCAGACAGACACATTTACATGGTACTAGGACTCATGTAGCTTATTGCAGAAAACAAAGCCAAATGAACTTGCAGATGAGGCAATAAAGCTGAAAGAATACATGGATGATCAGCATCCATAGAACAGATATACTCAGAATTATTAAGCGCTTGGAGGTACACGAAAGACCTGTCCTGCTCGACAGTTTACAGTGGGAGAAGGTGACCATCTGGCCTTTATCTTTCTTAGGCTGCGAATTGGCATTCTTCGATTGCCAAGAGTGTCACTTTCATATCCAAAGCTACCTTCATCTGCAAGAAAACCACGTGCACCAAAGCAAGAAATCTGTTAAAAGCAAGGAGTTTGATCCCCTAAAATTAAAAGTTCATATAATGCAATGTCAATCTGATGAATACAGTTCTCCTCAACGAAAGATATCATTCGGCATTACCATAGAGAGGTAAGGAGATACATTGCCACTACTCCAAAAACCAACTTTGCCAGAAGACTGCTCATCGTGTAATGAAATTAGCAAGAACTTGTAGACTGTAAGACAGACTTATAGATTGTCTTGTTAAGCTAGATTTTCTGTACTAATGATGCTTATTTTATTGAAGGTCGGTCTTATAGGATGAACAATGGACTTGGATCACATGTTACTTCCCTTGCTTTCAGGCCTATTATCAAGTACCAAATTACTGTATGTCTTCATATTCTTAGCAAGATCTCTCCATCTGGGAACAACAATGCATATAAGCATGTTGAAACATACATGGAATGTGTCATTTCTTCTTTCTCGGAAGCAATCATATCAGGTAGTTGCATATGCCATTTCATTGTTTGTCTCGCTCAGAATATTCATGAAACATAACATTCCCCACATGATTAAATCCACAGCAACAATAAAAGAACTTGAGAAATGGATAGAATACAGGATTTTATATTTACACTGCAGAACACAATTACCAGGCCAGAAGTTACACATTTCGATTCTACTAGCTTATTGCAGAAATATATAAAGACCAAGTAGACTTGCAGGTGAGGCAACAATAACTCGAGAAGATAAAATTCATACGAAAACGACACACACATCCACTGTACATTAACATCAATAAGCAATAGCTGGAGGAGGAGCTGCACTGATAAACTGTGATGTTGCTTTGTTTCTAATCGGTGGAGGTGGCGCTCTTGAGTTGATCATTACTCTGAGGCTGCGGATTGGCACTATTGTCTTTCTCAAGATTGCATCTTGACTGCCGAAGTTACCTTCTTTTCTTCCACTTATCTTCCTCAAACCATTTCTTCCATCAACCTGCCAAAAACTCTTCTGTTCATCGTCAGCTAACATCAGGAACATGACAGCAAACAACAAAGGTCAGTAGTTAACCACCTGGAAAGTTTGATCCTTCAAAACAAGTTAAAGTCGAAAAGTTAAACCTCATAATTTCTCACTGCAACACTTACAAAGCATAAAGTATAAACTGAAGAATCAATGGGGATGAAAAGCAAACGTACTACGAGGAAGTAAAGCAGAAGTTGCGGGTAAAACTCCCACAAGAAGATATACAGCTACTAAAACCAAAACCAACTTTGCCGGCAAATCACTCATCTTCAGAAGCTGGAAGTAAGAATATTATGAGCTAGCTTAATGTTAAAGAGATACTATGATATTGAATGCAGTGATGCACCATTTTATAGCATAAGCTTAGCTGTATTGCACTATACAACTACTAGTAGTATAAATTGAGGGGTTTGGTGAAAGGAGGATTGTTTATGGTTAGGTTGAGAAAAATAAGAAGCTGACTTTGACTTCAGAGCCTCAGAATCCTCAGATGGTTACTCCCCTTGCTTTCATGAATAGCACAAGGACTTTCATATAGACACAATTTTGACTTGGAGTTTCCAAGTACGTACTAAATTTGTAGAGATAGGTTTGCTAAAGAATTCTCCCCTCCTATCATAACCTCTTACTATATCAGACCAAGACAGAAGCATACTACCAAAATCTGACTAGGACTGGGCATGGGTTGGGATGGACCCGTTTGTGACAGAAGTTGGCATACTGTCTTCCATTCATAGTTCTTTTCATTTCTATCGTTTGCCTCTAGTATACTAAAAATCTAATTTAAATCCTGCATAATTTCATTCATTAAGAATAATGATACATCCAAATTGCAGACATATAGTACTTGGGTTGAGCCTTGTACAATTGATGAGATTAATAGGCTTACATATAGAAGAGAAACCGCAAAAGCCAAAAGAACTTGCAATTGCAAATGGGGCAACAAGACTGAAAAAAAAAACACTTCTCAAGGGAATATCAACATCTACAAAATACATAAAACAGATCGATAGCCATCATGAAGAGGGTGGTGGAGCATTATTCTGTGATTTCGGTGTACTTCTAAGAGGCGGCGGTGGCGGGGATTTGCTGATTGTTCTCAGGATGCGGGTGGGCGCTAGTTTCTTCATAACATCACTTTGAGATCCAAAGTTACCTTCTCTTCTGCCACCAGTTATCTTCATCAAGCCATATCTGCGGTCAATATGCCATGAACTCTTCTCACCTTCAACCACTAATATAAAGCACGCGAGCAATATTAACAGCCGGAAAGTTGGTCACTGAACAAAGTAAAGTCTTATGATTTCTCTACAACATATATTAGATGCAGCAGAATGAATGAAGGTTCAATAAACAGCTAATCATTATTCATATGGGGGGAAGGAGGGTCGTATTATATTACCATGAGCATACAGTGCAGATGTTGCAGGTGAAAATCCCAAGAGAAGAAATATAGCGACCACAGCTAAAACCAACTTTTTCGAAAAACCACTCATCATGGAAAGTAGGATTCAAGAAGTAGTAGAAACTTTCAGTGTGAATACTTTCTCATGTAGGATATTGAGAACCATGATGGACTTGTATATGAGCTGAATTATAGCATGATTATACTATACTCACTGTTCTGTTGTTTAATGAGGATTTGGTAGGACGATAACTTAAGGTTTTTAAGTTGAGGAAATATGGAGTTGACTTCCCCTTAACTATATTACATCTCCCTTAATATCATGGAAAGCAGAGCAATTTAGGTAGGCATACTTTGACTTTGGTTAATTGGTTCCACATACCGAGTATACAGCTTATGAGTGGGAAGGTATCCTCCTCATTTTCTTATCATGAGTTCATCAGAACAAGACAGAAGCATCCTACAAAAACTGGTCCTTTCGGTATACAGCTGGATACGATCTGAAGTCAACCGTTCCATCGAGTTGCTCCCAAAAATTAAACCCACAAAAAAGAATGCCAAGTTGTTAAATGTGGCTTAAATTAAGAGGGAATACTAGCAGCTGATTTTGAGAATACTACTTCCTAAAACATCTTCATAAAACTCACTTGTCAACCTCCTAACAACTCTATAGATCTTAACTTGGGCTCCTCTACCTATTTGGGATATACATCAGGCTTTTAAAGATCCATTACCTGGAGTCCTGGACTTGAAGAAGATTCATATGTTTAGCAAATAGGGCACAATGTACACACATGTTCAAGTTCTCAGAAATTGTTCAAACAAGAAAAAGTGCCAACGGACTGCTTAATGAAGACATCAGTAAACACACAACACCAGCAGCATCACACATTGAAACAAGGAATCAAAACGTACCAATTTCAACCACTGAACGGCTTCCACATATCAACATAACCAGCTAACGAAACCGGCAGCACCTTCCTCCATGCTGCAAGGTCAGGCACATCACCAGTAAGAGCAAGAGAACTATCTTCCTTCTGATTCCCAAGGCTCAACACGAAGAGCTTGTCTCCGAAAACCTGCTGCATAGCCTTCAAAGTCTCTTCCATAACCACTCTCCCATCAATCTGTTCATCCTCCGCCTCCACACAACTCCCTCCCACATTCACCATTATCCTCCCGCCTTTTCTCAAACACTTGGTGAGCATCTTCCAAGTATTCGGGTCCTGAAGCTCAGGCACCAAACACCCTTGAGAAAACAAGTCCACCAATATTCCGGCAAACCCCTCTTTCGAAGTGGCCTTAAACGCGTCTCCGATATGAATCACAAGCCTATCCCGGAACTGCTTTTCGAGCTTGGTAAGCCCAAAGTACTCTCTGGCCACAGCAACCACAGTTGGGTCAATCTCCCAGCCGTGGACCACCCCTTGCGGGTACACCTCCAGAATGGAGCGGGCCGCCGTACCCGCCCCGAATCCGAGAATGGCAACCGGACCGGGTGGCAGAATCGGCGGCAAGGTGGCGAAAACGTCCAAGTAAGTGTTGGTGAGGTTCTTGAAGATGTAAGAGATGCTGTGGATGTTTCCGGGGACGTCAAGAAGGAGGAGACGTGCTCCGGCGAAAGGGTGGTCGGCTCTCCGGGAAACTTCGAGGACACGAATGTAATTGTACCTGGACTTGAACTTGGCGAGGACTTTGACCTCCTCGGCGGGGATGCCGACGTCTTGGGTCTGCTGGGACTTGGCTGTTAATGTTGATGGATGGAAGTGGATAGGGTTTGGAGGTGTTCTGGGACAGATATGGAGGAGGTTTGGAGTGGTGGGTTGGTCTTGAAATGGGTAGTGAATCAACGGTCGAATTTGGACAAGGTTCTGCAAGAGTGACATTTCTTATTGCTTTCTCTGTTTTCTCTTTGCCTACTCTGTCTATGACTCTGTACAGAGAAGAAGGCAAAGATAATGAAAATGGCGGGGCACTGAGAAAAATAATAAAAATAGAGAATATGAATGGAAACAGAGGCTCCAAACTACAGAAGGGTTTTTCTCTGCACATTGTTAATAACTTGAGTATTGATAGTCATTTATGAACCAGACTGTAAGATGGGTTTCACACATTTGTGATACCGAGCCAAAAAGCACTAGTTTTCTGACCATTAATCTGTGCCTACTCTAACATTATAGGATGTCTACATCTAGAGACTCTAAACATTAATCTCTGATTCACAAAACATCTTTCTCTCTAGGAGATACAGGTGCATGAAATGAGAATCTATGGAATCCATCTTTAGCAGCATGGAGGATGATCATCGTCTTCATCCATCTCATCAGCATCAACCCTGTAATAACAGATACAAACATTGGCATCAGATGAGGGGCAACTTCCTAGATATTATATTGTGAAACTAGATCTCATTATCATGAAAATGAGTACCATAAATAGAACATTTTCAGACAAGAACATAAAAAAGCATTGCAAGCTGAATGTAAAAACACACAATTAAAAAGGGTGATGCCAAATGGCAGGAGAATAAATAGATACAAAATCACTGTAATTACAGTAGGAAATACAGAACCCTAACCTCAATCCAGTACTAGTCCCAAGCAGACCACCAGAATTAGCAAATTTCCAAGGCTTCTCATCATCGTCGTCATCATCAGGATCAGAATCATAATCCACACCATCCCAAATACGACGCTTTGGTCTGTGATCCATGCGCTCTTCCGCCTACATCCAGTCAAATCAGTAGTAAAGTTGAGAAGGACAAACAATGGAAACATGAATCCTTGACAACTATGCAGTTAATCTTTCACTAGACACAAACCTCCTCTGGGACTTCTGTAGTTGGTGGTGTTGTCTGGAAAGGGACGCTTGGGGCATGAGGTAGTGCAGAGAGCTGCTCTAGCAGGGTGTTCCTGGGGAGGATAATTATGATTAATAACAAACCCTGTGCAATAAGCCAACAAGCTATTGAGCGAGAGAGATCTCAAGATATGTTTCCAAGCTAAAGTTCAATGGCACCAACCCAGAAAGTTGCAACAATTTTGGGGAAAGGTAACAGAAGCAGAAAAAATGGAATTACTAATAGAATGTGCAAACATCATATAAGAAACACCGTGGTGATTTAAATAAAAATATCCAAGTGGCAAAGTAACTAGGTGAAGGAGGTAAGCAATCAGTAAGAACCAAAAGTAAAGAGATAAATGAGGCATTGAAGGAGATAGAGAACCCAGTATCAATATTTGTGAAAGTGCTCCTAACTTTCTAATGAAAAACTAAGATTGCTTGTGGAACACAAACTTTGAAAGAACTAAACATTACATCACAGAATATAATTAAAATCCAAGAACAATATACCCCTAAAACTGCCAATAGTTGCAAAATACTTAGGATGAGTTGTTTCTGGTTTACAAGATATTATGAGTTCTCAAATGTTCAGAACCACAAGATTGTACCACAGATATATTACAAGTTTAACACCAACCGCATATTTCACTTGTACAGCTCTAACTATTTTTCACAATCTACCAATGAATAATTAAGTAAAAAATCTTTACGTATAATATGTAAATAATATTATTACAATTGCATTGTACCAACTATTAAGTGTATTCACCTTATATGCTCCATATCCTTGGGCGTGTTGAGGTTCTCCATGTTACAGGTGTCAACATGAAGTGTGTAACCTGGGCCAAAATACTCATAGTATTCGTTGTAAGGCAATTTATTTTCTGGTTCCACCCCAACAGCCACAGCAGTCTGTTACAGACAAATGCGAAGTCATATGAACATCTCATCACGAAGGAGATTGCATCACAACATACACAAAAAGCGGATGTTATGCTGATTATTAATAGGCGAGAATAAGAGAGAGATAAACCTCATAACACCAGCAACGAGCAACATTTCTGATTGTATATCCTCCCCCTCCCAAAACCATCAAAGGAACATTAAATGAACGACAGAAGCGCAGACAATCAGCATGGCCTTTGACCGATAGGTTGAAGCACCCCAACCTATCACCAGATAGTGAATCCGCTCCACACTGAAGAACAACTGCTTCTGGCTGATACATCTCCATAACCTTTTGAATGAGGGGCCTAAATAGACTACGGAAACTTTCATCATCCAAGCCATCATTCAGCGGGACATTCAATGCATAATTCTTTCCAGGCCCCACACCAACATCCTTGATATGCCCAGTCCCCGGAAAGAAGTCGCCAAACTTATGGAAGGACACGGTCATTACCCTATCAGTGGTGTAGAAGGCCTCCTCCACTCCATCTCCATGATGAACATCAATGTCTATATACAGAACACGCTGCGCATCAAGAATGACCAAACCGCGTAAGAAATCTACTAAACAATAATGAACAGAAAAAAGAGACACCTACGCCAGTATACAAAGTAATCTGGATAAGAGAAAAAAACACTTTCACCAATAGATATCAGCCATTCAAATACAGGACCTACTTGCTAGAAATGAGAAAATGCATAGCTCAGTAACTAAAAACCACTACGAAACCACTAAAATGCCTCATAGCACCTAACTCCTGGACGTCCTGGCACTATCACATAACAGGAAGTACAGCCAAAGCAAAGAGCACACATACACTACCAAAAAAAGACATTTAATTAGAATTTCTGAACAATTGAAAGAAACGAAAACATACATGATAGAGCAAAATTAGTTTTCAATTGTAGCTAGCACAGTAAAAAGTTCATAGCATATATACTTTTCTATTATCAAACACAACGATGCTCATCTGTATCTAAAACAATACAGAAAAAAATTAACGAGAAATGATCACTTTAAGCGATTAGGGTTACTACCTTGTGAACCTTGAGCAGCTCAAGAATGCCAAGCACAATGTCGTTGACATAACAGAACCCGGAGGCCTCAGACTTCTTAGCATGGTGAAGCCCGCCAGCCCAGTTAATAGCGATGTCGGCGTCACTCCGATTGAGCTTGACGGCGGCGCCTATGGAGCCGCCGGAGGAGGCCTGGCAGAAGCCGAAGAGGCCATCGAAGACGGGGCAGTCCTCGCCGACGTTGAAGCGCTTGAATTGGCGGGCATGGACGGAGTCAGGGAGCAACGCCGGCGAGACGGAGGCGAGGAAGTCGACGTAGTCGGTGGAGTGGAATTTTCTGATGTCCTCCGGCGCGGCGGGGAAAGGGCGACTGATCTCCATGCGGCGGTGGAGACCGTAGTGGACGATGAGGTTGTGAGCCATGCGGATGCGGTGGGGCTTCATCGGGTGGCCTTGGCCGTAGTAGTAGTCGCCGACTGTTGGCTCGTAGAAGTAGCTCACGCGCCGCTTCGTGGCGTCGGGGCCCGACGGCAGCGACGCTCCGCTCGACTCCATCTCTCAGTCTCTCTCCTCTCTCTCACTCTTCCTCTCTCGCTTTGAGAAAAAGTAACGAGTGGTGTAGTTACGACGTGTCGTACATTAACGTGTTCTCTTTGGAGTCTCGGGTCGGGTAATATACGGGTTTGCAACTTTGTATCATTGGGCTTAAGACATCTGGTGTTGGCCCAATATGATGCTGCCCATAAACCCTATTGGGCTTTGTACAAAGCATTTACACCATTTTTTCTGTGTATTTATCCCATCACAGAAATATCTCCCTTTAAAATTCGGAGGGTTTCATTTTGGCAATAAAAGGGTGATTTAAGAATATTCATCATGTCTTAACACCTCAAAAAAAAAATATTTATCATGTCTTATAACCAACTTAACATAAATAATGTCTTAAAAACGTGTATTTATCATGTAAAACATACTCGATCACCACTAAAGAAACTATGTGTGCCTCGGCATGATACATGTTTGAATCTTTGATATACAGGTTGAATTAGTTAATCATCAACCCATGTTAATTGGTCTCTAACTAATAATAGCGGTGTGAATAAAGAATCCAAACAGTTTTACTTCGTCTGCTGGAAAGTCCGGCCCATTAGACTTCTATGTACTTAAGTGTGCTACATGATCGCCGAGAAAAAAAATGTGCTACATGATTATATTGACGAAAGATTACATAAAAGTACGAACCGAACAAACAATACTATCTAATTTTCTCTACAAAATATGTCATCATCAAAAGCAGAATTATGTGAACTGAATTAGAAAGTGTATTGGTGTCAAATCAAGAATTTTGTTATCAATTGGGGACATGAAACTTTAATCAGCAGGGTTAACTTCTCGAGGCACTCTTATTGCAACTTTTGACTTAATTTAAACAGTTCTGCAGTGGATCTGATATGTATTGAACTAGACAGCGAATAATATATTACATACATATTTGTTTACGTGTTAAGTTTTTATTGATTTAAAATTAATTAAAAATTATAAAGTTTAAATAAAAAATAAATAAATAAATATTAAATTCTTCTTTTACCTTTTTTTTATAGGTAATACACTTATTACACTAATAATTTTCCGTAAACGAGGACTAAGAAAGAAATATGTTTAGACCTATACATATAGACACCTCATTAGCTCTAGGTTGAGCAGTTGAAAGGAGTTAATAACCTCAGAAAAACATGAACTTAACTAAGCAATCATGTGATAAGATACAATCCCCTAAAACAACATGCAAAAACATAAAAAAGATCAAACTCATCATAGAGACATCCTGTGGCATCACCTAATCAATTAACCATGTATCTCAATTGTGTTGAAATTGTACGGCTCCATACAAGTAGAATAAAGCATATAGAGAGCATCTTTAGTACACTAGAGTGTACTTGCACTACTTTTGTGCCATCTAATCTTCATCTGTCATTTATATGGCACTAACATCAATATTAATACTGTTAAAGATTTTTTTTTAAAGTAATTAAAAATTAAATAAAAACAAAAAATTAGTCAATCATGATAAACACTAATTGAGGTGACCAATTAATATGGCATTCAATGATATTTTATTATTATTATTAAGTAAAAAAACCTATACCTACATTCTAAAACGTAACCCCCTAAACTCTAAATTCTAAACCCTAAACTCCAAACCTTAAACCCTAAATCTCAAATCTCAAATCTCAAACCTAAACCCAAAACCTAAATCCCAAACTCTATTTCCTCAAATCTTAAAATCCCAACTGCAAACTTAACGATCAAATTAGCAAATTTATTTTTCCTCTACATTGTTGGTATAGGAAGATATACATTTATAGAGAAAATTTAATACAGGGTCTTTCATTATAGGTCACATTTCTATTGTCCACGTTAGATTTAATCCTATGATAATTTAACTTTCATTATAGGTCCTAGCAATCATCATATGCGCCAGATAAGTAATATTATACCTCTATAACTCCAAATAATTATAATTCTTGCCACTCTAAATAAGAAATCCCTAAATATAATTCCCCCAAAGTTCAAAAAACCAATTCTCCATATTTCACGCTAGACGACGGTTTCTCAAACGCTCGATCCGACCTAAATTTCTGCCACCATGGTTATGAGCATAAGGTAAAATTTATTATTTCTTAATGGTGGAATATGCAATAATGAGAATCAGATAGGAGGGAGAGATTATGGGAAGAGTTATTGCTCGAATCAGTACATATGTAAGTACGACAATGTCATAGTTGACGACATCTACCAGTACATCAGGTTCATCTGTTGGAGACAAAATTTGGTATTTTGGATATTCCACCATCAGAGGTATGTTTTCTTTAAGGTCTGCAGCTTTATTCTACTTGCATATCTAGGTGTGTAGTGCTTCTATTGGAATGGGTTTTGTACCTATTACGAAGAATGGATTATGTTACCTATTCTAGTAGTAAAGGTTGTTGTTGTGTACCTTCTGCGGAGTTTGAAGTGTGTTTATATAAGTGAATATGTTGTAGAGATATTTTATTGGTGTTGGTGTATACCTCCGTATGGAATATAGGTTGTGAATTATGTTACCAACGTTTGTTGTAAAGGCTTTTGTTTTGCACCTTCTATGAAAGTAGAGGTGTATTTAAGTATGTGAATAAATATGTTAGTGTGTGGGAACATTACAACACAATACGTCCAGAACGGATAACAACTTTGGATCACTGTTTTGGTGAAGCGGCTAAGTTGATAAGATGTACTGGTTTGAATGTTTGTGAAAAAATTAGTATGGGTTGCATGGTGTACATAATGTAGATTGTAACATTGATCCTCTACATGTAAATTGCAGCGTGCCGCTATCATCGACCATTTTACATTTCTGAAACTCCATGGTGAATCAATAATTGATAAGGATATAATTTGAAAACATGTGATACGGTGAAGGTAGGTCAAGTTATTTCAGTACAAGCTCTCAAACGAAGATCGGAGCTTGCTTATCTAGTTGGCAGGTGACAATGTCAAACAATTTCCTATCAAATTGAACAAAGAATGCCCACAACAAGCCACTGAAAGGTAATTTACAAATATATTTCTATTAATATTATTCAAAGATAAACATCAAGGTATATGACATAGCTGATACTTGTTTTGTAGTGTGGATTGTGCTATTTGGGGTGATGTACATCATGAAGCAGTTGTCTGAAGGGGTAGTGGTAGAGTCTACATTTACAAAAGGATCATTGACAAGCATGAAAGTACATATTTTAAAAAGATTTATTAATGTACCAAACATTGGGTGAGACTAATGTGTCTCTTAGAATGTTAAAATTGGGAAATAACGCGTCACCTTTGTTTCATGGTGAACGATTTGTTGGATTTCAGTGTAGATGCCTGATCTATTAATATTTGAAAGTTTTCTTAGTGAAGTTTCAACTTATTGTTTCCTTCATTATGCAAATGTCAGATCAATAATACTAAACGATTTGTGTCTTACTGAAGAGGTAAGGCAAGGACAAAAACTGGTTGTATGGGCGATGTTCCCCAATACGTGGTTCACATTATGTTCATCACTGTGCAATTGTTTGATAAACAAGCTACGTAAACGTCTACTTAAGAGGTAGTATGTAATGAGATCTCTAATGTTTAATTAGTTGGTGATGTTAATAATGATTGTGGATATATGGTTATATTGATTATGATAATATTTTATTGCTTTGGTTTTTAATTCTTTAGATGTGTTCCTGTATATATAGTAACCAATTATCAGAACCTACATTTTATACGGAGGTATACACCAAAATTATGTCTCTTCAACATATTCACGTACTTAAATAACCATCTACCTTCATACAAGGTGCAAAACAAAAGCCCTTACAACAAACATAAGAAACATAATTCACAATCTATATTTCATACGGAGGTATACACCAACACCAATAAAATGTCTCTACAACAGATTCACTTATAGAAATACAATATTGTGTGATTCCTACGACAAAGGAATATGGATATGTACGTTACTGAAGCAATTTAGCAAATCATATTTTCCTACTATATATGTAGATGTAGGAGTAAACAAGCAATCTCAATCCGGTGCTATGGCTTGTGGAATTTATGTGACTTGTCTTTGGTATAGAAAGGTTTGAGCCAAATTGTGTAATTAAAAGGGAAAACCGAGACAAACACGGTTTCTTTGAAAAAATTTGTGTTCAAACAAAACTAAAATATGATTATAGCAATAGCAAGAACTACAAATAAAGGCAACAATGTTTTAATCAATATAAGACACTAAGAGGTTCCTAAATTGCAACATTACAAGTTTTTATGTAATGTCTTCCAACAACGTCACACCTACCACACTTGATTGATCTCACTTACTCACCAGCAGGCCAAATTCTTTTTATACGTGGATGACTAGGGGGCTTCTTTCTCAATGGAGGCTTAATAACAGGGTTACAAGATTCTTCTTGTGTGCTCTTCTCAATATCAGGCACACGGGTGATAGGAATGTTATAAGTCTTGTTGTAGAATTCCAGTGTGAAGTAAGGTTCCACATAATCATGTGGATCACCTTCATCTGCAACAATGACAGAGACAACATGGGCACAAGGAAACCCTTTGATTTGCCAAAGATGACATAAACACGTGCGAGTTTGGAGGTCAACATGGTAAGAATAAGTATCTTGAATCTCAAATATATAATCATTTTGATCAAATTACATCCCAATGTCTACTTGCTTCGTAGAGCTTGTTTAACAACTTCTCCATTGTAGGACATATAGATGTTGTCCACTTTGATGCATCATGACATCTTGCAACATAGGAAACTATTAGCTTGATTTGTAATCTATCAATCAATTGATAAATAGGAAGCTCACGCTCCACTATGATCCATGAATTGAAAGCCTCAGCCAAGTTGGAGCACATTTCTCCATATTTCTTTCCTGTGTAGAAGATAAATGAAGATTAGACTATTTATATACAAAATTTAAATATACAATACAAATGTGTCTCATCGAAAGGAAGATTTATACCTCGGAGGAAAGCATTAGACCAGTGTTCCTTTGGAGTGTCATTTAGAAACTTTTCGATGGTTTTTCCTCCATCCTTGAGAAATTTGGACATATGAGTATCAAAATGATTACTCGTGGGCGCATAAGCATGCCTCTTAAAGCACTTTACAATCCAGTTCATGTACCGTTTGCCCATTGACCCCAGATATTTAGTCAGGATATTATTCTTCAAATGATACAAGCAAAATGCATGATATGAATCTAGGAAAACTTGTGCAATAGCTTCGAGAAGCCCTTTGTTACGATTAGAAATGAAAGTGATTATGCGGCCTTGAGGCTCCAATATTTTGCGAAGGTTTTCCAAGAACCAAGTCATATTGTTTTCATCTTCAGAGTCACTATAGCAAATGCCAACGGGTATATACCTACAAGTAGGACACATAACTATGTCAACGTCAGAGACTTGAACCTGAGATATATTTTCCTAAGACATGTACCTTTCTTATGCCTAGTACATTTATATAAATTAATGGACATGTATAACATATGTATATTAAACATATTTCACTAAATAAATCGAAAGTGTAGGGTATGATGATGATACCTTGATTATGCTTTCATGTTGAAAGTGTATGTATATTCTTTCATGTTGCCGCTAGAATATGCCATTTATATTTGTTCCTGATATAACTACCATCAAGACAAAGGAAAGATCGACAAAATTGGTACCCTTCGATAGAAGCATGAAATAATATAAAAAGTCTCTTAAAACGGGATGAATTTATATCACACTCAAGGACACAGCGGGAGTCCTTATTTGTGTTCTTCAGAGCCTCCATATACCATTCCAATTGAGCATACGAAGATTCCTCATTACCATGAACTTGGACTTTGGTCATCTCTTTACCCTTCCATGCATTGTAATACGATTTTAATCCATAGTTCTGTTTGAAATCTTTTACAATGTAGAGACTATCTTAGACCTCATCAAAATATTTTTTTGTTTGCGCATTCGACCTCGGCAAGAGTGCTCATTATTCAATGTAATAATGAAGAAAAAACCATTTGCAGTGTTAACTCTACCCTGAACCTTCCAATCGCACAAAAATATATTTGGATGTAAGCTGTTCTTTGTCATTCTTGATATATTTGAACATAAATCATTTTTCAAGACCGTACTTGGAGAGCTTATCTCTAAATTCAATAACACCACCCTCAAATTTTTGTCCGACTGCTCTGATATATGTTTTCCACTCACGAGATAAAAATAGTTTACCTTAAGGATGGGGCATACTTCTTGAAATACTCATTTTCATCATCTGAATCATTTTCTTCATCGTAGCCATCCTCGTCAGTATCTGCACTGTCTTGATTGTCATTGCTCCCATCAGCATTAGTTTTCTTTTCATTAGAAAGAGAGAAAAGCAAAACTTGCAAATTCAAGTCTGATTTTTGGAGACACGAAGGGTGGTTGCCAATCGAGTATGTCAACTTAAAAGAACAAGAATCCAACTCACTAAAACGCAAACAAATTTGACTAGTAAGTAATCAAATGATGAATTGGAAATCGAAACTGCAATAGTGGTCGTGTGTGGAGGGCATCGAGCAATGACAACACCCTCCATCAACTACACACACAAAAATGCAGCCATATATCACTAAGAGGAATATGAAAAGCATACATATATGAAAGGGAAACACTATCCGAGTAAAATAACTTCATAATGAAACTTACCTTAACTAGAGAATTTAGAATGAATGATATGAACCTTATAGCATATATATATATAAAGAAGATGATTTTGATCAAAAACGACATCATAATTATGAAAAGCTTAAGTCATGGGTTTGACAAACAATTGAATAACGCCTACTTTAATGCTATTTATATTTGGCTCATAAATGCAAAATTATTTGTGGGTATCAAATTCAAATGAAAATTGAAATTTCGATGGACATTGATTGATGAAATTAAATATGACTTTAGAAAATTTTGATACATAATGAGGAAACTAATATATATATATATATGTTTAGTAATATTCCAAATCTTCTCAATAAGATAAGGGCACCATTGTCCGGGAAAAATATTTAAATTTTACCTCATGGTTAGGAATTTATAGATATGGAAACAAATTTAATGCAATAGCTGACTCATAGGACATGGATTAAAAAAGTCAAATGGTCAGGACTACAATTAAAACAGAAAATGATTATAGGACTTAGGATGAATGTTTTCTTTTAAAATTTGACAATGCGTACTAATACATTTATATTGTGCGGTTTTAAACTCTTGATGATTAAAAATTAAAAAATGGCATTTCCTAAACCCTATATACTTATGTCGTCATAATATATATACACATAAATTGTACAAAAGATTTAACATCGTTTATTTATGCTTTTTTTTTGTATAGATCAACAAAAATCAACTATAAATATTACTGGCCATTTAGAATTTATTTCTCTAAAACTGTATTGACAAATCATTCATATATAGTTCAATTTCAATTTTTTTTCAACAATGTGCTTTAATATATTACCGAACTTCAAGTATTATTGTACGAATTTTTAATTGTGGAGCTCATCTCAATTAAGTTAATATATGAAATTATTAATAATAAATCCAAATATCTATATATGTTTTGTCTTTTAGGGAAATATATGTTTGATTTATCACATTAATTTAGGTCAAACTAAGAATAAAGACTTAATTCCTTAATATATATTTTAATCTTCACATTGGACAATTGGTTTGTCCAAATTTTGTTGTCAATCATTTTGATATTGCAAGATATACATTTTTATGTAATCAATTTATTTGTATAGACACATTAGTGTGGATATTAGAATTTTATACAATCCATAACAATACAATTGAAATTAAAATATTTGATATAAATTTGAGTATTTTAATTACCACATAGTGAAAGCTTTATACACATATAAATTAATCCCATTTTAGTTTTAAAAAAATTAACCCTATTTACGGTAATTTGTGAGTGAGGAAAAAATATAAACTACAATAGTAGGCAAACAAAGAAGTGTTGGATCACAATGTAAAAATATAAAAGTAAACATATTTGACAATATGTACCCATCCAGGCATACGTTACATGTTATGTGGCATGGAGATGGGTACAAATTTGAATACGTGAGAACGATTTATCGACATTGTTAATATCGAAAAATATACCTTTATATATGGCTATATATTTAAGTTACATACGTCACACTTATATATAGAATTAAAATTGGATTCTTAGATATTTCATTTTCAATCAACAAGTTTTTCACAATTTATGCCTTCAATCTCACACACAATATTTCACACACACACACACACACAATATATATATATATATATATATTGTCTTGACCAGTTAGATCTCAGCCAGTGATATTAGGGTTTGGGTCAAGGTATGGGTATTTACAAAAAAAAAATTGTTGAAGGAGAAAAGTAAAGAAGATACGCAATATACTGAAACTGTGATTTTATTCATTGATAGATAGCCTTATATAGGCATTACAATCTGTCAAAAATCTATATCTATATAAATCAGGGATTGAGAGAATATCTACTTCTATTCTAATTAGGACAAGACACACACCGGGATACCACGAATATTATTTTCCTTAAACACTCTCATTTGTGTCGCGATCCTAATGGATGATGCATAACATGTTGTCTCACTAAAAACTTTGTCAAGCAAACAAAAACCTCTCAGGTAAAACAAAAGCTTGGTCGAAGGGAAAAAGAGTACAACACATCAACTATAAAAATGCCACATATAATATACATTCCCCCTAATGTCTATGAGATGAACTCCTCTTGATCAGTAACTAAATCTTGGAGTTCAAACAATCTTCACATACTAATGCGTCTCACATGCTTTGCAAATGTAGATTTAGGTAGTGACTTGGTAAACAAGTCTGCAGCATTATCAGTCAAACATACCTAACACACATAAATGTTCAATAACTATTGCTGTGACCGATTGAAGAAAAACTTCGGCAATATGTGCTTGGTATGGTCTCCCTTAATGTATCCTAATTTTATTTGTTCAATGCAAGCCGCATTGTTCTCAAAGATACACGTTGGTGTCGTAGTAGTGGAAAGTAATCAACTAGTTCCTCGAATGTGATGTATGATTGACCTAAGCCAAACACACTCCTTAACCGCTTTATGTAAAGAAATAATCTCATAATGATTCTAGGAAGTAGCAATCAAGGCTTGTTTTGTTGATCTCCAAGAAATCGTTGTGTTTCCCATGGTAAAGACAAAACCTATCTGGGAACGTCCTTTGTGTGAGTCAGAGAGGTACCCAATATCATTAAGATATCACAAGGTGTCTCTGAGTAGGGGACTGCATCGAATAGAGGAACAGTGCTTGCAGCCGGACCAGAATTTGACTGGTCGAACAATTCTGCGACGGATCAAAGGTATGGCTCTGGTCTGTCCAGGATGCAACTTTCGACGGGTCGAGAGCCCTGGAACGAGCATGTTGCATTTCAAACATCCCTTTTCTAGGAATATCATGATTTTCTCTATATTCTTTGTAGGAAAATAACAAGCCCGTGTCTATGGAACCCTTCAAGTATATGAAGATGTATTTTATACCATTCCAATGACGTTGTGTATGTGCATAACTAAACCAAGCTAACAAGTTCACAGAGAATGAAATGTCTTGTCTTGTGCATTGAGATAAATACAACAAAGCTCCAATGACACTAAGGTATGACACCTCAGCTCCCAACAATTCCTCATCATCATCTTTCGAACGGTACAGATCATTATTGAGTTTCAGACTGTGTACGACCATTGGTCTGCTAAGAAGATGTGCTTTGTTCATGTTAAATCACCTGAGCATGTTTTGAATATAAGCAGACTGGTGAATAAGTATTCCACTAACTTGATGTTATAATTCCAAACCAAGACAAAATCGAGTCCTACCAAGGTCTTTTATCTCAAACTCGGATTTCAAATAACTAACCGTCTCATTGATTTCATCAAGAGACACAATGATATTCATATCACATAGACCACTCCAATGGAAAATCACGAACTTGTTCTCTTAATGAACACACATGAGCATAAATCACCATTTTTGTATCCCTTCCCAATCAAGTAGTCACTGAGGCGTGTGTACCACATCCTACAAAATTGTTTCAATCCATACAGTGAATGCTTCAATCTGATTAAATGAGCACTCCATGGTGTAGAGTTACTTAAATTGGGTATGAACACGCCTTTTGGCACTTTCATATATATCTTAGAATCAAGATTTTCATAGACATATGATGTCACCACATCCATCACCTGCATGTTTAATTTTCGGACAGTACAAAACTGACAAGGTAGCGGAAAGTAATTATGGCCATAACTAGAGAGTATGTCTCCTCATAATCAACGTCAGGGCATTGAGAGAATTCTTGCGCCACAAGTCTATCTTTATACCGCATGACTTCATTTTTCTCATTACGCTTTCGAGCAAAGACCCATTTATATCTATCTGGCTTCATATTTAGTGGGCATAGCACTACATGACCAAATATCAGCCTTTTTCTTTAGAAAGTCTAGTTTGACATGCATTGCTTCTTTTCATTTTGGCAAACCCGCTCCCCGCTGACATTCAGAAACCGAGTAAGGTTCCACTTTCATCATTGTCAATGATCTCCTGAGCGACAGAATAAGCAAAAGCATCATCAACTACCTTGGATGATCTATCCATAACAATGCGCGCATCATTGTTATATAGTGAGATTTCACCGTTCTCTGACATCACATAAGGTTCTAAAGCGTCCTTCAGAGATGTCATTTATGATTCTAGGACATAATTGTAGACAGGAACGATCTCATGTATGGGATTCACAATGTTGATGATGAAATGATTATTTTGTGCATAGATGGCTTGCCTTTTCATCGGCAGCTCATCTGTGGATTTTCTTAGTCTCCCCATCTTCCTGGGGTGAGAGCCGAGGTCGATGCTACTCCATCCACATGGGCAAGAGGCACGTTACTCTGCTCTGGAGTTTCTTTAAACCGCTCATTGGGGACTTCCAACCTTGCAGAAATATTTGCAGTAGGAATGCGTGATCTCGTCACTTTGGCAATATCAGTGAAGGAGTCAGGCATCAAATCTGCTACCTTCTAAAAATCAAGTATACGCCGCACATCAATATCACTTTGAGATGTGTGTGGATCTTCTTGAAACGTAGTGAGACGAGCATTCCACGTCAATTCCTGACGTTTAACCAGAATGGAGGTATTCATTTCTCCCCTTTACATCGGGAAGTATGTTTCTTCAAAGTAACAATCTGCAAATCTTGCAGTAAAGAGATCTCATGTCGAAGGTTCTAAGTAACGGACAATTTTTGGATATTTATAACTAACATATATGTGTAATTGACGTTGAGGACCAATTTTAGTATGCTGTGGAGACGCAATTGGCACATACATTGCACAACCAAATATGCGTAGAAACAAAATGTCAGGCTTATATCCAGTTACCAACTTGTATGAACTGAACGGTTGGCGTGCTACAATTCTCAAGCGAAGAAGCATTATTGTATGTAATACTTTATATCTCTAAGAAGATACCAGCAAATTGGTATGCATAACCTGCTCTAGCCACAAGCTGTAACCGCTTGATTTGTGCCTCTGCTAAACCGTTCTGTGAATGAACATGAGGGACGGGATGTTTAACTTCAATCTCAATCAACATACAGTAGTCATCAAAAGTCTTTTATGTGAATTCTTCTGCATTATCCAATATAATTGACTTGATCAGATTGTCCGGATGGTGAGCTCAAAGCTTAATAATTTGTGCTAGAAATTTTGCAAATGCAGTATTCCTTGTGGATAGCAAAGCAACGTGTGAGCATCGCGTTGATGCATTTACCAAAATCATAAAATATTTAAATGGTCTGCATTTCGATTTGATAGGTCCACAATATCTCCATGAATTCTCTGTATGAATGGCATGTTTTCAGTGTTATCAACTGCCAAGGAAGGTCTAGCTTGCAACTTAATTTGCTAATGAACAAACTTTGCGAAAAGAGCGATGAGCATAAGAGATTGTCATAAAGAAATCTTGTGGAATAACACTAGGTGTTGAAAACGAATTAAGATTATCAATCTCATTCACTCCATCAAATTTGATGGTTTGAGGGATTTCCACACGCTTTTTTCCTTTGAAAAATGGATAACCATAAGACTTTTTCAATATTTTGATCATCACATCATGACCTGGGTGTCCCAGTAGATAATCTCAAAGATTGTATGACGCTGTGTCACATACAGTAGTAAGTGTGACAACATTGATATAGTAAGATATAATCCATTACGAATTGCCCTTAACTTTTCCAAAGTATACTTTCAACTGCAGACCTCTGAAGTTATGCATAATAATTCTTTACCATTATCACTATGAGTTTCCAAGTGTAAAACATTGGCTCTAATGTCCTTAAAACATAGCAAGATTCACAATGAGTTACTTACGTGCGTACAATGCATCAATGACATGAATTTTAGTACTATGTGGTAGAAATAATTGTGCTGAACCACACCCTTATATAACCAGCATAAAACCAATCATGGTTGTCATGATGTATATAGCACAAGATCTATAAACAATGGCATATTCTACAGTATAGTATGAGTAGTACCACTATCTGCTAGACACTCGATCTCGCATTCAAACATACACAAAAGAATTTGAATTAATTAGTCCTTAAAACTTGTTGATCACTTTAAGTAAAGACTTAAAAATTTACCAAAATGTGTTCCTTAAAGAGTGCTGATATGACATAAGCAAACCAATGTAAATTATATAAAAAACAACATTTCCGGGTGATATCTTCGACAGGTCGAGAAGAACCACTCCATTGGTCGAAGAAAACCAAAATAAACTTTTGATTTTCCGATAACTATTTTCGATGGGTTGAGGATGTTTTTCTACGGGTCAAAAATCGAAAAAAAAATTCACAGTGGCTTACCTTCGATGGGTCGAGGTGAACTTTCGACGGGTCGAATAAAACCTAAACCAATATCAATTTTTCAATATATTTCTCGACAGGTCGAATTTGTGACATTTTGAAGATAGAAGCGTGCTTTTGATGGGTCGAGGGTAATTTCGATGGGTCGAAAAATGCCAAACCGTTTCAGAGTGAGACATTCAACGGGTTGAGAAAGAATCCCGACAGGTCGAAGGTCCCTGTAATTACTAAAAATCCTCTCTTTTGTCTCGTTTTTATGATACTTTGATGTTATAATGCTATAGGAATTTGTAGAACTTGAATCTTGTAAGCAATATGTATGAACATAATTATTCTTAATACTTTCAATTATCGAAAGAAAGAACTTTTATTGCTTTGCCAACATTAAAAATTACATCAAAAGATGCTTCTTATTCAATAATTATGTCTAAAAATAAAGTAAAAAATAATACTAAACTTGATTATATAGTAGAGATATCGGTCTAATACATAGACTAAGCAAAATATGTAGTCACTAGGTTTACATTGGGGATATCTACTACAATTAGGTTGGCTTCACCACCATCTTCCATCTCTTCATCCGTAGTGTAGTTGGTCTTATGAGTGAGGTACTGCTTGCATATTTTGTAGGCATTCTGGACATCTTTGGGTGCACGACATTGCTTGTCCATATGCTTGCTTGAACCACACTTATAACAAGATGCTAAGCTATGCATTGAAGGAGCAAATCTTAAAGAATTTTCATTGTTCCTGGAACCAGAATTTGATGAATTCTTGTTCGAGTTGTCTTGGCGAGTTCAAGTCATATTCTGACTGTTTCTTCCTCTTCCACGAGCTCTACACGTCCTCCTCTGCCACCACGAGTTTGATAAAGTTCTGAACGATTGTTCTGCTTATCTTTTTGTGCATTTCTAGTATGATGAGCCTTATGGACTTTCTTTGTACCATCGGACCAGGCATTGTTGTGGAGAAGAATCTCCTGGTGCCGTTCTTTCTTGGCCAACACACACATAAGATCACTGAATGATCTAAGTCTTCATTGCTCATAATCAATCTGATATTAGTAAGCAAGGGTGTCCATGGAGGTAGAAAATATAGTCAATGAATTTTCAACCATAGCTTTGTCAGTCTTGACAACGCCACAAATGGCAAGCTCAGATTATAGCTTCAGCATATCCTGGTAAAAATCATTGATTTTGGGGTAATCCAGTAACCGAATTTGATCCCATTTTTAAAGCAGTTCAGGAAGTTGTGCATTATACACATTGTTAAATCGTTCTTGCAAAGTCACCCACAAGTCTGCGGGATTGTTCTTTAGCAAGTACTGCTTCCTCATAACAGGATGAATATGTCTCATGAGAAACATAAGAGCTTACACTTTTTGAGCTATGGTGTCATCATTGGCTTGAGTGCCAGGTGGTAGTGGTTGGATTGTATCTGTGAGTCTTTTACCGATGAGAGTATCCCTCACATCTGAGACCCATCTGTGGTACTCTGCTCCTTAAAGATTAAGGATGGCAACTTCTGGCCTTGTTGGCTCAGTCATCTACAAAAGACAAAAGATGAAATTAGTTTACTGATCGAAAAATCACGATCACCAATTAAGTTTAGGGAATAAGAAACATGATCAATTGATGTATGGTCACCAATATCAATGCGATAACCGGTGGTTTCATGCCATACCTTATAAAACCGTGACTAACTCAGAACACAAAATATCGACTTCCTTTTTTGTTTATGTATACCGTGACTCCCCCAGGACCATCACTATTGTTTAAACTTTGAGTAGGAGGATTTAATCTCCTCTCACTCATACCTGCAATAATCCATAGGAACTAGAAGTATATATAAAATTCACGGTATTTAAACCTAAATCTAGGGTGTTGCAGCAATTAAGTTTTGCAACCTAATTCTAAATCGATTAATGTTAGCCGATTTATCTTGAGGGTGTTATGCTCGATATGAAAACTTCACTGGGATACAAGTTTGATGAGGAAAAGACCACGAAAGCCGGCAGGAGGAAGCTTCAGCGACTTCAAGGTGGTCGGCGGCGGTGGTGACTTCGTGCAAAGGAGGAGGCCGGCGTTGGAAAGTTGTAGTATATATAGTTTTTTCTTTTACGGGTTCAGGTTGCCTATCAATTCAAGAGTTACTGATAACGTGTTGAAGGAGAAAAGTATGGAAGATACGCAATAGACTGAAACTGTGATTTTATTTATTGATAAATGATCTTATATAAACATTACAATCAATTACAAATTCATATTCCTATAAATCAAAGATCGAGAAAATATATACTTCTATTCTAATTAAGACAAAATACACGTCAAGATATTAATAATATTATTTCTCTTAAACAAAATTATAATTTTTAATATACATGTACTTGTTAATATGTAGTAATTAATTTTATGCCATATATACATGAAGAACAGAGAAGATCGAGATCTCCAATCCTCCTGTATTCTCTCATCTTCTTCTTTTTTTCTTTCTTCAGTTAACGGAAGACTAAGAGAGAAACGGAGAAGTTTACCCGGAGAATTAACTTTTTTATTATTTAATTGCCAAATGCAAACGTGGTTGATTGGTAGCCGTTGGATATTCAATGAATGGATAAGATATCAAGTCAAGGATAAACAAGGGGAGAGTTTGCCAAGGGGAGGATCCGGACCGTTCACACAATGATAACGAAACCAACTAACACAATGAAGATATGGTTGTTAAGAATAGACCACAGAATTTTCGATGGCACAACATGCAATTAGTATTAGAGTTGATAATTCGGCTGGGACACCTCATCATTCAAGATGTAATTAAGCAAAAAATAATGGTAAATATGACGACTCAAACGTGTGACAAGTAAATTCGAAGAAGAAATGCATCGTATCATGATGAAAACATATCTCTCACGATTCTCTTAAAAAATTATATGAAACATCAAGTCTATTATACTAATCAACTAGTCTACAACTTTCAACTTTGTTACTACTTAATTTATTCTATTAATTATTCAATTAATAATCAATCCTGTATGGTATAACAGTATTTACTCTTCAGGTTGATTTGATTTGAAGCATCCGTCTTTGATCAGTGATCAATCGTGATTAATTACTATTAAATTTTTATTTAATGATTGATAGTAAATTGACTTTCAACTATTTTTTAATCACCTACTATTAGATGTAGATCTAACAACAGTTGACCACAACTGACCATATAATTTATTGGTCACTAGAGTTGACCACAACTAACCACATAATTTATTGATCACCAGATCAAGACTGAGCATTAGTCTTGATCTAGTAGTCAATAAATTTTATGGCCAGTCATAATTAATTACTGTTAGATCTCCATTCAATGGCTGATAATGAATTGTCTTCCAACTATGTTTTAATCATCTACAGTTGGCCACACTTGACCACATAATTTATTGACGAGTAAATCAGGATTCAACATCAGTCTTGATCTGGTGGTCAATAAATTTCGTAGTTAATCGTGATCAATTACTGTTAGATTTTTATTAAACGGTTGATAATAAATTGTATTCCAACTATTTTTTAATTATTTATTATTAAATATAGATCTAAAAACAAATAATCACAATTAACTATAAAATTTATTGATCACGACTTTTTGAAATATATATGTATGCGCGTTGTGCGCGTCTACGCAAATGATCGAGTAACATCCATGCTTATCTCTCAAAAAAATTGGTTAAAATTCACGATTCTTATTAGAGTTTTTTTGGATAGAGATTTTTGTTGGAGCTTCTAGGCTGAATCGCATATGTTCTTAATTTCCTTAGCTTCTTCGATCGATCTTCTCAATCCTGTCAAGTGTGATTTAAGCTGTCCCCAAAAGTAGAGGTGTCGTCTTAATTGACTGGCTAGCTGGCTAGCTCGCGGTATGAAAATTAATTTGATGCCCTGACCTCGATGGAGAAACAATATATTAAGCCTAGTGCGGCTAGCTCGCCACCGCTCCGCTCCGCTCCAATGCCCAGACTACAAGAAATATTCTTCTCCTATACACAATTTGAAGGAGGGGACACAAATTTAAAAATAGGGTGGCAAAGGCGCCAATCATTGGGGCAAGGAAGAAGGAAAAGAAATAGGCCGGAATTCCAATGGCTTTACTTTCACCATCATTTTGTGAACATCATCTCTTGAAAAGGAAGCTTTTCTTTGTTGGTCTTATGCAGACTGTATATCGTGAAAACGACACTACCTTTTATTGCAAAAAAAAAAGAAAGACAAGCAAATACGACCCCCCGCCAGCTTTGTATATATTTTCAAGCCTGCTAGACATCTTATTCGATATTTCCATTTCTTAAACACCTATAAATCTCGACAAATAATCGAGAATACTACAGGGGCAAGACAAAACAAGGATAGGAGACATGAATCAAAAGCTTCAAGCCCTTGCCCCTTAAAAAAATGAAACCATATGAGGAAAAGGTAGCAAGGTTAATATTACGTGCAATGTTATATGAAAAAATGAAATTGCATGTCGAGGCGTACAGCTACCTACCGAACTTTATATTCGATACTATTTGTGGCAAAGCGACGAACATATAATTCAATTAGTGTTTGTGGTCCTTAATTAGGACCACGATAAGCGTAATTAACCCGTCATACAATGCATGTGATATTGCTATGGATCGGAGTCTGCATCATACATATGTACCACAAGCGCATTTGAGCGTGAGAATTCTAGAAATGTGACTAATTTTGAGTGATTAAGTGGTGTGATTAATTCTGAATTTAGAATATTGTGGTTGTTAGATAGGCCCGGTCCAGAATCCAATCATTTTCATGGCGATTTCATATCTACTTCAATTACAATAAAAGTTTGATATAGTTATATACTAATCCAATCCGGCCAAAGCTAGCAACTTAATCGAATATCTAATCCATCCAATTACAGCTCGATCTTCTGGATCGGTTTGAGATCAGGTTGGACTCTTTTAGCTTCAGATCTTGCACACGGAATCGAAGAAAATTGTACATCCCTCTTTCAAATTACGAAGAGTAGTACGTATTCTAGTCATGAAGCTGTACGTACGTAGCAAGTGCTGTAACGTCAAAAACTTGTGAAGTTTTGGTGAGATTAGTGATATAAGTTTTACAAATTAAGCGGTGCAGTAATATGACTAGCCATGCATGAATATCTTGATCGAACCATCACCGCACCGATGTCAAGTTTAGCTTGCCAATTTGGTGAGATCGTGATAATTGATAAAGTAATATAAGTTCAACAATAAATATAATATTAAATGGACATGGTAAAAATTTAACCTAAACTTTCATGAATCTAACAGTGTTTCATTTCCTCACTTTGGAATTCATCTTCCTTCAAATTCTCAACAAATGATACTTTTAATATTTAAGAACACTTCTTAATCCCTCGGAGTAGCTGAGCTATATGTCGATCCTTCAAGTTAATCGGTACGGTCGCCGGTGCATGGCAGAGACCGCCAACAATAGAATTCAAACGGACTATCAAAAATATAGAGTAGGTAATACATGTATATCCAATAGGCAAGAGATCGAGAATTACAATCTCACGAATATAATATGAAAGCATGGCACTACATTGACAAAAATCTAACACATAAGTGCCACCATGCTCTCTTAATTGTCTTTGTTAATTAGTTGAAGTGTCTCATATAATATAGAAAACAGTATCACCGTCAGAGACTAAAAGATCCATGATTATAAGACACCATTGCATCGATACGAACCCAAAACTGAAGCTTGCACACTCTTCTGTATCAAAAAAAAAAATTGTACACCAACCTACTTCAATCGACTTATTTGACATGTAAAAATGAAAAAGTTCTGATCGAAGTTGAAAAGATAAAATGTGCACCGTAGGTTGAACACAAATTTAACGTTCGTGTTTCTTCTGATCGAGTCAAGCCGTATATACTACAGGAGCCCTTTTGGGTTGCTCGATCTATGTATATAAAGCTAGTATGGTCAGAGAAGTCTGTGCATCTGTCAACTACAATATTATTTCAGAAAGAAAAAGAGGATCGGACATGGAGTGGACCAAAATGAGATAAAGGATGTCGGAGGCATATATCCCACGGTGTTGACGTCGCCACACGAGCGAAGACTTACCGACTTAGGTAAACGACGTACAGCTTCAGCTCCCACCGCTCCATATCAGCCGCCGGAAGAGAGAGAGAGAGAGAGAGAGAGAGAGAGAGAGAGAGTCAAGGAGATAGATAGATCGTGTCGGAAGTATCAGAGATGACGTAACCATACGAGGGACTTGGACTCTTTTAACTGAGTAGGGTTCGATCACAATCACTAAGATGTGATGCCAACCCGGGCAACCCAACGTGTCCTTGCAAGCTGATATCTTCATCGATGACCAGTTACACGGTTGCATTGCCTTGCCACCTGTCACGAGTCCGGCCAACTGTCCGTGACCCATATATGTGTAATGGTAGGGTTTAACCTTATCAGAAACCCAAGTGCAAGTGTGGTGCTGGAGGGGCATATCCTACTCGCGACTACGTACGTTCACTCATGCAATACGTACGTACAAGACATCAACTTAATGAGTTTGTATGATAAGTCAACTTAATGAGTTTGTATGATAAGTCATTTCCCTCCATAATACAAGATGAGAGTTTGTGATTAATATAGAAGCGTAAGGATGAAGTATATATAGTATTGAACTGTTTTGGGAAGGTAAAGAGAAATTTTGGTATATATGGAAATGAGTGATCATTAGAAAAGAGATGCTTGACGTGTCTGTCAACAATATTTTATCGATAACATATGTTTTAAAAAAGTACTTCGTAAATTAAATTCATCTGTTGTATTCAGATTTTTGGTATTATACCAAAAAAGGTACCCGAACTCTTAAAACCTATTATCGTGGTACCTGCAACAATTTTTCGTCATTCTTCGTTAAATTTGGTGATGTGATAGTTTGTTTTTTTAAACAAAGCAGAAAAAGCTTTAGTGTCCTTAATTATTTTATTTCATTTTAAAAAAAAAATCTAAGTTTCACCGTCAAATCTCATTAAGAGAGTTCCAACGTTTCTCTCTCTCTCTCTCTGTTCCCCCAAAGTCGTCCTAAACACTGAGAGCCAAGCTCACCACCAGAAACCTCGAGACCCGACCTAAAAATCACTGAGCCCAACCCGCTCCCCAACGGAGGCTCCTTCGATCATTCCCGTGCCTACATGTCGTTAAGCCCACATGTGAGGCTCGGGTCCTCGTCCTTCGGGAGGCCCGGTGTCGTCAGGAGATCTGGCGAGGCTCGCGGTCCTCCTCCTCTTGCTCTACAAGTACGTGTAGAACGAACTAACGCCTGGGACGAGTGAGTTTGAGAGCTCTAACTAGATCCTTCTTTGGCTCAAAGACCCATACCTTGAGGAACTCGAACCCGGCTGCAGGACCGTCTGATTCAACGGAGGAGAGCTCTGGGCTATCATGATCGTTGGATGTGGTGGAGGACGAGTCGAACGGCGTGAAGATCACGTCGGCGTAGGACGGCGGTTCAAGGATGGAGTTGATGTGTACGTTGCAGTGAGGATGCAGATGCGAAGTTGCTCTGGAAGTCTACGACAGAGTATGACGGGGAGGATTGGTCGTTGGATGACGACAACGTTAAAGGCTCACCGTGGAGAGAGAGAGAGAGAGAGAGAGAGAGAGAGAGAGAGAGTTAAAGAAAAAATTAAAATACAAAAAAAATTAAAATAAGGGTATTAAAGTTTTTTTAGTATTTATTTTGAAAAATTTCAATGTCACGTCATCAATTTTGACTGATATAGACAGAGAGCAAACAAAAAATCGTTTCAGGTACCACGATAATAAATTTAAAAAAAAATTCAAATACTACGCTAATATTTTTTAAAGTTCCAAACTCGTTTTGATATAACACAAAAAATCTAAGTACTACAAATAAATTTAATCTTTATCAAAATGTACGTATATATATAACTGATATAAGTAGAATGTGTACCAGAAGTCCTGAACCATATTATGAGCTGTGTGGCATCACGATTTCATTAAGTTATTTTTCTTGTGCTCGATCGTTGAAACTAAACCACATACCTAGATCAATAGATCATCATGGAATCACGGAGGGATTCAGTTTTTTTTACTACTAAACACCGCCGTATCTGCACTAACGTAACGTGACGTACTAAATGAGTTGAGTTTTAATGTCTAAATGTTTCAACTTATAACGTTTATAGCGTAACGTACTACAAATTTACAATTGTAACAAGAAAGATCTCGTGAGTCATAATTGAGTAGTGTTGGTAAGCTTAATTACCTGAAGCGTGGAAATTTAATTATATAGAGTAAAATTTTGATAAATAAATATTTGATAAAATAATAATTTTGTTAAAATAATATTTGTTTTCGATCTCGATTCGGGACCAATTTATATTACTAGTAATCTCGTTAAATGTATAAGATGATATATATTAAATTAAAGTAATAATTTAATTAAAAGTTTATAAAAATATATATTAAATTCAATAAAATACATAAAATTATTTTTTCAGCTGCTACTTTCTATTTTCTCGATCAGCTTAGCTATTTCTTGAAAAAAGACTATTACACGGAGCGCGTGCTAGCGTGTTTGCTTGGAATTGTCTTTGATTCTTACATTTCAAATTTTAGGGCATTAAGTGTGTTTAATTAATGGTTATATACTGGCGTAGCAACAATCTGATCTATCTTAGTTGAACGATCATATCCATTAAAGAGGTCTTTATAGGCCTTATATCGTAGATATTTGGAATTTAAGTAAAGAAACATAGACGAACTAGGAATATGATATATAAACAAATATTCTTAAAAAAATATAATTAACTATAAAATATTTAAAAATTTCGATAAATTAATAGATTATTAATTTATCGATAAATAAATAAATTATTCATTTATTGAGAGAATAATAATTTCATTAAAATAATAATTTTTTTCGATCACGTTGTTATTCATTTATATATTAACTGTATACATTTTTGGCCATTAATCATTTTTTTTCAGATTGGAAATGAACTTATACCAAGTTAATTAGATAGGGTCCTCTAATAATATGACTAAGATCCCCCACCCAATAAAACTTAAAATTAATATTGGGTTTAATTAGTAGGTGGATGACCTAATTTAAAAGCTAGACCATGTGCCTGGAATCACTTATGTCTGCTTCTCCACAGTAATTGGGACTAGAGATGGACCAGTTGCTCTTAATCGACTGGATCAAGTGCTGATAAGGATGTCAGGATGTGGATATGGGATTGAGACAGCCCCAAAGTTTGAATTATCATTATCATTATGTAAAGAGAAATTGTTTAATCACCCACTTAATTGATTCTTCATCACTCGGGGGAGCTGGGGCACAAACATGTGCAAGAGAGCACATCCAAATGATCCAGTTAATCTAATCTGAACTTCCTAACCGGTCTGATTGCATGGGTACGGTTTACTAGCTAGCTCAATGACTAAATATTTACACTGTTTGATTTGTATGGAATTAACAAGATTATAGAATGCAGAGTAGAGTAGGCACGTTGAATTTTTTCAAAATAACATATTTGCAACTTATCCTTTAAAATTAAATTTAACATATGTAATATGATTGTGTGACATAAGCATTCAACCGATAAGGCAGTTCATATACGTTGGGTTAGGAATGCTTCTACTACACAGAATCCTAGATTCTTTTGTCATAAGGAAGTGTAATGCAGTGTATAGTTAATCTCTTGTAAACCGTCATCATTGGTAACAAACATTTATCTTGTTTGGTGTACAATTTTATATAATACAAATTACTTGGTCTCTGAATTCAAGCTGATCAAGCCTTAAAACTTTCTCTTTGTATTTCTTCATGGTATCAAGAGTTTGAAAGTCTCACGACATTTTTTTTCTTCTGATCTTCACTCTCACCACAAATGGCTTCTTCTTTTGATTCCTCTCTTATCCCGGATGATAAGAACAAAGCACTTGTTCTTCAGCTAGTAACATCAATCAACCCTCCATTTGAACCTCACCCCAATTCCTCCATCTCAAACTTTCTATCAATCAAACTCAATCGTAACAACTATCCTCTTTGGTTGGATCAGATGTGACGACCCGAACCAGAATCAGTAGAATATTTGGCACGATTCACGAGATTATGCTTAGTCGCAGTTTTTCGATAAATGTGTGGTTTGTCGATTCTATTCGCGACTATGTTTTCGGCCGAGAATTTGAGTTGGGTGTCTTCACGGAAAGTGTAGAGTACGTGATTTCGAGCTGGAGGGCGGTTCTGGATGATTTTTCTTATAAACGAAGAATATAATATGATTATTTGAAGTTTCGGTTTTCGACGAGTTTATCCGATTGTTTTGTGTTTATCCGAATCGTGATGATTATCTATTTCGAATCGTCGAACGACCCGAGGCGCGAGTATAAATATCGGAAATAGTCGTAAAATAGTCGCAAAACAGTGTTTGATGTTGACCGAGCATTGACTTTCCAAAATTGGAAAGTTGACCGTTGACCACGAAAGGGGGGAACTTTCCCGTTTGGTCTCGCCGGCCGATTTGAGTTTTCTGGCCACCTCTGGCTACGAGAAGGGTACAGTTCTCTTCCTCCTTTGATTTTGAATTGGTTTGTGTTTGGAATTTTGTGAATTGATGGAGATTTGAGGGAGAACGATTCGGGTTAGGTTGTTGGATTTCGCCGGTGACGGGGGTGGCTTTCCGGCAAGCCACGGTGGTGGGGAGGTGGGGGTTTCGCCTCCCCTTGGCCTGGTAAAGCTTTTCCTATGCTTAGAATGGGTTGTAATGGAGTTTTCCGGCGAACCCGATTCAGTTGCCGGAGTTGAATTTCAACTCGGGTTCGAGCTGATTTGAGGAAGTTATGCTTGGAATTGGACCTCGTGACTGTGCAAGAAAAGGCTAGGCTTGAGTTGGGCTTCATTTCTGGAGCTTCCTCGCTGGAGGAAGTCATCGTTGACGGTGAGCCGGCGGCGGTCAACGGTGGTGCTCCGGCGAGGCGTTGACTTTTTGGTTTTCGACGTTTTTAATGTCATTTTTCTCGTAATCGCGCCCTGATTATCATCCAGAGGTTTTTGGATTGATTTGGGTAGCCGATTTTCAGTCGAGGGTTTCGAGTGGAGATTTCAGGAATTCCGTTAATCATTTTGCACTGCATTGTTTATTTCCGGGAATGGTTGGTTTCCGTAATTCAGTACAGAGTTGTGGGTTATGTTTTGATCAGTTGTGTTTTATGAATATTCAGGGGATCGAGATTGAGATCGTGATCGTGCTTCAGGCGAGGGATCTTCCGCCGGACCACGAGATTAGCGAGAGTGCGCGTTTTGCTCATCTGTGAGTGGACACGTTTATATTTTCACAGTTGTTTTGTGAGTTCGTGGATTTTATGATTTTTCGTATTTACTTTATATGATATTGTGATATGTGTTATTTTCGGAGGTATTGTTTTATATTTATTGGTGATGGCATTACTTCATCGATGCTTCGACTACTCGGCTGATCACCGGTAGTCCACAAGAGTTGAGAGATTCCTCTGGGCAGGGTTGAGAGGTCCCCTGTGTGCCGCCAGGGTTGAGAGGTCCCCTGGCCTATCACCGTCGAGTTTGAGCGATTCACCTGACGTCGGGCTTGAGAGATTCGCCCGACAACCTCCATATGTTTATGTGCACCAAACTCGCACTGTTTTACATTGATTGTGTATATAACTGGTGAAAGGCATATGTTTATTTTCGTTTACTCACTCTAACGTTTTATTTGCCTTTCCCCTGGGCTTTTCGATTTCCGTGCCCAGTTTGCAGTTCAGGTTCTGGTGTTTCACGTCGTGGTGGGAGGCTAGTGATCCGAGCTACCTGTGTTTTCCAGTAGGTTCTTGTTTCGCCTACTGTTGTGTATATTGTATATATTTACACTAGAGGTCGCTCTGATACACTTTGATACGTGTTTATACAAATTTTCTCGGATATACTATATTTAGTACAGTATGTTTACTGTTTATGGTTTATATTATGATGTTGAGAAATCCGAATGGGATTGGTGCCCACGGTTTGGCTTTTGTGGCATAGGACGAAGTGTTATTTTCAGGGTGCAGGTTTATGCAATTCCACGTTAGTAACGAAACTCTGCCGAAATTTTGAAAGATTTTTGTTGGTTCGTGTTTTCAAAAGGGGTTCGATTCCGATTTGGGCAACTGAATCGGGGTTGGGTCCTTTCAGCTTGGTATCAGAGCATTAGGTTGTTAGATTTTGTAGACTCTTCTAATTATGATGCTTAGGGTATTTGAGTTTGTACAGCATGACTGGAGTGATGACCCGACTGGCCAGCGGTACTCATCAATACTTTGGGTGTTGTGTATTCTCAAATATCTGCGGTTTCATGATTACGTTCTTTCTGCTTGTACCTAATGCATGTCTTGTATCAGTAGGATGCCTCCTCGACATGGTCCCCGTGTTGATCGGGAAGTGGATCCTGATGAGGATCGCCAGACGCGCGACTTGCTGATGCGAGTGCTGCGTTTGGAAGAGCGTTTTGACCCTGTGGTCAAGGCTCGTACTGCTGGTGCTACTGTGTTTTCGGGTTCAGTTGATCCAGAGATATGCGAGGCATGGTTGGTTCAGATTGAACGTGTTTGTGAGCGTCTGCAGTATACTCCTGAGCAGATGACAGTGGCCGCAGTTGGATTACTTGAGGGTGATGCATATTTTTGGTGGGTTATCACCGACAGAGTTCCAGCTGATACTCCGTGGACTTTGTTCCGTGATTTGTTTATGCGGAGGTATTTTAATCAGGCTACCCAGCAGCGCAAGTATGAGGAGTTTACAAACTTGAGGCAGGGCAGTTTGTCTGTACTTGAGTACCGGGACCGGTTTACCCGTTTGTCTCGTTTTGCGCGGGATATGGTGGCTACTGAGGAAGCCAAGTGTCGTAGGTTTGAGCTGGGATTGAATCTGGATATCAAGGCGACTCTGACTACGATGCCTCGGAACAACTTTGATGAGTTTGTCAGTGCAGCACTCTGAGGTGAGGACATTGAGCAGGAGAGACAGCAGCAGAGGTACCAGCCGAGACAGTTGGAGGAGGGTGGACCGAGTTAGGGGCCTTCAAAGAGGCAGAGTTCTGATACTTCCAGTTCTGCTTCATCCTCAGGTGGTGGATCCTTTAGACCAGCAACTGGTGCATCGAGACAGAGGCCGAGGTGGATAAGAGATAGACCGCAGCGACCACAGGCTAGTGCAGGTTCCAGCGGTTCCATTTATCCTCGGCGTACTGGTGGCACTTTTGTTGTACCGAGGGAATATCCATTGTGTAGTCTCTGCAGCAGACACCATGTTGGTCCATGTCGGTGAGGTCCTGTTACTTGTTATCATTGTGGCCAGGTGGGTCACTATTTGAGGGAGTGTCCTCAGTTGTTTGGTACTGATGGACAGACAACCCAGAGTTCCGGAGCTGAGCGAGGTGCTACTTCGGGAGCTCGACCAGCACAGTTTGCGGGCCAGTGCAGACAACAGGGACAGCCTCAGCGAGGACGACCATCCGGACAGGCGAGAGTTCGTGCTATGACTCTACGTGAGGGCAGAGCTTCACCGGGAGGTCGTTATCGGTACGTTACATGTCTTTGGTATTCCAGTACTTGCATTGTTAGATCCAGGTGCCATACATTCATTCATATCATATAGACTGTCATCATTAGCTACGGTACCTGCATCTCCACTTCCGGGGTTGTGGAGAGTGTTCTATCCGTCAGGAGAGGTTGTGAGTATCGGTTGGGTTTACAGAGATTGTGAGGTGTTTATTAGTGGTCATGGATTTCGCCAGTGACGGGGGTGGCTTTCCGGCAAGCCACGGTGGCGGGGAGGTGGGGGTTTCGCCTCCCCTTGGCCTGGTGAAGCTTTTCCTATGCTTAGAATGGGCTGTAATGGAGTTTTCCGGCGAACCCGATTCGGTTGCCGGAGTGGAATTTCAACTCGGGTTCGAGCTGATTTGAGGGAGTTGGTCTTAGAATTGGACCTCGTGACTGTGGAAGAAAAGGCTAGGCTTGAGTTGGGCTTCATTTATGAGCTTCCTCGCCGGAGGAAGTCACCATTGACTTTTTGGTTTTCGACGTTTTTAATGTCATTTTTCTCGTAATCGCACCCTGATTATCGTCCAGAGGTTTTCGGATTGATTTGGGTAGCCGATTTTCAATCGAGGGTTTCGAGTGGAGATTTCGGGAATTCCGTTAATCATTTTGCACTGCATTGTTTATTTCCGGGAACGGTTGGTTTCCGTAATTCAGTACAGAGTTGTGGGTTATGTTTTGATCAGTTGTGTTTTATGAATATTCAGGGGATCGAGATCGAGATCGTGATCGTGCTTCAGGCGAGGGATCTTCCGCCGGACCACGAGATTAGCGCGAGTGCACGTTTTGCTCATCTGTGAGTGGACACGTTTATATTTTCACAGTTGTTTTGCGAGTTCGTGGATTTTATGATTTTTCGTATTTACTTTATACGATATTGTGATATGTGTTATTTTCGGAGGTATTGTTTTATATTTATTGGTGATGGCATTACTTCATCGATGCTTCAACTACTCAGCTGATCACCGGTAGTCCACCAGAGTTGAGAGATTCCTCTAGGCAGGGTTGAGAGGTCCCCTGTGTGCCGCCAGGGTTGAGAGGTCCCCTGGCCTATCACCGTCGGGTTTGAGCGATTCACCTGACGTCGGGCTTGAGAGATTCGCCCGACAACCTCCATATGTTTATGTGCACCGAACTCGCACTGTTTTACATTGATTGTGTATATAACTGGTGAAAGGCATATGTTTATTTTCGTTTACTCACTCTAATGTTTTATTTGCCTTTCCCCTGGGCTTTTTGGTTTCCGTGCCCAGTTTGCAGTTCAGGTTCTGGTGTTTCACGTCGTGGTGGGAGGCTAGTGATCCGAGCTACCTGTGTTTTCCAGTAGGTTCTTGTTTCGCCTACTGTTGTGTATATTGTATATATTTACACTAGAGGTCGCTCTGATACACTCTGATACGTGTTTATACGGATTTTCTCGGATATACTATACTTAGTACAGTTTGTTTACTGTTTATGGTTTATATTATGATGTTGAGAAATCCGGATGGGATTGGTGCCCACGGTTTGGCTTTTGTGGCATAGGACGAAGTGTTATTTTCAGGGTGCAGGTTTTTGCAATTCCACGTTAGTAACGAAACTCTGCTGAAATTTTGAAAGATTTTTGTTGATTCGTGTTTTCAGAAGGGTTCGATTCTGATTTGGGCAACTGAATCGGGGTTGGGTCCTTTCACAGATCACACCTCTCCTCAAGAGCCGCAATTTGCTTGGTTACATTGATGGGACTATCACATGTCCTCCTTGCTTCAAGACTAATGATAAAGGCTAACCTACAGACGCAATCAACCCTGCCTATGATACCTAGATGGCCAACGACAAAATGATCCTAAGATGGATCAACAGTCTCTCTCTCCACTTCGTCCTTTTCCACGTGGACCTCCTTAGCTCGTCATTTTGCTTCAAAATCTAATAATCGGATTCTTCAACTTCGAGGAGAACTCTTATGCACCAAGCGTGGTAACCTGAGTATTTCAGACTATCTTTATAAAGTCAACTTTATTGCTGATGACCTAGCTCTTGGAGGAAGCCCTGTTAATGATAATAATCTTGTTTCAATAATCATGCATAATGTTGGCCCTGCCTTTAAAAACACTGTGAGTTATGCTCAGGCTAGGGACACTCCCATTACCTATGAGTCCCTTGAAACGCTTCTCATCTCTTCTAAAAGTAGGATGCATGATTAACAAATAGTTGTTGGTGACATTAGCTTCATCACCACTGCTCTTCAAGCCACCCATGATAGTAACAATCGTGGCAGAGGTCAAGGGCATTCCAATCTTGGTTGATTCATGCCTAGAAACTCCAACTCTCACTTGGAAGGTGTTTCTCTCCAAATAAAGGTCGAGGAGGGTATGTTCTTGGACTGCACCAGGTTCTGTGACTCACACCAACAACACCGAGGCTACAAATCGTCCAACTTGCCAAATTTGAAATTGCCTCTGTCATATTGCTATTGACTGCTATAACAGGATGAATTAAGCCTATGAGGGGAGAATTACATCCAAGAAATTGAGTGCCATGGCTGCCTCCACGTCCACACCTTCAAACCAGAACTGGCTGCTTGACAGTGGAGCTAACTCTCACATCACATCTAATTTTGCAAACCTGCAGCATCCGGAGAAGTATTCAGGCAGTGATCAAGTTGGTGGCATAGATAACTCTCTTTCCATCATACACACATGTTCTAATATTATTACTACACCTTCACACACATTTCCACTTAAAAATATACTTCTATGTCCATCTGCTACTCATATTTTACTTTCTATCTCTCGTTTTACACATGACAATAATTGTTATCTTCTTATCTATCCTGATTTTTTTTCATTAAAGAAATCCAGACAGGGTGGACCCTTTATAATAGTCCGAGTGAGAATGACTTGTATCTTCTTCGAGTTCTTCATCAAAGTAAGGTTTCAGAATCCAAGTTGTTTGCTTTCTTAGACGCCAAAGTGTCTGTTCAAATCTAACATGCTAGATTAGGACATACATCTTCTAGGAATCTTTCAAAAAATTTGTCAAATAAATCTGTGCCCTTAGCCGGAAGTAGGTGTCTCCCTTTTTGTTCGTCTTGTCCACTTGGAAAAAGTACCAAGCCTCTTTTTGTACTATCAAATTCACTCTCAAACAAACTTTTGGCTTTAATCCATTATGATGTTTTGTCTTGTTCTACCATTTATGTTCAAGATTTTAAATGTTATGTACTCATTGTTAATGATTATTCACGTTATACATGGATTTATTCAATGAAATTTCAAAGTGAAACCTTGCAACACTTTAATAAATTCATATTATATGTTGAAAAACAATTCTCTATTCCTATTCAATCTTTTCAGTGTGATGAGGGAGGGGAGTACACTTATAAAGCATTTCAGAATTATCTTATTTTCAATGGAATTCATCAAAGGTTCTCTTCTCCCAAGCATCCTGAACAAAATGACCTTGCAAAACGGAAACATGGATATATTCTTGTCACTGCTCTAATCATGCTTGCTCACTCGAAAACACCATCTCTCTACTGGCCTGAAACTTGTGACACAACAGTTTACATTATCAATCGTCTTCCTTCTCCTATTCTTCACAATAACACTCCATATTTCACCTTGTTTCAAAAAAAACCAAACTATTCATTCCATAGGACCTTTGGTTGTGCATGTTTCCCATATCTCTGACCTTACAATAACTCCAAACTGTAGCTTAGGTCTAGGGAATGTATTTTTCTTGGTTACTCACTTGATCACTCAGGTTATCGGTGTCTTGATCTCTCTACACAAAGAACTTAACTATCTTGGCATGTGGTCTTTGATGAAGTAACCTTTTCCTTCTCCAAGCACACGGTCTCTCACTCCCCGACTGTTACAACTCTTTCAGAACTTTACTTTGTGTCCAACAACACATGTACTTCTTCCTCATTATCTTCTATATCTTCATCACACTTCTCCTAGTCCATCTAGGAATGCTTCTTCTACAACAGATCATTCTACATCTATTGTTTAATTATCACATTCTCTACCTAGTGAGCCTTCTGAACAAACATCAAACACACATCATACACTCACCTCTAAGGACACTCACACTCCCGTGTCACTAAGCACACAACACACTGATTATAGCATCACTTCCACCACTTCACACTCTTGTAATTCTTCCTTGGATGCAGTTGCTGTTTCGAATCAAGTGTCCTCTTCTAATACTCACACTATACAAACTAGTTTGAAATATGGCATTGTCAAACCTAACCCGAAATATGATATGAATGCCTCTGTTTTGCATGATGATACAGAACCCATAAGCATTGCCAAAGTTGCTCAACACAAGCACTAGTGAGTTGGGATGGAAGACGAGCTCCGAGCATTAGACAAGAATCACACATAGGATCTGGTTCCCTACACTTCCTCCATGAATGTTCTGCCCAACAAATGGATCTACAAAGTTAAATGCAAGGCAGACATTAGCATTAAACGCTACAAAATTTGGCTTGTTACCATTGGTTTCCATTAACAAGAAGGGGTTGGCTTCTCCAAAACTTTCAGTTTGATTGTCAAACACTCCACCATCCACCTCATTTTGGCTCTAGCTATCACAAGTGGCTGGCATGTGTGTCAACTGGATGTTCATTACGCCTTTCTTCACGGTCATCTCACATAAGAAGTCTATATGAAACAACCAACAGGTTTTGTCCATCCTCAATATCCCCATCATGTTTCCAAGCTCAAACAATATCTCTACGGTTTTAAACAGGCACCTCGGGTCTGGTTTCAGAGATTTGCGAACTTCCTTGAGTGTCTTGGCTTCCAGGAATCATTATATGACTACTCTATGTTCACATATGTACAAGGTGGTGTGCTACTTGTACTTTTCATTTACGTTGATGACATCTTGCTCACTAGAAATAGCACATCCCATCTTCATCACCTTACTTCTACACTTGGCACTGAGTTTTCAATGAAGGATCATGAACGCATACACTACTTTATTGGCATGGAAGCTATCTATATATGATCGGAACAGTCTCTACCTTACACGAAAAAAGTACATTGTTGATCTTGTTCGAAGAACACACATGCATGAATCTAAACCTTGTACCACTCCAACTCCTTCCGGCCAGAAAATGAGTTTACATTCGAGTGAAAAACTCACAGTTCCTACAGAATTTTGAAGTGTTGTCGGTGCTCTCCAATATGTGACACTCACCCGACCAGATTTCTCTTACTCTGTGAATCAGGTGTGCAAGTTTATGCACAACCCTCATACAACACACTGGATTGCTATGAAGCATATTTTACGCTAACTCAAGTTCACTATCGATAATGGTCTTCAATACAAACTAGGATCTTTGTTCTTTAGTGCCTATTCTGACGTAGACTATGCTGGAGATCCTGACAATAAGTGTTCCACTGGAGACTACTGTGTTTATCTAGGTTCTAATCTAATTTCAGGGAGCTCAAAGACTCATTGCATAGTCTCTCGCTCTAGCACAGAGGCTGAATACAAACAACTTGTTGTCACTGCTGCTGAGCTCTCATGGATTCCTAGTATGTTTCGTGACCTAAGCTTATTCTTGCAGTGCCCTAGAGCGTGGTGTAATAATTTGAGTGCCATTGCTATTGCATCTAATCCAGTTTTTCATGCTAGGACAAAGCATGCATGTTGAGGTGGACTTCCATTATGTTTTACAGAAGGTGGTTGACAAGGAACTTGATGTTCAGTTTGTTTCTACTACGCATCAGGTTGCTGACATTTTTACCAAGGGTCTTTCTGCGTCACGTTTTCATTTCTGGATGACCAAACATCCCGTGCTTCCTCGCCCAATTAGTCTGCGGAGGAATGATAAGGCAGTTCATATATAGTCTTCCTCTTCAGCTAGGAATGCTTCTACAACACAGAGTTCTAGATTCCTTTGTGATAAAGAAGTGTAATGTAGTGCATGTATAATTAATCTCTTGTAAACCGTAGTCATCACTTGTAACAAACACTTATCTTTTATGGTGTACAACTCTATATAATACAAATCACCCAATATTTGAATTCAAGCTGATCAAGCCCTAAAACCTTCACTATGTGTTTCTTCATGAACTTTCTACAAAATTATAAATTTAAAGTCAACATTGTTGCAGGAGAAAATATGTAAACTGAAACTAGAACCATTCTCATTGATAAAATGCCTCATATATAGCTTGGTACAATCTATTACAATAATTGTCTATGTAAATCAGGGATTCTGTAATATCTATCTAATCAAATTAGTATCTAGTTAGGACAAGACACACATCGGGAATTATGGAGAATTAATCTCCTTAAACACTTCCCCTTGTGTCGATGGCCTAAGGAATTATGCATAACTTGTTACCTCACTAAAAACCTCACCAAGCAAACAAAAACCTCATGGGTAAAATAAAAGCTTGGGCTAAGGAAAAAAGAGTACAACGCATAAACTACAAAAATAACTACATGTGACGTAGACTCCCCCTGATGTCTACATAATTGTAACTCCCCCTGATTGTAAACTCAGTCTTGGAGTTCAAATAACTTGCGCATATCAACACATCTCATATGTTTCACAAATGTAGATTTAGGTAATTACTTGGTAAACAAGTCTGCAACATTATCAATCAAACTAAACAAGTTCACATGGATAATCAATAACCGCTGCTATTACTAATTGTAGAAGTACTATGGCGAAAAAAGTTAAGTATGATACCCTTGATGTAAATCACCTTCATATGTTCAATGTAAATCACATTATCCAAAATGATTCAAGTTGGTGTTGTCATAGGAGATGATAGTCCACTAGACCCTCGAATGTGATGTATTATTGTCCTAAACCAGACACACCCATCATCAGATTCATAGAAAGCTTTAATCTTAAAATAGTTCGACGAAGTAGCAATAAGGGTTTACTTTGTTGTTCTCTAAGAAATTTCTATGTTTTCCCTAATGAATAACATGTATGGTAACATCGTTTGATTGGGTCAGAGAGATACCCAACATCAGCAAATCCGACCAACACATCAACTGGTGTCTCGGTATAAGGGGATTGCAGCAATATTGCTCATAGTAAGAGAGGAATTCGACGGGTCGAACATATGGTTCTATCTAATCAAGGACACCGACTTCGGCGGGTCGAAGAACCCCTTCGGGTTATCACAGTTCATTGCATTCTATGGGTCGAGAGATATGCTCGACGGGTCGAAAAGCCCAGAACTTGAATGCTGTGATTCAACTATCCCTTGACCAGGATTTTCATGTTTCTCTCAGTATTCTTTGTAAGGGGAAGAATAGGCCTTAGTCAATGGATCACTTCAAGTACCTGGAGATTTGTTTTACTCCATTCCAATGACTTTGCATTGGCGCATACTGAGAAGACATGTCTGGATGTATATACTGAGCTAAATTCAACCAAGCTCTAAATCGTACTAAGATGTAGAATCTCAGTTCCAAAAGTTCCTTACCATCATCTTTTCAGATGAAATGGATCCTTTCGGGTTCCAGACTGAAAACAACCATTGGTCTATTAATTAATAGGGTATGTTTTGTCTATTGCCTTATTTAGACATAAGCAAACTGGTGAATAAGAATTCAATCAACTACATATACCATCTTTAAATCAAGACTTAATCGAGTCCTACCAAGGTCTATCATCTCAAACTCAGATTTCAAGTAGCTAACCGTCTCATTGATCTCATTAAGAGTTCTAATGATGTTCATATTATCAACATGGACTGCTACTATAGAAAAACCTGATCTTATTCTTTTAATGAACACACAAGGGCATAAGTCACCATTCTTGTCTCCCTCCCCAATCAAGTAGTTACTAAGACGTGTATATCATATCTTACTGGATTATTTCAATCCATATAGTGAACGTCTCATTCCAATCATCTGAGCGCTCCGTGGTTTAGAGTTACTTGAATTGGGTATAACCATGTCATTCGACACTATCATGTATATCTCTGAATTAAGATTCCCAACGAGATATACAGTAACCACATCTATAAGCTGCATACTCAGTATTTTGGACACTACCTAACTGATAAGGTAGCGAAAAGCAATGATGTCCATGACCAGAGAATACATCTCCTCATAATCAATACTAGGGCATTGAGAGAATCTGTGCACCACAAGTTCTTCTCATCTTGCTTCCAAACATAGACTCATTTGTGTCTAACCGGCATACCATTCTATGGTTATATTACTACCATACCAAAAACTTTCCATTTGTAAGAGAGTCTAGTTCAGCCTAGATTCCAATTTTCCCTATCGATCAATTTGCTCTACATTAACCATTGACAGTCTACAGCAGAGCAATGTTTCACTTCATCATCATCAATTACTAAGCGACGGAATAAGCAAACACATTATCAATGAATGTGGAAGAACTATCCATAATAACGCTAGCATTTGTTTAACTTAGTGAGATTTCTTTGTTTACTAACGTCATCATTGACTCTGAGGCGTCTCCCAGTATTTGTGAATGTCAACTTTTAGATACAATTGCAGTCAGAAATAATCTCATGTGTTGATGATGAACGGTTGTGCCTTAATGGTTTGCCTTTTCTTCGACAACTCATCAGTGGATTTTGATCAATGTTACACTCCCACTATGGGCAGGAGAAAACACTACATTACCCGGGTGTTGCGTTAACTTGCCCAATATCAGGGACTTTCAACCTTGCAAGATTCGCAGCATGTATAAAAGATCTCGTCACTCTCATGATATCAGTAAAGAAGGCAAGCATAAAGTCTGCTACTTTCTGAAGATTAAGAATACATTCCGCTTCAATCTCAAACTGAGATGTGCGAGGATCATGATGAGACACATTGGGGATATACCACGTCAATTTTTGACATTAATCCAGAATGAAACAATTCTTATCTCCCCCTAATGGCGGGAAATAGGTCTCATCATAGTGACTATCTGCAAAACTATCAGTGAAGAGATCTCTTGTCAAAGGCTCATAATAGCGGACAATCATCGGAGAACCAATATAGATGCTGAATCGACATTGATGGCCCATTTTCATATGTAGTGAAAACGTAGTAGACATGTATCGTGCAACCAGAGATGTGTAGATGTGAGATATCAAGCTCATATCCAGTTACCAACTGGTACACACAAAATGGTTGGCGGTTTTATGGGTATCAAACGAATAACCATAGCTGCATATAATATTGCATATCCCCAAGCAAATACCGGTAAATGAACATACATTACCATAGTTCTAGCCACAAACTTGAACCACTTGATTTGTGCCTCTGCTTAACCCGTTCTTATGAAAGAACATGGGGAACCGGGATATTCAACAACAATCTCAATCAATATGCAATAATCAACAAAATATGTCAATGTAAACTCTCCTGTATTAAACCAATCTAAATGACCAAATTGAAATGTTCGGGTGGTGGGCCCCAAGCTGAATAATATATGCTAGGATTTTTAAAATGCAGTGTAGCATATGGATAGCAAAGACGTGTGACTGATGCATCGATGCAGGAATCAGAACCATATATAAATAGTCCGCATATCGGTTTGATTTATCCACAAATAGATTCTTGGAATCTATAGAGAAAGAAAGATGTGTCTTTAACAAAAGATTGTCATGCATGTAAACAAAATTACAGACATAAACAAGCTTTGCAAGATGAGCAATGTGCATCAAAGATTATAATATATGAATCTAGTGGGATAACACACAACGCTTCAACAATATTTTTCTGGGATGGTGTTGCACTCGTTTTGGAGATCGAGCTAGAACCAAGTGGAGAAATCTCAGTTCCCCCATCTAAACCGATGGTTTTAAACATTCACACATGCTTCTTTACTCTTAAGAACAGATGACTATAAGAATTTCTCAATAGTTTGATCATCAAAATGCAAAAGCTTAGTCACGCATAGTAATATAAGTGACTGCATTAGATACAATGATCCAAACCGTAGTAAGATATAAACCACTACAAATCCTCATAAATTTCTCCAGATTGCGCCGTTGGCAGTATTCTTCGAATATTAGACACAAAACTTTCTTCCATTCTCACAATGTTGTGTCTAAGTGAGAAACGTTAGCACAAATGTATTCAAATTTGAGAAATGTTCAAATAGTAACACTCAATCTCGCCATCATATATCAGCAAAATGATGTCAATCAAACCGTCTTTGAATTCAAGACATGGTGAACACTTTAAGTGAATACTTAAAGATTTGAAAAGGATATAACCCTTGTTAAGTGCTGATATGGTATTATAATACATAAATACAACCGATGTATAACAACATCATATCGATCAAGAAGACCATTGTATTTTGAGTTCAATAGTAAGGCATAAATGGATGTAACACCACATCTGATGCTGAAATCCAGATCGAATTTTTTTCATCTTTTTCCAATAAAACCGTTGTATAAACAACATCATAAGTCCATCAAACATATGAAAAACTCATCTAAAAACATCACATCCGGGTAAAATTTTCGACGGGTCGAAAATAAACCCAAAAAAAACTTGTGATTTTCTGATACCAGAAATTCGACGGGTCAAATTTGGACCAATTTCGGGACAGAAGCATGGCTTCGATGGGTCAAAAATTGTATAGTTTAATTTTTCGACCGGTTGAATTTGAGCCAATTTTGGGACAGAAGCATGGCTTCGACGGGTCGAAAATTGTATAGTGCAATTTGTCGATGGGTCGAATTTCCTCAGTGAACTGCTTCAAGTTATTGTTCAACATTTTTCTTTTCTTTTTCAAAAGGTATCTTGGCTTGCTTTTGCCATATATGTGTAAAACATCGAACCATACAGAAGAATTGTATGAAAAAAAAGAACATTCTCAACACTTTCATATACCGAAAGATAGAGAAATATTCATTACTCGCCAACAAGTAAAAGTTACATCATAGATGTCTTATTCTATATCGACTAAAAATAAAGTCTCAAAACATGACTAAAACTAAGTCAAAACGAGACTTGATTACATAACAAAGACATGAGCCTAATATATAGACTACTAAAAAAACTACAGTCTCCAAACTTGCTTTTATATTGTTTGCTATTATCAGATTTGCTTCACCGCAATCTTATATCTCATAAACTTCAGTGAAGTTAAGTCTCTTGTGCCAGATATTTCATGCACTTCTTGTAGGCATGTTGAATATACTGGGGTGCACAATATTGTTTATGCATGTGCTTGGTAGAACCACATCTATAGCAAGATGACAAGCACGAAATAGAAGCAGAATGTGAAAAAAATTCCCACCATTCCTTGAACCTGAATTGGAATGATTTTTATTGGAGTTGTAGTGAATTTTGTCATGGCGAGTCCAAGTCAAATTCCGACTATGCTTTCCTCTACCATGACCATTACCACGTCCTCTATATCCACCATAATTATTGTAAGGCTTGGAACGGTCATTCCTCATATCCTTACATGCCTTTCCACCAGAATTGTGCTACTCATAAATATTTTATTTTATTTTTTTATTTAGTAACGGCTGGTCGAGCATTATTGGTGAGAAAAATCTCACGAAATCGCTCGTTCTTAACCAACACACTTATGAGATCACAGAATGATCTGAGTCGTCCTTGTGCATAATCTATGCGATATTGGTGCACAAGGTTGTTCATGAAGGTAGGAAAGGTACTTAAAAACTTCTCGATCATAGCCTGATCAGTCTTTACAATGCCACATACATTCAACTCAGATTGAAGCTGTAACATTGCTTGATTACAAGCATATATATTTGGATAATCCAATAACCGGATGAAATCACATCCTTCTCTCAAATCATGAAGTTGTGCATTATACACATTATTAAACATGTCTTGTAAAGTCACCCACAAAACTGCGGGGTCATTCTTTAGCAAATATTTTTCTTTTAGAAATGGATGTATATCTCGCTTCAAAAAATATGAGGACTTGATCTTTACGAGTTAGAGTTGGCGGCTCAGTACTAGGTGGTGGTTGTAGTGGGATTATATCCGTTAGATTTATACGGAGAAGCGCGTTCTCAACGTCTGACATCCAACAATAATATTCTGCTCCTTGAGGATCAATGATATCAAATTTAGACCGTTCCGACTCAATTGATGTCATCCACAAGTGAGACACGATATATAATTAGTTTAACGATCGAAAAACCACAATCACTAATATCAAGTGTAAGAAATAAGAACATGATCCATGATGTATGGTCACAAAAATTGATTTATAAACGGTGGTTCAAAAATCACACCCAGCAACCGTGACAAAACCGTTACATAGTATCGATTTTCCTTTCTTTTTTTTTCTTTTCTAAATTGTGACTCCCCCAAAACTGTCACTTTTACTCTATGGATATAGGTCCATAGGAAATAGGGAAAACATGCGATATATACAAAACTCATATCGCAATTATCATCAACTTAGATCTAGGGTTTTGCGGTAAGTAAGTTTGATCCTAGATCTATAGATTGACGGTTTAGAAAATTCACATTGAGGGTGTTATGCTCGATATGAAAACGTCACTGTGAAAGAAGTTTGGAGAGGGGAAACACGTCCATGAAGCTTTTAGCAGAAGGAAGATTTCTTCTTCTTTTCTTCTTTTCGGGCAGACTGAACTTTGTGCACTCAAATGGCTATAACTTTTCTCTAGACACCTCTGAATTAAGATTTTCTGCTGGTTCTGGAAACTAGACACGTGGGGATTTCCATGCATATGAAAATCGCCCTCTGGTTCATCCTTAACTGTTCGCGATCTTCATTCAAAGTTAGCTGAACTGCACATGCTCGATTTTGGCTGAAGAAGAGGAAAGAGGCCGACGGTAGTCGGCGGTGGAGTGAGCTGCCGGCGGCGGCGGTGGTTGGCGGTGGTGATTTGACTTTTTTGATCCTAGGGTTTATTTCTTATCTGTGGTGTTTGCTATCAACTCCTCTGGGAGTCGTGTTGATAATGTGTTGCAGGAGAAAATATGTAAACTGAAACTGTAACCATTCTCATTGATAAAATATTATATATAAGTTGGTACAATCTATTACAATAAATGTCCCTGTTAATCAGGGATTCTGTGATATATATCTAATCTAATATGTATCTAATTAAGACAAGACATATACAAAAAATTATAGAGAATTAATCTCCTTAAACAAGCATAATATTTCAGTTGTTTATTCGGTTATTTTGTTCGTCCTTATTTTGATAGTCTTCATCACAAAAGATCCCTTTGGAATACTTGAGCAATTTTTATATGATCATACACCTCATAATTTCGGTACACCTTGATGACATAAGTAATTACATGCTTTTGAGCTGGTAGCTCCTGGTCCAGGAACAAAATGATAATAAATAGATAAATAAATATGGAACAAAATGATAATTAATATAGGGTTTAATAAAGGCGCGGAGAAATAATTATATATACATACTTCATTCGTCTATTAAACACTCTCTCTCCTCCTTTCAGAAAAAGACAGTGCTCCACTTGATGAATGGATGGTTGTGATTTGCAATCCTTTTTTGCCCCTTAAATTGCATCCCGCAAGAGAACAAACTTGGTATTATTATAAGGACTAAGGTGTGGAGAAAAAGATAATACGCCGTCTTGCCCAACAATATTAATTGGGAAACTTTAATAAACAGTACTTCATTTTTCGCTCATTATAAATATTTATACCTCAATTTTATAAAATATCATAATCATACCCCAATTTTTCATCCATACCCAAAATCATACATGTCGTTACTTGTTTCGTCTTATTCTGTTTCAAACTGCATAATTTCAATGATAAAGAATTAACGATGATAAACGAAATAAGTAACGGTAAGTATGATTTTTGGGTCAGAATCAGAAGTTGGAGTATGATTATGATATTTTGTAAAGTTGAAGTATGTTAGAATGATCGAAAACTAAGATACTTTTTGATAAAATTTCTAATATTAATTAAGACCTTCATTGGTCACGTATTTCCTCTAATAGCATAGTGTCTAATTTTCTAGCTTATTAAATAATCAATCCACCATTCCCTTACATACTAATTATTCGCGATAGGATATAATTAGATTGATATTTTTTCGGTGAAGAAAGCAAACAAAAGTGCACAAAAAATTACAAAGACAATCCCCGGGGAAACCAACACCCCTGAGGTCTAAATCAAAGGGCTGGGCAACTTCAGGGGGAACACTAGAACACCAAATTAGGACGTTCTATTATATTCGTGCTTGCGAAACTGCCACCAAAGAAGTTTGCGTCTATGAAGATATGCATGAACACCACTCCCGGGAAGTAATCCACCAGACGACGGATGTCAGCACACTATCAGAAAACTGCACTTAGGCGACGAACCTATTAAGGTTTCGTCGCCTAAGTGCTACTTGGACGACGAAACACAAGATGTCGCCTAAGTGTACACTTAGGCGACAAAACATGTCATTTCGTCGCCTAAGATGCAGACAACAAACGCCCGTCGTCTGAGTGTGCAGTTTAGGCGACGAAACACAAATCATCGCCTAAGTGCATACATAGGCGACGAAATTGCCACCTAAGATACACACTCATATGACGGTTGTTTGTTGTCGTCGTCTAAGTATTACATATTTAAATGACAATACACATTTGGTCGCTTAACTGACCACTTAGACGACGGAAACAGTTTCGTCGCGTATGTGGTAACCTAGGCAACGAAGTGTTTCGTCGTCTAAGAAAAGTTAATTATTAGATCTCTCGATCAGATTTCCTTATCTCCTCATCAATTCTCTCTCTCTCTCTCTCTCTCTCTCTCTCTCTCTCTCTCTCTCTCTCTCTCTCTCTCTCTCTCTCTCTCTCTCTCTCTCTCTCTCTCTCTCTCAGCTCTATCCTCACTAAAAGAAACCGCCGCCGACGCCTCCGAATAATATCCAGCAAAAATTCATCAAAACTCGAATTTTCAACTCCCGGAGTTATAGTTTTATCAACTTATCTCCTTATCAGTGAAGGTATTAATTCGTTTCTCTCAATTAATTTTTTTTAATATCGTACATAATTACGAACGGCGAATGATTTTTTCAACAAACATATAGTACTTTCCGGTGACCTTAATTAGCATTACTTCCATTGTTGTACGTATTACATTGTTAAGCTAATTGTAAGCTATATATATCCTAATTGGTTAATTAATTACTTAATTAATTAATTGGTATATATGTTTTAATTTGATTAATAATTAATTAATTAAAACATGCATGCGCTAGGTAATATATATAATTAATATACATATATGTTAGAATAATTAGTTGAAATATACATATACAATTAATCAATGCATGTATTTATATAAAGTTAATAATAATATATATAATTAATATATATATTAGCTAGATTAATTATAGTATAAGATTAATTTATTTATTACAAGTATATACATGTTATGTGCGATATTTGGTAATATATATAAAGTATATTAGATTAATGAATTATTGATTACAAAATTATATAATTAATTAATTAATGGATCGATATATTTATTATCCTTACGCAGAAATATGGACAAGAATTGGATACAAATGGCGAACAAAAGTGATGTGTGAACAATTTTGGGTATTAAGTTGAAGACCAAAGATACTCCCAAATAGCACAAAGATCTGAAATCTATGAATTTGCGCCGTCACTTGTGGTTGAGGACGGATAGAAGATGAGTGTACAATAAGATGCTAGATGCATCTTACACGGTAAAGCCGACACCGAAGGGTTTTATGTTCAGTTGGTTCAAGACTGTTCGTTATCCGTCTACTTATGCAGCGAATATTATAGGAGCAGTTGACAAGATGCAACACAAGTTTATTGGTCTATAGATTCATGATTATCACGTTATACTACAACGTCTGATTTCGGTGGTAATTCGACCATATTTGCCTCATGATGTCTTCGAACCAATTGTAGCATTGTGTAGATGGTGACAGAGATTATGCGTCAGAGAGTTGCAGAAGTCAGATGTCCTCGAACTTCAATACGAAATAGTGCACATCCTTTGCAAATTAGAGATGATTTTTTCCCTGTTTTCTTTGACATTATGATTCACCTCATTATCTATCTACCCGAACAAGTGCTCCTTTCTGGTCTGGTCCACTACACTTGGATGTATCTTCAAGAAAGGTACACTCAATTATTTATAACGATTGTTCATCATTTTTACATTTTTTGTTTGTTTCTACTATTCTTCAAATTATTAATTGTATGATTTTGCAGACAACTCGGACAGTATAAAGGATTTGTCAAAAATAAATCTGCCCCGGATGGTTCTATAGCAAAAACATAACTAATACATGAGTGTGTTACCTACTGCAATAGGTACCTCAAGGATTCAGTCCAGGCCAATCCAAATGTTCGCCATAATCTTTCAGTCATCACAAATATTGTACGACCGTTTAAAGGAGTATTAAAGGAAAGATCAACTAAAGAAGAACTTGAAGAAGCGTACTGGGTAGTATTGTGAGACTGTAACGAGGTCGACTGTTACATGAAGTACTACATGGAGTACATTTAGAGGCGCAAATCGGATAAGACTTCTGCTTAGGTTGAAAAGATGCTTAAGAAGAAGTTCCCCGATTATTTTCGACAATGGGTACGTATTTTTAATATTTTAAAACTCTTTTCTCATATATAGTACGTACGCATGACATTTGGCCGATGTTTGTTTATGCAAAGTGTTTTGCCTTAGTTTTGTGTATTCAAGTTTTTGGTTTCCTTTATTTTTAGGGGAAACTATGTTAAATTTTTGGTAGAAATTAATTTACACATTCATATATATTCTTCACATTTTTGCAAATGGATGATTTACCAAAATTCGTTTACCATGAGGGGTGGTGATCGTGGAAAAGGCATATGTTGACTAATAAGCCGGTTAAGCACTATATTTACTCCGGCTGTTTTGTGAACGTAGTAAATTTTCATTCATTGACTCGAGATGAAAGAAGAACCACACAAAACAGTGGGATCGCAATTGAGGAAGGCGATGCTGTCTATTATGGAGTTCTTGAACATGTCGTTGAGCTGCTATACGGGAATGATATCAACGTTTTTCTGTTTAAGTGCAAATGGTTCAAGCGTACCAAGGAAGATATGAGGCTAATATCAGTCGATACAAACTCAAGCTGGTATGAAGATGAGCCATTCGCTCTTGCCACCTTAGTTAGGCAGGTGTTCTATCTGGATGATCCAAAAGCTGGTGAACGCTGAAAAATAGTAAATCATATGTCACACCGGGGAATATGGAGTACAACTACACTTGATAGGACGTCGACGACTGATATAGAAACACATAGAGACAATGCATATCAAGAGCCTAAGACTTCAGTCATTCCCGACGTAATGGAACTGGTTCGGCATAACGAACGCTTACCTCTGATTGATAACACCACAGATCTTTCTCCATAGGAGATTAGAGAGTTAGCACAGAATGCCTCAGAAGTCGAGGAGTCTGAGGATGACGACGACGTCGGATACAATTCAAACGATGTAGAGTATGATGATGAGGAGCAATCAGATGATAGTGAGGAGGATGATGATGATTATGAGGAAGAGGATTGATATGAGGCTAGATATATTAGTAGTTAGTTAATTAATTATATCAAATGAATAAAACTTATAAATTAATATACCAGTTATGAATCAGAATAACGTACGAAAATAGAACTGGAAAGGTCAGATGGTGATGCTTCAAATAAAATTACACTTGAAATTGGAAAAAAATTAAAAGTAAAAAAAGTTTACTCTTGGTCGACAAAAGTGCATTATTTCGTTGTCTAAGTAGCACTACCTAGACGACGGTAACAATGTATTTGTCGTCTATGTGAACCCTAACCCTAAACCCTAGCAGTAATCCCTTTACTCTAAACCTCAAAATCTTAGGCGACGAAACTAAACTGTTCGTCGTCTAAGTGAGTAGTTAGGTTACGAAACCACTCGGTTCTTTGCCTAAGCCCAATTTTTTTGGGCGGTTCAATTTTTGTGCCAAATTTTTTGGGTCCCATTTAAAAACTACTTAGGCGACGAAACTAGTTTTTTTCATCGCCTAAGCCCAATTTTTTGGGCGGTTCATTTTGCTACGCCAAATTTTTTGGGTCCCATTTAAAAACTACTTAGGTGACGAAACTAGTTTTTTTGATCGCCTAAGCTCAATTTTTGGGCGGTTCATTTTGCTACGCCAAATTTTTCGGGTCCCATTTAAAAACTACTTAGGCGACGAAATATTTTTTTTGTTTCGCCGCCTAAGTGCACTATTGGTTTCGGCGCCTAAATCGATTGATATATCCCAAAAAATGGATCGAAGTCGATCCAGTTTTTTTTTTCTCTATCTATCTCTCCTCTCCTCCTCCTCCATCATCGCCAGACTCTCCTTCTCTCTCCTCTTTCGTCGGACTCTCTCTCTCATCGCTGCCTACCTCACCGCCGGATTCCTCTCTCCCCTGTATGATATATCATCAGTTTATCTCTCTCCCCGTTTATATATATATGAATTATATATATAGTATATTTGGTTATATATAAATTATATATATAAATGGTTATATATATTAGATGTGTATTTGAAATTATATATATGACTGGGTGTAGATATTAAATGGGTATATATTGGTTATATATATTAGATGTGTATTTGCAAAATATTTTTTGAATTAATACATTAGATGTGTATTTGAATTAATTTCAGTATATGTGGATATATCAGAGGTGAATTAATTTGGTATATTGTGTTTGGAATAATTTAATTGGATTATAGTATATTCTGCTTAATATATTAGATTTGAGTATATTTGGATTAATATATTATATGTGAATTAATTTGGGTATATTATATTTGGATTAATTTAATTAGATATATGTAATGTATTTTGATTAATATATTATACGAAAACGCTTCGTCGCCTAAGTGCAGTTTTCTGGTAGTGACAACAATAGCAGAGATACGCCAAAAAATGTCGGTTGAGGCAAAGATTACATCTATGAGAATTTTGAAGTCTCCAATAATTAGCGGGCCTTGATCGAGGAACGTATTAAGCTGATATTCCACGTGTGATTCATACACAATATTCAACCTCTATGTTCAATTTCCAGCTATTTTATCAGTCAATAGAAGTTTAAGGTCAACTAGTTAACTATGAGGGTTTTCATCTATAATTAGACTGATATTCCACGTGTGATTCATACACAATATTCAACCTCTATGTTCATTTTCCAGCCATTTTATCAATCAATAGAAGTTTAAGGTCAACTAGTTAACTAATAATTAGCAATAAAAATGTTGGGCCAAAGTGCGTTACATAGAATGATCGCTACGACAAAAGGTGGTAGGGCAAATTGTGTGTACAAAAATTGGTCGTATTTGCGCTTGTCGTGCTGGCTGCGTATATCCCAAGATTAAGATTAAGAATCTTTCTTTTTTTACAATTTAATTTTTTGTGTATGCATGTCATCATATACGTGGTACTGTCGGTCATGAATTACGTCTATCGGAAGTCCCCAATCATTGAGGCTCAAGGTGATAATGTTACTATACTATGTGTTTCTCACTGCTCGCATGGGAATCTTTGGTGTGGAGTTTATCAAAGGGCATCAAGCACCACATATAATTCTTGATCAAACGAAGTTTTCTTTTAGTCACCATTATTGTGATAGAGACTTAGAGAGCTTTTGATGTCCATGTTTCATTTGAGGTAAGTGGGAGCAAATCCTTCTTTACAATTCATCTTCTAAATCGTCAAAGACTTTAAATATATATAAGTTTCTTTGATGTTTTCTTGTTATTTTGAATTTGTTTATGAAATACTTACATATGTGGATTTTTATTTTGTTTTTGAAATACATTTGTGTTCGTGCATACGAATGTATGTTCATGCATGTACATTATATTATTTGAATGTGTACATTATATAATGCATGTACTATGTACATTATATTATTTGATTTTAATTTTCTTGGATCTAACGAGTATGAGGTTTTAACATAAAAAAATATTTCACTCACGTATTAGTACCAATAGTGCAACTCATAATAACTCTTCACTTTTCTCTGATGACTCAAATTAATCAAAACCACACTTCACAACATATTCTTGAAAGGAGAAGATCGGAGAAATAGTCATTTTGCTTTTATGCTTGCCCAGTCGACTGAGTCAATCCAACCATCATCTCCGGAGCATTCGCTTCTGGTTCCACGATCCTTGTGATCTTTGGAGTCAGCCCTCTTGTTGAATTCTGACCAGCATTTGACAAAGCAAAAGTGCCTGTGGGGTTGACATTATCACCCATAAGTTGCACGGTTGAAGATGCGTCTAATACGGCCACATGTGGCTCCACATCCACCATCGGTGGATCCAAAGATCCTGAGAATGGTTGTTGACCCTCTCGATCAACCTGAAAAAAAAAATAGCAAATGTTTTAGCTAGGTTTCCCTCGAATAAAGGGTTATCCTGCATGTGTGCCACATGCCACATATCATCAACTTGAGGTGTCACCAATGAATCCTCTCTTAGCCTAGGCACCTCCTCCAAGTCAACTCTGTACTCAGGCCCACCAGCAGTGGAGGAGGGTGGGTGGTCAACCATGTTCCAGCCAACAAAGTTTTGTTCCCAGGCCAATGCATCACTTCCAAAAGGTTAGTCATTGAGTGCCTACTAGTATCCAATTGTCCACTCTCAATCGGTGTCCTAGGCACTCTCTGGATCAGTCCCGCGACCCACTTGGAACCCGAAGTCGCTACCGAGTTTGAACGGTCCGCCTCCTTACCCCAGCCCGAAGAGCGTTCGGTTTGGCCAACTCTTACTGTCGCCAGAAATACCCCAATTGACAACACACAACCTTCCGCACCGTGCATGAAAGATCCACAATCACTACAAAATCTTCTCATAGGAAACAACTACATTCATAAAGTACACATTAGCGAAATTGAATGTAGTTCTTACCACCAACGGTCCCTGAAAATCGAGATCGACCTGAAGCTTGATCTCTGACTTGTAGAAGAAGCAGTATCTGTCATGTTCAAGGTACCACTCAATAGCATTTTCGATCTTCTTGAACCACTTTACTTATAACACATCCAGCTGCCCATCGGCCTTCCACCAGTTGTATCACTGCCCATGCACGTCCCTTGGTTGCCTGCACCTCGAAAGGGTCAGACATACCATCAAACCCCTCAACCACAACTGTTGTTGAGAGGTAGAACCATGGGACATTCTGGGTAGCTCACCGGCAATCCGATTCAGACTTAAACTTGCAAACAAATCAGTCAATCAAGATTCGATTGAACCCGATCACACCTGACCCCGAGGCATCCCTCCGCAGCGATACCATTCGGAGTTTATAAAAGCATGGACACAATCCGCCAGTAGAGAAGAGAGAGAAGATATGTGATCCACCGGATAAACCCACTCACCATCCTCATCGTTGGACAAAGCGAAGTCCACCGCTCCGGGTGCCGCCGCCAGTTGCTGCAGTTCAGAGACCTTCATGTTATGAGGGTTTTGGAACTCAAGCATATTAGGATTCGACATGCAATCAGTTTGAGAGAAACATGGGAGAAAGGCGAGAGTGAATATGTGCTCTGATTTGAAATTGGAGTTGAAAGGAGGGAGATCGGAGGAAATGAAGAAGGGGCGGCTAGGGTATTTTTGGGGAAATGGAGAGCGTCAGTTTTCCAAAGGAGAAATCTTTTTCGCTTATAAAATACAAAAAAAAAATGCTCATTGCATGTTTTTGGAATAAGTTGAGATCAGAAATATGTTAAGGGAAGAATTAGAAGGAAAAAGTGCAAAAGCTAAAAGAGAAAATTGTCTTTTCTCTTGTTTTTTCTTTATGTTTTTATTGTGTACTTTTGTGATTGAATCTAGGGGGGCAAAAAGTCCGGCCCGGCCCATGTATAGCCGGCACGGGCCGGACCTCAACAACATTTTAATATTTGCGGGCTGGCCGGGCTTTATCTTTTATATAAGGATCCGGGCCCGTCCCATTCAAGCGGGCTTTGCGGGGTTTTACGGGCCTGGCCTTTGCGGGGTTTTACGGGCCGTGCCTTTGCGGGCCGGGCCTATCGGGCTTTAATTATTAAAAAATTAAGACATTTCAAAATAAACGTAACCTTCATCCATGCACCGGGGTTTAAACGTACTCCGACGAGTCTAAATTTTACGTACGGTGTTTATCACTATAAGATAGACCTTTCTACATGTCCTCGTTTATCATTAAAACATATTTAATTCTCATATTGCTTGAATTCTCCATATGTATATTAATGTTCTTACGTTTGTTCCTTTGTTATATGGAATGAAATACCTTTGTGAAACTTAATCGGACATGTTTAATTATTTTATAAAATTGACCGTTGGATTGATTGGTTAGAATATTATAACCATGCATTTAAAATTTTATAAATTTTGGACTTGATTTAGACATACACAAATATAAAATATATATATCTATATAGTAATAGTCACTATATTATATATATATATATAAGTGTAGGTATAATGATATATGTACTACTATCTTATATATATAAAAAATTGCGGACTTTGACGGGCCGAGCCTAACGGGTTTTGACGGGTCGGACTTAACGGGCCTTGATGGGTTTTTGGCGGGCCGGGCCGGGCTTTAGATTTCTAAACCAAGTTCGACCCACCAACCACCTTGGCAGGCTTTTGCAGGCTTTTTTTTCAGGTCGGGCCGGGCTTTTAGCCCACGGGTTTGCGGGCCTCCACCGGCCCACAAGGCCCACGGGCCAAATGATGACCCCTAATTGAATCTTTAGTTTTCATTTTTCGTGTTTGTTTGTGTTAGAAATTGGTTGGGTATAGAAGTCATCATGGGCAAGGTTGGGCCGGTCTGGACCCTAAATTTAAGGCTTAGGGCTATGCTGGGTCAACGGCCAAACATAACGAGGTTGGGCTGATGCTACAATTTAGAAGTTTTAGCCCACCCATTGAGGGTAGCCCAATGAGACTAAAGAGGTCGGGCCGGCCCAATCTCAATGAGCCTTAAATTGAGAAAAATTAATATATAAAAAATTTAATGTATTATTATTATTGATGTATAAATATATATATATATATATATATTACTTTGAATAAATATTTTTGTGCGGAGAGAACATCGAGGTGAATAAGACGAGAAAATGAAAGTAATAAGAATAAACATGATAATAATCATAAATTATATTATGTTTTCCAATAAAAATGGTCAAAATGGGTTAAATTAGACTTGACCTCTAGGCCTTTAAAGTAATATAAATATATTTATATATTAATTAATTTTTTATTTAAAAAATGCTGAGTTTGACGAGGTTTATGGGGCCGAGACTGAGTTAGGCCGGAGATGCACAAATAAGTTGAGCTGAAAAGCTGGGTTATGCTTCAAATATATATCCCAGACCCTTTAGAACGAGACTCGAGACTAAATGACTAAATGATGAGACCTAATTAGGTATATGTACACGTACCTAACTAGCTACTTCCTGGGTTCTGACTTAATAATTTCATTTCTTTCTTATTATGCATGAGTCAAATATACGAATGGGGATTCTGGAACCCACACTCGATTGGCGCTGCTACTGTCGGTTGTCTTTTTTTAATTATCCTATAATATATTTAAAAATCAATATAAATGGAGTTTGCTTCATATTTTGTCCATGCTTCTCCATCAAATCCATTTCACGTACTGTGGTGTATAACTGTGTACAGAAGCTGGCACAGCATGGCTAGAACAACTATTTTATGCCAATCGACCATATATGTGTTCTAAGTTAATTAAGCATCATTAAAACTTAATATATATAATTAATATGTTTTTTCAGCGCAACCCCAGTGGTTTGTAAAAGATATATTAGAAACACGTGTAATAAAATACCTCAAAAACGCCAAAGTTAACCCCAGCTAACCAAACAATGGCAGTGATCAAGCATCAATATAATCTTTTAATTTTCATGGACATGGACACAGATATGGATACACGACAATTTTTTTATAAAAAGTAAGACACAAATACAGAAATTTAATTAAATTTAAATATTTAATAAATATAAAATTGAGTTAAATAATCAAAATTATTCATAAATATAAAGATCATGTAATTTAAAAATCCATATGTTATAATTTTTTTTTTCTTTCTAAAAATCCAAATGCGACATAAAGATTATGTAACTTCATGGTGCATGTGATGATAAGTTGCACCATCATTGACATCATTCTAAGGTTGCAAATAACACGCCATCTAATGTTGGTTCGTCTAGAGAAAGATTTTTAAGGTCAAGAACATTTCCTAATCCTATAGTGAATAGGATTCTCAATTATTATGTTTAAATATATATATTTAATATGCGAAAGTATCTCCGAGCGTCCATGTAGTGTCTCCAAGTGTCCACAGAGCGTCCCCAAGTATCCAAAAAAGAATATTTTTAGACACGCCACGTAGAACTTTGGACACGGTGTCCCTAGGTGTCCCCAAGAGTCGGAGTGTCCCCAAGTGTCGGACACGTGACACTATACTACAATGAAGTGTCGGTGCTACAGAGATCAAAACTCAATTGTAATTCGACTTCCTCGATTCTTCTCTCTCCTTCTCCCGATATCGTTCTCTCCCTTATCTCGCTTTGAACCCTAGCCGTCGTCGCTGCTACATATCTCTTCACCATTCTAAGTCTCAATCGGCCACCATCACACATACTCCATCTCCTTTATTCGATTTGTTCGCTACATATAAAATCTCATCCTACCTTCACCACCAAATAGTCCCACACTACCTTCACTATTTATCTCACTATCCCAATTTCATTCTCGATTGAGATTCACCGTGCTCCTCTCCCCTCTTTTAATCCATATTTGTTTCTGTATGTCGCAGTTAGAGGAGATGGGGGGTTCCAACCCCAATCCGAACCCTCTCCATTTTCATCCTCTCCCTACTCCTATGGACCATCCGGTAGACCCCGGGTTACCGGATCTGTAATTTCTTGTTGCAGCACTCGGCGAGGTCAATCTAGCCGAGGGGAATGATGATGAAGAAGATCAAGTTTGGTTATTTGATGTGACTTGCCTGTTCTCCTTGGTTTCGCTGGACGACAATCGGGTCCAGGCATTCAAGATGAGGATGATAGCGCTATGGCATCATGCAATCGGTTCAGGTGTCATTGGTTTTACTCGGATTGACACCGATCGTTTTATCAGCAAATTCATGTCCCTCGCAGAGTGTCGCCGTATGATTACTAGTCGGCCTTGGTATTTCTTGTCAAATATTGTCGTTGTTCAAGCAATGGGGAAATTCGACGACCCATTTGAGATCCCAACAAATCAAGGCCGGGTGTGGGCAGTGGTTCGGCCAAAGCAAGACAAATTTATGGCAAGAGTGTTGCAAGAGAAATGGTGTCGGTGCATTGGTAATGCGGTTGGCCAGTATGTGGAGTTCAACCAGCATGATCTGTTCCATAGCTCAGAAATGAAGATCCGAGTCGAGGTGGACTTCAACAGACCTCTTGTGGTAATCACCCGTTTCTGGTTCTCTGAGACTTATGTTATGGATGTTGTGATTTTGTATGAGAATATTTGTGGCCACTGCGGCGATTGTGGTTCCTTTGTGCATGGCGTTGTCTATTAGCTTTGGATACAGGTTCAGAGGCTGATGGAGCGACTATTTTGCCAACTCCTATTTCGGTTCAGTCTAACTGGGAACAAGTGTCCTTGGTTGCTGGGGCCTGGATAAAGTTGGTCATCTGGTCCAGTTTCTGGTGTTGCAAGGGTTGGTACCGGGATAGATGGTATGCTTAGTAACCCTTGTATGATGCCACCTGGTAATACGACCTCCATGATGGCTCTTTTGGAGTCAGTTCAGCACGAGTCCCAATCCCTCCCTTCTGGTTTGGAGCGTGGTGGACCATCCTCCGGTTTGGCCACTACAACAGGGGATATGCTAGTTGAGGTCTCCGTCATGGACCTGTCGACTAAGAAGCCAACGACTATTCTGATGGACAATCTCCTTTCTGGGGAGAGTCCAACTAATAAAGTGGTGTTTTTGCAGATTAAGTCCTCAGGGAAATTTCCAGTTTCCGCTCCCTTAGGCCGAGCTACTAAGTCGGGGGATCACCTTGAGGGTGGTAAGGAGGTATCAAGTTGTAACGCCACATCAAAGGTCGACAAGCGAGTTGTGGCTACTGGTTCTCTGGTTTGGTCTATACCTAATCCCGAGGCGAATTTGCCTGATTCGAATCCGATTATAGATCAAGACATGCTTCATGTAGCAAGTCTGCAACAACCAACCATTATGGTTACTACAGATGGTGAGTTGCAAGAAGTGGACGAGGAGCCTCCTAGTTCATCAAGAGATAGAAGAGATCGACATCGTCGATCTGATGAGAAGAAGAAAGAGAAGGCCAAGTCCAAGTTTGGTCCAATTTCCACATCCAGCAAAAAGGTCTCTCCGCAGAAGAAGGTGGTGTTTCTCCCCGCTGGGATGACCATCGAAGATCTTCGTCAATCAGTCTCCCAATAGATATGGTGTCTGGGCAGCTAAGGAATGGTATCCCAATTTTTTAGTCTATGCTACTCTGGTTTGTTCGTCTAAGTTATGTTGGATTTCAAGGATTTAGTATTGTAATATGTTAGAGGTTTCAATTTATCGAGCCGAACATTCTGGTGAAACTCTGTACTGAGTCAACATTATATATTTTTGCCATATCAAAAAAAAAAACCTCAAAAACGCATATTACTATGTGCAGTGACATGTTTATAACATGCAGAAACTTTGATGGGATGCGATTTACATGTATTTACAAATGATAATTAACGCTAAAACACTAAAAACATATCATGCTGCTTGAAATACATTGGGCAAATTAGGCCATCAGGTAGACATTATTTGTGATAAAATGGTGATATTTGGCCAACTATATATGCTTCAACCTTTTTTTAGTACGAATATTTTCATCGTTTTTTTCCCGTGATAATATAACTTCTAATTAAAGTAATTGACTTGTCATTGGTGTACGATTACATAAAGTCTATTAACACTTCTTTCAAATAAAATGGTTCTAAATCATACCAGTACATATAACAGCATAGTAGGTGAGACTAATTAAGTGCAATATTACGAATGTGTAATACTAGAAACACCATTTGCTGATTAACACATGCCCAATTAAATCAATCAGTATGCTAAAGGTCTCCTAGTTGTGCAAGCAACACAACAAAATCATAAGAACAATAACACTTTTGGGTTTATGAAGTTTTAAAAGACAATAAGGAGCTTTTAATAAATCTTTCTACTCAAGCCTCCAATCCCCATTATTAACAATTAAATGATTCCTAATTATACCGAAAAAACACTAACTGTATTTTCCCACACAAGTGTTATACAGAGTTAGCTGTTCTCATTTATACCACCATTTCCATTCCTCTATTGTTTTTTTTCCCTTTATATTTGTAGAGATATCTTAGAACCCAATCCAGTCCCAATGCAAAAGCAGCAACACCAGATTTGCGTAAAACCCACTTGATTGCTTCAACTTCCTCATCTCTCTCTGTGACTTGAACTCTAAGTATGATTTTATCCCACTCTGTTTTCTTTAAATCATCAGAAATTACTCTTAATTTTTTCCACTCTAACTCTCTCTCTCTCTCTCTCTCTCTCTCTCTCTCTCTCTATCTTAGTCTTTCACACCAAATAGAGAGAGTCATATAGAGACAGACATATATTCCCAGCTAGCTGCTAGCGGCTACTTTATAAACAAAACCGAACCAAAACACATATCATTGTCCTCACAAAGCTCTACTAGCTAGCTAAGCTTCGCTAGCCAAAATATGGGACGCCATTCGTGTTGTTTGAAGCAAAAGTTAAGGAAAGGTCTCTGGTCGCCTGAAGAAGACGAGAAGCTCTTCAACTACATCACTAGATTCGGCGTAGGTTGTTGGAGCTCCGTTCCTAAGCTCGCAGGTATTCTTAATTTGCATCCTTAATTATGTGTATATGCATGCATTCATCTGAATTGGGTGTACTAAAGTATGAAACTTGAAACTTGAAACTTGCAGGGTTGCAAAGGTGTGGTAAGAGTTGCAGGTTGAGATGGATAAACTACTTGAGGCCTGATTTAAAGAGAGGAATGTTTTCACAGCAAGAAGAGGACCTCATTATTAGTCTCCATGAAGTTCTTGGTAACAGGTAATTAATTAGTATGATTAAGTTCCAAAACTATGAATGTTAATTCGGATATGGAAATTAGTCGTTTAGTTAATTGTGTGTTTTGGATGTTAATTTTTCATCACCAGATGGGCACAGATTGCAGCACAATTACCAGGAAGAACAGACAATGAGATAAAGAATTTCTGGAATTCGTGTCTGAAGAAGAAGCTAATGAAGCAAGGGATTGATCCCACCACTCACAACCCTCTAACAGAAGAAGAGCTACTGCTCAAAGATGACAAGACGAATATAATCAGCTGCTCAGAGTTGAACAACGAGTCATCTTCGTTGCCATCAATGCAATCTCATCATCATCATCATCATCATCAAGAACTTCCCATGGCTAATTCTTCACAAGGTCCAACATTCCTCGCCAACGACTCGAGTTACTTTGATGGTACTGGTACCGGAATTAGGAGTAGTACTACTACACAAGCTTCTAGAGCAGCCTTTCTACCGTATTTCGAGTTCCAAGCGAGTATGGATCCATCCGGGTACAATTCTGATTTCGTTACAAGTACACAATATCATCCATCTACTATTAGACCCTCTTTCAACCACAATCATTACGAGGCGATTATCGGATACAATTCGATGCCAAGTTTGACAAATTCGGACCACGGAAGCATGTCAGGCACAACAGACTTCTCCTTTAGTTCAAGCAATAGCTCAACTGCAGGTTTCCATGTGAACCACAGCAATAATGTAGTGGAAAATAATGCAGCTGGTAATTTCACATGGGATATCAATACAGAAAACAAATTAGAGTCCTTGTTTCATCACTTCGACGGTCCAAAATCGGAGGAGATGATCATGACGAAGACGGATTCATCATCATGGGAACAAGGGCCGGGGCAGATTCATCTCCACCAACATCAAAGTTCAGTAGATTTCAGTAGCTATCCTTTAACGTCGCTGTCAGAGGATCTAACAGGTGCAAACTTTGATGTGTTCCAGCATATTTGAATTTTGTTAAAAAAAAAAATTCCTTTTGATTTTTGATTTTTTTTCTCAAACAAAATACACATAGAGAAAGGGAGAGATGTTGATAGTAACAGGGGGTGGGGAATCCTACGTACTTATGAAAAGGTTTGCTGATTTTTCTTTCTTCTTTTTACCGCATTTGGGGGAGCATCTTATTCCATTCCCATGTAATTTGGTTTCAGAGATTAATAATATGATGATGGTGCGTGTAATTAGTAATGTTGTTGTGATCAATTAAGTTATAATTATCCTTCCGTTTCCGTGTAGTTCAACTAATTAATAATGATTATGTTATGAGAGATTGTTTTCATGTCTGTTGTTCTCTTTCATTTCTAATTAATTAGCCTCAACCTATCAAACAGATGCGGATTAAGTCTGATTTGTACGTATGTAATTTACTCCTAACCTCCCATTAATCTGTATGAAGAAATATTATACAGTAAACATGCATATATATATATACACACACTTCTCTTCGTACGAAACTTCGCACTGAAACTTTAATATGAAGTTATATTTTACACAAAATCAAAAAATGTAATTCGATGATTGAACTCAATCATCTTTTAGATACTCATGCAAGGATCGGTCATGCAAAATTTCAGTCAAATCGGAGATCGTTTAGCCATTGATCATCGCATTCAAGTTTTGAACTAAATCAGACAATCTGTGTACATTGTTAAGTAATGTCACGATCAAATGGTTAAATCATCTCCGATTGAGCTGAAATTTTGTATAATCTTTACATATGTATCTAAAAGATGTTTAACTTCAATGATCAAATTATGTTTTCGATTTTGTGTAAAATTATAACTTCACACCAAAATTTCAGTGCGAAACTTCATACTTGATGAGAACTGATTGATATATATATATATATATATATATATATATATTGCACCCAGAGATGTGAATGTGAGTGATTAGTGTGAATGTGAGTGATTAGTGATATGAATAGGTGTGGGACTGGATTGTACTCATTGTAGGGTTGGGTCTCCCAGAAGTGAAAATGTGATACATTGAGAAACGTTGGCAGAACTTTGAAGAACATTAGTCGGACCTGGCTAGCGAGCGAGCGTTGGAGCTGTGCTCTTTGATACTATTATTGTTAATGCCAGAGATATGATGCTGATCGATTTTTCTTTGAAAGTATGAGAGGGCTCCAGAGAGACCCTTCATGCATTCAGTAGCGTCCTTCCAAAAGGCCAAAATTGGCTGGCTTTTATCTTCCATGATCTGCATTATTGGAGAGAGAGATACGTACCAGAATGAGATAGAGAGCTATGATTAATTATGTGGTTCATACTTCATAGGGTATTCTATTTTAACAACTAATTAGGTAAACAATTACTTGGTACCAGTTGCATACCCGTTTAAGTACTCACATTATAGGATGTCATGGAAAGGGAATCTGACAATGGATGAGAAGGGAATTAGCTCAGTTTCAACGACGACCATGCGGTCCATGCCATTTTTCATTTTTGAACTCCAATCAATCTTTATCTAGTTTAATTCGTCATACGGATATGTTGCACTTTCGGTTGTATCGATCAAATTATTCGTAAGAAATTCGAGATAAGAGATAAGAGATAAGAGATAAGAGAGAAGAGAGAAGAGAGAATAGGTAAATTTGTCAATTATAGATACTAAGATTGGGAATTTGGGGTACACTTGGTCACTTAAATTTGTTTCTTACTTCATATCTTGCATACAAAAAAAGTATGTTAAACACAAGTGAAACTACGAGAATGATGGTAATCAAATAATTAAGACTTGTAAATAATACGATCACTTAATTGAACTAATTACATGCATGCCAGAATGTATGCACCGACATCGACCCTCACATACCACAACATGCCAATGCATGTACTTCAATCATACGGTCATTTTCTTTTCGCTAGTACGAGTTGTTACTTTCCGAACTTGATCAGTTAAACCTACAACACCTCAATAACCATGCACATCATCAAGCTAGCTAGATCGATCATTGTACCAGCACATAGCCACAAAGTGCATGTATATGTGTACAATACGTGTCCAACATTTCAGTCGATAATGATGTGTGACAAGCAAGTAACAGAGCTAGGTTTTACCCCCATATGAATAAGTTGGACGCGACGTCAGGCATTCATGACCAATAAGAACATCCACAAGACTCAATAGTACGCCACTACGCCTCCATTGATAGTAGTTTGCATGGATGTACGAGTTCTCGATCAAAGAAGTTTTGAAGCCAGGACGCTCTCTGGTCCTGCCCTTTTGGGCTCTCTTCTTCTCTGGCTTCTGTTTTCAGACAACGAAATTAAGAAGTCATATACTGTCATCGGAGTGAGTACTGGTGAAGTGGTGATACTTAGAGCATCTGTACCCATGAGCAGAGTAAGAAGTAAAATAAGAGTAAATTTTGTTTCAAACAAAATATATCCAAGATTTGCTCAAGCAAATCAAGTTTTGCACACACTCATTCACTATTTGCTTCAAGCAAATCAAGTTTGTCATGTAGTAAAAATGATTTAACGGATAGATTTACCACCAATAATAATATGACACGTGTCTTTATCGGTAGTAATTATACAAGATTTCCGAAAAGATTTTCGACTATTTAAAAATTGACACGTGTCACCGCCATGTGTCATTGTCGGTAAAATAATTGAACTAGATTTTCGATGAGATTTTCGACCAATGGCGATCCGACATGTGTCGCTACGAGATATCGTCGTTGACCAAATAATTCAACAAGATATCCGGTAAGATTTTCGACCAATTACGATGCGACACGTGTCAATGCGAGATAGCGTCGTCGACAAATTAATTGAATCAGATTTCCGGTATGATTTTCGACCAATTACGATGTGACACGTGTCTTCATCTTTGACGATCAGATTATCTACAATTGCCTATAAAACATTCATCTTTCACTCATAGTTGCCTCACACCATCTACAAGAATCCGAGTAGATAATTCATCTCTCTAAACACTTAGCAACATTTCCTTGTTCATCACTCTGATGGATCCTTTCAGCTTCCCCAATTTTTTCAGGAGGAGACAACGTCAACAAGAAGAGGATGACTATATGGAGCAATCATTCATCAATCAGGTGGTCATGGCGGAAGCACAAGACGACGATGAACCCTCACGACCGAGCGGTTCACGTCGCGGTAAAAAACCGAATCATCCATGACATAGGCTATCTAGGGGACGCAATCTTATGGCTGATTACTTCATCGAATGTCCCAATTAACTTCGAGGTGGCAGAATTTCGTCGGCGGTATAGGATGAGCAGAAACCGATTCAACATTATCATGACGGATCTCTGCAACTACGACCAATCTTGGCATCAAAGACCAGATGCGACTGGATTGCTAGGGCTTCTTCCCGAACAAAAGCTGACCGGTGCTCTGCGAATGTTGGCGTACGGGGCGGCCGCGGATCAGTGCACTGAAATTACAAGGATGAGGGAATCGACTACCCTGCAATGCATGAAGTATTTTTGTAGCCAAGTGTATGAAATCTATGGTCCAAAGTACCTCCGCAGTCCAACATCGGCAGACCTCATGCGACTCGTAGCTAAAGGCCAACGTCGAGGCTTTCCAGGCATGATCAGAAGTGTCGACTGCATGCACTGGGAGTGGAAGAACTACCCAACCGCCTATCAAGGGGCGTACTCAGGTCGAAAGGGTCGCCCAACTATTATTCTGGAGGCGGTGGCCTCGTATGATACGTGGATATGGCACAGCTTCTTCGGGTGTCCTGGAGCCAAAAATGACATTAACGTTCTCCACCTATCGAATGTGTTTTCAGAGGTCCTTGCAGGAAGAGGCTCAACTGCCGTCTATGAAATCCATGGAGAGAGGTACAACCACGCTTATTATTTGGCTGACGAAATATATCCAAGGTACTCTACATTCGTCAAAACTATTTCTAATCCCCAGACGCCGCAAGATAAACTCTTCGCAAAGAAACAAGAGGCATACTGGAAAGATGTGGAGAGGGCCTTTGGCATCTTACAATCTCGATGGGCAATTATTCGTCATAGTTGTACATTGCACCACAAATCGGTAATGACTACCATCATGTTAGCTTGCATCATATTACATAACATGATTGTTAAGGAAGAGTACGTGGAGGATAAGAATGAGGATGAGGAAGAAGAAGACGTGCAAAATCCATCGAGGGTTTTTAGGGTTTATGATGGACCGGTGGATGAACAAGGGAATCGAATTCCTTTTGAGCCAATTAGTAGAGATGAAGCCAATATACAATGGTTTCACGACCGTTTTGCCGATCTTGAATCTGGTTACATTCATAGAGAGCTTCAGAAGGACTTGGTGAAGCACAATTGGATGTTGGAAACCGGCGAAATACTCTAAATATTATCATAAAAATGTGTGTTTAATTATTAAGCTTGTGTTTAATTTTAGTTTAATTTTTGTATGTGTGTTTAATTATTAAGCTTGTGTTTTAATTTAATGTATATTTCAATTTCATCTTAATAAATAAATTGCATCTTTATTTCTTGAAAATTTAAATTACATAAAATGACGAGCCAAGCTCAGATTTATTCTTAGGACAATACTATAACTTCTATGGAAAGAGCACGCGACTTGGGTGATAACAATCCGAATATGTTTCATCGGTAGGTTGATCTTGACTAGGTTCTCCTTCATTAAGGATGGCTAATTTCCTCTTTGTAAAATATCTTTTTGAGAATGGGGTCATTGCCTCCAAATCCATTGTCATGATCCTCGTTTCCTCATCTTGTTTCTTCAATCGTAACTCTTCATCCGCCCTTGCTTCATTCCGCCTTTGAATTTCTATGTACTCCGCATAATAATTAAACTCACTTTCATTATGCGCTATTCTCTTGGATTGCCACGATGTTTGGTCACTAGCAATGGTATGCAAAACCTCAACTCGTTGCTCAATAGGAGTCTTACCTTGTTTCTTTTGTCGCCTCGCTTCCTTTGCCGCCTTCATTCCCATTGGTCTAGGCAGACTAGAGGGAGCGGCCATGTGGCTTTGAGGTGTCTCATTCACTTATTCGTCATCCAAATTAATGGTTGGAGATGATTCGGCGGCCGAAGGAGTAGGTTGGTAACTACTTGCATATGGAGATGGAGTACTTGGTAGCACCGAAATGAAAGATGGATGATTCTTAACCACTTCCCAACATTCAAAGTGTGTAAACACTTTCTTCTTTTCCTTATAGTAACATGATTGAGCTTGCTTCACCTAATAAAATAATTATATTAGCTATTTCACCATGCTACATAATTTAATTCATCATTATGTTACAAAAAAATTTATATAATGTATGCTACAAAAAATTATATAATCTAAAATGGATGGTCATTATATAATGTATGCTACAAAAAATTTGGGATAATGCATAGTTTGTATACATTATATAAATTGTATACATTAAATTTGTATACATTATATAAGTTTATATAATTTATAAATTTGTATACATTAAATTTGCTACGAATACAAATTTATATAATGTATGCTACATAATTTAAATTATATAATCTATATAATTTAATTCATCATTATGCGACAAAAAAATAAACTTACTTCATCCATTAACGAAGTGCCGCGTACAAACATACGCCCCATTTTTGCAAAAGTAGCTTGAACTTGTTGTAGTGAGACGCAAGCGCTATTCGGGTCCTCGGCTCTTTCGGAGGATCACCTTGTGTTGGCTTCCAATTTTTCACATAATCCCCATGAATTGTCTCCCACAATTTCTCCATCTTTTGTTTGTTGCCGTCGTATTCATCAACGCTATGAAGCATAAAAGAGATACACATTTGTAAATCTTCGGAAAGAAGCCAATGTGTGTCCATTGTTTAGGAAGAAAAGCTTAACGAAATGAGAGAGGAGATGGAAGGAGAAGTGTAATTTGTTGTGCAAAAATTAGTGTGAGTTGAGCAAAAATTGAAGTAGTATTTATAGGCAAATATTTGGGAGAGTTTGAGAATTTTTGGAAATTTTTTAAGTATTTTTTGGAGCTTATTCCCGTTGGTGCCAGTCTGATGCTACAGTAACTCTACAGTGACCGTTGTGTTTGAATTCTGACCATTGGATGAAGCTTGATATTCAAAATGGAAGGCCTGGATTAAGTGTACCGTTGGGATTTGATTTTACAGCTCGGTAAGCCACGTGGCACGAGCTGATTCGCTAGTAATTTTTTTAAAACTTTTGACTGGCGCGTGTAATACACGCTCCAGACAAAAAAAAACAGAACGCGCCTGACGTCACCCACGTGCTGTGGGGTCCGCCAGACAGTCGAGCAATCGCCGGAGCAAAATTTGCTCGATCGTTTGGACGAGCAAAACGTCGCCGTTGACTGGGCGAGCACCAGCAAGCCTGTGCGAGCTCGAAAATGAGTTTGCTCGAACAAATTCCCCCTGCCCCACCACCTGCTCGATCAAAATTTGACCGACTGCTCGCCGGTGCAGATGCTCTTATTAATACCTTGCGTTCCATCAATTCCATCAATAGTTTTCAACACCTTGGTTTCATTTTTGTTTCTGGTAATAGAATTAACAGCTATTGCATGCGCGCAATAGAGCTGCTTGATTGCTTAGTTCTGACTCCTCCTGATATGATATCTAATACCAATTGCAAGCTTGCTGACTCTGCGCGCTCACGAAAGAACATCCGACTTCAAATCTCCCGTAAATGATTAGGGTTTTGTGATTCGATACAAGTCATGGATACTGATGAACATAGTCTTACGTTAGAAGATTACACGTACACGTACAGGGTTAAGGTGTAGGTAAATGCTAACCGACACAAATGTGCATGGAGGGAGTCAAAATGAAATGCATGAATTAACGAAAGTAAATATGGTCTCCCACGTCTACTTTGTTTTCCTCATAACGAAAAGATGAAAAGGGTAGAGACATGCATGAAAACTGTATGAGTACTACTAATTATGTAGAGTACGCTTTGTTTGGTCAAACAATGGTGTTGGAGTCGAACATGTGGTTTTGGCATGCCTTAGGTAATGAACTAGCTCTATGGGAAAAATCGAATAGTACTCGAACGGCACCGACATGGCATGGTGATGAACAATGCATGAGTGTTCTTTTCTCAGTCATGGCATGAGTCAATACATGTCACGTTTAACATGTTACACTACGGTAGGTTTAGCTAGAGCTGGATTTAGAAAGTTTACATAGGGCATATTAACAGAGAAGACCTAGGAATTAAAGTTGAGATATGCTAAATTTACTTATGAAGTGAAGAAAATTTTTTTATAAAAAAAAATTGACAAACTTTATTTTGTTTTGGTGATACAACTCATCTGCATATAGTTTTATTCATTTTTATATCATCAACAAGATCAAGTGTAAAAATATCTTGTTTAAATTGAATAATAAGATCGAAATGAAAAACAAGCCAAAGATATTCAATTCAAATACAGATTAGACTACTTAAGTTGTGTTCTTCGGTTACCTAAAGTATAAAATTCATCAATAACCGAATTTGAATCTATAGTATCAACAATCTCTCTCAAAACTTGGAATATCACTCAAACCAACATCATTTATCTAAAAGTATGAACTCACTTTCTTTTGAACTTTTCGTGGCCTAGAATTTATAACTTGATCTGCCATTGCAAACAAAATCTGAAAAACAAATAGAGAAAAATATATCAATGGGTAGTTTATAGTTGGTCTGTGTGACTAATGGTCTTTGTGACTTTTCTACAAACTATATCAATTACAATTTTTTTTCAATTACAAACATATGTCAAAACCCAAAAAACAAAACCTATATCAATTACAAATTACAAAACCTCTATCAACAAACCCCCAAATTCAATCGGATTCCATTTGTTGACCTAGAAGATTGAATATGAGTAAATTAGATTCTGAGATACCTTGAGAGTTGGAGAGACTACAGTAGCTAGAGAATGAGAGATGTATCAAGATTCGATGATTTGAAAATCCAGAGAATGGCACTGGCACGGAGAAGGATTGATCGTCGACGAGCAAGGAAGTGAAAAATAGAGAGGAACCAAAAGAAAAGATCGTTGTCGGCTACTGAACTAATTTTTTTTATTTTTGTTTTTATAAATATGTATACATGACTATATGTAATTTCTTTTGTTTAAAATCTTAGGTGGGCTGTACCATATATATCCCAATCCTACCTCTAGGTCCGTGGGCTATGGACATATATATGTAGATATGAAATGATAAAAATCACTATTGCATAGTATCATATAGATGCAAAATGATTAAAAAGCAAACTATGACATAATATCATGTTTAATACTCGATCATGGTCGTCTTCTGTTTGCCACTGTGATTGTTGAAAGATGTCGGTGAAATTCATAATTTCAGAATCTGTTTAAAATGAGTTCGTTTTAAACATTCACTTCGGCATGAGAGCTCAAATGTTAGCACATGGCAATGCTCATTACATCGATGCTAAGTCAAATTACATATACAGATCACTAAGTGTGTATTTTGGCTTTGGTAATATTTATAGTGACTTTAACATGGAACTGATGGAAGAGCTAGCTATAACAAACTTAAAAGAACGTTCAAGTGTGGCTGGGTTTGCTTATGTTTAAAGTTTCATTATAGCTTCTCATCAAAGGTAATTGAGCTTCAACAGTCTTATAAGTTATGACGATCTTGATTCTTGAGGGCGAGAGTGGTTTCATGTCTCTCTGTTAGGTTGCATGAAATCTGTCATGGTTTGAATCAAGGATCAACTCATGACATGCTTAATGAGTGTCTTACTCTGCGTAAAGATAAGTTAGACTAGATGTCCCTCTCAGTTTAGAATTTTGGTTTATGGCTTAGTTTAGACTTTACAGAAAGTTGGTGCAACTGTGCAAGACGTACTCGAACTGCAAATTTAGCTATGATTTCCAAAGGACCCCATGCCAGAAACTTCCTCTTAGCTCGGCTGCATGAATGTTCCGAATAAGATAGTCGAAAACAGAAGTCTTTGCTTAGACATTCTTAGTAAGTTTGCGATCGACATACTGCTGTCGTCGTCCGTCAACTTCAACACCGGTGAAGATATTACATTTCTTGCTCATGAAGTTATCCAAGACTATATAACTCATATATTTGATTGATTGGTCTGGTGCCAGAAGCCCGGAACTCATATCTTGCTCTGTTTCATTTTTTCATTTTTCAATAATGCATTATATATGGCCTTATGGGTCTTAAAAGGCAACCCAATTGGCAGAACAAATACAATCAAAACTTCTTCTAGCAGGAAGTATCGTATCAGTACAGAAGCTATTGCTGGTGAACACTAGAAAGGCCAAAAGGAAAGAGTAGGCGATAAAAAAATTTAGGATTACGGCCTAGAGATTGGTCATAATCAAGGTTATAGGGGAAATGGAGATCCTGGTCACAGTTTGAGGCTGTTTAATTACTAAGTTAAAGCTGCTCAGCTGCAACAAGATCACCACTGGAAGCTGTTTTTAAGAGTCACATCTCTGTTTTCTTTTGAGCCAAATTTCTCATTCAGCAGACTAAGGTTCAAATCTTGAAAGCTTTTGAAGATTGTCATATGGAGGAAAGTATATATCAAGCTATGTAGCTAGGGCTGCATTAGAGGAGAAACAAAAATTTCAAAATCATGAGTCATGACAAAGAATTTGGTATATAGACAAGCAGAAGATAACGGATGATTATTTGACTTACTCGCTGACAATACACCGAACTATCAGTTTGTATGTAAGCAGGCACATTAGTGGCCCTGCTTGTAACGCAGGTACAGCAAAGGTTATCGTCTTTTCTCCTGCACAGACCAATGTCAATGATGAAGGAGATTTAGACAATGTTTCTCTTACCAAAATATTATAAGTCGCTATGATTTAGTTCTTTACACAATGGACTTGAACCAGGACATCACAGCCAATATTTGTACGGACTAATGGAGCATCATACTGTAAACTACGTTATGTACATTACTTGTATTGTAATCCTTATTGTACATTGAGATTGAGATAGAGTTCTCATAGGTTTAGGTTTAGTGTCTTTATAGGAGACATAAACCAAAAACACTATATAAAGGATTTGATCCCTACTCTAGCTATTGTCCAACATAATATTCTGCTCCATAGAAGAGTTGTTGATCAAGGATAGCTAGAAGAGAAGATCATCTAACCATGTAGCCTTCAACGAGTTCCGGAATATGTATGTGTTCGTCTCTAACCATTTATGATTAACCTATATGATTTGTGTTCTTGCATTGACATGCTAAATTCAGTATGGGGCTACATATGGTTTAACAAAAAACCTAGTCTCAATCATCTTCATGTATGGGGCTGCAGAGCTGAGACTAGAATTTATAATCCTAATGAGCAGAAGCTTGACCCAAAAACCACCAGTGTATTCTTTATTGGCTATCCAGAAAACTCTAAGGGGTTTAAATTCTACTTCCGAAAGGCCATACCAGAATTATAGAGTCCAACAAGGCTAGGTTTATTGATGAAATAAATGATGTTGACTTTGCTGATTCAGATGGGTTACTTCAAGTTGCATCTGAGTCTGAAAGTTTTGAGTCCTGGATCACTTACATTCCTGCCATCAGAAGTGAAAAATGGGTTCCTGAGGATGAAAATTTACCAATTTTTGAACCTGAAATAATGGAACCAGTCCAGAACCTTTTTGATCAAAACTCAAATGAACCTATTCTTGAAAACTTAGATATTTTTCAAGAAGAACCTGAACCTGAAAGCCTTGCCCCTAATCAAGCTAAACCTGAAGTCATCCCGAGGAGATCAGAAAGAGTAAGAAAACCTACACTTCCTGATATATATGAAATTGTTTTTGATACTGAGCAAGTACAGGAGCATATGTTAGGAGATGAAACTGATCCATTAACCTTTAAACAAGCTGTTGAGTCTGAGAATGCAGATAAATGGCATGAAGCCATGATTGCATAACTGAAATCTATGTCTGACAATCAGGTGTGGGATTTGGTAGATAGGTCTGAGGGTTTTAACACTATATGGTGCAAATGGGTGTTTAAAACTAAAAGAGATTCTCAGGGGGAAATCGATAGACATAAAGCAAGACTTGTGGTTAAAGGGTTTACACAGAAGGAGGGAATTGATTATAATGAGACATTTTCACCTGTGTCAACCAAAGATTCTTTTAGAATTTTGATGGCCTTAGTAGCACACTTTGATCTTGAACTTCACCAAATGGATGTCAAAACAGCATTTTTAAACGATGAATTGAGTGAAGAAATATACATGAATCAACCAGAGGAGTTTGTAACGGTAGGAAATGAAGAAAAAATCTGTAAACTAAAAAGGTCAATTTATGGACTTAAGCAAGCCTCAAGACAATGGTATTTAAAATTCGATTCAATAATAAACTCTTACGGCTTTTCTGAAAATAAAGTTGATGAGTGCATTTATATGAAAATCAATGGCAGTAAGTTCATCTTTCTCATTTTATACGTTGATGAAATTCTGCTGGCCAGTAGCGGTTTGAATCTCTTAAGGGACACTACGGCTTTCCTCCTAAAGAATTTGGAAATGAAAGGTATGGGAGAAGCTAGCTATGTGTTAGGTATCGAAATCAAGAGGGACAGAGAAAGACACTTACTAGGCTTATCACAACAAAACTACATTAACAAAGTGTTGAGTAGGTTTTCCATGGAAAGTTGTAAGGGTGGTGTGTCTCCTATGTCAAAGGGAGATAAATTTCACTTAGGGCAAAGATTAATTGGTAGCTTAATGTATGCTCAGGTCTGTACCAGACCTGACATAGCTTTTGTTGTGGGAGTTTTGTCCAGATTTCAGTCAAATCCAGGCCTAGATCATTGGGTAGCTGGTAAAAAGGTGTTTAAGATACTTAAAGAAAACAGCTGGACATACGTTAACATACAGAAAAGTTCACAACAGGATTTTCAGGAGCATGTCAAGAATATGGGAGTACTTGAAGATCTTGATTATGTAGATTAGTGGGAATGATTTCAAAATCTGTAAACATTGTTTTGTGATACCTTCAGAAGATGTAATGTTCAGATTTTATTCCCTAATGCATAAACTTTCATAAAACATTGTAATTCATAAGTTCCAGTATCTAATAAAATTCAGTGAATTACATCTATATTCAGTACAAATTTCAGACAACTTCAGTATTCATTTTCAGTTGCTGTTGAGTATATATGATGTATGCTTGATTCATTTTGGGACAGCAAAGAGAGTTGTTGAGGATTCATTGTACTTCAACAATACCAAATTTCATGATCTGTTAATAAAACAGGTGACTTCATTTTCATGGCAGTGTGTTTTGAGAACATGAAACACACTGTTACATTTCATACCTTAATCGGTTTCAGAAATGTGGTTTTGTTGAGTGATTTTGGAGTGCCTTAGTCTTTACTGAGATTATATCTTTCCAAGGTTCTTAGCATAGTTGCATTTTCATGAAATTGGATGCAGTATGTTACAATTGTGTGACAAGTGCAATTTATAGATTCTGTTTAGTGTCTTTATAGGAGACATAAACCAAAAACACTGTATAAAGGATTTGATCCCTACTCTATCTATTGTCCAACATAATATTCTGCCCCATAGAAGAGTTATTGATCAAGGATAGCTAGAGGAGAAGATCATCTAGCCATGTCGTATTCAACGAGTTCCGGAATGTGTGTGTGTTCGTCTCTAACTATGATTAACCTATATGATTTGTGTTCTTGCATTGACATAGCTAAACTCAGTTTTACACATACTACTGATGGATTCAGAGTCGTACCTTGTACAAACAGCAACAGTGGGATTGACTAGGTAAGCTGCAATGAGGGGGCATTTGTAGAAAGAATAGCAACTCCCATCATCCCTAATATGAACTGCAGAACAACTGCTAGAAGCCTCGTTGGATCCCACACAATCCTTAATCACTTGAGTGCTCTTTCGGGAGCTTGATTTAACATAAACGTTCTCATCGTTCATCAGTACATCGATCCTGAAGGATTTCAAACGCTGCCTCAGAGCCTCCCTCAGATCATCATCATCGACAAGAGTTACTACATCACGGTCTTCATCAACATAAACTAAAGTAATGTCAGCACCCGGTGGGAGATAATAAGTCCTGCGAATTTTTTTCCTCAATCCAACCATATTAAAACCCGGTTGTCCATTCTCATCAATAGGAGCTTTCAAATATCTTGCGCTGCCCCCAACTCTAACCTTTAGCACAATAGTAACATATTAGAAAACATAAAGACAACTAACCAGAAAGAACATAAAACAATTGGAAAATCATAACTTCGTTATTCCGAAATGGGATATTAAAAACTGTACTAGGATTGTTAACCCAGAAAATTTAACCTTCAAAAAGCTATTGTTCCAATGGGAGACCAGACAGAGGATTAAACTATAGCACCAATGCAAAGATCAAAGCTTTTACCTTTGGGGTTCCAAAATATCGAACCTCGATAACCATGGTGGACGCCATTGCGCCCGGAACAGATAATAAACAGGTTGAAGACGAATCATCAGAGATATAAAGCTTCTCAAGTCTTTGAGCTCTAGACCTAGTCTCCTGCACCAATATTCAATATTGCTTTTCACACATGGCGGCAAATAATATGTCCTTTAAGGGTAATTGACGGTTTGAAGATAATGTGATAGAAAGACTTAGCACAGTTGAACATCAATGGCGTCAACGTCGTTCTCTTTTGGTAAAGGCTGTGCCCTGCCGTACCAAAAAGCCCACGTTCATTTTCCTTAACTCGAGCAACTTCGTAGTTGGGGGGAAATGGTCCTCTCTAGATATAAGCTATCCAAAATTCCAAGTCATTATACTTTGTTTGAATAATGGCAAACAGCCGAACAGGCGAAGGAAGCTGAAGCACAATTTCTAAGACTGTTACTTTTTCCAACTTTACGACAAGTCCCATCTCTGAATATTCCGAAAGTAATATTCGATAGGTTAAACTTCATTACAGAGGTTTCTTTACCCTAAATTCAAACTTTGACTAGTAGGGGAGAAATTGAGAGATCATGCATATACAAATAGTGATTAGCAGGAAAAGAATGATCAAGTTAGGGGTCGCCAACCGCCGGCCGGGCTTTTTTAAAAATTTCAAGCTCATGGGCCAGGCTTGACGGGCTTTAAAGGTCGGGCTGGGTTAAACTCATACGCCGGAGTTGTACCCTTTATACTTAATAACATAAAAACATGAAAATTAAAAAAATATATAATTTCTTTTCTCTTCACTTGAAATCAAGTGAGATTACGATAAAAGAACTCTTCAAATTAGACTTTATTACTACTCTAATAATTAATATATTTTTTTAGAGCAAATATGAAATAAGAGAGATTGTACTGTAAGGAAAAAATAAATAAATACTATAAGATTAAATTTTCTATTGTAATATTAACACTATAATTACTTAATTAAATATCACCGTACTTCTAAGACTATAAGACTATAATTAATTAATTAATTATGAATTCTTGAATGTTTAGTTTGTGATATATAAATCTGACGTTTGCCTCTTATTGTTGTTGTAGTGTATGACTATAAACTATAATGTATAATTGTATATATAACAAATGGTTCATATATATTATATAATGTATTTGTTCATGGGCTTGTCGGGCCGAGCTTTTCAGGTCGGGCCAGCCTAGGCGAGCTTTTGAGAACGGGCTTTTTCAGACCTATGGGCTTTTAAGACCTCGGCAGACCTAGGCGGGTTTTTGAGAACCAGATTTTTTTAGTCTATGGGCTTTGGGACCTAGGCCTTATACCCATCGGGCTGGTCTTGGGCTAAAATGGGTCTCGGACCGCCCACGGGCTTTTCGGGCCTATGAGCCAAATGGTGACCCCTAGATCAAGTGTTCTCCTAGGCCTATGTGAAAGGCCGGTTAAGAACACTGAGAATTATGAATTATCTACTAAATTTTGATGCTTTATAAGAACAGCTTTCCTTCAAATTATGTGCAAAAAGATTACATTTCGCATGATTAAATATACACACACTAGTCAAATACAACAGCTGACATAATTCTCCGAGACCAATCTATTTTACAGACAACTAATCTTACCGAAGAGCAAATCTTTTCTCAGTTTTCTTTGTTAGCAAGGAATCAATATGTTTCTATCTATGTTACAAGTAGATGATCAACTCACATGGCTAGAACTCCGGCACTTATGGCATGTAGGTTTGCTTGTGAGGATGATCTCCGGGCTGATAAAGACTGAGATGGTGTATGGCTTTGAAGCTCCTTCGAATCCGGGTTTTGAGCCACTGCAGAACGAGCGGCTGCCTCCAGAGTACTCAGTGTTCAAATCCTGAATAAGGGATATTCAAGATATGAGCAAATGTTGATGATTAGTATCAGCGGTATGGATGTCGAATATTGGGCGTGATCAGGAAAGGATGGGATTCGAGATGGTTAAGGTCGGGCGATAGCGGCTCATGATTGATATCAGGCGGTGTCGGTGAAGGATTGAGGTTGGGCGATGTCGATGTGGAATTGATATCGGGCGATGTCGGTGAAGGATTGAGGTTGGGCGATGTCGATGTGGAATTGATATTGGGCGATGTCGGTGAAGGATTGAGGTTGGGCGATGTCGCTCCCGGGTCCTGATACTGCTAAGATCAACAACGGTTAAGGAGAGACGGTGTGACCCGCCTTCAACCCTCCGATGCCTAAGTCAGAAATGATATAAAGATTGGATAGAATAACGGTGTAGTAAGTCAAGAGCGCCCTCCCTTTAATGTTCAGTTGACCGGCATATATTGGTGGTTGGGGGTTGGGCTGTCTTCTTGTTTTCGATGTGGGACTTGGTGTGTGTGTTCCTCTACTGGATGTTGTCTAACCGGTATCGGTGGAGGCGCGTGAGCGTTATCCTGATCGGATATCGGGCGGGTTTGGTCATCGAAGTTGGAGCTTTCCTGGCGGTGGGTCCTGTCGTGGTGGCGGTGAGACATATTATAACGTATAATTGAAGTCGCCTAAGCACGTGTGTAGGTGATTAAGCCGGGTATATGTACAAGTCCCCCAACTTGCCCAGCCAAGGGGATCAACCTTGGTTGGCGAGTTGAAAAAGAAGTGATACCGGGCGAGATCACCATAACGTGCTTCGGCGGCGATGTGTATCTTTGTTTAGGAGCCGGGTATCATGCCATATAGTCCCTCAACTTGGCGACCTAGGTTGTGCGCCTTGGCTGTGGGTGCCCTTGTACCTGCACATGTCATTTAGATCGGCCTGGGGCGAGATCGGTGAGTAGCTAGTTCACCGTTCTGCCGAGATCTTTGTTGTTTGAGCGTTCTTCCGTTTGTGGGCGCTATGGGAGGGGGAGCTCGTTTGAATTGGTAACCCTTAAGTCCCCGAGTCCGTTCCTCCAGGCCGGTAATGAAGAGTGATGCCGCATGATGAAGAGTGACAGTTTATCTGCTTGTGGGCGCTATGGTAGGGGGAGCTCGTTTGAATTGGTAACCCTTAAGTCCCCGAGTCCGTTCCTCCTAGTGGCCAGTAATGAAGAGTGAAGCCGCATAATGAAGAGTGAAGCCGCATAATGAAGAGTAAAGCCACATAATGAAGAGTAAAGCCGAGTGGGGAGCGATATCGGTGATGGAGGGTGATGGGCGATATCGGTGATGGAGAATAACTGGTGATACCGCCCATATTTTGGTTATACACTCATTTTCATCGGCGTGGTTGGTGTGGTAGGTGTGCCTGTTCTGCCTATCATTAAATGCTGGCTGGTGTCGTGATGCCACGTGGCCGAGTAGGGCGTGTTGGGGTTCCCAAACGTCCCGTCGTAGCCATAAAGCGTGATGATGGTTTTTTCGAAAGTTGTGTCCCCCCTCGAAACGGTGCGTACCGGTTCTCGTTCCAGACCTTTCTACTTCTGGCTGACACGTGCCGGGATCCCTTTGACCGATGTGTCTGTTCCAACGGTTGCGATCTCGCCGTTTTGTCTATATATATGCTTCGTTTACCATTTGTTTCGTTTTCTTTTCTGCTTTTCTTGCTTCTGAACCCCTTTGGTATTTTCTGTCGTCGGATTCTCCCGTTTGCCTTCTGCCTCCGTCGTGCTTGTCGCTGCGCCGCCGTAGATTCTCCAGTTCTTCCTCAACCTCTGGTAAGGACTTGCTGCTTAGTGTCTTCTGTGGTTTTTGTTGTTTCATATTTTGGTTTTGCTCTGGGTTTTGGGTTGTCTGTGTTTGCCCCTTTTTCTCTTCTCTTTTTTTTTTGTTTGCCGGGATGGTATGTCGCCTAGGAAACTAGTTGCGGGCTGGCGAACCGTTTAGGTTTTGACATTGTCCGTGGCTGTTTCGTAGGTGCCATGTCTTCTTCTCGTAACGACGCCGACACCGGCTCTGGATCTCGCCGTTATGGGCTCGACGGGCCTCTTCTATGGACACTTAGTGACGGTCAGGAGGTTGATGAGCCTGCCAAGGCGTTGTCCATGGCGGAGTTGGACAAGGTGAGGTCCGAGTTTCAGATCGGTGCTGGTGTTATTCTTAAGTCCCCGGCTCCTGGTGAGCAGTTTTCTAGACCGCCCAAGGGTTTTATCGTCGTTGATCGCGCTCAGCTTCGGTACGGCCTTCGCCTGCCTCTTCACCCCTTCCACGAGTACATATTCGGCGAGCTATGCTGTGCCGTGGGCCAGGTATCGCCCCTGATGCTTCAAGTGTTGAGCGCGATGTTCACATTGTGGAAGTTAGCCGGTCTCGACTACCCTACTCGGAACGAGGTGCTTTACTATTTTGACGTGGCGTATTCCACGAAGAAGGGTTGTGGTGGGACGCTCTCGCTCCGTCAACGACGTAAGAGTTCGCTGGAATTCACCGATTTCGCGAGTTCGTGCCCTGACTGGCGGAGTGAACACTTCTTTGCGAGTGGGTGGTCGTCATTCTCCCGAACCCGTGTTCCAGCTCGGTTTCGTTCACGAGGTGACGCTTCTATGCCGACGTGATCCTCGTCAGTGTGTCGTTTGCGTGCTTTGTCTTACTTGTTTTTATTTTTGTAGTTACGCGTCAGTACTCTTTGACCGCTATGGAAAAGCGGCGTTGTCATAGGATTGAGAGCGGTTTCAGTGAGAAGTTTAAGAGTGTGTACTTGCTTGCTGATTACCGGATTATGGAGATGACCGGTCTCGCCAAGGCGCCCAGTATGCCGCCCTTGCTTGCTTGTTTGTCTTTTTGTGTTGCTTGCTTTTTTGGTTTTGTGCTTTTTGCTGTGTCTTGGTGTCTTATCTTTCTTCTTGTCTCTTGCAGTTGGGTATAAAAATCAGAAGCGGGATCGTAAAATGTCGAGTTCCTATGGCGATATTGACGAGATTCTCGCCGAGCTGGCGGCGGAGGCTGCTAACGCCAAAGTGATCGATCTCGATGTGCGTTCTGGGAAGAACATTGTTCTCTCGGAGCAGACGGACCTGCCCCCTCCCCCGGAGTCCCAGACCGATATGGTGGGAAGCTCTGTTCCTGTTCGGGTTGTTGACGGTCAACCCGAGGGGTCTCCTCGCTCTCCTGCTCGTCCGAAGAGGAGGTCGGAAGGCGAGGCTACTCCCTTTAAGCGCCTGAAGAAAGCGGGCGCGGTTCCTGAAGCTCCCATCCCCGTTCATGATGATGAGGAGGCCGCTCGTGTTACCGTTGCAGTCCCCGGTGCCGGAGCAGACGCTGCTGACAGGGGCGGTGCTGCTGAAATAGGTGATGCCGATAATCTTTGGTACTTAGATAAGGAGGATACTTGCCTTCAGGTTGATGATTCTGACATTAGTCCTTATTGTCTTTTAGACGGTGTTCCCCGGGGTGATCCCAACCTTGCCGTTGATGGGCGCGTCGTCATTGCTCGGTCAAGCAACTGGGAAGGACCGCCACCGTATTCGACCGAGATACTCGCTCTCCTGCCTCCAGACGTGGCTACCGTGGCCGATGTTGAGAGTGGGGCCGAGCAGTGTCTGCGGTCCTTTGCCGCTTCTCTCCAGCTGATGTGTCATCAACGTCATACCCTGGTGGCGTCATCCGAGGAGCTGGCTCGCGTCAACTGCCTTCTGTCGGAGAGGGATGAGCAACTTGTGAAAGCGAGCGAGGAGTGGCAGTCCTTGCAGCAGAAGCATGAGGCTTTGGAGAGCGAGAAGAAGCTCGCTGACGAGTGCCTGAATGCCTCCTATATCCGTGGTCGTCAGCTAGAGTTAGAAGTTAAGGAGGAGCGGCAGCGGGCTGAAGATTTGAAGGCTCGTCTGGGCGCTGCCGAGGGCCAAGTTACTGCCCTGCGCGGCCAGGTAAAGGAGTTGGAGGATCGGCGCGAGCAGGAGCTGATCGATGCCGTGGACGATTTCAAAGCCAGCCCTGAGTTTAACGCTGCTGTTAAGAAGGCCTTTACGGATGGCCTGCAGCAGACTCATAAACGCTTCTTTGACAACGGCTGGGTGAACGAGAAGTATGACGCTGACCTGAAGCGTATTTCTGAAGAGCGCCGTCTGAAGCGTGAAGCCCTTATCAAGGTCAAGGAGGAGCATGCCGAGGAGGAAGAACGGCAGCGGTTGAATGTATCCCAAGGTATGACCCCTGACGGTTTTCACCCATTAACGCCTAGTGCGTCTCCTTCGACCCCTCTAACCCGTCATATTCGTGATGTTGAACTTTTTTCTCAGGCCCGGAGTGAGAGGTTGGCTGGCTTGTATCGGGAGCGGTTTCTTGAAGACGGCGCTGCAGATCTGCTATGAAGCTCGGGCGTCTTTTACCTTACAGTTGTATCGCTTTACTTTTTGCTTAGTGTAGGCCTATTTGAACTTTTGTACTCCTGCCGTGATGGCTTATGAATGAAATGAAAATTTTTTCCAAGTGTTGCCCGGTATCGCCAACGATGAAAGGTCTGAAAAAAATTCGTTTGTCTGTTTGTGGAATCAAAGTGTTTAGGGTGACCAAAGTGTACTCTAATAATGTCTAAGAATGATATAGCGTTTTGCGTTTTTATCGAGATAACCAAAGTGTCCTAGCAACTCGTATGTAAGTGAGACAGGTGTTTTTATAGTGGTTCACCAATTTGGCTACTCCACTTGTGCCTCGCTGGGCCTTTACTATGCTCTCTTCTTTTTCTTTTTTTTTTTTTTTTTGCTTTACAAGTATCGACGTCTGGGGACGCGATATAGTCAAACGACAAAGGTCTGAAGAATTTTTGTTTCATCGGTGGTGGTGCCAGATGACCAAGCGAGATGGGTCCCGGTGTGATGGTGCTGACCGATTGTCTCCTTCGTCCGTGCTGCTACTGGTGACAATATCGGAGGTGTTCTGTATTCCACATGCGCGGTATCCTGAGGCCGTTCTTGTCTTGGAGGATGAACGTGGTTGGCGTGACGCTCTCGGTGATTTTAAAAGGGCCTTCCCATGTTGGTGCCAAGCCCTTAGGTTTGGGGATGACCTCTCTCCAGACCATATCGCCCACGTGGAGCTTCCGTGCCTTTACCCGTCTATTGTAATGTCGGGCTACTAGTTGCTTGTTTGCCGAGAGCGCGATAACGGTGTCGTCCTGCCGTTCTTCTCGGAGTATGTTGGCCATGTTTAAGCCGTGCTCGTTGGTGTCCTGGTCGTATTCCTCGAGCCTCGGGCTTCGGTGTGTGATTTCTAATGGTAAGACGGCCTCGGCGCCGTATACTAGTGAGAACGGCGAGTCCCCAGTTGCCTCTGTTGGCGTTGTCCGTATCGCCCAGAGAACCTCGTAAAGGCTTTCTGCCCATTTGTGGCTGTAGTCCTCCATTCTTCTTTTCAGGCCGTTTTTTATTTTTTTGTTTGCCGCCTCTACTTGGCCGTTTGTCTGAGGGTAGTACACCGATGCGAATACCAGGCGAGTTCCCAGGTTGCCGGTGAACCTCTTCATCTCATCGTTGTTGAATTGTTTCCCGTTGTCGGTGACTATTGTCAGCGGGGCTCCGTATCGGCAATATATGTCTTTCCAGAGGAAATTGATGACCTTCTTTGTGGTGATGAGGACGAGCGGCCTGGCTTCGATGTATTTCGTGTGGTAGTCTATGCAGACGATGATGTACTTGAATTGGCCTGAAGACGCCTTCAGTGGTCCGATTAGGTCGAGTCCCCATTGTGCGAATGGTATAGGGCTAACGATGATGGACATTGGCGCTGCCGGGGCGTGTATCCGGTGTGCGTGCTGGGCGCAGGCCTGGCATTTGTCGACGATATTTCTTGCGTCCTGCCGCATACCTCTGTAGTAGAACCCATATCGGAGTAGTTTGTGTATGATGTTATTTGGTCCGCCGTGGTTGCCGTACTCGCAGTCGTGGAGGTTTTTTAGCATGTCCCTGCCTTCCGTTTGCGTGACACATTTGAGCATTGGGAATCCCCTTTTGTTCATGTATAGTTGGCCGTTTTGCATGCTGTAGTATGCCGCCCTCTGGGCGAGTTGTCTTGCTTCTGTTCGATCGGTTGGCGTTGTTCCATCAGTGAGGTATTTGGTTAAGCCTGTTCGCCAATCTTCCTCTGGCGTTGCCGGTGGCGTTGCCGTGGTTATTGTGAATATCTCCTGAAAGTTTTTGGATGTGCTTGGTCGTTCTAGTGTTTCCACCATTGTGTGTCCTCTTGCCGCGATTTCTGGGGCGGTTGCTAGTCTTGCTAGGGCGTCAGCCCTCTTGTTCTGCTCTCTTGGGATGTGCGTTATGTTGTAGAAGGAGAATTTGCCTAGTAGCGCCTTTACGTATCCCAGGTATGCCGACATCTGTGTCCCGGGTGCCTCGAATTCCCCGGTTACGTGATTGACTGTGAGTTGGGAGTCGCTGAATATATTAACATTCCTGGCCCCCGTATCCAGGGCGAGTTGTAGACCGGCAATTAGGGCTTCGTATTCGGCCTCGTTGTTGGATGCCGGGAATGCAAACCGTAGAGCGTATTCGGCGTATGTTTTGCCGGGACCGGTTAGGATTGCCCCCGCTCCTGCCGCTATGGCTGTTTTGGATCCGTCGACGTATAAGTTCCAGTATGAAGGTGTAGTTACCTGGGTTGTGGGCGATGTGCTGGGTGCTGGCTGTTGTTGGTTGGTGATTGTCGGTGTCAGTTCTGCAATGAAATCCGCTATTGCCTGTCCCTTTATTGCTCCTCGTGGTTTGTATTCGATGTCGAACTCGCTGAGTTCTATCGCCCATTTGGTTAATCTTCCGGAGTGGTCGGGGCTGGCCAGTACTTGGCGCAGTGGTTGGTCCGTTAGGACGTGTATAGTGTGAGATTGGAAGTACGGTCGCAAGCGTCTCGCCGATGTTATTAGCGCTAGGGCCAATTGTTCGAGCGCCGGGTATTTTGCCTCTGCGCTTTCCAATCCTTTTCCGGTGAAGAATATTGGTAATTCGGTGTCGGTATCCCGTCTGACTAGTGCTGAGCTAACCGCGGTGAGCGAGGTGGCGAGGTAGATGTATAGGATCTCACCCGGAACTGGTGCGTAGAGGAAAGGGATGTGTGCGAGATACTGTTTGATGGCGGTTAGCGCCGATTCGCACTCGTCGGTCCATTCCACTGCCTTCTTTTTGGTGAGTCTGATTGCTTTGAAGAACGGGGCGCATTTGTCTGTATATCGTGCTATGAACCGGGCCAGTGATGCTAGTTTTCCCGTTAACGCCTGGAGTTCCTGTTTTGTTATTGGGCGAGTTGTGTCGAGGACAGCTTGGACTTTTCCCGGGTTAGCCTCGATCCCGCGTTGGCTCACCATGTATCCCAGGAATTTCGTTGTTGTTACTCCGAAGATGCATTTTGCCGGGTTGAGTCTCATGCCGCTGTTGATGAGTGTGTCGAGTACTGTCTTGAGGTTTCTTACGTGGTCCTCCCGGTGTCGGCTTTTGACAATTAGGTCGTCTACGTAAACTGCGACGGTGTCGTTGTCTAGTGGCGCGAGCAGCTCCGTCATGAATCTTTGGTACGTTGCTCCGGCGTTTTTCATTCCGAAAGGCATGACGTTGTAGCAGTATAGTCCTCGGTCGGTGATGAAACATGTTGTTTCGCTGTCAGCCGGGTTCATTTTGATTTGGTTGTATCCGGAGTAGCAGTCCATTGTTGATAGGAGTTCATGGCCGCTGGTGGCGTCTGCGAGTTGGTGAATCTGTGGTAATGGGAAGGAATCTTTTGGACATGCCTTGTTGACGTCGGTGTAGTCTACGCACATTCTCCACGTGTTGTTGCTTTTTTTGACCATGACGACGTTTGAGACCCACTCCGGGTAGTGGATCTTTCTGATGAACCCTATGTCGAGTAGCCGGGCTACCTCCTCTCTCATGGCGCTGTACTGCTCTTCGTTGTATGCTCGCCGCTTTTGTTTCTTTGGGATGGCGTCGGGCGAGATATTTAGTTTGTGTGAGACGATGTCCGTTGCTATTCCTGGCATGTCGGCGTATGACCATGCGAATACGGAGCCGCATTCCCTGAGTATGTTGACAAGAGCGGTCTCGATTGCTGGGTCCAGGTTGACCCCGATCTTGATGGTTCGCTCCGGGTGTTCGTCCGAGATGGAGATCGGCTTTGTGGCTGTCTCGGCTGATGGGCAGGCCGTTAGTGATCCCGCTCGTGGATCTTGGGGGGCCTCGTGCAGTCTGTTTCCCTTTAGTGCGCATACCTCCCTCGCCGGGTAGCTGGCGTGCTCTGGGGATCCTGGTAGGGTGGGCGTTGTTCCTCTGACGGTGCACACTCCCCCGGTCGTTGGAAATTTCATTATTAGCATTCGTTGCGATACGATGGCGTTTATTCTGTTTAGGGTGTTGCATCCGATGATGGCGTTGTAGAATGACGGGGCGTCGACCACTAGGAACTCGATGTGTGTCTCGGCGCTGCAGGCCTCTTGTCCCAGAGCGACTCTGAGGTAGTCACTTCCCAGCGGCTGTATTTGGTCGCCGTTGAAGCTTACTAGTGGGTGGTGGTCCTTCTTTAGTTTAGATGGAAGTCGCTCGAGTGCTTCGTACGCCGGCCGGAATATGACGTTGACTGAAGAGCCTGTGTCTACGAGGCATCGCCCGACGCTGCATAGGTCGATCACGGCGTCCACGAGGAAGGGGTAGTCTTCCGATACCGGCGGTCTTTGCTGCTCTTCTGATTCGTGGAATGTTATGGATCCCCAGCCGGTCCTGGCGGCCTTTGCCGGTCCCTGTCGTAGGTTGCATATCGCCCGTTCGTTTCTCCGTTCCGTTTTGGACTTGCCGCCTGTGATTGCGTTGATTCTTCTCACACTATTGATGTTCGTTGTTGGGCGCTCCGGTTGAGCGTTGTGTCCCGCCCTGAACGCTGATAGGTTTCCTTTTTCTAGTTGTGCTTGTACTGCCTTTTTTACTTCGTGGCACCTTTCTGTGTCGTGGGATTCGTTTTGGTGGAAGTCGCACCACCTCCCCGTGTTCCTGTAATCTGTTGCTCGGTATGACTTTTTGGGTAGTGTGAATAGCTCTGGGTGAGCCGTGAGGATGTCAGCGTACTTGGCGTTCAGTACGCTGAATACCGGTTGTGGTAGCGGTGTGGTGTAGTTTGCTTTTTCTTCTCGTTGTCTTTTCCCGCTGTTGGCGTAACCTTTGCCGTTGTTGGCGTAATTGTACCTTCCGGTGTTGTGCCGTTGTCCGCCTTGGCGCCACCGCTGTTGGTCCTGGTCCTGCGACCTTCCCTTATTCCTGGGTGGGGTTACCCGTGATCGATCGTTGGCGGGGAGCGCTTCCTGTATGTTTGGGGTGAATGTGTTTACCTGTTGCGATGTCGTGGGATTGGAGCCGAAAGTTTGCAGTTCTAGTTGGGCGTGAGATGTCACGCGGTCTAGTAGGTCGGCGTACGTGGTGGCTGGGTTTTCGTTGAGCTTCCAGGTTAGCGATCCTGGTTGTAGGGCGTTTCTGAGTACGCAGAAGGCCGAGTCGCTTGATATGCCGCGGCAGTTGGCGATAGCGGTGTTCCAGCGAGAAACGAATGTGGATAGTCCCTCCGTGGGTTCCTGTTTTATAGCCTGCAATTGATTGTAAGTTAGTGAGCAACTCGCCGATGTAATGTATCTCTTTAAAAAGGCTTTAATGAGTTCTGGGAAAGATTTTATGGATTTTGGCGGGATGCTAAAGAGCCAGCTGAGGGCCTCGCCCGTTAAGCTCTCCATGAATAAGTAACAGCTTGTGGCGTCGTCGTAGCCCCTGCCGGTTGTTGCTGATGTGAAGACGTCGATGTGGAGGGACGGGTCTGTTTTTCCTCTGTATCGCTCTATTTTGATTTTCGCCAACGGATGTCGCCCGCGACGCATGATGTCGCTCGAGAACGGTTCCTTGCGCACTACCGGGAGTGTTCGGTCAAGGTAGCTGGGTTCTGGTTGTGATAACCGTCGTATCATCATTTCGAGGTCGGCCACTCGTGCCGCCATCTGTTCGCTGAGTGGATCGCCTGTATTCGTTCTATTGTTGACGTGTGGGGGGGGGGGGGGGGTGATACTGGTGAACGGGTGAAGTCATATGGTTCTGGGCCGTCAACGACTTGCAATCCGGGGTCTCCTTCCGGTGATCCTGGTTCTTGGTTGGCGGGTTGGGGCGTTTCTGATGATGGGCCTGGGTTGGCCCTCCTGTTCTCCGTGGTTCTTAGCCCCGTGGATGCCCCGATGTATCGCTGGTGCTCGAAGTCCCTGGCCTTTTCGAGCTCTACGCATCTTTCCATGGCTGCCTCGTATCGGCGTTGCATGTCGGCGATATGGTTACGCGTAGTGCCCACGTGGCGTTTACCTGGCCGCTGGAATGTCTGATCGTCATGTTCGCTGTCGTGATGGGTTTCCCGCTGTCCGGTACCGGGTGATATTCCCAGTGTCAGGCTGGTGTCCATGCTCGTCGCTTGCTGAGAGTTTCGTGGTTTGAAAAAAAAAATTCTTGTGTGCGATTCCCACAGACGGCGCCAATGTTCAAATCCTAAATAAGGGATATTCAAGATATGAGCAAATGTTGATGATTAGTATCAGCGGTATGGATGTCGAATATTGGGCGTGATCAGGAAAGGATGGGATTCGAGATGGTTAAGGTCGGGCGATAGCGGCTCATGATTGATATCAGGCGGTGTCGGTGAAGGATTGAGGTTGGGCGATGTCGATGTGGAATTGATATCGGGCGATGTCGGTGAAGGATTGAGGTTGGGCGATGTCGATGTGGAATTGATATTGGGCGATGTCGGTGAAGGATTGAGGTTGGGCGATGTCGCTCCCGGGTCCTGATACTGCTAAGATCAACAACGGTTAAGGAGAGACGGTGTGACCCGCCTTCAACCCTCCGATGCCTAAGTCAGAAATGATATAAAGATTGGATAGAATAACGGTGTAGTAAGTCAAGAGCGCCCTCCCTTTAATGTTCAGTTGACCGGCATATATTGGTGGTTGGGGGTTGGGCTGTCTTCTTGTTTTCAATGTGGGACTTGGTGTGTGTGTGTTCCTCTACTGGATGTTGTCTAACCGGTATCGGTGGAGGCGCGTGAGCGTTATCCTGATCGGATATCGGGCGGGTTTGGTCATCGAAGTTGGAGCTTTCCTGGCGGTGGGTCCTGTCGTGGTGGCGGTGAGACATATTATAACGTATAATTGAAGTCGCCTAAGCACGTGTGTAGGTGATTAAGCCGGATATATGTACACTCAGCACCCATGCTTGTTCGAGAGCTTTGCTATTACCAACGTGTAACGCAAGGCAACACAGTAGTACTGCAGTGGTCTTCAACAACCTCATGAGCGAAGGACCCCCGTCGAATTCAATGAATGTTTTCGAATGCTCAACTCTGTTGAAGTTCTCCATACACTCAAACTTCCCCAATGCAATGGCAGCCTCAGTCGCCACATCCACATTCTCACTACCAAGCCGCGCAACCAACGGACCAACTATTTGAGTCTCCCTAGCAGCGAAAGTCCTAGCCAGCGACCCAATTGCTCTAATTGCTGGCATTTGCAAATCCGGCTCACTCTCCTCTTGAATAACTCTCATAAGCTGATCAACAACCGCCTTAGCAGCTGGCGAGCTAGGCTTGAAAGCCGATCGTCTAAGCTCTGGATTCCCCTCCGCCACTGCAGCTATTTCCTTCTCAATAATCTTGGCCAAACAAATCAACCCTTTCGTCTCCGTAACTTTCCTACTATTAACCAAACAGTCTCTACACAACTTCCACAATGCCTCTGCACAACCAACCTTCAGCTTCAGCTTCACCTCAGGGCTTTCAACCTCTCTCTCTCCTTCTCTTTCCTACCTCGACTACTCCCATCGGAATAATGACCGGCTACTCGGATTAGTCCCCTTCCCAAATAACTCTTTATCAATCACTCAGAAATGTATGCTGGGTTTAACGGACTCAACTTTGGGCTCATCGAGAACAGTATCCATAGCCATGAGCGAAACCAACGGCCTGGTCACATTTCTCTACCAAACTCCTCCAGCGCCGCCATAGACGTCGGCAGCGACTTGTTGGGCTAAGTCGGAGCATACGGCTTCGTGGGCCGACTTGATGAGCTCCTCTTGGAGGGTACTTTCGTCATTACCTCCCGGAGTGGTGGTGTTGGCCATTTCAGAATACACGGAAAACCCGACCAGAATCTAGTAACCAAATCAACAGCAGAAACTGTCTTGACTAGAAGAGTGAGTGAGGGAGAGAGCAAAAATAAACGACGCCACCGCTTCCGATATTTTTGGTTGTGCAATGATGACGTGGATGGACGAGGAGAACACAAAGAACCCTTCTTTGTCAAATGATGTTGCTATCTCCATAATAGTTTCAGCATTGCTGACGATTTGCGATGAAGGTCTACACTCTACACTTGAAAAATACATTTTCTAAGTGAGATGGACAATGTTGCGAGTTTGTGACAAACATTCCTGCAATCAATAAATTATCTTTGTACACTAGAAAAATTACTCTTTGTTTTTCAAACTTAAATAAATAAAGACAGCCGCGGTTCTGTTTATAAGATAATCAGTTTGATTGACAAAGAATCTGCGTACTTGGAAACTAGTTTCCATAGGTCAATTGTTCAAAACATAACAACTTTTTCGGAATAACTCTCAAAGTTTTGCCATCAAGGTGTTCTGAATTGGCTTGGCGACCCCATTGTCTTTGACATCACTGTCTTTGGTTTCCAATTCACAGGCACTAGGGGGAACATCCACTGCAGGAGAGCAGTTGAAGAATCCATGAGGCTGCACACACAGGCATTAACAAAAGCAGTCAGAGCCACCCAGAAACAAATGTGGCACTTCAGATCATATCTACACACAAACTAAATCACACATTAACTCTTATTTCAAGGATAGAAATTGATTGTGATGACATAGTTGCACAAGAAGATCTATCAGATGTATACCATAAGCACAAAGCCAATGCGCTCCACTGGCATGACAGGCCAGTCTTCTAACCGAGGAACGTGTGTAATCCCAAATACATACCTACAGTAGTCACAGTTGTTAGCATCAGTGATTGAACACTTAATGCATAACAGCGGAAAAACTATTAATCAAGAACATAGAAAGATCAAATTAGAGACACCAACCAAAGGATAATATCATTTTCTTCCAGAGACCGATTCTGCTTAACCCATGTAGCCAATCCTTCACCGACACGTGGGTTCTGATTAGGAAACTCTCCTCCAGGAAACATCTCATCACGGGAGTATGGTGTGACCCAAAGATTATGCTTCAAGAAAGCAGCTCTTCGTAAAAACTTGGCCTCGGAACCAGCTAATGGCAAACAATTTGAACCAGGTACAAGCTTGTAGCCTGTTAACTGTCCGGTTCTGTTTACGGTTCGTGTGTTCCTTATCTGTACCATAAGAATAGGGATAAAGTATAACGAGCTAATCACCAAGTACTAAATTAAGGAGCAATGTGATGGGAAGGCAGCCTTACAATCCAATGGCGGGCAGACAAGGGATTGCAGTCACGCATTGCCTCCAACTCAGTTCTAAGAAGTCTTTCTTCAGCATAGAATGCGTTACTGTGGACATTATTCTCCCCAGGTTGTTCAACTTTAACATCTAGCTCCACAACCTACAATAAATAATTAGACGTAAAACACTGACTTCATAGCTCATACATAAGTGACATCTATCGTCTAATAGCCTTTAATGGTGCAAGCCCTATACTCAATAATGACGGGTGATTCAAATAAAAGTTGCTATTACCAGAATATAGACCAAAGTAACAGGTTGACAACACTCTCAAAGATTAATCACACGATACTAATTGTGAGACTTAAAGAACCACACCTGATTGTATGCTTCCCCAGGTTTGCAATCAACAGCCATATCCATACGAGCAACAAAAAAGTGTTGATGAACTGGTGCGTATAGCCCTGGTGCAATTACAGTACCATATTTTCGAACTTCTCCAGGTTGCAGTGCTCCTAAGCTAAGTATTCCAGTAAGCTTAACTTCTGCTTCAATCTTCCCATCCTGAAAATAAAATGGTCATGTCAACAAAGCTGGCAATGCCTTCCCTGGTAGGCTAAAGAAGATACTGAGAAAGCAGATGCAGAAACTAGTTATGAAAAAGCAAGTAAAAAATCAGATTAAAGCAAGCATTAGATCGCATTATGTTTGTAGATACTTCTTCAACTACCTAGTATCCTAAGCCCCATACAACTGCATCAGAGACAATGAATCACACAAGAATACATTTTGAATAAATGATACATCAAAACTTGCCTGATAAAAGTGCCAGAAGAATCCGTACTCATAATTAGCCACAGTACATATAAAGAACACTGTTAGCCTTCTTGACCTGCGCACTTCTGCTAAGCCTGTTCTCCAGTCCTGGTGCTTCCACAAAAGTCCATGGTCCTCTTCATGCAAACATACACAATTCTCAATTGTTTCTACACCTCCGGTAAAGTTTGTAAAATGGGCATCAAAGTATTTGATATAGCCCAAGCAATCGCATCCCTGTTATGGCAATTTGATTTCAGCCCAGTAAAGATGAGTTATATCAAGAAATTGCAACAATTTTTGAAATAATACCGAGCTAGGAATTTGTCATTATACCTTTTTTAAAGAATGTGCATTTTTACCAAGGCCATCTTCTCCAGCATCAAAAGCATTTTTTCTGTAATGTGGATCATTTGGATCTCCATATGGCACCACCATTTCCACAAAACTCAATCTATGGGCTACAGGCCTTCGCCCCCTATTACCATCAACGTATGCAATTGAATATATAACTAGTCCCTCCCTGGGCGTGAATCCAATACGAAAATTCCACTGCCGACCAGAACATGTAGTTGATATTCAAAATCTAGTAAACAAGAAGATGAGTTAAGAAATATAATCAAAATTTACCTTCTGCCACTCCACAAAGCATCCATTCACACGAAAGCTTGGACCTTCAGCCTGAACAATTTGTAAAGGCTTTACATCACTCCGATCAACACCAGCTCTTGTTTCACCAGGAGTATAGTTCCTCAAGGGATCAGCTGGAGGGAGGGGAACCAGCTTACGGTCTTCAAATTCTATCACCACCATGCTTTGCATATCAACAAGTATATGGATTCCCTCAACAGGGCGTGCGTAGCCATTTTCCATTGGGCAGTCACTCTCAGTTCTACAGAATATCAATGGTTTAGCAAGTCTTTTGCTCGGAGCATCAGCCTCACTATGATAACCAACACACCTGCAATATAAAGTACAGCTCAAATATCAATAAATGTTACTTATTTCCCTGCTCACGGTCTACTTCTATAGAGCACTAAAGGTAGATTACACACCAGGCATCAACCATCACGAGATCCATATCTTCAATACCTCTCTTCTTCATAGCCTCTCTAAATGGAGGAAAGTCTTTCACAGCAGCTTCACATTCAGCATATTCCACAGCATCCTGAATTCCCGAAAATGAATACTTATTTAAAAGGCATCATGAAACTAGACAAACTATGCAACTGAAAGAAATTTCATAATATATCGTATTCTTTTAGTAGAACGCATACTAAGAGTTGGGATAAGCAAATAACATAATTAAAAGGGTACAGCATTTTTGAAATCCAGAAAAAGAAAAGTAATATACCATTGGAGGCTGAACGTCGGGGATAACTTGTGATGATATTACTTTTCCTCTGTGATGTCCACCACGAGTAGCTGCATGTACTTCTGAAAGTTCAACAATCCATGTACTTGTCTGATTTGATTTCTTGTTGTAAACAACAAGTCTAGCTCGCCTTGGAGGAAGTTTAGTGGGAATTATAGGTCCACCTTTAGTTCTCGGAAGTAATGATGGCTGGAATGGCGGGAAGAAGTATGCATCTGCTAGTGCAACGACATGCTTATCTGGTTCTAATAGAACCACTTCAACAAAACGCATACTATCTCTAACCTGGAAAGAGAAAATTATTACTGACCCGAGAGTCTAAACCTCGGAACAATTTCAAACTTGACAGAGTGTAAAAATAGAAAAGAATAAGAAACAAGTCAAACAGTTGGATTATAAACCTCAGGCGTGGCTCCAGCTGCCCTGACAGTCGCCACTGCCACAGAAATTTCGGCAGCAGATAAAGGGTCCAAGGGATGCCTTGTTTGAGGCCTAAGCATTATCGAAATGCCTACACAAGCAGTGAAAAAAGACCTAAATTTTCCACTCAAATGGAACAGAAATCAGTCAATATCAACTATATCTCACAAAAAAACCAAGAAAATCAGGCTGCATGTGATTCTTCAGCTCTACATTACCAATTCTACGAAGTTAGACATATACAAATTCGTTATGTAAAATTTCAGAACATTTCACATTAATCGACTAGCTTCAATATTTATCTTTCATCTCCTATATAACAACAACAACAGTGAAATCAGAATTTTCGAAAAGCTCATTATGTTCTAATCACACATATATAATCTTTCAATTAAATCAACTAAAGTGCCAGTATTTACAGTAAAACAAAACCAAAAAAACTACCTGCAGTAGACGCATTTTTGGCGGAAGATTCAGGATTCAAAGACGCCAAGGCGATCTTCTTCTGCTGAGCGGCCACGGCGGCCGAAACGACGGCGTTCGATGGAGGCGACGCAGCCTCGCGTGCTGGAGCGGTGTCTGTAGAGCAACACGACGGAGATGATGACGTCGCTTTTTTCGGAGCTGAGGCCATTGTAGAGGATTCGCGAGCGCGCCAATAATTCCACCACAGTAGTAAGTCTCTATGCAATCTACTGACATACAGCACGGCCTCTCACTCAATGCTCCTCCGCCGCCGACTCTTCGATCCCTATCGCCGCGAGAAAAAATGAAAAAAATTAAGTCCAGAGGTTGATTAGAATGTGAGTAATGAGTTTCGATGATTGAACTTTTAGAGTTTTAAACAAAGTGAGAGAGAGAGAGAGAGAGAGAGAGAGAGAAAAAAACAGAGCCAGCTAATGAGGAGGAGATAAAGACGGAGGGGGAGAGCAGAGGAGAGGGTGCTATTTATAGGAAGATCGCACGTGAATTTTTCTATTTTTCTAATTTCCAGGATCACATTTCTTTTTCAGGATAAGTGTTAATGGGGATTTTGAATTGTGTATATTGGAGGGGACTTATCAAAAGGAGCGAATGGAATGGGATAAGTGAGTGGTGCGATGCTGGGGGGGTCTTACTGTTAATGAGACAATTGGCACTATCACTTGGGAGGTAGGAGCAACAAAGTAACTGTGATATTAGTGTTTGATTTGGCAAAAAGGAGTGGTGTATTTTCAGTACAAGGACAACTTCTTTAGATATACGCAATATGACCCTCACTTTGGATAGAAAATGACAAGAGGTTGAGAAGGGACATTAGATTTTAGACTAGGACCAGAGACTTGTTAGAATTTTGAAGTTAGAACTACTCTTCAATCATATTTCTAAAGACTCAACAGTTAGAAGAAATGAGTCTATTTCATGAGGCATTGTTTAGCTTAAAAATTAAACGTCTCCGTAATTTGGCTTGTATACGATTCTTGCATGTTATTGATTTTTTTGTAGCGTCATTTTTTAGGTTCGACACGGATAGAAGTTGCGTCATTTGTGGCTTCTTTGCATCAAACCCTTATTTGGCATAAAGTGTGGATTCCCATATTATTATGAGTTTTCCATTATAATTATAATTAAGCAACTTCAGTAGTCCCTATAAGTCATCTTTATAAGTAATCACATGCCCTTTTTTTTATTAAGGGTAGATCAATAATCCACTTTAAGAGAAAGATGGTAGCAATACAGAACTCCACCAGATTATCCAGCCCGATAAAGAGAAATCTTATCGTACTACTACACTAATAAACATTGTGACGAACAGACCTAGACTAACAAACCGGAGTAGCACAAGTAACTGTCAAACTTTGGGCGCACTAATTAGCTAGGAACCCTTTCTATTGTTCCACATTCCGACATAATTCCTCAGCACTCATATCCGCAAGGAGGGAGCATGATTGCCAATTTTTGGGGAGACACCTTCTTCATTCCACCCCCCGCGAGGGCCAAGGCTAGATGTCCCTCTTATTGTTCGAGCGACGCACAACACTACTCGCTCATTCAACATTCTCATGGCCAGCCACCATCATATCTGGGCAGGGGTTGTGAAATGGGACGGTGGAACTTCCGTCAGACCCTTGATCCCTAGCGGACATGATGGTAACACATGCAGACATCGAGGTAACACCTGCAAGATCATTGAAATGAGACGGTGGAACTTCTTTGACGACACTTGATGTCGGAGACTCCGAAGCAGGTACCTGCAAAACAACCTCATCATTAATGGCGGGCCCACCTAAATTGGGGCCTGCGAACTCCACAGTTGTAGGTTTCGGCGCACTAGTTTGGACAGGAGCCAGAAAACTTCCAAGAACAGCTTGCGGTGCACCCTGCACCGGGCCCGGCTCCCACTATGAGCTCGAAGCCACCACCGACTTCTCCAACCTGGTCAACATCACCACCTCACCCTGTAACCCACTTAGATTCGGTGAAGGAGTCATAGCCGACCCCGGGCAGCCCTTAATACCATGCTTAAAGGCTTCACATACTCCACAAAATTCTTTCAAACGGTCATACTCCATAACAACATCAACAAAATATAAAGCACCAATATTGAAGGTAGTACTCACAATCAAAGACCGACGGAGGTCAAGATCCACCCAGAGCTTCACCTCTGAGTGGTGAGTGACCAGAAGACTACCATGAGTCTAGTATCCCTCCAAAGCATTCCCAATCCTCTTGAGCCATTTGGTTTGATAAACACCCGCAATAAATCGACCCGTGAGCGTCCAGACGTATACCCATGCACTACACTTGGATGCCGGAATCCGAAATGGAACGGCCAAACCATCAAAACTCTCAACCACTAATGTTTCCTCGTGATGGTACAAAGGACCATGCTGCATGGCCCTCTTTCAATTGGCCTCCGATCAAAACTTGCACACAAACCGGTCCTCCGTGATTTGGCCGAACCCAAAATTGCCCAAGCCCGAAACATCTCGCCAGAGATCCAACATTCTCATCTTGAAACCTTAACCTTTCTCTGGTTCCCAAAGGGTTAAGGTAAATAGCCTCACCACCGCATATAGTCACTCATCCTCCTCCTCGTCATCCAAAACAACGAGATCTATCGCACTCAGCGCTACCGTGAAGTGTTGTGGCTCCGTATCAGTTCCGGGGTGAGGGAGGGCTTCCTCCTCCTATCTTGAAACCGACATGCAAGGAGGTCATTTTTTATTGAAGACTATTATTCTTCAGGACGTTCATTTTTTATCCTACCCTCAAAACACGTCTTATTATAAAGATATGGACATGCACATATAAGCACATCATCTTCCCACTCTTGAATGATGTGGGATTGCATGCCCATGTAAGAAACTAGTTCCCTTCACACTCCTACTGAGTCCCACACATGGCTCATCACACATTATCCAGCCTGCAAACAATTTTTGAAGTTTCAAAATATTCATCGTCCAACATGCACTGAATTAAAACGGCTCAAATCCTGAAATTCAATTCAATTAAAATTCATGTTTCCAGAAATTACAAAAACGTTCTTGTGAATCAAACTCATCTTCGTAAAGTGAGAAAATCCCAAATCAACCATCATTTACGTGATAAATTACAAGAGTTCAAATTTTATTTTCAATATTGCTTTTTAATTGTATATATGAAACGTGTCCATCACAAATAACTGAAAGAGTTTCCTACCCGTCACAGTTTAAAAAAAAAATTGTATGTGTGAAACGTATACCACATATCTTTTAGTTTTCCAATTTCATTGATTGATTAATTATGATATTGAGGTCGATCACAGGAGAGCCGCTCTGAACTCGTGAATGGTCGACTCACCTGATTTATAAATCAAGGGACGTATAAATTATCCTTGATTTATAATTTAGAATCAAGGAATTTAACAACAACAACAACAAAAAATCACAGGAGAGCCGCTCTGAACTCGTGAATTCCCTTTAACCAAAAAAAAAAAACCGTGTGAATTCCCCTATGCTGCACGTGCTCCGTGTGGGACTCCTGCCTCATTTTTCATTTTATTTCTCACTTTTTATGGCTTCTTCGTTAAACACTCTTATAATAAATTTGATTAATTTTTGTTTTCATTTATTTTAATAAATCAATTATTATAATTAAGTTTTGAATTGATGAGTATATCATTTTTCTAAATTTTAATTAATTATATACAAACCAAAACTGTCAAACTACACAATTAATTATTGTTTATAAGGGATAAAATTTTAATTATGAATGTTTTATTAATTTTTAATCTATTTGAAATTTTTCATAAATGATACAATTATAATTATTTACCTATCTAATGGTGAATTTGGCAAATTATAATTGGAAAAGTCTAACAAGAATGTATTCGACAAGTTTTAAAAAAATTTACTCATCAAGTTATTGTTATAGAGCCATTGTTAAAGAATTTTTCTCATTTTATATAGTGCTCTCATTTTAATTGTAAATCATGCGAAGTGATGTGAAATAAAAATTTATACCTTAAAAAGTAATTAACAACTTTACACTAGTCAAATCTCAATCTTATGTGACTGCTCCATTGCCCAGGCCTTGTGGTATGCATCACATCAAAGGGAACTGGGTATAGTGAGGAAAGCATGTCAAATCTAATGTCAATGCTATAGGGTATCTAATAATACATTTAGACATGATGATGTGGTCTTCGTATTGATCAATGACCTTTGTTCCTTCATATATTTTTATGATCAAATTATCAACTCAATTATATTTACATGAATTATACATCCTGGTGAGTAGGTGGTGATGCCTAATAGACATCCACTCTTGACCACTTATAGACTACACGCATGGTGCGTAGATTATGACCCAGTAGCTTTTCCCACTTGATAATTTATATACATTACAAAATTGCAGATCAATTAACAAAAAACAACGACATTATTGAAATATAATGCATCTTTCAAGTTCCAAGCAAGCATGAGTTGTTTATTTAGAATCATAGAATGGCCAGGAAAAATGGGTAGCTAGATTCACAACTGAAAGCTGGTCTCACAGTATCTTGCAGATTCACTTCATCTACTTTCTCCCCACATTTAGTTTCTTTGTTTTGTTTTTCAATTCTATAAATTTGAACCGTATATAGATCGATTTTTCAACTCCTGCATGTAAATCTGACCAAAACACGCACAAAATAACTCAACGTTGACCACCTTCTGTCGTACTAGTAGTTCTTTTGCTGTTTCCTCAACTTTCCCTCTTGTAGTCGAGCTTGTAATTTTTGTATCCTCAACAGATCTGTTAACTAAATCCTTGGCTAGACTTTTTCTGGAGTATAATTAAGTCAATTAACCCTCGTAAGTTTACAGCATCGACCACTTCAGAGAAAACCCTTTTATACAACCTACAGTTTCTCTACGTACTAAAGTTGATATTATTGATTCTGTATAAGCAATTGTGGGGAAATCTCAGTAGAGAAAAGCTACTGGCCGGGTCATAATCTAGTCACCATTTTTCCTTAATGGTGATTGTGCTTCCATGGTTCCACCGAGCTAGAGTACTTGTCTTGTCTGTCTGGTCATGCATATATATACATATATATATGGTTTGACACTTTGATGTGGAGATAAAGAAGCAGACTCCAAAGGAGATCGATATTGGCTTGGCTTATCAGTCGGTAATCCAAAACTGGGCAGCAATAACTTTCATATATCATATAAGAACTTGTCATTTATAATTGAATCTGCATATTTGCTGTACACCACACATATATAGATGATTGATAACCAAAAATATGAAAGACATGTCCAGCTCATAATAGTCCCCACCATTACCACCAGAGTTGATCGAGCACTACGTATATTCCCATGCCATCACAATAAATCCCTATGACCCTATCACATTTCAATTTCAAAAAACGTACCAATTCAAGATGTGGGCTGTTCTAAGCTAGTTTAATATGATTAATATTAATTTCCTCATCAACAGCAATGCGGCTCTTGATGCAAGTCTCCCCCTCCACCACTCGCTCATACAATGCGGCGTAGCTAGCTGGCCTTGTTTATATATAGGTATATTGTGGATTAGATAAAGCTTAATCCAAACATATATATTATATGGATGACTCATGAGTACGTATGGTTTGTTGGAAAAATCGAGTGATTTTAAATTAAATATAATATAATAAATATTAATTAAATAATTAGTAAAATGTAAACATAAGAACGAAGGGATAAGAAGATGAACTAAGTTGAGTCACGTGTATCACACGTTTTCCTTAAGACCTTTTACGCCGCTTACATGTTTGTATGACGTTGTTCTCCCAGGATAAAACAACTTCAAAGTTTTATACCACAGCACAAGAACTTCTCGTCATTGAAGAATACCTCACTCTATCACCGGATTTGCACACTTTTGAGAGAGAGAGAGATAAGGGATCAGAAGAGGAGATTGCTTTCAGATATGATGAAAAATGAGAGAGGATGAAACCTCTATTTATACATGAAGGAGATGAAGTATGACATTAAGGCCGGCCACTAAAAGGTCATGAGTTACTACTCATTGACCATGCAACATAATTCCGGCCAATTAAAGGGTATAAACCAGCCAATAATGGTGAGAAAACCCACAATAAATCGGCCAATAATTGTGAGAAAAACTCACCATAATTCGGCCCCAAATCGGAACGACATTCGTGTCTGCAGGACGCGGGCGCACACAAGTCTATATCGCATACTCAATTCAACCAAGATTTGCACCTTGCTGTGCACGTGAGAGAAAGCCTCTCTACTCACTCTCTCAAGGCATACTAGGGTGTAATCATAAATAAAAACTTCCACATTCCTAATTTCTCCCATGTGGGATCACATTCATTCCTTTTGTTTCAAGTGGCCAACTTTGAGTGACAATTTCTAATTCACTCCTTAACCAATTTAAACAAATGAATACATAATCTTTATGTACTCTTGTAGGAGAACATAAATCCATGTTTCTCTCACATCAAAATTAAGTGCAACACACTCAATTATTTTGTTTAAATTGTCATAGTAAAATAGTGGAAAACCACCATTTTTCCAAAAATTCCCCACATGAATGAACATTGGCAACCAAAGACTCGATAGACTTGGTGATACATTCTGCGGTTGAAAACCTGCATAGGATAGGTAGGGATCTACCCTTTGAACATTTCCTTGTGAAAACATGTTTACTTTACTAACTAAACAGTAGGCGCGATGTCTTTGAACTGTTTGTCATTTGTGTAAACGATGACATACTTCACACGGGTATTTTCCTAATATTTTCAATTCTCACTGTTGTGTCTGTTTTGGCCCTGGACACGCGCTTGGTTCTGTAAGAGCCTAACAAGAATTGTGCCATGAACAATTCTTTTAGAAGCGGCCCACTTCCCTCTTACATAGGTGATTTCTTAATTAAGAGTAATCCGCATTACTCCGCTCGGATTTCTGACGCATAAGAATCATTAAAAGCTTTGAGCTTAACCTCATTACTTACGGGCATCACTGTTTTCATCATAAGAATGGACTTGGGAAAATCCCCATAGTGATCCGCGGCACGGTCTCTACAATTTAGTTGTCCTTTTTGAACCTAGATCTTGGGATCTCCAGTCAATTAGGTTGGGTGTCCACTGTAAAGACTTTAACTCATGAGCTTTAGTCTCATTCCCCTCGATGATTTATCAACCAACTCTCTGTTTAACCTTTTAGTTAACGGATCCACTATGTTATCTTTTGACTTTACAAAGTCAACGAAGATGACACCAATAGAGAGTAGTTGTTTGATAGTATTGTGTCTTTGACTTACCATTGTACATACTGCTCTGTGCCACGCCAATTGCAGATTGACTATCACAATGTATGCAAATTGCAGGCACTAACTTCGTCCATTTTGGAATATCCTCTATGAATTGGCATAGCCATTCTGCCTCTTCCCACATTTGTCTAGGGCAACAAACTCAGATTCTATCGAGGATCTGGTTATAACAGTTTCTTTTGAGGATTTCCAAGATACCGAAGCACCCCTAGTGTGAATACATATCCACTAGTGGATTTTTCATATCAGAAATCTAATTTGCATCGTTGTACCCTTCTAAGACAACCGGATATCTAGTATAATGCAGCCCATAGGTACGAGTATAACTTAAATACTTGAATATTCTTTCAATTGCTTGCAAATGCATTCTACCAGGATTACTCGTATACCTGCTTAGCTTGTTCACAGCATAAGCCAAGTCTGGCCTTGTACAACTTGTTAAGTACACTATGCTTACAATGGTTTTAGAGTTTTCTAATTGAGAAACACTTTCTCCTATATTTTTTGAAAGATAAAGAGTCATGTCAATCGGAGTTTTGCTAATTCCAAAATTCTCTTTGTCACATTTTCGTAATGTAATTGATTTGATATCAACCCTTTTAACATTCTTTCGATGTTTTCTAAGGATTCAAGTGTTTTTGCAATCCAAAATAGTACATGAACGATTTTGTTGTTAATTATAAAACCTATAATCATTTGGGTAGCTCTTTTCACTCATAACTAGGCTAGAAGAAATAGATGTAGGTGAGGCGAGACCCGCTCAAGTACACTATTATCGAAAATCTCATTTTCTAGACATTATGAGCTACTAAGGTGAGCCCTATTAGAAAATAGAGTAATAAATACTGCAAATCGAGTACGTATCTTTATCTTTATTTGACCAATTTATCATTGCTTCCAATGATAAGCATGTCATCTACATGCAGACACACAAAGAAATGTCATCTCTGTGTGTATTTGACATATATAAATTATCACCTTCATTGGTATTGAAACCATTGATGATTATGTTGTCAAATCTTCTATGTCATTGCATTTGTGTTTTTCTAAGCCATATAATAACTTCACCAATTTACATATTTTTCCTTTTGACCGGGAGCCAAGAAACCCTCAGGTTCTTCTATATAGATTTTCTCTTCTATATCTCCTTCCAGGAAAACTATTTTTCGTATCCATTTGTTGTACTTCACAGTTGCCCAACGTGGCAATAACAAGTACCATTATGATGAAAGTCATTTCGTCACTAGAGATTTAGTGTCGAAATCATCAAGGCCTTCTTTTTGTCTATAGGACTTCATTTTCCTCTTGAAAATCCACTTGAAACTTAAAATTTCATAACCAAGTGGAAGATCCACAAGTTTCCATGCATGATTTGCAAAATCAGAATCACATTTTAATGGCATCTTCTTAACCAAGACAGTACACAAGGTACCTATTCCTTAAGGATTCAAGTTTACTCTTAACCATACATGTTAAGAGTCAGAACCTAAGGATTTTTCAATCCTTATCTCAGTTCTTTGATTCTGAAAAATCCTCATTTATTATGCTTCATTTAGAAAGCATAACACAAAATTAGTTTTGTGTTGATGACTTTAAACTTGTCCGTTACTCGCATTTATTTAACGGTTTATAAGTCATTAGTTTGCTCATCAACTGCATTAATGGCTATTTAATCATTTGTTACAAACTACTAATTTAGCTGTTATAGTCTATGATCAACAATAAGTTGGATGTACTCAAAAATACATCTTCAAAGAACGATGTAATTTTCAGAGTTCCTTATTATGTCTTGTGTTTGTTGCACACAAGAGATCGATAATTCATATCAAATGCAATTGACTATTTTCACATAATTTTTCTTTTTGGGTAGAGATTCTCTACCTTGACAAAACATCCCCACATTTGCAAAGTAATTGTAGGATGACTTTCTTCATTTCCATATTCATATGGAGTCGTTTGTTCAAAAAACTTTTTAGGTATCTTATTTAAAAGATATTTAGCCAATAAAATGGTATCTCACCACATGCTTGGTGGTAATGCAAAGCTAAACAATATTGCATCCATTATATCATTTAAGATACAATTCTTTCGTTCAATCATATGATATGATTGAGGTGAATAAAGTGTTATTCATGTATGATCACAAACTGAGCACAATACGCAAATAGTGGTTCATACTCACCTCCGCGGTCAATCATTTTTTATGACCTTAATTGTTCAATTGAGTTGATTTCTCATCTCGCTTTATAGAGTCTAAATTTCTCTATAGCGTCATCTTTACTCTTCATGAGGTACACAGTGATAAAATACTTATTACCACTTTTGCTTGAGATGCCTTTAAATCAAGGGGTTCATTATTTCTTTCAATGCTTTTAAAAGATGATTTCGTTTGTTTGTCTCAACACAAGTTCTAATCTTATGCTTGAAACATTGGTAAACTTCTTCAAATTAATTGACATCCGCAGAGTATCATAATTAACTTGTCCTTGCTTACCATACCCTGCATTGGTAGATACAAAGGTGGAAGCGCTAGCTTTACTTATATCATTGATCATGGTCATTACATTTCAATTTTTAATTTCCACCACTTGTAGCTCTATTACCAATATAAATTCTCTTTTAAAACAAGAATTTATTTTTATTTAATCAATAAACGAAGGTCATTTTCACTGAGGCTCAACTCAATTCTTAGGAACATACAGTACATTGTTTAGTTTATTTCTAGAGATCATCATTCAAACCTCCTTTCTTGACCCTTGATTGTTCATCCAACTTGGCATGGTCATATCACAGTTCCAAGTCTTCCATCTCATAATCATAATCTTTGACTGCTTCCATGTCATGGGCGTCTTTTATGACGTTATTTGCCACGACACATCCTCATAATAAGATATTACCTGTTTTGGCCAACCGCTCACGGTTTTGCTTTTGGGTCTTATCCCAAAATGTCTCTTGCTATAAAGAGATAAGTCTCCACATATAAGGCATATCACTTCATCTTCTCAAAGTGATGTTGAATCTCACATCATCAAGTGCAAGCTACTCATAGTTTGCATTAATTAATTAACACTCATTATCACATCATTCTTTTCAACCAAAGGACTCGATGTGGCATATAACTCTTTTAGTGTTTAAAATATTTTGTTGCCTTTTTTTTTTCTGAAAAGACACACAACGTGTTATTTTCTTAATCAATAAATAATATCTGATATTATTTCTCTATTAATTTCATGGTCCAATTCACAATGAATTTCTTATTGAATATCTCAATATTCAATCACTTGAATTTGGAATATAACCAAATCATAGTGCTTCATTATTACAAGGAAACTTTTTATTATCCTTGAAAAAATCCTCGTTAGCGTAGATAGCTAATTGATAATTTCTTTGGAGTCTATTTTTCTTAGGCAACGTTTAGTATTTCACAACACAACTCCAAAGGTAACCACTTCCTTAAGGCAACATTATTTTTGTTTAGTAACCAATTCCTTAAGTCAACACCCTTCCATTAGGCAACCATTTCCTTAAAGAAACCACGTTAGTCAATATCACATAATAAAAGTTCTTAAGATTGTAGGAAAAATTGAGTGATATTAAACTAAATATAATATAACAAATACTAATTAAATAATTAGTAAAATGTAAACATAAGAACGAAGGGGTAAGAAGATGAACTAAGTTGAGTCACGTGTATCACACGTTTTCCTTAAGAACTTTTACGCCGCTCACAGGCTTGTATGGCGTTATTCTCTCAGGATAAAACAACTTCAAAGTTTTGTACCGCAACACAAGAACTTCTCGTCGAACTGAAGAATACCTTACTCTATCACCGAATTTGCACACTTTTGAGAGAGTGAGATAAATGATCAAAAGAGGATATTGCTTTCTGATGGGATGAAAAATGAGGGAGGATGGAGCCTCTATTTATACATGGAGGAGATGAAGTATGACATTAAGGTCGGCCACTAAAAGGTCATGAGTTACCACTCATTAACCATGCAACATAATTCTGGTCAATTAAAGGGTATAAACCGGCCAATAATGGTGAGAAAACTCACAATAAATCGGCCAATAATGGTGAGAAAAACCCACCATAATTCGGCCAATAAACCCACCATAACCGGAGAAGTTGAAATGTCTTGAGGAATGTAAAAAGTCTTTCCTGAGTGCAAAAGGAAACTTGTGTGGCCTGGCTCAAATCGGAACGACATTCGTGTCCGCAGGATGCGGGCGCACACAAGTCCATATCGCATACTCAATTCAACCAAGATTTGCACCCCGCTGCGCGCGTGAGAAAGTCTCTCTACTCATTCACTCAAGGCATACTAGGGTGCAATCATAAATAAAGACTTTCACATTCCTAATTTCTCAAATGTAGGATCACATTCATTCCTTTTGTTTCAAGTGGTCAATTTTGAGTGACAATTTCTCATTCACCCCTTAACCAATTTAAACAGATAAATCCATGTTTCTCTCACATCAAAATTAAGTGCAACACACTTAATTATTTTGTTTTAATTGTCATAGTAAAATGGTGAAAAACCACAATTTTTCCAACATGGTTATTCGTTCCCAAAGAGAGCAAGGGTTGAATAGGATAAACACAACACAACTAACACAAGAATAGGTATCCATGCCATACATGCATCCACCTACAGTCGTATGAAGAATTAGAAAAGGCGGCATCATATAGCATTATAGCACAAGGGAGACACCGGTCCTCAGCTTGAGGAATCAACATGCATCCGCATACGAATCCCACTGAAGACGAAGTTGACGTATTGCTGAAGAAACAACCATGCATGCAGCTGGCTGGATTTTACTGCGAGAGTAGAAGTAACTAAAAAGTTTGGTTCGGAACTATTGAGCAAGTGTTATGTTATCCATGATCCATCGATCCATTTCGGGCTGAAGTGATCGATCACCTTGACCAAGCTAGGATGGAGACTTAAAAAGACAGGTGATTCTGTCTCTGTCCTTGGCTTTCGCTTAATTACCTTCCAAAGCTGATGGAAATAAGAGTAGCTAGGAGACCCCATAAGGGACCTGGAAAAATTGCAGACAGTGATACTTTGATCTGACTCTACACAGAACAAGCTAGTGCGCGTGCATGCATGCCGAACCTTTCTGGTGTGTTGAAATTGAATGTTGGAACCCACCATGCCATTTACGCCAAACTTTTGAACGGAACACTTAAAAAACAGACTGGATCCCTTGAGCCATAAACCTTGAAGGCAGAGAAGGTTCATATCCAATCACATGTACATTGGCAATATATACTTCCTGCTTTGTGAGACCATTATTTAGAAGAATTCTCTATTTCCAGGCTATTTAGGCCCATTGCCTAACAAGCCAATTTATAATGTTTAGGACTTCGGGGAATTCTTCATTGCCACGCAGTTGGATTTCGATCAAGAGGTGATGCGTTCAAATGCGAAAAGTTTTGACCAAGTTTGAAGGCAAACCTTGCGAGTTTGATAACGTTTTGTGAAGGTTAGGTTATACATGAACAGATGCACTAAACACTGAAGATTTGGCGTTCATAATGCAATCCAACTGTGCAGCCAGAATTAGCTTCAACAGCACTGGTGTTAACCAATAAAGAACAGATCTGAAATTCTTATCTTTAATAACTTGCTGTAGTGATGTTTCAATGTAGACGTAAACAACTGAAATAGAATACAAGAATTCCATAACTCGCATCTCCATCCAAATACTAATACAGATGAAAAAAAAAATTAACAAAAGATTTCCATATTACACTGCTTTTGAATTCTTGTTTCTATCCGGATAGTAAGTACACAGCATCATTCACAGCTGCGACATCACCAAGGCCTCTTGTAGCCAACAGGAACATTATTTGAACCAGACCGATTGCCAAAGCCTCCTCGTCCTCTAGAGCGGAAGTTCCCCCCTGATCAAAGCAATAATCTTTATTTAATTGCCAACTCCATAGGATGCAAGTGTACATTAAACTTCTACAAAAAAGAGATCATAGCTTCAAAAAAAACACATCTGGGACATTGACTCACCTCCATAGGAACCAGATGATCGGGCCAATACAGACAATGCTGGACTGACAACCTGATTCGCTTCCTGTAGTATCTTGATCAGTTCCCTAGCATATTTACCATTAGACTCTGTAAAGAAAGTTAGGGCAGTTCCTGTGGCCCCTGCACGGCCCGTTCGTCCAATCCTGTGGACATAATCCTCGAGGCTTGAAGGAAAATCATAATTGATTACACATTTTATGTCCTTCACATCTGCAATCAGAAATTTTTAGAGGTCAAATGAATTCAAGAGACAAAGAATTGGAGTAGACTGCAAACAACCTTATCCCTGCTTCCCTATGATCTGAAGATCAAATTGAAGACAACATTCATGACTAAATGTGCCCACCTTGACCTAGCAGGGATAAGGAGCAGGTTCACCAACACCACCACTTCTCCTATCCAATCAAATAATTAAGCATGTGAGTCAACCGGGCTGCAAGGATAACCAGCTCCATAACCGTGGATGGGCAGCGATAACTTCAACATGTTACATAGACACTTCAAAGACACAGCCATGCCATTTCAGGGCACTCTAGTACAATATCCATGTAGAGATATCCCTATGAACTTTTCACAGAAGCATGTACATGAGATTTCTGAATAATAGTGTACATAGGCTGGCACAATGTAATGGCCTACCAAAATTTTAGGAAGTTTTCTATCCCAGTGAAACTCTGATCTTCGGTGTCCATGTAACATGAGCTTTCAGAAGAGGGTAGTGCACACATTATCTATCATAGAGACATTGCACAACTAAGAGAAACCAATTTTGCTTCTCAATCCAACTTATGCCCCTGGTGAAGTAGATAGCATGGTGCTTAAAGAAAAGGAAAATGAAAGTCCTGATCATCAATATGATGGCACCTGCCTTCGCACCCAAACCACAAATTACATTCTCAGGGAACTGGACAGCAGCCGGCTAACTCGCAACTTTCGAAATCAAGACCCAAATATAAAAAACACTTAAAACTCCTAGCATACAGTAATCCTACCAAGACCCCGTGCAGCCACATCGGTGGCAGTCATTATAGGACATCTGCCACTTTTAAATTCGGCCAAGACCCAGTCTCTTTCAGACTGGTTTTTATCACCATGAATGGACAGAGCAGGCCATCCATCCATCCTCAACTGCTTAGTAACATGATCACATCCCTTCTTCGTCTCCACAAATATCAGAATTCGGCTCCCAACAATCGAGTCTTTAAGCAATTTAATCAACCTGCCGAAGACAAATAAATACACCAGTAAACTTGTAGTTGAAACAACTTGCAAACCTGAATGTTTGTTTTACCCAAAGCCAAATCAAATACGGACCTATTATATTTGTCGAACTCGCTCACAACTTCAACAACTTGGTTTATGGACTGGTTTGCTTTCAAACTTGCTGAACCAATTATTACCTATTGAGACAAACAGTAATACCGTTAACACTTTATTTCAAATACAATTTGTAACTGAATGATCGTGTCATTATGGGAAGATCTGAAAAACAAACCTTATAGGGGTTACGTAAAAACTGCCTTGCCAAGGATTCAACCTCCCTTGGCCATGTGGCACTCCAATACAATGTCTGCCGATCTGGTCGGGTCTGCAAAGAGGTTAACTTGATCAAATGCAGATCTCAAACTCATAGCATAATGATACAGGTATCAAGAATAAGATCTAAATTACTCATTACTCATGGAACTAAACTCATGTGATCTTATGCATAGTATCAACTGAATATAGAAAGTCTACATTTCCGTATCATATTTTCTTTTATAAATAATTTGTTCTGTTTTATATAAGAATTAGACGAGGCCTATCAGCAAAGCAGAGGGAATTATGAAAAGTTGCATACTTGAGATACAATTTTCTTTATCTGAGGCTCAAATCCCATGTCCAACATCCTATCAGCCTCATCCAAAACTAGGTAGGTCACTCTTCGCAAATTTGTGTGCTGAGCTTCCAACATATCTATTAATCGTCCAGGTGTAGCTATCACAATCTGAACCCCTGCAATCACAGTAGAACTTAGGACATTATGATGCATAGTCCCTTCTTCATAAATTGCCATAATCAAATATAGAAGTTACAAGTACCTTTTCTAAGGTCGCGAATTTGGGGTCCTTTTGGAGCACCACCATAAATGCATGTACTCCAAATATTGTTTTGTGAACAAAATTTTGCAGTTTCTTGTTGAATTTGAACTGCCAATTCTCGAGTAGGTGCTAATACCAATGCAATAGGACCATCATCGCGCTCTGAATATTTAATCAGAAAAGAAAAATGAATAATTAACTAATGACATGAAAGGATATGTATCAGTGCTGGCAACTTATACTGACCTAATTGAGGCTGAGCGCTAATATGTACAAGAGCTGGTAACAGATATGACAGGGTTTTCCCAGAACCAGTCTCAGCAATTCCAACCAAGTCTCTACCCTTCAGTGCCATTGGCCATCCTTGAGCCTGAATTGGTGTTGGTTCAACAAAACCCAATTGGGCAATTACGTCGAGACAGTAACCTAGCACATCATATTATCAACCATTTCAGCTCACTATAGCATAAACACTTAAAAAGGTATATATTCTACAATTCCAACAACAAATACTCCACAACATTCTTACCAGGGAAACTCGCATCCCTAAAAGTCTGAATGGGCTTCGGGACATCATGCCCTTCAACAGTGATCTCTCTCTTGGCTCGATAAGCCGCAACTTCATGCTCAGTCATTGCCTTCACCGAAGGACTCGCAATGTAAAAATTCTTCTCAAACGGAACCAAGTTCCCAAAATCCTGCTTGGGAAGAACAATGTTATCCAAGTCTCCTCTCGAGGATCCACCGCCGTGCCTACCTCCGCCATATCCCGAACTCCCTCCGCCGCGGCTATAACCACCCGAGAAGCTCCTACCGTCACCGCGGCCACCGTCAAAACCCCTGGCGCCGCCACGGCCTCTCCCACCAAAACCGCCGCCGTCGCCGCCTCTGCCGATATTGAACCGACCGGAAGGCGGCTGGAAAGGAGGGTATCCACTCCTATCTCCTCCCGGAGCAGCGTAAGGCGCTGGGCCTCTGTACGGAGCTACTCCGCCGCCGCGGCCATAGATCGGTGGCGGCGCGGCACCCGTAGGCGCTGGACCCATTAGGTCACTGAAAAACATAACCAAACCATCAAAAATTGAAAATTGTGAATCAGGAAATTAACTTCGGAATGATGAGATTGGTATTTGATTTACCTTCGGCGCTCACGGTAGGAGTTGGAATCGGCGTATCGGTTGTCGTAGGCGTACATCAATGACGGAATGGTTATATGGTTCTAGGGTTTGTTGATCGATCTGTTTCGGTTTTCGAAAGAAACCGAATCGAAAGCGAAAAAAAGGAGGAAGCTTTATAAGTAAAGGTGGTAGCTTTGGTTAAGCTATGGGTTTGTTTGATAAGCTCCGGAGATTTAAAATCAGGATCGGCGCGGAAGGACGGTCTAATTAATTAATAGAGAAAAAGAGAAGAAGAAGAAGATGAAGATGAAGATGAAGATGCAGAAGAGTCTGGGCGGCTATGTGCATATAATGTGCGAGGGAAAATTAACTGCATTTCTTTCTCAAAGGCGGTGATGCCTTACACGTGGCAGTGTCTAAGCCGTACGATTTGGGTCCAGTCAATTTAGAAAACATTATTACGAGGTGCTTTTACCCCAGTTGATTTTTCAGGGTACTTCGGACATTTTAGGTCTCTCATTTTTCGCTGCTCTTGCTTGATCGAGTCGGCTGACATGTTAAGTTAGCTACCCTATGCCTGAGGAGATTTCTGAGAATGATTCGTGGTCAAGTAATTGTCGTAAGTTTCAATTACTATTAACATAGCAATGTTCATGATACATGTCCGTGGAACCATGGATGACAATCGGGATTGAACTCAAAACTCGGGGACATTTTTGCTTTTGAGTTTCTTGGTCCACGCATCAACGTACGAAACATGAGAAGCTTATTGTAACACTGAGTACTAACTAGCTGCATCATATATATCATCTCCGCTGATACTCATCGCTAGCATTTTCCACTCTGCTTCCACCATTCTAGGCTTCGCTGCTGCTGCTGCTGCTGCTGCTCAAGGGTCAAGACAACCTCGGATGTTTTCCCCGCACTGTCCATGAGAAGATCGATAAGTAAAGAATGAGAGACAGGTACTTATTACTGTAAGTAATGTGTGCAAACCTGCATTTATCAATGACTTTAAGGGTAGTACTTATTTAGGTATGTTTAATCTGCATATATAATGAACTTGCCTGGAAAGCATGCCCATTCAAAGATACTTCTTTCGGGGCGGTGAGGCATATTGGCTTGTACATCAACCGCTACATTTTTGCCTTCATGAATGATGCTAACCTGACAAAACTCGGGTGCGTTTTTGCAGACATATTGGCCTAGTGACAATCTCTTCCTCCTGATCGCATGAACAACATAACTCAACCTGTTAAATTAATACCAAACATAGAGCTTATCTCTGCCAGAGATCGATGATCAGCAATGTAGTAAGAGCATCTCCAACAGGTTCCCCATTTTATTGGTATTCTCACTTTTGGAGAATTTTGGGCTTTTTTTTGGTCCAACAGATTCCCCATCCCATTCCCCAAAATAGGGAAGGAGAAGAAAAAAAAGGGAGGCTTCCCCATATTTGCAGCATTCGGCAAATTTTTGGAGAATCAAAAATAAATGCAAGATTCTTCAAAATGGGGAAGCTGTTGGAGTTGGAGCAAAAATAATTTGGAGAATATGGTTTTTGCTTCCCCATTTTGGAGAAATTTTTGGGGAAGCTGTTGGAGATGGTCTAAGTAATGTGCTACTAAACCTTGGAAGTTGGAAGTCCAAGTTTTGGGGAAGGAAAAAGGATTATTAATTACCTAGAATGAGGTGGTCTTTTGGTTCCTAGGACAAGGTGGGTAATGCGAAGAACAGGAATAAGATCAACGATTGCTTTTGCTCTGTCATTGCTCTCCAGGAGTATTGTGTCCACTGTTACCTGCAGTCACATGGAAAAAATATAAGTTTTCATCATCTTTAATTATTTTAAAGTTTTGTGCTTGGGATTACAAAAATGGTAGCAACGTACAGTACCTTAGCATCGTTGCATAAGTAGACGTATTTCTGCAAGATGTTTCTCCTCTTGTTGTTCTCATCATTGATGTAAAATCTCACTTGATCCTCGCTTAATTGGCTCTTCGATAATTTGCCAACTATCAATATTTTCAAGAAGGAAAAAAGAGTCTTTAAGGGGAATCCACTGAACTGAGGAGCTCTCATGTTAAGATCAACAACAGTGAGAAATTGCAGCAGACTTGTAAGACAGATCCCCCCAATATTACATAATTTTCAGGTATCCCACTGATTCTTACAGAAGAAACTCAAATGGCTAGGCTTCATTTTAGGTTAATTTGTCAAGGAATTGTTCACAAGGTTCACACATGCCACAAGACTAGTTTGGTACAAAATAAGTTTCAGTTTGATGTGTGCATGCATCATTGTCTATGATCGATCAGAATCCAAACTGTAATACATTGCATAGACATAGTAGTAGAGTACCAAAAGAATGACATTGGCATTACCTGGCGTAGGGATGTGAGTGATGCGAGGGAAGACATGGACAAGAAAAACCCGAGAACCAGGCAATATAGCATTGTGAAGCACCCATTTCAGAACTTCAGTGTCATCTTTACCAACAGCCACATAAACATCATTGCCACCTAAATCATCTCTGCTAGTGCTGCCTGCGGTGACACTGCTATATCTCTTGCTATCCTCTCCAACCTCCACAATCTCCGGTGACAAAGGCTTTCGAGGACTATAGTCTTTATAAAAATCCCTGGCTTCCACCGGAACATAGTCATCTTCGCCTTCCATAGAGGTGTGGAGAATCAGAAGAAGTAGTACATAATGAGAAGTAAGGGGAGATGATAGGGTTAGGGAGTGAAAGCAAGAAGGGCTTGGAGGTTAGTCACTTGGCTGTTTTATAGTGAAAGAGGCCTTGCCTTCAACGCCACTAGACAAAAAGGAAAAAGAGGGTAAGATTCTCTTTTGTCAAGCTTTGCAGGCCATTTGGATATGTCAATGTAGCTCCTCCTCCATTTCTTCATAGCTAGGTCCCCTTCCTTGTTAAAGAAAACTAACCATTTTGATCTTATCTCCGCCATAGTTTTTCTGGTTTCTGAGTCCTTTCGAATTGACCTTCAGTTTCAGAAAAATTGTGAACATACATGTGTGTGGATCATTTTAAACAACAAGCTAGAGCAGTTGAAAAACGACCACCCTCAATAGAGTTAGGCATGTGGACTTGTAGACTATGATGTTTTCTTTAACATATATAGTACAAAAGCAAAGTAGAAATAGCAGACCCCATATTTCATTATTCCACTCAAAGGGTCAAATTGGTAAGAAATTGCTGCATAAAATTCAATACCTATGTTCTACCGAAGCTTTGTCATTGCACTGGACTTTCCACATACATCTGGAGAGCATAAAAACAGATTTTCTGAGAGCCAATATCAGACTTTGTGCAAAAAGGTACGTATATTTTCCAATATTTCAAGTTTTCAATCTATGAGTACAAGAAATATTTAACATCAGTAGAAATGGACTCTAACAACAGCCTATTGTGTGCAACTGTCGGTAAAGAATCTACACCTTTCACGATCAAAGAGATGGAAGCAATGAATTGGCTCAGTAGTTTAGTTATCTTTAGACTTTGGTCAATCAGAAAAAATAATACTACAAATTTGAGGTTTGGAATTTAGATAGAAGGCAGAGAACAGCTGCAGCAACAAATGGACTTGGTTCTTGTACGTTCTGCCATCAAAAACAGGTTTGCATAGGGTTTTCCAAACTAGATTCAGTAGGTTGGATGGAGGTGATTGATGTTTTCTTAAAGATAAAAATATTTATTTGCTTTTCCTAGACTGAGCAGTAATCTTTTTCATACTCGAGAGAAGAGTTGAGTATCATTACGAATGACTTTGAAAGCTCAGAAGACATGAGACAACACAAAGTTTGCACGTTTTCCTGGAGCTCACAAATTGGTTTCACATCCTGCAGGTCCTTTTCAAAGCACATAAGTCACAACCACCGATCTCCCTGTTTTCTTTTTCTGTAAATAAATGAAGAAATAGATAAGCCGAGCACTGTAGATTTTTTTTTCTTCTTTCTGTGTACATTATCTTCTGCAGAAACGATATGATTTCATTTCATTCTGTGCTTATCTTTGATAAGCATGCACTAATCATAGGCAAGGGCGGCCTTGAGTATAGCCCGGAGGGCATGGGCTTAGAGCTCCCATTTCAAAGGAGTCCCAAATTTTGAATATTTCCCTTATATAATTCCATAAAAGACAAAATATTAGCAAAATTTAAAGGCTCAATAATCAAATCTAAAGCAAAATATCTAAAAAACACCATCAATTGTAGATTTTTCATCAATTTCTTTTGGTTATTACTCTTTTTTTCTTCTAAAGTGGGGCTCCATTTTCTAGATTGCCTAGAGTCCCTTACAAGTCAGGACCGGCCCTGATCATAGGTACATGAAAGGACATGCACGAAAGCAAAACAGGTTTGACATTGTATCTAATGGAGCAATAATAAAACTTTCACAACATGATTGAATAATAAGAACGGTGTATCATACAGTAAAATATGTAGTGGGACTATATTGGCGTGTAATGATGGTCGATGCGAATCTGATTTATATATTCATGTGCATAGTTGCTTTAGGATGAGTGGATTTTGTAATGATGTAAAAATGTAAGAGTCAAATGAGTTGTGTTGAATCTGTTGGGGATTACATGAATCAACATTAGCTGTTGTCTTTTTACTCAAGACTTAAAACTTTTACTTTGTTCTCTCTCTATCAGGTAACCCTATGGACTCAGAAGTCATGAAAGATACAGATGGAAGGACCGAAATCTCCATTTAAGAAAAAGATTGAAGGACCAGATTTCCACTATTGAATAAAGAAGAAAGTAGGTCATAACAGAAATCCCAGAGTCTGCCAAGTAATGGACGATAAGATATGACTCTTGAATGGCATATGCATGACATTCAAGTGTCAGATCCTGAGTCCACCGAGTCCAATGTGTCAGCTAACTACTGGTTAAAAGTGCTGAAGTAGCACACCATTAATGACTGAAAACATGTGCATATCTCATTCGTAACTCGTAAGTACACTTGCAGCTTAAAAATTGCAGACTATAAGTACCTGGGGCAAATATTCTAGAGAAAAATTGACAGGCACTCCTGCAAGGTAGTGGTGGGCTTAGCAATTGTAGTGGAGTTGAGCTTCCCCAGTATCTTCAGCTCTTTATATTGTAAAGCTTGATGCTTAGTACTTGGTGAACTCAAACTATCGAGATGGCAAGAACCACTCTTCTGGCTGTTCTTAAAGTTCTCATGGCTTTGATCTTTGCTTCTTGGGTTGCTCTCTGGATTCTCAAGCCAACTCAGTTCTGGACAAAACTATGGAAAACAGCTGAAGATAGAGCAAGGCCAACTGTGTTTGGATATTACGGTACATGATTGCGGTTTCATTTTGGGAGAGGTGAGCACTTAGAAATGTAATAAACTAATGTAGATAATCTTTTTTCTGCAGGTCTGAATTATGCTGTATATACAGTCCCTATTGTTGCTCTGGTTATTGTTGGATCTCTCTACCTGAACTTGAAGCCCAGAGAACCAATAAAGAGGTACTACATGATATTATGTTTATTCAATTATATTAGGATACCCTTATTTATGCCATTTGGATTTAGCACATGTGTGCTTCATTTATGTACAACAGGAAAGGAAAGAGAGTAGTCGCTGGTTTCTCAAGTCCATTGGTGGTGAATGGTCGTCTGGGAATTTTATCATGTACTGAAATTATTGTAGTCTCCCTCTTTATGCTCTTCCTAGCTTGGACATTCTATATCCGAATTTCGAATGATTTCAAGAAGTTGAAGCCTGTCAAAGAACTAAACCTGAATCTGTAAGTGACTCCTTAATGGTTTACTTCGGAAACACAAAAAACAAGAAGCTCACATTAAACATTGTTGTTTCAACTGTATTTTTCAGATGGCAACTCAAGTACCTAAGGGTGGCAACTCGATTTGGTTTGCTAGCAGAAGCCTGTCTGGCTTTTCTTCTTTTCCCTATATTAAGAGGGCTTTCAGTATTTCGATTTCTTGGCATTCAGTTTGAAGCTTCAGTAAGGTACCATATCTGGCTTGGAACTGCAATGCTATTTTGTGCTACTTTCCATGGTGTAAGCACCTTGTTCATTTGGGGGGTCAGCCACCATTTCCAAGATGAGGTGAAATTCTAGTCCTTTGTCATTTTCTTTATTGATCAGTATAAAACTGTGTATGCTCATTAAAGTTCTTTTGGTGTAATTCATTCAATCACAGGCATGGAAATGGCAGAGTACCGGGCGAATATATCTTGCTGGTGAAATCTGCCTAGTTACAGGGTTGGTGATTTGGATCACAGCACTTCCTCAAATAAGGAGGAAAAAGTTTGAGTTATTTTACTACACACACCATTTGTACATGGTTTTCCTAGTTTTCTTCTTGTTTCATACTGGAGATCGGCACTTCTATACGGTTTTCCCTGGAATTTTTCTGTTTGGACTTGACAAGCTACTTAGGATTGTACAATCTAGACCAGAAACTTGTATTTTATCAGCAAGAGTCTTCCCTTCTAAAGCCATAGAGCTTGTCCTACCAAAAGATCCAGGTATGTTTCCGTAGACCTTATTCAAGTAGAGCACATCTACAACTTCAAATACATTGGTAGCATGATACTAAATTACTAATCAGTTCCATCATATTACTCTTGATCAGGACTCAATTATATCCCAACTAGTGTCCTATTTCTGAAGGTACCGAGTATATCTAAATACCAGTGGCACTCATTCAGCATTATTTCAAGCTCTAATGTTGATCCAAACACAATGTCTATTCTAATTAAATCCGAAGGATCGTGGACAAGTTCTTTATCCAATATGATCCAAACCGAGCAGAAGTCTGATTCTGATCAAATGAACTGTATACCTGTTGCAGTAGAAGGTCCTTATGGACCTGCATCAATGGAATTCCTCGGGTACACCACAATATCATTTTTCTTCATGATACTATTACAGGCATAACTATTTTTAACACTTACAACAATGAATTCTCTTGCAGACATGACAGTCTACTTCTTGTGGCTGGAGGAATTGGGATAACCCCATTTCTGAGCATCTTACAAGAGCTTGTTGCAGCCCAAAACAGTGACCGAAACAAATTCCTGCCTAGCATGCAACTTGTATTTGCTGTGAAGAAGGCCCAAGACATAAGTCTCTTGAACTCAATTTCACCTCTAATCTTCAACCAGTCAGCTGATAAGTGCCTTCTGAAAGTAAAAGTATATGTGACACAAGAAGAGCAGTCCACTGGTGTCACAGTAAGACAAGTACTATTACACGAGTCTTCTCGTGTGCAAACAATAAACTTTGGTGTAAAATCTCCGAGTTATGCAATAAATGGCGTTGAAAGCTCATTCTGGATGGCTGCCATAGCTGGAATTTCCTCTATCCTGTTTCTCATATTCATCATCATTTTCACCCACATTTTCATTCCCTCCCAGAAAAAGACTGATAAGGAAAAGACTCCATCTTGGGTTGTTGATATGCTTATAATCTGTTCTTTCGCCGCGGCACTAATGTGCATCATCTTTATAGCACTTACTATAAGATGGAGAAGGCTAAGGAAACAGGACCCTCCAATCCACCAGCAATTAGGCAAAGCATGGGAAGCAAGTCAAACAGAAGCAAGGGATGATCTTGAGGAACATGAAATCCATTTTGGAAGAAGGCCCAACTTCGAAGGTACTGATCTCTAATTTTATGTTTTGGGATACAAGAGACTTGGGATATATTCTAACATGTGGTAAATTTGAGCAGATATCCTTGCACAGTTCCCAGATGAGACAGGTGGTACTGATGTTGGAGTGCTGGTCTGCGGACCTGAGGCCATGAAAGAAGCATTGGCATCAATTTGCCATCACAAGCGTGGAAATTGCAATGGGGGATCTAATGACAAGCAGAAAGCCAGATACAGTTTTCACTCTCTTAATTTTGCACTGTAGTCATAGACTTCTCACCAGATTAAAAATACTCAACATATAAATAAACTTCAGATGATATACCAATTGAAATAGAGGTTTGTCTAATGATAGGTCACTTCTGTTTCTCGGATAGGACTGACTGGTCACTTATGTATAGGCATGTACATAATGTCATGCTTCTGGTCTTCTGGACTTCCAGTATTCAACCCCAAAACTCAACCGAATTGAAGACCATGATCTTAGATTCACTTCGACAGTAATGAACATTCATGATCTTCGATCAAGGATAGCTAAGCCTTGAATCAGTTGAATGGACATCTTGTTTTAGTTCTTGTTAACACTTAAAAAGTTATTCAATTTGAATAGTACTGAAACACTTTCATGGACATCTTTTTGTTTTAGTTCTTGTTATCACTTAAAAGTTTTTCAATTTGAATAGTACTGAAACACCCTTTCAACGTAAGTAATTAAATTACTTGCCCACAAGGCCACAACGAAGGAATGATTGATTAAATAGGCAAGAATCTACTGATGTAAAAATCTCTTGGATTTTCTTCAATATTCATTGAGATATCCTTATATGTTATATCCTCCCTAATGCATATAGATATGATGAGATGCGCCACCTTTTCGTCATTTAAATTAGTTCTAAAGAAAGTTTGATGAGATCCTACCCCAAAAGTATGGTTTTGGGGAAGAACTCTACAATGGCTTGTGACCCTTGGGTTGGCCATGGAGAAGATGACGAGATGATGAAGGCAGTTTTAAGTCTTTGTCATATGAAGCATGCGATTGTCACTAACAGCAAGTCTGTATTAATCAAACGGAAAGAAGACCAAGAATCCATTGTTAATGTTGAACAAGGATGCCAACGATTACAACATAGTTGCAAGAGAAAAGCTTTGCAAATCAAAGAACCTGAAGTCATTGACGTTGAAGAAGGCTTAGCATACCGGCAACTACAAGTACCTCAAGGTTTGTTCAACGGGAACTATGTCCCTCCTAGTCTCCCACCAGTTCCAGGTCTACAACAATTTATTAAAATCTGCAGTGAACCATTTGAGAAGCAATTGACACTTGGTGATGTGAAGGATGACCAGTCAAGGCTAGCTATGAGCAAACAGTATGTGAAAAAGCGCCTGATTCCAATGTTGAAGGAGAATGAAGATCTTAACCTAGGTATCCAAGTGACAACTTATGATTCATTTGGTAGAGACTAGAGAGTACCCCCATGGTGTTCAAAACATGGGTGGACAAGGTTCATGTCTTGACCTCAGGATGGAAAACATTTTGCAATCATAAGTTGGTTCAGTTACAAGATTTTGTTACTGTGTGGATGTTTCGAAACGCTGCAACTGGTCGACTTTGCTTTGTAATTGATTCAAGAAGGTTGCCGGTGTTTGAACCGATCAAAAGAATGAGAACAAGGTAAAATTTACATGAACTCGGTATCATGAGTATCACACAGTCGGTTTGCAGCGTTTGCTTAATCTCATGTATACTATGATGGTTTAATGCTTTAGTAGAAGTATGCAATGTAGTGTCTGTTGAAGTAATCAGAATCCAATCTATTTGAATAGTCCATCGTCATTTGTATAGTGCACAGAAAGAACGTAGCAGTGTTATTGAACAAATATACATTTTCACACTGAATGCTGGGTTTGGAGTGGTACCTCCCCGGATTCTTCCTCGCTGCCACCAACGTTACCACTCTCGCCCCGTGCCAACTCCGATAACAATGCGGAGGGTGCTTGCTCTGACGCCGCTGCGCCAACCAAAATCGCTACAATCTCTTTCATGCTAGGTCTTCTCTGAGGATCAGGATGACAACAAGTCAGTCCAAGCTTCAATGCAATCTCCATCTCCTCCTCTTCATACTCCCCTTTAATTCTCTTGTCCGCTGCCTCTCTCACCCTCCCTTTGGAATACAACTCCCTCACCCAATCAACCAGCACCACTTCCTCCTCCTCATCTGCCTCCATTTCAATAGGCCTTCTTCCACACGCCACCTCCAACAACACTACTCCAAAGCTATACACATCGCTCGCTGCCGTAGGCGCAGCTATGGTTGCCAACTCTGGCGCCAAGTACCCTAATGTACCCACCACACGCGTTGTATTCGGCACCTCACCGTGCTCGTATAGCTTGGCTAGTCCGAAATCCCCAAGCCTGCCTCTCATTTCCAAGTCCAGCAAAATGTTGCTCGACTTGATGTCCCTGTGAACCACCATCTTGTCCCATCCGTAATGCAGATAGTTCAGCCCCTCCGCCACGTCTGCCAGCACACGACGCCGCTCCTCCCACCTCAAAACCCTCCTCGGCGTGTCGAAGATCCACCTGTTAAGGCTCCCATTCGGCATGTAGTCATACACAAGCATCAACTCGTTACCCTTTCCACACCACCCTCTCATTTGCACCAAATTCTTATGCTGCAGCCTCCCCATGCTCGAAATCTCCGCCATGAATTCCCTCAGCCCCTGCTTCGAATCGTGGCTAACACATTTCACCGCAATCTCCGTCTTGTTCGACAAAACACCTCTATAAACCTTCCCAAATCCACCACTCCCCAAAAGCTGCTCTTTCGAAAATCCGCCAGTAGCTTCACTCAGCTCTTCATTCGAAAACCTATGAGGCCAATACTCCATCTCCCAATCCTCAATCTCATCTTCTTCATCCTCCATCTTCTTCTTCTTCTTCCTCCAATACAAGTAAACACCAGAAGCCAAAACCACCACCACAAACACAACGCAACCTAATGCAATTCCGGCAATGGCTCCCTTAGACAAGGAAGAACCAGAGCTCTCCGGCTCGAAAACCGGCAAAGCAGTCACGTTGATCTCCCTAGCAACTCCACTGTCACTAAAACTCCAGGCCAAAACTCTCTGTGCCTCAATCCACTGGGTTTTCGACGCCGAAAACCCTACGAACATCTCCGACGAAACATACTCCGCAATCCGCGGATCTCTGTAGCTCAAAGTCGGCCGCGACGGCCGCTTTAAGCTCGCCGGAGCGACGGTGACGTTGATTTCAAAACTCTCGCCGTCGAACTCGATCCATGTCCGGATGTTGTCGCCGGTCCTCATCTGAACCGGAACAAAGCCGCCGGAGTCGTTGTAGTACCCGGCGGAGGCGGTTTTGACGGAGTCGATGTTGTTGAGGTCGATTCCGATGTGGTTCCCGTCGGGGTCGTTGAACTCGGGGTTTCTGCCGGTGTCTAACTCGACGGCGAGGAGAGGCGCGACGGAGGCGACGGTGGCGTTGGAGAAGAGGCCGAAGTACTGGCTAGCGAGAGCGTCGGGTGGAGCTGTGGAGTTGGAGAGGACGAAGCAGAGACCAAATCCAGGGCTCGAAGCGATTTGGGGAAGAACGGAGAAGACGAAGGAGGTCGAAAATGAGGTGAGGGTAGTCGAATTGAGACTAGGTCTCATGGCGAGCTTGGTTGTGTGGAAGAAGCGGCCAAGGGAGTACTGAACGGTGTCGTTTGTGAGGCGGACGGCGGAGCGGTCGAGGCGGGCGTCGGAGATGAGAGTGAGGTCGGTGGCGTTGGTGATGTTGGCGAAGGAGTTGAAGAGGAAGTCGAGGGCAAAAATGGAAGAGAGAAGATGGAGGAGGAGGAAGAGAATAAGTAAGGGTCTCATCGGAAGAGAATTCCGGTGGCCGGCGACGGTAAAAGAAAAATGGAGGTGAATAATAAGAGTGTGGTGTAGTGGCAGAGATGGTGGAGTGCATCACATGTGGGATTCTCGGTGACAAGTCAAAGTCAATAATTGTTTTAGTCTTCGGTATATTTGGGTCAAAGCCACAGAGGTAGCAAAATGTGCACAGGGTAAAAGGGGTCTGATTTTGCCATTGGTGAACAAAGAGAGCTCCTTGACCTTCTTCGAAGAAACAGTCTGAGTGCCGGCTGCTTCGAGAAAACACAGAGAAAGAGTGTGTGTGTTCCGTGCGAGTGTAAGACAATTTGTGGGGCGACCGCGTTTAGGACTACGGTCGATCGTTCGACCCAGGCCCAACCAATTTCTAGTGCCAAGGCCCATAATGGAGGAACCGAAACAATTGCCCTCTACCGATTGTATTTTTTTTTAAAACGAGTCCTGAGCTCACTGCTCAGAGCCAAAATTTATTTGATGACGGTCAAAGAAAACAAAATTTCAACTTTCTAAATCGGTAATTCACATCTCGAATAAACAAAAAAGTTAAAAAAATTAGGAACTTTGTCCCACCAAAAATAGCCCACATTAGAAAAACTATGACTCGCCAACTTATCAACCACACAATTCTCTTCTCTTAACGTATGAGTAACTCGAAAAACTGTGTGAAATTAGCAAACAACACTCCATTAAACCAAACATTTTTTCACCTCCAAGGAATAGATTGTGGACTCTAAAAATATTTAACCACCAAAGAAGAATTTGTCTTTAACGAAAGTCTCTCCCACCTACATTGTTTAGCCACATTAAGATATTCTAATACAGCTAGCACTTCAGCATCAATAGCACTAGCAACATTAAAACACTTCGTAAAGGCACTAATAAAATCTCTTTGTGAATTACGAAAAATGCCTCCATATTTAGCTATAGAAAGACCCATCTATATTGACTTTTATCCAACCATTTGGAGGACGACTCCAATAAATTGGGTTGAAATTAGGAGCCTTCCCATTTAATGGAAAAATTCCAAGCAATACGAAAGCAAGGACAATATTGTAACTTGATTGCAAGGGCTAAAAATAAAGCTTTGCCGAATCTTTCCAAGCAAGAATGAAGTTACGAATAAACATAGGCATATTAAAATACAACCTGTTAGTATAGCATCATTAGTTCGTTAATTAAACATACTTACCCAATTAAGCAGGTGATCGACACCTACCCGACCACCCGAAAGACCACTCAGCAAGCAACAACTTCACCCACAAGACCGAGCCCATCCGACCGGGCACGCGCCCGACAAGCGCACATCCGAATGCCCGGACCATATGACAGCAAAACAGCTTCATCCCACATCGAAGAACATAAGCGAGCAACAATCACAACCACCTATATAGGTAAGGCATTTATTACAGGTAAGGGGGGATCCAATCAGACAATGAATTTCTAGTATTCAATACCCCAACCTACTTTCTTACACGTTCGCTTGACTGTTATATCCAATACATCTTCTAACTTAGGCATCAGAGCGTTGAAGGCAGGCCACCCCTGTCTCGACCATCTGACCGCCCGTTTGTCGTTGTATTCTTCTAATAGTAGAAGCCGAACACCCGAAGAGAGAGAGAAGGCACCTGATCATCCGAATAGCCCGACCGTTCGGACGCGAGGAGATTACTCGTACTTGCTTCTGCTAGATTACGCCCCGCGTAATCCGATAGAAACAGTTGGCGCCGTCTGTGGGAACCTTACAAATTGCAAACCTCGTATAAACACCACCAACCAAAAGCCCACATGCATACCCAAGAGACGAACATCAGCGACACACCCATTGAGAAAACACCCCCAAGCCCACGGGAGGCGAATATCGAGACCAAGGGAATTATCAGCACGATATCCGGAGGAAAGAGCAAGGAAGGGACTTCGTCGCCCGACCGTCCGGGCAGGGAGGTGCTGACAATCGGAACAGGAATAATGAATAAGGCAAGGAGAAGAGAGCCGCCAACCATCAGCTTCACGGCGGAAGACGAGGAAAGGAGCCCGAAAAATAGCACCTTACCATTTGTGATCGACGCGATCATAGATCGATTCCTCGTAAAGAGAGTGTTGGTAGACAACGGGGCGTCCGTGAACGTGATCTACCTGGACGCGTACACGGCGCTGGGCAGACCCGCGCACAAGATGACGCAGGACCACGAGTGTGTCGCAAGCTTCACCGGCGAAACATCGTACCCAATCGGGAGCGACAGTATTCAGGTCGGGATCGGTGCCCCCAACTCCCCACACAGCGAAGTCCGAACGGACTTCATCGTCATGGACACACCCTCCCCATACAACGCCATACTCGGAAGACCGGGGATCAGCCAGCTAAAATTGATCATCGCTGATGACAGTATCCCCCATCCCCGAGCGCGAAGAGCTGATGACGATTCAGCTATCCCCCGACCATCCGGAGAGAATGATCCAAATCGGCACACAGCTGGCTCCCGCAATAGCCGAGGGACTGATCGCACTACTAAAAGAGAAGCAAGAGGTATTCGCGTGGTCATACAAGGACATGCCTGAGATCAGCACGAATATCATATCCCATAAACTAAGCGTTAATACCAGCACGAGGGCGGTGAAACAGAAGCGAAGGGCGTACAAGGCCGAGCACTAAGCGGCGATGCACGAGGAGGTGGACTGACTGCTGGGCATCGGGTTCATTCGAAAGGTGGATTACCCGAAGTGGATCTCCAACGCCGTGATGGTGCAGAAGAACAACAAGAAATGGAGGATGTGCATCGATTACAGCAACCTCAACAAGGCATGCCCCAAGGACAGCTTCCCTCTACCAAGAATCGACCAGTTGGTAGACGCGACGGCCGGGCACGAGCTCCTATCAATGATGGTCGCATACTCAGGGTACAACTAGATCTGCATGGACCCCGAAGATGAGGAGGAGACGTGCTTTGTCACAGACAAGGGCCTCTACTGCTACGTCGTTATGCCTTTCGGATTGAAGAACGCGGGCTCCACGTACCAGAGGCTCATGAACGCAATGTTTCACGGCTTGATAGGCAACATCGTGGACGTCTACATGGATGACATACTTGTGAAAAGCGTTCGGGCGGCCGATCACATCCAAAACCTGAGGACTGTGCTCGACGTCCTCATCAGAAACGGCATGAGGCTAAACCCGACCAAGTGCACATTCGGGGTCACAAACAGCAAATTTCTGGGGTATATCGTGAGCCAGAGGGGAATCGAGGTTTCACCCGCCAAAGTCAGGGCGATCATCGACATGAAGCCGTCCGTCAAAAAAGCGGACCTACAGAGCCTCACGGGCAAACTCGCATCGCTAAACAGGTTCATATCTGGCTACTCGGACAAATGCGCCCCGTTCTTCAAAGCCCTCCGAACGACAAACAAGCGAGAGGTCGTGTGGACGCCTGAATGTGAAGCATCTTTTCTCCAGATAAAGGAATACTTGGCCTCGATCTCGCTCCTGTCCAGACCCGTCCGAGGGGAGGTACTATACATCTACCTGGCCGCCTCCCTCACGGCAGTCAGCTCAACCCTCGTCCGCAGGGAAGACTACACGGAACTGCCCGTTTTATTTTCAGGAAAGGGCATGACGGGCGCTGAAACCCGATACCCCATGATCGAGAAGATGATGCTCGCACTCATCTCCACCGCCCGACGACTGAGGCCATACTTCCAAGCACACAGCATCCACATCCTCACAAACGCGCCCTTGCGCCAGATCCTGTAGTCGCCCGACCACAGTGGCCGCTTGGCGAAGTGGGCGGTCGAGCTCAGCGAATTCGACCTCTAGTACAAACCCCAAACGGCAATAAAAGGGCAAGCAGTGGCAGACTTTATCGCCGAATACACGGAGGCAGAATCAACACTAATCGGCACACCTGGCGGTCCGACGGTAGAAGCACCCGACAAACCAGAAATCAAGGGAGGACCACTGTCGGAGTGGAACCTCTACGTCTACGGATCATGCACAAAGAAGACGAGCGGCGCCGGGATCATCCTAACCGGGCCAGGAGGGGTCAACGCAGAGTACGCCCTCAAATTTGAATTCAAGACAACCAACAAAGAAGCCGAGTACGAGGCGCTCATCGCATGACTACAATTAGCCAAAAACTTGGAGGCGCCCAACCTGAACATATTTAGCGACTCACAGTTGGTGGTGAGCCAGATCGAGGGCGAGTTCCAAGCAAAAGGGGAGTCTATGATCGCCTACCTCAAGCACGCAAAAGCATTGATCGGCAAGTTTAACTACGTCAATATCAACCACATACACCGGGGACTCAACGCCAAGGCCGACAGGCTGGCCCGGCTGGCCACGGCCCCCGTCCACTCGGGACCCGGGCAGCGAATCGTCAAAGTACTACGACGACCAAGCATTTCGGAAGTAGAGAAAATCCTGGCGATCGAACCACACGAATGGAGCTACATGGACGTACTCATCGCGTACAAGGCTAGGGGGAGTTACTAGAAGACAAGCGAGAGGCCAGAACCATCATCGCACGAGCGGCAAACTTCAGCATACAGGATGGCATGCTTTATCAGCGAGGAAAGACTTGGGCGAGCCTCAAGTGCGTCACTCCAACAAAGGGGACCAAGCATTTCGGAAGCAGAGCAGATCCTGGCAATCGAACCACACGAACGGAGCTACATGGACATACTCATCGCGTATAAGGCTAGGGGGAGTTACCAGAAGACAAGCGAGAGGCCAGGACCATCATCGCACGAGCGGCAAACTTCAGCATACGGGATGGCATGCTTTATCGGCGAGGAAAGACTTGGGCGAGCCTCAAGTGCATCACTCTAACAAAGGGCAACACAATCCTACAAGAAATCCACTCGGGCACGTGCAGCCACCATGCGGGAGCAAGATCGATCGCGCACAAGGCCCTCCGATGCGGATTCTGGTGGCCCACCATCCACACAGACACCACGACACTAACGAGCAAGTGCCACCAGTGCCTGCTGCACGCACACCATTACCACGCGCCCGCCGTCCCACTCTCAATCCTCCTGTCGCCAGTTCTGTTCGCACAGTGGGGACTGGACTTAATTGGGGAACTCCCAAAGTCTAAGGGGCAGTACAAATACCTAATTGTTACCATCGACTACCACACCAAGTTCATCGAGGCTCAGCCAATGATAAAGATCACGACAGAAAAGGTCGAACGCTTCCTTTGGCGGTTCCTCTTCTGTCGCTACGGGACCCCGATCAGCATCATCACGGACAACGGACCGTAATTCAACAATCCTCGACTCATGGCCTTCTGTAAACGATAGGGAACGGAGCTCATATTCGCGTCACCCGCGCACCCTCAGACGAACGGGCAAGTAGAAGCGGCAAACAAAATCATCAAAGCAGGCATTAAAAAGAAGATTGAAGACATCGAGCCCAAGGAAGCAGGATATGGGCGTTGGCCCGAGATCATCCTGGAGATTCTATGGTCCATCCGAATGACCGCCAACACGGCCACAGGCGAAACCCCGTTCAGCTTGACGTTCGGAACCGAAGCCGTGCTACCCTTAGAAATCACCCACCAGAGCCCGCTGATCGAGGGGTACGATCCGAATACAAACGAAGAGGGGCTACGACTCAACAACGATCTACAGGAATAAAGGAGGGACACGACACATCTCCACAATGCCGCGAACAAGCAGAGAATCGCCCGATTATACAACCAGCGCATTCGGGCTCGACCGATCCAACAGGAGGACTGGGTCATGAAGGTAATATAACAGAAAGTCAAGGCACTCCGCCCATCGTGGGAAGGCCCGTATGTCGTGGACGAGGTGGTCAGCCCTATCACTTTTTACCTTAGGGACATGCAAGGTCAAAGGCTACGACACCCGTGGAACATCCAACACCTAAGGAAGTACTTTCATTAAGTTTTGTTATGTTAAGTACTTATTTCTTTTGTTGCGTTTTGTATTTTCTTAATATGCCCACCCGCACACTCGGGGACTGGGGATCGATTATTCGCACTAATGTAACACTTGGTAAAAAAAAAGAGCAAAAAAAAAGCAATGTGTATAAAGAGCAAGCACACGCATACGGAAGGAAAAAGAAAACTTCATTAATCAAAAGGGCACGAGGCCAGTTAGAAAAATCCTACACGATTACAAAAAAAAAAAAAAAAAAAATACTCTACATCCGCCTCCACCTCCCCCTCCACCACCTGCTCCGCCTGCTAAGACCCCTCCGGCTGCTGAGGTTGCTCGCCCTGGTCTGCCCGCTCGACCGGCTGCTCGGGCTGCTGCTCGGTAGAGGGGCCCGCCGCTCCACCCGCATGCTCACTCAGGTGGGCCTGGTAGTGCGCCAAGTCTATGAACGGAGCCACAGCCAACCAGAAGGCAGTTACCTGCTCTTCCGCCTCAGCCGTCACCAACTCCAAGAAATCATCAGACTCCTTGAAGGCAGCAACGGCCTCAGCTCGGGTTAGCTCGACCTGGTCCGGAGTCCAGGCGCAGAGCTCGGCCTCCATCAACCGAGACTCCATCTCAGTGACGCGGTTGGCAGCTTCCGCGCGCACGGGCTCCACCTCGGCAAGAGCACTATCGCGTTCGGCCTTCAGCACGGCCTCCCGCTCAGTAACCTCCTGGAGCTCCCGAGTCAGCTCATTCACCCGGTGGCCTTCCGTTCAACCAGCTCATTGGCCTTGGAGAGCCCAGCCTGCAGCTTCTCACGGGCCGCAGCAGCCTCGCCTGCACGGTATCCCTAACCACCAACCCACCATGCCTGTTATCGACGACCCGGCGCACGGTCTCAGCGCTTGAAAGCAGAAGCTCCATGCGGCGCTGAAGGGCCTCGTCCTTCTTAGTGGCCCTGAACTTGGTCATTTTGGCTACAAGACAAACAAACAAGAGGTTAGTAAGCAAGTTATCAAATATACAATACGTATGCATGCAAAAGTAAAACAGGTATCAAAGCCCGAACAGACCGGGTGAGACGCGTGCGCTCAATCAAGTCTCAGTGGCACGCCACCCAGAAGTGTTTCGCCTCGGGCGCCGGGTCGAAAACGTACTTCAAGCGAGCAACCCTGGCCTCCTCCACATGTGTCATCGGGTACTCGTTGGTGTTCAGAGGGTAGAAATGTTGGGGGACTCGATCGATACGGTGGGCGTTGGCCGCATACTCGGGAGAGAAGGACCTGAACTCCCAGTCGCCTCATACCAGACAGTTGATCGTGTGCCACGAGGTCGATGAACTCGGCGGGTCGACCAACCACCACTTCACCCACGGCACCACGGTGAAGGTGCCCGAGTCCCTTCGGCGGGAGTAGTGTTTGAGACAGAAGAAATGCAGGATCTCCGCCCGCGTCTGGTGATCGAGGAAGCTTGACACCCGCCTTCAGATGGAACTCGATGACGCATATGTGACTGAGCGGAGGCCGCGTGAATGTCTCGAACTTCCCCGGGATCCACAACCTCACGGATGAAGGGATGTGGTAGTCGCGCGCCCATCGCGCCATCTCTTTCACCAAGGGCGCACGCCAGGGCTCTTGAACTGGTACTCCATCGGGCAATACCCAGTGCACAAGCCCACCCTTCGCCAGTTGGGGCAAGGGATCCCTTCCTCGAGCACGCTCCTCACCCCACGGCCCCGAAGACGAAGACCCACCCGACGAGCCAGATGACTCAGATGAATCTCCCAACCCGATAACCTCGGCAGTCGTTTGCACTCATCCTTCCTCCATCGGCTGCACGACAGGAGACACATTAGGGATAAAATGCAAGGGCGTCACACTCATCACGGAGTCGGACGAGGAGTCTGATCCGCTCGTGCACGGACTACAGCTAAACCACACCGCCCCTGGAACGTACACCCGTTCACGCGACATGTCGCTCGAAACTTCTATCGGTTCCATCTCCTAGACGTGCGCACGCAAAACCCAAACACTTAGAGAAAATCCCACCAAAAACAAGAAAAAACCCAGCAATTCACCCCAAAACAGATCAAAACAGCCCCACCTCAAGAACACGCCTTGTTCTTGAGACAAAAACCCAGAAACAAGAAAACCAGAAATGACAAGACGCCTGAAAAACAAAAACAGAACGGAAAAGCAACATAAAAAGGGTTAGAACCTCACCAAAATCTGAGATTGAAGATTGAAAGATGAACGTTGACGACGAACTCCGGCAAGAAAACAACACAGAGATCAGAAGACGATGAACAGGGAGCAAGGTAAATTCGACAGAGCTTCAGTAAATATGAAACGATGGAAGAAGACGACACCAGAGAGCCTTATTTATACTAATCGCACGGGACAAGCGAACGAACGCCAGCCGTTCATTTCTCGCGTGTCCACCGTCAGATGATGACACGTGTCAGCGAGGCGGTTTACTTACCCGCCTAAGTAACCGCGCTCAGCCTTCGGCTTCCCGCCTCGGTTTCAAACCCTAGAACGATCTCCCACGACTCGTCACGTGTCAGCCATGCAGCATCCCACGCTCCCACGCGCGTGACGCCTGACCTTCAAGCAGTTACTACGTCACCAACATTAATTACACAGGGCACACCAGCATTTATTGCGCCGGCTAGCATTTATTACACCACCGTCTCCCAAGAAGAAGTCAAAAAGAATGTCACCTCAAGCGTCTCGTCAGACAGATCACCCCACCCAAGGCACGCAAACACACGTCACGACCCCAGCCATCCGGACTATCGCCCGCACCACCAGCACGATCAAGCTCCCCACAAATCTCACGGGCAAGTAAACGCCCCCCCACCAGGTTAGTGCAAGACCATTGAGGCGTCCCGAAAGAGGCTAACGTCACGCGTTTCTTTTCGACGTGCAATCGCTCAAAGCAAGACCATTTAGGCGTCCCAAAGAAGGCTGATGGTCCTCGTCCCCTCTTCGGCGTGCGCGCGCTAAATATACCGTAGACGGCGTATGGTATCGTCTCCCTGGCTCTGTTGGCGAAGCCGGAGGACTTGTGAGTCCGCGCCTAGACACCCAGTAAGAGGTGACCCACCGTTCGGGCTACGCGGCACGGAAGCGGCTAACGTCATTCGTTACCTTCCGGGGCGCGCAAATAGCAGGACCATTCGGGCGGCTCGAAAGCGGCACGCACCTTTCGGAGCGCGCGCCGAATGATGGGCGACTCGGGAGGGGCCCCATTTCTTCCGAGGGCGTAACGCTACCATTCGCCGAATTAGGCGGCACGATAGCGGCAAGTTCCTTTCGTGCGCGCGCTAAACCGAAGAGCGACACTGGCATGCTGTCCGTCCCTCCGTGTGCGCTGCAACACATGTACGTAACGGTCGGGGCCCCACCGTTGACGCTACGATAGGTCGGCGCCGAGAGTGAGGATCTCCTCTCGGGCACCTAAGCAAGACCGTTCCGAGGCTTAACGGCTACAAACAGTAAGATTCGTTGGGGAGTCGGGGTCAGCTCGGAACCATCCATGCATCATTCGCAAGACCGTTCCGAGGCTTAACGGCTTCAAACAGTAAGATTCGTTGGGGAGTCGGGGTCAGCTCGAAACCATCCATGCATTTCAAGAAATGCCGTTCCATAGGCCTATCCTTGGCGGACTCCGAACAGCAACATTCGTCGCGGGGCCGGGTAAGTGGTTCGAAACCATCCATGCATCCACAGACATGCATACATCAACACATTCACTCAATCATCACCCAATCATATCACACGATCATACATACATCCGCATACATCCGCATACTCACCCCTACTTATATATCTGTACTACATACACATTCATTCCTACATACTGACATACATCCGCATACACAAACATACATATCCATCCACATAGCTCCATAGACACATGCCCGGGCACGCGGCTCCAAACAGCAACATTCGTTTGGAAGTCGTACACCCGGATACAGAAGTACCGGAACAGGTACACGATCGGACGCACAGGTACCCACTCCGTCAGGCGAGCCCTTTCTTGACCGGAGAGTTGGGGGACTTGGGGGTTACAGGACCACGCATCACTACTCAATTGGATAAGTATCTGTTTAAATCGCACGAACCATTTTTCAACTCCCCAATCAAGAAAGGTCTTTTTGACTTGGGGACTTGTTAGCATAGCACCATTAGTTCGTTAATTAAACATACTTACCCAATTAAGCAGGTGATCGACACCTACCCGACCACCCGAAAGACCACTCAGTAAACAACAACTTCACCCGTAAGATCGAGCCCATCCGACCGGGCACGCGCCCGATAAGCGCACATCCGAATGCCCGAACCATATGACAGCAAAACAGCTCAATCCCACATCGAAGAACACAAGCGAGCAACAATCACAACCACCTATATAGGTAAGGCATTTATTACAGGTAAGGGGGGATCCAATCAGACAATGAATTTCTAGTATTCAATACCCCAACCTACTTTCTTACACGTTCGCTTGACTGTTATATTCAATACATCTTCTAACTTAGGCATCAGAGCGTTGAAGGCAGGCCACCCCCTGTCTCGACCATCTGACCACCCGTTTGTCATTGTATTCTTCTAACAGTAGGAGCCGAACACCCGAATACCCGAACACCCGAAGAGAGAGAGAAGGCACCCGATCATCCGAATAGCCCGAACGTTCGGACGCGAGGAGATTACTCGTACTTGCTTCTGCTAGATTACGCCCCGCGTAATCCGGTAGAAACACAACCCTTCATGTTTAACCTAATTTCTTGTCTTTCAAATACTCCACACCGTATTGCAAAAAGTAAAACACCATAATTTCTTAATAACTTTTGGCATGAGACGAAGGAAGTCATGAGAAACAAGTTGTTGAATACCTCCAACACTAGAAGCATGCATTCTGAACAAAGCCAACAGCCACTACCAAAAAAGCTTAATAACTTCACAATCAAACATCAAATGACACAAGGATTCTATATCACACATACAAAATTCACACCTGGAGCATAAAGAGGTCCCTCTCTTTTGACGAAATTTATATGTAGAAAGTCTTCCTCTCAACACTTTCCACGCCACTAGTGATTTCCTTGGTTGAATTCATTTTTTCCATATGCAAGAGCTCCAACTAACCACTTCACGATTATTTGCCACATAATCATATGCTAATTTAGCATTGCAAATTCCAGTAGAAGTCCTTGACTAAACAAGTTGATCACTTGTGTCAAATAAAGGCAAAACAACTTGTTTAATTACAGCAACCAAATCTGGAAAGCACTCCTCAGAATAAGAAGGCAAGCTCCGACTATGATCATGAATGTATTTTCTAGCCTTGTACTGCAAACAAAGAAGAGTATTTCGCTCTATAATTTGTTGATCAAAAATTGTGGACCCCACCAATTATTTGTCCAAAAACGAATTCTCTTCCCTTCTCCAATAATCAACTGTAGCTGAGAGAAGAAAGATTTTCAATGCTTATTCATACCCAACCAAACGGAAGACTTTTGATATGAAGAGTACAGCTGCAAATTCTTGTCTAAAAATCTCTCTTAGATAAACTTTGCAGAATGACTGGAAGCTTGAGCAACATTCCAACAACGATCAATCAGAAGAGCTTTATTAAGATGAAACAAATTTCGAAGACCCAACCCTCCTTAAGTCTTTGAAGTGCAACAAGAGTCCTAGTCAACAAGCGTAATTCCTTGTTTAAAACATCTCCAGTCCAGAATTTTTTTTTAGTCCAAGAGTGAAGCTTTTTAATCAAAGAACATGACCATGCATACACCCGAAAATTGTAAATCAAATAGCTTTGTATAACTGAAGAGATCAATTCCAACCTGGCAGCCTGAGATAGTTGAAGACCTTTCCAAGAAGAAAGCTTGGCTTTAACCTTATTTGCAATTGCACTAAAGTAAGCAGGCTTTGGACACCCTATGAAAGTAGGAACACCCAAGTAAGTGAAAGGTAAAGAACCTTCCCGAATTTCCATAATTCTTTAGTAACTCTCTTTCTTCGAATTGTAAACCACCCAAAAAATAATGACGACTTTGGTTTACTGATCACTTGGCCTGAATTTTGAGCATATTCATCCATAAAACTTAACAAAGTTTTCAACCCTCTCTTGTGTTACCTTGCATGAAAATCATAATGTCATCTGCAAACAGTACATGAGAAGGAAGTATGACCTTTTTTGGAGCAGCCACCCAAAAATAATGTGCAATGCACATGTTATCTAGGTATGTTTTTTTTAGAAGAAATTAGGCATGTTGAGTCACCTGAGCGTGCAGCTATTAATGTGCAATGCACATGTTATTTTATTCATATAAATAAATATATACGTATATTGGAGAGCTACACATCGTAGAATGACTAGAATCTTTCATATTCGGCTATCGATTATCGTAATATGTGTAACGTACGATAGTGGGTAACCAATAGATGGTGAATAAGAGATTGATGAGGGACTGAGGGGGAATGGAATAATGGTGATGTTACAAAATAACCAACCTATATTTGTGAGTGATTCTGAATACCGAGAGCATATTCATTCCACCGGATGCATTTGTACTAGTCATATGCAAAGTAATCTCAACCATTCATTTGATCTAACTATTTATGTGGCATTAGCACCAATGTTAACACCATTAACAAAAATAAAAGTCAAAAAGTATTAAATAGAGGTAAAAAAAAATTGTCAATTATGATAAAATTTTAATGGTGAACAAACAATTAATATGGTATTAATTAATATTATTATTTTTACTATTATTATTAAGTAAAAAATCTTACATCCCAACCCTAATCCCTAAACTCCAAACCCTAAACTCTAAATCTCAAACTCCAAGCCTCAAACCATAAACCTCGAATCACAAACCTTAGAAAGTCTCAAACTGGTCATTTACCCTGCACTCAAAACCTAAACCTTGAACCCTATATTCTCAAAACTTAAAACCCCAATCCCAAACCCCCAAACCTAATGGTTAAATTGCCAAAATTAATTTTTGGTACAGGAAGATATATATCAATTTTTTAGAGCAATTTAAAAAATTTGACAATACTGATACGTTTATTTTATGTGGTTTTAAGCTATCAATAATGAAAAAAAAATTGGCGTTGCTTATATACTCGTGCATGGCATATCAATATCATATATAAATTGTATGAAAGAACTAGCTCGTATATTTGTGTGTTTTTGGTCTAGATCAAAACAATCAACAATCTATTTTGACTATTTCAAACTAAATTTTCTTAAACGGTATTAATAAATCATTCATTCATTGTTCAATTTTCAAAAAAAATCAAAAACATGTTTTAATTACCAAGCTTCAAGTATTATTCTACAAATTTTCAACTGAGGAGCTCATCTCAATTAAAATGTTATTTGATATTAGTAATAATAAATTCAAGTATCTAAATATATGTTTTTTTTTGAAAAAATAAATATATGTTTTTAAAGGAAAATAAATGTTTGGTTTATCACATTGATTTAGGATCATTTCATATAAATTCTAATCTTCACATTTAACAATTGGTTTGACCAAATTGTTTGTCGACCATTTTGATATTGAAAGGTATACATTTTTATATCATCATTTTATTGGCACATACCAAATGTCTAAATACACACCCTATTTTTTTGTAAAATATTTAATTACAGAATTAACCTTCATCAATTTAGAAGAAGACAGAAGCTCAGTTCCAATTTTCTACGGATCAATTAAGTGAAAATTAGGGGATGTAAGTTTTGCAAATTTTCTAGAGTAAAGGACTGTATTTGATCAGTAGTCATGAATCAGTCATTGCATAGGAATTGAAGATAACCATCCATTACACCGATGAGTTCTCCGATCCCTTCTCGTTTCCAACAATTGCTTTTAGCTATATTTTTTCAATGAGTATCCAAGCGATTAATTGATTTAGTGTTCCTATATCAAGTTCATGTCATATCATTTTTCTATCATAGAGAGAGGAGAATAAATTTTTGTTATCGTGATAGGGAAGAGAAAGAACAGAGTTGCAATGTAGAAAGAAAGAGGATTGAGGGTACACGTGGAAACAATGAGGGATAATCTGACAAAAAAAATAGAAAGGGTTGTGTATTAAACAAATAGGGATGTGTAGATAGAAGCAAAAAAATTAACCCTATTTAGGATAATTTTTGTGAGTGAAAAAAGTAAATCAAATTACAACAAAAGGCAAAAAAATATTTGTTGAATTACAATGTATAAAAAACACATTTGACAATACCAATAATTTATAAGCATGCTTTATGACACGAAGATGAGTATAAATATGGATACGTGGAAGCGATTTAATATGGTTTAAATAACGAATATAATTTTTATTTAAATTATTAGAATAAAAAAATGTACATTTATACACAACCAATAAAAAAGTTTAACCACTAATATATACATTAATTTTATACGGTTTGATTTGGTCGAATCATCGATACTGAAAAACAAAATTTCGGCTAATCAATGACTATATCTATATCCATGGACAACGATAAAATTTTATGTCATCTGTTAAAGATTAGAGAAATTTAATAGATATTATATAAAATTTCACTCCAATGTATTAAACCAAACAAAACTTATAAGTTAATTTGAAAATCTCATATGTAGCTGGAATTGGGAGTACGTGGAAGTCAGTGAAGGAATATAGTGGTCTAACTTGATCAACTCTATAACCCAAGAAAAAGAATTGAACTAAACTGAAAGAAATAAAAGTTATAACAAATAAAATACGAAATAAATTTTGTTCTATAACCTGATCGAGAACTCCCACTCACGGGAGATAGAGTTTTATTTTATTTCTACAGTGGTAATTATTTGGATCAACTCACATTAATTAACATTTAATATATAATTAATATAAAGTTGTTAACATTTTTTGTCCATACATGTGCAATGCACATGACTGGTGCACTACAAAACACACCGAAGAATTTTTCCAGAATACCGTCCAAAATGAAGTCTAATAATTAAACACAAGTTCTTATTCTTAAACAGTGTCAATACTCAATACACACTTATTCTGATTACCTTTAAACAGGGATCAAATCAAGTCGTCCGATTGATATTGGAGTTTGGAACATGGAGTATCAATTTTGTCATAGCAGTCAGTACCATGTAATGAGTCATGTGCTCCTCGACCATACATAGAGAATCTTGCCCTCCCATTTGGGACCTTCATTGGTCGCCACATATTATAATCCTGGTGCACCAAACCTGGCCAGCTTAGCTAGACTGATATTCGTCCTTGTCACTGACACACGTGTCAGCTTAGCAGCAGCTACGCCTTTGCCTACTTCGTGTCTACCTCTGAGCAAACGCGCACCTTCCGTCGGTAAGTGATTTTGGGTCGGCATATATATAATATCATCGGCTGTTAACGAATAACGATAGCAGCACCATTTGTTAGGCTGGGACTTTAGCCCGAAAATTCGACCCGAAACGGCTCAAAAATTGGCCCGAAATCGAATGGCCCGAAAATAAAGGGATGAAAAATTTTTGGGCCCGAAACCAAAAGCAGTGATTCGGTACGGGTCCGGTTCTGTCCCCAACTCGAACCGATTGGTCCCAAAACCAAAATTGACACGTGTCTCGATTTTAACTATGTTTTATTTATGCTATTATACACTTATCCACACTCTATCTTTCTCAAACCTATATAAGCAAACATTTTACCCTAATCGGACCATCATCTCTCTCTCTCAGTTGAACTCGATCTCAACTCTGAAATCCCCCAAACCCTAACTTCGATCTTCTCCTCCAAATCTGAACTTTTCTTGGCCTCACTCTCCCACGACCTTCAGCCTTGTGCGCCGCCGTGTAGCTCTCTGCAGCCGAAGGTATTTCTCTCACCAGCGCTCCAAAACACTAAATTTTTACGAGTGTGTGTACATGTTCTTTTCTCTAGCTAGCTTATATCTCAGCTTCTATATATGCAGATGCGGAAGGACTGGCTTGGAATTCTGTGAGAACGCCACAACCTCTAAGATCATCATTTCTGGGGTTGCACCACTAAAAACGTAAATAATCTTCTCTCATTAAAGTTTAGGTTTGAGTTTGTGTACTTTGTTGAGATTGTGTATCAATTGAATTAGTGATGCATGAGTTCGTCTTTCTTGTTTATATACGCAGATACTATGATGAAGCCAAATTGAATTTTGGAGAGGTGGCCGCAAGTCTTGTAGTTGGATCGGATTATACCTGCAACTCATTCGGCTTTCACAACTGAACTGTGTACTATATTGTTATTATTGTAGCTAGCTAAGCTAGATAAGGCCACCAAGCAACTACGGATGCCCCCTTATATATGTGTATCATCCTTTTAAATAAGAAAAGACCATAAAATGCTACTTGTCTAGTTATCTAGCTAATTGGGTTGGGATTGTGCCTAGCTTATTGTGAAATAAAACTTCCTGCAATTCGATTTCCTAACTAACTAGCTGGCATATGTCTTGTGCTGAAATAAAACTTCTTGTAATATGTCTTGTGTTGTTAAGTTATAAGTATGTGTCATGTAAATGATATACTGCAAGTGTAATTTTAGGTTGTGTATTAACCTTTTTTCTGTTAGTATAAGAAAAGCAAGAAGAACAAAGGTATCACTGAAAATGATAATGAGGTTGGAGAGGATTAAGAGGAGGAATCAAGTTGAATTGGGACTGTAATTTCTATGTTTAAGTGCATGTGACTGTAATTTCAATGTTATGTTGCATTCTCATTTGGGACTGTAATTTGTAAGTGCTTGAGACAATATGAGACTGTAATTTCTAAGTTTCTGTACTATTTTCATTTGGGACTGTAATTTGAAAGTGTTGGACTGTTTAAGCAGATTTTGGTGTGTTGGCAGGTTTAGGAAGATTTTGTTCCATTTTATGCAGGTTTGTATTGTGTTAGTGTTGTGAAGGTTTTAAAATTTAGTTATGTTTTGGGCCATTTAGGCAGATTTACATGTACAGTAAAAAAACCTGTCCAAACTAATATTTGGGCCAATTTGAATAAAAAACTAAAAATCTGAAGAAAAACGTAAAAACCCGTTTAGTTCCGAATTGGGCCGAACCGAACTTAACCGAATTCATTCGGGCCCATTCGATTTTGGTTGGAGAAAAATGATATCCCTTACCGAACCGAACCGATCATTAATTTCGGATCAATTTCGGATCAGGCCCAAAACTGACCCGAATCGAACCGGTCTCCCCTACCATTTATCTCTTTGTAGGCGTTTGGCGACCCTCCTAAGATAGATGAGGTTTAGTCGAGAAAGAAAACAATTTGATGAGGTTTGAATTGTGAAAATAGAACCCATGAATATAATGATGAGGTAACATAGATAAAAGTACTTATCAAGAAAAAATTAATAGAAAAAAGTAATACGGGGTTCATAATTAACATTAATCTGACAACTATTAAGATCGAGTAGCTCAGATTCCTCACTTTCAATGTTTATTGAAGAGGTCTGTTTGGATTAATGTTTGTGTGAAGAGATACGATCCGCCACTTGCTTAGGAACACAGTGAGATTCATTTCGGCTAGGGAAGGGCGAGGAGTAAAATTCACGCATAGAAATTGATTGCTTCTTCGTTGATTACAAACAACTAAAAAGTAGAATTATCGATTTTTTCTTTTGTTCGACACAATAGAAAAAACACGAATTACAGGCTATTGTCTCTCAAATAGCCTTGACCTTGAGTAAGGAATAATGTTACGTGAGTGTAATATATGTTGTATATACAATGAGAAATTATTTTCTTATGTGATTTTGATTTATGATTACTTTTGAAGTATCGTGACAGGACTTATGATAAATGGTTGAGTAAAGACAAATATTGTCAAAATAAATCACTTAAAAAAACAAGTAAATCACTAAAAGATGCAAGACCCATCACTTCTGATACATTTTCATCTTGTAATCTAGGAGACTAAAAATAAAGAAAAAATTAGCATTAACTCTTTTCTCTATTAATCAACATCAAATTCAAAAAGATGTATATGACAAATCTAGAATGACTCTTTTTTTTAGCCCTGGGGCTTTGGCGGCAATAACAAACTTTTGCCTCCGTCGAGCAGTTTCTCTGGTGCCTCTCCCTTCTGTCTTCGCTTCTTTGTCGTCACCTCCAAGTGACGTAGTACCATGGGTTTCACCCACCCTTCTTCGTCGCTCTCGAGCGTTGCACCAACTCTGGCTCTTTCTTGCCAAGTTGTAGAGTTTCAAAAGTAGCGGCTATGGGTTGCTGTCAACGGAATCATGGCCTATGGTTCTCGATTCGGATCGTCTGGACAGGGCAAGACTAAAGGCATCGGCAGAGAGATGGTCTCGTCACTTGGGCTTTGGGTCTGTTCCAATACGTTCGTGCTGGTTGGGATCTGAAGACAACGCGTTGAGGTTGGTGGGTGCTCCGTCGTTGTTTCAAGTTGGTCCGCGGAAGTGCAATGCTGTCGTGCCTTTGCTCAAAGTCAGGAAATATGGTTTCAACCGGTGGATGTGTCATTTTAGGGCCACGACTTGGTGCTTAGAGTTGTCGGCGAGGGTGGTTGTGATTGTCGGCGATGAGTTCGAGGAGATCGTGTGCTTCTGTCGTGTGTCGTTGCTGCTGTTGCACGGTGCAGTGTCGACGAGTTGGTGCCGACATCCTCCGAGAGGACTCCTTGGGTTGGGGGTTGATTTGTCAACTCTAGGTCAAACTAGCTTGGGCTTAGGCGTCCTAAACTTGCTTGGACCTCGGTGGAATGGGTCTAAGGCTTTGGTGTCACTATTTTGCAGACGTATTTGGGATCCCGGAATTCCCCTTGGACTTTCAGCATCTCCCAGATTGGTGAGAAGATTTATTTTCAATTTCAACACTTAATTTCAGCTATGATTTGCCTTTGTTATTGGTTTTTTAGTCTTGTATTGGCATAAACCTTTATTTGCTTTGAATTTAGAGTCGGTCCCGAAATAGGTAATACACTGTCCCGGGATCCGCTACGTCATTGGTTACGAACTTTGATTTTATTGTTAGGTTTCAGATATTTGGTCAGGGGTAACAACATTGTTGTTATGTTTAGCTAGACTACAACTTCTTTCTCTCGACGCCCTTTAGTGGGTAGTCGTGGTTGTATTCGATTATACTTTTCCCTTAATGAGAAGTGACGTCTCACGCGATTCTTTTCAAAAAATCAAATTAAAAAAAGTCTACCGCCAGAACAAATCAAAAAAGAAGAAAAGATTAGCACTTAAAGAGCTTTAATGAAGTCTTCCTTAGAGCATCTGTACCAGGAGTATATTTTCTCGATCAAAAGGTGGGGGCTCCTGGGTTTTGCTCAAGCAATTGGGAATCAGAGGCACAACGATGAGATCGGCAAGGGTGATGCACGAGCAAAACAATAGGGCTCCACCTCTTGCAAGAGCAATCACTCGAGCAAAACTTGCTCGATCTATTGCTTCGAGCAAAACTTTTTCGGCCGGGTCCACCTTCTGCTCGAGTAATTCACCTTGCTCGATCACCCGGTGCAGATGCCCTCAGTGCCGATCGAGTCTTTTTCAGGAGAAAAATACTGCAACCTCAACTAACAGCTGTAAGCAGGTGAATCAAAGGGTAAACCAACAAAGTATTCCATTTTGACTTTGGAGTGAATAAATTTCCCAAATATCAGAAATATTCTTGTAGACTATTCTTTTCTCATTTTCTTTTTACATTTCAGTTTCTAATTTTCACGAGGCTTCGATTCCCTTCTTTCCACCTAAATGGGCTAGGGAGGCCCACATTTTTGTTTACATAGTTACAACGGAAACCAATACACACTCTACTTTTCCTTTGCGTGTGGGACTCCTGCTGACGTTATGATTCCTCATCTCCATTCTATAAATATTCCCCAAAATCACTCCCTGAGGTTTGAAGCGCCCCCAACTCTCTAAATTCCTCTCTCAAAAAAGGAAAACACTATGGGAGCTACTGAGCAACAAACCAAATCATCCTCCGCCGCCAAAACCGTAAAGCTCCTCTGCAGCTACGGCGGCAAGATCCTCCTCCGCCACACCGACGGCCAGCTCCGCTATGTCGGCGGCCACACCCGCGTCCTCGCCGTCGACCCTTCCATTTCCTTCTCGGACCTCATGTCGAAGCTCGTCAAGTTCTCCGGCATGTCCGACGTCACTCTCAGGTGTCAATTGCCCGACGGAGACCTGGAGACGCTGATCACGATCAGGTCCGACGAGGATTTATCCAATCTGATCCAAGAGTACGACCGCGTTCACTCCTCTGCCTCGGCATCTCGTCCTTACAAAATTAGAGCGATTCTATCGTCTCCGACGAAAAAATCGTCGTCCAAGCAGTCCTCGCCAGCTCAGTCCACCACCTCCACCAGCGGCGAGTGTTCGCCGTCCAGATCGCTCTACTCCGATTTTGATTCGCCGCCGAAGCGGTTCTATTCTCCGACCGTCGGATATCAGCAGAGAGCCGCCGGCGCCGGAAAAGTGTGCTACTATCCTTGCCACGTACAGCGTACTCCTTGCGAAATTCCGTATCAGCATCACCGTTATCACCACCATCACCATCAATTTCAGGTTCCTCACTGCAATTGAACGCCGGAACCCTAGCGATTGAGGCGGCGTGATCGGCTTTTACTTGCTACAGATGATGAAGATACTTACTAAGTAAATTAAAATTTAAGGACGAAGAACTTGGGGGAGAGATTTTGTGCTTGGGTGTGAATTGAAAAGGATTTTCGTTTTTTTGTTGTTGACATTTTTATTCATATTATCGAGGTGGTATAAAGACGAAATATACTCCAGTGGTGCTTTTGTTTTTTGTGGCGCCGGGAATGTACATGAGAGTTCTTTTGTCGTTTGGCTTCCGTCTATTGCCGTTAGATTTTTCCCCGACTTTGCTCCATGGTTGACACGTAGCGTCCTAATTGCTGTGCCACTGCTCACTAAACGACATGGTATCTCTAACTACAATTTGTTGCCTCCGTCGACTCGTTCCCGTTTCATTTACGTTTCCGTTTAATTAGCTGTTTTGGTTCATCGCATTCATTTTTTTTTTTGGTATTTAATTTAATTTTTTTGCTAATGATTTTTGTGGTTTTCTTTTTTGTTTTGCAGTGGCTATTTGCTGGAGCAATTATGCTTTGGTATTCTCAAAGTGAACATTTCTTCATAATCTGTCAATTAATAGGTGCAGCCGATTAATGAAAATGACATAAATCTGAAGCTTACTGGCATGAAAATGATGATCTGCGATCTGAAAACATAAATAAAAGAGGTACAAGGTAATGCCAGTATGATGGGATTGGAATAGTACCGATTTGAAATAAAGTCATAATATAATAATGGACAGGAAATTTCAAATGGACCAAGTCGCTATATTGTAAGAGGAAATGTGAACGAATATATATATGTTTAGTTGGCCAGTTGGTGGCTTGTTTGACCCTAAGCAAAGAAGGAACGACTTTTGGAAAAGACAAAGTACCGGTCCAGACTCCGGAGGACGCTTCTGATACAATTCCGGGGGTCTTCAAGTCGATATTCTACTGCTTAATAAGCAACCTTAGGAGGACCTGAAGAGCCTTGGCTAGCTAGCTTTGAAGTCCCTCATGGTGGTATCTAACGGTTACCGAATCGGAATAGTAATAGTCCACTTCAAGTTGAAGAATTAAGTCGTTGCTGGCAATATGTTTTTTTCAGGAATAAGTCTCACATGGAAAATGCCATTATATCAAGATCTATACTAGGTTTCATTGTGGACACATTGAAGACAGATCGATTTACCAGTCAAAAACAAAACAAAAATTGTCTATTTCAGCTAGTTGAGTCTAATGGAGATCTACTATCTCGCAGTTTTGTCCATTGAAGGTCATTGGATTTAGCCATGCCGCGGTAACTGGACAGTAATTTGCCTATAATTTGGAAACTGATCATCTTTGAACTATTACTGTTTCACAAACATGAAGATAGATTTCTTAGGAAATAGAACAACTATCGCACAAGATATACCAGGCGTCAACCTGCTGTACTTGATCCAGACATCAGCTAACTACCTTTAGATTAAAGCAAAGTCTTCTGTCCCAATTATTTTATTTATAATAGATATAGATGTTCATATCCATTTCAGTATCCCTAACAGTGAGATAAAGACAACAAAGAGAGTACTGAAATTCCCGGCATGATAGCACAAAGATCATCAGTCGATACCTGGTGGAATCATTGATAGTTTGGTAAAATCTTTACAAAGAGTAAACATCAACTATGGTTGAAGATACATACACATATGAAAGAAGTTCAACAGATGAGTTAGAGCTAAGCATACACTTTGATAATCTGATGCCGCATCCGTGGCAGTTTTATAACAGCCAAAAGAAATACAGAAGAGGATGCTGGCATCTTCAGCCAGTTTCCTGTTCAAACTCTTCACCCTCTGAATCCTCTGCATTGTCCACATCTTCATCGTCCGCATCGTTATCATAGTCTTCTTTGTCAACATCAACAGTTGGTTTCCCAATCATAAGCTGGTTGCTATTACTTTTTCGGATTTCATTGCACTGCAAAAGTAGACAGCAAGCCAAGTAAAGAGGAAAACAGATAGTAAGTGCCATACACAATGGTGAAATACTTGAGACCATACATTCAACACAAGCAGAACCAAATGCTGTAAAATCAATGAGTGTGCCCTTTCCGGAATAGCTTCTCAGGTAATCTGATTATTCTGATATGTAACTTGTAGGCTATCACTTAACTCAAACAGCACGGAACTTTCAAAATGTACCGTGATAATGAGCAATGCGTATGTTCTAAAAATACCCTATTGTCTCAAACTATACTATCATCTTAAACTTTTTTAATACACTTGACTTGCAACCACTATTGTATCAATGCTTGCAGAATGTCAAACTCATTCTTTCTGTCTCTGTCTTTCAATAACCAGGCTAAGAACTCCACCTTATCGTTGGCACTTGGCAACCTCAATCAACGCTAAAGGCTTTCCAACTTCTTATGAGCGTCGTTTTGACAAACTCAGAAGTGTCAAAAGTCTTGAATTCCTCTATTGCCTGTAATACTCTTCACCAAATTCTATTCATGAGGTTCCAACTACAAGGATTTCTAGGGACCAAAACTGACCCAAAGATCAGCCAATTTCGTTTGGCATAAGATATACATGAGTGTTGAACAAAGTCCCATTCATTCCCCCTATACGTTCAAATTCTAAAACCATAAGCTCTTATGTACATGTTCACATTGGTCTGCATATCAAAAATACAAATTTTGAAGGGCTTGATAGAACACAGAAGCCATGGAGTAGATTCTAAACTCACAAGTCAAATTCATGCTTTCATTTCTCTCCATTTTGGATAACCATATTGGGCAGAGAAAGATGAAAAAGCCTAAAGCTAAAAACTTTCCGGCATTCCAAATTGCTAAACAGAATAAAAACTCCTACCTTAGTCACGATTTAGACAAATAACAAACTACACGAGGCAATTAGGTACCATTCCACTTCAAATTAGGTCCTCTTTATACATTTGTATGGTAAATTAGGTGAAATTTCGCATAGATTTGTGTCTAAATTTGATAAAGATGTGAAATTGAGAATTGAAGTAAGTACCTTCTCGTCGAAATCGGCCTCCTCCATAGCGAGGAGCAGCTCTTCGCTGTGGGGCTGTGGCCATTGGGATGGCAGCAGAAACGAAGTCGGAATAGTCCTTGTTGACCACGGATACTGTTTCATGAATCCCGGAAACTGTAACATTCTCGCCGGACGGTGACCGGAGAAACTTCAATGAGGGAAGACTCGAGATCGAGATCGAGAGAGAGAGAGAGAGAGAGAGAGAGAGAGAGAGAGAGAGAGAGCTACTCGGGCATCTCCTCGTCGTTCAACCGTGTCAGTTAACTTGATCTAGTGCAAGTTATTTAATTAACTAATTTTTTAGAGTTTTTTTGAGATTTATATTTTTTTTGAGATTTTTTCTCCTTATATTTCGAAAAAATTATTCTCCGCGATTCAAAACTTCAGCTTCACCTCTTCTATACCATAGTCTTGTGATGTAATGACAAATCTTATGAAAAAAAAGAAGAGTAAGTTCTAAATAATGTCTATACGATGAAGTTAATACGTTTAAATAAATTTTACACAGTTTGAATAAGTTTGAGGCGCCGCCTAAATCTTAAAAGTTTCTCCTCTTCTAGGGCTTGCACATTTTTTTATAACAATGTATGCTATCTACTATATTGTTTAAATTTTCACATTCACATGAAAGTGTTTTGAGGTTTATTTTTCTAGCTCAAATATATATGATAGTGAAGATTTGAGCATAGCGTATCCTTTACAATGGAGATGCACTCTGCGTTGGCTTGGACATTAGATTAAAACTTTAATGTAGACATTAAAGCACTTTTATGATAGTTTGGCTAACGATGTTGACCATTAACAAAACATCTTAGTGCCTGTATGGTATGACTCTTCAAAGCACTTTCAATCTTTAAAAAATACTTCTATCAATTTCAAGGCGTTTGGTTATAATACAAAGTACTTTGAAAAAATTCAGGGAATCACTTAGAACATTTAAAAGTGGTTTTTAAGGAAGCATATGAGAGGTGCTTTCTCTTGAAAATACATTCTCCCAAAAACGCTAATATTGAAAATCATTTTAAAAATTCATTCTAAACAGGCCTTTAGTTTTTGACATTTTCATTTCGAATTAGGTAAAGGTATATATAGACACAAGAACTAATCAGCTAGAGATCGAACGGCTCACAAAATATTTTAGTTTTTTTCCTTATACACGCTTATATTTTGACACTCTGATGTTTGATGGCAAAAAATAAGAATTCCATATTTAATATATATATTTGTGGTGAAGATTCATATCCAAGGAATTATTTGTCGTGATCATTTTTTTCTTTTAAGAGCAACGCGTCAGACGTCAGTTCTCATTAATATAAAGAAGTAAATACAATTACAACCATGACTGCCCACTGAATGACAGCGTAAGAAAGAAGTCATAGTCTAGACAACCTAAGTGACCAGAATCACCTAACCTGCCCTAATAATCGTATCCTAGCAATAAACACCAAGATTAGTAACCAATGACGTAGCGGAACATGGGACGATTAAAAATACATACCCCATGTTCAACTGTAAGTTTAGAAATTTAAAATACAAAATTCCAAAAGTGAAATCCAAATGCGAAAAAGTAAAAACAAAATTTAAAATTTCATCGAAGTAGAGACTTCCTCGAGGGCTGCTTTCAACTTAATTCCTGGATCCCAAACTCAAACCCAAAACGTGTTATCCGAAATGCCATCCTCCAAAAAAGCCAACATGTAAGGGCTCAGACACCCCCAAACACAAGAAGGTCCGTAGAGCAGGAAGCCCTAACTGTTAGCCATCACTTTTTGCCTCATCCGACCACCACACACGTTCAAACAACAACAAATCTTAATTGGCCTATGAACGGATAATCGACCACAAGCTCAGGCACTACCGAGGTTACCCTCGTTGCACATAGGACGGTTACCGCCTCCACATCATCACTTCAAACCGGCAAACAAGGCCTATCATCCATCGATAGATCTGCGACGACGCCTAACCTGCATAGTTCACCCCTTGATGTCGTCCACAAACAACGAAATGAATGAATCACCCTAAAGACATGACCGCCTCTTATCGTTTAATCTTGTGACAATGATACTCTTCATATAAATATTTTCCGTGAGAGAAAATACTCTTTTTCCATCTCTACTGATATAAAGTGAAACCCTTTTTGTATCATCAGCCTCGCCAAATTTTAAATTGACTAATATCGTGAATTCATAATAATTATTTATAACTTGCTCCATATTTTTCTTCCACTTTCACTTCACACTCCGTGATTATCCCACATTAATAGTTGTGTTTTGCATGTGCAACCAGGGACAGAGGGACATGGGGATCAGGGTGGGCCTGAGCCCCCTGAATCTATGTGAAAAAAAAATTAGTATACTATTATTATTATATAATATAAATATTATAATTTATTCTAAGTATATCTAAACTTCAATGACGTGTATGAGTGCATGACTAATTCAAATCCGACGACTTTGTAAGAATATTATTATATATTATTTCAATAATGAAGTCCAAATATTAGGTCAATTAGGATTTAATCTCTTACCAGGTTTAGAATTTAATGGTTTTTTTTTTCTTTATAAAAGATCTATCATTTCTGAGATTAAAATACAACTATTTTTATTAAGCTTATTAGATATGGAGAGATACTTCAAAAGAAAAGAAAAACCTTATTCTTCTACTCCAACATCAGATGAGCAACCACCTACGAAAATTCAAAAGAAAAATAATAACAATATGAAAAAAACTCGTGCTGGAGATATTACAGAAAAGTATCCATTGGATCCCGCTAAATGCCCGCCAATTTCAAGTTATCATCCTAACATTCAAGAAGAGGTTTGAAGATATTATCTACAACAAGGCTCTTGTCGACCTAAAAATAATACTTTTCCTTTCACGAATTTGGGAAAAAAGAAGAAGAAAAGAAGATTTATTTGTGATTGGTTTATTGAATTTCTATATATTGTATTTTGTTTATGTTGTTATCTTTTTAAACCAACTATTGGAGAACAAGGCAGCGATGAAACTTTTGTTGGTTTGTTGGTGGTGGTCATGGATTCAGTAATTGGAAGAAAAAGCAAACGCTAATATCATATTTTGGAGGATCAAATATTACTCATAATTAGGCTGCGAGTAATTGTGATGCTTTATCAAATCAAAAATAACACATTGAGACTGTTTTGGCAAAATATACAAATCAATATCAAATTGACTACTCTAATCGAGACTATTTTTAAAATTTTCATTTATTCCCCCCTAACCGAAAACTCTGACTTCGTTCCTGTTTGCAACCTAATAGTTCCCAACACACAAAATTTTTTTGGCAGAGTTCCCGACACAAATCTAGACAGTCGTCCTGAACAAAACTAAAACAAAAGGCATTTGATTTCTCACCACCAGTCACACTTTTCTTCTTTCTTTATCTTTGGGTTCCGAAGCTCGATCCAATCCTCAAAGCCTTATCATGAAAACCGAACATACCAAAAGAAAAGCCGAATAATTTGATGAGCCAAACTGTTTCATGTCCTATAGTCATATTATGGGCTTGACCCTCTTGCCTTCCAAAACCGACTCGGTGTCCCCTTTTGTTCCAAATTTACCTCTCACTTCCCTCGTGTCCTTGCTCTGTTGTTTCCACGTTTTCCCATGGCTTCCATGTCATATTTTGCTTCCTTTCTTAAACATCACCACCACTCCTCCCATCAACAACAACAACTCCTCGAGTCTCTAGCTTTTAAGCGCACTCAAACCCACCACTTCGGGTTTAACATTTTAACCCTTTCTCTTCTTTTCATGCGCACAAGGTGTAACGACCATGAGGCTTTACGTGTTTGTAATCGAAGCTCAGGACTTGGTTGCTGTGAAGGACTTCTTGTATGCGGAGGTTCGTGTTGGGAAGCACAAGTCCAAGACTCGGATTCTGAACAACACCGACAAACTGGCCTGGAATGAAGAGTTTGTGTTTAGAGTTTATGACATGAATGAGGAGCTGTCTGTGTCTGTGTTCAATGGGGATGAGTTAGTCGGCCGGGTTCGGATTCCGGTGGGGTCTGTTGCTGCTCAGAATAACTTCACCTTGCCGCCGGCGTGGTACTCTCTTCAGACGCCCAAGTCCGGCAAGTCCATCAACAAAGACTGCGGTTAGTCTTCTTTAGTTTGTATAATTTGGATTTCAAGAATGCATTTTTATTTTATATTAGCGTTTGCTCATTTTGTTTTACTTTGGATGGAGCAAAAGTCTAGAACTTGGATTGACACTGATGTTACTGCATTCCATGGGTTATTGTTAGTCTTCCAAGAACAGTAAATTGATATGATCATATAGGAAAAGCTGGTTATCATCTGATTGCTATTCGTCCATACTAGTTTCGATTGCAATAGACTTATAGTTGATGATAGGTGAACATATTTCTAGCACAATGGCCTACCTAAATTGATTGGGGCGCATTTATAGATTACATGGGGATATTTTGACTTATTTCGGGGATTGTTGTCTACTCATGGTTTTTAGAATTTTAGAAAGGGCAGGATTGCCTTGTCAAGTTGTGTTTGTTTCTGTAAGTACCTTATTGTTAAGGGTTATGACGTTGCATCGTTCAGTTTGTGTTTCTAGCTTGCCTAACATTTTAAGGAAATAAACTATGCATCGTTTTGGTGGAGATCATGTGTGCAGTAGTTGTTTGTAGATTAACACCTATTTAGGAGTCGGGTAAGATATTATCCGTATTGCTAATTTGAATGGCATTGTCTTCCTCTTGAGCCTTAACTTGAGTATTTGATATGAAGATGGCCATTGAATGGTGTATAGCTGTCAATTTGAGACATTTAACTACAGTTCAGATCTTGATACTGATGGGGTACAATATTTGCAAATTTGTCTTATTATATTGCAGGAAAAATTCTTCTTACTCTTTCTTTGCACGAAAAAGGCCATGATGCTATTGCTAATGACCTTCCTTGTTCCCGCCCAACTATAAGCACTGAGGAGCATAAAGAGAATGGCGGTCCATCATATGATGGTGTGATTTGCACCAAAACTCTGCATACAAAGAGACCAAGAGGAAAACAGTTGATGAAGTCGTTAATGAGACGTATGGACAAACTTCTTCATAAAACTGATCATGCTTCTAGAACAGATAGTTCTTCAGAGCTGTCTAGTACAGTATCTGACTATGAAGATTGCATGGAGGAGCAGCAATCTGGTTTTGGCTTTGAAGAGTCTCTTGAAATGATGCAGTCAAGAGCGACCGAACAGAAAATGACAGAGAATCTCTCAGGGGGTATTCTAGTTGATCAGGCTTATGTTGTCTCGCCAAATGATCTTAACGCATGTCTTTTTGCCCCAAACTCACAGTTTAGGAAAGATTTAGCAAAGCTTGAGGAGACCACAGATATATACGAGGGGCCTTGGATATGGAAATCAGGAGAGACATCGTGTTTGACACGAGCTGTCACCTATACAAAGGCTGCATCAAAATTAGTTAAAGCTACAAAAGCAATAGAGGAGCAAACATATTACACAGCAACCGGAAGGGAATTTGCTGTATTGGTAAGTGTGAGCACACCAGAAGTTCCATATGGAAGTTCATTCAAGGTTGAATTGCTTTACAAGATATTCCCTGGACCAGAGCTATCTTCGGGGGAAGAATCATCTCGCCTTGTGATATCATGGGGAGTTAACTTTCTTCATAGCACATTGATGAAAGTCGTGATTGAAGGAGGAGTCAGACAGGGACTTAAGGACAGTTTTGATCAGTTTTTAAGCTTGATGGCTCAGAAATATAAAACACTTGATTCGACAGAGTTGTCTGATAAGGATCATATCCTGGCAAATCTGCAGGCAGAACACCAATCAGATTGGCAATTGGCAAAAGAATACTTTTGGAATTTGACTGTTGTTTCCACTGTTTTTATGGTTTTATGTGTCACGGTGCACATTCTACTTTGTGAACCCAGTGCACCCCAAGGCCTTGAATTTTATGGAGTTGATTTTCCGGACAGTATCGGAGAGTTTATCTCATGTGGAATTTTAGTTCTTCAATTGGAGCGTGTTTATAATATGGTTCAACATTTCATACAAGCCAGGTTGCAACAAGGCAAGCACATTATATCATGTCACGTAAAGTTTCCAAACACTACTGTCACTATATCTCTGATAGTTGTATTGTCCCATAATCAAACAGGAAGTGATCATGGCGTTAAATCCCAAGGTGATGGATGGGTTCTCACTGTTGCCTTGATTGAAGGGACCAACCTAGCCTCCTTGGATTCGTCAGGGTTTTCTGATCCCTATGTGGTGTTCACCAGCAATGGTAAAACAAGAACAAGCTCTGTCAGACTTCAAACTAGTGACCCTCAATGGAACGGTAAACCTTTTCTTCTCTTACCACTATGTTTTTCACCTACATGACTGTCGCTTATGAATCTTTGGGAAATAATGCAGATATACTGGAGTTTGATGCTATGGAAGAACCCCCATCAGTTCTAGACGTGGAGGTTTTTGCTTTTGATGGCCCTTTTGACCAAGCTATGTCACTCGGGCATGCTGAGATTAACTTTCTGAAACACTCGGCTGCTGAACTTGCTGACATGTGGGTCCCCCTGGAGGGAAAGCTTGCTCAGTCTTATCGGTCAAAGCTGCACCTGAGAATCTTTTTGGACAATAACAAAGGACTAGAAACAATCAGGGAGTACATGACCAAAATGGAGAAGGAGGTCGGTAAGAAGGTAACAATTTTTTATTACCTTTTCTTCTGTCTTTAATTGTGGAGATATGATACCCTACAACTTTCATGTACTCAGATTCTTATTCAAATGTCATATTGTTGTATTTGTGGTACTATATATTCGATTTTTTTTTCTTGAACCTGATATTGAATCTAGTCGTTAGTATAGATTTATCAAATTCCTTGCTTGGGTCTTTCAGTTGGATCTCCGATCGCCTCATAGGAATTCTACATTTCAGAAATTGTTCGGTTTACCGCCGGAAGAGTTTCTCATAAGTGATTTTACATGTGCGCTGAAAAGGAAAGTACCACTGCAGGTAATAGCTGATTTTTTATGATATTATCCTGCAACTAAAAATAATGGGGAGGGGTTGACTTGTTAAGTCAATCATTCTCTTAAAAACAAATGTCAACATTTGAGATGCAAAGTACAGTGAGAGTACTGAGATGAATGTTTATGATCTCAATTTTATGATCTCGAAATATAACCATTAAAACTGGTATGAGGTATATAATGGGACTATGACAGGGGTGAGTAAGTTGCTGGAAGAACGAACTATTCCCTGCAGCTTACATTGCTAATGCGGAAGATGAAAGCTGTGTGTGTGTGTGGGCGTGCTCTATATTAAAGTTCTTACTGTGATTACTTTCTGGTGCAGGGCCGTCTTTTCATATCTGCGAGAATAGTTGGTTTTTATGCAAACTTGTTTGGACACAAAACCAAATTTTTCTTTCTTTGGGAGGATATCGAAGATATCCAAGAGCACCCCCCCTCCCTATCATCTGTGGGAAGCCCTTTGCTTGTCTTTGTTTTGAAAAAGGGTCGAGGCATGGATGCAAGGCATGGGGCGAAGTGCCAAGATGAAGAAGGCCGTCTTAAATTTTATTTCCAATCATTTTTATCGTTTGGTTCAGTAAGCAGGTATTGGATATAAAGTTGAAGATATAGATCATTATGCTTTTGGCAAAAGGATTTATGCAATATAAATTACCAATATATTTACTTTTCGTGGCAGGACGATAATGGGATTGTGGAGAACAAGAACACCAAGTCCAGATCAGAAAGCACAAATTTCTGACGATCAGCAGGTTCAAGAAGAAAGGTCCAAAGTGCTCGAAGATAATGAGTCCATACTCAATCTTGAGGATAGAAAGATGTCTAAAATCTATACTGCAGAAATACCTGTGGACGTGAGTTGCTGTTCTTTTTCCTTCTCATATTGCTTTGTTATGTTATATATATATATAGATTTCTGCAGTGAGAAACTGAACTTCCAAATGAAAGTTCCAGCTTTGAAGTTTCTTTCATTGAAGACTTCTAATTTACTGAACCTCTATGGACAAATGTGCAGACGAACGCCTTGATGGAAATGTTCAATGGAGGAAAGTTGGAGCACACAATTATGGGGAAATCAGGTTGTCTTAACTATGCAACTACTGCATGGGAACCTTCAAAACTGGAGGTTTTCGAGCGACATGTGTCTTACAGATTCAACCGCAATGTTTCCATTTTCGGGGGAGAGGTGACATGCACACAACAAAAGCATCCCATTGCAAAAGGTGAAGGATGGATCATCAATGAAGTTATGGCCTTGCATGGTGTTCCATTTGGAGATCATTTCCGGGTATGCAAAATCAATCTGAAAATCACCTGTTCTTTCTATCAATTATTTGCTTCTGCTCAAGTAAAATATATCCTGTTTTGTTACGCAGGTTCAGTTTAGGTACCAAATTGAGAACTCTGCGCTGGCTCATAACTCGTGTAAATGCAATGTCTATATCAGGGTGACCTGGCTCAAAAGCACAATGTTTATGGAAAGGATCCAAAACAACATAACGGAGAAGTTTAGACAACGATTAAAGGAAATACTTGAATTGGTAGAAAAAGAGATTCTTTTAACACCTCAACAGGATATTTCCCTTTGATATATAAACAGATTGGCAGTTCATTTACAGCAGAATATGCAAGCTTAATGAAAAATTTGCCAACTTTCATGGTAACATGCAGATATAGACTTCCAATGAGATAGCTATACTTTTCTTTGTCAACTGTCCTAACAAAAGTGTCATCTTCTTTGTATTGATGTCGAGGAACTGAAATAAACGGATTAGACGCACTGCATATGCATAATGAAGTTGTACATATATCTTTATTAATATTCTTATTACGCACGTGCTCAACGAAATGAAAAGACATGAGTTTGTCTCACCGCATGCACCAATGCATCGACCACCCGGAAATTGAACTTGCCAAGTCTTGATTTGGATCATGTTACGCTCACACGTCCGAGTAAGTAGTTAGAGAGGGATTTCATAGAAGGATAAGGGTGTTAATCCCACATCGAAGAAGTAAGGAGGGTGCCTATCTCAATCAATTTTATAAGTCAGAGTAGTTGACATTAATGATACACATTTATTACCCTTTTACAGTGTTACTCTGTTGAAGCTATATTTTGTTATTGACTTAGGTGTCGGAAGGTTGGAGGTTGGCATACTCGGTCTCTTCTTAACGGTTGTCCTTTTTAGCAGCTTGAGTAATTAGACAGGACGAGCGTAAAGATGTAGCGAAAGCACTTAGCAAGAGCGAAACAATTCCACCCCGTTACATATCAGAAACTCTTGGTAGTTTTTGGTATTACCATTGGCACCGTCTGTGGGAAACCACACATGAATTTTTTTTCCAACCACTAAGCTACCAGCCAGAGCGAAACAGCTAATCATGGATACAATTCTCACCCTCGGACTGAGTTCGAGTACGCGAATGACCGTCCAACAGGACGTCCTCAATCTCACCTTGGGCATCTCCTGAAACTTGGAGGAACCACAAACCCAACGACGAGCTAGGAAGGAGCAAGTTACATCCGAGCAGCAAGCCGCATCAGATGCGAATAAGTACGAGCTTATCATGGACAAGTGCATGGAACTCGAGAGGACAAGGGACTTCAAACACCAGCGATACTTGCAAATTGAATCCAGGCTGAGGGCAATGGAGGACAAACAGTCACTCTCAGGGTACACGGTCGAGTCTCCGGGCGAACATCATCACCGAGCAACCATGGCGGGGAGGGAGATATTCATCCATTCCCTGCTCCGCCAGGTCGAGTTGCGGAACGAGGGACCACCTCCGGACCCCGTAAGACTACCAAACCTAGGGCCCGAAATGCATGATGAAGCTCAGGAACCAGTGGAACAACTGCAAACACAGCGACAATAGAGCATAACTCTCAAGCGGAGTGCCCAGGAGATCGAAATGGCAACTAGGATCGCTGGGATGGAAGATATGATCCGCCAACTAGCCCAACCAAAAGAGAGCTTCCTCAACCGTATGCTTCCGGCGGTACATATCGAGCCATTCTCGGAAGAAATAATGGCCAGGGGCAGGCACCCCTCCTTGGCGAAGGTAAAATTGGAGCAGTACAGGGGTAAGTCGGACCCGTCCTTGCACATTGACATGTTCGTCTCTTCAACCAACGGTCGAGGTTACGACGACGCAACTTACTGCTACCTGTTTATAGAAAGCCTAACCGGCGACGCATTGAGTTGGCTATACAACCTTCCACCAAAGTCCATAAACCCATTCATGGAACTTATTAGGGAATTTCTCAAGCGATACATCACAACAGCAAGTAGATCCCTGACGTACAACCAATTGCAGGTGATAAGGAAAGAGCCAACGGAGGGGCTCTCCTCCTTCATCTTTCAATAGAACACAGGGATAGCGAACTGCCGCGACAACACCAGCGAATCGGCCTTCTGCGTCCTCTGAAACGCACTCCAACCGAGGCTACTAACCTGGAAGCTTAACAAGAACCCCGCAAATGCTTATAACGCAACACGAACGCAACAGGTAAACACATTTTTTAATACAGTCACTGTTAATGCACAGGCTCCGCAACCTGTGGTATCAGCGCCAGTATGTCAGGAGGAAGCTCCGGTATAGCATGAGGTACACCAATAAGAGTAGCCACAATGCAACGATCGTCGGGAGGACCATGGACACAGTCACCAGCGAAGAGACAACAACGGTCGAAATGGTTACCACGACAATGGCAAATGGCAGCGGGAGAATTGTGGCGACCAACCAAGAGGCGTGGTGGCGACCCAACCCCCAGATACGAACAACAAGTATTCAGTATTCTCAATACCAAATACACTGACATCATGACAAATCATCCAGAATTGTTTGTCCTACCGGCGCGAAATGCGAAATGAGCAACACTGCTCTATAACACGAGCAAGTGGTGTAAATTCCACGGTCCTGAGTCTCACGACACAAAAAAAATGCCACAATGTAAAGGTGTTGGTAGAAGGACACCTGAAGGATGGAAAACTCGACATATATAAGACCGAGGCAGAGAAACAACGACTGAGTGGAGTCACACATATCAGAAGGATCAACGGAATCACAGGCTGAAGGTCCAAGGTAAAGCGAAAACTAGAGCGAGCGGTGTTCAACCTACGATAGGGGCCGACAAAATTAGCAAAGCCAGGATGGGAATTAATCACCTTCTACGAGTTAGAAGGGAAAGGTTCCGAAGACATGTGTAGCGAAGGTCGGATATTGGTCGACACAGGTTCCGTTGTCAATGTCATTTTCTTACCAGCGTATAAGGCATAGGGGTGACTGGGATCGAAGCTGAAGGCAAACCATGAGCCTTTAGTAAGCTTTTAAGGAGACAGGATCCAACCTTTGGGGAGTGATTACCTTCGGTTAGCCATAGGCCACGAGGGCTGTTACGCGGAGGCCCACATGGAATTTCTTGTTGTGGATGTGCCCTCGTATTTAACGCCATCATTGGGTGCAACACGGGCCCAAATTCGGGCCATCGCCTCGCAACAAATGTTGTTGATGAAGTTCCCAACCCCATTTGGAGTTTGCTCACTACAAAGAACTACTCCGGCGCTGTCAGGAACTGGAGACCCATGTGAATACCCAAGCAGAAAGGTATGCCTCCTAGCGACACACCCATCCTTAGAGGTACCAGAAGACCCGAGAGAGCGACCGTTGACGAGAAATCAGTTAAGGTCATCCAACTTTTGGAGAAGCATCGAAAAAGGATTGTTTGAATCAGAGCAAACCTAGACTCAGAAATCAAAGTGGCCATCATTGCCATACTTAGGGAGTGCAACGAGGTCTTTGCGTGGTCATACGCCGAAATGCTAGGAATATCGACTAACATCACATCACACAAGCTAGGCATATCCCCAGAGGTAGTGCCGAAGAAGCAAAAGAGAAGGGCATACAACGAGGAGAAGTACACAGAAATCCGAGAAGAGCTATCAAAACTTCTTTCCATTGGCTTCATATGACAGGTATAATATCCCCAGTGGGTATCAAACGTTGTCATGGTCAAGAAAATCTGCGGAAAGTGGAGGATGTGCATTGACAACACTAATATAAACAAAGCCTGCCCCAAGGACTCGTTCCCGCTACCTCAGATAGATCATGGTGGTAGATGCGACAAGCGGTCACGAGTTGCTATCCACCATGGATTACTACTCTGGATATAACCAGATCAAGATGCACCCAACAAACGCGGAAGCAACATGTTTCACAACGCATAAAGGGCTTTACTATTACAATGTCATGTCATTTGACATGAAGAATGCTGGCGCAACATATCAACGATTCATGACAGAGATGTTAGGTCCCTTAAACGGTGTTACGGTGGAGGTTTACGTAGATGATATCGTGGTCAAGAGCAAGTACAGGGGGGACCACGTAAAAGACTTGAAGGCCATTCTCGAAATTCTTATTAAGAGTGGAATGAGGCTGAATCCCACCAAGTGCATGTTCAAGGTCGCAGCAGCCAAGTTTCTTGGCTACATAGTCAATCAACAAGGAATAGAGGCCACCCAGAGAAGATCCAGGAAATCCTAACACTAAGGCTCCAACAACGGAAAAAGAGCTCCATACTTATGGGGAAACTGGCATCGCTATCATGCTTCATATCCCGGTACACGGACAAGTGCCACCCGTTCTTCAAAACCATCTGAACAACAATGTTAAGTGGACCGAGGAGTGTGAAGCTGTCCTCGCAAAAATTAAGCAGTATCTCGCTTACATCCCATTCTTATCCCCCCCCCAATACTAAGTGAGGTTTTATACATTTACTTAGCTGTATCACTAACGACAGTCAGTTCCGCCCTGGTAAGGCGAGCAACAGATACGAAGTTGCCCATATTTTTCGCAGGTAAAGGAATGGAAAAACCTGAGACAAGGCACCTAGCTTTGGAACAGCTAGCGCTCGCACTCGTTGTCTCAGCGCGACAACTGTGGCCATATTTCCAATCCTACACCATACACGTACTAATGAATCAGCCACCGCGCCAAGTTTTAGAGAGCCCCGATCACTCAGAACGATTAACTAAGTGGGCAATCGAGTTCAGCGAGTTCGACATAAAATACCAATCACAAAGCGTAGACAATGGTCAGGCAATTGCAGACTTTATAGTGGAACTAACGCTGGCAGTTAAGCCTGAGCTTGCCACAAGTACAGCTGCGGGGACCGGTGAGCTGGCCACGGGCACCATAGTGGAAGGAGTAGTAACGAGAAAAAGGGAAAGGCAATCCTCATAGAACCTGTACATGGATGGATCACGAACGTTAGATGCGACAGGAGCAGGAGTCATCCTGACAGACCCGGGCAAAATCAATGCCGAATATGCACTCCGGTTCTCATTTCTTTCCTCAAACAATGAAACAGAGTATGAAGCTCTTATTGCGAGGTTGTAGCTGGCGTTCGAATTTGGAGCTAAGGACGTAAACATATTTAGCGACTCCCAACTGGTGGTAAGCCAGGTCACTGGGGACTTCGAAGTCAAAGGCACTCAGATGTCGGCATTTCTTGGGTACGTAAAAGTAATTTTGAATAAGTTTTCTTTCTATAACGTAACATAACCCATATCCCCAGGGAGAATAACACGAAAGTTGACACACTAGCGAGACTAGCAACCGCTCTAACGCATATGACAAGAGAGCAAACCATGGTAAAGGTGTTAGGAAAACCTGGCATTTCCAAGATTTTTTTTGGAAGTATTGACGTTGGTACTTAATCCCCCACCACCAGCGAAGGACTGGAGAGCAAAGTTGGTTGGGTACAATCTCAATAGGACATTACCGACGGACCGCGTCAAGGCAAAGAAACACATTACAGTCTACATGAGGGCGCACTATACATGAGCAAGAAAGGATTTGCCATGCTTAAGTGCGAATCACGATAGGATGGGCGAAAAATAATGGCGGATATGCACGGGAGCAGTTATGGGAACCATGGCAGACCATGAACCATAATCCACAAGTTTCTACATTATGGATTCTACTACAAGAAGATGCAGACAGATGCAAGGAAGATAGCGGACGAGTGTGGCATGTGTGCTCAATACGCCACCATTATTCACGCACCAACGACCCTGATGTCAATCATTATCGGCCTTATTTCGTTCGCTTAATGGGGCCTCGACCTTATCGGCCCACTCAAGGCATCCGTATGCTAATTCAAATATATAGTGGTATGCATCGACTACCATACCAAGTACGTCGAAGAAGGACCACTAGTACTCATTACCACTTAGAAGATCATCAACTTTTTTTGGCAAAACATCTATTGGCGCTACAGAGCACCACTCACGATTATCACAGACAATGGAATACAATTCAACAACGACGAAGTGAAAAAATTTGAAGTGACCTGGGGACTCGTCTGCTTTCGCTTCAGTAGCGCATCCCCAGACCAACGGTCAAGTAGAAGCAGCGAATAAGAAAATCAAGGACAGACTCAAGAAGAGAATGAAAGACTACAAACAAAAATGGGAGGGATGCCTTTACGAGGTACTTTGGTCCATCAGAACTACACCAAAGGAGGCAACGGGTGCAACACCCATTTCCCTAGTTTTCGGGGCAGAAGCGGTGTTACCCCTCAAAATCATACACAGGAGCCCTAGTTTTGAAGGATTCGATGAAGGCTTAAACAATGAAGGATTGGAAATGGCAAATGTATTATAGAAAAAGTAGGAGGATGAAACCTAAGTTGAACTCTTGGTAAACAAATAATTGGTTGTGCAACACTACAACCGCCTAGTCATGGCGCGGAAGCTACTGGTAGGAGACCTAGTGTGGAGGGAAGTCATCCCGAAACCCAAGGGACTCAATCCAAGGTGGGAAGGCCCGTTCAAAATAGTCAAAAGCGTAGGACCAACAACGTTCTACCTCAAAGACAATGAAGGAAATTGGTTGCCGTGAACATGGAATGCAGAATACCTCAAATATTGTCCTGGTAAAGAAGGTTCTACGATTAAGCAATTACTTTCCGAATCTGAAACAACAAAATTTGTGTAACGGGTTGACCACCAAGCATTTTGTTCCTTGCTCCTAGCGTAATCAATAAAATAAGAATTCTTCCCACCTTTGCTTGTCGAAACAAAAATTACTTTACAAATCACTTCTCCTTACGTTTAAACTTGGAAAAACTTCGAAACCAAGTTCAAATGGGACAGGCAAATGAATTCCTTCACAACTTTCATTGATGAGCGAAAAGAAACAACACTTACACAATTTTTTTTCAAAATAAACACCTTCTCTTTCATTCAAAAAGAGTGTGGAAGTAACCACGTCAAGTCAGGACTGTGACCAAGGGTCAAGGTGCTGACCAAAGTACAAAAAAGCCCCGGCGGCCGAGAAAGTGAAAGACTAGTTTACGAAAAGCAAATTTAAGTTGTCCAGAGAAAACAAAAAAATGGTTACATAAAACATGTACATAAACAAACTTCCTCGCTACACAATCGATCAGTCAACTCTCTCGGACTTGTTGGCGTCCATCTGGTCCTTGAATCCTCCAGTGAGTGAAGAGCTCGCCTTCTATGTTTGGGCATAACGCTCTTCCGAAGCGGTGACACTCGGGGTCGCAAGATTTTGTCTGTTAGGACTCAACCCATTCTGGATGTTCTCACGTACCCACTCTTCCGCCTCTTCCCTCTTCAGAATCGCGCGGAGCTCGGCATCCTTCTTCTTCTTCTCCTCGATCTTCCGGCGATTATCAACATGAAATTTCTCGCTGAGCCAATCCTTCTTTTTATTGTGCTCAAGTGTCTCATAGACCCCTTACGAATACGCATCCCTCATTAGCCATCTAAACTCCGCGCCAAGTTTGAAGTCGTCCACAGCCTCTACCACATCTCACTCGTGGCTATCCTCCAACCCTTTCAGCTGTTGGCAGAGCAAGTTCACCTGACCCTTGGCTCGGTCACATTAATCCTTGCTGAACTGAAGCTCGTCACAGACTCTACAAGATCGAACTCAAGCTCCGCAACATGCTTTTAGGAGCCATCGAGGGAGGCAACCTCCATGTTGTAGTCGCTTTGGAGCTTATTACACCTCTCGGTAAGGTTCAACCACTCCTTGCTAGCCTTCAACAACACTTGCTCTTTCCGAGCGAAATTGCTCTTTATCTTCTAGAGCTCGGTGGCTGACTACAATAGTGCTTTCCGTTGATGGCTCATCAGCTGGAGCGAGGTTGCCACGTCGCCGGAGGCACTCGTCAGCTCCGACCTCAATATCTGCCACTGTCATAACCTCTACCATAAGCAAGGAAGTGATCTCAGGCGAATAAGAAGGCGGAGGCACCCACGGGGAGGAGGTTGGTTTCTCATCTACGCTAGTCTTGGCGGCGCATCACGCTCGCTGGAGCTAAGCACATCCAGCGAAATTGCGGATGGCGGAGTGACGTTTTTGCCCAACTGATAGGCGATAGTCACATCATCAACCCCCACTAATGCATGAGGCCCTTCCTCTCGAGTGGAAGACCTCTTAGCCACCTTGGCCAACCAGGATTCCTTGGAGGAAGCCTTATGCTTCTGAGTCTCGGCGGGTGCGGAACTCCGCTTCTGGCCCGCGGTGTATTCTTCCCAACTCGGTTTGTCTCCTCGACTTGAGGAACATGAATGTCGGTCGGGGCAGTCAGCGTAATCTGCTGCCCCTCGCGGACTTCGTAGTCAATCAACTTCACCCATTCATCCTCGGCAACTAACTTGGTAATAAGGTCGTCGAGATCATTGTAGGTGTCCATCTTCTTGTTTTGGCCAGTGTTCGTTAGGTCACCTAAAAAAAGGGAGAGTAGTCAGTCAGTGAAAACTCTTAACGAAAAGGAAGTGTCCTTAGTCAAAGTCAAAATAATAATAAACCAGTCACTTACGGGGAGTTCTCGAAAGTTTCTCATGTTCGAGAAAGGTGTAGTCATTCAAAAGGTACCCATGCCGAAACCGCTCAGAGAATCCGTTCTCTATGCGAGGGCAACTGCGGAGTTTGGTGGGGCAGAGTTGGAACCAACGAGAGACTGCCAAAATCAAGCACGAGCGCGCTAGAAACACGAAGTCAGATAAGTATATATATAAAAAAAAACAACACAACCACAAACCCTAACCCTAACCCACCTCTAGCCCTAAACATCTTACTAACTTTCGGACCCGGGACCACGTCAGTCGGACTCACCCATTCACCCTTGCAATAAAGTATGAGTCTCACCAGATCGTGTTTGTTGTGGGTATAGTCTTGAAAAGGTGAACACAACCATTTCCGTAACTCGCCGTCAAGCGTAGCCTACCCTTGCAACCTTGCTTGTCCGAGTACTTCACGTCGAAGTAGTGCAGAACTTCATTCCGAGTCGGGAAACCTAATTCGGCGGCATGCCACAACACAAACATGGCGTTTAGAATCTACAACATAATGGGCGTAACCTGGGCCGATGGCACATGAAAGAGACCCAAAGATGTATTTGTGAAAGGGATGGAGCGAAAGGTGAAGACCCAGCTTCAGGTGTGTTATACTAACAGTGACCCGACCGGCGGATGGTCTGGTAAACCTCTCACCCTTGCACAACTACTTCAGTTGGATCGACTCTGGGATGCGGAAGTTCTTCCTCATCGCGAATATAACTATAGCCTCTATGGCTAACCTACATACGACCCATAACATAATATCAGTCAACCTAGGTTATGCAAAGGGTTTACCCCCGAGCGTAACCAACTATCGCAAAACCAAAATAACAACAAAGACAAAAGTACCTAGACCTAACCCTTTGGGCCTGGGGACTAGGCCCAAACCCAAGATATCCCACCCCATGACTAATGAGGCCTAACCCAGATCTGGCTACAGTCACAACCTTTTAGTACTAGACGGAGGCTTCGGCGCCTACAACCACCTTAGACGGCCGAATCACTCAGCAAACAATCACATCCTATACTAATAAACATGAAAAGAAACCCAGAACAAGCCTACGACATGCAAACCTAAGCCACATAGTCAAAACACAACGCTTAGCGAAAAACAACAACAATAGCAAAACACATGCAAAGGTTACGAGAAAAGATGAAGAGGTCGAGACTTACTATTCTAGGTGAGGTCAGAAAGAAATCATGACGATTAGCAATGGTGAACAGACTTCGGCGATTGATCTCAGGATGGCAGGGGTCTCGATACTTTTTCTCTTCTTAAAAAAAAAAACTAAAAAAAAATGCAAAGTGATGGAAGAAGAATGCAAAATGGAAGTTTAAATACCAACTCATGCGAGCAATCGTGACCGTACGTAATGGCACGTAGGTTCACTAGATCGGTACACGTGCCATCCATAGATCCCTATGTTAGAAGAGTCTGAAGTACGAAACGGCAGACATCATCTTGTTTCGTGCGCACAGCCTTCGAAAAACAATAATCACGCTATTAACCTACGACGGGAGTTTGGGAAACCCAAGACGCCCTAGGTAGGTATATGGAGCAAAGTGGTCGGGTGACAATTAATGTGGACAGATCGCCTACCCACGTTTTCGCACACGTCAAACCACAACAAGCACTAGGGCCCATCCGCGAACCAAAATGGTGTGGGGAGGCCTGGGAACTTGCGAATCGTGCCGCGAAACAACAAAAATCCGAGTAAGAAAAATTGCTAACTATCAGAATCTTCGGTTTTGCTAACAGCCGGATCGCAACACATTTCCTGTTTTACGCAACTGCATCAATATCTGGCAAAGAATCACAAGTCGCTCAGGGGTCAGGAACTTGGGGGCTCGAGGGTACATGATAACGAGTACTCACCAACGATTGTGCCACTATAGGTGGTGCTAACACCAGCCATTATAAGGGATTGGGCAAGAGATACCATCGAGTACATCATTAGATCAACGCAAGCTGCACCACAACTTGCGTCTCCCTTTCCAGAAATATATGAAGGAGTTTGCCGACAAATGAGAAAGTGGCTTCATTGGGAGCTGGCCTACTATGTTCCGCTATTTTGAGGAACCCCACAATGACGTCATGACTTATTCAAGATATTGACAAATGGTTTACCTAGATCCGCTGGCTTTTGGAGAAAATGCACATCAACAAGAAATGGTTGCAGACAGCAATTTCATCAAAATGCTTCAAAGAGAGCGATATTACATATTCAGGGAGACCAAAAAATTAGCTACTTGCTGCTCTCGCCAGAACTAACCGCAGTTACAATAGTATTTTTTTCTTTCAGAACATAGCAGGAGCGAAAGGGCTCAAAGGGCCCAACCTTGGCTGGACAGTGGGGACTAGGCAACTGGTAACCGGGAGCGAAAAGGTAAGAACGTAAAGTACGTTCGTATAATTCGCCGGTATTCGGTTTCGCAACTCCCCAACCAAGATTGATCCCCTTGACTGAGTGAGTTGGAGGACTTGTACATATACCTATATTAATACTCTTATTACGCATGTGCTTAACGAAATGAAGAGACATAAGTTTATCTCATCGCTTGCACCAGTGCATTGACCACTCGGAAATCAACAAATTCGATGACCAAGCCAAGCCTGATTAGGACCATGTTACATTCACGCACCTGAATAAGAAGCTGTCAGAGAGGGATTTTATAGAAGGATAATCCCACATCGAAGAAGTAAGAAGGATGCATACCTCAACCTCCTTTATAAGCCTGAGTAGTTCGACATTAATTGTGCGCATTCATTACCTTTTTATGTTGTTACTCTGTTGAAGCTATATCTCGTTACTGACTTAGGCATCGGAGGGTTGAAGACCGGCACACCCGGTCTCCCCTTAACGGTTGTCCTTCTTAGCAGCGCGAACAATTAGACAGGACAAGCATAAAGAGGTAGAGCAAGCAACTAGCGAGAACGAAACAATTTCACCCCGTTACATATCAGAAACTCTTGATAGTTTTTGGTACTAACATATGTTAGTGCTTCATTTTGTTATAATAGACTGTGCCAAACACACAGCATATAATTCATGACTTATGTATGTCACAGAATGACCGTGATCGAGCTATATTTATATGTTTGAGAACTGTCGAGGTTGATTACCCTGACTTTGAATATTTTTACTTGTGACGGTTGAGATAATGGAGGAAACTAAGCAAAATCCACTTTTAGAATGTTTATGGTTCTAACTCGATCATAATTAACACGGTACGTATGGAGCAATATATCACCTAAACCTCCCACCTTTCGAATCATATATCTGTTGTTGTAAGCCAAGCTATTATAAATAGCATCGAATTTTTTCTTTTAAAACAAATTTATGCTATAATTTCATACTTTGACACTGTTCATTTCTCTGAATACATTCTAAGAAATGAAATATTCAAAAAAGAATTTAGGGTTAACGATGAAAGTGGTAATATATAAGAGATCTATCGGAGTTTTGACTTGATAGATATGAATCTCATAGTATATCACATTGGAACAGTTTAATCAAGTATCTAACATAACGAAATTGGTGTGACTAACAGAATTTGAATTATTTATACTACAACAAAAAATTAAGTTACCCACGGTGAGTGGCAAAAACATATTGTTGTAGCACAGTTTTTGCGACGGTAAAACGAATTTTAGCTACAGCAATTTTTCCGTCGTTTTAGGTAGCGACGCAATTGTTATTAACTATGGCTTCTGCCGTGGTAAAAGCCTTTCACTAAGGCAATTTGTTGCCGTAGTGTTTGAGTTGGTATTGGCGACGGCAAGTTACTACAATTCATGCCATAATAAACTTACCTTTGGCGACGACAAAATGCTACATCATTGGCCATAGTAATCCTGATTCGCTACGACAAATGTAACCAACTTGCCATCACAAGAAAGTTGATTTTCCTTAACAAATGCATCATTGCCGTCGCAAAAATGTGGATTAACCATGGCAAATGCAATCAGTTTGTTGTCACAAAATGTGGATTAGCCGTGGCAAAAGGAATAATGGTGTTGTGGCAAGCACGTAAAGTTGCCGTCGCATTACGTAAAATTACCGTCGCAAACGGTCACTTTGCCGTGACAAGTGGTCAATTTTTCGTTGCCAACAAAATTTATTTTAGTTCCAAAATTTAGAATTCTGAATCAAAATAATTAAAATTAACACATCCCAAACTTCATATTCTGCTTAATAACATTCAACATCTCATACAAGTTTAAATTGTCTTATATATATCCTTAACAAAAATGTCATTGAAATCTAAAATTGTCTCATACCAATTAGCTATGAAAACCAAACATAGATGCAGCAGTTTCCTCATGCTGCTTAGTATACTTCATTTTTCCTTTCTGCTTGCTTTCATCTTTTTTGCCATAATAACCTGTAGATTTAACACATAGCTGCATTAGTAGGAAACCACTCACGAACAGGTTATATAGAACTACATCACAAACAAGTTATATAAAACTACATTGTAAAGGGAGTCAGACAACCTGGTGGCTTTATATATAAGCCTACATGGTTCCAATACTAATGGTTGGTTAACTTCACATGTTTTACAACAATACAAATGTAGTAGTTGCCATGTTCTATTACTCTAAAACTCTAACCCTATTTCTGTTGTAATTGGAACACACCAATTCAATTGATAGCTGGTATTTTAAAAGTGTATATATTACCATGCAACAGATGGACAAAATGTACGATCTCTAGTTCTCTACTTCAAAACTTCTATGGAAAACGATTACTGTGTAGTGTACAAGCACGCTGCAACTATATATATGTATGAAGTATGATCAATTTACAGATTTGATTATGTATAGATAGTTTTAAGTCGGTATAAACTTCCTGTAATTGGGAAGTGTTAACTTTAATTCTATTATTATAGTTTCAGTCGGCTCATAATCACTAGTTGATTTGTTGATCGATCAGTTGATTTGCAATTACATATTTTCTTCCTCCATTCTCAGAAACCAAACAAAGGGTGAACAGATACCAAAAAAAACAAAAAGTTAACAAGTTTAGAATTAAAAAAAAAACAGTTTAGGGTGGGTGTATAAACCCCATAACTTTGAAAATCATAACTTAATCAACAAAACAATTTGGATGAAATGTACAGATCTGACATGACCACAAACACGTTATATAGAACTTCCATGAAGACACTATCATCAGAAAACATATACGTTTGTACAATAATCAAAATAAAGGTTGCTGACTTGCTGGTAAAAAAATCAGAACATTAGTTTAACATAAAGTTACACTGATACTTATCAACAAAAACCATGCACTACATGTCTAACCAAACAGAAGGTATAACATTAGAAATACTTTGTAGATGTTAAAAGTACAAACCCTTTGAGCACCATTTTGAGAAGAGTGATGTTTCAGCAATAATAAGATTCAATAGTAGACTACCTTTTTCACTGGGAACATCTTCGTCTCCTATGGAATCCCTTACAATTCCATGCCCACTAGTTGCATCCGGTTGCTGAAATTCATAAGACATATGAGCCATCAATTTTTACTAACGAAAAAAATCAATCAAGACAGATTAGTAATATATGTAACTAACTTGTATGAAAGGTTCTGAGTTATGATTTTCAAGATCATTGTCTTTCCCTTTTAACTGGTCAATTTCTCTTCGGAGTTCATCAATCTCCCCTTGAATTTGTTGACGCACTTGTGCTGTAATTTTGCAATTAGATCATCTGTTTGGAAAGATGGTGCTTCCTTTGCATATACGAGTGCATGGGGCACTGAAGAACCAAATGTTCGACAGTAGCCATGACCATCTTCACCCATCAGAGAATGAAACCCTTTATCTTTAACAATGTTCTTTTGCTGGTCCTCAAGTGTTTCCTCACTAAGTAATTTCTCATATTAGCTCTGCAATATCAACAAAGCAAAATATGATTGTACATCTATCTTAGAAACTCAGGATCAACAAAATAAGTGCAAACTATAACATAAAGGTATTAATAGTCTTACAATGAATTCATTCACATTTACGTCCTCTAAATCACGTGTTTTCTTCCACACGCTAAACTTATCAGTTTCTTCACCATCTTTTTCCATCTGTTAATATAAAACAAAGTCATCATATGAATTATTCAATATCAGCATTCAAACTAGAAGCAAATAAAGCACAAAACTTTAGAGCATATATACACAGTAAAGAGATAGAGGAGGGGGGATTGTGGTTTCTTTGATAGACATAAACACAAGATTTGCTACTCACAATCATTCCAGCTTGCTACTTGATCATAAATAGTTCATAGCAGTCAAGTGCTCATAAAATGCAAAATGTCAAAACCACTTCAACGATAGTATCACATGAATTAGACAAGTTGAATTCTACCATGGTAGTAAAATGAAATCCACCAGAAAAAGTATCAATGTATCTAAAAGAGGCAAAACTCAAGGCCAAATATAACCAGTCGTAAGTCTCAAGTGAAACTCTCTCTTTTTCCTACAGAAATAAATTAACTATAATCAAAGTAAATAACTAATTTATTTGCATGTAGTGATTTAGCAATATATAGGCCCCTTCTTACAACATCAAGCATCAGCAAGCATTCGGCCAAAAAAAATGTATGACCATGAGCATTATGTAAGTTATAATCTATATTCTATTACACTAGAGAAGCCCTCAACTATCGCATGCCTTTAGAATTGTAATTCAATATAGTTCTATCATAGATTAGAGTAACAATACATTACTCTCAAACTTTTAACCAAATCTACAACTTTAAGGGAGGGGAACTATAAAAAAATGTGAGTTCATGTTGCTGCAACCAACAATGTACCTCCTGATTAGTGCTCCCTCTCGCATAAACTATAATGTTGATTAGTTGAAAGGATAGTTCACTACTACGACTAATTCTCCACTCTTGGGATTAACCCATGCCCTTTACCTAACTAGTTACTTTAAATAGAGGTAGTTACTTTCACTTGAAGCCCCAATGATATTTTAAATTGACGGCACAAGGGAGTACCTCATATCTGACTTGGGCAAAATGTTTTCAACCGATTTTGTGAATTGGGCCACATAATTCTCGATTAATTGAATTTCTATCAGCTACCACCTGCAAGTAAAATTTACAATTCAATTTTTTTTAGAGTTTTCAGTGCATATATTGTTCAACACTAGCTACATATACTTGTACCTTAGCATCCTCACTGCTCCAATATACAACAATCTCAATCCATTGAGAAGCCACAATATGTGGAGGATTTTTAGTGCTCAGTTCAGGGTCATCCTTATGAGGCATATAGTGATTGAGTTTTGTTTTACTCTTGTAGTCCTTCCACAACAAATTGCAATTATCCAAGCAAACAGATTTATAACCCTCAGGAATATCCATCACATTTCTCTACAGGTAGTTAAAATGAAAACCATTAATTATCATGTAGCAGTAAGATACATGCAGTATAAATTCTTAAATAGTCTAGGAATGTCATACCTTAACCTCTGTCCAAATTCCCTCCTTCACTTTAGCATCAACCTTCTTCCAATCCAAAATATTAAGCAGAACTTTCTGCCCATAGTGTACTATCAGCCCTAATTGCAACTTCAGTTCACTTGCCCTTGGCCCCACGGGATGGAAAGTTATAGGGTGAAAATTTATTTGGACTTCAACCCCTGATTCCCACTCAGGTATGCCCTTACACTGACCTCTAAAGACTTTCTTAGGCTCTACATCAAGCTGATCTTGCCGTGCAAAGTATGTATACAATCAGAAAATATAGATATCCTTGTGTAGTTGTGTTATACATCAAAAGTTAAATACAGAATTGCATGTAGTACTGCAGTCAATTAACATGATTCAAATTCGACGTCTCCCTTCCAGAGGAGTCAAATCACAAATAAATTCAGTATTCAAATTGCTACAAAGACACGTGCCATTATGAGGTAACCAGATTGCAAGTTTGCAGGCTTTGGCTTGCCATTATGCCACATTTGCAAGTTTGCAACAAAGACACATGTCAAATAAAAGAAGTATCCAGATTGCAAGTTTGTAGGCTTTGACATGCCATTATGCCAAGATCTCATCTAGGTATCCACTAGGATACAAATTGCAACAAAGACACATGCATAAACTACATCACACATATATTAAGAAGAAAAGATGTCTAAAACATATACTCATCAAATTAAATCAAGAGTAAAGAGAACATACCAAATGGAAAATTACTTAAATGTATAGGATTCAAAATAGAATTTTTTCAATACAGATACATTTTCCCAAATATAACCTAAGAAGACAAAATGTATATATAAATGTTATATTAACATTCTGATTATTAACATCTCTGTCAAGCTCAGCTAGCTTTATTATAAAGAGTTCAATTAATTCATATTCATATATGTTCCAAGCATTAGACCACTTCCTACATATGAGTGATAGGACTTTCATTATGAGGACAACAGCAAAAAGTCCATTCCAGTATTTGAGTTCCAAAGAAAATCAGAAAACACTTTGAAGTATAATTACTACTTCATACTGTATATTAACTAAATACAGTTTGTTTAAGAATTATAAATCACAGAAACAGATTCTAAAGCTAGCATTTCATATTTTGGATACATATGATCGATCAAGGTTCAAAAATGATCGATATATTTCAAGTGATAAACATTTAAACCTTATAACTAGGGTAGAACTTCAAGGTCTGTGTTTATGGTACAAGTAGATCATATCTGAATCAGGCAGACTGAGCTGGGTCCATTATCATTTACCATGATCGATCTTAAGCTTCAGTCTAATCAAAATTTGGTACAATGCTGAATCAGTATTTCTACTTATGAATGATATGATAGGTCATCCATCACCCCCTTCTCATGTTTAGATCCATTGCCGGATACAAAAGTAAGTTTTTCCAGTGATTTTTTTTATATTTTATTTTTCAAAAAATTATTCCAGGCAGCAGATACTGATATACAAGGTAGGCAATTAAGAGAATCCCTCACCTCCAGTTCTTGTGATGACTGCTCAAGATGAGGAGAAATGGATGAAGATGAGTCGGTAGGTTTTAGGTCATCATGATCAAGCAAACCCAGATATTTAAGAGTTTCATCCCCAGAGTCCACACAAGGCACTGCTTATACCACAAATTCACTAGTGCGTCATTATCTCAAATAAGAATATCTTTTTAGCAGGCACTCAACTTAACCCAATGAAACATAATACAAAGTGTAGTATGACATACCTTATTTTCCCAGTGGATTTGAATTAGTAGTTCAACCGAGATTGAGAGTCGATGGCGATGGCGACAAGCGAGATTGAGATGAGAGAATGTGAGTCGCCTCTGCAACGAGTGATAGGTTTTCTTGTACTGTTATTTCTGCAAAGGCACATGAGATCAATTACAAAGCCAGAAACTGCAGAACTACTTAAAACATATGTAGGATCAACCAAAGAACAATACTATGTCTGCAATTACTACTGTAAGTTATACAAGCACTTTAGGCATATATGCAGAAAGAAAAAAAATTAAGTTTGAACTTGACTTTGATGGAAATTGTATCTCATTCTTGCTAAAATAAAAACTTACTATCTCATCCTTCTGAAAGTAGGAAATTTTTATTATTCAAGAAGTTACCAGGCTATAGAAAACCAGGAAAAAAAAGAGAGGAGAATCCAATTCTTCAGCACAAGGAAACTCAAAAACAGTAAAACCATGTTCTTTTTAGTTTGGTTGGAAACACAGAATTGCTGCTGCATTTTATATTATCCTTCTAATTCACAAGCTTGAAAACAAGAACAGAGATACGTGGAAGGGAGGCAGAGTTGGTGATGGAAGGGAGAGCTATAACTGCTCTTACCTATTTTCCCGTTTTCAAAAGTAAAAAAGAAAGGAAAAGATTCTTAATCTAGCCAACTTCTTCGATTATGTTATGGTATGATAATAGTGATAGTAGGGTTGGGACCGGTTCGGTTCGGGCCGGGTTTGGGCCTGATCCGAAACCGATCCGATATTAATGTTCAGTTCGGTTCGGTATGGGATACCTGTGACGACCCGGACCAGAATCAGCAGTATGATCAGCTATATACGTGAGTCACTGCGTAGTCGTAGAGTTCCGACAGTATTTGTACCGCCTGGTTTGATAACGACTAAATAATTGGCCAAGAATTGGAGCTGAGTCTCTTCTCAAGAGTCGTAGTACATGTGATTTCGAGTTTGTGGGCGGTTTCAGATCGTTATTTGGACGACCGAGGAATTAATTATGAATATTTGAAGTTTCGACAGAATTAATTACCTATTCTACCTACTGTTGTATACGTATATGATTATGTATTAGAGGTCGCTCTGAGTTTTCTGTTGAATATGTTATACGATTTACTCCGGATTTCAGTAAAGTACTATTATATGTATTGTTTTACTTTACTGTTGATATATTGAGAAATCCGGATGGGATTGGTGCCCACGGTTTGCTTTTTGTGGCATAGGATGAAGTGTATTTTCCGCGTGCAGGTAATGGTAATTCCACGCTAGTAACGAAACTCCGCCAAAATTTTGAAAAGTTTTTGTTGGTTCGTGTTTTCGAAGGGGTTCGATTCCGGTTTAGGCAGCTAAATCGGGGTTGGGTCCTTTCAGCTTGGTATCAGAGCATTAGGTTGTCAGATTCTGTAGACTCTTGTAGTTGTGACGCTTAGGGTATTTGAGTTTGTACAGCATGACTGGAGTAATGATCCGACTGGCCAGCGGTACTCATCAATACTTTGGGTGTTGTGTATTCTCAAATATCTGCGGTTTCATGATTACGTTCCACTTGTTGTGAATGATGTTTTATTCATTAGGATGCCTCCCTAAAGTGCTTTCCGTGTCGTTTCGGTTGTGGATCCTGTTGAGGATCAATCGACGCGCGATTTGCCAGTGAATTGTGGATTTGGATGAGTATTCTAAGTTCAGAGATTTGTGTGGCACGGTTTGCCTGGTTGTCTGTGTGTGAGCGTCTACATGTTGCCTCAGAGCTGAGAATTGTGGCAGTGATGTTTTCCTGAGTCAGATTGTTGTGTTTGGTGGGCTGTTATTGTGTGAGTTCCTGTTGTGACTCCATGGCCTACGTTCAGGGAGTTGTTTATACGGTAATGGTTTTATCAGGCTACCCAGCAATCGAATGTGGTGTGTTTACCCACCTGAGGCAGTGATGCTTTGTTTATATGTTTGTTTCCGTTTACACGAGTTGTGTGGCTTCAGAGGAAGTAGTGCACGAGGTACGAGATGAGTTTCAACCTGAGCATCAGAGAGAGTCTGATTGATGTGCCTCGAGATAGCCGTGAGGAGCTTAGTGTGTTGCACTCAGTGGCGAGGCCATTGAGAAGGAAAGGTGTACGCGGTTTTCGATGTGATGGTTTGAGGAAAGTGGACCTAGTCGAGATTTTGATGAGATTGAGTTCAGGCACCTTGAGATCAGTGACTTCATCAGGCTATAGCCTTATCGATTATGTTGTGGGCCATCTGATCAAGCAGAGAATCCGTTTGACGATGGTGGAGATCACGGAGTAGCGGACTTTCTCCTGTAGCATGAGTTTGGGCGATCGTTGGTGATCCTTTCACGCAGCAGGTGTTGCGGTGACTTGTATTCGTGGTGTACTCTCAGTTGCTATTGCGGTGGCCAGGAGGGTCACGTTACGAGGGAGTGCCTTAGCCAGCTGTTCCAGCGGTTCGGTATCTCAGAGTTTACGAGGAGATCCTCATGTTGTACTTGCAGTCTGATCAATGTACCCTTCAGGACGAATTATTTAGCAAGTCGCATTTGATGTGGGCGGCTAGTTGGGCATGTCGGAGTTCGTGCCATGACCTTGTTTGATGATAGATTTTCTCCGAGGTTACTGTTGCTGGTTATCCATGGCTATTGTACTTGTATTTCCACTTCCGAGGTTTTGGAGAGTGTTGCGTCCATCCGGAGGTTGCGAGATCTTTGTTGAAGGTTATGTGTTAGCCGTGGATCTTTTATAGCTGGACATTGTGGTTTTTGATATGATTGTGAGTAAGGACTTATTGACGACGCATTTGGCTGTGTTCGAGTACCTCGAGAAGGAGGTTGTGTTTCGACGACCAGGTTTCCCCGAGACACTGTTTCACGGTGTTGGTCGAGCGGATGATGGAGACAAGTTGTGTAGTTTGCTTAGCTCATATTGTGGATACTTTAGTTACTGTGCCTGACATTGGCGACATTGAAGTGGCTTCCGAGTTCCCAGGTGTGTTCCGGAGGAGTTACCAGGTGATCCTCCAGTTTGGGAGACTGACTACACCATTGAGCTTGTACCGGGCACTGGACTCAATTTACCGGCATCTTGTCGTTCGGAGCCAGCGGAGCTGATGGAGCTACAGTTTCGACTCCAGGAGTTTGCTGGAGGAGGTTTCCGGAGATTTCATGCGACCCCGCGTATTTGCGTGGTGTGCTCTTGCATTGTTTATACAGATGTTGGATGATTCGACGGGGTGGTGCATTGACTACCGGAAGCCTGATTCACTTCAGAGGAGAGTGAGTATCCTCTGCTTTGGTTAGACGAGTGGTTTGATCAGCTTGTGAGAGCTTCAATCTTGTTGAAGATTGATTTCGGATCCGGATACCATCAGTTGTGGATCAGTGAGTCCGATGTGGCTATGTTAGCTTTCAGATCTCGATGCGGACATCAGAAGATTTTGGTCACGCCATTGGTTGACCAATGTTCCGTAGTTTTGCGGACTTGATGGACCAGGTGTTCAGACGGTTTCTGGACGAGGTTGCGATCATGTTTGTTGGCAACATCCTGATGTACTCCAGGAGTGTGGACTAACACCTGAAGCAATTATGAGCGGTTTTGTGGACTTCGCGAGGTGAGCAGCTATTTGCGAAGTTCAGCCAGTGTGAGTTTTGGCCGATTAGCGTGAAGATTTTGGGCTGTGTGATGTTGTCCGAGGGAGTTGGCGTGGATCCTGACCAGTTAGAGGCCGTGTTGGTTTGGGGATTACCCTACCATGGTACCAGAGATCGGGAGTCTCTTGGGTTTGGCGGGCTATTACCGACGGCTTGTGCAGGATTTTCCCGGATTGTCATTTCACTTTCCGGATTGACGAAGAAGGCGTCGAGTTCGTGTGGTTCGATGCACGCAAGGAGAGTTACTTATTCCTGCAGGATGGTTGACCGTTGCTTCGGTTTTGACCTTACCTGACGATCGTGACGAGTTCGTGGGTTATGGCGATGCATCGAGGTTTGGATTTGGCTATGTTTTGTTGCTGTGTAGAAGAGCGGTGGCTCGTGGTTCCAGACAGTGGAACTTTGTGTAGCTATGTATCCTATGTATGATTTGGGTGTAGCTGTCCTTATGTTAGCATCGGAGAGTTCGAGACACTACTGCTATGGCGTGCAGCGCGGTGTAGGATGTACACTGACCATTGAGTTTCATCCACTTGCATTTTCGGCCAGATTTGGGCTTGAGGCAGTGTAGATGTATGGGGTCGACTAACGACTATGGCTGCACTTTTGAGCTTGTTCGGAAAAGGCTTGAGGTTGTACGTTGACCGTCCGTCTGGGATGTTGTTGCTGATACATTTAGTTGGCAATCGAGAACTTCAGTGTTTCATGTGTGTGCGACTCGAGTTTCCGTGTTAGCTGAGTTATGCGCTACGGGAGCTGAGTTCGAGTGTGATGATGTTGAAGCTCATTATTTTGCGCGCGGTTAGCGCTAGTGATGCGGAAATGTATCAGATACTCCGAGTTATTGCTTGCGACGCAACATGAAGAGCAATGTAGTAGCTTGGGTGTACAGATGCCAGATTTGTCGACTGGCTATGATTATGAGGCAGAGACTTGTCGGGAAACGCCAGCCATTTGAGATTTCCAGTTAGACGTGGCGATTGTTGCTGTAATTGTGTGTGTATGTGTACACTTTGGTTTGTGATACCAGTTGTTAGACCTTGTGGATCGTTTGATGAACTCGGTACATTTCCTTGTACATTCGGAGATGATTTCAGTGGTAGGCTGGCATAGCTGTGTTTAGTGGATTGTCCATTTCGTGATGTGCCTATGTCCCAGTTCGCTGATCGAGATAATCAGCTACGACTATGTGTTGGCAAGCTTTGCAGCGAGCATTGGGGACCAGATTACAAGTTAGTACCGGTTCTTATCCTCAGATTGATGAGCGATCTTTGAGGACTATTCAGGCCTTGGAGGGCATGTTGTGGACCTCGGTATTGCAGTTCCGGAGGATTCGGGACCAGCAGTTTTAGCTGTTCGAGTTTGCTTGCAGTACCAGGTTGTTGACCACTATGATATTGACGTTGCGTGATGTCGTTTTGAGGGATGTTGTCGTACTCCATTATGCTGGAGCGAGTTTGGTTGAGTTTGAGTTGATGTTTGATTCTGATTTTGTGGAATGTGTTACCACAGACTATCAGATTAGCGGAAATGGGTTGATAAGTTGCTTGAATTCGATATTATGCTGTGTTGATGTGTGTAGATTGAGTTGTGATTTGCCATGTGATTTTGATCCGTATGTGGTCATAGGCGAGTGTGTGTTGTGCCGTATAGTTCGGCATCGCCTATATTGTTGGCTTTGTGTGTGTTGTGTTCCGTGTTGTGAAACTGTCTTTCAGGTTTGTTATGTGTTGTGTACCCTATCTGTTCCTTATGCAGGAACACTTGGCGATTGTGTAGAGCCAGTTCAGATTTGTGATTTGTGGGTACAGAGATTTCAGCACGGAGCTATCTCCTATTGTGGAGTTTGTTATCAGAGTTGTTCAGTCGACATTGCCGTTGTAGAGTTGAGCAGTATGCAGAGGCAGTGCTCCTACCTTTAGTCGGCAGACTTGGAAATTTCGAGGTCGAAATTTTTCTAAGGGGGGTGGATTTGTGACGATCCGGACCAGAATCAGCAGTATGTTCAGCTATATACGTGAGTCACTGCGTAGTCGTAGAGTTCCGACAGTATTTGTACCGCCTGGTTTGATAACGACTAAATTATTGGCCGAGAATTGGAGCTGAGTCTCTTCTCGAGAGTCGTAGTACATGTGATTTCGAGTTCGTGGGCGGTTCCGGATCGTTATTTGGACGACCGAGGAATTAATTATGAATATTTGAAGTTTCGACGGAAACGGATTAATATGGCGAGCTACTTAGCGACTAAATTACCAGTTGAGAATTTGGTTTCGGCTTCTTCATGGAAGTTGTTCGGAATTTAATTTCGAGTTTGTGGGAACTTCCGGAGCATGATTTTGAGTTACGGAGTTTAAGTTGTGAATATTTCTGATTATCGATTGTTTAGTCGATTTAATGTGTGTTGCTTTGAACCGTTGAATTTTTATCCATTTGGTCGATGTGTTTGACTTCGGGTGATTATTGAAGAATAGGTCGAGATGAGTTTATGGCCGCGAAAATTATAGGAATCGGAATTACGACGAGAAAGTTACGGGTGTTCAAAGTTCGTCGAAATGATAAGTATGAAGTTTCCATTTTGGGTAAGGCTATAAATAGAAACCTGCTATTTTGGGCAAGTCAAAGACCTACCATTTTGGGGTTTGACCGAGTTGACCGAGTCAACTCGGTGGGGAGAGGAAGTTCTCAACGGTGCTCGACGGCGACTTCACGACGGCGAAGGATTCCGGCCACCCCGTGGGACGGGGTTGGTCCCGTTCGAAGCGCCTCAGCCTCCTCGTCCCTTCCCCGGCCACCGTTCAAGGAGAGGCTCGCCGGAAATGGAAGGAAAATCCGGCCAAAATGGAGGAGAAACTTGTGAATTCGGGTTCCATGTTTTGCACCGATTCGAGCTGAAATTTTGGGTGGGCTTTGTAGCTCTCATCACTAGCAAGCTACCATGTAAGTTTGGTGATCTAATTTTGCTTGAGCATGAAGAATTTTGGATTTGAAATTTGTGTGAACATTCGATTTTTCATGAAATTGACATGGTTAGAGTGAGAATTGGACTTCGGTGCAGTTATGAAAGTTGCTCAGTGGGTGATTTTGCATGGAATGGAGGTTGCTCTGCCGTGAAATCTCCCGGTCAGTGGTGCGCCGCCGTGGACGGCGGTCAACGGCGGCGGTCAACGGTCAACGGTTTAACTTTTTGGATTTTCGACAAGTTGCATGTCATTTGACTCGAAATCGCGCCCCGATCGCAGTGGGGAGGTTCGTTTTTCGAGTTGAGCGTCCGAACTTACAGCGAGGTATTGAGGTGTGATTTCCGGATTTCCGACAGTTTGTCGTGATTTGATTATGTGTTTCCGAGAACAGTGGTTTCTCGTGATTTGTCTTGTATTGTCGAGTTATGACTTTGAGAAATGGATTTTGTGAATATTCAGGTGTTCGTGATCGTTCGTTTGGCGAGGGACTTTCCGCCGGATCACGGGTTAACGCGATCAGCGTTACGCTAGTCTGTGAGTGGACAAGTTTCTATTTTCACTGTTGATTTACGAGTTTGTGGATTTTATGATTTCCGTATTTAATTATACGATGTTGTGATATATGTTGTTTCCGGAGGTATTGTTATATGTTTATCTGTGATAGCATTTATTACATCGATGTACCAAAGTTGAGAGATTCCTCTGGACCAGAGTTGAGAGATTCCTCTGGACCAGAGTTGAGAGATTCCTCTGGGCGGGGTTGAGTGGTCCCCTGCATGCCGCCAGGATTGAGTGGTCCCCTGGCTTATCACTGTCAGGTTTGAGCGATTCACCTGACGTCGGGTTTGAGAGGTCGCCCGACAACCTCCGTATATATTTATATATGTTGTGTTTTCCGAACTCGCACTGTTTTATATTGAGTATGTGTATAACTGGTGAAAGGCATATGTTTATTTTCGTCCACTCACTCTAACGTTTTTATTTGCCTTTCCCCTGGGCTTTTCGGTTTTCGTGCCCAGTTTGTAGTTAGGACTCTGGTGTCGCACGTCGTGGTCGGAGGCATAGTGCTCGAGCTACCTTGTTTCGTCCAGTAGGTTTATTGTTCTACCTACTGTCGTATACGTATATGATTATGTATTAGAGGTCGCTCTGAGTTTTCTGTTGAATATGTTATACGATTTACTCCGGATTTCAGTAAAGTACTATTATATGTATTGTTTTACTTTACTGTTGATATATTGAGAAATCCGGATGAGATTGGTGCCCAGGGTTTGCTTTTTGTGGCATAGGATGAAGTGTATTTTCCGCGTGCAGGTAATGGTAATTCCACGCTAGTAACGAAACTCCGCCAAAATTTCGAAAAGTTTTTGTTGGTTCGTGTTTTCGAAGGGGTTCGATTCCGGTTTAGACAGCTAAATCGGGGTTTGGTCCTTTCAATACCAATTTTTTTGGGCCAAAACCGAATGGACCCGAATTTTTTCGGGCCGGTTCGGTTCGAGCCGGTTTCGGACCTAAATGGGTTTTTACGAATTTAAACATTTTTTTCGAGATTTTCAGTTTTTGATCAAAATTGGCCCAAAACATAACAAAATTGGCCCATATTAACCTGGACAGACAGTTTTTTTTAACTGCACATGTCTGCCAAAATGGCCCAAAACATAACAAAATCTCCCTAACCTGCTAACACACCAAAATCTGCAATTTACAATCAAAAAATAGTAGCCTAATCCTGCATAAAACAATAGCCTAATCCTGCATAAAACTTGCAATTTACACTTTACAAAACGACTCAATACAACCTAATCATGCATAAAACATACATCACTGAAAACAGTTTCAAATAACTCAAAACAGTCCAACACATTAAAGTTATAGTCCCAAACGAAAATAGTACAAAAACTTAGGAATTACAGTCCCATATTGTTTCAAGCACTTAGCAAATTACAGTCCCAAATGAAAATACAACATAAACATTGAAATTACAGTCCCATACACTTAAACATAGAAATTACAGTCCCAATTCAACTTGATTCCTCCTCAAATTCTTTTCCAACATCATCATCATCTCCAAAAAATCAGGTTAATACACAACCAAAAATTACTTATTACTTGCACATCATTTGTAAAGCTAAAAACAGTATCATACTTATGCAAAAATAGATTAATGCTTTACCATACTAACATATTAGTAATGCAAAAACAGATTCATGCTTATATAATCATTTACAAAAACAGATTCATGCAAAAACAGATTCATACTTAGTAACACGAGTATATCATTTGCATGACTCAAAACTTATAACTCATTACACATCACTAACATATTAGTAAGGCAAAAACAGATTCATGCTTATATAATCATTTGCAAAAATATATTCATGCAAAAACAGATTCATGTTTAGTACAACGAGTATATCATTTGCATGACTCATAACTTATAACTCATTACACATCACTAACATATTAGTAATGCAAAAACAGATTCATGCTAACACGAGTTACATAATGCAAAAACAAATTCATGCTTTACCATATAAGACATTACAATTACAGATTTACATACAGCTTATATAATTGTATAATTTACCATTACAGTTTACCATTACAGTTTACAATTACAGATTCATGCTTTACCATACTTATGTCACAAAGAGATACAGATTATATAATTGCTAAAGAAATCAACAAATGAATACATACAGATTTCAAACATATGCTATTTATTACATACAGTTACTTATGCTTCAAACAGATACTTCATATCACTTATAACTTAAACATATGCGATTATCATATACGATTACCATATACCATGCTACTTAATACATACAAATATCATGATTCATACATATTATCATATGCAGCCCATATCCATCACTTATAACTTAAGAATAGATGACATTCCAAAAGCTGGCAACAAGACAGTATCACTTACTCTTCTAGTTTCTCGATCTAGACTAATGTTCTACTGCTAAGTAACAGTTTAGTGAAGTGGAATAAATACATGATAACTAAGCTTTTCATGATAAGTAACAGTTCTAGTTTCTTTGATATCCATTATCTATGCTTTCCAAGGTAACTTAAAGAACCAATCATTGAGCACTGTTAGGTACAATCCATTAGGTTCATCTAACACCTAGAGTTCTAACTCCGACACAGATTATCCAAATGATAAAGAATTCAGCAAATCATGAATCCAAGCACTAAAACAAACACATAGATAACTAATACACGCCATAATTATTAAGCTGCAGACTAGATACTTACATTGAGTTTCACCATAGTTGCACTTTGCCGAATTAAATCTTCCCCTTGTTACCAAAAAGGCAAAAACAGTAAGAATATTGACAACATGACCAACCGTGTCATATTAGGCAAATACAGTATGCTAAAGGTGAAATTCATATGGATCATGTGACTTTACCACAGCTCCAATGCATAAAACTGCATCATATCTTCCCGAACTTCCAAGCCTATGTGCAACTAAACAATTTCAAAGCTACCAGGAACCCATACAACCTGAAAAAACATACGTCAATATCTTAAAAACTTAAAGAGAAAAAACAAAAAAACTTGAAAAAAGAGAAAAAAAAACTTAAAAACTTGAATTGAATCGAAGGCAGTAAGCCAGTAAGAAACATACGTCAATATCTTCGTCTACGAGGTGATTCGTGGCAGAGGCGAAGCAAGGCGGAACAAGCGGCTACAAGGCAAGGCGGAAGAGACGGCTACAAGGCGAGGCGGCCACGGTGTGAATTGATCAGAGAAATTGATATATTTCTCAACAAAAATTGGCAAAGGAGATTTCTCTTACAAAATCCTATCAAAAGTCAAGATAGGATTGTTGGAGATTGGTTTGAGAGGAGCAAAGAGAACTCAAGCTTTGAGAAGAGCCGAGAGAAATTTGGGTTTGTTGAGTGACTTGAGTGAGTTGACTCAGTTGAGGTCTGTGGTGATCCATTCTCGGGCTAGGCTGCTGAGAGAAAGGGAAAGGAGAGGCAGAGGTGAAGAATTAGGGTTACAGGTACAATTTTTGGTTATATACATATGAGAGAAATTAAGTGTGAGCTAGTATACAATAGTAAGAATGCATCACTTCTCAAATCGCGACACGTGTCAAATTTTATTTCGGGACCAATCGGATCGGTCTGAGTACAGAACCGAATCCGTACCGGATTACACCCTCGGTTTCGAGTCGAACTCGGTTTCGGGCCCAAAAAATTTTCATCCCTTTTTTTCGGGCCAATCGGTTTCGAGCAGGTTTTCGGGCTGATTCGGGCCGGTTTTTCGGGCTTAAGTCCCAGCCCTAAGTGATAGAGATGAAGAGAGCTGAAAGAATGAATAAAGACATCGATCACGGATTTAACGATGGAATCATAGAACTAATCATTAGTATTTTACTTCCTTGATCTCAAACCGTCAACTATTTTCGTATATTCTAGCTCGTAATTGCTCTCCCATCTTATTCTATGGATCATAATATTCTCTCAACTCTTCTCCTTCTTCTCTCTCAGTACTTTCAACATACACCTTCCGTACGTGCACAGTTTCAACACCCACCGTTGATATAACATTAGTTCTCTATTTTATGATTCTTAACTTATTTAGTATCTCATATCTAGACAACTAATAGCAACCCAAACCAAACAAGACAATTTCAATTCCTAAACCAGTATCATAGTATGCCACAATCAACGCCTAATCAAAAATCAAACACAAGAAGAAGTAGCTAGCCTGGAAACATCAAACCAGCACACCACAATCATAGGTATTCCCAATACCCAATCAGAGAGCTAAACATATATAAACGAACAGATTAAAGAGAAAAGAGATCTGGACCAGAGCTTACTGGAAAATTGAGGTTCTCTTTAGCTGACGAAGAGCGAGATATGAAGAGAGGACGCAAAAAATGAGCGAGCAATTACGCGAGGAGCGGCTCCACTTCAGCCATTAAACGTAGGAGTAACTCTAGTTAGTTATACCGAAACGATAGTGGTTGGGGTTTACTATAGCGACCTCCATTGAAGCTTGATTGAGTTATCTCTGCGGGAGCTCCATTGAAAATTGTAAGAGATGAAAGGTAAAGTGGAAAAGGGAAAATGAAAAGTGAATGACAAAAAGAGAGGGAGATTAATTTCGTTTTAGCTCCGTTGGTTTTCTTGCCGCGAGAAAAGCAAGTCGTGGCAATTGAAACAACACATTTAATGGTTACTATGACCTTTATATTACCGTTGTAATTGTTTTTTTAACATGAAATAACTGTGTCGTCGCTAAAAGGTAGAGCAGTTGCTACGGTAACGTTGCCATAGTCAATGCTAAGCTTTGGCTGCTGTAACTAGTGTCGTCGCAAAAAATCGAAGTAAAACTAATTTTGTTGTTGTAATTAGTTATACAGTCTAAATTATATTAAAGTAAGTTGTCATTCTTTAACCAGTTGTTGGTAGTGCAGTGGTTGATCACCTGATATGACTCTCATATACTGAGAAATCAAGGATTCAATTTCTCATAAAAACTGTTTTCTGAGTGGATTGAGTATTTTTTTTTTTTAAAAAAGAAAATTTGTAGTTCAGCTACGCCTTTACCACTTGTGCATGGTCTAGCGCTAGTTAAGCACGCAAATGCAACCCATTTTCATTTGTGAGATAACCCGACGTAGGTGAGGCATTTGGAACAAGAATACAAATCTAACAATAATTCACCACGATTGACTACGAACTCATTGACCACTTAAATTATCTTTTAGTAACCGTGGACAATAATATGTACATTGGAATCGACTCTCGAGTAAACGTCTAAACCCATCATGAAGAATAGAAAATTGTACACATGCTTTGCATGTATTTAACTGGACAACTATTTTAAAAGAAGGTAGTTACTGGGAAAGCGTTTAGAGAGAAAAAAAAGTGGGGAGCTGAAAATATGCAGAAAGAGAAAAATTATGGATAATTTTGAAGTTTTTATTTGTTCTTATGACTACTAGAAAACTTCATCTAGACGATGAAGCTATTTTTTCACCTAAGAGGAATTTTTCGTCGCCTAGTACTTAGACGACGAAAGTTTTATCGCTTACGTTTCGTCACCTAAATGCCGTAGTCCAAGAACTTAGGTGACGAAAGTATATCCGTCGTCTAAAGTCCTACACGACGAAAATTTACTGAAGTAGGCGACGAAATTTTTTGTTGTATTATTTATCTAGGACGACCAAATAGTTTCGTCGTCTTAGAGTTACACCTAGACGATGAAAATTTGTCAATCTTAGAGTTACACCTAGACGACGAAAATTTGTCGTTGTTTTAGTATAAAAGGTTTCGTCATCTAAGATTAACCACTTAGACGACGAAAGACTTGTCGTTTGTCGTCTAAGTGTCCAACCTAGACGACGAATATTTCCGTCGTCGCCTGCATTGTGGTATTAACTTAGATAACGAAATCTGATAATTTCGTCGTCTAAGTTGTGTATTTTTTTTATAATTATTTTCATAAATATAAATTAAATATTAAATAAAGGAAAATAGTAATTGAATCCAAATTTTATATATTAAATAAAAATTTGTACCGATCGAAATATACACTACATACGTAGAAATTAAAGTAAACCAAAATATCGACATTGTCGAGAGTTTAGAACCCCACTGATTTCTCCGGGGTTCGGATCGTCGTCATCGAGTCTAGAATCCCGGTGCGGGACACTCAGCTGACAAACGGAAGTCGAAACTTGGAAGAAGTCGAGTAACTTATCCAGCTGAGCCTAAACGCATCAGTCCGTGCGATTGCCGCTTGAGCCTGCTCCTCGGACGCTCGAGCCCGCTCCTCGGCCTCTCGAACACTCTCCTCGACAGCTGCCATAGTCGATCGCCTAGTCGCCGAAACCTGACTCAAATCTCGATGGACATCCCGTTCAAGGCCACGGCTGAAAACTGTATCCGCAATAACAATCTCATTCTCCAAAGTCAAAGGAGGAAACTCTTTGAGCGACATCCCCAGGTTCTCTGACTGCATGCGCGCCACTACCTCGGCTGTTTGTTTCACTCTTTCTTGAAATGGATATCGTGAACAATATATGAACATCGATTTCTAAAAAAAATTGACATAATTTCCCTTTAAAATAAACCTGTACGGAAGAAAACACTTCAAATAACCAATTTACAAAATAATATACCGTGGGCACCGATTCTCATCCGAATTTCTCAACTTCATAATCATGTTTAATATAGCCAACTATACCAAAATTCAAGAGTATAACCTAATTAAATGTCCTAATAATAATTCAATTACTTCAATCCAACAATAATATTCAACTCATTCAATTTCGGAATAATTGTTACTTACAACGTGTTGAGTCCCGATATCTTCTTCTTTCCCGGGCCTATTGTAAGCATCCACGAAGGCATCAAGATGTGGGTGCTTTGAACCCTTATATTTGTTAGGCTTTGCAAGGTACATCATTTTCGTGGAGCCTGAACTATGGTGGAAATTCTTCATCGCACGATTGGTTGTGTTCGCCTTCGACCTTGTCTGTTTCACAACCAGAAAAATTAATTACTAAGATAACTTATAAAAGTATTGTATGATTAACAAACCAAAAGCAAAGAAAGACGAACCACAAACTTGTTGAACTTAAAGTGGCTGACCAACCAATTCCACTCGGGTTTTCTTTCCTCATGGAACTCCTCTGAGGTTGTGTCGTATTTCTTGTAGTGCTTGTGTAACTGGTGCTTCCATCTCTTGTAAACATCCGCGACCGACTTCTCTACAGCTTCCAACATCTCCGTAGTTTGCTCCAAGGCAAAGTGTACCTAAGAAAAAAAGAGATTAAATTAATTACAGAATATTGTAATTTATAATTATTTATAAAATAAATAAAATTAAATAGACCATATTATCGAGAGTTCAGGGACAACTCTGAGCCTCTTAAATTCCTCCCGCTGATCCCAAGTAGGGGATATTATACGCATCTTGCTTCATACGATATTCAGTTTCCTCAGCCTCTTGGTTGTCTCCTCGACTTTTCTTCCATTCGCAATTCTCCGAGTATGTTTGGGGGCCAGAGCTAAGGGGTCCCTACTTGTTTCTTTGCGTCAGACGCTAAAGAAATAAGAATTGGCAGAAGACTGAGGATCTTGTGTGGATATCCCGGAGTCAGAAGACGGATTCATTTGCTTATCGTCTGCTAATGACTGGTAAGAGGGTCCAATGAGAATGGTTGATGACCGTCGAGGTGGCTCTTGGCCGTAACGGTCTCCTTTAACCATTGATCCCCCCCCCAACCCAACTGTTGGAATGACAATTCCAATGCAGATCTCCAGTCCTCTTCGGTGAGCCTCTCCTTCCCACCAGACATCTTAAGTACCTATTTGACAATTGAAATCATAGTAGCAATCAACATATTACACATCATCAATAGTTAGCTCAAGGTTAACCACAATTTTGTTCATCATTCACAAGCACTTTAGCAACGCTGCTCGAAACCAATCAAATAATCATGAGTGATGACCTATATACACATTTTCTCAACCTACAAGAGGTGTAACATACCCATTAACTAATGTGAATCTCTTGCACCACGAAACTACGATTACACTCCACATCCCTGAACATGAACCTAGCCAACAATAGAAATTCTCTCACTAAACAGTAACAATGTAGATCAAGATAACACCTAAAACAGCATTCACATCAGCACACCGAAATAGAAACAACATTACGTTACCTAAACTCAGTGTTTTAATATCAACATTAGCTATCACATCTCAATAAAACCATAATTGAAATAACTGCTAACAAGAGAGGGAGGGAGAGAGAGCAAGATATATATATATTGTTTGTGTTACCGGGGCTGCCTCGGTGGAGGGAGAGTGAGAAACCAAAGTTGGTCAAGGCGGAGGTGGCGGAGAGAAGGCCGAAGAGAGAGAAATAAAGAGAGAGAGAGAGAGAGAAACGAACGGACCGAAAACTGTTTCGGGGCGGCGGCGGCGGCGAAATTAGAAGTTTTACAAAAAAGGCAGCGAGGGGGGGGAGGGGAGGATATACGGAGGAGGCGGCAAGGGAGGGTTTATGGGGCGGAGGAGAGGAGGCCGGAGTGAGAGAGAAATGACCATTTACGTGGTGACTTAGACGAAGAAATTGATGACGAATATATATTTCGTCATCTAAGTCATATTTTAGGCGACAAAATTTTGTTTCGTCGTCTAAATTCTACCTAAACGACGAACTTTTTTTTAGGCCACGAATCATTTAAGGTTTTGTCGCCTAAGTACATTTTTCTGGTAGTGTATTAAGTAATTACAATAGTGTCATCGAGTTATTATTTTAGTCCAATATGGAAAAGATATTTTTGGAACATTTGGCAAAAATGAAGAACGGCGAGAGTTCTCTTAATAAGAGTATAGATGACCCACACGCGATGCATGTGCATCTGAAAATTCAAACATCAAACATCAAATCGAAAAACATTCTACATATTTTTTTGTAACAAAATTGATATATAATCATAGTAGAAAATAAAGCTAAAATTTAAAAACCTGTCCCACCTATTTAAAAAAACAACTAAAAAAAATTAAAACTGAAAACTCTCTCCTAACGTGTGTATGCATGAAAACATTGGTGGAAGAAGTTAAGAAGAAAGTTATTTTCTTTCCTAAATTCTTGCTCTTGTAGAGGAAAATATGGTAGACTGAAAATTTGTAACTCTTTCATTGATTGAATGTCTTATATATAGGCTGATATAATTTGTTACAATAATTGTCTCTATAAAACAAAGATTCTATGTATCTTTATATAGACTAAATTGTATCTAACTAGGTAAAAACACACACCAAAAATTAAAGAGAATAAATCTCCATAAACACTTCTCCTTGTGTCGATGGCCTAAAGAATGATGCATGCCTTATTGCCTCACTAAAAACCTTGTAAAGCAAACAAAAACTTCATGGGTAAAACAAAAGCTTGGTCTAAGGAAAAAATAGTACAATGTATCAACTACAAAAGCTAATACATGTGACATAGACTCCCCCTGATGTCTACAGAAATGTAACTCTCTCTTACTATAGATTCAGTCATGGAGTTCAGATAACCTGCGCATACCAATGCGTCTCACATGTTTCACAAATGTAGATTTGTGTAATAACTTAGTAAACAAGTCGACAACATTATCTACCGAACCAACCAGGCTCACATGTATATTCAACAATTATTGTTGTTGCTGATTGAAGAAGAATTTCGGTGATATATGCTTTGTATTTTCACCCTTAATGTAACCCAACTTCATTTGTTCAATGCATGATGCATTATCCTCAAAGATGTAAGTGGGAGCTGTCAAAGTAGATGGTAATCCACTAGACTCTCGAATGTGATGAATGACTGACCTAAGACAGACACATTCTCTAACCGCTTTATGCAAAGAAATGATTTATGAAGGATTCGAGGAAGTAGCAACAAGGGTTTTCTTAGTTGATCTCTAAGAAATCGTCGTATTTCCCATGGCGAAAACATAACCAGTATGTGAATGAACTTTGTGTAGTCAGAGAGGTACCAATTATCAATAAACCTGACCAACACATCAACCAGTGTTTCAGAATAGGGACTGCAGTAAAACTTCTAGCAATAGGGAAGGCATTCGACGAGTCTAACTCCTCGCTTGACGGGTCGAAAAAATGCTTCTAGTCGATGCAGGGTACCGATTTCGATGGGTCCAAAGACACCTTCGAGTTATCATAGTTCAGGGCCTTTGCTTGGTCGAAGAGCCCAGAAGTTGCATGCTATGATTCAACTATCCATTTTTCAGAAATTTCAAGCTTCTCTCTGTATTTTTTGTAATGGAAGAATAAGTCCAAGTCAATGGAACCTTTTAAGAACCTGAAGATTTGATTTACTCTATTTCAATGACGTTATGCAGGCGTAGAGCTAAAACTAGCCAACAAGTTCTCTGATTAGGCAAAATCTGAATGCATGCACTGAGCTAGATACAACAAAGCTTCAATAGTACTAAGATAAGGAATTTCATCTCCCAAGATCCCATTATCGTCATCTAGCGGACGAAATGGATCCTTCTTAAGGTTCATACTACGCACAACCATTGGCAGGCTAACAGGGAGTGCTTTATCTATATTAAATCACCTCAGCATCTTTTGGACATACGTAGACTAGAGAATAAGGATTCCACCAACTCGATATTCCATCCCTAATCCAAGACAAAATCGAGTCCGACCAAGCTAGGTCTTTCATCTCAAATTTAGATTTCAAGTAGCCAACTGTCTCATTGATCTCATCAAGAGTCCCGATGATATTTATACCATCTACATAGACTGCTACTATAGTAAATCCTGAACTTGTACTTTTAATGAACACGTAAGGGTATAAGTCATCATTCTTGTATCCCTTCCCAATCAAGTAGTCATTAAGACATGTATACCACATCCTACCGGATTGTTTCAATCTATATAGTGAACATCTCAATCTGATTACAAGAGCACTCTGTGGTTTAGAGTTACTAGATTTGGGTATAACAATGTCATCTAACACTTTCATGTATATCTTTGAATCAAGATCCCCATAGAGATATGCAGTAACCACATCCATAAGCTGCATATTTAGTTTCTCGAACACTACCAAACTTATCAGGTAGCGGAAGGTGATGATGTCCATGACCGGAGAATACATTTCATCATAAGCAATTCTAGTGCATTGAGAGAAACCATGTGCCACTAGTCTAGCTTTATAACGTAAGATCTCATTCTTCTCATTACATTTCTGAATAAATACCCATTTATGTCCTACCAGCTTCACATTTGGTGGGCATAGCACTACCGGACCAAAAACCTGTCTTTTATACAGAGAGTCTAGTTCTGCCTGGATTTCTACCTTCCAATTCTACTAATGTGCTCTTCGTTCAAAATTCACAACAGAGTGAGGTTCCACTTCATTGTCATTTATGATTTCTTGAGTGACAGAATAATCAAATGCATCATCAACTAACATGGAAGATCTATCCATAAGAACACGCGCATCATTTGTTTTAAGCAACATTTCTTTGTTCTCTAACATCACAAAAGGTTCTAAGGCATCCACTAAACATGTCAATTGTGATTCAAGGACATAACTATAGTCAGAGACAATCTCATGTGAAGGATTCACAATGTTTTTATGATGAATTGATCTTTTTGTGCATCAATGGTCTGCCTTTTAACTGGTAGCTCATCAGTGGATTTTCTTGGTCTCCCCCTTTTCTTGGTGGCATGGGAGCCGAGGCCGACACAACACCTTCCACATGGGCAAGATGGATGATTCCTTGCCACTTATTGGTACTAACCAATTCCTTTTTCGGGATTTCCAACCTTGCAGGAACGTTTGCAGCAGGTATATCCGATCTCGTCACTTTAGCGATATTAGTAAAGCAGATAGGCATAGAGAACCTGAAATAGATATCAAATTTTTTGATATCTATTCTCGATAGGTCGAAACATATTCTTGACGGGTCGAAGTCAAACAAATACGAAGACAGAAGAGCCATTCCACGGGTCAAGAATAAGCTCGTCGAGTCAAAGGTGCAAACATAGGTAACTGAGGATCACCTTCAAATCAAAAGGTGCAAAAACTGATCCAGAACGTGGTCTTCGACGGGTCGAAGAATGCCTAAGATAAGAAACATCCTCTTGTTGTGTCTCATTTTTATTGTATCATTGTGTCATTATGCCATATATAATTGTAAACATCGAACCATACACTGAATGTGTAGTGAAATAACATTCTCAACACTTTCATATACCGAAAAATAGAGAAAATTCCATTACTCACCGACTTTAAAGAAAATTACATCATAGATGTTCTGATTCGAAAAACCAAGATGAAAATGCTACTAAAAATGACTGAAAAATAAGCCAAAGATAAACCAAAAACTTGAATGTATCACAGAGATAACCGCCTTTTACATAGGCTATTCAAAATCTGAAGTTATTAAGTCTTTCTCCTTGTCCTCTACAATAACGAGATTGATGTCAGCATTCATCTCGAAATCTCCAGCATAGTTGGACCTTGAGCCAAGTACTGCTTATGCCTCTTGCAGATGTTTTGGATTTCTTTGGTAGCACAGCATTGCTTGTGCATGGAATTTTTCAGAATTTGAATACTTTTACCCATCACTTACGAAATAGATTGGATCTTGTTAGAGTTGACGTTCTGATCTTTATGCCAAGTCAGATTTTTGATGCAGTCTTAGCCACGGCCACGCCATCCTCTCCTGCCCCGTAGAGCTTGTCCTCCACGAACATAAGGTACCGAACGAACGTTCTTTTTTTCCTTAAGGACATTTTCTCCAGTTTGGTAACTCTCATGCATTTAGTATCAGCTGATCTTGAGTTATTATTGAGAAAGATCTCATGATGTCTTTCCTTTTTAGCTAGGCTACTGATGAGATCACTGAATGTAAGAATCATCCCCTGCTCATTCTCGAGCTGGTACTGATGAACAATGATGTTCATGGATGTTGGGAAGGTATTCAACGACTTTTCAATCATGTCGTTCTCTGAATTTTCCACCCCACAAAAACTAAACTCAGACTGAAAATCCAAAATTGCTTGATTGTAATCTTGGATCTTTGGAAAATCTAGAAGCCTAAGGGCTTCCCATCTTGCAATCAACTTAGAAAGCTGTGCATCATGCACATTGTCCAACTGTTGCTTCAGAGCATCCCACAAATCCAAAAGATCGATTTTCTTTAAGTACTGCTTCTTGAGAGTTGGATGAATATGACGCCTCAAAACATGAGGGCTTAAACTTTCGCTTCATCTGGTGGTGGAATGATATTTGGCCCATCGGGTTGGATGGTATTGCTGAGTCTCTTTCCGATAAATGTGTTAACCACATGGGAGACCCAACGATGGTATTCATTTCCTTGAAGATCAAGGATGTCAAATTCTGGCCTAATCGACTCATTCGAACTCATCTACAAAATATAAAGAGATTTAATTAGTATCGATTGAAGAACCACGATCACTGACATCAAGCTTTAATGAATAAGAACGTGATCCATGATGTAAGGTCACATAAATCGATCATCAAAAAACGGTGGCACATAAACCACACTCAGAAACCATGATTAACCATCACATAATATCAATTTTCCTTTCTTTCTTTTCTTTTTCTAAACCGTGACTCCCCCAGGACCATTACTTATACTCCATGGATATAGGTCCAAAGGAACTAGGGCACAAATATGCAATAATGATAATATCACAACCATAAGATTTAGAGTTTTGCAGGAAGTAAGTTTTATTCCCAGATCAAAAAATTAAAGATTTAGAAAATTTACCTCGATTGGTGTTATGCTCGGTATGACCGGTACAAAGTTGGATGATTTTTTGGAAAAGCTCGTCTAACACAGTTCCTTGGAAGTCGAGTAATCTTGTCTAAGTAGGGAGATTTGTTTGAGCGTGTGCTACACAAGGTTCGACATGAGATATTTTTACTGCAAGATTTGTAGATTGTCACTTCGATGAGACATACTTCCTGATGTTAGGGGGAAGAAGGAATATATCTATTCCGGTTCAATGTCAGAAATTGATGTGGTATAATCCCACCATGTCTCATCATGATCCCTGCACATCTCAAAGTGAGATAGAAGTGCAAAGAATACTTGATCTTCAAAAAGTAGCATACTCTATACCTGACTCCTTTACTGATATCGTTAAAGTGACGAGATCAGATATACCTACTGCAAATGTTCCTGCGAAGTAGAAAATCCCAAAACGTTCATCCTACTCATGTGGAAGGTGTTGTGTATGCCTCAGCTCTCACTAGAAAAATGGGGAGACCAAGAAAATTCACTGATGAGATGCCAGTTAAAAGGCAGGCTATCGAGGCACAAAATGATCCATTCATCATCAACATTGTGAATCTTTCACATGAGATTGTCTCACTATATTTATGTCCTTGAATCAGAATAGGCATGTTTAGGGGACGCCTCAGAACCTCTTGTGATGTCAGAGAACAAAGAAATCTCATTTAGAACAAATGATGTGGGCGTTCTTATGGATAGATCTTCAATGTTAATTGATGATAAATTTACTTATTTCGTTGCTTAGGAGATTATAGATGATGATGAAGTGGAACTTCGCTTTGTGGCAGATTGCCAGCAAAGAGCGGATTGGCTGAATTGGAAGGTAACAATTCAGGTTGTACTACAATCTCTGAATAAAAGGCAGGTTTTCGGTCCGGTTGTGCTATGCCCATTGAATGTTAAGCCGGTAGAACAAAAATAGGTCTTTGTTCGAAAGGGTAATGAGAAGAATGAGGTTTTGCGTTATAAAGTTAGACTTATGGCGTAGGGTTTCCATCAATGCCCTCAAATTGATTATAAGGAGATGTATTCTCCGGTCATGGACATCATCACCTTCTGCTACCTCATAAGTTTGGTTGTGTCCAAGAAACTAAATATGCAACTTAATTATGGATGTAGTTACTGCATATCTCTATGAGGATCTTGATTTAGAGATATACATAAAAGTGTCAGATGACATTGCTATACCCAAATCAAGTAACTCTAAACTATGGAGTGCTCATATAATTAGATTGAGACGTTCATTGTATAGATTAAAACAATCCGGTAGGATGTGGTATACACGTCTTAGTGACTACTTGATTATGAAGAGATACAAGAACGATGACTTAAGCCCTTGCGTGTTCATTAAAAAAACAAGTTTATGATTTGCTATAGTAGCTGTTTATGTAGATGATATGAACATCACCGAGACTCTTAATGAGATCAATGAGACAGTTGGTTGTTTGAAATCTGAATTTGAGATGAAAGACCTCGATAGGACTCGATTTTGTCTCGGATTAGAGCTGGAACATCTAGTTGGTGGAATCCTTATTCACATGTCTGCTTATGTCCAAAAAATGCTCAGGCGATTTAATATGGACAAAGCACATCTTGTTAGTACGATAATGGTTGTTCGCAGTCTGGACCCCAAGAAGGATCCATTTCGTCTGGTAGATGACGATGAGGAGATCTTGGGAGTTGAAATTCTATATCTTAGTGTTATTGGAGCTTTGTTGTATCTAACTCAATGCACGCGTCTAGATATTGCTTTCTCAGTGAACTTGTTGACTAGATTTAGCTCTGCGCCTACGCAACTTCATTGGAATGGAGTAAAACAAATCTTCAGATACTTGAAGGGTTCCATTGACTTGAGTTTATTCTTCCCTTACAAAGAGTACAGAGATAAATTTGAAAGTCCCAGAAAATGGATGGTTGAATCGCAGCATGCAAATTCCAGAGCCCTAGATGGACCAGAATCATGCCTTCGATCCATCGGACATTGGCACTGTTGCGAGCAGTTTTATTACAGTCCTCTGTTATGAAACACTTGTTGATGTGTTAGTTAGATTTACTGATGCTGGGTATCTCTCTGACCCACACAAATGTCGTTCACATACTATTTATGTTTTCACTATGGTAAACATGGCGATTTATTGGAGATCAACTAAACAAACCTTTGTTGCTATTTTCTCAAATCATTCAAAGATCATTGCTTTTCATGAAGTAGTTAGAGAATGTGTCTGACTTAGGTCAGTCATTTATCACATTCGAGACCATCTACTACGACAGCTCCCACTTGCATCTTTGAGGATAATGCGACATGCATTGAACCGATGAAGTTAGGTGAAATTAAGGGTGACAATACAAAATATATATCACTAAAATTCTTCTTCAATCAGCAATAACATCAGCTGTTGAATATCCATGTGAGTCAGGTAGGTTCGACGGATAATGTTGCAGACATGTTTACCAAGTCATTACCCAAATCTACATTTTTGAAACATGTAAGAAGCATTGATATGCGTAGGTTATCTGAACTCCATGACTGAGTTTACAGTCAGAGGGAGTTATATTTCTGTAGACATCGGGGGGAGTCAACATCACATGTAGTAGCGTTTGTAGTTTATGCGCTGTACTCTTTTTTCCTTAGACCAAGATTTTCTTTTACCCATGAGGTTTTTGTTTGCTTGGCGAGGTTTTTAGTGAGACAACATTCCATGCATCATTCTTAAGGCCATCGACACAAGGGAGAGTGTTTAAGGAGATTTGTTCTCTGTAACTTTTGGTGTGTGTCTTGTCCTAGTCAGATAATATTTAGTTCAGATAGAGATAGAGATAATCTCTATTTTATAGGGATACTGATTATAACAAATTGTATCAGCCTATATATGAGATTCTATTAATGAAAGAGTTACAGTTTTCAGTCTATCAATTATTCCTCTACAACATTTCCCTTATCTTTTTAATGCTTTAAATATAGTACCCATCAAAGATTGGTTTGAACTAAATCTACGGTTTTTCTTGGGTTTGTCTTTTTGGGAAGTTCAAAATTTGGCATGCCGATGACACCAAAGATGGGCTTCCCTTTATTATAGTAGAATAGTAGAAAGTAGAATAGAAAGTAGTGTTGAGTCTATTTATGTTGAGTTCCTCTTCTCCCCCAAAAATACTTTCACATTTCGAACCCTAACGGCGTCGCCGCCCCTCTTTCCCATTCCCTTTATCTCATTTCCGGTTACCTTTTTCCTTCTCTCACTGATCTTTGGTTCCTCCTTCCCCTTGTCCTCTTTACCCCATAACCCAAAATGGAGCCAGTTTCTTATTTGGCTGCCGTGGTTGAGGATGTCGATGACATTACAACCCAGTCAGAGGCCGCTATGGCCTTTTGATGATGATGATGATGACAGGATTGACGTCATCGATCTTGTCTTGCGAACGACGACAGAAGGAGGTGGAGATGCGCTATAGGATCACGCAACTTTTTGGGCCGGTGTCTTTATCAGAGGTTCGAGATTAGCCGCTCAAGGCAACCATGACTCGTCTGTGGCATGACTCACTCAGCCCGAGCAAGGTGGTACTTCACTGGCATGACGATGACCAATTTTTTTGTAGTTTCGGCGATCCCGTTGCTCTTAAGCGGGCCGTGCGTGGGCCTTGGTTTTACTAGGATTACATGATAGTCATTGAAGAATTTGACAGATTCTTTGACCCCTCAGCGGTGACACAGATGTGGGTGTATGCTCATAATGTTTCGAAGTTGGCAATGATCCGAGACTGGGTAGAGCGGATCGAGAACTTCATCAGTGAGTACATCAAGCACGATTAGGCTTTCTTGTCGACCGGAGTTATGAATATCAAGGTACAGGTTGATCTCCGGTGCGATGTGGCGGTGAAATGCAAGATATGGTTTGCATTGGAATGCAAGATATGGTTTGCATTGGAATGCATGTGCTAATCTCCTTTGAATACTCAAACTTAAGGGGCTTTTGCTCTCTTTGCGGACTCTTTATGCATGGCGCAAATGGTTGTGTAATGCAGCGGGCTAATGAGGAGCGGCGGGAGGAGAAAGTTTCGGCCCAGGCTTCACATGCATATCCAGGCTTTGAAAACAAGACTAGCATGTTCTCTGCCTCTTCCACCACCTCAACAATGCCACCGCAGCAGACGACAAAAAATCAACAGCCTCGGATGGCGTGGCATTGACGACCGAGGTTGTGCATGGTGGACACATGGCAAGCACGAAGGGTGCTCGAGAAGAGAGTCCAAGACACATATACTTCATGCAAAAGAACCCTCTCTTCGAGGGGGACCCACTAGTCCAATTTAGTTTTTTTGCAGATTCCAGCCTCAGCTGGTACACCAAGGCCAAGCCCATTTGGGCCAAACCGTAAAGCCCATAAAGCTGTGGGGAATGGCTCGAAGGCCAAAAGTTTTACCGTCAAATCTGAACGACATCGTTCAACCCTGGTGGCGCGGACAGTTGGATCATCTCCGCAGGAGGAGAGCCTAGGGCACGAAGACGGGGCATCATCGCTAACTATGGGAGGATCACAACCTTCCGCTCTGATCATAGCGAGCAGAATTAAGAGAGGGATGCGGGAGGAGACCCCGTCGTCGGTCAGTCCGCCGGTCAGTAGGGCATCGAGTGATCGAGTGACCGGATTGTCCAAGTATGAGTCCCACAAAAGAAGGTGGTGGCATTGACTCCAGTCGCTGAAAAGACGGTTGAAGAGCAACATGTGTTGCTATGTAGTCTGGGGGTGCATAAGTAGATAAGATGTGAGACCCAGATTTTTTTCCAGTCATTACCTTACGTTGAATTCTATCTAGTTATGTCTTATGGTAGAGGAAAAATAGTTATAATGATTACTCAAGTTTGTCACAATCGACAATTTGATCACTGAAGTTTAGAAAATATCAAAAAGGTTACTAAACTTTAACTTTGTGTATCAATTTGATCACTTTGTCTATTTTAAACATTCTAATTTGTCAAATATTTTGCTTATATAGATATGATTATGAGAGAAATGCATATAGCATAAGTGAGAGAAGTATAAAAACCATAATGAAATAAGAAAAATTGACATTCAAGATAAGCAAAGTGATCAATTTGATAGACAAAATTAAAGTTCAGTGACTTTTTTGATATTTTTCAAGCTTCAGTGATCAAATTGTCGATTCTGACAAAGTTTAGTGATCATTTGGGTCATTTTTCCTACGGTAGAGTTTGTAACAAGCAAGGAATAAAATATTGGATATCGAGGATATATCGACGTTCCAAAATTTGGATATATCGACGGAAATATCGATGAAATATCGATCCAGTGAAAATTCTGACGGAAACTAATAAAAATATTAGGAAATTTGTAATGAAACTTTTGGAGGTTGTTATATGATCAATTATCTACCTTATGTGAAAAGAAAATATTGATCAAACATCAAGATATATGAATTTGTTATATTACTATATGAATTAGTACGTGTTAAGTGTTGATAATTATTAAAAAATAATTCAATAGTTCTAATTTTATTTTTTGATGGCTAAAACTTAATGGGAGACTAGATTATCACGTATTTGGTACAATATGTTACACATCACACATCACAAAATCAAATATATAAATACTTCAAAACCACGTAGAGGACCTATGAGGTTCGAAATTCACACTATTTTCTTCATCTCCTTGTGCATAATCATGTGTGTATTGTGAAGAATAATCATTAAATGATTATTCTCCTATGTAATTCTGCATTTATTGGACATGCCACGTGAAAGATGGATTAAACATTGAGCATGTGAAGATTAGACATTTACTAAACTAAATGTTAAATGTGAAAAGTTTATAGAAATATCAGAAATATCGGGGATATATTAGAAATATTGATAAAAATCGATATTTTAAAAAAAATATGAGAATATATTTAAACTTTTTTTAGGTAACTCCAAAAAAAGATATTGACGAAATATCGTGGATTTTATCATACCTATACCTTAGTAAGAAGCGAGGTGTACTGTAACTCAATTCTTTTTTATCTTTCATTAAAAAAAAAGAAGAAATAGAAATATAAACCGACTTCACAGGAACGCCCAAAAGATCCACAAGTTTTTTTAGTTTTGTTTTTGGATAAATCTACAAGCTATCTTTGGGAAGAAGAAAACGAAAAGTCAAATGAATTATCTTATTGGCAAAGCCAAGTTCCCCTACATAAATACGCACCGTATCTCTCATTAGCTATTAGTCTGTCTAGAGAGAGAGAGAGAGAGAGAGAGTGTGTAGTAGTGAGAGAAATCGAAGGAGAGAGCGATAATAGCGGATTACGGGTACGCTTTGGGTTCCGAGATACCATCAAATCTTTCTTCTGCTTGTTAGGGTTTTATTTTGTTTTGTGTACTTTGAATTTGCGGCTCACTGGACGCTTATTCTTCTCTTCGTTTCGTGGAGCCATGGCTTCTTCTTCTTCCTCGTCTACTATGGTGATCAAGGTACCATCTTTTATCATCCTACGCTTCTAATTGTGATTCCCATTTGTGTGTGTGTGTGTTTGTGTTTCGAATTAGGGGTTTTAATTTGTGAAATTCGACATGAGAGGAAGGGTTATGAGTAAAAGATTGAAGCGTTTGGCTCTTTATGTAGTAATCTAGCTGATCATGGACTCCGATCAGTATGATCGGTTTGATTTTGTGGTAATTTGTTTTTTCCTTTGAATAGCTTTAGTCAATTTTGATATTTTAACATGAAATTGAATACTTGTACTGTCGGTCTGTTCTTGTTTTCGATCACTGTATTATCATGATACCAATTTATATGTCATTTTATATTTCTCGTGTGATTGGTGGATATGTATCGGTCACGATTTGAGAACACTGTTTGGTGGCGGTGTGTGTTTGAAGTGTTCTTTTAACATGATGTTGATTGATGATGCAGGTTAAGTATGGGGATACACTGAGGCGTTTCAACGCTGGTGTTGATGAGAATGATCAACTGGATCTTGACATGGGCGGGTTGCGGTTTAAGATACTGAGTCTCTTCAATCTTCAACTTGATGCTGATATCGCCATGACCTATGTTGATGAGGATGGTGATATAGTCTCTCTGGTGGATGATGATGATTTGCGCGATGCTATGAAACAGAATATGAAGTTCTTGAGGATTGATGTACAGATGAAAAATGACAAAACTGAGAAGGCTACTCCCAGATCAAGTGGAAGCTCCACCCCTCTGAGATCTCCGCAAGCCCTGACTGCAGAGATTTTTAAGTCTGTCCCGGAGCCATATCGTGAAGTACTTTCAAAAGTTCCTCTTGAGTTGGCTGCAAGACTTGGAGCCTCTAGACCACCCGTCTTTGCGGAGATTGCAGACTACCTTTCAAAGATGGGATTGTCTTCTTTACTTCCTGATTCCAATGTTCAGGCTGGTGGAGTTGCAGGCACAAAGAATGATTCTTCTGAGAAACCCTCGGCTCAACCTGGGGGATCAAGCTCCAATAAAAGTCGGGGAAAGATTTCTGGGAATGGCATCGAAGATGTGCGGTCGATACCTCACTTAAGTCGGGTTGAAGAGAATGTGACTGAGGATGTGCGGTCGATACCTCACTTTACTCGGGTTGATCTCAATGCACTTCCTTCTGAGTGTTATCCATCTGGACCCACACCAATGAAATTCGCACCAGCTGGAGCTACTTCTCATACTGCTGATGGTAGGAAGGAGGCAAAAAAGATTAATGGCAAGTCTCTTGGTTGTGATGGATCCTCAGGCTCTGATACCCCTGCAATGAATGCTAATGATACGAGCAATAATCGCTTCAATGAATGTCCATTTTCAGGAACTCCTATTGCAAATGATGCAGCTGCTCCATATCACCGCCTTCGTCATCCTTTCAAGAGGAATCACTCTGAAGCAATGGGTGGTATGTTCCACACTGGTGTACGCTGTGATGGTTGTGGTTGTCATCCAATAATTGGACCTCGGTTCAAGTCCATAGTGTAAGGATCTTATTAAACCCCATACTTTTTCTATGGTTGTTGACCTCATTGCTGATGTTATTTTCTGTTTTTTTTATGGGACTGCAGGCAGGAAGACTTTGACCTGTGTCGTATATGTTTTGAAAGTATGGGTAATGTGGCCAATTACATCAGGATTGACCACCCTGTGAATTATCGCCATCCTCGTTCCTTCAAGGGGATGCATGAGCATGTATGTAATCAGTTATATCTTATCTTGTTTTGGTTACCACGTTTTGCACTGTGAACCTGACATATATCTTCTGATCATAAATTTCAGCCTCCGTGGATGGGTCCTCCAATATTGCCAAAGATTCTGAGGAATGGTGGCATGAAGCATGGGCGACCTAAGCTTGACAGCCGCTTTGTTTTGGATGTCAATGTAATGGATGGTACCGTAATGGCTCCATCTACTCCATTTACCAAGATTTGGCGGATGCGCAATAATGGCGGTTTGGCCTGGCCTAAAGGAACACAACTCATGTGGATTGGTGGAGACAGATTTAGCAAATCAGCTTCAGTGGAGGTAGAGGTAGCACATCTTTTACGTTATTTTTTGTTCGAGTCATGTTTATTTGCTTTTCTTTTGTTCATGTTGCTGTGTTTTAGATGGACAATTATGTGTTTTCATTTGTATTCATTCTTTATTTTTGGGCTTTTGGTGTCATCGGCACTCTTTTCAGATTCCTCTGCATGGTGTGTTTGCTGATAATGAACTGGACATTGCTGTTGATTTTATCGCGCCTGAGACACCTGGACGATACATCTCATATTGGAGGATGGCTTCTCCAGCTGGCCAAAAGTTTGGACAACGTGTTTGGGTTCTCATTCAGGTATATTCATCATTGCAGGGCAGATTTGATTTTGGTGCCAAGTTGGCACTTCTAATGAAGTGCCATAATTTGTCTGTGATTGTTGTGTTCTGCAGGTGGATTCTTCTCTCAAGGACTCATTGGTTGAGAGCTTTCAAGGTCTGAACTTAAACCTTCCCCCTGAGAACATGGTTAACCATCCTCAACATGTGGGCAGTGACATTTTCCAACCATCTAGCTCCAACTCAGTGAAGGAACCAGCGATGCCAATTCCTAACGAGCTGCCTGAAAATGAGCAGGATTTGAACTTCCCAATCAATGATAGCTTACTAGTTGGTCATAGTGTTCCATCCCCTAAAGCACCAGTGGCCTCTTCAACTGTGTCATACCCAACTGTTGACCAGAGTGTTCCATACCTCCAGAGTGTTCCTGTGCCTACTGTACCAGTGGCTTCTTTAACTGTGGCATACCCATCTGTCGACCACAGTGTTCCATCCCTCACTGCCCAAGTGCCTTCTTCAACCGTGACTTACCCCAGTGTTGATGTATCTGCACCTACCCCGCCGTCACCCAAATCCATCCCTGTTGTCACTGCACCAGCATCATCTGAAGGGACCAGCTCAAACAACACTGTGGAGGATGCCCTCATGAAGGAGCTTGAGTCGATGGGATTCAAGCAGGTGGATCTCAACAAGGAAGTTCTGCGCAGGAACGAGTACGACCTGGAGCAGTCTGTCGAGGATCTCTGCGAGGTTGATGAATGGGACCCCATCCTTGAAGAGCTCCAGGAAATGGTTAGCCTTATAAGCCACACAATGAAAACCTTTTACCCTCGACTCATATTTTATCAGTACTAAAAAGGACTACTGTGTTTGTGCAGGGTTTCTCTGATTTAGAGATGAACAAGAAGCTGCTTGTGAAGAACAATGGGAGCATCAAGCGTGTGGTGATGGATCTCATCAATGGTGACAAGGTCTAGATGAAATAGACGGCTGCCCAAATAAACCTAGTAGTATATATATATATATATATATATATATAAAACCTAGTGGTTATAAAAAATAAATGGACTGGCGTTAGCCATGCACTATGATGCTTAATTTGAACTTGATTTTGTAATTATACTTATTCTGGTACCGGTGTCAGTGTTGTGGATATCTAATCTAAGCTTGTGGGGGTTTTATTATGTAAATCTTCTGCCCCTGGTGCTCCTCTCATTATATATATGAATGCGTGATTTCTGTATCATAATGTTCTGTTTTTTTCACCAAGTGTGAAAGTGCGAATCTGGTGCCCTTAAAAATAAGCCACTGAGGGTGGAGTTGCCTATCTTCCACGGCAACTTTAGCGGTTGAAACTCCATTTAACATGTATCTTGCTGGTTATGTGTTACAAAGGACAAGCCTTTCTGCTGCTTAAATTGCTTATGTAGCAACAGGTCAGACTCTTCCTTCTTTATCACCAGTTCGGTTGCCTCTCGTCTTTAACCATCGTTGCTCATCTCATCAATTTCTTGGCATTGTCAATTGATTACAATAACAACACAGAATCTCTGCTAAACTTGTTTGGCAATTTTGCATCTTATAAAGGTTGTGACCTAAAGGCCAAGAAAGAGCTCTCAAAGGAGTGAAGCACAAGCAAATGAGAAGCTTAAGAAAACTACATGACTAAATAGTCCAGGCTCTTCCTCGACAGTAGTGGCTTTACTAATGTGGCTCCATGTTGACAAGATCGGTTCCCATGTGCCCTTGATTAGTTTTATGGCTCCTCACAGAGACTTCTTCACACTACTATATTCATTCCCCAACTCTCTCTCTCCTCTCTCTTTCTCCACCCAAATTCTTAATCCTCTCCATGATTCCTTCTGCAGATCAAGACTGAAACCTCTGAGCCCTCTAAAGATTAATTAACCTCATAAACCCATTAAAAAACCCATTTAAGTAATCTCAATCATGGGGGTCATGCAATTTAATTGAGAGCTACAGTTCTTCACTGCAAGAAGCTTTGTTTTTGCTTACTGAGAGTTGTTGGTTCCCTTTCAAGAGGGATCTTTCTCTTCTCCCCATAAAAGAGCTTTGAAGAAAATCTCTTTGGGCATTCAACTTTTGTTCTTTTGGGTTTTGCTGTCAACATCTCTCTCTCTCTCTCTCTCTCTGCTAGAACATGTGGGGTTCCATGCTTTTGCCTCCTCCGAATACATGTAAGTTTACAAACAGGCTTTTGGGCCTTTTGTAATTGTTGTTGTTGTTGTTGTTGTTGTTGTTGTTGAGATGTGTTTAGCAGCAAAAAGCTCACCGTTTTGTTTCATGTCAGCTTATCCAGTTCACACTGACTGACTCAGTGGTTTAAAGCTTTCTCCTTTTTGGGGTTCCTGATATGGTGTCTCATTTTGCTATGGTATAGAAGCTGAATTCCACTCATTTTGTAGAAGATGGAACCTGGGAGTAGGTTTTACTCAGATGATGTTGAGTTCAAGTTGGACTCCAAATGGCTGATTGATCCTAAGCATCTGTTTGTTGGGCCAAGAATTGGAGAGGGAGCTCATGCCAAAGTCTATGAGGGCAAGTAAGTCGTATTGGTTTTACTAAAAGTTTCTGCCCTGAAAAGTTGGTTTCTGGATAATGCCATCTTGATTAGTTTAGATTTGCAATTATGTTGTCATCTTCTATAGATTTGGGAGTATAATCTGCTTTTATGATGTAGATGGTGCAAAAGACTAGCTTCTCTAAATTCTGGTGTAGTGGTTTCTGATTGGGCCATGGGAAAAGGACTTTGAGTGTCTGAAGTGATTAGATTGCGAGTAATTAGAGTTCAGTTTTGTGTCCTGTTATGCTGCATTTATCTCACTCCTTTAGGTTTTGGCATTCTGGGTTGCATTCAGGTACAAGAACCAGACTGTTGCAATCAAAGTTCTTCATAAAGGAAAAACTCCGGAAGAGGTCACCAAGAGACAAGGCCGGTTCGCCAGAGAGGTTGAGATGTTGTCTAGAGTTCAGCATAAGAATTTGGTCAAGGTTTGATTTATTTTTTCAGAAACGTTCATTTGGTTAACTTCCAGAGTTCCAATTGTGTATATTATGTCCTCTGGTAACCGTATCTCATCTTAGTGGTCATTAATTTAGCTGTTTGCTTCTCAACAGTTTATTGGTGCCTGCATGGAGCCGGTAATGGTACTAGTTACTGAGCTTTTATTGGGTGGTACATTGCGCAAATATTGTCTTAATCTGCGGCCGAAGTGTTTGGACACACGAGTTGCTGTTGGTTTTGCACTAGATATTGCTCGAGCAATGGAATGCTTACACTCTCATGGGATTATACACCGTGACTTGAAGCCTGGTATGTTCAGTTTTTGCAGTTTATGGATATTAAAGGATTCATTTGATAATATGTATCAGAATTGTATGCGTAAAAATACTCAGGGGAAGTAGGAAAAGATGTACATTAAGCTAGTGATTGAAGATAGGCCACTCTTCAGTTAATTATTTATCCTATATGACTTGGATGCAGAAAACTTGCTCTTGACAGCAGACCACAAAACGGTTAAACTTGCAGATTTTGGGTTAGCCAGAGAAGAGTCATTAACAGAGATGATGACTGCTGAAACTGGAACATACCGTTGGATGGCTCCAGAGGTATACTCTTCCTCCTCTTCCACTCACTTCCGATTTATCGAATATAAACATACTTAATTGAGTTTTTTTATTTGTTTGCAGTTGTACAGTACAGTTACGTTGAGGCAGGGGGAGAAGAAGCATTACAACCATAAAGTGGATGCCTATAGCTTTGCAATTGTTCTGTGGGAACTCTTGCACAATAGATTGCCTTTTGAAGGCATGTCAAATCTTCAGGCAGCATATGCAGCAGCATTTAAAGTGAGAATATGTTCCCTTTCTAAATTATATTCCCATCTTTTATTGCATAATTATTCGATAGATATCTCCGCAACTGCTAAATTTTGCTGATGATAATACTCTCTATTCCAGAATGTGAGGCCTAGTGCTGACAACGTCCCGGGCGAGTTGAATCTCATCCTAACTTCGTGCTGGCAGGAGGATGCAAATGCTCGACCTAATTTCAGTCAGATAATTCAAATGCTACTAGATTATCTTTACATCATAGCTCCTCCTCAACATGCAATTCCTTCTCGAATTTTCACCGAGAACAGTGTCTTAGCGCCAGAGTCCCCTGGTACAAGCTCCTTGATGGCAGCACGTGATGAAGGGGAGACACCCAAAGCACCAATGGAAGATGAGCCAAAAGGATTCTTCTTCTGTTTTAAACAGTGCTACTGATTGCTAGACATTAGTTGAAGAGAAGATGTCTAATCTGTCGTTCGGGTCAATAATATCCAGAGGGAAGCTTCTAAACAGTAGAATCTAGTCCGAAAAGTACATTTTGTTAACGTGGTAAATGTTTAAGTTGATCGGTATTCATTTCATCAGGTTAAACTTTAGATGAATGCTCTACATTGTATATTCTCTGCTCCATTGGATCTAGTAAATATGTAGGATCTTAGCTACGGTTAGATAAGCTTACACGCAGTATCTGTTACTGTGGAGTTTGGTTTCCTTGTGAGGCTTAACCTTAACCTGTTGGATGTGAAATGCAACTTCATTTTTCCGCAAGGAGAGAAGGAATTGAAACCGCTATGTAGTTTGGTTTAATAGTATCTGAGCCTGGTCTATCTTCTTTGTATCTGTTAGATTTATATGAAGGGCATCTGTATAAGTAGTTCTAATGTATAGTAAACATTGCTACTCAAGTACTCATGAATGTTGATTGTGTTAGAGCAACTGGTACATCGATATAAAGCCATTATGAAATATAGTACATTTCCCAAATACAATAGTGGGTCTCTTGTCTACCAATAGTCATTGCAGGAACAAGACCCTTCTTTGAAATGGTGGAAGCGGTTCCAATCCCTAACAATAATTTCTCTGTTATAGAACTTTGATATTAACTTCGTTGCGTTGTGGCAGTCTGTACAAACTCGAAGGTTTTTGGAAATTCGAAGTATCGTTCCAGGAGGGGTTCTGATAGGCCCGAATGCGATGGCCAACTTCTCACTATGGTGGGAAACTGAGGCTTGCTTATCATCTTCCTCTGCATCCAGTCTTCCATCTGCTGTGTTCGTACATAACCAGCCCCCTTGATCTGTTTCATCATATCGTGAGTTGCATTGTACACCTCCTCCGAGTGTGGACCTACCTTGTCCTCGGCAAAGAACTCATAGATCACTCCATCCAACTCGATTAGGCTACATCCAGGAGCCACCTTCTCTATTCTGTTCTCTTTCATTTGATTTCTCATCTTAATAGCATCCACACACCTACCAGCGGATGCATATATATATTAGACAGAAGTATGTAGTCACCGCTGTGAGGGGTCTCCAATCTGATTATCTGTTGCAATGCTTCTTCACCAATTTCAACATTTTTGTGTGCTCTGCATGAAGCTAACAATGTCCTCCAAACAACAGCATTGGGTTGAATAGGCATGTTGTTGATGAACTGATGTGCCTCTTCAATCAACCCAGCTCGACCCAAGATATCAACCATCGCACCATAGTGCTCAATCCTCGATTCAATTCCAAAATCACTGTTCATGCTGACAAAAAGATTTTGGCCCTCCTCAACCATACCCGCATGACTACAAGCAGAAAACACAGCAAGTAAAGTGACATCATTTAGTTTGATGTTCTTCTCCTGCATCAATATGAAGTATTCAAGAGCCCTTTTCCCCTGCCCGTTACTAGCAAGACCTCGAATTAGTGCTGTCCTTGAGAAGACATTTACAGAAGACATTCTATTAAAAACTTCAATCGAATTATCCACGCAACCACATTTTGCATAGAAATATATCAGCGCAGTTCCAAGGGTAACAGTAAGCTTCATCTTCTTCTTCTTTATATAAAAGTCAACCCATTTTCCAGTATCCAAAGCTCCAAGAGCAGCACAGGAGTACAGCACACTGACCATGGTAACCTCATTCGGATCCACATTAGCCTTCTGCATTGCATGAAACAGACAAAGCGCCTCCCTGCATCTATTTGCTTGGCCATAACCAGAAATCATCGCACTCCACGTGACAACATCTCTGCGTTCCATCTGATCAAATATTCGTCCGCTGTATCCACTCGACCACATTTTGCATACATATCCACCAAAAAAATAACCAACGCAATGTTCCCCTTCAACCCATTCGCCTCTACATACTCCCCGATCCACTCTCCCAGCTCCAAATTCGCTACTCTCCCGCACGCCGTCAAAACACTGATCAACGTAACCTCATCAAACCCAACACCCATCTCCAACATTCCCTTGAACAGCTCCACAACCTCGCCCCACCGCTCATTCTTCATGTAACCGGCCAGCATCGCATTCCACGCCATCACATTTCTTTCAGGCAATTCATCGAACACCTGGCGTGCAACCTCGAGACGGCCACACGCAGCATACATACGAATCAAAGTGTTCACAGTATACCTATTTGCCTTGATGAAACCACATTTCACAATGTGGGCATGAACCTGCTCTCCTTGCTTCAACGCCCTCAGCCTAGAACCCGCTTTGAGCACACTCGAAAACGTGAACTGGTCCAGCGGGACAGAGTTTCCGATCATTTTGTTGAACATAACAACTGCGTCGAGTGGGGATTTTTGAATGTGAGGCTTCGGACGATGATGTTGTAGGCGAGGGCGTCGGGGTTTTCGGCATTGTCGAAAATGGAGAGAGCGTAGGCCATGGCGTTTGGGAGAATTAGAGCGGCGGATTCGAGGAGGTTTTCGGTGATGGAAGGGTTGAGAAGGAGGCGGGTTTTGATGAGGTGGGCGTGGACTTGGTTGAGGTCTCTGGTGGTCTTGCATTTGTGGAGGACTAGGGTTTTGTGGGAATTGGGGGATTACAGTTATTCCGGTTAGGGATTTGGCGGGAGGAGAGAGCGTTGCTGTTGAGAGCAACTATAGAGAAAAAATAGATTTTAAAGAATATTTGATATTTTTTCGCTGTTTTTTCATCTTATTTTTTAAAATAAATAAAGAGACGAGAGAGAACAAACAATTTTCTAATAGAAAATTACAGTAACTTGTAAATTTTTAGAGAGTGAATTATCATTAATATTTTGTGAGTTTTAACGTCTTCCAAGCTCTTTTTCATGAGTTTTAATAAAAAATATATAATATTATATTATTATAATGAATAAAAATATAATTGTAATAAATATAGAAATCTACAAAATAAGAAACTATTGGAGTTGGAGCATAATTTTTTTAGAAATTTTAAATTTTACTTTCCTGTTTTATAAAAATTATGAAAAATTTGTTCGAGATGCTCCGATGTCATTTTGTCCAAAGGTCTCACTGAAACTTTTGTACACCAAACAAAAAAAAAGAAGGGAAATTTCCCGTTTTCCTTTAAATACTCTACCTTTTTTCATTTTAAGTAAATTAACTAAATAATGAACCCTTTTTTTTAGCTAATATTTAGTACTTTTTGCCTAGTAATTCGTGTTTATAGATTATGTGTCTGGTAAACTAATCGTTATGCTGCAACTTGTATGTGACGTTGAATTTATAATTTCATATTGTCGGAAATAGTCATGCTACTATGTCTTAACTTTGTCCATTTCTTTCATCTGACAGTGTACGTAGCTCATTTTCACAACCTTTTAGTTAGATCTTCACCTCCCTTTCCTTAGAAGCTGGTTTTGTGAGTTTGAACTAGCTGCTGCTAACAGAAACTTTCATCTCTGGGTAGCAATAGCCAATAGCATAGCCATCAGATAGATTGCCTTGCTTAGTTGCTTTGTCTGTCAGGTTCTGCAACAACACAGTTCGTGATTCGTTAAATGAGATTACAACTCAAGAATCTGATACGGATTCGTCATCGCTGTCCGGAGTACCTTTCGAGTATATTAGTATGTACGTAGATACTCTTTTAAAGAATGGCAAATAATGAAGTTCGAGATCGTGAAATGTCGACACAAGCAACTAGAAGCCTAAAAGCATGCATGCCTAACTTATAGTCTCATGAGTCATGAGTATCTAGAAACCTTGGCATTCAGCAGCATGATTGAAGCTGATCGATTAAGAAAGCCACTATCTTTTATGCCTTTAATGGCCGGGCATAGAATCAAATCTCAGGATCACTCTCTTTTTCTCAGTAGTTATTATATTATATTCCTATGCTCGAAATAACTCTGATATGAACCAAAAAAAATCTAGAGAACTAGATTCGAGTCTTATCATTTTGGAATAAAGATGAGAATGAATCACTATAAATACAAGTTTCTTCCCCAACCCAACTCTTAAATCTTGTGGTTGGAGAACAATGTGGAGATCAAGCAATGACTACCCTGTCAAACACCAAACAGACTACTACTCTCATGTCAATAGGATGGCTAGAGCACCTAGTGTTCTCACTGATGTCCCTCACTTCGGCCAAACCCTATTCAACAAAAACAACAATAACAACCCGGTGCCTCAGAGCCATGACCACCGCGGCGCTCACTATGATCAATACCTGCAGAGGCAGCAAAACCCTGAGCATGTTAAGAGTGTAGTTGAAGTGACCGAGAGAGTCACACAATGTGACAAGGATGGCAACTGTGTGAGTATTGAAGAAACCGTCGATGTTGAAGCTGATGGCTACGTTCAGAAGAAGCACAAGGGATTCGAGTTGTTCAAGTGGAGGACCTTCAAGCCACGCTAGAGGGTTCGGAGCTAGCAGAATCAGAATGTGTGGTGATCATGGCAGGATATTGGCAAAGTAGCAACTGACTAGCTATCAGTACTACTAGAGCTACTTACAGTATCACATATATAAATAAAATGCCTGTATGATACATGTTGAACTGCTTAGGCTCTTAACAGGATGTCATTCTTATATATTTTATATACACTTTTACAGTTTTACTTCTTAAATAAAAGGTTTATATTACTGGTGGTGTTGCTCCAATTGTCTTGATGGCTTGTATCACTTGTATGCCATGCCTCTCCTAAAAGATGTTTTATGTTGGTTGAGGGCTTGAAGCCTTCTTTTTTTTGTGAACTGGTGATAAGGAAGATAAGGCAGGACATAGTGTTTAGCACTTGCTTTACACCATGTTACACTCATTCGTCGCTAGATCTCAGAAGAACAACAGCAGCAACATCAAAATACAAAACTAATCAACTACCAGAAGCTCGAAATGCTAAGAGTAACGAGTATAAGTAAACCAAGAAAACCGGCTATAATGAACAACATTGAGGAATTGTCATCTGCATATGAGTATGGAAGTTTGAGATTTAGAGATAACGAAAGTAAATCTCCAGCATTGTACTTGAAAAGAACCATACAACTTGAATAGACTTCTCTTTCCTAGCCATTTTTGTATGAGCATTGTACTTGAAAATAAGCGCCATACAACTTGAACAGACTTTTCTCTTCTAGCCATTTTTGTATGTAATAGTGTCAAAACTTGTGTGCATAAAAGATAATGCGCACCCAAATAAGTTCAGCTCACAATAAACAAGAGCAATCTGCAAAATCCAGAAAAGAAAACAGAATCAAGTATCATCACTATCTGGTATTTCAACCTCATCACTATTGTATCTCCTTGAAGACCTTTTATCAAACAAATTTCTAAGGCTGTTCTTGCTCTCTCTACGCCTCCTATGGACACGACTCGAAGAACCATCTAGCTCATCAAGTACTAACCCCGACTCCAACCTTTTGGACACTGCCACAAGCTCATAAGCATCCCACAGTGACTGTCCAAAGTCCCATCTTGCACTAGTACAACTCTCACTAGCTGAAGACGATGCTGACTTTCTCATTGCCTCGAGCTTGAACCGTGACGGTAATATGCCCTTGTAGTTTCTCCGGCGGGCGTCAAATTCGGACATGGGCCTAGAGCTGCCAGAGTGACTCTGCCAGGCTTGTGCCACTGCCTTGAGGATTTCAAGTTCTTGTTCATGATCTTGCTGTAACTTTTTCTTCATTCTCTAGCTTAGCATGATAATCTTGTATGGGCCATATTATCTTGGACAACTTAGAACCTCACATGGCTACTATGCAAAGAGGAATAAGTTAGCAACCATATCCTTTTGCCGTGACTGGTGACAAAAAATTTATCTCCAGAAATCCTCTAAATAAGTTCTCCCACGTTCAGTTTCATTTCGTGCGTAAATAACATGGGCTGTGTTATATGTGTGGATATAAATCGGGCCTACTGAAAGGAGTGAGGGAAAGCCTTTTCTCTTTTGGTTACATGGAGGCCCACAAAGATCTTCAATGGACGCATTTGAGGCATGAGGAGTAAAAATGAGAGAGCCTGAAAAAGAAGTTAATAAGTAACAAAAAACCCTAGGCACCGTGAATGTTGGAACTGCTCTACTCTACTAAGCTAACTAACAGAAGAATAAAAAGAAAAGATAATTTCATTCATCGAGCATGTCTCAGAACAGTACATTCAACAGATATATAGTCGAGCACAAAAGTACATAGCTACGGGCCTATGGCTAATGATATTGTCTTGGGCTTGAAATGGTCGTAACAAGTAATCCCCCCTAAGAGGAGACCCGTCCTCGGACTCCAAAGTCCGGAAATCGAGCCATCATAGTGTAAGTGTTCCCATGTAGCATCTACTTCAGGCAACCCTGTCCATTGAACCGGCCACTTAGTGACAGACCTCTTCTTCTTACGTTCCACTGTCATGTCCAAAACGTGTTCAGGCTTCCAGATAAACTCACAATCATCATTAAACTCAGGCAATGTTTGGCACAGCGGAGTGTCAAACCCAATGCGCACTTTCAAGAGAGAAACATGGAAAACATTGTGAAGCTTGGAGTGTGGAGGCAAGTCCAAGTGGGATGCTACAGAACCAAGCTTCTCGAGGATTTTGAAGGGACCACAGAACTGGGGTGAGAGTTTATGGTTTGGGCTCTTGGTCAGGGATGATTGGCGATAAGGATGAAGCTTGAGAAAGACCCAGTCTCCAACTGAAAGTGCCTCTCGGAGCGGTGTTTGTCTGCCTAGACTTTCATTCGGTTTTGAGCTATAGCCATGTGTGACTTCAATGTGGCCAACATGTTATCACGAGTCTGCAAGGCCTTTGCTACAGCTTGCACTTTGGTGAAGCTTGGAATATAACTGAGCACCAAAGGAGGTGGTTTACCATAGACAGCTTGGAAAGGGCTCATGTTGATAGTAGACTGGTGCGTGGTGTTATGCCCCCACTCCGCTCAATGTAGCAAATTGCTCCAATTATGAGGCTCATCCAACACAAAACAACGCAAGAAGTATTACATAACGATTGACAACCTCCGTTTGTCCATTTGATTGTGGATGGTAAGCAGAGCTTCGAGACAAGGTGGTGCCTTGGAGCTTATGGAATGCTTACCAAAAGTGACTCAAGAAGATGGGATCATGATCCGACACTATGGAACGAGGCATGCCATGGAGGCGAAATATTTCTCTCATAAAAATATCAGTTATTTGTGGTGCTGTGTAAGGGTGAGTTATGGCCACAAAGTGAGCATATTTGGACAACCTGTCGACTATGACTAGAATAACATTCTTCCCATTGGACATTGGAATACCATCAATGAAATCCATGGAGAGATCAAACCTTACCTCGTTGGAAACATGGAGAGGTTGCAGCAACCCAGGTGGATTAATGGCTTCGTATGATTGGCGTTGGAAGGTGTCGCAGTTCTTGATGAATTGCTTCAAATCAGCTCTCATTCCAGGCCAGGCAAAATTATGTTTCAAACGGATGAGAGTCTTTAGATAACCATAATGACATGCTTGGATAGAGTCATGGAAATCGTGTAAGAGTTTTAAACGTCACTCAGAAGTCTCGGGCACAAACAAGCGGTCTTTGTAGAAAAGACGGCCATCCATGACTGTGAATCCTTTGTGCATCGTGTTACCCCCTTGTAGAGCGCTTAGGATTTGTTGGGCCATAGGGTCCCGAGAGCACGTTGTCACAATCTAATCGAGACCATCAAACGTCGATGTTGTAATTGTTTGAATAACACAAAGTTGTGATTGACGTGAGAGTATATCCGACACCGTGTTGACACGGCCTGGTTTGTACTCGACCCGAAAATCATAGCCCAACAGTTTTTTGATCCATTTGTGTTGCACCGGTGTCATGAGTCGTTGAACCAACAAGTGCTTGAGTGGTTGGTAGTCTGTAAGAATGGTGAAGGAGTTTCCCAATAAGTAGGGTCGCCATTTATCGACCTCGTGAAGTACGGCAAACATCTTTTTGTCATATGTAGGGAGCTTGTGATTGCCAGAAGAAAAAGCCTTACTGAGGAATGACACTGGATGGGATTCTTGGGTCAAGACAACGCCAATTCCCATTCCACTGGCATCGATCTCCACTTGAAATGGTTTGGAGAAATCCGACAAGGCTAACACCGGGGCACTGGTCACGACGGTCTTCAATTGGTCGAACGCGTGTTCTACTTTCAGCGTCCATTGGAATTGGCCGACCTTCAGCATAGCCATCAAGGGCAGAGAAATTGACCCAAAGTGAGGAACAAATCGTCTGTAATACCCACAGAGGCCGAGAAACCCTCTTAGGTATTTCACTGTTGTAGGCTTGGGCCAGGCCTTAATGCAGCTGACTTTCTCAGGATTCATATAAACCCTAGAAGCCGAGATGACATGGCCCATATAGCAAACTTGGGTTTGGGCTATCTCACATTTGGCAACCTAGACTTTCAGTTGATTCTCTTGTAATATTTGAAAAACCACTTCAAGGTGCTTTCACATAAGAAGGTAAGTCCACACTATAAATTAAAATTTCATAAAAAAACAAGTACAAACTTACGGAGGAATTCTTTGAAGAGTTGATTCATGAGAGCTTGGAAGGTTGAAGGTGCATTTGAGAGCTCAAAGGGCATAACGACAAACTCATAGTGACCTTCATGCGTACGAAAGACCGTCTTTGAAATATCATCATCATGCATCTGGATTTGATGATAACCGGAGCGAAGATCCAACTTGGAAAAATAAGAGGCGCATGCAACTCATCCAATAATTCGTCTACCACCGATATTGGAAAACAGTCTTTAACTGTAGTCGCATTAAGATCATGATAATCCACACAAAATCGCCATGTCCCTTCTTTCTTGCGGACTAAGATAACTGGGGAAGAAAAATCTCTTTTGCTAACATGAATTTTCCCGACTTGAAGAATCTCTTCCACTTGCTTTTCTAACTGATTCTTTTGTGAGTTAGCATACCAATAAAAGCGAACATTAATTGGTCCCAAATTGGGTTTAAGCACTATGCGATGGTCAATGTCACGTTTACGAGGTAAGTGGAGGGTTCGTCAAAGAGAGAAGTGTATTTAGTGAGGAGGGTCAGGATATGTGGCTCGGGATGATGAATTGTTTGAGCTAAGAGTTGGGTATCATCAGTGGGGGTGGTGTATTGGGTTGAAGGTAGTATGGAATTGATTGAGGAAGGATCTGTGGTGTTTGGTTGGGATAAAATACCATGTAAAACGTGACATTTTCCTTCGGATTGAAATGCCATGATCTTATCGCAAAAATGCCATCTAATAAACCCAAGTGTATCTAACCAATTAGCACCAAGGAGTAAATCACAATCGGCAACCGGCAATAATAGGAATGAACGTTGGAGCTTATAATCCTGAATATTTAGGTGTACGTCCACTGCTCGACCTGAAGGTTATATCACATGAGTTGAAGCTGAAAGGAAACTTGGAATGTTGGACTGATCAATGGTGAAGCCCAAGTCATGAGCCACTATTGGGTTTGAGAACTTGTGGCTGACCCACAATCAATAAAGACTAATATATGGGAGTCTCGAAGCAGGCCTCAGAATTTCATCATCTGGCCCATGTGAGATCCCATAATGGCATTGAGAGAATATAATTCCAGAGACTCTAGTATGTTGGGATCACTCGGCCCATCTTGGTTCGAGGTCTCTTCCAAGGGTGAAAGACACTCCAGTATTTCCAAAACTGGATGTCTACAAGGGTGGGTGGGTGACCACTTCTCCGGACAGTGGAAGCACAAGCCTTTTGCTCGCCTTTCCCTTTGTTCAGCTGCAATTAAATAGTGGGTTGGTGTTTCATTCTTTTGTTGCTACATGTTGGTGAACGTGGGTTTGGTGGCCACAACACCAGAGGAAACATTAGAGGATCAAGCATTAATAGGGGCGCGACTATTGGTGGACCACGTCACTATCTTGTTAGCACGCGCTGCTCGAGCCTCTATTTGTTTTCATTCCACGTGTCAATCAAGGCGCTGCGCGTGACCCAGAGACGGTGGATTGAGGAGTTGAACCTCGCAACGGACTTTCGATTTCAACCCACCGACGAACATGAGTAACAAATCAGACCCCAACCAATTTGGGGCGCGACACGAAAATTTTGTGAAGCTGGAGATAAACTCATCAATGATGCTCTGTTGTTGCAGGTGAGAGAGTACGGCCTTGAACTTATTGTTGTTCCCATAAGCAAAGTGCTCCAAAAAATCCATGACAAAGCCTTCCCATGAGATATCAGGGTGGCGTTGTTCAATAGAATTCATCCAAATGGATGCATTAGGGCCCAAGTAAGACGTGACTTGGAGGACTCTCTCATGAGGTGGGATGCACTGAGCTCTCAGAAAACGCTTCACCATTGTTAACCATCCAATGAGATCTTCCCTCATAAAACGAGGTAAGTCACCTTTCGGAGGTTTGTAAGGAGGTGGGTCATAAGGGGTGGCAGATCTAAAGTGATTATATGGAGGTGGGGAAAAGTAAGTAGGAAGGTTTAGTGTTTCGTGGTTGGTGGTTGGTGATGGTAGAGTAAGTGGGTTGAGAGAACATAGTAGAGATAGGGGTGAGGAGTAGGGGAGATGGAGTAAAAGGATGGGAAAGACCCAACCCGGTCTAAATGGTGGAAGGAATAGGCAGGGAGGGTACAGTAGGAGGTGGTGGGTAGGGATTTGATAATGGTGGTGGCTGGGTTTGTAAACTTTTTTGGATGGTAGCTAGTTGATGTAAGATTTGGATGTGGAGGGTTTCATTCTGCCTTCCCATCATTTCTAGCTGGTTATGTAGCTCATTGGTGCTTCAGGGCAAATATTGAACGGAAGCACTGAGGTCCTGTGAGTACGGTGGTGGCGGGGTAGGGTGTGTCACAACAGCAGTAGAGAGAGCGCTGGTGACAGTAGACTCGGTGTGGCTGGAAGAAAGAATGTGGCTTAAGGAGGTGGAATATTGTGGAGGAATGGTCATGGGTTGGGATGGGTGGGTTGTTTGGAGGCTTCTTATGGTAAGTACTGGCTCTTGATTACCAATGTTGGAACTGTTATACTCTACTAAGCTAACTAGCAGAAGAATGGAAAGAAATGATAATTTCATTCATCAAGCATGTCTCGGAATAGTACATTTAACCAATATATAGTCGAGCACAAAAGTACATAGCTACGGGCCTATGGCTAATGATATTGTCTTGGGCCTGGAATGGTTATAACAGAGAATTCTCTCTCGCGTGCGCCGTACCCCGTACCAATTTTGAACTCAAGTTTACCGATTTGCTTTCAAATCTTCTTCTTTTCCATTTCTAGTTCTAGATCTATCATCTCCATCCTCTCGATCTCTACCCTTTTGTTTTTTGATTCGCTTTTCTTATGGTGTCGATCCCAAACAACCCGACAAGTGAGGATTTTCCCAACCCTAATCTGGATTCGCAACGCTTAGCAGCGGATCTAGAGGTAGTCGATTTGGAAGCCCTCTCTGATGGGGAGAATGAGGACAACGAGGAATGTTTCTTTGTTGTGGCAATGATTTTCATAGTAAATCCTCTTAGCCCTGACCGAATCTAACCCTTCAAGGTTTGTATGTCGAATTTGAGGAGAGACATATGAGGTTCGGGCATGATCCACTTGACTCACATAGCGGATGATCAATTTGTGGTGAAGTTTGAATCCAAGTTAAATCAGAAGAGGGCAGTATCCCATGGACCTTGGTATTTCCAAAATCTCACAATGGTTGTCCAAGGTTTCGAGGGGATGACCGATCCCAATTCCAGCAGCACTTGGGAGTGCTTGGGTCACCATGTGGCCAACTCAAGGGAAGTTGATGTCTGGAGCTCTTCAGGTGAATTGGTGTCTGAGGATCGACAACTACATTGGTGAGTTCTTAGAACATGGTCCTCTCTCACTTGATATGAAATCTACTAGTTGGATTAGTGTTTCTTTGAACTTTCAAAAGCTTTTGATTGTTTACAAGAAATTAAGATTTGATCATGATTACTCAGAGGATTGCTGCTTGAATATGAGAAGATTCGATTTTTTCCCAGATTATGGTTCTTTTTTACACTGATCAGAGGGCTGTTTGTTGGGGCAGGGTAGTGTTATCCCTAAGAATATCTCTCCACCATATATCGTAAAGGCGGCTATGCGAGCCGGTAGTGAGGTCCAATGTTCGAAAAGGCGTCCGCCTAGCCCGCCTAGCCCCCCTAGCCCGCTTGGGCGCTGAAAACAACAAAAATGCCTAAATTTTGTCTTAAGCAGTCTTCCGCCTAGTCAATGCATAAGCGGCCACCTTGCCCGCCTAATACACCTAGATGGCCACCTTAACCCGCCTAACTTAGAAACGGACAAAACCTAAACATTTCGCATTTTAGTTTTTGACTTATTTCGGATTGGAGATGATAGTGTTGAAGAGTCCACTAAAATACAAGTTAGAGAACTTGAAGACAATGTGTTTTGATGACATTTTCTTATTATTTTTTCATTATTATTCATATTATATCTATATATAATAAAATAAATAATTATATAATTAATTAAAATTATAAAAATAATAATCCACCTAGAATCTGATTAATCTTTGCCTAAACACCTAGGCGCTAGGCAGTAACTCCACCGCCTAAGCGCCTTTTTGAACCATGGTGAGATCTCATATGTGGCAGCTTCTTGTTCTTACTGGGTGCAAGGAATTTTGGGTAAAGGTGCTAGTACCGGGGCCCCTGCTCCTAATTCGAGTTCAATGTTGGGGTTTCTGATTGTCGTTCAACGACAAGTGGTTATCCCTTAGACCGAGTAGCGAAAGACGTCGGAGATGGTGGTGCCTCATGTAAATCCACCTAATACTTTTTGGGTGAATCCACTTTATGGGGAGATGCTGCCTAAAATAGTTGTTCTTTTGCAGACTGAATATGATAGGAGACGCCTGTGTCAAGTACATTTGACACAGGCGAAATGCGGTAAAGGGGCCCCCCGTTACTCCTACTTCAGTGACCATTGAATCCATGCCTGTGGAGATTCCTGACTATCTCAATGAAGGACCGTCCTCATTTTCCCATGGGACCCTAGCCACTACCTCTGGTGTAGAGGCGTCTGCAAGTACACCACTCATTCTAGTGGGGCCGTAAGGACCAGGGGAGGGACTGATGGATGGCAGCAGGGTCACGGTCAACTCTCTGGAGCCTAGAGAGCTAATGCTAGAGGATGAAGTGATTGAAGTTGTTGATCAATCATAGGTGTCAAAAGGAAGAGGCAAGAATAAGCGAAAAGCAGAGGATACAAGAAGTAAGTCGAAGCTGAAGCTGGTATATGGACCGAAGAAGATAGGAAGTAAGTCGAAGCTGAAGCCAGTATATGGACCGAAGAAGATATCTCCTAAGAAGGAGCCAGTTTTGTTACCAGTTGGCACATATGTGAAGAAACTGCGGCGAAGTGTCACACAGTAGAAGAGGTGCCTAGATACACTAAGGAATGGTGCCCCCATATTTTTTTTAGTCTTTGTGCTATTCTGGTATGTTTATCTAGGTTGTGAACTGAGAACTGAGAACTGAGTGAATAATAGTAATGCGTTGAGATTTCGTTTTATCTTACTGAGACCCTGGTGGAATCTTGTATTACTATTACCTTATTGAAATGAAATCATCGCCTCTTCAAGAGAAAAAAAAATGACAGTGTATGAAGCAAATGTGAAGCTGCCTATTAACAAATGATTTAGATTAGGCTTGTCAATGGGTTGTGTCGTGTCGGATTCGTGTTAGATTGAGATTTTTATCGTGTCAAAAGTATAAACTCAAACTCAACCCGTTTATCTAATCGTGCCAAAAATACAAACTCAAACCCGACCAATTTATAAACGGGTGAGTCTCGGGTTGATCTGTTTACAACCTGTTTAATAATCGAGTGGTGTCGTGTTGGGTTTACCCATATATTATTACCTATTTGACAAATACCAATTAAATTGAAGGAAATATAAATTAAATTGAATTGAATTGCAAATTTTATAACGTACTAAATCAAAATAAGTTCTTCAATGTCGCAAATTTGTCGGATATATAATACTCCACAATAACTTTTGAAATTAAACAGAGAATCTTGATCAAATTAGAAATAATGTTTAATGGGTCGTGTCGAGGGTTATATAAAATGACCCGACCCATTTATAAATGAGTTACACGGGTTAATTTCGTATTATCGGGTTGACTGGTCGCCAATCCAACAATGACCCATTTTTAATTGTGAGGGTTTGATCCATTTTTAATTATACGGGTTTGACCCGCTTCATTTCATCCAGATTTGAAATTGTGTTATCGGATTGTGTCGCAATTGTTAGGCCTAATTTAGATATCATATACCAACTATCCAAAATGTTATTTAGATGACCTGATTCTGTCAATGGTTGATAGAACTCCATTTTTACATCAAATATCTAGTTTTCGACATTAGAATCTCAGATTAATTGTTAGGCCTAATTTAGATATCATATACCAACTATCCAAAATGTTATTTAGATGACCTGATTCTGTCAATGGTTGATAGAACTCCATTTTTACATCAAATATCTAGTTTTCGACATTAGAATCTCAGATTTTTTTTATGTTACCTACATTTTGAAAAAGTATAACACAATTTTGGTCACTGTTCTAAATTTTATTTGTTTGCACAAGAATGTCAAGCACAACAAAGCCCAAATCATTTCAAATCTCATTTTATTGAGTTCCTAAATCAAATCTCATAAATAATAGAACTCCAGTTACTCCATAATGAGAAACAAGAAATGAAATAACATTTATTATTATTGTAGAATTGACGGCAAAGATATTTGTCTCAAAAGTCTTTAAACACTTTCAGTTAGCACACTAAAATCTTCCCGCTCATTTTGAAGAAGGAAATTTGCGTCTAGTCTTCTTCTAGGGTTTTGGGTTCGTCTCTTCCAAATCCTCTCTGTGATTCATAAACCCTCCCCCTCAAAAAAAATGAGTGCTCCAAGTCCCATGGACATCTCTGTCCAAAACCCCCAAGACGCCGCCGCCGACTTCCCACACCAAAACGGCGCCGTCGCACTCGTCTCAACTCCTCCTCCTCCTATCATCTCACAAGACCAAGTCCTCGTTTCAGGTCCGTACGCCGCCGTTTTTGATCTTCAATTTCTAATTGCTCTTGGTTTCGAGCTCGAATTGGTTCCATTTTGGGGTTTAGTGCTTTAAATTTGTGTTCTTTGAAATTGAAATTGAAATGTTGGGTTTTTGATTGTGGGTTTTCAGTTGAAGTCTGTCTCAAGGCGTCGAGCACGGCTCGGATTGAAGATGTACGATCAGCTGTTGAGAGGTGAGGCCTAATTTCACTTGTGGACTATGATTTTCAATTGGGTCTTAGTATGTTTGTTGAAATGATTATTAAGCAGAATAGAATTTGGGAATGCTAGGAAGATTGAGAGCCATGGATTAACAATTTTTTCGTCTTTTATTTTGTAAAATGCTTAGAATGCTTGAGAAGAGGAGTCTAAGCTATGCTGATGGACCGGTCCCGGTGCCGCCTGATGATCTCTTCCTAACAGAAAATGTGCAAAGAATCTGTATTTGTGACACTGGTATGCTATCTTATCTACAATTTTAGTTATGTATTAATGATATCCGGAAGGATAAGCGGAAGGAAGAAATATTGAAACTTTGTCTCTTACATTGATAGTGCACATCACTTCTTATCAGACAAAGAAAGCTCACCTCAAAGTTTCGATATTATGTTTCGTAACCAACTGAGGAAAATGTAGGGTTTCCACTAGTTTTGAAGCTTGAATTGTTTGTGTTTGTAGATGAGTGGGTGCAGAATCATGACATTCTCTTGTTCTGGCAAGCTAGGCCTGTGGTGCACGTTTTTCAGGTGAAAGCATTGCTCATTTGTAGCATTGGCAGTAGGTTATTATTTGTCGTTTGTGAGTTTGTATCTTTGTGAATACTCTATACATTCCAATAATTCCAGACAACTGCACATTCGTATGTTTGTGAATTTCAGTAGAATGACAGTTCTTTGATTTTATCTATCTGCATATGTATTAGTATTATGTTTTATCACTTTTCTGTATTTGATACTGCCTGTACCACTGTCACATTTACTTCTTGGGATTCGTTATCTGTTTTCAGTTTTCAGTTTTCAGCCAAACTTTTTTTTCACTGGTAATTTTTTTTTTCTTCAGCTTAGCGAAGAAGGTGCATGTGAGGATGTAAGTGGGGATGGACAACCTTCTACCTTCAATGAATGGATTCTTCCAGCAAAGGAATTTGATGGCATGTGGGAAAGGTTAATTTGCAACTTCTTTACTTTGTCTCCAAATAGTTGTTGGATTTTAGTTGAGTGCGACATGGTTGTTGTGCTAAACAGAATTTGGTTATAAGCAATTGATGTCATCTACTTTTGCAGTTTAATATATGAATCAGGGCTCAAACCAAGGTTGCTGCGGTATGCGGCCAGTGCATTACAATTTACTGAAAAGGGTGTTAATCCTTTCCTTGTATCATGGAATCGGTGAGGAATTGATTTTGATTATAACTATATCCAGACTTGTATATGAATGCTGAGAAGTTCCTCTTTAGCACCTATGTGATTGTGTATTTGCATTTGCAGCATTGTTCTATTACATGGACCTCCAGGGACCGGAAAAACCTCTTTATGTAAGGCACTAGCTCAAAAGCTATCCATCAGGTTTAACTCTAGGTATGTGGATGTATTGTTTTGCTCTGATGAGATTATAGTATGCCAAGTAATGTGTGTGTTCCAGACTCATGTTTTTATACTTTACAGATACCCACAGTCCCAGTTGATTGAAGTTAATGCACATTCTCTATTCAGTAAATGGTTCTCTGAAAGTGGAAAGTTGGTATGTAGCTGATTGTTTTATTGGAAGAGGGCTCTATGTAAACTAAAGTTGTATTTGGAACTGGTTATTTACCCTTTTTGACTATATCTCTCAATCTTAGGTTGCAAAGCTTTTCCAAAAAATTCAAGAGATGGTAGAGGAGGAAACCAATCTGGTATTTGTTTTGATTGGTGAGATTTACTATTTCCATAAATATTTGATTTTTGATGCTCAGTTTGTTTCATCTGGCTTGATTGTAATTGTATGATTACTATGATGATGTGGCAGACGAAGTTGAAAGCCTTGCTGCTGCTAGAAAATCTGCTTTATCCGGATCTGAACCTTCAGATTCTATTCGGGTATGATGCTTTACCTTCTCCCTTGGCAGGCTTTATGAGCTTTCTGATTGAATATAATGATGCCATTTTGAACTGGGTTTGCACTTAAGTGGAAAATTATTTATGCCAGGTAGTGAATGCACTACTCACTCAGCTGGACAAATTGAAATCAGCACCAAATGTGATAATTTTGACGACATCTAACATCACTGCTGCTATTGGTAAGACCACAGTTACTTTGTATCAATGTGAATGTTACCCTTAACCTGCACTCTGCCACTACAATTTTGAAGTGAACAACCACCCTTCGGATCTGGACCCTTCATGAATCCAAGTTTTTAGCAGTTTTTTTGTTTGTTTCTTATCTGTATCAGCATTGGTGATCCTTCTATGTATTCACTTTGTTTGCTGGAACAATCATATCCATTTAATCCTTTCCCACGGATACTATTTCATTACTCACTTGAATACTTTCATTTGTCCCAGTGATGTGTTGATTTACCATTCTTGGATTGCAGATATTGCATTTGTGGATCGAGCTGATATAAAAGCATATGTTGGTCCGCCAACTCTGCAAGCTCGTTACGAAATCCTAAGGTCCTGCTTGGAGGAACTCATACGAACAGGAATCTTATCAAATTGTGAGGTGTGTAGGTCTCACCTTGTTCAAATACCGTAGTTTTATTGATTCAGTATACTAATATTCTCCAATGAGTTCTAACGCGGTAAAATTGCAAATATACCCATGGCTAATGTGCACACTACATTTTAGGGTTGTGAAAGCCTCATGCTTCCTAATTATGCTAGCTTGAAAGAGAAGATGAATGTGCCTCAGATTCAGGATGCCCAGACACCACTACACCTATGTAGACAGTTGCTTGAAACTGCAGAAGCATGTGAGGTTAGAAATAAATTCTTCAATGCCTTCTAAGTTGGTCTTTTTATACTTGATCCATGCAATAGTTAAATTTCTGATGTGCACAGGGATTGAGTGGACGTTCTTTAAGAAAGCTTCCATTCCTATCACACGCGGCTCTTTCGAATCCTTACAGTTGTGACCCTAGCAAGTTCTTGTGCACAATGACAGATACAGCTAGGAGGGAGCGGTCTGAGCTACCTGATTGAATTGGCTAGCTTTCTTTCACAGCTTTGCAAACAATGTTGTGTATGCTAACTGATCCAAATCTAATTCATTTCAATGCATTAGCAGCTTATCCTTCTCTGTGCTCTGATGGTGGTATGCTGTTGTTAAATTGCCATATAAACTAATAGTCTGCAACCTATAATTGATGTGCGATGAGGTTCGGGGATCTATTTGTGAAGAACCTAAAATCATAGCTAAACATGTGGTCTGTAACATTCAGTCAATACACTACATTTCATTCATCCTAGTACGCCTTTGAAAGGTGAGATTTGATGACAAGAGATAAGTCCGGAGAACAAGAGTTGAATAGGCAGCTGATGTATTGCTAATGAAAGTATGAAACCTTGGTAGGCAATATAACAAGAAAACTACAATAGCATAAACAGAAGAGAGAGACTAATCTCCAATAGTTTTCAAGAACTAGAATCAGTAGTAAATTTCATGCCACTATTGGTACAAGGTATGAGTAGCCTTGCTCCTTCCTGTAGAACCAAATAGTTTCCAAATTTCACCAACCTTCCGAATATGAGGAGGGCATTTGTAAAGCAGATCACTGGCCTCAGAGTGTCTACCTTCTTTGAAAAATAATTTGAATACATGTACAGAAGCTGCAGCGGATGGATTTTCCTTCTCAGACAATGCATCCAAAAATTCTGCAGCATCCTCGACAGAACCAGACTTTATCAATGTATTGGGCAAAAGGTTCAGGATAAGGTGGGTACCCCTGCCTCTTCATTAAGTGAAGAAGCTTCATTGCTTCCTCAAGTTTTCCAGCTCCCAACAAGTTTTCGATAAGAGTTTTGAATGTCTGTTGCCAAGGTTTTAGATGAGTTGTATTCAACACTTCGATGAGAAGATTATATGCACCATCTACCTTCGACTGTGTAATCAATCCATTTATCAAGACATGTAGCAGCTCACATTGTTTTTCCATCATCTTTGTGAAACAAATCAGCGCTTGGTCAACCTCATTTGCAGCACAATGCCCGAAAATCAAAATTGTCCGAGTCTTTACATCAGCAACACATCCACTTGCTTCCATATCATCCAGTACTTTGCAGGCTTCCTCGAGTTTCTTGGCCTTGCAAAGTCCAAAGACCAGTTGGCTATATGTAATGTTGTCTGGCTCAAACCCTGCATTTCTCATCACCTTCAAAAGGTCCTCTGCCTCCTCAAACTTACCTACGCTTGTTAAAGACCTATGAATCCCATCATAAACAGGCTTAGAGAGGCTATTCCCCGAAGACTCAAATTTCTTTGCGACCCTATACACCAAATCCAAATCCGGTGGATTCCCACTTCGCGATACACTCCTTAAAAGCAAGGTGCAATCCTGTGCAGAAGGCTTATAAGGTCCATCCATCATCAGCTCAAAAAGCTTCACCGCATCCTCTATCATATTGCTCTTCTGAAACTTCCGCGAAACCTTAATGTAAGTATCCAAATCCAACTCCACACCTGCCGCCTTCATTTCATCGATCACACCCCAAAACTCTCCAATTGATTCCTCCTGTCCAAGAACCCTTGCAACTGCATTGTATGTAACACTACTCTGTCCATATCTGGAACACTGCCCGACCCAATTGAAGAAACTCAAAGCTTTCATCGGGCCCCCTACGACAAAATTAACCGAAAACACAACTTTGAGCTCCTCCAACTGTTTCTCAACCTCATCACTCCACTCAGACCCTAAAACAACATTCACCACTGTACATATACCCGGCTTAATCACCTACACACGTGTTTAGGCGACTTCAATTATATGTTATAATATGTCTCACCGCCACCACGACAGGACCCACCGCCAGGAAGGCTCCAACTTCGATGACCAAACCCGCCCGATATCCGATCGGGATAACGCTCACGCGCCGCTACCGATACCGGTTAGACTACACCCAGCAGAAGAACACACACACCAAGTTCCACATCGAAAACAAGAGGACAGCCCAACACCCAACCACCAATATATGCCGGTCAACCGAACATTAAAGGGTAGGCGCTCCTAACTCACTACACCATTATTCTGTCCAATCTTTATATCGTTTCTGACTTAAACATCGGAGGGTTGAAGGCGGGTTACTCCGTCTCTCCTTAACCGCTGTTGGTCTTAGCAGTATCAAGGTCCGAGATCGACATCGCCCGACATCAATTATACATCGACATCGCCCGACATCAATTATACATCGACATCGCCCGACATCAATTATACACCGACATCGCCCGACATCAATTATATACCGCTACCGCTCAACCTTAACCACCTCGAATCCCATCCTTTCCTGATCCCGCCCAATACCCGATATCCATACCGCGGATACTAAACATCAACATTCGCTCATATCTTGAATATCCCTTATTCAGGATTTGAACAACCACATTCTTCACAACCTCATCACCAGCATTCTCCTGAATCATCCTCTCATAGAAATGCTTGAATGCCGAACCGTCAGCGTTCATTTTCGCAGTTTTAAGCTTCTCCAAGATAGTAACATACGTATGCACATCAATGTAAAACCCCAAGTTTTTCATTTTAGTCAAAGTAGCCCAAAACTGTCTCATTGTATCCCTATGCATCAAAACCCTAAGAATCAAGCTGAAAACCAAAGGGGTCGGACTAAACCCATTTTTGTCAGACCCAATTGAAGAAATTGGAAGCTTTTTCTAGGTCTTTACCTAATCTCCTCAAAACATAGATCACTGCATCGTGGGTCAGGGAAGGGTGTGACTCGGACAACTCGGTCTCCAACTCAGTGGACCACCAGTTGGTCAAGACGAGTTGCAGGACCGAGTTGGGTGTCGGGGAAAAGCAGAGGCTTTGATGGGTTCTGAGGAAATGGGAGCTAAAATTCGAATCGAAACTAGAGAGGTAGTAGTGGTGAGGAGGGAAGTGAATCACCTGAGAACGAATCGACCGAGTCAGCACGGCCGAGTTGGCGAGTCGGAGAGAAGCCAGGACCGCCTTGGCTCGATTCATCGCTCTGCTGCTGAAAGCTTTTCGAGTTCGGAATGTGGCGATTTCACAAGGGTTTAAGCCTTTTTGTTCGTTTCTGGGTTTAAGACCAAGAGATGAAGTTTCGGGTTTTAAAGTGGGCCTGAGTTTTTGAATTACCGACCCGAATACAATATTGGGTTGAGCTATGGACCATGTCAGCCCATGTGCAGCTTTCTTCGAAGTGTAGAGATCACACAGAAAAGGGAGAGCAGGCCCTTCACTAGCTGGGCCCCATCTTGGTTGTCTTACACGCGAAGTGGAACTGAAAAGTACGGGCGTGCTGGCCGAACTGTACACGTGTAAGTTAGTTTATAGGGGACAAAGGGAAGGTAACAATCACTAGCTCACTAAACCATGTGTTGGTGCTTCACTAAATTTTAAGCAACCACATTTTAGGGTTTTAGGTTGTGATCCGATTCGAGGGTTTAACAATGTGAACTGTGGTTGTGATCGGATTAATTTTGGAAAATGCCTAACGCATTTATAATAACATTGCAGGTGCACGATGATATCTTAGGTGTTTGGATCAATCATGAGTAATTTGCTTTCAACTTGTTTTACATCCCGTGTTTTTGGATTTATTGGTGAAAAAATGGCATCCGCACATTAGTGCTCTTTTCATGGCAGAACTACCCATTTGTACAAACAGATTACTCAGCATGTAGGACTCTAAAGGAATTTGAGTTCAAAATCAATGGTTGACAAAAACATATATGTAAATGCCGATTGCTACTAGCACCAAAATACAAATGATAATCCTTTTTGACATTTACCGACCAAAAGATTAAAAAGAGGCAAAATGTCATAGACCTTAGAGTAAAAGAAAAGGCTCTTTTGAGAGTAAGGGTGGCTAGCTAGCTCTTTACCGTTTTAGGGCACCATGCATGCTTGCTTTGCCCTTCAAAGATCTAGCTAAAGTGCAAACCCCCCCCCAAAAAAAATTCTCCACTGTCCTCCATTTTCTTGAGCCTTTGCTTTCCTTTTCCTGTGTAAACGTGAGCTTTAGCACTGTTCCATTAAAGACGAAAAACACTGCATGCGTGAATATAAACTAGCCAGATAGCCATGCCAAGTCTTTTTCTACACTCTACAGTATGCGTGTGTACATATTGCAAATTTGCAATGTACGTTTCACATGTCTGTCTCAGCAAAGCTCTTGCCACTATATATACAGCAGTTCTTGTGCATGCATGTGTTCTGTGAGTCACTTCTGTATTCTAGTCTGCAACCTTAACTCTATCCTCACTCTACTAATTTCGGTTCTTCTCTCTCAATATATCACCATGTCTGTTGTTCCAGTAGTGCAATACTGGAAGCAGGTTAGGCTTCTTCTGATGATCTCTCATTTTCATGAGATTGGTAGCATTTACTCCAACTCCGAGCCAAGAATGATATCCATAGATGGATGATACGTACATCATCCATTATTCACGGGGAATCAAGCTCTCCTGGTCCGATCCATATCGCTCGCGTTCCTTTCATTTTTTTTCAGGAATTAATATGCAGGAAATATATCGTATGTATGTGCAATATATATTTTGCTGGCATGCTTTCCGATTCCGTTTTCGAAATTTAATCTATTTTTAGTTAACATGATGTCCAAGTTGTAATAGTTAGACTAGCTAGCTAGCCGTCGACAGTGTTCTTGTAGCATGTAAGAGATCGATGTAACTGTGTAAGCATGAAATATTATAGAACCATGCATGTATAGATGTATGGTTGTAAGAATGTAGCTAGGTATGTGTCGATGCATTAAATTGAGTCAGTGGATTGCGAAGAGTGCAATAAAAATATTTCTGATCGATGTTTAGTTCGTTCAGATTATTATCGATCATTCGGTTGGTTGCTATTTGCTAGCTCCAAATTTTTGGCAAATTCAGATGGAACTATATAATATTTTCACGTGATCGATGAAGCTTAAGTTGTTATAATTTATCTTCAGAGTAGGACAGGTGACATGGTCTTCACTTTGGTCTATGCAAAGTTCCTTAACTATTGTAATGTTTCTTCTTAAAATTTGTTTTCAGGGATTCTCATTGTCCTAATCAAATTAAATAGAAGTAAAGCTGAACATACAACGAAATTATAGGCATGTATGGGATGAAACCCTTTTAACATCTTGAACAAATACTTGCTTTGCGAGCTCTCACTTACGCAGACACTAAACACAACTGAAACCTTAAATCTGCATCACACGGTTGCAAAAATCTCTTATTCAAACAAAAGGTCTAATTAACGTCCCCAATCAACAAACACAATAATTTTGCAAATATCTGTAAATATTTAACGTGTGTTCAAATCGAATTCCCCAACTTCACGCCAGCCATCCTGCATGCCCGTAGATTCATTATCCGGTTCATCGTCATTCAGAAAATCTTCTGATGGTTCTTTCTCATCTCTTTGCATACTATTTCCCCATCCATTTATCATCTCTTCTGGGTTATCCCCATCTTCCTGTACTCTCATATCATGACCAATTGGACCATCATTTCCTTGAGACCCAAGTGCATTCGCCCTTATTGGGGCCCGAGCCAACATTTCGGCCTGTGTATGTGAGTCAACCCGAGCTTGCTCTGCCTGAACCATTGCTGCCATTCGAGCTTTCTCTCTTGAATCAAGTTCAGCACGTAACTCCAGACACGCTCGTTTCTCTTCTTGACAAAGAGCCTGCTCAATCATAAGTCTCTCTTCCGATCGAAACTCCCCATAAGCACGTTTGCGGGAGATTATGTTGAAGGCTAGTGCTTGTTTCTCGAATGTTGCTGTAAACTCTGCAACTTTTGCAGAGATGTTGTGATCCCACTGCTGAGAGCGAGATGGCAGTGTGCCTGTAGTGTCAGAGTCAAGGATTCTGTCATCCTCTTCAGCCTCATAATCTGCCACTACATGGTAAGGCAGTAACCTGGCAATAAAAAATTGAAAGTAATGAAGACCTGACAAGTGCATCAAAAAAAAAAAAACACTGATTCAGTTGCTTACTAAAGGTCATTACCAATAGATTAACCCATCCAAGCACACATTCTTGCTTGGGTGACTTGAAAAAACACGTTGATTTAGAACAAACAAGGTCTATATGTGGATTTGGAATTTGAAATCAGTGATTTTAGCATCACTCTAAGAATTCATGGATGGATGACTGAGATTTTGCATTAAAACCTTGTAGTGCAAGTTGGATCTACAATATAACAAAATGGCAAATTTCATATATGAAAAAGAAAAATTTGCATACAGTAAAATAATTTAAAATGCATACAATAGAAACTCCAAAATAATTCTAACAGAAGAGATTTGGGTTCCAATAGGAGCAGCATTATGGCAAGGCTATTACAGAACAGAAACATGATAATTAAGTGGCAGCGCTAGGCTAATGGACCAAATTGATTGCAGCTAACAATAAGTAGTGAGAAGAAACAAATTTGAGTAACAGGAGCGTCTGTCCGAGTCGAGCCCTCTTTAGCAATATATCATGAGTGAGCTTAATTCAGTCAGATCAAAACCGCAGATATCAATCATGTTCTCATAAGCAGGATATGATAGAGGAATGGAAAGCAATACAAAATAAAAAAGCAACTTGGTTCATGAAATGGGAAGTGAACAACCTCTCACAAGCATCTTCGAGGGAAGTGAAGGGACGCTTGAAATCAGGATGGCAGACACGCCAGGCGTCCTGGTACGCCATTTGCAGCTCGGCCTGGTTCCCAGGACGGATCACCCTCTGTTGTTGCTGCTGTTGTTGCTGCTGCGACTGTTGTGGTTGAGCTGGCTGTTTCTGCTGTGGGTTCTCATTGGGAATCTGTTGGAGTTTGGGAAGAACAGAACTAGGATTAGTGTTGGGGTTAAGGTTGGGGTCGGGATTGGGGTTAGGATTGGAGACTTGGTTAGGTTGGAGATTGAGAGACCGGAGTGGGCGCAAATGAGCGTCAATGTTGGAAGGGAAACGAGAAATGGCCGCGGCCTGTTGTGCTTGTTGCTGTTGTCTTTGTAATTGATGAAGCATCAATAACTGTTGTTGTTGCTGCTGCTGCTGCTGATGTTGTTGTTGTTGCTGCTGCTGATGATGTTGTTGTTGTTGCTGCTGCTGATGATGTTGAGCCAATGCTTTTGCCTCTTCCATTTTACTTGCCATTTTTCTCAATTCTTACCTCACACCTATGAAGACAAAGATGTAAAGTGTTGAACATGCTTCCTACACTCTAAAAGAGCTTTACTAATACTGAACCAAGTCCAAGGATATACCACAAAGGCACAAATTGAGACATCAAAACTGAACAGAAACATTACAGAATAGAAACAACTTTACTTTCAATAACTTGAGGTAGTTAAGGTCCGAAAACTATGGCGTACACACTGATGAAAGAATTAATCTTGTAAAAAACTCAATATGAAAGCATATGATGGGAAAGCAGCATTCATACTTTTTGTAAGGTTAATGAAACTGTTCCTGCACTAGTGCACTAGTATCAGCACAAACAGAAGATCTTTCAGTCTGCAGAATAAAGAAATACTCTGATTAATATCTACAGCATCAAAACCAATTACAAAAAAAAATACTTAGAAAGAGACAATGATGCATTTTAACAAATTCAACAAGCGGGGGAACATGGTAAGAACTGCATCAATTTTAGTTAGTCGTGAAAGCTTGCCGCATATAGTGAAAAACCAAAAGTACTAACAAGGACATTAGATGCGTATTCAGTACAATTTCATCTAAATGACTGCATTTAACGTACTGCATCGACCAAGGAATGATTACACCATCAACATACTGCATCTAAATCCTTTTGCATACACAGGAGAATTCCACGAGGATGTAAATTACATTACACCAGAATCATGTTTTTAATTCCCAATCACTGAGAATCGAATTTCAGAGCATTATTGCTTTTCATTTGCACTGGTAGAAAGATCTGACATATCACATTCATTCACAAAGCTAAAAGCTTTTTTTCACTCTAGATTCACAAAACTACAACAACAGGTCCGAATTCACCCACAGATCAACAAAGCCACACCCAAATCTACACTTCAACGCAAGGAAATTTCGAGAGCAGTTGTGGATTGGCCCTTTTACTCATCTAGGAGGGCATTACCCTTCCAGAAAATTACATCAGCTCCAGAGATAAACCGATTTGAACAAAACCCTAAAATTGAAAGAAAAAAAAAACCCTAAAATTAAGATTAGGGAGCTTACTGATCTCTCTGTAATTCGAAGGTCACCCATCACGATTCTAGAAGAGTAGAGTTTAGGGAAAAGCTTGTTTCCATGGTAGGGAGGTTCTTCAGCGATTTGTGATCTCTCTATCACTCTGTGTTGTTGAGTGAGAGACTGAAAATCTGAAATGGAGGAAGAGACAGGGTAGGACAAGTCGCGTCAAAAAAATAATTGTGTAAGGGTAATTTCGGTGTTTTAAGAAGATACCATTAAAAGGTTGTCTGACTCGACTCAAAATGTTATCTTCTTCTTCATACCTAAACCCCTCATGATTAACAATGTTAATGATGCATTATTAATCTAAAAATCCTTTTTTGATCAAGTTTCATTCTTTAAAGAAAATTTAAACCCAAGGATGACAATAAGACTTTCCCTTTCCTTTTGTGAAACAATGTCCCACCACAAATTTGTTGTTTGGCTCTTTTTCTAGGTGTAATGCACCGACCCTAGTTCAAGTCCAATGCACTACTAACTCATCTCACACTAACAAAGCTAACTTTTTGTCTTCCCAACTTGTGAAATCGTATGCATCACTGCCTGTTCCTCGTTCGATTGTCCCTTCTCCAAGTAGCTCCCTTTTTTGTCACACCATTTGTTTTTCCAATGCCTTTTGCATTCAACCCAATCACCCAATTAAGTTCTTGTGCATGTCTTATCTCAAACTACAAGTTCGGAAAAACTTAGAATTTTAAAAATCATAACGAGAGAAAAAATATAAAATGTTATCAACATTCATAAATAATATTGACGTTAGATTGTAAGTAGAATCACAGTCACAAAGTCTTCCCTCTCTAACTCTCTTCATCTCCTTCCAATGTTATAACGTATAACATCAAAATTAAATCTCCCCAAAGATGCTTTTTTTTCTTTCCCTATGTCAAGTGAAGTAGATAAACCCTCGAACACACATTTGACATCAACATGGTTAAGAGCATCTGCACCCGTAATACTCTTGCTCGAACAAATAATGGGGTCAAGCAGAAGAAGTTCAAGCAAAATCACAATACGTAGCAGTGGAGGAAGAAACTCGAGCAAAATACACAGAATTTACGTGGACTCTGCTAGTTGCTCAAACAATCACCGGAACAAACTTTGCTCCTCTCCTTGTTCGAGCAAATCAAAATCTAATCGGATCCACCTGAAACTCAAGCACCATTACTACTGGTGCGGATGACCTAAACTTCCTTCGAGAGGACCCAAAAGGCTTTCCCATGTGGGTGAAAAAGGCTTTTTCTTCTTTTTTTTTCTTTTTTTTTGTGGTCACTAAAACATGACACCAAATTTGGCAAATTATTCAGTTATATACTCATAACTACAAATTTCAATACTTGTCGATGTGCCATGGAGAGCCACTATATTAATATAACAATGGTGATTCTCAGTGTGCTTTATGTTAAAAGTTGACAACTTGACAAGTAGTTTCTGTAGTAGTTAGTACTATGCAAACTGCATCAAACCTGCAATTACCACGTCTCCAATTATTCACCTCGTCGAAGAAGAAGAAGAATAACAACAACAACAACTTGGGTATGAAATGGAAAATAGATTCCACGTGTCAGCTATCCATCACTATTACCTTTATTTTTTTTGTGTGTCGCGAAAACTATCAGTGTTCAGAAGCAATATATTGAGCGAGAGAGAGAGAGAGAGAGAGAGAGAGAGAGAAAGAGAGTAGGCGAAACAAATAAGAAGACATCACCATTTCCACACACACACACACACCATTCACCGCAATCTCTCTCTTTCTTTCTCTCTCAAAAAAAAGATAGAAACTTTGGCCTTTTTGATCCCTCATTTCCCCCAAGTGACGGTTACTTAAAGCTTTTCTCGCCGGAAAGTCTCCGACTTGGGTCGCCGGAGAGTTGACTCCATGGACTATGACTCGTGGGCCTCAAGAGTTCATGCCTCCAAGAGCCTCTCTGCTGTTCAAGCTGCTAGGATGCAGTATGGTAATGGTTTTTTTCTTCATTCTTCTTCTTTTTCAGCATTTCAGTATTTCATTCGTGTCTGTTTATGGTAATCACTAGATAATCTAGTGATATATATTTATTGGTGTCCAAAGGTTCAAGCTTTAATCTCTGTCTGGGTAGAATTTTGGGAAGTGAACTGTTCATGTGGACTTAAAGTTGAAGACTTTATAGTTAATTTTTTTATGGTCAATAATTCATTGCTTGGTTGAGTTTGAGCAAGTAATTGGCTTTAAGTGAGGATTGGATTTTGTATTTTATTTTGTGTTTTCTCATTTGATTCAAATTATATATTCGGTGGAACGTGCTTTAATGAACTACCTTGCTTGAATTTTTACAAGGGGAAAGTTTTTCATGAAATTTAATGGGTTTGAAAAAATTGAATATTTGTTTGAATTCTTTCTTATAATGACAGGTTGAAGAAATTATGAGATTTAAATCGTAATGAGTTTCTATAGATATGCGCGGTATGAATAGAGTTGCTATATGTGCGATACTACAGTTTAGATTTAGGGGGTGTTTTAGAATTGGCAGATTATTTCCTTTTGCAAAAAATGGTCAATCGACTATATAATTGGGGATATTTTCTGTGGGGTGATAGAATTAGGGTTGGCCTTTGAAATACATGGGAGTCTCAGAAAAATAAGAAATTAGATTTGGGAGACATCAGCATGACTAATTACATTGAGAGTGAAGAAGATACTTCTGAAGTCGAAGAGGGCAATGACCATGGAAAAGGTGAAGAGGAGGTGGCTGAACAAAACCTAGCAGAATTTGAGGCAGAACTCTTAAGAATTAAGAATATGCTCAGGACGTTGCAGCTCTTGAAAGAAAGAGAAAACAATTCCTCTGCAACTAAGCAGGCAGCTGAGGAAAACTGTGAGGTTGATAGTTCTAGTGTCATTATTCATGATAGTGATGATGGTTATGAGGAATCAACTTACAATACTGGTCTGAAAGAAGGTAAGAGTCTTAAGGTTTGATTACTAAGCCACTGAGTAAACTTTAAATCCTTGTAGGTATGGTTTTGAGATTAGTTAATCCCTTTGTTTCCCTCTAATTGTTCTTCGAAAGAGTCGATTGGTGTTTGTTTTAAGCATTACCATATTGAATCAATAGATGTAATCTAAAGGAGTTCAATTTCTAGTAGCCAGAGTAAAAGGTTCGATTAGGAGATAGCTTGGACATAGCATTCTAATATATATTCGTTATGTATATGTGTGCATGTCACGCGTGGTCCCCACGTGTTTGATCCATGATTTAATGCCAGAATATGCGCGTGTTTGCACGTGTTTGATCCTGTGATTAATTCCAGAATGTTCAGTTGTAAACACGTGGTTTTACATAATGCTAGATATTGCTTTAGTCGGAATGGCCTAGTAGTTTATAATGTCTGTGCATATGGTTATTTGGATTCCAAGAGCATGTACATACCTTAAGAATGTGCAACTTGGATGTGGGGATTTTTGCACAGGTTTGATCCTGTGACTGCTATAATATTTGAGATATTGCTTCATTGGAGGGCCAAGTAGTCTATAATGTATACCTACCTTTTAATATTTAAAACTTCCATGAGCCTTTGCTTACCATAAGGATACTTGAGTGTGTCTGTATGTGTACATGTCCTATGATTTATTGCCTATTGCGTGCAGATTTACACTTTCCACTCGTTTAATCCTGGGATTTAATTCCAGAATGTTTGTGTGTTTGGATTTGTTCGAACCTTAAGCATATGTCACGAGACGAATCTTCTTGAAGCATTTGATTTATTGTAACTGAAACCAGTCGGCTTTCCTTTTATTAAATATATTGACTCCTGGCTGTCAATTTACGGTTTCCTATCCATTGAAAACACTGGTGCACTTACAAGATTATAGCTGTCAGTCAAATGTTGTTATTGCTCAGTTGCGATGCTGGATCAATAGGGAAACTCCTCATATTAAATATGCTTACAATCATTCATCTACCAATTGTCTTAATAGTGAACTTTTTTCTTATCATGTGTATGTGTGAAACAGATAATCATTTTGCCTTGGATGATTCTGAAGGAGATGATGATGCTAAGTCTTGTTTTCTCTGCCCTTTCTGCTATGTGGACATTGAAGTCCCAACGCTTTGCAGCCACTTGGAGGAAGAACACTGCTTTGACTTCAAAAATGCTGTATGTTCTTTTTTACCTGATACTTAGCCGTATGAGAATTCTTTTTTCCTTCTTTACTGGACATTTCGTATGATACAAAAAGTGTTAATTCTTGAGTCTTTCATAGATTGTAGTGAAAAGCTTGAAATTATAGATCTTGGTTAAATGACCATCGTCATGAAAAATGGGTGTGCTAGGATGATAAAAGTTGATATCCTTAAATTATGTTTCTTAATTAGAAATCAGACTTGAAGGCTGTTTTAATCCTGCTGTTCCAGGTTTGTCCTTTGTGTGCTGCGAATCTTGGGAGAGATGTAATTGGACATTTCATGGTGCACCACGCGAGCTCCTTCAAGGTATTATTTCTGATATAGGAAATCATGGATTGAACGTATCTCTATTTATTCTATTATTATTGCTGAGCAATATTGAAATCTGAAGGACTGTTTGCTTTGCAGCACAGGAGAAAACCTCAAAGATCCAGTCCATGGACCGGTAGTTCAGCAATGAGGGCGCTGCTGAAAAATGGAAGGGGATATGTCCAAGAATCTGCACCTGATCCTCTCCTCTCACCTTTTATCTGCAATGTATCATTTTCAGAACCTAATGGTATTCCGCAAGATGTTTCTTCTGATATTAATGCCCCTGTCATTTCCGATATGAAAAGGTACACAACTTTTGCTCTGTTTGAAATTATGACTTATGGGTGGTTCTGAGCTTTATCAGGGATTGCAAACTAAAAGGAAATTGTACAACAGTTATGGGATCTTGCGAATAACCCAATCATGTCATGCCTTCATAGTATTCTAAGTTGGAAACTAATTCATTAGTGAAGAACATATTTGGAACATTACCTCATTATTTTAGCTCCTACGCTCTAATATTAAGACAGACTGCTGTTTGTAGGTAATAGAAACTGGAACATGAAATAAATCTAGGAAATCCTTCCAATAGCTTCGTAATTTAACCATTTTAGTGTATCAGGGCTGTCACTGAAATTTTCTTGCTCGCTCTCAACTCTCATGATGTTTAAGAGATTGAAAAGAACTGCCTCATTCTACTATTTGTTATATGGTCTTGTATTTGTTATTACATAATAAGCTCCATCTAATTCTTGCTCTGCCATACACTTTTCTGTTGGGTAGAGGAGTAACTATGACATCTTTTGGAATTATCTTTTTGAGGTTTGCACAAAAACATAAGCTGTGTAGAAATAGGCTAGCTGATTGTGTGGTGCTTATGTGTTTTTTTTTCTGTGCAGTGCTGAGCCATCTTTAGCAGATGAAGTTTCTGTAAAGGATATTGGAGAGAGAAGGCAGAGAGCAACATTTGTGCAGCAGTTGATTTCATCAACTATATTCTCAGATCTATAAATTGTTTCCGAGTGGAAGACGGGAAGAGAAGATGCAAGATATTGATCATATCATCTGTCACAAAGGATGCTGTTTTATCAATTCATCTTCAGGCAAGGAATCTACAGAGTGGAGTGTGGTTTTAGGAAGTCAGTATTTATATATATTAGGGTTATTTATAGAGGGAAGTTGTCCTTAGATGGACTACGTATGTTGCCATGAGCCAATGAGACGCTATGTATACATGTTTGTGTTCTATCTATCCTTAAGGCTATTTATAGGAGCAGCCTCTTTCAGAGGGAACTTTTATATTAAACAGAACATATAGCTCTTCTTTACCACATTATGTGGTTACAGTACATGCCAATGATGCCATACTACTACTCCCAACTCCAAATCCCCAAACCTCAGGAGTCTTCTATTCGAATGTTGGTTCCATAGAGGGTCATTCTACTTGGTTAGATTCATACTGAAAACCATGCTGAAAGCCCTGTAGGGACATGGCATTGCCATTCATGGTGGTCTGATATGTCATCAGTTGATATTTGAACTTGGAGAGAATTGCATCGATACAATTAGTTGCATAAAGGTAGGCATATGAGATTGGATATATGATGATCGCAGCTACGATTTAAAATAGAGGAGTAAAGACTCGGAGTAAATAGGGAGTAGTATGGAATGACAAAGTAAACCAGTGGAACGCAGAATTGCTCCCGAAAGGAGCAAGGGAACCAAAATCAGGCATCAACAAGACAACAACGAGCTGATAACATCTGTAACAGGTTACTGGGAAGCTTAAAAAAGCATTACTACAAACCAAGATTGGTGAAGCTACTACTGCTCACTAATGTAATGTATGCCATCACTGTTTTTCAATCGATTCACTTCACAAGAAATACTTTTGTTTAAACAAGGAAATCCTTGACGAATTGTATAGCTGCTGCTACTTGATTTCAACCAATTCAAGAAACAAGTCAATCCTAGAACTTCAGGAATCATACTAGTAACCAGAGGCATACACCAGACAGCTTTATCGGGTGAAATAGAAGCAAAATGATACACTTTCAGTTTCATGAGTACAAACCAAATTGAATAATCAAGTTGACCGCAGTAGAGTTCATGTCACCATTTGGTTTAACTGAAATCAATATCGAATCATCACAAAAATAATAGCAAACTGAGCTAGCAACAAAATCTGAGCAAATGAACCTACAAAATATATAACATTTGATGGTGAAAATTGCTTAGAATGTCAAAACTAAATAAAAATTAAGTTGAGAGTTCGAGTTTGACACCACAAAAACAAAAGCGAAGAGCCAACCAGCCCCTTCAAATCACTCAAGTATAGCTCCAATGACACCTGCTCCGACAGTCTTCCCTCCTTCTCTGATAGCAAACCTCATTCCGGACTCACAAGCCACCGGCACAATCAACTCCACAACAATCTTAACACGGTCACCAGGCATAACCATCTTCGACTCCTCATCCTTATCGTTCATAATCTGCGTCACTTTCCCGGTCACATCAGTAGTCCTCATGTAAAACTGCGGCCTGTACCCTGAAAAGAACGGGGAATGCCTCCCTCCCTCTTCCTTCTTCAACACATACACAATAGCCTCAAACTTGGTATGTGGGGTAATAGACCCCGGCTTAGACAGCACCATCCCTCTCTGAATATCAATCTTCTGAATACCCCTAAGCAACAACCCCACATTGTCCCCGGCCAACGCCTCATCCAAAATCTTCTGAAACATTTCGACACCAGTCACAGTAGTAGTCCTAGTATCTTTCAACCCCACTATATCTACCGTATCCCCTGTCTTAATAGTCCCTCTCTCGACACGTCCCGTGGCCACAGTCCCCCGCCCAGTAATCGAAAACACATCCTCAATAGCCATCAAAAACGGCAAGTCAGTCTGTCTCTGAGGAATTGGGATATAGCTATCAACAGAGTCCATAAGCTCGTAAATCTTATCAACCCATTTATCCTCACCTCGCTTAATGGCAGGGTTGGCCATAAGGGCCTCCAAGGCTAGTAAAGCCGAGCCGGAGATGATGGGCACGTCGTCGCCGGGAAACTCGTAGGAGCTGAGAAGCTCCCGGACTTCGAGCTCGACGAGTTCGAGCAGCTCCTCGTCGTCGACTTGGTCTTGCTTGTTGAGGAAGACCACCATGTTAGGTACTCCGACTTGTTTGGCCAGTAGGATGTGTTCTTTGGTTTGAGGCATGGGGCCGTCGGCGCCGGAGCAGACGAGGATGGCGCCGTCCATCTGGGCGGCGCCGGTGATCATGTTCTTGACGTAGTCGGCGTGGCCGGGACAGTCGACGTGGGCGTAGTGACGATTCTCGGTCTCGTACTCGACGGTGGCGGTGTTGATGGTGATACCGCGAGCGCGTTCTTCGGGGGCAGCGTCGATTTCGTCGTATTTTTTGGCGACGGAGTTGCCCATGGAGGCTAGGGCCATGGTGAGGGCGGCGGTGAGAGTTGTCTTGCCGTGGTCGACGTGGCCGATGGTGCCGATGTTGACGTGGGGCTTTTTGCGCTCGAATTTGCCACGCGCGGCTTTGACGGTGAAGGAGCGGCGAGTGAGGTGGAGGGAGGAGGGGGCGGCGGTGAGGTGGAGGATGGTGGAGGGGTTAACAAAAGAAGAGGATAGTTTGGGTCTAAATGAGAAGCTTGAAGAAGAAGAGGAAGAAGAAGAGGAAGAAGAAGAAGACGAAGAAGGAGATGAGGCGTATGCGAGCTTTGAAGAAGCGGCGACTGCGGCGGTGGAGATTGCCATGATGAAGAGAAGAGGAGAGTGAGGGAGTGTGGAAGAGGGTTGGGGAGGGAGAGATGTGATCTATCCTTTTAGGAAGATAATAAAAGAGGGCCTCATATGGGCTGTTCGTTCTATCCATTTCTCTGCCTCAGGGGATTAGAAAGCCTTCTGGCTCACTTTGTCCTGTAAATAGTAAAACAGTCAAAAAAAGAAGAAAGCCTTCTTTACCTTCTTCCCTTTGTTTTTATTTTTATAGATTCCACAGGTTAAAAAGGAGGGAAACGAACTCAAGTGGTGAGCGAGATGACATATCGCAATACTTTTACTTCTATTCATCTACCCAAGTCGATTGTACACTGATTCCATCACTCAAAAATTTTAAGAGGTATTCTTTCTTCCTCTGAAGAAACACAATTGACCACATGGTGGCAAGTAGTCATTCATGTACTGGGAAGATGGACAAAACAAGTCAAGGGAAGGAGTCGATTGGGAGCTCTGTCTTTTCCGTTTAGTGGGAGTCAATTGGTCAAAACTCTAAAGAATTCGGTACCTCTAAACACACTTGAGGCTCTAAACCTCCGTGAGGTTATACTGTAAAGAAAAAGACTGATGGTGATCTCATCCATCTTTGTGTTGAAGCCAATCAAAATGGCAACAACCTACAAGAACCAGACACCCAAATCATTCAACTACCTTCGTTTTAGGAAACACCCGTGGAGTCAAAACCAACCATAGAAGCTGAGTCATGAGCATCAACATCATCTACACTATGTTCTGAATGCCAAGAGTAGGTAATGCATTGATCAAATTACTCAAATGAGTTAACAATCGGGTAAGTAAAGATTAAACATTGATGATAATCACAGTTTTCTCAACAGACAGCGAGAGACAATACTCGGAGCAAGTCTGATTGAAAAAGAAAGAAATGAATTATCTGTACAAAGTATACACAATCCAACCAATATTGATCACCTGTATAACAGTATAAGCAGGTTGGGGATAGCATGTAGATCTTGAGGCATAGATCAATATTACAGAGGTATGTGACTCACCAGACCAATACCTTCCTCGGCAGAATCACATAATTCGTGAGAATCTCAAGTGCCGGAACTTCAGGCTTCACAGGGATCGCTTTCGAACAGCCACGATTTTCCTTCAAACTATTACTAGCTCATGCTTCCCAACTCTACCGACGTATGAAATATCCCTGAGAATTTTACAATCTGTTACTGGCAACCTAAAAAATCTACATATCCATTAGCCAAGCACTAGAGGATCCAAATATCCAAACTTCTTCGTTTAGCAGTGTGCCTCATGGTGCAATTTTGAGTCAGAAATCTTCAACTTACAACTATCTAAAACCTTTTGACAGAAAGCTGGAGGTAGTTCATGCAAGACATCTGATATCTCTAAGTCATGCTTCCTCTTGAGTTCATCTAGCTCCATTTTCTGGTTTACCAATAGATTCTCAAGTTTGTCAACAATTATCTTAAATTCTTCTGGTTCAAACAAGTGGATTCCATTTTTATTTTGCAGATCACTAGATGCATCAGGACTATCACCATTTAAAGAACCAGAGTTTTCTGCTTCATTTGGATCATCTTGGTTATGAGGAGACTTTCCTTGACTACCAGGAGATCTATCAGAATCTTCGGCACTTCTATTACCTGAATCCTCTGGGGAATGCAAGTTAGAATGGCCATGCCTCAGTGGAGAGTTTCCATTCCCACCCTTGGGAGAATCACACCAATACTTGCGGCCTGAAGGTAGTCTTTCCAACGCAAAATTACTGAACTCATTTATCAAGGGAGAAGCATCTTCCTTAGACTCAGAAACAGGGCTATTTGAAGTTGATGTATCACCATCAAGATTCTCAGCAGACATGTCTGTCGGTATCCAGTCTGGAATGTGAGATTGAATCTCAGTGTCAATGAGTTCGGCAATTGTTGAAACATCTTGATCTGTCAGATCCAACTCTTGAACCATTTCACTAGCAACAGCAATTGCAGTGTCTTCACCAATATCAAATGGAAAATGAATATTTCGAAAATGACCTGCCCATGTAAACTTTGTCAGCTTAAAAGCGGTTTAGATCGAAAACCAGGTACATTAGAAAAAATGTTGAAGAAAGGAAGGGTAACCTGTAGAATCTGCTATTCGTAATTTCAAAAAAATTGTGTCATCTTTCCTCTGGCCTTGTACTGTGAAGTCTCTACTCATTTCAGAAGGAAGATCCATGTCGTTTGTTTCACCATCATTCTGGTTTGAAGTGCCTTCTGCATCTAATATGACACAATGTGAGGTGAATGCAACAAAAAGTGCTCACGCTCTAGACAAACAACTAAAGTTTTACCTGAATAATGATGATCTTTGGGTTGTATGGAACGAGATATACTTTCACGATCCCCATCTGACAGAAGAAAAGGATCCATCAAAAGGGCCTCGGCAGGCAAACGATCAGACACTTTCACAATGCATTTCTCTATAAATGCTTTGACTCTGGGATCTGCAACTTTTGCCAATGATGCTGGCTTTATCCCCTAACAACAAAAGATAATAATCGTGTTACAATATGAAATATATGTTTGTAAATGGTCTAGTTATATAGGGAAAACTAGAAGCATATTAGCTTACGTCAGTGGCCAACAAAGTTTCTAGTATCAAGAGCCTATTTTCGAGATAAAATATGATTTCAGTAATGAAAACCAAGAGGTAGTGTAGAGAAATTATAATACACTGAATGTACATGTACTTGTATGATGCTACCAATATTTCAGAAAATCCACCGCAATGCAAGGAAGAGAAAAAGGGGAGCAGCTAAGTAAGATTAGAAAGTTATGCAGGAAACCTGAACCAAAAGAGAATAATCAGAATCACCTCTAGCCAAATTTAATTTGGACAGGACAGCTTCTGATTACCAAAAAATTCTCAACAATGATAACAGAAACAATCAAATTATATACATCACTACAAACTGCATATCAATTATATATAGAGTAGAAATCAAGAAGGCATTACTGATGTCACTTTCTTGAAAATCTGAGCAGCGTTACTACATTCAACGTAAGGGTACTCAAATGTCACCAACTCTAACAAGCACATGCCAAAAGCATAAATGTCAACAAGCTCATTGTATTCCTCTTCATAGAGCTCTGGCGCCATAAACTCAGGAGTACCTATGTCACAAAAACAAATGCATTGTCAGCTCCAATGCCGATAATTCAGCAGTAGTATGAATCATTGCATATGAAATAAACAGATCATGATGATATTTATAGAAACCTCACCGATTACACTATGAGCAGAACGAGCCTGGCGAAGTATAGCTGCCAGTCCCAAGTCACCAATTTTCACCTCGCCTTGGTTCCCATTGACAAAAATATTGTCACACTTCAAATCTCGGTGAATAACTGGCGGATCATGTCCATGAAGATACAAAAGGCCTTCTAAGATCTGCCTAGACCATTTCTTAAGTGCCCTCAGGTCAACATGCTTATGTTTCCTCCGATATCTACACAAGATTCGACAACATTTACAACACTGAAACAAAACCACAAAAAACAACATTACAGAAACCAATCCATCCGTAAAAAACTCACTGCCTTAAGGTCCCCGAAGTGAAAATCTCCGTAATGAAGTTAATATTCTCGTGCCTTGTATCCACCCAAGAGTTGTAGAACTTAATAATGTATTTGTGCTTCAAAGTCTTGAGTAAATGAACTTCCGAATAAAGACGCTCCAAGTCTTCGGAGTTTTGCAATAGATCTGCCACCTTAACCTGATTCCAAGCTACTTCTATTCCTTCTAATTCATCAAATGCACGATATCTGATTCCCCGTAATCAAGGATCACAAGCTTGGACATTACAGCATTCAAAAACTCAACTTAAAAATCAAAACTTTAAGCGCATTAGTACAAAAACAGAGCAAAAAAGGATACACTTTCTTGAAAGCTCCTTTGCCTAAAACCTCTTTATACTGCAAAATTCACCAAAATTCAAACTTGAGCTGAATTGAAATAAGTGTGGTGTAAAATCGAAATTACAAAACGGAAATGAAGATTTAAGCTGGGGAGTAGTGACTGACCCGACCGTAGCGACCAGTGGGATCGACCTCAACGAACTCAGCTTCGGCATTGTCGGTTTCCTGGTCGGACGGCAAATCCTGAGGCATTGATTCCGATAAAAAAAAATCAAACCTTTTGGAGTCAGATCGAATCCGGAACCCGCAGAAGCAGAGTCGTCGACCCGACCCGAACCCGAACCCGAATACGATAAGGCAGAAGAAGAAGACGAAGAGGCGTGAGAGATTTGAAGGGGGTTTTAGATTTTGGGGAGTCGAAAAGTCTCCGTTTGTGTGTTCCTTTTTGTTGTATAAAACTTGAATTGGGATTTTTGGTTACTGAAGAAAAAAGGTCGGTTTTGGCTTTTGGGGGTCACATGTGCTATGTGCGCCTTCTTAGCTTTTACTTTTCTTTTTTCAAATCTGGAAATAATAATGTAGGACGATTTTTGCACCTAACAAAATATAAGAAATTTTTTTAACTTTACAATACGATGATCCGACTTTATGTTATATAAATCAATCTTTATGTGAGTATGGAAGTATGGAAGATGGGGAATCTACAAGAGCATCACGTGTTTGTGTGGTGCATCTATTTGCTCCACTTTTGCAAGTTAACTTTGAAGATTGATACGTTTTGATGGTGATGGTTCATATGGCCGAGATTGACTTAAAAGATGTCATTTGTCTCCTGAGCTAATTAGATTTTACACAATTTTTTCTTCTTATTGGAGAGGCTTTGATTCTTGTCTCCCTTTGTGCTTTGTATTTGGTTTTAACTTTGATCAATACACTTGGGCTGTGCTCCCCAAACCACCTGGTGTTGTTGCCTTTAACCTTCCTAACGTTGTATGTCTCTCTACCTGCAATGACATATGACGCCTCGACGAAACTTGCAACCAAGACCTCCGCATGCCAAAGCGACAGAAGACACAGGATTGTCCAAGACTGTCCAGCTTCCAGCAACCAAACAGTAACTGATTGGAAAACCAGGCTTTCTCAAGGACATTATATGTCACTTGCATCTTACAATGTCGACGCAGGACGATCACTTGCCCTTTCCAGAAAACACAAGAAACGGTTTGCTGGAATTTTCTTTTATGTATCATTACTATCATGTGGACATTCATATTCTTTTTACCAGCTATTAAATCTTGATTAGATGATACTGATGTGTTGAATTTCATTTTCTTGCAGCTTCAGTGCTGCCTCCGCCTTATGTTGGACTGTTCTTGATGTTACAACTAGCAAAAAGCCCGCGCGCGAGGCGCGGGTATAAAGTACACATTCATTGTTCACATCATAGGTTAACATAAACATGAGAAATTAATTACATAACGGTGCATATAAAACAACTAATGTCTAGATCAAGATCACATTCTTGATCACAACATTAGTTCACCAACTGCATTTAAGATTACAGACATAGATGCACTAACATCTATTTAACTAAGAACGCTGCATACAAAACAGCTAATGCCCAGATCAAGATCACATTCTTGATCACAACATTAGCTGACCAGCTACATTTAAAATTACAGATGCACTAATATCTATTTAACTAAGCAAAATAAGGAATTGAAGAAGTTGGTGTGCTCCGTGAGCTTCTCATGCAAGATAGCGTCATTTCCAGCAAAAAGCAATTCCTTCTTGTATTTACACCAATGTTGACAGCCTAAAAAAAAAACAAACGATGGTAAATACAAAAACTAAGTGATCTAGTCTATTTATGCATGCATTAAAATGTGTACAGTTGATGTACTTGTCAATTTTTTAGCATGCTCTATGTTGCTGAGCTACTTCCACAGTCGTCCCTGAAAATATGAAACATTTTCGGTTAGGCTACGGTCGTTATTGTCACAAAGCACCCAAAAATTGTATTTTGTGGAACTACTTACTGGTTCCCCTCCTTGTTGATTTCATTCAGGAACAGTTTTATTGCAGCACTCCTGTCCGTGGTTCTCTTTGGAGCAGATCTTTTTTCAGGAGTATCCAGTATGAGTTCTTCAGGTTGGTGTTCATCCTGCAGTGGTTTCTCTGTGGCTGTTTTCTTGTTGGCAGCTTCAGTTTCGTAGGTGTTCCTCAGATAAAACTGGCCATGTTGGTTGACATTGATCTCAAACAGGAATTCTCTTCCAATGTTGCAGCTGATCTCAGGAGGCAGGGTTGATTCGGTGGGATAGAATCTTTTTTTCAATAACTCTTCACAGGTTGCCTGGAAAAATTCCTCTGCTGCTTTTCCCATAATAGTGATGCTTGCCTGGTCTAGTTCATCTTCAATAATCATGAAGACTCTATAACTGCATGATGGTTGTGTATGTATGTGAGTGAGGCAAAGTAAGCAACACTAATGCAGAAATCAAATAAGAATAGGTGCAATTGTGTATAGTGGCAAAGGAGCAAGCCTACCTTCTTTTGGGTTCGTTCTGTCCATGAACAGAACAGAAGTAATTATCTTCCTGTGTTTCATTCTTGAGCATGACCTTGTAACATTTGTCGTGAGAACAGGCATTGTACCACCAACCTTTTTCAGCAAAAAATCTTGCGACAACTCCTGAACAGTAGACTGATTTGGACTGGGGGAAAAAAAGGCAGGCTGATTAGAAATATTGTTGTATATGAAGGTTGACTATATGAAGATTGATTTACACAACATGTGGTTATATTCACCGACGTCATTTACAGAATAATAGCAGCTAAGTTAGGACACACACAACAACGAACTATATTTGAGATAACACTTTGCACATAAAAAGGATAACACACAAATGATGTGTAAAAGAGGAAATGAAATTGATATCAGATTAAACACAGTCGAATTAAAGTGGGAAACTAACTCATAACCACCAAAACAACAATTATTTGTACGAAGGATCAGAGGCATTAGATCTTGCATTCATTAGCATAAGATCAATTCAAGGATTTGAAGCAAACATAGCACTCTTATGGTGACACATGACCTAATAGTAAACCATAATCCAGAAGAAGAAAACAAAGCCCAACTTTTTTAAGAGCTTGGCAGAGAACAAAGTAGAAAAGATGTCAGTTTTCACAAATAGCTTAGTAAACCGAACAACTTATTGAAAGCCAAAGCAATTCAAAGATAATACAGAAGTAAAGCTGAGAAACAATAGATTTTTGGGCACAGAAAGTTGCCTGATGACATACCATGTGTATGGCAGGATCCAAAGTTTTCAATTCAACAACGGTCTTCATATCTGTTTCATTGATTTCTCCTGAGAGTGTCAATTTTGATCGAGTAGCGAAGACATTGACTTTGTCACCTGTTCTTGAGAACCTGACAGAAAAAAATAAAAGCTGTCATTAGAAGGCCAGACAGGTGGCATATCTTTATAAAAACTCATCTAATTGAAGAGGAAAATTGCACAGTATAGAAGATCATTGAGCTGGAGTTTAAAGAACCAAAGTTTTAGATTGAAAATTGTAATGCATTCATAGTAACTGCAATTCTTAGGTCAGTAGGGTAGACCCTGTTGAAATAAACCTACTCTTTATTTATTATTTGTTAAGAACTTATGCGGCTGTTAAACTACATGTAACCATATATAACAGCATATATTACGATCCAATTTGAACTTTTGTATCACCCAGCTGCATCTTAATACTGCCCTGAACCCTAAATAGATTTGTGATGATTAGTGATTATATTATACGATACTCACTCAGTTTTGTATTTGTCCGTTTGCTCGATACGTGGATTCAGAATAATACATGTATGATTTGTACTGGATGCTCCCACATACCCTAAAACAACATCCAAAAAAAACATGCATAAGTGATAACAGTGAATTCCCATAACATTTCGAAAAAACAGATAACATGAGAATAAATCACGATAGATGAGTCAATTGTAATACCTTCATACTTTGTTATCCGCATTGCAGTGAAGGCTGCAAGCACGGGTTCAAGAGACTCACTAATTTTTTGGATAGGAAATGATGCTGCCGCATCTCCCCACAATGTGATTTTTATTTCCTCTCGCCTGTACATCCAGTGTGCAACATTAGCGAATACAAAATTTCCAATAAAGATGAAATCATAGTAGTGGTCATGGAGCAATGATCTTGTAAAAAAGATATTTGATCAGCATATGAATTAAAGCGTAAAGGCTGTGGAAAAACATACCCTATGAACATGAACTTAATATCAGCTCTGATCTGATTCCTTTTTGAATTCTTCACTGTGATCTCTATTGGTTCTTTCACTGCTTTGATGCATCCATACAGATCTTGCAGTTGGCGGAGCAAAAATGTTAGTATTTTGTTATGGACTTCATATACTCACAACACGTACACATGTGTATATATATATATCAGCCAACTTACCGGCAAGCAGGGTTTGATGGTCTACTTCTCGCTGCAACTGAGCAAATTCAATGAATTTGAAAGCATATCTTGGAACTGTGCTTATATCTTCTTTGAATTCATTGAACTCAGTTTTTGCAGTGAAGGTGAGGATGATATCACGTTGGCAAACTCTCTGCCTAGCAGTATCTCTCTTTGAACCAAACCAACGAATGTCATATACCTGTCCCACTTTCATCAGTTTCGGCATATGCCCATAATAACATTCGTCAATCATAGCATGGATGGATGAACCCTACAGACATGCAGAATTCAGAAAGCAGTTCAGAACGAAAAAGTGGGTGGAACAACAAAAATTGTCACTAAGCAACAATTATATGCGAATGTATATTTCACCTCTTCATCCACCAACAGATAATTGAGGCCATCATATTCAAGACTGTCAAACAGTCGAGGCCTCCATTCGAGAGCAACACGTGCCCTAACAGCCATGCCAATTGTGAATGGTCTGATGTTCCTTATCAAGTTTGTCATCTCTAATGAACCTAAGGGAAAAAAAACTCCATTATAAATGTTGGCATAAGTAGGATACATGGTGGAAGACTATAACAGTACAATATAAATGTGCAACATCCATTGGTCTCTTGATCCATGGCAATATAGAAAATTACAGTTAATCATCAGCAGAAGAGTATAAGTACATGCATTAAGCCACAAATTGATCATCTGTGCCTTATGTTAATTTTCATTCTGGCACTGACATTTGTAATTTCTCTCCAAGTCACCATGCAATCAAGTCCCATATTATATTTGTATGCAAGCTAATTCAGAGTGCTCTATCTTTGCCCACCCTTAGCTCGTTCTAATCCTCAACTACGTGCTACTTTACTATATATACAGCACCCTAGAGCTAGCTAGAAGAAGTTGGCTTTTGAATTTTATCTTTTGCATCTCATCTCATTTCAGCCAGGGGATATCCGTTACTTATAGTTTCGATATTGACTATTTGCTTAAGCGCTCAACTGTTGCAAAAACCACATCAGTGTCAGCGTGTTAGATATCTCCACAGATATTGAGTGAAAGTTTTTGCACACAAACAGATAGGTCAACTAACTATCCAAGATAAACTACATCTCAGTTCACTTAAACTACGTCTTGAGTTATGCAGGATATGGGACTTACATAACTGACATAGAAGATTCAAATTCACACATACCCAATAGAAAAAATGAATACAGTACCCTTAACAACAATTACATATCCATATGATCCAATTCAATCAATGAAAATACAAAGATTCGAAATTGAAAGCAACCAAGCATAAATTAATGATTGGATGGAAAAAAGATATGATCTGAATTTCAACAAATCACAATTTCATAAGACTTGCAGTGCTTTCATGTTTGATGAGGTGAAAGTATATCTTTAGGGCAAATTACAACACCAGAAATTAAATCAGAGATAGACAGACTGTGGTGGGGAAATCACATTCATGCTAGTATCTTTTGATCACATATCACACTCACCAGTAGACCCAGATAAAACTAACCAAACTGACTAAATCGATCAAAACTGATATAAATTCTAAACCATACGCACGAAAGCTCTAATCTTTTCAACAGTTTCATTCATTTTGGGAAGCATGGGAAAACCCCAGATCAGCTGATATCAGAAAGCATTGAAGTTTAAAGTAATATCACATTAGAAGCGAAAGAACGGAAAGAAAACTAAAGACCCACAATTGCATGTATTGATCATCAAATATTGTTATGCAATATACTAATTATGCAACTCAACCTAAATGCTTGCAGGAGTTGCAACACAATCACAAATTTCCTCATAAAAAGATAAAGTACACAGCCATTACAGCTAAAATTGATGATATATAAGTGAGACTATTAACAAAACTAAAACAGGGAAAGTAAGATAACAACCATCTTAGCATAAACTGTAGTTTAATATACACCGCAGACTCATATTTCAAGGACACACCTCAACAAACTAAGTTGAAACTATACAAAGGGGCACACACCTGGTTAACAAACTGAGGTGACAAAAAAAACCTATATCAACAGTGTATGCACCAACGAACAACATCCAGATTGTTTACAGCTAAACATGTGATTCAATTACAGTTTCTTGGAATCTGATCACTTAGTTTGTATAAACTACCTATTCAATGGTAATGCTATATCAGACCAATTGAGTCTGCATTCATAGCATTCATAACGGTTAAGTATATTATAAGTTTCGATCTTCTGTTCTTGATAGCTCGAAAGAATTTTAAAACATAAAATAAACTTCCAACCAAATACAATGCAAGTAACAGAAATATTAGTACTCACCTATCATTTCACAATAATATACATTGAGGGAAAAAATGATGTCAAAGAAAATAAAAAAACACATGCATGGATATATTCAGAAATAGCAGCGCAGTCTAACATAATAGGGGAAAATAATAACGATGTAGAAGGCCAATTGCCTTTGAGTTAGTTTGGTATAGGCCTGAGTACATCAAGTTAATTCCTGAATCATAATGAATCCCATAGTACCATGATCTCCTTATAACAAATGGTGCACTGAACTTGACTGAATTAGTAAAAACAGCAACATTAAGAAACTGTAATCATTTGTAAGTTTGAGTATATACTTCTGTCATCTACAATTTAAGCAACAATCTCTCAGCTTATCTATTCTGCATGTAGATGACCGATATTCATTAATTTGCACCTTCAAAAGATTAACATACTTTTGCACTACATCTGTTGGGATAAATCTCTCTCAGATGCTATGCATATAAGATGCAACAAAACCGGTTAGTTCTTAGTAATCATCAGTGAATAAAGTAACGGTGGCAATTGGTTCATAACCTCTTATCTATAAATTGTTTTGGCAGGGGTCAGGGGAAAATTTATCAATAAAGAAATTAACCGATTATCTATAAAGAAACGACCATCCTTGACTTCGGGTAACAAAAATAAGAGCTTGGCTTATGATGCTCACTTGTAGATATACAGCAGATGAAACTGGAAATAGTTATCAGCACATATGTGCTCAGCTGGATTAAGCACCAAACCGGTTCCAATGCAGCAAACTAAACTAAACTGGAAGTATAAATGAAACAAAGACTTATACAGAACCACAACAACATCAATGGACTAATCCAATTCTAACAGCCAGCGAATCAACTACAAAACCAAACCGGTTATTTTTTGAAGACATAATTCTCTCCCTGCTAATCAAACCACTGATCTAAAAATTGACTTGATTCTATGGTCAACCAAAACACAGAACCAATACTCAAACACCCCAAAACAATTCTTGAACATACAATCAGTCAAATCACATAGAATAATAATTGGGTCTGAATTAGTGATCTCTTTTTCATCTTATGCAGAGGAGGATTACTATTTCGAAGTTCTCAGAAAATGAATGGTTTAGGAAAGATTACAATCCCAGCACAGTTTCAAGAACACAAAGGGAAGACTCAGAACTCAGAAGTCAATTAATCTTTCTCTACCATATAATTTGTTGTCTTCCCTATCCAGAGAATTGTATGAACTTGATAGATTCTCGTTTTCTAAATCAGCTTTTTTTCCTTACTTGGAGAATTTTGTAACAGAAAGGAAAGATAAACCGACTTCGATGAATTCTTTTGAGCTTGTTTCGAGGTCAAAGAGTTTGAACCTTGAAAACTTATATATTTGAAAAGCATAGGGTATGTAGCATATATACATTGCCTTGACATAATTCTCTCCCTGCTAATCAAACCAATACTCAAACACCCCACAGCAATATGATAAATTAGCACTGGAAATAGTTATCAGCACATAAATGCTCAGCTGGATTAAGCACCAAACCGGTTCCAATGCAGCAAACTAAACTAAACTGGAAGTATAAATGAAACAAAGACTTATACAGAACCACAACAACATCAATGGACTAATCCAATTCTAACAGCCAGCGAATCAACTACAAAACCAAACTCAAAATCTTTTGAAGACATAATTCTCTCCCTGCTAATCAAACCACTGATCTAAAAATTGACTTGATTCTATGGTCAACCAAAACACAGAACCAATACTCAAACACCCCAAAACAATTCTTGAACATACAATCAGTCAAATCACATAGAATAATTAAGCTAAACCAGCAACACATAAAAACTGAGACAGAGAATATCTAGTGGAGACTGACACACTTAACCAATCCGATGATAAACAGAAAAAACAAAGTACATCAAAGTTAGAATATCAAGAGAGTTCCAGGTATCTCAAGAAACGACCATCCTTGACTTCGGGTAACAAAAATAAGAGCTTGGCTTATGATGCTCACTTGTAGATATACAGCAGATGAAACTTCCAAACTGTTGTCGGATAGAGACCTTACGCCAAAGGTGGTCTGCACAGCAATATGATAAATTAGCACTGGAAATAGTTATTCAAGCTAACACAGATCCATGGACTCGAGTTACCGAAATCATACCCAAACTAAACATGAAACATGCATGAAATCATTCATAAATAAGGAATGTAAGCACATCTCAACTCAATGACAATTAAAAATCGACATGATATTCAATAAGAAATCCCGAGCTTCTTCCCTGCAAGCATATAGGAAAAACAATACTTCCCTGAAATGCTAAGCTTCAACCCATCACACTTAAACCAAAACTCAAACTTAAACCTCTATTTGTTCAGACATATCAATTCACAAAACACACACCCAGAGAAAAAAACGATGAACAGGGAAATGGCCAGACTGAAACAACGAACACAGGTATATCTAGAGGTTTACCTATGTGATTGAGGGCGTCGGGCTCAGCCTGAAACTTGAACGGAGTGCAATTGCTTATGCTGTGGATAGTTTGCCCACTCTTGATGTTGAAGCACAATAGCCGCCTTGTGTGTGTTAAGGGGATTATGACGAAGTGAGACGCCACCGGAGGAGACATAATCTCTGCCCCTTTGCTTTTTTTGAGATTAGTTGGTTTTTTAGTGGGGATTTGGTGAGATACGAAACCAGGCATGTTAGGAACAGGGGAGATGGATTTCGAATTGAACTGGGTTGGTTCAAGAGGTAGAGGGGTTGAAGTGTGCATGATGCAAATTTCACCAAATTGGTTTGATGGGGACTGAACTCCGGCGACGTTGGTTTGATGGAGACAGGGCTTGCAGACTGGGTTGGTGAAACTGACAGAGGAGGGGCACACGCAAAGCTTGGGTCAACGCAAAGAATTGAAATCAACAGAATGCAGAGAGAGGGAGGATGGGCATGAGCTGGGGGAAGAGAACGGAGTTGCTCCTCACGTGTGTCTCGCACGTACCTGCACTGTAGTTACTGTGCTAGACACAGGAACAGGGAGAAACCCATGCCTGTTATATAGGTAATTACTCCTTTCAAGTATATAAGATGATACTGATTTCTTTAATCTTGCAGATCCGGTGCTAATTCTTAAACTGACAGGAACATTGAAACAAGAAAAACCAGTAATTCTGACAAACATAATGGAACTAAGAAAACGATCATATTAATACCAAATCACATTTATGCCAATTCATCAAGCTGAGCAGAGTTTCCCAAAAGTATAAAAACAAATTTGCCTCATGTTTGTAATCAAAACTTGCAAATGAGTCAAAGATCTAACAAGTTACAAGACAGGAAATAAAAGGTAGTTTCTGACCTACGCCATACATAGGGAACCTCATTTTTATCCCACTAGGCAATGAATCACTGTTGCTTCTTGAGCATATTCGTTCTGTTCCTGAGATAGTAAAGCTTGGCCCTCCGAGTTTTCATCTTGCTCAGTACTTTTATCTCCTTTGTGTTAGGCGAATACCTGTCATACAGCAACAGCAGTCAGCGGTCCGTTGTGTACAGGCAGCAATGCAACAAATGATAAGGACGGGCAACCCCCACACATTTGTAGAATACAAACTCATGCCTTGGACAAATCAATGTCAGAGGCATCAATAAAAAAACTTTTAATTGCATATCTAATACTAGTTGACCGAAAGAATTGATCAAACAATGAGAAGTATATGCTAATGGTTAGAATGATGGACACTAACTATGTAAATTTGTTCAGCCATTGTTGATAATGATTCGTAGAAACCAGAAGTGAAATAACATACTATTAAAACATAAAAAAAGTTCTACTCTTCTTTGAGCCAAAATCCTACAAGTTACAACATAATTTATTAATTCCATTTGCAGGACGTTGAAAAATATCTGATACCCATATAGATTTAGATGAGAATTCATAACTCAATACGTATTAGAAATCAGACAAATCACTTGCACTCAGAGCAAAGTAAAAGAACAGTAAAATGAAGGGCATACATTAGGAAACAGAAACAGGTTTGCATACAGTGGATAGAGAGATTCAACCCCGACTCCAGCAACCAGCCGTCTAATTCTGAATGTAGAGTTTAGACCAGCATTACGCATTGCTATCACAATGCCTTTCAATGTTGAAACACGCCGCTTGTTTTCTGGTACTTCCTGTTCACAAATGAAGGATTAGTCAAACAAACAAACAAAAAAATTCTACAACAGAATTCCCTCCACAACAATAAGAGCAGACATCATCAAGGAGATAACATTATACCACTCTAAGTTGCACAATATAACCAGGTTTTATCTCTGGCATATCTCTCTGAGCCTTCACTTCCTGTACAGCTTCTCTATCTAGAATCTGCGCAAAGCATATAATTACCAAACATAACAATAGGAAGAGAGCACCTGTAATTTTCTTATCATCGATGCCAACAGATAGTTGCATAAGCTAGTACTAGTTCAGTTACTAATAAAAAGGCCAAGAGATAGATGCATGCCTGCATTACGTGCTTGGCAGTTTTATCGAGCCTCTTAAATTTGACGCGGCGAGGTTCTTCAGGCTCCTGAGTCACTGTTGTCATGTATCTTCCAAGGAAAGGTGGTGAAACTGCTGCCCATCGAAACAAGCCAGCTTGAGGATTCTTGAATAGCATGACACTACTTGAGCACGTCAATGTCTCAGTTTGAGAGCACGTTTTAGCCTGGTAGAATAACACTATGAGCATCACAAACAACTGAAATAAGTCTATACTTGGAAAAAACTTCAGCCTTCCATTATATTCTGTACAAACTTTATGATCTTGACAAACACTACCAAGTGACAATCCAACTGATGAAAGCTAAAGTATATGCAAACCCATAGAGCGTTGGACACGAATCCCATCATGATACATTAGGTTCAATGACTTCAATCAAGATATTGACAAGTTCAACCCATGCATAGCAAAACTATATACATCAGCAAGTACAGAATTTATTCCAATAATCTGTAAAGCTACATTCTTTTTCAGCAGACAATGACGACAAGGACAATTCAAACTAGCTCCGAGCATTACTACATAGATACCAGACAGATAACCTCATCTCTCCGTCTTTGATCCTTGTCAACATTATCACACTACAAAAACATAGAAAGTAAACCCAAACTCCCTAACCCTTTTTCTTCTTTCAATCTACAAAGTAGAAATCTGACAATATCAAAGCTACTGATTACTATGTTCAACAATGAAACAAAATTCGCAAAAGAGAACTGAAATTCAATTCAATACATGTTTGAAAAGCAATTAGAGAGCTCATAACGATTGGAAAATAACACATCGATGCAGCCCACGATTGATAAGAGCATTTCGAGAGAGACCGAACTCCATTCGAAGCTGACGAGCCACTGTTACGAGTGAAATGAACAATCTTTGAGCTTTGCCTTTGGAGCAATCGGAGGCCGCCACCTAAAGATTGCATTTTTATGAATCCAAGAGATTGAATGAGTCTGCAAAATCAAATCTTTTGTTGGGTTGCTGAGAAAATGAAGTCGAACTTTGGTTTTGGAGAGTGACTTGCACAGTTTCAGGCGACGACGATGCCAAAACCCTCTCAAGTCTCGTCGTCGTTTTGGAATTCCTTGTTCGGAGCTTTTTTTTGTTTTCTCTTTTTGGGCTAAAGGATTGGGTTTAGTCCCCAATCTAATGACGACCAATTGGACTGGACGGTATCAGCAATTTGAACTAGCCCATTACTACACTTTGGGCCGAGTAGAACTAAACTTGTGCGTGCGTGACATGTAAACTTTGATTGCATTTTGTTTTTCCTTATAGTTGACCTTTATAGCACAAAGATTACACAAAACCATCCTAAATTTTCCCCTAGATTTATATCATGAGTGCTAGCATGATGAACCAGTGTTAGGATAGAAGTTTCTTTCTCTTAGAATTTAAAAAGGAAAATATTCATATACTGTATCATATAGGAATGTTAGATGAAAGATTTATCTGCCACATAGGGGAAGATTTAAAGTTTCTTGAATTATCTGATCAATACATTTTTAAATTCTCATATAAAATTCAAAATATAATAGTAATTTTAGATCAAACCTTTCTTCAAAAATATTTATTATTTTGTGTATGCAAATTATGGAATATGCATGTCTTGAATTTTTTTCTTCTTCTGAGAATATTACTTGCTATTTTTTTCTAACCCTATGTGATGACCATGAATTCTAACACTCAATTCCAGTCTAGTTAAGGCTTCACCATAACATTATAAACAATTGAATCTCAATTCCTTATCTGTCATAATATTTGGGGGAGTATTTCATGTTTCAATGTTTCATTGCTGTGAAGATGAAGAAGAACTTCAATAATTGAAAAACAGTGGATGATCATGAACAACTTCTCACAGCAGATACATTGCCTCATATTTATCTACAAAATTTGCTTTGTTTGGGTTAGATATCCAATATAGAAATGGGAGATTATCCAGCACACTCTGCACCAATAATGAGGCACCTAATAGTTCCTATACATATATGGTGCTGAAAGACACACAGCTAGAGGAAGCTGGACCAGATCTGCGCACACAACATTAATAGAGATTCCTCCGACTTTTTACTCAGCAACTGTCTCCACCCTCCCCCCTAGATTCCCTCTCCTACACCATTCTTGAACACAAAGTCTCAAACTTTACTTCCTCCCACAAAGAAACATTTATGCAAACTTATTCAAACACTAAACAATGATCAAGACCCACATTGGGTAACCCAATTCCCTTTAGTTTTGACTGGTCATTGTTGAGCTAGCCAGAATGAAATCTGAACCTCCAAATCTGGTTTATGCATAAATGTACTGAACCAGTCCATTTTTTTAAGTGCAGCACAAGCAAAACCCACCTAGGATTCACTAAACTTGTCTGGTAAACTTAAAGGAGGTGACTTTATTCATAAAACAAGCCCAATTTAAATATAATCCAAATCCAGCAGAGAAATTGAATATAAAAGGGGTGGTTCTTCCCTCACTCTCACTCTGTGCCAGTCTATCTGCCAGTTTGGAATTCAATATTAAAATGCCTTGAATGCTGCCAAATAACCCCTCTGGCAGCATCTGCGACTCACCCATCTTGTAGAGACTAAGATCTCTCACTCTCCCCATGTCATTAAAATTCTCTCCATTCACAGATTTCACAATCCAACCACAACTCTCTCTCCCCCACACATTCTTTTTTCCACAATGCAAGACCACATTAGCATCCCTGCTTGCTTTTCTTCAAGTCAAAAGCTTAGTGATGATGCCTCAGCTGTGACCAGGTCAGGCCACAGTGTGTACATGTCAGTCTACAGAGCCAAGATTGCTGATCAGAGCCGCTTAATCACCATCACATGGTGTAAAAACCTTCTCCTTCATGGCCTCTCAATTTCTGTGGAGGGCCCTGATGGAGAGAACCACCATTCCTGCAAAGTGGAGCTCAAGCCATGGTACTTCTGGAGGAAGCAAGGCTCGAAGCGCTTCGACGTCAACGGCAAGCCAGTTGACATCTTCTGGGATCTCAAGGGCGCCAAATTCAACGGTGGAACAGAGCCAAAGTCAGAGTACTATGTTGCAGTTGTTTGTCAGGAAGAGGTTGTGTTACTGCTCGGTGATCTTAAGAAAGATGCATATAGGAAGACAGGGTTTAGGCCTGCTTTGACTGACCCCATTTTGGTTTCTAAGAAAGAACACATCTTTGGCAAGAAAAAGTTCACTACAAAAGCCAAGTTCTATGAGAAGGGTAGGCTTCATGAGATTTCTATTGAGTGCAAGAACAGAGCTGCAAACTTGGGCAATGCTGGCAACTCAGTAAATGGAGTTGAGCCAGAGTTGGAGATTAGAGTAGATGGCCATTTGGTGGTTCATGTCAAACACCTTCAGTGGAAGTTCAGAGGTAACGAGTCTATTCATATCAACAAGTTGAGGATAGAGGTATATTGGGATGTCCATGACTGGCTGTTTAGTCCTGGCTTAAGGCATGCATTGTTTATTTTCAAGCCAATATTGCCATCCACATCTCTATCACCACTGTCCAGATCATCTTCTTCGTCGCCGCCTACGTCTTCCTTGTCATCCACACTGTCCTCCCAAACAAGTTGTGGTTCACTAGAAGGGATCAATGCAAGTGGCTCTTCCGAGTTTTGCTTGTTTCTGTATGCTTGGAAAGTTGAATGAGCTAGAGGATTATTATGGGACTATTTTTGGCATTGCTTTCAGAAGCGCTCAAAGAGCGTTTCACATGCTTAAAAACAGCTTATGGTTGCGAATTTTTGTTATGCGTTACAGAAGCATCGATCTCCAATCAAACCATATGTCTACTACCATTAGATTAGTATCCTTGTCATCATCCCCATCAATCCCATCATTGTCATTGTCATCAGAAGAATGAGGCATGCAAATGAAAAGGGCCATTCAGAAATGGGACATCATGGAATGGTGAAGACGCACATTGGATAGAGAAGAAGGAAGAAATGGGGGGACCCAAGAAAGACTAGGGGGGAGTAAGTTACAGCTGGGAATGAGGAAATGGGCAATGTTGGACAAAGACAGATTGTTTCATCACACACATGCTCAATAATTCCCCATCTAGAGGCATCTCCATCTGTTTTTTTCTTTCTATCTTTCTATATACAAAACAACTCTCTTTGTTGATCTGATCTTGATAATTGAGCAGTAGGTTTATTCTTTCTAACTCTGCTGTACCAAACCTTGTAATGGCTCCAAAGCTTTTATATAAAAGAAATGTTGTCAATCTGTTTCAAAGGTTTCTGAATGTCTGTATTCGGCACAAAACGGTCATATGTACATGTGAAGGGGGAGAAGAGAGAGCTGTAGTTGATACTGATTGATTCACTAATTAGCAACTTGCAACAGTTTTCTCATCTTTCTTTTGCTCTTTTTTTCCTTGCTTTTGACCTTAGCTAACCAACATCCCACCTTCCTCTTTGAAAAGAAACACAAAGAGGGTTAAGCTTGGATGGAAGAGGACAAAATGATGAGGTTAAAATACATGAATTTTTCACTTTCCACCTTTGGGAAATGATTGGAGCTCTCTAACTGCTTTTGTTCTGCAACTTTGACTGCCAACTCAGGTGCTGTGGTTTCCATTAGAAACTTTGGGCAAAAGATTGGAAATGGTCTCAGATATAGGCACGGATTTGGAAATTAACCTCGTCACTTTTTTTTCTTATTTAGTTCATGATGATGACTTTGCCTTTTACCAAAGAACATGCATCATTTCATTGCTTTTTCATATCTATCGCATATGGAGGAGCATATATTCAACTTTGATATGGCAGTGATCATGAGTCAACAAGTACATGACAGTAAATAATTAACCAAGTGAATGTGCGCTTTGTATGGAGCATCCAAAGCATTATAAATTATAAGAAAACAAGATAGAAATTCAAGGCACGTGTGAGTAAGAACAACAATGAATTAGTTAGAAAGGAAAAAAAAATCACAGTTGTATTACAGCATGCTGATGTTATTACCAATACTAGATTTAAAAGTCCAACAGCATTTCCAGTCCTTATTGTACTGGACAAAAACAATAATAGAATAGGCAGTCCACATTGTATTGGACATATCTACATTCCCCGTTGCTAAGTTTTATGAAGTGTTTCACATCTTCAGGAAATCACCAATGAAAGCAAAACTTAGGATTTAGCTATTGGCGGGAGTAGAAGCACTCACTTGATGAAATCAGTGCAGGTTCCTCTAGCTAGATGAGAATATACAATAAGAATTACTATATTGATGTGTCCTCATTTGTTCCCAAAACCAAACCATTTTGCAAGGAAGAACTGATTCTTTCCGCGGTTGGGACTAGGTTCTGCTTTCACTTTTGGAGCTGACGGTGCTTTGACTGGTGATTTTTTATCTACAAGGGATAATATATCAGCTATGGAACAATTATGAAATTAAATGAAGACTTGATAGCTATAAATGTTCTAGCAATTGAGAATGTGAAAATAAAATTGTGTGACATACAATGGCGCTGGATAGAGTATGTGTAAGCTAACCAGATTTTGGTGAACTCCTTTTTGCATTTCTCGCAGCATCATGAGAATTATTCTTGTCTGGAATTTGTTTAATGTTTGCTTCTTGACGAGAATCAGAGGCTGATATTCTCTCTGAAACCTTTTGCTTCACCTGTTCTGCATCATCACCTCTACCTGTACATAATCATGATATAAATTTCCTAATGTAAGAAAAGCTACCTAGCTATATATAGAGGTTTTCAGAGCTGTATGTGTGTAGTAACGTACTTTCATTAGGGGACTTCCCATAATTTTGCCTTAAAGCTTCAAGAAATGAACTGTCTCCTTGATGCTGTGTCACTGATCATAGAGAACGCCAAAGATTTGAACATTAGCATTGTAATTTCTTCTTGACATATAGGAAAATATTTTCATTGATGATTTATATAAGCGAAAAAAAAAATTCGTACATTGATCAAAGAGTGCATTCCTGTAATTGGATGGCAGGCCAACCAGTAGCAACTGAACTGCCTCAGCGTCTCTTGTCATAGACAATTGACTTGATACTTTCAGATTTTGAGTGTCCAATAGTATACCTGCAAGCTGCAACACAAGACAGACTGAAATTCCTAACTGAAAGAGAACCTCTCAACCCCAAAAGAATGCTAGGTTTTCGATCAGGAAGTTAATTACCAGGAGTTTCTTGAGCAAAGGGTTATTTAGAAGATCATAGGCATCTTCACAGTAATTATCTGTAAGAAAGGTGCACTGAGATCCAACCTCGCCATTATTTCTCAAAACATCTTTCCCCGTCACTAGGATGTTTAACTTCCCAGCCATCATTAGACTCTCCAAGTCCACCTGCAATCAAATTGGAGCACCAAAATCAACTAACCTCATTCCGGCACAGTGACAAATCAGATTAACAAGCAAAGAGACACAGATATATATTACTTCGTCGGAAAAGAGCAAAGAAGTGACATCAAGTCCAACATGGTAAAACAGCCAAGCAGCCTCTCTTTGTTTCCACATCCTCCTTCTCTTCACATTCATCACAGGAACTACCACATACTTCTCCTCCTCCTCCTCATCATCATCATCAGTAGTATTCCCAGCTAGTTTACTCTTCTTGTTTTCCTTCCTCACTCTGTTCTCCAATAGCCATGCATAACATATTGCTGACACCATTGTACTTGTACCTACATTTCCAATATCATGCAGTAGCACATTTTTGGTACTATTAAATATCGTGACTGATACCAAGTGAACAACTGAAAATAGATCATGATAAAAACTAGTTTATCAATTGTATTTTTCATCACAAAAGTAAACGAATCACTATCAATTATCACATCACTTATCAATGCAATTATCATATCAAATGTCACATCATATGATCCATTAATTGTCGTATGTGATGATGAAATGAAGGAACTTACTATTAGATGGATCGGAAAGTATAATTCTAGCCTTGAATTTTCCTTGTTCATCTAGGATTCTTTGAACCTTGGTCCTTTGCTCTTTGAGAAAACCATTGAGATCACCAATGCACACTCCTTGGTATTGTGCTTGAGCTTCATCCTTAGACCAACTGACCGGATTGGACTTCGTTGCAGCCTTCTCGATAGAGCAAGTCGACGACGATATGGACCGCCGGTGAGCAGAAGGGACAAGGTTTTTGGGCGGAGAAAGCACCATGTTATTATTATCAGGCGTTGCCGATGGGCTTTGGAAGGTCCGGCGGGATAGGACAGGGATCCCATGCGGCCGAGGCGACGAAGGATCGTTTTGGAACCGTGACCTACGTGACACGGGTTGGCGAAGAAGGACAATTTGAGGGGTAGGATCGGGATTCGGCTGTGGCTGCATTTGGTTGGGTGCTTGAGGCTGATTGGCCGGCTTGAGGATGTTGGAGAACCATTTGTGTACCGCTGCTGCAGGGGAAGAATCTTGTGGCGAAGTTGGTGTTTCAGTTGGTATTTCCGACTTGTTCCGGCTGTGCTTGGCTGTTGTCTTCGATAGTATCTCTCCGCTCAAGCTCTCTGTTCCTCTATACCTGCTTTGTTTCAATTCGATGGCTTTTAGTCAGGGTTTTCGATCACTGTTTCATACTGACGTAGTGTTATAAGTGTGTAACAAAATCGTATGCGACTTATTTACGTACCTCCTAGCAGACCTAGAGAGGGGGTCTCTTCTGTCTAGTGCCGAAGAGAGTGACAACCTTGCTGCCTGACCTTGAACTGCTGCGAACCTCGGTGAACCCGAAGCTAACCTAGACGGAGAGCCACTACGGGAAGGGGAAGAGGCGACGATGCGCCTAGCCTCTTCTAGCCATTCTTGAGTCATTTTGCTACTACTAGTTGTGGGAGTAGAAGTAGGAGTGGTAGCAGTACTAGTAGGAGTAGTGGCGGTGGTGCTAGTCGGGCTGTCCTCGTTGTAGTCGTCTAGGTCTCCGGTCAAGTTGTAAGATTTGGTCTCGGTGCTCACCGTCCCGAAGAACATGTCGTTCATGAAGTCTGTGAGGTCCGGCGCCACTGCAGGCGGTTGTTTTTTACGGCGGATCTCTTTAGCGGGTTGCTTATTTAGCTGCTGCATGGTTAGTGGCGTAGGCCTTTTGCTGTCCTTGCTGCTGAATCTCATCGCCATAGCTAGCTAGTTCGATCTCCGATCCAAAGAAAAAGAGCCTTCTTAAGATCCTAGAAGCTCCAAATATATGTTGCAGATGATCATTGGGTTTATATGTCGTGGATATTGAGAGAGAGTACGTACGTAGCAAAGTTGGACATTCGGCCGGCATTCTTCGGTCACCGTCTTTTACTATGTATATTTGTGAGTGTATATATCTTTGTATATATGATGCCAAACCTTATATTTTGTCTGCATTTCATCACTGATTCTCTGATTCTAAAAGGCCTTCTTGATCAGTTCAAACTATGATGTTGGCATCATTTTTGTATGTGCAACGTGCTCCTTCAAACTGTACGTTCTCAAGGACTTCTCATAGTGTTATGGACTTTTGGCCCATAGGAATGCTTGCCACGAAACCCATGTTTAACATTAGGATCTATCTAATATTGGCCCAATAGTATGGAAATGACTTCCCCGTACTTCGGTAGGTTAGGTATTTATGATATTTCATTTTGTGTCGTTTTGTCCGGTATACGTACCTAATGAACCATGTTGCTTGTGCTCCATGGCAGCCTGATAATCACCGGTCGTATTGTTAACGAAGGGACTACACTACACTGATTCATCACCAAATTTCACTGCACTTACATCCTCTTTATAAATTAGTAAGTACTAGTCTCTAGTACGCAATAAGTGTGTGTATGTATGTATGTATGTATGTATGTATGTATGTATGTATGATCCTTTCACTAAGGTATATTTATTTTTGATCATTTTTAAGTATAGAATATTACAGAAACTTTTCGATCATATATTAACATTTCCGCCATCCAATTATTAGGTATATATGAGTAGATCATTCCTGTAAATTTTCAGTCAAAATAGTGATCGTTAAGGTATCGAATTAGGTTAAATCAATGAACGAATCGAATCTACCAAACCTGAACCGTTCATACTTATAAACTTCAATTGCAGTTTTGAATACCTTAACTATCACTATTTTAACTGAAAATTTATATGCTTGATCTACACATTAAGACTTAAGATTTAAAAGATAGAGATGGTAAAATATAATCGAAAAATTGGTGTAATGTTCTATACCTGAAAATGACCAAAAAAGAAAGGTGCTATGTATATATATGGCAAAGCAGCTGCTACAAGTCTCAGACCACCTGGAGCCATGGCGCCACCTAAACAACAAGGCCGTCTTGGTCACCGGCGCCTTGGCAAAGAATTCTGTTTGGATTTGGCCAAAGCCAGCTGTAGGATTGTTGCCGCCGCTCGCCGCGTCGACCGCCTTCGGTCTATCTGTGATGAAATCAACCACCTCACCATGGCCACTGCTGTGAGAGCAGTCGCTGTGGAGCTCGACATCAGCGGCGACGGCGAAGCTATTGACAAGTTTGTGCAGAAAGCTTGGGAGGAGTTTGGCAGAATCGACGCCCTCATCAATAATGCCGGTGTTAGAGGTAATGTGGCGTCTGTTATAGACTTGTCTGAAGAGAAATGGAACAACACATTAAAGACCAACTTAACAGAACCTGGTTGGTCTCAAAATATGTTTCTCGGCGCATGCGTTCAGATAATAATATAAGAGGATCAGATATTAATATATCTTCCATCAGTGGTATTGATCATGTGCTTGGGCCTGGAGCTGTAGCATACAGTTGCTCTAAAGCTGACATAAACATCTTGACGAAGTTCATGGCTATGGAGTTAGGGTTATACAAGATCAAAGTGAACTCAAAAGCACCTGGGTTGTTCAGATACGAAATTAAGTCTCGCCAAAAAAGATTGGATACACAAGGTGGCTATGGGAACTGTCCCTTTGAAAACTTATGGCACTTCAGATCTAGCACTCACATCGCTAGTACGTTATTTGTTACACGACTCTTCTGAATATGTCTCGGGCAATATTTACATTGCCGGAACAACCTTGCCTTGTCTCCCCATTTTCTCATCGCTTTGAGTTTCATGTTGGCTTTTGTACCGGCCACCAAGCAAATGTAAGGATTTGAATATGAAAATAATATTAATGTGAAGGGGTATTTCACTTATGCGATTATTACCAAAAAAAAAGTATGCTTGGAAATGACTCATGTGAGTCATATGAATGCTTGTTGTCCCGTTGCTTATATCCTAACTCTGGTATAAACTACGGGCCAAGTCTACAATTGACAACTGCCATGGATTATTCATATTGAATTTCATCCTCTGCTTGGATTCTTGAATGTGCAACTCCATTAAAGTTCAAAATTTTAATTTTCTGAAGGGATTGAACTATTGAAGGGAGTTTCCATACAAAAGCTATTGTAGTATGGTTGCTAGTCCTAAAACCCTAGTACAATCTAACATTAGCTATCTTCAATGTTGGCCCAAAGATATGAGACCGAGTGCTTGTTTAGTTGTTTTTGAGTGCTTGTTGTCACGTTGCCTTATATCCACAACTTCCTCGCATGTATTTGAGCTTTGACAATCACTACCTTTGTAGTGGCCTCACTAGGTTTCCTCTTCCTTTGAATTCTATTTTGTTTTTGCAGTCTCTATGATCAACGAGTGAATCGCATACGTGCAGTGGTTTCGTGCGAATCTATAAAAATCTTCAGGGTCATTAGTATAGACCCGAAGGATGAAAGGATCAGATCGACTGGTCTTATCAAAATGGTGTGGACTGTATGGTTTCTTTTTGTTTATTAGAGGAAAACGTAATGCTGCACCGTGAATATATCTTTTTTTTTTTGGAAATTGTGAATGTATCTTGGAAAATGTTTTTCTGTAATGGTTTACGTTTTCGTTTCCCAACTTGAACCTCTAAGCTATAATGGTTTACAATTATTATCAAAAATATCAATTACAGAATAAAGTTTCTGAAATTATAATGGACTACGTTTCTGATATTATAGAATAACGTTTCTCATTCTTTTTTTATAAGTTATAACACTACAAGATCGTTTTAGTTTGTCTTGATGTTGAATTGTATCGCAATCAATTAAATTTTAGCGATCGTAATTGTTCTAGTGAGACACGTGGATGTCGGCACATGGATCCCAGGCAAGTCCATCTTGAAAAGGTTTAGGCGGTGGTCGACTACTCTGACGTGGTGATCGTAAGCGGCGGTCACCCCATAAAAAAGTAGACACAAATCCATAAAAATATTTCAACCATTAATTTGACAAAATTGTATATATTTTTACATTTATAATTCAGTAATCATACTATATCGTCATTATTATTTAACAAACATGAGGTTTGAGTTGCTTTTATATAAAATCTCTATCTACTCAAAATGATTTTTCTTTCACGAATACACATCATTCGAATTTTAAATTAATTATATGTGTATATGATTTTTAAACTCATATACATATACAATAAAATAATGTTGAGTCCTGAAAAATTTCCCCCTTATTCAATTCCCCCCAAATTATGAAAATATATATATCAATTTCCAAGTTGAAATCCTCCTCCCTAGTAAACTATGAATATTTAGAGCTAATGAATATTCTGTTTCTTGTTTATTTTTTTCGAAGAAATATTCTGTTTCTTGTTGGAAGACATAATAACTACTAGAGCCTCTTGGCACATAAGTGAATTAACAAACGGAATTTTGTGGCAAAATTTAAGAATAAGATTTTTAATTTTTATTAGTCTACAAAATATTCAAATATTCTCATTAGTTAATTAATTAGGTAAAAAGACCAGCCTATTCTTATTTTAATTAATGAATTATCCAATACCATTACTCTCTCATAACTTTTCCATTTACCATTGACTTGACTCTTGTGCGTTGACTGTTGACCACCCGCATTGACCGCTGACCGAATTTCGATAACTTTTGCTGGATTTCGACGATCGTTGACCAGTTGACTTTGACCGTTTACCCTAAACTGATACTTAATTGAGAGTCAATTGATACTCAGTTGAGAGTCATCTGAGTATCAATTGAGGGTCAACTGATACTCAGTTTAGATTCAACTGATACACAATTTAGGGTAACTTGATACACAATTTAATGTCTACAAACACTTTCGGCACCTCTTTCTACTTAGATAACATAAATCATAATAATCTACAATCACTATAACATACAAATTGAGTTACATTCTCATAAACTATCATCATCAATACAATACATAAGAATAAAGAAAAAAATTCATATCAAATACATAATGAGACATTAGAATACCAATAACTTCATCCAAATCATGTCTTTCCTCTTCCATTTCTCCAAAATTTAAGGTAACCTGATACATAATTTAATGTTTGCGACCACTTTCAGCACCTCTTTCGACTTAGATAACATAAATCATAATAATCTACAATCACTTTAACATACAAATTGAGCTACATTCTCATAAACTATTACCAACAATACAATACATAAGAATAAAGAAAAAAAATCATATCAAATACATAATGAGACATAAGAATACCAATAACTCCATCCAAATCCATCCAAATCATGCCTTTCCTTTTCCATTTCTCCAAAATTTTATTCACGACCGCTCCATCTTTGCTTACATTCACCACCCTAGTTGGGTAAATAAGGATGGAGTGATACCGCCACTCGTACCAAAAGCGAAAATAACGCAATTCACAAGAATGAAGCAGTAATTCCCTTGTGCACCAACCACCACCAAGCATCATCATTTTCAACATTCTCCTCTTCTTCTTTGATTTTCTGTACTTTCCTTTCTGAACTCTTCTTCATTAGATTAGTATTTCAACAGGTCTATACCCAAAAGTGACAAAAGCCCGCCATCAACAACACTAATTTGAACAAATTAATTACAAGAGAAATTAACATATCCAGTACTATCGACTAATAACACTGAAAAGCTTATAAAGCACGAAGACACTCTAATAGATAACAAAAACCAAACCGGGTAGTCGAAAACTAAGTTCGATACTTTAGGAGAGCATTTATCACTGTTTAAATTGTAAAAAATCCAGGAAAGAGAACGCCAAACTAAGGTAAGAGTATCTCAACAACACCAAATCAGCAGATACTCAAAGAAATAAAGTAACACTTACAATAAGATTCTGAAGTTTGCTAGTTCAACGAACAACACTATGTGACAAACATGTAGAAGGGTAACACTTGCTAAAGAAATTCTCAACACTATCACTGACACTGGTCCCAAGAGGAACTAGAATACTGCGAACTAGGAGGGTGAACTGATGTGGTTGAGGCTTGGATGACAAGAAAAAATTCGTCCTCTTTTCCGAAATTTACTCATATTCCTGCAAAACCAAATACCATACAGTATATAGTTCAGCATCAGCTAAAAATCTTAAGACTTCGTACATACTACAATCCAAAGTCATGATACTTCAAGCTACATATCTACACCAGATTTACGTAGACAGCAGATAAAGATGGTGATAAGGTAAACTGCACTAAAGTGAATCCACAACATGCCAAATCTGTAAGCATCAGTAAAGTTAGAGTTGAAATTACTAAGTACAATATTCTATTACCCTTTGCTAGCTTGTCTATTACAAACTATGCAGTGTTTTGATTGTTCAAAATGGTTACTGAACATGCCTATCAACTCCAGAAGTAGTAACGAACAAATAAGTTATCAGGATAAAAAAAAAGAGCAGACTATAGTAAGGGACAAGATAGAGTTCAACGCATTACCTCTTTCTCATTACACATTGGAATTTGAACAAGCACCATGAGATACTCATAGTCCATCTTCTCAAGATCATCAGACTTCATCAAACTCTGTTCAATCATGGGCTCAATTTTCTTGTACTTAATCCACAAGCATCCCAACAAAAGTATCATACGATCTGCAAATTGGATCATGAAAAGAACAACACAAAATGTAGAGAGTGCTTTTATTGGAGGTGCAATGTAATCTGCCCGAAATCTTAACCAGGCAACATAAACCATGTGAAGCAAGCCTTGTATATCAGAACTTCGAGGCATATGCAAACTCGGACTCCTGAAGTAATGCCAGCCTTTGAAATAAGCAACCACCTCTGAACCCAAAATTGCAATGGAAGCCAAAAACAAGACTAATGACTGTAAACAACAACCTTTCCTTTCCCAATTTCCCATTCTCCATTGCTACACCTCGCCTAAAGATTAATCTCTTACTAATGGAACCAAGCAATGACCATACGAGTGTAGCAAGTGAAGCAATGAGACTCACAAAACGTTGAGCCTTGAGAAGCAAAATCCATGAAGTCTGCTTAGCATTCTTGCCTCTACTTTTCTCAACAAGCCTAAATGCAGAGTCTGGACCATCAATCTCTACCACTGAGAGTCTAAAACCCAGATTTCGCATTTGACCAAAGAGGTTAACAAACTCTTGTATTGCGGCGGCGCAAGGCAGGTCAGCCGAGACGCAGCTTGGCGAGGCGCACTGGGACGAGGCAAAACGCAGCTGCGGCGCAATGGCGAGCACGGAGGCGTGGTGCGGCGGTGGGCTGCGTCGGAGATCGACGGGGTTCGAGGAGTCGCGTGGGAGCACAGAGGCCGACCGAGCGCCGGAGTTACGAGGCCGCGACGGCGAGTTTGGGATCGAACTGCGTATCTTTTCTCTCCATCAGAGAGAGAGGAGAGAAAACCGAGCTTGAGACAGAGACGAAGGTAAGTTATGAAAAGGGCAATTTCGGAATGAAAAAATAAAGTTGGGTACGTGGGAATAAATTTTGTAAGAGCGGGTGAAAATTATACGATCTTATTTATGTAGGACAGTATTTTTTTTTTTTTTAAATTTAGGTGTTTGGAAAAATATTAACAAACAATAATATCTGCATGATCGAAATCACCACGTGCAGTTGGTCAGCTACTTATTGGCATTTGGAGTCCCAGTCCTTTGTCCAAAAACAATAGATGCGTACGTACGGCACTTCTTCTTCCTTTTAAGTTGACTCTTGGCTTTGGAAGCGGTTTGCGTTGGCATAACAGCTCAGCTATAGCTAGCAGTTCATGTTGTTTGCAAACCGGAAGGGCTAGCAGTAGTAGCATCTCCCAGAGGGCCTCCAACCCTTTTTCATTGGTAAGATTTTCTGTGCAGAACCGTCTACGAGCTTCCCAACTCTCCGGCCGCTCCTTTTGTTTTTGCCCTTTCCAAAACATTAGAGGACAAGAGGATAGAATTCTAGAATTACAATTTTTATTGATGTAATGTAATGAATCAAGAAGAATATTTGAGCATGATATCAAGTAGGCAAGTAGCCCCAATCTGAATTCTTTAAACAGAACCATAACCTGCTCAAGGTCAACCTCTAAACAAAACCCCAAACACATCCTTCCAGCCTTAAACCTTGTTCCGCTTCCCAATACTCTAATCCAATTAAATAGCTAGGCTAGCTACATCCCTTCAGAGTGCTTTAGAGCCATTTTCATCATATTTAATACTTTTTCTCCAGACTCTCCGGCTCTCTCTCCCTCCAGATTGCCTTGGTCCTTAATCTCACAAAATCCCCAACATGTAGTTTGGCCCTTTTGACCTTTTCTGCTTACGCATTTGTTATTTCTTTAGATATTTGTCTTCTTTTAGCCTTGTACTTTGTATAAAAAGGCCACCCAAACTACAAGCTTAATCATCAACTTCAGCGTCAGAGTTTCATAGTCTCTCTTTCTTCTCTCCTCCCTCCGATCCAGCTCTCTCAACTCAGATGGCTTCACATGCTGGTGTTCTACTGGTCTCCGTGCTTGTCCTCTCTTGCTTAGCAGGAACCTCCTATGGCGTTCTCTTTGCAAACTTGACACGCAGTCTTACTGTAACTGGTATGTGTATGATTCATTAATTTCCATCAAAAGTTTCAAACTTTCTACTCCTAAATCCATGTTTTCTACTTCAAAAAAAAAAAAAAAAACAATGTTTTCATCAATTGGTTTCGCTTAACATTTGATTACGATTCTAGTATTGATCTTGCGGTTACAGTTTACATAGATCAAAAGTTCCATACTTTCAGTCTCAAATCCTTGATTTTCAATTGGGTATGTTTCATTACCTCATTTTAATTTATGAATTGGTCTCTTCAGCCGAGTCAAATGGAACACTTCTAAAAGCTGGGGAAGGCAAGATCAAAGTTACCTGGGGTTTGAACCAGAGCTTCGCAGGGGCTGACTCAGCCTACAAGACCGTCAAAGTCAAGCTGTGCTACGCACCGGTGAGCCAAAAGGACCGCGGGTGGAGGAAGACGGTGGAAAACCTCGTCAAGGACAAGACCTGCCAGCACAAGATCGTCACCAAGCCCTACAGCGCCGCCATGCAGACCCTCGAGTGGACTATCGAGCGCGACGTGCCCACCGCCACGTACTTCGTACGCGCCTACGTCTTTAACGCCGCTAATGTCGAAGTGGCCTACGGTCAAAACACCGGGATGAAGAAAGACACCAACTTGATTATGGTGGACTCAATCACAGGGCGCCACATCACTCTCGACATAGTCTCCGTCTGCTTCAGCGCTTTCTCGGTTTTGTCCCTGGCTGGGTTCTTCATTTCGGAGAAGACGAGAGCAAAGAGGGCCAGCAAAAGTTCTGCGAGGACCTAAAACAGTCTTCAAGAGTTAAGAGCTACACAAAAAGTCCACCAATGTTTTGGTTGGTTGTAGTTGCACCCTTTCTTTATCAGTAGCTTCTAGTGTTTGTTTTCTCATAAGCAAAATATGCAATATTATGTTTTTTTTTCTTTCTATATTTCAATACATGAGAAGTTGAATGTGATCAAATGGTGGGTTGGAGTGTTCTTTTGGTAATGTGGAGATGCGACTAGTTTATCAAGCAAGGTCGACGTGCTAGACCAGAGAGCGCCTACTATGTGAGAAAAGTATTACACATATCCAAGGCCAGTTTGATCTTTACTTTACTAAAGTCAATGTAATATATGTTGATGTAGAACGATAAATGCTTTTTTTAGGTGATGAGGAATAAGGGTGTGTTATATTGTCATTAAAGCATCTCCAACAATGTCATTTAAAATTTTTCTATTTTGTTCCAAAATATAGCTAAAATCTATTTTAGCTAAGCATTTGTAAAAATTTACTCCAACAATATTATTCATAATTTGGCTAAATATGAATAAATACTTTGTTTTGATTGGTTAATAAAAATAATTAACATTTATTAACTTAGAAATTGATTACATTTACAACCTTTTAGGAAACAATTAATTACAATGTTGACTTTTACATCACCTAAAATTCAAGCTTTAGGTATGGGGATAGGGGATGAAAACATGAAATATAGGGAATCCCTAAAATAGCTAATGTGATAGGGGATCTCTTGGAGCTGATTTTAAAGCAAAAACCTCATATTATAGATAAAATTGACTTTTAGGGGATCTGCTGGAGTTGCTCTTAGGTGGCGCAATTATAATTTTTATTAGAACATTCAAAGTTTTGATGAACAAAATATTACATATATAGATTAAGATAATCTTGATCTTTTATAAGGTCAATGTATGTAGTGTTGTTGTCGATAAATACTTATTTTTTAGGTGATGATGAATAAGTGTCGTATAGATTTTCGGTGGCCTACTTATAAATTTGTGAGAATATAGGATTTGATGAAAAGAGTAAGGACAACATATACAATCTATGAGTCTAAGATGAGCTTGCATTAGATGAGCTTGCATCATTTATTAAGTCAGTGCAATGTTGTCGTTAATTAGCGCTATTTTTAGGTGATGATCAATAAGTGTGTTGTCGTAGTAACTCTATGTGGCCCTATGAGAATGTTAAAGTTGATGCGAAAGTTGACATTACATATATTTGGATATCGACCTTTATAAAGTTATGTAATATTGCCGTATGTCAATAAATATTATTTTTAAGTAATGTCGAATGAGTGTGTTGTAGACTTGTAGTGACACTCCATGACCCATATATAAATTTGAGTTTTTTTTTTAATTTGTGAAAATTTAATACTCAATGAATGATGATCGAAGACATACGTCACTTAAACTGATTTTGATCCATATTTTTTTTTATATCCAACCATCGTTATACGATATATAGATCGTTTTTTGTGATTTGGGAAAAATACCAGTGTCTAGATATATAGTCATAAAGATAGTAAAGCCTACCCTACCAAATGTAGACTGTAAGGCCAACAATTGACTTGCATGGGATTTTATCACTACGCCAGGATCGATCATTAATATACTTGGGTGTTGATCGATATTTTTAAGTTTCAGTTAATTACACGAATTTATAAGATCGAATTATCACCGCATGAGACGGCCGGTCTCTACCATTAAAAATTTGTTATGTAGTTAGTCAACGTTGGTAAGCCGAGGAAGCTGTTGGAAAGGAAAGAGCTCATATCAGAAAAGAAGCAAATAAAAGATGATTTATAAGTAAATTGATCATACTCGATATTAATCGAAATTTTTTGGATAAAACTCAGCATCTTAAAGGTGATTCAAGTTGGGACACTATCAGTTATATTAGGGGTCCACATGTCATGCTTGCCTCAGTTTGACTTGATATCAAAGTCAAGGTTCTTCGTCTAATTCCTGACCGCCCCGCCTGTCTTGTGTCTGCTTCCGTTTCAAATGAGGTTGCTGATGCCAGATCTTTCAACTCTCTCGTTCTGACCCAAAAGAGTCATCTGAACTTGTTGATCTATTCTCATTCTGACCCGAGATGATCATCTGAACTTGTTGCACGTGCAAGTCTAAGTTAGGTTGCACGTGAGGAGGCGCATTGGAGAGGAAAGATCCCACATTGGAAAAGAGGCAAGTAGAAGATGACTTATAAGTAAATGGACTATACCCAATATTAACCGAGGCCTTTTTGGATAAAATCTAACACCCTAAATATGGTTCAAGTTGGGATAATGTCGGTTATATTGAGAGTCCACGTGCCACGCTTGCCTCAGTTTGACTGAAGCAACATCGCAAGCAATAAGGGTGTCAATTAATCTTCTCTAACATGACCTTTGGACACATATTGAAGATAATTAATACAATTTTTTTGAAGCCAGTGTAGAACAAATGAACTAGCTAGCTGTATACTTTCAAAGTGTAACTGCATACGTACTTACGTAAACTCCTGAACAATTTCTTCAGTAAGTTTTAACGATTGTCACTACATTTTCATCGTGTTTCATTCGGATTGTGTGCCGAGTAATTGTGAATGACATATATGAAGCTAAAGAGAAAACGATCGAAGTTCTTCGGGAGGACACATACACATTTAGATTGGACTAGCTGCTAGTTGTTGGAGTGAGTTACACTCCTTGTATATTTAGATGTATATTCTGTAATTAAGTAGAATTCTATAACTGAATAGGTAAAAGTAGTTTCCTTCTAGAACTGTAAGTATGCTTGTATATGTACCAAATTCAGGATTGATCAATATATCAGAAAATTTCTCAAACACTTGTGTTCTCTTTGACTTGGTATCAAAGCCTGGTTTCGATCTTGGAAGTCTTGAAGACCTGACCTGTTTCCGCTGCAAATCTGACATGTTCGACATGTCAAAAAGATTCTTCGATATGTCAAAATCTACTCTGTCTGACTGTTTTTTCTAGTGAATTGATCAAATTGCTTGAATTTGTATGAAGATCTGCTCTTATTCCTTATTCAAAATCGTCTTGTCCTGAATTGTTCTTGTCCTGACCAATAAACCTGTCAAAAGTCTGATTTGTTCATTGTTTGTCTTGTTTGCTTATGAAGAATTTGTCATGACTTTGGATATTTCGCTGTTTGAGGAACCTGTTTTCTGTGGCTTGGAGACCCAAGACCACTTGAAGGGTAATGTTTCTCTCATTGAGAAACATCAAGGTAAAATTAGTATTGCTTTGAAAGTTTCTGACTTTACTGGTGGTGATGCATGGATAATTGATTCTAGTGTGTTTGATCATATGGCCTTTGATAAATCTTTATTTTTGAGTCTGCCAACTTCTCCTATACCTGAAGTGTCTAACGCAAATGGTGTGTCTTTTCCGGTCTTAGGTATTGGATCAATCCAAGTTACTCCATCTCTTGTATTACATAGTGTCCTTTATGTTCCCTCTCTATCTCATCATCTATTGTCAGTATCATAGTTGAATTGCCAAAATAAATGTTTTGTCACCTTTTATCCTATGTATATGGTATTTCAGGATCTATGTACTCAAGCAATATAGACAAGGGAGATCGGAGGGGGAGATTATTTCACTTGGATTGCATGTATAGCGGGGAGACACGAGCGCCATCAAGACATGTTGCCATAACATTGAATTCTGATAGAGTTAAAAAAATCTGGTTATGGCATCGCCGATTGGTTCATCCGTTCTTTGGTGTTATGAACAAGTCTATGCCACTCTTGTTTATGGGAATAAAGGAGTCTAGCCTCCATTGTGAAACATGTGTGTTTGCTAAAAGTCATAAGTTTACTACTCTCCTAGTTCTCATTCTAGTTCAACACCATTTGAGTTGATCCATTCTGATGTAATGGGGCCTTCGAAGAATTCAACCTTGACTGGAATGAGGTACTTTTTCTTGTTCATTGATGACTTTACGAGATTAACATGGGTTGTGTTGCTGAAAAAGAAGAATGTTGTGTTCTCTACCTTTACTGCTTTTCATAATCTCATTCGAACGCAGTATGATGCTTGTGTAAAAGTATTCTGATCTGACAATGGATGAGAGTTTGTCAATCACTCTTTCCAAGAATATTTTCAGCAGCATGGAATTGTTCATTAGACTACTTGTTCTCAAACACCAGAGCAAAATGAAGTTTCTGAAAGAAAGAATCGTCATCTCCTAGATATGGGAAGATCTCTCTTACTTAGTGTTAACATGCCAAAATATCTTTGGGGATAATCTGTATTGTATGCCTCTCATCTCGTCAATCGCTTACCATCTATAACTCTTCATAATCAGATTCCATTTGAGGTATTACTTAAACATTTTGCCATCCCGTCTCTCAACAGACTTCCTGCTCGTGTCTTTGGTTGTGTGGCATATGTTTATCTTCATAAGAATCAGAGGTCTAAATTAGAGGCTCGTGCTCTGAAGTGTGTTTTTGTTGGTTATGGTACCTATTAGAAAGGTTATATGTGTTACCATTATTCTTCTCATAGGTTTTATGTTACCATGGATGCCATCTTTAACAGAGACATATGCTATTTTTCTCCTACGGTAACTCAGAGTGAGGAGGAGAATAATGTGTTTTATGAAGACCAATTTGGAAAACTAGAAGTTAGTGTTACAGGTGACAATACTTAAGCCAGAACCCAACAAGAAGCTGACCTTCGACGGGTCGAGGAGGAGCCTTGACGGGTTGAAGATCCTGTTCGGAAACAACCAGAAGCTACCCTTCGACGGGTCGAGGAGGATACTCAACGAGTCGAAGGGATCCCCTTGGATCATCCAGAAGCAGTCTCTCGACGGGTCGAAGATAAGGTTCGACCCGTAAAAAATTCTAGGCAGATGAGTTTGTTCTGAGTTCTGAAAGTGTTCAATATGTTGAACAAGTGTCTGACACATTGAAAGGAGGAGAATTAGTCAGTGATCAACCACCAGTTATTGAAGATGTACATGCACGTTCATTCTCTCCTTTTCCACCAACGATCTCTCCTGACTTGGCATCGCCTTAGGTATGTAGTAGTGTTCCTTTATCCAATTCTAGTGTCCCTAAGTCTAGTAGAACGGTTAGGTCAACCCATGTTCAACCACCAAAGAAATATGAACCTTTCTTGACAGCCAAAGCCAAGTATCCTGTAGCTAATTATGTGTCAATCCATAGACTGTCCAAACCGTATATAGCCTTTGTTAATCAATTATCTGTCGTGTCTCTTCCTAGTAATGTGCAGGATGCAATCAAGGAGAAGAAGTGGGTTAAGACAATAGAGGTTGAGATTGATGCTCTCAAAAAGAATGGTACGTGAGAGTTGGTACATTTACCACCTGGAAAGAAGATTGTTGGTTATAGATGAGTTTATATTGTAAAGCATAATGCAGATATATCAGTTGACAGGTATAAGGCATGGTTGGTGGCAAAAGGATACACCCAGAAGTATGGAGTGGATTATGATGAGACGTTTGCACTAGTGGTAAAGATCAACACCAATTGAGTCCTCATGTCTTTGGCAGATAAATGAGCTAATCTAGATTGGCCCTTGTAGCTGTTTGATGTGAAGAATGTCTTTCTTCATGGAGATTTGAATGAAGAAATTTATACAGATCTTCCTCTGGGATATGGTACTTCTACAGGTGAGAAGATGGTGTACATATTGAGGAAATCTTTGTATGGATTGAAACAGTCTCCAAGAGCTTGATTTGGAAGGTTCACAACTTTCATGAAGAAGATTGGGTATCGACAAAGCAATTTTGATCATACCTTGTTCCTAAAGCACCATTAGGGTAAGCTGACCGCTTTGATTATTTATGTGGATGACATGGTGGTGATAGGTGATGACATTGACGAGATCAAGAAGTTGCAAGTTTAGCTATCTTCTGAATTTGAGATTAAGGACCTTGGAAACTTGAAGTATTTCTTGGGAATTGAGGTAGCCCAAAATAAGGATTGTATCATATTGAGTCAAATGAAGTATGTTCTATATCTGTTGGCAGAAACTGGTATGCTTGAATATAAACCAGTTGATACACCTATTGAACAAAATCATCGGATTGTTGAATATCCTGGTCAAGTTTCTACTGACAAATCTCGGTATCAGAAGTTAGTTGGAAGATTAATTTTTTTGTCATACACTAGACCTGATCTGGGTTATGTTGTTAGTGTGGTGAGCCAATATATGTATAATCCTAGTGAAGATTATATGAATGTTGTGATAAGGATTCTGAAGTACTTGAAGTCAGCTCCTGGTAAAGCCCTTGTGTTCTGTAAGCATGGAGATTTTGGGAATAGTGTTACACTGATGCAGATTGGGTAGGGAACATCACTGACAAATGATAACGCCTAAACTAACTACTAAATAAACACTTAATAATCAGCAAAGACGCAACAATTTAAAACCCTTTTTTATAGACGTAGCATTTGCAAGTAGGGTATCATTCTTAACCGGGAATTGATGGTGCATGCATGATTACACTATGGTTTAAGGGGGGTGTTGGAAATTGGTTATTATCTATGAAATTAAAGGCTAAGATAGGCTGCAAACATATTAAGAAACTTACACTTCTAACATGCTTCACTCATAGACAAGCAACCAATCAAGGATTCTAAACATGCTTGAGCCGAAAATAAAACACTAACTACATATATACATGTGATTGACTCATATTTTCCACCAAATTTCTACAACTAAGTCATATTATATGCTCCCTATTAAAATCTAAGTCTTTATGCCGATTAACATGCATGATCATATATTGTGCTTCGGGAATTTTCTATATGCACGTCTATCAACTTGAGAAGGAATTTGCCTTAGCCTAAATTGATGCATTAAGACTAACATGTTCAAAAAAAAATACTAAGACTCAAAACAGATTACACATAATACTTCAAAACTGTAAAACCAAAAACTTTATTCACAAACCAAATACAAAATGTCCACAAGAACAAAGAGAAGGGATCATATTATAATTTTAGCTCAAATTTTTTTTCCTACGCCTCTAATGTAGCCGGCCTTCAATGGAGATGAAGAGTATCTAAGAGAATTTTCCCTATAGTCTACTCGGGTGGAGAATGGTGTTTAGTGGTGATGGATGTGGCAAATCCTTGCAGAGTTTTGGAGTTTGGGAGAGGAGGCAGTGTTTGGTAGAGTTTTGGCTTCTAAGATGAGTGATGAACATGAATGAGCCGAGCCCCTCCTTACATAGATGAAGAATTGGAGTTTTTCCTCTCAAAACTAGGTTTTCCTAGTACACCCGGGTAAATCTGGCAGTTTGCAAAGAATTACACTTTCCCGGAGTTGTAGAGCTCCAAAAATTATGATCTTTAGCTCGTTGGAAACAAGACTTCAAGATATTTCCAGAGAGGTGTCACATGACTATATTTGGACTTCATAATCATTCTAGGTACTCTTTTGAAGTTACAGGCATGCAACTTGGATATTCTTTCCTTATTCTATGAGAGATCTTGACCTTCTTGATTTTGTTCTTCTTGCTCTCTAAGGAATATCTTGGTCGAACCTACCTTATTTCATAGGATATCTTGATCTTTGAACAAGTCACTTTTGAGATTGCTTTGATACACTTGATTTGGCCATCACCTTCTTCTTTCCTAATCCGCCCTTAATTGTTTTCCTGGCTCGAGTAGGAGAAATGTCTTCATTTTTCTTTTGTACCATTTGACATCATTTTCATTTGTCATTTAGGTTGCTAGTTCACGACACCATTTGGGAAACCATTTTGCACACCATTTTAGTAACTTTTGCGAAGACCATTTCTTGGACTATTTCTTCTCTGAAATTAAAAACTTCCTCCTTACTGCGTTTTAAGCTCATTTCCATCTCTTTTATTAGTCTCCTTTATTCAAATCCTAAAAATTAAAAATTAAGTAAGAATGGATAATATTAAAGTCAAAACAAAGCTAAATGTATAGATAAATAGATTAAAAATCAAGCATAAAATATGTAGATCAAATTTTTCCACACTTAGACTTTGTTAGTCCCTAGAAAAAACTAAAATAAAGAAAGACTAGAAGCAAGAAAATACACAAAACCAACGTTAGAGCTAGTCTCCACGTTGAAAACTCTAAAGAAAAATTCAAAGACTCAAAATTAGAACACTTCTACGCCCTTAGCTAAATTTGTCTCTGGAATGTTCTTAAGTATATATGGCGATGGAATCACAATAATTTCGAGAGATAATAGAGATATGATCATGCCATGAACAAGTAAGACTTGGAAGTAAACAATAGTGATGTTAAAGCTGTGCATGTTTCGAATAAATTTAAATCAATCTCACATGGATGCACTCATCATATTTTCACTCATGAAAAATGGTTTACTTAAGATATATATAAATTAAATTGTAAACATCATGAAGATGATGAATTACTTGCATAAATGAACCCAAACCATATGTTTACTCATGCAACTTACTCAACCAATTGAAGGCTACTCATCTTAAGGATCATAAAGGCCTTTAAAAAGGTTGTAATGAGGCTGAGGCTAAGACATTCGAAATTTAGACATGTGGTGGCAAAAATGTTCCAAAGACTTAATCAACACTTCATCAAATCAAGCTCCATCATTTCTCATGTGTCAATCTTAAAAAAAGGGTCAAAATTCATCTTTTTGGGCCATTGCTTCATTCTAAACTTTATTTATCCAAACTTTCATACTTAGAACATTTTTCCGGAGAGCTTTATTGTATTTTTTTTCTTCTTCATGCTCTCGAATTATTTTCTTTTTTCTCTTTCTTTTTTTCGGCAATCACACTTTTTTCAAGTTTTTGGACAAGTGTTCCCTTGATTTTCTTTCTTTCATCATCTTCATGCCATCCTCATGTGCTAGCTTCGAAATTCTTCATAGAACAAGGGTAAGAAACTCTATACTAGGCTAAGTGTTTAGATATATATGTGGCGAATGAAAGAAAAGGCTTAATGTAGGCACAAATGGGTAATCTAGGGATGTCATAACTCATGCGTACAAATGGGACACATGGATGTTTGGTTTAAGTGGTGGAAAAACTAAATGTCTTTAATCACATCAAAAGTCAGAGCATAAATCAACTTAAAAACTTTGCAAATCTACATGAGTAAGTTATACCAATCTTTAGTTCATTGAAAATCTATGGCAATCAATTATACGAGGCATGTAAATATTTTTTAGACCATGATGTATGAAATTCACTCACAAAGAAAGAAATGTAGGCTCAAAAACTCACTTTAAGGTTCGTATGATCTAAATCTTATTCTAGCATGCGAAATCTGTACCATGTTTATGCAAACCATATCTACTACATGTTATGACAATCAAAATATCTCCATTAGCACAAGAAATTCATGCAAAAGCCATATGTATGTTCTTTTTGGTCCAATTTCATCATCAACAAACTACGAGCATCCTAAAAACTCAAAACACTCAAACAAGCGTAGATTTAGTCCTTATCTTTTTTGGATAACCTTACTGAATTGGCCAGTCGGTGAGAGTGAACAAGAGAGGTAGGAGTGATTTTCGAACTTGTCTTTTTTCACATCAAAACCTGTATTAGCAAAAGTCTCATTCTAGACACAAAATCATATAAGATATTCTTACTAAAACACAAGTGTTCATCCACTACACTAAATTAGACTCGAGAATTACACTAATTAAAAAAAAAAAGATTTTTTTAGGGCATCATTTGCCGAAAATCCTTTGTCTGCCCAATTTATACAATTTATGACTCAAATAAGTTGTAAACCCCTCCCGCACAATTACACTCCACATTGTCCTCATTGTAATCAAGTAAATCATAGAATCAAGCATGGAGTATAGGTTTTACGAAAATTCTAATTAAGAAAAATAAAAGCTACAAAAATAAAAAAAGTAAGGGAAGAGAAAGAAAATCTGATTTGTAGACTCCTCCATTGAGTTGACTCCAAACAAGCACTTATTTTTTAATGTCTTACAACCTAGACGTGATACTTATTCATGTGCTTAATGTGGCCGGCTCCTCAAGCTTCTCTTCTTCAACGTCATGCTTCTTGAAATTCTCGTAGTATGGTTTCAATCGATGGCCATTCACTTTGAATTCTCTCTCGGTCTCTAGTGATCGAATGCGGACAGCTCCACAAGGAAACACTTGAACAACCAAGTAAGGACCGATCCATCTTGAGCGTAGCTTGCGCAAAAAAAGTCTAAGTCTCAAATGAAAGAGTAGAACTTTTTGTCCTGCTTTGAAACTTTTCCCACGGATCATCTTGTCATGAATCCTTTTGGTTTTCTCCTTGTAAATCCATGCATTGTCAAAAGCATCATTTCTTATTTTCTTGAGTTCACTAAGTTGTAGCTTTTGATGCAAACCAGCCTCGTCTCGATCTATGTTGAATTTCTTGACAGCCTACCATGCTTTGTGTTCTAGCTCCACCAGAAGATGACATGGTTTCCCATAAACCAAACAATAAGGTGACACACCGATGAGAGTTTTGTAGGTAGTCTTATAAGCCCACAACACTTCATCAAGACATTGGCTCCAATCTTTCCTGTTAGGACAAACGGTTCTATCCAAGATCTTCTTTATCTCACGATTGGAAATTTCAACCATTTCATTTATTTGGGGATGATAAGGCATGGAGCCTTTGTGCTTGACACTATATTTCCTCAACAATGCTTCCACTGTCTTGTTTTAAAAGCGACTTCCTCCATTGCTGATTAGAACGCGAGGCATTCCAAACCTTGTGAAAATATTTGCTTTGAGAAAATCTGCAACAACTCATAAATCGTTAGTTTAGGTGGCTCTTGCTTCCACCCATTTCGACACACAATCCACAACGAGTAAAATGTATGTAAAGTCGTTAGATGGAGGAAAAGGTTCCATAAAATCTATGCCCCACACATCAAAAATTTCGACATTGATCATATAGTATTGTGGGATTTGATGTCTAGGTTCTTTGACACCTATCACATTTAGCAAAAAAATCTTGTGAATCATGAAATAAATTAGGCCAAAAGAATCCACAATCTAACACTTTAATAGCTGTTTTCTTTGAACCAAAATGACCGCCACATGCACCATTATGACAAAACTCAAGAATGGACTTAAATTTACTATCCGGAACACACCTCCTACAAACCAAATTAGAACATTGTTTCCACAAGTAAGGTTCATCCCAAATAAAAGTCATAGCATTATTCCTAAGTTTGTTGTGTTGAGCACTAGGAATGGAAGATGGAAACTCATTGATGACTAAGTAATTAACCATATCCGTATACCATGGAGTTTCAGAAGCACTTACCTGAATTCTGAAGAGTTGTTCATCCAGAAAATTTTCCTCCATTGCAACAACTTCTTTCTCATGTACAATTCATGATAAATGGTCAGCCACCATGTTTTCTACTATCTTCTTATCCTTAATTTCGAGATCAAACTCTTAGAGTAGAAGTATCCATGTAATGAGCTGTGGCTTGGCATCCTTCTTTGCCGTCAAATACTTCAAGGCTATGTGGTCCATGTAAAAAATCACCTTGCTTTGCAACAAGTATGATCAAAATTTGTCAAGTGCAAACACCACTGCGAGAAACTCCTTCTCGGTTGTTGTGTAGTTCATTTAAGCATCATCAAGCGTCCGAGAGGCATAATATATGGCATAGGGCTTCTTGTCCTTCCGCTAACTTAAAATAGCTCCAATGGCATAGTCTGAGATGTCACACATTAATCCGAAGGGAAGAGACCAATTTGGAGCACAAAGGATATGAGCACTTGTGAGAAGCTCCTTCAGGTTTTCAAAGGCAGCTCGAAAATCATCATCAAACATAAATGGAGTGTCCTTTTGGAGCAGCTTACGCAAAGGGCGAGAGATGTATGAAAAGTTGTTGATGCATCTTCGGTAAAAACCTGGATGACCAAAAAATAAACAAACCTCTCCAACCGAAGTCGGAGAGGGTAAGTAGCGCACAAGATCTACCTTAGATTTATCAACTTCTATACCCCTAGTATAAACAATATGACCTAAAACTATCCCTTGAGTAACCATGAAGTGACATTTCTCCCAATTAAGCACTAAGTTTGTTTCAACGCATCTTTGCAAAATTAATTCTAAGTTCCCCAAGTATGCATCGAAATCCCTCTCAAATACACTAAAATCATCATTGAAAACTTCAATAATTTTCTCAATGTAATAGAAAAAGATAGAAAACATACAACTTTGAAATATACCTGGAGCGTTGCATAATCCAAACGGCATGCGTCTATAGGCAAACGTTCCAAAAGGACATGTCAACGTTGTTTTCTCTTGATCTTCCTCCGCAGTGCTAATTTAGTTGTAACCGGAATATCCTTCAAGAAAGTAATAGTATGCTTGGCCAGCCAATCTCTCAAGCATTTGATCAATGAATGACAACAGAAAATGGTCCTTGCGAGTGGTGGCGTTAAGCTTTTTATAATCAATGCAAACTCGATGTCCGGTAACAGTCCTTTGAGGGACACGCTCATTCTCCGCATTCTTCACAACAGTGATTTCAGACTTCTTAGGTACTACTTGTATGGCTGAGACCCATCGGCTGTCTGAAATCGGATAAAGGACTCCACAATCAAGGAGTTTAATCACCTCCATCATTGGCGGATGAAGTCTTTTTTGAGATTCCCTTGTAGGTTTTGCCCTATCTTCAAGCAAAATCCGGTGCACGCATGCTGCTAGATTAATTCCTTTGATGTTCGCAGGCGTCCAACCTATGGCTTATTTGTATTTCAAGAGCACTTGTACCAATTTCTCCTCTTGTTTCTTCTTCAACGTTGATGAGATGATAACCGGCAAAGTTTCATTCTCATCCAAGTATGCATACTTCAAATTATCCGGTAACACCTTGAGTTCTAATTTCGGTGTTTTGATAATGGAGGGAACTAGTGGGTTAGTACCATACATGATAAGAATATGAGGAGTATGACTTACAACCCGTGGTGCTTCATTAAGTGTCATGGCCATTTCTTGGATTCTTGGTTCCAAGATTTTGATTAATGCATCAAAAAAAGCTTCATCCCCGAGTCGAGTCAGCCCCGCTCCCTCTTGAATAACCATGTCAAGTTTATCTTCTATAATGGTGTCGAAGTATTACTGGGCCATGGAATCCACAAGATCAACCGAAAAACAATCACCAACACTTAACGTTGGAAACTTCATAGCATCAAGAATGTTGAACTCGATCTTCTCTCCATCAATCTCCATGGAGAATGTTCCTTCGAACACATCTATCTTTGTTCTTTCGGCTCTCATGAAAGGTTGTCCATGTAGCAATGACGTGGTGTTCAATGGACTCTCCATCATGTAAACATTGTAAAAATCAGCTGAAAAAATGAGGTTGTTTACTTGTACAAGAACATCTTCAACTTATCTCCTTTGATACTTATGAGAACGATCGGCTAGTTGTATGATGACATTGTCTTGCTTGAACTCGCCTAAATCTATGAATGCATAAAGATAGTATGGCATGACATTGATTGATACACCCAAGTCTAGCATGACATCTTCGAAACTCTTGTCACCAATAACACAGAAAACTGGAAAAATCCCCGGATCCTTCAATTTGGGGGTAGCCGACGTTATAACACCGCTGAAATGGTTAGATTCACCTTCACCACCTTCTTCTCTCTCATTTGCCTCCTTTGGGTGCATAATTATTTCAAAAACTTGGCATAGATAGGCACTTGCTTGATGCATTCGATTAAGGGCAAATTTACTTGTACCTTTCGAAAGATATCTAAGATTTCTTCATATTGATCATCTTTCTTTGACTTTGATAGCCTACTTGGAAATGGTGCACGAAAAAACGGAGAATTAGTAATAACCATACATGAAGGATAGGATTTTTACCTTTGATTGGGGTAGATGGTGTAGTGATTGGTGCCTTAGTGGCATAAGATGCCATATTCCTTTTCTTCTCAGCCTCTTTGGTTGCCGGATCTTTTTCTAAGTCCTAATCCTCCAAAACATCATGTGGAGGTACTTTGCTTGTCTTTGGGGTCGAACCTTCTAGTACCTTCATACTTTTTTTCATCATTGCGCTTACATTCCTCGGATTTGGAAGTGTTTGAGGAGGAATCTGCTCGGTTTCTCTAATTTGGCCCATGAAGTCAACGATTTGGCCCATTTGTTTCCTTATCTCCGAAATATCTCGTCCATGACTATCCAATGTCTCATTCATTTTGGCTTGACCATCCAAAAGAACTTGTGTTGAAGCAGACAATTAAGCCAACATCTTGTCACAGTCCGGATTAGTGAATTGTTGAACCGGGGGAGCTTGTTGCATATGTTGCATTGGAGCTTGAAGCATTGGCAACCTAGGTTGAAATGCAAGATGTTGGTAGCTTTGTTGAGGTGCCGGAGGGTTGAGACATCCCTCATTGCTACTCCACTTGAAACCTAGATGATCACGGTTGCCAAAATTGTTGTTGTTATAATTGTTGTAACATTGGCCTCCTTGATACCCACAATGGCATTCACTTGTTCCACTTCTCCATTAAGCTCCATTAACGTAGGGCATTGATCATTATGATGCCCTTGCACGTGACATACTCCAAAAATTGGTCATTGGGTTGCCTTGGATTTCTTTGTCTTGAGTTCAAGCACTTGCTCTAACATAGAAGCTAGCTTATCATACTTCTCATTTGTCACTTGCCTTGAACTTGCTTCCGCTACTGTTTTTCATGGAGCCATCCCATATTAAGCATCATTGTTTGCTTAGTTTTCCAACAAGTTACGAGCTTCCGTCTCATCTAAGTCCACGAATTATCCAGTTGCTGCTGTGTCAAGAAGCTCTCTATCAATCAACTTTAAACCATGATAGAAGTAGTTCATGAGGTTTGTCTCGGAGAAACCATGGAATTGGCAGGTGGCACAAAGAACTTTGAAACGACCATAGTATTGGCCAAAGGACTCTTCCGAAGCTTGAGTTATCCCCGCGATCTTCTTCCTCAAAACAGTGATCTTTGAGGTCTGAAAACACTTAGCCAAGAACAGGTCCTCAAGTTTCTTCCATGTCGTGATGTGATTAGGCGGGAGTTCTAAAAGCCAAGTTTGAGCTATATCCGCTAAAGTGAAGGGAAAAGCTTTGAGATTGAAGAGTTCTTCATCGGCTTCTGAGGGTCTCATGCTCATGAAAATAAATTGAAATTGCTTGAGATGCATGTTCGGATCTTCATTTGAAATCCATAGAAGATTGGCAAAAGGTGGAGGAAACCACTCTTCAACTCGATGTACTTCTTATCTGCTTGGGGATATAGAAATGCAATGCACGAAGGACCACTACTCCATTCGGTTGAGAAAGTGCGTTGACAAAGTGACCTCTTCTCAACGTTATTGTTCGGTGGGTTGTTGTTAGGCAGATTGGTGGCCATTGCTTGCTCTTCTTCTTCTGAAAAATGCTCGGTGGAGTGATGAGATGAATGTGGAGAGTCAATCACCTCCTCAATGATAGGAGGATCAAAACGTTGCTCCCTTGGTTCTGGTACGACTTGAGATTTGAGATGTGCAATCCGGTATGCGAGTGCTTGTAAGTCGGCACTAGAAGATGTGAGATTCAAATTGGATATTCATAAGCCTGAGCATCCACCAAAAATCAAGTGTTAGTATTAAAAGAATATACAATGAATACATGATACTAAGCCAAAATCATATGAAAATCAAAATAAAAAGAAAAAGAAAAACACACTAAAAACTTAATCAAACACTGAAAAACCGAGAGACACCTATTCAAAGATACCTTATTTTCAACCAAGATATATCATTGTAATAGTTAATTATAAGGGTTATCGAACACGAGGAGTTGGTGAAATTAAATCTTAACACTAGACTACAATGCTGATAGACTCGACCACAGTACACTAACGACACTATGAACCTAAGCTAGACTATTCTAAAAGCTACTAAAATTTGACATAATATACTAGACTCAGTGTCACATTACCACACCAAAATTGAGGGTGTTCGGAGTTGTTTTGGTTGCCAAAATAATTTGGCCAAGCTACAGCTAATGCAGGAAATAAATGTTGAATGTAAATATGATTATGTATGCAAGAGGTTTAAACTATATGATGAATGAGTTAAGAAGCATGCAATCCATCATCGCCATTCCATCTTTCTAACACATACTTAACATAATGCACATATTCAATGAATGAAAGTTCCCATGAAGAGTTGATCGCAACAACCACATCCTATTACCTAATCCTTATGCCTATGTAGGTTTGTCATGGACCTCCCCTACATCTAACCCTATATGAACCCATAGTCATGGGCCCCAAGGTTTACAAAGAAGAAAGCATTAAATTCTAGAAAAAGTTTGAGAAGCTACAAGGGTTCATAAGTACACTATGTGCGTGTCTTGCTAGACCTATGGATTTCAATCTTCTGACAGTAAAATCAGTGTACCACTATAGAGATTCTGGTGGAAGAAATTATCTTCAGTCGCTCGTATCTCATGACAATAGAATTCTAGCATGCATACTAAGTTGGTCACCAAAGCAAACATACAAGAATTCATACGGTAAGTCATTTAGGGAAAGAAACCTCATTCAAAGAATATGTAAAACTAGGTTAAAGTGTATGCATTAAAAAGACTTCATGTATGGGGCTTCAAGTAGCCCCTTAATTATGAGTTTAGCTACTAAAAGTCATAGGAAAAGAATCAAAGCAATTCATGGAGTTAATATAAAGTTATAAACAAACGAGATGAGGAAGAACTCTGGTCGGTCAGAATTCGACGGGTCGAGAATATCTTCGACCGGTCGAAACTAGAAGGGATGATCTCCTTTGCGGCTTGCTCTTTCCTTGCTCGAAGTTATGCTTCCCAAAATGCTGATTTGTCTTTTCCAAATCCCTACGATGAGTTTATATACTCCTTGGTTTGATTTTTCTCAATCCTCATTGGTCCAGGCTTCTTTATTTGCACATAACTTCTCTTTCTCTCTGTATTGAGCTAGAAATCCTTCTTTTATTTACTTTTCCTTTATTTCTCTACAAAACCTATTACAACAATAAACATAATTAAATCATTCAATTAATAATAATAAACTAAATATATGGAATGAATTAAATACCAAATAGACGCATAAATATGCGACTATCAAAATACCCCACACTTAGACATTGCTAGTCCTCGAGCAATGCACTAAACTAAGACTCTTGAACAATTTGACGAACTACAACATTCTAACACCCTTAACACACTATCTCAACAATTTTCCCACATTTGTAACACCAAGTTTAATATATATCTACAAGTTACCAAAGATAACTCCAACATATAACACACGTGTAACATGTAGGACTTAGACATAATCAAGGTGAATAAAAAGCTAGAACATGCACAAAACCAATCAAGGTTCAACCTCACATCGTTATGCTCTTATAAGTGTTTCACTCATAATATGTTTAAGGTTTTCACTCAACTCAATTACTTGTGAAATGGACCAAACCATATGCTCACTCTTGTGACTAATATCCACAGATCAGAAGCTGCCATCTTGAGGATAAAAAAGATTTCATGGGTTGTAATGGAGCTTGGCTCATAAGTTAAAGAATAAATGGATACGAAATTCAAATATGATTATAGAACGTAGTAGAGCACCAAATAAGATACGTCTTCAAACTTTACAACCATGAACTTTTATACTATTATGGCCGAATTTCATCTTGTTGGGTCTTCACATCATTCTTTTCATCAACAGTCAACCTGGGTATCAAGCTAGATATCACAACTTTATTTTATTTTATTACATTAGCTTGATACCCCACACTTATTTCTTGTTATCACCTTTCGACATTGTCGCCGTCTTCACATACCTGTCACATGTATAGCTCTACCAAGTCCTAAAACAAAGGTAAATATATAATTACTCTAAGGTTCAAGGTTAAGGATTATGTGGGTAATGACAAAAAGTTTAAACATGTATGCTCAAAGTAGTTAACTAAGGGGTGCACAACTTATGTACTCAAAGTCGGGACACAGACTTATATGGCTATGGTGGTGTCCCCTAAATGCCTTTATCACTTCCTCAATCAAAACATGTATTGACTAAAAGCTTTGAATAACACAAGAGCAAGTTCTAATAATTACTAGAGTCCATTAACTTAATCTGTGGCAAACAATTGACACTCAATAAAGAAAGCATGTATATCACATAAAGGCTCAAAAGCTCACAGGTTAATTGAATCTCAATAAGGTTTATGCATGCTCAAAGATCTATACCATGTTAACTTGTTTCTATATCTATTACATATTCGCATATGCATCATATCTCAAAATTATCCAAAGAACTCAAGTCACATAATCATCTCTTAGTCACAAAGTAGGAAGATATAAACACATCAATGACTTGTTAAGAGCTCCTAAGACTCAAAACAATAATCGAAAGACTCTTCTCGTGTTGCTTTTCTTGATGCTTTTTAATTTTTAATTTTATTTTTTATCTAAGACACTAAAACACACAAGAAAAACAAAGAAAAACTCAAAAATACCAAAATTAGGCGAAGAGACCCTTCCACGACGAACTGGTCGTCGGAAAAGACCCCCCTAGTCTTCAACGGGTCGAGGAATTCCTCGATGGGTCGAAGACATGCTCCTGTCCAAAAATTTCACAAAATTCGATGGGTCGAGGATTTCTCGAAAGATTTTCTTGATAGGTCAAAATGGGTCCCCTTGTACTGTGCATATTCTCTTGTATAATTTACACATAATTAATCATACATCGGAATGAGCTAAAATTTTATGAACATAACCTACACAATATATAAACATTCCCTCAAAATTTCATAATTTTCCAAGACCTATAGCTAACTCAAATAAATTACACAAGTCAGTACACTGAACAGTTCTGACATAACACCCAAAAATGAAAAATTTATACATAGACGCTAATGATATGATATAAACCCCACCCCACACTTGAAATTGCATTGTCCTCAATGTAAAAAAAAACTAAAGCATGTAATACATTAAATAAGCATGGAATGAGACACATAGCACATCACAAATCACACTAAACATGGAGAAAAAGAAAGTAAAGGAGAAGGGATAAGAAATCAAATCTGGTCGCCAACTTTTCCATCCACATGGGTTGCCTCCCAAGTAGCGCTAATTTTAACATCTTTAGCCAAACGACAAATCTCATCAATCCACACAAGGAGCCGTGTCTCTAAGGTTTGTATCCTCAAAGACATACTCCACAAATGACTGATAGAATAGCTTGAGTCGAAGTCCATTCACTTTAAATGTCTTGTCTATTTTGGAACTCACAATCTCTATAGCACCATGAGGGTAAACGTTAGTGATAACATAAGGTCCAGTCCATCTACTTTTGAGCTTACCTAGAAACAAATGTAGACGACTACTAAATAGTAAATTTTTTTGACCAACTACAAATTCTTTTCTCTTAATATTCCAGTCATGAAAAGATTTAGTCTTTTCCTTGTAAATCCTGCTGGACTTATAGGCATTGTGCCTAATCTCATCAAGCTCATTCAGCTGTAACTTCCTATGCAGACCTGTATCATCCATGTCAAAATTGAACTTCTTGACACCCCAATATGCCTTGTGCTCCAATTCCATTGGAAGATGGCAATCTTTCCCATACACCAACCTATAAGGAGACATTCCAATATGTGTCTTATATGCTGTTCTGTAAGCCTACAACGCTTCATCAAGGCGTTGACTTCTGTGTTGGCCCAACCGTCTTCTCAAGGATTTGCTTGATCTTTCTATTTTACACCTCCACTTGCCCACTTGTTTGAGGATGATAAGGTGTTGCCACCTTGTGTGTTACACTATACTTTCTGAGCAAAGCATCAAAGGTTTTATTATAAAAATGAGATCCTCCATCGTTGATAATGCATCTAGGTGTTCAAAATATAGCAAAAATTTCTTTCGGAAAACAAAGAACAACCTTAGCATCGTTAGTGCGGGTGGCTTTAGGTTCCACCCACTTAGAAACATAATCCACAGCGAGAAGAATATACAAATAACCTTGGGAGTGAGGGAATGATCTCATACACACATCAAATATTTCTACAACAAGAATAGGGTGTTGAGGCATTTGATCTCTTAGGCCGAGGTTACCTGTCATTTGGCATCGCTCACATGATTTGTATATGACATGGGCGTCATGAAACAAAGTTGGCCAATAAAATCCACTCTCAACCACTTTAAGAGCTGTCTTCTTCCCTCCAAAGTGTCCACCACCTACATATGAGTGTCAAAAAGATAGAATAGATTGAAATTCAGACTCGGGTATGCACCTGCGGATGATGACATCTATACAATGTTTCCAGAGGTATGGCTCATCCCATATGTAATACCTGACTTCCTTGACCAGTTTGTCTTTCTGAGCTTTACTGAAATTTGGTGGAATGCACTTACTCACCTTGTAGTTAACAATGTCGGCATACCATGACACCATATCTTGAAGAACAAGGGGCTGTTCATCCGGAAAGCTATATCTGAGAGGAAGATTGTCCTCTTTTGCGTTGGAACCATGGGTGAGTTTACTCAAGTGATCTGCCACCACATTCTCAGAACCCTTCTTGTCTTTGATCTCAATGTCAAACTTTTATAGAAAGGGCATCCATCGAATCAATCTAGGTTTGGCATCCTGTTTAGTCATCAAATATCTCAAAGCAGCATGGTCAAAAAATATGATAACTTAGTTCATAACAAGTAAGATCTAAACTTTTCAAGAGAAAAAACCATTGCTAAGAGCTCATTTTCAATAGTTTAATAGTTCAACTGTGCATCATTCAAAGTCCTGGAGGCATAATAGATGACATGTGGAAGTCTCTATAGTCGTTGGCCAAGAACAACGTCAACAACATAGTCTGAAGCATCACACATAAACTCAAATGGTAGACTCCAATCTGTTGCTTGTATGATGGGAGCTATAGTCAACAACTTCTTGAGCTTATTAAAGGCTTATAGACATTCCTCAGTGAAATTGAAGGCCACATCCTTCTGGAGTAGTGCACATAAGGGTCTGGCTATCTTGGAGAAATCCTTGATAAACCTGCGATAAAATCCTGCATGTCTAAGAAACAATCTCACCTCCTTCACAGTAGAAGGAGGTGTTAAGGTACACACAATATCTACTTTAGCTTTGCCTACCTCAATTCCCCTAGCAGAAATAACATGCCCTAAAACTATACCATGTTCTAACATAAAGTGGCATTTTCCCCCAGTTAAGTACTAGGTTAGTTTTCACACAACGTTCCAAGACCATAGATAAATGATGTAGATACATGTCAAAAGAATCACCAAATACCGAAAAATCATCCATAAATACCTCAATGATGTTTTCGACCATGTCTGAAAAGATACTCATCATGCATCTTTGAAACGTTGCAGACGCATTGCATAAACCAAAGGGCATCCTCCGATAAACAAACGTGCTGTAGGGGCAGGTGAATGTGGTCTTCTTCTGATCATCCTTGTGTATTGCTATCTAGTTGTACCTTGAATAACCATATAAGAAACAGTAATATGCATGACCTGCCAACCTTTCCAACATCTGATCAATGAATGGCAGTGGAAAATGATCTTTTCTTGTAGTGGCATTGAGATTGCTATAATCAATGCACACTCTCTATCTTGTTTGAAGTCGTTGAGGCACCAACATAATCTCATCATTGCCACTATCCAAAACCTGTCCGTCATAAACGTCGTTTTCGACGGGTCGAGAATTTTTCTCAACCGGTCGATGCATTGCCCCTGCCGCTTCTTGTTCATATTTTTTGACGGGTCGAAAACTGGCCTTGGAGCATCTTTTTTCCTTGCCACCTCTATGACCTTTCTCAATGGGTCCTCCTCCAATGAATATTGAATGAAATCTTGCACAAAGCTTTCAAACACATCAATAGAACAACAAGAAGAGCACCATCAAACCTGTGATCACCAATTATGCATGGAATAGTAAAACGTCCCGGATCACCAAGTTTTGGTGGTATATTCCTCTGAAGAACAACAAATACTCTCTCACTTAAGGCAACTGTTTCAGTTCATTTGAACTTTCTCTTTATAGTGCACAAGTCCTTGAGGAATTTTGCATACTGTGGAATTTGTTTGATCACATCCAGCAATGGAATGTTCACCCCAACTTTCTTGAAGATATCTAGGATCTCCTCGTCTTTTCCTTCCTTCCCTAACTTCTTTAACCTACTAGGAAAATTCACATTAGTGGTAATCAAAGGTGAAGGTGAGGGACATACCTGAGTTGGTTTCGGTTTTGGCACAATTTTCATTCCAGGTGCATTCTAAACAGGTTAAGGAATTTCATCAACAGATTGAGTTAGGGTTTCTGAAATAGTTGTCAATGGCTCATCAAACACAATTTACTCTATAACAAACTCCTCCCATTGTCTTCTTGTCTTCTTGACCTCTGGTTTTGCATCCAACACCTTCCCATTCTTCAATTTCATAGCATATGCCCCATATTGCCACTTAGGATTGGGGAGAGTATTGCTAGGAAGACCTCTTGGGTTAGCTTGAGCAAGTGTTTGCTGAATTTGGCTTACTTTCCTCTCTATAAAATCGATTGCTTTTCCTTGTTGCCGAGTTGTGGCATTGATCTCTTGGCGAAAAGCACTACTTTCCTCTCATTCTTTCTTTTTGTTAAACATCATTTGTTGCATCGTGACTTCTAAAGTTGAAGTTCCTGTTGATATTTGAGCTGGAGCTTGTTATTGTTGAGGAATACGCATCTGGCCAAACTGTTGTCCTGTAGGCTGCCTTGGCTGAAAACCCGGTGGAACATTAGGAGGATTTAGCACATTGTTGCTCCTATGACTCAACAATGGATGGTCCATATTCCCACCACAGGTATTGGGCTGCCTCTGGAAGAAATTCACCTTTTCTTCCTCTTAATTGACTTCTTTATCTGCTCAGAACTTTGGACAATCTTCGGCTAGATGATCTATAGTTGAACATATAGTGCACATAACCTGGGCTGCAACGACTGTTGTCTTCTTGGTCACTATTAGACTACTAGCAATCAGAGCAATGTCATTCTCTATAGAACTTAATCTTTTTTCCATGGCTCTATCGATTGTGACTACATTGAGAGATCTTCTACTTTCTCCCATGGATCTATCCCTTGACTGAAATTTTCTTGAATTTTCCGCTTGGTTCTCAACAACTTCCTTGGCTTCTGTTCCAGTCATATTCCACTAATTCCCCCCATAAGCTGAATCAATCTTTGACCTGTTAAAAGAATCAAGTCCATATGATGATGGCATTATCGAAGAAGACCCTTAAAAACTGACTCCATGCCTCATGTAATTCATCTTCATCTTTCTGCCTGAATGTGCTTATTTGCTTCTTCAAATTCTTGGTACGGGAAGCAGAATATAATTCTTTCATGAATGCAACACACATCTTCTCCCATGTGTCAATAGATAAAGGAGCTAAAGAATTGTACCATGCCTTTCCTTGCTCCTTCAGAGAAAATGAATATAAGATGAGTTTCACAGTGTCTTCCTTTACATTGGTCGATTTTTGAATTATGCACAAAGTTGTGAACTCATTGAGATGATTCTAAGGGTCTTTAGAAGGCGTTTCTCTGAGGTGTGGCAGATTCGATATAAGTGATGGAGGAATAGAATAAGCCCCCAAATTCTCTGGTAGTACGATTGGTGAATCTGCTGCACCTGTGCCCGATATAAAGGGCTCTCTTAACTTGGCTACGTTTTCCATTCTTCTTGGTGATGGTGGTGGTGTTGGAATATTTTGTTCTTCCTCAAACTCAAACTCTGAATCTGAATGTCCTTCTTGCTTTGATGGTTCACCACCACTATTCACACTCATAGACCGTTGTCTCTGCTGCTTTCTATTTTGCTTTACTGAGTGTTCAATCTCTAGATCAAGTAATAATGGCTCAGCACTTTTAGTGTGCCTAGTACGCATACACAATGCTCTTGCACACGGAAGAAATAGTAAGACTCAAAAGAAAGAGAAAACTAAACTAAAAATTAAAGACTCTATTAGGACTTCCAATTAAGCAACTCCCTGGCAACGGCGCCAAAATTTGATAGGCGGAAAAATATCTATTCAAATATACCTTATTTTTAACCAAGATATATCATTATAATAGTTAATTATAAGGGTTATCAAATACGAGGAGTTGGTGAAACTAAATCCTAACACTAGACTACAATGCTGACAGACTCGACCACGGTACAATGACACTATGAACCTAAGCTATACTACTCTAAAAGCTTTGAAAATTTGACATAATATACTAGACTCAGTGGCAGACTATCTCACAAAAATCAAGGATATTCAGAGTTGTTTTGGTTGTCGAAATAATTCAGCCAAACTACAGTTAATGCAGAAAATAAATGCTGAATGTAAATATGAATATGTATGCAAGAGGTTTAAACTATATGATGAATGAGTTAAGAAGCATGCAATCCACCACCGCCATTCCATCTTTCTAACACATACTTAACCTAATACATATATCCAATGAATGAAAGTTCCCAGGAAGAGTTGATCGTTACAACCACACCCTATTACCTAATCCTTATGCCTATGCAGGTTTGTCATGGACCTCCCTTACATCTATCCCTCTATGAACCCATAGCCATAGACACCAAGGTTTACAAAGAAGAAAGTATTAAATTCTAGAAAAGGTTTGAGAAGCTACAAGGGTTCACAAGTACACTATGGGTGTGTCTTGCTAGACCTATGGATTTCAATCTCTTGACAGTAAAATCAGAGTATCACTATAGAGAATTCGGTGGAAGAAATTATCTTCAGTCGCCTGTATCTCATGATAATAGAATCCTAGCATGCATAGGAAGTTGGTCACCAAATCAAACATACAAGAATTCATACGGTGAGTCATTTAGAGAAAGAAACCTCATTCAAAGAATATGTAAAACTAGGTTAAAGTGTATACATTAAAAAGACTTCATATACGGGGATTCAAGCAGCCCCTTAACAATGAGTTTAGCTACTAAAAGTTATAAGAAAAGAATCAAAGCAATTCATGGAGTTGATACAAACAAACGAGATGAAGAAGAACTCTGGTCGGCCAGAATTCGATGGGTCGAGAATATCTTCGACCGGTCGAAACTAGAAGGGATGATCTCCTTTGCGGCTTGCTCTCTCCTTGCTCAAAGTTATGCTTCCCAAAATGCTGATTTTTCTTTTCCAAATCCCTCAGATGAGTTTATATACTCCTTGGTTTAATTTTTCTCAATCCTCATTGGTTCAGGTTTCTTTATTTGCACATAACTCTCTTTCTATCCGTATTGAGCTAGGAATCAATTTTTTATTTTCTTTTCCTTTATTTCTCCACAAAACTTATTAAAACAATAAACATAATTAAATCACTCAATTAATAACAATAAACTAAATATATAGAATGAATTAAATACCTAATAGACTCATCAATATGCGACTATCACTAACCAGGATGGTATATACTCTATTGATGTTCTCTTTCTTAGATCCAAAACCTATCACCAGTCATAACTCTTCTAGACACCATGACCAGTAATCATCCAAACTTTTGAGTAAGATACACACCCTCAAGTCCTTTGCAAACTCCGCCCTCAACGTCATGTCCATAACTTCACTTAGGTTATAGTGTGCAGTGATTAAATCCACACATCACGAGGGGTTAAGGAGATAATCAATAAAAAGAGACGCCATCTATTCCAGGAGAGTGAGACTTAATAAACCAAGTTCATGTACTCAATGTAAATTGAAGACTTCCTTTAACATTTTAAGTATGGCTGCAAAACATATTGTTAATATGAACAAGTATAGATTATAAATAAGTACGTAAAATTTTCATATACTATTAACATGCTTTTGTAATTTATTCACATAATTTCACACATGTACAAACGAAATCACACAATTCTTTACAATTCCCGGCAACGGTGCTAAAAATTTGTAACGCCTAAACTAACTACTAAATAAACACTTAATAATCAGCAAAGACGCAACAATTTAAAACCCTTTTTTTATATATAGGTATAGCATTGGTAAGTAGAGTATCGTTCTTAACTGGGGATTGGGGGTTCATGCATGAATACACCATAGTTTAAGGGGGGTGTTGGAAATTTGTTATTATCTATGAAATTTAAAGGCTAAAACATGCTGCAAACATATCAAGAAACCTAGACTTCTAACATGTTTCACTCATAGAAAAACAAACAATTAAGGATTCTAAACATGCTTGAGCCAAAAATAAAACACTAACTACATATATACATGTGATCGACTCATCTTTTCCACCAATTTCTACAACTAAGTCATATTATATGCTCCCTATTAAAATCTAAGTCTTTATGCTGATTAACATGCATTATCATATATTGTGCTTCAGAAATTTAACCTATGACACATCTATCAATTTGACAAGGAATTTTCCTTACCCTAAATTGATGCATTAAGACTAACATGTTCGACAAAAACAGTAAGACTCAAAAAATATTACACATAATACTTCAAAATTGTAAACCAAAAACTTTATTCATAAACCAAATACAAAACATCTACAAGAACAAAGAGAAGAGATCATGTTACACTTTTAGCTAAGGAATTTTTCCTACGCCTCTAATGTAGCCGGCCTTCAATGGAGATGGAGAGTATCTAAGAGAATTTTCTCTATAGTCTACTCGGGTGGAGGATGATGTTTAATGGTGATGGAGGTGGCAGATCCTTGAAGAGTTTTGGAGTTTGGGAGAGGGGAAGAGTGTTTGGCAGAGATTTTGCTTCTAAGATTAGTGTTGAACATGAATTAGCCGAGCCTCTCTTTATATGGATGAAGAATTGAAGCTTTTCCTCTCAAAACTAGGTTTTTCTAGTGTACCCGGATAAATCTAGTAGTCTGCAAAGAATCACACTTTCCCAGAGTTGTAGACCTCAAAAATTTTGATCTTTAGCTCGTTAGAAAGAGGACTTCAATATCTTTCCAGAGACGTGTCACATGACTATATTTAGACTTCAGAATCATTCTCGGTGCTCCTTTGAAATTACAGGCCTATACCTTGGATATTCTTTCCTTATTCCATGAGATATCTTGACCTTTTTGATTTTGTTCTTCTTGCTCTCCAAGGAATATCTTGGCCGAACCTTCCTTATTTTGTATAATATCTTGATCTAAGAATAAGTCACTTTTGAGATTTCTTTGATACACTTGATTCGGCCATCACCTTCTTTTTTCCTGATCCGCCCTTAATTGCTTTCCTGGCTTGAGTAGGAGAAATGTCTTCATTTTTCATTTGCATCATTTGGTATTATTTTCATTTGTCATTTGGGTTGCTACTTCTCGACACCATTGGGAAAACTATTTTGTGCACCATTTTAGTAACTTTTGCAAAGACCATTTCTTGGACCATTTCTTCTCCAAAATTAAAAACTTCCTCTTTGCTACATTTTAAGATCATTTCTACCTCCTTTATTGATCTCCTTTATTCAAAATCTAAAAATAACAAAGTAAGAATGGATAATACTAAGGTTAAAACAAAACTAAATGTAAAGAAAAATACGTTAAGAATCAAGCATAAAATGCGTAGATTAATAGATGTTCTACTTCTGGTTACTTCATATTTGTTGGTGGAAATCCGGTTACTTTGAGGACCGAGAAGCAGAATGTGGTGGCTCGTTCTAGTGCAGAAGATGAGTATAGAGGTATGACTCAAGGAGTTTGTAAGTTATTGTGGCTGAAATATTTGTTAAGGGATTTGGGTTTCAAGCATTAACAACCAATGTCTCTTTATTATGACAACACTGTTGTAGTTGAAATTGCATATATGACACGTGGAACACGTGTCAAATATTAACACAAAATAGATACTTAACACATGCTTTACACGCGTACGCAATCAAAAATTCTTTTTGTGTAGATGTAGCATTGGTAAATAGAGATCGTTCTTACCGGAGATTAGAGGGGTGCATGCAAAATTTGTATGAATAAAAAGGGGGGGGGGGGGGGTTGTAAAATTTTATTTTCATTTCTTATGTTACTACCTAAAAATGTCACAAGCATAAACTAAAATTCCTAGGACTCTAGCATGAAAAAACTCATAAACAAGCCACATATAGAAGACTCCTAAGAACTCTAAATCATGCTTAAGACAAAAATAAACCTAACTAATTATATACATGTAATCGACTTATTCTACACTCAGCCCAATTATTAACACATACAAATAACAATACTATCGAAATACCATAACCCTAAATTTTGATTAAGCATGGATAATTCATATTTTGTGCTAGGTATCCCCTAAACACCATTGACCTACACATGAAAAAGTTATTGAAATTCATATATCTAATAAAACCAAAATAAACATTTTGTCTTTACAAACAATGTGATACAAATACAAGGAGAACTACGGAGTAAAGGTTCCATTAACACTTTTTGATTCCCGGTAAACCCTGCAAAATCGCGAGTGGATGGATCATTCGGTGGAAACTACACACCTTCTAAAGGGACTAAGCACATTTAGAAGTGTGAGATGAAGATTTTGAGAGGTGATGGTGATGTAGTTTTCCTAGCACTTGGAGAACTTTGTTGTATGAGACTTGTGACTATTTGGGCATCAAGAGGGTGTAGAGAAAATTGATCGAAAAGAAGTGTAGAGAAAATGGGGAGGGAGAAAAATGGGAAGAGAAGAAGTGTGGAGAGAAAAAGTAGGGATTTTTAAATTGGGGATTGATCGGCATGTAAGCATCCTTTTATAGGCAAATTCCAAGCCACTTGTTTTTCTCTTTTTCTTCTCTCATGCTCTTCTTGCCGGCATTCTTCCTCTTCTTCTCATTTTTTTTTCTTTTTCTCTCTTGCCAACTCCCATCAAGCCATCACTTTTTGTCCATTTTTTCTTCCAACCGTTTCCTTCTTCCATTACTCTTTTTTTCTTCTTCTTTTCCTCTCTTGCTTTCTTTTCAATTTTTCTTCTTTCTTCCTTCTTCCTTGTTTTCCGCCAACCACCATCTCTAGCATCACTTTTTGGTTTCCTCCTTTTCTTCTCTAACGTTTCCTTCTTTCTTCTCATCTTTTTCTTCTCTTGTTGTTACATTCTTGTTTCATCATGCTTCTTCTTTCCCTTACCAATTTGCTACATTACTTCATTGATTATGGCAAGCAATGCATGCATCACATTGATGAAACTTGAATGCATTTTTTTTTCTTTCCATCACTCTCTTGCTAACATGGTACACTAGTTAGTGTAGTTAGTGTCATTTATTCCGTCTCTCTTGGTCAACACCTAAAAATAACAAAATGAGTAAAAAACTAACGATATTAAGTGAATAGCACAGTTAAATGTGGAAAGAATTACATTAATTAATATGCATAAAATACGTAGATCAATATAACCTTGTTTAGCATGATCAGACGAAACATGTAGAGATTGATAGACACTTCATCAAGGAGAAGCTAGATGCTCGCATTATCTCATTCCCATTTGTTCATTCAGAGGAGCAATTAGCTGACATCCTTACTAAAACTGTTTCGTCCAAGACTTTCAGTGACTCACTTAACAAGTTGGGCATTCAAGATTTGTTTGCTCCAAGTTGGGTAGGAGTGTTGGAGTGAGTCACAATCCTTGTATATTTAGATGTATATAATGTGATTAAGTAAGATTATGTAATTGATTAAGTAAAAATAGTTTCCTTTTAGAACTGTAAGTATGCTTATATATACCTAATTCGAGATTGATCAATATATCAAAAAATTCTTCAAACACTTATATTCTCAATCACTCTAGCTAGCACCTTGATTATGTCCTGCATGCATTTTCTATGTACGTATGTCTATTCGAGATGGAGTGGTGCCTGCGATGAACTTTGCAACTGTGTCACAATGTACAGCTAGATGGGCATCAACGTACCATGAGTCCATGACTAATTTTCTCCATTGCAACCAGGGACTAAAAATTCATGCAGAAGGGATTTGACCCTAGCAGTGCTCCACTCGAGGAGGACATGCAAGTGACATATCTACAAGAATTAAGAAGTACTAGCTTGACATTCGGGTTTCTCTATTCTCGATTATAAATCTGAATAGATTCATATATAGAACCTGATGGACAGCTTCACAACTCTACAATATGAAATTGTTGATCATCAACTTACAGACTTATTCATATATAAGTTACATACAACTGAAAAGTTTAATATCGAAGACCTGCAAATTAAAACTGATGGCATTTGTTCTCTTGGTATTTCTTGCTCTTCTTTTCTCATGCCTAGCAGAAACCTCGCATGGAGCCATTCTCTTATCATCTCTACCCAACACTCTTGATATGTTTGTCTCTGACCAGGGTACGTACATCCCAAATCTTTTAATTAACTAATGTTCATGAAATTAAATTTTCCTTAGCCTAGCTAGCTACCTCTAATTTTTTGTGGAAGATTATATATCGATCGTTCATATGTGTTTCCTAGCCTTAACCTTTTAGTTTGATGATCAAATTAACAGTCTGTCTGGTTTTCTTTAATTTGCTGAAGTTATAAAACCCAACGAATCATGGCATTTCGCGGGTACGATTAAAGCCGGAGAAGGTTTTCTCGCCGTTGCATGGTGGTTAAACAACATAAGCTTCCCAGTTGGGACCGACGCGGCGTATAAGACGGTCAAAATGATGCTTTGCTACGCGCCGGTAAGTCAGCTGGGCCGGCCGGAGAGGAAGACGGTGGACGACCTCGCCAAGGACAAGACATGCCAGATAGATATGTTTACTAGACCTTACAACGCCTCTAGCAAGTGGCAGTACAACGAGTGGAATGTGGACAGCCACGTTCCGACTGCCTCCTACTTCGCACGCGCCTACGTGCAGGACGCCGCCGGCGAAGTGGTGGCTTACGGCCAAAACACGGGACCGAAGAAAGACTACAACTTGTTTTCAGTCCAGGCTAGCATGTTTCAGTGGAACGCAGGCCACAAGACGTCGCTGGATATTGTGACGTCCCTTTGCTTCTCTGCTTTCTCTATATGGTTCTCCGTTCGGATTTCTTTGTAGCTTATAATTAGTTACAAGCCCTCAATTTAAAAAAAATAAAAAAATAAAAAATCAGAGAAAGTCAATCTCTAGGATTTTATTTGGAAAGTTGGCCTAGCTGAATATATGCTTATAACTAGGTCTCGTGTAATAATGTCGTTATGTTGGTTGTTATGTAGTATATAGCTGGGGGCAAACAAATTAAGGGATAGCTAGATCAATTAATGCTACACATACATCATTCCCAGTCTACATTTAAAATGGACGCATTAATTTGTAGTGTCTGATATCATGATCGATTGGATGCATTTGCAACACCCTAAATTAACACTAAATCCTATATACTAAAGTCATTCACAATAAACCAATATATTTGCAAAAATCATTCACAGTTTTAACAAAAATCAAGTTCAATTACTACTCTACACAATGGCAGTTTAACACATGCTCACTGCCTAATTAAGCACATCAAAATATGGATAAAGGATCATGAGTACTTTTTTATGTGAGGCAAAGTATCAGACTCGCTATCCATCTTGATCAAGCACGAAGAACTTGATCATCAAAGAAGAGAAATTAAAAAGTCTGACCAACACCAAATAGTGGTGGAGCCAGAATTAAATTGTTATCAGATTAATTATAACTAGACATTGTATTGTGTAGAGCGCACAATATTTTTTTTAAGTTGAATATTAACATAATAAATTGAGAAAAAAATACAATTTTATAAACCACAACTCAACAAAGTTGTAAGGTTTAAACTTGAAAGGGGCAAGAGAGAGCATATAAAACACTAGAAATAGGATCAAAATCTAAGATAAATACTTTAAACAAGCTAGCATCGAATCCTTGAGAATAACAAATAGAGAATAATTTTGGGTGAACAGTGTCACAAAGAGCATATTGTGTAATAAACAGCGGTAGCATGAATGAATGGAAGGGTGAGATAAAGCCACGAAGAGTTGAATTTCCTAAGCTAAATGGGTATCAAAGTTCATTCGTAATTTCTTGGAGTGTGTTATACTTGTGGCTCACTTGTGTGTTGTGTTGTATTATTAAAAAGATCCCTCCACTTATTAAAAGAATTGGAGAGGCCACTGCCCTTGAAGTCAGGGTAACATGAATCCCTTATGCATTTGAAGCCAGACTCTGCATTTCAGCCTTCCCATCTTGAAGTTTATTTTTTTTAAAACTTCACAATTTTTATCAAGGCTCAAGTCCGGGCCGGCTCCGACAGTGACACCAAATAGTTTGAGGCAATGGCATAAACAATATACAGTCATAGCTTTCAATACTCTGCTGGTTTTGAAAATCCTTGCATAATTTACTCGGTCAAACTTTCTGCATTAGTCAATTAGCTAATTAATCTCCCCGTCGCGTATATAAAGAGAATTCATATATCCTATTCCTATTTATGCACTTTGGATCGAGTTGAGGAAGGGTGATTTGACTATATGCAATTATGCATGTATACATATATATAGTCATATACGAAGACCAACACTCGAAGCAATCAAAATTGTGCAGATCGTAGAAGGCAATGGCATGCATTCTCTTGGCTTCTATACTTCTTCTTCATCATCTCTCATGCTTAGCTCAAACTTCAAGTGGAGCCATCATCTTATCCTCTCTGCCCAACACTCTTGACGTCGATGCTTCTCCTCACTATCCAGACCAGAGTACGTATACATATTTATAAACCAAATACCACTTCTTATATATGTAGAACTTAATTTACAAACCTGATTCATGAAACTTACAATTTTATATGATGGACTTGCAGATTCATCAATGACAGGGACATGGTATTTCATGGGCATGATAAAGTCTGGGCGAGACATACTCGGCGTCTCATGGGGTCTAAACCAAACTCTCCCAGCTAGAACCGAGGCGGCGTATAAGACGGTCAAGTTCAATCTCTGCCACGCGTCGGAGAAGCCGGTGGACAACAGCAAGTACCCGACAGAGGAGAAGAAGTGCCCTATCGAGGTCTTCACTCGGCCCTATAGGTCAAGTAGCTACAACGCCACTAGCAAGTTCGAGTACTACGAGTCGACTTTGGTGAGCCACGTCCCGGCCGGACTATATTTCGTACGCGCTTACGTGTACGACGGCGGAGAGGCGGTGGTGGCTTACGGTCAGAGCACCGGACCGAACGAAGACTACAATCTATTTAGCGTGGAGAAAAGCAGCGCGAGCCACAAGTCGACGACTGTTGATATGGTGCTCCTTTGCGTAGGTGCTTTCTCCATTTTGTTCATGCTTGGCTAGTTTCTTTCGTGCCTAGCTAGAAGGCAAAGTCGTACCTCGAACAAAATGGAAGAGTCCATCTCTACGATATGTACAATTAATTTGTTTTAATAAGGCAAACGTGCCATGGTGGTGTGCTCATGGTTGAGTTAATTTCTTAATTAAAGGGAGTTTCACTAAAGTCATCGTCACAGACTCACGATATTAAAGGGCTCCGTTCGGGAACTCTTTTTTCCATATATTCTGTGGAAATGGTTTTCTCTGCAGGAGAAATGGCTTTCAGAACATTCAGAGAAGGTGATAAGAATCTAAGGATAGTAGAGTGGCTAACTGGATATCATATTGCAGTTTAAATGGCTTCCACATCAAGTTACATGCTGCAATTGCTTAGACTTACATTCTCACAGTAACTGCAGACAGATACGATTCCAATGCTAAAACGTTGCTCGACAAATTAGTATGCGCATGTTTACCAAAAGAAAAGAAAAAATTAGTATGAACATTTAACACCAAAATTTAAATCAGAAGTTGCATCCCGAGGCTCATCTTATTTCAACAATTATCAGGACAAAGATGTTCAATCATCAAAGCAGTGGTTGTGTATATTGCATTCCAAATGAGAATACGTACAGAAGAGTGCTTGTCTACTGCCCCAAATATGTGCAGGCTTGGAGGGAACCGATTCAAGCCGAGCGGTCAGAGCCTTGTGCATTGTATTGTACATGATCTCACGGGACTTCAACTAAGATTACATACAGTCTGAAGCAAACTCAGAGGATCAATCACGACCTGTGTTGTTTCTCTCGAAAGTCTGATTGACAATTAAATTGCATATCAGTGCTCGCCATTCGGTCGGTACCAGCAAGCGAAGGCTTATGATCATACACATCTATATATCCATATGCATCTGTCCCAGGAGGGCACTCAAGGGCAGCTTCAAGAATTCTGTGGATTACTCCATGGGAATCAATGGAGTGACCACCTTTGTGGTCGTGTCCAGCAAGGGAGACCTTCACGCAGTTGTATCTGTGTATCACACTCATAACTTCATCGTAATTCCACAGAAGTGCTTCTTTGGATGATGCCCCGGGATCTAATGGCAGATGGCAATAAACTACCACTTTTTGTTTCACCTCAGTAGCATCCTGAAGGATACCGTCTAGCCATTCCAATTGTTCCTTTCCAACTGCTCCATTGAACATAAGGAACCTTCCCTGGAGGCCATCCAGTCCAACCAGGCTGTTCTTATCTGTATTTGGATTCTTCTCTTCAAGAAACCATAAAGCCTCCATTGCACTAGGATGATCTTGAGGCCAACCTATAGCACTGATATCATAGCCATCTAGAACAAAAAATCTGAACTCTGGGGTCAGAGAAAATTCATAGTAGGCACGGCCATCAATACTTGGTATCTTCAACAGTGGCAGTAATTGTTTGCGGGGAAGATTGTAGAGGCAGTGATTACCAATCATATGATAAACAGGACCATTAAACTTCTCAAATTCCTCAACAACTTTTTTAACAGAATCCAGGGACTGATCTTTTGGGAAAAAACCATCAACAATATCCCCAAAGTTGATCACAAATTTATGCATCCAGGGACTGATCATTCCATTTTTGAACCGCCCTTTTGAGTACAACAATGCTGTGGCGATAATAACGCGGAACACCAAGGAAAGATCGGCCATCAGGAATGTCAGTAAACTGTACATCAGAGATTACCCCCAAAGAAAACAGCGGTTCGCCCCGTGTGCATTTGCTAAGCCATTTACTGAACCCATTCTGTAGCTTCCAGCTGAACCCTAGGAGACAGGCATAACCGAATTATTCAAGCTCCATTTTAGCAAAAAATACTTCAGACGTGCAATCAACATTCTTGATTAAACTACACCAAATATCTCCCCCAACCCAATTTTCGATTCTAAAGCAAAAACAATATCCTACCAACTAACAACCAAATCCAGAATCAAAAAATTTCAACTCCAATAGAATCAAAACTCTAGATTAAACCAAAACTATTAAGCTGTGAGCTAATAGTTTAGAATCACGTTTGGTGATGGAAGGAAAGTTTTTTGAACAAACAACGAAAGTTCATGTGACCTAAACGCTTGTGCCACAACTCCAAGACATCATTACTAACTTTATGACAGACCTTGTCATCAGTGGCTTCTCTTGCCATCTCGAGCCACCGACCAATGCAATCATTATGATACATATGCGAGCATGGCAAGCGAGCAAGCATATGCTGATCATCATCAATCCCTACTTCTGCAGTATCAAAGTGATCAAGGCCCTCCATACAAATAGTACAAGGCGCAGCATCCAATAAGCTATCATGCCTCACTTTCTCCAAACCCTCAATAGATGCTTTAGTTGCAGGAATAAGCTTGAGTGCATCTGGATACATAGCTTCCGTTTCAAGCCTTTGGTAGAGAGCTTGATGATCATCGATATATCTTCCATGGAAACATAAGGGTGAGGTCACATCCCCCACGCCAAGACTTGCAGCTTGCCCAAGAGTTGAACAGTCACATCCATTAACCCCACCATAATAGGCCTCTGAGGGACGGCCTCTTCAGCCAGGTCAAATATACCTTCAATAGCCGACTCCTGCGCATGTAAGGGGACACCAATACTCGAAAGATTCTCGACTACCATCTTGGTATAAAAAAAAACCTTTTGGATGATTTCTGGAGATCAGAGAGAAGAACTGTAATTATTGTTCCAGCTACATGCTTTGAAGAATAAAAAACAGTGGCATCTGGTGCCTCAATCCAGCTTCGTCCATTGACTGTGGAGAAATCAAAACTGATTATTGTGTGACCACTTGGAATCTTGAGACCAGGCATTGCTATTGAAAGTCTTGGATGTAGTTGGATCACAGAGGTCGAAAAATAACGCCTTTCGAGGGATGACATGCTTAAACACCTGAAACTGATATTACATGGAGAATAAAGAGTATTAGTATTTGAAAGTGGTGATCAGGGTCAACGTGCATAATATCCTATGATCATTTAGAGATTTAGATAAGTAAAAACTAAAAAGAAACAAACACAGAATTTGTTGACAAGGTTCCTGAAATTCATTCTCTAATCACAATCACTATGGAGAATAACCATTACCTTGCTGAAAACCTATATAATCACAGTAGCTAGAAGCTGATCAGCCAGGATTAGAGCCCAGGTTATAAAGTTGAAATTCACAAACCTTGGAGGTTTAGGATTCCTTGTACACTAAGACATAGTAGCTAAAACCCAAGTTATAGTCAATCATGGAATCAGGCATATATTGAAGACCTTGCCTGGAAATTGTAGTCAATTATCAAGTCATTCTGCTTCCCTAGAAACTTAAATAAAGCCGAAGTATTGGAATTGTCTTTAAGCTCCCTGTATGTCAAACTAGCCAATAACACACAAAGGAATTTCAGTATGATTAATTATTTGGGGGGTATCTTACACAAGCTTCTGAAAGCTGGTGCAGTGGTGCCTGGTATGGTAAGGCAGAACTTATTAAACTAGGCTGCACCTTTGTTTACCAAAGAGCAACAGGTTAAGCAGGTAGTTTCTTTCTAAATAACTAATCTTTCAGCCATCACCGAAATTGTTGTAGATACCAATTCTTCATGAAGAGCTCTTGATTTCTAGATTGTTTTCAGTTCTACCACACAATTTTGAAAGCTTTTGATTTTCCAATCGACGGAAGCCTCTACTATATAAAAGTCCAAAACCGAACCGAAAAGCCTACAAAACCCAGAAGCCAAAGCATTCATTCGACCACACGAGAGTAAGGTCTTCTCAACGGGATCTCTCAACTTAATTTACATTATTTAGCTTTCAGAATCACGGGAAGAAGAACAGGAACATGAAGAGGAACAAACGAAACAGGCAAATCAAAGTTAAGACATCAAAAATAATACTTATGATCGAACTTACATAAATTAGAGAACAAAACTCTCTCTATCTCTCTGTTTCTTCAAGACAAGATGGCGCCTGTGGGGGGATTTCGGGAAGCCCGGAAACGTCATTTGTGGAAAAGAGAATAGTTAAACCCCACACGTTTAATATGGCAAAAAAAAAGTCGAAATCAAAACCAAAACCAAAAGAATTAAGAACATTTGCGAGCACAAGTATTGATTGTTGGGCCGTCGAGGAAAAACCATACTTGAGTATGGAGCTCCAATTAGTGGCCCAAGCAACCGCCGTCTTGATTCACATCTTTATACTGTATTGTTTTAGTAGTCATATTCTATTTTATTGGTTAGTGAGTTCTGTGGTCAGACGTGTTTAACTGACGTTAGATCTGTCAATGCAGATACAATAATAAATATTTAAAAATAGTTAAAAGATAAATTAATATAATCTGTCAAATGCGAATATAACGATAATTGACCACGATTGACCACTAGAATATAACTGATTGTTTTAGTGGTCAAAATATATATATATATATATATATATATATATATTTTGAAAGCAAAATGGTATGTCACTCCAATTAATAAGAAACAATGAACAAATAAAACAATGAGCACATATGAATTATTGCTATACTAAAAATCGCTAGGCATCGAATTTAAATCATATTTCAACTGATTTCTAAACACAATTGGACACAAATATCACCATCCACCATACCATTTGAATTAGCTCATATTAATATCCGAGAGAATCGACCAGCAAAAACATTGTTCAGCTCTCTAATCCTGCTCATTTTAAGATTACTGGTTAAGCTCCAATTACCATAGTTTGAAAATAAAAGCAAGCAAAACCAGTCATACTGTATCAATTTGAGTTGTGAACAGTGAAGAGAAATAATTTTGACTTCTCTAATAGGAGTAACAGCTCTCTAGTTTTAAATGTGAACATCACTGTTATTACACCTTGTTCCTGTAGATCTAAGCACCAGACTATAACCATCTAGAGCGTATGTTGTTCCCTAAGAAGATCCAAATTTGTATCCCAACACTGGATTATGCTGTGAGCAATCAAATTGGATAAACTAACAAGCTCCTACTATGAATAAGAATAGAATATGAGGCACAACAAAACTTCTGGCAATGAAAAGATTGTTTCAAGGAAGCCTTCGTCATAGTCAGAATCTGCTTCTCTCAGCTTACTGGTAATGACTTTCCGTTACTGGACGGATGACAGATTTGGAAGACGAGCTTCTCCGGAAGTTCTTTAGAGGCCTGCAAATCAAGAAATTGAGAAAGTGGTTGATGAATTTATTAAAGTGATCCATACCTATAAACTAAGATAATTCAAGTCCTGGTAGACTGACCTGGAAGTGCCTCATATGCAAGATTGGTTCACATCCGACATCTGCAACTGATTTTCCATTGGGAGTTTGCAGCTTGAAACGTGCTGCTTCATATGCAGAAATGACGTTATCAGTCTCATCAGGCAGGCTATGGCAAACCTTCAGGAGAGAGCTGAGAGAATTCATCTGGCAGTTCACATTGAAACACAATGTGAGAAACCGTACCTCAACTACATATTTGGATAAATTGAAACTTCAGAGAACTAACAGCTGCTAATCAGTTCGACAGTTTCTAAATGATGTTGCCAAGGCAAATGTTATCCCAACACATGCTAGTGTGTATCGTCGAAAACGCCCTACACCTGTTCTAGGGACATCTCCATTATCTTCTGATCTATTTCCTGGGCTACGCAGATACCATGCTAGGCCAGGTGTTAGCTTGAGATGTTCCAGACAATAACATTTTTGCCTACATGCTAGATAATTTACTTTTTGGTTTCTATATCCTAGAATACTTCACGAATGTGTTAAGCTTCATTAACTCAATAATTTATAAAGGTTTGAAAACGAAACGCTACCTTCATGTAAGGACAGGATGCACAGCCACCATTGATTGAACAGCCTTCCCCACTAGCCACTCCAGGTATAATAGGTAGAATAACATCACCCAACTTAATGGGGTCAAGGCTTGGGGAAGAATTTGATGATGTACTAGTCATCGATTCTGATGAAACTGGAAATACAATTTCAACATTAATTTTTGCTCCCCCAGGCTTTGCAGAACCTAACAAATTGCGAACTACTGCAACGATTGAAGTCACCATTCCGGATTCCGTTCCCAACACAAACCGAAGGTGGTCACTGACATTTCTATCCAAAGCCTCTTGAACCCTCTCTTTTATAAAATCTAGTATGTTTTGAGTGGACCCCACAACTCCCATTCCTCTTCTCTTTGCTTCCATTGCCAAAACAAACATTTCTCCAGGGACCTCGAAATGGGCAGTTAGGAATGAATCGCAATACATTTCATTGATCCTGTTCACAACCTCGTTTCCAAATAAATGATGCACAATGCATGTCCCATCCTAATACAAGCGAACACAGCATCAGCATTATAAATTTAAGGTAAAAGGTAAGCTAGCATAAAGACACTTTTAGTGCCATATCTGACAATGTATTGGAGTAAAATTATGCCATATCAGCATTATGGAAAGTGTTGCACCCAGTCTAAATAGAGGACTTAAGTATCCAACAACGTATAACTTCTCGAGAGAAAGATTCCAAACTGAAACAAATTATGGCTCTCAAACAACCCATGAATAAATCTATACCTGATAATAATGTAGGCGGGGTAACAAAGATCTGATTGAGTCTCTGTTGTGTGCTGGATGTATCTCAGCAATTTCTTCGTCTGACATCTTTGTCATCTGCTCGAGTAATACTCTAATATTCGCACCCATGTAAGAGTCGGGCCCATACCATACGTTTAACCCTGGCACTTGAGAGAAGGCCTGTAGAAGTGAAACCACTTACAATAAATGAGAACATGATAGAGACAACTCGAAATGAAGATTATTTGTTCTAAATACTAGCAAACATTACAAACTTCACATATCTTTGAATTTGGGATCAACATTGAAAGATAACCAACCTGTAGAATGGTTTGTACAACATTAGAAGAAGTACAGGTAATCGTTGGCACAAGCTCATGTGCATAAGCTTTTGTCTCCAGTGAAGTGTTAATGTAGACAACATGCAAAGACTGAGGAGATCTTGATGCTGTCTCAAGATAACTCATATAAGACGGGGAAGATGCAGCATCTGCTAAAGAACAACCTATTCGTTCATCTGACATCCTGTAAACTGGTACCTACAACAAACAATTATCGGAAATGATCAAGTTCATGAACAACAAATATACTAGTTTGCATATATGAATCACTCGTATACCAACACAGAAGCAATCAACTACCTTTTGAAAGCCAGCCTGATCGAGGATGGCCCTGACATTTTCAGACATGAAATCAACACCCAAAACCGTGATAAACTCACATCCCTCTTTCACCATATTCACAGCTGAATCCGCCATCACCAACGAATCCGAAATGTGTATGTGAGGCCAATGCTTCTTTGCTGCATTCAAAATACCCTGAACCTCCGGATCCATGTAAAAATGAGCAACAATCCCAATCTTCTTCTCTTTCAGCACATTCACAAGCTCCTCAACCTTAGACTCATCAGGAAATAAATACCTCGCCTGCAATTAAATTAAATTACAATAAATAAAATAATTGATGTACAACAAATGATGATAAATCAATTCAATTGTGGAAATTGAGTGAGAAAAAGACTGACCTGAGCTTCGGCGAAGCTTCCCTTGGCCTGAATCCCATCGGCGGTGACGACCAGCGACGGGAATGGCTCGAACGGCGGCGTTCCCTGTCGTTCTGCGACCAAAGCTTTAGTCTTTTTGTGCATACTGACCAAGACATTATGCCACGTGTTAGCCCTAGACCTCTGCGCGCCGGGCAAGCCGACATTGAGCGCCGCCAGGTTGTCGGTCTTGACCGCCAGGACCTCCTCCGGCGGCGCCCCGTCGAGCACGGAGATCAAGCACGAGCAGAAGCCTTTAGTGATCTCGGAATCGCTGTCCGCGGAGAATCTCATCTTCCCGTCACGGTCCATCCGGGCATCGAGCCAGACCCGCGCCGTGCAGCCCATGACCCGGTTGGAGTCAACCCGACCCGAGTCCTCGTCGAAAGGCGGCGGGAGAAGGGTGGCGTAGTACAGCAGCCGCTTGATTCGGTCGACCGGGTCCTTGAGGGACTCGAACTCCGCGACAAGGCGGCGGAGCTTGAGCGGCGGAACGAGCTGCTCGTCGGCGGCGGTGGATGGGGAGAGGGTGGCGGCGGAGCAGGAGAAGGTAGGGTTTTTGGAGGAAGAGTGTAAGGGATTGGAATCGAACGGTGGGGATTGGATGCATTTCAGGGTTTGAAATCCTGATGGGTGGCCCCTCGGCCGGAAAGCACGGAGCTTGAATAGCAAAGATTCGGGCTTTCGGGTCGGGGAGATGGAGAAAAATGAAGATGAAGAGCAAGAGGAGGAGGAGGAGGCTCTGATGGACACGGTGGCGGCCGAAGAATCCATCAGCTAATTTTGACGACTCTTTCTTATAAGTGTTAAAAGTGTGGTGGATGCAGAGGCAGCGAGGGATGGCTGCGGTGGAGGGAGTGGCTCAAGTAGCTTATATATATTATTAGAGCGGCGTGGCAGAACCAACCATAAGAAACTACGCGCCAATTTCTCTTATTATTAGAGAGCAATCCTAACAGGAAAAGGGCCCACCTGATCAATTTGGAGATCCTTTTGTTATATTTTCTTTTCTTCTTTTGGGTCAATAGTCTCGATCGTCAATACTTTTTTTCTTTCTATTTTTTATTTATCTTGTCAATAGTCTTAATAATGTACTCGTATCGTAGAATTTCCAAAAGTGCTCAGTGGCAGTATGTTTGAACTTTAGAAGGAGTGGAAAATGAGAGAATGCTGAAATTTGATCGGAAATTGTGGGAGGATGAGATCAATTTGAAGTTTTGGACTCATATAGATGGCATTTTGGCAAGAATAAAGATTTTTTTATTATTATTGAAGATGCAAAAAGAAAAAGGAGAAGAATGTATCACTATTTTCTTACCGTTGTTTTAAATATTATGATCATTATAACCGAATTACTATACAACTCTCAATGAAACTTGACATTATAACATCCAACATACCAAGTATACTACTAGATTGAACCAGTGATGAGATGTGAATGAGTCAATCCACTGGCCCTCATATATTAAGGCGTGGTATATTCAATTTCATCGAGTTACTCGGTTACTCCATTAAGTTTGATGTTTAAGTTTATAACAAGCCGGGAATTTGTTTGATGATAAATGAGAATTTGAGATGATCGACTCGATGAGACAGAGACGTACAATAGGCAAAAAGTAAGGGATTAATATGGAAATAGCTAGATGATCGAGTAGTTAGAGCTTTTGAGGGATACCTGTCATGAGATGTTGTCCACACAAATGATATGAAAGCAAAGAGTTCGGCAAACACAAACCATCTCCCTCTACGGAAGAAAAACCAGTGGCCACATACACGAAGGCAAAGAAAAGACTGCAAGGAAGAGAAAGGTTGGGGTCATTTTAACACAACTTGTCTTCTTGTAAAGAACTAATGCAACGTTATGCTATCATTGACCACCCAATCACAAATCACTTCCACCCACCAAAAACATATTTAGCTCCGATTTTGGCTGTCCATGAAAGTAATCTCATTTCTATTTTCCTCTAAAACGATAATTTTGTGGTCTGTTGAACCTGAAGACAATCTCGGATCGTTGTCAAGGAAATTGCCGCCTAAGTAGGTAGAGTGATACATGGAAATAGAAACTAGAATTGAAAAGGGTTGTCAAGCACCAATTGAGTACTGCCCGTGATCAAACTCAAAGTTTCCCAGCTCCTCAGCACTTGCGTAAATATACATAGCATAGCAGTTAGCCATGCATTCTCTATGGGTCTAAAATAAACAATATTTATTTTTAATGGGTTTTCATAATAGGCCGATGTCTGGGGCCTACGCAAGGAGCAGTAACCTTTCGTAACGATGGAAGGATTTTTTAGTGAACTTGTCATCAAGTCTTAGATATTGATTGAAAGACCTAAGAAGTAAGAATCTCGAGCAATTAGAGTAATTAAGTGAGTCAAAGTGTAAGAATCTTAAGTTCATTACGACAAGTTATCATATTTTCATATATATTGAGGAAATCTTTACGCAATTGGGATCCACATCTCATACAACTTTTGCTCTCGGCAAAACACAACCTTCTTGTCTCGAGAAACCCTAGCAACCGGAGATCAGAAGATAGTCACCCGAAGGAGCGTGAACGTCCGAAGATGCAAGGAAACAAAACCCTATGTTCTCAACACTATGTCAAAGAGATTGCTCTGCTTTACACCGAATGAGCTGTGGAGTATCGATTTCTGTGGCTCGACTAGAGACACCAAAGCACCCAAGTCCTAGGTCACCTAGGCAGAAAGGATCCATCGGACAAGGTTGATGCTCTCCATGTCCTAAATCGCTTCTTAGAAGTCAGGTATCATCCAACGCTACGATCAACATTCTGCCCACGATAGTGGCACGCCGAACGCACGCATACACATGGTCGAGAAAAGAGACAGTTTGAAGACTTCTCAGTACCCTGGAATTTCTATACTCAAATTTTTTGGCATGCTTAGTGGGACCTAATTTTGTATCTCTAAGCGACAATAGGGGACCTTTATTAAAGGGCTTACCTCAATGTCACAAACATCCTCAACCGGTGTACCAGGAGCATACGTCTGCTGAGTGTCGTGCACTTTTCGCGAACACAAAATATTTGATATTTGGAACCGCACAACCCCAACCAATGGAGTTTGCATTCCTATCCGAAGATGAGATCGGAGGCTTGATGTACGAGAACTATCGGCCGTACGCCGCCAAGGATGATCAGTACCAAGCGACACAGCTCGATCTCATCAACCAAGGACTAGTCGATTAAGTGGCTTCACTCGCTGAAAATGGCAAGAAGACTAAGGCTACCAATGCTAAGGTAGTCGCCCTGAGGGCCGAGTTTGCCAAAGGCTTGGAGGAGCAAGCGTCCCAGAAGACTTAGCTCACAACCCTAGTGGAAGGGCAGGACAAGATGCGGGCCGAGTTGTTGCACGCTGTCGAAGTTTCATTGACACGACAGAAGAAGGACATGCTAGATATGTTCAAAAGAACCGACAACGACATTGGACAACTTACCAAGTCAACATCCAACTTTGCGAGAATCCAACGACAAACAGAAGCCTTTCCAGCCTGCTTGGCTCTAGAATTCCCAGGGTGTGAGAAGTCATTAAAACTGTCTCTTTTTTCTCGACCACGTGTGGGTGTGCGTCAGCATGCCACTGCCTAGAGCGTGATCGTAGTGTAGGCCACTACCTGACTTCTAAGAATTGATAGAGCACCAACCTCATCTGATGGATTCTTTTTTCCTAGTAGGCCTAGGAATTAGTTTCTTCGTGTCTCTAGCTGAACCACGAAAATCAATACTCCACAGCTCATTCGGTGTGAAGCAGAGCAATCTCCTTGATGAGTTTGAGAACATAAGGGCGCGTCCTTGAATCTCTAGATACTCATGCTCCTTCAGGTGAAGATATTTCGATCGCTGGTTGCTAGGATTTCGCGAGATGAGAAGGTTGTTTTGCCGAGAGAAAAAGTTGTATTATCGTGGGATCCTTATTACGTAAAGATTTCCTTAATATATAGGAAAATATGGTCACTTGTCGTAATAGACTTAAGATCCTTGCACTTAGACTCACTTAATGACTCTAATTTACCGAGATTCTTACTTCTTAGGTCTTTCAATTAATATCTAAGACTTGATGACTAGATCACCAAGGAACCATTCCCTCCTTAGGAAAAGCTACTATTCTCGCGCAAGCCGCTAGTATCGGCCCATTTTCATCAAAGCATCAAAGCCCATTAAAAATAAAGATTGTTTATTTTGGACCCAAAAATTTCCCCTCAAGCCTCGAGATAAAGCTCAGGTGCAATGGAAGAGGTTTATAACTGTGACATGTCATTTGGGATCAAACAGTAATTCCTGTTCGCGACGCCACTTCAGCTCGTTTCTAAAAAGTTGCCCCCTTAGTTATGTAACGATATTTAAACGCACACGATTTGTCAGAATTTCACTTCCCAAAATGCTTTTCTACCTTCAGTCTCCTAGATTAACTAAACTTCCATTCGAAGATTTCATCTTTCTTCTCCAGCAAGGTTAACAAAAGCTAGACTACACTTGCCGAAGCTCTGTTTAAGGGCACAAAGATGGGTCTCGCTCAATCCATCCTCGTCTGCCTCTACCGTAGCTTGAGATGGAATTCCCTAGACCAATGAAGTTTTTTGACTTCCTTGGTCCTCTTTGGATGATAGACCTCTGGCTGCAGGCCTGTTTCCCAATTTTTCATCATCCAGATGTACCATCGTTCAAAGATGGAGTGCTTCTGGGCAAAGCACTCACACGGCTTCTCCATGACAACCTGCTGACTTACCAGAACATCTTCATCACCTTATTTTCACACAATGGTTTCCCATTAGATACAACTGAGTTAGTCGTTTAGTGCTACTTCCTTGCAGATTTAGATACTGGTTTCCTTCCCTCGCTTGGCTAAGATAACGCGATGAAGATCATATTTATTCATAGTCATACCTGCGGGGATCTGAAAGTCCCTAAAACCACCAAGGTTTACTACGAGTTGTATGCTCCCAACTATTTATCTCGCCAGCTCGAGCTTACCCAGGACGCCCCAATGCATCTGGTCAATTTTGTTAACTGCTATAGCAATTGGCGAGCGTACATGGCTCCCTCACGGTTGACATGGAAGACCTATATTTTAGTTTTCCCATTATGGTGTTACTAGATAAGGCCTTCGATGTTTCCCTTACACCATCTTTCAGTGTAACTTCTCATTACCGATCCTGGCGATCTCACTTTTGGGATGAGATTCGCGACGTGCAGCCCATGACTCTCCACTATCTTCAAGAGCTTCAATTCCCTCTTCACTTCTCCATATGACAAGAAGCCCTTCAATACGATACACCAGACGATCTTGTTGCACCAACGCCATCACCCACTGTAAGTGTTCTAATCTTTTTGGTTCTTTAATCTCACCACTGATATCAGTAGTTCTAACACTCTACAGGTCTCGCAGGCCCAAAAGAGACGTGACCCTGTTGGCAGTCCCGACGTGGGTCCTTCTAAGAGAAAACGACACTCCCTAGAATGCACGTATTGTCTTCTTTGACTCTGATCACGAAGTAGATGATGCTGGAAACGAGGAAGCTACAACTGTTCAACCTGTAAGTCTTCATTCATATCACACCTAGGATTAAACATGTATTGTGTAAAACTCTTCCATATCTAAGCTAAATTTTTTATTCAGGTCCCTCGCAAGAAAGCTCAACGCTCTCCCCTTGAGGGTGAGACTTGTGACCTCCAGTGGCGTCAATAACGTCGTCGCCTTTAGATCTGCTCCACCTCCACACCCTTAGCCCAACCTGGACGGAGCTTTTGGTCAACTGATGAAATTGACCTCCATTGTGATCAACGTGACCAGTTATACTGGGCCGACCAAAGGCGAGGAAAGTCCATTCCAGCGCGTCTGACCACTCGCCCTCATGCGAGGAAGAAGAGCTTCCTCTTCTCAATAGGTGGCAACAATTGTCGTTGGTCCAACCTTCTACCAACCCTTCCCACGAGGTAACACTATCCCATCAGGCGTTTGGAGTACAAATATCTAATTTTGATAGTCGCATAATTATACGTCTATATTATATTTAATTAATCTCCTATACTTGGTTTATTGTTATTGTTAGAGTGAATTAATTATGTTTCTTATTTTTAGGTATTTTATAGTAAAATGGAGAGTAGAGGATTAAATAATGCAATTTGGAGTATTGTTGTGGAGGAATCATAACCCAAGAAGGAGAAAGAGATGCAACACGTGATTAAAAAAGTAAAAAAAAAAGAGAAAGTGACGGGCCAATAGGAACGCGACACGTGGCACGCCCTGGGCTGCTGATAGATCAACGACTAAGTTGATCTGGGCCATCCATTTTGGACGGATATAAGCAATCCGACGGCCCATATTTAAATGCAATTGCCACTTCGGCCTAAAATGAAAAAATTACAAAAAAATTGCAAAAAAATCCCCAAAAAATTGTAAATGAGCCCCTACATTTTTTTTATAAATACTACCTTCATTTCATTCATTTCTCACACCAAATTGTGCACAAAAAATTCATTCTCTCCATCTCTCCTCTAAATATTTTTTTTGTGGGAAAAAATGGCAACAAATTGGCTTCTTTCGGAAGATGTACAATTGAGCATCTCTTATTGTCGTTTTAGCGTTGATTTCATCACCGGAAATCGACAAAAGGTGGAAAAATTGTGGGAAAAGGTTTATGGCGATTTTAAGGAGAATTGGGAGATAGGTTATGGTGAATCGATGCCGGAAGCTAGTACCCAAAACGCATTATCCTCTCGTTTCGCAAAGTTGAAGCCGAATTTGAAAGTTTGGGGTAATGCTCTTTCTTTCGCACGAAGGAATGCATCCGGCTCCAACATACACGATGAGGTAATGTTGTCGATCTCCAATATTTTTTTTATTTTTTACCATATTGTTTCAACTTACGTTTCAACTTAGTTTTTACCATATTTTATGAAATACATGTTATTTATTTCATGATATTTATGAATTACAAGTTATTTATTCCATGTTATTATTATTTTTTAGATGAGATGTGCTCAATCATTTTATGTGGCCAAAAAGAAGAAAGAGTTTAAAGACTTTGCTTGTTGGGAAGTAGTGAAGAATCATCCTTACTTCATCCATGTTGAGGCTAGTACACCTCCACCTTACTTATCATCTACTCTGTCTTACTCATCATCACATCCCGCAAGTTCAATGCCTCCCACCGTCAACTTGGAGGAGGATGATGCGTTTGCCACACCAATGAGCAACCAAGCTTCTTCTTCTCCGGAGCGTCCTATGGGAGTGAAAGCGGCAAAGGAAGCGAAAAAAAGAGGGAAAAAGGGTATGACGCATACAAATGAAAGAGCCGAGGCTTTGAATAGGATTGCGGAAAATCAAGAATCTTCTGGTCGCAATCAAAAAGATAGTGATGCAATTGAGGTTTCCCTTATGTGAGAGCAAATCGCCCTTTAAAAGAAAGACATCTAATTGAGGGCTTTGGCGGAGGAAACTCGGATTATGTCAATGGATACCGAGAGAATGACTCTTAAATCCAAGAGGTATTTCACAAAGAGGAAAGCAGAAATCATTTCTCAATTGGATGAGGTTGAAGAAGAAGCTAGCGAAGAAGGCTATTCCAATTGTTATCGCCCCATTTTTCCAAACACTTAAATAACCCCCGAAGACTTTTTCCAAGCACTTTAATTATTGTTTATGTAATTTAAATTATGTACTATGTAGTTTCCCTTTTACAGAAATAAAATTGCACTTTCTTTATTTCCATCAAGTTCCCACACATTACAAAAATTGAAACACACATAATAGAAATACATAATTCAAACTCACAACAATGCAAACAAACAATTAAAACAACATATTTATGGATGTAAGCAGATTGGAGATCTACAAGACGGTCATTAAACCGTTGTTCATTTTGTCAATCTCTTCCAACCGGCTCGAAAGGAATCCGGTTCCCCCCTTCATCCACTGGCCCATCATAAGCTATGAATGCGGTAGATGGGTTTTGGAGATCTTCTTCGTCGTTCTCCTCAAACTCATCCTCCACGAATTCCTCCTTAACGATCATATTATGCATTATGATGCACGCCAACATGATGCTTTTTAACGTCGAAAGGCGGTGACACCGAGCTGCATGACGAATTATCCCCCAACGAGCTTGTAAGATGCCAAAGCCCCTCTCCACATCCTTGCGATACGACTCTTACTTCCTCGCAAAAAGCTTTTGTGGAAGCTCTTGAGGATTCGAAATCGTTTTGACAAACGAGGAGTACCTCAGATATATCCCGTCGGCAAGGTAATAAGTGTTACGGTATGTCATACCGTTCACTTTATAAGTCGCAGCCAGACCTCTTCCAGCAAGCACTGCATCGAAGACATCTGATTGGTAGAGCACGTTGATATCATTTTGATCTTCTGGTACCCCAAAGAAACTGTGCCAGATCCACGTGTCATATGAGGCCACTGCCTCTAAGATGATAGTTGGACGACCCTTCCTCCCTGAGTATGCCCCGGACTAAGCGGTTGGGCAGTTCTTCCACTCCCAATGCATACAATCAATGCTTCTGATCATACCAGGAAATCCTCGATGTCTAGCCCTTCTTAGAAGTCGAGTGATGTCTGTCTGATCTGGAGCACAGAGGTAACGGGTACCATAAAGCTCTACCACTTGGGTGCACCACTTCTTCAGGCACTTCTTCATGCACTCCAGAGTTGTTGATTCCCCCATCCTTGTGATTTCGGCACACTGATCAGCAGCTGAGCCGTAGGCCAACATCCGGAGAGCATCGGTCATCTTTTGTTAGGGAAGTAGTCCAACTATTCCAGTGGCGTCAGCTCTTTGATACCAAAATGGGTCGTAGTTGCAGAGGTCCGTCATTATACTGTTGAATGTATTTCAGCTCATTCGAAACCGTCGACGAAAGTCATGGTCGGTGAAGACTGAGCATTCGATGAAGTAATCTTCCATAAGATTTTGGCCCCTGGACTCCCTCATCCTTGGTTGATTTGCACGGCGGCGTGGTGGTGGTTCATCATCAAAAGCTGCATCGACGGCCACCGCGTCGATAGCGAATTGATTGGCAATTTCTGCATTTCACCGGCGTTGTTGTCGCCTCCTATTGAAAAAAGTACCAAACTCATGGGATTCATCTTGATGAAACCAAAATGTGAAGAAGTGTTTATGGTGGCTTAGATACGAGTAGAGCTACAAGTGATGTGTAGTTGGTGTGAGTCTACCTCTCCCATAGCTCTTTCTTTTATAGACATTTTGAAAAGCCAGATTTTTTAAGATAACGACATGTGTCGACTGTCGATTGGTTGAAAATATTACCAGATATCTTCATCAATAATTTTGCCGACACTGACACGTAGACATTACACGTGTCCCATTCTCATTGGTTTGTAATCTTACCGAATATCTTCGACCAGTAATTTTGCCGACACTGCCACGTAGACATGACACGTGTCTCAAAATTACTGGTCAAAAATCTTATCGGAAATCTGCTACCAATTATATGATCCGGAATGACACGTGTCGGCTAATTATTGGGTGAAAGTATTATTTGAATTTAAATGGAAAATATTTTAAATAATAATGAATAGTAATAGGAAGTCCTATTTTGAACACCGCTGCACGAAAAACAGGAATATGACTTCCTATTTTGAGGAATTCCTCAAATGAGTTAGGAATTCCTCAAAATAGGACTTCCTCTCCACTTTCATGGGTGCATATGCTCTTAGAGTGGTTGGCAGGACATGAGTACTATTGTTTCTTGGATGGTTATTCAGGATACAATCAAATAGCCATTCACAAGGACGATCAAGAGAGACCACTTTCACATGCACTTATGGAACTTTTGCATATCGAAGGATGCCACTTGGACTTTGCAATGCCCCAACGACATTTCAGAGATGCATGATGAGTATTTTTTTTCCGACATGGTCGAAAAGATCATTGAAGTATTTATGGATGAATTCTCTATTTTTGGTGATTCTTTTAACATATGCCTCTATAATCTAGCTATGGTTTTAGAGCGTTGTGTAGAAACTGACATTGTACTTAACTAGGAGAAATGCCACTTTATAGTGGAGCAGGGTATAGTTTTGGGATATATCATATCAATTAGGGGAATTGAGGTTGACAAAGCTAAAGTTGATATTGTGCGGACCTTACCCCCTTCTTCTACTGTGAAGGAGGCGAGATCTTTTCTTGGCCATGCAGGTTTCCATCGTAGGTTTATCAAGGACTTTTCCAAGATAGTCCGCCATTGTGTGCATTGCTGCAGAAGGACATAGCATTTGAATTTACAGCTGAGTGCATGCAAACATTCAATAAAAAAAGGAGTTGCTCACTACAGCTCCCATCATTCGGGCCCTAGATTGGAGCCTTCCATTTGAGCTTATGTGCGATGCTTTATATTAAGTTGTAGAAGTAGTTCTAGGCCAACTCCCGGAGAGGTTACCTCATGTCATCTACTATGCCTCCAGGACTTTAAATGATGCAAAATTGAATTACTTAACTACAGAAAAAGAGCTCTTAGTAGTGGTTTTTTCTCTTGAAAAATTCAGATCTTACTTGTTAGGAACCAAAGTTATCGTCTTTTTTGACCATACTGCTTTGAGATATTTGATGACTAAACAAGATGCTAAACCCAGGTTGATTCAATGGATCATCTTACTTCAGAAGTTTGATATCAAGATCAAGGACAAAAAGGGCACTGAGAACGTGGTGGCAGACCACTTGAGAAGACTCACCCCTGGGTCTAAGGCCGAAGAGGACACTCTTCCTCTCAGAGATAGATTTTCAGATGAACCGCTCTTTGCTGTTCAAGCTGTGGGGCCCTGGTATGCTGATATTGTTAACTACAAAGTGAGTAAATAAATTCCACCAAACTTCACCAGAGCGCAGAAGGACAAGCTTGACAAGGAAGCTATGTACTATGTATGGGATGAGCCGTATCTGTGGAAACATTGTTTAGATTTGCTGATAAGAAGGTGTGTGCCTGAAATAGAATTTCATTCCATTTTTTTTTTCACTCACATGTGGCAGGAGGCAATTTTGCTGGAAAGAAGATGGCGATGAAAGTACTTGAGAGTGGATTCTTCTGGCCAAAACTGTTTAGTGATGCACATGAGTTTCATAAATCATGTTGTTATAATGAATGTAAGAAAGAATGTAGATTTACGTGGTTCACTAACGATATGTTAGCTACATTCACGGGCAGAAGGAGAACAAATTTACTATCTTGAGGAAACCAGATTACAGAATACAGATTATCACACTAGGTTAAACAACCTAAAGGATATATATATACACACACATACACACACACACCCCAACAGAAAACCTAAGTCCAACATAACTTGAATTACAAAAAACTTAAGTCCAACATGACTCAGATTATAGAAAACTTAAGTCCAACATGACTCGGATTACATTTAGCTACCGGCATACAAACCGTATGCTACCGGCATACAAACCGTATGCTACCGGCATACAAACCAGATGCAAGACATATTAACACATGTGCTAGATGCCAACTGACATGTAACTTAAGTCCTAAAGATCAAATGCTCCAGCACCCAATTTTAGTAGTTGAGATTTTTGATGTGTGGGGTATTGACTTTATGAGTCCTTTTCTTAACTCTTTTCAGAATAATTACCTTCTACTTGCAGTTGATTATGTTTCAAAGTGGGTGGAAACAATGACCACTCGTACTAACGATGCTGCTGTTGGTTTAAAGTTCTTGAAATCATTGTTTGTGAGATTTGGCACTCCCAGGTACATAATAAGTGGTGGAGGTTCACACTTTTATAACAAGTCATTTGCAACACTACTCAAGAAGTTTCATGTGCATCATAAGGTGGAACATGTTATCATCCTCAAATGAGCGGGCAAGTAGAAGTTTCAAACTGGCAGATCAAGCAAATTCTAGAGAAGACTGTCAGACCAACAATGAAGGATTGGAGCTAACGCTTGGATGAAGCGTTGTGGGCATACAGAACAACTTTCAAAGCGCCGATTGGAATGTCTCCTTATCGGATGGTTTATGGGAAAGGCTGCCACCTTCCAGTGGAGCTTGAACACAAGGCATATTGGGCAGTGAAACAGTTCAATTTTGATATTGATGATGCCAGTGTTTATAGGAAGTTACAGCTGAATGAGCTGGCTGAGATTCGAAACAATGCCTATGAATCTAGTCGCATTTACAAAGAGAAGACAAAAATGTTCCATAACCAGATGATCAAGGGAAAATCATTTGTCATTGGGCAAAAAGTATTGTTATTCAACTCGCGGCTGAAGTTGTTTTCAGGTGAGCTTCGGTCCAAATGGATTGGTCCTTATGTTGTCTATAATGTGTTTGCTCATGGTGCAGTTAAAGTTCTGAATCCAAGAGAAGACAATATATTTAAGGTGAACGGACATAGATTCAAACCATTTTCTGAGTCGTCTCAGGTGAGAGACGTATAAGCGATACCTCTTCAGGGATCCTACACCAGATGATTGAATCTGGTGTGCACCGTCTGGCTGAAGACGTTAAACGTAGCACTACTTGGGAGGCAACCCATGTTGATGGAGAAGCATGGAAAGCCAGATTTGCAATTCTTAACTCTCTATTTTTTTATAGTTTCTCCATGATTGATGTGTTTTGTGTGTGATATGTGTCCTGTGTCAGCCTTGTTTGGTGTATTGTATAGTCTGATTTCAGTTTTTACATTGATGACAATGCAAATTTCAAGTGTGGGGTGAGGTTATATAATATACTTAGCATTAAGATATAGATTTTTAGTTTTTGAGCTAGAATTTTTGATTTTTGATGTAGTGTAATTTTTCGGACATAGGACATAGCTAGAGGTCTCAGAAAATTCTGAAATTTTGAAGGCATATTTTTATAAGTGTCTAGTTTATGCTCGTAAAATTTCAGCCTAGTCAGGCGTGTTATTAATTCTGTAAAAATTATGAAAGTGAGAGTGCACAGTCTAAGGTGTGTCCTTTGATCCATTGAAGGATATCCTTTGACCCATGTCAGTTTTGAGTTTTTCATTGTTTTTATTGTTTGTTTTAAGTGTCTTATTTGAAAAACAAAATACAAAAATAAATAGTGTCAAGAAAAATATAAAAAGAAGAGTCTTAAGAGCCCTTTACAAGTCAATGATGTGCTTATATCTTCCAATTTTGTGACTAAGAGATGATTATGTGACTCAAGTTTCTTTGGTTAATTTCGATATATGATGCATATGCGAATGTGTAGGGGATGTAGAAACGAGTTAACATAGTATAGATTTTTGAGCATGCATAGACTCTATTGAGATTCAATTAACCTGTAAGCTTTTGAGCCTTTATGTGACATACATGATTTCTTTGTTGAGTGTCAATTGCTTGCCGCAGATTAAGTTAATGGACTCTAGAAATTGCTAGAACTTGCTCTAATATTATTCAAAGCTTTTAGTTAATACATGTTTTGATTGAGGAAGTGATAAAGAAATCTAGGGGACACTACCATAGCCATATAAGTCTGTGAAACTTAATGTCATCACCCACATATCTCTGACCTTAAACTTTAGATTAGTTATATCTTTACCCTTGTTCTAGGACTTGGTAGAGCTATACATGAGACAAGTATGTGAAGACGGCGGCAATGTCAAAAGGTGATAACAAGAAATAAGTGTGGGGTATCAAGCTAATGTTTTTTTTTTAAAAAGTTGGGATGTCTAGCTTGATACCCAGGTTGACTGTTGATGAAAAGAATGATGTGAATGTCCAACAAGATAAAATCTGGTCACAATAGCGAAAAAGTTCATGGTTGTAAACTTTGAAGAATTTTTTTACTTGGTGCTCTACTAGGTTCTAGAACCATATTAGAATTTCATATCCATTTATTCTTTAACTTGTGAGCCAAGCTCCATTACAACCCATGAAGTCCTTTTGATCCTCAAGATGATAACCTTTGATCTGTGGAGATTAGTCACAAGAGTAAGCATATGGTTTGGTCTATTTGGCAAGCCATTGAATTGAGTGATACCTTAGATATATTTTGAGAGAAAAACTTATGAGAGTATATCTATGTGAGGTTGAATCTTGATTGGTATTATGCATGTTCTAGCTCACTTTCACTTTGATTATGTCTATGTCCTACATGTTACATGTGTGTTATACGTTGGAGTTATCTTCAACAACTTGCAGGTACATGTTAATCTTGGTGTTACAATTTTTTGGAAGATTGCTAAAGCAATTTGTTGAGGGCATTAGAGTTTGTGATTGTAAAGTCTGTTGAGTCTTTTCAAAGTCTTAGTTTAGTATTTTGGTCGAGGACTAGCAAAAGCTTTCTTGTGCGTAATCATGTGAAATTACTTGCCTCATTTGTTCAGTTTTCGATATTTATTAATGTTTCTATTTATTCAGGTCATATGGAGAAATTACAAAAAGAAACTATAAAAAGAAAAATCCTAAGGCAATTGGATCAAGAAGTCAAAAGTCCACATGAAAAGAAGTCCAAACCTAGTTTGGAGAGGAAAAGGCCCAAGAAACCAACCCTATATAAAGGAATTTTCAGGAAATAATTAGGGTTGGAGATTTTAGAGAGAAAAACACCCAACAGAGAGAGAGAGAGAGAGACTCGGAGCCAGAAGAGAAAGAGCAGCTGTCTGATTTCGATCCATCGAAGCATAGGCTTTGATCTATCAAAAACTCCCTGTCAAGTGTTCTAGGGTTTTTCGGTTCTTCTTCGTTTCCCATCATGTTTTGCTATGATGTTATTGTGACTATGAGTAGCTAAACTTCCTTAGTTAGAGGCTGATTGAAGTCCTAGATATGCTTACGATTTTGAACCCCTTTTTATTCTATTAACTATTTGGATGAGTTTTGTTTCACTGTTCTTATCACTGATGATTTCTATGTTCATGTTTCTTTGAGTGCATGCTTAGAGGCATGGCTTAGGATTTATAGTCTTGATTATGTACATGATCACTTTATCATTGCATATTCATTAGAGACAAATATGTATTTTCGTGAAACAATCTTTAGTGATATAAGGGTGACCACCTTGTCAACCCTTGACGCTTTGTTATTATTCAAATATTCGTAGAACATAATGACTTCAGTTTTTTAGCCTTACATCACCATATGTATAAGTCGGTTAAGTGATGATCAAGATCGAGCAGATTATCCATCCCTCTTTCATGCCAAGTAAGAGAGTGTAATACACAAGATGACTTAACCAAACCTCTTGTGTGGGGTATATTCATCCATGGTTAGTTCAATTGTATTAGGGAGGTTGTAATTATGTCTAGGGTGGAGAGAAGTCCTTAACATTCATAATTCATTGATTTTTTCCAACAATTTACTTCCTGCAATTTATTGATTTTTGCAATAGCTGTAGTTGAGCCGATTTATTTCGGCAACCAAAACAACTCTAAATACTCTGAATTTTTGTGTGCTAGTACGCCATTGTGTCTATTATATTTTTTTTTTAAATTTCATGTCATTTGAGTCTGTTTAGTGTAGGTTAGTAGCGTCATTAGTGTACTGTAGCTAAGTTTAGAGCAGAGGAGGAAGACAATCAAGAAGCGGATGGGAGTTTAATGCAAAGGTAGCCCAACACATATGGTGGGAATATAGATCATCCATTTCTTAGCTATAGAATCAACAATGTGCTCAACCCTCCAGCTATTCCACTTGGATTTGAGCAAAGATAATCTGCATGGGATGGGCAACAATTTGGTCAAAGGCGTGTCCCTCAACAACAACAAGCTCCAACTCAAACATCAACATGAACTTCAACTTTAGAAGCTATGATGCAGCAAATGATGTTTGAAAACAAGAAGGAACGAGAGGAAAGTAGTGCTTTTCGCCAAGAAATCAAAGCCACATCTCAACAACAAGGAAAGACAATTGACTTGTTAAAGTGTCAAGTAAGCCAAATTCAGCAAACACTTGCTCAAGTCAACCAAGGTGGTCTTCCTAGAAACACTTTCACTAATCCCAATGGAAAATATGAAGCTCATGCTATGGTTTTAAAGAGTTAGAAGGTGTTGAGAAGAGCCTGTACTTGAACAAATTGTGTTTGAAAAGTCATCAGAAGATTTTGTAGGAACTGATCTACGCATTTTTTTCTTGATTCTTAACGTCTTTCTCTTTACATTTAGCTTTGTTTTGACCTTAGTATTTTCTATTCTTACTTACTTTGTTGTTCTTAGGTTTTTAATAATGGAGATCAATAAATGAGGTGGAAATGAGCTCAAAATGTAGCAAATAGAGGTTTTCTATTTCGACTAGGAAAAATATTTTTTCCTACTTTCACTAGGATTCCTACTCGAATTAGGAATGCAATTGGTTCGAGATTCTAGAAGTTTCGCGGAGCTGAAAAATGAAGTTTCCTAAATCAACTAGGAAAGACGTGGTGGAATGTTCCGGAACGCGAAATGGTATTCACAAAAGTTACTAAAATAGTGCGCAAAAATTCTTTCCCAAATGGTGTCGAGAATTAGCAACCCAAATGACAAATAAAATGATGCTAAATGGTGCAAATGAAAAAATAAAAATATTTCTCCTGCTTGGGCCAGGAAAGATTAAAATGGTGGCAGATCAAGAAAGAAGATGTGGCCGAAAATAATATGTATGAAGAATATCAAGTGTATCTCAATTTTGCCTGATTTGAAGATCAAAATATATGCACAAGATATGGTATATTCGGCCAAAGCAACTTGGAGAAGAAGGAATGCAAGATATGAAAAAAATAAGATTTCCCTACTCCTAGTAGGAAGATGAAGATCTGTCTGCCAGCTCATTCAACTTTAAGAAATCACCAAAGATGCAATTATACTCCAAAAACAATGATGTTATACCTATATGCATAGATCTTGAAGTCCTCTTTCCAACGAGTATAAGATCATAATTTTATGAGCTCTACAACTCCCAAAATATTCGTTTGAAGATAGGCGTCATTTACCTAAGTACACTAGGAAAACTTAGTTTGGAGAGGAAAGATTCAATCCTTCATCTATAAATGAAAGAGCACGGCTCCTCATTCATCATCACTCATTTTAGAAGTCATATCTTTGCCAAACACTCTCTTCCTCTCCCGAACTCAGAAATCTTCAAGGATCCACCACCATCCATCAACACCAAACACCATCCTCCACCCGAGTAGACTATAGGGAAAATTCCCTAAGATACTCTCCATCTCCATTGAAAGATGGCTACATTAGAGGCGTAGGGAAAATTTCTGAGATAAAAGTGTAATTTTATCCCTTATCTCTATATTTGTAGACGTTTTGTATTTGGTTGATCAATAAAGTGTTTTGGTTCACAATTTTGAAGTGTTATCTGTAAACTATTTTGAGTCTTAGTATTTCTGTCGAACATGTTAGTCTTAATGCATCAATTTAGACCAAGGTAAATTTCTTGTCAAGTTGATAGACGTGTCATAAGACAAATTCCTGAAGCACAATACATGATCATGCATGTTAATCGGCTAAAGACTTAGATTTTTAATAGGGAGCATATAATATGACTTAGTTGTAAGACTTTGGTAGAAAAGATGAGTCGATAACATGTAAATATGTTAACTTAGTGTTTTATTTTTGGTCTAGTAAGCATCTTTAGAATTTCATGTTCTTAATTTGTTTCTACTTGTCTATGAGTGAAGCATGTTAGAATTTAGGATTTCTGAATATGTTTGTTGGCCATTGTTTGTTTATATTCATAACTTATAAAAACCAACTCTTAAACCCCCCCTAAACCTAGCGTAGTCATGCATGCACCATCAATCTCTGGTTAAGAATGATACCCTATTTACCAATGCTGCATCAATACAAAAGGGTTTTAAATTGTATTGTGTCTTTGCTGACTATTAAGTGTTTAATTTAGTAGTTAGTTTTTGCATGATTAGGAACCCCAATTCGATCCGTCAAAAATGCACCTGAAATGGATAAACTGATAAATCAAAAATCAGCTTAGGTATCTCCCAAACCCTCATCTTTAGTATCTCCTAATGTGCCTTTTCCTAGCAGGTTGAAGAAGCAGAAAAAATATGACAAGGAAAAGGATATTCTAGATGTCTTCAAGAAAGTTGGGGTGAAAATTTCATTATTAGATGTGATCAAGCAAATCCCGCAATATGCAAAATTTCTCATGAACTTGTGCACTACAAAGAGGAAGTTCAAAAGCATTGAAACGATTGCATTAAGTGAGAGAGTGTCCGTTGTTCTTCAAAGGAAAATACCACCAAAGCTAGGTGATCCTGGTCGTTTCATTATTCCTTGCACTATTGGTGATCGCAGGTTTGCTGGTGCTCTTCTTGACTTTGGTGCTCCTATAAATTTGATGTCATATGTTGTGCATGATAGAATGAATATGGGAGAACTTATACCTACCTAAATAATCATTAACCTTGCTGATAGATCTAAATGTTACCCAAGAGGTATTATTGAAGATGTGCTAGTGCAAGTAGGTGATTTAATCTTCCCAACGGATTTCTTTGTATTGGAAATGGAAGATGAACAGGCACCCTCTGAGATACCATTGATTCTTGGTAGGCCATTCTTGAGAACGGCTCATACCAAGATTTATTGTTATGAATGATCACTTAGCATGGAAGTAGTTGAAGAGAAGATCCAATTCAACATCTTTGAATCCCTCAAACATCCTAATGACGATGATATGTACTCTTGTTGTTCTATTGATGTGTTTGAGAATTTTGTGCATGAGTTCATTCAATATTCATTGAAGGAGGATCCCTTGCGAAAAGCCATCAAGTTGGCTGAAAAAAAAGGAGTTTCAGACGTCCCGCTTCGATCCATCGAAGGAAGCTCTCGGGAACAACCTGCAGCGTATCTTTGATCCATCAAGGGAAATCCTCGATCCATTGAGAATGAGCCTATTTTTGAGATTGCTTTAGTTGAAGATCTTGAGATGGAGGAAGAGTATTATGCAATGGAAGAGGTATTCGAATCATTGCCAAGCATGAAAGGTAAGCCTTCTAAACCTTTTCTCCTTCCGATTTCAATTGACGTTCTTACTTCATCTATTTAGACAGCACCAAAACTAGAGCTTAAATCTCTACCTGAGCATTTAAAGTATGCTTGTCTTGGTAACGGTGAAACTTTACCGATCATAATTTCTTAAAATCTCTCAAAGTTGCCAGAGGTGAAGCTACTAGTTGTTCTTAGGGAGTACAAGCAAGCGATTGGATGGACAATAGCAGACATCAAAGGAATTTGCCCTACTTTGTGTACTCACATGATACATCTAGAGGAAGGAGCTAAACCAACAAGAGAAGTTCAACGTCAACCCAATCTTCCCATGATGGAAGTTGTTAAGAAAGAAGTGGGTTAGTCCTGTGCAGGTAGTTCCAAAACGTTTAGGCACTACAGTGGTTAAAAATGATGAGAATGTTGTGACATCTCACTCCGAGCATTCTTTATTTACAATTTATTTAGTGGTAATCATCGACAGTAATTAATTTTTACCGTTGGTAATTATCGATAGTATTTATCAGAATTTTACCGATTATATTTTTCGAGGAAGTTCTTTACAAAAAGTCAGAGTTTATTGAGACAAGTTCGTGGCCATGTCAAAAGTTTAAATCGGAGTTACGAGTAAGAAGTTATAGTCAACAAAGGTTTTGTATGAGGTTACGATACATTTAGTCGCAAATTTCGATATAAATAGAAGTTTCCATAAATGGAAAGTCAACTTTTAACCTGTTTTGGTAACTTCTTTTTTCTTCTTCTCTCTCCTTTCTCTCTCTTCATTCTCGTTCTCTCTCTCCCTCCGTTGGCCTTACTGTCAGCGAACGATCGGACGACCACCAAATTCGGCGAGACCTGTGTCAAAAGTTGCGCCTCAACCTCCTCTACTTGTTGGTGGGTGATTTTATGGTAATTATTGGCAGAGGAAGGAGGAAGGACACCGTGAAAGTCACAGTTTCATTGGTTAACCGGTGTCAGCTTCGGTAAGGTTTTCGACCACTTTTCTAGTATAATTGGTTAGGTTTTGATCCTAGATTGTATTAGTATGTTTGTTTTGATGCAAGGTGGTGTAAATTGATGGGAATTGTAGGAATATAATTGGCTCTGGCGAGGGTAGTTTGGGTCAACGTTGTGGGTGGTGGTCGATGGTGAATTGGACGATGGGGTTATTGCTCCCTTCGTCACCCTAAGTCGATTGGGGTATGCCTTGAGCCACGAGGTGGTTTGATGGCGGAGATGGTCGCCGGAAAGGATTTTTCGGCCGGAGAGTTTCAGTGGCAATTTTGGTCGATTGAGACGGAATTAGAGGTTGGTGGATCATGACTGCCATGTACTGCTTCAACGCCTTTTCCCTGTTTTCTTTCGAAGGTACATGCCCAAAGAGATGGTGGAGCCGTTGGTGGCCTTGTCAAGATTCTTTCAGAAGTTATGTACTAGAAATGTTAAAAATTCAGACTTCAGGGAAATGCAAGATGACATCATTTTTATCATGTGCAAGCTTGAGAGGATATTTTCCCCAAATTTTTTCGACATCATGCCTCACCTGATGATCCATCTTCCCGAACAATTGTTGCTTACTGGTCCGGTACACTACACTTGGATATATCCCATGGAAAGGTACAAATGATTCATACATTTGTGTTTGGCTCTGTTTTTATATGTAAATTCTTATTTTTTTAAGTATCATAACATGCACTTGTTAACTTGTAAACAATTGGGAGACTACAAGGACTATGTGAAGAATAAATCTGCACCTGAAGGGTGTATCGCTGAAGCATATCTTGCGCACGAGTGTGTAACGTACACCAACTTGTATTTGGGAGCACTGGAGTACCCCCAACAACATATGCCGATAGATGAACCCAAGTTCAACCTTTCTATCATCTCCAATGACGTGGTAGTACATGGAAGCTTGCCAAAGTCGTACAAGTTGGATGGAAATGAGGTAGCCATTGCCCACTGGTCGGTACTGATTAACTGTCCAGAAGTTCAATATTGGAAAAACTATCATCTTCACTGCCCTGCTATTACCGGTGATGTTGACTACCATAACAGGACGTTTGCAAACTACTTTAGTCAATGGGTAAGGGTATATATGTATATATATATATATTTTATATCCTTATATAGCATGTGTGTACGTGGTTTTCTTTTTCTATGTTCATAATTTCTTGTGTGGTTTCTTATTTTTTCAGATGAACCATGTAGCAAATGATGGTTACCCAGAGTGGTCAAACGAATTGAGGCTCTTGGCGATGAAACCGATAGCTTCAAAAGTTTACTCGATGTGTCAGGTCAATGGCGTGAAATTTATATGTGAAAATAGAGACGACCAACTGAAAACACAGAATTGTGGGGTGATGGTCCATAGTGGGCAGGATGGCGTTGACTATTACGGTGTCCTTCATTCAGTTGTTGACCTAATTTATGGGAACCGCATGAAAGTGCACTTGTTCAAGTGTAGATGGTTTGATACTAGCCCGGAGAACACAAGGACCGATCAGTATGGAATATTTTTGGTGAATACTGCTACAAGCTGGTATAAAGAAGACCATTTCGTTCTTGCCACATCAGTAAAACAAGTGTTTTACCTTGACGATCTTATGAACAAAGTTCCGTGGAAGGTGGTTAACCATGTTGCTCATAGAAACATATACAGTGCTGCCACACTTGGTGAGACCGCAGATGATGAAGAAGTTACTGCATACCAAGAGCCGAACGCTTTTGACATTCCGGAATCCTCTACGATTCGCCTTAATAATGTGAGATCGGGGAGTGTGGTTTGAATTACTGGAGAAAAAATTCTTGATGTTAATCCAAATGAAGTATACGATTATTCAGATGACGAGGAGCGGCACATATTGCTAGAGGTTACCTATGAAACCGAGTCAGACTCAAGTAATGAAGATGATTATGATTATCATCCTTAGTACATTAATGATGTACATATTTTAGTATATATAAACGTGCATGTATGTTTGTTATGACCGACGAGTTGGTAAGAAACTCGTCGGAAATACTATCACCGAAATAGAAGAACTCGCACAGCTTCGTAAATTACAAAAAGGTGGCCAACGTCATATCGATAAGCCACATCAGTGTTTATACTACATTAGACTTGAAATGGAAAATGAACACAGAGCCTTCGATAATGGCGTTATTTGTTGAAGAAATTTGGGAATCACATTATCACCTACGAGTTGCTTATTAACTCGTCGGTGATAGTATTACCGACGAGTTAATAAGCAACTCGTCGGTGATAACCCTGTTTATATCCCAGCCCGACGGGGCAGGGAGCCATTTCGAGCTAAACCCTAGAAATCGCCCCCCTCCGCCCCTTGCCGTCGACCGTGCCAAAATCCCCTTTCTTTGCCTCCCCTCTCCTCCTCCCTTCTCGCCTCTCCCCCAAAAAAACCCCAAATCTCCTCTCCCCTCCTCCCCTACCCCCTCCCCTCCCTCCGACCGCCAGAATTAGAGCACCGCCGCCGCCCTCTCTCTCAACCCGAAGAATGACAGGTCCCCTCTCTCTCTCTCAATTCGATTTTATCATCTTCAATTTTAATTACATGATATTTTAATTAAGTTGGTGTATGCATTTTAATTAAGTTGGTGTAAATTTGTATAAGTTGGTGTTGGTATAATTAAGTTGGTGTTGGTATAATTTTTTGTGTAGAAAATATTTTGTAGAAAATATTTTGTGTAGAATATGATTTTGTGTAGGATATTTTTGTGTATATATGTAGAATATATGTAGGATATTTTGTGTATATATGTAGAATATATTTTGGTATAATTATTTTTGTGTTGGTTAATTAAGATTTGGGTTAATTGATATTTTTGATATTGGTAATGATATTTTTGATAATGATATTGGTAATGATATTTTTGATAATGATTTTAGTAATGATATTTTTGATAATGATTTTAGTAATGATATTTTTGATATTTTGGTTAATTGATATTTTGGTAATTATATGTAGGATATTTTGTGTATATATTATTGTGTTGGTTATTTTTGGCATATAGAATATATTTTTTGGCTGTTCTGTTTAATTGTTGGATGTGCAGGAGGTTTTGCGGCAAATTGGCTTGGGGGCAACAAACGGAGAGCGACTAGATCCAGTGGAGGGAGCAGTAGTCAAGCATCCTCATCCGCAATCAGCAACACGTGCAGCGGCCTTATTATGAATACTCGCACACAAATAGCACACAAATTTTGCTACGTGCGCAAGAACAGGAGGAAGTTGCACGATCCGGATCCTTGTAACCCTCAGTCCAGCCTCGACCCTTAGATAGCAGACACTCAGGCAAGCGACCATCAACGGGCGCATCAGAAACTCCCTCCATCCGAATGCCCCCTATTGGCCCGGTGCCTACTCCCCTTTCACGGGAATCATCTGAGGCAGATGGTGCAGGCGCCTCATCATCTAGGCATCGTCTATCGCCGCTGTCTGGTCTCTTCGTGCCCGACGAGATTCCTGTCATCCCTCAATTCGATGCTAGGGGGAGGGTTATTTTTATTGAAGGACAGCCGGAGTTCTTGACCGTGGAGGAAGTGTACGTGTTTAAGCCGTTCGACCCAGTGTATCTTTGGAGTGCGAGGTGCATGAACCAGCAAACGGACGATGCAGGTAAATTTTATTTAACAAGATTGATTACTTAATTATTACTTAAGACTATAAATAGTGTCAATTAATAATTTCATTTTTTTGACATTGTATTATTAGACAATCTCGTTAATGCCAATGGAAAACGAAAGACTAGAGGCCCCTACACCGGGAAGAATATTGAGCAGGCCACCGGGGGAAAGAAAACGATCATTAAGGCCAATGAGCCTGGTGAGGTGATCGAGACAGAAAACACCACGCGAAAGTATGCCAGCATGTCCGGAGCCATCGTGCGAGACAAGGTCCCAATGCTGTGGCCAGATTGGGGTGCTATGCCTCGCTACGTGAAGTTGCAAGTGCATAATGCACTGACTGTGAGTTAAATCGTATTTTCATTACGTAAATTTTACATTTATTAATTAAGTCCGAAGAAATATATAATTTTACCATTTATATATTCATCTTGTAGCTGTGGTTTGACGTGGATGAATGCCTTATTCAGACGTGGGCAGAGCGTCAACTACATATCAGGTGATGTGATTCGAGTTATTTGAGTATATATCGAGTTAGATTTTTGTTTATCAAGTGTTTTAATATCTCTAACATTTGTTTCTGGTGTTAATATAGGTATAAAGAGTGGAAGAACGAGCTTTCAAAACATTACACAAAGAACAAGGATCTAGGCCGAGGTGCTACCCCTAGCGAACTCCGGTTTAGGGAGTATGAGTGGCTGTGGCTGGTAGCCCACTTCGAGCACCCCCAAAGTGAAGGTATGCATCCTGAATATATTTTACAACCCTAATGTCGTATCACATTGAAATAGTTAGTTACTAATTTTTTGACATATGTTTATCCAACAAGGCGATTTCCAAGACGAACAGCGTGAACAGATTGAAAAACACCAAGTCCCATCATGCAGGTTCACTCAACTATTTGGGTTGGTCGGGTAGGGCGCAGAAACAACAAGAAGTCAACCCGTTGATGTTTGTACATCAGAAGTTCTATCCGTAGTGCCCTGAAGAAGCGGTAAGTCTTTGGCAGCCTCATTATTTTGTAGTTCACATATGCATGTGTTAATAAAACTATTTTTCTCTATTAATTTATTTTGTTTAATAATACGTTATTCATAGTCGCTTTTCAATTAGGTGAGAGTGGAGGATGCGATCACAGAGGTCACCATGAATTTAGCTCGAAATGACCATCCTGACTGGCGTGCGGGACTGGGAAGAATATCCACTACTGCAGGGTAATGGGCTCGGCGGGCGAATGAGTATTGAAGGACACTTCGGAATACTCTAGCGGGTCAAGAACTTCTTCTAGGAACTCTAACCTAGCAGCGGAGCTCCAGAGGACGTAGAGGGAGTTGGAGGAGCAAAGGAGGGTGGTGGAGGAGATGTGGCAATTGGCCGAGCAGCAGGCAGCCAGAGAGGCCGAGCACCGGACGATGGTCGAGCAACACCGAGTTATGGTCGAGCAGCAGACACAAATTATGACATGGATGCAGACGATGTACGAGTGCCAGACTACCGGACACCCGCTCCCCACACTTGCACTGATGCCTGTGTTCCACAGTGTTCCACAACTGCAGCCGTCGCAGCAAGACCAGGGTAGCCGCCGGAGATCAAAGGATTTCGTTAACATGGATTTCGTCGACTCTTAGTGTAGTTGTATTTTATTTTTGTATTGTTGTTGTTTGTACTATTGGACAAATATGTGTGTATTGTTGGATGTGTATGTGTACAATTTGTGTTTTTCATTGCAGGTTCTGGAATTGGGCCCAATCCAGAACCTGCTTTTTTTTGTAAAATGTCACCGGGTATTGCCGACGAGATGGACCTATCTCGTCGGCAATAACTCACAATTTCCGGCGAGATTCTTTATTATCACAGACGATTTTTTGAAGAATATCGTCGGCAATAAATGTGGCGGTCAATATGTTGACCCCGGCGGAGCTTCATCACCGACGACGTAACTCGTCGGTGATGCTCTTTCTCATTGCCGGAGACGAGATGTCGTCGGTGATACCTTGGAAGTATCACCGACGATATCGTCAATATCTCGTCAGTGATAGTATCACTGACGGGTTGCTTCCGGCGACATGTCGTCGGTTATAAGTATCACCAACGATATATGGAGAAAGGCCGACGACTTTAAGTCGTCGGCAATGCCAAGACATGTGTTAGTGTAAGACCATTTTCTTGCTCTGGAGGATGCGGTCGCCAAGGTGTGATCTAGAAGTTTGTCTTCTACGAAAGGAGGGACCTCGAAAGGGCGGAAGAAAGGGAAATACATTCACAAACAAAACTCTACCATCTAGAGTGGTCCTGGTTGATTGAGGTCGAGTCTCGAAATTATAACTCGTCGCAAGCCGTAGTAGATGTAAGTGAGGACGGATGCGGTCAAGCCCAGTATTTCACGGTTGAAGAGGCGCTCAGCAAGGTTGGTCCAACATTTGTTAACTTTAACAGAGGTGGGACAGAAGATGTATTTTGATACCTAGTATTCTAGGAAGGCTATGCCTCCTTGATCGGTGGTGCTTTCTTTCTTTGCAAAGTGTTCAATCCAGGCAGAGTAAGATAGAGGTCGATCCTTAGAAGCTCGAACTTTAGTTCCGTGTGTACGATTGGAACCAGATATTGCTAGATACAGGGACTCCGAATAAAGCATAGAGGTCGAGGATAGTAATGCTTGCGTCGCCACAAGGAAGACGGAAGTAGTTGACTGAACAATCCCAGAAGTACACAGCGACGCGAACGGAGCTCGGTTTCCGCCGGTAGGAAGTGAAAAACATAGGTCAATAAGTTAAACAATATTGGCTGCTTCCCATTGATCAATATCCTTTTCGCGATGAAGTTTGTACCAGGCGAAGTCTTCCTTGTTTGGGTGTAGCCATTTACCGATAAGACAAATGGTGTCTTTATTAGTCCATTCTTTGGGCTCTGCCTTTGGGTTTTTCTGGAAAATAAGGGCTGAGTTACAAAAGGGAAGACGGAGAATAGGATAGAGCTCTGGGTTTATCGGAGTTTCAAGAAAAGGACCGAGCAAGCCGGTGCTGTTACTTGGGTTTATTTTTAGATGGATGATGGCTTCTGGATCTTGTCATTTGGCACTGGCCTTAATATCTCTAGTGAGGTTTTCGACATCTTGTTCTGTGTAAGAAATAGGTATGTCTTCTCCAGGAGGCATGGTGTTTGATCGGAAGAGATGGCCGACGGTGAGGATGGAAAGTTTAGTTTTTTGGAGAAGCTGAAAGATTGAAAGTGAGAGAAGTGAAAGAGTTCTGTTGGGAAGTGGAGACTGATTGATGTGAACGTGCACTTTTATGTTACATCAGTCGAAGTAGCGCGGCTTTTTAGAAGAGTTGTGTAACGTGGCGCTTGCGTGTGATGTTACCGTTTGGAGTAACAGCGCATTGTTCGCTAAGATTCAAGCTTTTTACCTGCATAGGTAATTTAAGCTTAAGGCTTGAGGGGTAATGTTTGGGTTCGAGATAAATATCTTATATTGGGCTTCGAGGGCTGGATTTGGCGAGCGGCCCGAGTAAAATAGCAGGGTCTAATTTCGTGTTGGGTTAAGACTATAAATCAAGATGGCTGATCCATGTGGCCTAGTAATTATCAAACATTTCCTGCGTCGGTTAGGTTTCCTTTGTGGGAGGAATTGGGATAGCATTGAACTATATAAAGATAAGACCGTGTGTTGGTGAACATTTAGAGTTATATTGGGAACCAAAGAGCTGAAGACGTACAAGTGAACCAGAATACGACTACTGTGCATTATATAAGGAGAACGATAGCGATAGAGAAAGGGGATCCTTGATCAAATGCAATTTTGCTACACGCAAATACATCTCGTCAGAGAAACCTTGCAACCAGACAATCAAAATGCTTGTCACCTATCGAGTGAGAGTATTGAGATCAAAGGAAACAATGCAACTAGAAAATTGAAGAGCTTTTCACCTATCGAGTGAGAGTTTTGAGGTCAAAGGAAGCAACACCCCAGTGTTCTCAACACATCGTCAAGAAGATTACTCTGCTTTGCACGTACAGAGAGAGTGTGGAGTATCGATTTCCGTAGCTCTGCTAGAGACACGAAAAATTAAAGTCCTAGGACACTAGGCAAGAAGGATCCATTCAGGCGAGGTTGGTGCTCTCTCCGCCTAAATCGTTTAGTCAAGAAGTCAGGCGATGCAACTATACATTCACATTCCGTCGTGAGACGGTGGCACGCCAGCATACGAAGCACATCAGGATAAAACCAATACCTGCGGTTATATTATCTAAAATTCACAAAATAAAATAAAAGATAGTTTGCAAGAAGCTCTCTACGCATTCCTCGCTGGGGAGATTTTGGTGTCAAACAATCGCCTTAATTGCTTGTACTTAGAAGCATGGCTGTGACTTGTATAGGCCGTGTCTGTCCATTAGAAAAGAGGTGTAGAGTCAGCAACAGGGTACTACACGTTTATTGCGTACCTCATTGTGCGCTCATGTAATGTAGTGCATTCACTGCATTGAGTCCAATATATTAGGATCGACTTGTCTATATATTGAACAAGAGAATTGCTTCATTGTTGTTCTCTGAGCTCAGTTATTCTGCAGTACTTATTAGAATTGATAAGTCTGGATTGGTGTTGACAAGATTGGATTGGATTTGAACAAGATAGGATTTGAATGTCCTACCGTTGAAGTTACTGAGGATAGGATTTTGATTTTCCCTCCCCTGTTGTGCAATTGTCTTCTTTATGAAACACTTGGTAACAGTGACGTCACACTTTGGAAGTGATTCGAAATTTCAATCTTCGGTAGTTATTTTTTTTTTTTGATACAACAATCTTCAGTAGTTTAGTACTATCAATGACTAGACATTCAAGCGGTATGTAGTTTTGGCAAGCAAGGGACAAGCTTTCTTCATCGATATCCCGAATGTCTCACTCATATCCAAGTCTTGAGGTTGTAAACCACATGGTAGCTCCCAATCAAAGCTGTGCACCAAATGCGCCACAACTAGCCGAACAATGGTCACCGCCAACTGCAGAGCCGGGCACCCTCTTCGACCCGACCCGAATGGGATAAGCTCGAAGTCATGTCCCCGGAGGTCTATGTTACTACTCGTAAACCTTTCAGGATGAAACTCCTCCACATTTTCCGACCAAACTTTAGGGTCTCTTCCAATACTCCACACATTCACTATGATTCTCGATTTCTTCGGTATGTCATATCCGTCGACTGTAATGTCATCGATGGATTCGTGTGGGACTAGCAATGGTGCTGTGGGGTGCAGTCTCATGGTCTCATTCACCACCATATCCAAGTACTTCAGCCTCGGCAGATCCCTGGTCTCGTCCACCACTCGGTCACTTCCGACCACACTCTGGAGCTCTTGTTGGAGCTTTTTCATGACCCCCGGGTGGCGAAAGAGCTCGGCGAGAGTCCATATAATGGCCGTAGCTGTAGTTTCGAAAGCAGCAGCGATCATGTCTAGCAAGATGGCCTTGACGTTATCTCGATCGAACAGTTGCACTTGCTCGTCGTGGGGATTTAGTGGTTGGTTCATGAGGGAAAGTAACACGTCTACAAAGTCCTCGTGATGATGAGTGACTTGCTCCCCTCTGGTCAAGCTAACTTGCTCGTGCTCCCGAATTATCGTCTCCAACAGTTGGTCAATTGCTTTGCTAGTTCTCTTGAAGCGCTTGGTCAAACCCTAAAGACATGGAAGGAAGTGACTTTAAAACAACATATATGTACCGATGTACGTTTTTTTTATTATTATTACGAGAACACAAAAATTAAAAGACATTTATTTATTGAAATTGCTAGAATATATATTAATAATGTGATTGAAATACATGGAAAGATATTTAATTTAACCATCTTTTAAAGACAAATTTAGACTAAACAATAACGTATTATTGAGATAAAACACAATTGAAACGCGGGTCAAAGTCCCGTATATATAATAGTGCATGTTTAAATTAAATATATGTAACTGTACGTTACAAAAATTGAGATTCTAAATAAACAACATATTGGTTATCGAATATTTTTCTTCTGTTTGGCCGGTTAATTATTATACTCGGACTTGATTTATATATTCAGTTTGTTTTTTGTGCGTTTTTTATTATATATTTTTGGTATTAATTTCGTGACAAATAATAGGGCTACCTAACTACTACAAAATTGGGGAATTGAATGATCTGACAGCATTGGTGTAGTGTATATGAATCCAATGAAAGAAATGAAACGAAATGAGGATGCACATAATATACCTGAAGATCAAGTGCATCAAGGAAAGGCAGAAAATCAGCTAGATTGAAAGCCCCAGTTGCGAGCACAGCCTCCTCAATGACCCTCTTTATATCATCCCTTTTGCATCCCAACACCATCCTATACATTATGTCCTGATTCAGCCCATAAATCTTGTCACTAACATCCACCACTTCACCTTCCCCTCCAGCTCTCTTCAATGACTGCACCAACAACCCTATCTCCTCCCTCCTCAGCGGCGCGAAAGACTCGACTTTCGTGTTACAAAGAAGCTCAACCGTGCAAAGCTTTCTGATGTTACGCCAGTAAGGACCGTACTCGGCAAAACCGACACCCTTGTTGCCGTAGGACATGTACTCGGCGGCTTGTAGTCTCGGCCGGCCAGCAAAGTTGGCGTCATGGGTTTTGAGGAATAGCTCTGCAGCTCCAGGGGAGGAGACTACTATGGCGGGTACGCTGCCGAGCCGCAGTGACATAATGGGGCCGTGCTTTTTTGCCAAGTCGTGGAGGCCCCGATGTGGGAGGGTGCCTAGCATATGAAGGTTACCTATTATTGGTAACGGCCGAGGTCCAGGCGGTAGTTTCTTTTTACCTTTCGAAAAGAAAGTGATTAAGGTTTGGATAAAAAACCAGAAGCATGTGAGGAAGACTAGGAAGATGGCTATTGTTGATGATGAACAACTCATATTTCTAGTATTTCATTTGCCGGGTCTCATACATGCTCTCGTCCTGGCCGGGACTATATATATGTCTTATACGAGAACCATAGCTAGCTTATGTTATAGATGTATCGAATAGTCCATAAACCAAAATTTCGAATTCAAGCGGAATCAGATCCCATCTTGTTTGTTTATAACTGGGAGTAGGTGGGATGGAAAGAGGAGGGTTACGAAGTGAATTGGTTTGGGCTTGGTGTGTCTTTTGGGCTAGAAGTTAGTTTGTTAGTTGGGCCTAGACATAAGCTTGAGTTTATGCTTCTTAAGCTTAATTTCGGCCTAGGCCCAGTTCGGTTTTTTTTTGTTATGAGAGACCCAGTTCGGTTTCTCCGGGTTCATTTTACTGATTTTAGTTTTTCTGTTCGGTAGGTTTATTCCGCAAAAACTGGCTGTTTGATCAGTCCTAAAATGAACTCTATTCATTTCATGAAGGATGCTCCTATCTATATGAGAAGCACACATAATCTAAGTTCCAATAAATTTGCGATTTTTGGGTGCATAGTTAGTTGGATAGGGTACTGAACAACCAATTATCAAAAAGCAGAGGTACTGTTATTAGGAATAATCCAACCAATTTCATATGTTATTTTGTTCATTACCAATGCCGTATATACACACCACATTCTTCACTTAAGCAACAAATACTAAACAAGCTTGACAAAGAGCATGAAACCTTCGAATATAGGGACTAGAGACATGAGTTATTTCTAAGCAACGAAACTATTTTCAAGTGATTAGTATAAACTAGCAAATATGTTTATTTATATTGTAAATATCAAAGCCAAATACAACAGTTCAATCAGGTAGAGGGATTAAGGGGAGTATGGTGTGGGCACAAGATAGAGATGAGCTTTCTTATGGACAGTGATTCCAAAGACTTCTTTCATGTCTAAGGCCTCAGTTGATAGATTATCATTTGGCAAGTTCCAGTCAAACCAATACAGGAGATTGGCAAGCACATATTCAACTGCAGCCACACCAAAGTTTTGTCCAGGACACCCTCTTCTCCCACCACCATAGGGAATAAACTGAAAGTCATCACCTCTGAAATCGATTGTGCCATTCGCGAAACGTTCTAGAATGAACTCCTCTGGCCTGTCCCAGAGCTTCGGGTCCCTATGAATCATGAATGCATTCACTACTACTCTTGTTTTAGCCGGGATATGGTCACCTCCCAATGTCACGGCGCTAGTTGTTTCTCTAGGAACTAAGAGAGGAGCTGGAGGATGTAGTCTTAGAGTCTCTTTGACGACGCACTTTAAGTAGTGCATTTGATTGATGTCATTCTCATCCACCTCTGCCTTTTGTCCCACAGCATTTCTTTCCTCATGTTGGAGTTTCTCCATCACACTTGGATTTCTCACAAGCTCTGCTATTAACCATTCCAAAGTAGTTGAGGTAGTATCACTTCCGCCAATGAACATGTCCTAAAATGATCAAGAAGCCACGTCACATACTTTTAGTCACATAGATAGAAGTAAATAAATGCATATGCAAAAGAGCTGATCAGCTGAATAATAAAAGAGAGGAACCTGTATGATTGCTTTCAAGTTGTCTTGAGTGAGCTTCAAGTTAAGCATGTCATCCTTTTGAAGCTTGACAAGTATATCCACAAAATTACTTGTTTTAGAATGACTTCCTTCTGTGGTCTTGTGTTCTTCAATCAACTGAGCAAAGAATCCATCTAATTTGGCAGAAGTTGCTTTTAAGCGTGCAATGAAACCACCAAGATTGTCAATCCATCCGAAATAAGGGAAGAAGTCTCCGGTACTGGAAGTAGCGAGTTGCATCATCAACCTTCTTGATATCTCTCCAAACCAGTTATCATCTCCTACAAACCTTTTTCCAATGATACACCTAGATATTATATTGATGGAAGTTTTTATCAGGAAGTCACTCAGATTAATCATAGACTCGCTGAGGGAAGCTTTGCGTATACTCTCGACCAATTCTGCAACCTCTTCTTCCCTTGCATACTGAAATTGTTGCACTCTTTTAAGGCTAAGAAGTTCAAGAACACAAATTTTCCGAACTTGTCTCCAGTATTCCCCATAAGGAGCATACGCAATGTCTTGGGAATCATATAGTAAAATATGTGCAGCTGTAGATTTTGGCCGCCCGGAGAAGTCAGCATCATAGTTCTTCATGATTTGCTTGGTCATATCTGCAGATGAAGCTACTAGTGTGGGAACTTGGCCCAGCTGCAGTAACATTAGAGGTCCGTACTTGTTCGAGAGAGCGTGAAGAGAGCGGTGTGGTAGTGTGCCTAGCTGATGGGGGTTTCCAATTAAAGGTAACCTTGTTGGAGATGGTGGTGATTTAAGTTTCTCACCTGACCTATGAAGTGAAAATAAAACGAAAACTAAAAGCAGGAGGAGAGGAACCGGCAGAAGATTGAAGAGAGTGCTCATAGTGAGCTGTGCTTTACACATTTGATTCAACACAAGTAACATAGCCATTGTTCTCCAGGTTATAAACAAGTATTCAATATTCATGCACAATTTATACAACATTTTCAGCTCATACTGATACGACTTAAGCCAATAAGTTAGCTAAAGCAGCAAAACTTAAATGCTTAATGTATATCCATCCATCTGAGCTATGGACAAGAGACTGCCGTGCTGCTGGGAACCTGTTCTGAGCCGCATCAGATGATATGAACAAACTAAATGTTCGTAGTGCCCAAATTTCGGAAAGATCCAGCAGTACCAGATAATGCATGGCACAGAAGTCTAAATTCTTGTAGGAGTGTTCGGTACTACATGGTCATGGTCAGAAACGTGTCCGTGGCACTATGCAAAACCAACAAAGGTAACAGAACTAATACTGTTTTTAGAGAACGCGCCACGCGCGCGCGATTTTTCTGAAAACTTATTCGTTGGCAATCTCCGTTGTTCATTGGGTGGTTCCGTACGAATTTCTCGACCTTCTGTGATCATGAAGGGACTGGTGGCGGCCACAGCTGATTTTGTTTTCTCCGCCCTTCCATCTGGAAGTGGCGGAGGGGACGATGCGCTTTTGCTACAACGAAAACGCTCTCTTTTGGAGGAACATCTGGTCTCAAATCTGCAGGGTTTGAATGTTACTGAATCTACTACTATTGGATCTGGCTCACCTGTGCGTGCTTCTTCTAGCTATGCAAGTATGCTAAGGAGCCCTACTTTTAGATTTCATAATACGATGGTGGAAGATTTTGCGTTGACTGAGGATGATTGTGTTTTCTCTACTGGGATTCATGAAACTAACATTTCCTTTTCTGAGAAAGTGCACAATAAGTTGGATCTAGACTGGAGATGTGTTGTTGTTATGAAACTCATGGGAAAACCTAACTCTTCTATGAGTTACGATTTCATGTTTAAGGGTAAATGGCAGGTCAAAAGAGGACGGAAACTCATTGATCTATCCAACGATTTCTTCATTGTGAAATTTAATTTGGAGGAGGATATAAACCATGCTCTCTATGGAGGGCCTTGGATTCTAGCTGGTCAAACCCTTTTGGTGCGTAAATGGAGTCCAACTTTTGAACCTAATTCTGCTCAAATTGGCAGTATGGCTCTTTGGGTTCCCTGCCATTTTTTACCAAAATTATTGGGATCTTTGTGCCTATGATGTTATTTAAACTGTGAAGAATGTCTTTGATTGTTGTTACGTGCGCTCTGGATTGAACCACACCATTATTTCCATGATTCCTAAGATTGAAGGACCAAAATATGGTCCATTTCAGACCAATTAGCCTTTGTAATACCATTTACAAGGTGATATCTAAAATCTTGGTTTTAAGGTTGAGGCTCTGATGAGAAAGCTACTTAGTCCTAATCAAGTGAGCTATATACCAAGTAGACATATCTCTGATAATATTCTTGTTGCTCAAAAAGTCTTTTGGTGCTGGGGGGTTTTTGGCTTGGAAAATTGACCTATCCGAGGCTTATGACAGACTAAGTTGGAGGTTTATTGAGATGGTATTGTATGAAGCTCAGCTACCCCAAAATATTGTTAAACTGATCATGAGCTATGTTACTTCTACTTCTTTCCAAATTTCCCTATTTGGTGAACTTACTGAGACAGGGAGATCCTCTTCTCCCTATCTATTTGTTCTTTGCATGGAAAAACTCTCACACTTGATTCAATCTGCTATTGATATTCAATAGTGGAAACCTATGAAAGCTTCTAGTTCTAGAACCTTGGTGTCTCACCTATTTTTTGCTGATGATTTGATTCTATTTTCAGAGGCTAGTGTTGCTCAGGCTATTGTTCTTAAGGGATGTCTCAATCTTTTTTGTAGTGTTTCTAGTCAAACTGTGAGATTTGAGAAGTCTCTCTTATTCTGCTCTCCAGATATCAACAAAGATGTTGTTTGACGTCAAAATATCTCTGGCGAGGAGCGCGTAGAGATCCTCTTGCAAACTGTCTCTTTTACTGATTTCAGATAGTTTAACCGCAGATATCGGTTTATCCTGTATGTGTTTCATGTGCTGGCGTGCCACCGTCTCTCAATGGAATATAAAATGTGTAAAACTGCCTGACTTCTTGATTAAGCGATTAAGACAAGGAGAGTACCAACCTCATCTGAATGGGTCATTCTCGCCTAGTAACCTAGAACTTTGGGGGTTTTGCATCTCTAGTAGAGCCACAGAAATCGATACCTCACACTACCCTTTATGAGTGCAAAGTAGAGTAACTTCTTTGACGATGTGTCGAGAACACTGCTTTCTTGGATATCCGAACTCTCATTCGATATGTGACAAGCCCTTCAATCTTCCAGTTGTGTTTCTTCCTTTGATCGCAATACTCTCACTCGATTGATGACAAGTACTTTGATCGTCTGGTTGCAGGGATATAATCTATGACGAGATGTCTAAGTGTTTGCGTGTAGCAAACCTTTTGTATTTGATTAGGGACCCTTTCTCAAATTCTCTTACTCTCCTTATATAATGCTTGGTAGTCGTCTTTCAATCCTCTTGAACGTCTTCTACTCTTTAAATCTCAATATAACTCTAATGTCTTCCAGCACACGGGTCTTATCTTTATATAGTTTCAATGTTATTACAATTCCTTTCATGAAGGAAACCTAACCGAAGCAGAAAATGTACGATAAACATTAAGCCACATGGATCAGCTATCTTAATTTTACAGTCCTAAATCGAAACGGAAAGGGACTCTGTTATTCTACTTGGCCGCTCGCCAAGCTATATTTCTAACCGGGCCGCTCGCCAAGACTTCATCTCACTTGGGCCGCTCGCCAAGACTTCAGTCTTTCAATCCCAATATGAAATATTTATTTCAGGCCCAAACATTGCCCCTCAAGTCTTGAGCTTAAATTACCCATGCAAGCGAAAAGACTTGCATATTACCCAAATGACGCGCTGTTATTCCAAACGGTAACATCACACGTAAGCGCCACATTACATAACTCCTCTAAAAAGTTGCGTCACTCGAATGATGTAATATAAAAGCACGAGTCCACATTAACAAAATCTCATTTCCCAACAAAACTCATTCGTTTGCCTTGCTTTCAATCTTTCAGCCTCCTTAACCAAAAGGTAAACTCTCATTCTCGCCGCCGTTCATCTTCTCCAACCAGAAATCATGCCTCCACGTAAAGATATCATCATCTCATACTCAGAATGGAACGTTGAGAACTTCTCAAGAAACCTCAAAGCCGTAGCCAGACAACAAAACCCAGAAGCCATTATCTCTCTGAATGTTGACCCAAGTAAAGGCACTGGCCTACTTGGTCCCTTTCTGGAATCTGCAATCAGTCCAGAACTTTTTCCTCTTCTCTGCCATCCCCTTTGCAATTCATCCTTAATCTTCCAAAAGCATCCAAAGGTAGAACCCAAAGAGTGGACAAACAAAGACACACTTTGTTTAATTGGAAAGTGGCCGCACCCAAATGCAGAAGACCTTGCTTGGTACCGGCTCCTTCGCGGAAAAGATATTGATCGATGGGAAGTGGTTGGCATCTCCCAACTCATTGATTTGTGCTTTTCACTTCCTACTGGTGGAAACCGAGCACCGTTTGCCGCTGCCATGTATTTTTGAGATTGCTCCGCTAACTGCTTCCGTCTCCCCTGTGGTGATGTGAGCATAACAATCATTAATCTTTATGCTTTATTTGGAGTTTCTGTGTTTGAAAACATCTGGCTTCACAATCACACATATGGGACACCAGTTCAAGCCTCTACAAATCGACCTTCCTCCTACTCTGCTTGGGTTAATTATTTTGCACAAGAGGAGAAAGACACTGATCTACGCATTTTATGCTTGATTATTAATGTCTTTCTCTCTACATTTTACTTTGTTATGAGCTTGGTAAATATGTTTCTAACTTGTTTTATGTTTTTAGGTAGAAAATAAAGGAGAAATAATAAAGGAGGCGATTGGGAGCAAAATGTGTGCTAAGGAAGACGTTCCTAAATTCCGAAGAATAAATGGTCACGTGGAATTACATGGAGTTAATTGCATGAAGATGAGCTAAATTAGTGATTGCATGGCTTGCATGGTTTTGACATGAAGTGGTGATGCATGATAATTGCATGGTTTTGAAATGGACCTTAATTGCATGGACATTAATGGATTGATTTGCATGGCATGAGGTGGAGGTGCTGTACGGTATTGAGCTAAAGATATGAAATGGTGATGAGCTAGCTAGAGAAGAAAACGGACTTGAGATGTATGCTTGGAACGGTTTTGAGTTAAGACAAAACGGTGATGAGATGATGAACTAATGGTTGAAACGGCATGGAGCTAAATGGAGGGAACGGTTTTGAGCTAATGGTGCAACGGTTTCTAGCTAAAATGATGTGCAACGGAGATGAGTTAATTTGCAAAACGGAGATGAGCTAAATTGGTGGTGCATGAACGGTTTGGAAATGCATGGAACGGCACCGCATGAAGAAGAGGAGCTCTCAAGTCATCCCCTATATAAAGAGTTTTGGAGGAGGAAGAAAATATCACACATCATAGAGGCCAAACGCTGTCCTAAACACTCCTCCTTACTCACACTTCGAATCCCTCTCAAAGCCGAAGCTTCCATCTTCCTCGGATCAAGAATAATCGGCGCGCTTCGTCTTGTTCTTGAGAATCACCACTTGGCGTTCGCAGTGCGCTTCACGGAATTAAAAGTGTAACCATAAACTCTCTATCCCATCTTCGGTTTTGTAAGGATTCTTTGTTTTGTATTGAAGTTTGTTTAATAAAGGATATATATTTTTACTAACTTATTTATCTTCCATGTGTTCTTAGTTTTTAATCTTGATTTGTATGCATGCTTGAATGCTTAAAGCTTCTTAATGTGTTGGGTGATACGCGCTTCGTTCCTCCCTAGCATATTTTGTATGAATCTTAGAATAAATAAGGTGTTGGCGCGCTTCGTCCACCTTAAAAGCATATGTATAACTTGCAGGTTGAAAGGTGAGAATTTCGTAGAAGATGCGATTAAGGATGCATAACCTTCTTGGAATATTGGCTATCTAAGTACATCTTCTGTCCTACCTCTGCCAAGGTCAACAAATGTTGGACCAGCCTCGCCGAACGCCTCTTCAATCGTGAACAACTTGGCTTGGCTGAATTCATCCTCGCCTACATCTATTACTCCTTGAGACGAGTCATCCTTTCAAAACTCGACCTTAATCAACCAGGACCACTTTGGATGGTAGAGTACTGGTTGAAGATGTACTTCCCGTTCTTCCACCATTCTACAGTCCCTTCCTTTGAAGAGGACAAACTTCTGGGCCAAATTTTGGCGACTGCACCTTCTAGGGCCAGAGCATGGTCATATCTAGTCTGCTTCAACTACCTCTGCTTGCATAAGGACTTTCCAACAGCAGCAGTTGAAGTGATTCTGAATCATCACCAACCCGGCAGCCTTGTGAGTGGATTTATGCCCTCGCGAGAGCAAAATGACTATGCGAGAAACCTCTTCCTCCAAAGTCACACCTGCAAAGACCTATCAATCCCTGATTCCTCGAGCCCAGGATATGAACTCTATGCTCCAAATCATTTTTCAAGATAGTTCAGGCTTACCTAAGATGCCCTTATGCCCCTCGCATGTTCTTTGAACAGATACAGCCTTTGGCGAGGGTCATGTCATCCTTCCACACTTGATCTACAGGATGTCCATTTTGGCTTCCCGACAGTAATAATTTCTGATTTTTCAAAGCCACTTGCCATTTCTTAATCGGTCACCGAGACATACTTGGTATGGCGTTCCCAGCTTTGGGAAGACATACGACGTATATGACCGCTTGCTCGTTTTGCCAGCATCTTCTATGGTTTCAGCCAAAGACTCACAAATGAAGAAGATTTGACGACCATTAGGAAGTTATACAAGAACACTAGTAAAACTCTCTAGCCACATGTATTTTATTTAACTTTTCCACATGTGTCAGCAATTCCTTAGCAATGTTTGACTAACTTCCTCTTTCTTCTAATTAACAGCACGCCCAGGAAACAGACGTGGCCATTGCCTTGCAAGCTCCAAAGAAGAAAAGATCAAACATTTCTGGGCAAACAGTAAGTATCAAAAATTCTTTAGCCAGATCAAATGTGTTTTCTGCTTTCTCACTGAATGTAACTGACCCACTTATTCTTTATCAGTCACATAAGCACAGGAGAACTGATTGTTCTTCTGGAGAAACATCCAAGGCTCGAGACTCCAAAGCCGCTCACCAAGATGTCTCCAAGCTTCCTTTAGCTTTGGAAGCACCCCCAAGTGGTATATGGATAACTACAAAGATCGCAAGCAGAGATGGACAGGCTAGGCTTCAAGCCAACGTCTTCCATGCATTTTTCAATCAACGGAGTGAAAAAGCATCCGGGGCAAGCGCTTGCTCAGCATTGGTCTTTACCATTGCTCACTCTCTATGTTCAAATCTGGACGCTATGCCCACGATTTCCGAGTTTGATGACCTCATTATCCAAGGTTCTTCGGAATGGCAGAAGCTCTGCAAGGATGAGGCCATCGCTAGCTCCTACCAAGATCAACATTTTGATCTTAAAGTTATTCTAAAGGCAAACATCAAACCCCTAAAGATTTCTTCTAATGACTCCTTCATTGGGTACTTTAACCCAGAGAAGTTTGCAAACCTGAGTAACCTTGCATCATTTGATGAAATCTGGGAAAACATCAGCAAGAGCACCAAACATCAGATTTACCTGGTGAGCTGGAACGATCACTTCTTCGTCCTTAAAGCTGAAGCTGAAGCTTACTACATCGTTGACACACTGGGAGAACGGCTTTTCGAAGGGTTTCGCAAAGCCAATATATTGAAGTTTGATGATTCCAGCATAATGTTTGGAGATGAGGACCATGAAACAGGGTTGGAAGTCATAAACAACGGTAAAGAATCCTGTAAAGACTTCATCACAAGATTCCTAGCTGGAATCTTACTAAGGGAGCTTAAGGAAGAAGAAAAGAAAAAAGTAGTTGATTCTGTTGTCCTCTTCCGGTGCCTTCAGATTGAATTTCAATCTTGCTTCCTTCTTTCCTCCTCTGGCGTGGTCAACAGCTCCCATAATGACCAAGTCATTCCAGAACAAGACATTCAAATTCCGTCCTCGCCAGAGCTCCAGGTCATAGTAAAAGAGCCACAGCAATTGGTCTAAGTTACCTCAGGGCTAGAGGAACAAGCTCCTCCCTCACCAGAGCTCCAAGTTCAAACGACTGAAGAACCACAGCAATTGGTTACATCCAAAGACTTATCTCCTGTTCAGGTAATATTTGAATTTATTTACTCTGTTCGTATATTAACTTCCTCTGATTGAACCTTGACATCTTGTTTTTCTTTCCAGTCCATACCTGCTTCTCTGAATAGAGACAAAATCCTTCATGAACTATGTGCAAATTCAAAGGAAGAGGCAATCTCACAAGGCCAACATCAAACTCCAATCAGCCTTCAATCTTCTGAGCTCTCCATCATGGCCACGGTGGACCAGCCTTCGAGCTCGCCAAAGATTATTGATGAAGAACCTAAAACTTTTCCTGAAGAAACTGCTACTCCATCTTCATCAACGGGACCTTCCTCTCAAGCACCCAACCCTCAAGATGAGATTTTAATCTTGCGAGAGATTTTGACTAGGTTGAGTGCATTGAGCTCCCCTTTGGCAATTGACATTCCCTTCAGAAGATCCTTTCTAGCAACCTCGATTCCCCTCAAGATATTAAACAAATTCAGGAACAAGTCAGGAATCTAAAGGTCACTGCCCGTGCTGAATTCCTCTAGACCAAACCCGACCTTGAGGAAAAACTTCATCAACTCCTAGGTCAAAGCAAAGCCCACCACCATTTGAAACTTGAGGCTGAATGCAAGAAAGAGGCAGTGGAGACATTGGCTCGCCAGACACAGAAGAGAACAAGTGAATCCAGGCACTTCTGAAAGACACATCAACCCAACAAGAAACTCTGGCACCCAAAGAAGCTGAATTAGCTACCTTCCAAGCTAAACTGGATCGCCTGCATACAAATATTTATTCAAATCAAGCCTCCATCTGCCAACTCATGGTCGAATGATAGAGCCAAGCTCAACAGTTGCAGGATACAAAAGAAGAAGCCACAAGCGCTCTACAATTGTATAAACAATCTTGGCGGGATCTTGAGCTTTCAAATGTGTCTTTGAGAGGAAACAACTTCTCACTATAATTACTGAGCCACAGAGATCATGCTCTTTCTTTGTATTAGGATACTTCCCAAAATATCTACTATCTTAAGTGTTTTCTTTCATAGTTCATATTTTGGTATTTTACGCTTCCATTGGGCCCTGAATATCCTGCTGCGCCTCAGACTTAGGCCTTCCAAAAATTATGCGAACAATGTTAGGTCCGCTTATAGAACCTAACCGCTCACCTACCCTGATCATCTGGATTAAATGAACTTTAATTCCAAGTTTGGAATCCATATCGCGTCATTCCAACCGTCAAATCTTCAAAATACGTTTTACCTGCCCAAAAATCTTTCATTGATCACGCCTTCTTCTAGGGGTAGATAAACCGTATCATGGCGCTATCTCCAATAAACGCGTGTCTTCTATTAACGGGGCCATTTAATCTCGCAAACCTTACCACTATGGTTCAGTATAGTTTCTTTCTATAAAAGGTCTCCTATTCTCTGCTTCTAGTCATACTTTCCAAACTTCTTTGCGAGATGAACTCCTTTTCTTCATGTTTGCTCTGGTTCTCTTATCTAGAAAATTCTCCAGATAAACCTCCATATTATAGACTCTAGATAGTGATATCCATGTCCATACCTGGACTAGATAGTGATATCTATGTCCAGGTGTTGCCTTGTCTGACTCACCCGAAGTATCTAAAGGGTGACGAAGTCACAATCCCGAAGGAGAAATCACCTCGTCTTCCTCGCCAGTTTCCAAATGCATTGAGGCTGTAGGTCCTGTGGATGCGGCTGCACTGGAAAGGAAGAACACGGAGTTCAACCTGGGGACTGGCAACAAACGCCAAGCCTGCTTCAAATGGTCTTTTGAACTATTTTCCTTAGAGTTTCAAATCCTCTCTTTTTTTGTCTCTTGAGGTCCTCTTTTCCATGTATGTATATTTGATATGTGAACCCGGACCGACTATCAACTATTTGAGGATTTGGAAAAACAGACTGTATTTATCTTTCTGTTCTGTTGCTGGTTCTAGTCTGTTTTCATATGGTATCAGAGCTTAAGGCCGCAAAGCCTTTGTAATTTTCTGATTAATGTAATCTGTTTCTATTCAAAGCAAAGAGTTCCCTTATGCAAAAAATAACTTTTATATTGGTAAACTCGGATGTAGTTTGTACATAACTTGGCCACAGTGGTTGGCGAGTGTGAACTCTTTAATCAGAAAAATAAAAATATTTAAAAGTATAGCCACAAGTATAGGCTGAAAATACTAAATATTAATTTGAAGTCTAGCCTCAAGAATAGGCTATCTATATGTAAATAATCCATATGTGTTGCCCCTTCAATTCAATCATGCGAGCGTCGTCAATGAGGATGAATGAGCTGGATTAAACTGCTGTTGGCGGGTCTTCATACTCCCAGACTAGTTGTATATACTTCTTAAGGAAATGACCATTGATAGGATTAGCATGAATTATTCCATCTCGATCTCGTAAACGAACAGCTCCTTTACCTAAGAGTCGATCGATAATGTATGGTCCTTCCCACTTTTCTGACCACTTTCCTCGGCCTTCAGTCTTCTCGCCAACGGGCAATATCACTCGCCAAACCAATTCTCCTTCTGCAAAACTCTCATGCCCCTAGTACATCGGTCATAGGCACGAGCCACCTTTCGTTACTCAGCACATAGACTGTCATAAGACTGTATTCTTTTTTCATCTAAGTCTTCATGTTCCTGCCACATAGCCTGCACATAATCTTCACCGATCAGATTATTTTGCTCCATTACCAGTAAGGATTGTACGTTAATCTCTAAAGGCAGGACTGCATCGTGACCAAACATTAATGCATAAGGAGTAGTGCCAGTGGGTGTTCGTTTGCTTGTTTGATAAGCCCACAGGGTGTTGAATAACTCTTCATGCCACAATCTGTCATTGCTCGCAAGCATTTGTTTGAGGATGTGTATGATGATCTTGTTGCTTGCTTCACCTTGACCATTAGATTGGGCATAATATGGAGAAGAATGTAGAAAATGTATTCCAAAATCCTTCATAAGTTCATCTACATCTCAAGACATGAACGCTGCCCCTCGGTCTGAAACAAAACTCTCACGAATACCAAACCTGCAAATAATATCTTCAAATAAGAACTGACGGATGGCCTTTGCTGATGATACTCTGAGAGGTCGAGTTTCGACCCATTTTTTGAAGAAATCAGTAGCCACTATGATGTATATGTGCTTGTCTAATGAATGAGGATGAATTATTCCAATTAAGTCCAGAGCCCATCCTCGAGCTGGCCAAGGCTTGATTATAAGTTGTAATGGTATTCTGGGCATGTGGTTGATTGGACCATGTTTTTGAAATTCTTCACAACCTTTAGCGAACGTGATGCAATCTTTGAGCATACCTAGCCAATAATAGTCGTGTCGTCGTATAAACCATCTCATCTTTGGACCGACCCGGTGTGCCCCTACTGCTCCTAGATGAACTTTCTTCATCAATCGCTTAGCGTCACATCCGAAGACACATCTTAAGAATATGTCTTCCTCTCCTCTTCTAAACAACTCATCATCCTTGAGTATATAGTTAGGAGCTAAGAAATGAATCTGCTTGCCTATCGAATTATTAGGATTCTGAAGAGAGGAAATAACAGACTGTCTCTAATCCACATCAATGTGATCGAGTGTAGCAACGTTGTGACGACCCGAACCAGAATCAGTAGAGTAATCAGCGTAATTCACGAGTTAGCGCGTAATCGCAGTTTTTCGATAATTGTGTGGTTTGCCGGTTTTGATTACGACTTAAATATCGACCGAGAATTTGAGTTGAGTCTCTTCTCGAGAGTTGTTGTACACGTGATTTCGAGTTCGTGGGCGGTTCCGGATGATTATTTCAACGACCGAGGAATATAATATGAATATTTGAAGTTTCGGAATATCGACGAGTTTATCCGTTCGTATCGAGTTTATCCGAATCGTAATGGTTATCCGTTTTGGATCATCGATCGTCCCGAGACGCGAATATAAATATCGGAAATAGTCGAAATTTTTTCGAAAACACTGTTTTTGGATGTTTGACCGTCGTTTGACCAAGGCTGACCGTTGACTTTCGTTGATCAGAGAACCACCGCGGGCATCGAACTGTTTGCCGTCGGGTTCGTCGATTCCGGCCACCTCCGGCCGAGATATTGGTATATTTTGAATCCTTGTTAAATTTTTTGTTGATTAGAACTTGGAATTGTTGAAATTGATGCCGGAATGAGGTAGAACAGAGAGGTTGAAATTTTGGGTTTTCCGGCCGGAATCGGCCTCGTTTGGGGGTGGCGCTCCGACGACTTTCCGGGGAGGAATTTGGTGGAAACGGTTGGGTTTTGGATGGTGATCATTTCCCCATTGGTTTGGAGGGACGAGGATACGTGACGGCACCGGAATCGGCCGGGAAAGTTTTCCGGCGATTCTTGGCCGTGGCTCTTTCGAGCTGATTTCCGGCCACGGTGGTGGCTAGATGGTGGTGATCCCTTTGGAAAAGTTGCTCGGCTTGAGGAGGAGAACAATTTGGGAGCTTGGTTGCCAGGAAATCTCTCCGGTTGACGGCGCTCCGGCGACTCGTTGACTTTTTATAATTTGATGATTTTAATGTCGTTTTACTCGTATTCGCGCCCCGATCATCGCCTTGAGGTTTTCGAGTTGATTTGGGTATCGGATTTTCAGTCGAGGGTTTTGAGTGGAGATTTTGGGAATTTCGTGGATTATTTTGCACTGTGTTATATATTTCCGGGAACGGTTGTTTTCCGAGGTGTGGTACAGTGTTGTGAATTGTGATTTTGATCAGATATATTTTATGATTATTTAGGGGATCGAGATCGTGCTTCGGGCAAGGGATCTTCCGCCGGGCCACGTGATTAGTGCGAGTGCGCGTTTTGCTCACCAGTGAGTGGACAATTTCTTTTCACTGATAATCGCGAGTCTTTATACACGTTGTACGAGCATGAGCATGCATATGAGATTATGATTTATATGAGCATGTGTTATACGATTATGCCTATATAATTATACATTACGTATATGCTTTTACATGCTGCTTTATACACAGAGTACAATCTTAGTATATGTGGTTGTATCGATACACTTGCATCCCGGCTGATCCCCGAGAATGTTTACCGGGGGAGGCTGTGACCCCTAACCCGAGGCCTTTACCGGGGGGGAGGGGGGTAGACCTCTGACCTGAGGCCTTTCTCGCTAGAATCACGTGTGGGCCTGGGATCCCATGATTCAGACTGTACTTGCACGGATGTGTCCATGAGCGACCCCGTGGGATTTTTTTCCATGCATGCTCTGTACGCTGGAGGAGTTTGAGTTCACCTCGTGTACTATATCATATTTATTCATTTTGACTCGCATATGTTATTATAACATATATCATTCGACGAAAGACATTTGTTTTCGTCCACTCACTCTAACGATTTTCATGTCTTTCCCCTGGGCTTTTCAGTTTCCGTGCCCAGTTTGCAGTTCGGATTCTGGTGTCTCACGTCGTGGTCGGAGACTAGTTGTTCGAGCTACCTGTGTTTTCCAGTAGGTTTCTTGTTTCGCCTACTGTTGTATATTTTGTATATGTATACACTAGAGGTCGCTCTGATACGATACTGATACATGTTTTATGTGGTTTTTCCCGGATTTTCTATATTCTACAGTTATGTTTACTGTTTATTGCTATTGAAATGATATTGAGAAATCCGGATGGGATTGGTGCCCACGGTTTGGCTTTTGTGGCATAGGATGAAGTGTTATTTTCCGGGTGCAGGTAATGTCAATTCCGCGTTAGTAGCGTTACTCTGCCGAAATTTTTACGGTTTTTGTTGGTTCATGTTTTCAGAAGGGGTTTGATCCCAGTTTAGGAAACTAAATCGGGGTTGGGTCCTTTCAGTTTGGTATCAGAGCATTAGGTTGTCAGATTCTGTAGACTCTTGTAGTTGTGACGCTTCGGGTAGTTGAGTTTGTACAGCATGACTGGAGCGATGACCCGACTGGCCAGCGGTACTCATCAATGCTTCGGGTGTTGTGTGTTCTCAAATATCTGAGGTCTCATGATTATGTTCCTTCTGCTTGTACCTAATGCTTATCTTGTATCAGTAGGATGCCTCCTCGATGTGGTCCCCGTGTTGATCGGGAAGTGGATCCTGATGAGGATCGCCAGAAGCACGACTTGTTGATGCGAGTGTTGCGTTTGGAGGAGCGTTTTGATCCTGTGGTCAAAGCTCGTACTGCTGGTGCGACTGTCTTTTCGGGTTCAGCTGATCCAGAGATTTGTGAGGCATGGTTGGTTCAAGTTGAACGTGTATGTGAGCGTCTGCGATTTACCCCTGAGCAGATGACAGTGGCAGCAGTTGGATTACTTGAGTCAGATGCATACTTTTGGTGGGTTAGCACCGATCGGGTTCCAGTTGATACTCCGTGGACTTTGTTCCGAGACTTGTTTATGCGGAGATACTTTAACCAGGCTACCTAACAGCGGAAGTATGAGGACTTTACGAATTTGAGACAGGGCAGTATGTCCGTGCTTGAGTATCGGGACAGGTTTACCCGCTTATCTCATTTTGCGCGTGATATGATGGCTACTGAGGAAGCCGAGTGCCGCAGATTTGAGCTAGGTTTGAACTTGAACATCAAGGGGACTCTAACTACGATGCCTCGGAACAACTTCGATGAGTTTGTCAGTGCAGCACTCTGAGGTGAGGATATCGAGAAGGAGAGGCAGATGAGGTACCAGCCTAGACGGTTTGAGGAGGGTGGACCGAGTCAGAGGCTTTCCAAGAGGCAGAGTTCTGATACTTCCGGTTCGGCTTCATCCTCGGGCAGTGGACCATATCGACCACCAGCTAGTGCACCGAGACAGAGACAGAGATGGATGAGAGATCAACCGCAGGGACCACAGGCTAGTGAGGGTTCTAGCGGTTCCAGTTATCCTTGGCGAACCGGTGGCACGTTTGTCGTACCGAGAGAGTATCCATTATGCAACTTCTGCAACAGGCATCACTATGGTCCTTGTCAGCGAGGCCCTGTCACTTGTTTTCGTTGTGGCCAGGTGGGTCACTATGCGAGAAAATGTTTCCAGCTTGATGGTGCTGATGGACAGGCGGCCCAGAGTTCCGGAGCTGGGCGTGGTGCGACTTCGGGAGCTCGACTAGTACAGTTTGCGGGCCAGGGCAGACAGCAGGGACAGCCTCAGCGTGGACGACCAGCTAGGCAGGCTAGGGTTCATGCCATGAATTTGCGTGAGGACAGAGCTTCACCTGAGGTTGTGATCGGTACGTTACACATCTTTGGTATACCAGTACTTACATTGTTAGATCCAGGTGCTACGCATTCATTCATGTCATATAGACTATCATCTTTAGCTACTGTACCTGCGTCTCCACTTCCGGGGTTGTGGAGAGTGTTGTATCCGTCCGGTGAGGTGGTGAGTATTGGCTGGGTGTACAGAGACTGTGAGATATTTATTGGAGGCCATGGCTTAGCCGCGGATCTGTTGTTGCTTGATATCGTCGATTTTGATGTGATCTTGGGTATGGACTTCTTGGAGACACATTGGGCCATGTTTGACTGTCACAAGAAGGAGGTTGGGTTTCGACGACCAGGCTTTCCCAAGATATTATTTCGCGGCGAAAAGAACACTTCATTGCCATGTGTGATTTCCGCGATGAAGGCGGATCGGATGATGAAGAAGGGCTGTGTTGCTTACTTAGCTCATGTTGTGGACACCACGGCTACTGTGTCGGACATTGGTAGTATTGAGATTGTTTCTGAATTTCCGAATGTGTTTCCGGAGGAGTTACCAGGTATACCTCCAGTTTGGGAGATTGATTTCACTATTGAGCTATTACCGGGTACTGGACCCATTTCTCAGACACTGTATCGTATGGCGCTAGTGGGAGTTGAAAGAGTTACAGGTTCAACTTTAGGAGTTGCTGGAGAATGGTTTCATTCGACCCAGTGTTTCGCCGTGGGGTGCCCCAGTTTTGTTTGTACGGAAGAAGGATGGATCTATGCGGTTGTGCATCGATTACCGGAAGCTGAATCAGGTCACTGTGAAGAACAAGTATCTGTTGTCGCGGATTGATGACTTGTTTGATCAGCTCAAGGGAGCTTCAGTCTTTTCGAAGATTGATCTCAGATCCGGATATCACCAGTTGAGGATCCAAGAGTCTGATGTGGCCAGGACAGCTTTCAGATCGCGGTATAGGCACTACGAGTTCTTGGTTATGCTGTTTGGATTGACCAACGCCCCCGCAGCTTTTATGGACTTGATGAACCGGGTGTTCAGACGGTTTCTGGACAAGTTCGTGATTGTGTTAATTGATGATATTTTGATATATTCCAGAAGTGTGGGCCAGCATAAGAAGCATCTGCGAGCGGTGTTACGAACTTTGCGGGACAATCAGTTGTTTGCGAAGTTCAGCAAGTGCGAGTTTTGGTTGGACAGTGTGAAGTTTCTGGGCCATGTGATATCGGCTGAGGGAGTCAGCGATGATCCTGACAAGATCGAGGCCGTGCTGAATTGGAGTAGACCTACCACCGTACCGGAGATTCAGAGTTTCTTGGGTTTGGCAGGCTACTACCGGCGTTTTGTACAGGATTTTTCTCGGATTGCTACTCCACTGATTAGGTTGACGAAGAAGGGTGTCAAGTTTGAGTGGTCTGATGCATGTGAGGAGAGTTATTTGCTCCTAAAGGAAAAGTTGACTACTGCACCGGTTCTGACATAACCAGACGACAGCGGTGAGTTCGTGGTTTACAGTGATGCGTCGAAGTTGGGACTTGGTTGTGTGCTGATGTAGCATGGCAGAGTTGTAGCCTACGGTTCCAGGCAGCTGAAACCACATGAGGTCAACTATCTGACGCATGATTTGGAGTTAGCCGCTATTGTGTTAGCGTCGAAGAGTTGGAGACATTATTTGTACAGAGCCCAGTGTAAGATCTACACCAACCACAAAAATCTCACTTACTAGCGGACGCAGCCAGACTTGAACATGAGGCAGCGTAGGTGGATGGAGTTGATCAACGACTATGATTGCACTTTCGAGTACCATCCAGGGAAGGCTAATGTTGTTGCTGATGCACTCAGTCGGAAATCCGGAGCTTCGTTATTTCACGTGTGTGTGGTCAGAGTATCTATGTTAGCCAAGCTTCGGGCTACGGGAGCCGAGTTCGAATGGGATGACGAGGGAGCCTTGTTAGCCAGCTTCCAGGTTCGACCCTTATTGGTTGACCAGGTTTGGGAAGCTCAGGATTCAGATTCCTACATGTTGGGCAAGAAGAAGATGATACGGAACAGTGTGCCTACAGAGTTTCGGTTAAGTGATGACGGTACGTTACTTTTCAGAGGCAGGTTACGCGTACCCCGAGACGAGAGTCTGAAGAAGAAGATTCTGGATGAGGCCCATAGTTCGGCTTATGCGATGCATCCCGGTGATACGAAGATGTTTCGTACACTTCGAGCGTATTACTGGTGGCGCAAAATGAAGGGGGAGATTGCCGCATTTGTGAGCCGATGTTTGATCTGTCAGCAGGTTAAAGCGGAGAGGCAGAAACCTGCGGGAAAATTGCAGCCACTAGAGATTCCGGTTTGGAAGTGGGAGCACATTACCATGGATTTTGCTTATCAGTTGCCGTGTACTTCGGCTAGCAGCACTGGTATTTGGGTTATTGTGGATCGACTGACGAAATCTGCTCATTTTCTCGCACTTCCGGGGAAGATATCAGTGGGCAGATTGGCTAAGCTGTATTTGTCAGAGATCGTTTGTCTGCACGGTGTGCCTGTATCTATTGTTTCTGACCGAGACAGTCAGTTTACTTCCAAGTTTTTGCAGGCATTGCAGCGAGCCATGGGCACGAGGTTGCATTTCAGTACAGCTTTTCATCCTCAGACTGACGGGCAGTCTGAGCGGACTATACAGACTCTTGAGGATATGTTGCGGTCTTGCGTTTTGTAGTTTCGAGGGAATTGGGACCAGCAACTACATTTGATTGATTTCGCCTACAACAACAGCTATCAAGCCAGCATTAAGATGGCACCGTACGAGGCCCTGTACGGGAGGCAGTGTCGCACTCCGTTGTGTTGGAGCGAGGTGGGCGAGCGATGGCTTATTGGCCCTGATCTGGTGAAGAGCACCATGGAGGACTTCCAGATTATCCGGGATAGATTGAAGATTACCCAGGATCGCCAGAAGAGTTATGAGGACGTGAGGAGGAAAAGCCTCGAGTTCGATGTGGGCAATTGGGTCTTCCTGAAACTATCTCCGTGGAAGGGAGTGGTGCGTTTCGGGAAGCGTGGCAAGCTTCAACCACGGTACATTGGTCCGTATGAGATCGCTGAGAGAGTTGGAGTTGTTGCTTACAGACTTGAGTTGCCAGCTGAGATGGATCGTGTTCATGATGTTTTCCATGTTTCGATGCTACGGAAGTATATTCCATATCCATAGCATGTGTTAGCACCACAGCAGCTACCGATCCGAGAGGATTTGACGTATGTGGAGGAGCCGGTACAGATTCCCGATCGGCGTGAGCAGGAGTTGAGGAACCGTGTTATACCGCTGGTGAATGTCTTGTGCTAGAATCACTCGGTTGAGGAGGCCACCTGGGAGACTAAGCAGCGTATGCAGGAGCAGTATCCTCATCTGTTCACTTGACAGGTACGTAAATTTCGAGGTCAAAATTTTTTTAAGGGGGGTAGATTTGTGACGACCCGAACCAGAATCAGTAGAGTAATCAGCGTAATTCACGAGTTAGCGCGTAATCGCAGTTTTTCGATAATTGTGTGGTTTGTCGGTTTTGGTTACGACTTAATTATCGGCCGAGAATTTGAGTTGAGTCTCTTCTCGAGAGTTGTTGTACACGTGATTTCGAGTTCTTGGGCGGTTCTGGATGATTATTTCAACAACCGAGGAATATAATATGAATATTTGAAGTTTCGGAATATCGACGAGTTTATCCGTTCGTATCGAGTTTATCCGAATCGTAATGGTTATCCGTTTTGGACCGTCGATCGTCCCGAGACGCGAGTATAAATATCAGAAATAGTCGAAAATTTGTCGAAAACACTGTTTCTGGAAGTTTGACCGTCGTTTGACCAAGGCTGACCGTTGACTTTCGTTGACCGGAGAACCACCGCGGGCATCAAACTGTTTGCCATCGAGTTCGACGATTCCGGCCACCTCCGGCCGAGATATTGGTATATTTATAATCCTTGTTAAATTTGTTGTTGATTAGAAATTGGAATTGTTGAAATTGATGCCGAAATGAGGTAGAACGGAGAGGTTGAAGTTTTGGGTTTTCCGGCCGGAATCGGCCTCGTTTGGGGGTGGCGCCCCGGCGAATTTCCGGGTAGGAATTTAGGTGGAAACGGTTGGGTTTTGGATGGTGATCATTTCCCCTTTGGTTTGGAGGGACGAGGAGACGTGACGGTGCCGGAATCGGTCGGGAAAGTTTTCCGGCCACGGTGGTGGCTGGATGGTGGTGATCCCTTTGGGAAAGTTGCTCGGCTTGAGGAGGAGAACAGTTTGGGAGCTTGGTCGCTGGGTCAACGCCGGAGCTCCGACGACCCGTTGACTTTTTAGAATTTGATGATTTTAATGTTGTTTTACTCGTATTCGCGCCCCGATCGTCGCCTTGAGGTTTTCAAGTTGATTTGGGTATCAAATTTTCAGTCGAGGGTTTTGAGTGGAGATTTCAGAAATTTTGTCGATTATTTTGCACTGTATTATATATTTCCGGGAACAGTTGTTTTCCGAGGTGTGGTACAGTGTTGTGAATTGTGATTTTGATCAGATATATTTTATGATTATTCAGGGGATCGAGATGGTGCTTCGAGCGAGGGATCTTCCGCCGGGCCACGTGATTAGCGCGAATGAGTGGACAATTTCTTTTCACTGATAATCGCGAGTCTTTATACACGTTTTACGAGTATGAGCATGCATATGAGATTATGATTTATATAAGCATGTGTTATACAATTATGCCTATATAATTATACATTACGTATATGCTTTTACATGTTGCTTTATACATTTGCATTGAACTATATATGATTTGGTTTACACAGAGTACAGTCTTAGTATATGTGGTTGTATCGATACACTTGCATCCCGGCTGATCCCCGAGGATGTTTACCGGGGGAGGCTGTGACCCCTAACCCGAGGCCTTTACCGGGGGGGGGGGGGGGGGGGGGGGCAGACCTCTGACCTGAGAATCATGTGTGGGTCTGGGATCCCTCGATTCGGACTGTACTTGCACAGATGTGTCCATGAGCGACCCCGTGGGATTTTTTTCCAAGCATGCTCTGTACGCAGGAGGAGTTTGAGTTCACCTCGTGTACTATATCATATTTATTCATTTTGACTCGCATATGTTATTATAACATATATCATTCGGCGAAAGACATTTGTTTTCGTCCACTCACTCTAACGATTTTCATGTCTTTCCCCTGAGCTTTTCAGTTTCCGTGCCCAATTTGCAGTTCGGAATCTGGTGTCTCACGTCGTGGTCGGAGGCTAGTTGTTCGAGCTACCAGTGTTTTTCAGTAGGTTTCTTGTTTCGCCTACTGTTGTATATTTTGTATATGTATACACTAGAGGTCGCTCTGATACGATATTGATACAAGTTTTATGTGGTTTTTCCCGGATTTTCTATATTATACAGTTATGTTTACTGTTTATTGCTATTGAAATGATATTGAGAAATCCGGATGGGATTGGTGCCCACGGTTTGGCTTTTGTGGCATAGGATGAAGTGTTATTTTCCGGGTGCAGGTAATGGCAATTCCGCGTTAGTAGTGTTACTCTGCCGAAATTTTTACGGTTTTTGTTGGTTCATGTTTTCAGAAGGGGTTTGATCCCGGTTTAGGAAACTAAATCGAGGTTAGGTCCTTTCAAACGTACCATTCATTATTATCTTCTTGGCGAGTGATGAAGGATGGAAGAGTCTATCGTTCAACCTTCAGTATACGTTCCTGTACTCCATCTTGCAAGCTCACCCTCGTTGTTAGCTGGGCCAACTCGTTTGCTGCATAATTCCTCTTGCGAAGAATGTGGCTCAATTCGACTTCAGTAAACAACTTAAGTAATTCACAGGCTTGTTTAGCGTATGGTTCTAAAACTGGTCCAACCTTATACTTGGTTTCAAGTTGTCTAATGACTCACTATGAATCACCGTATATGTGCACATATGTGGTCTCCATATCTAGTAAAATTTCCAAGCCAATGATAAGTGCCTCGTATTCCACTTGGTTATTTATACACCGGAAATCCAACCTGAAAGAATAAGAAAATGTTTGGCCACGTGGAAAAACTAATGCTACTCTTGCCCCAGTCATAGTACTCGTGCTTGATCCATCAAAGTATAAATACCAAGGTGCTAGATCAATACGAGTGAGTTCTAACTCTGGCCCCTCACGAACATCCTTCATTGGATGATGAGCTAGAAAATCAGCCACTACTTGGTCTTTGATTGCTTTCTGGGGAATGTACTGTAAAGAGAACTCTGACAAAGTCAGAATCCACTTCCCAATCCATTCCCTGAGTATGGGTCTCGAAAGCATATACTTCACCAAATTGGTTTGTGCAATTACACATGTGGTGAATGATAACATGTAGTGCCTCAACTTGCATCCTGAGAAATACAAAGCTAAGCACAGTTTTTCCACTGGCGAGTTTCTTGTTTCACATTCGGTCAAAGTACGACTGAGATAGAAAATAGCACATTTTGTCCCTGATGTGTCATCCTGAGATAATAAACTCTCAATAAAATGATCAGTAGCTAAGATGAACAGCTTGAGAGGAACCCCTGGCTTTGGTGGTACCAAGACTGACGGGTTTGTTAAATACGCTTTGATGGTTTCAAAAGCCTTCTGATGAGTAAGCTCCCATACAAAGTCTTTCTGATTCTGAAGCTTGAGCAAAGTGGAAAATGGTTGTTCCAGCAGCGTTGGCAATAAACCGTCGTAAGAAATTGATTTTTCCTAATAAGCGCTATAGTTCTTTCTTACTCTTTAGCGGTATTGCATTAAGAACTGCTTCTTTCTTGTCATCAGGTATCTCAATCCCACGTTGATGAACCAAAAATCCCAGAAAATCTCCTGCTTGGACTCCAAATACACACTTGGCTGGAATCATCTTTAACTGATGCTGCCACATCCAGATAAACACTTGTCTCAAGTCTTCAATGTGATTAACTATGCATTTCATTTTAACTACCACATCATCAATATAAACCTCCATGGTCTTGCCAATAAGGTCATGGAAGATCCAGTTCATTCCTCGTTGGTAGGTTGCCCCTTCATTCTTGAGTCCAAACGGCATGTCTACATACTCAAATACTCTTGTAAAACATGTGTACCGAAACGCGGTTTTATGTCTGTCTACTTCTGCCACTGGAATCTGGTGATAACCAGCCGTCCCGTCAATGAACGATAACATTTCATGACTAGCCACTGAATCTACCAAAAAATCCGCTACTGACATTGGGTATGCATCATTCGGGGTTGCATCGTTCAAGTCTCTGTAGTCAACACGAACTCGCATCTTACCATTCTTTTTCTTGACTGGGACCACGTTTGATAGCAACTCATTGTACTTGGCCACTCGTATGATCCCTGACTTGAGCATTTTTTTCTACTTCTTCCTTGACCAGAATTGTTGTTTCTGTATTCATGCGACGCATCTCTTATTTTACCGGCTTCTTTCCTTCCATGATGGGTAAGCTGTGACAAACCAACTTTGGTGACAGTCCTAGCATGTTGTCGTACTTTTCTACAAAACAATCGGCGTATTCCTATAGAATCTGATAAGCCTTAGTCGTTCTTTAGGCTCTAGGAATGTACTAATAGCCACAGATATTGGCTCTTCTGTGTTCCCAAGATTAACCTTTTCAATAGGATCTTTGACTTTAGGAGGCATATCATCGAAGACTGCTGGTGCTAATTTGATCTCTTCCTCCACGTCAAATTAGTTCAATACATCCTCATCCACATATTCCAATGCCGTAATCATTGGAACCCTCTCGTAGGCTTGACTCTCCATCAAAAAATTGTAAAAGCGTTCGTATAAAGAGTAACAAGCCTCGGTCTCTATACTTGATAGAGACCCAATCATTGAGATGATTTGGATGGTAGCTCAATGGTGTAGGGTATGCTACTATCATGATCTATTTGAATAATACTCCATTGAGCTAGTTCAAAGGCCGTAACACCAACTGGGTTGCATTTGTTGTCGATGCCACATACCTCCACTGGCCTGAGGTCACTGTTGCAATAACTGGCTTCTAAAGAATTGGCAGATACGAAATATGGACGAGGGTCCGCATCAACAATTTCTGCCTCGCCAGACTCCATATTCCAAAGTAACATCTGCTGATGAAGGGATGAAGGTACACAATAGCTCATGTGGATCCAGTCACGCCCAAGAATTGCACTGTATGGAGCTGCACACTCCACTACGAAAAATGTATAGGTCCCAGTCAATGGTCCAATAGGCACCTGTAGAAAAATGATTCCCAAAGTCTTAGATATGCTACCCTGAAAACGTTGAGGGTTGTCTCTTGGATAGTAGACTTGGTAACACCTAGTAAGGCCATCGCTTTGACTGTGATGATGTTCACCACTGCCCCGGAATCCACTAAAAGCTTGTTGATTTGAATTCCCTGGATATTCCTTGTCACATACAGTGGCCGCATGTGCATGGCCATGTTTAAGGTGGGCTTTGTGAACATCATTTGTCCCTTGGTTAATGGTGGATCCGTCTCTGATTATTTGGCAAGCGTTGACTGTTCTGCCAATATCAGTTCATCCTCTGGTGCTACCAAATTATTAACATCTCTCCTCAAGACTGGCTCAACCACTGCTGGCTTCTGTGAAGATATGGCATATTTGGAAGATAAGACAAACACCATGTTTATATTAGCGTCCACTTCATTTGCATATTCTCTTTACTTGACATGATTGGCCTTCTTTTGTTCTTCTAGATTAAAGGCTTCAGTCTCTATTGCAGACCTTTAGTCTCGCTTGAAGTTGCATGCCCCTTGACGTGTTCTCTTTCCTTTTGTGGAGTATTCAGCCCCACTGCTTTCATCGTTCCATCGTCAAAACTGAGACGTCGTCTCGCTGATTTATGCTCTGGGACTTCACGATGAACCTCATGAATAGGTTCTGGTGTCTTGTCTATGTACCATAGTTCTGAATTATGGTCAAAGACATTTGGTCGTTGTGCTCGCACTTTAGGCTCGTAAAACTTCTTCCTAAAAACCACTAACTAGTTTACTGCAAGTGCATTCAATTGTCTCTACAGTTTCTCTAGGGAATATGCCAATTCTTCTTCTTTGAGAATGTCCATCTCATAAGCTTCCAATGCTCTTTTGACTTCTCCAAATCGTCGTTGAAGGTTCCGCCTTCTACTTGGAGTCACCTCGATGGTCTTTCCCTTCTTCTTCACGTACCATACATTCTCCTTAGTAATGTTTCTTGAAGCTGATGGAACATATGGCCTGGCGAGCGTGTCAGCTATCTCTGATTTGGATTTCTTTACTTCACTGACCTTCTCTATCGCTCGCGAATGCTTAGGTTCTGGGGAATCCCTTTGTCTTGCCTCCCATGGGATACGTGGTCGATGATGATCTGAATTTGAAAATAATTCTGGGAAAACCTTGGCTACTTTTGCCAATTCTTCATAGGAAATCTTCAGCCCGCTCTTAAGCTTACAATGAGCACAAAGGGCTACTGGCGACTCTGCTTTTAGATCCACTTTCTCTTTTCCTTTAGCTGATCTTGTCGGTTGTTTGCTTGGTGGACTCTCACCAGTAGTATAGAGATCGACGGTTTACTTGCGTTTACTTGGGTTGCCCCTAGTCAGTTCTAAGATCCCTACCGTCAATGATTCCTCGGTCGCCAAACCTGGCAAGGGCTCAGCATCTATCAGTATTTCTCCCTCGTCAATCCACTGTTGAATTATAAACATTAAGTCAATGCAGTAGTTCGTGGAATGGTGACCCCATATGTGATGATATCGGCAGTAAGGTAGACCCCTTACATCCTCAGGATGCGGGTCTAGCATTCCCCAGTTATCGGGAACCACTGCTATCCATGCCTGGAGTAGCTCTTCAAAGATCTCTTCTCGCCTAGATGCATCATAAGTTATCTCAGCTCGCCTAGGTCGAACAAATACAATATTACGTTTAGGCCTCTGCCTTGATCTTTTCCTTCTTTGTGTGGGCTCGGATGCATCGCGAGAAAATGATGTTTTTGGGGAAGGCGATGGTGTTTGAGGATGCGAAGCTACCATTCGTTCTTAGTTAATGTTAACCACTTCCCAGTTAATCAAGCCTTGAATTTTATCTTTTGAGGTTGAACATGTTGCGGTTTGATGTCCAAACTTGTTATGGAACCTACAGAAATGGTCACCTGGACGTTCATACTTCAGATGTTTCAGTTTAAACACTGGCCAATAGATGATAAGCTCCATTTCATGCAGCCTATCCAAGATATCATCCACCTTATCTTGTGGAAAGGTATAACGTGGAAAGATCGGTATATCTTCTTCCCCAGCGCCTCCTAAACAGCTAACAGTTGGCGACCAATCGATATCGATCATATTAACTTGAGGTGTTGGGAATGGTTTTGAATCGACTAATGTTGTTTCCTTGGTCGTTCCCTCCAATTCTAGCCTTCCTTCGTTATCCAATTCTGGATCTGATCTTTCAGCTTGATGCAGCCCTTCGTGATATGATTCCATGCTCCATGGAATTTGCAATACTTTTTACCTTTTAACTGCTCGGTTGTGGGGAAAAGTCTGAAATTTTCTTTGACAGCTCGTATTTTGTAGAGTTCATCCAGGATCTCATGAGCCATATTAGCATCGTACGTGTATGTTTCAAACTCTGGCTTAGTAAAAGCCACTGTCGAAAGCTTAATGGGGCCCTTGCTCTTCTGAAGCTTACGGGGTTTCAAAACTTTGGTTGTTGATAAATCTACTGCTCCTACTTGGTCTCCATTAGAGTCTGAATCCTGGTCGTCTATGTCTTCTATATAAGCCACGGTTTTTGGCTTTGGTCTGTCGTAAGACCTAGCAGTGTACGTTCTCTTGGACGCGTTCCTTCTGTTGTTTCGCTCTTGCATGGTGCTATAAACTTTAGTTACAGCCGTAATAAGCTCATTCAAGGAAAATTACTTGATATTTAATAACATTTGGTGGTACGTATCCTCAAAACCATTCTTGGCCATCTCTACTACCTCTTCTTTGCCTAATGGAGTTTTGCATAGATTGTATTCTGACTGAAAACGGTGCAGGAAGGTAACTGAACTTTCTGTCACTGATTGGCTCAAGGAAGCCAACTTTCCAACACTAGTTTCAGGTCTTTCCGTTCCAAAGTTATCTATAAACAAAGCCTTCATGTCCTTCCACTCATTGATCGAGCCCTTATTCCAATCCCGTATACCAAACGAGGGTTGATCCTAACAAAGATTATCCAAAGACTCTCAATTTGAGTCCATCGTTATCGGAAAACTTCCCTAACTGTAGTGTGAAATACGCTAAATGAGTTGCCGTATTGGAATCATCATCGCCAGAGAAAGTCTGGAAGGTTTGATGTCAGTAGTACCTTGGTCATTGCCAAGCATCTGGATCATCTTTCTGTATGGGAGGGAATGGTGTCTCGTATGATTCATACATCTTGGCGAGATGTATGTCGCAATCGTTCATAAACCTATTTAACCTTTATTCCCATGCAGGTGGGAAAGACTATGCTTGTCTAGTCTTTCTAGCGAGATCAGAAACGGATTTGGTTAGACGTTATATCTCTGTCTGACCTTTGAGACACTGTCGCCGTGTGTCAGTGGTATTTATCCAAACTTGCTCCCAAGGTTTGCATGATGTCGATCCGTAATTTATCCTGACCTTCCGCAAGACTTGCCACTTAGGCTCTGATTGCCTCTCATTCCTCCTGGTCTCTGTGGAGTTCTACCCTTAAAGCCTGGATTTCAGCTAACGCCGAGTCAACTTTCTCACCTTGAGTAGTGAGGAGTGTTGCTTGTTGTTCAATTCTTTCACCGAGAGTTGTGTAGCAGTTAGTCTGATGTTCGTCGCACCTAGCTGCGTAGGCTAGGTATTCTGGGAACGTAAGTTCCATGATCTCCGCTTCGTTTAAAGATTTAAAAGACATGTTCGAGTGATATTCCTTAACAAAGATAATATCAACCGCTTGATTACTAATAAACGACATCGAGTATAAGTGTGTTCATAGTAGACCAGTTATAGATGTTTGTGACACTGAGGTTATTTCCTTCGATAAGGATCTCCTACTGTCACTTAGAGACGCGAAAATATGGTCCCACTGGGCGTGCCAAAATGTTTGACGTCAAAATATCTCTGGCGAGGAGCGCATAGAGATCCTCTTTCAAACTATCTCTTTTACTGATTTCGGATAGTTTGACCGCAAATATCGATTTATCCTGTATGTGCTCCATGTAGTGGCATGTCACTGTCTCTCAACGGAATATGAAATGTGTAAAGTTGTCTGACTTCTTGATTAAGCGATTAAGAAAAGGAGAGCACCAACCTCGTCTGAATTGGTCATTCTCGTTTAGTGATCTAGGACTTTGGGGGTTTTACGTCTCTAGCAGAGCCACAGAAATTGATACCTCATACTACCCTTTGCGAGTGCAAAGCAGAGCAACTTCTTTGAAGATGTGTTAAGAACACTGCTTCCTTGGATATCCGAACTCTCACTCGATATGTGACAAGCCCTTCAATCTTCCAGTTGCGTTATTTCCTTTGATCGCAATACTCTCACTCGATTGGTGACAAGCACTTTGATCGTCTGGTTGCAGGGATATAATCTCTGACGAGATGTCTAAGTGTTTGCGTATAGCAAAGCTTTTGTATTTGATCGGGGACCTTTTCTCAAATGCTCTTACTCTCCTTATATAATGCTCGGTAATCATCTTTCAATCCTCTTGAACGTCTTCTGCTCTTTGAATCTCAATATAACTCTAATGTCTTCCAGCACACGGGTTTTATCTTTATATGGTTTCAATGTTATCACAATTCCTTTCATGAAGGAAACCTAACCGAAGCAGGAAAGGTACGATAAACATTAAGCCGGAAGGATCAGCTATCTTAATTTTACAGTCCTAAATCGATATGGAAACGGACTTTGTTATTCTACTTGGCCGCTCGCCAAGCTTTATTTTTAACCGGGCCGCTCGCCAAGACTTCAGTCTTTCAAGTCCAATATGAAATATTTATTTCAGGCCCAAACAGATGTGACTGCTGCTATTAGCTCTATTTGCGGCTCTCCTCTAACTAAGAATCTGGGTAAGTATCTTGGTATGTCACTCATTCATGGTAGGGTGCACAAACGTACTTATGCTGAGATTATTAATAAGGTGCAAAACAGACTCTCTGGATGGAAGAGCAAGGCTTGAGCTTGACTGGGAGGCTTACCCTGATTAACTCCATTACCTCGCTATTCTCATTTATGCCATGAATACTGCTAAACTTCTTGTCTCTTTTTTGATGATTTAGAGAAGTTGAACAGGAGTTTCCTTTGGGGAGATACTATTGATGAGAGGAAGGTACATTTAGTGAATTGGGAAATTGTGTGTCAACCCAAGCATTGTGGTGGTCTTGGAATAAAAAAGATGACTGATATGAACCAAGCTATGTTAGCTAAAAATAGCTGGAGGAGACAACAGACCCAATGATCAGTCAAAAACTTAACAATGGTGCTGGAATAGACCCAGCAAAATTATGAATATTCCTGCTCAGCTTCATGTTTGTGATTTTTGGGATAGTGAGGGCTGAAATAGTAGTATGCTGCTGGATGTGCGTCCTCATGATTTGGTGAGCAAAATTATGAATATTCCTCCTGGTTTTGAAGGCTGTGGTAGTGACATTCAAATTTGGAGTCACTCTTCTACTGGTAATTTCAGTGTTAAGACTGCTTATCTTTCCCTTTTTGATGAGGCTTCTGTGTCCAATCCTCAATGAAAACTCATATGGAAATTAAAGATTTCTCCTAGGCAAAGGACTTTTCAGTGGTCTGTGCTCCATAGGAAAATCCTTGCTAATGTCCACAGAGTTCGGAGGCATATGACTACTTCTGCTACCTGTAGTCTATGTAATGATGGTGATGAGGATTTAATCCACCTATTTCGTGATTGTAGGAGAATCAGAGTTATTTGGAATCAATTGGCTATGTCTGTGTCTATTTCCAGATCCTTTGCTTTGGATTGGTCTGGGTGGATTGTTGCACAACTGCATTCTTCTGAGTTGGTCAAGGATGGGATAAGATGGTGTGATCTTTTTGTTGTGTGTTGTTGGTTTCTTTGGAAATGGAGAAATACAGCAGTCTTTGATCATGGCTTTCAATTGCCTCTTGAATTAGGAAAAATCATTTTGGAAGTGGCCAATGAATGGAGTCGGGCTCATGCTCATTTAAGGCCTAAAAATTGTCTCCAATATTGCATTAGTAATTTGTCTTGGAAGAAGCCTTGTGAGGGGTATGTGAAGTTGAATGTAGATGGCTCTAGGATTTCTACTGGGGTTATTGGTGCTGGAGGGGTTCTAAGAGATTCCAGTGGCCTCTGGATTCATGCTTTTCAATGTCACATTGGATTAGGCTGTGTTTTAAATGCTGAGATTTGAGGTTTTTTCCATTGCCTTAATCTGACTTTGAAGTTATCCATCAAGTAGATTGTAGTTGTCTGATTCTAGTGTGTTGATCAAGCTTATCAAGGACTGTGACACTGATTCTCATCCTTTAGGGTCAATCATTTTGAGCTGCAAACGTCTGATGAGCAAGAGCAAGTTTGACTCCATCACTGTGCATCATGTTTATCGTGAATGCAATATGGTAAAGGATGCCTTGGCCAAAATCAGCTTAAACCATGAGCCTGGAATCATCTTTTTTGATCATCCTCCTGATCATGCTGGGAATGCATATGTAGATGACCTCTCTGGTGTCTCCAGAGCTAGAAGAATTATTCAGGGGCCTGAGATAGGCTAGTTGATTTCTCCTTTCTTTGCTGGGTCTTCTTTTGACCCCTATTGTAACAAAAAAAAAAAAAACCAAGGCAACTTTTTTGCAAGTACTTTAAAGCTCTTGAACAGTTGGACTGAAGCAACCAAGCACTCTGAAGTGGTCTGATCACCTGCTGTGTACGATTGTCTAAGCGGTTGAAAAGGAAATTTGTGCAAGTTCTCTTCAAGAACAAATCTTAATGCTTCATTAATTTATTTGCATATTGGTAGTGAACTCAATCCGAAGTAGAGTATGAATTATGAAATTACAAGAATGGAAAAAAGAAACATTTGATTTCAATTCCACAACAATCAGTACTGTACAAACACAGAACTTGAGCTGGCATACATCGGCGCATGCAATATTTGACTTGGGCCGCAACTTTGCTAGCTGGTTTCGGCCACACAACCCCTCTCCATCAAGATCATCACTATCTACAGGAAGGAAACGATCCTACACTTGTCCTAATAAGAACTGGCAGTTTAGTACACACTGATCATCTCCTAAGGTTATCCCTTGAGAAAAAGGAATGCCTGAGAGCTTCCCGAGCTGTAAGCCTATCCGAAGGATCAAACTTTAGTAGGCCTTGCAAGAGGTGGATGAGATCACCAGCTGAATGATCTACATGCTGCATAATAAGATTCTGAAGTCTAGCAAGCTTCTGGACAGCCTTGATACTCTCTCTAGAGGCAGCACCTTCTGGCCAGTCCAATCTACCTCTCCGGACATACTTATCCGCATGTCGGCTACAATTTATCATAAGCAAAGTGAGAATTCAATATTCCTAGAGAAATGGAGATTTTGATAAAAATGTCGGACAGGTTCAAATTAACCCTTACTCTGCTCTCTTCAAAATATGCTGAGGCAGGGGGCCAAGTACACGCTCCATCATTGCAAGGTGTTCTAAGTTCTCATGAGTCTGAAACAAAGCCTCACCCTGTACCAAAGAAGCAAATCATTTAGCATAAACACATTATAAATTAAATGGGAATAAGAGCATCAATCCTAAGAATAAAGTATAGCAGACATACCGTGCATAACTCCACTAAGATACAACCAATGCTCCATATATCACAAGGGTAGCTCCACCCCAGTCCTGCACGTTCATCATGTATGTTAATTGATATAATACTTGCAACAGACATAGTAGTGACATCGATAACTAAGTACACTTACCAAGAATAACCTCTGGTGCACGGTAATGACGTGTTGATACAATATAGTTTTGATCCTGACACAAATAAGTTGTGCTACCAAAATCAATCACCTTAATGGCACTAGACTTTGGTACTCTTTTATAATAAGAGCTATCTTTGGGTGATCGAGAAGAGCTCTGCAACAAGCATATTCAAACAGAATTAATTGATTAATTAATTAGATAAGTATAGTAGAGCACCATGACTACATCAAACACACTAATGAAGATAAACAAACAAATAATACATGAAAACAAAATTCACCTTATTATAATAATCAGGAATTCTAACATAATCTGGAGAAACGAGAAGAATGTTCTCTGGCTTCAGGTCCGTGTGGACGAGAGAGAGGTCGTGCATGACTGCAATAGAATGTCAATATAATCAAAAAGCGAGATAGCAACAAAAATATTTTCAATCCTGTATTTATTAGTATCTGATATACATGCATGTGAAGCGAAGACTTGAGACTAAGCAATGCAAAAGATTGTACAGCCAAACAAAAGAAAGTACTGAAACAAAATATATGATGGACTGAAAGAAACTAGCTCAAGTATTTTTACACACATGCTACACATTCCAACAGTTGTCTGCCGATCTCGCGGACGAGATCAATGGGAAATGAGCGGTAATTGTTTTTCTTGAGAAAATCGTATAAGCTTGGTCCAAGCTTCTCAAACACCTGTTAAAAACCATTTGAATTCACGCACAAGTTTTAACCCTCAAATTATTTTTGAATTGGGGAAATCAATCCACCACAGATTAATTATATACTTACAATACAGATATGGTTACGATAGTCAAACCAGTTCCGTAATTGCACACAACTGCAAGGAATGAACCCATTTAACACTCCAGGAAAATACTCATCAAGCATTCAATGATAATAAAAGTACAAAAGAAACAATTACTCACCGGCTGCCACCTTTGTCATGTTTACCAAGTTGTTCCAGCATTTCAATTTCTATCATAGCTGCTTCCCGATATTTTTTGATCCCACGAACAATTTTTATGGCAACCATTTCCTTTTTTTCTCTGTCCCAGCACTCCAAAACCTGACCAAATGTACCTTCACCCATTTTGCTCTGGATCTTGTCTGCAGAGGTGAAAGCAATATAAATATCCACAACCCAGCAAATTAAACAAATATATTCTCTAAAAGACAGCAATTCCCATGGAGGGAAAACACACAACATGTAGCCTGTGTAATATGTTCCTCACGACCGACCATCTGAGATTATAAGATTCAGAAAAGTAAAAAGAATGCAAACTCTTGAATGATGGCAAGATGTAATTACAGCGTGATGTTAAATTTTCTCCAAGCGAAAACATGTAATGCCCATCCTTGTCATCTTCTCTCCATGGGGGGGAACCATTTCGAGCTACTTCCTTATCAAATAGAGTACTAGTAGTGTAGAGTGAGGGGGGCATCATGGAAGCAAAGCTTGTCATATTCCCAATCTCTTGTCCACAAAACATTCCTACCTGAGCCTACACAGAGCCATCCATTCATGTACCACTCAATTAAGTCAAATTCTTCCAGCCCCTATACCATATCCCCATCCATTCCCTCTAGTCACATCAGAATCTCATAAACCACTAAACCTCATACATTAACGAGAGATCATAAAAAAACTCTACACGAACACAGGGAGGAAAGATTATATGACTTCTCATTAAACCACTATAGCTTTTCATCCAAAAAAAAACAGAAATCATCAATATCCTAATTATTGCATATGTTTTCAGGATAAAAGCTTGAAAAACAATAAACTCTAGAATTTCAATAGTAAATCTACACGTGAATATACCCGTCCTTACTATTACATACTGTTGAGGTATACAATTAGAGATTTACATTGTTTAAGCGGTGATTTCAAGGTTCCAACTTAAAAAATATCTCAAGAAAAACAAGATGCTAATTCAGAATCGATCGAATTCAATTTCATAATACATAATATAATCAAATCATAAGACATATCTATTTAATTTAATCAAAATCAGAATCCAGAAAAGCTTCGAATTCACCAGCTACATCTAGAAACCTAAATAACATATCTCGATGAAAGAAAATCAAGAGCTTACAGATCGAAGACCTAGCCTTTAAGAACTGCGATACAAAAACACCACAAGTAAAATCGAATCAGAGCCGAGAGCTTTTGTGATAAAAAAAAAATTATACCTTTGGGGCCTGAGGAACGTCCCAACCCAGACGCGCTCGCTTTCGAGGACGACGATCCATGTGAGTGAGATGAAACTCCACCACGCGCTCCGTCTCCATAATCGCAGATCGTTTTTTTTCGGCGAAGATTTCTAGAGAGAAAAGAGAGAGAGACAGAAATTGCTTGGCGGAAAAGGGAGCGGAAATTCGAGATTGGGGTTATTGATTTGTGAGATAGATGCGGTCAGGAACCCTAATTTTAACCTAATAAAAGTGTGGCGTAAGACGGTTGAGACGATATCCGACGGTACACGTGTCCCGTTGTGGTCCGTGTGTTTGACGGATTCGTTTATTATCCAGCTCAACCCAGCCCAGCGTTTTCTCGAAAAGATGTTAGGTGCTTGCTGACTATGGTTAAGGATTAAACCGTGGTTGAGTTTCACTTTTTCGGCATCGCATATTCGGAGAGTTATTCTTTTCATTTTCCTTTTTGAAATTAAAATAGGAAACTATTCGGCCCATATTGATTGTAGTCTTGGACCCAAATTAGTTGAAGACATACTTTCGAATTTCGATCCATTTATTGATGACATTCTTACTGCCCAATTTCTCTGTTTTTTTTTTAAATATTCCTCTCTTTTTAAAGGTAAATATTCCTCTTTTGTTTTCTGAAAAGAAGAAGAGTATAGTAGGTGCACCGAATAATTTTGGAGGTCGAGATAGACATTTGCTGATTTTTTCTTAGAAAAAAGAGTTGTTCTCTTGAAAAATTATATCTGCTTGCAGTAACATACACTATTTCATTAGTGACATATCAAAAAAAAATTGAGATTTGAAAAAAGAATTGATGATAAAAAATGGAATATAACTATAATGAAATATTGCATGTATAATCAAGGAAACTCCTACTATACTCTTCTTCTGGTTTTGGGTAGATAATGTTAGCATTATGATCGGTTGGTTTAGTTTTGATAATCAATCTATAGTTCCGCGATAACCTATTTGTAAGGTGTCGCATATTTATTGTTTTTGTTTATGAGAAAAGAAAAGGTTACAAGGAAACTCCTCTGGAGCAACCACAGATCTAGCTGATCATAATACAAAGCCTTATTAACTCTACTAGGAATACCACTCTCCCTAATATGGAGGCTACCAGATTGATGACCGATTGACGCCAAGTTGTTAGCAACGAAGTTTGCTTCCTTATAAACATGTTTGAACTCTATGCTGAGGAAAGAATTTGCAATTTCCTTGATGTGGTGAATCATTGTAAGAAGTCTCCAAGGAAGAGAGAAATTCCCAACAATACAGTTGATGACAAGTTGAGAGTCTCCTTCCACTAAAATCTTGTCATTTTCTATGAGCTTGAAGAATGCAATCTCTGAGGGCTAGAGCTTTAGCAAGAGAAATTGAAGTTCTCCCAAAGGCCCTAGCACCTGAGATGATAGGGTAACCGTTACTATTTCTTATGATGAAGCATCCTGCTGCATTCCCAAAGCCACCTCCGATAACTGAACCATCAAAGTCGATTTTAAACTGGCCAGAAGGAGGAGAAAGTCATTTGATGACTTGAGAATGAGCTTTCTTCTTGTCTGCTTCTTGTTGTGCTCTTGATATTGGTTGAGAATAGTCATAGAGGTTGCAATAATAGATTAAGATGCAACGGACTGGTTGTAGAGTTATAGGAAGTGCGACTGTTTTTTCTAAAAAAAATACATGATAATGATATAAATCGTAGGGACTAATATTTCATTTCTATGGGTTGCTCACAGGTGGGATTTAAACATTTGGTTTATTGGTGTTAGTACGTGATGTGCTAAACCCAAAAAACATACTTTACTTAGCACAAAACACTGGGGAGGCCTAGAAACGCCATGCAAAAGGCTATTTACCAGACTCAGGGACAGTCTGGTGATTTCAGACCTGTGCCGTACAACGCACGTGAGGCACATCCACACGCGTCACATGCAGGTCATACCAATCTACCAGGACAAATGACCAACGCACCCTCACAACACGCACAAGGGCAGTTCGATCACCACAACCCAGCTCCGTACGACTCACGTGATGGAGAACAACGCACATCACATGTGGGCTGTACGGAACGGGGCTACCTTTGACCAGCATACCTTCTTTAGCCATTCTCATGTGGAAATCAGTCATTCCTAAACACCAAAATGGTAGGAGGGCTAGTCCCATATCGAGAATCGCTTCAAGTTGTCAAAATCATCTAAACATAAATAGATGACACCCACTCCAAGGAAGAGGTAAGTTAATTTGACCTCTACTGTTACTTTACCTAAAAAGTTACGTCATTCACTGACTTAAGCATCAGAGCGTCGAAGGCGGATCAACCCCGTCTCAATCTCTTAGGCTAAAATCATTATTGTGCAGGTAAAACAGGCATTCCAGGCCTCAGACCGAGACGCTTGGGAGCGATCCTACACCCAAAATCATCCCCTCTTAGGGACGGGATCATTACAGATTTCGCCCAAAATAATTGGCGCCATCTGTGGGAAGAGAATAATTTTTCCACCACGTCAAAAAGCCTATCCCATTTTCCTTTATGGCTACTAACGAACAAACTGGCATGATCACTCCTGCTGGGGATTGCTTGCAAATGTTTGAGCCGCTCCTAACGCTCGATGTCTTGTCAGGACCCCTTAGCGCAAACACATCCAGCGGCTTCGTATCGTCATCCCAGACCATTGCATCTAGCATCCCTACGGATACCAACATCACTCACGCCCAACTCTTGGCAAAAATCGCCGAGCTCAGAGCGGAGCGAGACACGACCCAACGCACCAACAAGCACCTCAGTGACATGGTAAGCACTATGCAGACTCAACAGCTCGAACTCGACCGTCGAGAGGAACAACGTAATATGATCTATATGAACGCTCAGCTGATCAGTCCACTAATGCCTGGCCCTTCTCCCGCAATTGAGATACCTGCTCCCTAGGATGCGACGGGCCAAATCCTCGCCCGACTGACTAATTTGGAAAGCGAACTAAGGCAGAACCATAACCATCATCACACTGTGTCTTACACACCACGTACAACCCCGTTCTCCCCTTCCATCACCAATGTGGGACGCCACCCAGGGGCAAAAACATGGAAGGATGAACGATACTCTGGCCGTGGAGACCATGGCACTCACCTCGACAGGTTTCTTTCTTTCACGACTGGCCACAGACATGACTACGCGACACTGTGTTACTTATTCCTTGAATCACTAAAGACAGCTTCCTGCTACCCAAGATAGACCAGATCGTAAACACAATGGCAAGCTATGAACTCCTCTCAACGCTAGACGCGTACTTGTTTACAACTAGATGTTCATAAACCCAGAGGATCAAGAAGCTACGACGTTCACCACTGACAAGAGGCTCTATTGCTATGTGGTCATGTCGTTCGGACTCAAGAATGTAGGCTCCACTTACCAGCGTTTCATGACATGCATCTTCCCCGATGTCAATGGCTCCGTTGTGGAAGTATACATAGACGATATCCTAATCAAAAGTCAAACGACCAAGGGCCACGTCGCCAACCTCCGCATAGTCTTCCAAATTCTAATGGAACATAATGTCCGCCTCAATCCTGCAAAATGCACGTTCGGCGTCACCACCAGCAAATTCTTGGGGTACATAGTCAGCCAAAGGGTATTGAGGCAAACCCTGAAAAGGTCAAAGTCATAATGGATATGAAAACCCCAGTGAACAAGAAGGAAATGCAAAGCCTTACAGGTAAGCTTCCCACCCTCAACTGTTTCATCTCTAGTTTCTCTGACAAATGTGAACCGTTCTTTAAGGTCATACGCCTTGCCCACAGCAAGCGCTCCATTGAATGGACGCCTGCGTGTGAGAACGTGTTCCAACAAATCAAGTTATACATATCTTCCATACCCACACTCTCTATACCATTACAGGGTGAAACACTTTACCTATACTTGGCTATCTCTCTCACAGTCGTTAGCTCTGCCCTGGTGCGATGTGATGCTGATGCTGAGCTCCCTGTCTTTTTTACAGGCAAAAGATTCACAAGAGCAGAGAAATGCTACCCAGCATTCGACAAATAGGCCTTTGCCCTCGTCACAAATACTCGATGCTTAAGGCCCTATTTCCAAGCGCCTAAAATCTAGGTGCTCATAAACCTCCCCCTTAAGCAAGTGCTCCAATCTCCTAACCACAGCGGTCGTCTCAGCAAATGATCCATCGAGTTTAGTGAATTCGACGTTGAATACAAACCCAGAATGACCATTAAAGCCCAAACTATAACAGATTTCATAGCCGAGTACACCGAAGCAGAACTTGAGATAGAACAAGCTCATCTTGTCACCGCGTTGCCTTCCACTGCCACTCCAACGTCAAGATGGAACTTATATGTTGACGGTTCAGCCACCAAAACGAAAAGTGGTGAGGGTATTATACTTACCAGACCAAATGGCGCTTATGCTGAGTATGCTCTACGATTCAACTTCAAAGCATCCAACAACGGGGCTGAATACAGAGCACTCATAGCTGGCCTGCAGTTAGCAAGTATCTCAAACGCTTCGGACTTGAACATCTTCAATGACTCTCAACTCGTGATCAGCCAAGTGAAAGAGAACTTTGAAGCCAAAGATGATTCCATGACCGTATACCTAGCATTGGCAAAGTACTACCTCTCAAAGTTCAAATTTTACAATATCACTCAAGTGCCAAGAGAGCAGAACACTAACACAGATGCTCTGGCGCGTCTTGCAATGGCCAAAACAACACAGGGCTCGTTCTCACCCAAAGTCGAAACGCTGGATAAACCAAGCATCCATAGGAGCTTCCTCAAGATATAACCCGTTGAGCCTGCTGAACCAGACTGGCTAGATCCTATCTTGTCTTATAAGACAAATGGGATGCTGCCCGCTAGTAAAAAGGAAGCTAGAACGATTGTCGCTAGGGCTGCTAACTTTAGCATTCGCGATGGTCACCTGTATAGACAAGGATGCACTTGTCCCAACTTAAGATGCCTCCCCACAAAGGCAGGACGCTCCCTCCTAGAAGACATACACAGTGGGCAGTGCGGCCACCACGCTGGAGCCCGTTCCATCACCGATAAGGCATTACGATATGCCTTCTGGTGGCCCACCATTCACGCAGATGTGTTTGAGATCACCAATACATGCAAAGCTTGCCAGTTCCACGCACATCGAACGCACTCACCAGCTACACCACTCTCCATCATCTTGTCCCCAATACCATTTGTGCAATGGGGCCTAGATCTCATCGACGAACTACCAAAGACCAAAGGCCAATACCGTTACGTGATAGTCATCATTGACTATCACGCCAAGTTCATCGAGGTTGAACCACTCGTCAAGATCACGACGGAGAAGGTCAAAAAATTCCTTTGGAGAACGCTCTTCTGGCGTTATGGTGCTCAGATTAACATCATCACAGATAACGGCACACAATTCAACAATCTTGAACTCATTACGTTCTACAAGAAGCTGGGAACCAATATCCTCTTCTCCTCACTTGCTCACCCCTAAAGCAATAGACAGGTCGAGGCGGCTAACAAAATCATAAAAGATGGTTTAAAACGAAAACTTCAAGCAATGCGGCGAGACAGTCCCAACTTCGAACGGTGGGCCAAACTCCTGCCTGAAATCTTATGGTCAATTCGAACAACAGCCACAATGACCACATGCGAAACGCCTTACTCCCTCACCTTCGGCACGGATGCATAACAATCAGCAGAATGGGAATACTTGCAACTCAAGCAAAGTAGCAGAACAGAATACATACAAAAAAAAGCAACATCAATACTGAAAACACAAGTATCCAAAAAAAGAAGAAGCCCACAAACGGGTCCAAAAAGCGTCAAAAAGCAGAATAATTTGCAGACATCATTTATCTTTTTCTAATTCGTCCTCAACGACGTCGTTGCCAGAGTCTTCGTCTTCCTCATCCTCCCCCTCTGTCGCACCACCATCATCGTCCTCATTAAGCAGATGAAGTGTGCCCGCAGCCCAATCAGCCTGATAATGTTTCACGCCAAATTACTTAAATTTCTCCAATACCTTCATTATTCGGAGCACAATCTGAAACTCGAGCTGCAAGTACCTCTTGGACGCAAGAAAAGTCTCTACCGCCTTCTCCTCAAGCTTGGCGCATGAACTTTCATCCAGAACAGACGACTTCAATTGAGCACATTCTTCTTCCAACTTAGCACGATCTCCCTCATGTTGGCTTCAAAGCGCGCCCAGCTCAAGTTGAAGGTTGTTTAGCCTCCCTTGCAAATCCTCGATCTTCTTCACATCCTTTAGATGTCGTTCCTCCTGCGTATCCAAATGGATGTGGGCAACATCTAGGCTCGACCGCAGCTCAGCCACCATCTTCTCCAATTCAGCCTTAGATGTGGTGAGCTCCCCGACATGACGCTCGAACTTTGCAATCTTATTTTTGTTCACGTCCCCTGAGGCAGCGCTCTTAAACAGAGCATCCTGCGTCCTTTTCTTGGACTCAGTCAGCTTCTTCATCTCTGCCTCGAGACGGTTGATTTGATCCCGAGATTGATCAAGACTGTCTGGACTGTCAATACCCCTCATCCATTAAGATCTGCTGGTGCATATCATGTACCAAGTGTGCAGCGTACACCATCAGTTTGGCCCGCGCTCTTCCCCGACCTAACTCAACAGCACGAAGCCGCTGCGCCTTAGCCACTTCTGGCGTAACGGCCCTCTTGCTAAAAACAAGGAAACGCTCCACTAGATCCTTTGACAAATCAGGCGCCGTGGAGTCAGGTGCATTTGGGTTAATGGTGGGAGACGCATACGACACCACAATAGTCTTCTCGGCCTGGGTCCCCCCGACAGGGGGCAGGAGAACGCGATTGGGAGAGGGCACGCGATAGCATCGATGAGGGATGACGACATGCTCTCTCCCCAGTGCCGCATTACACGAAGGATCATTCACGAGCACATCTTGTTGTGGAGGAGTATGCCCCGTATCCAACTCCGTATCTGAGTTGCTTAACCCCACCACCGATTTGGAGCCGCTTCCAAAATGCAACGCTGACGACGTCGACTTAGTTTTGGCTTTAGGAAACGAAGCAGATCTCTTCTTTGATGGGCGAGCTTCCAGAGGCCCCTCTGCTTTCTATTTCCCTTCTTTCTTGCTCTTCCCCTGGCCCTCCCCTTTATCAGCCCGACAACGTCTGGGCTCGACGGGACCGTCAAAAGCGCCTGAAGGAGGAATCACCACCTGACGAGCGTTCAACTCCTCGTGCTCAGGATGGGGGACCTTTTCTTGAACCACGGAACTCTGCACCAATTTCCCACTTGCATCCCGAGCTAACTTGGCAGTCTTGGTCCCTTGCTAAAGAACCTGGTTAAGCATCCCACCGAGCTTAGCCTTCATCATTGCTCCCTCAGTATTAAACGCTATTTTACCTGCTCAAGCATAATCAATCACAACTCAATGCAGTAACAAGAGAGCAGCAAAAGCAAAGGGCCAACACAAAACAAACATAATATACACATACTAGGGAGACAAAAGATAATTGTTTTCACTACAATGTCAGGATGCAACAGCACCTAATAATTGCGGCAGGCTTCAGGACGGTCCCAATAATATAACACCTGATCTAGACGCCAACATTCCTTCTCACAAGGAGGAAAATAATACTCCACTGAAAAAAACAAAAGGTGAGTTTGTGAAGCATGACGCAATGAAGCAAGACGACTAAGAGAAGTGCGTAAAAAAACAAGTAAATATTCAAAAGAACAACCTAACAGTTCAAACCCAGTCGGGACGTTCGAGCAGAAATCAACACCATTTCGATCGCCAAACTCCTATTTCCCACCCTTCTTATGCCATCCTCCAGCAGAGGACTGCACCTTCTGGAACCACCATCGTTTTCCTTCCTTCCCAAGTCAAAATCACGTCGCTCGTACACAGGTTTACAGAAATATCCAACTTTCAGCCATGGTGGGGCAATCCATCTTGGAGAGTCTGAACACGTTGTATAAACAGGTCAGGACCTTCATAAATATAAGCCCGCATTGGCCCAAAGAAATTCTCCAATGAGAAAATATGAACTGGAAAAATGGATGAAGAGGCAGGTTCATCCCGTTCTTCAAGTGCCATTCATACATGCACGTAAAACCCTCAGGGAGGGGGGGTTGGTAAAGGTTCACCTTGCCCAAATAGCCTCATTACGACGCTATCCCAAGGAACGCAATACTTATCGTAAAAACTCTTGCACTCCACCTCCGTGTACGACGCGATGGGCTCCTGGATAGGCATGCCATCCTAAAAAAACCTAAGAATGGCGCCTCCCTTCAGATTCCATGGCTTGTCTTCTGCGATATGGGATATCAACGTTCTGGCCCCGCTTTGCTGGCGTTGAGAGTCCTCCACCGCCTCAACCCCTCCACAGCTGGAAGAAGTCATTCCTGACGCTACAGTCAATAAGAGGGGTCGAGCGTCAAGGGGAATAAAACTTAGGGGGTTAGGACTAAGCACGACGCGCCTAGACTCTATACTACTAAACGATGATGACGATGACGGGGAGGAAAGTGTCTAACTAATGCTGAACGACTCCAGCGAAAGCCCTAGCCTTTGATTCGACTATGTGACACCAACATAAATCTTACGACGCCTTCTCCTACTATTAACTATCCTATGCATTTCATCGCTGGATACATATACAGAAGAGGACGGCATGGTCTCAACGCGAACGGCCAAACAAAGGGAAACACGTCAGAGATCGTGTTGAGCACCACAGAAACACGCTTGAAAAATCAATACAAGCCTGAAATTGCTAAAAGACAACCGTGTCTACTAGAATTTCAAATCACCCAAACCACTACACCAAGAACACAAACCCAGCAAACAGATAAAGCCTATATTACGAAGAACAACATAGAAATGACAACAAACAAAGGAATCCATAGCAAAACAGAAAAAGTTCGGAAGCCTTACCAAAAGATTACAAGAGTAGGTTCGAAATCCTTCAAAAACTCCTCTTCCCACAACTCTCGGACGAATGCAGCAAGAGCCTTCTTCTGATCAAATCTCTCTTGGAAACAACTCTTCAAGTAAAGTAAATAGATCCAAGTAGGGTAAAACAAGGTCTTATATAGCAAGGAATTTGAAAGCATTGCTTCGTCCCAACCGTTGATCCGTTTGACAAACTCACCACTGATGCATGCCACGTAACAAGCAGAGTTTCGAATTTAAAACCCAAATGTCTCATCTTAACTGTCACACCATTATGACAGCTAAAGCATGTGCTCTGAACCAAGCCACTACCCCTTGAGCCCCGCGCTCAACGACACGTGTTAGGCATGCATCGACAACCAAAATGGTAATATACCACGACACGGAACGCTTTGCACCACCATGGTCAAACAAACCAAGGCTTTAACCCCGTATATCTGGTTGCAAAAAAACAAAAAGTACTTGTCCAGGAAAATTCCTTAAAATACGGTAAATAGTAAGTCTCAACCAATCACGATGGGCGCTGCCAGCGGCCGATCACCCTAAACGCGACACTCCCTGATCGTGCACACCGCTAGAGGTATTGGTTACCTGGAGACTTAAAATTCTCTCGGGCCCAAAACAACCCTAACTGTTGCACATCGGGAGGCCCCCAGCGACCGGAACGCGTGTGGGTCCATTCTACCACGCACGTCGTTCCACATAATGGACTCCTCAGCAACTGATCCTCCTAGATGTCCCCTAACACGAAATGATTGACTTGGAACATATTGGCTACCTGGGGACTTCACTCCCCTCGAGCTCGAAAAAGCGCTGGCTCAGCATCTTGAACAAGACGCCTCTAGACGGCACAAACAACGTTGACCCACGCATCACATCAAGGGCTACCCCCATTCCAAGTACAAGTTCCCATCATACCTCGTTCATCCCTGAAAAAGTCGTGACTTAAGGGAAGAGGTTGAACGCAGGCGTCATTGAGGATTAACCTTGGTCATGAATTTGGGGGACTCCAATACGCTCTACCTCACCCCGAGCGAGTCGGGTTGGAACGAAACGGCGCTAAGTAAAGATGTTTTCTGAAAAAAAAAAAAATTCTAGTCAACTCCCCAACCAAGGTTCACCCTTGACTCGGGGACTTGGGGAATTTGTTAGTATGCGATGTGTTAAACCCAAAAAACATACTTTACTTAGGACAAAAAACTCGGGAAGCCTAGAAACGCCATGCAAAAGACTATTTACCAGCTTCAGGGGTAGTCTAGTCATTCCAGACCCGTGCCGTACAACGCACGTGAGGCGCATCTGCACGCGTCATATGCAGGCTGTACCGATCTACCAGGACAAATGACCAACGCACCCTCACAAGACGCACAAGGGCAGTTCGGTCACCACAGCCCAGCTCCGTACGATGAACGTGATAGAGAACAACGCACATCACGTGTGGGCTGTACGAAACGGGGCTACCTTTGACCAGCATACCCTTTAGCCATTCTCATGTGGAAATCAGTCATTCCTAAACACCAAAATGGTAGGAGGGCTAGTCTCACATTGAGAATCGCTTCGAGTTGTCAAAATCATCTAACCATAAATAGATGGCACCCGCTCCAAGGAAGAGGTAAGTTAATTTGACCTCTACTGTTACTTTACCTAAATAGTTACATCATTCACTGACTTAAGTATTTGAGCATTGAAGGCGGGCCAATCCCTCTCGATCTCTTAGGCTAAAATCATTATTGTGCAGGTAAAACAGGCTAGGTGTTCCAAGCCTCAGACCGGGACGCTTGGGAGCGATCTTACACCCAAAAATTTCCCCTCTTCGGAACGGAATCCCTACGAATTTCGCCCAAAATAATTGGTAATTTCATAACATCCCATAAGGCTATAAGAGATTGATTGATTAGTTAGATTCCCGCTTGCATGAGTTGCATATCTGCAAGTGCCGCCAAAATACATGAAAGATGCCCTTTTGGAGGGACGTTTAGTACGTTGCTATCACATATCACATATATGACTATTTAATAAGATCATCAGAGCTTTTTGACAAAAGAAAGCTCGATCAGCACTAGCCATTGGAGCAACCCCCAGTTAACAATGTGGTCTCTAATATTCACGTATGCTTTTCCCTTGGTCCTCGTCTCCTTCACGATTGTCAACATCAGATGGCTTTTCCCGGCCTCAGCCACCACCACCAAGAAACGCTTGCCTCCCTCACCGTGGGGCCTCCCAATTCTAGGGCACCTCCACAAACTAGGCCCCCAGCCCTACCGATCGTTACAGCAACTGGCCAAATGCCACGGCGAGCTGATGATGCTTGACTTTGGGGTCCGACCAGCTCTCATAGTCTCCTCCGCGGATGCAGCTCGTGAAATCCTCAAAAACAACGACGTCATCTATTCCAACAGGCCCGTGTTGACCATCTCCGATAAGCTTCTCTACCAAGGCAGGGACGTAGCTTCATCTCGGTACGGTGAGTATTGGAGGAAGGTAAGAAGCATATGTGTCATCCAGATCCTAAGTACCACAAAGGTTCACTCTTTTCGTAACGAAAGACGAGAGGAGATGGAGTTGCTGATTCAAGACATTGAGAATTCTGCTAAGCAGTCGCTGCCTGTGAATCTAAGTCAACGGTTCACGTCGCTCACCATCGACATGATTTGTAGGGCGGCGTTTGGGAAGAAGTACACTACTAAAGTAGGTCGAAGAGGTTTCAAGGAGATTCTTGACGAGTTCTTGAGGTGTTTGGGTGGTTTCTATGTGGGGGATTTCATTCCATGGCTTTCTTGGATTGATCGGATCAGCGGGTTAGATGCGAAAGTCGATAGGGTCTTCAACGAGTTTGATGCATTTCTTGATGTTATAGTTGATGAGCATATGGAGGCTTATAAAATGAAACAAGAGAGTGAAGATGCGAGTGTTAGAGATGCAGAGGCCAAGCATTTTGTGGATGCGCTGCTTGAAGTAAAAAGTGGCGGGTCTGCACTTGATACAAACTCCATTAAAGGTATCATCTTGGTAAGTATCCATCTCCTCTGTCCATAATATAGATTAGTCTTCTAATATGATCCAATTTGTAATTTGTGGATATGCTATTCGAACACAGAAATTGACATTAATTAGCTATAATTGTAATAGTTTTTAGTAGAAGATGCACGTTGTTTTATGAACTAATATACCATTCATGGATGGACTAAAAGTACTTGATATATATTACTTGTTTTTGTCGTACGTAGGATATGTTTTCTGGTGGAACTGATACAGCCTACTCACTTCTAGAGTGGGGAATGGCCGAGATCATAAGGCATCCAAGAGTTTTGGCAAAACTGCAAGAAGAGACTATGAATATCTCTGAGAACAGATCATATATCACAGAAAGTGAAGTTGGTAAATTGCACTACTTGAAAGCAGTGGTCAAAGAGACACTTCGGCTTCATCCTCCAATACCATTACAATCTCGTGAACCAAGTGAAGACACTCAAATAATGGGGTATGACATTGCAGCAGGAACCATGGTGTTTACGAATGCTTGGGCAATCGGAAGAGACCCAAAAGAGTGGGAGGAGCCAGAGGAGTTTCGGCCGGAGAGATTTATTGGTTCCACGGTAGATTACAAAGGGCATGACTATCACTATCTCCCTTTTGGAGCTGGAAGAAGGGGCTGCCCCGGAACATTGTTTGCCATAACCACTGATGAGCTTATGTTGGCAAATCTTGTGCATAAGTTTGACTGGGAGTTGCCAAATGGAACTAGGCCAAAGGATTTGGACGTGACTGAAAACACCGGTTTTATTTCGCATACAAAGTTTCCTCTTATAGCTGTTGCAAAACCGAGGTCTTTTTAAGACTAGGTTGATGGCCGCCCCAGGGGCGGCGTTACTAAAGTATGAAGTTTTGATTGACTATCTCAAGTTATAGTCCAAATAATGAATTATTAAATTAAAATGAATCCTTTATATTTTTATTGATACATAGTTAAAAAATATATTTTGTATGTATTATCCTGTATGTTGTATATTGTGTCATATATTTTGTAATACATCTTTGTAGACAATATTTTTCGTATAGTTATTAGACACACCATCACCATTTTTTATCACTATCTTAAGACCTTTTTTTGACGTCACCCTTGACATTGCTACATATAATTGTCCGTGAGTAAAAACTGGTTCCGACAAATATATTCCGACTTGATTTAATAATTGACATTGGCTCTTATTGATCGTCATTGCATAACAGGGTCTAACAGGAAACTGACGTCTTTTAAATGTAAAAGGTCATTTAGTTTCAGTTGCATATAGTACTATTCTCGGAATATGTACTTTTTCTCCAACGTTACTCCCAGTAAGTATTTTTGCTTCTATTAACCTTTCGAACAAATTTGTCACAATTAATCTTGTGCCATTACACAGACCTCGTATCTGATCTAAATTTCTTAATAACATAATAGGCATACCAATTTTCAATATAAGTTGATGTGTCGGCAAACCGCTAAATTCAAGCTTATTCAAAAATTCCATAGGATACAAAATATTAATATTATCGCTGCTACCTGAATTATATGAAATTGAATCTGAACTAAAATATGATTTATTATTCCCAGGTACTAATTTAATCGCATAATTATTAATTTCATGAACAATTACATTTTTAGGAGTTACAATAGCACGTTCTCTTAGATAATTTGAATCATTGTATTTGGTATCAAAATTGGGATACGTTGCATCAAAAATCGATTTTATGGGTTCAATTGAGGCATCGGCTAGCAAATCTTTTGGTATATTAATCCAACTCACATCAGGATCATCCATGGGTAATTTAGATTCCAATCGACCTTCACCTATCTGTAACATCCATTCAGCAAATTCTTTGATTTCAATTTTTTCAAGAGGAGTTAAATCAATCTTCGATAATCTCATATTTTCAGTTAGATGAAACACTGTAATGTTATGCCACAAATATGAATTATTAAATGATGCTTGAATGATTTGTTCTTTACTACCACCTTGTATCACTGGCAATGTTTGTCTAAAATCTCCACCGAATAAAATTATTTTCCTCCAAATGGCTGTTCTTTGTTTGACAAAATATCACGCAACGTTCTATCTACTGATTCAATACACCATTTATTACACATAGGAGCTTCATCCCAAACTATTAATTCAGCCTTTTCAATTAAATCAGAAAGATGAGTTTGTTTATTTATATTACAATTTGAATCTTTGTCTATAATCGGCTTTATTTTAAAACGTGAATGAGCTGCTCTGCCTATCGGAAGTAATAACAAAGCAATGCCTGACGAAGCAACAGCTAGAACAATTTTGGCTTCAGATCTCAATCTTGAAATTATAGTATTTCATAAAAATGTTTTGCCTGTACCTCCGCTACCATAAACAAAAAATGATCGTGGGTTCTTCTGTTCTACGACTTTGATCACCTCATCGTATATAAATTTTTGATTATCATTTAGTTTGGTGATCAAGTCAGAATGTTCTTGTTTCAATGCTTCGCAATCAAAATCTAATTCTTCTCTGATAAGCCTATTGTCAAGTTGATGTATTTCTTGTGTCTTTGGCATTGGTAATTTATGGTCTTTTAAACTACTGGACGACATATTAAACAATTTTTCAAGTTCATGTAAAACAACATTCTTTAATTCGTCATCGGGTATGGTCAGATTTGGCATATTAAAATTTAATTTCATTCTGTGTGATACGTCATCGGACATCTTAATCTAATATGCATCAAACAAAGCTACAGGATCTGAGACATTACAAAATAGAATAATTGTAACAAATAAACAATGAATTTGAGGAGAAGTGGCAGTATAAGTAGATTCCAATAATGCTTCAAGCCATTCTTTATCATCACCTAGTAATCCTAAAGCTTGACATGCCTCTTGATAAGTGGAGTATACCATCCCATTGACCGTTCTTATTGCCTCAAAATTGATACATCCTTTTTGAACATTCAGAAGCATTCTAAGATAGTACAATTCACCTGCATTTGGTGGCACATGTGCTATTCTACCGAGAACGCGATATTGTTTCCTTCGAGTCCATAATTTTTTATCAGCATTCCACACAAATTTTGTAGGAAATTGAGTATATGTTAATTTCTTTGCCTTCTTATACGTGCTGTTTGCAGTAAACCAAGCAGTCAACATTGTAGTTTCTACACCTGGACTTTGTAACACATTTTCAAGAGATTTAGCTTGATGAAAACAAACATTTTGTTCGTCTGGTAAATGAATTTTTAAATATTGAAATGCAAGATATCTAGAATGAATGAAAAATTCAAATAAACGCCAAACAGACTCATGAGGAGTTAAATATCGACAGTTGAGATAATTTTGGATTTCATCATTTATATTATCTCGAACCAATACGCGTGCTCTATCGGGTCCTTTATTTATATACTTAAATAAATATTTTATCAACATAGACTGAGAACATGATTCAACATTTATATGAGCATTATACCTCAACAACAAATTAGCATTGTATGGAACAACAAAATTATTACCAACCTGAACTCCTTTTTTAACTACAAAACGGGAATCATCATCACGACGTCTATATTGAGGAGATTTGATTGCTTGAAAAATTGTGTTAGGAATAAATGATTTCGGAAAATGTTTTGTGCATAATTTGTCTCGCATACATGGAGAAAATGGATTAATTTGACCACAAGGACCATGAATCATAAATTGACTAACAATTTCAAACAACTCTGGATTAATATTTTTATCTGGCAATTCTGCTGAAATTATGGAATCTACATCATTTGCTGTATAACATTTGTATTTATCGTTCAACCAAAATAATAGATGAGCATGTGGTAAGCCTCGTTTTTGAAATTCAATTGTACACACATAACCATGGACTTCTCCAAAAGGTTCTCCATTATTAATATAAGTAATCATATCATCTACTTTTATTTTAAAAATTCGACATACAATATCAGGACGATCTTCTGGTTTGTAACCTGGTTTTTTTTCAAAATATCTCAAAATTTCTGGCCACTTCACATTGCAGGTGAAAGTAATGAACAAATCCGGATTACCGTATTCTCTACAAATTGCCATTGCATCTTGATAATTATTTATCATATTTCTTGGGCAACCTGTGTGAGAACCAGGAAGAAAAATTCTTATTCCAACATCAGACCCTTGGACAATTCCATCCGAAATAAATGTTGATATGTTATTCCATGTTTCACACCTTAGTTCTGGTTGATGGTGCCTTATATATTCTAAACGATTTTCTTCGACTGTTGCATATGCATCGACTAAATATTGTTGAAATAATCTTCCACCTTTTAACAAAGTACTTGATTGGTTTGCCCTATCATGAATTTGATAACATACAAATTTGTTCATTGTTAATTTTTTTTATCTTTATTACCACTTTGGCTTGCAACTGGTTTTAGTTTAATATTAATTTTAAATCCATCCTCACCATATGGAAAAAGAAGCGGATATTGTAATGACATCAATTTAGGATGAATTTTAGATATACGTTTTAATGACCCATTCGCTTGATCGAATAATTATATCTCTGTTAGAATTAAATTCACCTATGTCACCTACAATCAATCCACCGATTTCAGAAGTATAAGGTAATTCATATTGTTTGTTGTCAGTATTTTTACGATCAAGTATAGTCACATCAAAATTGGGCAATGATTGATTCTCAAAATCATCTCTCACAGATCGATACTCTTTGGTTAATTCATTACATTGATCTAATATATCCACCAATCCTTTAACAATATCAATATCAATCTTGTTATTTGCTTTATTTGGATCAATAGCAGTCATTCGATTTAAAATCTCATTTTGAGTGTCATATACATATAACTGAGCGTATTTAGGACATTCTCCTTCGGAAGGTAAAACAGAACCCATCAAATGATGCACTTGTCCGCATATTTTAAAGACATAAGGAGCTCCTCCATTGTTTATACTATGCTCAATTTTAGCTCCCATAGAAGTAAAAGCAAACATAGAATTATAAACTCTAATATTATCACGAAATAATACACTTTTTCGACCATTATTTGGATTTAACAATTCATCAAGAAAAATAGGAGTTGGATATGATATTGGAATTTGAACTTTTCCTTTTTCACAACAATGAGTATATATGAATTGATTTTTTTTTTCAATGCTTCAGCTGACCAAAATAGAGCAGTGCAATGAGTACATGTGTAAGCATCATCACCAGCATCATTATAATCCACAATGTGACCTGCAATACAGTTATAAAAAATTGTGTTAGAAAATACATGATTGATAATGAATTTTTATGAATAGATGATTGATATTGAAATTTTTTCTCACCTGCATGAGTTTGTTGATATCATGCTTGTCCAAAGATTGTTCCACCAACTGTAACTAATAGAAAAGCACTATTATTATATTGACTCAGGTAAATAATGCAATATTAAACCATCTATTAAACCAGCACGAACACACAATACCTGGTATAATTTCTTCATCGTCGCTACTGTCTGCAATTTTTGTTTCTAACTGATGTGACGTTGAACAATTTTGAAAACCAAGTTCTGCCCCATGTGACACTATCCTTTCATTCATAGAGTCACAATTCCTCTCCCACACCATATCTAAACATTAAAATCAACAAAGAAAACAAATTTCAAAAATTAATAGACATTATGCACAAATTTCAATCAAAGAAGAAAATAATTAACCTAAGAATGCCCAAAAAAAAGGACTCCACCTTACTGACACTAAGGAAGACATTTTTTAACCAAGAAAATTGGCCTTCAAGAAAAATTGGCTGACCATTAATTCAAAAGACAACACAACAATTCATACAACCTAATAATACGGAAAAAAAAGCTATTTTCCGAGATTGCACAACAATAAGCCTGTATATTCTATAATCCATAAGAAAGACCTAGTAATCTAACAACACTATTTTAACCAGTATTAAGAGCTCTATTAAAATAATGTAACAAAACTCTATATTGTACAACACCTGTGAGCGTTTGGGCAAGATCCGCATGTGACGACCCGGACCAGAATCAGCAGTATGATCAGCTTGATTGATGAGTTACTGCGTAGTCGCAGTTTGTCGGCAGTTACTTGTATCGCCAGACTCGTAAACGACTTAATTATTGGCCTAGAATTGGAGCTGGGTCTCTTCTCGAGAGTCGTTCTATATGTGATTACGAGTTCGTGGGCGGTTCCGGATCGTAATTTGGACGACCGAGGAATTAGTTATGAATATTTGATGTTCAGATTTAAATGGTGGGCTACTTAACGACTAAATTACCGGACGAGAATTTGGTTTCGGCTTCTGCACGGAAGTTGTTCAGAATTTAATTTCGAGTCCGTGGGAACTTCCGGAGCATGATTTGGAGTTACGAGGAATTAGTTGCGAATTTTGCCGTTTGTTGATTATTTAGTCGATTTTATGTGTGTTGCTTCGAAGGGTTGACTTTTTATCCGTTTGATCGATATGTTTGACTTCGGGTAATATTTGAAGAGTATGTTGAGACGAGTTCGTGGCCGCGAGAATTATCGGAATCGGAATTACGACGAGAAAATTACGCGCGTTTGAGGTTGTCAAATTGGATTAACATGAGTTTCCAAATTGGGAAAGGCTATAAATAGCAGGTTACCAAAAGGGGAAAGTCAGCACTTACCATAATGGATGTTGACCGAGTTGACTGAGTCAACTCGGTGGGAGGAGGAGGAGGCCGACGGGAAGCCACGGCTCCACGACGGCGAGGAGGATTCCGGCGATCCCACGCCTTGATTTTGGACTCTTTCCCTTCCCCTTGATGTCACGAACTCATCCCCGGCCTTGTTTTCCGGCGTGGCTCACCGGAATGAGTGGAATTTCCGGCATGAAACGGTGAGAAAATTGAGGTAATCGGGTTTCATGTTTTTGATCGATTCGAGCTGAAATTTTGGATGGGCTTTGTTGCTCTCATCCTCTTGAAGCTACTGTGTAAATTTGAAGCACTAATTTTGCTTGAATTTGGAGAATTTTGGATTGGAAGATTTGGTACCAATTCGGGTTTTCATGAAATTGAGGTAGTTAGAGATTGAATTGGCTTTTGATGCAGTTATGGAAGTTGCTCAGTGGGTGGTTTTGCATGGAATAGGGGTTGCTCCGCCGAGAAATCTTCCGGTCAGTGGCGGCGCCGCCGTGGGCGGCGGTCAACGGTCAGAGTTGACTTTTTGACTTTCGGCAAGTCGCATGTCGTTTGACTCGAAATCGCGCCCCGATCGCAGTGGGGAGGTTCGTTTTTCGAGTTGAGCGTCCGAACGTAAAGCGAGGTATTGTGGTATACATATACGGATTTTCGACGATTCGTCGACTTTGAATCACGTGTTTCCGAGAACGGCTGTTTCTCGTGATTTGTATTGTATTGTCGGACTATGACTTTGAATATTGGACATTGTGAATATTTAGGGGTTCGTGATCGTTGTTTTGGCGAGGGACTTTCCGCCGGATCACGGGTTAACGCGATACGCGTTACGCCAGTCTGTGAGTGGACAATTTCTTTTCACGGAAATGATTGCGAGTCTTTTATATGATTTATGAACTTGAGCATGCGTATTGATATTACGGATTACATGAGCATGAGTTTTACGATTATACGATTATACTTATACAGATATACGTATACGAGTATACATATACTTATATGTTGTTCATGCATTTGCATCGAAATGTTTATGATTTGGTTTACACAGAGTACAGTCGTGGTTACGTTGTTGTATCGATACACTCGCCTCTCGGCTGATCCCCGATGGTAGGCATATGTCAGGGGAGGCTGTGACTCCTGACCCGAGGTCTTTACCGGGGGGAGGCAGACCTTTGACCTGAGGCCATTTCCGGCTAGAATCACGTGTGGGTCTGGGATCCCGTGATTCTGACTGTACTAGCACGGTGGAGTCCATGAGTGACCCCGTGGGATTTTATTTGCATGCTCAGTACACTGGAGGAGTATGAGTTTTACCTCGTGTACTATGTTGTTTTTATTTATCTGGACTCGCATATGTGATTTTAAATATATATATAAACTGGTGAAAGACATTTATTTTCGTCCACTCACTCTAACGTGTTTATTGTCTTTCACCTGGGCTTTTCGGTTTCCGTGCCCAGTTTGTAGTTCAGGCTCTGGTGTCGCACGTCGTGGTCGGAGGCATAGTGCTCGAGCTACTTTGTTTCATCCAGTAGGTTTATTGTTCTACCTACTGTGGTATGAGTATACGATTATGTATTAGATGTCGCTCTGAGCTTCCTATTGAATATGTTATACGATTTTACACTGGATTTCAGTAAAGTGTATATATATTTACTACTTTACGTTATTGTTGATATATTGAGAAATCCAGATGGGGTTGGTGCCCACGGTTTGCTTTTTGTGGCATAGGATGGAGTGTATTTTATGCGTGCAGGTAATGGTAATTCCACGCTAGTAACGAAACTCTGCCCAAATTTCGAAAAGTTTTTTGTTGGTTCGTGTTTTCGAAGGGGTTCGATTCCGATTTAGGGTGCTAAATCGGGGTTGGGTCCTTTCAACTTGGTATCAGAGCATTAGGTTGTAGGTTCTGTAGACTTCTGTAGTCGTGTTTACTAAGGATATTTGAGAATGTACAGCATGACTGGAATGGTGACCCGACCGGCCGGCGGATAATCATCAAATTCCGGGTGTTGTATGCTTTCAAATATTTGAAGTTCCATGATTACGTTCCACTTGTTGTGAACGATATTGTATTCATTAGGATGCCTCCTGACGTGCTTTCCGTGTCGTTTCGGTTGTGGATCCTGTTGAGGATCATTCGACGCGTGAATTGCCAGTGAACTGTGGATTTGGATGAGTATTCAGAGTTCAGAGAATGTGTGGCATGGTTTGCCTGGGGATGTGTGTATGAGCGTCTATATGTTGCCTCAGAGCTGAGATTTATGGCAGGGATGTGTGCCTGATTCAGTTTCTTGTAATTTGTGGGCTGATATTGTGTGAGTTCCGGTTGCGACTCTACGGCCTACATTCAGAGTGTTGTGTATACTGTAATGTTTGATCAGGCTACCCAGCAAGCGTATTGTGGAATGCTTACCCACCTGAGGCAGAGATGCATTGTTCACATGTTAGTTCCTGTTTGCACGAGTTATGTGGCTTCAGAGGGAGCTATGCACGAGGTTCGAGATGAGTTTGAACCTGAGTATCAGAGGGAGTCTGACTGATGTGCCTCGAGACATCCATGTGGAGCTTAGTTTGCTATACTCAGTGGCGAGGCTAGTGTGAGGGAAAGATGTACACGATTTTCGATGTGATGGTTTGAGAAAGTGGACTTAGTCGAGATTTTGATGAGGTTGAGTTCCGACACCTTGGGATCAGTGACTTCATCAGGTTATGGTCTCTTCGATATTGTTGAGGGTCTTCAGATCAGGATCCGTTTGACGATGGCGGAGATCACAGTGTAGCGGACTTGCTCCTGTGGCATGAGTTTGGGCGATCATTGGTGATCCTTTCACGCAGCTGGTGTTGCGGTGATTTGTGTTCGAGGAGCACTTTTAGTTGCTGTTTCGGTGGCCAGGAGGGTCACGTTGCGAGGGAGCGCCTCAGCCAGCTGTTGTAGCGGTTTGACGGCTTAGAGTTTACAGGGAGATCCTCATGTTGTTCCTGCAGTCTGATCAATGTACTCTTTTGTTGAGTTAATCAGTAAGTCGTAATTGACGTGGGCGACTAGTTGGACATGTTGGAGTTCGTGCCATGACCTTGTTTGAGGACAGATTTTTCTCCGAGGTTACTTTTGCTTGAGGTCCATGGCGATTGTACCTGCATCTCCACTTCCGAGGTTTGGAGAGTGTTGTATCCATCCGGAGGTTACGAGATTCTTGTTGGAGGATATGGGTTAGCCGCGGATCTGTTATAGTTGGATATTGTGGTTTTGGTGTGATTGTGAGTATGGACTTACTGACGACGCAATTGGCTGTGTTCGAGTACCTCGAGAAGGAGGTTGTGTTTCGACGACCAGATTTCCCCGAAATGCTGTTTCGCGGTGATGGTCGAGCAGATGATGGAGACGGATTGTGTTGCTCGCTTAACCCATGTTGTAGATACTTCGGTTGCTGAGCCCGTTATTGGTGACATTGAGGTGGTTTCCGAGTTTCCTGGCGTGTTTCGGAGGAGTTACCAGGTGTTCCTCCAGTTCGGGAGACCGACTACACTATTGAGCTTGTACTAGGCGCTGGACTCATTTTATCGACACATTGTCGTTCTGAGCCAGCGGAGCTGATGGAGCTACAGTTTTGACTCCAGGAGTTGCTGGAGGAGGTTTCAGAAGATTTCATGTGACCCAGTGTATTTGCGTGGTGTACTTTTGCATTGTGTGTACGGATGATGGGTGGTTCGATGAGGTGGCGCATTGACTACCGGAAGCCCGATTTGCTTCAGAGAAGTGCAAGTATCCTCCGCTTCGGATTGACGATTGATTTGATCAGCTCACGAGAGCTTCAGTCTTTTCGAAGTTTGATTTCGGAACTGGGTATTATCAGTTGAGGTTTGATGAGTCAGATGTAGCTATGTGGCTTTCGGATCTCGGAGCGAGTATCTGGAGTTTTTGGTCACGTTGTATGGTTGATCAATGCTTCGTAGATCGTGTAGACTTGATGGACCAGGTGTTCAGACGGTTTCTGGACGAGTTGCGGTCTTGTTCGTTGGCAATGCCCTGATGTACTCCGAAAGTGTGGACTAGTACCTGGAGCTGTTGCAAGCGGTGTAGCGGACTTCGCGAGATGATTTGCTATTTGTGAAGTTCAGCCAGTGTGAGTTTTGGCCGATTAGTGTGAAGACTTTGAGTTATGTGAGGCTATCCGAGGGAGTTGGCGTGGATCCTGACCAGATGGAAGCCGTGTTGATTTGGGGATTGCCCTACTATTGTACCAGAGATCGGGAGTCTCTTGGGTTTGGCAGACTTGTACCGACGGCTTGTGCAGGATTTTCCTGGATTGCCACTCTACTTTCCGGATTGACGAAGAAGGCGTCAAGTTCGAGTGGTTCGATGCACGCGAGGAGAGTTACTTACTCCTGCAGGACGATCGACCGTTACTTCGGATTTGACCTTACCTGATGATCGCGACGAGTTCGTGGGATATGGCGATGCATCGAGATTTGGTTTGGGTTGTGATTTGATGCTGTGTAGCAGAGCGGTGGCTCATGATTCTAGGCAGTGGAACTTTATGAAGCTATGTATCCGGAGTTTGGTTTGGGTGTAGCTGTTTTTATGTTAGCATTAAGGAGTTCGAGACACTATTGCTATGGCGTGCAGCGAGGTGTAGGATGTACACTGACCACTGAGTTTTATCCACTTGCATTTTCGGCCAGATTTGAGCTTGAGGCAGTGTCGATAGATGGAGTCGACTGACGACTATGGCTGCACCTTTGAGTTGCTCGAGAAAGGCTAGTGGTTGTACTTTGACCATCCGTTTGGGATGATGTTGATGCTGATGTATTCAGTTGAGAGTCAGGAGTTTCAGTATTGCATGTGTGTATGTGTGGCTCGAGTTTTCGTGTTAGCTGAGTTATGGGCTACGAGAGCTGAGTTTGAGTATGATGGTGTTGAGGCTCGTAATTTTGTGTGCGTTTGGCGCTAGTGATGTGGAGTTGTGTCTGATACTTCGAGTTTATTACTCGTGACGCAACATGAAGAGCAATATAGCAGCTTGTGTGTACTGATGCCACATTCGTCGACTGGCGATGGCTAGGAGGCAGAGACGTGCCGAGATGTGTCAGCCACTTAAGATTTCCGGTTCGACATGGCGGTTGCTGTTGTGTTTGTGTATGTTTGTACGCACTTTGGTTGTGATACCAATTGTTAGGTTTTTGTGGATCGTTTGACGAACTCAGTACAGTACTTTGTACCTTTCGGAGACGATTCCAGTGGTTGGCTGGTATAGCTGTGTTTGATGGAGGTTGTCCATCTACGTGGTATACCTGTGTCCCGATTCGCTGTCCGAGATAATCAATTACGACTGTGTGTTGGCGAGCTCTGCAGCGAGCATTGGGGACCAGATTACGAGTTAGTATCGGATCTTATCCTCGGATTGGCGGACGATCTTTGAGGACTATTCAGACCTTGGAGGGCATGTTGTGGACCACGGTATTGCAGTTCCGGAGGATTCGGGACCAGCAGTTTCAGCTGTTCGAGGTTGCTTGCAATACCAGGTTGTTGTCCACTGTGATTTTGATATTGTTTGACGTCGTTTTGAGGAACGATGTTGTACTTCATTATGTTGGAGTGAGTTTGGTTTGAATTTGAGTTGATATTTGTTTCCGATTTTGTGGAGTGTGTTACCACAGACTGTCAGATTAGCGGAAATGGGTCGATAATTGTTTGAGTTTGATGCTTGAGTTTCGTTGGTATGAGCAGGTCGTGTTATGATTTGCCTTGATGTTTTGATCCATATGTGGCCATAGGCGAGTTTGTGTTATGCTGTATGGTTCGGCATCGCCTATAGTGTTGGCTTTGTGTGTTGTGTTCCGCGTGGCGGAACTATGTTTCAGGTTTGCTATGTGTTGTGTACCCTGTTTGTTCCTTATGTAGGAACACTTGGCGCTTATGTGGAGCCAGTTCAGATTTGTGATTTGTGGGTACAGAGATTTCAGCACAGAGCTATCTCCTATTGTGGAGTCAGTTGCTAGAGTTATTCAGTTGATGTAGCCACTGGGCAGTTGAGCTGTATACAGAGGCAGTGCTCCTATCTTTGAGTTGGCAGACTCGGAAATTTCGAGGTCGAAATTTTTCTAAGGGGGGTGGATTTGTGACGACCCGGACCAGAATCAGCAGTATGATCAGCTTGATTGATGAGTTACTGCGTAGTCGCAGTTTGTCGGCAGTTACTTGTATCGCCAGACTCGTAAACGACTTAATTATTGGCCTAGAATTGGAGCTGGGTCTCTTCTCGAGAGTCGTTCTATATGTGATTACGAGTTCGTGGGCGGTTCCGGATCGTAATTTGGACGACCGAGGAATTAGTTATGAATATTTGATGTTCAGATTTAAATGGTGGGCTACTTAACGACTAAATTACCGGACGAGAATTTGGTTTCGGCTTCTGCACGGAAGTTGTTCAGAATTTAATTTCGAGTCCGTGGGAACTTCCGGAGCATGATTTGGAGTTACGAGGAATTAGTTGCGAATTTTGCCGTTTGTTGATTATTTAGTCGATTTTATGTGTGTTGCTTCGAAGGGTTGACTTTTTATCCGTTTGATCGATATGTTTGACTTCGGGTAATATTTGAAGAGTATGTTGAGACGAGTTCGTGGCCGCGAGAATTATCGGAATCGGAATTACGACGAGAAAATTACGCGCGTTTGAGGTTGTCAAATTGGATTAACATGAGTTTCCAAATTGGGAAAGGCTATAAATAGCAGGTTACCAAAAGGGGAAAGTCAGCACTTACCATAATGGATGTTGACCGAGTTGACTGAGTCAACTCGGTGGGAGGAGGAGGAGGCCGACGGGAAGCCACGGCTCCACGACGGCGAGGAGGATTCCGGCGATCCCACGCCTTGATTTTGGACTCTTTCCCTTCCCCTTGATGTCACGAACTCATCCCCGGCCTTGTTTTCCGGCGTGGCTCACCGGAATGAGTGGAATTTCCGGCATGAAACGGTGAGAAAATTGAGGTAATCGGGTTTCATGTTTTTGATCGATTCGAGCTGAAATTTTGGATGGGCTTTGTTGCTCTCATCCTCTTGAAGCTACTGTGTAAATTTGAAGCACTAATTTTGCTTGAATTTGGAGAATTTTGGATTGGAAGATTTGGTACCAATTCGGGTTTTCATGAAATTGAGGTAGTTAGAGATTGAATTGGCTTTTGATGCAGTTATGGAAGTTGCTCAGTGGGTGGTTTTGCATGGAATAGGGGTTGCTCCGCCGAGAAATCTTCCGGTCAGTGGCGGCGCCGCCGTGGGCGGCGGTCAACGGTCAGAGTTGACTTTTTGACTTTCGGCAAGTCGCATGTCGTTTGACTCGAAATCGCGCCCCGATCGCAGTGGGGAGGTTCGTTTTTCGAGTTGAGCGTCCGAACGTAAAGCGAGGTATTGTGGTATACATATACGGATTTTCGACGATTCGTCGACTTTGAATCACGTGTTTCCGAGAACGGCTGTTTCTCGTGATTTGTATTGTATTGTCGGACTATGACTTTGAATATTGGACATTGTGAATATTTAGGGGTTCGTGATCGTTGTTTTGGCGAGGGACTTTCCGCCGGATCACGGGTTAACGCGATACGCGTTACGCCAGTCTGTGAGTGGACAATTTCTTTTCACGGAAATGATTGCGAGTCTTTTATATGATTTATGAACTTGAGCATGCGTATTGATATTACGGATTACATGAGCATGAGTTTTACGATTATACGATTATACTTATACAGATATACGTATACGAGTATACATATACTTATATGTTGTTCATGCATTTGCATCGAAATGTTTATGATTTGGTTTACACAGAGTACAGTCGTGGTTACGTTGTTGTATCGATACACTCGCCTCTCGGCTGATCCCCGATGGTAGGCATATGTCAGGGGAGGCTGTGACTCCTGACCCGAGGTCTTTACCGGGGGGAGGCAGACCTTTGACCTGAGGCCATTTCCGGCTAGAATCACGTGTGGGTCTGGGATCCCGTGATTCTGACTGTACTAGCACGGTGGAGTCCATGAGTGACCCCGTGGGATTTTATTTGCATGCTCAGTACACTGGAGGAGTATGAGTTTTACCTCGTGTACTATGTTGTTTTTATTTATCTGGACTCGCATATGTGATTTTAAATATATATATAAACTGGTGAAAGACATTTATTTTCGTCCACTCACTCTAACGTGTTTATTGTCTTTCACCTGGGCTTTTCGGTTTCCGTGCCCAGTTTGTAGTTCAGGCTCTGGTGTCGCACGTCGTGGTCGGAGGCATAGTGCTCGAGCTACTTTGTTTCATCCAGTAGGTTTATTGTTCTACCTACTGTGGTATGAGTATACGATTATGTATTAGATGTCGCTCTGAGCTTCCTATTGAATATGTTATACGATTTTACACTGGATTTCAGTAAAGTGTATATATATTTACTACTTTACGTTATTGTTGATATATTGAGAAATCCGGATGGGGTTGGTGCCCACGGTTTGCTTTTTGTGGCATAGGATGGAGTGTATTTTATGCGTGCAGGTAATGGTAATTCCACGCTAGTAACGAAACTCTGCCCAAATTTCGAAAAGTTTTTTGTTGGTTCGTGTTTTCGAAGGGGTTCGATTCCGATTTAGGGTGCTAAATCGGGGTTGGGTCCTTTCACCGCATCATCATTTTCTGGATCATGCAATGTGAAGGTGTCATCAGATGTAGAGTGAAAAAAACACTGTCTTTTGCTTAAAGACTTTTTGTCCTGGGAATTTCCTGCAAGACAATAAATATGATTAGGTTGTTCTATAATTGAGAGACAAAACTAATCCAAAGCCAAAAAGAATCCAATTCAGGGACATAAACTCATAATAGCTGGCATAAAATTTTCATTATGGATTTCAATCAAAGAAGAAAAGAATTAACCTACGAACGTCCAAAAAAGGCACATTCCGCCTTACTAACACTAAAGAAGACATTTTTTTACCAACAAGTTTGACCTTTATGAAATACTGGCTGACCATTGATTCAAAAGACAACACAACAATTCATACAACCCAATAAGTTATTGTATGTGTGGGCCACCTAAAATACCTTGGTAAAGATAATACAAAAACAAATGCTTGCTTTCCAAGATTGCATAATAGTAAGCCTTCACGTTATATAATCCAAAAGAACGGCTTAGTAATCTAACAACACTATTTTAGCCAACATTAAGAGTTCTATTGAAATATAATGTAAGAACAGTCCATATTATACAGTACCCGCTAAAGTTTGGTCAAGATCTCCTTCATCATTTTCTAGATCATGGCGCACGAAGGTGTCATCAGATGTACATCAGAAAAAGCGTTGTCTCTTGCTTAAAGATCTCTTATCTTGGAAATTTCCACCGAGACATAAAATAGATACAATTAAGTCCCTTCTATAATTGAGAGATGGGACTAATCCAAAGCCAAAAAGAGTCCAATTGAGGGACATAAACTCATAATAGCTAGTGTAATTTCTTCGTCATGGTTACTGTCTCCAATTTCCGAAACTGGTTGAGTTAACCACTGTCTCTTACCGAATGAATTTTTGGCCTGGTGTAACTCTACCCCCTCATCGACAGAGTCATGGTTCCTTTTCCGCACCATATCTAAACACCAATTTCAGAAGAAAAAAAGAAGACCAATGTAAAAAATGAATAAACATCATGCACAAAATTCAATCAGCGAAGTAAAAAATTAAGCCAAAAACATCCAAAAAAGGGACCATTCATCTTACTACACCAAGGAACAAATTTTATTCCACGAAAAAGTTTCTTCAATGAAAAAACTGACACCCCATTAATTCAAAACACATCCCAACAATTGATAGAACTCTATAAGTCACTATAAGCGTATATCATTTGACATAAATTGGTAGAGAGATAACCTGCAAACCATGTTTGATTTCTAAAACTGAACAATAATAAGGCTGCATGTTCTATAATCAATAATAAAAAACTGATAATCTAACAAACCCATATTACTATTTACTACTATTAATAGCTCTATTGAAATATAACATAACAACAGTTCAAATTGTGAACTACCTGCGATAACTTCATGGAGATCTAACTCATCATTTTCTGGACCATGGCACAGGAATGCACCTTCAGAAATAGATTCAAAAAAGGACTGTCTTTTGCTCATAGATCTTTTCTCTTGGGAATTTGCTAAAATAGACAAAATATATAAATTAGTCTATTCTATAATTAAAAGAAAGCCTAATCCAAAGAAATAAAACTTAAATTCTAGAAATTCTAGATAGAACTACCATGAATTAAGAATAATTTTTTTTCTTCATAAAACAGTTCGTTTTGTACACCCCCTGAGATAAGATGGCAAAGATCTCCATAATTATTACTGTCGAGTGCTGTTGTTTCTGGACCCTCGCATCTCGAGGATTCTTCGGACATGCGTTGAAAAAAGCTCTGTCTCTTACTCGAAGATCTTTTATCTTGCGAGGATCTTGCAACGGACTCCAATGGTGCTGCAGTATTCTTTTTGCGCCGCATACCTTAAACATGACTTTTAAAAATCAATAATTTTTTTTAGCGACATATTATGAGAGAACATTAACCACGAAAATACAAACCTGATTCTCGAGAAAAAATTGAATATGGAGACAATAATTACAAAAGAAACAACAGCACAAAGATACAACAGGGTATCTTTTGCATATAACTAACGAACCCTGCAAAAAAAAAAAGGAAACAACATTCAATATAAACCACTTATATCCACAGAGATGACATAAGCATTGATATAAAGATGTTTATACCATGCCGTATATAGAAAAACACATATGGCATGCTAAAGACCAAGACACAACGCTTTTAGTAGTAGAAAAGCTCCCATACATAGTTTCAACAGCACAAATAACGTCATAAAACAAAATTCAAAAAGTGAATCATCAGAATCCAAAGAAAAATAACCAGATGGCTTTACAATCAGAACCCTAAAACCTCAAAGTAACCTAAAAACTGGACACCCAACAAAGCGAAAACAATAACGAAACAAAGAATCGACAATTCTAAAATTCATGACTGTAAATGAAATAGCTAAAGAGAAACAGACAAAAAGTGATTAAATACCGACAAACCCAAAGATACAAAAACTGACACTATATAAGTCACATTCCTCCATATATATCTAAGTAACAATAGAAGACCAATCAAGGCTTAAATCAACAACAAACCGAAGAAAAAAAACAATTTCCGAATTTCAACATGAAATTACCATGTACCCAAATACCCAGATTATAGCAAGTACAAAATACAAACAAATACTAAATCACCACCATCCAATCTAACATATCTCCTAACAGACTCTTCATTAAACACCACAAACATTGACCAAGAATTAGTACCTTGTAATAGCAAAAGTCCAAACCAGGAACAAAACTTTATACACTGCTGAAATTAGGAGATCCAATCACTGTAAAACAAAACACTTTTGTTAAATATAGAATCCTGAAACCAAAGATCCAAAGGTCATGCAACAGAGGAGTAACTATATCATCAACAAAACCTGCTCCCAAAATTAATTGATTTACTTGCAAACCAATTCAAAAATCCAATATATCCTTTTAGAAGACCAAACTAATCATATTTACATGTAAACATTGCAGAACAACTGGCCAAAACACCCAGATTTAAAAAATCATTCACATGGGCTGCAAGGCCAACCTCAAAAACCATGTCAAATTCATACACAAAGAAGGAATTGCTGAGAGACCAGAATTGGTCAATGTACAAATTTTGACAGCAAAGAACTGTTAGACCTCAAAGTAAAAAATAAAATTTTTCATTCTTATAACATAGATCTGTACATTGACTAATAATAACCAATCTAGATTTCAAACGAACACAAACCAGTAGGCAATAATCATCAACACACAAATCAAAAACCAAACACCATTACTCTTCTTAGAGTCTTTCAATCTTACACCCATCACCCAAACTGAACTCTGCTCCAAACCCCAATTTCTCAAATCCACAAACACCTCACCACAATCTCACTGATCTTGAACATAGCTATTCATTATAACTAACATCAAACCCAGTGTAACAATATGTTGGATATTCATCGACAAAAAATTGAAAATCAATGACCTATCACCTTAACTTAATGGTTATGTAACATTTATTGTCGAAAAACTGCCTGGGTAAAACACCCTAACCACCAATACCTACAATAAGCGTTGTAAAGAAAATTAACATCATAAAAAAATGCCTAATCAAACAAAACTAATAAGTGACGAAATGAAACCTAATTGATGAGAAGCGGTCGACCACTACGAAGGCAGAGATCAATACCGTGAAAGTCAACGCAGCAAAAGATGCGATGGAGAGGAGAAAACCTTAATCGAGGACCAAAGCGACAAACACAACCTGAAATTGACAAAAACACATATCCAAAACTTTAAAAAAAACTCAGATTCAAAACTCATGAATCCAGATGATGCAATGACGATAACTCGAACAAAAGTTTCATCGCAAACTTACTAACCAGAAGATGCATGGATTTAAACATGGTTGTGATAGGCATGAAATATACGTTTTAGACCATATCCATTGGGCTATGATCCCTTAGATGCAATTGTTACAATCTCTCTCTCTCACACACACACACACACACACACACACACACACACACACACACACACACACACACACACACACACACACACACACACACACACACACACACCACCTAGGTCTATACCTTTGGAGCACTGTTAAACAAATATACCAATGGATTAAACTTAAAAATTTATGTTTAGTATATGCATTATACTATCGTTATACAACCTCGGTTTATTGTTCGATATCTCTTTTACTAATCTACCTTGCTCTCGCACTCTCTCATTCCTTCATATGTATGTTCCAGCTGACGGTATATACATTCACATCATTATCATCATTGTCTGCCCAAAACTTGCAACCCCAATTTGACTCTATATTCACCTACCACGGCTTCTTTTCTTCGAGGTCAGCCCCAATCTACATTATTTAATCTTAATCTGCATGCGAAAATCCTATAAAGTTTTGGGCTATTCTTCTTCTTTCTCATTGAATTGTCAAAAAGCTCAACACTACAACAACAAAGTTGGTAGTAGAATCAATTGGAACCGAGAGAATTTGGGTCTAATGTCAAAAATGGCTAGGCAGCTATAATCAAAAGAAAAGGTACCACAAATGGATCAGAGCACTCTTCTTTCTCTACTAAACGTGTGTGTGTGTATATATTTACACACACATACTGGATGCTATTTCTTTAAAACGTATAGATGGACTTACAAAAAATGAGGGTGAGATTGACTTACAGATCAGTCTGGCCACCGTAGTGATGTCCGATGCAAAGTCGTTAGAGACAACCTTGGAGACAATGAACTGAAACACCTTGTCAGAATAACCTGGCCGAGCAACAACGAAATAGCAACAATGAAATTATGATCAGTAGCAAGAGAGAGGAGCGCGAAGAACAGGAAATATGCGAGCAAAATCAGAGCAAATAAGGCTGCTTTAGCTAACAAAACCATGTTAAATATGTAAGGGAGAGAACGTGGTATTAGTCATACGTTGGATCAATTAATTAAACAAAGAGAGATATACCAATACCTCACCAGGAATGCCTTGATCAATTAGGTATACCACAGTCATATGATGGAAATTCTTGATAATATATAAATCCATATATATTGGTCATACGATGGAAATTGTTGTTTCAGCATACTAATAATGATTTAGTCATACGATTTAACCTCTCGTCTAAACAGAGCAAAATCAATTAGGAATGAAGCAAAATCAGAAACCCAACAATGATTGTATCCCAAAAAAAAACCCAACGATGAAACAGCAAGCAAGCAAACTCAGATCGAAACGTAACGAACCCAGCAAAATTCTCAACACTCGAATCTAACAAAAACCCAATAGTATATAATTCAAAATAACAAATAGAGATATACCTGGTTGTAGCTCCCCAAATTGAATTGATAGCGTCGGTTTAGCTTGAATTTTGACTTCGCATAATAGTCGGAATCGTGGAAGAAGCCGGGTTTGTAAAAACAGGTTGAGAAAGCTAATGGAGGCTGGATTCGTGGAGAAAGGGTTTAGAAAAGCAGGTAATTGAGAAAGCTATTGGAGGCTGGTTTGTTGAATGGATAGAGCTGATCTGTGGAGGTTGTGAGAAAGAGAGAGAGATGCGAATGTCTTATCCAAAATAGTGCGGTACGCTTCGTACGTTTCGCATGCTTGTGAACAGTAACGGAAAGTATGAACAGTACCCGTGAACAGGAAGTGTGAACAGTGGTCGTGAACAGAGAACTCTCTCCTGTTATATAGGAAATGGGGAATGATAGGAGTCCCACACGAGCTTAAGACGTGGAAACTTCAAAATGATGGGTCAATCAATTTTATTTTCATGTAATATAAAATTATATAATTATAGTACCATAATTTAATATCCATTTATAAAAAGATAATTTTGTCATTGTGCATCTAACGGCTATAAATTATTCAATTAATTTAATAATTTAATTACCTAATTAAAATCAAACTATAAAATTATTGTAAAATCAAAATAATTAAAATTAAACTATAAAATTATTTCCAAATCAAAATAATTATTGCAAACTAAATATAGAATCCTAATTATTATAAATTGATTCTTGCAAATTAAGAGATATAAATGTCCAATTTATAATTATGGAATCTTATTGACTACATTCTATACTTCTTTCTAATTATAATTATGATTGTTATTTTTTGTATGATGTTATGAAGTTTAAAATCAGAATATCATAATATGAGTTCTATTAATTAGATAGATTAGTTTATGTAATAAAAAAATAAAAAATCATAATTAACAGACTTTTTTCCAAAAAAAGATCGGAATTAATACGTGTCAATTATAATTTTGGTTAGATGAAAAAGAAATTTGGGTTCGAAAATTATAATTTAGAAAGGAATATAATTACAAATTTTGATGTATATATCTAGCTTGCTGGCCAATTAAAATGTAAGACTAGTCTTCTAAAAAAAATGTCGTCTAAGACCAATGTTCTAAAAAACGGCATACTCGGCCAAGTACTCACTGTGTGGCTTGAAAACTAATCAATTCTGGCCTGAACGGCCACCTGAATTGGGCGAGCGAGTAACCATCGAGTAACCGGTCTGTGCAGTCAATTCGGACCGGTTAGCTGATCAACTCGGTCCTTGTTTTTTTTTTAATTAGTATTTTTTTTACTAAAAATAAAAAGTAAAATCAAATAAGAGAGACCTAAATCATTCTCACGGTTTCACCGCCTCCATCTCCAACTCTTTCGCACAGTCACAGTCTCGCAGACGCCTCACATCACTCTCACGGTCTCACCGCCTCACATCTCCAACTCTCACCGTCGCCTATGCCTTCCTTTGCCTGCACCACTGTCTTCCTCACTCTCATGGTCTCACCGCGGGTCCAAGACGCACTCACATCTCCAACTCTCACCGTCGTTGTCTTCCTCCCGAGTCGCCTCCGCCTTCTTATGCCTGCGCCACCGTCTTCCTCCCGAGTTGCCTCCGCCTTCCTCTGCCTGCACCGTCTTCCTCCCGAGTCGCATAAGGTACAAGTTGATAATAGATGTTTGATAATTCAAAGTTTTAAAAAAAAATTTGGTAGATAATAGATGTATATCAGTATAATAGATGTATATCATTATATGCATTTTCAGATTGGGCTCCAGTAGCATTATGTTATACCACAACACAATTGCAAAAATTGACACTTCAAATTTCAGGAAAGTTCTATTATTTTGAAATTTCTGATTACTTATATGGGTAGCACTCTATACTCAAGTTTGAGCTGGTTGCTTCTTCGAGATTCCCCAGGGATTATTATTATAACTCTAGTATCTCATCCACATGTACTCATTCTATGTTTAGATAGTTTAGTAGAATAAAAAATTACTGTTTAGTACGTGATTGTGATTGTGATTTTGATTTTGATTTTGATTTTGATTTTGATTTTGATTTTGATTTTGATTACTATTTAGTAAAGTAATGTGATTGTAATCCTCAGGTAATGTGAGTCTAGTATCTCATCCACAGGTACTTTAGTGATTGTGATGTGAGTCTAGTACTTTAATGTTATTGTAATCCACAAATACTAGAGTTACTTTACGGTAATGTGTACCTGTTGATTTTGATTACTGTTCAGAAATTACTTTACAGTAATGTGATTGTAATGTGATTATCACAATCACTTTACTTTACTTCCAAACTAAACAATAGTACTATAAGTCTGTAACTACTGTTTAATTTGGAAAACAGAAACAACGTCATAATGTCAATATGATTGTGAAATAGGTAAAATGGCTAGTAATCCGATGTTGTCTTCTTGCTCTGCATCCAATCATTCTAATGTAATGTCGGAATCCTCATTATTGAAACATAATTCAAATGATGTTGATGAAATTATGGCGCGATGATTAATCCTACTCGTCCATAAAAAATCAAGTGCCTTTTGTGTAGATTGGTTTGTTCCGCTGTGATAAATCAATTGAAACAACACATTGCTCATGTTAAGGGAAATGTGACTTCATGTCCTAAAGCTTCGCCTGATGACAAAGCCAAATGTTTAGCCGCACTTGGTGAAGGAAAGAATAAGAAGATACAAAAAGTTAAGCATGATCGAGAAGTGAGGGAAGAAGTTCAGCTTGGTGAAGAAGAAGAAGAAGAAGAAGAAGAAGAAGAAGAAGAAGAAGAAGAAGAAGAAGAAGAAGAAGAAGAAGAAGAAGAAGAAGAAGAAGAAGAAGAGGTTGAAGGGCAAAGAAATAGGCCTCACTTTGTTGGTCCTATGGATAAGTTTGCAAACCCAATTGATCATCATTCCTTATTAGAAAAAGGTCTACAAACAAAGATGCGGCAACAAAATATCAATGAATCACTTTTCAAGGAGAGGACACAAGATATGCATCGATATTTAGCTAGATGGATATATGAAGTCGGTGTAGCTTTCAATGTGATTGATTGTGATAACTTCTTAAGGTTTGTTGAAGCGGTTGGTAAATTTGGCCTGGGCTACAAACCTCTAAGTCAATACCAATTGAGAGAGTCATTGTTGAAGGAAGAGGTTGAGAGAACAAAAGAGTTACTTAAGAAGCACGGAGAAGAGTGGACTAAAAATGGTTGCTCTATTATGATCGATGCATAGAGCGATCTAAAAAGAAGAAGTATCATGAATTTATGTGTCCATTGCAAAGAGGGTACTACCTTTGATTCTTGTATATAAGCTTCGGAAGATGCACGTACCGAAAAATATATTTTTGATTATGTTGACAAGTGCATAGAAATAATTGGGCTTAAATGTGTGGTTTAAGTTTGACCGACAATGCTACTAACAACATGGCGGTGACGGAATTGTTGAAGGTGGCAAGGCCAAATATATGTTGGACTTCATGTGCCACTCACACAATCAATCTTATGCTCAAAGACATTGGCAATCAAGCTAGGTTCAAAAGTATCATTGAGAAAACAAAAGCATTCACTATCTTTGTGTATGCACATCACAAGACGTTGACATTAATAAGAAAGGTCACGGGACAACAAGATATAGTGAGACCGGAAGCCACTAGATTTGCATCTTCATTTCTAACCTTGTAAAGCTTACTTGATAAGAAAGCGGAATTGAAGAGCATAGTTACTAGTGAAGAATGTGATCGATGCAAACTTTCCAAAATGGCAAAAAGGAAAATCGCTTATGATACCGTGGGGAGTGCTAATTTTTGGGGTGGTGTTTACATTTGCTTGAGAGTATTTTCTCATTTAGTTAAGGTGCTTCGCCTTGTTGATGGGGACAAACCCTCAATGAGATTTATGCATGGAGAACTACAAGACAAGAAGCAAAGGAACAAATCAAAAATGTGTTCAACGGTCAATCAAATTTGTTTGATCCAATCATAAGTGCAATTGAAAACAAAGGTAGTGAAAGAATTGATTGCTCTTTGCATTTGACGGGTTATGTCTTGAACCCTTACTATTTCTACAAGGAGGCAAGCACTAATAGAGTTCTCCGTCTCATATGATGCGTGCACTTATTGATTGTGTTGAGAAATTTTTTCCGGGTGATCTTGATGGACAGGATGAAGTGCTAAGTGTAGAGTTTACTAAGTACACAATGAAAGTCGGTATGTTTGGAACACCATTGGCCGATAGGGGATATAAAAAGATTGGGGAAACACAAAATTTAGGTATGCTATACAAGGTTCTAAAAAATGGCCTAGGCGGCCGCCTGGGCGCCCGGAGAAGGGTTGCCGTCCCGATTTTAGGCAAAACAGCGGGTGTAGGCGGCTGGCCGTTTTTTGGCCGCCTGGGCAGACAAAAAACATTTTTTTCTTCTGAAAACTGATAAAAAAAACCCCTATTATAAGAGAAGTTCTAGGAGCCTAGTGGCTTAGAGCCTAGGAGAACTTCTAGGATTCAAGAAATAAGAGAACTTGAAGAAGATTTTGATTCGGATGAAGAGGAAGAAGAAACTATGAATTTTAATTTTGACTCCGATACCGAAGAAGTACTTGAAGGATATGGAGAAGAAGAATTGGAGAAGTAGGCTTGCAAGAATGTATTTTTCTTTATTTGAATATTGTTTTTTGGACATTGTTGCCTAGTTTGTGAATTGTGTTTTTTATTTTCGGATTTTCTTAAAGACATTGTTGTTTAATTGCATTTCTTACTTGCATCAATTATATTGTCGTTGAAATGTTGAATTGTATTTCTTATTTTCCTTAGAACATTGTTGTTAGTACATTTTTAAGGACATATGTTATGTATTTTCATTATTTTCAGCATTATATGTTTTTTTCATTATTTTTAGACATTAATCACATTATAATACCTATTTTAATTGTATTTATATAATTATTATTTTTTAAAAATAAAATAAATACAAAAATACAAATTCGATTAATCCTTGATCAATCCTCGATTAATCTTTTGGACGCTGTCCGCCCGACTAGTGCCCAACGTTTTTTAGAACCTTGATGCTATATGATTTTGCCTTTTAGTTATTATCTTATTGCGAGCTATTGTGTGTGTTTATAACCTTAAATTTTATACTTAATAGTGTATTTGTATTTTTGCCTCTAGTTTCATGGTGGTACAATTTTAGAGGTCACGCACCTAGATTACAAATGATGGCGAGGAAGATTCTCTCTTCAACAACAAGTCCATCCGGGTGTGAAAGAAATTGGAGCACATTTGAAGGAGTAAGTACATTTTTTTTGTTTGGTGAGTAGCTTATTTATGAAGAAAAATAGCATCTTATATATTTACTATTTTATTTCTATTTCATTTTAGGTACATACAAAAAAAAGAAATAGGCTTGGAACAACAAGATTGAACGACCTTGTATATGTACAATTTAATGCTAAGATCATTAACAAGAAGAAAAGAATGAAAGACCCACTACTTGTAAGTGATGCTAGTCAAGCACAATGATGACTAGTTGTAAATGGTGAGGATGATCTTGAATCCGATCTTACTTGGGATGGAAATGATGGTGTCCAAGAGTTTACAATAAGAGAGCTTGATGATGATGATTTTATTTCCGATGATGACACCGAAGTTGAGGAAAATGAGGACGTATTTGGAGGTTTTTAATAATATGGAGTGTTTTTTATATTTGAAAGACAATTTCTTATGCTTTTATTTGAATATTGAGTTTTGTTCTTAATAATTTTGATCACTTTGATGACATTTTATTTTGATTTTAACTATTTTGTTTTTTGATTAATGACGTTTTATATCTTAATTTAATATATTAATAATTATTTTATTATTTAAAAATAAAAAATAACGATTTCGAGTACTCCTCGAGTACTCGGTTGAGCGATAATTAGTACCAAAACGAATCATGGCCGATTACCATTTTTTTGAACATTGTCTAAGACTGCAATTTGAAGGAGAAAATTGTTTAAAAACAAACAACTTGTGGCTGACGTATGTTTCAAAACCCAAAAAATTAAGTTGATGGACACAAAGAACATGTATGTCAATTTTTTTTTCAAGAATTGAAATGGTTACATTTTGTGTGATGTTGGCATTCAACGATTATGCATAACATAAACGGTTTTTGAGAACTCAAAATGATCATTGTATGGTTTTGTTAATCCAAATTGAAACCAGAAATAAGATGAAAAAATTGATATGATTTTAATCTTGTTTTAAATAGTGAAAATTGATAAGTTTAAAAAAAATTCATAGTCATTAGATATAAAAAGGATATAATTATCTTTTTAATATATAATTAATTACATTTTAAATAATTATATGACAGGGAAATTATGTGGCTTAACACATCAATTTAGAGTCTCCACATTTTAGGCCCTTTCGAGCCTAAAATCATTTAGAAATTGTTCTGCTCTCAATATAGGTTTAAAGCCATTTAAGCGAGTACTCCACCGATTTATTTATTAATGAAGGAAGACTCGAATGTAATTACACTGAATAAAATGAACGTATATAGTTTTGTCTCTGCCATTTTGTTAAGAGTCGATTCTCAAGTGTGTTTGGAGATGTACGTACATCCTGCACCATGTAGTATCTATACTATTATCAAGGGAAGAGGTTTTGTTTCCCAACAATGTCCAAATCTTCCACTTTTACCCTTTAATCTTAAGTGTATAAAAATAATTTAAGGTTATTAGAGTAATTTTACACATAATTTGTTTTGTTTTTCTCCTCTCACGGGGCATTTTCCTTACCTTTTTTTTCTCTCCTCTCTCAAGAACAAACTGACTAATTCAAGAAAAAGCTGATAAAAAGTGGTTAACTGATTTTTTTTCTACACACACATATATATAGAGAGAGAGAGACTTGAAGTTGAAGTAAAACCCTAGGGCGGCAGCAGTCTTTTCTTCCTCCCTCTCTCCTATCCGGCAGCGGGCCATGCTAGGGTTGGCCATGTCTTAGGTGCATTGGTTTGCTGCCGGACAGGACGTCGAGGCCCGGGTGGTTTCTCATGGTTTTGGTCCGATTTGCTGATTTTTTTGCAGGCACTTCTCCGGCGGTTGGGGTGGCGGTGTGGTATCCGATGGCCAACAATATGGGTGAAGTTGATTTGTTTCAGCATCCGTGTTGGTGTCGTGGCTAGATCGACCTCACCGACGGAGTGTGGTTTGATTGGGTGGTGACTGTTGTGCGGTGGTGATGTACACGGTGGGGATGGTAGTTGTGGAGGAGGGTGCGGTTGGTGTGCGGGTGCGACATCGGTACTTTGACTTTCTGTTTGGAGGGTTTTGCTTCTAGGCCCGCAAATTTGGGCCAATTTTTGGGTTGTCATGTTTTCTTTTGGGCTATTATTTTTCTAGGTTTTTTTTTATTTTGTTCTGGCTTTGCTTTCCTTTCTGTTATTCTGTGGCAACTTAATCCTCAGCTAGTGTGACGACCCGAACCAGAATCAGTAATGTATTCGGCACGATTTACGAGATTATGCTTAGTCGCAGTTTTATAATATATGAGTGGTTTGTTGATTCTGTTCGCGACTATATTATCGGCCGAGAATTTGAATTGAGTTTATTCACGGAAGTTGTGGAGTACGTGATTTCGAGCTTGTGGGCGGTTCCAGATGATTTTTCCAATAACCGAGGAATATAATACGATTATTTGAAGTTTCAGTTTTCGACGAGTTTATCCGATTGTTTCGTGTTTATCCGAATCGTGATGGTTATCCGTTTCGAATCGTCGATCGACCCGAGACGCGAGTATAAATATTGGAAATAGTCGAGAAATAGTCGTAAAACACTGTTGAAGTTTGACCCGAAGTGGAAAGTTTTCCGATTGGTCTTCGTCAGCCGACCTGCATTTTCTGGACACCTCCGGCCAAGTGAAGGGTAAGGTTAGCTTCCTCTCATGATTTTGAGTTGTTTAGTGTTTGAATTTGTGGAAATTGATGGGATTTTGGAGGAGAACGGTTTGAGGCCGAACTGGGTTTATCACCGGTATCGGTTGCAGCTTTCCGGCGAGCCACGGTGGTGGTGGTTAGGGGGGTTCGACTCCCCTTGCCCTTCTGAGTCTCCCTATGTGTTTAGTTTCGGCTATGGTTGAGATTTGAGGGCAACCCGATTAGGTCACCGGAGATGAAATTCCAAATTGTTTCGAGGTGAAATTGACCTAGTTCCGGTGAGTTTTGGCCTTGGTGCTAGTTAAGAAAAGGCTTGGGCTTGAGGAGATCTTGAGTTCTGGAGAATCTCGCCGTGGAATTCCACCGTTGACGGCGCGCCGCCGGCGGCGGCGGCGGTCAACGGCGGAGCTCCGGCGAGGGGTTGACTTTTTGGTTTTCGACGTTTTTAATGTCATTTTTCTCGTAATCGCGCCCTGATTATCGTCCAGAGGTTTTTGGATTGATTTGGGTATCAAATTTTTAGTCGAGGGTTTCGAGTGGAGATTTCAGGAATTTCGTTAATCACTTTGTATAGTTTAATATGATTCCGGGAACGGAGGTTTCCGTGATTAAGTACAGAGTTGTGGATTATGGTTTTGATCAGTTATGTTTGTGATTATTCAGGAGATCGAGATCGAGATCGTGCTTCGGGCGAGGAATCTTCCGCCGGGCCACGAGATTAGCGCGTGTGTGCATTTCGCTCACCTGTGAGTGGACAATTTCTTTTCACGGATTGATTGCGAGTCTTTTATGAACTTGAGCATGCATACGAGATTATGTTTTACATGAGCATGTGTTATACGATTATGCCTATACCAGTATATAGTACGTATATGCATATATATATATATATTGTTTATTGCATTTGCATCGAACTATTTATGATTTGGTTTACACAGAGTACAGTCGTTATATATGTTGTTGTATCGATACACACGCATCCCGGCTGATCCCCGAGGGTGCCTACCAGGGAGAAACTGTACTTTGTGCCGATGTATTTCCGGGTGGGTACAGTTCTCTGTACCTTGTGCCGATGTATTTCCGGGTGGGTACAGTTATCTGTTTCTTGTGCCGATGTATTTCTGGGTGGAAACAGATATCCTGACCTGAGGCCTTTCTGGCTAGAATCACGTGTGGGTCTGGGATCCCGTGATTCGGACTGTACTAGCACGGATGTGTCCATGAGTGACCCCGTGGGATTTTACTTGCATGCTCAGTACGCTGGAGGAGTATGAGTTTACCTCGTGTACTTGGTTATTTTTATTTACCTGGACTCGCATATGTTATTTTAACATATATATCAACTGGTGAAAGACATTTATTTTCATCCACTCACTCTAACGATTTTCATGTCTTTCCCCTGGGCTTTTTGGTTTCCGTGCCCAGTTTGCAGTTCAGGTTCTGATGTTTCACGTCGCGGTTGGAGGCTAGTGATTTAAGCTACCTGTGCTTTCCAGTATGTCCTTGTTTCGCCTACTGATGTGTATATTGTATATATTTACTCTAGAGGTCGCTCTGATACATTCTGATACGTGTTTTATGCGGATTTTCTCATATATATTATATATTACAGATATGTTTTCTGTTTATTGATTATGATATGATGTTGAGAAATCTGGATGGGATTGGTGCCCACGGTTTGGCTTTTGTGGCATAGGACGAAGTGTTATTTTCAGGGTGCAGGTTTATGCAATTCCGCGTTAGTAACGTTACTCTGCCAAAATTTTGAATGATTTTTGTTGGTTCGTGTTTTCAGAAGGGGTTCGATTCCGGTTTAGGCAACTGAATCGGGGTTGGGTCCTTTCAGCTAGTGAGGTATATTGTGAATAAATTCTCGGGTATCAAGGATTGTGTTGATTTGTTGCGTTATTGGGTGACCTTCATGGTCTATGTTGTGGTAGGTAGCTTGATTAGGGACTGAGACACTGATTTTTTTTGTCCGAGGTTTGGGACCATCGCTGCCTTACTCTTGTTGTCAAGCTACATGAGTTTTGCATAATTTAGGTAGTTTATTCTATGAGATCGTTTCTATCGTGTCGTCAATCAGTCAATTCTTTATAAATTATTACTTTAATGCAATTCCATCGTTACCTCAAAAAACAAATTTGATTTTTTTTTTCTGGTGATTTTTTTATTTTATTTACAGAGTGTGTGTACATTTATCTAGTGTTATTGGTGGATCTTCTTGCTTTTTATCAATCAAGTTAGATGGAAGTCAACAACTCAAAATTTCATCATCGACGTCTTCACTTAAGAATTCCGAGTGTCATCTTGAGAAAACTATCGCAAAAAATGACGACGGTGCCAAGTGTCAGAACGATCACCACTCTCTCTGATATGACTGCTAAAGTAGTTTCACTAGTTCGTATCTGCAAAGTCTTTGATAAATTCTCTTGCAGCTCAACCAAACAAAGCCAAACTGTATTAGAGACCCCTCTTTAGAGTTAACAATCAGATAGAGTACAAGACACACATCAAACTAGAACAACCAGAAAAAAGACCCGGTCTTTGACTAATGGAGCAGCAACCAGCCGCTGCATCGACTCTATTCACATGTGCTTTCCCCTTGGTCTTCTTCACCATCTTCTTCATCAGATGGCTCTTTCCCGTCACAAACACCACCCCAAAACACCTACCTCCGTCGCCACTAAGCCTCCCGATTATCGGAAACCTCCTCCAGCTGGGCCCCCACCCTCACCGCTCCTTACAACGACTCGCCCAACGCCACGGCGAGCTCATGCTACTTCACTTTGGCCTCAAACCAGTTCTCATTGCTTCTTCTCTAGATTCGGCTCGTGAGATCATGAAAACCAACGACCTCATCTTCTCCAACAGGCCCAAATTGTCCAACTCCGATCGGCTTCTTTACCGAGGCAAAGATGTGGCCGCAGCTCCGTACGGCGAGTATTGGAGAAAAGTGAGAAGCATATGTGTGTTGCAGCTCTTAAGTACCCAAAGGGTTCAGTCTTTTCGGGCCGAGAGAGAACAAGAGTTAAACTTGTTGATTCATGATGTGAAGCAGTCTGCATTGCTAGCATTGCCTGTGAATCTAAGTCAACTATTTGCTTCGCTTACAATGGATCTGATTTGTAGGGCGGCTTTTGGGAGAAAGTATAGTAATGTAGGTGGAGGGAGGTTTAAAGAGCTGCTTGGGGAGTTTATGAGGTTGTTAGGTGGATATTATATGGTGGATTTCATTCCATGGCTTGCTTGGATCGATTACATTAATGGGTCGGATGCGAAAATCGAGAGAGTTGCCAAAGAGTTTGATGAGTTTCTTGATGTTGTTGTGGATGAGCATATGGATGCTCTTAAAGTGAGAGGGGATAGGAGTGTTGAAGATGAAGATGGGAAGGATTTTGTGGATGTGTTACTTGAAGTGCAAAACTCAGGGATTGATGGGTCTTCAATTGATAGAGATAGCATCAAAGGCATCATCTTGGTATGTGTTTTTAATCTTGAATTCTCTATCTATACTAGCAAGAACTATGCTTATCAGTGATATATGTTTGTATTTAACATTATTCTTCAAATTTCACATTGCATTTTATAGAAAATTATCAAGTTTTGAATCCAAAGCCTTCAAATTAGTTTGGTTAAGACTTTAGATGCTGCTGCATTGGTATTATATAATCAGAGCAGACAATGTTGTGTTCATGTTACTTTAGACTTGATGAACCGATTTGGTTCTATAAGAGAAATTGAGAATGTATACTTGACCATGGATGTTCCAGGGGTTAAAATTTGTCTTGGTTTCGTGTAGGATATGTTTTTTGGTGGAACTGATACAACCTATACAGTTCTAGAGTGGGCAATGACTGAAATCTTAAGGCATCCCAGAGTTTTGCGAAAACTGCAATATGAGGTGATGGAAATTGCAAAGGGTGAATCATTCATTACAGAAAGTGATTTAGAAAAAATGGACTACTTGAAGGCAGTAATCAAAGAGACACTTCGGCTACATCCTCCAATACCGTTACATTCTCGTGAATCAACAGAAGATGTTAAAATCATGGGATATGACATACCAGCAAAAACTATGGTCCTTATCAATGCTTGGGCAATTGGAAGAGACCTAGAGGAGTGGGATGAACCTGATGAGTTTCAGCCGGACAGATTCATGAATTCTTCTGTGGATTTCAAGGGACATAACTTCCAATTACTCCCTTTTGGAGCTGGTAGAAGGGGCTGCCCAGGAATCTTATTTGCCATGACCACTATTGAGCTTGTGTTAGCAAATATTGTGCACAAGTTTGACTGGGAGTTGCCTGCTGGAACAAGTGCGGAGGATATAAGCATGACTGAAAGCAGCGGTACTATTGCACACAGAAAAGTTCCTCTTGTAGCTGTCGCAAAAATGAGGTGTTTCTAGCACATATCCTCTTCTATTTTCGTCAGGAATCAGGTGTGCATAGATGTTTTTGGACAACTTTGAATGCTGTTCTGAGACAAATTAAAAGTCTATGTCTAGTGAATGGCCTATTTGTTAACATCTTCTCAATCTATTTTATGCTTGCATTGTCTTGGTCCTCATCCATTGCTGGCTAAATTTCCAATTAATATAACAAGCAATTTGAGACATGGCTGTTCCAAGATTCTACGTAGCTAGATTTAATTCTTGTTGGGAACCAATCCTGTGATTAAGGTCCTCGTTGAGACATTCCTGGTGCTTTTATCGCAATACAATTTATAACACAGTTACTTATTGTCTGTTCTTATTCCAAAACAGAAAAGCATATGAAAAATGGGCTGAGAAAGTTTACTTCTAGGAGTCATGTTTGTTTTGGAGATTTTATCCAATTAAATTGGCACAGTACTCCGCAGGAAAATTTGGCCAAGTTAAAACTGATGCCCCCCTATGCATTGGTTAATATATTTTAGAAGGAGCACAATATGCATTTTACACAAACGTATAAATCCAAAATGGTAACAATGAGTTTTATATGTACAGTAGAACTGTACATATAATTTGGTGGAGGGCCAGCAGCACTTGAGTGCAGGGCTGGGATCGGTTCGGTTCTATCCATTATTTTCAGGAACCGAAACCGGAACTGTTCAATGTACATACGGTTCGGTTCCTTGTATTTTTTAGGAGGAACTTATATGGAATCGAACCGCAACAAACCGGTTCGGTTCTACGGTTCTAACGGTTCTAACGGTTCCTAAATACATAAAGAAAAATCAATAAATAACTTATTTTGGAAGGAAAAGAACAAAAAACTAAAAAATAGGAAATTAAATACATCCACAAATCACTCGATCCGTAAGTATCCAACAATCATCGAGTCCTTTTAGTTCAAATATATTACAAATTGCAAGCTAAATAAGTTATGTCAAACAAGTCTTTGAATTTCTTGTTGAATAAAATAATTAAATACAGCAACTATAGTCCACGAAAACTTCTGAACTAAAGACTGCATATGTACCTCAAAATTGCATTCTATTTAACAAACTAATTTTTGGTAACTTTTGTTGCCCTTGTATCATCCACATTTTTTTAAGCGTGAGGATTTTTTGGTGAGAGTGTGAGGGTTGTCGACTAGGTAGATTAACAAAATTTAGCATTTTGAGAGTTTTTTTTCATATACTTTATAGTTAGAAAGGAATAGTCATCTATACCCATGTCTATAGTACATAATAGACTTTACAAGACTACCAATAATATATTGACATGTGTTATTTTCATATTACCGTTTCCTTTTGGTTCCTTAAAATTTTGTAACTTAGGAACCGAAACCGGAACCGAAACATTTGCACCTGGAACCGAACCATCAATATTACTTTACAAAATTCAAAGAACCGAACCGAACCTAGCGGTTCCGGTTCAATTCGGTCCAGTTCTCCGATTCTTCGTGGAACCAGTTCCACCCTACTTGAGTGGGGTTGCTTGACCTTTATGATGGTCATTGGTCAGGCCAGCCAATAAAAGTTCTCTACTTCAATTTTTTTTACCCAAAATACTCCTCATTCTTCGTTGCCAAAATCCCAAAATATCCCATTCATCCCCTGGCCCAGTAATTGGCTCTCCATAGATTCCACGTGACAATGCAGTCCTATGGAAGAACTACTCCTGGTGGAGATGTGTGAGAGTATAGAGCATTAACAAAGCTACAACCACCGCAGAAAAAAGCAGCCTACAACCAGAGTTTATTTGTACAGTAGTAGCTACAACAGCGCATGAATTTTACTTGTATAGTAGTACAATAGTCTTATGTTTTGTTGTTTTTTTGTTTGTGTTTGTGTTAGAAATAAATCCCTTTGTTGTGGGATATGTCGGACAATCTAGGTGATATGTTTATGTGTGCACACCATGTGCCTTGTTGACTTTAGTGCGGAGACGAGCATCGGTGAAATGGTCTCTTCCTCCTAGTGGTTAGATGAAACAAAGTGTCGGCGCTTATCGTCGGTAACATGGTAGAAAGGCTGGTACAAATTGGATCCTGATGCATCACTTTTGATGGGAAAGTAGCTTATCGTTTCTAGTGTGTCGTCATCTTGGGAGAGTGGATAGAGTAGCTTATGTGGTACTCTCTGCTAAATGGTGCGTCGTTGGTTAGATAGTTATTATAGGGTATTCTGTTATTATTCGTGTACGAGCCAAATTTGGTCACATAGAGCTTGAGGGACTCTGACCCCCCAGGTCGGCAAAACAGAAAATGTTCGATAATTGGAATATTGGGCTTGTGCCTGTACGATTAAGGTTCTGAGTAGAAATCAATTAATCTAGAGGTTTCTCGAAGTAGCTAGAACAATGTAGAAGCTTCTGGAATGTTCGTGAGATGGTGTGACAATCCCAAGGTACAATCAGACCTCGAAGGATTGACAGAATCCTAGAGAAAAAGAGTAAGATTTGTACGAATCCTTGGGGGATAAGACCAAAGGGCTTGTGATAATTTGGAAATATGATTAGCCATGTATACAATTTGTGATAATCTGGAAATATGATCCTCTAGATTATCACAAGCCCTTTGATGACAAGAAGATATCTTTCTCCAAATTTGGAGAACAACAATTTGTGACAATCAACCTCCGCACGAAGTATGAAATCTCTTAGTTTTCCAGAAAGGCTATGAGCCAAGTGCAAAAAGTGAAGGGTTATTATTCACGAGTACGATCAAGTTATATAAACAAAGTTATGAAAGAAGTTCTACAACACAAGGAAAAGGTGTAGCCCACATTGAGTCATGAAGTAGCATGTCAGATAAGACGATTTCTCAAATGCAATCTAAACACTTAATGAGGTGCGCTTGCGGATGAACATCCATCTTTATACAACACGAATAGTGGAGACTTGAGGGTCACAAAACCAACATCTCCAAGAAACCTCCGAAAGCTGAAGATCGAATAGAAAGCTTTGGTCTGGGGTAGAAAGTTCCATAGTCAGTGATCAATATTTTGTCGAACCCTGCACGAGTAATCTCTAAGACTCAAGAGAATAGCTAACACCTGGGGGTTTGGAAGACATATCCAAGTACCGGAAGAAGTTTGGAATCAATAAGAACAAAAGGAGAACAAGAGAAGCTTTAAGCTAGAATCGCGAAATCTATTCATACAAATCAGCTAAATTCAAAGAAGAACTGGGAACAACTCAGAATGAACCCGATTTCAATCTTTATAGCATGGAAAGCTCTAGGTGTCTAGTTTCCAGAAAATCTTTCATATCGCAATTCGGATGTGCCTAGAGAAAGTTATGGTTGTTTTAGTGCATGGATGTCAGTCTACTCGAAAATCTTACTTTTTACCTCATCTTGAGGAGGAGCTCGACTTAGGGAACAACATAATGAGGAACGACCACCAAAGTTTGAAGAAGATGAAAAAATATAGAGGGTTACGCTCACTAGCAAGATCGAGAAACTCAAAAAGGCCAACCAAGATCCCTATATCAGCAATTCTCGACCGCATAAAAAATGAGCCGTGTTTGAAGAGACCTCCTGCTCCAATCTCGAACCAGTCCAAGAACAATTTGAGGGGTTTCTATGCCTACTATAAGGAGAACAATCATAAAATAGTAGATTACGGAGTCCTCAAGTGACGCTTTACAGAGTTTGTCGGTCAAGGGTATTGCTAGGAGTATTTGCCCAATGAGTACAAGAAAGAGCTTGAAGATTCATTGAAGCTTCAAGGTGGAGTCAGGTGTTCGAAGAACCTACAGCCACCACCCAAGGGCCAAAATAAGAAGTACTTAGTGAAAAAGTGTATCATTGGATCTCCAAAATACCCTGAAGGAATGATTTTTTCGAGTATCAATTGTGTAATGGCAGAAGTCAGAGACTTGGGGGCATTCTCCAGGCCATGATGCTCAAGGACGTGTCAAGAAAGCTCGAGGCATGCCGATGCTCGAGGAAAAATAAGCAAAGACCGAGAAAGAAGGCGAGAGTCACTGGACAAGGAGCATATTCCCTGTCCTTCACCAATGGATGTTTTTGCAATGTTGTACACTATTCAACTGGTGCCAGAATCCTCAAGGGCTGAAGAATCTTCTGACCCATGAATAGAGAGCCCAAGGTACAATAAAGTCGACCAAAAACCTCGAGGGTGATAGGCTAGGAAGGAGACGTAAGTAGAGGTCCCGAGGAAGACCTCGAGAAATGTTAGTTCCATGTAGCAGGCAGCAAAATAAGGCCAGAAACGAAGCACATAAGTGAATTCCCTTGACCGAGAGCTGGACCCTCAAGGTATCCGCGAGAAGCAACTTCAGAGCTCATGGAGAGCTAGAGGAAAAGAAGCTGAAGACCATGTATGCTTTTATAAGTAGTAGGAGAACACACATCTTGCTTAGCTAGCCGAAATATGATCGCTATCGAGCTTAGGAGAAAACTCACTGCCTCAAAATTTATGTCGGAGTTGGGGGTGGTTTTCTAGAAAGCTCAGGGCCGGAGATAGAAACCTTGGGGCATTGTTCCCCTTAGCTCGAAGATTACTGGGGGTAAGGTTACAACACCTATAGACTCGAGTATTGTGGAATTCACCAGGAAACTGCAAAATTATGGAGGAGACCACGAGGCTACACAACCAAAATCTCGAAAGCTTGAGGAATTTTGTACACTCATAATCTAAAAAATGGTGGACCACTTTGCACTTGGAAATTTGTGGGACAATTATCGAAATAAGGATTGAAAGCACATGGGGGTCGTGCACGAAAATAATTCAAGTTGAGGGCATTGAGTATTTTCCAAGACTCGAACAAGTCTAGCAGAATACTGAGGGTAAGAAGTATCTAGCCAAATATCGCATTTTCAAACGAAAAATACCTCGACAAGGACTTCCTATAAAATAATTTGGATTTCTGCACAAACATGTTTGAATGACGAGTTGAGGGTTGAGCATCAGCTTGTGGACCGAGCTGGGGGTTAAGCCTTGACTTGTGGACCAAAGACCCACAAAGATGAGTGGATGATCAGAAACCTCGAGGGAAGACGATGGATCAATTACTAACCTTAAAGGTTGTGAGATTTTGAGTAACAAGCTTAAGGGATCGATAAGAGACTATAAGGGTTGTGAGCTTTCAAATAGAAAGCTCAGGGGATGATTACTAACCTGGAGGGTCAGAGGCTTTTGGAGCTTGAAGGATCAATAAGAAAACTTGAGGGATAGGACGTTGTCAGAGCTTGAGGAGTCGAGCAGAAGCATTAAGGTTATTACAAACCTCTATGAAAAACCATGTCTAATGCAGATCATGCCATCAAACATGTCCAAGGTTAGTATTCCTTTTGAATCTTGATTCATTATGTGGATCATCGAGTTAAACGTAAGAATCATTTGGAGATCGATGGGGCATATTTACTCAGAACTATAGCAAAAATATGGGGTACGATGGTTTATGTAAAGTACTATGGTTTTGTTAGAGGAACGAGGATTTGTTCGATATATTCATGTGTACGATTTATATGAAGCCCCTGTGGTCAACCTTGACCATAAGAAATGGGAAAAACTTCATACTTAGCATCAGCGTGGAAACCTCGAGGTTTTTTAGAAACCTTAAGAGTTTTCAAAAAGTTTATCAGATCTTCTGGCGAGCTCAAGGAAACCCAAGAAATCGAAGGAAAGCTGAAGGAATCTGTTTTGCAAGTTCTCATGTCACATGGAGAAGATGATAGTAGCTGAGGGGACGCCTTTCCCACAAATCCACACAGAGTCCTCAAGAATTGAATGTGTTATTGCTAGGGGACAATGGTGGGTTTGGTCAACCTTGAAAGCTAGAGTATTCCAAGTGAATCCATTGATATGAGGTTCCCAGTAATGTAATCCCTTGAGGTCTTCTCGACTTCAAAACATTCTCTCAAGGTCCACAACAACTGGGCATTCCCTCGAGGTACGCGACAGCTAGACATTCCCTCGAGGTCCGTGACAGCAGGTCAGAATACCTTCTAGGGAGAAAGAATCTGATGGACAAGTTCCATGAAATATCTCAGAATCCTACTCATTCCTCAAAAGGATGGTTTTCATGGATTGATTGTGTATAATCAAATACTATTAGCTTGTTTCTATAAAAGTGTTTTGCAAATGTTCGATTTGTTTGTGAATTCGATCATGAGGAGCTTAATGCCCAGGAAAGGTAAAGAGCTTAGATGGGACAGACGTCATTGATTCTCATGAGCTAAGCCCTTATCATGCAATCTTGTTGGCCTTCTCAAAGGTAAGGCATCCTAAGAGAGGTATAATTCGGGCATCGAGAGGGTTCCCCATGGATAGATCAAAATACTCAGAGAAAAATCCATAATCTCAGACACTCCTGGGTTAGTAGGACCTCAAGGTTAATTTCGATAAGGCCAGATGGAAAATGCCCCATGAGTAACTCAGCCATATCCTGGCACTTTGGGCATTTAAGTCCCTGCATATTCATTTGGTGACGCCTTAGGGATAAGCCAGTCACGATTTGAGTTTTGTGGAGTTCATTGTAGCACCCGGGATAAGTTTTATGGATAGGGATGCCTAATGGACCCTACTAGACAAAAAAATTTGGTTACAACAAAGCTTTAGAGTACGATAACCTTTGGTACAAGGTTAAGACTAAGCTAGTAGACTGTTGAGGGGAAGCATCTCAAAACCGCGAGCATTCCTCAGAGACCTTAATGAATAACAGAGGCTCTCCATAAGCCTCATCCATGAGCACTTGTATGATCCATGGGGTCCAAGAGGCATGTTGCGGCTACAGCTACTCAATGGCGACCCTTGTTATATTGAAAAAATTGAACGATTTGCTTGAGAAATATTTGATGATTGATCAATAAAGATGTGCTTGAGGGAAATTCTAAGGTATAGTATTCATAAATAGCTCGAAAAGCTCGAGGGAAAAAAATCTACTGCCCGAAAGCTCAAGGAAAATAGATGGAATGCTTCGTAAGCTGAAAAACTCTCAGAAAAGAAGTTGTCTTTTAGAAAAGTTACAGTTTTTCATAAAGCCTCAAGCTTTCCTTGAAAGCTGGAGGGTAGTTTCTTGAAAGCTGAAGGAAGGTGCCAGAAAACTTGAACAAAGTGTCAAAGTTGGTGCAGATTGCCACCATGCATTGTGAACTATCTATTTTGGAACGTGAGATTGAAAAGTCGACAAAGAAAGAACTATTTGCTCATGCCTGTTTGATGAATCATGAGACCGAGTACAAGGAAATATGTCAATATCAATTTGTTAGGCAAAAGTACATGTCTAAGATGGTTCTATGAAGAAAGATAGAAGATGATAACATTTGAAAGAAAGCATTCGTTTTCCCTAAGGCTTCTAAGTATACAATCTGTAAAAACCTTGAGGGTTTTCCAGACCTTGAGGGTTTTTCAGAAGCCATGAGGGTTTTCCAGACCTCGAGAGTGTTTTTAGAAACTTTGATGGTTTTCCAGAAACCTCGAGGAGTTTCTAGCAAGTTTGGTAGTTTTCTAGAAAGGTCATAAGCTTTCTAAGGGAAAGTTAGGGGTTTTTCAAAAACCTTGAGGAATTTTTCAAAAACTTTATCAACGACTTTTGTTGAGAATTCTCTATGGGAACCTAGTTACTACGAATTATTTGGTGTTGCAAGTTGTGAGAAGACTCCCAAGAAGTTTATATGAGTGGATTTTCAGACATTCCTAAGCTCATCATTACAGAAAGCTAAAGATCTGAGTTACGCAAGTTGCTCAGCTCATTATCTTTCTTTTCATAAACGACTCGTCTATCAGAATATTGAGGTATCCCGTGGAAGACTGTGGGAACAAGAAAGCTTGCATGAAGACTGAGAAATCCCTCAATGAAATTTGCTTCCTTGGAATAATAAGGGCTGAGGTATGTGTTTCTTTTAAGTTTGATTTAATATGTTGAACTTAGACGTTTTTGTATGCCAAATTAGCTAGAGTATGAAGCCACACCAATTGATGCAAGGTTTGCTTGGTATACTTTGGAGGTATTTGTAAGAGTCAAATTTGGCCACATAGAGCTTGAGGGACTCTGACCCCCCAGGTCTGCCAAACAAAAAAGGTCTGATAATTGGAATGTTGGGTTTGAACTTGTACGATTAGGGTTCTGAGTAGGAATCAATTAATCTAGAGGTTTCTCAAAGTATTTAGAATATTGTAGAAGCCTCTGGAATGTTCGTAAGATGGTGTGACAATCTCAAGGTACGATCAGACCTCAAGGGATTGACAGAATCATAGAGAAAAACAGTAAGATTTGTACGAATCCTCGGTGGATAACACCAAAGGGCTTGTGGTAATCTGGAAATATGATTAGCCATGATCTATTCCTTAATGGATTCCTCATATATGAAAGTATGTAGTCATATTCCTATATGGACTATGCTTAGACCTCAAACGATCACTATATATATGAGGCCATGGCTTGGCAAAGGTAAGGATCCCAACCCTAGTACATGCGTATGCTTGGTTCTATACTGACTTAAGCATCAGAGGGTCTAAGCGCGGTACCACCCATGCTTTTGCATGCTTTCAAGTTTCAAGGAGGAATACTTAGGGGAAGCAATACAATGCAGTATCACATCATCGACAAACCTCAGAAGGGAGGTCTCACTACCAGAAAAAACACTTTAGCCGACGAAAAAAATTCATCGGCCTATTAGACTTTTTTGTTGGCTAAAGTAAAAGTCGACGAATTTTCGTCGGCTAAAGGTCGTCGGCCATTACTTTAGCTGATGACTTTTTAGACTTTTTCCGCCGAAGGTCTTTATAAATCGTCGGCTAACGTCTTTGTATATCGTCGGCTAAAGTTTGTATTTTTCTAAAGAAAAAAAACTGCAGATTCTAGATTTCTATTCCTAGAACCTAGGTTATGGGAATAGAAATCTAAGATCTATCAATTCCACAATTTTATTTCTACAATAGCCAACAACACCTAAAATGAAAATAAAACACATTTTCATTAACAAACACAATTTCACCTAAACCTTAAATTCTAAAACAAATCTCAAATTTTAAAATTTACCCAAGGGATTTCCAGCTGGTGGCGGCGGCAGGCGGTTGGGTGGCGGACAAAGAGAGAGGGCGACGAGTTGAGAAATACCGAGAGACTGTAGCTGGGACAAAACATATCGATTTAAATCTGAGGACTTTAACCGATGACACAAAAAAATCGTCAGCTAAAGTATAGCTAGCCAACGAAAATGCATTTTCTATTGTCGGCTAAAGTATAGTCGACGACATGTGTCCCAGTGATCAGCTAAAGTTACATAATTTTCGCCGGCTAAAGTCACACTTTAGCCGACGATTTTTTTCAACTAAAGCCGAAGACATTTTTTTTCCCATTGACTAAAGTATTTTAGCCGACGAGTAAAAACTTTAGCCGACGAAAACTTTTTTTCGTCGACTAAAGTATAGTATAGCCCACGAAAAAAAATCGTCGGCCTGTTTTGATTAATTTCATCGGCTAAAGTGTTTTTCTGGTAGTGTCTCAACCTGATGGTGATTATCCAAACCAACTACTCAAGGCGGGGAAGATCCTCTACCATGATCTGGTGCTTTCATTCAACAAAATGGCACAACCTTGAGGGTGTCCAAAATCTTCTCTCACAATTCGAAGTGTTCTATTCGGGCTCATTATAATATGAGGTTCAGGTAATATGTCCCCTTCCTCTCTATGTACTCGACTGTTTCATTAAGTTAAGTTTGAGGGCTTCACCTTGCCCTTAATTTCAAATAAAAATAAATAAATAAAAAAGATAACAAAGCTAATCCTAGCAAAACATCAGAGAAGTTTTTTTTTCCTTATTCAAGAAGCTTAGGACAATGAACATCAGATTCCCTTTTAACTCTACCACAGTCTCCAAAGTCCAGACTTTCAAAATTCATAAGAAGAAGCAATGGATCTTTATGAAACCTTGTTGTCAGTGCTACTTCTAGCTATCTTCCTCCTCTTCTTGAACAAATCATTATCTACTAGTACAAAAAACTCCTCACCATCTCCATATAAAGTCCCTATCCTTGGAAACCTTCACCAACTAATAGGGTCACTCCTGCACCGCACACTTGGAGCTTTAGCTCAGATCCATGGCCCCTTCATGCTCCTCCATTTAGGAGTGCTTCGTACCACTACAGGGCATGGTCCTTCAGGCTATCCTGGAACATCTTGCACATCCAAGCATCATTTGATTGGCTAGTGGCCATAGTTGACTAGTAGTTTCTCACGTGCTGGTATGGGTCTGAGTCTCTTGAGTACCTGTCAAACCTACAGTGACTCTGCATCTTGAATAAACTAGGCCAGAGGGTTTTGGGACATTCTCCGAGCCCTCTGCTCTGCCTTCAATTTCTTCTTAGACATCCACTCATTTCTCAACTTCTCAGTTTCTTGGTTGATCCAGATATTGTGGGCGCTTTGTTTCTCCATGAATGATTTCATCATGCTCCTGAGGGCTGCAATCCCGAAGGTTTCCACGTTTGTTGCTTCCTCTTGTTGGTTGTCTTGCACAGCTGCCGAGGGTCCCGTTCTTTTCGTACAAGTGGATCTGGCGCGACCAACCCTTGCTTCTTCAGAAGCTCTACCAGATTCAGCAAGGTAGTCTGCATGACAACTACGATTCTTGCCAGCTCGTTCGTGCTCATGGCGGCTCTATCTATGGACTGTTGTAGTGCACCATATTGATGCTTAGATTTGTGTATCATTCCTCAGCTCGATGGAGGTCACGATCGACCTTATCCCTCTATCCCCTCGCTCCTTCGTTCTCCTGGTATGATCCTTCTTCTTCTCTTATGTGTCCTTCGTCCACAAGGTTTCGTGGGAGAACTTGATACAAGAGGGTGCTTCCATGCTTCGACGCCCCGGTGTCTGGGGTGGTCTGGTTGTCTCCCGCAGGCGGGGTTGTCCTTGTCACGCTGGTTGTTTGTGTTGGTATTGTCTTCCATGTATTTCCATTCACGAGAGTTAGCCTAGGGTTCTGCTCTCAACGAGAGCACCAATTTTTGAGAGCATGTTTGTCTCCCTCTAGCTTAAATCTCCACGAACCTACAAAATCAGTCAGAGCACGGTGTAGCACCGTGCTTAGACCATCCGAAGCTTAAGTCAGAACTTATTCTTAGAATTGTATTATGATTAGGGCAGAGTTACGTTATCTGAGACCATGTATAGTCGACCTATATATAGAGATCATGTTAGGTCTAAGCATAGTCATTATCAAACCATACTACTTTCTTTTAGAAAAGGAGGTACCTATTAAGGAATGGATCTTCATATTCAGGGAAAATCAAATCTTATAATTTTCACATGCCCTTTGGCATAATCCCCTTGGATACACTTTAAATCTTACCTCATTCCTCTCAGATTCTGTCAACCTCTTGAGGCCCGATCGTATAATCCCTCGTGCTCAGATTGCCCAGCCTCCCTGAAGTCCAATCTTACCCTGGGATTGTCATGCCACCGAACAATCTAGAAACCTCTACAACGTCTAGATGCTTTCAAAAACCTCTCAATAATTCATTCTCTAACTAGAGCCTTAATCGTTCAAGCCCAGGCCCATTTCTGGCCTCATCGGACCTTATCCAGAATTGGATTGCCTAAACTCATCTTCCTCTAGCTCAGGTGGCGAAAACCGACTCTCACAAGTTCTTGTTGGGAATCATCACTTGAAAAAAGTCCTCTTTGACAGGTTCTTGGTGCATTATCACATTACGATTTATAACAAAGTTGCTTATTGTCTACTATTATTCCATATCAGAGCCCCAATCAATTAAGCACAGCAGTTAAGCACATGAAAAATGGTCTGAGAGAGTTTACAAAAATTGATATGACCAAAACATGCATCAAATTAACAATTTACACATAAATCAATGATACAATTTAAAACCATATATATGTAGTATTTTAAGCAAGTAGGGATTGTTCTTACCGGGGAATGAAGGATGCATGCAATTATTGTGTAAAGAAAGGGGGGTATAAAAAGTTGTTTTTAATTACCTAATTTTTCTATCTAATTACTACCTAGAAACGTCACAAGCAAAAACATGAATTCCTAGGACTCTAGCATGCATAAACTCATAGACAAACAACACATACAAGACCCCTAAAAACTCTAATTCGTGATATGACAAAAATAAACCTAATTTACTATTTACAAATGATCATCTTATTACTTAACTTCACTCAAACATGGCATATATACATCTCTCAACAACCTACGAAATTCTATCACTCAAATTCTCAAAACACATGCATATTTCATATTTTGTGCTCGGAATCCCCTATACACCATTGATTTAGACTCGGAATCCCCTATATCTAAGATCAAGGCATTAAGAACCAAATATACATGTAAGTTAAGAATAAAAGTAATAAAACACATGGAAGATTTATTGAAATACATATAATTCATGAAACCAAATAAAATCATCTGACACACACAACCAAGTGTAATACACAAAAAGAGACTACGGAGTAAAGAGATCATAGTTACACTTTTATAGCTCCGGAATCCCCTAAGGCTACTTAAGAGCACTAGATTTCTTTAGTGGAAGACGCTCGAAATCCTCTATACGTCGGTGGAAGAAGAGATGTGGCATTATGGTGGTGTAGTCAGCTTCTTGAGGATGTAGGCTTAGTTTGTGGGGAGGAGGAGAGTGTTTGGCAGAGCTTGGGTGTAGGAATGAGTGATGATCTACTTTGAGGCCGAGCTCCCCTTTATATAGGAGAATGATAGGTTGTTTCCTACCATAACAAGAAGTCCACATCAATTTCAGAGAAATCTGACCTCCTGTAGTAAAACGCGATGTTCCTGAGTTATACATATCCGAATTGTATGATTCTTGCGTCATTGGAAAGATCTTTCCGAGGGCTATAAAATATATTCCTTGATCATCTCAATCGAAGTTGATATGCGATTTCTAAAGCCTGTCGAAGTCTGTTGTCCTGTAACTTCATATTGCCTTCCTTTTTAAGTATTAGGAATCCCAATCTCATCAAATCTTGGATTTCTTGCTCTCCAATTTTTTTGTCCGAAATTACAATTTAATTGAACATATTTTGGGCTTCAAATCATATTCATATAATTTTGGAATATTTTCCAAAAATTTGGCCCGCTGGTCCTTTATTAATTCAGCAAGGATGTGCTTTCCTGGATCGCGCAGGAGAAATATCTTCTTCTTTATTTGCATCATGTTCATTTGTTCTTCTTCAAAATCCATGGAATTTCGGCAACATTTCTTCACTCCTCTTTTTGCTCCATTTTGCCATGCCTCAAATGCTTGTAGACCTCTTTACTCCGTCTTTTTTGACAAAAACTTAAAAACAACAAAATGAATCAAAACTAAGCAATTAACAAAGTAAAAATGTAGAGAAAATATATTAATTAATACGCCTAAAATGCGTAAATCAATTGTCATGCCACCGAACAATCTAGAAACCTCTACAACGTCCAGATGCTTCCAGAAACCTCTCGATAATTCATTCTCTAACTAGAGCCTTAATCGTTCAAGCTCAGGCCCATTTCTGGCCTCATCGGACCTCATCCAGAATTAGATTGCCTAAGCTCATCTTCCTCTAGCTCAGGTGGCCAAAACTGACTTTCACAAGTTCTTGTTGGGAACCATCACTTGAAAGAAGTCCTCTTTGACAGGTTCTTGGTGCATTATCACATTATGATTTATAACAAAGTTGCTTATTGTCTGCTATTATTCCATTTCAGAGCCCCAATCAATTAAGCACTTAAGCAGTTAAGCACATGAAAAATGGTCTGAGAGAGTTTACTTGTAGGAGTCTTGTTTGTTCTAGAAATTTTTATCCACTTGAATTGGCACAGTACGGTCAGTACTTTGCAAAAATATTTGGCTGCGTTAAGAAATAAGAATGATTCCCTTTGCATTGGTTTATAATTTTTGCACAAGATGACTATTTTTTGCATCTTGCATGGGTACTTTTTTGCATCTTGCATCTTTCTACATAACCCATATGTTATCCTAACAAGTCTCTCAACTAGTTTTACAGAGCTACACTCTCTCTTGTGTCTAAGTGTTTACAAATGAAAGGTTTTAAGAAGCCTCATCTAAGAACTTAACTATTTGTAAGCTAATTCTTTATGAGCAGCTTCTCGGGTTGAGCACTATCATACTAATCATAATGGAGTGCAACAATGTATATGAGTTTGAATGAAAAACTTGTTTCTGCAATTCTCTAAGACTTACATGCAGTATAAGGGAAAGCTTAGAGAAACAGAAGAGTCTAACTCCTTTTAGAAAGATGCACAAAAGACTCTCTAACTCAACCACCCAGCCAAGAGTGCCATACTATTCTTATATATGCTGATAGAGACAAGTAGTAAGGGCAGCAACGTAAATAAAGTAATAAAATAGTGTTTGGATGGTGGTTAAAAAACAGAAACTAGGAAGTAACAAGTGCATGCACAGGCCAAAAGGAAACAGCAGGCACACGCCTACCTTAAATTTGACTAAGATTCAAACCGAGGTGAAAGAGCTTTCTGCAACACATTCTAAGTAGAGACTAAACCATAATAGGGCCAAAGATCTTTTTTAGAAATCAAGATATTTAGCCCACACACACAGGTTCTCACAGAAACCCAGTTGGAAAGCTTTTTTGCAAACTTCAATGAGAAATGTCACGGGTTGAGAAAAAGTACGATTTGAGAGACAAGCTATCAAAACCTTTTGAGTAGTAAGTCAATACACATAGTCATCCTAGAAAGAGCCTTTTTCAACTGGTTGAGAGTTTTGAAAATGAGCCACTAACGGATACAAATATCTTAGGGTAAACCAGACTGTTTTGGGATAGGTGACAATGATGTCATCTTCAGTGAAAAACATGATATGCACATGCATGCTTTTATCTGATTTCCATGAGATTAGTAGGTTCTTCATTTCAATCTTCTTCACTTGTTACACCAATCATTCAAGTAAGGTGTGTTTTCTCTTCAATAGAGATTGCTGATCAATAATATGCCTTCGGGTAGAGATGTGCAAGATAAGATAAGGTAACAAAGCTAAACCCCAGCAAAACATGAAAGATATTTTTTGAATCCCGACCTCCCATTTGTTTGTAAGATCAACAAGCTTACAAACCAAAACATCAAAACATCGATCAGAATCCCTTTAACTCTGTCCTCGTCTCCAAAGTTTCAATAATCACAGGAAGAAGCAATGAAGCTTCTTCAAACCTTGCTGTCCCTGCTACTCCTAGCTATCTTCCTCATCTTTCTGTACAAATCGTTCTCCACTAGTAGAAAAAACTCGCCACCTTCTCCACCAAAACTCCCTATCCTCGGGAACCTTCATCAACTAGGGTCACTCCCTCACCACTCACTTGGAGCGTTAGCTCAGATCCATGGCCCCCTCATGCTCCTCCACTTGGGAAGTGCCCCTGTCCTCGTCGTCTCCTCGGCTGAGGGAGCCCGCGAGATCATGAAAACACACGACTTGGCTTTTGCAAGCAGACCAAAGATGGTCATCTTTGAGAAGCTGCTCTACAACTGCAATGATATATCCTTCTCGACTTATGGCGAAGAGTGGCGGCTGAAGAAGAGCATATGTGTCTTGAATCTTCTCAGCAACAAAAGGGTTCGCTCCTTTCTCGCAGTTAGAGAAGAGGAAACAAAGTGCATGATTGACAAGATAAAGGAAGCATCATCTCTTTCGTCGGTTTTGAACTTGAGCGAGATGTTTGAGACACTGACTTATGGTGTTATCAGTAGAGTGGCCACGGGTAGGAAGTACTATACAGGTGGGGATGGTACTTGTGAGTTGTTGAGGGAGTTTGTGGAGTTACTGGGATACATTAACGTTGGGGACTATATCCCATGGCTTGCTTGGTTGAATCGTTTTAATGGCTTGGAGGCTAGACTAGACAGAGTGGCTAGAGAGTTAGATGAGTTATTGGAGAGAGTAATTGAAGAGCATGTAGATAGTAATTCAGAGAGTGGAAATGATGGTCCGTCTCATACTGAAAATGTGGATGAAAAGGATTTTGTGGATGTTTTACTTGACATTCAAAGAAAAAACTCGCTTGGTTTTTCCCTTGACAGAGTTAGCGTAAAGGCAATTGTTTTGGTATATTGTTACTTACCTCTCTATCTATCTAACTTGATATATCTCTGTGCTTGATTAATTATTAGTATATTCTCTAAATGCTTAACCACATGAAAGTATGTTGGCTATTGAGATATATATATATATATATAGCATGCATCTCAATCGATTGCAATATTTTCTGTAGGATATGTTTGCTGCTGGAACTGATACCTCATCTACATTCCTGGAATGGGTAATGAGTGAGCTTTTGAGGCATCCAATGATCATGAACAAGGTACAGAATGAGGTTCGAGCAACTGTTGGCGACAAGAAAGACATCACGGAGGAGGATCTGATTGAAATGCACTACTTGAAGGCGGTGATGAAGGAAACTCTTCGCTTACACACTCCAATTCCGTTACTATTGCCCAGGATATCAACTAGAGATGTCCAGATAAATGGTTACACCATTAAAGCCGGCACACACGTTATAGTGAATGCATGGCATATCGGAAGAGATTCTAAGTCCTACGACAACCCTGAAAAGTTTGAACCGGAGAGGTTTTTGATGCATAGCGGTATAGATTATAAAGGAAATAACTTCCAATTTATACCATTTGGAGCTGGTAGAAGGATATGCCCGGGAATACTATTTGCGACGGCCATGAATGAGATGATTTTGGCAAACATGCTACACAAGTTCAACTGGGAATTGCCAAATGGTGCAAAAGGTGAAGATTTGAATATGAAAGAAGGTCCAGGTTTAACCACACACAGAAAATATCCACTTAAAGTAATTGCTGTTCCATATTTTCAATGAAAGGTAGAGGATTTCTGTGTGCTTGTCAATGTACGTACGTGCTTAATCTTTGGACTTGTAAAACAAGTAAATTGTGAAATGAAAGACATCGATTTGTATCTATATGTGTATGTATTACGTACAGAACTTGATACGCTTTTTTAATTTCTGAAAGAATTTTGATATGCTTATAGAGTTATAGATGTGGATAAATGTTGATCAAAGCATGGTCGGAGAAAAAAAATAATTGAACTTTTCTTTATAATCTAACTACGGAGCTCAGATAAGGAGTTCTGTTCTATTAGATGTTCTATTGGAGCAAATGCATCCATTACTTGAGCAATTGTTCAAGCAATTTTCTAAATTGCTTGAGCAATTTGAAATTACCAAACTGTTTGAGTAGTTCCGAAACAGAATACAGCAGTTCACAAACTGCTCAAGCAGTTACTATTCAGTGACCGAATGAGGGTGTGACACGTGTCATCTCCGAATTGTAATTTCGACAAAATAAATATGATGTATTTTTTCGCAAGTAATTTCATAAAGGAATTGCAATTTTATTTCTCGAAAATTTAAATACTTAATGGAAAGATAATGACAACATTTATTCTTAATACAATTGCTAAAATTACTCTGGAAAGAGTACGTGTGGTTGATAACAATCCGTAAATGTATCATCGGCAGCTTCACCTTCTTTATCTTCTGTTTCCTTAAGGAAATCTAGTTTCTTCTTAGTAAAGTACCTTTTGGAGATCGGGGTCATAGCCTCCAAATTCATTGTTATGATTCTTGTTTCTTCCTCTTGTTTCTTGCTCTTGTTTCTTGAGTTGGAGCTCACTTGCCGCCCTTGCTTCTTTTCGTTGTTGAAGTTGTATATACTCTTTGTAATAATTGAGCACACTTTCATTATGCATCTTCCTCGTGGAATGCTACGATGCTTGATAACTTGCCATGGTTTGCAAAACCTCAGTGCGTTGATCAATAGGAGTCTTACCTTTTTTTTGACGCCTTACTTCCTTTGCCGCGTTGCATCCCATTGGTCTAACCGGACTCGACGGACTAGTGCCAACGTAGGTGGGTGGTGCTTCATTCACTTCTTCGTCACCCAAATTTATGATTGGAGATGATTCGGTAACGGAGGAAGTCTCTTCATATGAGCTTACATACGGAGACGGAGTACTTGGTTCAACATCTCGGTAACTTGTATGGTCCTTAAGAACTTCATAACATTCAAAGTGGGTGAACGGTCTTTTCTTAGTGGCATAGTAGTATGCTTGAGCTTGCTTAATCTAAAAATATACAGTAAATTAATTAGATTAAAATGACATATAAAAAGTAAATTAAAAATTCACTAAATTAATTACATAGTAGAAATTAAATAAAAATGAGATGATGAGTATAAGAAGTTACCTCATCCATTGGAGAAGTGCTGCTAGCTCTACGCTTACATGTATCTCGCAAACATTAACCCCATTTTTGCAATGGTATCTTGAATTTATTGTAGTGAGACGCAAGCGCAATTTGAGACCTAGGCTCCTCTCGAGATGTTTCTCCTTCCGATGGCACCCAATTTTGCATGTAATCGGCATGAATTTTCTCCCATAATTTATCCTTCATTTGTTTGTTGCCGTTGAATTCATCAATACTATGACGTGCGAAAGAGATGCACATTTGTAAATCTTCGGAAGGAAGCCAATGGGTGGCTATTTTTTCGAAAAAATGCTTAAGAAAATGAGAGTAGAGATGGACGGAGATGTGAAATTTGTCGTGCACAAATTAGTGTGAGTTGTGAAATAAATATTGGTGTAGTATTTATATGAAAATATTATGGGGTGTTATGCAATTTTTTGGGATTTCTTTTTACAATTTTTTAGGATTTTTTTGCAAATATTTTGGGTATTCCCGTTTATATCCGTTCTGAAAAATAAGTTATCGTTCTGTTTGAATATCAGCCGTTGGATCAGATTTTGATTTCAAAATCAACGGCCCAAATTAACTGGCTCGTTGGATTTTTTTTCTGGTTTGGTAAGGCCACGTGTTAGCCCATGATTGGTTGGTAACTTCTTCTTTTTTCACCTTTTACTGGGGCAAATAAAAAAAAACTGACGTCAGCTGACGTCACCCATGTGCCGGTGGGCTCCGTCAACTGCTCGTCCTGGTTTTGCTCGATCCGGAGCTCGAGCTCGGGTCAACGAGCAACCCGACTGATTTTTTTGATCCGGTGCATTCCGTTTTTTGGTTTGCTCGATCGGTTGTCGGCGGGTCCCGCCTTTGCTCATACAACTCGGCAAAAAACTGCTCGCCGATAGAGTTGCTCTCAGAGATGCTCTTATCTTATAGGTACCTGATATATACATGTGCCGAACTCCTTTTTCTCTCTCTTTTTGGTTATGATTACGAGTCTACGATTGATTAGACGTCGATACAAATTTATTCCTACTAATTAAGCACTAAATGTAGTCGCCGGTCCTTATATATATCGTACAGTACAGAACAATATCAATCTGCTTCAGTAAATTCTGCGCCATCAAGATAATGAATATGTGGACATCAAATTAATTTGAGATCTCCTTATCCAGTACGTAAGTGAAATTAAGCACGTCAAAACAGCAATTTGCAGAAGACGATTAATTGGGAATTGGTTACCAAGCTAGTCCTATAGATAGGAAGGGGTTAACGAATCTCCTCAAAATTAACAATGGGGGAGCTAAATGCGACCACGTTCTCTTTGGCCCTTGTCGCCATTTTTCTCATCTTCGTATACAGACGGTTCTACACTAGTACTCCAAAGAAGTCACCTTCTTCTCCACCAAAGGAGGGATAAGTGATGGATATCCCTCCTTTGGTGGAGGAGAGAAATATACAGAGTGTTTCAATGACTAAAAATAATAGAATGGAAAGACATGTACGGGAGACAATTAAAAAAATTGGATAAAGAAAGCAATAGAGTTAATTAAAGCAATCATGCATGGCCACAAGTTAATTATGAGAGTTGATTATAAAACCCGTAAGCTCATTTCATTCAATAATAAGTTTTGTAGAAAACCAAACCAATAGAGTTTGAGAAATAGAAAGTAAAGGTCCTAGAGGGGGGGTGAATAGGCCTTTACCACCTTTTCGTTTAATTCTGTTCCCGGGATAGCAAGATATTGTCCTATCCCGAAACACAGGATACGAGTAGAAGAGAGAAAAGCAGTAACGAAAGAATAACACCAGATGTTTTTGGTGACGCAGAAATCCTACAACCAGGATAAAAACTGCGTGCCCCTAACTCTTGAGGGACAAATCTTTCCACTAATTTGTAACTCACACAATTACAAGTTTCTGGCACTCTGGGGATACATAACCCTTATGCTATCCTGACTAGTCTACCCACTAGTACAAACAGAGCTACACTACTTTAATCTATGTGCTTACACTTGGAAAGAAAAACTGAAGTATCAAAACAGATCTTTAACTACTCTTCAAGTTAAAACCTTCTTGAACAACTTCATGGGTTGGGCATCTCCACACTTTATCTCTATGGAATGCACAATGCAATGATGCATATGAGTTTTGGAAAACAGTTTTTATGTTTTAGAAACCATGTCTATTATGCGCAGTTATGAGCAACCAAAAGACATGGAAGAGGGAGAGAAGATAGAAGAGAAACTACACACGAATGTGCTCTCAAAGAGTACCAAAACAGAATAACCTAAACACCCAAGTATCTCACTCAACCAACCAACTTTTCAAAACAGTTTAGACACCTTATATAGACCATACAAAACAGCAGCACAATGCACCAAGTAAGTAAGGCAAAGAAGAAGTCCAAGACAGCTGAAAAGCACGTGTTACAACAGCACATAGTGCTGCCCTAAGCATAGTCCTAATAGAGAGCAAAACGGGTCTGCAAACTGATGGGACAACTGCACGACTACAAGGAAGAAAGAAACCAAAACATCTTTTGTATTTCCTTATACCCAGTAGAACAAATCAGTGAGAGACTACACACATAGGGATCAAGCATAGCATTGAATCACGTGGTCAACTATCATAAGAGAAAGCCTATGGCTGTCCAAGAAACAACTCAGATTTGACTAAACAGATATGACACAGTAAACAAAGCAGAAGCATGTTTCAAGGCAAAATGCTAAGTCAACATCAGTTTTCCATTTGGGGTAAGATGTATTTTAGGAGGGAAAACACAACACACAACCTATTACCAGAAATGGCAAAGCATGCAAAAAGAGTATCACGTGAAGGCCAAAGCTATCCTAAAATCAGATTGTAAAGCACATGCATAAAGTAGCACAAAGTCCTAAGTATCACATGTTGGCTTAACACATTTGAATTTTAAGGACAACTAGCAAGCACCAGGGTAAATGCAAGAGATTAACCTAGGCTGCTACAAAGTGCATGCATACTGAAATCAGATTATCTTAAGTAACCGAACCCAGATAAGAACATGTTCACAGAATCATACCAGAACAGCAGGGATACATGCACACTATCATATCCTAAATGAAAAACATGATATGCAATGAATAAACTACCTGATGTACCAAGGAGATAAATTATGGAGATGCCAACATCTTCAATCTCTTGTCTGAATGAACATCGAGTCTTATCGTGTTTTGTCAATCGTCAAGGAAGTGCCAATTCATGTGTATGCCTTCAATCTCCCCATTTGGCATTCCTTGACAAAACACACAAAACCTGCATAAACAGAGTATAGCACAATACACCATATGCACCCTAAAGATTATCAAAGTACAGAGTATAAAATCAGCACTCCCCCTGACTGGTTACCCGTGATAGGACCACAAGTACCTATCCCAGCCAGGTTCCCATCCAACAGTACCTGCATGGTTAGTTCTCCCCCTTTTTGTCTAGGAAAGACAAAGGGTAAACAACAGATAAACTAATATCATAAAACGGAAACCAGTGTTCAGGGACACAACCCACATAACCAAAAACCAAAGTGCTAGTGTTCAGAAGGAGGACCGAAAGAAGAAAAAAAAAACTGAAACAATAGAAGACCAACAGAAAAGAGATTTGAGCAGTAGAGTTAAACATCATCTTCATCAACATCCTCAGCTAGAGTCCCCATCTCCCCAAGATGAACCGTGGAGCCAGAGTCGGAGGGAGACGAAGCCGCGGTGCTATCCACTAGAGGAGAAGACACACTAGGCTCAGGAACAGGATCTGCAGTAGTGCTGGAAACAAGTACAGAGATTTCAGCTTTGAATTTCTCCAGCTGCTCGACCAGATGCTCCTTCAATTCCTTGACTGCACCATTGACCATGGACTGGACCGCTACCTTGAGGAACTGTTGGTCCATCGGCTCCACGTACTCGTTTGATTGGTGAGCAGATTTATTGATCGTAAGAGCATCCACCAAAGAGGGTTCTGGGCCATAGTGGTCACCTCCCCACAAGGGAACCCCAGCATCACCGCAAAGCTTGGTGATGAGACAGGGAAACACCAAAGCCTTTGCAAGCGAGCTGCGGTGGTTCACACCAGCAGTCCTAATGGCCTGGAACATGAAGTATTCGGCAGGGATGATAGGTCGAGGTGGGTCATGGCTGAGATAGGCCATCAGAATTGCATGCTTGATAGGGATCTTGCTCGTCTGAGAGGCAGGATAAAAGAGAGTCCGAACGAGGAACCCCAAAGCCGTGAACCACTCAGTCAAGAAACGGCTGGTGAGAAATGTACCCGTGACAGGTTCAGCAGGAGGAGAGGAATAGAGACGAGTAGCAAGCTCATTAATAGTATAAGAATTTGAGTACTCAGTGAAGCTTTGCAAAACGCCATCAGTAGTGGTGGGGAGACCAAGAGCATTACGTATCCCGGAGGGAGAGCAGTTGACTTGAACACCACGAACGCATACACACACTTATTGCTTGGACCGGATACGAACTTCCGTGGACACCGTGGAGGGGAAGTTGGCATAGAACTCCTGGACCAAGGTACGATTGTACTGAGGAAGGGAGCTGAAAGCCTTGACCCATCCCAGACGGGTGACCAAAGCAAGCAGAGCAGGATGCAGAGAGGAGAAATCGATGGGCCTTTCAGCAACAATGGGCCGATTTACAGTGACATACCCAAAAAGACTGCGAGTTTCTGAAGAGACAAAGTGCGAGACTGGAGGAAGTAGAGAGAAATCACCGGAGAGAGACTTGGAAGATGCCTTAGGTCTGGACTTGGCAGGAGTGGGCTTGCCCTTAGAAGCCACAGGAGTGGCCTTGACCTTCGACCGCGTAACCCTCTGCCTCAAGGGTTCAGAGAACGAAGAAGCAGGGGATGAACCGGAGGGACTGGCAGGAACAGGCCGCTTGCGCTTGCGGAGAACCGGTGGAGACTGAGCAGTAGGAGCAGTAGGAGAGAGATCAGGCTGAGATTGCCCGACAGGAGAAGGGAGATCCACTGGAGGTGGAGAGATCGGAGTTTGAGTGACCGAAGGCTGAGCAACCGGAGGAGAGGGATTGACTTGAGTCTGAGTATCAGGAGGAGAGGAGACAGGCACTGGGTCTTCTATAGGAAGATCTGGTGAAGCTTCGACAATAGGAGGAGCAAGAGGGATATGTGGTGAGGATGGTGGAGGTGAAGGCTTTTTGGAGGCCGAGGGCACAGGTTTGGAAACTTTGTCTGATTTGACAGGGTTCTTCTGAGTACGCCGTTGGCGTTGATAGGTGGAGTTGACAAGAGGAGGCTTCAGATTATCAGTGGCTGGCTTGGAAGGAGGAGACTTAGAAGGTGGAGGAGGTAGGCAGATGATTTCCTCAGGGATGAGAGGATCAGGGTTAGCCATGGGAGAGATGAAGAAAGAGAGAGCTTGAAAAGAGGTGAGTGGCTTGCGATTCCTTATCCTCATGAGTTAGAGAATTTAAAAATAAGGAAAGAACGGAAGCGAAAATGATTCAGTGGGAGAGAGAGAGTTGCAGCAAAAATCAAGCCACTCATTGAATTCTTGAACCGGGAAGTTTCTCTTCTTAAACACACCATCTCCACTCTTCACTTTCCAACGTCTGCAGAGTTAAGTCAGAGAGAAAGCAATAATGACCTAGACCTACGTGAAACACACATGCACCTAGAAGACTCCCCAAAAGCAGATAAAAGGTCACCTCATGCATAGAAAACCCTAACTTCCATTGGATAACAGAGAAGACCAGTGTACCCAGCAGTACAAGAGCAGCTCCCCCTCACGTGATACACAAAAAAAACAGAGTTCAAATTCATACAACCTGTCAGCAAATGTCTTGGGATGGAAACAGTCAGTGAAATCCCAGAGTTTAGACAAACATTTAGGCAAGATTCACAAAAGTGTGACAACTAACTTTCATAAGTCTTGATGGCTCAAATAATTCACATGAGTATATGACTAGAGAGTAATATTGACACCATGTTCTAGAAAACAACAGTCCTTGGAACCATAAGAAAGTGTGTGTGTGTAAAGATCACCTAAGGGGGTACAAGATTGAAGCATAAAATGATATGAGGACCAATAAAAGTAACCAAGTGACTTTGTCACTGCCTTTGAGAGAATTCTGGAAGTTCAATAAACAAAGGACTTTGTCCCAACATGGCATTTGGCCGTCCTCTTTTAAGTTCAAAATAATTTCACCATTTTCTTTCATTTTTAGTCCAAGAGCTCATCTGAGAAATACGTCCTCATAGGTTCATGTAGCAGAAAAGTTACCATTATGTCCTGAGCGCAGTGCTTGAAAGAATAATGTGTGTTTCAAGGACACTCAGTGGGTAACCAATCCAAACCCATCGAAGGATAGATAACGTCTCAGGGATCCCCACTGGTTCCGGTTAAGGTGCACCCAGCAAAAGACTAGCCCGTTCCTTTACTTTATTCATTTAACAAAAGGCACCAGATTTTCAAATTAGCTCTTCAGCAACCAGTTCAACTCACTCAGTTTTCTAGCTCAAGTGATGTACACCCCACAAGACAATCTTTTGTGCTTAAGGTTCCTTTTAGTTCCAAGAAAAGGTTCAGACCACATGCTCAACATTCTCAGAGACATAGATGCATATACACAAGTGAAAAATGCAGCAAATTTTCAACAAGAATCATGAAATAAGAGCACAACACCTTAGATCAAGTTCAGAAATATTGTCAGGGATGCATCCTCTAACTCGTATCCCAACAATAGCCAACAATTATTTTCAGAAAAGTAAAAAGACTTGAAAAATAAACTTAGACGAGTGAGGAAGAGAACTCAGGTAATGGTGCATACACCAATGGCATTCCTAAGACTTTCAAACCTCAGGTTATCCAAAGGCTTAGTGAACAAATCTGCCAATTGTTGCTCTGTTGGAATAAATATCATTTCAAGCTGATTATCTTCAACCAAATTTCTAATGAAATGATATCTAATCTCTATATGCTTCGTCCTAGAGTGCAACACAGGGTTCTTAGAAATATTGATAGTAGAGGTGTTATCACAGAATAGGGATAGGATACCTTGCTCAAATCCGTAGTCGCTCAGCATGTGTTTCATCCAAAGGAGTTGTGTGCAGCAACTTCCAGTAGCTATATACTCAGCTTGAGCAGTAGACAGGGATACACAGTTCTGCTTCCTGCTGTGCCACGATACCAGGTTGTTCCCAACAAAGAAGCAACCTCCCGAGGTGCTCTTCCTATCCGTGGCATCTCCAGCCCAATCCGAGTTTGAATACCCTGCAATCTCAGTGTTAGTATCTGTTGTATACAAGATTCCAAATGCACACATACCTGAGACGTATCGGATGATACGCTTGACTGCCTTTACATGGGATTCCTTGGGGTTGGCTTGATACCGAGCACAAACACCCACACTGAAGGAGATGTCAGGTCTGCTGGCTGTGAGGTAGAGCAAGCTTCCAATCATGCTTCTGTAAAGGGTTTGATCAGCATTGGTACCCTCCAGATCTGCACTGATTCTGCATGAAGTCCCCATCGGGTTCCGGATGGGAGAGGCTCCTTCCATCCCAAACTTCTTCACAAGTTCCATCGCATACTTTTCCTGCGAAATGAACAAATCATCTTTCCTTTGCTGAACTTGTAGTCCAAGGAAGAAGTTTAGTTTACCACACAAGCTCATTTCAAATTCTTGTTTCATTAGAGTGACAAACTCCTCAACAAGGTTTTTAGAGGTAGAACCAAACACCACATCATCCACATAGATTTGAGCAATTATCATGTGATGTGAAACATTCTTGACAAACATGGTTTTATCAATGGAACCCCTCACGTACCCATGGTCAATCAGGTGTGTAGACAACTTCTCGTACCAAGCTCTAGGAGCTTGCTTCAAACCATAAAGGGCTTTGTCTAACCTGTAAACATAATCGGGATGGGAAGAGCTCTAAAATCCTGGGGGCTGTTCTACATACACTTCTTCTTTCAAAATTCCATTTAAAAAGGAACTTTTCACATCCATTTGAAAGAGGTCAAATTTCAGAAAGCAGGCAATAGCTAGGAGCAGCCTAACAGACTCTAGTCTTGCTACGGGAGCAAAAGTCTCATCAAAATCTAAGCCTTCAATTTGGGAATATACTTGCACTACTAACCTAGCCTTGTTTCTAGTGATTATTCCCTTTTCATCAGTTTTGTTCTTGAACACCCATTTTGTTCCTATGACATTTTTATCCTTAGGTCTAGGGACTAAATGCCAAACACTACTTTTCTCAAACTGATTTAGCTCATCCTGCATGGCAACAATCCACTCTGGATCCTTCAAGGCGTCTCTAATAGTCTTAGGTTCCACACTAGACACAAAGCCGTAACAAGCAATTCTATTTATAGCTAACCTATGCATCGTAAGAAAGCTCTTGAGATTTACCAGATTACTCACATACACTTTGGACTTACTTTGGGTCTGTCTTGGCTCGTCCACCATGCCAATCACGTCCAAGGGAGAATGGTCTTTTTGCACTTGACGTTTCCCAACATGGTGTGACTTCTGGATAGTCAGGGTCTGATCTATCCCGGCGCCTTCCTTATCAGATTCTGCATCCTAGGATACGTCATCAGGGATAGGATTCTGTTCATCAATGGGAGTCTCAGCATCTTTGGGAGATGTCACAGTGCTCACATCCTCAACCTGCGCATTTCTAGAAGAATGGTTGTGAGAGCATACAGGAGAATCATTGATAGCCACATTCACCGTTTCTACAACTTTGCAGGTTCTCTTGTTGTAGACTCGGTAAGCACGGCTATTCAATGCATAGCCCAGAAAGACACCCCTATCACATTTAGCATCGAACTTTGTTAAATACTCACGGTCTCTGTAAATGAAACAAGGGCTTCCAAAAGCTTTTAGATGTGAGATATTTGGTTTATTTCCTTTCCAAAGTTCGTAGGGAGTCTTACTAGTGCCTGGTCTAAAGATTACACGATTGAGGGTGTAACAAGCATTAAAGATTGCTTCAGCCCAAAACATGTGAGGAAAATCTGCAGAACTTAACATAACCCTACCCATCTCAATCAAAACCCTATTCTTCCTCTCAACAATCCCATTTTGTTGGGGTGTGATGGGAGCTGAAAACTCATGGTGCACACCATTTTCCTCACAATACTCAGCAAACAAAGAATTTTCAAACTCGATTCCATGATCCGATCTAATCCTTAAAATGCATTTGTTTTCAGAAAGTTTCTCATTTGAAATTCGTTTTGCTAGTTCAAAAAACTTCCCAAAGGTTTGAGTTTTGTCACCTAGAAAAATGACCCAAGTAAATCTAGAAAAGTCATCTACCACAACAAGTACATATTTCTTCTTTGCAAGACTTTCAGTTTCTACAGGGCCTACAAGGTCTAAGTGAAGTAACTCAAGAATATTAGAGGTTGGCCTAGCATTTAGAACAGGATGGGAGGTTCGGGATAGCTTACCCATTTTGCAGTCTCCACACATACTTGTAGCTCTCCCGGATAGCTTGGGCAGACCACGAGCTCCATCCTTTGAAGACAGCTTCACCACATCTTGATGGTTAAGGTGGAACATCCTTCGATGCCACAGATCTAGCAGGCTTTCTTGAGTTGAGGATAGGAAGCACACATCATGTTCCAATCTCTTGTTCGCTTGAACACAGTAGCAGTGGTCTCTTGACCTCTCCCCTTTCATCACACATCTCCCTTCTCCATCAAGAACAGTGCACTTAGACGAGTCAAAGGTTACTGTCTCGTATTCATCAACTATCTGGCTCACGCTCAGCAGACACACTTCTAAACCTGCTACCAGCAACACGTTCTTCAGGGCTGGGAGACCTGGAGTATCAACTGTTCCGCTTCCAATGATCTCTGCCTTGGCACCATCTCCAAACATGACATCACCAACTGGATGAGTGTCATCCATGGACGAAAATGAAAGGACCCAACCCCGATTTAGCTTCCTAAATCGGAATCAAACCCCTTCGAAAACACGAACCAACAAAAACTTTTCGAAATTTGGGCAGAGTTTCGTTACTAGCGTGGAATTACCATTACCTGCACGCTGAAAATACACTTCATCCTATGCCACAAAAAGCAAACCGTGGGCACCAATCCCATCCGGATTTCTCAATATATCAACAGTAAAGTAAACAATACATATAATATATACTTTACTGAAATCCGGGTAAAATCGTATAACATATTCAATAGGACGCTCAAAGCGACTTCTAATACATAATCATATACGCATACCACAGTAGGTAGAACAATAAACCTACTGGATGAAACAAAGTAGCTCGAGCACTATGCCTCCGACCACGACGTGCGACACCAGAGCCTGAACTGCAAACTGGGCACGGAAACCGAAAAGCCCAGGTGAAAGACAATAAACACGTTAGAGTGAGTGGACGAAAATAAATGTCTTTCACCAGTTTATATATATATATATTATAAAAACATATGCGAGTCCAGATAAATAAAACAACATATGTACACGAGGTAAAACTCATACTCCTCCAGTGTACCGAGCATGCAAATAAAATCCCACGGGGTCACTCATGGACTCCACCGTGCTAGTACAGTCTGAACCACGGAGTCCCTGACTACCACGTGATTCTAAGCCAGAAATGGCCTCGGTTCCGGGGAATACGCCCCTCACCGGTCTGGTTGGGGAAACGCCCCTCCAGGCGGCCCTCCGTCGGGGATCAGCCGACGAGGCAAGGTGTATCGATACAACAACGTAACTGAGACTGTACTCTGTGTAAACCAAATCATAAACAGTTCGATGCAAATGCATGAAATAACATATAAGTGTATGTATATTCCTATACGTATATCCGTATAAGTATAATCGTATAATCGTAAACACATGCTCATATTTAATATAATCTCGTATGAAATCTCATGCCCGTAAATCATCATCATACTGCATGCTCAAGTTTATAAAATCATATAAAAGACTCGCAAACAATCCGTGAAAAGAAATGTCCACTCACAGACTGGCGTAACGCGTATCGCGTTAACCCGTGATCCGGCGGAATGTCCCTCGCCAAATAAACGATCACGAACCCCTGAATATCCACAATGTCCAATATTCAAAGTCATAATCCGACAATACAAATCAAATCACGAGAAACCACCGTTCTCGGAAATACACAATTTAAAGTCGACGAATCGTCGAAAATCCGTATATACCACCTCAATACCTCGCTTTACGTTCGGACGCTCAACTCGAAAAACGAACCTCCCCACTGCGTTCGGAGCGCGATTTCGAGTCAAACGACATGCAACTTGCCGAAAGTCAAAAAGTCAACCCGTTGACCGTTGACCGCCGTTGACCGCCGCCCACGGCGGCGCCGCCACTGACCGGAAGATTTCTCGGCGGAGCAACCTCTATTCCATGCAAAACCACCCACTGAGCAACTTTGTCAACTGCACCGAAGTCCAATTCGCACTCTAACATGGTCAATTTCAATGAAACCCGAATTGTACACAAATTTTCCAATCCAAAATTCTCCATGTATACATCGAATTGAAACACGAAACTTACAGGGAAGCATCAAGGGGATGAGAGCTACAAAGCCCACTCAAAATTGTAGCTCGATTTGGCCTGAAATGATGAACCCGAAAACACCCAATTTCTTCAACTTTTTGATCGGAAAATCTTCTCTTTCCGGCGAGCCTCGCCGTCGACGGGGACTGGGGATAGGTAGAGGGGACCGAGGCGCACCTAGAGGAACCAACCCCGAGCCTTGGGGTGGCCGGAATCGTCGCGCCGCCATGAACCACCGTGAGTCTCGTCGGCCTCCTCCTCCTCCCACCGAGTTGACTCAGTCAACTCGGTCAACTCCTCATTTAGAAATGTTGACTTTCCCATTTCGGTAACCTGCTATTTATAGCCTTTCCCAATTTGGAAACTCATAATTATCCATTTCGACGAACTTCAAACGCGCGTAACTTTCTCGTCGTAATTCCGATTCCGATAATTCTTGCGGCCACATACTCGTCTCGACATATTCTTCCAATATTCATCCAAAGTCAAACACATCGGCCAATCGGATAAAAAGTCAACCCTTCAAAGCAACACACATTAAATCGACTAAATAATCAACAAACGGCAAAATTCGCAACCAATTCCTCGTAACTCCAAATCATGCTCCGGAAGTTCCCACAAACTCGAAATTAAATTCCGAACAACTTCCGTGAAGAAGCCGAACCCAAATTCTCGTCCGGTAATTTAGTCGTTAAGTAGCCCACCATTTAAATCTGAACTTCAAATATTCATAACTAATTCTTCGGTCGTCCAAATAACGATCCGAAACCGCCCACAAACTCGTAATCACACGTACAACGACTCTCGAGAAGAGACCCTGCTCCAATTCTCGGCTAATAATCAAGTCGTTAACAAACTTCGGCGATTAAAACGACTGTCGCAAATCTGCGACTACGTGCAAGCACATCAATCAAGCTGATCATACTGCTGATTCTGGTCCGGGTCGTCACAAATCCACCCCCCTTAGAAAAATTTCGACCTCGAAATTTCTGAGTCTGCTGGCTAAACGTAGGAGCACTGCCTCTGCATACTGCTCAACTCACCAACGGTAATCTCAACTGAACAACTCTGATCACAAACTTCACAATAGGAGATAATTCCGTGCTGTAATTCCTGTACCCTCAAATCACAAATCTGAACTGGCTCACATAATCGTCAAGTGTTCCTGCATACGGAACGGATAGGGTACACAATGCAAAACTAACCTGAAACACAGTTCCGCCTCACGGAACACAACACACATAAAAGCCAACACTATAGGCGATGCCGAACCATACAGCATAACACAAACTCGCCTATGGCCACACACGGATCAAAATATCAAGGCAAATCACAACTCAGTTCACACATCAATATATCTCACATATTCATATCAGCATAGCTCGAACATCGAACTCGGGCAATAACCACTCCATTTCCGCTAATCTGATAGTCTGTGGTAACACACTCCACAAAATCGGAAACAAACATCAACTCAAATTCAAACCAAATTCACTCCAACACAATGAAGTACAACATCGTTCCTCAAAACGACGTCAAACAATATCAAAATCACAGTGGACAACAACCTGGTACTGCAAGCAACCTCGAACAGCTGAAACTGCTGGTCTCGAATCCTCCGGAACTACAATACCAAGGTCCACAACATGCCCTCCAAGGCCTGAATAGTCCTCAAAGATCGCTCGCCAATCCGAGGATAAGAACTGGTACCAACTCGTAATCTGGTCCCCAATGCTTACTGCAAAGCTTGCCAACACTCCGTCGTAGCTGATTATCTCGATCAGCGGACTGGGACACAGATACACCACGTAAATAGCCAATCTTCGTCAAACATAGCTATGCTAGCCAACCACTGGAATCATCTCCGAAAGTACAAGGAACTATACGTACTGAGTACGTCAGACGACCTACAAAGGCCCAACAACTGGTATCACGAACCAAAGTGCAAACAACATACACAAACACAGCAACAATCGCCACGTCTAATCGAAAATCTTCAATGGCTGACACTTCTCGGCAAGTCTCTGCCTCCTAGCCATTGCCAGTCGACGAATGTGGCATCAGCACACACAAGTTGCGCTCGCACAAACTGCTATATCGTTTTTCATGTTGCGTCACGAGTAGTAACTCGAAATATCTGACACATCTCCGTGCCACTAGCGCCAACCGCGCACAAAATCATGAGCCTCAACACCATCATACTCGAACTCAGCTCTCGTAGCCCACAACTCGGCTAACATGGAAACTCGAGCCACACACACATGAAACACTGAAGCTCCTGACTCTCGACTGAATGCATCAGTAACAACATCCCAAACTAATGGTCAAAGTATAATCTCTAGCCTTTTCCGAACAAACTCAAAGGTACAGCCATAGTCGTTAGTCGACCTCATCCATCTACACTGCCTCAAGCCCAAATCTGGCCGAAAATGCAAGTGGAGGAAACTCAAATGATCAGTGTACATCCTACACCTCATTGCACGCCATAGCTGTAGTGTCTCGAACTCTCTGATGCTAACACAAGAACAGCTACACCCAATATCATACACTGGATACGTAGCCCCATAAAGGTTCTACAACCTGAAACCATGAGCCACCACTCTGCTACACAGCATCAAAACGTAACCAAATCCAAACCTCGATGCATCGCCATAATCCACAAACTCGTCGTAGTCATCAGGTAGGGTCAAAACCGATGAAACGATCGATCATCCCGCAAGAGTCAGTAACTCTCCTTGCGTGCATCGAACCACTCGAACGTGATACCTTCTTGTCAATTTGGAAAATAGAGTGGCAATCCAGGAAAATCCTGCACAAGCCGTCGGTAATAGCCTGCCAACTCAAGAGACTCCCGATCTCTGGTGCAATGGTAGGGCAAACTCCGAATCATCACGGCTTCGAACCGGTCAGGATCCACGCCGACTCCCTCGGCTAGCATCACATAGCCCAACATCTTCACGCTAATAGACCAAAACTCACACTGGCTGAACTTACAACAGCTAATCATCTCGTGAAGTCCACAAAACCGCTCGCAACTGCTCCAGGTACTGGTCCACACTCTCGGAGTACATCAGGACATTGCCAACGAACATGACCACAACTCGTCCAGAAACCGTCTGAACACATGGTCCATCACGTCCACACGATCTACGGGGCATTGGTCAACCAAATAGCGTGACCAAAAACTCATGATGCCCGCACTGAGATCCGTAAGCCAACAAAGCCACATCTGACTCACCGAACCACAACTGATGGTATCCGGTCCCGAAATCAATCTCCGACAAGACTGGAGCTCTCGCGAGCTGAACAAACCAATCCTCAACCCAAAACGGAGGATACTCACTCTCCTCTGAAACGAATCAGGCTTCCAGTAATCAATACGCCACCTCATCGAACCACCCATCATCAGTACAGACAATGCAAAAGTACATCACGCAAATACGCTGGGTCACATGAAATCTCCTGAAACCTCCTCCAGCAACTCCTGGAGTCAAAACTGTAGCTCCATCAGCTTCGCTGGCTCAGAACGACAATGTGTCGATAAAATGAGTCCAGCGCCTAGTACAAGCTCAATAGTGTAGTCGGTCTCCCGAACTGGAGGAACACCTGGTAACTCCTCCGAAACACGCCAGGAAACTCGGAAACCACCTCAATGTCACCAATAACGGGCCCAGCAACCGAAATATCTACAGCATGGGTTAAGCGAGCAACACAATCCGTCTCCATCATCCGCTCGACCATCACCGCGAAACAGCATTTCGGGGAAATCTGGTCGTCGAAACACAACCTCCTTCTCGAGGTACTCGAACACATCCAATTGCGTCGTCAGTAAGTCCATGCTCACAAACACACCAAAACCACAATACCCAGCTATAACAGATCCACGGCTAAGTCATAACCTCCAACAAGGATCTCGTGACCTCCGGATGGATGCAACACTCTCCAAAACCTCGGAAGTGGAGATACAGGTACAATCGCCATGGACATCAAGCAATAGTAACCTCGGAGAAAAGTCTGTCCTCAAACAAGGTCATGGCACGAACTCCAACATGCCCAACTGGCCACACACATCAACTGTGACTTGCTGACTAACTCGTCAACAGGGTGCATTAGTCAGATCGCAGGAACAACATGAGGATCTCCTCGTAAACTCTGAGCTGCCGAACCGCTACAACAGCTGACCAAGGGCGCTCCCTCGTAACGTGATCCTCCTGGCCACCACAATGGCAACAGAGAGTGTACCACAAACACAAGTCACCGCAACACCTGCTGCGTGAAAGGATCACCAACGATCGCCCAAACTCATGCCACAGGAGCAAATCCGCTACTCTGTGATCTCCGCCATCGCCAAATGGATTAGCAGAAGATCCTCAACATAACCGAAAAGGCCACAGTCTGATGACGTCACTGATCCCGAAGTGTCGGAACTCAACCTCATCAAAATCTCACTGCTGAATCCACTTTCCTCAAACCGTCACATCGAAAACCGTACACATCTTTCCCTCACAATAACCTCGCCACTGAGTGCAGCACACTAAGCTCCTCACGGATATCTCGAGGCACATCAATCCGAATCTCTCTGATACTCAGGTTCAAACTCATCTCGAACCTCGCACACTGCTTCCTCTGAAGCCACATAACTCGTGCAAACCGAAATAACATAGGAACAATGCATCACTGCCTCAGGTGGGTAAGCACTCCACATTCGATTGCTGGATAGCCTGACAACACCATCACTGTTTACACAACACTCTAAATGTAGGCCATGGAGTCACAACCGGATCTCACACAATATCAGCCCACAAATTACAACAAACTGAATCAGGCACACATCCCTGCCATAAATCTCAGCTCTGAGGCAACACATAGATGCTCATATACACATCCCCAGGCAAACCGTGCCACACATTCTCTGAACTCTGAATACTCATCCAAATCCACAGTTCACTGGCAATTCACGCGTCGAATGATCCTCAACAGGATCCACAACCGAAACGACACGGAAAGCACGTCAGGAGGCATCCTAATGAATACAATATCGTTCACAACAAGTGGAACGTAATCATGGAACTTCAAATATTTGAAAGCATACAACACCCGGAATTTGATGATTATCCGCCGGCCGGTCGGGTCACCATTCCAGTCATGCTGTACATTCTCAAATATCCTTAGTAAACACGACTACAGAAGTCTACAGAACCTATAACCTAATGCTCTGATACCAAGCTGAAAGGACCCAACCCCGATTTAGCTTCCTAAATCGGAATCAAACCCCTTCGAAAACACGAACCAACAAAAACTTTTCGAAATTTGGGCAGAGTTTCGTTACTAGCGTGGAATTACCATTACCTGCACGCTGAAAATACACTTCATCCTATGCCACAAAAAGCAAACCGTGGGCACCAATCCCATCCGGATTTCTCAATATATCAACAGTAAAGTAAACAATACATATAATATATACTTTACTGAAATCCGGGTAAAATCGTATAACATATTCAATAGGACGCTCAAAGCGACTTCTAATACATAATCATATACGCATACCACAGTAGGTAGAACAATAAACCTACTGGATGAAACAAAGTAGCTCGAGCACTATGCCTCCGACCACGACGTGCGACACCAGAGCCTGAACTGCAAACTGGGCACGGAAACCGAAAAGCCCAGGTGAAAGACAATAAACACGTTAGAGTGAGTGGACGAAAATAAATGTCTTTCACCAGTTTATATATATATATATTATAAAAACATATGCGAGTCCAGATAAATAAAACAACATATGTACACGAGGTAAAACTCATACTCCTCCAGTGTACCGAGCATGCAAATAAAATCCCACGGGGTCACTCATGGACTCCACCGTGCTAGTACAGTCTGAACCACGGAGTCCCTGACTACCACGTGATTCTAAGCCAGAAATGGCCTCGGTTCCGGGGAATACGCCCCTCACCGGTCTGGTTGGGGAAACGCCCCTCCAGGCGGCCCTCCGTCGGGGATCAGCCGACGAGGCAAGGTGTATCGATACAACAACGTAACTGAGACTGTACTCTGTGTAAACCAAATCATAAACAGTTCGATGCAAATGCATGAAATAACATATAAGTGTATGTATATTCGTATACGTATATCCGTATAAGTATAATCGTATAATCGTAAACACATGCTCATATTTAATATAATCTCGTATGAAATCTCATGCCCGTAAATCATCATCATACTGCATGCTCAAGTTTATAAAATCATATAAAAGACTCGCAAACAATCCGTGAAAAGAAATGTCCACTCACAGACTGGCGTAACGCGTATCGCGTTAACCCGTGATCCGGCGGAATGTCCCTCGCCAAATAAACGATCACGAACCCCTGAATATCCACAATGTCCAATATTCAAAGTCATAATCCGACAATACAAATCAAATCACGAGAAACCACCGTTCTCGGAAATACACAATTTAAAGTCGACGAATCGTCGAAAATCCGTATATACCACCTCAATACCTCGCTTTACGTTCGGACGCTCAACTCGAAAAACGAACCTCCCCACTGCGTTCGGAGCGCGATTTCGAGTCAAACGACATGCAACTTGCCGAAAGTCAAAAAGTCAACCCGTTGACCGTTGACCGCCGTTGACCGCCGCCCACGGCGGCGCCGCCACTGACCGGAAGATTTCTCGGCGGAGCAACCTCTATTCCATGCAAAACCACCCACTGAGCAACTTTGTCAACTGCACCGAAGTCCAATTCGCACTCTAACATGGTCAATTTCAATGAAACCCGAATTGTACACAAATTTTCCAATCCAAAATTCTCCATGTATACATCGAATTGAAACACGAAACTTACAGGGAAGCATCAAGGGGATGAGAGCTACAAAGCCCACTCAAAATTGTAGCTCGATTTGGCCTGAAATGATGAACCCGAAAACACCCAATTTCTTCAACTTTTTGATCGGAAAATCTTCTCTTTCCGGCGAGCCTCGCCGTCGACGGGGACTGGGGATAGGTAGAGGGGACCGAGGCGCACCTAGAGGAACCAAACCCGAGCCTTGGGGTGGCCGGAATCGTCGCGCCGCCATGAACCACCGTGAGTCTCGTCGGCCTCCTCCTCCTCCCACCGAGTTGACTCAGTCAACTCGGTCAACTCCTCATTTAGAAATGTTGACTTTCCCATTTCGGTAACCTGCTATTTATAGCCTTTCCCAATTTGGAAACTCATAATTATCCATTTCGACGAACTTCAAACGCGCGTAACTTTCTCGTCGTAATTCCGATTCCGATAATTCTTGCGGCCACATACTCGTCTCGACATATTCTTCCAATATTCATCCAAAGTCAAACACATCGGCCAATCGGATAAAAAGTCAACCCTTCAAAGCAACACACATTAAATCGACTAAATAATCAACAAACGGCAAAATTCGCAACCAATTCCTCGTAACTCCAAATCATGCTCCGGAAGTTCCCACAAACTCTAAATTAAATTCCGAACAACTTCCGTGAAGAAGCCGAACCCAAATTCTCGTCCGGTAATTTAGTCGTTAAGTAGCCCACCATTTAAATCTGAACTTCAAATATTCATAACTAATTCTTCGGTCGTCCAAATAACGATCCGAAACCGCCCACAAACTCGTAATCACACGTACAACGACTCTCGAGAAGAGACCCTGCTCCAATTCTCGGCCAATAATCAAGTCGTTAACAAACTTCGGCGATTAAAACGACTGTCGCAAATCTGCGACTACGTGCAAGCACATCAATCAAGCTGATCATACTGCTGATTCTGGTCCGGGTCGTCACAGAAAACCATTTTCGTTCTCCTGTCATGTGCTTCGAACAGCCGCTGTCCATATACCAAGAATCGGATTTCCTGGTGGAAAGGGCAGTCAAGGCAACGTTGCACATAGCTACAACATTCCTTGCAGCAACAGGTGAGGTCTTAACTCTTGAGAGAAAGCAGATAACTTCTTCCGGTTTCTTCTTGACACCAGGGGCTTTGGGAGACATGACCCTTCTGGTATCCCGGGTTCTATGACCAGATTTTCTGATCCAGTTTGCAGGGACAAGCTTATTCTTCTGCTTTGGGATAGAAAGAGAGTGTGCAATCCTTGTCAGTTCATTGAGGGATTTCTGAAAGTGAGCGAGCAGATTGTTGTTTTGTGAGGTCTTGGCAGGTACATGGTTTCCTCTCAGCTTGTAGCAGTACCGACGAATGTGTCCACTGTTCCCACAGTGAAAGCACCTAATTTGAGAGCCTTTCTTGGGCTTCAACACCTTTGAGGTTTCCGGAGGATCGATCTTCAGCTGAGGCGGAGGCTTTCCTAACACCGAGCTGGTTCCTTTCACGAACGTGGTCTTCTCCGAGCCCTTGGGTTTGTCACCTTCCTCAAACCCCAACCCCTTCTTGCTGCCACCCAGCCTTCCCATCCCACAGATTTGGGATAGCTTCTCCGAGCCAATGGAGAACTTGGCGAACTGGTTTCGGGCGTCCAGCAGGGCTTATTCGAGCTTCAGCTTCTCAGTAGTCAGCAAGCTTATAGTAGAGGACTGGCGGTCCAGCTCTTCTTTGAGAAAAGTCACCTGCTCTTCAAGTTGGGTTTTGGTAGACATCCATTCTGCCTCCTGGGATAGAAACTCTCCTTGTATCCTGGAATGTGTCTCCTTACTCAATGAAAGCTCATTAGATAGAGCTTCATTCTTAGCAAGCATAGACTTTGAGGCTTTACATAAACGCACATACATATCATGCCCTTCATCATCGGAATCCTTGTCCTCGAGAGACTCATCCAATATGACATGAGAGACAAAAGCAACTTTTTCATCTTCTTCTAAATCAGTTTCAGAATTTTCATTTGACTCACTGTCACTCCAAGTTGCTTTTAAAACTTTGTGGGAATTATTTCTTCTGTTGGCACAGTCCACAGCCTTATATCCTATTCCATTGCATTCAAAACATTTCATATCCGTTTTAGGGATAGGAGAGGGTCTGATATCCTGACCTTTCTGTAAGACCTTATTTCTAAAGGGCTTAGAACTAGACCCTTTTGAAAAATTCCGATTAGAGTTGAAAGTTTTCCTTTTCCTTAAAAATTTCTCAAATTGTTTGGTTAGGAAAGCAAATTCTTCATTATCATCATCTTCATTTTCATGCAACTTTTCAACATCAATTTTAACGGAACTTAAAGCAATAGACTTCTCATGCATGGGCCTCTTCTTAAGAGTTTCATAGGTTTTCAGATTTCCAACAAGTTCTTCTAGTGGGTAAGTATCAAGATCATGGGCTTCCTCAATAGCATTCATTTTAGAGTCAAAGAAAGATGGTAAAGCAGTTAAGAACTTCCTAACAATTTTCTTTGATTCAATAGCCTCACCTAAGCTACGACATTGATTCGTGATAGTAAGTACACGACCATAGAAATCATCGATAGACTCTTTGTCACTCATGCTTAGACCTTCAAACTCAAAAATAAGACGTTGAAGTTTTTGTTGTTTAACACGAGAGTTACCTTCATGAGTGTTGATGAGCACTTCCCATGCCTCCTTAGCAGTGGAGCAATGAATGATCCTTTGGCGCTCTGCTTCGGAGACAGCATTGAATAGACAGCTAAGGGCCTTGATGTTTGCTCTAGCCGAATCCTTGTCATCTTTCACCTATTCGGACCTAGGCTTTGAAACTCTTATGGTTGATTCAGCGCCTACTGGTTTTGTGGGATGTGTCCAGCCTTCCTCTACACTTTGCCACAGTATACCATCATCTTGGTAGGAGAGGAAGGCACTCATCATGATTTTCCATTGAGAGAAATCATGTCCATCGAAAAAAGGTGGAACATTTATGGAAGAACCTTTTTCCCGATCCATAACGAACCCCTCAGAGGATCTCACTAGCAAAGGCTAGTGGCCGCTCTGATACCACTTAAAGGTCCTAGAAGGGGGGTGAATAGGCCTTTACCACTTTTTCTTTTAATTCTGTTCCCGGGATAGCAAGATATTGTCCTATCCCGAAACACAGGATACGAGTAGAAGAGAGAAAAGCAGTAACGAAAGAATAACACCAGATGTTTTCGGTGACGCAGAAATCCTATAACCAGGATAAAAACTGCGTGCCCCTAACTCTTGAGGGACAAACCTTTCCACTAATTTGTAACTCACACAATTACAAGTTTCTGGCACTCTGGGGATACATAACCCTTATGCTATCCTGACTAGTCTACCCACTAGTACAAACAGAGCTACACTACTTTAATCTATGTGCTTACACTTGGAAAGAAAAACTGAAGTATCAAAACAGATCTTTAACTACTCTTCAAGTTAAAACCTTCTTGAACAACTTCATGGGTTGGGCATCTCCACACTTTATCTCAATGGAATGCACAATGCAATGATGTATATGAGTTTTGGAAAACAGTTTTTATGTTTTAGAAACCATGTCTATTATGCGCAGTTATGAGCAACCAAAAGACATGGAAGAGGGAGAGAAGATAGAAGAGAAACTACACACGAATGTGCTCTCAAAGAGTACCAAAACAGAATAACCTAAACACCCAAGTATCTCACTCAACCAACCAGCTTTTCAAAACAGTTTAGACACCTTATATAGACCATACAAAACAACAGCACAATGCACCAAGTAAGTAAGGCAAAGAAGAAGTCCAAGACAGCTGAAAAGCACGTGTTACAGCAGCACACAGTGCTGCCCTAAGCATAGTCCTAATAGAGAGCAAAACGGGTCTGCAAACTGATGGGACAACTGCACGACTACAAGGAAGAAATAAACCAAAACATCTTTTGTATTTCCTTATACCCAGTAGAACAAATCAGTGAGAGACTACACACATAGGGGTCAAGCATAGCATTGAATCACGTGGTCAACTATCATAAGAGAAAGCCTATGGCTGTCCAAGAAACAACTCAGATTTGACTAAACAGATATGACACAGTAAACAAAGCATAAGCATGTTTCAAGGCAAAATGATAAGTCAACATCAGTTTTCCATTTGGGGTAAGATGTATTTTAGGAGGGAAAACACAACACACAACCTATTACCAGAAATGGCAAAGCATGCAGAAAGAGTATCACGTGAAGGCCAAAGCTATCCTAAAATCAGATTGTAAAGCACATGCATAAAGTAGCACAAAGTCCTAAGTATCACATGTTGGCTTAACACATTTGAATTTTAAGGACAACTAGCAAGCACCAGGGTAAATGCAAGAGATTAACCTAGGCTGCTACAAAGCGCATGCATACTGAAATCAGATTATCTTAAGTAACCGAACCCAGATAAGAACATGTTCACAGAATCACACCAGAACAGCAGGGATACATGCACACTATCATATCCTAAATGAAAAACATGATATGCAATGAATGAACTACCTGATGTACCAAGGAGATAAATTATGGAGATGCCAACATCTTCAATCTCTTGTCTGAATGAACATCGAGTCTTATCGTGTTTTGTCAATCGTCAAGGAAGTGCCAATTCATGTGTATGCCTTCAGAAAGCCTCACTTTGCGTGAAAGAGAAATCCTCTTGAGAATAATCCAAGAGAGATTAGTTAGTCACAATATTTATTGTGAGATTGAGTATTGTAATCTCAATATTTTTATAGTGAAAGAATCGTTTCTTTTGTTATCTCATTATGATTACACAAAGTGTGGGAAAAGTCAGATCCTGGGATAACTCCTTATCCGTGGGTCTTGTATTAGGTGGTGTTATTTGTAATCTTTTCAACAATTGGTATTAGAGTTTCGGCTTTACACGGTTTAGCTTGTGTCATTCACAATGGAAGAATCAACCTCGACGTCATCAACAACGATGGTTAAATTAACCTCTTCAAATTACTCCATTTGGAAGTCCAGAATGGAGGACATTTTGTATTGCAAAGATTTATTTCAACCTTTGCAGAATGAAGGGGTAAAACCAGCTGAAAAAATTGATGTTGAATGGACATTAATGAATAGGAAAACTGTCGGGCAAATCCGACAATAGATTGACCAAAGTGTCTTTCATCATGTAGCGCAAGAAACAGTTGCGTACACATTATGGACAAAACTAGAGTCTATGTATGAAAGAAAGACATCCTAGAATAAAACCTCTACGATATGGCGATTGGTGAACCTTAAGCATAAGGAGACAAGAAGTGTTTCTGAACACCTAAGTGACTTTCAGGGTTTGGTAAATCAACTCACCAATATGAAGATGGTGCTTGAAGATGAGATGCAAGCATTATTACTTCTTAGCTCCTTGCCAGACAATTGGGACACGCTTGTGGTCTCATTAAGTAATTCACCACCATAAGGTGTTCTAACATTGGACACAGTTAAAGATAGCTTGTTTAATGAAGAATCAAGGAGGAAGGAGCAAGGGATGTCGATAGAGGCTGAGGCGCTTGTTACTGAATATCGTGGAAGACGCATCAACATGAGACCCCACGTCAGAGACAAGTCTAGAGGTAGGTCAAGGGAAAGGTTCAGAGGTAAGCCGAGGACCAAAAGAGACGTGGAGTGTTATCATTGTGGCGAGAAAGGCCAAATGAAGAGAGAATGCAAGAAGTTCAGAAGGGAGCAATGGGGAAAGGGTGATGCAAGCAATGTTGCTGCTACAACTTCTCATGGAGATGAGGTCATCTTTGTTTGTGATGCTGGTAATATCAATTTGGCATCACAGGATACCTGTTGGGTTGTGGATTCTAGTGCATCATTTCATGTAACCTCACGAATGGACTTCTTTACCTCTTATACAAGAGGTGATTTTGGTCATGTAAGGATGGGGAATGATAATACATCCCAGATTATGGGAAAAGGAGATGTTTCCCTAGAAACAAACACTGGTTGTCGTCTAACATTGAAAGACGTGAGACATGTTCCAGATATGCGTCTCAATCTAATATCTACAGGATTTCTAGATGAAGAAGGTTATACTAGTGTGTTTGGGGATAAGAAATGGAAGCTAACGCGAAGTTCCCTAGTGATAGCTCGAGGTAAGAAGGTAAATACCCTTTATTGTATAGAAGCCAAAGTCAATAATGGGTTCGTTAATGATCTCGTAGAAGACTCCTCATTTGAGCTATGGCATAAATGGCTCGGACATATAAGTGAGAAAGGACTTCGAATTCTGGCCAAAAGAGAGACATTAGCCGAGTTGAAAGAAAAATGTACGTCTCTTAAACCATGTTCACATTGCTTGGCTGGAAAGCAATATAAAGCTTATTTCTCCTACAAAACCCCACATAGAAGACCACGTGTTTTGAATTTGGTGCATTCTGATCTTTGTGGTCCAATGACCACGAGTACATATGGAGGTGCATGGTACTTTGTTACCTTTATTGATGATCATTCCAGAAAGGTTTGGGCATTTTCGCTCAAGACGAAAGATCAGGTGTTTGATGTATTCAAACAGTTTCATGCCAGTGTTGAACGAGAAGCTAGCAGAAAGTTAAAGTGTGTCCCCACTGACAACGGAGGAGAGTACATGGGAGCTTTCAAACTTTACTGCATTAGTAACGGAATCATGCATGAACGATTTGTTCCAAAGACTCCACAGCTAAATGGAGTGGCTGAGAGGATGAATAGAACTATTATTGAAAGGGTGAGGCAATGTTTTCTCATGCTAAGTTGCCCAAGAACTTTTGGGGTGAAGCTTTACTGACTGCTGTTGATTTGATCAACCTATCTCCTTCAGCACCATTGAATGGTGAAGTTCCAAATAAGTTTTGGATTGGAAAAAAGGTATCCTACAACCACTTGAAGGTGTTCGGTTGCAGAGCATTTGTTCATATTCTCAAATATGAAAGATTAAAGCTCGACCCCAAGTCGAAGGAATGCATCTTCTTGGGATATGGAAATGAAGAATTCGGGTATAGTCTATGGGATCCTGTCAAGAAAAATATTGTCAGGAGTAAAGATGTTGTTTTCTTTGAAGATGAGAATATTGAAGATATTCAAAAAGGTACTAATGTGAAGCCTGTCAATCCCAGAGAATATCCAATTAACTTGGATCCAGTTTCTCATCAAGAGATTCATAGGGAAGATTTAGTTGAAGATATTGGAGATGTAAATAATGAACCTCCAATGAATAATGATCCAGCTGAAGAAGCAGCTGATGAAATGGTTGAAGGTAATAAGAATGAAGACCAAGATCCTCAAGAACCTCAATTAAGAAAGCCAGGTAGGATACCTAAGCCCTAAACAAAGCATCCTGCAACAGAGTATGTGTTACTCACTGATGGGGGAGAACCAAAGTCTTATGAAGAAGCTCTGATAAATGACCACAAGGAGGAGTGGTTGAAAGCCATGCAAGAAGAGCTGCAATCCTTGCATGAGAACCAGACTTATGAGCTAGTAGAGTTATCCAAAGGTAGAAGAGCAGTTAGAAATAAATGAGTGTATAAACTGAAGACTGAAGAAAATATCTCACGACTAAGAAATAAGGCAAGGTTAGTCGTGAAAGGTTTTAGTCAGAAGAAAGGTATCGACTTTGAAAAGATCTTCGCACCCGTGGTGAAGATGTCATCAATCCGGGTCATACTTGGCTTGGCTGCAAGTCAAAATCTAGAAGTTGATCAACTAGATGTGAAGACTGCATTTCTTCATGGTGATTTAGAAGAAGAAATTTACATAGAGCAGCCAGAAGGATTCAAAGTCAGTGGAAAAGAAGATCTAGTATGTAGACTAAAGAAGAGTCTATATGGTCTAAAGCAGGCACCAAGATAATGGTATAGAAGTTTGATTCCTTCATAATTAAGCATGGGTACAAAATGACTACTTCTGACCATTGTGTCTTTGTCAAGAGATTTTCAAATGATGGGTTTATCATACTACTTTTGTATGTCGACGATATGTTGATTGTAGGACAAAATGGTGACAAGATTAGCAAGTTAAAGAAAGAACTGAAGAAGTTTTTTGCTATGAAAAACTTAGGACTTGCAAAGCACAATCTCGGTATGAGCATCTCTTATGATCGGGAGAAAAGGAAGTTATGGTTATCACAAAAAATATATATTGAGAAAGTATTGGAGCGGTTCCATATGGATAAAGCAAAAGCAGTTGCTACTCCACTTGCAAGTCATTTTAAGCTTAGCTTAAAGCAAAGTCCTACATGTAAAGCAGAAAAGGAGGAAATGCTCAAGGTGCCATATGTCTCAACAGTTGGGAGCCTGATGTTTGCAATGGTGTGTACAAGACCAGACATAACACACGCAGTTAGTAGATTCCTGTCTAAACTAGGAAAAGAGCACTGGAGTGCAGTAAAGTGGATTTTGAAATATCTCAGGGGAACTTCCAAAATGAGTTTATGCTTTAGAAGTGGAAAACCTAAACTGATCGGGTACACAGATGCAGATATGGCTGGAGATATTGATTCCAGAAAGTCTACTTCTGGATACCTGATTACTTTTTCAGGGGGAGCAGTATCATGGCAATCGAAGCTACAAAAGTGTGTCACTATGTCGACTACAGAGGCGGAATTCATAGCAGCTACAGAAGCTTGCAAGGAAATGCTATGGATGAAGCAGTTCTTGCATGAGTTAGGGCAAGAACAACATAAGTACATTGTGCATTGTGATAGTCAGAGTGCAATCCACTTGAGTAAGAATTCGAGTTTTCACTCGAGGTCAAAGCACATTGCTGTGCGATATCATTGGATACGTGATATGGTTGAATCCAAGCAGTTACAACTTGAGAAGATTCATATTGATGATAACTATTCAGATATGATGACAAAGTTACCTAAGGACAAGTACGAGCACTGCAGACAAGCAGCAGGAGTATTCAATCTCTCTACCAAAGTTGGGAGGGGGAGATTGATGGATATCCCTCCTTTGGTGGAGAAGAGAAACATACGGAGTGTTTCAATGACTAAGAATAAAAAAATGGAAAAAGATGTACGGGAGACAATTAAAGAAATTGGATAAAGAAAGCAATAGAATTAATTAAGGCAATCATACATGACAACAAGTTAATTATGAGAGTTGACTATAAAAACCGTAAGCTCTTTTCATTCAATAATAAGTTTTTTAGAAAACCAAATCAGTAGAGTTTGAGAAATAGAAAGCCTCACTTTGCGTGAGAGAGAAATCCTCTTGAGAATAATCCAAGAGATACTAGTTAGCCACAATATTTATTATAAGATTGAGTATTGTAATTCCATTTTTTTTATAGTGAAAAAAATCGTTTCTTTTGTTATCTCATTGTGATTACACAAAATGTGAGAAAAGTCAAAATCTTGGATAACTCCTTATCCATGGACCTTGTATTAGAGCGTGTTATTTGTAATCTTTTCCCACACAAAGCTCCCCATCATCGGGAACCTTCACCAACTAGGGCTCCAACCTCATCGCGGTCTTGCAGTCTTGTCTCAACGCAATGGTCCTCTCATGCTCCTCCATTTCGGAAGCGTCCCGTCCTCGTTGTCTCGTCTGCGGAGGCCGCCCGTGATATCATGAGAACTCATGACCTCACATTCTCTGACAGACCCAAGTCGATCATCTTTGAGAAGCTTTTCAACGACTATAAGGACATCGCTTTTGCACCATACGGCGAGTATTGGAGGCAAGTGAAGAGTGTCTGCGTACTGAATATCTTGAGCAACAAGAGGGTCAGGTCGTTTCGCAATGTAGGAGAAGAGGAAACTAAATCCATGATCGACAAGATATCGTCATCGTCCTCGAAAGTTGTGAATCTAAGCGAAATGTTTGTGACTCTTACTGATGACGTCGTATGCAGAGTGGCTTTGGGGAGGAAGTACAGTAGCGCCGATTTCGTCGAAGGTGGCCAAACTTTCAAGGAGATTTTGCGGGAGTTCGGAGAGATACTGGGAACCTTGAACATCGGGGACTATATTCCATGGCTTGCTTGGTTGAGCTACGTAAATGGTTTGAACGCTAAGTTAGACAAGTTGGCTAAACAGTTTGATGTGTTCATTGATAAAGTGATTCAAGAACATCTCGATCATAGTTCAAATAGTGGAAATGATGGCCATGCTCAGAGTAAGAAGGAAAACAAAATGGATTTTTTGGACGTTTTACTTGAGATTCAGAAGGAGAACTCGCTCGGTTGGCCCCTTGACATAGTTAGCATTAAAGGAGTCATCCTGGTAATTAAGCAATATTCATCCTCTATTTATTTTAATTTTGGGTGTCAATATTCTTGTAGTTTCTGACATTAAAATGTAAGTTAATTTTGTGTACATATATTGTTGTAGGATGTGTTTGCTGCTGGTACTGATACCACATACACGGTCCTGGAGTGGACAATGGCGGAGCTATTAAGGAATCCAAGTTATGACCAAACTACAAAATGAGGTACGAGGCATAGTAGGAGACAAAGCAGACATAACAGAGAATGAGTTGGTCGATATGCACTACTTGAAGGCGGTAATCAAGGAGACGCTTAGATTACATCCTCCAATTCCATTACCAGTGTCCAGAAAGTCCAAGCAAGATTTGAATTAAACGGTTACGATATCAACGCCAACACAGTAGTTATAGTGAATGCATGGAAAATAGGAAGAGATTCCGAGTCCTTCCACAATCCGGAGGAGTACAATCCAGAAAGGTTTTTAGGTAGTCAAAATGGAGTAGTTTAGATTACAAGGGAAATGACTTTCAGTTGATTCCATTTGGAGCTGGGAGGAGGATCTGTCCAGGGATTCAGTTTGCTATGGCGATTAATGAGATTGCTTGGGCAAATTTGGTGCACAAGTTTGACTGGGAATTGCCCAATGGAGCAGCAAGTGATGACTTAGACATTACTGAGTCCATGGGTTTCAACACACAGAAAATCTCCCCTTAAAGCTGTTGCTACACCACACGTACACCCGAGCATCGATCTACTGTTGGCAGGGGACTGCCTGAGAAATCCAGCTAGCTAGGCATGCATGCATCTGTATTTTTTTAGTTTAATTTTGAGGTTATTAATTATAGTACGTATTTAGGTTTCTTCGTATTGAAATCAAATCTTAATTAAGCATATGTAAGTTTATGTTATATCTTAAGAGACTCACTTCACCACTACTATTATGAAAAAGGCTCTCAGCTACGATAACAATGGCCACGGTTTTTTGTATGACGGTATATATGTATATGGGAATTATCTTGGTATGGCATGTGTTTTGGTTTTTGGTTTTGCTCCCTTTGTAGTTTTTACTTGATTTTTCTATGTATGCCACATTTCATTCGGAATTATTGCATTGTGGACATTTCATTCACATTTTTCATTTCATTTCATTCACATTTGTCACGCTAAAGTTAAGCTTCACATGCTTGCTAGCTGCTCACACACAGATGAGAGAGCAACAAACCAAATCAAGAGACGTCGAAATTAAAGCTTCCAAAATGCACGCTAAGAGAAAAGGGGGGATATTCGCAATTACTACCACAAGAAAGTATACGTACTGGCTCTACTTCAAGTCTTCAACAATGTATTTTGCTCTCTTTTGTAAAAAGCTAGCGTCGGTAGTCGGTACCAAATTGAAACACCGAAGATTGGCTAGAACGTGGACGAACTCAATACTCTATCTTCTGACGACGTCGTTGCATGGCTTACGCGTGGATCGTGATACTTACGTGTTCCTTACTCCTTAGTAGGTGTCTTTCATGTTTGATTTTCCTGCATGAATTAGTATTAGGTTCAGAAATCTTCAAAACAATACGAGAAATATTAGAGAATTTAAATGTTAACGAATCTCCTCGAAGCTAGCAATGCCGGAGCTGTATGAAACATTCTCCCTAGGCCTCCTTGCCATTTTCCTCATAATTCTCGTATACAGAATATTGTCCTTCACTAGCGCAGAGAAGTCACCACCTTCTCCACCAAAGCTCCCTATCATTGGTAACCTTCACCAACTACGGTTCTATCCTCACCGCGCTCTTAAAGTATTATCTCAACGCTATGGTCCTCTGATGTCCTCCATTTCGGAAGCGTCCCCGTCCTTGTCGTCTCGTCCGCGGAGGCTGCCCGTGAGATCATGAGAACTCACGACCACGTATTCTCGGACAGACCCAAGTCGGTCATCTCCGAGAAGCTTCTGTACAACTACAAGAACGTAGGTTCTGCACCTTATGGCGAGTATTGGAGGCAAGCTAGGAGTATCTGTGTTATGAATCTCTTAAGCAACCAGAGGGTTCGGTCTTTTCGTGCAGTGAGAGTGAGAGAAGAAGAAACCAAGGCCATGATCAACGAGATAACGAAACATTCATTGTCCTCTAAAATTGTGAATTTAAGCGAAATGCTTGCGACGCTTACTAATGATGTCACGTGCAGAGTTGTTTTGGGGAGGAAGTACATTAGCACCCAATGTGCCAAATGTGGTGCGAGTTTGAAGGAGCTATTGTTAGATTCTGGAGAGTTGCTGGGAACCTTCAACACGGGGGACTTTATTCCATGGCTTGCTTGGTTGAGCAGCATAAATGGTCTGAATGCTCGATTGGAAAAGGTGGCTAAACACTTGGATGAATTTTTGGATAAGGTGATTGAAGAACACGTGGATCATAGTTCAAAAAATGGAAATATTCACCATGCTCAGATTGAGAACGAAACCCACAAGCTGGATTTTGTGGACGTTTTACTTGAGATTCAAAAGGAGAACTCGCTTGTTTTTCCTCTTGACATGGACAGCATTAAAGCTCTCATCTTGGTAAGTACGCACGTAAAAACTCTCAACTTCTCCTTTCGACATATATGTTAGTACATATTAATAAGTATATAACATTATAGCAGCTATATATATAGAGCAAGCTCCGCATGTTTTTTCTTCACAAATTTGACAAAATAACTTTCGTACGTAGGACATGTTTGCTGCTGGTGCTGATACCACATTTATAGTCCTGAAATGGACAATGACGGAGTTATTAAGGCGTCCAAGAACTATGACCAAACTGCAAAATGAAGTCCGAGGAATAGTCGCACAAGAAGCAGACATAACAGAGAAGGATTTGGTTGATATGCACTATTTGAAGGCAGTAATCAAGGAGACGCTTCGCTTATATCCTCCTGTTCCATTACTGGTTCCCAGACAATCCAATGAAGATAATAAAATAAACGGTTACAACATCAAAGCTAACACACAAGTTATAGTAAATGCATGGACAATTGGAAGAGATTTCAAGTCCTTCGAAAATCCGGAGGACTATTATCCAGAAAGGTTCATAGATGATACCCATAGTGGTATAGATTATACTGGAAATGATTTTCAATTGATTCCATTTGGAGCAGGGAGGAGGATCTGTCCAGGAATCAAGAGTGAACGATATTATGAAAGGTGAACCTATTTAAGAGTGATTTCACATACTGGAGATATGCTGACATTTGCGTACGTAAGGTACGTTCCCTTGGAGGCTTGGACTTGTGACATATATGCAGGTTTAACAGTACTTTGGTAGTTCGTAAGGTAAATTCACATGCACAAACCAATAAAAGATAATAAAAAATCCAAAATCAAAGCTTCACATGCATGCAGGCTAGGTAGGCTGCTCACACAGAACAACCTAGCTAGATCAAGAGACGTCGAAATCAAAGCTTCCCAAACCGCCTCTCCGTCCACATTTTGTTTTCTTTTGTGAAGAGCATGCAATGGATGCCAAATTATAAGCCGAAAGATGGTCAAGAACGTGGACTGGTACCTCTCATCTTGTTATTGCATGGTTTACGCGTGGTACGTGTTCTTGTAATTTTCTTCAGTTGATCGATCTGAAACGAAATCAGACTTACTATGACGTTATCCGTGGATCATGATTTTCCCCGGGAAGTGTTAGTATAGCAGCATTTAGTTCGTTGATTAAACATACTTACCTAATTAAGCAGGTGATCAACACCTACCCGATCACTCGAAAGACCACCAGGAAGGCTACAACTTTACCCGCAAGACCGAGCCCATCCGAGCGCGCACGCGCCCGACAGGCGCACATCCGAATGTTCTTTCCACATGACAGACAGAACAACTCTATCCCACATCGAAGAACACAAGTAAGCAAAAAACCCAACCACCTATATATGAAAGGTATTTATTACAGGTAAGGGGGGATTGACTTCTAGCGTTAAACACTCCAACCTACTTTCTCGCACGTTCGGTTGACTGTTATATCTAATACATCTTCTAACTTAGGCATCAGAGCGTTGAAGGCAGGCCACCCCTGTCTCGACCATCTGACTGTCCGTTTGTCGTTGTATTCTTCTAACAACCGAACCCGAACACGCATACCTGAACACTCGAAAAGCGGAAAGGCACCCGATCATCCGAACAGCTCAAGCGTTCGGACGAGGAAGAGAAGAGCTCGTACTTGCTTCTACTAGATTACGTCCCGCGTAATCCGGTAGAAACAGTTGGCGCCGTCTGTGGGAAACTTACAAATTGCAAACCTCGTATAAACACTACCAACCAAAAGCCCACATGCATACCCAGAAGACAAACGTCAGTGATACACTCGTCGGGGAAACACCTACAGGCGCGCGGGCACGGCAAGTAATGGAGCTGGGGACGAGCAGCAGTAGCGAGGAGCGCGTCGACTGCCTGCTCCAGGAGCTGCGAGAGGCAGTGTTCGAAAGGGATCAGGAGCGCCAAATCCAACAGAAGATGGAGGAATGGCTGGACGCGCTCGTCAGCCAGCAGCAAGGGCAACGCGAACGTATCCAAGAGACTGCCGACGATGAAGAGCAACGCCCGCTTGACAGGACCGACCCCCGGACAGTCCGCACGTCCACACCGGTAGGGGAATCGGCACCCCCGACAGACAACACCCTGATCCTTCGGAGGATGGAGGAATTGGCGGGGGAAGTCTCGCGCCTGCGGAAAGACAACTTGCCGGGCAAGGTGGGATGTTCACCCCCTGGGTCAGCCCGTTCTCAGCGCACATACTGGAGAGGGGAAGAGACCTCAATGCAAAGACGGCAAAAATCACCCAGTTCGACGGAAGTGGGGATCCCCGCACGCACATCGACGAATTTCGATCCGCCACGGACGGAACCAGGTATTCGGACTCGACCCTGTGTTTCCTGTTCCAGGAGACGCTGACCGAAGAAGCCAGGAGTTGGTTCTACGAGATTCCACCAGGCTCCATCCATTCGTTCCTCGAGCTGGCGGAGAGCTTCTAGAGGCGCTACAGGCTCCAGGGAAAGTACAACACCACGGGTATCCTTCTCAAGGTCCGCCAGGGGATGGACGAAAGCCTGTCCAGCTATATCAACCGGTGGAGGGCGCTGGCGAGCACATGCAGGGATCTCGACAAGTGAGTGGCCAAGATAGTCATGATGGACAACATGCTTGCCACACCGTTCGTAGAAAAGCTGGTGAGGAAAGAACATCTTGACTACGACGAGATCATGGACCTGATTGTACAGAAGGCGTTAGTGGAGACGCGAGTGTACCGGTCCACCTCCAAGTCTAGCACCAATAGACTGGAGGACATAGGCGCCCAACCATGACAGACCACGGACGACGGAGGAGAGCCAACCGGAGGCTATAAGAGAAACCGGGACACGCAAGGACAAAATCACCGGAGGCCGTTCCCCTGCAACTATCATAACAACCGGCACAACCAGGCGAGGAGACCAGCGCCACAAGGGGCCTGTCTACCACTAACGCCGCGGCACCGACCGGCCGAGCAAGAGATCTATGCGATCAATCGGCAATCAAACGAACAACTACTCCGCCAGCACCGACGCCAGATTCAACCACCGAACAATGTGTCGAAGGAGAGGACCCCGCTCAGCCGGACCCCAGACATTTGGTGCGAGTACCACAACACTGCCACCCACCACACCAACGACTGCGTCATGCTGAAGAAGGTCCTTAGGAACATGCAGAATGACGGTCGGATCACCCCTCCTAGGGTAGAGGAGCGACCGCGCGAGGCAATATCGAGACCCGGGGGACTATCAGCACGATATCCGGGGGGAAGCGCAAGGAGGAGACTTCGTCGCCCGATCGTTCGAGCAGGGAGGTGCTGACGATCGGGGCAGGAAGGAAGCACAAGACAGGAAGGAGGGAATCTCCAACCATCAGCTTCACGGCGGAGGACGAAGAAGGAGGCCCGAAGGACAGCACCTTGCCTTTCGTGATCGACGCGATCATAGACCGATTCCTTTTGAATAGGGTGCTGGTGGACAACGGGGCGTCCGTGAACGTGATCTATCTGGATGCGTACATGGCGCTTGGCAGGCCCGCACACTAAATGACGCAAGACCACGAGTGCATCGCCAGCTTCACAGGCGAAACATCATACCCAATTGGAAGTGATAATATTCAGGTCGGGATCGACGCCCCCGACTCTCCGCACAGCGAAGTCCGGACGGACTTCGTCGTCATGGACACCCCCTCCCCATACAACGCCATACTCGGGAGGCCGGGGATCGACAGGCTGAAGCTGATCATTGCAGGGCATATGCTTTTGGGACGGTTCCCAACAGAGCATGGGGTTGGACACGTCCGAGGGTACAACTATGAAGAAGCAACGAAGCCCCGGAATAGGCAAGAGGTCCTAGCCATGGAAGAATCGGCACCAGAGGCGGAAGTACCGAACGACCCGCGCGACGGGCTGATGGCAGTATCCCCCGTTCCTGAGCGCGAAGAGCTGAGGACGATTCAGCTATCCTCCGAGCATCCGGAGAGGATGATCCAGATCGGAGCGTCGTTAGCTCCCGCTATAGCCGAGCGGCTGATCGCACTGCTAAAAGAAAAGCAGGAAGTGTTCGCATGGTCATACAAGGACATGCCCGGGATCAACACGAACGTTATATCCCACAAGCTGAGCGTCAACGTCGGCGCACGAGCAGTAAAACAGAAGCGATGGGAGTACAAGGCGGAACACTACGCAGCGATGCATGAAGAGGTGGACCGACTACTGGGCATCGGGTTTATCCACAAGGTGGATTACCCGAAATGGATCTCCAACGCTGTAATGGTGCAGAAGAACAACAAAAGGTGGAGGATGTACATCGATTACAATGATCTCAACAAGGCGTGCCCCAAGGACAGCTTCCATCTGCCAAGGATCGACTGGTTGGTAGATGCGACAGCCGGGCACGAGCTCCTATCTATGATGGATGCATACTCGGGCTACAACCAGATCTTCATGGACCCCGAGGACCAGGAGGCAACGACATTTGTCACGGACAAGGGCCTATACTGCTACGTCGTTATGCCATTCGGGTTGAAGAACGCTGGCTCCACGTACCAGAGGCTCATGAACGTGATGTTTCATGGCCTGATCGGCAACATCGTAGACGTGTACGTGGACGACATACTGGTAAAGAGCGTTCAGGCGTTCGACCAAGTCCAGAACTTGGGGACTGTGCTTGACGTCCTAATTGGGAACGACATGAGGTTAAACCCGGCCAAGTGCACGTTCGGAGTCACCAATAGCAAATTCCTGGGGTATATCGTAAGCCAGCAGGGAATCGAGGCTTCGCCCGCCAAGGTGAGAGCGATTATCGACATGGAGCCGCCCGTCAAGAAAGCAGACCTGCAGAGCCTCACGGGCAAGCTCGCATCACTGAACATGTTCATATCTCGCTACTCGGACAGATGCGCCCCATTCTTCAAGGCTCTCCGAAATACGAACAAGCGGGAGGTCACATGGACGCCCGAATGCGAGGCATCTTTCCTTCAGATCAAGGAGTACCTGGCATCCATCCCACTCCTTTCCAGACTCGTTCGAGGGGAGATATTATACATCTACCTGACCGCCTCCCTCACATCCGTCAGTTCAGCCCTCGTCCGCCGGGAGGACTGCACGGAACTGCCCGTTTTCTTCTCATGGAAAAGCATGACGGGCGCTGAGACCCGATATCCGACGATTGAGAAGATGGCGCTCGCACTCATCACCGCCGCCTGACGGTTGAGGCCATACTTCCAGGCACACAGCGTCTACATCCTCACGAACGTGCCCCTGCGCCAGATCCTGCAATCGCCCGATCACAGTGGCCGCCTGGCGAAGTGGGCTATCGAACTCAGCGAATTCGACCTCCAGTACAAACCCCGAACGACAATCAAAGGGCAGGTAGTAGCGGACTTCATCGCCGGTATACGGAAGCAGAGGCGACGTCGGTCGACGCATCCGACGGTCCGACGGTAGAGGCATCCGACAAATCAAGGCTCAAACCAGAGGTCAAGGAAGGACCATTGTCGGAGTGGAATCTCTACGTCGACGGATCGTACACGAAGAAGACAAGCGGCGCCAGGATCATCCTAACCGGGCTGGGAGGGGTAAACACGGAGTACGCCCTCAAGTTCGAATTCAAGACGACCAACAACGAGGCCGAATACGAAGCGCTCATCGCGGGCCTACAGCAGGCCAAGAACTCGGAGGCGCCCAACCTCAATGTATTCAGGGACTCGCAGTTGGTGGTGAGCCAGGTCGGAGGGGAATTCCAAGCGAAGGGGGAATCCATGATCGCCTATCTGAAGTACGCGAAGGCGCTGATCAGCATGTTCAACTACGTCAACGTCAACCACATACACCGAGGGCTCAACGCGAAGGCAGACAGGCTCGCTCGATTAGCCACGGCCCCCGTGCACACAGGACCAGGGCAGCGGATTGTCGAAGTGCTACGACGACCGAGCATCTCGGGAGCAGAGCAGATCTTGGCAATCGAACCACATGAGCACAGCTACATGGACGTACTCATCGCGTACAAGGCAAGAGGAGAGTTACCAGAAGATAGGCGAGAAGCCAAAAACATCGTCGCGCGCGCGGCAAACTTCAGCATACGGGATGGAGCGCTCTATCGACAAAGGAGGACTTGGGCAAGCCTCAAGTGTGTCACTCCGTCAAAGGGCAACTCGATCCTGCATGAAATCCACTCGGGCACGTGCAGCCACCATGCGGGCGCCAGATCGATCGCACACAAGGCCCTTCGGTGTGGCTTCTGGTTACCTACCATCCACGCGGACGCCACAACACTAACGAGCAAATGCCACCAATGCCAGCTGCATGCGCATCATCACAACACGCCCGCCGTCCCACTGTCCATCCTCCTGTCGCCCGTACCATTCGCACAGTGGGGACAGGATCTAATCGGGGAGCTCCCAAAATCGAAGGGGCAGTACAGGTACATGATCGTCATCATCGACTACCACACCAAGTTCATTGAAGCCCAGCCAATGGCAAAGATCACGACAGAAAAGGTCGAGCGCTTCCTCTAGCGTTTCCTCTTCTGTCGTTACGGGACGCTGATCAGCATCCTCATGGATAATAGACCGCAGTTCAACAACCCTCGGCTCACGGCCTTCTGCAAACGACAGGGAACGGATCTTGTTTTCGCATCACCAGCGCACCCTCAGACGAACGGACAGGTCGAAGCAACAAACAAAATCATCAAGGCAGGCATCAAGAAGAAGATCGAAGACATCGAGCCCGGAGAAGCAGGATACGGGCGCTGGCCCGAGATCATCCCACAGATCCTATGGTCCATCCGAATGACCGCCAACTCAGCCACGGGCGAAACCCCGTTCAGTCTGACGTTCGGAATGGAAGTCGTGCTACCCTTGGAGATCACCCACCAAAGTCCATGGATCGAGGAGTACGATCCGAGCACGAACCACGAAGGACTACGGCTCAACAATGATCTACTGGAAGAACGAAGAGACACGACGCATCTCTACAACGCCGCGAACAAACAGAGGATCGCCCGATTATATATCCAGCGTATTCGGGCTCGACCAATCCAACTGGGGGACTGGGTAATGAAGGCAATCCAACAGAAGGTCAAGGCACTACGTTCGTCATGGGAAGGTCCGTATGTCGTGGACGAGGTGATAAGCGCCAACACCTTTTACCTTAGAGACATGCAAGGTCAACGATTGCGACACCCGTGGAACATCCAGCACTTGAGAAAATACTTTCATTAAATTTTGTTGTATTGTGTACTTATTCTCATTAAAGTTCTTTTTGTTGTTACGTTTGTATGTTCTTGACCCACCCGCCCGATACTCGGGGGACTGGGGAGATACTGTTCGCGTTGATGTAACACTTGGTTAAAATACCATAACAAAAAAATAAGAGAGCGTATGCACGCATGAACCATTCAAAAGATGCCAAAGAAAAAAGAGAAACAACAAGGGCACACACATGCGGAACGAAAAGAAATTCCATTAATCAAAAGAGCACAAGGCCCGTTACAAAAGAACCTACACTATTACAAAAAAAAGGAGAAGTACAGAAAAAGAAAGGCAAAACTATGCTCCTGTCTCCATATCCAGCTCCTCCACATCCTCGGACTCCGCCCGCTCCGCTCGCCCAGCCGGATCCACCCGCTCCAGCACAGGCTGCACGACCTCCACCTAACCAGCTACCCCAGAAGGCCCCGCCCCTCCATCAGCAGCCGCAGTCCGAGCGCTCGCAAGCTTCGCTGTCTCCACCCACACAAATGCCCGGTACTCGTCCACCTTGATAAAGGGAGTCACCGCTTCACGGAAGGCAGTCACTTGCTCCTCCACATCAGCCTTCACCAATTCGTAGAGATTTTCTGAGTCCTTGAAAGCAACTACAGCCTCCACTCAGGCAGCACGATCTACCTCCATCATGCGGGACTCCATCTCCGCCTCGCGAGTGGCCGCCTCAGCACGTACACGCTCCATCTCAGAACGCATGCGCTCCACCTCAGCCAGCGCGCTGTCACGCTCAGCCTTCAGTGTGGCCTCTCGCTAAGCGGCCTCGACGGCCTGTGCAGTCGCCTCCTCCGCACAGGCGGTGTAGCGGTGGACCAGGTCGTTCGCCTTATTCAAGCTGGCCATGAGCCTTTCAGTTGTCTGGGCCCTTTTCGAGACTTCAGCCCTCAGACGCGTGAGCTCGTCCAGGTTCTCCCGGGAGCGAAGATGGAAGAGCTGGTACTGTAGCCGGGCGCTCGCGATGAAGGCCCGATCCAGACCATCAGGGGCAGCATTTTCCAGCGGCTGGAGCAGGGGCCCCAGCGACGCGATGCCATCAACCAGGGCTCTGCGGAGACAGTCAACGATGGGACGCACCGGCCCACCAGCATCCGACACCACCGGAGAAGAGGTGTCCGTCTGAGAGCGCTTCTGTGGGCGCTCAATGTCACCAGTCGGAGCGCCGGTGGAGAGATCTGCACCACTGTGGGAGGACCGACGCGATCCATAACCTTGGGAGGCCTCGCGACGGTCCATCTGCTCTACGCGTCATTGGTCGCGCTCTACCTGCCTTTGCTCCTTTTCCCGGGAGAGGCGGTCCCGTTTGGCTCGACTCTGGCCACGACCGGACGAAGGATGAGGATGAGGGGGAGGGGGAGAGGCGCACCCCGCCCGACAGCCGCAGCAACAGAAGAACTAGTGCCCGACCCCTGGTGGATAGGGGAGGCGTGCGAGGCGACATCCGGCGCCCAGATCGTCGGCTGGATTTCACCGCCAACAGCCATCTCACCAGCCTCGTCGACAACAACGCGACGTACGCTGTCCGTACGCTGTCCAATAGCATGTTCATACGGCGCACGTGCTCCTCGTCCCGATCGATCGCCTTTGACTTAGCCATTTTTTCTGCAAACAGAAAGAACAAGGTCAGTAAAAAAGTCGCTAAATATACGTAACACAGGCATCAGATATCATCGCCCGACAGACCAGGTGCTCGGGCCAGGCGCATTTTCTTGATCAAGTCCCAATGACACGCTGCCCAGAAGTGCCTCGCCTCAGGCATTGAGTCGAAGACAAACTTCAGACACACAATCCTGATCCCTCCTCGGGCGTCAGGGGATACTCATGCGTGTCAAGCCAGTGGAAGCGTTGGGGGACTCGGTGGGCACGCCTTGCATTGGCCGCAACCTCGGGGGAGTGAGCGCCAAACTCCCAGTCACCTCCGACCAGGCAGTTAATCATACGCCAGGTGGTCGAGGAGCTGGGTGGGTCGATCAGCCACCACTTCACGCGTGGCTCCACGGTGAAGGTGCCCGAGTCTCGCCGGCGGGAGGAATACTTCAGGCGGAAGAACTAGAGGAACTCCGCCCGTGTCGGATGATCCAACCCGCTCAGGCGGAAGACGTTGAAGAACGCGACCAATGTACGGGTCAGTGTCAGCCCAAACTGACTGAGTGAGATCTTTAGGAGAGCCAAGATGTACTGGAAGAAAGGATGAAGGGGCAGCTTGATCCCGGCCTTCAGGTGGAACTCGTTTACGCACACGTGGCCGGCTGGCGGTCGAGTGAACGTCTCCCCCTTCCCGGGTATCTTGAGCTTCACGGAAGAGGGGATGTGGTAATCACGCGCCCACCGCGCCATCTCCTTCACGCTTGGCGCCCGCTCAGGCTCTTGCACTGGCACTCCGTCGGGGAGCACCCAGTGAACGCGCCCACCCTCCGAAAACTGAGGCACAGGATGATCCGCTCGAACGGGCTCGTCACCCCATGGCCCAGACGATGAAGACCCACCCGATGACCTAGACGATTCCCCTAACTCTGCGGCAGCGAGCGCTTGTTCTTGATCCATCGGCTGCACGACAGGAGAAGCGTTAGGGATGAACCGAAGAGGCGTTACACTCATCACGGAATCGGACGATGAGTCCAACCCGCTCGTGAATGAACTACAACTAACCCACCACACCCTCGGTACGTATATCCGCTCACGTGACATGTCGCTCGATATCTATATTGGCTCCATCTCCTAGACGCACGCACGCGAAACCCACAAACACTTAGCAAAAAAAACAAACTACCAGAAACAACAAAAACCCAGAAAATCTACCCCAAACAAGATCAAACCAGGCACGCCTCAAGAACACGCCTTGTTCTTTAGACGTAAACCCAGAAAAAGACAAAAGAAACCCAGAAACCGTGGAGGGCAAAACAGAAAAGCAACCGGAAAACCAGAAACAAAACAGAAAAACAGATTAGAGCCTCACCAAAATTGGAAGTTGAAGACTTGAAGATTGACGTCGACGAACAAAATCCGGCAAAGAACACAAGATCAGAAAAACAACAGTACACAGAGTAAAATTTGGCAGAGCTTCAGTAAAATGTGAAAGTGATGAGGAAGACGACACCAGAAGGCCTATTTATACTAATCGCACAGGACACGCGAACGAACGCCAGCCGTCCATTTTCGCGTGTCCACCGTAACATAGTGACACGTGTCCCCGAGGCAGTTCACTTACCCGCCTAAGTAACCGCGCTCACCCTTCAGCTTCCCGCCTCGGTTTCAAATCCTAGCACGATCTCCCATGACTGGCCACGTGTCAGCCATGTAGCACCCCACGCTCCCACGCGCCTGACGCCTGACCTTCGAGCAGTTACTATGTCATCAGCATTTATTGCACACGACACGCCAGCATTTATTGCGCTGGCTAACATTTATTACACAATGGTTCCCAAGAAGAAGTCAAAAGGAATGTCACCTCAAGCATCTCGTCAGACAACACATCACCCCACCCAAGGCAAGACAACACACGTCACGACTCTCGCCATTCAGAATGGTGCACACACCACCCGCACGACCAAGCGCCCGAGAAACCTCAAGCAAGTAAAAACGCCACCCCACCAGGTTAGTGCAAGACCATTTATGCGTCCCAGAAGAGGATAAACGTTCGAGTTTCCTTCCAGCGTGCACGTGCTAAATGAAGAACTTACGTCGCATGGGCATGGGGCCCCTCACCTCCGCGCGCGTAACGTTAACATTAGATTCGCCGGATTAGGCGGCATGGGCATAGGGTCCGTCCCCTCCGAGGGCATGGGGTATGTCCCCTCCTTGCGCGCGCTAAGATCGATGGGCGGCACGGGTATGGGGCCCCTCCCTTCCCCGCGCGTAACTTTAACATTCAATTCGCCGGATTAGGCGGCACGGGCATGGGGTCCGTCCCCTCCTAGGGCATGGGGTTCGTCCCCTCCTTGCGCGCGCTAAGACCAATGAGCGTCACGGGCGTATACACGCATACATCCATAATCACGCATACATCAACACCCACATCATCACATAAACATCTGCATACTCATTCACTCATACATACACCCGCATAACCATTCACCCATACATATCTGTACCCGAACAGCTCCGCAGGGCGCGTGGCTCCAAACAGCAAGATTCGTTTGGGAGGTCGGGCCCCAGGTACACGACCGCACGAATAGGTACACGATCAGATGCACAAGTACCCACTTCGTCAAGCGAGCCCTTTCTTGACCGGAGAGTTGGGGGACTTGGGGGTTACAGGACGCACCACTGCTCAATCGGATAAGTATTTTGTTTAATCGCACGAACCCTTTTTCAACTCCCCAATCAAGAAAGATCTCTTTGACTTGGGGACTTGTTAGTATAGCAGCATTTAGTTCGTTGATTAAACACACTTACCCAATTAAGCAGGTGATCAACACCTACCCGACCACTCGAAATACCACCAGGAAGGCTACAACTTCACCCGCAAGACCGAGCCCATCCGAGCGCGCACGCGCCCGACAGGCGCACATCCGAATGTTCGTTCCACATGACAGACAGAACAGCTCTATCCCACATCGAAGAACACAAGTAAGCAAAAAACCCAACCACCTATATATGAAAGGTATTTATTACAGGTAAGGGGGGATTGACTTCTAGCGTTAAACACTTCAACCTACTTTCTCGCACGTTCGGTTGACTGTTATATCTAATACATCTTCTAACTTAGACATCGGAGCGTTGAAGGCAGGCCACCCCTGTCTCGACCATCTAACCGCCCGTTTGTCGTTGTATTCTTCTAACAGCCGAACTCGAACACGCATACCCGAACACTCGAAAAGAGGAAAGGCACCCGATCATCCAAACAGCCCAAGCGTTTGGACGAGGAAGAGAAGAGCTCGTACTTGCTTCTGCTAGATTACGTCCCGCGTAATCCGGTAGAAACACGGAGAATGATGAATCATTCACAAACGCACCACGTACTTTGCATGCGTTGTATGACGACAATGCATGCATGTATGCAAATTCATCATAGTTAACGAGTAAAAGGATTTCCAACCATTTTGAAGTGGTGCCAATTTAACGAGTGGATAGGAAAATATGGTCAGACAAAATGTTGAGTCTTCGACTCCTCATTTCATAAATAAAAAAAAGAGTCGCTTAAAATAAATAAATAAACCAAGCGGTGGTTTAACATGGACTCACTATCAGAATAATCAAAATAATGACTATAGTTGACGATCAAAAGTCGTCGGCTTGTTAAAAAAAGATGTAGGTTATAGTTATAGCCGACGATTATTGCTTTGTCGGAAAAAGACCGTCAGTGAAAGAATAGCCGACGACTTGTGTCTGTTGTCATTGACTATAGGTTAAGACTTTTGCTAACGACTTTCAAACCTTTTCCGGTGGTCAAAATAGTTGACCATAATAAGACTATAGCCGACGACGCCAAAATCATGTCGTTGGGGCTATAGTATTTGAATGTCGTCGGTTATAGTATGCACATCGTTGGCTATAGTATAAAACTATAAAAAATTTAAAACACTTTATCCAACAAGTGGGAACAATGTCATCGGCTATAGTTGGTGATTTCTAAAGAAAAAAAATGCAGATTCTGGATTTCCATTCCCAGAACATGCAATTGCATAATTTTATTTACACAATAGCCAACAACACATATTCACCAACAAACACATATTCATCCATATTAGACATATGTACACTAAGGGTTATCTAAATCTATGTTATCGAAAATAGAGTCGTAACTACCAGGACCTTGCGGATCCTATTGCGGCTGTGGAGTAGGAAAATGGAACGAATGTGGGGCCGGGACTGGGATTCCATAAGCCTGAAGCTGTGAAGTCCAATCTTGAAACCAAGAACCCAACGACTGTTGCATCTCCTCCATCTGTCTCCGAGTCTGCTCTATCTCCTTTTGATGCTTCGTTGCCTACCTCTGAAGCTGTTCTTGTAGCTCAGAAGCCCTGGATTTTTTCGACTGATAGTCGCATATTTATGCGTCTATTTGGTATTTAATTTGTTCCCTATGTTTAGTTTATTGTTATTAATCGAGAGAATTAATTATGTTTATTTGTTTTTAGGTATTTTGGAGATTAATGAAGAAAATGAGATTAAATAATATATTCTGGAGTTCTTGGCGAGAGACATTTATATATATTGCTTGCTTGGCGAGAAGAGTCTTCGCGAGGAGAAGAATGAGAAGTCCATTTGCAATTTGGATAGCTTGGCACGTGGGAATAGCTATTTATATATTTGGAAAGAAAGAAGTGGGCTAGATGATGGTGTGCACGTGATGTTTGTTTGGTTAATTAGCTCTAGGTAATTAACATTTATTAAGTTAGTGGAGGCAGACTTAGTCCTTGGCGAGGTGATTAAGGAAGAGATGGTTTGGACTTGGACTTTGGAAAGTGAGTTGGAGTTGGAATTCTAATCCATGATGGATTCTTGATTCATGCACGTGATACATTATTTGTGCTAGCTAGCTAGGTTTACTGCTCTAGCTATATATATATTGAGAGCTAGAGAGGTGAGGAGTTTTAGATACGAAGAGGGAAACGACACCAAATTCTTTTCTTTTCTATCTTTTATTGCTTTATTTTTCTGATGAATTCTTGAAGTTTAGCTTCCTTGTCTATGAGGTGCTAATTACTTTGGTTAAGGGGCTGTTTTAAAGCGTGGTACATGAAGTTTAGATAATATATACACTTCGACCTAATTTTGTTATGTTCTTAGATGAGGGTTCTTTGTTAATTTTATATTGATGTTTTCTATCTTGTATGCTTTGAGTGCGCGCTTAGTATGCATGTTTAGGGATCTAAATCTATGAGAATTTGATGCATGTTGATTGTAGTTGATCTTCCTCAATTTCTCTTGAGTAGAAACCGAGCTTTTCGGTTATAAGAAATCCTAAGTCTAGCAAGGCAAGCCCTTAGTGTACTGGTGAAGCTTTGTAGATTCTCACACATTTTCTAGATCATAATGCTTCTCTCTTAGTAAATCCAAGTCCGTGACTTTTGGGGTTTTTTGAGAGATAGTCATCGGTGATAAGCGGACCTTCACCGGTGTAATCATAAGGATTAAGTAATAGGTTGTGTTCTAAGCGTAATTGAATCTTCCTGATAAATTTCATCCATTGGCATAGCATTGTTAGGTTGAGCATATATTGTCTAGATGGAGTGACGGTGGTGGAGAACATTCCTCTTAACTCTTTTGTTTATTGATTTCATGCATTCCTCTGTTTTGTTTATTTTTGTTAGCATAGCAAATCAACTCCGAATCTATTGAAATTTACGTGGTAGTCCACCACTGTGTCTAGTTTATTATATTAATCGTTTCATTTGAGTCTGTCTAGAGTAGGTTCGTAGTATCATTAGTGTACTGTAGTTGAGTCTGTCAGCATTTTAGTTTCGTGTCGGGATTTAGTTTCACCAATTCTTCATGTTCGATAACCCCTCCTTATCATACTACATTGATATATCCAAGTTGAGAATATGGTATCTTTGCATAGGTGTTTATCCGCTGATCACCGACTTGCGTGAGAAACTGGGAGTGTTCTTCAAGATTATGTTGCCCTTCTGTCCTAGACCCCTGTAGTAGTAGGTGTTCTCTCGTGGTGGAAACCCATGATCCTCGCCGCTACCATTGGGTTAGATTGATCAATCTGAGAGATGGCTCGGGGGAGGTCTTTATCCTGAGTCTCAGGCCATTGCTCTCTCACGATCTGAGTCAACACCTCTGGAGTCACCTCATGCACTCTAGCCTAATTGACAAGGAAAACAAAATAACATATTAGTAATTATATGTAAACAAATTTAGAGAAAATATATATATATAAAAACAAATATGTTAATTAAGTTATAAGGGCATAAGACTTACAATATCTTCGGGGCACTGAGGATACGTTTTCTGTAATGTATACTCCAAAGGAGGTACTTCAGGGTGTTGGGCGGCCTCCTCCATCCAACCCGCAAAGAATCTAGAACCGACATGATAGTTCTTTGTGTTTTTTTCCCCGGTTTGTCGCGTTTATCGCATAAATGGCCTTATTCGATAAACATATATGAAACAAATATTAATTAGAAAACTATTTTTGCCAAATACGATACAAGTACTAAACACAAATATACTGTTGCATAACCCAAATTTTGGGTTGTTGAAGTGGGCGAGAAGTTATTGCCACTCATACTCCCTATACATAAACTTGTTAGGGGTACCCCCACGGAGGTTGCTGTGGTTCTTCCAGTGCTTTTTGAGCTCACATTTCCATTCCTTGTACCTATATTAATGTAACAGAAATGTTAGAAATTCACAATAAATTATCAACAAAATATAACTCGATATATAACTCGGATCCCATCACGTTTTTTCTTGCACGTCATTTGCCCACGTGCATTTGAGCTCTCCGGCACAATAAACCACACCTGTAAATTTATATATAAATGATAATATTTTATATTTATTTGGACTTAATTAATAAGGATAGACATACATAATTAATGAATATATAAATAACTCACCAACATTGCATTATTCACCATGTCCTTCACACAATGTGGCACAGAGGACCAGTCTGCCCACAGAACTGAGATTCTGTCACGTATGATACTCCCTACTTGACCGGAGTACCTACACCCATTCTTTCCCAAAATCACTGATCCATCATGCCTGGTCTCTATGACCAATCTCCCAATGTCGCTGATCATCCTCTCAAGTAACTTGCCGGTGATGGGGCCTTTAGTTTTTTTTCCTTGCCTCCAGCATCTATTTAGGCTAAGACAAGGTAAAAAGATTAAAACATAAGTACCCAATTTAATATACAAATTATTAATAAGTTTAAAATTAAATAACCAAGGTTGTTAATATTTACTCGATTCAGACGTCGATGTGTTTGATATCCTCGCACTATACAGAAGTGTATCAAACGGCGCATGGACGTTAGCTTGTTCCAGAGTAGTGAAACCAAGCTGTCCTACAAAAGGTATTTCCCGATCATCGAGAGCATGTATGGCAGGTATCTCCCATGGCAAGAAAAGGTGAGCCGACGGACCATGTACCGGTGCCGAGGAACTACCTGAAGCACCAGCCTCAGAGGAAAGCAGAGCCTAAGCCATAGAGAGAGAAGACTCCGGCTGGAGAATGTGTGGCATACGAACACCCGAAGAGGCGGGACATCTAGAGGCAGCGGGTGAGGGGTTGGAGGGGCCGTCTTCGTTCCAGAGCTGCTTCGTGTTGGCGGGTTGGCGGGCATCTACTTCCTGCTGCGGCGTCTGCTGAAGCAGTTGAAGGTTTCGAGATGTCTTAGGGTCGCTATACGTGTTGCAGATAGAGGCCGACGAGGAACTATTGCTGCTAGACCCGTTTCCTTTCTTAGATCCTGATGGGCGGGTAAACACATATGTAAAGATACCCAATTTTTAACTTGGATATATCAATGAAGTATGATAAATAAGGGTTAGAAAACACAAAGAATTGGTGAAACTAAATCCTAACACGAAATGAAAATGCTGACAGACTCGACTGTAGTACACTAATGACATTATGACCCTACTCTATACAGACTCAAATGCTACGAAATTTGGACACAACAATATAAACACAGTGGTGGACTACCACATAGAAATTGAGGGCTTTCTAAATTTTTTTGGGTACCCAACTTAATCGGCGAAGCTACAGCTAATACAGAATATAAATGCTGAAAGTAAATATGTTTATGAATGCAAAGGTTTTAACTATATGATTAATGGGTTAAGATGAATGCAATCCACCACATTCATTCTATATATCTAACACATACTTAATCTATGGTACATATCCAATCAATGAAAGTTCCCAGGAAGATGGATAGACACGACACATCCTATTACCTAATCCTTATGCCTATGTAAGTTTGTCATGAACCTCCCCCACATGTATCCCTCTATTGAACTCGTAGTCATGGACCCCAAGGTTTATAAAGAATGAAGCATTAAGATCTAGAAAAATTTTGAGAATCTACTAGGGTTCACAGGTACACTATAGGTGTGTTCTGCTAGACCTAGGGTTTCAATCACCCGATGGTAAAATCGGTGTATCACTATAGAGAATCTACTGGAAGAACCATGATCTTCAGTCACCCATATCTCATAAAAATAGAATACTAGCATGCATACTAAGTTGGCCGCCAAAGCAAACATACAAAAATGCATACGGTGAGTCAAACAAAAAAAAAGCCTCAATTGATTTGAATATGCAACACTAGATTAAAGTGTATGAATTAGAAAGACTTCATGTACGGGGCTTCAAGCAACCCATTAACAAGGTGTTTAGCTACTAAAAATCATAATTAAAAGAATTAAAACAAAACATGGAGATTAAAGACCAAGAAAAGATGAAGAATTGGAACTGCCATCCAGTTTCGATGGATCGAATCCGGCATTTAGATTCTGAAAAGACCCAACCCCGGTTTAGTTGCCTAAACCAGAATCAAACCCCTTCGAAAACGCGAACAAACAAAAAGCATAGAAATTTTGGCAGAGTTTCGTTACTAACGTGGAATTACCATTACCTGCACGCGGAAAATACACTTCATCCTATGCCACAAAAATCAAACCGTGGGCACCAATCCCATCCGGATTTCTCAATATATCAGCACTAAAGTAAAACAATAAATATAACTGTACTTTACTGAATTCCGGAGTAAAATCGTATAGCATAAACAACAGATTTCTCAGAGCGACCTCTAATGTATAAACATATAAGTATACCACAGTAGGTAGAACAATAAACCTACTGGAAGAAAACAAGGTAGCTCGAGCACTATGCCTCCGACCACGACGTGCGACACCAGAGCCTGAACTGCAAACTGGGCACGGAAACCGAAAAGCCCAGGGGAAAGACATGAAAACTGTTAGAGTGAGTGGACGAAAATAAATGTCTTTCACCAGTTAATATATCAGTTTAAAATAACATATGCGAGTCCAGGTAAATAAAAACAACAAGTACACGAGGTAAAACCATAATCCTCCAGCGTACTGAGCATGCAAGTAAAAATCCCACGGGGTCACTCATGGACACCTCCGTGCTAGTACAGTCCGAATCACGGGGTCCTTAGTCCTCATGACTCTAAGCCAGAAAAGCCTCGGTTCCGGGGAAACGCCCATCGCCGGTCTGGTCGGGGTAACGACGCCCCTCCTGGATGGCCTACCATCGGGGATCAGCCAAGAGGCAAGTGTATCGATACAACAACATAACTGAGACTGTACTCTGTGAAAATCAAATCATAAACAGTACGATGCGAATGCATGAAACAGCATATAAATGTATGTATATTCGTATACGTATATCCGTATAAGTATAATCGTATAATCGTAAAACACATGCTCATGTAATCCGAAATCTCATACGCATGCTCAAGTTCGTAAAATGTATATAAAAGACTCGCAATCAATCCGTGAAAAGAAATTGTTCACTCACAGACTAGCGTAACGCTATACGCGTTAACCCGTGATCCGGCGGAAAGTCCATCGCCAAACGAACGATCACGAACTACTGAATAATCACAATATCCATTTCTCAAAATCATAATTCAACAATTCAAATCAAATCATGAGAAACCACCGTTCTCGGAAACACGTAATCCGATTACGACAAACTGTCGGAAATCCAGAAATCACACCTTAATACCTCGCTGTAATTTCGGACGCTCAAATCGAGAAACGAACCTTCCCACTGCGATCGGGGCGTGATTTCGAGTGAAATGACATGCAACTTATCGAAAATCCCAAAAAGTCAAACTTTGACCGCCGTTGACCGTTGACCGCCGCCAAACTGAAAATTTTCAGCGGAGCAACCCCTATTCCACTCAAAATCATCCACTGAGAAACTTTGTCAACTGCAATAAAGGCCAATTCAATCTCTAACTAGCTCAATTTCATGATAAACCGAATTGGTACCAAATTTTCCAATCCAAAATTCTCCAAGTACACATCGAATTGAAACACCAAACTTACATGGTAGCTTCATGGTGATGAGAGCTTCAAAGCCCACTACAAATTGTAGCTCGAATCGGTCTAAATCGTTGAACCTGAATTCACCATTTTCTTTTGAATTTTGGCCGGAAAGTTCCTCCTCCACCGTGAATCATGCTGGAAAATGAGGCCGGGGATGAGTTCGGGACCTCGAGACGAAGAGAACAAGACCACTCCCACGCCGTGGGGTGGCCGGAACGTCCCTCGCCGCCGGCGAGCCGTACGGCGTCGCACCACCATCTCCACAGCTCGGTCAAACCGAGTTGACCGGGTCAACCCAATTAAATGATATCAGTTGACCTTCCTGATTTGGCAACCCTCTTAAATACTCTTTCCTAAAATGGAAACTTCATACTTATCTTTTTCAATGAACTTCAAACACACGTAATTTCCTCGTCGTAACTCTGATTCCAATAATTCTCGCGGCAACAAACTCGACTCGACGTATTCTTCAATTATCACCCGAAGTCAAACACATCGACCAATCGGATAAAAAGTCAACCATTCGAACCAACACATATTTAATCGACTAAACAATTAATAATCAGAAATATTCACAACTAAATCTTCGTAACTCGGAATAATCCTCCAGAAGTTCCCACAAACTCAAAATTAAATTCTTAACAACTTCCGTGAAGGAACCAAAACTAAATTCTCGACCGGTAATTAAGTCGTTAAGAACACCACCATTTAAATTCGAACTTCAAATATTCATAATTAATTCCTCGGTCGTCCAAATAACGATCCGGAACCGCCCACGAACTCGAAATCACACATATAACGACTCTCGAGAAGAGACCCAGCCAATTCTCGGCCAATAATTAAGTCGTTATCAAACCTGGCGATTCGAATAACTGTCGGCAATCCGCGACTACGCGTAAACTCGTAGATTAAGCTGATTCCACTGCTGATTCTGTTCTGGGTCGTCACAGATTCCCTTACGGCTGTTCTCTTTTCTAGCTCAAGTTTTCTCTCCAAGTATGCTGATTAGCCCTCCCAAAAATCTAAAATAGGTTTATATATGTCCCCCAATTGATCTCCTTGAGTCCACATGTGAATGAGCTTCTATAATTACACAAACTCATTCTTAATTTCTTATTGAGCAAGGAATCCCTCTTATATTTTTTTCCCTTTATTCCTCCACAACACCTATAAAACAATAAATGTAATTAAAATGCTCAATTAAATAACAACAAATTAAATATAAGAAATGAATTAAACACCAAATAGACGCATAAATATGCGACTATCAAAATACCCCACACTTAAACATTGCTAGTTCTCGAGCAATACACTAAACTAAGACTTAAAAACTTCAAAAACCAACTCTAATGCCCTCAACAATTTGCCTCAGCATTCTTCCATAAAATTGTAACACCAAGTTCACATGTACCTAAAAGTTACTAAAGATAACTTTAACATATAATACACATGTAACATGTAGGACATATACATAATCAAGATGAATAAGGAGCTAGAACATGCACAAAACCAATCAAGATTTAACCTCACATCAATATGCTCTCATAAGTGTTTCTCTCAAAATATATCTAAGGTATCACTCAATTCGATTACTTACCAAATGGACCAAACCATATGCTCACTCTTGTGACTAAATTTCACAAATTAAAGACTGCCATCTTGAGGATCAAAAGGACTTCATAGGTTGTAATGCGACTTAGCTCATAGGTTAGAGAATAAAAAGGATATGTAATTCAAACATAATTCTAGAACCTAGTAGAGCACCATGAACTTTCTCATTATTGTGGCCGGATTTCATCTTGTTGGACATTCACATCATTCTTTTCATCAGCAGTTTACTCGGGTATCAAGCTAGACATCACAACTTTTTCTTATTTCTTTTGTACTCTTTTTTTCTTTCTCTTTAGCTTGATAACCCCACACTTATTTCCTTGTATCACCTTTCGACATTGTCGCCGTCTTCACATACCTCTCTCGTGTATAGCTCTACCAAGTCATAGAACAAAAGTAAAGATATAACTATTCTAAGGTTCCAGGTCAGGATTATGTGAGTGATGACATAAAGTTTCACATGTAAGCTCAAAGTGGTTAACTAAGGGGTGCACATCTTGTGTACACAAAATCAGGATACAGACTTATATGGCTATTGTGGTGTCCCCTAAATGCCTTTATCACTTCCTCAATCAAAACATGTATTGACTAAAAGCTTTGAATAGCACAAGAGCAAGTTCTAATAATCTCTAGAGTCCATTAATTTATTCTGCGACAAGCAATTGACACACAACAATGAAAGCATGTATATCATATTAAGGCTCAAAAGCTCACGGGTTAAATAATTCTCAATAAGGTTTATGCATGCTCAAAAATCTGTATCATGTGAACTTGTTTCTAGATCTACTACATATTTGCATATGCATCATATATCAAAATTAACCAAAGAAACTCAAGTCATATAATCATCTCTTAGTCACAAAATTGGAAGAAATAAGCACATCATTGACTTGTTAAGAGATCCTAAGACTTTATTTTTTTGTATTTTTCTTGACACTATTTATTTTTGTATTTTGTTTTCCAATTAAGACACTTAAAACACACAAGAAAAACAAAGAAAAACACCAAAAACTGACACTAAGCTTCGATGGATCGAAACTTTTGCCTTCGATGCATCGAAGCATACTCTCGAGTCTCATTCTGAAATGATTTTTTGATGGGTCAAAGAATCATTCGATGGATCGAAGGATCTTCTCTGGAAATTCTAAACAAAACGGAAAAAACTGAAGATACTGCGCACTCTCACTAGCATAATTTATACAGAATTAACCACATATCTGAATAGGCTGAAATTTTGTGAGCATAAACTACACATATATACCAACACACAATCAGAAATTCTGAATTTACTTACACCTCTAGCTATGTCAAATAAATTACACAACATCAAAAATCAAAAATTCTGACTTAAAAAACTAAAAATCTATATCTAGACGCTAAGTATATGATATAGCCCCACCCACACTTGAAAGTTGCTTTGTCCTCAATGTAAAAATTGGAATTAAACTATACAATACACCAACCAAGTATGACATATAACACCTATCACACACAAAACACACTATGTGAAAAAAATAAAGTAAAGGAGAAGGGATAAGAAATCAAATCTGGTTGCCAGCTTCTCCATCCACATGGGTTGCCTCCCAAGTAGCGCTAATTTTAACGTCTTCAGCCAGACGGCGAATCCACTCAATTTTCCATATGAGGCGTGTCATGAAGGTCCGCATCTTCAAACATGTGCTCCACAAACGACTCATAGAAATGCTTGAGTTGTGGTCCATTCACTTTGAATGTTTTTCCTGTTTTGGAACTCACAATATCTAGAAATAAGCGTAGACGACTAGTGCAGAGTAAAACTTTCTGACCTATGACAAATTCTTTCCTCTTGATATTCCAATCTTTAAAATCTTTAGTCTTTTCCTTTGAAATCCTACTGAACTCATATCCTATCATGTAGGCCCACAACGCTACATCAAGATGTTGACACCAATCTGTTGCTTATATGTTGGGAGTTATAGTCAACAACTCCTCTAGCATGTTGAACGCTTGTAAATATTCCTCAGTGAAATTGAATGCTATGTCTTTTCTCAAGCTATGCACTCAACAGTCTAGGTATCTTGGAGGAATTCGTAATGAATCTGCGATAAAAACTTGCAAAACGTTCCAATATGTGATCAATAAAGGGTAGATGAAAGTGATCCTTACGCTTTGTCGCATTTAGATTTTGATGTTCCATGTGAACTCCCCCTCTAATTGTTTCCTTGTACTCCTTATTAGCAGTTAATACTTACTCTTCCTACAATTGTGTCAGCTTTGAAGAAACACTAACTGATAAGATATAGCCTGTTTGTATGAACGGTGGAGATTCAAGCTCATTGATTTCTTCATAGGACTTTTCCTCCAACCCCACACTTGAAGGTTTGTATCCCAACATAGCTTCAAGTTCATCGAATTCCTCCCTGATCTGGTCATTCTCAATATCTAGTTCCACTTCGATGGGTTGAAGCTCCTCTTTGATGCATCAAAAAATTTCTCGAATCGATCCAGGGGATTTTCTTCGATAGGTCGAGATTTTGGTTCGATGCTTGAACAATCTTCGATGCATCGAACATTTCTCCTTCGATCCATCGGGGCGTGCTCTCGGTTGCTATGTACTGACTTCCTTTGATGAATCGTGGACCTTCTTCGATGTATCGAAGCATCCTCTCGAGTAACATTATATTGTTTTCTCTAATAGTTTCAATGACTTTTCTCAAAGGATCATCCTCCAATGAGTACTGAATAAATTCCTGCACAAAACCCTCAAAAGAGTTAATTGAACAACACGAATAAGCATCATCACTATTATGATGTTTGAGAGCTTCATAAATATTGAAGTGGATCTTCTCCTCCGCCACTTCTATGCTCAATGATCCATCAAAACAATCAATCTTTGTACGTGCTGTTCTCAAGAATGGTCTCCTAAGAATCAATGGTATTTATGATGGCATTGACTCATGCTCCATCTCCAGCACAAAGAAATCTACTGGAAAAATTAAATCTCCCACATACACTAAGACATCCTTAATAATACATCTAGGATAACAGTTAGACCTATCTGCAAGTTTAATGGTGACACCAGTGGGAATGAGTTCTCCCATCTTTAAACTGTCATAAGCATTGTAAAGCATTAAATTTATTGATGCATCTAAATCAAGTAGAACACTTGCATACCTGTGATTACCAATAGTGCATGGGATCGTGAAACGACCTGGATCACCCAACTTAGGTGGGAGCTTCCTTTGTAGAACTGTAAATTCTCTCTCTGTCAAGGCCAGAGTCTCAGTTACATAAAATTTTCTCTTTGTTGTGCACAAATCTTTCAGAAACTTTGCATACTGTGGTATTTGCTTGATTACATCCAACAATGGGATGATTACTCCTACCTTTTTAAACAAATCAAACATCTTCTTTTCTTTGTCAACATTCACCTGCTTCTTCAACCTGCTAGAAAAGAGCAATTTAAGAGTAATTGAAGGGGAAGGAGCAGAGGAAACCTGGCTTGATTATTGATTTGTCAGTTTTTATATTTCAGGTGCATTTTCGACGGTTTGAGTTGAGGTTCATGCATAATCTTTTGACAACTTGTCCAACAGTTGATAAGGGACAAGTTGTTCAAGCACGGGCTCCTCCCACTTCCTTCTTGAGCTTTTTGAATATATGAGATTCTTCTAACACCTTTCCACTCTTCAAGGTAATAGCATGAGCCTCATATTTCCCTTTGGAGTTGGGAAGGGTGTTGCTGGGGAGTCCTTCTGTGTTAACTTGAGCCATTGTTTAGAATTTGGCTCACTTGTCTCTCTAGCAAATCAATTGCCTAAACACGCTCATGCAATGTTACCCTTATTTCCTGCATAAAAACACGATTCTCCTCTCTTTCTTTTTGTTTGTCTACCATGATCTGTTATAACATACTCATCAACCTCTTCTCTGCATTATTTGATTGTTGAGGATAGTCATAGTTTGGGTGATCATTCCATGTAGACGTGTAATAAGGTGTAAAGTAGTCACTTTGCATGGTGGGATAACTTTGATATGGAATATATGCATATTCATCAGTTGAGCGACCTGCCATTGAACATGTAGAACTAACCACAAAGTCATAATACATTATATACAAAACTTAGAAACCAATATACAAATTAACGCAATTAGACTGTTAAGACTTAGAATTAAGCAATTTTCCAGCAACGGCGCCAAAATTTGATAGGTTGGCAAGCACCTATACAAAGATACCATATTTTAAAATTGGATATATCAATGTAGTATGATAAATATGGGTTATCAAACACGAAGAATTGGCAAAACTAAATCCTAACATGAAATTAAAATACTGACAGACTCGACTATAGTACACTAATGACATTACGACCCTACTCTAGAAAGACGCAAATGCTACGAAATTTGGACACAACAATATAGACACAGTGGTGGACTAGCACACAAAAATTGAAGGTTTTCTGAATTGTTTTGGGTACCGAACTTAATCGGTGAAGCTACAGCTAATCCAGAATATAAATGTTGAAAGTAAATATGTTTATGAATGCAAAGGTTTTAACTATATGATTAATGGGTTAAGAGGAATGCAATCCACCACCGCATTCAATCTATTTTACACATACTTAATCTAATGCACATATCCAATCAATGAAAGTTCCCAGGAAGATGGATAGACACGACATATCCTATTACCTAATCCTTATGCCTATATGAGTTTTTCATGAACCTCCCCCACATGTATTGAACCCGTAGTCATAGACCCCAAGGTTTACAAAGAATGAAGCATTAAAATCTAGAAAATATTTGAGAATCTACGAGGGTTCACAAGTACACTATTGGCGTGTCCTGCTAGACCTAGGGTTTCAATCACCCGATGGTAAAATCGGTGTATCACTATAGAGAATCTGGTGGAAGAACCATCATCTTCAGTCATTCGTATCTCGAAAATAGAATACTAGCATGCATACTAAGTTGGCCACAAAAGTAAACATACAAAAATTCATACGGTGAGTCACATAGAAAACGAAACCTCAATCGATTTGAATATGCAACACTAGATTAAAGTGTATGAATTAGAAATACTTCATGTATAGGACTTCAAGCAACCTCTTAACAAGGTGTTTAGCTACTAAAAATCATAATTAAAAGAATCAAAACAATACATAGAGATTAAAGACTAAGAAAAGATGAAGAATAGGAACTGTAGTCCAGTTTTTATGGATCGAATCCGGACTTCAGGTTCCCTTGCGGCTGCTCTTCTCTAGCTCGAGTTTTCTCTCCAAATATGATGATTAGCCTTTCCAAAAACCTAAAATAAGTTTATATATGTCTCCCAATTGATCTCCTAGAGTCCATATGGGAATAGGCTTCTATAATTGTACAAAACTCCTTCTTCAATCCGTAGTGAGTTAGGAATCTCTATTTTATTTCCTTTTCCTTTATTCCTCCACAAAATCTATAAAACAATAAATGTAATTAAAATGCTCAATTAAATAACAACAAAGTATATATGGGGAATGAATTAAACATCAAATAAACGCATAAATATGTGACTATCAGACCCCTTCGATTTCTCTAACCAGTTCATGATTTCTAAAATAAAAACCACCCATAAATTTGTGATAAAATTCACAATGTAAATTCACAAAATTCACAAAATCAAATCTCAAATTCACAAAAATTCACAAAATTAACATATAACCTTAATCAAAATTCCCAAACCTTAATCCAACATCACAACATCACAAAAATTCAACTAATTCTCAACCAAATTAAAAAATTCAACCAAATTCTCAACCTTAATCCAAACATCAAACTTAATTCAAAAATTCAAAATAAAATTCACCCAATTTCAAAACTTTAATTCAAATTGAAAAAAAAAACCTAAATTTAGGGTTCAGGGGTTTACCGGCGAGGTGGACGGCTGGGCTCGGCGACGGGCTTGGGTGGGCAGTGGGCTAGGTCTGGCGAGCTAGGCGGTGGTTGGGTTGGGTGGCGTAGGCAGCGGATTTAGGGTTTTGGGATTTTTGGGCGAAGACAGTAACTACCCAGGTTGTTCTTGTTTAAAAACCCGAAAACTATAGCCGACAACCTGGGTCAATGTCATTGGCTATAGTATAGCCGAGGATATATGTAAAATGTCATCGGCTATAGTCAGAAAATATTTTGAAAAATTAGACTCATGTGAAAAATATTTCCCACAATTACCTGTTTAATTAATTAGAGAACATAATCAGAATCATCGTTATATTTAGAAATGTGAAAATACTTTACAAAATTAGGCTTATGACGAACTAACACGTTTAACACAAATTTATGTTTTACTAAGGCTCATAATCAGAATCATCGGTTGAGTCTCCGTCAGTGTCCAAGCTAATTTCTGATAATATGTACCGTTCCTCGTCATTGGAGTCTTCGTTGTCTTCATTTGGATTAACATCAATAAGATTTACATCTGCTCGAGGAAGTTGAACCACACTAGCCGGTCGCACATTATTAAGGAAAATTGTAGAGAATTCAGGAATACCAATTGCGTTCGGCTCTTGGTATGCAGTAACTTCTTCATTATCTGCGGCCTCACCAAGTATAGTAGCACTGTATATGTTTCTAGAAACAACATGGTTTACTACTTTCCACACGCCTTTGTGCACAAGATCATCAAAATAAAACACTTGTTTTACCGATGTGGCAAAAACAAAAGGGTCATCTTCATACGAGCTTGTAGCAGTATTTACCAAAAAAAGACCATACTGATCGGTCCTTGTATTCTCAGGGTTAGTATCAAACGATCTACACTTAAACAAGTGCATTGTCATGCCTTCCCCATAAATTAGTTCAACCACTGAATGGAGAACACCGTAATAGTCAATGTCATTCCGCCCACCATGCACCATTACCCCAGAATTCTGTGTTCTCTGTCTGTCGTCTCTATGTTGACATATAAAGTGCACATCATTAACCTTATACGTTGGATAAACTCTTGAACTTATCAGTTTCAACGCCAAAAACCTCAACTCGTGTGACCAGTGTCAGTCACCATCACATTGTACGTGGTTCATCTGAAAAAAAAATCACAACCATTAACTTTAAATATGAACATTGAAATTAATTTATATATAGAGAGAGAAGTAAATATATATGTAGACGTACCCAGCCGCCAAAATAGTTTGCAAACTTCTTATTGTGGTACTCAAGATCACCTGCAACCGCAGAGCAGTAAAGATGGATGTTTTTCAGTATTGAACTTCTGGACCGTTAATCAATACCCACCAGTGGGCAATGACTAGCTCATATAGTTCCAGCTGGTATGACTTTGGCAATTGTCCATATACTTCAACATCATTGGAGAGGATAGAAAGATTGAACAATGGTTCATCTACGGGCATATGTTGTGGAGGGTCCTCCAACTCTCCCAAATACAACTTGGTGTACATTACGTACTCGTGTGCAAGATATGTTTCAGCTATACACCCTTCAGGTGTGGATTTATTAGCCACATAGTCCTTGTAGTTCCCCAGTTGTCTATCAAATTGTAAAGTGCATATGATGATTATTGAAAAATATAATTATATAAAAATAGACTAAAAATTCAAATGTTGAATCGTACATACCTTTCCATGGGATACATTCAATTGTAGTGTATTAGACCAGTAAGCAATAATTGTTTGAGAAGATGGATCATCAGGTGAGGCATGATGTCAAAAAAAATTTGGAGGAAATATTCTCTCAAATTTGCACATGATAAAAACGATGTCCTCTTTCATTGCCCTGAGATCTGATTTTTTCTCTTCTCTAGTGTATAACTTCTGAATGAATCTTGACAATGCTACTAACGGTTCCACCACCTGACGGGGCAGTTATGATCGAATGAAAACAGGGAAGACACATTGAAGCAGTTTATGGCAGTCATAACTCTTTAATCCGTACATCTTATTGTCCTGGAAGTTAACACACCGGCTTATATCTCCTGCACAGCCTAAAGGATACCTAATATTAACTATCCACCTAAAAATTTCATTCTTTTGGTCAGACTTAATGGTATAAGGAGCCTGAGGCATTTTTTTCTTACATTATCTCAACCACCAATATTTTTGTATACCTATTCTTTTCAGATCAATTCGTGCCTTAGGGCCGTCTTTAGTTTTCTCCTCCCAATTCAGCACTGTGCCTACCACACTTTCGCACACATTCTTCTTTATATGCATGACATCTAGGTAGTGCTTGATTGACAACTTGGACTAGTACGAGAGTTCATATAATATACTTTTGTGTGTCCAGAATTTATATATGTCGGGTCTGTTAGGTATTGCCGTCACTATATCAGGATGATTGCTAAGCTGTCCAAAAGTGTATTCATTCAACACTTCCAAAATTTCATCCCCCATCCATCTCCTGGGTTGCACATCAGTTTCTACAGTCGTATCAAATGCCTAGTCATCCTCCCGCCATGGGTGATCAAGTCCAAGCCAACAACGATGACGCATCTACATAATATTTCTGCAATGAAGTCTCCCGCAATCAACAGTCATGCACTTTCGACAAGCCCTGTATACCTTGGTAACGTTGCCTAACAACATCCCGCGGGCAGGAAAATCACTGATGGTGCCAACAAGCATGGCATGCATATGGAATATCTCATTTTTGTACTTATCATAAGTGGGATGACCAACGTTACTCAGGTAATTAAGCTCCTCAATCAAGGGTCTCAAATACACATTGAGACACTTTTCTGGATAACCCGGCCCTGGAATTAACATAATCAATAATATATTGTATTCCTTCTTCATGCATATCCATGGAGGAAGGTTGTACGGTACCAAAATAACTGGTCATATACTGTAGTAAAGACTCATATTACCAAAAGGGTTGAATCCGTCAGATAAGTGCTCGAGCCAAACATTTTTGACCTCTGATGCAAAATGAGAAAACTCTCTAACCATGTGCTTCCAAGCCTTTCCGTCAGTAGGATGTATAAGGGTATCATCGTCAGGCAAATCTCTCTCAGTGTTTCATCTCTATAGCTTTGGCCATGTATGCAGACATGCACAACCATTCCAGCGTATCAATTAGCGAGAAATACCGAAGGACCTTCACATCTTTCTTATTCCCTGCAGGAGTCAACTTATACCTTTTGGTGTGACATACCGGAAACATATCAAGGTTTTCAAGATCATTTCCTTCAGCATCTTCACTCAAGAAGAAAACACAATCATATCTTCATGAATGGATTTTGATGTAGGTAAAGCCAAGATGTTTCAGGATATGTCACACCTTACGATGAGTGGTAGGAAGGCGATGACCGAGGGGCAGCATCGAAGCAGTCAACGCCAGATAATCATCAACAACCTTGACACTCAATTTGTTCTCCACTTTGACATTCGTTACTCCCATGAAACTTTCAAGAACAGTCTTATTCCACCCGTTGTACAATGGGGTCTGTTGGAAGGCAATCAACTTGTTGTAATTGTCAATACCGACAGTGTTAACAACTCTAGGTAATTGATGGACCGGCTTAATAGGAGGAAAACCCTCAACGATGGGAGGGATATTTTGTGCTTGAGTAAATACACTGTTCTCATAAAGAAACACATCGTTGATCAACCTCGTTGTTGGATCATTGGATGTACTGGCCCTCTCAGAAAATTTCTCATGATCATGCTGACTCATTGATGATGTTTCACTGTGATAAATCCAACATGTGAACTTATCCCAAAACCCATTTTTCTTCAGGTGCTCTCGTACTATATCAACGGAAAAACGATACAAATCGCTGCGACACTGACATTTCGTACACGGGTAATAATGAATTGTATTCCCGTTCGCATTAGCCTTCACATATTCCACAAAAATCCACATTCCAATGTCATATCTTCGATCCCATTTTGGAAGGCAAATCCAACTCTTTTCCATCCTAAAAATTCCAACTATATATATATATACATGCACCAATTAAAAGTTCATCATTATATCTATATATATATATATATATCGATCCTTAAATTACAAATTACATTAATTCTTCTACTCCTTATATAATTATAAATTAACACACACACACACACACACACATGAAGAATTAACATAAAATTATATATATATATATATATAATTTCATTGAATTCAACTCAAAATCAACTTAACTAAACTCAAAATCAATAATCAACATATATATACGTACATATATATATGTAGCGGGATATAGCTTCACGGAACTCATTTTGGATAGCTTCCGACAATACCCAATGATTTGAGAGCGTTTTGTGTTTTTCTCACCAATTTTTTTGAATGATTGAGCTGCTGTCCAGATCTATAAAAAAAAAAGCACTATAGCCGATGACTTAATAATGTCGTCGGCTATAGTTAAAAAAGTCATCGGCTATAGTCGTAACTATAGCCGATGACTTTTGTTGTCCTCGGCCTGTTTTTCTCGAATCGTCGGCTATACTACTTATTCTGGTAATGACTGTGTTGGACTAGCACTGCCAAAATTCCTTTGTTCTCAGACGAAACAAATCTGTTTCCTAACAAAGGTTTTCCATTGCTTAAATTCCTTAGGCAACGCACATTCCGTTTCCTGAGATCCGTCTGCTAAGTGATGTCGCGAAGCTGTTTAGGCAACAGAAATTAAGACTTTTGTTGTCTAACAACCTTGTTGCGAGATAGATGCTAATCCGTCGCAATACTGTTAAGCAACCGTATATTTCAGGTTAGGACGACAAAAAAAATAGTCGTTTGAAAAAGTTTGTGGCAGACGGAAATGTTTATTTCCATCGGTGAACGGTTAATCCAAAAGGACGGTTTATGGTGCAAGATTCCGTCGTTTAGATGACTCGTTACCAGATGAAAATAAAATTTTCGTCTGGTAATGAGTCATCTAAACAACGGAATAATTGTCACCTAATTTATAACCAATTCCGTTGGTTAATAATCATTCTGTCTCTTAACAAAGAATTAATAAATTAAAAAAATTATTAAAAATAATATAATTATTGATTTTAAATATTCACGATTTCGTTCGATAATTTAATATTGATTTTAAGACTTCGATCGATAATATAATATTAATTTTAAATATTCAATTCTTGGGTACAATTTCGATCGATAATATAATAATATAACATAAATACTGTACAAAAGAGACGTCCCGATTGAAAACTACATAATGTACATGCAAATGATAACTAACTAGCTACACCGGTGATGTAGGTCCTCTGAGCCCGCTATGGCCATCATCTGGGCGTGACTGCTGAGATGGCGTAGTGGAAGTCGGCGTAGAGAAAGTAGGCATATAACCGGCCATCATCTACATAAACTGCAACTACATCTTCGCATGCATCTCTGCTCGTAGTCGCGCCGTGAAAACTCGAGCCCGCACATCGGCCTCCACGTGCATAGCTGCTAGACGTGCCTCAGAGTCTTTAGCCTCGTCCTCAAGCTCGCGGATTCGTGCCTCTGATTGCTCCTGGACCTCCTGGATTTGCGCCTTGACACCACCAGGACGAGCGCGCAACATGGACGTCGACGTTAGAATCAACTCTCGAACGCTTGCATATCTGAGACCTCGAATCTCTGTACCAGGTCAAACTTTGAGCACCTTCTCGAACATCGCGGTATGTGTTGGCACATCCAAATGCCCAAGCTGCTCACACGGAGTGTCCGAATTTTTTGCAGCTTTCAAAGCAAACTGCTCCTCGGCCAACCGCATCAACTTCTCCTACAATAACATAAACAATTGAAAATTAATAAAAAAATCGACTAATATGATCGATAATTCTACCGAAAATTTGACATAATTTCTCCTAAAATATAAGGCTACAAAAAAACCTGAAAACACATAAAAATTCAACCAATATAGCACAAAAACCATTCCACATTCTCAATATAACAACAGATCACACCACATAACCATTTTTATGAACTACAAGTTTAGATAACATATAAATTTCATCCGGTCACCATCTACTTTAACCTATGTGCATACCGGGAAGATGCTTCTAAGGTTTTCTCGCATAAACATTCACAGAAAATTGTAAACTTCCGTTAATTTTGAATTTAGTGGTCACTTACTAGATTCTCAGCCGCCTTCTCGTTCCCAGGATGGACATACACATCTCGGTACGTGTCATTGAAGGGCACAAGGGAACTCTCCGCCATATGTTTCGCCATCAAGTAACTTATTAGAGTTGACCCGGAGTGGTGGTTCACATCCTTCTTATCTCGGTTTTCATGTTCGCCTCCGACATTAGCTGTTTCAAAAAATATATATTATATTCGAAAATTTTCAAATTTCCGCTAAATTTGACTAATAACCAAAAAATAAATATTATATTTGAATTTCTGCAACTTTCCGCAAAATTTTACAAATTTCCACATATTTCACAAATTTCCGCAAATTTCCACAAATTTTGCAAAATTCCGCAAATTTCCACAAACTACATAAATAACCAAACAATAAATATTATATTCAAAATTCCTCAAATATCTATAAAATATTTGACAAAAAATTTCACAAAATTCACATAAATTTGACAAAATTCACATCGCATCGCATAATTCACAAAAAATTCACAAAATTCCACAAATATTTGCCAAATACCACAAATATTTGTCAAATAAATTTTTGTCAAATATTTATCACATCGCAAAAAATTCACAAAATTTCACAAAATTCCACAAATATCTATAAAATAAATATTATATTCGAAAAAGACATTACCAGAAATTTAGGGTTCCAAAAGTGCGCCACCAACCACTTCCATTGTTCTTCCCAATGGGCAAACTCGAAAGTGGTCGGTTCCTCCCCCTGCATCTGATAGAGCACGTAGCAGACACTCTTCCACTCCCGATAACGTTTTGTTGCTTTCTTGTCGATGTATTTGAACATCTCTGGGGTGTTTGGATAATCGAAGTGGAGCTACAAAAAATGTAATTGACGTTAAATCTATATAATATATGTTAATTATTCAATTTCAATATCAAACATAAATCCATTGAAATGTGTTCACCGAGAGAGCGTCGTAAACCTTTTCCCACTCGATCTCAGGGAGGTCCTTCCAGGCCGACGCAATCACCACTACCTTCTGATGTATAGTGCCTCTGATGTTATGGACGATCAAATTGTTAAGCTTCTTCATCTCAGAGCCCCGATGGAAGAAATCGTAAGGGACCACGATATTTTGTTTTGTCACCTTCATGATATCACCTGCTTTTGTCCCCTTGCATAGCCCTCGTGTGTGTTTGGGGGCAGGTCTGACAAAAAATTATCCAAAATTTGTTAGCAATCACCATTTATTATAATAATCAAGAAAATGAACATATTATGTTAAATTATAGACGTACCCATAGTGATTTTTCCCTTGCGACGAGCACTTAACCGTACTATGACTTCGTTCACCTCGGGGTCATCTTCTGTTCTGGTCGACGCGGGCAGAATAGTGACAGAAGGACCCGGCGGCAGTACATCGCCTACGCACAGTTGTTGAACCGTTGAGTCATCACCTATTTCCCTCTCACACCGCAAACTAAATGCGGTCATCCTATCAATCTTCAACTGTGTCAACCGAGATGTCCCTCCTGGCGCCATCTCTATCAACTGTCATAATAGTAACAAATTCGAATAAAATCACAAAATTAAACCAAAATTCCGCAAAAAATAAACAAAAATTATTAAAAATATCATAAATCAACTAATAACCAAAAAATTAACAAAAATCAACAGATTCACTAAAATTCCTCAAAAATCACCAAAATCATTAAAAATCACCAAAATTCACAAATTAACCAAAATTTACAAAAAACAATATATTATCCAAATTATCCCAAAAATTTACAAATTAACCAAATAATCCTAAAAAATTAGCAAATCCTCTCCAATTTACAAAAAATAACAAATTATCCAACAAAACAACAAATTAACCAAATTAAAATATATGTAATTAACAACCTAACAAATCAACTATATATACATATTTCAATTAATAATCCAATAATATCATAAAAAATCATCATTAATAATCCCATATTTATCCAATAATCAAAAAATCCAATAATCCAATATTCAACCTATAAGCCAATATTAATCCAATATAACCGGTTTCGATCAAAAATCACATAAATCACCAAAATGACCCAAACTAACTAAAATTTACCCTAATTCACCCTAATTCCAATATAATTAACTAATCACAAATTCACCAAAATTCCATATATATAATTATCCATTAAACATGCATTAACCAAAATTAAATAAATTACAATAACCAAAATTAAATCAATAACCATAAATAATCAAATCATTAACAATAATCAATATATAACTAATTCATCAAATCTATAATCCAATAATTAACCAAACCAGAAAAAGAAAAAAAAAGCGTACCTTAATGGCGGCCGGATGGCATTTGGAGCAGGGCGAGGCGGTGGACTGGCTTGGCGACGGACGAGGCGAGCAGAGGAGGCTCGGGTAGGGCCCTAGGCGGCAGAGTGACTGGCGACGGAAAACAGAGGAGGCTAGGCGGCACCTAAATCCCGTACGGCGGAGGTGAGCTAGAGGGAGGAAGGCGGCATTGCGTGGATGAGGGTTTAGGGTTTAAGGTTTAAGTTAAGTATAGGGTTTAGGGTTTTGTGTTAACTAACAAAATATTGACAATTCCGTTGTTAAAGAAAACAAGGTTTAGGGGTTGGGGTATGTGGTTTAGAGGTAGGTTTTAGGATCTAGGTTTTCTGTAAGACAACGGATATGAAATCTCCGTTTGCCTAGTACTTAGTTAGCAGACGGAAATGGAGTGATCCATCAGTGAATGATTTGGTTAGCAGACAGAATATGAAGCTTTCGTCTGCTAAGTGTTGAGTCAGATTTTGGATGGAGTTTTGGTATTTGGCTGCATCTTCCCTGCTTGTAACTGTTCTTGCGTAAAACAATCATAATCATTCATATAAATTCAAATAGCGATTAATAAATATAATTCAAAATTAGGTAGAATTATTACAAATCCAAATAATTAAATTATGCATGTGATACATTATTCAATTTCATAATCTATGTCATCCTCATCATCCTCATCCCTGAGTCTTCATCCTCCTCATATTCATCTTCCTCAGCTTCCTCTTTATCCTTGTCATCAGTATGGTCATTAATGTGTTCTACTTCTTCGAGTTTAGTCGAGTTAAGCAGTATAGTCTAGAGTTGTGTAGTTCCTGGATCTTTGTTCATGTGTAAAAGAGTCGTTTGTTGGATAGTAGCAATATCAGGCTCTTGATATGGATTGCTAACATCATTCTTGTCACGCACTTCTGTTTCAAACCTCAAGTGTTGTTGCGTTCCAAATATTATGATGACACATATGGTTAACTACTTTCCAAGCACCCTCCTGCTTAGCTAATATGGCAAGAGTGAATGGTTCATCATCGTACCAGCTTGTGTTACCATTTACCGATAACAAGCCAAGATCCTTCTTTATACTATTTCGCATGTTTGAGTCAGTGTTGAATCATTTACATTTAAAAAGCATGACAGGCATTCTATTTGTGTATATTAACTTGACGACATTGACAACAACCCCATAGTATAAATAATATTTTTCTCCTACTGAGATCCCACAATCTTGTATTCTCTTGCCTTCATCTCTGGCTAATGTCTAAAACTTTACCCCGTTCACATCATATGCTGAATAAATCTCATATATTTGGGGCTTGTTGGTCAAATTGTGCAGAGCTGTTATGTACCAACCGCGGTGGTCAATTCTTTGAAGGCTCGTCATCTGCAAAATTATGAACATAAGCCAGGACAAGCTGTATGATGCAATATATAATATATAATTTACATAATCACACATACCCATCCTTGGAAATAATCTGGAAATAGTTGCTTTTGGTGTTCTTTCAACTTTTCATGAGTAAGTCTCGGAGCTTCTTTATGAAGTGCTTCGAAATATGAAAGCATGACTTGATCGACCTCAGTACAGCCCCGCAATACAACCCAGTGTGCCTCAATGAGTTCTTCTTTGCTTAATCTTTCTGAACTCTTGTGTACAGGTCTGAAGGCTCGTACAACATCTGTGACGACAGAAAGATTGAAGTGATCAAGTGTATTTGATGAGTCAGAAGGGGGTGAATCAACGGAGTCTTTGAGATACAAGTTGGAGAAGGTTATACACTCATGTTTAATGTACGTTTCTACTATAGAATCTTCCGGGTTTGAGCAATTTTTGACATATCCTTTATACTGTCCAAGTTGTCTGCAAATAATTGTGATGAAATTATTCAATAAGACTTTTGCATACATATAAAAGTCGGCGATAAGAAGTGATCCATCAATCATGAGTAAGATAATGTATGTACATTTCCTGGGGATACATCCAAGTGTAGTGTACCGGACCAGAAATCAACACTTATTTCGGGAGGTGGATTATTGGGTGAATGATGATGTCAAAGAAAGCAGGAGGGGAATCCTCTCCAATTTGCAAAGAATGTACACAATCTCTTCTTTCAATTCAATTATATCTGACTTCTTCAACTCTCTTGCACATAAATTTTTCCACCACCTGAACAACGCTACTAACGGCTCTACCACGTCACAATGCAAATAAGGTTGAATTATCACTGGAAGAAGACGTTGCATCATAACATGACAATCATGAGTCTTGAGATTTATAAATTCGTTGTCCCCCTCATTTACACAATGTGATATATTTTCTGTATAGTTGGAAGGATATCAAACACCTCAGAACCATGTGAACACTTCCTTCTTCTTGTTCGGCTTCACTGTATAAGGTGCCATAGGGATCTCGGCTTTGCTAGACCTCCTCTTCTTTAACCACAAGTGAAGGCGTATGTTCATTGCCCGCAAATCTTCATGCGCTTTAAGAGTGTCCTTATTCTTGCCATCAAGGCCCAAAATTGTTCCAAGGACGATGTCGAATACACTCTTCTCAATGTGCATGACGTCAAGGTTGTTCCTCAGTTTTAGCCTTGACCAATAAGGGAGTTTAAAGAAAATACTCATGTGACTCTAATACCCAACTTCTTTGTCAACCACAAGTGGGTTTGAGGCCGTCACACGTGGACACTTGCTCAATACTCCAAAATCAACGTGTTGGAGCCTTTGGAAAATCTCTTCACCAGACAACTCTCGGGGTTTTGGATCATCCTCTACCATCCCGTCAAAACTCGCCGCATCGGATCTCCATTGGTGATTTTCGAGAAGCCATCTGCGGTGTCCCAAGTAACACACATTTTTTGCGTGATAGCTGAAGTTGACGTCGTCTAAGCAGATAGGACAACCCTTGTACCCTTTAGTCCTGCAAGATGCCAACAACCTGTAAGCCGAAAAATTGCTAATGGTCCACATAATGGCTACTCTCATGATGAATGACGTATTAGTGTAGCTATCCCAAATTTGCACCCCAAATTCCCACACCTCCTTCAACTCGTCAATCAAATGTCTCATAAACACATAAAAACACTTTCAGGGGAATATTTACCCAGAATTATCAAACAAAGGAAATTAAACTCCTTTCTCATACACATCCAGAGACGCGGGTTGTACGACATCACAATAACGAGCCAAGTATTGTATTGGTCATAATTAAAAGGATTGAACCCGTCTGTGGAAATTCTTAGTCTCACATTTTGAACCTCTGATGTGAAGTTTGTAAACGTCATGTCGAAAGACTTAAAAGCCTCCCCATCTGCGGGGTGTCTAAGCACACCATCATCCAACCTCTTTTCACCATGCCACCTCATTGCATATGCCGTGTATGAAGACATGTACAATCGCTCCAGTCTAGGAATCAACGGCAAATGACGAAGAACCTTCCATGGAAATTTTTTCTTCTTCTTGTTCTTCTGCTTGACCCGCCATCTTGACTCACCGTAAACCGGGCAGTACTGGAGGTCTGCGTGTTCCTTATAAAACAAGACACAACTGTTTTTGCACACGTCAATTTTCGTGGAAGAAAGGCCAAGGTCATTCAATATCCTTTTTACTTTATAATAATTGTCTGAAAGTTTGTGATCATCAGGAAGCAGACTACTTATGTGTCGTTGGACATCGTCGAACGCTGCATTCGAAAATTTGTGCTTCACTTTATACCCCATTTCCTCCATTACCACACTCAAAACAGTCACTTTACCATGTGGGTGCACCGGTGTCTGGGCTTCCAGTAGAAATCTATTGAACTTGTCGTAATTAGTGGATCCCATGAAGTCTTCTGTTGGCGGAAAGGTCTCATGATTGGGAGTATCGTAATGGCCCTCGGAAAACCTGTATCCACTTGAACTATACGACGGAAATACATCGTGGACAAGTTCGATGACGGGGTTTGGAGCAGGTCCATCAATATTGCTGGATGAGCCAACATGATACCCTGATCTAAACCCCGTCATCGCAATATAAGCATTGATCTCTGGTTCTTCACCGTGTTCAGTCCATGAAGTGTACTCCCATATCATACCGTATTGAAACAAGTGTTGGAATATATCTACAACTGTATGATACTCTGAGTTACGACATCTCCTGCACGGACACTTGAAATTGGAGCTTCCTCCACCATCTTGAATTGCGAAATGCATGAAGTCGTAAATTCCTTGTAAATACCTTTGATCAGCTCTCTCCAACCATAACCAACTTTTGTCCATATTCTGTGTAAGTACCTAACTTGTAATGATCAAAATAATAAATTGTCTGGCCAATCACATTTATAACCTTATTTCTTCATATATCAAGCTAGCTAGAACCTATATATAAACTCTAATCTTTATATCAAGCTAGCTAGCTAGAACCAATAATATTCCCATGCTTCGATTCGATTTTTTCAATATATATACCTAATCTTCATATATATCGATCAAGCTAACTAGAATTCGAACCATGCAATAATCCTCATATATACCGATCAAGCTACGTGCCTAGCTATTAATTAATTAATTTTCCGTCCATATATATCATGCATGTACGTACGTACATATATAATAATATAGCTACGTACCTATGTATATATCGATCAAGAATCTTTCTTCCATATATATACACACACAAAAATTTCTAATTAAATTGCATAACCCAAATTAAACTAATTAATTAATACTATGTATGTAAATATCCAAAAATCTATAATTTGTCAACATAGCTACTAATCGATCTAACATTTCTGCAAAAGTTAGCATTATACATGCATCAAGAGCAGGATTCTATGCTACCTATCACAAATTTTGTTGGAAAACTATCACCGAGATTCAATCACCGGTTAACTTCACAATACACCGAAATACAAAAAAAATTAGTATATAGAAACACTAACCAATATATGAAGCTTCGGGAATGCTTTGGGGGCTTTGATATAAATTTTTTCGTTGTAGATCGAAAAATTGCCGGAAAGGAAATGTTAGAACGTACTGTTGTGAAGACATAAGAGATCGAGTTCGATCTGGAAATGCTACTGGCTGTTAGAGAAGATACTTTTAGCAGACGGACATTATCTGTCTACTAGTGAATAAATTCCGTTAATTAACATATTTCTAGCAGACGGAACATTTTCCGTTTTCTAACAATCCATTCAGACAACAAAATTGGTAAGGGACTTTAAATTTCATCTTTTTAATGATTCTTGGAAGACAAAACTTGCCAACGCAACAAATCTGTCATGTAAAAACGTTCTTGGCCGTCTGATTTGCGACGGAAACTATTTCCGTTGCGTAACAGGTTGGTAGAAGACAGATATTTTTCAAAGCAGACCGTTCACATATCCGTCATCTAACAGTGTGTTAGGCAACGGACCGAAAAAAATTCCATCTGCTAACAAGTGTAGCTAGCTAGTAGCAACCAACAATACCTCAATCTCCTATTTAAACGTACACACACACTTCGATCTTCTACACCGAACAGTAGTGAGTTGTATTCCAAAAATGGAGGAGGTGAATGAAACCTTGTTGCAACATTTTCCTTTCACTCTGATACTTCTCGCTGTTTCCCTCATCCTTGTTCTGTACAAATGGTCCTCTACTACTAGCACAGAAAACTCACCACCATCTCCGCCAAAGCTTCCCATAATTGGAAACCTTCACCAACTAGGAATAATTCCTCACCGCTCCCTCACAAATTTGTCCGAGACCTATGGCCCTGATTTCATGCTCCTCTATTTCGGAACCTTCCCGGTCCTCGTCGTCTCCTCCGCCGACGCCGCCCGCCAGATTTCAAAACATACGACGTCATATTCTCCAACCGCACCAAAAACACCATCTACGCCAAGTTGCTCTATCAGTACAAGGACGTGGCGGCGGCGCCTTACGGCGAGTACTGGAGGCAGGTCAGGCTGGTGTGCGTCTCCAATCTCTTGAGCAACAAGAGGGTTCGCTCTTTTCGCTCCGTGAGACAAGAGGAGACCAGGGCCATCGTTGACAGGACAAAGCAATATTCGGCATCCTCCAAAGCTGTTAACCTAAGTGAGATGTTTATGAAGATCACAAATGACGTGGTGTGTCAAATGGCTTTGAGGAAGAAGTTCACCGGCGAAGGAGAAGGTGTGAGAAAGTTCAAGAATCTTTTGTCCGAGTTCACCGTGTTGTTGGGGTGTCGGGACATTGGCGACTATATTCCATGGATGTCTTGGTTGAGCCGTGTTAATGGTTTGGACGCTAAATTGGAAAATATGGCCAAAAAGTTTGATGTGTTTTTGGATAGTGTAATTCAAGAACACATAGAAGAAAGGTCAAAGAGTACCAGAAATGATCAGAACGAGGAGCAAAGGAACTTTATGGACGTCTTACTTGAGATTCAGAAGGAAGACTTGCTTGGTTTTCTTATTGACATTGTTAGCATCAAGGCAATCATTCTGGTACGTATAAGTGTACAACTTTCAATCAACGTACGATTTGTTTGCTCATTTTATATTATGTATTGTCAACTTAAGTCATGACGTAACTCATGATCAGTTAAGTGTGTGGAGAATAGTTTGTTTAGTCGTACATGCAAGCAATATTTTCAACAATTGGAACGGTTACTGTTTCTTGGACATGGATACGGTCATAGAGGTGGGCAATGTCTGAGCTTATAAAGCATCCAAGGCCCCAAGGGTCATGAAGAAGTTGCAGAATGAGATACGAGGAATAGTTGGAGACAAAGGAGAAGTAACAGAGGATGATTTGGTTAAAATGCCCTACTTGAAGGCAGTGTTCAAGGAGTCCCTTCGTCTACACCCTCCAGTTCCACTGCTAATGCCCAGACTGTCCATTCAAGATGTCGAATTAAGCGGCTACTGGACAAGTTGAACTAACTAATGAACAGAGGGTTTAAGTTGAGCATGCACAAGTTAGAAATTTTAATATTCCGCTCGAGTTTAACCTCATTATTACTACGAAAATGCATGCATGGTAACTGCATGTACCTCTAATTTGTTATGGTATTCAAATCTTGGTTCTCAATTTACACAACAGAGGAATTTTCTTCAGTGGCAAGGCACTCGAGCTTAGTTGGTTATTCATAGTGCTTCGTCCGACAAGTAATGCATGTACTTGTGTGATACTGGGTGACGTGTTAATATTTTTACTTGTACATTTCCTGCAAGTATAGTTGGTCCTTTTTCATTCTAGCTATTTGTTCCTATAATTGGCCTAACTGCATGCATGCAAAGAAAGAAAAAGAAAAAGATCAGGATAAGGTTAAACGTGCACGATCTAAATACATCATGTGTGTTGTTTGGACATATTTGCTGTGTGTATTTATGTGGTTTGTGTAAAACCTCATCTCTGTGATGAGGTTAGTCCACTCTGACATGATAATGAAAGTCGGGACTTAGGACTACCCGGGAGGCTAATACACAGTCATATATATAGATGAACACAAGCACAGAAAGTAGTCACATATATACCAGATAAAACTCGATCGATCGATCCAATGTCTCTTCTTCAATTGCTAAACGAACCCTCTGTGCTTTTTGCATTTAGTTTCCTCATAGTGTTGCTCAAGTTCACCGTCAAGGCTAAGTTGAGGAAAACAAATGTCAAACTCCCACCTAGTCCTCCAAAGTTGCCCATCATCGGCAACCTTCACCAGCTAGGCAACCAGCCTCACATATCTCTCCGGAAGTGGACAGAAAAGTATGGTCCAATAATTCACTTACAACTTGGTCAGATCCCTACTGTGGTGGTTTCATCAGCTAGGCTTGCCAAAGAAGTACTAAAGACCCATGATCTTGCACTATCTTTTCGGCTAAGCACCTCTTCTACAATTGCACTGATATTGCCTTTTCCCCTTACGGTGCTTATTGGAGGCACATGCGTAAGATTTGTATACTGGAGCTGTTAAGTGCCAAAAGAGTGCAGTCATATAGCCGTGTTAGAGAAGAAGTTGCTCGTCTGGCTCATCGCGTTGCACAGTCCTATCCTGCCACCACCAATCTGAGCAAGTTGCTTGGACCGTACGCAAATGATATTCTCTGCCGAGTGGCAATTGGAAGAGAATTCTCCGAAGGCGGACAGTATGATCAGCAAGGTTTCCAAGAGATGCTCGAGGAATATTAGGAATTACTTGGTGGATTTTCTATTGGAGATTTCTTCCCTTCCATGGAGTTCCTGCACACCGTAACAGGAATGAAATCAAGACTTCAGGAGACCTTTCGTCGATTTGATAAACTCTTTGACCAGATGGTGACTGAACATCTCAACCCCAAAAGAGAAACAGAGGAGAACAAGCACCTGGTCGATGTTTTATTGGATGTACAGAAAACAGACTCTGCTGACATGCCTCTCACAATGGATAATGTCAAGGCTATAATCTTGGTCAGTATAGACTCTTTGATGCTTTTGATTATATTCCTTCACAGCCATATTTAATTTCAAATGAGTTGGACCAAAATCAGTATCAATGTCTGTACCTACTGCTGCAGGACATGTTTGCTGCAGGAACCGATACAACATTCATCACCCTTGATTGGGGAATGACAGAGCTATTGATGAATCCCCAAGTACTGGAAAAAGTACAAGCTATAGTACGCAATGTTGTTGGAGAAAGAAAAGTCGTATTGGAGAGTGATCTGCATCGGCTGGACTACCTGAAAGCTGTCATTAAGGATATATTTAGGTTGCATCCAGGTGCACCAGTACTAGTCCCTAGAGAATCCATGGAAGAAGTAACCATTGATGGGTACGACATACCAGCCAAGACAAGAGTTTTTGTCAATGCCTGGGCAATAGGAAGGGACTCAATCTTGGGAAAATCCAGAAAAGTTTGAACCAGAAAGATTTATAGGCAGCAGTATCAATTTCAAGGGGCAGGATTTTGAGCTTATACCTTTCGGGGCTGGTAGAAGAATTTGTCCGGGTATTACATTCAGCACAGCTAGTATTGAGTTTGCTTTGGCTCAACTTCTGCACAGCTTTGATTGGGAGCTTCCTCCTGGTAGTGCAGTTGAAGATTTGGACTTGACTGAAGTTTTGGCATCACAGTGCACAGTATAGACAATCTGATTGTTGTTGCCAGACCACGGTTTACCTGAGACAGGAAATCATCAGTAAACTAGCAACATAAAACTCAGTGTTTCCTTCAACTACAATTGCTTTCATCAAAACATGCAGACAGTATCTATGCTTGTCTTTGTTCTTTCTCTTTATCATTTCTGCAAAGTATGGTCTGAACTCAATGTTAGTGTTGGCCTCCGAGATTAAGTTTAAGGTCAAAGCTTGCATCTACATAAACGTTGGTGTTCCCATTGTAAAATTGTTATAAATGTGGAACACCACTGTTTAAAAGGTTAAACAACAGAGATGTAAACATGAATAACTGCCCAACAGAATGTCTTTATTTTCCTTATATAGCAGCAAAAGAATGTCTATAGAAGACTATTTAGTTTTTTTTTTTTTTGAGATGAAAGATAGAAGTATGACTATTTTGTAGTTAAACTCAGAGAAAGTAAAAATGATTAGTAATAACTTATTCAAGGCATATACACACAAGTGTTTCAACAAAATTTACTGACCCAATTATTGATTTCCCTGTCACACAGCTCACACGATTTAATCATGCCTAAATCCAACTTCATCAGAGCATGGCACAATATCGAGAATGGAGGGATTTGGGTTCAATCAAGGTGCTCCGCTATCCAAAATTGTCATCCAGCCTCTCTATGGTGAATTACCACAAAATGTTGTATTATGATATTCAATAGCACAGCCAGCTATTCAGTGTGACCTTATATCCTGAAGATAATGAATTGCTTGTTGAGCACCAAGAAATAAGGCATCAGCAATAAGAAAGACTCCAACCTGAGACAAAAAGAATCCAATATTAGATTAGCCTCTTGAAGGCAAGCATCACCATATTTAAACACACGTGATAGAGATTATGTACCAGACGAGCAGAGAACATCAATCGGTAACCCCAACCTTCTTTAGCAGCTTGATCTCTTTGTTGATCAGTCCAACTGTAAATAAGGATTCAGAAATAAATACACTATCCGATAAAGAAATAAAGAAACTGCTTTGCACATTAGTATGCATGTGCGGTGGCGATAATGGTCTACTATTATAGTTGAAGGATCCATACATTTAGGCTTGTATCGATTGAAAAGGAAATGAGGGAAAATAATTACAGTAAGATTCTGTCTCAAATCCACACTGCACACATTATGAAGAAAAAGATAGCTAACGACCAGATCCAGAGGAACTCAGAAACTCCACCGATCCCTGCAAACTTAAATGGCTGCGGCCCTTCTCTGACAAGATCCTGCTCCCACATAAGACGAGACTCACTACATTAACAATAACCGGGTTCACAGCACCATACCAAGGAGAGCAGAAATCTGGAAATGGCCACCAAAAGAATATCAAGTTTAGCATAACTACCTCTTCCTCAGCAGCCTCCAGACCCCCTTGAACCCAGAAAAGGTTTGTGTGACCAGCATTGTACAGAACCTGACAAGCAGCTATAGATCTGCCCATGAAATGTTACATTTATGGAAGCTGGTGAGTAATTTATTCAGTGTAGGCCGCGATTATAAAACTATACTTTGAAAATTCAGGGGATCACTTTTCCTCCTTTGACAATTTCCTATTAATTTAGATAATAACTCTGCAGGCAAAAAATTATGAACAGAAATGCCCACAGGATCCTCGTTATGTTTGTTAAGCACTACTGTTTGTTAAAAGCCTAACTCAGTTTATCGTTCTGTGCAATTAAAAAGCCCAATCCCATTAACTGTATGAAATCCGAAATGTGACAATATCAACAGACTTTGCAAAAAAACCTAAAAAACACACAGCTATAATTGGCTGCCACAATTTCACTTGGTAGATCATTTTTATGACCAGGCTTCTGAAACTACATGTAGGTGAGCAGAAAGCACACCTGAGACCCTTCCGGCATGCAACGATAAGATCTGTGTCCTTTGGAAACTTCTCGTCAACCTTAGGCAGGAACTCCCTGTTGAGGAAAACCAACGAAAAATCAAAATCATCATCTGAACAGAGCTGGTTTCAAAAAATATAATCAATAAAGACTCTTACGTACCTATTATAAGACAATGTAGGCACACCACTCCACCAGCCCCCTACATTGAAAAAGAAAAAAATTGATTGTAACAGCAAGAACGTTCTTTGTCTCTATAACTTATAATACAGGATTATATCTTCACTATTAAAGAACCACGAAACTCTTCCCTAAATCTGAACTATAAAGTTTAAACTACAGTAGTAATGTAAATAACAAGATCATAGTCAAGAGGGACAGAACAGCCGTACCCATAGCGAAACTCGTAACCTTTTTGGAAAGAGTGCCAGCATCAAATTCGTCACTGACATCAAATATTGGAATCCAGGTTGATTGATTGGCAACTGAGGAGGTTGGGTGTCGTTTGTTGGCAACTGAGGAGGAATGACTAATCAAATTCGTCGTTGTGTATAAAACGCTGCGTATCGCACTGGAAAGAGATGAAAATCGATCGACCGACCAGTAGTACTATATATCTCCTTTTCATTTTCCTGCCAATATACAAAATTTCCAAGGGAAAAAAAGAAATGAAAAACACAAAAACCTACATATGATCATACCTGTTACAATGAAATTACATTGATAAATTACGTTTGATGTAATTTTTGGAAGAAAAAAAAATTCATCTAGCCATCAGTTAACATCGTCATTTATTTGACAAACAAATTATATATTAATGCCGTAGCATATGAAATTTTCAATAAATGAGATGTCTAGTTTACTCTCTTCTTCTACCTTGTTGTTAGTCATTCACAGCATGTGGCGACAGTGGCGTATGAGAACCTCTCTCCGGTACTCATCATAGTTTTTTAAAAAATTTAATTTATTTTGCCCCAGTTGGGAATAGTTTTTGGGTTTAGTATTGAGTATGATTTTTGATATTTTGTAATTTTGAGGTATAAAAATTTAGAACAAGAAACCAAAAGTTTAGAAGTTTTTTGTTGAATTTTTCCTGAAATGAAAGTAAACAAGTTTTTGAACATCATGAAAGAGTGCATGGTAACGTGGGGCATCTTATTTTCATTGCTTTGTGAGGTTAAATTGTACAACCTCACGTATATACAGTCGTAGCAATTAAACAAAGAGGGACTTTCTTCTGCACTGTAATCCCGGCAGCTTCTTCCATGTCCAGGTCTTGTGGTTTCATACCATGAGGCAATTCCCAATCGAAACGATGAAGCAGATTAGCTAGTGTAAGCTCAACGAGCGGCATAGCAAAGTTCATACCAGGGCAACCTCTCCTTCCTGCCCCAAATGGCAAAAGCTCATAATGTTTTCCCTTGTAGTCAATTGAGGTGTTCAAGAATCTTTCAGGGAAGAACTCATTTGGATTCTCCCAACACTTCGGGTCCCTTCCGATCATTTTTGCATGGACAAACACCATTGTTTTGGCAGGAATTTCGTAGCCTTCAATTGTGCAAGTCTCAATGGTTTCTCTTGGAACAAGTAGAGGCCCTGGTGGATGTAGTCTAAAACCTTCTTTAATGACTGCCTTTAGATAGACTAGCTCACTAAGATCAGTTTCATCCACCTTCCCTTTATTCTTAACAATTCCTCTAACCTCATTTTGCGCTTTCCTTAGCACTCCAGGATTCCTAATTAGCTCAGACATAGTCCATACCACTGTGGCTGAGGTTGTATCAGTCCCTGCAATGAAAATGTCCTGCAAAATGATTAAAAAAAATTTGGTCAGTGGGGGCCATACGTGAAATCTCCCTTTCTTGCTACATACGTGGCATGTTATGCTTGTTAGAAAATATAAACATACAGTGATAACACCCTTGATTTGTTCATCAGTGATGGCTATCGCTTGATTCGGATCCTTCTGAACTCGAAGTAGTACATCCACAAGATCTTCTTGCTTTTGTTTAGGCCTTTCAATATCACGGTGTTCCTCAATCACCTTGTCATAGAAATTGTCCAACTCTTTAAAACACTTGTGAACCCTTTTCTCAAGACCACTAAACTTGTTTAGCCATCCCAACCATGGTAGAAAGTCTGACATGCAGAATCCTCCCAACAGGTCCATCGTTTCTTCAAGCAACTCGTGAATTCTGCTCTTGCTAATTGCCCCCTCGCCCTCGTACTTCTTCCCGAAAGCCGAACGACACAAGACATTGTTCGTCAAGCGGAGTGTCACATCGCTAAGGTTGATAAGAGCCTCCGAACGATGAGCAATGTATTCAATCATGAGTGCAACCTCTTCACCCCTCACAGATTGAAACATATGAACCCTCTTTGCACTAAGTAGCTCTAGGATCGCAATTTTCCTCATCTCTCTCCAGTACTCACCATAAGGGGCGAAGGATAGGTTGACACAGTCATAGCTAAGCTTTTTGGCGACGTACAAGGCTGGTCTACCTGAGAAAACAAGGTCGTGATTTTTGAAAACCTCTCTTGCCATTTCGGCCGTAGAGACTACAAGGGTGGATTTTGAGCCTAATTGCAAGAACATAAGTGGCCCATATTGGCTAGAGAGCTGCTCAAGGACACAATGAGGCAAACCATCAGAAAGCTGGTGAAGGTTCCCAATTAGCGGTAGCCTCCTAGGACCAGGAGGTAACCACTTTGATTGGGCATTTTGCTTTCCTATCTTCTTTATCAAGAGCAACAAAATGAAGGGTGTGACTAAATAAACAAAGAATGGCAGCACCATTGTTGATGAGGATGAGTAAGAACTAAGAACTTAATTGGGCATGGCAATCTAAATGCTGCATGCAAGATGGTTCATGTTGTAACTAAGCTGTGATCGATCAGCTGGGTAATGAATGTTTATAATAACCAGTGAAATATATAAAAGCTATACTTTGTGGATCATGTAACATGCTTTTGAAGTGGTTGTGGGACATATATTAATTATACATACAATTCCTTTTTGCATGCAGCATAGCTTCATCTATTGTTGTTTAATCTTTTCTTTATAGATAATCTATTATTGTTTGCTGAAATAATTAATACTGAGCATTTCTTCAACCTGGAATCATACTCATAGTCATGAATCATGCATGATATATATAGTTATATATATATACACAAATCTAGCCTTCACTTGTTATTTTTTTTTTATAGATTTTATAATATACTGTTCTATGTGCGTCCATTGTCATGCAAGTTCAACTAATCTTGCTAATTCATAGTAGTGTGCTGCTAATTAGTTGACTCGGGACCTCCTAATTTCTTTTTGACGGGCGCGGCGGTCCTGAGTCGACAGACGTCTTCTGTGACTTCAAAAGTGTGGCCATAATATTATTTTTTTTTATTATTACGACTTGTAAAAAAAATTTAATTTATATCTTGGATCATTGAAATTTAATTTGGATAGTTGATAAACAACAACACAAAATTATGAAAAAATGATTCTTAAATTACATATAATAGTATGATCGATCATAACAAGAATGATAACGGAAGAAAAAACATCAACCCAGTGAAATTACCTTTAAAGAGATTTGATAAAGAATTTTTTGTTTAATCGTTGATTGTATATCGATGGATGAGATTGATTTTTAAGAAGAGGAAGGAATTTTTTGGTTATTATCGAGAATAATAGTAGAGGCAAGTAAAAGAGAAATCGCACAAAAAAAGGACAAAAGAAGAAGACAAAGAAATTCGCAATCTAGGAGGAAAAAAAAAGAATGAAAAAAAATGAAATTCACTCTGAAAAAAAGAAGAAGAAGGAAAATAGGCTCGGACATAATTCAAACTATGGTCGCAAAACTCTACATCTTCATGCCTTAAACAACTAAACTACTTTGTCATTTGGTTAACCATGACACCTTTTTTTTGTTTATTTTATTTATACTCAATAATGTAAATTTTTTTATTGAAACCCCTAAAGATTTGAGGTCTTTGTGCGGCTGCACGACTGGCACGGCCCTGCTTTTTTGATAGTGGCTGATTAAAGAATGGCTAGAGCCTAAGTGTTGGAATATAAACGAATTGAGAGCAAAACTTGAATGATTAATTTCACAGAATAGCATATCAAAAAGTTATTCACATTGAACATTAAACATGAAGCGTTCATGGTAATTCAGAAAATAACTTTTCCGAGGAAAATAATTTAATATATCATTATCCAATTTAGAACAACTTCTCTAATTAGCTGCCAACAAAGTCGACATTTCCTCTCATCTAATCACTAGGAGGCAATGTTCATTTAAGACCTTAAGTATGACTCGTCTCCACCTTAGAGTCAACAAGGGACAAAGACTGCACGCACAAGTAAAATGCCTAGACCGCCCAACAGACCACTATACAAGGATTTATTTGCGACGTGAAATAGAAAACATATAATATTTCGGGCTTAGAGTACCCCGAGCCCACTTACAACCTGGCCCAAATCCAACAGTAGCATCACAGCGCCAGAGAAACCACCTTTGACGTACTCACGCCACCCCCAGCATTCTGACCGCCGCCGGCCCTCCGCTCCGTCCACCACCGAGGTTCCTCTCCTCCTCCCTGAACCGCCTATATATAGAATTTCTTTATACGTACCGGGTCAACTTTTGAGGTTAACAGATCGAGCCGCATGTTGATAGTCTGCAGCCGGGCCACTTCTCCAAAGCAAATCCCTCTTTAATCTCGAATACTATGGCGAAACTCGAGGTTTGTTTATTTGAACTGTATATCATGCATGCATGATCCTTGAGTCAACAAATAAGAATAGATTAAGCCAACATGCTGAACGTTATCATATAATATCTCACAACTACTTCAAAAGCATGTTTCATTGTTTCATGATGTACAAGATCGACATGGCTTAAATATCACCCCGCTTAATATAAACGGTCATTGTACTCTTAGATTGACAATCATAGAATTAGATTGCCAATTAAGTACTTAGCTCTTGCTCATCCTTAACAATGGTGCTACCATTCTTTGTTTTTCTAGTCATACCCTTCATTATGTTGCTCTTGATGAAGCAGATAATAAGGCAAAATGCCCAAGCACAGAGGTTACCTCCTGGTCCTAGGAGGCTACCTCTAATTGGGAACCTTCACCATCTTTCTGATGGTTTGCCTCACGATGTCCTTGAAAAGCTCTCTAGCAAATATGGGCCACTCATGTTCTTGCAATTAGGCTCAAAATCCACCCTTGTAGTCTCCTCAGCTGAAATGGCAAGAGAGGTTTTCAAAACTCGTGATCTTATTTTCTCAGGTAGACCAGCCTTGTACGTTGCAAAGAAGCTTAGCTATGACTGTGTCAATCTATCCTTCGCCCCTTATGGTGAGTACTGGAGAGAGATGAGGAAGATTGCGATCCTAGAGTTACTTAGTGCAAAGAGGGTTCATATGTTTCAGTCCGTGAGGGATGAAGAGGTTGCACTCATGATCGAATCCATAGCTCATCATTCCGAGGCTCTCATTAACCTTAGTGATGTGACACTTTGCTTGGCCAATAGTGTCTTGTGTCGTTCAGCTTTCGGTAAGAAGTACGAGGGCGAGAGTGACATTAGCAAGAGCAGACTTCACGAGTTGCTTGAAGAAACGATGGACTTGTTGGGAGGATTCTGCATGTCAGACTTTCTACCATGGTTGGGATGGCTAAACAAGTTTAATGGTCTAGAAGACAGGGTTGACAAGTGTTTCAAGGGGTTAGACAGTTTCTATGACAAGGTGATTGAGGAACACCGAGATACTCAAAGGACTAAACCAGAGCACGAAGATCTTGTCGACGTACTGCTTCGAGTTCAGAAGGATCCGAATCAAGCGATAGCCATCACTGATGAACAAATGAAGGGTGTTATCACTGTATGTTCGTTCCATTTTCTTCAAGCAGCTTAATTAATGTTATGTTACTACTTATACTCTTCTAGGATGTCATGTTCTCAAACTGTCAATCTGTTTTTGAATATTTTCTATATACATTAACATGCACAAATTGTCACATGCATAGCAAAATAGAGCATTTTTATGGCCCTATATATTGACCAAAAATTTCTAATTCATTTTGCAGGACATTTTCATTGCAGGGACTGATACAACCTCAGCCACAGTGGTATGGACTATGTCTGAGCTAATTAGGAATCCCAGAGTGCTAAGGAAAGCACAAAATGAGGTTAGAGGAATTGTTAAGAATAAAGGGAAGGTAGATGAAACTGATCTATCTGAGCTAGTGTACCTAAAGTCAGTCATTAAGGAAGGATTTAGACTACATCCACCAGTGCCACTACTTATTCCAAGAGAAACTACCGAGACTTGCACGATTGGAGGATACGAAATTCCTGCAAAAACAATGGTGTTTGTCCATGCCAAAATGATAGGGAAGGATCCCAAATGTTGGCAGAGACCAAATGAATTCTCTCCTGAAAGATTCTTGGATAGCTCAATTGATTACAAAGGGAACCATTTTGAGTTTTTGCCGTTTGGCGACGGAAGGAGGGGCTGTCCTGGTATGAATTTTGGTCTGCAGCTAGTTGAACTAGTACTTGCTAATCTGCTCTATCGTTTCAATTGGGAACTGCCTCATGGGGTGACAGGAGAAGATTTGGACATGGAAGAAGCAGCTGGACTAACAATACAGAAGAAAATTCCTCTACGTCTGGCTGCTACATTAGTCAATATTTAATTAATAGACTATGGTATAAAATATCAAACAAGGTCCATGTTACCACAGTTTTTTCAAAATGATTAATCAAGGTGTAGTGGGTGTACTGTAGTTAATTTCGACAAAGAACTGAGAGCTATTCGAAATGAACCGGATGATGATCTTCATATGTATGGAAATCGCCAATCAAGGAACCTTCACGGCTTCACCGGTGTTATTATGTTAGAGAAGTTTTGGCTTACTAATCTCTTCAAGGCCCCGACATGTTATACCCAGTATTATGGTCCATACTCCATAGCTTCCTTCCTTGATAATATTTAGAGAAAATTGCACCAAACAGTGAGGCAGTGTGGCATGTCACTACTAAGTTAGTATTTGGACTTTTAATAATCACTGTATTAAATAAATTACATTTTTATTATATTCGTAGTACATCTATTAGTTTTCCGTTGTTAAAACATTAATTCGATGATGTGGCTCGATAAAAAATTAAGTTTTGTGTGAAATGTCAATTATACCCTTTAAACTTATTAAATTTATTATCAACAATTTTTGTTCTCTCTCTCTCTCTCGCAAAAATAGTAGCAGCCAAGAAGATGCACCCCCGCCTCCGCCGCCGCCCTTCCCGGCCTCGCCATCTCCTTCGCCTCGTCACACTGCGTTCGAATTCAGCCCTCACCTCTATCCTCCTTGTGTTGCCTAGGTCATTGTGGTAGAGAAACAGTGCCTCCGCCACCTCTAATGGAGCCGCTCCGTCGTCACCCCTCGGCTCGCGGATGCAGCCTCCTAGCCTCCGCGTCATACTCTGGGACCTCTCGCTGCCACAACGTTGCACTCTGGGACCTCACCTTCCGCAACGAATTGAAAGCGTTGCACAAGGTCTGTCATCAAACTAATTGGAAGGTGAGGGTTTTGGTGGAGAACTCGCCAAAGGTGAAAGAGATCCGGGAGACGAAGGCAACGACTGTGGATATACACGGGCAAAGACAACTTCGTTCTTGTAGTCGATCAATGCAATGGTGGGCGCGTGCCCCAGATTTGAAGTCATCGCGACGAAGCTTCTTGGATTTGAAGTGATTTGTTTGCTACCGAACATGCATCGACTTGAATTAATCTGGGTTTGTTATTGATCGATGATTGATGATTTCCGATTGATTAGATATTTAACTTCTGGTGTCAAGGACCGTATTTTGGAGGGTGCCGATGCCGATGCGGGTGAAGTACTCGCCTTGGCCCTAGGCGAGGTCAGAGACGACAGAGCTGCTGAAAGAGTTTCGGGTTTTATTACTGTTATAGTTGGTGGCGAGGGAGGAGAGGAAATTGAAGTAGAGGGAGTTGCGAAGGAATCGGAGATGGAGGAGCATTAGGTGCCCATATCAAATTTGGGTGAACTATGAAGGCAAAATGACAATCTTGTGGTCTTACCCTCACTTTTTTTTATTGTGTGCAAGCCACATCATCAGTTTAACATTTTAACGATGGAAAATTGATAGAGGTACTACGAATATAGCGAAAATCTGGTTTAGGTATTACATTGATCACTTTGAGAGTCTGGGTACTAACTTGGTAGGCACAGAACAGTCTAGACACTAATGGTGCAAAATTTTCTAATATTTATCATCAATCTCAAGCCTTATGGAAAGAAAATTTCTCATGACTTCTAGACCCTAATAATTTATGGACTGCATTATTTCATCTCATTTTTACTTCGTAACTGTTGGGGAACTTGGACAGGAACTCTTTTTTTCCTTTTTGACGGGTAAAGATAAAGGAAAATGCTTTGATTACAAAGACGTTGTACAGAAAACTAATACTAAATGGGATGGCAGCTGCCAACTCACCTGCCACTTTATAATTTGTGTCAACCTGTGGGTTTTAGGTGAAATTTCTTATATTTCATTACTATTTAAGAAAATAATATTTTGGGTATTCCGGTGTGTGTCTTGTCCTAATTAGAATAGAAGTAGATAACCTCTCAATCCTTGATTTATAGGGATATGGATTTGTAACAAATTGTAATGCCTATATAAGACCATCTATCAATAAATAAAGTACGGTTTCAGATCTATCACTTGCGTATCTATATTTCTACTTCAACACGTTATCAGCAGCTCTTGGGTTAATAGCTAGCCAACCCAAACCCGTCAAAGAAAAAAACCTTAAACATCCTACAACCACTGTTGGTCCGCCTCCTCCTTGACAGAATCTCACCGCCACCTACAACCATCGTCAGTCTCGGAGTTTGTCACCATTGCCGGATTTTGAGGATTTTTTGCTTCAAACTTTTACTACAAAGTTTTCATACCGAGCATTATACCCTCGAGATAAATTTTCAAAGTTATTCAATTTAGAATTCGGTTGGAAAACTTAATTACCGCAACACCCTAGATCTAGATCTAGATTTAAGTTTGAATACCGTAAAATTTATATATGTTTCTAGTTCCTATGGATTATTGCAGGTATGAGTGAGAGGGGATTAAATCCTCCTCCTTAAAGTTTAAAAAATAATGACGGTTTTAGGGGAGTCATGGTATACATGAAAAAATGGGAAGTCAATAATTTATGACTCTGAGTCAGTCACGGTTTTATGGGGTGTGGTACAAAACCACCGGTTATCGCATCGATATTTGTAACCATACATTAATAGATCATGTTTCTTATTCCCTAAACTTGATATTAGTGATCGTAGTTTTTTGATCGGTAAACTAATTACATCTCTTGTGTTTTGTAGATGATTGAGCCAACAAGGCTAGAATTTGACATCTTTGATCTTCAAGGAGCAGAATATCACAGATGGGTCTCAGATGTGAGAAATACTCTTATCGGTAAAGGACTCACGGATACTATCTAGCCACTACCACCTGAAACTGAAGCCAACAATGACACAATAGCTCGCAAAGCTCAAGTTCTTATGTTTCTCATGAGACATATTTATCATGCTCTAAGGAAGCAGTACTTACTAAAGGACGACCCCGCAGATTTGTGGGTGACTTTACAAGAAATGTTTAATAATGTGCATGACGCACAGCTTCCTGAACTTCTTGAAAAATGGGATTAAATCCGGTTATTAGATTATTCCAAAATCAATGATTTTTACTATGATATCCTAGAGCTACAGTCTAAGCTTGCAATTTATGGCGTTGTCAAAAACGACAAGGCCATGGTTGAGAAGTCATTAACTATATTCCATACCTCCATAGACACTCTTTGCTCATCAATATCGTATTGATTATGAGCAAGGAAGACTGAAATCATTCAGTGATCTTATGAGTGTGATGGCCAAGAAAGAACGACATCAGGAGATTCTTCTCCACAATAATGTAAGGCCTGTCAGTACAAAGAAATTCGATGAGGCTCATCATACTGGAAATGCATGAAAAGAGAAGTACATGCATCGTTTGGAACCTTATCAAACTTGTGGTGGTAGAGAATGACGTGATAGAGGTCGTTACAGAGGAGGACACAGTCAAAACTTGGACTCGCCAAGACAACTCAAACAAGAATCCATCAAGTTCTGGTTCCAAGAATAATGAAAATTCTTCAAGGTCTGCTTCTTCAACATATAGCTCAGCACCTTGCTATAGGTGTGATTCTAACAAGTATATGCACAAGCAATGTCGTGCACCTAAAAATGTCCAAAATGCCTACAAGAGATGCAAGCAGTACCTGGAACATGAGACCAACTACAATGCGGATGAAGAGATGGAAGATGGTCGTGAAACCAATCTAATTGTAGCAGATATCCCCAATGTAAACCTAGCGACTACATATTTTACTTAGACTGATATCTCTACTATGTAATCAAGTTTAATTTTGTATTTGAATTTATTTTTAGTCATGGTTATTGAATAAGAACAATCTTTTGATGTAAGTTTTGATGTTAGAAAAGCAATAAAAGTTTTTTTTTCAGTATTTGAAAGTATTAAGAATGGTTATGTTCATACATATCGCTTACAGGGTTCAAATTCTACAAAATCCTATGACATTACGACACCAAAGTATCATAAAAATGAGACAAAAGAAATGATGATTTGATTCTAGAGATTTTTTACCCATTGGGAATATTTCTTGACCTGTCGATGGACTTACTCTAGAACAGTTTTTGCATTCTTCGACCCGTCGAATGCACGCATTTGTCCCCGACTTGTCACAAACTTGACCTGTCGAATTTTTTGATCGACCCATCAGGAAAGATATCGGAAAATCGATATTGGTTTTAGGATTTATTCAACCCGTCAATGGTTCCCTTCGATCAGTCGAATGTCTCCCACTGTGACAAAAATTTCAACTTTCAACCAGTCGAAAATTATTCTCGACCCGTCGACAAATAGATATCGGAAAATCAAAATTTATTTTGGGTTTCTTCGACCCGTTAAGATGTCACCCAAAATTGGTGTTTTTGATGTATTTTACATCGGTTTTACCTACAAATATGGATCAGAAAAATTTAAAATTTTCCTTCGAAATTCTGCACTAGATGTGGTTTTACATTGTATTTTGTATTCTAGAAATGAGACAAAAGATTGGATATTTTGATTCTAGAAATTTTTGACCCGTCGGGATTATTCCTCAATCCATCGATGGTATCACTCTAGAAAGGTTTTGCATTCTTCCACCCATCGAGCTAACCCTCGACCTGTCGAATGCACGCATCTATCTCAAATTGGCACAAAATTTGACCCATCGAAATCTTGTTCGATCCATCGAGAAAGATATTGAAAAATCGTTATAGGTTTTAGGATTTCTTCAACCTGTAGATGGATTGCCTTGACCCATCGAATGTTTCCTTCTATGACAAAATTTTCCAATTTTTGACCCATCGAAAATCATCCTTGACCCGTCAACAAATAGTTATCGAAAAATCAAAAGTTTATTTTGGGTTTCTTTGACCTGTCGAGTGGTACTTTTCAACGCGTCGAAGATGTAATGGTGTTTTTGATGTATTTTACATTGGCTTTATTGACAGATAAAGGTTCAATTTTTTTTGACCAACCTAAAATTCTGCACCAGATGTGATTTTACATCGGATTTTGTCATGTCATAGATGTAATTTACAAGGTTCATCTTGACCAGTCAGATGTCATTATACATCAGTTATTTGATGTTGCTAAAATCAGCACTCTAATTGAACTATGTTAAGTTTTTGAACACTTTTGAGCCAACGGTTTTCAATTGGAACAATATTTTGAGAATGGAAAAGAGTTTTGTGTACAGTCTCTATTGAATGCTGCCAACTGCTCAATCTGGAGATATTTATGAGGATTTGTAATGGTTTATTACTACGATTGAGATCATTGAATCTAATGCAGTCACTTATATTATTATGTATGTGACTCTGCCTCATATAAGCTTTTACATTATGATGATCAAAGATATTGAGAAATTATCATGATCATCGGTTCTTAAGAGAAAATAAGCATGTGAGAATATCTTTAATCATCGGTTTAGATGAGGAGGAATGAAATTAAATTTACTCGGTCTAAGCTCAGTCTCCAAGACGAGCACAGCACAATCTCATGCATTTTTTTCACCAGATGTCTTTATGGAAAAATTCACTGCATATTGCTCAGTTTGCAAAGCTTGTTCATGTCTGTAATGTTGTTTACATGTATGACGATCTTTTATTGTAGACATAACTTCCATTCCTGCATAGATTTCAAATAATATATTTGTGGAAAATCAAATCGGTATGTGGATTATATTATAATTTTGATTGCTGCATCGATGCATAGGTCACACGTCCTTACAATCTACATGGTATCCTGCATTTGCAAAATTCGTAGCACAAATTATTAAGTTTCGGGCTCACCACCCGGATAATCCAATCAGGTTTATTAGATTGAATAATGCAGGAGTTCCCTATATTCATTCACATAACGGTTTAGCAAATGAACTAATCAAGCGGTTAAAGCTTGTGGCAAAAAAAATGGTAATGTATACAAATTTACTGCTATCTACTTGGGGATATGCAACGTTACATGCAAATATACTTATTCATCTTGAGACCCATAAATCATCAACCATTCAGTGTGTACTAGTTGGTAACTGGACATGATCTTGATATCTCACATCTACGCATCTTTGGTTGCACAATACATGTGCCTACTATGCTTCCACTGCATACTAAATGGGTTCTCAACGATTTTTAAACATCTATGTTGGTTGTGAATTTCCAACGGTTGTCTACTATTTAGAACATTTGACAGAAGATCTCTTTATTACTAGTTTTGCAGATAGTCACTATGATGAGATATACTTCCCGCCGTTATGGGGAGATAGGAATGGTTTTATTCTGGTTAAACATAAAAAAAATTGACATTGTATGTTCTCACTATGTCTCATCATGATCATCGCACATCTCATTATGAGATTGAAGTGCAATGTATTCTTGATCTTCAGAAAGTAACATATTCTATGTCTGACTCCTTTACTGATATCATGAGAGTGACAAGATCAGTTATACATGCTGCAAATCCTGTAATGTTGAAAGTCCTTAGAATTTGGCAAGTTAACGCAACACCTAGGCAAGGTAGCATTTCTCATGCTCATAGTGGGGGTGTAACGTTGGTCAAAATCCAATGATGAGTTACCGGTGAAGAGGCAAGCCATCAAGGTACAACTGTTCATCATCAACACATAAGATTGTTTCTGACTATAATTGTGTCTAAAAGTCAACATTGACAAACATTGGGGGACGCCTCAGAGTCAATGACAATGTCAGTAAATCAAAGAAATCTCACTAAGTTAATCAAATTCTAACGGTGTTATATATGGATGATTCTTCCATGGTCGTTGATGATGCATTTACTTATTCCATCGATCAAGAGCTGACGACGATGAAGTGGAATGTCGCTTAGTTGCGGATTGTCAACGTAGAGAAAATTGACCAATATGAAAAGTTACAATCTAGGTTGAAATAGACTCTCTTACAAATGACAAATTTTTGATATGGTAATGCTATGACCACGGAATGGTAAGCCAGTTAGACATAATGAGTCTTTATTTAAAAGCACAATGAGAAGAACTTATGGTGCAAGGATCTTCTCAATGGCCTAGAATTGCTCAACCCGTCGAATTTTAGTCCCATTGCAAGTATTGTTCCTCAACTCAATGAGGTCCCTTATTCAAATACACATTGTGATATCTTGGTTGGTTTTGCTGATGTTGGGTATCTCTCTCACCCACATAAAGGACATTCTCAAACTGGTTATGTACTCACCATGGGAAACATGGCGATTTCTTGGAGATCTACAAAGCAAACTCTTATTGCTACTTCCTCGAATAATTATTAAATTATAGCTTTGCATGAATCGGTTAATGAGTGTGTGTAGTTTAGGATAACAATACTCCACATTTGAGGATCTAGTAGATCATCATCTACTATGACAACACTAACTTGCATGTTTGTGAATAATGTGGCTTGTATTGAACAAAAGAAGTTAAGTTACGTTAAGGATGGTCATACTAAACTCATCTCGCCAATGTACTCCTACAATCAGCAACAACAACAGTTATTGATTATCCGTGTGCACCGGATTGGTTTGGTGGATAATGCTGCAAACTTGTTCACCAAGTCTTTACCAAAATCAACATTTGTAAAGCATGTGAGACGCATTAGTATGCAAAGATTGTCTGAACTCCAAGATTGAGTTACTAATTTGGAGGAGTTCATTTCAAGACTCAGGGGGAGTCTACATCACATATAGTCACTTTTGTAGTTGATGTGTTGTACTATTTTTCCCTTCGACTAAGATTTTGTTTTACGTAAGAGGTTTTTGTTTACTTGGCAAGGTTTTTAGTGAGGCGACAGGTTATGCGTCATCCATTAGAACCACGACACAAGGGGGAGTGTTTAAGAAAATAATATTTCTGGTATCCCGGTGTGTGTCTTGTCCTAATTAGAATAGAAGTAGATATTTTCTCAATCTCTGATTTATAGAGATATGGATTTGTAACAGATTGTAATGTCTATATAAAGTCATTTATCAATGAATAAAGTATAGTTTCAAATTTATCACTTGCTTATCTATATTTCTTCTTCAACAATTACAAAATAAAAATCAATTAATAAAGATTGGAAAATTTGGGTTTGAGTGGTTGCAAGGCCAAACTGCGGGGGTAAGGATGAGCAAACTAGGTGAAGGTACCGAAGGATGACAAAGAAAGATCATGTTCATGCATGTGCTCTAATTGGGGCGACGACAGCGGTATCTGCATAATGAAAAATGGCAGCGACAATCCAACTGAACGAGTCTGGTCGGAGGAACAAGAGTGAGTCGTCATCCCGAACGAGCTCGGCGCCAACCTAATCAACTAGCCCAATTTTGACGGGAACGACGATCGAGTCAAATGTTCGCAAAGTCTTGCCATGTTTGGTGTTGAGTCTCATATTGAGAATTATCATACTTGAACTTTAGATACGGATGAAATCAGGTGACTTACAATGTTTTGATTCAATTATTTTTGATAGGGATAGATTAGGCAAGACACACTTGGTTGATGGAGAATGTTGGAGTTGGGGTTTAGAATGGATAATTACGTTGGGTCATTTCACTCATTCCCTGTATAAAGGTGAGAGGCGTAGGAATGTCTGCATTATTTGAGAAGGAAGAATTTGTGTCCAATGTTGTTCTTGTACAAAGATAATATCTGAGTTGCTTGAAAAACATGGTTGTAGTTTTGTATTCCCAAAGCTATTATGGACAGCGGCGATGACTTGGACCATGGTTTAGGGTTTTTTTGTGGTAAATTAGGGTTTGTTTTTTTATAAAGAGAAAAAATTGGGTAATTTTTCTTATCAAACAAGATTATTGACGTGGCAATTGTTACATTATTTTGTATTAATTTTTTGTACAACTTTTTTTTATAGCTCTACTCAAAGATAAATTTTTATTAAGAAATTTTTGGTCGAAGTAGTACTTATAACGAGCCTGAAAAAAAATGTCTGATACGTGACACTCCTTACAGTTAATCAGATACTATCTTTTAAAATCTAATAATCTGGACTCTAACATCAAACTCATCTATATCATAAATTAAGATATAAAATCAAACTAAAACAAACTAACAAGCACCAAAGCACTTAATCGTGAGTTCCTCCATAGTACATCACAAAAGTACAATAGAAAATGATCCTAAGAAGAAAGGACGTTATTGTAGTTGGAAAGGAACTCTCAACTTGCAAGGAAGTCAAATAGGATACAACAACTATCTCTTGTGAAATATGGACAACTCTTAACTGTTACAATGAAAACCTCCAAACTGTTAGGCTCCTTTGAAGTCTAATTAAGGCCATTATATTCCTGTCCCAACATTGAAATTAGTAGCAGCAGCAGCTCTGAATTTTCCAGAGTACGTGGTTCCATGTCTTTTTTGTCAAATAGCACACACAATGTACTTGTGATCCTCAATTGTTAACAGCTCATTTTCTCGTTGGAATAATTTTTAACAATATAAAACAAAGAGAGTAAGAGGTTTATCTGTTGGAAATCAACATATATGTCTAATAAAAAATCAAATTGATACAACTCTTAATGAAGAGATATGTTTATTAGAAATAAACCAAATAAATGTAACTCTTAATGAAGGGGCATGTCCATTGGAAGATAATCAGAAAGATGTAATTTTTGAAGGTAAAAAAGCATAATCACTTCTATAAATAGGAGTGATTTTCTGCAGATTAACATAACCAAAACCTCATTTCTCTTCCTCACTTTTAGTTTCTCTCAAGTTCTCCATCATTTTTTAGTTTTTAAGAAAATCTAGAAATTATATTCTGCAGATTTAGTTTCTAGTAACATTGAGTCTCTTGTAAAATCTTTGATTGAGTGTTAGGTTGATTTTCGTTAGTGCAAACAGACTATCAACAATAACAAGTTACTAGACTTCATTGTATCCTAAAGGTCTTTTTTATTATTCCTCTTTGCACACTAAGTAGTGGGGCAAATAAAGTCTAAAGGAAAGCGTAAACATTTACGTGCCTTTGAAGCGTTTTTCCTTCTCTTGTCTTACCCACAAACACAAAATTTTCAACATTTCTTTCCATTTTTTGTGAATGATCAGTTTCGTATTTTGTGCTTATATTTCTATCCATACGCTTATTACATTATATTACATACATACTGTGCATTGCATATACACCGCAAAACTAACCCAACGCTCCGAAGCTGGAGAGTTTTTTGTAGTCGTATAAAATTTTTGATATTGCTCCGATCGTTTCGATTACTGCTCCTATGTGTTCTGAGACTTCAAGGTCTCAACAGGCGGGTTATCCTATATATTACATCTGTAGTTACTCACTCATAACCATTAACCAACAAGCAGCACCGTTAAGGATATCATCATATAATTAGCCATGAGTATTTCTTACTTATCTTCATCCATGGTGCTCCTTCTCTTTGTTTTTCTCATACCCTTTGCTTTCTTCCTTTTGATGAAGAAAAGGAAGCAATATGCTCAACCTAAGAGATTGCCTCCTGGTCCTAGAAGGCTGCCTCTCATTTGAAACCTTCACCATCTTTCTGATGAACTACCTCACCGTGCACTTGAACGCCTTTCTAGTCAGTATGGACCTCTCATGTTCTTGCAACTAGGCTCAGTATCTACTTTAGTAGTCTCTTCAGCTGAAGTAGCCAGAGAAGTTTTCAAAACACATGACCTCATTTTTTCAAGTAGACCAGATTTCTTGTATGTTCCAAAGCGGCTTGGCTCTACTCTGTCATTTACTCCCTATGGTGAGTACTGGAGGGAGGTCCGGAAGATTGTCATCTTGGAACTACTTAGTGCAAAGCGGGTTCAAATGTTTCGTTCTGTGAGAGACGAAGAAGTTGGACACATGATTGACACTATTGCTCATACTGCTCATAGTGGTGTCATTAATCTCAATGAATTGGCACATCTGTTATCCAACTCTGTTTTGTGCCGTTCGGCTTTTGGTAAAAATTATGGTGGACGGGTCATAAGCAAGACCAGAATTCTTTAATTGCTTGAAGAGTCGAGAAATTTGTTTGGAGCATTCTTCATATCAAACTATCTTCCATGGATGTGTTGGCTAAACAAGCTCAATGGTCTTGAGAAAAGGGTAGAGAAGTGCTTTCAAGGGTTGGTCAGCTTCTATGATAAGTTATTGAGGAACCCCTAAAAGGCCTACTCCAGAGCATGAAGACCTTGTCGATGTACTGCTTCGAATTCAGAAGGATCCAAGTCAAGCAATATCCCTCACTAATGACCAAATCAAGGGAGTTATCACTGTAAGTATAGTTATATATATATAGCTACCTGCATATATAACAGTGTCTTCTCGATCGATCAGGTTTCCTATTTAATTGTTTAGTTAAACAAAAGAACATTTATCATGAGGGTTTTATTAAAGCTACTATATATTTTGCAGGAGACTTTTATTGCAGGGACCGACACATCCTCAGCTACAGTGGTATGGACAATGGTTGAGCCGATTAAGAATCCTATAGTGATGAGGAAAGCGCGCAGGACGAGGTGAGAGAAATTATGAAGGGAAAAAGAAGGTGGAAGAAAGTGATCTTTCGGAGCTCAAGTACCTAAATTGGTCATCAAAGAAAGTTTTAGACTGCATCCGTCAGTGCCATCACTTGTTCCAAGAGAAACAACCGAGAGTTGCAAACTGCAAGGGTACGAAATTCCGGCCAAAACAATGGTGTTTGTTCTTGAAAATATGATCGGAAGGGACCCGAAGTGTTGGGAGGATCCAAAAGAGTTTTTCCCTGAAAGATTTTTAAACAGCTCAATTGATTACAAGGGAAACCATTTTGAGCTTTTGCCATTTGGGGCAGGAAGGAGGCGTTGTCCTGGTATGAACTTTGCTATGCCCCTAGTTGAGTTACACTAGCTAATATGCTTCATCGTTTCGATTGGGAATTGCCTCATGGTATGAAACCAGAAGACCTGGACATGGAAGAAGCTGCTGGGATTACAGTGCAGAAGAAAGTTCCTCTTTGTTTAACTGCGACAAGTGTAGATACGTGAGGTGGTACGTACAGTACACTAAGCTATGAAAATAAGAAGTCCCATTTAAAAAAAAAAAAAAACAAGAAGAAGAAGTCCCATCTTCCCGGCCCATGACTTTTCTTGATGTTCCTCTTTAGTAGGGGGGCTCAAGATAGGCTTGCCGAGACACACAGTCTTATGTGTATTCTAAATCCATATAATACAACTCTTGCATGTCATTCTTATTATCCAATTTATTGATTTTTATATGAAAAAAATAATAATTAGGAGTATTCTCCAGAATATCCTTTCACTTTCCTTTCATCAAACACAGTACAAACGACCTTACCTTCATTTTGGATCAAAATGGTGTTCTCATATATATGTGATTCAATTATCTATAGAAAAATGGTCATCGATCAAGACAACAACGGATCATTTCTAATTCATTTTTTAGATTCGAATTCGTTAGATGCATCTAAAAGTTTGTACTCAACTATTTCAACTTTTACAGAAATATACAATAGAATATGAATTCCTTCAATTCCAGAGTTACATAAAGCGTTTGAATTAGTTTTTTTTTTTTCAAGTAATAAAGGAAGAACAATTGCCGCGATGGAAATGAGTTTGAAAACAAATTTGAACTTTTATCCAATTGTTCATTTTTATTTTTTTTGAAAATGGGACGGAGTAACTCTATTATTTGTATATATTAATCAATAGAACTTATAACGGAGTGGACAATAAATCTTCACTCCACGCTACATAGTTTATATTACAATTATCCTTAAAGAGAACATTCTGGATAATCACAGGTATCTCCTCACTCCAAAACTCATCTAAATTAGAACAACTAGTAAGGTGAGCAGGTCGATGGGCCACACCATTTGCTTCTCGTGGGACATGCCTCACTTGAACATTAGCAATAGAATGCAAACAAGCATGACAGTCCTCAATCATACCTCCAATCTTCGAGCGATCCTCAAGGCGCGCATTAAGCGCGGTCACTGCTATAACGCTATCACTCTCTAACTCTACACCATTCTAGCCATGATAAATAGCTACAAAATACGCAGCTTTTAAGGCCTCAACCTCCATCTGCAAGGCAGACATAACATGATCAAAGAGACATGTAAGGGATGCTAGACACATACCAGTGTCCTCTCGGAAATTAACACCAATTCCATCACTTCCCTCATTAGCTCGGAAAGCACCATCTACATTGATTTTAATTCTTCCTCTCGACGAACATTGTCATTTGACCAGGGGTCTTCTTTTCTTGGGTTAGGGAGGCTGAGCCACTTTGAAGTTAACTAACCACTGACGAGCCCACTGAAAAATATTCAAAGGAATGAAAGAACTCCCTTTCCATATAGCATTATTCCTTTCTGATCAAATGGCCCATAACAAGACAAAAAATCAATCAAACTCTTCTTTAGGCAGATCATCCACTAACCCCCACACCCATTCAGGTACACAAACATATCTCTCATGCATGAGTGTAACATGCACGCCACTGTAACTTCACATCTCACTAACAATAGGGCACCCACAAAAAAGATGCATCTCGTGCTCTTCTGCTTCATCACACAAATGGCACTTCGTATCCAAGAGCTCAACGCGTTTAGACAAAGCCACTCGCGTCGGAATAACCCCTTTACATAACCTCAACATAAACATCCACAACTTAGGAGGCACCTGGGCATTCCAAATTACACCATAATACTTCTTCAAGCTGCCTCCATTTATTGACGAAGTGCCTTCATCACATTGCAAGAACCGACTTCTTGAAACGTTGTAACAACTCTTGACACTAAAAGAACCCCTACTATCAAAGTGCCACATCCATGTGTCAGTAGGGTTCCTTGAGCTCCAAGGGATTTGAGAGATACCAACCACTTCCACTGGGGTCAAAAGCTCCTGTAGAATCTCCACAAGCCATTCATGATACTCTGCATCAATCACGTCGCTCACCTTCCACTCCTCAGTGCCCTCCATGACTAGAGAAAATGGTTTGAAGCTCCAAGGGATTTGAGAGATACCAACCACCTCCACTGGGGTCAAAAGCTCCTGTAGAATCTCCACAAGCCATTTATGATACTCTGCATCAACACGTCGCTCACCTTCCACTCCTCAGTGCCCTCTATGACTAGAGAAAATGGTTTGAAGCTGTACGGCCTCAGAATCCATGGGTCTGACCAAAGAGACACATCACAACCCGTTCGAATACAGTATCGCAATCCATTCTGAATAACCGCAAGACTTGCAACAATGCTCCTCCAAGTATACGAGTCTTCATTCTTAACCTCAGCAGATAAAAAGTTTCTATCTAGATAATACCTTGCTCTTAACAACCTAGCAATAAAAGAATCTGAACTCTGAACTAGCCTCCATCCTTGCTTCGCTAGCATAGATAAACTAAAGGTATGCATATGAAGAAACCCCAAGCCTCCGGAGCTCTTTGGGACACAAAGTTTGTCCCAAGCTATCCAATGAATCTTCTTCATTAGATCCCCACCAGTAATATGTCATAACATGCTGCATAGTGTAACACAACTACTTAGGAAGTTCAAAACAGCTCATAATGTAAGTAGGGACAAACTGTGTCACCGTTTTATCCAATCGTTCATTCATATCTATGTAGAATATATGCATAATCAATCGTCACTAAAAACTTTGGGAGATGTCGTGCATAAGAAATAAATTACGTGATGTTTTTGTTTAATTGGCATTCCACATCACATAAAAGATGATAAAACTTTGACAGTTTGACCTTCCTTCAAGTCCCAAATTAGTAGTTTTCATTTTCTGTTATAAATAAGGTCATTTTTGGTGACCTGTGTTTTATGGTTTTAGATCCGCTTATATACTTATATCATTTTGGGTCCCTTATATTTTTAGATCAATCGAAGAAATGATAGTCATTTGATTATCATATTTAACAGTTGGTGATCCAGTGATTGACCACCCTGATATTTATTATTCTCATAGGCTGAATGTCAGAGTTTCATTTCACTATAAATTTAGTGAGTTGAATTAAATAAAAAAAGAATTATCATATTTAACTATTTAATTGTATCTTGGAAATTGTATTTATTCTTCGATTATGCAATGAATAGATAATTCGACAATCTACCATTTTGGTAATCAACAAACCAAAGTGGCAGATTCACAGTCAAAGGAGGGTATGATAGGTTTCATTAAAAAATGGCTCTACTAGGGTTTACAAAAACTGCTCTGGCGGCTCCAACTCTCCGGCTACACAGTGAGATTTATGCAACGTGTGGCCTCCTCAACATTGTTTCAAGGGCGCTCTACAGTGGCGTCATATCGAGCTTCTCTTCCCTTTGGTTTGCCGATGTTCAAAGCCGGCGTGTTTGGTTTTCCTTTGCTTCGTAGGTCTCGGTTTCAAGGGAAAGGGAATCGAGTGGCATTGAAGGGGCAATAGATGAGGTCGGGTGGAGATCTCGACCACGACATGCTCGACTGAGATTTTTGGGATTGTGTGGGTCGGGTTCTTATACCAAATATGTGGTCGCAACGAGGAGATTGGTTGATGTCTATAGCCCTAACTTGTTATTCTTGATCAGGAGCAACCTTCGTTGGTCGCAAACTAGGAGGGCATTTTGGTGTATGGACGACATCGCTGAAACTCGATGCGACACTACCGATTGGCGGGACAGCATGGACATTGTAGCCTACTGTTTCAATATCTCTAGTGGGCTAAGGCCACGTGGACTGCCTAGTTTGGGGCATCAGAGGTTGTCTTGGGCTCATACAAGTAGGTATAAGACTTGGGCAAGTATTAGTGGGCCGGAGAGCTTTTCTTAGACTTTGCAAGTATTTTTTTTGTCTCTTTTGGATCTGGATTTGCATTTGGGACCCGAGTGAGCTACCTCGAGCTGCCCGAGTTATCTTGTTTTGGCCTTGGGATTTCATTTAGGATTCGGGTGCCTCTCTCATGGTTGACGCGTTTTTATATTCAGGTTTTCTTTGCCTTGCTTATGCTTGGGACCCGAGAGGGTATTTCTTCTCGGCCAGTGTTTATGATGTTCTTGTAATATTCTTAGTTTTAATGCTTATGGTGAACTTGTATCTCAAGTGGTTAGAGAGATTCATTAGGGTTGACATACATACCACAATTGCGTGCTCAGAGGTATGTGTTTCTCTATTTATCATGGATTATCGTAATCCCATTGAGATGCAGGTCAACTTACATTTGTCGAGCTCTATGGACTTATCAATTAGTGTTAGTATATATAATAGTGTAGCACACATATTTATTTATGATCGTGATCTTCTTTATGAATGGTTCACTTCCGCTCCAGAGCCTGTTTTGGATGCCTCCATTGCGACCTTAGTCGTATTTATTTAAAAAAAATGATCATCCGACTGTTCTAGATGGCCATTTTCCATGCAAAAAAAGAAAGATGATCCGACAATTTCCAATTGTTATGATTTATTTGCAAGCATGAGACTCCGTCGTGAACTTGAGATCAAAATCAAAATCGAGAATGATTTTAGTGAATAAGTTTTTATCATTTTTGTGAAAAACAAAATTTCACACCCTTTTTTCTCAAAACAGAAACCCGCTTTGAATAAGATTATACGTACATTTATACGTATTTCTTACTTCAATCTATTACCACCTTGCATGAGTTCTCCCACGTATCATCATGATCAAGGTGCATTTGATTAGAACTTAAATAAATGATATATTTCTGTCTTCAAGTTGCAAAGTTGCAACCACTAAAATTTTGTAATTAAGCTATGTACTTGTTCGTCAATGAAATAAGAAATCTTGCTTGGAAGACAAACATTCTTATTTACCAAAAGCACATGTATTTTATTCCCGATTACGTACTATATGCCAGAGCCAGATATATATATGTAGATAATCAATTTCACTTACTTCCCCCACTCCACTAATTTCGTACCTACTGTAAGGTTGAAGTGTACGTACCTGGCAATTGGGGCTAGCAATTATACACTTCGAAGACAGAAAGCAGTTCAGAAGCTAGCTATAAGCAAATCCAGAAAGCAGTTCACCACTTACTAGCTAGCCATGGTGCTTCTACTTCTTGTCTTTATCATCATATCCTTTATTTTCTTGTTCTTGATGAAGCAAGATCCCAAGGGCAAGAGGCTGCCTCCTGCTCCGAGAAGGCTACCTCTCATTGGAAACCTTCATCGTCTTTTCACTGATTTACCCCATTGTGTTCTTCAGCACCTTTCCAGTCAATATGGGCCACTCATGTTCTTGCAATTAGGCTCAAGACCAACTCTAGTAGTCTCCTCGTCCGAAATGGCCAAAGAGGTTTTCAAAACTCGTGACCTTGTTTTTTCAGGTAGACCAGCCATGCATGTTGCAAAGAAGCTTAGCTATGAGTGTGTCAATTTGTCATTTGCTCCGTATGGTGACTATTGGAGAGAGGTTAGGACGATTGTGATCTTGGAATTGCTTAGCCCGAAGAGGGTTCAGATGTTTCAGTTTGTGAGGGAAGAAGAGGTTGGTATCATGATCGACTCCATAACTCGTATGTCTGAATTAGGTCTTGTCAATCTAAGTGAAGTGACAGTCAGCTTGGCCAACAATGTTTTATGCCGCTGCGCTTTTGGTAAGAAGTACGATGGTGAAGGTGAAATCGGCATGAGCAGAATGTAAGAGTTGCTTAAAGAGTCTATGGTGCTTTTGGGAGGACTCTACGTATCAGATTTTCTACCATGGATGAGCTGGATAAACAAGGTCACTGGTCACGAACGACGAGTAGACAAGTGCTATAAAGACTTGTACAATCTCTATAATAAAGTGATAGACGAACACCTTGATCCAAAAGGGCATAAACGAGAGGAGAATGAAGATGTTATTGATGTTCTGCTTCGAGTTCAGAAGAATCCAAGTCAAGCAATTGTCCTCACCATTGAACAAATCAAGGGTGTTATCACTGTATGATCCTTTTCCTCTTCTCCTCATGTACCTCAATTAGCTTCTTTGTCTTAATTCTTTGTCAGTACTCTTCAATGTGTATGCTCACTTTGACAGACACCATAGCATGTTATATTGTCATACTATTAATCTAGACCCTGACTACTTGACAGGATTTGTTCGTGATATATATCAATCACTCTAGCTATAAAAATTTCTTCCGACTAATTCACTATGCAGCTAAATAGTAAAGTTTACTAGATACATCCTTTTTTGCATGCAGGACATGTTTATTGCAGGAACTGATACAACATCTGCTGTTCTAGTATGGACCATGACTGAGCTGATTCGGAACCCTCGTGTTGAAGAAAGCACAAAATGAGGTGAGAAGAGTACTACCCGGTAAGGCAAAGGTGGAAGAAAGTGATCTCACTACTCATTTACCTAAAGTTGGTGATCAAAGAAAGTTTCCGAGTACATCCTCCTACTCCGCTACTAGTTCCAAGAGAAACCTCAGAGAGTAGCACAATTGAAGGGTATGAAATTCCAGCAAAAACGATGGTGTTTATCCACGTAAAAATGATAGGAAAAGACCCCAAATGTTGGGAGAATCCAAATGAGTTCTATGCTGAAACATTCTTAGACAGCGCGATTGATTACAAAGGAAAGCATTATGAGCTTTTACCATTTGGAGCAGGAAGGAGGGGTTGTCCTGGTATGAACTTCGGTAGGCAGGTAGTTGAGCTTGACCTTGCGCTTGCGAATCTGCTCTACTGTTTCGAGTGGGAACTGCCTGATGGGATGAGAAAAGAAGACTTAGACATGAAGGAAGCTGCTGGCCTTACAGTGCAGAAGAAAGTTCCTCTAGTTCTAGCTGCTAGACCAGCATTGTAAGCCTAAAGCTCCTTAAAGAAGCTTGAAAGTTGAAAGTGGCAGTATCCTTATCCTGAGTTCCAGACTGGATAATATTACTATAATTGGGTGTAGGCCTGTCAATAGGACGAGTTTTGATCCTGACCCGTTCCAGACCTATACATATTAAGTTGATCTGGATCTAATTTTTAGACCCGTTGATCAATTTGTTACCCGGACCCGTTGACCCGTTTATTTAACGGATCGGATCCGGATCACAAGTGATTCGATCCGTTTATGATACGCCCTGTTTATATTTTTTAAACTTATTATATATATAATTTACTTTTATTTACACATATGAAATATTTTTAATCCAAAACTCTCTTTTTAAAGAATAAAATATAAATATCTTTAACATTGTTATATAAAATTATTAATAAATTAAAAGATTTAAAATCCAAAATAATTTGTTTCTTGTCAAGTTTCTCGATGTAAATGGAGTTTTTTTTAAATTTTGGTCTCTCTAGTTTGTTTTAACGAAATATTTTGTTTATGTAAAAAGATTATATGACATATTGGTAATAATTAACATATTGATAAAAGAAATAAATTTAGTAATTAGCATGTTGATAAACGGGTCCGGATCCGCTCCGTTGATCCGCCGGATCCGAATCCGGATTTGATTATTAAAGATCCACAAGATAAACGGGGCGGGGCGAGTTTAATTTTTTTTCTTTTTAAACGGATCTGGATCTAGGTTGATCCGGTCCGGATCCTCCCCATTGACAGGCCTTTTGGGTGCCGAACACTATCTTAATGAGCTCTCATATTGATGCTCTTGAAGCTGTATGTTAGTCCATCAGTAACATCTTTTGTAATAAGCTTGTGATACATATTTCCTTGGTTTGGATTTTTGTACCACGAACTCTTTGTATAATAAGGTGGTGATACACCAAAACGTTATTCTGATATATGTGATTAAATACAGTAAAATCTCGACAAATTAATAGGCTTGAGATTGGCAAAATTTATTAATTTAGCGAGGTTATTAATTAATCGACTATTAAATTAATACTCAAGTCCTCAAATTAAGTTCGGTAAAAAATATTATTTTATCAAAATTATTAATTTATCGAGTATTAAATTATCAAAATTTTATTGTAGATATACATGGGTCATTGGTGAAGAGAACAACGAGATCATTTCTGATTTCTGTTTCAAATTTGAATTCGTTACATGCATCTAAAAGTTTTAAAAGTTTGTACTCGACTATTTCAACTTTTTGAGGAATATATACAATATAATATGAATGCTTTCCAGAGTCACAGGAAAGTGTTTGAATCAGTCTTTTTCCAGACAAGAAAGGAAGAACAATTGCGGCCATGAGTTGAAAACAAATTTGAACTTCTTTTATTCAATAGTTCATTCTAATGTGTCGATGGTGTTTCAGTCTGTGTCGCTCGGTGGTGGGGGACGGCTTTGGCAGCTGGCGATCCGCCTAGGTGACAAGTTTTGCTGCGTCATGGGTTAGGATCGGGTTTTTCTATCGTCAGCCGGTGTTGAAGCTGCTCTAGGGTTTGGGCCTATATTGTGGGCTTCAATTGGAAACTTGGTGTGGCTTGGTCTTGCAAGTGTGGCCTGATGTTTTTGGCTGGTTATGGAGCTGGGCAATTGGACTGTAGAGAAGTGTTGGGTTCGAATTTGGGATCCAGAAATTGAAGTTTGAAGTAGTTCCGGATGAAACCCTGTTCCAGTTAAATTTTATGTTTTTGCTTTTACTTGTCGTATTTTTTTTTATGTCTGCATTTTAATTTTGCGAACATTGAGTTGGATATGGGATATGTATTATTTATCGTCTCATGTTTCGCTACGTCATTGGTTACTTGATCCTAATGGTTAGAGTTAGGATACAATTATTTGGACATGTTAGGTGACTTCGGTTGCCTAGATAATGGGTTCTTTCTTATGTTGTCCTTCAGTGAACAGTCATGGTTATAATGTTGTCTATATTTTCTTTTAAATGAGAATAGACCTCTCAAGCATTATCTTTATAAAAAATATAGAATATATGCATAATCAATCGTCATTAAAAAACGTGGGAGATGACGTGCATAAGAAATAAACTACATAATGTTTTTGTTTGTGTGGCATTCCACATCACATTAAGATTAGATTCACTGTGACTGCCATTAATTGCAATGAGGATGATTCTTATTTTGGGACGGTGATGGAGAGACTCATTATTGTTGAGATTGATTCGGGGATCAATTACGAAAAATATCTTTTGAGATGTGAATGGTTGTGCCCATAAGTTTGCTCGTTTTGCTTTACTTTATGGTTTTGATTGTGTGATAGGGTGATTTCCTCAAGAACTCGAGAGCAATATAGTTTTTTTCTTCTTCTTTTTTCAGATGAAGCGGTAGAATGTATTGGATCTATTAAGTTACAAGGATAACACCGAGTGTCGGCCGGTAAGATAGAAAGAACTTTTTAAATCAACCTACACTATTACATTTAATCCCCAAGTATCACAATTAACATAACTAGACGTAGGATAAAATACTAAAAAAAAAATATGGGCGCCACATTCTATCTAATTATCCATCCTAAGCTACAACAGCGTAAGACGCGACGTCGCTCTCAACCTGTATCTTCGCGAGAGTGGTTGGATCTATTGCAACTGTCTTCTGCGGAGACTCATGCTTATGCGTCCTCTTTTGGCCTCATTTTGACTCATTCACCGCAACTACAAATGGATTTAGTATTTTACTCCTTCACCGCAACTAGATTCGATTAGTCCCGTCAACCACCACCACTTTCTCTCTCTCTTAATAGAGAATTACCTTGCATGTAGGACAAGTGTCTCATTTCCACTCCACTAGGCACTTGCATGACTATCATGTGGCCAACATGCCCAGCCCTAATTCCAGCCACTATTTGGTCCCATCATCCATCAGAACTGTCACCATTGGCAACTACTATATGGCCACCAGAACAACCAAATGTGGATCTGGGCCTCGTTCAAAACCTGGCGGCACTGTTAGTACTCGCCCATAGCTTCACCTTGTCGGGCCGTATTTATTTTTTATTATGCAACGAATAGATGATTGAACAATTTCCAATTATGATGATTTATTTGCTAGCATGAGACTCCATTGAGAACTTGAGATCAAAATCAAGAGTGGTGTCTGAAGAGAATTCAAGATGATTTAAAGTGAATAATTTTTTTTTATAAAAATTAAAGTCGTGTTTGATATCGTTTTTCAAAATACTTTTTGAAAAATATTTTATAAAAAAATAGTAAATTAATTTTTATATTTTTAAGATTTAAAAACGTGTATAGTAAATTATATTTGTTAGATTCATTAGAACCAAACATGGTCTAAAGAATTTATCATCATACTGTTAAGCATATGTTGCAAAAGATTTTATGCTCTTAGCTCGATTAGATAAGTTTGATTATATAAACTTATAAATAAGATAAACAACAGAATACAGTTAAGAATTCAAATAGGAATTTGAATTTGAATTGGTGATAGTTTCTTTATGGAAAAACTGTAATTGTGATCAGATTACAGTCTCCTATATATATGTATGTTTGGTCCATGCTTAATACACGCTGCCTTTATCAATTTGGCACCCATTTGCCATCAGAAGACTAGAGCTGTATTAAGGAGAAGATCAAAGATGATTAAAAATAATCCAAGTATTTGATTTACTAAAACTGTAATTATGTATTACTTACATTCAAACAAGAAATATGTATCAGTATTGCTAAGCATACATGTTCATATACAAACAACTATCTATCTGATATAGAAGTTTATTCAGGTTATAAAATCAAACTAACAATTGGTATGAGAGCAACTATAATCGGATTAAGTTGTTTACATATGTGCTTATTCAATATATGATGTACTGGGATACAGTTTAAGTTTAATCCACATTGAGTTTTTAAATGATGTACTACAAACTTGAATTGTAAGATGTAACAATTTTTGGTTATTTTTCATACATCTGTCTCTGAAATTATTTCAGTGTCGTTCTTGATACAATTCTGAATGTTGTGATGTTAAGTGCTGTCAAAATGGCCAATAAATCATGACTAGATAAGCGAAATTAAAATTAAGAATATTTGAATCATTTACGATCTGTATGCCTCATACTGTAAAATGTTTTTGTATAACAAAATTATTGATTCATAAACCATACAGTATCAAAAAGTTAAGTTTGATCAACTAAAAGTACGCATATGTCGAAAGAGTTTGGTTGTTAAAATTTCTTTCTGACATAGCATATGAACATTAAATCGTTTCAATTTTGTGCTATGAAATTAGTACATCACAAAGGTAGTCCAAATCTTGAGTGTGACAAAATGATGTTAAATATATGTATTAAGTTTCAATAGATTGTTCATATTGAATATATGTTCAGGGACTATAAGATTATTTTGGTATTTAGTAAAAACTGGAAACTAATAAATTTTGCATTCATGCATTTTTTCATGATTATAAGTCAAATTAAGTTACTTCATGGTTCAAATTTCCAGAAATGGAAAAGTGACATTGAACTCAATGTTGGGATTCTAGACTATGATCATGTCTTAACTGAAGACCCTCCAGAGCCATTACCAACAAATCCTAGTAAGAAGAGGAAAGAGATCTATGACAGGTGGTACAAACACAACAAAATGGCAAAGCAAAAACCTTCTTCAATTCAATTGAAGAGAAATATAGAAGGTCTGACAAGGCTAAGACTGGGACTTTGATGAATAAACTTATCAGAGTGCAGTTCAATAGTGTTGGAAGTGTGAGAGAGTACATCATGCAAGGATCAGATATTGCAGGAAAGCTAAGGGATCTGAATATATCAATTGAGGAGCCTTTCTTGGTTCACATGCTACTTAATTCTCTACCTGACCCATATGAGTAGTTGAAGACACTATACAAGATACAGAAAGAGAAGTGGGATGTGGATGAACTTATTTTATTCTGTGTAGAAGTTGAGGAAGAATGCAAGAAGAAAGGAAAAAGAGTTGATGTGGAACTGGTTGATAAGTCATCTGACAAGTCATCCAAGAAGAAATTCAAGAATAACAAATACTAGAAAAGGTCGTTCATCAAATTCAGACTCCAAGCTTGGTATTAAGACTGAGAATAACAAAGCAAAAAACCTGGAAACAACATGAAATGCTTCTTCTGTAGGAAAAGTGGACACTTTAAGAAAGAATGTGAAGGGCTCAAAGCTTGGTTAACAAAGAAAGGTAATTTTTTTTGACAAAACTAGTTTTTAACTTTGTTTCAAAAAAATTTATTTCTGACAACTCATGGTGGTTTGACACTAACTCACCTATACATATTGTCAATACATTACAGGGATTATCAAGGATAACAATCAAAACTAAAGATGAGACACAAGATGTGTACTGCAAATGGTCAACATGTGGTTGTGGGATTGTCAAATTAGTATTTCCTAATAATTTTGTATTAGAACTTGAAAATGTTTATTGTATTCCTGAAACAAAAATGAAACTTATATCTAGTTCCCAGTTTGTAGCAAAACTTGGTTTCAATTTACAAGTGATAATAAAGTTATGAATTTCTACTATGACTCAGTTTGTTTTGGAGATGCTTGTATCACAGATGGTTATTGGTTGATGAATTGTGAGTTTGTATCTTTGAAAAATTATACAGTAGTCTCAAACATGTATAAAGACATCAGTGCAGTAGGCAAGAAAGTGTCCTGAAAAGAAAAATTGTTTCAGAACCTTCATCATTTTTTGGCATAAAAGATTAGGTCACATTTCAAGAAATAAATTGAAGGATCTAGTGAAACAACAGATTCTGCCTATATTGGATTTTTCAGATTTTGAGACTTGTGTTGATTGTTTAAAAAGAAAAATGACAAATCTTATAAAATTTAGATCTAAAAGAAGTGAAATCCTCCTTGAGTTGATACATATTGATATTTGTGGTCCCTTTCCAGTTAACACGGTTTGCAAAGATTGCTATTTCATAACTTTTATAGATGATTTTTCAAGGTTTTGTTTTATTTTTCTTATATCTGAAAAATCTCAAGCTTTGGAAACCTTCAAAGTCTATAAAATAGAAGTAGAAATGTAAACACATAAGCTTATTAAGGTTGTTAGATTAGACCATGGAGGAGAGTTTTATGGAAGGTATACTGAGCAAGGACAGATTAAAGGTCCTTTTGCATTGTATCTACAAGAGTGTGGAATTATGGCTCAGTATAGTACACCTTTAACATCCCGTCCTAAGAATTTTGTTTTTATAATTTATTTAAGGTTAATCAAAGAAGGTAGTTAGTTTTGTCACCGTCGGTAATTATTGAGAGTTTTTTGGTTGACTTTTTATCAGATTGTCAAAGTTGGTTGACTTCAGGTGGAAGTTGTAGAAATTGTTAAGACGAGTCCGTAGACGCAAAGAATGCCGGAAATGGAGTTACGACAAGAAAGTTATGATCAGTGAAAATTTATCGAAAATGTAATAGTGGTAAATGTAAGAGTATAAATAGGACTTTCTATTTCGAAAAATTATATTGAGTAACGTGGTAGAGTTCGTCAAGATGAGTTTGTAGCCACGTCAAGTGTTAAAATCGAAGTTACGATAAAGAAGTTATGGTTAGCAAAAGTTTTAAACGAATTTACGAAGTCAATTAGTCACGTGTATAAATATGACATACCCAAAATGAAAAGTCAACACTTTGCATTTTGGGTCAAGATTTTTTCTTCCCTTTCTCTCCCTTCTCTCCTGAGGCTCTCTCTCCCCTCGTCAGTGTCGCCGGTGTCGTTCGTCGTCCGGCCACCAAAATCGACAAGGTTGGTATCAAAAGTTTCGTCTTGCTTCCCTCTTTCAAACCCTCATGGTCTTGGCCTTTATTATGCAAAGATGAAGCCGTGGTGAAGCTCGATAGCTTGCTAGAATTCAAGCTTTAGGGACGGTGGTCTCAGGTATAAATCGATCAGCAAGACATACTGGGCTATGAAACCCTCATCAGCACGAAGCTAACCATATAGGTGTTGCACTCCAATTCCACTTGAGCGTGGAGAATCGATGAATTGAAATTTGTGTTAGGTTTCAGTTTTAGTTAAATTCGTCTAGTTAGGGGATGAATTGGACTTTGTGGTATAAGACAATTATGTTGTTAGGTTGATTTTGAGTAGGTTTGGCATTGGTCCGCCAGAAAAGTTGCCGCTGCTGCCGCTCCGGCAGGAAGAAATATTTATCTAAATTTTATACCGTTTTCCTCAAAATTACATATTGATTGTAATAAAGAGGTTATTAAATTATTTTGAACATAGTTGATTAAGACATGTGATTAATCAGATATTAATTAAATGATTTTACGATTTTATCGAACGGTTGAGTCAGTCGTCGATTCGACTTCAAGTTGCGTAACATTTAAGGTTTATGTTGCAACTTTAAAAAGGATTTAAGAATTATAATTTGGAATTTTTTTAGCTCATCATTAATTCAGAAAGCACGTTATTCGAGAATGCGACGTTCTCGGCGATATTGCTCGTTATGTGAATGAACTTAGATATTCAATATTATTCTCAACGATTAGTTGTTAAATATGAATCGTTGTCTCAGGATGACATATTTGTAGTCAGTGGTAGATGTATAGAAACGCCGACTGACAGGGTTCAGTTTGGTGGAAATCACGACAAAGTACTGTGAGTGGACACTTTATTTTCACTGTTGATTTGCGAGTCTATGATCATGCATTTTATGATTATTCATTTTACGCATATGTATTTATGATTATTCATTTTCATGGAGGCACATATGATTTCTTTTACACAAAGCATAGTCACAGTTGATGCATCGAAAACTGGCTTCTCGGCTAATCCCTGAGAAGCTACGGGAGGGATGGGACGAACACATTACCCGTGATTTACATAGTACCCAGATTTTATGATTATTCATTTTACGCATATGTATTTATGATTATGCATTTTCATGGAGGCACATATGATTTCTTTTACATAGAGCATAGTCACAGTTGATTCATCGAAAACTGGCTTCTCGGCTAATCCCTGAGACGCTCCAGGAGGGATGGAACAAACACATTACCCGTGATTTACAAAGTACCCAGAAGGGTTAGGAAAAACACCTGACCTGGGCATTCTTGTAACTTTGAAGAAAATGTACTCAAGTTACTACCTCCACACATTAATTACACAATACACAGGAGGGTTAGGATAGACATTTGACCTGCGCTTGTTTATTTTTAGACTCGCATCATTTTTATATACATTTATAGTGAAAGACATATTATTTATAGTTTTCAATTTAAAGTGAAATACTTTATTTTCGTCCACTCACTCTAACAGTTTTATTATTTTATGTGCATTTTTCTGGGCTTTTCAGTTTAATTGCCCAGTTTGCAGAGTTTGTTTAAGGTCGAGCACGCACGAAGTTCATGGCATAGTAGTATCTACTGTAGGATCCAAGGTTGATCTTGCGAGTTAGTATTTAACTCTACATACTCAGCTTAATTTGTCTAGCTGCTCTGACGTCAAAAACAATTGTATATATTGTATATTTTAGTAGTGAACCTATATGTGAAAAATTTCTTTATTTCGTGACTTTTGAGTTTTAGATCTCTACGTTGGTTGTCAATTAGTGAGTAGTAACTAAAATTAGCAGAATCATTAGGGCTTAATTTTGGTTTAGACAACTAAATCGGGGTCGGGTCCTTTCAACACCATGTCATCCTCAACAAAATGGTGCGTCTGAAAGAAGAAATAGAACATGGTGAGAAGTATGATTCTCAGGTATGGTTTGCCTAAATTTTTGTGAGGAGAGGCTATTAAGACAACAAATTATATCTGCAACTGAACTCCTACCAAAGTTGTCAATAAGACACCATTTGAATTATAGTGTGGTCACAAACCAAGACTCAATCATTTACATGTGTGGGGATGCAAGTCAGAAGCCAGAACTCATATTGTTGATAATGGGACGTTAGATTCCAGGACAGTCAGTTGCTACTTCATTGGATACTCTGACAAGTCAAAAGGTTACATATTCCATTGTCCAGATAGAAAGAGAAGGATAATGGAGTGTCTTAGAGCCACTTTTTATGATGAAATGAATGATGTTGTTGTCAATTTAGAGGAAGAAGTTAGTACATCAGAGGAGAAGCCAATGGAAGAATGGTTTGTTTATACTCAAGTAGACTATCCTCCTACAACACTTGAAAATCTGGATTTATTTCCAGAAAATGATCTTAATGATCACAATATGCCAGATGTTGTTGATCATGGAAATGCAGTGGGAGACATAAATGATGATGCAGCCCCCATTCATGATGAGATGTAGATGGCTAATGATGAAGATATGAATCAAGGAGTATTGAGAAGATCTATGAGGGAAATGAGGTTAGCAATTTCAGATGATTATGTTGTTTATCATGTGGACACAGATGGTGATTTTGCATATGAAGAAGATCATATTTCAGTAAAACATGCAATGGCTTCACCAAACAAGAAAGAATGGGAGTTGGCTATGGCAGATGAACTCTAAAGCATGAACAAAAATGAAGTGTGGACACTAGTAGACAAGCCAATTGATTATAAACCGATTGGTTGTAAATGTGTCTTCAAAACCAAAAGGGATGTAGCAGAAAAAATAGAGAGACATAAGGCAAGGTTGGTTACTAAAGGATACAATCAAAAGGAATGAATGGATTACAATGAGACATTTTTCCCATTTTCTACAAAAATGTCTTAAGAGTAATCATGACACTAGTGGCTCAATATGATTTGCATGATGATATTTCTATGCTTCAACCAAAAAGGTTTGTGAAAGATGAAAATAAAGTTTACAAACTCAGGAAGTCCATTCATGGACTGAAGCAGTCATCCATACTGTGGTACCTTAAGTTTGATAAAGTTATCACTAGTTTTGGTTTCATTGAAAATAAACTTGATGGATACATCTATATTAAGACCAGTGGGAGAAATTTCATAATTTTGGTCTTATATGTAGATGACATATTGTTAGCCAGCAGCAACATTGACACTTTACAGACAACAAAGCAATTTCTTCTTGAGCAGTTTGATATGAAAGACATGGGAGAAGCAATGCATGTGCTTGATATTGAAATTTCTAGAAACAGAAAGAAGTTTACTTTAGGATTATCACAGAAAAATTATATTGAGAAGATACTGCATAGGTTTGGGATGCTAAATTACAAAAATGGAGAGTTTTCTATGTCTAAAGGAGACAAGCTTCATAAAGGACAATGTCCCAAAAATGCCTTAGAACAGAAGAATATGCAGAACATGCCTTATGCAAGGCTAGTTGGGAGTCTTATGTATGCTCAAGTCAGCACTAGACTTTATCATTTTTGTTGTCAACATTTTATCCAGATTTCAATCAAATGCAGGTCATCCTCATTAGGTGGCAGGTAAAAAGGTACCGAGGTACTTGAAGAAAACCAAAGATCACATGTTGGTTTTCAAGATAATTGAAGATGAAGACTTTGAAGTAAAGTGTTATGCATATGCATCTTATAAGTCTGATTTGGATGATTTAAAATTCACCTCAGACTATGTTTTTTATTCTAGGAGGAGAAGCAATCTCTTGGAAAGCATCAAAATAAGGCATTACAGTAACCTCAACCTTTCAAGGTAAATATAAAACAACCTTTCAAGCTAAATATAAAACAGTATTTGAAGCCACTAATCAAGCCTTGTGGTTGAAGAACTTTATTTCCAGATTAAATTTGGTAGAATCAATTAGCTGGCCTACGAAGATCTATTGTGATAATGCAGCAGCTGTTTTCTTTTCAAAGAACAACAAAAGATCTCCAGCATCCAGAAACATAGATGTCAAGTATTTCTCAGTTAGAGAAAGTGTCAATGATGGAGATACTATAGTGCTGAAAATAGGTACAAAAGACCAAATAATAGATCCTCTAACTAAAGCCTTGCCAATTGCAGATTTCACAACATATGTGAAAAATATGGGTGTGTTAGCTGCATTAGACGATGCTGAAATATTTTAGACATTTCATTCTGAATCATTATGTATCTATACATTGTTCATATATTAAGTGATCAGTAACTTTATTTAAAATTTCAAAAATTTATTCATTACATATCTGTTGCACTTAAGTTTGCAAAATGAAGAGTTTACTGATGTAAACAGTGACAAATAGATTTTGAGTTGTATAAAGTTGAAATTTGATATAGGTGCTTTCAGTGAAATTGATTTAAGGTATAAGCACATCATTTGTATTCTATATAGGTTCATGTGATTATTTTGACACTACACTGTGATTTCATAATGCTGATAAATTTTCAATCTATTATGTGTTTCTGATGTCCTTATAGTTAAAGAATGATTGACAGAATAATTGACTTGAGTAAGTTAAAATCCATATTAAGTGTACACTATGACAAACTATTATGTGATTATATGCATATTTTTTTGCTTTAAACAATGTCAGGTTCAAGGGGAGATTGTTAGATTCATTAAAATCAGACATGGTCTAAAGACTTTAGCATCAGACTGTTAAGCATATGTTGTAGAAGAGTTTATGCTCTTAGCTCAATTAGATAAGTAAGAAAAACAACATAATACAGTTAAGAATTCAAATAGAAATTTGAACTTGAATTGGTGACAGTTTCTTTATGGAAGAAACTGTCATTGTGATCAAATTGCAATATCCTATATATATATTGTATGTTTGGTACCTGCTTAATACACATTGCCTATATCAATTTGGCACCCATTTTCCATCAGAATTCAAGAGGTGTATTAAGGAGAAGATCAAAGATAATTAACAATAATCCAAGTATGTGATTTACTAAATCTGCACTTATGTATTACTTATATTCAAACAAGAAATCGGTATCAGTATTCTTAAGTATACATGTTCATATACATACAATTATATATCTGATATAGAAGTTTATTCAGGTTATAGAATTAGGCTAACAATATTACAGAAATGTATACCCTTCGATTACACAACTCACATTAGTTTTTCTTAGTATCATTAACGGTGGAGGATGTAATCGAAGACTTTCCTTAATGACTGACTTTAGTCATATGATGGAGGTCCTATAGGGGGGAGGGATGATGAATTGGCCTTACCAACTTTTTCGTCAAAGTTTGTTATCAGAAATAGCACGATATGCACCTATCCTGAATAGGAGATACATCACAATGACGTAAAGAAAATATGCAAGGACATAAATAGAAAACATAACAGCAGAATGTTTTTACACATAGAAACCCTGTAATTAGGGATAAAAATTGTGTGGCCCTTATTCATGAAGGCCAAACATTTCCACTATGTAAAATCATTTCTTACAAGATTATAATTCTGATAATAGCAAAAACGGTACTATCCTATCTAGTCTCACACACTAGCCTAAGAACTATACTCCATCTTGTCTCTAATTATTAACAAACAAAGGTTACAAAATTTCTACCCGGAATCCAACTCCCACAGTTGATTCCTAATAGTACATGTTAAGACACTTCTTACAAGACTACAGCTCCGATAATAGCAAATAACTATGCTATCCTATCTAGACTTGCACGCTAGACTAAGAACTATATTCGGTCATGTTTCTAAGTGTTTACACATGTGAAGCTTTCTGACGATGGAAAGATACGATGTTATCCCTATCTATTCTGTCCAGTAGTCTGAAACACACTCAGTCTTGTTTCTTCATTTTCTCATCCTAAGATATTATAAGATTTATTTCCAGAACACAACTATCACAAAGTTTATTCTTTAAAACACTTCTAAGTTTGCTTGCACTACTAATCTGATCTCATGGATACATGATGCAATGAGTATGATAAGAGATTTTATGAAACTATAAGTTTTACTATCACAAAAGGAAGATTTAGAGTAAAACACTATATAAACAAACCAAGACTCAACAAAGAAATTATGTTATGACAGTTTCTAAATTATGCCACGGTAGTTTCTACATCTTGACAACCAAGCCAAAAACCAAGCAAAACAACCGAGAGAGTAATGGGAGAGTCTTCCTCTTTTTATAGACTTTGAAGATGGTCTGAAGAGATGGTCAACACATATTGGCAATGTATAATCTGTTTAAAAAGTGGGAGAGACGTGGCTCAACCTAAGCCAAGTACCAAGAGCTTGGCCATCACAGAAAGAAGCTTGGTCACCACATAAAGCATTTTTAGTCTTTAAAAAAATCTTCCCTAAAACTTGGCTTAATCCTAAGCCAAGAGTAGATAATGAAAATCACACAAACAACACATCATCCATGTATTTGAAAAGAGTTTTAAACTCCTGTTTAATCCTATACCAAGTGAGCAAACTTGAAAGTCACACAAACTCATTTTTTTACTCTTTGAAAATATCTTCACTTTACAAAGAAAAAGGTAAGGATGAAGTTGATTTAATTTTTAAAAATATAAAACTTAACTCACTTATTAAATATATTGATCAGAGATATGTTTTAAAAGGTGGTCTCACAAATATATATGGTGCTTTGATAAAACTAATCATATAAACTGTCAAGGCTGAGACTTAGGGATAGGAAACTAGATAGGTATCCTCAGTAAAAAATAATGAAATGCATATGCATATTTTACCTGAAACCATGAGATCACCTTGGTTCTTCATCTTGTTCTTAATCTCTATTCTTCACTTGTATGGATCTCTATTCATGTTTTGTTCATAATAAGATGTGTCAATAATCATATACCTATATTCTCCCAATTTGACATTCTTAGAACAAAACACCAATTTTACAAAATATTCCTAGAGATAACAATCTTTTTGTTGAGGCTTTAAGGAGTACATGCACAAGATCTTAACAAGGCAAGACACAAGTGAAGTAAAACAAGGAACAATAGAGATTTAGCAATAACAATATCAATGATTATGCACAAGCATATCATAAGAGTTTGAACATACAACAACCATTGAAACTCAACCTCTACTTGGTTCTCCCCTTTTTTGTCACAGGATGACAAAGAGATGTAAATGATTCAGGATCAGAGGACTCCCCCTCAATCGCAGAATTTGGGTCATTAAGAATTAGGAATGAAACTCTCATTGGTATCACAAATGAAACCCAACAATAGAAACACTACTTGGCGTGGAAGGAAAGCTTATAACTTTTTACAATCCAAATAATAGCTTTGACAACTTTCATTTGAAAATTGAAAATCAATGTGAGTTCACCATGTTGATTACTCCCCCTATATGTATGCATAACAAAAGTTTTTTTTTTGTTTAAAAAAAAAAACACAAAATGTGTGACGACCCGAACCAGAATTGGTTTAGTAATCGGCTTAATCTGCGGGTTTTACGAGTAATTGTGGTTTAGCGTAATTAATTGGATATGCAACTTCGTTCACGACTTAATTTTCGGACACAAATTTGATTTGGGTTTGTTCGTGGGAAACGTAGAGAATTTGATTTCGAGTCCGTAGGAGCTTTCCGAGGATTTTTCGGATAATCAAGGAATATAAAATGAATATTTGAAATTATCGCCGAGTTAGTCGTGTTTATCCGTTCAAGTTTGAGTTATCCGAATTGCGGATAGAGTTGATTCGCGACGTATAAATAGCCGAATAGTCGTAAAGTTGTCGCAAAAATTCGAAAATGGACTGTTTGACCGAGTTGACTGAGCTGGGCCGAATTGACCGAGTCAACTCGTGGTTGACTCAGTGAGTCCGTGACTCGCCGTCGGGGTGGCCGCCGGAATACGGCACGGTTGCCGGAGTTTAAGGTATGGGTTTGAAGCTTGTCTTATGGGATTTCGATTGATATATGTATGGTGAGATTTGGTTAAGGTTTGGTTGGTCAATTTTGAACGTGAAGTTTGCCGGAATCGGGTTTAATGGTGGAGGGTTTTCCGGCGGTTTTCCGAGGGAGATTTTAGGTGTAAATGGTTGGGTTCGAGCTTGGGATGAAGCCCTTTGAATTTAGGGGGCCGAGGTGGCCTCACGGTGGAGAATTTTGCCGGAGAAATTTTTCAGCCGGTTTGAAATTTTGGTGGCTTTCGAGGCATTTTTCGGCCACGGTGGTGGTTGGACGGTGGTGGTCCTTTGGGGAAAAAGGTTAGGCTTGAGGAGAGGAAGGTTTTGAGATCTTGGTCGCCGGAAAATCTCTCCGGTGACGGCGGCGGTCAACGGCGAAGCGTTGACTTTTTGAATTTTGACAAGTTTTATGCCGTTTTACTGGTAATTGCGCCCCGATCGTTGCCTTGAGGTTTTCGAGTTGATTTGGATACCGGATTTTAAGTCGAGGGTTTATGTGGAGTATTTTGAGTTTTTCGGCGATTCTTTTGTTATCCGAGTTATATGTTTCCAGAAATGGTTGGTTTCCGAGGTGTGGTTCAAAGTATTGAATTGTGATTTTGATTAGTGATATTTTGTGATTATTCAGGGGATCGAGATTGTACGCTTGGCGAGGGATCTTCCGCCGGATCTGGGGATTAGCGCGTCTGCGCGCTGTGCTTATCTGTAAGTGGACATTTATTTAGACTGTCGTAGCGAGTTCTTGGTTTCATTATTTATTTTCAGTACAATATTGAGATTATTTATTGTTTTGGAGGTATTGTTTTATGTTTTATTGGTGATGACATTTACTTAGCATCGATGCATTGACTACTCTGCTGATCACCGGTAGTCCAGTTTCAGGCTTGAGAGATTCGCCTGATGTGCCCACTAGGCTTGAGAGATTCGCTTAGTCTATCATTGTCGAGCTTGAGAGATTCACCCGACACCTCCATTTATTTTAAGAACTCGCATTATTTTTATGTTATATAAATGGTGAAAGGCATATGTTTATTTTCGTCCACTCACTCTAACGATTTTATTTGCCTTTCCCCTAGGCTTTTCGGTTTCCTTGTCCAGTTTACAGTTCGGATTCTGGTGTCGCATGTCGCAGTCGGAGGCTTAGTATTCGAGCTACTTTTATTTTTCAGTAGGTTTCTTGTTTAGCCTACTGTTGTATATTTATGTATATATACTAGAGGTCGCTCTGAATACTTTGATGTTTATATTTTCATATGAATTTCCTGGATTTCTGTAAATTTACAGTTTTGCTTATTACTTTATATTATGATGATATGATTTTGAGAAATCCGGATAGGATTGGTGCCCACGGTTTGGCTTTTGTGTCATAGGATGAAGTGTGTTTTCGGGTGCAGGTTAATGGTAATTCCGCGTTATAGTGAAACTCTGCCGAAATTTCTAAGGTTTTTGGAAGTTCGTGTTTTCAGAAGGAGTTTGATTCCGGTTTAAGAAACTAAATCGGGGTTGGGTCCTTTCAAAGTGACACAAAAATCATAAGAAATATCATACACTAATTTAGGAGCGCATGTGTGGACATATTCTTGACCTAGACAACTTATGCATAGACTCACAAAGTGAGACATAAAAAATTCAAATGTCTTAAGTACTAATGTATTTCACAAGGATATAAAATTGAGAGAGAACATCACATATCACCGTGGTCCATTAAACACATTCTTGACATCAAGATGTGTGTGTGTGTGTGTGTGTGTGTGTGTGTGTGTGTGAAATAGCTAACTTTATGAGGGAAATGATGTATCATATGATACACAAGTGACTTTGTCACACCCATCTTTATAGCTCCAAGAACAATTTATCCAATTTTAGAGACCATTTTACCTTAGAACAATAACATTATTAATCATGCAATATACAAAGTTACACAATAGACACCCTGAGGGTACGTGAGAAGAGAACACTGCCAAGCCAATATAGAGATAAACCTTACATTAGCTAACGAACCTTGTACTAGAATGAAGCACAAATAGTAACTGAAGATATGACTCACGAGAACTAGGTAAGCACCAACACAGGTAAACCAAGGTAATGCTCGCCTAAACTTACTCCAGAACACGCAAATCAGAGAGGACAGGACTCCTTATCTGAAATCGCGCAAAGAAAAAAAAATTCCTCCTGGATCCCATACCGTGATCTAAAAGACCAAAATTCTAGCCCAAGGAGCCTAAAATCCAAGCCCAACTGACTCAACCCTAGAGGGGAGCTCAGGACCCATTCCTCTCCTCGCGCACGACGTCGTCACTGACCAAAGAGGTTGGCCATTGTTGACTTCTTGCCTACCAATCCCATCGGACCTATAGATCCTCGTCATCATTGCCAACCTATCCCTATGAGCAATAGAGTTCCAGCGACACAACCCAAGGTGTACACAACCTTCCCATCGCCTCCGACTCAATGACGTCGCCGTAGAACACTTGAGCTAGATCAGCCTCTAGAATGGCTCCACATTCACCGACGATATAGCCTGAAAACCAAGCCAGAACTCCTTCTAGTTCCTCCATAACCATACGTCACTGCCTTGCTTCCAAAGGCCACTGTTGTCCCAAAAGCCACTACTATCCCAAACCCACTGCCACTCCCGAGGGCGAAGTAGTCATCCATCACCACGAGCCAAACAAACACCGTGAACCAGAGTGTCGCTCCTAGCCTAAATAGAAACCCAACCTCAACGCAAGCGGAGAGGAAAACAGCAGCGCTAAGAACTAGCGTACGAGGAGAAGTGGTATTTGGGGAGACTGTCGAGGTGCTCGGCACACGCTAAGAAAGCCGAAAGGCCGTCACCGTCGCCCCTAAAAGTTTGCTAGGGTTTTGGAGAGAAAACCTTCTCATAAGAAAGAGTTTATCTGTGCATAGAATTTTTCTATTCTATTTGTGTTATTCTATGATTTCAGAATACGCCTTACTATATAAAAAAAAGCTTGTTTGAAATATGCAAAATATTATGTGATCAATCTTCCTTAGTCAGATTTGTATGTAGACTAGATCTCATTATTTTTTACTAAATCATATTACTTATGTACCAAGTATAGATATTCATTCCTTATATGAATATGTATTGAGGTCTATATAAAGGAGTATATACTCTACACATCAATAACACAAAACAGTTTTTTTACCCCAATTATAGCATTTATATTCCAACAAGACTAGGTTAGTTTGGGGTTAGTGAAACTGGAATCTCTAATTACATGAGTCTTGGTCTGGTGGTCTGTGAGTTCATGGTTAGTCGTGGTTCATTACCGTTAGATCTACATTCAATCGATGATAAATAATTTTTTTTAAAAGTTGAAAAATAATTTAATATCATCTGTTTGATGTAGATCTAATAATAACTGACCACGAATTCAGTGATCACCAAACCAAAACTCTTATATTAAAAGGTTAGTTCTTTTCCATACCGACTCATTTGTATTTGGAAATTGGGAGGGTAGTAGGGTATTCTCTTGATTAAAGAACTCATCCTTACAATTTTATGGTAGAGGATAACTTATCCCTACTCTCTTAAAGTCTAGGTGGAGTTCAAACTTTCTTTATCACATTAACCCTACTACTAATTAGGTTACTCATTAGGTACGTACATTTTGCGGCAGAGTATATAAATATTTAAATACATTTTAGGCCCTTTATTTTAGGGATGACAATAATATCCATCAGATAGGGTATCCATCTAGTATTCAACCCTAACGGAAGATAATTATGGGTAAAAAAAGGTAATGGATACGGGCAAGGTTCAAAAAGGTGCTAGACGAAATTAGGTTGTGGATCTATTGCCTAGTGCCTAGTAGCCTAAGCAAAGTTTAATCGGTAATTATGTGGATTATTAATATATTTAATTAATTATATTTATATGGTATATTATAATATGAATGATAAATAAAAAATTATAAAGAAATACAACAAAAGATTCAAAACACACATATTTTCTCAAAAATAATGTCATCAAACAAGTCTACCATTCAAATCATACAATTATACAAATACAAATTGAGTCATTGACATATTGTTCCAGGTCTACGATTCAAATCGTACAATTATACAAATCAATGAAATCATACAAATACAAATATACAATATACACTCTGCAAAAATCGATCAGCAATCTCATAGACTTGCTGCGGTGGTCACAGAGGTGGACATAGAAGAGAGCAAACCCAGCGGCCGTTGGGTCAAATTCTCAACTCCCAAGCATTCTGGTGGATCCTTGTATTCATCTAAGCTTTGCAAATGAATACGGGGAAAGGATATTGTCATTGGGTGTTCATCTGTTAATGGTTAGAGATCGATGTAAAGACTTTTCTTTTAGTTGAAACAAATTGATGTCGCTCTACTCACATTTGAGTATTGATGTGTAAATGCATATAGTAAAAAATAACTGATTCTGGATTACTTGAATATAGACTTGAAGTGTATGTGTATAAAGTCATTATAAGTCTTGCTTTTTAGTATTACCAGGAAATCATTGTTGGCACTTTGATAAGAATGAACTAAAAGATGTTGTGCGAATTAATACATTAGTAGATTCAATACTAGTACAACCAGCTTCCCAACTTTTCAATGCAAGTGTAAATCATAATTGGCCCCCGGGGTATTGGTGTATTAGTCCAAAAAAAATCATTTTTCTATAGTTTTGATCTCTTGAAGGTTTATGACATTTGGGGTTGTTTATTGCATGGAAAATTAGGGGAGAAGGCACTCTGTTTTGGTCATTGAGCTGCTAGTGGCTCTATTCTCTTTTTCTTTCGTTTAATTGTTGTTTTTTTCTCGTAACTTATTTCTACAGACTCTTGACTATATGGTACTATATATATTTCACCTTTTGCTGTGTAATATTGTTTGTTTCAAGTTTTCTAGTGCTCATCACACACAAAAGAATTTCTAGTAAATTTTTTTTGACCTAAATGATTATCACGTGTACAATTTTTTTTCCGCTCACCTAGAGATGAACCTTTAGATCCGCCACTGGGTGGTCAACTATTCTCTCAAATTCAAAGCTTGCACTGGTATGAAGCAAATGTATGAGATTGTGCAGAAACAATTGAAGAATCATATCCACTCATTAATTTGTGTTAATGCCAAGAAGAAACCATTAGACGTTCAACTAGTGTAGTTCTTAAGCTTAGCTCAAATTTCACTCCTTTGTAATCAAATACAATATGTCAATATTATTGTAAGTTGGTAACTTGGGATTGAATAGATAAGTGATGAACTTGACTAAATAAACCCAGATCAAATCAGAATAGATTCGCTGAATTTCGATAGAAAAATATGGAAAAGGAGATTGATTTTTTTTTTATGGGAATAAAGTTGAAACCAAAATAAAACATTGTATGATTTGTATCCAGCATTAAAAACGAAGGCAGATCGACCCTTGTAATTGCAAATTGAAATCAAAACAGAACTACTAGGCATGATGTCGATTAGCTAGCAATCAAAACAGAACTGACTGAAGAGGGCGAATAGAGAGCGGAGGATGGCGAGCGGCAGTGATCGGCGATGAGGTCCAAGGATCGATGGGTTTTTGCAGAGAGACCAGTGAGGGACTGAGGGATGACAACGATTTTGCCCGAGAGGAGTTTTTTTTTTTAGGGTTTTCAATTTGGCCTCTTTTAAGTTTTACCCATTCACATTAAAAAAATGAAAAATTGAAAGAAAAAATGCCTAGGCGTGTTTATTGCCCATTTAAATGCTAGGCGGGGCCTTTAATCACCGCCTAATCAGCCACCGCCCACCCCCAAATTTAAGCGATTCACTTGGTTTTTCCGCCTAGGCGGTTGTTTTTTCGGACACTGGATACGGGTATAACCCAATACCCAATTTTTAACAACGGGTACAAGGCGAGTATGGTATTTTAATATTCGTACCCATACCTACCCAATAAGAATTTTAATATAAAAATATTGCATATTTATTATAGAATTAATATTATGTATAATAATTTATTTTTTATATAAATTTTTGAGGTAAACAAACATTTATTTACCTAGTACGTAACCTATTTTACTTACTTTTGCTATAAATTTTAAATAAGCTAGATGTATGTTACTAGTATTTAGAAAATTTTATATTCTTTGGATTGATTGCTTATAATATTTTTTTTAATATATTTTTTTTACAGATAACGGATGGGAATAAATATCCTAATATCCAATAGATACAGAGATGGGTAATACCCAATATTATATTACGGGTATCTGAGCGAGTACGGTTATAGAACATGAAATCGAGTATGGGTATAGTATTTTAATATTCATATCCTACCCTATCTATTGTCATCCCTATTTCATTTTATGGGAACATATCTAGAAAGTTTTTGCCAAATTCTACTTTTCTTAATGTAGCTTTTCTCTATTTTAATACAGGTAATACTCAATATTATATTACGAGCATTAGAGCAGGTCGGATAGAGAATATAAACTCAAATATAGATATAATATTTTGATATTTGTACCTTTCCTTACTCATTGTCATCCTACTTCATTTTATAAAACCATATCTAGAAAGTTTTTTCCAAATTATATTTTTCTTAATATAGCTTTTCATGCCAATACTAGAAAGACGCCTAATCTTTTTGTAGTGTATGATCATAACATGTGCACAAGTGCATAACATGTGCTTCACGGTCCAAATTTTCCACTGATCAAGTTGGTGTGGAAGAAAGAGCTGAGAAATTGTCATCAATTATTGGAAAAAGGACCTTTGCCTTTAGATTTAAGTAAACACTACTCTGACCCACAAGCGAACACATCATCAAAAGTCTTTATTTAGTTACATTTTCTTTGAACTTAGGCTTATGTATAAACTACACCAGCAGAGTCGGCTATCCAATACCACCGACTAATAATCGAAACTGATGTTTGCACAAGAATATTCTATAACATGGAAAGATCTTAGCTGCATGGAAGCTTCAAAATGAAGGTGCTTTCTGTTTTGGTAGCGGAAGTTCGTCGGAAGTTTTCGGAAATATGATTTTAAAAATATTTTTTTAAAAAGTATTTTGGAAGCACGTTTCTAAAAATATATTATTTTTGGAAACTTGATATTTCATATTGAAAGCATTAAATTGTATTTCACAAAAAGTCATAAGATAAATTTAATATTTTTTATATTTGAATCATATTATTATGCATGTGCTTGTTTAAAAATAATTAAATTATAATCGTGTTTTATGTTATTTATCAAATTATATTTTTCTATGTATATATAATTAATTTTTTATAATATATTTGATGCTTCATTCGTATATCCGCTTTCACTAGTTTTTGAGAAAAAACTTTTTCGCGTTTCTTCATGCTTCTCTTCCACGCATTCATACTCGTTTCCATGCAACCTAAGGAATACTAAAGTTGATAGCTTGAAAGTGATTCTCAATTCAACTCAAAATTGTATAAATTTGACAATAATGAAGACGAAAATAAAAATTAAAGAGGTTTCGCTTAAAATTATGAGTGTTAACATAAAGAAAAAGTTCGATTGAAATTGACATAATCATTTGTTACAGTATACCTAATTAAAAAGTTGTATGTTGTTCAAATAATAAAACAAAAAAAGTGGTATATTGATCAAATAATCAATTCTAATTTTCATATTTAGATTTAGATAATTTAAAGTTCTTTTATGTGAAGAAGTGAAAGAACGTCATTATCATCCCAAAATCCAAAATACAAGACTTCATTAGTGCATTTATTATTTTCAATCCACCACTAGAAGACGTCGCAAGTTCTTGTGTGTATGTATGCGTCTATCTCTTTACGGTGAGACTCAAAGACATCATTAATCCAGGGGCGGAGATGTGAGTAAGCTTATCAGAGCTTAAGCTTTTTTTGTTGAGAGTAACCCGAAACTCATTTATAATTTAACTTATTTAAAACTCAATAATTCAACCTGTTCGATGCAAAAATATCTCTCACGAAGCAGTCTCTTTTATGATTTCGGATGTTTTAACCGCGTGTTAAGAACACTCGCTCCCTTTGAGTATTCAAGCTCTCAACTTACAAGTGACAAACTCTTCAACTTTCCGATTGCAATTGCTTCCTTGGAGTCGTAATACTCTCACTCGATAGGTGACAAACACTTAGACTTTCTGGTTGCAAACAAGATAGGAATCTCGAGAACGAGATGTCCGTCTAGGTTTGTTTGCGTATAGCAAGATTGTTTGATTGATTAGGGGGGGGGGGCTGATCATAAGATCATTGCTCTCCTTATATACTCGCTTAATAACAGTCATTCATTCTATGTCAAATTCTTCTGCTCTTATAATCACAGTCTGAATCCAACACCAGCATACATGTCGTATCACTCATAGATCTTCTAACACCATCATAACTCTTCCAAGAGTTCTATATAAAATCAAACTAGTTATGACAGAAATCAAAGCCGCATAGAACCAGCTAATAAGACACAGTTCCAACAGAACTCAAAATCTTCCTCTAGCGAAGCTCGCCAGACGTTATCTAACTTGACTCCTCGCCAAGCAACACTAATATAATGGGCCGCTCGCATAGACCTCGGTCATCCAAGCCCAAAATGAAATTCTTTATTTAGGCCCAAACATTGCCCCTCAGGTCTTGAACTTGGAAACTTTCTGAACAAGCGAAAAGACTTGAATATATCTTGACCAATGTGCCCATTGACTTTGAAACGCTATACCATCACTCGAACGCCACGTCAACCAACTATTCGAAAAAGTATGACGCTCGACTGACACCTCTATAAAAGCACCAGTCCATATCCACAAATTTCATCTTTCAACAAAACCCTTTGAATTGCTCGGAACCCTGCACTTTCTAACTCTTTCAGTCAAAAAGTTCAAACCTTTCCTTCTCACCGCCGTCAAACCTTATTCCTCCAGAAAAATGCCTCCTCGTAGAGACATTTCCAGCCTTTATGAAGCTCATGACGCCAAGAGATTCTCCAAACAGCTCAAGGCAATCGCTAAACGACACAATCCAGACGCCGTCTGCACTCTTACTGTAGACCCTGTAGAAAACACAGGTCTGTTTGGTGCATTTCTGGACACTCCATTTAATCCAGAGCTTTTCTCATATCTTCGCAAGCCCATCTGCAGTTCATCCCTTATACTCCAGGCAGAACCCAGAGCAGACCCAAAGGAATCGACTCAAAAAGACACTCTCTGTCTTATCGGGAAATGGCCACATTCAAGCCAAGACGACCTCGCTTGGTACCGGCACCGCCGTGGGTAAGACATCGATTGGTGGGAGGCAGCCGGAATAGCCCAACTTATCGATTTGTGCTTTTCTCTTCCAGCTGGGGGTAACAAAGCCCCATTTGCTACAGTCGTGTGCTTCTGGGACTGCACAGCAAATTGTTTCTGACTCCCTTGTGGTGATGTGAGCATCACAATGCTCGATCTTTATACTATCTTTGGAGTTCCTGTCTTTGGAAACAATTGGGCTCCTCAAGATTTCCTCCAAACACCCAATCAAGCCTCTCCAGAACGTCCTTCATCCTACTCCTCCTGGGTGAAACATTTTGCTCGCGAGGAAATAGATACACCACAGGGAGGAATAGCCTTTCTGGAATATTGGCTAGCAAAGTACTTGTTCTGTTCAACCTCTGCAAAGGTTACCAAGACATGGACCAACCTCGCTGAACGCCTTTACAACAGTGAACAACTAAGCTTGGTTGAGCCCATCCTCGCCTACATCTACTATGGCATCAGGCGAGTAACTTTATCGAAGCTTGATTTGAACCAACCAGGACCACTGTGGATGGTAGAACTCTGGTTGCAAATCTACTTCCCCTACTTCTGCCCCTCAGCAACCCCTCGCTATGAAGAACAAAAGCTGCTGGGCAAATCATTAGTTTCCACAATGCCCAGGACTAAGCATTGGTCCTATCTCAACTGCTTTAAGTATCTCTGTTCGCGTAAGGACTTCCCCCATACTGCAGTTGAGAAATTTCTGAGTCGTCGCTATCCTGGCCTCCTCGCAAGTGGATTCATGCCCTCTCCTGAACAAAATGTTCATGCGAGGAACTTATTCATTCGGTTCAACACTTGTCAGGACCTGCAAATCCCAGACTCAACCAGCTCCGGGTATGAGCTCTATGCCCCAAACCATTTTTGCAGACAGTTTGGGCTCAGCCAGGATGCTCCTATGCCCCTTGCCTGCTCTGTTAACAAGTATACTCTTTGGCGAGGAAACAACAAGCCTGTTGCGGCAGAAATACGCGACGAAAACTTTGGCTTTCCAATGGTGCTGCTTCCAACAATTACAAAGCCACTGTCGATATCAAGGTCAGTCACCCCATCGTATCTCGCATGGTGCTCCCAGTTCTGGGAAGAGAAACGAAACCAGGGACCAGACCTATGTTTTGCTGCCATTTTTCATGAATTCAGCCAGAAATTCTCGCTTAAAGTAGACCTGGCTGCACTAACTGGACCACACCTCAGCACAAGTTCTGCCCCATGGCCACGGGTATGTCTTTTCATCAAAAATTGCCACATATATTAGCAACTTCTCGGATCATAACTGACCACTCCTTTCTTCCTTGCACAGCACAACCCTGAACCAAATGTGACTGTGGCCATTCAATCCTTTAGGAAGAAAAGAACAAAACGTTATGGATCCTCTGTAAGTATTTCAAACTGTTGTCCATCCAGAACAAACTGATTTTACCACTGATTCTGATACTGACCCCAATCCTTGACAGTCTCCAAAACGCAAGAAACTTAAATTGAAGAACCAAGGGCCTGATAGTGGAGTTTAGTTGGAGTCACAGATCCTCAGTAGAAACAAACAAGCAAAACTTACCACTCAAGTCTTCCTTGCCTCATTCGATCAGAGGAGTAGCAAAGCCTCAGGGCCCAGTGCTTGCTCGGTCATAGCTTTCACTATTGCACACTGGTTTTGTGCAAATCCAGACAGCACACCTACACTCTCCCAGTTTGATGACCTCTTGATTCAAGGTTCCAGGGAGTGACAAGAATTATGCAAGGACGAGTTCCTTGTGAGCAAGTACCCAGACCAACACTTTGATCTGGACACCATTTTGAAGGCGAACATCAGACCGCTTCAATTCTCAGCTGATGACTCCTTCATTGGGTACTTTGACCCTGAAAGGTTTACAGCTCTGAATGGCTTTCCTTCCTTTGATGGTCTATGGGAACAAATCCAGAAGAGCCAAAAGCCACAAGTTTACATAGTGAGTTGGAATGATCACTTTTTCGTCCTCAAAGCTGAAGACGAGGCATACTATATAATTGACTCACTAGGAGAGAAGCTCTCTGAAGGAAACTGTAAAGCCTTCATTTTGAAATTCGATGATTCCAGCATCATATTTAGCAATGAAGATGGATCTACAGACCGTGAAATCTTCAACAGCCACAAAGAATGCTGCAAAGATTTCATAGCCCAATTTCTAGCTGGAATCCATCGAGCAGAACTCGAGGAGGAAGAGAAGAAAAAGCCTGTGGATCTTAATATTTTGTTTAGGCGTCTGCAAGTCGAAGTTCAATCCTGCTTCATTCCTTCCTCCTCTGGCGAGGGCCCTAGTACCCAGAATGAACAAACCATTCCAGAGCCTGAGCAACAAATTATCTCCTCGCCAGAGCTCATAGTTGAACAACCACAAATCCTGGTTGAGAATAACCCAGAAGGTGAAGAACCGAGTCCCTCATCGCCAGAGCAACAAGTTCAAGTACTTGAAGAAACACAGCCATTGTCTCCTCAACAAGTAAGAACCCTGTACCCTTACTTCTAGATTAATGATTTCTAATCTGGTTCTGACAACCTTGTTATTCATATTGTAGTCCAAACTTGTTCCTGTGGACCTGGACGTTCACGAGACCATTCCCCACAGTCCAAGGGAACAAGCGAGCATGTCAGACGAGCCAATTGTAATAGCTACTGAAGATCAGCTTGACAGTCCTCCAGGTGTCAATGATGGAGATCCCATAATTCTGACCAAAGAAAGTCTTATCCCATCTTCATCACAGGAAAACAATCCTCGACTGCTCAGTGTACAAGAGTCAACCACCAAGATACAAGAACTTGTAGGCAAACTGAGTATACTAAGCACTCCTTCTGACACCAAAGCCTTGCTTCGAAAAATTCTCTCTGGGCCCTTAGATTCTCTAAAAGACATTCAGGCCAATCATAAACAAGTGAAAACCCTGCAGGCCATTGCCCTAGCAGACTTCATCCCTCGCCTGGATGAACTAGAAGAAAGTCTCTTTGAATTTCAGCACCAAAGCGAAGCCTTCCAAGACCTAACACTCGAGGCTGGGCGCAAGAACGAAGTAGCAGAAACCTTGGAGCAAAAAACTCACAAGGAGACAGAGAGAATCCAGAAGCTTCTGAAGGAAAGAATTACAGAGGAAGAGACTTTAGCAACCAAACGTGCCAAAATAATTGCTCTCGAAGCTGATCTCGCAACTCTTAAAGCAGAAGTAAATGCATTGGAAACTGACGTCCCCGGTTATCAGGACGAAATGCATCACTTTTTGATGGAAGGCGAGACCCGAGCTCAACTCCTGCAAGAGGCACGCGATGAAGCCAATGAAGCTCGCCTAGCAGCTCATCAAGCCTGGATGGCCTCAGAGATGGCTAAAATCTCGATAAAGAACTACTTCCTTCAGTTGTAAAATTTTTGGGCCTCAAATGTAGGTTTCATCTATTTGTCACCAAACATTAAACTATTTATGTATTCAAATTGTTTTGATAACAAAGTCTGAATTGGGTCCAAAAACCAAATTGGGCTTCTCCAATAAGCCATTTTCCTAATTTCGATCCAGCCTCGTTTTAGGCTGTAATTAATTTTGACTATTTTGATCGTTCAACAATAAATGAAATTGAATTGTAAATTTGGAATCCGTATCGCGTCCAACAATCAAAATCTTTGAAATACGTTTTACATGCCCCATAAATCTCCTCATTTATCATGCACTTCTTGCGAGCAGATAAACCATTTTCAGGGTCCACTCTTATTTGGACACGTATTCTCTATTTTCAAGCGTAATTACTCTCGCGAAACCAAACCGGTGTGACTCCTGTCTATAAAAGGTTTCCCTTTCCTTTGTGTTATGAACCAATCCTTTCGCGAGAATGAATTACCTCACTGCTTATTTGCTCTGGTCTTCCTACCCAAAGAAACCTCCAGATAAATCCTTTCATGTTGTGTTCTTTAGATAGCAATATCCATGTCCAAACCTGGACTAGATAGCAATATCTATGTCCAGGCGTTGCCTTGGCTATCCCAACTTGTGTCAGTAGAAGAAGGGAGAAGCCACAATCCCGAGGTGAATTCCTCTTCGTCCTCCTCCAACGCACCCGCTCGGTGTCCATATGCACTGGAGGTGGAAGGCCCCTTCAATGTGGCCTGCAATAGATGGGGAAAGATGGGGTGTCACCCTGGGAAGAAGGCAACAAACGCCAGGGCAGGTGCACAGGTCTTTTGTTTTGATGCACCTCCTGCATTTCAGATCCTCTCCATCCCCTCACCGAGGTCGATCTCCATGTATACATATTTGATACATCAACCTCAGGGGATGGCACACAACACAGAGGATCTTGTGAAAAAACAAACTTTTATTTTCTTTTTCTCTGTTGCTGATTCAGGTTTGTTTTTCCATATGGTATCAGAGCTTGAGGCCGCAAAACCTTTGTATTCTTCCAAGTATTGAATGTAATATTTTATTTGAAGTGTAAAAGTTCCTTATATTGATAAACTCATATACAGTTTGCTCAAAACTTAGGCCACAAAAACTGGCTAATACGAACTTTAACTTGGAAGAAAAACCATAAAAATTACAAAAATTTGGTCTCGAGTACAGGTCCTAACTTTTCAACCCCATAAATAGGCTATTATAATGTACATAATCCTCGGTATGTGTTGCCCCTGTAGTTTACTTATGCGAGAGCATAAATAAACTAGATTAAGCTGGAGATGGAGGATCTTCATACTCCCAAACTGGTTGTATGAATTTCTTTAGGTAACGACCATTTATTGGGTTCGCGTGTATAGTACCGTCTCGATCTCGCAAGCGAACTTCTCCTTTACCCAACAGTCGATCGATAATGTATGGTCCTTCCCATTTTTCTGACCATTTACCGCGTCCTTCAGTCTTCTCGCCAATAGGCAAAATGACTCGCCAGACAAGTTCTCCTTCTGCAAAACTCATGCCCCTTGTACGTTGATCATAGGCACGAGCCACCTTTTGTTTCTCAGCACGTAGACTATCATAAGCTTGTATTCGTTTCTCATATAAGTCTTTATGCTCTTGCCACATCGCTTGGACATAGTCTTCACTGATCAAGTTGTGTTGCTCCATCACGCGTAAAGACTGAACATTGATCTCCAAAGGCAAGACTACATCGTGCCCAAACATTAATGCATAAGGAGTTGTACCTATGGGTGTCCTCTTACTAGTCCTATAAGCCCACAAAGTATTAAAAAGTTCTTCATGCCACAGTCTGACATTGCTCGCGAGCATCCGTTTTAGGATATGAATAATGATTTTATTACTCGCTTCAGCTTGACCATTGGATTGGGCATAATATGGAGAAGAGTGAAGAAAATGAATCCCAAGATCCTTCATTAGAGTATCTACTTCTCCAGACATGAATGCAGCCCCACGGTCTGAAACAAAACTCTCAGGAATACCAAACCGACAAATAATATCTTCAAAAAGGAACTGGCGGATGGCCTTTGCAGAAGATATCCTGAGAGGTCGAGCTTCAACCCATTTTGTGAAGAAATCAGTAGCCACTATGATAAACTTGTGCCCTTCAGATGAATGAGGATGAATCATTCCAATTAAGTCCAAAGCCCATCCTCGAGCTGGCCAAGGCTTGATTATTGGCTGTAATGGTATTCTGGGCATATGGTTGACTGGATCATGTTTCTGGCATTCTTGACAACCTTTTGCGAACGTGATGCAGTCTCTGAGTATTCCTGGCCAATAAAAGCCATGTCTTCTTAGTAACCATCTCATCTTGGGACCAGCCTGGTGTGCCCCTGCAATCCCAAGATGGACCTCTCTCATTAACCGCTTAGCGTCGCATCCAAAGACACACTGTAACAGTATGTCGTCCTCTCCCCTTCTATATAACTCAGCATCCTTGAGTACATAATTGGGAGCTAAAAATCGAATCCGCTTGTCTACCGGATTATTAGGATCCTGGAGATAAGAGATGATTTCCTATCTCCAGTCCTTGTCAATGTGATCAAGTGTAGCAACGTACCATTCATTCCATTGGAGAGTATCTCGTTTCACAATCGTTCAAGGTACGACTCAGATAGAAAATAACACGTTCAACTCCGGCCGTGTCGTCCTGAGCTAATAGACGTCCAATGGAGAGATCAGTAGCTGATATATACAACTTAAGAGGAACCCCAGGTCTTGGAGGAACCAAGACAGGTGGGTTTGTTAAGTAGGCTTTAATGGTTTCAAAGGCCTCTTGATGTATAGGCTCCCATATAAAGTTCTTTTGATTTTGAAGCTTGAGCAATGTGGAGAATGGTTGTGTTTTCCCAGCAGCATTGGCAATAAACCGTCGTAAGAAATTGATTTTTCCCAATAAACGCTGTAGTTCTTTCTTACTCTTTGGTGGGACTGTATTGAGAACTGCTTATTTCTTGTCATCTGGTATCTCAATCCCACGCTGATGAACCAAAAAGCCCAGGAAATCTCCTGCCTGGACGCCAAACACACATTTGGCTGGGTTCATCTTCAGTTGATGTTGCCTCATTCTGAGAAACACTTGCCTTAAGTCTTCAAAATGATCACTTCTGTGTTTCGTTTTAACTACCACATCATCAATATATACTTCCATGGTCTTACCAATAAGATCATGAAAGATCAAATTCATAGCTCGTTGGTAGGTTGCCCCTGCATTTTTAAGTCCAAATGGCATATCCACGTACTCAAAAACACCGGCAAAGTCAGAGCACCGAAACGCAGTTTTATGTCTATCTGCTTCAGCCACTGGAATTTGATGATAGCCAGCAATGCCATCCATGAATGTTAACATTTCATGGTGGGCAACTGAGTCAACCAACAAATCAGCTACTGGCATAGGGTATGCATCCTTTGGGGTTGCATTGTTCAAGTCTCTGTAGTCGACGCATACTCGCATCTTTCCATTCTTTTTCTTGACTGGGACTATATTGGAAAGCCACTCATTATATTTGGCTACACGTATAATCCCTGACTTGAGCATTTTCTCGACATCTTCCTTGACTAGAATTGCTGTTTCTGTGTTCATGCGACGCATCTCCTGTTTTACAGGTTTCTTCCCTTCAATGATGGGTAAATTATGACAAACCAAATCTGGTGACAGACCAGGCATGTCATCGTATTTCTCTGCAAAACAATCTGCATATTCTCGTAGCAATTCAATAAGCTTGAGTCTCTCCTCAGGCTCTAGGAAGGTACTGATAGCCACAGAGATTGGCTCTACATGTGTCCCAATATTGATATGTTCAATGGGATCCTTGACTTTGGGAGGTAAATCATCTAAAGCTGCGGGAGCTAATTTAATCTCGTCCTCCTCCTCTAAGTCTTGCAAAACGTCTTCATCCACGTATTCCAAGGCTGCAACCGTTGGAACCTTCTCAAAGGCTTGGCTCTCTAGTAGAAAATTATGAAAGCGTTCGTGCAGAGAAAGACAAGCCTCGGCCTCTATATCTGATAGAGACCCAATCATGGAGAACGTTTGGATGGTAGCTCAATGGTGTAGGGTCTTTTACTATCTTGAGTTGCTTGAATAATACCCCACTGAGCTAGTTCAGAGGCCGTAACACCAACTTGGCGGCCCTTACTGTCGACGCCAAATACTTCCAATGGCCTAAGGTCACTGTGGTAGTATCTGGCCTCTAATGCATTAGCAGAAACAGAATATGGACGAGGGTCAGCATTGACAAGTTCTGCCTCGCCTGACTCCATGTTCTAGAGTAACATCTGCTAATGAAGTGAAGAAGGTACACAAAAGCTTCGATGTATCCAGTCACGCCCCAGGATTGCACTATATGGAGATGTGCATTCTATCACAAAGAATGTGTAAGTGCCTGAGGCCAGCTCGATGTGTACCTGTAAGAAGACAATTCCCAAGGTCTTGGTTATGCCTCCCTGAAAATTTCTAACACTAAGCGAGGTCTCTTGGATAGCAGACTTGGGAACGCCTATTAAGGCCATTGCCTTAACGGTGATGATGTTAACCGCTGCCCCTGAGTCTACTAGGAGTTTATTCAATTGAATCCCTTGGACTTGTTCTGTAACATATAATGGCCGCATGTGCATAGCCATGTCAATGGTGGGCTTGGAGAACATCATCTGTCCTTTTGTGTATGATGAATCCATCTCTGGTATTTCAACCAGTGTTGAATCATTTGGTAGTTCTGGTTCTTCATCTGGTAATACCACGCTGTTAATGTTCTTGGATTCACCTTTTGGTGCTGACGGACACAAAGCGTATTTAGAAGATAAGACATACACCATGTTAATGGTGGAAGTGTCTTCCTGGACACAGTCAAGTACTTCTTCATCTTCATCCTCACCATAGTCTACCAATTGTTCATCGTCGTCGTAGTTATCATCTCCGGCCTGATGTCCATCCTCATTAGACATTGTGGTTACCTCGAGATGGGCTACTTGCTGTATTGGATCCTCAGGAGTAGGATCAATGGCTGCTGGTAGTAGTAGTGGTGGAGTTTTTTCCTTGGGAGCAGGGATCAATTTTTGGGCCTTTGCTTGTTCTTCCACAACCAAAGGCCTGGGTTTCCATTGCAAGACTGGAGGCTTGCCTGAAGTGTTCTGTTTCTGCATGTCCCCTGTTCCCTGAGGGGGTGTCTTTAGCCCTACTGTTTTCATCGTGTCCTCCTCAAAGGTGAGGCGTCTTCTTACTGGCTATCGTTTTGCAGTCTCACGATGAATCTCCTGAGTAGATTCAGGCTCTTTACCTTTATTCCCTAATTCTGGGTTTCGTTCAAAAACCCCTGGTCTTTGGGCTCTCAACTTAGGCTCGCGAGATTTCTTCCCAAAGACCACAAATGGGTTTGCTGCAAGGGTGTTCAATCTCCTTTGCAACACTTCTGGAGGAAACTCCAGGTCTTTTTCTTTGATCAGGCCAGCCTCATAAGCATCCAAGCTCTCTTGGCCCTACCAAAGCGGCGTTGAAGGTTTCTCCTCTTGCTTGGATTTACCTCAACGGTTTTTCCTTTCTCCCTCACGTACCAAACATCCTCCTTTGTAATATTTCTCGATGCTGGAGGTATATATGGCTTCGCGAGCGTACTTGCAACTTTAGACTCAGGTGTTTTAGCCAAACTAGCTTGGTCTGTTGCTCGCGAGCGCTTGGGAGCTAGAGTATCCATTTGTCTTGTTTGTGGGGGCTGATGATCTGTGCTCGAGAATAGCTCTGGGAAGGACTTGGCTACTTGAGCCAGCTCCTCATAAGAGATCTTCAGTCTACTTCTTAGTTTACAGTGTGCACAAAGGGCTACTGGCGATTCTGCTTTGGGGTCCACCTTTTCTTTTCCTTTATTCCTTGGTGTATAAGATGGATTCTCGCCAGCAGTTGGTTGGTTGTTGGACTGTTTTCTTTTATTTGTTTTTTCACGTGTTAGTTCCAACATTCCAACCATGGGGGTCGTCAAGCCTGGCGAGGGGTCTTGTTCTATCTCTATTATTCCCTCGTTAATCAGCTGCTGTATCTTGTACATCAAATCTCGACAGGCAGCCGTAGTGTGACGTCCCCATCTGTGATGGTATCGACAATAGGGCAAACCCCTAACATCCTCAGGATGTGGGTCAGGTGCTCCCCAATTGTCAGGAACCACAGCTATTCCTTCTAGGCATAGCTTAATGAATATCTCCTCTCGCCAAGACGCGTCATATGTTATGCGAGTCCGCTTAGGTCGGATAAACGCTATATTTCGGTTAGACCTTCGCCTGGACCTCTTCTTCGCATGAGTTGGTTTAGTTTGACTACCCCTTGAAGAAGTGCCACTGGCAGGAGAAGTTGTAACTGAAGGAGATGGTGTTTTATGAAGATATTTCGGGTGAAACTCCATCTCGCCCCTGCTGTTTATTTCAATCACTTCCCAGTTGATCAAACCTTGGATTTCATCTCTCAAGGTGGAACAAATCGCTGTTCGATGACCAAAGTGATTGTGGAATATGCAGAAGTGCTGGGCTGGTTCTTTATACCGTAATTGTCGAAGCTCAGTAATTGGGTAAAAAGAGATCAGCCCCATGTCCTTTAGCCTATCAAAGAATTCTTCTGTCATATCCAGTCGGAATGAATAGGCTAAATAGGACGATTGATTCCAGTCCTCCACACCCTCGAGGTGCCTGTCAGGCGATGTCAAATTCACATCAACCATATTCACCTGTGGAGTAGGAAACGGCTCGGAATCCACTAATGCAGCGGTTTTGGATGAACCCTCCAATTCTAATCTTTCCTCATTGATCCACTTCTGGATCTGATCTTTAAGCTTAATGTGGTCTTTGGTAACGTGGTTCCATGCTCCATGGATCTTGCAATATTTCTTACCCTTTAACTGCTCAGCCGTGGGAAGTGGTCCAAAGTCTGCCTTGACGACACGCAGACTATACAATTCGTCCAAAATTTCATGAGCCATGTTGGCGTCATAGGTGTACTTCTCAAATTCTGGCTTAGTGAAAGCCACTGTTGAGAGCTTGATTGGACCCTTACTCTTTTGGAGCTTGCGGGGTTTTAAAACTTTGTTTGTTGATAAGTCAACAGCACCCACTTGCTCGCCATCAGAGTCTGATTCCTGGTCGTCTACACCTTCAATATAAGCCACTGTCTTTGGCTTTAACCTATCATAGGTTCGACTACTGTACGTCCCTTTGGACACATTCCTTCTGTTATCTCTCTCCTGCATATTGCTATGAGCTTTAGTTACAGCCGTGATGAACTCATTGAGAGAGAAATACTTGTTGTTTAAGAATAGCTGATGGAAGGTGTCATCCAGACCATTCTTGGCCATCTCGACCACCTCTTCCTTGCTCAGAGGGGTCTTACATAGATTATACTCTGACCGGAAACGGTGCAGGAAGGTGACCGGACTTTCTGTCACCGATTGACTCAAGGAAGCCAGCTTTCCTACACTAGTCTCTGGCCTTGCAGTTCCAAAATGATCTATGAATAAGGCCTCCATATCCTTCCATTCACTGATCGAACCCTTCTCTATTCCGGTATACCACATAAGGGCTGATCCTGACAACGATGACCCAAAAACTCTTAATTTGAGTCATTTATCTTCGGCAAATTGGCCTAACTGCAGAGTAAAATAGGCCAAGTGTGTTGTCGCATTTGCATCATCATCACCAGAGAAAGTCTGGAAGGTTTGGTGTTTGTAAAATTTTGGCCAACGCCACTCGTTGGGGTCATCTTTCATCGGAGGAAACGGTGTCTCGTAAGTTTCATGCATCTTAGATAGTTGTATGTTACAATCATCTAGGAACTTATTTAACCGTTGCTCCTAAGCAAGAGGAAAAGACTCCGCTTGCCTAGTTTTCCTGGCCAAGTCCGATACGGATTTGGTTAGAGATCATATGTCCTTGTCTACCCTTTGTGATGGAGTTGCCGCGTATCAGCGGTATTCTTCCAATCCTTTGTCCATTTGGCGAAGGATATTTATCCGTAGTTTATCTTGACCTTCTACCAAACTAGTCATCTGGGCCCCCATGGCCTCTCTCTCCTCTCGATCTTGATTTAACTCTGCCTGTATTGCTTGGAAACCAACTGTCGTTGTATCAACTAAGTGGGCCTGGGTGGTGAGAAGTTCTGCCTGTTGCTCGATTTTCTGTTCGAGTGCCAAATGGTGATTAGTCTAGTGAATATCTCGCCTGGCTGCATAAGCCAGGTATTGTTCGAGCGTGAGCCCTGTTATTTCCGCCTTACTCAAAAATTGGAAAGTCATGGTATCGAAGTTATTAGCGAAAATAACTTCAACCGCTTGATTACTTAATGAACGACACTCAGTAGATGTGTGTTCACGGTAAACCGGTTGTGGATGTTTGCGACACTGAGGATAGACCCTTCGATAAGGATCTTCAATTGTCGCTTAAAGATGCAAAGAGATATTGTCCCACTGGGCGTGCTAAAATGTTCGATGCAAAAATATCTATCGCGAAGAGATCCTTCTCGCGAAGCAGTTTCTTTTATGATTTCGGATGTTTTAACCGCGTGGGCCGGTTTATCCTGTTTGTGCTTCGTATGCTGACGTGCCACCGTCTCTTGACGGAATATGGACTGATCACAGCCGCCTGACTTCTATATTAAGCGATTAGAACAGGGAGAGCACCAACCCTGCTCAAATAGGTCCTTTTTGCCTAGAAACCTAGGACTTTGATATGTGAATCTCTCGCTAAGTCTTGAAATCGATACTCCACACGTCCTTTCTCGTGCAAAGCAGAGCAATCTCTTAACAGAGTGTTGAGAACACTCGCTCCCTTTGAGTATTCAAGCTCTCAACTTACAAGTGACAAGCTCTTCAACTTTCTGGTTGCAATTGCTTCCTTGGAGTCGTAATACTCTCACTCGATAGGTGACAAGCACTTAGACTTTCTGGTTGCAAAGAAGATAGGAATCTCGAGGACGAGATGTCCGTCTAGGTTTGTTTGCGTATAGCAAGATTGTTTGATTGATTGGGGGGGGGGGGCTGATCATAAGATCCTTGCTCTCCTTATATACTCGCTTAATAACAGTCATTCATTCTATGTCAAATTATTCTGCTCTTGTAATCACAGTCTGAATCCAACACCAGCATACATGTCGTATCACTCATAGATCTTCTAACACCATCATAACTCTTCCAAGAGTTCTATATAAAATCAAACTAGTTATGATAGAAATCAAAGCTGCATAGAACCAGCTAATAAGACACAGTTCCAACAGAACTCAAAGTCTTCCTCTAGCGAAGCTCGCCAGACGTTATCTAACTTGACTCCTCGCCAAGCAACACTAATATAATGGGCCGCTCGCATAGACCTCGGCCATCCAAGCCCAAAATGAAATTCTTTATTTAGGCCCAAACACAACCAGCAATAATTACCTTAAATCTGATGACCTTAGTTCTAAATTTTCTATTGAGCCAAACTCTCCCAAATCCTAGATCCCAATTCCTTGATTCTCCATTGCACTTTCACTCGCTCAATCTCTTTCAATCTCATCATCTCGTCCGACTCAACGTGTTCTACTCAATTTCGTCTCTATCTCTTGTATGTCTATTTCTCTTCTAATAGTCTCACTTTTTTATCTATCTTATTCTCTAATTCGTAAATTTGTCTGTAGACAGTGGGTATGTAGTTGAGTAAGCTAACTAATAGTCTAGTACCTCACCTCCAATCATTGAATTAGGAATTGAGTTTGTGTTTGTGTTTTAGGGTTGAGAATTGGGATTTGTATTTTTGATTGGTTATTGAATTTGAATTTTGTATTTGTATGTCAAGATATCAGATTATAAAAAAAATGACAGAAGAAGAAGCAATAGAAAGGAGCTATAAAACGGACCAGATCAAGGACTAGATTAATTAGTTCTTGGTTTGCAAGACCATCAACTATGTATTTTCTGTTCACTTAATAAAAAAAAATTCTTACTGTCGAGATTTTATCATAAAAAATTAACCCTTGTGACTTTTGGATCCAAGATTCGCCACTTAGTCTCTGCAACTCCAAGCACACATTGGCAGTTACCACTTTACCCCCCGAGCACTTCTCCGCTGATTTGACCACATCGCCTTCACACACGCACATATGCTTCAACAGTCGACGTTCTCTCTCTGAGGTACCGACAACTCGTAATTTGCATTATGTTGATGGGTTTCTTTGTTGCTGAATTTGGGTATTAGAGATTGGTTCTATACATATGAATCGATTGTTAAAAAGATTGTATCTTTCTGGGAATATGAATGTAGGTTCTGTAAAAACTGGGTTTAGTAGATTGTTGGGATAAAAAATATTTGTTGCATAAATATTCAATTTTTTGTGGCTCCAAAAGGGATATAATCTTGCAGGTTATGCTTACTCACAATGTGAAAATTGTCTAAACAAGATAGAGAAATTTCGTAAAGCTGGCAGCTGTTAGCACAAGTGTTGGCTTCTGGCAGTTTGGTTTTATTGTGGAACTTTATTGACATAAGTTCAAACCAAAAAAATTGTTGCAAGTCCGTTAATTTTCAGTTTTATGCTTCTTTAGACTAAAAGAATTTGAGGGTTCATGATGTGACTCTATGCGAGATTCATCAATAGCATTTACCTGGTGGGGTCGAGGTTTTCGTGATTTGTTGGGAATGAAAAGGTGTTCATAAATGTAGTTTATTGATTTGATAAGTTAGTTCTTAAAATTGTTCATGTTGGTCTGAGTCCATGTTCGATTACAAGTAGTGATCACGTGTAATTAGCTTCCTCAAAGGTCTCTATGTGAGTTGTAAATATACCCCAGTTCCGGGAGATTATCAATATATCAGAAATTCACAATCCTTTGTCTTCTCTTTGACTGTTCATTGTGCAGTGTTGCAATAGAATAGAGATTATATTGATGGGTGGTATAACTTCAAAACGTAGTCCATCGAGACAGTCTTCTTATTCGTCCAGATCAAGCTCTTGGAATCATCAAAATTATGAGCAGGCACCATATGCACAACCATACGCATCTCCAAGCCAAGACCGTAGGCAACATCAGCATTCTGCACCTCCACCTCAAAGTCACGGTGATGGTGCATGGGCATTAGAGTCAAAGAAGAAATTAGAGAGGAAGTATTCTAAAATAGAGGATAACTATAATAGTCTGGAGCAGGTAATATACACATTTTATGCCTAGTAATTGAGTTTGACATAGTTGTAGAATATTACGAGGTAATATTATATTCACTCTTGGTTATATGGGAGATGGTTTCTTTCAGTGAGAATTACTTAGTGATTCTGTCTCCTTTCCGGAGAAGAATGCCATATATGTATTGTATTTTAATGTCAATTGTCTTTGAGAATCTTAGGTAAAGCTCTGTTTTGTTCTTGTATTTTGATAGGTCACTGATGCATTGGCTCGCGCTGGTCTTGAATCGTCCAATCTTATTGTTGGTATTGATTTCACAAAGAGCAATGAGTGGACAGGTTTGCCTCGTTTAGATGCTCATAAGTCTTTTAATAAGTTTGCATGAGACGTCCATAACATGCTTTTGTATAAGGTGCTAGGTCATTTCATCGGAAAAGCTTGCATCACATTGGAGAAGAGCAAAATCCCTACGAGCAAGCTATATCAATTATTGGGAAAACATTATCTTCTTTTGACGAGGATAACATGATTCCTTGCTTTGGATTTGGAGATGGTATTAAAAGTAGTGTCATTAATCTACAAATTTAATCTTCTGATAATAGAGATTTTATGCTATTTTATATATTTGCAGCTTCAACCCATGATCAAGAAGTCTTCAGTTTCTATCCGGATGAGGACACTTATTGCAATGGATTTGAAGAAGTTTTAAGAAGATACAGAGAATTAGTCCCCCAGCTACGACTTGCAGGTTCCAATCTATTCCCTCTATTCTGTTGTCTTTTTTGGTTGGTTATGCGATTCTGGTAGATTTACTCTCTTTATTCTTTTCAGGACCCACATCATTTGCCCCTATCATTGAAATGGCCATCACTATAGTTGAACAAAGTGGCGGTCAGTACCATGTCTTAGTGATCATAGCAGATGGGCAGGTATCTTGGTTTTGGTCTCTATATACTTATCTTTCGAAGTTTTCTGATTGAGCTGCAGAAAGTTTCACATTGCAATAAGGTTTCATGATCACTTATATTTATGAACTGTCACAGGTGACTAGAAGTGTCGATACTGGTCGTGGCCAGTTAAGCCCACAGGAAAAGAAAACTGTTGATGCAATTGTTAAAGCAAGGTGAATGCTTAAAATGTTTATTTACTTTTTTCATTCTCTTGAGCATTTATATGCATGACATACTTGTTCTTTTCTCTCTTCAACAATCCTTTTTATTGTCTGCTTCTTATATTGTAGTGAGTACCCATTGTCAATTATTGTAGTTGGAGTTGGAGATGGGCCATGGGACATGATGAAAGAATTTGATGATAACATTCCGGCACGGGCCTTTGATAATTTTCAGGTGTGTCCATATAATGAGTGCCCATATCATTTTGGTGGAACACTTCCGAATTCATCAGTTTTAACTGAGAAATGCTGTGTCCTCTTGTCTTCTGTAGTTTGTGAATTTCACAAATATTATGTCAAAGAATATGGATCGCTCAAGAAAAGAAGCAGAATTTGCTCTCGGAGCGCTGATGGAAATACCCTCACAGTATAAAGCAACACTAGAGCTTGGGATATTGGGGTAATAGTTTGCCATTTGTGTAAAGGCCTTTTGAGAGATCCTATTTTAGCTTGGTGGCATAAACAGTTATTTCATTTACAAATTATCCCCTCTTTTTTTTTTCCCATTGTTCATGCAGTGTTACAAGAGGGAAGGCTGTAGATAGGATTCCTCTTCCTCCTCCTCACTATGGTTCTGCTTCTCTTGGAACCTCGAAACCTTCACGTTCGAGCAGCTTTCGTCCAAGTGCACCTTCTAGGCCACAACATCAGGATGCTAGCAATAGCAGAGCATCTCCTGCACCTGCTGCTTCTGCCTCTGCTGCCGACAATCATGTAAGAGCACTCTTTTAACGAAATTTGTCAACGGTCTAGGCATAGGCATTGATAGTAGATCAGAGTATCAGTTAGATATCTAGTTAATGTTAAAGCACTAGTCAATACCACTAATTACACTTCAATTTTTGTGATTCTGACAGGTCTGTCCTATTTGCCTAACCGATCCCAAGAATATGGCTTTTGGTTGTGGACATCAGGTAACACAGCTATGCATTGTTTACACACTTTCCACTACTGGATGAAACAATAAGTCTAAGAGATACATTTTCTTTATAAATTACAGACGTGCTGTGACTGTGGACAAGATCTTCAACTATGCCCGATTTGCAGAAGCACCATAGAAACCAGGATAAAGCTCTATTAAGTGTCGGTTTGCCCCTATCCTTCTCTAGAAAGGCTGTTGGTTCAACTCCATGCCTATTTCAGTTTGCAAATTTCTTTTATCCAGAATAACTTCTGTCACTGTACATATCTTTGGTTACGATCATTAGTTGTGCAATTTTCTGCTTCCAATGTCCAGATATACTTATATTACTTGGTCGATAGTTCACATTCTTACCTATCAACATTTTCCGTCCGATGCAAATATAAGATTGACATGTCGTGCAAAACAATAGAATTTTTATGTGTACTTCTGAGACTTTTTTTTTTAAAAATAACTTCTGAGACTTTTTAGTTGTGGGAAACTTGCGGTGTCAGCCAAAGACACTCTGCATAAGTATGGAGAACTTTTAGGGCTTTAGAAACTCGGTTTCCATTACCAAAATTACTTGCATCTTACCAGTTTTCAACCAAAACCCAAATAATATAATAAAGCTATGTCACAGCAAGACTGTTTCAAAAACATCTCTTACTACTTATTTAGGGTTGAACAGACTACATTTAGCAAACTTGGTATATATATATAGATGCATTGGACTCTTGCCACATACTCAAACTTACCCAAAGATACAGTCTAGCATGGCGCGCCACAATCACTTTTTGGTAGTAACCAATTTCATGATGGCCATTCTGTTCTTGACGTTGCTTTGCATTGGATGTACTGCCGCAGTTCAGGAGTATCCAGAAGGAGATGGGAAAGGACAATGGCAACTGCTTCTGGAGAACACAGGAGTTGTGGCAATGCACATGGCATTAACCCACCGCAACACAGTTGTCATGTTTGATCAAACCAAAGTAGGCCCTTCCGGGCACCAGCTTAGAAGGCGGTCCGATGGAACCAGGTGCACTGACAGCAGCGATGACTTAGAGGACTCGTCATGCTATGCGCACTCCATGGAGTATGACATTGATGGAAACACGGTCAGACCTCTTACACTCTCAACAGATACATGGTGCTCCTCGGGCTCTTTCTTGAGCAATGGGACACTCGTTCAGACTGGTGGCCATGGAGATGGTGCTCGAAGTATTCGATACTATGGTCCTTGTGGGAGAAATGGCAACTCTGATTGGAGGCAATCAGAGAGGTCACTAGCTGATGATCGATGGTATGCTTCCAATATATTGCTCCCGGAAGAAGATCGTGTTATGGTGGTCGGTGGAAGAAGGATCTTTACGTATGAATTTGTACCAAAACAGTATCCCACCCAAGGCTCCTATGAACTTCCATTCTTGCACAACACTTTTCAAAGAAGTGAAGGAGGCAACAATCTCTATCCTTTCCTTCACATTTGTCCAAGTGGCAGGTTGTTCATATTCGCCAACCGGGACTCGATTCTCTTCGACTACAAAGAAAACAGGGTCGTCAAGCATTTCCCACGCATACCCGGAGAAGGCTCCAGAAACTACCCTAGCTCTGGCTCGTCGGTGATCCTCCCTTTAGACTACACAGACAGGTTCGAAAGGGCTGAAGTCATGGTGTGTGGTGGTTCGGCTCATGGCTCTTACCGAGCGGCCAGAGAAGAAGGTAGGTTCTTGAAAGCCTTGAGCTCATGTGGAAGAATGGTCATCACAGGTGACAGTCACAAGTGGGAAATGGAGAACATGCCTGGTCCGCGTCTCCTAAACGACATGATCCTCCTCCCAACCGGCGACGTCCTGATCATCAACGGTGCTGGACGCGGCGCCGGAGGATGGAACAATGCAAGGAACGCTTCACTAGAGCCTTACCTATACCACTCGAACAGAACACTAGGAACACGGTTCTCGGTGCTAAGGTCTTCAAGAATAGCAAGAATGTATCACTCCTCGGCCATTCTCTTACCTGATGGGAGGATTTTAGTTGCTGGAGGCAACCCTCACAATAGGTACACTTTCAATAACGTGGCCTACCCAACTGAGCTCAGGTTACAAGCATTTGTTCCAGACTACTTGGGCATACAACACCATGAATATAGACCTATAAATGTGACCATAAACTATGGAAACAATGGACTTTATGGCGTGAGCTATAATGGAGAGTTCCAGGTGAGTTTTTTCCTGAACAGGAGGCCGAGTGATGCGGTGGAGTTCACCGCCTATGCGCCGCCATTCACGACGCACTCCATATCGATGAATCAGAGGCTGCTGAGGCTAAGGTGCAAGAGTATGGAGAGACGTGAAAATGGATGGGTACATGCAGTGTTGGAGGCTCCTCCTTCTTCTTCGGTTGCACCTGCTGGTTATTACTTGCTTACTGTTGTGAATCAGGGAATTCCTAGTCATTCTCAGTGGATGAGGATCATACAAACTTCCGGACGTCGTCTTTGATTTAGATTACTCTCGAATTGTTTAGAGGCCTATCAGAAAACATGCACCAAGTTTATTACATACTAGGTGGGTGCCCGCGCCTTTATGACGAAGTGTTATAAATTTTTTGGAAGCCTAATTGTTGTTTAGCATAAAAATAGATTTGTAAATAGATTCTACATAATTATTATTAAAATAAAATAAAACTATAATTTACTGTGTAAACTTTCAAGCAAGTTACATAAATACCAAAAGTAAGGAGATATTGTATCTCCTTTCAAAATCCTAAAAAACTCTTCATTTACAGCAAAAAAAATTGTTCTATATTTATTTACATTCTTTTTCTTCCTATTTGATTTAATTATTGCTATATATACTATATATTTTGAAAAATATCTTTGTAAACTATATTTTTTGTATAATTATTTGGTATGTTGTCACCGTTGTTTATCATAATATTTAAGCCTTTTTTTGATGTAACTCTCGATAGTGCAACGTATAATTGTCCGTGACTAAAAACTGGTTCTGTTAAATATACTCCGACTTGATTTAGTGATTGACCCTGACTTTTGTTGATTGTCATTGCATAACAGGCTCTGATAGGAAACTGTCGTCTCTTGAATGTGAATGGCCATTTAGTTTCATTCGCAATCAACACAATTCTTGGAATATAAACCTTTTCCCCAATATTAGTCCCTGTCAGTATTTTTGCCTCTATTATTTTTTCAAACAAATTAGTTATAATCAACCGTGTTCCGTTGCACAATCCCTGTATTTGATTTAAATTTCTTAATAACATAATTGGCATTCCAATCTTCAATATGAGTTCGTGTGATGGTAGACCGCTAAATTCAAGTTTATTCAAAAATTCTGTAGGATACAAAAGACTGTTATCACTATAGGTAGCAGAATTGAATGAAATCGAATCAGAACTAAAATATATTTTTTTATCACCAGGCAACAAATTAATTGCATATTTATTTATTTCATGTACTGTTGCATTTCTCGGTGTGACGATGGCACGTTCTCTCAAATAACATGTATCGTTGTATTTACAATCAAAATTTGGATAAGTAGCCATAAAAATTGATTTGATAGGATCTAAAGTTGAATCAGTGAGTAAATCTTCAGGAATCTGAATCCAAGATGTATCAGGGTCATTTGTTGGAAAATTTGACTGTAATCGACCCTCTCCTATCTGTAGCATCCATTCTGCAAAATTTTGAATCTCATCTTTTTCAGTGGTCGTCAATCCGATAGACGATAATCTCATGTTTTCTGTTAAATAAAAAACTTTAAGATATGACCATAGATATGAATTATTCAAAGACGCCTCAATAATATCACTCTTGCTTCCTCCTTCTATAACTGGTAAAATCTGTCTAAAATCTCCACCGAACAAAATTGTTTTGCCTCCAAATGGTATTTGTGTCTTTCGATCGTCAGAGTTTGCTGACAAAATATCTCGAAGAGTTTTATCTAATGATTCCATACAACATTTATTGCACATCGGAGCTTCATCCCAAATGATAAGATGTGCATTTTCAATTAATTCTGCAAGATGTGTTTGTTTGTTTATCGAACATTTTAAATCTTTCTCTATAACAGGCTTTATTTTAAAACGTGAATGTGCCGTTCTACCTTTTGGAAGTAACAGAGAAGCAATTCCTGACGAAGCAACGGCCAAAACAATTTTTCCTTCAGATCTTAGTTTAGAAATTATAGTATTCCACAAAAAAGTTTTCCCTGTTCCGCCACTACCATACACAAAAAATGATTTTTCAGTTTTCTGTTCCACAGCTTCAATCACTTCATCGTATATAATTTTCTGACATGAATTTAATTTAGTAATCAATTCACAATGTTCACGTTTAAGTGTCTCACAATCAAAATCTAATTCCTCTCTCATTAATTTATTGCTCAACTCATGTATCTTTTCTGTTTTTGGCATCGGCAAATGATGTTCTTTCAATGAACTGGATGCCATACTAAACAATTTTTCAAGTTCATATAAAACGTTATTTTTCAAATCATCCTCAGGTATGGTAAGGTTGGGCATGTTGAATTCCGATCGAATTTTGTATAAGATATCATCAGACATACTCATCCAATGTGCATTAAGCAAAGCTCGCGGATTTGAGACATCACAAAAAAGAATAATGGTAACAAATAATTGTCTAATCTGAGAAGAGGTCGCAGTAAATCCAGATTCAACCAGTGCATCGTTCCATTCTTTATCATCATCTAGTAATCCCAATGTTCGACATGCTTCCTGAAAAGTGGCGTATGTAATTCCATTGACTGTTTTGATCCAATCGAAATTGCGACATCCTTTTTGAATATTCAGCAGCATTCGTAGGTAAAATAATTCGCCTGCAAGTGGTGGTACGTGTGCAATTCTGCCAATAACGTCATATCGTCTTTTTCTTGGATGCCATGTTTTGCTATCACTGTCCCAAACAAACTGAGAAGGAAATTGAGCATAAGTTAATTTAGCCGCGTCCTTATAAAAAGTATTTGCATCAAACCAATCAGTTAACATTGTACGTTCTGCATCTGGATTTTCTACAACTTGTTCAATAGATTGTCCTTCATAAAAGAAAACACTCTACTCGTTTGGAAAATGAATTTTTAAGTATTGCACTGCAGGATATCTAGTATGAATGGAGAATTCAAACAATCGCCACACAGATTCGTGAGGAGTTAAATATCGACAATTCAAATAATTTTGTATTTCATCATTTACATTGTCACGAACCATCACTCGAGCTCTATCTGGACCTTTATTTATATATTTAAATAAATATTTTATTAACATAGACTGAGAACACGATTCAACATTTATGTGAGCATTATACCTCAACAACAAAATGGGATTATATGGAACAACAAAATTATTACCAATATGAATTCCATTTTTATTTACAAATTTTGAATCATCATCACGTCTTCTATAGTGAGGAGCCTTAATTGCATGAAAAACGGTGTTAGAAATGTATGGTTTTGGAAAAGATTTTGTACATTTTCCATCTCTCATGCACGGAGATTTTGAATTTAATTGACCGCAAGGACCATGTATCATAAATTGACTAACTATTTCAAAAAGTTCTGGACAAATGTTTTTATCTGGTAATTCAGCAGAAATAATAGAATCAATATCTGTTGATGTGTAACACTTGTATGGTCTTTGAAGCCAAATTAATAAATGAGCATGTGGCAATCCTCTTTTTTGGAATTCAATTGTACAAACATGTGCATCAATATCTCCAAAAGGTTCTCCGGATTTAATGAATTTTATCATATCATCCAATTTAATTTTAAAAATCCGAGAAACAATATCTGGTCTGTCTTCCGCTTTGTACCCAGGTTTTTTTTCAAAATATCTCACAATTTCTGGCCACTTAACATTGCAAGTGAAAGTTATAAACAAATCCGGATTACCGTAATATCTACAAATTGCCATAGCATCTTGATAGTTATTTAACATATCTCTAGGACTGCCGGTGTGAGTACCTGGAAGAAAAATTGTTTTTCCCACATCAGAACATCGAGTAACACCATTTGAAGCAAGCGTAGATAATTGATTCCATTGTTCACACTTCAATAATGGTTGATGATTTCTTATATATTCTAAGCGATTTTCCTCAACTGTCGCATATGCATCAACTAAGTATTGTTGAAACAATCTTCCGCCTTTTAGCAAAGTGCTTGAATCATTTTCTCGATCATGGATTTGATAACAGACAAATTTTATCATCGTCAATTTTGTTCTTTTTCTCTGACGCTCTCTTTCCGTACACTCTAACAACATATCTGTTCTGAATCCATCCTCACCATATGGAAATAGTAGCGGATATTGCAATGACATTAATTTCGGATGTATCTTTGATATTCGCTTCAAATGTCCATCAACCGATCGAATTATGATATCTCTGTTAGAATTAAATTCTCCAATGTCACCAACAATTAAACCGGCAATTTCAGAAGTACTCGGTAATTCGTATTGCTTACCATCGGTAGACTGACGATCAAGTAGAGTCATATTACAATTAGGCAACGAAATATTTTCAAATTGATCTCTCACTGATCGAAATTTTTTAGCCAATTCATTAATGTCGTCAAACATATTTGCTAATTTTTCAACAATGGCAACATCAATATTTTGATTTCTATTATCTGGATCAATGGCATTAATGCGATTTAAAATCTCATTTCCCGTGTCATAAACATATAATTGAGCAAACTTAGGACATTCATTTGCAGAAGGTAATACTGATCCCATCAAATGATGCACTTGTCCACAAATTTTGAATACATAAGGAGCTGTTCCATTATTTATCTTGTAATCAATTTTTGCACCCATAGAAGTAAAAGCAAACATGCATGGCATTATAAACCCGAATATTTTCACGAAAAAGTGTACTTTGACGACCATTGTTTGGATTCAATAATTGTTCAAGAAAAGTTGGAGTTGGATTTGATATTGGAAGTTTTATTTGTCCTTTTTCACAACAATTCGTATAAACAAATTGATTTTTGATTCTTCTCTTTAAAGCCTCGCCTGACCAAAAGGAAGCACCGCAATAATTGCATGTGTAGGAATCGTCTCCAGAGTCGTTATAATTTACAATCACACCTGCATTAAAAATTGCATTTAAAAAATAATAAAATTTTATAAATCAAAAATTGATGATGTGATATATCATTTACCTCGGCGAGTTCTTTGATAAGATGCTTGACCAAGGAAAGGTAGAGCAAGTACTGCATTTCAAGTTGAAAAATATTATTGCTATGCTTATGAGAACTTTTGGTAAACTAATTTAATATCCAAAAATAATTTTTATTGAAAATAGAGATTCAATGATTACCTGACACATTCTCATTGACAACATCATTCTTGTCGTAGCTTCTCTTCTCTATAGGCATTGAACTCGTACCTTCATTTCGAAAATTTTGCTGATCCTCAAAGAAACAACTTCTTTTGCTTAACTTCTTGGTTGAGATGCCTAGATTTGTTTCACTTGGTCCCTCATCTTCAAAATATTGTGGCGTTACAATTGTCTCATGGTGTGATGAGGATTGTTCAAAATTTGGTTGAAAAAATTGTTTCCTCTTGCTTGATTCCCTTTTTGGCCCCATACCTAAATAAAAGCACAATTAATTAGTAAAACCTTTTATCATGGAAATGTACCTAGCACAACACCAACACTGCCTACCAAGAAATGGCTTTAGCTTTTAACATCTACCCAAATGAAAAACATTGCCACCAAATGTAATGCAAATGATCAACCAATATACATTTTTTAGCCCAAAAAAATTTAATAGCATTCAGATTCGGTTCATCAAATCCAAATCCAAGCAACAGAGCAAGAAAATATAAATTCAAAATAGAACTGAGCATATAGATACCATACCAAAGTTCTCACCAAATACAAATAAAAACTTAAAGTTTGACTATAACCAAATGCTATCTATTCATGACATAAATTTCTTAAAGGAGAAAAGACCACTATCCAGAATCAATTTACTACTATGAGATAACTCAATTCATCACAAAGCATGATGTAATCGATTTACTTTCATAGTGGACAAATTGAGGAATATAGCCCTCCGATTATTTTGGGATTGTTATTTTTTCCATTTCAGGTCAAATTGATGAGTTAATCCCGGTTGCGTTTTAAAAAAACTAATAGGAAGTATCTAATGATTCATGACAAATATACTACCATAATCATTAACATAAGAAAAGATCAATACTGTCAAATTTCCAAAATAATATCATTTAGCTCTAACGCATTAACTACTCCACTTAGTTAAAAACAAATGCTTTAAACACCAACAATTTCATCGATTACCATCAAAGGAGATCAGTTGAATCAGATGAGAAAGTAGAGATGCCGACCAGAGGCAGCAAAAGAGATGAGATGAGATGAGCTGTGTATCCAAAAAAGAAAAAGACATAAGATGAGCATAAACTCCAGCTAGAGATAGTTGCTTTAAGATGAGCACAAATCATCTTCTAGGTTTCTATTCATGAACAAAGAGACACACAGTGAAAGATCACAACATTGAGCAAACGTATGTCCTCAAAGTGCAACAAAAAGCCCAAACAACAATCAATGTCCAGTCCTTTATTTTCACCAAATAAAAAAATCATAAAAAACCCAAGTTAGGACCTCAAACCATCTAACTTAGTAATCATACATTAGGAAAAACATAATGTTACTTGGCATTATCATCAAATGAAAAGTGAAGCACATACACCGAGGAGTTTAGTAATCTAACGAAATCGTGACCGCACCAATATGCAAGTTTTTACATTTTAAGTGAATATCCCAAAGTTTATAAATTGCAAGGTACATGCAATTAGACAAAGTTTACTATACTTTAATGCAATTAGGCAATTGTGCACATTAGAAAAAATCAACAATGCACATTGGTTACAATGAAGAGAGCAGTAACTATTAAAACAATTGAAAAGACAAATCCAGATAACCCCATTGCTTACAACCCCAAAGTATCACCGAATCACACCATATATATGAGAATCCAAAGAAAATAAAATAGGCAACACTGATCAAATTGATCTCCGTCATGTAATTGGAATTAAATAAAGCCCCAATAGCTAAATCACTCATCAAGAAACCAAAAAGAGGCAATCAAACAACATAGAATAAATTTTTCTCTATTTTTGGCAAAGGCTTCAACTGTTGTTATCTTGAATGATCAATGTATAGCATAATCTATTTGGCTCTTTCTTTATGAGGCAAATATATCTGTTCGGAGATTGTAGCGGAGTTCAACCTACAAAATCTTAGCATATGGCACCTTTCAATTTACTTAGCATAAACCCACAAACAGAATTGCCGTGATTTAAGAAGGCAGCGAACAAAATATACTTAGCAAACCATAGATTCAATCAAATAGAAGGATGGTTTGATTAGAGCTCTTTAGATAGAGTACGCCAATTAATAGTTGGTCAATTGAGAAGCCATGATAGAAGCAAAACAATTACCGACAAAAATAAAGCCTACCCAAAACAGATTGGTTCAAAACTTTCAACATAAATTGCTTAGAAAAGAAGATAGTTGGGATTCAATTTGACGAACCTGAAGGCTGTACTTCTCTCTGCTTATCACCTGATGTTTGATCTATTTTTTTCTTTGAGTTCCTTATTAATCTCTGCAAGACAACAACACAAAGTTCAAATCCCATCAATATATATTTACAGACAGCTCACGTAAACGTTAACCACATACTATCCCCCAATAAGAGGACATAACCGAAGTTAGCTTTTCACAAAAATGAAATCAATACCTGATTTTGGAACAAAGATGCCAACTGAGCAGACTGAACTATACCTAGTTAGGATCAGCGATGATGGGAACGAAACCCAAACAGGTAGAGGGCTATTGCAAAACTATGAAATCTGAATCCACAAATAGAAACACAATAAGAAAAAGAACTTCAAATCAAGGAGAGAAAGGGAACCTATATCCAAACCTTACGAACACAGAAGATACAACGATGATGGGATCATAAATTTCAAATCGAAAAGTGAGAGTGAGAATGAGGCTGAAAAATCGATCGAATGAGGAAGTGAGATTGTAGTGTGCAATTGCGATTATGTTGGAGGTAAATACAATTTTTTTCCTGATGTTAGTGATGATATCAATTTTTTTACTGGTTATGATTTGATCATTGCAGGTGATACTAATATATGCATCAGAAGCCAACTCCCTATGCATTTTCTCAAGTTTACTTCCTAGGTAAATAAAAAATCCCACAAACAAATACAAATAATACCAAAAGTATCATCAGTAGAGCAATATGATTGAACCTGAAAGATATGGTAAGTCAACACTTGGGCATTATATAGTTCCATCAGAACAGTTCAAATTTCATTGGCTGACTCGATACTGGTTTTGATTACTTTAAAGTCAAACTTATCTTATGGATGTTATCTAATTGCTGGCAATATCTTCAGGATTTGAGCTCCCACTGGTTGCATGCTGTGGCTACGGTGGTAAGTACAACTATAACAGCAGTTATGAATGTGGAGCAATGATTACAGTTGATGGAAGCCAAATATTTGTTGGTTCCTGTAAGAACCCCTCAACCAGAGTGAACTGGGATGGTATTCACTATACTGAGGCAGCTGCCAATGAGTATGCTCTTAGTCGAAAAGATATCCTATAACAATCTACTTAAATATATCACCGATCTCGACTGTAGTATTCAGAATTATCTACTTATTTGGTATAAACAGAGTCGACCATTGTCCTCATATACTATATTATATTGAGTTTTGCATATTATTTCAGTTAGATTGTTACAGATAGCTCTAGACGGTTTATCATGGCCTTCTAAGCTCCTGCATTGTTGCTTTATTTAAGTACACATAGCTGGTAATGTGCAAAGCTATACATGAACTTTCAACATAAATTGCTTAGAAAAGAAGATAGTTGGGATTCAATTTGACGAACCTGAAGGTTGTACTTCTCTCTACTTATCACCTGATGTTTGATCTATTTTTTTCTTTGAGTTCCTTATTAAATCTCTGCAAGACAACAACACAAAGTTCAAATCCCATCAATATATATTTACAGACAGCTCACGTAAACGTTAACCACATACTATCCCCCAATAAGAGGACATAACCGAAGCTAGCTTTTCACAAAAACGAAATTAATACCTGATTTTGGAACAAAGATGCCAACTGAGCAGACTGAACTATACCTAGTCAGGATCAGCGATGATGGGAACGAAACCCAAACAGGTAGAGGGCTATTGCAAAACTATGAAATCTGAATCCACAAATAGAAACACAATAAGAAAAAGAACTTCAAATCAAGGAGAGAAAGGGAACCTATATCCAAACCTTACGAACACAGAAGATACAACGATGATGGAATCATAAATTTCAAATCGAAAAGTGAGAGTGAGAATGAGGCTGACAAATCGATCGAATGAGGAAGTGAGATTGTAGTGTGCAATTGCGATTATGTTGGAGGTAAATACAATTTTTTTTCCTAATGTTAGTGATGATATCAATTTTTTTACTGGTTATGATTTGATCATTGCAGGTGATACTAATATATGCATCAGAAACCAACTCCCTATGCATTTTCTCAAGTTTACTTCCTAGGTAAATAAAAAATCCCACAAACAAATACAAATAATACCAAAAGTATCATCAGTAGAGCAATATGATTGAACCTGAAAGATATGGTAAGTCAACACTTGGGCATTATATAGTTCCATCAGAACAGTTCAAATTTCATTGGCTGACTTGATACTGGTTTTGATTACTTTAAAGTCAAACTTATCTTATGGATGTTATCTAATTGCTGGCAATATCTTCAGGATTTGAGCTCCCACTGGTTGCATGCTATGGCTATGGTGGTAAGTACAACTATAACAGCAGTTATGAATGTGGAGCAATGATCACAGTTGATGGAAGCCAAATATTTGTTGGTTCCGGTAAGAACCCCTCAACCAGAGTGAACTGGGATGGTATTCACTATACTGAGGCAGCTGCCAATGAGTATGCTCTTAGTCAAAAAGATATCCTATAACAATCTACTATATAGATATAGATATAGATATATATATTTGGACATTAGGTTGAATTTGATGAATGAGGATTGAACACCTGTCTCATTCATCAAATTCAAATTCGAGACAAATTATGAAAGAGAATTGAAATCGACATAGAGATACATAATAAAATAAGCTTCAAAATTAAGCAGACTCACCAGCAAAAGCAACTCAAAGCTTCAAGTACAGTCAGAAGGAGAGCAAAGCTTCAAAACTTCAAGTATACCTCTAAATAGAGCAGAGAAAGCAGAGAATATCGGAGGAAACAGAGAGATTGGTTGAATTAGATGAGGAAGTAGAGACTTCGATCAGAGGTAGGAGAGGAGATCAGATAAGCTATGTACCAAAAAAGAAAAAGATCGGAGGATCTTATATGAGCAGACGTCAGAGGAAGGGTCTTTATCGATCAGATTCACGTGAAAGAGAGAGGCTTGCAAGTTTGCAACAGCATGTAAATAAGGCTCTCTATTCTTAGCTTGGAATCCGAACTGACCTGAGAAATTGAGCCACGGGAAGAGAGAGAGAGAGATAGCGGATGGCGGAGATGGGAGAGAGCGTCGGCGGAATCGAAAGATTTTCGATAGAGAATGAGACAGACATGAAGAATCGCTCTTGAAATTGAAGGAAATTGAAGCTGGGTTTCACATGGAGAGAGAGAGTGGTCGAGAATTTGTGGGTGAAGAAGAGTGATCGTAAGAGAGAGAGTACGGGCCGAGGGCAAATGAATGGGAGAAAATTGAATGAGAGAAAATTGGTTGTCTGAGAGAGAGAGATATCTGATCATGAGGACCAAGCTTATCCAAAATATTGGCACGTACCGCATGCTTTAAACAGCATGAACAGTGTTAACAACAGTAACAATCTTGCTTCAAGATTGTTATATAGTAAATATGCATGTTTCATATACATTAGCAACTATAACATGCACAAGATTGTGTTTCTTACTCATTTTCAATAAATTAGTGAAACCTTTGAGTATGATAAACAATATATACAAGTATGAATTCAATTTCTCCGTCATCATGAATGAAATGTTAGTGTATAATTATTCTCTTAATTAGTACCAAATGCACATTTGATATGAATAAAGTGTTGGCAAATTATGAAATAATTAAATAAATAGATAGTCAGAATTGCCTATAAATCTGTTTTTGCCGGGAACTTTGAAACCAACCAAGTTTGAAACTGATTTGGGGATGAAGAGAGCAACAACGGTCAGCAAAAACCATAGGAACGACAAATTCAGCACAGCCGCCTCTCTACTCAAAGCTTGCTCATCTCTCCATCATCTGAAGCAAATCCACGCCCACATTCTCTACTCCAATCTCCACCGCAACTCCTCCTTAGCTTGCTCTCTCGTCACTCTCTACGCCTCTCATTCCTCACCTCTCTATACCCACCATGTCTTCACCTCATTCCCCAACCCAAATCTCCCCATGTTCAACAATGCCATCAAAGCGTTCGCGAAGAACCACTCGCTCTGTTTCGTGGCCTGGGAATTATATGCCCGAATGGTTTCGGTTTTCGGAATCAGGCCCGATAACTATACGTACCCGTTTGTGCTCAATTCGTGCGCCTCAAGAGGAGATCTTTGTGGTGGGAGTGAGGTCCATGGACGCATTGTCAAAACGGGTTTTGGGTTTGGTCCGGTTATGAATGCTTTGATAGATATGTATGGGAAATGTGGGGAGTTAAAGAGTGCACGGAAGGTGTTCGACGAAATGCGTGACACAGATTTGGTGTCTTATAATTCGATTCTAGGGGCTCATGCGAAAGGCGGGTCGGATATGGAGACTGCGTTGGTTTTGTTTGAGGAAATGCCGAAGAGGAGTCTGATATCGTGGAATGCAATGGTTGTGGGTTATGTAAATAGTGGGGATGTTGTCTCGGCTCGGGCTGTGTTTGATAGGATGACGGAGAGGAATGATGTTTCTTGGACTACAATGCTGGTGGGGTATACTAAAAATGGGTGTATGGATATGGCTAAGGGCCTGTTTGATGAAATGCCTGAACCGAGTTTGATTTGTTGGACGGCTATGATATCAGGGTATTCGAGGAATGGTAGGCCAAGTGAAGCGCTTTCACTTTTCTGGAGACTGGAGAAATCAGAGGTGAAGCCTGATGCTTTCACCATGACAGCAGTGATCTCTGCATTGGCACAGTTGGGAAGTGCCCGTTTGGCAAATTGGATCGGTTCATATGTGGATCGACTAGGCATAGAACAGAACGAAGAAGTGCTCACTGCACTCGTTGACATGCATGCCAAGTGTGGTAATGTGGAAGAGGCATGCCATATTTTTGAGAAGATTCCTAGAAAGGATGTTTTCTCTTACAGTGCAGTAATCGCTGGTCTTGCATCTCATGGTCATGGGATTAAAGCGCTTGAGTTCTTTCAGAGGATGCTAGCAGAAAATATAAAACCTGATCACATCACATTTGTTGGGGTATTGACTGCCTGTGGCCATGCAGGACTTGTCGAAGATGGAATGAGCTACTGGGAAGGCATGATCAAAGACTACAATATTGAGCCTCACGCTGATCACTATGCGTGTGTGGTCGATATGTTAGGACGTGCTGGGAAGCTTACTGAGGCTAACAATTTAGTCAAGAGCATGCCAATGGGTCCACAGCCTGGTGCTTTGGGAGCTTTGCTTGCAGGATGCAGAACATATGGAAATGTTGAGATTGCAGAAGGTGTTGCTGAACAGCTCTTCAAATTAGAACCCGAGAATCCTGGAAATTATATGCTACTTTCCAGTATCTACGCATCACAAAAGCAATGGGATGAGGCCCAAAAAGTGCGGGAAGCAATGAACAAGATAATCGGAGTAAAGCTTCCTGGACTAAGCCGGGTTGAAACTAGCAAGGCCGTTCAATTCAACTGAGAACCAAAGTTTTAAGGTAGTCTTTCAGTTCTATGCTGGTAGAACATCACAACTACACTTAAGATTTCATTATTAGAAATGAGAAAATATCTACTCAACATTATAATGTATAGCTCCTTGAATTAGTCTTTGTTGTTTTAAAATCATAAATACTTTTTTGATAGTTTAACCACAGCCTATGTTAGTACGCCATCTGCTAATCCTAAAAAATGTCTTTCTTAACACCCAAAATAACTACACGAAAGAGGCAAGCTAGTAAAACCACATGTGGACGTGCGCCGCACGCGCCCAGCTACAGGAGGCGTTGCGGGTGACGGATGTCACTCGGCCGGCATATAGGACAAAGTTGCCAAAAGTCAAGAACACCCCTCCCTTACACAAAAGAGGAATGCATGCATTTGTCTCATATCGAGGACCACAATGTGTTGTCAACTTCAACTACCCATAATAGGAAGGTATTTACTCCAAGACAAATGTATTTCATCTCTGAGCCATTATTCCCTTACACTTTCTGTCATTACATAACTGACTTAAGCATCAGAGCGTTGAAAGCGAGTCAATCTCATCACAACTTCCTAACGCTTATTACTTGTTGTGCAGATAAGAAGAGCTCTCGAGGATCTCCACCTGGGCGCTCGGGAGTGATCCATCCATAATATCTATTACTCTTCTGCCTAAGTTTGCCCTGGATTTTGGTAGATACGCAAGTAGGGTAATAAACGTCAATTGGGCGGGGACTAGATACGTCACTCAACGATGAACCCGAGGTCGTTTGACTTAAACTACACGAACTCAGTGTCACACCTATCTCTCGGCCTAACTGACTCAACGACACATGTTCTCTCGGACGCCTTCGTCCACTATCTACAATCCTATATGATTCGTCACTCGAAATCTCAAAGGGGCGATGACGGATTCATGATATCAGCACACACGGCCTATCAAACAAAACGTGTACAACAATGTGCTGACTACCACGAACCCATCACTACTCTTACTCAGCCCACCCAAACCACACAGAATCAACAAAGCCATTTTGTCCTAGCAAAGGAAATGCCACTCGGCATATCTACAGCTTCCCAAACACTCAAAATCAAAAGCGCACTACATCAGAACATCAACCACCAACTAAGGACATCTACGAGTACGTACACGAGGAACCCAGGAACCCAGCAAAACAATAAACATATCTAGCAAGAATACCAATCCAGAAAAGCTCAAAAGCAATCAACAAACATCAGGAGTCCTCAACAAAGCAAACAACAACAGTCCAGGCGAAAAACCAGAATCTCATCTTTAAACGCAGATGAAAATTTGAAAAAATGCAGATGCTGTGAAACCTCTCGATTCACTGTAGATCAATCGCTCTGAACGCAGTCAAAAGCTCTCAAATGCAGAAATAATCTCCAAAGCACCAAATGGTCTTATGGCCAAGGTAAATGAGATTATTTATACTAGGGAAACGGGAAACCCTCGCCCATCCTAACATTCCACGCATTTACCTCTCACACTGTTGATCTGCAACACGTGTCCCATATCGTTTCAAATTTGAAAAGCAAGCGTCTCTTCACAAACCGCAGTGATGGTGTCATTATGGCACATGCTCTGCACCTGCCTTTTGACCTCTTAAAACTGGCATTGACCGACAGGTGTCACACATGCAGAGATCACCTTAAAGTGCTGCTTTCACACCTCAACCCCATGCTCGCATGCATGTACGACATGACCCAGGTTCACCCACTCTCGCCGCTCAAGCGGCCTGATGAAAAATAGTCACAGGAACACAAACCCCTGAAACCAACCTTGCTTGTGTTAGAAACGGCCCCAACATGATGAACGCCCTTGTATGACTGCTCATTACAGCTTAAAGGCAAGGACACGGTGGGCCAACGGATGATTCTATGTTCCCCTATCCCAGCACCTGAACGCAATGACCTGCGGAAGCCAAAACGAAAACCCAATATGGACTCCCTCAGCAACCGATCACCCTGAGGACGATGTCCCCTAACGTGATCCTCAAGCTAACGACATTAGCTACCTGGGGACTAAAACTACTCTCGCGCTTGAAAAAGCTTTGGCCTCGTTAACCGTCAAGAGACCCCAAGTGGCCAGGGTGCGCGCTACTTCCCGTGCGCTGCCCAAAATACAGACCTCCCTAGTGACTGATCCTCTTAGGAGCGTCTCCTAATGTGGAGGCCCGACCTAGTGGCATTGGCTACCTCGGGTTAAACTCGTCTCGGGCCCAAAAAATCCTTAGCGTGACCACTTCCAATCAAGTGGCCTTAAACGTCCCAAACGTGTGCTATCATGGCACATGTCGTTCACCTGTGCACATCCGCACATTAAAACTTGAACACTTTTAGAATCCTCATGACTTAACCCACCCAGAATGACTGATCCTCCCTCGTTCCCGACCATTCTCATGACAAATAATATCCAAGGGGCTGGGCAAGGCACGCACACGAGTCAAGGGATCGCCCTCGATCAGGAAGTTGAGGGGACTCTAGGGTACATTGCATTGCCCCAGCAAATGGTGTTATGTACGAACGCTTTATGGATTTTGGTTCATTCAACTCTTCAATCAAGTTCAATATCCTTGACTCGGGGACTTGTTAGTACGTCATGTGTTGACCTCAAAAGCATGCCTTACTTAGCACCCAAAATAACTACACAAAAGGGACAAGCTAGTAAAACCACACGTGGACGTGCGCCGCATGTGCCCAGCTACACGAGGCGTTGCGCGCGTCACTCGGCCCGCATATAAGACAAAGTTGCCAAAAGTCAGGAACACCCCTCATTTACATAAAAGATGAATGTTTGCATCTGTCCCATATCGAGGACCACAAAGTGTTGTCAACTTCAACTACCCATAATAGCAAGTTATTTACTCCAAGACAATTGTATCTCATCTCTGATCCATTATTCCCTTACGTACGCTTTCTGTCATTACATAACTGACTTAAACATTGGAGCGTTGAAGGCAGACAAATCCCGTCACAACTTCCTAACGCTTATTACTTGTTGTGCAGATAAGCAAAGCACTCGAGGATCTCCACCCGGGCGCTTAGAAGTGATCAATCCATAATATCTATTGTTGTTCTGTCTAAATCTGCCCCAAATTTTGGTAGAAACAGTATATGATCTAAATCATTTGATAATGTTAAATTTGGTTATTTGGGAAACCATATATTTTAAACCGTTCGTCCCGCGCTATAGTCAAATTACCTATTTCTTATATAACAAAGAGCATTTATTGTTCAAAACATTGTTTAAATGGGGTGTTTTGATCTTTTTCATCTATTTTTAATAGTTTAAGGTTTTTATTTTTACTTTTTACTGTTTTATTTTTTTATTTTTACAATTTTACTTTTTACTTTTATTTTTTAACAATTTTTACAGTACTATATTTTAATTTTTACTTTACAGTTTCACTTTTTTACTTTAACTTTTATCATTTTTTTTACAGTTTTTTGTTTTACTTTTTTACTTTTACAATTTTAATTTTTCACTATAACTTTCTATCAATTTTTTTTTACGGTTTTATATTTTACTTTTTTACTTTTGTAGTTCAATTTTTTACTTTAACTTTTTGCCAAACCTTTTTATAATTTTGTGTTTTACATTTTAACAGTTCTAATTTACTTTTATTTTTTAATATTTACACATCATTTTCACAATATTATTTTTTAACAATATAATATTTTTTTTTTACTTAAACTTTACAATAAAAAAAAATTATATAGATTTTGCTTAAATTCTCCGCATTAATTTTTTTTTGTTTTAACAAGTTTCATCTTTAACAAAATTTTTACCTAAATTATAATCTCATTTATGCATCATTTCAGACTCTTTTTAACGTATATTTTCTACCTAAATCTTAATCTCATTTATGCATCATTTCTAACTCTTTTTAACGTATATTAGCAATACCGCGCATTTGGCGTGGGCTATTCAATTATAGATTTTATGCTATGACTGTTGAGTTTGGGTTCGATTGGTTAAACAATGGTTATGCTTCTGATTTTAATCTGATTATTATTTAGGAGATTAATATGATTCATAAGAACTTATGATTCATAGGTTTCTCCCGTCTCTTTCTGAAATCAAGTGTGATTTCTAGACAAACAAAAGCAGAAATTGTCATATTTAAAGTACTTCTGAGGAAAATAAAATGACATGGAGTTTTCTCTTTTACTAAGAGATTGCTCTATAATGATGGTCCTGGCATTGTAGAAAGCTTTAACGAAACTATGTGCGTTTAAGATACTTGCAAGAGACTAATAGTAAGATTACAAAAACCAATTCATCTTCTTAGTGTCCACAAGGTCTAGATTTGGTTTATGAATAGTGATGTTAAAATGCAGGGAAGTGCTATATCAGACTTTGTCTTATTAGAGGGTGCTAAATGGCGTCATCATTTGATCAGGAAATACAGTCTCCATTTATTTTAGCGTGCATTTATGGAACGGGTAAAAGAAGGAAGGTGATCAGAGAGCTTTTTTTTATATAGTAAAATTATACATTCAAATTAATAATTTGTTTTAACTATTGATCTTATTTCGACGACAAACTGCGCATCGGCGCGGGGGACAACTCTAGTATAGTACAAAGAGTCACCAAACATGAACTAAAATTAATTTACATAGAGGGCCAATGGTTGGAGCTTAACTTCTCGACCAAGTGATCGATTAGTTTCCTTTGTTGTTTACATTATTTTGAAAGATAAAATATTTATAGTAAATCTCATGTCTTCATGTATCTGCAAAGAAATTGTACTGCTGAACATTGTTGACAATCATACGAACTGCAGAAACCGTAGCTACAATGGCAAGCAAAGAAAACATAACAATGTTGAACCAATGCCAAAAAACCTTCTCCAGTCTAGCCGACTTTCCCTTGACCTGTACAGAAACAAAGTCATAAAGTATATCAAGCTTTACAATTTTACTTACTCCTGAATCCTGAATCCTATATCAGTATGGACAGAAATACTAAGCATATTGCCACGTTACCTTGATGAATATCATGCTTGGGAAAACAAAAGTTAGAGGAACTAAAGTAAATGATCCAAACAAATTCACAAAGTCCCCCATGAAAGGAATAGCTGCTGTCACAAATGTATTTGCGATGAAGAGAAGGGCTCGGAGGTAGAATCTCCTCTTGATATTTTGTCTTGAGTGCATGGTCTCATCAAGGTTGAGGAACTTGGTATCAAGGGCTTCATGAATTGGTGCAGCAAACATCTGTGTTGGTCGATGTCAAATTTCGTAGTTCAGAAGAAATGCAAGACTGTTTTGGAGGAAATGTTAATTTGTCAAACCAAAAAACCATTCTTACATGTTGTGAGACTATGGATTGTAGAAAAACGGAGGCATTTGTGAGGATCTTAACCGATTTAGGACCACTTAGCTCCTCAGGAAGGTATTCAGAGACAGTTGCCCCATAAGCCCAATATCCTACTATGCTCACTCCGTAGTAAAATAAGAGCCCTGCACTATACTGCAGATATAAAACTTTCTTCATATTTGTAATTGCTGGCTTCTGCAGTGTTGACTGTATGTACCAAAAGCAAAAGCATTGTTCATCAGGCCATTAGTTTCACGTAGACTATTAGTCCTTCTGATGCAAATAATTTACTTCTGGAGTTACAACATACCTGTAATTCTAGTAGCATGCCTGAGGTGTTGCAAACAATAATAGCTGAAATTGCATTGAAGGCATTGAACACTCTATCTGCTCTGTTTCCATGGATTTCATAGTCTCGTTCTGTCGTTTCCTTCCTTTTCCCTTCAGAAGAACAGTATCATTTACCACGAAACTGTGGAATTACATTTTAAAATCAATGAAATCAAGAATGAAGAGGGAATATTTTGGAGATACCATCTTTAACTAGTACCACCAAGAGTATGATAATGTACGCAAATGTGACAATGGTAGAAGGTCCAAGCCATAGTCTCATTTTAGACATTGTTGGGATGAAAAATGCAAATACGAAGTAGGTTACTCCGGTGATGAGGATAAAGTATTGGAGCCTCAATGGAGATTCACTGACATCTGAGTTGATCTCCTGTGAGATATCAGGAAACTAAGCCTTAATTTCACTACAGAAACGTATACTTTATCTCCTAGAAGAATCAGAATAACAACATACCCGCAGTGCTCTACCTCCAAGAAGAATGAAACCCATATTACTAAGAAGAAGGGCCAAGAACTGAAAAATCCAGGTGATGTAATACATTTCTCTGCCTTTTAAAACATTGAAACAAGCAAAAGTGAGATCATATATATAAGGAATATTTGGTCATCCATTTTACTCATAACATAATTTGTTGGTATCATGGTATGTTACAAAGAGTACACACCAAATAGATACCCCATAAGATCTCTGTATCTGATGAATCTTTGGCCATCTACGAAGTGAAAAGCAGCCAAAAGCCAGTTAGCATAGGCAGTATAGAGGCCAACAACAACAAGGCATACGATACCCCATGTCCAACCCAACGGTGCAAGCATCAGATTCGAAAAGCTCAAAATGTAGCCGCAGTTGAAGCCGGTTACCATCATCAACCCAACTTGTTGCCATGAATCTGTAACAAGTTTTCATTATTAAAATAACACTCAATCTCAAGATTATTGATCAAGTTTATAACTTTCTTAGCTATGCTAAAATTACCACAAAGCAGTTGAGTTTAGACCAGCCAACAAACGTTTCCGAATAAAAAGTTACGAACAAATTGCATACCAAGACCAACAGTATGAGCAGTAGGGAGAGCACGTTCATGATCTTGATCATGCATTGTTCGAGCTTGTCCAATGCTCAAAGCAGCTTCATTGCTGGTTCTGTTACCTTGAAGTCCTTCCATTACTAGACCACTATATCTCAAACAATAGCAAGCTAGGGAAAACTTCTTAATTGTACTACAAGAAAGCAAAGGTTCATATATGTAGTTGCTTGGTTTTCAATCCGCCAAATCAAACTGTCCGAGATAGGAAGATCTCATCATCTACCGCATCTCCTATTATAAATGAAAGATAAAGATGTGCAACTACTGTGATATAAGACAATCCGATCATGCATATAAGAGTTAATCAAGTTCGTGCAAATGTAGACAGAAGTGTCACTCAATCACATATATAGTACTGTCCATTTATGATTTCTCAATAGTTTCGCAAAAATTCCATTATTTGCAATTTTGCATACAGTGGCGGAGTGGCCCCTATCTTTGATTAAAGCCCGCCGGCCACCATTTATTTCCTCGTTTTTAACTACCTGGCAACTGCGTAGATATTGTTTTTGACACCTTTTCTACTCGGACAACACAGAAGAAACTGGATTTCATTTCCTCGAATATTTTATCTTAACGTAGTAACTTCGACTCATACTCCGAGCCGAAGACACAGTCTAACGTACATCGGCTTAAGTCAAAGCAAGATTGATCTTCGAGCTGCTGTGATATCCAGGTTAAATTGGTTGCCTAGTTTCACACATTTATGAGAAATTTTGAAAACTACTCACTTTAAAGTCCCTCAAATGAATTTTATCATTACTATCAATTTATAATGAGGGAAAATTACTTAAATGGTCAGCCAACTATGTTAAGATAGACACTTTAGTAATTATCGTTTGACATATATCAAAATTGTCACTCAACTTCGGTCTCCGTTAATCAATTTGTTCGCTTCATATATTTTAGACGTTACATATATGACATATGATATGTGAATATGTCTTTCTATTTTTAATTCTTAATATTTACAACAATACCATTATTATTATTTTCAAAAATTACAAAATCTCTCTCTCTCTCTCTCTCTCTCTCTCTCTCTCTCTCTCTCTCTCTCTCTCTCTCTCTAAATTCATTTTGTTTTCTCGCTCTTGTTCGTCAGCCCAATCGTTGTCTCAAATCCTTCCTCCTCGACGTCAACACAACCGAATCCAACCCGTCTAGGTCCCCTCGCTCTCTCCCACCAAGTGTCGTTGTCACTCTAATTGGAGCTCCAAAACTTGATCCAAACTTGAGCCAAGTCCTGAAGAAGACAAGCATTAGGTCCTCTCCAAGTTTCAAATCCTTGCATGAAGCACTGTCGTAGTTGCTGTCGAGATCTCTCACCTACTTTAATTTCAAAGACGAGAGCATCGAGGATCCATTTGATCATATATATCTGTCGTTGATTTCTCATATCCGCGACTTAAAAACGACGTCGGGTCTACAAAACTAGGTCTGAATTAGTCATTCAATTCTGATTTGGTTTACTGGCTTCGACTAATGGCTTCTTGAAACTAAAATAGAGCTCCTGGTTTTGAGCGACGGGAGATTGTACTACAGTGGAGATGGGGAGGAGTGGCCGATCTTCTCTCCTCTACTACTACATTTCTATCGTGGGAGAGATGGTGGGTGCTCATATCAGATTCTTTGGGTGCCCATATAATTAATTCAGGTGCCCAAAGTAATTGAAAAAAAAATAGAAGAAAAAAGAAAAGACGTAAATATCCTACAGAATTAACAAAATATTCCATGATTTAACAGTCGTTGAGATGAAGTGACCATTTTGATATATGGAGACCGAAGTTGAGTGACCATTTTGATATATGTCAAACGATAGTTATTGAAGTGTCTATCTCGACATAGTTGAGTGACCATTTGAATAATTTTCCCTTATAATGTAAACGAAATGTCTTCTATACCCTCGGCTATATTCGGTCTTGTTCTGCTCTTGATGTTTCAAACGATATACAAGGGGGGATTGTTAACCTCCTCAACTTGTTGGACCCCTCCATATTAAAGCTCTATATTTTAATTTTTTTTGTCCGATAAGCCTTCATATCCCGTTCTAACTTATTCTGTTAGTAACATGATTAATAAGCTCTATATTTCTTAATCAAGCCAACAATAATGCAAACTTCATATTTATATCTTTGTATCTGTACGCATAATGAGTTCATCTACTACCCCTGCTAAAAAAATTAAGAAAATAAAAAATCCGTTGATTTCGGTCAAAATGATAAGGGAAATGAAGCTCATCAACCGCGATCATTAGGATTTTTTTTTAAAAAAAAATAAGCACAATTGCGGTAGTCCTCAAACTTTTATTAATAAAACTGCCGAGTACATAGGAGGGGGGACATAAAACTTAAACTCAATTCAATAAGCACATATAGAATATCCCGAATAATTACAAAACACCCTATAATAACTATGTAAATATACACCAATTAACAAAGAATGTCGTACGAGCTCTTTTATCTACTTTACGAGTAATATTTACGATAAGGAGCTCTTCTTAAACTTCATTATCATCGGTTACTTTGATGCATAGAAGAGCAGACTAGATATATATCGGTCAGTACGATCATCGCCATATATAATTGGACAATTGGTGGTGTTGTTATATCAAAACCTCAGTTTCCAAAATCCTAGATAAGGGGGACACTTCCTAGTCCCTAAACCCACCATATACGCACTTCCCATCATTTTGTGCGGGACGCACTCACACAAAACGACATGTTTTATATAGATTGCAACTATGCTATAAGCGCCAAAAGTGAAGTTTAGGGGCGTATTTATTTGCCTCAGGTATAAAAATTATAAATCGATTTTAATTGATGAATATTATTATATTTATTTGTGTAAATTGTATTTAAAATGAAATAAGACACATTTTTATAAATAATTGAATTCTGAAAAAATCATCGATATATTAGTAATTTATTTATATAAATTTTAATTCTAATTTATGAGATAGGTAAAAATACAAATAAAAATCAATAACATTCTTATTCCATTTCTTAATAGATGATAAACAAATGAATGAGAATAACTTATTTTCTTATTAATTTTTTATAATACTCATCAATTTTGATTCCGTAATGAATAGTTCATAAAATCTAAGGCAAAGTCAGATTGCAAATAGACATAGATCGATGTAGACATGGCAATATTGCATTGCATGCATGGATTCCAAAGTCTCTAGCTAGCTATGTATCGCTGAAGAATGAAGACTGAATACACTTCATCGAGACACCTCCAAGATAACCGCAAGTTCAAACAAAGAAACTTGTGGTTTCGAACTACTTGGTGACGGTGAGCATTCTATAGCTTAGCTTGGATCGGTGACACAAATATATGATATTTGATCGAAAATGATACGTCTAAATTCTATCGGTGCGGTTCGGCGGTGCTCTCCACATCCCACGTATATATATAAAGCCTGTAAGTACATGCACAAATCGTCAGAATGATCAAAAGTTTGGGATCCAAGCAACAAAGCCAAGAAAAGCAAAGATGAATAATGTGATCAATACCTTGAAGCCAAGCTTCAAAGATGGAGGCTCATTCATTGTCCGGGACAATATAGTACTCACAGGTGTGCCGGCCAACATCACCGTCACTCCGGCTACGGTTGAATCAGCTTTCATCGGAGCCACTGCTGAAAACCCTAGCTCTCGCCATGTCTTCTCCATTGGACTACTTGAGTATGTATAGCCTTTTCATTTTCTTTAATTTGTTTTGCGGCTTATGTATACAAAGTTGATGAGTAAGCCGGGTTTCACTCTTTGTACTTATATGTGCACATGTTTGACTAGTGACTACTCATGTAATTAATGTGGAATGAAAACTAAAAGATGGCATAAAAAGATTGAAAAGTGAAAACTAGAGATGACATCTTTTATGCTTTGGGATACATAGCTAGCGAACAGAGGGTCACTAGTCAAGTCACATCTTTAAGAGTGAGTAGTGCCCTCTACTATGCATCTTTTATTAAAGAGGATCATTAGTCAAGTCACATTTTGTTCAGGTAAACGAGAGAAATTTTGAATAATATCCTTATCTGAGAGAACTCAAATTAGTTCATGAAAATATAAAAATCTAACCAAAAGATGGCATAAAAAGTCTTCTATGCCCTCTACCTTCAATTGATATAGGGACTGTTTGAGTGTTTGATATACAGTCTCTCCTCGGATATGTTGGCCTGAGAACATAAGTCTTCACCTCACTCAGTTGCTGCTCAAGCTCGTCCTTCTTCAATTGCAATCTATAACAGGCTAGACTACAAACTAACTAATTAATTATAAGCCACTACCAGCAGAACCATTATATCCGACGAGTTGCCAAAAAACAGACCGACGAGAAGGGCACTACTCGAACAACCATTATATCGTCGGTTATAGTTTTTTGACCGTCGAGATTTTCTTGTCGTCGGTTATAGTCGCCCGAAACTCGTCGGTCATAGTTTTCGACTATGTCCGACGATTTTTTTGACTATTACCAACGATTTTTTCATATCGTCGGTTATAGTTTCTTATTTCAGATCTGGGCAGCAGCTCGATCTGTCATTCAAAAAACTTTCCATTTTTTCTGAAAATGCTCTGAAATCGATCTTTGGGTGATGTCGAGAATGAGTTCGTGATGATTCATGTGCATTATATATATATAGGTACGTCGTGCTTAATTAATATATATATGTGTTGTGCATGCATGTATTAATGCTTAATTTGTTGAATATATAGATCGATCGATATTAATTAATTGATTTTGAATATATATATATACATATATATTGATCGATCGATCGAGTTAATTAATTGATTCTTGAGTTTGAGTAATTGATCGATGGTTGATTTTGAGTATGTACGCGTGATTGATCGTAAATATATATATATTAATTGTTGTTAATTTTAATTTGATTATTGTGAATATATATATAGCAATAACTAGCTAGCTAGGGTGATTAATTTATTTAATTAATATATTGCATTATATATATATAGGATTAAATGTACACTAGCTAGCTCGTACGTGCATGGTTAACGTTATAGATATATATATATTTAGATTTTTGTGATCGATTATATATATATATATATAGTTAGGGTGTACGTGTGTGTATATATATATATTAAAATGATGGGAATTAAAATAATAAATATTTATATCTAGCTATGAAATTTGAATTAATAAGATCATGGGTATATATACATGCAGTTATAATTTTCAGGATGGACAAGAGTTGGATATGTCTTCCAAGATGGGATGTAAGATATCACCGTGGAATTAGAAGTTTTGTAGAATATGTGAAGGTTAATTGTGGAGGGATGACAATTTATTATTGTCCGTGTACGAAATGTCAGTGTCGCAGCGAGCGATATCGTTTTCACATCGATAAAGTATTGGAGCACTTGAAGAAAAACGGGTTTTGGGATAAGTACACATGTTGGATTTATCACGGTGAGAGCTCAACAGTTGGTCAACATGATCACGGACAATTTTTTGAGAGTGGCAGTACATCCAATGATCCAACAACAAGGTTGATCAACGATATGTTTCCTCATGAGAGCGGTATATTTGCTCAAGCACCGCATATCGATATCCCTCCCGCCGTTGGAGACTTCCCACATATTGAGCCAGTCCAGCAAGTATCTACAGCTGTCAACACTGCTGGTATGGACAAGTACAACAACCTCATTGGAGACTTCCCACATATTGAGCCAGTCCAGCAAGTATCTACAGCTGTCAACACTGCTGGTATGGACAAGTACAACAACCTCATTGCCTTCCAACAGACCCCGTTGTACAACGGGTGTAATAAGACTGTTCTCGAAAGTGTTATGGGAGTAATGAAGCTCAAAGTGGAGAACAAAATGAGTGTGAAGGCTGTTAATGATTGGCTGAAGTGGTTTGGTTCGTTGTTGCCCCCCGGTCATCGTCTTCCTACCACTTATCGTAAGGTGCGACAGATCCTTAAACATCTTGGCCTTTCCTACATCAAAATCCATGCTTGTAGATATGATTGTGTTCTCTTCTGGGGTGAAGATGCTTATGGGAATGATCTTGAATCCCTTGATGAATGCCCGGTATGTGGTACAGATAGGTATAAGTTGACTCCTGCCGGAAACAAGAAAACTGTGAAGATACTTCGGTATTTTCCGCTGATAGATAGGCTAGAACGGTTGTTCATGTCTGCACACACGGCTGAAGCTATGAGATGGTGGGCTGAGAGGAATTTGCCCGACGGTGATACGCTTATACACCCTGCTGACGGAGAGGCTTGGAAGCACATGGTGAAGGAGTTTTCTTATTTTGCATCAGATGTTCGAAATGTTTGGCTGGGGCTTTCATCTGACGGATTCAACCCTTTTGGCAACATGAGTCTTCAATACAGTATATGGCCAGTTATTTTGGTACCGTACAATCTTCCTCCATGGATGTGCATGAAGAAAGAATACAATATGCTCACTATGATCATTCCAGGGCTGGGTTATCCAGAAAAGTGTCTCGATGTGTATCTGAGACCCTTGATTGAGGAGCTTAAGTACTTGAGTGAGCATGGTCATCCCACTTATGACAAGTTCAAAAATGAGATGTTTCAGATGCATGTCATGCTTGTTGGCACCATTAGCGATTTTCCTGCACGCCGGTTGTTGTCGGGCAACGTTACCAGGGGATACAGGGCTTTTCCAGAGTGCATGACGGTTGAGTGTTGTAGACCTCATTGCAGGAAGATTGTACAGATGCGACATCGTTGTTGGCTTCCACATGATCACCCATTTCGGGAGGATGTGGAGGCATTTGATGGGACTGTGGAAACAGGTGAGCAGCCGAGGAGATGGACGGGGGATGAAATCTTAGAAGTGCTAAATGAATACGATTTTGGGCAGCTAAGCAATCATCCTGAGATAGTGGCGTCAATACTTGACAAACCCGACAGGTATAAATTCTGGACACACAAAAGTATTTTTTGGGAACTTCCTTATTGGTCCAAGTTGCTGATCAGACACTACTTAGATGTCATGCACATAGAGAAAAATGTGTGCGAGAGTGTGGTCGGCACAGTGTTGAATTGGGAGGGAAAAACTAAAGACGGCCCGAAGGCACGCATTGATCTTAAAAGGATGGGACTGCGAAAACATTTGTGGTTGAGAGATGGGAAGAAAAAAATGCTACAAGCTCCTTATACCGTGAAGCCTGCCCAGAAGAGTGAAATTTTTGGCTGGATGGGTAATGTCAGGTATCCTTCAGGCTATGCCGGAAATATAAGTCGATGTGTTAACTTCAAAGACAACAAAATGTACGGACTAAAGAGTCATGACTGTCATATACTGCTCCAACGCCTCTTCCCTGTTTTCATTCGAGGGTACCTGCCCAAAGAGGTGGTGGATCCGTTAGTGGCTTTGTCAAGATTCTTTCAGAAGTTATGCACGAGAGAAGTGAAGAAATCGGACTTGTTGGAAATGCAACAGGACATCATTTTTATCATGTGCAAATTCGAAAGGATATTTCCTCCAAACTTTTTCGACATCATGCCTCACCTGATGCTCCATCTTCCGGAACAATTGTTGCTTACTGGTCCAGTACACTACACATGGATGTATCCTATGGAAAGGTACGTAATGCATCTCTGAATCTGGCTATATATATGTCGATCTTTAATATTATTTATTCACTTATTGTTGCAATAAGCATAACATGCTCGATATGTAATTACCAATTTACAGACAATTAGGAGACTACAAAGACTATGTGATGAATAAATCTGCACCCGAAGGGTGTATCGCTGAAGCATATATTGCGCATGAGTGCGTAACGTACACCAAGTTGTATTTGGGAGCGTTGGAGGACCCTCCACAACACATGCCAGTAGATGGATGGCAGTTCAACCTTTCGATCATCTCCGATGATGTTGAAGTTTCTGGAAAGTTGCCCAACTCGTACAAGTTGGAACCTTATGAGCTAGTCATTGCTCATTGGTCGGTATTGATTAACTGTCCAGAAGTTCAATATTGGAAAAATTTGCACCTTTACTGCCCTGCTATTTCCGGTGATGTTGAGTACCACAACAAGACGTTCGCAAACTATTTTGGCAACTGGGTAAGTTGATACTTAAATTGACCTGTATATGATCGATGTTAAGTGCATGTCTCGCATCCTATTTATAGTTAAGTTAATAAATGATTATTTTCAGATGAATCATGTACAAGATGATGGTATCCCTCAGTGGTCACACGAATTGAGGCTCTTGGCGCAGAAACCGGTAACTTCCAGAGTTTATCCTATGTGTAAGGTAAATGGCGTGCTATTTATTTGTGAACATAGAGATGTCAGACGAAAAACACAGAATTCTGGGGTAATGGTGCATGGTGGGCAGAATGGAGTTGACTATTACGGTGTTCTCCATTCAGTTGTCGAATTAATATATGGGGAAGGCATGACCGTGCACTTGTTTAAGTGTAGATGGTTTGATACCGACCCTCAGAACACAAGGACCGATCAATACGGGATTTTTTCGGTGAATACTGCCACAAGCTGGTATGAAGATGATCCGTTTGTGTTGGCCACGGCGGTGAAACAATTGTTCTATCTTGATGATCTTGTGCATAAAGGCGCGTGGAAAGTGGTTAACCATGTTCTTCCACGAAACATATACAGTGCCTCAACCCTTGGTGTGACCTCGGATAATGAAGAAGTCAGTGCATACCAAGAGCCGAACGCAACTGGTATTCCTGAAACCTCAACAATTCGCCTTAATAATATGAGACAGGGCAGTGTGGTACGAACACATCAACCGAATCTTCTTGATGTTAATCAAAATGAAGACAATGAAGACTCAAGTGACGAGGACATACACATCTTACCTAAAATTAACTCGGAAACAGAGTCAAACTCAAGCGATGATTCTGATTATGTGCCTTAATTAATTAGTGTATATATATATGTATGTTATTTTGACTTAGAACGTGCAATGTAAAATGAATTTTATTCAGATTATCGACTGCCGAATCTTCTCGATCGATGAAATTGCTATATCCGGCCCCATCATAAATGAGAGAGCTCGAGAGATCGATCGAAAAAAAATACACAACCGATCGATTAATAATTATATCGTATTATTAAATAATAATTTAATAATTTGGTATTAACTATTAATAATTTCGTATTAATTTGGTATTAACTATTAATAATTTCGTATTAATTACCTATTAATAAATATATATATTAATACACTAAATATTTAATTAGTTTACCAGAATAATCAGAAAATTAAATAGAAGAACTATATCCGACGACATGCATATGAAAATCTCATCGGATATAGTTGAACCGAAACTATATCCGACGATATGCATATGAAATCTCGTCGGATATAGTTTCGGTTCAACTATATCCGACGAGATTACTTATCTCGTCAGATATAATTCTATTTTATATCCCGATCTGGGTACGTTTTGGGACAGAAACGAAACTGCCCCAAACTGCTCCAACGCCTCCGATCGATTTTCTGGGCTTTCATCGTTCTACAAGCAAGCAATCGAAGCTCAAGTGGTATTCCATCGATCCTCAAGCCAAATCCCTCGTCAATTAGTTCAAAATCAGGTTTGAAATTCCTAAATTCAAATTTTCGAATTTTTGTAATTTAAGTTAGATTTTGCATGTGGAATGTGTTGATCGATAATGTGGATGCATGTATTGATATAGCAATGGAATTTGTTAATTTTATGCATGTATTGATATATATTTTGGGATAATTTTGATTTTAGGTTAAATTTAGGTTAAATTTTGATTTTTTGGTTAAATTTCGAATTTTTTCCATGTTTTTTGCATGTATGTTTATATAGTGGAATATATTAGAATTTTAGGTTAAATTGGATTTGGAATTATTGGATTAACAAATTGGAATTGGAATTATCCAAGTTTTTTGTTAATTGGATTTGGAATTATTGTTGAATTTGGATTATTGGAATTATTGATATATATATATATCAATAAATTATTGGATTATATATGTATTGGATTTTATGGAATTATTGTTGATTTTTGTGGAATATTTATATATTGGAATATATATTGGATTATTGATATATATTGGAATATGCATGTGCTAGATTTTTTGGATGAATTAGGAATTTTTTTTAATTTTAATAATTTTATAGCAACGATGCAATGGTTTAATTGCGGACCTTCCCGAGGGGCCGGGTCGAGTACTTCGAGGGGGAGGTCCAGAGGGAGAGGGAGATCGGGACGTGGGGATCCTGGCTCGGGAGCTGGGGATCCTGATGGCACCGAAAGTCGGTCCGCATCAGGATCCACCAGTGTCCCCAACACTTACAGTCTTCCGCTGACCTCTCGACACCGTCAGCTAATGGGCGATGGACAACCTCAGCAGCAGCCCAAGCCGGCTCGATCCTCAGGCGCGAGGTTGGTTCATCAGGTCAGTCGCACGCCTTCAACGGATAGTGCGACTCAATCCTCGGTCCGAATGCCGGACATTCATCTCGAGGACCCTTCCCCCGTCATCCACCAGACAGCTCCTCATTCTTCCGAGGAGGCTGGTGGATCCACTCAGTCCTCGGCGAGGATGCGACTATGCTCGCCGCCTACATTATTCTTACCGTTGGAAATCCCGACGATACCTCACGTCGATTCCGACGGGATGCCTATTCCGGGACAGCTAGGGTTCATTACCCCGGAGCAGGCATATGCGTATATACCCTTCCCGGCACCTCTCTGGAGTGCGAGGATTCCGGGACAACGCACCGACGAATCAGGTAAATATTAATTAGTGATATCTTTTTACTCCCTAATATTTAAATTCAATTAGGTGTTGATGTTTAAAAAATTGTCTACATATATATGTGATAGGCGAGATCGTGCCCGGTGCCAAACAGAAGAGAACTAGAGGCCCCGTCGTCGGCAAGTTACTGGATGAAGCCATTCAGGCTAGCGGTGGTGGCCAACTTATGATTCCGACTGGGGATAGAGGGCATGTGATCGAGGGAAAGGTCACTCGAAAGTACGCGGGGATGGCGGGCAGCCTCATACGGGATAGAGTCCCAATGTTGTGGCCAAATTGGAATTCAGTGCCGCAATCCGTCAAAAATCAGCTGCATAATGCGTTGTCGGTGAGTTGAATTGTATATTCATTATGTAAATTATCTAAATAAATTTTTAATATTATTGATATATATATATATATGCATTGCAGAGGTGGTTCCGCGTGGATGCAGACATTAGACCCACGTGGGCGGATGAAGTGCATGGGAGCAGGTTTGCAGACGGGCATTTGTTTCAATTTTTTCGTTTCTTTTGATTATGTTCATACAATGTTGTTAGTTACTAACGCTTGATTTTATGGGTATATATAGGTATAAGGAGTGGAAGGCCGAGCTGAAGAAGCATTGGAAAAAGTACGGGGACGATCGTGAGGGTACCCCTAGCGAGTTTCGTTATAGGGAGTACGAGTGGCGATGACTTGTGGTTCACTTCAACAACCCGAAATTGAAGGTACGCAACCTTCAATCGATTTAATTTTTGTTTTATCGTACTTCCCTTAAATTATTTGGCTAATGAGTGTTTTTTTTATGTTTCATTAATCGCGCAGGCTCTTTCTGAAGTCAACACAAGGAACCGGGCCAAAAACACCAAAAATCATCATGCCGGTACCAGATCATACTCGGGTTGGATCGAGGAGGCGGCCAACCACCCAGAAGAGGATCCCCTTGTCTATACGATGCAGCACGCGTATCCGCAGTCCCCCGAATATGCTGTAAGTGTCCTTATAACAAAATAAACTTATTTCTTATTTATTTAGATTGTTTTTTTTAATTAATATTTTATTGTTCTTTGTCAATTAGGCGAGAATTCAGGAGGCGATTCTGGAGGTGTTGACTCAAGTGGCGAGAGAGCTCTATCCCAACACCCCCGATGCGGAACTCCCGATTGATCAGATTGATCGATCTGATCCGATCGTCAGGGCCAGGATTATGTCAACTGCGATCCCTCCAGGGAAGAACACATTCTACTGTAGGGGTTCCGGAAAATGGGGTCAAGGGCTGCTGAAGCATACCCCTGAATTCTCTCACGGATCGAGATCATCATCATCTTCGAGGACTAATGAGCTACACGACCAGCTTCATAGGCAATCAATTGAGATGGAAGCTCAACGGCGTCGGATCGAGGAGATGGAGCAAGCGCAAGCAGCAGAGCAGAATCGGTTGGTCGAACAGCAGCAGCAAATGGGGACATGGATGCAGCATTGTTATGCACAGTTGCAAGCATCTGGAATCCAGATAGCTCCCCCGCCCATTTTCGGTGCGCCACAGCCACAGCCACAGCCTCAGCCTCAGCCGCAGCCTCAGCCTTAGCCAGACCAGAACCAGGACCAACCAACTTTCTCCAATCCGTTTGACCACATAGACTTAGGACCAGGACCCCCTACATTTGAACAATTGTCGGTTTAATTTTTATTTTCATTATTTACTACGCATATGTATACAGATTTGAACGATTTCGGTTTTTATTATTTATTTATTTACTACGTACTATAGTTTCAATGATTGTTGATTTTCAATTTGAACAATATATAGATAGCGTGATTTTTTGTGAATGCAGGTTTTGGGATAAAACCCAAAACCTGCAAAAAAAATTAAATATTTTTAACTATAACCGACGATTTGTGTCAACATCGTCGGTTATAGTTTTCTCCACAGTCAACCATTTTGACCATGGAGAAAACTATATCCGACGATGACATCGTCGGATATAGTTTAAACTATGACCGACGATAAGATATCTCTGGATTTAGTGTCTCTATTTTCCAACGATAACCCTAAATTATCGTCGGATATGGTATTACCGACGTTTTATTACCGACGATACTATATCCGACGATGTGTCGTCGGATATAGGTATGACCGACGATAAACGGAAACAGACCGACGACACCAAGTCGTCGGTCATAGTAATTCTTCCGGTAGTGAGCCATGAATTCCAAGTTGCATGAATGAAAAGAAGAAGGAAGGGGTGTTACAGCCTTACAGTGATGGAGCTACAGAACGTGAGCCACATTGTCGACGAAGACGGCGGCTTGTTGGCCGAAGACTAGAGGAACGTTGATATCAGCCTCGCCATTGTTGGTGGTCACCATGGTCCATGGGTGTGTATCCAGCAAGGCAAGGACAACGATGAGTGATGTGCTTGTGTTTGATTGATGCACTCTAGCCAATTTAATTAGAGATGTTATTTTGCATAGACAGTCGGTCATTCAATAGTATAGTCCTCAATATTGATGCAGCACCGGTGATTTTGTATAAATGTTTATATATGTTTGAACTTTGGACAGGCTAGGGTAGGGTAGGGAGGCTCTGCATAAAAAATTATTTTCAACTAGTTTAACAAAATTACAAAAAACTAAAAATTATAATATTTAGAACAAATTTACGAATATATTTATATTATTTATAGACAAATAAATAAAAATTACAACAAAACACGATTTATTCTCAAATTTATAAAAATGTACTCATTAAAATAATGACTTAAATTTGAATAAAAATACACAAAAGAGGTGTCATTTTACAACAATAATAACAAAATTACTTGATAAAATTTAAATAGATCTATCACTCCCACTAAAGAATTATCCTGAACGTTGAAACAAGCCGCTACATCAATTCTTCTCTCGGATCTCTTCTTCTCTTGGTGGTAAACCTCTGGCCCAGTTTGGCAATCATTTTCTTTTTAGAAAAATTAGCTTATACTTTTTCTGAAAATAAGTAACTTGAAAAAAAAGCAAACAAAGTGTTTGAAATTTTTTATTTGAAAAGTCATTTGGCCTAATACCACCATCACCACCGTTTGTTAAAATCTCCAGATCTCACATTCTTATCTCATTTGTTTTCTATTTTTCCCAGATCTGATCCAACTGCTCTCTCTCTCTCTCTCTCTCTCTCTCTCTCTCTCTCTCTCTCTCTCTCTCTCTCTCTCTCTCTCTCTCTCTCTCTCTCTCTCTCTCTCTCTCTCTCTCTCTCAAGAGATCGAAACCAAAACAAATCCAATGGGCCACTCAAAGCAACATATGAGAGCAACAAACTCCAATTGTTAAGTTTTCCATGTGTCGTTTTGAATTAGGAAGAGAAATCTTTTGTTGGAACTCAGAACAAAGCGACGGCTGATGAGTAACAAAGTTAGAGAGGTTGACGTTGAGAAAACATGGGACGAGCGCATCATTAAAATATTGTATAAGGGTATATTTGGAAATTTGGTCAATTTCATTAAAATTACTGTTCATCCGTGTTATTACACAAAAAATTATTTTTAGAAGTACTTATTGAGCTGCTTTTCAAAATAGTGAAGAAATCTACTTTTCTCAAAATTAAGCTTGGTTGAAAATAAGTTGGTTTACCAAACACTTCTATTTTCAAAAGTTATGAAATAAGCTCCTTAATTTATAAGTTAAGCATTATCAAACACAGTCTATTTCTTATATTTTTTTCTCGATTTCTGTTTATGGATCGAAAACCAAGAAACAAATAAAAGAGAACGGGTGCATGCAATGTCGGCGATGCTCATGATCAGTTGCTCTTTGTTTTGCCATGGAGGTAGATAGAAAATGTCAATGCTTGTTCAAATAAGGGTATAAAAGACCTTTTATTGCCTTCTAGTGATCAATTTTCAACAATTGTCAAAAAGAAAGATAAAAACCATTTTGGTGACTCAAATGTGGGTATTTTTTAAAACTTCTTCTTATAATACCTATTGATTTTTATTCCTATTTATGAACTAATCAATTCCTAATAAGTAAACATGTACTTGAGTTCTAAAATTATATCGATGCACTTGAACAGGCCGTTCAACGGTAATAATGAGTTAATGCAACTCTTTTACATCTTCTTATGGAGGTTAGGTGCATCTGCTTAAACCACTCGTATGATCTTGGCTCATGTGAAATGCTTAAATTGGACATTGCAGTATAATGTCTAGCCACTTTGACGGTACCGTCATGCTTATATGTGACCATTTGGTTAAAACTTTCTTTACGGAGATTGTGTGTGGTCAAATTACCTATATAACAGAGGTGAGTTTTCCCTGTACCTGTAGCTAGAATAGTAACTACAGTATCAATCCGTGTGAGGCACACGTGCAAAGCAATTTTCCCAACCCAAACCTATCGTTTCTGGCCCTCTTTCTCTGCATTCTCTTTCCCCTAATCTCACTTTGCATCTCTCAGCACAGAACGAATCCAGCCTCCATCTTGAGCTTCTATTACAAACCGATTAGCCCACCTTCCACGAATCCAGCCTCAAATCTCTTGGTAGGGTTTGACCCAATCAGAGCAAGCAAAGAATCAAGTCTCTGGGGCAAGCGAAGAATCAGGTAAATCTCTATATCTACCTCTTCTTTGATCAATTTTTATATTTGCAAAAGATGTACACGATTTCAAGATATCTACTCCAGCACTGAAATCGTTGAGTATTCGATCTTCCTGCTTTCCAAAATGTAGATTTTCTATCACTGCCCCAAAGCTTGAGAGCATAAAAATAAGTATGGAAAAACATAAGTAGGAGGAGAGAATTGTATTCAATAGATATGTTCAGTGATTTACAATACAGATACATAAGCCTTATATAGGCAACAATGAGTATGAAAGTCTTCTATCTATAAATGCATATCAACGACTAGAAAGAGATATGGAAAACATACAGAGCCTAGCTAATGCATAGCTCACCCTAGATATGTAGAAATTGTGCAGCTTGATTGCAGCTAATGTTGACAAGCAGTAGCTTCAGTAAATGTGCAACAACTAGCAACTATTGTTGACACAACAATAAGCTTCAATAATAAGGGAGGATGGTTCTTCGTTTCCAGTAAGTTTTTCCCTCAGTACAACATGTCTATCCAAAGCAAACATCTATTTCGGCAGCGTCGACAGAGAAACAAATAAAGCTCTAGATCATCAGGCTAACAGCGGAAGGAAAATTCATGCTAACAACAGAAGGCTGTTGTTTGCACAAGTTTCTGGTGTTGAATATTTGTCTCTTTCAATGCCCAAAACTTTTGCAAGTTATCTGCCACAGCTTTTCAATAACTTGAAGCGATAGGAGTTGGCACTTTCCAATTACTCTTACTGGGGATACATGATAGACTTACTGAAACCGTTTCCCTGTAGTTGTAATAGTAACTACAGTTCCAATACATGTGAGTCAATAAAAAAACAACCCACAGTTTTTCGATAAGTAGATGAATACTTTTCCTGTGTAAACAAACCATTCACAGAGTCTACCATCTCTGGAGCAGCAAATTCTATCTTCTCCCAACTCAAACCCATCGTTCATGATCCTCTCTCTCTCTCTCTGCATTCTCCTTCCCTTACTCTCACTTTGCACCTCTCTCCGTTTGCATCTCTCAGCAGAGAACGAATTCAGCCTCCATATCAAGCTTCCATGAATCCAGCATAATTAGGTAAATCTCTATCTCTTCTTTGATCAATTTCTTTTTCTTCTTTCTGGAATCTCTGTCTCTCTTCTCGACCTCGCTCTCTCGGCTTCGCTCTCTCACCATCTACTCTCCTCGCTCATCTCCTCTGCAATCTCTTTGTTCTCTCTCTCACATTTTCGGTTCAGGTAAGTTCATTACCGATGGATTTTCTTGGGTCCGATCAATTTCCTTTTATGTAGTCAAGTTTTGATATGGGTTGTCGTTCTAGGTAGTTGAATCGATCGATCTTCTTGGGTCTGATTGATTTATCGTTAGCAGTATAGAAGCAACAGAGTTCGTCCTAACTTTTCATAGCTACAATTTAGAAGAAGAAGAAAGGCAAGATCTGTGATCTGTGTCCGAATATCAATTTATCAATCGTGCTTTTTCTATCCATTTCGTTGATTCGTTTAAGTTCCAAGTTTGGTACTTTGAATTTCCCTGATTAAATTTGTTGTGGGTACTTTGGGTTGATGTGCGTGCTTGACCTGTTTCTACTGATTGGGTTTGGATGTGCGTGCCACACTTTGAGATCCGCTACGATCACCCATCACATGTATGCCTTAAATCTTCGATTCAAATTCGTCATCTCTGTTTGTTTCAATTTTTGATTAGGGTCCAATTTGATTTAATGGAATTGGATTTAATTGCATTGAACTGGGTCTAAAGTTGAATTTTTGGGGTATGTTGATTGTTTTGGGTCCGATTTAGTTTTTCGATTTGACTTCGATTTGTTCACGAACCGAATAATTTATGCTAATTTGAATTTTATGGGTTTGATTCGGTTGTCGTACTCGGCTATATGTTTTTGATGTGGAATTGAGGCAATAGATTATGCCGGTTTTTCTCTTAATTGACGAAATTGTATACTAAACCTCAGAATTGTGTAAATGTATGATTGTTATTGCAATTATGTTCATTAGATTAGGTTCGGCTTCTGCTTACTGTATTTCAAAGTCTGTTTCTCTCTATGTGGACACGAGACCTCGCTCCTTGCCACCATGACTTTTGAGAGCTATTCTTCTTGGGTAGGAGCTTCTCTTGCATTTACCTTTATTTCATTGAAAGACTTCATCTTATCATAGCTTCAAATAGATACATTTTTTTGGTTGGGTTTTGGTATTGATGTGGTTGGGAACTTGGGATACGACGCTTAATCTGTTTGTATTTATACACGCTCTGTTCTATTCACCACAGCTATAGCTCTCCTCTCTCACGTTTTAAATTTAGGTTGGTTCTTTTTTTCCCTAATTTTGCTTCTTTATCTCGATTGATCTTCTATTGCGGTGATCTGGTTCAATTGGGATTATGGAGTTCAATTACATGTGTGCAAAGATCTATTGGCATAGGAAGGAATTTGCTTGATGGCAAAAAGTAATAGGAGATTTGTTTACTGTTGGTATATGAAGTTCAATTCAGGATAGCAGATGATTGGTAATCTTTATAGTACATGAGAACATGGTTGATTATGTGAAAAATACATGTCAGGTCTTTAGGATCTCCTTCCCCCTCATATTTGAAGAGACTTAGCTTTCATACTTCTATGAGAGCTTGGTTGATTCTTTTCCGATTTCTTCCGTTTGTGACCGACATGGGTGAGGTACTGGTTGCATATGATAATCATGTATGTATTTTAGTTTTAAGTGTATATGAACATGTCAGTTGTATATGTGATGAGGATGAATTTTTTTGAAAATACAGCCTGTAAGGATAACAATATATGTGATGAGGATGAAATTTTTTTCATAATCTTATCTATATTGTTCTGTTTGTTTCGTTGTCTAATATGAATTAGGAGCTTTAATTTATAAACAGATATCTTTTGTTATCATGTTCAGTCAATTGCTCTTTTTTAATAATTGATTTGTCCTTTTTTTTCCCTGTTCTTTTTGGGGTGTTGGGGTTGCTGGCTTATTCTCATCTTCTTCATTTACATGAGTTCTCTTCTGTTTGTAGGTTGTATCCTATTTGTGGAGACAATATTCTTTTTTCCCTGTTTGTATGATTTGTGCCGGTTTATATAATTTAGCTATGTGTATCTTCCTATCTTTTATGAGTTCATTTTGTTTTCTTAGTAGATTGTGTAGTTTTGATTCGTTGTTTCCTATATTTGATTGTTGAGAGTGGTATGTGGGGGTGTTTGATTGTCTATGGTGGTGTTGGGGTTAATTTCATGAATGCCAAATTCTTTTGTTTTCCAATTTATAGCATAGGTGCGAGTATGTTTTCTTCATATGTCATCGAAACCTTAGGTTGCTATTTTGTTGTTTTCGATCGATTGGAATGAGTGAGTTGGGTGAATATTTGGGTTTTGCTAATTTGAATCAGGATTTTTATTTGTTCGCTAATCGATTTTAGATTTCGTATAATACTATTCATCGGTGATTTCCTGATCAATTCTTTTGCATTCAAATTATATAAATGTAAAGCCTTTTTGGTGTCGCTATCAGTAATTGGTTCTTTTTTTTTGACATGCTCATCCTGAGGGGTGTGATTTGAAAATTCAGGTTTTGAGATTTGGAGTGATTTGAGATTCAGTTCACACATTGTGTATTGTAGATTTACAGATCATTTTTTTTTGTACGTGGTAATATTGGATAACAAATTTTTTATTTTAAATTTGACTGGGGTTGATTGTTTCTAAATAGAGTCTCTGGGGTTTATCTTTTTGTTTGTCTTTGGTACCTTGATTTTTAATTGCTTATGATTGATGTTACATTAAAATTGTTTAGGTGGATTTTTAATAATGTATGCCTCTAATTTAGGCTTGAGTGATGTTCTTGGCTATGTGGTTTAAGATTTAGAGAACTTCTTGCCTTGCAACTTTTGTTTATATGATGAAGATACACTTTCTTGCCAACCTTGATTAATTTATGTGTTTGATAGAGAGAGAACCAGTTTGCTATTGGTGGCTGCTTCGATATTAACCTCCGGAAAAGAAAGCTGAAGGAAAAGGAAGACCCCTCTGCCCAAGGTGAGACATATTTACTCTTCTAGAGTTAGTACCTATATGTCTCATGTTTGTTGAATTTTATTTACTTTTTGCATAATTAGAAAGCATTTGAGGCTCTTTATTTGGTTTCTGTACCAAAAATTGAGATGATATGGTTGAATTAGACTCCCAGTTATGGTTCGGTCTCTGCGTCTTTCCGTTCAAGTTTCTATGTTTGTGTTGTCTCAAAAGTGTTTGTTTCATCTATAGTCCTTGAAGTATATTGTTAGTGTTTGCTGTTAATTTTGAGCAACGATCTTTATGAAGTCTTAATTTCCAGATGTTGTTTGTTGTGTATTATTTGGAATTGTGTTTAGATTTTTACACAATGATACAATAAATGATATGCATGAATTTTGAAGATTTGAAGGGCTGGGTACATGCCTTCCCTTTATGCTGAGATTATATAAGATCATAGAAGTCATGTGACTTGATTTGGATGCTAAAGATTATATAAGATTATGTACACTTAGATGCTAAAGATTTGTCTTTTGCTTTTTTATGTAGGTGCTTTTCTATCCAATCAATGTCACATGCTCACAGTCACATTCTCACACAATTGATTGTTTTAGATAATTGCTTATTTTTTATTTTCAGTCATGGGGCGAAGGAAAAATATTATCTGTAGGAGTAAAGAGACCACAATGTACGTTGACACAGCCGCGACAGTATCTGGTAGTTTGTTTCACATTATGTTCTTTTTAGTGACGTCAATGTTTGTATTGTTTGTTCTTGATACATAATTCATGTCTGGTAATTCTAAAAATGTTTTGCAGGAATTGACCAGAACATGATGTACTCAGATAGAAAACGATTCTTCTTTCAACCCATTTCTAATGAATATTTGGCAGAGACATCGACACAGAATAACGAGGACAATGCAGCTTTCCAGCAAGCTATTGCAGGTATTGTAATGCTGTCTAAGTTCTTCGTTTTTCTCTCTCATCCTTCTGTTTGAATTAATGTCTACAAGTGTATATGCATATATAATCTTCATTTGTTTGTGTTTGTTGATACTCTGAATTGGTATTTTGAATTTTTTTGGTAAACAATGTTTTTCTTTTTCCTTGGCGTAAATAACATGCATAGAGTGATGAGGAAGTTGCAGAATCAGGATAAAAACGCATCCTTGGAGGTTTATATTATTGAACTTGATATAATTTTGTTTGTTGCATAAAAACTTTGTTTATATAATCTTCATGAAGTTATCTCACTGGTGTAAATAGAAGAGTGCTTTATGAGAAATATTTTTACGTATGTATATTCTGCGTTTTGATTTTATAAAGCCTTGAATTATTCTTATTTTGTTTGTCATGTGAAACCTTTGTTTTCATATGATTTTGACGAAGTCATCTTATGTGTTGTAAACAAAAAGTGCGCTGTAAGGAATAGTGTTCTTTGTCACTTTTGATGTTTTCTGGTGTACTGAAATTGTTTTGGAGCGAATCACCAAGTCAAGAGGTCTTTTAGCAAAAGACGATGTTTTTTAAAACTTTTTCCTGATGAATCTTTTGTAGGGACAACAGAAAAGAACCACGATGACGATGCAGATCTCTATGAAACTATTGCAGGTATTTTATGCTGCCTAAATTCTTTGTTTCAATTTTTTTTATGTTTGGATCGTTTAATGGAATTCAAATTTGTTATTCAGATATGTTGCGCAAGAGGAAGCATGACTCAATTGACAAATGCATAGCATTAGATCAAGCGGAACCTTCTTCCTTTAAGAGATCATACTTATCTGCCGGTACCTCTCATCAGTGTTTGCGATCTCATGAGTTAGAGATGCGTGAAAACAAGAGTAGTGATGATGAAGCGCAGGAGGATAGCGACGATGAAGATGTTCATAGAATTGTATCAGGTGTTGTACCACATCATTATTAGAGTGTTGCTAAGTAGTATTAGCTAAATAGTTTGATTGTTGTTATCTATATTACAGTACAAATAACAAATAATGTGCATAGATTAAGTAGTGGTTCACAAATTCATGCTAAGTTTACATATCCATACCATGAGATCCCATAATGTATTGGTTAAAATATAGCCTCATTTGTCTTCAAAATGTTGCTTGCTTTTCTGTTTTTCTGAGCCAAAAGTCAGCTTTCCAGTGCACTGTTCCATCAGCTGTATAACAATAGTGGGCTATTTATGTGGTTTTGCTATTGTAGAAATTAAAGTTTAGTTTTTAGAGTATTTGGTTTACAAATATTACTACTTTTTGTTTCAAGTCTTAATTTAGCTTTAGATGATGTAAAGGTAGAACCTTCATGATTTTTGGGTTCAATTTTAGATTTTTAGTGGTGGGAATCTTCAATTGACATTCGTATGTGAGACATGAAGCTCAAATGATTAATACGAGTTATTTGAAGTATCATAAGGATTTGTTTGATAGTTTGATATATGGTTTGTGGTTGTTTGTAGTTTGTCAATATCATAAACAATGATGAAAAGTTTGTGGTTTAAACTGTGACGAAAGTTTGTAGTTTTTGGTTTGAAATTTTGGTCTGAACTATAGTATTATAATTTTTAGTTTGAAAATTTATAGTTTATCCCTTTTTTATACAAGACATCAAAATTAAATCAAGTATAGTAGACTATATGCGATTATGTTTGCTTACTTCTAAGCGTTTAAAGTGACCTATAAAACTATATATTTTGTACTTGAGAGAGAAAGTTGATGAAATTATTTCAGGTAGTATATGGATATAGTATCTTTTATATGCTATAGTTGTCTTGAACAATCTAATAATTGTGTTTATGTATCAATCTAATAATTGTATTTATGTATTAATCACAGGTCTTCATGGAACAATTTATGGGCAGGCATCATATCAACGAACCCAATCAACCTATCCAGGTGAGGACAAACTTAAATATTAATTATCAATTAATAAATTTTCGTTACCTGCCATTAGTTATCTAATTTACATTTTTATGATGTGATCACAGGAGTCATTGTGGATTATAATGACTCCGGTGATGATGTTTATACATGTGAACACTGTGCTGCCCTCTTTTGGTTAGATGAAGCATTAAAAAAGAAAAAAAATAACTGATTGATTTACACTCATTGTTGTGAAAAAGGACAAGTCCAACTTCCGATATCATGTCCAACTCCAGCTTTTCTTGATGAACTGTTAAATCCAATTAATGGTCGAAAAAGTGTTTTATTCCGTGAAAATATTAGAGTTTATAATTCCATGTTTGCTTTTACTTCTATGGGGGCTAAAATTGAATATCGCATAAATAATGGAACAGCACCTTATGTATTCAAAATTTGTGGACAAGTGCATCATTTAATGGGTTCAGTTTTACCATCCGAAGGAGAAAGTCCTAAGTATGCTCAACTATATGTGTATGACACTCAGAATGAAATTTCAAATCGTATAACAACTATTGATCCAAATAACGCAAACAACAATATTGATGTTAATATTGTTAAAGGATTAGTAGAATTGTTGGATGAGTGTAATGAATTAACCAAAATATATCGATATATCAGAGATGATTTTGAGAATCATTTGTTGTCCAATTTTGATTTCACTATACTGATCGTGAAAAAATTGATAGCAAGCAATACGAATTACCTTCTGCTTCTGAAATTGGTGGATTGATTGTGGGTGATATAGGAGAATTTGATTCCAATAGAGACATAATTATTCGATCAAACGATGGACCGTTGAAACGAATATCTAAAATTCATCCAAAATTGATGTCATTACAATATCCGCTTCTTTTTCCATATGGAGAAGATGGATTTAAAATAAATATGAAATTTAAAAAAATTGCGGAAAAAAGTGACAATAAAGATAGAAAATTGACAATGAACAAATTTGTATGTTACCAAATTCATGATAGAGAAAATCAATCGAGTACTTTGTTGAAAGGTGGAAGATTATTTCAACAGTATTTAGTCGATACATATGCAACGGTCGAAGAAAATCGATTAGAATATATAAGGAATCATCAACCAGAACTGAGGTGTGAAACATGGAATAATATATCAACATTTGTTTCGAGTGGAATTGTCCAAGGCTCAGATATTGGAAAAAGAGTTTTTCTTCCTGGTTCTCACACGGGCAGTCCAAGAGATATGATAAATAATTATCAAGATGCAATGGCAATTTGTAGAGAATACGGTAATCCCGATTTGTTCATTACTTTCACGTGTAATGTGAAATGGCCAGAAATTTTGAGATATTTTGAAAAAAAATCAGGATACAAACCAGAAGATCGTCCTGATATTGTTTGTCGAATTTTTAAAATAAAAGTGGATGATATGATTGCTTATATTAAAACAGGAAAACCCTTTGGAGAAGTTGATGCTCACGTGTGTACAATTGAATTCCAAAAGCGAGGGTTGCCCCATGCTCATATATTATTTTGGCTTAAACATAAATACAAATGTTATACAGCAAATGATATAGATTCCATAATATCAGCAGAATTACCCGATAAAAATGTTAACCCACAGTTATTTGAAATAGTTAGTCAATTCATGATTCATGGTCCTTGCGGTCAACTTAATTCAAATTCTCCATGTATGCGAGACAAACAATGTACAAAACATTTTCCAAAACTATTTATTACAAACACGATTTTTCAAGCAATTAAGGCTCCTGAGTATAGACGTCGCGATGATGAATCACGTTTTGTAGTTAAAAAAGGAGTTCATGTTGGTAATAATTATGTTGTTCCTTACAATGCTAATTTGTTGATGAGATATAATGCTCATATAAATGTTGAATCGTGTTCTCAATCTATGTTAATTAAATATATATTCAAGTATATAAATAAAGGACCTGTTAGAGCCCGCGTGTTAGTTCGTGACAATATAAATGATGAGATCCAAAATTATCTCAATTGTCGATATTTAACTCCTCATGAGTCCGTATGGCGTTTGTTTGAATTTTCCATTCATTCTAGATTTCCTGCAGTTCAATATTTAAAAATTCATTTGCCCAAAGAACAAACTATTTTTTTTCATCAAACTAATTCTCTTGAAAATGTGTTAAATGATCCGAATATAGAAACTACTATGCTAACTGCTTGGTTTCAAGCAAACAAGACTTATAAGAAGGCAAAGAAATTAACATATACTCAATTTCCTACTAAATTTGTTTGGAATGATAATAAGAAATTATGGACCCCAAGGAAACAATATCGCGTACTCGGTAGAATAGCTCATGTGCCACCAATTGCAGGTGAATTGTATTATCTTAGAATACTTTTGAATATTCAAAAAGGATGTACCGATTTTGATTCAATAAAAACAGTGAATAGTGTAATATACTCTACGTATCAAGAAGCATGTCGAGCCTTAGGGTTGCTAGGTGATGATAAAGAATGGATAGAAGCATTGTTAGAATCTACTTTTACTGCCACTTCTTCTCAAATTCGTTATTTATTCGTTACGATTATTTTATTTTGTAATGTCTCAGATCCTCGAGCTTTATTTGATACATATTGGATTAACATGTCTGATGATATAGTACACAAAATTAAATTAAATTTTAATATGCCAAATCTTACCATACCTAATGATGAATTAAAGAATGCTGTTTTATGTGAACTTGAAAAATTGTTTAACATGTCGTCGAGTACTTTAAAAGATCATCAATTACCAATGCCAAAGACACAACATATACATCAACTTGATAATAGGCTCATTAGAGAAGAACTAGATTTTGATTGTGAAGTGCTAAAACAAAAATATTCTGACTTAATTACTAAACTAAATAGTAGTCAAAAAATGATATACAATGAGGTGATCAAAGCCGTCGAACAAAAGAACCCAAGATCATTTTTTGTTTATGGTAGCGGAGGCACAGGAAAAACTTTTTTATGGAATACTATCATTTTTAGATTGAGATCTGAAGGCAAAATTGTTTTAGCGGTTGCTTCATCAGGCATTGCTTCATTATTACTTCCGATAGGCAGAACAGCTCATTCACGTTTCAAAATAAAACCAATTATAGATAAAGATTCAAATTGTAATATAAATAAACAAACCAATCTTTCTAATTTAATTGAAAAGGCTGAATTAATCGTTTGGGATGAAGCTCCTATGTGCAATAAATGGTGTATTGAATCAGTAGATAGAACATTGCGGGATATTTTGTCAAAAAAAGAAGAACCATTTGGAGGAAAGACTATTCTATTCGGTGGAGATTTTAGACAGACGTTGTCAGTCATACAAGGTGGTAGCAAAGAACAAGTCATTCAGGCATCATTTAATAATTCATATTTGTGGCCTACCATTACAGTCTTTCATTTAACTGAAAATATGAGATTGTCGACTGTTGGTTTAAGCAGTGTAGAAAAAAATGAAATTAAAGATTTTGCTGAATGGATACTACAAATAGGAGAGGGTCAATTAGAATCAAAATTTTCTACAGATGATCCTGATGTAAGCTGGATTGATATACCAGAAGAATTACTTGCTGATCCAACTATTCATCCTATAGAATCAATTTTTCATGCAACCTATCCCAATTTTTTAACCAAATATAGTGATACAGATTATTTAAGAGAACGTGCTATAGTGACTCCAAAAAATGTAATTGTACATGAAATAAATAATTTTGCAGTTAAATTATTACCCGGTGATAATAAATCATATTTTAGTTCGGATTCAATTTCATACAATTCAGGTAATAGCGATAATATCAATATTTTATATCCCATTGAATTTTTGAATAAGCTTGAATTTAGCGGATTGCCTACACATGAACTTATTCTGAAAGTTGGCATGCCTATAATGTTGTTAAGAAATTTAGATCAGATGCGTGGTTTGTGTAATGGTACGAGGTTGATTGTGACAAAATTGTTTGAAAGACTAATTGAGGCAAAAATACTTACAGGAAACAACATGGGAGAAAAAGTTTTTATTCCTAGGATAATATTATATGCAACGGAAACTAAATGGCCGTTTACGTTTAAAAGACGTCAATTTTCTGTCAGACCATGTTATGCAATGACAATAAATAAGAGTCAAGGCCAGTCATTAAACCAAGTAGGAATATATTTGTCTGAACCAGTTTTTACTCATGGACAATTATATGTAGCACTATCTAGAGTTACGTCAAAGAAAGGGCTTAAATTTTTTATAAATAACGATGACGACATCCCTAATAATTGTACTAAAAATATTGTTTATAAAGATGTGTTGCAAAATATATAATTGTAAATTTTTGATACATCACATATACATTTTCATTATACTCACCTAGATTTTTTCAGGATCAATTTCGGCTATGTATACATACATTCACAATTTGTATAAATTGATTGCTAGAAAATGATGTGATTCACAATTTCGCCATGTATACATACATTCACTATTTTTTTGTTAAATAATTTGATTTTGATGCCACAAAACTTACAAAATATCGAAAGTTAACTTTTGTGATTGAACTATTTGGACCATGTTGATGACATCGTGGCTGACCATTTTGTTAGCACATCAACCACTTCTTTAGAGGTTCTTATCCTTCCCTGGAAATCATCGATCAAAAGGTAAGTTCCAACTTTCACTAAACAGTATAATCAGTGCTCTCACGTTTCTCTCTCTCTCTCTCTCTCTCTCTCTCTCTCTCTCTCTCTCTCTCTCTCTCTCTCTCTCTCTCTCTCTCTCTCTCTCTCTCACCCGTACCAACTCTCATTGCAAACTCAGACATAGACTTTCCCTCACTCTCATTGCTGCCAACATTAAGCATTTTCTTCTTCGATGACGTCGAAAATGGAGAACAAACACAACGTTCAAGGAGATCAAGCTTGCCAACCCCATCTTCGAGATGTACGGTCAGATTTGGATGCTTCTAAAATTTTCAACAGGTGTCACTTTGACTGTATTTTTTATATATATTATTGCTTTAATACATTACTCTGTAAAAAAACTTCAATTTTACATTACTTTGTTTAAATCAATAATTTTGTTTTCTTTGAAATTCTCATTTGTACAAAACCGCTCCTCGGCATATCTCTTCAATGCAGTTTGGATCTCTTGCATTCGTATTATAAACAAATCATTACTTTATATATATGCACAGATCTTTCCTGCCTTCTTTTATCTTATCTATTCTCTACATTAATGTACTATTACTCACCGAAACAGTAGTGATAATACTGCCCCAACGGGGCGGGCGTCCACCTAGTGTTGTTACAGGGGACAGAAATTTATGTGCCTGTACAGATTCAATATTTGGGGGATGATACCGGGTTTTGGAGATTCGGGTTGTGATGTTCCAGCAGAGACTCAAATGCTTCTTTTGGAAGCAAAAGAAAAGTCTAGCAGTGGCACTTTCCACCAAAATGGATCCTTATCTGTGTCTGAGGAGCCAATAAGTACTTTCTACATACTTATGTTACCAGTTTTGGATGGAGCATTCAGGGCTACTTTGCAAGGCAACACTGTCAATGAGCTCGAGTTTTGCGTTGAAAGCGGTTCGTTTTTCCCTTATCTCTATGCTTGAAATTGTGGTTATACTTTTGACTGTTTTGTGGTCACATTTGATTGTCTTCAATTTTTTTGCTTGTATCGACTCCAGGGGATCCTGAAGTTCAAACCTCACAAGTAACTGAAGCAGTTTTTGTGAATTCAGGAGATAACCCATATAAGCTCATTGGGGAATCTATGAAGTATGTTATCTAAATTTTTTTAGATGATTTCAATTCATAAATTGTTACATAAAAAAAACTCCATAAAAAACTAGGACAGGGTATGCTATATATATATGGATCTATGTTAATGATAGCTGCTAATGAAACAATATACATGGATCATGGATGGTTCATTATGTTTTCATTATGTTCTTCATGCAGGATTCTGGCCAAGCACAAAGGTACATTCAATCACATAGAAAACAAGAAGGTAAGAGAAATTGACCTATATGAATTTCACTGTCATGAAGAACATGCAAATTGAACAGCTTGCTAAATCTGTTGTGCTGTAAACTATATAACAGACACCAGAACATGTAGATTGGTTTGGATGGAACACCTGGGATGCATTTTATGACGACGTTGATCCAGAAGGAATTGTACTCGGCCTTAGAAGGTCTGTATTTTTTTTCCCGAAGTAGAGAGCCACTGTGATTGTTCAAAATGTTCAAATTGAGGAAATTATGAAACTCTGAAGCGTATATGTTTCTGTTTACTGTTCTAGTCTTTCCAAAGGAGGGTGCCTACCAAAATGTCTGTATATTGATGACGGATGGCAGACTAAAGTACTCAAACCACCGGACGCACCGAAGTAAGAGTGGTTTTTCGTGTTTTGATTCATATATACCTATTTGATGATCCCATCCTTCTTGATCTGCATCATATTGATCATCTCGATCATTTGCCTCAAATGCATAGATGTGTGGCCAGATCGGTAAGCATAGAGGAGAATGATAGATTCAAAGGCGGTCCATCAGGGAAGTCATCATATGCTAATCTCCGCGAGTTTGTAAAAACTATCAAAGAGGAATTCGGACTCAAGTATGTACCTTCCTTGATTTAATGTTCTTTTCGTGTACTAATTCGTTACAGATCGATTTTAAGTAAGTAATGCCAGTGCAGGTTAGTATATGCATGGCACGCTTTATTTGGTTCGTTGGGAGGGGTGCTTCCCACATCTGAAGAACTGAGGAAATATAATCCTCATATCAAAACCATATCTCAGTCTCCTGGTAACTTGAGTCACCTTGTATCTGTGGCCATCGAGAACATGGAGAAGCATGGTCTCGGGGTGATTGACCCTTCGATGATTCATAGATTTTATGATGATCTCCATAGCTACCTTGCAAGTTGCAATATAGATGGAGTTAAGCTAGACACACAGAATGTAGTGGAACTCATTGCCACTGGTTATGGAGGCCGCGTTAAATTGATGAGGCACTTCCAAGAAGCCCTCGAGGAGTCTGTCATCAAGAACTTCAAGGGCACAAATAACCTTCTTTGTTGCATGAGTATGAGCAATGACTATATTTACAGGTTAGATCGATTTAATTACTCTTTTACATCTTTCACTTTTACCATTATATATGTTAAAATTAGCTTTTGATTGATGAATATTTCTGCTTTCAATCCTTTTATCAGCTCAAAGAAGAGTGCATCTGCAAGAGTGTCCGAGGATTTCATGCCATTAGAGCCCACTTTTCAGACTCTACATGTTGCTGCTGTAGCTTTTAACAGTCTTCTTATGGGAGAGATTGTTGTACCAGAATGGGACATGTTCTTTGTAAATCGATGAATTCCACTATTTAACAATATAGCTTGATTTTCCTATCCATTAGCTCCAAATTTCATTGATCGATTTCTTGTTCTGCCATCTTAGTATCATTTCTTTGTCATTTCAGATTGACCATTACACAGCAGAGTTCCATGCTGCAGCAAGAGCATTAGGTGGATGTGCAGTATATATCAGGTAATTAAGTATCAACTTGTTAGGTAATTTGCTATACATTGTACCTATTTCCTGGAAATTAACATGTAATTCACACTTGAATAGTGACGGTCCTTGATCATGTGCAGTGACAAACCAGGCAGCCATAATTTTAATGTCCTCAAAAAGCTTGTGCTGCCTGATGGCACTATTTTAAGAGCTAGATTTTCTGGCCGGCCGACTAGGGATTGCTTATTCAGTGACCCCGTGGTCGATGGAATCAGGTCATATGCTTGGTCACCCTAACAAGTAACAACTATCTAGCAGAGCTGTGTTAACAACGGTGACTAATTTTCGAACTTTGGTTCATTACAGTCTACTGAAAATTTGGAATGTTAATAAGTTATCAGGAGTTGTTGGTGTCTTCAACTGTCAAGGAGCCGGAAAGTGGCCACCAACGCATGGTGCCATATATGTGCCTCCCTTGGATTCTGCAGCAGCACTTACAGGCCTTGTCAGCCCCCAAGATGTCAATATGCTTGAAGAGGTTGCAAGTGAAAGTTGGAGAGGAGAGTGTGCAGTATATGCATTCAATTCAGGTTACCTATACGGTATTTTTCATGTGCAACTTTCCTTTAACAAAGTCCATACTGAGCATCTAGCTTGGTGCATGCAGGTACTCTTTCTGTAATGCCAAAGAAGGACAACATTGAAGTATCCTTGGATTCGTTACAATGTGAAGTTTTCACTGTATCTCCTATTAGGGTGAGAGCTAAATGACTCCACTTTGCTTTACTCGGTTACACAACTTGAGTACTTCTCGAAGAAATGTAGACACTAAATGAGTGATACTGTAACAGGTTTTTGGTGACGATCTTCAATTTGCCCCAATTGGGTTGCTGGACATGTACAATTCAGGAGGAGCACTTGAATCTCTAGAGTACAGCAATGATCAGTCTGACTGTGTTGTGAAGGTTGGAATCCGATGATGTGGTCGATTTGGAGCCTACTCCAACAGAAAACCAAAGTCTTGCTTGGTGAACAAGAAAGAGAAGTTTATAGTCTACAATGCCGACACTGGTCTGTTGGTACTTAAACTTCAGGGCGATTGCAAAGTAAGAGAGATTGAGTTCATGTATTGAGCCCCATCTACAGCTTTGTTCTAAGTCTAGTTGAAGCTGAGTAATCATCTCCCTCAGAGCTGTAAACAATGCCGTGCACATGCTTTTCATGCAAGTTTATATGTACAGTATATGTAGTTATGTATGTGTCCACATCTTTCTGTTTCTTTGTTTTGTTTTTGTTGTGCCAAAGTCGACATGAGCTAAGCTGAGCTGAGTATTTGGGATTGGTCTAGTGGTCAAGGTATTGCATCTCTCCGTTTGCCATCTAAGGTTAGAATAAAGAAAATTCCACATGAGGATATACTTATATTTTCGTTCAATAATGATCAACCGAAAAAAAAAAGTTGTGGTTTGAATCTTTTTATTATTCAGAACAAAAATGTACAAAAAAGCAGTTGGGCCAAGCCCTTGAGTAATGCTACAGTTTTGGATCGAAAGATTTACAGGCCGTTCTAAAACACCGCAAACTCAAAGTCCCAAATAATTATCTTTTTTGAGAGTTAAAGAAGAGAGTTGAAGGGTGGAAGGAACAATTGTTATCTACGGCTGGCAAAGAAGTACTTGTTAAGGCAGTTCCTCAAAGTATCCCTACTTATGTTATGGCGTGTTCTGAGCTGCCTATTCATACGTGTAATGAAATGCAGATGGCTATGGCCAGATTTTGGTGGGGTGATAAGCGTGATAACAAGAAGATACACTGGCTCTCTTGGAAAAAGATGTGTGAACCGAAAACTAAAGGAGGGTTGGGGTTTCGTGATATGAGGAAGTTCAATTTGGCGTTATTGGCGAAACAAGGATGGCGATTGATTAGATATCCGAACTCTCTTGTGGCAAGATTGTTAAAGGCCAAGTGTTTCCCTTCCAACACTTTTTTACAAGCGGAGTACATAGGAGGGGATTCGTTCATGTGGAAGAGCATTATGGCGGGTAGAGAGTTGTTGAAGCAAGGATTTCTTTTTTAAGTGGGTAATGGGGAGAGTATCAACATCTGGGAAGATCCTTGGATATCTATTCTGTATAGTTTCAAGCCGTTCTCTCTCCCCATGGAAGGCACATACAACATGGTGGTTGTGGAGCTCATTGATCATGAAGAACATGAGTGGATTATGCCGGTGATTGAGGAGCTGTTTAGTTCGGAGGAAGCAGAGGCGATTGCACGCATTCTATTGAGTTTGTGTGATACACAAGATACACTGGTATAGTGTTATGATCTGAGAGGTCATTATACAGTTAAAAGTGGATATAGACTAGCTTCTGAGTTGGATAGCAGAGACCCTCCTCCGGGTCGGGGGCTAATACAGAGGAGAGGAGGTGCTGGAATAAGATTTGGAGGGCCAGGATACCACCGAAGGTATGTAGTTTTGTGTGGCGTCTCATGTGGGGTATTGTACCTACTAGGAGAGCATTGAGAAAACGTGTATGCTTGGAGGATCAGTTGTGTACGTTTTGTCAACTCGAAGTGGAGGATGGGATTCATCTCTTTAAGGAATACCCTGTGGTAGTGGAGTTTTGGAAGCTTTTTCCCCTAAAATTGAATGCTCGACATCGATATGCTGGAAGTATTAAAGAATGGGTGTTTGAGGTATGTAATCTGCTTTCAACTCAACAAATTGACCTGTTCTTTATGAACTTATGGAATTTGTGGTACGAGAGGAATGCATAGTGTAGTTTGGAGTAATATGCAGTTTGTGCCATGCAATATGGTTGCATGAACGTTTCAACTTCTTGAAGAGTATCAAAAGGTGAAGGGTTTTACTAGCAAGCAGGGGCCGATGCAAAAATAGAAATGGTGTTGTCCCCCGCGTGGTCGACTCAAGATCAATGTAGATGCATCCTTTAAAGCTGAGACGAATTGTGGTGGGATAGGTGTTGTTATGCGGGATGAAGAGGGTGAGTTTGTTGCAGCGTTAGCACGGTACATGCCTTATGTGTTGTCGGCAACTCATGCCAAAATCGAGGCCTGTCGGGCAGGTATATTGTTCGTTATGGAATTTGGATGGCAAAAGGTGGAGATGTAAAGTGATTGCACCACCATCGTGTCTGCTTTGAGGAGTGGAGGTGAGGACTTATCAGATGTGGGATGTATTGTGAATGATGCGAAGGCTTATATGGCCTTTGGAATTATTTACAAGTACGTCATGTCCCTCACCAAGCAAATAGTGTAGCTCATATATTAACACATTTTATTAGTGGTAATGATAATGATGAGTTGTGGTTGGGAGAGGCACTTCTAACGATCCAGGATGCGTTTTTTGAGAATATTTGTAATAGTTCTCGATTCAAGATTGTTCTGTCCTCATCAACTGAATATTTCAATTCAATAAATGAAATCAAATATGGGAATGAGCCTCCTAATTCCCAGCCTCCTAGCATGGCATAACATTTGGTTAACTATCGAACCTCTCGTCAAAAATAAAAAATTATCCTCCTCAAATGAATATTTCAATTCAATAAATAAAATTAAATATGAGAATGAGCCTCTTAACATAACATTAGGTTAACTATCGAATCCTTCGTCAAAAATAAAAAATTATCCTTCTTATTTTATTTTATTTTTCATAATAAGTGAACTTCCGTGTTCCCAAATAAAACCCCTCACCTCTACTCTGTAGCGCGCTCGCTCTCTCTACCCTTATCCTCACCTCTTTCTCTAAAACCCTCTTCTTCTTCTTCTTCTCAGCTTCTCCTGAAAATGGCTTCCGCAAGCTGCCATGTATTCAAGACCTTATCAATAGCAGACTCCTGCGGCGGTCTCTCTCTCCCTTTACTCTCCAAAACCCCCAACCACCCATTTCTCACCCTCCAACCCAGACCCGCCACCAAGCTCCACCTCTCTCACTCCACTTACTCGCCCTCTCTCTTCTTCAGGAACAGAACAACCCACTTCTTTTCTCTAGTCACCTTCGTGGCCCAGACCTCCGACTGGGCCCAGCAGGAGGAGGAAAGCCCAATTGCCGTCGACGGAGGAAGCGAAGAGGGTGTCTTTGAAGAAGAGGCGGCCCCACCACCGCCCGAGGAAGCCAAGATTTTCGTTGGGAATTTACCGTTTGATGTTGACAGTCAGACTTTGGCTGAGCTGTTCGAGAAGGCTGGAGTTGTGGAGATTGCAGAGGTCGAGTTTTGTTGTAAACTAAACTAAAGAGATTGTGTTTTGTGTGTCTTTGTGTTTTGGTTTTTGAACTTTTGTGTTGTTTTTTGTGCAGGTCATTTACAATAGAGAGACTGACCAGAGTCGTGGATTCGGGTTCGTGACTATGAGCACTGTCGAAGAAGCTGATAGGGCTGTCGAACAGTACAGTGGCTATGTGAGTATAAATTTTGCTTCTTTTACATTGGTTCTTTTTGAATTTTGATTACTGTGTATATGTAATGAATTGGAGCCTAGTCACTAGAGATTGGTTCTATATGTGTATATAGCTATATGGATTGTGAAAAATGTGAACTGTTCTAGTACGTTGGGACTATGAAGCCAAATGGAATCGAGAATATATGTCTCGGATGGAAGTAGTTCAACTTGTGCTTTTGATCAATTCATAAACAGCAAACCTTATGAAGTTGTCGATGTCTTTGGCATTTTGACTGAAGCTAAATCTATACCTTGTTTTGCTACATGCCTGGTGCTTATTTAATTATGCAATTATTGGAGCATGTGGTTTTTACATGTTTATTGCTCTCATATGTGCTATATAGTCTATTCTATAAATCCTGTATATGTGTATATATGGCATTGTACGTGTTGCTTAATTGACTGCACTTCTCAAGTTTTTTTGTTTATTTTGTGAATAGGAGTTGAATGGAAGACAATTGACTGTCAATAAGGCTGCTCCAAGGGGAACACGCCAAGAACGTCCACCCCGCAACTTTGAATCTTCATCTTTTAGAATCTATGTTGGTAACCTTCCATGGAATGTGGATAATCGTCAACTTGAGCAGCTCTTCAGTGAACACGGTAGGGTGGTAGATGCACGAGTAGTCTCTGACAGAGAAACTGGACGGTCACGTGGATTTGGCTTTGTAACAATGGCCAGTGAATCCGATATGAATGATGCCATTGGTGCTCTGGACGGACAGGTACGGGATGCTTGCATTTTTATCCTTCATATGTGGATGGGAAGGCATCATACATATGGGCCAAATCTCTACATTTGATATAAACTATATTTTTCCTATTGAATCTCGGGTGCTAAAGGGCAAAATAGATAGTTGTTGAAAATGTTGGTCAAGTCTGTTTGTTCTCTGATTATCCTATACAAATATAGAATGATCTAACTCGAGTTTCCACTGTGCTGCAGAGTATGGATGGCAGGGCAATAAGAGTGAATGTCGCAGAGGAAAGACAAAGGCGCTTCTAATTTTAACTTATGAAATCTAAGTTCTTGTTTTGGTTCTTTTTCTTCGGAGGAGATTTTGTGTCAATTATTTTCAAGCTAACTCCTCTATTTTGTGCTTTCTGCTATTAGGCTTGTTTATGTCCAAATCATATTATTTGTACTTGTGACTCCATTAAATTTTGGGGCGTCTCTGTCGTTGCCATTTGAAGTGCTGCATATGAATGTCATCTTTCTTTCTTTTAAATCGTATGGATGTCACTAGAATGGAACTGTTGCAATCTGCATTTGCGTTCAGTTTCAATTTCAATTCGTGTAAAGCCTCCTGTAATATTCTCTCTCTGAGCACTCCAGTTAGTAAATTGATACACGGGGGGAAGGTATACTCAATCTCAAAGAATTCAATATCCCATTCCCAGGAACTAAAATTTGAAGTTTGAACACTTTACAGTGACAGAAGCAGAAATACAATGAACCATTCAACCGTCCATGACTGTAGAGAAACACAAGCAACAACTTAATAGCACCTAGCACAGTAATTGGGGAGAAGAGAGAAAGGAGAGGAATTCAAAGTTGATTAATAATGACAATCATTCGGGCAACATGACTGATACAATATAAGAGGAACATTTCTGTCCCATAGCTAACGTGTGATAGGACCACCACTTGCAAGTAGAGACAGAATAGTAACAGAACAAAACAACTACTGCAACTACAGCTTAAGAGAAAAAAGGCATTAGGATAATGTTGGATGAAGATGGTAACTCCATTGTTGCAGACTGTGTTGTGATCATGTGAGTTGTGTAGATGAACCTGGACTTGAGAGGTAAATGACTAAAATGGCCATATGGATGGGCCTGATCCCAACAAGTCCTCCTCCTTGAAGTGTTACTTGTCCTCAAGTAGAGAAACTTGGAAACTAAGCTATGGATTGAGCTAATTCCCAGGTTGCGTCTTCGACCGGAAGGCCTTGCCATTTGATCAACCACTTAGTAACAGACCTCTTGCGAAAGCGTTCTACCAACATGTCAAGCACACGTTCAGGTATCCATTTCAGCGAATCATCTGAGTCCAGTGGAGGTAGAGTAGTGACAACAGATAACTGATCACCAACTTTCCATTTAAGCAGTGAGACATGAAACACTGGATGAATCTTGGAGGTACAAGGTAAGTTGAGACGGTAAGCCACCTTACCAATTCGAGCTTGGATCTGAAATGGTCCGTAAAACCTAGGAGACATCTTATGAGAGGCACGTCGCACCACTGATTGTTGACGATAAGGGTGGAGTTTAAGGAAAACCCAATCACCCACTTGGAACTCATTCTCTGTTCTGCCCAAATCAGCCTGTTGTTTCATCCAGTTTTGGGCCAGTTTGATGTTGGTCTTCAATAAGCTCAGTAACTCATCACGAGACATCAGTGACTCATTGACAACATGTACAACTGGTGAGCCTGGTAAGTAGCGCTAGTTAGAGGCTGGTGGAGTGCCATAGAAAGCTTGGAATAGCGATATCTTGATGGCACTGTGGTACGTGGTGTTGTACCAAAATTCATCCCAATGGAGAAGAGATGACCATTGGTCCAGTTTTTCAGCCACGAAGCATCGCAAATAATGCTCCAAAGTTTGGTTTAAAACATCAGATTGTCCATCAGTTTGCGGATGATATGCTGAACTGTGACAACGTTGGGTGCCTTGCAGTTGCAAGAAAGCTCTCCAAAAGTGGTTGATGAACACTTTATCCCTGTCACTTACAATTGATGTAGGCATGCCATGAAGCCTGTAGACCTCCTTGAGGAAGAGTTGAGCCACCGAGGCCGCGGTGTAAGGGTGTTTAATTGCCAGGAAGTGACCGTACTTAGTTAAACGATCAACAACCACCAAAATAGAAGATTTTCCATTGGAGAGTGGAAAACCATTAATGAAATCCATGGGAATATCAAGAAACACATTTTCAGGGATGGGTAGAGGTTGCAACAAACCTGGAGGCTGTATAATCTCATAAGCCTGTCTCTGACATTGATCACATTCAGCTACGTACTTTTTCACATCTATTCTCATTCCAGGCCAATGGAAGCTCCTTGAAATGCGATTGTAAGTCTGAAGAAACCCAGAATGACCAGCTTGCAGAGAAAAGTGGAACTCCCACAACAATTTGGAGCGCCAATCAGAGGTACCCGGAACAAAAATCTTACCTTTGTAATGCAAACAATCACCAACCAATGTAAACCATTTTTTGGTCTGCAGGCCTTGTTTCAATGCGAAGGATATCTCTTGAGCAACAGGGTCATTCAAACAAGCTTGGGAAATGGCAGGAACACAGTCAAACACAGATGAAGAGAAGGATTGAATGGGGCATACCTCGTGTCGGCGAGACAAGATATCCAGTACTGTGTTCTTGGAACCTGTCATATACTCGCCGCAGTAATTAAACCCAGAGAGCTTGGAGAGCCATTGATGTTGAGCTGGAATCATGATGTGCTGGTCAAGCAGATGCTTCAATGTCTTGTGGTCAGTAACAGTGGTGAATTTGTGCCCCAATAGGTAGTGCCTCCACTTTTTGACAGCAAATAGGATCGCAAGCATCTCATTCTCATAGACAGAGAAAGCTTGGTTCTTCAAGGAGAGGGATTTGCTCAGGAAAGCTAGTGGGTGACAATTCTGCTGGAGTAAAACACCAATACCAAACCCGCTAGCATCTATCTCAACTACAAATGGTTTGTCAAAATTGGGCAACGCAAATAGGATCGCAAGCAAACTCGCTAGCATCTCCTTCTCATAGACAGAGAAAGTTTGGTTCTTTAAGGAGAAGGATTTACTCAGGAAAGTCAGTGGGTGACAATTCTGTTGGAGCACAGCACCAATACCAAACCCGCTAGCATCTGTCTCAACTACAAATGGTTCGTCAAAATTGGGCAACACGAGCACAGGAGCGGTTGTGATTGCTCTCTTCATATCACTGAAATCATGTTTCGCTGCCGAATTCCAAAAAAAGTTGCTTGCCTTAAGAATATCATAGAGGGGTTTCGATATGGTGCCATAGTGAGCCACAAATTTACGATAATACCCAATGAGGCCCAAGAAGGCTCGCATGGCCTTGGGTGTTGTGGGTTTGGGCCAGTCTCATGCATTGTATCTTTGAGGGGTCCATTGATACACCATCACCTGATATAACATGGCCCAAATAGCGTACACTATGTTGTGCAAATGTGCATTTTGACAGTTTAACCTTCAAGGAGCTGGCTTGTAAAACTTCGAAAATCAACTTGATATGCTCAATATGAGGGTTGAGATCACGACTATAGATAAGTATGTCATAAAAAAAAACTAAGACCGAAAAATCTTGTTCATAAGTGCTTGAAATGTCGAGTGAATTGGTCAGACCAAATGGCATGACCACAAACTCAAAATGACCTTAATGAGTGTGAAAAGCGATTTTGTGAATATCCTCCTTATGCATGCGAAATTGGTGGTATCTGGATCGCAAATCCAACTTGGTGTAATATGTCGAGCCATGGAGTTCATCAAGGAGCTCATCAACATGAGGAATGGGAAAACAGTCTTTGGTGGTAATAACATTGAGCACCCAGTAGTCGACACAAAAACGCCATGTACCTTCACGTTTTCACATAAGTAACACCGGTGAGGAATATGAACTGCGACTCAACCAAATTTCACCTCGGGATCGCATGTCCCGCACTTGAGCCTCTAATTCATATTTTTGGGAATGTGCATATTTGTAGGGACGAACATTGACTGGTTCCACTTGGGGAAGAGTAGGGATGCAGTGGTCAATGTTACAATGACGAGGTAAGCTTGTAGGTGCTTTAAAGAGATGAGAGTACTGGTCCAACAGGCTTTGAATAGCTAGTGCAAAATCAGGGGTGACCTTAATGAGCACGAATATGGAGAGATTGGCCACCATATCTAGTTGCTCAGAGGATATGAGACCCAAGAGTGTTGCATCATCAATTGTTTGTGCTCTAGAAGTAAGGCCATGCAGAACACGTTTCCGACCATTCACATGGAAGAGCATGACTTTCTCAAAGAAGTGTCAGCCAATAAATCCTAGAGAATCAAGCCACTCTGCCCCTAGCAATAAATCACAACCAGGGGTTGCCATGAGTATGAATGAGTTAGTATATTCATACCCTTGTATCAAAACAACCAAATTTTGCACCAGGCCCAATGAGGATATGACTTTGCCCGAAGCATCCCAAAATTGTTGCGGAGGTGCTTTATGTATTGGCAAACCCAATCGGTTGGCCACCTCTGGGTTCAAGAAGTTGGTTGCTGCTCCACAGTCTATGAAAACCGTCACTGGGAAACCCTGAATGGATCATTTCAAGCGCATTACTTCTCCCACATATGGGTTGCTGATACTGTGGAGAGGTAGCATGGGGTCAGATTCTAGAGGTGACTCCTCGAACTGAGTTGAGCAGTCAAGAAATTCCTGAGAGTTGTCTTTCGAAGAGGGACACTCAAGTATAACCAAGACTGAGATTTTTCACACATGAGTTGGGGATTACTGCTCTTCGCACCCATAACATTAGTTCTTGCGTCGGCGTTCACGCTATTCAGTAATATAGATTAGTGTGAGATTGGTGGGATTGAAATTAGTGTTTGGGGTGTGGGAGTTGTGGTAGGTTTGGGGTCGGGTACTTGTGGTGGAAGTGATTGAGTTTGGTGGGTTAGTGGAGGCCGATGGTTGAGAAGAACCAGTAAGGTGTTGTAATCTACTAGAAGGATTCCAAGATGGGAATCGTTGGGAGCCAGCAGCGCGTATTGTCACATTCTTTGACTCAAATCTGATGGCTAATCTTTTGTGCGTGATGCAAATTGGGTGGTTCAAAGGCCATCACATCATGTTAAATTTCTTGTTTGAGGCCACCAAGGAAGATGTGAAGCAGCTGCTGGTCCGACCAGTTCGGAGCGCGACAAGAGAACTTTGTGAAAGCTAATATGTACTCATCGACTGTGGATGATTAATGGATGTGGGTGAGAGAAGAAACAATATCAGCAGAGCTTCGGCAACCAAAGTGCTCAAGCATGGTATTGTGGAACAAGTCCCATGTGATGAAATGATTTTGTTACTCATACGAATTCATCCAAATGGAAGCATCGATGCCAAAGTGAGCCGAGATCACCGCCACACGGTCATAGGGTAAAACTTGATGCACTCTGAGATATCTCTTAGCCATAGCGAGCCAACCAACCACATCCTCACCATTGAAGCGAGGTAAATCAACTCTGGCCGGTCGAAAGTGTGAGTCTTGGTGAGAGTTGTTATGGAGGTGCGACCTTTGGAAAGAGATGGAAGTTTGGGTTTTCTTGGCTTCTAGAGTAAAGGTGGGCGTAGATTGTGATTGGTGATTTGGTATGGGTGTGGATGGGCTGGGTTGAGATGTTGTTATAGTGGTGGAGTAGATGGCAAGTGTGGGAAAGAGGCCAGAATTTGGTGGTGGTGGAGAGTAAATGACAGAAGGGAGTGGGTTGGAAGTGGTGATTACCTCTGGGACCAGACCAAAGGGAAGAGCTGTTTGAAATCTAGCAAAAGAAGCTAGTATTGTTTGTTGCAACATGATGAATTACTGTGATAAACTGGACACCGAGGCATGAAGGTCACGATATTGTTGTTGAAACTGTGACATTGAGTCTTCAAGATACGGAAGTTGAGTAGTGGTTGAAGAAGATGGTTAGGATGGGTGCACCAGAAGATGGTATTGGCACCACCGAGCCATCAGAAACCATGGTGGTTTGGAGAGCCCTCATAGAAAACTTGGCTGTGATACCAGATAATAGCACCAAGCACAGAAATTGGGGAGAAGAGAGAAAGGAGAGGAATTCAAAGTTGATTAATAATGATAATCATCCAGGCAACATGACTGATACAATATAAGAGGAGCATTTCTGTCCCAAAGCAACTAGCTTGTAACGTGTGACACCACCACTTACAAGTAGAGACAAAATAGCAACAGAACAAAACAACTACTGTAACTACAGCTTAAGAGACAAAAGACATCAGGATAATGTTGGATGAAGATGGTAACTCTATTGCTGCAGACTGTTGTGATCATGTGAGTTGTGTAGACGGACCTAGGCTTGAGATGTAAATGACTAGAATGACCATAGGGATCCCAACACAAGTATACAAGAACCCTAGTAAGGGTTCACACCCAATAATCTAGTTACACTACTGGGCAAGATTTCCCAGTGACACCAAATACAAGGCTCAGTAGCCTCGCAGCTGGGCATCTCGACCCGTGAGTGGAACATAACGAATTGCAGTCTCAGTCCTGATACTGATAGAACCATCCAACTTCTTGTCCACAACCTTCAAATCTTGGTATATGTTTCCCACAGGAATCACCATTCTGCCTCCAGGCTTCAACTGGTCAAGAAGTGGTTGTGGTATTTCGGGAGCAGCTGCTCCAACATGGATAGCATCATAAGGTGAAAATTCGGGTCATCCTAGCCTTCCATCTGCAACAATGACAGAACAAAGAAAACAGATAAGTAGCACTGTTATTATTTGTGTTCAACATACCAGTAAGGCATGCAAAAGGATGGAGCATATACTTCAGGTGAAATGTATCTGAACATTCACTACTGACATAGGAAGCTCAACTAATTAGGTGTTGTAATCTGAGCATTACTAATCTAGGGGGAAACTCCGATTAGTCTGATAAGCTAGTTTTCATTAGCAATAAAGTCCATTCTAAGACTGAAACAACTATTTCCCTTGTACTAGTTTCAATTTCAAAACAAAACAAAAAACAAGTCTGAGTTCAACAAACCATACCGCCAACATGCATTGAAAGGGAACCTTCTTTAAGTAAAGAGGCTACTGCACTTTTCTGAATGTTTTCGATTGAGGAAGAGACCAACTCCAGAATGTGTTCTACACCCACTACACGACCATTTGGCCCAACCATCAGTGCAAAACACGCTGTCAAATATCCCGTCCCTGACAACCAATAAAGGAATTTCAGTATCACTATTGCCGCAGCCAAATCAACATAATCATGATCCATAACATCACATATTAGACATCATGTCAAATATTTCAACAAATAAATGCAATACATAAGCACCTGATCCAACATCCAAAGCGTGCATATCAGGCTGCAAATGCCCTTCCAACAACTCAAGACACATTGCATGCATATGAGGTGCGGAAATGGTAGCATTATAACCAATCAACATGGGGGAGTCATCATAAGTCGGCGTTCCATCAGGCACAAACAAAACCCTATCAATAGTCTCCATGACTTCAGCAACCTTCTTCGAATTAAACACTCCATAACTCTGCAAATTCTCCACCATTGCCTTGTTTGTGCTAATTCCACGCCCGGACAAGAGTCGCTGTCAATTACAGAGAACACAAGCACCAGTCTTATTGTCATGTCTTCCACACAGTTCTAACATCCATGAATGGTCACAACCACCATAAAAACACAATCTTTAAAGATATAAACTATGATCAAATTTGGGTTATATACAGTTGAAAGTCAATTACCTACATATCTGGAACACAATTACAGCCCCGACATGATCAAAGATCACTGAAATTCTACCATCGCCGATCAAATAACAACATTAACATAACAAGAAAAGAATTGATCTTTGCAAAAAGAACAATAAGTTGAAATTACCGCCATTCCGCAAAAGTGGAAGTTGCCCGTGAGGAAATTGGGGTATTGGGTTAGAGGAGGACAGGAGGAGAGAGACGGTGGTCGGAGAATTGAGACGGTGAGGCGACGACGATGAAGGTGAGAGAAAGAGCGAGTAGTAGTAGTAGTAGTAGTAGTAGTAGTAGTAGTAGTATTGGTGGGGGTGAAGGTTACGAGGTGGTTTGGCGTAGGATAGCAGCAACCATACGCTAAACGAGTTATGGCTATGGCTATAGTAGTAGTAGTAGTAGCTCTCGATGATAGTAGACTATGCATTAGCCACACTTTTTTCCTCTTTTCTTCTTTTCTCTCTTCTAGCTCCTCCTCTTTTCATATTTTTCGTCCTTTTATTACAGGCGGCTTCAGCTAGCCACCACCAACTGACTCATCACACATTTGTGACGACAATAGGATTGAGTTCCGCTTCCACATTTGTAATAAGGAACCACTTCAACACTTCCTACCTCAATATTCCTCGTATTGGATTTCATTCACTAGAAAAGTATAATCGGTGTGAAATGATGTGCTTGTGTGAAATTATGGTATGTTGTTGTGAAGATAAAATTAAGGCAAATCGTTGAGTTTTGAAATTATGCCTACGTGAACAATTTCCTCCATTCATTCGGTTCAATAATAGATGCATAAGATATTGATGAAAACTATTGATCAATAGCATAGCAGATGACAATATATAAAACAATAAGTAACGAAGGTTCTTTTCATCTAAAATGCTTTGTATTTGGGAAAAGATGAAATGATTTTTTTAATCTCAAGATAGAAAGTCAGGAAAGATTTTGGGTACCAAAGAGGAGAAGTTCTGTAGTGTGCGGAACATTAACATACGGATAGGTAAAATAACAATTATACTTTTAATGAATAGTGAATAATAATGAATAGTGAATAGTGCGCCGTGCGCAGTAACTACTGAATAGAAATTTGGAAAATTTTATCATAATGAAAAACTACTCAATTAAAAAATTTAAACTTCTGATTAATTTTCTTTCCAGTATAATTTACTAAGAAATAAAACGTGCTTAAATTAACTCGATTTTCTACCTTCTGGGCAGTAGTCCGCCTCTTAGGGGAGCAACTGAGTATAAATAAATACAAACAACTCATTTTCTTCCTCCTTCTGGGCGGTAGTCCGTCTCTCAAGGGAGTTTAATTAATGAGTTTTTAATGAACATACAAAAAAAATTGAAAGGTATGTAGTGGGAAACCATAGCTTTATTTATTCAGACATACAGATTGCAGATCCAGAGCCTCACTCTCTAGTAAACAGCTATAAGCTGTTTAGCCACTCATAGACATACTTACTTGAGGATGAAGAAGCTTGAACAATTGCTTCGACTCTTTTCAAAAACTCTCAAGCTTTTCTATTCTCAAATGGATTTCTCTTATTCTCATTTTCGATGCCTATATACTAAGACTTAAAGCTCCTTATATAGAGAGCGGATTTCAAAATGGAATTGAAATACAAACTAATAATAGTAACTCCACCAGTGATAGTGCTTTGATGCAGATGAGGCATCTGCTTTCCTCCATTGTCTTCTTTTGGAAAGTAGATTCTTTGGAATAAGGATGTCTCCCAAAGAGAAGAAGACAATATGATTTTGCCTGTATTTACAGGCCATCGTAATCTTCTGAGTTATCCCCAATGTAGGGGTCTTCTTCTATTATCTTTCTTCTGTTCCTGTTTTCTTCCATATCTGTATACATCCGGTAGCTTTTGTCTTTCTCTATCTTGTCAAGCCATTGAGTATAGGCGATGGAGGAATCTATTTCTCTCCGTTTCAAGGCTAAGAACAGATCACTTGTAACGACCTCTGGATGGTCGTGTGTGGTGACTATTATCTTGTCCCCTGATACAATAAACGTAATCTCTTGATCTTATTCGATTACTTTCTTGATGTATTCTAATGCCATAGTCTTCATCCATGGAATGCTTGAATTTGGGTTTCCATTGTATCCGTCGCATGCTGGCTCAAGATACTGTCCCTGGATGATTCTGATGTAATGATATGGAGGAATGTATTCAGTTTCTTCGTTAGACTTCTGTATCCATTCTGGAGGTGTAGACCTGAACTTTAGTCTGAGAATGCAGTTGCTCTTTCTGACATTCTTGACTGTATTGTAGATAATTGCTGGCAATCCTTCGAGATCTTCATTTGTCTTTGTCCATAGATTATAGACAAATCCATTCTCTACTAACCATAACTTGTGCTTATGCGGATGTTCACTCAGAACATTTATTAAATATCTTCCTAGAAAGGGTCCTGGGATAACGAAGAAAGTGCTTAGGAGATCTTCATCGGGTGTATGCGTGCCAATAGGTTTGTAGAACTTGAACCATTATGATTCTTTTAGCGCTTGAATAGGAATTTTAGTACTCTCTGTAGTCCTAATGTACAACGTTGCTGGTTCATTGACCACGCTTTGTGGTTTCTTCTTCTGGCTTAGTTCTACTACCAAGGCGTCCATGGTCTCTATCATGAACTTTTTGCCATTGTCCTGGAAAGCAAACATCAAATTATCTAGCAGTGCCCTCTGGTGAGATGCTAGATTCTGATCAGTTTGGAAGATTGCTTCTGAAAAGGTGTTTAGCTGATATCTGAAGATGTTTACAAAACCTGTAAGAATTTTTTTTTCTTTTTGGCAAAGCAGCAGTCATTAACGGTCTTGATTTGCCTTTACCGTCTGTCGTTTGAGACAAGCTAGCCAATCTTTTCCCCTGGGTTTGATCAGTTAAGGCTGGTCTTTTGGGACGCAGAAAAAAAACTCTTGAGGATTTTTCAACTGGTTCTTCTTGTTGGTTAGGCTCCTTTCCTGGCCTTCTGCTTCTTGGGTTGCGACCTTCGTCGTCACTTCTCTTATACATGGCCATTTCTCTGGTTAAAGCGTCTGGGAGATAATTTCTGTTTCCTGCAATTAATTCCACATCATAATCATATTAGTTAAGAAATAATTGCCAATTAGCTAATCTTCCCCTATATACAGCTTTATCAAGTTTGAAAATTTTGAAATTTTTTCACTCTGGCGCAATCTTTTCTCATGGTGAAGGTTTTCCTAAAAAGGCAGGAGAATTCTCGATTGTCTTTTTGATGGCCAGAATTTCTTTTTCTCCTGTGGGATAATTCTGCTATGCAGCGTTGAACTTTCCACTGCAGAATTTCAAAATTTTCTCGGTGTCAGTGCCTGGCTCTCTTGCCACTAATATCAGTTTGAAGGATGATCTCTTCATTCTCTTCGGGTTGATGTAGTGGTGGCAAATTTTTTCATAGATCTTTGATTTGCCTGACTATATTTTCGTCATCTTCTATGAACTTCCAAACTCTTTTTTAGCTTGTTTTGGGTGACAGGATTGCTGTTACTCCAGCAATTTTAGGAAGGAAGTCTCTTCCATAATTTATGACTCCTAAAAATCTCTGTAGACTTTTAGCGTCAGGAATTTTGTCTGAAAATTTCCAGACCTTCTCCAGGATATGAGGCTGAAGCTTGATGACTCCGTTCTTTATGTTGATCCCTAAGAAGTCAATTTCATCTAAGACGAGAAAGACTTTCTTCTCTCCTAAGATGATCCCATGTTGGATGATGAGCTTGACTACTTTAAAGAGATGATTCATGTGTTCTTCTTTGTTCTTTGAGAACACAAGAATGTCGTCTATGTAGACGCCACAGAAGTCTGCCACTTGTTTGAATATATTGTCCATTTTTCTCTGGAAAATGGATGGAGCTTGTTCTAGCTCGAAAGACATTACTAGACATTCGTAATGTCCCTGTTAAGTTCCGAAGGCTGTAAGAGGAACGTTGCCAGGATGTATTTTGACGTACCAAAATCCTGATTTAACGTTGAACTTTGAAAACACCTTGGCTCCTCTGAGCTTGTTGATTAACGTTCTTGCTTATGCTATCTGGTAACCCTCCTTTACGGTTTTCTTGTTGACGTCTATGTACTCTATCACCATTCTTGCTTTCCTACGAACTTCTTCTGCATGATTTCTAACATAGAAAGCTGGAGCGTGATGAGGACTTTTTGACGGTTTGATCAATCCTTTCTGCAAGAGTTCAGCTATATCTTTTCTAAAATCCTTTTGATCTTCTTCTTTATATTGGGGAATGGATTTTACGTGACAGATTGAATTCATGTCATGTAACTTGAGCTCACAAACCACTGGGTCTTTTTTCCAAAACTTCAGAGGATTGATAACGATATTTTGTCTAAGCATTTCTTTGATTTCTCCAAGGGTGTGCCTCTTCTATTTCTCGAGTTTAGCCTTGAAGTGCTTTGAGATTATGCTCTTTTATAAATGCGACTTCGACTGCTTCATCTTCATCTCCTGATGACTCTTTACTAGGCAACTCTTCTTGCTGCATGTGCTGGTTATTATAAGCCTTATAAAACATATAGTAATGATACTTGTCTTGATCATGAAGCGGCGCAATGGTAGGATCTCCGTTCTCAAATCTAGTCTTCATGATGGGTTTCTTGGAGTTCTTTTCTTTCATTTTGAGGATTTTCTCTTGTTCACACTTGTCACAGTCTCTCTTGAGAATGTTGTAGACAGTGTGTTCTTTGAGTTGGATTCTGGTAGGAGCATGAGGTGGAGCATCTGGATGCTTGAATTCTATGTTGCCGTGAAACCTACAGAATTCCATTTCGTCAGAATCTTCTTTTGATGATGATGATTATTCGACAAGCAACTCTTCTTAGAGCTTGTATTACAGAATTGTTTCGAATCTTGGTTTGTATCCACCACTATTCTGCTGCGATCTCTGATATTGCTCTATGAATCCTGGACCAACAATACTGTTAGCTTCTTTAAGCCTTTTTGTCTAGAAAAATTTGTGATTCTTCTCGAAGCCTAATAAGTTCACTTCTGGCTTCTGGATGAAAGTTTATTATAGCATGAAGTCATTGCCAATTAGGACATCTGAGTCTTGGCCTTCTGATTACCAAATATTTTCAATGACAAAAGTTCCTCCCCCTATCGAGACTTGAACCTTTTTGGCAAAAGTATTCATGAAGATTCTTCTTCCTTCTACGGTCTTTCCGGTTACATTTCTTTTTGGATCTGTTATCCAAAACTCTTCTGGTATAGAAAATTTTTTTGCTAGACTGAAGCCCGAACCGTTATCTACAAAGGCATGTAGATGATACTTCTTGTATCCTGGAAGTTTTAATCTAATCTCCATGTAGTTACTGAATCTACTTGTAGAAACAGTTGCTACCTTGCACATGTTCTGTTTTGAAGAACTTGCTTCCTCTTTTGTAAAAGGATTGCACTGTTCTTCTTCACAGTCATATACTTCTTCTCTTTTCATATCTTGGACTAGATCTTCTGCATGTACTACTTCTTTCTTTATAGTAGTATCAACCTTTGCTCTTTCTAGATCTTTTTCTAAATTTTTTTGTTTCTCTTCTATCACATAGAAGTAGTCTTTGTACTCTTGTTCAATAATCTGGTTTATTGAATTCTTCTTTGTTTTTCTCCTTGCTTCAGCTATGAAGCATTCTTTGTGATAGGTTTTCCCTGTTGCTTCACAGAACATGGGAAATCCTTTCTTCTCCTTGCATTGACAAAAGTCGCAAATGAATGTTCTCTTGTTGACTTTGTAGGAAGAAATATTTTCTTCTTCTGTGCTTTCTTCCCAATTGTTTATCTCAAGAAGATAAACCTCTCTAGGTTCTTCTTCTTCTTCTTCTTCTTCTTCTTCTTCTTCTTCTGATGATGATGATGATGATGATGATGATGATGATGATGATGATGATGATGATGATGATGATGATGAATCTTCTTCTTCTTCTTCTGAATCTACTGATTCTTCTGACGATTCGTCTTCTGAACGGACTGAATAGACCAACTTTTCTTCACCATCTTCTGATGAATAGACTACTTCGTAGCCTTTCAAGTTTAACGTCTCTATGACTCCTTCATACTCCTTGAGAAGAGGTTTCGAACTTCTCTTCTCTTTTTGGGGGCGTTCGTTAGCATAGTGTCATTTGGCCTTGCACAACCAGCATCTACAAGATTTCTTCTTCTTAGGTTCTTGATAGGATCTTGTCTTCTTGAAAAATCTCTTTCTGGGATTTTGTTTTTCTCTTCTGTAGTTGGAGCTTCTCTTGAACCTCCAACTCTTCTTTCCGCTTCTCTTGAAATTTTTTTGGAAGTGCTTCTTCTTTTGCCTCTTTTCTTCGCACCCCCAATTGGTTGGTGTATCTATCATTCTGGCACAAAAATCACTTGTTCCCTTGAGCTGATTCTTGGTGACTTTTGCTCTGGTGTTGGCTTTGCACTGATCCCGTATCAGCTGCCTAATTCTTTCTGCAACTCCTCCCACCAAAAACCTCTAGAGAGGTTTTTCTTCTATGCTTCTGGTGTTGGCTTTGCACTGATCCCGTATCAGCTGCCTAATTCTTTCTGCAACTCCTCCCACCAAAAACCTCTAGAGAGGTTTTTCTTCAAAGAGCTTCCTGTGTAGGAGGTGTACCAAGTCAGTATTTTTAAACTCTCCTATTGTGCAGTAATACTCTTAGAATTCATTCAGATATTCCTCGAAGTACTTGATGTCGCAGATCTTGAAAGCGTATATGTTGGATTTTGCTATTTCTTTAGTTTTTTCTCCAACATATGAGATGTCTCCACATAATTGATCATAGAGTAGAGTGGCAAAAGTATAGGGATTTCTATTTGTCTTTATGTCTTCCAACCATTGCTTTCCTCTGATCGTCTCCTTGAAGGGAAAGTAATACTTCTTTGCCATTCCTAGGAGGGTTGACTAGCTGTCCATTCATCGATGGCCTTTTTCTTGTCTAGATCTTTGTCATACTCCTAGTTGAGTGATTGGCACCTTAGGAGTATATTCTTGTGGAATGAATCTGTGGGAGCTTCTTTCTCCCTTTTTCCCATTAGGGCTTCTTCAGTGTGGAAGTTTGAGTTTTCCACCAATCCTGAATATGATGGTCTGTGAAGATGATGGTTGTGAAGATTCTTCTTCTTCCATGTCTTTATCTTCTGTTTCTTCTGAATCTTCTGCTTCTTCATATAGAAGAGGAAAAACTTTTGTTTCCTTTTTGAAGGTGACACTCTCGATCTCTTTAGTCAATTGTTCTACCCTCAAGGAATCTTCATACTCTTTTGCTTCCTCATAAAGTTTGAAGAGTTTTGAATTTCCCGCTCTTAGCATGCTGATGTTTCTTTCTAACTCAGCATCTAAATCTTCTTCCATTACTGGATTAGCCTTTATCGAGATTCTAGTACTTCTAGAACCAATTTCTCTGGTAGAGTTGCATCTTCTGAGAGGTCTTGAGCTTTCTCCTCTGAAGCTTTCGAGGGATATGTCACTTTTTCTGTGTCCTTCGAATTGAGTTTGACATCTCCAGCTTTTCTGTTCTTATAGACCGCTACCTTCGTTTTTTTTTTTTGGTTTCTCCTTTGGACCAGATAATTTTCACTCTAGTGGGAAAGTTACATCATCCCATGCTACCTTGTGAATGTCTTGATTATGGTTCTTGGGATTTGTAAGGAAACCAGTGGTAAGACCTGGGATGCTTGATACCTTGGTCTTTGGCTCTACTGTTGCGCTAATTAGTTTATAGTAGATTTTATAAATTATTGTTAGCTTTTGCATGCTGTCTTTTATGGATGTGTCATCTGTCTTCACTCTCAGTCGTAGACAGCGAGCAACATCTGTTAGACTGGTTGAAAAGTTTAGGAAGCAGTTAAAATATGCAACCTGGTTGCATAGTGATGCTTGAAGTGTTCCCAGTAGACTCTTTTGGAAGTCGATCAACCTATTGTCTTGAAGGATGCATAGAACTGAACAGATTAGGCCTTCTCTAGCCAATAGCATTATGTCAACTTGGACTGCTCCAATATGCATAAATTTGAAGTTTCTTTTTCTGGGTTTAGAAACTTCTTCAGGTGTGACCAGAAGAAGATCTGTTTCTCCTGTTGTTTCCGGTGTGATGAATTCAAGGATTTTAAATTGATGGCTATCCATCATATTAAAACTTCCTGTTTTGTAGATTTGTTTGAATTCAAACTTCGGGATTGAAGCATTTCAAATGTTGTTCTCGATCTCGTTGAATTCAAATTCTTCTGAGTTCACCAGCTGCACTGATTTTTTCTTGAAGATGCTTAACATATTTATATTGCGTACGTCTTCTTATTTAGGTTCTTTCAACTTGAATGCTGAAGGATTTGATGAAGAATCTTGAAAAAATGGCTTTGGCATTGGGTTTCCTTTTGGAACCTTTAGTGGTCTAAAACCATTAGTCTTTCTAATGATAGTTCAAGGTAGACTAGTGCTTGACCTTTGATGTTCTTGAGCTTTCTTTTGGACATAGTCAAGGATCTTCATCCGTTGAAGATCTAGTCTCTCGATCTTACTATTAACTCTTGTTAATAGTTCTTGTTTTTCTTCCGGCTGGTTCTGGATGTAATCCACCTTAGCCTCCAATTTCTGTAATTGGTTGTTGATTGCTAGAATAATTTTTAGATACTCTCTGCATCTAAAATTTTCTAATAAGATTTCTTATTGCCTTGCATCTGATGCTTCAAATAGAGAATCTAGTTTCTCCATTATTTTCTCAGTTAGTGATCCCATTGTTGGGATTTTGAGCTATTGCAAGCTCTGATACTAGTTGATCTGTGGATCTACCCAATGCTCAAATAAACAGTCAGATAGATAATCAGTGCAAGAGATTTTCTATTCTTGCTTTGTCTATTAACAAGTTTTCAAGAAAAGCTTGTTCTTTGGAAATTTTGAGATTATGAATTGCTTGTTCTAAAGGACGGGGATGTGCTACTCTTGATCTTTCGGATAATTTAATTCTCTCTATTGTATTAGTGATAAAATCTCTTAAAATTATAAGTTCAAAACTTAAATCACGTGTTTTTGATAGTGAGAAATTTTCTGTGGTGAAAAATAACTGTTTGCCTTTGAGTGTCGAGGATAGATCTCCAGCTGTATGTGTTAGAACAGATAAATTATGGGCCCACTACGCTTTCAAAAATACAAAAAAAGGGGAAAATGTTGAAAGGGGCATTTTTGAAAAATATTGAAAAACAGTACCCCGCACACCACTGTGCGGAGCACTGTAGATGCACTCACCAAAGAGAATACTAATCAGCAAGTAAACCAGCCAAATTTGTGTGAATTTTATGGAAGTGATGATGTTCTCAATAATATCATAACAAATATCTAAGAAGCTCTTGTGTTACGTTGGATGATGCATATAATAAGTTGCTCCAGTCATGATGGATAATTAAGTAGGGCTCAAGTTGGTTCGGCAATCGAGGTAGAGATTCTTGTTGTTTTGTTTGCTTTGAGGGTAACTGGGATTAGGAATTGGTCATATATTTGGCTCGAATCAGATTTGGCTTTAGTTCTTCATTATTTCAAGGCTCATCATCTTGCTCCATGGAAGTTTCGTATTACTTGACTTAATTGTATCAATTTTGTCAAGGGAATTCACTTTCAAGTTTCTCATATTTATAGAGAGGGGAATGTGATTGCAGATAGTCTAGCGACGTATGGTGCCTCTTCTACTGGTGACATTTGGTGAACTCGACCTCCAAAGATGATATTTGGCTTATGGAAGTGACATTGCTTCTTTGCCTTCGTATAGAAGTAGAGGATAGGGTTTATGTTTAGTTGTGCTTTCTTTTTCTTTAGGTTGATAGTTGTATGCTTGTGCCTATTGTACTTTGTACTATTAATAAATTAGTTGGCTCTGGGTTTGTTACCCAGTTCCAATTTTATTGAAGAAAAAAAATACCCCACAATTTCTAAGTAAAGATGGATCATGAAACTTTTATAGTTTTATAACTTACATATCATGTTTGATCACTATGCATTAATGAAATGTAACATGACGTGTAAGTTATAAAATTATATAGATAAAAAATTGAATGTGTTGATCAAATGGTCAAATCATCTCCGATTAAGCTGATTTTTTACAAGCATGATCATCAAATAATAATCTAAATGATGAATGATTTTAATAATTGAGTTTTATTGTCAATTTTGTAGAAAATGAAACTTCATTCTGTTTTTTTTAGCTTAAGCGATCCAATTGATCCTACTTGGAAATAGATTGGAGAACCCAGCAAATCCAATCGATCAGATCCAAATTTATTCACTATTTGACAAATGATATGATACTTTCGGCCCATAAATATAGTGGAACTATATAGCTACTACACCATAGGCATACTTGATGAGTGTGGGATGTGGGAGAAGTTATGTTGAGAGAGAAATAAATAGAAAAAAAAAATTTATTTTTAAATTTTTTATTTAATTTGTTTATAAACTACTCTTATTTTACAATTTTATCCCAAAAATAATTTTAAGATTTTAAATCACTACCCCTGGAAACACTATAGCCGACGATTTTTTTTAAAACTATAGCCGATGAGATATTAGCCGACGAGATAAATATCTCGTCAGCTATAGTGGAAAAAATGATTTTTTTTTTAATTTTTTTTTTTTAAAATGATTTTTTTATTTTTTATATATTTTTTTAAAAACTATAACCGACGAGATAAAACATCTCGTCGGCTATAGTTTTAAAAAAATGATTTTTTTTAATTTTTTTAATTTTTTTTTAAAAAACTCGTCGGCTATAGTACTATAGCCGACGATAATGGGTAAAAACCTCGTCGGCTATACTATTACCGACAGGTTTTAGCCAGCGACTTTAGCCGACGACCCTTAAAAATCATCGGCTATAATCTCGTCGGCTATAGTGCGTCAGCTATACTATAGCCAACGATGTTTTTGCCCCTTTTTCTATAGCCGACGATTTTTTGTTGATTTGTCGTCGGCTATAGTGGAAATTGTCCACTATAGCCGACGACAAAAAATCTCGTCGATTTTTTTTTTTTTCGTCGGCTATAGTGAAAATGCTGGTAGTGAATGTTTGAGCACAATAACCATTAAAACCTCATTTCTCTTGATTAATGGAGATATATATGTATGTAGGTAATGTAACGTCTGGTCGGTCAAGCAGTATTGGGACTATAGTCCAGCTGATAGGTGCTCTTCGAAGTCACAACCCGTGTAAGGATCGATGCACTCATCTAGCTAGCTAGTCATGATCATCTTCATCCATATTTAATTCCATACTTGGAAGGTGGTTTTTGAAAGTTGAGAACCCGCTCTCTTTCTTCGCCTCTGAACCTTAGCCGCTAGGTTTCTTCCCCAATTTCTTTGATCATGAAGATTTTTTTCTATTTTTTCCCTAATTTCTTTGCTCATCTAGGTTTTTTTTTTCTCTTTTCTTTCCGATTGCATTTTCTTCTCTTCTTTTTTGGTTTTCCTTTTTTTTTCAACATGATATCACATCCTAAACACTATCCATCTCTGACTTTCAATCTCTCGCTGGGAGAGGAAGTGGAGGCCAATGAATTTGATTTTGCTATGATGAGGATTTTCTCTCCGACACCTTTATCATTGGAGGAGGCAAAATCTTTCAAATTCTGGATACTTCAGTTGTGGAGTGACTTCAAATTCATGAGTGCGATTACCATTCGGCAAGAGACTCTGGACCGATTTAAGGTTACTTTCAGGGATCGCAGCGCCTTTCGGAGAGCTATAGATCGAGGAACTTGGTTCTTTAAAGATGCCATGATTGTCGTCAAGGAGTTTGATTAATTTGCACCTGTTGAGTCGGTCCTAGCTAGCAACCAAAGCTAGGGTTTAGGCAAAGCTTGAGATCACCGGGGTGATTTGTATGATGAAAAATTGATAGCAGGTTGGTGTAAAATCCTAGGTGATCACCAAGGTGAATATGTAGATTATGACAGGTTCCGCTTGGAGGAGGGGGATGAAGTCCGGCTCTTTGTGAAGGTGGATTTGAGTAACCCTCTATTTACTCATCTGAGGGTTCCACTAGGTGGAAAAGTCTGACTGGAATGCAAAGTTGAGTATCTAATGCTGAAAGGCTACTGCAAGGGTTGTGGAACTTATGATCACTTGCAGCATTGTTGCCCCAATTTTTGTTTCAGGTTAGACGTCGAGATTGAAGCTGAATGTCAAAAGTGAGCAATTGAGTGGTTGTGGAAACCATCTGGAAAACAATTTAGCCTTTAGGTGCGAAGCAGGAAGGTCGTGACAAATGGTCCGCGAAGTGGAAATGACATTTTATGATTGACAAAATTAAAGAAAAATGAGCTTTTCAACTACGAGACATAGATGGAGAAATACATCGTCATCCCATCAATGGAAGATTTTTAAAGTATGGACAACCAGTTTGGGCGTACTAGGAACCTTCAAACCCAGAAACTTACTTTTGCACTCACTCGCAGCCTATGTATGAGGCTCGCTCTTCAAGCGAAACAAGGGGGCAATAAGTATACAAAAAAAGACATTTTATGTGGCTAAAAATCAAATTTTTTAAAAACTTTTTTGTTTGATATTTTTTTGTACACATAACCTATAAGATTCCGGTGAAGACTGTACCGAGGGAAGGTGAAGGCAACCAATATGAAGAGGTTGCTGATACCTGGAGTAGCGACACTGGGATGTAGCTTCAGAAATGAGCTTGTAAGAGAAGGAAAATGGCCGCTGAAGGACCAAGACTCGGAATGGAAATTCTTTCTTGGCAGCAATTGGTATTTCTCAACTGGGATACACTTGGAGTGTTAGAGGATGAGCCGTTGTCCATGGCATGGATGATGCAGATGGATGACCCAGGGGTTCCTGTAGCCATGCAGAAAAGGGCCCTAACTAACAAAGGAATTGTGCAATCTAAGTTTGACAACTCTCTCGTGCTACTCTGGTTTGTTAGTCTAAGTTCTTGTGTGTCATGTTGTTATCCAATACATGTGTACTTTATGACTTCTTTTTTAGCGTGTCGAATAATCTGATAGAGTTCTTTATTCCTATCACAAATTTTAAATGAATATAAAATTTACGCCCTTTAAAAAAAACGTGTGATTCATCTGGATGAGACCGATGAGTGGGAGATCATGAATGATCCAATACATTTCTTACATTTTAGTTGTTCCTAAACTTTTAAATCTATCACCCCAGTACCGTTCTAATTATTGTATGACAGAATGCGAGAGAGAGAGAAAAAAAAATCATGTATAACGAAAGAAGACTTCTCATACATTTTGTTCGATCCTCGCATCACGTATATTATACAAAAATTATACACAAATGATACAAGTTTATTACAAAAGCCGAAAATTATTCCATACACAGCAGGCAAGTGCACACTGCCTACGTGTTAACTACTTAAATTCCTGGTTTGCCCCTCACTCTTGACCGTAATATCTGGTCTACTTCAGCATTCACCGCCGTCAGTGGAGGCGCGAGGGGAGAGGCCAGGTGGGACGGCGAGTGACTAGTACCTGGACCAAATTAGAGCGCGAGTTACAATGGCTCGGCATCCAGATCTGCAATTTCAGAGGAGGCACGGATTGGATGATGCGAATTGGATTTAGAGAGGGGCGATTTGCAGGGGGTTGTGATGACGAGCTTAGAGGTTTGGTTTGGGTGGCGAGGGAATGGTGCGTAAGAACTAACTGCTAGCTTCATCTTCACTTGTATGCAACAGATTACCACAAGCATCAAATTGCTGAAAACAAGATTAAAAGATTCAGTCTTTCATCAACTAAACCCAGAAGATCAATCAAACACTTTAAAAGCTTACAACTTTGCATTTCGCTAACTAAAGTTCAAGCAGATACTTACAAAGAAAAAATCATTCCACTTGCCCAATTTGATTTTGGCGAAGGAGGGGGAATGAGGTGGCGAGGCCGGTGCCGGCGACGCGGTAGGGGTGAAACGACGGTAGAAAAAGTAGAATGAAAGGGACGAGGACAAAATTGGAATTCAACATTTCCTTTTTATTTCTGATTAAAAATAATTTATTTTTAGTTTAACTTTAAGCTAATGAGAACGTGCCACGTAGACAGTACAAATATTGTGTGCTGTGTGCTGTGTGCCCTCGGGATACGAGAAATTTTTCCAAGCTCCCGTCACTCTAACTAGATTGTTTAACGCTATAGTAACGTTTTGATACAAGTACACTTTGATTCTCATACTAACGGCGTTATCTCAATGTGTTTGTTTTCGACTCCATGATATATTACCGATCTTTCTCATCAAACTCAGCCCAAAAAATGCAGATACAACATGCAAAGTCTATGTCATTTATGTGCCGAAATCATCCTCCTAAGAACCTATAATCCAAAATTCATTCGGGAAGATCTGCAAAGTTTTTATTAGAAATTGGGAGAGGGTTAGTTGAGATTTGAGATTGAAAATTGAATATAGACTTACTGATGATATAATCTAGGACTCTGTTAGGGCTGATTGTTTTCTCTTGGTAGATGAATTTCCTACTGAAAAAAAGAGAGGAGACATTATCATCGAGAATGATGTGCACTAGCTACAGTTAATTGGGAGGTGTTTCGGGAGAAGAAATAAAACTTTCTAGTTTTGTCATAGTTTATAAGATCTCACTTGTTTATAACAAATTAGGGTGAATATGTGAGAATATGAGACCCAGGCCACTTGAAATCGGAGATGCTTTGCTGGAAAAAGTTGGAAACCTAGGTACCCAGCCATATAATCACCAGGTTAAACAAGAAAGAAGAAAAGGGGGAAAAACGTTAAAGTTACTGAATCAATCGACAAAATATTAAAATTAAAACTAAAAATAACATGTGGCATAATATTTAGACGTCAAATGGATGAATTTGAGTGACGAGAATATGAATTTGTTTATCCCGGATACACATACAGCTAAACTAGTAAACTGAACCAAGCATCGCATACCTAACAAGCAACAATTTACATGTCCTAGTATTAGCTAGCTAGCAAGTAGTGTACTTGTATCGTAACATGTAAATATAAACTTGTCACTTCACGTAAATCCTTTCTTGAAGGCAATAGTGATTATATATAGGGGAGAACAACTATCATTATACTAAGACACTAATAGCAACTCAAACAAATATTTTATAATTTATTTTTAGTAAAAATATGAAGTTTTTTTTTGAAAATCAAGTCTAGTAGATCCCTTATCATATTAACTATTATAAAAAATTCATATATTTCACCTTTCATCCCCTATTTAAGACATATTGTAGTACCCAAAGGGTATACCATACCTTTATTTATGACTTTAAGAACTAAAATTATAATATACATGAGCAAAAATATACAACATTTAAGACAATATTACCATAATGACCATATTTTTTTAGGACTATTTATAATGTTTACAACTAATTAGATCAAATTTACAACTTTGAGAATAATTTGTTCAAAAGTTGTAACTAAGTGATCTCTAAATAAACCAATTATCTCACATGCACCTAAATAACTAAAAAAAAATAACTCATATTACCATAATGACCACCAAATTTGTTCTCAAGTGCTAAAATAAAATTACCATACCCCTTGAATACCTGAGAATGATTCCCCCCTATTCATATACCGAAAATATGAATAATAAGTAATATAAAAGTCAACATTGTCATTAACTCATTTCCTCATAGATTGCAAAATCAATAAATAGCTAAATTAATTAATTAATTATTTTTCATCAATCAATCAAAATTAACCATACATTTAAATATAACTAAATTGTGTTTAAGGAGATTTATTCTCCGTAACTTTCAATGTGTGGTTTGTCCTAGTCAGATACGATTTAGTCTAAATAAAGATAGAAAGAATCTCTGTTTTATAGGGACACTGATTGCAACAGATTGTATCAGCTTATACATAAGGTATTCTATCAATGAAAGAATTACAGTTTTCATTCTATCAAATATTCCTCTACAACGCGTTATCAGGCATGCTCTAAATTAATAGTCAGCTATCGCCACAGAAAGAAGAAGAAAAACTCAAACCCTAAAACTATCTCCACCGCCAATCTCGACAGTTCGACATCTCCTTCTTGATTCCAGCGATCCTCCTTGTGAAGCACATGCTCTAACAAACCTCCCAAATTTGACAAAATTTCTCGACCTCCAAAGAACCGCTTCAGACAAGCTCCTCCTCAATGTCGTCCAACTTTTGTACCGGCCATATCGAGAATAATACCAATCGAGGTAAATTTTCTAAAATGTCAATCTTTAGATCTTGGAATAAAACTTACTTCTTGCAAAAACCTAAATCTTAGGATTGTGATTTGTGATTATTGAATATCTATGCTCTAGTTCTTATGGACTTATATCCTAGAGTATGAGTGACGGTCTTGGGATAGTCACGGTTTAGAAAAAGAAAAAAAAGAAAGGGAAATTGATCTAATGTGATGGTTAATCACGGTTCTTGGGTGTGGTTTGTGAGCCACCGTTATTGATAATCGATTTTGTGACCATACAACATATATCATGTTCTTATCCATTAAAAGTTAATGTTAGTGATCGTAGTTTTTTTATCGATACTAATGAAATCTCTTTGTATTTTGTAAATGAGTTCAAATGAGCCGGTCAGACCAGAGTTCGACATTCTTGATCTTCAAGGAAATGAATATCATCGTTAGGTTTCCAATGTGATTAACACATTCATCGGAAAGAGACGCAATAGCACCATTCAACCCGTTGGGCCAAACATTATTTCACCATCAGATGAATCAAAAGCCGAAACCCTCAGGTTTTTGAGGCATCATATTCATCGAACACTCAAGAAGCAGTATTTAAAGAAAACAGATCCCCTGAATTTGTGGGATGATTTGAAGCAATGCTTCAATAATGTGCATGATGAACAGATTCCTGAGTTGACTACGAGATGGGAAGCCCTAACACTTCTGGATTTTCCAAAGATTCAAGATTACAATCAAGAGTTGAGCTTCTGTGAGGTGGAAAAGTCTGAGAACGACATGATTGAAAAGTTATTGAATACCTTCTCAATCTCTATGAGCACTCTTGCTCATCAGTACTGGATCGAGTATGAACAGGGGAAGATCCTTACCTTCAATGATCTCATCAATAGCCTACCCAAAAAGGAAAGGCATCATGAGATCATCCTCAATAATAACTCAAGACTGGCTGATACTAAAAATTCTGAGAGTTACCAAACTGGAGGAAAGGCCCATAAGGATAAAAAGAACGTTCGTTCGAAACCTTACAATCGTGGTAGACAAGCTTCACGGGGTGAGACAGGGGGGCGTGGACGTGGCCAAGGCCGCAGCCAAAATCTGACTTGACATCGAGATCAGAACGCTAACTCTAAAAAGAACCAAACTGATTTGAGTAATGATGGGCAAAGACATTCCAATTCTAGGAAGTTCACCTGTTACCGGTGTGATTCAACAAAGCATATGTACAAGCAGTGCAAGGATAGTAAAGAAATCCAGAACATCTACAAGAGGCATAAGAAGTACTTGGCTCAAGAGTCCAGCTTTGCTAGATATTTTGAGATGGATGTTGATATCAATCTCGTGATTGCAGAGGACAAAGAGACGGCCCTAGTTACTCTGAATTTTGAATAGCCTATGTAAAAGGCAGTTATCTTTGTAATAGATTCAAGTTTTTGGTTTGTTTTTAGCTTGTGTTTCTGCCATTTATTTTTTTAGACTATTGTCTTGGTTTTGATTTGATTTTTTGGATAAGAACATCTATGATGTGAATTTTTCTACTTGGCAAGTAATGAAATTTTCTCTATGTTTTCAGTATATTAAAGTGTTGAGATCGAATGTTATTTCACTACTCATTTAGTTTATGGTTTGATGTTTATGATTTTATATGGCATAATGACACAATGATATAGTAAAATCGAGACATTAAAAAGCAGATGTTTTGATCTCAGGAAATCTTCGACCCGTCGAGATTCTTCTCAACCCGTCGAAGGCTCCGTTGTGGATTAGTTTTTGCATTTTTTGATCCATCAAGGATTTCCTCGACCCGTCAATTGATTGCTTCTGTCTCTATTTATGTCCCATTTCGACTTGTCGAGAATACTATTCTACCCATCGAAGATAGATATCGAAAAATTGATATCGATTTTAGGTTTCCTTCGACTCGTCGACACATTTGTTCGACCTGTCAAAGGGGTGCTTATGGACAGATTTTTCAACCCGTCAAACATTTACATCGACCCGTCGAGACTTGGTGTCGAAAAATCAAATTCTATTTTGGGTTTCTTTGACCCGTCGAATGTTATATCTAGTTTGTGGTATTTTTGATGTATCTTACATATGTTTTTCTTGGAAAAGATCAGAATTTTTTTGACCAACCTGGTATTCTACATCAGATGTGATTTACATCAGTTTCTGTCATGCCATATAAGCACTCAATATGGTCACATCCCTATTCAAATATTTAAATTTTTACTTAAAGTGTCTGCCTAGTCTTTAGTTCAAAGACTCACTTATTTACATTTCTTTTGTAGATGTCTCAAGGCAAGATTGCGTGTCTTGCAGATAGTGGTACTACACACACCATTATGCAAAATAGACAATTGTTTGTGGATCTTTTTTCATACAAATCCTCAGTGACTACCATGATAGGTGTAGCGCCAGTTATTCAAGGTCGTGGTTCAGCAGAATTTTTGCTGCCTCATGGTACAAGATTATTTATCACCGATGTTTTATACGCGCCAAAGGCCAATTGAATCATGCTAAGTTTCAAGAGTAACAACGGTTTCTACTTGGAAACATATTGTAAGAATGGACAAGAATTATTATGTATCACATCAGTTGAATGTGGCCGAAAGCGCATTCTAGAGAAGTTTCCGACTATTCATAGTGGTTTATATCTAACTACGGTTTAGATTATTGAATCCAATGCCATGACTCACACGACTTCATGTGACTCAGAATCATACAAGCTTTGGCATTTTCAATTGGGATACTCAGGTCGTGACATGATGATCAAAATATTGAAAAAATCTCATGGTCATCCATTCTTTAGAGCGAAGAAACATATGGGAATACCTAAATCCATAAGTTTAGATGAGGCAGATGAGACTACTTCTCTTATTCCTAGCTCAGTCTCCAAGACGAGTGCAGGACAATCGCGACAAAGTACCGTTGTGGCGTCATGCATTATCCCACCATATTCATATGTTGGAATCTATGATGCACATCGCTCATTTTGTAAAGCTTGTTCCTTAGCAAAGTTACATGCACGTCTTTTTTTTACTGTTGACAACACCGACAATATTTCATTCTTACAAAGGATTCAAGGTGACATTTGTGGACCTATCAAACTGGAATGTGGACCTTTTAAATATTTCATGGTTTTGGTAGATGCATCAACGCAGTGGTCATACGTTGCTTTAATATCCACAAGGAATATTGCGTTTGTAAAATTCCAGGCACAAATTATTAAGCTCTAGGCTCACCACCTGGATCATCCAATCTAGTCTATTAGATTGGACAACGCATGAGAGTTGACATCGAAATCTTTTGATGATTAGTGCATGTCTATTGGGATTGAAGTTGAACTTCTCGTTCCTCATGTTCATTCTCAGAACGGTTTAGCAGAAGCTCATATCAAGTAGTCACAGCTTGTGTCTCGCACATTAGTAATGCATAAAAACTTATCGGTATCCACATCGGGTTATGTAGTGTTACACGCAGCTATGCTTCTTCGTTTTCGACCCGTAAGTCGCCAACCATTCAGTGTGCACCAGTTGGTAACTGGATATGAACCTGACATTTTACATCTACGCATTTTTGGTTGTGTGGTATATGTGCCTATTGCACCTCCACAACGCACTAAAATGGGTCATCAATGAAGATTGGGCATTTATGTTGGCTATAAAGCTCCAATGATAGTCTGATATCTTAAACCTTCGATAGGCGATCTCTTTACTGCAAGATTTGCAGATTGTCACTTCAATGAGACATACTTCCCAACGTTAGGAGGAAGAATAAATGTATATATTCTGGTTCAATGTCAAGAATTGACGTGGTCTAATCCCACTACGCCTCATTATGATCCCCGCACATCTCAGAGTGTGATAGAAATGCAAAGAATACTTGATCTTCAGAAAGTAGCAGACTCTATGCCTGACTCCTTTACTGATATCACTAAAGTGACAAGATCAGATATACCTGCTGCAAATATTTCTAGAAGCAGTGGTGGACCTACATAGGGCTTAGAGTGGGCAGTACCCCCCCCCTAACAAATGCATACGTAGTATATATATATTTAAACTTTGTAAATGAATTTTTGCTAGTGTAGTTAAATGGTGTTTTTCCCTATGCATAAAGCAAATTTTTTCCTTATGATACAAATTTGTTGCAAATGAGGGTCGATATATATATAATAAGAGCTCAATTTTGTTTTTTCTCTGCGACAAACTTCGCCCCTTTTGAAGTAAATTTTTCGGCCCGCCCCTGCTTGTAAGGTTGGAAATCTTGAAAAAGTGATTGGTTAGTACCAACACCGAGCAAGGAAACGTTTCTCCTGCCCATGTAAAAGGTGTTGCGTCGGCCTTGGCTTCCACCAAGAAAAAGGGGAGACCAAGAAAATTAACTGATGAGCCGTCGATTAAAAGGCAGGCCATTTGGGGTATACAATGATCCATTCATCATCAACATTGTGAATCATTCACATGAGATTGTCTCTAACTACAGTTATGACCTTGAATCACAATTGACATGTTTGAGGGACGCCTTAGAATCTCTTGTGATGTCAGAGAACAAAGAAATCTTGCTTAGAACAAATGATGTGCGTGTTCTTAGGGATAGATCTTCCATGTTAGTTGATGATGCATTTTCTTATTCCATCGCTCAGGAGATTATAGACAACAATGAAGTGGAACTTCGCTCTATGGAAGATTCCCAATGAAGAACGGATTGGCCGAATTGGAAGGTAGAAATCTAGGCCGAACTAGACTCTCTAAATAAGAGGCAGGTTTTCGGTCTGGTAGTGTTATGCCCACTGAATGTTAAGCCGGTAGAATATAAATAGGTCTTTGTTCATAAGCGTAATGAGAAGAATGAGGTATTGCGCTATAAATCTAGACTAGTAGCGCATATTTTCTCTCAACACCCTGGGATTGATTATAAGGAGACGTATTCTCTGGTCATGGATATCATCACCTTCCGCTACCTGATAAGTTTGGTATTGTCCAAGAAATTAAACATGCAGCTTATGGATGTGGTTACTGCATATCTCTATGGATATCTTGATTCAGAGATATACATGAAAGTGTCGAATGACATTGCTATACCCAAATCAAGTAACTCTAAACTAGGAGTGCTCATGTAATCAGATTGAGACGTTCAGTATATGGATTGAAATGATCCAGTAGAATTTGGTATACACATCTCAGTGACTACTTGATTGGGAAGAGATACAAGAATGATGACTTATGCCCTTGCGTGTTCATTAAAAGAACAAGTTCAAGATTTTCTATAGTAGCAATCTATGTAGATGATATGAACATCATCAGAACTCTTAATGAGATCAATGAGACAGTTGGATATTTAAAATCTGAATTTGAGATGAAAGATCTTGGTAGGACTCGATTTTGTCTCGGATTAGAGCTGGAATATCGAGTTGGTGGAATACTTATTCACTAGTCTGCGTATGTCCAAAACATGCTCAGGCGATTTAATATGGACAAAGCACACCATGTTAGAATGCCAATGGTTGTTCGCAACCTGGACCCCAAGAATGATCCATTTCATCCGCTAGATGACAATGAGGAATCTTGAGAGCTGAAATTTTATATCTTAGTGCTATTGGAGTTTTGTTGTATCTAGCTCAGTGCATGCATCCAGATATTGTCTTCTCAGTGAACTTGTTGGCTAGATTTAGCTCTGCTCCTACCCAAAGTCATTGGAATGGAGTAAAACAAATCTTCAGGTACTTGAAGGGTTCCATTGACTTGGGTTTATTCTTCCCTTATAAAGAATATAGAGAGAAGCTTGAAAATTTCGGAAAAGGGATGGTTGAATCACAGCATACAGGTTCTGTGCCCTTCTACCCATCGAGTAGATCTTTTGACCCGTCAAAGGTAGTGAACTGTGATAACCCGAATGTGTCTTTTGACCCATCGAGGAATGGTTTCGACCCGTCGAAACTGGTACTCTGGATCGAACAGAAGCATTCATTCGACCCGTCGAGTGAGGACTTCAACCCGTCGAATTCATCCCCTGCTACGAGCAGTTTTATTGCAGTCCCCTATTCTGAAACACCGGTTGATATGTTGGTTGAATTTGCTGATACTGTGCACCTCTCTGACCCACACAAAGGTAGTTTCACATAATGGTTATGTTTTGCATGAAGCGGTTAGAGAATGTGTCTAGCTTAGGTCAGTCATTCATCATATTTGAGGGTCTAGTAGATTAACATCTACTACGACAGCTCTCACTTGCATTTTGAAAATAATGCGACATGCATTGAGCAGATGAAGTTGGTTTACATTAAGAGTGACGATAGAAAGCATATCTTGCTAAAATTCTTCTTCAATCAGCAACAACAGCAGTTCTTAAATATCCATGTGAACAAGGTAGGTTCGGCGGATAATGTTGTGGACTTGTTTACTAAGTCACTTCCCAAATCTACATTTGTGAAATATATGAGATGAATTGGTATACACAGGTTATTTGAACTCCATGAATGAGTTTACAGTCATAGGAGTTAAATTTATGTAGACATCATGGAGAGTCTACGTCACATGTAGTAGCGTTTGTAGTTGATGCGTTGTACTTTTTTTCCCTTAGACCAAGCTTTTGTTTTACCCATAAGTTTTTTGTTTGCTTTGCGAGATTTTTAGTGAGGCAACAAGTTATGCATCAATCTTGAGGACATTGACACAAGGGATAGTGTTTAAGAAAATTTATTCTCCGTAACTTTTGGTGTGTGTTTTGTCCTAGTCAAATACAATTTAGTCTAGACAGAGATAAAGAGAATCATTGTTTTATAGGAACACTGATTGTAACAGATTGTATCAACATATATATATGAGACATTCTATCAATGAAAAAGTTACAGTTTTCAATCTATCAAATATTTCTCTACAGCAAATTATAAATAATATTCTTAGGATAAATTTTTTAAAGTACATAGCTAAAATAGATTTCAACTATATATTTAAACAAAATAAAAAATAAAAAAAAATAAGTTACGTTTTTGTTTTTTGTGTGAGTTGCTATAAGAAAAACAAAGAGTAGCAATCAAGCTACTTACTGGGTGGGGTGGACGACAGTAAGGGAAAAGGTCTAAACTATGTTTAGCTGCGACGTAAGCTACACCATTAGCTTCACGTAGTACATGACGCAAACATTATTTCAAAAAGAGAAAAGATAAAGGGGAAAGAAGAGAAGTTAAAGAAGTTCATGAGCTATAAATTAAGTACTAATGTTTGGCCCATTTGGCTGCTCGGCAAAAGATTGATTTTATCTCAATTCAGTTGGATCGAACAATACTCTAAAATTCCTAACCATTTATTTTTTTTCGTTTGTTTTTTCTCTGAGTAGCGGGTAAGGTGTTCGATCAAATGTCTCAAAGAAAATTTTAGTATTCTGATGATGAAGCCGACAAACATGAAGAAATTTGATTAAGCGGATGTACACAGTTGACACGCATGCATGAAAAAAAGTTTCAGATCAGTCCAGTACTTGTTACTGTTGAGTTGATTCATATATTTAGGAAGATTTGTTCTCTTAAGAGACACGATATAAAGGATGAAAATGAATGAACACATATCTAACGACTGTGATTGAAAATAATTAATACGGTATTATTATAATTTTTATGTCTTTAAAACACAATTGTTGAATGTGGTCATCATTTTTCATCCATTATATTTTGTCTTTGAGGATATCAAACTTGTATATTTAGGGGATTGACAATGGCACCTCATTTTAGCATTGGCAAAGATGATTTCACTTACAATATTATGGCCAACTTCCCTGATTAAAAACTTCAAATCTTTACTAATAACCTCGAAACCTAGACAGACATACCTAAGGGGCATCACATCAATGTAAACTTGCATCCATATCTAGTATAAAGATGCCTGGCTTTAACTTTATTTAAGCTCACCTTACAAGCAAGGTACTTGTTCATAAGGCTTTATAACTTTGTTCTCTATCTTCCCCTCACTATATAAGGCTTACAATTTGTGGAACTAAGAAACCACTCCAACCGAGTTTCCCTACTTTCATAACCCCTCTGAAAATTCACAGATATGGCTAGCACCCCACTGAAGCTGGCTCCTAAAATGCATAGTGTGATTAGGAGGGGAGGATCCTCAGAGTCTGATGATACTGCATTGGTGAGGCAAATTCGGGAGACTCATGTTCTGGGGCAAACCCACATTGTTGATGTCAAGCCAATTCTCCATGTCATTGAGGACATAATTCATCGGTCTAGGCTCAGCACTGAAGGGGGCCTTCTTCTTGTAATCTTTTGTCCTTTGTGATCTTGCGTTCATGATAATCAAGCCTTATTTGTACTGCACTAATAAAACTGCACTAGTTGCTGGTTATTTTTGTCACAAATTGTTGTTATTTTCATGCAGGGTACCCATATAGATTCACTCGAGGACAAGACCAGTTCGCTAACCATTTATGATAATGTCTTGCTCCAGGGGCTGTCTTATCTGATACAAAAGATATATTGCCAGGTTATCCTAATTTACTTGAGACTAGAACTGATCGAGTGCATATATATTCCATCACAACTTTAGGTTACTCTATTGTGGTACCAATACGTTGCTCTCTTTTGAAAATGAGCCAGAAGACCATAGTTTCATCCCACATTAGTCAATCTAAATCTCCTATATACGTACTAAATGTTTGGATATTGTATAAGCAGATAAGTTGCCAATGTTTAAGTGGTGGTGATGTGCATGCAAGTACAATGGAGCTGCTCAGGTCCCTTTCAAACTATTCATGGGAAGCGAAAGTGGTGCTATCCCTCGCCGCCTTCTCTGTGTACTATGGAGAATTCTGGCTTGTGGCTCAGCTTTGCACTACCAACTCTCTAGCCAAACCTGTGGCCATCCTGAAACAACTCACAGATCTAATAGAGCATGCAGCCTCGGTGAAACCTCAACTCGAGGCTATCGACAACCTCATCAAGGCGATCATCAATGTTACCAAGAGAATTGTAGAGTATGGTGATATGGTCATGCTGCAGTCTCAGTACATTACTGAAGACACACCACCATTGTCCATTGCCATGGCACACATTCCTGCTGCTGCTTATTGGGTAATTCGAAGCATACTGGCTTGTGCGTCACATATTGCTTTTCTTACAGGAAGCATCAATGAGTAAGTAGACATGATTTCTTCAAACCAGGAAGCCTCTTGATATATAAATATATATATATATATGGCTTCCAATTTAAGATTTTTAAGTTCTTTGTACTAAACTCAACAGGTACAATGCATCAACCACAGAGGTATGGGAACTATCAAGTCTCGCTCATAAGCTAAATAACATATTCGAGCATCTCACCAGTGAACTTGATAACTGCCGTCGACATATCGGTTAGCCCTTAGTCCCTAATTACATGTCAAACTACCACATTTAAGATATGCTTCCATGACTTATAGACAGATGCATGATAAAATTCTTTTCTGGTTAATTCATAAGTAAATTATAAGTACGTTACTTAGAAGTTAAATTAACAAAAATGACCATATCGAAATACAGTTGAGAAGAGACATGATGAGGAATACAAGAATCTTGTACAAATTTTCAAAAGCCTACACCTCGACAACATGAAGTGTTTAAGGGCACTGATTTCCCACAAGGATGATGCCCAACCTCTCGCAATTGGGACAACAAGAGTGAGGATATACACACACACACACACACACACACACACACACACACACACACACACACACACACACACACACACACACACTGCATTTCCCTTTAGTAATGCCTCTTTTTAAATAAAAGCTTGATGAACCATGAATCTAATTCATATATACCTTTTTCCTTGACAAAAACAGTACCGTCTTGAAGTTCTAAGGAGAAAGCATGTGTTACTATTAGTAACTGATCTCAGTCTGAGCTACGAAGAGATTGTGATTCTTGAACACATCTACAAAGGGCAGCAAGATAGGTCAGAAGTTGATTATGAATTTGTTTGGCTCCCCATCGTGGATGCGGCTCGTTGGGATGAAGCGAAACGAGATAAATTCGAGGACTTGAAGTCAAGGATGCCATGGTATGCCTTGCACGATCCTCTGATCATTGAAGCTCCAGTGATCAAGTTCATCCGAGACTATTGGCATTTTGACAAGAAGATGATCATAGTGTCACTTGATCCCCAAGGCAGGGTATCCTCCGAAAATGCCTTCCACATGCTGTGGATTTGGGGCAATGTGGCTTTCCCGTTCACCGATGAGAAAGAGATGGCACTTTGGAATGCAGAAAGTTGGAGACTTGAGCTCGTTGCTGATGGCATCGATCCAGACATACTACAATGGGTATGTACTTTTCCAATAGTCACATGAATTTTATATACTCGGTATGTTACTATAGAAATTAGAACTAAGCATAATGTACCATACCCTTTTTGTATGTTTTCTTCATCAGATCCACACAGACAAGTACATATGCATATTTGGAAGTGAAGATATCGAATGGATAAGGAAGTTCACAGACAGAGCAAAAGCTGTGGCAAAAGAAGCACAAATTTCCTTAGAATTGCTTTATGTTGGAAGAAGCACTGCTACCAGAGAGAGAGTCCTTAAGCTCAACAAAACCATTGAAGCTGAGAATCTCAGCCGCATCTGGCCTGAATACAAATCCACTTGGTTCTTTTGGTCACGACTTGACAGCATGAGGTGCTCAAAGGCCAAGTACCACAAGACAGTAGACAATGATACTATTCTGAGGGAGGTCATGACTTTGCTCAGTTATGATGGAAGTGACCAAGGTTGGGTTATGGTGTGGAGAGGCGCAGGTGAGAAACGTCAGACTGTTAGAGGCAGTGGACACCTGACTCTTACCACTCTTGATAAATTTGAGAACTGGAAGGATCAAGCTCAAGAGTTGGGCTTTGTGCCGGAACTTGAAAACCAGCTCAAAAAGGACCACGAGCCACATCATTGTATTCGTTTGATCATTCCTGGGTTCGGTCCAGACATTCCGGACAAAGTGGTGTGCACCGAGTGTGGCCGTGAGATGGAGAAGTTCTTCATGTTCCGCTGCTGCACCGATTGATATGAAGCTGTCAAATAATTTGCTGTTTCACTGTGACAAACTATCTGGGACTTGTTATATGCGTTGGGAGCTAGCTAGACTCCGATATATCCCTAGTTCTGTAGTGGTTCTGTTTAAATAAGAGCTTGATCATCAGTAGTGTTCTGTATGAACAATAAGTTTGTTTGTGTCAATTAGTATACTGGCTAGCTATAGTCATTTAGGGCTTGTTGATCGAGTCTGTGCTGCTTGCATTGGCTTCCCCTATATGTGTATTGCTGTACATGTGAAATAATAGTACGTGAAAGACGATTTTAGTACCAAGATTTTAGAACTTTGTATATCAGTTTCTGACCCATCAACAAGTACACGTGATAGTAGTTAGCACTGCAAATAAGATCCACAAGGGTCAAGAGGTAGTGAGCTTAAGATCGAGTCTTTGAAGCCTTATCGCTGAAGATTTTTTGTAAGTCAAATAACAGAAACCCTTCACCATCCATGCCATCCTTTTCTTCTTCGCGTTTTGTAACTAATTTACTATCTAACAATCGTGGTGTTGAGGGTTTACTGCTCATATATACTGTTCATGTAAATAGTATAACACCGTGCCACCCGTGCCAAGCTTTTGCTTAACCTTATCCTCTCTCTCAAGCCCACACACTCTCACAATTCTCAGCTTTTCAGGTTCTCTCTCTCTTCATCATACCTCTCATAATCGATCCCTTGCTTTCACAATTCCGGCCTGTATCTTTGTCTTCCGATTTACCACCGTTCCCATCCACACCGAAAGTCTGCTTTGATTCCGATTGATAAAGCCAAAAGGATACTGGCCCGTGCGTGGTTAGAGTTGGCGAATCTCGCTTTCGATCTACTCTTCACTGCTTCGATCGGACCCGGTAAGCTCGCTCTCTCTCTCTCTCTCTCTCTCTCGATTTAGATCTCGCTCTGAAAAGTACTACCACCACTGTAATTCAGTGTATATATATATATGTAGTCTCCAAAATTTAGAGGGTGTAGCATCAGAATAAATTGTTGAAATTATTTCTGGCCGAACCCTGCTTCTTACTGTTAGTTTTTGAAGTTTTGGGGTAGTTGAGCATAATTTAATTTCTGTTTAGATGTTAAATCAGAGGGTCTCATAGAATCAAAGTATCCCCGGATTGCAGAATTTCTCTTCTTAAACTTTTCTTCTTTAGTTCACATGATCCAAGTATATACAGTGGTGAAATCCCTTTCTGGCAATGATCTTCTTCACATTGTGGAAAGTGACTTGAATGATCAGGAATCTCATATAGGATTTTTTCTTCTTCTTATATATCGATTACTTTTGTTATGGCTAGCTCTGTCTGTCTGTTTCTCTACCTTGAGGTTCCATCATTATATCGATCGTTGATGGATATGCCACCATTGAGTATACCTTTTCCATTCTTTGGGAGTTTGTCATCACAACCATCTTCCTTCTTTCCCCATAGCGCAAAGTAGAGACCAGCAATGATCAGAAAGGCTCCGATCAAGCTGCAATCAGTTCGAGTATCACTTAGTCTGTAACTGCTGCTTATATGTTGAGAACTTGAACATCATATAGATATTCAATCACCAAACCATAAGCAATATCTTCAGCCTACGTTTTTGCTGTTAAACCAAAATGACAACTTTGTGTTACAGCAATATACAACGGCTACCAAAGTTTTTTCATGAATCAAAATGACATTAACTTATATATCGCCCCATATTATTTGTTTGTCCATAAGACCCACTAACTTATATATCGCCCCATAGGACACATATTATGTTTACATATGTGAAGGTTCCTACTAAATTCAACAACCATATTATTTGATATTCACAGTGGTCATTACTACTTTTGTAGGTGAGTTTGAAACAGTAGTAATTCAAAATGACAACTTTGTGTTTATGCATAAGCAATATCTTCAGCCTACGTTTTTGCCTACCAATCTGGGTTGCAAAGTTGTTATGTATGTTGATCACTTATTTTGCTGTTAAACCAGTGCTGCTTATTTTGATTGATAAAGAGGGGAACTTGAATGGTAATAGATAGGATTTGGTCGTGTATCAGTTTGGGATTTACAGGGTATTTGCACCAAACCATAAGCAATACACATGCATCATAACAATCATTTTCCACTCTTCAGTCACATATTCTCCTTCTATTTTTCCTGCCCTGACAAGCAAAACTCCTATCTCTCTGTGTTCCTCTTAAGTACTTGCCAAGAAAGAGTTACAGATTGGTTGGTTCTAGCTGACATTGTGATATTGTCTTTCCACCTTAAAATGACGCCCTCTCACCTAACTATGCACAAATATATACCAATTTATATAGTCCTCATTGGGGTGATGATATAATAGTCTAGGCAATGGGTATGTTGCTCTGTCTATGAAAGCCTGTTGTTTGTATTTTTGGTCTTTTCATATATGCGATTGCTTTGTGCTGAGTTAAGTGAACCATATGAATCAAATAGTAGTTGAACTGGGTTTACCGTATCAATATGAATTGTGTTATTCAGCTACAATACAAATCTGAATTGGGTTATTCAATTTGCTCTTTTCAGCTATTGTGGATATGTTAGCAGTTCGCCTTCATGCTTTATATCTAATCTGTACGTAACAACCTTACATCTTCACTATAGGATATAATAATTAAAAATGTTTGTACCAAAATGAAAGATTAAAGGTGCGGCGAGGTAGGTATCATGTGTATAGCATTAGGAACGTGTCCAGTGCAAATGTTGTCCTTTATCCCTGTGGTAAAGAAACTTCATTGAGCATTGATACCTTGGTGATCTTACTATAAAGTAGTTCATATTTAGAGCTTATACCCACCTGTTCACTTTAGTTGCGGCATCCAACAATATATTAGTGGAGTTTGGATATGCTTATTATACATTGTTTTTCCTATTGTTGTTATGTTATCAACATTACTGTAAGAAATGTAGTCTATGCTTATTGATCGACTAATGTGGACAATAAAGCTAATTGGAATGGACCTTTGATGTTCTTTTGAGAGCGATAATTGATGATGTAGTTAATAGTTGTTCCCTTGCTGTTGTTCATGATCTGTGTCATGAATTTATACAAATAGTTTTGTATAATACCCTACCAATATGAGAATTACGTAGGATTACCCAGAGCTAACAACAGCAAGGCTATAAATTATGTAGTTTCGATGCAAATTGTTAGTAACTTTCTTACTAACTTAGATATCATGTCATAACAACAACATATATGTCAGATAACCCAAGTAAATAGAGGATGTTCACTGTATAAGTACCTAACAGAAATGGCTATTTATCAGAGACAAACTGAAAGAAACACAAATGGAGATGGAGAGTATTTCCTGACATATATAGCAATGAGAACATGAAACTGTTCATTAGTCTGAGGGTTTTAGAGCAGTGATATAGGGGGGGGGAGATTTTCTCGACAGCAAATTAAGCCAGGATTGTAAGAAAAAGAAGAGAGAAATTATATATATAGCCCATAAACTAATGAACAGATTGTACTTATTTGGCCACTTCCTTCTCTTCTTTCTCTCTCTCTCTCTCTCTGTTTATATATGCTTCGTCTTGAGCTATCAACCTTCTTCGTCGTACTGCATAATTCAATATATCACTACATAATTTTACAGTTGTCATTTTCAACTATTCACAGTGGTCATTACATCAAAGCTTTTTTGTTGATTAGTTATATTATCAGTTTGGGATCAGCTAAAGAATAATTATGTAGTGTTTTTTCTGAACACATTACAATTAATAAAAACACGGCATTTATTTTAACCCTGTTGCTGTAATGGTGGCTTATATATCAACATATTTCAGTATGTTGGTATGTACCGTGTATCCCACTCTGAACATTGGCTCACAGGGTATTCAGTAATCACCAACACCTCTTTGATCTTACTGTAAAGTACTAAAATAGTTTGTTTATTTTGCTGGAAAGTAGTGGTTTTGTGCCCAATTGTTCACTTAGCAGGGGCAGTAAAAGAGTTCAGATGATTTCTAACAGGCTTTTTCCTGGGCCACCCCATTTCAATTTGTCTACTTGCCTATTTGCCTATTTGATCCGTTGATCGTAAGTAGTTTGCTTTGTTATGCTTGAACATGTTTTTTACGGGCCATTTTGGATGTTAAATTGATTGATTACCTTATACAGTAGAGCCATTTTGGAGGTTGACCATGATCTACAGGGAGCTGATGTATGTTATTTAGTGGAAATGAGTTGGTCCTTGGCGGGTGGTGCAGGTAGGTGTCTCATGAATGGTATAAACTAGGCGACTTCCCGCGCGTTGCACAGTTATACAATAAGATGATAGAAACAGTCATCAAAATAAAAACTGAGGCGTTGTGCTGTAACTCCTGCAAGCATTTAGGTTGAGTTGCACTTCATCTTTTGACCTTGCATAAAATTCTTAGATAGTAACTCTTGGTCTCTTGCAATGAATAGAGGGAAGAGACTTTCTAGGTTGGTATATTGGGTTTATAGACTTTCTAAGACTTGGTATTGTTGGATATGTACTTTCTAGGACTTTGGTTATGTAGTATAAAAGAATTTATGATAGTTAGCTTGGTCTCTTTTCATGTATACGATTGCTTTGTGCTGAGTTAAGTGAACCATATGAATCAAATAGTCGTTGAACTGGGTTTACCGTATCAATACAAATCTGAATTGGGTTCTTCAATTTACTCTTTTCAGCTATTGTCTTCTATTTGCTCTGCTCAGCTTGGTGACGATCTGAAGTTTGGGTTTTCTCCGATCTCATCTGCTCTACTCTCTCTCCTATTTGTGCTACCCGTTCCCTCTCTCGCCCTCTAATCACCTCTTCACTTTGGTGAGCTTTGTTTTTGATTGATCTCTTGATTCTCTTCTTATTTGTACAGTGATCCAATATTTGTTCTTTGTGGTTTGATTTAACTTGGATTGATGCCTATTCTCCTTAATTTGGTTGGTATGTTCCTGTTGGATGTACTTTGGTTTGTATGTTCCTAGATCAAGATGCACTTTTGGACTCAGCAAATAGTTTAGCTTCAGGTGATTGTAATTATAGGAGTGTTAAGTTATTCTTCGAATGTCTTTGGATTCCTTGAGCACATCATGCAAGCACAGATTACAAGTATATGCAAATAAAAATGTCCGTGCATATATTTATATGATATTTACTCAAAACATTGTCATGTGTGATGCAATCTGCTACTATTACTACTTTGTAATTCTTAGTGAGCTTTGGAGGACTTTGAATTCTGACTGGTTTGTTAGCACTTACATGTACATATTCTATTGTATTACAAGTGTTTTTTTTTCTTTTTTAAGACGACTGAGCAGTAGTTTCTTGCTGCACTACACCTTCTAACACTTTTTACGGCCATTTATCAATTTGAACCTCTTCAGTACAACCCCTTGAATCCATTAATTAGAAGGCTCAGCTTTTGGTTTATTGTGTATAGTTATCGTTAGAAGGCTCAGGTTCCTAGCATGGCCCTTCCAATTTTTGGTTCGCAAAAAGAGAAACGTTGGGGTTCTTAAAGTTTTGTTTCTTCACTTTGAGAAAAAACAGATGTTGTTTGTATGTGTATAAAGCTTTTGGTCCTATGTTCTTTTGCTACAGTATTTGTACCCCCAATTTGGGAAAAGTGGCCGATGTTGTTTGTGCATGCATGTATGCATATAATATTCTGGGTTTTCCTCTTATTTGCGTTGGTTTCTCTTAGGTATTGAATGCATATGCTGTCCAAAATATATAAGATTCTACGACATTTTCTGTACTTCTCTATTTTCTTGAGTTTGAAGAGGTCATTTTCTTTTTTATTGAGGTTTTTGGGTAAACTTTTAAGATTTGAATTAATATTTGAAGTATGGAGATGAATGAAGACATTAAAAAAAAATTGGGGATGTAAACAAATGTCTATATCCATTTGCTTTATGTTGGATTGCGTCTGATTATTATCGATGTTTGCTCATGGGCTCCTCTTTTATTTTCATTTTTCAAGGTCGATCAATCGTTGTGCTCTCTTTAGTAAAGTTACCGTCTCAGTTAGGGGAGAAGCTAAGGGCTATTCATAAGGCTTAGATCGTTTGAATCAAAACTGGTGTGCAGTTGTTTTGTTATGTTTTCATATGATTTATCTGCTTTTTGTTCGCCAGTATGCTCATGGGCTTCTGTTCTATTTTGGTGCCTCTTTCTGCTTTAGGTAACTGTGTTTTTGTGAGCCTTTTTTCGTATGTGGTACCTCTGCTTCCTTTTAGGTCTTTTTCTTGCGTTTTCTTTTTCTTTTGGGCTAATTGGATTTTTTTTTCCTATTCTTCTTTTTGAGTTAAGCTTCTAGGGCCTCTTTTGCCTTGGAAAAGTGAGATTATGAAGCAATTTCAAATTGATTTATGTGCATTGTTTATTTTCTTTTTGGGTTGTGGTGCTAATTAGATCATGTTTTGTTGTTATCTTTTTCTTTGATTTGTGTAGACAACTTTGAATTTTATCAGTGTTTAGCTTCTATTTTCATTTTGTTGGTTTAATAATTGGTTTTCGTGAGTCTTCTTCTGTATTTGGATTTTATGACATAATGATGCACATTGAGACGTATCGATTTACTTTTTTATGTTTTATTCTTTCTGGGGATCTTCATCTGTCAATGGTTGGATCTCGGTGCTTCTTATATCGCATTGAAGTTTAGGTGTTGTTGGTTTCTCTTATTGTATTTTGGTGAGTCTTTTCTTATGATTATGCATACAATTTATAATATGGAACATGTTATGTATTGTGTAATACAGTTTGCCATGATAATCCGTCTTTTGTTTTCTCTGTTGGGCTTCTTTCTTTTTTTCTTTTTCTTTTTTGCATCTGTGTCATGTTAACTTTATCAGTTAGCAAGTAGCGTAAAAACACAATACTATGACTCCCTTACTATTTTTTCTGGGCTGAGATTTTTAAGTATTGATTTACCAGAACATATAACTTCACTGAAAACCTATGTGTTTGATAAGGATGGCTTCCGTGCTAAATAGTGGTCAACAATTGATTTTATATTGTTTGTTATCTTTCTAATTTCTAATTGTACTGACACTTCTCTCTGATTTTGTTTATGTCTATTATGATTTTATGTTTTCTTATCTTTAGATCTTGGTTTCATGGTGTTTCATTGCGTATGTGATCTTTCTTACATTGTGTTTTCTTTATTTTGGTTTATCTATGTATATAGTGAGAATGTTTGGTTCATAACTACTTTCTAATAAAAATCTATGAATAGTTGTTAATTAATTATACTGTGGTGGTTCGATTTTTTCTATTCTATAAAATGTGAAATTGATTCAAATAATAGACTAGATTTTCAGGTCTTCAATTGCTTCTTATCTATTTAGCTGCTATTTTTCAAAGAATTTTGATGGTATATTAGGTGGATGTTTGGTTGATAATGTTACTTTTTTTTCAACAAATGTTAATCCCTTTTTTATGTTGTGTGGTTAAGTCTTATGTTGTGCATATCAAATATTGATAATTTTAGACATGTTGCTGCTGGAAGGTAATTCGTCGTTCATTGTGTCACAGGTCTTATAGATATGTCTATTAAAAAAGATTTTTGTAGCGGCCTAGAGAGGAAATTTTCATATGATCATTCTGAAGATATATGTCAAGAATCTTTTGCATGCCATGAGACAGCATCGCCATGGAGCTATTTTCAAGATGAGGTGTTCGGTGGATCTAGATTTGTTTATTTAGACAAGAATCAAAGTTTGCCTATGTCCACTGCAGTGGACATGGATATTGATTCTGAAAATACATCAGGTAGTAATTAATATATAAAGTTTTCCTGCTATGACTGTATTTAAACAATAGTTTTGCAATAATAAGTATGACTTGGTTTGTAGGAAATGCAGACTCATGTCCATCTATTTTTGGTCAAGCGTTGCATCAAGGAAGCCGCCAAGGTGATCAATGTTTTGTATTGTTTTTTTTATTTATGTAATTTTTTTTAAATTGTAGTATATGGAATAATTTTAAGATAATATGAGCTTAATCATGCTTAAAACTGAGTTGGTTTTCAGTTTAGGTACCAAAAAATTTTTTGAACTGTCTTTTTGTTTGTGTTTCCAATTTTTCGAGTCATTATTGAAACTGGGGCCACAAATTTCCTAGATCTGGGATTGTTCTTGGTGGTTAATATCAGAATGAACCTATAATCAGTGTGATGTGAGAGTTGTTATGTATGTCGAGCCTATTGAGGACATTTGACGTAATGGTAATTTTGAGATATTGGGGGTAGAAATTTGCGATATCCCCATAGAATGTAGTGTGTTTCTGTTGCTTTTATGGTTATTGATATGCCTGATCCGTGGTCAAGTTTTTGCAGTTTTTCTTTGTTTCTGTGTGTTTTTATTTCGCCTTTACATTTTATCTGTCCTGGGTGAATTTGTCATTCATTTGGTTGGTTGTCACCATATTATTTTGATTGGGCATTTCATGTGTGATGACATTCTTTTGTGACAATTGTCAAATGTTCTTATAGTTACTAACATTGGGGTCTATTGTTGATATAACAGTAGTTACAATGGATCATAGTTCTTGGTTTTAACACAATGACAATCAAATTGCTCATATTTTTTTATCTGCAAGTAATAATGTTTGATGTTGGTCAAGTTTTGTTGTCCAGCAATATTTGTTATGCGCTTCATTGTGTAGACATCCTAGCAATTGAATTTAACAAAGTTAATGTTTTTGGGCTCAATATTAGGTTAATTATTTATATATATGGTTTTGTAGGCATGGGGCGAAAGAGAAATTTGAAATCTGTGGTGGCGATGAAACAGAGCGATAGTAATGTGTATCCATGTGGAGGAGATAGACGCTTTTCAAGCAAGAGACAAAGGTCATTACAGAATGCTGACAATGTACAAAATAACTTCATAGCATGTAATGCATCATTGTCAAGTCTCCAGAGTGAGGGTACAAGTAATCAATCGAGGATAGCACTTAATCAGATAACAGAGTGTGAAAGTGATGTTGATGCCCTGCCCGCAGATATAGCTGGTGAAAATAGATCAGGTATATATACACTTGCTATTTTTCATTTTGGTTCAATATATTTACATAAAGCTAACAAGTGTTTGCTAATTGGAAAAATAGTGTTAGAGCCGACTGTTTTTGGTCAAGCATCGTATCAAAGAAGTCGCCAAGGTGAATGTCGTTTTAAATTATATTTTTTGATTCATGAAAAATCTTTTTGCAATTTCTGATCAATGATCTGAATATTTGTTATACAGGTGTGATTGTAAATTATAAGGATTTTGGCGATGACTTTTACACGTGCCTTCATTGCAACGCTTCTTTTTGGGCAGATGAGGCTTTAAAGAATAAGATCAAAAATCAATTAGCTTATACAAATTGTTGCCAAAAAGGACAAGTTAAACTTCCATTGTCAAATCCAACTCCTTTTATTCTTGATCAATTATTAAATCCGATCAATGGTCGTGAAAGCACTATTTTTCGTGAGAATATTCGAGTTTATAATTCTATGTTTGCGTTTACATCTATGGGTGCAAAAATTGATTATAAGATAAATAGTGGTGGTGCTCCTTATGTATTTAAAATTTGTGGTCAAGTTTGTCATTTGATGGGATCTGTGTTACCTTCTGCAACTGAATGTCCCAAGTATTCACAATTGTATGTTTACGATACGAAAAATGAGATTAAGAACCGTATTAATGCTGTTGATCCTAATAATGAGAATAAGAAAATCGATGCTACCATTGTTGAACAATTATCAAATATGTTTGATGAGATTAATGATTTGGTAAAAAAATATCGATCGGTCAGGGATGAATATGAAAGTGGTTCATTACGTGATTTTAGTATGACTCTACTTGATCGTCAACTAATAGATGGAAAACAATATGAATTGCCCAGTGGTAATGAAATTGGTGGTTTGATTGTTGGCGATATTGGTCAGTTTAACTCTAATAGAGATATCATTGTGCGATCAATTGATGGACATATGAAACGAATATCCAAGATAAATCCAAAATTAATGTCGTTGCAATATCCATTGCTTTTCCCGTATGGTGAGGATGGATTTAGAATAAATATGTTATTGGAGTGTACTGAAACAAATCGTAAGAGGAAAAGGACAAAATTGACAATGATAAAATTTGTTCGTTATTACATCCATGATAGATCAAATGATTCAGGGACTTTATTGAAAGGTGGTAGATTATTTCAACAATATTTAGTTGATGCATATGCGACTGTTGAGGAAAATCGCTTGGAATATATAAGGAATAATCAACCATTATTAAAGTGCGAAAAATATAATGAATTATCTACTTTTGCATCAAATGGTGTTACTCGATGTTCTGATGTGGGAAAGACAATTTTTCTTCCAAGTACTCATACTGGCAGTCCAAGAGATATGTTAAATAATTATCAAGATGCGATGGCAATTTGTAGATATTATGGCAATCCGGATTTGTTCATAACTTTCACTTGCAATGTTAGATGGCCGGAAATTGTTAGATATTTTGAAAAAAAACCTGGCTACAAAGCGGAAGACAGACCAGATATTCTTTGTCGAATCTTCAAAATTAAAGTGGATGATATGATTGAATTCATTAAATCAGGAGAACCTTTTGGACCTATTCAAGCACATGTTTGTACAATTGAATTTCAGAAACGAGGATTGCCCCATGCTCATTTACTTTTTTGGCTCCAGAAAGAATACAAGTGTCATACATCGACAGATATAGATTCCATTATTTCTGCTGAATTACCAGATGAGTACATCAATCCACAACTTTTTGAGATAGTTAGTCAATTTATGATACATGGGCCTTGCGGACGATTGAATCTAAATTCACCGTGCATGCGAGATGGTAAATGTACAAAATTATTTCCAAAATCATACATTTTTGACACTATTTTTCATGCAATCAAGGCTCCTCAATATAGAAGACGTGATGATGATTCAAAGTTTACAATTAAGCACGGAATTCACGTTGGTAATAATTTTGTTGTTCCATACAATCCAATTTTGTTGTTGAGGTATAACGCACACATAAATGTTGAATCATGTTCTCAGTCCATGTTAATAAAATATTTATTCAAGTATATAAATAAAGGTCCAGATAGAGCTCGAGTGTTAGTTCAAGATAATGTGAATGATGAAATCCAAAATTATTTAAATTGTCGATATTTAACTCCTCATGAATCTGTGTGGCGATTGTTTGAATTTTCCATTCATTCCAGATATCCTGCGGTGCAGTACTTAAAAATTCATTTGCCAAATGAGCAGACTGTTTTTTTCAATGAAGGCCAATCTCTTGAACAAGTTGTGGAAAATCCGAATAATGAATGTACTATGTTGATTGCTTGGTTTCATGCGAACACTGTTTATAAGGATGCATCTAATTTAACTTATGTTCAATTTCCTACTAAGTTTGTTTGGGACAGTGATGGCAAAATATGGTATCCAAGAAAAAAACGGTATGACGTTATTGGAAGAATTGCGCATGTACCACCGATTGCAGGTGAATTATTTTATCTGCGAATGTTGTTGAATATTCAGAAGGGATGTCACAATTTCGAGTGGATCAGAACTGTTAATGGAATTACTTACTCCACTTTTCAAGAAGCATGTCGAGCATTGGGATTGTTAGATGATGATAAAGAATGGAATGATGCATTGGTTGAATCTGCATTTACTGCGACTGCTTCTCAGATTAGACAATTATTTGTTACCATTATTCTTTTTTGTGATGTCTCGAATCCACAATCTCTGCTTGATGCACATTGGTTGAGCATGTCTGATGATATTTTAAACAAAATTCAAAAGGAATTTAACACGCCCAAGTTTACCGTACCTGAGGATGATTTGAAAAATAGTGTTTTACACGAACTTGAAAAATTGTTCAACATGTCATCCAGTTCTCTGAAAGACCATCATTTGTCAATGCCTAAAATTGAAAAGATACAAGAGTTAAATAATAGATTGATGAGAGAGGAATTGGATTTTGATTGTGAGATACTTAAACATGCACATTGTGAATTGATTACTAAATTAAATACGTGTCAAAAAATTATATATGATGAAGTGATTGAAGCTGTGGAACAAAAAAATGAAAAATCATTTTTTGTTTATGGTAGTGGCGGAACAGGAAAAACTTTTTTGTGGAATACTATAATTAATAAGCTCAGATCTGAGGGAAAAATTGTTTTAGCCGTCGCTTCATCAGGAATTGCTTCCTTATTACTTCCGAAAGGCAGAACTGCTCATTCACGTTTTAAAATAAAGCCGATTCTAGATAAAGATTTAGCATGTTCGATAAATAAAAAAACACATCTTGCAGATTTAATTGAAAAAGCTGAGCTGATTATTTGGGATGAAGCTCCGATGTGTCATAAATGTGTTATTGAGTCTTTGGATAAAACGCTGCGGGATATTTTGTCAGTTAACTCTGAGGATCGAAAGAAAGAGATACCATTTGGAGGAAAAACAATTTTGTTTGGCGGAGATTTTAGACAGACTTTGCCTATTATAGAAGGAGGAAGCAAAAGTGATGTTATTGATGCATCTTTGAATAATTCATATTTGTGGCCTCATCTTAAGGTATTTTGTTTAACAGAAAACATGAGATTGTCATCGATCGGATTAACGATTGCTGAAAAAAACGAAATTACAAATTTTGCAGAATGGATGCTACAAATAGGTGAGGGTCGATTGCAATCAAATTTTCCTACAAATGATTCTGATACATCTTGGATTCATATTCCTGATGATTTACTGACTCATTCCACTTCTGATCCTATCAAGTCAATTTTTATGGCAACTTATCCAAACTTTGATTGTAAATATGATGATACAAGTTATTTGAGAGAGCGTGTCATCGTCACACCCAGAAATACAACTGTACATGAAATAAATACATATGCAATTAATTTGTTACCTGGTGATAAAAGAACATACTTTAGTTCTGATTCAATTTCTTTCAATTCTGCTATCTACACCGATAACAGTATTTTGTATCCTATTGAATTTTTGAATAAGCTTGAATTCAGCGGCTTACCATCACACGAACTTATACTAAAGATTGGAATGCCAATTATGTTGTTAAGAAATTTAAATCAAATACAGGGTTTGTGCAACGGAACGCGGTTGATTGTAACAAAGTTGTTAGATAAAATTATAGAGGCAAAAATATTAACAGGGACTAATATTGGAGAAAAAGTTTACATTCCAAGGATTGTGCTAATCCCAAACGAAACTAAATGGCCATTTACATTCAAGAGACGACAGTTCCCTGTCAGAGCCTGTTATGCAATGACAATCAACAAAAGTCAGGGTCAATCATTAAATCAAGTTGGAATATATTTGACCGAACCAGTTTTTAGTCACGGACAATTATATGTTGCATTATCGAGAGTTACATCAAAAAAAGGCCTAAAAATTATGATAAATAATGGTGATGATATACCAAATAATTATACAAAAAATATAGTTTACAAGGATGTTTTGCAAAATATATAATATAGTACATGATTAAATCAAATATAAGTAGTCAATATAATTTTTTTCGATTAATTTTGGGACGTATTTTCAAAGAAAAAGAATGTAAATAATTACAACACATTTTTTCCTTTCTATAGTATACAGATTTAATTTTGAATAGGTGACTGAATGGTAACTGTGGATGGTGTTATGTGCAACACTCCTCAGGTAAGCTTATTGATAGTATTGTCAAAGTTATTTTTTTTTTGCTAAGAATAATGTTGTTATAGTTATAATATTTAATCATTAGTATAGCTAGACTAAGTTTCCTCAATATAAATTTGCAGCTCAAAGAAGCTTCTCCTTCACGCAAGGGCTTCAAATTGCAACAATGAACGACGACAACAAGTCAGGTCTATTTACAATGCCATACAGAAAAACAGCTATCTATTATAGTACATATACATGTTGTTTTTCTTTGTTTTTTGTAATTTTAATTCAGATACTTTTGGTTGATATTGACTCAATTATTTGGTGATATGCTTGGAGAATTTAATTGATTGGTTTTTCTTTGTTATAGTGCAAATTTGATGTTATATTTCAACTAGAAAAATCCTTTGTCGGTGATCATATTGTCTATGTCCAACAGTCAAGATTCATGTCTGAACTTGGAAGTCAAGTCCCATCTACTTTTGGTAAGTAAACTCTGAAGTTAGCCATTACACTTTGGAGGACATGGTTTATATGTACAAAATATGGCATAATCTAAAGGGTACATGCATTTGTGTTCTGTGTTCTGTAAATGCAGACCCCTTTGCTGATGTCGGTGCTAAGGAAATCTGCGTGCATGTGCGTGTACAGCAGCGTAGACTCGCGAGTCGTGAATTGCCTCTCAAATCTGCCCAGGTCAGCCTTCTTCTTTATTTTATTTATTTTTATCTCTGTTTGATTTAGATTGCTCCAGCATTTTAGATCTTAAAAATTCTTCAAAATTGTTGTGTAAATGACAATTTAATCTGGCCGCAGTGAAGTTAAATAATAAGAACTTATAAGTTGTTAGAGATCTCAATTTTAGACAAATATCTAATCACATATACACTTCAAGGTTTTGAGTTATCTATTATGATGTTGCAGAACACATATTTGTTGTGCATTTGAACTTAGTATTTTTTTGTTTCTGGCATGATCTATAGGTGACTGAATTTATTTATTTCAATGAGCTATTTGAGAAGGAGTCTTGGCTATCTACCTTCGAATGGGTTGCCAAGCTTGACAAGCTGTTTGGAAAGCATGGAAAGAAGGGCTTGGTTGCCTTGAATCTAGATTTCGCTGGTATCGTCACTTTCTAGGCAAGGAGGTACTTTGTTTGTCCTATATATTGCCTCATTAATATATGAGTTATTTCTGTTTTACAACTTTTAGGCAACTTATTGTATCCTTTTCTCAGTGAGTATTTTTTTAATTTATATGTCAAAAATGTGAAGCGCAAATAGCCCATCACAACATTCGTTATAGAACCCTTCATTTCCCACAATGACCTCATTATGTTGCTAATAATGGAGGCTTGGTTTGGTGCTATTGGAATCTATCGTCGAGTCTGAGTTCATTAGTTTTGTTGGTCTATAAAAACTTAAGGTGTGTTCATTAGTAACAGCAAATTTTCAAATAAAATGTTTGAACAACGTATATAATTTTGTAAGTTTGTTTTATTGTTGAAGTTTCATCTTATAATTTCACGTTGTCAAAAAATTGCGTGACAATTGGCCTATAAAGAGGGTCTATAGTTTTGAATGCAAGAGTTCACTATCTTCAATGCAGCTTCGATCCCGTGTATTTGTGCTATAAATAGATCATTATTTTTTATATATCCACATTTCTCTTACCCTGTTTCATCTTTCTCCTACCATGTTTCATCTTTCTATTGTCTCCATTTGTGTTCTATTACTTGCTGAAACAGTAGTATATCACCGCCCCAAGGGGCGGCCACCCACCTAGTTAAATATAACTCGTCAAGAACAAAAGCATAGTAATGACTATTGACATAAACTCCAATACCGCACAAAAACTCGATATAAGAATTGAACGAAAAATATCATCCAACGGCCAGTAGTGCCCGCAAGACTTGGTCTTTGGTTTGTGTTGACTTGACCGATGGAGATGTGAGGTGACTTGGAGACTACTCCGAAGTTTCCAAGTCAAACTGAATAATGAGACCATAGTTTCAGACTTTCAGTGTATTTGACCCATTTGGCATTCTCCAGCTCTGCGTGTGGAATGGTCTCTAATCAGTAATCACATGCACTAAGGTTTATTTTTCGTGTGTTTGACAATTAATACAAATTAGTTCATAAATATCATATTAATTATTTATGTTTTATTTTGTAAGTTTGATCACGTTGTCCATTTTTATTTTTAATATCTAAAATAGACAAAATGACTATAAGATATTTCGTGACCAATTTAATATTTATCAAATATGAGTGACCAATCTGTTTTAACTGTTAAACATGAGTAACTTTTTCTACAATTTTTCTTTTTTTATTTATAAGTTAGGAGCTTAAATCATTCAAAATAATTCCACCTATTAATCAAATTACCAGGTACATATGATAGGGGATGTATTTAGTATGTTCTTCAATATATATATTTATCATGTATCCCTGAGTTTTATTCTTGTTCTTGTCCGTCGAATTTTATTCTTTTCTTTGCATATGCATTGAGTAAGAAAATTTGTTCATTTGTATTCGTATTAGAGTGAAACATTTGAAATTTGTCAAAGTGGTTAAGACAGTATGCTTCTTAGTTCACTACTCAAATTCAAATTTCCTCGATCCAACCTGTTATTGTTGTAATAAAAAAAAATGTATGACATGAATGGTTACCTCAAAATGATCATGGGCAACATGCATGAATGAAGTCTCCTTAGTTTAAATTTGCAAAATTGCAAGTCTGTTATAAGATTGTATATAAAGTTATAAACTAATCCAAACAACCTGTGTATCTAATATTTGGTTGGCAATTTATAATAAAAATCTAATCTAGAAAAGCTAGAGTAAAATTGAAAATACAAGCCCCACATTATTGCATTATTTTTCCACAGCCTTCCTATATAAAACAAACCAAACCAGCCAACCACAAGTCCACAGCTATGAACTAGTTTTTACTACAAACACTGCCCAACAATTCAAACCCCGCCCACCACCAATGGAGCAGCTCCTCCGTCTCTTCACCTTATTCTCCCTCCTCTTCCTCATCCACGGCAGACTCACCCTCGACCCTTCCGACCTCCAAGCCCTCACCACCGTCCAAACCCATTTCAGCTTCCACACCCAAAACACAGCCAATTACAACAAACCAACCAATCCATGCAACATTCCCGGCGTCTCCTGCGAGAGAAGAAGACTCTCCAACACCACCACCACCTACGTCCTCAGAATCACGCGCCTTGTCTTCAATTCACATCTTCTCTCCGGCTTTCTCTCCCCAGAAATCGGACGCCTCTCCGAGCTCAAAGAACTCTCTCTCCAGGACAACTCTCTCGTTGACAGAATCCCCCACCAGATCGTTGACTGCCGAAAGCTTGAAGTTCTCAACCTCGGAAACAACCACTTCTCCGGCGAAGTTCCTTCGCAACTGTCGTCTCTGACCAGACTCCGAGTCCTCGACCTCTCGTCCAACAAATTCTCCGGCGACTTGAGCTTCTTGAAACATTTTCCCAACTTGGAAAGTCTCTCCGTCGCCGACAATCTCTTCTCAGGCAAAATCCCCGCCTCGGTTCGCTCTTTTCGCAACCTCCGGTTCTTCAACTTCGCCGGAAACGAGTTCCTCGAAGGCTCCGCGCCCAAGTTGAAAGGTGTCGACGTTCCAAGACGTTTCATATTTGCCGAAACTTCAAACTCCAGCTCCCCGACAAAGTCCGACACTCCTAGGAGTTCTAGCTCAATAGCTGCTGCTCCGTCCGGCTCGACTGCTCAAGCTCCGGGCCCATCTGCAACCCCGACAAAGAAGACGAAGAAGAACAAGAGGAAGAAGGTAGCGGGATGGCTGCTCGGGTTCTTCGTCGGAGCAGTGGCCGGAAGTATATCCGGGTTCATATTCTCTCTGTTGTTCAAGGTGCTCTTGTCTATGGTTAGAGGCGGAGGCAAGGACTCCGGTCCGTCCATTTTCAGTAATGCAATTAAAAATAAAGAGGATTTGGCTTTTCTCGAGAAAGAAGACGGGCTCGCTTCATTGGAGCTCATCGGAAGAGGAGGGTGTGGAGAAGTTTACAAAGCCGAGCTTCCGGGAAGCAACGGGAAGATAATTGCTATAAAGAAGATTATTCAACCTCCAAAAGAAGTTGCAGAGATTAATGACGAAGACAGCAAGCAGATGCACAGGAAGATGCGTCAGATTAAGTCAGAGATCAACACCGTGGGACAGATACGGCATCGGAATCTACTGCCTCTGCTAGCACATGTGTCTCGGCCGGACTGTCATTTGTTGGTGTATGAGTACATGAAAAACGGGAGCTTACAAGACATGTTGACAGATGTTTCTGAAGGGAAAAGGGACTTGGATTGGTCGACAAGACACAGAATTGCAATAGGGATAGCTTCTGGGCTCGAGTATCTCCATATCAATCATACCCCTCACATCATTCACAGGGATTTGAAGCCAGCAAATGTTTTGCTCGACGACGATATGGAAGCTCGGATTGCAGATTTCGGGCTTGCGAAAGCAATGCCAGACTACCATACGCATATCACGGCCTCAAACGTGGCAGGAACGGTTGGTTACATTGCGCCGGAGTACCACCAGACGATTAAGTTCACAGACAAGTGCGACATATACAGCTTTGGGGTGTTGCTAGGGGTTCTGATAATTGGAAGGCTTCCGTCTGATGAGTTTTTTCAGCATACCGATGAGATGAGTCTGGTTAAGTGGATGAAAAATGTACTGACTTCGGAGGATCCTAAGCGGGCAATCCACTCAACATTGTTGGGAAATGGATTCGAGGAGCAAATGCTCTTGGTTCTAAAGATAGCATGCTTTTGCACTGTGGATAACCCAAAGGAGAGACCTAACAGCAAGGATGTAAGATGCATGTTGGATCAAATCAAGCACTAAGTATCAGAAATATACATCTGAAATGAATGGGATATCCCACAGGGTGACTGTGTCTCATACGTTCCAGAAAGTTGTGTAACGATATAAATAGCATGATGAATAAAAGATGTAATGTTTGCAGATCATATTACCTGTTAACCGATCAGCAACCTACCATGTATGCAGACATCGGTTCATATTGCATTTCTAACTTGGAAAAGCACACCATAGAGCCAGAGATCACATGATTGAATCAAACTTTAAACATGCACCAAAAGGACAGGATAAGGAGCAATGATGTAACTAGCCTCAACTTACAATTCACAAATACAAACCACCAAATGTAAGTACATTAAATGTCTTTTGTGCAAGATCATTATGAAAGGTGTACCAATCTCAGCACAAATCCTTGCTATATATTCAGGTTCCTAGTACAGAAGTTGGAAGTATAGTCGATTGCAAATGAAAAATGTGTGTGTAGCAGCAAATTAACCATATACATAAAGTGGCTCCTAGACACATTCTTACTATAGTAGCCTCAAAAGATACTTCTCCAGAATCTTGTTTCAACTCAGCATGTTTTGATGATACCTGAAGCAAAACTAGTCTGACAAATTATGCATGCACATGCTTCTAAGAAATCATTCTTCAACTATAAACGGGCTTTCCACTAATAATATGAAAGTTCCATGAATGTCACATTAGTGCATTCCTTACTATCTCCAGAATATAATGGAACTGCTTCTTCAAAAGTACCATATAAACATCCGATGTCATTGCTTTCGAAATATGGTTCATCTTTTGGTGAGTTGTCTCTCTTAAGAAAAAGTAAATTAACAATATCAACTTTTTGGACCTTATATGCATTTACTTTGATAAGAAGATACTCTTAAAGACAAAAATTCTTGACTTCATGTGGATTTGTGGAGTCATATCACTCATAGGGTAGCAGAAAAAATTGAAAACATATATCAAGACTCCTTTTCCAGATCAAGTTTCTTGAAACTTGGCCTGAGGGATCACTTATGGCTTTTGTTCCCATGTGCCAAAAGAGAGTATGTAAAGATGTATGGAAATCAGTAGAAATTTCAAGATCTTATGCACAGGGTAGTTCACTTATTAACATATTTACTTTAACAGATGGAACATCAAACACACTATTGGGTTCACCATGTAGTAGAAAGAAGTAAAAACCAAATCCCCAACATCAATTTCAAAGAAAGATGTACATACTAGAATACTTGGGCAAACCAAACATGCTCGTTTGCATAATGAAGATACACATGTTTAGTGAGGTTCTAGATTATTTCATGTTTCACACAATCATGTACAACTGAACAACAAAAAGTTTCAAAAAATCATATCCTCAAGGTCAAATTGGCAACTCATAAGAAAACAGCATACAAATATCATATATATGAAAGATCCTCCTACACACCTCAAAAATCCAAAAGCAACTGCGGGAGAATCCGCTCCAAGTGAGTTGGCTCAATCTTATCCGCACCCTCCGCCTCAGCGATTGCAGCGGCACGCTGTACAGCCTCTGCATCAACACAAAATGCTTTCAGGAAAATTTTACAATAATTCAATAAACAAAAAAACATCCTAATGCATTCCAGTCTCAACTAATCAACTAAAATTTTGAGTTAACCTGTGACAAAATTTTGTAGCAGTGCACAGCTCAATTTCAAGGCATTTGCATTAGCTGCACACCAGAAGGTCAAGCAACAATCAAAACCACAACATAAATAAGCTCGAACTCTTCTGAACTGAAACAAACACTCCAAACAAAATAGCAAAAGCTGTGTTGTGTGAAACCTGATGTGGGACGATTTTTCTTGGATGTTCCAGCTCCTACCTGAAACGAATGTAACTTAAATGTAAACCACACATACAATCAGTGGCACAACAGTATCTAACTACAGTTATGAGTATGTCAGCACCAAAGTTGAGAATTCTTCATGTAGAAACCTAATGTAGTATTACCACAGAACATTTCGGTCAATCTTTGTACACATAGTTTGGTTCCATAAACCTTTATAGAAATTCAAATACACATTTAGCAGCATGGAAGCACCTTATAACAGTGATGAGCTAGTATTCCTAGTGATGCACATTCTTCAATTAATAACATAATGCACTACAGAAACTCCTACATTCCAATTTCAATTCGTCCAATCAACCTTGTAAACCCTAATTTGGTTCCAGAAAGCTCAATAGTAATCCAATGTGGAGTAAGTAACAACTAACAACGCTTCACCTCGCAGTCCAAAGCGTCTGTTCCTTCCTGTAACTGACGCTCTGTAAATCGGAAACGGAAACCAACGACACACATATGAGAGTCTGAGAGAAGCAAACGAAGACGAATGATAAGCTAACGGAGCAACACAAACCGTGAGCTCTTCTCGACCACACGAGCTTGAAAATGGCGTGAATCAAATCCTATACAAATCATATAGAAGAGTTTCAGAGACGAAAATAAAACACAGAAATGAAAATTTCAGAGAAGAAATTAGGGTTCGTACCGTCTCAAAAGTGTTGTTCTCCTCCATCGGAAAACCAAACTGAGCTCCTCGGCGGTTTCTCTTCTTTCTATTTCAACTGTGAAAAGAAGCCTGTACACTATCCCTTTCAAAAAAAAAAGCCTACACTATTCTTATACCCGCAAGAAACGCCGTCGTTTACTTAAACGACACGTCGTTTATATTTCTTCTTTCTTCTACTCCAAAACCCTCTCGTCAATCCAATCACAACGACGAAACCTTTCAGCTTTGAACACACCAGAGAGAGAGACCTTAATGGCCACCCTTGCGCGCAGACTCGCCAGAAACACGAGCTCTATTAGAACCCATTTTTTCGCCAAACCTAAACCCTACCCGATGGCCAATCACAACAATCTGGGCCCTCCAAAACCCGATTTCACAGACGACCACCCGGTTCTCGATTTGGGTCCCACGAGCTTCGACAAGGTTGAATTTCCGATTCGACATTCGCTGCCGGTGTTCCCTACTTTTCCGTTCGGGTATTTCTTGAATCCGATTCCATTGCCAATCGGGTCGGATCAATTGGGCGATGATGAGGTCGGGTCTGGCGATGATGGGCTGACGATTTGGGCCGACAGCGTAAAGAAGAAGAGGAAGAGGAAAATGAACAAGCACAAATTGAGGAAGCTGAGGAAGAGTCTTCGTCGCAAGACTTGAGCTGCTGCTGCTGCTGCTTGATGTGGTTGTAGTGACAAGTTTTTTTTTTTTTAACTCGTTTAGGATATTGAGTTCTCTGAGCTTTAATTGAGACGTACTATGCATTTTGATCATAATTTGAATGGAATTATATGACCTTGTCTTGGTTAATGTTATAGAGCATGGAAATTATTGAGTTCAGGAATGAGATTTCGTTGCGTTTTCATGTTTTCAGATTAACAATAAAGTTGCGGCCTTTATTTGGCTTGAGTTTTTGTTTGTAATGTGTGTACTCTCTGAATCCTAATCTTTAGGTATACTGTAGTGCTTTACTATAAGGATATACGGTTAGATTATGGATGCTGTTGTGTATAAGATGATACGCATTTCGATAATGCACTATGCACATAGATTGGGAACTTGGTTAGTGTTCCAGAGGATTGGCAGGCGTGACAATGTTGAACTTCCATGGTCCCTGCCGATCTTCACCAGTTTCCAGTTATGTTGCACAAGCAAATTGACTGTGTGCAGTATAGACAAAATCTGCTAGTAATGGATAATTTTCTGTGATGGCAGTGAAATGCTCCACCAGGTACGTTGTGTCATTTGCTTCTAATTTGCTTGAATAGAGAGCATGTGCTGCTTGTTTGATATAGTGAGTTCCATTTTGGATTTGCTGAACTCTTGCATACTGTAGTTGCTCTAATAGCATTACAAAGCTACACGAAATGATAATGCCTATATTTTTATAGTGTGCATCAATTAGATGAGATGCTCAAGTCTATACTGCTTTTAATAGTGTGAGGTAGATCCATGTAATTACTTATTTACATTTATTCTTCGCTGAAACCTAGAAGTTATGTTAATTCTATTCTGTATTCTTATTTGATTCAGTGGTTCGTAAAAGATTTTGGCTTTGCTAGTTTGCTTATTGGCAGTCTTATGATAATGCATTTGAATGGATTGAGAGATTTGTTAAAAGTATCATTCAGATCCCCTGCTAGTGCAGTCCCGAATTGTTTTCTGTTTTCTTTTTCTTCGGATGATGTGTTTTATGTTTTCTAAGGCAAGTTGAACAGTTTTCATGTCTCAATGCATGTTTGTGCTTCAGCATGGTTTAATTCAGTAGAATAATAGACACTGCTTATGTTAGATGGTGCTAAGCATTTTGGATGAGACAACAAAGTGTTTCTTGATCAAGTGGTGGGTTTGAAATCAATGGATTAGAGGGCCGTCAACTTACCATCATCACTTCAGAGGGCATTTTTATGATTACCACCCTCGTTGGAGATCTGAAAGAAGTATCAAGCTCATTGCTGATTTGACTCTTTGTTTATTGCACATTTGCCTTCTGGAAATTTCTTGTATCCGAGTGGTTGTATATTTGCCTTCACTATTCAACCGTCTTTCCAGTTTTTGAGTCATCAATAGGATGGTGATGATCGATCAAGCTATAGAAGTACGTAGCTAGCTTGACATGTTAAATGTAAGGGGTTATTAAATTTGCAGATGCCATAGCTAGCGAGTTCTGCAATTCTTCTGATCCTGGATTTTGAAACATGAAACTGCCAAATGTTATTGGTGATTTGCATCTTCATCACCTTCATAGCTCCATGTCTCAGAATTATCATGTGATTCCTGTCAAAATTTTATACGGTATGTCTTAACCCTCTACAGATGAAAACACTCCATCTTGTTAACGAGTCAGGTGAGCCGGCCTGATTAAACCACAGTTGGTCTTAGTTTAATAGCATGCGAAAGTTGCCCATTGCATGCCTGAAGCACATTAACTAATTTCTCTTTGTCTCACATACTTTTTGCCAATGCAATCTACCTAACCATCAGTCAATCACTGTTAACTCATAATCTGTGAATGGTGTCATCCAATAGTAATTTTCTCACGATGACTTGGGCAGATATAAAGGCAAGGGACCACAAAACTGAAGAAGTGGAGGAAATTAAACAGATTGATACAAAATTCAGAAGCCAGTATGAAAGTTGTAGGATAGTACTAAGTATTTATTTGCTCTTAATCAAGGATTATACAGTGAGGTAAAGTACACGAGCATAAGAACAAAAGCACTAAGGAAATGTTTGTACAGTAACACTCGCTCAATAGAGATTACGGCAGTAAGGGTTTAACTCAAGTATACAACATGATATTACAAGCAATATTATTGAACACGACTATTTCCTATGAACCTTGTAGATCGCTCTTGCACAACTTGATAAGATGCAAATTCCGATGATGATGATGATGATCCGTTGTACTAGAAAACAAGGTCACGTTTCTGGACTGAACTTTAGCAGCACTTTGAATGATCTCAGGCTAACGTTGTGATGCTTATGCAATGAAACACTCGGCAAGTTAACACTTGCCGCGCGCGCACACATATATATATTTGATATGGCAAAAATTTATAATCAATTATTGTGGTACAAATTTATAAACAATTACTGTAGTACAAAGTAGCCTGACAAAATGAAGCCCCTTAAGCATTACAATACTACTACGTTGGAGTCTATAATATCCCGAAATAACAAACCAGAGTAGTAAAAGACTAAAAAAAGAGATACTGTTCCTTAGTTATCCGGGCACCATATCTATTGGGAAGCTGACTGTCGAAGATCCTCGACAGTCATACCTGCAAGAAGCAGCACCTCCTTATTCTGTAGTGAAACCTTCTTAGTAAAGGTAGACACTGGTCCAAGTTTGGACTTCGCTTTCTTTTTCTTCTTGTCCTCTTATCAACGATGTCTGCCTACCAGGCCCCCTGAAAACTAGGAGGCAGTTCTTCATCTATTGGCAACCCTCTATCAGTAGCTCCCATAGAAACTATAAGTCGCTGACTTGCGGCCTGCTCCATGTTTTGATCCAGTACCGTCTCCGGAGTAGGAGCAACTGCTGACACATTAGGCATGGACCCAACAGGTGGAGCGGTAGACACAATGAGCTCATCTACCCTCGATGTCACAATAGAACGTGGAATGTCCTGAACACCCTCCATGAGAGCCCCCGATTTAGCAGCTCAACTTGAGGGTAGTGAAACTGGAATCTTCCCTAAGGGCTCTATCTGCAAGAAAACAACTTGTTTAGTAGGACTCCCCAAATAGGGAGTTGTCCATCATAAACTCCGTAGCCTGCCCAGTCGGCGAGGCCATGGCCGTTGCTACGACATATGCCTCTGTCGGGCTAATGTTCATCCTGGAAGACGCTCCACCATACTCAAAATTAGTCTGTAAAGGCAAGACTCCCCATTGGACATACTACAAAAGGGCCTGCATGGAGGCCGTATAACCAGAAGGCAATTGCGGGGGATTACCTAGCAATTTATTAATTCCGGTAATTGTCCTGGCAGCATCCGAAACTAGTCTAGAAAACCAACTCTGACCCGGTCCCGCCACGGAGAACTCTTGTCCCCCGTGAGAAAAGACACGACCAGAAGTTGGCTAAGTGGTCATATCATCCTTCCCAGAACCTGCATCCAAAGCTAGAAAACAACATTCCATACCATGCGCGAAGGCGCCACAGACTCTGCAATATCCACAAACATTTTCATACATAAACTCAACATCTATAGCATACGATTCAAAAAAATGGACACGGGTGCTTACCACAAGAGGCTTATTGAAGTCCACCTCCACTCGACGCTTCATCTCCAAGCCGTGAAACAGTGCATGTCGATTGAACTCTAGCTACAAGCCGATGACGTTACTGATCTACCAGCACCACTTCTCTTGCAACACTCCTGCCGCAAAATAGCCGTGTTTGGGTTGAACCATCGTCCACACACAACCCCGATTTGCCAAAATCTCAAAGGGGTCATCAAACTCCCACATAGCCTGGACAACCACAATATGCAACAAATAATACCATGGTCCACTCAAGATCATGCGTCGACGATCTGCCAGAGAGCGAAACTTACAAATAAACTGATTGGTACCAATTTGAGTAAAGCCAATAGTGCCCGATCCAGCTGCATGAAGCCACAAAGAAATCATCGGCATCTTAAAAGCCTAGACCCGATCATCAGCAATAAGATCCAACGAAAAAATGTGGGCCACAGCCAAAAACTAATCATGTTCCTTATCCTCGTCCTCCGTCGCTACAAGATTCACCTCGCCAAGAGTCGTCGCAAGGAACTGAGGCATGAGCAGCCCATTTGCCTAAGGCAACGGTGGATTCAAGGAAAGAGGATTTGGGTTATCATCAAAACCTTCGTTCTCCATCGAAATAGACATGCAAAATTTGGATTGAGGGAGAAAGAGAGAAGCACGAGATGGAAGCCGCTCGACCAAATTGAATAGAGGCCGAGAAGGAGAGAGAGTAGATGGGACTATTTGAATCGAGTGAGAGTAATAAGTAGAGGAAATCTACATGCAATGGTATGGGTGGATAGAGGAGAGTGAGATGAAGGTCATGGTGGTGTTCAATTGGAGATTGGGGTTTCCGATGATCGGGAGTAGTATCGGTGGCGGCTATGGTTTGCTAAAGGAATAACGAAAACAAAGAAGGGAGAGAGAGAACACAGAACATCGTGATACTATTTTGAGCTATAGATATATTGAACACTTGCCGCATATGAAAACACATTGAATCAATATCAAGAGAACCTATCAAAAAGCATCTACTTTCTGTAAAACTAAGGCGAAGTGATTACCATATGTACTACATGGATAGAGAAAATTTTAGCAACAGTATTTCATATATAAGTCATTCATCACTTTTGTACCTTAATTTTCAAAATTATCATATATGTACCTCAACTTTGTAAACGTACACAAGAACAGTACTTGTCGTCAATTTTGGTGTTAACTTTTTATAAGGTGTTAAACTTTTGAGGGTAAAATAGTCCAACCAACTTTTGGCATCAAAACTCTACATTAGTATTTAATTTTCTTCAAAAATGTAGACAACTCATCTTTTTCCCCTCTAAAATTAAAACACGTCATCTATTTCTCTCCATACAACCAAAAGACCTAGAATTTAAAAATAAGTGGACTAAAAAATAATTTTAAAATTTTTGAAGTGGTCGAATTTTTAATTTTCATATTTTGAACTAAAATTAAGCTATGCTATAGTTTTTTTTTCAATTTTGGTGGGTTGTGACCCATCGTAATCCAAGTGTAGCTCCGTCTTTGCATATGATCGACAAATGTCATAGTTGTTAATTACTATTTTTCTTTTAGATCCATGCTTGTTAATTTTCTCTCATTCTTATGACATTAAAATGTAACCTACTATGACATGAAAATGCAGCCTAAATAAATGTGATAAACAACATACATTACAATAATCTCATGTTTGGCATGCACCAATTAATGTCTTGAAAACATACAAGTGAATAAATAGACATTGTAAGATGATTTCACGACTTAACTAAAGTGCCACTATAAGTTTTTTTTTTTAAATGAAAAGTAGGGTTTACGTTGGATATTGTAAGTTTTACCCTTAAAAGTTTAACCCCTTATAAAAAGTTAATTAACACCAAAGTTGACGACATATATTGTTCTTATATAAATTTACAAAATTGAGGTATATGTCTGAGAGTTTCAAAATTGAGGTATATAAAGGATGAATGACTCGTATTTGAGGTATCATTCCTAAAATTTTCTTTAAAAAAACTCTATCGTAGCTTAATTTTAGTTCAAAATACACTACCAATATATGGAGTATTTGCGACGCTCAATTAGGGGCCGAAAATGGCATATGCTCCTATTGTGAACTGATTAGGGGCGGTTATGTGATTGACCTCTATTAATACTATTAGGGACGCATAAAAACGCCTCTAATAAAAATAAATTAATATGGGTGGATATCAATGCCTTTGACTGGTGTCGTGGGCTGCTTATTTTTTTCGCGGAATATTTCTACTTAATGATGGGAGATGGCAAGTTTTCAATTTAGAGACTTAAATAAGCGCCCTTAATTAAAAAAGATTTTAATTACTTTTTGATTATTACAAAAATAGTATTTTAATAAATAAATAACATTTTTCTATCAATTCCTTTCGTTTCACCCAAAGAAAACCATCTCTCTCTCTCTCTCTCTCTCTCTCTCTCTCTCTCTCTCTCTCTCTCTCTCTCTCTCTCTCTCTCTCTCTCTCTCTCGTTTTCATCTTTTTCACCACACTTCGGACTCTCTTATCTATTTTGCAATCAACTTCTTCACTTAGGTAAAGTTTGCTCAACAAATTGAGTATATATTTTTATTCCTCTTTAGTTGTTTATGTAACAACCTGAACCAAAATCTACGTATAAATCAGCACGAAATAGAATTATAGCGAATTAGTGGTATCGCGTGGGTTGTTAACGACTTTTTCATCAGGCAAGAGTTTGTGTTTACTTCCTTCACAAGAATTGTAGAGTATTTAATTGCGAGCTCATATGAATTTTTGGAGAATTTTTTGGATAAGCGAGCTTTGTTTTATTGAATTTTGAAGTCGGTTGGTGAAAATATTTAAAAGTGTTAATTTAATTGCTGATTTAATCGTGACCGTCCGATCTTGATCAGATTTGTTTGGAACCGTTGATTTGGGCTGGTATGTGTACGGTATGTATATGGTATAAATATGAGATATTAATGGAAAGTTTCCATTTTGGGAATTATGGGTTGACCCGTGTTGACCACGGGTCAAACCGACCCGTTTTGGGCTTGAAGCTTTTCGCCGGCGGTGTGCCTTTTTCCGGCCACCTTTGTCCATGATTCCTTGATGAAAGTTGTTGGTTTGGTTCCCTATTTATTTTGATAGGTGTATCACCGAGATTTGTGGCCGGAGAGCGGCGGTAGAGGGCCACGAAAACCGGCCGAAATCGGCGGCGTTCGTGGCGGCTCAAGACGGCGGCGATGAGGATCAATTTGTTGGGGGTTTTGAATTCCTTGTGATGGTGAATTGAGCTTAGCATTAAACTACAAAGGTGTTGGGCTTGTCTTGGGCTTTCCAATGATGTATCATTTGCAGGTTTGTACCGATGGGATTTCGGCGGTCCGCGATCCCACGCGCGGCGGAGCTCTGACACGGTGGAATTTTTTATGAAGTTTTATGTCGTTTCACTCGTTTTCTCGTGTTGAACGCAATGGTGAAGTTTATATTCAGAGTTGAGTTTGTTAAATTTGGGCGAGTATTTAATTGGACAATTATCAGTTTAATTCACGACAATATTTAAGAACACTTTGGCTAACAGTTTGTTTGCGAGTCGTTTGATATTCGAGTTTGGTTTGTGACTCTTAAAAGTGAGGGATTATAGGGAATTAAATTCAGAATTTGGTTGAGTCAGTAATTTAACAGAAAATACGTTATTCGAGTATACGAGATTCTCGATGTTATTACTCACCAGATTACGATCTTTACTATTCAGCATGAACCCGATGATCAGATATTAATTTTAATTGTGGTTACAAAATATTGAGTTAGCGGGCGTGTCAGATGAATAATTGTGCCGATCGACAGGTTTCAGCTTTGTAATTATCCCGGCAAAATCTGTGAGTGGACATTTTATCCTCACTGTTGTTATGCAATTCTTCAGTTATATATTTTACGGTTATGCATTTACGTTTATGCATTTATAGTTATGAATTTTCATTTGGAGGCATATGCATGATTTGATTTACATTGAGCATAGTCACAGTGTTGCATCAATGCACTAGCTTCTCGGCTGATCCCCGAGATGCTCCGGAAGTGTCCGAGAGGGACCCCATGATTTCCTCAGCACCCAGGAGGGCCAGTAAACCTGACCTGAGCAGTATTGGACTTAAGGTCAGATGACCCGAGTCGTAGCCTCCACATATTTTTAGTACCCAGGTGTACCTAGATGTTTATTTTCAGACTAGCAGTATTTTTATGTACATTATATATGAAAGGCATATTATTTATAGTTTCAGTTAAAAAGTGAAATATTATTTTTGTCCACTCATTCTAACAGTTTTTATGATTTTATGTGTTTTTTTCCTGGACTTTTCGGTTTTATTTGCCCAGGTTACAGTGTGTATCATGAGGGTGCTGAATGTCGTCAAGGGCGTCAAGTCCACCAGTCAATTCCTTCAGCAGTAGGTCCTTGCTCACTGTCAGTATGTCTCTTGTGTTATTGAAGTCACCTTAGATACTAGTTTTGTAGTATCATCTTAGTGATACTCTTATGAATAGGTTGTCACTCGTATAGTTGTCGAGTTGAGTTTCTTTGTTTATGAATCTGTGTATTTACTGGAGTTATGTTTTCAAATTCTGAATAATGTATCATTTTTGATTTCCGTTTTATGTTGAGAAATTCGGAAGCACACCAGTGGTCCACAGTATTACTTGTGGGTTTATCTGCCTAGTGTCAGTTTTCCCTGTAAGTTTTTGGTTGTCTCTTTTATAAAAAAAAAAAAAAAAGTAATGTCAAAATTTTCACAGAAACTCGTAGATTATGGTCAATCATTAGGGCTTAATTCTAGATTACTAGTTAATTTAGGGTCGGGTCCTTTCAATTTAATTAATTGTCTTCCTTCAATTTTCAGATTTTGAAGAATAAGATTAGTTTATTTTTTGGTATTTGTAGTACTGGAGGTTGTGTGCTATTGGGTTTGAAAGTTTGGATTGGGGCACGTAAGTTTGCAATTTAGAAATTTTATTTGGGGTTTTGGGATTTATAAAACTGCAATTTGTGACCCTTATTCACTTTGTGGTCCTTTATTCTGATATATATAACTAGTGGCAGGTAGTTTTTTATACATGGTCTTTGTTTTCTTGTGTTGGCTAGCTGCTATTTTTTATACTGGGCTTTATTTTCTTGCGTTAGTAGCCACTAACTTATTATACCATGGCCTTTGTCTCTTTTTTTATTAGCTAATATTAGTCTAGAATCATTGTTAATCAGCTGTGTAATGACTCATGAGTCATAGAATAGTAATTGCAAAGGGCAAGGTGAGTTAGAAAATATATGATTGGATGAAAACACATAGCTAGTCATGAGGTGTTTTACACATAGCTAGCATAGTTAGTTAATTCAAGTTCTAGCTCTCTCTTTTGGCATGATTATCCAAGAAATTAAGTCCTTATTTTTTTTTTCATTTAAAAGATTTCAATCATTTGTAACCTTAGTTTATGTTTGACCATTGCAGGAGCAAGACTGAAATTAACATGCAGACCATTTGATACATTTCCTAGACTTACTGCTTGTTAGTAGAAAGAAATTGAACTGAAAGTGCTCAGCTACAAAGGTAACAATTGTATATTCCCTAATACTCTTTATCCATATCGATAATGTACTTTTAAATATTGGAGAATATGAATTCAATTGCATATTGATATAAAACTATAGTACGTATATTGAATGACATTATGCATTTGGATGTTTTATTTATTATGTTATTAATATGTTATGTGGTATAATTTTTCTAACATGTTTTTTTATATAAGTTAAACCATGTATATTCCAGTACCTTAAAATTGCATGATTAAGTTCTTTTGTCGCATGATAAGAAAAGTATAGATAAAAATTGGGTACGTTTAGACCGTAACACACAAGAATACAGAAAAAAGTTTGAATTTTTTTTTAAATTGAAGTCTTTGAGAAGTTTATTCGTAAATATAAGATTATATGTTGCTGTAAAAAATGTTGATGTTATGTGATGGAAGATGAGCCTCGGGTGGGACTAATGCGTTGAATTTTGATGATTACTACACTATACTAAATCTTGATTATCCAATGCTAAATAATGAAGAAGTGCATATTAGAACAGATGTTCATAGAAGATATATTAACAAACAGTTACCCATGCTTGTTACAAATGACGAGGGCGACGAAAGTGATAATGATGATGATGAAGAGGAAGAGATTGAGGATAATTAACCAGCTAGTTCATTAAAGTTCTTTTATTGCACATTTTTTTTTTCAATTCGATGAGGTTAATGAATTTGACAGAATCTTTATGTTGTCCTTTTTTAGATTAAAATTTTAGGACTTCTCTCATCTTAGGTGTTGTTTCTATAACTTAATTATTCTCTATCTGATTCCTTCGGACTATCCTTTAATTGTTTCATGGCATGATTATGGGTTTTTCGACTTATGGTTTGAAGTCTTGTCTTATCATCAAATAGATGAATAACTTAGAGAATCCCGAATCTGACAATGAGCATTACTCTGAAGGTGACACCGAAGAGGATAATGGTACGTACGCGTTTCATCTGTTTTCTGCATTAGTCTTTTCCAATATATATAAATGTTTATATACTCAATTCTGTTTTGAATTGTTTGTTTAGATGAAACTCAGAACAAAACAAAAAAAGGTGTGGCTTTGATAAGCCCACGTGGGGTAAATCAGGTAAAGATGACATTGTGTTTACAAAGGATGGCCTTAGTCTTACTCCCGAGGATAAAAGATTGTCTGCATGTTTATATCTATAGTTGTCTGCATTATTATTAAGTAGCATCTATGATGGCAGGATACAATTAATTGGCATGAAGAAGACATTCCTTGTATTCCTAAAATCCAGTTTGCACTGTTAAAAAGATTGTCAAAAAGGTGTAGAAATAACAAGGCTGCATTGAAAGCCAAATATTACACTCCATATATTAACTCACACAAACATTTCAAATGCGGAGATAAGCCTGTGGATGGTGACCAGTGGAAGGCATTGGTTAAATTTTGGGACCCTAATCCTGAATATAAAGTAAGTATTCTTATGCTATAGTATATTTTTACATAAATCAACTAGTTGCTTCTTGAACACTGTTTTTCAACGTTATTTTAACAGGTCAAATCTGAGAAGAATATTAAGAATCGCAAGGAGCTAAAAATTAGTCACACTGGAGGGACAAAGATCTTTGTATGACACTTTGATGAATTTGTGAGTAAACTATTTATGTGATAAGCTAATGTTACAATCTCTGTGGTTCAGCTAAAAGTTCCATAAACTTTTTTCCATTTGTTTAATTGGTTTGATATTTTTTTTAATGGCAATTCATTCTTAAAATAAAGAAACAAAAGTATGGACATGATCCTAATCCTATCGAGGCCTTTGAATTATTACATAAACGAAAGGATGAAGGTAGAAGTTGGATAGATGTTGCATTAGAGCAGATGGGGGTATGGAGACATATTGCTTGTATATAGTCGGCAGTAGTTAGACTATAATGCAGTCTTGTGTGGTAGCTATTAGATGCAGTAGATTCTAGTACTGCTTTCTTTCTTTTTCTGCTGGGAATTCTAGTACTACTTTTTTCCTTTTTTCTACAGAGAATTTTAAAATTGCTTTCATATTTTGCAATGTACTCTTTCAGATACCTGTTACATATATTCTATTATGTACTCTTTCACTCAATATTTCAGTTTTCAAGAATCAATATATGGGTTTGAGTTCTGTTGCATTTTTAGAACAGAAACCTAGGACTTGAATGTAAAAATTAATTGTAAATATATAATTTACAATAATCAGAAAATTAAATCATCAGAAAGCTATATTTTATTTATATTTCAATAAAGAAAAAAAAGTTGAATATAATAGGGGCAGATAGATAGATGTGCATATATATATTTATAAATATTAATTAGTAGGATCAATTGAAAAAAAAAACTATTAATTAGTAGACACAAATATAAGTGTCTTTATTGTTTAAATATAAGGAGGGGTAGATATAATCGCCTCTATCTTTATTGACGTGGCAACAAAAACAAAAAGGGCGGAAAAACAATAGGGGCGGTATTAAATGTTATCCTCTCCTATTAATTAATAGGGCTGCAAATTTTAGGGACACTTTCTTTAAACTTCTTTAATTTCATTGTTTTGAGGGGCATTTTAATATTTGTTTTGCCCCTATTTAAACTATTTAGAGCACATATTAATCACCTTTAATGATCAGAATATTAGTAGTGATATGAAAATTAAAAATTTGACTACTCTAAATATTTTTAAATTATTTTTTAATCCACTTATTTTTAAATTTTAGGTCTTTTGGTTGTATGGAGAGAAATAGATGAGGTGTTTTAATTTTGGAGGGAAAAAATATGAGTTGTTTACATTTTTGGAGAAAATTAAATACTAATGTAGAATTTTGGTGTCAAGAATTGGTTGGACTATTTTACCATCAAAAGTTTAACACTTTATAAAAAGTTAACATCAAAGTTGACAATAAGTATTATTCTTGTATAAATTTACAAAATTAAGGTACATAAATGATAATTTCGAAAATTAAAGTGCATAAATGATGAATGACTTATATTTGAGGTCCTGTTGCTAAAATTTTCTCACATGGATAATAATGTTGCTGAAATTTAATTTTTTTTCTTTTCAAAACAAAAAAAAAACAAAATTACTTGAAATCTAATATGGACTCGGAAGATGATCGCTAATAAATTAAAGATACTGTACCTTCTTAGCCTGACTACAGTGACCAAACTACTTCACCCATAACTCATAGTGCTAGCAAGAGACCTCATATCTAGCCGGAACCACATACAACTCTAAACAATTGGTCGCGGAAAAGAGAAAATAAAAAATAAAATACCTAAACTGTTACGTGATCAATTAGTCATTCACATTTGCTTGTGTACCTAGCCATGGGATACCAAAGTCCTATAGCACTCCCGAGTTGCAACTGTGAAATTGAAGGGACTTGATTAGTGTGAACTTAGCTTGCAACAAGCTCCATTTGTGAACCAATTGTAATCGGTGTATCTTCTGTTTAACCTGCAGTCCTGTAGATGCTTCAATTGTTGCTGTAATTTCCGAAAGTTGTGAGAAAGGGAAAAGGGCAAATGGACAGACAGTAGAAGATCTAGAAGAAGCACAACCCAAAAGAGAAACAGAGGCAAAGAATAGCAGTGTCTGTAATCATGGTGAACAGAGTAGAGCCTTGACATTTTACCTGGAGTTCTGCTCAACACTATTCATTAAAGTGAGATGTAATTATGCCCTCACATAAGTAGCAAGTACTTGGTATGATTAAATCTATCAAGTAGCTAAGAAAGAATTAGACATGATATTAGGTAAGTCTTTGCTACATGTGTCTTGCATGATTATGTGATATTCTGTCATGATTGATCAGTAAACTATATATTCATTTGTTTTCTCTTAGTAAACTATGTCTTGACCATATTGATGTTGTTGCTTTAACGTCTTGCTATCACTAAACTCTTTAACATAAGCTAGCTACTGATAGATAACTTCTGATTACACAACGTTGGCTTGTTGTACCTGATTCTGTTATAGATCGAATTAAGTGATGATTTCCTGCCGATTACATGGCGATGGTTTTGTGCAACAGAATTTAGTGATAGATAACTTCCCATTTACATGACGATGGTAGTCTTTAGCTGATTTAGGTTTCCATGTGGGTGCTTCCAGATTTGCAAATTCGCTAATTCCTCACATAAATCATTGTCTCCCACTCTGGATTTGGTTTATGATCACTCGAGTACTACTACGTCTGCAGGGTGCAGCTCTCATATCGTTGTCTGTTTTTCAGGGCACGTGTGAAGCTCCATCCAAAACTTACATCCATGCCTAACCATTTTAGCATAAAATACAACCCTACATGAACATGGTAGGGTTTTCCCTCTTGGGTTAAAGTCTTCCGAATTTGGATTAACATCACTAAATATGTGGTGAGACTGTGATAGGTGACCATTATCAAGGTCCACTTAACAGAATCAGGTACGGATTCTTCTCTGTATTTCTATTTTCTGGCGATATATAAATGTGGTTTTGCTTTCTTCTTCCCAGTAGCTGGCTGTTGAATTATTAATCTCGAGCTCTTGTGCCCTTGTCATTTGTCAAATGAAATGCAAGTCTTTTTCCTTGCAAATAAAATGTCGGTTGGCACAAATCCGATCAAAATCGCCCGTGTACCATACTCGACTAAATCGTATATATATCGGAAATTTTGACCCGAATAGATAATAAACTCAAAATGTACTTAATAATGGACTTATCATGCAAAGATATTCGAGTATAATCGATAGAATATGAATGTATGATCATATTCGTGTTCGAACAATAAACAAGCAAGCTTTATCTTCTCAGAACTCATTTAACATTGTTGATAGAAAGATACTAAGCTGACGGAGTAACAGTTACATCAACAAAGGAATGTAGATGGTTAAAAAAATTAGAAAATTAAAACATCCATAGATTTAGGAAGCTAATTGGCAAATCCACTCAAAGAAGATTTGGGAACTAAATCTTGCTTGATGGTGAAATTAGAAATGGCAGCATGTGCAGGTGAGCCAAGCCATTGGTTGAAAGGCATAGTCACCACGTAATATATGGGTGCTTAAGTTGCCAAGTAGTTATCAATCACCCGCCACTATCAAATTTAAAAACCAGCTAACATGGCTATAACCCAACTGCTCAACAAGGACCCTCACGTTATTGCTTTTGTCCTCGATCAAAATCCTTTTCTTTCTTTCCCCCTAGCCAAAAATGGATCAAAAACCCCACCATTCTCCGATCGACTGCTCCGATTACCCATCTCCTCCGTCATCGACAATCGAGATTCGCAATGTCGACGACAACCGTATCGATAATGTGGATAAAAATAGATCAGTGAGTGTATATGTAGTACCTTTCAGTGTGTGTCCACAGTGCCAAGTCAGCAAATTGATCGGACACAGCTGCCGTCACGTGGAGTGGTGCCGACAAGTGGCATCTAAGCCGTTGTGCCATGTCAGCATTGGCGTTTAGCGTAATTTAAGCGAGGTTTGCGGCTAAGAGGAGGAGGATTAAAAACGGAGGTGGGCCTAGGTTGGGCCTACTGGGCTTTGTTGGGTTTGATTTTGTGGCCGGATGCCATGTGCTTCTGTCACGAGTATTTTCGGCTCAAATATTAATTGGAGAAGTAACGGAATTCATATGGTTCTCAAGAATTTCTGGCAATTGCTTGCCCTTGAAGTGCGCAGAGCACATCACCAGTTATGTCACGGATAAAATTAAGTGCCTTATCTTGTTAATGTCATCCTTGAGCTGAACAAAAAAAATTGCAAAGGAAGAAATTTTAGCTATTCAATATATATTTTTCGGAGGCATTGATTACATTGAAAGATAACTGGATTCATTAAAATGATGCAACAACAAAGAACATGCATATATTTTATTAGTTTCGGATATTTTAGATAAATACGTTAATATACCAATTACGTATATCGACTAAAAACATACGTAACCCACACGACTATACATGCAACTAAATCTCAAACCATGTGAAATTTTTTATAGCTATATAATACTCATCCTTAGTTTTCTTAAATTGTGTCACGCCTGGATATGGTACTAATGAGTCCTTGTTTGTACTTAATTTTTTAATATGAACATAAACATAACCATCTACTTTCTATGTTCATCATCTAGTCCGCTAAACTCACATGGCACTCGTCGTTTTGGGATTGGACCGTAACGTATCACACACATACCTATAAATTGTTTAGTTGCTAATTGCATATAAGTCAATTATAGGGGCCATGAAATCTCCTAATATGCAAGAATATATCTTAATCGAATAGGTTAGCAATACTTAGACTCCATACTTCCTTCCACGGTTCCACCACATCTTTGTGTCTTCGTATGTGTAAAATGTGTCACAGTCATTAGCCAGCAGCGGCATGAATAATTTCAAAGAAAAAATATAGTGCATAATTTAGGTCTACCTTAAATAGTTCTTCATCATCTTAAAGGAGCAAACCTACTCCACCGGCTTCACTTGATGCTAACGAAAAATGAACAGGATTGCAGGCACTCTCGCAGTCAAGAAATTATGAAGTAGCTAGCTAGAACAAACAACAACTATGTGGCAGGTGTTTTCAACGCAAAATTCTCGAGCGGAATACATTTCTGGTGGGAGGGTGTAGTCAATGTTTATGACTTCTCCATAAAATAGCTTTATGATTTGTATTCACTCATGGCACTATGCAGTTAGCCATGAATATATTTATCCAGTATCCACGACGAGATAAATGAAAAGGGAACTATAGTTGTTCGAATGGATCCATTACCTTCTTTGTCTTTCTACTTAATAGATTCATTACAAGTTGAAAGGCGCACGTTCTTAACTTTCTAATTTACGAATGGAAATTCTATATATGATGTCCATATATATGCAAAGAAGTGAGAAAGAACAAGAGTAGTGCATCACTTCCACATGGAAATGCAGTACTTACGTATGTAAACGGTGCCAAAATATAGTAATGGCGACGATCGAGTACGAAGAAAACCGAAAAGGATGACCAAGGTGAAGGTGTTGTCCATTTTCTACCACTACTACCATCATTCATGGCATGCTTAACGGCCAAAACTACCCAATCCTAACTCCTCTCTGTAAAAAAACCCTGAAATCACGTACCGGTCCGGGCCCTACATGTTTAGTTTATTCATGCTAATTAGCCTTCTCTCCCGTTTTTAATTCTCTTTATATACTCCCCCTTCCTCCTCTCAAATCTCCTCACACACTCTTTTCCAGGCTTCTGCACTCCTCAAAGCAAAACCAAAACCAAAATGGCAATGCCTTCCGGCCCCTCACTCTCTCTCCTCGTCTTCCTCTTCTCTCTCCTCACCGTAGCCCTCATTGTTTCCTCTGCACCAGTTGAGGACCCTGAGCTCGTAGTACAACAAGTACAGAGGTAAGAGAAACCCCCTAGCACAATAGCAATGGCTCCCACATCTAATTATGTTGTGTCTTATTACTCAACCACCAGCACATTTTCCGCTCGCACGGTTCTTGGTACTTTGGTTCGGTTTCTTAGCCATGTAGCTGTGTCTAAAAATGTTTGTTACGTTTGTTTTCTTGCTGCAGTAGCATCAAGAATGCCACGGTGAACAGGAGGAACTTGGGCTACTTGTCGTGTGGGACCGGAAACCCGATCGACGACTGCTGGCGGTGCGACCCCAACTGGTCGAAGAACCGCCAGCGTCTCGCGGACTGCGCGATCGGGTTCGGCAAGAACGCCATAGGCGGCAGGGACGGGAGAATCTACGTGGTGACCGACTCGGGTGACGACGACCCCGTGAACCCTAGGCCGGGGACTCTACGACACGCCGTCATCCAAGACGAGCCTCTCTGGATCATCTTCGAGCGCGACATGTCGATAAAGCTCAAGGAGGAGCTGATCATGAACTCGTTCAAGACCATCGACGGCCGAGGAGCGAGCGTCCACATCGCCGGAGGGCCATGCATAACGATCCAGTACGTGAACAACATTATCATACACGGCCTCAACATACACGACTGCAAGCAAGGAGGAAACGCTATGGTGCGGGACTCCCCAAATCACTTCGGGTGGAGGACCATATCGGACGGCGACGGAGTCTCCATCTTCGGAGGGAACCATATTTGGGTCGACCACAACTCGCTCTCCAACTGCGCCGACGGGCTCGTTGACGCTATCCACGGGTCCAATGCTATAACGATTTCGAACAATTACATGACGCACCACGATAAGGTCATGTTGCTGGGACATAGTGATTCTTATACTCAAGACAAGAACATGCAGGTCACTATTGCCTTCAATCACTTTGGAGAAGGTCTCGTTCAAAGGATGCCAAGGTAAAGTTACTAAAATTTAGTTGAAACGTTGCCGTTCGAAAAGATGTGAATCGTTAGATTAGTTACGCGTGTCTTTAACACACTTAATCTAACGATTCACAATTTCGGAATCTCATTTTGTTGCTATATATGTATATATACACCCACACTCCATTAATTAGTTAGTTATAGCATAACTACTTGTTGGTACTTTTGACAAGAAAACAGATTTCAACGAATTTCGTATGTCATTTTCTGATGAGTATAGTATAATTTTTAGTTGATTGGGTATTTTGCGAAGAATAAAGTAGGTTAATCTGCTTAATAAACCCATATATATATATATTCGATAGGTGGTCCATGTTTCTCATACCTTGTTTTCTTGGTCACTTTTTCAGATGTAGGCATGGATATTTCCATGTGGTGAACAATGACTACACCCATTGGGAGATGTACGCTATTGGAGGCAGTGCAAACCCAACTATCAACAGCCAAGGGAATAGGTTTGCTGCACCGGACATAAGGTTCAGCAAAGAGGTAAATTAAAAACCCCATCCACCACTTATCTTCTGTTTTGTAATTTGGAGTTTAGGGTAAACCGGGTTCACACGAGAACTAGCTAGCCGTGTGACATAAAGTTGAGGTCGTATTAGTTTTAACAATGTACCATGTCTCGTTCAGGTGACTAAACATGAGGATGCGCCGGAAAGTGAGTGGAAGAATTGGAACTGGAGATCAGAAGGTGACATGTTAATAAACGGTGCTTTTTTCACGGCTTCTGGTGCCGGAGCTTCATCGAGCTATGCAAAAGCTTCAAGCTTGGGGGCAAGGCCATCTTCACTAGTGGGTTCAATTACCACATCGTCTGGGGCACTCAACTGCCGAAAGGGCTCTCGTTGCTAAAGGTTGTGACCAATTGGAGGGACATAACCTAAAGTGATTGATTATTATAACTATTGCTCGAGCAAATATATATTTAGGAGGAAAAAAGGTTTGGTGGAGGGAAGTGAAGACTGGGACAAGAGGAAACCTAAAAGCTCCACTGGGTCAATGTCGACTCAAATCTCCATTAAGATTTTCTCTGCTTCCTTCCAATTTTCTCTCTACTTTACCTAATATTTTCTACTTTTTCTAAGGTTCTGAGTACAACCTCGGCCTGTTATTCTTAGGGCAAATATTAGGGATTCTGTTAGAGAATCTTGATGACCTAGTAGAATACAAGTGCAGAAGTGTTGATTATACTAAATTATCCAATCTACTCTATAATTATCGAGCTAGCTCTTTGTGTCTCATTCTCGATCTCTTTCTCTGTTTCAAATTCATAAGGTAAGCAATCTCTTTCTTTGCATGTAATTTTGTCTCTAATAACTAATAAGTAGCACAAACCAAAAAGGCAAAAGCAGCAGAAAACAGAATCCAATACTCAAATTTTATAGAAAAGACAAGCAAGTCTCCCAAGGTTCTTGACCATCACAGATGATTAATTTGGTAAAACTGGCACTGCATGCACGGAGATGCACTCCCACCAAAGCGAAGACCAAGCTAGAAGAAGTTACAGGCCAAAAGCTAAAACTAGTACCAAGAAAGTAAAACGTAGCAGATTAAAAAAGTCTGGGAGGAGACTAGTCCATGGGAGAAAAAGTTTGAATTTGAACTTGTACATATAGGAGGAGTTGATGATTATGGTTGAGGACTAGACATAAGAAAGCACATGCAAGAGGTTCTGGAATGGACCTTTGCTTTTGTTTTGAACTTTTGATGGAGATTTATAGCTATTGGCAGCATCGCCGTCTGATGAATAATGGCGTTTGTAACTGTTATGAATGTTTGACGAAGTTGGTTTGCTATCACAATCTCTTTCTTGGGTATTATTATGGGTACCAGAATGGGGGAAACCACGTTCAAAAGCAAACACATGCTTTCACATGCACAAGAGAGCTCCCTTTCATACTTTCGTGAGTTTGAAATAATCTATATGAGTCCGAACTCTCTCACATGGGACTGATGGGAGCTGAGAGGAGATCCGTCTATATGTAGCTGGTAGCTCTCTTTCTTCAGTTTGTTTTGTGCACTCTCTCTAATCTCTATAACGTGGAGAGCTCTAGTACTGCATCGCACTGCATGCCTCTTATTTTCACATAAAAATCAGATGTCACATAAGGAATCTTATATCACATCCTTACAGTACGTGCCTTCAGCCTCTTTCCTTTCTTAGGACAAATGATTCATTTAATTTTCTCTGCGCGATCAAGTGTATGTGGACATGTGGTGAGTTATAAAAATTCTTGGCGCATTAGTTCGACAGAAGTTTTCACCTTACATTGCCTAGATCGAATATATGCTAAAAAGATTTGACGTACTTTGTGGATTTCTAGGTTGCAATGCAACAGATCAACCAGAAAATTCAAGGGGATTCATTTCTAGAGATGTACCCATCCTTGCTTGAAAATGGACCAAATTAATCGTTGAGGTAGTGAACTAGTGATATAGTTTAATTTGGACCCGAGTCTAAACTCTAAACCATGTGGCAGACATAAGTGGAAAGAGACCTTACTCGGATTGGAATACGACTAGCACCAATAAACCGAGGTAACCATTGGTCCATTTGATGTTAGTTGCATTCATTTGATTTGTGCCAATTCTTGCCCTTACTCACTTTAGTCACTTGATCATGTAAAGCTTTCGCTTTTAAGAAAGAAGGTCCATATACATATATACACACATAATAGATTTCTTTGTTGTGATTTGATGAAGGAATTCATTACGTGTGAATTAGAGATCGAGGAGTGCGTATTGACACCGGTGACGGACTTAGGAATTAAAATTAGAGTATGCTAAAACTCCAAGATTTTTAAACAGTTTTTCCGCAATGTCAAGAGACACAAGTTGACGCTCATCCTTGAGAACCAACAAAATTTCACCTGACCTCCTAAAACGCAGTGCCTTGGGGTAAACCCATTTTTGGACCCTACGAAGTTAGAATCATCATTTTTGTCCACGACTTCTCAACACAGTACTCCTTCATGACCCATATATCAACATAACATTTAAACTTGGTCACAAATAGAGCAATGAATTATCTATCACCAGTAGGAGACAACTCGTCTCAATGCCTTGAATTGATCCATTTTCACGCTCATAGACAACATTGTCTCTCGATAAGACTCACTTCTCATATCAAATATCTGAACACAAATATTTGAGACTCCCTCCTCAAAGGTACGAACAGCAAACCAGTGAACGTCTATTAGCAAAAACCTGAGATGGGGAGCAAGTTAGCACAGTAACACCAAGCGGAAGAGCACGAACCACACCCCAAGAGCCCTTTCAAACCCGAACCAAAGTTAATTATATCCAACAGTTCCTTAAGTAATTTAGTACATATGTATGGAAATTTTTGTTTGTTTAAAATCCTAAGTGGGCTGCAACATATCCCAGCCCACCCCTAGGTCCATCTCTGTTGACACCAAATAATTCAGATGTGGAACTTGTTCGCCTCTTTCACACGTACGTGCGTACAAAATAAGAAATATATATATGCATACCAAGTAAAACAAAAGCAATAAGAACCTCAAATGAGCAAAATCAGGCGTCCTTAATGATGTGCGGGTTGACCCCTTATATATGTATGTGTGTATATATATATATGTGTATATATATACACACACACATATACACACACAACACCCTTCCACTCAGATATATATATTTTTTGTTATTTTCAGGTATATGACATTACACCAATTTTTTGATCATATTCAGATCTTAGGTCTTAATGTGTAGATCAAGTCTGTAAATTTTTAGCCAAAATGGTGATAGTTAAAGTATTCAAAACTACAATTGAAGTTTATATATAAGTATGAAAGGTTCAGGTTTGGCAGATTCGGTCCGTCCCTTGATTTAACCTAGTTCTATATCTTAACGATCACCATTTTGGCTAAAAATTTTCATGAATGATCTACTCATATAGACCTAATAATTGGACGGTGGAGATGTTAAAATATGATCCAAAAGTTGGTGTAATGCTCTATACTTGAAAATAACCAAAAATATGTATACTTTAGTGGAAGGGATATATATATATATATATATATAGAGAGAGAGAGAGAGAGAGAGCCCTTCCACCAAGGTATACCTATTTTTGGTTATCTTCAGGTTTAGGGCATTACACAAATTTTTTGATCATATTTTAACATCTCCACTGCCCAATTATTAGGTCAATATGAGTAAATCATTCCTGTAAATTTTCAACCAAAATGATGATCGTTAAAGTATCGAACTAGATTAAATCAAGGGACGAACGAAATCTGTCAAACCTGAACCGTTCATACTTATAAACTTCAATTGCAGTTTTGAATACCTTAACGATCACCATTTTGGCTGAAAATTTACATACTTGATCTACACATTAGGATCTAAGATCTGAACGGTGAAGATGATAAAATATGATCGAAAAGTTGGTGTAATGCCCCATGCCTAAAAATGGCCAAAAAAATGTGTACCTTAGTGGAAGAGTGTTGTGTGTGTGTGTATAAATATATATAGAGAGTTTTTATCAAGCGCGAAACTTCGCACTGAAACTTCAATGTGAAGTTGCATTTTACACAAAATCGACAACGTAATTCGATCATTGAAGTTAATCACCTTTTAGATACATATGCAAGGATCGTGCATGCAAAATTTCAGCCTAATCAGAGATGTTTTAACTATTTGATCGTAGCATTGTTTAACAATGCACACAGATAGTCCGATTTAGCTCAAAACTTGAATGTGATGATCAAATGTCTAAACGATATTCGATAAGGCTGAAATTTTGCATGTTTGATCCTTGCATATGTATCTAAAAGATGATTGAGTTCAATCATCGAATTACGTTGTTAATTTTGTGTAAAATGAAACTTCACAATTTCGCATTTGATGAGAATTATATGTATATATATATAAATATATATATATATATCCTCGATCGGAAATGCCGCATCAGCTTCGACATCAAATTTCAATTCCTGCAAATTAGAACTTGGCTCATTGGAAATGATCATCACGTACCGATCATTGATTTGCTATGCCATTTTGTAACTAGTTACTGACGGGGTTCAAAATCGATCAACACCGCGGCTAGATGTTGATAACTTGATATGAATGCATGTTGCTGTGTTGCAGCACAGTGCGATTCGACATGGTACAAAACTGTTTTGTTAGTCTTAGCACGGACCTCGATGGACTTTGTTCTTCAGGTCAATATTGACATAGAAAAGTATATCCAATTGGACGTTAATTGTCCGATGCGATCACTAATTGGAGTAATTGAGATTCGAAGACACTGCATGCAGGCCAAATTGGGGACTGGGCTCAACTCCCTCAATTAGTTATTTGCGATCAATCTAATGTAATCGGGTTAGAATTGTATGGGCTTCTGGGATGTTACATATGATACGAGAACGGGGTTCTAAACTTCTAATAACCTTGAACATGGATACGAGAACGGGCTATCTTCCGGCTTCCATAAAATGATTATGATTATAATCCGAATTTGATGTGACTTCTAATAGTCTTTGCACATAAGATCGATGAGTTTATGTTATGTAATGTTTATGATCACAGAAATAAAATGTCACTTAATTAGTTATGTTCATTAATTATATTTGTATATTTGTATTTGTATTTGTATTGTTCCTTGCATGTTCAAGTCACCATAGCGTGTGTATTTTATGCTTGTGTCATAGTATATTAATTTATGCAACTTCACCAACAAAATATCTAGAAATCTCGACTTCATAATATATGTCATTGTATTGTATTGTACACTCAAACCTAGTTATAGTTGTACTATATACTTGGCAATTAAATCCTTAGCCGAAGCTCGCGCTGATCGAGGTGGGTGATGCGCTCACGCTTTGTCTTGCTTGTGAGGTTGCTGTTGAGTTTGGCTTATCTCCTGTGATTTTGGAGACATATTGCCTTGACCTTTGTTGAGGCGTTTCAGAATGGTGTTGGTGATTCCTCACCAATTGGAAGAATAGTATATGATATTGTGACTCATATATGACGTAATTGCCAAGTAGTCGACTCCATCGTGTCGACAAAATTCAGTTTACGTACTTGTCAATTGGTTCGATCTCATTTCAGTATTTATATTTTTGAGTTTTATTATTTTTTTCAAAAATTGATTATTTTAGATGGTCCGTTAATTGTCAAGTAGTCGACTCCATCATGTCGGCAAAATTCAATTTACGTACCTGTCAATTGGTTCGATCTCATTTCGGTATTTATATTTTTGAGTTTTATTATTTTTTTCAAAAATTGATTATTTTAGATGGTCTGTTAAAATTTGTCGTTAAGTGTCTATTTTGACACTTATTTGGACGTTTCATGTTGGATAATTAACTATGCATGTAGGTCTCAGTATGTAAGAATGTGTGAAATACCTTTGCTAGAAAATTGTGAATAAATATTTTAAACAATTCTTAACATGTACTAAAACCTGAAATTCTTCCATTCTACAATAAAATTTTGATCTATAAATAGATAACTTCAAGACCGAAGAAAATTATTATTTTAAGAGTTTAAGAAGGTTATTATTTTATAGATAAATGAGTAATTTATTAATTGATCGATAAAGTAAAATTAATTAACTTATCAACATATTTAGACATTTACTAGTTAAATTATAGACTTATATTTATTAATAAGATCGAGTTTATATATATATATTATATTCTTAGTCGTTTTATGTTTATAATTTATCTCTTTATTAATAAGAGTAGTATAAATGGTAAAAATAATGTAGTTTATGAAAAAATTATCCTTTTTCGTTTGAAAAAATATAACTAGCCTTTGTCATGCCACGAATTCATGTATGGGCTCTTTGCCTAAATGGTTACTGATGTTAGCGGACACATTCCTGAATGCCTTTTAGTTAAGAAAATGTTAAGTTTTTACGAACAAAATTTTACCCAGACAAAGATACTCTCTATGTTATGAAACGGTAGTATCTATGTTATGTAATGATACTAGGATGCATGATTTTGTTAATTGTACAAGGGTACTAAGAATGTAGAAGAAAGATACCAAGTGTTCAAAAGAAAGATACTAAGAATCAAAGTTTAAGATACTCAGGTAATAACAACAAATGACCCATTTTTTCCACCTTCTGGGCGGTAGTCTGCCTCCTAGAAGATCGAATGAGTATGAACAAATATAAACAATTCACTTTATTCCTCCTTTTGGGCGGTAGTCCACCTCTCAGAGGAGTTAAATGAGTTTTTTTTGAACATATATGTAACAACTTGAAAGAATTGTAGTGGGAAACCATAGCTTATTTATTCCAACAGACTTACAGACTAAACATCTAGAGCCTCACTCTATGGTAAACATCTATAAGCTGTTTAGCCACTCATAGTAGTAGACATAATTACTTGAAAATAGAGAAGCTGAACAGTTTGCTTCAACTCCATCTCTCGACTCACCAACTCTATTCACAGGAAATTTTCATCTTAGATAGATCTCTCCTATTCTGATTTCCGATGCCTAGAAATAAGACTCAAAACTTCTTATATAGGGAGCTGATTCTAAACTGGAATTGAAATATGTTTAATTAACAGTAACTCCACTAAGAAAAGGTTGCCTCATGTTGATAAGGTTTCGACTTTCCTTCATTGTCTTCTTTCGAAAAGCATATCCCTCATTGATAAGAGATATCCCTTCTTCAGAAAAAGACGATACGAATTTTCATGTATTTACATATCATCGTATATTTTAGAATTTTCTCCAAGATAAGGCTTTTCAAATTCAAGCATTCTTTTGGTTTCATTTTCTTCCACGTCTGTATCTGCATACATCTTGTAGTGCATGTTATTCTCAATCTTTTTGAGCCACCGGGCACATGCAAGGGTGGAATCAATTTGTTTTATTTTAAGGAAAACAAACAAGTCACTGGTAACGGCTTCTGAGTGGTAGTAAGCGGTGATAATTATCTTTTCTCCTGAAATAAGAAAAGTAATCTCTTAATCTTCTTCGATTACTTTCTTGATATATTCCAATGTCATGGCTGTCATCCATGGAATGCTAGAATTTGGAGTTCCATTGTATCCATTACAGGCTAGTTCTAAATATTGGCATTAGATAATTCTGACATAGTGGTATGGAGAAATGTATTCAGTTTCTCCATTGGCTTTTTGCACCAATTCTAGAGGTGTAGATCTGAACTTGAGTCTAAGAATGCAATTGGACTTCCTTACATTCTTGACAGTATTGCAGATGATAACACGCAATCCCGTGAGATCATCACCAGTCTTTCTCCATAGATTGTGATGAAACTCATTTTCAACTAACCATAACTTGTGCTCCTGTGGGTGTTCATTTTTAACATTCACAACATATCCTCCTGGGAATAGTCCTTGAACGTATTGTAAAGAGTGTATCAGGGAGATCTTTGTTGATTGAGTGTCTTCCAATAATGTTTTGAAATTTGAACCACTCTGGTTCTTTTAACGCCTGAATTGACACTTTTGCATTTTCAGGGGTTCTGTTGTATTGCATCACTGGTTTATTAACAACACTTTGTTGTTTTCTCTTTTGGTTCAACTCTTCTGCTAAGGCATTCATGGTCTCTACTATAAGCCTTTTGTCTTGTTCCTAGAAGGTGAACATCAAATTATCTAGCAAAATTTTCTGATGAAAGGCTAGACCTGGGTCAGTTTGGAAGATTGTCTCGGAGAAAGTATTCAACCGATATTTGAATATGTTTACGAACCCTGTTGGAAAAATTCTACTCTTTGGCGAAGAAAGCAACATTCAACAGTCTTGATAAGCCTTACAGTCTGCCATTTAACACGGGCTAGCCAATCTTTTACCCTAGAATTGGTCAGTTGAAGCTGGTCTTATAGGACATAGCAAGACATTTTAAAGAACCTTCTCAATGGACTTCTCTGGTTGTTTGGGTTCTTTTCGTAGCCTTCTACTCCTAAGATTCCAACCTTAGTCTCTCTTTTCGCTCCTTCGTAACATCGTCATTTCTCTTGTTAAAGCGTCTGAGAGATAGTTCATGTTTCCTGTAATTAATTCTACATCATAATCATATTGGTTGAGAAATAATTATCAATTTGCTTATCTTCCCCTATCAGCAACTTTATCAAGTTTGAAATTCTTGATTTTTTTTACTTTGGCTTAATCTATTCTCACAATGAATAGTTTTCCTAAAATGACGGGAGGATTTTTAATTATTTTTTTAATTTTCAGAATTTCCTTTTCCCCTGTTGGATAGTTCTGTTATGCATATTTGAACTTCTCACTGCAAAACCTTTTAAAAAAAATTGTATTAGTGCCTTATGCTCTTGCCAGCACTGCATCTATCCAAAAGTTGTCACTAGCATCTGTCTGAAGAATGATCTCATCATTTTCTTCATGTTGATAGAGAGGAGGCAAATATTTGTCTAACGACACTTTCATCATCCTCTGTAAATTTCTAATTAAGCTATCTTTGAGCTCATTTTTTTGGGTCAGTATTGTTGTTACTCCGACAATTTTGGGAAGGAAGTCTCTTCCATAGTTAATGACTCATAAAAATCCATGTAGACTTTTAGCGTCAGGAATTTTGTCTGAAAATTTTCAGACATTTTCTAAGATATGAGGTTGAAGCTTGATCATCCCATTTCTTATGTTAATCCCTAGAAAGTCATTTTTATCTAGGACGAGAAAGATTTTCTTTTCTCCTAGAATGATTTCATGTTGAACTATGAGCTTAACTATCTTATAGAGATGATTCATGTGTTCTTCTTTGGTTTTTGAGAAGACTAATATATCGTTGATATAGACGACACAAAAATCTGCAACTTGTTTGAATATGTATATATTTTTCTCTGAACAATGGATGGAGTTTGTGTTATCCCAAAATGCATTACTAGCCATTCGTAGTGTCTCTGTGGAGTTCCAAATGTAGTAAGAGGAATACTATAAGGATGCATTTTAACTTGCCAAAATCTTGATTTTGCATGAAACTTTGAGAACACAATGGCTTCTCTGAGCCTATTGATTAGCACTCTTGCTTGTGCTATTTGATAACCATCTTTTACGGTTTTCTTACTGACATCTCTATAGTCTATCACCATTCTTGCTTTTTCGCAGACTTCTTCCGCATGATTTCTGACATAAACTGCTGAAGCATGATGAAAACTATTTGATTGTCCTATCAATCCCTTTTTCAAAAGATCAGCTATGTCTTTTTTCTGAATTCTTTCTGATCTTCTTCCTTGTACTGAGGGATTACTTTTACATGATAGATATAATTCATGTCATGTAGCTTAAGGTTACATACCACTAGGCCTTGATAGTCGCATATTTATGCGTCTATTCGGTGTTTAATTCATTCCCTATACTTAGTTTATTGTTATATAATTGAGTAATTTAATTAATATCTATTGTTTTATAGGTTTTGTGGAGAAATAAAGGAAAATGAAATAAAATAGGGATTTCTAGCTCAATATGGATTAAAAAAAGGAGTTTTATGCAATTAAAGACGCCTATTCCCATGTGGACTCTAAGAGATCAATTGGGAGACATATATAAACATATTTTAAATTTTTGGGAAGGCTAATCATAAATTAAGGAGCGAAACTCGTGCAGAGAAGAGAGCAGCCAAAAAAGAATCATAGTTGATTTCGACCCATCGAAGCTTCACTCTTCGACCATCGAAACTGGACGACAGCTTCAGTTCTTCATTCTTTCTTGATCTGTAAACTCTACACTTGATTTTGATTCATTTTTATTATGACTTTCAGTATCTAAATATTTTGTTAAGGGGCTGGTTGAAGCCCCATACATGAAGTCTTTCTAACTCATACACTTTAACCTAATTTGGAATATTCAATTTGAATGAGGTTTCTTTTTCTATGCGGCTCACCGTATTGATTCTTGTATGTTTGCTTTGGTGGCCAACTTAGTATGCATGTTAGGATTCTATTGTCGTGAAATACGAGTTACTGAAGATAATTTCTTCTACCGGATTCTCTATAGTGATACACCGTTTTTACCGTCGGGAGATTGAAACCCTAGATTTAGCAGGACACGTCTATAGTGTACCTGTAAACCCTTGTAGATTCTCAAACCTTTTCTAGAATGTAGTATTTTTTTTTGTAAACCTTGGGGTCCAATGACTATGGGTTCAATAGAATGATAGATGTGGGGGAGGTCCATGACAAACTCACATAGGCATAATGATTAGGTAATAGGACGTGTCATGTCTATCGTCCTTCCTGGGAACTTTCATTGTTTGGATATGTCCATTACATTAAGTATGTGTTAGAGAAATAGAATGATGGTGGTGGATCGCATTCTTCTTAACTCTTTCGTCATATAGTTTAAACTCAATTACATTTATAAACATATTTACTTTCAGCATTTATTTTCTGCATTTACTGTAGCTTAGCCGATTCAGTTTGGTACATAAACCAATCCTGAATACCCTCATATTTTGTGTGGTAGTCCGTCACTGTGTCTAGTTTTTTGTGTCCAAATTTCATGTCATTTGAGTCTGTTTAGAGTAGAGTTGTAGTGTCATTAGTGTACTGTAGTCGAGTCTGTCACTATTTTAGTCTAGTGTTAGGATTTAGTGTCACCAATTCCTCATATTCGAAAACCCCTATTTATCATACTATATTGATATATCCAAGTTGAGAATAAGGTATCTTTGCATAGGTGTTTACCCACCTATCTGGTCTTTTTTCTAGAATTTTAGAGGATTGATGTCACTATTTTGTTTCAACATTTCCTTGATCTCTCTAAGGGTATGCATCTTTTGTTTCTCAAGCTTAACCTTGAAGTGCTTGAGATTATTTTCTTGTATGAAGTCTGCTTCAATTGCCTCTTCATCTTCTTCTTCGTCTTCTAACGATGCTTCTATAAGCAACTCTTTTTGTTGCTTGTATTGCAATATTGTTTCGTATTTTGGTGTATATCTACCATTATTCTGCTGTGATTTCTGATATTGCTCTGTAAATACTAAACTGACAATACTTTTTGCTTGTTTCCATCGCTCTATCCATAAGATCTTGTCATTCTTTTCAAAGTCCAGTAAGTTGACTTCTGACTTCTGGATGGATATTTGTTGTAGAAGAAAATCATTGCCAATTAGTATATTTGAGTCTTGGCTTTCTGATTGCCAAAACTCTTAAATTACAAAGGTTCTCCCTCCAATCAAGATTTCAACCTTTTTTGCAGTTGTATTCATGAAGATCTTTGTTCCTTCTACAGTTTTCTCAATTGCACCTCGTTTTGGATTAGTAATCTAGAGTTCTTCAGGTATAGCAAACTTTTTTGCTACATAGGCATGTAGATAATACTTCTTGTATCCTGAAAATTTTACTCTAATTTCCATGTAGGTGCTGAACTTACTCATGGGTGCAATTGCTTCCTTGCACAAGTTTTGTTTTGAAGAACCTTCTTCTTCTACTATTTTTGTGAAAGGACTGCATTGTTGTTCTTCACAAGCAGGGCTTTCTACAGATATTACTTCTTCCTTTTCAATAACAGTTTCGAATTTCATTCTCTCTAGATCTCTTTCTAGAATTTTATTCTTTCTTCTATCTCGTAGAAGTAGTCTTCATATTCTTGTTCAATAATCTGATTTATTGAACTATTCTTTATTTTTCTTCTTGTTTCAGCTATGAATCATTCTTTGTGATATATCTTTCCTGACGCTTCACGAAACATGGGAAGACCATTTTCTCATAGCAATGACAATAGTCACAAACAAATTATCCAGGATTGACTTTGGAAGAAGAAATATTTTCTTTGTCAGTGCTTTCTACCGAATAGACTACCTCGTAGCCTTTCACGTTGGCCATCTCTATGACCTCTTCATATTCTCTCAGAAGAGCTTTCAAACTTCTTTTATCCCTCTTAGGACATTCATTAGCATAGTGCCCTTCGGCCTTGCATAACCAACAACTGAATGTTCTCTTCTTTTCTATTTCTTGAGAGAATCATTTATTCTCAAAGAATCTCTTTCTTGAGTTCTGTCTTTCTCTTATGTAATTGGAGCTTTTCTTGAATCTGCAATACTTCCTTTCATTTTCTCTGAAACATTTATGGAAGTACTTCCCTTTATTTTTCTTCTTATTTTCGTGGCATCCCCAGTTGGTTGGGATATCAGTGATTATACTGCAGTAATTGTCAGATCCTTTAAGCTGCCGCTTTGTAGCTTTTGCTCTTGTGTTTTCTTTGCATTGTTCTCGCATCTGCTGTCCGATTCTTTCTGCAACTCCCCCTATTGAAAAACTTCTAGGAGTTTTTCTTCTATGCGCTCCCTCATAGTTGTCTTCTAGGGTTCAGGAAGCTTTTTATGCATGAGATGTATTAGGTTGCTGTTTTCCAGCTCTCCTATTGTACATTAATGTTCTTGGAATTCATTCAGATATTCCTCGAAGTACTTCATGTTGCATATTTTGAAAGCATATAAGTTAGTTTTTGCTAACTCTTTAGCTTTGTCCCCAACATATGAGATATCTCCACAGAAGTGGTCATAGATTAGAGTTGTAAAGGTGTATGGAGACTTATCACTTTTGATTTTCTCCAACCATTCTTGTCCCTTGGAAGTTTGTTTGAAGGCAAAATAGAACGTTTTTTCCAGTAGTGTGAGGGTCGATTAATCGATTATCTGTAGGTTGGGAGCTTCAAACTTTCCATAGATAGTGCATGCAACCATGAATAAGCTAGCATCCCAATCATCGATGACTTTCTTCTTGTCTAGAGATTTATGTAGATCAAACCATATACCGAATTCTTAATTGGTACTTTTGGTGTATTTTCCTGTAGAATGAATTTTTTGGAACTTCTTTCCTCTTTCTTTTCAGTAGGACCTTTCATGTTTGGAAGTTTTGTATTTCCACCGATTTTGATGATTGTGGTTTTATGTAGCTTCTGAAGATTCGCTTTCTTCCATTTTTACTTCTTGATAAAGAAAGAATTTTCTTTCCTTTTTGAATGTGAAACTTTCGATCTCTTTTATCAATTGTTTCAGACGAGATGGATCTTTGAACTTTTCTGCTTCTTCATAGAGTACAAAAGAGGTTCTTTTATTTTGCCTTTTTAGATTTTAGCATGCTGATATTTCTTTCTAATTCAGCATCTAAATTTTTTTCCATCACTAGGTTGGTTTCTTCCCTTATTGAAATTCTAGTACTTCTAGCACCATTTTCTCTAGAAGAGCTGCATCTTCTGAATCCTCTAGAGCTTTCACCTCTCAAGCTTTCAAGGGATACATGCATTATTATTTCTCTGTCCTTCGAATTTTAAGTTAACATCTCCGGTTGTCTTATTCTCATAGACCGCTGCTCTTACACTCTGTGGCTTCTCTTTGGAGCCAGAAAATTTCTATTCTAATGGAAAGGTTACCTCATCTCATGTAACTTTATGAATCTGCTCCAATTATTTTTTGGATTTGTAAGGAATCTAGTAGTAAGACCAAGAATATTTGTTATTTTGGTCATTGGTTCTACTGTTGTGCTCATTAGTTTATAGTAAATCCTATAAACTACAGCAAGCTCTTGCATGCCGTCTTTCATTAAGGTGCCATCTATTTTGACTATTAGTCATAAACAGTGGGTTGCATTAGTCAGGCTAGTCGAAAAGTTTGGGAAGCAGTTGAAATTGCATAATGATGCTTGGATGGTTCCAAGTAGACTTTTCTGGAAATCAATCAGTCTATTGTCTTGTAAGACACATAAGACTGAGCAATTTATGTCTTCTCTAGCTAATAATTTTATGCCGACTTGGAGTGCTCCAACATGCATAAATTTGTAGTTTATTTTTCTAGCTTTAGCAAGTTCCTCAGGTGTTATCAAAAGGAGATTTGTTTCTCCTGTTGTTGCTGGAGTGGTGAATACAAGGATTTTGAACTGGTGGCTATCCAACATGTTAAAATTTTCTCTTTTATGAATTTGATTGAATTCAAATTTTGGAATTAAAGATTTCGAACATTTTCTTCAATTTCATTGAATTCAAATGATTCAGAATTGAACAATTGTACTTCTTTTTTCTTTCCAAAAATGCTTAACATATTTATGTTACAAACATCTTCAGTTTTGGATTCATAGAATCTGATGCTTGACAGATTTGTTGTTGGATCCAAAAGAAATGGCTTTGGTAAAGGATTTCTTCTTGGGGCTTCTAGTTATTTAAAGTCATTAATTTTCTTTATAACTATTTGAGGGGGACAGTTTATTTGCTTCTTATGTTCTCGGGCTATCATTTGAATATAGTCAAGGATCTTCATCTATTGAAGATTTAGTTCCTCAATTTTATTATTAACCTTTGTTAATAGTTCTTCCTTGTTTTTCAGATGATTTTTGATATCATCCTTTTTAGTTTCCAATTTCTGTAATTGGTCACTAATAACTGGAAGTATCTCTAGATACTCTCTATTTCTAGAGATTTCTGTTAAAGATTCTTGATGCTTTGCATCAGTTGAATTTAATAGAGAATCTAGTTTTTTTCATTATTTTCTCAGGAGGTGTTCCCATCTCTCAGAATTTGTTGAGATATAGCAAGCTCTGATACTAGTAATGTACGGATGTAACCAAAGCTTATAAAATTAGCCTCTGCAAATATGTTTGGATTTTGCTTTATCACGTAAACAAGCAGCAAGAAAAGATTCCTGTCTAGCAATCTGAATCTCAACCAAGGCTTGGTGTTGAGGACAAGCTAATCTTCTAAGTCTTTCCAAAAGTTTAATCCTTTGTTTTGTATTGGAAATAAATTCTCGAATTAATTTAAGTTTTTTTTTGCTTAAATCATGTAAAGATGAAAAGTGAAAAATTTTGATAGTAAAAAATAATTGTTTACAATTGAGTATTTAGGATAAATCTTAGCTGCAAGTATTAAAACAAATAAATTACGACCCCACTACGCTTTCGAAAAATGATATTATTGTAGTAGCATGAAGATACCATATGTTACAAGCAAAAGTACTATCTATCACATATATGGATACTAAGTAAATTGATCAGGTGAATGAATAGTGTTGAATGCAAGTGGATGAGTAAAATACACAAGTGAGTGGATGAAAAACACAAGTTTGGTGACCTTTTGGGTAGTGGAGATGAAGTTTGGTGATCTATTGGTCACTTTGAAAATACTAGGTGACTTTTGGGGATGTATTTGATGTATAAGTGACTTTTAGGTAACTAACATTTTTTTTTACAAAATATGATACACATGCATTACGAACAATCAAGTACTAATTTAAATTTGGTTTAGATGCAAAGAAAAAACATGTTACAATACAATATTTTTCTAAAAAATAGCTAAATTGATCAAGAAAGCATAAATTTTCAATTGAATATTTAATTTTGTTGAAGGAGAAAAGTAGTGCAGATACGCAATAGACTGAAACTGTACTTTATTTATTGATAGATGACCTTTAATTATGCATTACAATCTGATACAATAAATCTCCAGGTAAATCAGGGATTGAGAGAATCTCTATATCTACTCTAATTATGACAAGACACAGATGCCGAGATACCAGAAAGACTATTCCCTTAAACAATTCCCCTTGTGTTGCGATCCCAGCATATGATGCATAAACTGTTGCCTCACTAAAAATCTTGCAAAGTAAACTAAAACCTCTTGGGTAAAACAAAAGCTTGGTCAAAGGGAAAAAGAGTACAACGCATCAACTACAAAGTGACCACATGTAATGTAGACTCCCCCTGATGTCTACGAAATGAACTCCCCCTGATCAGTAACTCAATCTTGGAGTTCAGACATTCTTCGCATATCAATGTGTCTCACATACTTAGTAAATATAGATTTAGGTATTGACTTGGTAAACAAGTCTGCAACATTATCTACCAAACAAACCAGATTCACATGAATGTTTAATAGCTGTTGTTGTTGCTGATTGAGGAAAAACTTTGGCGATATGTGCTTGGTATGATCACCCTTACGTATCCCAACTTCATGTTAAATCACCTGAGCATCTTTTGGATATAAGTAGACTGGTGAATAAGTATTAAACCAATTCGATGTTCTAATTCCAAACCAAGACAAAATCGAGTCCTACTAAGGTCTTTCATCTCGAACTCGGATTTCAAGTAGGTAATAGTCTCATTGATTTCATCAAGAGACCCAATGATATTAATATAATCGACATAGACCACTACAATGACAAATCTTGAACTTGTTCTCTTAATGAACACATAAGGGCATAAATCATCGTTCTTGTATCCCTTCCCAATCAAGTAGTCATTGAGGCGTGTGTACCACATTCTACCAGATTGTTTCAATTAATACAATGAACGCTTCAATCTAATCACATGAGTACTCCATGGTGTAGAGTTACTTGAATTGGGTATGACCACGCCTTACGACACTTTCATGTATATCTCAGAATCAAGGTTACCATAAAGATATGCAGTTACCACATCCATCAGCTGCATGCTCAGTTTTTCGGACACTACCAAACTGACCAGGTAGCAGAAAGTAATGATGTCCATAACCAGAGAGTATATCTCATCATAATCATTGTCAGGGCGTCGAGAGAATCCTTACGTCATAAGTCTAGCTTTATACCGCATGACTTCATTCTTCTCATTACACTTTCGAACAAAGACCCATTTATATCCAATCGGCTTCACGTTTGGTGGGCTAGCACTACCAGACCAAATACCTGCCTTTTCTTTAGAGAGACTAGTTCGACTTGCATTCCTTGTTTCCATTTTGGCCAATTTGCTCTCTGTTGAAATTCAGCAACCAAGCAAGGTTCCTCTTCATCGTCATTAATGATATCCTGAGCGAAAAAATAAGCAAAATCATCATCAACTATTTTGGGTGTTCTATCCATAACAATGCGCACATCATTGTATTTAAGTGAGATCTCACCGTTTACTGACATTACATAGGGATCTGAAGCGTCCTTCAGAGAAGCAATTTGTGATTCTTGGACATAACGATAGTCAAAAATAATCTCATGTGTGAGATTCACAATGTTGATGATGAAATGATCATTTTGTGCCTGGATGATCTGCCTTTTCGCCGGCAGCTCATCTGTGAATTTTCTTGGTCTCCTCCTCTTCTTGGTTGGATTCGAGGCCAATGCTACTCCATCCACATGGGTAAGAGGCACATTACTCTGCCCCAGAGTTGCTTTAAACCACCTATTAGGGACTTCCAACCTTGTAGGAATATTTGCATCAGGAATGTGTGATCTTGTCACTTTAACAATATCAATGAAGGAGTCATGCATCGAATCTACTACCTTCTAAAGATCAAGTATTCTTCGCACTTCAATCTCACTTTGAGATGTGCGTGGATCTTCTTCAAACATAGTCGGAGGAGCTTTCCACGTCAGTTCCTGACATTTAACCAGAATGGAGGTATTCTTATCTCCCCCTAACGTTGAAAAGTATGTTTCATCAAAGTGACAATCTGCACATCTTACAGTCAAGCGATGTCTTGTCGAGGGTTCTAAGTAACAGACAATTGTTGGAGATTCATAACCAACATATATGCTTAATCGACGTTGATGACCCATTTTAGTGCATTGTGGTGGCTCAATTGGTACATACACTGCACAACCAAATATGCGTAGAAAATAAATGTCAGGCTCATATCCAATTACCAACTGGTGCACACTGAATGGTTGGTGTGCTACAGGTCTCAAGCGAAAAAGCATTGTTGTATATCCTCGAGCAAATACCGGAAAATTGGTGTTTAAATGATCCGCATTCCGGTTTGATAGGTCCATAAATATCACCATGGATTCTATGTAAGAATGGAATATTTATAATGTTATCAACCACAAAAGAGGGTTTAGCCTACAACTTTGCCAATGAGCAAGCTTTGCAAAAAGATCAATGAGCATCAGAGATTGCCATAAAGGAATCTTGTGGAATAACACTAGGTATTGAAACCGAATGAAGATCGTTAATCTCATGCATTCCATCAAATCTGATAGTTTTGGAAATTTCCATATGTTTCTTGCCTTTGAAAAATAGATGAGCATGAGATTTTTTCAATATTTTGATCATCATGTCATGACCTGGGTGTCCCAGTCGAAAATGCCAAAGCTTGTATGAGGTTGTGTCACACATAATAGCCAGTGTGACAACATTGGATTCAATGATTCGAACTGTAGTAAGATATAATCCACTATGAATTGCCCCTAACTTCTCCAAGGTGTGCTTTCTACCGCACTCCTTTGAAGTTATGCATAAAAATTCTTTTTCATTCTCACAATGAGTTTTCAAGTGTAAACCGTTGGCTCTTATGTCCTTAAAAGTTAGCAAGGTTTGGTTGGCCTTAGGTGCGTACAATGCATCAGTGATATGAATTTTAGTACCATGTGGTAGCAAGAACTATTTGTGTTGAACCACACCCTTGTATAACTAGCACATAACCAATAATGGTTGTCAATAATGATGTATATGGCACAAGATCAACAAAAAATTACCTATTTCGCAGGATAGTATGGGTAGTACCACTATCTGCTAAACGCTAGAAACTTGATCTCGCCATCAAACATCTACAAAAGAATTTGAATTTAATTAGTCTTCAAGGCTTGTTGACCACTTTAAGTAAAGATTTCAAGATTTACCAAAGGGTTGTAACCCTTAAAAAATGTTGATATAACATAAGCAAGCTGATGTAAAATACATCAAAAATACTATTCCTGGGTAGCATCTTCGACGGGTCGAGAAAAAACACTCGATGGGTCGAAGAACCCCAAAATAAAATTTGATTTTCTGATAAATACTTATTTGGCCGGTCGATGATGATTTTTGACGGGTCGAAAGTTGGGAAAAAATGTCACTGAGGCAAACATTTGAAGGGTCGAAGGGGTACCTCGACGGGTTGAATAAAATCCAAAACTAATATTGATTTTTCGATATCTTTCTCGACGGGTCGAGAATGATTTTCAACGGGTCGAGTTTTGTGACGAGGGGAGATAGAAGCGTGCATTCGATGGGTTGAGGAAAACCTTTGACGGGTCAAAAAAATGCAAACCCGTTCTAGAGTGATACCATTGACGAGTCGAGGAAATTCCCGACGGGTCGAAAATCTCCAGAATCAAATCATCCTTTCTTTTGTCTCGTTTTTATGGAACTTTGGTGTCATAATGCCATAGAAATTTGTAGAATTTGAACCTTGTAAGCAATATGTATGAACATAACCATTCTTAATACTTTTAAATACCAAAAGAAAAAACTTTTATTGTTTTGCCAACATTAAAAACTTACATCAAAAGATTGTTCTTTTTCAAATAACCATAACTAAAAATAAATTCAAATACAATGATAAACTTGATTATATGGTAGAGATATCATCTAAGAAAAATCTGTAGTCGTTAGGTTTACATTTGGAATATTTTCTACAACTAGATTGGCTTCTCCGTCATCTTCCATTTCTCTATCCGCAGTGTAGTTAGTTTCATGAGCCAAGTACTACTTGCATCTCTTGTAGATATTCTGGACATCTTTAGGTGAACGGAATTGCTTATGTATATGCTTACTCGAGCCACACTTATAGCAAGGTGTTGGGCTATATGTCGAATGAGCAGACCTTGAAGAATTTCTATTGTTCTTGGAACCAGAACTTGATGGATTCTTGTTAGAGTTGTCTTGGCGAGTCCAAGTTAAATTCTAATTGTTTTCTCCTCTGCCATGACCTCTACCACCACAAGTTTGATAATGTTCTAAACGATTGTTCTGCTTATCTTTTCGTGCATTTCCAATATGATGAGCCTCCAGGACTTTCTTTGTACCGGCTGGCTTAAGATTATTGTGGAGAAGAATCTCCTGATGTCATTCTTTCTTGGCTAGCACACTCATATCATCACTGAATGATCAAAATCTCCCTTGCTCATAATCAATTCAATATTGGTGAGCAAGTCTGTCTATGGAGGTAGGAAAGGTAGTCAACGAATTTTCAACCATAGCCTTATCATTCTTTTCAGCGCCACAAATGGCTAGCTCGGATTGCAGCTCTAGCATATCCTGATAAATACCATTTATTTTTGGGTAATTTAATAACCGGATTTGATCCTATTTTTTGAGCAAGTCAGGAAGCTGTGTGTCATGCACATTGTTGAACCATTCTTGCAAATTCACCCACAAATCCGTGGGGTCATCCTTTGACAAGTACTGCTTCCTTAAAGCAGGATGAATATGTATCTGAAGAAACATAAGAACTTGAGCTTTTCAGGCTATAGTATTGTCATTGATTTTAGTGCCTGGTGGTAGTGGTTTTATGGTGTCGGTGAGTCTTTTACCGATGAGAGTGTTTTTCACATCTGAGAGCCACTTATGATACTCTGCTCCTTGAAGATCAAGAATGTCAAATTCTTGCCTCGCTAGCTCAGTCATCTACAAAAGACAAGAGATGAATTACTTTAATGATCGAAAAATCACGATCACTAATCAAGTTTAGGAAATAAGAAAACATGATCCATTGATGTATGATCACAAATATCGATGCAATAACTGGTAGTTTCATACCACACCCCACAAAATCGTGACTGACTCAGAGTCACAAATTATCGATTTTTTTTTATGTATACCATGACTACCCCAGGACTGTCACTATTGTTTAAACTTTAAGGAGGAGGATTTAATCCTTCACTCACTCATACCTGCAATAATCTATAGGAACTAGAGGTATATATAAAATTCATGGTATTTAAACTTAAATTTAGACCTAAATCTAGGGTGTTGCGGTAATTAAGTTTTTCAACCTAATTCTAAATCGAATAACTTTAAAATTTATCTCAATGGTATTATGCTCGGAATGAAAACTTCACTGGGATTAAAGTTTGAAGTAAGAAGAAAAAAATCCTGCGACGAAAAAAATTTCGGCGACGGTAAGGTGCTCTGGCGATGGTGCTCCGGTGACTTGAAGATGATCGGCGGCGGTTATGACTTCGTGCAAGGGAGAAGGCGAACGGAGGAGGATTGTAGTGTTTAGGGGTGAGGGTTTTTTTCCAGATTTGGGTTGGTTATCAACTCAAGAGCTGCTGATAATGTATTGAAAGAGAAAAGTAGTGAAGATATACAATAGACTGAAACTGTACTTTATTCATTGATAGATGACCCTTAAATAGACATTACAATCTGATAAAATAAATCTCCCGGTAAATCAAGGATTGAGAGAATCTCTATATCTACGCTAATTATGACAAAACACACACCAAGGTACTAGAAAGATTATTCCCTTAAATCATTTTTAGGTATCTTATGAGTTTTAATATATTATTTTTATTAATTTTTATTTAATTATTACTATATATATATATTCGTAGGAAACTAAAGAAATTATAAAAAGGAGTAGAGACTAGTGGTTTTTTAGAGTAACCTTCCCACAACTCACTTTCACACAACATCTTTTTTCCAAGTAAACTCTAGCTACCTCTCACTTTGCCTAGGAGAACTCCGGAGTCGACCTCGCGACCCTCTCTGGTGTTTCCCCATCCTTACCCTTTTCTCATACTGATCTCTCTCTATCTAAATCCTAGTTGATTTTGCAAACGCTAGATCCATTGCTTCTTTGTTATTTAACCTACATAACTTCTTCATGAACCCTAGTTTTATTCGTAATCCTAGTTGGAGTGATTTTTCTCCTTACTCGATCCTAGTTTGTCTTCTTCCCGAATTTCAATCTTTCTCCTCTTGCTCTTATTGTCGAGTGACAGATTCGGGTGATTTAATGGCACCCAAAGTTCTACATCAGCCTCCTTTCTCCTTCGATTTATATCTTGGTGCCGAGGAGGAGGTTGATCAACTCTAATTTGATATAATGAAGGTATTCTCGGTGACAATCATCTCGGAAGAGAAGGCTAATTCGATAAGGTACTTGATGATTAGGCTTTGGAAGAGATCCAAGGGTTCGTGCACCATATCTATCCGACGTGAATCCGAAGATCGCTTCCTAGTGAAGTTTCATGATGATTAAGCATTCAAGAGGGAGATGAACCGAACCCCTTGGTTATTTGAGGACACTACGGTTATCGTCAAGGAGTTTGATAGATTTCAGCATGTATAGTCAGTCGTGATTGACAAAATCAAGGTTTTGGCTAACTTTGATTTCAAGGGAGGCGATTTAGGTGGCGAGGAGCAGACTTTTGATTGGTTGGAAACCTTAGGAAGTCACTTGGGTACTTATGTGGACTACGATCGGGTGCATTTAGATTCTGATGTAGAGATCTGATTCCTAGTGGAGGTCGATCTGAGAAAACCACTGGTGAGTCACTTCAAGGTACCGGTAGAGGCCAAGGCTTGGCTTGAATGTCAAGTCGAATACCTGACCTTGAAAGAAATCTGCATGGGATGTGGAACTTTTGATCATCCCATGCAAAGTTGTCTGATCCAATGTGTCAAGCTGGAAGCGGAGCTAGAGGCTGAGGCCCAGTGTCGGGCGGAGGAGAGGATATGGAGATTGAGGGATGAGATCTCGGTGTACTCTGAACAGTGACATAGCTAAGGAGTCCCAAGAGAGAGCGAGCAAGTAGCGCAAGTTGGACAAGGGACCAAGGCCACAGAAGGGCATTACTACTGGTCAGCAGTTGATGTTTCACAACTGGTTCCATCAAGAAGTTAAAGATATGGAAGAATCTACCGTTTGGGACAGGGTGCAGGAGGTGGACCCGAGGGCTTCAGCCGCCATATAGAAAAAGCCCATAGCTAACTAAGGAGTGGTACAAAAAAAATTGAAACCCTCTCGTGCTACTCTGGTATGTTAGTCTAAGTTATTTTATGCGTCATATTGTTTATCTAGTATATGTGTACTATAGAACTTCTCTTTTGTCGAACCGGATAATCTGGTAGAGTTCTATATTCCTATCACAAGTTCCGAGTGGATATAAAATTTTGCTTCCTTTAAAAAAAAGGAATTATAGAAAAGCTATTATCTTATACGTTTTAGCGAGGTTGCTAGTAATATGAGCTGATTCCGAGTTGAAACCGGAAAAAATATTATTTAAGCAAAATTATTAATTTATTGAATATTTATTTATCGAGATTTTATTGTATTCTTCATTTGGTTTTTGAATTACAAAAATATCTATGTTTGTGTTGGATGTGACCGTAGACATTTGGTAAATAAAAAAAATGTTTACATTCATATCCAACACAAACATAGCTAATTTTGCACTTCAATCCAATTTAAGGATAGGTTTAGATCAAGTTGTTTACAATATTTTATTCAATGAAATTGTGGAAGGGTATTTTAGATATTTTTCACGCACTGTGGCTCATATAGAGTTAATTGTCCAAAATAAAATGTCCACATAAACGCCAACGTGAACACGTAACGGCAAAACTTAACAGACTGTCTAAAGTGATTAACTATTTTAGTATAAATAATGAGATGATAAAACTCAAAAATATAGATACTAGAATGATAATTGGACCAAACTATAGGTATGCAAATTAAAATTTGCCCTTATGTATTAGTTTCTTGTACTTGGAGTGGTGGGAATGTCCCTCCTTCTATTTCATAGCTACTCTATGTACTCTTAGTTTCATCTTCTAATGCATGACATCTTTCATTTTATTTTAATTTTAAAAAGCAATTAAACCTTTCCGTTCTAAGCCATAATAGCTTCCTTACGTTGTTCCGATTGATATAATCCTTTCATGAGGAGGAGTTCTAGAAGAGTGAAACAAAAAATATATAGTTTTAGTCTATTAGACGATATGACTCGACTCGATTCACTCTCAATCTCAATTACGATATTTATGAATAGATTATATTAATTCTTCAACCAATGAGCGCGCACATTCTGTTAACCAAAAATGTTTCCATGACCAGTTCTATTATCAAAAGTCTTGCTAATTATCTCTTCACATGTTGGATGCAACACCATGAAAGAAACTTATAGAATAGAAAATGGGAAGGAAAAAAACTCGTTCATTTTCGAATCCATAAACATTGGAGTCATGCTTCAGCCACATCCATATTATCAATTCTCCACATTAACTCTTATAAAAAAGAAGGTTTGCTTTTCTCATGGGTCAAAAAATATATTGCAGAAGGCTTTCGCTGTCCTTGCCGCCTAGAATTGACTATACTGCCTCCTTCCTCGCCTCCTTCGTCACTTGGCTAAGCCAGTATAGAGAGCCATTTTGCTTATAATTGCCAGAACACAACTGGCCGGTCATATATATTGTTCTTTCCCTAATCTCCGCTTTCGCTGAAAGAGACCATTCACAAGTGACGCAACCAATTTGATCGATCTGCTATCCCGCCATTCCCACGGCTCATATGCACCAATATAAATGTGGAAAATGTACACTATACACTATATATAAATAACTTTAATCCTAATCAGTAAAATTGCAAAAATGTTTTCCATCACCCTACCATTTCTACTACGCTCACAAAGTTTCTCTCTTACTGTTTCGTCGTCTCCATGTCTAAAAGAGCGGTATCACTGGGGTGAACAAGATTCACCTTTAATTGCTTGAAATCTTTTGCAAACTTGAAAGGTCACGTGTTCTGCACAAACGGAGGAGAGAAGATGATGTCAAATTTTGTGAGGGGTTCAAGGTTCACCTGAGAATCTCCCCTAAAAGAGATGCTACTAGCATATATTTTTTTTATTTTTTATTTTTTGACAAGTCAATCATAAGGCTGTGGACTATTGAGATTTTGAACTTTAGTGGTAAATCGAGAGACACACTGCCTTGACTAGGGATGGGACATTGGAACCGAAAATCGAAAAAAAAACCGATCCAAAAATTGAGTCACGACCGAAAAAAACTACACCCGATAAAACCAAACCAAAAAAACCGAAACCGAAAAAAAACCGAAATATTTGGTTCGGTTATGGTTTTTAATTTATAAAAACCGAACCGAACCGAAAAATCGAAGTATATATAAAAAGACATCGTTTTGGAAATTTTGTAATATATTATATAAATATATGCAAAACAAAAATCTTAAACTCATAAAATTCTAATTTCTTTATGCACAATTCTTCTCAATTTCTTTCATAGAATCTAATTAAAATGTTAGACAACTCAAAAAAAGAAATTTCATAGACAATTTTTTAGTTAATTATTCAAAAGTTATTTTTTATGCATTATGTAAAAAACCGAAAGAAACCGGAAAAAAACCGAACCATATAATCACGATTTTTCTTTTAAAAACTGAAGAACCGAACCGAACCGAACCAAAAAATATATTTCGGTTTGGTTATGGTTTTTAGCAAAAACCGAACCAAACCGTCCGAATCCCACCCCAACCTTGACCACTAGACCAATCTCAAATACTTACAAGTATAAATTATTAACATAACATTTAGTAAATATTTTGTGCTCATTTATAACTTATTTTAATATCATCATCGTTGGAATACGTAATTAAGAGATTCATACATTTAACCGCTTAATTTATCTTCTGAACCATTTGTCCTTGTTATATATTTTCTACCATGATTTCTCCAATGAATTAACATGAAATAGTCAAATAGATGCAAGTAATTTGAAGAAATAAAAATTCAAAAAGGGAGTAATGAAATGATACTAAAAGTTCATCGGCACTGAAAAACGACGCCGCGAATATTCGTATGTAGTATGTACTAAAGTACCGGTCTCTCTGGCACTGCCGCGACTCGCCATCTACACAAATTGACGTGTCATTTTCCACTTGTCGGTTCCAACCACAATACATATCATTTTATCCATTATTTTTGTGAGTATTACGGATATCACTTTTTTAGTATTTTTGTTGCAGTAGGCACATTGCAGTGTTGAGGACATGACTTGGTGTTTTTGGCCGGCTATTGGGAAATTGTATTTTGTTTTTTTGGCCGTGTGAAAGTGGCACCTGACACGTGTGAATATACGTGGATAATACTTTGTGATCGGGACAAAATGTGGTGGAAAGGATTGGAACGAGTTTGTACAGGTCGGAATTATTCAGCGACCTTTGGTTGCGAAAGGCCGTTTATTAAAAAAATGGCCTTACCTGACCTGAGTTGGCTGGAAAAAAATTGGAAAATGGGAGACCAAGTGGTTCTTCTGCGGTCTAAGCCTTCCACGTCAGACGTAAAAGATCATCCTCTCATGATTCTAAACCCTTTTGAGGATAGCTTTAGTGCTTTACCATTTGAAAATTAAGAGAGACCAAGTTGTTTCCCTTTTTATTTGATAACGGACCAAGTTGTTTCCTATATGGCATGGATTTGGGTAAACAAGTGCGGAGTAGAGTAATTAACGTTTTTAATGAAGATGCCCCCCACGCGCAGTTGGAAATATGTTGCTCTTATGGTGTATTTGGATGCTCCCACGCCCTGTTAGGGCATATGCAGCGGTGGCTGGTGCATACCGCTCGTGCCGGCTGCTCGTGCTCGTCAACGTGCAATACCAGCTCGTGCAAGAGCTTTTCAGCTCGGTCAAAATACTGTGCCGTGGTCGGGCCCGCCTCCTCTCCTCTCTGCTCGTGCTATCGCAGCTACCGCTGCATATGCTCTTAATGATCACTTTTGTCATGGTAGAATAAAACACACCAAATTATGAGAGTTATCGGCCAATCGATGGTTCTTCTCGGCAAATTTGTATGGTGTTTACAAGAGAGATGCAAATTTTAGATAGTAAAATGGTCTAATTGCAGTATTATGTCTAATCTTTTTCACGATTTTATATTTAAAATTTAAATTAAAGAACACACACAATAACTATTAAACCACATCAAGTCTCGACTAACTTAAAGTCAACTCTATTTAATATCATCAAGCTAAGTTTCAAGTGAGTAACGGATTGGACTGATTTTGCAAAGGCAATCAGCCAATCACTTTCATGTTATTTGTTCACGAAGAAAAATACAAAAACATCATTATTAAATAAGTGGTTTTCTATTGTTTTTGCAATTAAGTACAGTAAATTTGCACTACTATGTCGAGGAAATTACCTTGTTATATATCTAAGTTTCAACTCTTGATCTTTTTTTAGTCTACTTGTTTTGTAGCTTCTCTTTCGTTTGGTGAACTTGTTTTTGTTTCTTTTCTCAAATTAGCACCATAAAAGATTATTCATAATCACAAAATATTTAGTAACACTACAAGAAAAACGCACTTAGACCGCAGACCATTTCCGTCGTCTAGGTGCACATCTCCGTCGTCCAGGGTACGTTCTCCAAGTACTGTCGTCTAGGTACTTGGACGATGGAAAATGACGTTTCCATCGTCCAAGTCGCCTCTTGGACCGCGGACGTTTTGCGTTGTCCAAGTACCACTTGGACGAGGCAAATGTCATGTACTTGGACGACGCAAAATCTCCGTGGTCTAAGTGCCACTAGGACGACGGAAACTCACATTCGTCCAAGTGGTCACTTAGACTAGGGAGATTTTGCGTGGTCTGAGTAAGCACTTAGACCATGCAAAAACTCCGTGATCTAAGTGTTCACTTAGACTACGGATATCTATGTTCCGTAGTCTAAGTGACCACTTAGACCACGGATATCTAGCTATATTCCTTAGTCTAAGTGAATACTTAGACCACGCATATAAATATCTTTCGTAGTCTAAGTGATTATTTATTTAAATTTAAATTTAATGTAAAATATCAATAATTTAATTAAAATTCTAAATTCTCATTTAAATAATTAAATATTAATAAATTAATTAAAATACTAAATTGCCATTTAAATAATTAAAATTGGTACATACATCAAATTAAATCGTTCGGATTCGAAAATACGACATCATGATAAACTACGTAGCTAGAATACAAACTACTAAAATATATGAGGAGCAGACGCGCCGCCGAGTCCCCTGCCTCCAGCCGTGTCGTCGTCGCCGAGGTATGGGTTCAGAGGAGGTTGACACTGTTGTCGAGCCTGATTTTGCATAAGGGCGATGAGCTGGGATATCTGCGCTTGTTGCTCATTAAGCCTCTGACGCATAGATTGCGTTTCCTCCCGTGCGAGTCAAGCCTCCTGAAGGGCTGCTTGGACCGACGCATCCTGAGCATCTCTCCTTGCCAAACATCCCGTAGATGAGTCAGATGACAAATCTCGCTGCACCTTGCGTCCCATCCCCTTAACCTCCTTGCCAGCTCGACGACTGTATACCTCATCGGCGATTGCAATTTGGCTCTCCATGGATAGAGGAGGCAGGTCTTCTGGCGGCAAATCCGGGTGTGCAAGCTGCGTGTTGGCCAATTTCTCCTGCGCCCGTTCTACCAACCTCACCTGAAAATAATAATAATTAAATAATTATAAATATGTACGACAGTTTAATAAATAATAATTAAATAATAATTACGCTAATTAAAAAGAAATATATATGACACTTACGCCATATTGACTCGCTTCATTGTCGAGCCCAGGGGTCATGTAATTGCTGACGCTAGCATCCAGATAAGGGTGTTTGGATCTCTTATCTCTGTGCTCCTTGGCAATTTGGATAATCTGCTTGGAGCTAGAGATATGATGTTTGTTCTTCTTCTCCTGGTTGGTCTTGTTGATTTTCAAGAATTTCTGTTGAACAACATAAATTATTAAAAAATTAATAAATAACTAAAATAATAATAATTCAATTCATCAATTTAAATAAAAATAATAATCACCTTATATTCTTCTGCTTCGAAGTGGGTGACCAACCACTCCCACTCATCTTCCCTATCCCCATGCAGCTCTACGGGGGTAGACACTCGGCCGATATCTTCATAATACTTATGAAGTTTATACTTCCAATCACGATAAATGGCGTTGGCGGTGGTGTTGACGTGCCTAAGCATCTCCGGTGTGGAATCCACCTCATATTGTTCGTATAAGAAAAGAATAAAAAATTATAATCGTATATATTATGAAATTATGATTTTTATTGGTTATTAGAAAATTAATTTAAAATTGTACGTATTACATACCGAAAGTTCTTTAAACACTTTCGCCTTCTCTTCGGCAGGCAACTCCTTCCAGGTAGGCGCAGTCATACGAACCTTGTTGCGAAGGATTAACCCGATGTTGTGTGAGGAGAGACTAGCTAGATGAGAGGTGGGAGGGCCATCGGTGAAATTGTCGTATGGCAACTGGATCTTTTGCCTGGTCGCCTTGAACAACTTCTCGGATTTCCCGTTTTTACGAGTCCTCGAGACCTTTTGGGTTGAGGGTTTGTCAGGGCCCTCCTGATCTTGCGCCGCGCGCTGTAGAGAATAGACTCGGATGAAGCCGATGATGCCTGAACACTTTCTGACATTGATGTCGGACCGGAAGGGGTGTCATCATCACCAGTCGGAATAGCTAGGGCAACGGCAATTTTCCCAGTCGCCGCTGTCGAATGACCAACTGAAGGGTCTGGAGAAGGCGCGACGTTGTCCTTCTCTAACTGCCAACCAACTTGCTCTGCCAAGCGTCGAAGTAGATCATCTTCGGCCTCCTTTTGGGTCTTTCTCTTACCTCACGGAGCCATTTTAATCTAGAAGTTGATAAAATATAATTACCATAATAATTATATATAAAAATTTACCATAATTACTAAATTAGGTAAAATAATTAATTTATTATTTTTAATAATTAAATAATTTATTATAATAGTTACTAAATTATTATTTTTAAAAATTAAATAATTTACCATAATTATTACAAATTTATTATTACAACAATAATTACAAATTCTGATTACAATAATAATTACCAATTATAATTACAACGTACAACATATAATTACAAATTATAATTATCATTTACAATAATTAATTATTAAATGACCATAATTTATTATAATAATTACTAAATTTCCATAATTACCAATTTATTATTTTTTGATAATTCAATAATTTACCATATTTACAAATTTACATTAATTACAACAATAATTACAAATTATAATTACATGCAATAATAATTACCAGTTATAATAATAATTACAACAACATATAATTACAATCATAATTATAATTTTCAATAAGTACAATAATAATTATCATGCATTTACGATAATTAAAATAATTAATTACTAAATTAATCATAATTTACAATAATTTACTATAATTACCAATTTATCAACTATTATTCATTATTATTACCAATTTACCAATTATTACAAATTTATTATTTTTACAAATTAATTTATCAATTTACTAATTTATTAATAAAATTATAATTATGTTAAAAAAATTTAAAATACCGGAAAGAAGAGTCGCGGGAGAGCGGAGTCGCCGGAGGGAGGGGAAGGAGTCGTCGGATTTTGAGTTGCCGGAGGGAGGCCGGATTTTTGAGAGAGAGTGAGAGAGGAGGGAGATGGATGATTGAGAATGTGATGAGGAAAAAAGGATCAGCCTCTTTCCTTTTATTGAGGTTCACTTAGACGGCGGAGGTGAACCGTTTCCATTTTTGGAACCGGCGCCCAATTAATTTGGCTGGTGAGAGTTAACTGCCTTAATTTTTGGGAACGTTTCAAATTTCACTTAGATGACGGAGATGCCTATTTTCGTCATCAAAGTGAAATTTGAACCGTTCCCCAAAAATTTGGCGGTGAAAATTGAACCGCCATATTTTTAGCCAAGACGACGGAGATAGACCATCTCCGTCGTCTAAGTGGTCACCTGGACGACAGAGATGGTCTATCTCCGTGGTCCAGGTGAAATTTTAGTAAAATTAATTTTTAAAAATAATTCGCAAGGAAGTTTCTGATCTGTCATTCGAATGAAATAATCTTAAAATATCGATTAAAGAATTATATATATAAACAATTGAGTTTAAGACGACTAATGTTCTTACGTCTTCAAACTTGTTAAGTATCTACTAATCTGTATAACTTAAGTGTTATTAAGTATAGGCTCATTGCATATTGATATTAATGAAATTGAATTTGGACAAAACAACTATTGGATACATTCTCCATAAGACAATATATAAATAGAATAATTTTCACAAAATAGTAAGTTCGTTAAGGGTTTTATCGGCATAGTCAACCGTAAAACCGAAATTTTTTATAAACCGAAAACGTGGATAGACGAAAATCCGTAAGTCCTATTTTGGTACTGTCGATGCTCACACTTCGAGAATTGTTTACTCTATGGTCTCGATGAAAATAATATGCATTGGGACATGGTCATTGTCTTAGATGAAATTACTAAATTTTCACTTAGACGACGTAAAGACAAGTTTGCGTCGTCCAAGTAAGCACTTAGATGACACAAAGACACGTTTGCGTCGTCTAAGTGAGTACTTGGATGATGCAAACTTGTCTTTGCGTTGTCTAAGTGAAAATTCCATAATTTAAGGTTAGGGCCTTAGGGTTTAGGGTTTAAGGTTGAGCCAGGTCCATTATGTCGGAGCGGATGACCGAAATATTAGGCTCTTGATAGGCAGAAATGTGTCTTTCCGGTTCATCAATATCTTCAGTCGTCGGTGTCCCTTTAGTTGTCGTAGTATTCCATATTCCTCGATGAGAGATATGGTTCACTATTTTCTACCCTTCACCAGCTTTCGGATCATCGAGATAGAACACCTGCCTAATTAAGGTGGCGAGAGCGAAATGCTCATCCTTATACCAGCTTGAGTTTGTATCGACTGATAAAAGATCCAGGTCTTCCTTTGTACACTTGAACCATTTGCACTTGAATAGGAAAACGTTGACATTATTCCCGTAACATAGCTGAACAACATATACAATAGCCCCGTAATATAGATCATTGTCTTTCCCAACCCTACCTCACTGTTTTGTGTTCTTCTTCCTTCATCTCGGGCCAATGAATGAAATTTTACACTGTTCACAAAACATCCGGGGTAAATATAGTGTTTAATCGGCATCCCTGCTAGAAAGTGCTTTGGCCAGGATCACCACCCCCTGTGGTTTTCGAATTTTTGTAGATCAATCATCTGGAAAATGGGAAATATATTTATATAATTAAAGGGTTTACTTTCTACAAACATGTATATAAACTAAATACCGAGACGTACGTACGTACCCATTGGATGAAATAATCGGGAAACTTCTTCTTAACCATTTTCTCAAACCACGCCGAACTCTTGTCTAGATTTAACGCCTGTAGCCTCTCCCTGTACCCAATCATGTATTTCTCAATTTTGTCATAGTATCGCAACACTACCCAATGTGCCTCAATAAGTTCTTTTCATGTTAACGATTCCTTTAATACTCATCTAAACGGTCGTGCGACATTTGTGATGACATAAAGATTGATGTGGGCACTAGGATCGGAGGCAGTGAGAGGTGGTGGATCTTTGAGGTACCTGTTGCAGTAAGTAACACACTCATGCATTATGTATGTCTCTTCTATGGAGCCATTCGGGGTTTTGACAAATTCTTTATACTGTCCAAGCTGTCTACAAAATCAAACTAGGGGTCATCATTTGGCCCGTGGGCCTCGTGGGCCGGTGGAGGCCCGCAAGCCCGTGGGCTAAAAGCCCGGCCCGGCCCGAAAAAAAGCCCGTAAAAACCCGCCAAGGTGGTTGGTGGGCCGAACTTGGTTAGAGATCTAAAGCCCGGCCCGCGGGCTCGGCCTGCCAAAAACCCGTCAAGGCCCGTTAGGCCCGGCCCGTCAAAGCCCGCAATTTTTTATATATATAAGATAGTAGTACATATATCATTATACCTACACTTATATATATATATATAATATAGTGACTAGTACTATATAGATATATATTTTATATTTGTGTATGTCTATATTAATATATTACATATACATATATTGATCAAATATTGGAATTCCATATATAGTTATATTTGTGTATCTATTTTACTATTAAATCATTGTTTAGAGTTTAGGATAAGTTAGGGTTTAGGTTTAGGGTAAGTTAGGGTTTAGGGGATTGAGATTTAGGGTAAGTTAAGGTTTAAGAATTTTGAGGTTTAGAGTAAGTTAGGGTTTAGGGTTTCATTGTAATTTTTTTTATCGATTTACCTTACACAGTAAAACAGTAAATATAATAGATAGTTCAGATTAGATCTTGTAATTTTTCAATGGTGAGAGTTTAATTGAGAGTGTGTGAAATGACATCAATACCCTTCTCTTATATATTGCTTATTTTTCCAAGGAGAAACTAGATAAATCAAATTTTTATGTCAATTTTTTTGACACTATGAGATAGATATGTAATTTACAAGAATGTGTGTTAAAATTTTGATCTTAAAAAATTCTTTTAGGGATGGGTAATTTACGTTTTAGTTGTAAGGGTACTACGGTCACATTTAGCGAAACCCATAGATGTAGGTCTAAATCAAGTCCAAAATTTATAAAATTTTAACGGCATGCTTAGAATATTATGAACAACCAATCTGACGGTCAGTTTTGTAAAATGATGATACATGATTGATTACGTTTCACAAAGGTCTTTCAACCCATATAACCAAGGAATAAAGGTAAGAACATTAGTGTGCATGTAGAGAATTCAAGCAATATAAGAATTAAAAATGTTTTAACAATAAAGAAGGCCATATATAATAGTTCACCTTGTAATAAAAGGCACCGTACGTAAAAATTAGCCTAATCGAAGTACGTTTGGATCCCGGTCAATACAGTTAAACAAAATTTGTGAAAACACTAAAATACACTCATCTTATTTTCCTTATTTTCCTATGGGGGGAGTAGATAAATCAATTTTTTATGTCAATTTTTTTGACACTATAAGATAGATATGTATTCCATAAGAATATGTGTCGAAAATTTGATGTTAAAAAATTATTTTCGGGAGGGGTAATTTCCGTTTTAGTTGTAAGAGTACTACGGTCACATTTGGCGAAATACATTGATCGATATCTGAATCAAGTCCAAAATTTATAAAATTTTAAAGGCATGGTTATAATATTCTAACCAATCAATCCAACGGTCAATTTTATAAAATAATTAAACATGTCCGATTAAGCTTAACAAAGGTATTTCATTCCATATAACAAAGGAACAAACGTAAGAACATTAATATACATATGGAGAATTCAAGCAATATGAGAATTAAATATGTTTTAATGATAAACGAGGACATGTAGAAAGATCCATCTTATAGTGATAAACACCGTACGTAAAATTTAGACTTGTCGGAGTACGTTTAAATCCCGGTGCATGGATGAAGGTTATGTTTATTTTGAAATGTCTTAATTTTTTAATAATTAAAGCCCGGCCCGTAAAAGTCCGCAAATGCCCGGCCCGTAAAAGCTCGCAAAGGCCCGCAAATCCCGCTTGAATGGGCCGGGCCCGGATCCTTATATAAAAGATAAAGCCCGGCCCGGCCTGGCCCGCAAATACTAAAATGTTGTTGAGGCCCGGCCCGGCCCGGCCCGTGCCGGCTATACATGGGCCGGGTCGGGCTTTTTTCCCCTAAATCAAATGTTCAATTAATAGATTGTATAATAAGTACATATAGCTAGTAATCTCCAGTGGAACAAATAATGGATCGAAAAACCTGTATAATTAATTAGTCATACGTACCTTTCTTGAGGATACATCCAAGTATACTAGACCAGACCAGAAATGAGCACCTGCTCGGGCAGGTGGATCATTAGGTGAATCATGATGTCAAAGAAAGCAAGGGAAAAAATCATCTCTAATTTATAAATGATGTGCACAATTTGTTGTTGCCGTTCCACCACATCTGACTTCTTTAATTCTCTGGCGCATAACCTCTGCCACCATGTGCACAATGTCATTATTGGTTCTACGACATCACGAGGTAAATATGGCCGAATTACCACTGAAATCAGACGTTGCAACATAATGTGATAGTCATGTGACTTTAGACCAACAAACTTATGTTGCACCTCGTCCACTACTCCAATTATAGTTGCTGCATATGTAGCCGGATAACGAACGCTATTAAACCAGTGAAATGCATAACTTCTAAGTGTCAACTTCACTGTGTTAGGTGCATCTAACATCTTGTTGTGGAATCCTCTCCCATCCCTCGTCAACCACAATGGACGACATAGATTCATAGATTCTAGATCTTTGCATGTTTTGGGAGTATCTTTAGTCTTGAACTTAATACCAAGAATCGTTCTCACCATGCTGTCGCACACATTGTTTTCTATGTACATCGCGTCCAAGTTGTTCCTAAGCTTCAACTTCGACCAGTATGGGAGTTCAAAGAATATACTCTTAGGATGCCAATAGCTGAGATCATGTGGAGGTATTGGATTGCATTTTTGTACATCATTGTCATTGGTCAACACACCAAATTCGAAATAGCTCAACATTTCTAAAATCTCTTCGCCCGACCAACTACGGGGTTTATGATTATTCTCTACCGTCCTGTCGAAATGAGCTTCATCCTGTCACCACGAGTGGTCGTGAGGAAGCCATCTACGGTGACCCAAGTAACACACCTTCCCCGCGTGCCAACTAGAGTTTACGTCGTCCAAACATATAGGGCATCCATTGTATCCTTTCGTTCTGCAGGCTGCCAACATCTCATACGCTGGAAAATCGATGATCGTCCACATTACGGCAACCCTTATCATGAACAACGTGTCAGTGAATTTTTCATAAGTTTGGAATCCATTTTCCCACAACAGTTTCAGCCCGTCGATCAAAGGTTTGAGGTAAACATCTAAGCAGTTCCCCGGAGATTTAGGACCTTGAATTAGCAGAGTAAGGAAATTAAATTCATTGTTCATGCACATCCACGGAGGCAAGTTGTACTGCATCAGAATAACTGGACAAGTGCTGACGGCAGAGCTATTACTATCCCAAGGATTGAATCCATCTATAGATAGTCCGTGTCTAACATTTCTAACCTCTACGACAAAGTCTCCAAATTCCCTATCAAAATGTTTGAAAGCCTCTCCATCCACGGCGTGTCTTAGTACATCGTCATCTATTCACTTTTCTGCGTACCATCGCCTCACCTCTGCTGTGTATAGAGACATGTAAGGACGCTGTAATTTGGGAATCAATGGAAAATACCGAAGAACCTTCACAAGAATTTTCTTTTTTGAACTCTTCATATTCAACTCATATCTGCACTGCCCACATAAGGGAAAATAGTCCAAATTTTTATACTCACTACAACATTTTTTAGTATTGCCGGCGATTTTTCCCCCAAAAATCGCCGGCAATACTTTTTTTTATTATTATTTTTTATTATTGCCGGCGATTTTTCCTCCGAATCGCCGGCAATAATTGGCCGGTAATAAATAAAAAAAAAGTATTGCTGGCGACTTCCATGCAAGTCGCCGGCAATACATTTTCTTTTTTTTTATTACCGGCCAATTATTGCTGGCGATTTGGAGGAAAAATCGCCGGCAATACTAAAAAATGTTGTAGTGACTCTTTGTAAAATAGCACACAATCATTTGGACATGCGTCAATTATCCTGTACTTTAGGCCGAGGCTGCTCAAGATATTTCTAACCTTATAATGGGATTTAGGAAGATTATGATCATCAGGAAGCAACTTACATATTTGCTCCTGAATTTCGTCAAAAGCACCAACTGACATTTTGTGCTTCACTTTTATCTTCATTTGCTCAATCACATATTGCAACACATTCTCTCAATATCCAGGGTACACCAGGGTCTGCACTTCAAGTAGCATCATGTTGTACTTATCTATCTCATTAGTATCAGTGGCCAAGCTAGCAGTGGGGAATGTGTCATCATGTCCATAAGTGGTATTGTAACCTCCATCTTAGTGTTGGTGTCCACCATGACTAAATCTCGGAAACACATCATGGACCAATCCACAGTTGGGTTCCAAGCAGGGGGGCCGCCACCACTGCTGCTGGATGAGGCACCATGATAATTGTACCCTGAGCTGAAGTCTACTGCTTCACCATGCTCGCTCCACGTAGTGTAAGTCCACATCATACCATTTTCGTACAGGTGTTGCACCATAACATTAACCTTCATATACTGACAGTTAAGACATTTTTGGCACGGACACCTGAAACATTTTTTTCCCTGACCATGTTCTATCGAAAAATTCACAAATTCTCTAATTCCATCCATATACCGGACATCACTTCTATTCCGCAACTTCATCCAACTATTGTCCATACTTCTACGAAATTTAATAATTAATTATCATATTAGTCAATTAACTATTATATATATACACAGATTTTCAAGTAATTATTAAACTATTGTATATATACACAAATTTTTAACTACCTTAATTAAATTAAATTATTAATTATTTACCTTCAATAATTACATTTATTAATTATTGGTGAATATACGTCTAACATGTATGTACGTACGTTTTAACTAAATATTAATCAAATTTTTAAACATCCATGCATATATACGTACTACTAGTCTATATTAATTAACTAATATATATATATATATCATGAATTACCTAACTTAATAATAAATATATATTAGACATACTAATTAATTAACAATGCAATCAATTCAATCAAACGTACAATTAATTATATATATAAACGTTAATGGTGTTGAAAAATTAACTACGTACGTACCTATCCTTCTCCGATATATGGCGAATCGATGGTCGGAGCCGGAGATATATATATATATATATATATAGTGCTAGCTAGCTAGCTAGTTTGAATTATGTTGCATGCATGTACGCTTGAGGAGAGTCTGATCAAGAGATCGAGAGCGAGAATGATCGATATATATGCGGATGAAGTTGAGACGAGCGAGTGGAGAGGAAGATAGTTCGGCATGGACCTTATATGATACTTCACTTAGACGACGGAGCGTTGTCTAAATTACCACTTAGACGACGGACTTAGGTTGTTTCCGTTGTCCAAGTGGATACATGGACGACGGAGCTAGACGACGGCGTGTCGGTCCGTCGTCCAAGTGGCCACTTGGACGACGGAAAAAATCTTTCCGTAGTCTAAGTGTCTCTTAGACGACGAACATTATTTCCGTCGTCTAAATGCATTTTTCTTGTAGTGTAATTCAACCACCCTTTACTCTATACTTAGGCAGGCTGGGTCTGCATATTTAGAGATTTGGTGCAAAAATTAAAATGTGGCCTCACTTTTTTTTAACGGATCATTATATATTTGTCAAAATTTAATTTAATATTCTTAATTTTAATCATAACTGAATTTATAAATAAAATAAAAGACATTTTATATGTTTTGATGGACTGAGATTCTAATATAAGAAATAAAAGTTACAAAAAAATTATACCGAAGAAAAATAAGAAGATGAAAAAGGGGGGAAATCATAAAGGAAACAAATAAAGGGAAAAACTAGGTGGGGTGAAATCTCTTTAATTGTTAATATATAATTTTTTAATTTAATGGTGCGACCGCAAGTACTGCACTTGTCAAATGTAGCTTATTACTCCGAAAATGTAAGTTATCATAGAAAATGAGAAAAAAGTATCTGTCGAAACAATACTTTGGACGGGGCCGGGAGAGCTAGAAATACAAAAAAGGGGGTAGGCGAGTCTCTCCGAGCGCGCGTGAATGTACGACGAACATCAGTCACAGTCGAGTTTCTTCTTTTACCCTTTTCTACTTCATTTTTTTTTTTTCGTTTTTCTAATTACAACCAACCAAACCTCTCCTTTCTCTATAAAACTCCGTGGAGACCATTAACCTCTCCATCATATATCCATCTTCTCCATCTCCTAACATCTTCTCTACTCCACAAGCACTACTCGTATCTCCGTCTCTTTCAAAAATTGTCATTCTTTGTCTCCATTTCTAACTACATCGGTATCTCCTCCCACCAAATGGAAACCACCGTCGACTTCGGCGACCTCTACGGCCTCTCTCCGGCCACGTCACCTCGCGAACTACCCGAACCCGACATCTACATCCTCACTCGAGACGCTGTTCGGATCCCCGCCCACTCTACCATTCTGGTACGTGCTCTCATTTCTCGATCTTTTCAAACTAGGTCTTAATCTTCAACGTACTTATATATCTGATTCTTATTTTCCTTTCTATTATGTCCGAATTTTCAGGCGTCCTTGTCGCCGGTGCTGGAAAACATAATCGATCGGCCACGTAAGCACCGAAGCTGCGAGAGGGTCATCCCTATCCTCGGTGTGCCAGACGATGCCGTTCTCGCCTTCATACGTTTCCTCTACTCCTCAAGGTCCGTCTCCGACTTCGCCCCTCTTGATAATTTCCCGCTTTTACTAATCCAAGCACGTTTTCAACTATTCTTATAGTTATAGCCGTCCATTTCATCGCAATTTGACACCTGGCATGCTATCCTTCAATCACGAAATGTGGTTATTGACGTAAATGCCCCTTGTTGGTGTAGGTGCACGGAAGAGCACATGGAGAAGTTTTCGATTCACTTGCTGGCTCTGTCCCACGTCTACTTGGTCCCACAGCTGAAGCAGAGATGCACCAAGGAGCTCGGTCAACGTTTGAGCGTTGACAACGTGGTAGACGTGCTCCAACTGGCGAGGCTCTGCGACGCATCCGATCTCTACCTCAAGTGCATGAAGCTGGTCGCTAATCACTTCAAAGCCGTAGAGGAAACTGAGGGCTGGAAGTTCGTTCAGGACCATGACCCATACTTGGAGCTCAGCATTTTGCAGTTCATCGATGAACTCGATTCGGTATGTTCATCTCTCCATTAATTTGTAACGGTTGTTAGTTGTTGATGTATGTGTTATATACTTGTATACTCATCTCTCCTAAACCTTACTTATATATAGCAGCGGTGTATATTCATTCATTACCAGACTTTACTGCGAATTCGATCACTAATGGCCTTAACATTTTTTGTCTTAAACAGAGGAAGAGGAGGACGAGGAGGCATAGGGAGGAGCAGAGGCTGTATCTGCAGCTAAGCGAGGCTATGGAGTGTTTGGAGCACATATGTACCCAAGGGTGCACTAGTGTCGGACCATACGACATGGAGCCGGGTCACAAGAGAGAACCGTGTAGCAAGTTCGGCACATGCCAAGGGCTACAGCACCTGTTTCAGCACTTCGCGACTTGTAAGAGGCGAGTGAACGGAGGTTGCATGCGTTGCAAACGGATGTGGCAGCTGCTTAGGCTTCACTCCTCGATGTGTGACCAATCGGATTCTTGCCGAGTTCCCCTCTGCAGGTATTAATTTGTCTTTGATTTTCTGTAATTTGTGTTTTTAACCGTCAAAGTGCATTAGATAACTTAGATTAATCAGTAAATTAAGAGTTTGAGACCAAATAAGAAATAGTAGGTACGATACGATGTCATTTGTTTTGGTTTGCATCAGTTTTTGTTTATAATTAAGGTGGTACATGACCTAAAGTTAAACCAATTATAAGCCTCACTTTCTAGAGTAGTTGGCCATATTCTAATTTGGAATCTTATGTATTGGGAATAAAATCATTGAAACATACTTCAACGACTGAGGATCCTTCTGGGAATGCCAACCATACCCACCACTCTTGTCGTCTCTTCCATGTGCAACATGGATTTTGCGTTGTGTAATTTGGCATGTCATAATTGCTTAAGCTCTATACCAAAACATACCGTTCTCTTATTAGATATCTAGCATGTTACGATGGCTATACTTGAACCACCATTAGAATCAAGCATAATGTTCTAGTCGGCAACTTTGTACCATTCCTTGTCATCTTCTTCAATTCATTGAACGGAAGATGTACTCCCAACAGCTCATACATTATAGAGATCACACAGTAGTTGAAAGGAAGGGGACAGGAGGTGGGCTAATAAGGCCCAAGTATTCAGGTTCACCTTATGTTGATAATGGACATGAACATTTATCTTCCCCTCCCAAAAACCCTCTGCTCAATTGGAGAAATAAAGGAGCACATAAAAACTTGGCCGTCGATTAGAATTTTAGATTTTTTTGTCGACCTTTAAAATTGATTTGGCAGCATAAAAATCATGGAATGTGGGGCTTGAAGTTAATTCAGTGGTTAGTTTTTTGTGCAGCACTTTACTACTCCGATACTGTCAATTACAGAGTATCTAGCTAATTTTAGCAGCTAGCATTGATATTTATTTATACAATTCGTGTTTTCGGAATATGACAGGCAATTCAAGCTGAAAATGTTGCATGAGAAAAAGAGAGACGACGCAAGGTGGAAACTGCTGGTGAGGAAGGTTGTATCTGCCAAAGCCATAACTTCGTTGTCTATTGCAAAGAGAAAGAGAGGTGAAGATCAAGTTGCAGAAACCAGAAGTCACTGTGGCGATCTTGGCATTAGAAGCTTCAGACTGTAAATTAGATCAGTTAGGGCGTCTGGCAAGTTAGTGATGATGATGACGACGGAGAAGAATCGTTAGAATTTTCTTTCTTTTTTTTCACCCGAAGTGTATGTCTCTGGTCTGTTGTAAATTGAGGTGGGAGTTTTGGTTAATTTAGTGTTGTCCCAATATGTAACACCAGGTTTTCATCAACGACGGTAGAAGGGCAATGGGGTTAAGATTATTTTGTTGCCAAAATTGGGGCAGTATTATCATGACCAATTTGGTTTCATATCTTTCTATGTATATTAGTACTTTCTTGGTAATATATATTCTATTTCATCAAACTGATGAGCAGTATGAGTAGAGGGAGGAAGACTTAGAACACCAAATCTTCGTGGAGGTAATCAAATGTGTCCTTCTCTAGTTGATTAAACTGTTGAACAGAAAATTGGCTGTCGAAAAATATGGTTGAACAATTTTATTTTTTTTAGATGAAACGGTTGAATAAGAAGCTGATCAGTTACAAGGTATTCATCCATATGTTTGAAGAAGCTTTCTTTAAAACTAAGGCCGGCGACTCTAAATTGTAATCAAGGCTTAAAATACATGAAAACATTTTCCACACCTTGATCATTTCCATTTTTGAGGTAGCTTGAAATTACAAGCATAGAAAACGTGCATTACATATTGGAAATTAAGCATTCTGATGCCGAAACCTCAACCACAGATACTGCATGGCTGGCCAGGACTTATTAATTCAGTATATCTATATATATTGTCTATTAAATACAAATGTTGGTGATTAATCTGGCGAGTTTGTTAAATTTGTTTGCATTGGTTTATGATGGGTGTGCCTGGTCCTGGTTGAACCTAGTGTTCAATATTTGACCACATATTTCTCATATACATCTAACTACTGAAATGACTAAATATCTCCTTGGCTGCTGCAAATAAGTGAGGCTTCAAATCGGCCGACGGATCCAAAGACTTGTGGTTATAAACATTCATTAGAACACTTTACACGTCTAATAAGCCCTCCTTCATTACATATGAAGTTGTGAAGTTGTTGATCGATTAGTAACAAATTGTATTCGACAGCCTCCATTAATCACTAGATAGATTGAATTCGTCTAATAGAGGTGATTAATAGATTTGTTTTGTAAACTAATCTTTTATTCAATCGGTGGAATCTTAAACTAATCCAATTACTTTATAACTCCATGCATATACTAAAACCCACAACTTGTGTATAAAATACAAATTTGTATAATGCTGATCTCGATCAGTGCCAAGAGCCAGCAGCCATGATAGAATTAGTGACATAATAATCATCACTCATCTTCAAAGACCGAAGACATCATGAAGTGGACTGATGGGGCAAGTTTGGAACAAGATCCTTAAGAAATACAACTTTGGCATTACTGGTTGGAGTAAAAATAAACTTAAATTTTTTATTACATATTATGGATCAAGAAAAATACAGGCCGATTTCTGCGATCCACGAAGGAATGTTGCAAATCTAGAAAAGAATTTTACATACAAAATTCCTAGGCAGGCTAGGAAGATTTACAAAAAGATAAATCCTTAGTTTCCTAGTCTGAAATGTTTCCTTGAGCGATCGAAGAAGAAGAGCACCAATCTCTATAAATAGACTAATCTAAGCAGATTGACATACACACGCATACACGAATCTACATACAAGCAATTCATTACTCTCAACGAGTAAACAACGACAACGGTGATCAAAGGAGTCTGGTTTATCAGACAGAGCATGGAGATTCTGGTAGTTTACGAGGTCACCCAAACTCTGCGACAGCGAATTCAGGATCTTGTTCACCTGACCGATCATGAAAATTCGAAGATTCACTTTATCTACAAAATCGACGACGACGATCGGAGGAGTTTAGTTCACCCGACCTAGTGTGGAGATTCGAAGGTTCACTTTATCTACAAAATCAACGACGACGATCGGAGGAGTCTGGTTCACCCGACAGAGCGTGGAGATTCCAAGGATTCAAGAAGTCACCATATCCAGTGTTCTCAAGCACTCACCTTAAAAGATTGCTTTGCTTTATACTCGCACTGCGTGTAAAATATCGATCATTTGTGGCTTAGCGAAGAGACACAAAACCTAAGTCTTAAGCCAACATAAGCAAGTAGAACTCAACGAGCGAGGTTGTGCTCTCCTCGCTCCAATCGCTTGTAAATAAGCAAAGACATCGCGGCGTAAAACCACAACAACTACATTCTGCCTTCGGCAGTGGCTCGTCAAGCACGCTCAACGCAACTAAAAGAAACAATTTGTGATCTTCTTCATCACATCGACCTGACTAGAGAAAATCAAGTCAAACATTTTGGCACGCTCAGTGGGACTCAAGTATAGTGTCTCTCAACAACAATCATTGAGAATCAATATATAAGAAAGTTTTCTAGCTGCCACAAGCACTCGTCACCTAACTTTTAGGAACATAACTCAGCTAGTTGCCGGGGTCTAAGAAGCAAAGAATTCATACAAAGATTTCGAGTACCAATGGCTGTCAAAAACAAGTCAGCAACCGAGATTCAAGCTCTTAATTCAACGACTTACTATGAATACATCATGGAAAGCGATTAGCACATTGATGGTTAACTAGACCACATCCTCCAAGCAATCAGCGAAAGTGACCAATCAGTCACACAATTCACAGCAAAGATGGAGGATATGCGGGCTTCCATGCAAGGGGACCGACAATTATATAGTGCAAAGTTTAATAGTTTTCCAAACTTGATCACTGCTCTCACAGAAATAATGGCTGAGAGCTTAACCGCTATAACAATATGGTTGAACATAAGTACAAAAATGCAGTAAAAATGTGATTGGTAGACTGTTTTCAGAAAATAATTTTTTAAAAATGAAAAAACATGGAAAATAGAAAATACATTACGTTCTGTAAAACGTCAAAATGAAGTTTTCACTGTTTTCTGAAAACAAAATCTGAAAAATATTAGGAAAAAAATAAAGATTAACTTTATATTAAATTTTACCCTTTAAATATACATATATAATCTATTTTGATTGAAATTTAAAATTGAACAAATATAAAATTTTGTTTTGTAGACCTCGCATAAGTATACCACACGTTTTACTGTTTTTATATTGAAAATATAATTCTGTAATTTAACTTACTAGACACGCTTTTGAATCTTAAAAATAGAAATTCAATCTATTGTTTTCGTTTTATGAAATAATTTTTCAAAAACTGTTTTGTAAGACGATACTAGACGCGGTTTTAACTTTTTTCAACAACTCTAATTAAAAAATAGAGAGCATCTAAAGGGTCTTTTTCCACCTTCTTTCATTTCCGTTTAAAGAAATAAATGTAATAATCAAGGCAGAACGTTTTTGAAAATTACCTCGAGAAAATAAGAAAATACGCCAAAAACGAAAAATAATGCAAAAAACGACAACAAGACTAAAACTACGACTCCTAGAGCAAAGCCACTTGGCCACTAGACCAACTACGATCACCGTAATACGCATTGGCGTTATCGATGGGATGCTGACCTATTACCAAAAGATAATCGTTAGTATGATCATTTATGCATATTCTATACAAACGAATCCATAAAATATAGACTAATCTTCTACCGTGAAGGCCAAAATCCACATAAAATTAACTTGGACCAGATCCAAAATTGCGAAAGCCCGCTCTGAATCATAGCTAAGGTTTGGCTCCGCGTTGCACTCGCCTCCAACCTTCCCTCCAGGAGTATCGGGCGTTGAAAAATTACGTGGTCGAAAGGATTCGAACATGCGTGGGCAAAGCCCTCATTATTTCTAGTCACGGTTCACATTCACAAATTTTCCATCTCTTACGACCAATCACTAGTCAAACACCGAAATGGCTGCTCACGACCCAGATTCGGACGCTCCGGCAAACCCGGGTCACGAGTTGGCCCAATTCGGATCGGGTTGCTTCTGGGGAGCCGAGCTCAGGTTTCAACGAGTAGTCGGAATCGTAAAGACCGAGGTCGGCTACTCTCAGGGCCACGTCCACGACCCGAATTACACACTGGTATGCTCCGGAACTTCTAACCACTCCGAGGTTGTCCGGATCGAGTTCGACCCGAAAGTCTGCCCATACTCCGAATTGCTTTCCGTCTTTTGGTCTCGTCATGATCCAACAACTCTTAATCGCCAGGTGACGTCCGTCAACACTCCTATTACTTTGTGTCCCCTTTCTTTTTTACATTTGAATTTTTGCGTAAAGTTTCAGTCTTTATCAAACAAGTGCTTTTGTATACTGTAGTAATTAGAGAAGTGTTTTTTTTTTGTTATTGAAGAAGTAATTTGTATACTGTAGTAATATGCTACCTGTTTGTCAATGAGAATTATAATTGTGAATTAAAAGGAAGATGTTTGCCATTATGTGTTCAACTGTGCAAGTGATTTGATGCTTCAAGTTCCTTTCTTTTTGACATAACACTAATGGCTGCAAAAAAGAAGTGCTTATCTTCACTATCACTATTTGCAAATGGGTTCATAATCGAATTGTTGAATCAAAAGAGATTTTTGCCAATAAAAGGGAGATGCTTTTTGTGTGCAAGTGATCTTGTGTAGAATTTTTTTAAGAATCGTTTATAATTGAAGTGATGCATTGGTTGTGAAGGTGCAACATAAAAAGGCTTATGGTAGTTATACGATTGTGACGTTCTCATTTGATGGAATGCATTATGTGTCAGGGTGGAGATGTGGGTAGTCAGTATCGGTCTGGAATATACTACTACAATGAAACGCAGGCACAACTGGCGCAGGAATCAAAGGAAGCAAAGCAAGCTGAGTATAAGGATAGGAGTGTGGTGACGGAGATTCTTCCGGCAAAGAGGTTTTACAGGGCGGAGGAGTATCACCAGCAATACCTGGAAAAAGGAGGACGTAATGGTTGCAAACAATCTGCTCAAAAAGGTTGCAATGATCCTATTAGATGCTATGGTTGAGAAACTAATATGCATATCCATGGTTATGACTGCTGTTTTACTATGAGAGAACACTCACTTCAATTCTGCTAAAGGTACTAGGATGCTCTCTGTTTTATATTGCACTTGTTAAGAATAAATTTAGTCGACGTCACCAGATATGAACAAATATTTTTACGTTTAACTAGAATTTAGAATCTAAGACTTGTTTTGCAGTATACAGTACTGATATCAGTTACATTGATGATGTGCGTTATGCGTGTTCTGATCATAATGTTGAAATCCTGTATACTTGGGTTTTTTGCTTACTTGTATTAGAAACTACTGTTTTATTCCAAAAAGAAAATATATACTACTGTTATCATCGACAGGAACTAAAAACTTACGATAGGGTAGATGTCCAATGAGACAAAGTTATTCCATAAAACAAAAACTACAGATCTTAGCAATACATCCAATTCTATGAATTGAAAAAAAGAAGACAGATATTATTTGGTCATGAGGCCATAAGACATGATTTATGCTGTAGCAGAAACAACATCAGAAAAGCTAAATTAAAATTTGTATTGTTTAGAGCTCATCCTTAGGATAGGATGTAGAAGCTCCTATCGGATTGGTTGAAGAGTTCTTGATGGGGTATGAGGCCTCCATTGCTATTCCACAGATTCCTCCCTTAGCAGCTACGCCTCGAGCCATCCGGATGTAGCCCTTCTCTCCCCACTCTTCTCCCCAGGAGTTCTTGACTATCCAATACTTGGTTCCATCGAGTGCTGCTCCATATCCCACTACTGCAACTCCGTGATCTAGCTCAGTGCCACACTGTCCATTAAATACCCCCTGTAGATCATAGTCAACCAGTTAAGACATTCATAACCAAAGTTCTGTACTTGTGCCTTTCTCAAGTCATTAGTCAAAGTGTACATTCGTTATGATTCGAAGCTAGTTTACCTCTGAGTAGAATTGAAAATCAGAACCTCCAGCGTCGATGGCAACAGAGATGGGTTGGTTTGCAGCTGCTTTGAGCAATGCATCCTCGTTGTTAATGGGCACACTCTCATGCCCGTCAATTGACACTACTGGACTGTTTTCCTGCAGAAGTAGATCAGGTGTATCCTTGTCATTTCAGTTATATAGATGAATGAGAGTCCCACAAGCATTTGAGAGAATCTTTTCCTGAAAGTAAGTGCTAGAGATGTGTTCTACCTTTGCAGCATTGCATGTTGCATCAGTTGCTTTGTAAGGATAGTTTGCCTCGGTATTTAGGCCTCCCTTTTGTTTGATGAATTCAAATGCCACTTCCATCAACCCTCCGCTGCATCCTTGATTCTCTGCAGTGTCGCAGTCAACCAACTCTTGCTCAGACAATGAAACTAGGTTCTTCGTCTTAATCTGGTTGATGCCCTCAACCGCTACAACGGTAGAAAACGCCCAGCAACTCCCTGTATGATATCAGCATTAGTAACGGAAAAAAAATGTTAACCTATTCATAATCATTACAAGTATCACGTTATTGGTGTAGGGTCTTTAAAGTTGAGGAGAAAAGAAAGAAAAACTAGGGGGGGGGGGGGGGGGGGGGGGGGGCGGGGGGAGCACTGTACAGAACGACTGTAATAGTAATGCAGAAAATACTGCTTACCACATTGCCCTTGATTCTTAACTGGTGTGACAGCACCGTTCTTTCTCCAGTCAACAGACGGCGGGACAGGGCCAACATTCTCGTACCTGAAGGCACCTTCACCGCTACGCTGCCCTTTGAGCATCCGATGGTGCTTAACCTTGGAGCCAGCATAACCACTCATGAACTCATGGTTGGTCATGTCAGCAAACTTGTTCAGCTTCAGCTTGTAAGGCCTGTCCTCCTTGTTGGTGTTGTGAACATGCTTGACATTCTCCTTGAACACGTTGAACCTCTTGCGCTTCTCGTCGAGGCTCCTTGAAACCGTGTGGTGGCTCCTCCATCTCTCGTACAAGTCCCACAATCTGTCGTCGGACGCCAAGTCTCTCTCATGGTAATCAAAGCTCTCAGCCACGCCAATCACCAAAGCAAGTGATAGAGCAGCAACCAAAACCAAAAGAAGCTTCTTCATTTCCATTTCTCTAGGTTTACTACTGTTGAACACAATTCGATGAAAATATAGGAAGCCCTAATGCTGCTTTATATAGAGTACCAGTGTATGTAGGAACATTGCAAGTGATGAGAACAAAACAAGAACAATAAATTAAATTACAGGGTTCCTTGTGGAGATGAACAACTTCAAATAATGGAGGCAGATATCCAATGTGGTCTGTGATGATAAGCTAACTCATAAAATGAAGATGTGTGGGAAATGGGTTTTGGTTTGGCAACACAAGCAATGCCTTGTATTAGTAAGTTGGGATCATATACGGCTTGGAAACATTTGGTGAAGGAAAAAAAGGGAGAATGTGCTATGTTTAGCAGTTTAAGATTGAGGGGATTAATCTAGCTTGATGATTAATCTTTGTGGATTTGGATTACATGTCCAACACGTTAAGGCATGGTTTAATTTAGAGGGATAAAGTGTAGCGGATGACAAGCTTGGTGGCGTAGATGGGAGTCCCTTTAGCCACGATTTTATTGCAAGTGGTTTTGTAAAGTGGTGATAAGCTGGTAACTGCTTTCTTCTTTAACTGAAAACCCAGTAAGTGACCTGACTATACTGACATTGTGACACTAAATTAACTCTATTTTTCTTAAAATATACCCGATTTTTGTGTCTCCGGCACTTTTTCTTTCTATTTGGATAATTGATTGCTCGGAATTTTTTTTTGGCAATCAAGATTGTCGAGTTTGTGAAATAAAATAGGTAACTAGTGTTTCATTGATATTGTAGGGGCCATCACGGCATCACACATAGGGCTGTTAATGAGACGAGACAGCTCGCGAGCAGCTCGAGATCGGCTCGGTCAAAGCAAAGCTCGGCTCGTTTGAGCTCGGCTAGAACTCGGGCTCTGCTCGGATACTTTTCTCAAGCCGAGCAAGGCCTGGCTCGGCTCGAAAAGAAAAGCTTGCGAGCGGCTCGATTTTTATTAATACATAAAAATATATATTCTTATAAGTTTCAATTAAAAAAAAAAGGCATTGAATTTTTTTTTTTCACACTTCAGGCTTATCCATTATTAGGCCATTACTAATAATTAGACCCAATTCACCCAAATACCCAAAATTCCCAAATACCCAATACCCAATAGGCCAATACAGCAGTAAAAATAACCTAAAGGCTAAAACTGCCATCTACCCATTCATTTCACTTTTTACCCAAAACCGTCTACCCATGCTTTGATTTGCTTCTGTGAGCAGAAATAACTAAAGTGGCTAAGTAAGAACTAAGATGCAAGTACATAATGCCAAAGATTGCGAGCCAAGCTCATTACGAGCCAAAATTTTGACACCTCACGAGCCACGAGCCGAGCTCAAAACGAGCCTCGAGCCGAGCTCGAGTTCCTCTTCTCATGTCGAGCTCGAACTCGAGCCTACCACATTCAAGCTCGACGAGCTCGAGCTCGAGCCGAGCACCCCTTCCCCATTTTCGAGCTCGAGCCGAGCACCTCTGGGCTCGCGCTCGGCTCGGCTCGTTAGCACCCCTAATCACACATATGCCTAATTTTGCCTTGATGAGGATAATGCATGGGTGGCAATAATTAATGTGTGTTATGCTGGGAGGCATAGACGGAGTTACAAATGGGCCAACAGGGTCTCAGGCCTCCTTGACTTTCTAATAAATATTTACAGTGTCATATATAAATATAAATGTTTGAGTGGTTTAGTGGTGAAGCTAATGAATTGTTCACACGAGGGATTGAGTTTGACTTCCCATCATGTCAAGTATCAAATTTGTAGTGTTTTTTTGTTTTTTTTTAATTTGTTGATCAAAAATTTCATATGCTTTTCAATTTTTTTTTCCCATAATTGACATGTTTTTTTCCAATTTTTTTTTCTTATTTTTTTCTTCAGTTATTTTGTTTATTTCAAATTTTCACCAACAAGAATAGCATGTTTTTATTCTCAGTTTTTTGTTATTTTTCAAGTTTCGTATAAAAAAAATTTAGGCCCCCCTTAATATTATATCCTAGCTTCGTCCTTCACTGCGAGGCACAATAAGTTTCGTGGAAGGGCAAAAATGTGGTGCATATATGCAATTGCTTTAGGTAGAAGCAATGAAGCAAATCAGTCATCTCATATTTGGAAGCAGCAGACACAACATATACTAAGATAGCTAGGGATTAAGGCACTAATTAAGGTGTTGCTTGTGGGACTTTTCATTAGGACACACTAGCGTAATGTGTTGGGAATTAGTCACTTCTTGAAATGAAGTGGAGATAGTGTGAAAAATTTCATTACGTTGTGTAACTTTCTGGGCATCAAGCCTTCTACATATAAATGTTAAGTTTCTCTACGAATAGGAGCGCCTTCAATCTTACGTAATGCAGAGAATTGGACACCTAGCTATGAGATTTTTTTTTTTATATTGGCAAGAAGGTCACTTATGAGAACTTTTATAACATGTTTATGATACATATAACTTTCTACGTACGAAGAAAACAATAAGAAGATATCGATGTTATATTTGAAATGGTTCGAGATAGATAATTTGCTCATATGGATTCAAAATCTTCAAATGCTTCAGTTCTCCAATAAACGTTGATGATGCCCATCGAGATAACAGAAGTTGTTGATGATATAATCTATTCTGCATATATGAGAACTTCATTTCTGTTTCATCATTCATGTCACTCTGCAGTCTTTTGAGAATGAATCCAAAATCTGTTGCTATTAGCACGAAAATGATCCAAAAAGATGGTATATGACTCAAAATTGATTCAACTTTTACAGTAGTTTGTTGACTGACTTGACTGACCTGCACAATGGATAAAGCCACCACTCCCATAAGGCTGCAAGAAACTACTAAGAACTGAAGAAGCTACTAATCGCATGCAATATGTTTAATTGTTTATTCCTTTAGGCTTAAGATTAAGTGACTTGTACATATCGATGGGCTTTTAGATGGAGTGGAGGATTGTGCTTGAGTAGATGGACCGAGCCCAATATAAGTCAAGATATTTTATAATAAATATATTCAACAAAGGAGTTGATGCACCATATTTGTTGATGATTACTATGGTATCAGAGCGCAGAGTGCAGTGACAGAAGGGAAAAAATTAGGTCGGGTAAAATTGTAAAACAAAACTATAATTAAAATAGAGCTATCTTGAACAAGAACTAAAGAAACATGTAATATCTTGATAAATTATTAATTTGTAGAAGTGTAAGACGAACAAAAGTAGTGAGTAAGTTAGTCTATAAATTAGTCTATATGTGCTTATAGAGACACTTGAAAGAGTTGAAGCCTATGAGAAATTTTTTTTTTCTTTTTGATAAGAAGCCTATGAGAGTTTTATTCAAACAATAATAGAAGCAAAAAATAAATGAGTAAATATACAACTTGAGGAACTCTCCTCGACTCCTATTACTAGCACATTTTATTTTTTGGAGAGAAACTCACAGTAAAAAAGTCAAAGAAGAAGTCATATCTATTTTTAACGACATGGTTGTACTTATGAGTTTTAACTCAAACGACGTCACTTTTCTTGTGTTTCTATACCACGTACTGACGTACGTACTGTTCATCTTCCTCTTTCAGGTCTGCCATTTTTATCTGGATTTTCTAACTTTTCTTGTCCAAATCAACATTATTTGCCTCTAAAACTTAAGCTACACCTCAAATCTCACGTTTAGCAATTGCCTTCCCTCGCCTGTACCTGGATCCGCCGGTGTCAGAGCGAGTTATTCTCGATGGTTCTTTCGGTTAACATCTATGCCATGTGTTACAATTGTCGTGATTTTGTAATTACTACAATACCATTTAAATACATGTATTGAATCCATTCGATTTTATATATAAGGAGATTTATGTATTGTTACGCCCATTATATCAATAAAAAAATATAAGACGAATAAAACCAAAGACCACAAAAAGTAAAAAGATCCCTCTATTCTCGTCCCATCATTGAAGTCGCCATCATCCTCATTTCACTCGATCTAGTCCGAAGATAATTTTTAACATTTGATCTAGAGGTATTTTCATTTCTCTTTAGCTCTTGCAAATGATTCCTAAATTTTTAATACTTTTAGTTCCAAGTGGAAGCTATTTAATTTTAGAGCTATCAGATCTGCAAAATTAGGGGTTCTTCATGAAAATTAGGAAACAAGCTTAATTCATCTATATGTCTAGGCAGTCTGGCTGATGATCTAAACCGATCAGATCTTTACATGTAATGAATACAAAACAAGTTAACTAAACGGAAATTGACTAATTGAGGTAGATCATGGAGGTCACTATTCTAGTGTAACGAGATCAATGAATGAAATATCGATAATATCTTCGATATATCAGTGATATTTTCGTTTTTGGGACTTCTCGATATAAATCATACACATCAATATCTTTCCCCCGATACTTCTTCAAATATTCGATATTTTCCGATATATCACCGATATCCTCGATATTTTTGAATTTATCCGAGATTTTGATTTTACATATATGTTGATCACACTAAATTCAAAGTACAAAATCCACCACGCTAATAACCTAAAAGCTCAATCAAATAATCTCTATTAATAATTTAAAAAAAAACACAAGTTACAAGTTTCAAAACACATATTGATCATATAAGAAACTCATAAATTTTCAATACAAATTTTCATGTATTTATCTTAATTTTCATCGATATTTTACTGAATTGATATTTTCGTCAAAATATCCGTATCTTGGACGGTCGATATATTTTCGATATCAGATATTTTACTCCTTGAATAAGATAAACTTGATTAAAATTACCTTCTTCCCTTTTTGATAGCTAATTTTGTTTAGGGGTGGATTCGGTCCCATTCGGTTCGGTTTGGAGGCAAAACCGGAAACCAAACCGGAAAAAAATTTCGGTCCGGTTCGGTTCGGTTTTTTACTGTTTAGTTATACAAACCGAAAACCAAACCGAACCGTCGGTTCGGTTCGGTTTCGGTTTTTTTCGGTTTTTTTTTTCGGTTTTTTTTCGGTTTTTTTCGGTTTTTTTTCGGTTTTTCCCGGTTTTTTTTCGGTTTTTCTACATCACTTTTCCAAAATTTTGTCTCCAATTCTTCTTCACCTCCGGTTTTTTTTTTTTACTTCATCAAAACGACGTCGTTTTATGTTTGACCGTTGACTTCGGTTTATTTCGGTTCGGTTCGGTTTTTAAGGGGTCCAAACCGGAAACCAGGCCGAACATATCCGGTTCGGTTCGGTTTTTTACTGTTCGGTTCGGTTTTCGTTCGGTTCGGTTTTTTTCGGTTTCGGTTCGGTTTTCGGCCCGGTTTTTTTCGGTTTTCGGTTTAGAAATTCCACCCCTAATTTTGTTCGCTGAAAAATGAGATTTACTTGTAATATCCTAACTAAAATAATTTTATTTTGGATCTAAAAAATTTAATTTATCAACTAAATAAAAGGCACACCCGATGGTGTGCATAAAACTGGTGATTATTATTATTTTAAATAAAAATTAAGGAGAGAAAAAAAATGAAACGACACAATGGTTAAAGGGTTTAATTGATATTTCGTAACACTTCCTTCTATCGTCCAAAAATTAATTCTTCTTCTTCTATGGTTAGCCCTCACCCTTGTGTCTTCTACGCTTTCCTCAAAGTGACCGAGTAACCTAGCAAAGCTAGGGTTTTCTCGATGACAGCCTCTGGCATAGTAGATGTGTTAAGTTTGTTGTGAGTTGAGTCGCCAAAATTTTATGATGGCACTGATTTCGAGTCTCGGGGCTCAGTGTCAATCAAGGTTCCAAATGGTTGTGAAGTGGGTTCGGGTCTCTGAGCGAACTCCAACCTTGTTGGCCACCTATAAGTGGTCTTGCATGCTGCTGTCGGTGTTGAGTAGAATCTGACGGATGCAGCAGTGGACTGTAAAGGTTGCCAAACCGCTTTGGGAGGGCTGGGTGTTTGGTCAACAGAGACCGGTGCAAGTGAAATTGAAGAATCTACCGACGAGGCGACGACGACGTGGTTCGGCTAAGCAACAAAAGATTGACCTAAGGGAGATAGGCTGGCGACGGCGCAGTCTGTATTTGCTAGGTCAAACTTGCCACCCAGATATTTGGGTCTGGTTTGATTTTAAGGCCCCAGTGGATCAAAGCTAATTTGGGCCTCTAGTGTCTCTAGGCTTTTGTTGATGTTTTTAGTTCCTGGGTTTGGGACCCAAGAAAGTATTTTATTTTTCAAAATGGAAGACCTTAGTCTGTCACACTCAACTATCATGTTTTTTTATGGCACAACTAAAAGTTACGTCTAAAGAAATCGGTAGCCACACACCCTATTTAGCTATGCTACCCAAAAAATACTACATCACTACGATTCGGCACTCCGTAGCTTTTTTCATCGTGAGTGCCACTGAATTCCTCTACGTGGGGTGTCACGCATAATTTCATTGGACGAAGTCTGGATTCCAGATCCAAGAGACAAGAAAAGTCCATCTATTCATCAGTGAGAAAGTAGCCCAAATAAATATAAGCTTTAAGCACACTCTAGGCCATAACAAGTAGGGCACCCAAAGCCCAAGCCCACTCTCCCACTCTAGAATCCTACTCTCCCACTCTAGAACAGACGAAGCCCACCCTTTGCCTCATTGGATTCCCACTAACAAGAAGCGTGCTTTTGGTTTCCATCACCGTCGACCCAAGACTATCGACTTTAGCACTCTACCACCCAACCGAAATAGAGCTCACTGTGGTCGCAACCTACTGATGTGAAACTTTGAACAGGGAGCAGGTTGCTGCCTCCACTATGCCATCGTCTCGGCCCCACCATCGCGAGCCATCGTCAGAACAGGACCTCCGATGACCAAAACCCGCCACTCAAGTCGTAATATTGCATGCAGGAGTCGCAGCCCTACACCCCTTTCACTCGTCCATGAATCCAATCCTAAGCTACCTCTTGCAAACGAGGCCAATATCGCCTCCTTCATCTTCGTCGACCTTCTGCCCCAAGTAGGAGCCACGACAAGGGGAGAAGATTTCTAGTAAGAGAACACTATCTTTAGTGGCAGCTCTGATCTCCAAAATGTTTCTCAACACCGATCCGGAATACCCGGAGCTCTCAACACCCAAAACGTCTCAACTAATACAAAACTGTTTGAGGGGAATAAACTAATAGACTGAAAACTGTAACTCTTTCATTGATAGAATGCCTTAAATATAGGATGATATAATCTGTTACAATCAATGTCCCGATATAACAGGGATTCTCTGAATCTATATCAAATCTAATCTGTATCTAATTAGGACAAGACACACACCAAAAGTTACAGAGAATAAATCTCCTTAAACACTCCCCCTTGTGTCGATGGCCTAATGAATGATGCAAAACTTGTTACCTCACTAAAAACCTTGCCAAACAAAAAAAAATCTCATGGGTAAAAAAAAAACTTGGTCTAAGGAAAAAAGAGTATAACACATCAACTATAAACGCTACTACATGTGTCGTAGACTCCCCCTGATGTCTACAAAAATGTAACTCCCCCTGACTGTAAACTTAGTCATGGAGTTCAGATAACCTGCACATACCAATGCATCTCACATGTTTCACAAATGTAGATTTAGGTAGTGACTTGGTAAACAAGTCAAAAACATTATCTGGCGAACGAACATGGTTCACATGGATATTTAGCAGTTATTGTTGTTGCTGATTGAAGAAGAATTTTGGTGATATATGTTGTGTATTGTCACCCTTAATGTAACCCAACTTCATATGTTCAATGCATGTTGTATTATCCTCAAAGATGCAAGTGAGATTTATCGTAGTAGATGGCAATCCAATAGACCCTCGAATATGATGAATGACTAACCTAAGCCCGACACATTCTCTAACCGCTTCATGCAAAGCAATAATTTTTGAATGGTTCGAGGAAGTAGCAACAAGGGTTTGTTTAGTTGATCTCCGAGAAATCGCCGCATTTCCACTAGTGAAAAGATAACCGGTCTGTGAACGACCTTTGTGTGGGTCAGAGAGGTACCCAGCATTAGCAAATCTAACCAACACATCAACCAGCGTTTCGGAATAGGGGACTACAGTAAAACTGCTCACAGTAGAGGAGAAGTTCAAAGGGTCAAAATTCTCACTTGACGGGTCGAATGAATGGTTCTGTTCGATCCAGTGTACCATTTTCGATTGGTCAAAACCTTTCCTCGACGGGTCAAAAAATTCCCTCGGATTATCACAGTTTGCTACATTCGACGGGTCGAGAGACATACTTGACGGGTCAAAAACGTCAAAACTTGTATGCTATGACTCAACTATCCCTTTTCTGAGACTTTCCAATTTCTTTATGTACTCTTTGTAAGGGAAGAATAAACCCAAGTCAATAGAACCCTTCAAGTATTTGAAGATTTGTTTTACTTCATTTCAATGACGTTGTGTAGGCATAGAGCAAAATCTAGCCAACAAGTTCACTGAGAAGGAAATATCTAGATGGGTGCATTGAGCTAAATACAACAAAGCTCCAATAGCACTAAGATATGAATTTTCAGCTCCTAAGATCTCCTCATCGTCATCGATCGGATGAAATTGATCTTTCTTGGAGTCCAGACTACGAACAACCATTGGTGTGCTAATAGGATGTGCTTTGTCCATATTAAATCATCTGGGCATCTTTTGGACATATGAAGACTGGTGAATGAGAATTCCACAAACTCGATGTTCCAACTCTAATCCGAGACAAAATTGAGTCCTACCAAGGTCTTTCATCTCAAATTCAGATTTTAAGTAGCCAACCGTCTCATTGATCTCATTAAGAGTTTCGATGATGTTCATATCATCTACATAGACAGCTACTATGGTAAATCCTGAACTTGTCCTTTTAATGAACATGCAAGATAATAAATCATCATTTTTGTATCCCTTCCTAATCAAGTAGTCACAAAGATGTGTGTACCACATCCTACCAGATTGCTTCAATCCATATAGTAAACGTCTCAATTTGATCACATGAGCCCTCTGTGATTTAGAGTTACTTAATTTGGGCAAAACAATGTCATTCGACATTTTCATGTATATCTCTAAATCAAGATCCCCATAGAGATATATAGTAATCACATTCATAAGTTGCATGTTTAGTTTCTCGGACACTACCGAACTAATTAGTAGCGGAAGGTTATGATGTCCATGACCGAAGAATATGTCTCCTCATAATCAATCCTAAGGCGTTGAGAGAAACCTTACGCTACTAGTCCAGCTTTATAGCACAAGACTTCATTATTCTCATTACGATTCTGAACAAAGACCCATTTATATCCTACTGGCTTAATATTCGGTGGACATAACACTACCGGACCGAAAACCAGCCTTTTATTCAGTGAGTAGTTCGGCTTGGATTGCAACCTTCAATTTCAGCCAATATGCTCTTTATTGACAATCTACCACAGAGCGAGGTTCCACTTCATCATCGTCTATGATCTCTAGAGCGACGGAATAAGTAAATGCATCATCAACTAACATGGAAGATCTATCCATAAGAACATGCGCATAATTTGCTCTAAGAAAGATTTCTTTGTTCTCTAACATCACAAGAAGTTCTGATGTTTTCTCCCAAACATGCTAATTGTGATTCAAGGACATAACTGTAGTCAGAGACAATCTTATGTGAAGGATTCACAATGTTGATGATGAATGGATCATTTTATGCCTCGATGATTTGTCTTTTAACTAGCAGCTCATCAGTGGATTTTCTTGGTCTCCCCCTCTTCCTGGTGAGAGCCGAGACCGACGAAACATCATCCACATAGGCAGGAGGAACGTTTCCTTGCCTGATGTTGGTACTAACCAATCCTCTTTTCAGAATTTCTAACCTTGCAGGAACATTTGCAGCAGGTATATCCGATCTCGTCACTTTAGCGATATCAGCAAAAGAGTCAGGTATAGAGTCTACTACTTTTTGATGATCAAGTATTCTTTGCACTTCTATCTCACTCTGAGATGTGCGGGGATCGTGATGAGACATAGTGGGATTAGACCACATCAATTCCTGACGTTGAATTGGAATAGTTACATTCCTTCCTTCCCCTAACATCAGAAAGTATGTCTCATCAAAGTGACAATCTGCAAATCTTGGAGTAAAGAGATCTCCTGTCGAAGGTTCAAGATAGTGGACTATCGTTGGAGCTTCATAGCTAACAGAAATGCCTAATCTTAGTTGATGACCTATTTTGGTGCACTGTGGAAGTGCAATAGGCACATATATCACACAACCAAAAATGTGCAGATGTGAAATACCAGACTCGTATCCAGTTACCAACTAGTGCACACTGAATGGTGTACGTCCTACATGTCGAAAATAAAGATGCATTGATGCGTGTAACACTACATAACCCCACGCGGATACTGGTAAGTTTGTATGCACTACCAATGCGTGGGACACAAGCTGTAACCGCTTGATGTGAGCCTCTACTAAACTGTTCTGAGAATGAACATGAGAAACGGGATGTTAAACTTTAATCTCAAGAGACATGCAGTGATCATCAAAAGATTTTAATGTAAACTCTCATACGTTGTCCAATCTAATAGACCTGATTGGATGATCCGGGTGGTGAGCCTGGAGCTTAATAATTTATGTCAGGAGTTTTGCAAACGCATCATTTCTTATGGATAGAAAAATAACGTGTGATCATCGCGTTGATGCATCTTCCAAAACCATGAAATATTTAAATAGTCCGCATTCCGGTTTGATAGGTCCACAAATATCACCTTGGATTCTTTGTAAGAATGAAATATTTTCAGTATTGTCAACAGCACAAGAAGGACGCGTCTGTAACTTTGCTAAAGAACAAACTTTGCAAAACGAGCGATATGCATATGAGATTGCAACATATGAATATGGTGATACAACGCACTACGCCAAAGCGGTACTTTGCCAGGATTGTGTTGCACTCGTCTTGGAGGCCGAGCCAGGATTGAAAGGAGTAGTCTCATTCCCCCATCAAAGGTATTCCCACCAGCTTCTTCACTCTGAAGAATAGATGACCATGCGTATTTTTTAATATTTTGATCATCAAATCACGACCTGGATGTCCCAGTCAAAAATGTCAAAGCTTATAAGATTCTGAGTCACACAAAGTCATGTGAGTCATGACATTGGATTCAATGATCCGAATCGTAGTTAGGTATAGACCAATATGAATAGCCGAAAACTTCTCTAAAATTCCCACCAATAGAAGTTTCACCCATTTCAGATGGTGGTAAAGTGAGACCACATAAAGAACTCTTTCGTCAAGTGCACTTTGCGACCACATTCAACAGAGGTAATACATAATAATTCTTGTCCATTCTCACAATATATTTTCAAGTGGAGACCGTTGGCACGAATATCTTTGAAACTTAACACTGTTCTATTGGCCTTTGGCGTGTATAAGGCATCAGTGATAAATATTCTTGTACCATGAGGTAGCAAAATTTTTGTTGAACCACGCCCTGTAATAACCAATGTTGCACCTATCATGGTATTCACTGAAGAGTTGTATGGGAAAAGATCCACAAATAATTGCCTATTCTGCTGAATTGTGTGGGTAGTACCACTATCTGCAAGACACTCAATCTCGTCTTGAGACGTCTACAAAATTAATGTAAATAAATGAGTCTTTTGAATTAAAGACCAGACAGACACTTTAAGTAGACACTTAAAGATTTTGAATATGGATATGACCCTTGTTGAGTGTTGATATGGCATGACATGAACCGATGTAAAACCACATCTGGTGTTGAATTCTAGGTTGATCAAGAAAATTTTGATCCTTTTCCAAGAAAACCGATGTAAGATACATCAAAACACCACAAAACCGGATATAGCCTTTGATGGGTCGAGTAAACCTCTCGACGAGTCGAAGAAACTCAAAATAGATTTTTTATTTTTCGATACCAAGTTTTTGACAGGTCGAATGAATTTTTCGGCGGGTCGAAGGGTTGTCCAGGGGCATACATTCGACGGGTCGAACAAAGTTTTGATGGATCGAAGAGAACCTAAAACCAATATCAATTTTCCGATATCTATTGTTCTTCGGGTCGAGCACATTTTTTGACGGGTCGAAAGTGTATCCAAAGGCATATATTCGACAGGTCAAGGAGAATCTCGACGGGTCGAAGAAAACCTAAAACTAATATCGATTTTTCAATATCTATTTTTCGACGGGTCGAGTACAATTTTTGATGGATTGAAATTGGACATAGTCCGAGACAAAAGCAAACGTTCGACGGGTCGAGTACAATTTTTGACGGATCAAAATTAGACATAGTCCGAGATAGAAGCAAACATTCAACGGGTCGAGTACAGTTTTTAACGGGTTGAAAAGTGTTTAAAACCGATCCAGATTAGAACATTCGACGTGTTAAGAAGAATCTCGATGGGTTGAAAATTTTTCGGGGATCAAAATATCCTTTTTTTCGTCTCGCTTTTACTGTATCATTGTGTCATTATGCCATATAAAATTGTAAACATCGAACCATACATTGCATAGGTAGTGTAATAACATTCTCAATACTTTCATAAACCAAAAATTAGAGAAAAAATTTCATTGCTTGCCAACAATTCAAGATTACATCATTGGTGTTCTTATTCAAATATTAAATCAAACCAAAAACAATAGTCTGAAGAAAAATTGCATTTAAACAGGCCAAAAATAAACCAAAAACTTGAGTCTATTACAGAGATAACGTCTTTTACATAGGCTATTCAAAATTCAGAGTAACAATGGTCATCTCCTTGTCCTCTGCAACTGCGAGATTGGTATCTACCTCCATCTCAAAATCTTTAGCAAAGTTGGACTCTTGAGCCAAGTATTGCTTGTGTCTCTTGTAGATGTTCTGGATTTCTTTGGTAGCACGACACTGTTTGTGCATATACTTTGTTGATCCACACTGATAGCAGGTGAATATCCCAGAATTAGAATGTCTTTGCCCATCCTCACCCGAACCAGATTGGTTCTTGTTGGAGTTAGTGTTCTGGTCTCTATGCCAGGTCAGATTTTGTCTGCGGCCTCGGCCACGCCCCCGCCCTCCTCTCCTGCCACGTGGAGCTTTTCCACCACGATTGTAAGGTTCTGAACGACCGTTCTTTTTATCCGTACGGGTCTTTCCTCCAGTTTGATAGCTCTCAGGCTTTTTAGTATCAGCCGGTCTAGCATTATTATTGAGGATAACCTTATGATGTCTCTCCTTTTTGGCTAGAATATTTATGAGATCACTGAAGGTAACGATATTTTCTTGTTCAACTTCGATCAGGTACTAATGAGCAAGCTCGCTCAAAGAGATTGGGAAAGTGTTCAAAGACTTTTCAATCATGTCTTTTTCGGTCTTGTCCATCCCACAGAAGCTCAAATCGGACTGCAATCCAAAGTTGCTTGATGATAATCTTGGATCTTTGGAAAATCCAGAAGCCCAAGGGATTCCCATTTTGCAGTCAACTCTGGAAGCCGTGCATCATGCACATTATCGAAGCTTTGCTGCAACACATCCCACAAATTTAGGGGATTTGTTTTCTTTAAGTATTGCTTCTTGAGAGTTGTGTGAATATGACGCTTCAAAAACATGAGGGTTTGAGCTTTTAACTCTGCTATTGGTAGAATGACGTTTGATCCAGCAGATTGAATGGTGTGGTTGAGTCTATTTCTGATTAATGTATTAACCACATCAGAGACCCAGCGGTGGTATTCCTTTCCTTGAATATCAAGGATGTGGAATTCTGGCCTAACCGACTCATTCGAACTCATCTATAGAATACAAAGATATTGTATTAGTATTGACCGAAAAATAAACCTCGATCAACATCAATTTTTACTTAATAAGAACGTGATCCATAATGTATAGTCATAAAATCGATAATAAACGGTGGCTCAAAAATCACACCCAGAAACCGTGATTGTCCATCACATAAGATCAATTTCTCTTTCTTTCTTTTTCTTTTCTAAACCGTGACTCCCCCAGGATCGTCACTTATATTCTATGGATACAAGTCCATAGGATCTAGGGTATAGATAATAATCACAACAATATCACAATCCTAGATCTAGGGTTTTGCATGAAGTAAGTTTTAGTCCTAGATCTAAAGATTGATGGTTTAAAAAATTTACCTTGATGGGTGTTATGTTCGGTATGACCGGTACAAAAGTTGAATGACGTGGAGTAGGAGCTCGCCTATAGCGGTTCTTTGGAAGTCGAACAATCTTGATGAAGGAGGGAAAACGTTGGAAGTAAGGAGGAAGAATCTGAGATGATGATGATCGACGTTGATGGAGGTCGGGGGTGAGGATTGTTATCCGTGGTGGAGGTGTAGTATATAGGGTTAGGGCTTTTTTTTGCTTTATGTAGTGATAACTAGCTATAAACTCAGAGCGTGCATGATAACGTGTTTGAGGGGAATAATCTGATAGACTAAAAACCAGAACTCTTTCATTGATAGAATGCCTTAAATATATGCTGATACAAATCGTTACAATCAATGTCCCGATATAACAGGGATTCTCTGAATCTATATCAAATCTAATCTGTATCTAATTAGGACAAAACATACACTAAAAGTTACAGAGAATAAATCTTCTTAAACAAAAACAAGTTAACTAAACCGAAATTGAGGCGGAACCTAGAGGTCACTATTCTAGTGTAACAAGATAAAACTTGATTAGAATTATCCTCTTCCCTTTTCGATATATAGCTAATTTTGTACATTGAAAAATGATATTTACTAGTAATATCCTAACTAAAATAAGTTTATTTTGGATAAAAAATTTTTTTTATCAATTTATGTAGCTTTGTGATTTCATCCAAGTGGAACGTAGCTCTGTCATAAAATCCTGGCTACCTGACAATATTACAATATGGCAATTTGATCGAGGCTAATAATCGAGCTTGTTTTATTACAATCAGGCAATTTGGTTCTAGACTTCTGATCATTAGCTATAGGCATATGGATGAATGAATGAACAAATATAACATCTCCAATAGCTAGCTAATGATAAATAAATAAAATAAAATAAAAACATATGCATAAAAATGTACTGTCTGACTAATTTTGATCATTAGCTAGCTAGACATGTAATCTTCTCTCCTTATTTCTCTAATTTTGAAGCAATAAAGCCCTAATATTGTATAATTAGCTTGTAGGAAGACCGGACAAAGCAATCAAGCTACTCAAGTGAGTGTTTGAAGAATGGAGACGGCCACCAAGGAAATGAAGAAGCGGATGAGCTGCCTCAACAACAACAAAGGATTCGACCCAAAAAAAAAACAATAACAAAGGAACACTGTCCTCCATCGAAGTCCTACCCACTCAAGTCCTTTGGAACATTCTTCTGCGACTACCATCAGATTCTTTATGCTGCCTCAAATGTATTTCGACAACCCTCTTGAGAACCATCAGCGACGAATTTTTCATAGCAAAGCACAACTGCTTGCACGCAGAAGGAAAAGCTGCAGTTGAAGTCCCTCGTCTTATGGCTCATAGTCATCGATCAATGCAGACAAGCTTAACTTCCAAGTGTCTGCTGCAACCTATTGGGTTTCCCAGGGGCTCCATGAAACGACTCAAAAACGGCAGCAGACAGCCAATCGAGACAGGGCTCAAGCTGAGTTTGCTTTTCGTGTATCGCAACTTGTTCTGCTTCACCTCATGGGATGAAGCATTCGTTTCTAGTCGATCCTCTAAGGCACAAAGGAGAGGTTCTGAGGCTCTCAGAAAGTTGCAACATGCTACTTACAGAAGGTCTGGGGTCTAGAGAGAGCTTGTGTCTTAATTACTTTGGAATGGGATTCGATAAGGAAACCTACACGCACAAGATTGTTTGTGTTAGCAGCTTCTCTGTTTTTGAAGGTGAAGTGAGAACAGAAAAGGTGGTGGCACTTGTTCTTGAACTGGGAAAAACCTCGTGGCGTCGGATAGCATCTGTTCCTCCTCCTGGTCGTACCAGATTATGCCATGGTAGTGTATATGCATATGGAGATATGCATTGGTGATTGGTTAACGGAAAGTGACTCTCGAGGAGGAGCGGAGACGACTACTCAGAGAAGTCTGGTTTCTTTCGACTTCAGCAAAGAAGAGTTCAGTTGGAGTCCCCTTTCTCCCACATTGAGCAGCTCGTTCAAGGATATACACTTGTCTACTTTCAGAGCAGCTCTCACCCTTGAAGAGACTTCTTCTTCAGAAGATCATCAAGATATGAGACATCAAGATATGGGTGTTGAAAGATTATGATAAGAAAGTGTGGATGTCTGAGTATGATACAGATATAGATTTTAACTGCGAGTATGGACGGAAGCATCCTACTGGCTCCGGTGAATGGGAGCATGGCATCTTTTTCGACTATCAGGAGAAAATATATCCAATCTCTACCAGTGTCAGATTTTTCTTGGATTTTAGATACACTCCAGTCAAGTGTTTTGCGCCTTCATACAGTAAAACAAAAACAAGCATCGTGAGCTATACTGGGAGCTTGATTTCCTTGCAACATTATGGCAATTTAGTTGATGTTGAGGAACTGGTTCGTGGTCTTCATTTCTGAAGAAGCAGCACAAGGCTTTAGTTCATCCGAGAGATTTTTCTTTATTTACGGAGGCACCTTTCAATTAATTTCCAGTAGTCGTAGCTTAATGACCCTGTATGCAGCTTTGATGGTTTCTATTGTTAAGATACTTGGATAATGGTTTTCTCTGTTCTTGATGAATGGTAGGTTTTTTATATACAGTTTCGACGGATATTCATGAATTTCTCTACTTCAAAAAAGAAATCATGACAGATGGCATGGCGATGTCATTGGTGTTATTAGGCATACACCTTTTAACAGCATGAAAACATTGGTTGATTGTAAACGTTAGTTGCTAGGATTGATGATGACACTAATGCTCTGGTAAGTTACATATAGTGTCTTAATTTTTTTCAAGAACCTGATTTGCCTCCACATCAGGTCACCAACATTATAGTGTGTTGCCAAAACATCCAATAGCTGACAGAGATATTTGAAATCTTATACAAAGTTATAAAACTTAGCTCTTCACTGAATGCCAAGTAAATTATTCTAGAACAATCATACTGTCAAAACCCAAACAGCAGAGTAATTAGAGAAAACAAAGGAAGGCAATGGTACAAGACACTCGGAAGTAGCTCATGCTTCAGCCTTCCTCTGTCTGGCTTGCTCCTGAAGTAGCTCCTCTCTGTATCTCCTAACTTCCATTTCCCTTTCCAGTCTTTCTTGCTGAAAAAAAACACACAATACAAGAAATCAAGTCAAACTGAGGAAGATCTTTAGAAAGCAATACGGATAACACAGCCCGGAATCTTGTAACACTCAACCAAAAAGATGGACACAACAAAATCACTTTTGTTTTCTTTTGGTCATACATATAACTGATATAAGCAGCGAATGATTAATACTAAGCATTCAAATTATGCTGCGCAACTGAATGGTTACGCACGATCAACCACATCTCTCCTTGGTAGAAATAGTATTAACATAAATGAATAGTTTGGTAGTCTAATGCAGTATGCTTTCACTCTCCTATTTCACGAGTTGTGCTTGACACCAAAAATATACGGCGAGAGAAGGACCAGGATATTTCCACATTGCTAAAAGAAACCAGCATCTAAAAACAAAGTACTAATAGTAGCTCAATATGAAAGAGCTCCGACTAATAATGTTTAGTGAGAAATGAGGATGATCTCCACTACAAAACCATAGCGTATGTCCATTTGATCAAAGAGCTGTATCTATCTCCTTTCAAGGCGACTTTAGATTGCAAAAACTTATCCAAACACATAAGACCTATAACTGATGAAAGGCATAGCAACGTAATCATATCGATCCCCCATATCCATCATCCAAATAATGCATCACTAGTCTTTACTAGCAACACTGACCAAAGAGCTCAAGAATTAATAGAAATACAACATTTGCAAACCTAATCCCCAATCTACATTCCATTCCACACCAAAGATCAAATTTTTCATAAAGCAATGAAGAAATCATCGACGACCCAATTCATAATTCGAGCTTGCGGTGCTGAAAATGAACCCAATTCCAGATTTCATGTTCTCAATTATGACCAATTTCGTTCGATAAATTGCTTTCTGTAAAAGACGAGAAGAATGAGGAGAAGAGTTTACCTTTTCGTCCTGATGAAGAGCGATCCAGACGTGGACTTTATCCATGGTTTGCCAGAAAACAAAAGCTCCCAGAGTCATAGCAAAGTAGGTCGCTACCTTCACCATCTCCAACTCGCTTTGCTTCTCTCTCTCTCTGTGCTCTCAATTTCTCTTCAGGTAAACACAGACACACCACTGCGACGACGAGTTTTTCAATTATTTACAACGGGTCGGATCCGGAGCTCAGATTTGGGTCAACGTAACCCGACCCATTCAAGACAAAAGTTCATTTTATTTCTTTATTTTGTTCTTTTGAGAAGTTTATTTATGATTGTTGACCATTGATATTACTTTCATAAATAACTGATTAGGATAAATTGATATTTTTAATTTGTGATTGTTGAAGACTATCGAGTAAAACTTTCCAGCTCAGAAGATGTGATCTATTTAGAATGAAGCAATGGAGCAAAATATTCCACCGTAACTACAACCAAGAGAGAAGAATGAACAGGATGGTGTTGAAAAGAAAGGGATGAATCAATATTTACACAACACCTAATCAAATTGTATACAGTATATATCAAGTTTTATAGTGACATTTTGCATCTTCACGTCCAAGTACAAATGACTCCATTCTTGTCGGCAGACGCTAGAGGCTTCCCCTGCCCACTCCATGAACAGCAGAGAACGGAATTGGAGTGTTCCTTTAGAGTGCTTACTATGTCGGCTTTGGCTATAGACCAGATATATACACCACCGTCGGCAGATCCAGCAGCCACGTAATTGTCATCAGGACTGATACAAGATCGGCTCCAATTAGATGCTACTCTGTTTCCGGTGGCTCTCAGTGTGCCACATACTTCGAGGGTTCTCATATCGAAAAGGTGATGCACATTGTCCCTCCCGCTGGTCAATATCATGTTGCCACTTCGCGACAGAGATATAGAGGTGATAGCATTCGAGTGTGCAGCCACTTCATTGAGTAGCTTTCCTTTCTTAATATCCCACAGCCGAAGATTTCCATCAACATGACCAGAGCATATGGTCTGGCCATCCATGCTGAAGGAGAGAGCATTGCAGTGTTTGGGGAACATGATAGTGTTGGTGCAGAAACCTTTCTGTAGATCCCACACTTTTATGGTACGGTCATAAGATGCACTCACAATGTGACGACTTGAGAACTTACTCACATCTACAGCACAAACTTTATCTTGGTGACCAGTGAGGGTATGTCGAACCCTCCCCGAGTTGGCATCCCAAACAAACAACTTGTTTGAGCTGCTTGCTGCAATTAGAGATTTGTTATCATGGGTAATGGTAAGGTCAAGAACAGAACCAATGCAACCATGAAGTGTATTAGTCAATGTTCCTGTACTTGTATCCCACATTTTGATAGTTCCTTCCTGCCCGCCAGATATCAACTTGCCAGAATTGTACTCAAATAGTATGGAAGCACAGCCCCCGTCATGAGCATTGATCCTGTTCTTGAATGAGGAGGGAATGGTTGACTCCACAAAGTACTCAGCACCGTCTTCACTTTGGCGAACTACACCATCCACTTGCTGCGTAGCAAGTTTTTGCAGACCACTGGCCTTGATCCGCTCAAGCATATCTTCATATAATGCATTTGCCTAGATGAAGTAAAGAAACATGAGATTGCCTCATACACTATTACAAAGAGGTCAAACAACAAATTCCTCTCTGAAGTAACGGGAAAAAATAAAATAGACTCATTGCACATACTCACAGACCATATTATACTGTACCGGAAAAGAAAAGTAGTGCTAGCACCTAAACAACATAGCAGATCAACTTTTATCTGGTAAAGGCCTATTTTCACTTGGATGCTTATTGCCAATTGAGCATAAATGGTGAACAGATGGGTCAGGCCCATGCCAACAAAATAGACTAATTTTTGGCTTGCTATATTCATTAGCACTGATGAGAAGCTAGATTTCATTAGCACTGATGACAGTGGCAAGAAATTGTAGGCAATGCAGCACAAATAGGCATGGTCATCTAATACAAAACTAAAGCAGTCACCCAAGGTTAGCACAATATCACACCTTAAAGCAGCCAACCAGAATCGAACGACGCCCAAAATTTCAGTTGACAACTGATATAAACTATAAATTACCTCATTAAGGCGTTCAGCATCCTTCATCTTTTCCAACATCCAGCGGTCAATCAACATCTTATTTTCAGCCTCGGCATTTGTAGCTCTAAGAGACATTTCTTCTACCTGCGCTCTCATTCCATTAACCTCACTCATAACCAACTCCAGAGCTTCATTCTTTTGTTCCAACTCAGCCTTCAGCTGAGAGCACTCGTCCCTGCAATATGAACACATCGCAAAATTAATCGCACAAAACCCCTCAATATCAACTAAGCATCCACAGCTACAAATAAGTTAAAAACTAACCTCACTTGTGTCAACTCGTTCTGCAGTTCGACAATCGCTGCTTCTTTCTCTTGCAGTAAAGCTTTCGAAGACCTGGACTCTGCTACTTCCACAACAAGCTGCTCGGACAATCGAGACTGAGCTTTATAGCATTGCTGAAGCTCCGTCTCCAAATTCTCCGCCTTCTCTTTCCATTCTGAGCCCTAAAACACAGTTACAAAACACAATCGAAGTCCAAACAAATTTCCATAAACCATTTCTTGATTATCTTGTTCACTATATCTAAAATTTCCTAGACTTCAAAACATTCGCAATTCTACTTTTCAGTAACCAAAACCCTAATTTACAGATTAATATGAGCTAAGAACAGACCTGATGAGCAATTGGATTGGCGAGAGCTATATACGCCGGAGCATGAGCACCTTCTTCGAGCAAATGGCGCTTCCGCAGAGCCTTCAGTGCGTGCTTAATCGCTCGCTGATCTATCTCCTCCCGAGACCTGTTCAAGAAAAATTCAATCACCAACGTCAAATCAAAACGCAGTAAACTAAAAACGAAACGACGACGACTACTACTTCAACAGCTGAGCTGTACTCACATATTTGATCGAATCGGATGAGGCGGCATCGCTAGGGTTATTCAGCGGGAGGGAGCGATCATGTCCAGGGGTAGTTTGGGAATGTGAGAATTTGACGACGGCGACGATTTCGCAGCGGAGGAAACGGGAGTTGGATTTGTCCTAATGCTTGGGGACTTACTGAGACGATGAGATTCGATTGGGAGAAGAGTAATTAACTGGGGAATTTAGGGTTTAGGTAAACCTAGAGATCGGAGCAGAAGAAGAAGGCTTGTGATCGAGTTTGGACTTTAATTGATTAAAAAAGGCGCAGAGAGTTTGGACGGAGGAAGGAGAGGAGACGCGGATTAACTAGTAATGTAAAATCAAGTCCTGACGACTGTAATTAATCTACGAATATCTGCGAAAATTTTGACATAACTTACCTAGATGTACAAAAACAAAACGACCACGTGTACATACAGAGTGGCAAAACAATGATGTACGACGATAAACTCCTCGGCACTAATACTGAGGTAAAAGTAAGGAGGGGATAAACCGTATGCTGTAGGAGAGGAAAGGTAAAACTCATATACATGATAACCAATGTTCCAAACATTATGAACAATGAGGTTAGTATTCTTCATTAACAATCAATGACACCATAACAAACTCTACAAACCAATGCCACAGTTACAAGAGAAATTAAGAAAAAACAAAGACCACATCCATAAGACCAGAATTCTTTCTTCAACCTTAAGTTAGACCCCAATTCATTTTCCCCCATCCCCTTTGTTTTGATGTTTCTAACTTTCTATTCCCCCCAATCCAACACTAGTTTTACCCCACTCGAATTCTGTCCAGCCAGTCAATGCTTCTCCTTCCTTCTTCTAGCTGATGGTCAACGCTTCTCCTGGAAGATTTCTCGTGATGGTATTCGACGCTCTTTCGTGACCTCTCTATTTGATCAACAGAGATTCTAAACTTGTCTAGCTTGTCACTGTTATTTAGCTTGTACTCACTGAGTTTCAGCTTCTCTGTTCGTTTATCAGTGCTTTTCCTTGACTTTTCTCTCCTATCGGTGCTCTTCCTTGGAAGTTCATAGTAATCGACACTGTGCCTAGAATATTCAACACTCCGCCTGGGCCGTTCAACACAGTCAGTGCTTTTTCTGGAACTCAACTTTCGAGGAGGTGCTTTTTCAACAGTTGATATGAACTTGTTGAGATGTCTAATATATTCTGGATACAGTTCCAAATTGCAGTGGTTTCCGCCTCTGAGCCACAGAGGTTCATATTTCTCTTGACACAGTAGCCAAAGTTGCTTGCCGTGCGAGCAGTCAACAACTTCATCACATGTTCCCTGTAGAAGAACGGCGATTACAAAACTGTAAACTATTAAGTAATATCACATGGAGTCAATCAAAAACAAGCAGGAGAATCTGCATCTAAATTCATGTGTTCTTTATTTTGTAAAACTGGAGATATACTATGTCACACTTACAGGAAGAGAACAGAACGATTCTAACATTAACGCAAATAACAGATCTAGAGTACTTACATGTATAATCAGCACAGGACATTTTACCAGAGGGATTTTATCAATGTTCTGCACATCGTGATGAAAATTATGTTAAACATGCATCAACAGTCTCTTGGTAAAGTTACTGGATGACAGTTATCACAAAAATTAATGTCAAGGGCCTGACCTTATAGATATCAAACCAATAGCTGCGCTTCACAGAATACATGACTCTCAACCCTGATAATATCGGACTATGAAGAACAATTGCTCTTAGTTGAGGCAAACGGGAAGCAAGATCAACAGTAGGACCACTTCCAACAGATTGACCATACAGGATTATGTCTTCCTGCTTCACACCATACCTCTCTTCCAGACACTTATATGCAGCTTCGATATCTGCATAAGTATTATTTTCACTTGGCTGCAGAATGGTAAACAAATCCAAGTTCAGAGAAACCTTCTATATATTGAAATGAATAACACATATGTATTCATAGTGCACTTACCTTGCCTGATGACTGCCCATATCCAGAGTAATCATACCTGCGTAGGTTCAAATAATATGGTTCAGAATTTTCCATGTAACCTATAAAAGAAAAATGTCTTTTAAAATTCTGGTGTTAGAACCTGCAAGTCAAGCCACATGATTGCCAATCAAAAATGAATGTAAAAGAAGCTCTTTCAGCTTTATCAGAAGAAAGAGTCTAGAGTCATAATATCTGATTAGCACCACTTGATGAAAAAAATTCAGCTCAAGAAGAGCCTTTGACAACAGTGATGCTTAGGCTTTTCAAAATGTGTTAGTCAACTTGGGCGGAAACTCTTCTGAGTTCATTAACACGTGTAGCTGAAAGTCTAAAACACAGGTTTTGCAGACAATTCAGGATAAACTATGCATATTTCAAAAGTCAAAGGCAAGTCAACTTCATTGCAGGCCTCTGATTCATCATACAGAATGCATATTATACATTCACATTACATCCAAACCCTTCTGTTTACTTTTGGCGTCAACTGACCAAAAGTTAGTACACTATACTACACCACACCTACTACCTATCTTCTAAACAGGTTCAAAATCTTTAATAAATCATTCTGCTTATTCGAACCACCTTCTACTTCGGTAACTAATATAAATTTTGGATAGGAATCAGCATCATCGACATCACCACTTCCAACTAAGCAAACAGTTCATATGCTGTTCTAATGATGTTATCATCTTTGCAGTTACACATGGTAGACAATACTCTTTAAGCCACTGAGCTTTGATTGTAGACAAAGATGGTTGAAATTTTCACCTTTCTATAACCACGGCACTTAAATGTACCTGTTCATGGTCCAAACCAAGTACATTCAAGTTCACCTACTTCTGCTGATTTCATCTATGAACCATATTGCACTTAAACAGTAAATCCCAAATTGAAAACATACACGACCAGTTGGTAAACTCCTGTCCTATCTCAAAAAGGCAATATCCAGCTATACTCGGGCCAACAAGAAACCCAAATTTACCGGCAAACAAATGATCAGAATTCTCAGGATATTCATATCTCCGTGGACTCCTCAACAGAGTAAGTACCCCAAACAATCGAGAAACAACATCAGACACCAAAATGTAAAACGAGAAATTCACTACCTAGTCTCAGTCAAATACATTACCTTATTCCAATCACTGTCACATCATCTATGAAAAACAGAACAAATACTAAACTAAACTACTACATAATCCATAAATGACAAACAGCAAACATCCCCAGATTTCTGAATTGGGTATTGCTAAATTACTAAAATTTCACTCCACAGAACAGTAAAAAAGGCAATCACAAACACAAGAAGCCTCAAAATTACAGTAAAGGGCAGTGAAAAATCTGCTCACCCCATCAAATTAACCCGGAGGTGAATACTCAATTCAATGAAGAGCTCATACATCTGGCCAATATCAGTTGCGTTGCCGTGAGAGTAGAGAAGGGTGGATGTGGCCATTGGGTGGCGGACATAGATGGCCACGATCTCATTGCCGCGGCGCGTCGGAAACTTCAAAACGTCGACGTTTTCACGGTGGGGAAAAGGGTGCATTAGCAAGAGTCCGGTGGGCTCGTCTGTAATGATCTTATAGGAAGGTGGGTTTGGTGGGAAAAAGGCAAGCTTTGCAGCCATGGATGAAGTGACCCCACCCATTTCTCTGTGTCTCTGGGAAAAGAAAAACAGAGACTGTGTGATTGAAGAAGATGAAGAAGATGTGAGCAAAGTAGCAAAAACTTTATTCGAGAATTGATTTGATTACTCGGAGCACCTCCAACAACATCACAACATCACTTATGATTATTATTTTGTTCAAAAATTGAGCCCAAAATTAATTTAGTCGGTTGATTTTAAAAAGTTACTTCAATAATATTATTTCAAATTTAGCTATATTTCAATAAATATTTGATTTTAATTAATTAGTTTTAAAAAAATCATTAAATATATATTTATATAATTATTAATTATATTTGAAACATAATTAAAAATTATTAATTACACTACTCCTCATTTTTTGCTATAAATAAAGGAGATGAAAATATAAAACTTAGAGAATCTCTAAAATAGAAAATCATATTACAAATCTACTAGAATTAATATTTGATAAAAATTCATAAAACTCACATTTAAAGAATATGTTGAAATTACTCTTTAGTAAAGACCGAAGACGCAGAAAAGAGCGTCATGTGTTTGTGTTTGTGTTTGTGTGAGTTTTGGAGTGAAAAGTGAGCAATTGCGACTTTGTGTGGCTTTTGGGCCAAATTGAGGAAGGAAAGACCACCTCTTTGTGGTGTGAGCCATGAAATCATTTTTTGTTTTTTGTTTTTTTAGTTTTGTGGGAATAAGACACACATGTAGTACTGGCAATGATAACGTGACCATTCATTTCACGCTCACGTGTGTTTCGTTGTCATGTTGCTTTCCTGAATTTTCTTTATTCCATTTCTTTGTTTTCTGCCATTAAAAGTTTGAAAACTCTTCTGTATGGGCTTGATATGTACTTCACCATCTCCATCTTTCTTTGTTCATTACTGCATTTGATCCGTCACTTACCTCATTCGATTTGCAATTTATTGAATCAGAAGGTTTCTTTCCAATAATAGATTAAAAATTAATACGATTAAAGTTCAAACCCTCTTATTATTATACAGTGTGTAAAAGTCAAATAGTACGATAGTTCTAGTGAGGAGAAACCCAATTCAACCATGCATGAGCAAATGTTGAAACGTGTCCAAGCTTCGGTAATATCTGTCACAAAGTTGACTTCCCACCATATATGTGTGAAAGTAATGCGAGTAAAAGGAGAAAAAATAAACCAAAATCTAGACCCGCCAGTGAGATAGAAGATTTGTCGAATTTTGGGATGTCATTCCACCATTATAGAGGAAGACATGCAAGGATGCACCGGGAAGAGTGACCGGCCTGAAACGGTGAAGCTGTATCCACAAACACAACACAAAGGAGCCTATATATGATTTTTATACCATTAGTGTAACGGTCCATTGCATTGTAAATTAGCAACTATATAAACATGCATCCCGTGATTTGAATAGAGAATTAGTGATCCGACGTTACACATATCTATACTACTATTAAGGAAACACTGATTATCAATCATAACCGATTTTTTTTTTTACAAAAATACCCTTAAACTGTAAAAAAATTTGATAATCTTCTATTACAATGGATAACATAGTAAATCACAAAACAACAAATTATATTAAGAAAAGAAAAAGGAAAAATCTTTCCAGAATATTATGAAACGAACTGAAAGGGAGAAAAAATATAACAGTGTTACTAAGAGTTTTTTTACCCTGACTTCCTCTCTCCCACGACTCCCTCGTAACCTGACTTTCCTAAGAAACCATAGCCGCCACTAGGCCTCTCCCGACACCGACGACCAGGTTCTCTGACCTTCCCATCTCTCTCTTTGTATGTTCCCCTTCGCCTACACCTTCTCTTATCCAAACACTATTCCATATATTGAAATCCATTACACCGGCCCTAGGGTTTCCTCGCAGTGTCTGGCTTGTCGTCCTCTTCATGTAGTTCATTCCTGATTCCATGTTCTTTCACCCTACTCCTAGTATTAGTTCACTTCTCTCCTTTCAAGTTGCTTTGGGGACGTTATGGATCCCAAAACCCTAGATAATCCTCCATTTGCTTTCGATCTATCCTTGGATGGTGAGGAAGACAAAGATGAGTTCAAGTTTGCAGTGATGAAGGTCTTCTCTCCGATCAACATTACCCGTGAGAAAGCTTATTCCATTAAGTTTTTGATGTTCAGACTTTGAAAATGTTCCAAAGGCTCGAGCGCTATCTCTATTAGACTCGAAACATAAGATCATTTTCTGGTGAAATTCTGTGACAATTGAGATTTCAAGACTGCGATTAGCCATAGTCCTTGGTTTTTTGAGGATACAGTCGTGGTACAAGCATTTAATGGCTTTGCCGATTGCGTCGGTTTCGATCGGTCTAGTCAAGGTCTGGGCTACTCTTGACTTCAAAAAAGGGTGCTTTGTATGGTAAGGATGCATCTTTTTCTTGGATGAAAACCCTAAGGGGGAACCTAGTTACTTATGTAGACTATGATGAGCGGTGGTTGGTTAACAATAAGGAAATCCATCTATTGATTGAGGTTGGTTTAAACAAGCCTTTGATTACCCACTTTCGCACACCAGTTGGTGAGAAGGCTTGGGTTGAGTGTTGGGTGTAATACTTGACCTTGAAGGGTGCATATATGGGATGCGGCACCTGGGATCACACCCTAAATTGTTGTCACATTCAGTGTGTCAGGTTGGAGGAGGAACTAGAAGCGGAAGGAGCGGCCAGGGTAGAAGAGAGGATGTGGCGACTGAGGGGTGAAATCCCAGTTTACTCGGAACCATGGGGAGGAACGGGTGACTACCAAGAGGTGGTAGCGGAGAGCTGGGATAGTGAAATTGCCATAGTATCTGAAGAACGTGCAAGCAAGCATCGCAAAATAGCTAAGGGACCGAGACCGAGCAATGATGTCACTTCTATGCCAAAGTTGTAGTTCTACAACTGGTATCATCAGGTGGTGGAGGATGTGGAAGAGTCCACTGATTGGACACAGAGACATGAAGTCGACCCGGGCATTACAGGCGTCATATGGAAAGGGTATCTAGCTAACTAAGGAGTGGTGCAACTTAAATTTGACAGCCCTTTCATGCTGCTCTGGTTTGTTAGTATAGGTTTGTTATACGTTATGATGTTTATCTAGTATAGGAATACTTCAGGACTTCTTATTTAGCGAGCCGGATAATCCGGTGGAGTTTTGTATTCCTATCAAAAGTTTCTTAGTGGATATAAAAATTTGCGCCATTTCAAAAAAAAAATGAAAGAGAAAATGGAGTTATCGGATAAGTTAGTTTATTAGAGAAGTCAAAAGAAGTAGAAAAAACCTTCCCTAAATATTAGGAAACAAACCGTACAAAAAGAAAAAAAAATTGAGAAGTCATCGGGATAATTTTTTTTGATATGTTGTTAGAAAAGTTACGCATACATATATAGTATGTGTGGAGTTATCGGGATAATTTTTTTGATACGTTGTTAGAGAAGTTACATATCCATAATATGTGATTTTACTCTAGTATATATTAACTTTCGTTCATGCATGATACCAATATTGTGGTTTCAAAATTTTAAATTGTCTTTTTGTTTGTTTTGTAACTCCCCAAATTGATATTGAGCAGCTAATTAAGCAACAGAAACTTGTCAAAGATTATAGGAAAATCAAGTATATATGTGGTTACAATGGAAGAATGTCAAAGAGAAAATCATGAATAACGGCTTAATTAAGTATCCCAAATATTGTTTTAGTTGACTAGTTCGATCTAAACTTCGAATTCTAACTGAATTAATGTGAACGTGGAGGGCTCTTCCCGTGTTGCTGTGTTTGCTCTCTTTCCCTTCTCTTTTTCATTTCTCATCAACCATCCAAAACCCTAGCGCCGCCGCCGCTTAACACTGATCTGCTCCCTCTCCCTCTCCCACACGACCTCTCTTTACCCCTTTCCCTTTCCTAGTAGATTGCATCAATCCTTTTCCTTGTTCTCTCTCTCTCCCAAGAATCCAAATTGGTGAGCCGATTAATGGTTGTCGAGGAAGACGACGTGACTGCCCAGTTTGTTGCTGGGCTGGGGCTCTCCGACGACGATGATGATGTCTTTGGGGTAGTCGGCCTCACTCTGCTAACCTCGGATGGCGAGGGTGGACATGCATTGTTAATGCTTTATAGCGTCGCATGAATCTATTGGTCGGTGGCATTGCCAGAGGTCCATGACTCTACGTTGAAGGGAGCTATGACGAGATTGTGGCATGGCCAATTGGGGCCAAATCAGGTGGTGCTCCGCTGCCATGACCCAGACCACTTTTCTTATGGTTCTTCAAGGATCACGTGATCGTGGTTGAAGAGTTTGACGGCTTCTCGGACTCGGCAGCGATTTAGGCGGCAATGACCCAAACGTGGATAGTGGTCCACAATGTTCCACCGGCGGTGCTTAACCGAGACTGGGCTGAGCAGCTGGGGAGTTTTGTGGGGAAATATATCTGGCATGACCCTTCCTTGCTCTTCAATGGCGTAATGAAGATTAAGGTTCAGGTGGGTCTCCGTCGGGGCCTAGTGGTGCGGAGGAAGATCTGCTTCTCCCCGAACTGCGTGTTGTCGATGAGTTTTGAATACCTGAATGTGCAAAAAAATTGTGCTTTGTGTGGGTTATTTGTGCATGGCAGCAACGAGTGCATTATACAGCGGGCACGAGAGGAAAGACTAGCGAAGAGATAGGTGGCGCAGACCATGCAGCTGCCCCCGGGCTTTGAGAGAACTCCGGCGGTTGCCAAGGCGGCGTCACCCCTAGCGCTGGAGGAGCACGGCCCAACCGAGCCTGATGTGGTGATGAACACGACAGAAGGGGCATCGTCGAGAGCACCTGTGCATGCGAGCCAAGTGGAGGACATGCAAGAGGCACAGAGTCCTAGTATGTGACACATGTCCTACATGCAGGGGAATCCACTAATATCTTTTATTTTTTCTCAGGCTACAGGTACAGATGATGTACCAGCGTCAGACCCATTTGGAGTGGGTATTATGGTCCACAAAGCTATAGGGCCCACTCTTAAGGCCGAGAAATTCATTATCATGACTGCACGACGCAAGAAAGGAACGGCGTTGCAGACAGTTCGTTCATCTCCCCGGCACACTACTGTGGTGCACCCGGATGGGGCGATGCCGCATGTTGAAGGTAGCGGGTGACGCTCAGATGAGGCATCGCTGCTTGGGCCAAGGGGATTGCCACTGGTCAGTCCCTCTCTCCTTGGTGAAAAAAAGAGAGGGACACGGGAGGAGACCCCACCACCGGGAGTTGATCACATCGCACACACTGGGATTCGGGTGTCGAAGGTGTCCAAATATGAGTCTCCACATAAGAAACTTGCGATCCATCCAGACGCTGAGAAGACGGCTGAAGAGCAATAGGAGCTGCTTTGATTTGGGGTGCATAACTAGAGATGATGTGGAGTCCGAATTTTTTTCAGTCATTTTCCTACTTCTAAAAAGTTTAGTTATGCAATGTGATAGCCTGTTGTGAGCACGATATAGTATATGTTGCTCTAAGAAATTCTTATATCGTGTCAAAAATAGATGTTCTTCTTTGTAACTTATCAGTTCAATATATATCTGTCTTTCACCTAAAAAAAAGTGAACCTGAAATGTGAGCTTTCACGCCTACACATAGTTCATGAATATTCAAAAGCACCCAATTATGCGTGCATCCCAAACTGGCTAAGTTAAACAAATGAAAAACACAGAAGCATTGGATTAGTAGACGTTAACGGTACGGTGGTGATGGAAACGCGACATTATATATATGGCGACTGAGTGATCAATTCCAAGAAGCTAGAACTTGAAGTTTCCGGTTGATGACAAATGGGATGGGTTAATTTGTAGTTAATTTGGTCTGGGAATTTGAAAATATTCCCGGGAAAATGGAATTAATTTATTGTGGAACAGTGTGATCGTGAAATTCGTGAAGAGAATACGTTGGCGTGGATCAAGACAATTCCTTGAGAGAATGAGACTACTCACATGCTTTCTCCCCTCTTTTCCTCGTTCCAAATTCGTCGTCGATATTTGATCGAGAAGAACAGATTAACACGTACTCTACTTTCTTATATATACTTGGTCGGGCCGAATCCGTCCCCGGAATATTTTGAAAATATTAACTAGCTAGATAGGGTTTAGGAACCAATGTACGTACTCTTCCAGTTGGACATTCATATATATGGAATGGAACCAATGTACGTACACTGGTTCATAAAGCCGAATGAGGAGACGATAATGGTTCCGACTGCACGAATGGGGAGACAAGCTAGCTGGCTAGGATTTAACCTCGAGGACACGTACGCTGACCCCCATACATTCCGGATTTCCGGTCCGACGAAGTCATTGACCCGCACACGGTGTGACACGGATGTCCTCGTTTCGAAGTCACTAACCTTGGCCGGCCGGAATCTGGATATATACATGCATGGCCGCATGCATGGGGTAGCAGGTTCTTCCGATCCAGGGAAACCATGCCATCATGTACAACCATTCATTCATTCATGATCCGAAGCACTACAATTCAAACTGGTGTAATTAGTTGTAAAGTTCGTGTTCTATATATACTTACTAATTAATTTACGCGTTCGAGGGCATGAGGCCGGTTGGTATGTTCTGGCCCGGCCGTGCACGGTTTCCACTTTCGATCCACATACACATGGAGACAACAGCCTGATCGGAGCCAACCTGAACAATGCAATGTACACTTCATTTCCGACGTTAATATAAACAGTACGTTAAACGTGGCATGCATGTTTCGATAAGTACATATGAGCAGACACACACACATATCATCTCTAGCTACTTGAACTAGTTCGATGAGTTTATTGGCGTATAGTAACACCATTCTAATTCATAGTGTAATTGTCGATGTTTCTCAGACTACCAAAAAAAAGTCGTTTATATTAAGGTTTCGTATAGTTTCGACACTTAAGTACAAATTTTCTTTGTTTAAGTGTATTTAGACAACGAAATATAAAGCTGTCACTTAAAAGAGTAAAAATTCGTCATCTAAGAAATGACTTAGACGACGAAATTGATTTTCGTCGATCAAGAAATGTCTTAGACGACGAAAATTAATGTTTCGTCATCTAATTAAGATCTGACTTAGACGACGAAAATAAAATTCTTCGTCTAAGTTTGCACTTAAACGACAAAAAATTTCATTTTGTTGTCTAAGAACAAATCATAAACCTAAACCCTAAGTCTTAAACTCTTTCCCCTAAACCCGGAAAGTCTTGGGCGACGAAACTCATGTTTCATCGTCTAAGTAGTACTTAGATGACGAAAATCAACCATTTTCGTCGTCTAAGTACAATTTCACAATCTGACATCTAAGAGCACGACCATGCATGTATACCATCTTAAAATACATTTTTTTTTTCGTTGAGAGCATTGAGTAAACAATTCTTGGACTGTGAGTGTCGACGATTCGAAAATCAGAGTTACGAAGATTCGCATATCAACATTTTTTTTTCGTTGAAATTTCGGTTTTATGGTTGACTACGCCGATCAAAATCTTAATGAATTTCGTTTTGAATGAAAATTCATCCACTTACATATTATGTTATGATGAATATATTCAACGGTTGTTTTGACCAAATTTAATTTCGTTAATGTTAATGTGGAGTGAATATAGACATACGAACCTTTGAATTATACAACACTAGCAGATATAGAACAAGTTTTTAGTCTTAAATAAATTTTTTATGTCAAATTTTGATTAATTTATATTTAGTTGATAAATTAATTTTTTACGACAAGACAAACACCCGTAACTTCGAAAATGGGTTTACGAATTATTTTTTACGATAGTTTTTGTCTTTTAACTATTTTTCGATAATCACTAAATTCCTTCGATCGAATCCTAACTAAACTAATCCGAATTAGGTTAAAAAATTTCTATAATATTGTATAAATATAATAGTCACTACCAACATATGTACTATAGCCGACGACATAAGTCGTCTGCCTATTAGCCCAAAGTCGTCGGCTATGGTATCGTCGGTAAAAGGTCGTCGGCTATACTATAGCCGACAACCTAAGGTGCACCTTGTCGGCTATAGGTCCATACCATAGCCGACCACTAGAACTTGTCGGCCATAGTTCCCAACCATAATCGACAACTTTAGGGTGAAAAGTCGTCGGGCAAACATTCATGGTCCGGTCAAAAAAAATTGACCGGAGGATACTATAGCCGACGACTAGGGTTAGAGATCGTCAGGTATTGGTTATGCTGGTCGTCGGGTATAATTATGCTGGTCGTCGAGAAATGTTGACCATGGCCGACGACTTTGCATGGTACCTGGTCGTCAGCTATAGTATGCCATTTTTTGAAAAAAAAACTACAGATTCTGGATTTACCATTCCCAGAAACTGCAGTTTCAAAATAGCTAACGAACATATATTTTCATTTCCACAATGTCCAATAACGCATAACTGCTTCACAATCAACACAAAACACAAACTTATAAAAATTTAGCGTATAATTTTGAAACACATGCATATAAACTAAATGTTGTCAAAGTCAAAGTTGCGGAGATAAGATGGGCTACTACCCTCATCATCCGGCGGATCCTGCTGCTCATGTGGGGCATCGTGAGGGTGCTGGTTAGTTGGAGTCTGTGGAATCCAACCTTGGGCCGTGACATTTATTCCTTGCGCCTGAAGGGTTTAGCTCAGGCCTTCAAAATTCCTAGCCATTTTAGCTCGCATCTGAGCTAACTCTTCAGCCTGCTGCCGGGCCATCTCTTGACGTATCTCCTCCATCTGCTAGGTCATCTGTCGCTGAGTTTCTTCTATCTTGCTTTGATACTCCTCAGTCTGCCTACGAAGTTGCTCCTCTAGTTGGGCCTTGGAAGATCCCTATTTGCGTTGAAAACCAGGCGTGTTCTTCAATATCTCATCGCCTTGCCGTCCTAAACCCTTGCAATAGTAATTGCTCCTTCGTGGTGGGAAAGTGTTTCCCATGATCCTCGCCCCAACCCTTAAATCAGATTAATCGATCTGAGATATGGCCTGGGGAAGCTCATCATCCGAGATATTAGGGTTTCACTCCCTCACAATCTGAGTCAACACCTCCTCACCTGTTTCCCTTAAATAAGCCTAATTGACAATGATAAGAAAATAACATATTAGAAAACATACATTAAAAACAAAATAACCGGACAATACATATGTAAGCAATTTGTAAACTTGAAATGGCACCTTAATAATACGTTACATCTGACGGTTAATTTTTGATGATTTTTAAGTAACTACCCAAAATTAATTTACATATATTTTTGTAAAATAAAATATTAAAAAAATCACTTAGGCAACGAAAACTATAATTTCGTCGCCTAAGTGATTTTTTTCAGTTTTTTTAATTTGTTTTCTTGTATTTACTTTTTTTATATATTTTATTTTTAAAAAATCACTTAGGCTACGAAACTACTAGTTTTTATCACCTATGTGTAATTAATTTTTTTAATTATAATTTAGTATTTTATTTTTATTTTATTTTAAAAAAAATCAACTTAGGCTACGAAAACTACTAATTTCGTAGCCTAAGTGTAATTAACTAATTTAATTTTTATTTAAAAAAATTAAATTTCAGTTAAGCGACGAAACACTTAGGTTTCGTCGCATAAGTGAATTTAATTTTTTTGTTTTATTTGATTTTTAAAAAAATTCACTTTGGTGACGAAACTATTTATTTTCATCGCCCAAGTCCAAAATTTTGGCAGTCCACCAAATTTTTTTACCAAAAATTCAAAATCACTTAAGCGACGAAACTTGTTGGTTTTGTTGCCTAAGTTCAAATTTTTGGCGGTAATTTTTTCCGCCAAATTTTTTTTACCAAAAATTTAAGTCACTTAGGCAACGAAACTAACCAACAAGTTTCGTCGCCTAAGTGATCGTCTATAAAAAAAATTTCATCTCCTATTTTCACAATCTCTCTCTCTCTCTCAAACCATACACACCACCACCACGCTCCGCCATCACCACCACACCACTATCACCACCTCGGCACCACCACCACCACGCCACCACCACCACCACACCACTACCTCGGCTCCACCATCACCACCACCACCACGTATACAAATGCCGCCGCCGCCACCACCATCATCTTTAAATTATCTTCTACTTACAATTTTTGCATGAATTAATAATTCACATTTAATTATTTAATCATGATTTAATTAAAAAAATTATTATTTAAAAAATAATAATATATACTTAGACGATGAAATCAATAGTTTTCGTCGCCTAAGTGAATTATTTTTTTAATTTTTATTTTTTAAAAAAATTTTAAAATTTAATTTTTATTTTTTGTAAATAAAATTTTAAAAAATCACTTAGGCAACGAAAATAAATAGTTTCGTTGTCTAAGTTGACTTTTTATATATTTTTTTAAAATTAGACACTTAGGCGATGAAAATTAGACACTTAGGCGACGAAAATTTTCGTCATTTGTTCATTAAATTTTCGTAATCCAAACACCTAGACGACGAAGTTGATTTTGCGTCTAAGTGGCTACTTAGATGACAAAAAGTTATAAAAAAATTTGCTTAAGTACTTAAGCTACGATTGTTAGACGACGAAAAAACACCCTTAGGCGACGAAATTGCTTCGTCGCGTAAGTGTGCTTTTCTGGTAGTGTCATGAGAGCTTTATGAATTTGATATAATATTTGTTAATAATCTTTTTTGTTTGGATGCATGCAACCGCGCTTTCACGAGATGTTAGTTAGTCAGAAATTCTCTCCAACTCATGCATGCTATCACATTAACTATGACTAACCAGGGGCGGATCTAGGATTTTGAAATAAGGTAGGCTATGTATTATGTGCATAACTCAATTTTTTTTTTTTAAAAAGATTTGTATCCTATTAGGAGACTCGTCATCACGCCTTTATTTTTATAATATATAATATAAGAAATATATACACATCAGTGGCATGGAGACATAAACTTAAATCCCGGGAATATAAAATTTTAAATTAATATTAACCAACTATATCTCACCCTTCGAGATCCGCTTACTTGAAATTCAACAAAGATTAAGTCATTGTCAATATATACTACCAGCATATTATTTTTCAATATAAAGACAGTGAGTGTGCATGTATTACCTTTGTTATTTAATGTTAGGGATTAATTGACGGATTGATCGAGCTGTCACAGTCGAGTGAGAGGCGAAAAAATAGACAAATATGTTTCTCTTTTTGTTTATTATTAATATTTTATAAATAAATGCATATCTATATATTTTTGAGTAGCTAAAAAATTGTGTGGGCTGCAGCCCAAGTTGCCCAAGGGCTGGATCCGCCCCTGTGACTAACAACATCATTATTCATGAACATTTTGTGAAAATCGTATGACCAACCATATATATCTCGTTGAAATATATGCTTGTAAAAATAGTATAAAAATATTTTAGGAAGAATTCAATGATTTCATTCATCCCAATTTTGGAGTTAAAGAGAGCTTTACAAGTGGTATTCTTATAAGAAAATATTTACACAATCCTATCACATCTACAGAAGTTAATTATAATTACAATATGAATATTTCTTCCAACACTCCCCCTCAAGTTGGTGCATAGATATCAATCATGCCCAACTTAGGAATCTATTCTGTGAATGCTTGGTGTGACAACCCCTCAGTGAGTACATCCGTCAATTATTTTTCAGAAGTTACAAAGGGAAAAGATATAACCTTCTTATCAAGGTCATCCCTGATAAAATGTCGATCAATCTCCACATGCTTGGTTCTATCATGTTGTACATGATTATAAGCTATCTCAATTGCAGCAGTATTGTCACAATGCAAATTCATGACCTTATGAAGCTTGGATCCTAACTCTTCCAATACATTCATGTTCCATAATAGTTCTCACACTGCATTTGCCATTCTACGGTATTCAGCTTCAGTGCTAGAGCGATCAATCACATTTTGCTTCTTACTACGCCAAGTTACTAAGGTTCCACCAATAAAGGTGAAGTATCCTAAAGTAGACGCCTTATTAGTCTTATTACCCGCCCAATCTGCATCAGTATAGCCTGTAACTCCAAACTCACCATTTTTTGTAAACAGTAGGCCTTTACCATGTGCAGACTTCAAATATCCGAGAATGCGCATCACAACATCCATATGTTCTTCACTTGGATCATGCATGAACTAACTAACAACACTTACAACATATGCAATATCAGGTCTAGTATGTGACAAGTAGATCAATCTTCCTACTAACCTCTGATACCTACCATTGTTTATTGGAACTTGACCAGGACACAACTCCAACTTGCGATTCATCTCAGTAGGAGTAGTAGCAAGTTTACAATCCAGCATTCTTGTTTCAGCAAGAAGATCAAGCATATACTTTTGTTGTGACAACATGATTCCCAACTCGAATCTTGCAACTTCAATTCTCAAGAAATACTTCAATGGACCCAAGTTCTTCACCTCAAACTCTTGGGACAAACGCTTCTTCAAATATTTCATCCCAACTAGATCATAACCTGTGATAACCATATCATCCACATACATAATTAGAGCAATAATCTTACCATCCTTACGTTTGATGAACAAGGCGTAATCAGAGTTGCTCTACAAATATCCAAACTTCTTCATAACTCTAGAGAACCTCTCAAACCAAGATCTTAGAGATTGTTTCAAACCATACAAAGATTTCTTCAGTCTACAAACATTTCCAACATCACATGGCCTATAGTTGACACCTGGAGGGATGTCCATGTACAGTTATTCTTCCAAATCTCCATTCAAGAAAGCATTTTTGACATCAAATTATTGCAATGGCCAATCATGTCGAGTTGCTAAGGCAATGAGAACGCGTACAATACTGATCTTTGCTGCTGGAGTAAATGTCTTCTGATAGTCGACCCCATATCGCTGAGTATAATCTTTAGCAACCAGACGAGCTTTATATCGATCAATGCTTCCATCTGCCTTCAGCTTCACTGTAAATACCCATCTACATCCAACAATATTCTTTCCAAGTGGTGCAAGAATAGTCTCCCATGTTCCATTCCCTTACAAAGCTTCCAGTTCTTCATTCATAGTCTGTTTCCATTTTGGATCTGCCAAGGCATCCTGTACATTACTGGAAATAAATACTATAGATAATTGACTAACAACAAGTGCATGTGATCCAGAAAACCTATGGTGAGATACAAAGCTAGCAATGAGATATTTGGCCTTGGGTTCTATAGTAGGCTCATATTGTTTCTTTGGAATCCCCTAGGTTTCCCGTTGGGATCTCTTAGGAATGGTTTCTTCACTACCTAATTCAATATTATCAGTATGTTCCTTTGGTAAGACACTCTGGATGGGTTCTTCTGTTGTTGGAGTAGAAGAGGGGTCTTCAGGTGTGGATATTTTAGTAAAAGGAATTTGACTTTCAGGTGGACTTTCTGATGTTAACATTCCAGGTTCGTTTCTCAACGAGTCGAGACTATCTCTCGACGGGTCGGGAGGATTCATCTATCCAGTCTCTGCTCTATTTTTTGACAGGTCAAAAATTACGCTCGACGGGTCGAATATACCATTCTGCCTCATTTTGGGTTCAATATTCGACGGCTCAAAAACATCCTTCTGTCTCATTCTGGGTTCAGTGGTCGACGAGTCGAAAACATCCTTCTGTCTATCTCATTCTGGGTTCGGTGTTCGACGGGTCAAACAGACCTCCTGCAGTTTCTTCGATTCGATTTCCAACTCCCATTTTTTTCCAAGCTTTCTATTTCTTTAAATTCACTCAGATTCAGAGGATTTCCTTCACCTCTATTTTTCTCCCTGTAAGTGAAGACTCTGAAACCCTTTTGAGTAATATGGTTCAGATTCACGGAAAGAGACATCTAGAGAAATATGTATTTTGTTGAGAATTGGATCATAACAATGGTATCTTTTTTGGAAATCAGCATATCCAACAAAGACACACATCACAGCACATGGATCAAACTTGCCTCTTAGTTGTTTGTTGATGTGAACATACATAGTACACCCAAAAACTCTTGGCTCCAAATTTAGCAAAGATGACACATTCAACAACTGATGTAACTTTTGATAAGGATTTTGAAACTCAATCACATGGGAAGGAGTGCAATTGATCAAGTATGCAACAGAATGGACAACTTCTCCCCACAAGTTTCAATTCACATTCATACAAAAGAGAGAGGCATGAACGACTTCAATTAACTGTTTATTCTTCCTTTCAGATAATCCATTTTGTTGATGAGTATATACAATTGAAGTCTAGTGTAGGATTTCATGAGAGCTTAAAAATACAGACATTTCACCATTCACATACTCACTACCATTGTCAAATCAAAGTACTCGGATTTGCTATTGATATTGAGTTGCCATCATCTTACGAAATTCAGTAAATCTGGAATACACTTCATTCTTGCGCTTTATCAAGGAGACTCAAGTCATTCTAGTACATTCACCAATGAATGTCACAAAATAACGAAAACCAGAATGTGTAGAGACTCATGCAGGAGCCCAAACATCATAGTGTATTTTCATAAAAGGAACGAAACAATTATTCAAGCTCGGCAAATAAGAACTATGGTGGCTCTTGGCAAGTTCACATGTATCACACTGAAATTTTGAAGCATTCACATGAGAAAATAGTTGATGCTGAAGCTTCTGCAGATAATAAAAATTCAAGTGACCAAGACAACGGTGACACAAACCACACATCTTCCTTGGCTTTATCCAAAATGGTGGTATTATTCACATGTCCCGATAATTTCAATTTTTGTGCTTCACTGCTTGTTAAATCGAGATAATATAATTTTCCCCTTCGAACACCATGGTCGAGAACTTTCCTAGTCACAATGTCCTGAAAGATACAAAAGTCTGGATAGAAAGTGACAAAACATGCAAGCGCCGCAGTTATCTGACTAACAGATAGAAGATTATAGGCAAGAGAGGGAACAACAAGAATATAATCAATTGATAGATTTTCGAATATCTTGACAGAACCTTCACCAAGAACAGAAGATAGAGAGTCATCAACAGTAGACACAACATGTTGAGGGGATGGATTGATAATTTTTACCAAACTGGGGGTATTCGTCATACGATGAGTTACACCAGTATCAATAATCCAAGTAGTATTCACAGATAATGTAGAGAGAGATGATGCCTTACTCCTCATACCCGATTCCACTATATTTGCGGAGGTAATTGATGATCCAGGCAACATCTTCATGTTTCAAGTGCTAAGAATTTCAAGGGTATACTTCAGGATTATGAATTTTTAATTTCAAGGATTCAAATTCAATTTCAGGTGCAGCAGAAAAAAATAATTTGGTTGGAATAATTCAGGGTTTTAATTAAATTAAATTTAATTCAATACAAGGTTTTTCAAAAAATCAGAATTTTTGGCTCTGATATCAAGTAGAAAAGTATTTCATGGAGAATTCAATGATTTCATTCATCCAAATTTTAGGGTTAAATTGAGCTTTAAAAGTGGTACCCTAAGAGAAAAATATTTACACAATATCATCACATATACAAAATTTAATTATAATTACAATAAAAATATTCTTTCCAACAAAAATCATACGAGGGAAGTTTTAACTCGTCGAATTCCATATATATGTTTCGATCGATCAATCATTTGCTAATCTATATATTGATGACTAAAGACGTAGTTCTTTTTCATGTCTATATATTCTTGAATTCCGATCCGCCAACAAATGCTTATGTACAAGTAATTCATAATTTTTCAATCATTTGTTCTTGTTTATGTACGTGACATATTGGTGGAAACTAATATATTGAGAGCAAAAAGTATTAGATAGAGGGATTCATGGACGATGTGTCATTGACTCATTGTTTGTTTTAAATGGAAATGTGAAACATAGGATGGATTGTGACATTCTGTCCCGAGTTTTTTTTTTATGATTTATTTAAAGTTAATAAAAAAAGGTAGTTAGTTTTGTCACTGTCGATAAACATTGAGAGCTTTTTAGTTGACTTTTTATCATATTTTTGAAGTAGGTTGACTTCGATTGGAAGTCATAGAAATTGTTAAGACGAGTCTGTAGACGCGATGAATGCCAAAAAATGAGTTACTCCAAGAAAGTTATGATCAGCGAAGGTTTATCGCAAATGTAATAGTTGTAAATGGACAAGTATAAATAGAACTTTTTATTTCAGAAAATAGTATTGAGGAAAGTCATAGAGTTTATCGAGACGAGTTCGTAGCCACGTCAAATGTCTAAATCGGAGTTACGACGAAGAAATTACGGTTAACGAAAGTTTTGTACGATTTTACAGAATTGATTAGTCGCGAGTATAAATTGAACTTTTCGAAAATGGAGAGTCAAAACTTTCTTCTTTTGGGTTAGACCTCTTCTCTCTCTCGGGCTGTAATTCGCCTGTGGCGGAGCTCGCTGGTCCTGCCACCAAAACCGGCGAGACCGGTGTCAAAATGTTCCTCTCCCTCTACTTTTTTAAACCCACAATGCATCAACCACCAATTCGTGAAGATCAAGCCGTGGTGTTCTTGAGAAAAGTCTTCGACCTCATGAACCCTAGTTTTTGGGGTCGTTCATTTCTCAGCCAAATCAACCGACGTGAAGCACTGGGCTTTGAAGTCCTCATCATAACGAAGCTAACCGTGTAGGACAACATATTAGCTTTCAGTGGCAGATATTTAGAAACGCCAACAGACATGTTTTGACTTGGTGGAAATCACGGCACAGTACTGTGAGTGAACCCTTTTAAGTATTTCAGTATATTTTACAGTATGTTTCAAAGTGTTTTAAATTTGGAGGTTTTTATTTTTGATGATATTAGTTTGTTATATCGATGCACTGACTGTTCGACTGATCACCGAATAGTCATGTCAGGGGAGGTCAGGGTGCCTCGTCTGGCCCACCACCTACAGTTTCTTTTTATAGATTGTCGAATTAGGTTAGGGAAACACTTCTAAGCGACCACCTTCATTTGTAGTTCAGTTATGATACTTGAACTCACATTATTTCACTGAAATTAGTGGAAAGGCATATAGTTATAATTTTACAGATTTACATAGTTTATGATTTGTGTCCACTCACTCTAACGTTTTATGTTTTTATACCTTTCCTTGGGCCTTTTTATTTTATTTTTAAATTGCCCAGTTTTCAGGTTTGCCAGTTGAAGTCGTGATCGTCCAGAGTACGAGGCATGACAGTCCACAACTTTTGTTTTCTCAGTGTAGGTTCTTAGTTAAGGTTCTGGGTTGCTCGTGCTAGGGTAGCTGGTACCAATTTGTCAGGGTTAGATACTCTAATATGGGACCCGTAAGACTTACCCTCTGGATTACTGTGGTAATCTGGGGTGGGTCTTGTCAATTGGTATTAGAGCATTATTGGGTTTTCAGATCCTGTTGATTATCTTATACTTTTAGTGATATTATAGTGTGATGGACTGACTGCAGTAGATCCCATCATATGCCTTTTAGCATTGGTATCTCTAACAGTATAAAGTAGCTTCTTGAGTATTTCGTTCTTTTCTTAGCATGCCTCATGGACGTGATCGATGACTTCACCAAAACATGTCGTCAGTAGTGTACGAGACGATTCCAGAATATTTTTTTATATTATATTATGAGGAGTTCCGCGACATGGTAGGATCGTGGGGTAGTCATGGGTATGTGAAGAGGTTGTCGTTGTCGTATGTATCACAGAAGAGCAAGGTAAGCGACACTGTGTACTTTTCTTGAATATATGACCAAGGCATTATGAGAATCAGTGCCAGTAGTTATTCAATTATCAATTATTGTTGATTCAGATGTTAATCAAGCACACGAGGATACTTCTGGTGCAGATTTTTGTTTATGTTGTTGAGCAAGTCAGAAAGATTATGCACATCGACACTAAACATTTCACACGTTTAACTATTTCTTCAAGAACTCTTAATGTGTCATATATAGCATCTTAGTTTGTGTTCAACCTCGGAGCTAAGTACCCGCATTCATCCTAGTTTGATGATTATGCATGTTTGTTATTAAGATCCATTCAAGCTAGCAAAAAATCTCGTTTAACGTAAAGAGGGAGATACATGGCGAGTTAAGAGAACTTTCTTCTTAGTATCAGTGTCGAGGTTTTTAGAAGAGCTAGATAACATTAATAAGTCTTATAACAGTTTTCCCCTAAGTTATGTGTGTATCAATGAACCTTTCCCAATACTTATTTTGTCTATTCCTACATTCGTTACTTGTTTGTTGATACGAGTTGTGGGATGAGTACTAATGTAGACAAGGTATTTGTGATAAAGACTTCGGGAAGCAAGGTTTCCTTGAGAATGAAATTAGTTAACAGGTTGTTTTCACCGTATATACTTCTGGATCATTAACCATCGATGTGGTGATTTCTGCCGCTTTGGCATATTGGAACTGTGGGTAATGTGAACACTTATTCTGTCGGAGAAGGTGTGGTCCCATAGTTGTGGACGAGACGAATAAAAATCAAAGTATGGCATAATCGTGAAATTGAAGATGAAGTTTATGGCAGAGGTCAAGTTGCTACTCTGATATTATCTGGGATCATGTGTTTTATCCAGAATATATTTTCTTGAGCCATATGTTTACTTTTTGGCTCGACCCTTGCTACTCTAACCTAACCCGACCATCTGACCTGACACTATCTTTTATAGTCGGTCACCATTGCTGTCGTTTAAGGAAAGATTCCATCTCCTGATTCGTGTTTCGTTTGGGTTGTTACATGTTGATACCAGAAGAAATTCAATAGATATATCTCCGGAGTTATTGGTGCCATGTTCATTCTTGCTTCGACCGATCATGGACATTAGGTGGTCAAGAGTAATTATTTTCTAATATGGTATGCAGTGCCAATTTTATATCTAATTAGGCGGATATTTTTGTTGCTTATTGGGGAAGCAGTCTTAGTCATTTCAGCAATGGGAACTTGTTGTCCTTTACTGAGGATTGTGTCATTAGTTGAGAATTTTACGTTTTACCATGTTTGACGATGTCTTCAGCCAAACTTTATACAACCATGAGTGTATACTATTTACTTCATTGCATGCGTTTGATCTTCTGCTTGACGTTATTACGTAGAGCGAAAATGTAGTAGTTGAATTGCATTATTCCTCCTTTAACTACAATAAGGAGTTCGATCAGATCAGGATTGTAGCCGCCTTGACTTTTAGGAAATTCTAGGTTGATGGCAGCGATTTAAAATTCATCTACTCACGTGTGAGTTTATTTCTTCAACTTTATTTTTCAAGAAATGACCGTAGATTTTGACTTTATTATGTTTTCATTATGTGGGTTGATCATCGCTCTTTGATATCACTAACAGCGGGGAACAATCAGATCGAGATTATATTTGAGCAAACCCCCTGTAGTCAACTCGTCATGTGGAGAGTTTCAAATTGTTATTAGTATTTGAGACTCATTCACTATATTGTGTTTCTATTAATTCAGTTTTGTTTGTCGGGATTAACTTTGAATTTTTCTACTCAAATTTCTTTAAGAATTGGTCGTGTTCATTTTATGTCGTGAACATGCTTTCCACTATAAAGGTGTTTCAAGAGGTGTGCGACCAGTTCAGAAAGGTAATTATCCCTGTTATGAATCACAGGGCTTCCTGAGGGTGAAGATGTTGATATCAAGATTCTGGATCAGACTTATGTGTTTTATGCCTGTACAACTAGGAACCACTAAGTTTGAGAGTCAACAAGGATTTGTGTATATCGCAAGCATGTGCGGAGATCAGAGATGGATAAGTATGACTTGATTCACTGTATATTGCACGAACTTCGGGTTCTTGCTAGACTGGATGTAGGAGTATCATGCAGATAAATAAGTGATCATCACTCACATAAGTGTTTATGAGAATCATACATGAAAATGCAAACTTCTTACTAGTTTTTTATTCGTGTACGACGAAGATAGGGGATACAAAATCTTATCATAAATTTCTGCAAGGAATTGTCCCGTTCCTTGGAATTCACAGCATTCTAATCCTCTGATTAGTTATCGTTAGGTAAATATCCAATGTTAAGGAATTAAGAATGTTTATAGTAGTACAACAAGGGAAGTTGCAGAAATTCAATTATTAAATTTGAGATTGGTACTAGATATATTGATTAGCATCTTAGTGTTTCACCTCCTAGAGTGGATAGACTTTGTAGGCATACGTTTATTTGCAAGCAGAGGTCTATGTCTATTACCAACAAATTTTTGGCGTGAGATAATAGTGGATGTGTTTATATTTGAGACCTGTTTGTGAGCTAGGGATATTCAGATTGTTGTCTTTGAGTCACGAGAATAGTACATTGGGTTTCAGAACTCAAGTTGCATACAATTATTACTCATTTATCGTAAACATATGCATAGTTTATCAGGATTACTTCAATTTTAATTGGGATGCTGAGTTCATATCTCTAAAATAGACAGTTAATTGAGACGACATTTTGACTCTTTGGAATCCGCCCTTAGTTTTGGGCGTATTTGAGGCAAATTTCAGTGATTTCTTATGAGCCTCACGTTACAGTTATTAATTTTAATTTTTTTTGAGTTAGTCCTTATAGATTAAACTGTGGAGATATTTGGTATTGCAATCATTGTGATTTATAAATTTAGATAAGTTTGAGTGACTTATGTGTATAAGTGTTAATTAGTTCGATTATGAGAAATTCGGATGGAATTCGGTGCCCACGGTTTGTTGGGATTTGATTACTCGAAGTGTTCTCCTTATGCAGGATTTTGGGTTTCTTTAGTTTTAGGGGAAAGTATGCCAAATTTTTAGTAGAATTTTCGAGAGTACGAGAATTGAATAGGGTCAGAACTTCCGTGAAGATCCGTCAGAGGCTCACTTATGTTACGATTTTTGCATGGTTAGTATGAGTTTTCAATTTGTTACCTTGGTCGCCATGAGAGTCACATTTATGTGTGAGTGTCTGCGGAGGGACACCTCTGGTAGGCTTGTGGTGTAGAATTTTAGTAGTGAACAAGAGCCACTCCAGGAGGTTGAGCCATGCCACCATCTAGATAGTTGGCATATTAGTACCACACTGAATGTTGGACTGACAGGACATGCCGACATCATTATTAACATTTGTGATTAGAAAGGAATGGATATCAAATGTCTTAGGTGTTTATGTTACAGAGTTTGCATCAAGACCTTCTATGTACCATGTGTATAGTAAGTAGTTGTTTGAAACTCTCGATCAGGAGAACAAGATTTTGTAATAAAGCGATACATGGTAAAGGTGTTACAGATAACCCCTTTTAGTTGTGGATGTTACTTATAGACGGAAAGAACTCATGCAAGAGTAGTACCCGGTTGTGTTTTACTAGTATGTGCATAAATTTTGAGGATAAAATTTTCTTAAAGGGGGGTAGATTGTGACATCCCGTTCCGATATTTTTTTTATGATTTATTTAAGGTTAATCAAGAAATGTAGTTAGTTTTGTTACCGTTGATAAATATTGGGAGCTTTTTAGTTGAGTTTTTATCAGATTTTCGAAGTTGGTTGACTTCGGGTGGAAGTCAAAGAAATTGTTAAGACGAGTCTGTAGATGCGATGAATGCTGAAAATGGAGTTACGCCAAGAAAGTTATTATCAACGGAAGTTTATAGGAAATGTAATAGTCGTAAATGGACAAGTATAAATGAGACTTTATATTTTGGGAAATAGTTTGAGGAAAGTCATAGAGTTTATCGAGACGAGTTCGTAGCCATGTTAAGTGTCTAAATCAGAGTTACGACGAAGAAATTACGGTCAGCGAAAGTTTTGTATGGTTTTACGAAATTGATTAGCTAGTCGCGAGTATAAATTAAACTTTCCGAAAATGGAAAGTCAAAACTTTATTCTTTTGGGTCAGACTTATTCTCTCTCCTCTCTCCTGATGGCTGCAATTTTCCGACGGCAGAGCTCACTAGTCTGGCCACCAAAGTCAGCGAGACCGGTGTCAATATGTTCCTCTCTCTCTCTCTCCTATTTCAAACCCACAATGCCTCAACCACCAATTCGTGAAGATCAAGCCGTGGTGTTCTTGAGAAAAGCCGCTGACCTCATGAACCCTAGTTTTTGGGGTCGTTCATTTCTCGATCAAATCGACTGGCATGAAGCACTGGACTTTGAAGCCCTCGTCACATCGAAGCTAACCGTGTCAGACGACGTATTAGCTTTCAAGGAAGATGTTTAAAAACGCCAACAGATAGGTTTTGGCTTAGTGGAAATCGTTACTCAATACTGTGAGTTGACCATTTTATTTTCACAGTCGATAGCGAGTTCATTTATTTTCAGCATTTTAGTATTTCAATATATTTTACAGTATGTTTCAAAGTATTCTAAAATTGGAGGTTTTTCTTTGTGATGACATTAGTTAGTTGCACTGATGCAATGAATGTTCGGCTGATCACCTGATAGTGTAGTCAGGGGAGGTCAATGTGCCTCGTCTGGTCGTCAGAGGAGGTCAAGATACCTCGTCTGGCCCATCACCTACAGTTTCTATTTACAGATTGTCGACTCAGGTTAGGAAAAAACTCATGAGCGACCACCTCTATTTGCAGTTCAGTTATGATACTTGAACTCACATTATTTCACCGAAAATAGCGGAAAGACATATAGTTATAATTTTACAGATTTACATAATTTATGATTTTTTTTTCTACTCATTCTAAAGTTTTATGTTTTATGCCTTTTTCTTGGCCATTTATTTTAAATTGCCCAGTTTTCAGATTTGCCAGCTGAAGTCGTGGCCGTGTAGAGTACGAGGCATGACAGTCAAAAACTTCTGTTTTCTCAGTGTAGATTCTTAGTTAAAGTTCTGGGTTGCTCGTGCTAAAGTAGCTGATACCAATTAGTCGGTTCTAGATACTCTAATACGGGCCCCGTAAAACTTACTCTGCATTATTACGGTAATCTGGGGCGGATTTTGTCATGGATATTTAGCAAAAAATAAAAAACATATGGTTAATAACATAGATAGAAATTCACTATTGTCTAATTGCACCTATTCTCTTGTTACACCAAACTATATATTGATATTGATATGAATTGTTACATTGTATTTACACTATTGTTTTAACACATCTTGACGAAACAAAAACTTTTATATTGCCTTCGAATCTTCAATACCTTCTGTCAACCTCTAATACATATCCATGATGAACATATATTAACACTTCAATATATTCATTAATTCTATTACATGTTTATCATTTATTCATATATGCCCATAAACCCAAAGCATACGAGCTTAACTTGCAATTTGCAAATCTCAACGCGCGTACAAAGATGTCTCGATCAGTTTTGTAGTCAGAAGCTAAAATGGTTCATAAATGTATACCAACCCCAACTCCACAAGTATTGACCAACAACAACCAAGCCCTATCTCTGTCTCGATCTAGCTCCCACTCTACGTACTCTATCTCGATCTCGATCAGTTGGAATCGGCCATTGTCAGATTCATGCATTGCGTGCATCTTCAGATCTTCTTCACTTCTTTGCCTCGATCATAAATTCATACAGCGCAATAATCGTCGTGGTTCTTTCTTTTACCCAGTTTTTGCTTTTGCATGGCTACATTGATCGAAGTCGACAGGTCAATATCTATTTAAGCTTCCAGCAGCTGCTAGCTTGCTACAAATGCCGATCATTCATACCGCTTCTACTTCTGTGATCAAAACTGCTTTTCTGCAAGTGCTTTTGCAGCTGGGGGGTTCCATCAATCACTTTAATTACTATCTAGCTAGCTCCGTAGGTTTACATACTATATACATTATACTATAGCTCTTTCTTGAATATTGAACGTATAAGTTTCATAATGTATGAGGAAGTTGATGAACAATGCGTTTAGTATACTCTAGGATTCAAGTTCCCAAGTAGAAAGATATATATCTTTTTTAGACTTTTAGGTTGAAATTTTGATAGGGGAATCACGTAAATTGAGGTGCCTTTGTCAAGTAATTTATCTGTTCATTTTAGTTTATTATTCATTAAATCTCTTTTCTTATTCAGCCTCATGATCAAGTAACAACTAGCCTCACTAGCCAGCTTGCAAATCATATCAGGTTGATCATAAGAATACACATCACTCGGCAAACTCATTTTCCTATCAATCGAAAAATCAACGTCTGATCTGATGGCAATATTATATGTGCGGGTGCTAGGGGAATTGGTAACACATATGTTCCTATTGTTAAAGCTTTTGATGTTCGAGATGCTCTTCTAATTTAAGTCAGAAAGAAAAAATAGTGATATTAAATTATAAAAAAATTAATTAATTAATTAATTAGTAAAATACAAATGAACGAACGAAGAACAAATTCTTGAAGAAGATGAACTAAGTTGAGTCACGTATATCACACACTCTCCTTAAGAACTTTTACGCCGCCCACGGGCTTGTATGACGTTGTTCTCCCAGGATAAAACAACTTCAAAGTTTTGTACCACAGCATAAGAACTTCTCGTCAAACTGAATAGTACCTTACTCTATCACCGAAATTCTTTGGGAGAGAAGAGATCAAAAGAGGAGAGAAGATTGATTCTGATGTGATCGATTGAATCCATGAAATGAGAAGAAGAATGTCGCTTTATATAGGTTTCATTGGGGACAAGCAACTTATTGTCGAGTTAATGCCAAAACCGTTTCTGGTCATTAAACTCACCATCAATTAGCAGTTACAAGATATTTAATTTGCCGTCAATAATGTTTACGAACGGTTACAAAACAATCTATTTAGTATGCTTCAATTGTATATCATAACCAAAGTTTATGAGTGGTTACAAAACCGTTACAGACCATTTAGTTCGTTATTCAATTGCTTGCTATTACTAAGGTTTATTAGCCATCATAAACAATTTAATTGGTAATTCGAAAGCCTTTAGCTTGCTTTGGGTGATAGTTTCTCATTCACCCATTTAACCATTTGAACAAGTAAATATCCTAATTTAATTGCCTCAAAATGGTTAGTTAAAATAGTGTTAAAACACATATTTTTCCAACAAGAAGGTGTATGTTGAGGGAGACTCTTAATTGGTCATAAACTAGCTACATCAAAAACATTCGTCCCACTCATTGGAGACGCAAGATTGACACTGTCAATAATACATATTTACCGAGATGCCAACTTTGTAACAGATGAGCTTGTTGATCTAGATCACGTCATGAGAAATCTTCAATTTTGTAACTGTTTGAGCTCAAAATATCTATGGCGAGAGATCATTTCGTAAACAGTCTCTTTTATTGACTTCAGATAGTTTGACCGCAGTTGTCGGTTTATCCTGTATGTACTTCGTGTGCTGGCGTGCCACCGTCTTTAAACTGAATATGGAATGTAAAGTTGCTTGACTTCTTGATAAGCGATTAAGACAAGGAGAGCATCAACTTTGCCTGAATGGGTCATTCTCGCCTAGTAACCTAGGACTTGGAGTTTTTGCGTCACTAGCATAACCTTAGAAATCGATACCTCACACTACCCTTTACGAGTGCAAAGTAGAGCAACTTCTTTGACGATGTGTTGAGAACACTGCTTCCTTGGATATCTGAACTCTCACTCGATATGTGACAAACCCTTCAATATTCCAGTCGCGTTGCTTCCTTTGATTGCAATACTCTCACTCGATTGGTGACAAACACTTTGATCGTCTGGTTGCAGGGATAGAATCTCTTAACGAGATGTCTAGGTGTAGTTGCGTATAACAAATGTTTTGTATTTGATCGGGGACCCTTTCTCTAATGCTCTTACTCTTCTTATATAATGCTTAGTAGTCGTCCTTCAATTCTCTTGAATGTCTTCTGCTCTTTGAATCTCAATATAACTCTAACACCTTCCAGCACACGGGTCTTGTCTTTATATAGTTCTAATGTTATCACAACTCTTTTTATGAAAGAACCCTAACCGAAATAAGAAATGTATGATAAACATCAAGTTCCATGAATCAGCTATCCTAATTTCACAATCCTAAGTTGATATGGAAACGGACTCTGTTATTCCACTTGACCGCTCGCCAAACTTCATTTCCAACTGGGCCGCTCGCCAAGACATCGGCTTACTTTGACCTGCTCGATAAGATTTTAACCTTTCAATTCTAATATAAAATATTTATTTCAAGCTCAAATAGTAACAAACCTACTCTCCCAAAAGGTCAAACTTTGGCTGAAAAATCAAATGATCCGTTTGGAAGCTAAAACACCTAGTCGGAGACGGACCCCATAGACTCTGCGGATCACGTGCGAATTCCCTTCGCTCCTGATTTCTCCTCCACAGCGACCTCACAACGAACCCACCCACTACATACCGAGTTTCAGCTATTTTCCCGGGGTTTCTACAATAACTGAAACCGCTCTCTCTGGCGAATTCCCCAAAACACCCCTGTAAGCGCAGTCTTCGAGACACACTTCCCATCACTCTTCTTAACTCCTGGCGAACACCAACAACAACAACAGAACCAGTTCTGACCAAAATTCCAGCTCCTCTTCTCTCTCTCTCCACGTCGGCTCTCTTCAGAAGCAATGGCATTACCCATCCTCCCCAACCACCCCTCGCATTCCTCATATTTACATCTCTACCACTTGCCTCACTACTCCCTCTATCAAGTATCAAACCTCACTCCTCTCTCTCTCTCTCAAACCACAACTATGCTTCTCCTCTGCGACCACGGAGCTCAGCCACCGAGACCGCTGTTCCTCTAGGGTTAGGGTTTCCTATTCTACTGTTACTCGGTTTCTGCGCTTCGATTTCTAAAATCCAAAGGTTCGGACTTTTTGAGATTTTTTCTGGGCCTTTTGTCGTTCGGCATTGTTTGCGTTTTTGATTATTTGCAAGTGTCTAATTGGTTTTGTGAATTCAAGATTCTCTCTCTCTCTCTCGCTACAATGTTGGTGTTGAGATGTGTGATTGTGTTTTTGGTAGTATATGATTATTTGAATAATTTGATACTAGTTCTTTTCAGAAATTAAATAAACTGGGAATGGCTTTTCTGGGTGTTTTGGTTTAGTTTAGGTGAGGAGAGAGTGAGTTTATGAATTCCATGGTGCTGTTCTGTAGCTGAAAGGTACTGCATTGTTTTCTACTTTTGTAAAATGCTCAAAGTTTTGATTTTTTTTCTTTCCTAAAATGGTGAAAAGATGAAAAACTCTTTGATGAGAAACCAGAGTAGAGTAGATGGTTGTCTTTCAGTAGATTAGAGACCGATGCTAGCAGCAGTTTTGAGATTTCAAAAATCTTGTGGATGTCACTATCACTCTTCACTTGTTTTTGATAGATATGCTTTTACTCAGGTGGTAATCTGTTGTGTCTATATTGCTTCTTGTCTGTTTCAGGTTTGGAATTCACAGGGTCCTGAAGTTTGAATTTGAAAGGTAAACCCTGGTATTTCTTTGTGTTTCTGGTATTGGAATACTACTTTTGGTTGGACAAATGATGGATGGGCGGCGTCATTCGGTTGATATTCCTATTTCGAAGGCTCTTGTAGCTCTGCGGAGGGTGAGGTCTCTGAGGGATCCGTCGACTAACTCTATGAGTAAATTTTCTTCTCTGCCTGAGAATGTAAATTGGGAGACGAATTCGAGCAAAGATATCTCTATGCTGTTCTCGAGTACTTTCCAAGAGGGTGGCTCTGACAAACATAGTTGTTTGAGGCCGAAGAATTTAGACATATATGGACAAAGAGAGGATGGCTTAGATGGTTTTGACTTCAAATCAGGTCTAGGAAAATCTAGGATGATCCTGCATGAGAATTCTGAGTGGGTTGGAAGCACAGGGAGTCCTACTAAGAGCAATCATGGTGAAGAATTTGATTCTTCAGGGTCAGATAAAGAAGAGGTTTATGGAAATAAACCACAGAGTGATAGATATCACAGCAGCTATATGGATAAAGGATTGGCATTGACATGCGTTGGGCCTCCGGAGGATGTAGATTATGCAGAATCTGTGAGATCATCACGTTTAGAGAGAATAGCTCAAATTGCATCGAAACAAAAATCACTGTGCAAAAGTCACGTACGTTCCTCTAGGACAGTTGGTGATGTTAGGAGTCGAGCAGGCAGTTCATGCCCATCAGCAGGAGATGCTCTTTCAAGCCATAGTACATCTATTTTTGCAAATGAAGAGGTTGATATTGTAGACAATGATCATCCTGGTTGTGTAGTCGGCTGCTGCTGGTCAAGAACCCCTAGATTTAGAGGAGCCGACAATTCTTTTGATGCTGAAGATGATCCTTTGTTATACAATAATACAGATGAAATGACACTTTATGAACAAAGAAGCTTGAAGCACATACACCATGAAGCAAATCCACAATTAGAACTTCCTAGGAGTCTGATTCAGAAATTCAGGCCAAAATCTTTCAGTGACTTGGTGGGACAAAATGTAGTTGCAAGGTCTCTCTTGGGTGCTATCTTAAGAGGAAGAATAACCTCGTTCTATATTTTCCACGGCCCACAAGGTACAGGAAAGACCTCAGTCTCTAAGATCTTTGCTGCAGCACTTAATTGCCTTTCTCTCGAGGAGTATAGGCCATGCGGCCTCTGCTATGAGTGTAATTCATTCTTTTCTGGAAGAAGCAGAGACATCAAGGAAATAGATTCTGTGAGAATCAACCGGAGAGAACGGGTTAGGTCTCTTATAAAGAATGCAGCTATACCTCCAGGTTCTTCACGTTTTAAGGTGTTCATCATTGATGAGTGCCACTTGATGCGTGGGGAAACATGGGCAACTATTTTGAGTAGCATCGATAACCTTTCTCAACATGTTGTCTTTGTGATGATCACTCCTGATTTGGATAAGCTGCCACGAAGTGCAGTATCACGGTCCCAGAGATATCACTTTCCAAAGATTAGGGATGCTGATATTGCAAGCAAATTAAGTAAAATCTGTGTTGAAGAGGGTCTTGATTATGATCAGGTTGCGTTAAACTTCATTGCTGCCAAATCAAATGGTTCACTTAGGGATGCAGAGATGATGCTTGATCAGCTAAGTTTGGTTGGTCAAAAGATCACAATGACATTATCATACGAGCTTGTGAGTGCTTAGCAGTTTATCAATTTCTTTTCTCTGTATAACCCACCTATATTTGTCCACCTTTTATAGAAATTTGATCAGATATATTGCTATGCAGATTGGAGCTGTTTCTGATGATGATTTGCTCGACTTGCTCGATCTGGCATTGTCATCTGACACTTCTAATACAGTTATAAGGGCCAGGGAGTTGATGAGATCAAGGATTGATCCCATGCAACTTGTATCACAGTTGGCAAATCTTATCATGGACATTCTTGCTGGTGAGGAAGGTGGTTCCGAAATACAAAAAAAGTTCTGCCGTAGACATAACTGTAAGTATAAGGTTCAAGGATGCTGTCCATAAGTTTCGTTAAACTTCAGTCATATATTGTTGGTAAGAAGACATTCATGGAATTAAGTTCCAATGACGTTTCAAATACCTCAAAAATTATTTGATAAACCAGAAGCTATAACTATTATCACCACCTATCTTCTTTGTTTCAACGTGCTTCAAATCCTCTTTGGCTTTCATCGTGGATGAACATACTTCTACATCAAAACCTCTTATGTCTTTCTCTGTGATGCTTATTTCTTCTCTAATACTGCATACATAATTCAGTCCTCTGTCTAATCTTACAATTATATGCTTACATTTTGTTTCATTTTTCCGTTTCAAAGCTGAAATGGACTTGCGGAAACTGAATCATGCGTTGAAAATATTCTCTGAAACTGAGAAGCAGCTAAGGGTGTCCAAAAATCAAACAACTTGGCTTACTGCTGCTTTGTTGCAACTAAGCTCTGTGGATTCTTCTTCGTTGGATGCTAGTGATACAAAGAGTTTGAGAAATTCACAAGACAAAGGTCAGAACATCATCCAATTCTATGCAAATCATTTCCTCCCTTAACTAGCCCTATAACTTGCACATTGAATTTTGATTGTTTGGCTTCATATTATTTTGTCTACTTCAGGTATAGGGGAGAGCTTCAAGAATATTGACCCTACTTCATGCAATATCAACACATCAGATAAGTTGGTAATGCAGAAGGATATTAATGAACAGTTAGAATTTATATGGAAGAGAGCTATAGGTTTATGCCAATCCAATTCATTCAAGAATTTTCTGAGGAAACAAGGAAGGTTATCATCTTTGTTAGTGAACCAAGGTACGTCCACCATAGTAGTCGCAGTTATGGTGAGACCACACAAGACATATACATAAGCCATATGAGATTGATTATCTGCATCAACAATTTGTTCTTTGTTTTCCATTTATTAGATAACATGTTATTACATGCAGTCTGTTATCATCTATAAATAATGTACATATCTTTATATTAAAATATTCTTTAACGCTATTAACTGAGTGGTGGCTGGTTAATTTTAGGTCTTGCAATAGCTGAATTGGAATTCTGCCACCCTGATTACGTATCTAAGGCCGAGAAATCATGGAAAATCATTGCAAGGGCACTTCAAACTTTATTCGGTTGTAATGTGGAGATAAGGATCAATCTTGTACGTGTTTCTGAGTCAAAAGTGAAGAAGCCATCTGCTTTCAGGTTGTTCAGCTGTTCCCACAGGATGCAACCAAAATCACCATCATTCTGTGCAAACAGTGGTTCAGATTACTCTGAGTACACATCAGAAAAGCCTATATCAAGTGATAGACCTATTTTACCTTGTTCATGTGATTGTGCTTCTCAAATGCCACATAACTGCTGCGAGAATAGGATGGCTGTAAGTACATTGAGAAATAGCGATGGTAATGTACTGAGCACAAGAGCGGTCTCATCCCGTAGATCATCTGAAGATGATACGCCGATGAATCCAGAATTGGTTATTGGTTCTTCGAAGGAAGAGGGAAGCAACCGTGACTACCCGGTTTTATCATTTCATAAACCTGAACGTCAACCAAGATGTTTCCCAAAAACTCTGAGGATTCAAAAGAGGTCATGTTCCTCAGATGCTACTCAGATGACCTGTTGCACCAACCTACAAAACACGTTTGCAATCCCAAGTAGGACATCTTTTGAAGCATGTCTTTTGGGAAGTGATTCATATGTTTTTTGTAGCCGCTCTAGCAATGTTAACAACAGTGACAACTGTATAGAGGAGAAATCGTAAGCCTTTCCCTTAATCTTCTAAATTCAAATATTTGGGAAAATTAAAACATATGCCACCACTTTGTTTGGCAGACTTGTATAGTATCTTTTTCCAGAAGTACTTGAATCCATTTATTTTTATATTGCAGATTGAAAGAAGACGTAGGTGCTCTCTGTTGGCGAACCCCCAAGGTTTCCTCAGGAAAGGTAGCTATACTAATACATATATGCATTACATTAACCGTATTGAGCAGAGTACAACTAAACTCCTAGCCAACTTCTTAGTAATTATGCAATGCTTCTTGTTAGGGTTTGAGGCATAAATATAAAACACATCCTTATATACGTTTCTGGTATCAAACTCTAACCAAGTCAAGTGTGTTAATGCTGCAGGATTGGCAGTTGAGGCATCAGCAGCCAAATTCAAAACTGGCTGGGTGGATTCTTCCATGTGCAACTGCTTAGTTTTGGTAGTATTGTTATAAAACTTGCTTGAACTTACTCAACTAAGATAGTTTGTCTAGGTATATATTGCCATTTGCCAAAATAGTCAATGGTGAAACGGATATATTTCGAACCCGATTAAATGGGGAACTATATAGTGTCTTTATGCATCTACTGCTGTGAATGGCTCTGTGCGGTGGTGCCCTCCCTGGCACGAAAAGGGAGAACTCATATATCGTTGCCTACTCTCACACTCAAATTGTGGCTCACGGAGTCGAGACCACACGAATGGCACATTGAGCTTCTATTTTCTTCTTCATTATAATGTGATGCAAATCAATCAAGTGTGTGTATATATATATATCGATATATATAGTTCTTATCAAGAAGTTTTGTACTAAAATTTTTGTGTGAAGTTGTATATTACATAAAATCGACAATGTAATTTGATATGTCAAATTAATCATCTTTTAGATACATATGCAAGAATTATGTCTGCAAAATTCGATATTGTTTAACAATGCACATAAGTTGTTCGATTTAGCTCAAATTTTGAATGTGTGATCAAATGGTTAAAACATCTCCGATTAGGCTGAAATTTTATTGGCACGATCATTCCATATGTATTTAAAAGGTGATTGATTCCAACGATCAAATTATTTCGTCGATTTTGTGTAAAATACAACTTCACACAAAATTTTTAATGTAAAGTTTTGCACTTGATATAATATATATATATATATATATATATGAACGAAGAATTAGGAATTATTATGGTACGGTTGGCCAGAATAGATCTCACTGTCCAGATTAATAGAAAGCGAAGGATTGTTGTTATTTTTTAAAATTTTATATTAGTTCACGTAAATTGGGGTTCACCGTTGACGTACTCTTCAGAAATTTGGGATGTGCTAATTTTCAAAAATAGGATTAAGCAACTCCAAAAGGCCCAATTAACTGTAATTGTGCCAGCAACCAAGTTAATGTAAGGGTCCAAGTATCGTTAAAAGCATAACTTAGGCCCATAAACCTCTTAAGCGACTCCGGGCGACGGTCAGCAAGTGAAGTAGTGAAGACGAGAACTGGAAAAAAGCGATCTCAGTCAAAAATGGAGGAGAACGCAGCCATTAGAGTCGTGTGTCCTAAGCTCATCCTCTACAAGAACAACGAACCAGCTAGCCTCCAATGGCTGATCGGATCCCCATTCTTCCCGCCACTCACCGTCGTGTCCACACTCAAAACCATCCACACCGACTACGCCACAGAATCAGGTAACAACACAAATTTACTGTTTGAATTTCAGCTCCGTCGTATCAAATTTACCGATTTGATTTCGTCCGACCTGAGCAGGAGAGCTCCGGACGCTTCTGCCGAAGGGATTCCACGTCGTCGGAGCTCTGATCGCGGCCGCTTCCGACGACGAGGCCGAGAAGAGCGCCGACGAGGCCATTGATGCGGCGAGGAGGATACGGAGGCTTCTGTGTGACTCTGATGAAGGTGAAGGTGAGGATGTGATTGGAGCTGTGGTGGATTTAAGAGGCGGATGTGTTCGGTTTTTCGTGTGGAAATCGGAGAGGTCGGTGAGGGCTGAGTGTGTCAATGTAGTGTATGAAGATGATCCTGGAAAGTATATATGGGAGAGAGGCTGTTTGGTTCGTTGTGAGCTTCCTTTGAAGCTGCCAATTTACTATCCAGTAAACAATCCGTCTGGTGAGTTTCTTGGATTTGTGCCAATTTGTCTGACTGCTTTGTTTTTCATTTGAAAATGTGATTGAAGAATGTAATGCTTTCATATATACAACTGTGTCGAGGCTTTAGATTACAGTCGCCTTTTCAGATGGTTAGTAACTTGGCGTGAAGACTCGGATTAGTAACTTGATTTGGATTGATGAACATGTGCTTAAATTTTTTCTTGGAGTGTTAGCCAAGAAACTAAGATTTAGAAAGACTTTTTTGTTCATTTCTAGTATCATATGGCTTTATGGTGTAGTTTTCTCAGATTGCATAGGTCCAAGTGATTCAGAGCTGCTCTGAATGTTCATTTTTTGTTTTGTTTATGGTTATATATCAGATTCAGTAAGAATCTTCAAGTGTGCAATTGAAGCAGTTGTTGCTAAGTTTAAAGGCCTAAAGGCTACATACATGGTAGAAACAATGAGCAAAGCTTCGTCAGAACTACCTCAACCAGTCATCATTCGCGGGGTAGATTTGGATTTTGACACGGATCTATCAAGTGTTATTCTTTTGGGCGAAAGTGGCCAGGGTTCTGATGCCAAGTCATTGCCATGTTCTCATTTTTGTTCGGAGAGAGAAAAAGGCTCACCTGAGTACTCTGCTGAGGTAAGAGTAGTGTAAGACACTAAGAGGATCACTGGGGCTTGCAAATTGCTATGTTATTTAGTCTTTCTTCAGCATAGAAGTTGATATTAAAAATGTCTCCTGCTTAGCATGCAGATAGAATCCAAGTAAGTATTCTGCTTAACAGTTCAGAGAAGTCTCAAAATTTGACTGCACCTGTTGCGGAATATTTTCCAGGTAATAATTTCAGTCTCATGTATCTTTCCAAGTACGAATCTCTCGTTCTGACTTTTGATGTCCATTTCAGCTCTGGAAGAAGCTAGGATATTGGTTGTAGATTTCAAGCTGGAAGTGCTCTGTTACGCGGCTAAGGGTCTTCCTCTGATGCATGCAATTTCAAAGTTAATCATCCCTGGATTAGTTGATCAGGTCAATTTAGTAGGAAAGACTGTCCTGCCAAACCTCTTAGGGAAACATCCTCAGGTAAGGGAAACTGTTCTATAATATTTCATTATCTTGGTACTACAACCATGTACAAGCTGCCTGATATTGGGATTCTGAGATAGCATTTAGCAGCTAGCATTTTGAATATTGTTTTTCGGGTTAACTTCAACCTTTTCATGGAACACCTGTTTGCCCTTATTTTTGTTTTATGTGTCAAAAGAACTGCTGTTACTGGCATAAATCTCATTCTTATGCAATTTTGTTTTCCTCAACATATATAATTTATCAATGAAAATAATGTGAGCAGTGTTTATTCATTTAGTAAAGAAACTAGCACATATGCACACATTAGAATGGAAGTAATCTATCAAGGATTCCTCAAGTATTCAATGCCTTTTCAAAGATATGTTTGATTACAGAGGTTTTACACTGCACTGGTTCACTTTTATCAGAATACTCTTTAAGTGGGGCATGATACCGTTTGTTCAACCATTGTTCTTATCTACCTTATTTATATTCGTTACATAACTATGAGTCTTGTGTTTGCAGCTACATGCCTATCACTTCAATCCTCCTGGGGTATTGCACCCCATTACTGTTATCTTTGAAGTCAACTATGGGGAAACAGAAATGAAGCAAGGTTGACTGGGCTTAGTTTGCAATTTTCTTTTATTAAAGCATAATCTGTTATAACTTTTGTGTAAAACATTATAAGGTTCTCTTTCCTGATATATCGATTGCATTGCTGTCTGGGATCTAGATCCGTATACAAAGAATTTGATTATGATTGAGCTATATAACTAAACTTCAAGGGGAGATAATTTAGAATTAAATATCTTAATATTTATGATGTTGGGCTCCTGTGAGTAGGAAACAACTATATCTATTCCATTTTCTGCTACTTTCCTTAAATACGACTGCTAACCCTATTCCTAGAATGTTTGATTGTACTGCTAATTTAATTTTGGTTTGTCAAGAGTATTTTTAAGTCTTTTCTTACGGCTATCATTTATGATTACTAAGTAGCTTTCGCATCATTTTGTTTTGGTTTGAAAAAATGGTGTCTTTTGTAATTTGTAGTGCAAATAGATCTCAAGAGAGGGAACTTATGCGGAAACTTTTGTTGTTGCTTTATTAGTCTTTTCATAATCTACCCTTTTCTTTCTACAGTTGAAGTTCGGAAATCTCTACACTTGAGGCTGGGTTTACCGTGTGACCGTCCTCTTTTAAGAATTGCCAATGCTCTGGATTTCTCTGGCATAAGGAGTGACCCAATACGGAAAGGTAATAACTTGCGTAATTTGTTCCCCTTGTGAAAAAATGTTTTCCTTCTCAGTAGTAATCTATGTTTGCCCATGCTATGCTGATATCAGGTACTACTTTGCTTAAAGATGTACACATTGGCATTCCAAGTAGTGGAGGTTGGTGGATGTCCCTACTCATCTCTCTCTTTTGTTCCATTTCCTGCTTCCTCTTGGTGATAATTAATTGCAGCCATGTTGGGTTAATGCAGTTTCAGGGGGGAGTGTGTCCCTGGTGCAAGGCTCTTATGAGTACTACCATTATCTACAAGATGGGTTTAATGATTCGGTAATGGATAATCTCTGGATCTTTGTTATCTTTAGAGGATCATCTCTTTGCATGAGATTAATTTTTTTTGCTACTTTTGCTTATTCAACTTCTCTGGTTTTGTCAGAGAGAGAGAGAGAGATGTATACATAACTGTGTTATGTAATGATGGTTATTTGCAGTTGCAGTTTCTCTCAAGTGTTGTTTTCTTTCCTTTTGTAGGGCTGGGGTTGTGCTTATCGTTCCCTTCAAACAATTATTTCATGGTTCAGACTCCAACACTATACGTCCATAGACGTTCCATTGCATAGGTATGAAATCCAGGTCTTCAAACTTTGTTTGTGTATGATTTACTTGGTTTTTGAGATCTGTTTCTCCTCCAATGTTGGATATTCAAAATTTTCATGGTCCAAATACCCTGTATTAAAAGTATTTTTTTTATAACACATGATCATTGCATTCTAGAGTAGACATCCACAAGATAAATAAGAACTCCATTTGACCTGTCGACGTCTTATTTCTTTCTTTCTTCATTTTTTCTCCAATTATTGGTGCTATACCATCTAAGAATCTAACAAACTATTTGATTTTAGGGAAATACAGCAGACACTTGTAGAGATTGGTGATAAAGATCCTTCTTTCATTGGGTCACGGGAATGGATTGGTGCTATTGAGTTGAGCTTTGTTCTGGACAAGCTTTTGGGTGTAAGAATGATCAATTGTGGTTTTACTAGTACTTGCTCAAGTATAGTTGATCAATATAATCAGCTGGAAAATAGTATTCAGACCCAAGTTTGACCTAATCAATTTGGATTTTGAACAGGTTAGTTGCAAAGTCATGAATTTTAGATCTGGAGCTGAGATTCCTGAAAAATGTCGAGAGCTGGCCTTGCACTTTGAGAATCAAGGAACCCCAATTATGATTGGTTCGTTGAATGGATATAGTTCCACTTTCTTCCTATCCATGAATCTGGTCCTTGATGTACATACAACTGCGTCAAAAGATGTAGACAAACAATAATACTGAAATAAATCTCACAATTTGATATGTGACTGCAGGTGGTGGAGTTCTTGCATATACCCTCTTGGGAGTTGATTACAATGACGAAAGCGGGGATTGTGCGTTCCTCATACTCGATCCTCACTATACGAGCAGTGACGAACACAAGAAAATTGTAAACGGCGGATGGTGTGGTTGGAAAAAGGCTGTTGATAGCAAGGGAAAGAGTTTCTTCTTGCATGATAAGTTCTACAATCTTTTGCTTCCTCAGCGGCCTAACATGGTTTGATGTACCATAAACGATCGCCTTTAATTTTGAACACAGCCTCTAGGAAGTTATACACAGTTGTACCATGTAGATTGGCTTTCGATTTTGAACACAGCTTCTAGGAAGTTGCATACACTAGGTCAAGTAAATGTATTCAGTGCCGGTAATTGAAACTCGGTCCGAATTCTGGATGCTTGTTCATTGCCATGGAATACTGATTCTCATAAAGACCATCCAACTTATAGGAGCTTATTCGTGGCTTCTGCTGCGCTTTGATGATGGAGAAGATTTGATGTAGCTGAATGGAAACTGAACATGATAGGTAGTTGAAGTGTTCAACAATGACCATCTAAGAGGTAAAACTTCAATGATACCAATAACAGTATTTTTGAACATTTTGGGGCTGGAAATCATAGAGATTCTCTAATGTCATTTTGATAAAGAAAGGTGAAATCAACACTATATATAACCTCATCGAGTATTCAACTGCACCTCATCGAAAAAGAAAAGTATTCAACTGCAAACATCAAAAGCTTTTGCACAGTCAGTAAAACACTAAACCTCTTCTTAAGTTCTTTCCATTTCAATTCACCGCTGCAGCAGCAGCTTCAGTGGCCTCGGCAGCCTGGTGTGCAACTTCATCATAAGCCCCAGTCTCCTCATTGTACGAGTACCACAACCCCGTCACAGCCGAGCAATACATCCCTGAAGTTGAATCATAGTAGTACCCCGAACTTGAGCTATAGTAGTACCCAGAAGCCTCATCAAACACATAATCAGTCTCTCCACCATTGTTCTCCGGCCCAGTAGCATCACCAGAAGCAGCCTGATTCGCCACAGCTGCAGGCACATCATCATCCCCAAACATATCAAACGCATCATCATCATCAGCCACATTACTATTACCACCACCACCACTAATGGATGCAATCGAGTTCGAAGCACCAGGATCAGCTTCAAGCTCCTCCAGTATTGATTTCCCTTCCCCAAGTCTGGCTTTCGCCAAGCTCTCGTACCCTTGCGCCTCCCTCTCGAAAACCTCCTTCTCCTCATCATACACATTGTTCTCCCCATTCTTCATCATCAGCACCAAAGCATCCTCCGTCAGCTGATCAAACACCTTCTTCTTCTCCGCCGACATCTTCTCCTTTTTGTTCCCCTTCAGCCTCCTCAGCGCCTGCAGCACCGTCTCCTCCGACTCCAGCGCATCCGCAATGCGCCTCTTGATCCTCCCAATCTCCTCAGAAGTCAACTCCAGCCCTTGACCGTCCTCATCCTCCTCCTCCGCCGCCGCCGAAACGGCGCCGTTTCGCTCCTCGAACTTCCTCGTCGTCTCAGCATCGACGGCCTTTGTTATACTATCAAGCCACGCGTCCTTGACCTGGTTCTCATCCAGATACTCCACGAAGTTTCCGTCGGCGTCGAAATAGCCTTCCTCCCTCTCCTTCTCCAAATTGAACGGCTCGAACTGAACGCCGTCCTCGACGAAGTTGTCGTAATCGATTCCACGGTACGTGACCTCCGCCGCGGAGGCGTCGTCGTCTTTGCAGAGCTCCGAGATTTGAGCGCTGCGGCGCTTCGCACGCTCCTTAGCGGCGATGTTAGGGTCCGTCAAAGGCGCCGGACCGATCCCTTCGCCGCCGCCGCTGCTGGTGGTTGCTTGTTCGGCCTCCGGCTTCACTTTCTTCCCCTTCGGAAACCGGACCTTCTTCGCCGGCGGAGGCTTTCCGGACATGTCATCGTCATCGTCTTCGAAGGAGCGTTTCAGATTCGACCGCGAGGGTTCCATTTGGGAATTCGGAATCAATCAGCTGAAGTTTTTAGATTGAGATGATTAGGGTTCTTTCTCGATTCTCTTTCCTTTTTGTATATATTATTATTTCGTGCGGGTCGGTATTTGATTTCATTATTCCTTTTTGGGTTTGGGATTTGTTCACGGGTTTGGACTTTTAGACGGCCCAGTAGGGCCAAGTTCCAATTAAATTAAATGCGAGGATGGATTTTAAAGGAGTTTGCAGAGTAGTTCTACAATGAGCTGTCCAATGATGTGCGGTTCATTTTCAAGAGCAAAGTGGTATGTGCGAGGCAAATGAGAGGGAAAACTAGTACAAAATTTAATATGAACACCACTGGGCAGCACACCGCACTCGGTTTGCAGGTGTATGCCAATTATTGGGTCTCATTGTGAACATTATTGAAACAAATACGAAAATATCAGATATTCGAATTCAAATTTGTCAATACGAAATCACTGTAAGTGACATAGTGGTTGAGCTTCAAGTATGGAACACCCTTATTCGGGTTCAATTCATGATGGCAAAGTGGTCAGACATCGTTCCTCTCACGATAACAAGTTTCAACACGATAATGGAAAACCATCACACTCACCTTGATTTTCAAGAACAAACACCAACATATCTCAAGGGTCCCCTCACCAAAAACATTCATAATATATTTTGAGTTCTATACTAAATTGGTTAATCAAAGCAACTAATCAAATGAGTGATTCTGCCATCCTCAGCGCACAAATGTGTAGAGGCATGAATAGTCTAAAAAGTCCCTACCTCTTTGATTGTGTCGTTTAAGTTTATTGTACCTATGTGATATTTTATCATGTATTTTTAAAGTATAGTGAGCCTATAATTTATTTATTCTTTGCACTTATAGCTAAAGTCTATCCTCAATATCTGAAGGTAGACAATTATTTTTTACTATCAAAATTTCTCACTTTCCAGCTTCTCAAGAGTTAATTAAAAAATTTAAGTGGAATTGAGACTTCACTGACAACACAAAACAAAAAATTAAATTGTTTGAGAGACTAAAAATATTATCTCGTCCCCAAGACCAGGCAAAAATTGATATTGAAATTGCTAAACAACAATTTCTTATAGCTGCTTGTTTGCGTGATAAAGTTAAAACTGAGCTTTATCCATCTGAGCTTATTGGTTAGATCCGCAGAATTTACTGGTATAGGAGCTTGCTATACCTTAATAAATTCCCAAAGATGGGAACAACTTTTGAGAAAATAATAGAGAAACTAAATTCTCTATTGTTAGTATCGACAATGGCTCAACCCCTAATTAAGCCACACTTAGCACTTTAACTAGCCAAATTAGAGAAAACAAAGAGAAGGTATCATAGAAGAATATTTTACAAGTCACTTGGTGAGTTATCCACTATGACTAAATGACTACTTTTCCCTTAGCTAAAGCAAGCATCCTAGCAATCTCACATTGCTAGAAGAGGGAACATATCCCTTACTCTTGCCTATATAAGAAGGTCTCTCACCTCACTAAAGGTACACAATACACTTTTCTTCTAGTGTAATAATTTTACTTGTTACTCTACATACTTATTGACTTAGGCATCAAAGTGTTGAAGGCGGGCCAACCCTGTCTTCACCTCTAATGTAGTTTGCATGTTGTTGTCACAGGGACCCATGTCTCTATCGAAGACCTCTACGGAATTCGGTAGAAATATTTGGCATTGTCTTTGAAAAATGTACATTACAAACCATGTACAAATACCACATAACGTTGCTTTTTTAAAGTTAAAATCTGGTCCACCCAGACACCCCCTCCCCTTTGGACGCTCTAGATGCACCCTCTGGATGCCCCAAAGGCCCCCGGTTAGACGCCCCAGATGCCCCCACTCGGACGCGTCCAGAGGCCCCCGCCTAGACGCATCCAGATTCCCCTTCCCGATAGCCCCCCAGAGGCCCACGCCTGAGCTCTCCTTCCTGGCGCCCCCAGAGGCCCCAGGATGGACGCCTCCAGAGGCCTGCCCCCGCGCCCAGGCGGCCCCTCCAGGCTTCTCCCACTACAATTGGGCTTAACATTTGCAACCAACTTAGGGACTTTGTCTGCTTAAACCCTCAACATCATACAATTAACTATTGTATTCCAAAGGAGTTCTCCAAGAACTAAGTCTCCTTTCTCTATGCTATTTTCCTTAACTTAATCATGCATGCCTACTATTGTACATGGACTTCACATGCTACATATCCCACATGAAAAAACCGTGACACCCCAACTTTTTTATATAATTGTTAATATTTATGATTAATACGAGTTTGTTTTAGCCATTGCAGTAAAAGACTTTTACCGTTGGTAAGTACCGAGGAGTTTCATGTTGAATTTTCATTGAATTTTTGAAGTTGGTTGACATTGTATAGAAATTGTAGAATTTATCAAGACGAGTCCGTAGACGCGAGAATCGTCAAAATTGAAGTTACGACGAGAAAGTTACGATCGACGGAAGTTTGTTGAAAATTAATTACAAAGTTACCGTATTTGGAAACATATATATATATATATATATATGAGGTTTCCGTTTCGGGTAAGGCAGTGGCGGTTTGGGGCGGTCGTCGGCGGCGGCACGCCGTTCGGCCACCTCCGACCACGGGACTAGTTGGGTTCGACTCTGATCCATCCCCTCTATCTAATTTCAACCTTTATTCTAGCGATGGAGCATCAAGGAGAGAGAATCGAAGAGAAGAAATTCCCTGGGTTTTCCAGGTTCGGGCTCGACGTCACCAGCGTGGTTTTCGGCCGATTCAGGTATGGAACCGAGGTCATGAGAACCTCTTTATGGGTTTTCTTAGCTTGTATTGATTATATTTGCTGGTTTTGCATTGATTGGAATCAGAATCATTAGATTCCGATTGGATTCAGTTTAGCCTCCGTCGGACACGGCAGGGCCGGTGCTTATTGACGACGGGGTGAGAGGGGTTTTGCTCCCCACCTCATCGTGAGTCGATTGAGGGGTAGTTTTAAGCTCCGCCGTGGCTCTACGGCAGATATCAGAGCCGGATTCAATTTTCGGCTTTGGGCTTTCAGGGCCGATTCCGGCCACACGTGCTAGAATCTGCCTTTGGTTATTTGAGTAATGGTGTTTGGCTCTTCACGAGATTTCTATCGATGTATTCTTCGTCGCCCTCTTTGGCGGCTCGTGGCCAAAAATTTATCCGAAAAACTTTATTTTTGGAAACGTATCGAGTTATATGTCGTTAGGTTTGTATTGGTGATACGAACATAGTCATGAGGTTTAGAATGTGATTTAGGCTTCATCGTCCCAGTGGGTGGGCGGTGGTGATGGGGTTTGCCACCAGTGATAGTGCGGGCAGCGGAGAAATTAGTTTTGTTGTATGTCGTTACGACTTTTTCTTCGTAACAAGTTATTAAATCTGTTCTTCGACTAATTTAGTCGAATTGAGTTTTCTGATCGAGTACTTCCTCAATTTATCCAATTATTTTATTATTTTATCTTTTTGATGATTTTCAACAAGGGTCGGGTAGTCACAAATGGTATCAGAGCAATGTTCAAAGCTCGGACCAAGCTAATGTTGTGCACTTGTTTTTTTTCTTTCTAAATTGATTAACATAGTTTGAATGCTCGTATTGAGATTTAAATTGATTATTTTGTTCTTATTGAATACCGAATTACTAACATCAATAATTATCGAAAGGTCGTTACAAAATGATTATGTTTCCTATGACGATCTAGGTCAAGGTGAGTGGACTCTAGATTTTCACAGTCGAGTATGCGAGCGTTGGAATTGAATTAGATTTGTCTATTATTTATTTTAGTAATTACACTTTACGACTTCATTTATACTAGCTAGAGTTATTAATGGTGACGTTTTTCAGTTGCCTAGTTCTTCATGCTTTTATATTTTCAGCTCCACTCAGCTTGATTTCTAGATATATTCAACATTTATGCTTATGTTTGTAGTCCAGCTAGTTTAATTTTCATGTTAGTTTGTTTTAGTATATGACGCTTTCAGATTAGCACCCAGTTCAGATGTAGCTCAGTGTACGACGTTTTCAGTTCTATTAATTAGAGATCTTAAAAAGTTTTCGGTGTTTATGTTTCATGATTTTAGTTCAGCTAGCTAGAATTTTGATTTTGGTTTTAGAATATGACGCGTTCAGAATTGCGTCTAGTTCAGTTTTAGTGTATGACACTTCAGATAAGCATCTAGCTCAGATAAATATAAGCTTACAGTATTTCAGTTTATGGCTCTTATACCCATTATCCTGAAGGCTCAGTTGAAATCAGATACGAATGCGCATACGAGTCACTCAACTGATCATCGAGTGACTATGTCGTCTAAGCTAGCTAGACCTAAGATGACATTGGCGATATGCACTAGTTTGATTGCTTGATCACCGCCTTCCTATGTACACTCGGATTATTTGAGCTATCAAATTTCAGAGTGCCTACTTGATCACTCAGATATTTCAGTATACAGTTTTCAGTGTTGAAGCTTGTGGTAATAGATTTCAATTATTACATCGATGCATAGCTACTCGGTTGATCCTCGAGGGCACCATGATGGGTTATAGGTCCTAACCTGAGATTTACAGTTTAGCTACTCTATTTTCGAGGGCTCCAGGAAGAGTTAGAGACCTTGACCTTGGGTTTACAGAATAGCTACTCGACTGATCCCCGAGGGCACCAGGATGGGTTAGGGGCTACTTGATTTACGAGGGCATCAAGATGAGTTAGAGACCATAACTTGGGTGCAGATTTTTTGCTATTTATCATTCTTGATTAGCATTATGATCAGTTCGAAGTCCAAATATTATTCAAATATCACTATTTATGTAAAATTAATCAGTTACTCGCATCTATGTGGATTGTTTACGATATATCATCAGAGATTATGTAACAATCCGATGATGGATTGCTCATATGTTTGAGATTTCTATTGAGTTCTAGCTATATTTGATATACTTGATTTTTTCTGAAGTACCAGGGACTTCTTTCGATAATTGTTAATGAATTTGATGTGTAATTTGATTGTAACTGAGCTTTGTGTACAAGCATTGGTGACTCGGGGTATAGGTTGTGAATTGTGATTTGAAGTGTAATTAGACATTTTGGCAAGTTTGGGCATCCTACTTTTAGGGGAAACTTTGCCCAATTTTTCATAGAAATTTTCAGGGGTTTTCGTAGTTTTATGTTGTAATTTCGAGGACAAAATTATTTTAATGGAGGTAGTTTATGACACCCAAACTTTTTTATATAGTTGTTAATATTTACGATTAACTCGAGTTATTTTAAGAAATCGCAATAAAAAAAATTATCATCGATAAGTACTGAGGTGTCTCAGGTTGACTTTTTATTAAATTGTTCAAGTCGGTTGACTTCAGATAGAAATTGTAGAATTTGTCGAGACAAGTTCGTGGACGCGAGAATTGTCGAAATCGGAGTTACAACGAGAAAGTTACGATCGACGGAAGTTTGTCGAAAATTAATTACCCGAGTTACCATATTTGGAAACATATATATATATATATGAGGTTTCCGTTTCAGGTAGGGCACAAGTCTAGATAGGGGTTGACTTTTGGTCAACCCTCTATCCCGAGGAGGGAGAGAGAGAGAGAGAGAGAGAGAGAGAGAGAGAGAGAGCAACGATGGTTTGAGGCGGTCGTCGGCAGCGGCACGCCGTCTAGCCACCTTCAACCACGGGACTGCTTGGGTTCAACTCGGCTCCATCCCCTCTACCTAATTTCGTCCTTAATTTCGGCAATGGAGCATCGAGGAGAGAGAATCGAAGAGAAGAAACTTCTAGAGTTTTCCGGGTTCGGGCTCGACGCTTCAACAAGGTTTCCGGCCGATTCAGGTATGGAATCGAGATCATGAGAACCTCTTTATGGGTTATCTTAGCTTATATTGATTATATTTGCAGGTTTTGCATCGATTGGAATCGGGATCGTTCGATTCTGATTGGATTCGATTTGACCTCCGCGGGACACGGCGGAGTCGATGCTTATTGGTGGCGGGGTGAGAGGAGTTTTTCTCCCCACCCCGTCGTGAGTCGATTGAGGGTAGTTTTGAGCTCCATTGTGGCTCCATGGCAGAAATTGGAGTCAGATTCAATTTTTAGCCGTGAGCTTTCGGAGCTGATTCTGGCCAACGTGCCAAAATCTGCCTTTGATTATTTGAATAATATTTTTGGGATCTTCATGAGCTTTTCATCGAGGTATTCTTCATCACCGCTGCTGGCGGTCGACGGTGGTGGCACGTGGCCGAAAATTTATCCGAAAAAAATTATTTTCCGAAACGTGTCGAGTTATATGTCGTTATGTTCATATTGGCGATACAAACACAGTCGTGAGGTTTAAAATATGATTTAGGCTTCGTCGTCCCAGTAGGTGGGCGGTGGTGATGGAGTTTGCCACCAATGGCGGTGCGAGTTATGGAGAAATTAGTTTTAATGTATGTCATTACGACCGTTTCGTCGTAACAAGTTATCAAATTTTTTCTTCGATTGATTTAGTCGAATTAGGTTTTCTGATCGAGTACTTCCTCGATTTATCCAATTATTTTAATATTTTATCATTTTGACGATTTTTGACAAGGGTCGAGTCATCACACAAAGTTCATCATCAAGCATGTTCATAGTAGCTTTAAAATATGTGATCACCTAAACTATGCACGTGTGTGCTATATGGAAATTGATTCTAGCTTAATCGATCAATTTGTTCATAGCTAATTGGGTCATATTGAGTTGGTACGAGTGATGGTACAACCTCCGGGGTATACTCCCCATCCTCCAGGACATGGTTACGTCGTCTATGACAACCTCTAAATAGCTACTCACCAACTCACATATTTGACTCAATTACACATGACTCAATTTAGATTACCAAGCAACAATCTTTCATATACGCTTCAACCTATATGCTCTAAGTTCTTCACAATAGCCTATATTTAAGCATGTGTTAATGTGATTTAATTCAGCTTGCTACAATGATTACTTACTCACTACATGACTTACAAATATGTAATTCAAACGTGTTCTAAGTACGCCATGTCATGCTCTGAAATCACACAATATCAAGTCATATGCTTTGCTAACGCCCTAGGGGAATCCAACGTATCACTACACCTACGCGTCCACCTACAACATGCAACGCTATGGTACAAAAAATTCAATTACGCATCCAGGGTTACGGTTTGATGTGTGCATCCATGTGCATGCTACAAAATGGCAAAATGCTAACTAACTTAGACTCAGTGGACACACACATGTTGCTAGCCTAGCTCTCGGCCTAGCGGAACGTCAATTGACACTTTTACCACTCAACGTGACCACAATCTGCTCACGGACATGCACCTGACACCAACTCACTCAGTACAAGGTTTACCGCTGCAATAAGCACCACCAAGGTGCACATCCCTTTATTAATTTTCGCCAGACATATTACGTCAGATAGCAGACTCGAGGACTGCACCCCCCTTTTCACTAGTACTTTCACCCTTAGCACAATCATCCTACCAATGTGACTGGCACCCAACGCCCATCGCTCACTCATACGGACTCCCCCGGCGGTTTATCCCCCTGGACGGGATGTCCCCTGACGGGGTCCTTAACCAAGCGGCATTGGTTACCTAGAGATTTAGACTCTTCTCGGGCCCAAAAAGGCCCTAGCATCGTTGTCAACCGTCAAGCGGCCTCCAACAGCCTGAGTGCAGGTTGCATTGCGCACCTCACTCACTAACAGACCTCCTGGTGACTGATCCTCCAATGTGTGTTTCCTACGCGGTCCTCGACCTAGGACGCATTGGCTACCTGGGGACTTAGAATCTCCTCAGGCCCAAAAAAGCCCTAGCATCATTGTTACCCATCAGGCAGCCTCAAACAGCCTCAACGCTCGCTGCTACAACATTCGAAGTTCCTTGCTTAATGCTCATTGTTCTCACACATGACATTTCAAGCTCAACTCTCGCTGCATCAACGTGCGACATTCCTTGCTTAACACTAATTGTTCTCAGACACGACGTTTCAAGCTAAACGCCAACTGTCTCAGTGCACGACGTTCCTTGCTTTACACTCGCTGTTCTCACATACAACATTTCAAGCACAACGCATGTTGCATCGTACACGTTGTTCCCCACTTAGCGTTCATTGTTTTCATGCACGAAGTTTCAAGCTTAACAAACGGTGCATCGCGCACGTCATTCCCCACTTAGTGATTGCTGCTCTCACGCACAACATTTTAAGCATAATGCACGCTGCATCACACACATCGTTCCCTGCTTAGCGCTTGCTACTCTTATACATGAAGTTTCAAGCTTAACACACACTGCATCATGCACGTTGTTCTCCACCTAGCGTGTACTGCTTTCACGCATGACGTTTCAAGCTTAAACGCACTTTGCAAAACTCTACCCGCCAAACGCAAAGCAATACCCTGCCAACATATATTATGTGCAGGAGACCAATCTTGGTTGTTGAGTTAAGGGGACTCCGGAGTATGCTAAGCTACAACAACCTAGCGGCGCGACGTGTGGCCACATTAGTGGTTTCATTTTTTCAATTCTCCGATCAAGATTGATCTCCTTGACATGGGAACATGGGGACTTGGGGAACTTGTTTGTACCAGAAAGGGCTCAACCCGTAATTAAGCAACACTTAGCACTTTAACTAGCCAAATTAGAGAAAACAAAGAAAATGTAACATAAAGGAATATTCTACAAGCCACTTGTCACTTGATAAGTCATCCACTATGAGAAAATAACGACTTTGCCCTCAACCAAAACAAGCATCTTAGCAATCCCACATTGTTAGAAGAGGGAAGATATCCCTTACTCTTGCCTATATAAGAAGGCCTCTCACCTCACTCAAGGTACATAACACACTTCGCTTCTAGTGTGATAATTTTACATATTGCTCTACATGCTTACTGATTTAGGCATCGGAGCATTGAAGACGGGCTAACGCCATCTTCACCTCTAACGTTGTTTGCATGTTGTTGTAACAGGGACCCATGTCTCTAGCAAAGACCTCTACGGATTTCGGTAGAAACATCTATTAAAATAGACTAATGTGAGTCATCGAGTATCTCTATCAAAAATTTCTAGATACGGAGAGTATCTAGAGATACTTCCAATGATTGGTATCCAATTAAAGAATTTAGAAACTAAAATGAATTATATCATAAATCACTCGGAAAACAAGAGAGAACTATTAAGTATTAACAAAGGTTAATAGCAAAATCGAAGAACTGTATCTTTAACAGATAAAGATCCTTGATTATGTTCAAAGGATAGCCTGAGAACATAAGAAGTCAAGAGTAAGTCCACCTCGAACAGTCATAAGGAAAACTGATGACTTTAAACCACTAGAAGTTTTAAGAGGGAACCCTTCACCAAAATCGTTTCTTTTGGATCGAACAACAAATCTATCAAGTAACAGATTTCAAGAATCCAAGAATGAAGATGTTCGTAACATAATTATGTTGAGTATCTTTGGAAAGAAAAAAACAGTATAGCTACTTAATTTTGAAGAATTCGAATTCAACAAAATTGAAGAAATGTTCGAAAAATTTTAATCCCAAATTTTGAATTCAATTAGATTAACAAAAGATAAAATTTTGACATGTTGGATAGCCATCAGTTCAAAATTCTTGAATTCACTACTCCAGCAACAACAGAAGAAACAAATCTCCTTCTGATAACAACTGAAGAGGTTGCTAAGGCCAGAAAATGAAACTACAAATTTATGCACATTGGTGGAGTCCAAGTCGGCATAAAATTACTTGCTAAAGAATGCATAAATTGTTCAATTTTATGCGTCTTACAAGACAATAGACTGATTGATTGCTAGAAAAGTCTATTGGGAACCCTCCAAGCATCATTATGCAACCAAGTTGCATATTTCAACTGCTTCCCAAACTTTTCAACTAACCTGACTGATGCAGCTCACTTTTTATGGCTGAGAGTCAAAACAGATGACACTTTAATGAAAGACGACATGTAAAAGCTTGTTGTGGTTTATAGCATTTACTATAAACTAATGACAAATTAGAACCAAAGATCAAAATAACAAATAATCCTGGTCTTACTACTGGATTTCTCACCAATCTGAAAAATCATTCGGAGCAGATTTATAAGGTTACATGGGATGAGGTAACATTTCCACTGGAATATAAATTTTTTTGGCGCTATAGAAAAGTCAGAAAGTGTAAGAGCAGTAGTCTATGAAAATAGAAGAACTGGAGACATTAACCTAAAGTTCGAAAGACACATAAGAAGTTAGGTATCCCTCGAAAGCTTGAAAGATGAAAGCTCTAGATCATTCAGAAGATGCAGCTTTTCCAGAAAAAATGGTACTAGAAGTACCAAAATTTCTATAACAGAGGAAACCAACCCAGTGATGGAAGAAGAATTAGATGTTGAATTGGAAAGAGATATCAGCATGCTAAAATCAGAAAATCTCTTTGAGCTTTATGAGGAAGTAGAAAACTACAAAGACCCCTCTCATCTGGAACAATTGATCAAAGAGATCGAAAGTTTCACTTTCAAAAAGGAAAGAAAAGTCTTTCCTTACTAAGAGGTAAAAATGGAAGAAGGAGAGTCTTTAGGAGCTATAGAAACCATTATAAACAAAATTGGTGGAAATACAAGACTTTCAAATATGAAAGACCCTATTGAAAGAAAGGGGAAATAAGTTCCTGAAAGTTTATTCCACATGAAAATACACCAAAAGCACTGATTATGCAATTTGGTGTATGACTTGATCTAAACAAATATCTAGATAAGAAGAAAGGCATATATGAGTTGGTTGCTACCTTATTTATGGTAGCATGTACTACCTACAAAAAGTTTGAAGCGCCCGACTTACAAATAATGTGACGACCCGAACCAAAATCAGTAGAGTAATCAGTACGATTCACGAGATTAAGCTTAATCGCGATTAGTCGTTAATTGTGTGGTTTGCTGATTTAGTTCGCGACTTAATTTTTGGTCGAGAATTTGAATTGAGTGTCTTCACGGAAGTTGTTGAGCACGTGATTTCGAGCTCGAGGGAAGTTCCGGATGATTTTTTCGATAACCGAGGAATATAATATGATTATTTGAAGTTTCGGGTTATCGACGAGTTTATCCGTTCGTTTCGTATTTATCCGAATCATTTTGGTTATTCGTTTCGAATCGTCGATCGACCCGAGGGCGAGTATAAATATCGGAAATAGTCGAGAAATAGTCGTAAAAACACGGTTTGAGGTTTGACTGGCGTTGACCATACGTTGACCTTCTATTTTTGGAAAGTGACCGTTGACCCGTGAAGGGAGAATGCGACCCGTTTGTGCTCGCCGGCCGACCTGATTTTTCCGGCCATCTCCGGCCACGCTGAGAGTACCAATCGATTCCCCTTGACTTCCTTTAATGTTTTATGTTTAAGTTTGCTTAAATTGGTGAGGTTTTGGTTGAACCCGATTCGGGTCCGTTTCAAGTATATCGCCGGTATTGGTTTGTAGTTTTCCGGCGAGCTATGGTGGTGGTAGTTAAGGGGGTTCGACTCCCCTTGCCCCTGTGAGGCTCACTGTGTGTTTAATTTTGGCTAAGGTTGAGATTTGAAGTGAACCCGATTAGGTTGCCGGAGGAGGAATTCCGTTTGGTTTCGAGTGAAATTGGTGTGGTTCTAGTGAGAATTAGACTTGATGGTAGTTATAAAAGAGGATGGGCTTGAGGTGAGCTTCAAAACTGGAGCTTCCTCACCGGAGAAAGTCACCGTCGGCGGCGGTCAACGGCGGCGCTCCGGCGAGAGGGTTGACTTTTCAGATTTCGGTGTTTTTAATGTCATTTTTCTCGTAATCGCGCCCTGATTATCATCTAGAGGTTTTCGTATTGATTTGGGTATCGGATTTTCAGTCGAAGGTTTCGCGTGGAGATTTCAGAAATTCAGTCGATTATTTTGTACAGTTTAATCTGTTTTCGGGAACGGTTGGTTACCGTGATTAAGTACAGTATTGTGGACTATGGTTTTGATCAGATGTATTTATGATTATTCAGGGGATCGAGATCGAGATCGTGCTTCAGGCGAGGGATCTTCCGCTGGACCACGAAATTAGCGCGAGTGCGCGCTTGCTGATCCGTGAGTGGACACGTTTATATTTTCACAGTTGTTTGCGAGTTCGCGATTTATAATTATTTTTCGTATTTACTTTATACGATGTTGAGTTATATGTTATTTTCGGAGGTATTGTTTTATATTTATTGGTGATGGCATTACTGCATCGATGTTTCGGCTACTCGGCTGATCACCGGTAGTCCGCCAAAGTTGAGAGATTCCTCTGGACCAGAGTTGAGAGATTCCTCTAGGCAGGGTTGAGAGATTCCTCTGTATGCCGCCGGGGTTGAGAGATTTCCCTGGCCTATCACCGTCGGGTTTGAGCGATTCACCTGACGTCGGGCTTGAGAGATTTGCCTGACAACCTCCATATATATGTTTTCCGAACTCGCACTGTTTTACATTGATTATGTATATAACTGGTGAAAGACATATGTTTATTTTCGTCCACTCCCTCCAAAGTTTTATTTGCCTTTCCCCTGGGCTTTTCGGTTTCGGTGCCCAGTTTGCAGTTCGGATTCCGATGTCTCACGTCGCGGTTGGAGGCTAGTGATTCGAGCTACCTGTGTTTTCCAGTAGGTCCTTGTTTCGCCTACTGATGTGTATATTGTATATATTACACTAGAGGTCGCTCTGATACATTCTGATACATGTTTTATACGGATTTTCTCGGATATATTATATATATTACAGTATGTTTACTGTTTATTGATTATGATATGATATTGAGAAATCCGGATGTGATTGGTGCCCACGGTTTGGCTTTTGTGGCTTAGGATGAAATGTTATTTTCAGGGTGCAGGTTAATGCAATTCCACGTTAGCAACGTTACTCTGCCGAAATTTTTAATGGTTTTTGTTGGTTCTCATTTTCAGAAGGGGTTCGATTCCGGTTTAGGCAACTGAATCGGAGTTGGGTCCTTTCAAATAATCTATGAATCAACACTTACAGGAATGGTAGAAATGTTCTATTTTGCTTTCAAACTAACTTTTAGGGGTAAATAATGGTTGGAGAAATTAAAATATGACAAGTCTCCATGTACCTTCGCAACTCTGATCTATGAACAATTATGTGGAGATATCTCATATTTTGGAAATAAAGCTAAAGAGTTAGCAAAAATCAACATATTGCTTTCAAGATATGCAATATGAAGTACTTCGAGGAATATCTAAATAAATTCCAAGAATACTACTGCACAATATGAGAGTTGAAAAACAACAACTTTTATAGAAAGCTTTTTAAACCCTGGAGGACAGCCGTGAGGGAGAGTATAGAAGAAAAATCATTAGAAAGTTTTTCAGTAGGGGGAGTTGCCAAAATAACCAAACAACTGATGTATGAACAATGTAAAGCCTGTTGGAAACGTTTGGCTTAGATTTGAGCCATTTGGAATCCCAAATCAGAAAAGTGCAGAGTTATCCATTGTTGATAAGGACTTGTATCACACACACTGATGTCGAGGCCTTTTGTGTTAAAATCTTGTACTCGTTGGATCCCGGATGGCTAAATGGGGATAGTACCAGCATTTTTGACCTCGGGTGTGTGATATTCGTCGCTCGCTTTTGTACAATAATTGGTATTAGACTCCAGGCTACGATTGAGATTTGGTCTCGTACAATTGAGTTACAATTTGGTAGAGCTTGCCTTTGTTTGGAGATCACAAGATTTGAAGCCTATGCTTGTGGTCGAGGTGGAGTTATTGTAATTTAGATTATGAGACATTTGTAGATGACTGTGATCACACCAAGGTGGAGACTGTTAAAAAAGTTTGGCTTAGATTTGAGCCATTTAGAATCGCACATCAAAAAAGTGAAGAGTTATCCATTGTTGATAATGAGTTGTACCACACACACTAATGCTGACAACTTTGTATTAAAATCCTGTACCCGTTAGATCTCAGATGGCTAAATGGGGAGAGTATCGACATTTTTGACCCCGTATGTGTGGTATTCGTCGCTCGTTTCCGCACAACAAAGAGAACACAAGAGAAAATCTATAATAAAACAACTTAAAGGAACTGATTTCTGCACCATAATCGCAATATTCCAACCAACTAGGGATACGATGCAAAATAAGCAGAAAAATAAAGGAAAACACTTCCACAAATGTTTCAGAGGAAACGAAAGGAAGAATTGGAGATTCAAGAAAATCTCCAATTACAGAAGAGAGAAACAGAATACAAGAAAGAGATTCTTTAAGAATAAAAGATTCTCTCAAGAAACTGAAAAGATGAGAACATGCATATGTTGGTTATGCAAGGCCAAAGTGCACTATGTTAACACGTTTAAGAGAAAACGAAAGGAAGAATTAGAGATTCAAGAAAAGATCTGATTACAGAAGAGATAACATAATCCAAGAAAGAGATTCTTTAAGAAGAAAAAGTTCTCTCAAGAAACATAAAAGTAGTGAACATGCATGTGTTGGTTATGCAAGGCCGAAGTGCTCTACATTAACGAATGTCCTAAGAATGATGAAAGAAGTTTGAAAGCTCTTCTTAGAGGATATGAAAAAATCATAGAGATGGCCAATATGAAAGGCTACAAGATAGTCTATTCAGAAGATAAAGATGATAATATATCTGTCTATTCAGAATGGGCAGAAAATAAATTGTCAAAAGAATAAAAAACAGATTTTGAAGAAGGGTATGAACCCAGAAGGGTTTATCTCCTTGAAATAAAAAAATTGAGAAGAAGGCACTGAAGAAGAAAAGATTTCTTTTTATAAAGTCAATTCTGAATCATTTGTCTGTGACTACTGTCATTGCTATGAGAAAGATGATCTTTCCATGTTTTGTGAAGAGTCAGAAAAAATGTATCACAAAGAATGCTTCATAGCTGAATAAATCAGATTATTGAACAAGAGTGGAGACTAATTCTATGAGATAGAATAAAAATAATGAAATTCTATAAAGAGATTTAGAAAGAATGAAATTCAATACTACTACTGAAAAAGAAGAAGTAGTATATGCAGAAAACCCAGTTTATGAAGAAGAACAATGCAGTCCTTTCATAAAAATAGTAGAAGAAAAAGGTTTTCTGAAACATAATTTGTGCAAGGCAGCGAGTACTTCTACAAGTAAGTTCAATAACTACATGGAAAGTGAATTAATATTTATGTGATACAAGAAGTATCATTTATATGCCTATGTAGATAATGGTCTTCGCTTCACCCTAACAAAAAAGATTCCTATACCTGACGAACTAGATAACTAATCCAAAAATAAGTGAAATTGGGAAAACTGTAGAAGGAAGAAGAATCTTTATGAATACAGTTGCCAAAAAGGTTCAAATTTCGATTGAAAGAGGAACCTTTGTAATTGAAGATCTTTGACAATCAGAAGGTTAAGACTCAAATTTGTTTCAACATTGAGCTTTATTGGGTAGTGTTGCGGGACTGTGACCAGGTCGAGCCGTTCATTGAGGCTCATAGGTCCAAAATGCAGACAGACAATTCAAACATGCGTCTTAACTTGTGTGATGAGTAGCATAAGAAGGAATTCCCTAATTATTTCATCAAATGGGTATGTTAATTAATTATTGTTAATATTATTCATTGTTTTGACCATGAGAAATCCGGATGGAAGTCGGAACCCACGGTTTGTTATTTGGAATTTAATTATTCGAAGTGTTTTCCTTCTTGCTGGTTTTTGGTTTCCTTCACTTTTAGGGGAAATTATGTCAAATTTTTGATTGAATTAGACATTCATATTGTACTTGTTCACAATTTTGCAGATGAGAAACCTAGAAAAATAACCTAACAGCTGGTGGTGGACATGGGGTTGCACTTATTGGCATGTAAGCTGGTGCAACAAAATATTTATTTTGCATGTGTTTTCAAAGGGGTAAAGTTTCTGACATTGAACCGAGATGAAGGCAAAAGAACACAAAATAGTAGGATTGCGGTAGGGGAAAACGATGATGTATACTACGAGGTTCTTGTTAATGTCGTTGACATACTATATGCAGATAGAATACATGTCAGGTTTTTCAAGTGTAAATGGTTCAAGCATACGAAGGAAGATCCTGGCCTTTTATCAGTGAATACAAACACAAGATGGTGTGAAGATAAGTTATTCACTCTTGCTACCTTGATTAGGCAGATGTTCTATTTGAATGATCCGATTAGGATCAAGGTTGGAAAGTAGTTAACCATACGTCTCACCGAAATATATGGAGTGCCACAACACTTGAAGGGACATCTAGTACTACAGAGACTAACATTATGGATAATGTCAATGACCCATATCAAGAGTCTAATACTTCTGATATCCCCGACACAAAAACTTATTCGCCCGAACGAACACTTACCCAGGCCAATCGGACCCACTAATCTTTCTCAAATTGAGATCGAACTTCTAAATTATAGCAATGCCTCTGAAGAGGAGCTGGATGATGACAACGTATACGAGGATGATGAGAATAAGTCAGGTGACGGTAGGGAGAATGATTCAGACGATGCAGATTATGCTGGAAGTGATTGATGATTAATATTGTTGTCTAAGTGTTTGTAATACTTCAAATTAAGAGTTTGTAATTCAATTCTAATTATAAATTTTGACTTCAAAATTCTTTCTTGTATACGATAAAGATACTTTGGTGGATGACTTGAAGTATGAATGTAATGCTTGAAGTCTATGTTTTTCAAGACACTGAATTTTCATCGACTGGTCGAAAGAATTTCGAACCGTTCATAAATTATCTAACTTAGACGACGAAAGTTTAACTACTTTGTCGTTGGAATACTTAGACGACAAAATTTTAACTACTTCATCGTCTAACTGGCTACCCAAAAGGCTAAACCTTAACTCTTAACCCTAAACCTTAAACTCTAAAGCCTGAAAATTAGACGATGAATATGTGAATATTTGCAGTTTTAGTCCTACTTAGATGACCAATTTTCACAATTTTCGTTGTCTAAGATGAGTTTCTTAATCTAACCTCTAAAAGCACGATCATGTGTACCATGTTATACCATGACCAATACACTGTGAGTGTTCGAAAAATGAAGTTACGAATATTCATTTATGAACGTTTTTGTTTTGTTGAAATTTTAGTTTTATAGTTGACTATGCTGATCAAACCCTTACCGAACTTCGATTTGATCAAAATTTTGTATACTTACAAATTATGTTGTGATTAATATATCTAGCGACTGATTTCATCAAATTCAATTTCGTTAATATTGATGGCCGGAGTGAATATAGACATGCAAACACTTAAGTTATACAACATTAGTAGATAAAAAACAAGTCTTTACTCTTCGATCGACTTATTATCTCAAATTTTAATTATTTTCTATCTGGTTGATAAAATTAGTTTCTACATCAGTGGACACGCTCTTAACTTCAAGAACGGGTTTACGAATTATATTTTACGATCGTTTCCGTCTTTTAGCTATTTGTCGATAATCATTAAATTTAAATTGATCGAATCCTAAACTAATCCGATTTGCGTTATTTTTTTTACAACATCGTTTAAATGTAATGGTTACATTTGACAGTTGATTTCTAATGATTCTTAAGCACGTAACAATTTTTTTTCTTCAGATATCTCTGAAACATACAACAAGGCGATGAAAACTATTATGTTTTTCCGTCTAAGTCAAAACATTAATGGTTTTCGTCGTAAAAGTGGAAACATTAATTACTTAGACGATGCAACCGTTAGACTTCATCGTCTAACCCCAAAAATTTAGCGGTACTATTTTTTCCGACAAATTTTTTTGAGATTTTGTAAAGATCCTAGACGACGAAATTGGTTATCTTAGATGACGAAGCACTTCTCCATCTAAGTGGGAATTAACAACATCGATTGAATCGATCTCTTCCCCAATTCATTTGAAAAAATCCCTAAAATTCATCCCTCTCTCCTCTCCGAACCATGTCGGTGCCCTAAGCCATACTACCGCCGCTCCGAGCCACGCCGGCCACCACCGATGTCCCGTCCCACATGACCCCGAGCCACACCGACCTCCTCCTCCGACGTCAACGCTCTCTCTCCACCACTAATCGGAATCACCATGATACCACCGCCACAAACATATTTTGAGCAAAAGAAATTAAATTTTCTTAGTTTTATTGACTTATGGGTAGTGGCAGCTAGAAGTGTAGTAGTGTAGTAAAACCAAATTCCTGATTATATATGACAAATTTGTTACTGGGTTTCCATAATTGTTTAACCTGGTTCTAGTAGTGTAGTATGTTATATGGTTTAAACTGGTTCTTAATAGAGCAGTGGTTGTTTTGGATGCTGTATTGGAAATGGTTGTTTTGGTGTAACCCACACCGATATCGGAATTGGAATTGGTTTACTGTTTGAAAGGAATTAGGCATGGATTTTGTGTGAAAATAGACATTACACTTCTGAAAGAAATTATGCATGATATATGAATTTTTTTGGTTTTAGCGATAAAGAAGATACCTGGCAGGAAGAAGAGGCAGCCCCAAATTCAGAAGGAACAGTCATTACAACAAGTGCAACAACGTATATGTTATATTGTTGTGTCAGAGGAGTCCATTTCGGCTCAGCTGGCACCGAATCCTCTTAATGCTCCCTCTGAAGTGACGTCATCCCCGACAGTCGCGCCAATGACATCCGCTTCAGCCGCGCCATAGACGGCATCAACTGCATCATCACTAAATGTGGCATCTACTGAATCTGTGTGCTTTAGTGTCAGGCGCAAAGTGAACACCAACACCTCAGGACCGCCCTCGAAACGCACTCGTGGGTTGCTAAAAGAGGCTAAAGTCGAGGTGTTCATAAAGGCAATGGGGCAGAAGATCAAGGTGACGTACGATCCCTTCACCAAAGGCCCTCCGACAACGGGGATCAACAGTTTGCATACGAAAAGCATTAGGTATATTATACGGAAGAAGATATCTATGAAGACGGCGACTTGGACAGACCTCAAGCAGGAGGCGACGATGAAATTATACCACAGTAAGAGTTTTGATTAATTTAATTTAATTTTTTGAATTAATTATAAATTTTAGGATTTGTGGTTTAGGAATAAATATATTTTATTTAATTTCTTTTTATATTTTTCTTGTAGCTTTTATATGAAATTAATATGATTCCGGAGATGTATACATACTTAGAGATTGTAGCTAGAAAGATATACTCTGATTGAAAATACAAACTGCATTTGTACTACCGCGAGCACGGCTCCAATGTCCCTCAGGAGTTCGTAGATAGGCATGAAGATTGAGATTGATTGATCGCACCACTTCGAGACCGATGAGTATAAAGTAATATATATTTTTTAAATAATTAATTTTAAAATTATTATTAATTTTTTTGTTATTTAACATTAACTACTCATTGATCAGCAATCGTACACATAACATTCCACCTGTATTTCCACCTTGTATGACTGAAAAAAAAAACGTTACCCAAGTATAACTACTTTTTTACCCAAAACTAGATTACTAACAAAAGCTATTTGTCTAATTTACATGAAGCTCTTCCAATCATCTAGTGAGTAGTGACTATCCGAGGTTTATTTATTATTATTATTATTATTTAATTTCCTTTGTTGTGTAACAGAAAAAATGGGGCACCAATAAAAGAAGTTTACTGTAAATTGTCAATTTTGTAGAAACAACCCTCTCCATCCAATTCTTACACAATACAATATTAACAAAACCAGGCCCGGCTACTGTGCATGACTATTATCTCTGATTTTGGAAGATTTCCCATGATAGCCTACAGAGAAAACCTTATCATACTGAACCCCACTCAGAAGCCCTAATCATCAAAACAAAAAATTTCATCATAGAGAAGGCATTACCTCTCCAACATCCCGAGGTTTCTTGAACTTGGTTCCCTTTCCTTTAATTTTAGACCATATATCCATGGCATTGTTACTGCACCAAATAAAATGTATCTCAATATACTAATAAATCTGGCTACTCGAAATATAAACCCTAAATAAAATCCCTACAATATACCATTGATAATCTCCAAACTTAGTAGAAGGAACAACAGCCGGCTCGACACCTGGCTCATCAGGCACAACTGTTCGAATCGATACATCAAACAGCTGAGCTAATTGCCGCTTCAAACTCGGCACATTCTCTTCTCCCTGAGCCACAACAAAATAAAATCCAACCTCAGATACACACAACAAAGTCGAAAGTAAAGCAGAATCGAGAGTAGCGTACATCTGCTGCCATGGTCGTTGTTGATACTGAGCGAGCTTTAGTTGCAGAGACGAGCTTCCTAGATGTTGCCTTCAACAATTCTGTCTAGTTCCACAATGACTACATCAAATTACAACTACAACTATGAATAACGAACATAAACCCTAACGAAACGAATTTCTCGGTAACCATAAACCCTAGTGAAACGAATTCTCAAAGTAACCAATGGAGAGAGAGAGAGAGAGAGAGAGAGAGAGAGAGAGAGAGAGAGAGAGAGAGAGAGAGAGAGAGAGAGAGAGAGAGAGAGAGAGAGAGAGAGAGAGATTTAAGTAAGAGATTACCGACAACGTGATGAGAAGACAAAGAGAGACGACCGAGAGAGCGAAACGGTGAACAAGTAATCGGGCAGAAGTAGGAGGGTTATGGAGGACCCTAGCATTGTTTTTATGCTCTCACTCTATTTTCTTTATATATGTAATAAAATTCTCCTCTTTTTTTTCCTCTTTTGCTTGGGAAAACGGCTTAACTGTCCCCGAATTTTATTTATTTATTTTGCTTTTGGTTGCACTTCTCGAGCTAGAGCTAATAAGACGTTGACACGTTTCCATAGAGAAGATATGGGCCCATCGGTTCCATGCGACGAAAGGGCCGAGTAGTTAGTTGAATTGAATCTAGTGTGGACTTTGAGCTTGGGGTACAAGGCAAACCCCAATCAGACCAATTTTACAATTTTGTTACTGTCACATTGAGTGATGATCTGTCGATGGATTTGAACATAGAGTCATTACAAGTGGTAATGTGAAATCTATTTTTAAAGACCCATTGGCTGTTGCCTTAGCCGAACACCAGTTTGAAGAAATAAAAATCAGTAGGTTTGATAAAAAAAAATAAAAATTAGCAATGTTTAATAAAATTATATTTCATATTTTTGGTGTGTCTCGTTGTTCTAATTAAATTAGATGTAGATTATTCAGGAACATTGATTTGTAAAGGTATATATTTAAGGTCTTTTATCAATAAATAAAAATATAGTTTAAATCTTAATCTCAATTACTACATATATGTTTATCATTTAACACGTTATCAACAAGTTCTGAGTTGATAACCAACAATCAATACAAAGAAAAAAAAAATCATAACCCTAAAACACTACTGAAGACTACTACCGCCACCGTCGCCGATCATCACCGTCGCCAAAAAAGTCGCTGTCCATGCATGTCTTGTAGCATCTCCTCAAATTTCGCCAAGATTGCTCGGCTACCCAAGTTCGCGTTAGGAGAGAGTTGTCACCTCGTCGTCAACAAACTACAATTATAGTCATACCCAGCATAATACCAATCGACGTAAATTTTTCTAATATCCTACTTTAGAGATTATGTTGACAAACTTAATTTCTGCAGCACCCTAGATTCTAGGTTTTTCTTTTGCTTTGAACTATACTATGAATCGAGCAAAGGGGATTTCATCACTCTTTTACTCAAAAATCTTGATTAGTGACGGTTCTCAGGGAGTCACGATATAAATGAAAAAAGAAAGAAAAATCGATACAAGTGATTGATTATGAATATCAAGATTTCTTGGTGTGGTATAAAGTCATCGTTTATCGATTATCAATTTTTGTGACCATACATCTTGGATCACATTCTTATTCCCAAAAGTTGATATTAGTGATCGTGATTTCGATACTAATTGTCTATTTTGTAGATGACTACGACTACTGAGCCGGCTGAGCCAGAGTTTGACATTCTTGATAAAAATAAAAAGAGTATCATCGTTGGGTCTCTGATGTAGAAAATACTTTCATCATAACGAGATACACCAACATTATCTTCACATTGACTGAGGCCAATGTGGCTACCCCAAATAATAAGATTAAGGCTTAAGCCCTCATGAGGCGTCATATCCATCCAATTCTCAAGAAGCAGTACTTGAAAAAGACAGATGTCAATGATTTATGGGATGTTCTGAAGCAATGCTTCAACAACATGCATGATGCACAACTTCCAGAATTGACCAAAAGATGGGAAATCATCCGTTTATTTGATTATCCAAGGGTTTATGCATACAACCAAGTTATGTTAAAACTACAATCTGAGCTTGGTTTCTGTGGGGTTGAAAAGACTAATCAAAAATATGATCGAGAAGTCGTTGAACACATTATCTTCTTCCATGAGTTGCTCATCAGTACCGGCTTGAGTACAAACAAGGAAAAATAAAGACATTCAGTGATCTCATAAATATTTTGGTTAAACAAAAGAGACATCATGAGATAATTCTCGACAACAACTCAAGGCCCACTAAAATCAAGAAAACACCTGAGAATTATAACACTGGAGGGAAGACACGTAAGGACAATAAGAATAATCGTTCTAAGCCTTATAACCGTGGAGGGCATGCTTTACGTGGTGGGAGAGGAGGGTGTGACAATGGTAGAAACCAAAGCTGAAATCTGACTTAGCATGAAAATCAGGACACCGACGATAACTCCAACAAGAACTAGTCAGGTTCCAAAAATGAAGGATCTTCTTCACACTTTGATCCATCAGAAAATATCCATATTTTAAATGTGGCTCTACTAAGCATATGGACAAGAAATGTCATGCAAGTAAGAAAATTCAAAGTATCTACAAGAGGCACAAACAATACTTGACACAAGAGGATAACTTTGTTGGGGAAGAGTATGAGATGGAAGAAGACGTTGATATCAAACTCATTGCAGCAAACAACAAGAAAGAGAGTCTTGAGACTCCGGATTTTGATTAAGTCTATATATTTGGTTGTTATTTCTACTATGTAATCTTTCAAGTTTAGTTTTTGGCTTGTTTAGTCATGTTTTTCAGACTTTGTTATTAGTCGTTTTTGAATAAGACATCTTTGATGTACTTCAATTGCCAAGTAATAAAATTTCTCTATTTTTTGATAAAATGAAAGTGCAGAGAATTTTATTACCTCATAATGCATGAATGGTCTGTATATAATACTCCATGACACCACAATAACACAGAAAAAGAAGAAAAAAAAAGAATTTTGGTCGGGGTCATGTTTCGACTCGTCGACCAGGAGTTCCTGAAAGGGTCTTCGACCCGTCGATGAGGTCCTTCAACAAGTAGAATTTTGTGGTATTGTAAGTCCTTTTTTGGTTAAAAGTTTTGACATCTCGATGGATTATTTTGACCCGTCGATTCAAAGACCCTGGACTCATTTTCGTCCCGTCTAGAAATTTCTTGACCTGTCGAAATCCATGGTGCGTTGATAGTCCCTTTTGGGACATTTGATGTTTTTTGTACATCAGTTCTGTTTCGCCATGTCAATCACTCTATAGGGGTCACAATCCCTTGAAAATCTCAAAGTGTTCACCATGTCTTGAGTTCAAAACCTAATTAATTTACATTCTTGTGTAGATGTCTGAAGGCGAGATTGAGTATTTGGCAGATAACTAGATAGTGTTACTACCACACTATTATGTGGAATATGCAATTATTTATGGATCTTATGCCATATAGTTCTTTAGTGACTACCATGATTAGTTCAACACCGGTTATATAAGGGCGTGGTTCTGCACAATTCTTATTATCATATGGTACTAGAATTCATGTCACTGATGCCTTATACACGTCAACGGCCAATCAAACCTTGCTAAGTTTTAAGAACATTCGCGCCAATGATTTTCACTTCGATCGAACTTCATCAAACTCGAATCGGGCGCCGCCATGGTCGGCGGTCCGGATGGTTTCGGTCGACGAGGGTTAGGGGCTTTTGCTTCTCTTGTTGGGACAAGTTGAACGTGGCTGGCCTCGAGCCTCGTGGTAGCTCGATGGCGGCGTTGCATCACTGATTCCATCATTTTAAGGCAGGCTCGGTTCAAGGCCGATTTCGACCTGTAAACATTGGAATTAGAGTTGGGTATAATTAGACAATTGGATGGGCTCTCTGGGAGCTTTCAACGGTGTATCATTCAACGTCACCGGCGGTGTTCGCCGATGGTGGTGCGTGGCTGCACACATTGCTATCTGTGGCGGCACGTCTAGCCAAAAAAATATTTTGAAACTTGTCATGTTTTTCTTTCGTTAGGTGCTGCACACGTTGCGAGTATATTCATGAGGTTTAATTCGTGTTTAGATGTCGTCGACTCAGTGGATGGATGGGTGGTAGTGATGCGTGGGGTAACGTGTCACTGCCAATGAGTGCGGTCGACATAGAAATTTTAGTGTGTCATATATCGTTGCGACCTCATTGTAGTAACGGGTTAATCAAAAGAGTTTTGACTTGATTTGATAGAGTTTAATCCGTCAATTATTTACTGAATATGTATAAATATTTAATTAATTTTATAATATTCTAGTAGGGTCGGGTCATCACACAAACTCCAACAATTGCCCGCTATTTAGAACCTCAGACAAGATATCTCTTTACATCTAGATTTGCATATTGTCACTTTGATGAGACATACTTCCCGCCGTTAAGGGGAGAGATGAATTGTTCTATTCAACTTGAATGTCATAAATTAACCTAGTCAAACTCCACTATAACTCATCATGATCCCCGCACTTCTTAGAGTGAGATAGAAGTGCGATGTATTCTCAATATTCAGAAAGTAGCAGATTCGATGTTTGACTCATTTACTGATATCGCGAAAGTGATGAGATCGGATATACTTGCTGCAAACGTTTGACGACGAACGATGTACATTTCGTCGTCTAGGTGACACAACTAAGACAACGATGGTGTTACCATTTCGTTGTTTAAGCAGAAATACTTAGACGACAAAACGTTTTTCTTCATCGTCTTAGTCCTTCTATGCGATGACAAGTTTCATCGTGATGATTCACCATGTTTCGTCGTCCATAGTATTATGCGACAAAATTGGTTTCGTCATTTTAGAGTGAACTTAAACGATGAAACTTTATAATTTTATCGTCTAAGTACCTTGACCTAGGCACTTAAATGACGAACCTTAAACGAAGAAAATTTCACTGTTTAAGAAGCTAAGCGATGACATATTGCTCTTAGACGACGAAACTATTTTGTCGTTTAAGAGTGTTATTTTAGTAGTGTAGCCTATCTCAAACGGCATACTGTAAATGCTTATTAAGACTGTTAAAGGCTGCTGCTTTGAACATCTTCAAATATCAACTGAACACCTTCTCTGAGTTAGTCTTCCAAACTGACCCATATCTAGCTTTTTATCAGAATATTTTGCTTGACAATTTAATGTTTGCTTCCAAGAACAAGACAAAAGGCTTATGATGGAAGCCATAAATGCCTTAGTTGAAGAACTGAACCAAAAAGGAAAATAACAAAGTGTTGTTAATGAACCAGTGATGCAGTACATCAGGACTCCTAAAAGTACTGAAGTATTGATTCAGGCTCTTAAAGAGCCAGAGTAGTTCAAATTTCATTATACCATTGGACGACACTCAATCAAGACAGTTCTCCAAGATACACTTTTCACTGTTCTAGGACCATTCCCAGGAAGATACATAATGAATGTTCAAAGTGAACATCTGCAAGAGCACAAATTGTGGTTGTTGATAATGACTTTGTTCATCATTTATGGACAAAGACTAATGTTGATCTTAGGGGATTGCTTGCTATCATTTGCAATACAGTTAAGAATGTAAGGAAGTACAAATGCATTCTTAGACTTAAGTTCTAATCTACACCTTCAAAATGGGTAGGTCTGTCAATGGGGCGGAGCAAGACTGGATCAATCTAGATCCTGATTCGTTTAAGTACAGAAAAAGCCAGACCTGATATAACCCGTTCATCCGGTGGATATTTAATAACCAAATCCGGATCCGGATTCGACGGATCAACGGAGTGGATCCGAACCCGTTTATTAATATGCTAATTACTAAACTTACTCTTTTTTTTATCAATATGCTAATTACTACTAATATGTCACATAACCCCGTGACACAACCAAAATATTTCATTAAAGCAAACTAGATAGACCAAAATAATAAATTTCTAATTTATATTGAGGAACTTGTCAAGAAATAAATCGTTTTAGATTTCAATCATTTAATTGATTAATATTTTTATATAAATTTGATAAAGATATTTAATGTTTTTCAAATGGACTTTTAGATTACAAACATTTTATATATGTAAATATATTAATTATTTTAATAAATTAAAAAAATAAACGGGATGAATCATAAACGAATCGAATCACTTGTGCTCCGGATCTAATCCGTTTAGTAAACAGATCAAAGGGTCAGGGTCACAAACTAGTCAATCAACGGGTCCAAAAATCAGATTCAAATCCATTTAATAGATGCGGGTCTAGAGCGGGTCCAGATCAAAACCTGCTCAGTTGACAGATCTAAGAATGGGTGTAGAAAACCAATAGAGAGACTGAGTACATTTCTCCATACCACTATGTTAGAATCATCCAATGCAAGTATCTAGAATCAGCCTATAATGGATACAATGTAATTCTAAATTCTAGTATCCCATGGATGAAAGCCATTACATTGAAATACATCAAGAAAATAATTGAAGAAGATCAAGAGATTACTTTTCTTGCTTCATGAAAGAAGATAATTGTCACCACTTATGACTACCCAGAGGTGGTTACCAGTAACTTGTTTGTTTCTCTCAAAAGAGAAGAGATTGATTCCACCCTTGCATGTGCCCAGTTGCTCGAAAAGATTGAGAATGACAGGAACTACAAGATGTATGAAGAGACACACGTGAAATAAAATGGAACCAAAAGCAACCTTGAATTTAAAGAGCCTTATCTTGGAGAAAATTCAGAAATATACGATGGCATGTAAAGACATGAGAATTCGTATCGTCTTTTTCTAAAGAAGGGAATATCTGTTCTTGAGAAGAAATTTGCTTTCAATAGAGCACAATGTAGAAAAGCTGGAACCTTATCAGCATGGGGTCACCATTCTTACTGGAGCTACTATTAATTATGCATATTTCAATTATTGTTTGAGTTCCTCTTCCTATATAAGGAGTCTTGAGTCTTAGTTCTAGGCATCGAAAATCAGAATATAAGAGATCTATCTGAGAATAGAAAGCCTGAAAGTCAAGTTTGCGAGTGAAGGGATAGAGTCCAAGCAAACTGTTCAGCTTCTCTATTTTCAAGTAAGTAAGTCTAATACTATGAGTGGCTAAAACAGCTTATAGCTGTTTACCAGAGAGTGATGCTATGAATGTTTAGTCTGTAATTTTGTTGGAATGAATAAGCTATAGTTTCATACTACAATTCTTTCAAATTGTTACATAAATGTTGATAAAACTCATTCAACTCCCTTGAGAGGCAGACTACAACCCATAAGGAGAAAAAAGTGAGTTGTTTATACTTGTTCATACTCATTTAATCTCCTATGAGGCAGACTATTTCTCATAAGGTAGAAAAAAATGAGTTGTTTTATTACTAAACATCTTTCTCTTTAACTCTTAGTAGCTTTTCATATCTTAGAAAGTAACCTAGTTAGGAGAAAAATAGCCATTAAAAAGAAGCATTCAATAGTGAGTTTGTCTACACAAGTAACCAAGAAAGGCTGAAGCCTATAGTTGAATTCATGACTTGACGAAGACTTTTTATTTTTTTGGGATAGTTTTCTTTCTTTTAGTCTTTATTGGTATAACAAAGGCATTTTAGGAACAACATAAAGTCATAAAATATACCATCCTTCACACCCTTACGCGGAGCATCGAAAGTGCACTCATAATCAAATGCATAAAAAAAAACAACAACTAATGACTGTAAAGTCAGTATGTTAAACACATCTTCTTCACTTCTTACCTTTTACCTTTTTTCTTACAATGCAAATAAAACAATCTTTTTTGTAGAAAATTTTGGAATGCACCACAAGACTAAGAGAATTTTCAATAGAATATCTAAAAGTTAAATTATTTGAATTTTTCGCTAAAATTAGCTCAAATAAAGGAGTTATAGCTAAAGTCAAATATAAGTTTTTGCTAAATCTCTAGCTACATTCAGCTACTGTCCGATGAGAAAGAAAATGACTTAAACTAGACATTTTACACTATACGTTTAACTTTTAATTTTAGAATAACTATCACTGTTAAAATTGAAATAAAAAAATAATAAGCTACATTTATCTTTTTAATTAAGAATAACTATAGATTTAACTTTATTGTTGGAGATACTCCAAGTACTATAAAATTTATTTTATAACAAGACACGTGACACAATTTTAATCTTTCATTTTTTTAACTATTTTAATGTTCCACCGAACTGATGTTAAAGTCAATATACATTATTCTTCTCTCTCTCACTGCAATTTCCAGAATTCTAGACAGTAGCAGAAAATCCAGAAATCATATACGTCAATGTACTTTGTTCTTAAAATTACTACCATCAAAGATGAAGGACGTCCAGACAAGCTTAATGCTTTGCAAACAACCCCAATCGGCAATTCTCATTCCAAAGTAAGCGAAGGTAAGCAACTAATTAAGCATAACTGCATTTGAACAATATTAAACCAATTGAATTGGGAGATTATTGGTACTAGTCTAGCCACATAGCCAATGATAGAAGAGGAAATTTTAGGGAGCTTTTCACTTACGCACTTGCAAATCTTCATGCACAGACCAAGCCGGCCACAACTTTAATATCTAAGATCTAAGTATCTAAGCTTCAAGCTCTGGCTTCACTACATTTGCCAGTAGCGGCAACCCCGATCCCTTTATGTATGCTACTTTGTAAGAGTTGTAGACTTGTAGTATATAGTACACTACATTTGCCAGCAGCGGCAACCTATCCATAAAACAAAACTACAACCATGGCCTTGCTACGCCAACAGCTCCCTGCTCCTCCTCTCTCTCCCCACTCCCCTTACTTCATACTCATCATTTCTCAAGTCCCCGCCTTTTCGTCTTCTCCAAAACCCTCAAACTCTTCTCTCTCTGCTCAGCTCCTCCATCTCCCTCTTCCAACTCCTCAAACCCAATCTTCCTCTCCAAACCCAACAAGAAGAAGACCACGAAGAAGAAGACGAGGGCCCGTTATTACTCGAAGAAGAAGAATAAGACGACGACGACGACGACCCTATTCTCAGATTCTTCAAGTCCCGAACTTCAACTCAAGACCCAACACGCGAATGCAAGCTCTCTCTCCAAAAGAATCGCCCCTCTTCCTGGCACTTAGCCCAATTTGCAAACTCCGACGACGACTCCGAAATCAATTCGGGCACCCAACAACAACTGGGTCGGGTCAGTTCCGATCCAAACCCAATCCCAGATGGAGTTGTGGGAGAGATTGTACATAAAGCTCGGAACTTGCCGCAGAATTTGACGCTGGGGGAGGAAATGGGTGGTTTTGAAGGTAAAATGGGAGAGAGGGAGTGTGTGCAAGTGTTGGAATTGATGGGTGAGGAGGGATTGTTAATGAGTTGCTTGTATTTTTTCGAGTGGATGGGTTTGCAGGAGCCTAGTCTCGTTAGCCCGAGGGCTTGTTCGGTTTTGTTTCCGATGTTGGGAAAAGCCGGAATGGGCGAAAAGTTGGTGGTTTTGTTTAGGAACTTACCCAAGAAGATGGATGTTCGTGTTTATAATGCTGCCATTTCTGGCCTCATGTGTTCCAAAGGGTGTGGCATTAACATTACTCTGCTCTAATTTGATTGCTCTTGGTTTCCGAATGCGCTAGTTTGTAGTGATATCTAGTAATCTTACACATTTATAGCTTTGGTATTGATGCTAGTCGGATAGGCAATGCTTGCAAATGATAAAGCTACTTGCTAGAAATTGTTGCTGATATGAACTCTTAACTTCAATTTTCAGGTATGATGATGCTCGGAAGGTTTATGAGACGATGGAAGCAAATAATACACTTCCGGATCATGTGACGTGTTCGATAATGATTACTATCATGCGAAAGACTGGTCGCAGTGCGAAAGATGCGTGGGGCTTCTTTGAGAGGATGAACAGGAAAGGTGTCAAATGGAGTCAAGAAGTTTTGGGTGCTCTTATAAAGTCGTTTTGTGACGAAGGGATGAAGAGTGAGGCCCTTATCATTCAGATTGAGATGGAGAAGAAGGGGATCTCAGCGAATGCCATTGTGTATAATACTTTGATGGATGCGTTTTGTAAGTCCAACCATGTCGAGGAAGCTGAAGGTCTGTTTACTGAGATGAAATCAAAGGGAAGTAAACCTACAGCTCCCACCTTTAATATTCTGATGGATGCTTACAGTAGAAGAATGCAGCCTGAGATTATCGAGAAGCTCTTGATAGAAATGCAGGATATGGGATCCAAATGTCAAGTCCTATACATGTCTTATTAGTGCTTATGGGAGGCAGAAGAAAATGAGTGACATGGCTGCAGATGCATTTTTGAGGATGAAGAAAGCCGGTATACGTCCCACTTCACATTCATATACAGCTCTTATCCACGCATATTCCGTCAGTGGCTGGCATGAGAAAGCTTACATTGCGTTTGAGAGGATGGAAAGGGACGGATTAAAACCCTCCATAGAAACATATACTGCTTTTTTGGATGCATTTAGGCGTGTGGGTGACACTGATATGCTAATGAAAATTTGGAAATTGATGATGCAAGAGAAGGTTCAGGGGACTAAGGTGACTTTCAACACTCTTCTCGATGGATTTGCTAAACAAGGTCACTATCTTGAAGCAAGAGACGTAGTTTCTGAATCTGGGAATATGGGTTTTCAGCCAACAGTGATGACATATTATATGCTGATTAATGCATATGGACGTGGAGGGCAACACTCAAAGTTGCCACAGCTGTTGAAAGAGATGGAAGTTCTCAACTTGAAACCTGACTCAGTAACTTACTCTACCATGATCTATGCCTATGTCCTGATTTCAAAAGAGCATTTTTCTATCACAAGAAGATTGTCAAAAGTGGTCAAGTGCCAGATGCCAGGTCTTATGAGAAGCTTAGGGCAATTTTGGATGTAAAACTTGCAAGAAAGAACAAGAAGGACAAGAGTGCTATACTGGGTATAATTAATAACAAGATGGGCATGTTGAAAATTAAGAAGGTAAAGAAAGATGAGTTCTGGAAGAACAAGAAGCAGCGTTATGTGAGACCTGATAATGCAGTTATTAATGACAATTACTAAGTTTTGGCTTGAGACCCTGCTTTGGCTCACCAATTTCTGGCATTCCTCTTCTAGACTTTCAGGAAAGTTTATGAGATAGACAGATAGTTGTTTGCCTCAAGGACATTGTGTTAGTTCCGAACTTGGAAAAAGAACATCTTTTTCATTAAGGTGAATGTCTGAACTTTTTTGTATGATTCTTCTCCAGATCAAGAAGATCGGCTACCAGTTGATTCATCCAGGTCTCCAGGCCATCAAAGCAACTAGGTAAGCATGCATCTGTTCATATTTGTTTTTAAATAATTTACTTTCGCTTCGTTAGTCCCTTACAACTACATTTACTGTCATATGGACAATTGGTCATTCGGCTTAATGAAGTCTTGTTGTTGGAATATGTGGCTAGACATATGAGCTTCTTTATTTGCATGTTTAGAACTTCGGCCATAATTTCATCTGCGCCATTCTCCTGGTGTAGCTCTGAGTCAGCTGCCTAACAATGATACAGGATTAGTTAGCTGGTCTTACAGGTGTTCTTGTTCCTCCTAGCAGGTGATTTCTATTCTTTGCTTGGGTTGGCCGACAAATCCCGACCTCACCAGTCTTCAAGAGGATAAATGCGAGCAATGGCTAACCGTGGGGCTGGTACTCTGTAACCCGGCACAAGAAACTGGGTAATGAAAACTCTTGAGAGTTCATCATGGTCTGATTGTTCAAGGAGACCCTTAAATTCCATGAACCTGTTCTTCATCATCATCATCATCGACTTCACTCCAGCTCACTCCACCGCATTTTTCCTGAAAAGCTCCTCAATTACATTATGCTTGTTGAACCTGATCAGATTGAAAGATGTATAGATCGAATCTTATTACATACCTTGACTTACCATTGGTAAGTCCCTTAATACTAGATCATTGCTAAAATGAAATTAATATTCTTTCCAACAGTGAGAAATAGATTTCTTTCCTCATCGGTTGTTAAGACTTAAGACCATGTGATCGGAATATCACGACTACTGACTGTACACATGGCACTCACATTGAATTTTCAAACCTCAATCCTTCTCATAAAAATCTTCATCTCCTTCATCAAAAAATCTTTTAATTCTATTTTCAGATTTTATTTTATTTTTTTAATTCTAATTCTGTTCCATAAAATAAACAGAAAAGCTTGATAAAGGATTAGGGTCATGTCATAACGACAAAAGAAGGGGCAATTGGGTAAAAGCGCCAGCGCAAAACCCTAAACCGGGTAGATCGGAGCCGGGTGGAAGCAAAACACAGGGCGGGAGGAGAGAGAAAGAGAGCCAAGTGCCACGTGGACAGTCCTATCGCTAATACACCCAAACCACCAACGATGACGTGTAAACCCGTAACCGCAGCCTCCCTATAAAACCCTTCTTCTTCTTCGTTCTCATCCATTTCTTCTCTCTCTTCTTCTTTCCCTAAAAACCGATTGAAGACGACACTCTGCAGATTCGGATCCTGAGATCTGTCCCGATCGAGAACAATCATACGTCGTCGTTTCTCTTCGTTTCCGCCGGACTACGACTCGTCGTCGTATTCTCGGCGCTGTGGACTTCACCTCGGAGCTCCGATTTGGATTATCCAAATCCATTCTCGTGTCTTGGCTCGACGAGATCCGGGCCAAGCACAGAAGACACGGATTCGGTATTTCTTTACCGATACAGGTAGCGCCGCCGCCGCGTTTTTTTGTTCTTGTTTTGGTTTGCGTTTTCTCGCGGTTTTGATTATTCAGATTGAAAACGATGCGTTTTCGTATCTCAATGTGGAAATATAGTTTCTTGTGCTTCGCAGATGATTTTGTATCTCTCTTTAGTTTAGTTTAGTTTCATTCGGTTATTTGGTAGCTGTAGCTGAATAGCACGTAGGTGACGCACGCATTTTGTAGTTAGTATCATTAGGTTTACTTCTCCTGTGTAACTTTCATTTACGGAGGAACATCGGTGGTTAAATTTCTCAATGGAAAGTAATTTTTTTAAGTAAATACTAGGACGTTCTTTTCTCAACAGGTTAATCTGTTGTGCAACTTTATGACTAGCATTGGAGAGTGGAATGGTTGATTGTTTTAGTGGAAAGTAACCATTTTTTTGGTGGATAGTAATATTGCTTGGGCTATTGAAAAGATCCGAACATAGCTAAGGCGATAGAGAGTGGGAGTTTCGACTGATTAGATAGTTGCTTTGCTGTTTGAGATGCCTATCTGTGACTCAATGTTTGTATTATTATGTGGTTTTCAGTGTAAATGGCATCGAGTGAGGGATTTTTGACAAATGAGCAGCGGGAGACATTAAAAGTTGCGAGCCAGAATGTGGATGTTCTGTCATTGTCACCCAAGTCCCCTACATCTTTTCTCTCTGAGCATCATATAAAAGCCCCTACCGGCGGAAGGGCACCGACAGCTGGGATAGCTGTGAGGCATGTGCGTCGGACACACTCAGGAAAGCTTGTTCGAGTGAAAAAAGGTAAGTTTATTGGTTCTGTGTTGTATGGTTTTGATAGAAAAGCTTTCCTATGTCAATATGTGAGAATACTGTTACAAAGCAATTGCCTTATGGTTTTGTTTCTGTGCAATCTTGTTTATGGATATTTATTTTTGTTATGGGACTTCCTTAGTTGTATTATTTGTATTAAGTTGAATATATCAAAGTTCCCCAATGATAATGCTTTATGCTCCTTGTATTCATTGCAAGTTTGTGATGAAAGGATGAAAATAGTGTTTTTGTAGGTATATTTGAATGAAATGGTGGTATTCAAATCTGTGTACTGTTTTGCAGATTGGAGAGTTGTTCCATTGTGCTGCACCGAAATTAGCTCCTTCTTTCTTTAATTGATCTCCCGTTCTTTTATATTTTACAGAAGGAGGAGGTGGTAAGGGCACATGGGGAAAGCTTCTTGACACCGATGGTGAATCCCGTATTGATCGTAACGACCCCAACTATGACAGTGGGGAGGTAATTCTTTCCTGTGATAGAATGTCCAGCCTTTTTTTATCTAATGTTCTGTTTTGTAGCTAGAATTTTCTTTTATATAGAAGCTTGATTTCTACCAGAAAATTACATCACACCACTTCTTTGCGTGCGTTGTTTGTTTTTAATTTTTTTTTTTTATGTTGCATTGCCTCGTATTAACCATCAGTGAATCCCATTGTCTCTTCATAGGAACCATACCAACTTGTTGAGGCAACTGTAACGGATCCCTTGGATGAATATAAGAAGGCTGTTGCTTCAATAATTGAAGAATACTTCAGCACTGGTGATGTGATGGTGGCAGCATCTGACCTCAGAGAACTAAGCTCCAGTCAGTATCATCCTTACTTCATTAAGCGTCTTGTTTCCATGGCAATGGACAGACATGACAAGGAAAAAGAAATGGCGTCAGTCTTGCTCTCAGCTTTGTATGCTGATGTCATCAGTCCTGCACAGATTCAAGATGGATTTTATATACTTCTTGATTCTGCTGATGACCTTGCGGTTGACATACTGGATGCTGTAGACATTCTCGCGCTGTTCCTTGCTCGTGCGGTGGTTGATGACATCCTTCCTCCAGCCTTCTTAACAAGAGTGAAGAAAGCACTCCCCGAATCTTCCAAAGGAGTTCAGGTGATTCAGACAGCAGAGAAGAGCTATCTTTCTGCTCCGCATCACGCAGAACTTGTGGAAAGGAGGTGGGGTGGAAGCACCCACATAACTGTTGAGGAGGTCAGGAAGAAGATTTCTGGTTTGTTGAGAGAATATGTAGAAAGTGGAGACACTCTTGAGGCATGTAGGTGCGTTAGGGAGTTGGGAGTTCCCTTTTATCATCACGAGGTGGTGAAAAGAGCTTTGATTCTTTGCATGGAAACTCGGACAGCAGAACCACTTATAACCAAGCTATTGAAGGAGGCAGCTGAGGAATGTGTCATTAGTTCTAGTCAGATGGCAAAGGGCTTCTCACGTCTGGCAGAGAGCCTTGATGACCTTGCTCTTGACATTCCATCAGCAAAAGCTTTGTTCGAGTCTCTGGTCCCGAAGGCAATATCTGAAGGTTGGCTTGATGATTCATTTGTGGAATCTGTAGTTGAAGATAGTGAGGCTCAAGAGGGAGATGAAAAGGTGAGGCAGTACAAGAAAGAGATTGTGTCCATTATTCACGAATACTTTCTTTCAGATGATATTCCTGAGCTCATCCAAAGCCTTGAAGATCTTGGGTTACCAGAGTATAACGCCATATTCTTGAAGAGGCTGATCACACTTGCAATGGATCGGAAGAACCGTGAGAAGGAGATGGCATCTGTTCTGCTTTCTGCCCTTCACATTGAGATCTTCTCGACTGAGGACATTGTTAATGGATTTGTCTTGCTTCTGGAGTCTGCAGAGGATACTGAACTGGACATCTTGGATGCTTCTAATGAGCTTGCTCTCTTTCTGGCCAGGGCTGTTATTGATGATGTGCTGGCTCCATTGAATTTAGAAGAAATTGGCAGCAGGCTGCCTCCTAGTTGCAGTGGGACTGAGACCGTGCGAATGGCTCAGTCTCTGGTTTCTGCTCGTCACGCTGGTGAGAGGCTCCTGAGATGTTGGGGAGGTGGTACTGGTTGGGCTGTGGAGGATGCCAAGGACAAGATAGCAAAGCTCTTGGAGGAGTATGAAAGCGGTCGTGTTGTGGCTGAAGCCTGCCAGTGCATCCGTGACATCGGGATGCCTTTCTTCAATCACGAGGTGGTGAAGAAGGCCCTGGTTATGGCCATGGAGAAGAAGAATGACGGCATGCTAGATCTGCTCCAGGAATGCTTTGGCGAAGGACTGATCACAACTAACCAGATGACCAAAGGCTTCACCCGTATCAAGGACGGGCTCGATGACTTGGCCCTCGACATCCCTAATGCGAGGGAGAAGTTCAGCTTCTATGTGGAGCACGCACAGGATAAAGGATGGCTCTTGCCTTCCTTCGGCTCATCTGCTCCGGATGGTTCTCACTGACCACCCCTTTAGGCTTCAAATTGTTGACGAGAACATGTATTTTCAAATTGCTTCTCTCACGTATGTTGTTGCCCAAATCTACATTTGTACTTGTTTAAATGGTGTTTTGTTCTTGCACTACTTTAAAGGCCGTATGGAATGTTTAGATTTTTTTCTTCCCTTATTCTGATCCAGATTATCAACGTTGATGATGTGTGGAAAGTCCAAGACCTGTATAAAGATCGTAATACAGAAAACAAAGAAAGAAATTTACCTATGGGTCTAGAGTCTGAGAATATTGTTCGTACTGTACATGGTGAACTGACCAAGAAATGGTTGGTCAACGAGGCCACTATATATAAGTCGTTACAGTAAATCACAGACTTTAAGACGACTCATTTCTCTACAGCTGCTAGCTACAAAAAAAAGAATGACAGGCCCAGAGCTAGCGACTCAGGCCAACAACCACCGCCCCAAGGCCGCCGCTTTCTCCGCCAATTTCAACGCCGACCTACCGGAAACAGACTGCTCCGTTCCTTCCACGTGTCATCTCCCGATGGACTCCGACGCAGCCGAAGGCGAATGTAAAAGATCGACCAAACTGGGGAAGAGCCGGTCCAGAAATTCCAAGGCGGAGTGCGCCGTGGATTACGGAGCTGCTGTTGAGGGCGAAGGGTGTTCTGGTCAATTTGCTCCGCCGCAGTCTTCTTCTTCTTCTCGTGAAGAGAAAGTCAGCAGTCTCAAAACTGTGAGAGCTCCTTCTTCAGTGTCGTTGGTTGCTTTCGTATGCTTCGTTATTTGTGTGTGTGAGATTGAATAATGTTGCTTTGTAGGGTTTGGTTCATGTTGCGAGGAAGATGCCCAAAAATGCGCATGCCCATTTTATACTGGGACTAATGTATCAGCGGCTCAATCAGCCTTCAAAGGTTAGATTGAGTTTTTTCTTCGGAGTTGTTGAATTGGTTTTGCTGTGGTGTTGTGGAATGTTGTTGATGAGTATCTTTGGGTTTTAGGCAGTTTTGGCATATGAGAAGGCAGAAGAGATTCTGCTCCGGCCTGAGGTTGACGTTGATAGGACAGAGTTGCTTTCGCTAGTTCAGATTCATCATGCACAGGTAGATTAATTTGAGTTAGGGTACTGTTTCGGTGAATTGTGGTTTATGATGGGGTTTGAGGAGTTGTTTTTTTCTTTTGAGAATGTGTAGTGTATTATGCTAGAAAGTTTGGTGGATGGTGGTTCGGATAAAGAGCTTCAACCTCAGGAGCTTGAGGAGATTCTTTCGAAACTGAAAGAGTCGATGCAATCGGATGGAAGACAGGCAGCTGTATGGAATACTCTTGGTTTGATACTGCTTAAAACTGACCGGCTCGAGGTGCATGTTCTTCACGGTCGTTGTTGAAAGTTTTGCATTGTGTTTTGGTGATATTTTCTGATCTTGGTTTTTGGCAATGCTGTCTAGAGTGCCATTTCGGTATTTTCATCTTTGTTAGCAGTTGCTGGTACCCACTATGATTGCCTTGCTAACCTTGGGATCGCTTACCTTCAAAGGTGAGAGAAATTCAAGTTCTTGGGAGATTTTTCTGTTCTGCAATGGATTTGTAATGATGTATCTGCCATTGTGCAAGCATGCATATCTTATTGTATATGTATTTCCTTGTTTGGTTACAGTAATATGTCTGGGTTATGCTCATGTTACAGTAATTTAATGTATATGTCTCGACCTCCTATAGAACTATAGTAATATGAAACGTTCACGACTTATTTTCAGTGGAGAATTGGAACTGTCAGAAAAGTGTTTTCAGGAGTTGATCCTCAAAGATCAAAATCATCCCACTGCCTTGATAAATTATGCTGCCCTTCTTCTATGTCGATATGGTTCAGTCGTTGCAGGTATGGTTTTGAATTGGTATTTAAGTTACTCGAACAAGTCAAAACTGTTTTCTCACAATACCTATCTATTGATGCTTTAGGATGGTGACTGGTATATAGCAGTCCATGTTTTAAGAGTGCTGCTCTATCATTATTTTCAGAAGGACCTGCATCACCATAGTTTTCCCTTGGTTTGCTCTCAGGTGCTGGGGCAAATACTGGTCGAGGTGCTTCAGCAGATCATGTGTCTGCTATCAATGTTGCAAAGGAGTGTTTGTTAGCATCTGTGAATGAAGATCCTAAAGCAGGACATGTATGGGCTAATCTTGCAAATGCCTATTATATGACTGGTGATCATAGAAGTTCCAGCAAGTGCTTGGAGAAGGTGCTCATGGCTCCTTGTGACAATAGTTTATTGCTTATCTCAAGGTTTATCCATTAGTGTCTTTATCTCCTGCTGTTTGCTTTTGCCATTTCATCTTCGTTAGGCGGCAAAACTAGAGCTCAATTGCATGTCCACACGGTATGCTGTTGCAGTACAACGAACTAAGGATGCAGAACGATATCAAGATCCCAGCGAACAACTTTCATGGGCAGGAAATGAAATGGCTTCTGTTATTAGAGATGGAGATTCGGTGTCTGTTGAACTTCCCATAGCATGGGCAGGGCTTGCAATGGTTCACAAAGCTCAACATGAAATTTCAGCAGCATTTGACACTGAACATAATGCGCTGACAGAGGTGGAAGGGCATGCGGATTACAGCTTAAAACAGGTAATCACAGATGAGTTATTAGGATGGTATATACTTCTATTGGCATGACATGACTGAGGAGCTCCTCCTGTGGTAGTGAAGGACATGTGACAAGGGAGCTCCTTGTATATCCTAGCATGTGAACTTGTTCTTTATTGGTGACAATCTATGTTTTCTACTTTTAATATACCTGCAGCTTAACCAAGTATCACAACAAATGTTTTCGCCAGAGATAGTATAGACACTCTAAATTATTTTTAATTCTATTCTCATTATGGTTTATGCTGGTTGTTGAATCATTGCTATATAAATATTCATGTACCCTAAGGTATATAGTCATTTCTGTGTTCTTCTTCAACTAGGCAATAGCTGAGGATCCAGATGATGCTGTGCAATGGCATCAGCTTGGTCTTCACACCCTCTGTGCGCGACAATTCAAAAACTCTCAGAAGTACCTCAAGGCTGCAGTTGCCCGATTTAAAGAATGCAGTTATGCTTGGTCAAATCTAGGTATGTCCAATCTTAGAACTGTTTTTGTGTCTATTTTCTTCCTCCCAGTTGCACTGGTTAATTTATACATACGTCACTAGGTATATCACTCCAACTATCGGAGGAGTCCTCACAAGCAGAAGAAGTATACATGAAGGCCTTGTCATTGGCAACAACTGAACTTGCCCATGCTATATTTTCAAACCTTGGAAATCTCTACAGGCAGCAGAAGCATTATGATCGTGCCAAGGCAATGTTCACGAAATCTCTTGAACTCCAGCCTGGCTATGCTCCAGCGTTTAATAATTTGGGTCTTGTATTTGTTGCTGAGGGTCGGTGGGAAGAAGCAAAGTTCTGTTTCGACAAGGCCCTCCAGGCAGACCCAATGCTGGATGCTGCCAGATCAAATTTGATTAAAACTGTGTCTACATCAAGATAAAATTCAGGTCATGGAACTCATCTTCTTCAAGATCATATGTTACACAAATTGAACTATGTAGGCATCAGTCCTCAGTGATGATTAGGGTTGTAAAACTTGACTAATTTCCAATGTGTATGCAGACAATTCTTGTTCAATGACATCTGTTTTATCCAGACGTGAGGTCTACACAGAATGGTGTATGTTCATGTAAACAAAATGACTATCTTAGTCTGATATTGGGTATGAGCATCATTCCGATCGACATATGTTTCCCGGTGATGTAGCTGTAGCATCTGGCTTGCGTTGGTTTGCATAGTGCCACTAACACCGGTACTCTGGTCATTTACTACCCGAACGTTCCTACAGGAATCTATAGACTTGTGTGCCATTATCAGCTTCTGGCCTACTGGCTACTGCTAGATCTTTTCTGAGTTTCGGCACATTTAGTTTGTGCATATGTGTTCCCAACAGGTTCCCAGCTGGGCAGTAGCCATCTGTCCTTAGCTCAGATGAGTAGACATCAGTACCGCTGTAGCAGTGTCGGCTACTATATCACTGTTTCACAAAGACAATGGCAAAACAGGGGAGGGAAAATCCTCTCTTTGATGGTACATTTGAGGTAGTAGCTAGCTTACTGCTTTAACGGTAGGACATTGAATCCTATCGACCTATTCCTCTTTGATGGTACAATCATGTCAAGACCATTCCAGTCTTATATACCAAAATAACCAAATGCGCTAGAGGGAACTACTGTGCCGAATGCACTGAGCGGATCGGTGTTCATCTGAGAAAAGTGAGCAGAGAAAGCCCAAGAGTGGTTCACCTTGAACTTGCCTTAATCTCACCGTCCAGATTGCATGAACGATCGAAGATTTTAGCTGCTTTTCAAAATTTGGCCTTGGTTCATGGTAAACCCAGTTCATACGAGAACTTTCCCCTTAGTTGCCAACAATACAGCAATGGCTCTAGCACCAATGTTTGATCAACTTATCCAAGAGCTCCAAATTTGGAGCATACTCTCAAGTCTTGTCCTAGTTTCACTCCTCTTATTTTCTATTTTCATCTTGTTTTCGCTTTCTAAGTCGGGTGAAAAACTCAACTTGCCGCCAAACCCCGTGAGGTTACCCATAATCGGAAACCTTCACCAGCTAGGAAAACTCCCACACCGCTCTCTTCAAGCTCTATCAGAGAAGTATGGCCCTCTAATGCTACTGCACTTTGGCCAAGTTCCAACACTTGTGGTTTCATCTGCAGCCATGACCAAGGAGATCATGACGACTCATGACACTATCTTCTGCAGCCGGCCTACGTGTACGGCAGCAAATATATTATCATATGGATGCCAAGACATAGCGTTAGCTCCTTATGGGGAGTACTGGAAACAAGTGCGAAAACTTTGTGTTTATGAGCTTCTTAGCACTAAACGAGTACAACAATTTCAGAATGCAAGGGTAGAGGAAGTCGAAGAATTGCTCAATAGTATACGTAAATGCTGTCTCGGCCAGTCTCCTGTTAAATCTAAGTGAGATGCTGACAAGATCCACCAGCAACATATTGTCTAGGTGTGTTATTGGAAAAAGTTTTCAAGGGCAAAATGATAGTTGGTTTGGAGAGATTACAAAAAGGGTGGTGGTGCAATTGATGGCTTTCAGTTTTGGAGACTTCTTCCCTTGTTTGAGATGGATTGACAATATTACAGGATTGATTGCAAACTTGGAAAGCAACTTCTGTCAAATTCGATGCATTCTTTGATCACTTGATTGAAGAACACAAAACCGCAAAGGGAGAAGGTGAGCCTGAATTAGCTACTGATTTTGTGGATATTCTCCTCAAAATTCAAAGGGATGATATGCTCAACTTCAAGCTTACCAACGACAACTTGAAAGCCATCCTACAGGTGTCTCTCTTTTCTCTCTTTCTATATACATGTATATTTTCTTATCTAACTATCTATTTCTGTAGAGAAGGCTGAAATATCAAGTCTTGTAACTCTTAGTTAATCATGATCACTCTAGGACATGTTCGTCGGTGGAACTGACACTACGGCATCAACTGTGGAATGGTTCATGGCAGAACTAGTCAGAAATCCGAGAGTGATGAAGAAACTTCAAGAAGAAGTAAGAAGTACTGTGGATGGGAAAAAGGAAAAGGTGGATGGAAATGATATCAATCGAATGCACTACTTAAAGTGTGTCATCAAAGAAGCTCTGAGATTACATCCTCCGGTTCCATTCATTCCACGAGAAACAATCAAAGACGTGACATTGGGAGGTTACCATATCCCTGCCAAAACAAGAGTCTTAATGAACACATTTGCGATTCATAGGGACCCTAAGCTCTGGACAAGGCCAGAGGAGTTCCTTCCAGAACGGTAGAACGGTTCGAGGATGATTCGGTTGAATTTAAAGGCCAGGAGGACTTCCAGTATGTCCCTTTTGGTGGTGGGAGAAGAGGGTGCCCCGGACAGGCTTTTGGGTTGGCCGCAGTAGAAAATGTTGTTGCAAATTTGCTCTACTGGTTTGATTGGAGGTTGCCAAGTGATAGTGTATTAGCTGCCGAGTCCTTAGACATGGCTGAAGTTTATGGAATTGCTATACATAAAAAAGCTCCTATTCATCTTGTTCCGATACCTTACAACCCTTGATCATTTGATCCCTATATTGCTTTCGTAGTTTCATGCTCTATCTGACATTGCTCTTTGTTTTTTTGTTTCCTGTAAGTTGTTTGTGATAGATATGGCTGAGAAATCCTACTGTCTTGAAAGCTAGAGTTACAGCGGGCTGTGAGCCTGTGACAATGTATGAAACTTTCTATTTTCATTCTGCCCGTGGGAAAAGCGGTATGGGCTTTATTTGGAATATCAACGTCAGATATAAATGATTGCATACCGAAACGTGTTTTTGCTTTACAAAAAAGTTTTTCAACAGCTAATTAGTCCAAATATAAAATTAGAACTATTTTAGTGTATTTAATCTCACTCAATTATCTATATTCTCTGAAAATAGTCCAAACAGTCAAAAAAGACTATCCGATTGATAAAATAAGATTCCGGCAACCGAAACTAGTTTTGCTTCATTTTATGAATCAGATCATCTCTTTTGAATGTTTGTATTGTTTGGGGAGAGTATTGACAATTGAGTGAGATAAAATACACCAAAAAGGTTCCAATCTTACATTTGGACTAATTACATGTTGAAGAACCTTTTTGGACTAATTACATGTTGAAGAACCTTTTTATGAATTACTACCAGAATACCTACCTTAGACGATGAAACCCTTTTGGTTTCATTGTCTTGATAATTTTTTTTCCGTCTCAGTGTGTTTCAAACGACAAAACATCGTTACGTCGTTATTTCGTCGCCTAAGAAATATCTAAGACGACGAATGTTGTTTTCGTCATAACTTCCGTCGTTTAAGTGCCTATTAAACGACGAAATTTATATTCGTTGCAAAGTTCATCGTCTAAGAGCTAACTAGAACGACGAAACAATTTCGTCACCTTAAGGAATTGTTAGACGATGAACATTGTTTTCTAGGCGACGAATTATTTCGTCATCTAAGTGAAACAATTATTGATAGACAATAGCAATTCCATATCGAACCTTATGTTCTCACAACCACCCTCACAACCCCTCAAAAACTATCTCAACACCTCCTCCGGTAATTTTTCGATCTATAACGAAAAACTTTCAATCGAGACCTCATAAAACATTCCTGAATCTTCTTATATAGGTTAGTGTTTGTATATACTCATTTCTTTGAATTTTTTTCAAATATTTGGTGTATTTTGAAGTTTAACTGTGAATGAATTCCAGCGAATTCGTTGGTATAGAATCACATGATAACTATAATACTTTTGCATGTGTTGATTACATATATGAAATGTTAGATTAGTAGTTTGACAAATTAATAAGTTTTGGATAAGATACATATATATTAATTAGTTTAATTTGTGTTATGTAGTTTATTAGTTATTGGGTGTATGTAAGAATGAATCCTGATGTATAATTAACTAGCTACGTAGCGTTAGGTGATCATGATTTGTCCCAAAATCTAGCTATCTAGGTTCTTGAAATTAATGTGGCAAAATTATCTATATAGGTTCTTGAATAATGCATGATTATGGCTCTAAATAGATTTGGACAATTTTTTGTTTCGCTCATTACAACTTACGCATAATATGAACAAGAGTTGATTAAGTTTAGAAAGAGGTGATCCAAAGTATATACAAGGAATTTACGACTTTATGAAGTTTGCCATTGAATATGATCAAGGAAATGAGAGTTACATGTGTCCGTGCAAGAGATGTCATAACTCAGAGTATCTGTCAGTTTCACAAATGTTCCAGCACTTGTCTGAATACGGTATGATGTGGGAGTACACTTCATAGACTGAACATGGTGAAGTATCAGAGACTACTGTTCAAACCCTTAATGGCAGAGTTCAGATCAGGGTACCAGGGTGCCACATCCAGCAATACTGACAGACCTTCTCCAAACCCTATTATGAAACTTGTGCACAATGCATTTCTGTTGTATAGTTCAAGTGGATACGGATTTGAAGAGGGACATTACGATACTCCCAACTATGAGACAACCCCTTTTGCTTCCGACTTCATGAGATCCACTAATTACGTTAAGTACACCAAGCTTCTATTGGAAGCCTATATACCATTATACCCACAGAGTAAAGAGATTGTTTTGAATGTCATAACAGAGAAAATTTGGTATAAAGTGAAGGATAAAATGTCGAATGCAGGTTTTGACGATATCCAGCGACATATATCTAAGTTGCTTCCAGGTGATCACAAACTTCCCGATAGTTATTATAAGGTAAAAACGATCTTGAATGACCTTGACCTTTCATCCACAAAAATCCAAGTCTACAAAAGTAGTTGTGTCCTGTTTTACAAAGAACATGTAGGCCTCCAACACTGCCTGGTTTGCGACAAGTCGAGATGGAACCTCAAGAAGAAAAATATTCCTTGGATGGTGCTTCGCCATTTTTCGTTGATTCCTAGACTGGAGTGATTGTACATGTCTTCATACACAGCAGATGCAATGAGATGGCACGGAGAAAAGCAAGGAGAAAAGAGGAAAGACGACGATGTGCTTAGACACCCCGTATATGGGGAGGCTTTTAAATATTTTGACATGAAGTTTACAAACTCCGCATCAGAAGTTCAAAATGTAAGACTAAGACTTTCTACAGATGAGTTCAATCCTTATAATAATTACATGTATAACACTTGGCATGTTATTTTTATGTCATACAACCCTCCTCCCTGAATATGTATTGTGACGACCCGATTTACTAAAATACCGTAAACTATTTACATATATCCAGTCATTAATCAATTCAAATTTTAACTTCAACAATTCAAGTGGAAAACTCTTTCCAATTAACCCATTTGGACAGTACGATCATAAAGATATAGAACACACTAAATTATTTTGTCTACCGCACTAAATTCATCAAAATGATAAATTATTCGAATAATTCTAATAAATGCTCAACTAAAGTGAAACTCAATTAAAACCAGTCGAAAACAATATCATATACCCAATATGGTAATACGAACTTATCAGTATGAAGTACATCTAGTTCTCCATCGCTTGCACCGCCGCTAGTCACCACCGCCCATCCACTGGGAAGATGAAGTCTAAAGACATTTTTAACCTCACAAATATGCTCGCAATGTCGATACGAATCTAACGATATAAAACTTGACATATTTCGGAAAAAAATTCCCGTCAGACACGCCGCCACAGACGACCACCACCAGCGGCAGAGGTAAATACATCAATCTCTTCCTCTCATCCAGCCCAAGAATACTTACAACTATGGTTAACTCTGATTCTGACTCCACTGGACGGAATTGGCCCCAAAAACTGGCGGACCCAAAAATCCACAGGAAACTTTCCAGCGACATTGCACCTTCGTCGCTCCACCTTGAGACTTGAGACTATGTGTTTTAGGAACAGGAGGAGAAGAGGAGAAAAATCCCTCTCATCTCAATGACTAAAACCGTCGGAAACCGTCCCCTTGACGATGCCAAACAGCGGCGACAAAATCCGAATCGAGATCGATTTGAAACCCCAAATCTTGACCTGCAATAATAAAATCCCATACACAAGCACATAAAGGAGGTCTAGAGTTTCAAAACCATATCTAATCCTTGGCCAACGGTGGCTGGAAAAATTGCCGGTGACAAAGCTTCGAATCCCTAAAATTCTTGTGGGCAACGTTCTCATTTCTATGGCAACCAATCCATCAATTGCAGCCATGAATCAAATTGGGAGGTCGACACCGATAGATCTCGATAGTTTTTACGGACGGAGGTGGCCAGACTGTATGACGACCCGAATCAGAATTAGTATGTTAATCGGCTTGGTCTGCATATTTTACGAGAAATTACTGTTTGTCGTAATTGAGCAGTTTTAGCGGCTTTATTCACGACTAATTTATCGGGCGAGAGTTTGAGATGAGTCTCTTCACGAGAATTGTAGTATGCGTGATTTCGAGTTCATAGGCGGTTTCAGATAATTGTTTCGATAACCGAGGAATATGCTATGAATATTTGAAATCGCGTGATTTAGTCGTGTTTATCCGATTAAGTTTGAGTTATCCGAAACGTGGATGAGATTCGATTTGGACCGTCAATTGTATCGAGCCGCGAGTATAAATATCGGAATAGTCGTAAAATTGTCGAAAATCACTGTTTTGGAAAGTTTGACTGTTGACTGAGTCCATTTCGCACCACCGTTTGACTCGCCGTGGACTTTCCGTTTCCGGCCACCTCCGGCTACAATTTTGGTATGGTTAGAATCCTCTCGTGATTTCCTATGGTTTAGAACTTGGAATTGTGTGATTTGATGAAGTTTTGGGGGAGAACGAGTTCGAGGAAAATTAGGGATTTCGCCGGATTCGGGTGAGGTGCTCCGGCGACATTTGGGGTCGGGGTTGGGGGGGGAAAGGTTCCTCTCAATCCCTTGATGCTTTTGGGTGGAAGGAATTTTGGTTTGGACGGCGTTTTAGACTCGCCGGAATTGGATTCCGTGAGGTTTGGGGCTCAATTCCGGCTGGTGGGCTTGGAATTGGAGCTTGGTGTAGAAGAGGAAGTTGTTGGGCTTGAGGAGTACTTGTGATCTGGAAATTTTGGTCGGAATCCGTCACTGTTGACGCCGCGCCGCCGTCACCAGCGGCGCTCCGGCGAATGGTTGACTTTTTGGATTTTTGTCAAGTTTTATACCGTTTTGCTCGTAATCGCGCCCCGATCGTAGCCTTGAGGTTTTCGAGTTGATTTGAGTAACGGATTTTAAGTCGAGGGTTTATGTGGAGTATTTTTGGATTTTCGACGATTCTTTTGTATCCGAGTTATATGTTTCCGGAAATGGTTGGTTTCCGAGGTGTGGTTCAGAGTATTGAACTATGATTTTGATCAGTGATATTTTGTGATTATTCAAGGGATCGTGATCGTACGCTTGGCGAGAGATCTTCCGCCGGATCTTGGAATTAGCGCGTCTGCGCGCTGTGCTTATCTGTGAGTGGACATTTATTTACACTGTTGTAGCGAGTTCTTGGTTTCAGTATTTATTTTCAGTACAGTATTGAGATTATTTATTGTTTTGGAGGTATTATTTTATGTTTTAATGGTGATGACATTTACTTAGCATCAATGCATTGACTACTCGGCTGATCACCGGTAGTCCAGTTCCAGGATTGAGAGATTCCCCTGATGTGCCCTCTAGGCTTGAGAGATTCGCCTAGTCTATCACCGTCGGGCTTGAGAGATTCGCCTGACACCTCCATTTATTTTAAGAACTCGCATTATTTTTATGTTATGTAAATGGTGAAAGGCATATGTTTATTTTCGTCCACTCACTCTAACGATTTTATTTGCCTTTCCCTTGGGGTTTTCGGTATCCGTGCTCAGTTTGCAGTTCGGATTCTGGTGTCGCACGTCGCAGTCGGAGGCTTAGTGTTCGAGCTACTTTTCTTTATCAGTAGGTTTCTTGTTTCGCCTACTGTTGTGTATTTATGTAAATATATACTAGAGGTCGCTCTGAATACTCTGATGTTTATGTTTTCATATGATTTTCCCGGATTTCAGTAAAGTACAGTTTTGCTTATTATTTTACATTATGATATGATTTTGAGAAATCCGGGTGGGATTGATGCCCACGTTTTGGCTTTTGTGGCATATGATGAAGTTTGTTTTCGGGTGCAGGTTCATGGTAACTTCGCGCTATAGTGAAACTCTGCCAAAATTTCTATGGTTTTTGCAAGTTCGTGTTTTCAGAAGGGGTTCGATTCCGGTTTAGGAAACTAAATCGGGGTTGTGTCCTTTCAGACTGCGAGGCACCGCCGCTGGTGACCATTTTCATTGGGGGAGACTGGGTCAACATAGTCAATGCGGGTCAATTCCAAGTAGTAAAATATCAGATATCGAAGAAATATCGATGTCCTAAAATACGGATATTTTGACGAAAATATCGACTAAATATCGATCAAGTGAAAATTTTGACGGAAACGACAGAAATTAAATGAAATACATGAAAATTTGTATTGAAACTTTATGTCATTTTTATATGATCAATTAGCTACCTTGTGTGAAAAGAATATTGATCAAACATCAAGACATATGAATTTGTTAACAATGTTAGATAAATTACTTTGTGTTGTCTTTTGAGTGCTGATAGTTATTAAAATATAATTTGATTCTTATCAAATTTATTGTAATGGCTAAAATTCTAAAACTCTAAGGAATGTTAGAACTTATAAGACCTATGAAAAATCGAAATTCACAGTGCATTCTCCATCATGCGTGTAATGTGAAGAATAACCATAATTATGGCTCTACAATGAAATTAATTATATATGTATATATTGAAATAGATTAAATATATAATGAAGCAAGCAGTGTAACAAATAAAGGCTTAGCACATTTGGCAAATGATTTGCTAGTTGTTGTATGAGAGTGAAGGTTCGATTCCCATTCATGTCTAGAGTTTTCAGAGCATTTTGGAATTATATTCTGAAATGGGCTTGAGCACGTGGGTTAAAATGGATGAGCCAAACAATTGGACAACTGGTCAACACTTCCAAAAATCAATATGTCGCTACAATTTTGATAATATCGAGTTTATCGCCGAAATATCGAGATATATCTAAAATATCGGGATATTTCGGTCAAAAAAACTTGATAATTCAGGATTATTTCGGGAGGCGAGAAAACAAAAAAATTGGCGATATATCGACAATTTTTTCAATTTTACACTCTTTGGTGAATTCCCCAAAATGATGAGTCCCCCCTTTCTGTTTCTGAAACTTCTATTTATACTGGTACATTTATGACTAATACATTTCCAGTAAACTTTCGTTAAAACTTCTGTGTACCATAACATTCTTGTCGTAACTCTGATTTTGACATTCTACACATCTACGAATTCATCTTGACAACTTCTACGATTTCCACCCAAAGTCAACCCACTTCGTCAATTTAATGAAAAGTCAACTCAATTTTTTATTATTATTTATCGATGGTAAAAATTATTTATCGCAGCCCCTAAATCAAACTCGAATAATTCATAAATTTTAACGATGAATTCCGGTCGTTACTCGCCTTGAAAGTGTTTTGATGTGCTTATGAGACTTTTGATTAACGTGTTGAAATATGTGTGGAAATTTTGGACAGCTACACTAAAATTTCATTCATCATGAGAGTAGCAGTGATGTGGACCATTAGCGATTTTCCTGCTTATGGGATGTTGGAATCTTGCAGGACTAAAGCATACAAGGCTTGTCCTATCTGCTTAGATAACGTCAACTCTAGCCATCATGCAGGAAATGTGTGTTACTTAGGTCACCGTAGGTAGATTCTTGAGGATCACCAATGGAGATCGGATAATGTGATACCCCAACCTTTTTATATAATTGATATCATTTACAAACATAGTCGTGTGATTTGTTTGTTTTTTAGGCTTCATCGACCTAGTGGGTGGGCGGTGGTGACGAGGGTCTCCACCTGTGGTGGGGCGGTCTACGAAGAAATTAGTTTTGTATTATATCGTTATGACCGTTTCATCGTAACAAGTTTGTCGGATATGTTCATAAACTAAATTAGTCGATGTTGATTTTTCAGATTGAGTACGTCCTCGATTTACGTGTTTAATTTTCTTTATTTTTTGTTTGATTTTCTTTATTTTTTTGACAATTTTTGACAAGGGTCGGGACGTCACAAATGGTATCAGAGCGTGGTTCAACTCTCGAATTTTACTTTTGTTGTGTTTCGTGTTATGGAATTTAGTCGTGAAAGTATGTATAGAAATTGTGTATTTGTTTTTCTGTGATCGTCGCGAAGACGGTGTATGGTGGTCTTGGATGTGAAGTGGTTACGCATTTGCCGTTACTGGACCTAAGGTACGCGGTTCTTTATCTTACTTCGTATTGTACATTTGCGTATCCATTATCGATATGTTATCGATATTCATTTATCAATATATTTTTGATATTCTCTTATTAATACATATTTTCGATATTATATTATTATATTGAGCTAAAACGAACGTACATTACAATATTGAAAAATCAAAATTGTTACAAAATGGTAACGAAATGAAAACGTGATGTTATTACAATGATAAACGAAAACGATATGAGCTGAAACATGAAATCGAAAAGACTATCTGATTAAATTTATGATTATTTGTACAATTTGTACAAATGTACGAAATGAATATTTGCATATCGATGCAAATATACAATTGATGATCATGGTTAATGATCTGTTTGACTTGATTTGAATCCATTGGGATTCATTGGAAATTACAAAATTGAAACTGTTATGAAACTATTACCTATGTGAAACGAGAATTATTATACAAGCAATGGAAAAGGTGAATATATTATACATATGTTGATTATATGAGATATATGGATAGGCTGTCACATATATTAGTAGGGCCGCCAGGCTGCAGCGTTGGTTTGAAATTCTGATTGAGGCCCATTTACATGCAATAGTTAAGTAGAGATTGTGCCTCCTTGGGGTGAAAGACCCAAAATCAATCAGGTGGTATTCTCGATGTCCTGAATTTGAGTGTATATTATATTTTATTATCATTGATAGACAGGGTGTTCTTGATGTCCTGAATTTGAGAGTATATTATATTTTATTACCATTGATAGACAGGGTGTTCTCAATGTCCTTAACTTGAGAGTATATGATATATGACGATACGATTCGAAACATAAAACGATAACGTGAAACGTGAAACAATTTATTGAGATATACGATTTGATTACCGTCGTTGGATGGATGATGATTTGATATAAAATATCTCGCGAGGCGAGTGTCGAGATATGATTGATCTCACGAGATGAGCATCGTGATTTGTGGTTTGAGAAATGTGAATTGAGCTCACGAAATGAGCAATATGATATACGATCTAACTTGAACTTCCAATGCGAGCATTGCAGCGCGACATAACGATAAAATATAATATTCGTTCACGTGATGAGCATACGAATTTGTGATGATTTGAACTTGAATTACGAGATTACAAAATGATATTTACTCGTGCGACGAGTATGACGATATATTATACTCATTTGATGAGTATGAGAATATGAAATGATTTGAATTTGTGAAACGAGCATGAATATGATTATAATATTCTGTGTTTACGCAGAAGACAATATTGAAAACTTGAAATAGTGATTTAGAGATTTTTATAGCAGTGTAATTAGTGATTATCAATTTTATCGAAACAGCAAATAAATGAAGCATTATATTATTTATTTAATGATTCGATGATTATATTATCATTCATGTCACTGATGTTTAATTTGTTTAATTTTGACGAGTTAGAATTTGAGAATTCTGTTTATTGTTTTCGATAAATTATATGTTATTTGATTTGAAATAATGTTGATATATTAGTGGAGAATCTGGACGAGCCTCAGTGGCTCGTGTTATAAATTGAGATTTGTGATTATAGAAGTGTATTTGGACATTTTACAGATTTTGGGCATTCTACTTTTAGGGGAGACTCTGCCTAATTTTCCCGAGAAATTTTTTGCAATCCTTGTTTTATAATTTTGAGGGCGAAATTATTTTAACGGGGGTAGATTGTGATACCCTAAACTTTTTATATATATGATATCATTTATGAATAATTCGAGTTCGATTTAGTGGCTGAGGTAAATGATTTTTACCGTCGATAAATACTGTGAGCTTTGACCCGTGTTGACTGGAGCTCCTACGACGAAAATTGCCGCCGAAGTTGGTTGTGGCGGTGCAACGGATTCCGGTCACCTCCAGCCATGATTTTGGATAGGTTTTGCAACTCTCGACATCTCCTCTTTATAATTAGTTTCAATTACAAAAATTAAAGCTTGTAGAGAGAGAATTGAAGAGGTAAAGTTCTAGGGTTTTATGTGTTTTAGGTCGCTGTCGCCAGCGACGTTTTGGGCGACGATTTGGGCAAGTTTAGACTCGTGTTGATGTCTAGATTATATTGCTATTGTGAGTTTTTGGTATGCAGGTGATTGAAGAGAGATTCGAATCGAAATCGATTCGAATCTTCACCGCCGATTTGTGCCATTGTGGCAACGATTGCCGGTGGTTGTGGTCGTCGTGTATAGAGAGGTTTTGCTCCCCTTTATCTCCTGGGTCGATTGAGTCAAGCCTCGAGCCTATTGGTTGCTCGACGGTAGAGATCGGTGCCGAAATCAATTTCTGGCCGATTGTTTTCAAGGTCGATTTGGACCTCTATATGTTAGAATTTGCTTATAGTGTAGTTAGACAGTTGGTTGGGCTCAGCGAGAGTTTTCCAACGGTGGGGTCCACTCACCGCCGCTACTGATGGCGCATGACCGGAAAATATTTCCGAAAAACTTGTCGAGTTAAATGTCGTTAGGTTCGTATCGATGATACGAACATAGTCATGTGTTTTATTTGTCTGTTAGGCTTCGTCGACCTAGTAGGTGGGCGGTGGTGACGAGGTTCTCCACCAGTGTCGGTGCGGTCTACGAAGAAATTAGTTTTGTGTTATATCGTTACGACCGGTTCGTCGTAACAAGTTTTTCGGATATCTTCATTGACTAAATTAGTCGATGCTGATTTTTTGGATCAAGTACTTCCTCGATTTACGTGTTTGATTATATTTATTTATTGACAATTTTTTACAAGGGTCAGAACGTCACAAATAAGGCAAGTTTTAATGGGATAGTTGAGAATGGTCTGAAACCCCAAGATTGGTCTGGTGATGAGATTTTTCAGAGGTTGTGCGGCGTTGATTTTGGAGTGTTGAGCAAGTGTTCATTTTTGAAGACTAACAATCCTGTGGTTGATGACGATCTTAAATATTGGAGTCATATGATTATTTTTTATGAACTGCCGTACTGGTCAAATTTGAAACTCAGGAACATCCTAGATGTCATGCACATTGAGAAGAATGCATTCGACATCTTTGTTGGAACAATTCTCAGTATTGATAAAAAGAATAAGGACACTCTTAAAGTGCGTCAAGATTTGCAGTGTATGAAAATTTTCCGCGACTTGTGGTTAAATTAGTCGAGGGCGGGCATACCCACGATACCTATTGCACCTTACACAGTGAATTCGAACAAGAACAAGGAAGTGTTCGCGTAGTTTCGTGGTATTCGGTATCCATCCAACTATGCAGCAAATATGTCTCATTGTGTAAAAGTTGAGGATAAGAAGTTCTGTGTTCTAAAGATTCATGATTTTCATGTAATGATGTAACGTCTTCTTCCAGTGGTAATTCGACCATATTTGTATCGTTACGTGATGGAGCCGTTAGTAGCGTTGTCCAAGTGGTGGCAAAAGTTATGTGCTAGAGAGTTGAAAAAGTCATGTGTGGTGGAATTGAAAGAAGAGATTGTGTAAGTCATTTGGAAAGTAGTAAACCTTATGTGTCACCGAAATATGTGGAGCGCAACAATACTTGAAGGGAGGTTTGATACAGAACAAAGTGACAGATGTCAGTGATCTATATCAAGAGCCTGGTATTACAGACTTACTGGACACAACTTCTATTCCCATGAACGGAGACCCTTTTTTGTGTGAATTTCTATGCGCCAAAACCTTAGAAGCATCTTCCAAGTCTGCGCATAGGTTAGTGTAGATGGTGACCAGATGAAATTTATTTTATTTGCATTGTGTGTTTGATTGATAAATCAAAATTTAAATTGGTTATTGAATCAATTGACATTTTACTGAGCATCGAAATATAGTTATAGGGTTGTTTAATTTGTTTCTATATTGAGAATGCTGCTGTTTTGTGTGCTAGGATGGTTGAATTATATGTGTTTTTAGGTTTTTGTTTGTCTTTATTTTTAGGAAAAATTATGTCAAATTTTTGGTAGAATTATCCGAGTTAGTCGAGTTTAATTTAATTTTCAATTGTTTATTTTATTGTAGGAAAATATGACACAGTTGGCTGAGGAAGCATTGGCCGAGAGGGCGGCACAAAACCCAGACACTCAGCGTGAAGAGCTCCCTCCACTGTATGTATCTACTCAAATTCAGATGTATGAAAAGACACTTGGAATCCGAGCTGGGAAGGAGATTCAGGAGCTGGTGTTCGAGATTTGAGCCAGTCATCAACGTCTACCTCGCGAGCTCGTTTCAGTATGGTCGATGAGCGCATTCGAGAGGCTGAGGAGCGGGCACAGGCGCGTCTTCGAGAGGTTGATCTACACATTTTAGTCGTATTAATTAGTGTATTTTCTCTACATTTTTATTTTGTTAATTACTTAATATTACTAGTGTTAATGTATTTTGTTATTTTTAGGTTTTTATCAAAATATACGGATTAAAGAGGGCTACAAGCATGCAAGGCGTGGCAAAATGGAGTGAAGAAATTGGCTTAGAAATTCCAAAGGAAAATGAGAAGAAAAAGATTTTCTATGTTGACTGAGAAAAGGAAGCTTCCGGAAGAACCGTGAAGAGGAACAAACACAAAATGGGCCAAATTAATTAGAAGACCATTTGAAAAGTCCAAACTTGAAGACCAAGTCAACAAATTTTGTGGAGAGCAAGATTTGGCAAAACAAAGATTCCTAAGTTGAGTAGAATAAGGAAGAAGAATCTGCCTGTACAGGTTAGTTGATTTCGAACGATGACTGGGAACAACTTAGGAAGAGTTAAACGATGATCGACCTATGGTTGAAAATCTCTTTGAGTCTTCTTTCCAACGAGCCTAAAATCATGATTTTTGGAGGTCTACAACTCCGGAAAAGTGCGATTCTTTGCAGACTGCCAAATCTACCCGTGAAGAGAAGGAAACCTATTTTAGGGAGGAAAATTATTTTTGCTAGGCCTGTATAAGAAAGGGTTTTCTTAATTTTTGTGAATTTTGTGAATCATGAACAATCCCGTAATAATATTTGTGAATTTTGTAAATAAGTGTTAGTGTAAATTTTAATTTTTGTAAATATTATTCGATGTTTGTATATATATATATATATCTAATAATTGTTAAGCATGTTAAATGATAGTCTTAGATTTACATTGATTACATGCTTGATTGATTAAGTCTCACTCCTTGGAATAGATGGTGCCTATTTTTCCTGTTTATCTCCTTAACCCCTCATGTTTTACACATGAGGTTGAGGGCGGAGTTTACAAAGGACTTGAGGGAGTGTGAAATTCTCAAAAGTTTGGCTGAATGTCGGACATAGTGTCTAAACTGAGTTATGACTTGTAACAGGTTTTGGATCTAAGAAAGAGAAACATCAATACAGTATATACCAGTGGCCTGGTTAGCCTCGGGGTGTTTCTCAAAATTATTCATGCCTCTTGCGTTATCTCTATCCCTAACTGGCCATGTTTTTCGATTAAACCAAGGCTGAACAATTGAGAATTCTTACTTTATCGCACAAGTCACACGTCCTTGGAAAGACCTAAAAATCAATGTTGTGTACTCTTTTTAAATCTTTGGCGAACTCAATTTAGGACATGTTTGCTATAAATGTCGAAAATGTTTGAACTTGTAAAGGACAAATCCAACGTTGGACTTCTTAGCTGCCTTAACTCCCCTACAGTTTTGTGATGCTCGAATTTCATCACCGGGTACCCTAACCTAAGTGAAGTTAAGGACATGAGACCAAATGACGAGTCATTCTATTCATGATTGTTCATGTAACTTGGGGGTTTTTTGTAGGTTCTAACCAATTTTCTCTTATGCATTCACACCATTCTTTCATTTAGGTTGATCTTGTTTGATGCATTTAGTTAATTTTGATCAAGTAAATGTGTGATCCATGATGAATCAAAGTGTGACATTGTGTGAAAAGTGCCTAAACTTGTCCACATTTGATAATCTCAAGCAAACTAATATATGTATATATGTATTTTCGTTGGTTGCTAGCTTTATGCATCATTTGCATTGCATTTTTGTTATATATCATTTGCATTCAGGTTTAAGTGTGTATCCACATTTTGTATGTAGACTTTTCGTGTACATTATACATTTTTGCATTTCTCTTGTCTTTCGATGATACTAACACTTGATCTGTTGTACCTCAGGCACTTAATGAATGACCAATCTTATTCCACGTGAACTTGAACTCAGATCTCGCACAGTGATCTTTCAGAATTCAGCTCAGGTTAACATAGAAGGGTTTGAACAAGATCTGCCTGTTTCTGAGAACAATCCACCTCTACCACCTACATCATCAGTAGAGATATCAGACGCAGAATCCATGGCAGGTGCTGAGAATAACAATGATGCAAAACAGTCCATCAGACATGTAACAACCCGAACCAAAATCTACTTATAAATCAGCACAAAATAGAATTATCGCGAATTAGTCGTATCGCGTGATTTATTAACAAGATTTTCATCGGGCGAGAATTTGACTTGATCTTCTTCACGAGAGTTGTATAATATTTAATTTTCAGCATGTAAAAATTTTTAGGGAATTTTTCGGATTTGCGAGCTATTTGTTTTGATCTTTGGAAGTTTTTATTTTTGGATAAGCATCGCGATGTTTATCGAAAATTATCGTAACGGATAAATCGAAAAGAAACTTATTTTTATCGGTTAATTATTAGTCGTACGATCGCGGTATAGTCAAATAATAGTCGTTGATCGATTGAGCAGCTTTCCCCTATAAATATCAAGTTTCCAAAAATAGCCGGTTTACCGATTTGGAAAGTCTGACTAAGGTGTTGACCAGAGTTGACTAACCTGTTGACCCGACCCAGATTTTCGACCCGTTTCTTGACCTGCCTGAAAACCGACCGTCTGACCACCAATTTTTGATTTTGAGGTATGGAAATTCATCCTCTCTTGCCCATGAGTGGCTTTGCATAGTTAGATTTGATATTTGGGAAGTTTTTGATTGGACCTGATCAAATTTCTGATTGAAAATTCATAACCGTCGTCGGACGGTGGCGCTCCAGCCATGGGAGAGGTCGGGGATAGGAGGAAAATGTAGGGAGGATGGAGAGGATTTTTTTTCCAGGTGGTCTCAGAGGGAGTGGCATTGCACCGTCGCCGGAATCGCGCTGGAAAGCCACGTCAGCGATTTTGGGGCCGGCGGCTTTCGAGAAAAATTCTGGCCGGCACGCTTTGAATCGGCCTTGGTGGTAGAAGGGAGAAGTGTTGGGATTGGAGAGAGGAAGACAATGGGGGGTCGATCGCCGCCATCCGTGGTGGTTGGCGGTGGCCGCTGCCGCCGGCTGTGGTGGTGATTTTGACGTCTTCCCGGCCGATTTGATCTCCGGCGAAGAAGGAAAAGTTGTTGGGGAGTATGTAAGGAAGCTACCCGTGAAATTTGGGCCTCGCCGGAGTTGGTCGCCGAAGGTGGCGCGTGGCTGCCACGTGCCGCCATCCGCAGCGGAGCTCTGATGAGGGTAAAATCGTAATTTTTTCAGAAAATTTCCAGGATAGTTTCTTAGTTAATTTTTGCATTTTTTATCGAATTCAAGTATTAAATGTATGTGTTATTTATTCAGGAGATCGTGATCGAGACTTTGGCGAGGGAACTTCTGCCGAACCACGGAGCTAGCATCTGTACTGTGAGTGGACATTTTATTTTCACTGTTATTTGCTAGTCTTCAGTATGCATTGGTAGTTATGCATGTATCAGATATACAGTATACAGTTACGCATTTATAGTTATGAATTTTTATTTGGAGGCATATGCATGATTTGGTTTACATTAAGCGTAGTCACAGTGTTGCATCGATGCACTAGCCTCTTGGTTGATCCCCCAGACGCTCCCGGGAGGGATAGGACAAACTCATGTCCCTTGGATTTCAAAGTACCCAGGAGGGTTAAGACAAACACTTGACCTGGACTTTATTGTAACTTTGAGGAAAATGTACTTAAGTTACTGCCTCCACATATCACACAGTACCCAGGAGGGTTAGGACAAACAACTGACCTGGGCTTGTTTATTTTCATACTCGCATCATTTTTATGTAAATTATTTATGAAAGACATATTATTTACAGTTTCAGTTAAAAAAGTGAAATATTATTTTCGTCTACTCACTCTAACCGTTTTTGTTATTTTATATGTCTTTCCTGGGCTTTTCGGTTTCCTCCACCCAGTTTGCATTTGTTATCTTGTGATTGCACGTCGGAGACGGAGGCATAGAGGTTGTGTTACTGTACTCATCTAGTAGGTTCCTAGCTTAACCTGCTAGTATTGTGTAATATGTATATTAGAAGTCGGTCTAAATACTGTATAGAGTTTGACTCTGTTGTGTTTTATTTTTCACACAGTTTTTGGATTTCTTATCACCTTCTGTAAACAGTATATAATTATAGTAAATTTGGAATTTGGTTGATTTGAGAAATCCGGATGGGATTTGGTGCCCAAAGTTTATTTTTGTGGATATTTTAGAAGTGTGTTTTCCTTGCAGGTTTTTGGGTTCCTTGGGTTTAGAAGAAACTCTGGCAAATTTTTTGTAGATTCGGTTGTCGTTAAGACTTAATTCCGGCTTGGAAAACTAAATTGGGATCGGGTCCTTTCAAGATAGCAGATTTGTTCAAATTTGGGTAACTTTGACCCAATTTCGATTGTGTATCCACAACCAGCAGCAAGCTAGACTACCCCTGAACTTAAGAGTGACGCAATACATCATCTTCCGCACTTTTATGGCAACTCAATTGAAGATGCGAACACACACTTGACTACATTTCTGTTTGTGTGTGATTCCATGTGTCCATCTGGAACCTCAAAGGAATCCTTCAGGCTGAGAGCTTTTCCATTTTCACTGGAGGAGAAAGCCAAATGTTGGCTCTTTAGCTTGCTTGTTGGATCTATCATGACATGGGACAAGTGTGTGAAGGAGTTTCTCACCAAGTACTTTCCGACATCCAAGATCACCGATCTGAGGAAGAAGATCATTGGCGTTCTGCAAGATAGTGATGAGTCTTTCTCTACTTACTATGAAAGATTCAAGGAACTGTGCGAGTCTTGTCCATCACATGGAATATTAGAAAGCAACCTCTTGACTTACTTCTACGAAGGACTCAAGCCTTTGAAAAGATAACTCCTAGACGCATCAGCTGGTGGTTCGTTCCTGGAGAAGCCTGCAATAGTAGGTCGTGCTTTGTTGAACTAGAGTGCTCTCAACACTCAACAATATGAGGGAATAGCTTTACGTTAGAGTATAAAAGTACATGAAGTGACTTCCTCAAGCACTACTTCTAAGCTTGCCAAGCTTACCTCATTGATCACTAAACTTTTGGAGGCCAAGTCACCTCAACCAATGCCACCTGCAACACTAGTCTGTGAAATTTGCTTACTTGATGAACATCATAATGATCAGTGTCCTCAGAATGTACCAGCTCCAGTAGCAAAAGAAGTCAATGCCATTGATTTTCAGATTAACTAAGGTACCCCTCGGTTAAAAAATTATGGAAACTACAATCAAGGGTTCAAACATAATCATCCTAGTTTTCAGTAGAGAAACAATGACGATTGCCTTAACCCTCCTGCGCCTCGGCCATTTCAGCAACAACAATCGACTCAGCAAAGGTTTCCCAACCTCACTAATGCCCCACCTCGGCCTGTTCTCACCAATCTGAATTATGACAAGATGTTGTCACAGCTTTCATCGTCTACACAGGTTTCGCTGAACACTCAAGCTCAACAAGGGAATGATATTGCCGAGTTGAAGAAGCAGATGGGCCAGGTTATTGAATTCATGGGGTAGATTAAGGGAGGATCAGAAAAATTGCCAACTCAATAAGTTCCAAATCCAGGAGGTGATTTCAGATAAGCAAACTTACTAGCTACTCGGAGTGGAAAGCAGCACAATGAGTATCATCAGAAGAGGCCAACGTCACATAACATTTCTTTAGATGACGTTGAGCCTGATTTAGCCACTCTTGAGGCCGAGAGAAGCATAGTGACACTACCTGTCACCAAGGCACCTTCATCTTCACAAGTCGACCCACAGCTACAAGGCAAGAGCTCAATTCCTTCAAGTTCAACTCTTGTTAATTTCCCTTTTGTCACAACACCATTTCTAAGCCGTTTAGTGAGTAAGAAGAAGCAAGAAAAAGATGAAGAGATCTTAGAAATCTTCGAGAAGGTGCAAGTAAATTTACCCTTCATCGACTGCCTCAAGCAAGTGCCAAAATATGCTAAGTTTTTGAAAGAGTTGTGCACCACGAGGAGACAAACGACAGAGAAGAAGATTTTGAAGGTGAATGAGACTGTTTCAGCAGTCATTCAACGACGGCTACCCCCTAAATTGAAGGATCCATGGAGTTTTTTTGTTCCTTATGTTAGTAGTGCCAGATCTTTTAGCAATGTGATGCTAGACCTTGGAGTTTCCATCAATGTCATGCCCTATACATTGTATCAAGCTCTTGGTCTTCCTGCGTTGAAAAAAGATGATGTGATCATTCAATTAGCCGATCGTTCTGAGACTTATCCACGAGGTTATGTGGAAGACGTTCTTGATCAAGTCAATCAGCTTATCTTCCCAGCTGATTTCTATATTGTGGATATTGAAGATAGTGACGTCAGAACCACGCCTATGTTACTAGGACGTCCATTTATGAGGACCGCAGGAACGAAGATTTATGTGTTCAATGGTACATTCAACATGAAATTCGATGGAGAGGTCATTAAGTTTAATATTTTCGATGCAATGAGACACACTTCAGCTAGTGTCAATTCGTGCTTTTCTATGGATATTGTTTACACTTTGGTGCAAGCACACTTGGATACTAGAAGGGATGATACGTTGGACTTAGTACTTTCAGAAGAAGCATGACAGACTCGACTTGGGGATGATGCCCATTTTGAAGACCTCTGGTTCAAAATGGAACCCGTAGCTCGTGAGGTTCTGGCATTGTTAGACGTAGCTCTGATGGATCTCAGGCAATCTCCTCCTATGACTTTTGGGAAAAACAAGATGTGTCCTTCAACTGTTCAAGCACTGGAATTGGAGCTGAAAGTCTTACCTAAACATTTAAAGTATTCTTACTTGGGAGAAAAGGAAACGTTGCTAGTCATCATCTCTGTAACGTTGGAAGCTGATCAGAAATGCAAGCTTGTTGAGGTGTTGAAGAAACACAAGACAACTATAGGTTGGATGCTTACAGATATCAAATGAATCAATCCGACAACCTGTGTTCACCAAATTTTGCTTGAAGATGGCGCCAAACCTAGTAGGGAGGCTCAACGTAGACTGCATTCACCTATGATGGAAGTTGTGAAAAAGAAGGTAATCAAGCTATATGATTGTGGCGTGATTTACGATATCTCTGACGGTCGTTGGGTGTCTCCCCAGTACAAGTTGTCCCGAAGAAATCTGGAATTACTATTGTCAAGAATAAGGACAACGAATTGATGCCTCAGAGAACTATTACAGGACATCGAGTATGCATTGATTACATGAAGCTTAACGCCACAACCAAGAATGATCACTTTCCTTTGCCATTCACTGATCAAATGCTTAAACGGTTGGCTGGCCATGCTTATTACTGCTTCCTTGATGGCTATTTTGAGTACAATAAGATTAGCAAAGTAGAGGAGGACCAAGAGAAGACCACGTTTACTTGTCCATTTGGTACTTTCGCTTACAGGAGAATGCCCTTCGATTTAAGCAACGCACCAGATACTTTTCAGAGATGTATGTTGGCCATCTTTTCAGATTACATTAAGAAGATCATTGAAGTATTTATGGATGACTTCAGCATCTTTAGAGACAGTTTTGACGCATGTCTTGGTAATTTAGAGCTAATTTTGCAACGATGCGTGAAAACTAAGTTAGTGTTGAATTGAGAGAAGTGTCATTTCATGGTGACCCAAGGCATTGTTCTTGGCCACGTTATTTCGGCTAAACGTATTGAAGTTGACAAAGCTAAAGTGAATCTTGTTCGACATCTTTCATCTCCAATAAGTGTGAGGAGATTCATTCATTTCTGGGACATGCAGGATTCTCCAGAAGCTTCATCAAGGTTTTTTCTCACATTACTAGACCTCTATGCTGCCTACTTCAGAAAAAGACGTCATTCTCTTTTGATAAGGAGTGCCAACATGGCTTTGACAAGTTGAAGGAGCTTCTGACTTCAGCTCCCATTCTTTGTGCTCCGGATTAGTCCTTGCCCTTTGAACTTATGTGTGGCGCCTCAGACTATATAGTATGAGCTGTTTTAGGGCAACACATTGACTTTGAAATAATTAATCGGGATATAAAGGTATTCATCATTCACGAACAGAAATGCTAAGAACGGCCACGCCAGAAGGTCATGAAAGAGCATCAAAGTGAACTGTCTACTCCAAGGCAGAGTCTGAGAAGAGAACATGCATATATATGACCAGAAGAAGAAGAAAAGGCACGTTCTGCTTCACATCCCCAATGACAATTCAATTACTACATGTCCTACATATATATATACCAGTAGATTTTATTTGAGTTGAATCTTGGTTGCAAATACTAATACAATTTTATTCACATGCTACATCGTTTAGTAGACTCATACAAGTTTTGTCATTTCATTTCAACTCAGCCAAGAAATTCAGCAGCTAATCAAGAATATATTGATAAACTATAGATTCCGTAAGCTTTGTAGTAGCTAGTATTTAAAGCTTCTTAGAAATCCAATTCATGTTATTTTTTGGAATCTTTGATAATGTGCATGGCACACATGTAGATCAGTACTACTCAACTTGTTATGGAACGTACTGTTGGTACGTATTATTGGTGCTCATTGAAAAAAAGGTTAAGATTTTAACTATGCAGTCAATGCTATATATATATATATACATATAGAGAGAGAGAGAGAGAGAGAGAGAGAGAGAGAGAGAGAGAGAGAGAGAGAGAGAGAGAGAGAGAGAGAGAGAGAGAGAGAGAGAGCTCACTGCTCAGTTGTGTTGGTTTTGATCTGTTCGTAGAGGCCAAACCAAATTAAGAGCATGCTATATGACAGCTTTGGCTTGTCATAATCTGTCCTCAAGTATGCTGCATGTTAAAAAATCATTGATTGTGCCATGTTTATCACGATTCTGATGTTAATGCTAAAGCCAAAGCCAAGGTATCCAGTAGTTGCAATTTTTCTGCATTATCTATGCATGTGCATGCTATATGAACCCAGAAAATGATTTAAATAGAGCTTAACCCAGAAAATGATTGTATATTATAATTTCGAACTTGAGACCCACCATTTTATTCAAAAGATTTTTATCACCGTGCCATCAAGAAGCCTAAAGTAAATTATGTGAAGTAAGGGGCCATGATCTACACATTTTATATATATTAATTAATGTATTTTTTTCTACATTTTTATTTTGTTAATTCTCATTGATTTTGAAAGAAATAAGCAGAAAAACCATCATAACCAGGGGCTTTCAAAGGACCAATGGAGAACAAGGAGATCTGATTTTCTCAACAGTCACAATTCTGCATAGCTGGGAAACATAATCTTTATCAAGAGTAGGGGAACAACTTGGGAATAGCAGATGATGTGTTCTTCAGATCAGGTTGAGAGAACAACTCAGAGAAAAAATCCATCGCAATCTTCATCATAGAACTCTTCTCAATACACCATACACCAGTCTTATCAAATAGGCCTTCGATTTTGTTCTTTTTCCTTCTAATAAGAGTAGTTAGATGGAAAATTTTGGTGTTTTGATCTCCCTTATATAGCCACTTATCTTTAGATTTCTGTTTCCAGAAAATATTCTCCTGATTAAGCAATCATCATACTCTTTAATGAGAGTTCCTTCTAACTGTTGTAAGAACAAGTTACTGGATCTGTCTAAGGCCCTCTGAATACCTCCAATCATGGCCAACAACTTCTTCTTCCACAAAAATAAGTTCCCAAACACTGATTTATTCCAACTAGCCAAATCACTAGATTACAAGGATAGCTTAACATCCAAGCTACCACCGTACTTATTCCAAGATTCAGAGATAAGCATTGATAATCTGCGTGAGATTGTCACATTGCTTGAAATCTAAAAGGGGTACGTCTAGTAGAAGCCATATTAGACTGCATTTGGAGAAGGATTGGACAATGGTCAGTTCTCGTTTTGGGAAGATGTTGAATGAATGCCTCAGGATATTGGCATCTCCATTCAGTGGTGCAAAAAGTCATATCAAGCCTCTCTTTGACCCTATTATTTGTCCAAGTAAAACTAGTACCTTTAAAACCAACATCAACGTACCTTTAAAACCAATCTCAACTAAGGAACTACTGTTGATCCAATCTCTAAGTTGACCAAATCTGCCAATCAAACTACAACCACATATATCACCTTCAGCAACCAGTTCATTGTAGTCGCCATAATCACAGAAGGAAAAGAAGACTGCCAAAGAATACCTTCCCAATAAGGCCACAAAGTAGCCCTCATAGAATTATTGGGGCTAGCATAAATGGCAGATAACAGCCATGAATTATTCACCTTAACAGTAATAGCTTGAAATTGATTATCAATCGCATCGAAAGTAACTTTCAAAGTCTTCCACATATGCTAGATATCTCCTAAAAATTCAGCAGCCTCTCTCACTGTATGTTTGTCAAATGCAAGCCTAGTAAAAGAATCACACACTTTACGAAACTGAACTCTTGGTTCACAGATAATAAGAATGTCAACAAAAGTGATATGAACAAGATCCGTAATAGAATAGTTAAAGCTCTCACTGCCAGCCACTCGAACATTCCAAAATAAAAATTTAGACATGATTAAGGCACATAGAGAGAGGGTTTGAGATCCAAGATAAAATCATGTATCAACCATGCCATCCCCAGAGGAATGAGCCAGGTCATTAGCTATGGCCAAAGAACTATTGGCATTAAAAGCATTGTCAGTAAATGATTCAATAAAATCACTTATGTCCTTACTTTTCATCCTTCCATGGATGCGGCCATCAAGGGGTGTATTACCAATAATAACATCCAAGTTTTTAGAACTATCAGTGACAGCTCCATCGAATGATAACTTTTTGACAATAGAAGTTCCCCCAGATTTACTAGACTTGGAAGCAGCATAATTATTTTTTTGATATCTATTCAACCCCTTAGAACTAGGTTGGTTAGACACATCATCCAATGGTAATCTAGTATCACTTCCACATGCACCAGAGGTTCTAGGAGTAGCCTTGGAGTTGGTAATCCCACCACTAACACCGATACTTTTACCTCTACCAACTGATTTAGGTTTAGAACTCAACAACCTAGTAGAGTTTTTAGAGCTCGTTGAGGGAACAACAATACTTGTAGCAGGCAAGCAATCTTATCCTTCTGCATAGTATCAGTCTTCAAACTAGACTTATTCATATCGACCCTATCCTTAGTCGAATTCACATTATTCATCTCAATATCATCGCCAACATTATTATCAGCATCACTATCTTGCAACACAGTAAATCTAGAACCACGAATATCACTTTTAATCCTCTGGCCATTAGAGGCATTTTTTTCCTTATAGGACATTAACATCTAGGTCCCCAAATCTTCCTTTCTTACACCAGAGTTACCAGAATGCTCAGAAGCCACAGAATGGCTAGCATATATACCTTCAGACATTTCATCCATGCCACCCCCTTCAACAACATTCATAGGATTAGAACTAATAGGAGTGACATGCACATATTTCTTCACAGTTGGACACTTCTCTTTGGAATGACCAAAGCAACCGCACTCAAAACAAATGAGGGATATACCCTCATAGACAACATGGTAGTTCACATTCTCAACCTCCACAAAGGGTTTAAGAGGCTTGTCTAGGTAACCTTCAATACAAACTCTCACAAAATGACCTCTATCTTGCCTGATAGTAACTGGATCAACCTTCACCACAGTACCAATAATGCTACCAATGTTGTGCATAGTGAAGTATTTGTAATACTTGACAGGCAAATCCATAATGCCATGCTTCCTTTCTTGTCAGTCAACGGGTCAAAGCTAGAGCTCCATTTTCTAACAGAGAGGGTCTGTCCACTAAGAATCCAAGGGCCTCCTCACAAGGTGTGGTTCATATCATCCTCTAGCTAGGTTAAACTTCACATGAAGAAGTCTTTGGGTAAATGTATCAGCTACCAACCGTCTTTTACTTGCCACTTTCGCCGGAGACCACAAAGCACGAAATCAAAGCTGGTAGAGGCATTAGGCTTTCCCATGAGCTTCACAACCACTTAACAGCGCCAAGCCAAATCCAATTTGCTATGTACATGCTTGGAAAATGTGATATTCACCCCGTGCTTACCCTCAGTGAGAGTAACATCATCATCCGTCATAGCAAAATCCTCCATCATCACATCACGATACTTCAAAATCGGACTCCTCAACATGTTTGCATAACTCGCTGAAGCTCTAAGAGGAGACTTAACTCCATCAGAACCCAAATCCCCAACATTCAGACCCATAAGATCTAAGGCTAGATCTTCCTCAAACCTTGAACATTTTTGCTGAGACAAACTGTCATCATCCCCTCTGCCACTTCCCTTGGGAAAGACGGAGAAAACCACTAGGCCGGTAACGGTCACAAGGGGGAGAGAAATTGAACGAAAAATGACCCAATCGAGAGCAGAGAAAAGGATAGGTAAGTTTTAGAATAATTGTTCACTGTTCATGATCATGGTATTTGTCTTTTAAGATCGAACTGATGTGCAAAGTCTGGCTATATATGTTCCGGGGCATTTAATAATTTGGGATCCGACTCCTCTAAAGTGATAGGACCGTGAAGTTATGTAAAGTTCGTGCAATCTCAATGGTCTAACAAATCCAACGGCGTAGATATTTGCCACCACATTAATAGTGGTAGTTTGGGAATTTAGTCGAATGAAAGTGCTAACGTCGTTGGTTAAGGCTTTCCCCTTTGCAAAAAAAAAAATATATCCTAGATATCAGTTCGTGAATCGTGAACTGTAAGTCAGTCTATTACTTTGTATCGATAAGACTGTGGTCTATAGCTAGGATTCTACTATGGTCAATCGATGATACCAAATGAATTTTATTTCTTAGACCATTATATTAATAATTTAGTTATCAAGATAAACAAAATTTGGGATTTGGGAAGCCATGGCAGATGCCTGGGTTTTAGATGCCTGGGTTCTTGATGTAATTTGACAACTAGAAAAGGTCTTCACCAGCATTTGTGATAGACTGATAGTAGATAAACCAGATAGAGAAAAAAAATCAATGGAAAAATATTAGAAACTTAGTATTGCATCAACCCGGCTCTCTTTTTGTTTGGTACTGCAATCTGCACAACGACTGCGAATACGAACTCGACGAAGAGATGGGGAGAGAGAACTAACTAAGAGAGAGAGAGACGGAGAGAGTCTACATCTAATTCGTTAACGGCTAAAGGACTAAAGTTAACGGGGCTGGATCTATTTTAGAGTTACACCCACATGGCACCATATTAACCATAGGATTAGTTAGACCATAGAGATTGCACGAACTTCACTCTCTCACTTTAAAGGAGCCAGATCCTCTTTTTTGTATTTGTTGCGGAGGGTCGGTGCATGGGAAGGAGCAAAGTTCGATCTTTTTTGACAAGGCGGCCCTCAGCAGGCCAAATCAAATTAATTTGATTAAAACTGTGTCTACATCAAGATAGTATTCAGGTTATGGCATGGAACTCTTTTTTTTTCAAGATCATTCATGTTACCCAAATTTAAATATGCAGGTCTCCTCAGTGATGATGATATTAAGGTTTAAAAACTTTACTAATTTAATATAATATATGTAAAAAGGCTCAAACTTTAATTTGAAATAATTAATCGGGATATAAATTAAGGGATTCATCGATCATTCACGAACAGAAATGCTAAGGACGGCCAAAGAAGAGCATCAAAGTGAACTGTCTACTCCAAGGCAGAGTCTGAGAAGAGAACATGCATATATATGACCAGAAGAAGAAGAAAAGGCACGTTCTGCTTCACATCCCCAATGACAATTCAATTACTACATGTCCTACATATATATATACCAGTAGATTTTATTTGAGTTGAATCTTGGTTGCAAATACTAATACAATTTTATTCACATGCTACATCGTTTAGTAGACTCATACAAGTTTTGTCATTTCATTTCAACTCAGCCAAGAAATTCAGCAGCTAATCAAGAATATATTGATAAACTATAGATTCCGTAAGCTTTGTAGTAGCTAGTATTTAAAGCTTCTTAGAAATCCAATTTATGTTATTTTTTGGAATCTTTGATAATGTGCATGGCACACATGTAGATCAGTACTACTCAACTTGTTGTGGAACTGTTGGTACGTATTATTGGTGCCCAATGAAAAAAAGGTTAAGATTTTAATAATGCACTGCTCAGTTGTGTTGGTTTTGATCTGTTCGTAGAGGCCGAGCCAAATTAAGAGCATATTATATGACAGCTTTGGCTTGTCATAATCTGTCCTCAAGTATCCTGCAAGTTAAAAAAGTCATTGATTGTGCCATGCTTATTACGATGCTGATGTTAATGCTAAAGCTAAAGCCAAGGTATCCAGTAGTTGCAATTTTTCTGCATTATCTATGCATGTGCATGCTATATGCCAAGTAACTCGTGCATTATATATTGAGCTTGCTTAGATTTAAATAGAGCTGAACCCAGAAAATGATTGTTTATTAAACGATTGGTGTCGAGAGTGTGGACTACATCGAATAGAGGAGAAAAACCTTGTCTAGAACGAATTGGGATACCGCGCGCGTCAGGTTAACCAAGTATTATATAATGGTCTAGAAGAAGCCAGCTAGCTAATGGTCTAGAGCTCTTTAAGTATGCTGTCAAGTATGGTTTCTAGATAAGCATCAGTGTGTGTGCATTTGAGTTGAGTGAGCGGAGTGAGTCCTCGTCGGTGCCAAGAATATGGCTATGGCTGTAGCATCAGTGTTTAATCAATTGGTGGAAGGACTGCAAAGGAGCACACTCTTAAATTTTTTCCTGCTTTCTCTTCTCTTGTTCTCTATTTTCGTTTTGTTTGCACTTTCTAAATCAGGTGAGAAACTCAACTTGCCGCCAACCCCAACAAGGCTACCAATACTTGGAAACCTTCACCAGCTAGGAGAACTCCCACACCGCTCTCTTCATGCTCTTTCCAAGACTTATGGTCCTCTAATGCTACTGCATCTGGGCCAAGTTCCAACACTAGTAGTTTCATCTGCAGATATGACCAAGCAAATCATGAAGACCCATGATGTTGTTTTCTCTGGAAGGCCCAAAACTACTGCTGCAGAAATCTTACTCTATGGCTCTCAAGACATAGCATTTGCTCCTTATGGGGAATTCTGGAAACAACTACGGAAAATATGTGTGGTTGAACTTCTAAGCCTTAAAAGAGTGCAACATTTTCAGTATGCAAGGGAAGAAGAAGTTGAAGAATTGGTGAATAGATTACGCAAAGCATGTATCGGTGAGTCTCCTATCAATATAAGTCAGATGCTGATAACTACCTCCAGCAACATAATGTCTAGGTGTATTCTTGGAGATAAGTTTATTGCCTGAAGTGTTTGTGAATGCATTCACAAAGTTGGGGGTCCAAGAGTTATGGAGAAGAATACCTTTGAATACATTCCCCGGAAGTGTTTGTGAATGCATTTGCAATCCAAAAAGGACCCCCAACTTTGGGAGAGGCCAGATGAGTTCTTCCCCGAGAGATTTGAGGACAGCTCGATCGATTATATGAACGAGGACTTCCAATATTTGCCATTTGGTGGTGGTAGAAGAAGATGCCCGGGCCAGTTCTTTGCCGTTGCTTCGGCAGAACATGTAATTGCCAACCTTCTACATTGGTTTGATTGGAAGTTGCCGAGTGGTGATGCATTGGTTGAGGCATTAGACCTGAGTGAACTTTATGGAATTACGGTCAGTAGGAAAACTCATATTCATCTTGTCCCAGTACCATACTCTCCTTGATCCATCCATCCAGAAGTTTCATGTGTTTAATATTATTCTATATGCTAGCTCTTGATTAAGTTTGTTTCTTGTATTGTACGTGTTTTGATTTAATAAGAAGTTGTTTCTGATTGTGTTGTTGAATAAAGCACCTTGCCAACAAGAGGAACTTAAATTTCCTCAATTTAGATAGTTTTGGTAATTGTACAATTTATTTTCCAGACCTATACAGAATTTACTACCATTGTCTTAAGATTGAAGGACTGTAATAAATGGTTGAGAAATAAGACTCACTTTTGGGGGAAGATTGCAGCTTATCAAACCCGTTCTTTGTGGCATGTAAGCGTTTTGGGCTTCTCACTTATTTCTGCCTAAGAAAATTCTCTTAGATATTGAAAAATTGTTGAGGTGTTTTCTATGGCCGGGGAGTCACTCAGGGCCTTATTTCTCTAAAGTCTCATGGGAGGAAGTCTGTCTTCCAAAAAATGAAGGCGGTCTTGGTATTAAGCGGCTTCAACAATGGAACTATGCTCTGATGGCTCGACATATTTGGCAGATTTGTTATGAAGATAGTTGTAGCTTGTGGGTTGAGTGAATTAAGGCTTATCATCTTCTTGGTGAGAGTTTTTAGTCTGTTTCTACTCCTTCTGTTTGCTCTTGGAATTGGAAAAAGTTACTAAAGCTCAGAAGTATCATCAGGCCTTTTATTTTTCACTCTATTGGTAATGGTTCTACAACTTCCTTTTGGCATGATTATTGGCATCCTCATGGCCCCCTTATCTCTCGATGGGGAACTGATATTCTTCATACTTCTACTCTTCAGTGTGATGCTTTAGTTGAGTGTGTGATTGATCAAAGTGGGTGGTGCTGGCCTAATACTTTCCATGATGATCTCCTATCCATCTTCCATGATGCAACGACAATTTAGCCTTATTTTTCTCGATCTGATTCTATTATTTGGCTCCCTGATCCTCATGAAAAGTTCTCTACAGCTTCTGTTTGGGATAACATTCGTGATTCAAGAGTTAAAGTTCCTTGGTCTGATCTTGTGTGGTTTAGTGCTCATATCCCTCGAGCTAGCTTTGTGCTTTGGTTAGCGTTAAGAAATAAACTTTCCACCATGGATCGTGTTATTTCTTATTCTCCTCAAGCAAATCCAATTTGTTGTTTATGTAATGTTGCTCTTGAGTCAAGGAATCATCTTTTTTTATTGTCCTTTCAGTGCAAGTATTTGGAAGGTTGTTTTGCAGCGATGTGGGGTTCTCTGGCTTCACCCTCCTTGGCCCTTTTTCATTGATTGGGCTGCCCATCATTGGAAGGGTAAGACTCTATCTGTTTCTGTGAAGAAAATTTGTCTCGCTTTCACAGTTTATTGCTCATAGTTGGAGCGAAACAATTGCCTGTTTATGCTAGAAGGAGACATTTCTCTGTAGTTTTGAATTCAATTTTTACTATTGTGAGAAGTAGGTTATATTCTTTATCTTTCAAGTCTTCTACTGTTAATGCTCGGATAGCTCACATTTGGAGTATTCCTTGCTAGTGGTGCTTGTTAGTGTTTCTGGTAGGAATTTCTTCCTCCAATTGCTTTCTTGTTGCCTGAGATTTTCTTTCTCAGGTTGTATGTTTAGGCTTTGCCATTGTTCTTCCTTTAATACAAGATAATTTACCCCCCCCCCCCCCCCAAAAAAAGATTGTAATAAAGCATTTAGCAATCAAGAAAGATAAATAACAAAATATTACCCAACTTTTGAAGAAGTTGTACTTATTATAGATTCAGGCTGGTGACAAAGGAAGCCATAGAAATTGTGTTTCTCTACGTAACAAGCGCATTTGTAATGATGGCACACGGAATCCAGTTGTGAAAGGAGATGAATCACAAGATTACATAACAGTAGTTGCAGTACTAGATGGTCATTCACAACTAGGCCAAGTATTTTGACTCCTGGACAAGAGTCACAAGACAATCCTGATGATGGCCAGCCTGTTTTTATTTTAGTAACTTAGGTGAAAAAACATCAGTGATTTGAGATACTGGAGAACCCTCTTGGCCGCAATGAGATAAGTGTCTCGTGGTGCATGCATGAATTGACATAACTGGCCAATGGAAAAATAGATGTCAGGCTTGGTTCAAGTAAGATATTGTAGGGCACCGCATAATACTCAGTCGGGTTTGAAAGAAGAGTGCTAGTGAGATCAAGGCGGGCAGAGGCCGTTGGCGTCATACTTGATTTGGCATCGAGCATATTGTATTTGTTGAGCAGATCATAAGTGTATTTGGACTGAGAGAGAAAGAGAGAGTCCTTGGTATGATGACCCTCCAGGCCAAGGAAATAAGAGGCATCCTTCGGCGGCTTGATGGGGAACACGGAGCGGAGTCAATTGATCATAGAAGCACAAAGCGAAGGGGATGTGCCAGTTACCAAGATATCATCAACATCCACAAGAATGAAGATCACTAGGGGACCATCAATGTAGATGAAGAGAGAAGTGTCATTTGGAGAAGGAATAAACCCGATGTCAGGAGAGTCTGGAAGAGCACATCATACCATGCATAAGGGGCATGCTTAAGGCCGTAGAGAGAGCGATGGAGACGACGTATAGAGGAGTAGAGGACTGAACTTGATAACCAGGGGGTTGTTCTATGAACACATCCTCTTGGAGGTAGCCATGGAGAAAGGCGTTGTTGACATCAAGTTGAAGCAAAGGCCATGAGTGTACCGCAAAGGAAAACAAAAGGCGGATGGTGATTGGCTTTGCAACGGGAGAGAAAGTCTCGAGGAAATCAACCACTTCTTCTTGGTGGTACCCCTTAGCGACCAATTGGGCCTTATACTGTTCAATGGAACCATCTGGTTTATGTTTGATGTGAAATACCCACTTGCAGCCTACAACATTCATGAGGTTGAAGAGGAACAAGAGACCAAGTGTGAGTGCCACGGAGGGTCGTGATTTCATCATCCATAGCTTGGCACCACTCCGGGAAATTAGAAGTCTAGGCATCAGCGGTGGGAGTGTAATAGGAAGAGATGCAAATAGAGCCATGGAAACAGGAATAGGATATTTGGTGGCTAAGAGAGCTCGAGGTTTAAAAACACCAATTTTGGAATGGGTAACAATAGGACTACGAGGAGGAGGAGGTGGGTGTGGGTGTGGGTGTGGAGGGAGAGGAGGTGAAGGGGAAGGCTTGGGGAGAGTTGGGGAAGAAGGAGAGGCTGAGTTAGATGGAAGAGGTGTGAAACCAGAATTAGAATGGATGCATGTAGGAGAGGAATAGACTGAATATGGGTGAAGAAACACAAGAATAGGGGAGTATGTGAGGGAGAGGAGGATGGAATCAAGGAAAGATAAGGAAAGACAGTCTTAAGGAATTGAACATGATGGGAGGTGTATGTCTTACCCAAGCAAGGATCAAGACACATGTAACGCTTATGGTCCGGACTGTATCCAACAAATATGCACGGTTGGCTCCTAGCTTCGAACTTGTGTTGGGTATAGGATTTGCGCCATGGGAAGCAGAGGCATCCAAATGGGCGAAGAAAGTGATAATCAAGAAACACACCGAATAAGCTCTCGAAGGGAGATAAAGAAGTGACAGTAGGTAGACGAATGATAATAAATATAGCATGATGGCATACATGGATTCAATAGGAAATGGAAGGTGAGATTGTGCCAAAAGACTGCGAGTCATCTCAATGATATGGCGATATTTCTATTCAACCACGTCGTTTTGTTGCAGAGTATAAGGACAGCTAAGTTGTTGGGATATGCCATGAGATGCAAGAAAGGCTTTGAAGGCATGACCAATGAATTCACCACCATTATCACTATGCAATATTTTAATAGAGGTAGACAAAAATTTCTCAACATGAAGTTTGAATATACTAAAACATACATGCATGGAGTAATCATCAATAAAATCTAAGAATCGCAATGAATATCACTATAAATATAATTAGATATAGAAATTTATGAAACTAAACAACAGAGAATTTAAATTCGTTAAATGCTTTCAATCAAAATATAGAAATTGAAATAGAGAAAGCAATTCGAATTTACAGACTTAATAAACGAGAGAGGCTTGCAAACTCAATGTCCTAAGACAGAAATTCGTCCCTACGTACACTTCTGTTTGTAGAATCTTCTTGACGTTTGTCTCCCAGGATTAAACTCTCAATTCAAGGTTTGCAGAATGCCTTGAATTCTATCACGAACTTCAGTTTTCTCTCTTGTATAGTATGGAAGATTTTGTCGAATGATTAAGTAATTGAACCGGATCATTCATGCCTCTTTTATAGAAATGAGGTGCCTATTCGGTGTTATGAATGAACAGTCGTCTCTTTCAGAGACGAAGAATTGTGTCTCAACTCTTTAACGTAAAATGTTTCTGATCCAAAAAATAATCCGATTTTTTTATTAATTCTCCAGGCTCAAGGTCCAGTCTATGATTATTTATTTATCATCTAAACTCACTAGGAGGCCAAGAGAAATTTCTAATGAAACCCATTGAAATTACCTCACCTGAGCCAAGTGGCAAACCCAAGAATTTACTTATGGGGGAGAACAGAAAGAATTACAAGAATTGGTAGCTAATGGGAGCATATACTAGTAAAAATATATACTTAATAAAAAATTTGTATAAAAAATTACATGCATCAAAAATTTCAGTGGGGGCACCAACCCCCCCACCCCCCCCCCCCCCCCCCCCGGCATAAGCTAGGTCCGCTAGTGCCTAAGTCCACTTCCATTTACTACCTACAAGGAGAATCTCTTATTAAAGGTAGAAGCCTTCAAACATCTTCCATGTGGGACTGAAGCCCCACAAAATTCCAACATACCTTACTTTGTGCCATAAAATACATGAGACAAATGAGAGGGGTTGTAGTTGTCGTAAATGTGCAAAGTGATACATACATGTCGGGTTCATATAGGCTAGCTTGTAGGTATACATTGAAATTATAAATTACAGATCATAAATATGATCATAATATATACCTACCCTAGGTAGTTAGTAAAAAACGGTACTCGAATTATACGTCTATAATTCGGTAGTTTTAAATGATAAAATACGTAAAATTTCGGCCATAAAATTTGGAAAGGAAAAATTATAAAATTCAATACGTACGTGTTAACGGAATCTGATTAAAATAAAAATGTAAAAATTTAGATATATACACATTACACGTATCAATATATTTTAATATATAATTATGAAACAGACTGAAACTATGGACTTTTGTTGAACCATTAAAATGCATTCTTGATCTAATCATATATTCTACAACTTTACATCAAAAGACAACAAAAATATCAGGTACAATATTCCACACTTGTGTGTAAAGTGTTGTGCACTAGAGGAAGAGTTCTAGAGAATTTCAATCACTTTCTTTTTCAATTACTTTTGTCTTAAGAAACACAAAATACATGTAGAGAAAGAGTCATATTTCTTCCTTCTGTTTTTTTTATTTTAAACTCACATTTTTTTTCATTGAAAAAAAAACATAAAATTTTTAAAATTTGGGTTTAATTCGGCCAGGTTAAAAAAAATGCATTTTTTTTCCGAATATTTGCATTGTGAACGAAAAATTGACGTTTTATTCAAAAATTCGTAATTTACGAATTTACTAACTAGGATACCTACTAAGACAACTATGGCATACATTTTTTTAGGTGAAACGTTAGAAGTTTATTGATGGATGACAAGTACAATTTAGTCCAACCAGTCCCTCGTAAAATCAGGTACGGTCTGGAACTTATATGGTACTCTTGCATTTTGAATGGCCCATTTAGCTAACTTCTCAGCAACGACATTGGCCTCTCGGCCTAAATAAACAAAACTAGAATTAGGCAACAATTGGAATGCCTGTAAGAGGTCCTCACAAGACTCCTGAAACATACTAGAGAATGTATATGGATCTGCAACAGCCCTAACCTCAGTTAAACAATCAGAGCTAATCTGAACTGGATTATAGCCCATCTAATGTGCTAAATGAATAGCTCTCCAAGCCATCTCAATCTCTACAGATAAGACCGAATATACATTGTCTATATGGCTAGCAGTTGTAAACAAAAACATGTCATCACAATCACGAACAATCATGCATATACCATCTCTGAGTCTAGAGGAAGCGAATGCTCGGTCAATGTAGACAAAATATTAACCAACTGATGGTCTAGTCCATGTCTGAAGAACTTTGGCCGGGAAGTCCGGAGTCTTATGCATGAATACATATCGATCCTGCCAAGCTCCTGCTAACACCCTCAAAGTCTAACCATCAAACTGTTTTTGATTCCACAATTTGTCATTTTGGCCCTTCCAGATAAACTATACAACCACAACTAGTCGAGCAAAAGTCTCTCGTGAAAGACTAACCAAACACGCCATAATTCAATCTTTTCCAATCTTTAAAAGAATCTGTAGTCCCACCCCCCTAGTAATGGGATGTATGATGGTCTGAATAGTAGGACAGTCTCAAAACAAGTGCAACTTTGTCTCAGCCTCCTGCTCACATAGAAGACATATACAATCAACATCAACTCGGTGACCCTGAAGTCGGGGACCCGTAGGAAGATATCCATGACATGTTTTCCATAGGTACATCTTAGCTGTCGGCGCTGCACCAGCCCTCCATAGGTACATCTTAGCTATCAAATTGGGCAAATACAATATGATCCCTAGCCAAGTGATACGCACTACTAACTGTATAATCCCCTTTTGAGGTGTAATGCCACACTATCTGATCCTGACATGTCCTATGACTCAGTGGAATAGAATTCACAATAGAAACATCATCTTGGGGAAAATACCTCTATAACATCAAATGGTTCCAAGTCCTCAGTGGTGTAATAAGTTAAGAGACCTGATTTAAGGTGGTTGGGAATCTAAGCTCCCCGTCCACTGTGAATGAAGGCCAAGGCAGCCACCAATCTCTCCAAATTTGTATGTGTTGCCCACCTACAATCGGGATCCTCTCTCCAGATCCTCTCAGGCATGCATAAAACTTTGCCAAGTATACGAGGGTGACCCGCCCACCTTGGTCCCCCAAATCTATACTTTGGAGAAGTAGCGGACCTTGTAGACGCAGGCCACCACCGAATCCGAGTTATACATGATCCTTCATACCTACTTAGACACCAAAAAGAGGTTAAAAGCATATAAATTCTGAAAGCTGAGCCCTCCTTGTTCCTTGGGTTTACACATAGCAACCCGAGTACACTAATGTATCTGTCTCCCGTCAGTTGTATCACCCCAGAAAAAATTAGCACACATTTGTTGTAGCTCCTCACACATGGTTTTCGGTAAGAGAAAAAAACTCATTGTATAACTCGGTAGTACCTGAGCCACTGATACGACCAAAACATGCATCAAATAAACATTTAACACATAATTCAACCATATGCAATTTAAACCTTTTTTGTGTAGATGTAGCATTGATAAGTATGGTATCGTTCTAAACCGGGGATTGAATGGTGCATGCAATATTTGTGTAGTAAAAAGGGGGGTATAAAATAGTTGTTTAATTACCTAAATTTTCTATCTAATTACTACCTAAAACATTGAAACATATAGCAAGAAATCCTAGGAATATAATATGCCTTGACTCATAGACAAGCAAAGACATAAAAAGAACCCAAAAACCCTTACCATATTTTTGACAAAAAAACAAACCTAAATTAATTATTTACATGTGATCATCCCAAACCACATACTTTGCAATTACACGAATAATCTCATTTAATTACCTACGAAATCTACAAGTTTTAATTCCGGATTACATGCCATGACTTTGAATTAAAGTGCAACTAAGCATCTAAACACTCTAATCTCGACTCCATTGATTTAGAGTAAAAAGCGATTGACTAAGTGTTTCATCTTTAGACCCAACCAAAGCATTAAGAATGACACACAACATGCAATCAAGACTCAAAAATCATAAACACATGGAAGATAAATTAAACTCAAATATAGTATAAAACCAAAATAAACATGTATTCTTCACAAATAAAATAAAACAAATACAATGAGAGTTACGGAGCAAAGGTTCCATGTTTACACTTTTGATTTCCGGTAAGCCCTGCAAAATCTCAAGTGGATGGAGCCTAAGGTGGAAGCTACACACCTTCTAAAGTGACTAAGCGTATTTAGAAGGAATGTGATGAAAATTTTATGGTGGTGGTGATGTAACTTCGGCCTAGCACTTGGAGAACTTCGTGGTGGAGCTTCTTTGTGTATTTTGATAGCAAGAGGACATGGAATAGGTGATGGTCTGCTTTGAGGCCGAGCCTCTTGTATTTATAGGCCTTACAAGAATCATTCTCCTCCTAAAATTAGGTTTTCCTTCTATTCTCGGGCAGATCTGACAGTCTGTAAAGATTTGCACTTTTCCGGAGTTGTAGATCCCAAAAATTATGATTTTGGTGTCGTTGGAAAGAAGACTCAAATATCTTTCCAACCATAGGTTGATCGCATCTTAACTCCTCCTGATTCGTTCTCAGTTGTCGTTCGAAGTTGGCCCATCTGCACAGGCAGATTCTGCTTTCCTTATTCTTCATGATTTCCTTCTTCTTTTGACTTTGGGAATCTTTTTCCTACCAAATCTTGATCTCCACGAAATTGGCTGATTGGATCTTCATATTTGGGTTATCTAAATGGTCTTCTAATTAATTGGATCCATTCATTTGTTCTTCTTCAAGATCCTTCCGGAAGCTTTCAAATCCTAGTCAACATAGGAAAAGTTTTCTTAATCAACAAATGATTTATTTTTCTCCTCAATTTTTCTTCTTTCTTCCTTGGAATTTCGAACCAATTTCTTTTCTCCATTATTTTGTTGTGTTTTGCATGCTTGTAGACTCATTTACTCTGTCTCTTTTGGTCAACACCTGAAATTAACAAAATAAGTTAAAAGTAATAAAACTAAGCAATTATCAAAGTAAAAATGTAGAGAAAATATATTAATTAATACACCTAAAATGCGTAGATCAAATTCCCCCACACTTAGACTTTGCTAGTCCCTTAGCAAACACTAAATTAAACTAAGACTCAAAAAATTTCAACAAAAATACTACTAAGCACTTTGACTAATACATTTCAAAATTCATGGCAATCACAAAGTTTAAGCACAAGGAATTCAAGAGTTAATAAAGACATTCTCATGCATGAACAAGTAAGACTTAGATGAAAACAATGGTGATTTATAAGCTATGCATGCACTAGAAAAGTTCAAAATCCTCACATGGATGCACTCATCATCATTTCACTCATGAAAAAGGGTTTTTACTCAAAATATATAAGAACAAATGAAATCCTCGTAAATAAAACCAATTACTTGCACAAATGAACCCAAACCATATGCTTACTCATGCGATTAACTCCACAGATCAAAGGCTACTCATATTAAGGATCTTAAAGGACTTTCAAGGGTTGTAAGGGGGTTAGGGCTAATGCATTCGAATTTTTGGATAAGTGGTGTTTCAAGAATGTCCCAAAGACTTAGTCAAGCTCCAAAAATTTCAATAAATTCGTGCAAACCTCCTTCACCAACGTTACCAGCGCCAATCATTCAAGAACAAGGGCCAGATATCATCTTGTTGGACTCAGACTTCATTCTAATCTTTCTCTGAGCTTTGTGAACAGGACAAATGCCTTATTTCTTTACTATTGGGCCTTCAATTCAATACAAACTCCAAATCCACAAATATGAGGGACATTAATCCAAACTTGAACATTTAAAACCTATTACCGGAGAGCTTCACAATTTTTTTCCTTTTTTTTTTCATGCTCTCGATTCTTTTCTCTTTTTTTTCCGGCAACTACTCTTTCTTTTATCTTGTTGGACAAGTCTATCCTCATACACACATATTCTAATCATCTTCACGCCATCTCCATGTATCTAGCTTTAAAAATTCTCACCAAGTCTTTGAAACAAGGGTAAGGAAAATCTACACTAGGTTAAGTGTTTAGATATATATGGTGATGAAAGAAAAGCTTAATGTGGGCTCAAAATGGCTAACTAAGGGTGTCGCAACTCGTGCGCACAAATGAGACATTTGGCAATTTGGCAAGGTGGTGGTAAAATCCTAAGTGTCTTTAATCATATCGAAAATCAGAGTATGTATCGACTATAAGCTTTGAAAGTCAACATGAGCAAGTTCTAGCAATCTCTAGTTCATTAAAAACTATGGCAAACAATCATATGAGGCATGTAAACATTTTTTGAGACTAAAAATCTAAAGATGTCGAAATTCACTCCAAGAAAACATAATTTCAGCTCAAAACTCACTTTATGGTTTAAATGATTTAAACTTATTCTAGCATGCAAAATTCTGTACCAAGTTTTACTATCTATATCTACTATATGTCATTGCAATCAAAACATTATTATTAACAAAAGAATTCCATAATTTAATAATATGAAAGCCATAAACTCGAAATTGTCTCAGAAAAATATCATCATAGACGAGTTAATGGCAACCTAAGACTCCGTAAAACACTAAAATAGACTAAAAAACTACCTAAAATTTTAGAAAAATAAAAACCCATGAAAATTAAATAAATTTTTTTTAGGGTATCATCCGCCAGAAATCCCTAGATTTTACAATTTTTTTTACAATTTATGACTCAAAAAAAGTTGTAAACCCCTCCCCCACACTTAAATCCGACATTGTCTTCAATGTAATTGGTGAAAAATATAGAATCAAGCATGGAAAATGAATTCACCAAAAATAACTAACTAATTAACACACTAACAAACTAATTAATAAGGAGGAAGGGAAAAGAAAGTAAATTTGTGTGTCGATCCTCCATTGGGTTACCTCCCAACAAGCGCTTATTTTTTAATGTGTTACAGCCTAGACATGATGCACTATTTAAGTACTAGGAATGGCCGCTTCTTGCTCAACGACATCCAGGATGTTTATGTGGCGTTGGCTTCTTCCAATGATACTCACTGTGCTGGAACTTATGAATAAAAACACACAAAATATAAAAACACACATATACGTGAATGCAAATGATATATAACAAAAATGCAATGCAAATGTATGATGAATACAATGCAAAATGATGTAATTATGCATGCAACGCATGAATGAATGAAATGATATGCAAAGATGCTTAAGTATTCTAAATATCAAAAAATCGAGCAGCCAGAGCATGACTATTTGCATAATTTCTCTAAAATTAATCACATGTTAGAACTAGCTGAAATTTTACGAGCAAAGACTAGACACATATACAAATACTTCATAAAATTTTCAGAAATTTCTGAGATGTGTAACTAATCAGATAAATCACACAAAACAGCCTATTTTCCAACTTCGATTTTTATACTAAGCACATGAAAACACATATGACAATGAAAATACTAAGACACAATGTACTAAAAACATGAATGCACATGATATATAATAAGAATGAACGCAAGTGATGCAAAAATAAGAAGTCAACGAAAATTATATATACATAGCTAAGTTAGAATTGTTTCACACGTTGGAATCATAAGATTGAACATGTTGAGGCACTTTTCACACAATGGTACACTTTGATTCATCATGGATCACACATTTATTTAATCAGAAATTAACTAAATGCATCAAACAAGATTAACCTAAATGATAAAATGGTGTGAATGCATAAGAGAAAATTGGTTAGAACCTGCAGAAAACACCCAAGTTACATGAACAATCATGAAAAGAATGACTCATCCCTTAGTCTCATGTCCCTAACTTCACTTAGGTTAGGGTACCCGGTGATGAAATCTGAGCATCATGAAACCTCAGGGGAGTTAATGCAACTAAGTACCTGTAATGTTGGAAAGTCCTTTACATGTGCAAACAATTTTCGAGATTTTTAGCAAACATGTCTCAAATTGATTTCGCCAAAAATTTACAAGGATTACAAGACATTGATTTTTCAGTCTTTCCAAGGACGTGCGACTCGTGCGATAAAGTATGAATTCTCAATTATTCAGCCTTGGTTCAATCGAAAAACATGGCCAGTTAGGGATAGAGATAACGCAAGAGGCAGGACTAATTTCGACAATACACCCCGAGGCTAACCAGGCTAATGATATATACTCTATTGGTGTAAGTCTTTCTTAGATCCATAACATGTCACCAGTCATAACCCATTTCTAGACACCATGTCTAACTTTCAGCCAAACTTTCAAAAATTCACACTCCCTTATAGTTCTTGTAGACTCCGCCCTCAACCTTATGTGTTAAACATAAGGGGTTAAGGAGATAAACAAGAAAAAGAGGCACCATCTATTCCAAGGAGTGAGACCTAATTAATCAAGCATGTAATCAATGTAAATCTAAGACTATCATTTAACGTGCTAAACAATTATTAAATATATATACACACACACCGATTAAAAATTAAAATTTACACGAACATTTATTCATATGTATTATTTAGGAAAAATTAAATCAATTAGGGCACATATACAAAGCATTGAAAATTTGTAAGTAAAATTAGCATATATACTTCAAAAATTCCTGAAAAAGAAAAATGGTTAGTAATATGTACAAGTATAAATTTACATATATACACACAAAAATCACAAACAATTAACAATCCCCGGCAACGGCGCCAAAAATTGATATGCCTAAAACATGCATCAAATAAACACTTAACACATAATTCAACCATAAGCAATCTAAACCCTTTTTGTGTAGATGTAGCATTGATAAGTAGGGTATCATTCTAAACTGGGGATTGAAGGGTGCATGCAATATTTGTGTAGTAAAAATGGGGGTATAAAATAGTTGTTTAATTACCTAAATTTTCTATCTAATTACTACCTAAAACATCGAAACATATAGCAAGAAATCCTAGGAATATAATATGCATTGACTCATAGACAAGCAAACACATAAAAAGAACCTAAAAACCCTTACCATATTTTCGACAAAAAAACAAACCTAAATTAATTATTTATATGTGATCATCCCATCCCACATACGTACTTTGCAATTACACGAATAATCTCATTTAATTACCTACGAAATCTACAAGTTTTAATTCCGGATTACATGCCATGACTTTGAATTAAAGTGCAACTAAGCGTCTAAACACTCTAATCTCGACTCCATTGATTTAGGGTAAAAAACGATTGACTAAGCGTTTCATCTTTAGACCCAACCAAAGCATTAAGAATGACACACAACATGCAATCAAGACTCAAAACTCATAAACACATGGAAGATAAATTAAACTCAAATATAGTATAAAACCAAAATAAACATGTATTCTTCACAAATAAAATAAAACAAATACAAGGAGAGTTACGGAGCAAAGGTTCCATGTTTACACTTTTGATTTCCGGTAAGCCCAGCAAAATCTCAAGTGGATGGAGCCTAAGGTGGAAGCTACACACCTTCTAAAGGGACTAAGCATATTTAGAAGGAATGTGATGGAAATTTTATGGTGGTGGTGATGTAACTTCGGCCTAGCACTTAGAGAACTTTGTGGTGGAGCTTCTTTGTGTATTTTGATAGCAAGAGGACATGGAATAGGTGATGGTCTACTTTGAGGCCGAGCCTCTTGTATTTATAGGCCTTACAAGAATCATTCTCCTCCTAAAATTAGGTTTTCCTTCTATTCTCGGGCAGATCTGACAGTCTGTAAAGATTTGCACTTTTCCGGAGTTGTAGATCTCCAAAAATTATGATTTTTGTGTCGTTGGAAAGAAGACTCAAATATATTTCCAACCATAGGTTGATCGCATCTTAACTCCTCCTGCTTTGTTCCCAGTTGTCGTTCGAAATTGGCCCATCTGCACAGGCAGATTCTGCTTTCCTTATTTTTCATGATTTCCTTCTTCTTTTGACTTTGGGAATCCTTTTCCTACCAAATCTTGATCTCCACGAAATTGGCTAATTGGATCTTCATATTTGGGCTATCTAAATGGTCTTCTAATTAATTGGATACATTTTCATTTGTTCTTCTTCAAGATCCTTCCGGAAACTTTCAAATCCTAGTCAACAAATGATTTCTTTTTCTCCTCAATTTTTCTTCTTTCTTCCTTGGAATTTCGAACCAATTTATTTTCTCCATTATTTTGCTGTGTTTTGCATGCTTGTAGACTCTTTTACTCCTTCTCTTTTGGTCAACACCTGAAATTAACAAAATAAGTTAAAACTAATAAAACTAAGCAATTATTAATGTAAAAATGTAGAGAAAATATATTAATTAATACGCCTAAAATGGGTAAATCAGCCACCAGATTCACCAGCAATTTCCTTCCCGCCTCACTCAATAGGGAACCCTTCCAACCCTACAGTCTATCCCGAAGATGATCTTTGATGTAAGCAAAGTTTCTTTCTTCTTTGCCCCAATATGGGTAGGTAGACCGAGGTATTGCTCATGATAGGGAACCCGTCTCATCCCTAAAGCCTCTGCAAGCTCCATTTGAGCCTCATCAACAAGATTCTGACTAAAGCAAACACTACTTTTTGAGTAGTTAATAGACTGACCTGATGCCATTTCATACATCTGTAAGACTTCCTTCACTTTATAGCATACCTGAACAGTAGTTTGGGAAAAGATCAGATTATCATCAGTAAACAATAACTGAGAAAACACTGGGGCTTTCGGAAAAATCTGAATCCATTCTAATGACTTAATCTGTTGTACCTGATATAGTAGATAAGACAGACCCTCTGTACATAACAAAAACAAATAAGGAGATAATGGGTCATCATGTCGCAGCCCATAGGTAGGAGTAACATAGTCCCTTGGATATCCATTAATCAGGAAAACATACCTCACAGAGTTCACACATGCCATGATATTTGCTACGCAAACCGTCGAAAAGCCCAACTTCTTCATCATTGCCTCTAAATACTGCCATTCCATTCAGTCATAGGCCTTACTCACGTCCAGCTTCAACGTCATCTGATAATTCTGCCAACTCTTCTTCATCCATTAGTAATGAGCTACATCATTTGTCACAAGCTTGTTATTAGTAATCAACCTACCAGGGATGAATGCACTTTGACATTGATCAATTATATGTTGTAGTAAAGGCTTCAATCTATTTGCCAATATCTTCATTGCAATCCTATACACTACATTACACAGCACTATCGGTCTATAATCTGAAATCTTCCTAGGATTCGGTACCTTAGGGATAAGTCGAATGTTGGTGAAGTTTACCAATGCTAAAATATGGCACAATTGGAGAGTGCTCAGTATAGCAGCTACCACATCTAGTCCAAAAATATCCCAATATTTCTGAAAAAAAAAAAAAAAAAAAAGAGGAGGCATACCATCCGGCCCTAGGGCTTTCAACGGGTGCATCTGAAAGAGGGTGACTCGGATTTCATCAGCATTATAAGGCAACATCAGAGTTTATTGCATCTTCTCCATCACAATGGGCTTCACAAAAGTAGTCATTGCCTCCAACTGTTCGTCCAAAACCCTTGTCGAAGTGAATAAACTTGTGTAGTAGTCCACCATTACTGATTCAATCCCATCTGGAGTCTCCTGCCAAACCTTATTTGTGTCCAGCGATCCCGAGACGTGAATCTTCCGTTTTCGATTTGAAGCTTTCTGATGGAAGTACCTAGAGTTCTCATCTCCATCCTTCATGTGTTTATCAGTCGCCCGCTGCTTCCTGAGTGAACAATATTACTTGTCGCTCATACAATTGTCTCCTCTCCTCAACCCTACTCGGGTCAAAAGCCTGCGCATTAAAGGCTTCCAATTTCCCTTGTATCTCCTTCAGTTCATCCTTTTGAGCTCCAAAGGTTACCTTTGCCTAGTCTTTCAGTCCAAACTGAGAATATTTGATTTTCTTACTCAACTTGTACCGAGATGTTTCTGACTCAAAAATTGGTGTCTGATCCCATGCACTCTATACCACTTCCTTACTCACCTCTTCCTCAGTCCACATAGCTTCAAACCGGAAAGCCTCCCCAGGAAGGTGACAGGAGGAGATTCTCGTACTGAAATAAGCAACGGAATATGATTAAAGGTTGATGGGGGTAGGTGCACCACACGCGCGGCCAAGAATCGAGTCCTCCATTCTCTCATTTCTAGGGCTTGATCTATGCGGCTTTGACATCGAGAATTATGCCAAGTAAATTCAGCTCCCGTAAAGCCAATGTCCTTTATCCCACAGTCAGTTAAACAATTTGTAAAATTGTTTATCTGCCATGTTGGCCTGACAGGTCCACCCAATTTCTCTGTAGAACGACGTATCTCATTGATATCCCCGAAAACTACCCATTCAGCCACTCCGTCCTGAGATTTTAGGGCTCGCAATAGGTCCTAGGCCTTCCTTCAGTTTTATGGTTACAACTCACCATACAACCCTGTAATTCATATCCAATCCCCTTGCCCGGCCTTCACCCTCATATTCGCATTCGCATCAACAAAGCTCGGGCTATAGTCACGCAAGTGTAGATCAATTTCTTTCAACCACAACATCATCAATCATCTTCCTCCTCGCTGCGTGCATGGTACCATAAAGGCTTTATCAAACCCTAAACTTTGACGCCAGCTTTCGCAACGAGACGCACTGTTCGTGAGATTTTTCATGAGGGAAACACTTTCCGGCTTCTTTGTTAGTACAAGTCGCGAAGTGTTGTATACTTCACCGGATCCTTGGTTCCATGTATGTTCCACAATATGATCTCCATCTCTCTCTTCGATTTCCCAAACTCTTAACATAACACAACAACGCAACTCGCCCGTCGAAAATCGGCGCCACAAACCCTAACTAGACTAAGTTTCTCAGCCGCTCGAGGAGAACCTCGAGCCTTCACAAGGGAAAAGAGTTTTTCCTTCAAAATGGTTGGTGGGTGACTTGATATCATATGGAAGTGTACATGTGGTTGACGTACTAAATAAAAATCAAAACCGAAATGTCATAAATATAAAATTATAATCATTTTGTAACACAAAAAAAAACTCACAAAAAAAAACTCATAATAAAATTATAAAGTATATAAAAATGCACCAACACATGTGGCCACTGTCACTAGGGGTGGAATTCGGGCGGTTTGGTTCGGTTTTTGATAAAAACCAAAACCAAACTATAAGAATTTCGGTTCGGTTTGGTTTTTCAATTTTCGACAATAAAAATCAAGCCATTCGGTTTGGTTCGGTTAAAAATTTCGGTTTTTTTCGGGTTTTTTCGGTTTTTTTTTCTTCAAATTATGAACAAACTTCACACAAAAAAAACTCTAATAAATAGGAGAAAATCAATTACTTTCAGCTTGTAAGACATTAACAAATAACAATAGCATAGCAATCCACACATCAAATTCAAATTTTCAAGTTACACCATAAATTCCTAACATCAAAGAAAACATTCCGCAAATAATATTTGTAGTTCAGTTTCAAGTTTTTCAACAGTCCATAAAGCAAACAATCTAGAAATTAAGAAAATAGCAAAAAAATAGCTAGCAAATTGATGCAAAATCTCAACAAAGTTCTAGTAGCATTTTGCTTCAATTTCCAGCAAAAACCCTATTTCTCTTTTAGTTTTTAAATCAAAACGACACCGTTTTATATATGTTCAGTTTTTTTTCGGTTTTTTTGGTTTGGTTCGGGTTTTCAAAATCCAAAACCAAATTCGAACCGAATTTTTTCGGTTTTTCGGTTCGGATTTTTTCGGTTTCGGTTCCGGTTCGGCTCGATTTTTTTTTCGATTTTCGGTTCGGAAGTCCCACCCCTAACTGTCACTATCAACAAGATAACTTTTTTGAATAAATCATCAAGATAACTTTATTTTGAGTGTCGATGGTTAGTACGCGTAGTTTAGTAGTTATGTTGATCGAGTTAATTAATTAATTAATTGAATCATCGTAATCGTAAACTTAATTAGGCTTTTAGCTCCGGCCGGCGCAATGTGCGGGTGCACTCTTGTTAGTGAGTGAGAGCATCTCCAACAAATTTTGTTTAAAATCTCTATTAGGGAAGAGCAAAACACAAAATTTTTAATATTTTAGGCTAAACTCAAATAACTCCTCTATTTTATTTTTCAAAAGTTAATGATTTTTTGTATAATTTAATGAGTTTAGAAATATTTATCAAATCAAATCGATAAATTGTGTGTGAAAGAAAAAAAAATATTATTTTTTTATTCATATTTTGATGAGAGCGAGTGAATTGTGTAGTTAGGGATGGCAACATATCATATCAGGCTTGGGTTTGGGTAACCGAACCCAAATTCGAACCCGAAATCAACCGGTTGAATATATAATACCTGAATCCGACCCGTTTATCGAATAAAAATAAATAAAATAAAAAATATATAAAAATAGTATTATAAATGTTAATGTTCTATAAAAAATATTAAAAATATAAAAACTAGATATAAATGATAAAATATAATAAATAAATATTAAAAAATTGACAGTTCGGGTTCAGTAGATGCATATCCGTACCCGACCCGAACCTGTCATCATTCGGACCGGGTTCGGATCGGTAAATACTCGATACCCGTTATTTGCCTTAAAAATCGGGTTCGATCGGGTTCCCACGGGTTCGGGTTATTTTGTCATCCTTATGTGTTGGTGAGCAATTAATAAAGTTAAAAGATTTTTGGATGGATATACAAATTTTGATTTTTCTATAAATATAGAGATTCTCTCTCTTATTTTTCTATTTTCTATAGAATACAAGATGGTTTATAAGAGTTGTTGGAGTAAAAAAAATGTGTTTTTCTTGTAAAATATATAATTATAATTTTACAAGATCTGTTGGAGATTTAACAGACACATGCTATAATTAATTATGATTAATTGTTTATCAATAATTTAAGCGCTTAAAAAATTAATCTATATATATATATATTGAATAGGTGCGTGCTCGTGATCTGATCGAGGAACTGTTTTAAATGGCGTACGTTTTAAGGTTTGGAAGTTCCCCAAACTTGAAGTTAATTATATTCGTATGAGGCATGCACGTTCTCGCCTTAAACATGAAAAGGATCATTTTGCTCGAAGATTCCCTACATATAGAGACAAGATTATACCATCATAAATAAACACTAGAATTAGCTAGCATGAGTAGCATCAATTAATTTTCACAGTTCCAAAGTTCCATAATTGATCGAAGAGCAGAAAACGATGTCTACCCTATTAGCTTCTCTTCCGATCCAAATACCACAAACTTCTAATAAGCCTGAAATTGTTCGCCGGACAGCGAATTACCAACCAAGCATTTGGGGAGATCGCTTCACCAAGTATGATTCCCAGCAGGACACTGTAAGTGCAAAGTTAACAAATTAATTAATATTGAATGTACTGTAATTGTAACAAAGTTACAATCTAGCTTTCGTTGCAGATAAGCCGAGCCCTTCGGCAAGACCAAATTGACCAGCTGAAAGCAGTAGTGAGGACCAAAGTTTTCACAAATACTTCAAACTGCTGCAACTTCACATCACATCAGATGAAGTCAATCGATGCGATGCAACGTCTTGGCATCGCCTACCATTTTGAAGAAGAAATAGAAAAGGCACTAGAGCATATGCACGCTGCAGCGTATGTGTATGACGACGACGGTGACCTGTACAATGTGGCTCTTGGTTTCAGGTTACTGAGACAACATGGATACAATGTTTCATCCGGTACGTAAGTAATTATTCACAAATTAAGTTGTTGCAAGTAATTCACAAATATGATCGATCTTTCTCGTCACATTATATGATTGACATGCAATTAATTCAATATATTCATGCATGCAGATATATTCGACAAGTTCAAAGACGCAGACGGTAACTTCATCGAAGGCTTGGCTTCCAATGTGCCCGGTATGTTAAGTTTATATGAAGCAACGCATCTAAGGATACATGGGGAAGATATATTAGATGATGCTCTCTCTTTTACCACATCTCACCTTCAGTCGACATCTGCAACCCATCCAATAATAGCACCACGAATACTTCATGCAGAGACCTCTACGAAAATGTCCAGAGAGAGTGTATGCAAAACTTTACATGTCGATCATCTGCCGAGATGATGATCTGAAACCTCTGCATCTTGAAGGAGAATCGTTGATGAAGCTTGCAAAGTTGGATTTCAATCTTGTCCAGTCTTTACACAAAAAGGAGCTCAGTGAGATCATTATGTGGTGGAAAGAACTAGACTTTGAGAAGGAGCTGCCTTTCGCAAGAAATAGGATTGTGGAGTTGTATTTTTGGATATTGGCGGTATATTTTGAACCCAAATACTCGATAGCCAGACGACTTCTAACGAAAGTGATTGCATGCATTTCAACTATGGACGACATATACGATGCATATGGTACATTTGAAGAACTCACAATCTTTACTGAAGCAATTCAAAGGTAGATTAATTTTTTTTAAACATGTTTGCATGCATGAACTCGATCATATATATATATATATAAAGATGGTCATTCTATAAGGTATATTTTTTTGGTCATTTTTAGATATAGGGTATTAGACAAATTTTTCGATCATATTTTAATATCTCCACCGTCCAAATATTAGGTCTATATGAGTAGATCATTCCTGTAAATTTTCAGCCAAAATAGTGATCATTAAGGTATCGAACTAGATGAAATCAAGGAACGGACCAAATTGTCAAACCTGAACCATTCATACTTATATACTTCAATTGCAGTTTTGAATACATTAACGATCACCATTTTTAGCTGAAATTTTAAAGGTTTGATCTACACATTAAGACCTAAGATCTAAACGATGGAGATGGTAAAATATAATCGAAAAATTAGTGTAATGCCCTACACCTGAAAATAACCCAAAAAAAGTATAAGTTTCCTATATATATATATATATATATATAACTTATTTGCTTGAATATTTTGAGGAATTGATATGTTTCATGAAATCTACAGGTGGGATTTCAATTGTATAGATGAACTTCCAAACTATATGAAGATATTTTATCTTAGATTGTTCGGTGTTTTCAATGATATTGAGGAAGAGACGGTAAAGCAAGGAACCTCATACCGACTACACTATGCAAAAGAAGCTGTATGTTCTTTTCCTAGCTCTTTTTGAGTTTGAGGATCGACGTCTATATATACACTCATATTAGTGATCGATATTACAACTATATTATGAGAATCAATTGGTTGTTATATATAGTTGTAATTAAGTTGATGCATGTATGTTGTTAATTAATTATATGTCAAAAGTTAATAGTCTTATATATTTTCGTGCGAACTTAATTATAATTTTCAGATAAAAGCTCAAGCTCGACTATACTATGCAGAGGCACGGTGGCTTCACGAAAACTATGTCCCAACCATGGATGAGTATATGGAGGTTGCTGCATCTTCCGTTGGAAACACTTTGCTTTCAACGGCATCTTTAGTCGGCATGGGTGATGATGTGACTAAGGAGGCATTTGAGTGGTTGGCAAATAACCCTAAAATCCTTAGAGCGTCGAATATCCTTTTCAGGCTCATGGATGACCTTGCTTCCGGCAAGGTAGGTACATACACACACACACATATTTCATATATAAGAACTTAAGAATGGTTACAGTGTACTAATTAATTTGTATGACTAGTTGTATATATATGTGCTTTGATTTACAGTTTGAGAAAGAGAGAGAGCATGTTGCCTCTAGTATTGATTGCTACATGAAGCAGCATGGAGTCTCAGAGGAGGAGACGGTCGAAGTTTTCAGCCAAATAATTGCATACTCGTGGAAGGATATAAACGAAGAGTTTCTAAGTCGACCAAGCTGTGTTCCAATGTCCGTTCTGATGCGCATTCTTAATCTAACAAGAGTGGTGGATCTTCTATACAAGGGGGACGATGGTTATACGAGAGTGGGAAAGGTGATGAAAGATGGTGTAGCTTCACTCTTAATCGATCCGGTACCCCTTTGAGGATCGGATGACCTAATTAACTAATTCGATCATATATATGTGATTGAAATTAAGCTCTATCTGGCTGTACCTAGAGCTTTCGACCAGGACGTTCATTGTTTACAAGTATTCCAATTATTCCATGCATTTGAATTAAATTCTTAATTGTCGACTTTATTTTTAAGGGCAAATTTCACTTTACTCACTTGTGGTTTGCTTCTAACATTATTTTACTACATATAGTTTCAAGATCATCAGTCTACTACTTAAAGTTACAAAATTTCATCAGTTTGTGAAATCCATCCCAAAAATTGTTTAAGTGTCACTCTTTAATTCAATAAAAACACACGGCAATTAGTTGGGATATGAGGATGGAAGGGAAGGCATCATCGGAGCCAACGTGGAGGAGAAAAACAAGTTTTTTGTGCTTCGTTCTGATTGTGTCGATGTAGTAAACTGATGAGATTTTGTAACTTTTAGTAAACTAATGATCTTGAAATTACAGGTAGTGAAATAATGTTTGAAGCAAACCATAAGGAGGTCAATTGATTATTTTAATTGTTACATCTAGATGAATAATTTGTACGATCACTATTTTTCCGATCAATGTGGAAATATTTAAGAGCATCTCCGATATGGACCAATTTCACACCGCTGTAGCAGTGTCGGCAACTATGTCACTATTAGAGCAACCCCAAGAGTCGAGTTATTTTCACTAGCTAAATTTATCGATATGATATGTTAAAGTTTCTTCGAGTAGCTACTGCTTCAACGCTAGGGCATGCAAATCCTATATGAAACTGCTCTTTGTTTTTGGTATTTTGTTTCCTGTAAGCTGTTTGTGATAGATATGGCTGAGCAATCCTAACATGTCTTGAAAGCTAGATAGTTAAAGCTAGCTAGCACGATTGTTACCGTGACAATAATGTACGAAGCTCTCTATTATTAATATGCCTGAGAAGAAAGCGGTCTGTGCTTTATTTGCAATATCAGCATTGCACATCCGTCTTTTGTACCAGAATCATTTTAGATGGGTGAGATGGTCATGTACCATTTGGCCTCTAGGGGAACAGATGGTTGCTGTGAAGACGCTAGCTCACATACTGCTTGAGTAGGCTTCTGCAGAATTCTAAGTCGAATCGCTCCTCTGGGGGATCTCCTATGAAATCAAAGACAGCATCTGCATTCTGAAAGTCTTCGTCGGCTGTGTATCTGGAACCAGAAGAAGCAAATTTGTTACACATTTGATGGCCACTATAACGCAGCCTAGCCAAGTAGCATTCCATTAAGTTTGAAATATAATCAAGAAATATCTGATCAAGAAAAAGTGATTGCAACTTATACCCGCTCTTGGTTACTATACACTTCATTCCAGCTGCTTTTGCAGCTGCCAGGCCAATGCCGCTATCTTCTATCACAACACAGCTGTTTAAAAAGGCAAATTAGTTGTTTACTATTCATGAACATGGTATCTGTTTTGTAAAAATCAAAGTGCAAATGAAACTCTAACAGCTCCTTTATGGTATAGGGCTATAAATTGTTATTAACCTAGAAAAAATGGGTAATCCCTCCAAAAATTTAGACAAGCATAATTTCCTGGAATACCTTGAAGGATCGACACTGAGCGTGTTAGCCGCCAATATATAGATGGCCTGTTAAGGAGAATGGATACAGTTTAGTCTCTTAACATTGCATACTCAATTTTCTGTAGCAGTGTTTGAGAGCTTTTGAATGAATCAAGTGTAGCTGGTTAACAACAGGCAAGTTAATTAAGGAACTACACTATTGTATCTTTTTCTTGTAAAACGACTTCAATTAATGTTTACTTTCAGTTCACTGTAACTCTGCTAGCTAGCGAGAGCTGTGTACACTCTTCTTGGCGTGTATGTACTACATATAAGTCAATATGTAATACACAGATGGTCAAGAAGAATGGTTATAGTTCAGTAGCTATGTGAGCCCTAATCTGTTTTAACAGTTGAACTAGCTTGAAACATGGCTCTGTATAACTAAACCAGTAATTTTGTGCAGTTAGATGGTATATAATTCAAAAACTGAATTAGATCAACATGTAGAGGATTGAAAGATTACTGGATCAGGCTTCTTTCGAGGAACCACATCTCCTGCAAATATCTTGATTTTCTCTGCTCGTTTTGGTCCCAGCAAGAAAGAAACTATCGCAGATACCTAAAGTTGAAACATGATCAAATGACAAGAACAAGTACAAAGCTGATAACTATGAATCTGAGAAGGTCACTGAAGCTAAAGATAACCATGAACAAGATATTAGAGTTTCGGTCTAAACTCAATAGGTTGTCATACATGTAAGCATCACTCACAGAAACCTAATAATGAAAGCATTCAAGTATTGGAACCTGATTTAGCATACCGCCTTCTCATTAGAAGTACTGCACACAGCAACTTTAACTCCTTCTGCTAGAGCCTGATCAATCAGCCTGTGAAGTTGATAAGAAAACCACCAATTCAATAACTGATCAAAAGTCACAAATTTGCTTACCTACAAATCATTATCTTAATTGTACTCATAACAACCTACATATTGTAAGGATCCACATATTGTAACCAGTCGTCAAAAGGTGATTCTTTGAAAGGAGTTATACTTGAGTCTTGACTATCAATACCATTAACCCTAGGATTTCATAATGTTTGAACAGAATTAGTGAAAAAATAGGTCAAGTTGCTTTAACTTGTTCATCAATCCCTATCTTAAAACAATATAATGGAAGAGAAACATAACACACACGACATTTACTAGTAAATTTTGCATAAATGGTCATGAAAAGTAGATGGTAACTAACTTTGCAACGCCTGGACGAAGAGGCAGAAGCCGTTTCTCAATAAGGGCCATGAACAATTCTGTCTTTCGCTTGTGAAGTGCTGCAATGAATGCTTTTCTTTCTTCATCACTCTTCGGAGCCTTTTCAGGCCAACCGGTCTTGTTAAAGTAGGCAGTCATCCTACAATTACCAAAACCAATTGAATTATTAAGTACAAGTCCTAATCATAGGTCTGCTATGAATCAGTTTAGATTATCACCACCAATTGGTATTAGACAGTACCTTTCTTTCCCACCTCCAATTTTCAGCAATTCGCCGTACAAATCCACATCCCAAGTAACACCCAATTCTTTCTGTTCAATCAATTAGTCAAAGTCTATGGCATCTGCCAAATAATCTCAATACAAAAACTAAAGCTAAATGCCACCAGAGCTCTCTAAACAATGGAAAACCAACCAATGAAAGGTCACATCTTTTCTTACAATTTTACATCTTTATGAGCTTACCAGGTAGAACAAGGAAACCCAACTCTAAAAGTGACTAAAATTTTCAAAGCTCCAAATGTTACCTCTGCGAAAGTATCATTGAATGAAATGCGATGCCCATCTTTCTCTGTATCAACAAGAACGCCATCGCAGTCAAAAAGAAGAGCCGCCGGGAGAGTAGACGAAGACGACGAAGAAGAAGAAGCTGAGCAAGTGAACTGAGAACGACATGTTCTTAAGATTACTGGTTTCACTGTTTTGCTGATGCATTTTGAGCCTAATAGAGAAGACGGTATGGTCGTTTCATGGGAATTGAGGTGGGAAATGGTGGTGGTCTTTCTGTGAGATGGTAAATGATTGGTACAAGATAACGTGGCTAAGGAAAGACTGAAAGCCATTAGAGACTGTCGATCTAGTTGGTGTTGTCTTTCAAAGTTCAAAGCTTTGGACTCTTTTATATGCGGTGTTGTTCTCAACGGTCCTTTAACTTATGACCCTATCTCAAAGAGTGACATTTTTCAACAGCAAACTAAATGAGATAATATTTGAATGGCCATGGAAGCCTTCAAGCAAATTAGACAAGCTATTGTAGATCTTGTATGTATTTGAAATGTAATAATCTCGAAATAGCAATACTATGATACAAGAATAACCAAAGATCAAGGAACAAAACATCCAACTCACATTACTCCCAACCCGATCAAAAACAAGTCACGATCCTAACTTTTGTCTATCGTATTCTACAATAATCTCAAACTCGTTGAGCACACCGAGTACGTCATCGTTTTCATACGACTTTTGTATCAAAATTATAAGAGGCCGATTGATTAAGAAGACCAAGGCTCAAAGTTTATCTTTTTTTGCCTCTGTTCCTTGCACTAGTACTGGTTTCAGCTTCTTGCTCGTCGGCCTTCTGCTCTGCCTCTAATATGGCCAACTGCAGCATAGAAAGAATGATGTAAATTAGAAAAACAAATTTCAGGAATAAGCTCATGTAAACCGGGAGAGAAATAACCAAGGAAAATACCTCGTCCAGAATTGGTTTAAGCTCTGTGTATCGACCTTCAGCGAGATCAAAGCCATCCTTACGGAGCTCCTGTGATGCCAGGGACCAAACAATGTCAACATGCACGAGAATAAATAAATAACAATATGAGATGAACATGCAAGTTTCTCTCTTCCATAAACAGCCTCTTAGTTGCAAACAGTAAATGACAAGATAGATTATGCTAAGGGTGTTTCAACAGAGGAAGAAACAAACCTTTCCGGTGTGTTGAGTATGTTCGTGGGCAGCCATTTGCCAGTACATGTTTGTACGTTTGTAGAAATCTTTTAAAGATTCGCCAGGCTTCAGATGAGACATGGAAATATTAGGTGACACATGATGGAATGAAGAAAAGGCAGAGAGAATGAAGCATTTGAACACATTATCATGCTTTTGATCCAAAAGAATGGTGTTTCCTTCCATAAATTTTACATAAAAGAACCAAGAAGATACGTACCATTGGGGTTCTTTGCGAATCTGAAAGGCCAAGACTGGCTCTAATCTGCTCTATTCTGGCTCGTTTCTCTTTTCTCCGCAGAGTCTTACCGCCACCTTTGATCAAAGCAATAGCTTCCCCCATCTGAAGAGATCCACCTTTCGCACTCTGCATATAAGTAATGTGATGAAAAAAGCAAAACAGACAGCTAGGTGTATGATCAACATTAATACTGACCACAAAAATCAATATGCATTTAGGAATTATAACAAAACAAAGCAGAGTAAAGAACCTCTCCATCCTTGTCATCATCAGTCTCTTCATCTTCATCCTCCTCTTCTTCTTCATCTTCATCATCATCATCATCTTCATCATCGTCTTCATCATCGTCTTCATCCCCTTCTTCATCTTCAGAGGCCTCAACCCATTCAGATTGTGATGCCTGACGAAAAAGAAAACCAATGTTCAAGCTTGCAGAGTAGGCAAGGTATCAAGTAAAGTTTCTAGGAAAAAAGTAACATTAGTAGAGTGAAATATACAGGGTAAATGAGTTACAGACCGGTATGATGCACTTCCACTCATCGAGTTTGCTGAGATTAAGAGAATACAAGTCATCAAGCGTGATCTCGTGATCTTTGACCTCCATCATGCCCCCATAAACATATAATGTATCTCTTCCAACAACCATGCAGGAATTAATACGTCCACAGGGCTTTACTATCTGAAAAGGAAAAAAAAAACCACCAAATTCATGTATGAAAAAACTGAATTTCAGTATTTGAGAGAATATGATTTAGTAAATTTAGCATGACAAACCTCTGGTATATCACAATCATCAACACTCATGGTTGTAGCCAACTGCTGTGATATACCTTCAATTTTGTTCCCTGAGTCACCTAGTTCATCGTCATATTCAGAATTCTCATTGTTTCCATTTGCTTTAGACTCCTCCGGTTCAGTTGTATCCATTTTATCATCACCATCATTATTTCGTTTTCGTCCAGAACTCCTTTTTACCTGCAAAACAAATGAAGTAGTGATATATGTTATTAAACTAATGGATCAAACAACTAATCAGCTAATTTTGCGTAATTACCATATTATTTTATTTATAGCAAGTGAAAAGACAATGCGAAAGAGCTTATAAACAACACTGAGATTTGTAGATATTCTGTAATAAATCGATACACATTTCCATATCTTATCTTTTGTAGGCTTTGCCTTCCGCAGCTCCAATGGATACCTAGACCCAAAAAGAAAATTATGATTCTCAAATGTGGCACTAATTTCATGGTTGCATGTTGAAATTTCATTGCCGATCAGAGTCAAATTTCATACATCAGTGTGCTTTAAATGAAGAAGAGCAGAAAATAATTTGGATAATGAGGATAATATAATCATCACAATGCATTGCATCATATTAAAGCAGCAAGAACTGGTTTTCTAAGGAATAAATTAGCTGTCGCTGAATTCAAGTACAACCCATTGAACAAGAGAATTGAATCATAATAATAGCTGTCCGGGATGACCAATAACTACAATAACCTCAACCTGTATACAAAAAGAGGTAGTAAGAAGCCTTGAAATGGGGCTTACCAGCGATGATTGTCTAACTGGAAACCATAAAGTTCGTCCAAGAATAAGCTCATCATTACATCACCTGCACGCATTTCAAAGGAAAGTAAAGTAAGTCTACCTATTCTCGAAGGGGGGTCTTAGATTTAGCCAGGACCCTAGTCACTCTATACCCAGCGAAACTTAAATAGTACTTAAGATGTAGAAGGGAGGCAAAGAATTGAGATAAGACGTCTTTACAAGTATGCAATCTAATTTCAACAGGACTAACCTAATCAAACCAATTGCAGAACTCAGTGGTTGGCCGATGTAAAAAACTACCATACTCTTCTAAGGGTAAGGACTTATCCAATTTTACAGTTTCACTTGAGAAAGGAACAACTATTTATAACTCCAACTTTTCAGAGGCAATACTGACCACTATACAGGCAATAAGTTGGGAACATGATATTCACTAAATATTACTCATTACCCATCCTTTGTTTCCATCAGATAGCCAGACAAACTTGCAGCCTGGTGGTTTTACCCCAAATTATACAGACAATGGATGTTACCAGCAAACTACATCCACAAAACACATGTATCTCCCATAGAGTGCAAGTATGATATAATTTAGTAGAACAATGAAGTTTGTGTAAGACGCTATTTCGCTTATTGCCAAACATGAAAAGACTAATAGTTAAGATTCTGAAACAACATGGCACAGCCAATAAATGAAATAAATTTGAAAACTAACCTTGAACTTCCATGTCCACTACACCCCCAAATAGTAAAGCTCGCTTTTTATGAACACACATGGAAAACCCAGCTCGTGGTCCTGGAGGCATTCCACTTTTCTTTACCTGCACAAAGAACTAATAGTAAGAACCACTGAACAACCACAAATATACAAAAGTGGTTATTCGGCTATTCCATTCAAGAAACAGTAATATAAAAATAAAAAAATAAAAAAGACCCAGACATATCTGGATGGCAAATTACACTAGGAAATATAAAATTTAAACCCAAACTCCAAACCTCGGGTTGGGTTTACGGATTTTACCTAAACCCAGTATAATATGCCTTTACTGTCTAAGAATCATGAGCAAATTTTGAATATAGATGGACAAGTGAAAATTGAAATAAATATTTATGTACAGTTCCATTTTCTAATTGACACATTGTAGAACTGTAACCAAAGAAAAAAATGGTGTTGAAGAGAACCTTGTTCCATTCCCAAGTCTTAGGATCAAGGGACCATAAGTCTGAATGAACGATTCCTTTCTCAGAGCCAGTTTTATCAGTAGATACTTCTTTGGAATAGCCGCCATATAGAAAGATCTGTAATATGATAGAAACCACATGGTCATATTATAAAAGTCAGTACATGATATGATTTAGTTAATAAATCCCTCACCTCGTCTTGGTAAACAAAAAATTGAAAGCCACTGCGGGCACTTGGCCACATGGCCCCAGGCCTAGGGGTTACTTCTTGCCACTGAGATGAAACATTGCAAAAGTCTGTTAGGAACAAATTACCACAACAGATAGAATGGCTATCGACTGGATTAATATGAATGAGACAAGACATCTTTACCTTGAATGTGTCTAGGTCAAATACATAAAGATCATTGTGATACCTGCATCAGATAATATACAAATACAACTTGGTAAATAAAATATAAATGTCTGCAAGTGCATAACAGCCTCCTTTGCTATAGAAATCAACACAAAGTCATAGGTCACATAATAATGAAATGTTCATAATTATTTCATAAAATCTGGCAGACCTCACTTCTCTGAGAGTGTCATAGAAGCCGCCAAAGACAATAATCTTATGCTTGTACAATACCTGTAACATAAACAATAGTACATAAAAACCATTGCTACAATACAGAATTACAGATGAGTATAGAGAAAAAATTGGACTGATGTTTGCAAACAAAGACTCAAAGAGTCAAAGGTAGAACAATGCATGTATCCAAAGCAACTTGAATTTACCATTCGATGACCTGAGCGTGGACTTGGACATCCTTTTAAGTTTAGTTGTTCCCATTGATTTGTTTTGAGGTCCAACATCCAAAAATCCTAGAAGGGAAAACAATTAGGTGACGTTATACTTGCACAAATGAGGCTAACAAAAGGCAAATAAATCCTAGACGGGAAAAAAAATCACAGTCTATTATGAATCATGTTTTCAGAATACCTTATAGTGATGGAACCTCTCTTGGTTTGGGGAAGTAAACTCACCACCTGATGACAAGCAGATGCAATCATGCTCAAGATCCAAAAGAACTAAAACTGCAGGTAGTGAACATATGTTTGAATAATACAAAATATTTCAGTATACCGAAGATGTAAAGATAGTTCTTCCACGTGACAGCCTGGTGAGCACTACGGGGCGGTGGACTATTGGGGCTTGAAATTAACTTCCATTCCTGCTTTTCAACATCATACCGGTAAAGGTCGCCATACACAAAAGTCTGCAGAAACATACATTTTGCACAACTCAGTTAGAAACTTAGCAACAAACCTCCATTCTCTATAAAGCATATAAGTTGTGTATGAATGTCAAGATTCAAGAACTAACCTTATTCCCATTGTAGAATTCGCCCCCATAAAGAATCAACTCCGTCTCTTTCAACGGATTGATACTCAGCTACACAACAAGCAAGCAAGCACAAAGTTTCAGTATTTACAATTGGATCATCAAACGATCATCAAAAACATTGGTAGAATCCTTACAGTACAATTGGATCTTGGAGATGGAGCTGGGACATTTTCCTCAACAAGGACTTCTTTCTTCTTGGCTTCCTCCTTTTGTATACTCAACTGTGAGAGAAAAAAAATTGAAAACTTGTTCAGCTGTATTGAGAATCGATAGTTTAATCATTCGAAAAACTTCCCCATCACAAAGTTAAACTAGAATTGACCAACACTCTCCAGATATAATCATCATTCATACAAAACTTCGACCTCTCAGTAACTCCCCACGATGAAAAGCTCCCTATAAAAATGAGACAGACAGAGGAGGATGGTGAAATTACCAGAATGGCATCGATGTCGTCCTCGGGTGAGAGCTTCTTGGTCTCTCGGCGAGCTCTCTTTTCGTCGGCTTTGGCTGTCTTCTTCTCCGTCTTCTCTTTCCCTTTTCCGGGCTTCTTCGTTTTCTTCCCCATTGAAGCCCAACAAAGCAAAGGTCGAGTCTTCTGGGGAGGGAGGGAGGGAGGGAGTGTTGTGCTTGAAAAATCGGCGCGAGGAAGACGATGATGGTAATGAGTCGAGTTTCAGTGCAAATGCCTTTGTTTTCGGTGGAATGTCGTTTCCCGTTTGCGTGGTGTCGTTTTTCTTTTTGTTGGCGTCAGCCCGAGATATGAGGAGGCCCAATGTGTTAAATGGGTCACGCTCAGACTCCGTGGGCCGAATCTTAGAGAAGGTTTGGACTCGGTTTCACAAATGAAAAATGAAAACAAAAATAGAATATTAGAGATTTAAAAATTAAAAAATAAAATAGTTAGAATGTGCTATTTTCTTTGATAGTTCATGGGCCGGATTTATAAAGGCGGAGTCTTATGAACCATAACTAAAAGGCGTTAATAACTAATTATCAAGTATATGCAACAGTTTTGGTTGAGACCTTGATCAATTCTGAAAACGCGTTTAGAAAGCTCAAGACATTAATGAATGATAAACAATCTACCTGTTAAATAAACTGGGCTATGTTTTGCTTGTCACTGTAATTTAGTCATCTAATCCAGATCAACCTTTTTGTAGTGGAATACACACTGAAATAATTTAAGTGAAAGAAACATTTTCTATCTAGCTACTTTCAAAAGATACATAGCTAGCTGCTTGTGCAAATGCAGAAAAAGCTGCATATATATATTTCAGTACTGCTATTCTATTCAAAAGTATCATAATGCCAAACTGCGACACTAAATATTCTTAGACCTGAGAGTATTTCATATCCTCTTGTCTCTCAAAAGGAGAACCCACTTCTGTCTAAAGTTTGAAAGCTTCAATCTTTGCGCTTGAGATATGCAAATTACTTTGATAGAGAGTATCATGATTTTGACTAGGATGCAACTTAGTTAACATTTACTTAAACACTTACAAAATCTTACACAGACCAATATCGTCAATTACGCAACCGAAAGTCTTATACTTGTAAAACTATATATCAGAACACGTTGGAATTGCAAACTCTACAAACTTATATATTTCCGACACCATTACCGGCCATGATATGAATGTAAAGCTCTACATCTATGGATATAATTATAAACTCTACAGATATACTTGTTCCCAACACAATTAAAAAACGGTTTACATGTACGTATTTCCCCCCGATCGATCATCAAAAGAAGAACCCCCTAGCCTGCTGTCTCAAGTTTCAACCTGCAGCAGTGCAGCTGCATATTGTAAAATGATCATTCTCTTCGCGCATGCGAATGATGCAATTGCCAAATTGCGTACTTCTATAAATTTGAATTACAGACTGCTAATCTGAATTCAAGAATCGGGGAGAGTTGAGCTTAATAATTAATTACTAGCTAGGTCTTTGTTGCAGTTACTTTTCCTAAACTATTTGGTGAGATTGATGCAGAATCGTATCATTATTACATGCAGCCATGCAGGTATCAAAGATCGATATCGAGCTCGATCTACTTTGAGTATGTTACAGACTGCTCAAAATGCTCAAACATTATCCATGTCACCATGTGTATTTTTCTACACCGGCCAACTAGGGTTTCTGAGGTAACATTCTATGGACGACTGGAAACTGTACGTGAGAGCTTCAAAGGACGACGATGATGCAAGCGACGATGGGGAATCGACAGGATGCCTACTCCGGGTTTAGTTTCGTAATTTTGTAGTTTTGTTTATTTAATTTCGATCGATGTACATACACTTTTTATCTACAATTTTTATATTTAATGAATATTTTATTAATTTAATATTTTAAATTTAATTTATAATTCTAAAACAAAAAAAACAAGACAAAAATAAAAATTCAACTTAGACGATGAACCAATGATGGTTCGTCGTCTAAGTTCAATTACTAAGACGAAGAATGATTTGTCGTCTTGGTATAAACCTTTGATGACAAACATTGATCGTCGTCGTCTAAGTCATTGAACCTAGACGACGAACCAAAGTTCGTCGTTTAAGTGAATCACTTAGACGACGAACTAAAGCGCGTCGTTTAAGTAAATCACTTGGACGACGTAAATCATTCGTCATCTAAGTGTTCGATACTTAGATGACGAATACCAGTTTTCGTCGTCTAAGATGCATCTAAGACGACGAACACTTTCGTCATTTAGAGGTACAATTTTTCGACATTTAAGTACTTAGACGAAGAAATATATTCTATCACATAAGTAGTATCTTAGACGATGAAACAAAAAAAATCGTCCCCTAATTACTTAGACTACGATTGTTAGACGACAAAACTTAGGCGAGGAAATTGCTTCGTCGCCTAAGTACACTTTTTCTGGTAGTGACCTATAATTCAAGCTTTGGGTACATAAATAGAGGATGTAAACATGAAATGTAGGGAATCCTTAAAATAGCTAATATGATAGGGGATCTGCCGGAGCTGATTTTAAAGAAAAACCTTATATTATTGATAAAATTGACTTTAAAAGGATTTGCGGGAGTTGCTCGATCTAAGTAAAGTTATTATCACAAATATAATTAAGAGTATTGCTATTAGAACCTCTAAATTTTCTCACTAGACATCCTTACTCTCCTCACCTCCTCTATATTTTTCCAAAACAAAGGTTTACTCAATATACCTCCTCTTAAATTTCCAATATAACCTTGGACATAATCAAGTCACTCTTTCGTTGTTGTTTCAAAAACAATAATATGTTTGGTCGAGTCTCAGACTCAGATCTTGAGCTTCTAACAATGGTGGATGGTTTAAGAATTCTAATTAAAAACTTAAGGTTTCAGAAACCTAAAACATCTACATTTCTAACAATCCAAACCGATGACTTTCATTACCAGATACGCCGTTCTCTAATTTTTGAATTCATACCCAACCCTCTCAATCCGTCTTCACAGACTCTCCGACTCCATCTGATTCCGAAAAATTCAAATCGCAAAAACTTGTATTAACGTACATATATTTTCATCTGCGCATTGGATCTGCCGCGCCCAAGTTCAATCTATATTAGGGCTTTCTAGCTTCGAAGGGATAAAGAATGTTGGAGTTAATCATGCACACCAATGAGAGATGACCGCGACAACTTCTTGCATAATCAAAGGCAAAATAAAAATGAAATTGGTTTAGTTTGATAAAGAAACTTATGCCTCGACAAAGATCAAATAACAAGAATAAAGATCAGAACTGTTTTCAAAAAACCATGGTTCAAAGGATGTATGTAACAGTCATTTTACAAGAGGATAAATATGTAAATTAATGAAAGAGGTCTAATGAGAAAATGTAAAGGTCTGAATAGAAAAACTCTATAATTGAATAACGTAAATAATAATTCATATTACCACAATAATTATCAAATCTATTCTTAAATGGTAAAATAAAATTGTCAAGGATATACCCAAGAATTATCCGTCACCGTATGTCGTTTAACAAGTCTTTAATTAGCACCTAATTAAGCAACACTCATACCCTTTCTCCTCGCGATCCTTATGATCATATCATATGATCTTATTGTTAGATAAAATAATAAATATTAATGAAAAGAAAAAAGAGATCTGCTGAGTCGTGAATCTAATTACGCCAATAGATCTAAAAGTCGGCGATAGAACCTTAACCTCTTCCTCGCTTTGAGTAATTTTCTGAGTGTCTAGCTATGCTCAGTTCCTCACAAAAGGCAAGCTTTCTTTTCTTTTCCTAAACCCTTTGAACTTGAGCAGACCTACCTGACTAGTGGACAGCCAGTGACAATGGCTTTGTACCTTTTTCTTATTGTTAATTTTCATTTTTTATTTTTGTTTCTGAACATGAATTTTCATTTGTTTAATTGCATGCGTTAAACACATCTTTTTATGTATCTATACTTTTAACGATTTTGTTATTGGAAAAAGAATAACAACAAAAAGATGCAATTTCCTTATTTATAGCTTCGACACAACACCACGTACTGCTTATTTATAGCTTCATATATTGTCTACGTTTTACAGGCGATATATATTCCTTTATCTACTTGATTTGTAGCTCTAAATATATGATTTACGTACGTACGTTCGAATGTTTGGTGCATCTAGATGCTTATGTTCCACTACAATTCAATAGCAAATCCAGCATTACGTCCAAATATAGAGCTGTTTAAATATGAGATTTGTGGAACCAGACATCAGAGGTCCACAGAAGATATACGTACGTAGGTAATCAAAGATTCCACCCAGAAATTTTTTTTAAAATATATTGCAGACTGGTAGTATAACATATATTCAGATCCTTCAAAGATTTTGATTTTGGAATTTGAAGCAGAGAAAGTAATGTTAACCGTAAATAAACCTGATCGATCGATAAACTATAATGCTGGTAAAAATGACCGCATCAGCTCGGAGTACTTCGTATAGAGTTTGCAGCATACGTCCTTAGATATATTGGATGTATATCCATATATCTAAGCTAGCTAGATATAGATTTGCTGCTGCAAGCTTATATTTGGATATTCGGACGACGGTTAAGAATTATGTGGAGTTTGGCCACGTCCAAGTTAATAATGAATAATATGGTTTTGTTTGTTAAGATCTATGGGGAGGTTGTTCATATATATCTGTCATCATTCTTCTGGCATGGCATGCATATATAGTTCCTCGATGAGTTCCTCGAGGTTACCTTATTGAGTTGATTAATTGGTTTCAATTCAAAGCTAGGTAGTCAGCAGCTAGGGCTAGAACGTGTTAAGTATATATATGATTCCTAATAATTGAGAGAGCTAAACAAGTGCAAGTGCTTGTTAGGTAGCTACTATACTAACAAGAATTTTGGTATAGTTGCATGAGTAAAATTATCAAGTACACTTATTCAAGCACCAAATAAGCGCGCTGTCTCTCTTTTTGGTTGAGTACATGCATTTATATAGAAGTATAATCTGTTTGACATTTCACAGTTGCAAGTTTTATATGAAGTTATACGTATATTGAGCTGTCTTTGATCGAGGAATTTCACATGCAACATTGACATGATCATAATCAAAGAGAAAGAAACAAGTTGATCAATATCGACGGTCTAGCTCTCGTAACGTGAATTAAGCATGTTAATCTGTCTTTTTTATATATATATATATATATATATCATGCAAGAATAACTAAGTTTCACATAACTATGCTATTACTGTATCACGTATACAATGACCATATCATATATAGTAGCGGATAACCAGATGATCACTACACCCAAAAAAATGTTTAGAAAAAAGGTGTTTGTGTGTTCTTAAACTAGAAGCGAGGGATATTAACTGCTTAAATATAAGCAATATTAATTCTTAAACACGATCAGCTTTCTAATACTATTTTAGTAGTCGTCTTCATGATGCCCATTTGTCCATAACATCTAACAAGATTCCCTTCCCCCATGCCAACCCCCTCGAGCTTATATAAATATTTCGACTCTAACCACCATTGTGTACCATAACAAAGACACAAAAGAAGTCGACCCAAAGAGAGAGACACGTACAGAGCTAGAAAAGCAAAAATGGGAGGAGAGCTCTGCAGTGCTGGAATGCGAAGAGGGCTACTACTCACGAGGATAGGGAAGACATGGAGCAAAGCAGAGCAAGGTCTAAACGACGCCGTGGCGAAGAGCAAGGTCGGCAAGTACTTCAAGCTAGAAGCCAGGCATACCTGCTTCACCAGAGAGCTACGTGCTGGCCTGGCCACGTTCCTCACCATGGCTTACATCATCACCGTCAACGCCACCATCATCGCCGACTCAGGGGGCACGTGTTCCATCTCCCACTGCTCCGTCGCGGCGAACCAGACTAAGGCTAGTCCAGACTGCATGTTCAAGCCAAACCCTGGTTACGAAGCTTGTCTCGCAACCATTAAGAGTGACCTTATCGTGGCTACTGTTTTATCGGCCATGATCGGGTCAATTGCGATGGGCTTATTGGCGAATTTGCCATTGGGCCTGGCGCCGGGTATGGGCGCAAATGCTTACTTGGCCTTCAACTTAGTGGGCTTTCACGGCAGCGGGCCCATCAAGTACCAGACTGCGCTGGCTGTGGTTCTTGTGGAAGGGTGTGCTTTTCTTGCAATATCTGCTCTTGGCTTGAGGGAGAGACTTGCCAAGCTCATACCGCAACCGGTCCGGCTCGCCTGCGCAGCTGGAATAGGGCTTTTCATTGCGTTTGTGGGCCTGCAGATACACCAGGGTGTGGGCCTGGTCGGCCTAGACCCCTCGACGTTGGTCACCATCGCTGCTTGTGCTAAAACAGACTTGGAAACTGGTGAGTGCCTAGGAGGAAAAATGCAAAGCCCCAAGTTTTGGCTGGCCGCTGCTGGCTTTCTTATTACATCTTATGGCCTAATGAAGAATGTGAAAGGTAGTATGATATATGGTATTGTTTTTGTGACACTAGTCTCGTGGTTTAGGGACACAAGTGTGACGGTCTTTCCTAACACACCACTTGGCGACACAAATTACTTGTACTTCAAGAAAGTGGTGGATTTTCACACAATCAAATCCACAGCTGGGGCAATCAGCTTCAGTAACTTCAACAAATCAGAGGTTTGGGTGGCGCTGGTGACCTTGCTCTATGTGGATGTGCTGGCCACCACGGGCACATTGTACACCATGGCGGAAATGGGAGGGTTGTTGAATGAGAAAGGAGGGTTTGAAGGTGAGTACTTGGCTTACCTCGTCGACGCTGGCTCGACCGTCGTGGGGTCCGCTTTAGGGGTGTCACCGGTTGCAACATTTGTGGAGTCATCAGCCGGGTTGAGTGAAGGAGGCCGAACCGGATTAACGGCAGTGACAGTTGGTTTGTGTTTCTTTGTGTCAATGTTTTTCATTCCTCTGCTGTCTAGTGTGCCTCCATGGGCTATAGGACCTTCACTTGTTGTAGTTGGGGCTATGATGATGAAAGTCGTCAAGGACATAAACTGGGGAGACATGAAACACGCTATACCTGCTTTCATTACTATGCTTCTCATGCCTCTCACATATTCTATGGCAAATGGGATCATTGGTGGGATTGGCCTCTACATTGCTCTTGGCCTGTATGACAATTTGGTGGTGGTGCTGAAATGGTTGGACAAGATGAGAAGAAGGGTCATCAAAGAACACAATCAAGTGTCTGCTACAGCTGGTGCAGAGTTAACACATGAAATTATTTAATTAAGACTCTATAGCTGATTAAGGTAGTCTTTATATTTGACCAATCTAGTCCTGCTTATTGTATCGGTTTCAATCCGCAAACCAAATGGAGTGGTCTAATTTCCGACAAGATTTGGCAAGCTGTGCACATGAGCAACATGAATTCCATATAAAGTCAAACCAGTTACATACATGGACCAATATAAGGTTCCAGAACTACTTTAAAAGATTCGACCAGTCAATTATCTAGAGTAGACTTCTAATGCCATAGTTCACATTAGCTAGATATGAACGACGCTACACAAAAGGTGCACATACGGATCAAACGATTGCTAAAGACTTAAAGATGGTTCGTTTACACAAGACTAATACATCATCATATCTGTATCAAAAGTAGACGAGAGGCTTCTGCAAGCACTCCTCAAAAATTCCCATACCAACATCTCTTGTCTTGGTTACGTGCACGTGCACGCTACAGATGGAATCAGCTCTACTTTTCACCTCAATACTACACTCGTCTCCTTCTTCAATGTCATTTGCCATGCTGAAAGCTGCCCAACCATTAGCCAAAATGTTGAAATAGAGTTGACGTATGTAGAGGACTGGCCACATTTTCTCATCTCGGCCTTGAAGATAAACTATCCTCCTATCCTGTTTAAACCTTCCCTTTGCGGTGTTCAAGGGTAGCGGCATGCTTTTTGGCAACTCCTGCATATGTACCAATGGAAGAGAAGATATGATCAGAAAATTAAAAGAATTTGCACTGCGGTATAGTTACAGAAATTATGCCATTCTTGCAGAAGAGATGATGTCATACAACCATGCAATGGCCTATTAAGAATTTCTCTAGAAGCTCTATAGATATATGATGTATACCCTTCTCAAGAAGGAGCAAACTGACATGCACATACTCTGCATAATATATACTTTTGTCCCCAGATCAATTGGTTGATTTTACAATATTATGTCAAAGCATATAAGAGATAACTTGTAAGCAATGCCAATACCAAGTTTAAATAGAAGTTTTAGTTATCAGATCACACTTCTTACCGGTGAAGTGAAAGCATTTAGAAAGAAGTAACTGATGAGAATTGAAACTAGTACAAGGAGTGAAGGAAGCAGCAAGAAAATACCACAAACAAATTACTCGTGCGCAGACATAATAGAACTCAATTGTAGCCGTGGGTACCAGATCAGATATAACAAATATGAAGCCAATATAACATTTTACCAGAAAAGATTGACGGCCTTTTGCTACCAAACATGAGACCGGGGGAAAACTTGACAAGGTTGCAACTCCATCTGGATCAAAAGGTTCTTGTTTTACCAATGAGAGAGCTCCACCAGTTTTGAAATTTGGATCAAAACGTTCAAGTTTTACCACTGAGAGAGCACCACCAGTTTTGAAATCTGGATCAAAGCGTTCAAGTTTTACCACTGAGAGAGCACCACCAGTTTTACAATCTGGACCAAAACGTTCAGGTTTTGCCATTGCGAGAGCACCACTACTCTCCCTTGAAAAACTACGCAGACCCTGTAACATGTTTGGAGTGTCTGGTAATGTCCCTGCATTGTATCAAATTTTTTAGACTTCCCGAAGAAGGTACACTACTACAAGTCTACAATCATTTATATGTACAAAAAGAGAGCTTTATGTGAGAGATGATGCAAATTTAAATTTATACCATCAATCTGAAAAATATTGTTCTGACTACATGGATCTGAAATGTAGGTTTGACATTCTTTTGGTAAGACCTTTGTCATTTCAGCTGTACAACAATAGTATTAGAGTAGCACGTAAGATACCTAAACAACAATAATGTTCGACAATATACTTTGCCGAAAACTGAGAAGTGGTCCAAGAAATGATGCAGTAACATATAGAGAGCAGAATGAAGGGAAGACACACATAAATCATCTTGCAATTTATAAATGTGACCTTCAGAAGACTTTGACATTCCAGCAAATATCTCTTTAGCTCTGTGGCAGCTGTCATTAATTGATACTTGTTCCTTTTGGGATACAGCAAGTTGATCATTGCCTGAAAAAATTACATACACAACCAATTGAGGATACCGATCATTACGAAGACATTGCATGCGGCATGAAATTATAATGGGATGAATAGAGCAGGCAAGTTCAGTCTGTCTTGCCCGATACATCAGTAAGTTTCTTTCTGGCCTTTTGGCAACTGTCATCAATTAAACCTTGTTCTCTTTGGGATTCGGTGTCCTGATCATTGCCTGAAGCGATTACATAAGAAACAAAATGAGGTCACTGATTCTCAAAGAAACATTGTGTACCACTAATGAAAAAAATATAAAAATTTTATAAGATGAAGAGCATGTAACTGGTGTATGTTCTAAAGTACTTAGAATCTTGCCTGATCCATCAGTAGTCCTGAGTCTTTTCATTCCCCTGCTTGAAATATGAGGGATATTTGATTCATCTTCTTGAAGATTTCTAGGTTGAACCTTATCATAAGGTGATACATTTGCAGCCTTGACTTCAGTGTAATTACTTTTCTCAGTGCTTTCAATGTCAGATGCATTTGAAGGAGCTGCCCTAACATTTGTATGGCGTTCTGTGTGTACCCTGCTGTAAACCTTTACTTCCCCTGCATTTGGTAGCTAAAGTTAGTTCAGAGTTAGAGCAGAAAAGTACACTCATGTATCTATATGCATTAGCCATTCTATAGTACTAAAATAGTATCCCCTTCATATCTGAAATGACCTCCCGACTGCATGGAGGAGTGAAAAATAGTCACCTCACCTCAGATACGATCATCACTGACAAAGAGTCTCTAGTCACCTCAATAGACTCTTTCTCAGTGATGATGATATCTGTTTGGCAAATCAATCCCTTTCATAGAGAATAAATGGTTGCATTACTGATTTGCAGGTAATTCAGGGTGGAAGATAGCCCACAACAAACCACACTGGTAGATGGGAAATAGGAATCTTAATGAAAGGTAATGTCAAAATAAAATAGTACCCCTTTTTTTCGGCCCCACTTCCTGACTGTGTTCACTACATGGGTTGAAAGTCACATCAACCAATTTCTTTTCAACGATGACCATATCTGATTGAGAAATTAAGCCCTTTGTTAGAGATTTCAAAGCATATCTATTACTATACATTATGGAATGCAACCTTTTTGGTAGATATAGGAAGTTGATAAGATTAAAATGAACATATACAATGCAGAGAGGTGACAGACCAGAGTCATTTTGGCAATCAAAGGTAATGGGAACATTAATAGATTCTGAAGATTCAGTCAGTTTTTTGTTGTCTCTTGGGACACTTTCATTGAGCATACCAGGCTCCTTCAGTGATGATGCCACCTGATCACAGCGTTCTGGGAAAACAAAAACAAACAAGAAGAATATAGTAGGATAAGGAAGATATAGCATTATACAGTCGAGCAACAACATGATGAGAAACATAGATAATGTGGAGAGTTGACAAACCAGAGTCATTTTGGTCTTCAGAGGTAAAGGGAACATGAATAGACTCTGAAGTTTCAGTCATTTTTTTGCCGTCTCTTGGGACAATTTCAAGCAAATCAGGTTCCTTCTGTGATTCCTCCACCTGATCACAGCGTTCTGAGAAAACAAAGATACTAGAATAAGAAACATATAAGCATTTGTACAGCCGACCAAGAACACGATGAGAAACATATATGAGCATCTATGTTCATTGTGACTTGCCAGATCCATCAGCAGTCTGGCATTCTTTTGTGGCTTTCTTTGAGACATTGAAGGTGGTCTTCGATTTGTCAGAGACGGTCGCTTCCTTCTCTTCAGGACTTTCAGAATGTGCTGGGGTGGAGTGCCCAGAGGTCTCCGTGCATGAATCTTTATCAGACAGGATCTTTTTTTCTTTGGCCTCAGTTTTTTCATTTTCCTTAGTCCTTTGAAACTCAGCTGCATCTGAAGGAAGTGGTCTTGAGCTACTATTAGAACTTTGATCATCCACCTTGTTGAAAATATCTAATGATTTTTCTGCATACAGTTGCACTATATATGCTGATTTTAGTGTGTGCGAGCCCAGAGAATATGACGCAAAAGACTTCACACAGATGAACAGAAAGTGCTTTCCCACAAGAACTATAGTAGATATATACCTTTTTCAATAACCTCTGGATCCAAAGTCATCTCCACAGATACTTTTTCAGAATTCTTCGTCATTTTATCTGCTCAAAAGCCAATTACACATTTAGATCTCACTTTGGCAGAAAAAAGAGATGGTCTACACAGTCACAAAGAGAATATACAATGCTGAAGGAATACAACCAAACATTTTGGTATCCAAAAGTAATGTGAATACCATAGGACTTTGAAGGCCTTGAAGATTTTTTGCTTCCATTTTGACAACTGTCATCAATCAAATCATGCTCCTTTCCTGATACTGCAACCTGATTATTGGCTGGTAATCATTCAAGAACAGATGAAACAGAAAATGAGACACTGAGCATGAAGAATAAGATGTATAGTACACACATTACAGAATAAATAAATAAATCAGCATGAAGAAATACATAGAAGTATATAACTTAATCTTGTCTTGCCTGATGCATCAAGAATCTGGCATATTTGTTCAGGGTTTTCAGGAAGTGTGGGAAAGAGATATCCAGAGGTTGATGAATCGTGATCAGAAGGAGGTGTCCTTTTGGTCTTATATTCAGAATAGTTATTTGTCTCAGTCCTTTTACACTCAGATGCATCTGAAGAAATTACCCTATCTGCTACCTTCCTAGCCATCGGACTTTTAACTGAGCCAACCTCATCTCTCAATTTCAGTGATGAATCAGAATGATGAGAACATGTTGCAGTAGCTACAGCAATCTTATTGCTTCCATCACTGCCACAGGCTTTTGTCTTTTTGAACACTTCACATCTAGACAAATCAAGAATATGAGCTCTGTCCTCTCCTTGTTTGTCTCCATCTTCTAGTTTCTTCATATACAATAAGTCTTCACCAAATTCTGCTTTGCGCTTGTGCTTTGACCGAGCATTATCTTCGTCAAGATTTGAAGCATTTTCTGTCAGCATCAGAGGTGTGTTCATCCCATTCACTTTATTCAACCGATTACTTGTTTCTGCATCTGAGCCAGCACACTTTTCTGTACCAGATTTCCTCGTTGTACCTTCAACAAGTGTGTCACATCGACGATCTGGGAGAACAATTTCTCTGTTGTTTTGATGTATCTCGATAAAGTTCACTTCACAACCAGTGCTGTCATAAATCTTAACAGTGAAATGTGAACCCACAATATAGTTGAAGACGAGAAAATCTCCTACTTGAATGTCATGGTCCATTGCAAAAGAATTCCATCCTTTTCGAAATGCCAAGTTACCATCAGCACTTGAGAGTGCAACTTTCCACCGCCGCCCCTGTGAATCTTCAAGAAAAGTTTCTCTATCAGACCATAAAACAATACGAGCAACTCTAGGAGGCAATTCCTGCATTGAGATGGCATGATTAGAACTGTTATTCAAATAGCTCACATAGTCTCATAAGTATGATAGCAATTTTGTACATATTTAAAGTACTCAGATGAAAAGCTACAACCAACATTGAGGAAAAAACGACTTTGTGCAGGTTTATTATCAACATAAAAGAGACACTAACAAAATACCTCAGAGACGTTTACCAGAAAGAAAAAAACTTAGAGAAAGGGGGAATCACCATGAAATTAGAAAATTGTCTCCCGAACATGATTTTGAAAAAAGAGGTGTCGATATGGGAACCAATATTTTTGTTCCCATGAACGAGCAAACATTTCTGAGTGCATCCTGCGCAAGCTTTAAACTTGTGAGCCATCTCTCCCTGTGCTCAGTTGAATAATGTTATCCCTACAAGAATACCACAATAGATAAAGGATTAGATTTGTTTTAGTAAGATACAGTAAAATAAACACCAACATGACTCAATGATGATATGATCAGTATGTCTTCTGAAAAGAAGAAGCTAATATGATTGAGAGTTCGAGGCAAAGACAATCTCCCTTTGCTGCAAATAATAAATTTGTAGTAACAGACTCACAGGTAAGGTAACATTTATAATACTGATGCTTTAAGTTCTCTGAGGACAAAGTTTAGATGCATCATAACCCAGAACTACGTCTCAGCCCTCATTTTACACAGATCTTGAGTTCCTTATGAAACCAAACATAGAACATATATACCTGGACAATATATTGTGCTACAACACAACCGAAGAACTACACCAAATCATGGATACACAATAGCATGTGAGTGAGCTCATACATCCACCTATAGAAATCAGACCAAAATGTGTTCTAAAAGCCAGTAAAAACATGAAAAACGGTACAAAAACAGCAAAAAACAAAGAATCAGAGGGTCATCACTCTCCATGAGCACAATATCATACCTGATGCATGGTTCTTTCACTATGTATACAAAAGAAAACAGCCTTTTAACATACCAAGCAGGGAAACATTTGAAAATTAACTCACTAGAAAAAAGCAACCTTTTTCATAATAACGAACATGCAAATCTGACGGAAGAGGCTTTCTTTACAACAAGAGGCTCCTATATGTCTTTACAATGGAAAGCTAAAAAACCAATCTTTCAACTGCTATAAGCAAAAACGAAATAAAAAGCATAAAACTTTAGAATGTACAATAGTAAAGAGAGGGGTTTGGCCTCTGTGTGATCAACTAGCGAGGGTTTCTGATCTACAAAATCTCTAGCAGAGAACTCACCAAGCTACAAAGAAGAAAAAATGAACCTCTTCTTCTTCTCTCTAAGAGTTTCAGGTCTCTCAATGGTTTTAATAAAAGGCTGTGATTCTGGGCATGCATTGATGAAGACTGAGTGCTGATTGGACCAAAATTATGCAGAGTAAATTTAATTTTGTTTGAGGGGGAGACGAGGTATGATGAGGTCATAAAGGAGAGATCTTTTGTTTTGTCTTTTTGGCTTCTGCAAAATCATGAACCAGCAGCCCTAAGACGGTCTCTTCCATTACGTTGGGTTCAGACTTCAGACCAACATCACCAAATCACTGCGTACCACGTGTCAGCCCCAAGCATAGTCTGGTGAGCATTCAGACCGGACCGGCCATAATCGGGTCGGACAATTAAAATTAATAAAACTTGCTCGACCAGGGTTTATTGTTGATACGAGTCGGCCATTATATTATTATTATTATTATTATTATTTATTTTTGAAGAAAAACAATAGAATAAAGAGTTTATAAGTTTTAAACAGTATACCGATCAACGGTCAACAGTAGAATAGAAAGAACATCACACAAACAGCTTACACTATTACATTAACCATAACATTGCTAACCAATTTAAGTGTAAAATAAAGACTAAAGAATTCAGGAGTCCCACACTTTATCTAGCTATTAGTAATGCACTTCAAACTAAATTAAAAGACTTTAAAAACCATATCCATTGCTATCATTTTATGCGGAGACTCATGCTTGAGTACCCTTTCTTACCTCTATTTACCCAATTCCCTAGCGTATATTATGTAGGATGAATGCCTTGTTTGCAAAACATATGATCAAGGAATTGGGTCTTTTACACATTTTTTGAAGTCATTTTTGACCATCGTGTGCTTGTAATTGAATCTTTATAACTAAAATGTGTTACCATCGATTGTGGGTCACTAATGTGTGACATATTGTTAGTGATCGGACGAATGCTTGACAACCCAAAAATGGACTCCAAAAACAAACCTAAAACAACCAGAACCTGTTTCGGGTGGGCGTAACTTTGACCCGGCCCAGATAGAAGAGCATAAACCAAAGCATGAGTGGTTATGTCTTGTCACTTTACCTGTTTGTATTATGACCATAGACGGTTTTGATTAGAAGCAAAAAAAAAATATACCAAGTTGGCAAACTCCATAAGGTTATCCACAATGGTGGTAATGGTGCTTGAGCTTCAGATGGGTTCGACTAGATTTTGGTTTGTTCGAATAAAAGGAGGAGCAAAGTTTACACCGATAATTACTTGAGCAACTGATGAAAATCACATAAGTTTTATGTATTTTGCTCGAACTTGTTCCTCCTCCACTGCATATTGTATATTGCTGAAGTTTCTTCCGCCCCACCCACCACTTGCCCAAACAAGAGTGCTGCGGGGCAGATGCCCTAAGGGCATCTCCAATGGCAAGTCCTAAAATGGGGTCCTAGATCTAAATTTAGGACCTCAATTTAGGACTTATGATTTAGGACTTCACTATCTCCAATGGTGAAGTCCTATATTAGAGTTTGATTAAATATTAATCGTTGGATTGATTTCGGAATAGATTTTTTGCCGTTGGATCAGAATCAGAAATTCAAAAAAAAAAAAACTGAGATTGAAATCTGGCCGTTGATTTCAAATAGCATTCAAATCGGGCCGTTGAAATTTCGAATGCTGGATCGCAACAGTTACTGGCATTCATCACGTGGGCGGGTCCCAGTCCAGCAGAGATGGTCGGCTACTCTCCCTTCAGCTGAGGAGCGTGGCGCGTCTTCAGCATCTCTCTCTCCAACAGCTGCGCGCGTGCTCTTCTCCCAGCCAGGCGAGGCGCGTCTCTCCTACCCTCTCTCCTCTCTCTTGCGTCAGCTGGGGCCCACACTTCAGCAGTGCTGGATTTTGAGACGGGATCTAAACGGAGTGCTATGTTAGCACTTCATTTAACACCCCATGCTAGATTTTTAGGATTTAGTACCCCAAAATTTTACCATTGGAGAGCTCTTTAGGGATGAGGATCTATATATATAGGGTTTGGATCCCCCCATTGGAGATGCTCTAACCACTCCAACCAAAGCAGTCAATGCCCAAAGTCTATAAAGTCAAAATAATCAAACTTAATTGTTAAAGTGGATAAGAAAACCTAATCAGAGAACAAATTAATCAATCTATTTTATCTATCTAAACTTCCCAACCCAAATAGAGAGACCAAGTCTTATCTCTCTCATCCCTCCTCATTCTTTTTCTTCATAAGAGTTTTGATGGGTATTAGGTTTTTGATGATCGGAGTTGTCCCACTCCTACCTTCACAACTACTTCTAGGCTCCAAAGACCTGACCTTTCTTTGTTAGGAACCCGAGAATTTTTCCCATTTGCATTCTTTCCTCCCCAAAAATCTCTTGGGTTTCTTCTCCCTTTCATCATCTCTCTTTTCTGTTCCTTAAAGGTTTCAACTTTGAGTTAAACAGAGTGAGAAAAAGAAAAGAAAAGAGAAATGGATTATTATGAACAGCTTGCTGCTAAGCCCTCTCATCAAGATTCTCTCAAGGTTCTTGAGGCTGATATTCAGCATGCCAATATGCTGTGAGTCAACTCTTTTCTCAGTTTTTTTTAATTTCTTACCATAATTTGATTGTAGTTTGAAATAGTTGGGGAGTGAAAAAAGAACAGTGATGGGTTTCTAAGTCTGTGTTCTTTGTGATGTATAGCTTGTTTGTTTCTGTGTTCTACATTTTACTATTTTGAGCCCAAAACGGCTCATGGGATTCTATTTCTCTGTAAATTTGATTTTGTTTTTGATGGGTTGGTTTACTATTTTGAGGCTGAAATGGGTTGTTCCTTTCACTAAGAAACGAGTAGTGATTGTTTTTGTTTCTTCAAAATCAATAGTGTTTTGTTATGCTCAGACCCCAATAACGAAGAACGAAGAAGAGTGTATCTGATAATCTGAAGCCTTGTTGTTTCTTGTTTCAAAGTCATGCTATTTGGATTTCAGTTTGTTGACCAAGTTTCAAGATTTTAATCCTTATGTAGATAATTAACATGTTTCAGTAGCTCAGTCAAAGTTTACAATCTGCTGTATAAAAAAATGGTGCAAGATCAAGTGGACTCGGCAAGCCGTCATTAGTTTCTTTGTTGTTGGTCAGAATTGAACAATTGTGAGGACTTTCCCGAGTGTTTGCAAGTTTAGAAGCATAGCCTATTATAATTAAGAGACACATCACGTTCATATGTCCCTGCTTACCTTATTATCTAAATGGGTTGACCTTATTATTCAAAAAATTTGAATATAAGAACATGACTCTTTTGATATTGATCAGCTGTTAAATTTCAGGTGACTTTTTGTTTAACTTGACTGAAAAATATGTATGCAGGGCAGCTTCCATACCGAGAAGCAAAGGTGGAACGTTTCTTCAATTGAAGTTGGTTTACAGTCAATTGGCACCCATTTTCCTGTTTTTGCTTCAATGGGTCGGCTGCTCTTCTTCTTGTTTACTTGCAAGTTACTTAAATCTTTTCGACATAGTTGTATATAAGGTTTGTTTCTTCTAAATTAGGTCTCTTTGAAGACTTTCCCCTGATAAAAAATTCGGACCAAGCTCTGAGTGTTCCTTTGTTGATTTCATGTCTTTCAGGTCTGCTCAGACGGGAGGCCACATACCTCTTCATATGGAAGGAAAGCTACTACAAGTCAATTCTATAGTACGTAAACGGTTTTATATTTTGTCCAAGACACTATGGGATTAGTATACAGGGATTGAATATTTGCGTCATACTTCTAAAGACAACTCATAGAAAGTCTGTCTCGTGCATAGCTTCATTTTAGGATTTCAGAATTATTGACTAATGTCCTCAGTGGATCCCATTTTGGGTAGTCTTACCTTCCAATTATTGACTATGTACGGTCGCAGGGTATTCACAAGCTGCTTTATTTCTGCAGATGTTATATTACCATCCCTTCAGCGTCTCCACTGTGATTTCTTGGATGTGGATGTCACCCGAGATGAAGCTCTAGAGTTGGTTATTAAAAAGAGATACGAGGATAAGGCGAACCTTTCCGATGTCGACTTAGAGAGAGAAAAAGAATGTGGTATCTGCTTAGAGCCTTGTATCAAAATGGTTTTGCCAAACTGCTGCCATGCCATGTGCATCAATTGCTACCGTGACTGGTATGAATTACTGTAGTGTGATGACTCTCATCGGTTAGCTTATGTCAATGGGGATGATAAACCATTCTCACATATTTGAATGTTTATGGTTTGTAGGAATACAAGATCAGAATCTTGCCCATTTTGCCGGGGAAGTATAAAAAGAGTGGACTCAGGGGACTTGTGGGTTCTGACATGTGGAAGTGATGTGGTTGACACTCAAACGGTACTGAAGGAGGACCTTTTACGATTCCATCTTTTTATTAACAGCCTGCCTAAGGATGTCCCAGATGCTCTATTCGTAATGTACTATGAGTACCTAATATGAATTAACATACAAAATGATGTATAGAGAAATAGCCAACTGCAACATGTACAGAGGCAGCAAGGGTTTCATGTCAAAATTTTCTTTTCCAGTTCTAGTTATGCAAAAATAATGTACATGCTTTGTGTAAGAGACCCAATCATAAATATGAGTAACCTCTTTTCACATGCAATTTTGGTTTTGTTCTTTCTTGGCTTGTAGTAGTTGTTATTGGCATAAATACAACTACTACATCATTTTGAATGGGACTGATATCTGTATTAGGGTTCTCATTACCATTAATCTAGTTGCTGTCAAACTTTGTTTACACACTATAATACATTTTCACAAAATCTGATGGAGAAACAGAGTTCATTTGGCAATTAGTGTCACGTATGAGTTGTGACATTTTATTACATGCGTCTTCAATGAATTTGGGTTGATGCCAGAACTGAGTATTGAAAGGACCCAACCTCGATTTAGTTTCCTAAACCGGAATCAAACCCTTTCTGAAAACACGAACCAACAAAAACCATAAAAATTTCGGCAGAGTAATGCTACTAACGCGGAATTGCCATTAACCTGCACCCGGAAAATACATTTCATCCTATGCCACAAAAGTCAAACCGTGGGCACCAATCCCATCCGGATTTCTCAATATCATAACAATAATAATAAAAAGTAAACATAACTGTATAATATAGAAAATCCGGGAAAAATCCACATAAAACATGTATTAGTATTGTATCAGAGCGACTTCTAGTGTATATATACAAAATATACAACAGTAGGCGAAACAAGGAACCTACTAGAAAAGACAGGTAGCTCGAACAACTAGCTTCCGACTGCGAGGTGAGACAACAGAATCCGAACTGCAAACTGGGCACTGAAAACCGAAAATCTCAGGGGAAAGACATGAAAACCGTTAGAGTGAGTGGACAAAATTGAATGTCTTTCGCCGAATAATATAAATAATAAAAATGTATGCGAGCCAAAATGAGTGAATATGATATAGTACACGAGGCGAACCCAAACTCCTCCAGCGTACAGAGCATGTATAGAAAAATCTCACGGGGTCACTCATGGACACATCCGTACTAGTACAGTCCGAATCACGGGATCCCAGACCCACACGTGATTCTAGCCAGAAAGGCCTCAGGTCAGGGTATCTGTTCCCACCCGGAAATACATCGGCACAAGGAATAGAAATCTGTACCCACCCGGAAATACATCGGCACAAGGTACAGTTCCCCCTGGTAGACATCCTCGGGGATCAGCCGGGATGCAAGTGTATCGATACAACTACATATACTAAGACTGTACTCTGTGTAAATCAAATCATAAATAGTTTCATGCATACGTATAAAGCATAATGTAAATGCATAATCGTAAAACACATGCTCGTATAAGTCATAATCACAAACGTATGCTCATGCTCGTAAAATGTAATATAAAGACTAGCAATTGATCAGTGAAAATAAAGGTCCACTCACAGACGAGCAAAGCGCGCACTCGCGCTAATCTCGTGGTCCGGCTGAAGATCCCTCGCCTGAAGCACGATCTCGATCCCCTGAATAATCACAAAATATATCTGATCAAAATCATAGCTCACAACACTGAACCACACCTCGAAAACCAACCGTTGCCGGAAACATATATCGCGGTACAAAATAATCGACGAAATTCTCAAAACTCTTCATATAACCCCTCGACTAAAAATCCGGCATCCAAATCATCTCGAAAACCTCACGACTGCGTTTGGAACGCGAAAACGAGTCAAAAACACATAAAAACCTCGAAAAACCTGACATTGCCGGAGCATCGCCGCGGACCACCGCCGGCGACGGCGCGGTGGCGACGACGTCTAATCACGGCCAAACTTTCCAGAAATGCTCATCTCCCCAAGCCCAACAACTTCTCTCAAATGACCACCTCCATCCAACCACCACAGTGGCTGGAAAATGCCTCGAAAGTCACGGAATCCATGGATTCCGGTGACTTTCCGGGGAGTTCCAAAACGGCAACCAACTGAAAATTCCTTCTACCCAAAGCAACTAGAGGTTGAGGGGAAGCTTTCCCCCCAAAGACCCGACCTCAACCGTCGCCGGAACACCTAACCCGAATCCGGCAAAAATCCCAATTTTCTCCAAGTTCGTTCTACCTCAAATCAACATCAATTTCCACAAATCCAAGTTCTAATCCATTGCAAATGAAGAGAGGAAGCTAACCATACCGGTTTCAAGGTCTGAGGTGGCCGGAATCACAAGTTCCGGTGATGGCAGCTCGGCACAGCGACGGTGGACTCCGGTCAACGAAAGTCAACGGTCAACCCAAGGTCAAACGACGGTCAAACTTCCCGAATAGTGATTTTCGACTATTTTCGATATTTATACTCGCGTCTCGGGATGATCGACGGTCCAAAACAGATAACCATTACGATTCGGATAAACTCGATACGAACGGATAAACTCGACGAGATTCTGAAACTTCAAATATTCATATTATATTCCTCGGTCGTCAAAATAATCATCCGGAACCGCCCACGAACTCGAAATCATGTGTACAACAACTCTCGAGAAGAGACTCAACTCAAATTCTCTGCCGATAATTAAGTTGTAATCAAAACCGGCAAATCACACAATTATCGAAAAACTGCGATTACGCGCTAACTAGTGAATTAAGTCGTTTACTCAACTGATTCTGGTTCGGGTCGTCACAGTATATAGAACACTATGCCGAGACTTTTGAATTATCTACCGTTACTCTTATAGAAGGTGTTCTACATAATGGAACTGAAGTTTTCTCACAGTGCAAGAGTACAAAACAGCACAAACATAAACTCATCTTTTGACTGTTCCTTTTGTCATAACTACTCTAGTGTCTTGAGATGACACTACTTGAAACTTGAAACGGTTCATCCATGACGCAGTTTCATGTCCAACAAGTAACTGAATGGAGGGCGAGTCGCTTTGCCGCTGAGGAACATATCAGTTAGCACCTTGTACATGGCTTCAGTGAGATGAACTCCATCCCAGTTTATGTACTGGTTTGGATTTGAACAGGCGCTGGCCGAAGGCGTGCCGCACGTGGCAAACAAATTGAAGTTGTAAGGATCGCCGGTGCCACAACAGGCCTTGAACCTCTCCTTGAAGCCGTACTGACTCGGATTCTTCATGACATTGTAATAGGCATTCCAGTAGTCAGCATAGGTGATCAGCGCATGAGGAAACTGTTTCCTCAGCTCCTGCAACTTGTCTTGGAGCACAAGGTTGTGAGAATAGGTTTGGTTGTTCACACTCTTCACGCATCCTATACTGTCCCTATCGTCTTCCGGAGCTAAGCTCATAGCCAACGGTAAGCACCCCGAAATCGGCAGACCTTGCACAACCACATACTTTGCACCTTTATTCAACAATGCCTGCAACCAATATAACCATATTCCAAATTAAATTTGATTATCTACTTTTAATGAAACAGAACTTAATTTTGGGACATAAATAAAACTATTACCTGCAGAAAAGTAGTAACACTGCTGATCCCAAGCTTTTGAATGGTGTCACCTGGTATATCAGATCCAAGAGTATAAGCATAGTCATTGACTCCAATCTCACCAACCCAAAAAAGAGCATCATCAAAATTGGCTGCTTTGCTGCCTTGAGTTGCCAAGAACTTATTGAACCAACTCAGCTGGCTTAGTATAGACTGAGGAGTGATGTCAAGGGTGAGGTTGTTCTTGACAAAGAAGTCATGGTTTATAGCAGTAGCGCCAGCAACAGCAAAGTTAACACCATGAGAAGCACTAGAAGCATTGCTCATTATGTTTCTGTAGGGTTGCAAATAAGGCAAGGACAGTGATTCAGCTATGAAGTCTATGACTAACCGCCCGTCGGAGTAACGATTCGTGGGGTGGTGGAAGAAGGTTATGCCATATGGTGGGTTAGAGACATGGCCAAAGCCATTAGGGCCAGAGATGGATCTTGTGTTGCCTGTGTCTGTGAATGAGTCACCAAAGGCATATATTTTCTTGAAGGATTGTGGGTTTGCCTTTGTTGAAGCAGCAGAGGCAGAACGAGAAGAAGAGCACAGGATGAGGATCAAGATGACGATGGTGATAATGAATGAGATAGAAGCCATGGCTAGTCTTACTAGCTTATACTGATCTGAGTATTCAGTCTGGCTTATATATAGCTTTCATCTTTGGTCAGAATGGCAAACATGTCCAGCTATCCTTCACTTTTTGGATTAACATGTACGTAAAATGAGCAAACAACTTACTCTTTTACAAAAATGAGTGAGTAGCGTGTACATAATTCTCTTGAGATGGTTCTCAATTTACTTTCTTGGGGGAAAAGACCGATGAATTTAGAGATAACTAGGTAAACTAGCTATACTTCGATTTATGACAAGGCGGGTAAACACTTCTCAAAGATATCATATTCACAACCTGGATATATCAATGTAGTAAAATAAATTGGGGATTTATCACGAGGAATTGGTGAAACTAAATCCTAACACAAAATTGAAATGCTGACAGACTCGATTACAGTACACTAATAATAATGCGAACCTAAGCTAGACAGACTCAAATGTTACGAAATTTGGATAAAATGAACTAGACACAGTGGTGGACTACCACACAAAATTTGAGGGTTTTCTAAGTTGATTTGGTTACCGAAATAAATCGGCTAAGCTACAGCTAATGCAAAAATCAGTAAATTGCAGAAAGTAAATTGTTGTATATAACCAATGAGATATGAATGTTAAGAACTTCTCTCCACCCTAGATATACTTACGACATCCCCAATATAATTGAACTAACCATGGATGAATACTCCCCACACAATAGCTTTGGTTAAGTCATCTTATGTATTACACTCTCTTACTTGGCATGAAAGAGGGAGGGACAATCCGCTCGATCTTGATCCTCACTTAACCGACTTATACATATGGTGATGTAAGCCTAGAGAACTGAAGTCATTACGTTCTAAAAATGTTTGAAGAATAACAGAGCTTCAGGGGTTGATAAGGTGGTCACCCTTACATCACTAAGGCTTGTTTCACACAAATTCATGTTTGTCTCTAGAGAATATGCAATGATAAGGTGGTCATATACATAATCAAGACTATAGATCCTAAGCCATGCATCTAAGCGTGCACTCAAAGAAACATGAACATAGAAAACATACGGTGAGAAAACAGTGAAATAAAACTCATCCAAATAATTAATAGAATAAAAAGGGGTTCAAAATCGTAAGCATATCTAGGGCTTCAATCAGCCCCTAACAATGAAAATTTAGTTACTCATAGTCTTAAATAATAACATTGAAGAATTTATAAAAGATAAAAAAAAGAAAGAGAGAAGAAATAAACTCTTGATCCCCGTCGGGATTGCAGGCTCGCAATACAACTCCTCCCTTTTTCTTCCACTTCTTCTTCTTTCTTTATTCTTCTTTTCTTGTCTTTTTCTCTTATTCTCTCTCTTCTCTCGCCAGCCACTATTTTTTTCCTCTGCACCACATGCTATGTATATATATATATATGATTAGCTAGGGCTAGGAAAACCTAGCTAGCTAAATGCATGAAGTATCACGTGTGCATGCAGACTCCAATTCCAAGTCAAACTCCTATTTCTTTGCTTCCTACTTTGTTACGTCTCCCACCAAATATGCTCGCCAAACATCTCTTAGTTAATCACCTTGCCAAGACTTCCTTCACCAATGTCACGTGGGCAATTAATATTCCTCTCAAATTAGGATTCCTTCAGTCCGTAAGTCCTTCTTTTTCACAATAACTCTTAAAATATATTATTTAATCACCTTTTCTTCATTAATCTCAAAAGTACCTAAAAACGAATAAACATAATTAATTCACTCAATTAATAACAAGAAACTAAATATAGGGAATAAATTAAATATCAAATAGACGCATAAATATGCAACTATCAATTTACCAGATGACTGATAAATACTTTTGATAGAGTAAATTGAGGAGGTAAAAGTTTGAACTCATGGAAAAGTTGCCTATAAGTTTTAATGATGAAAATCTAGTCTAGTATAATGTCAGCCAAATATGACCGGTAGTTGAGAGTTATAAACTCTGGAGCTACAGTGCTTGCAGTTGAACCTAAATAGTTGGCCTTAAATGTCTAGTCCCATACTCTTAACTGTAATTGCTGAGAAGAGGTTAGAAAGCAAACGTACATGAATGGGTTTTCTCAGTCTTTTTGTTTGACGATTGAAACTTATGCAGCATTTATGTTGTTACTTTCACCAGAAATATGGGCGGTGATTTGATCTGTATCTTTTATGATTGCAACCACCACCATGACGCTACAGATAGCTCTGCTGAATGCTTATGAATGCAGCATGTTCTAATATAAGCACACAGAAATCGTCATTGATATTGGCCACACACAACAGTCGTTCACATAGAACAAGAAACGTACGTAGGGTAAGGAACCTGGACAATGTAGGGTATGTATGGCACATTTCCAGTATGATATATAGAATGCCTACAAGATCAAATGATCTCATGGCTACCTGAATGCAATGGACAATTCTAGGATGCTATACATTCAAGTCAGATGCTGTGATCAGCCTAGCTAAGCAACCGTCCCGGCAGGTTTAAGTCTAGAATGTGCAACTCTCATTGTGAAGGATATCAAAGACACATTCGCCATTGCGCAATTCCTGTTGACTGGTAGGATGAGTGAAAGTCCAAGATTCAAAATCGTATTAATATGTTCTTGTGTCGAGTTTTCATTCCACATCAGGATGCTCATGGCTGGTGCAGCAAACATAGGCTTGCTGTAGTTTGGTGTAACAAGGGAGATGAGAGCTAGAAATTTGAAGCTATAGATCATTTGTACGTAGTTGACAAAACGACTGCGTATGTATATGCACTACAAAGAAACATGCTTTATACAAATGTCGTTCCGTACAGCACCAGATATACATGAACAAAACTTCTCATTAAAAGTAAAACGTTTGCAGGTTCATTAGCTTAGTTTAAATACTGAAACACCTCACCTATGTACTCTAGCAGATGGAAAGTCAAATTAGTAAATCTCAAGATGGCAATTTTACGATCCTGCTGGCTGCACACCACTGCTGCCCGGTTGCTGAACTCGCGACTCGTAGAATAGTCTCACAGTGGAGTAAATCACAGAAGGCTCAGCCATTGCTCCATTCCCGTAATCCCCACAAGCCAGCCTCTTTGTGACAGGTGGGATGAGTGTGGCTCCAAGTTCATCAATGGACATGAGATGTCGCTCAGTGAAGGGGTTCTTCCACATCATGGTGTTCATGGCCGATGCAACAAACAAAGGCTTGCTGTAGTCCCACGCTCGCACAACACAAGTGAGTAGGTTGTCCGCCAAAACTCTGGCAATCCACAAAAGGAGGATACAACATTTATTGGAAAGAAGATAAAAAAGGAGTTAAGTGGGATACTTTCAAGTATAACTCAGGACACTTCTAGCTCAAAGAGCAAAGTGAAACCAATGTCAAGCTCAGCAACAGCTAAAGTCATCCTCAAATACTAAAATGCCACTTCACCATAAATTGAAGAATGAGGGGTGTCATGTAGTTGAATACAAGAAGGTTACATTACTTACATATACGCATCTACAGAAGCAACAATAATCAATCAAGTTCGTAGAATAAGAAGTGAGCAATACAATTTTAAAAGTTACACAAGAATACAGTATTTTCAAATTGTGATGTATTACCTTTCCTAGGGTGTTTGCTGACAGTGGGGCAATAACCATGACATCGGCCCATTGACAGAGCTCAATATGAAGCATGCTATCACCTATCTTGTTCCAACCGGACCATTCATCTTCATCTGTGTCAAGAGGTACTTCCTTGGGAAGTGCTGTTCTATCAATGAAATGCAAAGACAGTTTTGTGGCAACTGCTCGTACTTCAGCCCATTCAGAAAAGGAATGGCAGAGGTTGCCAAACTTTATGGCAGCAACACTTCCACTAGCAGTGAGCCGAATCCGTGGCTTCCTTGGAGCAGCATCGGCTTGTGTTGGTTCCTTTTCTTCTCCCCCAGATTCAGAGCAAACCATAATGGATGCTAAATGCTCCTAACCGTGAAAAAGAAAGAAAATAATCAGCTGGGGATAACATAACCAAAAAAAGAAAAGGAACCATTTGACCTATGATCTCTTTTGCACAGTCCATTCTCTCAGTATAAGAAATAGATACGACCTTGTTGTGAATTTGGTCAGAATCAACAAATAGGCACAACAAACCAAGAGAAACACACACACACACACATGAATATGATTCCTACTAGTACTAGCCTTCTCCTTTTCTGTAACCAACAAAATCTACATCAACAATGATAAGAAACATCCTTATTGGAAACTCCATTCATCACTAGCACTCCAAAACCAACTGGGTAAACACATCTCGTCATCTAATACAATAACTCCTATTGCCTGGAGAAAAATTCATGGGCAGGAAAAACCCACAGACCCATCCGGCAATCCATAACCAACGACACATTCTCAAGTACATATCATACTCCTCATGTACCCATACACCGAAACGAAAGAAATGCAGCTAGGACAAAAAGAGAAAATCTAATACATATCGATGAAAACAGAAGACACTGATAATGAAATCGGTAAACTCCAAACACAGCTAGTACTTCAATAGTTGAAATCACACTATCTAATTGGAATTGGATCGTTTATCCCATTCACCAGTTACTCCAATTCAATCTAAACTCTAGAAATTCAGCTTGAACAAACTATTCTCCAAAAGCATAATGCTTGACTAAGGACTACCGAATTTGCAATCTTAGATGTTTCTTTTTACTGAATGAGTTCGTTTAGATTCTTACTGCCAAGAGTTGATCAAGTCACTGTACTGCATTATCAACTAAAAAAGATATGGGCATTCTAGTTCCAAGCATAATTGATCACCAAAAACAGATTGAACAAAACAAACTTCTCAAACAACTCATAAATCAAAAATCCAAAGTAGAAAATACTACTGCAAAACCAAAAACGAGCAGTAAAAGTATAAATTTTCAATCTCGGGCCGAGATTAACCTTACCTGGGTCCTGCGGCTACTTCAAAGTTGTTCAGTCGAGCCAACAACTGATTTCAGCACGGAAGATTGGAGAAAGGAGAAGAAGAGTGGAAACTACACAAGAAAGGTAAACCAGATTTGGCATTACCCGAGATAAAAAGATAAAAAAAAAAGAAAAGGAAGAAGAAAGATAAGTTACAAGGCCCGCGCTCGGCTTGGGCTGAATAAGTCCATATTACCCACCGAGTCCACAACAGGAAAAAGAAGAGAAAAAGAGGAGAAAGAGCGTCGTCACGCGCTTCGGCAGATCCAAAGGCTCAAGGCTTAAGGCTTAAGTCTTGAGGCTTCCTTTCTTTCTTCTCGTTTAAACAACACGAGAGGGGTAGTTTCGTAATCTCAGCTCTTTCTCGTCTCCCCCCTCGTTTTCTCTTCAGTGCAATTTTTGCCTTCGTCTGTCTCCTCACATAAAAAAGCTCTCTCTCCTCTCTCAACCTTTTTTCTTCAGATTTGAAATTCCTTTTCCCCTCCGAGTCAGACCTGTTCAACTCGGACCGAGTCCCCGTCGTGTCGTCGAAATCTGGAGCTCGTATTGTTTGTTATTGGAGGGAGATTCCTGTTGTGATTGCTTTTACCTGACCGGGTCCTGGCCTGAGCCGCCGCCATGGCTAGGGTTTACGACAATTGGGAGCGGCTAGTGCGAGCGACGCTAAAGCGAGAGCATCTCAGAACTACCGGCCAAGGAGGCCACGAGAGAGCTCCCAGCGGAATCGCCGGCGCCGTTCCGCCGTCTCTCGGCAAGACTACGAACATCGATGCGATCTTAGAAGCTGCCGATGCTGTTCAAGCTGAGGATGCAAACGTCTCTAGGATTCGTAAGGCCTCCTCGTCTGCTCTTCTCATTTTTATTTTCTCTATTTTGCTTTGAATTTGATGAAGTTAATGGTGATTTTATTCTTCACTGTCGTGTTGTATTACTCAGTATGACTCTCTTAAAAACGTAGTTAATTTGCTATCTACTCGCTAAAGTAGGATGAAGCTGAGCTTGAATTTATGCCAATATATATATATATATATATATGTATGTATGCATTCTAGTATTAAATTCACTTGGCTTTATTGAGAAAGGACATAGTGGTCTTGGCTGTTTTCGTTTAAACACGAGAGAGCTTATTTTGTTTGGATACCTTTGTGTGTTTTTTTGGTGAGAGACTTGCGTCCAGTAGATTATTGATTAAATGAAATTAACTGTATGTATTTTGAAGGGCTATTAACTTAAGAGCTACTTTTGGAGTATTTGAGGTTGTTTTCTGTTATTTTATTTTATTTTATTGATTAAAGGTAGTTTTATTACAGAGTTGATGTATTCACAAAAGTTGTAATGTTTTGACTGTAGTGTGTGAGCAGGCATATAGTATGGCCCAAAATCTTGACCCTGGCAGTGATGGGAGAGGAGTTCTTCAGTTTAAGACTGGTTTGATGTCCGTAATTAAGGTACACTCAAAATCTACTTAGTGTTGGATGCTTTTTAAATAAGAATACTTCAATTTAATTTAATTTCTGCAATGGCAACCCTGTGACATATAAGTGCTCCAACATAAGATCTTTCTGAGTATCGTCAGTTTATTTCATTGAACTACACATTTTAATGAGCTTTCCGCATGTGGCAATTTATATATCAGCAAAAACTTGCAAAAAGGGATGGGGGTCAGATCGATCGCAATCGGGATATTGAGTACCTCTGGGATTTTTACCTGCGCTACAAGCAAAGACACCACCTTGAGGATTACCAGAAAGAGGAGCAGAGGTTGCGTGAATCTGGCACTTTTAGTGCTAACTTTGGAGAGTATGACTGTCTATTTCTGCTTCTTAAAGTTCTTTCGTCTTTTGCAGCCCCCTCTCTTTTCTTTCTATTAGCTGAGCTTGAGTGATGGAGCTAATAATGGCAATTAATTTAGTGAAATGTATCACATATTTGGTTTGATATCCAACCATTTCAAACTTTTTAGAGTATTTAGAGTGTGGTGCATGTGTTTTGATGTAAGATCACTTTTCTTTCGATGTCAAAATATGTTTTTGTAGATGGCTGAGAAGAAGGATATGAAATGAACAATTACTGGGCAGTGAATTTTTTTCTTCTGTGTGATCTTTTTGTTTAAAAAACCTACTGTCTTGATTGAGTAAATTGGGTATTCTGGAATTTTATCAGAACTAATTGTATGCTTCAGCCTGTACATCGTTTATCTTTATTCTGTCTGAGGTTTAAATGATAATTCAAGCTTGTTTCGCATGGGGCTTTCAGTTTTCTTAAGTTCCTTAGATTATTTCTGTGTGGATTTTGAATTTACTGCTTAATAATCTTCTTAGTTTTAGCATAAAAAAGTCTGGATCTTTTAAATAAAGAAAAAATTATGAAAGTGGAGAATACAAGATACTCTGGGGTTTCTCCAAAACAGTGTTTGTCCTCAGTTTTAGTATTATTCTTCATGTGATGAAGCTCTTTTCTTCCCTTCTGTGAGTTTAAGAATTGGTTGTTTTGCTTGTTTTTCTTCCCTTTAATTTGCACTTATGTTTTTTCGTCCCTCTGTTTTTTCTATTGGAGCTCAGCTATTATGAGATGAAGAAAACAATTGCTATCTTGAGGGCATTAGTTGAGGTGATGGAGTCACTTAGCAAGGATGCAGATCCTCATGGAGTTGGAAGACATATTTCTGAGGAGGTACATGCTCTTCCACCATTGGATTGGCTCTGCAAATGATTTCTCATTGAAATCCTGTTTGTTTTCTAGATCTTCGTTCTCAAATGCGTGTATTTTATGATTCTTTCATGACTTTGATCATGTAATTATCTCCAATTATGATTATTTATCTTCTATTTTGTCTTGGATGGTCAACAATCTTGGTGATGTTTTCTTGTTAGTTTTTCATTTTTATTATTTATAATTGTCTTCATTCATGGGCGTGAAATTATTTTCTTTTGATTACTAGTTGCGGAGAATTAAAAGTGCTGATACGACATTATCTGGGGAGCTCACAGCCTACAATATTGTTCCACTGGAAGCACCTGTAATAACCAATGCAATTGGAGTTTTTCCAGAGGTATGTGAGCCTATATATGTGAAGTCCTGCCATTCTACGTCTCCTTTTGTTATGCTAACATTATTCTTTCTTTGGTTTTGAATGATAGAAAATTACATTCTATTTTATATTCAAAAGTCTAAGTAACCATTATCTTTTGTTAGGCGAATAATTTTTTATCTGCTGGAAGCAAATTTCATTATCATTTTGATTTTTATTAAATAAGCTTATTTGGTGTTCCTTCCAGGTTAAAGGTGCAATATCAGCAATCAGATATACTGATCAATTCCCTAGGCTGCCAGCTGACTTTGAGATATCTGGACAACGGGATGCGGATATGTTTGATCTTCTGGAATATGTGTTTGGCTTTCAGGTTTGTGTTTCCCTATTGTTATCTCAAGCTTACATCTGTGGTTGTATCTCGGCTCATTAATAATACTTAATGGACTGAGTCAATATAACTTATTTATTTTTGGGGGTATTCAAATGCATGATTTTGCAGAAAGACAATGTAAGGAACCAGAGAGAGAATGTTGTCCTTACAGTTGCAAATGCACAATCTCGCCTTGGTGTATCTGATGTGGTGGCTAATCCAGTGAGTACTTCATTGTTGTAACTCGTTAGCATCCTTCTGTTTTATGTGAATGGAAACTATTGTTGTATATGCTGATTTGTATTCCCATTCAATGTATATCCAAATTAAGTCAAGAACCTTTCTGCCATTTATACTTTTGCGAGGAAATAAGAATTTTTCCTTAGTATTTTATAAAAAAAAAATTCCACCTACAAGGCCTTACCCACATATTGTTTTAGCTTTGTTTACAATTGATGCAGCAATAGTAATGTTTTTGTTAGATTCTTGGACTGTGCATGCTGTTTGTTTTATAGCTAATGTAGAGTAGCTCTTAGAAGGTCTTTCCATTTCTTTCTGGGCTTCAATTACATTCACCTGATCAACCTCTAGGCTCTTCAATGGCTGGGGTGCAACATTTTGAGCTGTCTTTGTTACTTGTGATTGTTATACTCTCTTTGGTTTCGTAAAATGAAGTAATTTATTATAATGTGGTGCTTGTGATTTCTTTATGATTAGATGTGAAGATCACTGATTAGCTATATGTATTTTCATTTGCAGAAAATAGACGAGAAAGCAATCAATCAGGTTTTTCTGAAAGTTCTGGATAATTATATCAAATGGTGCAAATACCTGCGGATACGGGTTGTATGGAATAGGTCATTTCTGCATCCCAATAGTTTCCTGAAGCACATAATCCTGTTGCACAGTGCTTATTGATATCTAATTTTAACAGTTTGGAAGCAATTAATCGGGACAGAAAGCTTTTTCTGGTGTCACTGTACTTTCTGATATGGGGTGAAGCTGCGAATGTCCGATTTCTTCCCGAGTGTATTTGCTACATTTTTCACCATGTAAGCCTCCAACATTTTCTTTATTATCAATTGTTTGTATTTTCATACTTGTGCAGAGACTTTTCGTAGATATAAGACATTTATTTAAAAGATTTATCGCTCTTGAGAGGTAACCCACATCATGACATAATGCAGATGGCTAAAGAGTTAGATGCCATACTAGATCATGGAGAAGCTAATCATGCTGCTAGCTGCAAAAAAGATACTGACAATGGATCCACACCCGTGTCATTCCTTGAGCAGATTGTTCTTCCTATATATGAGACATTGGCAGCGGTCAGTGGATTTTTTATATTATCCTTTCGTGTTAGTACATTTGGTCCATCTTACTTATGTTTGTTCTAAGTGTAAATTAGACTGTTACGTTGTGCCAACATTATTGGATGCAATCTCTATGGTTCTATAGTGTTTGGTGTTTTTCTTGCTTTCTCTTATCATGCCTTCAATCAATTTCCCACATAAGTTCAATGTTTGACCAAAAGCATACTAACTTTTGCTTCATTTTACTCTTAAAATTTTACGGGTGCATGGCTGAAGGTTTGTGATGTCATTACTTAAGATTATATGATATCTTTACTACCCAAGTTTACTGGTTTAGACATCATAGAAATTAATGGATTCTGACTGACCATTCTCCTTCTCACCAAAATATTAGAAGAAAAACAGGAAACGAGCAAAGTAAGTCCGACTAAACCCTTTGGCAACAAGTCATATTCCTCTCTTCCGTGGTCCTTTGTCATTTGAGACTCTACTGAAAAATGAAAATATTAAAGGCTGGCTATTTGTGCGGGAGCTATGGCTCTGATATGTTGAATGCATGACTAATATAGCGACTTCTTTCTGATGGCTATTTTATTTTTCAGAAGCTATATCGTCACATAGTCTATCTGATATTACCCCAATTGATGTTGATATTGTGTTTAACTCCTTGCGTGCAGGAAGCTGATAACAACAAAAATGGGAAAGCTGCGCATTCAGCATGGCGGAATTATGACGATTTCAATGAATATTTTTGGTTTGTTTGTTTGTCTTTCAGTTATGAATGAACGAGAAGATTCCTTCTGTTAGGCTTGTTAAGTATCTGTGCTATCTGCAGGTCACCTGCTTGTTTTGAGTTGAGTTGGCCTATGAGGAATGATTCAGCATTTTTGTTCAAGCCTAAAAAGAGGAAAAGGGTTAGTTATTATAATTATATGATGTGGTATTGATATGTATGTGTGTCTTTGGTTTTTTTTTATGTCTTAAAACTTCAAAGCTCTGTTTCCCCTTTAAAATGTCTTGTAGATACTTTAGTATGGAGTATGACTAGTGTGATTGACTGATAGTTATTTTAAATATTTGAGGGCACCCTGACCTTGTTCTGTAGTCTTTCTTGCCCATTTTCTGTTATGTTTTTTGTCATACGTTAGATCTCTTTTTAAGGCTTGCCCTTCTGTTGTAGTCTTTGTTCTTGTATTGTGTTTCGTCTTGCTGTGAATTCTTTGTCTAGTGCAGATGTCTCTCAGTGCACGTTTGTTTCTTACAACAGAAAATCGAGTTTAGTATTATTTCCTCCCAAAAATGAAATAAACTTTGAGATGTAAGTTCTTCTTTTTCTTTTCATTTCTCAAAAGTGACTTACCATCATGTTTTTGTGTGTTCTGACACTTCTGTATTTCTTTAATGAGAAAAATCGATTACATATATTTATATGTTATCATATTATATATATATCACTTTCATTGCTCAAAATGTTTTGAGTTGTCAACATCTAGATATCTTTGGTATTCCTGTGTTTTCAGTGCTCTTAACCATGCCAAGTATCTTAATGTTTTATTTTTTTTAATTTCTTTTTTAAGATGTGGCTGGTAAAAGTAATAGTTGAGGTGTTAATAACAATTCACCACTTGAAAGTTGAAAGCATATTCCTTCGTCTTATTTTGATTATTTATTTGGATCGGCAGACGGGAAAGAGTACTTTCGTTGAGCACCGGACGTTTCTTCACTTGTATCGAAGTTTTCATCGTCTCTGGATCTTTCTAGCTTTGGTATTTCAGGTGAATTCCGTGTCTGCATATTCTAGAGAAGTACCGAGTTACTTTGGAATGACGTGTTGTTGACATATGTTCTGTTCCCTTTGCTGAAGGCTTTGGCGGTTATAGCCTTCAATGATGCAAAGATCAATTCGGATACATTGAAGAGTGTACTCAGTATTGGGCCAACATTTGCTATCATGCACTTTGTAGAAAGTAAATTTCTTCTTCTTCAATGTTTTTCCCCTCCACGTTCCAGTTATTGGAACTAGTAGAGTTGCATGAAAATTATTTCAGTTGTTTTCTTTTATTCATTGGCTTGTGTGCAGGTTGTTTGGATGTGTTGCTCATGTTTGGGGCATATACCACAGCCAGAGGCATGGCTATCTCAAGACTTGTAATTAGATTTTTCTGGTTTGGCTTGAGCTCTGTCGCTGTGACATATATATATTTGTGAGTAATCTTTCTTTGGCACACCCTAACTTGTATAGTTTGAAAATATACTTACTGTATGAAATATGTGCAGGAAAGTTTTGCAGGAAAGAAATAATTCAAATGATACATTCTACTTTCGGATATACATTCTTGTGCTAAGCATTTATGCAGCTTTACGCATTGCCCTTGCACTGCTACTCAAATTCCCAGGATGTCATAAACTTTCTGAGATGTCTGATCAATCATTTTTTCAATTTTTCAAGTGGATATATGAGGTAAGTCTATTTGAATAGTCCTGATTAGATAATTTGTGGATTTTTATGTCCTGTTTATTAATTGTCTGCTTGGTTTGCATATTTTAGGAGCGCTACTTTGTTGGACGTGGTCTTTATGAGAGAACGAGTGATTATCTCAGGTATGCGGGGAATGGATCTCTGATCAGCGGTTGGACAACTTGGTCACTGTCACATATGTCAATATACTAGTTATTTTGTATCTTGATTATATGGTAATTTTGCATGATTAAGCTCTGCAACGCAATATTTAGAATCAATTATGTTAATTGCTTCTGGTCTCGTTGGATGAGGTTTAATATTTCAAACATTTGACGACATGCATCCTCTATATTTGTATTTTGTTTTCAATGAATTTTAATTGTTGCAGATCGGTGCTCTTTTGGTTGGTAATATTCTCATGCAAGTTCACTTTCACCTACTTTCTCCAGGCAAGACTATCCCTTCAGTATTCCCAAGTTTAGCAATCAATTATAGTTTTTTACTGCATAAGTTTTATGGGAGACTTTAAGTTTATATGGGATATAATGCTTTCTTGGGAAGAACAGATAGGAGTTTTTTGATGATGAGGATGTAATGGAACTATCGTGAGGTAGAGTTAGACACTCAGTCTCTCTGGGTGTCTTTGTCTGCAGAATCTACAAAATTTCATTTTCGAAGTCTATGTTGGGGGTAGGGGTGTATTGGTGAAATGGATGTAAATAATATGAATGTCAGTGTTTCTCTGGCCATTCATGTCCAATGATTTTACAGATGTCCCTTTTTCAGTTCATGATCTGGGGTGGGTCATTTAAATTAAATTTGTGGAGACTATACCCTACCTATGACCGTTTGTTCTCCATCTGTATTTGGCTTCTCTATATGCTGTTTGTAAAATCAATGTTTCTGATAAAAAAATGATAATTTCATAAGTTTATTTGCTAATCATATCCTTAATGTTTTATCTCTACGTTTAGATTAAGCCTCTTGTTGAACCGACGAGAATTATTGTGAAGCTTCCAAATGTGGTCTACGCGTGGCATGACTTGGTCTCTAAGAGTGAGATTCATAATGTATCTTCTATTGTTGTTTTTTTGTTTATACTAACACTTAAATGGTAGACACCAGCAGTCTTGTAAGTATATTACATTTCGTATAAATTTTCATCATGTTAGTGATATCATCTATGTTTTGGCAGACAACAAAAATGTCTTAACTTTAGCTAGTCTTTGGACTCCTGTTGTGGCGGTAAGTTTCTTCTTTCCCAGCTGCAAATTTCTTGGAAATGAGATAAAGCAATTTTTTTTTCACCTGACAAACATTTTTAATATTTTACAATTGGTTGTGAATGATGTATTATACTAGGCTACTCTGGTGGATTTATGTTCTTATACTTTTCAACTGTTCCAGATCTATCTCATGGATATTCACATATGGTACACTCTTTTATCAGCCATAATCGGTGGTGTAATGGGTGCAAGGTCTCGGTTAGGCGAGGTACTTTAATCTTTTTACCTGTAGCAAATTCCCTTCCTTTCACATATGCTTATCTTTCTTTCTAGAATGCACTACTTACAGTGGGTCTATTGGTACTGTTCTCTTATCTTTTATGGTTATTAGAGGAAATAATGATAATTAGGAACACATTTGTGAATCCTGCAGTTCTTAAACAATTAGATGTTGGCTGATTTTTTGTTTTCGATGGCAGATACGCTCGATCGAAATGGTGCATAAACGTTTTGAGAGTTTTCCCGAAGCTTTTGTGAAGAATTTAGTCTCACAATCACAGAAACAAAGGTGGTTCCTTGGTACATTTGTATAATGTGTTAATGGTTCGGGAACTCACATAAACGAGGATGGTAGTTGCTATTATTCAAAAAGTGTGAAAGTGAAGATGGGATGGGAGGTTATCCACTTTGAATTAAATGCATCATACAATTTGGTGCATAATTGTTAGAACTTCATAAGAAAAAAAAGAAAAAGGAATTTATGCTTTTCACTTTGGGGATATTATAGGATTGTGATTTGGTGTTCAATTGTGTATTGGATATCTTAATTACTGTCATCCAAATTCTCCTTTTCAGGTTTCCATCGAACAGTCAACCATCTCAGGTGATTTCTTTTGGCTGATCCTTTCTTTTTCGACTAAACTCTGCACTTACCTAATCTTTCATATTTTGCTCAAACAACAACAATGGAGCAGGACTTGAATTTGAACCTCAGATGTGAAAGTTAGAGATGATAACTTAGATTGTTATGAGTATGATCAAATCTCAATTGATGTGTTTTTGTGGTCTTGATGGAACGTATTAGTGTTCTGCATAAGAATATATTGGTTTCACATATTTAATGGCTTCTTACAGTGTGGACTATTTTCTTATTTCATTCAGCATTTTCATTTACTGGCACAAGTCATTTCTTCCATTTCTGCTAGGTTCTTGTGTCCTGTTTTTTTCGTTCTGTTTCCTTAATATTCTCGACTTTAACGTCTGAGTTCTTTTTTTTTTCACTCAGGATTCTCAAGTCTTGAACAAGACAAATGCAGCCATTTTTTCTCCATTTTGGAATGAGATAATAAAAAGTTTGCGAGAGGAGGATTTTATTAGTAATAGGTGTTCTGCTCTGCCTTTCTACTTTTTTTATAAGCAAAATCACTCTCTGTTATCTTGATTTTGTTGTGTGTTTGGCACGTCTTTATTGATATTAATCTTTCCAGGGAGAAGGATTTGCTCTGTATTCCTAGCAACACTGGAAGTCTAAGATTAGTGCAATGGCCTCTATTTCTTTTAAGTAGTAAGGTACCACCCAATGGTTTTACCTGGAAAACTGCACTGTCACCATTTTTTTTCAAGTATGTCAAAATCCTTAATATTTTCATTATTGTAATGTAGATCTTGCTGGCAATTGATTTGGCGATAGACTGCAAAGACACACAGACAGATCTTTGGAGTAGAGTATGCAGGGATGAGTACATGGCATATGCTGTTCAGGAGTGCTACTACAGTGTTGAAAAAATATTGTATTCTCTGGTTGATGGTGAAGGGAGACTCTGGTAATATTTTTCTATATTCATTGTCATTCCGGAATGTCATCTCCTGCTTTAGAATTTGGAATGTTTAATATCATGATTATCCAAGATTAAGAGAATCTGTTTTTTTTTCCTGGTAGGGTGGAGAGGATATATCGAGAGATCAATGAAAGTATGGCAGAGGGTTCGCTTGTTATGTCTTTAAAGCTGAAGAAGCTCCCACTAGTGTTACAAAGATTTACAGCTTTAACTGGGCTGCTGGTAATTTCTTTTACCATTTACATCAATCAAGCTGTCAAAAATTTGCATGTTTTAAGAATATAATTATTTACAATCATTACTTGCTATAATTTCTTGTTATATATTAAGTTTTTTTTATCTGTTCGAAGTGTTTTTGTGATGTCTTGTTATATAATGGATCATTGGTGTCAGATACGTCAAGAAGCTGATGTGCTTGCAAAAGGTGCTGCGAATGCGGTATATGATCTCTATGAGGTCGTTACACATGACCTTCTGTCATCTGAATTGAGGTATATGATTTATTACCCATCTGCTTTTATGTGCTAATTACTTTCCACTGAGATTAAAATTACTTTTCATCTTTTGGACATCTCAGGGAGCAACTTGACACATGGAACCTTTTAACAAGAGCAAGAAATGAAGGGCGCTTGTTCTCTAGGATTAAGTGGCCCAGCGACCCAGAAACTGTAAGTTTCTTTTGATGAAGAAGTATAAGAAAAAAGTAAGTCTGTTTTCTGGAGTTTTCTGACTATTTTTCATTTTTTCAATTGTTCCAGAAAGATCTGGTCAAGCGATTACACCTTCTTCTTACTGTAAAGGACTCTGCTGCGAATATTCCGAAGAATCTTGAAGCAAGAAGAAGATTAGAATTTTTCACAAATTCATTATTTATGGACATCCCTTCAGCAAAGCCAGTTAGTGAAATGGTACCTTTCAGGTACATATGATTTCTTTCAGATGGCCTGAAATTCATTTAACTGGATATGTCCTCCATCTTCTTATTGCATTTGTTGGTTTGTTCAACAACAGTGTCTTCACCCCATACTACAGTGAGACTGTACTTTATAGTTCCTCCGAACTTCGGGTTGAAAATGAGGATGGAATTTCTGTTCTCTTCTATCTTCAGAAAATTTTTCCAGGTATTCTTGTCTGCATATGGTTGGTAACTGTACTGCTTTTTTTGTTTGTTTGTTATTATTAGCGGGCTATTTTTTTTCCATTATAATGGAGTTTGTTTCTGTTGTTAAGCTTACATAGTGGCATGAAATAATAAAATTACCATCACTATGCAGTGTGTAGTATGTTTGCAGAAAAATTTAGACCTACAAATTTCCGTTCTTCTGTCTTTAGTCGGTACATGTCCGTTACATCATTGTTCTTGACTTCTGCACCATCTAGCAGTTTTATCTTACTGATATTGCTTCACATATATGAATCCACAAACAAAATGCTTGATTATGTGAAACAGTTCAGTATTCAAAAAACTTTTTGAAACTGTAATTGTCCATCCATTTATTTCAGCTTTGTTGTGCTCGATGGAATAATCTCATAGTCGCTCTTCCTAAATATGCAATACCTTAGTGAGTTGCTGTAAGCAATTCTGTCATTTGACCAACTTAGATGCTAGTGCAGATAATCTGTGAAAGATATGCATGTGTGTCAGATGATTTGATCTAATCAAATTCATGTGCAAGAAATCTGTTAGATATACTAATTTTTCTCAAATTAGCCGAAACCAGCATATGAGCCAAGCGGAGCCAGATTCGCATGATGATCATTTCAAATGAACAAGAGAGCTATAATCATTATGTTATAGCCTTTTAGGTCCATTTTAAGAGGCTTAAGATCCAATGCTTGGTCACTTGATTTGACAAATTATTACACTTTCAATGGAAGTGCTGTCACTGCCTTCTTGATAACCAAAGTTACTAGAATTTGATGAATTCATAAACATTAATGGCTGCCAACTACCTAATCAAATCAAAAAAATGTATTGGTCTCAAGTACTTGACACTTTAGACCTCTATTTGAATAAATGATATATTAATCAAAGATTGTCTTCCCTATTTAGATGAGTGGGACAATTTCTTGGAACGAATCGGTCGAGGTGAGTCCACTGGGGATACTGAGCTTCAGGAAAACTCCAGTGATGCTTTGGAGCTTCGGTTTTGGGTATCTTATCGTGGACAGACTTTGGCCAGGACCGGTGTGTTTCTAAACTCAATGGCTTTGGTTAAGAAAAGTTCACATGCTATGTTAGAAAGATATATATCATAGCGTACTAGTTTCATTTTGTGACTTGTATCTTTTATTTTGTTGGATTAACAGTGCGCGGCATGATGTATTATAGAAAGGCTTTAATGTTACAGAGTTATCTAGAAAGAAGGTCATTGGGAGGTATATTGCTTTTATGGGTTTGAGCTTCATCTTAGGTTCAATTTGGGTTAGCCCTTGCTATTGCTTGACTATTCTTCCTGCCCTGATAGTGGACGATTATTCTCAAATTGATGCATTCACAAGTCAAGGATTTGAGGTGTCACCCGAATCACGAGCCCAGGCAGATTTGAAGTTTACTTATGTTGTATCCTGCCAAATTTATGGCCAACAAAAGCAGAGAAAGGCACCTGAGGCTGCTGATATAGCCCTCTTGTTGCAGAGGTATAATCTTTATATTATAGCGGGTTAAGTACTGAGTTCATTGTTTATTTTTCAATTTCTTGTTTTTCTCTTATAATTATTATATTGCAATGTACATTGTGTTACTAGGAATGAGGCACTACGTGTCGCATACATCCATGTGGAAGAAATTGCTGCAGCTGAGGGAAAGATTCAGAAAGAGTTCTACTCGAAGCTTGTTAAAGCTGATATAAATGGAAAAGATCAGGTAATAGGATGTTTGATTGATCACTACTTTTTCCTCATAGTTTAGATCTCATGTCGTCAAGAATACTTATATTTTTGCAGAACTTCCCCTCAATGTTATTGTTGATTTTCAGTTAGGGAAGAACAATTATGTAACGATTACGGCTTAGCCTAATTGGCATAGGTTACCATCAGCATACTGTCTAGGATAAGTAAAAGTTTCTTGGGGGTGATTGTGGGTTCAGGTATACTCACGAACAATGTTACAAATCTTTTCCTGAGGCAGGTGAGATTTGTGTCAGATGTCCGAATACACGTGGAAAGATGAATGGTTCAGACTGATAGGTGTTGATTTCTTCCTTAATGCGGAGAAGAGGTGCAAGACACCTCACCTTACTCTTAGATGGCTGAAACTTGGAACTCTAGTGACAAAGCTGTATTAAGTGTAATTGAAAACCTTAAGTCATAAGGGAGACAACGTCAGTTGTTAGTTAGTTATTAGTTAGTGTGTGTGTGTGCGTGTCTGTGTGCGCGTGCGTGTGCGTGTGCGTGTGCGTGTGTGGGTGTGTGTGCTGTGTGTGTTTATATTTATGTGCTCTTTTCTATTATGGGCTAATGCTCAAATGTGTTGATGCATGCAACCCATTTACTATCTAATTGCTGATTAATCTTGCATACCTGCTAATGTGGTTTTGTTTTGTTCTGATCTGATCTGATCTGATATTAATTCATAGGAAATATACTCCATTAAACTTCCTGGTGATCCGAAGCTTGGGGAAGGGAAGCCTGAAAATCAAAACCATGCTATAGTCTTCACACGCGGCGAAGCTGTTCAAACTATTGACATGAATCAGGTGACAAACTGTACAAACTATTGAATTCGAGCCAAGTAATTCAAAAAGATACCAAACTAACAACTATGTTATGTAGGACAATTACCTTGAGGAGGCAATGAAAATGAGAAATCTACTCGAGGAGTTTCATAAAAATCACGGTCTTCGACCGCCATCTATTCTTGGTGTGAGAGAGCATGTATTTACTGGGAGGTTTGGCTTGTTGCTTGGATTTTCTCTTTTTTTTTTTTTTTTAAAATGGCTAGTATGAGTCGTTTGCTTTGATAGTTGCTTACATGTGTTGTATATCTCCCTGCAGTGTTTCATCTTTAGCATGGTTCATGTCCAATCAAGAGACTAGTTTTGTAACTTTAGGTCAGCGTGTTTTAGCGTACCCTCTCAAGTGAGTATTTCATAACTTGAACACATATCACATTTTTTACCAAAATTTCTTGGCATGTCTGCGGATGTATTCATGCTTGCTGCTTTGTATGTCGATGCATGTTATACACATGTGGCCACCAGAGTAGTCACATTTTTAAAGGCTAGTATGATACTTTATCAAACATATTCACATCTGTACTCCTGTATATGAAGGAATAAAGATTTTATATGAGCGCCTTTGTTTTTTCTTTTCTTTTTTCTTGATGCTCTTGAAAATGCATGCTATACATCGGTGAATTTGCTAATTTAGTTTTTCCATCTGCAGAGTTCGCATGCACTATGGGCATCCTGATGTGTTTGATCGGATCTTTCACATTACTCGAGGTGGAATTAGTAAATCTTCACGTGTTATTAATATCAGTGAAGACATTTTTGCAGGTAGGCATATATAAGATGAGGAAAAGAAGTTTCCTTGTTTCTGGGAACTTATTAATATTCTTTGATATGATACTGAACTATAAATGTTGTCAACAAGAGGTTGCCAACTTTTGGTGGTCTTTTCTGCATAATTAGTTCATTGCAATATATAGTTTACTTCCCTAATTTTAAAGTGATAACCTTCATGTATGTTTTTGGTCTAATGTTATCAACTTACAAAAACCAAAATACACAGGATTCAACTCCACATTGAGGCAGGGAAACATCACCCACCACGAATACATTCAGGTTCCATACTTTAGCAAATACTTTTGACATTTAGAAATTATATTTTTTTGGGTCTCATATAGCATGCCTTATTGTTTAGGTTGGGAAAGGAAGGGATGTTGGCCTGAATCAGATTGCATTGTTTGAAGGGAAAGTGGCAGGTGGAAATGGGGAGCAAGTCCTTAGTAGGGATGTGTACAGGCTCGGGCAACTCTTTGATTTTTTCAGAATGTTCTCTTTCTTCTACACAACAGTTGGTTATTACGTGTGTACAATGGTACTGTGCTCCTATGACTTCTGTCAGTGCTGTGTATCTGTTTTTCTGTTTGCTTAAATTTACATTTTGATTTCCACATATATCATCTTTTTGGAGGTTTTGATGACAACGTGTTAATGATGCAGATGACGGTCCTCATAGTATACGTTTTCTTGTATGGGAGGGCCTACCTGGTAAGTAGTAAATGAACCCGCAAATGAAACCATATCGTTGTAATTTATCAAATAGTTTCTGCTCGTGAAAGAACCACCTACTTTGCTTAAATAGGTTAAAAGAAAAAAAGATTTGACACCTATCATTTGTAATTTATCTTGAATCGATGGAGAGGCTGGGATTTAAAAATGCTAAAATTTGTGTAATAATGTATGTTGAAGTTTAGAAGTTTCGGGAAATCCAAAACTATTACAGATATCTGGTTTTGTCAATAAATATATATGCCTTTCTGTATTTTTCTTTTTCTTTTAACATTTTGGGTTGCAAAATGTTTTCCTTAGACAAACTTATTTGTAATTGTTTTGTCCTGCTGTTTGGTGGTGAAAGAAAACAGTGAGCTGGTGAGCCTGCAAAACAAATAAATGTGATAGATAACACCTCTTTCTGTATTTCGTAGGCTTTTTCTGGACTTGATCGGGCACTTGCAAAGGAAGCAAAAAAGTTGGGTAACACAGCATTGGATGCTGTTCTGAATGCTCAATTCCTGGTTCAGATCGGAATTTTTACTGCAGTCCCAATGATAATGGGGTTTATACTTGAGTTGGGATTATTGAAGGTAGATAATAAACCTGTATAATTGTCATGTTGAAAATTTATGTCCCCAGTTGATGGAATTAAGATATAATTCACAGAAAATATTATAGTAAGAATTTTGGGTCAGGTTTTACTTGGCTTTGACATATAGTCGTATCTATGACCAACTTTCATAATTTATGTTTATTAAGGCCGTTTCTTAATTGAAGCTATGTCAGTTCCCTGGGCCATAAACTTGTGTTTCTTTCTTTTTTAAACTTCAGACACCCCGGGCCCCCGCCCACCCGCTATCCTCTAGTACCCCATGTCCAACAAAACAATAAAAAGATTTTAATTTGAAATGTTTTAATGTCGTGCAGGCGGTTTTCAGTTTTATCACTATGCAGCTGCAGTTATGTTCTGTGTTCTTTACGTTCTCATTGGGAACTAGAACTCATTATTTTGGACGGACCATCCTCCATGGAGGTGCAAAAGTAAGTCCCATTTGGCTTATCTTTTTTCATAAACCCAAAAATATCTGTACCCGTATTATTTTTTGGATGAAATACATTTATATGGTTCATTTTACTTACAGTACCGAGCAACTGGTAGAGGGTTTGTTGTCCGTCACATAAAGTTTGCTGATAATTATAGGCTCTACTCTAGAAGTCATTTCGTCAAAGCGTGAGTACCATTCAGTGAAGAATGCTAACTGTATTTCCATTGCATGTTTTGGGTCTGTTGTATTCTTGAATCTTTCTCAAACTATTTTTGTTTGTTCTTATGACTTGCAGGCTTGAAGTGGCTCTTCTCCTCATAGTTTACATTTCATACGGGTACACAGATGGTGGTGCTGTTTCATACTTTCTGCTAACCCTGAGCAGTTGGTTCCTTGTCATCTCTTGGCTGTTTGCTCCCTACATCTTTAATCCTTCTGGTTTTGAGTGGCAAAAGTATGTCATGAGCATTTTGGTTTATTTAATTTAGTTTCTTGTTGACTGTTGATTGTATCTATCATACGTGCAATTGCCATGCATCTTCTCTGCGCTGATTTTACTTTATTGAGACAGGACAGTGGAGGATTTTGAAGATTGGACCAGTTGGCTTCTTTACAAAGGGGGAGTAGGAGTTAAAGGAGAAAATAGCTGGGAATCTTGGTGGGATGAGGAGCAGGTTCGTAATTGGAAGATGATTTTATGAACCTCTTACAGTTTACATGAGATTCTATGTTTTTTATTTTGCTTTTGAACTTATACCTTGTTCTGAACGTCACCATTCTCTAGTGCCAAACTTAGTGCCGCTTGTTTACTTTTTGTGTTGGGTTGGGGGTCAAGGAAGGAGAGTTATCACAGATCTACAAATAATTCCATATTACGTGCTGCTTTGTTTCTTCGTTTGTGTCATTGACTGCTATCTGTTGCATTATATTTATGCAGATGCATATTCAAACATTGAGGGGACGTATATTGGAAACAATTTTGAGCTTGAGATTCTTCATATTTCAATATGGAATTGTCTACAAACTCAATCTCACTGGAAAGGACACTTCACTTGCGGTATACTTCATCTCCTTTGTTTATTCTCATCTAGCTTATAATTTTTATTTTTGATGAGTATTGATTATATTAGAACACTTTTTGTGTTCTCTGGAGTACCTAATTTGGTTTTGGGAATGTTTGTTATTTATCTTTAAACTTTTTATTCTCTGAGTCCAGATATACGGCTTCTCTTGGGTTGTATTGATCACGATAGTCATGATATTCAAGGTTTGTTTCACGAGTTTCTCCTCCCCTGCCTCATGTCTTATGCCATGCTTAAATGAAGTTGATAGATGTCATTGAACTCATATCCTTCATGACTCAATATCTTTTAAAATGTAGGTGTTCACCTTTGGTCACAAGAAATCAGCCAAATTCCAGCTAGTCATGAGATTTACTCAGGGTATCACGTCTTTGGGATTGGTTGCAGCTATTGTACTGCTTGTTGTATTCACTAGACTTTCAATAGCCGACCTTTTTGCAAGCATACTTGCAATCATTCCTACTGGATGGGCGATAATATGTGTAAGCTTATATCTTAGCCATTCATTTGTTCTATTGCATGATCTCAAAGTTTATTTAAATTGTGAGTTCAACTTCATTAAAGCTACATTCTCTCTTGGGTTCATGAAACAGCTAGCAATCACATGGAAGAGGATTGTTAGGAGTCTTGGTTTATGGGACTCTGTGAGGGAGTTTGCCAGAATGTACGATGCTGGTATGGGTATGCTCATTTTCTCTCCTATAGCATTCTTATCCTGGTTCCCATTCATCTCGACCTTCCAGTCTCGGCTTCTGTTTAACCAAGCATTCAGTCGCGGGTTGGAAATCTCTCTCATCCTTGCTGGAAACAAAGCTAACGTGGATGTCTGAACTTTGAGAAGATTGTACATTTTTGACAGGCCATTCTCGTATCATAAAGTACATTTGTTTCTGTACAATACCGGAGTAGGACGTCCACTGTAAATAGATTGCTATGTAAAGTAGCTTAGCTGTGCTGAGATCTGTTATTGTTCCTTATCGGCAATATTATCTCTTCTTTTTTCTCATAACAGACTACTTTTGTTGTTTCTTGAGCGCCATTTTGTCGTACAACTAATGCAATGCTTCTTACCTTATTGAACAACCAATATAGTTTCCTTCAAAGGCTGAATTTGGTGGCGGCATAATTCTGAGAGTGATAAACCGAAAGTTGATTTGAGCTTGCAAAACTTATGATCTAGCTAGGTCTGCAACAATGGGGTTATTGGTCTCAAACTCAATCAAACCAACAGACCTCAACTTGAAACCCTAAAAGTCATGAAAAATTAAATCAACAGACCTCAAATTGAAACTTAAAACTTTAAAAGTCATGATTCTCGAGGAAAAAAGTCATCTAAAAGGTCTGAATTTTTGTCGTGGTATCAAAATGATATCCAAATTTAAAAAATTATCAAAGTAATGTCAAAATTCTTGAAATTATACCAGAATGAATGTAGAGTTATACCAAAATTCTGCCCATGGCAAAAGAGAACACCAACCACTCATTTTCAGTGATTAAACACCTCAAATACTGTTCTAAGGTCCTGTTTAAATTCTCGATCAGTTTGGCCATCACTCTTAGGGTGGTAAGCTGAGCTTTTGTTGAGAGTAGTACCTTGTAGCTTGAAGAAAGATTCCCAAAACTGACTAAGGAACACAGGATCTCTATCAAAAATGATGGACTCAGGAGCTCTACACAGCTTGAAAATCTCTTGTACAAATACCTAAGCTAATGATTTAGCAGTGTAAGAATGCGCAAGGGGTATGAAATGAGCATACTTGCTGAATCTGTCCACAATAACCCCAATAGTTGTTTTTCCTTTGTCTTTGGGGAGACCATCAATAAAATCCATTGAGATGATTTTCCATGCTCTCTCTAGTACCTGCAAAGGCAAGAGCAAACCCGGGGGAGATATAATTTCATAATTGTTCCTTTGATATGTATTCACCCACAAGTCTTTTTAGTTCTTTCTTTACCCCATGCCACATAAAACTTCTAGTGAGCCTCTTGTAAGTTTTGAAAAACCGAGAATGGCCTCCCATTACCCCTGCATGACACTCTAAGAACACCTTGTACCTCCACTGATTCAAATTAGGCACACATATATATATATTCTCTTTTTGTACTGCAAGAGACCTCCATCCACATAATAGATTTCCTTAGAACAAGTACCATTAGCTAAATCATCTTTGATATGAGAAGCTTCTACATCCAGAGCTAAATGATTATGCAAATCATCAAGGTATTGAGGCACAAGAAGAGACATACCAGACAATACTTGGAGCTCTCCCTTCCTTGATAAGGCATCTGCAGTTGCATTACATTTTTTCCAATATGTATTTGGCTGAATAATTGTAACCAAGAAGCTTAAGTAACCATTTTGGATGATTAGGAGTTGTAATTTTCTGATTAAGAAAATACTGTATGCTCCTGTGATCAGTAATGATGTTGAAATGACTTTCCACCAAGTAGGGTCTCCATTGTTGGACAAAAAATACCACAACCAGCATTTCCTTGTCATAAATAGAATAAGCTTTGTGTTTAGGTGCTAGGGCCTTGCTGAAAAAGGCAAAAGGATGGTCATCTTGGGACAAAACAGCTCTTATACCCTCATCTGGGACATCACGTTCAATTGTGAACTCCTTAGAAAAATTTGGTAAGGCCAGAACAGGAGTTGTGATCAAGGCTAGTTTCAACCTGTCAAATGCCTTTTCTGACTCATGATTCCATTTGAATCCATCTTTCTTAAGCATTGTAGTCAAGGGCTTAGAAATTAACCCAAAATTCCTCACAAACTTCCTATAATATCTAGCCAGGCCTAGAAACCCTCTTAATCCTCTCAAGGTCTTAGGTCTCTCCCATTCCGCAATACATTTAATTTTAGAAGGATCAACAGCTACACCTTTCTCAGAAATAATATGCCCCAGATACTCCACATTAGTAGTACCAAAAGAACATTTTGATAGTTTAAGTTTGAAACAATGAGTTCTCAATCTTTCAAGAACCACTTTAACATGTTTAAAGTGTTCTTCCATTGACTTCCTGTAAATTAAGATATCATAAAAAAAAGACCGGTACAAACTTTCTCAACAAATCCCTGAAAGTTTCATTCATTACAAATTGGAAGGTTGATGGAGCATTAGTTAGGTCAAAAGGCATAACTAAGAACTCATAATGTTCATCATGTGTCTTGAATGCTGTCTTATGCACATCCTCATCCTTCATTCTGATTTGATGATAACCAGCCCTCAAATCCAGCTTGGTGAAATAAGAAGCTCCTCCCACTTTATCTAAAATCTCATCCACCACAGGTATAAGATACCTATCTTTGACAGTGTTGACATTAAGAGCTCTGCAATCAACACAAAGTCTTTTACTCACATCCTTCTTCTTCTTCACCAAAATGACAGGTGAAGAAAATTCACTCAAACTGAGCTGAACAGTCCCTTCATTGAGCATAGTTTGAACCTGTTTCTCAATCTCCTCTTTTTAGAAATGTGCTTGTCTGTAAGCTCTAGTGTTGACAGGAGGACAATTTGGAAGCAAATGAATTTTGTGATCATGAGGTGATCATGAGGTCTCTTGGGTGGCAAGGTAGTTGAATTTTGGAAAAGATCAGAATATGTGGCCAATAAAGGTTATAGTGTAGGGTGAACAAATGGTTGTTTTTCAGGTAGGCTAAGAGTTTTGATGTCCGCAAAGAGGGCATATCTTTCTTTTTGAAGAAATTGAATCATCTGTTTGCATGACACCAGCTCAAAATCGTTACATTCCTTCCCTTGAAAATGGAACAACTTATTATCTTTAAAGAACTTCATGTAAAGTTTCTGTAAGTTTCAAATAATGTCTCCAAGTGTTTTGAGCCAAGCAGCTCCCAAAACCACTTCACAACCACATATAGGCAGGATGTAAAAGTCTGAAGAGATTTCTTGCCCTTGAATCAATAAGGTATAACCTTATATTCTTCCTTTGGTGAGTAATATTTCACCAGTGGCAACTCGGACTCGCATTGGTTTTATCTCTGTGAATGAGACCGTCATAGTAATAAAGCAAGCTAAGATGAATAAAATTGTGGCTAGCTCCTCCATCTACCAAAATATGAACTTGTTTGTCATTTATCACACTTTTAACTTGCAATGTTTCAGCCTTTCCTATATATTCAATGGAATGCAAGTTAATCAATGGTGGTTCTTCCTCCTTTTCTACCTCTATTGCTTCACCAGTAAGCAAGTCCTGGAGTGTCACATGAATAAATTTCTTTGGTAGCACATCATCTGACTCTTGAATAAGAATTTCATCAAGGCAAAAAGCTCTAGCCTCCCTCTTTTTGCACTTGTGGCCCCTGAAGTAAGGTTCTAGGAAATACCAACATTTTCCTTACATCTGTTCTCTAAACTCATCCTGAGTCCAAACCTTGTCTTGTGGTTTGGGCCTAGGAGGTGGATTGGGTGGAGCCATCATCTGTGGTTTAACAGCAAATTGTTGAGAGCTATTAGCTCTGTTGGAGTACTTAAACGACCTGTTTTGTCTCATAACATTGAGCTTCCTTTCACAAGCTTGAGCAGCTTCAAATGCTTCCATCAAATAAGTAGGCTTAATCAGGTCCATTTTAGCCTTAATTTCTGATTTTAAACCACCCTCAAAGCATGCCAACCTCAGCTTAGGAGAAAACCCTGAAGTTTTCACATACATCTTGGTAAATTTCTCAATGAAGTCAGCCATTGTCCCTTACTGTTTCATTTTGGCCAATAAGGCTTGGTGTTGGACCTTGTCTTGTCCACCAAATTGCTGCATAATCATTGAAATTATATTGGTCCAAGTGCTAGCATGATCTTGGCAGTACAAAAACCACAGCTACCAGCCAAAACCTCCAAATGCACAGCTGCAACTGATGCTTGTTGTTCCTAAAAAACTTGGTAAAGAACAAAAATTGTTCTGTCTTGGTCAACCATTCCAGAGGGTCTTCACCATTAAAAGTGAGAAACTCCAATTTCATTTGTTTCATGGAGGGTGAAAACTGGTTAGGATGTTGCTGATGATGTGAAGTGAATCGAGAGGGAAATGGTGGAAGAGTGGTTCTGGTTGTATAAGGGTATGTTAAAGGTGTAGAGGTGGTGGTTGTGGTATAATATTGGGAAGCAAACTGAGGTTGGATAGAGAATCTCGGTGGGGTTGAAAAGGGATTAGTGTGAGTAAAGGGAGGGCTAGATCTGGGTTGGTTATGAGATGATGACGATGGTTGTTGATATAAAGAGCTAAGGACTTAAGCCATCATTTTAGGGTCCACTTCAGTAGTGGATGGTGTTGGACCTAGAATAAGCCATTCAACAACATTCAATCTCTCAAAACCAGTGGAGTAACTCATATGATAGCTCGTAACAGGTACACAATGATCAAAGCTAGGAGCTTGTTGGGCATAAGCACCTTTGTAACCCTCATAAATACTTGAGTTACGCAGATGAGTGAACAAATGATTATGGATAGGAAACTGGTTCATAAAGCTAGAGAACAAAGGCAATACTGATAGTTTGACGTCATTTGTATGTATAGGAGGCCTAGACATGGCTAATGAGTTGAAGAACTACCTGAACCTGAGTAAGGGGCTAAGTTGAGCTATAGACTGCTAAAAGTCACAGGAGGAGGACCACAACCTAATGTAAGAGTAGCTACGCGTAAAACCTTCATCTCCGCCATGAATTCCTTCAAGGTCTCATTAAGAGGCGTGAGCTTGAGAGACTGTTGAGCCGACTCCTCTTGAGCCGCTGCAATCTGGGACTCGAGGTTGGCAACATCATCAGAGCTCATAGCAGCGGTGGTTTTAGGTTTGGGAGTAACCATCTTTTCCTAAGGCTCTGATACAAGATGATAGGAACCTTAGATCCAGATCCATAAATGTAAGAAACGCAAAGGAAACAAGGAGATAAAAAGCAAGTTGAAAAGATAACCTTGTTGATAATTTGATTGTGTCCATTACAGCATGGCTGCAAGCCAATATAAACGTAGCCCAACAAATCAACACAATGGTTCAAGAGACACTCGTCAAACGCTTACAGAGGAAGATTAACTAGAGGCACTTAACAAAAATCAGAACATTAGCTTTCTTAAACAGACTAGGAGAGATAGTTAGGAACCTAACAAAAAACCATATGGCCGATCATATTTGAATAAGCTATACGTTAGGGTTTTTACATATATTGTCACATATTGGAGAAGATGATGAAGAATTATACAGGCCTAGCTAGGGTCATGTTTGATCAAATGATCGAGGGTTATCTAGCTAGGGTTTCTTTATAACTATATCAATATCAATACTATAGTGACACTGTAGACACGATTTGGTTGTCACTTTGTCGATGCACTCACGATGATAAGTGTGCTTACATTTCTTGAGCGTGGCACACTTATCTCCTTCCTCAAAATCTCCCAAACAAATCGCACATTTACTGCTGGAAAACTCAAGCTCAACATCCTTCTCGCAACAGAGAGCCTCATAGAATGATGCATCCTTTGTGGCTTTCATTAACTAATGCGGTTGTCACTCCGCTGCTGCTACATATGTATGTGGTGGTTGTGGTTGTGTCTATCGAGTTATTGGTGGTGGCAGACTAGTTGTTGTCGGTAGCCTACTCCTGAAGAAATGGATACAGTTGTTGATGGTCATAAGACAGATGAACAAACCAATTATATCGAGAATAGTTCCAACATATATATTGAGCACCAACCTATTCATGGAAGAAACTAATAAGTAATGAACTAATAAGAGTAGCTAGGAAAATCAAGAACTGAGAGAGTTTTTCTTTCTTTCTTTCTTTATTTCTTTTTGCCTGATGAGAATACCGGCTAGAAACAATTACACTAGTGATGAGGTTAATTGGGAGTAGGCCTATAAAATAGGTCGGCTCGGGCCCTAAGATATGTAGCCCATGTACTGCCTAGCCCTAGGTTTTTTTAAGTCCTAGTATAAAATGGGCTAAGCTGGCCCTATAACTAATTTATGAACCCCAAGCCCTACCCAGGGGTCGATAAAGTACGGGCCTAAAAAGCCTATCCGTGGCCCGTCCTAATTAAAATTATACTTTTTAGGAAGTTAGGTGCATTATTACCAAAATACCTATATTAGATGACAAAATGAATTTGTCGTCTAAGAGAGTCATTTCCTCGGCTAAGATTTTAGGCAACGAACATTTTGTCACCTAAGGTCCGTCATCTAAGTGTCGTTGCAATAAACCTTAGACAATGAAAATATAATTTTTGTCATCTAAAAGGATTCTTACAAGACGAAAACAATGTCCTCGTCTAAATTTCTAGGCTAAAAATACTTATAGTTTTAACGACGAAATTTTTCGTCACAAAACCATATCTTAGACGAAGAACATTTTTGATTTCGTTGTCTAACCGTTATCACTTAGATGACGAACATACAATGTTCGTCGTCTAACCGTTATTACTTAGACGACAAACGTAAAATGTTTGTCGTCTAACATTTTACTACTTAGGCGACGACATTTCCATGTTCGTCGTCTAATATTTACGACTTAGTCGACGAACGTTTCATGTTCTTCGTCTATGTTATTAAATTAAATAAATAAAAAACAAATTTCAGATAAAATTACTAAAATTAAAATATCTACATAATAGCTGATTGATATCTACATTATCTACATCAGTATCCTGACCCTTAGCCCACTCCCGCAACCGTCGCCATTGCCATTGTGGTCGGTGTTTCGTGAATGCATAGACGACACATGTGAACTACTACTAGGCAGCGGTAGTAAACCCATTTGTAACATCATATCTCAAATCCGCACCTTGATCTCTCGAAGGCGCAACTCGTATCGCTCCCGCTCCTCCAGAATGCGCGCCTCTGCCCGTTCCCTCTCTGTGAGAATACACACCTCGTCTTGCTCCTCGACCTCTCGAATGTAGTCATCGACCCCACTTGAATGAGATCGCGAGGTAGACTTCAATGAATGGCTCAAATCTCGAATTCTAGCTTGTCTGAGACCTCGAATCTCCTTCCCGAGTTAGATTCCGAGCGTCTTCTCAAACATCTGGATTAGAGTAGGTACATCCAGTGGAGGTGTTCGCACGGAGTGTCCGGGTTCTCTGCCACCCTCTCATCCATTGCTTCCTCGACCAACTGAGTCATCATCTCCTACAATAAAATATTCAATTGAAAATTACTACCAAACACGACTAATGAGGATAATTCTACCAAAAATTCGGCATAATTTTTCCTAAAAATAAAGGCTACCAAAAACCTGAAAACACATAAAATCGCACCATTCTAGCACACGAAATAGCTATATTCTGAATGTAGCAACAAATAACCGCTTAACTATATTTCGATGCTCAGTAATTAACCAATTTGAATTTTCATTCATTAATCAAACAAACAACGGGGTGGGAATGCAACCTTGTTTTACATGTGCTTATTATTGAATAATCTTCCAGATATTTTTAAGGCTACTATGAGTTGCATATGTTAATCCTTATAATTCATGAAAACTACAATATGCATATGTACTTGAAAACTACATCCATAATTATCTAAAGTTGATGTAATTGAGAAGATTTAGTTATTTAGATATATGTACTTGACTATATCTTATCTATTGGTATATGTCTTGTTCATCTACCAATTTGATTTTTGATTCATCAATCAAACAAACAATGCACATAAAGTAAATTTCTTCCGGTCACCATCTACTCTAACATATGTGCATACCGGGAAGATGCTTCCAAGGTTGTGTCGCATAAACATTCACAAAAAAATAAAATATTATTTGTTTAGAATTTAGTGCATACTTACAACATTCAAAATCGCCTTCTCTTCACTGGGCCTCACGTAGGTATCTTTGTATGTGTCTAAGAATGACACCTGCAAACCCTTCTCCATATGGTCCATGACCAGGTAGCAGACCAAAGTTGAGCCAGTATGGTGGTTCAGCTCCTTTTGATCCCGGTTGTTCGCGTTTGCCTCCTACCTTGTCTGTTACAAGAAAAAGTAAGAAACAATTGAATTTGAATAAATTATTCAAATGATAGACTTTGTATTCAATATTTAACACATTACCTTAAAATTTCTTCTCTCGAAATGCTTGACCAACCATTTCCATGCATCCTCCCATTCTTGAACTCGACAAGGGTAGGGGACACGAACTCCTTATAGATCTTGTGAAAGGAGTACTTTCAATCGGCATACCTTTTTGTAGCTCGTTCCTCAATGAAATCAAACATCTCTGGGCTATATGGAAAGTCAAAGTGTACCTACAAAACATATGATGAGGCATTAAAATATATTATAACTACTAATTATTTATATTAATTAATTTAATTTAAATTGAAAGGCTCTTATCGAGAGATATACGTACACCTTGTCTCTCTCGGCCTGTGGAAGATCGTTCCATGTCGGCGCCTTCATCGCCACCTTACTCCGTATGGCGGCCCCAATTTGGTGGGTAATCAAGTTGCTCAACTACTTTGTCGGAGGGCCTCTTGCGAAGTCATGGTATGTGACTTCGATCTTTTTGTTCATCATCTTCACCTTTTGAGAAGCTTTTGTCCCCTTACACAACCCTCGGGTGCGTTTCGGGTCCGGTCCTATAAATTTTTTTACAATATTAATTAGTATTTAATGAACAAATTTAATCAATTTATATAACCATTAAACATTTAGGGGATCACATAAGAGATTTACCCATGGTGCTACGCCCTTTGCGGCTGGCACTAGGGGTGGGACATTGGAACCGAAAACCGAAAAAAAAGCTCGATCCAAACCGAGCCGCGACCGAAAAAAACCGTACCAGATAAAAACTGAAACCGAAAAAAACCAAAATATTTGGTTCAGTTATGGTTTTTAATTTATAAAAACCGAACCGAACCGAAAAATCGAAGTATGTATAAAAAGATATCGTTTTGGAAATTTTGTAATATATATATATAAATATATGCAAAAAAAAAACCTTAAACTTTTTAAATCCTAATTTCTGTATGCACAATTCTTCTAAATTTCTCTCATAGAATCTAATTAAAAAGTTCGACAACTAAAAAAAATAAAATTTATAGACAATTTTTTAGTTATTTATTCAAAAGTTTTTTTTATGCATTATGTAAAAAACCGAAAGAAACCGAACAAAACCGAACCAAATAATCATGATTTTTCTTTTAAAAATTGAAAAACCAAACCGAACCGAACCGAAAAAAATATTTCGATTTGGTTATGATTTTTACCAAAAACCGAACCAAACCGTCCGAATCCCACCCCTAGCTGGCACTGATACACACTTCATCTGCTAAGAGAGTAGAGGGTGATGGAGTCGTCAGGGTAGGAATAGTTAATGTCGGGGCCTCAGGCAGGCCTTCTCCTTCCTGTGGTCCTTGGGTTGTCTGGCCACTTGAAGTGCCACTTCCATTCCTCTGACACAAAAGTTGATGTGCAGGAAGTCTTGTTTCTTGTTGTTGTTTCCTCATTGAATTCTCGCTTGGCATTTTCTGTGATATCCAAATACACAATAAATGAAGAAAAAAAAAATCCATTTCCAGCAACAACAACAATAATCTCCTACAAAATTTTCACAAATCTCCTAGCATTGTACAAATCACAATGGCCAAAACAGAGAATAGATGAACTCGAACATAAACATTCATATATCACCAATTTGAACACAAACATTCATATATCACCAAATCATATATCACAGTGGCCAAAACAAACTCCATCAAAACCTTAAGCATGTTACATATCAATTTTAGCATCAAGACCTCCATTCAACGCACACAGGCATTCCATAATAATCAACATCACCAATTTTTTAGACATATTACTAAACTTAAGAGAATGAAATTAACATCACCAATTTTTTAGACATATTACTAAACTTAAGAGAATGAAATTGAAAGATTGGTTTAGGAAAACTTACTGGCCGGACTTGGGGTGAGGCGGTGGTTTTCAATTCGGTGGTGGCTTCGGGGAGAGAAGGGGTGGCAGCTTTGGGGTGAGGTGGCGACGGTGGCTTCCGGGTGAGTAGGCGGTGACGGCGACATGGTGAGCTGGACCTGGGATTTGAGGTTTTGGGTTCGGGGTGAGGTGGTTGTGGTGGCGACGGGATGAGGTTGTGATCATCATTCGGCGTCGGGGTGAGGTTGTGAGAGACGATGACGAAGCAATTAGGGATTTGAGTAAATGATTTGGGGAATAAGATTGAAGCAAATCAATTTTATTAACACAAACTTAGACGACGAAATAGTTTTGTCGTCTAGGTAAACTAATTTCGTCGCCTAATGATTTAAAATTCCCCCAAAAATTAGCGCAAAAAAATTTGCCGCCAAATATTTTGGACTTAGGCGACGAAAATAAAATGTTTCGTCGTCTAATAATTAGATTGTTTGGACTTAGGCGACAAAAAATTTACTATTTTGTCACCTAAGTGTTATTTTATTTTAATTTTCAGATCATTTATGAATAATTAAATTTGAGTACCTATATATATATTATTTGGACACACACTTACACTATACCATTTGGATAGAAAAACAAAAACAAAAAAATTTAGTATTTTCGGGTAAAAACGAGTGCGCAATATATGTATCTACTAAATTTGTATAACTTAAGTGTTCACATATTTATATTCATTACACGTCAATATTAACGGAATTAAATTTGGAGAAAACAACTGTTAAATACATTCATCACAACATAATATATACTTAGACAAAATTTGGGGAGATTCGAAGTTTAGTAAGGCTTTGATCATAGTAATCAACCGCCAAATTGAATTTGTAATGACACAGAAACGTTCACAATCAAAATTTTGTAACTCCGTTTTCCGAATCGAAGACACTTACAATCTCAAAAATGGTAAGCCTAGGTCTTCGATAAAAAAAAATTATTAATTATAAGATGATATGTATAGTCGTGTCCTTAGATGATTGGCAGTCACCTAGAACTTAGACGATGAAAAAATTGTTTTCGTCGTCTAAGAGTGACGTTAGGCGATGAAACTAAACGAGTTCGTCGTCTAAGGCATCATGTTTAGGGGTTGGGAGTTGGGGTTTAAGGTTAGATTAGAAGTTAGGCGACGTAGATACCTATTTTCGTCGTCTAGGAGCTTGACGGATCGAATAAAACTCTGATGGGTCGAAGGGATTACTCTGCCCAAACTGGAAAAGATCTACGGCGGATCGAGAAAATTCCTCGATGGGTCGAAGGGGACAGATTGTATTTTGTCTTGGACAACGAAATATACGTTTTCATCATCTAAGAAGCTTCTTAGGTGATGAAGCGACCTAGGTTCATCGTCTAGGGGTTCGACGTATCAAATAAAATTCCTCGATGGGTCGAAGGGATGGCTATGCTCAAACTGGAAAAAAAAATCTACGACAGATCGAGAAAATTCCTCGATGGGTCGAATGGGACATTTGGTATTTTGTCTTAGACGACGAAGTATAGATTTTCATCATCTAAGACGCTTCTCAGGCGACGAAGTGATATAGGTTTGTCATCTAAGATGTTACTTAGGTGACGAAGATACATAACTTCATTGTCTAAGAGTTCATGTAAAATAGAAAAGAACCTTGTTTTTTAAAAAAACATTCATGCATTGCATAAAACAGTCGTTCATTCTTTCCTGCTTGAAACACTCAAAATCATTCTTATATACTAAATAAGACTTTAATCGAATAAATTATTACAAATATGTATTGGAGCAAGTCATGCATCATTCACTTTCGTAATTTGTGTCATCCTTCTCATCATCCTCACTGTCACTTGAGTCTTTCTCCTCGTATAATATGTCCTCGTCCTCCTCATCGGCCTCTTCATTCGTGTTATTTGTCTCCAGTTTCTAGACCTCAGTCCAGGTAAGCTCTCTTGTCTTGAGTTTATTTGCAATAGGGTCTTCGTTCATGTGAATATAATTTGTGTCTGGTAAGTCTGCAATACCAAGCTCTTGATATGGTTCACTGATATCATTCTTGTCACTCTGCTCTGTATCAGAACTTCCTTCAAGTGTTTTTTCGCTCCATGTATTTTGGTGATACATATGGTTTACAAATTTCCAACCACTACCCTCATTCGGATCATCCAAATAGAACACCTGCTTAACCAAGATTGCAAGAGCGAATGGCTCATCATCGTACCAGTTTGTGTTTGTATTGACCGATAATAACTGATGATCCTTCTTTGTAGTATTTTGACGGTTTAGGTCAGTGTTGAACTATTTACATTTGAAAAGCAGAACATGCATTCCATTCCAATATATTAACTTAACGATGTTGATAAGAACCCCGTAGTATAAATCATCGTCTTCTCCTATTGAGATCCCACCGTCTTGTGTTCTCTTGCCTTCATCTCTAGCAAATGTCTGAAACTTAACCCCGTTCACAAAATATATCTCATGTGTTTACGGCTTACTGACCAAATTGTGCAAAGCCGGTGTGTACCACCCGCAATGGTTACTTGTTTGGAGGGTTGTCATATGCCAAATTATGAACAACTATAATATGAACAAAGATTACTATTATGTACAGTTGATAAATTTCATTTACCATATATACATACCCATTCGAGAAAATAATTTGGGAACAACCTCTTATGATGTGCAAACAACTGTTTAGGAAAAAGGTGCAGATAATTTCTCTGAAGCACCTTAAAAATCTTCGACTTTGTCACAGTCCCGCAACACTACCCAATATGCCTCAATAAGTTACTCTTTGCTTAATCTTTCTAAAATTTCGTGTATTGATCCAAACACTCGTACAACATTTGTGACGAAAGAAAGATTATAGCGATCAAGTGATATCAAGGAGGAGTCAAAAGGGGTTGACTCGATGGTATCTTTGAAATACACATTGCAGTAGGTCATACACTCATGTCTAATGTATGTTTTTGCTACGGACCCTTCTGGACTAGACCGATTTTTAACATATCTTTTGTACTGTCTGAGTTGTTTACAAAAATTATGACATCATCAGTATGTGAGACATATATAAGCCATACGTAGTGGTGAAAAATTTTCATTAGATAATGTACCTTTCCTGAGGATACATCCAAGGGTAGTGTACTGGACCAGATAACAACACTTGTTCAGGAAGATGGATCATTAGGTGAATCATGACATCGAAAAAGTAGGAGGGAAAATCCTCTCTAATTTACAAATGATGTATACAATCTCTTCTTTCAATTCCACCACACATGACTTCTTCAACTCTCTAGCACATAACTTCTGCCACCATCTGGACAACGCTATTAACGGCTCCACCACATCACGATGCAAATATGGTCGAATTACCACTATAAGTAGACGTTGCATCATGACATGACAATCATGAGTCTTTAGATCACGGAACTTCCTATCTTCAACTTTGACACAATGATATATATTTGCTGCATAGTTGGATGGATAACGAGCACCACAGAACCAGGCAAACACTTCCTTCTTCTTATTCAACTTCACTGTGTAAGGTGCAATAGGTATCTCAAGTCTGCCCACCCTCGACTTCTTTATCCACAAGTGACGGTGGATTTTCATACGCTGTAACTTTACACACTTTAAGAGTATCCTTATTCTTTTTATTAATACTAAGAATTGTTCCAACCATGCTATCGAATACATTCTTCTTAATGTGCATGGCGTCTAGGTTGTTCTTGAGTTTCAACTTGGACCAGTAAGGCAGTTCAAAGAAAATACTCATGTGATTCCAATAAGTAAGATCATCATCAACCACAGAATTGTTGGCCTTCACAAATGGACACTTGCTCAACACTCCAAATTCAACACCGTACAACCTTTGGAATATCTCATCACCAGATCTCACTCAGGGTTGCAGACCATTCTCTACCATCCCATCGAAACTCGCCCTATCTGATCTCTATTGATGATCCTCAGGAATCCATCTACGGTGACCCAAGTAACACACATTTCCTACGTGATAGCTAGAGTTTACATCGTCTAAGCAGATAGGACAAGCCTTGTACCCTTTAGTCCTGCAAGATGCCAACATCCCATAAGCAAGAAAATTGCTAATGGTCCACATCACTGCTGCTCTCATGATGAATAAAGTTTTAGTGTAGCTGTCCCAAATTTCCATGCCAAATTCCCACACATATTTCAACTAGTCAATCAAAAGTCACATAAACACATCAAAACACTTTCCAGGTGAGTAAGGACCTGGAATTAACAGAGTAAGGAAATTAAATTCTTTGCTCATACACATCTAGAGAGGCAGATTTTATGGCATAACAATAACAATCCAAGTGTTGTATGTGCCATCATTATAAGGATTGAACCCGTTAGTAGAAAGTCATAATCTAACATTTTGAACTTCTTATGCGAAGTCTGTAAATGTCATGACAAAAGATTTGAAGGCCTCCCCATCTGTGGGGTGTCTAAGCACATCGCCATCTCTCCTCTTTTTCCCGTGCCATCTCATTACCTCTACTATGTACGGAGATATGTATAATCGCTCAAGTCTAGGAATCAACATAAAATGGAGAAGCACCATCCAAGGAAGACTTTTCTTCTTATTCTTCTTCTTGAGGTTCCATCTTGACTCGCCGCAAACCGGACAGTGCGGGAGGTCTGCGTGTTCTTTGTAAAACAAAACACAACTGTTTTTGCATACGTAGATTTTCGTGGATGAAAGGGCAAGGTCTTTCAAGATTCTTTTTACCTTATAATAACTATCGGGAAGTTTGTGATCACCTGGAAGAAACTTAGCTATATGTCGCTGGACATAGTCAAAACCTATATTGAACATTTTGTGCTTCACTTTATACCCCATTTTCTCAATAATAGCGCTCAAAACAGTCTATTTACTCTATGAGGATAACGGTGTCTCGGGTTCCAGTAGAAGCCTGTTGAAAGGACCCGACCCCAGACTAACAAGTAATATAGAATCAAGCCCTAACGACTGACCCTAATTTACGAGTTTCTGTGAAATTTTTGACATAACTTCCCTTATAAAAGAGGTTCCCAAAAACTTGCAAGGAAAACTGATACTCCGCAGATAAACCCACGAACAATACCATGGACCACCGATGTCTATCCGGATTTCTCAACATAAAACGGAAATCAAAACTTATACATTATTCAGAATTTGAAAACATAACTCCAATAAATACACTGATTCATAACAAAGAAACTCAACTCGACTATTATACGAGTGATGACCTATTCACAAGAGTCTCACTAAGATAATACTACAGAACTAGTATCCAAGGTGACTTCAATAACACAAGAGACATACTGACAGTGAGCTGGAACCTACTACTGAAGGAAATGAGTGGTGGACTCGACGCCCTCGACGACATCCAACATCATCATGGTACACACTGCAATCTGGGCAATTAAAACCGAAAAGCCCAGGAAAAAGGCGCAAAAATCATAAAAACTTTTAAAATGAGTGGATGAAAATAATAATTCACTTTTTAATTGAAACTGTAAATAATATGCCTTTCATAAATAATGTACATAAAAATAATACGAGTCTGAAAATAAACAAGCCCAGGTCAGGTGTTTGTCCTAACCCTCCTGGGTAATGTGTATGTGTGGAGGCAGTAACTTGAGTACGTTTTTCTCAAAGTTACAATAAAGCCCAGGTCATGTGTTTGTCCTAACCCTCCTAGGTACTGTATAATCCACGAGTCAGAAGTTTGTCCTATCTTTCTCGGAGCATCTCGGGGATCAGCCGAGAGGCCAGTGCATCGATGCAACACTGTGACTATGCTCAATGTAAATCAAATCATGCATATGCCTCCAAATGCAAATTCATAACTATAAATGCATAACCGTAAAATGCATAATCATAAAATGCATAACCGACAGTGAAAATAAAATGTCCACTCATAGCATTTTGCCGGGATAATTACAAAGATGAAACCTGCCAAACGACACACTTATTCATCTGACACGCCCGCTAACTCGTAATCCTGAAACCACGATTAAAAATAATAACTGATCATCAGAGTTCATACTGAATAGCAAAGATCGTAATCTTGTAAGTAATAACATCGAGAATCTCGTATACCCAAATAACATATTTCTGGTTAATTAGTAACTCAACCAAAAACTAAACTAAATTACCTGTAATCCCTCAGTTTTACGAGTCGCAAACAAATCTCGAATATCAAATGACTCGCAAATAAACGGATAATCAAAGTGTCATTTAATATTGTCATGAATTAAACTGATTATTGTCTGATTAAATACTCGTCAAAATTTATCAAACTCAAATACTAATATGAACCTCACCATTGTGTTCGGCATGCAAAAATGAGCGAAACGACATAAAACTTTGTCGAAAATCTCACATCGCCGGACTTCCGCCGCGCATGGCAGTACGTGGGGCCGTGGGCTGCTACTGCCAGAATCCCACCGACACCAAAATTTGCAATTGATACATCAATGGAAATCTCAAGACAAGCCCAACAACTTTCATCAAAGAATCACGGCCAAAGGTGGTCTAAAAAAGACACACCACCGACGAGAAATTTCAAGCCCAAAATGGGTCGGTTTGACCTGTGGTCAACGCGGGTCAAACCCAGTAATCTCAAAATGGAAACTTTCCATTAATATCTCATATTTATACCATATACATACCGTACATATACCAGCCCAAATCATCGGTTCAAAACAAATCTGATCAAGATCGTACGGTCATGATTAAATTAGAAATTAAATCAATACATTTTAAATACTTTCACCAACCGACTTCAAAACTCGATAAAACATTGCTCCCTTATCTAAAAAATTCCCCAAAAATTCACATGAGTTTGAAATTAAATTCTCTACAATTCTCGTGAAGGAAGTCAACACAAATTCTCGCCTGGTAAAATAGTCATTAATAACCCACGCGATACCACTAATTCGTGATAATTCTACTTTTTGCTGATTTATACGTAGATTTTGGTTCGGGTTGTTACACATGTTGTACTTATCGTAATTAGTGAATCTTATCAAGTCAGAAGCAAAAGAGGTTGTCTCATGGTTGGGAGTATCGTAATGTCCCTCTTCAAAACTGTATCCACCAGAACTATATGACAGAAATGCATTATGCACAAGTTCCATAACGGGGTTTTGAGAAGGTTCGTCAGTATTGCTGGATGTGGCACCCCTGGTACCCTGATCTAAACTCTGCTATCATCGTTTCAACAGTAGTATTTAATATTTCACCATGTTCAGTCCATAAAGTGTACTCCAATATCATACCGTATTCAGACAAGTGCTGGAACATCTGTAGAACCGAAAGGTACTCTGAGTTACGACATCTCCTGCACGGACACATGTAACGATAATTTCCTCGACCATTTTCAATTGCAAACTTCATAAAGTTGTAAATTTCCTGTATGTACTTAGGATCACCTATTTCCTACCTTAACCAGCTCTTGTCCATATTCTGCATAAGTTCTAATGAGTGAAACAAAACTATTCAAGAACATGCACTAATTATTCAAGAACCTTAACATGCTATTTCTAACCAACTCATGTACAAATATATTTAGAGCCATAATCATGCACTAATCATTCAAGAACCTATATAGCTAATTTTCTCACATTTCAAGAAACTAGATAGCTAATTTTGTGAAAAATCCTGAACATAACCTACGTAGCTACTTAATTACACATTGGAAATATTTCTTACGTACACCCAATAAATTTCATAACACAAATTAAACTAATTTATATATATGCATTTAATCCAAAAATTATTAATCTGTCAAACTATGTACTAATCTAATATTTCATATATATAATCAACACATGCAAAATCACTATAGTTATCAAGGGATTCTATACCAACAATTTCGTCGGAATCTCTTCGCCGGTAAACTTCAAAATACACCCAAATATTTGAAATTTTTTCAAATAAAAGAGTATATACAAACACTAACCAATATAAGAATTTGATGGAATGCTTTAGGAGGCCTCCATGAAAAGTTTTTTGTTAGAGATTGAAAAATCGTCGGAGGAGGTGTTGAGATAGTTTTTGAGGGGTTGTGAGAAGATGATGTTCGATCTGGAATTGCTACTGGCTCTTATTTACTTTTTCACTTAGACGACGAAATTTTTCGTCGTCCAAGAAACAGACCTCGTCGTCTAAATACTATCGTAGACGACGAAATATTTTCGTCGGTTAACATCTTTTCTTGGACGACGAAAATTTATTTTCATTCTGTAAAAGACACTTAAACGAAGAAAATGGCGACGAAACATGATTTCGTCGTCTTACATATAACTTAGTCAACCAAATGGCGATGAAACCAATCTTCATCGCCTAAACACTTTGTAAGGCCACAAAAATCTATACTTAGGCGAAATTTTTTTGTTTCGTCACCTAAGTGTGTCTTAGACGACGAAACCGAAAATGTTCTATCATCTAATTTAGGAATTATGGTAGTGATATTGTTCGAAAAAGGCAATTACTTTATATATATAAATCTAAACTTTATAGTAAAGGTGATTTTTTTTAGACGAATTGATAAAATTTATCAGAGCTGATAAGTTACAAGGAGAACACTGATTGCCAGCTCGTTAGAGATAACTACCTACAGTAAATTATACTATTACATGCTCTTAGTTAGCTAGTTGTTTTCAAGCTAATCGTCCACTATAGACCACCACGGTTACATTTCAAAGTAAACCAATCAAATGTTAATCATTTTACCTAGTATATGTGATCAATTACCTAAATATATATGTGATCAATTAACTAGAGTATATGCATTAAAATCTTAGGCCAAGGGAGAGCAAAAAAAAAAAAAAACAGACGAGGGAGAGTGAAACAGAGAGAGAATACGGGTCTTGTCCGATGGCTCACCTTCATGGCAGAGTCGTCGGGCGGGCGAGGGTGACCCAGGGTCACTGAAATAATCTCAGGCAGAAATTGGTGCATCATCTTGGCTCTGTGAGGAAAGGTGTTGGTGAGCGAGTGAGGCAGTCGGAGACCCAAAATTGGAGGCTTAGCGGCAGTAGGTGTGGCTGCGAAGCGTCGGAGCTGGTGGCAAATGGTGTTGCTGCTTCCAATGCGGCCAAATCTGGAGGTCCTCTCAAGGTTTGGTTGGTGTATCTGTCTGCCACCATGTGGGAAAGAGATCAGAGGTTGTGGATCGACAGTGATGCTGTGGGAAAAGTGAACGATTGGAGGGGCGGTGGAGCAGGCCGGTGGTCGGGACGAGGCGCGAGCTGGTCAACAATTTCTCTTGGTGTCGTGGTGCAGGAGGTTGCCTTCTTTTGCCTGTGGTCAGGATGTGGGCTGTGGGCTTGTTGGGGTCATGACCAATGTCCAATATGTTTATTTAGTTTCTTTCTGTTATGTTATTTTCTTTTGTTGTTTTTAGGTTTTTGTTGGAAAATTACCCAATACTCGTGTGAGTTTGGTGGATGTGGGCTTTGTCCCAGGTGCACCTTGGGTGCCTTGTATGTTCTAGGTTGTGATATCCGTTGGTTCATTGATTGGATGCTCCCTCCTAATAGCAGGATAAGATGTAGTGTCAGCAATGTTTGTCGGCAACATAGTTGGAAAGCTAGTCATAGTGAATTGATTTATCGCCTTAGTCGCGTTGTCTTTCCGATACTGTGTCACCATAATGGTAAAGCAAATGGAGTTGTCAATGTTGCAGTTTTTGTTAATTGATGCAGGTTAGGATACAATATTTTAGTTGAGTCGCCTGGTATTATTTCTGGTGTTTCTCGTCTTATAGGGTTTAGACTATATGTCCTCCCCCTGTATAGCCGAAGCCCTTATTCAAAATAAAATAAAATATATGTGATCAATTAAATATGAATCACATATCAATGATGTAATCATGCATATAGCTAGCTATTGAAGATTGATGGAGTTTTATTGTTTTAGAAACCAAAATTTATTAAAAAGTTGATTCTTAAATTATAATATATTAATTGTTACCTTTTGTAGTTTAATTGAATTTTATTTCTCCATTAATCATCATTTACTATATATATAATTCATTAATAAAATTATATATTTATTTATTTTTGGGCAGGACTGGCCGGCCATAACATTATTTGTATGGGCAGGACTTTGAGCCTGCACATGACTTCAAAAATATCACTCATACTCTGCTCTCTCTAAGATGGGCCGGACAAAGTGTACACGTTAAGTTGAGCAACACTAACCTAAACCCCAAAAAATAAAACTGAGCATAGGCGGACCGATGATTTTTGGGGCGATTTACATGCCTAATTGGGAGGGCCTAATGGAGTTGGGAGCCAGAGGGAGTGGGATCAATCACTTTGTGTCGGATTGTGGGTTTCTTACCATGCCATTACATACTTTGGTCCATTTATATATATAGTGAGGTGTGCAACAATACCATTCCGGGCGCGGAGACAGCACATATAACATATATATGGACCTTATTAAAGAGCGAGTTGGTTTATAAAGAAAACTAACATTTCTTTAGTTCAAGACCAATCCAGATGTTATATGGATTCCTTGTTGATTACAATATGTAAATATGGATTCATTGTTGGCCTAGCTACCTCTTGTCCAGGACTTTCTGGCATTGGATTCAAATGCAATATGGATTCATTGGATGCATGTTAAATATTGCCTAATAAGCAGCACCCATGATTGTTCTTTTTTTTTTCCTTTGCAACCTTTGTTTTCATGTATGTATTTTTCTTTTTCTTTTTTACTATTGTTACTAAATGAAGCTCCCTCTCTCATTTCTCTCTCTCTCTCTACTACGTACACGATTAACACGAACTAATCCATTCGATCAGATCCCGTTTATATACCATCTTCTTCTTAAAAGGCAATCTCCTCCCCCTTTCAAAAAAAGAAAAGAAAGAAGCATTCTCCTCCAAACCAGTGACGGATCTATGATATGGCTATTTGGGCTGCAGGCCAGGTAACAATTCCAAAATGTGATATATATTTTTTATGTTAAAACTAGTGTAGATCTTTCAGTTTAGTTTAGTTGGATAACAAAGAGATTTTTAACCTACTGTTGCATGGTTCGAATCTTGGAAGGTGCATCTAATTTCAATTCTTGCTTCTTATCCATTCTTTCTCCAAAATTTTCGTAGTTTTTTACCTTCTAATTTTATATTCTTCCTTTTTAGTGCTAACTCCGATCCTGCCTGCCTGCATTTATGGCTTCGGTGAGCAATTCTCCTTCACATTCGATCTCAATTATTGTTCTTTTTTATATCTCCGTTTTCATATATACCACGAGAAAAGCATAACATGTTTCGGGTTTTCTATTCTGTCTTAACAAGGGTAGGAGGGTTTTCACTGAACGTAATTTCCCTAAATGTACATTAAGCAGTTTCTCTAGTTTCTTTCATTTGCCATCCGATTGTGATTTAAGTCATAATTTATTTTCCTCTTCTATTCCATTCCATTTACATGCATGCATTCTGTGTATATATAAACACGTTGAGTCTTGAACTCTTGATCCTTCATTATCACCTTCATATATATATATATATATATATATATGTACACACCAGGGAAAACCCTACCCTAGCTACTTTTTCATGCTTTCTGTCGTTTCTGATGCACAATTGTTGCTCAGAATGACCTAATCAATTCATAAATACCTGTTCATGCATATGAGAGTTTAAGTTGGGAATTGATTCTTGAAATGAAACCTTCTTATTTCAGGAGGATAAAGGTCGGCCATTACCCAAATTTGGCAAGTGGGATGTGAATAATCCAGCATCGGCTGAAGGTTTTACTGTCATATATATTCAATAAGGCCCGAGATGATAAGAAAACCAAAGCCAACTGTGACCCCAAGAAAACACAACGGTAGCATGCGAAAATACAACAACAATGACTACCACGCCAACCCTTATCCTTCATATCCCCTAAAGGAAAAGGTAAAATCCGAAACACCTACTGACCATGATCATACGTGATTGTGTATATATACGAGCTAGGCTGCTTGGCATGAAAGTAGAGCCTTAGACTCGTTGTTATTTTGTTCTTCGATGCAGAAGAGGTGGTTTTGCTGTGGTTGAATCTTCATACCGCTTTACAGCCTGGTGATAATGCAAGAGGAGCTACAAAGGACGTACACTACTTTCTAGTGCCTGTAAAACGTACGTACATGAGGAGCAACCTATAGGTTAGCTTTGTCAGCTTGGTTTTGTAGGAAAAATAAGTGATATTAAATTAAATATAATATAACAAACAATAATTAAATAATTAATAAAATGTAAACATATGAACGAAGAACAAATTTTGGGTAAGAAGATGAACTAAGTTGAGTCACGTGTATCACACGCTTTCCTTAAGAACTTTTACGCGGCCCACAGGCTTGTAAGGCAACTTCTTCCAGGATAAAACAACTTCAAAGTTTTGTACTGCAACACAAGAACTTCTCGTCGAATTGAAAAATACCTTACTCTATCACATAATTTGCTCACTGTTGAGAGAGGGAGGGAAGTGATCAGAAGAGGAGATTGTTTTCTGATGTTATCGATTGAATCCATGAAATGAGAAGAAGAATGTCGCTTTATATAGGTTTCATTGGGGACAAACCACTTATTGTCGAGTTAATACCAAAACCGTTTCTGGTCATTAAACTCACAAGCAATTGGCAGTTACAATATATTTAATTTGCCGTCAATAATGTTTACGAACGGTTACAAAACAATCTATTTAGTAAGCTTCAATTGTATATCATAACTAAGATTTATGAGCGGTTACAAAACCATTACAAACAATTTAGTTCGTTATTCAATTGTTTGACATTACTAAGGTTTATTAGCCGTCATAAACAATTTAATTGACAATTCGAAATCCTTTAGCTTGCTTTGGGTGATAATTTCTCATTCACCCATTTAACCATTTGAACAAGTAAATATCTTAATTTAATTGCCACAAAATTTTTAGTTAAAATAGTGTTAAAAAACCTATTTTTCCAACAATTCCCCACATGAATGAAATTAGCGACCAAATACTCGATAGACTTGGTGATAGATTCTGCGGTTGAAAACTTGCATAGGATAGGTAGAGGTTAACCCTTTGAACCTTCCCTTGTGAAAGCATGCTTACTTTACTAACTAAACAGTAGACACGATGTCTTTGAACTGTTCGCCATTTGTGTAAACGATGGCATACTTCACACAAGTATCTTCCTGATACTTTCAGTTCTCACTGTTGTGTTCGTTTTGACCCTGAACATGTGTCTGGTTCTGTAAGAGCTTAACTAGAATTGTGCCATGAACAATTCCCTTAGAAGCAGCCCCACTTCCCTCTTACATAGGTGATTTCTTAATTAAGAGTAACTCGTATTAGTCCGCTCGGATTTCCGACGCATAAGAATCATTAAAAGCTATAAACTTAACCTCATTCCTTACGGGCATCACTGTTTTCATCATAGGAGCAAACTTGGGGAAAATCCCCACAGTGATCCGGCATGGTCTCTACAATTTAGTTGTCCCTTTTGAACCTAGATCTTGGGATCTCCAGTCAACTAGGTTGGGTATCCATTGTAAAGACTTTAACTCATGGTCTTTAGTCCTATTCCCCTCGATGATTTATCAACCAACTCTCTGTTTAACCCTTTGGTTAACGGATCCGCTATGTTATCTTTTGACTTCACATAGTCAATGAAGATGACACCAGTAGAGAGTAATTGTTTGATGGTATTATGTCTTTGAAGAATATTTCTTGACTTACCATTGTACATAGTGTTTTGTGCCTTGCCAATTGTAGATTGACTATAACATTGTATGCAAATTGCAGGCACATGTTTCGTCCATTTTAGAATATCCTCTATGAATTAGCATAGCCATTCAGCCTCTTCCCCACATTTGTCTAGGGTAACAAATTCAGATTTCATCGTGGATCTGGTTATAATAGTTAGTTTTGAGGATTTCCAAAACACTACTGCACCCCCAGTGTAAATACATACCCACTAGTAGACTTTGAGTCTTTCATGTCAGAATTCCAGTTTACATCGTTGTACCCTTCTAGGACAGCTGGATATCTGATATAGTGCAGCCCATAGGTACAAGTATACCTTAAGTACTTGAGTACTCTTGCAATTGCTTGCCAATGCATTCCTCCAGGATTACTCGTGTACCTGCTTAGCCTTTTCACAGCATAAGCCAAGTCTAGTCTTGTACAACTTGTTAAATACATTAGGTTTCCAATAACTCTAGAGTATTCTAATTGAGAAACACTCTCTCCTTTATTCTTTGAAAGATGAAGAGTCATGTCAATCGGAGTTCTGGCAATTCCAGAATTCTCCTTGTCACATTTCCAAGGATATTCTCCACTTAATGTAACTAATTTGATATCATCCCTTTTAACATTCTTGTGATGTTTTCTAAGGATTCAAATAATTTTGCATTCCCAAATAGTACATGAACGACTTTGCTGTTAATTATAAAATCTATAATCGTTTGGGTAACTCTTTTCACTCATAACTAGGCTAGGAGAAATTGATGTAGGTGGGGCGAGGCCCGCTCAAGTACACTATTATCGAAAATCTCATTTTCTAGATATTATGAGCTACTAAGGTGAGCCATATTAAAAAATAGAATCATAAATACTGCAAATCGAGTACGTATGTTTATCTTTATTTGACCAACTTATCATTACTTCCAATGATAAGCATGTCGTCTACGTGCAGACACACAAAGAAATATCCTCTCTCTGTGTATTTGACATATATAAATTATCACCTTCATTGATATTGAATCCATTGGTGATCCTGTTGTCAAATCTTTTATGTCTTTGCATTGTTTTTATGTTAAATCATATGATGACTTCACCAATTTACATACTTTCCATTTTCACCAGGAGCTGAGAAACCCTCATGTTCTTCTATATAGATTGTCTTTTCTATATCTCCATCCAGGAAAGCTATTTTCATACTCATTTAATGTACTTCACAATTGTCCAACGTGACAATAACAAGTACCATTATGATGGAAGTAATTTTCGTCAATAGAGATTTAGTGTCGAAATCATCAAGACCTTTTTTTTATCTTTAGCCTTTTGATTACAAGTTTTACCTTGTATTTTTTCTATCGTCACATTTGACTTTATTTTCCTCTTGAAACTTAAAGTTTCATAACTAAATGGAAGATTCATAAGTTTTCAAGTATGATTCACAAAGTCAGAATCATATTTTAGTGGCATCTTCCTAACCGGGACAGTACACAAGGTACTTATTCCTTAAGGATTTAAGCTTACTCTTAACCATACATGTTAAGAGTCGGAGCGTAAGAATTTGCAATCCTTATCTGGATTCCACTTTAGACTCACTTATTTGATTCTAAAAGGTTACCATTTATTATGTTTCATGGGAAAACACAATATTGATTACCACACAATCATTTTGTGTTAATGACTTTAAACTCATCTATTACACGTATTTATTTAACAGTTTATAAGTCATTAGTTTGCTCATCAACTAACCATTAAATGGTTGTTCCAAACTGCATTGATGGCTATTCAACCGATTGTTACAAGCTAGTAACTTAGCTGTAACAGTCCATCATCAACAAAAGTTGGATGTACTCGAAAATACATCTTCAAAGAACGATGTAATTTTTAGAGTTCCTTATCATGTCTTGTGTTTGTTGCACACAAGAAATCGATAATTCTTATAATTATGTTCATATCAAATGCAATTGACTATTTCCACATAATTTTCCTTTTTAGGTAGAGATTCTCCACCTTGACAAAACATCCCCACGTTCGCAAAGTAATTGTAGGATGACTTTCTTCATTTCCATATTCATATGGAGTCGTTTGTTCAACAAACTTTTTAAGTATCTTATTTAAAAGATATTTAGCTATTAAAATAGCATCTCACCACATGCTTGGTGGCAATGCAAAGCTAAACAACATTGCATCCATTATATCCTTTAAGATACAATTCTTTCGTTTAATCATTTCATATGATTGTGGTGAATAAGGTGTTTATTCATTTATGATCACATACTGAGCACAATACACAAATAATGATTCATACTCACCTCCGCGGTCAATCACTTTTTATGACCTTAATTGTTCAATTGAGTTGATTTCTCATCTCATTTTATAGAGTCTAAATTTCTCTATAGCCTCTAGAGCTGTTAATCGGTACAAACAGTTCGGTTATTAGGCCGAACCAAAAATTGAATCGTATTTTTTAATCAGTTCGAATCGATTCGGTTTTCCTTATTCTTTTACAAAAAAACCGAATGGTTCGGTTCGGTTCAGCTCGATTTTTTCGGTTTTTTTTTTAAATAATAAAAAAAAACTTTCTAAAAATTACCGTTTCTTTCTATTAGTTTCGAAAATTCGAAGATTTTCATTAGCTACTTTTTTCAATAACTTTGTGAAAGTGTGAAACATAGTTTATGTCAAATTGAATCAAACTACAACAAATATTTACCGAAAGTTTACATCACAAATTCAAAGTTTCAAACCATAGCAAATGGTCAAATGTTTACCGAAAGTTTACATCACAAATTCAAAGTTTCAAACATCAACAAACATAAACAAAAGTCCACACTCCATAATCCAAGTTTAAAACAATCTACAATCCATCCAAATAAAAATACAATCCAAATATCACATAAAAACTCTCAATTGAATTCATTCTCAAACTATACTCAACTTGTCCACAATTCTCACTTTCTCAGCTAGGGAGTTTTTCTTTGGCAACTTAGCATTCATTTTCTTAAACCTACAAGAAACCCAATAATCAATGTTAAGTATCAAACTATGGCACATACCAAATACTACTTTCATATGGGACAAAGAGAGATACTCAACAACATATCCAACAACATTAAACTTGATTGACACTTGTAAAACGACGTCGTTTTATTCATTTCAGTTCAAACGATTCAGTTTGTTTTTTTTAGCCGAAAACCGAAACCGAACCGAATTTTTCGGTTCGGTATTTGGTCGATTTCAGTTTTTTCGGTTCGATTTTTTTTCGGTTTTCGGTTCAGTATTAACAGCCCTAATAGCTTCATCTTTACTCTTCATGAGATACACAGTGATAAAATACTTATTACCACTTTTGCTTGAGATGCCTTTAAATCAAGGGATTCATTATTTCTTCCAATGCTTTTGAAAGATGATTTCGTTTGTTTGTCTCAACACAAGTTACAATATTATGCTTGAAACATTGGTAAACTTCTTCAAGTTAATTGACATCCGCAGAGTATCATAATTAACTTGTCCTTACTTACCATACCATGCATTGGTAGATACAAAGGTGGAAGCGCTAGCTTTACTCATATCATTGACCATGATCGTTACATTTCAATTTTTAATTTCCACAACTTGTAGCTCTATTACCAATATAAATTCTCTTTTAAAACAAGAATTTGTTTTTATTTAATCAATAAACGAAAATCATTTTCATTGAGCCTCAACTCAATTCTTGGGAACATACAGTACACTGTTTAGTTTCTACTAATTTCATGGTCAAATTCACAATGAATTTCTTATTGAATATGTCAATATTCAATCACTTGAATTTGGTATATAATCAAATCATAGTGCTTCATTATTCCAACGAAACTTTTTACTATCCTTAAAAAAACCCTTTAGCGTAGATAGCCAATCGATAATTTCTTTGGAGTCTATTTCTCTTAGGCAATGTTTCATATTTCACAACACAACTCCAAAGGCAACCACTTCCTTAAGGCAACATTATTTTTGTTTAGTAACCATTTCCTTAAAGAAACCATGTTAGTCAATATCACATATAAAAATTCTTAATATTGTAGAAAAAATAAGTGATATTAAACTAAATATAATTTAAAAAATAATAACTAAATAATTAATAAAATGTAAACATATGAACGAAGAACAAATTTTGGATAAGAAGATGAACTAAGTTAAGTCATGTGTATTATACGCTTTCCTTAAGAACTTTTACGCGGCCCGCAACCTTGTAAGGCGTTGTTCTCCCAGGATAAAACAACTTCAAAGTTTTGTACCGCAACACAAGAACTTCTCGTCGAACTAAAAAATACCTTACTCTATCACCGAATTTGCTCACTGTTGAGAGATGAGAGAAATGATTAGAAGAGGTGATTACTTTCTGATGAGATCGATTGAATCCATGAAATGAGAAGAAAAATGTTACTTTATATAGGCTTCATTGGGGACAAACCACTTATTGTCGAGTTAATACCAAAACCGTTTCTGGTCATTAAACTCGCCATCAATTGGCATTTACAAGATATTTAATTTGCCGTCAATAATGTTTACGAACGGTTACAAAATAATCCATTTAGTAGGTTTCAATTGTATATCATAACTAAAATTTATGAGCAGTTTGTGACGACCCGAACCAGAGTTAGTTGTGTATTCTGCATGATTCACGAGATTGAGTATAGTCGCAGTTTTTCGATATATGTGTGGTTTGTCGATTCTATTCGCGACTATATTTTCGGCCGGGAATTTGAGTTGAGTGTCTTCATGGAAGTTGTAGAGTACGTAATTTCGAGCTCGAGGATGGTTCCGGATGATTTTTCTGATAACCGAGGAATATAATACGATTATTTGAAGTTTCAGTTTTCGACGAGTTTATCCGATTGTTTCGTGTTTATCCGAATCGTGATGGTTATCCATTTCGAATCGTCGATCGACCCGAGGCGCGAGTATAAATATTGGAAATAGTCGTAAAATAGTCCCAAAATCACTGTTTGACGTTGACCGTCGTTGACTTTCCAAAAATAGAAACTGTTGACCGTTAACCCGAGGGGAAAACTTTCCCGTTTTGGCTTTGCCGTCCGACGTCCGTTTTCCGGCCACCTCCGACCTTGTGGAATGTATGGTTCGCTTCCTTATGTGATTTCGAGTTGTTTGGTGATTGGTTTGGAGAGAATTGATGGAGATTTTGTGGAACCCGAATCGGGTTGTGATGCCGGAGTTCGCCGGAGTTAGGAGGTGGTGCTCCGGCGAGTTTTGAGGGTGGAGATGATGGGGTTTCCATTCCCCTAGCCTAGGTGAAGCTCCCTGGGTGATTTATTTTAAGTTTGGTTGAGGATTTGTAGAGGTCCGATTAGGTCACCGGAAAATGGTTTCCGTTTGGTTTTCAGGTGAATTGGAGGGGTTCCGGTCCGATTTGGCCCTTAGGGTAGTTGAAGAAGTGGTTTGGCTTGATCAGACCTTGAGTTCTGGAGATTCCCGCCTTGGAATTCCACCGTTGACGGCGCGCCGCCGCCGGCGGCGGCGGTCAACAGCGGAGCTCCTGCGAGGGGTTGACTTTTTTGGATTTTAGTGTTCTTAATGTCGTTTTTCTCGTAATCGCTCCCTGATTATCGTCCAGAGGTTTTCGGTTTGATTTGGGCAGCCGATTTTCAATCGAGGGTTTCGAGTGGAGATTTCGGGAATTCCGTTAATCATTTTGTACTGTATTGCATATTTCCAGTAACGGTTGGTTTCCGTGGTTAAGTACAGAGTTGTGGGTTATGTTTTGATCAGTTGTGTTTTATGAATATTCAGGGGATCGAGATCGAGATCGAGATCGTGACCGTGCTTCAGGCGAGGGATCTTCCGCCGGACCACGAGATTATTTCTTTTCACGGATTGTTTGCGAGTCTTTATACACGTTTTACGAACTTGGGCATGCATATGAGATTTCGGATTACATGAGCATGTGTTTTACGATTATACATATACGGATATGCATATACGAGTATACATACACTTATATGTTGTTTCATGCATTTGCATCGAACTGTTTATGATTTGATTTACACAGAGTACAGTCTCAGTTACGTTGTTGTATCGATACACTTGCCTCTTGGCTGATCCCCGATGGTAGGCCTACCAGGAGGGGCGTTACCTCGACCTGACCGACGAGGGGCGTTTCCCCGGAACCGAGGCCTTTCTGGCTAGAATCACGTGTGGACTAAGGACCCCGTGATTCGGACTGTACTAGCACGGATGTGTCCATGAGTCTACCTCGTGGGATTTTTACTTGCATGCTCAGTACGCTGGAGGAGTATGAGTTTACATCGTGTACTTTGTTATTTCTATTTACCTGGACTCGCATATGTTATTTTAAACCTATATATCAACTGGTGAAAGACGTTTATTTTCATCCACTCACTCTAACGGGGTTTTCATGTCTTTCCCCTGGGTTTTTTGGTTTCCGTGCCTAGTTGCAGTTCAGGTTCTGGTGTTTCACGTTGCGGTTGGAGGCTAGTGATCTGAGCTACCTGTGTTTTCCAGTAGGTTCCTGTTTCGCCTACTGATGTGTATATTGTATATATTTACACTAGATGTCGCTCTGATACACTCTGATACGTGTTTATACGGATTTTCTCGGATATATTATATATAGTACAGTATGTTTACTGTTTATTGTTTATATTATGATGTTGAGAAATCCGGATGGGATTGGTGCCCACGGTTTGGTTTTTGTGGCATAGGACGAAGTGTTATTTTCAGGGTGCAGGTTTATGCAATTCCACGTTAGTAACGAAACTCGATCTCTGCCGAAATTTTGAATGGTTTTTGTTGGTTCGTGTTTTCAGAAGGGGTTCGATTCCGGTTTAGGTAACTGAATCGGGGTTGGGTCCTTTCATGGTTACAAAACCGTTACAAACTATTTAGTTCGCTATTTAATTGTTTTCCATTACTAAGGTTTATTAGCAGTCATAAACAATTTAATTGGTAAATCGAAATCCTTTAGCTTGCTTTGGGTGATAATTTCTCATTCACCCATTTAACCATTTGAACAAGTAAATATATTAATTTAATTGCCTCAAAATAATTAATTAAAATAGTGTTAAAACACCTATTTTTTCAACAGATTTTGGCTTATATATGTTGCCTTCATTATGTGTGTTCATACATTTTGCATGCAATGCCTCTGTAATCACTTTATAGAATGAGAAAGAAAAATGAAGAAACAGGAAAGGTTCTAAATAAATAAGAGTAAATAGTTATATATATATATACACACACACGTACATCACTATTAATTCTATACCTGGACTTACTCATCTGATTTATCTACGCACTGTGAGCCATGTCTAAATCTGATTCAAGTTCAGGAGCAAGAAAATGATGTCATACATATGCCGGTGATCAACACCCATTTCCCTTCCTATCTCGTTGGATCTGGCAATCTCGACACGACCAATGACACGATTCGAAACTCACACGAAATAAAACGGGTTAAATCCGTACGTAGATGAGGAGCATCCTATAACCTAGATTTCTCAGCTTGGTTTTGGCTTATGTTGTCTTCATTATGTGTGTTCATATATTTTGCATGCAATATGTCTCTGTAGTCACTATATAGAATGAGAAAGAAGAACGAAGAAACATGAAAAGTTCAAAATAAATATGAGTAAATAGTTATATATATATATACGTACATTACTATTAATTCTATAGTTGGACTTATCTGATTTATCTTCGTACCGTGGACCTTGTCTAAATCTGAATTAAATTCAAGAGCAAGAAAATGAAGTCATACATATGCTGGCGATCATCACCAATTTCCCTTCCTATTTCATCAGGCATGTGCAATCTCGACACGACTCGATGACACGACTCAAAATCCGCACAAAATAAAGCGGGTCAAGATTAGAAATGGGTCATTATTGGGTTGACATGTCAATAACCTGCTTTTTAAATGGGTTGGTCTTGAGTCAATCCAATAACACAAAAGTAACCCGTGTAACCCGTTTATAAATTAATTGAATAAAGTTGATTTATATACCCAACGACATGACCCATTAAACATAATAATTTTATTTATTCATGTAAGACTATGAGATGGTTGATCAAGTATTTTTTGCTATCAATGTTTACATGTACAGATTACCTCTATAAATACGTTTTCTTGTGAAGTTGCATATCACAATTTATGTAGCCCTGGTCTTTTTTTCACATGTCGACTTGAAAATTGGAATACTCATTATTTAACTACGATAGATATCTTTGTAATCTTTATATTAATAATGTATTCTTTACGTATTACATGTGTTTGATTTTCGTTTGTCGTATATTTCATTAATGTAATTGGTATGTTGTTAAATGTGTCATAATATACGAATCATTAAACTTGACACGACACGACTCGTTTATTAAACATGTTGTAAATGGGTCAACCAGAGACCAACCCGTTTATAAATGGGTCGATTTTGAATTTGAATTAAAATTAAAATCTTGATCCAATACGACCCGACTCATTGACAAGCCTAATCTCATGTGCCATACGCAGATAAGCTCACAAGATGCTGAGACAATGAAATTAGTCTAATAATTGACGTGTCACAGAAATTTCCAACTCTATCGCAATGTTCAAATGCTGAGACCATAAGATTTCTATGACATCCTACGTACACCTATAAGATCCCGCCCCAACCATCACAGTGATCACTTTTATTCAAGCACCTTGCATTTCAACTGAAGAAACTTGAAAAAGATAGTGTATAGATGATGTTCCAAAGTACTTTTGTATTTGCTGCCAAAATGGCATAAATAAGTCATAATGTACATGCTTTGGTGATGCAAATCCTTTGCAAATTTAAGATACTTGGGTGAAAAAGTTCCATAGATATTTAAAATCCAACATAATAGAAGTCGCACATCATTGATTTTGCAGATGCAAATTGTGTGCTCTAAAAGGTATTTTCAGCAAAACTCCTTACAGGGTCTGTAGCAGCTGAATTGTATCGTCAGTTCCATTTCTGCTCCTAGCTATTCCTGCCTCTTGTGTATACGCGAAGTCACTGAAAGGAAGTTGATGATCAGGACCAGATGTAGTTGAAGATGTTAAATGTAACGGATGATCATATTTACAAGCTGGCCCAAATTTGCAAATGCCATAGCGACTGTAATGTGTGCAAATATTCTGACCCTGGATTTTGAAACAAATTTTGGATCAAACTATCTGTGATTAATGACATGCAAACGTTAAGCCATAATATGTGATGAAATCCCATAGATGTAGTAGTCTAAACTCTATATGTTGAAAGTCACATACAAGCAAGTTTTTACTAGAATTCCAAGAGACAAAATTCAGTTTGGCACATCCTAAATTATCAAAGCTAAAGAGTTGTATTTCTATGCTTAATAATAAGGATCATACACAACAGGTACTTGCTACCTATTTACAAATGTAATTTCTAAATATCCATTTTGTCAAGATTATAAAAGAAGTCTAAATTATAGATGGGTTGGATCCACAATCAAACGACTTTTGTAAAGCAGAAATAACCTTATAACAGATTCACAAAAGTGCGAGCCCAAACACAATAAAATTCAAACAGTTATGTATATTTCCTGTTTTTGTAGCATGCAATATAAATTGACATCTTGATTAGCTTTCATAATTATACATCCATAGTCACCCAAAAATTAATCATAATACTAAGATAATTATTTTTCTTATATTGTAGACAACATGACCAAAGGAAGTGAACTTACTGGTCTCAACGGCAGGCCCTTGTCACTGAGTGCAAATGAAGGGGTTTCAGCAGTTTGAGCCTTTGGATGGTGATATTTGCAATTAGATCTAAACTTACATTCCCCAGTTCTTAAATAGAAATTGCAAACAGGTTGTCCTGGTCGCTCTGGGAATTCATCAACTTGAGTTGGCGGTGGATATTGTTCATACATGTTGGCTTCAATCCCTGAGTTGTTGATAGCATACGGTGGAGGTGTAGGCATGTTTCTTTCTCTGAGATATACTGGAGCCTAAACATGCCACAAGCAAAAAATATAATTAAAGAATAACACATGCAATGCAAAAATGTAAGATAAGCATTACTTTGACATGTTCTGGAGCCAAGCACTGTTTGTTTGGAGCAAATAGCAGAGTATTATAATGAGAGAGTGTGAGAGAGCTCACAAATGCTTATTAGTTTTTTGGGCAAAAAATGAACAAAGAAGATTGGCATACAAAATCCAATTTCTCCTTCATTAGTTTATTATCATAACATTAAAGGGATGAGAGTTTTAATCACAATTTAAGAATGATTACCTGATAACCATTCCATTCTGTATGTTGGGAAGGAACCCCTTGAGATGGTGGCATCATCATTGGCACATAAAGTGGAGTCTCATTCAAAGATTTTGGTGCAGACCAAGATAATGATTGTGACCCACCTTGTAATGATGCAGGTCCACGATTGTCGAATCCAGATGGAGGGTCAGATCCTCCTGCAGCAGTAGGATCAGGGTGATTAAATCTGCAGTTTGATCCATACTTGCAGGAGCCAGTTCGCATGTAGTAGGGACACTCTCTCTCCCCCTGTATTGATTTGAATATTTAGAGGTTTGGAACACGATATTAGACTACAGAGATCCAAAAACTCAGCAGAGATAACAGCTTAAATCTCAATGATCGTTAATTTTCAAAATCTGAAGGTCATAAATGAAATTTATACCTCGCGAATTGGAAGCCCTAAAAAGTTGAGATCTACAACTGGAGCTACGAAAGGTTTCCCTTTTCCATGGTTGTATCTACAAGCTTTTCCAAACTTACATCCCCCTGGCCTCGAGTAATACTGCAACAAAGTGTTATAATGTCATGAAACTGTTACCAACCAGAAGTATTGCAGCGATTTGAATATTAAGGTGGGGAATATAAGTCATTGACATCTATGGACATAAATTTACTTGGTGTAAACAGCAGAATTCAAGACAGTCATTGACATCTATGGACATAAATTTACTTGGTGTAAACAGCAGAATTCAAGACAGTCATGGGCATATATAAGTTCAAAACCTCAGAATTCAATATTTATTTAAGAAAAAAATAATCACTTTAGCTTGTTATAGACATGTACACTTTTTTTTTTTTGAGAGAACATTTACGCTAATATTCACTTCACCGGAACTAAACATCCCATCACGAAACAGGATTTACCAAAATGCTAAACACAGGAGCTAAAACAAAACCATCATTAAATAAACAATCACTTCAAATAGAAAGGTTCTGAAATTCAGGATGATAATAACCTTGCATTCTGTCTGCCCTGGCTTCTCTACTGACTCATCTCTTTCCTTGATCCTGTCCTTAAAAAGCTACAAATAGTAAAATTCAAATCATTAGCTAACAGAAACTGAGCAAAAAGCAGAATCAGTCATAATCATGAGAGGAGGAAACACTAATAAGTCCACACTCTTACAGTCACCATTAGCTTGGCGCCATAATTTTACCCTAAAATTATTATATAACTAAGAAAGAAAGAAGAAGAAAAAACGGTTAGAGCCCCAACGAAAAAGGAACAGCCACTAATTATCAAACCGCTCACTAATTATCACCCAAAAAATCTCCTAATTGAGCAATATCATCAACAAATAAGGAAGTGCATTTTCCTCGACAAAAACATAACCTACCAACTAACTCATAAAATCTCAATATGTTGCATGCACCGCACCATACATTAAGGTCATTATAAACAAAAAAACATAGAGAAACATAGACATAGCTCTGCTGCAGTAACAATTATAACCGAAACCAAGCATTTCACCAACGACATGAGAATCAATCACATTTGTATCAACACAAAACCTACAGAGAGCAAAAAAAAAAAAATACATTTGTATGGTTATATATTTGCATTTGTGCCGAAGATGATCGAGAGATGTTATACCAGATTGGGTTTCCGTCTAACAGGGTGATTAAACCTGCAATTGGATCCGAATTTGCAATTCCCAGTCTTTAAGTAAAAGGAACAGTCTTCAGCTTCAGGCCTCACCGGAAACTGAATTCTTCTGTTATTACTCTCCTCACCACCCTTCTTCTCTATCTCATCACCACCACTCTCACTCTTGATTTCTTCTTCTTCATTGCTCTCATTTCCATCTCCCTTTTCAGTATCTCCCTCATGTGAACTCTTCTCTCCCTCCACCTCCGCCACGTCATCTCCTCTCTTCTCTACCTCTACCTCAATCGCCGCCACCACCTCATCATCATCGTCTCCTTTCAAATCCAATTTCCGAATCTCGTCGACGACAGCATCATCATGATCGCTCGGCGGTGCGGCGGCGGAATCGGCATCGGGATCGGGAGCGGGGATCGTACGGACACGATCGGCGGTGGTGCCGGGGACGGACTGTTGAGACCCTATGTCGTCGTCGAAATGGTTGAGCTGAACGAGCAGGAGGTCGGCGTTGTTGGATTCGGAGACGATGGTGGTTGTGGTGGATTCAGAGAGGTCCATTCTCCCTCCACATTTCAAAACCCTAAAATTCAATTCAATTCTTCTTCGTCTTCTTCTTTGTCAGTGTTTTAACTGAGAGAAAGGACAGAGATGATGATGACGATGATGAGAATGGAATGAGAAGCAAAAAGTGAGAAAGAGAGCGTGTGTGGGCTGGTGAAGACTAGGCCTAGTAAAAATCTATATAAACCGCTACTACTAGAGGAGTCGTCGTCGTCGTTACGGCGTTTACGTGTCCCTGGAGAAATTGACATGTCGTTTTTATCATCACATAGATTCTCCTTCATTTTTGTGAAAGGAGGAGATTCTCTTCATTAGGCAATGGAAATATTAAATTGTGTGATTCAAAGTTTTATTTTTTCATATTTTCAACAATAGTTTGACCACAATTTAGGGTTTTTTTTAAATGTATGAATGATTATTGACCAACAAGTCTATGTCGGAAAAAATGAGTTATATCGCACTTTTGTTTCGTAAAGAAAAGTATCAGTGTGTAGATTATATTTTATCTATGTGGTTGTTGTTGTTTTATCTATGTTTGTCGTATACTATCAAGGCATTAATACCTCGCATAGCTCATATAAATGGAAATCTCTCCACATTGTATGAAGCTTGAACTTTGGACAAACTTGGAAAAAGCAGTCAAAAATGTGCATTATTATTATCATTATATTGTCTATATTTCGTTTATTTCATATCGAAATAAAAATGGAAATTAAATTGATTTTAGTTGACTACTTAGAATATTATGGTCAAAATGAAAGGTAATTAATGCAAATAAGGGAGAGGAAGGTTGTTTATGGGGGAATAATATGTTAGGATGCACTTTCCTTCTACTAGGGGAATGAGTGCTTTTCATTGGACCCGTTCTCACCATTCATTGCGAATTAGATGAAACTATAGGTTCGATGGCTGTAAATGTATAGGAATTGATATCACAACATAACTCAAATTGTAACAATACTAATATAGTTCTTGCCTTGCAATTTGAGATCATACTATTCATACCTTTGTTAGGAGTGTTGCACCAATGTCTCTTATTCTTTCCTCTAGTATGAAAAAAACGTACCTATATAGTTTCATCTGAGTTGTAAATTCTGACGCCCCGAGCCTTTCATCCCATTTCAAGAAAACTGAAGAAGAAAAGCTCTGCACTAAGACTTAGAAGTACATATTTTAAGATCCAAGCAATTGCCTTAAATTGTTGGGCCTAATGAAGACCCAAGGAAAATCAGAAAAAATATTCTCATTCTGCATAGCAATTACAAAGGAAATCTTAACCCTACTCTTTCACCTAGAACTAACTTGTCAATCGAACAACAGATTCAATTAGTCATGTTACAGATTACTTCTGATTTCCCTCATGAAGTCATCGCGACCGCGCCCTACCTTTCTTTACTGAATGGCCAGTCTTCCGCTTATGACGGCTGAAATCTGACACAAACCTGAAGGTCTGTCCACACCCTGGCTCAGCGCAGATGTAGGGTCGAGCTCCTGTATGAACCCTAATGTGCTCAGTCCGAGCCCAAGCCCACTTGAAAGTCATCTTGCATCCCTTCCAAGGGCACCGAAGGGGGCGGTCATCCAGGTGAACTCGACGATGCTGCACCAGATACTTGTGGGAGAAGAACTTCTTTGCACAACCCTTGACTGGACAGACATTTCTCTTGTGGAGGTTAAGCTCATGTTTCGAGCTAAAACTCATAGTGCAACCCTCAATATCACACACAAACTCTGCTTCCTCTTCCTTCACAGCTGAAGCATTTTTTGCCTTGCGAGTTGAAACATTCTTGGTCTTCACAGCTGAAGCAGTGGTTACCTTTTGCTTACCAGTTTTTGGCTGGTCTTTTGCCTTTCTCCTACCTGATGATTCTGGCTCCTCTTTCGCCTTTTTCCTAGCAGTTACTGGCTCTTCTTTTGCCTTTTTCCTACCAGTTTCTGGCTGCAGTTTTGGAGGTCTTTTTCTAAGGCGAGTGCTAGGCCCACCTTCTTGCTCCTCTTCTGCATCCATATCCATGGTGTTCTGTTCAGAATGCTCATATTCTTGTAGATTGCAGAAGCCTTGTTTCACATGGCGAGAAGTTCCTTGTTTCTTTTGTTGAGGAGTATCTAGTTTTATTTGCTTCCCTCTGAGAATCCGCTTACGCTGCCCAACAGAATCGCTGTCCAGTATGTCATCCAGAGCTTCTTCGTCTTCCTCGATGACTTTGGCCTGCTTGCTTCTAGATGTCCTACTGTGTTGCTGACGAATTTCTGAAGCCAAATTTTCTCCCCAATTGCATTTATCTCCATGACTTCTAAGTGATCTCCTTTGCAGCTGACAGGAATTCTCATCAAGTGAATCATCTGAAACCGCAGAAAACTCTCTAGCATTACTTTCAGCAACCCGCCTCTGTTGCTGATGAAAATCATCTCCCTCTGAATCATCTGAAACAGCATCATCACAGTTAATAAACTTGGTTTGCCGACTCCGAAGAAGCCTCCTACTTTGCTGATGGGGATCAGCTTCAAATGAATCGCCTGAAACTGCATCTTCTGATTCAATACACTTTGCTTTCTTGGTTGGGCCACTCTTGATATATTTGGCTTGCTTGTTCTTGAGAGACTTCTTCTGCTGCGGATGGGAGTTATCAGCTGAATCAGCAGAAAGTGCATCTTCTTTCTCAATACATTTTGCTTTCTTGGTTGTCCTGTCTTCTACTGTCAATTTCCTCTTCCTAGAATACTGTTTAGTCACAACAGTTTTCTCAATTTTGCATGTGCTATCTGATTTTCCTTCAGACTTTGCATCCGGCCTTGCGGAACCATACAACCTCTTCCGTTCTTCTTGCTCTACTTTCTTTTCTTCAAATTCCCTTTTTGCCAGAAAGGGATGGACTTGATGTGACATCCAAACTTTACCACACCATTTCCCTACCACTGTCTTTTTCTGTTTGGCAGGCCTCCTCCCATAAACCTCAGGTGAGCTAGTTGGAGAACTACGACCAAATGCATTGTATATAACAGAATTGTATGGCATCTGCTTACTGTATAGATGAGAGCGGCTAAGGCTAGCACTGTAGAAGAGATTGATCCCCATCTTTACCGCCCAGTCTCCATTCCCAGCAATAGCTTCCTCACTATCCAGAGCTGACTGAATCGTTTCCTCATCCTCCCTGGTGGCATTCCTGAAAACTACATCGTTCCAGGGATAATTTACTCCCAGTTCTTCCGCTATTTCTTTTGCTTCATCCTCTATCCGGGGGTAATCTGAAAATTTATTAGTGACAATCAGTACCATATAATTGCCAAAATTAAAATAACCAGTCTATCAAATAAGCAAACAAAATAAATCGTATAAGGAACTTGGTCAAAGAAAAAAGTTTTTCCTCTTCAAGAGTTCAACCCAACTAACTCCAGCAAGCCAAACATAATATTGGACATAAAAGGCTGACACAGGCTGTATCATCGTGAAGAGAATAATAGAATAATCAAAGTATATAGGGTACCAACACACACCTGGATGACAAAGAAGTAATATCTGAGCACCTCCAATTGAACGGAGCTGCTGCTCAACCTCTACAGCATGCTCAAGGCAGAACACATGCATTCTAGAAGAATCATGGTCACATTCTGGAGCAAACGGTGCGCCTGTGTTCTCTTTCAGTAAAGTGGCCTGACCAAATCCCGTTGTTTGACCCTCATAGGCGTCTGGGGAGCCGGAATGCGAAACCTTCACTGAATCCATAGATGCACCCACCAAACCATTTGTCTTTTTCGAAGCATGAGTATTTGTTCCAATATTGACTGTACAGTCCAAATGTCGATGACCACGCTTATTTTCCACATACCCATCACCAGTTTGGAGTTCATTCCCAGAATCAAATCCTGGTGAATTAGGACTTTGGACCTCAATTGGATGGCCGTAAGAGTCTCTCAAAGGAGGACTGGCACTCTGATATCTACTTTCCAAAGAACACTCTGACAAGATTCTTTCCTCACCCAGTTCAATCTGCTCTTCCTCAGAGTCAGATGAACTTCCATAAGTCATAGCTAATAGACCAAGAGCATTTGTATCTCTCTGCATTTCAAATTTTGAATCCACTTCATTAATTGGATCTTCCATCTGAATCTGATACTCAGCAGATTGAACGGGCACATCATATAAACCATCAGGAGTAGTCTTTTGCATCAATCCTGTTTCTGGAGGAATAAAGATACAAGTGCTCAGAGTAAAAAAAAAACATTTCAGTGTACTAGAACCATGACATAGAGAAAGCCTTTATCAGATGAGTGTGAAAATTATATGCAAGTGAAATGATTACAAATGGAATTTTTTTATAAATTGGGTTAGTAACCGGATCAATCTGGGTGCATATTAATTAATGCAAATTCAGCACATAGAAAGAACAAGCCAGGGGTACCTGGGTGCTATATAGTTAACTCAAGTTGGAGTATAACTCTAATGAAGGACCTTTGTTCAAGAATGCATGAACCAATATAAATTTACACCTGAGTTTCCTCAGTCCACATGGTGCAATTTTCAAGGATTGGTGGAACAGTGATTACAGTAATAGTGGTTCCTTATCCAAAACCAAGTATCCGGAGAAAGAATAAATTAAACCAACCTGTACATGGACTCTTCTTAAAATTATTGAGATCTCCATTTGCAACCTGGAAACCTTCACAATCAACATCAGAATCATTGAAACAGCTACGATCTGCTGACATGAGGTATCTGGCTGCTGCTTCTCTTGGTTGAATTATAGCAACACATGAAAAGCTCAAAATTCCACATGTAACACAAGAAAATAGTCTCTGATCTGACAATCCTTCACCTTCAACATTACTTTCTCTTTCCACACTCATGTTCAACAATTTAGAAGGAGCACTTACATCGCCATTTCCATCTAATGAGGGATACCTGCTCTTATCCCACGATGCAAGTTGCCCTTTCACTGAATAGAAACCTTTTGCGTGCTTCATTCCCTGCTTCATGGGATCATCAGGTATTCTTAACTGTGACCCAACACGTAATTTTGAACAAACAGAAATGTCTGAAGAGCTCTGTGGTAGAAGTACAACTGATGACCCTTTTCCAAGAACATGAAGCAGCTCATTGTTCTGAATGACGTTCTTTACAAATAGCCCTTTCACTACTGTTTCTCCTTCACCCTTTTTCTTATCTTTTAGTCGGGAACTTCGTGGTTCAGCACTATTGTGTACAGGCATTCTACAAATAAGAAATTTAGGAACTGATAACTTTTCTCCAAAATCATTATCTTCAAATTCAATGAGTTGTCAAGTATTATGCTATACGTGCGGAACTTTGTAGTTACGCAATTAAGTAAATGAGAGTTAGAAAAGGTCTCAAACAAACCTTGAGCATAATGCCAAAGCAAGATCATATAGTAACTGAAAATGAGACACCATAGGTGGATAGTTGATTGAAGCTCGTCGAATAGCAGCATCATTGGCAACTCTCAACCACTCTGGAGTTGCAATGTTTGCTGCCTCCCCACAGTTAAATCCTGTATATCAATTCAACCAAGTCATTTTAACTTAAATATAAACAAGTCTCCAACAAATACTGACCAAAATAGAATGAAATTAAATTTAATGCTCTCTCACCATGACTGAATCCCGTGTGATATGCTCTTGGAAAAGTAACAACAAATTCCCCAGCATTTTGCACTAGCCTGACCCGAAGAAATCAAAAACGTAAGAACCACATGAATGAACTAAACACCACAACTCTGGATACTTTAGGATTGCTACAAGCAACTTGTAGGATGAATGACTGGACAGTGTCGCCCTTATAATCTCCAAGTAGCTAAAGTAGACCAAAACAGTGACGAAGGAATTACCTGCAGCATGGAATTCCTGAACTAATAAACACTTCGGGTGACATCACAGTGGTCTTCTCACCAAGAGTCGCAAACGTTACTGATCACAAAACGAACAAATGCCATTAACATTTCATAAAATGTACATAAAGTAACAACAGTACAGAGAACAGAGTATAGCTTAAAAACAGAGTAGAGAGTTCGAAATGTAGCTCATCTCACCTAGAGGATTGATCTCTCCTCCGTATCCCTGAACTCTGACCACCTCCTCAAACGCCACCGCGGCATCCCTAGGCACTCCGTACCACGTCTTCCCGGCTCCCATGTGCAGATAATTCAAGCTATGCAAGTCATGATCCTCCACATGCCAAGCAAACCAGCTGAACATCATGGCCACATACACCATTGGACAAGTCACCCCAGGAATCTCCTCCTTCATAAACCTCAGCAACGACCCTCTAGACCTCGAAACTCCTCTCATATTCCACGCCGTCTCCCCCAACGTCACGCTGTCCCCATTGCCCGCGGCGCAGCCCTTCTTGCCCTTGCTCAGCGGCACGAATGCAGACCCTGGCATGTCATTGGCATACTCCACCGAAAAGGGCTTGTCCACTGTAGCTTTCCAGTACAATGCTTCAATGTCAAGTGGGTTAAGGGCACCACCACTACCCTTCTTGGCTGCCCCGCCGCGGATGCCGCTCTTCTTGACGTATGTCTTCTCGAATGACTTGGCTTTGGCCTCGAATTGAGTGAATGTGTAGTGCTCCCCGCTCTGCCAGACGGGTCTCTGCACGGGTCGGGATTTCCGGGGGCAGAATCCGATCTGCTGCTGCCGGGTGGTGAATGTGGGCTGGGCTTTTGGGCCTTTCCCCACCGTGAGGCCGCCGCCGCGGGCGGCTAGGGACTTGTTGAGGTAAGCAATTGTTGTCTTCTTCGGGGCCGGAGGGACTGGAGGGACGATTTTGCAGATTCCGAATTGGGAAGCTTCTTTCTCGATCTTGAAAATGTAGGCAATTGGATCTTGGAACTCGGCCCAGGTAGGGTGGTATTCTGGAGCTACGGGTAGGGTTCTGAGCCATGAAGGGACTTCCTGGGCTTGTTCTGAAGTAGCTGCCATTAGAGAACCCAAATCCAAACCAGCACTGTTAGTTTCTTTTTCTGGTTGGAGGTAAAATTGGGGTTGAGGGTTTTTGGGTTTCTGTGAATCATGCAAAACCCATTTGAGTATAGAGAATTGGAGGAAGACTGAGGAGTGGTTGGTTTAGGTGGTTCTGTGCTTCATTTTGGGGTTTTGGATTTTCGATTTGGGGATTCTGGTCTGCTCTGTTTTTGTGTGGTGAATTACAGGGGAGAGAAAAAAAAGCAGAGGAAGAAGAAGAAGATGGTAAAAATTTAGGGGGCAGAGGAAGGAAGACAGAGCAAAAGTGAGTGAGGCAGAGTAGCTGAGGTCGACATGTGAGAGGTTTTATTCTGGGTTTGCGCCCCACTTTTTCAAATGACACTAGTTTCTCTCATTTTTACAATTATGCCATTTTCCTTCTGTTTTTTCGAGTTATATAATTCTAGATACGGTGTACTCGCCATTGACCAAAATACAGTGTACTTTTTTCACTTGACTCGGGTATTTGACTCTTGTGTAACTTGGTCAATGACCAATCAAAGCAGTGGACGACATGTCACATACGCAACATTTCATTCCATTTTATTTTATTTTATTTGGAGAAATAGATAATATGAAAATACTACTATGTACGTCTATTTTTGTACCCAACAAAATAATAGATTGAATGTTCTGTAAAGAATACATTGTAAAGTATTAAACTTCAAACTGGTAAGATTTTATACCTTAAAATAAAATTTGATGAAGATTTTTATCTCCAATGGTGTAAAATATACATCTCATATCTTATTTGAAAGAGTCTATATTTTAAAAAATATCTCAAAATGAGATTCAATATAAGATATAAGATTCAATTTTCTTTGTAGGTCATGTGAGGAGTAAAAATCAAAAGGAGAGAGAGAGAATATGATATTGCGAGTTTTAAGGTATAAAGTATGAAATATGTAATGATTAAAGATGAAAAGAGTTTATCTTATTTTGAAGTATAACTCTTTCTCATTTTAAGGTATAAGATCTTAATAATCTGTGAGAAAATTTTAAATGAATAATAATTTTTAAGATTAGTATACCATTTTAATGATGCAGGTTTAGTTTAGTGAAATTTTTCCATGATATAGTTGATCCATGTCATTTCTTTGACTTCCCAATAGTTCTCTGTCACGTGGCATGGAGAGTGAGTTGGGCTGACGCGTCTCTAACGTCGTCTTTTGTTTTTTCGTTCCGTCTTCTACCTTTTATTTTTGCAAGGCTCCGTCTTCTACCTTTGGTTATGGGTTTCACACTTGTCTTGTATGGGTATTCTATCTTTGGATCAATTATCATCCGAAAGAGATCTTCATAGTTTGGTCTCTCTATCCATTCACAATGGTAAAATCAATTGTTATTTGGAATCTAAGATGAAGATGATGCTTTTTTCTCAGGGTTGAGCGACTATCTCGACTATCTTCCATTTCTTCCTTCTTCCTCTATCTGCCCAGCAGGTTCCTATATATCATATTATTTTATAGCGTATCTTGCTTAAAAATCTAAGTTTCTCAAAACATACATCTATTGGAAAAATGTTAGGCATATACAGTATTCGAAAATACAGTCTACACGACTAATTAATCGGTGAATAATCGATAATCGGTAAGAAACTGTTTAGATTAAGGCCTGAACGGTCCCCTACACAGTGAACTGTATAGAGACCGATTAATCGGCAGATTCACCGATTAATCGGTGTGTTACACTGTTTACACAGCCAAATATTTTTTTTAATGAGAAATCAAAATTAAAAAATAACAACCCAAAACCCAATTTTTTTTTCAAGGAAGATTTGGCATGGAGTGATTTTCTTATTTGACATGCATTCTCTTATGTTTATTATTTTAATATTAAACTATGTGTTCAATTTTGATCACTTTCCTAACATTTTTTTTTACTTAATCATTTTATCTTCTCCAATGGAGTTTTAAATTTTAAAGTTAAAATTGTCTAAAAGTTAAATATAGCTAGACGATATATAACTTGTCAGATAGTAAAAAAATTACTTAAAAGTTAACCTAGACTAAATTGAACGTTAAAACAATAAAAACTGAAAGATAGAAAATATGACTTCAAGTCATTTTCTCTCTCCACTTTTGTTAATTATAATTTCAAAATTTAACTCAAAGTTACATTTAATTTTGCTTTAGGGTACCAGTTGGAGTGATATTTTACGTAAGAAAAGTTAAAATTTGACTTTATTTGTGAAATAGGGTATCGTTGGAGATGTTAATGATCTTTGAGATATTTTTTTTAATATATTACTAATTATAATATTATTTAATAGATAAAAAAATACCAATTCCGATTAATCACCGAATAATCGGCTATAAAATAATCAGTATCATAACGATTCGTGTCCGATTACCGTTTTTTTTAACACTGGGTATATATAAATATATGCATCAAGATGGCAGCAAATTTGTATATCTTACCTAGGTAATTAATTTAGTCGTGATGAAAAAAATCTCAATTTTGGGTGTTTAAGTTCAACTCAGTCAATCGTGACACTATGAGTATTCTTAGTTCAATATCCATATTAACAGAAAACCTAGCGAACGAGAAATCATAAATTTGTTTCGATAACAGTAGAAAGCTCAAACATATCTACAAAGTATCAAAATCTACTAGTCAAAAAAAAAAACTCAGAACAACCCAGAATTACAGTATATATGTATTGTAAGAGAATGAGTGGTTGAATAGTTATTTGAGAAGTTTCAGATTGATGATTGAAATGGTCTTCCTTGCACCATGGACGAGCAGGCGCTGCAAGCCCAGCATAGAACTCCAAACTCCCGGAAAGGCAAAATATAGTAACAGCGCTATGCACGTTAGATGACTGAGCACTCAATTTCTATGTGTCATAATATTACAGGAGTGTCAAATGAATGACGTGGATTGACTGTACCATGAAAAAATTTCTGGTTTAGGATGGCTAATGTGGAATCATAATCAGTTACGAAATAGGTATTTATATTCCAATTAACATAAATTGTTGTTGTGATCACGGTCAGATTATCGTCTATAAAGTCTAAACTTAGTAAGGTCCGATTAACATAAACAAAACTCTTAATTGTGAAAAGAGAAAATTTTACTTTACTTACCTGTGATTTGCCTCAAATATCATTTCACTACCTATAATTTCAAGATCATCAGTTTATTACTTAAGGTTGCAAAATCTTATCGGTTTGTGAAATCATCCAAAAAATATGTTAAGTGCCACTCTTTAATTCAATAAAAATACAAAGAGATAGATTAGTTGGAATATGAAGAAGGAAGAGAAGACGTCATCGAAGCCAAGGTGGAGAAAAAAAGTGAGCTTTTTATGCTTCGTTCTGATGGTGTCGATGTAGTAAACTAATGAAATTTTGCAACCTTAAGTAGTAAACTGATGATCTTGAAACTACAGGTAATGAAATGATGTTTTAAACAAACCTCGAGTAGGTAAACCGAAATTTACCCTTGTGAAAAAGTAGATTAATTGGTTCATATGACAAGCTAATCAAGGTCGGATTATTGACGCTATATTATATAGTTCTTATGGCTGAGGAGAACACGAGACCCGCAAGGCCCAATTTGGCATGGCTTATGGAGCTGGAACAATTTTTGCAGCTTAACTTAAACTTTAAGCTGCTTGAGGTATTACACAAACTGGGTCTAGGACCGGCTACTAAAAAGTAAGATGGACGCAGAGTCCATTTGGTCTGTGTAACAATGTGCAAATATTAGGCTTCAGAAATCGCAGACATGGTTGTTGAAGGAGAAATAAAGATACACAAAAAATAGCTCTGAAACTGTACTTTATTTATTAATATATGACCTTAAATATGCATTACAATCTGTTACAATCAATATTTTTATAAATCAGGGCTTGAGAGAATATTTATTTCTATATTAATTATGACAAGACACACACCGGGATACCAGAATTATTATTTCCTTAAACAGTCCCCCTTGTGTCGTGATCTTAATAGATGATACATAATTTGTTGCCTCACTAAAAATATTGTCAATCAAACAAAAACCTCATGTATAAAACAAAAGCATGGTCGAAGGGAAAAAAAGTATAATGCATTAACTACATAAGCGATCACATGTGATGTAGACTTCTCTTGATGTCTACGAAATGAACTTCCCTAGATCAGTAACTCAATCTTGGAGTTCAGATAATCTTTACATTCTAATGCGTTTCACATACTTCACAAATGTAGATTTTGGTAGAGACTTGGTAAATAAGTCTGCAGCATTATCCACCGAACCAAACCCGGTTCACACAGATATTCAATAACCGCTACTATTTCTGATGGAATGAGTACTTCGGCGAAATATGTTTAATATGATCACCTTGATGTATCCCAACTTTATTTGTTCAATGCAAGCTATATTATCCTCAAAGATGTAAGTTGGAGTTGTCATAGTAGATGATAATCCACTTGACCCTCGAATATGGTGTACTACTGTCCTAAACCAGACACACTCATTAACTGCTTTATGCAAAGTTAGAATCTCATAATAATTCAAGGTAGTAGCAACAATAGTTTACTTTGTTGATCTCCAATAATTGCCATGTTCCTATGGTGAATACATAAACAGTGTGGGAACGTTCTTTATATGGGTCAGAGAGATACCTAGTATCAGCAAAACTAACCATGACATCATAAGGTGTCTCTAAGTAGGGGACTGCACTGAATTGAAAAATAAGTGCATGTAGCCAGAACAACCTTTAACGGGTAGAAGATTTTTCTCGACGGATCGAGAGACAGGTTCTAGTTGATCCATGGGCTACCATTCGACGGGTTGAGATATCCACTTGACCGGTAAAAAATCCCTGAATCTGTAGGCTGCTTGTCAACCATTCCTTTTTCAAAATTTCAAGTTTCTCTCTGTATTCTTTGTAGGAAAAGAATAGGCCTATGTCAATGGATCACTTCAAGTATCTGAGGATTTGCTTTACATCATTCTAATGACTTTGTGTAGGCATAGACCGAGAAGGCAACATCTGGATGTGTGCACTGAGCTAAATTCAACCAAGCTCTAACTGCACTGAGATATGGAATCTCAGCTCCAAAAGTTCCCCACCATCTTCTTTTCAGATGAAATTGATCCTTTTGAGTTACATAATGCAAACAACCATTAGTGTGCTAAAATGGTGTGCTTTGTCCTATGTCTGATTTAGATATAAGAAGACTGATGAATAAGAATTCAACAAACTCGATGTTCCATGTCTAACACCAAGAAAAAATGAGTCATACCAAGGACTATCATCTCAAACAACTTGGTCATCTAATGAACACGCATGGGCATAACTTGTCATTCTTACATCCATTCTCAATCAAGTAGTCACTTAGAATGGTGAATATATCAATTTGAACATATGAGCACTCCATGGTTTAGAGTTACTTGAATTAAGTATAACCATGACAATTGACACTCTCATGTATATCTCTGAATCAAGATCTCCATAGAGATATGCTGTAACCACATATATTAGCTGCATACTTAGTTTTTCGAATACTATCAAACTGATAAGCTAGTGGAAAGTAATGATGTCTATAATCAGAGAATACATCTCCTGATAATCAATACTAGAGCATTGAGAAGATCCTTGCGCCATAAGTTCTTTACTGCTAATTTTGCAGATAGTCACTGTGATGAGACATACTTCCCGCCGTTAGGGAGAGATATGAGTACAACTGATCACGACAAAATATCAATTACATCGATTAAATGAAGCCACCAGTTAGTTTTATGGGGAGTGGCATGAAGCCACCAGCTTGCAACAATTTTTTGCGTGACCAAACATCAATGATCATGGTTCTTATTCCCTAAACTTGATATTAGTGATCGCGGTTTATTCGATCAGATACTAAATTACATCTCTTGTCTTTTGTAGATGACTGAAGCTGAAAGGCTAGAGTTTGATATCCTTGACATTCAAGGAGCAGAATACCACGGATGGGTATCTGACATAAGGAATACTCTCCTCGGTAAATGTCGTATTGATACCATCCAACCACTACCATCTGGAATTGAAGCCAACAAGGACACTCTAGCTCGCAAAGCACAAGCTCTTATGTTTCTCAGGAGACATATCCATCCAACTATGAGAAAACAATGCTAAAGGATGACTCTATGGATTTGTGGGTAACTTTGTAAGAACGGTTCAACAATGTGTATGACACACAACTTTCAGAGCTCATAGAAAGATGGGATCAAATCTGGTTATTAGATTATCCTAAAATCAACGACTTCTATAAGGATATACTAGAGCTACATTCCGAGTTTTCTATTTGTGGCGTTGTAAAGACCTACCAAGCCATAGTCGAGAAGTCTTTGAGCACATTTCCTATCTCTATGGATACCCTTGCACATCAGTATCGCATTGATTATGAGTAAGAAAGACTTCGATCCTTTAGTGATCTTATGAGTGTGCTAGCCAAGAAAGAGATATATCAAGAGATTCTTCTCCACAACAATGCTAGGCCAGCCGGTACAAAGAAAATCCATGAGGATAATCATACTGAAAAAGCCCGAAAGGATAAGAAGAACAACCGTTCATAATCTTATCAAACTTGTGGTGTTAGAGGATGACGGGGTAGAGGTCGTGGTAGATGAGATTAGAATATGACTTTCACTCACTAAGACAACTTTAACAAGAATCCATCAAGTTATGGTTCTAGGAACAATGAAAATTCTTCAAAGTCTGCTAATTCAATGCATAGCTTGGCACCTTGTTATAGGTGCAATTCTACCAAGCACATGCACAAACAATGTCGTGCACCAATGGATGTTCAAGATGCCTACAAAAGGTATTAGCAGTACTTGACACATAAGACCAACTATGCTGAAGACTATGAGATGTAAGATTGCGGTGAAGTCAATCTTATTGTAGCAGATGACACAAAAGCAAGCTTGGAGACTATGGTTTTTGAGTAGTCCATGTATTAGATTGTTATTCTTGCTATGTAATCAAGTTTAGCTTTATTTTTGGCTTGGTTTTTAGCCATGGTTTGAGACTTGTTGTAGTCGGTTTATGTGTTGAATAAGAACAATATTTTGATGTAAGTTTTGATGTTGGAAAAAGTAATAAAAATTTCTTCCTTTTGGTATTTGAAAGTGTTAATAATGGTTATTTTCATACATATTGCTTAAATGTTTCGAATTATACATTATTCTATGGCACTATGACACCAAAATAACATAAAAATGAGACAAAAGAGAGGATAATTTGATTATGGAGATTTTGGACCCATTGAGTGGATTTCTCGACCCGTCGAATGTCACACTCTGGAATGGTTTTGGCACTTTTCGACCCGTCAAAATTTTTACCTGGTTTTCATTCGACCCGTTGAATTTAGTTGTCCGAGACACTAAATCGCATTTTTGAACCGTCGAAAGATATACTCGACCCGTTGAATGCACGCTTCTGTCTCCAAAAGTCACAATTTTGACCCGTCAAAAAAGATATCGTAAATTTGATATGGTTTTAGGTTTTATTTCGACCCATCGAAGGTAAGCCACTGTGACAAAATTTACCAATTTCTACCCATCGAAAATAGTTATCGGAAAATCAAAGTTTATTTGGGTTTCTTCAAACCGTTGAGTGGTTCTTGAAAGGACTTGACTCCGGTTTAGTTGCCTAAACCAAAATCAAACCCCTTCCAAAATATGACCTTAAAAAAATTGACAGAGTTTACTTTGAAATATGTGAACCATTATTAGAACCTACAAAGAAACACACTTCGAATATTTCATAAAAGCCAAACCGTGGGGCTCCGTTCCCCATCCGAATTTCTCAACATCATATATACAATAAACCAAAAGGTTTACAAGAAATCCAGAAACATTCAGGAGTCAACTCAATTGAAAACACAACATAAGTATTCAGAGCGACGCCTATATACATTATAAACAACTAGTAGGTCGAACAAAGAACCTACAGAAACTGAAGTGTGATCCAAACTCTACGCCTCCACCGTCGTCGTGCAACACTGGAACCCAAATTGCAAATTGGGCAAAGGAAACCGAAAAGCCCAGGGGAAAGGCAAATAAAATCATTAGAGTGAGTGGACGAAAATAATCATATGCCTTTCACCATTTATATATTCATAAAAATAATGCGAATTCTTAAAATAAATTAAGGTTGCCACTCCGGTGGATTTCCTTGCCAGAGTAGCATGTCGGGCAAATCTCTCAAGCCTAGTCGGCATATCAAGCGAATCTCTCAAGCCTGATAGATGGACTACCGGTGATCAGCCGCGTAGCCAATGCATCGATGCTAAATAAATAAATTCCATCACCAATAAAATATACAATACCTTCAAAATGATAAATAATCTGAACATTGTACTGGAAAAAAAATACTGAAACCAAGAACTCGCTACGATAGTGTAAATAAATGTCCACTCACAATACGAGGCTAACTCTGAGGTCCGGCAGAAGATCCTTCGTCAAACGCTCGATCACGATCACCTGAATAATAGGGATACAATCAATACATATAGAATCCTAACATACAGAGCTAATACGTCAAGAACCCCACGTTCTCGAAAGACGTATCGCTCGAAATATCGACGAGGATAACAAAATTCTCAAAATATACCCAAACAACCCTCGTCTCAAAATAGAATACTCAATTCAACTCAAAAACCTCACGACTACGATCAGGACATGATTACGAGCAAAACGGTATAAAAATCTCCAAAATCCCAAAAAGTCAACCTCGCCGGAACTCTGCCGTTGACTTCCGCCTTCAGCGACGCAACGTCAACGGTGACCAACTCCAGCAAAGTAAGCACATAACTCAACATCTCCTTAAGCCCAACATCTTTCCCTTCTACCATCAAAGACAATTCCAACCATACCGGCCGGAATTGAGCTCGAAAACTCGTCAGATTCCTCCTCTCCGGTCACCACCACGGCGACCACCAAAACTCATCCTTATCCAAACCAAACCACCCAGAATTCATCTAGGGGATGAGGGAAACCTAACCCCCATCATCCGCGACACCATAACTCGCCGGAGCACCGCCTCCGACGGCGACAAAATCCCAAAACTTCAATGAACTCAAACTACCTCAAATCACCACCAAATCCCACAAAGAAATACACAAAACAATAGTACAAGTCAAGGCCTTTCCAACCGTACCAAAAACGTGGCCGGAGGTGGCCGAAATTTTCAGGTCGGACGGCGACAGCTCGCGGGTCACTGTGAAGCTCCGGTCAACGCGGGTCAAACTTGGTCAACACTGGTCAAACAGCCCAAATGCAACTTTTCGACAATTTTACGACTGTTATGATATTTATACGCGCGACCCAAAACGATCAATGGTCTAAAACGAATAAAAAAAACGGATAAACATGACTAAATTCAATAGCCAGAAATATTCATAACGTATTCCACGTAGCTCGAAATAATCCTCCAGAAACTTCCACGAGCTCAAAATCACGCACACTACAACTCTCATGAAGAGACTCATACCAAATTCTCGCCCGATAATTTAGTCATAAACAAACCCGCCATATCGACCAATTACGACAAACTGCGACTAATCGTGAAACTCACAAATCAAGCCAATTAACATACCATTTTTCGGTTCGGGTCATTACAGTTCTTCTCGACCCGTCGATGATGTCACCCGGGATTGATGACTTTGATGTGTTTTACATCAATTTTATCGACAAATAAAGGTTCAGAAAAATTTCGAAACTAACCTGAAATTCTGCACCAGATGTGGTTTTACATTGGTTTTTGTCATGTCATGGAACTTAATTTACAAGGGTCATTTCGACTTGTCAGATGTTGTTATACATCGATTATTTGACGTTGCTATGATTAACACTCTAATCGAACTATGTTAAGTTTCAAAAACTTTTGTGCTAACGGTTTTCATTTAGAATAATATTGTGAGAATGGAAAAGAGTATTGTGTCTAATCTTCATAGAATGTTTGCCAACGACGCAATCTGGAGAGGTTTATGATGATTTGTAGTGGTTTATTACTACGGTTTGGATCATTGCATTCAATGCAGCCACTTATATTACTATGTATGTGACTATGCCTCATATAAGCTTTTACATTATGATGATCAAGATATTAAAAATTCTCATGGTCATCGATTCTTAAGAGAACATAAGCATGTTAGAATATCTACAACCATCGGTTTAGATGAAGGGGAGTGAGAGTATTCCATTCGGTTTAGGCTCGATCTTTAAGACGAGTACAATACTTTCCCACTGGATGCCTTTATAGAAAAATCCAATTCATATCACTCGGTTTCCAAAGCTTGTTCATTTTTATAATGTTGTTTATGTGCATGACGGTCTTTTATGGTAGATACGACTTCCATTCCTCCACAGATTCCAAATAATATAATTGTGGACCAATCAAACCAGTATACGGACTGTTTATATATGATTTTGATTGCTGCATCGATGCATAGGTCACACGTCCTTGCAATCCACATGGTACGCTGCATTTGAAAAAGTCATAGCACAGATTATTAAGTTTCGGGCTCACCACCCGAATAATCACATTAGGTCTATTCTATTGGATAATGTAGGAGTTCCCCAATGTTCATTCATATAAAGGTCTTGCAGAGGCACAAATCAAGCAGTTAAAGTTTGTGGCCAGAGATTTGGTAATGTATACAAATTTACCAATATCTGCTTGGGGATATGCGATATTACATGTAGCTATGCTTATTCGCTTGAGACCCGAAACTCACCAACCATTAAGTGCATACTAGTTGGTAACTGATATGAGCCAGATATATCTCACATCTACGCATCTTTGGTGGCGCGGTACATGTGCCTATTATGCTTCCGCTGCGTATAAAAATGGGTCATTAATGAAGATTATACATTTATGTTAGTTATGAATCTCCAATGATTGTCTGCTATTAAGAACATCTGACATGAGATCTATTTACTACTAGTTTTACAGATAATCACTGTGATGAGACATACTTTCCGCTGTTAAGGGGAGAAAAGAATGGTTCCATTATGGTTAAACGTCAGAAATTGATGTGGTATGTCCCCACTATGTCTCATCATGATCCCCTCACATCTCAGTATGAGATTGAAGTGCAATGTATTCTTTTTCTTCATAAAGTAGCATATTCAATGTCTAACTCTTTTACTGATATCATGAAAGTGACGAGATCGATTATACCTACTGCAAATCCTGTAAGGTTGAAAGTCCCTAGAATTGGGCAAGTTAACATAACACTCAGGCAAGGTAGCATTTCTCCAGCCTATAGTGGGGGTGTAACATCGGTTAAAATCCACTGATGAGTTTCCAGTGAAGAGGCAAGCCATCAAGGCACAACCATTCATCATCAACATATGAGATTGTTTCTGACTGTAATTGTGTCTAAAATTCGACATTGACAAACACTAGGGGACACCTCAGATTCAATGAAGATGTCAGTAAACAAAGAAATCTTACAAAGTTAAACAAATGGTAGCGGTATTATGGATGGTTTTTCCAAGTTCGTTGATGATGCATTTACTTATTCCGTCGATCAAGAATTGACAACGATGAAGTGGAACGTTGCTTAGTTACAGATTTTCAACGTAGAGCAAATTGACCGATATGGAAAGTTAAAATCTCGGCTAAACTAGACTCTCTTATAAATGACAAGTTTTTGGTATGTTAATGCTATAACCACCAAATGGCAAGCCAGTTAGACACAAATGAGTCTTTGTTTGAAAGCACAATGAGAAGAACTTACGGCACAAGGATCTTCTCAACGACCTAGTATTGATTATGAGCTGAGGAGATGTATTCTCTGGTTATGGACATCATTACTTTCCACTACCATCAGTTTGATAGTGTCCAAAAAATTGAGTATGTAGCTAATGAATGTGGTTACAACATATCTCTATGGGGACCTTGATTCAGAGATATACATGAGAATGTCAATTGGCATGGTTATACCAAATTCAAGTAACTCTAAACCACGGAGTGCTCATGTGTTCAAATTTAAATGTTCACTATTCTAAGTGAGTACTTATTTGAGAAGGGATGAAAGAAGGATAAGTTACGCCCAGGCATGGATGAACAAGTTGTTTGAGATGATAGAACTTGGTAGGACTCTATTTTTTGTTAGTGTTAGACATGGAACATGGAGTTGGTTGAATTCTTATTCACCAGTCTGCTTATGTCTGAATCAAGCAATGGACAAAACACACATTTTTAGCACAACAATGGTTGTTTGCAATCTAAAAATTAAAAGGATCGATTTCATCTAAAAAGATGATGGTGAGGAACTTTTGGAGCTGAGATTCCATATTTTAGTACGGTTAGAGCTTGGTTAAATTTAGCTTAGTGCACATATCCATACATTACCTTCTCAGTCTGTGCTTAAGCAAAGTCATTAAAATGGTGTAAAGCACATCTTGAAATACTTGAAGTGATCCATTGACTTGGGCATATTTTTTCCTTACAAAGAATGCAGAGAGAAACTTGAAATTCTGGAAACGGAATGGTTGAAACACAACCTACAGATTCTGGGATTTTTGACCCGTCCACTGGATCTTTCAACCCGTCGAATGATACCCCCTGGATTGACCTGAACTTATCTCTTGACCCGTCGTAGGTTGTTCCGGCTGCATGCACTTGTTCTTCAATTCAGTGCAGTCCCCTACTCAGAGACACCATGTGATGTCTTGGTTTGTTTTGTTGATATTGGGTATCTCTCTGACCCATATAAAGAATATTCCCAAACAGGTTATGTATTCACCATAGGGAACATGGTGATTAACAAATCAAAATTTTATTGCTACGTCCTTGGAGTCATTCATAAAATTATAACTTTGGATGAAGCGGTTAAAAGTTGTGTCTGGTTTGGGACAGAAATACACCATATAAAAGGGTTTAATGGATTACCATCTAATACAACAACATCAACTTATATCTTTGTGACTAATGTGACTTGCATTGAACAAATAAAGTTGGGTTACATTAAGGGTGGTCATACTAAACAACGGTTATTAAATATCTGTGTGAACTGGGTTTGGTTTGGTGGATAATGCTGCAAACTTGTTTACCAAGTCTTGTAAAATTTACATTTGCAAAGCATGTGAGACACATTGGTATGCAAAGATTGTCTGAACTCCAAGATTGAGTTACTGATCAGGAGGAGTTCATTTCGTAGACATCTTGGGGAGTCTACATCGCATGTGGTTGCTTTTGTAGTTGATGCATTGTATTTTTTTTCCCTTAACCAAGCTTTTGTTTTTACCCAAGAGGTTTTGTTTGCTTGGCAAGGTTTTTAGTGAGGCAACAGGTTATGCATCATCTATTAAGATCGCGACACAATGGAGAGTGTTTAAGAAAATAATATTCTTGGTATCCCAATGTGTGACTTGTCCTGATTACCATAAAAGTAGATATTTTCTCAATCCCTGATTTATCGGGATATTGATTGTATCAGATTGTAATGCCTATTTAAGGCCATCTATCAATGAATAAAGTACAATTTCAGATCTATCTCTTACATATTTACTTTTCTCATGAAATTGATCCTTTTGAGTTCTAGACTGCAAACAACCATTGGTGTGCTAAAATAGTGTGCTTTGTCCATTGCCTGATTTAGACATAAGCAGACTGGTGAATAAGAATTCAACCAACTCGATGTTCCATGTCTAACACCAAAATAAAATCGAGTTTTACCAAGGTCTATCATCTCAAACAACTTGTTCATCTAATGAACATTCATGAGCATAACTTATCATTCTAGCATCCCTTCCCAATCAAGTAGTTACTTAGAATAGTGAACGTCTCAATTTGAACACATGAGCACTCCATGGTTTAGAGTTACTTGAATTGGGTATAACCATGTCCATTGAAACTCTTATGTATATCTTTAAATCAAGATCCTCATAGAGATATGTTGTAATCACATCCATTAGCTGCATACTTAGTTTGTTGGACACTATCAAACTGATAAGGTAGTGAAAACTAATGATCTCTATAATCAGAGAATACATCTCCTGATAATCAATACTAGGGCATTGGGAAGATCCCTGCGCCATAAATTTTTATCATTATGCTTCCAATCAAAGACTCGTTTATGTCTAAATGGCTTACCATTCAGTGGCCATAACACTACCATACCAAAAATTTGTCATTTGTAAGAAAGTCTAGTTCAGCCTAGATTGCAACTTTCCATATCGGTCAATTTGCTCTATGTTGACAATCCACAACTAAGCAATGTTCCACTTTATCATCGTCAATTCCTGATCAACGGAATAAGTAAATGCATCATCAACGACCATAGAAGAACCGATAAATTACCATTGTGTTGGCAAAAAGCTGTAACCGCTTAATTTATGCCCTACTAAACCGTTCTATGAATTAACATGGGGAACCGAGATGTTCAACTTCAATCTTAATCGACATGCAATAATAAACAATATATTGTGATGTAAACTTTTCTACACTATCCAATCTAATAAACTTGATTAGATTATCTGGGTGGTGAGCCCGAAGCTTAATTAACTGTGCGAGGAGTTTTGTAAATGCAGCGTACCATGTGGATTGCAAAGACATATGATCTATGTGTCGATACAACAATTAAAATCATATACAAACAGCCTGCATACCGGTTTGATTCATCCACAAATATATTCTTGGAATCTGTGGAGGAATGGAAGTTGTATCTACATCAAAAGACCATCATGCATGTAAACATCATTACAAACATGAACAAGCTTTACAAACCGAGCGATGTGCATTGGATTTTTCCATAAAGGCATCTGGTAGAAAAGTATTGTACTCGTTTTGGGGACCGAGTCTAGGCCGAGTGGAATAATCTCACTCCCCCCCATCTAAACCGATGGTTTTACGTATTCCACATGCTTCTTTGCTCTTAAGGACCGATGATCATGAAACTTTCTGAATATCTTAATCATCATAATGCAAAAGCTCATAGGAGGCAAAGTCATATACATAGTAATATAAGTGACTGCATTAGATTAAATGAACCATACCGTAGTAATATATAAACCACTACAAAGCCTCATAAATCTCTCCATATTGCGCTGCTGGCAGCATTCTATGGAGATTGAACACAAAACACTTTACCATTCTCACAATATTATTCCAAGTGAAAATCGTTGGTGCAAAAGTTTCCAAAACTTAACATGGTTCGATTAGAATGCTGATCATAGCAACATCAAATAACCAATGTATAACAACATCTGACCGGTTGAAATGACCCTTGTAGATTAAGTTTTATGGCATGACAAAAACCGATGTAAACCCACATCTGGTGCAGAATTTCAGGTTGGTCGAAATTTTTATGAACCATTATTTGTTGAAAAAACTGATGTAAAACATATCAAAAACACTAATTCCAGGTACATGTTTCGACGAGTTGAAAAAGTGTAAAAAACCAATATGAATTTCTGATACCGATTTTCGACAGGCTGAGGCAAGTTTTCGACAAGTTGAAAATCACCAAATTTTGGGACAGTGGGTGACATTTGATGGGTCGAGATAAACCTTTGATGGGTTGAAGGAAAACCTAAAAAAAATTCAATTTTCTGATAACTGTTTCGACGGGTCAAAAATTACCATCGACGGGTCAAAAAATGAAAATTTTGGAGATAGTAGCATTCCTTTGATGGGTCGAGATGGAACTTTGACGGGTCGATAGTATAAAAAGTATGATCGAGGATCACTTTCGACCGATCGAGGATCACTTTTGACCGATCGAAAGTTATAGTGTGCAAATTTTCAACAGGTCGAAAAAGCGCAAAAACTGATCCAGGAGCCTTTCTTCGACGGGTCGAGGTAAACCTTCGACGAGTCAAAAATTTCCAGGATCAAAATCATCCTCTCTTTTTGTCTCCTATTAATGGTATTTTAGTGACATATTTCTATAGACTATTGTATATTTTGAATCATTCATGCATTATGAATTAAAAAACATTCTTAACACTTTCATATACCGAAAGGAAGAAATTTTTATTACTTTACCAACATAAAAACTTACATCAAAGATTGTTCTTATGCAAAAACCGACTATAGTAAGTCTCAAACCATGGATAAAAACCAAGTAAAAAATAAAGCTAAACTTGATTACATAGCAGGAATATGGGCCTAATACATAGACTACTCAAAAACCGCAGTCTCTGAACTTGCTTTTGTGTCCTCTGCTACAATAAGATTAACTTCACCGCAATCTTCCATCTCATAATCTTCAGTGAAGTTAGTCTCATGTGCTAGATATTGTTGGCACATCTTGTATGCATTCTGGACATCCTTAGGTGCACGACACTATTTGTGCATATGCTTGGTAGAACCACACTTATAGCAAGGTGACAAACTGATAGTAGCAGAATCTGAAGAATTTCCATTATTCCTTGAACCAGAAGTTGATGGATTCTTGTTGGAGTTACTTTGGCCGACATTTTGGTGAGTCTAAGTCAGGTTACGACTATGTCCTCTACCACGACCTTTGTCTGGTCCTCCTCTTCCACCATGGTTATTGTAAGGCTTAGAACGACTGTTCCTCTTTTTCTTACGTGCCTTCCTACCAGTGTTATATGTCCTATGGAACTTTTTAGTATCAGATGGCCTAACATTGTTGTTGAGAAGAATCTCACAATACCGCTATTTCTTGGCCAAACCATTCATGAGATCACTAAAGGATCTCAGTCTTTCTTGCTCATAATCTGTACAATATTTATGTGCAAGTGTGTCCATGGAAGTAGGAAATGTGCTTAAAGACTTCTCGATCATAACCTGATCAATCTTTACAATTCCACAAATACTTGACTTCGATTGTAGCTCCAACATAGTTTGATTGAATGTATCAATATTTGGATAATCCAATAACCGGATTGAATCTCATATTTTTTTTAGTTCTGAAAGTTGTGCATCAGACACATTATTGAACTTATTTTGTAAAGTCACCTACAAAATCGCGGGGTCATTCTTGAGTAGATACTGCTTCTTAAGAACTAGATGTATATGCCACCTCAAAAACATGAGGGCTTAAGTTTTGCAAGCTGGAGTTGGTGGCTCAGTTCCAGGTGGTGGTGGTGGTTGGATAGTATCAGTCAAATTTATACCGAAAGAGTATTCTCAACATTTGACACCCAACGGTGGTATTTTGCCCCTTGTGGGTCAAAGATATCAAACTCAGGTTTTTTCGCCTCTGTTAATGTCATCTACAAAAGAGACAAGAAATATAATTAGTATCTAATCGAATGAACCACGATCACTAATATCAAGTTTAAGGAATAAGAACCATGAACAATGATGTTTGGTTACAAAAATCAATGCAAAACCGGTGGCTTCATACTACTCCCCATAAAATCGTAACTGTCAAATAGTCAGAAAGACCGACTTCCCTTATTTTTCAATGTGAAATCACAATTAACCATGATATTCACTAATAACTGTGATTCCCCCAGGACCGTCATTAATGTTAAACGTTGAGGAAGGGGTAATTAAATCCTCTTTCACTCATATCTGCATTAATCCATAGGAACTAGAGGCATATAATAATTCACGAGAATTAAACTTAGATCTAGACCTAGATCTAGGGTGTTGCGATAATTAAGTTTTTGCAATCTAATTCTAAATCGAAGAGGGTTAGGGGTAATTAAATCATTTTTCAGTCATACCTGCATTAATCCATAGGAACTAGAGGCATATAATAATTCACGGTATTTAAACATAAATCTAGACCTAGATTCAGGGTGTTGCGGTAATGAAGTTTTTGCAACCTAATTCTAAATCGAAGAGGGTTAGTCGATTTACTTCAAATGTGTTATGTTCAGAATGAAAAATTAAAAACTTTGCTGAAAAAAGTTTGAAGTAAAAAGTCCACGAAATCCGGCAGTGGAGATTTCCGGCGATGGTTATACCGTCAGAGAGGGAGGCCGACGGTGGAGGTTTTAGGTTGAAGTTTTTGCAACCTAATTCTAAATCAAAGAGGGTTAGTCGATTTACGTCAAGGGTGTTATGCTCAGAATGAAAAATTAAAAACTTTGCTGAAAATAGTTTGAAGTAAAAAGTCCACGAAATCCGGCGATGGAGATTTCCGGCAATGGTGATTCCGTCAGAGAGGGAGGCCAACGGTGGAGGTTTTAGGTGTTTAGGGGTTTGATTTTTTTCTCTGTTTAGAGTTTGGGTTGACTATCAACTCAAGAACTGCTGATAACGTGTTGAAGGAGAAATATAAATTCACAAGAGATAGATCTGAAATTGTACTTTATTCATTAATAGATGACCTTAAATAGACATTACAATCTGTTACAATCAATATCCCTATAAATCAGAAATTAGGAGAATATCTATTTCTATGCTAATTAAAACAAGATACGGGATATGAGAAATATTATTTCTTTAAACAATGTTGAATTTCAAACTAGATATTGTTTTATTTGTTTTTTTTTATTTTATGGTCATTTTAGATCTGTTGATGGTGAATTTCATACAGATATAAGGAAGAAGGTCAATGACAAATAAGTAAAATAACCATATCAAAAGGCCAACATTATTTACTTCCCATTTCATGTTATGACCTGAACGACCTAATCATTCATTCTCATTAATTGCAATGTGTTATGGAGTCTTGGTTGAAGATACTTTGCTCAGTATGCCCAGAGAGAACAGAAGTTTAAGGTGGACCACCGGATTATATCAGTAGCAGGCTTACTATCTTCCCCTTCTCTTCTCTGCCATCTCTGCTTCCTTTACTGCAAGAATTAAACCCCATATATTACCAAGTATATTTTGATCGCATATTTTCACCGTTCGGTTTGGCATACCATGGCCAACAACGTCCAACACAACCAGGATAACCAACTAAATTGATAAAACATCACATAAGTATCAAGAGAAACTAATTCAGATGTTGTCATACATATTGTACAAATGCATACTGTTTAATCCTAAAGCATTTCGGTTGTCATAAACTGTTAGGGTTTAAGCAGTCAAGTCAGTCTCTTTGGAATTTGGTTGTGCTTCTGAAAGCACGAGGGTAACTGGACAATGATCACTTCCATAGAATCCTGCAAACAGTATTGAATCAAATGCGAGTTAGCTGTGCGTGTTAGCATGCTACGCAGAAAGATAGAGATATGAAATCGATTGGACATTATGAAGATAATGAGATTTGTTTTAGCTAGCTTGTGAAAATCACAACTCCACAGTTTTGGGAAGGAATTGCCAGGAAATTAGTTAGCACCACATATCTCCCATCTTTTAATTCATTTCCAGTTTTAATAACCATAAATTTTATGTAAATCTCATCAAAGAACTATTTTACAGTCCAGTTCTAAGTGCTGCAAGAAAATACACAGCCAGCCGAGGTCTTATTTTAAGTGAAATGAGTCATACCCTCTAATTCAATCCCTTGTCCGTGCATCTTGCAAGAAACAATTCTATCTTTGAGTTGCTCTGCAGCTACAAAATAATCTATCCTCATCCTTTTGCCTCTATACCTGCCAGAAAGCCACTCGGTACATTAATTAGGTAGTGTATATTGTATTAACAGTATATGATTATTCGGTTACTTTTCAGTTATGTTATGTACATTTAATGTTTGTTGCAAAATGAAATAACATGATAATGATTTACAAGCACTTCAACTCGACTGACACAAATAGTTATTTAATTTACAGTGATCCAAACGTTCTTACTTTCCAATGGGATTTCCTGACCAGGAGAAGCCATGCTCCATGTCCTTCTCTTTGTGTAGGAATCGGTACGCGTCACTGAGCTTTCCCCTGAAAAGACAGATTATCAGATAGAAAACCAGCTCAAAAGGTATTCTTGTTAAAAGTAAATAGATATTGAGTTCCTTTTTACACATAAATATTAAATCAACTAAACTGCAGTGAGATCTTAACCTTATCCAATCCCCTCCTTACTTTCCTCATGTATACAGATATGAGGCCATGCAGGCACATAATGTAAGAATGTAAAATGTAAGAGAACAAGTTAATAAGGTATGGTAACGTACTCTCTCATTATGTTACCAAAACGCTTTCTCTCAGACAAGGTAAACCCAGGCTGTCCACAATCCTGCATTATTAAGACAACAAATAATCTCAGTATTTAGTCTAGCACTTATATGGCATATATTGATTGCCGCAGTTCTATATCCTTTATCCGTACTAAAGGTTGAATGCTTAAAAACAGTTTGTGAAATTACACAAAAGAAACAGGGACATCATTAATTATGTATCAAAATAAATGCTGATAAATCTCATAGGAGAAGTATTGACGAATAACATTCACATTCTACAAGTGCCCTCTTCCTAAAAGGTGAGATGCCCGGTGATGGTCAGGAACCTCCAAATTCAATATAAAAAGGAGTGCAGCAGTTCAAATATGTGGCAACATCAGCATGTATCGAAACGAAAGAGATGCAAAAGCAATCCAAAAGAGTGGTTCCTAATCATTCGAGCTGCTTAAATCACATCTTTTGCTAGTTAATTTTACTTAGGACCAGTTGATTAAGGGCCAAATACTTATTATCAACATTTGTTACGACAACGACAACAATGTCCAAAGAAGTTTTAGTTTCAAATATAACCTCTTTATTTGGAGGAACATAGCCATTTTGCTTTGCTGTACTGAAAAATTCTGGATGACTCACATCAATCTCTTCATGACTGCATACGAAATTAGATTAAGATAGAAAACTATTAGTTCCTCCACAAGGATAACAACATATCTAATGTGGTACATAAGAATATAACAAAGGTTATATTACAAAAACATTTTTCTGGTAAGTAAAGAAAAAAATTGCAACACATTACTAAATTAACTTACTAAACGGTGAAAATGAAATAAAGAAAACAAGATGAATTAAAAAAAATTGGACCAGTAACAAAGTACTGATTCTTCTAAACAATGGACCAAACAAACTTTCTTTCAGGAATTATGTAGCCAAAATTTCATATTCTGAACATATCAAAGTAGCTCTAAACCATCAAATGTGTGCACTTATCATAAATTCCTAGCAGGGCATGTTTCTTCTGATTTGTAGCTCAAGCTTCCGAAGTTGCAAAGACACTCACCTGACATTAAGATCACCACACCATATGAGAGGCTTATCTGAACATTGCAAAACAAACTCTAAGATCCTTTTGTCCCATTTTCTTCTCCTCATGAATGAGTTCTCTTCCTCCTTCCAGCCATTGTTTGGTGCATATGTATTCAACAATTGAAATGTTTCAAATTCAGCCAAGATAACACGACCATCTGGTTCATGCTTTGAAGCTGACAAAAGACAACTTAATTACAATTTGTGCCACTCACACAAAAGAGTACTTGGGATACTTGAAATACAAGGATGCATTCATTTGCATAGAACAGATAGTTGATAACTTGATACTGAAATGCAAAGAAAATCAAGTAAACGAAATTATCTTAGGCCTTTTTAGGTCACTAAAATGTTTGCAAGTTGACTATAAGCCAGTTTCAGTATATGAATTCAATAGATCTCATTATTGACCAGCAAACCTTTTCTGTCAAGATTGAAAAATACTTTTTGGGGTTGGAAACACTTTTTTACAATCAATGCAGTCCCTGCATACTTTGAATCTGAAAGAGACCACCACACGCGATAATTTTCAAAGGGTGGATCGGACAGGGCACGCATTAATATCTGCATAATCAGAGAAGGGAAGAAACAGAAGCAACATATATATCAGCAATGATCTTGAGTCTTGCACTGTTGCATAACATGATCAAATCAAAGATAAAAGGACGAAACCCAAAAGTTTGGAGAACTTGAATCTAGGATAGGCTGGATAGTAAATTCAAGTGAGTGAAGCATGGATTTGTGGAATGCATATACCTATGAGAACTAAACAGTTTCAAGAGAACAAATTTCATTTCTTAGAACACGTAAGAACAATATAAAACGAGAAAACTAATTAGGAATTTCTAGCCTATCTAGAGAGTAAAATTTGGTAAAGTCTAGTTGATATGAGTAAATTTATTGTGATTACAAGCCCAACAGTTCAACGTGCATGCTCTCAACCGCTAAAATTTGAAAGTCAAAGAAGCTTTGAAGAGTCACGTACCTGCTTTTCTTCACGTGATGTGCTTGTGTCATCTTTCAATTCTCCTGGCCGTTTAGGTGCACCCTTTGACCCAGCAGCAGGCATTCTTACTTCCTGATATTGCTAGGCAGTTAGAAAGTTGATCCACATGCACTTACAAGGCAATCTCTTTTAGAATCAGTACTTAGCAAGCACAAAGCAGATGAACAAGTGACCAACAGAATGATCCAAGTAAAGCAACCAAGCAGCAAATGTTTCAGAAACGAAATTATGAAATAAGCAATCAATCCAAAATTTACTCATATTAACTAAACTTTCGACAGCATATGGCCAAAAGACTTGTCCTTCAAAACTAAAAGACTAAAACTTTTGCCATGTTTTTACTCTATATAGATCATAAACTAAACCCAGCTACCAATTCTCTTTACCAACAGCTCAAACCACAAGTAATAAAAAAAAAAATCACACACCATTACAGTGATTACACCCAATACTGATATGCAATCACAAACATACATCAATGCCGCATAAACCCCAAAACCAAACCGTGCCAGAAACCGAAATGCGTACCCCAAAAAAGAAGAGAGAATGCGATACCTGTATGGCAATGACATCTGGGTCGAATGTGGTAATGAATTTAGTGAACTCAGGCCAGTCCTTCTTCACCCGAAGAAGAAAACTGTTGGCATTCCAAGTCAAGAACTTGGTCGGCTCTTTCTTCTGGGTCTCCTCCGTTGATGCTTCTCCATTTTTGGGGGATGAAAGGTTGGGTTTTTTGGCAGACCCATCTTTCTCTACCGGCTTAAAGAAGCGCTTCATGGTCTCCTAGGCAGACACTGCTCTTACAGTAGTGTTTGTTCCCCCAAGACACTTTTCTATGAACTACGTATTTAATTGGGTTAAACTTGCACCGACCCGAACCCGAGTATAAGAAAAAAAATATAACAAATTATAATAAAGGACAATATGGATGTGCCACATACATTTAAGGACAATGTCCTTAATTTTGGACAATGGAGAACAAAATCTTACAAATTAGGACATTTTGTTATGGTGATGACACGTGTCATGTGCAACTTTACCAATTTAATCTCAAGCATTCCCATATATAATGCCCTGTTTCTGAAAGAAAGAAAAAACGGTACCCGATTTCCCTAAAATTGGTATCCGATTTTCTCAAAAACCAGTGACTTTAACTCCAAGGTCTCGATCGTAAGCTGTAACGATCGATCTTCTACGCTTCATCGACTTGATTGCAAGCAGCAACGACGAATTTTTTTACGTTTTGTAAACCTGCATTCAAGTTTGAAAAGCTTCTTGTTCAGTGAAGCTTGATTCATCGCGATTTTGTGTTTTTGGAGTAGCGGTGGTGTGATTTCATCACGAATCTGTGTTGAAGCTAAAATCAGCAATTCTTGGTGAGTTTTTCTTAAGTTTTTGTTTGTTCATGTGTTTTTTTTTGTGTTTTTTCACCGTGATTGTTATATGATTAGGTTTGGTTTTGATATTATGTGTTTGATCGAAGTTTATTTTTCAGGAAATCATGTGATTTTTCTTCTTTTTTTAAGTTGCAGATGAATGATTCTACTTGGTTTGGGGTGTTTACCAGTTGAAGCATGTTTTTTATTAATATCAGTGGTCTCTGTTCCTGCTGTGTTTGTGTGACATATGTTGCAATCTATGATGTCTAATCTATTTTTTTAGTAGCAGTTGTGTTTGTTTTTTCCGTATCATGTGATTGTTCTTATTTTTTCAGTCGCAGTTGTTTCATGTAATGGTGACTTTATTTTTTTTAGTAGCAGTTGTAATCTATGATGATAAATCGAGTTTTTTTAGTAGCAAGGTTGTTTGTTGTTTTTTAAGTAGTAGCACATGAGTTTTTTAGTAGTAGTTGCTTCATATGATTGGTTTTTTAGTAGCATATGCATATAAAATTGTGTTCCTTACTAGAAATTGGTCATTTTTTGTTGGGGTTGCAATAATTACTGAAAATGTTGATGGAGTGGTGTGGCTTGCGGTGCAGTGACACGCTGTTTTGTTTTGATATGTTTTATGTTTTGAGTTTAAAATCAGGATAATTGATTCATCACGCATTTTTAACAATTTTCAAATTGTTATTGTTATATTGCTTATTTTTTCAGTGGCAGTGACTTTGTTTGTTGTGTTTTTGTCACTGTATGTTTCAATCTATGATGTTAAATTGAGTTATATTGCTTGTTTCTCTGTACCAGTGATTTGATTACTATTGCTTTTACAATCAAGTAGCAGTTTCTCATTTTGGTTGTTTTTGTGTGTGTAGTGATGGCGTTTCTTTCAAACCTTGCAAAGATTATATATGGTAGTGAAGACCTTCTTATCCCATTGATGAAGTCGACCAAGTTTGATGAACTTTGCTTTCAAATTCTCTCTAGGTTTCGAAATCTCAAACCAGGAAAGTTCAATTTGAGGTATTGTTTTATTGATTCACATAATACAATTTTAGAAACATATGAAAATATCGTTTATATGTTTGAGGTCTATGAGCATTTACCTGCTTTCAAATGGATAGAGATCAATATTTTAGATATTGGGGTAGGGTGTTTAGGTTTTATTAAAGAAGCATTAGTCCCTGAAACTGTTTCGGATGATGATGTATGCTTTCAACATCACAATGATGATGAAGAGGTAAGCAACGATGATTCCAATTTTCAGAAAGATGACAATATGGTTCTAGAAAATTTTGTTAGTAAAAGCAGTAAGAGAAAGTTTTGCTGTGTGGAGTGGGGAGATTATATTAGTCACATTGGTCAATTTTTTAATGGCAGAGCTGTGGAGTTTAGGGAGAAGTTATGCAAGTATTATGTGGACAAGGGTTTTGACTTTAAATATGTCAAGAATGATGGGAATCGTGTTACAACAATATGTGCGGAAAAATGATGTGAGTGGTCTGTCCATGGTACTTTATGCGAGACAAACGGCTACTTTTACTTGAAGAATCTGAATAAAAATCACACCTGTGTCACTATATCATCTCGTGAGAATCCTAAGAGGCTAAGGAGTAAAGTTGTTGCCAAAATCATAGCCGACAAAGTTCGTTCCCCTTTGCTGAAGCCAAAACATATTATCAATGACCTGAAGTCCAACTATGGTGTAGATATTCAGTATCCTACAGCCTACAGGGCTAGGGGCGTTGCCAATCATATTTTGAATGGCAGAGAAAGCACTGGATATGGTTAGTTGCCTTGGTATATTGATGCTTTGAGGCGAACCAACATTGGTTCTCATGTTGTGCTCGAAGAAAGGGAAAAGAAGTTCCTCCGTTTGTGTGTTGGTTATCAAGCATCAATTGCAGGGTTCCGTTTTTGCCAACCGATATTGTTTCTAGACGGGACATTCATCAAAAACAAGTACAAAGGAATGCTTTTGGGTGCATGTGCCAAAAACGAGAACAAAGGTACCACTTTGTTGTTTTCAATATTTTTTCCGAGGCTTTTATTTTTTTCAGTAGCAATAAATGGTGAGGCTTTTATTTTTTTTCAGTAGCAATGACTGGGAACTTTTGTTTTCTCTTTTCATTTATTTTTTCAGCATCAGCTGTGCGAATTTGTATTTGCAGTATTAGAAATATGACTTTTTGTGTTATCTTTTTGTATGCTTTTGCAAAAAAAATTCATTTGCTTTTGCTACAGTTGATTCCGAAAGCAAAGACAACTGGACTTGGTTTCTTGAGCAACTGGCAATTATGTTGGATGATGATGCTCGTAATATTTTTTTCATGACTGATAGGGGAACTGGACTTATTGATACTATTACAGAGGTGTTCCCATCTTCTCCTCATTCTTATTGTTATAAGCATTTGAAAGATAATCTCAATGAGAGGTATCTGAGTAGTTTTAGTGTTAAATTCAAGAAGCAAATTTTGAGGCAGTTTGGTAACTATATGTATGCGAGAACAAAGTAGATATTCGATGAGAGGGTGGAGCAGTTGCAAAACTCTCGAGGTCCGATCAATGATTTTTTTAAGGACTTGCATCATAAACGCTATGTTATTTCTTATTTCCTTGGAAAGAGGTATGGCGAGATCAGCAACGTCCTTGCTAAGAGCTACAATAGTATGATAAGGGATGATAAGTGCATGCCACTGCCTTTGATGGTTGACTACATCCGTGTGAATCTGATGGAGAAGTTCTCAAAAAGAAGGGATGATTTGGCTCAGTGGCAAAGTGTACTGTGCCCTAAGATGGAAAAAAAATTGCGAAAGAGGATAGACACAAGAAGGAATTGGAAGGTGAGGATTATGTAGCAGTTTTCAGTTTTCATTTTGCACTTGTTTGCATCTGCATAGTATCTATTTTTATTTTATTTAGCATCTGTTGATATGTTTTTCTCTTATTTAGCATCTGTTGATATGTTTTTCTCTTTTTTTTTCAGCAGCATTTTGAGTTTCTATAAAGGTGTGTTCATTTCAGTAGGAGCTAGTGTCTTATTTTTTTTCATTTTCATGTAAGCAGCAGTGTTGATTAGTTGAGCTTTTTATTATTGATTACATTTTATTAAATGAAAAGGATGATAAACCTTCGTGAATTCAAAGCGGCATATTGCTATTTTGATATTATTTAGCTGTTTTTTTAGTATCAGCTTATGAGCAGAACACCTATATTAAGTGCTGATAGATTAATGCCTCTTTTTTCAGTAACAGCAATTCATTATTCATTTTTTTAGTATCAGCTTTCTTTTTTCAATAACAGCAGTTCATTATTCATTTTTTTAGTATCAGTTTACAGGCAAAACACCTTTATCAAGTGTTAACAGACTAGTGCCTCTTTTTTCAGTAGCAGAAGTTTATTATTCATTTTTTTAGTATCAGCTTATCTTTTTTCAGTAGCAGAAGTTTATTATTCATTTTTTTAGTATCAGCTTATCTTTTTTCAGTAGCAGAAGTTCATTATTCATTTTTTTAGAATCAGCTTATCTTTTTTCAGTAACAGTTTTTCGTTATTCATTTTTTTAGTATCAACTTATATTTTTTCAGTAATAGCAGTTCATTATTCAATTTTTTTAGTATCAGATTATCTTTTTTCAATAACAGCATATCATTATTCATTTTTTTAGTCTCAGCTTATGGGTAAAACACATTTACCAAGTGTTAATAGACCAGAGCCTCTTTTTTCAGTAGCAGTGCCAAATTTTTGAGCAGCAGTTCATTTTTTTTCTTTTAAGTACTATTGCTCAAAGTCAGAAAACAATCATTTCATAAACACATAAACAATATTTAGTTCATAAACTTGATCATAAAACCAGAAACTTAGTCATAAAAACCATCAGTAGCAATTTGAGCAACATTAAATTCCCTACTAGTAATTACATTAACTGATTAGTACATATAGTAATACTTGTCAAGGTCTCATTCCACTTGTTATCAGCCCATGAATTTTGACACATAACTTTCTTTGTCGTCCATAAAATCCATCATCATGCTTGCACGGTACTTGTACACATCAACTTTCAACCATTTTTCTGGGATTGGCTCGCCCTTTGACAAATTTTTCATAAAGTGCAAAACAAAAATTCCACAATCATTCCTGCAGTTGCAAAAATATAACAGCATTCTTAGTTTTTCAATAGCAACATATCCGCAATAATTAAGTAGCAGCTGAATCACAACAGTAAATATGTGGAAGTTTTTTTTAGATTATCATTCTGTAGCACAAAAACAATAATTTTGTATAAATTTTGTTTTTCACTTACGATGGCTCTTGAATTGCGCAGTTTTGATCATTTTTAATCTCAAAGATGAATGTATATGTCTTGTCCAAAACGTCAAGCTTAGTAGTTTTTCTTCCTCGTATTATGATGCCCAGATAGATTCAATTTTGTTTTTCTGTAATGATAACAATAATCATTTTTTCATGGTTATTTGTCAGCATATCATTTTTAAAATAAAATAGAAAAGAACTATAGATGATACATACCACTTGTTCTACTCTATTGAAGTCTTTGTCTTGGATACCTTCAACTCTTGGTCTTGTAGATTTGTAGTGAGTCCACTCCTTCTTCATTACATCGAAAACAAGTAGTGTGAAGTAGAATTGTTCCTGCCCATGAAGAATCGGAAAAATAGCAATTACTTTCCTCCTAGATCAGTCCTGGTTTTATCTTTTAGCATTTTCTTCACATTTTCTGAGTACTTGTCGGAGTTTGGATGATGTTGTAACAACTACAGTAAATATAAACAAAGATAATTCTGAAAGGACCCAATCCCGATTCAGTTACCTAAACCGGAATCAAACCCTTTCGAAAATACGAACCAACAAAAAAATTTTAAAATTTCGGCAGAGTTTCGTTACTAGCGTTGAATTACCATAACCTGCACGCGGAAAAATACACTTCATCCTATGCCACAAAAAGCAAACCGTGGGCACCAATCCCATCCGGATTTCTCAACATCAATATAATCAACAACAGTAAATAAACTGTACTATGTATATATGTATATCCGTGAAAATCCGCACAAACATGTATCAGAATGTATCAGAGCGACCTCTAGAGTAAAACATATGCAATATGTACATCAGTAGGCGAAACAAGAACCTACTGGAAAACACAGGTGACTCTGATCACTAGCCTCCAAACCGCGACGTGAAAACACCAAAACCTGAACTGCAACTGGGCACGGAAACCGAAAAGCCCAGGGGAAAGACAATAAACACGTTAGAGTGAGTGGACAAAAATAAATGTCTTTCACCAATTAATATATATGTTATAAAAACATATGCGAGTCCAGGTAAATAGAAATAATAAAGTACACGAGGTAAATCATACTTCTCCAGTGTACTGAGCATGCAAGTAAAAATCTCACGGGGTCACTCATGGACTCCTCCGTGCTAGTACAGTCAGAATCACGGGATCCCAGACCCACACGTGACTCTAGCCAGAAATGGCCTCAGATCAAAGGTCTGCCTCCCCCCGGTAAAGACCTCGGGTCAGGAGTCACAGCCTCCCCTGGCAATAAAGCCTACCATCGGGGATCAGCCGAGAGGCAAGTGTATCGATACAACAACGTAACCACGACTGTACTCTGTGTAAACCAAATCATAAAAATTTCGATGCAAATGCATGAAACAGCATATAAGTATATGTATAGTCGTATACGTATATTCGTATATATATAATCATATAATCGTAATACATATGCTCATGTAATCCGTAATCTCAATATGCATGCTCAAGTTCGTAAATCATATGAAAGACTCGCAAATAATCCGTGAAAAGAAATTGTCCACTCACAGGTGAGCAAAACGCGCACTCGCGCTAATCTCGTGGTCCGGCGGAAGATCCCTCGCCTGAAGCACGATCACGATCTCGATCTCGATCTCCTGAATGTTCACAAAACATAACTGATCAAAATCATAGTTCTCAACACTGTACTGATGCACGGAAACCAACCGTTCCCGGAAATACGAAATGCAGTACAAAATGAATTACGGAAATCCCGAAATCCCAACTCGAAATCTCGACTGAAAATCGGCTACCCAAATCAACCCGAAAACCTCCGTACGATAACCAGGGCGCGATTACGAGAAAAATGACATTAAAATTGTCGAAATCTGAAAAGTTGACTTTTCCTCTCCGGAGCGCCGCCGTTGACCACCGTTGACCGCCGCCGGCGGCGGCGGCGCGCCGTCAACGGTGGAGTTTCACGGCGGAAAGCTCCAGTTCCCAAGGTCTCATCAAGGCAAACAAGTTTCTCTTCTACCTCACATACCAATTCCAAGCAGAACTACCTCAATTCCACAAAACCAGATCGAAAATCCTAAACCGAAATCCTATTCGGGTTCATCCCAAAACCTCCTCTCATCCAAAACCATTTACCCAGTGAGCTTCACCTAGGTGTGGGGAGCAAAACCCCCAACAACCCCGCCCCCAACACACGTCGGAACCACCTCCGCCGTCGCCGGCGAACTTCGCCAATTCGGCCTTAATCGAACTCCTTCCAAACTTCACCAATTCTCATCAAACCAAAGCTATACACACTCAAAATCACGAGAGAAAGCAAACTATACCTGTCCCGTGGCGGATGGTGGCCGGAATCCGGTCACCGGAAGTTGAAGCCGAAACGGGAAACTCTCCTCCCACGGTCAACGGTCAAAGTTTCCAAAATAGGAAAGTCAACGTCTGGTCAACCGAAAACAATGTTTTACGACTAATTCTCGACTATTTCGCTATTTATACTCGAGCCTCGAGTCAATCGACGGTCCGAAATGAAAATACGGAATGATTCGGATAACCACAAAACAATCGGATAAACTCGTAGAAACCCGAAACTTCAAATACTCATAAAATATTCCTCGATTTTTGGAAAAATCTTCCGGGACCGCCCACAAGCTCGAAATCACGTACTCTACAATTTCCGTGAAGACACCCAACTCAAATTCTCAACTGAAAACATAGTCGCGAATCGAATCGATAAACCACACAATGTCGTAAAACTGCGACTATAACCAAATCTCGAGAATCGTGCCAAACACACATCTGATTTTGGTTCGGGTCGTCACAAATTCAGTGTCATTATTAGTCAATAGTTTACTCAGTAGCAGATTTCTAAAAACTTTACCGTAAAGTTGCAATCCATGTCGAAACTTTGAATTTTTTCTCTCATCTGGATGATTCTCATGTACGAGTTGATTATGAAATTTGAAACAGCTGAATCCTTCGACAACTCCTCGACATTGTTTCGAAAGCATCCTGGTACAAAAGGTTCCTTGCCATAGTTGAGAATAACATTAGTTGTTTTTCCAATTTCCAATGACACATTACTGATAAAAAAAATTTACTTACGCCAGTTCTTTCTTTTTCCAGTACAACTTAATCGTTTCATGGTGTTGCTCGTCCATCTTCTTGAAAACTTGGTATTTCTTCCAATTTAGTGTTCTCTCCTTGTTGTCCTCCTTTTTCTGTTTCTCCTAGTTTTCATCCTGCTTCTTCTTCTTCTTGCAAACTGGAATGTCATACTCTTTCATATCCTTCTCCTTCCTGTCTCCTCTGGTTTTAATCCTCTTAATTATCGACCTCTGTTTTTCTTTAGTAGCAACTTCCCCTGTGTCTTCATCATCCTCCGAGCTCAATGCGACATTCTGGAGTTCTATTATTTTCTGATCCAATAGTTTGCATTTTTTTTCCTCATTTCATCTAATTCTTCATCTTTCTGAGACATCATTCATTGGAGCAGCACCAATTTTTTCTTGTAATTCTATTTTTTCACCCACAGCCTTTCTATGAATTCATTCTTGCATCTGCATGACTCGATTACGGATGAAGCCATGTGTTGCTTCAACAACGCCTCATCCTGCCATTGCTCAATCGTTGTCAACCATTCTTCATCTTGAGTATTGCGCAGCGGAGAATCTAGGTTGGCTTCGTTTAAAATCAGCTCCTCCCATTCATCAAGGTATTCTTTGATGCATCTTCTCTGGTCATCGTCCTCATCTACAACTTCTGTAGCTGGTGGTGTCAGTTCTGTTAACGGTGGATCAACAAAATAATTGCTGTAGTCCATGGGTTGTGAGTCACCATCATGTCCGCTAGCTGCTTCATCTTCCTTAGTTTCAGGAGCAATCTTCGCAGAGTTGTATGTTCTTTTTCCTCAGTAGCAGAGTTTACTTTAGGCGGTGGCTCGTGTTCTTTAGCAGTAGCGGCTTGCAGTTGGAAAGAAAATGGATATTTGTCTTCCACAGTCGCATCTTCTCTAACAATAGGCATTGCTTATGCAAGTTTCTCGAAGTTGAATGAGGAAAGTGCAACATCATCTTCGTGCGGTTGTTCCTCTTCCTCAGCAGCATCTCCTTGCGGCTATTCCTTTTCCTCAGCTTCCTTTTTCCGAGCATCAGTGTCTTGCTGCATGCCATCTGCTTGGTCTTCATCAGCAGGGGCTTCATGTGGTTGTTCCTATTCCTTAGCAGCATCTTTGTGCCACTGTTCCTCGTCCTCATTTTTTTTTTCTGAGCATGCATGTCATTTGCTTGGTCTTCATTTGTTTGTTCTCCATTGTTATCTTTCTTCTCCTCATCATCTTTGTCGTCTTCATCTTCTTCTCTAACGTCTTCTCTAACAACGTCATCATTGTCTTGGTAATCTTCCATTTGATGTCTCGTGCGGTCATTCCATACTGCTAATGTCAGAATTGGATTTTCAGTTTCTTTTTGTCCCTATTCTGCTTTTTTGCAGGCCCTGTGTGCATTTTTTTTTACAGAAATACAAACAAAACAAATGTTAAATGTAAATGAAATTTATATAATAGCAATGACAACTTAAATAGTAGCATACATTAATAGCACTATAACTTTATGCAACATTTTGTCAGTATTAGACATCTACAACACTAACTATATGGATACACTCAAAAAATAACAGTAGTAATAAGAATCACACATTTTTCTATATCAAAAGGCATTATATGAATTAACACAGTAGCAGTAACAATCTATTTGCACATAGCAACATTTTTTCAGTAACAGACATTAATAACATTATAACTCTAACATTTTTTTAGTAGAAGACATCTATAACACCATAACTCTATACAACATTTTTTAAGTAACATACATTAATAATACTATAACTCTATCATTTTTTCAGTAGCAGACATTAATAATACCATAACTCTAACATTTTTTCAGTAGCAGACATCTATAACACCATAACTCTATACAACATTTTTTTTCAGTAACAAACATCTATAACAGTATAACTTTATGCATACACTCAAAATAACAATAATAATAAGAATCACACATTTTTAGGGCATTATAAGACATTATATGAATTAACTGAGTAGCAGTAACAATCTATTTGCACAGAGCAACATTTTTTCAGTAGCAAACATTAATAATACTATAACTTTAACATTTTTTCAGTAGCAGATATCTATAACACCATAACTATATACAACATTTTTTAAGTAATAGACATCTATAACAATATAACTCTATGCATACACTCAAAATAATAGTAATAATAAGAATCACACATTTTTAGGGAATTATATGAATTAACACAGTAGCAGTAAATGAAATTTATATAGTAGCAGTGACAAATTAAATAGTAGCAAAGATTTTTTGCTCACTGCAATAGACTTTTTCTTCGTCTTCTTCTTCTCGTCTTTCTTCTCCTCGTCTTTCTTCTTATTCTTCTTCTTCTTCTCGTCTTTCTTTTTCTCGTCTTTCTTTGCTTTCTTGCTTGGTTTCATTTCTTTTGTCTCGCCCTTTCTCTTTTTAAGTAGTGTCGACGTCATGAAATCGTCATCATTGTTGTTATCTCCCTCACTTTTAGCTGACATTGGTTTTGTTGTTATGTCAGACTGTCTTAGCTGTCATTTTATTCATTATCAGTACCATATACATGTGTTGGTAGCATAAATTTTTTTTACCTTTTTTGTTTTGTTTGTTTAGCTTGATTGATTCTATGCTTGTTTTCCCTATCTTCTTCCACAAATTACGCAGATTCCATTGTGGTCAAGATAGAACCCTTATTACGTTGCCTCCTTCTCTTGCAGTAATTATGTTACTATTCTCACAAAGTCAATACTACATGTAAAGAAAACAAAGTAAGACATATAGTTTAGATAGTTTTTACAGCAGTAACACATGAAGTTCAACGTGTTAAACAGTTCAGCGTGTACGCGAGTACTGCTTCTGCCCAATTGTAGTTTTTAAAGTTGTCCAGGTCTTCTATGCGGTTGACAAAGAACCATGCCAATGTTGATCCAGCCCCCGCAAATAGGAATGTACAAAAAAGATAGCGAGTATCAACTTTGTTGCGTCGTCCACCCAGTTTGGATTTTTTCTCCTCCTCATAATCACGAGGTTCAGTTGATTGGATATTTTATCCTTGAGCATCGATCAATTGTGCTGAAATATGCATTGACAAAGGCATTATTCTTTGGCCTAGTAGATTCATCTGCTTGCATTATCTCCCCTACTTACGAAGGAAAATATAAAACAGTGAGTAGCATTTTAATAAACAATAGCATCTGATAAAGTTTGTCAAAATCTATAGCAGTAGTTTCTAAAATGATGGTAATACCTGAGTTTCGTAAGGTAAAAATTTCTTGCACGTCTTCACTCCTTATTTCACCCATTTTGTTGCAAATCTTAAATGTCTTTGTTTTTCCGTCAAAGCTGTTGAGAAGTTTTTTCATCATTATATCTGACTTCTTCTCCACAGCATCCATATGACCTTTATAGAACACAATGATTAACTGTCCGAAGGGTGTGTCATCCAATCGTGCCTTCAAACTTTCCAGTTCTTGTTTGTGTTCTAGTTTATTGAAACTACCCTTAACCCCCAACATCAAATTTTCCATTGTTGATGTGGTGCATCTGTACTGTAGAGTTTTTTCATTTGGATCCGCTTTCACACGGGGTCTCCCACGAGGTTTCTTCTCATTTGTCTGGACCTTTTTCTTAGAGTTGTTGCTTCTTTCCTTAGCCATTTTCTGCAACAAAATAATATCATCTAATGTTAACTAGAGCCATTTATTAAATATTCAGGAGCAGACATTAATAACATTATAACTTTATGCAACATTTTGTCCATACCAGACATCTACAACACTATAACTATATGGATACATTCAAAATAATAGTAGTAATAAGAATCACACATTTTTCTATATCAAAAAGCATTATATGAATTAACATAGTAGCAGTAGCAATCTATTTGCACAGAGCAACATTTTTTCAGTAGTAGACATTAATAACACTATAACTCTAATATTTTTTTCAATAGCAGACATCTATAAGAGTACCCGCACCGGTGAATTGAGTTTGCTTGTGCTATTTGAGGATGAGTAAGTATTGTTTGAGGTGGAGCAGTCACTATTAATCAAATAGAAAGTGCAGTTGCTGTTTTTCGCGCAGCGGTGCCAAGAAATAGCACCTCCTATCATTGTTCATAAATTAATTTTTTATTGATTTGTTTTTTCATTTTCAACCAATCCATAAACGGCACGTGTTGTTGTCGTATAAATAATTGAATAAGATTTCGGGTAAGATTTCTGACGAATGGAGAGTTGATACGTGTCACATTGACAAAACGTTATCGGGTAAATAATTGCACAAAAATTTTCAATAAAATTTTCAACCAATCATGAGGCAACACGTATCATCTCCACGTATCGTTATCGTCCTAATAATTGGTGTAAGATTCTCGGAGAGATTTTCGACCAATTGAAATCCGACACGTGTCATCATATTATCTAATCAGAATATCTACACTTGGCTATAAATTTGTTGATCAGTGCTCATTGTTCACTCACATCGTTTTCAACCATATATTCTAGATTCCGATAAGATGAATCCTTTTAGTTTTGAGAATTTTTTCCGGAGGAGGCGACAGCAACGTCGGCGAAATGCCAAAATTGCTAATGCTTTCATCACTGAAGCGGTCATGGTCGATGCAATGTTCGATGATGCACCACCTCGCCGCCAACTAAATGAAGAAAGAATGAGGGAGTCAAGGGGATATAATCTGATGGAGGATTACTTCATCGAACACCCCGTTTTCAACGAACAAGCCTTTCGTCGAAGGTACCAAATGAGTATGAATTTATTCAACTATATAATGACGAATCTCTGCAACCACGACCAATTTTGGCACCAAAGAGCTGATGCCACTGGATTGGTTGGACTTCTTCCACAACAAAAGATGATTGGCGCTCTTCGTATGTTGGCGTACGGCTCAACCACATATTAGTGTGCTGAAATAACAAGGATAAGTGAATCCACAACACTACAATGCATGAAGAAGTAGTGTATGCACATATACGAGCTTTACGGTGAGCTCTATCTCTACGCTTCAAATGCCACAGACATAACCCGACTTCAAAAGAGAGCAAGGCATCGTGGATTTCCTGATATGATCGGAAGCATTGACTGCATGCACTGGGAATTGAAGAACTGCCCCACAGCTTGGCAAAAGGGCATTCTCGGGGTGGAAGAAGCGTCCAATTATTATTTTAGAGGCAGTGGCCTCATATGACACGTGGATATGGCATAGCTTCTTTGGGGTATCTAGATCACAAAATGATATCAACGTGCTCCACCAATCGGACATATTCGATTCGCTCCTTGCCAGAAACAGTCCGAGTGCAACTTATAAAGTCAATGGTATGATTTACCACAATACTTACAATCTAGCTGATGGTATATATCCCCGGTACTCCTCGTTTGTGAAAACAATCTCCAATCCCCATGAGCTACCACAGAAACTGTTTTCCAAGAAACAAGAGGCATACCGCAAAGATGTAGAGAGGTGCTTTGGGATTTTGCAATCTCGTTGGGGAATTATTCGGCATGCAGCTAGGTGTCATCACCAATCAACATTGAAGAGCATCATGTTGGCTTGCATTATAATGCATAACATGATTGTCAAAGAGGAATTTGTGGATGAGGAGTTCGAGGAGTTGGAAGAAGAAGATATACAAAACCTATCAACTGCTTTCACAGTTTATGATGAACCAGTGGATGAACAAGGTAATCGCATTCCTTTTGAGCATGTTTGAAGGGATGAACAAAATGAATAACGATTTTGTCGACCGTGTTGTAGATCTCCAATATGCGTACATCCATGGAGAGTTGCAGAAGGACTTAGTTAAGCACAACTAGTATCTAGAGACCGGCGAAGGGCTTTAAATGATGTGTGTGTGTGTAATTTTAATTAACTTGGTTTGCAACATGTTTGGTTTATTTGTTTTTCTTTTTGGTTGTTTGAGTGATGTGTGTTTGATTTTAAGTCATTATGTTTTATTGTAATGTGCGTGAGCTTTGATGGAACAAAAAAGTGCATTTTTATTATTTGAAAATTTAAAGTACATATATAATGACATTAAAAGCCTAGAATTATTGGAAATTTAAAGTACATAATTTTATAATGGCAAACAAATACCAAACTATTGAAATAGTGGGCGATAACAATTTGAAAATGCTTTATCACTACCATCTCCTTCCTCTTCCTCCATTTTCTTAAGGATATTCTCTTTTTTTCTTCGAAAAATACCTCTTCAATTTTGGGGTCATAGCATCTGTATCCATTGCCATAATCCTTGAATCCTCCGCTTCAGCCCTCAATTTGTAGTCATTCTCCTTAAGGGCGAGTTATTTTTGGTATAAAGCTAGCTCGGTGACATCACTTTCTTTTTGCCCTGCGAGAAGCATTCTTTGATTTTCCATCATGGTTTTCAAAACCTCATCTCTTTCCTCATTTGAAGATGTCATGGCTCTTTTCCCCTTTCTTTTAGCTTCCTTGGCCGCCTTCACTCTGATTGGTCTAACTGAACTAGAGTACACTTCTTCTTCGTTGCTTTGTGGTGTTGCAATGACTTCATCATCCTCCGTGTCGACGGGGGGAGGCATTGAGGTAAAGGGAGGAGTAGTTGCAGAGTTGGAATATGAAGGAGGTGGTATACTAGGTTTGACGGGCCGAAAATTTGGATGGTTCTTCATCACTTCCTAACATTCAAACTTGGTAAACTTTTTCTTCTTTTATGCCATGTACCATGATTGAGCTTTTCTTATGTAGGGAAAAAAATTTATATGTCAAAATAATATCTAGGAAATGGAGATGTCAATATTGATTAAAATAAATGTAATAAATAATTTATGACAAAATTATTAACACTTACCTCATCTTGTAAATTTGAGCCGGATTGAGCATTCCTTCGTGCATTTGCAAGAGCGGTACCCCAAGTTCTAAAACTCGGCTTCAACTTTGTAAAACGAGAAGAAACTGCGGTTTGGGTCCTAGGCTCCGGCCTTGATTCACCATATGCAATCTCCCAATTTTCCTTATAATCGGCATAGACTTTTTCCCACAATTTGTCAGACTTTTGCATGTTGCCGGTAATAGGACTAACGCTAATACGACAATAAGAAATACAAAATTGCAAATCTTCGGAATCAAGCCAATTTGACATTTTTTGGGAACTAAAATACAAAGGGATGAGAGGAGGATGAAGGAGAAGAGGAATGAAAGGATAAATTTTTTATGCACAAATTTGTGTGAGATGTGAATGAAATTGATGTAGTATTTATAGAAAAATTATAGGGTGTTATTTGTAATTTTTTAGGGTTTATTTTGCAAAATGGCAGAAATTTCTGAAATAACAGTTTCTGTTGAATCTCAGCCATCCGATCAGAATTTTTGATTTGAAATGGACTGTCCATATCAATCTGACCGTTATGGATTTTTATCCATCCAGATCGCCACGTGGTGCCTTCCCATTGGTGCATCATTTTTTTATTTACCATTTATTGGCGCATGTAATACACGCGCCAGGTATAAAAAAAATCGAACCAGGTTGGCGTCACCCACGTGCGTGGGCTCCACCAGCACAGCTCGTACTCCAGCACGAGCAGTTGCTTGATCCTCCAGTCAACGAGCAGTCGCCGCTCGCCTCCATCGCCGCTGCACGTCGCCTTCGGCTCCTGCTCGTGCTACCGGCAACTGGGGCCTGCCTTTTCCTCCTACTCGAGTTGCTCGTGCCGGCACCGGTGTGAGTGCTCTAACACCATAACTCTATACAACATTTTTTAAGTAACAAACATCTATAACTGTATAACTCTATGCATACACTCAAAATAACAGTAATAATAAGAATCCCACATTTTTAGGGCATTATATGTATTAACACTGTAGCAGTAAATCTTATACATCGCACGAAACACAACTTTTAGTATTTGAACAGGTTTTCCATCCACCAAAAAATGTAGAATCAGTGGCTTTTAAATAACAAAAACCCTAACTCAAGTTCAGTACCGCCTGATAACAAAGCCCATTCAAGTTCAATCAAAACACAACATTGCGAAGCTTTTAAACAATAGATTAATCACCGAATAAGTTCAAAATCAACAAATAAACATAATAGCAGTGACAAAATGAGAAGATCTAGTTCGAAAAACACAAAAATAATAATGCAAAGTCAAATATGGTACGAAAATCATCAAAAAACCATCTAGAAGGATCGCGATTCAAAACCATAAGAGAAAAAATTGATTTATTGTTGAATAAATGGAGTAGCAAATGCAAACCTGTATACAAAACGATCAGAACCGCTTTTTGGAGTGTCGGGAAGTGACGGTGATGTTGTATATACTGATGAAGCAGTGACAAAGTTGATTGAGATAATTCAGACGAAGAGACGATACGAATCGGGGGAGACGAAGTGGTGCGATTTTTAGAGTAGCAGAGGGGAGAGATACTGAAGTGAAAGAGCACGATTAGAAAATTTCCTGATATATAAGTGAAGGGTAGAATCGTCTTTTTTATCTATTTAATGAGTCGAGTTTAGCTGCTACTACGTTTGAGCTTAAGGTCATGTCATTTGTTGTCTAAATCAGTTTGCCATTGAATTTTCTATAGGTTATTTTTTTGTTGGCTATCATTCTCTCCAAAAAAAAAATAGGAAATTTTTTTTTTACAGATTACACGACGAAGAACTGAAGTGAAGTTTCGATCTACACGAAGACAAACAGAGCCGTACTTGCTCCAGACAGAAGTCTCTGAAAGACATGAAGAACACAACCAGCCTGTTTCTTTCGATTCTTTTCCTGTTGTTGTCTTCCACCTCGGCACTGCAAAACCAGGTAGTCCTTTTTGTCTCATCTCTGTCAGTTTCAGTTTCGTGTATGCGGATTATTGGTTTTGATTGGGCGAATATATAATATAGATATATTTACAGACGTGAATTTTATGTAAGACTTTTGTTTTGGTTGACAAAATAAAGATTGAAACTTTACTTGGAGACTGTAGCAAATCAAAGAGTTCGATAAAAAACTTGGGTTTACGTTTTCATTCTATTCATATCAGAATGCGTAGGATTGTTTTTTATTTTTCTGAGTTCAGTTGTATATTATGCTCTCTGGACTATTCAAGCTGAAATTGTTTCATGCATTTTGTGAATCAGGATTCTGGAATGTTGGCATCTCTAAGGTAATCTTGGCTTTAATAACATAGAAGTAGAGATCAGTTGACATTGTAGTGTATGTGTTCATCGTGTTGGGTCTGGTCTCATTAAATGTTTCTTTATGTTAGAACGCTTCTACAAGAACAACAGGACGTTCATGAAGTACATTGTTCCAGAGAGAGAAGCAGGACGGCATGGAAAATCATTGAGCAGGTATGCGGAAAAAAATAGTGAGGTCTTACAAAGTTTTACCATGTGTGATTGTGTGTACTTAATGGTAAGTTGTAATTTTTTGTTGTGTAGTATTTGATGCCGTTTGTGGAAAAAGAGCGCTATGAGATCTCAAGTAAGTGTCGCCTTCATCCTGTTAATGATCTATTTAGAGATCAGGAACAGCACAAGAATCATGTGGATATAAATGAATGGCAGTGTGGGTACTGTAAGAAGAGCTTTCGTGAAGAAAAGTTTCTCGATCAGCATTTTGACAACAGACACTACAATCTTCTGAATGTAGTATGTACAACATATTCTGTTACCTATTTTTTTTTTTAAGGCACTGCAATTATGTCATCATGTATCAAACATGGTTCTTTCACATGTTGGTTGAACAATGATATATGCATGAAGTCTCTGATATTATTAAACTCATCAGTCAAATTGATTGCATTATGTAGCATATAAAAAGCATTTAGGTGACTGTTGCCTGTTCTGTTTGCTAATCTTAGTAAGAGCAATTGACATTTATAGTTTTTTTAATTTCTGAAAACTACTGCATATGCTTCCCACCTGCAGTATCTGTACTTGATTTATGTTGTTCACATAATAAAATATGATGAGTGCAGAGCGGAAGCAAGTGCTTAGCTGATCTATGCGGAGCATTGCACTGTGATGCTGTAATGGATACCACCTCAAGCAAAATGCAATCCTGCAGCTACTGCAAGGAATCACCACTTATGTGAGGTTGCTTGACAGTGCTATAATGTTTGGAACTTTTGTTCTCCTTCGTTTGTATATTTGAAGCTTATTTCGTTTTTATATTTTATACTACAGGGTCTTGCTAATAGCTGTTTTCCCACTAATCAAGGTCCATCAGCACGCCGTCTTAATGGTATTTTTCTCTCTTATCAACAGAAGCTCTACTATTCCCATTCTTATGTTGTTTAATTGCGTTTTGCAGTTTCCCTTGATATATGGCATGCATTTTTTTATTATTACACAAGACAAGTCATGGCTTTATTTTAATTATACTTCCGTTTTGATGTATTTGTAGAATTGTTCTTGCACCAATTCTGTCATGCTCACACTTGCTCCGGGAAGCAGAAACCCTTCTCTAGAGGAGGACAGGTAACGTTTCAGCTTCTTTCTGTAATAAATTTTGCAAGCAATATCGCACTCTGCTCGAACAAGATACGTTGCATGAATGCTTCTTCCATGTCAATTTATTGGGCCTGTTTTACACACTCATTGTCTTTCTATTAGCTTCAATATTGGTGCAATGACTTGTTAGTGATTCTTTTTGATTTTAGTATATTTTGCCTTACTCTGCAATTCAGTTTTTGGGATAATGATCTTTTGCAAATCATGATATTCTCTTTGTGCTTCATAATAATCAAATTGTCAACTGTTTTCTTTGTGCAGAAGCGAGTGCATGTATTCTACCTGGCTATTTCCATACTGACTCTGATGCTGCTTCCTATCTTCTATGTGATAGTATATTTGCACCAAAGGTATTACTTTCGAGGCACACTTAGAATTATCATCTAGATTAATAATTTCCTGATTTGATACTATAATTTCCAGGGAGATGAGAAAAGGAACCCAAGAGCTCAGGCGCATACCAAAAGTGGGGCTGAAGAAGAAACCCTCGTAGTTGGTAATATATTTGCTAACTTAATAATTTAGTCCTTATGAGTCATGACTAAACTTTGATGGTTCTCCTTGTAGTCGAATGAAAGCCTTCCATATGCCCTTTGAAACTGGGTTTACTATAATGGGTGCTAAATTTTCGGTTGAATATTTCAATACTGCAGAATTGCTCTTGATTCTCAGTTATATCTAACACATCAGTGCTAATTGGATATGAGGAAAGAAAATGAATTAATTTTTTTTTCTTGGATATCCTTTTTCTGTGGTTGGATCGGATATACATTACATCCCAAGTTGTGACTGGAGTTTCTTGCCCTTTTTTTTTATTCAATGTGTGATTTGTGTTTAGAACCAGGATCCCCGAGTCATTGATTAAGAGATTGAGCGAATAGGAGTGCTTGTGCAAACTTCCACTCAAGCCTACTTTGTTGTAAATCTACGTGTTGACACTCAAACATGTACGTGGCACCAGAATGCTACAGCAGAAAACAAAATCTAGATCAGTATTTTCAAAGCTCCAGATCTGACCCGCCCTCCATCTCCATAAAGAAAGCCGCTCGTGGTAGAGTATTAGTTTCAGATATTTTTTTTCCTCCAATAAATATATTACGTGAACATTAAGAGATTGTTATCCATTGCTGTCATTCTGCATGGTGTATCTTCATTCTTCAGAGGGTTTAAGGTTTAGGGTTTTGGGTATATTTAGAAGCATAAATGACATGAGGGATTACTGCCTGTGTTTGATGTGACATCACAAATATGAGAGAAATGATTCTGGTTCAACTCTTTACTTGATCATGTTGCCAATGACTTGCATCACTTTAGTACAAAAAATGCAATCAACAAATATCGTTTCAAGACTCATCATGTATCTCAATCTCATCAAGTTCTGCTCTGCAGTGCTCCGGCAGGCAATTTGCTTCAGTAATTAGTTTTGTGTTTCATTAGCTCAAATAATGAGTATGTCGATGTGTGGTCACTTATCAGACCTGAAATGCTTTCATGCCATGATATGTAGGGTAGTACTGTAGACCAATCTCTCAGACTGCTTTTCCAGTCTTGCCACCGGAGGCTGCGTACATGCCTTTCCATCTGGCTTATGGAGCTACAACTGGAAATGCAAGGGTTATCAATTCATTTGATAAAAGGAAACCATCCGGATCGCTAAGCCGAATGTAGGACAGACTTTTTCCGATATTATCATCCTTTAACAGCAAGGCGTTGAGTTTATCTGCAGTGATGACCTTTCTCTGCTCATCCAAGAAAACCACATGCCCACTTTCAACATAAGGTTTATAAACCTCGCAAAGTGCAGGAACAAGGGAGGAACCATATTCTTCTCCGAAAGAATTCAAATCCAGGCCTCTGGAAGTCCTAAGAGAGAGCATAACAACATCCATGGCCATATCCTTAAGATCAATATGATTATCACCACCACAGTCCACCAACCCATTTTCAAGATTCTCTACATAAGCATTGTACTCTTTCATCTTTTTCGGCCTTGAAAACCTCGCACCATCCACATGGCTAGCAGAGCCGATGCCAAAACCATAGAAAGGCTTGTTCTTCCAGTAAGTAAGATTGTGCTTGCACTGATACCCACTCTTGCCATAGCTGCTGATCTCGTAGTGCTCATAACCCGCATCAGAAAGCGCCCGAGATGCCATTCTGTACAACTCAGCCGATCTTGTTTCAGAAGGCAATGGGAACTCTCCTGGTGTATACCTGCAAAACACAATCCCATTTTCAGTTTCCATATCAAATTCATTGTAAAGCTAAAATTACAGACTTCATCACTGGCTCCTTTATTACTCACAATTTTCCGAACTTAGTGCCTTGTTCGACTTGTAAATCATACACTGACACATGAGGAGGCTGAGCTTCGACTGTGAGCCTTAAGCTCTCTTCCCACATTTCTGATGTCTGGTGAGGCAGAGAGGATATAAGATCCATACTCCAATTGTCAACCCCACATGAGCCAACAATCTCAATAGCCTCATAAACCTCCCTAAGCCCATGTGCTCTCCCACAAGACTTCAACAGCTCTTCCTGAAATGCCTGAACACCCAATGACACCCTATTCACACCCAACTCTATCATCGCCTTCATTTTCTCGGCATCAAAAGTGCCCGGGTCCATTTCCATAGATACTTCGGCATCCAAGCTCACCCCGAATTTCGATCTCAACGTCTCCAAGACAGAAGACACAAGCTTTGGAGGGACAAGAGACGGCGTGCCGCCTCCAAAAAAGACCGTCTGGAGAGGCCGGTTGGCCTTGTGATCACCCTTTGTGGCATTGATTTCTCGGCAGAGGAGTTGGACGTAGTTCACCATTCGTGGATCGTCTTCGGGTTGGTTCGAGGAAGAGCCAAGAGCAATGATGGTGAAGTCACAGTAGTGGCAGCGTTTTCGACAGAAAGGGAGGTGAACGTAGGCGGATGTGGGAGAGCTGAGTGAAGCATTTTGTCGAACAGGTGGTGGGCATTGTGTGAAGGCTCTTGAAATAGAGCGTTGCAGGGGTTTTGGAAATCTTGGTTTGGCGGTAAGGGTTGAAAACAATGGTGTGAAAGTTGACTTCAGCATGACTAGTTAACACCGGCTAGGATCAAATGAGTACGATGATGAACTTTATTTTATAGGAAAAAGTTGAAGAACCAGTTTTATACATCAAGAAAGATACGGCATCGTTGAGCTTTTGAAAAAGTTGAAGAACGAATATAAATGAAAATGGGTTATGATGAGCTAGTTTAAGTAACACACTGAATACAAATTATGAAAGAACCGTACAAAACTGAACACACACTTATTCGGTCAGAACCATACAAATTGACTATATCCCAGAGATTAGAACCTAATGATACAAAACTGAGTTACAGTAAAATCTTGATCTAGTTATACAAGATGTTTAACCATGTAAGGCCCTTCAAGCTCATACCCTAGTTTTCTATAATAGTGCCGAGTTCCTACGCCTGAAATAACCGCAATCTTTATTGATCTATGCTCCCTTCGTGCAATTCTCTCAGCTTCTTCCATTAAAAGGGTACCATAGCCCTGTGTGAATCAAGCAGACAATACAAAATGTCAGAGAATTTTTAATACTATAATTCTAAGCCCTCTCAAGTTAGAAGAGAAGACTCCTGAATTTATGATCCAAGGATTCTAAGCAGTTCAGTCTGTAAGTGGTTAGTTAATGTGCAAGTTACATTACCTGGTGCTGCAGCTTAGCAGCATCCCGCCCATGAACAGGAACAGCTGTCCCGTAAACATGAAGTTCACGAACAATAGAACACTTCCCTAAGAGTTCAGGAGATGTAGTATTTTTGCCACATTTTCTTAATCGCAACAACCCAACTAAAATGTCCTGTGTACAAAACCACATCAAATATGTTATTTGCTCACCAAGAAAGATCTAATTGCACAAAGAAATGGAATGATCCGTCACATTAGTGAGGGATGGAATACCTGGCGTGTATCTTCATATGAAAGAAACGTTTCCCAACCTTCATTTGCCGTGTAATCACGACGAACAAGTTCCACTTCATCAGGCTTAATTTGATGATGTATGTCCTACAATCATCAGATAACTTTTGTTAACACTTCACTTAAGGGGGAAAAGGTGGGCAAGGGGGTTGAACTTTGTCAATCAAGATACCTGAATTCCAGCTTCTCGTGTTCGAACATCACGGCACTTTAAGCCCAAGTCTTCCATCCGAGCTAAAGCTAGTTCCCGAAGATTTCCTTTCTCAACCCCAGAAGTAACCAGAGGCATTGGAATATCCCGCTGAACTCTATAAACACGTGTCCAAGGGGGTACCAGGGCTAGGATCCTGGCTACAATGTCCACAAGTTGTTCAGGCGGGTAATTTCTATATCTGCAAATGGATTGTAAGAAGATGATGATGATGATTAGCAGTCATTAGTTTCGAAAGGCGTGGCACGTTACTCTGTATGACACTGAAGGGATTTCATATTGGCCTACATGGATTATTTACACTTATAGCATATAATCATACCTTCCAGTTTTCCAGAGCTCATAAAGTCCAGTTCCCCGGATTACAAGTGTTGGATAAATTTTGAGTCCATCTGCTCTGAACAAGGGGCTCTCAAAAAATTCGCGGAAGCTTTCCATGTCTCTCTCAACCCCTACATTTGGAAGATCAGGCATCATGTGTGCAACAACCTAGAGAGAAAACATTGAAATGATTACTATGAAATATGAAAAAGGCAATGAGTTGAACACACTGCAATTCAAAAGTATTTATATTTTAACAGATTTATAGTAGAGCAGAACAAAATTCGATTGTTATTTGCAGGAATACAAATTTAATAGCTGATTATATGAACGATGATGAATTCCATAAAAAAAAAAAAAGTCCCAGCTACCAACCTTGAAACCAGCATCCTTTGCCAAGCAAAAACAATCAGTCACAGCAGCTACTGTATGACCTCTATTAGTGTCACGAGCCACGTCCTCATACGTACTTTGAACTCCAATCTCCAGTCTTGTACAACCATAAGTAAGCATTTGTCTCAAGTGAGGTCCAAGGCAGTAATCCGGCCTCCTGCAAGATCAAAAGTCACAATCACCTTAGACATACTTCTAGGTTCAGCAAACAAACGAATCCAAAGATAAAAGCCAAAAACTCACGTTTCAATAGTCATTCCAATACATTTAGTAGCCCCATGCTCGGAATACGCCACAGCCTCTTCAACATTGGCCGAAGTATGTCCCGATAAGGCATCGTGGAGATTTCTAATAAAGTAATCGCGGTAGTCTGCCGGCAACGACATAAACGTACCACCCATCAAAATGAACTCAACCTGAAACCACAAAACCATTACCATAACAAAACAAAAAAAGATTGCTAATTTCCATCATGCCAATCTCCAAATATACATTTCTCGAAAGCTCGAAACAGACCTTGTCGACACTATGACCTAATCTCTTCAGCTGATCAATTCTGCTTCTAGCCTGAACATACGGATTGTATCTACACAAAAAACACATAAAGAGTTCAACTTTTGCTCATTTCAAATTTGACTAAAGCAAGAGATCAAAACCCTAATTGAAAAACTCATTACCTGGCTCGAATTGCGCGCATGCTAGTAGGCTCGTATCCAGTATAAGACTGAGTACTGTACTCAAAATCAGAGTCGGGTCCACCGGGGCAGTAAACGCAGATATTCCCGGTGGTGGCGATATGAGGACACCGGTGAGGCTTCGACATGACGGCGACGACGGCAATGCCGGAAGCTGTTCGGACGGGTTTAGCTTTGAGTTTTGGGAGAAGAGCCTCGCGGTCGGATTCGGGTAAGGCGGCGATCATCTCGACGAGTTTTGGCGCACGTGCGAGGCCGTACTTGCGGCACGCGGCGGTTTTGAGGGCATTTAGGTCGACGTTTTGGCCTTTACGGGAGAGGTCGACCATGGAGCTCACGATTTCGGCTATGGCGCGGACGCGAGCTTCTTCTTCGGAGAGGCCGTGGGACTCGTACCCGCCTTTGCCCGGCCGGGGTTGTTTACGGATGGGATCGGCGGCCACCACCGCCACCGCCGCGGTTGCCATATGAGAGCTGATGGGAAAGGGGAAGACGAAAAACGACCCTGCTAGTGGAAACTGAAAACGAGTCTCTGAAATTTGATGTATAAATTGTTGATTTCTATTTTTGTTATGAACGGTGCTAACATTTGTACATCATCTTGATGTTTTTGCAAAGTGGAAGTCTTGAACAATGAAAGAATCATCTTATATATTATAGTTTCCATTGCATCTGTACCACATACTACAAACCTCCTCATTAATTATACCATTTCTACGAACCTCCTCACATATAAATAGGTTCCTTTACCGGAAAACATACAAACTCCCTCCGTCTCTCTCTGGATTGTTGCAGAGCAACTAAACATGGAGGACGAAGCGAAGCCGAAGCCGAAGCCAAAGTTGTGGACAAAGTAGGAGAAGTGATCTCAGAATTGAACAAGGCCAAGCACGTCGACCAAGTCATCTCCGCTCTTCACTCCCTCGCCGCTCTTCTCTTCCCTCTCGACCCTTCCCTTTTCTCAGGTCTCACCCCAACCAAACTCATCTTCGTCTCCATGTCTCAAACTTTCTTAGATTCTGACTGAAAATGTGGAATTTGAATTTGCAGGAGCTATTGGCGAACGGTGCAGAGAGCAGGTACGACTTGTCGTTTAATTCGTGTAGCATTTGAGCTCTCGCTGCGAGTTGGAATTGAAATTTGATGCTTTTGTGATAGTTGTGGTGTGTAGATTGTCAGTGTGGAGGCTTTGTCGGCTGATGAGAGAAGCGAGTGGTGGCGCGCATTTTATACAGGAGCTGGGTTTAGAGCATTTGCTCGTGTTTTGTTAACCGGTAATTTTCTTTTAATTATGTCCCGTGATTTTGTGGCTGTAGAAATTGAAATAATATGGAACCTTTTTTAGGTTGGGGAAAGAGAAATGTACTGTGAATTCGATGAAATTAAGATGTTATGTGTGTGGTCTTGTATTGTGCAGATGTTGCTTCCGATTGGCTTGCTTGTTTCCCATTTTCGGCACGGAAACATCTCTATGATGTTTTCTTTGTTAATGGAGTTGCTAGCGAGGTTGTTCAGATTTTGGTCCCCTATCTAAAGCAAAGTGGGAGTGGTGATGTTAATGATAATGTTGCGCAGTCTAATGTTGAAAGGTGAGGATGCAATAAGAGAGGTTAAATTGTTTGACTCTATCATCTTGTCTGCAACTCAGTGATGGCTCGTTTTTTTATTTCTTGTCATTTTGTACCATTACCGCAGGTTACTCGTGCTTTGCTTGCTTGAACATAAAGGGGTGCTCCAGATGGCTAGAGAATTTGGGGGATCAGTCCATTCTGAAAACTATGTGAATGAAAATCTCAAATCAACTGTATCTAGAGTGGCACAGGTGGTTGCGTCCATACCTGACAAAGCACAACTGAATTCCCCTGCTTCACTTTCGTCACAGTATCCTTTTATCTCTTTTCAGTTGATGAACTTGTGTGTACTATCCCGGGTTTGCAAAGTGTATGCTATGATGTACTTAAAAGCTCAATTTATTACCATTTTGGAAATATGACTTCAGAGTGGAGTAGAGCTATACATACTTTTAGAGTGGACATCTTTTGTTAATATCTTTATATTGTTTATTCTTGAGGTAGTACTATAGCTTTTTCTTCAAGCAAGTTTCCATTCAGCTTCTTTCTCTAACAGAAGAAGAAAGTATGAACATGTTAGACGAAGGAACCTTCTGTAAAATTGACATGAATGGGACCATACTATTTGTTGGGGAAACATTTTCTCGTATATGTCGACGTGGATCTGTAGGTAACTGTTATAATTATAAACACTGCAACTAGAAATATAGTTTTATGTAAGAAGAACTGTTCAATTATGTGCTTTTGAACAGTTCTTGTTTCCATTCTACACATGAGGAACCAACCCTGTTCTCTTCTTAATTCAAATTCGATTGCTATGCAGAAATACTATTGTAGTATGTGATGAAAGTGTTTGGTTTTCTTGGTATACAGATGTGCTTCTAAGTGAAATAATCCCAAGGATTCTTAGACATGTGCGGAGTTTCTTGTTTTCAACTGTGGGGTTGCTAGGTTCAGATGATCTGGAATCAGTCTCTGGTTCCCCGTTTTGGTTGAATATGATTCCAGCAATCAAAGATTCATATGCTATGGAAAGAATGTCTGAGCAACTTCTACATGAGCTCGCAACTGAACAAGTGGATGATGTTGAAGCTTATTGGATACTTTGGCTATTATTTAATCGGGTTATTAAATACCAGATATCAGCGAGGTTAGTGAATCTCTCTTTCTCAAAAATTTATGTCTTTTACTTGTCATATAAAAAGATCACATTCCTTCTTTTGTTTGATCACCAATTTGGTTTTATGCTCTGCCAATTTTCTGATTTTCAGTTTTCCACTTTATCAGGTCCTTGTTTACTGACAAGTTTTTAATCTGGAAAGTATTTCCTGTTTGTTGCCTGTGATGGATCCTTCAGTTTTCCATTCTTGAATGCCCACCTGTATCTAGTTCACTTGGTAAAGGTCATATTGCCCGCAATTTCTTAGACACATTGCAGCATCTGGTAGCAATATGGTCTAAAAGGGAGTTTGTACAATCAGCCCCAGTCGAGCAGCAAATTTGTATCCTTGATTTTTTTCACTTGACATCTGGAAGTAGTCTTCACATCTGATTTTGACAACAGTAAATATTTTCCAAGCTAGTTTCTAAAAGTATCATCACAATAGGGAATCCTGTTGCCTTAAACTAAGCTTGTGCTCCATAATGTGCATTTTGAATTTTGTTGCACCTTAATCTTGTCTATCAGATGTAACTGCTGGCATTGGCCTCTCTCTAGAACAGATGTCTAGAGAAGAACTGGATGCAACTAAGGATGTGATGCATTCAATTCTACAAGGAGTGAGCTGTAATTCTTTTCCTCTTGTCTGTCTATATAGTCTTGCAGAGTAAGTGTTTTGTATCTTGTAATATATATATTGTCTCTTTTGCTGGCAGGTAGGCTGGAAAGCCCTAATCATTTAGTAAGAAAGATGGCTAGCAGTGTTGCTTTAGTTTTCTCCAAGGTGTTTGATCCAAAAAATCCTCTATACCTTGATGACAGCCTCACTGGGGAAACTATTGACTGGGAATTCGGGTTGTTTACCCCTAAGAAAGGGACCATGGGAACCTCAGGTTCACTGGAAGAGGGTATTGAAAAATCTGAAAAATCAACTACTTCAGTGCTGGAAGGGGACTTAAATCACAGAGCCAATGGTGGGGTACCAAGTAAAGGGAAAAGTAAGAGTAGGAAATTATCGGAATCTCATTTGGTTGATCCAGACGAGATCATTGATCCAGCTACACTAAATTATGAATCATTCTCTGATGAAGACAACGATGATGGTAGTGTGAATTCTGATGTCTCGAGTGACTCGTACTTACAGCCATATGATTTAACAGATGATGATTCAGATTTGAAAAGAAAATTTTCGCAGTTGGCTGATGTAGTTGCAGCGCTTCGGAAATCTGATGATGCTGACGGGGTAAGTACAGTATATTAATTTGTCCCATGTTACATTCAGAATACTTGAAATAGACTAAGTTTGTGGTACACATGATATCCACCTTTTCCTAATGTGTGATCTCTATTGGAAAACTTAAGACTGGACAAATAATATTTGTCACACCATGCTATAACTAACTAATTTAGGGAGATGGTATGAACAATGGTTGGATTACCACAGTGCAGTTGGGGGGAAATGATATGTGCAGTACAACTTGTTTTGCAGTAACCTTTGTGTACAATTTTCTTTCTGAATCATCACCGTTTTCTTTCATAATTTAGGTGGAGAAGGCCCTTGATATCTCTGAAGAGCTTGTGCGAGCTTCACCTGATGAGCTTAAGTTTGTAGCAAGTGATCTAGTGAGAACCCTAGTACAGGTTCGTTGCTCGGACTTGGCTGTAGAAGGCGAGGAAGATTCAGCTGAAGAAAAGAGACAAAGAACATTGGTAGCGTTACTTGTCACGTGTCCCCGGGAATCTCTTGACACTTTAAACAAATTACTATATTCACCTAATGTAGATGTCAGTCAGCGGTTAATGATTCTGGATGTCATGACCTATGGGGCTCAGGAGCTTGCTGATACTAATATCATAAAGGCTAAACATCAGACGAGGGCCCTTATATCAACTACTTCAGAGACGCAAGCTTGGTTTTTACCAAGTGACATAGGGCCTCCTGGAGCTGGTGCGTGGACAGAGATTTCAGAAACAAATTCTTTACTGAACTGGACAAATCGTTATGAGAGAGAACTTCCCCCAAAACCTGGTCAGATTAGGAGAGGAAAAACACGCCAATGGAGCCTCAGATCAGCCAATACACCAAAAAATCAAGTAGAATGGTCCCATAATAAGTTCCCAGTGTATGCCGCAGCATTTATGCTCCCTGCCATGCAGGGCTTTGATAAGAAAAGGCAAGGTGTTGACCTTCTTGTAAGAACAAGATAAAGACTATCCTAAACAAGAACACAAAACATATATATCAGTTAAGATCAAGAAGTTAAAGATACATACTCATTCCTGAGATTGACGAAGCTGACATGGTTAGATGATCTTCTCCTCTAGCTATCCTTGATTAACGATTCTTCTATGGGGCAGAATGTATTGTTAGATAATAGCTAGAGCAGGGACCAAATCCTATATATATAGTGCTTAAGGTTTATGTCTCCCATAAAGACACTAAACCTTAACCTATGAGGATACTATCTCAATGTACAATAAGGATTATAACACAAGTAATGTACAATAAGGCTTACATTCTCCCACTGGACATTAACTTGTCTGTAAACCACATAACTTGCAACTGTAATCATTCAGTCAATCAAAACATTGTGTTTTTTCAGCAAAGAACTTTGGAAAAACAGACTCTCAACAGAGAATCAGCACTCCAAAATCATTTCACATACACTACAGATCATAACAATAATGCAGATACATAGACCAAACAAAACTGAATGAAACATCGTGTTCCAAGACTGTGGAATACACACTTACAAAATCCACTGTAACATCTGTTCTTAAACAGATTACTGAATTATCATTATAAAAGAAAACTGAACCTTCTATAACATTTTGCTGTTCCAAACTGAATTAAGTACACATACTTTAACGACAAAACTGAACTGAACTGAACTGGTATTTACAGAAGAAAACTGAACCTTCTGTAACACCCTTTGCTGAACCAAAACAAATCAAGCATATAACCATACACTTTTCAGCAAAGCAAATTGAAAATGAAGTAAACTGAATTTTATTAATGAAGGTTTTGTATTACAATATATTATGAAAACTTATACATTTGAGAAGACTGAAATCTGAACACTACAAAACTGTAGTTGTCTCAACAAGCTTTACAGATTTCAGCTCACTCCCACTAATTTACTGAATCAAAACCTTCAATTACTCCCATATTTATGACATGTTCCTGAAAAGGAGCTACTGCCAATGCCTTTGTCAAGGGATCTGCCAGCTGAAACGAGGTTCCAATCTTAACCACCTCAATCTCATCATCCCTAATACTTTCCCTGACAGAGTAGTACTTAATGTCTATATTCTTTGAAGCTGTAGATCTCTTGTTGTTTTTAGCAAAGAAAACTGCAGCTGCATTGTCACAGAAAATTCTTACTGGCCTTTCTATTGATTCTACTATGTTTATTTTCTTGATAAAGTTTCTAAGCCACAAAGCCTGACCAGTTGCCTCATGAATAGCAACATACTCATCTGGCATAGTAGAAGTAGCAGTTAAGCCTTGCTTAACAGTTCTCCACGAGATGGCACCTCCTGCCATCATGAAGATATAGCCAGAAGTGGATTTAAGATCATCAAGATCTGATTTATAGGATGCATCACAGTATCCTATTAATTCCAAATCTTGATCTTGAATTTTCCTGTAAGTTAACATGTATTCTGATGTTTTCTTTAAGTATCTCAACACCTTTTTACCAGCTACCCAATGATCTAGGCCTGGATTTGATTGAAACCTTGACAGAATGCCTACAGCAAATGCTATATCAGGTCTAGTACAGACCTAAGCATACATTAAGCTGCCTATTAAATGTGCATAAGGTTTCTTGTCCATTTCAGCTTTCTCCAACACATTCTTGGGACACTGTCCTAGATGAAATTTATCCCCTTTAGACATAGGTGACACACCTCCCTTACAGCTTTCCATAGAGAATCTACTCAACACTTTGTTGATATAATTTCTTTGAGATAAGCCTAGCAAGTGTCTTTCTCTATTCCTTTTGATTTCAATACCCAACACATAACTAGCCTCACCCATATCTTTCATCTCAAAATTCTTAAGCAGGAAGGCTTTGGTATCTCTTAATAAATTCTGGTCACTACTAGCCAACAGAATATCATCAACATATAGTATCAAGAAAATAAATCTGCTCCCACTGATTTTTAGATAAATGCATTCATCAACTTTGTTTTCCACAAAACTATGAGAGCTTATTACTGAATCAAACTTTAAATACCACTGTCTTGATGCTTGTTTAAGACCATAAATTGATTTTCTCAACTTACAGACCTTGTTTTCATTCCCAGTGATCACAAAACCTTCTGGTTGGTTCATGTAGATTTCCTCACTTAACTCTCCATTCAAAAACGCTGTTTTAACATCTATTTGATGAAGATCAAGGTCAAAATGAGCTACTAAGGCCATTAGAATCCTAAAGGAATCTTTGGTTGACACAGGTGAAAATGTCTTAGTATAATCAACTCCCTCTTTCTGTGTGAACCCTTTTGCCACAAGTCTTGCTTTATATCTATCAATCTTCCCTTGTGAATCTCTCTTAGTTTTAAAAACTCATTTGCATCCTATAGGTCTGAAGTTATCTTTTATATCCACTAAGTCCCAAACCTGATTATCAGACATAGATTTTAACTCTGCAGTCATGGCTTCATGCCATTTATCTGCATTCACAGATAGTACAGCTTGTTTGAAAGTCAGTGGATCACTTTCATCACCTAACATGTGTTCCTGAATTTGCTCAATATCAAAAACAGTTTCATAGATATCAGGAATAGCAGGTTTTCTAACTCTTTCTGACCTTCTTAAAATGACTTGAGGTTCATTGGGGACAGGTTCCAGATTTTCTTCATTAAGAATTTCTAAAGCCTCAGGTTGTGGTAAAAGAATATCTTCAGGGACATGCTCATTGTTAACATGATTAAATTGATCAGTTGCGTTTTCTGGTTCAACAACAGTTGACTCATAATCCTCAGGGGCCCATTGTTCACTCCTTAAGGCAGGGATGTAAGTAAACCATTTTTCAAAATTTTCTGAGTCTACAGTATCCAATACTAACCCATCTGACGCATCAGCCTCATAATCATTGATTTCATCAATAAATCTTGCCTTGTTAGTCTCTAGAATTCTTGTTGAACCCTTAGGAGAATAGAATTTAAAACCCTTAGAATTTTCTGGATATCCTATGAAAAACACACTGATAGTTTTCTGGTCAAGCTTCAACTCATTTGGGTTATAGAATCTAGCTTCTGCTCTGCAGCCCCATACATGAAGGTGATTGAGACTTGGTTTTCTATTAAACCATAGTTCATATGGAGTTTTGGCCACTGACTTGCTAGGTGTTATATTACAGATATAATTAGCAGTCCTTAATGTTTCCCCCCACAAAAATCTTGGTAAACCAGACCTAGCAAGCATGCTTCTGACCATGTTAATTAATGTTCTATTTCTTCTCTCAGCAACTCCATTTTGTTCCGGAGTGCCAGGAGTACTGTATTGAGCTTTAATCCCACATTGTTCTAAAAACAGTGCAAAAGGCCCTTTCCTCTGATACTAATATCATAAAGGCTAAACATCAGACGAGGGCCCTTATATCAACTACTTCAGAGACGCAAGCTTGGTTTTTACCAAGTGACATAGGGCCTCCTGGAGCTGGTGCGTGGACAGAGATTTCAGAAACAAATTCTTTACTGAACTGGACAAATCGTTATGAGAGAGAACTTCCCCCAAAACCTGGTCAGATTAGGAGAGGAAAAACACGCCAATGGAGCCTCAGATCAGCCAATACACCAAAAAATCAAGTAGAATGGTCCCATAATAAGTTCCCAGTGTATGCCGCAGCATTTATGCTCCCTGCCATGCAGGGCTTTGATAAGAAAAGGCAAGGTGTTGACCTTCTTGTAAGAACAAGATAAAGACTATCCTAAACAAGAACACAAAACATATATATCAGTTAAGATCAAGAAGTTAAAGATACATACTCATTCCTGAGATTGACGAAGCTGACATGGTTAGATGATCTTCTCCTCTAGCTATCCTTGATTAACGATTCTTCAATGGGGCAGAATGTATTGTTAGATAATAGCTAGAGCAGGGACCAAATCCTATATATATAGTGCTTAAGGTTTATGTCTCCCATAAAGACACTAAACCTTAACCTATGAGGATACTATCTCAATGTACAATAAGGATTATAACATAAGTAATGTACAATAAGGCTTACACTTCTTGATAGAGATTTTATCGTACTGGGATAACTCATCCATATGCTCGGAGTTTGTATGAAATGTGCGGCCATGCATCCGGAAGCATCTGCTCTGGCCGGCCCTCTTCTAGATATGCTAAGATCCAGGTATTGAACTGGCATATCTAATTTTAATTAGCCACCAGATCTTCGACATGTATTTTTATTCTATCCCAAAAGATAATGTGTGAAAACTAAAAATGATTAGTAGACTAGTTATTGATGTAACTTTACCAAGCATACTTTCATCAATTTGTATTCTATATCGTCACTAATCACCATGTTGTTAACTTTGTGCAGGGAGGTATGTCTTCACAAGGAAGCATATGTCAGAAGATCTGTCCTTTTTGCAGCTTCATGTGTATTGGTAGCACTTCAACCCTCCTATGTAGCAACCTCCTTACTCGAAGGCAATAGTGACATTTCTAATGGGCTTGAATGGGTTCGCACGTGGGCCCTTCATGTAACTGAATCAGACACAGATAGAGAGTGCTATTCGGTGAGCAACTAACTCTGAAACTTCATAATCCCTATATATATGATGATGCTGTTTGAACTTAAATAAACCCACATACTCTTTTGTTATTTATTGTTATCAGATATGCAGAACTAACATTATATGACGAAAATGATCGGGATCTTTCTTCTATATATGTTTGATCCTTTTGATTGCTATTACGTTGAACTAACCTATTGACGAATGACAAATCTGTTTCTTGTCTTAGATGGCTATGAGATGTCTACAACTCCATGCTGAGATGGCCCTCCAAGCTTCTCGAGCTCTAGAGTCTGCACAAAGCTCGTCCAATGCAAACAACATTGGGATTACGACCAATCTATCCAAGGGAACAATTATAATCCCCCAGTCCAACGGGGTCGAATACTAATTTTGATCATCCAAATGACACTTTCATCTCCTCTTTTTTTTCTCTTCTTTTTTTGTAATTTCTGTATAGTTCATGCAACTAATGAAAATCGATGTTTTTTAAATTTAAGTCTGGACTCTTATTCCTCATGCAACTAATGATGTATAATTTAAGTCTAGTTTTGTCACTTTGTACTCCTTTGTGGGATGTAATTTTAGGGTATCTCTAACATAATAGTTAAAAGCTACAATTTCGATAAATTAATAATCTCGGAATTGATAAAATTTATTAATTTAGCAAGGTTATTAATTAATTGAGTATTAAATTAATACTTAAGTTTTTAAGTTGGGATGGACAAAAAATATTATTTTAACGAAGTTATTAATTAATCGAGTATTAAATTATTGAGATTTTATTGTATGTTTTTTTAAATTATAGCAAAAGCAAAGTTATATATAACTTTAAGGTATATTTACAAGTTATGTTTAGCTACAAAGGAAAAAAAAAGAGCTCAAAAATTATATTTGTTGGAGTGATTTTTAGCTTTTAGTCACTCTGTTGGAGATGCCTGATTAAATTGTGAAATATTTGCTTGTTCAATTGGTTTGTCTTCTGAGGAAACCTGGTAGTTGTGATCTCCGACAATTAATGATCATTATTTGTTATGCACTCTTTCAGGTTTCCACGTACAATCTAAATATCCAAAGCAGTTCAAACAAAAAAGGCCAAAGAAGGACAATGAATCCCAAGGGGAAGGAGGATAGTGACAACTGATGATAACTGGGACCTCTATATATAGGAAGTAGACCTCCATCCCTTATAATTGATTTGAGATGATCTCTAGAATACAATTAGCTAACAGCCTAAGAGCTAGCTAATTTCACAAATTTGTTCATATATAGTCCGGAACCGGTGATTGTAATTTGATAGGATTGACAGAATTTGCTTCCATTTGGATCTGATCTTAATTGATGTAAAGGGGAAGCTAGCTAGTCTCTGAATGTTTCTGAAATTTAGTAGTCTGATCATGAATTGTTATGGGCGAAAAGTTTCCAGACTCGAGATCTTTACTATTGTTCTTCTCTTTAATTTAAATACGTTGTTCAAGACACTGTTTCACTTGATAAGTGGAGGGAAAATCATGTATTGCAAGAACTTCGATTCCCCTAATCCAGCTTAACCGAAGCATTATTTTTCAGGGCCTTTCGAAAGATCGATGAAGAAACAGACCAGCCACAAGCTAGATGCCGTCAAATTTGTTTTAGCTTGTACACTTGATTGCTATCATTCCAGCGTCAATCCATTTCGCAATAGAATCGGCTACACCAATTTACAATTGATATGGACTTCTCTTCCACCATGTAGATCGAGTTAAGAACGTCAGTTTGCTGAGGGATGAAGATTCTGAAAGAAGCGATCCAAGTCTTCGGTGCAGTACGGAGCCGGCAGCAGTGGCCAGTGGGGAGGGCGGGATATCATGAGGCCTCATTGGCCTGGCTCTGGTACTAAATTGGTAGAACCAAAATGTGCATAAAGCAAAAAAAACGAGAAAATAGCTAAAGATAGTTCATTTATTTTCTCACTGCCGGCCATACCAGTAAAGTAGATGGAATATCCGGGATGTTTTATTTGTTCCGATGAGGTTCAAGTTTTAAGTCCCCTCTTTATACTCTAACAGTTTCATTAATAAAATTTTGAAGACCGTGGCATTTGTCCTTATTTTTTTTAAAAAAAATCACACTACCCGCCTTCTCAATCAAGTAAGGATTGGAACAAACTAAACATTTGTCACAGAATACACGTATCTAGGGACCAGTTGGATCAGGCTAATACAAAATTACTATTGGCTAACAAAAGTAATATGGGCCAAGATGCGCTTAGAGGGTCAATATTTGTGGCCATAATCCTAGGTGGAATTACACATCACTATAATATTTATTCCACATATACACAACATTGCCACATCACAAAAATATAATACTACTTTACCCTTCATATTTTAATTTTATCCTTTTTTTTATCAAAATTTCTGGAATTAATATATTAAACTCAAAATTATAACCTAAATATTTTTCGTTTCTATTTGGGTTTTGAGCAAAAGTCGGTCTTTGTGGGTTTCCCAAATAAGAATATGGAATAGATGTACAGTTTAGATTAATCAATTAGAAGCTCGATTTTTTTAATTTTTTTTCTTGTGAATATTTTAACAATATAGGCTTTAAACCCTAATCCCTAAACCCTAAACCCTAATCTTAAATCGTAAACCCAATATATTATTAGTCTAAATCGTAACCTATATATTATTAGTGTAATGCCTAAACAATACAATAAACTTTTAAAATGTTTAACATATCATCACCTTAAACCTTAAATCTTACTAAATTTTGAGTGTAAAAGACTTAACACTAAACCTCAAACTCAAGTAATAATTTTTATATGCTTACTAAACTATAAGTGCGTACCTTAAAATCATCACTAAACTTTTAATCTTTATACATATATACATATTATTCTTCATATCATATATGCTCAGGGTGAGAATGATATTATAACGTGGCATGTATTAAGAATTATATTGAAGATACTCGATGATGAATGGTTCATTGTTCTTGTTCGTTGCTTAGGTTATTATGAAAATATGTACTTTTTATATTACAAAAGAATGCATGTTTTAAATCATCAATATGATAAATAACTTGTATAAGATCATGTATAAAAAAAGAAGTTAAATCGCATTTTATATAGATATTCGATTCTACAAAATTAAATGAACAACCAATAATAGTTTTAATTTTTCAGTTATTTATATAAATTTATTCATGTGTATTTCTAACCTACTTGGCCAGTCGTACTATGTTCAAATAAATTTTTCAATCACCTTATTTTTACTCCTTTCATAATAAAAAGTCTCGAAATGGGATAGAAGCCGGTATAGTATATCTACTATCTTTTTTTATGAGATACATATGATTTCCATGCAAATTAGATTTTTTTTATAAAAGAAGAAGAAGAAGAAGAAGAACAAGAACAAGAACAAGAACAAGAAGAAGAAGAAGAAGAAGAAGAAGAAGAAGAAGAAGAAGAAGAAGAGATAAGTATTAAATTATAAAAGGATATACTAGACATTTGACACATATGATGTGACAATTTATATTTAAGTAGGATTTACCATATAATGATGTGTAATTCCACTTAGAATTATGGCCACAAAGGTATGGCCATCCTTATCCTTATGGCCAAATATCATTTTTCATATATATATATATATGTGTGTGTGTGTGTGTGTGTGTGTGTGTTTTGTATCATTGTGAGAGATGTACAAAAATAATAATATCAAATAAAAACTCTTTCAGTCCTCGATCTTGTTAGTTTCCTTCGGCTCCACGTATTATAGTTCGGCGTTCGATCATTTCAAAAATATTATCGCGGTTTCTATATTGATCATCGGTTTTTTGTTCCTCAGTGGTGTCGGTATCTATTCCTTCTTCAAGCGGCTTAGGCTACTAACGACAACTAGTCTGCCACCCCCAATAACTCGGCGGACACAACTACAACCACCACATCCACATGTAGCAACAACAGAGCAACAACCGCATCGATCATCAGTTGAAGGCCACAAGGGATGCATCATCCTATGAGGCTTTCTGCTACCAGAAGGATGTTGAGTTTTCCAGCGGTGAGTGTGCGATTTGTCTGAGAGAGTTCGAGGAAGGAGACTAGTGTGCACATACCTAACCCACCTACCTACTCATCAATCATGGTGTTCAGCTGACTTGCACCGATACACCCCTATTGTATTGGAATTAGGCGCCCATCTTTTTACTATTGTCACCTAATCTCTTCAATGTTCGATTCTACTCTATGTTAGAACAATTCTGTGAATGCTATTCTGATCTAAGTGGTCTTATTCTATGTCCCGTGCTAGGAAGCATTATTCTTCTTTTCATTCCAAATTCAAGAATACGACTGATACAATTAATTGATTTGTGTGCCTCTCTTATTACTTTTTTGGTATCCCCCTGTTCCTCGGATACAATTTGATCATTCTACGGCCAAATCTCAATTTGTGGAAAGCCTTCGATGGCTTCCTTATGAAAACATCAATTTTTATTTGGGTATAGACGATATCTCTTTATTCTTCGTGATATTGACCACATTTCTGATCCCTATTTGCATTTCAGTGTCTGGTATGAGAAGTTATGGGAAAGAGTATATTAGAACATATCTAATTTGTGAATTTCTAATGATCTCCGTGTTCCGCATGATGGATCCTTTATTATTCTATGTTCTTCCCGAAAGCATGTTAATCCCTATGTTGTGCGGAGCTGAGCATCTTCTATTCGCTGGGATAACGCTTTTCCTCTATAGGGGCCTTGTGCAGTAAACCCTCTAGGGTGGGCGTCTGTTGTCGTAAAGTAGTACCTGCGAAGCTTTCGGGAAGATGGGTAGTCTTGTGTGTAAGCATAGCATTTCTGGTCAAACCCGCCCAACCCAACTAAGAAGAATTGAACCTGACAAACACATCTTTTCCTTTTGGGAGGGTACTTTGAGTAGTGGATACCTCGTAGGACCTCGACCCGCCTACTCGGGTCTTGTATGGATATATAGGAAGGGGCGTTCCTAGGTGTGTGTGTGTGTGTGTGGGGGGGGGGGGGGGGGTTGTGTTTGTTTGTGAGAGTGGATTCCTCGTCAAGTCTTTTTGGGGGGTGTGGACACACTTGCGCAAATTCAGGTAATGGTGTGACAACCCGAACCAGAAATGATATGTTTATCAGCTTGATTTGCGAGTTTCACGAATAGTCGCGATTTTGTCGTAATTGGTCGATATGGTGGGTGCGTTAACGACTAAATTATCAGGCAAGAATTTGATTTGAGTTCCTTCACGGAAGTTGTAGAGAATTTAATTTCGAGCTCGTGAGAATTTCTGGAGAATTATTTTGCTAATTGAGGAATATGTTATGAATATTTTCGGCCGTTGGATTTAGTCGTATTTATCCGATTGGTTTCGATCCGTTTTCGACCGTTGATCGTTTTTATCAGATAAGCTTGTGTTGAATTGAGCCGTTGACTTTTTATCGGATTTGTCAAAGTTCGTTGACTTCATGTGAAAATTGAAGAATTTGTCGAGATAAGTTCGTAGACACGAGAATCGTTGAAAACGGAGTTACGATGCAAAAGTTACGTTCGATCAAATTTTGTAGTAAAATAAATACGAAAGTTACCAAAAATGGAAAGTATAAATAGTGGGTTTCCTTTTTGGGTAAGTCAGACTTGGACTTTGGGGAGTTGACCGAGTCAACTCGGGTGAATTGACTCACCCTTGTTCACCATTTCAGGCTGTGACCTTGTGGCCTTCGTGGTGCCTTACTCGAGCCACGGTTGGCCGTGGTGTCTTCATGAAACTTGTTGGGCTCGTGCTCCTCTTCTATTTGATAGGTGGATCGTTCAATTTGGTTGCAGGATGAAGAAGTTATGAGATTTGAAATTGGTGGTTTTCCGGCGAAATCGCCAGCGACGGTGGAGGCCGAGATGGAGGTCGACCCTATAGGGGTTTTGTACCCTTGGGGAGAGGAAACTTTTAGAAGTGGTCTTGCACCTTGCCGTGGTCGGTGGTGGCCGATCGGAGTTAATAAATTCTGGCGAGGGTTTTCGACTTCAAGGTTGCAATTTTCTGGGCCGATGAGATTTTCCTGCGGCGGCCTGGCGAGTCGCCGTGCGCGGAGGTTTTCTGGCCGAGGTGATTTTCGACAAGTTTTATGTCGTTTTGCTTGGAATCGCACACCGATCGCAGTGGAGATCGTGATCGTTCGTTTGGCGATGGATTTTCCGCCGGATCGCAGGATTAACGCGTTTTGTGTCATGCTAGTCTGTGAGTGGACATTTCTTTTCACTTATTGGTTGCGAGTCTTTTATACGTTTTATGAGTATGAGCATGCATATGCGATTATGATTTATACGAGCATGTGCTTTACGATTATGCATTTTTGAATATGCATCGACGAATATACTTTTTTAATTATGTATTTCGAATATGAATTTATATTATGCTTTATACATTTGCATGAAACTATTTATGATTTGGTTTACACAGAGTACAGTTTTAGTATATGTGGTTGTATTGATACACTTGCATCCCGGCTGATCCCCGAGGATGTTTACCAGGGGAGACTGTTACCTTGTGTTGATGTATTTCCGGGTGGGAACAGACTTCTGTTCCTTGTGCTGATGTATTTTCGGGTGGGAACAGATACCCTGACCTGAGGCCTTTCTGGCTAGAATCATGTGTGGGTCTGGGATCCCGTGATTCGGACTGTACTAGTGCGGATGTGTCCATGAGTGATTCCGCAGGATTTTCGATGCATGCTCTGTACGCGTGAGGAGTTAGAGTCTCCCTCGTGTACCTTAATATTTTCATGCATTTAGACTCGCATATGTTTTTATAACATATATTATTCGGCGAAAGACATTTATTTTCGTCTACTCATTCTAACGGTTTATATGTCTTCCCCTGGGCTCTTCGTTTTCTTTGCCCAGTTTGCAGTTTGAACTCGGGTGTCGCACGTCGCAGTTGGAGGCATAGTATTCTAGCCACTTTTTCTTTCTCAGTAGGTTTCTAGTTTGGCCTACTGTTGTGTATATATGTATATACTAGAGGTCGCTCTGAGTACTGTTTATGTTTATATTTTCAAATGATTTTCCTGGATTTCTGTAAAGCTATAGTTTTGTTTATTACTTTACATTATGATATGTTTTTGAGAAATCCGGATGAGATTGGTGCCACGGTTTGGATTTTGTGGTATAGGATGAAGTGTATTTTTCGGGTGCAGGTTAATGGCAACCGCGCGTTATAGAGGAAACTCTGTCGAAATTTTCGGTTTTTGAAAGTTCACGTTTTTAGAAAGGGTTTGATTCCGATTTTGGAAACTAAATTGGGGTTGGGTCCTTTCAGCTTCGTATCAGAGCATTAGGTTTTAGGTTCTGTAGACTTCTGTAGTCGTGTTTACTAAGGATATTTAAGAATGTATAGCATGTCTGGAGCAATGACCCGACCGGCCGGTGGATACTCATCAATGCTCTGGGTGTTGTATGCTTTCAAATGTTTGAAGTTCCATGATTACGTCCTGCTTGTTGTGAACAACATTTAATTCATTAGGATGCCTCCTTGACGTGGTTTCCGTGTCAGTAGGGTTGTGGATCCTGTTGAGGATCAGTCGATGCGCGACTTGATAATATGAGTTGTGGGTTTGGATAAGCATTCTGGGTTCAGAAATATATGTGGCATGGTTTGCCCGGTTGTGTGTGTATGGGTACCTACATGTTGCTTCAGAGTAGAGAATTATGTTAGTTGATGGTGTGCTTAAGTTTGACCATTGCATTTGTTGGGTTGGTATTGTGTGAGTTTCTGTTGCGACTCCATGACCTACATTCAGGGTATTGTTTATACGGTAATGGTTCAATCAGGCTACCTAACAAAGGAAATATGGAGTGTTTACCAGCCTGAGGCAGGGATGTATTGTTCACATGTATGTTCCAGTTTGAACATGATATGTAGCTTCAGAGGAAGCAATGCAGGAGGTTCGAGATGAGTTTGAACCTGAGCATCAAAGGGAATTTTACTGTTATGCTTCAAGACAACCGTGAGAAGTTTGTTGTGCTGCACTCAGAGGCGAGGACATTGAGAAGAAAGGCATATGCGGTTTCAGACATATCGGTTTGAGGAAGGTGAACTTAGTCGTGATACTTTGATAAGGTTGAGTTCAGGCACCTTGGGATCAGTATCTTCATCAGGCTGTGGCCTTTTCGATTATGTTTAGGGTCATTTGGACATGGCAGAAGATCCGTTTGGTGGTGAAGGAGATCACAGAGTAGTGGACTAGTTCCTGTGGCATGAGTCATGGTGGTCGTTGGTGATCCTTCCACACAACAGGAGTTTCCATTGTGTAACTTTTACAGCATGCGTCACTGTGGTTTTTTTGTCAGAGGGGCACTCTCAATTTCTATTATGGTGGCCAGGAGGGTCACGTTACGAGGGAACGTCCTTAGTCAGCTATTTTAGTGGTTCGGCAGCTCAGAGTTCAGAAGGAGGTCAAGGTGTCATTTCTGGAGTTTGACCAACGCATACTTTTAGACAAGTCAATCAGCAAAGTCGCAATCAACGTGGACGGTTAGTTGGACATGCCAGAGTTCATGCCACGACCCTGTGTGAGGGCAGAGTTTCTTTGAGGTTATCGTTGCTTGACATCCATGGCTATTATGCTTGCATCTTCACTTCTGGGTTTCTGGAGAATGCTGTATCCATTTGATGAGATTGTGTGTACCAGGTGGGGTATCGAGACTATGAGGTTTGCAGGAGGTTATGGACTAGCTGCGAAGTAGTTGTTTGTCGCAAGAATGTTGTAGTCCTTTGACGTCCAGTCATTCCAAAATATCTTGTTTAGAGGCGAAAGAAATGCTTCTCTACTATGTGTGATTTCAGCAATGAGGCTGAGCTGATGATGAAGCCAGGATGTATGCCGTACTTGGCACATGTTCATGATGTTGAGGTTGTTGTACCTGATGTTCGTGATATTGAGGTTATCTGTGAGTATCCAGATGTTTTGCAGAGAATTTATCAGAGTTGAGGGAGTTGTAGATTCAACTTCAGAAACTGTTTAAGGAAGGTTTCATTTGATTCAGTGTTTTACCTTGAGGTGTTCCAGTATATTTTATGAGGATGTAGGATGGTTCGATGAGGTTGTGCATCGACTACCGGAAGCTGAATCAGGCTTCAGAGAAGAGCAAGTATCCTCCACTTCGGATTCATGGCTAGTTTGATCAGCTTATTGGAGTTTCAGTTTTCAGAGATTGATTTCAGATTTGAGTATCATTAGTTTCGATCAGAGGGTCGAGTTTGAAATGGTTAGATACCTGTGATGAGAGTTACATGTGGTGGTTAGAGGAGAGGTTGATTACTGCGCCAGTGTTCGCATTATGTGATGTCGGTGAAGTGTATGTTATGTATAGTGATGTTTCAAAAATTAGATTTTGGTCGAGTTGGGCTGCAGCATGGCAATATGATGGTGTATGATTCTAGGCAGTGGAAGTTTTATGAAGTTATGTATCCTATGTATGATTTGGGAGTAACTGTCTTTGTGTTAGCATCGAAGAGTTGGAGACACTACTGCTATGGCGTGCAGCGCAGTGTAGGATGTACACTAATCACTTGAGTTTCATCTACTTGCATATTCAGCCAGAATTGAGCATGAGGCGGCGTAGATGGATGAGGTTGATTAACGACTGTGACTGCACATTTGTACTTTGACTACCATTCAGGGGAGATCAACGTTGTTGCTGATGCACTTAGTCAAAAATTTGGGGTTTCTATGTTTTATGTACGTGTTGCAAGAATCTCATTGTTAGCTGAGTTGCGAGCTACGGGAGTTGAGTTAGAGTGAGATGATGGAGCATTGTTGGCTAGTTCCAGGATCGACCTATGTTACTTCATTAGGTCTGTGAGGCTCAGGATGCGGATTCCTACTGGTTGGACAAGAAGAATGCGATTCAGAGTGGTGTTCCAGCAGAGTATCAGTTGAGAAATGTTGGCACTTTATCGTGCAAAAGGAGACTATGTGGGCCCAGAGACGATGAATTGAAGAGAGAGATGCTTATTAAAGCTCATTGTTCTACGCATGTTATGCACTAGTGGATACTTAGAGTTTACTACTCTTGGCGCAACATGAACAGGGAAATAGCAACTTATGTGAGCAGATGCCCGATTTGTCGGCAGGTGAGGGCAGAGAGATAGAAACTTGCTAGAAGTTACAGCCATTGGAGATTCCAGATTGGAAGTGGGAGCATATCACTATGAATTTCGTGTATTAGTTACCGCGTACTTCATATGGTAATACTGGTATTTTGGTCATTGTAGACCGTTTGGCGAAATCAGTTCTTTTCCTTGTACTTCCAGGAAAGATTTCAGTGGGCAGGCTGACAGAGTGGTATTTGGCAGAGGTTGTCCATTTTCATGGTGTGCTTGTGTCCCGGGTCTCTGATCGAGATAATCAGTTACAACAGAGTTTTGGCAGGCATTGCAGGGAGCATTGGGGACTAGATTACAATTTAGTACAGTTTTTCATCCTCCTCAGATTGGTAGGCAATCTGAGAGGGCTATTCAGATTTTGGAGAACATGTTGTGGTCCTGTGTATTGCAGTTCAGAGGGATTTGGGACCAGCAGTTTCATTTGTTCGAGATTGCTCGTAGTACCAGTTTGCAGACCAGTATTGTTATGACATTGTATGAAGTTGTATATGAGGAACAGTGTTGTACTCCATTGTGTTGGAGCGAGTTAGGAATGAGATGCCTTTGGTTCCGGTTTAGTGATATGCGTTACTGTAGACTTCCAGATTAGTTGAGACAGGTTGATAATTACTCGAGTTCGACAGAGAAGTTATGCAAATATGAGTATGTTGAGTCATTGAGTTCAAGGTTGGTGACTAAGGTTTCCTTGAAAAGGTATGATTTGTTTTGGGGGTTGTGGTATACTTTGCCACGTTATATTGGTCCGTACATGACCATGGGGCGAGTTAGTGTTGTGACGTATAGTTTGGCATTGCCTGTAGCGATGGCAAGTGTGTATGTTGCATTACATGTGGTGGAACTACATTTCAGATTTATTGCATATTTAGCACCCTATCAGTTTCCTATACAGGAAGACTTGACATTTGCGGAGGAGCTAGTTCAGATTTTGGATTTGAGGGTGCATGGATTACAACACAGATATATTTCTTATTGTGAAAGTCTGTTGGCAGAGTCATTCAGTTGAAGTAGCCACTTGGGAGTTTAAGCAGTATGCAGTGGCAGTATCCCTACTTTTCAGTTGGCAGACTTGGAAATTTTGAGGTCAAAATTTTTGTAAGGGGGGTAGATTTGTGACAACCCGAACCGGAAATGGTATGTTTATCGGCTTGATTTGCGAGTTTCACGAATAGTCACAATTTTGTCGTAATTGGTCGATATGGTGGGTGCGTTAACGACTAAATTATCGGGAAAGAATTTGATTTGAGTACCTTCACGGAAGTTGTAGAGAATAAGTTATGAATATTTTCGGCCGTTGGATTTAGTCGTGTTTATCCGATTGGTTTCGATCCGTTTTTGACTGTTGATCGTTTTTATCAGATAAGCTTGTGTTGAATTGAGCCGTTGACTTTTTATCGGATTTGTCGAAGTTGGTTGACTTCAGGTGGAAATTGAAGAATTTGTCGAGATAAGTTCGTAGACACGAGAATCGTTGAAAACGGAGTTACGATGCAAAAGTTACGTTTGATCAAAATTTGTCGTAAAATAAATACGGAAGTTACCAAAAATAGAAAGTATAAATAGTGGGTTTCCTTTTTGGGTAACTTAGACTTGGACTTTGGGGAGTTGACTGAGTCAACTTGGGTGAATTGACTCACCCTTGTTCACCATTTCAGGCTGTGACATTGTGGCCTTCGTGGTGCCTTACTCGAGCCACGGTTGGCCGTGGTGTCTTCATGAAACTTGTTGGGCTCGTGCTCCTCTTCGATTTGATAGGTGGATCGTTCAATTTGGTTGCAGGATGAAGAAGTTATGACGATTTGAAATTGGCGGGTTTTCTGGCGAAATCACCGGGGACGGTGGAGGCCGAGATGGAGGTCGACCCTATAGGGGTTTTGTAGGCCTTGGGGAGAGGAAACTTTTAGAAGTGGTCTTGCACCTTGCCGTGGTGGTGGTGGCCAATCAGAGTTAATGAATTCTGGCGAGAGTTTTCAACTTTAAGGTTACAATTTTCTGGGCCAATGAGATTTTCCGGCGGCGCGCCGGGCGTGGCGGTTTTCCGGCCGAGGTGATTTTCGACAAGTTTTATGTCATTTTGCTCGGAATCGCGCACCGATCGCAGTGGAGATCGTGATCGTTCGTTTGGCAAGGGATTTTCCGTCGGATCGCAGGATTAATGCGTTTTGCGTCGTGCTAGTCTGTAAGTGGACATTTCTTTTCACTGATTGGTTGCGAGTCTTTTATATACGTTTTACGAGCATGAGCATGCATATGCGATTATGATTTATACAAGCATGTGCTTTACGATTATGCATTTTCAAATATGCATCGACGAATATACTTTTATAATTATGTATTACGAATATGCATTTACATTATGCTTTATACATTTGCATGAAACTATTTATGATTTGGTTTACACAGAGTACAGTCTTAGTATATGTGGTTTTATCGATACACTTGCATCCCGGCTGATCCCCGAGGATGTTTACCAGGGGGGACTGTTACCTTGTGCTGATGTATTTCTGGGTGGGAACAGACTTCTGTTCCTTGTGCCGATGTATTTTCGGGTGGGAACAGATACCCTGACCTGAGGCCTTTCTGGCTAGAATCACGGGTGGGTCTGGGATCTCGTGATTTGGACTGTACTAGCACGGATGTGTCCATAAGTGACCCCGCGGGATTTTCGATGCATGCTCTGTACGCGTGAGGAGTTAGAGTCTCCCTCGTGTACCTTAATATTTTCATGCATTTAGACTCGCATATATTTTTATAACATATATTATTCGGCGAAAGACATTTATTTTCGTCCACTCACTCTAACGGTTTATATGTCTTCCCCTGGGCTCTTCGTTTTCTTTGCCCAGTTTGCAGTTTGAACCCGGGTGTCGCACGTCATAGTTGGAGACATAGTATTCGAGCCACTTTTTCTTTCTCAGTAGGTTTCTAGTTTGGCCTACTGTTGTGTATATATGTATATACTAGAGGTCGCTCTGAGTACTGTTTATGTTTATATTTTCAAATGATTTTCCCGGATTTCTGTAAAGCTATAGTTTTGTTTATTACTTTACATTATGATATGTTTTTGAGAAATCCGGATGAGACTGGTGCCCACGGTTTGGCTTTTGTGGCATAGGATGAAGTGTATTTTTCGGGTGCAGGTTAATGGCAACCGCGCGTTATAGAGGAAATTCTGTCGAAATTTTCGGTTTTTGAAATTTCATGTGTTTAGAAAGGGTTTGATTCTGGTTTGGAAAACTAAATCGGGGTTGGGTCCTTTCAAATTGCTACAAAAGAGAAATAGAAAGGAAACTGTATCAGACCGGGGATGGACATAAACTCGTAAGCTATCGAGGGTAGGGATAATCGTCCAGGTCTTATTGTGAAACAAAAAAGCCACCCCGCTATGGCAAGCGGGTTGGTTGCTCTGTCATCATCAGGGAGCTCTTAGTGAAGAAACCATAGAAGAAATTTCTAAAACAAACAGGAGGGGAGGATCGACTCGTTTATTATAATTTCAAAGAAAGACTGTTGGCAGCAGGTGTTGACATTTATTTGGCTCCCTTCAAAAAGGCAGGGTTAAGCTCGACAGGGGGTTAATAAGGGCCCTTTGATTCAGATTTGATTAAGATAATAAAAGAGTTCCAAACCTTTATGCCCGTATAAGTGCTGCGTATAAGTTACGGTGGAAAGATCAAACCCATTTGAAGGGCCTACATCACACACAATAATAGTAGCGTAAAGGCGTGGCAGCAATAACATTATGTTATTACTTTAACATCTCTTTCTCTATCTATCTTTAGATATATTGAGTGAGATCCGTTGCGTGAGCAACCCGACTGTGCGTTACATGTGCTCTACAAGCCGTACTCCATCTTTTCCCCCCATTTTTTCTTTTGATTTGGAAGACGGGGTTCGAAAGGCATGCTTTTTAGTATGTCTCCCCCAGATAGGGCCCCACTAGTCTGGCTCCCTAGTGAGCAGTTCTTTTGGGCAGGCATCTCCCGCAACGCAAGCTGCATTGTTGGCCACCACCCGAAAAGCAAAAGATTCGAGAGTCCAGGTTGAAAATACATGCATAGATAGTGGTCTAATGACAAAGGCCAACGACAGAAGCTCGGGACGGAGTCGTATGATGCGGAAGTCTCAAATACGGTTCCCTGATAAGGGAGTGGCTGCCTACTGGAGCTTCGACCAACCACCACCGATCAATTCCGCTTTTTCGCCACCCCTTACTCTACCATTATTATAGGGGTATGGGGTTCGAGACAAAGAAAGATCAAGGCAGCATATCAGTTTTTCCTTTATACTTTACTTGGATATGTTTTTATGCTATTAGCTATTATGTTGATTCTTCTACAAATATCATTAACCATAGAATTTAATGAGCGGTGCCAAATCTTTATATGGATTTCTTCTTTCGCCTTTTTTGCTGTCAAAGTGCCTATGGTACCAGTTCATATTTGGTTACCCGAAGCTCATGTAGTGGCACCCACAGCAGGATCCATCATCTTGGCAGGAATTCCTTTAAAATTGGGAACCCACGGGTTTTTAAGATTTTTCAATACCCATGTTTCCCGAAGCAACATTTTGTTTCACTCATTTCATTTATACTCCAAGCGTGATTGCTATAATATATACTTCCTTGACCATTTCAAGACAAATCGATCTTAAGAAGGTCATTGCTTAGTCCTCAGTAGCCCATATGAATCTAGTGACTATTGGTATGTTTAGTCGGGTGACGACCGTTAGGTCACCTATTTTGAGTTATGGACACATAAGGCCAAAACATGTATGTCGGGCGTGTGACCCATCAACCTACTAGCAATAGGGGAGAAAACATAGCATGTCGCAACAAAAGCTTGATTCGAGGCCTCAACAAAACAAAACACTGCCATCTGTTTCAAAAACAAAAGCCCCTTAGCTCCTCGGAACGTAAGTGGGTGACGTCCTTACGCACAGGAAACAGCAGCACCGGCTCCATGAAGTCAGAATCAATCTTTTTGGTGGCTTTCCCAATTCATTCGTGAATAAGAGTTCAAGGTTATAAAAGAACTCACTTCTAGCTGCTTCGCCTAATTCTTATTATGGAGGTTGTGTTGGCGTGTCGGAAATGAACAAAAATCAATATGAACATGTTATTCTCAAATCGATTGATAGATAGCCTGATCTGTTCTGACAGATCGAAAGAGTAGGAATGGATAGAGAGGGAATGCATCAAAAATAAGGCGAGAGCTTCAAGCCGTATTTCTATCTATTAATGAGACAACCATCTATTCTTGATCCATCTAATACATATCGATTTCTTTCTGATGGAGTCTACTATATCGTACGTAAAACACCCAAGCGCTTTTTAGGCCAACTCGGGAGGGAAAAGCCAAAAAAAATGTAGTTGTGTTGTTGTTCGCCGCCTCGACACATTCCCTTTTTACCCCGGCATCGTCCCACACAGAAAGAAAGAGCGTAGAGCCCCGACCCCACCTGTAGGTCCGCTAACATAAAGCGAGGAGTTGAGCCTGAACTGGCAAATCAAAGTCACTTTCGAAACCATACTTCCTATAGCTAACACGTGTCCAGTCCAGCGGGAATGCACAGCGCAAATGAAAGTGAGCTGCTACACCGAATCCCCCACTGGCCATCGAGGACCGAGTGGTAAAGCCATGATCTGTAGGGGAATGGATCACTCATTCTTCCATTAGGGACATGTGCACGAACGACAACTCCAAACGTCATACATCCATCACCTACCTACCATTTAGGTGGCACCAGTGAGATCCAGCTAAGGTAAGGAACTTTGTGTCGCAGCTACTCCACTCTGCTGTGGCCTTATGAACTGAACTTTGTTGCCTTCCCGCGCACGAAGCAATTGGGCGTTGTGCTGTGGGTCAGTTTCGGGGCTGGGGGCTTAGGCCGCCTGCCTACCAATCAAAGAGGCTGAGAGTAAGCATAAGCTCCCCGTAAGCTCTTCGAGCTTCCCTTCATTCACTTCGCAGGAGCGGCACAGCGCATATCTAGAAATCAAAGGGCCCATATTACCTCCCTAATCTCTCGCGTTGAGGGACCTTAGATTGGAAGCGCCTTCTAAACCACCCCATTCATCCGGGAAGGGAAGGGGCCTATGTATTTGCACGAACCCTGTAGATTTTACCCTATCTACACCCAGGGCCAATCCTCTATCAATCCTGCCGCCATGCCGCAGAACGGGAGCTCGTGTGGAACCTTTTATTTGTGGCGTAAAAGCGGTGGAACATAACAAAATATTATGATTGCGTAACATAAGGGCTCGGCGCACACAATCCTATTTTATCTGAGTCCGTGTTTACCCATTACACTTCAGACAGCCATCCGGAGCATCATGAGCAAAACCCCCCTTTCGAGCTAAAAAAATGGTACGGTACATAGGAGGCTGGTCTTTCTCAACGTGGTGTATAGTACGAAAAACCTTTCGATATAAGAAAGGGTCGTTCACATGAAAGAAGAGAAGAAAGAAAGGAGTGATTATCTTCTTTCTCTTTCCTGAGGGGGAAGGAGAAATAAGGTCTTATGGAGGGAGGGAAGGGGGAAAGGCTTGGGCCTACCTATCCCAATAAGACCTCATAAACGAACGGGAGCTGTTGAGAGATTCCATATTGCCGAGCCAAAGGGAAGCACTTCTATACGTGATCGTAGTATGTCACGTCGTCTCATCCCCGTTGCATTGAAGAGTACCTATGCACTATTTCCAATTCACTAATAAGGAAGATAGAGTTGGGATGGGAGTATACGGTGTGATACTCAAGTATGACCGGGGAGATACATGTTAACTATGGGTAGGAAGCAGGAACCATTCTTTAAAAAATTTAGGGGAGTTACATATCTCTTATACTACCATCGATCGACAGAACGGAATGACTAGAAAAAGAAGTGCAATTAGAAAGCCGTATGATAAGGGGGAACTATCTTGTATGGTTCAAAGGGGTAATCGGTGTACTTCGATCAGTGGGGGATCTTTGGCTCTATCGAACATACAGGGAATTGGAGGTAGCATTCTACCGATGTTAAGTCATGGACTGGTTCCTTTAGCCCTTTTCTATGTGTTGGTGTTTTATATGACCGACATAAGACTCGACTTGTTAGATATTATGGAGGTTCAGTGAGCACTATGCTGAATCTCTCTACCATTTTCTTCTCTTCCACTTTGGCCAATATGAGTTCACCTGGTACTAGAAACTTTATCAGGGAATTTCCCATCTTATTAGGAGCTTTCCAAAGAAATAGCTTAGTAGCCACATTAGCTACGCTTGGGATGATTTTAGGCGCGACATATTCCATTTGGCTATATAATCGTTTGGTTTCTGGAAATTTAAAACCCGATTTCTTCCATAAATTCTCTGATCCAAATGGCAGAGAAGTTTCCATATTTATATCTTTTCTTGTTGGAGGGGTGACCATCCGTTGAACTACCAAAGAAAAAAGGGTAAACCAATGTGATCATGACATTGAAGGTGCTTGCAATGGGATGGATGCTACTTCCCTAAGTTGGTTCCCCCCCCCCCCCTCTTTTTTGATCCATTTCTTTAGTTTAGTCTTTAGGGATCCAAAGCTTGACTTTACTAATAAAATAAGGCTCGCACAGGGACGCTCACATTTTTTGGCTGAGCCGTATCGAGATAAAGAAAGGATGGGGGCAACCATGCATGGTACTTCTCGCCCATGTCTCCGAGGGATAGTTGAACGAGCGATTCATGAATGCTGCGGGGTTAGACGAGCCAATAACTAGAACGTTTTCGGTATATTTTTTGAGCAAGAATCACAGTGTTACCTGACCTTCACCATGATATGGACTCCAAGTTCTTATGGAAAAGCATGAGGAGATTTATCATCAATATGATGATGGGAATGGAAACCAGAAGCACGACCGGGTCTTCGTGGTCCAAGATAATAAAACCATCAATAACATAAGCATGAGACTTTTTGGTAGTACAAGTGAACCAGATGGCAGCGACGATGGAATCTAGGATGGAAGACTCGTAGTATCTCTCTAGATCTGGCAAAAGTGAAAGACCCATTCAAATGAGGGCTAACCTGACCGTTGAGCCCACCCTGGCCTCGAGGGGCTAGCCCTCATGGTTGCGAGCTAGAGCTTCCATAGCTTATGGCTAGAGCAATGGGAGGGGCTCCAACGGAGAGAATAGTAAGGAGAACGAGTGCTCAGTCGGGCGGCAGAAGCAGCGGCCAAGTGCTTGGTAGGCCAACAGCCCAGTAAACCGGGCGAGGCACTCGACGAAAGGGGAGCACACTGAGCAAGTACGAGAAATTTTCCCCGTTCAACTTTATTAAAAGCAAGGACCACTACGGGTGGTCAAAACAAAGTAGCTTGCTTACTCCGTGCTTGCGCTAAGGACTTATGTAAGTCGGGGCTCATCCCCGGTCAATATTCAATCAAAGAATAGGGGGTCGTAGCACTGACCTCTTTTTATTATTATTATTGATTCAATATAATAGGGGAAAAGATCGTACAGTTCCCTAACCTCTCAACGAATCCTCCACACGTTGGGCATACCTTTTTTGTGCGTCTTTCTTGTGGCAATAGCAGAACAACAGGGAAAGACCCGGCAGACCGGCCCGAGGGCGAGCTTTATTTAAGAGAGAATAAGGATTGAATAGAAAGGCTTCTATTTCCGTTCTTGGTTTTGGGGCTCTCAGGGTCCCCTCGGTCTTATTCAAAGTTAGGAAAGGGGAAGGAGTCTAAATCAATGGACATTAATGAACCATCATTGATAGACGTTGCACATGACACGATCAACTCGACTCAAGGTCCAGTGCTAATAGAAGTTGTTGACTCTCCTAGTAGCGAAGGAAAAAGGCAGTACTTTTTTCCAAGCTACCTTGAGGCAGACTCTTAAAGGGTAGGTTACTACTACTACCTACCTCTACAGAAGAGGTGTACTTTGTACTGCCCGGAGGTCATATAGATCGAAACCCAAAGTGATAACAATGAAAGTTCTACCAACCACAACTATTGGTACTTCAAAAGGCTTAGATTCTAAGGGCGCTATTGAAAGCCTTTTTTTAGGTCGGGGCCTCGAAAGCCTTTGGTACTTCGGTAGGGAAAAAAATCTTAAACAAAAAAATGGGTTCAATTGCATTGCCTTAGCGCAAGCACTAAGTGAGAAAAGGTAGCTTCTCAAAGATTTGCCCAGCCCATGCTAGAGCGCTTATGTCATGTCATATGGGAACTCATGGCCGAAAACAATCTTGGTAGGAATAATAAGAATCAAAGTCCAGGTTGGTTGGTGAGCCTAGTGATAGAAGACTATCTAGCTTGGTTCGGAGAGCACTTGTTGGGTTAAAGATTTTTTTTTGCTAAATGTTACGACCTAAATGTTGAACTATTGACCCTACTTGTTTGGATGGGTGTTCACCCCAAAGTGTTCTCGGATTGCATGCATACATCCGTAAGTAACTTAGTGCAACATGGCAAATTTCATCGAGAGGAATCAGGAAAGAAAAGAAAAACGGGTCAACATCTTAATGTGTATTTGAGGGCTGAGGAGTGTCTACACGAGTTCGTTGAGGTGTTTGTATAGGGAGTTTACTTGCTTACTTGTTAGAATAAGGGATGAAATAGCTCGACCGTAGAGAGAGGGATTCATAACGTCCAAATTAAACTCTATTGATAAAATTTGAGACTTCTACCATTACCATTTTCAACCCTCCAAAAAAAAACCTACTGCAAGATCTCAGAACCATAGAGAATACTTTTCCAAGTACTGGAAGAAGCAGAAGGAAACTCAGCATTAGGATCAAAGCTGCAAGTCCCGAAAAAGTCATTTTTCCTAAACATTGAAGCCCAAAGCCCTTGGTCCTGGTTTGTGGTCCTCCAACTAGCTTTAGCTCAAAGAGCTTGATTCATGTGACTAATTTAATTCCTTTTACCCAAACTACGTAGGTGTACTAACTTTGTCTCATCGAACCAAATGAGGTTTAGATTGAGTGCACCATTTCTATTTCTTTTTTTAATGTCCTCACAAGTTCCCACAGGAAGCTTAGCAGTCTGCACGGTGTAGATAGGTACTGCAGATGTCACAGCTTGAATCAAGGTCAATCTACTTGCCATAGATAAGAGCTTACTTTTCCAAGTGGCTTGAATTTTGTCCACAATTGCCCACTTTGGTGACTCTGGATTGTACAAGAGGAACTCTAAGGAATGAGAAGTCAAGGGAAAGCCATATATATTGTAGATTTCAATAGCAAGACCATTCATCCTTATTTGGAGAACAATAAAGGCTAGACTTATCAAAGTTTACCTATTGACCAGGGGCTTTACAAAATTCATCAAGGCCTTTTTTCATGATGGAAGCTTGTTGCTTAGAGGCCTCCCAATAAGATCATCTACAAAGAAAATGTGTGAGATCAAAGGTCCAGATCTCGCAGCCCTAACAGCCCTCCCAAGACCTTATGAAAAATTAAATGACCATGCAAATAAAAAAGAACTATAATATCCTATGTCTAGGACTCTTCTTGATTCGTAGGAGAAAGAAAGTGATGTGCAAGAACCATAATTCCCACTTTAACCTCCTTTGCTAGGCTATTCCACGAAGGTCCATAATCAGAAAGATAGATCAAGAAGCCACCGTCGAAGTTTAGTAGTCTTTTCCAGGAAGCTGAGAATTTTTAGGAAGTCTTTTCATCTCCTGAGTTGTTCTAATGCAAGGGTGAGCGAATCTAACTAAATTGTAGGCCAGCTTAGCTTCTTGCCAAAAATAGAGACCGCAGAGAAACCTATCCGTATTAGTCAGGCAGTGAAAGCAATAGCAGAATTTCCTCTAGTTAGATCATCCAGTTTTTCATTCTCATGCCATCGGTACAGTAAAAAATGGGAATTCGTTTAATTGGTTTGAGGTGTCCTTATCTTTCTATCATGACCTTATCTTTCTATCCTGGTTAGAACATGGGGCATTACAGCGCCTGGCAAGGATTTCTTTTATAAAGTAAATCCGCTGAATAAGCTGATCTCGCCAGCTCTACCTGAGTAGTTTGGTTCGTCAGAGGCACGAACAAGTGAGTTTGGCGTTCTGTTTTGGGTAGCTATAAATAGGAGCATTCTTTCTTTCGCAGTCGGTAGTGTGAGAAAACTACCTCCCGTCTCAGTTGCTATAGTTACTGCTATTGATATTGATATGATATAAGGGCTACAACTAGCCTTCTTCTGACAGGTTTGAATCTTAAAAGACTATAGCATGACAAAGCGAACAAAAAATTGGCCAAAAATGGTAGAGAAGAGAAGAAATAGGCTCAGGCGCACCCCATCCATCCATACGTCACGATAGCTTCAGCAAAGAGTATAAGAGCCATTGAATCTCAATGTCGGCGGTTTGCCTTGCTGTTTCTTTGTCTCGAGGCAACGAAGTAGCTGAAACGAAGGGCAGTTTACTTGCCTGGCTCTAATAAATCTAGTAAGCTATCAATAGAAGGTTCTGAAAAAGAGGGTTGTGTAATGTAACGAGTGGAACGAGTCTTACTAGCGGCTTAGCCTTGTTTGCTGTGTGGCAAAGCAAATAATAGATCTTGGATGATCTTTTGTTCATACCAAGAATAATGAGTATTCAGGATATGACCAAATGTAACTAGACTAAGTGTTTACCGATATGTAAAGACGATAATTAAACGACACAATAATTATAGTGGTTCACCAATTGGCTACTCCACTTGTGCCTCGTTGGGCCTCAACTATGCATCTCGAGCCCAATAATTATTAGGCCCAAGTGTTATATGGATTGTGTGTGTTGTCCCTTTGTTTAAGTGGGATAGAGGCCCCCCTTTATAAGTAGGGAGTGCCTCTCCCTTTACAATATTAGCGATGTGGGAGAGGGGTGCAAGCCTCTCAAACCACCAAATAAAGATAAAAATGCTAGCCTTGTTCCTTCCCGGTATTGGATGGATGCTTTCCGGTGGTGGCGACGATGGCTTGGCTGACTCTTGCCGCCGATGAGTAGCTCCGGTGTCGGCCTTTATGATATACCCTCGATTACACTTGGTAAATATATAACATATATGAACATCTTTCATAGCCGATATTCGACCTATGAATAAGAGACACAAATGCATCCTTATCCCGAGAGAATCCTTGAGGCAAAACTTCTGAGGCCAAAAAATAAGACAAATACCTCTCCTTAAAGCAAACAGGCTACTCCCTCGATACCATACTTCTAGTGACCTTGGCACCTTTCTCTATCGATTATGTAATTACCCCATTTTAAGTAGTATGATTTCAACTGCCAAAATAATTAAAAAAAAAAGATCGCGATGCACGCGACATGTGAGCGACTAAGGGTTTCTGGTATTTCGGAGTTCAAAATCGTGTTCTCGTCATGTGGGTTGGCTTGGAAAGTTAACCTCTCTAAAACCTATGGGCACTGCTAGATCACGTAGCAAGTAAGAAAGCCATAATAGTTCAAAGGCCGTAAGGTCTAGTGTCGAATTAGAGTACAAGGCACTAGACCTGGAAAGAGTCGGCTGCTTTTTTGAAACCCCAGTCAGTAGGTTTTTTTTGAGAAATACGCAAAAGCTGGTAGTGGACCGTCCGCTATCGGGGCAGCCAACACAGTCGACATCAGATAATGCAAAGAAGGTGGTAAACGGTCCGTTAGGCCAAGGGCCAAGATAATCCTTCGGATATCGTATGGTGAATTTTATAGCCTGGAGATCTACGGTGGTGAGAGAGCGCATGAACTGACAAACTTGATTGACTGCAGAGCAAATGTCAGGTCTGGTGAGAGTGAGGTACTGAAGGGCACCAACAATACTACGAGATTATGTTGCATCCAAGAGAGGAGCACCATCGTATGCAGAGAGCTTTGAGCATGTGTGGGACATGGCTTGGAGTCTTGCATATGAGTGCGGGTAAGCAGATCCAAGGTGTATTTAGTCTGAGTCAAGACTAAATAGATGTACTGTACATTTGGCTTCGATTCCCAAAAATAAATGAAGATCACCAAGATCTTTCATGGCGAAGTGCGTAGCGAATGGAAGGAAAGAAAGGTTCTGAAAGAAAGGAGATTGAGGCAGGACTACCATCCTGAGAAGGATCTTGCTATGAACTGCTCTATGGCTATACAGGAGAGAGGTCAACAACATCAAGGGTAGGAGACTGACCCATATACGTGCGAGTTTCTTTCTTTCATAACCTCGATTGGCTACTAGAGACGAGCAAGGGCCAGGGACGCACTCGACGAGCAGACGAGGAACGAGTGGTAGGAGCCGATAAATAGTAGTTCTGGTTTAGTCAAGTCAAGTCTTTACGTCTATATGGGCTCCCTGAAGATCTAGAACCTTTCAAAAGTGAGGGGTATTTGTTATTTCTTGGCACTCTCTTTCTTTGTTATGCCAACCGGGATACGGGGCTTGACTTGAAAAACAAACAACTGGCACTGCCCAGGCGGATAGGGCACTTTTTTCCCCGCTTAGCTTAAGTATAGGATACTAAATAATACCTCCCGAACGATTGAGAGTGGATTTCAGGTTCAATAGTGTCGAGAAGGCAGGTGACCGTGCTTTCATAAAAGTACCATTGGGTGGTGGTTTCTCTCTCGGAGTTCGAGTTACTCTGTTACTCTCTTTCCTTTTGAACCCAAAAAAAAAAATAGATCTCGCCATCAGCCCGACTAAGAGTTCTGAATCAAAAAAGTAAACTCTTAAGACGAAGGCAAAAAAAAATGGTTTCTTAAGGCTTCAAACGACTGGTCATTAAGACTACTATGAAAGAAAAGTAAGGAAATCCTTTTCTTGACTTGGCCTGCGTGCATTATACCTACACCCTTTTTAAAGAACTTTATTTTAATTTCAACAAAGCAAAGAAATGAAAGCATAAATCTTTTCTTTCTTTCAAAACCTCTTACTCTTTTAGCCTGCCTTGTGGAGGTCTCCCGGGTGTCTACGATGGATCCGATTAGTCTCAAAATGAAGAGAAAGATTTTACGATCTTCCTCTAAGAAATAAGAAAGGTATCATCACAACAACTAAATTTGCCCGGTAAACTACTCCGGGGCTCCCCATGGTTTAGTAAAAGGGAGGGGATCTTTTGTCTTCATCCGGGTAAAAGTGTAAGGCTGATTAGTGAGGTCTTAAAAACTTCATACAATGAAGGATCAACAATTCCATTTGTGCTTTCAGCAAGTAGGTGACACAAATCTATGGTTTCTATCAATCGGATACCAATTGCTTGGATGCGTTTGAAAGCCTCGAGATAACTTGCAGAAAAAAAATATTTCTAGGTTTGTTTTTCTTGTGTCTCTATAACAAATGGTCCATTTATTGATGGGCAAACGACGGGGATTGAACCCGCGCGTGGTGGATTCACAATCCTTTGCCTTGATCCACTTGGCTATATCCTCCCCTACCCTCGCACATGGTTAAGTCTCTATCTATGATTGGATCCTTTCCCTCGTATGACCGCTATCAAAGATAAGATTTTTCCTATCTCTTTCTTCAATCGTTCCACAAGTGGGTTGGTTCGTTTCGTCCTTCTATCTACGCAATTCTCTGTCTTCATTCGTGATCATTTTGGGCCAAAGGTAGTTGTAGAGGAGCGGCTGTGAAATGGTGATTCCTCCCTTTCCATTGAAGTAGGAAGGATCCCCTTCCCCGGCCTATTATTGATAAGGATTTTACTGATGCTGAAGGTAGCTTGCTTACCAAGTCACCCACTTGAGAAGCGACTCGCCAAAAAGAAGCGACGAGGAAGCGAAGCGCGCCAGTATAAAACCCGTGTGTGTACAGGAAGAGGATACCTAGAAGTCATCATATGAACTCGGTTACTATTCCGGTACCTAATATAACCAGAATGAGAAGAAATAAAACAAGGAGGTGTAGATGTGTCTTCCCAGTTTTAGTATGAGTGGGACCAACAAGAAGGGGATGGTTTCGCACTTTAGGATCAGAAGATACAAACTTGTTGAATAATGAAAACATGTTGTGGTTTTTATATGTTATTTGTGGGCGGCATCCCGAAAAAAGAAATAACTGGGAGTTAGCGCCTACATAACTGGTTGTTTGCTTACCAAGCCATGTTGGCAAGCTCCTCCAGTCAAGGTTCTAAAAAACGCTAGGCGCTAGTCGGGCGGACAGTCAGCGCCTAGCGCCCAGAGGATTAATCGGGCGCCTAGGCGGTTTTTTATTTTCTATATATTTATTTATTTAATTAAAATAATTATATAAATACAATTTATAAAAAGCATTATTATGTTCTAAAATAGCAAAAATACTTCAAAAATAGACAAAATGTTCAACAACAATGTTCTTAGAAATTATAAAAAAAACAATTTGAAAGAAACAAATTAGATTCTTGCTAGCCTATGCGGCTATGCCTCAAATTCTTCTTCTCCATATCCCTCTTGCACTTCTTCTGTGTCGGTCTCAAACTTAAAGTCTATTTCATCTTCTTCCTCTTCATCCGATACAAAATCATCCTCATGAAGTTCTCTAATTTCTTGAAGTCTAGAACTTCTCCGAGGCTCTAAACCACTACCCACTCCCAAATCATCTCCAACCATTTCACTATTAAGATCCGACTCAACATCTTCATCACCACCATCAACAATCCATCCTTGTGCCATAGTTGCTTCACTAGCAAGTAGTACATCCACATTCTTCTCTTTCTCTCTTCTTTTCTTGTTCATAATCCTTGCATTGAATTGGACATACACTAGATTGTTCAACCTTGTTGTATCTAGTCTATTCCTTTTCTTTGTATGTATCTACATTAGGGAAAAAGAATTAATTGATTGCTACTTGTTTGTATGAGTGCATAACTAAATAAAATAAGTACTTACCCCATCAAAAAAAAAATTGGGCCGCCCAGCCAGCCCGCCTAGGCGGCCGTTTTTTGCGCCAGCGCCCAGCTTCAACGATTTGGGCAAAATCGGAACAGTCCCTTGCCACTCAGCGCCTAGGCGCCGCCTAGGCGGCCTTGGGCGGCGTTTTTTAGAACCTTGCCTCCAGTTCGATTATTATTCTTGACTGAACTTATTATTATAAAAACTACTCACTATCAAAAGGAAAAACTATCGATTATCTACCTAAGAAGATAGAGAGTCCCACATACGAGAAAAGGTCACAAATAGAGTTAAACCAAGTAACATTGCAAAGGCATAATGATAGTAGGGTTGGGATATCCCCGCTCTCCAAACCGGACGTGAAGGTTTCCCCTCATCCGGCTCTCCGCATGGGAATCTCCGTTCACTGCTTCCCCTAATATCCTCCCTTTACCACATCATGGGGGTTTACAGGAGATCCCATAGGCTCGCTCGAAAATGCTGCTATACCATACCTTTTAACTGCACTCTACTCTAGTAGTCACTAAACTCACTATAGTAGTCTGTTCGGCTGCTCTTGCTGAAATCATTACTCTTCATTCTTCCATGCTCTAGCAATTGTACTCCCTAGACCACTACCATGTAGTTAGGTAGGGACAATCAATCCATAGTAACAAGAATCCAGGAATCAATGGGGATCCCTATCAATATCAATATCAATATCAATATCAAAATGAAGAATAAATAATTCTAGTTTTCTCTTTTTCTCTCACTCAATAGATGTATTTGCTCTGATATGGTACAGCACAATAACAATACGAGATGTTGGAATGTAATGGGATGGATGGTAGAGGGCTGCCCGAGCCCAAAAGCGATGATTCACTTGTCCCTTTGTCCATATGGACTTCGTGGCATACAACCAAAACGACTCCCGCTGGATAGCCGCCCCTGTTTCTCTTTTTACAGCCTCGTGGACGGACGAAAGAAGGGAAGTTCCATAATGGGATAGTGAAGGCTCGCGAAATAGACAGCAAGCTCTTCTCAACCCCCTCTCCCGATGGTTGAGCTCTAAACCCTCTCCTTTCAGTCGAGTAAGTAAACTACCTAACCTTACTATTATATTAAAAAAAGCGTTAGCGCGTCCCTGGGGCATAAGCACTTCAGTCGCTACGGGATGAGATTCATTCACTTGCATTTCTGCTAGCACAACAAAAAGCTCCGGTCTTAACGCCCCTACTTCTCTTGTGCAGCCTTTATTTGGGTTCGTAGAGTCGGGTTTCCCGTTTACCCACAACAGAGGAGCCGCCCCCACCAGGTAGGCAGCCACAGGTCATAACACACTTTTCGCACAACAAATCCACTTTGAAATTGACTTATTCGCTCAGCCAATCGTTGGAATGTGTACGAGATACCATAAGGGCCCAATATCTCAATAACACCTCTTTCTAAAGCTTCGAATGAGACTTCATATCCAAAAAGCAGGAACGATCTGACTAGAAAGTCATTCAAAACTTGATCGAAGAACCAACGTTTATTGAAGAAGCTATAGAGTCGATTACAAAAAGTACTAGTTTGAAAGGCTCAAGAAATGTAAGCACACTTATCATCGTGAGTGCATCTACAAAGTGACGACCAACTCGTGTCCGCAGTGTCGCCATAGTATTGATACCGATATAGTTATAGAGAAACCCTAGCTAGATAACCCTCGATGATTCGATCAAACGTGACCCTAGCTAGATTGGCCTGTATAATTCTGCATCTTCTTCCATTTGATGTTGTAGAAACCCTAGCAGATAGCTTATTCAAACATAACCTTAAATATTCCTGTGTACATATTATTATTAGCGCTGCGCTTGTTACTCATTTACGTACGATTAAAGCAGATGAAGGAGATGAATTAATTGACTGATATCAAGCTAGCTAACTAGCCTGAGTTTCGAGTATAGAGTTTAAAATGCTCCGGTCTCTCTCTCTCTCTCTCTCTCTCTCTCTCTCTCTCTCTCTCTCTCTCTCAAGTGTGTTTCTTTTCTCACAATTCTAATGCCGCTCGGTGCTGTCCTCTCCCGATCTCTCTTCCTTCTTCTCCTTTTGTCGATCCAAACACTGTTTCTTGGCTCTTTCTCTTATATATTGTGGTAAAAAATGCGACAGATTCTAATATGTCTAGTTGTGGAGATTGAAAGTGTAGTACTTAAAGTCTGAGACTTTGAACAAGGAATCTGAACTTGTAACTAAGCTTTGAACTAGGAATCATGAGTTGTAATTGAGCTTCCTTGACTACGTACTTGGCGGGGCCTTGTGAATCCCATATAATGCGAGGAAGTTTGTGAATGTAAATGATCTCTTCATATCTCTAGATGTTCGAGAATGCCTTTTTTTATGTCCTCGGAAGAAGTTTAATCTCATTTGATTAAGTTCTTCTTGCTTAATGTGCTCATCCATTTCGATCTAGCTAGTGACATAATGATGCACAACGCACAGTATGTAGACGCTTATCTTTACTGCACCGTCATACTATATGAACATTTCTGTTCTTTTCTCTGTTTCTTTAATTTCTGTGAAGTAATGTTTTTGAGGATTCCATCGGATTTGGTTTCTCTGAGATGACTTGAAAGATGTACTTGTTTGTTCTAGTTGTTATTAATTACGACATTATAGTTTCGACTCATCAGCTTAGCTCCATAAACTATGAAATGTTTCATAGCTTTGTCTTCTGAGGAAAACTGATAGTTGTGATCCATTGATGTTTGCTCAGACATATATACAATCTAAATATTGAAAGCAGTTCAAACAGCAAAAGCCAGAGAAGGACAACGAATCCAAGGGGAAGGAGGATAGTGACAAGGATGATAACTGGGACTTCTATATATGTAGACTTTTCCTAGCCTTATAATTGATTTGAGATGATCTCTAGAATACAACTGACGAATTGCAACTAGTGCACACTTTTTTTGTCTATAGATAGTCCGGTGATTGTAATCTAGTTGGCGTGACAGAATTTGCTTCCATTCGGATCTAATCCTAATCTAATTGATGTAAAGGAGAAGCTAGTCTATGAAATGTTCCTCAAATGTACTACTTGCAATGTGTCAAACTTTAATTATTAGTATGAATTGTTGTGAGCAAAAGAATTCTACGATCCCTTGCAAGCACTTCCCCTAATCGAGCTTAGAGCACGAGAAGATATTTAACTGGTGATCAGAGCATATATTTTCAGAGCTTTTTGAAAGATGATGTCTAAACATCTACTGCATGAAGAAACAGATCGCCAGCCACAAGATTTCCTCAAATTTGTTTTAGCTTGTACACTTGATTGCTATCATTACATTTATACTTCCATTGCATCATTAGTCCACTTCGCAATAGAATCGGCTACACCAACTTACAAATGATATGGACTTTTTTCTTCCACCATGTAGAGTTAAGAACCTCAGTTTACTGGGGGGTGAAGAATCTGGCAGAAGCGATCAAAGTCTTCAAAGGTAAACCAATCTTTCTTCATCTGCATTTCACACGGTAAGTGATATGTAACTCGACAATGTGCAACATTGGATGAAACATATAATAAGAGGAAAAACCTACAAAGTAAGGGTAGCCCTCCATGCTGAAATTCTGTGGAGCACTCTCCATGAACAAATTGATGAAGTAGAGAAGAAAGCTACCGCATTCTACATCATTTCTCTGCTGTGGCACCTGAATAATTTCCATTTTAAGTACATTTCCGAAGATGAACTTAGAAAATCATAAAGAGATCGTAAAGTTACCTTAGGTACCAATAAAGGTATCTCTTTCAGACAACTCATATTGCCAGGCCTACCCTCTCCTCTGAAAATGTCCTCTACAAATCTGAAACACGTAGAATTAGAGGCATTGTAGTACTATGGACCAAGAAAAAAGGAGATGAGTACGCCCTCAAGAAAAGCACACTTTCTTATTTTTGGTTCAAGTCGCTTAGGGCCAGCCATTTCAAGAGAATCAAGCAACAACATGCATGGCCTTTCTGCCTCTGACTGGACACTCTCACCAAAGTGACACAAAATCAGTAAGCTCCAGTGGCTCCTAATATGGTGACATTTCAGAAAAGCAGAATGTCATAACTACAAATGATAACAAAATCCAAAGGTCAAGGCAATTGCAGATAGTTACCAGTAAACAATAGGAACAAAAACATATCTCTTTGAGAAAATATGCTTTTTCTTAATCCAGGTTAGCACCTTGTCTTTGATGTTTGGTTTGAAGTACAGTGAAAACCATAAACAATCGAGGTATGTGAAAGAAGCCTTCTTATCCTCAGCAAAGCTCTTCCATAAACTCCTACACATTTCATACAAAACTCTTATCCCACAAAGTAAAATCGAAGCCAACTTTTCCACAGTGGATTACTCCTAAACCTAGGACTTACTCAAAGCAACACTCAAACGCCTCAGAGTCTAGCATCCCTTTTTTCCGCGACACTCTACAATCTCTAGAGTCTAGCATTGGTCTCCTTTTTGCTTTAGAGTCTCGCTTCCGTGTTTTCCTTATCGCTTCATGTTTGGTAACCTTCCTCTTCAAATTCCTTACTGATCTCTTGCGGTGAGGAAAGAAAGTTAAAAAGCACGGTGATATGTTTTCAATCTCTGTAGCTTCTCTCTGAGTCAAGCTTTGTCCCTGAGCTTTTGAAACTGCAAATGCGTGCATCCAACATGTTCGATGCTTTGACATTTGACCATTGTAATTCTCTGTTGGCATATAAACACTCTAAAACCCATCAACCTTTCTCCAAATCTGAATTTACTAACCAGCACATAAGCATACATAACAAAATGCATCATAATATTAACATTTGCTATAATGAAGTTCTAAAGAACATGGAGACTTAGGATAAAAAAAAGCCATAGCCTTACCGAGCATATCCAAACAAATTTCTCGTTAGAACTTCAACGCAAACTTATAAGGTTCATTTGATAACAACTTTGTTTGAAAATACTACATATAAGTTAGTTTTTTCATTATTTTCGGTAACAAAAACTACAAAGCTGAGAGTAATCTTCTTCATACTTCATACTCTATACTAATCTCTTTCTCTCCTATCTCCTTATAACCTGGTTTAGTTAGTAAAAATTCAATCTTTAACCCCCAGAGCAAAATTACTAAAATATATATAAAAAAGAAAGAAAAAGAAAACTTTAACTAGGAGAATGCAGAAACAAACAACTCACCGGAAAGAGAGCAGTCCATGTCGTTTCCGGGTTCGGAGTCGGAGTCGATGTTGATGGGTGCATCGTTGCTGGGTTTTCTCCTACCCATTGAAATTTTCACTTCCACAAAATCACAAACTCTAGTCTCTGAAGAAGAGAGGAGGGAAGACAAAAAGAGTAAACAGTCTCTGGAGAACTGAAAAGGGTCTCCTCAGAGTCTATTAATTACCGACCTAATCCCAACCGTTCATTCACTGACGCAATCGGTACTCTAGTACACAGCAAATATAAACGACTTGTCGTATGTCTCCCCCACGCGAGAGATATAAAGAAACAAAAACAACAGCGTCGTATTTACAGTGCCTCCTTGCTGAAGAAAAGCAGAGAGAGAGAGAAGCTTTGAACTCGGAGACTACCGATTCGCCGCCATGGAAGGCCAAGAAGAGACTCAGCAGCCTCATCTCCACCTCGCGAACAAGCTCTTCCTTCTCTCTCTTCCGGACGTCGATGACATCGAGAAGGTTCGGCTTCGGGAGGAGGTTTTCGCCGCCGTCAAAGCCGACGGTAAGATCGAATCGATGAAATTGAACTGATTGTTGTTGTTTTTTAGCTATAACATTTGCTGAATTTATGGTTTGCGTAACTGGATTGTGGTGTTTTTGATGTAGATATGGCGCCGTTGTATGAAACCCTAGTTTCGGAATCGGTGCTGGAAATGGACCAGGCTGTGATGGACTCGATGCGTGCAAAGATCCAGGAAAAGCAGAAGAAGTTGGACGAAAAGTGAGTTTCGAATTTTGAGTTGGGAAGAATTATATAAATCACTGATCTTTGGTTATCATCATGGTATTGTAGCAAGTTCATTTATCATTTCATTTTTCTAAATGAATGGGATCTGTTTCTAAAATGAGGACCATAGCTGGTTTTAGTTTACACTTCCCAAGATATTGGGTTTGTAAGTACAGATAATAATCACTATGTCGGGGGAATTTCTTTTTCAATCTAATATGGTTTAGCTGAGAAGTATTAATTGATTTAATTCTGTTGAACTTCAATGTTTTGACATGTATAGGTATTATCAGGTCTCCAACTCTTAGAACAAGAAACAGAACTACCTTAAACACATACTTGTAGGATTGACTTTCTACCGTGTTAGACTAAAGATCTCAGCGTAAAGCATTACTAGGGAGAATATTAGTATGATCGTTATCAATTTGGCAGACAGACTTTCTTGACTCTATCTACTTTAAATGTATAAATTGCTTGGTTCTGTTGTAGCCAAGTCTCATTTGTCCTCACGTTTAATAAGCTTTGGCTTATGTTAATGAAATTGTGCAGCTTAAACCCTTTGGTGTGGTTCTCATATATGAATTCTAACCTATGTGTTTGAAGATCGTTTAGTTTGAGCTTTACTCTGCTATTGGGTTCTTCAGCCATATAATATCTGTTTTCAACTGATCTAGTTTCCAACGTTGTTAAGGCCATTCCTCTCTTATTACTTGGGACATGAATCAATAGTGGAATTTTTCTGTTGGTCTGAGCCCTTTCTTGGGTTCCTCTCTGGTCCCTATATGTTTTGTGGGTATGGATGAAAGCAAGAGTACATTCGAGGCTCTGTTGAAGAGCACTATCATAGTCTCTCAATGTGCATATTAATTGATTTGACGTAATAATCAGATCACTATTGTACATTCCTTTTACTTATCCAGTTTTATTGTGTAGGATTGTTGATGCGGAAGAGAATTTGGGTGAAAGTGAGGTTAGAGAAGCTCATTTGGCCAAGTCCCTGTTTTTCATCCGTATAGGCGACAAGGTAGATACATTTCCAATTGTTTGTAGTAGATATCACATTTACTCCTGTGTTCCATTTGATAGTTTTAACTTCTTCTCTTGTGAAATCTAGGAGAAAGCATTGGAACAGCTAAAGGTAACAGAGAGCAAGACAGTTGCAGTTGGGCAGAAGATGGACTTGGTGTTCTATACGCTGCAGCTTGGTTTCTTCTGCATGGATTTCGACCTTATCTCTAAAAGCATTGAGAAAGCAAAGAAGTGAGTGGTGGCTTGGGTTCTGTCAGCTTCAAATTTTAGTTTTCTCGCATCCAATTTTGTAGCCGAGGTTTTATGTAACCATTACATTGTGATGACAGCTTGTTTGAAGAGGGAGGTGATTGGGAAAGGAAGAATCGCTTGAAGGTGTATGAGGGTTTATACTGCATGTCTACTCGAAATTTCAAGAAGGCAGCCGATTTGTTCCTGGATTCCATCTCTACCTTCACCACTTACGAAATATTTCCCTATGATATATTCATATTTTACACTGTCGTGACGAGCATTATATCATTGGACAGAGTCTCTTTAAAACAGAAGGTATACTATTTGTTACTTAATGTTTCTAAATTTTGCTGTATTATTTTATTCGGGAATAGAAACTCATGCGAATTTTATGATTGTAACCAATATGTCGTAGGTGGTGGATGCTCCCGAGATATTGACTGTGATTGGGAAAATTCCTTATCTGTCTGAGTTTTTGAACTCGCTGTATGATTGTCAGTACAAGTCATTTTTTGCAGCATTTGGTAAGTAGATGGCGTGTATTATAAGATATTCCTTGCCAAGTTTCCCAATTCGCATAGTTGCATATTCTATTTCTTTCTTCCATTTGCAGCGGGTCTGACAGAGCAGATAAAGCTGGACCGTTATTTGCATCCACACTTCCGGTATTACATGAGGGAGATCAGAACAGTTGTTTATTCTCAATTTTTGGAGTCCTACAAAAGTGTCACTATTGAGGCGATGGCGAAGGCATTTGGTGTGACTGTGGACTTCATTGATGTGTAAGTTACTGTGCTATACTTAATGAATTTTTACTCCTGCTCTTTGAATTTTCGATGAGACATCTATATCGGTGCATACTAACCATTCATTCAATGATATGCAGGGAGCTGTCTCGTTTCATTGCAGCTGGGAAGCTCCACTGCAAGATTGATAAAGTTTCAGGTGTTCTCGAAACCAATCGTCCAGATGCGAAGAATTCTCTGTACCAAGCAACTATCAAGCAAGGAGACTTCCTATTGAACCGGATCCAGAAGTTGTCTCGTGTGATTGACCTATAGGCATAGGTTTTTTTTTTTTGGATATCAAAACTGTTCTCATGGAACTTGAAAGCATAGCAACTTGTGATTTTCACTGTTCATTTGATGCACTTGGTTGTACTTCTTTTCTCCCCAAAATTTATGAATGACTGTCACCACACCTTAATGAACTTTAGATTTCTCTTTCCCTTTCTCGTTTTCTTTTTTTCTGAAAACTCCCATTTCCTTGTATGTTTGCCAATTGTTGTGATTTATTGTGGATTTTCTGATTTATAAATATTTTGGAGCAGTCTCACTTGATCACTGCCTTCAACTACTGAATTCTAACCTTCAGTCTTTCCCTAACTTTAGTCTGCCACTAATTCTGATCAAGCCAATTGAAGCTCAGTAACAACACTTGCGGTTATCATACCTGACCGATGCACACTTGGTTCTCAGTGATATCCCGAGATCGGTTTTCATTTCACTATCCCATTTTCAACACTAACGACTAGCTTAGATATTGGCTTTGGCATACATAGTACGTATCAACTCAAGTCTACAGCTATACGCATGCATGATCCGAGCTCCCTGATAGTACGTATTGAATGATAAATTCTAGTTCTTGATCTCCATATTTTGAGGAATATCAGATGACGGAAATTAGTGTAATGCTCGTCGAAATATCCAATGTTGTCATGATATCTTTTGATGCTATCTATCTGTGTGTTATTTTGGAAGTAATTATCAAATCAAAACTGAATCCCCCATTCTCGCAGTCTCGCTCTGTCGCTCACGTCTCTTCGAAGTATACCATCATAAATGAAGTTTATATTAACCTCAAAATCATCACAATAAATCTGGCTGGCCTCTAACCTAACATGAGAACATCACAAATTTAGTTTCTGAGCCTTTGGGGGCATTGGCGAACCCGATGAAAGTCAGGGGTGATGTTCACCCTGAAATTTTGGCTGTCATGTATTTTTATTGAGAAATTTTCAATTAATACAATATTTTTATTAATATATGCCCATCTAAGTAATAATTTATAAATTATATAAAATTAAAAGTTTAACTCTGATATAAAGACTACAAAATGCAGAATATGTAGTAGCACAAGCTTTTTCACAAGGTGTTATTAAAAGAAAAAGAAACGGACATAAAAAATAGTATATATAAGAAAGAAAGAAAATTACATAAAAGCAACAAAATTCCTATGTATTTATTCATAATAGTTCTTTTTGTTATAATTTGTAGTAATTTTCGTAAGTACTTATTAGATTTTCTATGATATGAAATGTTTACGAGAGTTATTTAAACGATTGTCTCTAATTTTGTACTTTGAAGTTTTTTTAGTTATTTTTAGGGTAATGCTAGGAGACCTCAATGAGGCTATGAGGTGAATGCCTCAAATCTCAGATCTTATGTGGAAAATAATTTAAATTTATGACAATATCTAAAATATTACAACACCAATTTGGCCCTTTTATTTTTTAATTTACATTTGTTTTGTTTATTTTAATTAACTATTGCAGGAGAAAGTAAAATAGATAGAAAGTAGTTGGCATTTTCATTGATAGAATGCCTTATATACAGGCTGATACAATCTGTTACAATAACTATCCCGATATAACAGAGATTATCTGTATCTATCTAATCAATATCCATATCTAACTAGGACAAGACACACACCGGGATTAATGGAAAATAAATCTCCTTAAACACTCCCCCTTGTGCGATGGCCATAAAAATGATGCCTGACTTGTTGTCTCAATAAAAACCTCGCCAAGCAAACAAAAACCTCATGGGTAAAACAAAAGCTTAGTCTAAGGAAAAAAGAGTACAACACACCAACTACTAAAGCTACTACATGTGAGGTAGACTCCCCCTGATGTCTACAGAAATGTAACTCATTCTGACTGTAAACTCAGTCTAGGAGTTCTGATAACCTGCGCATACCAATACTTCTCACATGTTTCATAAAAGTAGATTTAGGAAGTGACTTAGTAAACAAGTCTACAACATTATCAACAGAACCTATCTGGCTCACATGAATATTCAACAACTGCTGGTGTTGCTGATTAAAGAAAAACTTCGACGATATATGTTTTGTATTGTCACCAGTAATGAAACCCAACTTCATCTGTTCAATGCATGCAGCATTATCCTCAAAGATGCAAGTAGGATCAGTAACAGTAAATTTCAATCCACTAGAGCCTCGAATATGACCTATGATAGACCTAAGCCAAACACATTCTGTAACTGCTTCATGCAAAGAAATTATCTCAGAATGATTCGAGGAAGTAGCAACAAGGGTTTGCTTTGTAGATCTCAAAGAGATCGCCATGTTTTCCCATAGTGAAAACATAATCGGTCTGTGAACGACCTTTATGTGGGTCAAAGAGGTACCCAGCATCAGCAAACTCAACCAACACATCAACCGGTGTTTTGGAATAGGGGATAGCATGAAAACCTTTTGAAACATCACCACTTTTCGACGGGTCGAGAGAATCCCTCGATCGGTCGATGAGATGACTCTGGTCGATCCAGGGTGCAGGTTTCGACGGGTTGAGGAAAATCCTCGTCGAGTCGAAATCCCCAGAATTTGTCTCAACTTTCTCTTTTTCGAGAATCTCATGCTTTTCTCTGTATTCTTTGTAAGGGAAGAATAAACCCATGTCAATAGAACCTTTCAAGTATCTAAAGAGTTGTTTCACTCCGTTCCAATGACGTTGCGTTGTTGTAGAGCTAAATCTTGCTAACAAGTTCACTGAGAATGCAATATCTGGACGTGTGCACTGAGCTAAATACATCAAAGCTCCAATAGCACTAAGATATGGAATTTCAGCTCCCAAGATCTCCTCATCATCATCTAACGGACGAAACGGATCTTTCTTGGGGTCCAGACTGCAAACAACCATTGGTGTGCTAATAGGGTGTGCTTTGTCATATTGAATCGCCTGAGCATCTTTTAGACATAAGCAGATTGGTGAATAAGAATTCCACCAACTCGATGATCTAGCTCTAATCCGAGACAAAATCGAGTCTTACCAAGGTCTTTCATCTCAAATTCAGATTTCAAGTAGCAAACAGTCTCATTGATTTCTTCAAGAGTTCCGATGATATTCATATCATCAACATAGACAGCTACCATAACAAATCCTGAACTTGTTCTTTTAATGAACACGCAAGGGAATAAATCATCATTCTTATATTCCTTCCCAATCAAGTAGTCACTGAGGCGTGTATACCACATCCTACTGGATTGCTTCGATCCATACAGTGAACGTCTCAACTTTATAACAGCACTTCGTGGTCTAGAGTTACTTGATTTGGGTATAGCAATGTCATCTGGCACTCTCATGTATATCTCTGAATCAAGATCCCCATAGAGATATGCAGTAACCACATCCATCAGCTGCATACTAAGCTTTTCGAACACTACCAAGCTTATCAGGTAGCGAAAGATGATGATATCCATAACTGGAGAATACGTCTCCTCATAATTAATTCCAGGGCGCTGAGAGAAACCTTACGCTACAAGTCTAGCTTTATAACGCAAGATCTCGTTCTTCTCATTACGCTTCTGAACAAAGACCCATTTATGTCCAACTGGCTTAACATTCGGTGGGCATAGCACAACTGAACCGAAAACTTGCCTTTTATTCAGAGAGTCTAGTTCAGTCTGGATTGCTTCCTTCCATTTCGGCCAATCTGCTCTACGTTGATATTCATTAACTGAGCGGGTTCCACTTCATCGTCGTCAATATTCTCCTCAGCGACGGAATAAGCAAACATATCATCAACTAACATGGAAGATCTATCCATAAGAGCATGCACATCATTTGTTCTAAGTGAGATTTCTGAGTTCTTTGATATCACAAAAGGTTCTGGAGCGTCCCCCAGAGATGCCAGTTGTGATTCAAGGACATAACCATAATCAGAGACAATCTCATGTGAAAGATTCACCCCAACGTTGATGATAAGTGGATCTTTTGGTGCCTTGATGGCCTGCCTTTTAACTGGCGGCTCATCTGTGGATTTTCTTGGTCTCCCTCTCTTTCTGGTGGGAGCCGAGGCCGAAGCAACACCATCCACATGAGCAGGAGGAATGTCTCCTTGCCCAGTGTTGCTATTAACGAATCCCTTTACCGAGATTTCTAACCTTGCAGGAACATTAGCAGCAGGTATATCTGATCTTGTCACTTTAGCGATATCAGCAAATGAATCAGGCATGGAGTCTGCCACTTGCTGAAGATTGAGTATCCTACGCACTTCTATCTCACTCTGAGATGTGCGTGGATCATGATGAGACACATTGGGATCAATCCATGTCAATTCCTGACGTTGAACTGGAATAGAACTATTCCTATCTCCCCTTAACGGCGGGAAATATGTCTCATCATATTGACAATCTGCAAATCTAGCAGTAAAGAGATCTCCTATCAAATGTTCAACATAGTGAATTATATTGGGTGATTCGAAACCAACATAAATGTCCAATCTTCGTTGAGGACCCATCTTAGTACGCTGTGAAGGTGCAATAGGCACATAGACCGCGCAACCAAAAATGCGTAAATGTGAAATATCAGGCTCATATCCAGTTACCAACTGGTACACACTGAATGGTTGACGGGCAACAGGTCTAAAATGAAGGAGCATTGCTGGGTGTAACACGACATAACCCTAAGCAGAGACCGGTAAATTTGTATGCATTACCAAAACTCTAGACACAAGCTGTAACCGCTTGATATGAGCCTCTGCTAAACCATTCTGAGAATGGACGTGGGGAATGAGATGTTCAACATCAATCCCAAGAGACATGCAGTAATCATCAAAAGATTTTGATGTAAACTCTCCTGCATTATCCAATCGAATAGACTTGAATGGATGGTCTGGGTGGTGAGCCCGGAGCTTAATTATTTGAGCTAAGAGTTTTGTAAACGCAGCATTCCTTGTGGATAGCAAAGCAACGTGTGACCATCGTGTTGATGCGTTTATCAAAACCATGAAATATTTAAATGGTCTGTATTCATGTTTGATAGGTCCACAAATATCACCTTGGATCCTTTGTAAGAATGGAATATTTTCAATGTTATCAACAGCAAAAGAAGGACGGGCCTTCAATTTTTCTAAGGAACAAGCTTTGCAGAATGAGCGATGCACATCAGAGATGGCAACATAAGAATCCGGTAGGATAACGCACAATGTCTCAATAGTATGTTGTTGGGAAGGTGCTATACTTGTCGTAGAGACCAAGTTAGGATTGAGATAGGTAGTCTCATCCTCACCATCTAAACCGATGGAAATAGGTAATCCCACATGTTTTTTGGCTCTAAAGAATGGATGATCATGAGTATTTTTCAATATCTTGATCATCATATCACAACTTGGGTGTCCCAGTCGTACATGCCAAAGCTTATATGAATCAGAATCACACGTAGTAGTGTGAGTCATGGCATTGGATTCAATTATCTGAACCGTGGTTAAGTACAGACCACTACGAATTGCCAGAAACTTTTTTAGAATGCGCTTGCGGTCACAATCCAGAGAAGTTATACACAAAATTTCTTTTCCATTCTCACAATAGGTTTCCAAGTGAAATTCGTTGGCACAAATATCCTTGAAACTTAGCAAGGTTCGATTGGCTTTTGGCGCATATAAGGCATCAATGATATAAAATTTTGTACCATGGGGTAGCAGAAACTCTGCACTACCATACCCCTGAATAACGGGCGTTGCACTAATCATGGTTGTCACTGAGGATTTTTATGAGAAAAGATCCTCAAACAATTGCCTATTTCGCATAATGTTATGAGTAGTACCACTATCTGCTAGACACTCAATTTCGCCTTGATACATCTACAAAATCAATGTAAACAAATAAATTTTTGTAGTAAAGACGAGGCACACACTTCAAGTATACACTCGAAGATTTGAGAAGGGTGTGACCCTTGTTGAGTGCTGATATGGCATGGCATAAACCAATGTAATAACAACATCTGGTGCTGAAATCCAAGTTGGTTGATTTAGACCAACAATTTTCCAACGGAAAATTTTGAAATTTTTTCAATGTTTTCCAATAAAATCGATGTATAAATAATATCATAAGCCAATGAAAAAAATGAAAAACTCATCAAAAACATCACATTAATATTCGATTTTCGACGGGTCGAAGAAGGCTTCTACTGGTCGAGAAAACCCAAAATAACTTGTGATTTTTCGATACTAGATTTCGACCGGTCGAGAAAATTTTCGACGGGTCAAAAATGGACCAATGTTGGGACAGAGTCGTGGCATCGACCGGTCAAAAATTGTTCAGTTCAATTTTTCGACCAGTCGAATTTGGACTAATGTCGAACAGAAGCGTGGCGTCGACCGGTCGAAAATTGTTCAGTTCAATTTTTCAACAGGTCGAATTTGAGCCACTTTCGGACAGAAGCAAGGCATCGACCGGTCAAAAATTGTTCAGTTCAAAGTTGCTCTGTGCACTGCTTCAAAAAAAATCGACATTTTTTTCCCTTTTTTTCTTTCTTTGTCAAAGTGGTATCTAGGCTTTCCTTTTTCCATATGTGTAAATGTCGAACCATACATAAGAATCGCATGGAATAGAACATTCTCAAAGACTTTCATATACCAAAAATAAAGAAATATTCATTGCTTGCCAACAAAGATTACATCATAGATGTGTTCTTATTCATAAAACAAATACAAATGTCTTAAAAATTCTTGACCGAAAAGTAAGCCAAAAACAAAACTAAAACTTGAAAGATTACAGAGACAACTGCCTTTTACATGGGCTTAATCAAAATCCGGGATAGCAAGTTCTTTCTCCTTGTCATCTGCTAAAACTAGGTTGGTGTCAACCTCCATCTCATATTCTCAGGTGTAATTTGACTCTTGAGCCAAATATTGTTTGTGCTTCTTGTAGATATTCTGGATTTCTCTACTAGCATGACACTGTTTGTGCATATGTCTAGCAGAGCCACACTCGAAACAACCAAGTTTACCAGATTGTTGATACCGTTGACCATCAGGAACCGAACCAGACTGATTCTTTTGAGAATGGGCGTTATGATCTCTATGCCAAGTCATATTTTGGCTGCGGCCTTGGCCACGCCCACGTCCTCCTCTTCCCCCACATAGAACATGTCCACCACGACTATAAGGTTCTAAACGAGCAACCTTCTTATCTTTTTGAGCTTTTCCTCCCTTATTATAACTCTAAGGCTTTTTGGTACCAGCCGGTCTTGAGTTATTATTCAAGATGATCTTATGATGCTTTTCTTTAGTCGTAAGACTGTTAATGAGATCACTGAATTTGGTAATCCTCCCTTGCTCGTACTTAATCCAGTACTGATAAGCTAAAAGACTCATAGATGTGGGGAAAGTTTGTAATGCCTTCTCAATCATGTCTTCCTCAGATTTTTCCACACCAAAAAAGCTTAGTTTAGACTGCAAATCGAGCATAGCTTGGTTAAAGGCATTGATCTTTGGGAAATCCACCATTTTGGTGTTGTTCAATTTCACTGTCAACTCAGGAAGCTATGCATTATGCACATTATTGAACCTCTTTTTTAGAACATCCCACAAAACCATGGGATATGTCTTGTTCAAGTAATGCTTTTTCAGAGATGGGTGAATATGACGCCTCAAAAACATGGGGTTTGAGCTTTTGTCTCTTCAGTAGATGGGAGGAGGTTTGTTCCAGGCCCAGTGAGTTTGATGGTGTTGGTCAGTCTCTTTCCGATAAATGTGTTCTCTACATCAGAGACCCAACGATGGTACTCCTTGCCTTCAAGGTCAAGGATCTCGAATTCCGGCCTTGCAGGCTCATTCGAACTCATCTACAAAAATACACAGAGATGTTTTATTAGAAACAATCGAGTACTACGATCACAAAAATTTCAAGTTTAATTGAATAAGAACGAAATCCATGATGCATGGTCACAAAATCGATTGTAAAATGGTGGTAAAAACCACACCCAGCGACCGTCACACAACAATCACATATAATCGATTTTCTTTTTCTTTTCTTTTTCTTTTCCAAACCGTGACTCCCCCAGCACCATCACGTATACTCTATGGATATATGTCCATAAGAGCTAGGGTATAAACATGTAATATTCACAACTCATATCACAGTTATCATCAACTTAGATCTAGGGTTTTGCGGTAAGTAAGTTTGCTAGATCTAGAGATTGATGGTTTAGAAAAGTTTACTTCAATGGGTGTTATGCTCAGTATGACCGCTATACTTGTTGATTGATTTGAGGTAGAAGCCCTTCTGAAACGTTTCCTTGGAAGATGAGCAATCTTGAAACGATTTGAAGAACTTGTGCTTGAGTGAAGGATGCCTAGATGAGAGAGAGAGACCGACGGTGGAGCAAGGTGGCCGGCGGCGGTAGAGCAAGGTTGTCGACGGCGATGGTCGATGGTGGTGATACTTTCTCCAAGTTTAGGGTTTTTTCTATCAACTTTGAGAGTCATGCTGATAACGTGTTGCATGAGAAAGTAGAATAGACAGAATGTGGTTGCCATTTTCATTGATAGAATGCCTTATATACAGGCTGATACAATCTGTTACAATAACGATCCCGATATAACAGGGATTCTCTGTATCTATCTAATCAATATTCATATCTAACTATGACAAAACACACACCGGGATTAATGGAGAATAAATCTCCTTAAACATTATCTTAATTTAATTCCTTTTTCTAATTTCATCTATCAATATTGATTGTTTTCCAAAATAAATTTATACCATATTTGTCTTAATTAATAACCTTAATTATATTTCCTTTTATATATAACAAGGATACCACGTCCGTACCTAATGAAAAAAAAACATAATTTACTAGATGCATGTATCACTATTTGAAGAATCCGTTAAACAAAACTAATATGAACACAAATGACAAAGAACACTGAACACTGATGTTTTATTGAAAGCTTTTGATCAAATTCTAGACATATATAAATGAACTTGAAAGTTAATCTCTAATGATCAACAAAGGTGTTTGCTTGAAGCATATGAACATATGTTGGATTTGTCATTGAAATCAATTCTAAGTTTGAATAAAATTATAGATCGAATAATTGATATATGTAAGGATTGTTATATAGTTTTTGTTGAAGTCATATATATATATTTAAGTTTTAATGTGCAGTAAATACAGTAATAGTCATTAAATGAAAGAGGACATGATTGTAACTTAAATATATGATGTGTATATGAATGCATGATTTGTCATGATACATAAGATTTGAGGCCTCTACTTGATGGTCTCATTGCCTACAATCATTTTTCTTATTTTTATTACCCCCCCCCCCCTCCCCATAGAATAAAATTCTGGGTCCGCCACCGTTTGGGGGCATATATGTTTCTCGATCGTAACAATAGATTGGTTCACTATTTCAAATTATGCACCAATTAATACATAAAGACAAACATGCTTACATGCAGACCTAAAATAAGACAGTGGTGATTGGGGTGCATATAAGAAAAAAATTTCAGTGTACCGGGTGCAAGTGCACTAACACTTATAATACGATCTTAACCATTTATTTGATCAGTCATTTTAATGGCACTAACATTAATACTAACACCGTTAGCATTAAATAAAGGTGAAAAATTAGTCAACTATGGCAAATCTTAAATTAAGGTGAATCATTAATATGATATTGAATTTTATACTTTTTTTTACCAAATAGATATACCTTATACCCCAAACCCTAAACCCTAAAATCAAAACCTTGAACCAAAATATCAAGACCTTGAATCATAATCTCTAAACTTTAAACTCTAAAACCATAACCCATATTCCTGAATCTTAAACCTAATCATATATTTGTACATAAGAGGGACGAAGTTCATGGTGTAATTGTCCGACAACACTCTCAAAGGTGGCCCTCAAGTTCTGTTGCTTTTATTCATATATGAACAACGTGTGTGTGTGTGTATATATATATATACACACGAATAGTATGACCAATAGATAAGACATCGTTAGGGGTAAATAAACAAACTACATTATCTTCAAAATTTTGAAGTGAAATTACTTTCAAAGATGTAAACCTTCTAAACATATTTATCATTATGATTGACGATGACAATGTAAATAATTACGACTGATACAACATTTTTCCTTATGAAATTAACTTTTTTGTATGGTTAGTCACAATAAATAATGTTGATTCAAAATACTTTTATGCTTAATTATGGATTTAATTACTTGGTTATGGAAGTTGTAGATTAAAAAAAACTCATAATTTTTTTTGTAAGATTATTAAGACATCCAAGCTAATTTTTAGGAATTTTTGAAATTCGTAATAAAAAAAGGAAAAAAAATATTATGACTATTACACATTTAATTTCACCGTTGTGGTCAAAATCTAGAATTTATATCTAGCCATCAGATTATACATAGTAAATTAATTCAAAAAAAGAAGAAGTAAAGCCCTATGCTAGACCCGGATCGTAAGTCCATCGTGTCGCCCGACCCGGTTTGCAAACCTGAAAATTCTGGCGTGGTTCGGTCATCTCGAGACACCTCACCACCCATTTTCGAACTCTCTCCCTCTCCTATACCTTATCGTATTGCCTTTTCTCCATTCCCCAATTCATGAATTAGAAGGAGGAGGCCGAGTCGCGATGGTGTCGAGGGTCGGAAGAAGGAGATGAGTCGGAGTTGTTGACCCATAGTGGGCTAGGATTCGCGTGGGTGAGAAAATTAAGGCGTCCGTAGAGGATAGGGGTGGCAATTGCAAGAAGGTGGCGATTTTCGGGGTAGTGATTGTGCTCAGTGGCTAGGAATATAACCCAGGGTGGGCTAATTTAAATCCACTATATTTTTTTTGTTTGTGGTTACTAATGTCTTTAGAAATGACAAGATTTTTTTTTTGTAGTGGAATATATAAAAATTTACAAGAATGAACTAAGATATTAAGACTAAAGAAACATAAAAACAATGAACCTGTGATTTGGTGCAGACAACCAGTTTTCTTACCAACTGAACCAAGTCAACATTTTTGTAATCATACAACATAAAAAGTATTACTACTTTTCTAGAAGTCTTACATGGGCTGCAGCCTAATTAACCTGTGAGTAGATCCGCCACTGGTTGTGCTCCGATTTCGGTCGGTGAGGGTGGGTTGGCCTCATGACTATAGATGGCGACATCGAGTTTTAGGCCGCAGTCGAGATCCGAGGCGAAGAGAGGTGCGACAACGTGGTTGACGGCGAGATCGATACTATAGTCGGTGGTCGACGACGAGATCGACACTGTGGTCTGTGGGTTTCGAAGCCATGGTCGACTGTGAGGCATTACGCAGTCACCGAGGCTGGGGAGAGAAAAACTAATCGATATTTAAAAAAAAATTGATAATAATTTAATTTAATTGTGGTAAAATGTTTTGGGTTTGCAAACTTTATTAAGATATCTGTTAAGGCATGTGACTTGCATATGCTTTGGTGCAAGTGCACCTGATTCACGGAAGATGCTCTTGTGCATATAAATTATGAAACTACTCTCTATGTACATACACAAACGTATTATACATAGACTTGCATTATATTCGATCATGAAAATGTCATTTCTACAACAACGTCTGACTTGATGAGGGGAAATATCGACTTGATCAGTTTAGTACGTACTTAACGTATTAGGTGTGTACTGGACCGAGACCAGAATTATCAATTAACCTGAAAGAAAGTGAGATTACTATCTCTCGATCTCCCTACGTTTACTTAATTGGAATTGGAATCACCAGAAATCTGAATAAATTGGAATCAGAATCAGAATCACAAAGAATCAGAATGGAAATATGTCATTTCTATTGAGCTGTTTACTTACCATTTGAAATCATAACTGGAATCGGAATCAAAACTAGTTTGATTACTGAAATACCCCTACAAAACAATAGCTATATTTATATATTCAATAACTTTTTATTTTTGTGAATTTGAGCAAAGTTTATTGAAAAAATAATTAGAACGATACCAACATAAGAAAAAATCATATAAGCTATCTAAATACCAAAAAACGAAAACCAAACGTCAAATCTAGCAAACTCTATAGCTAGACAAAACTTCAAATTCAACAAAATAATAATCATAATACATTTAGAAAAATTTGAAATATAACCATTCGTAGTAGTAATTTAAAAAATAAAATAAAATATCATGTCTAAAAAAATGGGAGTCATTTAATAATACATAAGGTTTTTAAAAAATATATATATTCGTAAGGATACTATTGGTACAAAAGTTGATTATAGGAGGAATGATTTCCAAGTACACCTCTCACTTGAAAATCCAATTCCAAATTTATTCGAAAATAATTTATAATAAAAAAATAAAACCCACCTCTATTTTAATTCTTAAATATACAAATAATGTTAAAACTCTCTCGTCACGAAATCTTTTCCAAAAATTTGATTATTATTCTCGATTAGTAATCACGTGTGAAGTTCAGAGGATTCCTACGATAATAGTTGAGCAGTAGATGACAGGATAATAGGCAGTATGGAGATGACAGGTTCCATATGCGCCATGCTGCCATTGTGGATCATCCCACATGGTGGTTGCGTCGAGGAGTGTACAAATTAAGACGAAACATTTCTTATTCCTAAAGCTATGACATCCTTTCCACGTATATTTGATTTTCCAAATTAGCCATGCATCACTCGTTCAGTTTTAGTAATAGTTAGCTAACATGCATTAATTCGACATGTCTGCCTAAGGGAGCCCCTGCCTCAGTACGTTGTCAGCGGTTGGTCAATTGACTCGTTTCAATTTTTTTAATGTTGGTTTATTGGCAGGATCGAACTTGACATTTTTACACCCGAGCGGCAACTAAAAATAGGCCCCTCATAGTGTTTAAAAATGAAAAAAATTTAAAATTAAAATATTTTAACATAATATTAAAAAATAAAATAAAAACTTAGATCCTAAATTTTTTCTATAAAATATTATAAACTATTTAAATATTACCCGTCTTATAGTTTTTGAGGCGAATACATTAATTAACTTTACATAATTAATTAACATCAAAAGAGATGGAGGAGAGATTTTTGGCAAAATTAAAAGAGCATAATAAGTCTAGAATATTTTGAAATTTTTTAAAGAGAATAGTTGAGAAATTTTTTAGATATGCACCTATTGATTCACACGATTCTATAGGTGTTGAATTTTTGTAAGATGCACTGTTATCAAATATCAATTGTACGAGAAAAACGGAAAACAGTTTTCCGGAGAAAGAAAAGAGTATATTCCAATTTTTTTATATTGTTATATAATTAAAAAAAATTACATAATAAAATATATTTTTTTTAAAAGAAGCCCCAATAAAAATGGTACCCGAGGCGACCGCCTCCCAGTGAAATCTGAATCTGTTTATTGGTTGCTGAGTAATGATCTTTTGTCAATGTTTAGTGGAGATATCATTGTCATCACAGATTCACAGGCCCGGATCTTCCATTGGGGATTAAAATAAGGGATATGTTCATATGTAAGGGGCACGCATAGCTGGAGCCGCAGCACGGGGGAGCTCCGGGACTATAGTGTGAGAAAGACAGAGGACATGCATGCCCGGGTCGACTACAGTGGTTTCAATAAGAGAGAAGAGACGCCATGATCATATATATATGTCTTCTCATCTTGATTACGAAGATCTTCATTATTGTTACGTATATTTCATATGCTTATATTAGTTGCCTATGTTTGTTTCATTTCGATCAATTGATCACCATTGTGTGTGTGTTGCTCAATAGATCGTTATAATAATCTTCACCTTCTATGCCTACTACCTTTAATCAGATTTATAAATCATTACCCTCTATTATATTGACTGGACGTCCAAATCCAATCCATGCAAATTGTTTTCAAATCATGAAATTATGAAGCTGATTCGGCATTTAGCTACAAGGCAGAAAAATATATTATCAGAAATAACACTATCACGATTCACGCATCATCGGACGGGCCTAGCCTATTTTACAAGGCATACTCTGTTCTATAGTGTAGTAAAGGTAAGTAAACACGTCACACATGCAGCCTGCTCCCATAATATTAACTCAAAACCAATAAATTGCCAATCTCGAAATCTCTTGTATTGCTTCTTTATGTTCGGGGCATTGCCACGAGGCTCTCGTGGTACTCGATCGATCTAGAGTCGATTTGTGTGTTTTGTTTTATTTCTTTTGGCTAAAAAGATGACAAGAATTTGGCAATAGTGAGAAAGAAATTAGCGAACGTTCAAAGACCCGACATTTAACATTTTCCCATGCTTTCTAATTGGCCAATTGGTCATCTCACTCATCTGTACGTCTTCCTTGAAATGAAATTAGGAAACAAACAAGGCTAGCTGTATTGCCTGTACATAGCTATAAATTATGATCGATCCCTTAACCCGGCCTATAAATAGATATACCGATAACAGCAATGTTCTCCACACTTGACAGCAAGCTCAAACTACAAGCCTAATCCAAAAAAGGAAATTAACTACTCCATCATGTCTACTATTTCAGCAGCTGAATATCATATCAGCTGTGCTAAGATTCCTAACCCGGAAATTGTACGATGCACGGCAAACTTTAAACCTAGCATTTGGGGTGATCGGTTCGCCGATTTTGAAGTCGAAGACGCTGTAAGTATTAGTTATATATATCACTATTGCATACATGGCTACACATATATACGTGCAATGTATCTTTTGAAGATGATCGATCACATGCTTTTCTAATCATATGAAATGTTTATGTTACAGGTAATTGAATCCATGCAAAACCAGGTCGAGGAACTGAAAGCAGCAGTGAGGAGGGAAGTATTTGTTAATGCTACTAAAGGCTCTTCGCATCAACTGAAGCTAATTGATGCGGTCCAACGCCTTAGTGTGGCTTACCATTTTGAAGCAGAAATAGGACAATCCCTCGAATATGCATATGCTACTTATCATGAGAATCATGGTGATGATGATGATCTCTACAATGCGGCTCTTCGTTTTCGACTACTCAGACGACATGGATATAATGTTTCCTGCGGTACGTAGCTTAATACCTTAACGTAATTTTTGTACATTGTATACGTATGTAACATGTACATGCATGACCTAACTTATACGTATGCAGATATATTCAACAAGTTCAAAGATGCAAATGGTAACTTTAAGGAAAGCTTAGGTGCTGATGTATGGGGCATGCTAAGTTTTTATGAGGCCGCCCATCTGAGGGTGCATGGAGAAGAGTTGCTTGATGAGGCTCTCGCTTTCACCACCACACATCTTGAGTCGGCAATAGCATTAGCCGACGCAAACTCTCCGTTGAAAGAACAACTAACTGAAGCTTTGCAGAGACCTCTATTGAAAACTATGGAAAGGTTAGGTGCCCGGCGCTACATGTCGATCTACCTAGATGAAGCATCACACAGTGAAGATATACTGAAACTTGCCCAGTTAGATTTCAATCTTGTCCAGTGTTCTCACAAACAGGAGCTGAGTGATATCATAAGGTGAATTATTCAAGATATTGTTTGATGTTAAATATAATTAATATTATATACATCACTATGTGTTATAACTTCTAGCTAATTTTGGTTAATTATATATATATATATATACCAGGTGGTATAAGGACCTGGAATTTGCAAAAAGGATGCCATTTGCTCGAGATAGAATCGTGGAGTTGTTCTTTTGGATAGTGGGAATATATTATGAACCCCAATACGTGTTTGGGAGAAATGTTCTCACCAAGCTGATTCAGTTAGTAACAGTAATGGATGATATGTATGATGCATTTGGTACATACGAAGAGCTCGTCGTCTTAACTGAAGCAATCGATAGGTCAGGATTGATTAAATAAACAAATGTTTCATCTACTCCATCCTGCCAGACCTACCTGAATACCTGATTCACATTTCGCATAACACGCATTATTTTACATTTCAGGTTGGATGTGAGTTGCATCGATCAACTGCGAGACTATATGCAACCATTTTATCAAATATTTCTAGATGTTCTCAATGAAGTTGAGCAAGAGCTGATAAACCAAGGAAGATCATACCGAGCATACTACGCAAGAGAAATCGTATGTCAAATTATACATGCGTGCATGAAATTTGAGCTTATTTAATTAGTATTAAGTACTCTCTCACTGTGCATTAAACTATTAATAGTTTGACACATGAAGGTTAATTAATTTCATTGGTTTTTAACATTTGCATATATATGATCAATATACAGATGAAGAGACAATCCAAACTCTACTTTGCTGAAGCCAAATGGTTGCACGAATCATGCACCCCAAACATGGACGAGTATATGCGCATTGCGGCTTCTTCTGTTGGTAACACCATGCTTTCAGTCGTTTCCTTAGTAGGTATGGGAGACAACATAACAAGAGAAACATTCGAGTGGTTGGTCGAGGAGCCTAAAATTCTCCGCGCTTCAAACATCATTTTTAGGCTTATGGATGACATTGCCGGCCACAAGGTACGTAACATTGAGATGAATGTACGTGCATGTGCTAGAATATTACTTAGTGGAACATTTTCGTTTAATTTGGAACTAACATTTGACTTGGCTATTTGCATCTAGTTTGAGAAAGAGAGGGGGGCGCATGTTGCTTCTAGTATTGATTGCTACATGAAGCAATATGGAGTCTCAGAGCAAGAGACGGTTGATGTCTTCAATAAACGAATCGTCGATTCGTGGAAGGACATAAACGAAGAGTTTCTGAAGAGACCCGTCGGCATACCGGTGGCTGTGCTTGATCGTGTTCTTAATCTGACCAGAGTGGTTGATCTTCTGTACAAAAAGGGAGATGCCTTCACACATGTTGGAAAACTGATGAAAGACAGCGTTACAACACTGTTCATTGATCCAGTGCCACTTTGAAGTTATCATGAAATATGATCTCCTTGTTGATTTTCTTGTCGGTCGAGAATTGAATAATATGTGTCTTTCAATTGTGCTTCATGTATGAGAGGATGTCGCGGTTCACGAGTGAATTTGTTTGAATAAAATGATTATAAAAAATGTGTTGCTTTTCTTTCACTTGGCTTCTATATTATTTTATTGTATGTTTCTGTTACTTGTGAGCAAAAGAAGTAAATGGAGATTATCTTTTACGAAGCTACGTTGTTTTTCAAAAATGTCTGTTTCTTCCGATTTTATTCTTTTTATTTTGATTATTTAAAATAAATCAGGGTTATTACAGTAATTAACAAATAATATTTTTTTCACTTTTTTTGGGGGGCAGTTTTTCTGTTTTAAATTTTTTTTTTATCTCCAATACTTCCTTTTTTCCTCTTTGCAATAACTTCCCTCCTAAAAAAATTTTAAAAAGTTTTAAGTCCATCACTTTTCTGCAATATCTACCCCTTTTCAGATAAACTCCTTTCTTCCTAGCTCCTACACCCATCAGATGTGCATATCTTCTAGTATATATAGAATATTGTTCTTTCGTTGTTTATTCTTTTGGTATTAGTTACCCAAAAAAGGCTTAGAGTACAATAATTTAGAAAAAAAACATAAATAAATAAACTTTGCTCGGAACAAGAAATATATATATGCAAATTTGTTGGATCATTGAAAGAGTTGAAAAGTCAAGCTTCAGTCCCCCCCCCCCCCCCCCCCCGATCATCACCAATCACATTTAATTAGCCACAAGTCTATTTTAGAGCTTATAGTAATATTTAATTAATTTTAAATTCTTTTAGATAAAAACTTATGTAGTTTTGGTGTAAGTTCTAAACTCAATTGAAATCAAAATCACATTTTTATATTGATTAGGATGCGATAAGCATTAATTAAGAATGTCTATATATTTCGGTTTAATATCAAAATAGAGAGATATATAGGTTTCGGTTATTTGACAAAGATGAAAAAATAGAGTACTCTTGATGGGTTCTTAAAAGAAAGAATATTCAGAATTCACAAGCTAATGCATCAGCGTCGGGGCAGCCTTCTACCCCTCAAGGTACACCGGTGTCAGGGCAATATAGTGTTATTCAAGATCATCAAAAGAAAAGAATAATAGAAATCAATGATGGTGAATTTCATCATAGATGATTTATTGGCAAAGAAATTGAGAAAGAAATTACCGAAAAAGTTTAACATCGACACGATCATAGATGATTTTCGTGACATGCGAGAAAGACAAGTATCATTTTGAAGATTTAACATACAATTCATGGTTTGTTTTTTCTTGGTATCGTTTTATTATTTTGAGAAACTTTTTGTTAATTTTTAATTAAATATAATAATTCTTTTCGACATTTTTTCAAAACCCCTAAAATATTTTTCTAACTCTGTCACTATGTGTGTATATATATAATTCACTTACTCACCGACACTAAATATAATGGTGAAATTTTAAGTTCATTGATTGAATTTTAGGGAGTGATAGGCTCAAACTTAGGGTGAATTTGAGTCGACCAAAATGTTTGATTGAGAGTAAAACTTAAACAACCTATTTTTCTTATTTTCCCTTTTTATCCTAGCCTCGACGTCTTCCTCTCGTCGTAAATGTCAAACCCCCCGTGAGAACTCACGTTCTTCTTCTGTAAAAAAAAAAACCAGAAAAATCAGCATAAACTCAAAGATTTTAAGATAGGAACTGCTATGGAGCAAACAAACAAGGGGTGAACATAAATTAAATATGCCTATATATGTTTTCCATCCAAAATCACCCAGCCTCTTTCGATTAAGGAGTAAACCCAGCTGCATAGATCACACTTAAGGAACTCCATTGACCATAGCTCAATCCCTCAATTGATATATTTCCAATTTTACATAGGTCAATCTTAGTCTACACCCCGCTGATCAAATTGCTCCGATGTCGACTTCATGGCCTCAATCTACCCAAGCAAGCATTATATCTAAACAGTAAAACATACCAAACATATACAGAACTACAGATGTCCCAATATAATTCACCAAGACTCCTAACTGCTTCAAAATCTCGGTTTGTAATTAATCTCGATTGGCTTCCAATGTTGTGTTATGGAATGCGTTGATTGATTGACTGGTGCTTATAGGGTTTTTAATTGTTACATATTCCAAATGGTATCAATTGAGAAACATGGATCACATTCAGGGAAAAAAAAACAAGGGACATAAGAGGTTCCAGCGAGAGGAAGAAGAGGGGGGGGGGGGGGGGGGGGGGGGGGAGGGGCAGAAAAGGAAGAAATCATAAAAAAAAATGTACCCATATGAGTTTTAACTCTATAGAATATTTTGATATTCAGATAAGAGAAGAGGACGGCATTTGGTGGGATGTGACTGACTCAAACTCGCCCCGAGTTTGAGCCTACTATCACTCATCTTGAATTTTACAAACTATAAAGTTGGGATAATCGGGCGCATTAGGGTTTCGACAATATGACACTAACATGAAATGCACCCAATTATCCTATCGCTCGGAGTTTCGGCAATGCTCTCATTAGGGTTTTTTCGCCGCTGCCATGGCTTTAGGGCCGACCCTGGGGCAAGGCGGCTCGGCCCACGCTTAGGGTCCTCAAATCTAAGAAGCCCCCAAAATCCAAACTCATATATGTATATTTATAAGAAAACAAAAAATCAAATCGGCTTAAACGCTTCTCAACTATCAATGTCTGAATAGAAAGACTATTAAACACGTCAATCATGATATCCAAGGCAAACCTCCAAAAAAAAATTAAAATTCAACCCAAACTTGTAATATATCTTCACTTTCTGAAAAATAATAATAATCTAAACTCTGTGAGAGAACTTGAGAGGACAAGTATTGGCTTGAGAATCGATTCCTTCAATTTCAACTCATTTGATCGTTCCTTTCATACTTTCATACCAGATGAATGAGATGATAGAACTCATTCATTTAATTAATTAAAGTTGTTGATCGACAACTCCTCTCACCACATCAGTTTTTTTCCTTATTTTTTTTGTCAATTACTCAGTTCACTCATAATTTTCGATCAGTTATATACTTCATTTTTTTTGTTATATGTTAATTTATTTTTAAGTTAATCTTTTGTACATTCTCTTTTGCAGATTTACTTGAAAATTTTGGATTTTATTAAAACACTTTGATCTTGTAACTTCGTAACAATATCTATTTTGATTGAAATATATTCGATCTATTCCTCAATTGATATATTGTAACATCTATTTAAAGATTGTTCGGTACATAGTTACTTTATTAAATAATACGTATATTTTCTAAAAGTTCAGCCCTGAAAAAAATTCCGCCTAGGCCGATTTCTCATGGCCGGCCCTGCATGGCTTTCAGGCCAAAATTGTTCAGGCGCCTCTTTTGGGCTTAGAAGACCTCTGTGCTTCACTTCTGGTCCTGCAGAAGGGGAGGAATGTTGTGAGTGGACATAGTCGAGTGAGGTCGGCGAACGTGGGTTGGTTGATGATGATTGGTTCGGCGATGCCGATTGGTGATTTAGGCAGCCGTGTCGTCGGGGTTGGAAAAGCACGACATGAGCGTCTGAAACCGCCTTGGGTGGTGGAGTCCCTTTGAGATCCGGGGCGTGACGGAAGCTGTGCGTTGCTGAGGCTGAGTGTAGGTGGTGACGAGCTCCTGGATTCACGTTGTCGTGAAGTGTCGTGGCTTCAAGGTGGGAAGCCAAACTTGTCTCTTCATGGCTGGGAAAACGCCAGTGCTACGCTGGGTAGAGTCACTGTAGCTTAACTGGTCGGCGAGGTGTACGGTGGTGCAGGATCCGGCAAGTGGAGGTCGACATTGATGCTGTGCGGGAGGAGAGGATGGGAAGTGGGGGCTGGTATCGTTTGGTTGTGGGCCCCGATTAGTTGGCTGGTCTCTTTGGATTTGAGCTCTAGGTTGGTCTCAAAGAATAGTAATGGTGGTTCTCGAGGATCCTATTTCGGAGCCACCATTAGAGATTTGATTCACATCGCTCATTAGCTCATGATTACTTTTCTGTTAAAATTGTTTGTTTATGGTAGTTTTTACGTGATTGAAAAAGTTTCATAGAAGTTAGACTAGTAGTATTTGCTAGTAGTATAGTTTCAGGTAAAAAGGTAGCCCCGATAAGGTAACGTATTTTTTGTCAACCCTACATAATGAAATATTATGTGTACGATTGTTGATTAATGAGTGAGTTGATATTGAATTAAATAAAAAAACTTACATTCCGCAACAATTAATGAATCATAATGACGTACTAGTAATTAATTTCGATAAAATTATTATTCAATATAAAAAGTAAAGATATAAATGTAAATTTAACTTAATTACATTTCACATTTTTGTATTAACCAAAAAATTGTAAATGGTGTAAACAAAACTATTTTCCCATGTATGCATCCCAAACAATGGTAGGGAGAGATTCAAATATTGAAATTGAGTGGCAAAGGAAATTTACTTCGTTCCGGTAATCAGATAATTAAGGCCTCTATGCGAAATTTTGATACCCCAAGAAGAATAAATAAAACAAGAGGAACACAAAAGTTTCGTCCAAACACATATGCCAAATTTGCAAACATATGCCAAATATATAATTGATTGCTCCATTTATACCTCATGAAGTAGAAGACGACTTCAAACATGAGTTTAGCACGGCTCTTAAAATACAATAACGTACTTTCTGCTATTTTTCCTCAAATAATTAATACATGTCACCAAGTTTTTGTTTTTTAAATTCAAGCCAATGTAAACTATATACTGATTTCAAATTAAATTTAAAAAAAAAAACAAAAAATGCAGAGAGAGGGAGAGAGAGCCGCGTGATGGCCTAGAGAGAAAGAGATCCAAAACGAATTCGATTCTCTCCATCAAACTCTGTGTTCGTGAGTATCTGTGTTAGAGTAGAAAATGCAGAGAGAGGGAGAGAGAGCCGCGTGATGGCCTAGAGAGAAAGAGCTCCAAAACGAATTCGATTCTCTCCATCAACTCTGTGTTCGTGAGTATCTGTGTTAGAGAGAGAGAGAGAGAGAGAGAGAGAGAGGAGATTCCGGCGAAATTTGTAAGAAGAAGTTCTGGCGAATCGGAGGATTCCGGTGATAAAAGCTTGAGTAAGGCTTCCATTATGTTCACCTGTAGATGTTTTTGTGCTTTGTTTTGTTTGATTGATGCTTTTGATTGATGTGTTGTTTGATTCGATTCCAGTGATAAACCGATTTCGAATTTTGGTTTTTTCGATTTTGATTTTGGTACTTTGTATTATGTATGGCGCATTGTAGTGATATTATTGTATGTTTTCTCTTGTGATTTATGTGTTTGTGTGTGATTGATGTGGCTGATTTGTGTGTTTTGATATTTCGTATAAATTATGAGATGTTACAGACTATGAGTACTACCACTGTTGAGTGAATACACTACTGCATTCCATTGAACACACTAGTTAGCTGTTCTGTGTGTTCTATGTGTTTTGACTTGATAGTATTATTAGCGTTTAGTGAGTACACTACTGCATCCCACTTGAATACACTAGTTAGCTGTTCTGTGTGTGTTTGGACTTGATAGTACTATTAGTGTTGAGTGAATACATTATTGATGACTATTAAGGATACTACTTCTGTTCTGTAAGCATTTTTTGTTTGATTTGCATACCGGTAGCCATGGATTTTGATTTGTACGTGAAGTGCACCTACAACAACCATACACTTGCTGCTATACAACATGCCGGTATTGAGCCTATTTACTCTTACGTCGAGAATTTCTATGAGGTAGGAAGTTACAGGGTTGCCTATGAGTATGGTATTCAACCAATACCAAACATTGAGAAGTTTTACCATGATGCTCTTAATGAACTACCCATTGTGAATCCTTCGTTGACAAGAATCACATCCGGTCGTCCAAAGGATACTCGCATGAAGTCTTCCACTGAAGGTGGTAAGGTGACTAGGCTAATCAGATGTGGTCGTTATGGCGAAAAAGGAAGACACAACAGATTGATATATACCAAAGTCATCAGCAGCTAACTAGTGTCTATATTACTCACAATTAGTGTATTCACCAGTCTACAGTAGTACACTTTGCCTAAACATATAATTTTTCCAACTAGTGTCTATATTAGTCACAGGTAATGTTTTCACCAGTCTACAGTAGTATATTCTACCTGAATAGATAATTTTGCTGAGGCATGTCCATTTCCTTTACATACACTATATTAGTCACAAGATATAGTTGGTACAACCATACGAGTCATTGGTAGTATACTTGGTCCAAATCACTTTCATCAAATATTTTTCGATAAACAAATATGCAATATGATTTTTCATTATATAATACATACTACTTTAATGTAATGTACTTTTCCCTTATGCAATTTATTTAACATACTAATTCGAGTTTGTTGTTCTTCGGTTTGCGATTTTGTGTTGGTCAATTGTGCGTTTTTGTATGTGACAACGCTTTGTGTTTGAAACCAACAACAGTAGTAGTACACTTATTATACAACAAAACTAGCACTACTCCTATTAAAAACATGGGTTCATCTCATTACATCAATGTAAAAAGTACTATTTATTTCTCTAGCAAGCACTACTAATTCGCAATAGAAAGTACTATTTCAAAACAGTTGGTGTACTAACACTATTGCTGTTTTCAATAAGCACTACTCCAGAACATTTAGTGTACTACTTCAAAACATAGTATGTACTACTGTTTCATAACAGAAAGTACTACTTCAAAATATTTAGTGTACTAACACTACTGCTGTCTCTAGTAAGTACTACTTCAAAATATCCAAGGTACTATATTAACACAATTTAAATAGTACATTGTCATCCACACACTTCTGCGTATATTCAGATAACATGGTGTCTTGAGAAAATGGCCATATCACTCTTCCAAAGGGTGTATCTCCAAGTAATTTCAGTGTTTCATCGGGCAATTCATTTTTTCATCGTTGTATCAGGTTGAAGAAGCCTCGAAATGTAGATCGAATTTGTACTTTTGATGGTTTTTTTTTTACTTTTACTTGCATTTCCTCTGCGAAACAACAAAATGAACATCAAAATACTATAACACACTACCACAGACATTTTCACATACCAACTTAGACACTACTGCTTAACAACACATGTACTACTACTGAATCACAAATGCATTACTATTGTTTCACAAATGCACAACTACCACTGTTTCACAAATACACTACTAATACTGTTTCACAAATGCACTACTACTGTTTCACATATACATTATTGCTATTTTACAAATGCACTACTACCACTTTCACATATCCACTACTACCACTTTCACAAATGCACTATTATTGTTTCACAAATGCACTACTACTGTTTCATAGATGTACTACTACCACTGTTTCACAGATGTACTACTACCACTGTTTCACAGATGCACTACTATCACTTCCACAGATACACTACTACCACTTTCACAAATGCACTAATGTTGTTTCACAAATGCACTACCACTGTTTCACAGATGCACTACTGCTGTTTCACATATGCACTACTACTGTTTCACATATGCACTACTATACTTTCAGAGATGCACTACTACACTTTCACAGATGCACTACTACTGTTTCACGTATGCACTACTACCACTTTCACAGATGCACTACCACTGTTTCACAAATGTACTACTACAGATTAACATAAAAACTACCCCAGACTATTGTAGACACTACTGCATAAAAAATGAAAAAAATATCAATATGTACATACTACTACAGACTAACATAAGCACTACCACATATTATTGTAGACACTACTACGTACGTAATAACCAAAACACAACAACTTTTGTGTAACAACCAAACCAAACCAAAGCAAACATTACCACAAAATATGCTCCAACGTTGAGAGAGAGAGAGAGAGAGAGAGAGAGAGAGAGAGAGAGAGAGAGAGAGAGAGAGAGAGAGAGAGAGAGAGAGAGAGAGTTTCGCGACTGTGGCAGCATCAAGGTTGCTAGAGATCGAGGCACAACGTCAAGGAAAGGGTGCGTCGGAGAGAGGCGTAGCCTAGGGGAGGCCCGACGGTGGTGAGGGATTGAGAGATGAGAGGAGAGAGGCACGTCGAAGCGATTGAGAGAGGATGTTGCGACTGAGGTGAGAGAGAACAAAGTTTTTTTTCTTAATATATATATATATACATACACACACGATGGCATGGATGTAAATATTTTAAACTATAAATATATTTTTATCTCTAGCTTAATATTATGCGACTTGATTTGAGGAAAAAAATATTGGATGACCTAATCTATTACAGATATTTCCCATTTGACCTTATTTAAAATTTATTCATCAAATTTATGGTAGATTAAAGGCTTAACCTCTGAACCCATAAGAATAATATAAGTCACCTGTCATCTAACATTCCTCCACTAAAATTATTTTTTTAATACACTACTATATACATTCATTGGTATAAATTTGAAACTGTATATTCAATTGATTTAGATGGGAATGAAACTGTATTTGCTCTCACACGTACTCTTGCCAAATGAAGGAGTGTAGAATAGAAGTTTTTGAGATGTATGGCTTTGGATTATTTGTGACGACTCGGAACAGAATCAGTAGTATAATCAGTTTAGTTCGTGAGTCAGCGCGTAATCGCAGTCCTCCGATAATTGATTGAATCGCTAGTCTTAATCACGACTTAATTATTGGCTGAGAATTTGAGTTGAGTTTCTTCTCAAGTGTTGTTGTACGTGTGATTTCGAGTTCGTGGGTGATTCCGGATTATTATTTGGATGACCGAGGAATATAATATGAATATTTAAAATTTTGGAATACTGTTGAGTTTATCCGTTTGTGTTCGAGTCTATCTGAATTGTGATTGTGATTTGTTTTGGACCGTTGATCGACCTGAAGCGTAAATGGAATGATTATCGACTTGATTTGCAAGTTTCGTGATTTGTTGTGATTTCGGCATAATCTGTTAATATGGCGGCTTCCTTAATGACTAAATTATCAGGCGAGAATTTGATTTGGGATCCTTCACGAAAGTTGTTGAGAAATTAATTTCGAGCTCGTGGGAACTTCTGGAGAATTTGTCCGAGTTACGAGGAATAAGTTGTGAATATTTTCGTCCGTCGAATATTGTCGTATTTATCCGTTTGGGATTCGATACGCATACGGTATAAATATGGGAAAATACTTGCCATTTTTGGAAACCTGCCATATTGGGAAACTGGGCCTTGACCCGCGTTGACCACGGGTCAAGGTGGGCGACCCGTTTTACCCCAAAACTGCCGTTCGGTTTTCACGGTTTTTGGACCCTTTTCCGGCCACGATTGGCCGGGGTCTCTTCATGAGAAATGTTGGGCTCATGCTCCTCTTCGGATTGGTAGGTAGATCGTCCCGTGGGGTGGCCAGAGGAGGGAGAATCGAATCGGTGATGTTCGTGAGTTTTTCGGCGAGTTTTGTTCGATTTGGGTGACGGCGTTGAGGCCGAGTTGGTGGCTCCTTTTTGAGGGCTTTTGTTAGCCTCGAGCCAAGGAAGCTTTTCCAAGTGGTCTTGAGGGTTTCCGTGGCCGGAGGAGAGAGATCCGTCGATTTGAAATTCCGGTAAGGGTTTGGAACTTTGAGTTGATTTTTGGAGGGTTTTCCGGTCAAAATTGGCCTTAACTTATAACTAGAAAGTTGTTGGAATCGTCGAGATATTTGAAACCATGTGTTGCATGAAATTTTCTGGGCAGATCTGGAATTCCGGCGGCTGGCGGCGACTGTTCGCCCGACGTATTTTTCGACGAGTTATATGTCGTTTCACTCGGAATCGCGCCCCGATCGCAGTGGTGAGGTTTGATTTTTGATTTGAGCATCGGAAATTATAGCGAGGTTTTGTGGTGTGATTATCGGATTTTCACGAGTTCGTTGTTATTGGATTATATGTTTCCGGGAACGGTTGTTTCTCGTGATATGATTTGAAGTGTCGAGTTATGATTTTGAGCGGTGAATTTTATGATTATTCAGGGGTTCGTGGTCATTTTTTTGGCGAGGGATTTTCCGCCGGATCACGGGATTAACGCGTATTGCGTTACGCTCACCTGTGAGTGGACAATTTATTTTCACTGATAATTGCGAGTCTTTATACACTTTTTACGAGCATGGGTATGCATACGAGATTATGATTATATGAGCATGTGTTATACGATTATGCCTATACCAGTATATATTACGTATATGCATTTATTTATTGCATTATACATTTGCATCGAACTATTTATGATTTGGTTTACACAGAGTACAGTCTCAGTATATGTTGTTGTATCGATACACTTGCATCCCGGCTGATCCCCGAGGATGTTTACCGGGGGAGGCTGTGACCCCTGACCTGAGGCCTTTACCGGGGGGGGGGGAGACCTCTAACCTGAGGCATTTCTGGCTAGAATCACGTGTGGGTCTGGGATCCCGTGATTCAGACTGTACTAGCACGGATGTGTCCATGAGCGACCCCGTGGGATTTTTACATGCATGCTCTGTACGCTGGAGGGGTTTGTGTTCACCTCGTGTACTATATCATATTCTTTCAATTTGACTCGCATATGTTTTTATAACATATATTATTCGGCGAAAGACATTTATTTTCGTCCACTCACTCTAACGGTATTCATGTCTTTCCCCTGGGCTTTTCGATTTCCGTGCCCAGATTGCAGTTCAGATTCTGGTGTCGCACGTCGTGGTCGGAGACATAGTATTCGAGCGATGTTTCTTTTATGGTAGGTTCTTAGTTTGGCCTACTATTTGTATATATATACTAGAAGTCGCTCTGAGTATTCTGATGTATACTTTTATACAATTTTTCCCGGATTTTTGTTAAGTATAGTTATATTTATTACTCTACATTACTGTTATGATATTGAGAAATCCGGATGGGATTGGTGCCCACGGTTTGTTTTTTGTGGCATAGGATGAAGTGTATTTTCCGGGTGCAGGTAAAGGCAATTCCACGTTAGTCTGCCAAAATTTTTATGTTTTTTGTTGGTTCGTGTTTTCAGAAGGGGTTTGATTCCGGTTTAGAAAACTAAATCAGGGTTGAGTTCTTTCATTAATGCAATTACGTTTTTCTTTAAAAAAATATAATTTAGATGGGAATTATATAGGTACCTGTAGTCCTGTACTATACCTGGAAAGCAGTTCTTGTACAGGGCCGTCGTGCCATTTTTTTTGTGCGGCCCAACCAATTGTAGGGACTATCAGGGGTGTTCATTCCATTTCGTGCTCCACTTTCAGGGCTATAAGGATACATAATTTCGAGTAGACCTGTCAATAGAGCGGCTTTTTATCCGGACCCGCTCCCGCTCCAGACTCATACCTACTAAATGAATTTGGATTTGTTTTGACCCGTTGATCCGTTTACTTAACGGATCAGATCCGGATCACAAGTGATTCGATATGTTTATGATCCGCCCAATTTATTTTTATTAATTATTAAATAAATATTTTATTTACTTATATGAAATATTTGTCCATTTAAAAAATATATTTGTTACTTAAAAGTTCCTCTTTTTTTTTGAAAAAGAATAAATCTAAATATCTTTTATCAAAGTTATATAAAAATATTAATTAATTTAATGATTGAAATCCAAAACGATTTGTTTGTTGTCAAGTTCTTCAATGTAGATTATAAATTTATTATTTTGATCTATCTAGTTTGTTTTAATAAAATATTGTAGTTGTATCACGAAATTATGGGATATTGATAATAATTTATATATTAATAAAATAATTAATTTTAATAATTAAGATATTAATAAACCGATCCAGATTTGGATCTGATCCAGATCTGCTATGTTGACATGTTAATACGCTAAATTTAAATTCAGATTTAATTATTAAAAATTTATCAAATAAACAGAACGAATGAGATCTAACTTTTTCTTTATTTAAATATATCCGAGTCAAACCATTGACAGGGCTAATTTCGAGGGATCCCAATTTCGAAATATTGAGTTGTGATCGGCCATATGTCAGGCAAGGCAACCTCACTGAAAAACTGCCCTCGATCAAAACAAATTCAGAACTAGGGCCCATATATATGCTGGATTTCCTATGCTATTTATTAAAAAAAGTGGGGGGAATCCCCTTCTATGCCACTGCATGTGAAGCGAATATGAACGAATCAACTTCTTTATCCATTATATCAATATGAACGAATCTATTAATTGTGAATAATACATCAACTTCAACTTGATTTTGGCATGATTTATTCAATACAATAATTTCTTACCCCAGTACATCAAATATAAACTAATCTACTATAAAATAATACAACATGATAAACACACAACTTATTAAGTACTAATAATGAAGCACACTTCAACTTATACATTAAATGGATGGATATGGAAGAGCAACCGCTTTCAGAGGATGTTTCATATGAATGGTTAAACCAGATGATTCAGCCATGTCTAAATCCTCATTCTTTACTCCATAAGGCAATGTCCAATCAAACTTGCGCACCAAATTCGCTAGAGCAATCTCAATGGTATTCGTAGCAAACTGAATCCCAGGACAAGTTCTCCTCCCGGTTCCAAAAGGAATAAATTGGAAATCATTCCCTTTATAACTCAAACCACTGTTTACTCCCAAAAACCTTTCTGGTTCAAACTCTTCTGGCTTATAATTGTAACACTTAGGATCTCTCCCAATCTGCCAGACATTTACCAAGACTTGTGTGTTGGCCTTGATGTCGTAACCATTTATATTCACATCTTCGGTTGACAGTCTTGGCAATGATAGAGTAAATGGAGGATGCAAGCGAAGAGACTCCTTAATCACTGCCTTCAAGTAGGGCATATCAACCAAGTCATCTTCTGTTAATATATCTTCTTCTTTTTTGTTCACACCCCTGATTTCTTTTTGCAATTTGCTCATAATCCTCGGGTGCTTCAGAAGTTCAGCCATTGCCCACTCCATGAGTGTCCCTGTGGTATCAGTTCCAGCGAGAAACATATCCTGCACATTCAATTATCATCAGTAAGCAAGCGGATCGATCATGGTCAATTTGAGAGAGAGAGAGAGAGAGAGAGAGAGAGAGAGAGAGAGAGAGAGAGAGATACCAAAACAACACCCTTTATGCAAACTCTGTCGATAGGAAGCCCTAGCGAATTTTCTTGCTGGATTTCAAGTAAAACGTCCACAAAATCTTTGTTTGGTTCATCAGTAGGAAGATGACCTTGATAATTTTTGGTATTGGTCTTGGAACTTTTATCGATATGCTCCTGAAGTACTGTATCCAAAAATTGGTCGTAACATTTAGCCAACTTGTCTAGTTTCGCGTCCAAACCACTAAGCCGACTCACCCAACCAAGCCATGGGATATAGTCCCCCACATGAAGACTTCCAACCAACTCTGTAAACTCCACAGCAAGCCTTTTGAACTCTGCATCATCGTGGTACTTCTTCCCTAGAGCCACAGTAGAGACGATGTCGTTCGTAAGCGACATGAGCATAGTCCTCAAGTTCACAACTCCTCCTCCTGACGATGTTTCTCTTATCTTGTTGATCATGGATTTCACTTCCTCTTCTCTCACGCCACGAAAAGACCGGACCTTTTTGTTGCTCAATAGATTCAACACGCATATACTCTTCACTTGCCTCCAGTACTCGCCGTACGGTGCCGCCGCCACGTCTTTGCGGTTGTAGAGAAGCTTCTCGAATGCGACAGAGTTGGGTCTGCTGGAGAATGTGAGGTCATGGTTCTTCAAGATCTCGCGGGCTGCCTCGGCTGAGGAGACAACGAGGACGGGGGCGCTGCCAAAGTGGAGGAGCATGAGAGGGCCATGGACTTGAGATAAGGCTTGGAGTGTGCGGTGGGGTGGAGTGCTTGGAGAGCCTAGCAGTTGGTGAAGGTTTCCGATTATTGGGAGTTTTGGTGGAGAAGGTGGTGAGTTTTTTGTACCATTTTTGGAACTGGAAGACCATTTGTATACGAGAAAGAGGAATACAGCAACAAGTACTAGTGAAAGAGTTTTGTCGATCAAGACCTCCGGCATGATTTGCAGGAGATTCATTGGTATCGATCGAGATACCAATGCTAGCTAGCTTTCTCTCTTTTGGAGTTTCAATAATCTCGTGTGTCCATCCATATATAGAAAATGTGTTGTCGTTTTTCTACTGTCTATTGTGTAAGTGGACCTAGCTAGGATATATATATATATATATATATATATTTGCCATGGCTAAGAAAAAGATATCAACAAGATATCGACCATGTGTACGTCGTCAATACGTTTGTATAATTAATTTTAAAAACTGCTGCAACGGAAGGTCTCCTTATATTTGCTTGAGAGTGCAAGATCGATCACGAGTCTCCGGGGTACTCCTTTGGGAAGCCTAGCTAGCAGATGAAACCAGTCAAACCACGACGTACAGTAGGGGTCTCACCAGCTAGTTTTTGTAATAAACTGAACGATTGCACTATACGTACTTTTTCTGCCAAATTTCGGAGGCTGAATCCGAACTGGTGAAGGTTGACAATGATGCGCTGCTTTGGAGGAGTAGGTGGGAGTTCAACACAGCTACTTGATTTCTCACCTTAGCCTTGACGATGAACTTGAGCGACACCACCAGGAAATTGAATGCAAAATCTTATAACTGTTTAAGGATAAACGACATATGCAAGTAGGTAGATCTGAAATTGTATTTTATTTATAGAAAATTACAGATAATGTGAGTTAGATGGTCAATTTCACCAATAAGGTCATTTAATGAATCTTGTACAAATAAGGTAACTTCAATTTTCTAGCCTTCCCAATATACCCTTTACATAACATATGTACGCCTGACTTGATTTGATTTCAAAACTCACGCATGAACCAGATCTCTAGAGAGAAAGAGACGCCGACGAGGGAGATAGACATCATTGAAGACTGTGGTGCCAACAAGGACCGCGACGCCACCGAGTTGCACACAACGAAGTAAACTAAATCATGGACAACGAGATCAAATTTTTGGAGAGATGCGACGCCGGTGAGTTTGAATTTTGGTCTTGCCTCGACGACGAAGATGAGATCACCACCTTCGTAGCCATGCCTCTTCACGCCATCAAGCTCCTCGCTCTACCTCTTCGGTGCCGATTTTAAGATCTGTTTCACCATTTGTGAAGCTTTGAAGGCGGAAACGAAACCCTAGAGCTTCTCATCCTAAAGCCGTCTCAGCAATTCTAAGAACGATGATGATGTTCTACTTCAAAGCTTGCCCTGAGGTCAGCGATTTCACAATCTTCATGGGCCTTCGAGAATGAACAGTTCATCAAATATGGCTTCTCTGAAGACATTTGATTTTGGTACTTCGTATTATGTATGGCGCATTGTAATGATATTATTGTATGTTTTCTCTTGTGATTTATGTGTTTGTGTGTGATTGATGTGACTGATTTGTGTGTTTTGATATTTTGTATAAATTATGAGATGTTATAGACTGTGAGTACTACCTCTGTTGAGTGAATACACTACTGCATCTCATTGAATACACTAGTTAGATGTTATGTGTGTTCTGACTTGATAGTACTATTAATGTTTAGTGAGTACACTACTGCATCCCATTGAATACACTAATTAGTTGTTCTGTGTGTGTTTGGACTTGATAGTACTATTAGTGTTGAGTGAATACACTACTGATCACTATTAAGGATACTACTTTTGTTCTATAAGCATTTTTTGTTTGATTTGCAGATTGGTAGCCATGGATTTTGATTTGTATGTGAAGTGCACCTACAACAACCATACACTTGCTGCTATACAACATGCCGGTATTGAGCATGTTTACTGTTACATCGAGAATTTATACGAGGTAGGAACTTACAGGGCTGCTTATGAGTATGGTATTCAGCCAATACCAAACATTGAGAAGTTTTACCATGATGCTCTTAATGAACTACCTATTGTGAAGCCTCCTTTGACAAGAATCTCATCCGGTCGTCCAAAGGATACTCGCATGAAGTCTTCCACTGAAGGTGGGAAGGCGACGATGCCAATCAGATGTGGTCGTTATGGCGAAAAAGGAAGACACAACAGATTGACATATACCAAAGTCATCAGCAGCTAACTAGTGTCTATATTACTCACAATTAGTGTATCCACCAGTCTACAGTAGTACACTCTGCCTGAACATATAATTTTTCCAACTAGTGTCTATATTAGTCACAGGTAATGTTTTCACCAGTCTACAGTAGTATATTCTACCTGAACAGATAATTTTGCTGAGGCATGTCCATTTCCTTTACATACACTATATTAGTCACAAGATATAGTTGGTACAACCATATGAGTCATTGGTAGTATACTCGGTCCGAATCTCTTTCATCAAATGTTTTTCAATAAACAACATACAATGTGATTCTTCATTATATAATACATACTACTTTAATGTAATATACTTTTCCCTTATGCAATTTGTTTAATATATTAATTCGAGTTTGTTGTTCTTCGGTTTGCAATTTTGTGTTGGTCAATTGTGCGTTTTTGTATGTGACAACGCTTTGTGTTTGAAACCAAAAACAGTAGTAGTATACTAATTATACAATAAAAGTAGCACTTCTATTAAAAACATGGGTTCATCTCATTACATCAATATAAAACGTACTATTTATTTCTCTTGCAAGCACTACTAATTCGCAATAGAAAGTACTACTTCAAAATAGTTGGTGTACTAACACTACTGCTGTCTCTAATAAGCACTACTCCAGAATATTTAGTGTACTACTTCAAAACATGGTATGTACTACTGTTTCATAACAAAAAGTACTACTTCAAAATATTTAGTGTACTAACACTACTGCTGTATCTAGTAAGTACTACTTCAAAATATCCAGGGTACTACTTTAACATAATGCAAGTAGTACATTGTCATCCACACACTTTTGCGTTTCTTTGGATAACATGGTGCCTTGAGAAAATGGACATATCACTACTGCTATTTCACAAATGCACTACTACCACTTTCACAGATATACTACTACTATTTCACAAATACACTACTACTGTTTCACAGATGCACTACTACTGTTTCACAGATGCACTACTACCATTGTTTCACAGATGCATTACTATTATTTCACATATGCACTACTACTGTTTCACAGATTCTCTACTACCTCTTTCACAGATACACTACTACCACTTTTACAAATGCACTAATACTGTTTCATAAATGCACTATCACCGTTTCATAGATGCACTACTACTGTTTCACATATGAAATACTACACTTTCAGAGATGCACTGCTACACTTTCACAGATGCACTACTACTGTTTCACGTATGCACTACTACCACTTTCACAGATGCACTACCACTGTTTCACAAATGTACTACTACAGATTAACATAAAAACTACCCCAGACTATTGTAGACACTACTGCATAAAAAATGAAAAAAATATCAATATGTACATACTACTACAGACTAACATAAGCACTACCACATATTATTGTAGACACTACTACATACGTAATAACCAAAACACAACAACTTTTGTGTAACAACCAAACCAAACCAAAGCAAACATTACCACAAAATATGCTCCAACGCTGAGAGAGAGAGAGAGAGAGAGAGAGAGAGAGAGAGAGAGAGAGAGAGAGAGAGAGAGAGAGAGACTTTCGCGATTGTGGCAGCATCAAGGTTGCTAGAGATCGAGGCACAACGTCGAGGAAAGGGTGCGTCGGAGAGAGGCGTAGCCTAGGGGAGGCCCGACGGTGGTGAGGGATTGAGAGAGGAGAGGAGAGAGGCACGTCGAAGCGATTGAGAGAGGATGTTGCGACTGAGGTGAGAGAGAACAAAGTTTTTTTTCTTAATATATATATATACACATACACACGATGGCATGGATGTAAATATTTTAAACTATAAATATATTTTTATCTCTGGCTTAATATTATGCGACTTGATTTGAGGAAAAAAATATTGGATGACCTAATCTAATACAGATATTTCCCATTTGACCTTATTTAAAATTTATCCATCAAATTTATGGTAGATTAAAGGCTTAACCTCTGAACCATAAGAATAATATAAGTCACCTGTCATCTAACATTCCTCCACTAAAATTCTTTTTTTAATACACTACTATATACATTCATTGGTATAAATTTGAAACTGTATGTTCAATTGATTTAGATGGGAATGAAACTGTATTTGCTCTCACACGTACTCTTGCCAAATGAAGGAGTGTAGAATAGAAGTTTTTGAGATGTATGGCTTTTGATTATTTGTGACGACTCGGAACAGAATCAGTAACTCTTGAGACGGCGACATCAAAGTTCTTAGGTTTTAGATTTTCTGTTAAGAGAGAGAGAGAGGGAGAGAGGGAGAGAGAGAGAGAGAGAGAGAGAGAGAGAGAGAGAGAGAGAGAGAGAGAGAGAGGTGAGAGAATTGAGATGTGTGTGTGAGAGAGAGAATAGTATGGTATGTGGTATGATATGTTGTTTATATAGGATGGTATATATCGTAAATAATTTTAATTTTAAGGTCATGGAGTTATAATTGTGACCTGGTTTGAGATAAAACTATGAGGAGACCTTATTTAGTATATGTCTTAGGATATTGACCTTATATGTAATTTACTCTTTTATTTATTGATATATGACCTTTAAATAAACATTATAATCTGATATAATAAATCTCCCGATAAATTAGAGATTGAGAGAATATATATATATCTATTCTAATTAGGACAAAACACGCACAGAGATATCAGGAATATTATTTCCTTGAACATTCCCCATTGTGTCGCGATTCTAATGTATGATGCGTAACATGTTGCCTCACTAAAAACCTTCCCAAACAAACAAAAACCTCTTGGGTAAAACAAAAGCTTGGTCGAAGGAAAAAAGAGTACAACACATCAACTACAAAAGCGACCACATATGTTGTAGGCTCCCCCTGATGTCTACGAAATGAATTCCCCCTGATCAGTAACACAATCTTAGAGTTTATATAATCTACGTATACCAATGCATCTCACATGCTTTACAAATGTAGATTTTGGTAAAGACTTGGTAAACAAGTCTGCACCATTATCCACCAAACCAATTCGGTTCACACAGATAATCAATAACTGTTATTGTTGTTGATTGTAGGAGTACATTAGCGAGATGAGTTTTAGTATGACCACCCTTAACATAACCCAACTTTGTTTATTCAATGCAAGCCGCATTATCCACAAACATGCAGGTTGGTGTTGTCGTAGTGGATGATGACCTACTAGATCCTCAATTATGGAGTATTGTTGTCCTAAACCAGACACACTCATTAACCGTTTCATGCGAAGCTATAATCTAAGAATGATTTGAGGAAGTAGCAATAAGGATATGCTTTGTAGATCTCTATGAAATAGCCATGTTTCCCATGGTGAATACATAACCAGTTTGGGAACATCCTTTGTGTGAGTGAGTGAGATACTCAACATTAGCAAAATAAACCAAGACATAACAAGGTGAATCTGAGTAGGGGACTGCACTGAATTAAAGAAAAGTGCATGCAGCCGAAACAACCTTCGACGGGTCGAAGATTTTCCTCGACAGATCGAGAGATAGGTTCTGGTCGATCCAGGGGCTACCATTCGATGGGTCAAAAATCCCAGAATATGTAGGCTGCATTTCAACCATTCATTATACGAAATTTCATGTTTCTCTCAGTATTCTTTATAGGGTAAAGAATAGGTCCAAGTCCATGGCTTCCTTCAAGTACCAGAAAGTATGTTATATTCCATTCCAATGAATTTGCATTGGCGTATACCGAGAAGGCAATGTCTAGATGTGTGCATTGACCTAAATTCAACCAAGCTCTAACCGCACTAAAATATGGTTCCAGACTGCAAACAACCATTGGTTTACTAAAAATGTGTGCTTTGTCCATTGCCTGATCTAGACATAAACGGACTGGTGAATAAGAATTCAACCAACTCAATGTTCCATGTCTAATACCAAGATAAAATGGAGTCCTACCAAGGTCTATCATCTCTAACAACTTGTTCATCTAATGAACATGCATGAGTATAACTTATTATTCTTACATTCTTTCCCAATCAAGTAGTCATTTAGAATAGTGAACGTCTCAATTTGAATTAATAAGCACTCAGTGGTTTAGAGTTACTTGAATTGGATATAACCATGCCAATTGGCACTCTCAAGTATATCTATGAATCAAGATTTCCATAGAGATATATACCACATCCATTAGTTTCATACTCAGTTTTTTGGACACTACCAAACTGATAAGGTAGCGGAAAGTAATGATATCCATAACCAGATGACACATCTCCTGATAATCAATACTAGAGTGTTGAGAAGATCCTTGCACCATAATTTCTTCTCATTGTGCTTCTAAACAAAGACTCATTTTGTGTCTAACCGGTTTACCATTTAGTGATTATAGCACTACCATACCGAAAACTTGCCATTTGTAAAAGAGTCTAGTTCAGCCTAGATTGGAACTTTCCATATTGGTCAATTTTCTCTACGTTGACAATCCGCAACTAAGCAATATTCCACATCATCATCGTCAATTCCTGATCGACGGAATAAGTAATGCATCATCAACCACCATGGAAGAACCATCCATAATACCACTAGTATTTGTTTAACTTTCTGAGATTTCCTTGTTTACTGACATCGCCATTAACTCTGAGGCATCCCCCAGTGTTTGTCAATGTCGAATTTTAGACATTATTGTAGTCAGAAATAATCTCATGTGTTGATGATAAGCAGTTGTGCCTTGATGGATTTCCTTTTCACCGGTAACTCATCAGTGGATTTTGGCTGATGCTACACCCCCATTATGGGCAGGAGAAACACTACATTGCCTGGGTGTTGCGTTAACTTGCCCAATTTCAGAGATTTTTAACCTTGTAGGATTTGCAGGATGTATAATTGATCTTGTCACTCTCATGATATTAGTAAAGGAGTCAGGCATCAAATCTGTTACTTTCTGAAGATCAAGAATACATTGCATTTCAATCTCATACTGAAATATGCGGGAATCATGATGAGACATAATAGGGATACATCACGTCAGTTTTCAACGTTTAACCCGAATGTAGCCATTCCTATCTCCCTCTAATGGTAGGAAGTATGTCTCATCACAGTGACCATCTACAAAACTAGCAGTAAAGAGATCTCCTGTCAAAGGTTCTAAATAGCAGACAACCGTTGAAAATAATGACTATCACCAACCAACATAGATGTTTAAACATCGTTGAGAACATATTTAGTATGTAGTGGAAGCGTAGTAGGCACATGTACATGTGAGATATCAGGCTCATGTCCAGTTATCAACTGATATGCACTGAATAGTTGACGATGTACGGGTCTCAAAAGTAATAAGCATATATGCATGTAACATTGTATATCCCCAAGCAGATGCCGGTAAATTTATATACATTACCAAATCTCTTGCCACAAGCTTTAATCGTTTGATTTGTGCCTCTGCTAAATGAATATAGGGAACTCCTATATTATCCAATCTAATAAACCTGATTGGATTATCTGGGTGGTGAGCCCGAAGCTTAATAATATGTGCTAGGAGTTTTGAAAATGCAGTGTACCATGTGGATTGCAAGGATGTGTGACCTATGTGTTGATGCAGTAATCAAAACCATAATAAAATCCACATACCGGTCCGATTTTCTACAAATATATTATTTGGAATATGCAAAGAAATGGAAGTTGTGTCCACAATAAAAAACCATCGTACATGTAAACAACGTTACAGACATGAACAAACTTTGCAAACCGAACGATATGCATTGAATTTTTCCATAAAGACATTCGGTGGAAAAAAATACGAGATTGTGCTATGCTCATCTTGGAGACCCAAGCATAGATCGAGTGAATTAATCTCACTCCCCCTCATCTAAATAGATGGTGGTAGATATTCCCACATACTTCTTTGCTCTGATAAAATGATGACAATGAGAATTTCTCAATATCTTGATCATCATAATGCAAAAGGTTTAATGAGGTAGAGTCACAGATAATAATATAAGTGATTGCAATGGGTTCATTGATCTGAACCGTTGTGATAAATCACTATAAATCCTCATAAACCTCTCCAGATTGCTCCGCTAGCAGCATTCTATGGAGATTGAACACAAAACTTTTTATCATTCTGATAATATTGTTCCAATTGAAAACTGTTGGCACAAAAGTGTTCAAAACTTAGCATGGTTAGATTAGAGTGTTGATTATAGCAATATCAAATAATCAATGTTTAATGACATTTGACCGGTCAAGATTACCCTTGTAAATTACATCTATGGAAAGACAAAAACCAAAGTAAAACCACATCTGGTGCAGAATTTTTTTTGAACCTTTATTTGTCGATAAAACTGATGTAAAATACATCAAAAACACTATTTTCAGGGTATAACCTTCGATGGGTTGAGAGAAATTCTCGATGGATATAAGGAAACCCAAAATAAAACTCTGGTTTTCTAATATCCATCCTCGATGGATCAAAGAAAATTTTGACCCGAGGCACCTCTTCGATGGATCGAAAGAATTTCTCGGTGGATCGAAGCCATGTTGCATGTAGAACCCTAGATGTTCCTTCGATGCATCAAGTGTTTCTCTTGATGGATCGAAGATGTTCTTAATTGGAACTTGAAGACTTCCTTCCATAGATCGAAGGGTAAACCATCAATTTTTTTCGATAGATCAAAAAATGCGTAGATACTAATCAAAGATCCCTTCGACAAATCGAAGAGTGTCTATGATAAAACCATCCTATATTTGCTTCGTTTTTATGATGTTTTGGTGTTATAATGCCATAGAATTTTGTATAATTTGAACATTGTAAGCAATATATATATATAACCATTCTTAATACTTTCAAATACTGAAAGAAAGAACTTTTATTGCTTTGCCAACATCAAAACTTACATAAAAAAGATTGTTCTTATTCAAATATCCATGACTAAAAATAAAGTCAAATACAATGCTAAACTTGATTACATAGTAGATATATCTTCTAAGTAAAATTTGTAGTCGCTAAGTTTACATTTAGGATATCTTTTACAACTACATTGGATTCTCCGTCATCTTCCATCTCTTCATCCGCATTGTAATTAGTCTTATGAGCTAGGTACATCTTGCATCATTTGTAGCCATTATGAATATCCTTGGGTGCACGACACTGCTTGTGCATGTGCATGTGCTTGTTTGAATCACACCTATAACAAGGTGTTGAGCTATGTGTCGAAGGAGCAGACCTTAAAAATTTTTCATTGTTCTTGGAACCAAAACTTGATGTATTCTTGTTGTTGTCTTGGCGAGTCCAAGTCAAATTCTGACTGTTTTCTTCTCTGCCACGACCTCTACTATGTCCACCTCTACAACCACGAGTTTGATAAGATTTCGAACGATTGTTCTGCTTATCTTTTTTATCTTTTCGTGCATTTCCAGTATGATGAGCCTCATGAACTTTCTTTGTACCGATTGGCCTGAGATTATTGTGGAGAAGAATCTCCTGATGCCGTTCTTTCTTTTCCAGCACACTTATATGATCATTGAATGATCTAAGTCTTCCTTGCTCATAATCAATCTAATATTGGTGAGCAAGGGTGTCCATAGAGGTAGGAAAAGTAGTTAATGACTTCTCAACCATGACTTTGTCGTTCTTAACAGTGCCATAAATAGCAAGCTCAGACTGTAGCTCTATTATATCTTGGTAAAAATAATTGATCTTGGGATAATCCAATAACCGGATTTGATCCCATCTCTTTAAGAGTTCAGGAAGCTGTGCATTATGCACATTATTGAATCGTTCTTGTAAATCACCCACAAATCCGTGGGGTCATCCTTTAGCAAATACTGCTTCCTTAAAACAGGATGAATATGTATCCTAAGAAATATAAGAGCATGAGCTTTACGAGCTATGGTGTCATCATTGGCTTGAGTTCTAGGTGGTAGTGGTTGAATAGTATCCATGAGTCGTTTACCGATGATAGTATTCCTCACATCTGAGACCCATCTATGGTACTCTGCTCCTTGAAGGTCAAATATGTAAAATTGTGGCCTTGTTGGCTCAGTCATCTACAAAAGATGAGAGATGTAATTAGTTTACCGATTGAAAGATCACAATCACTAATATCAATTTTAGAGAATAAGAAAGATGATCCATTAATGTATGATCACAAATATCGATGCAATAACCGGTGGTTTCATACCACACCCCATAAAACCGTGACTGACTTAGAGTCACAAAATTATCGACTTCCCTTTTCTTTTTTTCATGTATACCATGATTCTTTAGGAGCATCACTATTGTTTAAACTTTTGAGGAGGAGGATTTAATCCTTCACTCACTCATATCTGCAATAATCCATAGGAATTAGAGGGAAATATAAAATTCACGGTATTTAAACCTAAATCTAGACCTATGATGTTATACATCTAGGATATGGTAGTAATTAAGTTTTTCAACCTAATTCCAAATCGACTAACTTCTTCGGAAACTTTTAGGTGATCGGCGGTGGTAGGGCTTTGTACAAGGGAGGAGACTGGCAGTTGAGGATTTTTAGTCTTTAGGGGTTATGTTTTATTTTTTTGGGTTTGGATTGGCTATCAACTCAAGAGCTGCTAATAATACGTCGAAGGATAAATGAGATACGCAAGTAGATAGATCTAAAACTGTACTTTATTCATTGATAAATGACCTTTAAATATGCATTACAATCTGATACAATAAATCTTCCGGTAAATTAGGGATTGAGAAAATCTCTATATCTGCTCTAATTTGGAAAATTCACACACAGAGATATCAAGAATACTATTTCCTTGAACAATAAAAGAATTATGAATAAGAACCGAATTTAGTTACAATTTTTTTTCACTGGTTACACTCACACCTCGGTTTTGACTCTGAGCAGTTAAAGCATTTGCCGACATCCAAAAACAAGGGAGTGATTGAGTTGTTTTGATTGTGGTAGCTAGGTTCGAATCTTTGACCCAGATTAAAGCCAACTATGTTTGTTATAGAAATTCTTAATGTGGAAATTTTCTGGACAATTTATTTTTAATGAAAGTGTTTAAGGAGATTTATTCTCCTTAACTTCCGGTGTGTATCTTATCCTAATTAGATACGGATTAGTAAGGATGAGTTTTCTCACTGGGCTAGGGTTTTGTGTTACTGGCGTAACCCTTTCTCTTTTATGTGCTCTGCCACCTCCTTGTGGCGAAAGATTCTGCCAACGTAGTAAGGCTGGACTTATGCGTGCTAGGCACGATGACGGTTCTGTTACAACGTCGTTCTCTTGGTTCCCTTTCCTTATTCTTTTTCCAACTTTGTTTTCTACTATTGATGGTGGTGGATGTGAGTTGTCATGGGCTAGTTAAGAAGGGCCTGATCTGGTTGGAGCGGCAATGGGGCAGTGGCTTCAGGTACTAAATTAACGCTGGCTTTGTCCGACGTTGTTCATAGAGCACTGACTTCATCTAGTGATTTTTCTTGGGAGCCGACTATGTCCAGTGGTCAATTTGACGGGTGGTTTGGCTGGAGGCTTCGTTTGGGTTCCTGGTAGTGATTTTCGGGTAGCTGGTATGGTGAGGAGGCATGGAAGCCGATCTGACAAGGTCGACCATATTCATTGTGGATTTCTTTCGGCAGTCGATTACTTGGTTTGGTTGGCCAACTTTGAGTTTCATGGGACCTACCAGTTGTGTAGGATTTCTGTGGGCTTAGGGTTTGGACAAATTGGATCTACCTTGTCATATAGGGCCTTTTACAGCAGACCAGCAAATTTTGTCATTGGTGTCTGGTTTTGGTGTTGTTCAACTTAGATTTTTGATAGCAAGGCTTCTCCGTCTCGTCTGAGGTGTACTTTTAGTGACACACGATGTGGGATTGGCTACCGAGGAGGTACGTTGTGGAGTTGGATTCTTCATGAATGATCGGCCCTCAAATTTAGCATGACTATTCCTATGTCATTGTGTGATTTATGACCCAAAACCGACCCAAGTTTTAGCATATCATTATCAGGATTATTTTCCTTTTTATGTGTACTATTATTCTTGACACATTTATTGTCTCGATTGTACTTGATTTTCTTTTAATGAAATTAGCATTTCCCTATAAAAAAAATAGATTAGTCTAAATAGAAATAAAGAGAATCCCTATTTTATAGGGATACTGATTGTAACAGATTATATCAGCCTATATGTAAGACATTCTATCAATGAAAGAGTTATAGTTTTTAGTCTATCAAATATCCCTTTACAACATGCTATCGGCCACACTCTAACTTAATAGACAACTATCACCACAGAAAGAAAGAAAATTCAAACCCTAAAACTACCTCCACCGTCGGCAGCCACCTCTCTACCGCCGATCTCGACAGTTCGGCATCTTCTTCTTGACTCCAGCGATCCTCCTTATGAAGCCCACGCTCCAATAAACCTTCTAAATTTGACAAGATTGCTCGACTTCCAAAGAACTGCTTCTGACGAGCTCTTCCTCAACTTCGTCCAACTTTTGTACCTGTCATACTGAATATAACACCAATCAAGGTAAATTTTCCCTGTCAATCTTTAGATCTAGGAATAAAACTTACTTCTTGCAAAACCCTTGATCTTAGGATTTTGATTTGTGATTATTGAATATCTATGCCCTAGTTCCTATGAACTTGGATCCATAGAGTATAAGTGACGGTCCTGAGGTAGTCATAGTTTAGAATAGAATAGAAAAGAAAAGAAAAGAAAAGAAAGAAAGAGAAATCGATCCTATATGATGGTTAATCACATTTTCTTGGTGTGGTTTTTGAGCCATCGTTTATGGATGATCGATTTTGTGACCATACATCATGTATCACGTTCTTATAAATTAAAACTTGATGTTAGTGATCATAGTTTTTCGATCAATACTAATAAAATCCCTTTGTATTTTGTAGATGAGTTTGAATGGACCGATTAGGCCAGAGTTCGACATCCTTGATCTTCAAGGAAAGGAATACCATTGTTGGGTCTACCATGTGGTTAACACATTCATCGGAAAAAGACTCAGCAACACCATTATCCCCGCTGGACCAAACATTATTCCACCATTAGATGAATCAAAAGCTTAAGCCTTCATGTTTTTGAGGAGTCATATTCATTCAACTCTCAAGAAGCAGTATTTAAAGAAAACAGATCCCTTGGATTTGTGGGATGCTTTGAAGCAACGCTTCGATAATGTGCATGATGCATAGCTTCCTAAGTTGACTGCGCGATGGGAGGCCCTTAGGCTTCTGGATTTTCCAATGATCCAAGATTATAATTAAGCGATGTTGGATCTACAGTCTAAGTTGAGCTTATGTAGGGTGGACAAGTTCGAGAAAGACATGATTGAAAAATCATTGAATACCTTCCCAATATCTATGAGTACTCTTGCTCATTAGTACTATATCGAGTACAAACATTGGAGGATCCTTACCTTCAGTGATCTCATTAATAGCCTAGCCAAAAAGTAAAGGCATCATGAAATCACCTCAATAATAAGGTACTAAAAAATCTGAGAGTTACCAAACTGGAGGAAATGTCTGTAGGGACAAAAAAATGTTCATTCAGAATCTTATAATCGTGGAGGACAAGCTCTATGTGGCTGGAGATGAGGGCGTGAGCACGGTCGAGGTTGCAGCCAAAATCTGACTTGGCATCGAGATCAGAATGCCAACTCCAACAAGAACCAGACTGGTTCGAGTAATGATGGACAAAGGTATTTCAATTCTGGAAAATTCACCTGTTACCAGTATGGTTCAACAAAGCATATGCACAAGAACTGTCGTGCTAGCAAAGAAATTCAGAACATCTACAAGAGGCACAAGCAATATTTGGCTCAAGAGTCCAACTTTGCTGGAGATTTTGAGATGGATGCTGATACCAATCTCGTGATTGTATAGGACAAGGAGGTGTACTTATTTACTCCATATTTTGAATAGTCTAACTATGTCAAAGGCGTTACCTCTGTAATAGATTTAAGTTTTTGGTTTATTTTTGGCTTCTTTTTCGGTCATTTTTTAGACTATTGTCTTGGTCTTAATTTGATTTTTGGATAAGAACATCTATGATGTGAATTTTCTAGTTGGCAAGTAATGAAATTTTCTCTATTTTTTGGTATATGAAAGTGTTGAGAATGTTATTTCACTACTCGTTCAGTGTATGGTTCGATGTTTAAAATTTTATATGGCATAATGACATAATGATAAGTAAAAACGACATGCGAAAAATCAGATGTTTTGATCTCTAGAAATCTTCGACCCGTCAAAATTCTTCTCGACCCATCGAAGGCTCCATTTTGGATCAATTTTTGCATTTTTTAACCCGTTGAGGATTTCCTCGACCTGTCGATTGATTGCTCTTGTCTCTGTTTATGTCCCATTTTTTGACCCGTGAAGAATACTATTTGACCCATCAAGGATAGATATTGGAAAATTGATATTGGTTTTAGGCTTCCTTCGGCCCGTAGACACATTTTTTCAACCTATCGAAGGGGTGCTTCTGGACATATTTTTGACCTGTCGAGCATTTACATCGACCCGTCGAAAGACTTGGTATCATAAAATCAAATTCTATTTTGGGTTTCTTCAACCCGTCAAGAGCCTTACTCGACTCGTCGAAGGTTATATCCATTTAGTGGTATTTTTGATGTTTCTTATATCAGTTTTCTTGGAAAAAGGATTGGAAAATGAATTTTGCACCAAATGTGGTTTTACATCGGTTTCTATCATGCCATATCAGCACTCAATAAGGGTCACATCCCTATTCAAATCTTTAAGTATTTACATAAAGTGTCCGCCTGGTCTTTAGTTCAAAGACTTACTAATTTACATGTCTCGAGGAAAGATTGAGTGTCTTACAGATAGTGGTACTACCCAGACCATTTTGCGGAATAGACAATTGTTTGTAGATCTTTTTCCATACAAATCTTCAGTGAATACCATGATAGGTGGAACGCCAGTTATTCAAGGGCATGGTTTAGCGAAATTTTTTCTGCCTCATGGTACAAGATTGTTTATCATTGATATCTTGTGCATGCCAAAGGCCAATCAAACCTTCCTAAGTTTCAAGGATATTCACGCCAACAGTTTTCACTTGGAAACATATTGTGAGAATGGACAAGAATTAGTGTGTATCACCTCTGTTGAATGTGGCCAGAAGCGTATTCGAGAGAAGTTTTTGGCTATTCGTAGTGGTCTATATCTAACTATGGTTCAGATCATTGAATCCAATGCCATGACTCACATGACTTGATTCATGTGACTCAGAATCATCAATGTTTTGACATTTTCGACTGGGACACCCAGGTAGTGGCATGATGATCAAAATATTGAAAAAATCTCATGGCCATCCATTCTTCAAAGCGAAGAAGCATGTGGGAAAATCTGTTGGTTTAGAAGGGGCGAATGAGACTACTCCTCTCATTCCCAGCTTGGTCACCAAGACGAGTGCAACACAATCTCGATAGTACCGATGTGGGATCATGTGTTATCATACTAGATTTGTATGTTGCAATTCTTTGATGCACATCGCTCGTTTTGCAAAGCTTATTCCTTGGCAAAGTTACATGCACGTCCTTCTTTTGCAATTAACAACATCAACAACATTTCATTCTTACAAAGGATCCAAAGTGATATTTGTGGACCTATCAAAATGGAATGCATGTCATTTAAATATTTCATGGTTTGGTAGATGCATCAATGCTATGGTCACACGTTGCTTTGCTATCCACAAGAAATGCTACGTTTGCAAAACTCCTGGCACAAATTATTAAGTTCCAGGCTCACCACCTGTATCATCCAATCATGTCTATTATATTGGACAACGCAGGAGAGTTCACATCGAATTCTTTTGATGATTACTATATGTCTATTGGGATTGAAGTTGAACATCTCGTTCCTCATGTTTATTCTCATAACAGTTTAGCAGAGGCTCACATAAAGCTGTTACAGCTCATGTCTTGCACGTTGGTAATGCATACAAACTTACTGGTATCTACGTGGGGTTATGCAGTGTTACACATAGCTATGCTTCTTCCATTTTGAATTGTAGGACGTCTACCATTCAATAAGCACTAGTTAGTAAATGGATATGAGTCTGACATTTCATATCTACGCATTTTGGGTTGTGCGATATATGTGCCTATTACACCTCCACAACGCACTAAAATGGGTCATCAACTAAGATTAGGTATTTATGTTGGCTATGAAGCTCTAATGATAGTCCTTTATCTTGAACATTCGATAAGAGATCTCTTTACTACAAGATTTGTAGATTGTCACTTCGATGAGACATACTTCCCGACATTAGGGGGAGGAAGGAATGTATCTATTCCGGTTCAACATCAAGAATTGACATGGTCTAATCCCACTATGTCTCATCATGACCCCCGCACATCTCAGAGTGAGATAGAAGTGCAAAGAATATTTGATCTTCAAAAAATAGCTGACCCCAACCCTGACTCCTTTACTAATATTGCTAAAGCGACGAGATTGAATATACCTGCTGCAAATGTTCCTGCAAGGTTAAAAATCCTGAAAAAGGGATTGGTTAGTACCAACATCGGGCAAGGAAATGTTCCTCCTGCCCACGTGGAAGGTGTTGCGTCGGCCTCGACTCCTACCAGGAAAAGGAGGAGACCAAGAAAATCCATTGATGAGCCGTCGGTTAAAAGGCAGGCCATCGAGACACAAAATGATCAATTTATCATCAACATTGTGAATCTTTCACATGAGGTTCTCTCTGACTATAGTTATGTCCTTGAATCACAATTGGCATGTCTGGGGGATGCCTCAGAACCTCTTGTGGTGTAATAGAACAAAGAAATCTAGCTTAGAACAAATGATGCACGCATTCTTAGTCATAGATCTTCGAAGTTAGTTGATGATGCATTTGATTATTCTGTCACTCGGGAGATTATAGACGATGATGAAGTCGAACCTCGCTCTGTGGCGGATTGCCAAAAAAGAGCGGATTGGCCGAACTGGAATGTAGCAATCCAGGCCGAACTATATTATCTGAATAAAAGGAAGGCTTTCGGTACGGTATGCCCACCGAATGTTAAGCCGATAGGACATAAATGAGTCTTTTTTTTTCAGAAGTATAATAAGAAGAATGAGGTATTGTGCTATAAAGCTAGACTAGTCGCACATGGTTTCTCTCAGTGCCATGGGTTTGATTACAAGGAGACGTATTCTCCAGTAATTGACATCATCACCTTCCACTACCTGATAAGTTTGGTAATGTCCTAGAAATTAAACATGCAACTTATGGATGTGATACTGCATATCTCTATGGGGATTTTGATTCAAAGATATACATAAAAGTTCCGGATGACATTGCTATACCCAAATCAAGTAACTCTAAACCACAGAGTGCTTATGTAATCAGATCGAGATGTTCACTATATGGATTAAAACAATCCAGTAGGATGTGGTATATAAGTCTTAGTGACAACTTGACTGGAAAAAGAGACAAGAATGATGACTTATGCTCTTGTGTGTTCATTAAAAGAACAAGTTCATGATTTGCTATAGTAGTAGTCTATGTAGATGATAGGAACATCATCGAGACTCTTAATGAGATCAATGAGATGGTTGGCTACTTGAAAACTAAATTTGAAATGAAAGACCTCGGTAGGACCCGATTTTGTCACGAATTAGAGCTGGAACATCGAATTGGTGGAATCCTTATTCACTAGTGTGCTTATGTCTAAAAGATGCTCATGCGATTTAATATAGACAAAGCACACTCTGTTAACACGCCAATGGTTATTCTTAGTCTAGACCCCAAGAAGGATCCATTTAGTCTGCTAGATCATGATGAGGAAGTCTTGGGATCTGAAATTCCATATCTTAGTGCTATTGGAGCTTTGTTATATCTAGCTCAGTGCATGCGTCCAGATATTGCATTCTCAGTGAACTTATTGGCTAGATTTAGCTCTGTGCCTACTCAACATTATTGGAATAGAGTAAAATAAATCTGTAGGTACTTGAAGGTTCCATTGACTTGAGATTATTCCTCCGTTACAAAGAATACAAAGAGAATCTTGAAAATCCTAGAAAATGGATGGTTGAATCGTAGTATGTAGGTTATGGGCTCTTCAACCGATCGAGTAGATCTCTCGATCCGTCAAAGGTAAGGAATGGTGATAACTAGAGGGTGTCTTTCGACCCATTGGGGAATGGTTTCGACCTGTCAATACCGGTACCTTGGATCAAACAGAACCATACGTTCAACCCGTCAAGTGAGGACTTCGACTTGTCAAATTTCTCCGCTGTTGCGAGCAGTTTTACTGGAGTCCCATATTCCTAAACACCAGTTGATGTGTTGGTCGGATTTGCTGATGTTAGACACCTCTCCCACACAAAGGTCATTCAAAGACTGGTTATATTTTCACTATGGGAAACACGATGATTTCTTGGAGATCAACTAAGCAAACCATTGTTATTACTTCCTCAAATCATTCAGAAACCATTTCTTTGCATGAACAAGTTAGAAATTTTTTCTGGCTGAGGTCAGTCATTCATCACATTCGAGGGTCTAGTGGATTACCATATACTACGACAGCTCCCACTTGCATCTGTGAGGATAATGCGACATGCATTGAATAAATAAAGTTGGGTTACATTAAGGGTGACAATACAAATTATATATCGCTAAAATTCTTCTTCAATTAGCAACAACAACAGTTGTTGAATACCCATGTGAGCTAGGTTGGTTTGGAGGATAATGTTGCGGACTTGTTTACCAAGTCATTACCCAAATCTACATTTGTGAAACATGTGAGACGCATTGGTATGCGCAGGTTATCTAAACTCCATGACTGACTTTACAGTCAAGGGAGTTACATTTTTGTAGACATCAGGGTGAGTCTACGTCATATGTAGTAGCGTTTGTAGTTGATGCGTTGTCCTTTTTTTCCTTAAACCAAACTTTTGTTTTACCCATGAGGTTTTTGTTTGCTTGGCGAGGTTTTTAGTTAGACAACATGTTATGCATCATTCTTGAGGCCACTGACACAAGAGGGAATATTTAAAAAGATTTATTCACTGTAATTTTCAGTATGTGTCTTGTTCTAATTAGATACGGATTAGTCTAGATTGAGATAAAGAGAATCTCTATTTTATAGTGATACTGATTATAACAGATTGTATCAGCCTATATACAGCAGAACCTTGATAATTTATTACTTGATTAATTAATAACTTCTCTAAAATAATATTTTTTGCCGGTCTTGACTTGGGGACAACGTACTAAAGTAATTATTCGCTAAATTTATAAGATAATAGAAATTTGAGAATTCATATAGACCTCATGCAATATATAAATAAATAATGTCTTAATACATATAATTAATTATTCATTTATGATGACTTCATAAAAAATTACTCAATTGTGACTTATTACTTTTTGTAATTGATACTACCTTGAATCTCATTTTGGACTTTTCTTACCATGGTATAAATTTCTTTTGTTGTCTACTCATAATACATTTAATAATGCATAAATAATCAATTGAAAAATGACGTACATTGAACAAGGTACACTAATAACAATTTTATGAATTAATAAGTTATTAATTAACAAATAAATTAATAAATTAATAAATTATTAATTTTTTATTATTTAATTTCTCGCTAAATTAATAAATTTTATCGGCCCAAAAGTTATTAATTTATAGAGATTTAACTGTATAAGGCATTCTATAAATGAAAGAGTTACAATTTTCAGTCTATCAAATATTTCTCTACCACATAAAATAATTTTATAAGGCCCTGAATTCTTAAATTAATCAGAATTTCGTTCTTAGGGCCGGAATGGTATACTAAACGTCATCACAAGTTCAAAGGATTTTCATTGAATTTTTTTGAAGCTCTTTAGCTATTATTAGCTTAGTGATTATAGTGATCATGCATCGTAGGTTGTAAGGTCATACAAACGAATGCATGTTAGCTATTAAGAATGTGCTCATCACCATCTCATTTCCTTTTATTTCGTTTACATTCATTTGGTCACTACATTCAAACCAAAACCTTAATGCGGTAAGTGGCCAAATTGACATACTTTATAACTTTTTTTTTAGGTAAAAGATAGAAATATATTTGAACCAATAAGTATAAAAGGAGAACACAGATTTCGACATGATAGAAAGAACTTGCTATAGCAACCTATACTACATCGTATTTACAACAATGTTATCACATGACATAACTAAACATGCTTAGTGAAAAAATCCCTCGTCGGATGCTACCACCATCGTCGTTGCCTCCATCAAGCTAGATCACCACCAAAGCCCTTCACTCTGCTGCCGTAAAAAACCACCATGTCACCAACATCAGCACCACCCTTCGTCTTAATCCCCCTATTCCAATCATTTGATTGACAAGGAGAGGACAGTGAATAGGAAGAATAGAGAACCCCATAAGGATATCAAATTACTAGAATGTCCATCACCGTATCACCTTCGAACCACAGTTTCTTAATCAAAATCTTGAACCTGCAACAATTGGAGACAAATCTCCTCACAACACTCAACAATTCTTAACACTCTCAACAACTCAACGCTTGACAATCCTCTCTCTAAGTTTTTCCGGTCGCCGAAGCCGTCACAAGGAAAAACTTCAATCAAGAGAGGAGAGGAAAAAAGGCCCGAACCCTGACTTCAATCTATAAATTAAAAGGACCAAGTATTCCGTGTTTAGTTTTTAATTTCTGAAAAATGTTATTATGAAACTTTAATTTCAAAAGTTTGACATATCATTTTTTAAAAAGAAATAATAGTATATTAATCCATCAAGGCAGAACGTCCTTGAAGATTATAATTGGGAAATAAACTACGATCGAAGGGGAAATTATACAGAAACGCAACAAAATAAAATAATAAGAAGCAAAGCCACTAGACCAACCAAGAATTGGAAAATAGGCAAAAGCGTTAGCAATAGGATTTAGGCCAGTTACCAAAAGGTAATCGGTAGTATGATCACTCACGCATACTCCATGAATTTGACACCATAGAATAGAGACTAATCTTCTACCATAAAGACCAGAATCCACTGGAATCCGACTCAAGGAAATGAAAAATACGATAATATGAAAATGATCGTGACTCAAGAAAATAACAAATGAAATAATACTAAAATTATGCCAATAAACACTTCTGGGGTCCCAAATGTGGAAAGCATCAGAAAGGAAAAATACTTGGGTCTAAACTCACTTGGTCACCCTTGTCCAAATTCCTCTAATTTATACAATTTTTGATTTGTTATTTTTAAAATTGAGACCACTTAGCATATAATTTACTTCTTAAGGATCATGTATACAAAATTTTAATCACATCGGGAGATCATTTTCTTATTGAATTTTGCAAAACAAATAGATGGTTGTTAATGTAATGTTAAAATTGATTATAACCTTATCTTTATTTGATAAAATTAAATAAGCAAACGATTCATTTTGATTCATCTTTTCTTGAGTTGATCTTCAATCAGTGGTCTACAAGATAAGTGGTTTCGATTATAAAATTATAAATAAAAAATTGTATAAATGGGAGGAGTCTGTACAAGAGTGTTCAAATGAATTTAGACCCTAGTATTTTCCATCAAAAATACCTAAATGACTCATATCACGCCAAGGCCCAATAGTACCAGGCCCCACTCGGGCCCAAAAGGCTAGAGTTTGACTCTTGCAAACCATCGGATTCCACCTGTTGACGAGAAGGTTTTGACTCATCGCCTCCCACCACGCAGTCCCCGGCTCGCTGGTCTTCTCTGCTCCGGCAACTCCACAGTACACCAGAGCCGCCACTAAAGGAGGATTACTCCCCTCTGAGTTGAAATGCTGGCAAACCTCGAACCACGACATGAGAACACTCCCTCCAGTATCGACCAGATGCTTCGCATCTTCACCACGCTATGGTGGCACACCACCTGAGACGAGCAAACCGCCATGTCCTCCGGTACCCGGCCAGGATCGTACCACTGAAGTGGGATCGAGATCGGAACCCTAGCCCAGACGCTCTGACTTTTCCTCCAGCTGTCGTTCGATGCAATCACCATATCCTCTTCCTTCAGTCGTGCCCTTCGCGGCCTTAACCCCCACCGCTTCTGCCATCAGCTTTTTCCCGGCTCTCAAAAAATTCGCCTCCATATTTGAAGGAATGCCGTTTGGCCCCCTTGCTAAAGCAGGAACCCTGAATACCTGCCGAAGACGGCAGCGATTGTGGAGAAGCGCCGTAGGCGGCCGACTCCCAATCCTAGCAGAGGGCTAAGTTTTTTTTTTCCATACTTTTGTTGTTTATATACGATAAAACTTCGATAAACTAATAACATCGACGTCAAACTTTATTAATTTAACAAGATTATTAATTAATTGAGTATTAAATTAATACTTAAATCTTCAAATTGGAACTAATAGAATATAATATTTTAATGAAATTATTAATTAATCGAATATTAAATTATCAAAATTTTACTGTAATTAATAATATTAAAAAAGAAAATTACATTTTCTTTTTGTCGCGTCTGGGTTACATACTGTAGTCGTCAACTTTTTTGGTAAAGCCTTATTGAAATATATGTTATCTCTATTAATCAAGAGAGGGCTTTTACAGTTACTTAAAATCAAACATTATATTGTCAAATTTTACAATTTCCACTTATCAAGTTGAAAACAATAAACAAGGGCAAATAAGGTAATTGCGATTGAAAAATCAGAAAAATTAGAAATCATCCATAATTTTTCTCTCTGTACGGAACTTCTTTTAAATTCCCTTCCCCTTTTTTTATTTTTAAATACCTCACTTTCCGTTTCTTATTTCACTAATTACTACCATTTTTTTTATAAAAGGATTATGATCATTTTTTTATTTTATAGGATGACAACCATTTTAATAACTAAAAATGAAAATAATAATAATATCCAATTAAACACATGTAGAGTATGTGCCCAGATTTTAGTATTTTATTAAGATAGTGTACGTTGACATTTTTCGATTACTAAGTTTGAATGCAAATTTCAGTGAATCCTTTGTGGATTTTTTTAAATGCTGTATGTTTTTGGGACCAAAAGGAGTAAACTAAGATAAATTGATATATTTTGTACCAACTATGGTCCGAGGTATCCTAACAACTGGTCAATCGATTTTGGGAACCGATTTTCCACCTCTTCCCCGCACAAACACATCACGGCCTCCATTGACCACCATGACAACAGTCCTGAGCGCCATCTAACCACCACTAGATTTTCAGTCCTGATTGGATTTCTTACTAGCTCAGAATGAAAAAATGCAACACAACATCAACAACATATCCAGTTCGCCCCAGTTTCAAGCACAATTACAATCCCAAATGGCATCCCAATTTGCTGCCTTGCAATAGTGCTTACTCTCCACTGTCAATAATTAGACACAACCATCTTCACCACCACCTCATTCTCAATCTGAATCACCATTAGGAACCATAACTCAGATGCGCTTGGGGTCCTTCACACCATCGTATGAGGCAGGTTCCTCTGGTTTCTATCACCCTCCTTTTTCCACTACCAACCCCCTTTCACCACCAACAGATACCTAGAATTTTCACCACTCCCACAACTTCCTCCTTACTCATATTCCCTTGCCTTTCAAACATGACATGAAGCTAGTAACTTTACATATTTCACCCCTCGTTTTCCATCAGATTCACACCTACCCCTAGAACAACTTTACAAACTTCCAAAATCTGAGGTACCTAGATTCAACGGAGAGGGCGTTCTTGGTTGGCTAGCCATGGTAAAGAGGTATTGTCGAGTTCAGCAAGTACCTTTCCATGAGCGTGTATGCACTATATCTTCCCACTTTGGTCCAGACGCATTATTTTGGATTAATGCATTTGAGCAACGCAATCCAAATCATATTTTTGGGCCCAGTTCGAAGCGGCTTTGTGTGAACATTTTGGAGTAGGTACCACCACCGAAGTTAAAACAACCTTATCCCATTTACAACAAGGCTCAAAGGTGGATGAATACATCAACAACTTCACAAAGCTTTCCTGTCGTGCGTCAGATTGGAAGGACCCTGACTTGCTTCCAATTTTCTTGGGTGGCTTAAAGTCCAAGTTTCGTCACGATGTGATGGCCCATGATCCTCTGACGATGTCTTAAGCACAGCGTTTGGTATGGCGTTTCGAGATGTGATTGTAGGACATACGCAATGCTCGCTTAGCTTGGCCTCCAAAGTGGTCCTTACAAAGCAAAAGTCTGACTCTGCAACCGCCAACCACCACACCACTACCGCCACCACCGACGCATGCTCCACCTACCACAATGAGCCATTACACCTACCAAGAATTGAGGGAACGTTGAGCGAAAGGACTGTGTGACACTGCGAGGAATAGCATAGTAGAGCCCATGTGTGCAAATATAGAGTGATGGTGATCATTGATTCCCCTGAGGATGTTGAAGCGGAAACGGGACAGCCGGTTGAGGACCCGGTTGTACAGACAGAAGATGAGGAGTACTCCATTTGTCCATCACCAACTCTGTCGTGGATGAAATGATGCATTTATTGGGCATGATAAATGGGTTCTCAATCCGAGTCTTCATCGACTACGGATCGTCCACATGCTTCCTCAACCCTAAAGTGGCACAACAAATTGGCCTTTCGATTTTTCCACCGCCTCTCCGAGGATTCAAATCGGCAACGGAGCATTGTTGGAAACCAGTGGGCATAACACACCAAGTAACGGTGAAACTACAAACCTATGAATTCACTGATTTGTTCCTCCTCTTACCCATTGCAGATTGTGATTTGTTGCTCGGCGCTAATTTGTTGAACAGTCTGGGATTCATCGCATGACACTTCCGAGAGAAAATGATGGCTTTCCACATGGACGGTAGACATCACATATTGAAGGGTATCACCAATAGGCAAGGTCCACTAGTGATGAGGAATTGTTGGACTTGTCTTGTCACACCCTGACCCATATTTTTTTCAAAAACTGATCTGGTTTGAACTTCTTCATCTTCTTTTTTTTCAAGTCAAGGTGTGATTAGCCTTTACATATCAAAGATAGAACCGCCCTTGATAGTGTAAGACTAAGAAATAGGAATCAAGAGTAAATCTGATGTCTTTATTGAAAGAAAGAACAGATTACAAAGAAAGCTTCTAAACTTTATTTTCAGAATGTAAAAAACAAAGTGAAAAAATAAAATAAAACTTGCATCTCCTAGTTCTCTATTTCTTCTCCTAGATCATTTTTCTTCTCTTAGGTCCAAAACACAGTTAGACATTTTAAGCTTCAGGTATATGTGCAAAAATTCATCAAAGGGGTGAGTAAGTTCATATTTCTAGGCAAGGAGTAGATACTTACTTGTTAATTGCTGCACCATTTTATGCATCAAGTTGTCCTAGTAACTCGTCACCAACGTTTGTTGACATACAATGCAGACCTCATATAAAACATAGGAACAAAAGAGAGTTAGCTACATGTTTTCATTATATTAAGCTGTACATGCCTCCCAAAACCTTTAAAAAAATTGATTTGCTGATAGATTGAATACCTTGGTTTTATAGCAATTCCACCATACATGACTCAAAACTTGTTACACCACCAAGCTCCCAGTCCTCCCACAATACCCATGTTGAACGATTCCTTGCATGCATATATAGAAATCAAATCCTTTTCCAATCTAAGGTTTGACGACGTGTTTTTAGAAATTTCGGAGCTCAAGAGTAACTAGGAATCTTGGGATAGGAGAGACGATTAGTTGATTTCAAAGTAACTGGTAAAGTATAGAACAAAATAGATGAAGTTTGGGACTGGTAGAGATCGAGTTCGGCGAGAACGATGAAGCGTGGATGATCGGGAAGGTAGGAAGAGATGTCATTCGGCAAGAAGATAAGAAAGTTAGCTAGAAACTAATAAGGGTCATCTATATCTATTATACTTATCTATGTGTTCTTATATATTTATTGGTTTTGTTAGTGGGTGATAATATATTAATCACTTTGTATAACCTTATACTGAGACCTTACCTTAGTCCATGCGTTGCCTTCTTAGTCTTTGTTTTAACATCTTTTATGTAGTCATGCATTGAGTTTAAGATTCTCACATATGAACTACATGTTTTCTTTTCCTAGATTAACATAACTGCGATGGAAGGGCCACATGATGATAATGGCAATTCTGGGGTAATAGATACCATACAGGATATGGCTAGTGCTATTCGAGGAAACAACAACCATCAGAAAGATGCTAGAAATTAAGTTATGAGGATCCAAGGAAGATTTCGGAAAGCTCAACCACCAATATTCAGAGGTACAACGATCCAATGATAGCAGAAGAATGACTACGACAAAGGACAAGAACCATGAACAACCAATGTGTTCCTGATAATTTGAAGGGAACTGTTGTTTGTACTTACCTATAAGAATAAGCATACCATTGGTGAGAATCAATTTTAAGTATGCCAGATACTGAGATTACTAGTTGGTATGCATTTGAAAGGATTTTCTTGGAGAAGTATTTTCCTGACACTATAAGAGGAATGAAAGATCGAGAGTTTATCAGTTTGCTTCAACATGACCTGACTATAGCTGAATATCAAGCCAAATTTGAAGAGCTCATGCGCTTTTCTTCCTACCTGATTCCTAATGGGCTTAGTAAAGCAAGACGGTTTCAAGATGGTCTTCGATCTACTATCAAAGAGAGGGTATCAATCCTTAAATTGGAGAAATATGCAGATGTAGTGGATCAGGCACTTATAGCAGAGCAAAATATCAATGAGACAGAGAGAATTTGGGATACTTGACAGCCAAGTGGAGGACCAAGAGGCAACAAACTTCCAAATTTTGGTTATTCTCAGCCCAAACAACAAAGGCCATTCAAAATAGCCCAAGATTCACGTAATTATTTTTATTGTGCGCAAGTAGGACATATTGAGAAACATTGTCCCCAACTCTACCCAAATCAAGTCTTACAAGTCCCACACCCTCAATTTCAACCTCCACAGCCACAATACCGTGCACCTTTTCGACCACCACCGCAAAATTTACAGAGGCCGCCGATGGTCAACAAATGCAGCACCAAGCTGGGCCACCTGCATAGAATGCACCAAGGGCACCAGCTGGAGGGAACGGGTCTGGGCAACTCGCTCAGGTCGAGTTTACGCACTCGGTTAGAAGAAAAACAAATTGACCATGATAATGCTGTAGTGGAAGGTACATTCCTAGTATTTAACATCTGTGGTAGAATTCTATTTGATCCCGGCGCTACACACTCCTTCATATCCACATCTTTTGCATATATACTTAAACTAGATTATGACTTCATAAATACCTCAGTAGTAATTGGGTCTCCCTGGGGTGGGTGTGTAGAAGTGAGTAAAGTTTGTCGTTCTTGCATAATAGATATTTGTGATCATATACTTGTTTTTGATTTGATGGTAATGGACATGGTAGAGTATGATGTTATATTAGGAATGGATGGGCTTTCTAGGTACCAAGTCGTTGTAGATTTTTGTAGGAAGAGGGTGACATTGACTACTTTAGAAGAAGAGACATTTGTTTTTCATGGAGATAGAATTTTGAAACCACAACAGTTGTTTAATCCTAGTAAACAAAGTTATTCAAGGAGGGTGGCACAGATAATGAGCCTGGAGCCAAATGGTACTGATATAAACCTTATCTTGGTGGTAAAAGACTTTGTTGATGTGTTTCCGGAAGATTTAACCAAGCTGCCACCAATTAGAGAAGTAGAATTTTCCATTGAGATTCATGTTGGAACCACACCTATCTCCACAGCTCCATACCGTATGACACCAAAAGAATTGAAGGAATTGAAGATACAGATAGATGATCTGCTAAGCAAAGGGTTCATTCGACCAAGTACATCACCTTGGGGAGCACCAACTTTGTTTGTGAAGAAGAAAGATGGAACTTTGACAATGTGTATTGATTATCGACAACTAAATAGGGTGAAAGTAAAGAATAGGTACCCACTTCCAAGGGTTAATGATCTCTTTGACCAGTTGAAAGGTTCCCAATTCATTTCTAAGATTGATCTCCGATCCGGGTACCATCAACTTTGAATCAAAGATGCATACATACCAATAACAGCTTTTAAATCTCGATATGGCCATTACGAGTATTTGGTTATCACTTTTGGGTTAACCAATGCCCCTACAACATTCATGGACCCGATGAACCAGATATTTTGACCTTACTTGGATTTGTTTGTGATTGTCTTCATTGATGATATTCTCATATATTCAAAATCTCAGACTGAACATGAGAACCACCTAGAAATCATTTTACAGACATTAAGGGAGCACCAGTTATTTTCTAAGTTTAGAAAATGCGAATTTTGGTTAACTGAAGTTAAGTTCTTAGGCCATGTGATTTCAAGTGAAGGCATTGCAGTGGATTCTTCTAAAGTGGAAGCAGTTCTTAATTGGAGTTAGCCAAAGAACATTTCAGAGATACACAACTTTTTTGGCTTGGCAGGTTATTATAGAAGATTTATACAAGACTTTTCTCGTACTGCTGCTCCAATGACAAGATTAACACAAAAAGAAGTTCCATTTATTTGGACCAATGAGTGAGGAATCATTTCAAGAATTGAAGGTTTGACTTACTATTGCTTCAGTGCTAATTATTCCTGAGCAAGGTATGGAGTATATAGTGTACACTGATGCATCACTTTGTGGATTAGGATGTGTACTAATGCAATCTGACAAAGTAGTGGCATATGCATCTTGCCAACTAAAGACACATGAGAAGAATTGTCCTACACATGATTTGGAATTAGCAGCAATTGTTCATGCCTTGAAGACTTGGCAACACTATCTATATGGTGAGCGTTTTGAAATTTATTCTGATCATAAAAGCTTAAAATATCTTTTTACTCAGAAAGAGCTTAACTTGAGGCAACGGCGTTGGATGGAGTACTTAGAGGATTATGATTTTGGAGTACATTATCACCCTGGAAAGGCAAATATTGTGGCAGGTACTCTTAGTAGAAAAAAATTTGCAACAGGCTTACAAATGCAGAAGTGGAAAATGGCTGAGCCAATTGGAGAATATGACCTGGTTTTAAAAGTAAGACAAGACGTTCCTGTTCTTTGCAATTTGGCCGCCATACCTGTATTGATAACCACAATCATGGATGACCAACACGAAGATGATACCTGAGCATATTTTAAGAGGAGAAGGACCTAAAGGTTGGACTTTCAATCAAGACCAAGGTCTAAGATATCGGGGAAGATTATATGTACCAGAAAATCCAGAGTTAAGACATGGAGTGTTACGTGAAACTCATCATGCATCATATACAGTTCATCCAAGAGGTACAAAAATGTATCATGATTTATATCGTCAATTCTGGTGGAATAGTATGAAGAAAGACATAGCAATCTTCGTACAAAAATGCCTCATATGCCAACAAGTCAAAGCAGAACATCAAAAGCCAGCGGGATCCTTGCCACCCTTACCAGTAGTTGAATGGCCGAAATAAGATTTTGTCACTATGGATTTTGTAATAGGACTGCCATGTTCATCCAAAGGTCGGGATGCCATATGGGTTATCATAGATCGATTGACCAAGTTTGCACATTTTATACCTATCAAGACAACATACACTATAAAGACACTTGGTAAATTCTACATGAAGATCATTGTAAGCCTACATGGAGTTCCTATTTCCATTGTCTCTGATAGAGATTCTAATTTCACTTCACAGTTTTGGGGAAGTTTACAGAAGGCAATATGAACTCAGCTACAATTCAGTAGCGCATTTCATCCTCAAACTGATCGCCAATCAGAGAGAACCATTCAAATCCTGGAATATATGCTTCGGTCTTGTGTCTTGGATTTTCATGGAAGTTGGGAAGATTATCTACCACTAGCATAGTTTGCTTATAACAATAGCTTCCAGTAAAGTATAGGTATGGCACCTTATGAAGCATTATACGATCGACCTTGCAGATCACCATTGTGTTGGGCAGACGTACGTGAAAGTATTTCGATAGGACCATATTTGGTACAAGAGACTACAGAAAAGATAAAGCTTATCAAGCAACGCCTATTAACAACTCAAAGTAGAAAGAAGAGCTATGCAGATCGCAAAACAAGACCTTTGGAGTTTGATGTAGGTAATCAAGTATTTCTTAAAGTATCTCCTCGCAAGGGAATTAAGAGGTTTGGAAAATCTGAAAAATTATCTCCAAGATTTATTGGACCATTTAAGATCATAAAAATGGTTGGTGAAGTAGAATATAAGCTGGCATTGCCCCCTTAACTTCCAAGCATACATGATGTTTTTCACGTCTCTATGCTTAGGAAATACCATCCTGATCCATCTCATGTTCTACATTGGAAAGACCTGGAATTAGATGAGGAGTTATCTTATGAGAATAAACCACTTCGAATACTGGACCATAAGGAGAAGGTCTTACGCACCAAGATCATTCCCCTAGTTAGAGTTCTATGGTAGCATGGAGATATGACTGAAGAAACATGAAAGTTAGAAAGTGAACTTTGCAAGAAGTATCCTAATTTGTTCAGCAGTACTAGTAAGTTTTGAATTCCGAGGACGAAATTTTCTTTTAGGGGGGTAGATTGTAAAATCTTATATTTTATTTTTAAAGAAAAAAAACCAACGTAACCATCAACATTTACTATAGATTAGTATAGTTATATGCAATGGTTTATTGTGTTATCTAATTATGCTACTATACTGTTTAGAAATTAGTGTCGTAGTACATTAAGATGTAGATACTGTACAGTAGACTAGTTTGAATGTTGTGGTCTTTCTTGATAAAAGTATAGTTTGAATAGTTCCTCCACTTAGTTACATAATCGCTATTACTTAATTACATAATCGCTATTACATAGTTACATAATTGCTATTTAAGTTATTATACTTCTTGAGCCTAAGCTTTGACAAATAGGACCCTTCATAGACATGCTTGTCTTGTATTGGAGGAATAAACACTGGTGATTCTGTAAACCTGCCCAAATAAAACAAGTAGTGGGTTAATATGTCATTTATATTAGTTATCATTGGTTTACAAAATACTAAGTTAACTTTCAATTGTAAAAACAAAATAAAAGAGAGCTTTGTCTTTTACAGTTGCTGAATCATGAGTAAATATGCTGCTTATTCAGCCCCTTTCACATGTTAACCATGTGAAGACACAATATATCAAACATAGTTTAAGCTTTTAGTAAACTTATGCTTGCTGGAATTACCCTTATGCAAGCCTTAAGCACCTCATAAGTAGCTTTCATCCTTATCAAGAGTTCTGCTATAGTTGAGGTGTTAAGTATTTAGAGATCCTTGTTGAAAAGTTACTGACTAAGCTAGCTAAGATGGTTACTTGGTGATCACTACACTTGAGTAGTATAAATAGGAGCAACCTGTAACTTAAAAAAAAAACAGGAACAAGGAATACTACTATTACTAATTTCGGTCCAGCACTTTTAGTTATAGAATTAGAGAGGATGAGCTTAGTTTTTAATCTTTAGAGAAGTGAGAAAGCTCTAAAACCAAGAAGGTGAAGGTAGGAAAAGTTTAGGGAACTTAGCTAGCTTAAGGTTGAACCATTATGTTTTCGGTTGTTATGCGTATGTACATATTTTAAGGTTGAACCATTATGTTTTCGGTTGTTTTGAAGTATGTTTCTCATGTGTTTAGCTTGATCATGTCATAACAATCATATGAGCAAAGAAGATGAAGTAGAGTGGTGGTTGAGATTATCTCCGTAAGAGACAAGCTACCAGCTTATTGTATACATGTAGGGAGAGAAGCCCTTCTAACCAAATGGTTGGCAAAATGATCTTATTTAAAGGCATATGATTCTGGTGACTGGTTTTAGATCAAGAGAGAGCCAATAAAAAAGGAGATTAGGCCATACTGCATATCTTTGTTCTTATCGTTTGATTTTATTTTGGAAGTTTGCTGAGTGGTATATATGTTGAAAATTACTTCTTATTTTGTGGAAGAAAAACTAGAATAAGAGTGATAAATATATACAAAGAAAATGTTGCAGAACTAGTATGGTCTTCATTGAATGATTATTTGGTATTCGTCAATATAAACATGCATTTAGAGAGTTCCTACTGTTTAACTTTAAGTAGGCAGAGGTTGCATATCTGAAAACTTCAGTGGAAACAAATATTTAGACTGCTTATTGATTTTCTGAAACTTTAGCTAGCTAATTTCCTAAGACTAGCTGTCTGAATTTCTTTGGTTTGTTATTTCAAATTTCCCTCTCTTTAGCAACGTCCAATAGCTTAACAAGGGAAGCTAAGAATGTTAACCCAGTCTAGAAGAAAATCTTGTTGCAAGTAAATTTTACAAAGTCAAACATTGTACATTAAACCGATAAACATACCATACATAAAAGTTTCCACGTCTTACAAAATGGGAAACTGTCAGTCAAGCAGGGAATACTACGACCTACCTGCTACTACTGTAGCTATTACAAAATCCATCAAAATAGGCTCTCTGTTATTATTAGTTACACTAGTACTACTTCCTTAAAGCCCAACTACTGACTTCCCCCATGGAGTTTAGCGGTATCGATGCTTCAGCGGAGAAGCATGCACCCTTGGTGGAGGATCCACCAAATTCAAAAATTCATCCAGAAAAATAAAGCTCTATGTCATTTGGTCCAGCATTGATCTCTGAGATGGGTATAGGTAGAGGATAAAAGACTGGTGTTGTAGGCAGGGTGAGTGCTGGGACAGGAGGTTAGCTGACCACCATATTTCTAATGTACTGGAAATCATTGTCATCATCCTCCAACTTCATAGCAGCTACAGTGATGTCCATCTGAGCTCGCAGTCGATATTTTACGACCTCCCTTTGAGACTCCGGTGTGAATTCCGATTTTTCTGCCACCACATTCTGGACTATGAGAGCCAGCATACTTCTAGCATCAATATTGACAGACAGTGCATAGACCTTGTTATTTATGGGCACCACTCCATGTGGTCTTGGCCTAAAACCACCCCAGCTATCCCGAGCTTCATTGGAATTCATCTATCCACAAAACTAAGAAGATCAGTACTTGATTTAAACAATAAGCATATTGTAAACATACTGAAAAGTTTCATAGAAACAAACAATTAGTCACCTATTTCTAAAAGAAAAACTCTTACTTAAGAAGGAAAGTCCTATTCTATCTTATAATTCTTTTCCTTTATTTTCTAGGCCAGTTTCTACTTAAATTTTATATAACCTAAGCTCTGATACAACTTTGTCACACCCTGGCCCAGATTTTTTTTTAAAAACTGATCTGGTTTGAACTTCTTCATCGTTTTTTTTTTCAAGTCAAGGTGTGATTAGCCTTTACATATCAAAGATAGAACCACCCTTGATAACTGAGAAGCAGGAATTAAGAGTAAAACTGATATCTTTATGAAAAGAAAGAACAGATTACTAAGAAAGCTTCTAAGCTTTATTTCCATAATGTAAAAACAAAGTGAAAAAATAAAATAAAACTTGCATCTCCTAGTTCTTTATTTCTTCCCCCAGATCATTTTTCTTCTCCTAGGTCCAAACACAGTTAGACACTTTTAGCTTCAGGTATATCTGCACAAATTCATCAAAGGAGTGAGTATGAAACTTAGTAGAGCAAACTTCCAAAATAAAATCAAACGATAAGAACAAGCATATGCAGTATGGCCTAATCTCCTATTTTATTGGCTCTCTTGATCTAAAATCAATCACCATAACCATATGCCTTTAAATAAGATCCTTTTTCAAACCATTTGGTTGGAAAGACTTCTCTCCCTACATGTACACAATAGGATGGTAGCTGGTTCCTTATGGAGATAGTCTCAACCACCATTCTACTTCATCTTCTTTGCTCATATGAATGTTATGATATGATCAAGCTAAACACATAAGAAACATACTTCAAAACAACCAAAAACATAATGGTTCAACCTTAAAATATTTACATAAACAAAATAAGAAAAGAACTTTGAAGTTCCCCAAACTTTCCCTACCTTAACCTTCTTGGTTTTAGAGTTTTCTCATTTCTCTAAAGATTAAAAACTAAACTCACCCTCTCTAATTCTATAACTAAAAGTGCTGGACTGAAAGTAGTAGTAGTAGTATTCCTTGTTCTTGTTTTTTGTTGTTGAAGTTACAAGTTGATCTTATTTATACTACTCAAGTGTAATGATCACTAAGTAACCATCTTAGCTAGCTTAGTCAGTAACTTTCCAACAAGGATCTCCAAATATTGACACCTCAACTATAGCAAAACTCTTGATAAGGATGAAAGCTGCTTATGAGGTGCACAAGGGTAATTCCAGCCATCATAAGTTTACTAAAAGCTTACCCTATGTTGGATTGTGTCTTCACATGGTTAACATGTGAAATGGGCTAAATAAGCAGCCTATTTACTCATGATTCAGCAACTGTAAAACACAAATCAACTATCTTTTATTTTGTTTTTACAAGTGAAAGTTAACTTAGTATTTTGTAAAGCAATGATAACTGATATATATGACATATTAACCCACTACTTGTTTTATTTGGACAGATTTACTGAACCACCAGTGTTTATTCCTCCAATACAAGACAAGCATGTCTATGAAGTGTCCTATTTGTCAAAGCTTAAACTCAAGGAGTATAATAACTTAAATAACAATTATGTAACTATGTAATAGCGATTATGTAACTAAGTAATATCGATTATGTAACTAAGTGGAGGAACTACTCAAACTATACTTTTATCAAGCAAGGCCGCAACATTCAAACTGATCTACTGTACAATATCTATATCTTAATGTACTATGACACTAATTTCTAAACAGTACAGTAGCATAATTAGATAACACAATAAATCATTTCATATAACTATACTAATCTATGGTAAAGGTTGATGGTTACGTTGGTTTTTTTTCTTCTCAAAAAATAAAATATAGGATTTTACATGTTTGCCTCGGCTCAACTCCACAGCCAAGCGCACATACTTCCCACAAATAACCCACACCTTTAGCCCAACCCATGCCCACAAATTCAATCCCTCATAACCAAATTTCTAGAATTGTTCTCACCTCTCATCCATCTTCCTCCGCCGAGAGCAATAGATCACGATATCACCCTCCTTCCAAACACTGCCCCAATCAATGTTCGACACTACACCTACGCTCACTCACAAAAGGCAGAGATCAAAAAGCAAACAGATGAGATGTTGTCCTTGGGGTCAATCCGCTATAGTACCAGCCCTTTCTCCTCGTCGATATCGTTGGTTCGCAAGAAAGAGAACACTTGGAGATTCTGTGTGGATTGCAGAGCGCTCAACGATGTCACCGTCAAAGATCGATTTCCAATACCAGTGGTGGATGATATGTTAGACAACCTCCATAGGGGAACAATGTTCTCTAAGCTCGATAAACGTTATGGCTATCACCAGATTCAGATGAACGAATCAGATATCCCCAAAACAGCTTTTCGAACGCATGAAGGCCACTTCGAGTTTGTTGTAATGCTCTTCGGCTTGACTATCCAAGCATTGATGAATAAGGTTTTCAAACATTTACTTCGTCAATCGGTTCTTGTATTTTTTGATGATATACTTGTGTTCAACAGAGACTTAGACTCTCATGTGAAACATTTGGAAGCCGTTTTTCAACTCTTGAGGGAACATGAATTGAGGGTCAAGCTATCAAAATGTGCATTTGCCCAGAAGACCGTCCATTACCTGGGGCATGTGATAGGACCAACCATTGGTTCTGAACCAAACACTCTTCTCGGTGCCCATTTACATTGCTTAACCATCTTATCTACAACATGTTACTCTTGTTTGGCATGAACTGTATTTTGTACTAGCTCATATATACGTTATTTTATCTTGCAGCTACTGTTCTGCATACTTAAGCTTTTGTGTTTCATTATATGTATGAGCATGAAGAAATCAATGAAAAGCTTTAAATTTCCAATTCCTTTCTTTTCCTTTCTCTTTGCACCTAATATCTTAATTATGGAGTGTGAACATTGAATTTGAAAATGGGTGAAGATATTGATATATATATATATATATTTTTAATATAAGCTAAATGAACACACGCACATCAACATCTCTGTTATAGTTAATTAATAAAACCAAACGTGAGTCTGATGTCATCAGCCTTATTAAATTATAAACTCTTAAAATTATCCTCGGTGATTAAAAAAAGGATAAATGAAAATCAGAAAAATAAATGGTCACAGACTCCCATTTAGGGTTGCTCCGCACACATCGAGTACAAGTCTTTGCTAGTATATATTCGTCGAAGGGATGGATATGGAATAACAACCGCTTTTAATAGACGTTTCATATGAATGGTTAAACCACATGATTCATCCATGTCTAAATCCTCACTCCCTACTCCACAAGGCAATGTCCAATCAAACTTGTGCAGCAAATTCGCTAAAGCAACCTCAATGGTATCTGTTGCAAATTGAATCCCGGAACAAATTCTCCTACCTGATGCAAGAGGAATAAACTGGAAATCATTCCCTTTATAATTTAAACCATCGTTTACCTCCAAAAACCTTTCCGGCACAAACTCTTCTGGCTTGTAACTATAAGACTTAGGATCTCTCCCAATCTGCCAGAGGTTTATCAAGACCAGTGTATTGGCCTTAATGCCAAAACCGTTTATATTCACATCTTTGGTTGACATCCTTGGCAATGATAGAGCAAACAGAGGATGTACATAAGCGAAGAGACTCCATAATCACTGCCTTCAAGTAGCGCATATCAACCAAGACATCTTCTGTCAATGTTCCTTCTTCTTTTTTGTTCACACTCCCAAGTTCTTTCTGCAATTTGCTCATGACCGTCGGGTGCTTAAGAAGTTCAGCCATTGCCCACTCCATAAGTGTTCCTGTGGTATCAGTTCCAGCGACAAACATATTCTGCACCTCACTTTTGTCATAGCTAACCGAGAGAGAGAGAGAGAGAGAGAGAGAGAGAGAGAGAGAGAGAGACCAAAATAACAGCCTTTACGCTAACTCTGTCAATAGGAAGCCCTAGCAATTTGTTCTGCTGGATCTCAAGTAAAACATCCACAAAGTCTTTGTTCGGTTCATCAACAGGAACATGGCCATGGTGATTTCTACTAGTAGTGTTTGAACTTGTGTTGATATGCTCTTCAGCTCTTGCAGAACTATCTCTAAAAGCTCGTCGTAACGTTTAGCCAGCTTGACTAATTTTGCGTCCAAACCCCTAAAACGGTTCACCCAACCTAACCATGGGATATAGTCTCCAATATGGAGAATCCTAACCATCTCCATGAGTCCACCGAAAGCTCTTTGAACTCTGCATCATCGTGGTACTTCTTCCCCAGAGCCACTGTCGAGACGATGTCGTTCGTAAGGGTCATCAGCATCGTCCTCAAGTTGACAACTTCTGCTCTTGACGCTGTTTCCCTTATCTTGTTGATCATGGATTTCGTTTCCTCTTCTCTCACCCCGCGAAAGGACCGGACCTTCTTGTTGCTCAATAGGTTCAACATGCATATACTCTTCGTTTGCCTCCAATATTCGCTGTACGGCGCCGTCGCAACATCTTTATAGTTGTACAGAAGCTTCTCGCATGCGATTGAAGGTAAACTATTAACCTAGAAATAATGCTTAAGAAAAAAACCCTAGCACTAGATAGAAGCCCAAACACACAGCAGCCCATGGAATGTTAGAAACAGAGGCTGTATAACGAACACTAAGCACACTTTATGAGGGAAAAGCCACACTTTATTCAGCTGCATTCACTCGGCTTTTATAGCCTTTTACAAACGTAACATTCAAGTAAAAACAACCACGTTTGAAAGCTCCTAAAACGTGGGATCTAACAGAATTGAAATGATCAAACACATATCCCATCCCTGAAGACCGGGACAGATTATTAACAGAAAGTAAACCTAACAGAAAGCCAGAAAACCAGCTCCTGTTAACACCTAGTAATCCAACAATCCCTCCTTTAAACTAAAATGCAGTATGCACTTTTAGTTTACTTCTGATGCATCAATTACTCCTAACATGCTTCGGAGTTTCACAAACTGTTCTAACTTCAATGGCTTGGTCATGATATCCGCAACCTGTGATTGAGAATTGCAATATCCCATCTTGACAGTACCCTCATTCACCAATTCTCTCAAAAAATGATACTTCACGTCTATATGCTTGCTTTTCCCATGAAACATGGGATTCTTTGAAAGTTGTATGGCAGAACTGTTGTCACACTGGATCAGACTTCCATTTTCTTCTTTTATGACCGAGATGCTCCAACAATCGTCTGATCCAAATGCACTGGCAGGCACAGAACGCAGCAGCAATGTATTCGGCCTCCGTAGTTGATAGAGTGACCACTGGCTGTTTCTTGGATGACCAAGATACTGCTCCATTTCCATATATAAACACACAACCTGAAGTACTCTTTCTATCATTCAGGTCACCAGCAAAGTCACTGTCTGTATAGGCCACCAGATTGGTACTTTCTCCACTTTTGTATAAAATCCCAAGCTCTGCAGTGCCTCTTACATACCTTAGGATTCTCTTTGCTGCAGACCAATGAATTTCAGTTGGAGAAGACATATACCTACTGATGAGACTTACACCATACATTAGATCAGGCCTAGTTGCAGTTAGATACATGAGGTTGCCAACTACTTGCTTGAACATAGTTGCATCAATCTTGACACCTGTCTCATCTCTAGACAACTTTGTACCTGGAACAATAGGGTTCTTGACTGCATTGCTGTTGTTCATTCCAAACCTTGTTAACACCTCATGAGCATACTTTCTTTGACAAACAAAGATACCATTGGTATCCTGTGTTACTTCAAGTCCCAAAAAGTATCTCATTCTGCCCAGATCCGTCATGTCAAACTCAAGCATCATAGACTTCTTGAATTCTTCACACATGTTTCTGTCACTTCCAGTGTAAATCAAATCATCAACATAAATGCTTACTATTAAAAGTTTACCTCCCTCATTTGCTTTTGTAAACAATGTATGTTCACACAGGCATCTTTCAAATCCTTCACGCATGAAATAAGCCTCCATTTTGCTATACCATGCTCTTGGTGCTTGTTTAAGCCCATAGAGTGCTTTCTTCAATCTGTACACCTTCTCTTCCTCTCCCTTTTTCTCAAATCCCACTGGTTGTTCCACGAATACTTCTTCACTGAGTTCTCCATGAAGAAATGCACTTTTAACATCCAGCTGAAATACTTCCCATTTATTTTGTGCAGCCACAGAAAGAATTAGTCTGATGGTGTCTAGACGGGCCACTGGAGCAAACACTTCAGTATAATCAATGCCATATTTTTGTGCATACCCCTTTGCCACCAGACGAGCTTTATGCTTCTCTATCTCCCCATTTTCATTCACTTTGGTTTTGAAGATCCACTTTACTCCAATAGGTTTCATCCCTTCTGGCAAGGCAGTCAACTCCCAAGTCTTGTTCTTCTCAATTGCTTCGATTTCCTTCATCATTGCATCCCTCCAATTCTTGCTTTTCACTGCTTCTCCAAAAGTCACAGGATCACTTTCGGTAATCATCATGGCATTTAGTTCTTCTTCTTCTGATAGACCCTCCCCAGACACATAATCTGTCATCCATACTGGTGTTTTTGTGACTCTTCTGGCAGTCCCTTCTTGAGCTTCATGTTGGGGTGAGTTTTCTCCACTGGATACACTGCTAGAAGCAGCACTGCTTGATGCAGCACTTATAGCTTCACCTCTGTCTTCATTACAACCTTCATCTTCCCAGCTCAACTTGTCCATTTTGGATTCTTCTTTGCTTCTTCCCCAGTCCCAGCTCTCTTGTTCCTCAAACACCACATCCCTGCTTATCACCACTTTCTTCAGGACTGGATCATATAATCTATAGGCCTTTGATTCATCACTAACACCAAGTAGCACATACTTCTTACTTTTGTCATCTAGCTTGCTTCTCTTTTGATCTGGAACGTGTGCATGAGCCAGACACCCAAATACTCGAAAGTACTCTACCTTAGGCTTCACACCACTCCAGGCTTCTTCTGGAGTTTTGCTTTCCACAGCTGATGTTGGACATCGATTGAGCACATGCATGCTCCACTTCACAGCTTCAGCCCAGAATTCTTTTGGAACTTGTCTCTCAGTCAACACAGAACGTACCATATTCATGATCGTTCTGTTCTTCCTCTCAGCAACTCCGTTTTGCTGAGGAGTGTATGCTACCGTTATCTGTTTGCTTATTCCTTGAGCTTTGCAGAAATCACCAAACTCATTCGAGGTGAATTCTCCACCTCTATCAGTCCTCAAACAAGTTATATAGGTGCCTGCCTCCTTTTCAACATGTGCTTTAAAGACTTTAAACATATTAAAGGCTTCTGATTTTTCATGCAGGAAGTATATCCAAGTTTTACGCGTAAAGTCATCGATAAAACTTAGAATGTACCTCTTATTGCTGTTTGAGATTGGTGTAATAGGTCCACATATATTTGAGTGTATGAGTTGTAATTTGTGTGATGCTTTCCAGAGGCTTTTCTTCGGTATGGCCTCCCGGTGTTGCTTTCCAGTCAAGCAAGATTTGCACACCTTCTGTGATGTTTTGATGGAAGGCAGTCCTTCTACCATTCTGTGGTACGAGAGGGTTCTCAAACCTTTGTAGTTTAGATGTCCAAATCGACAGTGCCAAAGATAGGACTCATCTTCTGCTTCAGCTTGAAAACATGATGAGGTTTTTGACACCATTGCAGCAAGTAGATAGAACATTCTATTTCTACTCATATCAGAATGCATGATTAAACCTCTCCTGGAATGATAGACTTTGCATACTCCATTCTGAATCAAAATTGCTAATCCTTTTTCTTGAAGTTGGCCTATGCTTAATAAGTTGTTCTTAAGCTCAGGTATGTAATAGACTTCAGAGATTACCTGAGTGAGACCATTCATTTGCAGACGAACGCTCCTTTTTCCCACAACAGCCATGTGAGTGTCATTCCCAAGCTTCACTGTCTGCCTGAAGCTTTCATCCATCTCTGAGAACCACTCCTTGTTCCCACTCATATGATTACTGTAACCAGAATCGAGGAACCAGACTTCCTCTCTTGTAGCCTTATGTGTCTCTATGTAGGACATTAGCAGAAGCTCTTCTTCCTCCTCTAACTCAACATAGTTTGCTCGAGCTTCTACCTCTGGACACTCAAACTGATAGTGTCCCAGTTTATGACATCTGAAGCACTCAATCATTGCCCTGTTGGATGATTGTCTTCCTCTTCCTCTGCTACCCCTGAATGCACCTCCTCGTCCTCGTCCTCTGCTTCCCATTCCATCTTCATAGGTCACTTTTAGAGCCTGCTCCTCATCACTGGCACTTCTTCTGAATTTCTGTTCATGAACCAGAAGAGAGCTCTGGAGTTCATCTATCGAGAGACTATTGATGTCTTTTGATTCTTCTATTGAACACACTATATAATTGAACTTTTCTGAAAGCGTTCGCAAAACTTTCTCCACCACCTTTGAGTTTGCTATGATCATAACCCTAGCAAAGTAGTCAGAGACTGACTCACCATTCTTCATCTCCAGATTTTCAAAGTCTCTCCGTAGACGTTGTAGTTGTGCCCGTTGGACTCGTTCATTCCTTTGATACTTGCGTTTCATTGAATCCCACAGCTCCTTGGCAGTGTCTTTCTGAAGAATAGTTTTCAGAATGGTTTTTTCAATGGATGCAAACATGTAATTCTTCACTTTCAGGTCCTTCAGCCTCAATTCTGCTAGCTCCTCTCTTTGTTGTCCGTTCAACACGGTTCCTCTTGTAGGTTCTTGAAAACCATCAGCTACTAGTGGCCACCACTCCTTCGATCTGAGCAAGTTTTCCATCAACATCGCCCAATGTTCATAATCTCCATCGAAATTCGGTATGTTGATCATGCTATCTCTGTCACTTCCCATTTTCTTCTTCACACACTCAATTTTCCTCACTAACACTCGTGTTTAACACTCCTTTCACTCCTAATCAGGCCCCTGTGATGGGGCTCTGATACCACTTGTTAGAAACAGAGGCTGTATAACGAACACTAAGCACACTTTATGAGGGAAAAGCCACACTTTATTCAGCTGCATTCACTCGGCTTTTATAGCCTTTTACAAACGTAACATTCAAGTAAAAACAACCACGTTTGAAAGCTCCTAAAACGTGGGATCTAACAGAATTGAAATGATCAAACACATATCCCATCCCTGAAGACCGGGACAGATTATTAACAGAAAGTAAACCTAACAGAAAGCCAGAAAACCAGCTCCTGTTAACACCTAGTAATCCAACATGGAAAGCCCAGATTTTGACCCAAAACATATCACCTCCTGCCAGCAAGCCAACCAACGTAGGCCGCACCCAAATAAATCTGCAGACGCCACCACGATCCGCTGTCCCATTCTGGATTTGCACGCCGCCGTGATCATAAAACCCGACCAACCCTGTCTAGATTTGAATTCGTCGATCGCCAAAACCGTCGTCAAAAACAGGTCACACCCCAAACAAAACCATTCCCCTGACTAGAAGCAAAATGAAAGAAAATGATCCCAGATCCTGTTCTCGATTAGATCGCCACGCCTTGAGAACCTGCACGTCACTAAGGTAGCATACGTCGTTCAAATCACCGCCAAGAAAACACCTACAAAGATCAAAAGTTTCGACCAACCCATGAGACCACCTAAGCATATCTCCTGTGGCAGCAATCCACGACAACAAGGAGGTCAAAAGACCTGCCTAGGCCCGCCGCTGCCAGACAAAACTTAGTAGAGATCTGTAGAGAGCTGCGGCGCTGCTCTGCTAGGGTTTTCTCTCAAAACAACTTATAGGCGCCCACTTTTACTAATTAGCCCGAACCGATAGACTAGTGAGTGCACGCTAGAGTATAAAATGAGATATGTGTTAATCTATATAATCAGATTCTGTAATCATCAACAATAACACATAAGGATCTATTTACAATTACATGATTATACTTTTACGAATCTCAATATGTAAACATCTAAACAGACTTCCTAGCTTGATTAGGAAACTACCTTGTTCTGAGGCAAAACCTCTAGCAGCAACAACAATGCTCTTTGATGCCATCTCAATGATCTCAGCTATAAGTCTTCTACGTTCTACAACTCAAGCACAGAATGAGACTGATTTCTAAATGCAAGTGAATGGTAGACGCATGGACTTTAGCCTTATATTTATACTGATATGCAACTCTTCCCATAAGAGAATTACAGACCAACTCAAATCTTAACAACTAAAGAGGCTTAATCTTATCACAATTCATCCTAATGTTAATCAGGTTCTTAAACAATGAATCTGTCTTGTTTTCAAGTGATATACAAATCGGATAAACACTGTAATAAAGTTCTATTCCTTTTCTTCTGCTGATAACCAAACCTCTGATAGTTCATATGAATTCCACTGCAAATGCAGATGTCATTTTGTCCAAATACAGTCTTACAATCTCCCACTTGGATCAATGTAATCTGCAGAAGGTAGTATGAACATATCACTATATTAACCAGCAACTTAAGTGTGCACTCGAAGTAAAGAAAACTCTAGATTCAGGCAGCTTGGTCAATGTACAGTTTCTGATGCAGAACTAGAATCACATATGGTTTATGTAGCCAACACGATTACTGATCACATACACCAGCCACTGTCATTACATAAGCTCAAAAGTGATAATGTGAGCAATTTTGACAAGTATATCTACTTGTGATGTCAAAACTCACAGTCCTACTCAATGATTTTGATTAAAATCAAAATCCTACAACAACAATTATCGCAACCGAAATAAAATGATAAAATGCTTACTGAAAAGTTTATCATGTCATATATATGTCAGCTTCTGCTTCAAAATTAACACACATAAACAACAAGAACAATGTAAAAACTTGTAATTGAAATGTCTCAATTTTATTGATCATACTGGAATAAAATTACAAGTAATTCTTGAAATAAATTTACATATGAAAAATCTAACTAACACATAATCTTAATACTGTGATCTGTTTATCGGCTCCCACTGAACTTAAGCATGTAAATCTGAAAGAATCCCCATTCTTTCAACATGTTTCCTGAAGCATGATATTGACAAGGGTTTGGTGAATGGGTCAGCCAATTGTGAGTCTGTATCTATGTCCAATACTTTGATTTCATTACGTTTAACTCTTTGCCTCACACTATAGTATTTCAGATCAATATGTTTTGATTTGTTTGATTTTTTGCTGTTCTTACTGAAGAAAACTACTGCTTCATTGTCACAAAAGATCTTGACTGCATATGCAACTATATGACTGAGAACTTCAGTGTAGATCATAAGGTTTTTGATCCACAACCCCTCACAAACACCTTCATATATAGGTATAAATTTTGCTTGCATTGTTGAAGTGGAGATTATGGACTGCTTTGTGGTTTTCCAAGTCACAGCCCCTCCTGCAAGCATAAATATATAGCCTGATGTTGATTTTTTAGAGTTTTGATAACTTCCTGCAAAGTCTAAATCAGTATCTCCTAATAATTCTAACTTATTTTCTCTTCTGTAAACTAACATGTGAGACTTAGTTTTCTGTAAATATCTAAGAACCTTTTTACCTGCAATCCAGTATTCTTGAGTAGGTGGAGATTGAAATCTGGACAAAATTCCTACAGAGAGTGCTAAATCAGGTCTTGTACAAACCTGTGCATACATGAGGCTTCCTATAAGTCTTGCATAAGGTTTGCTGTCCATAGGAGTCATCTTCCCCCCTTTCTTAGAAATTTTGGACAGGGTATCACCTTTAGACATGTGAGCTTCACTTGTTGAACAAGTTTCCATATCAAATCTCTTTAATACTTTTTGAATATAACTGTATTGAGATAAGCTTAATAGCCCCAGTTTTCTATCCCTCCTTATTTCAATTCCTAAGACAAACGAGGCTTCTCCTAAGTCCTTCATGTCAAAATTATTTGACAGAAAGACTTTTGTTTCCTTAAGCAACTTCATACTACTACTAGCTAAAAGAATATCATCTACATATAGAATTAAGAAAATGAAATTAGTTTTGTCTGACTTAATGGAAACGCACTAATCAACTATGTTTTCAGTGAAGCCAAAAGAGGATACTACTGTATCAAATTTTTTGTACCACTGTCTTGAGGCCTGCTTCAAGCCATAAATTGATTTTTTCAGTTTAGAGACATGATTTTCTTTTCCTAATTTTTCAAAACCTTTAGGCTGCTTCATATAAATGACTTCATCTAACTCTCCATTCAAGAATACAATTTTTACATCCATTTGATGCAGTTCCATGTCATAATGGGCTACAAGTGCCATTATGATTCTGAATGAATCTTTGGTGGATACAGGAGAGAAAGTTTCATTATAGTCTATGCCTTCCATTTGTGTGAATCCTTTAACTACTAGTCTGGTTTTATGCCTCTCAATGTTTCCCTTAGCATCGCTTTTTATTTTAAAAACCCATTTGCAACCTATGGCTTTGTGATTTTTATCTGGTTTAACTAGTTCCCAAACTTTATTTTTGAACATAGAATCTAGTTCTTCTTCCATGGCTACCTGCCAGTAGCTAAATTCACTACTGTCCTGAGTTTGTTTGAAACTTAAAGGATCACTATCTCCTGCAAGGACATCAAGTTCGTGCAGATAGACTAAATAATCACTATCTTCACCAAAAACTGGTTTTGTGTCAAATCCTCATGATCTATAATTTCAACCAGTTCCAAGGATAAATCCTCAACCATGCCACTACAGTTTTCTTCATCAAGAAATTTAGCTTGGTTAGTTTCCATAGTTTTGGTTGGTCCATGAGGTGTATAAAACTTGAATCCTTTTGATTTTTCACAGTATCCTATAAAATGACAGCTCACTGTCTTAGGATGTAGTTTGTTTTGATTTATGACGTTTGGAATTTTTGCTTCAGCCTTACATCCCCATACATGGCAATGATGCAGACTAGATTGTCTACCACACCATAACTCAAATGGTGTTTTTTCTACAGCCTTTGAGGGTGATCTATTGCAAATATAATGTGCAGTTATAAGAGCTTCTCCCCATAGATATATAGGCAAACTTGAGGTGCACATCATGGATCTGACCATGTCCATTAATGTCCTATTCTTTCATTCTGCTATGCCATTTTGAGAAGGGTTATATGGGGTAGTATACTATGCCTTAATACCATGTTCTTGTAGGAACATTGCAAATGGTCCCTTTTGCTAGCCTACTTCAGTATGCCTCCCATAAAATTCTCCTCCTTTATCTGATCTTACTGTTTTTATCATTTAATCAAGCTATAGCTCTACTTCAGTTCTGTAAATTTTAAAAGCTTCCAATGCTTGAGATTTTTCTGAAAGTAAGTAGATATAGCAGTACCTAGAATAGTCATCTATGAATGTGATGTAATAAAAATTTTCACACAACGTTTTATGCCTAAATGGACCACATATGTCTGTATGAATGAGCTCCAAGGTTTTTTGACTTCTGAAGGCTGAAGTTTTCCTGATGTTTGTCAATTTTCCTTTGAAGCATTCTATGCAGTCTTTCAAATCACTATAGTCTAGAGCATGTAAGATTTTCTTCTTATCAAGTATTTTTAATCTTTCTTTTGATATGTGGCCTAACCTTCTATGTCAAAGGTTTGCAGACTTAGTGTTGATCTGTGGTTTTTTAACATTTACTGTAGTGTTATCAGCTGTAGTTCCTTCATTATTTTCAATCATAAGAATCTCATTACTGACTGCAGTACATTCTAAACGTAGATAATTATTTGAAAAGGAACCACAACCAAGATAAACAGAATGCTGAAATAACTGAATTCCATAAAAATCAATAATAAGTTTACAACCAATATCAACCAAAATCCCTACTGAAATCAAATTCCTTTTAAGGGAAGGAATATAAAAAACATTGTCCAGAAAAAGAAATATTCCTAAGCCTAAATCAATCTTCAAGGTTCTTATAGCTTTTACTGTTACTCTTTGGCCATTTCCCACACAAACGTTTGCTTATCACTCTTTGGCAGTCTCTTCCTTGTTATACCCTGTAAGGAAGTATTGATATGTATAGGTGAGCCTAAGTCTAACCAGTAAGTGTGTGAACTAACATTAATAAAGTTAACTTCCAAGGAAAAAATTGAATTTTGAAAAGACTTACCCTTTTTAATCATCCAAGCCTTGAAACCACTGCAGTCCTTCTTCATGTGTCCAATCTTTTTTACAGAAAAAACACTTGAACTTGAATGGTTTCTCAGTTTTTGGTTCTACAGATTTTCCAAGTGCCTTAAAGTTTATTGTCTTTTTAGTTGAATTGTTAGCTTTCTTCCTCCACTTTGTTTTCTCCACCAGATTTATTGTTGTAGTTGGTGTAGATACCTTCCTAATGTTGTCCTCTTCATAAACACAAACCGATATCAGTTTATTCAGGTCCCATTTTGCATAAGAAGCGTTATAGGTGGTTCTTAAGTGGGTAAAGTGAAAGGACCCAACCCCGATTTAGTTTCCTAAACCGGAATCAAACCATTTCTAAAAACACGAACTTGCAAAAACCATAGAAATTTCGATAGAGTTTCACTATATCGTGGAATTACCATTAACCTGCACCCGAAAACACACTTCATCCTATGCCACAAAAGCCAAACCGTGGGCACCAATCCCATCCGAATTTCTCAATATCATATCATAATGTAAAATAATAAACAAATTGTAACTTTACAGAAATCCGAGAAAAATCATATGAAAATATAACATCAGAGTATTCAGAGCGACCTCTAGTATATATATACATAAATACACAATAGTAGGCTAAACAAGAAACCTACTGGAAAAGAAAAGTAGCTCGAATACTAAGCCTCCGACTGTGACGTGCGACACCAGAATCCGAACTGCAAACTGAGCACGGAAACCGAAAAGCCCAGGGGAAAGGCAAATAAAATCGTTAGAGTGAGTGGACGAAAATAATCATATGTCTTTCACCATTTATATAACATAAAAATAATGCGAGTTCTTAAAATAATTGGAGGTGTCAGGTGAATCTCTCAAGCCCGACGGTGATAGACTAGGCGAATCTCTCAAGCCTAGTGGGCACATCAGGGGAATCTCTCAACCCTGAAACTGGATTACCGGTGATCAGCCGAGTAGCCAATGCATCGATGCTAAATAAATGTCATCACCATAAAATATAAAACAATACCTCCAAAACAATAAATAATCTCAATACTGTACTGGAAATAAATACTGAAATCAAGAACTCGCTACAACAGTGTAAATAAATGTCCACTCACAGATAAGCACAACGCGCAAACGTGCTAATCCCGAGATCCGGCGGAAGATCCCTCACCCAACGTACGATCTTGATCCCCTGAATAATCACAAAATATAACTGATCAAAATCACAATTCATTACTCTGTACCACACCTCAGAAACCAACCATTTCCGGAAACATACAACTCAGATACAAAATAATTGTCGAAAATCCCCAAATACTCCACATAAACCTTCGACTTAAAATCCGGTATCCAAATAAAATCGAAAACCTCAAGGCTACTATCGGAGCGTGATTAAGAGCAAAACGGCATAAAACTTGTCAAAAATCCAAAAAGTCAACCATTCGCCGGAGCGCCGCCGTTAACCGCCGGCGGCGGCGTCAACAGTGGCGGATTCCGGCCAAACTTTCTAGATCACAAGTACTCCTCAAGCCCAACACATCTCTCTTCTACACCAACCCCCAATTCTAAGCCCACCGGCCAAAATTCACCTCAAAACCCACGGAATCCATGGATTCCGGTGAGTTTTCCGGCGAGCTTCAAACCTCAACCAAACCAAAATTCCTTCACCCAAAAGCTTTACAAGGATGAGGGGAACCTTTCCTCCCAAACCCCCGACCCCAAATGTCGCCGGAGCACCTTACCCGATTCCGGCGAACACCACGAACTTCACCGAGTTCGTTCTCCTCCAAATCTCAACCAATTCAACTCAAATCAATTGCAAAACACTAGGAAATCATGAGAGGAAGCTAACCATACCAACAATTTGGTATGAGCTGGCCGGAAATGGAAAATTGATCGGTGGTCAAACGGTGGCGCGGTGCTCCTCTGGTCAACGCGGGTCAACGGTCAATCTTGGTCAAACGATGGTCAAACTTCCCAAAACAGTGATTTTTGATAATTTACGACTATTCCGATATTTATACTCACGGCTCAATACGATCGACGGTCCAAATCGAATCACATCCACGTTTCGGATAACTCAAACTCAAACGGATAAACACGACTAAATCACGCGATTTCAAATATTCATAACATATTCCTCGGTTATCGAAACAATTATCTGAAACCGCCTACGGATTCGAAATCATGCATACTACAACTCTCGTGAAGAGACTCATCTCAAATTCTCGCCCGATAAATTAGTCGTGAACCAAACCGCCAATTTAATTAATGACGATAAATCTCGATTACTCACAAAACTCGCGGATTAAGCCGATTACTATACCAATTCTGGTTCGGGTCGTTACATAAAGGTTGTAGGCAGTGACTCTAAAACAATATGAACTACCTGAGCATCAGTTACCCCCATATGCATGTCCTTAAGTTTGGCATTAATATCGATGAGTTCTAGGATATGCTCCCTCATTTTCCCAACTCTCTCATATATATTTTAGTGAATTGAATTTTTTAGAAAGCTTAGCCCCTTCAGCTTTTTCACTGGCCACGAATTTTTCAGTTATAGCTTCTAGGTACTCAATAACATATGTATGTTCTTCAATGGATCCTCTTATTACCTCTGACATAGTGTTTCTAATAACATTTTTTTCCATTCTATTGGTTGTGATCCATTCTCTGAAATGCCATTTATCATCCTGAGAAGCCTCATCAGTTAGCTGACCTGGTTTATCCGCTAAGAGACAGTAGTCCATGTTCTTATGCATAGATAGGTAAAAATGTACTTGATTTCTCCATTTCTAGTAGTTGTTCCCATTCAACATTTCTACATGTCCTAACGTAGCTATCTCAACACCTTGTCACAGATAATGAAATGTGTGTAAGAATTTTATGTGCTAAGCACTGAAACAATCATATATCTAAGACAGAAACTGTTATGCACATCAAAACAACTTAGATACGCTTCAGAATTATATATATATATACATGTTGAATCATCCCTTTTACTTCATTGATGTAAGTTAATGCCTTTGTGACATAAAAACTCATATCCTGCAATCTCAATTAGCATACTGTATGTTGACAGAAACTAAGCATTTTATGAATCTTCAAGTCTTTGGACAAAATCAGTTTAAAAAAATCTCAACAAGTTCCTGTATATACCTATACTACTGCATATATAACAAAAAACTACTCAAGACCTTCTTTGGAAGATAATCATGAATAATGTTTTGAAAAATGCACAAGTTGTGTTCTTATCAGACTTTAATCCGGATGTATGAAGAGTTAAGTTTGCTTTATACAAAACTTTAACAAATGATCCATTTTAAAACAAAACACATATTAGTGAGTTCAAAATCAATCTCTAAGATCAACTGTATCGCCATTAGACTTTTACTTTGAATCTGTTAATTTTTTTTTCTTTTTGCAGTGGGAGATGTGATGTGCATCATATAGTTCATGGTTTTTTATTAAAACCAAATATGCATGTTTATAAGCTTGGAAATTTTTTGCAGAACCTTACCTTTTCCTCTGCTACATACAGAACGAGAATAAAACAATGCAATAACATGTTTAGTTCTTTACTTGATAAGCTAATTTTCCATAAGCAGGGGCTTGAATCGCTTATTCTGAGAGTTAGACCTCAGTATTGTAATCAATTAGTTATTTGAGAAGAAACTCAGTGTAGTGTTTACTTAAGCATGTTTGAAAATTTGATGTTTGCAGAAACCAAAATAAATTTTCAAAAACTGAGTTTTTCGTAAAACTGTACTGTATGTATAATTCATGATTTTGTGAAAATCAAAACTCTGATATCAATTGTTAATCTGTATAATGAGATTCTGTAATCATCAACAATAACACATAAGGATCTATTCACAATTACATGATTATGCTTTTACGAATCTCAATATGTAAACATTTAAACAGACTTCCTAGCTTGATTAGGAAACTACCTTGTTCTGAGGCAAAGCTTCCAGTAGCAACAGCAATGCTCTTTGATGCCATCTCAATGATCTTAGCTATAAGTCTTTTACGTTCTACAACTCAAGCACATAATGGGACTGATTTCTAAATGCAAGTGAATGGTAGACGCAGGGACCTTAGCCTTATATTTATACTGATATGAAACTCTTCCCATAAGAGAATTACAGACCAACTCAAATGTTAACAACTAAAGAGGCTTAATCTTATCACAATTCATCCTAATGTTAATCAGGTTCTTAAACAATGAATCTATCTTGTTTTCCAGTGATATACAAACCGGATAAACACTGCAATCAAGTTCTATTCCTTTTCTTCTGCTGATAACCAAACCTCTGATAGTTCATATGAATTCCACTACAAATGCAGATGTCATTGTGTCCAAATACAGTCTTACAATATGTTCATTGAAACAAATCAAGATAACTAGGGTTTACAGTGAATTGACCAACAATAACTTCACGTACAACCCAATATGTTTCCCTAGAATCAAATGACTAGAATTATTTTCCATCAGTTTTCCTATCACGAAGAATTCCCTAGCATATGCCACACTATCTCAACATATATGTACATTATAATTTTTCCTTCTCGCATATTAGGGGACGAGATCAGTTGTCCACAATTTCCTGTGCCAACCCTGTCCCGGGTCCAAATCGCTGGTAATAGACAAAAATGCTGACATATGTCCTTTTTGTTAACATAAGCTTAACTCTATCGATATAATTTTATTGTCTAAAAATTTAATAGAATACTAGAAAAAATACATACGCATATGGCATATGGGTGTGTGAAATTTAAAAGATTTTTTTACGGTAAACACTGTAAAAAAGTCACTATCAAAAAATCATATTTAAACGACGAAGTAATTTCATCACCTAAGTGTCGTATTCTAAGTACTTGAATGACGAAAAAAAATTTGTCGCCTAAGTGACATCTTAGACGACAAAATTTTACTGACATAGGCGACGGAAATTTTCGTCGGCTTAGTGAACACTTAGACGAACATATTGAGAATTCGTCGTCTAAGATACAATACTTAGACGATGAAATATATACAATTTCGTCGTTTAAGAGGCAACACATACTTAGACGACGAAATTGTAGTAGTTTCTTCGTCTAAGTGCTTAATTTTGTCAAAAAAATTAAGTAAAAAAAGATCAAATGAACCACTTAGACGATGAAAATACTATAATTTTATCGTCTAAGTGTTGCAACTTAGATGACGAAATTACATTTTCGTCATCTAACTAGTTGATTTTGTAAAATAAAAATTAAATAAAAAATTCATAAAATACTAATTATTAAATTAATAATTAATATTTCATAAATTTTTCATTTAATTAGCGCCCACATGATAAGCCAACGTCGGCCAGTAGAGCTGCCGGATAAGCGATACAATAGAAAAGAGGAACCAAGTTTTTTTTTTAGCAGCGCGTTCCGTAGGGTTAAGTCATTCTTAAGGGTACGTAGTTTTCTTTTCTTTTAAGAAAAAATATATATTAGACGTAACATGAGATTATGTATTTATGTAAGAGGTAGGTTACGGATTGATTGGGGCTGATTCATTAAAGAATTGATACAAGTTATGTACGTACGTATTAATTGGGGATGATTTATTAAAAAATTGACTTTGTTACCACTTAATAATAATAGTTAAAGAACAACATTTAAAAAAGAACAACACTTAAATTGCCGCGAAAGAAGGGGAGTATAGCCCACACCCAGCCTTACATCTATACTATTTTTGTTGTTGTTGAATAAATATATATACACTATTATTTAAGAAACGAGACTTTATTTTCCGGCTCTTATTTTTTAGAAAGGAATTTGGTAGGAAAAGTAAGTGATATTAAATTAAATATAATAAATAAAATACTAATTAAATAATTAGTAAATTACAAACATATGAACGAAGAACAAATTTTGGGTAAGAATATGAATTAAGTTGAGTCACGTATATCACACGCTTTCCTTAAGAGCTTTTATGCCGCCCAGAGGTTTGTATGGTGTTGTTCTCCCAGGATAAAACAACTTCAAAGTTTAATTTGTACTGCACAGCACAAGAACTTCTCTTCAAACTGAAGAATACCTTTCTCTATCACCGGATTTTGCTCTGAGTTGAGAGAGGGAGAGAAGTGATCAGAAGAGAAGATTGCTTCTGATGGGATGAAGAATGAGGGAGGATGGAACCTTTATTTATACATGGAGGAGAAGGAGAATGCCATAATGGCCGGCCACCAAAAGGTTGTGAGAAAATCCACCATAATTCGGCCAATAACCGGCAAAGTTGAAAGGTCTCGAGGAATGTAAAAAGTCTTTCCTGAGTGCAAAAGGAAACTTGTGCGGTCCGGCCCAAATTGGAACGACATTCGTGTCCGCAGGACGCGGGCGTACACAAGTTCATCCAAGATTTGCACCCCCTCTATGCGCGTGAGAGAGAGAGCCTCTCTACTCACTTACTCAAGGTGTACTAAGGTGTAATCATAAATAAAGACCTCTACATTTCTAATTTCTCCCATGTGGGATTACATTCCTTCCTTTTGTTTCAAGTAGCCATCTTTGGGTGACAATTTCTCATTCACCCCTTAACCAATTTAAACAAATGAATACATAATCTTTATGTACTCTTGTAGGAGAATACAAATCCATGTTTCTCTCACATCAAAATTAAGTGCAACACACTCAATTATTTTGTTTAAATTTTCACTTTAAAATGGTGAAAAACCACCATTTTCCAACAGTACCTAGCCAAATGCTATGGTAGGAGGCTCATCTCCACACTTGGTTATTATTACTGAAGGTGAAAGAAGACAATGAGAGGGACATAGGGCCAATACCTCATATAAAAATACAATCATCCAAAATGAGAACATTCGAAATGATATTTGGAGTCTCGTCTAACCCATAGGTGTCTAAACTACTAAAGGTAGCAAGATAGACTAATCTATAGGTCACATCATTTGCTTTACGATAAATATGATTTGCCTGAACAACCTGTAAATCATCTAAATACCTCCAACAGTATGAAGTAAATGCAATTGACCTCCACAATGCTCCTGGACTAACAATGCTATTGGATCTACTAACAAGAGAAGCCTCCAGAGCAGCACAGTCACAATCAAGCTCAATATCTCTGAAATTTTGATAAATAACAATTAGCAACCTAGCATGTACTGCCTCTACCACCATATGCAAAGTCGATAAGGCATATGGCACCGGACGAGAAAAAGCAGCTAGCACAGCACTAGTCTCATCACGAACAACTACACCAACTTATCCACTCCTTTGCTCAGCACAAAATGCATCATCAACATTTATTTTGAGTTTGCCACTGGGCGGACACTTCCGCTTCGCTCTCTTTCGCTGCTTTAACTTCACAGGTTTAACATAAACTTGACAATAATCCTCCAAAATTCGTAAACCTCATACTACCATGTGAGCAGGATTAATTTAAACACCCTACCACAACATCTTATTTCTTTCTGTCCATATAACCTATTTACTATATAACATTTTTGGTGCAGCCTCGGTACTGTTCACGTGTACTGTTTATTTCACTGTTGCAAACTGCCCTTATGGTCTTTTTCCCTCCAGCCCGTGATAAACATCTCTCTCTCTCACAACCTCCACTCATATTGTCCGAAGCACAGCCCCTTCCTCAACCAACACTTCCCTCTCAGACATTGAACACCAACTCCACGAGGATCGCACCAGTAGCTTTAGTCTCACCTCCACTTCTGCCTCTGGTAAATTTATTCTAAACCCAGAAATCGCATTACCATTTCTGCTTTGTTGCTTTTGGATTTTTCTGGGTCCAATTGAAATCACCGGATTACCATCTCAAGCATCAAAAAGTTTTCATCTTTAATTGTACCACCCAAAAACGATGTCATCTTTAAGCCATTAGAAATTGATTGTATAGAATAAATGAACAATGAAAAGGTTTTAAGCTGTGGACAATTCCCAGTTTGAGATATGAAGCTCATCCTCACCACTCATCGCAGTAGCTCCTCACAGCCTCATCCTCTCATTCACATTTAAGTTTCTTTTGCTTGCTGTGTTTCGATTTGTGGGTTTTCATAGCTCTATCTGTCTGGGTTCCTTCATCGCTTGAGTCTTCGTTCGAGGATTCTCTCGATCACGTCTTCCATCAAACCAATATTTCCAATCACGTCTGTCATCAGTCTCTCTCAATTTGTGAAGGTAAGTTTATACAATCTCTCATCGATCTCTCGGTTTCAGATCTGTCCCAATCTCTCATTCTCAATTTCGAATTTAATTTTTCTTTTTCTTTGTTGTTTTGTGTATAATCCCTGGAAGTGTTTGGTTCAAGAGGACCTCGATGGGTTTTTATTGAATAGTGTTCAAACAATATTGTTCAAGAAATATGCAGTACTGAGTTTCATATCTCAAAGCTTCTTGATGATTCATAGAATAACTTTATGATCAAGAGACATGATGATCACTTATAGTTTTGAACTGAATTACTCTGATTAATAGAACTAGAAGTGAATGATGGTGTGTAATTGGTCACCTTTAGATTTCAATGTATAGTTCTAAATGTAACTATATGGATATATTTTAGTTATGCAGAGTAGTTCCAGGACTGTATGTGCAATACCAAGTGACTAAATTTCAGTAGAAGTAGTTCTATTGATCAGAGTAATTCATGCGTGATTTATCTCTGATTATATTTCAATGCATATTCATGTTTACTCTAGAGTAGATATGAGTTTATCTATTTACTTGCTGAACTAAATTACTTAGGTTTAGGCCTATAAATCATGCATTCATGCCCATGAATTCATTGTTATAGTAATCTGTGATTGATTGAAACAACTATCGTAATAGGTCTAAGAATTATTGATATGTTAGTTTGGTGGTTTCGATTAGATGAATTTATCGTTATGTGATATACAATCGTTGATTGAACATGAGCACTATAAGTTTGGGAATTGTGATGATATATACGAAGCAACCTCAGATCTGATTAATTATCCTCGCTTTGAAATCATCTTCAAGCATATTGTAGGTATATGCCAATACATATCCTCACTCTAATTTGTCGTTCTGGATGTTTGTCTCTCATTCCAATGTTTGTTTAGGAATTGTGATGATATGCGAAGCAACCTGCAAAATGACACATGAACTGAGACAGATATTCACATTGGCTGGCTGGTTGCATTCTCTTCGACTAACACTCTCTTTTTGTTCTTTTCACAGCATTAATAGAATCAAGTTTTAATTGAACATGCCAAGAGTGATGCAGCGAGAAAAAGTGGATTAGCATAGAAATTCATATTGAACCTACAAAGCGTAGGTAGGTTCTCATCATTTTTTGGATAAAATGAGATAGAATATATATAATAATATATATATTGGTTTGAAGATTCCTTTAAAGCCACCTAAAGAGAACCGAGAGTTCATTACATGAATATATTGTTTTTTTATATTGGTTTGATGTTAACCCTCTGTTTATTAGATTAGATCTCTCTTGCATATTGATCGGGTTCTGGTTGTCTACTCACTCAGGACAGGAATACGAACCATGTAATGTTCTTTGTATATCCTTTTCATAAAGTAGGTCCATAATCTCCATGCCTGCTTCAAAGTTCACAAATTCTCCAACCTTTGCTACTGTTCTAAATTCAAATATTCCTTTTTGGGCATAGTTCTTATGCTAGGTTGATGCTACATATTTTGGAAAGAATTATATTACTACGAAGATGAAGAACTAGCTGGCCATCATGTTTAGTTATTTTGACTTTCTACATTGCTTAATTTGCATTAGCATCTCACTTTAGACATGTAATTGTGGTATTTGGAATTTGACTCTGGCTATAAAAAAACTCTTAGTTTGGTGTGGTTTTAAAGTAGCCAAGATAGAGTCTGTTACTATAACAAGTAGGCAAGACTAAATAGAATTGAGGAAAGGTCATTGGTCATTGCATTCATTTTCATTTGTCACACTATAGAATCCATGCCTAATTAAAAATCATTTTGTACATCAATGTTATTGTAGTTGACAATATGTAAATGTTGAGATTTGAAAATTAATCTGTGTTGATCCAGTTGATCTCGATTGCGTTTTAGTATGTTAATCCAAACCAGCTCATTCACACCTGATGCTCTATGAATTGCTTTTAGCATCAAATATCATGCCGAATTTACGCGCGCCTCTCACCCTTCACGAAACCAGCCTCTATTAGCTTCCTCAACCTATTTTTCTATACCCTTCCTCCATAAATCCAGCCTCTATTAGCTTTCTCAACCTATTTTTACAAACCCTATATCTTTCTTTCCAAGTAGATGAGTATTCACAAACAAACATTCCTAGCATATGGGCTGTTGGTGATGTTATGAACCGTGCTAACCTTGCCTCTGTTGTTTTAATGGAGGCAACGTGCTTTGCAGTATGTATCTTTTTGCTGTGCTGTTTATGTTAGCATCTATGAGTTGTGCTATTGTTTTTGCCTCGAACATGTGATTCCTAAAAGAAGAAGAGGGCTTCCATTGTAAAAAAAAGAATAATAATATAAAAGAGGATGACATTATATAGAAGGAGAAACTGTTACCATTACAATGGAATCAGTGGATGGCCTATCCAACCTTTTCAGATACTACCTTTGAGTTGTTGTGACATTGTGTGCTAATTGTCATCTATTTATGTTTTTTGTCTCATAGAAAACAATTTTTGGTGGGGAACCTAGCAAACCGGATTACAGAGATATACCTGTGCAGTTTTCTGGTAACAATTTCTCCTTCTATATAATGTCATCCTCTTTTATATCATAATTCTTTTTTTTATGTCAAAGGTAATAGCAAATATGTTTGGTGTATTCGCTATATTATCCCAGTCCAGTAGAAACTATAGCAGTGTAACCTGTTTTTAGCTTGCAATTTCAAGCTGAGGCCGATGCCGTCAATTTAATTTGCGGAGCTAACCAGATATATCTCTATTTGTTGTTTTGAATTATATACTATTAGGTTTCTGTTAGATTCGAGTGTTGAAAATTTTGTTGGATTCGTTATGTTTAGATCTGAGTTTGCTTGCTCTGTTGCTATTTCATTGTTGGGTTTCTTATTTTGCTTCATTCTTAATTGATTTTGCTCCCCTATGAATGAACGATCTATATATTTTCAGTAATTGTTTGTGATTTTTATATAGCAATAGGGAAATGAAAGCTGCCCTTTCACGAGCACTAGCCTGAGGTGAAATAGATTCTTTTATCCTAGGTGGTGAGGATTCGATGTTTGGACTCTTTTCAATAAACAGTAGCCGAAGATTAATGAGGTATTTGAATATTATAGTCACTCATTATTTTGGATGAGGTAGCCGAAGATCAATAAACAATTTATGTCACCCATTATTTTGGATCTGAGTTTTTCTTGCTCTGGTTTTGGACGATTCTTGATTCTAACTTTTTTTGGGACTCATATGTCGCGGATACTGTACTATTCAACTGGTTGTATATATATCAAAGCTTTTTCGCTATAATATCTTATCAATATATTGAAATCGAGAGAAACCGCCAATCTAAGACACAGATTTCCATATATTGAAATGCATATATAGGTGATGCGTATATAATTCATAATTGTCGTTTATCCATATAGATAATGGGTGTATGATTTGGTTTCGTACGCGTATTGATGAATTGAATTTGTGGCCTTGGTCTTCTGAGAATTTGAAAGTTTATGAATTGAATTATAGGCTATCCATTGATTATTCAATGAAAGAGTCCAATTGATATCACTTTGTTATTGCCGTCGGTCATTGATTTCTTTGTATATCAATTTAAAGAAGATATTGGTCCTGAGTTTTGGGCTACTCAATGGAGATGACAAATTTTTGATCGAGATTGGGATAACGTTGTTTGAAACTGAGGTTATGATGGTGATGGAGGTTATATAAAACTGCAGGGATTTCCAAATATTTCTTCTCAGTCAGGAATATGAAGTTAGGCATATATAATAGAATAAGAAACAAGTTTCCTCTCATCTTCGTGCATGTTAGAAACTTATATTGACTTAATAGTTAATAACATCTTCACAAGTCTATCCAGTATTAGAATCTTTTCCCTATTGAATATACTCATAATGCATGCATTTATGAGACATTCTTTTTGTTTAGTTTCTCTGTTGTTTCCAGTTCGGTATTTGTAATGGTAGATTGATATATATGTATATATATATATATATTCTTTACACGTTTTTTTTTTTCATGGGTTTCAATCAGTTTTCTTTGTCTCATCTTTTTTTGATGAGACAAAACTAAAACTATATCAAAGGGTTAGTTTCATGCATAAGATTACCTATATACTTATATATGCATTATATATGCATTACCTATATATGAGAAACGATATTTATGATTTAGTTCATTTGTAATCTTAATTATGTGTGGCTTCTTAGTTTATTTTATGGTTTATTTTATGGTTAGTTTTCTTGACATTCAAGAATGGAAGAAAGTAAGTAAGTTTGTGGTAAAAATTGTATTTAGTTAGAATGGTGTGACGTTTGACTTAGTTATATACTCTCTATACTGATCATCCCCTGTTACAATCCACAAAGTGTGTGATCTATATTCATGTAGTTTAACTTAGTTATATACTCTTGATTATCATCTCCTATTTCAATATGTTATATATAGGTTATAATATATTTAATCTTAAGATATAATTTAGTGGGTTCATGGAAAAACATGGAGAAATTAAGGTTTTATTTTGAATGATTATGGGGCAACTCATGTTTTAAAGTACAAATACGATCTAACATGCAAGTGTTGATCAGTATTATATTAAACCTGAAGTTTGCATCTGATCTGTATGTCGGTATGCTTGATATGTGGAAACGTACGTACATAAGTCTTCAAAGTAGTGGAATTGAATAAATCATGTCCATCATTTCAAATGTATTTGATTAATGTTTTTCCTCTTATTTGGTATGATGTTGAGATTAATTTATACGTAAAAACTGTACTACCGAATGACATTAATATGGTTCACTATTATTTGTTGTAGGATATCATTAGTCCTCTCTTGATCTGAGACTTTTGCAGATTTCAAGGTTAGAGTTTTTGATCCATTATGTGCTTGAGATTTGGTTGGTTTTTCATCTATGTTTCGATTGATTCCGTTGTTTCTATGCTGGGTCTTTGCTTCATATTGGCTTCTGAATGTTTCAATGTCATAGGTTTTTTTTAATTGCTTATGTATATGATGTGCTTCTATCTGAATGGAAGAAGACTTTAGTTTCTATTGAACTTTTATTTCCTTAAATTTGTATTGATCTCATGTCCGTGATTCCTGTTTAACTCAGTTTAATATCTAGCGACTGCTCACTTACTTCAGCCTTTTCTTTACTGGTTGCTACTGTGTATGTTATTGCATGTGAAAAATTTGGTGGAAACAAAAGTGGTTGTGCTTAACTATGGATTAATGGTCTCTATTCATAGTGCCATTTTTCTTTGTGTTTGGTTATAGTGAATTTTTCTTTGTCATTCAGTGAGTTATATGTTTTATGCTTGCATTTACTTAAATTGTAGTAGTTTTGGGTTTTGGTGGGTTCTACTTCTCTTCTATCTCTTTCCTAATTAACAATCATCTCTTGCTGATTTTCATTAGATTTGCGTGTATGACATTCATATTTAGTATTAATATATCTATTAGAATGAACCAACAATTTCATCGAATGTGCATCATCGAGTTTGTAATTTTGTTTATATGGTGTTTTTGTCTCGATTAGCATTCAAACGATCAATATATATGTATAGCATGTTAACGCTACATGAATTTGAGCATTATTGAGTTCTTTAAATCTGTTAGTATTTAATTTCTCAGCTATCTTGAATTCTCTTTTAATGGGTATTATTAGAACTTTAGGACATAATTGTTGTTCCTATTTAACTTGAAATAAGTCTGTATAAATTTGGAGTTGGTTAGAATTCAGGTTTTGAACAAATCATTAGTTAGGCTGTTTGATTTGTATTTTTTTGGTGATTTTTCTTTTACTTTGATAAAGGGTTTATGCCTAATCTGGGATGTAAATCGGAGAAGTTGAGTTCATGTTATAGAGCCGTAGTTGTAGATGCATTAAGACGTCCTACAATTGTTATTGTTGCGTTAAAGGGTTAAACCTTGCATTTTATTGTGGTGCTGCTTTGTGATATTTGACTTGATTTGGATAATTATGCACCAGAAGTTGTAGTAGTGAATTGTTTTTGAGTTAGGCAATGCCTTTGAATTATTAGAAGTTGTAAGGAATTCATGGAACTGTGGGATACTAAGTATTCTTAAATAGCTGGTTAGTAATGTTTGAAGTGATATTTCGATAAATAGGAAGCAATAAGAAAAATTATATTTTCTATTTTATGAAACAATTAATAATTCAGTGATATAGATGGTGATAATTATTAATGAGAATATGTAGTCGTGATGGTGATAATCAGGTTCATATCGAATTACTGATGCATATTATTATGTCTTCTATTTTAGGTATGGGTCGAAAAAGAAGGTTGCCTTCTATGATTGAGAGCAAGCAATGTGATCAGATAGTAGATTCATTGAGGTGCTTTGAACAGCCAACAATTTCATCAACTGATGTTGATCATGTTTACCCAAGTATTGGAGATATGTCATTTTCAAGCAAGAGACAACGTTTCTTTCAAAATGAGGGTACAAGTACACAATGCGATCAGATGGTCAATTCATTAAACTGCTTTGAAGGGACAACAACTTCATCAACTGTTTTTGATAATGTGTACCCAAGTGCTGAAGATAGGCGGTTTTCAAACAAGAGACAACGTTTCTTTCAGAGCGAGGGTACGAGTACACAATCAACAATATTAGTTGAATAGAGAAACGATGATGAGGAAGATGTTGATGAAAATATAGCAGGTAAACTTAAATCTATAGCGATTTTTTATGCACTATAATAAAATTATAGTAAAACTAACAAATCTCTATTAATGGGTAATATAGGATCTCATTTGATTATCCATGGTCAAGCCTCCTATCAAAAAAGTCGTCAAGGTGAACAACATTCTGTATTATGTTTTTGATTAATGAAAAAAACAATAATTTTTTAATATTTATTTGAATAATTTTTCATGTAGGTGTGATCATAAATTATAAGGATTTCGGCGACGATTCTTACACGTGCACGTACTGCAATGCTCATTTTTGGTTGGGCGAGGCTTTGAAGAGAAAAATCAAAAATAAATTGGTTTATACGAATTGTTGTGAAAAAGGGCAAATTAAACTTCCAATATCAAATCAAACTCCAACATTTCTTGAACAATTATTAAATCCAAATAGTGGTCGTGAAAGCACACTTTTCCGTGAAAATATTCGGGTGTATAATTCTATGTTTGCATTTACTTCTATGGGTGCAAAAATTGATTACAAGATAAATAATGGCACAGCTCCTTATGTATTCAAAATATGTGGACAAGTGCATCATTTGATGGGATCGATATTACCTTTTGCAAATGAATGTCCAAAGTTTGCTCAATTATATGTTTATGACACGGAAAATGAGATTTCGAATCGCATTAATGCCATTGATCCGAATAATGCAAACCAAAATATTGATGTTGTAATTGTTGAAGAATTAGCAAATATGCTTGACAATGTCAATGAATTGGCCAAAAAGTTTCGATCGGTCAGAGATCAATTTGAAAATATTTCGGTACCTAATTGTAATATGACTCTACTTGATCGTCAGTCTACCGATGGCAAGCAATATGAATTACCCAGTGCTTCAGAAATTGCCGGTTTAATTGTTGGTGACATTGGAGAATTTAATTCTAACAGAGATATCATAATTCGATCGGTTGATGGAAATTTGAGGCGAATATCCAAAATACATCCGAAGTTAATGTCATTGCAATATCCGCTACTTTTTCCGTATGGTGAGGATGGATTTAGAACAGATATGTTGTTAGAGTGTACGGAAAGAAAGCATCAGAAAAAAAGAACAAAATTAACGATGATAAAATTTGTCTGCTATCAAATCCACGATCGAGCTAATGATTCAAGCACTTTGTTAAAAGGCGGAAGATTATTTCAACAATACTTGGTTGATGCATATGCGACAGTTGAGGAAAATCGTTTGGAATATATAAGGAATCATCAGCCATTATTGAAGTGTGAAAAATGGAATCAGTTGTCTACTTCTGCTTCAAATGGTGTTACCCGATGTTCAGATGTGGGAAAGACAATTTTTCTTCCGAGTACTCACACTGGGAGTCCTAGAGATATGTTAAATAATTATCAAGATGCTATGGCAATTTGTAGATATTACGGCAATCCAGATCTATTTATAACTTTCACTTGCAATGTTAAATGGCCAGAAATTATGAGATATTTTGAAAAGAAATCAGGATTCAAAGCGGAAGATAGACCATATATTGTTTCTCGGATTTTTAAAATTAAATTGAATGATATGATTGAATTCATTAAATCCGGAGAACCTTTTGGGGTTATTGATGCACATGTTTGTACAATAGAATTCCAAAAACGAGGGTTGCCTCATGCTCATTTATTATTTTGGCTTCAAAGACCATACAAATGTTACACATCAACAGATATAGATTCTATTATTTCAGCTGAATTACCGGATAAAAACATTAATCCAGAACTTTTTGAAATAGTGAGTCAGTTTATGATACACGGTCCTTGCGGTCAATTAAATTCAAAATGTCCATGTATGAGAGACGGAAAATGTACAAAATCTTTTCCAAAACCATACATTTCTAACACTGTGTTTCATGCAATTAAGGCTCCTCAATATAGAAGACGTGATGATGATTCAAAGTTTGTGAATAAAAACGGAATTCATATTGGTAATAATTTTGTTGTTCCATACAATCCAATTTTGTTGTTGAGGTATAATGCTCACATAAATGTTGAATCGTGTTCTCAGTCTATGTTAATAAAATACTTATTTAAATATATAAATAAAGGTCCAGATAGAGCTCGAGTGATGGTTCACGACAATGTAAATGATGAAATACAAAATTATTTGAATTGTCGATATTTGACTCCCCACGAATCTGTGTGGCGATTGTTTGAATTCTCCATTCATTCTAGATATCCTGCAGTGCAATACTTAAAAATTCATTTGCCGAATGAGCAGAGCGTTTTCTTTTATGAAGGTCAATCTCTTGAACAAGTGGTGGAAAACTCAGATGCGGAACGTACTATGTTGACTGCTTGGTTTGATGCGAACACTGTTTATAAGGACGCAGCTAAATTAACTTATGCTCAATTTCCTTCTCAATTTGTTTGGGACAGTGACAACAAAACATGGAATCCAAGAAAAAAACGGTATGACGTTATTGGTAGAATTGCGCACGTACCACCAATTGCAGGGGAATTATTTTACCTACGAATGCTGTTGAATATTCAAAAAGGATGTCGCAATTTTGATTGGATCAGAACAATTAATGGAATTACTTACGCCACTTTTCAGGAAACATGCCGAGCATTGGGGTTACTAGATGATGATAAAGAATGGAACAATGCACTGGTTGAATCTGCATTTACTGCGACCTCTTCTCAGATTAGACAGTTATTTGTTACCATTATTCTTTTCTGTGATGTCTCGAATCCTCGAGCTCTGCTTGATGCGCATTGGATAAGCATGTCTGATGATTTCTTACGCAAAATTCAATCAGAATTCAACATGCCCAATCGTATCATACCTGAGGATGATTTGAAAAATAGCGTTTTATACGAACTTGAAGAATTGTTCAACATGGCATCCACTTCATTGAAAGAACATCATTTGCCAATGCCCAAAATAGAAAAGATACAAGAGTTTAGCAATAAATTAATGAAAGAAGAATTAGATTTTGATTGTGAGACACTTAAAAGTGAATTTTGTGAATTAGTTTCTAAGTTGAATTCGAGTCAGAAAATTATATACGATGAAGTGATTGAAGCTGTGGAACAGAAAACTGAAAAATCATTTTTTGTTTATGGTAGTGGCGGAACAGGAAAAACTTTTTTGTGGAATACTATAATTTCTAAACTGAGATCTGAAGGAAAAATTGTTTTGGCCGTTGCTTCGTCAGGAATTGCTTCTCTTTTACTTCCAAAAGGCAGAACGGCGCATTCACGTTTTAAAATAAAGCCTGTTATAGAGAAAGATTTAAAATGTTCGATAAATAAACAAACACATCTTGCAGAATTAATTGAAAAGGCAGATCTGATCATTTGGGATGAAGCTCCGATGTGCAATAGATGTTGTATGGAATCATTGGATAAAACTCTTCGGGATATTTTGTCAGCAAACTCTGATGATCGAAAGACACAAATACCATTTGGAGGTAAATCAATTTTGTTTGGTGGAGATTTTAGACAGACTTTACCTGTTATAGAAGGAGGAAGTAAATGAGATGTTATTGATGCGTCTTTAAATAATTCATATCTATGGCCACATCTTAAAGTTTTTTGTTTAACAGAAAACATGAGATTATCATCTGTTGGATTGACGACCACTGAAAAAGATGAGATTCAAAATTTTGCAGAATGGATGCTACAGATAGGAGAGGGTCAATTACAGTCAAATTTCCCAACAAATGACCCTGATACATCTTGGATTCATATTCCTGAAGATTTACTCACTGATTCAACTTTAGATCCTATCAAATCAATTTTTACGGCTACTTATCCAAATTTTGATTGTAAATACAATGATACATGTTATTTGAGAGAGCGTGCCATCGTCACGCCGAGAAATGCAACTGTACATGAAATAAATAGATATGCTATTAATTTGTTGCCTGGTGATAAAAAAACATATTTTAGTTCCGATTCAATTTCATTCAACTCTGCTACCTACAGTGATAATAGTCTTTTGTATCCCATAGAATTTTTAAATAAACTTGAATTCAGCGGTCTACCATCACACGAACTTATACTGAAGATTGGAATGCCAATTATGTTATTAAGAAATTTAAATCAAATACAGGGTTTGTGCAATGGAACACGATTGATTGTAACTAATTTGTTTGAAAAATTAATAGAGGCAAAAATGCTAACAGGGACTAATATTGGAGAAAAGGTTTACATTCCAAGGATTGTTTTGATTGCAAATGAAACTAAATGGCCATTCACATTCAAGAGACGACAGTTTCCTGTCAGAGTTTGTTATGCAATGACAATCAACAAAAGTCAAGGTCAATCACTAAACCAAGTCGGAATATATTTGACTGAACCAGTATTTAGTCACGGACAATTATACGTTGCATTATCTAGAGTTACATCAAAAAAAGGCTTAAAGATTATGATACGTAACGGTAACGACATACCAAATAATTATACAAAAAATATAGTTTACAAAGACGTTTTTCAAAACATATGACACTTATATATTGTTTAGGACCAATACGATGTAAATAGTCTTCAGGACCTACAATTATCAAAGTACACCACAATTGTTTGGTGTTGGGCACAAATAGATGACTTCCCAATTTCAAGCACTCTATTAATTACCTCTTGCTTTTCCAATACGATAAGCTGAGGTGTTCGGCACGAATTTTCTATGTGCTTATTCATCTAGAGCTTTGTTCTTCCAAATAGTCTCTCTTCTTCTCCAAACCGTCTCTATACTGCCATTGATGTTGTCATCTACGGTGCCAGTCGGCCGTCACCAGCCATCTCTGACGTAGATGTGAAGCCATGCACCGCCTACATCTACAGCTCCACTCCACAATGTTCAAGAGGTTAGACCCTTCCCTCAAATACTAAACCCTAACCATTCAATTTGGGATTCCGTTTGCTGAATTTAATTTCCGAGTATCACACCGCCCCAAGGGGCGGGTCACCACCTAGTAATAAAACAAAGACAATCTCTACCATAGGCTTTGAAAATTCCTCCATCACCATGAAGATCCACTCGGTGCATGTTGAGGCCGGATGATTACGTGCTTGGAACTTCAATGGACTATTTGACCACACATGTTGGACTACCATGCAATCTTTGAATAAGTGTTTACAATCCTCGACTTCCTGATTACAAAACAAACACAAGAAATCATTCATGTATACCTTATATATGCCGTAACACCACTTTTGTAGGAAGAATTCCTTTGCATAGTCTCCATACAAACGCTCTGATTTTCGATGGCACTTAAATTGACTTCCACCTTTAACTCCTCACACTCGATGTCGACGATGAAGCTTGTTATCCCAAAGATTCCGTGACCCACGCTGCATGGTAACCCAACTTCACCGAGTATTATCCATTTTTGTCCCAGTGCCAGGTCAAATAATCCACCCACTCTCCCGCTAGGACCTAATGGGATTCGCGAGAAAACGTTGGCCTCCTCCTTTGTAAAATAATGATCAAGCAAATCCATATTCCATTCTCTAGACTCCGTAAGCAGCTCACTCATCACCAAATCCTTGTTCTCACCAGAGGGAAGTGAGAAAGGTTTAAAAGCATAAGGTAGTGGAACCCTGGGGTCCTTCCATACTCGTACACCCCACCCCGACCACTTATCACTTGATATCTTAGTCCACTCTTCAGTACATCCCAATCTTTATGTATCCTACGCCATGCATAAGAAATACCTTGTTCAACTTCAGCCTTTAACAATGAGCACAACGGAAAATACCTTGCGTTAAGCAATATTGACACAAGTGAGTTAGGATTTCGCAGTAGTCTCCATCCATGTTTAGCAAGCAAGGCCATATTGAACAACTTCATATTTCGAAACCCCATTACTCTTTCTTCTTTTGGAGCACACGACTTCTCACATGCTAACCAGTGGATCTTCTTATCATCGGCCTTATCTCCCCACCAAAATTGGGCCATGAGTTGATGCATAACATTACACATATAACTTGGGACCTCAAAACTCATCACAAAAGTCGGAATCACTTATGCCACAACTTTAATCAACACTTCCTTCCCAGTTACGCTTATAGTTTTTTCACGCTAACCTTGAGTACGGTTACGAATCTTCTCATTGAGAAAATCGGAAGCTTCTTTTTTAGAATATGAGATCTCGGTAGAAAGACCAAGATACCTATCGTGCTTGTCTACCCTTGTCATGCCAAGACGGCCAGATCATGCTGCACCCCAATATGAATATTATGACTGAAACATATACTACTTTTTTGCAAGTTTATTTTTTGACCAGACGCAGCAGAATATGTAGTCAAAATCTTCTTTTCCACATCACAATTATTCTCATCTGCTTGGAAAGAGATAAATGAATCATCAAGAAAGAGCACATGACTTATAGTAGGAGCACCTAGGCAGATTGTGACTCCTGTTAGACAACCCCGAGACTTCGTTGCTAGCAACATACGAGAGAGCACCTCTGCATATAAAAGAAATAAATATGGAAAAATTGAGTCGCCTTGTCTGATGCCACGAGGTTCGCTATTCACAACAAAAGAGTAGCTAACCGTTCGCACACATCGCATAATTTTCTCCACCCACTTTGGACAAAAACCAATCTTCCACATAATATCCTCCAGAAAACACCATTCCGCTCTATCGTATTTCTTACTTATATCAAGTTTGATAGCTCCAAATCGAGTACCACCACCATATTACCTCTTCATAAAGTGTGAGACCTCAAACGCCAAAATAGAATTATCATAGATTAATCCGTCAGGGACAAATGCACTTTGATAAGGAGAATTCATGTTCTCTAACAATGGGTTCAAACGGTTTGCAAGAACTTTGGACCCAATCTTGTAAAAGACTTTACAAAGGATAATTGGTCAATACTATCCTATCATAAAAGGCGTCTTCGTTATTGGAAATAAAGTGACATAGGTATTCTTAATCTGCTTCGAATTCATAGCTTCATCTGAAGAAAGAAACAACTTCACTGCCTCAATAACATTTGCTCCCATAATATGCCAGAACTTCTGATAAAAACATGGAGCAAACCCATCAGACCCTGGCACCTTAGCTGGTTTCATTTGCTTTAGCGCTGCAAAAACCTCTTCACTCGATATCTCACGAGTTAACTATGCATTCATGTTGTTAGTCACCATATTAGGAAGACACCAGAGGACTTAAAAAGATAATGAATTTTTTTACTATCACCTCACTAATATCTTCATCGTAGCTGGCTAAGTAATTTAGCTTAAGGTTACCACAGTAATTAACAAAGTAGGTTTTTTTTTCTTAATTTTCACTTTTTCTACGGTAGTTTACCGTGTTTTATAGTTTCACTTCCTATTTTCAGAGGTCTGCTCTCTTAAGGGACACATTTTAAGGAATGAAAATGAATAAGTACATTTAACTGTTGTGATTGAAAATAATTAACATGACCCAATCATAATTTTTGTGTTTTTAAATCACTACCACAATAAACACTATAACCGACGAGATCTGTAAAACTATAACCGACGAGATAAAAATCTCGTCGGTTATAGTGGAAAAAATATTTTTTTAATTTTTTTTTTTTAAAAAAATAAAAAATGTCGTCGGTTATAGTACTATGACCGACGAGATTTTTTATTTTTTAAAAAAAAAAATTAAAAAAAATATTTTTTCCACTATAACCGACGAGATTTTTATCTCGTCGGTTATAGTTTTACAGATCTCGTCGGTTATAGTGTTTATTGTGGTAGTGAATCACAATTTTTGGATTTGCTTATTCCATTTTATGCCTTAAATACATCCCTTAGGAACTCAAACTTGCCTATTTTCATTCTGGTAACTAATTCAGATGTAACAGTAATAAAAATTCTTTTTTGATTCTTTTTTCGATTTTTGAATGATTTCAATAGATTTTAATATTTTATTTTAATCCATAAGACCATAACTAAAAATAAATTTAATTAAATAATTAACTTATACACACAGTACTATGTGTGTGTGCTTACTCTAATGTTATTGACCTTTTTTTCCCGATTAATCTATACTATAATTTAAGAAAAGTTAGTTTCTTTCTTTCTTTGAGGGGTACAAATATTTATCCACTATATGATCAAAATCGGAAGCAATACAAAAGGAGCTGTGGAGTATCCACTTTCAAGGACACACCCCTATGCTCTCAAACTCGTCAAGGAGAGTGCTTTGCTTCACACCGAAGAAGCTGTGGAGTATAGATTTCCGTCGCTCAGATAGAGACATGAAGAAACAAAGTCCTAAACCTACTATGCAAAAAGAATCCACCGGACGGGGTTGGTGCTCTCCCCGTCCTAAATCGCTTCTTAGAAGTCAGGTAGTGGCCTACGCTATGATGGCATTCTACCTCACGGCAGTGGCACGCCGACGCACATCTACACACGGTCGAGAAAAAGAGATAGTTTGAAGACTTCTCACTAGCCTGAGAATTTCTTAGTCAAGCACTTATATTTACTTTGATATGAATACTCCTTAACTTAAGCAGAATTACAATATTTCAAAGGTGAAATTTGGAGTAGGTACGCAATTTAACAAAAAATTATGGCATATACATGTTAAATTTCCCAAGGGTCCATGTCCTTTATAAGGAGTTATGGCATATACATTATAAACGGCTCGGGAGAAGAAAATTAGAAAAACGACGAGCAGATTTTCTAATCCAACCGCTATATATGGGCGAACGTGATTAGAACTCAAAACAGCAAAAGGAAGAGAGCTCGATTCTAAAATTTATCTCATGCAAATGATGCCGGAGGTCTTCATCGACGGAACTCTTTCACTAGTACTTGTTGCCTTATTCATCATTCTGTTATACAGATGGTGGTCGTCCATCCTCACAAATGGTACAAAAAATTCACCACCTTCTCCACCAAAATTCCCAATAATCGGAAACCTTCACCAATTACTAGGCTCTCCAAGCATTCCAACCCATCGCAAACTCCAAGCCTTATCTCAAGTTCATGGCCCTCGCAAACACCAAAAAAAAAAACTTACAGGATTGTGTTGTTCTTTCTGTCATGATGATCTTCTGTAATATACACCTTTAGAATTCTAAGTAAATGGGACTTCTTGGTGAATATGTTGTGTGTAATACAGGGACCAATCAAGGCTATATATAGAGAACGAATCATACAATCACATCCATTAAGCAATTGTTGTATCTGTTCAATTTCAGAAACTGATCTGAACCAATGTGAACCAATGCATCAGTTCTGAACCAATGTGAACCAATGTATCAGTTCTGTTGAACTGATGTGCCTTTTGAAGTTACTGCAATATATACACAGATATAACTATGTATTCGAAAACATAGATTGGTCTATGACAGATCCTCTTTGAATTCCTATATTGATCATGTACAGGATTCAGAATATACAAAGAAGAATAATGTCATGTTCTTGAGTTGTTCTAACAATCTCCCACTGAACTTGACATTATTTAAATTCTAAACATGTATAATGACACAATATGCTGAAGTGTCGACTGGAATTTTAAGTGGTCAATCTGATTCTATGTTCTATCAATTGCAAAAGTTATGTTGGATTTAAAAATAACTTGATGGATTGACAAAACATCAGTATTTCAAAACCACAACAACACAAATACAATCTGTAAACTACTAAATGCAGTAACAAGTATATTTTTATACTTAAGCAATATTATGAAACAAAATATACTCCCAATGTCCTACAAAAATTTCAATCCATGATCGAAAACTCAATATATTTCATACTAGAAGAATTCTGCAGATACTTTAATTATGAAATATGGAATGAATGAACTATTTATGAATTGTATTCATACAGAATGAATAACTTAGTACATATATAATACTAAAATTATGTCTTTATGATGCTGCTAGTTCATATCAGCATCCAAATTTTCTAAAATCCCCATGGCTTTGACATGTTTGACAAAACCAGATACTGGTAATGCTTTAGTGAAAGGATCGGCTAACTGATCTTTGGTGCCTATTTTGATGACTTCAATCTCATTATCCCTCACACTCTCCCTAACTGAAAAGTATTTAACATCTATGTTTTTGGAATGAGAAGTCCTTCTGTTGTTCTTTGAAAAGAATACTGCTGAAGCATTATCACAATAAATAGTCATAGGCTTCCTGATTGATTCTAGCAGCTGTAGTTTTAAAACAAAATTTCTCAACCATAAACCTTGTCCAGTTGCTTCATGCACAGCTATATATTCTGCTTGAAAGGTTGATGTGGCTGTTAAAGTCTGCTTTGTTGTTTTCCATGAAATTGCACCTCCAGCAAGCATAAATATATATCCAGAACAAGACTTTAAGTCATCAATGTCTTGCTTATATGATGCATCTGCATAACCTTCTATCTTCAACTCTTTATCTTCCATTTTCCTGTAGACTAACATATGATCTCTTGTATGTTTCAAATACCTCAATACTTTCTTCCCAGCAATCCAATGCTCATGTCCAGGATCTGATTGATACCTTGATAACATATTTACAGCAAAAGCTATATCTGGTCTGGTACAGACTTGTGCATACATAAGACTTCCAACCAGTCTAGCATATGGCATATTCTGCATGTTTTTCTTTTCCAGCAGATTTTTAGGACATTGTCCTTTATGCAGCTTATCACCTCTAGACATAGGTGACTCTCCTCCTTTACAATTCTGCATGTTAAACCTATGTAATATCTTATCAATGTAGCCTTTCTGTGAGAGACCTAGCATACTCCTTTCCCTGTCTCTGATAATCTCTATCCCCAAAACATAATGAGCCTCACCCATATCTTTCATATCAAACTGATTTGAAAGAAAATGTTTTGTTTATTTTAACAAGGATATGTTACTACTAGCCAACAAGATATCATCAACATATAAGATCATCAAGATAAAATCACTCCCACTGATTTTCAGATAAATGCATTCATCTAATTTATTCTCCAGAAAACCAAAATTAGTGATTACCTTGTCAAATTTGAGATACCATTGTCTGCTGGCTTGTTTAAGTCCATAAATTGATTTTCTGAGTTTGCATATTTTCTTTTCACCTTGTTCATACCCCTCTGGCTGCAACATATAGATTTCTTCTTTCAGGTCACCATTTAAAAATGCTGTCTTTACATCCATTTGATGCAGCTCTAGATCATAGTGTGCCACCAAAGCCATTAAAATTCGTAATGAATCCTTTGTAGAGACTGGTGAAAAAGTCTCATTGTAATCAACTCCTTCTCTCTGATTATACCCTTTTCCCACCAATCTTGCCTTGTACCTTTCAACATTGCCATTAGCATCCCTTTTGGTTTTGAACACCCACTTACAACCTATTGGTCTACATCCATCAGGTTTGTCTGTGAGTATCCAAACCTTGTTTTTGGACATGCTTTCTAATTCTTCTTCCATGGCTTGCTTCCATTTGTTATAGTTTGCTGACTTCATTGCTTGTTGTATTGTACATGGATCTTTTTCCTCATCTAAATCATATTCCACTTCCATTTGGTATACATGGTAGTCATCAGGAATTGCTGACTTCCTTTCCCTTGTTGACCTTCTTAACATATTCTGATCTGGTTGTATTGGTTCTTGAACTACAGGCTGCTCCAAAACTGCATCTTCTTCTTGATTTGCAACTTCTAATGCTATACCTTCAATGATATTATCATCTTGTTCTTCTATTTGTGGTGGGATGATTTCTAATGCAGCAGGTATAGTTGCAGGCTCTTTTTCAATGATATTTTCTTCTGTACTAGATTCAGGATAAGCAAACCATTCTATAAAACTGTCATTGCTTGAGTTGGCTTCTTCATAAGTATCAAGATATGCTTGCTGATCAAACTCTTCATCAATGAATATAGCTTTTGGTACTTCAATGACTCTAGTACTTCTTTTTGGGCAATAGATTTTGAAACCTTTAGATTTCTCAGGATAGCCAATAAAATAGCCACTTACAGATTGAGAATCAAATTTAGCTCCATCTTCTGTCTTGTATATCTTTGCCTCTGTATTACATCCCCATATATGTAGGTGATTTAAACTAGGTTTATAACCACACCATAACTCATAAGGCGTTTTTGACACTGCTTTGCTGGGAGTCCTATTGCAAATATAATTTGCCATTTTCAATGCTTCTCCCCATAGAAACTTTGGTAGTCCAGACCTAATGATCATACTCCTAACCATATTAATCAAGGTTCTGTTTCTCCTCTCTGAAACTCCATTTTGTTGTGGAGTGTATGGAGTTGTATACTGTGCTTTTATACCACAGTCTTGTAAATATAAGGCAAATGGACCTTTGTGTTGGCCCCTTTCTGTATATTTGCCAAAATATTCACCCCCTCGATCTGATCTGACAGTCTTGATGAGGTTTCCAGTTTGTCTTTCAACCTCAGTTTTAAAAATTTTGAAGGTATCCAAAGCTTGAGATTTTTCAGAAATTAAGTATGTGTAACAAAATCTGGAAAAATCATCTATAAAGGTAATGAAATAGTAATTTCCACAAATGGTTTTAACTGGAAAAGGGCCACAAATGTCTGTATGTATTAGTTCTAAGAGTATTTCACTTCTTTTAGTTCCAAATTTTCTGGTTTTGGTCATTTTTCCCTTTAAACAATCCACACAGGTTTTGAAATCTGTAAAATCCAGGTCTGGAAGAATTTCTTGCTTAACCAGTATCTTAAGCCTTTCTTTAGATATGTGACCCAAACGTTTATGCCACAGAAAAGATGAGGTTTGCTGATTATGCTTTCTTTTTGTACCAGGATATCTGTTTATATTGAAAACCTCTTTATATGTTGATGGATCAGTTTGTACAAATTCACAATCAACTTTCCAATAACCATTATCTACAAAAGCTTTTCCAAAACATCTAGATAAATAAGTTAAGTACATAACATTATTATCACTACTGAAATCAAAACCTTTGTTTAAGGTATATAAGGATCCAGAAATTAAGTTTCTTCTTATACTAGGAATGTAGTATACGTTTTCCAGAACTAATACAAATTTATTAAACTTAAGTTTGACAGTTCCTACTGCTTTCACAGCCATTTTCTGTCCATTTGCTGCACACACCTTTGTTTCTTGCTTACTTGGGACTGTTATCCTTTGCAAGCCCTTCAATGAATTGACAATATGAATAGGTGAGCCAGTGTCAAAACACCATGTATTGTCTATTTCAGAATTATTAGACTGAATGTTAAAAACTGATTTTATAGACGTACCCTTTTTAGATAACCAAGCTTTGAAACCTTCACAATCTTTCTTGAAATGTCCTTGTTTCTTGCAGAAAAAGCATTTTAAAGTTTTGGAGGACTTACTTTTACTGATGTCTGCCTTAGGACCTGAGTTTGATGAAAAACCCTTGTGCTTGTTCTTCTTGACTTTGGAGATGTAGTTAACAGATACATCCTTGCCTTTCTTCTTGATCTCATCCTCCACTTCAACACATAGTGATATCATCTCATTCACAGTCCAGTTCTCCTTTTGTGTCTTGTAGAGTGACTTTAGGTTGTCATATTCATCTGGTAGTTTAGGAAAGAGTCCTCTACTGTCATGTTCAGATCCTTTAATTTGTTTGCAATGTCTGAACCTCTCATAATAAATTCTCTGATGCTTCCCTTTCCTTTATACTCCAGATGCATTAAGGCCTTCATGAGATTATTAGTTTCAGCCTTATCTGAAATTTTGTACTTCTCTTCTATAGAAGTAAAGTACTCCTTTGCAGTCTCAGATAAAGGAATGCTTCCTCTTACATTCTCAGTCATGCTTTTCTTAATCATGATCAATGCCATTTTGTTGTGTTTTGTCCATCTGTCATGTTTTTCCTTGTCTTCTTTGCTTGAATCTGGTGTGAGTTCAGCCGGTGGATCATCCTTCAAAACATGATCATAACCCAGTATCCCCAAGTTCAATTCAATGTCAGCCTTCCACTTCTTATAATTCGAGCCACTCAGCAATTCAATCTGATTTATGCTCATGGGAAAATGCATGGCTGCATATAAAATTAAGTCCCAAATGAATGAAAACAAATATCTGAGTATTCATTCATACTGTAATATAAGCAAACTAAATCAAAATAAAATTCTGACACCTTTGGATGTACTGATTTCAGATTGATTATTAAGGTTTATTTATGTATCTGTATGTTTGCAAAGTTGTAAACCAAATGCTTAACATATTCTTCTTTGGAAGCTTATATTAATTTGATTTTAAGTTTATCAAAACTGCAGACTTGAAGTATTGATGCATAGATTAGATTTCTGATACACTAATTGTACTTTGGTAACAGTTAGTGAGTGAATTCTAACATCTTTACTTGATCTAAATTTCAATCGTAGTTTGAATTCTTGTATTATAACTACTTTGGCAGTTTAATGATATGAATTCGTTCATGATTGAAGTAATGATTTTAATTTTATGCAGATGGTATGCATCAAAACACAATGATCGATTTGAAAAGAATAGCAAAATTTTATACAGAAGGAATTGAAATTGATCTTTGTTCAAAATATATATGCGGATTAGTGGTTCCCAAGATCTTTCTTAAGAAACACAGAACTTGAGTTTTACAGAACCAATCATGGCTCTGATACCAATTGTTAGATAACTTAATTTCTAGTGATTTGAATTCTGCAAAACTCATGATAAGAACATCTGTGTTCATAGAATGAAAACGAAAAAAAAAAAACTTACAGGATTGTGTTGTTCTTTCTGTCATGATGATCTTCTGTAATATACACCTTTAGAATTCTAAGTAAATGGGACTTCTTGGTGAATATGTTGTGTGTAATACAGGGACCAATCAAGGCTATATATAGAGAACGAATCATACAATCACATCCATTAAGCAATTGTTGTATCTGTTCAATTTCAGAAACTGATCTGAACCAATGTGAACCAATGTATCAGTTCTGTTGAACTGATGTGCCTTTTGAAGTTACTGCAATATATACACAGATATAACTATGTATTCGAAAACATAGATTGGTCTATGACAGATCCTCTTTGAATTCCTATATTGATCATGTACAGGATTCAGAATATACAAAGAAGAATAATGTCATGTTCTTGAGTTGTTCTAACATCATGCTCCTCCACCTTGGCAGTGCCCCCGTCCTCGTTGTCTCGACGGCGGAGGCAGCCCGCGAGATCTTAAAGACTCATGACATCGCATTCTCAAGCAGACCCAAATCTGCTGTATTTGAGAAGCTTCTGTACAACTACAAAGACGTGGCAATGGCACCATACGGCGAGTACTGGAGGAAAGTAAAGAGTATATGTGTGTTGAATCTATTGAGTAACAAGAAGGTTCGGTCCTTCCGCAGCGTGAGAGAAGAGGAAACGAAATCCATGATCAACAAGATAAGGGAAACAGCGTCGAGAGGAGGAGTTGTAAACTTGAGGACGATGCTCATGTCGCTTACCAACGACGTCGTCTCGACAGTGGCTCTGGGGAAGAAGTACCACGATGATGCAGAGTTCAAAGAGCTTTCGGTGAAGTTTACGGAGTTGGCTGGAAGTCGTCATGTTGGGGATTATATCCCATGGCTTGGTTGGGTGAGCCGTCTTAGTGGTTTGGATGCAAAATTAGTCAAGCTGGCTAAGCGTTTCGACGATTTTTTGGAGACGGTTCTCCAAGAGCATATCGATACAAGTTCCAACACTAGTACCAAAGATTATCAAAGCCATGTCCCTGCAGCTGATGAACCATACAAAGATCTAGTTGACGTTTTACTTGAGCTCCAACGGGAAAATTCACTAGGGCTTACCATCGACAGAGTTGGCATAAAGGCTGTTATTTTGGTCTCTCTCTCCCTCTCTCTCTCTCTTACATTAACCATGCATAATATCGATTCGCTAGCTTAGTTATGATAAAATTGATCGATGTGCAGGATATGTTTGTCGCTGGAACTGATACCTCAGGAACACTTATGGAGTGGGCAATGGCTGAACTTCTGAAGCACCCTAGGGTCATGAGCAAATTGCAGAAAGAAGTTAGGGGTATGAACAAAAAAGAAGAAGAATTATTAACAGAAGATGACTTGGTTGATATGCCCTACTTGAAGGCAGTGATTAAGGAGTCTCTTCGCTTACATCCTCCAAATACTCTATCATTGCCAAGACTGTCAACCGAAGATGTGAATATAAATGGTTACGACATCAAGGCCAACACACAAGTCCTAGTGAATGTCTGGCAGATTGGGAGAGATCCTAAGTATTACAATTACAAGTCAGAAGAGTTTGAGCCAGAAAGATTCTTGGAGGCAAAGAGTGGTCTAAGTTATAAAGGGAATGACTTCGAGTTTATTCCTTTCGGAGCTGGTAGGAGACTTTGTCCTGGAATTCAGTTTGCTATGAGTGTCAGTGAGATTGCTCTGGCCAATTTGTTTCACAAGTTTGATTGGACATTGTCGGGTGGAGTAAGGAATGAGGATTTAGACATGACCGAATCATCTGGTTTCACCATTCATATGAAATATCCTTTAAAAGCAGTTGCTATTCCATATACATCCGTTTAACGTATGTATTGATATGTGTTTATTTATGTTGTACTGTTTTATAGTATATTGTTCATTTGTTTGATATTCAGTGTATTGGATTAAGAAGTTATTGAATTGAATAAGTCATGTGAAAGAAAGTTAAGATGATGTTATATTATTTCGAAGTAGATTTTTTCCATAGTTTGGATTAAAAAGTAATGCAACTGAAAGGAAGATATCCCAAGCCTTATGTTAGCTCCACTACAAGAAAAATGTACTTAGACGACGGAATCCTTAGACCGCGAAAACTTCTCCGTGGTCTAAGTGAACACTTAGACGACGAAGATGTCTTTTTCCGTCGTCTAAGTGTTCACTTAGACCGCGGAGAAAGTTTCCGCGGTCTAAGTGTCACTTAGACCGCGAAAAAAGACATCTTCGTCGTCTAAGTGAAATTTCAAAAATTCAAAAATTTCACTTAGACCGCGGAGAAAGTTTCAACGGTCTAAGTGTTCACTTAGACCGCGGAAAAAGACGTCTCCGTCGTCTAAGTAAAATTTCAAAAATTCAAAAATTTCACTTAAACCGCGGAGAAAGTTTCCGCGGTCTAAGTGTTCACTTAAACCGCAGAAAAAACCATCTCCGTCGTCTAAGTGAAATTTTTGAATTTTTAGAACCAGCGCCCAATTAATTTGGGTTTAGGGTTTAGGGTCTCCGCAGTGTGGGTGACACTTAGACGACGGAAAAAGACATCTCCGTCGTCTAAGTACTTTAACTCTAAACCCTAAGACCCTTACCCCTGAATTACGAAATTTTCACTTAGACGACGCAAATGCACGTTTCCGTCGTCTAAGTGTGACGGAAACGTGCAGTTGCGTCGTCTAAGTGAAAATTTTATAATTTCACCTAAGACAACGGCCATCTAAACCATGTCCCAATGCATATTCTTTTCGTCGAAACCATAGAGTAAATAATGCTTGGAGTGTGAGCGTCGACGGTTCCAAAATAAGACTTACGGATTTTCGTGTATCCACGTTTCCGGTTTGTAAAAAATTTGGTTTTGCGGTTGACTGTGCCGATGAAACCCTTAATGAACTTACTATTTTGGAAAAATTATTCGGTTTATATATTGTCTTATGGCGAATGTATCCAACGGTTATTTTGTCCAAATTCAATTTCATTAATATCGATAGGCAATAAGCCTATACTTAATAACACTTAAGTTATACACATTAGTAGATACTTAACAAGTTTAAAGACGTAAGATTATTCGTCGTCTTAAATTCAATTATTTATATATACGATTCGTTAATCGATATTTTACGACTATTTCATTCGAATGACCAATCGGAAACTTCCTTGCGAATTATTTTTAAAAATTAATTTTACGACTATTTCACCTGGACCACGGAGATGGACCATCTCCGTGGTCTAAGTGAATTTTTTTAAAACTAAATTTCTGAAAAATTTATTTTGGAGAAAATTGAAAATTTTTAAAAATTCACTTAGACCACGGACATGACCATCTCCGTGGTCTAAGTGAATTTTTAAAACTAAATTAATTTCTGAAAAATTAATTTTGGAGAAAATTAAAAAAAAAATTAAAATTCACTTAGACCACGGAGATGACCATCTCCGTGGTCTAAGTGAATTTTTAAAACTAAATAAATTTCTGAAAAATATATTTTGGAGAAAATTGAAAAATTTTAAAAATTCACTTAGACCACGGAGATAACCATCTCTGTGGTCTAAGTGAATTTTTAAAATAAATTTTTGAAAAATTTATTTTGGAGAAAATTGAAAAATTTTAAAAATTCACTTAGACCACGGAGATGACCATCTTCGTGGTCTAAGTGAATTTTTTCAAACTAAATTTCTGAAAAATTTATTTTGGAGAAAATTGAAAAATGCCGCCAATTATTTTCACTTAGACGAAGAAAAATAAGAAATTCCGTCGTCTAAGTCAAAATAATTGGCGGCAATTTTTCCCACTAAAATTTTGGGAAAAATTTAAATCACTTGGACGACGGAAATACTGATTTTCCGTCGTCTAAGTGAAAAATTGGCGGCATTTTTTTTAAAATTTAAAGCACTTAGACGACGGAAAATCAATATTTCCGTTGTCTAAGTGAAAATAATTGGCGGCATTTTTAAAAAATTAAAGCACTTAGACGACGAAAAATACTGATTTTCCGTCGTCTAAGTGTTTTAAAACCCTTTAAATTCATCATTTTCTCAATCTCTCTTCATTTTTTCCCATCCACTCTCTCTCTCCCTCTCTCCCTCTGTCCCCCCCAATCAAACCACTCACCATATATCATCACCACCACCATCATCATCACCACCACCACAGTCGCCGCCACCACCGACATCACTACCGTCGTCGCCATCACCGACATCACCACCGTCGCTGCCACCACCACACACTACCACCACCACCTACAACGTCGCCTCCACCACCACCACACACCACTAGCTACCGCCTACATTGTCCCCTCCACCACCGGCCTCCACATTCCGGCCACCACCACCGGCGCCGCCGCCACCACCACCACCGCCTATAATTAGTTTATTTTTAGGTTAATTTAGTTTATTTAGGCTAGATTAATTTATTATATTATATTATGAATTTTGTATTTAAATTCATAATAATTAATATTCAATAAATTTTGCAATATTATGAATATTGATATACAAAAAATTAAATGAAAAATTCATGAAATGCTAATTATTAATTTAATAATTAGCATTTCATGAATTTTTCATTTAATTTTTTTTTTACAAAATCCCCACTTAGACGACGGAATAACAACATTTTCGTCGTCTAAGTGATTACCTAGACCGCGGAGCTGAACGCTTTCCGCGGTCTAAGTTTTCACTTAGACGACGGAAAATAAATTCTCCGTCATCTAAGTGAGACTTAGACCGCAGACATTCTCCGCGGTCTAAGTGAAAACTAGGACCGCGCAAAAGACTCCGCGGTCTAAGTTTTCACTTAGACGACGGAGAATGAATTCTCCGTCGTCTAAGTGCTTGGACGACAGCACTTGGAGCACGGAACTTGGAGGACGGAGATTCCGTCGTCTAAGTACTTAGACGACGGAAAAACGCACCTAGACGACGGAAACGCTCCGCGGTCTAGGTGCGTTTTTCTTGTAGTGCGTGCTCCTCTTGAGTCTATCTGTCATATATAGATTTTGAATATAGAGATCAACAAGCTTTCACTTGCATTTCGATACGATATCCATCAATTTAGATTTCAGATATCATGAAAATAGTGGTCCTGGACTCCTGGCTTAGGAGATGGATTACACACACACACTTAATTTCAAGACGATATGATTTGGTTCAAATAGTACATGATCATCTATCATGTGTCAAGGTTTTGATGGATGCCCTCAAATCCTATATATTTTATTAAAGAGAAAATTTAACAAATATTACCTCAACTTTTTTTCATTCGAAATTTTCATATCTCAACTTTACAAAATATCAGAAGTTCAGAATTATACTCAACTTTTGACATCAACCCAAAAATCATATCTGCTGTTACAAACACTGTTAATCTTATGCCCCTGAAAACATGACGTACATGTTAGTAACGACGGGTATGAATTTTGGGTCAGGATTCAAAGTTGAGGTATGGTTATCATATTTTGTAAAATTCAGGTATGAAAATTTAGAATGAAGAAAGTTGAGATACTGTTTGATGAAATTTCCCTTTATTGAATGGTTTTGCAAAATTTTGATGTCGAAGCGTAAAACATGCACCACACTGATCACGATACAATGATATATATACTATACAGTAAACTGAAACAATTTTAGAGAGATAAATTTTTCCATGTGACCATCAGTCCAACTTATTCCTTTGACGCACCAATACTTATTTGACACCTGGCAAATTGATCTTCACACTTAACGGTATCTTCTATATCTTTTGCACAGTTGCACACTATACTGTAGGTCACAGGTCTTCATCAGCAAAATTAAGAATCTCCAAATGATCCCTCAAAATTCTCAAATCTAATAGGATGATTATGGTTCGTCATAAATAGTGAAAGATTTACAATTCGGCTGCAAGCCCACTAGTTAGTTTTGATAAGGAAGATTACAGTTCGACAAACTCAATCCCCACTCACTGGGCGTAATTCAAACATTCATAAACTATTGACCTTTAGTAACTCAAATTAGAATTCTATTTTAATTTAGGTAATTAAGTTGACACTCAGTAGCTACTTGTGAATAACAATGAAAGAGAAGATCTCATGGAAATGATTTTATTTAATTATCAGTTGTGAGAAACATAAATATTCATGAGCCATGATCTTGATGTGATACCCATTGAAAATCAAAGTTGCTTTGCAGGGAAAATCTGGTCCAACCATAGACCATGAGGAAGATGAAGAAAGAACATAACTCCAACAACAGACGGAAGAAGAAAACTACTGCAGAGAGTGAAACTAAAAATGACAGGTGGCAAAAAGTTATTGGAGCGTCGTCAAAGGGATGAGTTAGGACTGATGATCATATAGAGAAGAGACAGTACGTTTATGGGGAGCAGAATTGATGGGGCAGTACGTATGTTTTTCATGTCTCGATGTTGCGAAAATACATTCCAGATCCATCACATGTTTTAGCGCCATATCAGCTTCTTATCCGGGAAGATTTGACATATGTGGAGGAGCCAGTACAGATTCTCGATCGGCGTGAGCAGGAATTGAGACACAGAGTCATACCGCTTGTGAAGGTCTTATGGTAGAATCATTCAGTTGAAGAAGTCACTTGGGAGACCGAGCAACATATGTGGGAGCAGTATCCTCATCTGTTCACTTAGCAGGTACGTAAATTTCGAGGTCGAATTTTTTTTAAGGGGGGTAGATTTGTGACGACCCGGACCGGAATTAGAATAGTAATAGACTTAATCTGCGAGTTTTATGAGTAATTGAGGTTTATCATAATTAATCGGATATGCAACTTCATTCACGACTTATTTTTCGGACACGAATTTGATTTGATTTGAGTTTGTTTGTGGGAAATGTAGAGAATTTGATTTCGAGTTCGTGGGAACTTTCCGAGGATTTTTAGGATAATCGAGGAATATAAAATGAATATTTGAACTTATCGCCGAGTTAGTCGTGTTTATCCGTTCGAGTTTGAGTTATCCGAATTGCGGATAGAGTTGATTCGTGACATATAAATAGCCGAATAGTCGTAAATTTATCGAAAAAGTGCGAAAATGAGCTATTTGACCGAGTTGACTGAGCTGGGCCGAGTTGACCGAGTCAACCCGTGGTTGACTCAGTGAGTCCGTGACTCGCCGTCGTGGTGACTGCTGGAATACGGTGCGGTTGCCGGAGGTAAAGGTAAGGCTTTGAAGCTTAGGACTTGGTCTTTCGATTGATATATATATACATATATATGGTGAGTTTTGGTTGTGTTTTGGTTGGTGAAATGTGATGGTGAATGTGGCCGGAATTGGGTTTGATGGGGGGTGGCGTTCCGGTGAATTTTCGGTCGGTTCTTGGGGTGGAATGGACTGCGCTCGAGCCAAGGGTGAAAAACCCCTTAGTTTGAGACGTTTTGGTGCTATGACGGTGCCGGAATCGGCCGGGAAAGTTTTCCAGAGATTCTTAGCCGTGGAGCTTTCGAGCTGGTTTTGGGCTAGTTGCCGTCCGATTTGGGTTATGGTGCAGAAGGGTTTTGGACTGGGCTTGATGAGAGGAAGCTGTGGTGGTCTTGGTCGCCGGAAAATCTCTCCGGTGACGGCGCGCCGCCGTTGGCGACGATGGTAAACGGCGGAGCTCCGGCGAGGCGTTGACTTTTTGGATTTTGTCAAGTTTGATACCGTTTTGCTCGTAATCGCGCCTCGATCGTCGCCTTGAGGTTTTCAAGTTGATTTGAGCGGTGGATTTTAAGTCGAAGGTTTTGGGGAGTATATTTGGGGTTTTCGGCGATTCTTTTGTTATTCGAGTTGTATATTTCTGGAAATGGTTGATTTCCGAGGTGTGGTTCAGAGTATTGAATTATGATTTTGATCAGTGACATTTTCTGATTATTTAGGGGATCGAGATCGTACGTTGGGCGAGGGATCTTCCACTGGATCTCGGGATTAGCGCGTTTGCGCACTGTGCTTGTCTGTGAGTGGACACTTTTCTTTTCACTGATTAGTTGCGAGTCTTTATTATACGTTTTACGAGCATAAACATGCATATGTGATTATGATTTATTCGAGCATGTGTTTTACGATTATTCATTTACGAATATGCATCGACGAATATTCTTATATAATTATGTATTACGATTATGCATTCATATTATGCTTTATACATTAGCATGAAACTATTTACGATTTGGTTTACACAGAGTACATTCTTAGTATATATTGTTGTATCGATACACTTGCATCCCGGCTGATCCCCGAGGATGTTTACCGGGGGAGGCTGTGACCCCTGACCTGGGGCCTTTCTGGCTTGAATCACGTGTGGGTCTGGGATTCCGTGATTCGGACTGTACTAGCGCGGATGTGTCCATGAGTGACCCCGCGGGATTTTACAATGTATGCACTGTACGCTTGAGGAGTTAGAGTTTCCCTCATGTACCATATTATCTTTCATGCATTTGGACTCGCATATGTTTTTATAACATATATTATTCGGCGAAAGACATTTATTTTCGTCCATTTACTCTAACAATTTATATGTCTTTCCCTGGGCTCTTTGTTTTCCATGTCCAGTTTGCAGTTCGGATTCTGGTGTCGCACGTCGCAGTTGGAGGCTTAGTGTTCGAGCTACTTTTCTTTATCAGTAGGTTTCTTGTTTCGCCTACTACTGTGTAATTATGTAAATATATACTAGAGGTCGCTCTGAATACTCTGATGTTTATATTTTCATATGATTTTCTCAGATTTCTGTAAAGTTTCAGTTTTGCTTATTATTTTATATTATAATATGATTTTGAGAAATCCGGATGTGATTAGTGCCCACGGTTTGGCTTTTATGGCATAGGATTAAGTGTATTTTCGGGTGCAGGTGAATGGTAACTTTGCGCTATACTGAAACTCTGTCGAAATTTCTATGGTTTTTGCAAGTTCGTGTTTTCAGAAAGGGTTTGATTTCGGTTTAGGAAACTAAATCGTGGTTGGGTCCTTTCAATGCATTTACGATTATGTATTTTATGAGCATACATTGGTTCGGAGGCACATGTGATTTGTTTTTATACTGAGTATTGATATATGGATGCATCGATATTATGGCCTCTCGGTTGATCCCTGAGATGCTCCGGGAGGGTTACGTCTATATGAGCACCTGACCCGTGATTCTCAGTGCCCAGGATAGTTAAGTCTTTATAAGCACTTGACCCGGGCATGTTGTAACTTTGAGGAAAATGTACTCAAATTACTGCCTCCACACACATAGTACACATGAAAGTTACGTCTTTATGAACACTTGACCTGGGCTTGTTTGTTTTGACTCGCATGATTTTATGTGCATTTATTGTGAAAAGCATGTTGGATTTATTTATGTGGCATATTATGATTTATGTCCACTCACTCTAACATTTTTATTATTTATATGCTTTTCTCTGGGTTTTTCGGTTTTCGCCACCTAGATTGCAGTATTTTTCCCGTGGTTGCACGTCATCGCAGGAGGCCTAGAGTTTAAATCACACTTTCCTTCTAGTACGTTCTTGATGTAACCTGCTAGTCTTATATATTTTGTAATTAGAAGTCGCTCTGAATACTTGTGTTGTGTTATTCAGTTTGAGTTATACTCCTGAATATTTTCTGGATTTCTTGTAAACCTTGAATTTAGTTTTATATATGGATTTTGAGAAATCTGGATGGACATTGGAGGTCCACGGTGTGTCTAAAAATTTATCTGTGAAGTGTAATCTTCTTGCAGATTCTTGGTTTATATATGTTTTATAAAGTAAACTCTGGCAAAAAATTTGTAAGTTGTGGTGTCGTTAGAGCCTAATTTCGGTTTAGGCAACTAAATCGGGGTTGAGTTATTTCAGTTGTTATCAGAGCATTAAGTTTGAGGTTCTGTAGACTCTTGTAGTTGTGTTACTAAGGCTATTTGAGAATGTACAACATATCAGGAGTGATGATCCGACTGGCCAGCGGGTAATCATCAATGCTCTAGAGTGTTGTATGTTTTCAAATGTCTGAAGTTTAATGATTACGTTCATTGTGTTGTGTGACTAATGTCCTTTCATTCTTAGGATGCCTCTCCGATGTAGAGCCCGTGCTAACGGGGTTGAGGATCCTTTTGAGGATCAGTGTACGCACAACTTGCTAATGCGAGTTTTGCGTTTGGGGGAGCGTGTTGACCCTGTGGTTAATGCTAGGATAGTTAGAGCAATGACCTTTTCTGCCTCCTCTGATCATGAAATATGTGAGACTTGGTTAGTCCAGATGAAACGTGTTTGTGAACGTCTAAATTTTACTCCTGAGTAGAGTACTGTGGCTACTGTTGGGTTACTGGACTTAGATGCTTATTTCTGGTGGGTTAGCACCGAGAGAGTTCCTATTGATACTCCATGGTCTACATTCAGAGATTTGTTTATGCGTCGATATTTCAACCAAGTCACTTAGCAGAGGAAATATGAAGAGTTTACCAATCTGAGGTAGGGGAATATGTCAGTGCTTGAGTATTGGGATAAGTTTACCCGTTTGTCTCGTTTTGCACGTGATATGGTGGCATCTAAGGAAGCAAAGTGCAGAAGGTTTGAGTGATGTCTAAATCTGAATATCAAGAGAACTTTGACCACCATGCCTCGAGACAATTTTGATGACTTTGTTAGTGCTGCACTCAGGGGCGAGGACATTGAGAGGGAGAGGCAGATGCGATTTCAGTCTCGTCGTTTTGAGGAGGGTAGACCCAGCCAGGGTCCCGCGAAGAGGATGAGTTCTGGTACTTCGAGTTCAGCATCTTTTTCAGGTGGTAGCACTTTCAAATATCCACGTGGTTCATCGAGCCAGAGTGGGAGTCAGAGATGGCAACCTCAGAGTTCCATTGGATCGAGTTATTCACGACGTGTATATGATATACCAAATGCACCCAGAGACTATCCATTATGCAACATTTGTAATAGGCGGCATTATGGTTTGTATTTTCGAGGCACCACCAATTGTTACTGTTGTGGCCAGGAAAGTCACTTTGAGAGGGAATGTCCACAGGGTGGTACTTTTGAGGGTGTTGCAGCTTAGGGCAGCGGTCATGGTCGGGGTACTACTTCTAGTGATCGTGCAACACAGTATTCTGGATAGGATAGTTAGCACAACCACAGTCAGCGTGGACGACTAACTGGACAACCTCGAGTTCATGCCATGTCCCTGGGAGAGGGCAGAGCTTCCCCTGAGGTTATCATTGGTACGTTGTACATTTTTGGTCATCCAGTTCTTACTTTACTAGATCTAGGAGCTACGCATTCATTCATGTCATATATATTAGCATCATTGGCTACTGTACCTGCATCTCCACTCCCTAATTTATGGAGAGTGTTGTATCCATCCGGCGAGGTAGTGTGTGTCGAGTGGGTGTATCGGGGGTTGTGAGATTTTTATAGGAGGTTATGGGTTAGCCGCGAATTTGATGCTGCTGGATAAGTGGATTTTGATGTGATTTTGGGCATGGAATTCTTGGAGAATCATTGGGCTGTTTTTGACTGTGACAAGAAAGAGGTTGTTTTTAAGAGTCCAGGTGTACCAGAAATTTTATTTCATGGTGAAAATAATACCTTTTTATCTTGTCTGATTTCAGCAATGAAGGCTAAGCAGATGTTGAAAAAGGGTTGTGTGGCGTATCTAGCACATGTGATTGATACAGAGGTTCGTGTACCAGAATTGGGGATATATAAGTGGTTTGTGAGTATCCAGATGTATTTTCTGAGGATTTACCTGGTGTTCCTCCAGTCAGGGAGATTGACTTCACTATTGAGTTACTTCCAGGTACTGGACCTATTTCGCAGACACCCTATCATATGGCCCCAGTAGAGTTGAGGGAGTTGCATATTCAACTTCAAGAATTGATTGAAAATGGGCTTCATTCGACCTAGTGTTTCACCTTGGGGTGCTCCAATGTTGTTTGTGAGGAAGAAAGATGGTTCGATGAGGCTATCGAAAATTGAATCAGGTCACAGTGAAGAACAAGTATCCGCTTCCCCAGATTGATGATTTGTTTGATCAGTTGAAGGGAGCTTCAGTCTTTTCGAAGATTGATCTCATGTCTGGGTACCATCAGCTACAGATTCGGGAGTCAGATGTTGCTAAGACGGCGTTTCGATCACGCTATGGGCATTATGAGTTCCTTGTTATGCCTTTTGGGTTGACCAATGTGCCAGCTGTTTTCATAGACTTGATGAATCGGATTTTCAGGCATTATCGGGACAAGTTCATCATTGTATTCATCGACAATATCTTGATATATTCCAGGAGCGTGGGGCAACAAAAGAAGCATTTGCATGCCATTTTGCAGACTTTGCGAGACGCTCAGTTGTATGCATGCCAAGTTTAGCAAGTGTGAGTTTTGGTTGAACAGTGTGAAGTTTTTATGTCACGTGATATTAGCTGAAGGAGTCAGCGTGGATCCAGATAAGATTAAAGTAGTGTTGAATTGGAGCAGACGTACAAATGTAATAGAAATACGAAGTTTCTTGGGTTTAGCAGGTTACTATCGTTGATTTGTGCAAGATTTTTCACGAATTGCGACACCGCTTACCCGTTTGATGAAGAAAGGAGTCAAGTTTGAGTGGTCTGATGCTTATGAGGAAAGCTACTTGACTTTGAAGGAAAGGTTGATTACTGCACCAGTGTTGACTTTACCTGACGATAGTGGTGAGTATGTTGTGTACAATGATGCTTCGAAGTTAGGTCTGGGTTGTGTTTTTATGCAGCATGGTAAGATGGTGGCATATGGCTCTAGACAATTGAAACCTAATGAAGTTAACTATCTTACTCATGATTTGGAGTTAGCTGCCATTGTGTTAGCATTGAAGAGCTGGAGACACTACTTGTACGAAGCGCAGTGTAAGATTTACACCGATCACAAGAGTCTTACCTACTTGCGTACGCATCCAGATTTGAATATAAGACAACGGAGATGGATGGAACTGATTAATGATTATGACTGCACTTTTGAGTATCATCCAGGAAAGGCTAATGTGGTTGCTGATGCCCTTAGTCGAAAGTATGGTGCTTCTCTTTTCCATGTACGTATTGCAAGAATGTCACTTTTGACTTAATTGCGTGCAACGGGAGCAGAGTTGGAATGGAATGAAGATGGAGCATTGTTAGCCAGTTTTCAAGTTCGTCCGGTATTACTTGATCAAGTTCGTGAAGCTCATTGTTCCGTGTATGCTATGCATTCTGGTAGTACGAAGATGTTTCAGACACTTAAAGCTCATTATTGGTGGCGTAACATGAAGCGCGAAATAGCAATGTATGTGAGCAGATGCCTGATTTGTCAGCAAGTGAAGGCAGAACGTCAGAAACCTGCCGGTAAACTACAACCTTTGAAGATTCCAGTGGGGAAGTGGGAGCATATCACTATTGATTTTGTGTATCAGTTACCTCGTACGTCTAGTGGTAATACTGGTATTTGGGTGATCGTGGATCGCCTTACGAAGTCAGCCTATTTCCTTGCACTTCCAGGAAAGCTTTCTGTGAGTAGATTAACGAAGTTGTACCTGAGAGAGGTTGTGATATTACATGGTGTGCTTGTGTCTATAGTTTCTGATAATGATAGTCAGTTTACTACAGAATTTTGGCAGGCATTACAGAGAGCATTGGGGACTAGACTACACTTCAACACAGCTTTTCATCGTCAGACAGATGGTCAATCAGAGAGGACTATTCAGACTCTGGAGGATATGTTACAATCTTGTGTGTTGCAGTTCAAAGGGAATTGGGATCAATAACTTCATTTGATTGAGTTTGCGTACAATAATTGCTATCAGGCAAGCATTGGTATGGCACCTTATGAAGCTTTGTATGGCATACAGTGTCGAACTCCATTATGTTGGAGTGAAATGGCTCATTAGTTCTGATTTAGTGAAAAGCACCATGGAAGATGTTCAAGTTATTCAGGACAGATTGAAGGCTGCACAAGATCGACAGAAGAGTTATACTAATGTGAGATGGAAAGATCTTGAGTTTGAGGTTGGTGATTGGGTTTTCCTGAAACTTTCTCCTTGGAGGAATGTTGTTCGTTTCGGGAAGCACGGTAAACTTCGTCCGCGTTATGTTAGCCCATATGAGATCATTGAGCGAGTTGGTGCAGTGGCGTACAGGTTGTCATTACCTTTTGAGATGGCCAGGGTACATGATGTGTTCCATGTGTCTATGTTGCGGAAATACATTTCTGATCCATCTCATATGTTAGCACTGTATCAGCTTCCTATTTGGGAGGATTTGACTTATGTGGAAGAACCAGTCCAAATTCTCGATTGGAAGGTCCAAGAGTTGCGGCACAGAACTATTCCTCTTGTGAAAATTTTATGGACGAACCATTTAGTTGAAGAGGCTACATGGGAGACTGAGCAACACATGCGGGAGCAGTATCCCTACCTCTTTAGTTAGCAGGTATGTTAATTTTGAAGGCGAAATTTTTGTTAGGGGGGTAGATTTGTAACGACCCGAATTTTGAGACATGTGATTATCGACACGAATCGTGTTTATTGTGAGTTGGTTGTACATTTGGGTTTGTTAACGACTAATCTATCAGGCAAGAATTTGGTTTGAGTTCCTTCGCGAAAATTGTAAAGGATTTGATTTTGAGCTCGCAGGAGGTTTCGGAGGATTTTTCGGATAAACGGAAAATATAAAATTAATATTTGAAATAATCGTTGAGTTAGTCGTACTTATCCGAATGTGTTGGAGTTATCCGAGCAGTTGGTTTCGTCGGTTCACGACGTATAAATATCGAATAGTCATAAAAGTCAGAAAATCACATATTTGGGTCATTTGACCCGGGCTGACTTGGGTTGATCGGAGCTCCACCGTGCCGGTTTCGTTGCCGCTGTCCGACCTGCATTTTTCGACCATCTCCGAACACATCCTTGGTATGGTTAGAATCCTCTTGTAATTCTCTATTGGTTTATTCTTGATTTGGGATAATTTGGTTGGGTTTGGAGTGAGTTCGAACTCGGTGAAGTTTGAGATTTTCGCCGGAATCGGGGGGTGATTTCCGGCAAGGTTTGGCGTCGGGTAGGTTGGGGGTTTGGTTCCCTTAAACCTCTAGATACTTTCTGGGCTGTTGATTTGGGACAATGAGGAGTATTGTGGTGGCCCATGGTGGTCTCCGGAAGGGAGGATTCGGCCACCTCTTTCGATTAAATTCCGGCCAGTGGAGAGATTTTTTTGGACTTGTGGTTTTAGGGGTTTGGTTGGGCTTGAGGTGAGAAATATTTTGGTGTATGGTTCGCCGGAGTTGGTTACCGTTGGCACCGTGCCGCCGCCGCCGCCGGTAATCCACGGTAGAGCTCCGGCGAGGGTATGTTTTTTGGGATTTTCGGAGATTTTTATGTCGTTTTGCTCGTAATCGCGCCCCGATCGTAGTCGTGAGGTTTTCGAGTTTAATTGAGTGTTTTTATTTGGGACGAGGGATGTTTGGGTATATCTTGGGAATTTTGTTATCCTCATCGATATTTCGAGCGATACGATTTTCGAGAACACGGGGTTCTTGATGTATTCGCTCCGTATGTTGAAGCTTATTATGTATTGATCGTATCCCTGTTATTCAGGTGATCGTGATCAAGTGTTTGGCAAGAGATCTTCCGTTGGGCTTCAGGGCTAGCTGTTATCTGTGAGTGGACACTTTGATTTTCACAGTGGATTTGCGAGTCTATGAGTATGCTTTACGATTATGCATTTATGAGTATGCATTTTATGAGTATACATTGGTTTGGAGGCACGTGTGATTTGTTTTTACACTGAGTATGGATATATGGATGCATCGATGTTATGGCCTCTCGGTTGATCCCCGAGATGCTCTGGGAGGGTTACGTCTATATGAGCACCTAACCCGTGATTCACAGTACCCGGCAGATTTAAGTCTTTATGAGCACTTGACCCGAGCGTGTTGTAACTTTGAGGAAAATGTACTCAAGTTACTGCCTCCACACACACAGTACCCAGGAGAGTTATGTCTTTATGAGCACTTGATCTGGTCTTGTTTGTTTTGACTCGCATGATTTTATGTGTATTTATTGTGAAAAGCATGTTAGATTTATTTATGTGGCATATTATGATTTACGTTCACTCACTCTAACGATTTTATTATTTATATGCTTTTCTCTGGGCTTTTCGGTTTTCGCCGCTCTGATTGTAGTATCTTGCCCGTTGTTGCACGTCATCGCAGGAGGCCTAGAGTTCAAATCACACTTTCCTTCTAGTAGGTTCCTGATGTAACCTGCTAGTCTTGTATATTTTGTAATTAGAAGTCGCTCTGAATACTTGTGTTGTGTTATTCAGTTTGAGTTATACTCCTGAATATTTTCTAGATTTCTTGTAAACCTTGAGTTTAGTTTTATATATGAATTTTGAGAAATTTGGATGGACATTGGAGGTCCACGGTGTGTCTGGGAATTTATCTGTGAAGTGTAATCTTCTTGCAGGTTCTTAGTTTATATACGTTTTATAAAGTAAACTCTGGCAAATTTTTTGTAAGTTGTGGTGTCGTTAGAGCCTAATTTCGGTTTAGGCAACTAAATCGGGGTTGAATTCTTTCACAAAGTAATACCCTTTCGCTTAATGTTTAATTAAAAGAGGTAAAACTACAAGTAATTTTATTTAATGTTGAATTGATACATTTAATTCATATTACAAGTAGTGTAATACTTTGATCATTATAGGGTAATTTTATTTTTTATGAATAATGTTAATTTTTTTGATAATTTAATATGTCAACTCTTAATAAAAATAAATGCTAAAATAGACATAATATATTATGCGAAACAAGACGAGTCTATCAGGATTTTAAAATCAAGTCCTGATCCCGTCCATAAAAAACCGATCAGGACGAGATCGGATTATTGAAAATTTTATTTTTCGTTCCATTCCATCCCAAGTGGAATCTGAACGGGATCAAGATTTACGAGATTCATGCCCCCTAGATATCAATGAAAGGGAAAATTGGCTAAATATTTTGCCTAAATGTATAGGTAGCAAATTGGCTAGTTTTCAAAACCTATATTAGCAAATTGGCAGAAATTCTTTTTAGGGTAGTAAATTGGCCCAAGGGTCATTCATAGCATAGCAAATTGACTATTATGCCTACGTAATATGATTTGGTTTATTGTATTGAATGCTCACTGCAATATGCACATAGACTATACAGTAGTCAGTAGTGATAATGTGATATCAATAATGGTGGGAACGGGAGGGGTCGGGATTGTCGTCCCTTTCCCTATCCTGAATGGGATGGGGCGGGATGAAGTTACACCAGAATCGTAATCACGTGTTTATCAATTTGTGTTACGCGTTATCACGGATTAGTCGCATAATTGGGGTTGTTAACGAATTTTTCACCAGACGAGAATTTGTGTAGACTTCCTTCACGAGAATTGATGAATATTTAATTTCAAGATAGTGAGAATTTTCGGGGAATATTTTGGATAAGCGAGCTATTTTTTTATCGAGTTTTGAAGTCGGCAGGTGAAAATATTTAAAAGTATTATTTCCATTGTTGATTTAATCGTGACCATTCGATTTTGATCATATTGTATTGTAGCCGTTGATTTGGGCTGGTATGGATACTGATAAAAATACGAGCTATTAATGCAAAGTTGTGATGACCTTAAACATAATCAGTATAGTAATCGGCTTAATCCACGAGTTTACACGTAATCACAGTTTTTCGTAAGTTAATTGATTTGGCGATTCGATTCACGACTTAATTATCGGGTGAGAATTTGAGTTGAGTCTCTTCATAAGAATTGTTGTACGCGTGATTTCGAGTTCGTGGGTGGTTTCGGATAATTATTTCAACGACTGAGGAATATGTTATGAATATTTGAAACCACGGAATTTCGTCATGTTTATCCATTCGTATTTAAGTTATCCGAAACGTGGATGTGATCCGTTTTGGACCGTCGATCGTATTGAGCCGCGAGTATAAATATCGAAAATAGTCGAAAAATTTTCGAAAACACTATTCGAGAAGTTTGACCAAGAGTTGGCCGTTGACTTTCGTTGACCGGAGCTCCACCGCGCATGTGCAAACTGTTGCCGTCGAACTTCGCGATTCTGGCCACCTCCAGCTCCGATTTGGGTATGAATCGATTCCTCTCTTGATTTGCAATTGTTTGGAACTTGGAATTTTGGAAATTGCTTTGGATTTGAGGGAGATCGAGCTAGTTGAAATCCTTGAAAATTTTGCCGAAATCGGGATCGTTGGGGGGTGGCTCTCCGGCGACTTTCCGAGGGGGGTTTTTGGTGGAAAATGTTGGGTTTGAGGTAGGGAGGAGACCTCTTGAGGTTGGGAGGCCGAGACGGCCTCACGACGGTGGATTTTGCCGGAGAAAGTCCGCCGATTTGGGTTTCGTGGCTTTCGAGCTGATTTCTGGCCACGGTGGTGACTGGATGGTGGTGACCCCTTTGGGAAAGATGCTTGGCTTGAGGAGGAGAACATTTTGGGGCCTTGGTCGCCTGGAAATTCCTCCGGTTGACGGCGGCGGCGGTCTTAGGCGGAGCTCCGGCGACCCGTTGACTTTTTAGAATTTGATGATTTTTATATCGTTTTGCTCGTAATCGTGCCCCGATCATCGCCTTGAGGTTTTCGAGTTGATCTGGATGCTGAATTTTTAGTCGAGGGTTTATGTTGAGAGTTTTGGGGAATTTCGTCGATTATTTTGTATCGAGTTATATGTTTCCGGAAATGGTTACTTTCCGAGGTGTGGTTCAGGGTATTGAACTGTGATTTTGATCAGTTATATTTTGTGATTATTTAGGGGATCGAAATCGTACGTTGGGCGAGGGATCTTCCGCCGGATCTCATGATTAGCGCGTTTGTGCGCTGTGCTATCTGTGAGTGGACCTTTTTATTTCACTGTCGTAGCGAGTTCATGATTTCTGTATTTATTTACGATACGATGTTGAGATTATTTTTTGCTTTTGGAGGTATTATTTTATATTTTATATGGTGATGGCATTACTTAGCATCGATGCATTGGCTACTCGGCTGATCACCGGTAGTCAGATCCAGGGTTGAGAGATTCATCTGATGTGCCCACTAGGCTTGAGAGATTCGCCTAGTCTATCACCGTCGGGCTTGAGACATTCTCCTAACCATCAGGCTTGAGAGATTCGCCTAGTCTATCACCGTCGGGCTTGAGAGATTCGCCTAACCGTCAGGCTTGAAAGATTCGCCTGACATCTCCATTCATTTTTCGAACTCGCTTTGCTTTATTTTATGATATATGTTTGGTGAAAGGCATATGATTATTTTCGTCCACTCACTCTAACGATTTTATTTGCCTTTCCCCTGGGCTTTTCGGTTTCCGTGCCCAATTTGCATTTCGGATTCTGGTGTCTCACGTCGCAATCGGAGGCTTAGCGTTCGAGCTATGTTTCTTTTCCAGTAGGTTTCTTGTTTTGCCTACTGTTATACATTTTGTATATATACAGTAGAGGTCGCTCTGATTACTTTGTCGTTATACTTTTATGTGATTTTTCCCAGGATTTCTGTAAAGTACAGTTTTGATTTCTGCAAGATATACACAGATCACATGAGTCTCACTTATTCGCGCATGCAGCCAGACTTGAACATGAGGCAGCGCAGATGGATGGAGTTGATCAACGACTATGATTACACTTTCGAGTACCATCCAGGGAAAGCTAATGTCGTTGCTGATGCACTCAGTCAGAAATCCGGAGCTTCATTGTTTCATGTGTGTGTGGCCAGAGTTTCCATGTTAGCCAAGCTTCGGGCTACGGGAGCTGAGTTCGAGTGGGACAATGATGGAGCCTTGTTGGCTAGCTTCCAGGTTCGATCGGTGTTGGTTGACCAGGTGCGGGAAGCTCAGGATGCAGATTCCTACCTGTTGGACAAGAAGACCATGATTCAGAATGATGTGCCAACAGAGTTTCGGTTGAGTGATGATGGAACGTTGCTATTCAGAGGCAGATTATGTGTACCTAGGGACGAGATTTTGAAGAAAGAGATTTTAGAAGAAGCTCATTGTTCGGCGTATGCGATGCATCCCAGCGGTACGAAGATATTTCGTACACTTCGAGCTTATTACTAGTGGCGCAATATGAAGCGGGAGATTGCCGCATATGTGAGCAGATGTTTGATTTGTCAGCAGGTTAAAGCTGAGAGGCAGAAGCCTGCGGGAAAGTTGCAGCTCTTGGAAATTTCGGTTTAGAAGTGGAAGCACATTACCATGGATTTCGTGTATCGGTTACCGCATACTTCGGCCGGTAATACTGATATCTGGGTTACCGTGGATCGATTGATGAAATCCGCTCATTTTCTTGCACTTCCGGGGAAGATTTCAATTGGCAGATTGGCAAGGCTGTATTTGGCGGAGATCGTTCGACTGCACGGTGTGCCTGTATCCATTGTTTCTGACCGAGACAGCCAGTTTACTTCCAAGTTTTGGCAGGCATTGCAGTGAGCCATGGGTACTAGATTACATTTCAGTATAGCTTTTCATCCTCAGACTCTCGAGGATATGTTGCGGTCTTGTGTTTTGCAGTTTCGAGGAAACTGGGACCAGCAACTGCATTTGATTGAGTTTACTTACAACAACAGCTATCAGGCCAGTATTGAGATGACACTATATGAGGCCCTATATGGGAGGTAGTGCCGCACTCCATTGTGTTGGAGTGAGGTGGGCGAGTGATGGCTTATTGGCCCTGATCTGGTGAAGAGCATTATGGAAGACATTCAGATTATCCGGGACAGATTGAAGATTGCCCAGGATCGCCAGAAGAGTTATGCGGACGTGAGAAGAAAGAGTCTCGAGTTCGTTGTGGGCGATTGGGTCTTCCTGAAACTATCTCCGTGGAGGGGAGTTGTGCTTTTCGGAAAGCGTGGTAAGCTTCGACCACGGTACATTGGTCCGTACAAGATTACCGAGAGGGTTGGTGCCATGGCTTATAGGCTTGAGTTGCCGTTCGAGATGGCTCGTGTACACGATATTTTCCATGTCTCGATGTTGCGGAAGTATATTCCAGATTCATCACATGTGTTAGCATCACATCAGCTTCCTATCTGAGAGGATTTGACATATGTGGAGGAGCCGGTACAGATTCTCGATTGGTGTGAGAAGGAGTTAAGGCACCGTGTTATACCGCTGGTGAAGGTCTTGTGGCAGAATCACTCGGTTGAAGAGGCCACCTGGGAGACTGAGCAGCGTATGCGGGAGCAGTATCCTCATATGTTCACCTAGTAGGTATGTAAATTTCGAGGTCAATTTTTTTTAAGGGGGGTAGATTTGTGATGACCCGAAACGGAATCAGTATAGTAATCGGCTTAATCCACGAGTTTACGCGTAATCACAGTTTTCTGTAAGTTAATTGATTTGGCGGTTCGATTCACGACTTAATTATCGGGCGAGAATTTGAGTTGAGTCTCTTCATGAAAATTGTTGTACGCGTGATTTCAAGTTCGTGGGTGGTTTCAGATAATTATTTCGACGACCGAGGAGTATGTTATGAATATTTGAAACCGTGGAATTTCGTCTTGTTTATCCATTCGTATTTGAGTTATCCAAAACGTGGATGTGATCCATTTTGGACCGTTGATCGTATCGAGCCGCGAGTATAAATATCGGAAATAGTCGAAAAATTGTCGAAAACACTGTTCGGGAAGTTTGACCGTTGTTTGACCAAGAGTTGGCCGTTGACTTTCGTTGACTGGAGCACCACCGCGCGTGTTTGACTGTTGCCGTCGGACTTCGCGATTCCGTCCACCTCCAGCTCCAATTTGGGTATGAATCGATTCCTCTCTTGATTTGCAACTATTTAAAACTTGGAATTTTGGAAATTGGTTTGGATTTAAGGGAGATCGAGCTAGTTGAAATCCTTGAAAATTTTGCCGGAATCGGGATCGTTGGGGGGTGGCGCTCCGGCGACTTTCCGAGGGGGGTTTTTGGTGGAAAATGTTGGGTTTGAGGTAGGGAAGAGACCCCTTGAGGTTGGGAGGCTGAGACGGCCTCACGACGGTGGATTTTGCTGGAGAAAGTTTTCCGGCTGGTTTGGGTTTCGTGGCTTTCGAGCTCATTTCCGGCCACTGTGGTGGCTGGATGGTGGTGACCCCTTTTGGGAAAGATGCTTGGCTTGAGGAGGAGAACATTTTGGAGCCTTGGTCACCGGGAAATTTCTCCGGTTGACGGCGAGCCGCCGCTTGCGGCGGGGGTTAACGGCGGAGCTCCGGCGACCCGTTGACTTTTTGGAATTTGATGATTTTTATATCGTTTTGCTCTTAATCGCGCCCCGATCATCGCCTTAAGTTTTTCGAGTTGATTTGGATGCCGGATTTTTAGTCGAGGGTTTATGTGGAGAGTTTTGGGGAATTTCGTCGATTATTTTGTATCGAGTTATATGTTTCCGGAAATGGTTGGTTTTCGAGGTGTGGTTCAGGGTATTGAACTGTGATTTTGATCAGTTATATTTTGTGATTATTCAGGGGATCGAGATCGTACGTTGGGCGAGGGATCTTCCGCCGGATCTCGTGATTAGCGCATTTGTGCACTGTGTTATCTGTGAGTGGACCTTTTTATTTCACTGTCGTAGCGAGTTCATGATTTCTGTATTTATTTACGATACGATGTTGAGATTATTTATTGCTTTTGGAGGTATTATTTTATATTTTATATGGTGATGGCATTACTTAGCATCGATGTATTGGCTACTCGGTTGATCACCGGTAGTCAGATCCAGGGTTGAGAGATTCCCCTGATGTGCCCACTAGGCTTGAGATATTCGCCTAGTCTATCACTGTCGGACTTGAGAGATTCGCCTGACACCTCCATTCATTTTCCGAACTCGCTTTGCTTTATTTTATGATATATGTTTGGTGAAAGGTATATGATTATTTTCGTCCACTCACTCTAACGATTTTATTTGCCTTTCCTTTGGGCTTTTCGGTTTCCGTGCCCAGTTTGCAGTTCAGATTCTGGTGTCTCACGTCGCAGTCGGAAGCTAAGCGTTCGAGCTATCTTTGTTTTTCAGTAGGTTTCTTATTTTTCTTACTGTTATACATTTTGTATATATACACGAGAGGTCGCTCTGATTACTTTGTCGTTATACTTTTATGTGATTTTTCCCCGGATTTCTGTAAAGTACAGTTTTGATTATTGCTTTACCTTATTGTTATGATATTGAGAAATTCGGATGGGATTGATGCCCACGGTTTGGTTTTTGTGGCATAGGATGAAGTGTATTTTTGGGTACAGGTTAATGGCAATTCCACGTTAGTAACGAAACTCTGCCAAAATTTCTGTGGTTTTTGCAAGTTCGTGGTTTCAGAGGGGGCTTGATTCCTGTTTAGAAAACTAAATTGGGGTTGGGTCCTTTCAAAAGTTTTCATTTTCAGAGAAAATAAGTACGTATACGGTTTGACCTGAAGATTTCGGCCACCTTCGACGTCGACCTAGGTATGGTTGGAAAGCCTTCCTCATCCTTTATCGATTGGTGTATGTATTGTTGGGTTTTTGTGGAGTTTTTGACTTGTTTGAATTCGATGTTTTTGCCGTTTTTCGAGGTAGTTAGACGACAGTGCTCCGGTCGTTTTTCGGCGAGGTTGTGGTGTGGGTTCGACTGGGTTCGGTCCCAGGGGTCGAACCCCTATGGTTTTGGGGTCTGAGGTTAAGTGACGGCACCAATCGGTCGAGGGAGATTTCTGGCCGGAGATGGTGGTTTTCGGCGGAGTTGGTGGCGGCGTAAAAAACAACGATGAAGGTTGAAATTATGGGGGTTTTGAAGCCCAATGAGAGACAACCCAATTGGGATCGATCTCGACCCTTGCCGTGGCCTATGGTGGCGGATCAAAGGAGGGCTGATTCCGTCGAGGTTTTAAACTTCACGGTGAGTTTTCGACATTTTTCGAAGGAGGGCTGATTTCGAATTGATGTATAGGTCGAAGAATTCTGGACCGGTTGGATTCCGGCTGTCGGCAGCGGCGGTCCGTGGCCCCACACGCCCCGTGCACGGTGGAGCTCCGGCAATGTAGAATTTTCTAAAAGTTTTATGTCGTTTCTCTCGTTTTCACATGACGAACACAATGGTGAGGTCCACATTCAGTTATGAGCTTGATAAAGTTTGACGATTAATTAATCAGACAATAATCAGTTTAATTCACGACAATATTAAAGGACGCTTTGACTATCAATTTAATTGCGAGTCATTTGATATCGAGCTTTGTTTGCGACTCTTAAAAGTGAGGGAATACAGGGAATTGAATTCATATTTTGGTTGAGTTATTTAATTAAACAGAAAATACGTTGTTCGAGAATACGAGACTCGATATTATTACTCACCAGATTACGATATTAGCTATTCAGTATGAACCCCAATGATTAGATATTAATTTTAATTATGGTTTCAGGATATTGAGTTCGCGGGCGTGTCAAATGAATAATTGTGCCGTTTGGCAGGTTTCAGCTTTATAATTATCCCGGCAACATCCTGTGAGTGGGCACCTTCATTTTCATAGTCAATAGCGAGTTCTTTTATTTTCAGCATTTCAGTTTAAATTACAGTATATTGTATAACAGACTAAATATGGAGGTTCTTCTTGTGATGGCTTTAGTTGGCTGCATCGATGCACTCACTATTCTGCTGATCACCCGATAGTCCAGTCAGGGGAGGTCAGGTTGCCTCATCTGGCTGTCAGGGGAGGTCAGGTAGCCTCGTCTAACCCATCACTTATATTTTTACATATTTTCTGTCGACTCAGATTAGAGAAAAACTCCTGAGCGACCACCTCCATTAGAGTTCAGATTTATGCTTAAACTCGCTTTATTTTACAAAAATCTAAGGAAAGGATTCAAATTACAGTTTAGCGATTTATACAGATTAATATTTTATTTTATTTCCACTCACGCTAACATTTTTACGTTTTATTTGTCTTTCCCTGGACCTTTCGGTTTATCAATGCCCAGGTTGCAGTGCGTATCATGAGGGTGCTGGATGTCGTCGAAGGCATCGAGTCCACCAGTCAATTCCTTCAGCAGTAGGTCCTAGCTCATTGTCAATATGTCTCTTGTGTTATTGAAGTCACTCTGGATACTGGCTCAGTAGTATTATCTTAGTGAGACTCTTGTGAATATGTTGTGATTCATATTGTAGTCGAGTTGAGTATCTTTGTATGTGAATCAGTATGTACTGGAAGTATGTTTTCAAATTCTGAATAATGTATCAGGTTTAATTTCAGTTTTATGTTGAGAAATCCGGATGGACATCGGTGGTTCACATTATTGTTTGTGGGTTTATCTGTGGAGTGTCAGTTTTCCTTGCAGGTTTTTGGATGTCTCTTTTATAAGGGAAGTTATATCAAAATTTTCATAGAAAATCGTAGATTATGGTCAGTTGTTGGGGTCTTATTCTAGATTACTAGTTAATCTAGGGTTGGGTCCTTTCGGAATGGGTATTTTAAAAGTTTGTCTCAAAATCCGAATGGGGCGGGATGGGACAACCCCAATTTAAGATAAACATTTAATAAAATATTTAACAACAAAAGTCCAATCCGAATGAGAGAGGATAAGCCAAATTTTGGGCTCAATATAAGATAAACATAGCTTAATAAGACTTAGAAGTCTAACTACACAAAATAATACCTTTTTACTTCATGTTTAATTAAAAGAAGTAAAACTACAAGTAATTTTATTTAATGTTTAGTTGATACATTTAATTCATATTACAAGTAGTGTAATACTTTGATCGTTATAGGGTAATTTTATTTTTTTACGAATAATGCTAATTTTTTATATAATTTAATATGTAAAATCTTAATAAAATAAATGATAAAATAGACATAATATATTATGCGGAACATGATGGATCTATCAAGATTTTAAAATCAAGACCCGATCCCGTCCTTAAAAAAGGGGACGGGTCAGGATGAGACGAAATATTGAAAATTTTATTTTTCGTTCTGTTTCATCCCAAGTGAAATCTAGACGGGATCGGAATTTACTGGATTCATACCCCCTAGATATCAATGAAAGGGAAAATTATCTAAATAATCACTCATTTTTGTCACATTCGACACCTTAGTCACTCTACTTTTCAAAACATCACTTTGGTCACTAAACTAATTACCTATATATCACTTTAGTCACTAAACTAATTATCCATATATCATTTTAGTCACTATGTTACCTCTCATGTATCAAAATTTTGATATATAAAACTGACGGAGAGACCAAAGTGATACACAGAAGTAAGTTGAGTGACCAAAGTGATATTTTAGAAAGTAGAGTGACTAAACTGTCAAACGTGACAAAGATGAGTGGTCATTCCAATAATTTTTCCATCAATGAAAATTGAAAAGTGATTTGAGTCATTATGGGTCTTGACCAGATGCAAGTATTTGGTGGTAGATGGAAGCGAGCTTAATGAGCTCGCCGATTGGGTGCCTAGTACTATACAAGGCTTTGATAGGTCGGACCAAAAGTTTTGTAAAGACATTTTAGAGGGGTGTAATGTATTTGAATTTGGGTGTACTTTTTTCAAGTGATGAATTTCTAGAATATGTGTGGATTGTATAGGATTTTTAAAAATCTCACAAATCTACGGATTTCGTGAGCTAGCTTTTCAAAAATATTTGAAAGAGTTTCAAAAAAAAAAATTCAAGCATTTTGCTAGATTTTGATAGACTTTATTTTTATATCATAAGGACACAAACTCATGTTTAAACATGCCAAAATCCAATGAATAAGCGATAAAATAAAGTTTACATCATTCCATAGATTTTCTTATTCTATATTTGCAAATGTCGAATATGTGAGAAGGAATTAGAAGCTAATATCGATGGTGACGAGATATGGCTGTTATGCCTGTGTGTGGGAGCTAAGGCTAAAAAATTGACGATTTTATTGTAAAAAAAAAAACTACAACATAAAAGAAAATCAATGATGATCGGTGAATGTCAAGGTCAATTGGTTTCCAATAACAAAAGAATAGCTCACAAGTATGTAGCTTAATTATAATGCATGATATAAAGTAGAGTTTTTTAAAAAACATTTCATAATGATTATTGTGAAGAAGCAAATTAATTTGATCAAGAACTAAGTTGCAACAAAAAAATATGAGAGAAAATGAAAGTATTCTGAAAAATTTTGGTTTGAAGGTCGGATTTGAATATGATTTTGTAGTTATAATTGAAGCCTAAAAACTACAAGAATCCAATATTTAATAATTCCATAGAATTCATAGAGTTTTTGAATACCCCAAGATTTTCATGGACTTAAAATCTCTATCTAGAAATCTAAATTAAATACCTCATAATTTTCATGAACTTTTTAAAAGTCTTAATAAATTCTAATTTAATACCCTTTAACTTTTAACAACCTTAAAAATACATAAAACACCTAAAAAATTCAAATACAATACACCCCTTCACAGTTTTACGTACTTGTCTTTTTCCTTCAAGTATTGTGACAAATTATCTTGCATGATTATTTACACTTGTATTTATCTTCGTTTTGGTATGCCCTCGATCAACAACAATAGATCCTCCATTACCACCAAAACACCAAACTTACTAAAGACTCAATGTGTTGTCACACTATAATAAACATAATTTAATTTGATGTGATATCAATGTCTTTTATCATAAATTGTGCTTCATACATTATGCGATGTTGTACTAATAAATTTTTATATCATAAAGTAGGCTTCATGCTTAATGTGGTGATGTGTTGTTGCGCTACTTTACGGTTTAGAATTCGCAAACCTTAATTCGACCCAATTACACTAGAGAAAAAAGCACACTCTATATTGCAAAGTAGAAACTAGAAAGAGAAAGGAAGGTAAAGACGGCAGAGAGACAAAATGAACAAGGGAATTTTGAGCACTTTCTCGTTTTTGTGTAGAGAAACAAGCGTCACTGAAGCCAAAGCATACATATGAACCCTCCACTTCACTCATCTGCTGACTCAGCTCTGCCTTTCTCTGTGCTCTTCCAGCCACAAATCTTCGACCGATAGATACCATCATTCCCATTCTGGGGAGCCATGTACAATTGATTTGTACATAGTACTCTTCCATATCTGCGTACATACGCTCATATGATACAAATTCCTATACAAAAAGCAACGATAATCACAAAGAGATGCTTCCTCTGCCTCACATTGATCTGAGAGATGTGCAGCAGAAGGTGGCGACCCAATTGAGGCCTTGGCAACGCTCCGTTCAGTTCTGGGCTCCAGCCGTTGATATCTACACCGGCTACAAGGTCCGTCCTTTTCTCTTTGTTTTCTTTTTTTCTCATTGTGTTCGTGTATGCATGCAATGGGGTTGAATTGGTTTTGTGGGTTTTGTTCGAGTGTGGGCAGGTGTTTCAGGTTCGGGTGAGTTTTGTGAAGGATGCCAAGAAACAAGAGGAAATGTGGGAGAGGCAACATGAAGTTGCGGCTGAAAAGATATATGCTATGTGTTCGGACATGGGCGGTTTCTTCCTTAAGGTAGGTGTGTGTTTTGATGGAGTTTTGTGTCTTTAGCTTTTGTGTTGTTGGATGTGATTTTAGGGGAGGAAATTAGGTAATTGACATAGGTTTTGGTCCGGTGGTTGATGTTTGCCGTTGTGAATTGAATAGACTTGATAAAACAATAGCATACAAAGTTGAGTTCTCGTTCTTATACAATGTTTTACAATTTGGTTGGCTTGGATGGGATTTCGATCAGGTTGCCCAAATTATTGGGAAGCCAGACTTGGCCCCAGCTGCATGGGTGAAAAGGCTTGTGACACTGTGTGATCATGCTCCTGCAACGCCGTTTCATGATGTTCAACTTATGCTGGAAACTGAATTGGGTCAAAGTGTTGGTGAAGTGTTTGAGAGATTTGATGTGGTTCCTATTGGCTCTGCTTCAATTGCGCAGGTATTCCTGAGTAATGAATTTGAAACATTAATGATTTAATATCTTATGAAAGATATTACCAAAAAGAACTAATTAAGCACCCTTCAGAATGCTTCAAAGTTCTTTACTGGTTCTGAGTGGGAGGGAATCATACTGGAAATGGGATTACAGTGCTTATGAAAGCATATAAATTTGTAACTGATCTGTGATATTTGCTCTATCTAGGTCCACCGAGCAAGATTGAGAGGTGATAAGAGTGATATTGTTGTCAAGGTGAGAGAACTTCGAAAATTCTGTGGCTTCTATGTGCTCTTGAAAGTTCTAATTTCTTGTGATTCGTAATAGGTGCAACATCCTGGAGTCCAGGATTTAATGATGACAGATATCCACAACTTGCAAGCTTTCGCTTTGTACATACAGAAGACAGATGTCAAATTTGATCTATTCTCCGTAACCAAGGAAATGGAGACACAGGTGCACATTTTATTCTCCATAGGTTTATAAGATTGGGCTTTACTGCATGCTGAATATATTGGGGTGTGGTGCTAATTTGGTCTAAAAGAGGCATAGTATGCAGCTATTCTGATTATCAGAGAGTTATTAAAATTGTCTTTCCAATAAAGCCTGTTCAATTATTATACATAGCTCTTTCTCAGTAAATACTATTGTGTCAATCTATATCTGCTTCAGCATAGTTGGTTTTGAGCTCCGTTTTTGGTGAGCTCTCTGTTGGCTATCTAGTGTAGTCAACACTGGAGGCCCTGGGTTCACATGTCATTTTCATTAGGGGCTGGGGTGGGGTGGGGTGGGGTGGAGTATATCTTCATGCATATATAACTTATCCTTATATGTACAAATGATCAAAACTTTTTATTACGGTCAGAAGTATAATCAATACTATCACAATAGTAACTAACTTTTGTCCTCTTTTTTTTCCGTTTCTTTTTCAATTCCAGATTGGATATGAATTTGACTTCAGGAGGGAGGCTAGTGCTATGGAAAGAATTCGGAAGTTTTTGTATGAGAACAACAAAACGAGTCCTGTTGTGGTTCCTCGACTGATACGAGATCTAGTCACTAGGTATTTAACACCTTACATCTCTATTTTCATGTAGTTAGAACTTGCTGGGTAAATTCGTCTAGCAATGCATTTGATACATTAATCTAGTAACTTCAATGGAATGCCGATCCTGAATCTTGGTAATATACATTTGTAATTTGTCTCGGAGCTATCAATAATCATGGTCCTTTTTGGTTTGTTAGGAGAGTCTTAGTAATGGAATATATCGATGGAATACCAATCCTGAATCTTGGTGATGAAATTGCAAAAAGGGGGATTAATCCTGATGGTAAGGTTGCAGTCGCGGTAAAGCAGTAAGCTTCTAGTCTGTACCGGTAGTATTCAAATGTGCATTCCTTATTAAGTTGTTATATATACATATGTTTTGTAGATGCCATAGAAGAAAAATTTATGTTTGTTTACTTTGCTATTCGTTGGGAGCCAGCTAATGACATATTCAGTATCGTGTGAAAAGTGTTTACTTTACCGTATCAGAGAACCACCTTTCTGGGTGAATTCTCAGTAAATCGAGTCTGCTCGCTTAATAATCTGTCTATTCTGTTGCTGGTCTTGTCTATCCCATTCATTTGCTAAAGTTGCTAGGTTACGGACTTGACCAACTTTAGGCTGAGAGAGATCTTTACAGAGTTCATAACCTCAAAAAAAATTGGATTATTTCTACTTTTTTAGCTTTATTTTTTTTCATGATTATTAGGAGAAAGATATTCTCTAGTCTAGCTCACAACAAATTTCTCATATGTTTCTTCTTCCATAATAAATGGATTATTTGATTGATCAGATTTCTTTGAAAATGCAGGAAAATCCTCCAAAGTTTGACACTAGCATATGGACAAATGATTCTGAAGTCTGGTTTCTTTCACGCAGATCCCCACCCAGGAAATATTTTAATCTGTAAAGGTTCAGATGTAAGTGACCAACCCATGTGGTTTCCTTTTACTGTTATGGCTTTGTTCCCACTCTACTCTTTTGGTCCAAAAGTTATTATCTTTTCTCTTCTAAATGAATAGTCTGTTTCAATGTAAGTTAAACCGACTTACTATTGATAATTCCTCCAAGTTAGGTTGCCTTGCTGGACTATGGCCAAGTGAAAGATCTCCCGGATCAGTTAAGACTTGGTTATGCTAATCTTGTGCTTGCCATAGCTGATCATGACCCTGTAAGAGCCTTAGAGAGCTATAGGTAAATAAATTCGGTGCGCAACATACACTGATTTAGCAGTTCTTGTCAAATTGAAAAGAATATAAGTAGCTATCAGGGTCGATCCAGTGTATGCATATCATACTAGTTTGTTCCTTTGTACAGGAAGCTTGGCATAGAAACCTTAAGCAAGTGTGAAAATGAAGAGAAGGAAATGTTAAAGTTGGCAGAAACAATGTTTGACACAAAATTACCCCCTGGAGTGATGATGTTGCAGCCCTTTTCTGAGGAATCTTCTATCAAAAAGATAGCCGTTCAGGTACACTTCATGGATGTCGAATTATCAACTACGTTAGGATTATCCTCTAGTAAAGACATTAGTCTGTATTCCAATCCCCCTTTCTGAGCCGTTAACATACTTTATAATTGGGTGCTCTGATAGGCTTTTCCAGAGGAGTTGTTTTCTGTACTTCGAACAGTGCATCTGCTTAGAGGGCTTAGTGTTGGACTGGGAATCAATTACTCGTGTGCAGAACAATGGAGACCCATTGCTGAAGAAGCTTTGTTTCAAGCTGGGAGATTGAAAGGTGAGATTTCCAAATTCCTACACCAAATAGTAATATAGGAGTGCGTATCTCTGTGTTGATTTCCACATAAACCTCTGAATACGGCTTGAGCTGCAAGTCTTATGTAATGTCTTCTTTCTTGCACCCAGGTCAAGATAGGAAGGCTAGAAGACGTAGAGGCGGTTTGTGGAGGTTAATCTGGAGAAATTGATCCTCTTGATTCTGGTTGAAACCCATTCATGATGATTGAAAAATAGAATCAAACCAGTTAGTAAATTTTTTATTAAGCATCACTCTACTTTGCCACAAGGCACAAGCTCAGGGAGAATTAGAAAAATCCCATAGCATTATCAGAGATGAGGATCAGTGGAAAAAGACTGAGGATCTATGGCCATTCTTATTTTCTTTGAAGAAAATTCTATACTCATTGCCCAACACAAACTCATCGCCAAACGTGTTCCACAAAATATAAGGGAAAAATAAAAGAGAAATCGGCATAGAAGGATACTTGCGGTATCAATACTACAAAAAATTCACCCCGTTAGTATTTAAATAACAAAGGACATGGGTCTAAAGTTCAAACTGAAGAACTACAAACTCAGTCCATTAAGCACGTCAAAAACATGATTTTGCCCCTATATATAATTGATAAAAAAAACCAGAAAAAATATATTTTTTTTCCTCTCTCTCTCTCATTCTCTCTCTATCTCTGCCGAGAGAAAAATATAGTAGCAGCCTTTTTTCGTCGTCGTCGAGCTCTGTCTAGCCCCGTCGCCGTCCACTTGCTCAGCCTCGCCACTTGTTCCTCGAGCTCCTACAACACCTGCGACTCGACTCCTCCTCGATCTCTAGCGCCGTGCAAAGCTCTGCCAACAACGTTCGGCCTTGCGTCGCCGCATCTCCTCTCTCAGTTGCCATTAAGTAGTAGCAGTAGCGCCGCGAGCTCCTAGCAACCTCCACCTCACCGTCATAGACTCACGGGTTGCAGCATCCACCTTCTCTCTCTCTCGCCGATCGAGGAGCCGCTCTGCTTTATTTTTCCTTTTTTGATTTTTACTAGCCGGTGTAACAATTGGTTTTGATTCTTCTACGTTTGGTATTGATATTTTTCAAAGCTGATGATGCATTTTTGGAATCTGTTATAGCTATTATGTTTTTTAAGTAGCCGTGTGGTATTTGTTAGTAACACTGTTTCAAATTTTTCGTAGCAGTGTTGTATTTTTCAGTAGCACTCTTTCGAATTTTTTAGTAGCATTGTTCGAAATTTTCAGTAGCCGTGTTGTATTTCAATAGCACTAATTCGAATTTTTAGTAGTAGTGTTGTATTTTGCTGCAGCACAATTCTTAAAATTTATTTATGCCATTGTTGTTTCTTCTTGGCAATTTCAAACTATCATTGTCTATTGTGTTTTCATGTTGTTTTCCTCCCCTTCATGTTTTCGAAGACTGCTAGATTGCCATTAATAAATGACATATCGATCATAGACTACTTAGAAATTGTGTTTGTTGAAATTGCTAAACAAATTGAAATATTAATTGATATTCTTGTTTTTGTGTTGTTTGGAAGGGCTACTGTATTTACCGCAGTTGTTATTGTGTTTTATGTTGAGAAAAACTGAGATTTTGTTGTACTGATAGTGCAAAAGTAGTGCTACTTTATTTAGATATTGTTATTTTGGAGCTGATACTACATTTTTTGAAGCTAATGCTACTTTTTTCAAAGTTGATACTAAAATTGATACTGTATTTTTCAAGCTGATATTGCATTTTTGAAAGCTGATAATGCATTTTCGAAGCTGATATTGTATTTTTCAAAGTTAATATTGCATTTTTCGAAACTGATACTACTTTTTTCAAAGATGATACTAAAATTGATACTGTATTATTGAAACTGATATTGCATTTTTCAAAGCTGATACTACATTTTCGAAGCTGATATTGTATTTTTTGAAGCTGATACTATTTTTTCAAAGTTGATACTAATCATTATCAATTGTGTTATTGAATTTGTATTGGCAGCTACTGTGTGTATTTTTTGAGTTGATATTGTATGTAGTGTTAATGTTACTTTTTTTAAAGCTGATACTGTATTATTGAAGTTGATACTGCTTTTTTGAAGCATATACTGAGTTGTTATCAATTGTACTATTGAATGTGTAGCGGCTACTACTAAATTTGTAATGAAACAGTTACCGAGATTGTATTGAAATTGTTACTGAATTTAAATCAGGGACTGGTACTGAATTTTTATCGGGGACTGATACTGAATTTGTATGAATGAAAGTTCTTTTGAATATGTATATAAGCGACCATTAATCACTTCTACAACACTTTGATCATTCACATTTAATAACATTTACCACAGTAGTAGTATTTTTTTAAAATTTAGAAGTATCGATATCACAATCGATATGAATACAATAAAACTGTAAGAACAAACAATTCAGTACCACATTCTAAAATTCAAACAACACTATCTGCCACAAAAAATCCAATACATTAGGACCATTAGATCATATCCAAACAACATACTATAGCACATTTTTGTTTTCAGTCAAGTATAGTAACACATTTTCAAAGACAATATCTTAAATACATGCACTATTTTCATGCAAGATTAACATGACAAACTGTAATTTTCGTGACAAGAGTAGGAACACCAATCACTGTCTATCAGTAAAAACATCATTTACAGACAAATCAGATATGCTACTATTGTATTTCAAACTGAGTATGTGATGGTATCCTCTTTCTCAATTGAATATGTGATCAAGGCTTTCACAACTTGGAGAAATATTCTCCTATATGTAGGAAATTTTGAGATGCTTTTACTCAGTCCAATCATCCTACAAATACAAACATGAATATTCCAGTCATAAAAACATTTTTGATTCATGAAAAAGAGGTATTTTCAATGATGGAATTGGAGAAGATGTACAACTTCCATACTTTCTATTAATGTCTTGGATTTGAGCAGCTCTAAGAGCATCTTTAGGTACTGAACACTCATTTTACCCAGCAATCAATGCAGCCATGTAAGCAATGTATCAATAACAATTTGAAACACCGTAGCAACAATTGAAAATATGTGCAGCACTAACTTTTGTAATAGGTAATAGCAACAAATTCCAAAGTTGAATGAAAACAGTATCAACTGCAGAAATGGTAACCATTTATTAGAAACAGTATCAGCTTCAGAAATGGTATATTTAAGAAAAAAAATTCACCATTTATACTTTAAAAAAAACACAAATATGTTACTACGATAAAAAAAATGCATATGTTACTAAAAATATAAAATTGCTACATCATCTACACTAACAGTAGCAGCTAACTATCAAATCTATGTCAAATACAAACCAAACATCACATTATACCATCACAACATCAATGAATTCGTTAAAATTAATACAAATCAAAGAGCAAAACATCAAGTAGAAGTGACTACAAACCAAATCAAATTCTCACATAAGCAAATCACAATCTAATCCAACAATAGTGGTAGAGGCCCAAGAGCCGTCGAGGGTGGATTCTCAATCTTTTCTAGCCCCTCTGCACCATCAATCGATTGTGCATAGTAATTTACACCTCTAGTTTGTACTGCTACTGTGAAATCAAATAACACTGCTACAGAAAATCAACAACCTAGAATACCTTTCTAGCCTTTTATGTGAATTCAAAAAATGTTGCTACAGAAAATATCAAAATAATACAACACTTCTACTAAAAAATCAAATAATATGACATTGCTACTGAAAAATCAAATAACACTACAACTGAAGGACAATTTAACACTGCTTTTGAAAATCACACATTACCTGCTACTGTAAACACATTTATGTTCAGCCACTGCAAATATATAATCAAACTAAAATGCTAAATTATATGTTAGAAACTGATAGAAAAACCAAATCATAGTGTTCCGAGAACAACGAATGCCTCATATGTTGAAAAGCTCAATAAAAGCTTCTTGGTAGTGCTGCTACTGAAATCTTATCAAAAAAAAAACCAATGAATGTTAAACGCCAGACAATCATATATACCAAATGAACGCCAAAAATTCACAAAAAATCCACAAAATTCACAAACAAATATAATCAAATCCTACTTTTTGAAAGGAAAACAATATAGAAAATATGCTCAACTACAAAGACCATCTGATAGAATTCGTCAAGGCAAAGCAGAGGCAAGCTACATTGCCAATATGAACTGTCCTGGTTTGAGATTTTGAAACCTGGAGCAAATTTGATCGCAAAGATCATCAAACTTGGTTGACCTCATCAAATGGATATGAAGACCCTCACTACCATATACAATCTTCGCAAGCTTCGAAAGAAAAGCCATCACTACACAAAAATACTAACACAAAAATGAAAATCAAATGAGAAGTTGATGCTGGAAAACAAAATTAAAACAGAAACTACAACTAAAGATCACAATTATAAAAAAAATAACTATAAATCAACACACAAAAGTACTAAATCAAGAAACTATTTCTAAAAAACTAACATGTCTAATACTTAAAAATGAGACAATGCATAATAAGTTGTTGATACTATTTTTTTTAAAGCAGCGTGCCACTGCAAGCCACGCACACCTTTCTATCAACATTTTCAACAATTTCTAGTGAGTTTTAGGAAAATATTCCTCCTCTCCAATTATGATACTGAAAACACAACGACATCAATTAACTTCTACTAAAAAAATTCAGGTACATTCTACTTAAAAAAAAGCACACATATTTGTTACTAAAATATTTTACAAATACTACTAAAAAAATAGTCACTATTATTGAAAATCACAAAAATGAACCGCCTCATACTACAAAACTCAAAAATGCTTGTTACTGAAAACAAAAAAATAACTGATACTACTTTTAAAACTGAAAACACAAAACACATCTAAAAAAAGCAGCGCGCCGTTGCACCGTAAGCCACACCTCTCTATCAACATTTTCAACAATCTATTTCAACAATTTCTAGTGAGTTTTAGGAAAATCTTCCTCCTCTCTGATTATGATACTGAAAACACAACTACATTAATTAACTTCTACTGGAAAATTCAGGTACCTGGTACTTAAAAAAAGCACACATATCTGTTACTAAATATTTTCCAAATACTACTGAAAAAATAGTTACTATTACTGAAAATCACAAAAATGAACCGCCTGATACTACAAAAATCAAAAATGTCTGATACTGAAAACAAAAAACAGTTGATACTTAAAAAAACATCAATTAACAATCATACATTACACACAAACAGCAACAAATACATCACTGATACTGAAAACCTGCAACTAAATACAAAAACAACTACAAAACGGAGCATTCATGTTGAAGCTCTTCTGGTTCAAAGATTTCTGGGTCAAATCTCTTCTGTTTCGCCTAAAACTATAACAAGAATCACCTAATTTTCTTCGAAAATAACAAACCTAACTTTTGATCAAGCTCATACTGCAGTAATCATATATAAAAACACATGATCTGATACTGAAGAACAGGAAACATACTTGAAACTAAAAAAATACATCAACAAAGTCGAGAAGCCTCACCGAGAATTGGTGATTTGAGATTCAGAGATGGAACGATTCAAACTCGAGCAGCTGCTACTTCAAAATCACATATTCGTATATCTTCACTAAAAAATCCAGAAAATCTTCAAAAATCAAGCTTCAATCATCGAATAAACATCCAACATGGAGAAGAATCGAGTAGCGAATCGAACTTTAGAAATGAAAATGTTGATGCTGAAACAAAGAATATCAAATTAAAGCAGCAACGATCAGAGCTCTGATCGTTAGCTACCCAGAATTATGTTTTTTTTCTTCAGAAAAATGGGGTTTATATGGGGGAGGCTCGAGGGTAAATTTAGAAATTTGCCTGTGACACGTGTTGACGCCAGATCAAAATGTCCTGATTTGTAAGATATTGTTCTTGATTGTCCAAATTAAGAGGTCATGTCCTAATATGTATTTGACTTCTCATATGTGTCCTTTAGAATAGTTTTAAAAAAAAATAAACTGGGCCAGAGGAAAGGTGTCCAACAAGAACTGGGCCGAAAATGGTTGGAGCCCAAACTGGGAAGAGTTCTAAGCACGTTTCCCGTCCTCACTTTCAGTCTTTGGCGCACAGTTATGTTCTTTTAGTCTAAACTAAATATGAGGATTCAGATCTCTCTCTCTCTCTCTCTCTCTCTGCGCCTCATACAGAGAGAAAAGAGAGACACAAGTGAGAGCAATGGCAGATCTAGGATAAAAAAGTCACCGGGCCAAATTTTTAGTCAACAAAATCTTGAGAGTACGAGATAATTTTATAAAATAGAAAGAAGATACACTTAGTTAAGGCTATTATGGGCCTTACCCGTTACATTACGTTTCCTAAACTTAAATAAATACATAACACAAAGCAAATACATAAAAGCTAATAAATCTTACTTTACGAGACCCTAAAGCTTCAAAAGCCTTGATCACATCATCATTTTCAACCACTTCTTCAAATTCCTTTTTGATGTGAAGTACTATACAATCATCAAGAAAATCATCATCCATCTTGTTTCTACGTCTGTCCTTAATGATGTTCATAGCTAAAAAATCTCTCTCAGTGATTGCAAAAGAGATAGGAAAAGTCAGCACCAAACAAGTCAATCTATAAATCATGAGAAAAGAATCTGACTTTCTTGTTAGCACATGTTGTTGACACAAATTAGACATAGAATCTAAGTTCTGGAATCTCAAATTTGTAGTCATAGCTCAGTGATAATATGCACACTCCAATTCTAACATAAGAAGATCACCATGCACAAAATCTGCAAGATAGAAATCCTTAGCAAGAAGAGTAACTTTCTTAGTTTTGAAAGAACTGAAATTGCCATGAGGGTCCAAAGTAGAGATGGCTGCAAGAAGTTCACAAGCTTCTTCTGGGACCTCCTGTTTAACTCGCTCAACTGATAATCAAGTATAACATTAAAGACATCCATATGATAATGGTGCTCTATTGTAACAGAATTCATTTGCTGACAAGAACGACCTGTCTCATCCTTGTAAGGAGCACTCATATCAAGTATATCAATGTTATGTGTCTCACAAAAGCCAACAACACTGACTTTTAAATAAGCTAAACCATCTTCTCTCATCTCTTGAAGGAGTTATTTTCTATGTGCAACAAAATTCAGATTATTGGACATTGAGCTTGGCTCGTTTGGGCTTGGGTATTATAAATGAGCTGATTTCATTATGAGTTAACAAAGTAAAGAGTTTATGTAAACTAATATTTTATTTTTTTACAACCCTTAAATCTCACAGGCACTCAAGCCCTTATAGCCAGAGAGTAAGTCCGCCACTGAGTGAGAGAGTGAAAATCGGATCGGATCGTTGGCGATGATGTTCGGACGAGTAAGAGTGTCGTCGTGTCCGGCGGGGAGCTTGGAGAGACTGCCTTCCAAGATCTTCAAGGACGATTCTCTATCCATCTACGGTAATCAACTTGCTTTTTTAAATTTTCCCTTTGAATTTTGGTCTGGGTGTGTCTAATTTCCCTGCAATTAGTTTCGCCCACCATCTATTTGTTAAAATGTCCCAATGGTCAATTGAGCATCTTCAAATAGTCAACACCCAGATTTGAATGGTTTGTGGGTATCGTTATGTTCAAAGATAGTGCGTGCAATTGAGATTTGAGACTATGGTTGTTAACTTGTGTTTGACTCCTTTTTTTTCTTTGATGCAGAGGTTAGGGGTGGAATTTAAGCGGTTTGGTTCGGTTTTTGATAAAAACTAAAACCAAACTATAAGAATTTCTTCAGTTTGGTTCGGTTCGGTTTTTCAATTTTCGACAATAAAAACTAAGCCATTCGGTTCGGTTTGGTTCAGTTAAAAATTTCGGTTTTTTTCGGGTTTTTTCGGTTTTTTTTCTTCAAATTATGAACAAACTTCATACAAAAAAAACCCTAATAAATAGGAGAAAATCAATTACTTTCAGCTTGTAAGATATTAACAAATAACAATAGCATATCAATCCAAACATCAAATTCAAATTTTCAAGTTACACCATCAATTCCAAGTTTCTAACATCAAAGAAAATATTCCGCAAATAATATTTGTAGTTCAGTTTCAAGTTTTTCAACAGTCCATAAAGCAAACAATCCAGAAATTAAAAAAATAGCAAAAAAATAGCAAATTGATGCAAAATCTCAACAAAGTTCTAGTAGCATTTTGCTTCAATTTTCAGCACTATTTGATGAAAATTCTAGCAGTTGATCTCAGCATAAGGCAGTTTGCACTTTGCTTCAATAAAAACCTTATTTTGATTTTTGAGTATTTTGATTTTTGACCATTTTCTCTTTAAGTTTTTAAATCAAAACGACATTGTTTTTCCTATTCACTCCAAAACGACACCATTTTATATATGTTCGGTTTTTTCGGTTCAGTTCGGGTTTTCAAAATCCGAAACCGAAACCGAACCGAATTTTTTCGATTTTTTGATTTTTTCGGTTATGATTTTTTCGTATTCGGATTTTTTCGGTTTCAGTTCCGGTTCGGCTCAGTTTTTTTTTCGGTTTTCGGTTCGGAAGTCCCACCCCTAGCAGAGGCTACACTTATGAAGCTGAAATTGGGTTCGCAGCGGAATCCAACTCCGTGTTCTGATCATGAGGTAATGGATATGGAACCAATGAGCATAGAGTTTGAATGTGCTTCTTTTGCTGCAACTTCAAGCTCCCACCAGGAGCAGGCTGTGACAACTAGTTCGAGTGATTGCAATTCCGTGGGCAGTGTTATGCAGCCGAGGAATAAGGAGGTTTCGGTGCTTGACCTCTTTTCTAAGTTTAAGAGAGCTCACGATGCGCTCGATTTATCTTCCGAGGAGGCAATGGCAGTTGATAGTGTCGGTGTTTCTATGACTTCTAGTGGTTCTGGATCGGTTAACAACACGCAACAACAATTGGAACAGGAATGCATTAGCTCTTTACCTGAGGTACCCGCACTTGTATGCTGTGATTGTGTTTATCAGATGGAGACGTCTACATAGTGCTGTGTCCACTTGGCATCAGACTGTCTTTGTGGTTTATTGGCAACTATAAAAACAAATCAAGATGATTGTGTATGTGTTGTTGTAGTTTCTGTTGTTGTATATTTTAGTATCTCCAGGTCCCCAATTTGTGAGGTGAATACTGAATGTGTGACATAAGTCAGTTAACATGCATGTCAGCCATCATTACGAGTTTTCGATTGCCCTGGGCATATTCATATGTAAGTTGTAATTCATAAGCACCTTCTGTTCAATATAACATGGAGCTAACACTGAGGAAATATCTTTAGGCATCAGAATTATCTTGTCCAATGTTTTGTCAACAATCGATAGATACCCCTCTTCTGCAACATGCATGCTTTTCAGAACCTTGTGATCCTGTTCCCTGTAGTCTTCATCTTTGAAGAGAAGCTCGCAATTAAACAAGCAAAAGGACATTTTCCCAAATACGATGATGTGTTGTGTTGTGTTGGTAAGTCGAACTCGAGGTGGCTTGTCATGGGGATTAGGGATCCCGTGATTCAGACTGTACTAGTGCGGATGTGTCTATGAGTGACCCCGCGAGATTTTCGATGCATGCTCTGTACGCGTGAGGAGTTAGAGTCTCTCTCGTGTACCATTTGATTTTATGCATCTAGACTCGCATATGTTTTATAACATATATATTATTCGGCAAAAGACATTTATTTCTATCCACTCACTCTAACGGTTTATATGTTTTTCCCTGTGCTCTTTGTTTTCATTGCCCAGTTTGCAGTTTTGATTCTGGTGTCGCACGTCAATGTTGGAGGCTTAGTATTCGAGGTACATTTCCTTCTCAGTAGGTTTTTAGTTTGGCCTACTGTTGTGTATCTATGTATATACTAGATGTCGCTCTAAATACTCTGATGTTTATATTTTTCACATGATTTTCTCAGATTTCTGTAAAGCTACAGTTTTGTTTATTGCTTTACGATATGATATGTTTTTGAGAAATCCAGATGGGATTGGTGCCCACGGTTTGGCTTTTGTGGCATAGGAAGAAGTGTAATTTCGAGTGCAGGTTAACGGTGATTATGCAATATAGTGAAAATCTGTCGAAATTTCTATGATTTTTGAAAGTTCATGTTTTCAGAAGGGGTTTGATTCCGATTTAGGCAACTAAATCGGGGTTGGGTCCTTTCAACTAGGCCAGACCTGGCTTTTGTAGTTGGTATGCTTTCATGTTTCCAATCAAATCCTTCACCTGAACACTGGATTGCTGGGAAAAAGGTCTTAAGATACTTATAAAGAACGAAACATCACATGCTTGTTTACAGAAAATCAAAGGACTTAGAGCTTTTAGGATACACAGACTCTGATTTTGCAGGAAACTATCCTGCTTCAGCAAAGTCAATGCGTGGATATGTTTTCCTGCTTACAGGAAGAGCTTTGGCTTGGAAAACTATTAAACAAACACTGATTGCCACCTCTACAATGCAGGCTGAATTAATAGCTATTTAGGAAGGTGTGTGTGAGGGCCTTTGGATTAAATTTTTTTTGAATGAAACCAAAGTATTAAGTGATATAGTCTCAAAGAACTTACAGTTTATTGTGATAATGAAGCAACAATGTTTTTTAGTAAAAACAACAAGAGATCAATGAATTCCAAGCATATAGACCTGAAATTCTGTAGTGTGAGACAGGGTTAAAAATGGAGAGGTTGAGATTGTTCACATTGATACAGGAAACCAGTTGGCAGATCCCTTTACTAAAGCTCTACCTGTAGCATTGTTCAAGTCTGGGAGTCTTAGCAGATTTTAATTCTTAGATTCTGTGGGAGCAAAATTGTAATGAAAATTTTGAGATATGAGTTTTTGACTTCAGTTTAAAAGTTTACTTTTGAAATTTCCTATTTCCTTGTAAGCTTGACAGTTTAAATGAAATACATTGATTCATTTCAGAAATTCTATTTTGTCTTATGTTGTTGTACTTAGGTTCTAGAAATCTTTTCTTTACATTATGTCGATTTTGTTTTGTTCAGATGGATACTTGATATACAGATTTTGTTTTGTATATGCATGCCTTAAGTTACAAACACAGATCCATCAGTGTTTAAACCTTGTGTTTGATTTCGAGCTATGCATTGGCATGGCATTTTGGTTGGACATGAACGTGTGTACTGCAGTCATAAATGTACATTTTCACATTGTTCTGATTTCTTTTCACTAGTTCATGTGTTGTATGAAGTTCTGATATTGTGATCTATAAGTGGCATGTTTTGTTAAACGTGTTTAGGTTCTTGGTTCTGTATCAGAAAAATATACAAAGATAGAATTGTTTGGATTTTATGCAAATCTATACTTCAGTGCACACTTCAGCTATTGTATAAGAATATATTGTTCTTTTGTTATAAGCAGTAAATGACAGTCCACTGGGAGATTGTTAGTTGTTGTGGACTTGTCATTAAGCTGTCTGTAGATTCATTAACAACAACAATGTATTTGAGTACTGATAGGAAGTATAGTGGTTCTGCAGCTCTTTGTAAACTGGTAAGTGTACATTCTGTGACAACCCGAACCAGAAATGGTAGTTGATCGGCTTAATTCGCGAGATTCACGTATAATCGTAGTTTGTCGTAATTAATCTGTTTGGCGGTCTTGTTTGTGACTAAATTATCGGGCGAGAATTTGATATGAGTTCCTTCACGAGAGTTGTAGAGTTTATGATTATGAGTTCGTAAGAGTTTTCCGAGGATTTTTCCAATGTCCGATGAATATGTTATGAATATTTTTGACCGTTGGATTTAATCGTGTTTATCCGTTTGGATTCGATTCGTTTTCGACCATTGATCGTTTTAGTCGTGAGTATAAATATCAAAATAGTCGTAAAATTTTCGAAAAATCTCATTTGGGCCGAGTTGACCAAAATTGGACCGTTGACCAAGTTTGACCAGCGTTGACCGCCTATCGACTTTTTGATTCCGGCCACTTCAGACCTCAAGCTTGGTATGGTTAGCTTCCTTTCGTGATTTCCTATTGTTTTGAACTTGGTTTGAGTTGATTTGGTTGAGTTTTGAGGGAGAACCGATTTGTTAAAGTTTCGAATTTTTACCAGAATCGAGTGAGCTTTTCTGGCCACTTTTGGGGTCGATGGGGTTGGGGAGTTTTCTCCCCTCAACCCATTGATGCTTTTGGGTGAAATAATTTTAGAATTGGATGCCGTTTGGAGCTCACCGGAATCTCACCGGAATCAATGGAGTTTGAAACTTTCAGGCTCGATTCTGGCTGGTGGTTTTGAATTGGAGGTTGGTGAAGGAAAAGTTGTTGGGCTTGAGGAGTAGATGTGATATGGAAATTTTCACCGGAATTGGCCACCGTTGACGCCGCGCCGCCGAAAGCGGCGGCGGTCAACGGCGGAGCTCTGGCGAAGAGTTGACTTTTTCGAATTTTAGGAAGTTTTATACCGTTTTACTCGTAATCAAGCCCCGATCGTAGTCTTGAGGTTATTGAGTTGATTTGGGTGGTGGATTTTGTGTCGAGGGATAAGTAGAGTATTTATGGAATTTTTGACGATTTCGTTGATATTCGAGTTGTATGTTTCCGGAAATGGTTGGTTTCTGAGGTGTGGTTCAGAGTTTTAAATTGTGATTTTGATCAGTGTTATTTGTGATTATTCAAGAGATCGGGATCGTACGCTTGGCGAGGGATCTTCCACCGGATCACGGGAATAGCGCGTTTTCGCGTTGTGCTTGTTTGTGAGTGGACATTTATTTTCACTGTTGGTTGCGGGTCTTTTATATATGTTTTACGAGCATGAGCATGCAGTTATGATTATGAATTATATGAGCATGTGTTTTATGATTATGCATTTGCGAATATGCTTTATAATTATGCATTAGGAGTATGCTTTTACATTACGCTTTATGCATTTGCATGGAAACCTTTATGATTTGATTTATATAGAGTATAGTCTCAGTAGTAGTTGTATCGATACACTTAGCATCTCGGCTAATCCCCGAGGATGTTTACCGGGGGGGACTGTACCCTGACCCGAGGTCTTTACCAGGGGGGAGCAGATACCCTGACCCGAGGCCCTTTCTGGCTGGAATCACATGAGGATCAGGGATCCCGTGATTCAGACTGTACTAGCACGGATGTGTCCATGAGCGACCCCGCAGGATTTCCGATGCATGCTCTGTACGCATGAGGAGTTAAAGTCTCCCTCGTGTACCATATGATTTTTATGCATCTAGACTCGCATATGTTTTATAAACATATATATATATTCAACGAAAGACATTTATTTTCGTCCACTCACTCTAACGGTTTATATGTCTTTCCCTGGGTTCTTTGTTTTCAATGCTCAGTTTGCAGTTTGGATTCAGGTGTCGCACGTCAAGGTTGGAAACTTAGTATTCGAGCTACTTTTCTTTCTCAGTAGGTTTCTAGTTTGGCCTACTATTGTGTATACATGTTTATACTAGAGGTCGCTCTGAATACTATTATGTTTATATTTTCACATGATTTTTCCGGATTTCTGTAAAGCTACAGTTTTGTGTATTGCTTTACGTTATGTTATGTTTTTGAGAAATCCGGATGGAATTGGTGCCCACGGTTTGGCTTTTGTGGCATAGGATGAAGTGTATTTTCAGCTGCAAGTTAATAGCAACTACGCGATATAGTGGAACTCTGCCAAAATTCTATGATTTTTGAAAGTTCATGTTTTTAGAAGGGGTCTGATTCTGGTTTAGGAAACTAAATCGGGGTTAGGTCCTTTCACATTCCTTATCAGTTTAGGAATCCAATAGATAGCTATCAAAGTTATTGTAAGTGAAGAAGTATTCTCGATTAGGTAGTAGTATACTTGTGCAATTGTGACTCTATGATGGACAAGGCACTGCAAGTAGTATATATACATGTGAGCATAAGTCCCTGCAATCACCACGAATATATCACATTGTGTCCTACCTCATCCAGGAGTGTAAGTGCAATGATTTGCAGAAGGCTTATTCCCTCAAGGAGTGTTTTCAAGTTCAGGAGAGATGGCTTTCAACAATGATACAGCAGGTACATCTTCAATCCCTATTAGATTATTTGTTGGTTATTCATGAAGTGTTGTTTGGTGTACAGTGCGTGTTTATGTGTTTGTACATGATCCAGTGGTTTTAGCATCAGTCTGCAGTTCAAGCTTACAGGTCAATCTCAAAGACGTGGGATCGGTGGCTAGTTTTTGGATATAAATAAATTGGATCTGAACTTCTGAAGCACGTCTGTCTCCGTCGGAGAGTGGCCGTGTAATCCTTTGATGTACTTTGACATATTGAGCCTCTCTTTATCCACTCAACTAGCGTGCGACATTCAAATGTGTATTTTTACATACTCGTTGCTACAATTTTTTGGGCAAGAGATTAGTGAAGCAAAGGCTAGCTATACAATGTTTCCTATTCCTGTTTTGACAGGGGGAGTAAACAATCTATTAGTCTCCCAATTCTACCAGGAAATAGATTTTTATCTACAAAGATTACAACCCCATCAAAGAAGCGTTGACCTTACAATCCATATATAATTTGGTAACGTGATCTACCACAACAAAACCAATCCCAGAGATTTATGGATTCCTTGTTAAGTAAGTTTTCACTATATATAGATAGCTGCTGATCGAGAAATGGAGCAAGAAGAACAAATCAAGTCATCTGAATGCCAAGCGACCACCTATTAGCTAGCTAGCTATATATATGGGAAATTCTAGGGTGGAATGCATCTACCTAAACTTAATTTGTATAATTTTGTTCAATTTTTTATAAATACAAACATTTATATATGTCAAAATCAATATTATTTCTAAGTTCGTCGTCTCCTCCAGTCTGTACAACATCGTCATCGCCGTCAACCTCTGTTCAACGTCCCGCAGTTGCAACCCAACTTTTAGCACCATACCTGACGGACCACAATTATGTATTGTGGAAGAACATGTTCATCCCAATCCTGGGTGCTCACGGCTTGTTAGATCTTGCTCTAGCTAGGAATAGAGTAGCCTCCGCCACAGTTCTCGACTAGTACCGAACAACAAGTTGAGAATCCTGCATACACCAGCTGGAAGAGGAGAGACCTCCTGAGGCTTCTAGTTTGGATCAATGCAAGGTTAAGTCTTGAGCAATTGTGTTACTCAGTGAATTGCACAACTACTAGTGGACGACGACTATGGCTAAACTTGGAAAAAAAAAATTTAGGAGAAAGTAGCCAAACTCAAGAGGCAACACTGGGAACTCAACAAATTCTATCGATACGAATTCATCTTCATGAAGCATTACCTCAAAATAGCAAGACACATTGCCAATGAACTCGAAGCCACAGGGTTTCCTGTTGATGATGGCGAATTAGTTCAGTGCATCCTTCAAGGACTATCTGCCTGTAGAGATTACGATGGTATAGTCATGTCCATCAAGAACTGACAACACCACATCTCCTCACAAGACTTGGAATCCTTACTAGTTACTACGCCAACCAGATCGTAAAAGAAGAAACTATATTAATTAGACGCCTCCGGTTCCCCTGCTTCTATTAGCTAGTATTCCTAGTACGTAGGGTAGCTAGGGACATTCTTTTTGTTCTGTTTATCTGTCTGTACAAGAATGTCCAAAACTTAATTAATTTGAACTTCATTTCAAGATGACATTTGTCGATCAGCTATATATGTACATACGTCCCTTTGGTTGAACTGGTGAAATAGGTCTTCATTTCAAGCAGCGACGTTTTAACGTATGAAATATTTGACTAGGTAGTAGAAACTAGCTAGCTTGCAAGACCTCGATGGGTCTCGTATTCAAGCACACACTTCGATGAGTTCGATCTCCTTCAATCAGTAGTTCAGTACACAGAACAGTAGTGAGTTGTAATCCGAAAATGGAGGAAATGAATGAAATCTATCTAGCTGTTTCCTCAAGCAGTGTTGGTGCATGTTTTGTTCTCAAGGCAAAACTTATGAAGCTTTGCTTAAATTGGGTTCTGAGTAACTAGAATTATAGCACGTGCTTATTGCATGTTCTGATGTTCCAATCACCATGAACCTCTTGTTCGGCCCCTTTGTAACAAATTTCAGCTTATATATGTGCATATACGTATAAATTAAAACTAATAAGTATACTTATCAGCCTACATATGCACACGTGATAGAGTTCCGTTTATTACATCAGAGAATGAAAGAGTACAAGGGAGGACCAAAAGCAAAGCCTAGCCTCCTGAAGCAAACAAATTTTGAAACATCTTCAAAGAATTGAAAACGAAATTGAAAAGGCCAAGGGAAAATTACAATGGGGTAGGAGCTTTATATAAAAAGCCAGGTTTCATAAGATCGGTTATTAGTTGGCATGGGGTACTGAGACCGGCAAGTCGGCAACAAGACTCGATGATAAGAAACAGGATATTTGAAGCTTATATAGGCACGGGTTGGACAAGTGTAGAAACTATAAACTCCTTGAGCAAAGTACCACCAGCACCAGGAGTAGTGGTGCCATCGTCAAGAGTAGTCTCACTAGCGTAAGCTGTGTAATCATCTTCATACTTGAAAACATCCATGGTACATGCCAAATTAACGATTCGAGTAAGTAGTTGCCTCGGAACAGCGTCAGGCAGGAAGAACGATTCGTTTATGTCCTTCCATGCATCGCTCACTTGTCTACGCAGTTGGAATATTGCTTCTTCATCTGAGAGATCATGCTCTTTCATGAAGCACGTCACTCCAAAGCTGATGTAATGTATCCCTTCTTTTCCTCAAACTAAAAATGAAGAGATGCGCATATGAATATGATCGATATGACGATATCTAGCTAGCTGGATTAAAATGCAAACCCTAGTTTGATGATCACGTACTGTAATGTGAAATTAAGTACGAATATACGTACATAAGCATATATACGTACCTTGTGGTTGACTATGTCATCCATAAGTCGGCAAACTAGTGCAGCCCCTTTTACAGCCGGAGGGTAAGTGGCCAACCAATCAAAGGAATCTTGCATCCGCACCGGTGTAGGATTTTCTATTTGCTTAAGAATTTTTATTTGAGGAATTTCTGTCACTATTCATCGATTAAGAAGTCATATTCATGTTTTTTGCGCAGCAGTGTACCAAATGGGAATTCATATTACTATTCATTACTTTTAAAAAAAAATTAAGTAATATTTGTAGGAAAATTAAAGGGGGTTATTGGCAATTTTTTAATTAATTTCCAAGGTATTTTATGCAAATGTTTTTTAAACTAGCCGTTTGGCATGTGGTAGCCGTCCGATCAGATTTTGCATTTAAAATGGAGAGCTCAGATCAAAGTAGCCGTTGGACTTCAAGTGGGGAGACAATCTCACCACGTGGCGGCCTCCCATTTGGCTTCTTCTTGGCACGCGCTGGATGTAAATTTTTTTGCCCCACCTGGCTTCACTCACGTGCGTGAGGTTCGCCAGGGAGGAAATCCTCCAAACCGATCAATAGGAATTTCTCATGGTCAACTGTCGGTCTTCGCTTGCTTTCTCCCCCGCTACACTGTCCAACCCCCCCCCCCGGGCTGCAGATGCTCTTAGAACAAATGAGGTAGCTATTAGCGACGGGTAGCCTGTAGTCATTAATGCCAAGGCCATATACTCATCCATTGTTGGTATGTGCCCCTCGTGCAACCATTTAGCTTCAAGTGAGTAACTTTTAACATGGCTTTTCATCTGCATATATATACATAGATATGCGAGAGATATGTCGACGAAGTCCGATCCAAAGTACTAGTACTAATGAATTGAAAATTAAAGTCTATTTTCAAGTACTAAAACCATATATATATATGTGCATAAATTAGGTAAAACTACTCGCAACTTTTTTTTTTTGATTAAAATTCAACCTATTTATTTTTCACAGATTTAGTCATTTAACCTAGAATGGTTTCTTTCTGCGATTGATTACAACTTTTATGTGCCTATCATACTCTTGCAGCCTAACCTTTACATAAACGTACAAAGAATGAATTTAATCTTACTTATTTTAGCCTTTATTTATTTATTTTAGCCTTTAGTTTCTAGCCTAATCTCATCAATCACTAATACAATTAACTAGCGTAGTTCGTACAAACAATGTAAGCTCTATAATTTAATTTACCTAGACAATAATATAGAGATTTACCTACATAATTAAAAATATAGAGATTTACCTATTCCTTGGAATGTATATAAATAAATTACCATAAAATGTAGGTAAATTAATAATGATATCGGTAAATTAACGTGAAATGTAGGTACTGTTTAAGGAGATTTATTTTCCGTAACTTCTGGTGTGTGTCTTGTCCTAATTAGACACGAATTAATATTAATTAGATACATAGAATCTCTGTTATATCAAGACATTCATTGTAACAGATTGTATAAGTCTATATTTAAGACATTTTATCAATGAAAGAGTTACAATTTTCATTCTATCATTTTTTCTTCCTCAAATACGTTATCAGGCATGTTCTGAGTTAATAGCCAGCTATCACCACAGAAAAAAAAAACCCTAACCCTAAAACCTAAGTTGCATGGAAACGAGTACGTGGAAGCAAAGCATTTGGAAATGCGGAAGCGTCTTTTCTGAAATTTTTTGAAAGCAGGTACATTTTGAAAGCATAGAATAAAATAATAATAATAATAATATTGATATATAATTAAATAGCATAATAATTCAATAACAATATATAAGAATTCATTATATTTTAGAAAACGATTGTATTTCTTTTCATAAGCTTTGTAAAGAATATATTATTAGAATAATATAAAGATTTAGGGCTGCATTTTGCAAACAATTATGTTGATTATATATTGCACAAAACGGTTTGCAAAGATGCGGGCCCAAAAAGAACATATCCATTTCATTGTGCAAGACCAGTCTTCCATGAACAACTAAAATCTCATATTTTTTCATTAATAGAATCTCGATCTTTGATCGATCTTATACTCTATAACGTCTCACTAGTTAAGTTGCTCTTCATCTTCGTCCTCTTATTTCCTTCATCTTCTTCTTCCAGCTCCACAGATTTTTCTAATCTCTAACCTCCAAAACATGGCGGGGGTATGCAACTCTTGCCGGGAATCATGAAATCCACAGTTTAATGTTAATCACAAATTCAGGGTTATGATTTGAAGCTGCTTGAAACCTTTCTGGTCATTTTGACGCTTCTGTCATTGGCAATAACACGCTTCCATTTTGGAAGCTTATGCTTCCAAACCGATTCCATTTTCTAGAAATTCGGAATCGCGCTTCTGGGCTCACCCGCACCCGCACTAGCTTCAGAAGCGCAGAACGCTAGTTCATTGAAGCTTCCATGCAACGCAGCCTAAAACTAAGCCTCTCGCTGCCGGCCATCATCTCACCATCGTCGATCTTCATACTCGGCCTCCATCACCGGCGATCGTCATCATCTCGACTTCCAACAATCTTCCTCTTTGTCAAGATTGTACGACTTCCAAGAAACTGCTACAGATGAGCTCTTCCTCAACGTCATCCAACTTTTGTAGCGGTCATACCGAGCATAACACCAATCGAGGTAAATTTTCTAAACCGTCAATCTTTATATCTAGGACTAAAACTTACTTCCTACAAAACCCTATATGTAAGATTGTGATATTGTTTGTGATTATTGAATATCTATACCCTAGTTCTTATGGACTTGTATCCATAAAATATGAGTGACGGTCCTAGGTGAGTCACGGTTTAGAAAAGAAAGAAAGGGAAATCGATCCTATGTGATGATTAATCACGGTTTTTGGGTGTGGTTTTTGAGATACCATTTATTAATGATAAATTTTGTGACCATACATCATGGATCACGTTCTTATTCATTAAAACTTGACATTAGTGATCGTGGTTTTTCGATCGATACTACTGAAATCTCTTTGTATTTTTGTAGTTGAGTTCGAACGAGCCTGTTAGGCCAAAATTCGACATCTTTGATATTGAAGGAAAGGAATACCATCGCTAGGTCTCTGATGTGGTTAATACATTCATCAGGAAGAGACTCAGCAGCACCATTCAACCCGTTGGGCCAAACGTGATTCCACAATCAGCAGAATCAAAAGCTCAATCCCTCATGTTTTTGAGGCGTCATATTCATTCAACTCTAAAGAAGCAGTATCTAAAGAAAACTGATCCCCCTGGATTTGTGGGATGCTTTGAAGCAACGCTTCGACAATGTGCATGATGCACAACTTCCTGAGTTGACTGCAAAATGGGAAGCCTTCAGGCTTCTAGATTTTCCAAAGATCCAAGATTTTATTCAAGCGGCTTTGGATTTGCAGTATGATTTGAGCTTCTGTGAGGTGGACAAGTCAGAGAAAGACATGATTGAAAAGGCTCTGACTACCTTCCCAATCTCTATGAGCACTTATGCTTATCAGTACCGGATCAAGTACGAACAGGGGAGGATTGTTACCTTCCGTGATCTCATCAATAGCCCAGCTAAAAAAGAAAAGCGTCATGAGATCATCCTCAATAATAACACAAGACCGGCTGATACTAAAAAGCCTGAGAGTTATCAAACTGGAGGAAAGGCCCGTAAGGACAAAAAGAATAGTCATTTGGAACCTTACAATCATGGTGGACAAGCTTTACGTGGCGGGAGAGGAGGGTGTAGACGTGGCCGAGGCCGCAGTCAAAATCTGACTTGGCATAGAAATCAGAACGCCAACTCTAACAAGAATCAATCTAGTTCGGCTAATGGTGGCCAAGGGAATTCTAATTCTGGGACATTCACTTGTTATCGGTATGGTTCAACAAAGCATATGCACAAGAAGTGCCGTGCTAGCAAAGAAATTCAGAATATCTACAAGAGGCACAAGCAATACTTCGCTCAAGAGTCTATCTGTGCTGGAGATTTTGAGATGGATGCATATATCAATCTCCTGATTACAGAGGACAAGGAGACAATCATTGTTACCCCAGATTTTGAATAGCCTATGTAAAAGGCGTTATCTCTGTAATACATTCAAATTTTTGGTTTGTTTTTGGCTTGTTTAAACGCCATTTTTCTTAGAATATTGTCTTGGTTTTGATTAATTTTTGAATAAGAACATCTATGATGTAATCTTTAATTGTTGGCGAGTAATAAAATTTTCTCTATTTTTCGGTACATGAAAGCGTTGATAATGTTATTTTATACCAATTCAGTGTATGGTTCAATGTTTACATGACCATATGGCAAAATGACACAATGATATAGTCAAAAACGAGACATAAAGGAGAAGATGTTGTTTTGATCTCAGGGAGCCTTCGATCCATCGAAGCTACCCCTCGGGTTCGGTTTCTAAGATTTTCTATCCATAAAATATTTGTAGTTCGATCCTTCAAAGGTCATCCTTGGGTTCTGAAACTATCATTTTCGATCCATTGAGGATTCCTTCTTCGATCCGTCGAGGATTCCTTCTTCGATCCATCGGAGGCATGTCTCGGGTCAAGCTTCGATCCATCGAAGTGTAACTCTTCGATCCATCGAAAATCAGTATCAAAAAATCAAGTTTTATTTTGAGTTTCTTTAATCCATCGAGGGTTTGTTCACCGATCCATCGAAGGTATCCCTTGGGATGTGGTTTTAGCACCAGATGTTGTTTTACATCAGTTTTCAGCACCAGATGTGGTTTTACATCAATTTTTGTCATGCCATATTAGCACTCAATAAGGGTCATATTGTTGCTCAAATCTTTAAGTATCTACTTAAAGTGTCCGCCTAGTCTTTTAGTTCAAAGACTCATTTATTTACATTGATTTTATAAATGTCTCAAGGCGAGGCGAGATTGAGTGTCTTGTAGATAGTGATACTACCCATACAATTCTACGAAACAGGCAACTATTTATGGCTCTTTTCCCATACAACTCATCAGTGACTACCATGATAGGTGCAACGTCGGTTATTAAAAGGCGTGGTTCAGCAGAATTTATGTTGCCTCATGGTACAAGTTTATCATTGATGTCTTATAGGAGCCAAATGCTAATCGAACTTTGCTAAGTTTCAAAGATATTCGCGTCAACGGTTTCCTCTTGAAAACATATTGTGAGAATGAACAAGAATTATTATGTATTACCTCTATTAAATGTGGCCACAAGCGCATTCTAGAGAAGTTTCCATTTATTCATAGTGGTCTATATCTAACTATAGTTCCAATTATTGAGAGGATGTTGTTTTGATCTCAGGGAGCCTTCGATCCATCGAAGACTTGTTCTTCGATCCATCAAAGATATCCTCGGCTTCGGTTTCTAAGATTTTTGATCCTTTGAAAATTTGTACTTTGATCCTTCGAAGGTCATCCTCGGGTTCTAAAACTGCCATTTTCGATCCATCGAGGATTCCTTCTTCGATCCATCGAAGGCATGTCTCGGGTCTTCGATCTAGCAAAGCGTAACTCTTCAATCCATCAAAAATCAGTATCAAAAAATCAAGTTTTATTTTGGATTTCTTCGATTCATCGAGGGTTTATTGTTTGATCCATCGAAGGTATCCTTCGAGATGTGGTTTTACATAAGCTTTTATCATGCCATATCAGCACTCAACAAGGGTCACATCCCTACGCAAGTCTTTAAGTATCTACTTAAAGTGTCCACCTGGTCTTTAGTTCAAAGACTCATTTATTTACATTGATTTTATAGATGTCTCAAGGCGAGATTGAGTGTCTTGCATATGGTGGTACTACCTACACAATTCTACGGAATAGGCAATTGTTTGTAGCTCTTTTTCCATACAACTCATCAGTGACTACCATGATAGGTGCAACATCAGTTATTAAAGGGCATGGTTTAGCAGAATTTTTGCTGCCTCAAGGTACAAGATTGTTTATCACTGATGCCAATCAAACCTTGCTAAGTTTCAAAGATATTCGCGTCAATGGTTTCCTCTTGAAAACATATTGGGAGAATGAACAAGAATTACTGTGTATTATCTCTGTTAAATGTGGCCGCAAGCACATTCTAGAGAAGTTTTCAGTCATTCATAGTGGTCTATATCTAACTATAGTTCAGATTATTGAATTCAATGCCATGACTCATACGGCTTTCGTGTGACTCAGAATCATACAAGCTTTGGCATTTCTGACTGGGACATCCAGGTCGTGACATGATGATCAAAATATTAAAACATACTCATGGTCATCCATTCTTCAAAGCAAATAAGCATATGGGAATACCAAAATCCATCAGTTTTGATGGGGCGGATGAAACTACTCCTCTCAATCCTGGCTCGGTCTCCAAGACAAGTGCAACACAATCTCAGCAAAGTACCATTGTGGCACTGTGTGTTATCCCATTAGATTCATATGTTGCAATCTCTGATGTACACTGCTCATTTTGCAAAGCTGTTTCCTTAGCAAAGTTACAGGTACGTCCTTCTTTTGTTGTTGATAACACCTAAAATATTCAATTCTTACAACGAATCAATTGTGATATTTATGGATCTAGCACACCGAAATACGGACCATTTAAATATTTCATGGTTTTGGTAAATGCATCAACATGATGGTCACACATTACTTTTCTATCTACAAGGAATGCAGCGTTTGCAAAACTTCTTGCACAAATTATTAAGCTCCGGGCCCACCACCTAGATCATCCAATCATGTATATTAGATTGGATAACGCAGGAGAGTTTACATCAAAATCTTTTAATGATTACTGCATGTCTATTGGGATTGAAGTTGAACATCTCATTCCTCATGTTCATTCTTAGAACGGTTTAGCAGAGGCTCATATCAAGCGTTATAGCTTGTGTTTCACACGTTGGTAATGAACACAAATTTAGCGGCCTCTGCGTGGGGTTATGTAGTGTTACAACTCTGCTTCTTCTTTTTCGACCCATATGACGCCAATCATTCAGTGAGCACCAGTTGGTAACTGGATATGAGCTTGATATTTCACATCTACGCATTTTTTGGTTGTGCGGTATATGTGCCTATTGCGCCTCCATAGCGCACCAAAATGGGTTCTCAATGAAGATTGGACATTTATGTTTGCTATGAAGCTCCAACGATAGTCCACTATCTTGAACCTTTGACAAGAGATTTTTTACTGCAAGATTTGCAGATTGTCACTTCGATGAGACATACTTCCCGATGTTAGGGGAGAAATGAATGTATCTATTCCAGTTCAACGTCAAGAATTGATGTGGTCTAATACCACTATGGAGGTGCAAAAATGATGATTTATGCCCTTACATGTTCATTAAAAGGACAAGTTCAGGATTTGCTATAGTAGCTGTCAATGTAGATGGTATGAATATCATTGGGACTCCTAATGAGATCAATGAGACGGTTGGCTACTTGAAATCTGAATTTGAAATGAAAAACCTTGGTAGGACTCGATTTTGTATCAGAATAGAGTTGGAACATCGAGTTAGTAGAATCCTTATTCATCAGTCTGCTTATATATGTCCAAAAGATGCTCAGGCGATTTAACATGGACAAAGAATACCCTGTTAGCACGCTAATGGTTGTTGGCGGTCTGGACCCCAAGAAAGATCCATTTCATCCGGTAGATGGCGATGAGGAGATCTTAGGAGCTGAAATTCCATATCTTTGTTCTATTGGAGTTTTGTTGTATCTAGCCCAGTACACGCGTCCAGATATTGCCTTCCCGGTGAAACTATTGGTTAGCTTTAGTTATGCACCTACGCAATATCATTGGAATAGAGTAAAACAAATCTTCACATACTTGAAGGGTTCCATTGACTTGGATTTATTCTTCCCTTACAAAGAGCACATAGAAGAGCTTGAAAGTCCTGGAAAAAGGATGGTTAGATCATAGCATGTAGATTCCAGAACCTTCGATCCATCGAAAGATGCTCTCGGGTTAGACCAGAGCCATGCCTTCAATCCATCGAAGGAGTTGTTCTTCAATCCATCGAAGACTAAACCTGCTGCTAGCAGCTTTACTACTGTCATCTATTCTGAAACACTGGTTGATGTGTTGGTTGGATTTACTGATGCTAGGTACCTCTCTGACCCACACAAAGGTCGTTCACAGACTGGTTATATTTTCACTAAGGGAAACACAAAAATTTCTTGGAGATCAACTAAACAAACCCTTGTTGCTACTTCCTCGAATCATTTAGAAATCATTACTTTGCATGAAGCAGTTAGAGAATGTGTCTGGCTTAGGTCAGTCATACATCATATTCAAGGGTCTAGTGGATTACCATCTACTATGACAGCTCCCACTTGCATATTTGAGGATAATGCGGCATGCATTGAATAGATAAAGTTGTGTTACATTACGGATGGCAATACAAAGAACATATCACCAAAATTCTTCTTCAATCAGCAATAACAACAACTATTGAATATCTATGTGAGCCAGGTTGGTTCGACAGATAATGTTACGGACTTATTTACCAAGTCACTACCTAAATCTACATTTGTGAAACATGTGAGACGCATTAGTATGCGCAGGTTATCTGAACTTCATGATTGAGTTTACAGTCATGGGGAGTTACATTTCTGCAAACATCAGGGGGAGTCTATATGTCACATGTAGTAGCGTTTGTAGTTGATGCGTTGTACTATTTTTCCCTTAGACCAAGCTTTTGTTTTACTCATGAGATTTTTGTTTGTTTGGCGAGGTTTTTAGTGTGGCAACAGGTTATGAATCATTCATTAGGCCACGACACAAGGGGGATTGTTTAAGGAGATTCACTACCAGAAAAATACATTTGGGTGACGAAGCAATTTCGTCACCTAAGTGTGTTTTTCGGTCGCCTAAGATCCGTCGTCTAACAATAGTAGCCTAAGTACTTAGACGACGAAACTTTTTTGTTTTCTCGTCTAAGTAGCCACTTAGGTAGTGAAATAAACTTCGTCGTCTAGGTGTTTGGACGATGAAAAATTATTGAAAAAACAACGAAATTTTTTGTCATTTTAGTGAGAACTTAGACGATGAAACAAACAATTCGACGCCTAAGTGTCGAATTTTTTTAAAAAATAAAAAATAAAAAAGTACTTAGAGGACGAAGATTTTTTTTGTAGTCTAAGTGGTAAATTTTAATTAAAAAAATACATAAACAACTTAGATGACGAAACTATTAATTTCGTCGCCTAAGTAATTTTTATAAAAAAAATAAATGAAAATTAATTAAATTGTAATTAAATGTTAATTAGGAGATAATTTAATGATGGCAGTGGTGGCGGCATTTGTGTGGTGGTTGTGTTTGAGAGAGAGAGAGAGAGAGAGAGAGATTGTGAAAAAAAGGGTCTGAATTTTTTTTATAGGCGATCACTTGGACGATGAAATCAACATGTTTCGTCGCCTAAGTGATTTAAATTTTTGGTAAAAAAAAAATTTGGCGCAAAAAATTACAGCAAAGGTCGACGAAACTGTACATTTTCGTCACCCAAGTGATTTTGAATTTTTGAGAAAACAATTTGGCGGAAAAAAAAGTCGCCAAAATTTCGACTTAGGCGACGAAACCTACTAGTTTCATCGTTTAAGTGATTTAAAAAAAATTAAAAAAATTAAATTAAATTAATCTTCATATTTAAAAAAAAAAATTCTACTAGCCGACAAAAACTATTAGTTTCGTCACCTAAGTGAACATTTGAAAAAATAAAATAAAATTCAAATAAATAAATTTCACTTAGGCGACGAAAACTATTAGTTTCGTCGCCTAAGTAAAATTTATTTTTTTCATTAGATTTTTAATTTTATTTAATTTTTTAAAATAATTTACTTAGGCGACGAAACTAATAGTTTTCATCACCTAAGTGAAATTTATTTATTTTTATTTGAATTTGAATTTTATTTCATTTTTTAAAATATTCACTTAGGTGACGAAACTAATAGTTTTCGTCGCCTAAGTGAATTATTTTTAAAAAAGTATGAAAATTAATTTTGGGTAATTGTTTAAAATTCATCAAAAATTAACCCACTACAAGAAAACTGCACTTAGACCACGGACCATTTCCGTCGTCTAAGTGCAGTTTTCCGTCGTCTAAGTACTTGGACGACGGAAACTCCGTCGTCCAAGGTCCGTGCTCCAAGTGCTGTCGTCCAAGCACCTGGACGACGGAGACTTAGTGTTTCCGTCGTCCAAGTGAACTTGGACCTCGGACATTATCCGTGGCCTGGTTTTCACCTGGACGACGGAAACACTAAGTCTCCGTCGTCCAGGTGAACACCTGGGCCACTGACATTGCTCGTGTGTCCGTGGCCCAGGAGTTCACCTGGACGACGGAAACACTAAGTCTCCGTCGTCCAGGTGAGCACCTGGGCCACGGAGAACAACAGGGTTTAGGGGTTAGGGGTTAGGGGTTAGGTTTAGGATTTGTGCACCTGGACGACGGAGAACATAATCTCCGTCGTCCAAGTGAATATTTAATTTTTTTTTAAAAATAAATTGAAATTAAATATTATTAATTTAATTTATTATTATGTTAATTTAAATAATGAAAAATGCTAATATTAAATAAATAAACTAAATTTTGAATATTAAAATTAATAACTTATATATATAATTATTAAATAATCAAAGTAAATTAATTTGTACATACGAAAAAACCCATAAATTAAAAATTAAAATATTGTTCGGAATGCGGAAAGAAACGAGATAATATACTACGTGCTAGCTAATACACTGGAGGAGCAGATGCGGGACCGAGTCCTCCGCCTCCAGCCGGGTCGTTGTCGTCGGGGTGTGGGTTCGGAGGAGGTTGACATACTTCTCGATTTTGGTTCATGAGCGCGATGAGTTGGGCTATTTGTGCTTGTTGTTCGTCAAGTCTTTGCCGCATTGACACATTCTGCTCTTGTGTCCGTCGATTCTCCTCTCGTGCCAGTCGAGCCTCTTGAATGGCTGCTTCGACGGCCGCAGCTTGACTCATTCTCCGCTGCCTCGAACCTCCCGTAGATGATGAGCCGGAGGTCGTCGACAAATCTCGTACCACCCTAGGCCCAAAGTGCCTAACCTCCTTGCCAGCTCTACGACCGTAGACCTCATCCGCGATTGCAATTTGGCTCTCTAAGGATAGAGGAGGCAGGTCTTCCGGCGGCACATCTGGGAACGCAAGCTGAGTGTTGGCCAACTCTTCATGCGCACGCTCTATCGCCCTTGCCTACAAAATTATAATTAATTTATTATAATTTTGTAATCATATTTAAATAATAATTACTATAATTAAAAGCACATATATATATATATACATATCACTTACCCCGCATTGACTCGCTTCATTATCGAGCCCTGGCGTCACGTACGCGCTTACGCTTGCATCAATAAAAGGGTGTTTGGAACCCTTATCCTTGTGCTCCTTGGCAATTTGAATGAACTGCTTGGCGCCGGTAGTATGGTGTTTCTCCTTCTTCCCCCGGTTGGCTTTGTTGACACCGGAGAATTTATGTTACACAACATAATTAAATCATTAAAAAATGAATAACTACAATTTAAATAATTCAATTATTTTAATTGAAATAAAAAAAATTAAATTAATACCTTAAATTGTTCATCGGCAAAGTGGTTACACAACCACTCCCACTCATCTTCTCTCTCCCCTTGCAGCTCTACCGGGGGAGGCACGAGACCGACATCTTTGAAGTACTTATGGAGCCTGTACTTCCAATCTTTGTAGATGGAGTTGGCGGTTTGATTGATATGCCTCAACATAGCCGGTGTCGGATCCACGTCAAATTGTTCCTATGAAAAATAAATAGAAAATTATAATCGTATATATTATGAAATTTTAGGCCGAGATTAACAATATTATATAATAACTAAATTGAACGTATTACGTACCGAAAGATCTTTGAAGACTTTCGCCTTCTCATGATCCGGCGCCTCCTTCCAAGTAGGGGCAGTGATACGAACCCGGTTACGGATGATTGACCCTATCCCATGCGCCGAGAGACTTGCTAGTTGAGCTGTGGGAGGGCCACCGGTGAATTCGTCGTACGGCAAGTCGATCTTTTTACCGGTCGCCTTGCAAATACGCTCTGCTTTCCCCCCTTTAACGAGACCCCGAGTCCTTTTCGGTTCCGGGTCAGTGGGGGCCCTCCTTTGCCTACGGCGGGCGCTGTACATGATTGATTCGGCGGTGGAGGACGCCTGAGTACTTCCCGTTGAATGGGTACCGGGCGTCGGAGATTGGAAGGGGTCGACGTCATCACCGCTCGAGATGAATGGGAGAGCGGGAATTTCCCCAGAGGGCGCTACGGACGGACCAGATGATCCGTCCGGATTGAGAGCGTCGTTGCCCTCCGGTGGTAATTCCCAACCGACTTGGTCCGCCAAGCGGCGGAGCATGGCATCTTCTGCCTCTTGTTAGGCTTTCTTCTTGCCGGATGTCGTCTTTGGCGGAGCCATTTAAACCTAAGAGTACGGGGTTAAAATACCTACTTACCATAATAATTACAACTTAAAAATTTACGCTAATTAATTAAGTACGTTTAAGATTTAAATAGAGTACACTAGCTTGGCATTTTCGGTCGTTCAATGGACGTGCGACCCGCGCGATAAAGTGTAAATTTTCAATTAATCAGCCTTGGTTAAATCGAAAAACATGGCCAGTTAGGGATAGAGATAACGTGAGAGGCAGGACTAATTTCGACAAAAGTCTTTCTTAGTCCAAATCCTGTCACCAGTCATAACCCGTTTCTAGACACCATGTCCGACATTCGGCCAATTTTTCAAAAATTTACACTCCCTCAAGTCCTTTGCAAACTCCGCCCTCAACCTCGTGTCCATAACTTCACTTAGGTTATGGTGTGCGGTGATGAAATCCACACATCACGAGGGGTTAAGGAGATAAGCAAGGAAAAGAGGCGCCATCTATTCCAAAGAGTGCGACTTAATTACACCAAACCTATGTACTAAATTTAAATCGAACACGTACTACTAATTAATTTACTAAAAAATACACATAATTACATGCAATAATTTATTTTCCATTTAGCATGCAATAATTAACCATTTAATTAATTAATAACAATAATTATTTATTTAATTAATTAATAACAATAATTATTTATTTATTTATTTAATAACAACAAATTTACAATTATTCATTTAATTAGGAAACAATAACAATAATTATGATTTAATTAATAAATAACAACAATTAATCATTTATTAAATATTTAAAATTAATTACTAAATTAATTTCTACTAATTAATTATATTTAGAATTTAATTAATTAATAAAATGAAAATTATTTAAATAAGGGAAAAATAGAAATGTACCGAAGCGGAGTTTACGGGAATTTCGCCGGACTTGAGTCGTCGGAGAGGAGGAACCACGCCGGAAAAAATGTCGTCGGAGCGTCGCCGGAGGAGGATCGCCGGAGGAGAGGAGAGGAGAGGAGAGGAGAGGGAGAGGAGGAGATGGAATGATGAGAAAATGAGGGGGGGTGCAACTCTATTTATAGAGTTGCACTTAGACGACGAAGCACTATTCTCCGTCGTCTAAGTCCACCTGGACGACGGAAATAGTGTTTTCCGTCGTCTAGGTGGCGGTTTAAAAATTTTCAATCGGCGCGTAATTAATCGGCGGGACGTTGTGAACCGCCATGATTTTGGACTTAGACGACGGAGAATGAATTCTCCGTCGTCTAAGTGAAAATTCAAGCGGTGCCGAAAACGGAAGCGGTAAATTGAACCGCCCTAATTTTGGACTTGGACGACGGAGATGGTCAGTTTCCGTCGTCCAAGTGAAAATTACATGAAAAAAATAAACAAAAATAAATTTGAACCGCCATGGTTTTTGAACCTGGACGACGGAGATGACCATATCCGTCGTCCAGGTTCAAATTACGTAAAAAAAAAAATTTAAAAATAATTCGCTAGGAATTTAGCGATCTGTCATTCGAGTGAAATAGTCGTACAATATCGATGAACGCATCGTGTATATAAACAGTTAAATTTGAACCGACGATTAATTTTACGTATTGAAACATGTTAAGTATCGACTAATCTTTACGACTTAAGTGTTCATGAGTAGACGCTCATTTGCAGCAGAGTATTAACGAAATTGAATTTGGACAAAACAACCGTTGGATATGTTCGTCGTAACATAATATATAATTGTCTTCAAAGGATCATAAAATAATAAGTTCGGGAAGGGTTTGATCGGCACAGTCAACTGCAAAACCGATAATTTCACAAACTGGAAACGTGGATACTAGGCATTTCGTAACTCCGATTTTCGAACCGTCGAAGCTCACACACCAAGAATTGTTTACTCTAAAGTCTTGATGAAAAGACTTTGCATTGGAAGAAGGTCTAGATGGTCGTTGTCTTAGAAAAAATTACGATATCTGCAAGGTTCTGACCTGGACGGCGGATATGAAGTTATCCGTCGTCCAGGTTAAGACCTGGACGACGGAGAATGACGTTCTCCGTCGTCCAGGTGTATAGACCCTGAATTCAGGGGTTAGGGCCTTACTGTTTAGGGTTTAGGGTTTGTGAACTTGGACGACGGAAAATGACCATCTCCGTCGTCCTAGTGTGTACCTGGACGACGGAGAATGACCATCTCCGTCGTCCAGGTGTAAAAACCCCGAATTCAGGGGTTAGGGCCTTAGGGTTTACGGTTTAGGTCGTCCCCGGTCATTTGTGTGTGCGTTCAATTATTCTGATTCAAAAATATAATTAAAAAATTGATCGATCGATCCGAACTGCTAGATTTAGGGTTCAGGATTTAGCTAGGGTTTTATATGAGATTGAGATTTGGCGCCAATTAATCTGCAATTAATTTCTCCGTTGTCCAGGATATATAATTCGGATTAATTTCTTACCGTAAACCAGCATCGATCATATATATATATATATATATATTAGAATAATTACAGTAATTAATTACCAATTAATCTCCCTCGTCGTATGACCGTACTCTTCGTCATAATCATCATCGTCCTCATCCCCGTTAGTCGACGGCTCATCCTCGTCATCGTACTCAACATCGTCCGACGAATAACCTGAGTCCTCGTCCGCGTCCTCTTCCTGCTCGTCTTCTTCATCTACCTCATGGATAATCTCATCTTCAGTTAGATCTGTACAACCATCAGGCATGGGTAACCGTTCACCATCTTGAACCAGGTCCATTATATCGGAGCGGACCATAGAAATATTAGGCTCTTGATAGGCAGGAATGTCTCTTTCTGGTTCAGCAGCATCTTCAGTCGTCGCCGGTAACCCTTCAATTGTCTCTGTATTCCATATTCCTCGGTGAGAGATATGGTTCACTATTTTCCACCCTTCACCGGCTTTCGGATCGTCGAGATAGAACACCTGCCGAACTAAGGTGGCGAGAGCGAAAGGCTCATCCTCATACCAGTGCGAGTTTGTATCGACAGATAATAGTCCTAGGTCTTCCTTTGTACGCTTGAACCATCTGCACTTGAATAGGAAAACGTTGACATCATTCCCGTAACATAGCTGAACCACGTATACAATAGCCCCGTAATATAGATCATTGTCTTTCCCAACGGCTACCCCACTGTTTTGTGTTCTTCTTCCTTCGTCTCGGGCCAATGAATGGAACTTTACACCGTTCACAAAACATCCGGGATAAATATAGTGTTTAACCGGCTTCCCTGCTAGCAAGTGCTTTGGCCATGACCACCACCCTCCGTGGTTATCAGATTTTTGCAGATCAATCATCTGCGAAAAAGGCCAAATTAATATAATGGTTTACTTTCTACAAACATGAGCAATATGTATTTAAATAATTAATACCGAGTCGTACGTACGTACCCATTGGAAGAAATAATCAGGAAACTTCTTCTTAACCATTTTCTCAATCCACGCCGAACTCTTGTTTTGATTTAACGCCTGAAGCCTCTCCCTGTATGACATCATGTACGGCTCAACTTCATCACAGTCTCGCAACACTACCCAATGTGCCTCAATAAGTTCTTCCCGTGTTAACGATTCCTTTAATACTCCTCTAAACGGTTGGACGACATTGGTAACGACAGAAAGATTGATACGGGCACTGCGATCGGAGGCAGTACTGGGAGGGGGTGGATCTTTGAGGTACCTGTTGCAGTAAGTAACACACTCATGCATTAGGTATGTCTCTGCTATGGAGCCATCCGGGGCCGACCTGTTTTTGACGAATGACTTATACTGTCCAAGCTGTCTACAAAATCAAACGTACACATTACATAAGTACATATAGCTAGCTGGCTAGTATATATATAATCTCCAGTGGAACAAATTAATTAATTAGTTGTACGTACCTTTCTTGAGGATACATCCAAGTGTACTGGACCGGACCAGAAATGAGCACCTGCTCGGGCAGGTGGATCATTAGGTGAATCATGATGTCAAAGAAAGCAGGGGGGAAAATCCTCTCTAGTTTGCAAATGATGTGCACAATTTGTTGTTGCAATTCCACCACATCTGACTTCTTTAATTCTCTGGCGCATAACCTCTGCCACCACCTGCACAATGCCACTATTGGTTCTACGACGTCCCGTGGCAAGTATGGTCGAATTACCACTGGAATCAGACGTTGCAGCATAACGTGATAGTCATGTGTCTTTAGACCAACAAACTTGTGTTGCACCTCGTCCACTGCTCCAGTTATAGTAGCTGCATACGTAGCCGGATAACGAACGCCCTTAAACCAGTGAAATACAGAACGTCTAAGCGTCGGCTTCACTGTGTAAGGTGCATCTGGCATCTTGTTGTACACTCCTTTCCTATCCCTCCTCAACCACAAGGGACGACGTAGATTCATTGATTCCAAATCTTTGCGCGCTTTGGGAGTATCTTTAGTCTTGAACTTAATACCGAGAATTGTTCCCACCACGCTGTCGCACACATTCTTTTCTATGTGCATCGCGTCCAAGTTGTTCCTCAGCTTCAACTTCGACCAGTAAGGGAGTTCAAAGAATATACTCTTGTGATCCCAATAGCTCAGATCATGTGGAGGAATTGGATTGCATTTCTTTACATCCGCGTCATTGCTCAACACACCAAAGTCGAAATAGCTCAACCTCTCTAAAATCTCTTCGCCCGACCAACTACGGGGTTTAGGATTGTTCTCTACCGTACCGTCAAAATGAGCTTCATCCTGTCGCCACGGGTGGTCGTGAGGAAGCCATCTACGGTGACCCAAGTAACACACCTTCCCCGCGTGCCAACTAGAGTTCACGTCGTCCAAACATATAGGACATCCATTATATCCTTTTGTCCTGCAGGCTGCCAACATCCCATAAGCTGGAAAATCGCTGATCGTCCACATTACAGCAGCCCTCATCGTGAACATCGTGTCAGTGAATTTGTCATAAGTTGGGACTCCATTTTCCCACAACAGTTTCAGCTCGTCGATCAAAGGTCTGAGGTAGACATCTAAGCACTTCGATGGAGATTTAGGACCTGGAATTAGTACGGTAAGGAAATTAAATTCCTTGTTCATGCACATCCACGGAGGCAAGTTGTATGGCATCAGAATAACTGGCCAAGTGCTGACGGCGGAGCTATTACTTCCCCAAGGATTGAATCCGTCTGTAGATAGGCCGAGTCTAACATTTCTAACCTCTGAAGCAAAGTCTCCAAATTCTCTGTCGAAATGTTTGAAACCCTCCCCATCCGCGGTGTCGCAGGACATCGTCATCTATTCGCTTTTCTGCGTACCATCGCATCGCCTCTGCTGTGTGTAGCGACATGTACAGGCGCTGCAATCTGGGAATCAAGGGAAAATATCGAACAACTTTCACAGGAATTCTCTTTTTCGAACTCTTCCTATTCAACTGGAATCTGCACTGGCCACATACGGGACAATAGTCCAACTCTTTATACTCTTTGTAAAATAGCACACAATCATTCGGACATGCGTCAATTATCCTGTACTTTAGGCCGAGGCTGCTCAGGATATTTCTAACCTTATAATGAGATTTAGGAAGATTGTGATCATCAGGAAGCAACTTACATATTTGCTCCTGAATTTCGTCAAAAGCACTCACTGACATTTTGTGCTTCACTTTTATCTTCATTTGCTCCATCACATATTGCAACACATTCTCTCGACATCCAGGGAACACCGGGGTCTGCGCTTCAAGTAGCATCCAGTTGTACTTTTCCATCTCACTGGTGTCAGTGGCCAAGCTAGCTGCGGGGAATGTGTCATCATGCTCATTGGTGGTACTGTAACCTCCGTCTTGGTGTTGGTGTCCGCCATGACTACATCCCGGAAACGCATCATGGACCAAATCTGCAGTTGGGTTGCAAGCTGGGGGTCCGGCACCACTGCCGCTGGATGAGGCACCATGGTAACTGTACCCTGAGCTGAAGTCTGCTGCGCTGAACTCTACATATTCACCATGCTCGCTCCATGTAGTGTAACTCCACATCATACCATTTTCGTACAAGTGTTGCACCATAACATTAACCTCCGCATACTGACAATTAAGACATTTCTGACACGGACACCTGAAACGTTTCTTTCCCTGACCATGTTCTATCGCAAAATTCACAAATTCGCTAATTCCATCCATATACCGGACATCACATCTATTCTTCAACTTCATCCAACTCTTGTCCATACTGCTACAAAATATTATACTTAATTAATTATTACATATATATATATATTTGTCCATTAATTTACGCTTAATTATACGTACTCGATCTACATATCGATCCATCAATTACGTACGTATGTACGTAATTTAATCGATCTGTACATATATATATATATATAGCTAACATCAGCTAACATCCTTGCATGTATATATATATATGTACGTACGTTTTCACTAAATACATATTAATTAAGCAAATTTTAACTGCGTACGTACGTACCTGCTGGCCTTCTCGATATCTTTACGTTAATTAAGCTAACTAGCTAGTCAGCGGAGATCCCTTATCGATCCTGATTCTTCTCGGCCTAGCTAGCTTAAGCTACCTAGCTCGAGCTCCCTAGCTTCTCCTTCTCCCTTCTCCTTCAATTATTCTTCAAATGGAATCGATCATGAAGAGATCGAGGCTAGCTAGGAATGAATTCGATCAGTTTGGCCGGCAGTGGGCTTATATAATGCTTCACTTAGACGACGGAGGTGTCGGTACGTCGTCTAAGTGGAAGTACGTTTTGTGAACTCGGACGACGGCGTGTCGGTCCGTCCTCCAGGTAATCACCTGGACGACGGAGAATACCATATCCGTCGTCCAAGTGGTCACTTGGAGGACGGAGAAGACTCCGAGGTCCAGGTGGTCACCTGGACGACGGAGAATACCATCTCCGTCGTCCAAGTGTTCACCTGGAGGACGGAGAAGACTCCGAGGTCCAGGTGGTCACCTGGACGACGGATAATACCATATCTGTCGTCCAAGTGGTCACCTGGAGGACGGAGAAGACTCCGAGGTCCAGGTGGTCACCTGGACGACGGATAATACCATCTCCGTCGTCCAAGTGGTCACCTGGAGGACGGAGAAGACTCCGAGGTCCAGGTGACCACTTGGACGACGGAGATGGTATTATCCGTCGTCCAGGTGGTACTTGGACCACGGAGTCTTTTCCGTCGTCTAAGTGTCACTTGGACGACGGAGAATTAGTGTTTCCGTGGTCTAAGTGCTGTTTTCTTGTAGTGACCATTAGATGTAACCATTATATTTATACAATATTGTATAAAAAAATCAACCTGATTCGAATTAATTTAGATTCGATCGAATCAATTTAGTGATTATCGAAAAATAGTTAAAAGACGAAAACTATAGTAAAAAATTATTTATAAACCCGTTTTCGAAGATACGGGTGTTTGTCTTGTCGTAAAAATTTAATTTATCAACTAAATATAAACTAATTGAAATTTGACATAAAAAATTATTTAAGACTAAAAACTTGTTATATATCTACTAATGTTGTGTAACTTAAGTATTAGTATGTCTATATTCATTTCACATCAACATTAACGAAATTAAATTTGGACAAAACAACTGTTGGATCGGCGCAGTCAACCATAACATAATATGTAAGTGAACAAATTTTCATTCAAAACGAAGTTCATTAAGGGTTTTATCGGCTTAATCAACCATAAAACTGAAATTTCAACAAAACGGAAATGTTGGTATAAGAATCTTTGTGACTCCAATTTTTGAATAACCGTCGCCACTCACAGTGAAAGAATTGTTTACTCTATGCCTCGATGAAAAAATATGTATTTTAAGATGGTATACATGGTCGTGCTCTTAAAGATCAGATTGTGAAATTCTAGTTAGACAACGAAACTGGTTGAATTTCGTCGTCTAAGTACTACTTAAACGACGAAAAATGGATTTTGTCGCCTAAGACTTTCCGGGTTTAGGGGAAAGGGTTTAAGGTTTAAGATATATTCTTAGACGACAAAATGAAAACATTCATCGTCTAAGTGCAAACGTAGATGACGAATTATGTTTTCGTCGTCTAAGTCAAATCTTAGATGACGAAATATTTGTTTTCATCGTCTAAGAAATTTCTGAGACGACGAAGTTTCTCTCACTCAGGCGATGCTTTATGGTTCGTCGTCTAAGTACACTTAAACGACGAAATTTTTGACTTAGGCGACGAAATCTTAATTATTTCGTTACTAAGTGACCTTTTCTGGTAGTGATTTATTCTCTATAACTTCCGATGTGTGTCTTGTTTTAATTAGATACAAATTAATATATATTAGATACAGAGAATCCATGTTATATCGGGACATTTATTGTAACAGATTGTATCATTTTATATTTAAGATATTTTATCAATAAAAGAGTTACAATTTTTAGTATATCATATTTTCTTCCTCACATTAATTTTGATTTAGGTAAATTAACATGAAATGTAGGTACATTAGTTATTATTTCCATAAATTAAATCAAATATAGGTACATTAAATATTCAAGATTATAGTAGGTAATCAAGAAAATAAAGTACTATAGTAGGTAATCAAATAATGAAACTCGATCGGTCAACAATAGTTTGCAAGTTGGCAGGATGGGACTTACAGCTTGTTTAGCACGGTGGATTCGATGCAATTTCCCATCATGGCAAGCTCTTCTTCTGTTTCTGTATAGACGTCCAATACTGGTGCCTTATAGAGGTCCATATAAGTATACGACAACTTCTCCATGACACTGATGTCCCACCTGATCGATCAAATTGAGTACATTCATGCGTGTCTATATATATTGGTACGTAAGTGAAAAACTCATATTGTGGGCTAGAAATTAAGCTCATATTAGTTTTCTAGTACTACTGTTACAACTCAGATCGATATCATTGAAACGCACTGCATCACCTGCATGACCTGTCAATAGCTTCTGTAAAGAGCTGTAGTTCTTCGAGCGTGCCATATGAATCGTAAAGATCATCGATGATGGATGTGACAGCAGCAACGTACTTTGCCTAATGTCATTCTAGCAAAGGAATATTCAGGTTCAGAGTAGACCGAATAAGCCCAGCAGAACCTCAGTAATTCTATCTCTTGTAAAAGAAAACTTGTTTTTCACATCTAAGTCCTTCCACCATCTACAATTAATACACAGTCAAAAGTTAATTAGCCATAATTCAAAGAAAGTTGAAAGTTAATTTAACGTATACGTACTAACCTTGTAAGTTGACCTAATTCCTTTCGATGTTCTTGCTGCAGTAGGTTGAAATCCAATTTCGCAAAAGTCAGGAGAGTTTCGTTATGTGAATTGCGTTCATGGTAGATTGACAAGTAATATCTTGCTTCCACCCTCGGGATGCCCTTTCGAAGTGGCTGGTTTAAGAAATGGGACACTTGATTCGAAAGAGAAGGGCTTAATTGGTGTTTCATCGACTCGAGATGAGTTGTGGTGAAGGCTAGTGCCTCGTCGAGTATGTCTTCTCCATGTACCCTAAGATGACTAGCTTCATACAAGCTTACCAGCCACGGCCCATATATCTCTGAGTGATATAGATAGATACAAATCCCGTTTAACCTCGATGGAAATCAAAATTATTAATTATATTTTATGAGGGCATTTTCGTCATCTCACAGAATTTGTTAGAAAATCAAAATTATTCTCACACATGACACATGCATGCCCAAGAATCGAACAAGAGGGCATTTTCGTCATCTCTCAGAATTTCTTAGAAAATCAAATTTATTCTCACACATGCATGCCCAAGAATCGAACAAGCTAGCACCCTGGTAGCAAGGAAGGAGACACCTAACGTCCTAACCACTGAGCCATGTGCTCAATAACAAATATGGTAGTTTTTGTTTTAATTTCTATTGAATCACTATCGATCACTCCACTAACGCATGCATATATATTCTTACCAAAAATGCATTTACTAAAATCCTTTGTTTCTTCCCTAAATTACATTTTTCGTTATGTGGACAATTATGGTCAAACATTCTAAATACTATAATGTGCCTTTCTATCAAATCAATCTTTAATAATAAAAAAATCATTGTTCATGTATAAAAAAGTAAATAAGTTAATTAAGAAAAAAAACAAAAACAGATAGAAAAAAATAAAGAAAAGAGTTAAAGTGGACACGTTAGGGAGAAACGATCACAAACAATCTACAGTAAATGAAAAACTTTCCATAATTTATTCTACAAAGAAGATTTTCTATAACTCTCAAACAAATACACATCCATCGGGTGTGTCTCTTATCTAATTAATATTATGCTTATTATTTTTTCTTGTTTTTCTTTATTTTTTGTATTTTTGTAAGAAAAATTTCTCGTTCGGGATGACATTTTACATTGTAATTTTCTAAACAAAATTTTGTTTTGTGACTTATATTGAATGTATATAAGATTGATCAATTCTAGAGTTCAAAATATAACGTTTATTTTAAAGTTAAATATATATCAATTTTTAATGAATGAATGAATTTCAGAAGAAAAAAATTGCTCTCACGTATCGTTTGCGTCTAGTATATTACATTAATATTTTTCTAACACAAGACTTTATAAGTATTTGTTATAAAGGAAAATCTTATAGATTACTGTTTTTATAAGTATTTGTCATAATATTTTATAAGTATTTGTCATAATATATAGGACTTGGAAGTTTGAAGGCCGAATATGAGGCCAAGACAATATAATAAAAATAAAAGCAATCAAAATGATGTTAAGCTAGCTACATGGCCCAGTGGTTGGGTGTGTGATTATAGTCTGTGGGGGTGAGAGGATCCTGCTCCCTGTGTGCATTGCAGAGGGTTTATTTTTAACAAGAGAACTTCGTGAATAGACGAATGTACCCTTGTAAGTATCGCCACGTTAACAGACAACAGTTGCTCTTGATGGTGAGGTACTAATACGATAAAGGAAATGAAGTTGGGGGTATAAAAATACAAAAAATTGATAATCAGATATGATATTACAAATAATTTTATAGTTGAAGATGTCTTTTGTAATTAATTCAAATATATATCTAGCAAATCGTAAACGTACCGCATGAAACTTTATAACCTGGTTGTCTAAGCAATCGAAACCGGAGAGAAGTAACGTACGTAAAGGTCATCATCATTTTTCACAGCATCCGTGTTTCGATGAATTTGTTGCATGCATTCATCAATCTCATTTTCGAAATGGTAAGACACACCTAATCGCTGAATGTCATCAACCAAGTACAACTGCTCTATGGGATTCTTAACCGATTGCTTTAGCATTCTTTCCACTTCTCCTTTCATTTCTTGAACATGTTGCTCAAGTTCAGAGTCCACTTCCTACATCAGGAAGAAAAACAAAAAAACAAAACACGGTTAGATTGCTGAAATGTACGCAACTGTACGCAAGTAAAGAGAGAAAGTCGAGTCTCACCATGGTAGCATAAGGCTAGGAGTATAATTAGCTAAAGGTCTCTTAACATCATCATCGGTATTTGGCCTTTGAGCAATGTACATTGCCTTCTTTATTTTTTAACACGTAATGAATCAACACTATATCAAGGGCGGATCCAGGATTTTAAAATTTGGAAAACTGTACTGTGCAACGTAATTTTTTTATAGTTTTTTATAGGTTTGTAATCCATTGAAAGGCTCATCCTCACGTCTTTGTTATTATAATATAAGAAATCATACATGGGGGGGGACCCCGAACCCCGTAAATAGAAATTCTACATTGTAAACTAACTAAACCTCATTCTCCGAGGTCCGCTAACTTCAAACACCACAACAACTGAATTATTATCAATGTCTTCGGCATATCCTCTTTCAATATAAAGAACCATTGAATCATCAAGGAACTCATCACCCATCTTATTTCGAAGAGTATTTTTCAAGATCTTCATTGATGAAAATGCTCTCTCAGTTGTTGCAGTAGACACAGGAAGAGTCAACACAAGACATATCAATCTATAAATCATCAGGAAGAATGCTGACTTTTTTGTTTCAACCAATAGTCGACACAAGTCAGATAGTGATGATGTCATGTTGAATCTTATATCCTTTTGAATATTTGCAAGAAAATAAGCGCACTCCATCTTTAGAGAAAGTATATTAGTATATGTAAAATCTTGAGAATAGAACTTCACAGCAAGAGTGCGAACATCTTCAGCCTTGAAAGCTTGAAAATTATCACGAGGATCAAGTGTTGCACTAAGAATAAGAAGTTCTAGTGAAGTTTCTGTGAATCTATTTTCTAACTCCACCAATTGCAAGTCAATCACAATATTTAGAATATTGACTCGATTAAAATGCTCATTTGTAATAAAATTTCTCTGTTGGCACGTTTTTGGTGTTGCACTTTCCAAATAAGGAGCACACATATCTGGCATAACAACATCATGCTCCTCACAAAATGATAGCACATCCGCAATCAATTCATCTCAACCATCTTCTCTCATAGCCTGAAGTTTTGATTTTGTTATTGTGAGAAATCTCAAAGCATTTAAAATGTCTATAGTCTTCTTTTGTAATGCTTGACAAAGAAACTCGGTAATCTTCATGATATCGTCCATCAACAGCAAACAAAACACAAAATAAAAATCCTTCATAATCTTACAAACACTACTTGCTTGTCCTCTCACCTTTGCTTGCCCATTTGTTTTCAAATCCGCAAGAGTCAATCGGGTGGCTCTATATAACTTGATCAAACTTGAAATAGACAATGATGTGAACCCCAATGAGTAGCTCCTGCTCATTGCAAACCTGTAGTTTGATTAGCTCTTTTACCTGTCTCAAGTGTATCAACAGCTACTAATTCTTCAATCTCTTCCTCTCTGATAGTTTTTAACAAAAAATGTCTTTTTGCAGAAGAATCCACAAAAGTCACAAGTAAATTGAGTTTTGAGAAAAATTCCCAACTTCATCCACTCCCGTAGCAACAGAATTTAATGTTAACTATAAACGATGAGTAAAGCAATGCACATAATAAGCATATGGACACTCTTCTAAAAATAATGCCTGAAGGCCATGAAACTCACCCCTCATGTTGCTAGCACCATCATAACCTTGACTACGCATATTTTCCACTAGAATATCATATTGACCAAGCACCTTGGTAATCTCATTTTTTAGGGTTAGAGAACAAGTATCTGAAAGACAAACAATTTTAAAGAACCGTTCTCTAATCAATCCATGACAGCCAACAAACCGAAGAATAATAACCATTTGTTCCCTCTTGGATGTATCAACAGACTCATTAACAAGGATACAATATTTTGCATCCCCTAATTCTTCACGAATTTTTCTTCTCACTTTGTTGCCAAGAATATTCAAGATTTGTTTTTGAATAGTTAGAGAGATATACTTAGCATTCCTAGGAGCATTGTGTAAGGAAACATTGTGAAGTTCAATATGTATTTTTCCAAATGAATGTAGAACTGTGTTAACGTTACCAGTATTAGTAGAGTCAGTAGATTCATCATGACATCTAAATGCACATCCTTGATTTGCTACAATCTCACTGCCTCTATGGTCGAAATAAGCCGGAGTTGGTTATTTGCTATCTCCTGTGATAACTGTGAGTTGAACACTCTATCAATATGTAATGATGGATTTCTTAGATTTTCTCATTTGACCATGACAGTATTATGCACTGAATTGATGTCCTCACCAACATGACAAAGAATCACAGATTTCTTAGAATTAATATTCTTCCAACTTTGAACTCCTTTCACAATAAATGCGGGACGATGAGATGGATGAGAATCAAATAAGAAGCTAGGAAAGCAAAATGCTCTGTCAACGAAATCCAAATACTCAAGCCAAGGCCACTATTTAAACCATTTAAAATTAAACCTTCAACCTTGACCTCCCTCAATGGAAACTTTATACTAACATAGTTCAGGTTGAAATGGTCCTAATACCACGTAACCTCTTCTAACATTTTCACGACCATTCAAAGGGTATGAACAAATGTGACGCCTCTTTCCTGGATTACGTTCAAGACAACTTATATCGAAATCTTCTTCCACCTCAATATTTTCAGTTTGAAACTATTCTTGTGGAATAGATGGCAACGGATCATCATGAACGTCATTAACCGAATCATCAATAATATTTATACTTCCACTAGCACTAGCATTCTTCTCACTTGATGGATTACCATTTGTAAACCATGAAAAAAGATTTTTGCATCGTTTGGGTTTAGGTTGATCCTCCATTATATTCAATATATAAAACCTATATCAAATTATATAAAGTTATATTATTTAATTAGGACATAAAACTACTTACTCAAACACTAGATATGACATCTTACAGCCAAAAATAATACATAAAGTAAATAAAAAGAGAGAGCAAGAGATTAAACTTAGGGATGAGATTCGGGCGGTTTGGTTCGATTTTTGCTAAAAACCATAACCAAACTGAAATATTTTTTTCGGTTCGGTTCGGTTCAGTTTTTCAGTTTTTAAAAGAAAAACCATGATTATTCGGTTCGGTTTGATTCGGTTTTTTTTTTGGATTTTTTCGGTTTCTTTCGGATTTTTACATAATGCATAAAAAATAAATTTTGAATAAATAACTAAAAAATTGTCTATAAAATTTCTTTTTTTGAGTTGTCTAACATTTTAATTAGATTCTATGAGAGAAATTAAGAAGAATTGTGCATAAAAAAAATTAGGATTTTAAGGGTTTTTTTTTTGCATATACTTATATAATATATTACAAAATTTTCAAAAAGATATCTTTTTATACATACTTCGGTTTTTCGGTTCGGTTCGGTTTTTATAAATTAAAACCATAACCGAACCAAATATTTCAGTTTTTTTCGGTTTGGTTTTTATCGGGTGCTGTTTTATTCGGTCGTGGCTCGGTTTGGACCGGTTTTTTTTCGGTTTTCAGTTCCAATGTCCCACCCCTAATTAAACTTATAGGAGCTAGATTGCTAATCTGCTACTACTGTAATGTAATCAATGCTCAACCTCTTGGGTCTTGACTCTTGGCTCTCTCTTGAGTCTCTTCCTTCACTGATCGATTTCAATTTCAAGAATGAACAAAAAACAACACAAAATCACTTATTACATAGCATAATCCACAATTTCAGAGAAATAGAACACTAAACTATAAATCCTTGACTTTTCAATCAAGCTCATTATCTATTATCTCATTAACCATAATCAATTTCAAGAATTTATATCATAATTCACAAATTACAATTTCAAATTTCGGTGAGAACATTGTTTACAATTTGGTGAAATCCAATTACCCAAACCCCATATATTACGATCCATTAACTCTTATATTCAAGAGAATATGAATACTTGAAAGAAAATGAGAAGAAATTGACGAGCTTATTGACTGAAGATGAGTAGAGTCATCGGAGGATTGGAGGAGGGCTGAACTCACTGAAGGACTGGAAGAGTTCTAAACGGCGGCATGGGTTGATGAATAAGGAAGGGTTAATGAATAAAGGTTGGTCACGTGACTAGCCATGACTTTTTTCTTAATTGTATATCTCTATTTTTTTTTATTTGGCCAAAATCATGTCGGGCTACGGCCGGTGTAGCCCATTGTCTCCATTCGCCCCTGCACTGTATCTGACTACTTCTTGCACCCCGGGCCAGCCCTAAGTTTTAGGGGGCCTTGGGCAAAAAAAAATTTGGGACCTTATACATATATATATAGAGAAATTCTTATACACGTAAGCAAAAATGTTAAATTGTAGGCTTTATATATTTTGAAGAACAAATTCGAATGATTAAAGGTTGAGAATTAAGATAAAGAAGTACTTGCAAAAGTGCAAATAGAGTTACAAAGCTACAAGAGATTCAGGAAGAAACTAGCGGGGTAAGGAGATTTAAAAAGAAGGTAAGAAGGAATGATCGAATTTAAATCCATAAATGATTTTCTTCTAGTTCTGTCTACTTTGTTGGAGCCATACATTAATTGTTTAGTAATTTAGTTGATTTTTTGTTGAGCATGTCCTCTTTGTTATCAAAAACCTTACGTCACTTACGTACGTAATACACTTTTGTTTATATTTTATTTTACATATATATAAATTGATCAATTTTGGGACCTTTAAAATTATGGGACTCTAGGCACAAGCCTTTTGAGCATATGCCCACGGTTGGCACTGCCTGCACCCAAGGATGTGGCTTTACAGAAGATATGTCAAAGAAAAGATAAGCAAAAGAACAAGGAAGTGGAGCAATTAATTTCTAATATATCGATCGAATATACTTAGATGGCATGGTTTACAAATCATATGCAATCTCTGCCTTAGAGCAACTCCAACATATCCCTTAAATGTGAATTTCACCAATAATATAAGGATTTTTCTCAAATATTAGCTTCAGTAGGTTTACTATATCATTCTCTATTTTAGGGATTCCCTAAGTTTTAAGTTTTCATCCCCTATTTCTATACCAGAAATTGAGAATATAGGTAATGAGAATAAAAGTAATGTAATAAATGATTTCCTTTTATGTTTGAAATGTAATTAATAATTACATACATTTAATGATTTCTTTAAAGTTACACAATCAAAATCAAGCATTTATTGAAATATAGCTTAATTTTAAGTAATATTGTTGGAACAAATTTTCAAAATCGATTAGGTAAATTAACTTTGAGGTCAGTTTTTAAACAAACTAACAAAATGATGAATAATGTCGTTGGAGATGCTCTTATATAGGAAAAAAAGTTACGCAACAGTAATGTATTTACATATGTTGTGTGCATAGAAATCAAACGAAGCTGCTTAATTATTGTATGCATAGATCACAATACGTACTATGGGACAATTTTAGAGTGGAAAAATTCTATACGTACTATGGGACAATTTTAGAGTGGAAAAATTCTATGGTAGATTACTTGCTTATATATATTTTAAACCGTTAGATTTATAATATATCTGATGGTCATAATTATTCAAGAGAATTCCATAATTTTTAAAATAAATGTCATAATTATCTTCCTAAATGAATTAGGATCCCTCAGTCATAAAAGGAAAGAAAATCCCATAACTTTTGGAAAGCTAAATTTGGGGAGATTGACATCTATCTCAATTAATTATTTATATTTCTAAAATATTTTACTAATTCACCTTCTTCTTTTTCCAAGTTACAAAATAAATCTCAAATGTCCTACTTTTTGTAGTTGTCTTGGTTCAAGTCTTTGTAATTGATAAATTTTATCAAATTTACAAATTAAAAGTCACTTTTACAAATATGATAAGATATAAATGTGAATGTAATAACTTTTTAATTTTAGACTAAATAAATGTGTGTCCTCTCCTCTCTTAAGTATTTATCTTTATTTTTATATAATTACTATTTTAAAAAAATACAATTAAAATGACGCACCTAAAAAATTAGTAAAATTTCTTATGTCCTTTGTAATTATTAAATTTCAAACCAAATTACAAATTTATAGACATTTTTATGATATAACAATAAATGAGATGTCTTAGTGATGAAATTAACGTTAAGGTTATATGCAAGGAATGCAAAATCGATATTATCGGCGATATTTCGCCGATATTTCGATTTTTTGAACTTACCTGAAAAATCCGTGAATATATCTCCAAATTTTCGGAAATTTTCCGAAACTTTCCGATATATCCCCAATATTTCCGATATTTTCCTATATTTTCCGATATTTACCGAAATTTTTGAAATTTTCAGTAACTTTTTTAATTTAACAAAATTAAAAGCTTGTCAAAATTTTGCAATGTCTTATCCTTCATATATCATGCCTTATGGTCTTCCAACAAGTGATAACTCATCGTTACAATCACAAACAAATGCCTCAAATGATGATAGCAATGAAGAAAGTCGAGCAATGCTTGGTTCATACTACGAGCTCCAAAATCTTCAAAAACTGCCCCCTGACCCATATGGTTGACATGTAAGTCAATACGTGCAGAATTACATGGGAGAACAATCATTTAATGAGTACTCTTCACAATACACACATGATTCTGCACAGAGAGATGAGGAAAATAGTGTGAATTTCGAACCTCATAGGTCCTCTATGTGGTTTTGAAGTATTTATATATTTGATTTTATAATGTATGATGTGTAACATATTGTACAAAAATGTGATGGTCTAGTCTCCCATTAAAGTTTAGCCATCAAAAAAATAAAAATAGAACTATTAAATTATATTTTAATAGTTATCAGCACTTAACACATACTAATTCATATAGTAATATAGCAAATTCATATGTTTTGATGTTTGATCAATATTTTCTTTTTACATAAGGTAGGTAATTGATCATATAACAACCTCCAAAAATTTCATTACAAATTTCCATATATTTTTATTAGTTTCCGTCATTTCCGTCAGAATTTTCAGTAGATCGATATTTCGTCGATATTTCCGTCGATATATCCAAATTTTGGACTGTCGATATATCCTCGATACCCGATATTTTACTCCTTGGTTATATGTCCTCAATGGTGTAATATGGTTCTCAATTTTGTATTTTAAGGAATTATAATTTCGACAATAAATGTTACTAAATAAACAACAAAGGACATAAAAAAAAGGTCAATTTTGTTCTCAATTTTGTCTTTACTTTATTAAACACAAACTTACAATTGTAAAGATAATTTTATAATGTGACAACAAATTCGATATAATAGTGGTAAATCCTCATATTCAGACCAACTAGATATGATTGTGTAAGTTTAAAAATTGTAACATGGTTCTCTATTTTGTAATTGTCTTCATATTTATTTATTATAAAACATGATAAATAAGATATGAAGTAATAATTTTGTCTTACTTTTAATAATTAAGTCACTTATGACTTTATTTATAATTTTAATATCAAATTTACAATATTAATACATATGTGTTCTTAATATGATAAACTACACAATCAATTAGATGATGTTAAAGTTGTAATAAGGTTCTTTATTTTGTAAAATTATGTGTTATTGTAGTATTTACATGAATGACAACACACACTACCAGAAAAAATTACTTAGACGATGAAGCAATTTCGTCGTCTAAGATACCGTTTTCGTCATCTAAGTACTTAGATGACGAAAATTTCTTCGGCTAAGTGCCGTAGTGTAAGTACTTAGACGACGAAAAGAAAAGATTTCATCGTCTAAGTCACCTCTTAGATGACGAAATATACTTTGTCGTCTAGGTTTCTGGACGACGAAATTTTACTGAAAAAGATAACGAAATTTTTCGTCGTATAGAATTTCTTGGACGACGAAAATATTTTGTCGTCTAGGGTAATTCACTTAGTTTTTTCGTCTAAGAAATCTTACCTTAGACGTCAAAAATATTCTCATTGTCTAAGTTAGACACTTAGACGGCGAAAATGTTTTAGTCGTCTTAGAAAATTACCATAGACGAATCTTGATATTTTGTCGTCTAACAGTTTTATTCGAGACGACAAAAATTTTTAGTCGTCTGAATGTTCGTGTTAGATGACGAAATATTAACAAATACGTCGTCTAACATGTCCCTCTTAGACGACGAAATCATCAATTTCGTCATCTAAGTTGTATATTTTTTTAATTTTTTTTTATTTATAACTATTTCACAAATATAAATTGAACTAAAAGTTAAAGGACCCTACTTCAGTGCTTTAGTACAATTTATAATAAAAAAATATTTTTATAAAATAACCATGAAATGATAAACTAATTTAATTCTTTAAGGTTGTAATATCAAGTTTAGTTTTCTCATAAGGAACAGTACCAAACTTAAATAAGTAATTTTTTATTTTATTGTTGTGTTAGATCAAATTTTTAAAAAAAGAATGGTTAAGATTAAATTACAAATTTTAAATAAAAAGTTACTTATTTATGTTTGATACTAAACTTGATATTACAACCTTAAAGAAATAAACTAGTTTACCATTTTATGGTTGTTTTATAAATATGTGTTTTATTATAGATTGTGTTAACATACTGAAGTGATGTCCAAAGTTAAATAGTAAATTAAGAAAATACTCATTGAATATATTAAATATAAAATTAGTACATAAAAATTGTACCATTCAGATCGAAATATAAACGAAACTAAATAGAAATATTGACATCTGAGGGAGTTTGGCCTGGTGTTCGGATCGTCATCATCATGTCCAGAATCCCGAGGCGTGACAATCAGATGACAAATGGAATCAGGATCCATGCCTCCTAGTCTTGAGGAACTCAAGTATATGATATATCTAAGTCTATAACGTATCAGTCCGAGTCTGGGCCGCTCAAGCCTCCTCTTCGTCGGCTCCTACCCGTTCTTTGGCAGTTACCCCACTCGAATGCCTACTCGACGAAATTGAAGGATGGCTCAAATCTCACTAGACTGCCCGTCCAAGGCCACAAACCTCCTTCCTAGGTTGGCGGCCGAAAATTGTATCTGCAATATTGAGCCTAGCCTCTTGCGATAAAGGAGGCAACTCTTCAGGCGTCATCTCCGGGTTCTGCGAATGTGCACATGCCAATTCCTTCCCGGCTAATTGTATCAACCTCTCATGAAATTAATATTATGAACAATATATGAATGTGTATTTCAAAAGAAAATTTGACATAGATTCCCCTAAAATTGAAGGGAAAAAAATACCTGCTTGAAAGAAAATACTTCGAATAACCAATTCCAAAATAACAAACCGTGGGCACCAATTCCCATCCAAATTTCTCAAGTTCAGAATAATGTTTAATTTAGACAACCAAACCAAATTTCAATAACACAACCTAATAAATGTCCTAATCTTGATTCAATTTCTTCAAACCAACCGTAAGATTAAACTCAATCAATTTTGGAAAAATGGTTACTTACGCAAGGTTGACTCACGATATCTTCTTTCTCGGGCCTGATATAAGAAGACACGCTTATCATCCTATTGGAGCCCGACTTATGGTGCATAGTATTCTTCTCACGATTAGCAGTGTTGGCCACTGACCTTCTCTGTTTCACAACAAGGAAAATTAAATAATAAATAATATTTAAAAGTAAGAAATTATTCATTTTAATTACATTAAAGAAAAGGAAGATGAATCTTAAACTTATTAGACTTAAAGTTCCCGACCAACCATTCTCACTCGTCTTTCCTTTTCGTCAACAACCCCTTGGGACACTCGAGACGCCGTGTTCTTTGTAGTGCTTATGCAGATCGTACTTCCAATCCATATAAATAACCATAGCCGTCTTCTCTACGAATTCCCACATCTCTAGTTTGGCTTCATAGTCATAATATATCTAGGAAAAAAATATATTAAATTCCTAGACCCTATTTGTGCCTTGAAATTAATTATGAATTAAATAAAATTAAATAGACCCTATTACCGAGAGTTCATTGTACACCCTAAGCTTGTTGTCTTGGGACAGCTCCCCCAAGAAAGGGTTTTCATACGTATGTTGTTCCATATGATAGATCTGATGTTGTATGAGCACAAACTTCTCAGCTGTAGCATCAGAATGCCTCTGGTAAACCCATCGAATAACACCTCTTCCCCATTAATTTTACTACCTTCTTGACTTTAGCTCCTTTCACAAGTCCCTGAGTGCATTTGGGGGTCGGTACTGAGGGGTCCCTCGCGTTCACTTTGTGTCGGGCGCTATAGCAAATAGAATCGTCGAAGGATTCTTAGAGAACTTGTGACGCGATCGAAGCAGAAATCTCTGGCTTGACTATGTAGGTATCAAAAAATTCAAGAGCCACAAGAGCATTAGGTATCGTTTATGACCTATCAAGAGCTGCATGAGGTGTAATGGTCTCCTCTGAGGTTTGATCCCAACACAATTGTCATCCTATAGATTGAAATTCGGCATACTTCTATTGTGCAGTGCACATCTTGTCATATTAAGCTCTACGACATCAAAAATTAACAACATTTACTCATGCAGCAAAACCATATTCATCCAAACACATCCATACCAAAAAAAATCACCTAATCCAGTACCTACTCAACATAATCTAAATTTGACACGTTCCTCCCTATTCATTCATGTCTTATCCATTTTTATTCAACAAAGTAAATAAATGATCTATCAACACCATTTCTACATAAACTCTATAATCGGAACGTAATCACCATAATCTCAATAATCTCTATAATGTTCATAATCGGAACACAATTATACATAATCAACAACAATTCTACATAATCTATATCAATAACAAGTCTACAGAATCTTCATCAACAACAATATATAATCCTAAATTCATTCAATCCATAATCATAAATTCATTAGATCCATAATTTTCATCAACAAACCAACGAATTCATTCACTTAAATTTACTACAGCAGCACAGAGAGAGAGAGGGGGGGAGAGAGATTGACCGAGAGAGAGAGTGAGAGGTACGTCGAATGGAGGGGTGGTGACGGCGGTGAGGTGGTGGCATCGAGGAATGGTGGTGTGGGTAGAGTGGTGGTGTCGGGGAGACACAATGGTGGCGGCAGTGAAGTAGGGGCTGACGTCGGTGGGTTGTGGCGGTGTTAGTGTGGGGTTGAGGGAGTAGCGACGAAGAGAGAGGTGGCCTCAGTGGAGTGGTGGCAGCGATGTAATGGTGGTCAGTGTCAGCGGGGTTTTGGAGGTGATGGCATTGGTGTATCGACGAAGAGAGAAATGAAGGGATTCCAAAATGGAGGTCGGATTTGGGGAAGAAGATCGATTTGATCGATCTTAATAAAATCACTTAGCCAACCAAATGAACTCGAAGTATAGGTGGTTTTAAAATACCCCAAAAATTTTGGGGCAAAAAAAATTTAGTTTTAGACGACGAAAACAAATTAGTTCATCGTCTAAGTGTTAAGTTTTTTGTCTTAGGCGACAAAAATAGAAGCATTAATGTTGTAGAAGCATTATTGATTTTTCAGATTTTATCTGAAAAATTAATTGTTTGTACCTGATTAAGAATATTCATAAATCAACCGTCAAAAGTAACTTTTACATTCATATAATGTTGTGGAAAAAAATCCAACCCAATTCAGATTACTTTAGGATTCGATCGATCTTGATGTGTGATTATCGACAAATAGTTAAAAGACTGAAACGGTCATAAAATATAATTCGTAAACCATTTTCAAAGTTTTGAGTATTTTCACTGGCATATAATCTATATTTATCAACTAGATATAAATTAATTGAATTTTGAGAAAAAAATTTGATGGGAGAGTAAATATTAGTTGTACATCTACTAATTTTGTACAACTTAAGTGTTTGTATGCCTGTATTCACTCCACATCCATATTAACAAAATTAAATTTGGAAAAAATAATTGTTAGATATATTCATCACGACATAATATGTAAGTAGATGAATTTTCATTCAATACGAAGTTCATTAAGGGTTTGATCAGTGTAGTCAAGCATAAAACTGAAATTTCAACGAAATGAAAACGTTGATATACGAATCTTCGTAACTCCGATCTTCGAAGCGTCGACACACACAGTCCAATAATTGTTTACTCTATGCCCTCGATGAATATAATCTGTAATCTAACATGGTACACATGATCGTATTCTTAGAGGTCAGATTGTGAAGCTCTATTTAGACCGCGAAAGTGGTTAAATTTTGTCGTCTAAGTAGGACTTAGACGATGAAACATAGGGTTCTCGTTGTCTAACACTTTCAAGGTTTAGGGGAAAGGGATTAGGGCTTAGAGTATAGAGTTTATAAATGTACTTAGATGATGAAATGAATATATATTCGTCATCTAAGAATAGTTCTTAGATGACGAACTTCTATGATTTCTTCGTCTAAGATGTCACCTTTATCAAAAATGCATCTTGCATTCGTTTATTCTAAAATTGTTCTTGTAAGACATAAAAAGTATTACAAACTCTGAATAAACCTCTTTTAATTAGTGTTTTATAATGCGCGCATATTCAAATTCGTACGCGTACGTACGTACATACAAATTAATTAAGTTCAAATTCGATCGAATTATCTCCATCTATTAATTAGTTATAATTAAGTATTACATATATTTATATATCAATCACTTCCATTATCATAATCATCATCATTTGATTCATCCTCCTCACTTTCAACTGACTGATCCTTATTATAATCTCCATCATATGAATCATATACTACGTCATTGTCGTCATCCTCCAACTCCTCTTCAGAGGCATTCTTCTCTTGGTCGTTGATCTCCTTTTGAGTAAGATCTGTAGCATGATCAGGTATGGGTAAGTGTTTGTTATACCGAATAAGTTCTTTTATGCCAGGGATGATAGAAGTATTAATCTCAGGCGCGGATCCAGCCTTTGGCAGCATGGGCTACAACCCACCCATTTTTTTGGCTGAATACAAAATTAAAAAATAAATATATACATTTACCTATACAATTTTATTAAAATATAAAATATAAACATTTACTACAATTCACTCGATCACTTTATCAATTAATCTCTAAATACTAAATCACAAATCTCATACATATACACTTATTAATTGTCTTTATATTGAAAGACTGTATGTTAGTAGTTTTGACAGTGATTATATTTTTGTTGACTTTGAAAAAATTAGATCTTAAATGGTGAAATTAAGGTAGTTATTATCAACAAAAAATTGCACGTTGCATAATATAGCCCACCCCTTATGTATGTCTTTTCTTAAACTATGAGAATGAGTCTCCCGATAGGTATAAACCAAAATAAAATAAAAATTGTGTGTTGCACAATATAGCCCACCATATTTTAAATTCTTGAATCCACCGTACCCCTGATTAGGCTCTTGATATGCATTGTCATTATACGCTTCAGTGTAAACCATTAACCTCCATTCAAGTATTGTGACATTCCATATTAGTCGGTGAGCCATATGGTTAACTATTTTTCAGCCTTCACCCACTTTTGTATCATCCAGATAGAATACCTGCCTAACTAAGGTGGCAAGAGCGAATGACTCATCCTCATACCAGCTTAAGTTTACCTCGACTGATAAAAGATCAAGATCTTCCTTCGTACGCTTGAACCATTTACAATTAAATAGAAAAACGTTGATAGTATTCTCATAAAGTAGCTTAACAACATTACCAAGAACTCCGTAATATACATCAGCCTCTTCCCCAACTATGATCCCACTGTTATATGTTCTTCTTCCTTCATCTCCTTCTAATGAATAAAACTTTACACCGTTGACAAAAAAATTCGAAGTAAATATAGTGTTAGACTAACTTATGAGACAATAAGTATTTTTTCCATGATCACCACCCCTCGTGGTTACTAGATTTTTTTCTAGATCGATCATCAGAAAAATTATGAAGAAGATATATGAAGTTGTATTCAATTTCTACCAAAAAGTTTGACATAGCTTCCTCTAAAATAAAAGGAAACCAAAAACCTTCATGCACAAAAGGAAAAACACTTCGAATAAGCAAACACCAATAACATAAATTAATTTACCCTGGGCATCTATTCCTATCCGGATTTCTCAAATTCAAAATAAAGAAATCACAAACCTATATGGTTTAAACATATCCATTAGAGGAAATAATCAGGGAATTTCTTCTTAAGTACTTTTTCAACCCAGTTATGACTCTTATCCAGTTTGGCTGTCTAAATTTTCTCCCAGCTGTAAGCTTGCATGTACGAGTCGACCTCGTCACAGTCTACCAATATGCTTCAATAAGTTCTTCTTCAGTTAATGTTTCGTTTAATACTCCTTTAAATGGTTGTACAACATCTGTGACGACTGAAAGATTGTTGCGGGTATGTGGATTGGAGGTGGTGGTAGTCTAGACTGGATCCTTGAGGTACCTGTTGCAATAGGTTACACACTCATTCATTAGGTATATTTCTGCTATGGAGCCATTCATGGTAGATATATTTTTGACGAATCTTTTATACTGTCCGAGTTATCTGCAAAATGATAAAATTAATTATTTGACGAATAGTAGAAACATATAAATATATATAACTGATGAAAAACCATACATGTTATAATTAGTTGTATCTTTCCTGAGGATACATCTAAGTGTAGTGGACCGGACCAGAAAACAGCACTTGTTCAGGAAGGTGAATCATGAGATGAATCATGATGTCAAAGAAAGCAAAGGAAAAATCATTTATAATTTGCAAATGATGTGGACAATTTCGTATTGTATTTCGACCACATTTGACTTATTCAACTCTCTAGCGCATAACCTCTGTCACCTCCTACGCAATGCTACTATTGGTCGGACAATGTCACGAGACAAATATGGTCGAATTACCACTGAAATCAGACGTTACAGCATAATGTGACAGTCATGAGTCTTTAGACCAATGAACTTGTGTTCCTCAACATTGACACATCTAAATATATTCGCTGCATAATTAGACAAATAACGAACACTTTTAAACCAGTTGAATATAATATCCCTTAGTGTCGACTTCACTATGTAAGGTCTATTTTGCATCTTGTTGTACACTTCTCTTCTATCCCTCTTTAACCACAAAGGACGACGTAAATTCATAGATTCCATATCTTTTTGCGATTTAAGAGTATCTTTAATCTTAAACTTAATACTGAGAATTATTCCTACCACACTGTCGCACACATTCTTTTCTATGTGCATGATATCTAGGTTGCTCCTGAGTTTCAACTTTGACTAGTAAGACAGCTCAAATAAAATAATCATATGCCTCCAATATGTGAGATGATGGGGATGATGTGGATTTAATTTTTTCAAATGATTGCCATTGCTCAACATACTGAAATACAAGTCGTTTAACCTCTCAAAAATCTCTTCACCAGACCACTGTCAGGGTTTAGAACTATTCTCTATTGTCTCGTCGAAATTATCCTAAACCTGTCGCCATTGGTGATCATGAGGAAGCCATATACAGTGACTCATGTAACACACCTTCCCTGCGTGCCAACTGGAGTTGACGTCATCCAAGCAGACAGGACAAGCATTGTATCATTTGGTTGTGCAAGATGCCAACAACCCATACGCAGGAAAATCGCTGATAATCCATGCACATTACGGCTGCTCTCATCATGAACATTATTTCAGTGAACTTGTCATAATTTGGGACTCTATTTTCCCACAAGTCTTTCAACTCTTCAATCAATGGTCTAAGGTACACATCTAAACATTTTTCAGGAGACCTAGAACATGGAATTAGCAAAGTAAGAAAATTAAATTTCTTGTTCATATACATCCATGAAAGCAAGTTGTATGGCATGACAATAACCGATCAAGTGCTGACGGAAGTGTTATTATTATCCTAAGGGTTGAGTCCATATGTAGAAAGTCTGAGTCTAACATTTCGAATCTCTGCTGCAAAGTCTCGAAATTCCCTGTCAAAATCTTTAAAAGCCTCTCTATCTGCCACGTGTCTGAGCATATCGTCATTTATTCTCTGTTATGCGTATTATCTCATCGCATCTTCTGTGTATAGAGACATGTACAAACGTTGTCTAGGAATCAACGAAAAATAGCGAAACACCTTTTCATAAATTTGCTTCTTCGAACTCCTCATATTATGGTGCAAATATCTGGACTGGTTGCATACAGAACAATAGTCCAAATGTATATACTCTTTGTAAAATATCACACAATCGTTTATGCACGTGTGATTTTTTTTGTACTTTAGGCCGAGGCTACTCAAGATCTTTCTAACCTTATAATGGGTTTTGGGAAGTTTGTGATGATCAGGAAGTAACTTACATATATGCTCCTGCATTTTGTCAAAAGTACGGTTTGACATTTTGTTCTTCACTTTTATCTGAATTTTCTCTATCACATATTGCAAGACATCCTCTAGACATCCAGAGTACACCAGGGTCTGGGCTTCAAGTAGCTTCCTGTTGTACTTTTCCATCTCAGTAGTGTTAGTGGCCAAGGCTGTAGGGACTGTGTCATAATGAGAATATCATAACCTCCCTCTTCTTGTTGGTGTCTAACATGACTAAATTCAGGAAAAAAAAATATCATGGACCAACTCCACAATTGGGTTCTAAGAAGGGGCGCCACTACCGCTGGATGAGGCACCCTGGTAAGTGTACCCTGAGCTAAAGTCTACTACTTCACCGTACTCACTCCATATAGTGTAACTATACATCATACCGTGGTCATACAAGTGTTGAGACATAACATTAATCTCCACAAACTGATGGTTAAGACATTTTCTGTGTGGACACCTGTAACGCTGCTTTCCTTGACCTTGTTGCATCACAAACAACATAAACTCTCTGATTTTATCCATACACCTCTCATCACCTCTATTCACCAATTGTATCCACCCCTGTTCATATTTCTGCATAAGTTAATTATCATATTATATAATTTTTCAACTAATTAATCTAATATACTATGTTTTTAAATTACGTAACACAATAACACAATAATATGTATTTATAAATTATATATAACTTTTCAACTAATTAATCTAACATATTTAATCATATATATAATTAATCAACACATGGATGCAATTAGCTTAACAATTAAATAATTAATTAATGAAATATGCAAACAAGGTCGCTAGAAACTATATTTGCCAGAATATTTCACCGGAGAACTTCATCATCGTACGCTCATCGTACGCTATTACGTACGTAATTAAATGAAAAAAAATTAATCTAGAGAAACAAGTTAATACCTTCACCGATAAGGAGATGAGTGGGTAAATTAGAACTCCGGAGGTTGGAAAACCGTCTAAATTGAAATTTTGGCTGGAGGTGGTGTTGAGAGAAGTTGAGATATAAAAGAGAGATAAAATGTTTGATCTGAAAACGGAATCTGATCTAAATAATTGAGTTTTTTTAGACGACGAAATAATTCGTCGTCTAAGTACAAACTTAGATGACGATTTCGTCGTCTAGGTGAGCTCTTAGATGACGAAATACATAATTCGTTGTCCATGTTAACCTTTTAGAAGACGGATAATATTTTCGTCGTCTAAGAGGTTAAACTTAGACGACGGACCTTTCATTCGTCGTCTAAAAACTCAATTTAGACGATGAAATAGACAATTTGTCATCTAAGGAAACTCTTAGACTACAAACATCATGTTTCGTCGTCTAAGCATAGTCTTAGGCGACGAAACTGAAAATTCGTCGTCTAAATCTAATCTAGATGATAAAATATTTTCTTGTGCGAGAAATTAATTTTTCATTGTCTAACTCTTACTTGGACGACGAAACAGTTAAATTTTCGTCATCTAAATGCGTATTTCTGGTAGTGACAAATGTTTAATTTATAATTAATTTGATCATTACATCGTAATTGAAGGCCTCCATATTGTAATAGAAAAATTTTTGACTCTTGTTACAAAATTTTGAACAATATTAAAAATAAAAGAACGATGTATTTTTAATTTGATAAATATTATTTCTCAAATCCATATGTGTTAATAAATGATTGGTTATTTATTTCCTAAATAACAATAATAATAATAAATAATACCTATGATGACGGTAGCTTAAGCTACCGTTGCTTGACCCGTACTATGAGGATATGTGTAGCAACCAAATAATATTTGACGTTTGCTATATGCGCTGCAATACGTACAGTAAGTATGAGGAGGATATTTGCAGATCGCAATTAATATTTTGACCTTTTGCTATATGCAAGCTAGGTGTGTTGTATGCATATAAGCCAAGAGAAAGTTGCCTAACTATACATTGTTATAGAATATATTTTATATACGACAGAGGACTTGCACCGTCCACTTGACCATTTTATATGGAAACTAGTTTGTCCAGTTAATCAATAAACTTTCAATACTCCCCCTCATGCAAGCTACGTCTAGATAATTGATTGAGCTAATTAAGATTGCCAAGAATCTTTAGAAATTGAGCAGAAGAAAGAAGAGATTTGGCCGGTGAAAATGTGTGGCAATTAATAGAGGAAGCTGATCGGTGTAGCTTCTTTTTGACACTGACTCAACACTGTTTGTAGTTGAATGCCTACTTCTAGGGTCGGTAATAGGTCGGGCCGGGCCACCTAAACTTAAGTCGGTCAGGCTCGGGTCAAATTGGGTCAGGCTTTTTCATAATGTCTCTAAAATTTAAGTCAGATATTTTTAAAAATTTGAAGTCCATGGGCTATCCATGTGCTTTTTAGGCCTCGAGCTTTATCGAACTTTTAGGATCGGGCCGGGCCGAGTTTTTTTGTAGTAAATAAAAAAACTTAAAATTAAGAGTGTTTAATTATCAACTATATCAATAATTATATACATTAAATAATATACAAGTCTAAAAAATTTGATATTCAGTATATAAATGAATGATATTAAGATAAATTATAGAATTTAGAGGTTAATATTGATAAAATATTTATAATATATATAATTGATAGGCTTTACGGGCTTGGCCCTAGGAGACGAGTCAGACTATTTTGGGCCCATAGGCTTTGAAAATTCGGCTTGAGCCCAATCTTATACCCATAGGACCGAACTTTTTTGGACCTAAATTCGAACCGAATCGGATTTGGGCTTTTCCGACCTAGGCCGCCTACGAACTTTTTGAGCCTATAAACTAAATGATGACCCCTTACTTCTTGCGCTCGAGGATGGCTTCTCGGGAGAAATTAATATCGAAGAAGAGATGAGCAAATGAACAAGGAAGCAGAGTATCTTCTCTTATATATTGATCTAATATACTCGCATGACATGGTTTGTAATACATATGAACAAGTGCTCTTGTAGCTAGAGTTGAAGGTTCTTCCAATAGATGCGTAGTTAGATACACATTCTTCTTCATAGACCGCAGCGCTATCCCAGTGTTGGCATTTCTCCAAATTCTAGTGGTGTTTCATTCTATTATGTTAGTTACTAGAAAGGAAAATTGTGCCGAAGTACGGTATTGCTTATATAAGATGAAAAGAGTCTGGAATAATGCAAATAATACATAAATGAGATTGGAATTTAGGTAAAAAAAATTGTTGCGATAAAATTAAAGTAGAAAATGAAATCCATTAAAACGAAGTAAAAAAATTTAATGCGGAAAGTTTAGGTAAAATCCGTATGAAATTTTTTTGTTTTAAAATTGAAGTAAAAAGTAAAAATTAAAACTGTTAAAAAATAGAAAATAATAATATTTAAAAGATGTATGACTATTAAAAAGTAAAAACAAAATTTAAATCGGTTAAAAAGTAAGATTAAAATATAAAACAGAAAACTGTAAAAATAATTTGTTAAAATGTAAAAAATAAAAAAATTATAACCGTTAAAATAGAAAAAGTAAAACATATAATTATAAAAATAAAAATAAAAGGAAAAGATCAAAGTACCCCAAAATGACAGTAGTACATGTTTGTTATATAGTAAAAAAAGTTTTGTGATACCTGGACTTTATCAGCCTTATCACTTTCATACTTGGACTTTATCGACCTTATCAATTGCATACCTGAACTTTCAAAACATTATCTTGGTAGTACCTAGAATACATTTTTCGTCAATCTCTGTCTTTTTTGCTGACGTGACAAACATAAATTTCAAATATCGGCCGATAAAGTCCAAGTATCACAGACATTTTTTTTCCTATAGTAAACATACAACAAAGAACCACATTTTGGGCCTGCAGTGCATCAGCTTTACCTGCAACTAACATACTTAGGGTATGTTGTTACACCTTCTTGGGGTAGGAGGATTTATTCTTAATAATTATGTATTTTTCACAAGAGTGCTTAAACAATGAATACTCTATCTTATGTTTGGTATCACAATAGTAAGCTCATAGAACTAGTCAATTTTTTGCGAACATATATAAAAAAGGAAAAATGGCTAGGAAGGTCATTCAAGTATAACACGTTCTAAACTTTGCTCACTTATGTATGACAAATATCACTTTGCTCACTGTTAAATGAGCAAAGTATTACTTTGCTCACTATCGAATATCACTTTGTTAACTATCGAATGACACTTTTACTCACTCTGATCACTCTGAACCGGAGAAATTGGCCATACATGAGTGATCAAAATGATATTTGAGTGATCAAAGTGATATTTGAGTGATCAAAGTGAGTAAACTGTCATTCGATAGTGAGCAAAGTGATATTTGCCATACTTGAGTAAGCAAAATTTAGAACGTGTCATACTTGAGTGACCTTCATAGCCATTTTCCTTATAAAAAAAACCAGCAAAACTACTGTATCAGAAACACAAACCCAGCATATCTATATCATTCTTCTCTAAATCAGCAAGAAGTAGAAGAGAGAAAGATGCCTCCCGCCTCTGACAAGTAGTCGTGAAAAAAACTAGATTTGCAGCCAAAAATCAAAAGCAAATTTGAGAAAAGGGGCTAGAGTACTCTAGTAGATAGAGGCGTTGGAAGGCAACCTCTTAAAGATGGAAAAGAGGGAGAAGATTGACGTTTATGGCCACCAAATCTCTGGGTTCATGATCCACAACATGCACTTTAATTTGTTCTGTTGGTCCTGCGCGCACACACAATTAAAGAGAAACTCTGCTTTTGGCTCATGTATGGATGGGTGTTTTGTCATTGTTGTACAAGGAACGAGAGCCTTGTTTTTCACTTTGCGGGACTGTGTAAGAAAATTAAAATAGTCCCGAGTAGAATCTAACACTGGCTAAGGATTATTTTCCAAAATAAGCTAAGCAATAATGCAGAGCAACAAACATGCCCTTATGATCTTCTGTTACGAGGGGATGCTTAAAATGTATGAAATAACACATCGCCCGAATTCGAATCTTCGATCTTCTTGGGTAGTCATTATCTTCAATCAAGAATTAATACAAGCAATTACGAAGGACTATTCAGCCGCTCTGAAAATCACAAATTCAATATAAATAATTCATGAGGATTTACTGAAGCCGGATTAAAATTACATGTATAAACGACAGAAAGATAGCTCAAGAAACTCGTTCAAAATTGCATCCCTCCCCTTAATTGAGCAGTTTAATCATTCGCTCAACCATGGTGCTAGAGCTGATGTCCACCGGCAAACTTCACCTTCTTTGAACCAGAGAGCTGCAGGGTGCAGGGAATTCATTGGCGTTAAAAGAGGAGCGATAATGATCAATAAAGAGTTGTGCATCAATGTAAGCATTACTATGAAATAACATCACTATCACTGATGGAAGTAATGACATTTCTCCATCTGCCCAAATCTACTTAATTTGATTCAAGAAGTCTTAGTCCACTGTGTCTAGTTTTGTCACTGCACCTATTTCATACCTAGTACATAACTAGAATGTACTACATGTCTACATCATGATCTTATCACCTACAACTGAACCAACAATACAGAAACTCTTTCAAGCACAAGACCACATATAAACAATAGTTCTTATGATTCCCCAAAGTACATATGTAAATTTGAGGCCCATCACGACAATTCATGGACAAATTTGTGCTCACCTTCATTTATAGATACTTAGATAGTATAAGTATCACTCATCAATATGACTTAAATACCAAGACAAATTTCACTTTTCTTTCTTCTTGTGAGACTAAAAGCTGAAACTATCAAAGAGCTATTCTGAAGAAATGATTTTAAAAGTCCATGCTTACCAATTTCACGCTTGCCATTTTCAGGGCTGTCACTCCCATGAACCACATTCCTGCCAAGTGTTTTTCATATAGCAAAGTAACACGTTAGAACTTAAAGTAAGGTACCAATGCAAAACAGTACAGATATCATCATTGGTAAAGTCCAAAGCGTAAAAGGCCCAACCTTCCTGTTTGAACAGCAAAATCCCCTCTAATAGCTCCTGGTTCAGCTTGAAGAGGGTCCGTAGACCCTATTAACTTGCGTGCCGATGCGACAGCACCCACACCCTCCCATGCCTTGTTAACATAACATCAGGATCAGTATACTTGTACAAGTGACACCATAAGTATACCTTGAGACATTAGTTTCCATGAAAAACAAGGAAGAGAAGAGTATATCATACCATACACACAACTGGGCCAGATACAATGTACTCTATTAACCCAGGGAAGAATTTCTTTGACTTGAGATCCTTATAATGCTCCTTGAAACGATAATAGGAACACACGAGTTGGAAAATCAAATTAGGTCAATTTGACGACTCTAAATAAAATCATCATCAAGCCCGGACCTGAATAGAAGCCCATAAGGCCACAGTCTCAGGCCAAAATTTTGGGGGCCCATTTTTTTTTAAATGCATGTGTAGTTATATATTTTTTTCCTTGTTCTCTCACATCTTCCCAGTTTTTCATGCCCGAGGTGGAGAGAAACTCAATGATCAAATGCAAATTAATGTCTAGGAATCCCAAAGGTTTAGCTGCTTAGAATTCTTTCTTCCCCCACTTATTCTTGAAATTGTGTTTTGATATCGGTCTCAATCATGCTTGAAATCTGGGTTTGGTTTTTGGAGCTATTTCTGGTTTAGTTTTAACTTGTTTCATAGGAGTGTGCTACGAAAATTGCTGGGTGTATGAGAAGCTCTACTCCTTGTTGTAAGCTGTAAGCCTATTGGTTTGTGTATGTTCGATCCACCGAAAGAGGTCAGAGACTTTACCTACTTACTTAGATTTCTCTATTTTATCCAAGTTATTTGGAAATATATTGCAAAGTTTTAGTACGTACTAGATCGATGAGTATGGTTAGACTAGTTTAGTATTAGATGAGTACTGATTGGTATGATGTATAAGATTCGATATTTAGATAAATAATTGGGACAATTAGGTGCACTCTACATGTTTGATGAAATGTCTAGCCCTAAATATAGGACAATTTCACGCTCAATTTACGTTTTATACATTAAATATTCAATTTTGAGGGTCACCAATTTTTGATCTCGCCTCATGTCCCAAAATCTCAGGTCTGGCCCTGATCATCATGTTACATATATCTAAAGATCAAACACACGCCATATAGCAATGAAAGTACGAAACATTAAAGATCATAAGTCATCATGGCTGCTCCACATAACATATAAAGCTCTTATCTTTATAACAGTATTAGAGGTACACTCTGATGCGTGACTGAAATAGTGTAATTAAAGAATCACTGAAATTCTTTAAAATCACAAACCTCTGCCAAATTCTTCAAGCCAGTCAACTTAAATCCCTTATTTTGAAACCTTGAGATTATCTCCCCAACCTAAAACAATTCAATCCGTATAGAAAAACTGGTTAAGAGTTTCAATACAAAATTTCATTCCTATATCAAAGTTAAAGTCTTCCTACAGCTCAGTCCATCAATTGGGCTCAACCTTGAAACAAAATTTCAACCTTTCTCAAACCCCCATATACATTTACAGTTTTACACAGAAACACCATAGAATTGTTACATAATTGAACAGAGTGAAACTTAGAAGAGCTTACAAGGCCACGTTGAACACCATCAGGCTTGACCATTATGTATGTCTCCTCAACCTGTTCCTGACAATCCATCAAAAATGTCACTAATCTGAACTGGGCCTCTCATAAATCAACTCAAAAACTATAGGGAAATGAGTAATTCAGAGAAGGAAGGCAGAGACAAACCAGGGAAGCAACCAAGTGTGGGAGGAAGATGCGAGGTTTGGCGATGGTTTTAGCATGAGGACGACGAGGTTGGGAATATGAGAAAAGATGGGAGATTGAAGGGAATGCTGCTAGGTTGTGGTGGGCATAGGTTACGCTGCTGCTGTTGCAACTTGTTCTTCTCTGGGCTGATGAAGAAGAGCGATGAAGAGATGAGGAAAGACTTGGACTTGCTCCGCTGAACACTGCCTCTCCATCCTCGTCTCTCCTTTCTGTTTTTCTCTCTATCCAATTTCCCTTATATGCATTTGGCACGTGGATATTACAGTTTTTATTTCTGTACTTTTTACTCTGTGTGGCGAGTTTTATTTTCCAGAACAATCATGGTGTGAAAAAATTAAGAGCATATGCACTTATGTAACATTTTGTATTGGCATTGCACTTCTTATTTATCGAATCAGAGATGCAGTTTTTGTTTTTCGTGTAGGGACACAAAAAATAACACTTTCTATTACTATTTATCGATTTGATTTGATTTTTAATTTTTGGTAAGATATTCAATGAGTAAGTAGACGACACGTGTTTATTAGTTTCGTCGTTACGCGATTAGAGTTGATGACAAATTTGTCATAAATACGATCTTTTAAAATCGACTATTTTTATACACGATTCAAAATCAACATTTTTTAAGTTGTGATTTTGGACTTACTTTTTTCACGAAATTTGTAGAGGACATTAATATGGACTCGCATGTATTTTTATTGGATGTTTCAAAAGTTTGACCTATTTTTAATGAATTTAAGAAGTTTCCAAGGAAAATGTTTTATTAACAACTTTAGCCGTTGTTTGTGCAATCAAGATCGTTGGCTTTTTTCATTGTATAATCTGAGCCATTGATATCAAATATATAAAGGAGATCAATGTTAGAAAGCTCCATAAGCTTTGAGATTGTGCGGCCTGTATTGGAGACCCGACGACCCACGGTCAGACCCGATCTGAATTTTGTAGTCTAGACATGACGAGGCGGTCAACCAGTTCCATTTTCTTCGTTTTCTCGCCGTGGTTCTACCTCAACCATCATGTTACCTATTTGTTGATTGAGGAAAGGTAATAGAAGGCCACAAGCTTCGATGCTTAATCTGATCTTTTCGGCAACTCCGGCGGCGAGTTATTCTGCATGAGGTATGATTCTTGATCTATAGTTCACGCTATACATGCTGGTATAATAGGTTTTTGAATTCGATCATGTTTGATAATTTTTGTTCTTTTTATGTCATCAACCATCGGCAGTCGATGTTTAGGTTGGGGAAAGAGCAAGAGATCTGGTGAGAAGTGAAATAGCTCGACGCGTGGCAATAGGTTCCACCACCTGTTCGTCCGCTCACACGAGCAAAAGCTGCTCGTCCGGCCGCTCGAGCAACCAGTCAACGAGCAGTCGCCTACGCTTAAAACCACCACTGCATCTTTTTTTTGGCCTGCTCATCCTATTTTTGCCCTGGGTCCGCCACTGCTCGTGCTATCCACCTCATTGGTGCTGATGCTCTAAATATTTTCTGGAAAAAGAATTTTTCTTATGAATATGCTCATCAAATAATGCCAAACCTGCAATCTGTAACGCTGATTTATATATATCTATACAGTAATGCTTAAAGACATTTGAATGAAGTTGAATTGACTACTGTTTATGTTCATTACACTGGGAGCCTGAGACACAAAGATCAACTTGTTAATTAGTGACTTTTGGTTAATTTTTTTTACTATAGTTCTCTATGAATCAAGGCAAGTCCAAGTTGTTAGTGAAAGTAATGTGGTGATGACTGATGAAGTAGACCATTTTCTTCTCTGTTTGCATTGAGATCAGATGAAGGTGATTATCAAAGTGTTGCTAATATTTGAAGCTTGGCTAAAATTTAAGGGGAGTGATTCTCATACTCTCATTTTTTCTCTTTCTCTCTCTTTATTTTCACTCTCATTTTCTCTTTCTTCTTCATTTTTTTTTATTTCTTTACCATTACTTCTTTTTTATTTAATTACCAAATTATCCTCACTCTTTATATTCTCAAATTCTTTATACAAAAGTCATTTTAGTAAACAAGAAAAAAGAATTAAAAAAGAAATAAGAAAGTAAAGAGGAGAAAGAAAATGGGAGTGTGAGAATAAAGAAGAGAGAGAAAATAGGAGTGTGAGAATCACTCCCTAAATTTAATTTTGCACTCCACTTTTGAGCTTAGCTTCGGGACAAAAATAAAATTTGCCACCATTTGTCTTTCCACAAAGTTCACTGGCTTCTACAGTAAAACATCGATAAATTAATAATTTCGAGACTGACAAAAGTTATTAATTTAGCAAGATTATTAATTAATCGAATATTAAATTAATACTCAAGTTGAGACTAACAAAAAATTATTATTTTAATGAGATTATTAATTAATCAAATATTAAATTATCGAAGTTTTACTGTACTTAGTTCTTTGCAGATTTTCACAATGAATGATGGTATGGACCTTGATACTACACAATAGTGGAAAATGTTGTGAAGAAGTACATTCTTAAGCAATTTACCCTCTACTTCAATTGAGAACTACAACATATGAAGCTTGCTTTCAGATAGACTATTATCATACAGGAGTAAACTGTGTTGTCATTTATAAATCTTGCTCATCACAAAAAAAAAAAATCAAAGAAATATTGATTACTATGTAGTATGTACAAATTGATATCCAGTCAATGAGCCTCAGTGGAGAGTACATGTTTTGATATTCTAGGTTAGATTTCCAACATTAATCTCTCAACCCCCTACTTTGTACCAAAGAAAAAAGAGTCAGTTACCAGTCTTATGTGCAGAAGAGCAAATTAAGATCAGCCTATATATATGCACAGTTGCAGACCACTACACCAAGGCTTCCTCTTTATTCCAACTATAATCACCCAAACAGCTCAAATTGAACCTGAAACTCACTTATTTGCAGCCCTTTTTGACACAGAAAACAAAGCCACCCGGTCTGCACTCCAAGAATCCTGTCCTGGATTGTGTTATTAGAACAAATGCTGAAATGTGAGTTGGGAAATATTTTTCCTTCATTTTTTTTTGGATCTTTTGTTTATACTTGAACTGTTAGCAGGGAGATTTCGGAAGCCGAATAGTTTAAATTCAGCTAGCATTTCCAGCAAGAAGCAGCCACAATAGGCCTTGATTTCCAACCAAGAACCAAGCAACCCTTTTCTTCCACAACTGTGTAGCCCTCACAAACTTTGTTCTTCCCAAGCCACTGCTTTGCCTGAGCCATCATCTTAATAGGTGCACCCTGGAACCCGGCACGGCTCATCCTCCTGCGCCATTGATCAACCCTCTCATGCCTCTCCACACGTGCCGGTCCCTCACAGCTGATTATATTCTTAATCTCCTCAGCAAAGTAGAACTGCTCCATTTTTGCACGCCTAGTGTCGTATTTTGGCAGCATTGCATCTAGTGAGTCAAAAATGGCAGAGTAGTAGTGTAATGCTTCCATAAATCTCCCCAAGAAAAAAGGTCCATTGTGGCTAGAGTCCTGCTCCACAAGAACCAAGACCTTTGGCGAGAGCACATGAATCATCTGCAGTACTGAATTCAGAGCTCCCCTGCTTTCTTTCACCACACAATGCAACTGAAGAATGCTATTGACAACTAGTACTTCACCCTCAATAGGTTTAATGTCTTCAGGTTTCAGGTTTTCCAAGTTACTTTCAACACAAGAAAACTCCAGATTGATTCCCAAGCTGTCAGCATACGCCTCAAGCTCTTCTCCAATGATTTGCAATCTGTCGGCACACAGGCCAACCCCAGTGATCCTAAGGCGGGACACTGGTGGCTGGCTTGCACGTGTGGCGAGGCTCTGGATTAAGCCTCGCCACTGATCGCCATGTGGCAGACCGAGGGTCATTCCCAAGTCTACAACATGAACAAAACTCTCTCCCTCAAAGGCTTCTAATATTGATGAGTTGGCCACAAAATGACCAAACTGAATGTGTGGGCAAGTATCATAAACAAGGCGCAATGCCTCTTCCTTCTTGTCCATCAATGCATAATCTTTAGCGCTCAGTTTCGATGGAACAAAACCAACCGCCCCTAGTGGTTGAACCAACGCTAGGCGGCTGGCTAGGCCTTGGACAAAGCAAGACGCCACGCGCTGAAAAGAAGAGCCGAAAACCAAAGCATTGGCACGAAGCTCGGATAGTAAAGCAGACGCGTGTGACTTGTCGCGGCAAGCAACAGCCTCGGCACAAGCAATGAGGAGCTGAACAAGCCTCATCCCATCAGCAGTTCCATCTTCTTGATGATCATCTCCATTACTCTCCTCGGCATTGATCATAGCCGCGGCAGCCTCCTCAACAGCTTCGGCTGCAAGGTACCTTTGTGTGTAAGTCCATATATGGTCCCGGAAATGAAGCCTCGGCAAGGTGGTCAAGCTATTAGTACTGCTGCTGCGGCTGATCATTCTGCTGTTAATATTGTCATTACTCGACAGTGAGTCCGCGACACTCGAGGTCCTCTTCAGCCTCTTATGGTCTCGGCTTTCATGATCCGAAAAAGGGTTAATGACCAAGGAAGAGGAGTCAGTAGCAGTGCTTTCATCCACTGATGACAAGTAGCTATTAGGATAAGAATAGCAAACCAGGGATGAGTGTCCAAGACCAAGAAGGTCAAGGTCCTCCTCGGGCATGAAGATCTGGCCAGGAGCCATTTCTTGCTCAAATCCTATCCCTCCTCTATTTATTTGCTTTCTACAAAAGATATTCAATAACGCTCTGAAAGACCCTAATCCCAAGCAACAACGGCTTTTATAGCCCAATTACTAGTTTTTTCTTGTTTGACGATGCTAACAATGCTAAACTACATGCCCAGAAGTAATTTGGACGCACATATATAGATGTCACTCTGGAAAGGAACATATATACTATACTTCTAGAATAAAGCTAGCTTCTGTCACATTCCGAGGATTTCGGATGCTCTGTTTCCTCTCCTAGGTGGTAATTAACTTATTTTTATTACTCCTATGCTGTAATCGAAATATATATATGAATATAATCCTTCTTTAGTATCTGTCATTTTCTGCATTGTCCTGATCTCGCCTGCATTCACCTCTTCTGATCTATATAACATGTAGCAAATAAGTTTCTTACATCGCAATTTGTCAACTCATGTGAAGCATTGTCAGTACACATTCACCAATTAACCTAGTAGAATCAATTTATTTGAATTTTGAAACTTTGAGCTAGTGTAATATGGATTATCAAAGGGGCGAAAATTTTTACTCCATTTTATTGACAACATAAACATGAGCAGATGAACCCTGTATATTACAGAGTACAATATATACTTTCTTGACACCATCTCTGCGGATATATGCATGAACACCTAGTTAGATGAACCCTATTACAGGGTACAATATATATACTGTCTTTCTTAACACTATCTCTGCGGATATATGTAGTAATAGACTCCGAGTTCTACATTGTATTTTCCGAAAACTAGCACTATCAGAGTGTATCAGAGCTAGATTGTCCCCCCTAGCCTCCAGCAAGTATATGTCATTGTGATTTAGGGATATTAAACTTTGCATTATGTATTGAAATTTGCAGAACAACCCGTATTTTATCTATTGAGATGAATACCATTTGAACGTTTGAAACTGTAACAATTGCCGGCGGCATGCCTAAGAACAATGAGAAAGAACAAACACATGCGTCTGATTCGAAAAATGTATTCATGCTTACCCATAGAGGACGTCATTGAGCTTCATATTTGTATTGCCACTAATTGGTATTATACATTAAATCGATATGATCGATCGTCGTAGCATCAAGATTTAATTTATTCTAAATGTTTGAACAAGAAAAATATCTTAACTCAACTTAATTGCTCAGTCAACTGTACAGCAATCAAATGTCACTGCATGCATATTACCATCATGTTGCATTGGAATTGAACAGCAATGAAATAAAACAAGAAAATCAAAACATATGTACTTTGCTTGTGACATATATTATACAAGAAATTTGGATTTAAACAAGAACTCTGACTGTAAATGCTTAAGAAATGAGATATATATCTAGAATGTGTGATCATTTAACTTCAACATGCAATATATGTCCAGAAAATGAAGAAAATTTTCAACGTTCATTGATTGAATGTATATAAGGATGCATAAATTTAAATTTAAATTTAAATAAAAAACATTCCATGAGTGTGAGAGGAGTTGGCATAGTTTAAGGCCAAGTCTAATGGAATTGTCAAAATCCACTTATACACCCCCAACTTCAACGCATCAACTTTAATATTTGGCCCAGAAAAAGTAACATTAGATTCTTCTAATGGTTGTGTCAAAAACATGTAGTTTACATACAACCCCGTGGATGGCATATCACCTATTTTACTGTCAAATTTGACAGCAAAAATAAAAATGTCAACTTCTCTCTCTCTCTCTGAAAGCTAAAATCTAATAGACTTTTTAACCCACTGAGTCTCAATCAGAAGGTTGACCCTCTTGTGCCGCTGCACTTGGTCGTCGACGACATGGTGACGAACATCGATTATATCTTTCTCGCATCACTGTGATAAGAAGAGATTGGATGGTGGTGATCTGAGTGTCGATCAGATGAGTTGTTTTGGATGGTGATGATCTGGGTGTTCTTATTGGTGCTCTGGTGATTTTTTTAATTAAATATGCTTAATTATTTTCACCAACTAAGACTTTAAAATTGATCTAGAAAACGTATTGATCGGTGTTTAAATCTGATCTTCTCAACACTGGTGAGCAGATGACGCAATGAAATATATAGGTTAACAAACGTTAAACCTAGAAAGAACCAAGATAAACTGGAATCCACCAGATTTTGAGAAAATCTCTCATTTTTGATTAATAATATGAAAGATGAGTTTAGTAGCCGCAAAGAGGTGCTTAAATACTGAAACAAAACCCTATGGTGCTAACAAAAGACCTACTCAAGCCCACGGGTCGAAAATAAAATAAAATGCAAAATAAATAAAACTCTAATCAGGTACAAAACACCAAATACATTTTTCGAGGCCTAAATGACCTCTGATCGTGAAACTGAGCATAGTCCCCATGAGCAAGCTCCTTAAGGACCTGATTTATTTCGTCGTCCCCTTTCCAGAAAGGTATTATTCGCCCATATCAGACACCATTTTCTAGACCTGTATTTTACCGGTTTTGTCTTTCCTGCGAGCAAGCTCCTTTTCAATATTTAATGCCATATGTTCTACATCAGTCTCCTCTTCTTGAAAAGAACTTGACCCCGAGTTGTCATCATCTGGATAAAGAGACACATCACCATGAAACTCATGCAAGTCAGCAACATTGAAAGCATTAAAAATTCTCCAGTTGCCTGGTAACGCCACAACATAAGCATTGTCATTAATCTTCTTAAGAATTTGGTACAACCCATACTTTCGAGGCTTCAACTTGTTGTAAGTACCAATTGGAAACCTCTCCTTGCACAGAAAAACCATGACAGCATCACCTTCCTTGAATACTTTAAGTCTATGATGCTTGTCAGCAACAGGCTTCTTCTTGGCATTAGTCATCTCCAACCTTGCCTTCACCTCCTCTCGAACAACTTAGACATCCGTGGCCATGCTTTTTGCACCAACACTAGCTCCTAGAATCTTAGGAAGCTTCACTAAATCAACCATATGCATAGGACAGTAGTATAAACAATAGAGAAAGGTGACCTCCCAGTGGCATTATGAACCGCACTGTTATAAGAAAATTCCACCTGTGGCAAAGCATAATCCCACTGTTTAGGCTTATCTCCACAAACACTACGCACCATATTTTCCAAAGTTCAATTTGTCACCTTTGTCTGACCATCAGATTGTGTGTGAGCAGTGCTACTATGTTCAGAACTGTTCCAAACATCCTTCACAGAGTCATCCAAAAATGGCTTAAAAATTCTGCGTCTCTATCTAACGTGATGGTCTTGGGAACCCCATGTAGACGCACAACCTCCCTGAAAAATAGTTTGGCTATGTTGGAAGCGCCTGCTGTCTTCTTGCAGGCTATAAAAGGCACCATCTTCAAAAATCTGTCAACCACCACAAACACCGAATCTACTCCTCTCTGTGTTCTAGGCAGCCCCAAAACAAAGTCCATAGACAAATGTTGCCAAATACCATCAGGAACTGGTAAGGGTAAATAAAGACCAGTGTCTTGAGATTGACCTTTAGAAGCTTGACAGATATAACAGCGGCTGACAATATCTCTAGCATCCCTCTTGAGTTGTGGCCAACAATATAGTTCCTCAAGACTGGTAATAGTCTTGTCACGACCCAAGTGTCCACTGAGACCTCCTTCATGCAGATCTCGAATTAATTTCTCCCATAAAGAAGTCTTTGGAATGCACAACTGATTACTTTTGAATAAGTAGCCATCACTGATGAAGAATTCACCAACTGGACGCTCCTTGCACTTTTCCCAAATCTCCTTGAAATCCTCATTATCCGTATACAATTCATTTAAGGACTCAAAACCGATTACTTCTTGAGCCAATGTGACCAGCAACAAAGTCCTCCTACTCAAAGCATCTGCCACCCAATTTTGAACACCAGATTTATGCCAAATGACAAAAAGAAATTTCTGCAGAAAACTCACCCATCGTGTATGCATGTTACTAACACTCTTTTGACTATTGATGAACGTCAAGGCCTCATGATCTTTGAACAGGACAAACTCTTTTTGAACAAGATAGTGCTCCTATAACTTTAATGCATAGACCACAGCATAAAGTTTTTGATCATAAGTACTCCACCTTTGTCGAGCTTTACTAAGCTTTTCACTCATAAATGCTACAACCCACTTCTCCTTGTGATAGAACATCCCATATTCCAACACCACTTGCATCACATTCAACTTCAAAAACCTTTTCAAAATTTGGAAGAGCCAAAACTGGTGCAGTGCATAATTTCTTCTTAATCAAAGCAAAGCTCTTCTCTTGCTCATCACGCCATTGAAATTTCCCCTTCTTCATGCATTCAATAATAGGAGCAGTAATAGTACTAAAATTCCGCACAAACCTCCTATAAAATGTAACTAAGCCATGAAAGCTACGTACCTCAAACACAGTTTTAGGAGCTGACATGATTGCTCGCACTTTCTTCTCATCCACCTAAATTCCGTCTTCACCAACGACAAATCCCAGTAATAGCAGTTTGTTAGTGCATAAAGTACATTTTTTTCTGATTGATGTACAATTTGTTCTCTTGTAAAACTGTCAAGACTTGACGCAGATGTAGTAAATGCTCTTCTTTTATTCAACTGTAGTTTAGAATGTGATCAAAATAAACCACTACAAATGAACGAATAAAAGGATGAAGCATCTGATTCATTAGCCTCATGAAAATTACTTGGGGCATTAGGCAACCTGAATGGCATGGCCAACCGCTCATGCAACCCCTCCTTGCTCTTGAATGCTGTCTTCCACTCATCACCAGGCTTAATATGAATCTGGTGGTATCCACTGCGAAGATCAATCTTTGAAAAGATTTTAGAACCCTTTAATTCATCCAACATGTCCTCCAAACGAGGAATGGGAAACCTGTATTTGATAGTAATTTTTTTGATAGCCTTGCTATCGACACACATTCGCCACTGCTTATTCTTCTTTGGGACTAACAAAACGGGAACTGCACATGGACTCATACTTTCACAAATGAATCCCTTCTTCAATAAATCTTCAATATGTTCTTGTAGAATTTCACACTCTTTCAGGCTCATGCGGTAATGTGACAGATTTGGTAGACTAGCTCCTGGCACCAAATCAATTTGATGCTGTATATCTCGCATTGGTGGAAATTCATTAGGAAGCTCTTCCGACACCAACTCTTGAAACCCCTTTAATATCTTATGTACCTCCTTGAGATCTTTATTTCTTCCTTTGCAATAGTCAATAACCCTTTTACCATAATCAGAAACACCATCTCAGCCTCCTTCATGTCTGTCTCTATGTCTATTTCATTGCTGCTTACTATCAGGAAGTCATTCTTCGCCCTGTAGTGCTACCTGTCGGTGCTAATGCAATTTTATGGGTCTTCAACATAAACATCACCATGTTGTCTCTACCCTTATGAGTTGCATCAACATCCCACTACCATAGACTACCTAACAGAATATGACATGCATCTACATCAAGCACAGCACAACGTACCTCATATGAATAGTGGTTACTGATCGAAAGAGGTACTTTGCACACTTTTGTAACTCTTTCATAAGGTCCTTTCTTCACCCAGCCTAGTGAATAAGGAGTGTTGTGAGCTTCTGTAGGCTAATGTAAATGCTCCACCAACTTCTTGGACACGAAATTCTCACAACTTCCATTGTCTACTATAAGGTTGCAAACCTTATTCTTCACTGTACAAAAGGATTTGAAGATACTATGTTGTTGTCCTTCCTCTTTAGGAGCCAACAACGTCCGCTGGAGTACTAAGTTGACTCTTTCTGAACTCTTCTCTGTGGAGAATTCAACTCCCTCATAAGGATCCGACTCCTCCAACTTCTTCTTTATACTCTTCAGTTCCATCCATGAGAGCTAGTTGTCGTCGACCTTCAAGACACTCATTAGATTTTTGACCCTGCTTTAAGAATTTGTAGCAAGTGATTCCAGTAGGCTTAGAATAAGGATTTTTATTCCCAGTAGGTCAAATTGTAGTTCCCTTCAAAATAGGAGTTTTTGGGGTTACTTTTTGATTCTGAGGGATTTGTTTTCCTGTTTCTGCTGGAACACTGGATGATGCAGTAGAATTCCTGGAGTAAGGAGTTCTCTGGTAAGACCTGTTTTTCTCCAACAACTCTGCCTTCAATGCAAAATTCGAGGCATCAGCTATGGTCCACATATTTTACATGTCGATCTTCTCCTATATTGACATTCTTAAGCCACTGACATACCTTGCTATCCTCTAATTTTCTATCTCTCCCAAGTCATTACGTTCAGCTAGATGTAAGGAATCGTCGGTGTAGTCATTCACTATTTTGCTCCCTTGAACGTACTCAATATATATATACGATACAGTTGTTACTCATAGTCCTGAGGCAAGAATCAGTCTTTCAGCAAACTCTTCATCTTTTTCCATGTATGGATCTTTGCCTTGCCTTTCCTTCTTCGAGAAGTTTGTAATTGGTCCCACCAATTTGAAGCACTACTTTTCAATTTCCACGCAACCATATTCACCTGTTTGGACTTTAGAATCTCCATGATGTTGAAGAACCTCTCCACTTCCACCAACCAATCAAGAAAATCCTCCAACTTCAGGTGTCCTGAAAAAGTTAGGATATCTGCCTTCACTCTGTAGTCTCTCTACCCATCGCCACCTCCTGCAGTTGGTTGCGCAACAGTTTCTTTAGGTTCTGACTCACTGGAGTCTTAGTTTTGGGGTTGAGGTCGTGGTTCCCTTCTTCCCTGATTCCCCTGATTCTCATTAAACATTCTTCTCATCTCTCCCATCAGTTGAGTTGTTACATGGGTGGTAATTTGATTTGTTAAAGCAACGAGTTCTGCTCTAGTAACAAGACTGTCGTCGTTACCGGCCATGGATCATTATACCATCAATAGAAAACAGGGTAAACCTACTTTGATACTACTTGACGCAGCAGAATATATAGGTTAACAAGCGTTAAACCTAAAAAGAACCAAGATAAACTAGAATCCACCAGATTTTGAGAAAAGCTCTCGTTTTTTATTAATAATATGAAAGATGAGTCTAGAAGCCACAAAGAGGTGCCTAAATACTGAAACAAAGTCCTAGGGCGCTAACAAAAGGCTTACCCAAGCCCACAGGTCGAAAATAAAATAAAACCCAAAATAAATAAATTCTAAAAAAGTCCAAAAACATAAAAATAAGTCGAGGCCTAAACGACCTAAGATCGCGAAACGGAGCACAATACCCATGAGCAAGCTCCATGGGACCTGATTTATTTCGTTGTCCACTTTCCAAAAAGGTATTATTCGCCCGGATCGGACACCGTTTTTCAGACCTATATTTTATTGGTTTTGCTTTTCTTGCGAGCAACCCCCTCTTCAATCTTTAATGTCATCTGTTCTACATCAAGAGAGAAGAGATTGCAGGACTGTGGTGAGAAGAGAAGAGATTGGGTTGGTGGCTCTCTTAACTTGCTGGAAATTTTTGTGTGTTGGTCTCTTCTAGTTGTGTGTTTTGTACATTTTTAATTTGATATATTAGAGATGAATTTCATCTTCATTGATGCCTAGTCAGCTTCAAATTTTTGTGCCTAGGCATTATGGGTCATTATTTGGCCCGTAGGCCTCGTGGGCCGGTGGAGGCCCACAAGCCCGGCCCGGCCCGAAAAAAAAATCCGCAGAATCCCGCTAAGGTGGTTGGTGGGCCGAACTTGGTTTAGAGATCTAAAACCCGGTCCGGCCCGCAGGTTCGGCCCGCCAAAAACCCGTCAAGGCCCGTTAGGCCCGGCCCATCAAAACCCGCAATTTTTTATATATATATAAGATAGTAGTGCATATATCATTATACCTACACTTATATATATATATATAATATAGTGACTAGTACTATATAGATATATATTTTATATTTGTGTATGTCTATATTAATATATTACATATACATATATTGATCAAATATTGGAATTCCGTATATAGTTATATTTGTGTATCTATTTTACTATTAAATCATTGTTTAGAGTTTAGGATAAGTTAGGGTTTAGGTTTAGGGTAAGTTAGGGTTTAGGGGATTGAGATTTAGGGTAAGTTAAAGTTTATGAATTTTGAGGTTTAGAGTAAGTTAGGGTTTAGGGTTTAGGGTTTAGGATTTAGGGTTTCATTGTAATTTTTTTTATCGATTTAGCTTACACAGTAAAACAGTAAATATAATAGATGGTTCAGATTAGATCTTGTAATTTTTCAATGGTGAGAGTTTAATTGAGAGTGTGTGAAATGACATCAATACCCTTCTCTTATATATTGCTTATTTTTCCATGGAGAAACTAGATAAATCAAATTTTTATGTCAATTTTTTTGATACTATGAGATAGATATGTAATTTACAAGAATGTATGTTAAAATTTTGATCTTAAAAAATTCCTTTAGGGATGGGTAATTTACGTTTTAGTTGTAAGGGTATTACGGTCACATTTAGCGAAACTCATAGATGTATGTCTAAATCAAGTCCAAAATTTATAAAATTTTAACGGCATGCTTAGAATATTATGAACAACCAATCTGACAGTCAATTTTGTAAAATGATGATACATGATCGATTACGTTTCACAAAGGTCTTTCAACCCTTATAACCAAGGAATAAAGGTAAGAACATTAGTATGCATATAGAGAATTCAAGCAATATAAGAATTAAATATGTTTTAACAATAAAGAAGGCCATATATAATAGTTCACCTTGTAATAAAAGACTCCGTACGTAAAAATTAGCCTAATCGAAGTACGTTTGGATCTCGGTCAATACAGTTAAACAAAATTTGTGAAAACACTAAAATACACTCATCTTATTTTCTTTATTTTCCTATGGGGGAGTAGATAAATCAATTTTTTATGTCAATTTTTTTGACACTATGAGATAGATATGTATTCCATAAGAATATGTGTCCAAAATTTGATGTTAAAAAATTATTTTCGGGAGGGGTAATTTTCGTTTTAGTTGTAAGAGTACTACGGTCACATTTGGCGAAATACATTAAATCAAGTCCAAAATTTATAAAATTTTAAAGGCATGGTTATAATATTCTAACCAATCAATCCAACGGTCAATTTTATAAAATAATTAAACATGTCCGATTAAGTTTCATAAAGGTATTTCATTCCATATAACAAAGGAACAAACGTAAGAACATTAATATACATATAGAGAATTCAAGCAATATGAGAATTAAATATGTTTTAATAATAAACGAGGACATGTAGAAATGTCCATCGTATAGTGATAAACACCGTACGTAAAATTTAGACTCGTCGGAGTACGTTTAAACCCCGGTGCATGGATGAAGGTTACGTTTATTTTGAAATGTCTTAATTTTTTAATAATTAAAACCCGATAGGCCCGGCCCGTAAAAGCCGGCAAAGCCCGCTTGAATGGGCTGGGCCCGGATCCTTATATAAAAGATAAAGCCCGGCCCGGCCCGCAAATATTAAAATATTTTTGAGGCCCGACCCGGGGTTTTTGCCGACCCCTACTAGGCATCAATGATATTAGACATATTTTGGCTAAAATCATTGATGCCTAGTTAACTTCAATTTTTTTTTAAATTCAAATTTCACAGAATGACTTTGGCAGTACCATTAGATTTGCTCTAAAAAATTATTAAGATACATAATTTTAGAGTCAATCCTCCTCGATTCTCACAATGTACTAGCGAAAGAGCCAACTCTCACACTGTCGTTGTGCCTACATATATATGGTGCTTGTTGGGCTTATGTAAAATAGCTCGCATCTTAATCGATGTATTGCTACATATATTTTCTATATAACATTCATGAGTTTACTGTTCACTATTCATTTGTCCTATTCACTATTCATTTTTCACCTAAAGTGTGTGGCCCGTGTGATGGCTTCCTCTTTACTTCTTTCTCTCCTCTCTTAATCTTACCACACACACGTTTCTCTCTCTTATTCTCAAACAATTTAGTTCTCGATCTACTCTCAAAAAGTTTCTCCAATCTCAGTCTTTGGATATTGATCTCTCGCGATCATGCTCTCCTCTCGGCGCTCTTCATTCTCTCTCTCTCTCTCTCTCTCTCTCTCTCTCTCTCTCTCTCTCTCTCTCTCTCTCTCTCTCTCTCTCTCTCTCTCTCTCTCTCGTTTTCATCCTTAGAGCGAGGGATTTTGCGATTGGTTTAGGTTATTTATTTTAGTTTGTTGTTAATTTTTGATCTATCTGTCTCTTTTTGGACGAAGATTTTAACTTTTCTGTCTGAGCTTTAATGAACAACCAACCTCAGTTTTTAGCTTGGATGCAAATTTGTATTAATCTTTCTCCCTTTTTTTGTGGGTGTAGGGATTGTGGAAAATAAGTGTATTAGGGTATGGATTTTTTAAATTAGTCTATTTGATTGACTTGGATTAGTGTTTGGAAACTATTTGTTAACCTGCTTTCTCTTTGGAAATTTTGATGATAATATGTGTGTTTAGGTTTTTCTTATGGGGGATTTGACACAGCTCATTCTACTGCTAGGTAAATCCCTGCTCATCCTTTTCCTTGAATTTGTTTGTGAGATCATGTCGCTCAATTGGTGACTAGATATTACCTTTTTCATTTCAGTGGTGGGTTTTTTTCAGAGTTTTTGGTCTCCGATTTTAAAAAATCCAAATCCATTTCAGGTGAGAAAGGATCGTTAGTTTATTTATTTTTTATTTTTGTGGAACTGAAGTATCAGTGTTATGAGGTTTATGAGCATATGATTAAAAAAAATCAACCAGTGAATCTATGGTGGTGGGAGTTTGATTCATTTCAGGATTTTTTTTTCTATCATCCTTTTGTTTGGATTAATGTTTTGATGTATATATGTATTTATAATCTTCATTGGTTTGTCGTTGATTGTAAACTTCTAAGGTTGTTAGATTTGTATTGTTGTTATTTGGTTCCTTCAGTTATTTCCTATACTAAAGTGGAGAAAAAACCCAGTATATTCACCATGTATGACTGCTTGATATTCATCAACTATGAAATCAGTTTATTTGCTTTGTTCAGTTATGCAGATTTGGAGTGGTATAATTACATTGAGTTTGTTTTGTTTATATAGGTTTTATGCAAAAAGCTCTCACCTATGATGTTCTGTTGTTGTTTTTGTGGTTGTTGTCAAGTGTTGTTGCGATTATTGGTCACAAATTTTCAGGTGTGTTTATTTATCTGTTGATGAATAATAATAAGATGCTGCTTTATTTATACGGAGTAACTGATAAGGATGTGTGCCTTTTTAGCAATCAAACTGCATATACTTTTGGAAATTTACTCAGGATAGTAAGTTGCACAGAATTGGAGTTCTGAACAATTGAAAACATGAAAACTGCTCTTTCAGAATTCAATTGATTAATCTATGGGTTGCATGTAGTAACCCAAAAAAAAAAATCATAATAGTCAAGGTTTTGTTTCACGGCATCACATAGTTTTGGTTTGTTTTATTTTTGTCTCAAACATATTCTTTATTGCTAGTCTGTTCTTCAATTGCATATGTTGTAGGATGACAGATTGTCATGTAGTGTATACGATCGATTAACTGGTGTGTGTGTTATTTGCAATTTGTTATCGAACTGTTAGCTATAAATTTTTGTTTTTCTAGTTATGAGGCCCAAAAAGGATTTAGACAAGAGGAAGCGATTCCAGGATTATTTTGACTAAAGCTTGGCAAGCCACGAGACAGTGGCACCATCACACTATTTGGAAGACAAAGATTCGAGCGGATCCAATCTCGCGTTGGGCTTAACCAAGGGGAAATGTTTATCTAAAGACTCTCGAAAAGAATCAGGTAACTTGGTCATATGGTGCATTGGTAAAAAACTTTTCTCTGCTGTGTGTGTTGCTTGCAATTTCTTATCAGTCACTGCCTGACTGTTAGCTATAATTTTGAGTTTTTTTTTCTGTAGTTATGGGGCCAAAAAATGATTTAAACAAAAGGAAGTGATTCTTTGAAGACCTGGAAAATTTTGAACAAGGCTTGGTAGGCCATGAGACAGTGACACCATCACACTATTTGAAACTTGAAGGTTCAAGCGGATCTGATCCGACACTAGGCTTAAGCAAGGGGAAGTGTTTATCTAAAGAATCTCAAAAGATTCGCCAAGTTGACCACAAAGAATCATGTAATCTAGGCATATGGTGCATTAGTAGAGAACTTTTCTTCCAAGTGTAATTCTACAGATTGTTCTTGCTCTGACATCTTTACCAAAAAGTTCTTGATCTTTGTATTTCAACTGATGGTTTTTTCATAGGAAAGCATAGTTTTTTTTTGTTCTGTTTTCATCTTGAATCTGTTCTTTATCATTGTAAAGTTCTTCAGCTGCATATATATATGCATAATGACAAGTTGTGGTTTGGTGTATACAATTCATCCAGTGATGAGTGTGTTATCTGTAATTTCTTATGAGTAATTGTCTAACTATTAGTTATAATGTTTTATTTTTATCTTCCAGTTATGAGGCCAAAAAAAATTCATACAGGAGAAAACGGTTGTTTGAAGACCTGAAAATTTGAGAAGAAGACTTAGCAGGCCATGATATAGAGTGACAGTGTCTCGTTGTTTGGCAGATGAAAGTTCAACTGGATCCAATCCGGCGCAAAGAGAGCCTCAAAATATTGACCGTGTTGACAAGCATCAATCAGGTAATGCCACAATCTGTGCCATTGATAATTTGATATGATTTACCTGTACCATTATATGCTTGGTATCTCTATTGATGATTTTTTTCACAGTAGGACATAGTTTGTTTGTTTTTTTTTTGGTTTTTTCTCAGACCTAGAGTAAATGAAGATATGATTAATTAAGGAAATTTATGTGTAAAACTATTCTACCTGATCCTATTATGACATATTGTTTTTTTTTAGAACCATATTATGACATATTACAGTGCCTTCCCAGACCATGAGCACGGGCTGTACGGTTTATTCATGATTTTACAGTGTAAAATCATGTCAATTTATTTTAATGAATGCTTCAGTATAAAGGTACAGGTTAATTTTGTTGGGTCTATTTTGTTATCTACCATATGTTAATTTTTGATAAACCCAAGGTGGAACCAATGCAAGAGCAACTAAATACTGCTTATAACATGTATAACATAAATATGGGTGCATCCATATATTTATCCTTCCAAGCTGAAATTATCGCATGTATCGAAGCTGAAATATATGGTGCATCCATGTTAGTTTTGTGCTTTCTATAACCTGGATGGATAAGCTGCATCCATCTAGGTTTCTGAATGTTGCTCTTCTGCACAGGGATCACCGATTAACATTTCGAATCGTCTATTTTGTTAGCTACCATATGTTAATTTTTTTCGTTTCTTATTTATTTTAATAAGAAATTACACCTAAGGTCACTTAGAGGTCTTAGATTACACATAAGTTCATTGTATGAGTTTTATACATATAAGGTCATTATACATTCCTTTAAAAGAAATAGTTTCCAAAATTGCCCCTCAATATATAAACTATCTACTAATTTTGAATTCAAATTGAATTCAAACCAAATCGGCCGAACCGAAACGCAGAGAGATGGAGAACGCGATCATTCTAGAGACAGAGAGCTCCAAAACGAAGTTCGATTCTCTCCATCATCCCTTGAGAGAGAGAGAGAGAGAGAGAGAGAGAGAGAGAGAGAGAGAGAGAGAGAGAGAGAGAGAGAGAGAGAGAGAGAGAGAGAGAGAGAGAGAGAGAGAGAGAAATTTGTTGGAAGACGTTTCGACGAATCGGAGGATTCCGGTGATAAAAACTTGGGTAAGGCTTCCATTATGTTCACCTGTAGATGTTTTTGTGCTTTGTTTTGTTTGATTGATGCTTTTGATTGATGTGTTGTTTGATTCGATTCCGGCGATAAACCGATTTTGAATTTCGATTTTTCGATTTGATTTTGGTACTTTGGATTATGTATGGCACATTGTAGTGATATTATTGTATGTTTTCTCTTTTGATTTATGTGTTTTTGTGTGATTGATGTGGCTAATTTGTTTATTTTTGATATTTCGTATAAATTATGAGATGTTACAGACTGTGAGTACTACCTCTGTTTAATGAATACACTACTTCATCTCATTGAGCCCACTAGTTATTTGTTCTCTGTGTTCTGTGTGTGTTTTGACTTGATAGTACTACCTCTGCTGAGTAAGTACACTACTGCATACCATTGAGCACATTAGTTATCTGTTCTGTGTGTTCTGGGTGTGTTTTGACTTGATAATACTACCTCTTTTGAGTGAGTACATTATTGCATCCCCTTGGACATACTAGTCAGCAGTTTTGTATGTGTTTTGACTTGATAGTACTACCTCTCTTGAGTGAATACCCTATTGCATCTCATTGAACACACTAGCTGTTATGTATGTTCTATGTGTGTTTTGACTTGATAGTACTATTAGTGTTTAGTGAGTACACTACTGCATCCCATTGAATATACTAGTTAGTTGTTCCGTGTGTTTTGTGTGTGTTTGGACTTGATAGTACTACTTCTGTTCTGTGATAGTACTATTAGTGTTGAGTGAATACACTACTGATGACTATAAAGGATACTACTTCTGTTCTGTAAGCATTTTTTGTTTGATTTGTAGATTGGTAACCATGGTATTCAGCCAATACCAAACATTGAGAAGTTTTACCATGATGCTCTTAATGAACTGCCCATTGTGAAGTCTCCGTTGACAAGAATCTCATCCGGTCGTCCAAAGGATACTTGCATGAAGTCTTCCGCTGAAGATGGGAAGGCGACGAGGCCAATCTGATGCGGTCGTTGTGGCAAAAAAGGAAGACACAACAAATTGACATATACCAAAGTCATCAGTAGCTAACTAGTGTTTATATTACTCACAGTTAATGTATTCATTAGTCTACAGTAGTACACTCCGCCTGAACAAATAATTTTCCCACCTAGTGTCTATATTAGTCACAGGTAGTGTTTTCATCAGTCTACAGTAGTACATTATGCCTGAACAGATAATTTTGCTGAGGCATGTCCATTTCCTTTACATACACTATATTAGTCACAAGATATAGTTGGTATAACCATACAAGTCATTGGTAGTTTACTTGGTCTGATCTCTTTCATCAAATATTTTTCGATAAACAAACATACAATGTGATTCTTCATTATATAATACATACTACTTTAATGTAATGTACTTTTCCCTTGTGCAATTTGTTTAACATACTAACTCGAGTTTGTTGTTCTTCGGTTTGCAATTTTGTGTTGGTCAATTGTGCGTTTTTGTATGTGACAATGCTTTGTGTTTGAAACCAACAACAATAGTAGTACACTCATCATACAACAAAAGTAACACTACTATTAAAAAACATGGGTTCATCTCATTACATCAATGTAAACCGTACTATTTATTTCTCTAGCAAGCACTACTAATTCGCAATAAAAAGTACTACTTCAAAATAGTTGGTGTACTAAAATTACTGCTGTCTCCAATAAGCAATACTCCACAATATTTAGTGTACTACTTCAAAACATGGTATGTACTACTGTTTCATAACAGAAAATACTATTTCCAAATATTTTAGTATACTAACACTACTACTGTCTCTAGTAAGTACTACTTCAAAATATTCAGGGTACTACTTTAACACAATGTAAGTAGTACATTGTCATCCACACACTTGTGCGTATCTTCGGATAGTGTATTTTTGTGTGTGTGTTTTTGTTTGGACTTTGGGTTTCTCACGGTTCTCCATTTGTGTCATCTCTGCAAAACAATAAAATAGACCATCAAAACACTACATATTACTCACATAAATTCTATATACTACTTACATCAATTTACAATATTATTACAGAACACACTACATACTACTCATAAACAACACTACATACTACTCACAGACAACACTATATACTACTACATAACACACTACATACTACTCACAGACAACACTACAAACTACTACAGACAACACTACAAACTACTACAAAGCACACTACAAACTACTACAAAGAACACTACATACTACTCACAGACAACACTATAAACTACTACAGAACACACTACATACTACTCATAAACAACACTACAAACTACTACAGACAATACTACAAACTACTACAAATCACACTACAAACTACTACAGAGAACACTACATACTACTCACAGACAACACTATAAACTACTACAGAGCACACTACATACTACTACATAACATACTACATACTACTCACAGACAACACTACAATCTACTACAAAGCACACTACAAACTACTACAGAGCACACTGCATACTACTCACAAACAACACTACAAACTACTACGGAACACATCATAGAGTAACATAAACACTACCACAGATTATTGTAGACACTACTGCATAAAAATCAAAGCACACTAATCTGTACACACTACTACAGACTAACATAAACACTACCACAGATTATTGTAGACAATACTACGTACGTAACAACAAAAACACAACCTTTGCGTAACAACCAAACCAAACCAAAGAAAATACTACCATAGACTATACTCCAACGCAGAGAGAGAGAGAGAGAGAGAGAGAGAGAGAGAGAGAGAGAGAGAGAGAGAGAGAGAGAGAGAGAGACGTTCGTGGTTGTGGCAGCATCAAGGTTGCTAGAGATTGAGGCACATCGTTGAGGAAAGAGTGCGTCGGAGAGAGGCATTGCCTAGAGGAGGCCCGACGGTGGTGATGGATTGAGAGGAGAGGAGAGAGGCATGTCGAAGCGATTGAGAGAGGAGGTTGCGATTGAGGTGAGAGAGAATAAGGTTTTTTTCTTAATATATATATATATATATATATATACACACACACACGATGACATGAATGTAAATATTTTGAACTATAAAGATATTTTTCTTTTCTGACTTAATATTATGTGACCTCTGATTTGAAAAGAAAAAAATTGAATGATCTAGTACAGATCTTTCCCATTTGACCTTATTTAAAATTTACCCTTATTTTAAATACTGCTATTATGCGCTTTTATTGGGTCTATTTTGTCATCTACCATATGTATAAACATGTGGTTTATTGTCAAAAAAATAAAATATAAACATGCGGTTTTTTTCTGGTTGTCAATTTATAGTAATTTATTTCAATTACTGTACTATAATCATGCGTTACAGTCAAACTTTAACCAATGTGAGCATGTTCTCAATCGTCATTTATTTTAAATTCTGATCCTATTATGACATATTGTGCTGCATTCATCAAATTGTAAATAGTTGTTCCATCTCCATGGTCTTTCGATCATCACTTATGACATATTGATATATATATATATATTTATATATATATGTCATATATCAAACCAATATTATGACATATTAATTGGTTTTTTTTTTTTGCTTTCTCAGACCTGGAGTATATCAACAATCTTAGTCATCCATCTCTCTCCACATTATAATTGTCCACGGATGATTCTAATTATGTTACATCTTAGTTTAGTGATATTTTTGGTTGGGAGAATTTATATATTAAACCCCATGTAGGATTGCTAAATCCTACATTTAGCAAAGTAGGATATGCTTCTAACCCGTCTCCTCTCTCTTTCCCGGCTTCTGTTACCACACGACGGCTGACTAAGTTTATGTGCTTATTACTGTTTTCATCCCGAACATAAGGATTTCAAGGCTCATCCTACTTCCTTGGGCATCCTACTTATCATTATGAATGGCTCTCATCCATATCGATTACGAAACTGATATGTTTATATAGAGCACAATATGTATAACGTTTCATCCACACGCGTGTGAGTGTTTATCATTGTTGTGTCCTTTAATTCTATGTATTGTATAATGACATATTGTGATATAGTGTATGCTATTTACCAACTAATTTGTGCATTTGCAACTTTTTATCGGTTAGTATCGAACTGTCGTCCATGAACTTTTGTTTTTGTTTCAAATTATGAGGTCAAAGAAGGATTTAAACAAGAGGAAGCGATTCTTTGAAGATCCGGTAAATTTTGAACAAGGCTTGGAAGGCTACTTTCCAGCATGTGAAGGGACAGCGGAAAATGACAGTAGCAACGATGAAGATGTTTCTTGCAATTAATTTAACAATAAGTTTTCTTCATCAAATGTAGGTCTTGGAGACACTATTTTTGGGCAAGCGTTGCATCAGAGGAGCCATAAAGGTCAGTGACATACTGTTATCAATTATAAATCATGAATCAATTATTAATCAATCATATCTACATTATTGATTATCAAAAATCTGCCACAGATTTCGATAATTGTAATTCCAGGTCTGATTGTCGATTATGATGATTCTGGTGATGATGCTTACATATGCAGTCACCGCACTGCTTTATTTTGGTCAGAAGAAGCATTGAAAAAAAAGTGAACAATCAATTTATATATACTCATTGATGTGAGAAAAGCCAAGTCTAACTTCCATTGTCATATCCAACTCCGTCTTTTCTTGATGAATTGTTAAATCCAAATAATGGTCGAAAGAAGTTTATTGTTTCGTGATAATATTTGAGTCTATAATTCCATGTTTACTTTTACTTCTATGGGTGCTAAAATTGAGCATGGCATAAACAATGGAGGAGTCCCTAATGTATTCAAAATATGTTGACAAGTACATCGTAAGATGTGTTATGTTTTACCTTTGGGAGGAGAATGTCCAAAATATGCTCAATTATATGTTTACGACACTCAGAATGAAATATCAAACCGTACAAGTGTCATTGTTCCAAATGATTCAAATAACAAAATTGATGTTGATGTTGTCACAGGATTAATAAAATTGCTGGATGACTGTAAAGAATTAACTAAAAAAATTAGATCAGTTAGAGATAATTTGGAGGACCAATCATTGTCGAATTTTGATATGACTATACTTGATTGTGAAAAAATTGATAGCAAACAATACGAATTACCTTCTGCTTTTGAAATTGGTGGATTGATTGTGGTGATATAGGTGAATTTGATTCAAATAGAGATATAATTATTCGATCTAACGATGGATTGCTAAAATGAATTTCTAGAATTCATCCAAATTTATTATGGAACAACTTCATGGAGCTGAATCTGAAGTTAAAGCTCTTCGACCCATGACTCAAAGAATGGTGCTGACTCAGAAAGAGATGGGTAATGCATATGAGTTTGCTTTCTCTCTTATTCTCCTACTGAATAGATGCTTTGCTTTGCTTTTCTTTATATCAATTTGGAAATTTATATCTCGAAAGAATTGGTAATAAATTGGGTTTATATTTATTTGCAGAACCTTAATGATGAGTCAGAATTAAGAATGAACAAGTATCTTAGAGGTGGAAAATCTAATATGGAGGTATAGCCTGATAGATCTAGGTTCATGTCAACTGTTATTGGTTTGTGGTTTTTGTTTTTTTCTAAAAGTACATGTTCATATCTGCAATCAAACTTGATTTGAATGCTATTTAGGTAGTGAAAGATAAGAAGTTAAAGGGTCAACTAGCTGATAGAGAATGGGTAAATTTGAAAACTATAGAATCTATTGTCAATGTTGAGAACATGAGTCTTATTTATGTGATACAGAGACCTCTTAAGGTGACTCATTCATGACACTACATTGAATTATTTAATAATAATAATTATCGAGAGTTTAATGATTCAATCCTGAGTTGTGCCTATTTTGCATATTCGATTATGTAATTAAGTTCTGATGTCTACGTTGAAAAATAAAATGGATCTATGTTATTTATATGAATAATTCTATTTGGATGTGTTACGAATTATATTGTAATCATTTTCTATCTTTAAATACACCATATATCGACATTGATTTCAATCTGAACTTTGATATTCTTCTTATTCAGAATTTTTTCGTTGCCACAGGCGCCTCGCTCGCGGGAATCCACTCTAGTATCCTACTAGCTTGCGCCTTAAAGTACGTATACTAGCTCTCTTGTCTGGCGTCCCACTATCTACGAGTCTTGAGGACTCGAATTTGTATTTAGGACCGATGTATCTGAGTAATATGACTATCTGAGGGAAGGGAGCTGCATCCCGGCCTCCATGTGTTGTGCATGTTATAGAACAGTGAACGTGCATCTTGAACTCTTGAAGTCGCCTGCTTGTCCAAGCATCTCGATCAAAACGCAATCCGTGCGTTGCATTTGCATATACATATATACTTACATTCAACTTTACATAATCACGCTAGATACATCGCATATATATTCTGACTGTGGTCACACACACCATATTATATTATAGCTAGCTCTTTGGAAACCCATGCCAACGTACGCGTCGAATCACGTACACACGTACTACTGTACTAGTACTAATACTGATTAATTAAGAGGGCACGCAATTACTATACTTATTGGTAGCATTTGCTTTGTTAACAAGGCTTCAATTCAACCCTTTTAAATTGTACCGTCAAGTGCCCTATCTATCTAGGAGCTTCTTTCGATATATATACCTTAGGAGTTAAGAAGCCAATTCCATCATCCCCTCAATGGCTTACTGTGATCATCAATACGCCAATTCGATCGCTTCGTACTGTTGATATATATACCGTTTGAACCAGGGCGGCCAGCTCGATCTAGCCATGGTGGCGAAACTTCATTTCCTTATTAATTTATAATTACTAGCTAGCTAGTTAGTAGTTACTCACTTACACGTACATTAGAAGGTGAAAAAATTACAAAAACTTGATAGAATTCTTCAAACTTCCAATATATGAAGGAGGTTGGCAAGCTTTATTTTTTATATAACATAAAAATAACCTTACAGGGTAATCCTGATTCCTGCATAGCAAGATTTAAAATAGTAGTAAACTTACATACAGAAATGAAATGAAATCACTTACAGATCGATCGATCATATTAAAAGAACAAGCTCTATATGAGAAGAAACGAGATTGAAATAATAGTATTGTTCTAAGGGGAAGCTAGGATACATATATAGATCGACCAGCTACCTAGCTAGCTTTAACATCAGTAATTATATATCTAGCCATCTATATGTAATATTATTACTTCAATGATCGAACTACTGATACAAAGAGGGAGTGCAAACAACGCAAGCCAGCAAGAGAATGGCGGTCGAAGCTGCGTCTTCTTCAAGATTGGAGCTCCTCTTGAATTTGCAGACCTTCGATTTGTTGATGTTGCAGTTGTACCGTATCTGCCGTTTCTGCTGCTGCTGCTGCAGCAGCAGTTGTTCTTGCCTTCTCTTCATTCCTTCTTCCACTTTAGACACCATTTTAGTCTTTCTCGTCTAGAACTTAACTGGAGAAAGATAGAGAGAGAGAGAGAGAGCGAGTAGTAGAGGAACTGAAGAAGAGAGAAGGAGTCGTGTATTACTGTGTCCTTGCTTTGAGGAACCACCTTACATGCACTTGTCAATTTATAGGCTTCAGCTGGCTATAGCTTCTGTGATTTCACTAGTACTAAACTGTCCTTTGGTTTAGTTAATTAATTCGACCCCGTCTGCTTAATTTAAACAACGCTACTATATAGGCATGTGGGGTTAGTCCGGCCATTTTATTGTAGTTATCGTTTTCTTCTTGGTCTGAAATCTAAAACTGCTCCGCGGCCTGATCAGACAGAAAAGAAGAATAAGTTTTAATATGTATATATAAGCTTAAACTCCACATGATGGAGGATATATAGCATAACAGTTATCGATCAGAAGATGATACTTAATTCTATTATTTACGTAATTAATGTTGTAGTTTCTTAAACTCTATTATGTATGTTTTTAAATGATTGGAAAACTTTTACATATGTATCGGCTTCGAATTCTAAATACTAGAAAAAAACACATACCCATTGGGTGTGGAGGTAGGATTACGTACAGTAAAAAGAGTGGGTGTGGAGATTAATTTTCTATTACAATTATTTTCTCTGAAATTTATTCTATTAATTTTCTTTGTACTATGAAGGGTAGTTTATGGCCGACGACCCTTTGGTGTTCTGACTTTCTCGGTTGAGAAATTGGAGATTTGTGCCCAACATCGTTCGGGTAGGATTTTTTACTTGCTTGTTCGCAACGACTTCTCGGTTTTCCCTTTTCTCCTTCCATTCCTATTGTCTTCTCTGGTTTTTCCTCTGTTTTTCATCGTGGTGGTGGTGGTTGCAGAAGCTTGCAGGCCAATTTTGGATGGCGGAGTGGTCGGGTCGGTGGTGGCTGCGGGTTCGACTTCGCGGCCATGCCAAACTGTTGTTGGGACCCCGATGGCAGTTCAGGATTATGGCCCATAACCCATCTCGAGATTACGACATCTAAGTTCGCCGACCTAACATAAAGGGGGGAGGAGATGTGGCCGGCCTCGGGCGGTGGTCATGGCCGGATCGGTGACCCGATTAGCGATCGTCTAACCTGGAAGACGGTGTCAAGGTCTGCGGGTTGACACCGAAATCGGCTGGACGGAGTTGAAGCGATGAAGTCGCCATAGGTATCTAAGGATCACTGGTAGCTACGGGTTCCCATGCTAATTAGATTATCATTTTGGGTTGCAGAGGGGCCCACGAACCAGATCCTAGCTCCTTTGGGCTTCCTTGATGGCTTTGAGTAGTCCATATGGCCTGTCCATCCTCTTAGGTTCTTTGGATTTTGTGTGTAGGACCCAGACAACCTCTTATTTCTCAGTTCGGCTGATTTTTGTATGACTTAATTAGATTATGCTTATTTCAAATTATGTATTCGTTACAAGGCTTCTCCGCCCCGTTCGAGATGTTATTCAACTGGAACATGATGTGGGATTGGCGAGCGAGGAGGTATATTGTGAAGATGGATTCTCCGCGAATGACCGGCTATTACGTTTAGCATGACTATTGACACGTCATTGTATGATTCACGGCCCAAAACCAATTTACCCGACGAATGAAGATACTCCATTTTTAGTTTTCGTATATCATTATCAATATCCAATTAATTCCATGTGTACTTTTATTTTCGACAATTTTTATTGACCTCCCAATTGTATTTGATTTTATCTTAATGAAATTTAAGTTTATCTCAAAAAATTAAGGATAATTTCAATTTGAAAGTTCAAAATTGGGTGAGGTTCATGACTTCAATACAGTGCTTGACTTTATTATAATATAGATGATTGCTAGGGCGCGATGACAAATTTAAGATATGGAACATGGATGAAAGAATGGCTAGCTAGCTAGACTTGCATATATATATATATATATATGTGTGTATGTATTTCATGATCTTGAACTATATGTGAACTTTATAGGTATATCTATGAGGTTGTTGCATTAATTAGCAATTAATCAAAATCAAAATTCATAGAGTAACTTGCATATATGATTAATCACTACGGTAAATTGCTCATTAATTTTCAATTTGCCATATATATGGTGAAAAAAGTACCGTACCACTAATTAATAAATTTAACTAAAATTATAGTGTTTGGATGAAGTATTTTTAATTCTCATTGAATTTCACAAATGATGTAAATTATAGTTTCATGATTTTAAATGTAATTATTCACGAATTCTAACATTTGAATTTACTTATAAAAAGATTTAAAATGACAAAGGAATTCAAACTTTTCTAAGTAATTCGACAAAATTGTAAAATGACACCTAATTTTGAAGGAATTAAACAAAAGAATTAAGAGCTCAAATGAAAGGACTCAACCCCAATTTAGTTTCCTAAACCGGAATCAAACCCCTTCTGAAAACACGGACCAACAAAAACCATTAAAATTTTGGTAGAGTAACGCTACTAACGCGGAATTGCCATTAACCTGCACCCGGAAAATACACTTCATCCTATGCCACAAAAGCCAAACCGTGGGCACCAATCCCATCCAGATTTCTCAATATCATATCAATAACAATAAACAGTAAACATAACTGTAATAATATAGAAAATCTGGGAAAACCATATAAAACATGTATCAGTAACGTATTAGAGCGACCTTTAGTGTTTATATACAAAATATACAACAGTAGGTGAAACAAGAAACCTACTGGAAAAGACAGGTAGCTCGAACAACTAGCCTCCGACCGCGACGTGAGACACCAGAATCCGAGAAGCAAACTGGGCACGAAAACTGAAAAGCCCAGGGGAAAGGCAATAAAACGTTAGAGTGAGTGGACGAAAATAAACATATGCCTTTCACCAATTTCATATATAATAAACATGTATAGCGAGTTCGGAAAATATATATGGAGGTGTCAGGCGAATCTCTCAAGCCCGACGGTGATAGGTTAGGGGAATCTCTCAACCCTGCCCAGAGGAATCTCTCAACTCTGGTCAGACTACCGGTGATCAGCCGAGTAGCCGAAGCATCGATGCAAGTAATGCCACAACCATAAAATATAAAATAATGCCTCCAAAAGTAATAAATAATCTCAATATCGTATATAAATAAATACGAAAAATCACGAACTCGCAACGACAGTGAAAATAGAAAAGTCCACTCACAGGTGAGCAAAGCGCGCACTTGCGCTAATCACGTGGTCCGGCGGAAGATCCCTCGCCCGAAGCACGATCACGATCCCCTGAATAATCATAAAATATACCAGATCAAAATCACAATTCACAACACTGTACCACACCTCGGAAATCAACCGTTCCTGGAAACATATAACTGATACAAAAATAATCAACGAAATTTCCAAAATCTCCACTCAAAACCATCGACTGAAAATCCGGTACCCAAATCAACTCGAAAACCTTAATGCGACGATCGGGGCGCGAATACGAGTGAAACGACATATAACTCAACACATTTCCAAAAAAGTCGACGGTCGCCGGAGCTCCGCCGTCGTAGGCGGTGGCGCGCCGTCAACCAGAGAGATTTTCCGGCGGCCAAACTCACCGAAGCTTCATCTCAACGAGCCCAACACATCTCTCAATTGAGGCTAAGCCCAATTCCTGCCACACACGCCGGAAAACAGCTCGAAAAGTCCAAATCCCTCACCGGCCGAAAAATGCTCCTCCGCCAAAATCCGTCGCCGTGAGGCCATCTCGGCCTCCCAACTTCAAGGGTCCACCTACCTACCTCAAGCCCAACAATTTCCAACACAAACCCCCCTCAAAAATTTGCCGGAACACCCTCCTCCGTCGAAGCCGATTCCGGCAAGTTTCCCCAAAATTTCAACTCGATCGTTCTCACTCAAATTCAACTCAAATTCTAAAATTCCAAGTTTCATTCAATAGAAAATCAAGAGAGGATTCGGAATATACCAACAATAAGGCCGGAGGTGGCCGAAAATGGAGAGTCGCCGGCGATGGAGTTTTCTCTCTCTGGTCAACGCGAGTCAACGCTCCCAAAGTCAGTCAACGCCGGTCAAACTTCCCGAAACAGTATTTTCGACAATTTTTTGACTATTTCCGATATTTATACTCGCGTCTCGGGACGATCGACGGTCCAAAACGGATAACCATTACGATTCGGATAAACTCGATACGAACAGATATACTCGACGAAATTCCGCAACTTCAAATATTCATATTATATTCCTCGGTCGTCGAAATAATCATCCGGAACCGCCCACGAACTTGAAATCACGTGTACAACAACTCTCGAGCAGAGACTCAACTTAAATTCTTGGCCGATAATTAAGTCGTGATTAAAACCGGCAAATCAATCAATTATCGGAAAATAGTGATTACGCGCTAACTCGTGAAATAAGCTGATTACTCTACTGATTTTGTTCCGGGTCATCACATCAAATTCCCCCGAATTTAAAAAAAAAAAATTTATAAAATTCTCAAGAAGGTTATCCAAACAAAGAAATTTAAAAGAAATAATTGTGAATTGCTGGAATGTTTAAATTTCCTCAATATTTCTTCCATCCAAATATACCGTTATGCAATATACAAGATAAAGGCGTAGCTACACGGGTTATGATGGGTTACAACCTGTCCCTATTTAAAAAATCTTATTTGTAGTTTAATTTTTAATGTAAAATTTCAAATTTTGAAAATTAACCCCCTTTAAATTTGTACATCTAACTCTTATATTATAAATAAATTTATTTGAAAAAAAAAATTAATTCCCTCCTAATAAAATCTTAACTCCGCCTTTGTACATAAAAGTTATTGGAACTTTCAATTCATACGGTTAAGGATCATCAACCATCCTTAACATTGATAATGTGCAAAATGTTACGGCTACAACTTGCATGGCATGCAATACGGCTAGAGGAATCTTTTTAATAAGTTGGAAACTTAGAACAATGTTCAATCATGCATATCTAGCTAGCACTATAATATTAACTAAAATAAGTATCTACGTAGTCATTATAGCTGTAATGTTGTATACAAATTATATATATAACATGCTTAAATATTAGAGCCTAGCTACAAAGTGCGGCGTAAAGATTTACGTTTTCTTTTTTATTTGTCTAACTACTTAATTAATTAGTGTGCAAGGAGGAATAATCAAATAAGCGTTTAAGGTAAATGAAGCCTAGCAACTTGTTAATGTTGATCGTCGATTTGCACTAACGAAGATCAACCTTACACTCGATCAAAGGTTTTACAAGAGACTCAAGGTTACTAGAAACTAAATCTGCAGAATGTAGTTAATGACGATGTCAGTAAACAAAGAAATCTCACCTAATTAAATAAATGCTAGCGGTATATATTATGGATGGTTCTTCCATGTTCATTGATGATACATTTATTTATTCCATCGCTCAGGAATTGACGACGATGAAGTAGAACATTGCTCTGTTGTCGATTCTCAACGGTTAATGTAGAGAAAATTTACCTAAAATATGGAAAGTTGCAATCTAGGCTGAACTAAACTCTCTTACAAATGGCAAGTTTTCGGTTTGCTAGTGCTATGACCACCAAATGATAAGCCGGTTAAACAAAAATAAGTCTTTGTTCGAAAGCATATTGAGAATAATGAAGTCATGCGGTATAAAGCTAGACTTGTAGTGCAAAGATGTTCTCAACGTCTGAGTATTGATTATGAGGAGATGTATTCTCTGGTCATGGACATCATCACTTTCTGATACCTTATCAGTTGGGTAGTGTCCAAAAATACTGAGAATGCAGCTTATAGATATCGCTACAGTATCTCTTTGAGGATCTTGATTATGAGATATACATTAGAGTGTCGGTTAGCATGATTCTACCCAATTCGAGTAACTCTAAATCATGGAGTGCTCATGTAATTAGATTGAGACGTTCACTATATAGATTGAAACAATCTGGTAGGATGTGGTATAGACGTCTTAGTTACTACTTGATTGGAAAGGGATACAAGAATAAAAAGTTATGCACACGCGTGTTCAGTAGATGAACAAGTTGTTTGAGATGATAGACCTTGGTAGGACTCGATGAAGTCTTGGTTTTGAGATGGAATATCGAGTTGGTTGAATTCTTATTCACCAGTTTGCTTATGTCTAATCAGACAATGGACAAAGCACACCCTATTAGTAAACCAATGGTTGTTTGCAGTCTGGAAACCAAAATGATTAATTTCATCTGAAGAGATGATGGTGAGAAACTTTTGGAGTTGAGTTTTTATATCTTAGTAAGGTTAGAGCTTGATTAAATATAGTTTGGTGCACACATCCAGACATTGCATTCTCAGTATGCGCATACACAAAGTCATTAGAATGGAGTAAAACACATCTTCAGGTACTTGAAGTGTTCCACTGACTTAGGTTTAATTATTCTTCCCTTACAAAGAGCATAGAGAGAAACTTAAAAGTCCCAGAAAATGGATGGTTGAATCGCAGCATGTAGATTCCAGAGCCTTCGATCCATCAAGAATTTCTCTCAATGTATTGAAGGATGCTCTTTGGACGGGCCAGAATCATGCCTTCAATCCATCGAAGGAGTTGTTCTTCGATCCATCGAAGATTAAACCTGCTAGGAGCAGTTTTATTACAGTTGCCTATTCTAAAACACCGGTTAATGTATTGGTCGGATTTGCTGATGTTAGGTATCTCTCTGACCCACATAAAAGACGTTCCTAAACATGTTATATATTCACCATGGGGAACATGGCGATTTCTTAGAGATCAATAAAGTAAACCCTTGTTGCTACTTCCTCGAACTAGATTAAAGCTTTATATGAAGCGGTTGATGATTGTGTCTGGTTTAGGATGATAATACAACATATTCGAGGGTCTAGTAGATTGTCATCTACTATGACAGCGCCAACTTACATTTTTGAGAATAATGCGGTTTGTATTGAACAAATGAAGTTGGGTTACATTAAGGGTGTCATACTTAATTTATTTCGCCAAAGTACTCTTACAATCAGCAATAGTAGCGGTTATTGATTGTCCATGTGAACCAGGTTGGTTCGGCGGATAATGTTATGGACTTGTTTACTAAGTTATTATCCAAATCTACATTTTTGAAATATGTGAGACGCATTTGTATGCGCAGATTATCTAAACTCCATGACTGAGTTTACAGTCAGGAGAAGTTACATTTTTGTAGACATCAGGGGGAGCCTACGTCATATGTAACAGCATTTGTAGTTGATGTGTTGTACTTTTTTTCCTTTAGACCAAATTTTTGTTTTACCCTTGAGGTTTTTGTTTGCTTGACAAAGTTTTTAGTGAGACAACAGGCTATGCATCATTCATTAGGTCATCGACTCTAGGAGAAGTGTTTAAGGAGATTTATTCTCCGTAACTTCCTGTATATGTCTTGTCTTAATTAGATACAAATTAGTATAGATTAGATACAAAAAAATCTTTGTTATATAACAACATAATTTTGAAGTCTTCGACTTATGTCAACATAACGAACCTTATCATCGATTTGCAAATTACCGAAAGTATTGTCATTTGAGGAGCAATCCGCCATCGTCTCCCGTTCTCGGGCTACTTTTGGGGATACTGTTTTAGTGGTTAATTTTACTATCAACAAATTTAAACCTTGGTGTTATTTGGTGATATATATATAGCCAAGTTACCCAAGTACATACGATATTGCATAGCATGCATATGAGATATCTATGTGATTTTTGCAACAAACTAATTAAAAAAACATGGAGCTCCTTCAAAAAAAAATATCTTAGTGCTCAAATAGCTTCAAATTAAAGTTCAAACTTTCCCTTTCAAAAAAAACAAAAAAAGTTCAAACTTCAAGCTCTCCTATATATATCGGGTATACATCACTGGCCTGATATATATGTCTGTCACTCTCTTCAATTATATCATCTTGTCTCAACGTTTTAAATATATAGAATAGTTTGTAAACCAATTACATATATACATTCCCATATACATTAAATTTCATTGAACACTATGGGATGTTTGTTTCTGAATGAAACAGACAAGTGATGGGATTACATGCTTCATGAATTGAACCCATAATTCTGAGCAAGCAAGCACTCCAAGCAGATTAGATATTGGATCGGGAGCAGGGGGGCAAATTTGATCTTTCAGAAAATGGCATGGTGTGCTGGCTATTCTGGGAACAATCCATTTTGCGTGGTTGGTTTCGACCTCCTAGCCTTTAGTGGTAGCATATATTGTCCTCAACTAAGCTTATAGACATTTTCTTAAGGGGTTAATAATCTTATAGTTCTTTGTTCTTGGAACACAATTGCTCATTACAGGGTGGATCGATCTTTGTTTTTCCTGCATACCTTGGACTAGTGTTCTATATATATGCATGCATGTGTTTGAAATAACCAAATAATGTCTCCCAAGTCCGCATTTTATAGACGTTGGCTCTGTTTCTACCGAATTACGCGCGAGGGCGCAATGGGGCAGAAGCAACAGTGATATGCTTCTTTCCTTCCCGTACGTCCGAACGTTGGGACTGTTCGGATGGGCGGGCGCTTCTCCTTCTCTTCGTGCGTGCAGGCTTCTCCTTCCTTCGTGCGGGCCTCTCTTCTGTTGTGCGCTTCCTTTTCCTTCGGGTGATCGGGCGGGTGTGTTCGCGTGCGACTGTTAGAAGAATACAACAATGAATAGACGGTCAGGGGTCGAGACGGGGTGGCCCGCCTTCAACGCTCCGATGCCTAAGTCAGAAGATGTATTGGATATAACAGTCAAGCGAACGAGTAAGTAGTGTGTTTGGGATGTCGAGAGATATCTTACCTGTAATAAATACCTGATATGTATAGGTGGTTGAGTTTGGAGCCTGGTGGTGTTCTTCGATGTGGGACAACCTGCACTCTGCTGGTGTGTGATCCGTTTGTTCGGGCGCGCCCCCCACGGGCGCGTGCGCGCCCGGAGGGGGTGGGTCTGGTGAGTGAAGTTGGAGCCTCCTTGGTGGTCTTGCGTGTGGTGTGGTAGGTGTTGCTAATCTGCTTAAGTGGATAAGTATGTTAATCGTACAACTAATGATGCAATACTAACAAGTCCCCTAAGTCCCCAAGTCAAAGAGAACTTTCTTGACTGGGGAGTTGAAAAAGGGTGCGCGATTAACAAGACTACTTATCCGCTCGAGCAGTGGTCATGATCCTGTGACCCCCCAAGTCCCCCAACTCTCCGGTCAAGAAAAGGGCTCGCATGACGGAGTGGGACCTGGGTGTCCGAGCGTGTACCTGTTCGTTCGATGGTGTACCTGTTCCTGTGTTCTGGGCCCGGCATCCCAACTGATCTTGCTAGTTAGGACCCGCGCGCCCGTGGGTTGTTTGGTGTACCTATGGGCCCGGCCTCCAAGCACGACTTGCTATATATGCTTGGGAGCCGCGCGCCCAGATGGGGTGGGATTTTGGAGATAGTCATGGGGTAACAGATACAGACGTATAGGAAAAATAGGTAGATAGGTAAATAGATATATAGATATATAGGTATATAAATATATAGGTATATAAATATATAGGTATATAGATGTAGTATGATATGATGCGTGAATGTATGGTATGAGGTGTGTATGCAAAAATGCTGTCTGTACGCCAGTTATGGGATACACTGCGCACACCGTACGTCGACGGGGATGCCGTCGCGCACGCTGTAGCGTCAACGGGGCGATCAGAACCGCGACCTACAAGTGTTACGGCGCCCACGATCACGTACTCGTGCCGCCCATCGGCGTTAGCGCGCGCAGAGGCCTCTGCCGCCTAACCCGGGAAGATTTCGCGCCCGGAGAGGACGGACCCCACACCCGGTCTACGCTCATCGGTCTCGGGCCCTTAGGAGGAGAGGACGGACCCCACACCCCCCAGTCGGAACCCGAGTCGGAGAATCGATCGTTAACGTTACGCCCACGGAGGGGAAGAACCCCACACCCGTGTCGCCCATCGAGCTTAGCCCTGCTAATTCGGCTTATACCGTTGCGATCGTCGAGGAGGGGCGCACCCCACACCCGCGTCGTGTCCGTGGACTATAGGGGGGGACGGACCTCACACCCCTACCAGGGCTTAGCTTGGCGTACGGAGGGGAAGAACCCCACGCCCGTGGTCGCCAATCGTGCTTAGCGCGCGCAAAGAGGGGACGGACCCCATGCCTGTTGGCGCCTAAACCGATTTTGTTTCGTCAGGAGAGGGGACGTATCCCATGCCTCTGCTAGGAAGGATCTAACGCACGGAGGGGAAAAACCCCACGCCCGTGGTATCCTTGGCGCGCGCAAGAGAGGGGACGGACCCCATGCCTGTTGCCGCCCATCGAACTTTGGAATATCCAGAGAGGGATGTACCCCATGCCTCTGGTTGGGATGAGGCGGCGCACGGAGGGGAAGAACCCCACGCCCGTGGCAACCTTGACGCGCGCAAGAGAGGAGACGGACCCCATGCCTGTTGCCGCCCATCGAACTTTGGGATATCCAGAGATGGATGTACCCCATGCCTCTGGTTGGGATGAGGCGGCGCACGGAGGGGAAGAACCCCACGCCCGTGGCAACCTTGGCGCGCGCAAGAGAGGGGACGGACCCCATGCCTGTTGCCGCCCATCGAACTTTGGAATATCCAGAGAGGGATGTACCCCATGCCTCTGGTTTCTTAAGCCAGCCTGTGTTTGTGCGAACGGGGAGGACGTACCCCGTACCCAACGCCTGTCGGTCTTAGGGTCTGCAAGGGGAGGACGAATCCCTTGCCTTTCGTAATAGGCGACCTGTATTTTTTGTGCGTACGGAGGGGACGTGGCTTTCGTTTTCAGTGCCTGCAACCTGCCAGGACTGAAAAAACGGTGTCGGTTGGTCGTCTTATCCCTGCGCGCACGACGGGGGGTCTCCCCGTTCGTGTGCGCCCATCGATTTTAGCGCGCCATGCCAGTTGCCGCGTAAATCATGCTGCCAGTTCGTACCAATGGGCGCCCGTTGACCCGTAGTGCTTGCCTTGTTTGGACGTGGGCGGGTGATATGTTTACTCCGGCCGTGCGGGTGGTGTGGCTTGCCTTGGGTTTGGTGGTGCGTTTGATGATGGAATTGTTGAGGTGACATTCCCGTTGATCTTCCCTTGGGAACCGTTTGTGATGAATGCTGGCCGTCGTCTTTAATGCTGGCGTGGGTCAGGCATCAAATGCTGCTGTCGTCATGATTGTTTGAAGGGCAGGCGTTACGCGCGTGGGCGCGTGGGAGTAGTGCATGGGTGCCACGTGTCGATCTGTTGGGGGCCGTGCTAGGGTTGAATTTAAGGTGGGAAGATGGTGGGCTGGCATGGTTACTGAGAAGGGTAAGTGAACAGGTTCGTGCCACGCGTCGCGATCCGACGGTGGGTGCGATAGAATGGACGGCTGGCGTTGGCTGGCTGACGTCGGTCGATTAGTATAAATAGGGGTGTGGTTTGTCTTGTTTAACTCTTTCATGACTCACAAGAAACTCTGTCGAAATCACTTGCGATCTACCTCCTCGAGCTTTTCTGTGTTTGTGTCCTCTGTTGCCGGAATACGTGGTCGGCGTTTATATCCTGTACTACCATTCCAACCTGGTGAGGCTCCTGTCCCTGATGTTGCTTGTTTCCCCCCTCTCTGTGTTTTGTGTGTTTCTGGGCTGTTTGGGTGTTTCTGGGTTTTTGGCTTGTTTTTCTCAAGAACAGGGCTTGTCTTTGAGGTGGGTTGGGTTCGATCTGTTTTGGGTGGTGTGTGGTGGGTTTTTGGTGTTTCTGGTGTGTTGCTGTCTGTTGCCAAGTGTTGCTTCCTTCGTCCATGAGCCGCATGGGCGAGAGTCATCCAGTTCTTGCACGCGCTTGGCATGGGTGAGCGCCCAACGGGCGCGGGCGTGCCAGTAGGTCATGCCAGTAGTGTTTGCGGTGTCTCACAAGAAATAGGAATAGAATTTTTACAAAGTGTTGTATCTGTTTGCTAACCTTTCTGCGCGTGCGCTTGCAGCGAAGAAGATGGATGAAGTGGCCAGGTGTCGAATGCTCAGACTGCGGAGTGTTGGGGCGAAGGCCCTCGGGGTGGCGGATGAGATCGGACGTGCGCCGCCCGTGGGTGATGCGGGTGCCCCTTCTCTGCCCGTCCAAGTGCCACAAGCGGATGTTCCTCTCCCGTCACCAGGCGATGTTGCGGGGACCGAGGTGCAGGTCCAGGTAGAACGTGAGCAACAGCTGGTGGCGCGAGATGATGTCGTGGACAGGCGGATGGTTGTTCCTGCGCTGGCGTCGTCGATGAGTCGTGCGCTTGCTGTGGTGCCGTCTCCAAGTCGGGCGATTGTTCCAAGTCGACCTTCAAGTCCTCCACGAGGCTCTTGCTTTCCAAATCCCATGTCTCTGTCCTTGGGTGCGCCAAAGTCTCCCCCGCAAGGAAAAGGCGGGGAACAGGCGCGGAAGCGGGCGCGGGTGGAAGACTCCTCTCCCGGCCCCGCCCCAGGGTCGGGCGATGATGTTGTGGATAGGATGCGCCGTTCGCTGGCAGATGATGCTGCCGTGCTTGCGTCCCTGTTGCCGCCGGTGGAGGATGCCCCTTTTGATGGGCTGGATGCGGTCTTTGGCTCGTGTACCCGGCTGATGCAGCAGGTCTTCCGCTATCGCTCGCGGGAGATTGCGGAACTTGCATGCCTCAGGGCTGATGCGCTGGAGCACCGGAAGGTGGTGGATCGGTTGGTGGTCAGTCGAGACAAGGCCAATGATATGGCGCGCCGGTACGTCGCTCGTGCGGACGAGGCGAATACCTGGGCGGAAGAAGCTGCTGCCTGTGAAGCTTTGGCGAAGATTGAGAGGGATAAGGCCGTGGCTGAGGTGGAGTGTCTGCGTGACGTGCTGCAGCGCGTGCGTGCGGAAGCAGCCGCCCGGGAGTCGTTCCTGCAGTCTGAGGTTGAGAGGCTGGCGGGCGCCGAGGTTCCTGCGTACGAGAGAGTGGCGGGGCCTTCCAGGGGACCTGCCGAAATGGAGCTGGATCCGGTGGTCATGCGGGTGGATCCGGGCGAGCAGGTGGAGGCTGAGGTGGCGGCGTCATCCGATGAGGGTGAAGAGCTGGATGTGGATACTGGTGGAGTAGTGTAGCTTTTCCATTTCTGTTGTAATAGAGTAGGTGGTATTTGAATGAATGAAATTTCTTTCTTTCCGCATGTGTGCCTTGATTTTTTTTTTTGGCATCTTTTGAATAACTGGCGCGAACGTGGAAAGCAAAATGTTACATTTAAATGGCCTATCCCCAGTCCCCTAGTCCCCCGAGTACATGGGCGGGCGGGTCAAGGACGAGCGGGCGCGACAATATAGGTTAACGGAAAGAGCATAACAAAAGTACAGTGATCAATAAGTAATAAAAGTACTTCCCCAAATGTTGGACGCTCCATGGGCGGGGTGTTCCTCTTCCATTAGGTGCGCTGGTCTGGACGATCGGCGGTCCGTTTCCTCGCCCCCTCAGTAGATTACTCGAGGTGTGGTCCTGCGCTGCTCGTGTGCGGATCGCGCCCTCCGGTCCGTGGGTTCCAAGGTGAGAACCTCCTGCCTGCCCCGAGGCTCCGTGGTTTCCTCGTGATTGTATCCCCGAATGTGCCCGATCCCATGCCCGGTTGGGAATCTTCCCAAGAGCAGGTGCCCTGCGATGATCAATTTTAGTTTGCAGATCCCTGGCCTCCCAAGTATGGCGTTGTAGGGGGAGGGGGTGTCCATGATGACGAAGTCCGTCCGGATCTCGCTGTGCGGGGAGTCGGGCGCACCAATCTCGACCCGCAGGTTGTCGCTCCCGATTGGATACGACGTCTCGCCCGTGAAGCTGGCGATGCACTCATGGTCCCGCGTCATTTTGCTGGCGGGTCGTCTGAGCGCCGTGTATGCGTCGAAGTAGATTATGCTCACGGACGCCCCGCTGTCAACCAGCACCCTCTTCACAAGGAATTGGTCGATGATCGCGTCGATCACGAACGGTAGGGTGCTGTTCTTCGGGTTCTCCTACTCGTCCCTTGCCGTGAAGCTGATGGTGGGCGCCTCCTTCCTTCCTGCCTTGGGCGCTCTCCCTGCCCCGATCGCCAGCACATCCCTGCTCGGGCGATCAGGCGATGATGCTCTCTTCTTGCGCTTGCCCCCGGATATCGTGTTGATAGTCCCACGGGTCCTGGCGCCCGTTTGGTGCTGCTGTCCCCCCGCCCTGGGAGGGGTTGTCCCTTCGTCCTTCATGTCTTCGAGGGCCTTCTTCAGCATAATGCAGCTGTTGGTATGGTGGGTGGCGGCGTTGTGGAATTCGCACCATACGTCCGGGAGTTGGCCGGTTGGTACCCCCGCTTTCGTCATGTTGTTCGGTGGTGGTATTCGGTGTCGATGCAGGCGGAGTAGGCACTCGGGCGACTGCCCGTCGATCGTGAAGACCTCCTGCACCGCCGGCCGGTAGCGCGGTGCCGGTGGGAAGCGGGCACCCTGCGCCTGGTTGTAGTTGCCCTGATGGCCGCGGAAGAAAGGTCTCTGGTAGTTCTGCCTGTACGTGTCCCGGTTCCTCTTGAATCTCCCGATTGGCCTTCCGTCGTCCGCCGGCTGCCGTGGTTGAGCGTTTGTTGCTTCTGGTCTGCTGGAGCTGGGTTCGGAGGCGGATCCGTACACTCGCGTCTCCACTAACGCCTTCTGTACAACCAGGTCCATAATCTCGTCGTAGTCGAGATGCTCCTTCCTCACAAGTTTCTCTACAAATGGAGTGGCGAGTAAGTTATCCATCAGGGCGACCTTGGCCACTCGCTTGTCAAGGTCCCTGCATGTGCTGGCGAGCGTCCTCCACCGGTTGATGTAGCTCAACAGGCTCTCGTCCATCCCCTGGCGGACCTTGAGGAGGATGCCCGTGGTGTTGTACTTCCCCTGGAACCGATAGCGCTTCTGGAAACTCTCCGCCAGCTCGAGGAACGAGTGGATGGATCCTGGCGGGATCTCGTAGAACCAGCTCCGCGCTTCTTCCGCCAGCGTTTCCTGGAACAGGAAGCACAAGGTTGGGTCTGAATATCGGATCCCGTCCGTGGTGGACCGAAACTCGTCCACGTGAGCCCGTGGATCCCCGCTCCCATCGAACCGAGCGATCTTCGTTATCTTCGCGTGGGGATCCCTTCCCCGCTCCAGGATGTGTGCCGAGAACGGGCTGACTCGGGGGGCGAACGTCCCGCCCTGACCGGCCAGCTTGTCCTTGCGCAAGCGTGAGACTTCCTCCGCCAGCTCTTCCATCCTCCGTAGGATCAGAGCATTATTCGTCGGGGGTGCCGACTCCTCTACAGGCGAGGGCGCTCGAGCCGCCTGGGCGTTGGTTCTGGCGAACGGATGTCGCTCCTCGCTGGTGGTCTCATGGGTTTCTTCGTGCTGCTCCATCTGCTGGCTGATGAGTGCTTCCAGTCTTTCTTCCATCCTCCGGCGGATTTGGCGCTCATCTGCTCTCTCGAGCACCGCCTCCCGCAACTCCTGGACCATGCTGCTGATGCGCCCGTCGTCGTCGTTTCTGTCGGCCGCCAGTGCATTCCGCCCCTGTGAGTCTGGCGGCGTCTCCCCATCGGGCGTGTTGCTGCCGTTAGTCACCGGGTTGAGCATGTGGACCTTTGATTTTGGTGGTGTTTATACGAGGTTTGCAATTTGTAAGTTTCCCACAGACGGCGCCAGATGTTTCTACCGAATTACGCGCGAGGGCGCAATGGGGCAGAAGCAACAGTGATATGCTTCCTTCCTTCCCGTACGTCCGAACGTTGGGACTGTTCGGATGGGCGGGCGCTTCTCCTTCTCTTCGTGCGTGCGGGCTTCTCCTTCCTTCGTGCGGGCCTCTCTTCTGTCGTGCGCTTCCTCTTCCTTCGGGTGATCGGGCGGGTGTGTTCGCGTGCGGCTGTTAGAAGAATACAACAATGAATAGACGGTCAGGGGTCGAGACGGGGTGGCCCGCCTTCAACGCTCCGATGCCTAAGTCAGAAGATGTATTAGATATAACAGTCAAGCGAACGAGTAAGTAGTGTGTTTGGGATGTCGAGAGATATCTTACCTGTAATAAATACCTGATATGTATAGGTGGTTGAGTTTGGAGCCTGGTGGTGTTCTTCGATGTGGGACAACCTGCACTCTGCTGGTGTGTGATCCGTTTGTTCGGGCGCGCCCCCCACGGGCGCGTGCGCGCCCGGAGGGGGTGGGTCTGGTGAGTGAAGTTGGAGCCTCCTTGGTGGTCTTGCGTGTGGTGTGGTAGGTGTTGCTAATCTGCTTAAGTGGATAAATATGTTAATCGTACAACTAATGATGCAATACTAACAGGCTCCATGATTAGCTATATTCGGTTGGTATAATGGTATTTATTGACTGATCAATTTGCTCATCTCTTGTGCTCTATGAGACATTGGGACAGTAACTGAGCTATGTATACAGTACACATATGCATAAGATTTCCATATACGATTCGGCAAAATGCATGGCTCATAAATATATACGATCTTTTTTTTCTAAGATATATATATATACACGCGCGCGCGATCTGAAACTTGTAAATCCCTAGCCTTGCATGCATCCTTCTTAGAGAAATTTTTTTTTAAAAAAAAAAAAACCCTTTTGGGTCATTAAAATAGTTTTTACCCTTATTTTTGACTGGTATTGAATTATACACAAATAAAAGGTCAAAAAGTCTAGTATGTCCTCAATAACACATTCACGTTATTGTTTTTTGTTGAGATCATAAAGGTTGCTTATATTACGGTTTCAAAATCGATTATATATCCTTTTTTTTCAACTGTAGTTGACTTTTTCAATATTAATAAAAAGACATTTAAAGAAAAATTAAGAGGAAAAAAAACACCGAATTTTCATTTTCAACTCATCATTTTTCTTCTACCTCAACGACAAATCCTAAATAGCATATTACTTTAGTTAGACGAAAGTGAGGATGATACAATAGCAAGTACTTTTGCTGTTTTTTTTTCTTTTCCTGATAGTGTAATTGTGCAAAAAGGATATGCATGTTATGTGATGGCTTTTCTCTTATTACGAGTTATCATCATCTAATTCCTACATTTTGTGTTGGTCTTCAGCAACATCTTCTTAGTCTAAACGCAATGATCGAAGCATCAGCCACATCAGTTTCCCACATAAGCCCTTCTTCTTTTGGTATTTTTGTTTTCCATTATAATTGTAAGAAATGTAGGAGGAACCAATCTGATATACCATAAGGCAAGGATAGGCCACCGAATTGATCCAATTTTCTACAACAATATTTAAGAACGAAAAGCTTAATTCCAATACTGATATAAAAATAACATTCAAATAAAAGATGTGTATTTAGTATTATTAAATTATCAAAAACTAAATTGGAGGTCTAAATACTAGTTTTGATGCAAAACTAGAAGAGGGCATTTTAGTAAAAATGAGGAGGGGAACTTAGCTTTATTTAATATTTATAAAGTAAAATGGAAGTTTAATTAGTAGAGAGATGTGAATATTAATTTTAGAGATGAGAATAGATACACCTGGTGATAAATTCCATTAAATGATAACAGTAATACAGAGCTTCACCGGATTATCTGACCTGATAAAAGGAAACACTATAAGCATCACTATTGTGAAACACAGTTTGGTTATACCTAGACAAACAAACCAGAGTAGCACTAGACTAAAAAAATTTGGCGCACTACACCTTAAATGTGTAGGCACCATTTCTAGGAAAGCACACTTCCCTCAATTCTTCGGATCTGCCACATGAATGATGTATGCTTGGCGATACGGCGAGTCGATCCCATCCTGAAACAACATTTTTTCTTCACATATGGGTGTTTGTAACTCGCCCGTCCAAACCGGCCAATGGGGCCATCCCCATTTCCAACCATAGTAGAGACGCTCAAAACAGCTCAAACGCCCCATCCAGCCAGTGTTCTCAAAGCTCCAGACACCGCACTTACAACAAACTCAACCTGCTCGGACTCCCAGAATGGCAGCTCGAAATCTCTTGATATAAACACGGTTTAAAATAAATACGATCAACATATCACACATATTGTATATAATAATGGTTATCTTAATCAACCATTTAACTAAGAGATAACAAGCATCCTCTAAATCGAAACAGAAAACACGCCAACGATCAAACCAAGCGAATGTGCAAAAGTTAAAATAAATATAAAAAATTATGTCACATTTAGTACAAAAATATCTATCATAATATACATATCATGGTATCATTCTTAGTCACCGAAACGTTTGTAAAGTTTATAAACGAACTCCAATTATATTCTCTCCCAAAGTGCATTCACCACTTCAAATACTATTGCCACAATTTTCTCTTTAGAGTTAAAACCCCTTTGTTAGTTTGTGAGAATACGGCAATATTTCATGATGTGACCATGTTTCTTGCAATAGAAGCAAATCACTATTTTATTGTAAATGACGATGTCAGTAAATAAAGAAATCTCACCTAGTTAAACAAATGCTAGCGGTATTATGGATAGTTCTTCCATATTCGTTGATGGTGCATTTATTCTTTGCAACATGCCAAATCTATCCGGGTGGAGTAGGAAAAATCTATTTTTGTGAGGAAAACTACTTCGTGATGCTTATAAATACAAGAGGCTCAACCCTATTGAGGATCATCTCTTATCTTAGTCATCTTGCTACCAAAATACTCACAAACCATCCTCCACCGAAGTTCTCCAAAGTTGGTTCGACTACACCATCCTCACCACTCAAAAATTCATTCCGCCATCACCAAAGCTTCCTTGCTTCCTTGGAGTTTACAGTGCTTTCACGGAAAAAAAGAAGTGTAAACATGGAACCTTTACTCCGGAGTTCTTCTTGTTTTTGTTGTTCTTTGTGTGCAAACTTGGAGATTATATATTTATTTTGGTTTTATACAATTTTTGAATTTCATGTGTCTTCCATGTGTTTATGAGTCTTTTATTCTTGATTGCATGTTATGTGTCATACCGAATGCTTCAGTTTGGGTCTAGATGATACACTTAGTCTTCTCTTCATTTAAATCGATGATCATTTGATTAGGGTGTTTGAATGCTGTCACTTCACTTTAATTCAAATTCATGGCATGTAATCGAAATTAGGACATGTAAATTTCGTAGATAATGGAAGGATAAAGTTGGTGTAATTGCATGATAGTTAGGATGGAATGATCACTTGTAGAAAATTAATTAGGACTTTATTTTTGTCTAAAACGTGGTTAGAGTTTTAGGGGTCTTTTATGTATTTGGTTGTCTATATGAGTAATGCATGTTAGGGTCCTACAATTTCTTGCTATGTTTGTGACGTTTTTAGGTAGATAATTAGGAAATTAAAATTAATCTTATACCCCCCTTCTCTTACACAATTATTGCATGCACCATTCCATCCCCGGTTAGAACGATCCTTACTTGCTTAAACGTACTACGTACATTTATAGGGTTTTAAATTGTTTGAGTTAGATTAGGTATTGAGTGTTAATTTGATGCTTAGTTTTAGCGTTATCAGAATACTACAATTGAACCATCCATTTTCGAGAATTTTAAGCTTATCTCTGTTTTCTTTGTAGAGGAAAGAATAGGCACAAGTCAATGGCTCTCTTCAAGTACCAGAAGGCATGCTACACTCCATTCTATTAACTTTGTGTAGGCGCAGATCGAGAAGATAATTTTTGGATGTATGCACAAAGCTATATATAACCAAGCTTCAAGTGTACTAAGATATGAAATATCAGCTCCAAAAGTTCATCACCATCATCTTTTCAGATGAAACGGATCTTGATTTGGCTCCAAACTACAAACAATCATTGGTGTGCTAAGAGAGTGTGCTTGTTTATTGCCTAATTTAAACATAAGTAGATTGGTGAATATATATTCCACCAACTCGATGTATCATCTCTAAAACCAAGACAAAATAGAGTCCTACCAAGGTCTATCATCTCAAATAACTCGTTAATGTAATGAGCACGCATGAGCATAACTTATCATTCTTGCATCTCTTCCCAATCAAATAGTCACTTTTAATAGTGAATGTCTCAATTTGAACACATAAGCACTTCGTGGTTTATAGTTACTTGAATTGAGTATAACCATGACAATTAGCACTCTTATGTATATCTCTGAATCAAGATCCCTATAGAGTTATATAACCACATCCATTGGCTACATACTTAGTTTTTCGGACACTACCAAACTGATAAGATAGCAGAAAGTAATGATGTCCATAATCAAAGAATATATCTCCTCATAATCAATACTAAGGTGTTAAGAAAATTCTTGCGCCATAAGTTTTTATCATTGTGCTTATAAACAAAGACTCATTTATGTCTAACCGGCTTACCATTTGATAATCATAGCATTACCATACTGAAAATTTGTAATTCGTAAGAGAGTCTAGTTCAGCCTAGATTGCAACTTTCCATATCGGTCAATCTGCTCTACGTTAACCGTTGACAATCCATAACAGAATAAATTTCTACTTCATCATCATCAACTCCTGAGCGATGGAATACGTAAATGTATCATCAATAAACCTGGAAGAACCATCCATAATACCGCTAGCAATCATTTAATTTGGTGAGATTTCTTTGTTTACTGACATCGTCATTGACTCTGAGGTGTCCCTCAGTGTTTGTCAATATCGACTTTTAGACACAATTACAGTTAGAAGCAATCTTTTGTGTTAATGATGAACAATTGTGCCTTTATGGCTTGCCTCTTCACCGACAACTCATTAGTGTTTTGATCAACACCACACCCCCACTATGGACAGGAGAAACACTACATTCCCCAGGTGCTGTGTTAACTTTCCAAATTCTAGAGACTTTCAACCTTGCATTATTTGCATTATTTATAACCAATCTCGTTACTTTTATGTTATCAGTAAAGGAGTTAGACATCGAATTTAAAGATCATGATGTGGCCACTTTCTGAAGATGAAGAATATATTACACTTCAATCTCACACTGAGATGTGCGAGGATCATGATGAGAAATAGTGGGGACATAGCATGTCAATTTTCCACGTTTAATTAGAATGAAACCATTCCTATCTCCCCCTAAAGACGGAAAGTATGTCTCATCAAAGTGACTTTCTACAAAATAAGCAGTAAATATATCTTTTGTCAAAGGTTCTAAATAATAGACAATCGTTGGAGAATTATAACCAACATAAATGCCTAATTATAGTTGAGGGCCCATTTTTGTACGCAATACAGGTGTAGTAGACATATGTACCACACAACCAGAAATGCCTAGAAGTGAGATAACAGGCTCATATTCAGTTACCAACTGGTACACACTGAATGGTTGACGAGGTATGGGTCTCAAGCGAATAAGCATATCTGCATGTAACATTGCATATCCCCAAGCAGATTCTGCTAAATTTGTATGCATTACCAAATATTTGGCCATAAGGTATAACTGCTTGATTTGTGCCTCTACAAGACCATTCTGAGAATGAACATTGGGGAACTTTTGCATTATCCAATCGAATAGACCTAATTGGATTGTCCAGGTGGTGAGCCCAAAGCTTAATAATCTATGTTAGGAGTTTTGCAAATGCAACGTATCATGTGGGATGCAAGGACGTGTGACCTATGCGTCGATGCATGCAACAATCAAAACCATATATAAATAGCCCGTGTACCGGTTTGATTAGTCCACAAATACATTATTTGGAATCTGCGGTGGAATTGAAGTCCTATCTATAACAAAAGACCGTCATACATGTAAACAAGATTACAGACATGAACAATCTTTGCAAACTGAGCGATGTGCATTTGATTTTTCCATAAAGGCATCCGGTGGAAAAGTATTACACTTGTTTTGGAGACCGACTCTAGGCCGAGTGGAATAATCTCACTCCCCCCATCTAAACCAATGGTTTTATGTATTCCTACATGCTTCTTTGCTCTTAAGAACAGATGATCATGAAAATTTCTCCATATCTTTATCATCATAATGCAAAAGCTCATATGAGCCCAAGTCACACATAGTAATATAAGTAACTACATTGGATTAATTGATCCGTACCATAATAATATATAAATCACTACAAATCCTCATAAATCTCTCAAGATTGCGCCGCCGATAGCATTCTATAGAGATTGAATTCAAAATTCTTTACCATTATCACAATATTATTCTAGGTGAAAACCGTTGGCACAAAAGTTTTCAAAACTTAACATGGTTTGATTAGAGTGCTGATCATGCCAACATCAAATAGCCGATGTATAAAAACATTTGATCAGTCGAAATGACCATTATAGATTAAGTTCCATGGCATGACAAAAATCGATGTAAAACCACATATGGTATAGAATTTCAGGTTTTCTAAAGGAAAATTTCAAAAAAATTCCTGAACATTTATTTGTCAATAAAACCGATGTAACTCGAGAGCTGCTGATAACGTATTGAATGAGAAAATTAATACGCAGAAGACATGATCTGAAATTGTACTTTACTCATTTTAGGTGTTTAGGGGTTATGATGTTTTTGTTTAGTGGTGATGGCTATCAACTCAATAGTTGCTGATAACGTATTGAATGAGAAAATTAATACGCAGAAGATATGATCTGAAACTGTACTTTACTCATTGATAGATGGCCTTAAGTATGCATTACAATCTTATACAATAAATATCCCTATAAATTAGGGATTGAAAGAATATCTACTTTTATTCTAATTAGGATAAGATACACACCGAAATACCAGGAATATTTCTCCTGGAATAGAATCTTATATATACAGTACGCTTTTTTTAAGGCTCAAACTCGAGGCATCCTTTTATTAATGCAGTAAACAATATTACTCTGTAGACACCCATCGTGTACGAGAGAAAAGACTACTGCTAAGCTAATCTAGAGAGACTCCCTAAACTAACTCACTAACATCGTAAAACAAATGAAGTACAAAAGTAATCGAAAAATATTCCACCCAAAAGCTAAGCAAGCACCAACACGGATAAACCAAGGTAATGCTCACCTAAAAATTACCAGGACTTACTCCTAAGTCTCCCTAGGGTCCTCCTCCTTCCCGACAGCCATGTCACTACCTCCACCTATTGGAAGCACTTTCACAGCCGATACCACACTCTCTGGATTCTTTACCTCATCCAAAGATATACGACACCCTTTGATGTGTCTCTTTCTCACCTTTGGGGACTTCTTTCGGGTTCACTTCTAAGCTCTCACCCTCGGTTATCTCCTTAGGCTTGTTCTTCGATCCTAAGCGGCAACCTCTGTTCCTTTTCAATGGAGATACAGGAATCAGTCAAAGATATGGTGAGAGACTTGAGAAGCACTTCTCCCTTACTTGGGGTTTCTGGCACTGGAAGCGTAGCCTAGTGTTGGTACACATTTACTAATCGAGCTACCTCGGGTTCCTTATCCTCTGTGCCTTTCCTTTTGCTTCCTATTGAGGGTCGTGCTTCCTCCGCAAACCTCACACCTGAGGTTGCCAGTTCTGGAGCTTTAAAGGAGAATGTTCCAAGTTGCCTAGTCAGCTTCGCTGCCGAGATGCCAAGGAAGGACAATGTGAAGCAAGGGGTACCAATGGAAGACTTCTTGACCCTGACCCTTCCACACTTTCACTCGGTTTCCTAGTCAGACTAGGAAACCTGGTTTGACCCGGGAAATCCTTCACTGCACCTGCCCCGGTAATTTGCTTCTTTTTAGGGTTAGGGATATTCAAGGCCACCGCAACTTCCTCTGTCGCCGACATGTCAAGTGGTCATCCACATATCTTGTGCTCCAAAAGCCCGCATACCTTGCAAAAACCAAACACTTGATCATAGTGGAACTTGAACCACGTAATCACTCCATCAAACTTATAGACCTTCGGTAGGTAGGCTTGCTTCACCGGTGTCGTAATAACATGCCAAATTAGGGCTCTCACCCTCTTCCCACTCTTAATTTCTGGTTCATCTAGTCACATTATTTCTGCTGGCATCACTGCGATGTATCCAACAATGTTATTCATCTGCAACCTTGGTGGGAGGCCAAGCATCTCGACCCAGACTAGAAGTCGAGTCAACGACACTGTCATGGCATCTGCAACACCATCATAACTGTTTAGGACTAGGTTTGATTTCCTATGGAACCACAGACCTTCAGATAAGATTCGATCATGCTACACCTCTAGATCGAAGCAAAAGATGTAACGACCCTCATTGTGGCGGATTGAGATGTGTTTCTTGAAGTCCCAGACTCCAGCCATAGTCCCCATAAAAGCTTTGGGACTCACTTCCTTCATCATAGAGAGAAGACGCCCTACGATGTAGTGTTTCGAGTTTTCGGCATCCTTGACGCCAAAAGAGATATTTCTCCTATCAGAGACAGCAAAAGCCTCAACGAAGCGGCGGGATTCTCCATTGTTCATGGCCATGGATGCGACGCAGAGGCTAGGAAAGCTAGTGGCTGCGACCTAGGTTTTTTTGCTTTTGAGTAAGTTGTAATACTATATGCAGTACCCTTTGACAACAACCATATTAATTATTTCTATCTTCACACTATACACTACCAGCGTAATCACTATAGCCGACGAGTTTTTTTTTCATCGGCTATAGTACTATAGTCGACGAAAAAGTTTGTTTTTTTTGAAATAAAAAAGTCGTTAGTTATAGTACAAAAAAAATCGTCGGGTATAGTGATTACGCTGGTAGTGATAACGTATAGTGCGTAATACCATTTCCATCATTATAAGATTCTTGACTAATTTCATGTCTTTCAATTGTGATCCTATAGTAATTGATCGAAAAATTATTCTATACATAGTAGTGCACTTGCACTGTCCTATGTGTCAAGTATCTATTGGTTTAAAATTTAACTCAAAATTAAAATAGAAATTGATGTTTCTGTTCCCCCTCATTATTCAAGTGTACTACTGTGCACCAAATACTTTCTCTTAATTGATCTGGTTGTTATTTCTATATCCATTCTTTCCTTAAAATGCCTCCGCTGAAAATGAGCGTGATTCACCAATTAACTCAATTTAACTGTTTAACATATGTATCACAGTATCAGGATTATTTCCACTATATTCTTCGATCGTGTTTATTTATCTAATCTGCTCTACATGATATGCTACACATGTGCAAGCCTTTTGTGTTGCAGACTACATAGTTTCCTCAAGGCCCTGTAGGATATGCTTGCAAAGACCCTGCAAAGGTTATGGTAGATGACTTCGCCTACTCTGGCCTTAGTGTTCTTGCTAACACCACAAACATTAACAAGTCTGGATTCACTGTGGTGGTCGGGGTAGTAATTCCTGGCCTCAATGGCCTCGGCATCTCGGTGGCTCTTGCAAACCTAGAGGTTGGTAGAGTTAGTCCGCTACACAGTCACCGCGGAGCCTCCAAAGTAATAGTCATTGCGGAAGGAAGCTCAATAGTATCCGAATTCATTGCCTCAGAGTAACAAAGTTTATATATATGAAGACTTTGAACAAGGGTGATGCTATTGTTCCTCAAGGCTTATATCACTTCTTTTGGAATCAGGGTAAAACTCCGGCTACTATAATTGTTAGTTTTAGTAGTGAAAACCCTGGCGCCCAGGTTTTGGAGACTGCACTCTTCCAAAGCGCTTTCCCTACGAATATTATAGCTAAGACTGCTTTGCTTGACATTGCTCAGATTAAGAAACTTAAGAGCAGGGGCGGAACCACTCATAGGCGAGGTTGCATTGGACAGTTGCCCAATCCGAGATTTAGAGTTTAGCTGAAGTTTTATGGGTTGTGTGTTCTTAATTCGGGCAAAAATGGCAAGAAAATCCGAGATTCGTTTTGACTTAGACACTTAAGTAATACGACGTCGGTTAAAAGTCAATCTCAACTCCACTAGTCCACTTTGTTGGTTGTTACGAAGGTGGACTCCTACTTTTTTGTTCTCATTCACGTGGGACAATTGGAGGGTGAATAGCTAGAAATCCTACAATGTTAATCAATTAAATTGCCTCAAGGCTTAATAAATAGAGCAATTTTTTTTTATAAATTTCTAATTTCGTAATTTATAGTTAATTTTTTCTACATATTGATATGGCTATTTCCATGATTGAAATTAATCCAAAACAGTAATCAAGAGGGTTTTTCATGGTAATAATTAGTGTCTCTTAATATACAAAAATTGGTATTGTAAATTTTTGAATAATTTTACTTTTATTCTCTTACCAGTTTAAGTTTGTTCATTATTCATCGATCTTGTTCTTGTTTTCCAATTTATGAAGAAAATATTTTGCCAAAACTTGTAAGAACACAATCTTCAACTAAAGAGCCCTACAATTGGGTGTTTTCCTCTCGTCTTGTTAATTTGGTCGATTCTAATGATAACAGATTTAATTGGGATAACAGAGTAAATGACTACATCACAGACAAGACCTGGAATAGAGATAAGTTGATTACTGTTTTGGATATTGATATTGTTGATCAAATTTATGCTATTCCTATTCCCATAAATGATCAAGAAGATAGATTTTTATGGGGTCTTTTCCCAAATAGTGACTTTTCTATTAAAACAACCACTTGAATTGGTTGCATAATGACAAAGTTCCCAAGCTTGCATGCTAAAACTAAGGTGCTATCTAGAACGTGGAAACTCAATCTTCCACCTAAAACAAAATTATTTTGCTGGTTATTTCTTAGAGAAAGGCTTAAGAAAAGAGATATGTTGTTGAAATTTGGAATGATCAATACAAATGTTTGCCTTATTTGCTGTTCTGTTGAGGAAAATATCTCCTATCTTTTTGGAGATTGTCATTTTTCTAAAGAAGTTTGGAGACTCATGAATGCCTCTATGTTTGATAATACTGACGTTTTTCTTGACAAGATTTGCAGCTTAATCATGCAATCTACCAATAATCACCACATCTTGTAGAAAATCTTGACTACTTGTTGGTACATCTAGAAGGTTAGGAATGACAAAGTCTTTAAAAACTCAAACTCTAGTCTTTCCAACACCGTCTTGGCAGCAACAACCTATTTGAAGAGTCACTTGGAACATAATTCATAAAAGACAAAGAACAAGAGTCCTCCCTTCAAAATCAGATGGTTTTGATGGCTCTGTCCTTAGTTCTAGAATAAGTAGAGCAGCTGGAAGTTTTGTTATCCGAGATCATCATAAAAATCCTATAATTGCTAGAGCTAGAAGTTTTGGCAAGACTATTGTTCCTGTAGCAGAGGCAAGTTCACCTAGAGATGCTCTCATCCAAGCAAAGAGGAAAGACTTGAGGAACATTTATGTGGAAGGAGATTCACTCTTAGTCATCAAGTGTATTAATGGAAAGTGCGTCATCCCATGGAAACTAAAAATTTTTTGAAGACATCAAGGTGATCGCCACATCTTTTAATGATGTTAGTTTCAACCATGTGTTCAAAAAAGCTAACTTCGTGGCCGACAAACTTGCTAGTAGACAATGGCGGACCCAAGATTTTAGTTGAGTGGGGGCGTAAAAAAAATTAAAAGTGTTAAGCAAAAATATTAGAGACAAACGATGTTCGTCAAAACTCTTGTAAACATTTAATATTAAATCAATTCTAATAAGTACTAAACAAAATTACTACGAAATCTTAACAAGAAGAACTATTCGAATAAATACTTAGCATTTTATGTTTTTCTTTTACTAGTCGATAGAAAGGCTGAGGGGCTATTGTGGTTTGAACTTTGGTGGTGAGCCGAGAGGTACACTGTCTTGGCCACTAGACCAATCTTAAATGCTCAATTTATGTTGTTTTTATGTTTTGTTTCTTTCTCTAACCATTTTGTGTGTGTTTCATTCTCTTTAATAACAGTTACGCAAAAAGACTTGTGCTACTACTACATGTTTTTGCTTTTATATATAGTCTTTTTTATTAGAGTTAAAACTTCTAATGTTATGTAATTTATAAAATAATATATTAAATGGGGCATATATTAATATAAGCATTAGATTAATTGAGAATTTGTCCCAAATATTACGTGGGAAGCTAAACTTCATGGTGGGAAGCTAAATTCATCCCCCCCCCCGGTCCTATACTGGGATCGCCGGTACTAGTAGAGGTCATTGTATGAGTAACCTTCACATTTGGGATCACTCATTGCCTCCTCCTATGAATTCTGCTGGTCTCTTTGAGTTCTTTGATTCCATGGGTTTAGGTTGTTCCAGGGAACCTCTGTGGAGTTTCTCTCTTATTTCCTTTTGTATCAAAAAAAAAAAAACTAAAGAGCCCTACGTACATGGTTTGATCACTTTGATGGTTATATTTGATTTGGGCCGTGATCTCACCCAGAGCCCAAACTGGCCGAACACCTTTCCTCGCGCAGTAGCGCCACATGGTAAAACTCCGAGTCTCCTTTTTACCTCAGTGACCGAATCTCGCGGTAAAACAACGCAGAGCAGCAGCGTCTTAGCGCGATCTCACTGTAGCAAGCCTAATGTGAGCCGTGTCACAGCCGCCGGTTCATCCGCTCTCTTGTTTCTCTTTTACGTATCAAACCCTAAAAAATAGCATCTCTGTACTTGCACTATGCACACTCTATAGTACAGTGCCATTTTAACTCAAGGCTTCTTAACTTGCTCTTCTCTTGTGCATTAACATGGGTAATGATGAGTTCCAATCAGATTATTTGGTTTCTATTGGATTACATGTTATATAGTCATATATAATAACTAATTCGATGAATTTTAACAACAGGGAAAATCAAGCTCGGAATCAATGGTACCATTTCCACTTGCCACACTTTGCTCTTCTACATCTTAAGAAGATTTGGACTCATGCATTATTTTCATTCTTGTGAAAAACATCTATATATAAATATATAATTGTGTAGGGTTTGGGAGAATCGGAAGATTGGTGACAAGAGTAGCCCTACAAAGAGACGATATTGAATTCGCCGCCACTAACGACCCGTGCATCACCGCCGACTACATTGTACATTTCTTTTCAATTCTGTTTATATTTCTATATACTGCCCTGTATATGCTACAACATATTTTGTCACTCTTTGGGTTAAATGAGAATGTGCCCGTTACTAATGTGGATCAGGCCTACTTGTTCAATCACGACACCGTTCATGGTGGATGGAAGAATTGCGATGTCAAGATTAAGAACGCAAACCACGTTTACTCCGGTGACAAGACAGTCATCATTTTCGCAATCAGGTATGGTACGATAACAGTGCCAGTATTATATGATCTTTCCATTTTCAGTAAAAGAAAATGGAATTATGAAAAAGGAACCTTGTAGAGGACCAGATGAGATCACTTGGTGCGGCCCTGGAGCTGATTACATCGTCGATTCCTCTGGGGATTGTGCCGATCTCCAAAAGGCTGAGGGCCATTTGAAGGTTGGCTGCTCCCCCTGGCCTGTTATATTTTGGATTTTGCAACATTTGTGAGTTTGGTCGAATTTTTTCAATGTATGTATCATTGGTTTTAGATCAGTCACATGGTTTTTCAGCAGGCGTTTAGTTAAGGTTGAGCTAAACTAAATACTAGAAATTGGTTTGCATTACGCGGGTGGCAAGGTAAATGTATTTCGGCCACAAGTTTCATTTCCTTACCGGAGTTCCTTGGATGTATACTACTAGTGCAAAGGTTCATATTTCATTGATATTTTCGTAGTGGAATTTGATCCTAGCTAGCTGTTGATACTTCATATATAATAGTGTAATTTCATGCGTGTATCATGTTTCAGGTCATTCATGATAGATTTGGCAACGTTGAGGGTCTGATGACCACTGTTCACTCCGTTACCGGTGAGCTTTTAGGTCCCTTTGAAGTTTCAACAACAGCAATTTCTTTTCCTAATCTCTAATCCTTCAACAAATGAGACATTAATTAGCTTAGTTATATTTTGGCTACATTCCCTAAATTAATTAGGACCAAGTTACATTTTGCTCTCATGACTTTTGATGATGCAGCCAGCCAAAGAGCTGTTGATGGAGGATGTTCTACAGATTGGAGAGCCGGAAGAGCTGCTTACATCAACATCATTCCAACTAGTAACGGCGCTGCTCAGGTAAACGATTTTAGTTCATTTCAAACCGAGTTTGAGCGAAAACTGGTTAACTCAACTCACCTTGGTTGGTAACATTGTTTAGCCAAAATGCTAGCTGTAGTGAATCTCAAACTAAAATGTATTTTGGCTTCTGAAGGCTATTGGTAAATTGCTGCCTGACCTGGATGGCAAATTGACCGGAATGTCATTTCATGTTCCTACTCTTAATGTCTCGGTGCTCGACTTATTGGTGAGGCTAGAAAAGCCAGCTACTTATGAGGAAATAAAAGCTGCCATCAAGTAAGGGCATTGGAGACAGTTTTCGTTGTAAATGTTGTAGATATTTCTTGACCTGAAGTAACTCAAGTTGCATTTGAAGCCCTATCACACCGTGATTGACAGTGGTCTAATTCAAGTTATTTAATGATTTACAGGGAAGAATCTGAGGGAAACCTGAAGGGGATTTTGGGCTGTACGGAAGATGATGTGGTTTCTACCGACTTTGAGCATGACGAAAGGTACACATGTAACAGCATTTAGAATGGGATTTTGGTAAAGAGTACGTTGCTTCTGTACAATGTCTTTTATCACAATTATGCAGGTCAAGTATTTTTGATGCAAATGCTGGAAGTGCTTTGAACGATAACTTCCACAAGTTGGTGGCATGGTATGACAACGAGTGGGGATACAAGTAAATTTATTTCAACACCTTTTGGTTTCGAATATAACCTCATATTTGAGTTCTTGGTGATCAAGAGAATGATCTGAATACTCTCATTTGGGCTTGTTTTCTACGTGATGATCATGCAGCACTCGCGTAGTCGATTTGCTCATCCACATCGTTTCTGCTGATTCAGCTCAAGGCAGCAAGAGTAGTTGAATTGAGTTCAGCTTCGATGCCGGCCCTGTGCGAGTTGAAAAATTAGGCCCTAATCTTTGAGATCGTATACAAAATCATGTTACACATTTTAGTTTGTTATTACTTGTTTCTTCTATTTATTTCTATGTTTTAATCCATTGTTCAAGTGTGTTAAAACAAAATAGTATTGAAACTTGATAAAGCTATTGCAATCTGGGGATATACATCTAAAGTAGTACCTTTACAAACCCAAGTTTCTGTAGATAATAAGTTTATCAATCCTATCATAATTGAAAGTAAAATGAAAAACGTCTAAAATAAGAAACTCTGCATTTCAAACTGATTATGAAACTGTTTAGGACCAGGAGACATCTTCTAATGAAAAAAGAAACACAGAATACAACTATTATTTTAATAAGATAAAGAGGTGAAGACTGAAGAGATGAAGAAAAGATTGAAGAAGGTGGAAGTTCAACCCTTATCTCATATGTACTATCCAAGAAAATAGCTTTAAAAGTTTTCCAACTCGACTAAAATAACCACCCCGTTCATATTGATGGAGGCCCTGCAAAATATGGGGCCCCGTGCGGTTGCACACATCGCTCATGCCAAAGGCCGGCCCTGAGTATACAACAGTGTTTCGGTTCATGTAGCAGTGGCAGTGAGCAGAAACAGTGATATATTTCTATGTACTTGAAAGCCGGCTTTGATACTTGAGTACTTTGTTTAGAGCTACATCAGACACCTTCATAGATAGTGAGGTTAGGGGATTTAACTCTCAAGCTTTCAGCTATAATTTGTCCTATTAAAACTAGGAGCCTCTTACAAAGTAAGCTGACCATAAAAATATTGTTGAGCCGTGAAGCGTTATAATATCAAAATTGTTAAGAGTTGGTAAGCTTTTATGTATAAGTTATGGTACATAATCGATAGAAGTTGCCCGACAAAGAAAGAAGAACTAACTAGTGGCCTATAGGTTTAAGAAGTGCAGGTAACTTTTCTCAAAACTTATTCAAGGCAAATTTAGTTGAATAAAACACACAAAAAAAGACGATGTAAGTGATATTAGATGCTTTTGTACAATTTCTCAATATGGTAGGTTCCGCAAATCCAAAATTTTAAGAGCTCTTCACATTGTAAAACAAATACGTTTTTATTCTGATATTTAAAGTTCATACCAGAGAATTCAACTTTTGAGAGATTTCAATAATAAATTTCACCTGATATTCTTATATAACCTCAATAGCAATTTGATTAATGTAATCACACAACTAAATTATATCATCTGTACATAGTGATTTAATCGTGAACCATAAGATTCTCTGCGTCAAAAACAAATGCAATACATACTCGAATACTTTTATATATACATTGATTGATTGATTGATCGATCATAAGATTTTTCAATCGATCTCTAGAATGAAATTACTTTGCAATATAATAATTACTTTTTGCCGTTTTCTTGTTGCAATTTTACTGGTTTGATCCTTGTAAGGAAACTTGACTAATTCACGCATACAAATTGACAGGAAAGGCAATAAATCCGTGAAAATAATGAACTTTCCTTTTAAAAGAAAACGGGTCAAATCCAAAATATTTATAACGACCGGCCCAAATCCAGGTGCCTCACTCACTTAACCGGAAAACCAAACAGCTCCCGTTTTCCTCATTCGAATTTCTCCTTACTTTTCGATCTATCCGCCAACAAATCCCTCCTCTTTAAACCTCTCTCACTCTCTCTCGCCAGCTAGCTCTGAGATTCTTCTGCTCAAGTTTTCGAGCTCTGAAAACCCCTATGTGAAATCTCCTCGATTTTCATTATTTTAACATTTGTTTTGTTTGATTCGGTTTTGAATTTCACTAATGGCGACCTCGGCGTTCAAATCCACGACGAAGAGGACGCCAATCGGAAACTCGTCATCTGCGGCGGCGGAGGACTCGACTTCGTCCAATCGGTCTCACCGGAGGTCGCGGAGTCTCAGCTACTTCTCGCGCCGGCTTCCGGAGCCGCCGGCCGAGGTGGAGGAGTTCGACGACGTCGTCGTCGCTCCGACGCCGAGGAGGAAGTTCGTCAACACGGTCAAAGGCTCGGGCTTCCCGGAGATCAGCCTCGACGATTTAGCTATCGAGCTGTTCGATTCTAGCTCCGACGTCGACCGAGGAGGACGCTCGGCGTTGCGGAGCTCCGAAACCACCCCCGGCGGCGCGTCGCAGAGGCGAGGGAGGTCGGTGTCGAGGCACGGCGGCGGTGATGCGAGGGGCCGTGCTGGTAATAATAACTCACGTGGAGGTGGGAGGGTAGTTTCGGAAAGTAAAGGGAATTCGAGGCAGAGGCGATCGGTTTCTGTTGTTGGCTATCAAATGAGTGATTCCGAGGTCAGTAATATTGCATTATGTGGTTATGTATATCAGTAGGTATATGCCATTGAAAATTTGCATTACAAATTTACAATTAGTGCTGGAAGGATAATTCATAGTTGGAATGTGAAAAAGTTAAACCCTGTTAGCTACATTGTGTAAATGTGTAGGCTGTACCTAATTAAACATATTCGTTAAAATCTTTTGATATGCTCATATACTGGGATTTAAGACACTGTTGTAAATCTGGTAAAGAAATTCTTTATCTAATTGCAGTTTAAAGAAATTCTTAGACTCATAACTCATTAGTATGTGGCTGCATTTGTCTTTTGAATGACAGAGTGATCTAGATCATACTCATAGTCGTAGCACTGTTAAGTCGAAGAACTTTACTGGTGGAAACGACCAGACGCCCTCATCCCGAAAGTCACTAGATTCAAATTATAGACCAGGATTGAGAAGGACTCTTAGCCAAAAAGATCTGAAGTGCCATGATGGTTACTCTGTAAGGATTCCGCTATTTATTGTGTCTATGTTTGAATTTTTTGGCAGAATTTGGCCGAAAGTGGTAGAGCAAAAGCTCCAAGTTGAATCCTTAGAACTTAAAGATCTTAATTTTAATGTATTTTGTTCAGAGCCACTCCTCTGTCTTAACTGATGATGAGGGAAGGGATTCTTACATCTACAGAAATGGGACTGAGAAGACCATACGAGCTGTATATTCTGAAAAGAAGGTTTACAAACTTTGTAGAACAATTTATGAAATGAGAACCACCTACTTCCTATTTCATTATCTCATTGTGCTTATTTGTATCTTGTACCCTTCAGGCAGATCACCCAGCTGGTAATGATGTGAAAAGTGGATTTTATGAAGTGATGCGAAAAGAACTCAGACATGCTGTGGAAGAGATTAGGACAGAACTTGAACAGGTCTGTGTATCATTTAATTTTGAATCTTGGGTCAAACTGCCAATTTATATGCTCTCTATCATGTGCTTGTTGAATTTTGCTGCTCCTTTTCTGGATTATAATCTTGTTTCCTTTAAACTCATTCAGGAAAAGGGGAAAACAAAATCTACTATTCCAGCAATTGATGGTTCCTTGCGCTCTGAAGGTTCAGATGTACTTCAGGCTGTTTCTTCAATCAGGAAGAATTATTCTACCAAACTGGAACAGGTATGGACTTTTTATTTGGATTCTCGTGTTGGAATTTGTTGCATTGGATGTTCTGCACTTACTGTGAAAACAATGGATACTGTGAAATACCTCTCAATTCCGACTATAGTCAATTTAGCACATTTGTGTGCTTTTATTCGCCTGTTCATACACAATGTGCACTAGTTGGCCTGTAAGTGTGAAGGCGAGTTTAATTGCACATAGACTTCAATGTCTCAGTATTAGGGCATATTATTTATTCATCATGTCAGTGTCCTCTAGCCTAAGAGTGTTGCCTTGGTACAAGGGTAGCTTTTGTGTTCGATTTTGGAATGTTCAAATTCTGATTCACCAGTTTGATGAAGTATAGCTAGTAATTTTGAAATTCTTTTGTAATGACAGTCAGAGAAGCGTAAACAAGATTTATTAGTGGAAATAGTACTGGAGGAACAACACACTAGGGAGCTCGCACAGATTGTAAAAGAGTTGCTTCCTGAGCCAAAGAAAATTATTAGTCCAGACAGACCATCGCGAACTAGAAGGGTACATGTTCTACCTGATAATCTGCTGGATTTTTCAAGTTGTGTTTATTTGTTTTGTGTATCTGGGGGATTGGTATGAAATTTCTGTGTCTTTTAAAAAAAAAAACATTTTACCTTACTTGGCAGAGGAGCAATGACAAAGGTAGGGTGTCTAAGCGACTGACCGAGGAAGCAGAGAAATACATTGAGGACTTCATTTCAAATCTTGAAGACACAGACATATCATCACTTGATGGTGAAAGGAGTGATACAAGCTCAAGTTTAGGTGGGATTATGAAGAGCGAAAATTCTCATGTTCCATGCATGGGAACACCTCCTCCTGCTTTCATGGATGGGGTTGTGCTTCCTTGGTTGCAGTGGGAGACTAGCAATGATGCTACTCCTATTGATTGCAAGACTGAACCACCAGTGACCCCAAAAACTTTTTCATGGGGTGCTTCGCAGGTATCAGTCTATGTTTCGGTCTCATTACTAATTTCCTTGCATATAGTTTCTCTTGTGATTTCATCCTCAAGTTTCATTTTCCAGGAAGCCACCGATGCGCAAGACCGGAGTAGTCAATCCGCTAGCAGCTGTGGGAGTTGGAGCCCTGGAATAATCAGTTCCCTGCCAATTAGCATCATGGAAGATGCAGGCAATAAAAATGGAGAATCTGGTAATTGCCAGCGCCGATCACTCCCGGGTGGATCAAAATCTTCACAGTTTGACATGGAAAAGTATCTTCAGCTCAAAAACAATGAAGATTTTCTCTTGGAAACACTCGATCAACAACGGAGAATTAGTTCTGGAGGTCTCCTGCTATGTAATAGAATGCTATTTTAGCTATAATCGTCTTCTCAAGTCTGAAACTATAAAATACATTGACATCATTGTATATAGATTCTCCATTTTTGTAGCTTTTTAGGTTAGCTATGGTGCGTCACAAGTGCTATCTTGCTAGATTGCTAATCCAAGCGGATGTGCAAGCTTAATTTCGTTTTTAGTTTCATATGAGAAGAAGTTTAAACACATAGTTGTATAATGCGACATCTAAAACTTTCTCCTTATTGCTTGCTCAACAACCGGCAAAGCAGACTTTCTGTGATTAACAAACAACCAAGAATTCCGTGTATACATGTGGGACTGTCGCAGTCACACTCTTCAACAAGGACACCTGAGTCATGCGTCTCATTTTTCTTAAACATTACTGTCCCCTCTTGACAGAGTTCTCACTTTTCTTTGTATAAATATTACTGTGAAAATAAAAAATTGTTGAAGAAAAATAATTGATAGACTGAAAATCGTAACTTTTTCATTGATAGAATGTCTTATATATAGGCTAATACAATCTATTACAATAAATGTCCTGATATAACAGAGATTTTTTGAATCTCTATCTATATTAATTTGTATCTAATTAAAACAAGACAAACGCCGGAGGTTAAGGAGAATAGATCTCCTTAAACACTCCCCCTTGTGTCGATGACCTAATGAATGATGCATAATCTGTTGCCTCATTAAAAACCTCACCAAGGAAACAAAAGCCTCATGGGTAAAACAAAAGTTTGGTCTAAAGGAAAAGGAGTACAACGCATCAACTACATAAGCTACTACATGTGACATAAATTCCTCTTAATGTCTACAGAAATGTAACTCCCCCTGACTGTAAACTCAGTCATGGAGTTCAGATAACCTGCGCATACCAATGCGTCTCACATGTTTCACGAATGTATATTTAGTTAGTGATTTGGAAAACAAGTCTGCAACATTATCCGCCGAACTCACCTGGTTCACATGGATATTCAACAGCTGTTGTTATTGCTGATTGAAGAAGAATTTTGGCGATATATGCTTTGTATTGTCACCCATAATGTAACCCAACTTCATATGTTCAATGCATGTCGCATTATCCTAAAATATGCAAGTGGGAGCTGTCGTAGTAGATGACAATCCACTAGACCCTCGATTATGATGAATGACTAACATAAGCCATACACATTCTCTAATTGGTTCATGTAAAGCAATGATTTCTGAATGATTCGAGGAAGTAGCAACAAGGGTTTGCTTAGTTGATCTCCAAGAAATCACCGTGTTTCTCATAGTGAAAACATAACCAATTTTTGAATGACCTTTGTGTGGGTCAGAGAGGTACGCAACATCAGCAAATCCGACCAACACATCAACTGGTGTTTTGGAATAGGGGACTGCAGTAAAACTGCTCACAGTAGGGGAAGAGTTTGACGGGTTGAAATCCTCACTCGACGGGTCGAATGAGTGGTTATGTTCGATCCAGGGTATCAGTTTTGATGTGTCGAAATACGCCCTCGGATTATCAAAGTTCACTTCTTTCGACGGGTCGAAAGGTCTACTCGACGGGTCAAAGGAATCAGAACTTGTATGCTGTGACTCAACCACCCATTTTCTGAGCTTTTCCAATTTCTCTCTATACTCTTTGCAAGGGAAGAATAAATCCAAGTCAATGGAACTTTTCAAGTATCTGAATATTTGTTTTACTCCATTCCAATGACATTGTGTAGGCACAGAGGTAAATTTAGTTAATAAGTTCACTGAGAATGTAATATCTGGACGCATGCACTGAGCTAGATACAACAAAACTTTAATAGCACTAAGATATGAATTTTTAGCTCCTAAGATCTCCTCATCATCATCTACCGGACGAAATTGATCTTTCTTGAGTTCCAGGTTACGAACAACCATTGACTTGTTAACAGGGTGTGCTTTGCCCATATTAAATCGCATGAGCATCTTTTAGACATAAGCAGACTGGTGAATAAGGATTCCACAAACTCGATGTTCTACCTCCAATCTGAGACTAAATCGAGTCCAACCAAGGTCTTTCATCCCAAATTCAAATTTCAAGTAGTCAATCGTCTTATTGATCTCATTAAGAGTCCCGATGATGTTCATATCATCTACATAAACTGCTACAATGGAAAATCATGAACTTGTTCTTTTAATGAACACGCAAGGGTATAAGTCATCATTCTTGTATCCCTTCCCAATCAAGTAGTCACTAAGACGTATATACCACATCCTACCAGATTGTTTCAATCCATATAGTGAACGCCTTAATCTGATTACATGAGCATTCCGTGGTTTAGAGTTACTTGATTTAGGCATAGCAATGCCATCTGGCATTTTCATGTATATCTCTGCATCAAAATTCCCATAGAGATATGCAGTAACCACATCCATAAGCTGCACGTTTAGTTTCTCGGACTCTGTCACAATTATTAGGTAGCGAAATGTGATGATGTCCATAACCGGAGAATATGTCTCCTCATAATCAATCCTAGGGTGTTGACAGAAACCTTGTGCCACTAGTCTAGCTTTATAACGCAAGATCTCATTCCTCTCATTACTCTTCCGAACAAAGACCCATTTATATCATACCAGCTTAAAATTTGGTGGGCATAACACTACCGGACTGAAAACCTACCTTTTATTCAGAGAGTCTAGTTCGGCCTGGATTGCTACCTTCCATTTTGGCCAATCTGCTCTTTGTTAGAAATCTGCCACAGAGCAAGGTTCCACTTCATCGTTGTCTATGATCTCCTGAGTGACAAAATAAGCAAATGCATCATTAACTAACATGGAAGATCTATCCATAAGAACGAGTACATCATTTTTTCTAAGCGAGATTTCTTTGTTCTCTAACATCACAAAAGGTTCTGAGGCGTCCCCCAGACATGTCAATTGTGATTCAAGGACATAACTGTAGTCAAAGAGAATCTCATGTGAATGATTCAAAATGTTGATGATGAATGGATCATTTTGTGCCTCGATGGCTTGCCTTTTAACCGGCGGCTCATCAGTGGATTTTTCTGGTCTTCCCATCTTCCTGGTGGGAGTCGAGGCCGACTCAACACCTTTCACATGGGCAGGAGGAACATTTCCTTGCCCAAGGTTGGTACTAACCAATCCCTTTATCGGGATTTCCAACCTTGCAGCAGATATTTTTAATCTTGTCACTTTAGTGATATCAGTAAAGGAGTCAGGCATAGAGTCTGCTACTTTCTGAAGATCAAGTATTCTTTGCAGTTCTATCTCACTCTATGATTTGCGGGGATTGTGATGAGACATGGTTGGATTAGACCGCGTCAATTCCTGATGCTGAACCGGGATAGATACATTCATTTCTCTCCCTAACGTTGGGAAGTATGTCTCATTGAAGTGACAATTTGTAAATCTTGCAGTAAAGAGATCTCCCGTCAAAGGTTCAAGATAACGGACTATCGTTGGAGCTTCATAGCCAACATAAATGCCTAATCTTCATTGAGGACCCATTTTGGTGCGCTGTGGAGGGGTAATAGGCACATATACGCACAACCAAAAATGCGTAAATGTGAAATGTCAGGCTCATATCCAATTACCAACTTGTGCGCACTGAATGGTTGGCATTCTACAGGTCAAAAATGAATAAACATAGCTACGTGTAACACTACATAACCCTACTCGGATTCCAGTAAGTTTGTATACATTATCAACGCACAAGACACAAGCTGTAACCGCTTGATATAAGCCTATACTAAATCATTCTTAGAATGAACATGAGAAACGAGATGTTCAATTTCAATCCCAACAGACATGCAGTAATCATCAATTTTTTTTTATGTAAACCCAATCTAATATACCTTATTAGATGATCTAGGTGGTGAGCTCGAAACTTAATAATTTGTGTCAGGAGTTTTGCAAACGCATCATTCTTTGTGGATAACAAAGCAACGTATGACCATCGCGTTAATGCATCTACCAAAACTATGAAATATTTAAATGTTCCGCATTCTGGTTTGATAGGTCCACAAATATCATCTTGGATTCGTTGTAAGAATGGAACATTTTCGGTATTATCAACAGCAAAAGAAGGGTGTGCATGTAACTTTGCTAAAGAACAAGCTTTGTAAAATGAGCGATGTGCATTAGACATTGCAATATATGAATCTCGTGGGATAATGCATGGAGCCACAAAGGTACTTTGCTAGGATTGTAATGAACTCGTCTTTGAAACCGAGCCAGGATTGAGAGGAGTTGTCTCATCCGCCATATCAAAACCGATGGATTTAGGTATTCCCACATTTTTCTTTGCTCTGGAGAATTGATGACCATGAGTATTTTTCAATATTTTGATCATCATGTCACGACCTGGATGGTCCATTTGAAAATGCCAAAGCTTGTATGATTCTGAGTCACACGAAGTCGTGTGAGTCATGAAATTAGATTCAATCATTTGAACCATACTTAGATATAGACCACTACGAATAGCCAAAAACTTCTGTAGAATGCGCTTGCGACCGCATTCAACAGAGGTAATACACAATAGTTCTTGTTCATTCTCACAATGTGTTTCCAAGTGGAAACCGTTGGCGTGAATATTTTTGAAACTTAGCAAGGTTCGATTGACCTTTGGCGCGTATAAGGCATCAGTGATAAACAATCTTGTATCATGAGGTAGCAGAAATTCTGCTGAACTATGCCTTTTAATGACCAGAGTTGCACCTATCATGGTAGTCACTGAGGAGTTGCACAAATGAACTCAAACCATATACTTACTCATGTAACTCTCTCAACCAATCGAAGGCTACTCATCTTAAGGATCATAAATGACTTTAGAAAGGTTGTAATGGGGTTGAAGCTAAGGTATACAAAATTTAGATATGTGATGATAAAAACGTTCCAAAGACTTAGTCAACACTTCGTCAATTTAAGCTCCATTCTTTCTCATGAGTCAAACTTCCAAAACAGTGCTAAATTCTATCTTTTTAGGCCCTAACTTCACACTAAACTTTACTTAATCGAAACTTTCACATTTTAGAACATTTTGCCGGAGAGCTGTATATATATTTTTTTCGTTTCTTCTTTCTTACTCTCGAAATTTTCTCCCTTTTTTTCGGCATACACTTTTTTCTATTTTTTTGGATAAGTCTTCCCCTTGATTTTCATTCCTTCGTCATCTTCACACCATCTTTATGTGCTAGCTTCGAAATTCTTTACCAAATCTTTAGAACAAGGGTAGGAAACTCTATACTAAGCTAAGTATTTAGATATATTTATGGCAATAAAAGAAAATGTTCAATCTAAGCTCAAAGTGGTTATCTAAAGGTGTTGCAACTCATGCACACAAAAATGGACACATGACTATTTAGCAAAGTAGTGGTAAACCTAAATGCCTTTAATAATATTCAAAATCAAAAAATTTATCAACTAAAAGGTTTTACAAATCTACATGAGTAAGTTCTAGCAATCTCTAGTTCATTAAAATCTATGGCAAGTAATCATATGAGGCATGAATAATTTTGAGACTATATATGTCGAAATTTCACTCAAAATAAAACATGGATTTAGCTCAAAAAATCACTTAGGTTCATATGATTTAAACTTATTCTAGCATGCGAATTATGTACCAAGTTTTACTATCTATACCTACTACATATCAATGCAATCAAAATACTTTTATTAACAAAAGAATTCGAATAATTAGTGATATGAAAGCCATAAACTCGATTTTGTCTCAGAAAAAGATTCATCATAAATGAGTTGAGGGCATCCTAAAATTTTGAAAAACATTAAAAATCACTCAAATCAAAACAAAGTTGTAAACCCCTCCCCCATACTTAAACCCTACATTGTCCTCAGTGTAATCAAGTAAAAGCATAGAATCAAGTATGGAGAAATGATTTTACCAACAATAACTAACTAATTAGCACACAAACAAGCTAATTATTAAGGAGAAAGGGAAAAGAAAGAAAATCTGAGCGTCGATCCTCTATTGGGTTGCCTCCCAACAAGCCCTTATTTTTTAATGTCTTACAGCCTAAACATGATGCTCATTCAGGTACTGGGAATGGCTGTTCTATAAGGGGCATTTCCTCTACCATGGTGTTCTCCAAAGCCTCAAGATATGGCTTCAAGTGATGACCATTCACCTTAAATTCTGATACTGACGTTGGACTCTTTATCTCTATAGCTCCATGTGGAAAAAAAAATTATGACAATGAAAGGTCTTGTCCAACATGATCTAAGCTTCCCAGGAAATAACTTAAGTCAAGAATTGAAGAGTAATACTTTCTGTCCGATCTCAAATGACTTGTTCTTGATCATTCTGTCATGAAACGCCTTAGTTTTGTCTTCGTAGATCTAAGAACTCTCATAAGCTTCATTCTTGATTTCTTCAAGTTCATCCAACTGCAATTTTTGATGGATACCTGCCTTATCATAGGTGACGTTAAACTTGTTCATTGCCCAATAAGCTCTATGCTCTAGCTCTACCGGAAGATGACATGATTTTCCATAAACCAATCTATAAGGTGACATTCCGATAGGCATTTTGTAAGAAGTCTTATAAGCCCACAATGCATCATCTAAACGTTGACTCCAATCTTTCTTGTAAATGCACCATAGTTCTCTCTAGAATCTTTTTGATCTCACGGTTGGAAACTTCTGCTAAACCATTTGTCTGTGGATGATATGGCATTGAAACTTTGTGAGTCACTCCATATTTCTTCATCAACGCATCCACAGTTTTGTTGCGAAAATGACTTCCTCCATCACTGATAAGTACATGAGGCATGCCAAACCTGGAAAAGACGTTAGTATGAAGGAAATCTGCAACAACCTTTGAATCATTTGTTCGTGTAGCTTTAGCTTCAACCCATTTTGAGACATAGTCCACTGCAAGCAATATGTAGATGAAACCGTTTGAGGTAAGGAAGGGTCCCATAAAATCAATTCCCTAGACATAAAAAATTTCAACATTGAGAAGTAATGCATCGACATCTGATCCCTTGGACCTATGTTCCCACTACATTGGCACATATCACAAGAAGCACAAAGTTCTGCAACATCTTTGAATAACATTGGCTAGAAAAACCATGATTCCAAAATCTTCAAAGCCATCTTCTTGGAACCAAAGTGGCCTCCACAAGCTTCAGTATGACAAAACTCAAGAATCAATTTATGCTCGCTATCTAGAACACACCTTCTAATTAATGCATCAGCACAATATTTCTATTAGTAAGGCTCGTCCCAAACATACTGACGTGCCTTGTATTTGAGATTATCACGTTTGACTTTTGGCATGTCAGCTGGAAATTCCCTTGTAACAAGATAGTTGACAATGTCTGCATACCAAGGTAATTCTTGTGAACTAGTTTGAACTCTAAAAAGCTGCTCGTCTGGAAAACATTCCTTGATGTCTACGGCCTCTTTCTTGTTATGTACAATCCGTGATAAGTGATATGCCATAACGTTCTCAACTCATTTCTTATCTCGAACTTTAATATCAAACTCTTAGAGAAGTAGAACCCATAGAATAAGGCTTGGCTTGGCATCTTTCTTTGCCATCAAATACTTTAATGCTGCATGGTCAGTATAAACGATTACCTTAGTCTGAAGAAGGTATGATCGAAATTTGTCTAAGGTAAACACCATAACAAGTAACTCCTTCTTGATTGTTGTATAGTTCATCTGAGCTTCATCTAAAGTCTGAAAGGCATAATAAATAGCGTATGGCTTCTTTTCCTTATGTTGCCCTAAAATAGCTCCAACTGCATAGTTTAAGGCATACGTCAAACATAAGTTCAAAGGGCAAGGACCAATCCGGGGCACAAAGAATGGGAGTTGAAGTCAGAAGCTCCTTCAACTTATCAAAGGCATGTTGACACTCCTTATCAAAAGAGAATGGCATCTCTTTTTGAAGTAAGCAGCATAGAGGTCTAGCAATGTGAGAAAAATCCTTGATGAAGCGTCTGTAGAATCCTGCATGTCCCAAAAATAAACGAACCTCCCTTACACTTGTTGGAGATGGTAGATGTCAAACAAGATCCACTTTAGCTTTATCAACTTCGATGCCTCTAGCCGAAATAATGTGGCCTAGAATAATGCCTTGCGTTACCATGAAATGGCATTTTTCCCAGTTCAGCACTAACTTAGTTTCCACGCATTGTTGCAAAATAAGCTCCAAATCACCAAAGCATGCGTCAAAACTGTCTCCAAAGAAGCTGAAGTTATCCAAAAATACCTCAACAATCTTCTCAATGTAATCTGAAAAGATGGCCAACATACATCTCTGAAAGGTGCCTGGGGCATTGCATAAACCGAAGGACATTCTTCTGTAAGTGAAAGTACCAAATGGATAAGTAAACATGGTCTTCTCCTGGTCCTCCTTGGCAATGCTAATCTGATTGTACCCGGAATAGCCATCAAGGAAGCAATAATAAGCATGGCTGGCCAACCGTTCAAGCATTTGATCAATAAATAGCAAAGGAAAGTGATCATTTCTAGTTGTGGTGTTGACCTTCCTGTAATCAATGCATACTCGATGTCTTGTGACAGTTCTTTAAGGCACTAATTCGTTGTCCTCATTCTTGACAACAGTAATTCCAAACTTCTTCGGAATAACTTGCATTGGAGATACCCAACGATTGTTAGAGATAGGGTAAATCACACCACAATCATATAGCTTGATTACCTCCTTTTTCACAATTTCATCATTGGTGGATGTAACCTATGTTGAGCCTCCCTACTAGGCTTGGCGCTATCTTCAAGTAAAATCTAGTGAATATAGGTAGTCGGATTGATTCATTTGATATCTGCAAGCGTCCAACCTATAGCTATCTTGTATTTCTTCAAAATTTCAACAAGCTTGCATTTTCGCTCAATTTCCAACATTCCAGAGATGATGACTGGCAATGTTTCCTCTTCCCCCAAGTAAGAATACTTCAAGTGTTTAGGTAAGACTTTCAACTCTAATTCTGGTGTTTGAATAATTGATGGTAGCATATTATTTTCCCCAAAAGTGATCGGCATAGGAGGAGAGTACTTGAGATCTGCTTGGGCTGCATCTAACAAGGCAAGGACCTTACTAGCTATTGGCTCTATTTCGAGCCAAAGGTCTTTAAAATGGGCATCATCCTCAATTCAAGTTTGCCATGCTCCTTCTTAAAGTACTAAGTCCAATGTATCCTCCTTCCTAGTATCCAAGAGTGCTTGAGCCAAAATGTCAACAATATCTATAGAAAAGCATGAGTTGACACTAGCTGAAAGGTGTCTCATGGTATCGAAAATATTGAAATCAATCTTCAATGTTGAATGTACCACTGAATACGTCAATCTTTGTTCTTACAGTCCTTATAAATGGACGTCCCAATAACATTAGCGTGGTGTTGATGTCACTATCTTTAATATCAACAACATAGAAATCAGCTGGGAAGATAAGCTGATTGACTTGAACAAGAATGTCTTCCACATAACCTCGTGGATAAGTCTCAGAATGATCGACTAACTGAATGATCACATCATCTTTCTTTAACGCAGGAAGATCAAGAGCTTGATATAATGTATAGGGCATGATGTTTATTGGAGCTTCTAAGTCTAGCACCAATAACACAGGGAACAGAAAAACTCCCTGAATCCTTCAATTTTGGGGTAGCCGGCGTTGAATTATTGCTGACACAGTCTCATTCACCTTCATAATTTTCTTCTCTCTCATTTGTCTCCTCGTGGTGCACAACTCTTTCTGAAACTTTGCATATTTCAACACTTGTTTGAGGCACTCGATGAGGGGTAAATTTACTTGCACCTTCTTGAAAAATTCCAAGATCTTTTCATCTATTTCTTGCTTCTTCTTACTCACTAAGCGGCTTGGGAATGGTGCTGTGACAAACAAGGAATTAGGAGGAGTCGAACATGAAGGAACTAAGCTCTTTCCTTGGGGCTTCGGGTTGACTTGTGAAGATGAAGGTGCCTTGGTGACAGGTGGCGTCACCTTCATTCTCTCGGCCTCAAAAGTGGTCGGATCAAGCTCAACCTCATCCAGAGAAATGTTATGTGAAGTTGGCTTCTTCTTCTGATGATACTCACTATACTACTTCCCACTCCAAGTAGCTATTACATTTGCTGGTCTGAAATCACCTCCCAGATTTGGAACTGGCTGAGTTGGCTATTTTTCAGATTCTCCCTTAATCTGACCCATGAATTCAACAACCTGGCCCATTTGCTTCTTCAACTTGGCAATGCCATTTCCTTGTTGAATTGAGTGTTTAGCAAAACTTGTGTAGACGATGAAAGTTGTGACAACATCTTGTCATAATCTGGATTGGTGAGAACATGCTGAGCTGATCCATTGTTGACGTTGGGAACTCTCTGCTGAGTCGATTATTGTTGCTAAAATGGCTGAGGTGCAGGAGGTTTAAGGCAGCCATCATTGTGCTTCCACTGAAAACCAGAGTGATTATTTCTGAACCCCTGATTGTAGTTTCCATAATTTTTGAAGTGAGGGGCGCCTTGATTATTTTGAAATCCACCAATGGCGTTGACTTGTTATGCTACTTGAGCTGGTATATTCTAAGGACACTGATCATTGTGATGTCCGTAAAGCAAGAAAATTCCACAAACAAGCATTGCAGGTGGCTGAGGCTGAGGTGACTTGGCTTCTAAAAGCTTAGTGACCAAGGAAGTAAGCTTAGCAAGCTCGGCACTAGTGCTTGAAGAAGACACTTCATGTACTTTTTTTCTCTGATGTAATGACATCCTTTCATACTGCTGAGTGTTGAGAGCACGCTGGTTCAACAAAGCACAACCTACAGCTGCATGCTTCTCCAAGAATGAACCACCAGATGCTGTGTCTAGAATTTCTCTCTCCAAAGGCTTGAGTCCTTCATAGAAGTAAGTCAAGAGGTTGCTTTCTGATATTCCATGAGAAGGACAAGACTCGCACAACTCCTGGAACCTTTCATAGTATAAAAAGAAGGACTCGTCACTATCTTACAGGACACCAATAATCTTCTTCCTCAAGTTTGTGATCTTGGATGCTGGAAAGTACTTGGTGAAAAACTCCTTCACACATGCATCCCATGTTGTGATAAATCCAGTAGGCAAGCTAAATATCCAACTTTTGGCTTTCTCCTCCAATGAAAACGAAAATGCTCTTAGCCTGTAGGATTCCATTGCAGTTTCATATGGACACATGGAGTCACACACAAACAGAAATGTAGTCAAGTGTGTGTTTGCATCTTCAGTTGAGTTACCATGAAAGTGCAAAAGATGGTGTATGACGCCACTCTTCAACTCAAGATCATTATGTCCTGCTGCTGGCTGTGGATACACAATCGAAGTTGGGCCAAAGTTACCCAAATTTGAACAAGTTTGTTGAAGGATGGATTGTTCAACGTTGTTGTTATTCTCAACACCTGCCATGGATTCTGCATCGGATATTTCTACTGATGATGTAGGTGATGACGGTGGACTATTCTCAAAAATAGGTTGATCCTTTTCAAACCCTTCTGCATTGACCTACTCTAAATTTTGAATGATAATTGTGCAAGATTTGAGTTCAAGTTCACGTGGAATAGGAGTGGACATTCATTAAATAGCCTGAAGTATCAATAGATCAAGTGTTAGTATCATCAGAAGATAAAAGTAATGCAAAAATATAAAGGACACGAAACTTGTATACACACACAAAATGTGGAAACACACTTAAATGTGAATGAAAATATATAACAAAAATGCAATGCAAATGATGCATAAATGTAAGAAGCTACGAAATGCAAATATATATGTTAATATTATTTCACATGTTGGATTTCTCAAGCTCAGAACATGTTTGAAGCACTTTTCACACAATGTCGCACTTTCATTTATCATGAATCACACATTTACTTAATCAGGATTTAACTAAATGCATCAAACAAGATCAACCTTAATGATAAAATGGTATGAATATATAAGAGAACGTTTTTAGAACTTGCAGAAAACACCCAAGTTACATGAATAAAATGACTTTTCCTTTGGTCTCATGTCCCTAACTTCACTTAGGTTAGAGTACCCGGTGGTGAAATTCGAGCATCACAAAACCACAGAGGAGTTAATGCAACTAGAATGCAACGTGATTATCTTTATACATGTTCAAACATTTCAACACTTTAAGCATAAATGTTCCCTTTTGAGTTCGCCAAAGATTTATAGAAAGTAGATAGCTAGGTTTTTACGTCTTTCAACAGACGTGCAACCAACGCAAAAAAGTATGTTTCTCAATCATTCAGCATTGGTTAAAGAGATAAACAAGAAAAAGATGCATCATCTATTCCAGAAGAGTGAGACTTAATCAACCAAACATTTGTACCCTATGTAAATCTAAGACTATCCTTTAACATGCTTAGCAATTATTATATATATATATACAAACAACAATTAATAATTAAAATAAAATAAAATCTACACTAACACTTATACACAAAATTATGAAAAATAAAAATATGGCACCAAATATACAAGGCATCGAAAATTGAAAGTAAAATTACCATATATATGTACACAAAAAATTATTCCTGCAAAAAGAATTGGTTAGTAATATTTACAAGTATAAATTTACATATATACAAACAAAAATCACAAACAATTAACAATCCCCGGCAACGGTGCCAAAAATTGATACGAGTGAAACATGCATTAAATAAGTACATAAAATAAACACTTAACACATAAGTCAATCATATAATTTAAAAACCTTATAGATGTAGTATTTTTAGCAAGTAGAGATTGTTCTAATCGGAGATTGAAGGGTGTGTGAAATTATTGTTATAGAAAAGAGGGGTAAAAAGTTGATTTTAATTAACTAAATTTTCTATCTAAATTACTATTTAAAACGTCATAAACACAATCAAGAATTCCTAGGACTATAACAGGCATAAACTCATAGACAAGCAATACACAAAAGACCCCTAAAGACTCTAATTTATGTTATGATAAAAATAAACCTAATTACTATATACAAGTGATCAACTTAGTCCTTAACCTATCTCATTTATTAACACATGTAAATATCAACACTACCGAAATTTCATAACCCTAAATTCTGATTAAACATGCATAATTCATATTTTGTACTAGGTATCCCCTAAACACCATTGATCTAGACTAGGTATCCCCTAAATCAAAACCAAAGCATTAAGAACCAATTAACACATGCAAATCAAATTTTAAAATAAGGAACACATGGAAAAGTTATTGAAATTCATATATGGAATAAAAACAAAATTTATCATTCAACAAACAAAACAAGTTTTCAAACATCAAAAGAGAACTACAGAGTAAAGAGGTTATGGTTACACTTTTGTAGAGCACAACTTATTTGATGTACGATGTTAGATATCCTCTAAACACCGATGGAAGTAATGGTGAGGCGTTGGAATGGTGTAGTCGGCCTTTGAGGTATGTCGGCTTAATTTGTGAGATGGAGAGTAGTTTTTGGCTAAGCTTAGGTTATAGAACGGCTGATGATTTAGATTTGGGACAAGCCTCTTGTTTATATAGGCATTTATAAAATAGTTTTTCTCTCAAAACAAGGTTTTTCTACTCTACTCGGGTAAGTCTGGCATATCGGCAAAGAATCACATTTTCCTGGAGTTGTAGACCTCCAAAAATTATGATTTTTTGGCTCGTTGAAAAGAATACTCAAAAATCTTTTCAATATAAGTTGATCATCATCTAACTCCTGAGCTATTTCCAGTTGTCGTGTGAAGTTGGCTGACCTGTACAAGCAGATTCTTCTTTCCTTATTCTTCATTATTTCCTTCTCCTACTTAACTTGAGAATCTTTTTCTTGTCATATCATGTGCTCCGTGAAAATGGCAGACTTGGTCTTCAAGTTTGGACTTTTCAAATGGTCTTCTAATCAATTTGGCATATTTGCATTTGTTCTTCTTCCAAGTTTCTTCTGGAAGCTTCTTTTCCTAGTCAACATAGCAAATATTTTCTTAGTCAACAAATAACTTCTTTTTCTCTTCAGGTTTTCTTCTTTCTTCCTTTGAAATTTTCAAACCAATTCCTTCTTCTCTATTTTTGCTCCATTTTGCCACACTTTTGATGCTTGTAGACATCTTTACTCCGTCTCTTTTGATAAATACCTAAAAATAATAAAATAAGTTAACAAATAATACTAAGTAATTAACAATGTAAAAATATAGAGAAAATACATTAATTAATACGCCTAAAATACGTAGATCATTTGGTCATAGGCCCCTAAGATTGTTTGTGATGTAGACTTATGCAAAACTACCAATGATATTGCTGCTGCCAATTTTGCAGAGGAAACTTTTATTGCAAATTGCAATAGTAGAGATTTTGATAACCAACCTCATTTCTCTGATGAGCCCATGGTTTTTGTCTGATTGATGGGACTTAATTCCACCCTACTTGTGATTTGTCCATGTCAAAGATCTTATTTTGGAATGCAAGGGGTGCAGATAATGATAGTTTCAAATTTGTTATTTCTGATTTGGTTAATTTTCATTAGGTTGATATTTTGGCTATTTGTGAGCCAAGGGTACCTTTTATTAGGACCAAAAAATCTCTTTTGTCTCTAGGGTTTGATGAGTTTAGAATTGAAGATGCTGCTGGTTTCTCCGGTGGTCTGTGGTTATTGTGGAATTCTTCCAAAGTTAAGTGTGAACATGTGGACTCTAATTTTCAGTCTATTTCTGTTAAAGTCACTTATAGTCAGGTTAGTAGACTTTGGTTGCTTTTTGTTAAATATGTTAGTACCCATAATGTCTCTAGTGGCAGTACCTTGAAGGTTTATGGTCTGAGTTACTTTTGTCTGATGTTGTTATTGGGGACCGTAATGAGTTTGTTTCTTGTGATGATAAGAAAAATGGTCCTTTCACTGGTAGATTTGGAGGATTAGAGAGATGGATTAATAGTTATGGTTTGATTGATTTAGGCTTTAAGGGATCTAAATACACATGGGGGAATCGTTTGGTTAAGGAAAGACTTGATAAAGTCTTTTGTTATTGTGATTGGAGAGTCATTTGTCCTGAGGCCTTTGTTAGCCATTTGGCAAAAACCAGATCGGATCATTGTCCAATTATCTTGCAGATGAAGTCAAATATTTAGATTAATAGAAGAAACATGCCTTTCAAATATCAAGCTATGTGGTGTTCACATGCTGACTATTCTGAATTTGTTTCTAATACCTAGGAATCTAGCGTTGGGGAGTTTCAGCATAAGTTGACATCTTTGGTTGTTGCTTTGAGCTTCTAGAATAGAGATGTTTTCGGCCATTTGTTCAAAAGGAAAAAACAACTTCTTTCTAGAATTAGGAGAATCCAGAAGGCTCGAGATAGGCACTGTAACCCTTTTCTTAAAAAACTTGAATCTGATTTGATTTTGGAGTATGAGACTGTTCTTAGTCAGGAATGTATTTTCTAAAGACAAAAGTCCAGGGATAAATGGTTACATGACGGTGATTTGAATACCAAATTTTTTCATCTCACAACTCTTGTTAGACGAAAGAAGAATAAAGTGGAGGGCTTATATGATCGGAATAATGTCTGGACCACTTGTCCTACTCAGATGAAAAAAGTTGTTGTTGATTTTTTTTAGGTTTTGTTCTCCCAACCTCTACTATTGAAATAACATCTTTATAGATTAATTGAATTTGGAGTCACCAGAGAAGAAGATGATGCAGGGGTACTAGTTTTAAAAGTCTTGCTTTTTTCCTGGTATTATATTTCTCCAATTCGGATTGCCATTTTTGGTGGAACTTCAAAAAATTCCAACAATGATCAAATGCAAATACAAGACGTTCTTCTTTTTGGTACATCAACTTTGCTTCAGTAATCTGGAACAAACAAAAAAAATATAAAAATAACATAGCTAGTCAATCCACAAACATAACAATATATAGTATACTAAGTTGACTGTAATAGTCGACCCGTCAACTCAGAACAACCCCTCGGTCTACATGTCAGTCGACCCATCGATTACTGTACCTAAAATTCAACTTGAGCAGCATTGAGATAGTACTGAAGAACTTGCTCCCCTTTCTACATCATCGACTAAGGTCTCTGTTCAGAATACTTCATTTGAGGTACGTAGATCTCAACGAGTTACTAAGGGAGTTCCCAAACAACATTATGATCTTAGTTTAGATGTCAAAGTCAAATATTCTAACGCTAACTATATCTCTGACCATAGGTTATCTAAGTCTCATGCACTTGTTGTAAGTCAATTATCTTCAGTAACTATTCGTAGTAATGTACATGGTGCTTTAAAGGTTCTAAAATAGAAGAAAGCAATGAATGAAGAACTGAAAACCTTGCAGAAGAATCAAACTTGGGACATGGTTCCTATGCCACCTGGTAATAAGAATGTTAGATGTCGCTGGATGTTTACTATGAAACTTAAAGATGATGGGAGCATTGATCGATATAAAGCTCGATTGGTTGCCAAGGGTTATACTAAGAAGTATGAAGTTGATTACCAGGAAACTTTTGCACCTATTGCCAAGATTAATACTGTAAGGATTCTTATTACCCTTGTAGCTTGTTATGGTTGGCCCATACACCAGTTTGATGTAAAGAATGTTCTTAATAGTGAGTTAGAAGAAAAAGTTTACATGAATACTCTACCAGGAATCAGTTGAAACCAAGTAATAAGGGAAATGTGTGTCGTCTGAAGAAGTCTCTATATGGTTTGAAGCAATCACCAAGAACTTGGTTTGGACGCTTCTCTAAGGCGATGAAAAAATTTGGGTATCGCTAGTGTAATTCTTATCATACTTTGTTTGTTTAACACAAGGATGGTAAGATTACTGTCTTGATTGTGTATGTTGATGATATGGTTGGTACAAGAGATGATCCATGCAAAATAGCGAGTCTCTGGAAATAGGAGATGTTATCGCTAGTGTAATTCCGCCAAAAATTCAAATCACTTGGGCAATGAAACTGTTAGGTTTCGTCGTCTAAGTCAAAAAAGTTGACTTACTTTTTTAAAATTTAAAACACTTAGACGATGAAATTATTATGTTTTTTCGTCTAAGTGCAAAACGTTAGCTGGTTTTTTTTTAAATTTAAAACACTTAGGTGACAAAACTATTAGGTTTCGTCGTCTAAGTTCAAAAAGTTGGCGGATTTTTGGAAAATTCAAATCACTTAGGCGACGAATCTATTAGGTTTCGTTGTCTAAGTCATTTTAAAGCCCTTTAAGTCAATCATTTTCCCAATCTCTCTTCATTTTCTCAACTCTCTCAAATTCACTCTTCTCTCACTCTCAATCAAACCACCCACCACCATCACCACACGCCACCACCACCACCATCGATCACATGCCACCACCACCACCACACACCAGTATAACTAGTTTAGGTTAATTTAGTTTATTAACTAATTATATTATGAATTTTGTATTTAAATACAAAATAATTTAAATAATATATTTATTATGAATTTTGCATTTGAATTAATAATTAACATTTAATGAATTTTTTTTATTTTTTAACAAAATCAACCACTTAGACGACGAAACTACTACAATTTCGTCGTCCAAGTTGTGACACCTAGATGACAAAATTATAGTAGTTTCGTCGTCTAAGTGGTTCATTTTATTTTTTTATTTAATTTTTTTTAACAAAATTAAACACTTAGACGATTCGAAACTACTACAATTTCGTCGTTTAAGATGCAACACCTAGATGATGAAATTAGACAGAATACGTAATATCCGGCCTTGAGACTGTGAGACATATCAATCTCCCAACTAGTCGCCTATATCGCCCTGGATATTTGGTATTGGAAGTCTAAAGGCACCTGGATGGAATGGGTTTCCTGCTTTATTCTTCCAAAACCACTAGGACCTATATTGTAATGACATTGTTGCAACTGTTCAGAGGGCTTTTGTTACATGTAAAATCCCTGATGGTATGAACCATACTATAATCTCCCTGATTCCTAAGGTGGAGGGTCCCCAGCATATAGTTAATTTCAGACCTGTAAGTTTATGTTCTACTATTTATAAGGTTGTCTCCGAGTTACTTATGGCTAAGATTAGACCAACCTTGCAATACTTGATTAGCCCCAATCAGGTTAGCTATGTCCCAGGTAGACATATCTATGATACCATGTTGTATCTTTTGCTATTCCCATTTATGTGATGATACTGCTAAATTTCCTATAGAGATCTGTAATAAGCTTGATGCTCTAAACAAGAACTTCTTGTGGGGCGATTGCTTAGACATCAAGAAGATCTACCTAGTTAATTGGGATGATGTTTGTCGGCCTAAGCAGCTTGGTGGTCTAGGTATAAAAAAGATTGTGCAGATGAACCAGGCCATGCTGGCCAAATCAAGCTGGAGGTTGTTTATGAATGATACTGGTCTTTGGACAAAAATCTATAATAAGAAATACATGAGAAAATCAAATTTGTTCTCTGATGAATATGTTGGTCCAATAGCTATCTCTAGTTCTTGGAGATGTGTCATGTTTGAAGCTGAGTTGTTTAGGAAAAATTTGAGATGGAGGATTGGTGATGGGAGGTCCGTTAAATTTTGGATGGATAGTTAGGTTTTCCTTGAGCCTCTATTGTCTTTGGCTAAACCTAGAGCTGTTGTGCATATTGATGACAAAGTCTATAACTTTAGGGATGCAGATGGATGGGATTTTAATTTGTTGTGTACTGTTCTTGACTTGGATGTTGTTCGGCAGATTATCAATGTGCCTATTGGTTTTGGAGATTGTGGTCATGATACTCAGATTTGGTGTGCCACATCCAATGGCAAATTCAGTGTTAAGTCTGATTATCTTTCGAATTTCAATTTTTCTAAATGTACTGCTATGTGGAGGAAGGTGTGGAAGATGAAGAAAACTGCTATGTAGTGATATGTAGTGTTGGTCTGCTTATCTGCCACAAAGAAAACTGCTCCATAACTACTTTATCATATCAGATTTCTGTAACTGTTCTTATAACAGATTTTTCATTTGATTTACTTAGCACATATGATGTTTTACATATCAAACTTGTCTACGTATGTCATCATTCAATCCAACAATCTCCCACTGAATGTTGACATAGTTTTAAAGTTTTAATGCATACAAGATATGAAACTGCAGTTTGTACAATTTAAATTTTCAAATGAATCTGTTGAATTCTGTAATCATACATATGATGCAAGGATATCAATACAACTTGATGTTTTGATAAAACATCAGTGTATTAAAATCACGGTGCAGCAATATATGAATACATGAATTTTAAGGTAACAGTAATATGTCTTTCTTTTACAGAAATAATCAATTCTGAATAGACATATTTAACAAAGTTTAGTAATGCAGCATACTTGTCTGTTTTAAACAAGAAATTGCTGATTTACAAGGAATGTAGTGCTCGCTGTATAAAATCGATGAAATAGATATTTACCCTTGAATTGAGTACTTATTTCACAATTCAAATACATATGGAAAATTTCTAAATAGATTGAACTATATCTGTTCATCATGTAAGCCATCTAAAATTCCCATGTTCTTAACATGCTTAATGAATTCAGAAACTGGTATGGCCTTAGTTAAAGGGTCTGCAAGTTGTTCCTTAGTTCCAATTTTAACAACTTCAATATCTCCTTCTTCCATGCTTTCTTTGACTGAAAAGTATTTGACATCAATGTTCTTTGAAGCAGAAGACCTTTTGTTGTTCTTTGAAAAGAAGACTGCTGATGCATTGTCACAGAAAATTTGCAAAGGTTTTTCTATAGAATCTACTAACTTCAATCTTGTTATGAAGTTCCTTAACCATGGTGCATGACCTGTAGCTTCAAAAACTGCAATGTATTCTTCTTGAAAAGTTGAAGTTGCAGTAATACCTTGTTTTGATGTTTTCCATGAGATCGCTCCTCCTGCAAGTTTGAAGATATAACCAGAAGTAGATTTAAGGTCATCTAAATCTAATTTGTATGATGCATCTGCATACGCCACAACTTTGAGCTCTTCATCTTCTAATTTCTTGTAAACCAGCATATGATCTTTAGTTCTTTTTAAGTACCTGAGTACTTTCTTTCCAGCAATCCAGTGAGTATGGCCTACGTTGGACTGAAATCTTGACAATAAATTTACTGCAAAAGCTATATCTGGTCTGGTGCATACTTGGATGTACATTAAACTTCCAACCAATCTTGCATAGGGTATCTTCTCCATATTCTCCTTTTCTAAGGTGTTAGTGGGATGCTGACCTTTGTGTAGCTTATCACCTTTTGAAACTGGGCATTCACCACTTCTACAATTTTGCATATTAAATCTTTCAAGTACCTTCTCAATGTAGTTTTTCTGAGATATCCCCAACGCACCTTGCTTTCGGTTTCTCTTGATTTCAATGCCAAGAACATAATGTGCTTCTCCCATGTCCTTCATATCAAACTGAGTTAACAAAAAATTATTTGTCTCCTTTAAGAGTCTGATGCTACTGCATGCAAGTAAAATGTCATCTACATATAAAACTAAAATTATGAACTCACTCCCATTGGTTTTAATGTAGATGCACTCATCAAGTTTTTTTTCATAGAAACCAAAATCTGTAATGACTTTATCAAACTTTAAATACCATTGTCTGGATGCCTGTTTAAAGCCATATATGGATTTTTGAAGTTTGCAGACTTTGTTCATATCTTCAACAAAACCATCTGGTTGTTGCATGTAGATTTCTTCAATCAATTCTCCATTAAGAAAAGCTCTTTTCACGTCCATTTGGTATAGTTCCAGATTGAAATGAGCTACCAGAGCCATAATGACCCTGAATGAATCCTTTGTGGAAACAGGAGAAAATGTCTCATTGAAATAAATTCCCTCTTGCTGCCTGTAATCTTTTGCTACTAGTCTAGCTTTGTGTCTCTCTACATTTCCATTTTCATTCCTCTTGGTTTTGAACACCCATTTGCATCCTATAGCCTTAAAGTCAACAAGTTTGTCAACTAAAATCCAGACCTTGTTCTTCTTCATGCTTTGAAGTTCTTCTTCCGTAGCTAGTCTCCATTGCTCATTGTTTTGTGATGTCATAGCCTTCTTAACTGTAATGGGATCTGTACACTTGTTTATTTCTTCATTTACCAACATCTGATATATCACATAATCATCAGAAATTGCAGATTTTCTTTCTCTGGCTGATCTCCTCAATTCTGCAGGTTCTTGTATAACTGCATTTTCTTCATTATCTTCATTTATTCCCACATTTTGATCATCCGGAATATGTTGAGCATCTGCTTCAATTTCTACGTTGTCTGCAACAAATTGTTGTGGCAAAACGTCTTCAACTGGTGCAATGTCTGAAACAGTAATCTCCACTATATTTGGGTATATAAACCAATCTGCTATAGGACCAGTTGTTGTACTAGATTCAAGTTCATCATCTATTTGTACAATTTTCTCAAGTGATTCATCATAAAAGACAGCTTTATGTGATTCTACAATTCTAGTGCCTTTCTTTGGACAGTAAAATCTATACCCTTTAGACTTATCACAATATCCAATGAAAAAACAACTTACAAATTTAGAATCAAGCTTTCCATTATCTTTCATATGAATTCTGGCCTCAGCTGGACATTTCCAAACATGGCAGTGATTTAAGCTTGGTTTATAACCACACCAGTTTTCAAAAGGGGTACCAATTACTGTTTTAGTTGGAGTCCTGTTGCAAATATAATTTGCTATTTTTAGTGTTTCACCCCATAGGAACTTTGGAAGTCCTGATCTTAATATCATACTCCTCACCATGGCCATTAGAGTTCTGTTTCTCCTTTCTGAAACACCATTCTGTTGAGGATTGTATGGAGTAGTGTATTGAGCAGTAATTCCACACTCTTGCAGATATGTAGCAAAATGGCCTTTTTGCTGTCCCTTTTCTGTAAACCTACCATAAAACTCACCACCTCTATTTGACCTTACAGTTTTGATAAGCTTGCCAGTTTGTCTTTCTACTTCAATTTGAAAAATTTTAAAACATTCCAAGGCTTGTGATTTTTCATGTATTAAATATATAAAACAGTATCGTGAAAAATCATCTATAAAAGTTATGAAATAACAATTTTCACAAATCGTATTGACTCGAAAAGGACCACAAATGTTAGTGTGAATTAAGGTAAGTAAATCATCACTTCGTTTTGAATCAAATTTCCTCAAATTTGTCATTTTTCCCTTTAAACAGTCAATGCAGGTTTCAAAATCCAAAAAATCCAAATTAGGAAGAATGCCTTGTTGTATCTGATCATGTAGTCTTTTCTTTGAAATATACCCTAACCTTCTGTGCCATAGAAAAGATGACTGATCTTGAGTGAATTTTCTTTTCTTAATGGTCTTACTTCCAATATTTAAAATATTTGCACAGATTTTTGAAAATTCTACAGATTGGTTAGTTTGAGCAAAAACACAGTTCACAAGCCAATAGTCATATGTTATCACAGCATTACCAAAACACATTGATTTATAATAGTAATACATCAGTTTATTATCACTAGAGAATTCAAAACCATCTTTAGATACAAATTGAGAACCAAATATAAGGTTTCTCTTTATTTCAGGAATGCAGTACACATTGTCTAATTCTAATACGTAGTTATTTTTGAATAGAAGTTTGACAACTCCTACTACTCTTACAGTCACTTGCTAACCATTTGCAGTGCACACCCTCGTCTCCTCTCTAGGTAGAGTGGTTTTCCTTATTAAACCCTGAATGGAATTGACAATATGAATATGGGAACTAGTGTCAAACCACCATGAATCATCAGAAATCAACTTATTTGAAGAGACATTAAAAATAGTTTTTGACAAAAATTTACCTTTCTTATTCAGCCAAGCCTTGAAACCCTCACACTCTTTCTTAAAATGACCAATTTTCTTGCAAAGGAAGCATTTTTTAACATATGAAGTTTTGGCAAACTTATTTTTATTAATGTCAGATTTCACATATAGTTTAGAGTTGGATGAACTTCCCTTGTGATGCTTACTGTTTCCAAATCTCTTCCTGTGAGTTTTCCCCGACAGATTCACAGCTACTTCTTTTCCTTTCTTTGAGTCCTCTTCACCTTTCTTTGGTTCTTTTTCCACTTCAACACAGTAAGAAATGAGGTCATCAACACTCCACTTTTCCTGTTGTGTCTTGTAAAGTGTTCTGAGTTGTGCATATTGTTTAGGCAGAGAGTTAAGGAGCATGTGGACTAGAAAAGGTTCCTCTACTGACATGTTGAGGTTCCTGAGTTTTCCTGCAGTGTCTGATCCATTCATGATGTATTCTCTTACATTTCCTTTTCCATCAAATTGCATTCTGATTAGCTTACTCATTAGTTGTCCAGTCATAGCCTGTCTGACTGTTTGTATTTGTCTGCAATGGAATTGAAAAAGGTTTTGGCTAATTCAGAATCTGGCACACCACCTCTAACATTCTCAGTCGTGCTTTTCTTGATGCATATGAGTGCCATTTTGTTGTGCTTGTGCCATTTCTCATAAGCCTCTTTCCTTTCTTTAGTTACATTTGTAGGTAAGGCCTTTAGTGGATCCTCAGTCAATACATGTCATAATCCAGGATTCCGAGATTTAATTCAATGTCACTCTTCCATTTCTTAAAGTTTGAACCATTCAATAGTTCAACTTGGCTTATGATCATTGGAAAGTGCATACCTGAAATTAACTGATCAGTAAGAGCAATTCCAAGTTTACCAAATACCAGAAAAGTCTCAATGACTCTTAATGAAAATTCAACAAGAATGATCAACTTAATCTGAATTATATCTTATACAGACTTGAACTTTGCTAATGAATGATTTGACATCCTATGGGAATACTAATCTCTTTGCAGCTTTCAAATTTTATGTCTGTCAAGAATTTTTATCATCATAACATCGAAATAACTGAAACAAACCTCTTTGGAATTTTAGATCATGTATTTCTATGTTTGATCTGTATTTAATTTTATCACATTATAAACTCAATTGCTTTGGCAACATAAGTATGTAATTTGAAAAACGTACTGTAGTTGATTATTGCAGTCTGTAACTGTTTAAAATTTGTCTATTTTGATAGCACTTGTTCTAAAACAGCATACTTTAAGATTTACTGCAATCAAGATCTTCTTAACTTATCACTTCAATCTTTAGTGTGATATATGTACAGATTTGAAATTTCAGTAATTAAAATATATGTTTGAATGTGTGTGAATATTTTAACAGAATTTGCAGTATATGAACTAATGATACTTGGAGCATGTATGGACAGCATTCTTATCAAAATAGTGAAGAATTATGCCTTAGAATAATGCGAAATTTCTCAATCCCAGAACTTGTATTCTTATGAATCTCATGACAGCATCTATAACATAACAGTATGCTCTGATACCAATTGTTGAATTTAACTGGAGTACATTAATCATAATTGTTATGTATATAGAGCATGATCACAGAAGTAGATATAACAATCCTTACTTGCTCTTTTTGTACACAAACGTTTTCTGATATCTATACTTACTTGCAGAGAAGTTTTGATCCATCAACTGTACTCCTTATTCCACACTTCGGTTCTTCATATGCAGTGGGGCATTTCTTCTTGAAGATTATGTGTATAAGCAGGCCATTTGATCAGTATATATAGATGTAGGATCCGTTTAGATAAGGCAGTTTTCTTCCACAAAGAAAACTGCTCCATAACTATTTTATCAGATCAGATTTTTGTAACTGTTCTTATAACAGATTTTTCATTTGATTTACTTAGCACATATGATGTTTTACATATCAAACTTGTCTACGTATGTCATCATTCAATCCAACACCATATTTTTCGAGAATGTAACAAGGTGGCAGATGTGATGGCCAAGGAGAGTTTACATCATCAACCTGGGTTGCTTACCTTCAATGAATCTCTTATCTATGCTTTAAAAGCTTACTTTGATGATATGGTTGATGCTTCTTTCCCCAGATCTGTTAGACATTCCGCTACTGTTTAGGCTTTGTTTTGGTTTGGTTTATGTCGATTTTGACCTCGTTTGTAACCAAAAAAAATATCTACTTCATATATCCACTTTGTTGCTTTTATGATATGTAATTGCGCATTACGTTTGCTAAAGTTATTGAATCTCATGATGTAGGTTTATGCAATATCAGCATTTGACCTGTTGGAAGCAGGTCTTGTGAGAAAGATGAATTTCCAACCATCTTACACTCTCCGCTTCATTGCAAGAAATATTGTTGTTGATATGTAACCATATTTTCTTCCGAGACCATATATCTCTCTATTTTTTTACGGCTAAATGAGAGGCACTGTATTAATCAAGAGAAAAAAAATATCTGTTACACAGTAGGACGCCTATTGGGTTTGAGAGAATTGAACTACCGTCACACTAATTTAGGAAACCTAAACTAGTACGAGAACAAATGTTTTGTACATTAAGCACAAAATAAAAGTAACCAAGTAGCCAGGACATTGCCTCTCATAAGACGAACACCAACACGGATAAACCAAGATAATGTTCACCTATATCGCAGAGCTTCAAGTATCGGGCTCCCAAATTCGGTCCCAAAAGTGGTCTGAGCCATTCGAAACTCCAAAGGGCAGGGTAGGGACAGAACCCCTTACCCTTAAGGCCCTTTTTCCAAGACCAAGTTACAAAGCCTAATTCAAAGGAAAATAAGGCCCAATGTGCAGTGGATGCAAACTAGACCTTATAGCCAACTCGGCCCAACATGCAGGCCTCACTGTTGACGCACGGCTTCCGAACGTCCCGGACTCGTCTAGCACCAATCACTGACCGATTCAACACTTGCCGCTCCAGTTTGTTCAACCGTCCCTCCGACGGCGCGAAGCACAATTCAACGACCGGAATTGGCAGCTCAACTTGGATCGATGAATCCGGCCTCCAGTTTGACAAGGCCATAGTCGGACGGCGTGCGCGCCCTAAAAAATAGGAATGAACTGCCTCCAGGAATGGGACTGCCACCCTTCAATCGAGCGTGCGTCGATCGCTTGAACACCGAGGCGAACCGATGCAAGGACTTCAGAGCAGCTAGAAAACTGCCATCTTCGGATCTCCTCCACAGTGTCAGAGATGATGCAAGCTTCGTCTGCTTGGAAGCAGACCATGGTGAAGAAGTGGAGATGCTTCTTGGGATGCTCGGAACCCGTGAGAGGGCCGACTTGATACTCCAACGGTGGAGATAGCCGCGCCGCCAGGTCGGGAAAATGTTGAGCCCTAACCCTAGCAGAGCCTCTTGAGTGAGTTGATTATAGTGTTGTTATGTATCTCTCTATTTAACTTGGCAGGGATCTTGATGTTGGAATATCGTTTTTGCTTCATGCAAGCTAGCTATTAATGGTTTCACAAATGTGATACAAATGTTTGTCAATATTGATATGCGTTATATTGCAGCATCCACCTTGTTCGTCGGAATCACATTCCCTTTCTTTGGTGGCCATCTCGGCTCCCACAACGTACTTTGTAAGTGACTAATCATATGAATTACATTTTGCATTAATCAAGTTTGTTCAGATGCATGTACTCAATCTTCTCTAAATCTTTTTGTAGCTTCCTTGCATCATGTGGCTTAAGCTTCGCAAACCAAAGAGGTTCAGCTTATCCTGGTGTATAAATTGGGTAAGATAGCAAGAAACTGAAATACCCTGCTCGATCATTTGTCTATTTCATTTTTCTTGCCACTCTCAGTTACTAATTTCATTATGTTCATAAGGATGATTGCCTATCTATCCCCATCTAACAACACATATTTTAGCTAGTATGTAGAATACCTAAAAATACGTAGTTGGTTAAAGATTAGGGACACACAAGGGTCTTTACAGTGAAAACAAGGTCTATGTTGCTACAACACAAATTATTTTAGAGACTCCTCGTATGTCCTTAACTAGATCTTGGCAGTTTCAAAGGGAAAAAAATAAATGTAATGGTAGTCTATCTAGGTAAGCGATGGACAAATGTTGTCATTCATTGTATAAATACAAAACAGAAAATGCTAAACATTAAATTTATTTCTTTTGAGACTTATGGTCATCACCAATTATATATTAGAGACTAACAAATATATCATTGAATATTTTATTCAATAACATGACACACATTAATTTCTACAAAAGAAAGAGATATATTACTCTCAAAACTCATTGTCCCTGAAAAAGGTTTTTCTAGTAGTGATACGTACTCAGATAAACAATTTCAGATTTTCGCTTTTATCGAGGCCACTTAATTAAACAACTAAACTATCATTTCCTAATACCTATATATATGGTCACGTCTCTGTGAATTCGGCCAAACTCTTAGAGCATTCGCACCCATGAGCAGAGCAAGAAGCAAAGCAAGAGCGTATTTTGCTTCAAGCAAAATACATCCAAGATTTGCTCAAGCAAATCAAGTTTTGCTCAAGCAAATCAAGTTTTGCACACACTCATTCACTATTTGCTTCAAGCAAATCAGCTTTATCATGTTGTGAAATGTTTAAAAATGATTTACCAGATAGATTTACTACCAATAATAATGTGACACGTGTCTTTATCGGTAGTAATTATACAAGATTTCTGACTAATTAAAAATTGACACGTGTCACCGCCATGTGTCATTGTTGATAAAATAATTAGACTAGATTTTCGATGAGATTTTCGACCAATGCCGATCTGACATGTGTCGCTACAAGATATCGTCGTTGACCAAATAATTCAGACAAAAATCCGGTAAGATTTTCGACCAATTACGATGCGACACGTATCACTGTGCGATAGCGTCGTCGACAAAATAATTAAACCAGATTTCCGGTAAGATTTTCGACTAATTTTATCACGTGTTTTATGAATGATCAAAATAAGATATTCTGCCATTATGAAGACTAACTACCGGAACCTTTTTATTTTTCTCAACAAAAGGTTACAATGTGTTGGTTTGAACAAGTTTTCTTTTTCAGTCTACATCTTAGTGTTCTTTCCATATACGACCGGCCACTTTTAGCTTCAGTTCCTGCCTATTACCACCTGAGAAGAAGAGTGCCAAGTTCCTCTGAATTATCAGGCCATCTTGACTGTCGCGGACTTTCCGGTGGCTATCACGAATACTCCTCGGAATTCCTTGCCATGTTAGCTTTCTGCCACCACCACCAACTTCGAGGCTGTAAGTGAACTGCTTCGCCTCGTCATCGTCACCCATGAATCTAAGGAAGGCCATGTAAACGGGTGCGTTTCCAATGTGAAATGCCTCGAAATGCAAGCAGAACTGACGGCCAAAGCAATTAAAGATCTGCACTACATTTGAAACACAAGAGGGTTAAAATACATTGGAATAGGTTGAAATGAACCAGATCAGAGATGATGGATAACATTTTTTGATATTCAAAGAAGCCAATCAACAAAGAATAGAATGTTTAAAAGGGAAACATGTCTTGGAACTTCAAACAGCAGAGATTAGCTACTTCACATGATATCAGTCGAGCTAAAGTACCATTGCCGAAGAGTACGTTAATCCAAAAGACAAAAGTAGACAGTTTCATGCGCAAGGGGTCTATGGGACACTAGATAACCAATCCAAAAACACAATTGCATTCAACCTTCTCATTCATATCATGACAACAGTCCGCAAAATGTTCTTTCAGATCTCAAGAAACAGTAGAAATATGAATGAAAATATCAACAAAATCATGTCTGATGATAAATGAAGATATAATCAGTAGATATTCTTACACTATTTAGTTGGATATGATAAAAAAAATTGTATTTCAAGCCAAAATTAAAAAGAAGAAGAGAAAAGGCACTTCTACAAGTAATATATAAGTATGACTCTCAAGTAAGTTCTTGGTTCATGAAATCTATCTACTTTTACGTGCATTCAAAACCATATGCATTTTGTGTTTGTGAGAAAGGAGATAGACTTACGGTCAACATCCACGTCGCATTTTCAACTTCTTGGGGATTGGATTTGACATATCTATGGTTGAAGGTAGACCCGTCATGCATGTCAACCTTGTGATCATTTTTAAGATGCATCATAAGGAATTGGATATCTCTGGTGACTGAACATTCAGCTCCAGCATATGGGCAGCTGTAAGAACGATATTTACAGACTTTCTCATGCTTTAGCTTGCTGTAGTATGGGAATATATCTGGGCAACCATAGATCTGGTATCTACAAGGAAGATCTAGGGACTCTGCTACTTTCTCCAGTGCCAAGCACCTTATATTTCCAAGCGCATTACGACAAGTGGGGCAACAGTTCTGCACTCTAGTCTTGCAGCTCGAGCATAGAGTATGGCCATTTGGACACTGCAATAAATAGCATAGACTTCAATAAGATGACAGTAGGATGAAAGGTACAAATCCATAGCAAGACACCTTAATGCATGTAATGTAATCTTATTATCCACTCTTGTCAATGAAATCAGTTGAAAACATGCATCTGAGGTTCTCCTGGTCGCTATAGAAAGCAAGCAGAGCATTATATGAATAAACATGTATCTGAGGTTCTCATCATCGACCTTCCACTTGTTTCACTTTCCTAAAATGCCAATTTCCCTGTCACACACCAACAGAGATTTAGTGTTCTGTGCAAACACACTTTTAACAATTCTTATTGCAAATAGTTGATGTTAAGAAAAGCAAGGTATCTGTCACAAAAGTTAAAAATGTAAATATGCCAATCTACAGCTTCAAGGAAGCCATCTGCTTGCATGATACCACTTTGCATAAGTCAAGGTTTTATCTCATTGTGCATTCAAATGACTCAAATGGGATCTTAAAGCCAAATATGCCATCTTTAGATGGCCCTCAAATGGCAAAGAAAACAAGGGTACTCTAATTGGCGATTATGCATGTTTCTTCAGCAACACTAAGTCTCTCCAGTGGACAAAAATACCTAATTTGTTGATGAAGATAAGTTGAAGAACAATTCTTCCAGGCTTATAAAAAAAAGTACATAGTAGTTGCCTTTAGTTACTCAACCCTTATTCATCATCACCACATGATTGACATGAAGCTGTGGCTTTTGAATATCAAAGAACCTCTCAATAACCAGACCAAAATAACCAAAGCAAATTGATGACTAGTTGTTCCTGGAGAATTTTCAACTACATCACAAACAGTACTTACTGTTTCGAAGTTCAAAAATCTAAGCAAAACTGAGATTGCTTCTCAACTTTACATTTCAAAGCAGATTGTACAAACTATACACTCCAAAACAATCAAAATCAGTAAACAGAAATCAAAACCTTGAAGCTTTTAGCTTCCAAACCACAATTCAAGTACTCTGTAAACATATACCAAACCACAATCAATCAAAAGCTGAGAAGAGGCAGAAATCTTACCAATGTTACTGCATTGATATTCCGATGAACAATCCGAGCCGGACCCGAATCATCTCCACCGTCAATCAACTCCATGAGCCCAAAATTCCCCATCTTCTCTTCTTCCTCCTCCTTTTTCTCTTTCTCCACCGCCTATTTCGCCTCCTGAGCAGCACGCGCCTGACTCGCCTTACCGGTCAATCTCTCGAAGTAGTTGCGTATATGTACTCCGGCGTGTACCCGTTTTCTTCATCGAAGAGCATGATGTGACCATGCCAGTCCCAGACCCGATAATCCGACCCGGTTTCCTCATGAAACCCGACGCAAATGTGGTGCTCTCCGATGGTGACGGCCTGGCCCGAATTGGGCTTAAGTATATCGGTGGGCCTGACGTCACCCACGTGAGGTGGGCTCCGCCAGACGGTGAAGCAATCGATCGAGCAAAATTAGCTCGATCAGCCGTTTGCTCGAGCAAACGCCTCCCTCCGTCAACTGCTGCGCACTCTATTTTCTGGTGCTCGAGCACCTTGTCGGCTGACCCACCACCTGCTCGAGCAAGATCCGACCTTTTGCTCGCCGATGTAGATGCTCTTATGCTCGTTTACTGAAAAGAAATGGATATCGAAGCAAAGAGTAACAACACTCAGAGTATCAAGCAGAAGGAGAAGGAACTGAATGCCTGGCTTCCCCTCACAAGTAATAGAAATGGAAGCTGGTGGTACTCAGCATTCCATAATGTCACCGCTATGGTTGGTGCTGGTGTGCTTGGTCTCCCCTTCGCCATGTCTCACCTCGGATGGTAACGCCACCCTTTATTCATTACTTCCATATATACTACTTTCATAATCGTACATCTCTTAGTTTTGGATTGAAATACTGTAATTTTTTTTTCGCTTTCTTTGTGAATTGAGAACCTATATATAACAGCTTTGGCTTTAAAAATTGACAAGTATGCGAGAAAGTTTTCCCGTGTATCTCTACCATAATAATGTCATCCTCTTTTTTTTTTGGTGCCATTAGTTTCATCAAAATTAGAATCGACTCAAATTGCGCAGGAACATAAATATAAACTTTAAATTTATTTTTTTCATACAAAGGCTGTTAAATTTTGTTACTTTTTTAGTTTTTGTGAATTAAAAGATAAAATTGAACCCAATACTTGGGTTGATATTTCATAGATTAAAATGATTTTTTGAGCAAATAATTAACCAAATTGATTTTCTGTGCATCAGGGGACCTGTAGTGACTGTATTGTAATGTCATGGATTATTACTCTGTATACCCTATGGCAGATGGTGGAGCTACATGAAGAAGTGCCGAGGACGAGATTTGATAGATACCATGAGTTAGGGCAACATGCATTTGGCAAAAAACTAGGGCTCTACATTATTGTACCTCAGCAACTAATGGTGCAACTAGGTAGCTGCATAGTCTATATGATTACCGGTGGTAAATCACTTCAGAAAATCCATGATCTTGTGCAGCCAAATAAACCAATCAAAACAACCTGCTTCATCATGATCTTCGCTTCTGTCCACTTTGTTATCTCTCACCTGCCTAGCTTCAATTCGATTAATTGCTGGAATTTCTCTTATCATGTCCTTGAGGTACGAGTTCATAACTTCATATCATGGATTTTATAGATGCTCGATCTTCTATCTATCCACTCCTTATGAACCTAAAAATGCATGCATAATTGTGAGTTTGTGACATTGCATGTAAAGAAAATCCTTGATTATACACTCACTGAAGTGTATATATATGTTTTATGTTTCCACAGCTACTCTACTATTTCTTGGACAGCTTTAGTGCACAAAGGAGTTCAACCACAAGGGCAGTATGGCCCCAAGGCTTCCACCACCACTGGAAATATGTTCAACTTCCTTGGTGCTTTGGGAGATGTAGCTTTTGCTTATGCCGCTCACAGTGTCATTTTGGAGATTCAAGCAACAATCCCATCTACACCTGAAAAGCCCTCCAAAAAACCAATGTGGAAGGGCATGGTGTTTGTTGTACGGAAGCGTGAGAACCGGTGATAATCAATCAATGTGTAACAAAGAAAACAACACAAGGATTTATAGTGGTTCATTCAATCAATATAATTGAGCTATGTCCACTCTCGGAGCCGACGAGGGAAATTTCATTTTGATCAATTAGAGAGATTACAACTTGAGTTTGCGAATAAACTCCAACTACCAAAAATCCCAATACACCCAATTTTATGTTCTACAACTAGAGAGTCTATTTTTTCAACTATCAAGATCACTCCACCACACTAAAGCTATCTAGCTTTCAACTTGGAATTTATCTTAACAAACAATAAGTACAATAGCTACTGATTTTGGTCTTCTCTATTTCTCTCACACAATAATTCCAACAGTCTCTCTCTATATATATAGATGGATGATTTGCTAGGTAATTAACCTAGCCAAAACCAACACCAACACGTTTTAGTTTTCTAAATCAGATCAAGATTGAGTTTGGACCAATTTAAGTGAAGACCAAATCAACCCTGTTTGCATACATAGTTGTGGGATTGTGCTATTTCCCAGTTGCTTTTATCGGTTATTATGTGTTCGGAAATAGTGTTCAGGATAACATCCTCATTTCCTTGGAGAAGCCAAAGTGGCTTATTCTTGTTGCTAATCGTTGTTATTCATGTCATTGGAAGTTATCAGGTAATTAAGATGTCGATCCCTAGCTACTTCGATCATTGCTTGTATGACCAATAATTAATACTGATATAATTAATGGTATGATGGGTGTAGGTCTTTGCAATCCCTGCGTTTGACCTTTTGGAAGCAGGTCTGGTGAGAGATGAATTTCCAACCATCTTTCCCTCTCCGTTTCATAGCACGAAATATTGTTGTTAGTACGTTATTAATTATCTCTCTATTTACTTGGTAGAGATCTTGATCTTGAGTTAATATTAATATGCGTTATATATATGTCATTGTAGCCATGACCATGTTCATTGGAATCACATTCCCTTTCTTTGGCGGACTTCTGGGTTTCTTTGGAGGATTTGCTTTCGCTCCCACAACATACTTTGTAAGCGACTAGTCTTATGAATTAGGATGAAAAGACGAATTACGTAATGCAATACTCAAAGTTCTTCAGTACTAATATTCTGTAAATCTTTGTTTTTTGTAGCTTCCTTGCATCATTTGGCTTAAGCTGCGGAAACCGAAGAAATTCGGCTTATCCTGGTGTATAAATTGGGTAAGATATATATATATATATATAGCAAGAAACTCTAGTACGCGTACGTACTCCTGCTCATTTTTCTTGCCTCTCTTGATTTCCAATTTCGCTCATCATGTTCTTCTGCACTTTCAGTTCTGCATTATAGTTGGTGTCGCATTGATGATTTTGGCTCCTATTGGTGCATTGAGGAATATCGTACTTCAAGCCAGGGATTACAAGTTCTACTCTTGAATGTTCCAAATTAATGGTGAAAAAATTATCTGTATGCATATATATATCTATTTTTTTGAGGTGAAACGATAAAAATTTTACTTATCCAACAATACAAGAAAAAATAAAGACAAAATAAACTTACATAAAACATGATAATAGTCAAACAAAAGCATGAATTGAACTTCTTCATTTGTCAAGTATACCGTACGACCTGGTGCCATGAACTAAACACAATACTTTATCGAGTTTAATTGTGCTGTCAAATCAGCCAATGATTCACTCTGCCTAGTATCCCAGTATACCTCCTCGAATGCCAAACCCTCACTATGCTTCAAGCAGATAGTAGGGCGACAACATCTTGCAACGATTGATCTTGTCCAGTTCCAAAGAACTCTGGCTGTGCCCGATTCCCAAATCCGATGCCAAAAATGCACCGACTCAAAAGGAGCAGTCCCATAGGCCAACCAGACATCTCAACCCTTGTGTCAAAACTTGGCCCAACAACTTTCAAGGCCCAACATGGCAGCCTGCATATGCCAAATTCTACACCACCGACACCTCTCGTCAACGACTGCACTCTATAGCCACCTCCCATGAATCAGCATTGGCCAACGGAGCACTGTGTCCAGCATGCCGTCTCAACCAACACCGACACCTCTCGATATCACCGTCGAAATTCAGCTTCTCCGGCAACCTAGGCTCTCCATTCACCACCAAATCGCGGCATCCCAAGATTCAGAGCCGATCGATCCCAAGACTAGGGTTCGCCACCCTCGTCCGCACCATTCGAGACCAAAATTGGTTTGAACTCCACCATCGCCGTGATTGATCAGAGAGCTCAAACTTCTCATCAAAACTTTGATCCCGTGCGGCCCTCCATTCTAGGCCACCACCACCTGAATCCCAACAGGGCAATAACGGTACGTCATAGCCACGAGACCGAACTCACAGCCCCCACCAACCCGACTACCACACCATCCCACATAAGCTTGCGCAGATGTATACCATCGTTCAGAAGCAACCAACGCATGACTTCGGAGGAGAAGCCATGATGCCACACTGGAGGACAACGTCGAAAGGCCGACATCTGAAGGGATAACTGGGTTCTGCAGCTCTAGGCGAAGCCAAAGGCCCGAGGCCGCTACCGAGAGCTCTCTAGAGTTTAGAAAACGCAACATATATTCTTTTTAGAATCTGAATTACAGGGAGAAACGTTTTCATATACATCTACTTAGTTAAGGACTTCAGGGCATGTTTTATTTTGCTTCTTATGTATGTAATCTATGTCTAATTTCATATGAAAGTCAAGTACTGAAATACTCTGTTTTCTTCAATCAATTTGTTCAATAAGCTCAATATTTTGATATCTTATTAGAGCAAAGTGTAGACTGTCAAGCTGGATTTGCTGTTGACCAAAGTTAGATTAGAATAAATAAATAAAAATTTACTTTATCCACTCTCCATCAAAAACAAACTAGGAAAGACACTTTCGCTCCGCCGAGAGCTTCACTCACAGTGATGCAACTCCTCCAAACCCCTCACCCATTCCTCTTCTCATTCCCTCCTAAAACCCTAAACCCTATCACTCCTAAACCCCACCACCATCTCCAATGGGCTCAATCCCACCTCCACCGCAACAACAGTAGTCTCTTCAAGTCGAAAGCTTTCAGCTCCGACGAGTTCCCCGTCGACGAGACTTTCCTGGAGAACTTCGGCCCCAAAGACAAAGAAACCGAGGACGAGGCCCGAACCCGCAACTGGGTCGAGCGCGGGTGGGCCCCATGGGAAGAGATTCTCACTCCCGAGGCCGATTTCGCGCGCAAATCCCTCAACGAAGGCGAAGAAGTCGCCCTCCAGTCGCCGGAGGCCATCGAGGCTTTCAAGATGCTCCGGCCTTCTTACCGGAAAAAGAAGATGGAAGAAATGGGCCTCACTGAGGACGACTGGTACAAGAAGCAGTTCGAGATCAAAGGGAATATTCCGGCGCCGCTCGAGACTGTCTGGGCGGGGCCACTGGTGGTGAGACACGTGCCGCCCAGGGACTGGCCGCCGAGAGGGTGGGAGGTGGATAAGGAGGAGCTGGAGTTCATCAGGGGGGCCCACATGGTGCAGAGTAGTGTGAGAGTTAAAGTTGGTGATTTGGATAGTGCAGAAAGGAAGGTGGAGAAAGATGAGTTGTGTTTGGATAGGTATAAGGTGTTTTTGAAGCAGTATAAAGAGTGGGTCGCTGCGAATAAGGATAGGTTGGAGGAGGAGTCATATAAGGTTTGTTCAAGATACAGAGTGTCCTTGCATTGTTTGTTTTTCTTCTTGGATCATTTTGTGAAATGTTTTAATGATGATTTACAGTATGATCAAGATTACCATCCGGGTAGGAGAAAGAGAGGCAAAGATTACAAAGAGGGAATGGTATTTTAAAATTGCCACTCTTTTTCGTTTTTGTTTGTCTGTGCAAATTCAGATTGATTTGAATGGCTCGATTGTGTTGACTGACGTTGGTTTTGTTCATTTGCTATGCAGTATGAGCTTCCATTTTACTACCCTGGACAAGTAAGTTATTGTGCTTATCTCTTTTTATCTCAAGTGTTGTGTTTCTAGAAAAGAGTGCTGATTGCTTTATAGTGTTCTGTAGTCACAGTAGTTATAGTACAATGTTACATTTGAACATAACTTGCTTGTGTGCTATATAATTAAGAATGAGTTGTAAGTTATGTGTCTTTGGTAGTGAGGTGTAGTTTCTGATGTTAAAGTGGAATATGTGTGATGTAGATCTGCGAAGGAAAAGTGACGTCTGTTCATCTGTATCAAGGAGCGTTTGTGGACATTGGAGGTGTATATGATGGGTTAGTTACGTATCCTAAGCTTGTAAAATTTATCACTTTGATAACTTGAAATTCATAGTCATTGCCGGAAGTTATTTGTCTTTATTTATTGAGGGAACAAACTAATCTGTGAAAGTGGAATACCATTCATTCGATCCTTGGTATCTGCCACTTCAATCTGGAGTGTCTAGGAGTTATAAGAAAAGAAGTATTTTCATACAAGATAGTATATATGAATGCAAAAACTAATCTGGTGCCTGTTGATGTCCTTCAGCTGGGTTCCTATAAAAAATAATGACTGGTACTGGATCCGCCATCACATAAAAGTCGGTATGCCTGTCATGGTTGAAATTCTGGTAAGTGCCATGCTCCAATATCCTTTCATTCTCTCTGTTGATTTTGTATTTATGGAATGCCAGTAACGTATAGTGAATGGGTAGTATTACGTTTGTGGTTTTCATACTACACTTTTGTTGTGCAGGCAAAACGAGATCCATATCGCTTCAGATTTCCAATTGAAATGCGTTTTGTCTACCCTAATATCGATCACCTGATGTATGTGTTTACACACTCAATGCTATAGACATTGATCTTTTTCATTGTAGGACCATACTTCGATAAGAATGTTTCTTCTTAAAACCTCAATATTGCTTCCACACTTGCAGCTTTAACAGATTTGACTATCCACCAATATTTCATCATGGTGAAGATACCAATCCAGATGAGTTACGGGTATGTGCTTCTCCCTCATTAAATTTTTTCTCTTTACGTTTTCTCTGGGCCAGCTTAATATATACATCATTAATTCTTCATTGCAACTGTGATATTTTGACAGTATACAGTCACAGATCAATCATTACAGTTACTTAATTTTCTGTCATTTTTTAGAGTTTGGTACTCTAAGGAAAATTTAGTAATTACTGTCTAATATGAGGTTTTTCCCTGTTTCACTTCTCAGCGTGATTGTAGAAGACCTCCTGTGCCCCGAAAGGATCCAAAAGACAATCCCGTGGAAGAACCTTTATTATCAAATCACCCTTATGTTGATAAGGTAACCTTTGGGATTTGAGATATCAGTCTAGAAGTTTATTTATAAGTTTAATCAAGTCATATCTAGAAGAGAGCTTAGATTTTTTTTCTTCTGTTATGCAGTTGTGGCAGATACATGTTGCTGAGCAGATGATTGTGGATGATGTGGAGGCTAATCCTGAGAAATACAAAGACAAAAAGCTATCAGATCTGACTGATACTGAAGAGTTGAACAATCAAAATAGTATTGAACATACAAAAGCCTATTATAAAAAAACTTTAGTACCAAAAGTGATTCTGGTGAGCATTTGTCCTGTGACTTTGTATTGAGTCCTATGCAGTGGCACTTATTTGTTGTTGTAATATCTGTTTGCAGAAAACAAGCGTCAAAGATCTTGACCTGGAGGCTGCCTTTGCTGAGCGTCAGGTCAGTTTCTTACATTCATATATTGGGTCTGGTTAATAATACGACACAAGTTGTGTTGGTTAGTAACGATAGCTCCTTATCATCACCAGGGATGATCTTGAAAAGAAAATCAGTTAAGGTACTGATATATTTATATCTCTCTTTCGTATCCTTTCTCCTACAGCTACGTAACACATTACGAAGGGAAACAGAAGAGCGAGGAGAGGAATACAAAGTCACCAAAATGAGGCGCAATGTTGAGATGGACGAGTATGACTTCTTACATTGGCGGCGGTCTTTGGAGGAAAGAGAAGTGTTGATCAGAGATATTAGCTGGTATCTATATATTTTTCATGCTATTAAAGTTATCTGTATACTTTACAACACCCATCGGGTCTATTCATGTGTTTAGTTTGTTACCTGCTTGACCAATATGGAACTTGAATATTTTGATTTCATTTACACAGTGAACCTGCTAGCTAAAACTGTATGGTTTTTTCTTACAGCCGTAAAGCTCTTGGTCTACCCCTTGAAGAGCCAGGGAGGTATGTGGAAGATAGCTATTTCGGAAAGGATCAATATGACCCAGATAACGCCCTATATCGGTATGATTACTGGGGAGAGCCAAAGAATTCAGAGAAGAGCAAGCAAGAGCGGCTGACAGATGCTCACAACAAAGCTATTGTGGGAAAGAGTACTGTTTGGTATGAAATGTCATATGATGAGTGCATCGAACAACGGATGAAAAGAGAAGCCAAGGGGATAAAACCAAGGGAATACGAAGAGGAACATACAGGCATTCATGAAGACGACGATGACGACGATTTTGATTTCAGCTTCTTAAATGAAGCCGTTGATTTGACCTCCCATCCCCATGTTAATGGGACAGAAACCCCTGGAATTTCAGATGAGGGCGTGTTTGAGGATTCTCTCTAGTAGTGCTCTACTGGTACTGTATAGTGAATTATCAAAGAGAGGCAGAGAGTTGTGCATGGCAAATCCCATTTTTGTTGCTAGGACTAGGAGATATCATATAGAATTCATTTTCTGTCGAAGAATCTAGAAGACTTTATGGTCTAGCGTTTAGACGCCGTTTCACATTGTATGTGTGAAATTAAATTATGTAGAGGAAACTTTAATGCAACAATGTTACGAGGAGCAAAATTTTACTACATTCACACTTCTTTTCATAGCAAAGGGCCTAAGAACAAGCATATACATGTTCATTGATGTCCAACTCCGGATCATTACACAAAATCTCAGTTAAAGTATATTCCAGCAGTCCTCTCACGTCAACAACTCATACTACAATAATGTAATTTAAAGGAAAACCCTACACTTCCAGATCCTTGGGGTGCCAAACTCAACTCACATCACCATTCCTCCATCAATGGTTAGCACCTACAAAATATTGAGAGAACTTCATTTTCATTCCAACAACTTAAAGAATGGACCAAGTTTTCTCTTTCGAGATGGGATAGTCCATTTCAACAAAAGAAATACCTGTCCAGTAATGTAACCAGCAGCAGGATTAAGAGCTAGGAATTCCACTAGTCCAGCGACTTCTTCAGGTTGACCGTATCGCCCTGAAATAATTGCAACATGGATGAGCATTTTCTCCAAGTTATAATCCACTGAGTTCAGTCAACTACAAGAGGTTTAATAATGATGCTTTAATAAAGGTAACCGACTAGTTGATCTCACCTAAGGGGATGGACCCAAGGATTTTCTTTTCTATGTCTTCTCCAAGCTTGGCTGTCATATCTGATGCAATAAATCCAGGAGCTACAGCATTGACCTATGGAAAAAATAATGCTACACTTAGATAGCTACTTCAGCCTATCGAGTGAATGAAATGAAAAGAAAAGAAAACCCTAGAATTTATTTGAACATCGATAACTTGCGGAAAATTAAATAGCATATCAATTTCCAAGTGTGATGATGTGTTAATCCGATTTCTTGTTCTTGCCACAGCAACACACAAGGCTATACAATCTTGCCTAGAAAATACCCTCAGAAAAAGAAGTTCAAAAAGAAAAAGGCATGGATCAATTGATACATACATTGATGTTCCTGCTTGAATATTCCTTTGCAACACTCTTTGTGAAGCCAATTACTCCTGCTTTTGCAGCACTGTAGTTGGCTTGTCCAACATTGCCAACCAGACCGACAACCGATGCGATGTTAATTATTCTTCCCTGACATATGAAAAATAGACTAAGAGATAATCCGGAAGAGGAAAAAAGGTCTTCAAATGAGCAAAAGAAACAGAAACAACTGCAATTACCTTTCTTTGTTTCATCATAACTTTGGCTGCAGCCTACAGACAAGACACAAACAGCAAGTCAAACAATTGTAAGCAGAGGCAAGAAGACTACAACTACTGAATGGAATTATTTGTTGGATTTGGTCTTCACTAATATTGGCCAAAGCAATTAGCCCATCTTTGATAATTGGTGCTGGTGATGTGCACGTGAGTTGGCTAGGTTAATTACTAGCAATCAACATATGTATATATGTTGTTTGGGTGCGCAGCCGAGAGTAAAGAGAGAGAGAGTTTTTGGTTTCGATAGAAACCAAGAGAGAAAGCCAAAAACAGTTTTGTCATTGTCTAGTATTCTCATAGTTGTTCAAGGTGATTCTTAGTTGAAAGTTAGATAGTTTTAGAGACGTGGAGTTAATCTTGTATTTGAGAGAAGAGTCTTCTCTAATTGTTGAGAGCATTAGCTTTGAGTGTATTTGGAGTTTTGGGTAGTAGGAGTTTATTCGTAAGCTCAAGTTGTAATCTCTCCAATTGATCATAATGGAATTTTTCGCTGGCTCCGAGAATGGACGTAGCTCAATCACATTGATTGAGTGAACCACTATAAATCCTTGTATTGTTTGTGTTTGTTGTTCTTTGTTGCTCATTGATTGAATATCACCGTTTGTCACGCTTTCGCACAACAAACTGGTATCAGAGCTCCTAGGTTCAGACTGGGAGCAAATTGGTTTCAATAGGTGACGGAGAGAAGCCTTCGTCTTCGGGTACTTCGATCTCCACTAGAACAGCGATGCAAAATGCCAAATTTGAAGTTCAGAAGTTTCATGGAACGAGCAATTTTGGTAATGTGGCAGTGTGAGATGATGGATGTCTTATGTCAACAAGAATTAGATATTGCATTCGAAGAGAAACCCAAGGATATGGATGATGCGGAGTGGTTGAGAATAAATAAGTGGGCTTGTGGTTCTATCAGATTGTGTCTTGCTTAAGATAAGAAGTTTTGCGTTATGAAGGAAACTAATACAAAGGCTTTGTGGCAGAAGTTGGAAGATTAGTACATGACCAAGAATGCTAAGAATCGGTTTCACCTCAAGGGGCGGCTCTTTTGGTTCAACTATGGACCAAGTATTTCTATGATGGAGCACATCAATAACTTCAATAAGATACTCGCCGATTTGACTAATTTAGATGTGAAGATTAGTGATAAGAATAAAGTTTTGTGTTTGCTTAATGCTCTACCTGACGAGTATGAGCATTTGATTACTACTTTGCTCCATAGAAATAATGATATGAAGTATGATGAGGTTTCATGTGCCTAGGTGAACAGTGAGAATCAGTTTCACCTCAATGGGCGACTCTATTGGTTCAACTATCGACTAGGTATTTCTATAACTGAGCACATCGATAACTTCAATAATATACTCGTCAATTTGATTAATTTAGATGTGAAGATTAGTGATGAGGATAAAGCTTTGTGTTTGCTTAATGCTCTACCTAACGAATATGAGTATTTGATTACTATTTTGCTCCATGGGAAGAATGAAATAAAGTATGATGAGGTTTCAAGTGCCTCGGTAAACAGTGAGTATAGAAATAAAAGAGAAACAGTTGCATGATGTGGGAGGTGAAGCACTTGTAGCAAGAGGAAGATCTGAAGAAAGAAAGCAGTCTGCAAAGAGAGGTAAATCTCGCTCCAAGTCTAGAAGTAAATTTCCTGCAAAAGATGTGTCTTTTGTTGTATGAAATAATATTGGAAGAATGAGTGTCCTAAGTTGAAGAACAGAGACAAGAAGAGTTATGAAGCAAATGTTCCCAAAGAAGATGAAGATAATTTTAATTTTGTTTTGACTACTACTACAGTTGATTTTTTTTCAGACAAGTGGATTATGGATTCGGGTTGTTCTCATCATATATGTCCGAAAAAGGAGTGGCTATCTTCTTTCAAGAAGTTGGATGGAGGGGTAGTGTTGATGGGAGATAACAGTTCATGTCGAACAAAAGGGATTGGTACAATCCGTCTGAAGATGCATGATGGAGTAGTCAGAGAGTTGACTACTTTGGGCACTTTAGATGAAGATTGGCATACTATCACATTGAAGAGTGGTTTTGCCAAGGTTGTCTCTAGTTCACTTGTGTTGATGAGGGGTCAAAGGCACATGAAATTATATCTTCTACAGGGAAGTACAATTATTGGTGATACAACAGTTGCCAAGAGCATAGATGATGAAGATGCAGACACTACCAGATTATGGCATATGCGTCTTTGACATGCTAGTGAGAAAGATTTGCAGGTATTGGTGAAGCAAGGTCTACTGAAAGGTGCAAAGACCGACAAGTTGAATTTTTGTGAGTATTGTGTCTTGGGAAGGTAGACTAGAGTGAAATTTGGCACAACAGTGCATCGGACTAAGGGAGGTTTAGATTATGTTCGCACAGATATTTAGGGACCTACCAAAACTCCATCTTTGCGAGATAAACATTATTATGTCTCTTTTATTGATGACTTCTCTAGAAGAGTATGGGTGTACACTATGAAGCGTAAAGATGAAGTCTTGGATTTGTGAAGTGGAAAAAGATGATTGAGACCCAAACAGCTAGAAAAATAAAAAGGCTTAAATCAGACAATGGAGGTGAATATACGTCTGACCTTTTTTTATAAGTTGTGTCAAGATAAGGGTATTGTGAAGCACTTCACAGTTAAAGAGATACCACAGCAGAATGGGGTGGCAGAACGCATGAATCGAACTTTGTTGGAGAAGGTTCGATGTTTGTTGTCTAATTCTGGATTAGGAAAAAAGTTCTGAGCTAAAGCAGTGACATATGCGGGTCATTTCATTAACAGGTTACCCACTGCCGCGAATGAGGGCAAGACGCCCATGGAGGTATGGTCTAAAAAACTTGCTACTAATTATCATTATTTGCATATTTTTGATCGTCCTGCTTATTATCATGTCAGGGAAAATAAGCTTGATTCAAGAGCTAAAAAAAGCTCTCTTTATCAGATTCAAAGAATGTGTTAAGGGATACAAGTTATGGTGTCCAGATGTGAAGAAGACTACTGTGAGCAGAGATGTGACTTTTGATAAGTCAACTATGGTAAATTAGTTGAAGCAGAAAGATTCCCAAGAGTAGACCGTACAGAGTTTGAAAAATGTGAAGTTTGAGAAAAGTGTTCATGCTCCAGTTAGTCCTGCAGTTAAGTCAGATGATTCAAGGGAGGACGATATTGAAGTTGAGGCTCAAACCCAAGAGCCTACCCAACAAGTAGATAGATTTATTGCACAGAGAAAAGAAAAAAGAAGAACTGAGAGGCCAACATGGCTTAATGATATGGTGACTTATGCACTTCCAATTACTGAAGAGGAAGTTCCTACTACTTATGAAGAAGCTGTTATACATTCAGATAAAGTGTAGTGGGAAAAAGTTATGGGTGAGGAGGTGAAGTCTCTTCACAAGAACAAGACTTGGGAGTTGGTTCAATTACCAGATGGAAAAAGAACAATTGGGTGCAAATGGGTATATGCCAAGGATGAGGGATCTCGATACAACACTAGATTTGTAGCAAAAGGCTACGCATAGAAGGAAAGCATTGACTATGATGAGGTATTTTCTCCAGTTGTGAAGCATTCTTCTATTCGTATTTTATTAGCCTTGGTTGCGTAGTATGATCTTGAGTTAGCCTAGCTTGATGTCAAAACTGTATTTCTACATGGTGAATTAAAAGAAAAGATCTACATGGCTTAACCTGATGGGTATAGAGTTGCTGGAAAAGAAAATTGGGTTTGCAAACTGCATAGGTCACTATATGTATTGAAGCAGTCTCTAAGGCAATGGTACAAGCAGTTTGATAAGTTTATGTCAGGTCAGAAGTACACCAGGAGTCTTTATGATCCATGTGTTTACTTTCACAAGCTACGTGATGGAACCTTCATTTATTTGCTCTTATATGTTGATTGCATCTAAGAGCAAGGTGGAGATTGATAAATTGAAGCTAAAGTTGAGTAGTGAATTTAAGATGAAGAATTTGGGAGAAACAAATAATATTTTAGACATGGAGATTGAAAGAGATAGATCGAAATGCAGAGTTTGTTTGTCTCAGAAGCAATATCTGAAGAAAGTACTACAACAGTTTGGCATTGATCAGAAAACTAAACCGATAAGTACACCTCTTGCCTATCATTTCAAGCTTGATTATTCTATGTCTCTTAGCACAGATGATGAGTTGATGTATATGGCTAAAGTGCCTTATGCTAGTGCTGTTGGTTGCTTGATGTACTGTATGGTGTGTACTAGACCAGATATTTCACATGCTTTGAGTTTAGTGAGCAGATTTATGCATAACCCAGGAAAAGAACATTGGCAAGCAATGAAATGGATTCTACAGTCTATTTATGGTACTGTATATATTGGATTGGTTTATGAGCAGGATAGAACGAGTCAGTGTGTTGTTGGATATGTGGACTCTGATTATGCAGGTGATTTGGATAAGAGTATATCAACTACAGGGTATGTGTTTACCTTAGATAATGGGTCTGTTAGTTGGAAATCGAATTTACAACATACAATTGCCTTGTCGACTACAGAAGCTGAATACATGGCTGCGATGCGAAGGAAGCAGTATGGCTTCGTGATTTGCTTGAAGACTTGGGATATGCTCAGGACTCTGTAGATGTTCATTGTGACAGTCAGAGTGTTATTCACTTAGCAGAAAACCAGGTTATTCATGATTGCACTAAGCATATCAAAGTGAAGTTTCACAAGATTCATTAGATGGTGGAGGAAGGTGATATAAATTTTCTAAAAATTGGAACTAAAGATAATCCTGCTGATATGTTGACTAAAGAGGTTCCATTGGACAAGTTAAAGCATTGCTTGGACTTAATTGGTGTTTGTAGCATTTCAAGATCCCTACCGGGATGTCGAAACAACGAATGGTGTTGAAATTCTACTTAAGAAGATTAGCATCGAGTAAAGCCCAAGGTGAAGAATTGTTGAATTTGGTCTTCACTAATATTAGCCCAAAACAATTAGTCCATCTTTCATAATTGGTGGAGGTGATGTGCACATGAGTTGGCTAAGTTAATTACTAGCAATCAACATATGTATATATGTTGTTTGGATGCGCAGCCGAGTACATAGAGAGTTTTTGGTTTCGATAGAAAACAAGTGAGAAAGCCAAAAACAGTTTGTCATTATCTAGTGTTCTTATAGTTGTTCAAGGTGATTCCTAGTTGAAAATTAGATAGCTTTAGAGAGGTAAAGTTAATCTTGTATTTGAGGGAAGAATCTTCTCTAATTGTTGAGAGTATTAGCTTTGAGTGTGTGAGGGTTTTGGGTAGTAGGAGTTTATTCATAAACTCAAGTTGTAATCTCTCTAATTGATCATAGTAAAATTTTTCGCCGGCTCCGAGAGTGGACTTAGTTCAATCACATTGATTGAGTGAACCACTATAAATCTTTGTGTTGTTTGTGTTGATCGTTTTCTTTGTTGCTCATTGATTAATTAGCATTGTTTATCACGTTTCCGCACAAACATTATTCACCAATATAAATACCTGTGTGCATAAAAAGACACCAGTAAGATTCAAATCGATTACTTCCTGCCATTGGGATTTTTTCATTCTCATCAACAAGCCATCCCGTGTTATTCCTGAAAAGAGTGGCAAAACAATTAGCTGCAATAGGCAGGAAAAACACGTCAAAGACACAATATATCCTATAACTCAAGTACAAACTCGACTAACCTGCATTGTTAACCAAGACATCAACTGTCCCCCATGCATCAACCGCCTGTGATTGTTCAAATGAAATGAAGCAATGTTGAATTCCAATAACAAATGATTGATGAAAGAGCACATTTTCTTACGGTTTTGATCATTGCTGCGACATCTTCTTCCTTTGAAACGTCAGCACCAAAAGCTAGAGCCTGACCACCAGAATCCTCAATCTACATAATAATACTAACTTGTTACATAAATCAAAGAATTCCAAGCTCACAGAATCAATTTTCAAAGTAAGCATCTAAAAGTTGAAACATTTAACTAATGATTAGAAGAATGAAGTGGCCTCTATTTGCTTAATTGCTCATACATTCATTATACTAAGAACTTGAAGCATTTTACAAAAATACAGAGAGTTTAATCTTGTTTACCTCCTTAGAAACTTGTTCAGCTTCCTTAGATGACCTCGCATAGTTAACAAGCACCTTACAACCAGATTTTCCGAGAGCTAAAGCAACAGCCTTGCCGATTCCTCTAGAAGCTCCGGTGACAATAACCACCGGAGCCTCCACTTTCGGACTCTGAGACGTTGCAGTGCTCGGTTGCTCTACCGCCACAGACTGAGCTCTAATTCCTGCAATTTTGACTCCATAAAAAAATTTCACTCGCTCTTCATCGCAACTCACAGAAACACACGAAAATGCGCGATCGGTTTTAGTTTTTACCTGAGAAAGCAGGAGAGGAAAAGACAGAACTCGAGTATCGCGACTGACGGAGCCGGATTCCGGCGAGGAGCGGACGGCGGCTCCGGTGAGAGAATTGGCGAGAGAGCCGAACTGGAGCTCCGATGGCGTTGAAGGAGATTGAAGCGGCGGCGGCCATTGAGAATTTCAGAATGGCTGGGGAAGAGAATGAAGAGGAGATTTGAGATCCCAGAACGGTCGCCGGTAGAAGAATCGATCGGAGTCTGAGAGCTTAAAACGAGATAATACTCTGCGCACTCAACTGAGTGACGACGATATATACGACATGTCGTCTTTACATAATCTAATCTAACGACATGTCCCTTGGATCGATCCGTCACACGCTTTGGACATAATTTGTTAACATTTTTCATTTTGGTAAACAAGAAAAATGAGTAAATTTTAAAAATAGTGATGATCTTCAGGATTAGACGATTAAAATATCTATCACAAGCTGTTAAGTACTAAATTACTCCTAAGCAGAAAATAGCAAAAATAAACGACTAAAGTGGCTTCATTCATTCAAAACACCAATTACACATCATAAGAGAGTTAAATACCAAAACTAACCTGGGCCACACATGAGGCTCACAATAACAGCCTACAAAATGATGGTAACAAAGTCCCCCCCCCCCCCCCCCCCCCCCCCAAAAAAGGCTTCGTACGTAAACAACAATTCTAGACCCTATTACCGAGACACTAAAACCCTAACTTTGTTTGTTTTCACCTTTTTCGCAAATCGTTTTTCCCAATTTTTAAATCATAACATCCATTCAACCAATGGAATCTCAAGTACCAATCGAGATTGACATTTCATATGGTGCTGAGGAAGAAGATGATGACGTCTCATTCGCGGTCATTCGGATCTTTGATCCTGATCAGTTATCTATTGAAGGTTTGAAGTCTCTCAAGCATTGGCTACTCAGACTCTCTGGTGTAGAACATCCAATACTGGTTCAACAAGTATCACCTACCATTCTCCTGATCGTATGGTGGGCCAATTTAGAAACAAGGAAATATTTCGGTGAGCGCTATCACGAATCTCGTGGTATTATGGGTCTTTGACTATTGTTGTAGAGCAATATAATGGCTTTGCTCATGTACATTCGGTGGTGGCTGTTGTGACCAAGGCTTGGGTGCTCGTGCATGTCGTTGACAGTGATATGTTAAGGCCTATTACTGTCCTACAATTGTGGGTTACCCTAGGCAACTGCCTAGGTAGGTATGTTGATTATGATCAATATAGTCTGCACTATTGGATATATTCGATTGTTTGTATACGTTGACTTCAAGCAGCATGTGACAACCAAGGTGAGCTTGCAACTTGGCCCACAAACTTGGATTGACTGCAATATTGAATATCTGACCTTGAAAGACTACTATAAGGGCTGTGGTAATTTTGAACATTCTGTTAAGGAATTTTTTTTTTTTTGGTGTACTGCAAGCATGCAGATAGACAGGTGTTGGTGAGCTGTGATACTCAGAGGGTACTAGACCTCTGGGGCATCAATCAAGAGGATCCGATTCTGGCTGGATTGGGAGGTGGAACGTTTTCCCATATGGAGGAGGGGCAGACAAGGCTAATATGTGGGTATCTACCCTGGGGGTTCCACTAGTATTTCCAAGGGAGGTCGTTAAGGAGGAAGTCGGGAATATTTTGCTCTTGATAGAGATGAACACTCATCCGGGACAGATTTCGGAGGTCGACTACGAGGTGGTGCAAGCTCGTAAGAAAATGAGAAAGTTAGAGGGCCGCATCACTGTTAAGGGGCTGAGACCTGAGGCCCAAAAGCATTGGGAAGATATTCAGTGTCGACCGTGAGTACTGTGGCTCGACAACAACTTGTTGCATGAAGTTTACTTGAGGAGCGCAGTTTGACGGCTCCTCTGGTTGGGACAAGAACCATTATCTCATTATCATCACCAGTTGTACCGCAATATATATGGTACCTAGTCAGCTAAGGAGTGGCATATATGAAAAAACAAAAATAGTCTTTGCTGCTCTGGTTTGTTCTTCTAGGTTATTTTGGACTTAATTGACGTCTGTATTATAGTATTTTAGGGTTTCAATTTATCGAGATGGGTATTCTAGTGGAACTCTGTACTACATTCACAATTATATATTTTCGCAATATCAAAAAAAAGGTACTCGTCCATGGGTGCCAAATTCTGGAAAGCGGGTCATGATGTGATGAGCTTCTTCCCATGTTGCGTCTTCCTTGGGAAGACCATTCCATTCCACCAGCCACTATGTAATAGAACAATTCTTGGAGTGGTGAACTGCCTTGTCCAGTACCTGTTTACGCTTCCACACAAATTCACCTGCTTCATTAAACTCTGGGATTTTTTTAGAGAGCAGGGTATCCGAGCCAACTCTGATCTTAAGGAGTGAGACTGAGTGCAACTTAGAGTGTGCCGGTGCGTTGTTTGTCAAGAAGACCCAATCTCTAACCTGGCACTCCTTCTCTGTGCGTTGTTTGTCAATGTTCTATTGAAAGGACTCAACCCCGATTTAGTTTCCTAAACCGGAATCAAACCCCTTCTGAAAGCACGAACTTGCAAAAACCATAGAAATTTTGGCAGAGTTTCACTATAACGCGGAATTACCATTAACCTGCACCCAAAAACACACTTCATCCTATGCCACAAAAGCCAAACCGTGGGCACCAATCCCATCCGGATTTCTCAATATCATAACAATAATGTAAAGTAGTAAATAAAACTGTACTTTACAGAAATCCGGGGAAAATCATATGAAAATATGACATCAGAGTAATCAGAGAAACCTTTGGTATATATATATACAAAAATATACAACAGTAGGCAAAACAAGAAACCTACTGGAAAAGAAATGTAGCATGAACACTAAGCCTCTGACTGCGATGTGCAACACCAGAATTTGAACTGCAAACTGGGCATTGAAAACAAAGAGCCCAGGGAAAGACATATAAACCGTTAGAGTGAGTGGACGAAAATAAATGTCTTTCTTCGAACAATATATGTTATAAAAATATATGCAAGTCAAAATGAATGAATATGATATAGTACACGAGGGGGACTCTAACTCCTCACGCGTACAGAGCATGCAGTGTAAAACTTCGTGGGGTCACTCATGGACATGCCCGCGCTAGTACAGTCCGAATCACGGGATCCCAGACCCACATGTGATTCTAGCCAGAAAGGCCTCAGGTCAGAGGTCTGCACCCCCCCCCCCTCGGTAAAGGCCTCGGGTCAAGGGTCACAGCCTCCCCCGGTAAACATCCTCGGGGTTCAGCCGGGATGCAAGTGTATCAATACAACAATATATACTATGATTGTACTCTGTGTAAACCAAATCATAAATAGTTCTATGCAAGTGTATAAACCATAATGTAAATGCGTATACGTAATACATAATTGTATAAGCATATTCATCGATGCGTATTTGCAAATGCATAATCGTAAAGCACATGCTCGTATAAATCATAATCTCATAAGCATACTCATGCTCTTAAAACGTGTAATAATGACTCGCAACTGATCAGTGAAAAGAAATGTCCACTCACAGACAAGCACAGCGCGCAAACCCGCTAATCCCGAGATCCGGCGAAAGATCCATCGCCCAATGTACGATCTCGATCCCCTGAATAATCACAAAATATAACTGATCAAAATCACAATTCATTACTCTGTACCACACCTCGGAAACCAACCATTTCCGGAAACATATAATTCAGATACAAAATAATCGACGAAAACTCCCAAACTCTCCACATAACCCTCGACTTAAAGTTCGATAATCAAATCAACTCAAAAATCTCAAGGCGATGATCAAAACGCGATTACGAACAAAACGGCATAAAACTCGTCAAATACCAAAAAGTCAACTCTCCGCGGGAGCGCCGGCGCAGCATCAACGATGACGGATTCGGCCAAAATCTCCATATCACAAGTATTCTTCAAGCCCAACATATTTCTTTTCTGCACCAAGCTCCAATTCCAAACCCACCGACCGAAATTGAGCCCGAAACCCACGGAATCCATGAATTCCGGTGAGTTTCCGGCGAGCTCCCAAACCTCAACCAATTCACAATTCCTTCACCCAAAAGCTTCACAAGGATGAGGGGAACCTTTCCCCCCATACCCCCGACCTCAACAGTCACCGGAGCGCTGCCCCCAACGGCGAAATCTATGGATTTCACCGAGCTCGAACTCCACTAAAACCTCACCAAATCTCACAATTCCAAGTCCTAAACCATAGGAAATCAAGAGAGGATTCTAACCATACCAAAATTATATCCGAAGGTGGCCGGAATCGTGAAGTCGCCGGCGAGTCAAACGGTGGTGCTCCTCCTCCTCGGTCAACGCGGGTCAAAGGCCCATTTTTGGTCAAATGACGGTCGAACTTCCCGAAACAGTGATTTTCGACAATTTTCCGATATTTATACTCGCGGCTCGATACGATCGACGATCCAAATCAAATCACATCCACATTTCGGATGACTCAAACACAAACGGATAAACACGACGAAATCACATGATTTCAAATATTCATAACATATTCCTCGGTTATCGAAACAATTATCTGAAACTGCCCATGAACTCGAAATCACGCGTACTACAATTCTTGTGAAGAGACTCAACTCAAATTCTCGTGAAGAGACTCAATTCAAATTCTCGCTCTATAATTAAGTCGTGAACTGAACCGCCAATTCAATTAATTTACGATAAACTGTGATTACTCGCTAACTCGTGGATTAAGCCGATTACTATACCGATTCTGGTTCAGGTCGTCACAAATCTACCCCCCTTAAATAATTAAGTCGTGAACTGAACCGCCAATTCAATTAATTTACGATAAACTGTGTTTACTCGCTAACTCGTGGATTAAGCCGATTACTATATCGATTCTGGTTCGGGTCGTCACAAATCTACCCCCTTTAAAAAAATTTGACCTCGAAATTTACGTACATACTAAGTGAACAGATGAGGATACTGCTCTCGCATACGCTGCTCGGTCTCCCAGGTGGCCTCCTCAACTGAATGATTCTGCCATAAGACCTTCACAAGCGGTATGACACGGTGACTCAACTCCTGCTCACGCCGATCAAGAATCTGTACCGGCTCCTTCACATATGTCAAATCTTCCCGGATAGGAAGCTGATGTGGTGCTAACACATGTGATGGATCTGGAATATACTTCCGCAACATCGAGACATGGAAAACATCATGTACTCGAGCCATCTCAGAAGGCAACTCTAATCTGTAAGTCACGGCACCAACCCTCTCTATGATCTCGTATGGACCAATGTACCGTGGTCGAAGCTTGCCACGCTTCTTGAAACGCACAACTCCCCTCCAAGGAGATAGTTTCAAGAAGACCCAATCGCCCACCTCAAACTCAAGACTCTTTCTTCTCACGTCCGCGTAACTCTTCTGGCAATCCTGGGCAATCTTCAATCTGTCCCAGATAATCTGAATATCCTCCATGATGCTCTTCACCAGATCAGGGCCAATAAGCCATCGCTCGCCCACCTCACTCCAACACAATGGAGTGCGGCACTGCCTCCCGTATAGAGCCTCATACGGTGCCATATCAATACTGGCCTAATAACTGTTGTTGTAAGCAAACTCAATCAAATGCAGTTGCTGGTCCCAATTTCCTCTAAACTACAAAACACAATACCGTAACATATCCTCGAGAGTCTGAAAAGTCCGCTCAGACTGCCCATCAGTCTGAGGATGGAAATCTGTACTGAAATGTAATCTAGTACCCAAGGCTCGCTGCAATGCCTGCCAGAACTCTGAAGTAAACTAACTGTTCCGGTCAGAAATAATGGATACAGGCACACCATGTAGACGAACGATCTCCGCCAAATACAGCTTTGCCAATCTGCCCACTGAAATCTTCCCCAGAAGTGCAAGAAAATGAGCGGATTTCGTCAAACGATCTACGATAACCCAAATACCAGTATTACCAGCCGAAGTACGCGGTAACTGATACATGAAATCCATGGTAATGTGCTCCCACTTCCAAACCAAAATTTCTAAGGGCTGCAACTTTCTCGCAAGCTTCTGCCTCTCTGCTTTAACCTGCTGACAAATCAGACATCTGCTTACGTATGCGGCAATCTCCCTCTTCATATTTTGCCACCAGTAATAGGCTCGAAGTGTACGAAACATCTTCGTACCGCCGGGATGTATCGCATACGCAGAACAATGAGCTTCGTTTAAAATCTCTTTCTTCAAACTCTCGTCCCTGGGTACACATAATCTGCCCCTGAATAGCAACGTACCATCATCACTCAACTAAAACTCTGTTGGCACTGTTTCTACCGGATTACGCGTGGGGGCGTAACAGGGCAGAAGCAACACGAATACACTTCCACGGATACTCCTTCCTTCCTTCCCTCGGTGCGTCCGAACGATGGGGCTGTTCGGGTGAACGGGCGCTCGCTCTCCTCCTTCGTGCGTGCGGGCTTCTTCCTTCGGGCGGCAGATTCTTCTGTCGGGCGTTTCCTCTCTTCTGTCGGGTGGTCGGATGGGCGGGTTCACGAGCGGCTGTTAGAAGAATACAACAACGAAACAGGCGGTCAGGGGTCGAGACGGGGTGGCCCGCCTTTAACGCTCCGATGCCTAAGTCAGATGATGTATCGGATATAACAGTCAAGCGAACATGCGAGCGGGTAGTATTTGGGTCGAGTGGATTAGTGTGTTGGAATGTGAATGAGTTAAGATGGAACGAATTGGATGGATTGAATGCCCTTACCTGTAGTAAATGCCTTACCTATATAGGTGGTTGAGTTTGGAGCTCACTTGTATTCTTCGATGTGGGACTGGTGTGCTTCTGTTGGTGTGTGGTTCGTGCGTTCGGGCGTGCGCCTGGCGGGCGCGTGTGCGCTCGGATGGGGTGGGTCTGGTGAGTGAAGTTGGAGCCTCCTTGGTGGTCTCGCGTGTGGTGTGGTAGGTGTTGCTAATCTGCTTAAGTGGATAAGTATATTAATCGTACAACCAATGATGCAATACTAACAAGTCCCCCAAGTCCCCAAGTCAAAGAGAACTTTCTTGACTGGGGAGTTGAAAAGGGGTTCGTGCGATTAACAAGAATACTTATCCGATTGAGCAGCGGTGTGTGATCCTGTAACCCCCAAGTCCCCCAACTCTCCGGTCAAGAAAGGGCTCGCATGACGGAGTGGGACCTGGGCGTCCGAGTATGTACCTGTTCGTTCAATCGTGTACCTGTTCCTGTATTCTGGGCTCGGCGTCCAAACTGATCTTGCTAGTTTGGACCCGCGCGCCCATGGAGTGTTGCCTTTTGGTGTACCTATGGGCCCGGCCTCCAAACAAGACTTGCCATATATGTTTGGAACCGCGCGCCCAGATGGGGTGGGTTTTGTAAGCATACATAAGTGCAACAGGGATATAGACGTAGATATGTAAGTGTGAATGTATGGTATGATGTATGAATTGAATGTATGGTATGGTGTGTGTATGTAAATGCTGTCCGTACGCCAGCGATGGGGTATACTACGCACGCCGCACGTCAACGGGGATGCCGTTGCGTACGCTGTAGCGTCAACGGGGCGATCAGGACCGCGACCTACAAGTGTTGCAGCGCCCACGATCACGTACTCGTGCCGCCCTTCAACCTCAGCGCGCGCAGAGGCCTCTGCCGCCTAACCCGGGAAGATTTCGCGCCCGGAGAGGACGGACCCCACACCCGGTCTAGGCTCATTGGTCTCGGTCCCATGAAGGAGAGGACGGACCCCACACCCTTACCGGAATCCGAGTCGGTGAATCGATCGTTAACGTTACGCCCACGGAGAGGAAGAACCCCACGCCCGTGCCGCCCATCGAGCTTAGCCCCGCTAATTCGGCTTGTACTTTTGTGATCGTCGAGGAAGGGCGCACCCCACACTCGCGTCGTTCCCGTTGCCTATAGGGGGGGACGGACCTCACATCCCTACTAGGACTTAGTTGGCGTACGGAGGGGAAGAACCCCACGCCCGTGGTCGCCTATCGCGCTTAGCACGCACAGAGGGGACGGACCCCATGCCTGTTGCCGCGTAAACCGATTTTAGTTCGTCAGGAGATGGGACGTATCCCATGTCTCTGCTATGAATGAGCTGCCGCTCGGAGGGGAAGAACCCCACGCCCGTGTCGCCCATTGATTTTTTGGGATACCCAGAGAGGGGACGGGCCCCATGCCTCTGGTTTGGAATGAGTCGGCGCACGGAGGGGAAGAACCCCACGCCTGTGGCACCCTTAGCGCGCGCAAGAGAGGGGACGAACCCCATGCCTGTTGCCGCCTACTGATTTTGGAACGCCCAGAGAGGGGACGGGCCCCATGCCTCTGGCATCTAATCCGGCCTGCATTTGTGCAAACGGGTAGGACGTATCCCACGCCCGTTGTCTGTCCGTTTTAGGGTCTGTAAGGGGAGGACGGGCCCCCTGCCTTTTCACGATAAGCAACCTGTATATTTGTGCGTACGGAGAGGACGTACCTCACACCCGTGGCTTTCAGCGCCTGCAACCTGCCAGGACTGAGTCGGTGCGTCGATCGCTAATGTTTTGCGCATACGGGGAGAACCCCACACCCGTGTCGCCCGTCAAGTTTAGCGCGCCATACCTGTTGCCGCCTAAATCGTGTTGTCAGTTCTTACCGCTGTGCGCACGGAGGGGAGTTCCCTTCGCGTGCGGTGGTGTTTACCTTGTTTGGACGTGCGCGAGTGATCTGTGTTCACTGGTCGTGTGGGTAGTGCGTCTTGCCTTGGATTTGGTGGTGCGCCGATGAGACGGTTGAGGTGACATTCCTTTTGACTTCTCTTTGGGAACCGTTGCAGAATGAATGCTGGCCGTCGCACTTAATGCTGGCGTCGTCATGATTGCTTGAAGGGCAGGCGTCATGCGCGTGGGCGCGTGGGAGTGGTGCATGGGTGCCATGTGTCGAACTGGTGGAGATCGTGCTAGGGTTTGAATTCAAGGCGGGAAGATGATGGGTTGGTACGGTTACTGAGAAGAGTGAGTGAACCGGACTGGGCCACGCGTCACGATCCAACGGTGGATACGCGGGAGTGGACGGCTGGCGTTCGCTGGCTGACGTCGGGCGATTAGTATAAAAAAGGGTGTGATCCTCGTCTTCTCTTATCACTTTCATACTTTGCCGAAGCTCCGCCCACTGTTCCTCCTTGGATTTCTGTTGTTCTTCGTTTTCTTGCCGGAGTTTCTTCGTTGGCGATCCTCCTCTCCACCGTAAAGAGGCCGAATTGGTGAGGCCCTTTACTCTGTTTCTGTTTGTTTCCCGTTTTTGGTTTGTGTTTCTGGATTGTTGGGTTTTTCTGCGTTTTTGCTTCTCAAGAACAGGGTGTGTTCTTGAGGTGGGGTGGGTTTGATCTGTTTTGGGTGGTATTTGGTGGGTTTTTTTGGTGTTTCTGGTGGTTTGCCTTCTGCTACTAAGTGTTGCTCTTTCGCCTGTTCGACCAATGTACCCTGGCGCATCCCATACGGGCGGAAGTCCCCCAGTCCTTTCGCACGCTCGGCATGAGCGAGTGCCCGATGGGCGCAGGCGTGCCACCAGACCATGCCAGCTGTGTTGTAGTTTTCTAACAAGGAATAGGAATAGGATAATTTTTACGAAGTGCTATATTTGTTTGGCTAACCTTTCGTGCGTGCGTCTGCAGTGAATGTCGAAGTCCACGGCTACCGATATGGATGAAGCGGTCAAGCGTCGTCTGCTCAGGATGCGGAATGTTGCCGCGAAGGTCCACAAGGTGGCGGATGACGGTGGTGGCCCGTCCGTCCCGGTGGATAGTACCCCACCTAAGACCCCTGTTGCAAGTGTCACTGACCCTGCCCCGCCCGTCCAAGAGATGCAAGTGGATGCTCCACGCCCGCCACCGGGTGATGCGGCTGGATCCAAGGCCCAGGCCCGGGCGGAACGTGAACAACAGCAGGTGGGGTGCGAACGGCGTCAGTCCGAGCGAGATGATGTCGGGGGCAGGCGGGAGGTTGTTCTTGCACTTTCGTCCTCAATTCGTGCGCCCGTCGCCCCTCCGTCTTCAAGTCGAGCGCCTGTTGCTGCTCTGTGTTTAAGTCGACCTTCAAGTCCTCCACGATACCTGTCTCATCAGTCTTCTCCGCTTTGGTCTTTGGGTCCTCCAAAGTCTTCCGAGTAAGGGGAAGGCGAGGAGCGGGCGCAGAAGCGCCCCCGAACTGAAGGATCCTCTCCCGGCCCCGCTTTTGGGTCGGGCGGTGATGTTGTGGATGGGCTGCGCCGCATGCTGGCAGATGGTGATGCATCTCTTGCGTCCCTGCTGCAGCCGCTGGAGGATGTCGCGCCTGATGAGTTGGATGTGGTTTTTGGTTCGTGCACCCGCATGATGCAGCAAGTCTTCCGCGTCCGCTCGCGGGAGATTGTGGAACTTGCACGCCTCAGGGCCGACGCGCTGGAGCACCGGAAGGTGGTGGAGGGTTGGTGGCCAGGGCGGACAAGGCGAATGAGCTGGCGCGTCGGTACGTCGCCCGTGCCGATGAGGCGAGTGTCCGGGCGGATGAAGCTGCTGCCTGTGAAGCTTTGGCGAAGATCGATCGGGATAAGGCCTTGGCCGAGGTGGAGTGTGTAAGCAGCGTGCTGAAGCGCGTTCGTGCTGAAGCAGCCGCCCGGGAGGCGTTCCTGGTGTCTGAAGTTGAGAGACTGACGGGTGTTCAGTTTCCTGCGTACGAGAGGGTGGTGGGGCCTTCTAGGGAACCTGCTGGGGCGGAGCTGGAGCCGGTGATCAGGCGGGTGGATCCGGGCGAGCAGGTAGAAGCTGTTGGGGTTGAGTCGTCGGAGGGTGAAGAGTTGGATGTTGATACGGGGGCGGAGTAGAGTAGCTTTTTTTTTCTCCCTTGTAATAGAGTAGGTCTTGTAATCGGGCGAATGAATGAAGTTTCTTTTCTTTTCGTTTGTGTGCCTTGTTCATTTTTTTTTGTTCTTTTTTTTGGCATCTTTTTGAATGACTCACGCGAACGCGCGCCAATTCCCTTGTTTTGAATGGCTATGGGTTTTAACCAAGTGTTACATATACGCGAGTGGCCTATCCCCAGTCCCCCGAGTGTATGGGCGGGCGGGTCAAGGATGAACGGGCGCGCAAATATAAACTACCGGAAAGAGCACAACAAAAGTACAATATAATAAGATCCTAACGTGAGTACTTCCCCAGATGTTGGACGTTCCGTGGGCGGGGTGTCCCGCCTGTCGGATTGCCTCCCAGTCCCCCAGTTGGGTTCGGATGAGCCTGAATGCGCTGGTCTGGACGATCGAGCGGTCTGTCTCTTCGTCCTTTCAGTGGTCTGCTGTTAAAATGTGGTCCCTCATCGTTTGCGCGTGGATCGTGCCCTTTGATCCGTGCGTTCCAAGGCGAGGACCTCTTTTCTGCCGCAAGGCACCGCGGTTTCCTCGTGATTGTATCCCCGAATGTGCCCGATCCCACGCTCGGTTGGGAATCTTCCCAAGAGCAGGTGCCCTGCAATGATCAATTTTGGTTTGCAAATCCCTGGTCTCCTGAGTATGGCATTGTAGGGGGATGGGTGTCCATGATGATGAAGTCCGTTCGGATCTCGCCGTGCGGGGAGTCGGGCGCGCTAATCTCGACCCGGAGGTTGTCGCTCCCGATTGGATATGATGTCTCGCCCGTGAAGCTGGTGATGCACTCGCGGTCCTGCGTCATCTTGCGTGCGGGCCTTCCGAGCGCCTTGTACGCGTCGAAATAGATTATGCTCACGGACACCCCATTGTCCACTAACACCCTCTTCACGAGGAATTGGTCGATGATCGCGTCGATCACGAACGGTAGGGAGCTATCCTTCGGGTTCTCCTCCTCGTCTCTTGCTGTGAAGCTAATGGTGGGTGCCTCCTTCCTTCCTGCCCTGGGCGCTCTCCCTGCCCCGATCGCCAGCACTTCCCTGCTCGTGCGATCGGGCGGCGATGTTCTCTCCTTGCGCTTGCCTTCAGATATCGTATTGATGGTCCCACGGGTCCTGGCGCCCGTCTGGCGCTGTCGTCCTTCCGCCTTGGGAGGGGTTGTCCGCTCGTCCTTCAAGTCTTCAAGGGCCTTCTTCAGCATAATGCAGCTGTTGGTATGGTGGGTGGCGGCGTTGTGGAATTCGCACCATACGTCCGGGAGTTGGCCGGTCGGAACCCCTGCTTTCGTCATGTTGTTTGGTGGCGGTATTCGGTGTCGATGCAGGCGGAGAAGCTGCTCGAGCGGTTGCCTATCGACCGTAAAGACCTCCTGTCCCGCCGGTCGGTAGCGCGGTGCTGGTGGAAAGCGGGCGCTCTGCTGCGCTTGCCCCAGCGCCTGGTTGTAGTCGTTGCTCTGATGCCCGCGGAAGAAAGGCCTCTGGTACTTCTGTCTGTGCGTGTCCCGGTTCCTCTTGAAGCCCCCGGTTGGCCTTTCGTCGTCCGCCAGCTGTCGTGGTTGGGGACTTGTTGCCTCTGGTCCGCTGGAACTGGGTTCGGAGGCGGACCCGTACACTCGCGTCTCCACTAACGCCTTCTGTACGACCAGGTCCATGATCTCGTCGTAGTCGAGATGCTCCTTCCTCACTAGCTTCTCTACGAATGGAGTGGCGAGTAGGTTATCCATCAGGGCTACCTTGGCCACTCGTTTATCAAGGTCCCTACACGTGCTTGCGAGCGTCCTCCATCGGTTGACGTAGCTCGACAGGATCTTGTTCATCCCCTGGCGGACCTTGAGGAGGATGCCCGTGGTGTTGTACTTGCCTTGAAGCCTGTAGCGCTTCTGAAAACTCTCCGCCAGTTCGAGGAAGGAATGAATGGACCCTGGTGGGATCTCGTAAAACCAGCTACGTGCTTCCTCCGCCAGCGTTTCCTGGAATAGGAAACACAAGGTTGGGTCCGAGTATCGGGTTCCGTCCGTGGTGGACCGAAACTCGTCCACGTGCGCGCGTGGATCTCCGCTCTCGTCGAACCGAGCGATCTTCGTTATCTTGGCATGGGGATCCCTTCCCCTCTCCAGTATGTGCGCCGAGAACGGACTGACCCGGGGGGCGAACGTCTCGCCCTGACCGACCAACCTGTCTTTGCGCAGGCGCGAGACCTCCTCCGCCAGTGCCTCCATCCTCTGAAGGATCAGAGCGTTGTTCGTCGGTGGCGCCGACTCTTCCACGGGCGAGGGCGCTCGGGCTGCCTGGGCGTTGGTCCTGTCGAACGGGCGCTGCTCCTCGCTGGTGGTCTCATGGGTCTCCTCGTGCTGCTCCATTTGCTGGCTGATGAGTGTGTCCAGTCGTTCCTCTAACCTCTGGCGGATTTGGCGCTCCTCTGCTCTCTCGAGCGCCGCCACCCGTAGCTCCTGGACCAGGCTGCTGAGGCGCCCCTCGCCATCGTCCCTGTCGGTCGCTAGTACATTCTGCCCCTGCGAGTCTGGCGACGTCTCCCCATCGGGCGTGTTGTTGCCGTTAGTCACCGGGTTGAGCATGTGGACCTTTGATTTTTGTGGTGTTTATACGAGGTTTGTAATTTGTAAGTTTCCCACAGACGGCGCCAGATGTTTCTACCGGATTACGCGCGGGGGCGTAACGGGGCAGAAGCAACACGAATACACTTCCACGGATAATCCTTCCTTCCTTCCCTCGGTGCGTCCGAACGATAGGGTTGTTCGGGTGAACGGGCGCTCGCTCTCCTCCTTCGTGCGTGCGGGCTTCTTCCTTCGGGCGTCAGATTCTTCTGTCGGGCATTTCCTCTCTTCTGTCGGGTGCTCGGATGGGCGGGTTCACGAGCGGCTGTTAGAAGAATACAACAACGAAACAGGCGGTCAGGGGTCGAGACGAGGTGGCCCGCCTTCAACGCTCCGATGCCTAAGTCAGATGATGTATCGGATATAACAGTCAAGCGAACATGCGAGCGGGTAGTATTTGGGTCGAGTGGATTAGTGTGTTGGAATGTGAATGAGTTAAGATGGAACGGATTAGATGGATTGAATGCCCTTACCTGTAGTAAATGCCTTACCTATATAGGTGGTTGAGTTTGGAGCTCACTTGTGTTCTTCGATGTGGGACTGGTGTGCTTCTGTTGGTGTGTGGTTCGTGCGTTCGGGCGTGCGCCTGGCGGGCGCGTGTGCGCTCGGATGGGGTGGGTCTGGTGAGTGAAGTTGGAGCCTCCTTGGTGGTCTCGCGTGTGGTGTGGTAGGTGTTGCTAATCTGCTTAAGTGGATAAGTATATTAATCGTACAACCAATGATGCAATACTAACAGGCACACCATTCTGAATCATGGTCTTCTTGTCCAACAGATAGGAATCTGTATCCTGAGCTTCCCGAACCTGATCAATCAACACTGGTCGGACCTGGAAGCTAGCCAACAAGGCTCCATCATCGTCCCATTCAAACTCAGCTCCCGTTGCCCGTAACTCGGCTAACATAGAAACTCTGGCCACACACATGTGAAACAATGAAGCTCCGGATTTTCGACTGAGTGCATTAGCAACGACATTAGCCTTCCCTGGATGATACTCAAAAGTGCAATCGTAATCATTAATCAACTCCATCCATCTCCGTTGTCTCATGTTCAAGTCTGGCTGCGTGCGCAAATAGGTGAGACTCTTGTGATCTGTGTATATCTTGCACTGAGCTTCGTATAGGTAGTGTCTCCAACTCTTCAAGGCTAATACAATAGCAGCTAACTTCAAATCATGAGTAGGATAGTTGACTTCATGTGGTTTCAGCTGCCTGGAACCGTAAGCCACCACTCTGCCATGCTGCATCAAAACACAACCAAGTCCCAATTTCGATGCATCGCTGTAAACCACAAACTCGCTACTGTCGTCAGGTAAAATCAGAACCGGTGCAGTAGTCAACTTTTCCTTCAAGAGCAAGTAACTTTCCTCACATGCGTCAGACCACTCGATCTTGACGCCTTTCTTCGTCAATCTGGTAAGTGGAGTGGCAATCCGTGAAAAATCCTGCACAAAGCGTCGATAATAACCTGCCAAACCCAAGAAACTCCTGATCTCTGGTACAGTGGTAGGTTTACTCCAATTCAACACGGCTTCAATCTTGTCAGGATCCACGCTAACTCCCTCAGTTGATATCACGTGACCCAAAAACTTCACGCTATCCAACAAAAACTCACACTTGCTAAACTTCGCAAACAACTGATTGTCCCGCAAAGTCCACAAAACAGCTCACAAATGCTTATTGTGATGGCCCACACTCCTGGAGTAAATCAGGATGTCATCGATGAATACGATCACAAACTTGTCCAGAAACTGTCTAAACACCTGGTTCATCAAGTCCATGAAAGCTGCGGGGGCATTGGTCAACCCAAACGGCATAACTAAGAACTCATAATGCCCGTACCGTGATCTGAAAGTTGTCCTGGCCACATCTGACTCTCTGATCCTCAACTGATGGTATCCGGACCTGAAATCAATCTTTGAAAAGACTGAACCTCCCTTGAGCTGATCAAACAAGTCGTCAATCCGCGGCAACGGATACTTGTTCTTTACAGTGACCTGATTCAGCTTCCGGTAATCAATACATAACCGCATGGAACCATCCTTCTTCCGCACAAACAGTACAGGAGCACCCCACGGTGATACACTGGGTCGTATGAAACCTTTCTCCAGCAACTCTTGAAGTTAAATCTGTAGCTCCTTCAACTCTGCTGGCGCCATACGATAAGGTGCCTGTGATATGGGTCCAATGCCCGGTAAAAGCTCTATGGTGAAATCGATCTCTTGAACTGGAGGAATACCCGGCAACTCCTCCGGAAATACATCTGGAAACTCTAAAACCACCTCAATATCACCAATGTCTAGCACAACTGCTGTAGTATCCACAACATGACCTAAGTATGCAACACAACCCTTCATCATCCGCTCGGCCTACATCGCTGAAATCACACATGGCAATGAAGTATTCTTCTCACCGCGAAACAATATCTCTGGAAAACCTAGATGTCGAAACACAACCTCCTTCTTATAACAATCGAACATAGCCCAATGTCTCTCCAAGAAGTCCATACCCAAAATCACATCAAAATCGACTATATCCAGCAATAACAAATCCCCGGCTAAACCATGACCTCCAATAAAAATCTCACAATCCCTATACACCCAACCAATACTCACAACCTCACTGGACGGATACAACACTCTCCACAACCCCGGAAGTGGAGATGCAGGCATAGTAGCTAAAGATGATAATCTATATGATATGAATGAATGCGTAGCACCTGGATCTAGCAAAGTAAATACTGGATAGCCAAAAACATGCAACGTACCAATAATAACCTCGGGTGAAGCTCTGCCCTCACGCAATGACATGGCATGAACCCTGGCTTGCCCGCCTGGTCGTTCACGCTGAGGGTGACTCTGTTGTCCGCCCTGGCCAGAAGACTGTACTGGTCGAGCCCCAGAAGTGGTACCTCGCTCTCCTCCGAAACCCTGAGTTACATGTCCACCAACACCCACATACTGGAGGCACTCCCTCGCATAGTGCCCCTTCTGGCTACATCGATAACAACTGGTAGTGCCTCGCTGACATGGACCATAATGATGCCTGTTGCAGAAGTTGCATAGTGGATACTCCCTCGGTATAGCAAAAGTGTCACCCGTACGTCGAGGATAGCTTGATCCGCTAGAACCCCTACTAAACTGTGGTCTCTATGGCTGATCCCTCCTCCATCTCTGCCTCTGTCTAGCTGAACTACCCGGTGGTCTATATGGTCCACTGCCAGATGATGATGCCGATCCAGAAGTGCTTGAACTCAGCCTCTTGGAAGGTCCCTGACTCGGTCCACCCTCCTCAAACCGTCGAGACTGGAATCTCATTTGTCTTTCCTTCTCGATATCCTCGCCTCAAAGTGCTGCACTCATAAACTCATCAAAGTTGTTCTGAGGCATCGTAGTCAGTGTCCCCTTAATGTTCAGGTTCAAGTCCAGCTCAAATCTGCGGCACTTGGCTTCCTCTGTAGCCACCATGTCACGAGCAAACCGAGATAAGCGAGTAAATCTGTCTCGGTACTCAAGTACTAACATACAGCCCTGTCTCAAATTAGTGAACTCCTCATACTTTCGCTGCTGTGTAGCCTGATTGAAGTATCTCCGCATAAACAAATCTCGAAACAAAGTCCACGGAGTATCAACCGGAACTCTATCGGTGCTAACCCACTAGAAGTATGCATCCGACTCAAGTAAACCAACTGCTGCCACTGTCATCTGCTCAGGAGTGAAACGCAGACGCTCACAAACTCATTCCACCTGAACCAACCATGCCTCACAAATCTCTGGATCAGCTGAACCCAAGAAAACAGTCGCTCCAGCAGTTCGAGCTTTGACCACAGGGTCAAAACGCTCCTCCATATGCAATACTCGCATCAGCAAGTCATGGGTCTGGCGAACCTCATCAGGATCCACATCCCTATTAACACGGGAACCACGTCTAGAAGTCATCCTAATGATACAAGAAAAGCATTAGTCACAAGCACAAGGAACGTAATCATGAAACTTTAGACATTTGAGAACACACAACACCCGAAGCATTGATGAGTAACCGATGGCCAGTCGGGTCTTCGCTCTAGACATGCTGTACATACTCAGATACCCTTAGTATCACAACTACAGAAGTCTACAAAACCTGAAACCTAATGCTCTGATACCAAGTTGAAAGGACCCAACCCCGATTTAGTTTCCTAAACCGGAATCAAACCCCTTCTGAAAACACGAACTTGCAAAAACCATAGAAATTTCGGCAGAGTTTCACTATAACGCGGAATTACCATTAACCTGCACCCGAAAATACACTTCATCCTATGCCACAAAAGTCAAACCGTGGGCACCAATCCCATCCGGATTTCTCAATATCATAACAATAATGTAAAGTAGTAAATAAAACTGTACTTTACAGAAATCCGGGGGAAATCATATGAAAATATGACATCAAAGTAATTAGAACGACCTCTAGTGCATATATATACAAAAATATACAACAGTAGGCAAAACAAGAAACCTACTGGAAAAGAAAGGTAGCACGAACACTAAGCCTCTGACTGCGATGTGCAACACCAGAATCTGAACTGCAAACTGGGCATTGAAAACAAAGAGCCCAGGGAAAGACATACAAACCATTAGAGTGAGTGGACGAAAATAAATGTCTTTCGCCGAACAATATATGTTATAAAAACATATGCGAGTCAAAATGAATGAATATGATATAGTACACGAGGGAGACTCTAACTCCTCACGCGTACAGAGCATGCAGTGTAAAACTCCGCGGGGTCACTCATGAACAATACATTTCTGCCTCAGGTGGGTAAACACTCCTCATTCGAATGCTGGGTAGCCTGATTAAACCCTTACCGTATAAACAACACCCTGAATGTAGGCCATGGAGTCGCAACAGGAACTCACACAATACCAGCCCACCAAATGCAATGATCTGACTCAGGCAAAACATCAACTGCCACGATTCTCTGCTCTGAGGCAACATGTAGACGCTCATACACGCACAACCAGGCAAACCGTGCCATACAATTCTTTGAATTCAGAATGCTCATCCAAACACACAATTCACTGGCAAATCACGCGTCGATTGATCATCAATAGGATCCACAACCGTACCGACACAGAAAGCACGTCAAGGAGGCATCCTAATGAATAAAACATCGTTTGAAACAAGTAGAACGTAATAATGGAACTTTAAATATTTGAAATCATACAACACCCGGAGTATTGATGAGTATCCGCCGGCCGGTCGGGTCACCACTCCAGACATGCTGTACATTGTCAAATATCCTTAGTAAACACGACTACAGAAGTCTACAGAACCTATAACCTAATGCTCCGATACCAAGCTGAAAGGACCCGACCCCGATTTAGTTTTCTAAACCGGAATCAAACCCCTTCTGAAAACACGAACCAACAAAAACCATCAAAATTTCGGCAGAGTAACGCTACTAACGCGGAATTGCCTTAACCTGCACCCGGAAAATACACTTCATCCTATGCCACAAAAATCAAACCGTGGGCACCAATCCTATCCAGATTTCTCAATATATCAACAGTAATGTAAAGTAATAAATATAACTATACTTTACAGAAATCCGGGGAAAATCGTATAAAAATATACATCAGAATACTCAGAGTGACTTCTAGTATACATATACAAATAGTAGGCCAAACTAAGAACCAACCATAAAAGAAACATAGCTCGAATACTATGCCTCCAACCACGACGTGCGACACCAGAATCTGAATTGCAAACTGGGCACGGAAACCAAAAAGCCAAGGGAAAAGACATGAAAACTGTTAGAGTGAGTGGACGAAAATAAATGTCTTTCGCCGAATAATATATGTTATAAAAACATATGCGAGTCAAATGCATAAAAATCAAATGGTACACGAGGGAGACTCTAACTCCTCACGCGTACAGAGCATGCATGGAAAATCTCATGGGGTCGCTCGTAGACACATCTGTGCTAGTACAGTCCGAATCACGGGATCCTAGACCCACACGTGATTCTAGCCAGAAAGGCCTCAGGTCAGGGTATCTGTTTCCACCTAGAACTATATCGGCACAAGAAACAGTCCCCACTGGTAGGCACCCTCGGGGATCAGCCGGGATGCGAGTGTATCGATACAACAACACATACTAAGACTGTACTCTGTGTAAACCAAATCATAAATCCTTTCTATGCACATGCATAAAACATAATATATATATATGTATGTATATTCGTATACGTATATTCGTATATGCATAATCGTAAAACACATGCTCATAAAAATCATGATCATACTGCATGCTCGAGTTCGTAAAACGTAAATAAAAGACTCGCAATCAATCTGTGAAAAGAAATTGTCCACTCACAGACTAGCGTAACGCAGTTCGAGTTAATTCCGTGATCCGGCGGAAAATCCCTCGCCAAACGAACGATCATGAACCCCTGAATAATCAAAAAAATCCATTTCTCAAAATCATAACTCGAATCCTCAAATCAAATCACAAGAAACAACTGTTCTCGAAAACATATAATTCAATTACGACGAATTTTTGAAAATCCGATAATCACACCTCAAAACCTCGCTATAATTTTCGATGCTCAAATCGAAAAACAAACCTCATCACTGCGATCGGGGCGCGATTCCGAGCGAAACGACATGCAACTTGTCGAAAACCCCGAAAAATCAACATTGACCACCGTTGACCGCCGCCAACGGCGGCGGCGCCACCCAAACATGAAATTTCCCGGAGGAACAACACCTATTCCACTCAAAATCATCCAACAAGCAACTTCCATAACTACACCAAAGTCCAATTCTCACTCTAACTAGCTCAATTTCATGCAAAACCAAAATCACACAAACTTTTCAATCCATGAATTCTCCATGTACAAGCAAAATTGGAACACCAAACTTACATGGTAGCTTCTTGGTGATGAGGGCTTCAAAGCCCAGTGCTTTAAGCAGCTCAAATCCGCCAGAAAAAGTTCAACCAAAACTCACAAAATTCCTAAACTTTTAACTGGAAAAATACTCCCCTCCGGCGTCCCACGCCGTCAACGGTGGCTGGGAAGATGAAGAGGAAGTCGAGGCGAGCAGAACGGGTCCATCCCCGAGCCCTGGGGTGGCAGGACGGCGACCCACCGCCGGCAAGCCACGGTGCTCCGTCGAGCTCCCTCCTCCACCGAGTTGACTCAGTCAACTCCATCAATGCATGTTGACTTTCCCAAAACAGCAACCTCCATATATACTTGCTATTTTAGGAAACTTCCAAAATACATTTTACAACAAACTTCAAACACACGTAACTTTCTCGTCGTAAATCTGATTTCAATAATTCTCGCGGCAACAAACTCATCTCAACATGTTCTTCAATTTCTACGCGAAGTCAAACACTTCGACAAATCCAAGAAAAAATCAACGGTTCAAACCATCACAAGCTTACCCGATTAAATAATCAACGGTTGAAAATATTCGCAACATAATCCTAGTAACTCGAAAAAATCCTCCGAAAGTTCCCACAAGCTCGAAATTAAATTCTCTACAACTTTCATGAAGGATCCCAAATCAAATTCTTGTCTGATAATTTAGTCGCTAACGAAGCTGTCATTTTAAACCGATTATGTCGAAACTTCAAATATTCATATTATATTCCTCGGTCGTCCAAATAATGATCCGGAATGGCCCACGAACTCGAAATCACACGTAAAACGACTCTCAAGAAGAGACTCAGCTCAAATTCTCGGCCAATAATTAAGTCGTGATCAAGTCTGGCGATTCAATCAATTATCGGAAATCTGCGATTACGCATAACCTCATGGACTAAACTGATTACACTGCTAATTCTGTTCCGGGTCGTCACACCAAATCTCACAAATCCAAGTCCTAAACCATAGGAAATCAAGAGAGGATTTTAACCATACCAAATTATAGCCAGAGGTGGCCGAAATCGTGAAGTCGCCGGCGAGTCAAACGGTGGTGCTCCTCCTCCTCGGTCAACGCAGGTCAACCGCCCATTTTTTGTCAAACGACGGTCAAACTTCCCGAAACAGTGATTTTTGACAATTTTCCGACTATTCCGTTATTTATACTCGCGGCTCGATACGATTGACGGTTCAAATCGAATCACATCCATATTTCGGATAACTTAAACACAAATGGATAAACACGACGAAATCACACGATTTCAAATATTCATAACATATTCCTCAGTTATCGAAACAATTATCCGAAATCGCCTACGAACTCGAAATCACGCGTAGTACAATTCTCGTGAAGAGACTCAACTCAAATTCTCGCCCGATAATTAAGTCGTGAACCGAACCGCCAATTCAATTAATTTACGATAAACTGTGATTACTCGCTAACTCGTGGATTAAGCCAATTACTATACCGATTCTGGTTCGGGTCGTCACATCTATTTCATAGGGTTCTGAGCCATAGTCATGTGATGCTTAAGTGAAGCCAGCAACTCATCACGGTTGCAAAAGGGCCCTTGTCTATAGTGTGTATTGGGGTAGAGCCAAGAAGGTACTTCATGACAGAAGGGGGTTCTTTGCCATACAATGCCTCAAAAGGTGTCATATTGATGGTTGAGTGGTGAGTGGTGTTGTACCACTACTCTGCCCAGTGTAACAATTCACTCCACGGTTGAGGCTCATCTTGGAAAAAACACCAGAGATAGTGCTCAAAGGATCAGTTGAAAACTTCAGTTTGTCCATTAGATTTTGGATGGTACGCTGAGATGTGGCATAAAGTAGTGTCGTGCATTTTGTGAAATGTAGTCCAAAAGTTGCTAATGAACACGAGTCACGATCAGACACAATAGAGCATGACATGCCATGTAATTTGAATATGTCCATCAAAAACACTTCAGTTAATTGTGTAGCAGTGTAAGGATGAGAGATTATAATGAAATGGGTGTACTTTGATAAATGATCATCGACCACAATATTGCATTACAACCATTGGACACAAGCAAACCATCCACAAAATCCATAGAAATATCGAATCATACCTCTGTGGGATGGGTAGAGGTTGGAGCAAAACAGGTGGGTTTATGGCTTCGTAAGACTGTCTTTAACAAGTATCACATTGTCAAATGAAGTCTCGAACATTTGTGCGCATACCTATCCATCCAAAGCTACGTTTGAGGTGGACCAGGGTTCTCAATATCCAGAGTGGCCAACCTATTTCGAGGAGTGAAACTCATGAAATAACTTACAGCGCCATTCTAATGATTCCAGCACAAAGAGGTGATTTTTCTACATCAAACGATCAGCCTCCAAAGAGAATCCTTTGTGCTGGTCTTGGCCGGCTTTGAGACTCTGGATGATTGCAGAGGCTATGGAATCCTGAGCACATGCTTTAGGAATTTGTTGGACCCCCTCAAACAATGAGGCTGAAACATCCTGAATAGCACACAATTCCGGTTGTCGGGAAAGAATATCTAGCACTTTGTTTGACCGCCCCGGCTTGTAATCCACTCTATAGTTATACCCCAGTAATTTGCTCAACCATTTGTGTTGCACCTGCATAGTAATGTGCTGCTCGCAAAGATGGTGGAGAGGTTGATGGTTTGTGAGATTTGTAAATTGGTGACCCAAGAGGTAAGGGCGCCACTTTTCAAGCACCTGTTCATAAGCCTGATTCTTGCAGAGAGAGCTTTAGAAAGGAATGCGACATGGTATTTCTATTGAGTCAAAACAGCGCGATTCCACAACCGTTGGCGTCGGTTTCGATTGTCAAGAGTCGAGAAAAATCTTACAGGGCCAAGATGGGTGCTATTGTCACTGCTGTTTTGAGCTAATTAAACGTTTCCACTGTCGGCACGGTCCACTGAAATTTCACCTCCCGCAACATTCAGGTCAAGGGTTGAGCAATCGAGCCAAAGTTTTGCACGAATCGCCTGTAAGAGCATCCGCAGGGGGGACAAGGAATTCCTCGAGGAATTCCTCTCCCGATTCCTCAAATAGGAATTACAAGAGGAAAAAGAGGTCCAAAATTCCTATTTACTGGCGGGGACCACCGTTTTTGGGAGAAATTCCTACGAATAGGAATCCCCGCTGCGGATGCTCTAATAGCCACATAATCCCAAAAATCCTCGCAGGCCATTAACTGTGTTGGGCTTGGGCTAGGCCTTGATACACTATTTTTTCTGGATCAAGAGCCACACCATGTTCCGCAATCACATGTCCCATATATTGTATTTGGTCCTTGGCAAACTCACATTTCAAAATTTTTAGACAAAGTGTTCTCATGAAGTATATTGAAAACCGATGCTAGGTGCTACATGTGAGAAGAAAAATCGGGACTATAAATCAAAAATATCTTCAAAAAATACAAGTACATACTTACAAAGATATGGCTTGAAGATGGTGTTCATAAAGGCTTGGAATGTTAGAGGAGCATTGGACAACCCAAAAGACATCACCACAAACTGATAATGACCTTCATAGGTGCGAAAAGCGGTTTTGTGGATATCCTCTTCGCGCATCTGGATTTGATGGTAACCGGAACAAAGGTCCAACTTGGTGAAGTACTTGGTGCCATGAATTTCATCTAGTAGTTCATCAACTACCGTAATGGGAAAGCGGTCTTTTATGGTAAGTTCTCGGTAATCAACACAAAACCGCCAAGTATGTTCCTTCTTTTAGACTAATAACACCGGATAAGAAAATTTGCTTGTACTCACATGGATCTTCCTCGCGCTAAGCATCTCTTCCACTTGTTTCTCAAGCTCAGCCTTTTGAGAGACCGCGTACAGTATGGGTACACATTAACCAGTCCCGTATTGGGGAGCAAAGTAATACGATGATCTATGGCTCGTGGTGGAAAGAGTGATGTAGGCTCCTCAAACAATTCATGATATTCAACAAGCAAGGTATGGATGGCAGGCTTAGTTTTTGGGCTGATAGGTTTATCTGGTTTGGTGAGGTGGGCTTGGGCTTAGACTAGCAAGGCTTACAATGGATGTGTAATCTGTTTGGGGTTGGTTTGGTGTGAGGCCGTGGAGTATGTGACATTTTCCCTCAACGTAAAAGATCACAATCTTCACCAAGAAATGCCATCTAATAAACCCTAGTATATCCAACCAATCGACACCCAATAGTAATCCACAACTAATAGTAAGAATGAAGGTGTGTGAAGGCATAGTCCTGGATTTGGACCAGAACATTCAAATCCCTCCCTAATGGAGTAATGATGTGGCCTGAAGCATCCTTAAATTTGAGTGACTGGTCGGCCTATATGCTGAGGCCCAATTCTTTGGCAATAGATGGGTTATGGAAGCTAGTGGCATTCCCACAGTCTATAAACACTTTGATGGGCCTCAAATTAATTGCACCATTGAACATCATCATTTGGCGCAAATAGGTATGGGTGATGGCATTGAGTGGATAAGTCTCATGTTGTACTTCTGTATCACACTCCTCGACCTGGTCTTCTTTGTGAGACATTCCAATATTAACAATACCGGTTGAGTACAAACATGGGTGGGAGACCAACACTCTAGGCATGCATAACACAATCATTTTGCTCATTCATCTCTTTGCTCCTCAAAAGATAGGGTAACTGTTGGGGGACCCCAAGTTTGGTTTTGAAATTGGGTTTGGTGGTCGTTGGTGTTACTTAACCGTTAGCGGGAGGAAGAGGTACAGTAGTTCCATGCACAATGATGGAGGAACGTGGGGAGGGGAACCATGTTTGGGCACGTTGAGCTCGTGCTGAATGTGCCTCGATCTGCTTTAGCGCAACTTGGCGAGCGAGCCATTGCGTCATTGCTAGTGTTTGTGGTTCTAAGATTTGAACCTCATTCTGGATCTTCGCATTTAGTCCTCCACAAAATATGGAAAGGAAATCTCATTTAGACTAATTTGGTGCTCTGTAGGATAGCTTGGTGAACTCAGTGATGAAGTCATCGACTGACCCAGATTGATAGAGATGGGCTAATTTCGCCTCGAGGTCCATGTTGTTTCCAGAACCAAAATGTTCCAGGAATGCGATGACGAACTACTCCCATGTCACCGTTGGATGCCTTTATTCTATCGAGTTCATCCAGATAGAGGCATCGGGGCCAAAAAAAGAGGCCATTGTATTAACGCATTCGTGTCAGGGCACTTGATGCATCCTGAGAAATCGCTCCACCATTGCTAACCAACCAATGGCGTCGTCTCCATTGAAATGAGGAATATCGACTTTAGGTGACTTATAAGGAGGAGGTGGAAGGAATTGAGGTTATTGAGCTTGGTGTGGAAAAAATTGAGGGAGAATGTTAGGTTGTGCTTGAAATTGGGTGGGCAAAGAAGTGGGTGGGAATGCGACAGAGCTAATGGGTTGTTGATGGGTGATGATGGTATAAAAACATGGCTGATAAAGAAAAAGGGTTGTGGTAGTAGGGTGGGTGGGAAAGGGAAACAATAAGGGGTTGTAGTTGGTGTTGGAGCACTTGAGTGATAATGGCTAATTGGTGAAAAATCTGGGTATGAACTTGGTTGTTCTGCAAACTCATGGCTGCCAACTATTGGTGAATCTCATCTTGGCCAGCATGGAGATACTCTATTGAGTAAATGGGTCACTCAACCCTGTTTGAGACGAGGAGTGGACGACAAACAGGGGTGGCTATGTGGTGGACACATCTGTGGTGGCCGAGTTCGTGGTAGATATAGATGGAAGGCTTGCGGAGGTGGTTGGAAAGTATGAAGTCATGGGTTGGGAGGGGTGGGGTGAGGGCCTTGGAGGCCTCATATCGCTGCTGGCTCCGGGTACTAATGTTATGTACTCAACTACTCCTGAGCAGAAAATAGAAGAAATGAAATACTAAAATGGCTTCATTCATCCAACTTGTCAATTACACATCATAAGAGAGGTTAAATATCAAAACTAACTGGGCCACACATGAACTTACATAACAGACACTACTACACAAAATGCGACAGACAACAATGATTACCTATTGTCTGTCAGCAGCCAACTGTTGTAATAGTGAGCGTTGTCTCTTGATATTGTCACACAATGGTCAATTTGAGCGTTGTCTTCTACAAGATGGCACAGCGGCTTTTATTTGGCGACCGTTGTGTGATTGGAATGTCAGGCCATGTAGATGTCATGCCAGGCAGTTTTGATTGGGTTAGGATGACATGGCATATATCTCACATAACGGTTTGAAATCTTATGTGATTATTGATCACACAAGGATCTATAATCCTTGTCTGATGATTGACACACAATACTTTAAAATATTTCTTGACCATTGTGTATTATTTTCTTAGACAACACAATAAAACCATTTCGCAACTATTGTGTGGTGGCATATGTTAATTCTATCTCACACAATAGATGAAGTTTTTTGTAACCATTGTCTAGTTGATTTTGTTAAATAGTAGAATCTTTTTGCAACAGTCTGGATAATTTTGAACCACTGTGTGGCTTTTTTATATCTATTGTGTGAAGCACAAGTTGGAACTACAATACACTCCCACAACATTAAAATTGCAAAACCAATGAACCATTGTCTGGAGGTATACCAAATGAACAGTAGAGCTAAATGACCAAGTGAACATTAGAGTTAAATGACTAAATGAACAGTGTTGTCATTGAATCGAAATCCTAATTTTAAGCACAATTGTATAACATTACAATAGATCTTAGTCTGATTCATCTAAAACATGCCCTATGCTCACATTATAACAAAATCGGAACATAGTATATGTACGAATCGTCATAACTTGCAAAAACCGCATAAGTTTAAGGTAAGTTATTCATAACTAAAATTTGCTGGAACATATAAGCCAAAAAGTACTGATTCAATGGCAAGCAAAAGAACCAAATCAAACTTCAACACACCAAATTCAAAATAAACTTGGCCCATTTAGTCATCATTTCATCAAAGCTTGCCTCAGAATATGCCTTTGCCGCTTTCCTGCTTTCCCACTAAAATATCACCAAATACTTTGAATTATAATTTGAAGTCATGATAGAAAAAGGATACAGTACCATTATCTAATCAACACCAATGCAAATTACCCTAACATTCTCCCACTTCAACCATAAATTAACATAAACATACAGTACACATTATGCAAAATACCTTAGAGGCAAAATCTAAATCATTGTCTCCATAGATCTCTTTCAAGTAAAACATGATGAAATATCCACAACGCACAACATCTTGCTGCTTTAGAACTCCTTAAATATAAGAGAAAAGTTTCAAGAATTAGGCAAAACAAATTCTAATTAAGGACCTACCATTTCGAGAATGGATTACAAAATGTACATATGTACCAGCATCGGTTTCCACATAACTGAATTGCGGCCTTTCTTGCCAACGTGTACCTTATACATTGTTACAATACTACAACATAACATGCAAATTCCATAGTATTAAGTTTCATAATAACACAGTAATATACATCATTTCTGATAAACAACAAGGACTAATAACTCGGTATCATTTACGTGTCCACAATACCCATCCAATCTCTTGTGGGTAGGCACATTTTCAACGGGTACAGAAAATAAGCAGTTTCATTTGTTGGGTCTAGAACTGTCAGCATCCAATGATAACTACATGTATGTACAAAGTGATGAATTAGGATCATGTTAGCTAGATACATACAACCAATGCATATATTGTGACATAATCCAGAATACTAATTAACTTCTTAGAATGGTATGACATAATAAAAAGTTGGCCTGGTTTTGCAGTAATAAGCCGATCCCTAATATGTCTAGACCCTGCAGGTTGGCCACCCATTGTTGTATCACCAATTTTTTCTGGATCAACAAATGCAATCATGTTCTCCATTTTACTTTTGACCAACACATCATAGAGGCACCTAGTTAACATTTAAAATTAGTTTACAATCTGTATTGATCACCATTTATAGAAACTATGTAATGTACATGAGACTGACATACTTTACCTTTGGTACATTGCAATACAATTTTCAATGAGTGCCTCCATGTTTGCAATTCTATCAATATCCTTCCTCTCAAACCATGACTCGCATCTAAAACCAAATACCATTTTCTCCATCTGAAATCGATATACTTTGGCATCTTTCAAAGATTCATTGGACCAAATGCATAGCTCCTTTACTTCAAATGGTGTCCCAGGCTTAAGCCTGTCCAAATTATTGGCCTTATCATGACCTTGTCCAAACGATACAATCCTTAGTTTCTTTCCACCAGTCACTCCCTAGTTCTGATTCAAAACCAATGAAATAAAAATAAAATAGGTTAATATTTTTCATTTTATGCATCTCAAGGCTTAAACATTATATTCAACTAATCATTTTAAGGCACAAATAATTACCTCCACTGGTTCGATTAAAACCAAATCTGTAGGCCACCGAACACAGCTTCCCGTGGCTTTGAAATTATCTTCTTCTCCATTCCATCCTTAACCCTATTGATTGAAACATGATAATTTTCTTCTCCCAAAGCAACACCATGAATTGTCATATTTGGATCATTACTAAGCATACAAATGCCCTTCGCAACAATCTAATCTATGGTGCCTATAGTTAACTTGCATGGAACCTCATCAGATGCCCAACAGTGACATGTGTAAGAAAAATTGATATACTAACAATCATAATTTATTTATTTTGACATATATTAGAGCAAGTTAACTAATTTTTATATTACTTTGGCTCTATTCAATAGTGATGTCACCTCCACAATTTCAGCTTCCTTTTTCTTCCTCTTCTTCTCTTTTTGTTTGACTTGTTTTTCAACCACAGCTTTCGCAGGCAATTTACAGCTTCCAACATCAGGTGAATCTACCAACCCATTCTCCACCTCACACACGGCTTTACATGCTCACCAACATCAACATGCTCTTCTTGCACACCAAACATTGCTCTATCTACGCCACCTTCCTTCATATAGTTCAATGTTGCTTATTCTGCAAGTGCAGCAACATCCACCCTTAGTGATGCAACTCTTGAACAACTCCCTTCACCTGAAATTGGTCCAGCATTAAGCACTTGTTATACGTTGAGTTTTGTAGCAACAACATTGCCTGAGTCTAGTCTGTTGAGGATCTGTTGAATCATGTTTGCCCATGTAGCATTTATGATCTCTCTATAATTGATGGTGCAACCTGTGTTATAATATGTGGTGCTACCTTTGCAATAATGTCCGGTGCAGCCTCAGCCATATACTTCTGCACACTGATTTTTACTGTCTCAGCAATAGTCTCCTTCTTGCGCTTGGTAAGGTTGAAGAAAGCATATGGATTAACATATCTACCAATGCCACGCACCCTTCCACTATGCTCAGGGGTCCCCAAGGCAAAAGTCCAGACATCATCACTTCCACTTACTATGATTTCACCTTCTTCTACCTTTTTTTTCAATTCATTCTACACAAACATAATTAGTTTCAACAACGTCAATTATCACCTTATAAGTACTAAACATTAAACAGAAATCACAAGCACTTGTACTTACTATTTTAGCAGCAATCTTTATCTCCAAAGGTTCCATCCTTTTTCAGCCTACAAGCGATCCATATACTTCCTCTATCCAAATCTTCCTCTTCTTCCATTTTTTCAAGCTACATATAAAGTTATATACTAGTTTCAGCCAATGAAACAAGCCAATTAAACGTATGATTTCGTCGCCCAAGTTGACTTAGACAACAAATTAAACAACCTTCGTCGTCTAAATCGTTTTAAAAAATACATCCAAAAATTTGGCGCAAAAAAAAACTTCCAAATTTTTGGAGTAGACGACGAAACTACATGATTTTGTCGTCTAAGAAGTCACCTAGACGACGAAACCTAGGCGTTTCGTCATCTAAGTAGTATTTTATTTAATTTTAAAAAAAATATTAGGTAGCTACCTGCCTAAAAATACGAAGAAATTAGCCGTCAGATGTAATCATTACTTTTATATAATATTTTATAAAAAAAATTAAAGCCAATTCAGTAGAGTTAAATATTCAATCGATATAGTTTTGTGAATATCGACAAAAGTTTTAAAAACGGAAACGATCGTAAATATTATTAATCGTAAAACTATTTTCGACATTACGAGCATTTCCACTTACGTCGAAACTTTATATATCAATTAAATATAAATTACAGTAAAATTGACATAAAAAATTAGATTGACGAGTTAATATTTGTTATACATCTACTAATGTTGTATACCTTAAGTGTTCGTATGTCTTTATTTACTCTACATCCATATTAACGAAATTGAAATTGGACAAAATAATCGTTAGATATATTTATCACTTATATTCATCACCACTTAATATGTAAGTAGACGAATTTTCATTCAATACAAAATTCGTTAAGGGTTTGATCGATATAGTAAACTATAAAATCAAAATTTCAACGAAACGGAAACATTGATATACGAATCTTCGTAACTCCAATTTTTGAACCGTAGACACCACAGTCCAAGAATTATTTACACAATGCCCTAGATGAATATAATCCATAATTTAACGTTGATACAAATTATTGTACTCATAGAGGTTAGATTGTGAAAATCTACTTAGACGACGAAACAATACCACTTTCGTCGTTTAAGTCTTTTAAGGTTTAGGGAAAATGGATTAGGGTTAGGGCATAGGGTTTAGGGTTTGCCCATGTACTTAGACGACGAAAGATACTACTTTCGTCTTCTAAAATATCATCTTTATTCCAAATTATCCTCTTAAATTTGTTGATTCTAAATCATTCCTGTAAGATAGAACTAATGCATGCAAACATATGTATGTACACTTTTAATTAATAAAGCTATTTTACTTAATAATTAATAATTAATTTATGCGCTATAATTAATATAGATAATTCATATCACTCCTCATCATTTACAAATTCATATCACTCCTCATCATCATAATCATCATCGTTTGAATGATCCTCCTCACTAACAATTGAATACTCCTCATCATCATAATCTCCATCGTCTAAATCATATCTGACGTCATCGTCATCCTCCAGTTCCTCTTCAGGGGTATTCTTCTCTAACTCATTAATCTTCTCTTTAGTAAGATCTGTGGCGCCATCAGGCATGGGTAAGTGTTCGTTAGACCGAATCAATTTCCTTATTTCGGGAATGATAGAAGTATTAGGCTCTTGATATGCATTGTCATTATGCATCACAGTGTCAGTTAGAGGTCCCTTCAAGTGTTGTGGCACTCCATATTCCTCGGTGAGACATATGGTTTACTATTTTCCAACATTCACCAGCTTTAGGATCATTCAGATAGAACACCTGCCTAACTAAGGTGGCAAGAGCAAATGGCTCATCTTCATACCAGCTTGAGTTTGTATCGACTGATAAAAGGCTCAGATCTTCCTTCGTATGCTTGAACCATTTACACTTGAATAAAAAAACGCTGATATCATTCCCGTAAAATAGCTACACGACATTAATAAGAACCCTATAATAGACATCAGCGCATTCGCCAACCGTGATCCTACTATTTTGTGCTCTTCTTCCTTCATTTCGAACCAATAAATAAAACTTTACACTATTGACAAAACATCTGGGGCATATATAGTGTTGCACCGGCTTAGGCCAACAAGTATTTTCCCATGACCACCACCCATCGTGGTTACCGGATTTTTCTAGATCAATCATTTGCAAAAATGTGAAGAATATATATGAATGTGTATTTAATTTCTACCAAAAATTTGACATAGTTTCCACTAAAAATAAATGAAACCAAAACCTTGCAAGGCAAAACACTTCGCATAAGCAAACACCAATTGTCATTCGAATTTACCGTGGGCACATATTCCTATCCGGATTTCTTAATAAAAAAAAATTAATCACAAACTTATATGCATGCATGGTTTAAATTAATTAAACATACGTACCCATTGGAGAAAATAATCAGAGAACTTCTTCTTAAGTACTTTTTCAACCCAGTTATGACTCTTGTCCGGTTTGGCTCTCTGAATTTTCTCCATGTAAGCTTGCATGTATGAGTCGACCTCGTTACAGTCTCATAACACTACACAATGCGCTTCAACAAGTTCTTCTTTAGTTAATCTTTCGTTTAATACTCCTCTAATCTGTTAAACAACATCTGTGATGATTGGAAGATTGTCGCAGACATTTGGATTGGAAGCAGTGGTCAGGACTAGATATTTGAGATACATGTTGCAATAGGTAACACAATCATGTATTATGTATGTCTCTGCTATAGAACCATCCAGAGCAGATTTATTTTTGATGAATCTTTTATACTGTTTGAGTTGTCTGCAAAATTGTACAATTAATTATCTGACGAATATTAGAAACTCAAAAAGATATGTAAATAATGAAAAAATATTATAATTAATTGTACATTTCTTGAGAATACATCTAAGTGTAGTGGATCGGACCAGAAAGCGGCACTTGTTCGGGAAGGTGGATCATGAGGTGAATCAGGATGTCAAAGAAAGTTGGGGAAAAATCCTCTCTAATTTGCAAAGGATGTGTACAATTTTGTATTATAGTTCGACCATATCTAACTTCTTCAACAACCTAGCGCATAACCTCTGCCACCATCTGCACAATGCCACTATTGGTTCGACGACGTCACAAGGAAAATATGGCCGAATTACCACTGGAATAAGACGTTGCAGCATAACGTGATAGTCATGAGTCTTTAGACAAATGAACTTGTATTGCTCAACGTTAATTGCTCCAAATATATTTGCTACATGAGTAGACAGATAACGAATAATTTTAAACTAGTTGAATACAGAACCCTTTAGTGTCGGCTTCACTATTTAAGGTGAATCTGGCATCTTGTTGTACACTTCTCTTCTATCCCTCCTTAACCATAAGTAACGGTGTAAACTCATAGATTTCAAATCTTTTCGTGCTTTGAGAGTATCTTTAGTCTTTAACTTAATACCGAGAATTGTTCACACCATGTTGTCGCTCACATTCTTTTCTATGTTCATGACATCTAGGTTGTTCCTGAGTTTCAACTTCGACCAATAAGGCAGTTCAAAGAAAATACTCATGTGATGCCAATAGCTAAGATTATGTGGAGGGTGTAATTTGAGTTTCTTCACATCGACGTCATTGGTCAACACACTAAAATAGAAAGCTATTTAACCTCTCAAAAATCTCTTCGGTAGACCACTGTCGGGCTTTAGGATTATTCTCTGTCGTCCCGTCGAAATGATCATTATCCTTTCGACACTGGTGATCGTGAGAAAGCCATCTACGGTGGCCCATGTAACACACCTTCTCCGCATGCCAACTAGAGTTGACGTCATCCAAGCAGACAGGACAACCATTATATTCTTTGATTGTGCAAGATGCCAACATCTCATACGCAGAAAAATTGTTGATGGTCCATATTACGGTTGCTCTCATCATAAACATTGTGTCAGTGAACTTGTCATGAGTTGGGACTCCATTTTCCCACAACAGTTTCAACACGTCAATCAATGGTCTGAGGTACACTTCAAAAAAAATTCAGGAGATTTAGGACATGGAATTAGCAGAGTAAGAAAATTAAATTCTTTGCTCATACACATCCACGGTGGCATGTTGTACGACATGCGAATAACTAGCCAAGTACTGACTGTAGTGCTATTATTACCCCAATGATTGAATCCACTTGTAGAAAGTCCGAGTCTAACATTTCGAACATCTGCTGCAAAGTCTTGAAACTCCCTGTTGAAATGTTTAAAAGTCTCCACATCCGCCACGTTTCTGAGCACATCAGCATCTATTCTCTGTTCTGCATACCATCTCATCGCCTCTGCTGTGTATAGAGACATGTACAGACGCTGTAGTCTGGGAATCAATGGAAATATCGAAGCACCTTCACAGGAATTTGCTTCTTCGAACTCCTCGTATTCCCCCGGTTCAAGTATATGTACTGGTTGCATACAAGACAGTAGTACAAATGTGCCTACTCTTTGTAAAATAGTACACAATCATTTATGCATGCATAAATTTTCTTGTACTTTAGGCCGAGGCTGTTCAAGATCTCTCTAACCTTATTATGGGTTTCTGGAAGTTTTTGATGATCAGGAAATAATTTACATATGTGCTCCTGCATTTCATCAAAACCACGGTCTGAAATTGTGTTTTTCACTTTTATCTGAATTTTCTCTATTACATATCCCAATGCATTCTCCTGGATATCCATGGTACATCAGGGTCTTAGCTTCAAGTAGCATCCTGTTGTACTTATCCATCTCAATAGTGTCAGTGACCAAGGTAGCGAGGATCACTGTTCGAAAATGCGTCCGCCTAGGCGCTGAAAATAACAAAAACACCTAAGTTTTACCCTAGACCCCCTTCCTAGGCAGTCATCCGCCTAGTCAACGCCTAGGTAGCCGCCTAACTCAAAAACAGACAAAACATAAACCTTCACATTTTAGTATCTTGACTTACTTCGGATTGGAGATGATAGTCTTGCGAAGTCCATCGGAATATAAGTTAGAGAACTTGAAGACAATGTATTCTGATGACATTTCTTGATTATTTTTGTACATATATAATATACTAAATAATTATATAATTAATTATAATTATAATTATAATAATCCGCTTAGAATCCGATTAATCTTTCGCCTAGGTGCTACGCAGTAACTCAACCGCCTAACGCCTTTTTGAACATTAGCAGGGACTAATGAGTAGTATCGTAACCTCAATCTTCATGTTGATGTCCACCAAGACTAAATTTCAGAAAAGCATCATGGACCAAATCCACAGTAGGGTGCCAAGAAGGGGTGCCACTACCGCTGGATGAGACACTCTGGTAACTGTACCATGAGTTGAAGTTTAGTATTGAGTTGAAATCTACTACTTCACCGTATTCACTCCATGAAGTGTAACTCCTCATCATATCGTGGTTATACAAGTGTTGAGACATAACATTACTCTCCACAAACTGATGGTTAAGACATTTCTGCACAAACTCCTGTAACGCTTCTTTCTTTGACCATATTCCATCGCAAATAACATAAACTCTCTAATTCCATCCATATACCTCTCATCACTTATATTCGTCAACTGTATCTAACTCTTGTCCATATTTCTATCTAAGTTAATTAATTATCATATTATATAATTTTTCAACCAATAATTAATTAATCTAATATACTATATATATTATCAAATTACATAACACAATTAAGTTAATATGTTATAATCAATCTAATATACGATAAATAATTTAGCTAATATTATATTATATTATATTATTAACTTAATATAAATGCATTTACATATTATATATATAATTTTTCAACTAATTATTGTAACATATATTAAACAACTAGCTACCTTTCAAAAAAACTTGCTTAACTATTAATTAAACATACAATTAGCTTAAAATTAGCTTAATTAACAATATATTAAACATACATACAATTAATTAAGCTTAAAAATTAGCTAGCTTAACAATTAAAGAACCAATTAACTGGCTTAATCTAACATTTTTTAATTAGTTAATCAAATTAGCTTAACTTATATACAATTAGATTAACAATACAATAAAACAAGTAATTAAGGTCGCCGAAAACTATATATTCACCAGAAAATTTTATCACCGTACGTAATTAAATTTTAAAAAAAGTACCGAGAGAAACGAATTAATACCTTCACCGATAAAGAGATAAGTGGGTAAACTAGAACTCCGAGGGTGGAAAAATCGATTTTAATTTTGGCAGCCAGAAGGTGGGTGTTGAGAGAGAGAGAGAGAGAGAGAGAGAGAGAGAGAGAGAGAGCAAATAAATTCCTAGTCTGGAAAAGAAATTTGATCTAAATATATAATTGAGTTTTTTTAGACGAGGAAATAATTCGTTGTCGAAATGTAAAATTTCATCGTCTAGGTACATATCTAGTTTCGTCATCTAGGTGATCACTTAGATGACGGATTATATTATTCGTCGTCTAAGTATGTACCTAGACAACGAATCGAATAGTATTTTCGTAGTCTAGGTTGTTAAATTTAAGTCGACGAATTACATAATTCATCGTCTCAGTGTTCATTTAGATGACAAAACTAGCTTCGTTGTCTAGGTATGTCAAACTTAGACCACGAATTATATTATTCGTCATCTTAGTGGAAATCTAAGACGGCGAATTGTATAATTCGTCGTCTGAGTGTATTTCTTAGATAACGAATATCATCTTCTGTCGTCTAAGTTGGACTTAGACAACAAACAAACAAAATTAGGAAACGAAAATAAATTTCATCGTCTAAGTCGCACTTAGGCGACGAAACCTTTAATTATGTCACTATTTAGTTATATATATATATATATATACACACACACACCTGTAATATACATATACATATCCTATTGCTACTATATAGATATAAATTTATTTATCCATATCACATATTAACAATTTTATATTTAGAAAAAGACAGCGAATTGACAATTATAGTATCAATAATACAAAAACTCATGCACCATAAGATTTAGACAACCCAAAACATGGGCCCATGACTCAAAATATAGTAGCACAAATCCAATCCAATAAACAAGCGAAAAATATAATTTTGACTCTGAGTTTAGATGCTTCCTCGTCTCTGAATCATGACAAGGTAATCAAATTGAATTTTTTTTGTAATACCATTTTTCTATGGCATCACCCAATTCAAACTCAGATTCTTGGTGACTTTTATAGTGTAATTCTCCACTCAGATTCTTAGTGACTTTTATAGTGTAATTCTCTCTGTCTCTCTCTCTCTCTCTCTCTCTCTCTCTCTCTCTCTCCAGTATCAGCACCTCTGAGCTGAAACTTAGTAGCAGCCGGTATTCCGTCATGGACTCTATCGACGTCGATCACTCCGACCTCAACTCAACACTATCGCCGCTCACTACACACCTCGACATCGCCGCCTCACTCTGTTTCTAGTTCGCCGCACGACCTCGATCTCCGCTCTCAATGATCTCAAACGCCGCCAGCCTCGGTGTGTCGTCAATTGCTTCCTCTGGCACCTTGCACTCAGCCGCAACTACCTCAAGTCCTCTGGAACATCAAACGCGGTGACACACCCACAGGATCGTCGCACGTGGTCACGATCTCCTATGCGCTCTCTGTCGCTGAACAACGACACACTCAGAGCTCACCTCCTCATCAGCCAACTCCAAACAATGTCGTTGGCTCCTCGCCATCGCGGCATGTCTCACCTCGCGGCCTCCCAGCTCCAGTGCCACACCCCCTTGACCGCCAAACACAAAAGGATCCATATCTCCTCATCTCCTTGTGATCGATTCAATACCAGCGGCTCGCCTTGCACCTTTGCGATTCTGCTTGGCTGAGCAGTGTTGCACCGCCCTCAAGCTTTGTTCAATAGTAGCAGCTTGTTTCTGCACCTTTTTGGTTTTTTTTTTATATTTGTGAATTTTTGGATATTAATTCGTCATTTTTATCAATCGTTTTTTCTTTTGTTGAAACTGTGCGTATTTTTCAGTAGAAGTACCACAAGAACGCCTTCCTTCAGCTTCTCCACCATGAGAGGCGTTCTTTGTTATGAGGTATTTAGGATTTTGTGTTATACCAGGATGTGATTTTGGTTCATTTTTTTGCAGTAGCAGAAAATGAACATGTGTGATTTATACCAGCAGAATATGTGTGAATTGGTTTTTTTTTATTAAACTGTTGTGATTTAGTTTTTTTTTTATGGGTGGTTTGGTTTAGTTTGATAGATGATTATAGAGGGATAGTAGGGATTGACAACCCGACTAAATTTTGTAGTGCTCCTACTACATCGATCTACTTTGTTTTTTAGTAAAAGTTTTAATTGTGCTACTGTTCTTTTTCTAAAACTAAGTAAAAAGGTTCTGGTGTATACTGATGTGAAAGTTATTAGTGCTACTATTCTGGAGTTTTTGTTGGCAATATTTGTCGTTTGAACTTCAAAAGATCAACCACTATTTTATTCTGGGAACTGCTACTGATAATTGCATATTAGATGCAAGACTTATTCGTGTCGATGTTTTTTTTATTGTTTGAAAGTCGTGGAGATTTGCTTTCAAATTATTAATTGCTATTGAGTTTTTGTGTTGTTTTGTATTCGGTGCTACTGTATTTTTGGAGTCTTTGGAGTGCTACTGCATTTTTGCTTCGTGACTGCTACTGCAATTTTGACTAACGCCACTGCATTTTTATTTCAGGGACTGCTAATGTATTTTTCTAATGTTAGTGCTACTGTATTTTTCGAATGCATTTTCAAGAACTTCTGTGCTTTTTGCGAGAGCTAATGTGTTTTTTAAAATTGCTACTGTATTTTTTGAAACTGCTACTGTATATTTCAAAATTGCTACTACTACTGTATTTTTCGAGTGTTCTATGTATTTTCGACTACTACTGTGTTATTCGAGAGTGATCTTGCATTTTTTTAATATTGCAATTATTTTTTCAAAACTTTTACTACATTTTTTTCGAAATCACTATTGCTACTGTGTTTTTTCAGTAATAAGCATTTTTTATCATTTATTTTGAAGCTGCTACTGAGACTATTTCGAAGTTGGCACTAAATCTGTTACAAAGCTGCTACTGATTTTTTATCAAATGTGTTATGACAAGTGTATCAGAACTGCTACTAAATGGTTGTATTGGAAGTGTTATTAAATATATATGAAAAGTCTTTTGAATTTGCTTGTATCTGAACTGATACTGAAGTTATTGTATTGATATCAAAAGTTCTACGAATTTGGAACCACTATTGAATTTATATTGACTGATACTAAAATAATGTCTTTGAATAAAAAAAGTTGAACAATTTGAAAAAATATGAAGGAATTACTACTAAATGAAAATGATTTTTTTTTTTGAAAAAAAAAAATGAATACAAAAACATTGAATATGAACAAAAAAAGTATTGAAAAGAAAAAAATTAAAATAAATATTAAGTATTTTCAGATAAATAAATCCTAAATACACAAAAAGACAAGGCAAGATATAAATGTAAATTTGTACCTGCCACATAGTAGCTTACAAGCAACTTGTCAGTTTTTGTAAGATTTTGTCATTTATTGCCTAAAATAAAGAACCTTGTCCTTAAGTATATTTGACTCCTCTAAAATATTTTTAAGAGTAGTTTGCTATTTTATATTCGATACCGAGACCAGGTGAAGCTGACCCTAGCTTCTTGGTCATTGAAAAAAAAGTATAGTTGTTCAAAAAATATTTTTTTCACTTTAAAAAAAATATATTTGTAATATAACTATTTATAAATTTCTATAAACAACTAAAATTTAGTTATCCAGTTTAACAACTTCATTTTCATTTACTTTATTGAATAGTTCATTAGTCACAACTTCATTTTTCACCTATAGAGATACTTATCTTTTCAATTTATAATACAAGATTAAGTATTAATAGTCAAATTTACAGAATTATCAGCACTCGGTACGTAGTAATTCACTTTATATTATAACAAATTCACATGTACTAATAATGTTTGTGCAACACCATCTTCTCAAATAATGTAGATTATCGGTCATATAAGTAGCTCATAAAGTTTCAATATAAATTTTCATGTTTTTCTTTAAATTTCTGTCACTTCTTTCGAAATTTTTGCCGAATATCGAAAATATATCGATGCTCCAATGATTATTATGATAACGTTAATTATCATAATAACTTGATTATGACCATGTTTTATACGTCATTCATCCATATTGTGATCAAAACTACCATAGTCCACACAATAATCCTTGAGTGTCAAGTACACCATCTCACACTCAATCACTCTCTGAGGTCCAAGCCAAAGCTTTGTCTTAGTCACCATCCAGTGCCACAAGTCTACCGTCACCAACAATCTGATCTCCCAAGGTGTCATGATCCACAGAACTACCAAGTTGGTCGCCCAACACACGTTGCTATTCCTTCACGGTCAAGTCACCTTCAACCACATCCACGTTGTCCCAAGCTACTGGGATCGAATAGATCGGCGACAACCCATCGAATTGTTCCACCATCACTGTAAAATCTTCATAAAACCAGGGTCATCGCGTCACCGCTCTTTGAAGATCCGTCTTTTCTTGAAATCGCTCAATAAAGTGATCCAGAGTGCATCACCATATGCGGATTGCACCCGGTCTTGCTAAACCTCGTCATAATTGAATCATCCAAAGTTTGAGAGCATGAGTCCTCTCTTCGGACAAAATTCTTGTGGAGAAGACTTGAATGACTACAAAGAAGAAGTCATCTGGCTACTCCTCCGTTCCCCCTGATCAAACTCAATTGATAACCTACCCATACCAAACAGGTTCGACCTTACTTGGCTAGAAACTGGTATCAAACGAACGAGAACAAAGAGAGGAATTTGAAACCGTTATCTGATCAAAATTTGGAACAGTGAGTAGAGAGATCAGATGAGATGAGAAGAGGGTATATCAGAAAATAGAAAAAAATCGAAGAGAGAGAACAAAGAGAATAAAGGGGCTTCGAAAACCAAAACCACACTATATTTTTTATTAACGAACAGCTTATACCAATCCCTTTCGAAATATCATCAAGAGCTTATACCAATCCCTTTCGAAATATCATCAAGACTGTGAGAGCAAAGAGTAGTGTCTCCCTTTTCTCCAACAGAACATACACACATTGGGCAAAAAGTAAAAGTAAAGGATCCTGAAGTAAGATCAGAAAACAAGAAACCGAAGACTCAACCTTGAATTTATTTATTTTTCGTTTCTGATTCAAATCTAAGGGAAGACATCTCTCTTATTAAAATTGTCTATATTACAGTTCTAAGCCAAACGTCTGCCTATTATTAATACATAGGATCTATGCAACTTTACTTTTTACAGACAAAAAATTGAATTTCCTGATTAAAACCTCTTTCTTTGATCAAAAACCCACAGCACAGCACAGCATATCATATCCTCCGGTGGGCAAAATTGAACTCCATATCCCAAATCATAAATCAAATCATTGAACACGAGCTCAGACCAAGTTCATTACTCATTTCTTAGCTTCTCCTGCTCTAAGCTTGTCTGGACTGCAATGCCAATCAAGGATCCCAGAATATTTTACCCAGTGCAACGGCATAAATTACCACTTTTGCTTCTCTTTTGGTTTATGGGAACATGAAGAAAAAATTTGATCAATGGATCAATCAATCTTCCCTTCTTCAGCCCCTGCAACCTCTTTTGAAGAAGTTCCTTCTTCAACATGATCTGTTTTTCTATTTTCCACATGATTTGCTGATATTCCCTCTTCATCTTCTTCAGCATGATTTGAAGCTTCTTCAAGGTCATTTGCAGGTCCTTCAAGGTCATTAGCAGCTCCTCCTTCAAGGTCATTTGCTCGTTCCTCACCTAAATCATTTGCAGGTCCTTCTTCAAGGTCATTTGCATGTTCCTCACCAAAATCATTTGCATGTTCCTCAATGTTATTCACAGGTCCTTCAACATCATTAGCAGGTCCCTCAGTAACATCATTTGCAGGTCCCTCTTCAACATCATTTGCAGGTCCCTCTTCAACATCATCCGCATCGTTAGCAGATACCTCTTCAACTTCATTTGAAGGTTTTCCAAGATCATTTAGATGACCCTCTTCAAAATCATTTGAAGGTCCCTCTACAACAGCAGCCGCACCATGAGCAGGTACCTCTCCAACATCATTTGAAGTACCTTCAAGATCAGTTAAAAGGCCATCTTCAACATAATCATTTAAAGGTCTGTCATCAACGTCATTCATAAAAACATCTTCAACATTACTGGAAGGTTCCTCTTCGACTTCATTTAAAAGAACCTCTTCAACATTGTCTGAAGGTCCCTCTTCAATGGCATTCAAAAGACCCTCTTCAACACCATTTGAAGGTCCCTCTTCAACAGCATTCAAAAAACCATCTTCAACAACGTTTGAATGTCCCTCTTCAATGGCATCCAAATGACCCAATTTGACACCATTAGTGGCACCTGAAAAACCCTCTACAGCATTGTTTGAATGTGCCACTTCGGCAGTCATAAGACCCTCTTCAACAACATTCGAAGGTCCCTCTTCAATGGCATTCAAAAGACCCACTTTAATACCATTCAAAGGTCCCTCTTCAATGGCATCTGAGAAGCCCTCTACAGCATTGTTTAAATGTGTGACTTCAGCATTCATAAGACCCTCTTCAACATCGTTTGATGGTCCCACTTCAACATCATCCATGAGATCCTCTTTAATATCGGTTGAAGCTTCAACATTATTCAAGAGACCCACTTCAACATCCTTCAAGAGATCCTCTTCACCATCCTCTGATGGTTCCATCTCACCGTCCTTCAATAAACCCTCACCATCCTCTGAAGGTTCCATTTCAACGTCATTCGAGACACCCTCTTCGCCATTTCCTAAAGGTCCCATATCATCATTCTTCAAAACACCCTCCTCAACATCATCTGGAGGTCCCATTTCAACGTCATTCAACGGAACCTCTTCAACATCTGAAGGTCTTATTTCATCATCCTTCAGAATCCCCTCTTCATCATCCTCTTCGGTGCCATTTGCTGATTCTGTAAGAATCCTGGGAAGAACAATTTCTTCCTCCTCTAATTCTATATCATCGTCTGGCTTCATGAATAAACCAAGTTGCTCCAAGGGATTACAGCTTCCTTGTAGTTTGAAACTGCCCAACTCATTCTGATAATGCTCCGGACCGGTTTCCTCAATGAAATGTGGTAAATGATCATCATCACCAGCCCTAAACATTCGTAGACCTTCCATGAATCGACTATTCTCATTGATATCGACAGTTTTCTCCATCTGCAAATGCCAGAATGTTTTTCAGCTACAGCTCACTTAAAAGAGGATGTAGAATAGCTTCAATTCGGTCAGCCAATTTAACTTACCATTTGCAATGCCTGGCGTTGAGCTTCTCTCTCTAGTTCCCTCTGCCTTCTAGCTTCAGCTGCAGCTTCTGCTTCAGCTTTCTTCCGAGCTTCTTCGGCAGCTCTGGCCTCAGCTTGCAAGCGTGCTTTTTCTATTTATAAGACAGTTATAACAATATTTTAAAACCTTCACCATGAACTGATATACTCAACTTGAATACTTGAATAACTAGCGTTAGAAAGCCAAACCTTCTTTACGTCGCCTTTCAAGTTCCTCTCTCTCGATTCGCAACTTTTCTGGATCCAACTTATCACCCTGAACCAAATGTAAGATAATGACTCACCACATCAAAGATTCAAGACACAAGAAAACATTAAAATCATGTACGTTGAAAAATCAGGTAAGGGTAACCAACCTTTTCAAGGGCCTTCTCCTTGGCTTTAAAGATCGTATCTGCAAACCGATTCCTCAATACAGCTGCACGGTAGAGCTTTTCAGGGGAGACCTGCCTCTCAGGTGGAGCACTCTCCTCTACAATGTTTTAGTATATATTGTAAGGGGATCCCCAAAATTAAGAGCAGACAATTTTTTAAGCAGATATTTCATGCTTACCCTCTAGGCGTTCACCCTCCTCGCCAGAAATTGGTTTAGACAAGGATTTCTGCTCAACCGGGACAGACCCAATTATTGGATCTACAAAAGATACATGAGTGGGTTCAGAAAAATAATGACCACTGACTAACGTGCCAACTTCTGTACCTATTGGACCAACTGAATAATGCAACCCACCCCCCAAACTCACCATTGCTGGAATCATCAAGATCACTTCTCCTTTGAACTGAATTTTCTCCTGAATCAAACTTTTCCTAAAATAAAGGTAGGTGCAAAAAAGAAAATAAATCTCAGAACTGATATGCAGAGAGAGAGAGAGAGAGATTCAACGAGCACACAACAAGCAAATAAGCAGAAGAAAATATTACTAAGTACCTTTGCTCCACCAGCTGCAGGTGAAGCTTTAGCGACACGTGATTCACTTTCTGAAGAACTGGCAGAGTCCGAATCTGTGAGGTATATGTCAGGTCAGTAAGAAAAAGGCAACACTCAGGGTGGTTCAACATGGGACATTCATGGACACAAGTACAATAAATTAAACATAGTGATCTTACAAGTAAACCAATTGTAAGATCACTAATATCATACTATAATCTGGATCAGAATACTGTTAACCATAGACTGCAATTTCATCTTTCAAATTATTATTTTTGAAGTAATAATAACTTAAACACGATCAAATAAGTACATGAAGTATGGCCCATACTTATTAGATAAAACATTAATCCAAAATCATTGGTACACGAGCCTCATCGAATAATAGACTAACACTAAAGCTCGATCTATATTCCTTTCTGTAACATTACCAATTTACTCGTTCACAACAAGTGTGAAATTAGTGATTAATCCAACCACTCATACGTGATGAAGTCTTCCAGCATTTACAATGATATAGCAGACATATTGCATTAAATTAGTGTATTACAAACACAATGATATACAGGACAGATGAACAACATTTAACCATTAAATTATTATTGGATGAAGAACTTATGAGATTACAGCAAAACAAAACACAAAAAATGCTCTGAAAATCTAAGGGGCACATATGCAGAAAGAAAAAGAACATCGACCACACTCCATGAATGTTTTTGCAGAACCTTTAGAAGACTGCCCTGAAACAGCCTCGGTCACTATCAACCAATAAGCATAGTAAACCATTATGAACTACTCAGCTTGTCAACAAACAAAGGTATCAATAGCTTCCACCGATAACCATTCAATATAATGGTTCCAACTTCCTACTCATCATCCAACTATCTCAAAAATGTATCTCCTTGAACAATACTCTGATCTGATTATACCAGCCATCTCATTTCCTAAACTACGAGGAAAGATATCTTCTTTTTTCTGTGGGTGGAGTACATGCTAAAACACTCACACCAACCAATGCCCACCAAACCCAGATTTTTTTTCCAAACTATAGTTATACAATTGAATTTCCTTATGCTCATTTTATCAATAAGATCATTCCTAGTTGCCACTATGGTCATCCAAACATAACTTTCAAGCATACATGGGAGAGGAGAGAGATTTAGTTAAATACATATAGTAGAGCACCGAAATTTAAGAATCCAGCTTGAAAGCTCCAAAATTTGAACAGCCAAAAACAGAACTTCAAACAAGCAATATGAAACAACAAAATAGTTCAAGAGTACATAGAAACACGAACCACTAGATGAAGAGCCAGATTCACTACTGGAGCTACTAGAGCTACTGCATTTACTGTTCCTCTGAGCCGGATCTTTTTCAATCTCTACAGGAGGGAAGCTTGACATAGGAGCATCATTTCCACCAACAATATCCACATCCTCATCAACCATGTCATTGCCTGCACCACAGAAATGAATTAGGACCTCAGCTGATGGAAACAAGTTCTTTACAGTTACAATAAATTAATTAGCTTGGAACAGGAAGTTATTTTAAAGGAAAAACCTTTACATGGATGCAGAGAAGAGTTGCTAAATCCAGGCTCATTAAGAATCTGCAGCATATAAGCAGTACCACAGTAAGAAATACATACATACACATGCATATATTCAGTTGGCAAATTTTTGAAAAGAAAGAAGATGAGCAGACCTCCATTTCACAAGGTTCACCTTTCGCCTGCCCTTTCTCTTTCTTGAGCAGATAGTCGTCTACAAGCTTCCGTAAAGTGAACAAAGTGTCATCACTGAGAACCTCAAAGTCAATCTCAATCTCATCCTCACTGGTTTGCCCTTCACCACTGTGCGCTTTTAGGAAATCAATAATGCTTTCAGGCAATTCCCCCAGCAAAGCATCCACTTCATTAGTCAGTTTCTGCTTCTCCTCGTCACTCATGGTACGCTTCGGAGGTTCTGGCTTCACAGGTTTCACAAGCTTAACTGGCTTGATGCTACCGTCATTTGGTACAGTTTTCTTCTTCTTTGAGGGTGGCATATGTGCAGCAGTATCAATAATTTCTGTATGAAGAGTTGGTCTTGAAGGCAAAGACTGCACGTCAGTGACTGGAATCTTCTTCTCTATTGCCTTCCATCTCTGCTCGAAGTATTTACCAAGTGTATCAGCCATAATATGTACATCATTACCCGGAGGGTTGTACGTCATAGCATTTGAGAATGTAAGCCGAACATCAGCAGCAAAACTTAACGGATTTGAATATCCACCAGAAGCCATCTTGCTCTTCACAGTTCCCAAATCCATTGGATGCTTGATGACGGTAAAATAATCAGGAATATTTAACTTCACCACATCTACAGGTTCTCTAAAGACCCATGCATATACATGTTTCCACAATTGATTCAGCAAACTCTCACATTGCTTCAACAACTGAACATTTGAGGCGGTAACTGGCTTCCCTGCATCCACTTGGGCTGATAAGCTCTTCTTGTTCCGGGCACCATTACGCCCAGGAGGACCTCGTTTCTTATTACCCTGTGGCGCAGGTGTTTCCAATGGTTTATAATAAGCCTCAACAGGAGGCCTGGTTTTCCCATCACTACTACTCCGGATATCACTAGACGGAGATAACACAATGGCTGACCTCAAAGATGCAATTTTCTTCTGAAGGTCCCGGACCTGTTCCAGCTCCATATTCAGCTTCACTTCCAAACCCTTCCTTTCGGATCGCGACATACGTGACAGCTGCAACACTTGCATAGGCACCCCAAAACCATCGCAGCTATCTGCATTGAGACTAATGCATTTCCTTTTAGCCGGAGCACATGAATCTTCTGAAGCTGTCATTTCCGTGTCAACCCTTCCTGAGCTTCCAAACCCTTCGGATTCACCCATGGTCTCAACCGCGTGACGGTAATCAGGAACAAAACCCGTTAGCTGTCCTTTCGAGTACTTGCGAGACTTTCCCATCATCGGTTGTTTCTGTCCAGAGAACTCTATAGGAACAGTGGGTGCCATAAGATAAACTCCAAATTACTGCACATAGCAACTGTAACAAATAACTTCAGTCCCTTAAATATTTACCACACCTAGAATCCAAAATGCACAGAATTTAAGTGCTTCCAGTTCTCAATATCCGAATCCCTCGAAATTGTTAATTTTCACCTTCTTTTTTATTAGTTCTCACAAAGTGTCCAGGGTTCAAGAGATTTGTCAAAGTTCAAAACTTGCTTGCAGTAAAGAGTTTACTCATTAATCTCCGGCACGCCCAAATTCAATAATTCAAAGTGGCCAATAAATACAACTAGGAGCACCCACAAACAAACAACATTGGGATAGTGAAATTGTGAAAGTAATGAATGAACCCACTAAAACCCGAAAAAGGAAACTTTCCCAATAGGTCAATTTACCCCCTTTTTTCCAGATCAAAACCTAAAACTAGAGAGAGAGAGAGAGAGAGAGAGAGAGAGAGAGATGCAAAGAAAAAGAAAAAGAAAGGGAAATTGAATTCAAATACTTACAAGAGCGAAACCTAAGCCTCTCTCTCAACGTATAAACCCCAACTCCGAAAACCCTAGATCGCCGAGATTTGCTTATCCCCAAAAATCGAAGCTCAATTCGAAATGCGCGAGCCCACCAATACTATTCCCTAGAAAAATCCAATTCAAACCTGGATCTCGTCGCAGAGCCGTTGAAGATGGCGCGCGAGAGAGCGAGCCTCAAACCCTAGAAAGCCCTTGGTCGAATAGCGAAAGAGGGATTAGGAAGAGCGAGAGAGAGAGAGGAGAGAGAAAGGGTAGATCGTTTTAGCCTACGATTTGTGAATATGGGCTCCCTCACACCTCTCTACTTAAAGGCCCGCGATGCCTTAAAGCCCGCCGCTACACGAGCTCTCCTAGCCGTTCTTATTCAACTTTGCAAATCCGACGGTCCAAATTTAAACTATATTGTCCAGACGGATTTGTTATATTTATCAATAATTCAAATTCTTACCTTACTATACTCTCGTGAGTAGACTCTGAAAAGTACTCGCTATAATATGTCACCACGTATCTATTTCCCATTTGCGAGGAAGCGTGGCGCGTTTCGGAGAGCGAGTGTAGATTTCAAGTCGCGGAGGAGGGAAATAGTGTTGTCGAAGATTCAATAAGCTACTGGCGGTGTCGACCACGTGTTTGGATTTGGACTAATTTACCGTCGGATGACGTAGGAAGAGATCCACTACTATCTTGATAGTGGTAGATTTAAAGGTGCCAGCTCAGTATTACTACTCATTTTTCTTGATTACTCGGATGGAATTAATTAACAGCTTGGGCTTTTAATACTGGACCTAAATGGGTCGGTCAAGAAAACGCACCAATAGTAAATGGGCTAAGCCCATAAACATGAAATATATGAACTTCAGTCTTCACAGATGATGTTTGAAACATGAAGTGCCACCCGAGTCGAGTGCTAATCCTTTCATCGATCATCTTCACTATTTAGTCCTCACTCTACCAACATGCTTGGCTAAAATTTTACAATCCGTTCGTCAAGATTCTCTAAGCCATCCTCACTTTCGTTCTCCGTAATCATATTCGTGGTTTCAATCAAAAAAAATAAAAAAAATACATATTCTTATGTTGTTTGATAGTAACATTTTCCTGTTGCACTAGTTCTTCAAAGATTCATCGCAAAGCTACAACGCTTATTAACAGCGGAAATTTGTCCACGAAAGTCCCTGGAAGATAAAGATGTTAAAGCAAGTCAGCAAGAGAACCGTTTTCCACAACATAATCAGCAAAAGTTGTATTCATCATATGATGTGGATGTGAAAGATCAACTTTGTCAACCTAGATAGCTAGCAACTTTGTTTTGTTTTCAACTTAGAAGTTATCCAACCAAAAAGGCTCTAGTGGGCTAATGAAACGGAACTGGATTGGGTTGTGTATTGATATGCATCGTCTTATGGCAACACAAATATGTAGCTAGTGTTATAGCGCAGACTTCTAGAGAAGTACGTGTGATGGATTTTTTCGATTTAAAAGTGTGATAGATTACTACCTGTCCGGCATCATACAATGTTTTTATTTCCAGAAATTTATTGATAATGGAATAGTTCGTAAGAATTCCTCAAATTTATGTAAGTGTTGCTAATTTATTGATGACGCCATTGTTGTGCGAAAGCACACATTTTTGTTCTCTAATTAATCCTCGCCAAAACCGGACGTCCGCCACTGGAAAGCATTACGCTACATCCCTTGGACATGAAACGCTAAAGGCGTTGTACGTACGTTCTATGTTTGTAGTCGAAACCCTATGACAACTAGATGTCTTGTGTTCCTACTTCACCTGCAAGAATAACTTAGTTTTGGTGATTGAATTCTGCAAAACTCACGATAAGAATATCTGTGTTTACAGAATGAACAAGAATGAAAAACTTTCTGTCATGATGATTATCTGCAGTATACACCTTTAGTAATTCTAAATGAATGAGACTTCTTGTGAATATAGTTGTGTAAAACAGGGATCGATTAAGGTTATATATAGAAAATGAAACATACAATTGCATCTATTAAGCAACTATTTTGCCTGTTCAATTCAAAATGAGTTTCTGAACCAATTATGCATCAGTTCATTTGAACTTGTATGTCTTTTATGCTACTGCTATGTATTGATTTTATACAGATTCACCCTATAAATCCTATATTGATCAAGCACATGTTTTAGAACCTTGTAAGAAGAACAATGTCATGTTCTTTAGATTGATCTAACATGTAGAATGACACAATATACTGTAGTGTCGACTGGAAGTAAATGGCTTAATCTGATTTAATGTTCTATCAACTGCAAAAGTTATGTTGGATTAAGAAACAACTTGATGTATTGGCAAAACATCAATACTTCAAAACCACACCAACACTAATGTAATCACATGAACCATCTTAGTTCAGTAACAAGTACATTTTGTACTTAAGCAATATTTTGAAGAAAAAAAATATACTCCTAATATCCTACCAAAATTTCAATTCAAAATTGAAGACTTAACATATTTCATACTAGAAGAATTCTGCAGATTCTTTAACTTATGAAATGATTGAATGAATGAACTTATTATAATTTATTCATACAGAAAGAATAACTAATACATGTCTAATACTACAATATGTCTTTATGATACTATTAGTTCATATCAGCATCTAAATTTTTCAAAATCCCCATGGTTTTGACATGTTTGACAAAAATAGGTACTGGTAGGGTTTTAGTAAAAGGATCAGCTAACTGATTTTTGGTGCCTATTTTGATGACTTCAATCTCATTATCCCTCACACTCTCTCTAACTGCAAAGTATTTGACATCTATATTCTTAGAATGAGAAGTTCTTCTGTTGTTCTTTGAAAAGAATATTGTTGAAGCATTGTGACAATAAATAGTCATAGGCTTCTTGATTGACTCCAATGGTTGTAGCTTCAAAATGAAATTCCTTAACCATAAACCATGTCTAGTTGCTTCATGAACTACTATGTATTCTACTTGAAAGGTTGATGTGGCTGTCAAGGTCTATTTTGATGTCTTCCATGAGATTGCACCTCCAGCAAGCATGAATATATATCCTGAACAAGACTTCAAATCATCAATGTCTTGCTTATATGATGCATCTGCATAACCTTCTATCTTCAACTCCTTATCTTTAATTCTGCTGTAAACTAACATGTGATCTCTAGTATGTTTCAGATATCTTAATATTTTCTTCCCAGCAATCCAATGTTCGTGTTCAGGATTTGACTGATACTGGGACAACATATTGACAACAAAAGTTATATATGATCTGGTGCAAACTTGTGCATACATAAGACTTCCAACTAGGCTAGCATATGGCACATTCTGCATTCCTTTATTTTTCCAGCATATTTTTAGGACATTGTCCTTTATGCAACCTATCACCCCTAGACATAGGTGATTCTCCTTCTTTACAATTTTGCATACCAAATATGTGCAGAATTTTATCGTTGTAGCCCTTCTGTGACAATCTCAGTATGCACTTTTTCATGTCTCTAACGATTTCTATTCCCAACACATAATGAGCTTCTCCCATGTCTCTCATATCAAATTGATTTGAAAGAAAATCTTTTGTTTTACTTAATAAGGACTTTTTACATCTAGCTAATAAGATATCATCGACATATAGGATCATCAAGATAAAATCACTCTCACTGATTTTCAGATAGATGAATCATCTAATTTGCTCTCCAGAAAATCAAAACTAGTAATTACCTTGTCAAATTTGAGATACCATTGTATGCTAGCTTGCTTAAGTACATAAATTGATTTTCTGAGTTTGCACACTTTCCCTTTATCTTGTTCATACCCATCTAGTTGCAACATATATATATATATATATCTTCATTTAAATCACCATTGAAAAATGATGTTTTGACATCCATCTGATGCAACTCTAGGTTATAGTGTGCCACCACCAAAGCCATCAAAATTCTTAGTGAATCCTTTGTAGAAACTGGTAAAAAAGTCTCATTGTAATCAACTCCTTGTCTCTGTTTGTATCATTTTTCCACCAATCTTACTTCGTACCTTTCAATCTTGCCATCAACATCCTTTTTAGTTTTGAACACCCATCTGGAACCTATTGGTTTGCATCCATCAGGTTTATCTGTAAGTATCCATACCTTATTTTTGGGAATGCTCTCTAATTCTTCCTCCATGGCTTGCTTCCATTTATTATAATTTGGTGACTTGATTGCTTGTTGCAATGTAGTTGGATCCTTCTCGTCATCTATATCATATTCCACTTCCATTTGGTATATATGGTAGTCATCAGGAATTGCAGACTTTCTTTCCCTCGTTGACCTTCTTAATATGATATGTTCTTGTTGCATTTCTTCTTGGACTATAGGTTGCTCCATAACTGCATCTTCTTCATTGTTTACAGCTTCTAATGCTATGTTTTCAACGACATGATCAACTTGGTCTTCTATCTATGGTGGAATGATTTCCAGTGAAGCAGGTACAGTTGCAGGTTCTTGTATTCCCTCAGTAACGATTTCTGATTTCCAGTACTTGGACAACGGATCGACACGCCGTGGTCTGAGTGGCCACTTGGATGACGGCGTCTAGGTCCGTCGTTCATGTATCCACTTGGACGACGGAAAAAGACATCGTCGTAGTCTAAATACCTTAACCCTAAACCCTAAGGCCCTTAACCCTAAACCCTGACTTTTCACTTAGACGATGCAAAGGCACATTTGCATCATCTAAGTGAGTACTTGGATGACGCAAACGTGTCCTTGCATCATCTAAGTGCTTACTTGGACGACGAAAATGTGCCTTTGCGTCGTCTAAATGAAAATTTCGTAATTTCATCTAAGACAACGACCATCTAAACCATATCCCAATGCATATTCTTTTCATCAAGACCATAGAGTAAACAATTCTCGGAGTGTGACCGTCGACGGTTCCAAAATAGGACTTACGAATTTTTGTGTATCCACGTTTTCGGTTTGTAAAAATTTCGGTTTTGCGGTTGACTATGCCGATGAAACCCTTAACGAACTTACTATTTTGTGAAAATTATTCTATTTATATATTGTCTTATGGCGAACGTATCCAACGGTTATTTTGTCCAAATTCAATTTCGTTAATATCGATATGCAATGAGCTTATACTTAATAACACTTAAGTTATACACATTAGTAGATACTTAACAAGTCTAAAGATATAAGATTATTCGTCGTCTTAAATTCAATTGTTTATATATATGATTCATTAATCGATATTTTACGACTATTTCATTCGAATGATAGATCGGAAACTTCCTTGCGAATTATTTTTAAAAATTAATTTTACGAAAATTTCACTTGGACCACGGAGATGGACATCTCCGTCGTCCAGGCGGTCACTTGGACGACAGAGATGTCCATCTCAGTAGTCTAGGTTGAAAAAGATGGCGGTTCAATTTCCACCGCCAATCTTTTGAGGAACGGTTCAAATTTCACCTGGACGACGGAGATGCCTATTTCATTCGTCTAAGTGAAATTTGAAACGCTCCCCAAAATTATGGCAGTTAACTCCCACCCGCCAAATTAATTGGGCACCGGTTCTAAAAATTTAAACTGTTCACTTAGACGACAAAAAAAACACCTCCGCGGTCTAAGTGAAACTCTATATAAAGAACCCATCCGATCCTTTTTTCTCATCCCATTCTCAATTCCTCCTCTCATCCCCCTCACTCTCACTCTCTCTCAAAAATTCGGCAACTTTCCGGCGACCCAAAATCCGGCGACTTCCTCCCTCTAGTGACTTCGCTTTCCCGCGAGTTTAAATTAATTTATTATTTTACGGCTACCCAAAATCTAGAGATCCCCTCCCTCCGGCGACTCCGCTCTCCTTAGTATTTTAATTAATTTATTAATATTTAAATGAGAATTTAGCATTTTAATTAAATTATTAATATTTTACTTTAAATTCAAATTTTAATTAAAAAAAATTAAATAATCACTTAGATTACAGACATATTCATATGCGTGGTCTAAGTGTTCACTTAGACCACAGAAAAAGTTTGCGGTCTAAGTAACCACTTGAACGACAGAAAATTTCAATTTCGTCGTCCAAGTACTTGGACGACGGTACTTGGAGGACGTGCCTTAGATCACGGAGATTCTATCGTCTAGGTACTTGGATGACGAAAATGCTTACCTAGACGACGAAAATGCTCCGTGGTCTAGGTGCATTTTTCTTGTAGTGTCATCCTGTTTTTGACATTGCTTCGCCTGATGACCTTGAGATTGAAGATGAGTACTATGCTATAGAAGAGGCACTCGAATCATTACCAAACATAAAAGGTAAATACTCTAAACCTATTTCTCTTCCAGTTTCAGTTGACGTTCTTGTTCCATCTATACATGTAGCACCCACATTAGAACAGAAACTTCTTCCCGAGCATTTAAAGTATGCTTTTTTGGAGGAGAATGATACACTTCCAGTTATCATATCTTCCAAGCTCTCAAAGTTACAAGAGGAGAAGTTGCTGAGTGTACTTAAGGAGTACAAAGCCGCCATTAGATAGACAGTGACAGATATCAAAGGCATCTGCCCAACATTGTGTACTCACATTATTCATCTGGAGGAGGGAGCTAAGCCCACAAGAGAAGCTCAGCGTCGACTCAATCCCCCCATGATGGAAGTTTTCAAGAAAGAAGTCATCAAGTTTTGAGATGCATGTATTATTTATGTTATTTTTGACAGAAAATGGGCTAGTCATGTGTAGGTTGTGCCCAAACGTTCAGGAATCACAGTGGTAAAGAATGATGAGAACGTATTGGTGCCTCAAACAGTTCAAACGAGGTGGAGAGTGTGCATTGACTACCGCAAACTAAATGCCACAACAAAGAATGATCACTTTCCACTCTTGTTCATTTATCAGATGCTGGAAAGATTGGCTGGACATGAATATTATTGTTTCTTGGATGGATATTCTGGATATAATCAAATAGCATTCATAAAGATGATCAAGAGAAGACCACATTTACTTGCCCATATGGAACTTTTGCGTACCGGAGGATGCCCTTTGGTCTATGCAACGCACCTACAACATTTCAGAGGTGTATGGTGAGTATTTTCTCAAACATGGTTGAAAAGATCATTGAGGTATTTATGTATGACTTTTTTGTTTTCGGTGATTCTTTTGACTTATGTCTACATAATTTAGCTATGGTCTTAGAACGTTGTGTTGAAACTAACATTGTGCTTAACTGGGAGAAACACCACTTTATGATGGAGCAAGGTATAGTTTTGGGGCATATCATATCAGCTAGGGGCATAGAAGTAGACAAAACTAAGGTTGATATTGTGCGAACTTTACCATCTCCTTCTACTGTGAAGGAGGTGAGATCTTTTCTTGGCCATGCAGGTTTTTATCGCAGGTTTATCAAGGACTTTTCCAAGATAGCCCAACCATTATGTGTATTGTTGCAGAAGGACATAGCATTTGACTTTACACCTGAGTGTCTTCAAGCTTTCAACAAACTCAAGGAGTTGTTGACCACAACCCCCATCATTCGGACACCAGATTGGAGCCTTTCATTTTAAGTCATGTGTGATGCTTCAGATTATGTTGTTGGAGCAGTTCTAGGCCAATGGCCAGAGAGGTTACCTCATGTCATTTACTATGCCTCCAGGACTTTAAATGATGTTCAGTTGAATTACTCAACTACAAAAAAGGAGCTTTTAGTGGTGATTTTTGCTCTCGAAAAGTTTAGATCTTACTTGTTAGGAACTAAAGTTATCATATTTTCTGACCATGCTGCTTTGATATATTTGATGACTAAGCAGGATGCTAAACCCAGGTTGATTCGATGGATGCTCTTACTTTAAGAGTTTGATATTGAGATCAAAGACAAGAAGGATACTGAGAACGTGGTGGCAGACCACTTAAGTAGACTCACCTATGGGTCTAAAGCCGAAAATGACACTCTTCCTCTCAGAGATAGGATTCCAAATATTTCGAATAATAGAGTTTAACATCACATTAAGGTGTAAGACTTTTTTTATAGAACAAGAAGTACGTTAAATGAAAAATCTTACTGGGAAGAATTCTGGACCAAGAGATGGAAAATCTATAAGAATCAACTCCAAGGGCTTTCACTGCCTTCACACCTCCTTATAATCACAATTCCATCTTGTCAAAACCAGAATATTAGAAACAAAATAATCGCTGCTTATTTTTAAAATGAAGGTTAAGCGATGTAGTTCTAACTATTGTTTTTTATTCACCTTGTACAGCTTGTATGAATCGATGGCGATAGTGCTGTTTGAATGGTCTAGTATTCGATTTGAATAGAGAGGAGGTTAAATCCTATATCAAAGGACAATGAGCATGAATAAATTGTTGGTAGAACAAAGCTATGATACAAATTAATTAGTTCTAGTTAATTTAGAATATATGAACAATAAATCTTTTTTCGCTTGGTCATGAGTGAAAAGAGCTACCTAAACGATTATAGATGGCCTAATAGACTAAAAAATTCGTCCATGTATCAAATGAGATAAGCTAAGAGTGCTAAGATCCCCGAAAAACATCACAAACCAGAAAACTGAATCTGCCTCTGTAGATCAGTCAGATTCGACAACAAACTGGTATTAAACCATAATGAAACAAAATATGAGTGGCATATGGTTAGAAATATAAGGATGTCTAGTTTTCAGAACTATGTCCATAATGTCGATAGCTAATTTCTAGAAAAAGTTATGCCCGTTTTACTAGACAGATGTCAGAAACAGGGTAAACAGAATCTGGTCAGCAAATCAATTGACTTTGATATAAAAATTGGGATTTATTCAGAATGATCCAACATATGAGTAATATATGGTTGGAAAGATACAAATGTCTAGTTTTCATAACTTTGTCCAGATCGTTAATAGTTATTTTCTAGAAAAAGTTATGCCTATTTATGTACATGGAGGTCAGCCAGTCTCGGATCAAAGGCAGAGCCAGAGAAGGCCCTTCGATGGGTTGAGGTTTACCTCGATGGATCAAAGGAAGATCCAGAGAAGGCCCTTCGATAGGTCGAGTATTACCTCGATGGGTCAAAAATTAAGCCCAGAAATCAAAATTTTGAGTTATTGTTCAATTTTTCTTCATGCAAGACTTGTTTCTTTACAAGTATTTTCCCAGAGAACTTTGAATGTCTCATTGAAGCGGAATTACATATACAATGTTATGACATAGATAACTTATATCAACTTTTGGCCTTGTCAATTATGTCTCTATATGTTGAGAATGGACATAGGTCTTCTCATCATCTATGACAACAATTTTCAAGTGAGAATGGACATGAGTTCCTTAGCATTATCTCTAATTATTACGGTATGATCCGAATATTAGAGAAACTTATGTGTCATCCAAATGGGCTATGTAAGACAACTAAAAGAGAGTTGTAAAATCAAATCATATCATGAGAGATAACTTATAGGATACAGACACAAATAAGGCTTTGACACGACAGACTGAGATATGCATGTCGTGATATGATGGTCCAGATTTTGAGAAAGTCAATCGGATATCCCTTCTTTCGAGCGAAAGGAAGCAAGAACCAGAGTTGGTTCATAAGAGAATAGAGTTTGGCACCATTCAGTGGTGACTCCATCGTCCAAACGTCGACTAGTGACCGACGCTTCTACCTCCAAGAGGAGAAAACTAGACATCAAGGATGACGTGCTAGTCTCCTATCCTGCTTCCCAAGTCCATGGAGACTCCAAGCCTCAATCAAAATCCTCAACAGTTATTTTTAACAGCTCATCACTCATTATTACAAAGCTTACTCATTTGAGAAATTAGGATTGAGACCATCCTATGCAAGAACACATATATTCTCACTATATAGAATCTAAGGTAATTTTATGGAATGATTTAACAAACTAGTAGACCACTACAATGTTTTGTGGTGTTGGTTATAGTGCAGACACACTGGTCATGTGTCATGTCGTCGTCCACTTGTAATGCTGCTCAAACTTCTAGCTCAGATCATATGACTACGGGATCACTACCCGAATCATCCAATTTATAGTCTGTTCAACTTAATAATGCTAAATAGTTTACATCGAAGAGTTTCGATGAATTATATTGCACATCATTGAGATTTGATATTTGTATCATACTCTCATGAACAAACCCAAATGGTCTCACAGAAAACGACTACGATGGTAGCTTGGATATTGGTGAAGCACACCAATATTTTCTGCTTAGGGTTATGCAATATCACATGCAGCTATACCAAATCGTCTACGATACTTAATCTTGTTTTGCGTAGCTAGTGATTGTGTGCGAAGATAATATCTCACACTTACGCATATATGTTCCAAAATTACTTTGTCACAGCACATTATGATGGGTCAATCGAGACAAATGAATATATATGTTGGATATAAGTCTTCAACTATAATCCGCTATGAGAACCTTGACAGGCGATCTTTTTACCACTAGTTTTACGAATGTCACTTTGATGAGACAGTCTTCCCATCGTTAGGAGGAGATAAGAACAAGCATGTTCAAATATGAACGACAGGAAGGGTCATGTCCTCACTATGTCTCATCATGATCTCTAAATGATAGAACGTAATAGATTTGATGCCTGATGCATTTCTAGTATCGTGAAAGTGACGAGATCACATATACTTGTTGCAAACATGCATGTAAGGATTTATGTCCCCTTTTGAGAGGACATGTCACCACAAAAAATGACTTGGTTATGGCGCTGCCACCATGGAATGTGACATGGTGACGTCAAAAAGTGGCATAGTGTCGTCACAGGCCATGGATTCCGCTGGAGAGCGTAGGAGACCCAAATGTTTGATAAATACTCATCCAAGGAAGGGAGCGAGTTTGACACAATATGATCCATTGATCATTAATACTCAATTCCATCATATGGTTATCATTGAGGGACGCCTTAATGTTAAAAACAATTAATCATAATATAAAGATCTCTACAAAGTATAAATTACACTAGTGTACATGAGAGCATGGAATTTTGAGACTCATTGAACAAATCTATGTTGAAACTCCCAAACGTAGTAACAATTGACCTACATGGAAAGAAGCGATCTAGATTGAATTATGTTCACTAGCAAAGAGAAAAGTAGTTAGGTTGGTGATGCCAACATACCCAAGTGTAAAGCCTATCAAAATGGGTCATTGTTAGAAAGCGTGATGAGATTAAAGAGATTATACTCGTCTCATAGCGCAAGGCTTTTCATAACGCTCTGGAATCAACTACGAGAAATCATATTCTCTCGTAATGGATGTCATTGCACTCCACTACCTTATCAGTTTGGTAGTTTCCAAAAAACTTGACATGCAACTTATAATTGTGGTCATGACGTATCTCAATGGGGATCTAGAATAAGAGATAGATATGAATGTCTTAGATAGACGTCATGTACCCAAATCAAGTGGCTCTAGACCAAAGAGCACATTTGCAATGAGATTGCAACGTTCACCAAGTGACTACTTGATTAGGAAGGGATATGCCCATGCTTGTTCATTTATATGACAAGTTCTGGATTTGTAAAGTGTTTGAAATCCGAATTTGAGATGAAAGATCTTGGAAAACACGGTTTTGTCTCGAATAAAGGAGTCACAGCTAGTGACGAGAACTCGAGCACTATAATGATGAGATTTTTCATCATTGGCTTATACTCTAAGATATGTTGCACTTTATAATGATAAAGTGAAATCTATGAGTACTCCCATGATCTGATATAGTCTTGACCCTTAGAGGGATCCGTTTTCGTCCAAGGGATGATGACGAAGATGTGTTAAAGGCTAAAGTGCATAATCTAAGTGCAAGAGTGTACTTAGCATAATACACAAGACCTAGCTCCTCATTATTATTGAACTTAATAACTAGAGTTAGCTACGTACCCACACAATGCCATTGGAATGGTTTAACAATAATTTTTCAGTATCAAAGAGTACGAAAGATATGGGCTTGATCTATCCCTATAGAGAGGCCACAAAGAGAGTGGCGATGGAAATAAGGACATCACAAAGAGTGTAGTGTCGATTTTCCATTCTGCCCCCCCCTTCCCATACCAACAATCGATGTGATGTGTTGGCAAGTTTTGCTGAAGTTGGATATCTCTCTGATCCACACAAAGGTTATTCTCAAGTTGTTTATGTCTTCACCATGGTAACATCGTGATATCTTGGAAGTCTAGAATAGAGACTTTTGTCGCTACATCTTCGAACCATGTTGAGATTATTGATCTAACATGAAGTTGTTATGGAGTGCATATGGTTAAGGTCCATAGGTGCACATATCGAAGATCAAGTGGTTTTGAATCATCACTTATGAACCTACATACATTATGAGGATAATGTTGCTTGCATCAAGGTGATGAAGCTAGATTACATGTAAGGCGACAACACCAAACATATATCGCACAAGTTATTCTATATTCAGCAAACGACAACAATTCCTCAAGGTTATGATTGAACAAGTTTGATTTGAGGATAATGTGGCAGACTTTCTAAGTCATTGGCCAAATTTCACATTTGAGAAGCATGTGAAGAGCATAGAGTTGCTCCACTTATCTAAGCTACCTTGATTGTTGACATCAGGAGGAGATGCAGGCTTCAGGAGGAGTGGCATTCACATGAGCATTTCTAAAATGTGAAGGACACGTTGTACTTTTTTTCCTTGAATAAGGTTTCTTTCTATCCCAAAAGATTTTTATTACTTAGCAAGTTTTCTATAAGGCAATATAGTTAAGTATCATATCATCATCGTCTATGACGACTTGCCATTTTTTTACTTGGCGAGATCACCTTTTGTCCTACAAAGGTTTTTGGCTCGTCAAGGTTTTTAATGAGACATCAAGGAAGCATTGAAGATGCATCGTCTATCATAACCGACACAAGGGGGAGTGTTGAAGGATATTTACTTTATTATATATATTCCTAGTTATAGTAGAATATGTAGAAAATAAGGAAGAGAATCCTATTTAGTAATGTATTAGGATTCTTACCATATGTAACTCCATGTACTCTCCTATATAAAGAAACTTCTTATTATCAATGAAAGGTTACACACCATTACTTCTACAATTTCTATACTTTACCATATTTTTCCTAAAACAATTCTTACTACAAACGCGGTACATGAGTAGAACAAATATGAGAAAAGAATACTCTTAAAATGGTGTCCATGAGTCTGTAGAACCAAGTGGCAGTTCATAAATTGAAACCCACATAACTAGAAGTAACGTTTCTAGTACATAGTAGGTTCCAAGAAGCTTGGTACAATCAATTTAATTAAGCAGAAAAAAGCTGATGTAACTGCTCAGGTCTCATTTCTTTGTAGGAAAGCTTGGTACCACTTAGCAGAAAGCTTAGGGATGCGCCTGAGATTGTCACTGAAATCAACGTAGTAAATCCCAAACGAATCCCTAAGACCCATTCCCCATTCAAAATCGTCTAACAGAGACCAAAAGAAGTAGCCTTTGATGTTTACTCCCCTCCTGCAACAGTAGAACTCATAAACCATTAACTGTTTAGTTGTAGAAAACTTGGTTAGATGTGATGTTAATGATGTGTGGATGATATAACTTACTTAATTGCCTTGTGGAGACGATACAAATGGCGACCAACATAGGAGATTCGATGTGGGTCTCTTAACCGGTCAGAGAGTGGAAGGCTGTCATTCCTTTCCAGCGAAACTCCTACAAAGAAAAATCAAGCAACATATCTCAAAACTAATGTTTAGAGTAATTTTCTTTCAGTAACGGGTTAGCTGAAGTCACAAGAAATCGAACCGTTTTCAGAAATGTAGATTTTTGGATCTTGATATATTTTCTTTATATAGATCATCAATTTCTCCAGCCCTTTTGGCCACTGTCCATGTTTCTGCAGTATGAACATATCATATTTAAAAGCACTTGAGTTGATAAGCAGATATATCGTTACAAACAGAAACGAAGACAGCAAGAATATACATAAAAGATCCAAGTTTCCATACCAAACCAAGAGGAACCCCTTCTTTGTTCAAATCTGCCATAGTTAAAAAATTAGGATCATCAAGGAAACAGTTCAACTATATACTTCATATCTGATGCATCTTTTCTCACCATTGGAAAACGAAATAGTAATTTACCTGTCCTTTCAGCTGCTACGTCAAGACTATAGCATGGCTCATCGGTAGGAGAGGGCAGCTTGTTTTTGACATAAGTTGACTCATAATAATTGATTGCAAGAAAATCTAAACTACCCTTTATCAAATTTTTCTCCTCTGAAGAAAATGTAGGCAGCCTTTCCTTCACAACATCTTTCATAATTGTTGGATAGTCTCCATACACTAATGGGTGAAGAAACCATCCTAGCTGGAAGTCAAAAAGTCTTTTTGTTGCATCTTTATCTTCTACTAATTCTGAAAAAGGCACAAAATATGGGGAAACAAGGACTACTCCTATTTCACCCTTTTGTTGTGCCTGGTACTTTTCTCGGTACAGGTCAACCGCAGAGGCATGAGCAAGAATAAGGTTGTGGGCAACAATGTAAGGTTCTGTGGATGAATTGCAAGCCGATGTGCATGGTCCGGTGGTGATGTAACATGGCCCTGGGGGAGGAGACCCAAATACACAAATTGGTTTCTGAAAGGAACACCTGCCTGGTGGAGCAATCCCAACTTCATACCCATAAACTGCGGAAACGGTTGGCTCATTTATTGTGAACCAATTCTTAACTCTGTCTCCAAATGTTTTAAAGCAAACATCACTGTAGTCTTTAAAATCATTCCTGAAAGAGATAAAATGCCGGAAATGAATTTTATTCTGACTTGACCCATATCATATACATCAATCCAATAGTATGCAGTTGCAGTTTCGGATTCAAGGCTTACACAAACATGCGATTCAAGTAACCTCCATACTTTTCTTCCAAGGCTTGTGGCAAGTCAAAGTGCAACAGAGTCGCAAATGGTGTGATGCCTATGTCAGGAGATTAATGCATTAGTACATCAGAGCAAACACCAACGTATCATATTTTAGGATTTAAATATTTAAGTACTTTGGCTTCTTACCATTTCTGGCCAGTTCATCAATCAGATTGTTGTAGTGATCAATACCCTCTTGATTAATTCCTCCAGTTAAGCTTCCGTCTACATATATAGGATTTACACATATTTTGTTACAAGATCAAATGAAATCAACCAAGAAGAAGATTGAGTACAATGTGGAACAGAACAAGAAATAAGGGGAAAGTTTACTTGGTAAAATCCTACTCCAGGAAATGGAAAACCGGAAGGAATTAGCTCGAAGGTCCTTGATGAGCTTAATATCCTCCTGACAGGCAGTCAAATTGCTTGTAAGTACTACAAAATTGTATATTTACATGAAGATTGTTAGACTCACACTCAGCATATACTACTCACCTTGTATCGCTTATATGAATCAACTGATGCAGAGAATTTGCTGCTGTTTAGAAATCTATCTGTACGTGAAGATGGTAAGATGGTGAAATGAAAAAATATAAATTTATGCTGCTGAATAGTAGTCTATTTTAGACTACTATTCACAAGCTGGTATTAAATTGGGATGGATAGTTGAGATTATGAGGTATCTTAACCTTTGTTTATCTTGACAAAATGATCCCAAACACTTGGTCCTCTGCCTCCTTCTTCGGCTGATCCTTCAGTCTGCACCCATATACATTAATTGGAATATATGCACATCATTGTTTTTTTCTGGATTCATTACTGCAAGAAAATTTTAAGATTATATCATTTATATGCATTCACTTTCATCAAGTACCTGTGCAGCACTGGTACCGACTCCAAAAAAGAAGTCGCTAGGGAAATCTGATCGTTTGATATTTAACTCTTTAGAAAATGAAGAATTGTCTAAGCTAACTTGAAATGTCAGCCCACCTATGGTCACATTCGCTGAAACTGCAACAAAGTATTACGATTGAAAGTTAAAAATGAAAAATCTGAGAGAATGGAGCTGCTTTCCTTAAAATTAAAGAAGGATAACAAACCTTGAGTACCCTCTACAGGAAAGGAGGCTATCGAAGCCAAGGCACAAACCGCAATGAGACCATACAACATCTTTGGCGATGAAGAAAATGATGTCATATTAAAATTCTTGCCATCTCAAGCAAATAGAGTAGTACCTGTACAATATACAATCTAAGTTTCAATTGTAAACCATTAGACAGATCACAAATTCTAGAACAAGTTTCTCACACAAGCAGTGTGAAACCAGATTAATTACCTAGTTTTTTTTTTTGGAATAGTTAATCTTAGCTAATTAAGTTGTTAAAAGGTTTTCCCATCTGTATTGAGAAAAGGGAAATTAGCTCCATGGCATTCAGAAATTAGTTACAGAATTAGTTGTTAGGCCAACTAATTAATCTGTCAAGGGTCTAGTCCAAAAGATTTAAGAAAACTAATTTCAGTTGCATTCTAGATAAATATGGAAATAGAAACTAGTAACTTTAGTTTTGCTAACAAACCTTGATCACCCTCTCCAGACCAGCAAACTACAGAACCACAATGGCACCACAGCGAGACAATACAAAATTTTCGTTTGGTGTAAACATCGGTGGCAATTAATGTACTTATTGAGCAGTTATAGTCAAGAGGTTCAACGCACTTGTATTGGTAGTTACTGGTTAGGATGGAGAATTATCATGAATAAGGACGGTGGCTACTCTCCCCATAGATGGATGCTATTCTGGGTAAGCAATAAGCAATAGTGGAGGACATTTTTCAAGATAAAGCCAATGCCCTAAAATATGGACTACGAGTGGATAGCATGTGCAAAAGAGGTTTCGATACCTATGAGTTTTCAAGTAAAGTGTGCGACTTTACAAAGAGGATGAATTTCAAGTATTGACAAATCGAAAAAAGGAAATCAAACCTTAACATGGTGATCTGAAACTTGGAATCGAACTCGGAATGCTGGTAGAAGGTGAAGGGAGACGGGGTGGGACCCAGGGAAAGAACTAGATAGGTGTGAACTCGAAGTACCCACTTCTCTGGTGATCTACAATGGTGATTTGGCGGCAAATTTGGGCTCGATTTGGCGGGAGTAGGATTGAAGATTTTATGGTTGTTAGGGCCGGCCGGGGTGTTGAGACAAAATATAAAGCGTAACCCTATAATAAACTGAAAACAACGATGAATACCCTCTGTTCGAAAACTGGCCGAATCAGACGAGTATCGGGGGAGTTCTCGCTGGTCAGTCAAAAAACAAATTGTTTTGGGCCTACTCTTTCTCTCTGAGCTGTAACTGAATAATCCTCAAGTAATTTCCGAGCAAGTCTAAATCGACCGGTTAATCAGCCCAAATCAACCTTTCTTTCTTTTTTTTTGTTTTTTGTTTTTAAAAAAAAAATTAATTTCTAAAACATAAAACATCCAAATACTCAAAACAAGACCAACTTTTTAATCCGAAGTTCAAGAAAATGAGGATGCATTTAAAGAGTTTGACAAAATGGAGTGTTTTTTTATATTTTAAAATACATTTTTATACTTTTATTTGAGTATTGAACTATTTGTTTAATGATTTTGATAACTTTGATGTCATGTTCTTTTTATTTTAATTATTTTATCTTTTAATTAATGACATTTTATATACATATATAATATATTAATAATTATATTACTAGCTTTAAATTTAATAATGAAATTTTTCTGCACAAATTTAACAAAGAGGTGAGCATGAACCTCAGTAGAGCAAACTTGAAAAGCAAAACCGTACATGCATTTTTGTCGAGTAAAACTCTAGGCACTAAGAGAGTTTGCTCACGTGCACCGTCCCCCGTACCAGCAAGAACCTAGGTTCCCCGATTTTGATACCAAATATTCCCTTCATCTAATCCTAGTACAATTTTCTATTCCCCAATTTCTCTTAATCCCTCTCGAAATCCTTCTTTTGATCCTTACCTATGGTTATTGTCCCGAACTGCCGCAATGAGAGAACTTTTCATATCCAAATGTCGATCTAGATCCACAACGACTTTGCAGAGGATCTAGATGAGGTCAACTTGTTAGCGCTTTCGGTTGGTGAGCATGAAGATGATATTGAATGGCACTTTGCAGTTGCAAGGGTTTTTGAAGTCAAATCTCTTAGCGCTGACCGTGTTCAGCCGTTGAAGGCTCAAATGTCGAACCTTTTGAGCGACATGCGAGGTTCCGACAAGATCCGCTTTACCCGTATTGCGGATGATCGTTTTGTGGGGAAGTTCAAATCCGCCTTAGATTGGAAGAGAGTTGTATCAAAGGACCTTGGTATTATCATAATCTCACGGTGATTATCCAAGGTTTTGAAGAGATAGTTAACCCCATGCCATGAAGATTTTTGGCGGCGCGTGGGAGAGCTTGGGTTGTGGTGCAGCCATCAAGTGGCAGGTGGCTTCCTGGAGCCTTTCAACTGAAGTAGTGTCGAAGGATCGACAACTATATTGGTAAGTTCTTAGAATATGATCCCAAGGCTCTTGATATGTGTATATCTATTCGGATATGTGTTTCTTTGAAATTTCAAAAGCCTCTGGTGGTTTCCAAGAGGTTTAGATTTGATGATGACTACTTGGAGGTTTGTCTGTAGGAGTATGAGAAGATTTAGGGTTACTATTCCGACTGTGGGTCTTTTGTGCATGGAACATAGGGCTGTCTGGTGGGGCAGCGTGATAGTAGCCTTATACCTGCTTCCCCGCGCAAGGCAGCGGCACCTACTAGTAGTGGCTTTTCAGTGGCAACCTCTTGTTCACGATGGAAACAACGGTTGGTGGGAACAAGGACGATTTATGTGTCCTCTTCCCCTAACCTGAACTTTATGTTGGGGCTTTGGCAGTTGTTCAGCAAAAGAGACCTAAGTCTCATCATGCGCAGTGGGAAGCGATGGAGATGGTGGTGGCTCTGACAAATCCACCAGTTGCTTGTCGGGTGAACCCTCTATATGGGGAACACCCACCTAACAATTTTGTTCTTTTGCAGACGGAGGATAAGAGTACTATTCCAGTCTCAAGTACTAGTGGTCGCGCACCTATAACAGGGGGTACCTTCTCTTGGTGTCCCTGTTTCTGCGTCTTCTACACTTGAGATTGGACTGCTCCCGGTGGAAGGGTTTGGTGCGTTGGTTGCATCTCCCCAAGTGGCTATGCCTCTTAATCCTACGATGGAGGCGACTACTGGCAATCCAAACCTAACAGGCAGGCAACTTTGTGAGACCCACGCTTGCGGCAGTGGGGACACGGGTGGCTCCCAGAACCCTGGGGATCTAATGATGAAAGGTAATGATCGGAGTGGAATAAGAGGGAAAAGGTGAAACAAAAGGAAAGTAGATGATCGTAGTACCAAACCTAAGTTCAAGCCGGTGCAGGGACTAAAAAAGATCTCACCAAAGAAGAAGACGATGTTGCTTCCTGTTGGTATAGATGTGGAGGTACTGAAGCAGAGCGTAACTCAGTAGGAGAGGTTCCTAGATACCCTAAGGCGTGGTGGCCTCCAAATTTTTAATCTTCGTACTACTCTGGTTTGGCTATCTAGGTTTGTGATCTTAGAAATGCTTAAACAATAGCAATGCATGAGTTAAGATTTCGTTTTATCTGGCAAGGATTCCGGTGGAATCTTGTATTTGCTATTACATATTAGAATGAAATTATCGCCTCTTAAAAAAAACTTCAAAAGCAAACAACAAGAACAAACATATGCAACATGTCTCTTTTTTTCATGGTTTAATCTCTTCTTTTTCCCATCTTATTGGTTTTCTTGATCTAAAACCGGTCACCAGAACTATATGCCTTTTAGTTAGATCATTTTTTCAACCAATTGGTTGGAAAGGCTTTTCTTCCCACATGTATACAATAGGATGGCAGATGGTCCCTTACGGAGATAGTCTCAAACCACTCTCCTACCACTTCTTCTCTATGCCCATATGAAAAGTTATGAGATTGAACAAGCAAAACATACCATAATCATTTAGAAAATAGTAGTTCAAACAACAAGCAATCGGTAATTTAATCTCAAAACATTGACATAAACAAAAATGAAGGAAAATAACCTTGAAGTTCCCCAAATTTCCCTACCTTGACCTTTAGAGTTTTCTTACTGCTCAAAGTTTTCAGGAGACAATCTCACTCTCTTACTCTCTCTATAATTGTGTTGGACTCTAAGTAGTCTTAGCTGTGTTTTTGTTTAAGTTACAGGTTACCTCTATTTATACTACCTAAGTAAAGTGGCCACCAAGTAACCACTTAGTTAGCTTAGTCAGTAAATTTTCAGTAAAGACCACTAGAGATTGCCACCTCTAACTTAAATAGAATTATGATAAGGATGAAGCTGCCTTGTTAGATGCTTAAGGGCTGCACAAAGTTACTTCCAACAGACAAAAGCTTCGCTTATGCTGGAATGTGTCTACACATGCCTAGCATGTGAAAGGAGTTGAATAAGCGGTACTCCTAATTCATGCTTCAACTACCAAAGGACAAAACAATTTTCATTTCCAAGTTTAAGTGAAAGTTAACTAAGTGAACCATAAAACTCTACTAATTGTAAGTGTAGCATAAAAACTCACTATTTGTTTTGATTAAACAGGTTATACGATATTAAGTACTTATTCCTCAAATCGCTAGACAATGAGGCCTATGAAGTTTCACAAATGTCAAAGTTAAAACATGTACAGTACGACAACTTAAATAGTGAATTATGTAACTATGTAATAACATTTGAATGAACTATTGATAACTAGTGTTTTGTTAAACAAGACCATGATTTGTATTTCTAATCTACTTTACAAAATCTATCTATTTGATGTGCTATGCCACTATATAACGTCCAAACTAGTATACTTGGAATAAGCAGATTATAACTAGAATTATTGCTTATAACTACACTAATCTAGAGTAAAAGCTTGTGACTACGTTTTTTTTTTTAAAAAAAGTTTAGTCTGGCTAAACAAAGTAGGATTTTACAGATTACATATGTACAATGTTAATCGGTAACGTACGTACATATGCCAAAGAAATTGATAAAACTCATTTTGTTAGATGCTATCTCTGGTCACATAATCGCTCGTAACAAACGTTCTGAACCATTCAGCAGACAATTTGGGAATCCGCTTGTTATCATTATCGAAATCGATATAGTATAACCCGTATCTATGCAAGAAACCCATGCCCCATTCGAAATCATCGAAGAGAGCCCAGTAGAAATATCCATTCACGTTCACTCCATTCTTAACTGCCTTGTTGAGACGATACAGATGATGAGCAAGGAATGAAACTCGTTCTGGGTCGTTCAGTTCATCACCAAGTGCAACTCCATCGTTCCTCGTTGTAAACATTCCTACATGTTAACATAGTTCGTGATGTTAGTTAGCATATGTCACACTTACACCTAAGAAATTAAGATTAGGATGAACATGCTGGTGTGATGTTTAGCCAAACCATTTTCGGAGATGTAGATTTTCGGGTTTTGATATTTTTCCTTTATGTACTCCATTAGTCTCTGCAGCCCTTCAGGCCAGGTCCCTTCACTGTTCTGCAATGTAACAAAGAAATGTATGATGCAAATTAGCTGAGAACTTGATATGAAACAAGAGTATCTCATTGACAATTTTTAGAAGTAGCAGGAGCTGCAAAAATGATTAGGGTTTTCTTACCAAGCCTAGAGGAACTCCATCTTTCATACCTGCAATATATGATCATAACATCACAGTGAAATTAAAGAAGGAAATGCGTATATAGCACATTTCGTTCGCAACAAGTCTGGAAGGATCAGAATGAAAGTAGAAAACTATTAGTAATGAGATATCAAATGTTTACCTACTTCTTCGGCTGCTACATCCAAAGAATGGCGTAGTTTTTCTGACGGTGATGGTGCCTTATGTCTAGCATAGGTTGATATGTAGTAATTGATTCCAACAAAATCTAGGCTCCCCTTAATCAAACTTTTCTCTTCTGCGGTTAAAGGAGGCAATCTTTCCTTCACCAACTCCTTCATACTCTTTGGATAATCTCCGTAAACAATCGGTTCCATAAACCATCCTAGGTTGAAGTCGAAAAGTCGTTCCGCTGCCGCTTTGTCTTCCTGCGATTCCGAAAGAGGCAAATAGTATTTCGAAACAAGGACGATCCCGATCTCACCATTCTGTTGTGCTTGGTACTTTTCCTTATAGAGCTTCACCGCGGTAGCATGAGCAAGAAGTTGGTTCTGTGCTACAATGTAAGGTTGTGTGCTAGAATCACCACCAAAAATGCATGGACCTGCCGGGACTAAACAATGCTCCGGGGCCCCAAATGCACAAACTCCTTCGTCAAGTGAACACTTCCCCGGTGGGGAGATCCCGAATTCGTACCCGGAAACTGCCGCCACCGTTGGCTCATTCATCGTGAACCAATGCTTAACTCTGTCTCCAAATAATTTGAAACAAAGTTCACTATAGTCTTTAAAATCATTCCTGAAAATACATATTGTACCAGATGGAATAAATAACCACAAAAGGAGTAAGATGTAGGAAAATTAGCTAGCTAGTTTTGTGGAAGTGCATGGTTAAAAAGCTTACACAAACCATCGGTTCAAGTACCCACCATACTCCTCTTCCAGAGCTTGTGGCAAATCAAAGTGCAAAATCGTCACGAATGGTTTGATGCCTACATACAAAGAATTGATGCATAAAATTGAGGCCTTCTACGATTTTTCGAATTCATAGACTTGTAGCTTTATACCATTTTTGATCAATTCGTCAATCAAGCTGTTGTAATGATCAACACCCTCTTGATTAATTCCCCCATTTAAGCTTCCCTCTGTGTAAGATCCATCAACACTACCACATAAACTTGATTGGTACCAATGGTACGTATAAAACATGACAGTTTTCTTTCTTAATTAACAGGTAGAAGATAAGGCAAAAGGTTAGCTTAATTAATTACTTGGTAAAATCCGACTCCAGGATATGGAGAATCGATAGGAGCTTACTCCGAGGCCTTTTATAATATTAATATCTTCCTGAAAATTAAAATTGTTCCATGTATACATGAGATATGGAAATTTTATAGAGGATGGTGCATATATGCTAAAGATTTTTAGACTTCTCACTATTGGATCCATCAACCGATCACCTTGTATCTTCTATACGAATCAATTGCTGTAGAAAACTTGTCGCTGTTTATAATCGCATCTGCAATTGTACGTGTAAGTACGTAGTACGTCTTTAACTTAGCTCGTCGATCATCATAAGAAAGTGCATGAAGATTTATGTGAACTGATTAACCTGGGAGTATATCAACGCGATGATCCCATGTACTCGGTCCTCTCCCTCCTTCTCTGGCCGATCCTTCGGTCTACAATTGCACGAATTTATATATATAGTAACGACTACAGTGCCATGCATGCATGCATATATCTTAGTACGTACGTGTACCTGTGCAGCAGAGGTAGCGACTCCGAAAACAAAATCATCTGGGAAGTCCGATCTTGTAACGTCGACAAGTTCTTCGAGAAATGCACTGCTTGTTAAATTCAATCCTGCTGTGAGGGCTGTCAAATTCACTGCGGCTGAATCTGGAATAATGGCCTGGGAGGTCCGGCAGGGTATGGAAGCCATCATGGCTGCAGAAACCGCGACGAAAACATAAAACTTTGTTGATGAAGCCATGGATAGATGACCTAGTTAGATCGAGTTGGAAGTTTAGTTGTTTACGTACTGTTTTGAATAAGTCATAGACTCATGGCGGTATGTGTCCTATTCCTTTGGAATTTGCTGCTACATAACCAGATTTATAGGAGTCGTAGAAGTTGGAGTTGTTCAGTTTTAGTACGTACGTACGTGGATAAGTTTTTTTTTTATCTCCTTGTTTTGAGTCAATGTACGTAATTCCAATAGTAAAATACAGTTAGGGCATAATCAACGGCTTCCCCATATTTTTTCTATTATAAAATAACAAAAAACACATTTTACGATATATTTTATGCTCATCATATTCTCTAAAAATAAGGAATGTATTTTGGTGTGTTTGGATAGAGGTAGAGTGATCGAGAGGAATTCAATTAAATTCCAGTAATTTAGAATTCTATCTTCTAATTTTTTGTGTTTTGATAACTTCTTTGAGAATTTTATAATTCCTCTATTTTAAAAATCAGGGGAATTGAAGACTTAAATTCCTCTATCAAATTCTCTCAACAAGATGTGTCATTTTACAATTTCCTCGATTTTTTTAAAAAAATTTGTAAATTTTTATCATTATTAAAAAAAATTATGAAAATATCTAAACGGAAGAATTCATACGTGATGTAATTTAAAATACTGAAATTCAAATTTCCGTAATTTGTCAATTCATATAAGAATTAGAATAATCTTCAACCAGAGAATTTGTTGAAGCAAAATAACTAAAATATTTAAAAAAAAAAAAACTCAAATATAAAGAATTTATGGGAGTTGTTCTTACGGTATATATAATACGAAGCATTTTCGCTCACAGTGAATTAGTGTTCATTGCTGTTGTTTTGTTGTGTTCGAATACTTGCGGCTTTTGATCTCCCCTCCAGGAAACAACGACTCTGACTCACTTCACAATTTAAATATTTTGGAGCTCAACGTACGATAGTGGTCAAAATTTAGGGGCCAAATTGAAAATATAAAAAATTTGGCTGCCGAAAGCTGGACTCCCCTGTGTGCAAGTATACTTTTAAAAGCAAGACGCTCCTACACAACTGGACAAAGGACAACCTCCTTCGGACACGTGTGAGTATGTGATTGGAGAACGAGCACCATTATAATTTAGTCGTCTTCTTTGCTCTACTGGAGGAGTTGAAGAATCCCCAAATTCGGTCTCCCTCAGTCAGTCTTCTTCCTCTGCGATCAATCGCCGATCGGCCCAATCGCTCCGGTTATTTCTCCGATTAGGTAAGTTTTCATTTTTTTTTAATTTCAGCTGAGCTATGAATCCTTTGATCGGATTGAGTTCTACCATTCGTGTTTGGTCAATTTGACCAAAAAACGTAACTTTTGCGTAGCTTTATTACTATAATCTGTTGCGGAAAAGTTCTTGTTGATTTGGTTTGGAAAGTAGCTAAGCTGTGCATATGTGGTTTCGCATCGTAGAGTGAGTAATACAGAACTGTGTAGGAGGATTTAAGGTCTCTTGTGGGCTATTGTGACTTGTATTGGAGTTATATGTTGTTCAATTCTGGCCCCTATCACCATGAATTTTTAGTCGTAGAAAGTGTTCGATTAGTAGTGTAGGCACAGGAGCAAGCCTGGTCATTTAAAACAAAATTTCTGGAACTATTGAGAAAATGCAACCTGAATCATAGAAATGGAATATCTAACAGGACCTAATGTCCATATATGAGTGAAATTACTGAAATCGCATTAAGATTGAGTTCGGTGCAGTGTGCATCATTTTATTTCTTTTCTGTTATCTCGAGTTGATGGACCCTTACATATGGTTCCCATTTTTATGCTGAATTGTTCTACTTTGTAGCAATTATTTGAGCAACAGTCAGTACAGATGGCTTCGTTCAGAGCATTCTTGAATAGTCCGGTTGGACCAAAAACTACTCACTTTTGGGGACCTGTTGCGAACTGGGGATTCGTTGCCGCCGTATGCTTCACTACCCTGATTTCCAGATTATACAAATAACTGTGGTCATAAAATGGGTTTTGTGCTTGTTGACTGATGATGATCATTATGGTTGACTTAACAGGGACTGGCAGATATGCAGAAGCCTCCAGAAAAGATTTCTGGCAACATGACTGCAGGTTGGAAGCGATTATATTTAAAGGATGTAACTTTTCTTTGCTGCAGTTTATATAAGCTAGAGTTTAATCTCTCTTCCAATTTGGTTCTGCAGCAATGTGTATCTATTCGGCATTGTTTATGAGGTTTGCATGGATGGTACAGCCCCGCAACTACCTACTTTTGGCATGCCATGTCTCAAATGAGACTGTCCAAATGTACCAACTCTCCCGCTGGGCAAGGGCTAATGGGTAAGAAACTGCACTTTATCCAGAAATCGTATTCCCCATTGAAATCTTGAACCGAAGTAAAACCTTATATATATAATTTCTGAAAGTGTAATATTCGAGATAAGAAATGCTCAAGATGACTGATTATCTCAGTTTCGTAAATTTATATTAGTTTCTTTGCTTCTGTGCTAGGTACTTGTCCAAGAAGAAGGATGAAGCTGCAACCCAATAACTTGCAGCTGCGTCTGTCATCCGTCTTCTTTACTTGTTTCATTTTGTGATTTGATGACCAGTGTGTTCATCCTGTTAAGATTTTCATATAATACTATTTGCCTTTAGGTATTCACTGGGCAGATGCAACTTGTTTTGTAATCTGTTGTGTTTTTCATATCTTAACATCCTTATTTGAAATTATTTGCTTCGAGCCATTTGAAGTGCAATTGAGAGGTACACACAGATAAGGTTAATATATGTCGGGGTTTTGATCAATCAATAGCTCATCTGATGTAGAAAGGCTTTCAACCACTAACAAGACATTAGACATGGGCAGATGATTTAAGCAAAGAAAACAACAGTTGCATAGTTCGTGACTTGGGCAGTGAGATTGTCTCAGCACAATCTCAAGGGGCGTAAGCTTTGCGTCTATGAAATCTCCATAGTTTGTGCAAGCTATTTTGATATCTATCTATTTAATTCTACTTTGGAGTTTGGACCAAAGTTTTTTAGGAACCCAAAATTTCATTCAAAATTTAGCTGTTTTGGAAGCTCAACTCCAATCTGATCAAATAACATATCTGATTCCTTTGATACAGAAAGGAAATTGTACAATAATTGCTAACACACTCTTGTTTGTCATATAAATTAGCATATACTTCCATCTCAATCATAATTCATCGTGAAGATCCTCCCGTTTTAACCTTTTGCTGCTTTTCTTGGATTTTAACTTCTTGCCGCCATGTTCTTCAGAGGCTTCGTCATTCCCACTTTCTAATTTTGCTTCCTTCTTGTTTCTTTTCTTTTCTTTTTCTCAGGCTGTGTTTCACTATCAATTTCATCAGGAGTCTCGAGTGAAATCTGCTCCTCCTCATTTCCGCTTTCTACTTTTGCTTCCTTCTTGCTTCTTTTCTTCTCTTTAGACTTTTTCTTTTTCATCGGTTGTGTTTCAACATCATCTTCATTGGGAGTCCCAGGTGCAATATGGTCTTCCTGATGTAGTCGATCTACTGGGGGATGGGTAACTTTCACTTCTATAAAATAAAAAAGGAAATTATGCAGCAACTTACAACCAAAATTACTCAGTACAGGAATAAAGAGATGGACCTGACTGAAAAAAAGAGGGGAAAACAAACCTTCATCACAAAAATTTGAATCAATAATAACCTTTGTCAGATGCTGCTTCAGGAATACCTGCACAATTAAACAAGAACAATTCAACAGTGTTAAAACTTAAAACACACGACCACCTCACAAAACCAGTTACTACTTGATTTATTGAGGTTAAACAAGAACATTTATCTAACAATCACATACCGCAGAGAGTAGTTGACGTGTCTTTACATCCCACATGCGTAGATAATTATCCAATCCTAGAAGAACCAAAGCACTTAGCATCAGTGAAATATGCAATTATTTGATTCTAAACAGGAACTCATGAACTTCAGTACTAAATTTTCTGCCATTCTGGATACAAGCCAATTCAAGATTCTGTGGGATGTCCCTGAGAAGTGGTAATATTCCTAATGCACTTGCACAGACCAACACATATGCACCCACAGATGAAACTGTAACTGTATTCATGCACTCACCACATGATGCTATGACGGGATATTCTGGATGCCTGGCTATGGATCTTATACTACCCGAGCATTTTCCCAAAAAGCAACCCAGCAACTTTCCTGTAAGAACACAATGCATTAACAAAAAGATACAAATAGTTCAAAATGATCAAGTCCAGAAATTCAAAGCATCCTAAGCTATTACCTGTGCGCAAATCTACAGAAGCAAGATCGCCAGATCCATTCCCTATATAGACTGTGTAGCCATCCACATCTTCTGCTACTGCTTTGATAGGGGTCTCCCGGAAGGGAACAGATATGACAGGTCTTCGCTGAGTAGAAATATCATAAAGACGAACCTGCAGAATAACATATGATGTCAAGAAAGTCCTTCAAGAATGAGCTGCTAAAGAGTAGACGTTCAAGAAACTAAAATTTAAAATAAGTGAATCACTGTAAATCAAGATTGTCTTCCATATAGTCAATGGGCTTATCATCTTAACAATAAGTGTAAGGATCTTTAACCATTTAAATGCAGAATTAATACTACTCTTCTTAAATACCATTTGTTAGTCGTTCAACTATCTAGTGGAACAAGAACTTCCAAAAACAACTGTAAGCAATGACTACCTCATGGCTGTTAGTGCCGGCCACAAATTTCCGATGATCATCTTTAGTCAGAAATGTGGCAGATGTGAACCATGTTGGGGTAAATATACCGAGGCTGTTCTTAGGAGGCTGCTCAGAAGAAATATCAACAGAAAAAATGTTGGTCATACCAATCGCCAAGGATGATTATATGTTTACTTGAGATGCAATGAGCAAAGATAATAGTACTCACAGATTTTGCTGCCCAAAGTTTGACACAATTTTCAAGATCCCAAACATTCATTTCAACACGCTTCCTGAATTTGAACATATAAAGTCACTACTAATCAGACAATAGGCTAAGACGATGTGTTTGATTTATACTAAATAAAATACTTCAAAGTTTCAATAATAAGTGAACGAACATAAGACATACCCTCCAAACAAAGAATAGCTTTCACTTCCGTCTACTTTTGAACATAAGATCTCACCACCTGAACATACGTTCCATGTTCTTGAAGACCCAGTAGAGGTGATATCTGCAGTTGGTTTAGTCACTTCGAAAGATCTTATGCTTGCATTTCCTTTCGTTGTACATGTGAGTAAAGTACAAGTCCTAACAGCAGTTAAAAACAATAAAATTATTAAGTAACTGAATTCACATAATCAAATTCTCAATGGGTTTAAACTTGTGAATAACTTGGCTTCATCATGTACATGAGAATGTAGCATACAAGCAATCAAACAAAAAAAGAAAATCAACATAAAACATGCTCTTCGTGTTAAAGCATACTTGCATATTCGGTATGCTTCCTACATCCTATAGAGTAGGTAGGATATAAGTTGTAGAAGCTGACTTAAGAATGACCAAGAGGTTTATTTAAACTTTATTAAAGTTGCAGAAACTAAAACAGGGATTGCATGACTGTGCCTCGTATCAATTATGAGAGCACTTCGCACATATTACCTAGGAGCTGATTCCAATTTTTGTTTCGCAAATAAGTGCAATCCAGAGATAGGATCCTCTACAGGTTGAACATTCCCATCAGTAACATTGGAGAACGAAAATCGGAGATCGCCATTGAGAGGATTCAGAACCTCAATCTGTAAACACATACAATGCACACCCACAAAGGTAGTCAGCCACCAATGGACTCCGTAGTCAACACACAGACACATACTAAAAATCAAAATTTGCAATGATGTAGTACTCACCGAGCCATTCCTTCTAGCAACAGCAAGTAACTGCAAAAATGACACAACAGAAGTAAGTGTCTTTTTACAAATAACAAACACAGAGAGTAACCCAGTTCAAATCTAAGACCAGACAGCTATTAATGGCCATAGGAAAAACATACCGGGTCGAATTTCCGGTCATCCATGGAGGCTGCCAGCACACATTTGGAGGCATCCGGGTCGCCCCATCTCTCAACCATCTTAGCAGCTCCACCTTGCTTACTCCCAGATTCGGTAACTATTGCCCCACCAAAAGAAATTGACTTTTTTAAGATTGATTTTACTTGAATTAGCAGCTGATGGGTTTCAGTGATTTACGAAATTGGAGTGTACCTTTTATGAGACCAAGCTCGTCGAAGGTTAAGGCCCGGAGTGGAGGGCATCCTGGGCACTCGAGAGTGGTGGTGCGAGGCATGTTGCCGACTCTGTTTTGGTTCTGACGTGGTGAAGAAGAAGAGGCAACAGCTTAAAACCCAGAGAAGTAGAAGAAGCAGAGAAAGCCTTAAACCCTAGTGATCCAAGTTTTTGGATATCACAAATTGTAATTTGAACCCATGATTGTTGATAATTCTATTTGTGCCCCCCCCACATAGTACTGTAATTCTTGCCTAAATTTCAGTTATATCGCCCAATTAGATTGGGCCCAATTTTCTGTGTACAATATTTAATATTTTATAGCCTATAATATTTTAGGGAAGATGTTTTTTGTTTGAAGTATAGAATCTTTGTCTTTAAAAATTGCAGTATGAATCATCACTGGACTACAATTCATGGATAAGAAGATGTTTTATCACTTTCATGCATATAAATGCCCCGTAAAGTATATTCATTATTCATAAGACAAAAACATGCTTATATAGACCACTTTAATAAGACATCCTAAAACAATTATCAAAACAAATGCCTGGTAAATTGTTGTCTCAAAAGTCTTCCCCATGCTATACCTAGAATTATCTACACATTTACGTTTCATAATTACATGATTTAAGTTGATTGGTCAGATGGGGCAAAGTAGATGATTTAAAGACGTCGGCAAATACGAAACAACCCTCACACGGTCGCACAGTGTGTAATTCCGCTGAATTATTGTTGTCTCAAATAACGTGCTCCTACAACATGTGCAGAATTTAAGACCAGTGTCCGCCGTCGGTTGGTCAGTCCCCTCCTACTAGTATTTTCTTCATATCAGACGCCACCACTGACGCAGGCCTTCACTGAACAACAAGCCACCTAGTCAAACACATTAGCATAACTCCAAATTCTTCCTCTGTCCTTTTCCGGACGTCTCGTAAATCGATCTTAATAGCTCGATCAAACACATTTCTCACCACTCCCTCCTCCTCCTCCTCCTCACCGCAAATCAAGCCTCTTTATTACTTTCCAACCATGGTGGCCGCCACACGAAGCGGCTTCAACCCTGACACCGGAATTTACACTAGTCTCCGGCCACCCGTCCCTCTCCCGCCTCTCTCAGACCCAATCTCTGTGGCCCACTACGCACTCTCTCTCCTACACTCCTCCAACACCTCCCCCACCACTCCCGTCCTCATCGACGCCGCCTCCGGCCGACACGTGTCCTACGGCGAATTCCTCTCCCAGTTTCACTCCCTCATTCGCTCTCTCCGCTCATTCTTCGTCGCCACCAAATCGCAAGTCGCATTCGTCCTCTCTCCTCCTTCCCTCCACGTCCCCGTTCTCTACTTCGCCCTATTAGCTTCGGGCGTCGTCGTCTCCCCCGCCAACCCGATCGGGTCGGAGTCCGAGATCCGTTACCAGGTTAACCTCACCCGACCCGCACTCGCCTTCGCCACGTCATCCACCGCGCACAAGCTCCCAAAGGGATTAAAAACCATCCTCCTCGACTCCCCCGAGTTTCTCTCCATGCTGACCCGACCCGGACAACCCGACCCGGCCGAGGAGGTCAACCAGACCGACGCAGCCGCGATTCTCTACTCGTCCGGGACGACGGGGCAGGTCAAAGGAGTCGTGTCGTCACACCGGAACTTCATAGCCGTGATCGCGGGTATGCACGCGCTCCGGACGCACGACCCGGACCCGAACCCGCTACAGCCCGTTTCGATGTTCACGCTGCCGCTGTTCCACGTGTTCGGGTTCTTCATGCTGCTCCGGGCCGTGTCCATGGGCGAGACCTTGGTGTTGATGGAGCGGTTCGATTTCGAAGGGATGCTTAAGGCGGTGGAGAGGTTTAAAGTGACGTCCATGCCGGTGTCGCCGCCGTTGATCGTCGCTCTGGCCAAGTCCGAGCTGGCGAAGAAGTACGACCTCAGCTCGCTCAAGACACTCGGCTGCGGCGGTGCTCCTCTCGGCAAAGAAGTCGCCGGAAGATTCCATCAGAGGTTTCCCGACGTCGAAATTTTCCAGGTATTGTAGTATCTCCAGCTTTGAATAAACATCAAAAGATGAAACCACTATCCCACACTATCCCACAACCTAAAGAGTGGTATCTGTTACAGGAATACAGGAATGATTCAAACTTAAACTACAGCCCTACAATCCAAAGTATTATTAGCTACGCATCAACTACTAATGTGACTTAGTCATACCAACGTAGTCACTAAGAAGTAAGAAACAGACTTAATAACAAATCCTCTCTTAAACCGACCTGTAATCTACTGTCAGTTTACCTCTGGTGTCACACAAACTCCAAGCAACTCTCTCAATTTCATGAACACTTCAAGCCTCAATGGCTCAATTTCATAAGATCTGCCAGTTAATCTTTGGAATCACAATGCTCCAACTTAACGACTCCATCTTTTGTTAAATCACGAAGGAAATGAAATCTAACATCGATGTGTTTACTCCTACCATGCATGACTGGATTTTTTGACAATTTAATGGCAGAGCTATTGTCACAAAAAACATCAGTGCACTTACTTTGTTCATGGCCAAGCTTTTCGAGAATTCTACGCATCCACACACTCTGACAAGCACATGAAGCAGCTGTAATGAACTCAACTTCAATGGTGGAGAGAGTGACTACTGGCTGCTTCTTTGAAGACCATGCTCTTGCACTTGAACTGAGCAAGAACACATACCCTGATGTACTTTTCTGATCCTCAACATCTCCTGCATAATCACTATTTGAGTAGGCTATCAGCTTCTCCTCTCCACCTCTTTTGTAAAAGACTCCCAACTCAGTAGTCTCCTTTAGGCAACAGAGAACCCTCTTCACTGCTTGATGATGCAAACTAGTTGGCATTTCCATATATCTGCTTATTAAACTCACCACATAAGCTAAGTCGGGTCTGGTGGTTGTCAAATACATGAGACTGCCCACCATTTGTTTGTGCACAGTTGCATCAAAATCAGTCCCACCCTCATCTTTCACAAGTTTAAAACCTGGTACAATTAGATTGCTCACTGGATTGCAAAGCTCCATGCCAAACCTTTCCAGTACCTCATTTGCATATATTTTTTTGGTTGATGAAGATCCCTTTACTGCTTTGCACTACTTCCACACCAAGAAAATACTTCATTCTCCCAAGATCAGACATGTCAAATTACTTCTTCATAGAGCTCTTGAAACTTTCAAACATAGCTTCATTATTACCTGTAAAAATGAGATCATCGACATATACACTCACCATAAGCAGCTCCCCTCCTTTTCCAGTCTTAGTAAACAAAGTATGTTCACTAAGACACCTTTCAAAACCTTCCTTTATGAAATAGGACTCCAGCTTGTTGTACTAAGCTCGTGGAGCTTGTTTCAAGTCCCCATGAAGGAAAGCGCTCTTAACATCAAGCTGGTACACATTCCATCCTTTGCAGGCAGCAAGAGTTAGTCATTCGAATGGTGTCCCATCGAGCTACAAATCCAAAGACTTCAGTGTAATCAATCCCTTGCTGCTGTGTGTATCCCTTGGCCACAAGCCTTGCTTTGTATTTGTCAACTTCACCATTCTCGTTCAGCTTGGTTTTGAATATCCATTTCACTCCTATTTTTTTTTCCTCCAACTGGTAAAGTAGTCAATTGCCACATCCCATTTTTCTCAATAGCTTTAATTTCCAGCTCCATTTCTTCTTTCCACATTAGGCTCTTGGCAGCTTCTTCGAAGGACATAGGATCTGATGAAGTAGTAAATATCATCAAGTTAGTCTCCTCTGCTTCAGATAATCCTTCACCATTTTCATAATCTTCCATCCAAACCGGCCTTCTTCTTTCCCTCCCTTAATCTGGACTTGGAGAACTACGTTCGGTTGCTTCACTCGATGTCGAGCTAGAACCATTTGCATCATTTTCAACCTGCTCTTCTACTTCACAAACACTCCTTTCTTCATCTCCTTGCTGATCTTCGTCATCTCCCCACTGAAGGACTGTATTGCTGGCTTCCTCACCTGTTTTACTCCAATCCCACTTCTTGCCTTCTTCAAATACCACATCCCTGCTTGTAATCACCTTCTTCGTCACAGGATTATACATCCTATAAGCTTTAGATTCCTTGCTTAAGCCTAGGAAGACACACTGGAGACTTTTATCATCAAGTTTCTGCCTCTTGTTGTCAGGGATATGCACATGTCCGATACAACCAAACACCTTGAAGTGGTTCACTGAAGGTTTGACACCGCACCATGCCTCCTCTGGTGTTTTATCTTTTATGGCAAGAGTAGGACATCGGTTGAGCAAGTGAACTGTCTAATTAACTCCTTCCGGCCAGAATTCTTTAGGTACAGACTTCTCCGTCAACATGCAACGTACCATGTTCATGATCGTCCGGTTCTTTCTCTCCGCAAGCAACATTGGGAGATCATTCCAAAAAAAAACTTGTGGGAGCAGGAGCTTTAGTTTGTGATGGTGTGGCCATCTCAGCAAGAAGAACAAACATCCGATTCGTGGACATATGTGTCTGCATGATGAGTCCTCGAACAGGATGATAGATTTTGCATACTCCATATTGTATTAGAATAGCAAGATCTTTTTCTTGCAGTTGACCAATACTAAGTAAATCATTCTTAAGCTCAGGCAAATAAAACACCTCAGTAATCACCTGATTTACTCCACCGACTCGCAACTTGATACTCCATTTCCCCATTACTGCCATCTTGGTGTTGTTCCCAAGTTTCACAACTTGCCTGAACATTTCATCTAAATGAACAAACCACTGCTTATCTCCAGTCATGTGGTTGCTGCAACTGGAATCCAAGAGCCACACTGCTTCTCTTTTTGAATCATGAAGATCCACATGAGCCATCAACATCTCTTCCTCTTCATCAAGTTCCGCAAAGTGAGCTCCTTTTTCCCAACTAGGACATTCCCATTGAAATGCCCTAATTTATGACATTTGTAACACTCTAGCGTAGCTTTGTTGAAGGCTCTGCCTCTACCTCGACCTCTTCCTCTGTAAGTGCCACGACCACGACCTCTGCTTTCTTCATGTGTCACTTGCAAGACTTGCTCTTCACCAGTATGCCTGTGAAACTTCTGCTCATGTACTACTAATGAACTTTGCAGCTCATCAACAATGAGAGAATCAATATCCTTTGACTCCTCAATGGAGCAAACAACATAGTTAAACTTCTCACTTAGGGAGCGTAGAATCTTCTCCACCACCTTGACATCTTGCATATCCTTGCCATAGAGTCGCATCTTGTTTGCTACTGTCATTACTCTAGAGAAATAGTCAATTACTCCTTCACCAGTTTTCATCTCAAGAGTTTCAAACTCTCTACGGAGAGCTTGAAGGTGAGACCTCTTGACCCTTGCATTTCCTTCGAACTTCTTCATGGCATCCCAAATATCCTTGGCAGTATTCTTGTTGAGAATAGTGTCTAGCACTGTGCGATCGATGGCCTAAAATAGGTAGTTCTTCACTTTCAGGTCATTTAGCTTCTGCTCCTCAACTTGCTGACGTTGATCCTCAGCTTGCTTACGTTGTGTTTTTGTAAGTTGTGTTCTCTCTGTCACCACCGTGGAAAAAGTCCTTGTTTCGGACGTTTGTGCTACTTCATTTGTTGGAATTCCATGCTCAATGATGCCCCAAAACTGCTTAGATTGGAGAAAGTTCTCCATGAGCATGGCCCAATAGTCATAGTGACCATTGAACCGTGGAATTGCCGCCGGCACAAAATTTCCTCCTGTTGCCATTCTCCTTCAATCTCTCTTGTTTTCTTCTCACAGTGTTTTTCTCACACACTCTCTTTCTCTCTTTTCTCCTTCTCACAGTGTTTCACTCACAATCAGGCCCCTTTGTGGGGCTCTGATACCACTTGTAGTATCTCAAGCTTTGAATAAACGTCAAAAGATGAATTGAAACTTCATGTCTGCTTATTCATTGATTAACAATCTGGCTTTTATACAAGCCTTACAAAACAGAAAAGTAAAAATCTAAGCCACCACTATCCCACGACCTAAAGAAGTGGTATCTGTTACAGGAATGATTCAAACCTAAACTACAGCCCTACAAACCAGGGCATTATTAGCTAAACATCAACTACTAATGTGACTTAGTCATACTAAGGTAGTCACCAAGAAGTAGGAAACAGACTCAATAACAGGTATTAAAATAAAATAAAAACTTGATCATAATCCCGATTACAAAAGTTAACAGACTTTTTTAATGACTTTGGTATTACAGCCGGAAAGCTCTAAACTTTAGTGTGCTTAACCACGAGAACTACAGATCATATGCTTAACGATAATTTTATGATTAAACAGAGACATCTAATGACTAATGAGGAATGACTTCCCTACGTAGTGTTCTATTTCACCATAAATATATTGTTTTTGTATGACTTGTTCCCGATTCTCGATTACTAGTCTTGGCGATGACATAGGTAACTTGCAATTTAGAGGTTTTGGGATGAGAAATGTCAAATGTGATAGGGGAACTAGCTTGAATGATGGTGTTGTTGTTGTTGTTGTTGTTTTGTTTAGGGATATGGTATGACTGAAACTGGAGGAGGGGCTACGAGGATGATAGGCCCTGAAGAGGCAAAGCAGTATGCTTCTGTAGGGCGGTTAGCTGAAAACATGGAAGCTAAGATTGTCGACCCTGAAACTGGAAAGGCATTGCCTCCTGGCCAGAGGGGTGAGCTGTGGTTGCGTGGTCCGACAATAATGAAAGGTAAAGGAGCCGAAGATGTTTATGAATGTATGTCAATTGTTGGACCTTTTCTAACCATTTTGATGTCTGCAGGTTACGTAGGAGATGACAAGGCAACTGCGGAGACCTTGACTAAAGATGGTTGGTTAAAGACTGGTGATCTTTTTTATTTTGACGATGAGGGGTTCATGTACATTGTTGACAGGTTAAAGGAATTGATAAAGTACAAGGCTTATCAGGTGATTTGAAGTGCCTCCTTCACAACTGTTACTCCTTCGGAAATTGGTTGTAATTGTCATTTTATTACTCCCACCCGAGTAATGTTGTATGTCTCGACTCTCGAACAAATTGCAGGTACCACCAGCAGAGTTGGAACATATACTTCAATCGCACCCAGACATTGCTGATGTTGCTGTGATTCCGTATGTATACGATGACAATAGTCTTTGATTGAAAGTTTGCTGGTTTATTTTCATGCTTTATTGCAGTAGTCCAGCAGTTGTTCACTGTCATCTTTCTGTTAACCGGTCCCTATATCCGCCTATTGCTACTGATGCAGGTACCCTGATGAAGACGCTGGGCAAATTCCCATGGCCTATGTTGTCAGAAAACCGGGAAGCAATATCTCTGAGGCCGTAATAATGGATTTTGTGGCAAAAAAAGTATGCTCCTTAAATAATCTCTCATTAGTCTTCTCATCCATAATCTGTAATTCCAATTGTTAGAGGCAAATTTTCGTTCGGCTCACTTTCACGCTCTAAGCGAGTTTATTCTATTTACAGGTTGCTCCATATAAGAAGATTCGACGCATATCATTCATCAACTCAATTCCAAAATCTCCAGCAGGGAAAATCTTGAGAAGGGAGCTAATCACTCTTGCTTTATCTAGTCGCTCATCCAAACTATGATTCTTTTATTCAAACAGAGGAAGAGAGTTCGTGTCTTGCGAGAATAGCTCACTTATGCAGATAAGTCGTTCATATTCTTTAGCATGTAAAACACATGTGGTGAGATTATGATTGGAGTTCTACCATGTAATGTAAGCCCACTGTAACAATTACAGATTGTTTAGATTAAATGTATATCTGAGCATCTTTGTATGATATGTTTGAAATCTTTATGAAAGACCCTGTTATCCCTCCTTTTCTTTTCTTTTCTTCCCTTTATTGTAGAATCACAAACCTAACTTCCCACTCCCCAGACCGTTAGGTTTGTGAGTCTATTGTAACTCCAACCAGTCAACAAGCCACTCAAAAGTCTAGGGATCTCCCAAGTTTAAGATTTCTGTTGCTCTATTTTTGGCAAGGTGGCCTGTCATTTTGATCCCCACAGGCTTAAATGATGCATTTAAAAGTAGGGAAGCTTGTTCCCCTTGGTTATATCTAGTTCTTCATAAACAAATTGAAGAACATTCTATGATATAAGATATTAGTGAAGCAAGAGATTGTCACAGAAAGAGAAGCTTTGGTTGGTCTACATGTGAATTTGGTGAATCTCCTAGAGTCCTGGAGATTTTAATGGTTTTGAAAATGAAAACAGTGTCCAATAACGAGTTTTGGGTCAGCTTTGGCATCTTGGACGATGAGGATCATTTTTTCCTTTGTAGATCAGATATGTCTGGGTTTTGCCTTATGCATAAGTACTGTGACTGGCGGTTGCAGAAAGCTTTATGAACACTCTTCAACATTTGCATACTAACTTACCTTTGAATTAAGGAACAAACTGGCTTTTGGATTCAAGTTCTTATCTAATCTTCACAGGAAGACGCTTTAAAAGGGGCACACTCATACAATTTTTTCATTAACCAAAGTCTAATCATTCAGCTTCCTTCACTTTATGGCTTTCCCAGTATCACAAGAAACCATAATTCCACTGATAGACACATCGGAAACACCGACACAGGCAAAACCAGACGATGATCCCCTTCTTGATCAGACTCTCTACCGCTTCGAGATCTTTCTCAGGCTCTTTGGCTTCTGTCAGTACTCTTTTTGGAGTTTCAGTCTCTCATGGCTTGTATTCCTTCTTGTTGGTGTTGTGCTGCCAGCGCTACTTAAATTGAGCTTTCATTGTGCCAATAGTATTAAGTATCAGATCAAAAGTTTTGAGCTTGAGGTTCTGGTTTGCGAGTCTCTTGTGGCTGCAGTTTCTCTACTTTGCATTTCACACAACCTACGCAAGTATGGAGTAAGAAAGTTCTTGTTTGTGGATAGGTACCATGGCCATATGTCTCAGTTCCATGATGAATACATACAAAAGATCAATGTGAGTCTAAGAATATACCCACATCTCCTTGCTTATTATTTCTTGTGAAGATTTTTTAGCTCAGAGTCATAGTAATAGTATTGTTATTTGTGTATGGTCATTACAAGTTTGTTTTAATTGTGCAGAAAATGTAACTAGCATATCCTTTTGCTAGTTCTTAGAGTGATTTCCTTCATTTTAGGATGCAGTTTGAGTAGCCCCTCCTTCGATCTAATTAAACTACTAAATAACTCCCTAAGATGGCAGTTTGCAAAAATTTCAGTTGATTGCTAGCTACTTTGGTAGGGAAAGTTGTATCGTTTGGTTTGTCTCAATAACAAGATTGTACTCACGCCTCTTTAGGATTTCTTTCGCTTGCTGGCTGTGTGGCTATTACCTGTGCTCCTTCTCAAAACTGCTCGTGAGGTCACTCGAGTTGTCTATGATCACCAAGATTCATGGTGGAAATCTGGTGCCGTATTACTTGCCTTTCTTCTGTCCTGGATGTATACAAATATAGTTTTCCTATCAGGCAGTTGTCTGTTCAATTTGGTTTGCAATTTGCAAGTCATACACTTTGACAACTATGGGAAGCTCTTGGAAATGGATATAGATGTTTCAGCATATATCGATGAACACATTCGTTTAACGCATCACTTATCAAAGATTAGTCACAGATTCCGAATATATATTCTACTTGAACTCTTAGTAGTCACAGCTAGCCAGTTTGTGGCTCTACTGGAGACCACAGAAAACAGTAGAATCATCAATCTCATCAATGGAGGAGATTTTATAGTAAGTTCATGACAATGTGCTTGTTACATCACATGTATCTCATCAAACGCTAAAACTTACTGCTTGGCGCGCTCTAACCATGGCAGGTCTCCTCGATAGTTGAGCTTGTTGGGATAATCATATGCCTACAAGCAGCTGCGAAGATCTCACATAGAGCTCAAGGGCTCTCATCCGTAACTAGCAGATGGCATGCTTCGGTGACATGCAGCTCCGGTGATGCTTCTCAGTTGGGAACTGATCATGATATAGAGAACGTGGAGACTCGTTATCCAGCTGGTTCATTACCCATAAGCTACTCAGAAATCGATCTGGATTCGGTTGATAATGTACCAATGCCTACAAACACACAATTGGCTTCGTACATGTCCTTGTATCACAAACGAGAAGCATTTGGTATATATGTCCACTAAAGACTACTGCTACTACTGCAATGATGCAAATTCACTTCAGTTCATCTCAACTCCTTAGACTTTGTGCACTGATTTATAGTTTAACAGGTCGTAATTCCTTCTTGCCTTTTCAGTTACTTATATGCAGTCCAATCCTGGAGGGGTTACTATATATGGATGGAGGATTGATCGAACCCTCATCAACACCATCTTCTTTATTGAGCTCTCACTCGTTCTTTTCGTGCTTGGGAAGACGATAACCTTCACCACTATATGATTCAGGACTCTGTTTGGTGTGACATATATATCTGCATTTTGAGGATTAGTAACATATAACCGCACTTTGTAATAGTCTTTAATGTCTGCAACTGCACTATAGAGAAAGAAAGAGCCATGGAAGAAAGTGCGAGGAAGAAAGTTCTGTACTTCTAATAGTCTATGATATCTGGCAGAAAAACTAGTTTAATTGATTTTAAAATGACAAAAGTTCTCAAATGTACAGAACTCGCCGAAGCACTTTTATTACTCGGCTCCCAATCCTCATCTACAGTGTATATAAACACTGGAAAACCCGAGATAGGAGTCATAGGACACTGCACAAATGGGATATAACTTCCTAGACAGATACTAATTCTCTAGACATATACATCAAACAATAGAAAATCTTTCTCAACTATGCTGAACTTGTTGAAGCACTTTCGTTACTCAGCTCTTTGGCATGAACGCCCTGATCTACACAAATGACTAGTTCTTGACTGTTCATCGAATCGCATTTGTTACGTATAAATACATTAAGGCTTTAGTGTCAATTTGATACCCTAAGCCCTAGATAATTTGCTAGCCATCCCTTAAACTAATGCTGTTAATTTGCTAACCTAGGTTGTATTTGGTAAAGTTCTAAAAGTTAAGGTAGCAAAATGGCAGAAATTAATTCTAAGGTGAACGCTATTCAAACAATGATCACATGGAGTATTTCACATATCATTCCTCTGATCGTCACATAGCCATACAGCATGTCACTGAGGTGCAATCTGGGCAGTGGAAAACACCGCTTTCAAATGGGACTTGCACATGACAGAACCTTTCCGGTCCAAATGTTCACCAGAATCCGTCGCAACAACTGAAACTTGAAATCAAGAACAGCTTTTCTCATGCAACAATGCTTAGGCTACAACAAGGCTAAACCCTAGGCTACAACAAGGCCCTGTTATGCAAACGTAACAAAAGTACTGAATGCTGTAGGTAATACTTTTGTAGCAGATCCTACTTAATATCACGCAGAAGACTGCGGAAAGTGGACAAACATAGATTACTCTTGCAACATCCGACATTGATACCTACTTAATGTTTAAATACCTATCAATGAACAATAGAACATCATTCCTTGTTATATGTTATTATTACAAAGATGAAAGGCATCAATCCTCCAGGAAAAGTGATGCATGCGAGCAAGACTCTACGTTGCCAGAGCAAGGTCATTCCTAAACCAAGGATGCAAGTTGGTAGAAGTCAAAAGTAAAAAGAAACAGAAGGAAGATGAAGAAACACAGAAGGAGTTGAACCTCATTTGAAGGTATCCAAAGAATATAGAGTACGCTAGCCTCCCATCAGGAATAAGCTTGACAACATCTCATATATTGATCTATATTTCTAGAAAAGTCTGTAAAACAGTACATGAAACAAACCTAGTATCATGAACTGACATACCATAGAAGACAAGTTTCTAGAAAAGTCTGTAAAACAGTACATGAAACAAACCTAGTATCATGAACTGACATACCATAGAAGACAAGTTGATCACAGCACATGAACCGAGTCAACCAATGATTACATTCAAGACCACATGAGTACTGAAAAAACTTACACTTGCAAAACCAAGTCCGTAATGCAGTATAGCATCCTCCCTCTTTCAGGCTTTTCAGGCCCAGAATCACTTGCAAACAAAGTATAAACGTGAAAGTAAATAAGGGTATGAGAGAATAAAACACAGAATAATGGGAATATGTAATTCAATATATACTCAAAATTCTAAAGATACACTTGGATGAAACATGGAATTGAATTGATGGAATAGAATTTTGAGTTTTTACTCTTCTTCCTAACAATATTCCACACCTTTATATAGGCAGATGGTGCAGCCTTTCCATTCCACAGGTGCCTATAAACAGGTTAGCCAACTTCAAAAGCTAATCCACATCAGAGATTAACGCCTTCCTCGACGCACCCTTTCCAGATGCTCCTTCTCCTGACGTTGCCTGAGCACCATGTACCTTTCATGCACATTAGGAGAAGGCACAAAAGGTCTGGGTTCAGGATAGTCCTTAAACCAGTCATGGCTAAGGGCATCATCCACTGTTATCCGCTTCTCAGGGTCATATGTCAAGAGTTTTGTCAACAAATCCAACCCTGAAGCAGAGAGCATTGGGGATCCTGTGAAACACGTCCCAGCAAATTTTTTGCGCAAAAGGTTCTCTCGGTGTTTAACAAGAATATTTTTGAACCCTGGCAATTTGGACACCCCAGGCCACTCTGTCTCGTTTGGTGTGCCAAGAGTTCTGAAAATCTTGTCAAGCTGCTCAAATTCTGTTTTTCCTTGAAATAGTGCTTCCTTAGCCAGCAGTTCAGCCATAATGCATCCGACTGACCACATATCAATAGCTGTAGAGTACTGCTTCTGACCTAATAGCAGTTCAGGTGCTCTGTACCACAGAGTGACTACAAGAGAAGTATAAGGCTTCAAGGGACTACCGTACTGGCGTGACAACCCAAAGTCGCATACCTTCAATTCGCCATCCTTGTTCAAAAGAAGATTCGACGTTTTCAGATCTCTGTGAAGAACCCAATTATCATGAAGGTACTTTACACCCTTCAAAAGGCTTTTCATCAAGTATTTAACTTCACCTATACTGAATGGCTGCTTAGTTGCTTCCATAAGTAGCTTGAGCTCATATTCCATATACTCCATAACCATAAAAATATCATCACTATTGCTCGCAACAACTTCCTTCACACCTACAATGGAAGGGTGATGAGAAGACAGAAGAATGTTTATTTCTCTCAAGGATGTAATTGGGAAACCTTCATTGCACTTGTCCATCTTCACCTTCTTGATGGCTACAATTTCTCCAGTTTGATTATCTCTGGCTCTGTAGACAACACCATAAGTGCCTTCACCCAGCATACCGTCTAGTTTAGTATACTCGACCACATTTCTGCAACCCAGAAGCATGTTTGTACTTCTTCCTCCAGGCAATGCAGGCTCTTCAATCTGAGACAGATCATCATCCTCTGAATCAGGATACAGCTGGTCGCTGCCTTCATTCCCGCCAATCACTTCTTCACTGCCACCGTAGCTTTCTTCATCAGAGCTAGAAGATCTACTACAATTCACAATTGAGTCTTCTCTTTGGATTTCACCACTTCCTGGAGAGCTGCAGTGGTCATCATCCATTGGAGAATCAGCGTCGGAGGCCCATCTTGAGCATGAGATTCTACTCTGATCTTTGTCATCCTGATTACTTTGTGCATTGTAATGGAGATGTAGACCAGGCAAATCCGCCGGAACTTCCATTTCAGATAACTCCAGCAACCCATCAGCCACAGAAGGCTCAGCATTAGACACCTCCACACCAGGAGACTGGACCTCCAAGTCAGGAGACTTTGAATTTGAAACAACTTTAGCAGGCTGAGGAGATGCAGGAGCAATGACTTTAATAACCCCACTCATTGATGATATCCTCATTTTAGCAGGCTGAGGAGATTTCCTCTTCTTCTCCGCCACTGGAATTCCACCGCTCCTGGCTTCAGAAATCTCCACTACATCAGACTGAACATGAACCTCACAAGATGACCTCTTCAGTGGAGAATCAGCCGAGACCGCATAAACTCCATTCTTCGACGACACCCTCGATTTCTTCTCTTCTTTATCCCATATAATAGGTGAAAACTTCCTCTTCGTCTCTGGATGAGACTCGACCACACCTCCATGATGTGGAGCAGCTCTTCCATTTTCAACCCACCTTCTCGAATTGCGCACTTCATCCCCACACTTGACACCAGAAACACCATTCCTATAATACTCGGAATCTCTTTTGGAGTATTTAGGAGAATCTCTCCTTCTAAAAACATCAACACGTCCTGTCGCCATATGATTAATAACCAGAGCTCCTCTTAGTCACAAGATCAAACTCAACAATCAAAAAACAAATCACAAACCCCCCCAAACAGTGTTCAAATCCCAGAAACCCCAATTTCAAACCCTAAACCTAAAAATTCAATGTTTCTTTCCTGCGATCCTAGATCAATCAGAAGATAATACACAGGAAAAGATATCGGATCACAAAATTCAAATGGAAGATCTTCAACATCAACAGGGAAAAATGAAATTAAAAATTGAGGTGATTTGATGAGCGAAGAAAACCCTAGACTTCGGTTTTTGAGGGAGCCGTGAGAATTCACAGGTATCGGAAGGCCTTACCGGAATATGAGCCCGCCGGTGACAAAGCGCAGGAGATCGTGAAAGGGTTTCGTCTTCGCTCAAAGCTCAAGAGAGAGAGAAGGAAGGCGTTTAATGGTGGGTTGGGGTCTGCGGCGGATTATAAAAGATAAATTGGTAAAAAAAAAAATATAAAAAGTTGGTGTCGGTTTAAGAGTTTCCTGTTGGTTTCCTACACGCGGCATCGTCCAACATGTGGGCCTTAAGAGTGTTCCTCTTTCAAAATGGGCCTAACCGAGAAATAGGCCCAACAAGTTTTTTTTTCAAATGGTTTAACGACTCTGCGTGTCTTGTGAGAGATTTGGAGCGTGAAATGACTAATGAAATGTATGGATGGAAGAATGAAGGTGGAGCATTTGGTTTCATGAGTCATGCCTAATGAAATGTAATGACCTGTGACAGTGAGATTTTCGAAACAATTAAAAAAAATACACTGGCTGAAATATGAAAAAACAAATTTTTGTCGAGATTACTCTCCACACCTTTGTACACGGCAACCTTGCAACTCATATTCTGTGGCTGCTAGAGGACCCTGCCCTCCTGCAGTCTAGTCAGTTTACAAATGCCTATTGAAGACGTTAGCAAAGTGTAAACTACTATGTTTTTTTTTTATTTCTACCTGAACGTACAGGTTGCTAACTTCAAATGCTAGTCCAAATCGCAGATTAACGCCTTCCATGACGCACTCTCTCTCGATACTTTCTTTCCCGACACTTCCTGAGGACCATGTACCTGTCATGCACACTAGGAGAAGGCTTGACAGGTCTCGGTTCAGGGTAGTCCTTAAACCAGCCATGATTAAGAGCGTCATCAGCTGTTAGAGCATATGCAGCGGCGGGGAGGATTTCAGGACATTCTCCGGGGGGGCTGTGGCAGTAGGACGTCCGGCGACAAGATTCGGTGCAGCGGTGACCAAAGGAGGGGTCGCCGGCTTCCTCTGAATCGAACGCGAGGGAGAACGTCCTCCCTGATGGTCCCCCACGCACGTGGGTGACGCCAGGGTGGGGCGTAAATTTTTTTCACCTCGGTTAAATCAGTTAAAAATAAATTAACCGAACCAATGGCGTTGCGACACGTGGTAGACTGAGGGCAACGGCTCATTCGACGGCTAAGTTGATCTGGGCCGTCCATTTTGAGCAAATCCGGGCGATCTGACGGTCCAAATTTAAGCACAACGGCCACTTCGGCCAAAAAAAACCCCAAAAAATTGCAGGTGACCCCTTACATTTTTTCTATAAATACTACATTCATTTCATCCATTTCTCACACCAATTTTTGTGCACAACAAATATATTCTCTTCTCTCAATCCTTTGATTTTTTTGCAAAAAAATGGCTACCAATTGGCTTCTTTCGGAAGATGTACAATTGTACATCTCTTATTGTCGTTTTAGTGTTGATTCCATCACCGGAAATAAACAAAAAGTCAACAAATTGTGGGAAAAAGCTTATGTCGATTACAAGGAGCATTGGGAGCTCGGCCATGGTGAATCGAGGCCGGATGCTAGGACCCAAATTGCATTATCCTCTCGTTTCGCAAAGTTGAAGCCAAATTTGAAACTTTGGGGTAGTGCTCTTGCTTTCGCACGAAGGAATGCACCATCCGGCTCAAACTTACAAGATGAGGTAAATCTGTCATCTCCCATTTTTATAAATTTTGTTCTTATTAAATACAAGTTGTTTATACCATTTTGTTCTTATTAAATACGCATTGTTTATACCATGTTATTTAATATTATTATGTCTATTTTATTTAATTTTATTTTATGAAGTACTAGTTGTTTATGCCATTTTGTTTGATATTATTTTGTCATAGCAACTAATTATTTTTATTTTTGATTAGATGAGACGTGCTCAATCATTTTATGTTGCAAAAAAGAAGAAAGAGTTTAGAGACTTTAATTGTTGGGAAGCGGTGAGGAATCATCCTTACTTTATCCATGTCGAAGCTAGTACACATCCGCCTTACTCATCATCTACTCTCACAATCTCAATGCCTCCCACCGTCGACTTGGACAAGGATGAAGTGATTGCTACACCAATGAGTTATCAACATCCCTCTTCTCCGGCTAGACCTATGGGAGTGAAAGCGACCAAAAAAGTCAAAAATAAAGGAAAAAAGGTCATGACTCCTACAAATGAGAGAGTCGAAGCTTTGAACAAAATTGCAACAAATCAACAGTTTTTTATGAACAATAAAAAAGAAAATGATGCAGTTGAGGTTGCCTTAATGGAAAAGCAACTAGCCCTTCAAGAGAAGGACTACAAATTAAGGGCTTTGACGGAGGAAACTAGGATTATGTCAATGCATACCGATACTATGACTCCTAAATCAAAGAAGTATTTCACAAAGAGGAAACCCTGAAATCCTCGCTGAAGTAGATGGGGTTCAAGAAGAAGCTAGCGAGGAGGAAGCCTTTTCAAATTGTTATCACCCTCTTTTTTCAAGCACTTAAATTAGGTAATTTAAGTTTTCAAGCATTTAAATTATGTACTATGTAGTTTCCCTTTTCAAGAAATAAAAACGCACTTTCTTTATTTAGATCAAGTTCACACACATTACAATAAGACATGGTCGAATGAAACACACATAATTGAAAGACATAATTCAAACACACAACAATGCAAACACATAATTAATACAATATATTCATAGTTGTTCACCGGTCTCAAGCAACTAGTTGCGCTTAATTAAGTCATTCTGAAGTTCTCTATGGATGTAAGTGGATTGGAGATCTACAAGACAGTCGTTAAACCGTTGTTCATTTTATCAATCTCTTCCGACTGACTCGAAAGGAATCTGATTCCCTTCTTGATCCACAGGGTCATCATAAGCTATGAAAGTGGTAGATGGATTTTGGATCTTCTTCTTCGTTCTCCTCAAACTCATCCTCCATGAATTCTTCCTCAACGATCATGTTGTGCATTGTGATGCAAGCCAACATGATACTTTTTAATGTCTATAGGTGGTGACACCGAGCTGCATGCTGAATAATCCCCCAACGACCTTGTAAGATGCCAAAGCACCTCTCCACATCCTTGCGGTATACCTCTTGTTTCTTCGCAAAAAGATTTTGTGGTAGCTCTTGAGGATTGGAAATCGTTTTGACAAACGAGGAGTACCTCGGATATATCCTGTCAGCAAGATAGTACGTGTTGTGGTATGTCATATCGTTAACTTTATAAGTCGCAGTCAGACTTCTTCCAGTAAGTAGCGCATCGAAGACATCGGATTGGTATAGCACGTTAATATCATTTTGAGCTCTTGGTACCCCGAAGAAACTGTGCCATATCCACGTGTCATTTGAGGCCACTGCCTCTAAGATGACAGTGGGACGACCCTTTCTCTCTGAGTATGAGCCAGACCAAGTGGTGGGGGAGTTCTTCCACTCCTAATGCATGCAATCATTGCTTCCGATCATACCAGAAAATCCTCGTTGTCTGGCTCTTCTTAGAACTTGAGTGATGTCTGTCTGATCTGGAGTGCGGAGATAACGGTTACCATAAAGCTCTACAATTTGGGTGCACCACTTCTTTATGCATTCTAGGGTTGTTGATTTCCCCATCCTTGTGATTTCTGCACACCAATCTGCAACTGAGCTGTATGCCAATATTCGTAGAGCACCGATCATCTTTTGTTGGGGAAGTAGTCCGAGCATTGCAGTGGCGTTGGCTCGTTGATGTCAAAATTGGTCGTAGTTGCAGAGATATGTCATTATACGGTTGAATAAATTTTGGCTCATTCGGAACCTTAGGAGAAAGTCGTGGTTGTTGAACACCGAGCATCTGATGAAGTAATCTTCCATTATATTTTGTCCCTTGGACTCCCTCATCCTTGGTTGATTTGTACGGCGGCGTGGTGGTTCATCATCAAATGTTGCATCCACCGAGACCGCGTCAGTTATAAATGCATTCATAATTTCTGCATTTCACTGGTGTTGTTGTCGCCTCCTACTGAAAAAATTATTCAAACCCATAGGATTCATCTTGATGAAACTGGAATGTGAAGAAGTGTTTGGAGAAATTTGTTTACGAGTAGAACTACAAGTGATTTGTAGTTGGTGTGAGTATTCAAGGAGTCATAGATGGTGCTTTTATAGCCATTTTTAATTACAAAATGTTTCAAGATAATGACAGGTGTCACAACTTGATTTGTCGAAAATCTTACCGAAAATCTTCATCAATAATGTAGACGATAACGAAATTGTGCCAAATCCACGTGTCGCAAACTTATTGGTCGAAAATCTTACCAAAAATATTACCGAATATCCTCATCAATAATTTTGCTGACTCAGACACGTGGACATGACACGTGTCATATTCTAATTGGTTTGTAATCTTACCGGAAATCTGCATCAATAATTTCGCTAACTAGGCGACACGTGTCACTAAATTACTGTTGGAAATTCGCTACCAATTATTTGATCGAAAATGACACGTGTCGCCTAGTTATTGGATAAAAATAATATTAGGATTTAAAAAATCAAAATTTAAAATAATAATGAATAGTAATAGGAAATTCTATTTTGGGCACCACTGCGCACAAAACAGGAATATGACTTCCTATTCGAGAATTTTGGAGAGGAATTCCTATTCCCATTTTATGGGTGCATATGCTCTTATACGCTTCTCGAGGTCATACCCTTGACTAGGATTCATCTCTTTGTATGCCGAGGGTTGGGCACTTGGTCCCAAAAATTTCCATATGATCCGGTTACGAACTATCCCACATAAAGATGGTATGTGTTTATATTTTTAGAATAGAAAGTTCATCCCATCCCAGTCTGTTTGAATAAAATGGGATGAGATTTGAGTTTATTTTTTAGTGTAAATGGTATCCCGGCCCGAATATTATACTAACATAATTAAACCCTATATATTAGTGTATTACAATACTACTATCTCACTTTCTTCCCACTTCCCAACGCTGTTTCTTACATCTTTCACTGTTTCACCTATTGTTAGCATAAACCATTATGTTTGCTGCTTTGTATACATTTGGTTCAAAAAAGGATACCAAGTCCCACATCGAAAAATGACTAAAGGACATCTTCACAAGAAAGTATAAATCTTGGTACAAGCAAAGCAAAGCTAAGACTTCATTTCGTTAAGCTTTGTTAGCAAATCTAATCCTGAAGCATAGAACATTGGGGACCCTGTGAAACATGTCCCAACGAATTTCTTGTGCAAAAGGTTTTCCCGTTGTTTAACATTGATAGCCTTGAAGACTGGCAATTTGGACACCCCGGGCCAATCTTTCTCGATTGGTTTTCTAAGAGTTTTGAAGATCTTGTTAAGCTGATCAAGTTCGGTTTCCCCTTGAAATAGTGCTTCCTTGGATACAAGCTCAGAAATTATACATCCAGCTGACCACATATCAATTATTGTAGAGTACTTCTTTTGTCCTAGTAGAAGCTCAGGTGCCCTGTACCATAATGTGACCACAATGGAAGTATAAGGCTTAAGGGGACTAGTGTACTGCCGTGACAACCCGAGGGCGTCACATATTTTTAGTTCACCATCCCTGTTCAAAAGGAGATTTGAAGTTTTCAAATCTCTATGAAGCACCCAATTGGATAGTTGTTAGGCTATACTTGCCAACTTCTATGGCCAAATTCATATACAAACAATGTTTGAGTTCATCAATATGAACAGCGTTTGCAGAAAGAAACTCTTTTCTTTGAATACAAACAAATTACATTGAAACATAAGATTACAAAGGCTTTGCGGCCTTAAGCTCTGATACCATATGAAGACAGGCTATGATTAGCAACATAAACAAAAAAGGAAAAATAGCGTCCATTCCCCAAAATCCTCAAACAGTTGCTAACCAGTCTCTGGGCACACGTATCAAATATGCATACATGGAGAAGGACCTCAAGAGACAAAAAAAGAGGATTTGAAGTGTCAAGGAAGCTAGTTCAGTAACCCAAAAAGAGTGCTGAAAGCAAGCTGGCATATGATTCCCTACCTCGGATTGAAATCCCTATCTTTCCTCTCCAGAACGTCCGTGTTCATAGGATCTGCAACCTCTATGCACAGAGAAACAGATTGGTCGCTGGCGATGAAGACAATGCAAAGTCATCCCCGATGTTTAGACTTCGTCACCCTGTAGATACTTATGGTGACTCTGTCAAGGGATCACCTGGACATAGATATCATTATCTAGTCCAGGTTTGGACATGGATATCATTATCTAAAGTTATTAGTATGAGATGATCATATCTGGAGGTTTCTTTTGAAGCCAGAGCCAAAGCAAATACAGAGAAATGGACTTCATCGAACGAGAAGGCTTTGAAGGTATGCATAGCTGCAAACGACAAGAATGACATTTATAGGAGAAGTAAGTATTGAACCATTACATCTTAATGGAGCGGTAAAGACTCTCGGGATTAAACGCACCTATTGGTAGAGGATACATGTCTATATGAGATTGAGCAACAAGGCAGTTTATCTACTCCGAGATGAAGGTGCCATACTTAAAGTTTTTTTGGGCAGTTAAACGTATGTTAGAGATTTGACTGATGGAACAACACGTTCCGGATTCCAAATCATTTGCTTAAAGGCCATTAAAGTCTAACAACAACAGTAAGAGGGTGGTTAATTTTTTGGACAGGCCAATTATTGCTGGATTATGCAAAGCAGGCCTACATCTGAGGCCCAGTAATATATTCAGAACTCAAATGAATCGTAACAATACCAAGATACTCAAATTATTGTGTTGGGTTCATGAAATACAAAAGTTGGGCTTAATCCTAGGTGCCCAAGAACTATAACAGAAGAGCTTTCTTTTTTAATCCCACCTTGAAGAATTCAAAGTCTATCCAGGCCAGGCTATATGAGTCTAGAAGCTCTAACGCGTCATCCTCGGCTTCGGCAGTTGGTTCGTACGATAAGAGCTCTCATCCAAAAGTTGTTGAGTGTTGGCATATGTGGAATTAGCGTCAGCCCATAAGAGATCCACTTCAGTTTGAAGAAGTGCTAGTTCAGCTTCCTTAGCGGCTAGAATTTCCCGTTTGATCGAAGCATTCTTAAAAAATTCTTGGACTCTACCCTGATCTTGTTGTAAGTGGTTGGCCATTTCAGCTACCACTCCCGTTTGTGATCCACTCTGTGCTTTAAGTCATCCTGATGACTATATAGTTTATGGAGCTCGCGGAGGTCCTGCTCGAACTCAGAGATAGTATCAAGGAGTTCACTAGGAGCAGTTCTTTCCAGATCTCTGACTCTATCCAGGGAGTCGTTGATGTCCTCAAATGAATCCAGCTTAGCCTGGAAAATTTCCTTGAGAGCGGCTCGGGAGAGAGCAATGTCAGCCGGGACGGGACTTAAGACTTCAAGCCTGACGGACAGTTCTTCCAAACTCAGAGCTTGGTCACGAAGAACGGCTACTCGGTTGGCGGGACATAAAGATGATGATGCCCAAGGAGATGCTTCTTAGTTTCTAGGAGATGTTTTAACTATAGCAATGGGAGTTGAACATTCTTGTACAACAGTCTGAGCACCAAAATTGGTATAAGAGATCTTGGGCCAGGAATTCTGTTCAAGATACTTGATTCAGAATAAAGATTGATGCAATGTGTAGAATGAGAAAAAGTTGTTATAGTAGGCATACCTTAGGCTCACCAACCATATGTGATTGAGACGAGTGCAGGATGTCAAGTACTCGTTGCTCCAAAGCGGAAGGCTTGCTTAAGAATTCTGGGCGAGAGAATGGCACTATGCGCCCTTCTACTATGGCTAGTTATTCTTCAAGACTGTAATGCAAGGAATGATAAGAGAAGAAAGCGGCACTGCCTTCATTTGTGGCGTTCTGATCCTCGGAAGCCTCAACAAAATTCAAGAAATATTGACAGAGGGGCAGTCTGGCATCCGGAGTAGATTCAGAGATGAACAGGCTAGAGGTATTCACCAAAAGAGCGGGAGCGTTCTCGGTGATAGCAGCTTCAGTATCAAGAGCAACACTTTCTTCATTAGCGATGAATGAGGCCTAAGGACAAAGGACGATTAAAAGTGTAATAATGTAAACTAAAAGTTGTCCAGGATGCTAAAAGATTAAATTATCTTACCTTTAAAGAAGGTGAGAGTTGGATTTCAACCAATTCATATGGTTGCTCGGCAGAAACATTGTCAATCTGTAGGGATGGAATGACTCTGATGGGTTGATTCCCTGGCGGTGGCAGGAGAGTTATTTTTTTCACATAAGCGGTTGGCTCGGTTGAGGTTTGGCAAAGCGGTTCGTTTTGCACTACTTGTTCCTCTGAATTGCCCTCAATGGTAGCCTCGCAGCGATGGTACTTGCATTAGTGGGAACCATCAGTTGTTAAGATGGTTCGAGTCCGCTTACGAGATTGTTGGAATGAAGCAGAATAATTAAAGTATTTGAAAGCTTAAAGTGGTTAGGTACTCGAAGAATGGAATACTTAGAGTACGTGAGAGTTCTTCTTGTTCTTCTTTCATCCTCTGGGAAACTCTTCATTGCCAGTTGCGTCTTGGGCTCTAATTTCTTCAGAGTACTGTTCAAATCAAGTAAAATGAAAATGGATTAAAGTAATGCAACAATATCGCCAAAATCTGTGGCAGGGATTTAACAAGAAAGATGAGTAAGTAAGTAACATATTACTATCCAGGGGGTGTCATCAGTATCCTCATAGGCCATGCGTAGCAATTGCCAGTCAGAATCATCCGTGAAATGCTTCATAAAATTACGGAAGATGGCGGCAAATAAGGCCAGTGGTGGTTTACATCTGATCACGTCCCAGAAATAGGCTTTCCAGGCCAAATAGTGGGTAGTCATGTGAAGGGATGGCACAATAGGATGCTCAAAGTTTTTCTTAGGAAGCATCACCAAAGAGAAGCCATAATGATTATCGATCAAGTCAGCGGGAACAAGACGAGAAGTTGCTCGCCAAATGCTGTAACAGTTCACCGAGCAAATAAGAGGCATAGGGGCACGCTGAGATAACCCTAGTTGCCTGACAAAGTGGTCTGGATCATATAGTTCATGACTAGGAGTGAAAGATCAGGAACTGGTAGGTCGCCACAGGTGTTGCACTGAAGGAAAATAACTCTCGCCAGGTTGTCTTGTTCTAGTGAAGGAAGGAAGCCAGTATCGAGGTCTTCAGAGAAGTTGTGGCTTAAGATGACGTCGACTACAGCCTCAGGAAACTCTGAATGTGAGAAAAAGATAACGAAACATGTTTGGTATGTCCACCAGTCAAAGGAGTTGGTGGTCGCTAGAGTCTTCCCCAGAATTACGTGACTCTCGAATGGTAGAATTTTGAGATGACGGAAAATGGGGAAATACATTCAAAGCCATAGCTCTACCATCTAGAGTGGTCCTGGTTGGTTGAGGTCAAGTCGCGAAAGCACAATCCACCTTAAGCTATGATAAATGCTGGTGAGGATTGTGCGAGAGCTAATTTTGTTGCCTTGAAAAGACGTTCGGCGAGGTTAGTCCAACATTTGTTTACCTTCTGGGAAGAATGGCAGAAAATATATTTGGATAACCAGAATTCAAGGAAGGCGATCCCTCCTTGATTAGTCTGGTCATTGATGAAGGCGTTGGTCCAGGCAGAGTATGAAACGGGGCGTTAAAGATCGGTATGAATGGTACATTCGATGTGGTCGCCTTGTTTCCATATGAGATTGGCGATGGAAACTCCAAATATAACGTAAAGATCAAGCAGAGTGATACTTATATCGCCACGGGGCAGGCGAAAGCAGTTGCAGGCTGAGTCCTATAAGCACATGGCGGTGGTGAAGGGAGCGCGATTTCTACCACTAGGGAGTGCGAAGCAGAGGTCAAGCAGTTGATCAATGTCGTCCGTTTTCCATCAAATTAAATCCAGTTCCCGGCGATTGATATACCAGGCACGATCTTTCTCAGAGGTGTTGGGCCATTTTTCGATTGAACAAAAGGTATCCTTTTTCGTCCATCCCGTAGGGTTTGCTTTCGGGTTATCTTGAAAAATCATAGCCGAGTTACAGTATGGGTGACAGAGCACGGGAAAGAGCCCTAGATGGATTGCTGTTTTGAGGAAGGGGCCTAGGCGGCCAGTGCCCTTGGAGGTGACTCTAAGAGTAAGAGTAACACTTGGTAGTTTGTGGGTCGTGATGGCACAAATATCAGCGGCAAGGCGGTTTGCTGGAGTTTTGGTGATATCTGGAAATCTTTGTTTGTGGGGCGGCATATTGAATGACCGGAAATTGATGACAGCGCAAAAGAATAAATGTTAGCTTTTGGGGAGGCTTAAAGTTTGAATAAAGAAGGAGTTTGTGTTGGAAGTGAGGATTGACGCAGGCGTGTACTTTTTATGTGACGTCAACTGAAATGGCACAACTTTTTAGAAGAAAAGAGACGACATGGCGCTTGTACAGAAAGTTACTGTTTGGTATAATTGGCATATCATTTGGTAATATAAGCCTTTTCGTTTGTATGAATTTAATCTCAAGGCTTGAGGAGCAATGTTTAGGCCCGAAATATAATATTTCCTATTATGCTTGGAGGGCTGAATCTGGCAAGAGGGTCGAGCAAAGTATACAAGTCCGGATTGGAATAGGCTTGATGGAAACAATACGGAAAGCTGATCCATGTGGCTTATTTTTATCTAACCTTTCCTATAATGGTTAGGATTGTTACAAGAAATATCTATAAATATCGGATGAGCTCTATTGAGTATCTAGAGTTGCATTAAGAGTCTAATTACCGATATTAAAGAGTTCCAAGTAAAGTGAAATACGGCTACAATCTTCTATATAAAGAAGTGGAAAGCGATTAGGAAGAGATCCCTCGATCAAATACATATTTTGCTCTTAGCAAACTATCATTCTCTATACAAGAAAACCTTTGCAACCAGCGATCAATAGAGTTGTCATCCGAAGAGCGTGAGATTGTTGAAATTCAATGACGCAAAAACCTGCAACCAGCGATCAAGGAGCTTGTCACCTGGAAGAGTGAGAGTTTCGCAGTTCAAGGACGCAACAACCAGTGTTCCCGACACTCTGTCAAGGAGATTGCTCTGTTTTACACCAGGAGGAGTGTAGAGTATCGATTTTTGTGGCTCAGTTAGAGACACGAAACTAGAAAGTCCTAGGTCACTAGGCAAGAAGGATCTATTCAGGTGAGGATATTGCTCTCCTCATCTAAATTACTTAGCCAAGAAGTGAATAGCCGGTAGCTTACAAATTATTCCGTCGTGAAACGGTAACACGCCAGCATACGAAACACAATCGAGAAAAAGAGACAATTTAAAAAACCTCTCAAATGCGTTAATAGATTTTTTGGTTAAACAGGAGCCATGTATGCAAACGCAAAGCCGGTCTTGCAAAAAATTCCAAAATCCCACTACGAAAGGCTGCATGCACACCGCCAGCTCGCATAATTAAACGGTGAACAATCATCTCCATCCCGCCCGGCTCACCGCATGCCCAAACTCGCTCAGCTTGGCGCCAAAGTAAACGAGATAAGTATCCATTCAAACATGCCATTTATTCCAAAATATTCTATTTTATTCCACCTTTTTTCTTGATTGGATGCACACACCATGCATGCACGTTTGACGTCCAAACATGTACTGAATATTGTTCCCTTGCATGTTGATGATTTCATGTCTGGCGAAGATCATGCGACCGTGTGTTTAATTATTTTGTGGATTTTGTATCAATTTTTTATTTTAATGATATTTTATATTATATATATTTAATATATAAATACTTATAATATAATTTTTAAATAAAAAAATTATTTCAATTTATTTTTATTTAATCACCATTTAAATAACTGAATGGTAAATATTACCAAATCGTTTCGTTCTCATTTATCGTGTTTTTGAACATTGATTATAGAATAAAATATCTCCCAGTTAAAAGCGAGTTAAAACGCGAATGACATCCCATTAAAAGTGCAAAACCGTTGGCTAGTAAAGCATATGGTGCACAATGCACATTATCAACAGTAACAAAGTTTGCTACTCCTAACCGAAAAGGAATACGTACATTATTTGCTGACTTCAATATACACACCAATCTTGTATATCCTAATAGTATCGACCCCCTAGGCAGGCACAAAACTCAAAGTGCGCACCATACCGCCACCCCCCTTATCTCCTATCCATGATTATATCCTCGCATCACAACCCTCATCCCCTTACGCACATACCGCCATGCACCGTCTCAATTTATCTCCATGACGACACTACTCTTCAAGCCTATCCACTGCCTCTATATATCCGACTCATGATACCTTTGCCTCATTTCCACTAGCTATATTTTTCCACCATAACAAAGCATATACACCATAGTTTCTTAAGAGGGAGAGAAAACAAAGATGATGGGAGTTGGCTCGTACGGGTACCCTTCCCCGGCGGCGAAGGGCTACGACACCCCCGAAGGAGTCGAAATTCGGGGACGGTACGATGAAGAATACGCGAAGATTCTTAACAAGGAGGCTTTGCAGTTCGTGGTGGAGCTGCAGAGGGAGTTCAGGAACAGGATCAAGTATGCAATGGAGTGCAGGAAGGAAGCTAAGAGGAGGTACAATGAGGGTGCTCTTCCCGGGTTTGATCCGGCGACCAAATTCATAAGGGAAGGGGATTGGGTTTGTGCACCGGTCCCGAAAGCGGTGGCTGATCGGAGGGTGGAGATTACAGGACCTGTGGAGAGGAAGATGGTCATCAATGCTCTCAATTCTGGAGCAAAAGTGTTCATGGTGAGAATACGTAACTCTTTGTATATGATCAATTTTAACTTTGGTAACACATAATTATATTTCTGTATTGTCACACGTTGGACAGTAGAAACAATTAGTTTCGTTATTTCTTGGACTAAACATGTCTGCATATATAGTTACCTCCTAAACGAAATTCGATTCATTGTCGTACATAACTATATATGTACATAATTTGCCACATTTAGTCTAAAAATAGGTATATATGTTTGTTGTATGTTCATCATATGCGACACCGCATAATTTGTTCATGTATTGGGTGAAAACTCAATTTGAAGTTACTATGGTTGACCTAAAGTGACATTTTATTTGGGGGTGTGTAATAGGCTGATTTTGAAGATGCACTCTCACCAAGCTGGGAGAACCTTATAAGAGGCCAAGTTAATCTGAAGGATGCTGTGAATGGAAGCATAACTTTCCATGACAAGGCCAGGAACAGAGTTTACAAGCTCAATGATCAAAACAGAGCCAAGCTCTTTGTGCGTCCAAGAGGTTGGCACTTGCCTGAGGCTCACATTATTATCGATGGTGAGCCTGCAACTGGTTGCCTTGTGGATTTTGGTCTCTACTTCTACCACAACCATGCAGCGTTCCGTAGGAACCAAGGTGAAGGGTCTGGACCTTTCTTCTACCTCCCTAAAATGGAGCACTCAAGGTATGTGAGCAGTATTTATTCTGGGAATCCCATTAGACAATTAGTATACTATTTATTTAATTTTCAAGCATGTTTCTTAACTGATAACGGGAGAGTGACACATTTTTGGCTGCAGGGAAGCGAGGATATGGAACTGTGTGTTTGAGAAGGCAGAGAACATGGTAGGCATAGAGAGAGGAAGCATTCGGGCTACTGTTCTGATCGAAACTCTGCCTGCAGTGTTTCAAATGGATGAAATCCTCTATGAGCTTAGGGATCACTCTGTTGGCTTGAACTGTGGAAGATGGGATTACATCTTCAGCTATGTCAAGACCTTCCAGGCTCACCCTGACCGCCTATTGCCTGACCGGGTTCTGGTTGGCATGAATCAACATTTCATGAGGAGCTACTCTGATCTTCTAATCAGGACTTGCCATAGGCGCGGAGTTCACGCCATGGGAGGCATGGTATGTATAGTTCTTGATCGATTTCGATCAGTTTATTTCTGTTTAGCCATAACCAGTTATGTGACATATAGGAAGCCATTCACAAACTTCGTTCATTTTATATTGGTCTAAATCTTCATTCTCTAACTAAGTGACTAGTAGTGAATTCTGTGGTATCGTTCTTCGTGAATTAATGTAGCAACTTATATATGTTCCTAGACTTTGATCTTGGACTTAAGTACAAGTGAAAGTTCAATAGTCCTCCAAAATAATGAGCTTCAGAAATTATGTCCAAAACGTAGACATGGATTGTGACATTAAAAAGAGCTAGCTTTATTCATTTATCATACGAAAGGACTAGCTGGTTTGTTCTTGGCTTACTTGGCTAGTAAGTGGTCCTCTTACACTCTAGTTCTGTTATGTTGTTTGAGCTGAACATTAATGAAGGTAAATTTGAATTGATGTGCAGGCAGCTCAGATTCCAATTAGAGATGATCCAGTAGCAAATGAAGCAGCATTGGAACTGGTGAGGAAGGACAAACTAAGAGAAGTGAAAGCAGGACATGATGGAACTTGGGCGGCACATCCAGGACTAATTCCAGCCTGCATGGAAATCTTCACAAACAACATGGGTCACAACACTCCCAACCAAATTCAAACCATGAGGCGAGAAGACGCCTCCGCAATAACCGAAGAAGACCTCCTGCAGAGGCCAAGAGGTGTCCGTACCCTGGAAGGGCTCCGGCTGAACACCAGGGTCGGAATCCAGTACCTTGCAGCCTGGCTGACTGGAGCTGGTTCGGTGCCTCTTTACAACCTCATGGAAGACGCCGCGACAGCCGAGATAAGCAGGGTTCAGAACTGGCAGTGGATCAAGTATGGAGTGGAGTTGGATGGAGATGGACTTGGGGTGAGAGTGGGGAAGGAGCTGTTTGGAAGAGTTGTAGAAGAAGAAATGGAGAGGATTGAGAGGGAGGTTGGGAAGGACAAGTTTAAGAAGGGAATGTACAAAGAGGCTCGCAAGATGTTCGCAAGGCAATGCACGGCTCAAACTCTAGACGATTTTCTGACTCTGGATGCCTACAATCACATCGTCTTGCACCACCCCAAGCCATCATCCAGGCTCTAAATGCCCCCAAGCGGTCATCGTTATCTTGTTTTACCTCTGCTGCATATTGTTCCCATATCAATAATGTAGTCCCTCGTCCATGATGGGACTTCAACTATCGAGTAATGGAGGATGGTGTGATCGATACATTTGAATTCTTGCATGTACTTCAGTTGTTAATGTTTTCTAGTCAGCTATTATATCAAGTAATTAAGGACGTTTTTACACGAGAAGATTCAGTTTCTGATCGAGTTAATGATATGATTTTGGTATATTGGCCACAACAAGTTTTATCTCGTGTACGTTGACGGAATGTCGAGTTGGCCACAACTCCCTCAACGACCCGGCCGGTTTACCATGAATCTGAGTATCTGACTATACTTCTAGGAGAAATTATGATCGTCGTGGGTTGGAGGAGGACTGTCTATATACGTACGTTACGTATATAAGATTATCAGAGCCTCGCGATGACATGGAGGAGGCTCAAATTAAGGATGTTCTAGTATGGTTGAACATAGGAGCATTTGCAGCGGTAAGGATTGTGGGAGGTGCAGTCGATTTCAACAATGCAGCGGTAGAGTATGGAGCGGACGACCGATCGTTGACGGAGAGGATCAGATGCAGGCCAGCGAGCAGAAATTGCTCGAGTAAGAGGACGAACAACCCTAAAAAATTGCAAATAAAAAACTTAAAAAATTGCAAATAGCACCCTATTATTTTCCTATAAACACTACATTCATTTTAATCATATTTCACACTAATTTGTACACAACAAATTTATCATCTCTCTCTCTTCTCTCAATCCTTCGAGTTTTTGCAAAAAAATGTCCATTAATTAGCTTCCTTCCGAAGATTTGTAATTGTGCATATCTTTTTGTCATTATAATGTTTGTCCTATCATTGGCAACAAACAAAAGGTTGACAAATTGTGGGAAAAATTTATGTCGATTATAAGGAGCATTGGGAGATGGCTCATGGCGAATAAAGGCCGGATCCTAGGACCCAAAGTGCGATTTCATCTCATTTTACTAAGTTTAAGCCATATTTGAAAGCTTGGGAGATGCTCTTAGCTTCGCACGAAGGAATATTAGAGCAACTCCAGTAGATCTCCTAAATGTGAATTTCACCAATAATATAAGAATTTTTCTCAAATATTAGCTCCAACAGATTTGCTATATCATTCTCTATTTTAGGGATTCCATAAATTTCAAGTTTTCGTCCCCTATTCTATACCAAAAATAGAGAATATAGGTAATGAGAATAAGAAGTATGGTAATAAATGATTTCCTTTTATGTTCGAAATGTAATTAATAATTATATACATTTAATGATTTCTTTAAAGTAAACCAATCAAAATTAAAGCATTTATTGAAATATAGCTTAATTTTGAGTAATATTGTTAGATCAACTTTTGAAAATCGATTAGTTAAATTAACTTTGAGGTCAATTTTTGAACAAAATAACAACATTATGAGTGATGTCATTGGAGATGCTCTTAGATCTGGCACAAATTTGCAAGATGAGGTAATTTCTTATAATTTCGTCATCTTCATTTTGTTTGATTTTATGAAATAAATGTTGTCATTGATATTATTGTGACATAGCTATTCATTATTTTTTTAGTTAAGACAAACTCAATCATGGTTTGTGTCAAAAAAGAAGAAAGAGTTTACTAATGTGACAATAACCACACATGTCATCAAGTTATTGGTTGAAATCTTACCAAGAAAAAAAATCAAAATATTTCAAATTAATGAATAGTAATAGGAAGTGCTATTTTAAGTTTAAAGTTTTACATTTTAGTTATTTTTATCTTTTCTTGTTAATAATTTTGTTCAAAATAAGTCTTTACCCGTATGAGGTAAGCAGAATTGAGATTTGTTCTAGGATGTGCACCTTTGGTGCCTTGTCTACCCTAGGTCGAAACGTTCGTTGGTTTGTCAGGTGGGCACACCCTCCTAGTAACAGGATGAGATGTAGTGTCGACAGTGTTTCTTGTCAGCAGCATAGTTGAAAAGTTGATAGGTGGGTAAACACTTATGCAAATATACCTTATTCTCAACTTGGATATATCAATGTAGTAAGATACATAAGGGAACACGAGGAATTGGTGACACTAAATCCTAACACGAAATTAAAATGCTGACAAACTCAACTACAGTTCACTAATGATACTACGACCCTATTCTAAACAGACTCAAATGACACGAAAATTTGAAAAAATATACTATGCATAGTGGTGGACTACCACACAAAATTTGAGATTATTCTGAGTTGTTTTGGCTGACGAAATAAATCGGCTAAGCTATAACTATTGTAGAAATCAGTAAATTGTTGAAGAGAATCAATGAGATATGAATGTTAAGGACTTCTCTCCACTCTAAACATACTTACGACATTTTCAATATAATTGAACTAACCATGGATGAATATTCCCTACAAAAGAGCTTTGGTTAAGTTATCTTGTGTATTACACTCTCTTACTTGGCATGAGAGAGATAGGGACAATGTGCTCGATCTTGATCCTCAATTAACCGACTTAGACATATGGTGATGTAACCTTAGAGAACTGAAGTCATTATGTTTTTTAGAATGTTTGAAGAATAACAAAGCTCAAAGGGTTGATAAGGTGGTCACTTTTACATCACTAAGGATTGTTTCAAACAAATACATGTTTGTCTCTAATGAATATGCAATGATAAGGTGGTCATGTACATAATCAAGACTCTAGATCCTAAGCCATGCATCTAAGCGTACACTCAAAGAAACATGAACATAGAAATCATCTAACGATAAGAACAATGAAATAAAACTCATCCAAATAGTTAATAGAATCAAAAGAATCGTAAGCATATCTAGGGCTTCAATCAGCCCATAACTAAGAGAATTTAGCTACTCAGAGTTGTAATAACATCATAGAAAAATATGATGGGAAAGGAAGAAGAACCAAGAAAAACCTAGAAAACTCGGCAGCGTGCTTTCGATGGATCGAAGGCCAGATCTTCAATGGATCGAAGATCGATAGCTGCTCCTCTTCTTCTGGCTCTGGGTCTCTCTTCCTTTTGAGTTTTTTTCTCTTTAAAATCTCCAACCCTAATTATTTCCTGAAAATTCCTTTATATAGGGTTAATTTCTTGGGCCTTTTTCTCTCCAAACAAGGCTTGGACTTCTCTCCATGTGGATTCTTGACTTCTTGATCCAATTACCTTAAGATTTTTCTTTTTGTAATTTCTCCATATGACCTGAACAAATAAAAACATTAATAAATATCAAAAATTAAACAAATGAGCCAAATAATTTTACATGACTAAGCACAAGAAAGTTGTATAAATATGCAACTATCAAAATACCTCACACTTAGCTTTTGCTAGTCCTCGAGCCAAACACTAAACTAAGACTTTGAAAAGACTCAACATACTTTACAAACACAAACTCTAATGCCCTTAACAAATTTCCTTAGCAATCTTCCACAAAATTGTAACACCAAGATCAACATGTACCTACAAGTTATTGAAGATAACTCCAACGTATAACACACATGTAACATGTAGGACGTAGACATAATCAAGGTGAATAAAGAGCTAGAACATGCACAAAACCGATCAAGATTCAACCCCACATAGTTATGCTCTCATAAGTGTTTCTCTCAAAATATATCTAAGGTATCACTCAATTCAATTACTTGACAAATTCACCAAATCATATGCTCACTCTTGTGACTAATCTCCACAGATCAAAGGCTGCCATCTTGAGGATTAAAATGACTTCATCTGTTGTAATGAGGCTTGGCTCATAGGTTAAAGAATAAATGGGTATGGATTTCAAACACAATTCTAGAACCTAGTAGAGCACCAAATAAGAGACTTCTTCAAACTTACAACCATGAACTTTTTCACTATTGTAGCCGGATTTTATCTTGTTGGGTTTTCACATCATTTTTTTCATCAACAGTCAACCCATGTATCAAGCTAGACATCACAACTTTTTTTCCGATTATTTTTTTTTCACTCTAGCTTGATACCCCATACTTATTTCTTTGTATCACCTTTCGACATTCAAAGGTTCAAGGTCAGAGATATATGAGTGATTGACATAAAGTTTCACATGTAAATGTACAGAGGGAACCTTGAGTGAAGGAGTAAACCAAGAGGGTATTGATTATTACAACAAATTAATCGATGAACTGACCAAGAATGGTAAGAAAGAAGTGCTTAAATTCTAGCTATTTTCTCCATTGCTCTTACTTTATATTGTTGTGATCGTTATTGATTATTCTTAGATTGAGATCAAACTGTATTGCTGAAGGCATCACACCCTATGTAACTATGCTACATTTTGATCCACCTCAAGATTTAACAGTAAAATATGGAGGTTTTCTCAATAGATCTTTTGTGCGAGTTCTCCTACGTTACTGTTTTCTCAATACTTTGAGGTATACCAACAAGATTTTGAGTGTTTTCTTGACCAATTTTTTCAGGAATGATTTCAGAGATTATAGTGAGCTTTGTTTCAAAACCTACGGAGATAGGGTTAAAAATTGGATTACAATCAACGAGCCATATATTATATCCAGTATGGGGTATGATCGAGATGTTGCTGCACCAGGCAGGTGTTCTATACCAGGTGCAAATTTCCGATGCACAGTTGGAAACTCATCTACTGAACCATACATTGTTACCCATAATCTTATTCTTGCTCATGCCACAGTCGTTAAACTTTATAGAGAGAAGTTTCAGGTGAACTAAAATAAGGCTCCATCATAATTTTGTTTAGTCACTAATGTGATACATGTATGATCAATCTTGTGTAACTAGTTTTCTAATGGCTTGATCTAATTAGGCAAAACAAGGTGGACAAATTGGATGGTCTCTAGTAGGCTCTTATGTTGAGTCTTATTCTAACTCTTCAAAGGACAAGGCTGCATCCAAAAGAATTTTAGATTTTGAACTTGGATGGTTAGTCACACATCTTCAAAATATACTTGCTCTATGATTGATCTTATTAAATGTAAATACTTCCATACTAATTTATTAACTATTTACCTCATTAGGTTCATGGAACCAATAGTAAAAGGAGACTATCCGAAGAGTATGAGAAGATTAGTGAAAGAAAGACAACCCCGTTTTACTAAAGAAGTGAAGACACTGATAAAGGGATCATTTGATTTTATTGGCATCAACTATTATACCTCAAGATATGGTAAAAATGTACCACACCAGGTTAAATTAATCCACTATCAGACCGATTCTTTAGCTACATCAGAGCTAGAAAGTAAGTAAATTTCATTTTTCTGTAACACTAGTCTTTTTGTATGTTGCATATGTCTGTTTTCCTAATCCACTCTTCTTTATTGCAGATGTCAATGGAGTCCAAATTGGTCCCAATGTAAGAAACATTTGGTTAAGGAAGTTTCACATTTTCTTTTGATGATTGTGGCTCTGCTTTGCAAGAGAACTCACACATGTTTACTACTTTACTTTGCAGGCTGAAGGAAGTTTGTTCATCTATTCATATCCACAAGGTCTCAAGAAACTTTTGAAGTTCATGAAGCGAAAGTATAAGAGTCCTAAGATCTACATTACAGAAAATGGAGTTACCGAAGCAAAGGATGATGATAAGCATGTGGATGTAGCAGTGAAAGATCCACATAGAATTGAATGTGTTCTGAGACACTTGTACATGATCAAGAAGGCCATAGAGTAAGCATACATTTTCTAGAGTTGCTTGAATGTTTTGCAAACTTCATGATTTTTGGTGGTATTAATTTCGCTTGATTGTTATTTTGCAGGAAGGGTGTGAATGTTAAGGGATACTTCTACTGGTCTCTGTTTTTTGAGTGGGCAGAAGGCTACATCCCAAGATATGGACTTTACTATACCGATTACAAAGACAATTTGAAGCGTATTCCTAAAAATTCAGCTCAATGGCTCCCTAAATTTCTAAAGGGTGAGGGTGCCATATATGACAGAGCTCAGAACATTGGCTTTAGTGTGTAGATGGTTGTTGAAGACTATAGCACAAGTTCTGTGTGTGCTTGCATGTATAATATGATTTGTTTGTTATCTTGTACTTCCATATATACGAGCGTAGCAACATCATGCCTATAACATCTAACGCTTATGTTGAGATGGACTCAGAAATACAATTTCTGTATTGAACTGTTGCATCCAAGTGTAAAGTGTTAGTACCAACTCGTCTGACAAAGAAAGAATTTCTGGCAAGGAATTATTGCTTAATGTGTGTGTCTGCGAGATTGAATTGATACTGATGGATCGAATACATATGCAAGAAAAAAGAATTAATTTTTGTATTATAAATGGTATAAAAGCAGATACAACAGATAAATTGTTCCTCCAAAATGGCACTAGAAAATGCCGGTTTTGTGTTTACACATGCACTCGGGCACAGGGTGCGCAATCACATCTCTGTTTCTCATGTGACCTCTTGGCTCTGGCTTCCCATCAGACTTTCTATGCAGCTCCCTCATTATGTTCCCGAACTCATCTTCACCAATCGATGTGTCTTCAAACAAAGGCAGCATCGCCCTCTTGTTCGGCTGTATGAACTTCCTATGTCCCACGTAAGCACGGTGACCCTGTCAAGTACAAGAAGTAGGAACCACAAATCAGTAAGAAGCACAAATTAACTGATATATACACTATACAGTGCTAAATATTGAAGTCTTAAGTAGGTGCCTGCATTGCTCGGCCCATGTTTCCGCCATGGGAAGGTACAAAGACATCACTGCTTAAAGAGACAATGTAGTCAATGGCAGCCAGAGCTGAGGGGTTGTTCATGTATGGAGAGAGCTCTCCTTCTTGCGCCAACATCTGCTTTGTCACCAAATTCGGAAATTCTGCTACAAGTGGCTGCAGAGCCCTGCTTTCCCCAAATGGCTCACCTCCTGCAATGTATATCCGAGCACTTCTTGGTGCACCTAGACCCTTCAGAAGCCTGCATTAAATCCCCAAACTTATGAGTGTAACTACAAGCATAATGTACTCCAAAACATAAGCCTGCATTGTGATTCCACTATATTGCTCCATAACATAAATACCTTGCTATTTCAAAAGCATTTAGAGGACATAGACCAGCAAGTCGTCTTTGAGTGTAGTTCATGTTTAGTTGTCCAGTGAGGTATTCAGGTTGAGACTCCCGAACCTTTGTGATAATGTCATCATACTCAGGGCCTAATCCGGTGAGACATCCGGTTCTGACCCACACATCCTTCTCCAGCCGGAGATGGAGTGCAATGTAAGGCCCTTCAATCCACATTCTCTTTGCTAGTTGGTTTCCTAGTTGTTGAATTGGTGCTGTGAATCTCAATGCATGGAAAGCAACCTGAAATCCAAACAAACATAAAAACAATTGCGAAATGAACATGGCATGCATATACATAGCTGATTACCAGTTGTGATCAAATTTTAACTATACCTTACAACGAAGCTTCTGAAGATCAGAGGGAAGATTCTTTGAGAGCTTAGAATCCAACCCCTTTAGCACTAGAAGTCCATCTCGATTCAGCTGTATAACCACACAAGTAAAAGTTTAAGGACCTGGCATGAATCTTCTGTCTTAGTTCAATTACTCAGCCTTTAAGACAATGCTTACTTGATTATAGAATCTGGCATGGATCCACTGTGGAGTGACATCCCGCGGAATCTTGTTCTCAATTGTCTGTCTTGACATCAAATGTGTTGAGGGAAGATTTGATACAACTCGTACATCAGCTTGTAGAGTCCTCTTGAAGTGTTCCACATCAAAAATATCCGAAAACTCACTGCAGGTCCAGCAAAAGCCAAAGTAACTAAGAAATTGATACACAAAAATAGAAAAGCTAACTAGGAATATTGTAAAACCACAACCATTTACTTTAAGCTACTTTCAGTGAGTGAAATACAGTGCTTTTCTTGTGAAACACTCTCCAGCTATAACCAAAGATTCAGCCTAAAGGAGAGAAAAGAAAGACCATTCTCCTAATTCGATATGAAGTGCACAGAACGTCAAATTCCATAGCTAAATCCATTGACTTTATGCTGCTCTGATGTTAAAGGGCCCTGTTTTCTTGTGTAACACATTATTTCCAACCACAGATATGCTCAAATGGGATACCCCTGATACTGATACTAGTACCAAAACCATTTACTTTATGCAACTTCACTAAGAAGAAAGAGGCCTATTCTTGTCATAGACGCATTAACCATAACAAACATATGCCTAGCTACATGGGTTAATAACTTAATTGTCGTTAATTCGCTACGAAAACGCAGAATTCATCAAACATTAGCCTAAATGAGAAAAAAACCATGTCCTAATTTGAGCTCAGCAGCTAAAACAAATGACACTATGCTTCTTGGGATGAACCCTATTCCCAAAAAGAGCTCATCTTTCTTTCTTGTCAAACAAGCATCAATTATAAACCAAACATGCATTTCCTAAAACCCCATCATCAAAACAAAATAGTAATCTAAGTCCAAAGATCAAACCTTTCATCTCCCCAAATAAGATTGACCTGAAGAACAGGCACGACCAAAGCCGTCTCAAGAATCCTAGCGATAACAACCGCGTCCACAATCTGATTCCTCTGCTGGTTGAGACCACCGGAGACCACAACCACCAAGAACCTCCTTCTCTCCGCCGCAATCTTCGCCGACGACTTCCGATACCCGAGCCCAAATTCCAAACAGGGCCTGTACCCTTCCCCATTGGGCTGCTCCCAGAACTCCCTCTCGGCCTCCGACACATTATTCTTAAGCCCATGGGCCGGGAGTGGCACCATTACGCTTCCGGAGAGAAGAAGCTTCGGGCTTTTTTGGGCGTCGAAAAAGCCCGAATGAGATTGGGGAGAAATTGGAGAGGAGCAGGGGTTGGTGACGTCAGAGTGGGTGGTGGTGAGGAGGTTGAGGACGGAGATGATTAAGAAGGTGAGGGAGAAGAGGAGAGAGAAGTAGAAGAGTGAAGGGTTTGGGTGGCGGTGTTTGAAACGGTGAGTTTTGGTGGTGGTGGAGAAGAGGAGTGTGAAGAGTGGAGAATAAGAGGGTACTGGGACTGAGGAGGCGGAGGAGTGGAGGAAGAAGAAGGAGAGTGGGTTTGTGGACTTGGGCTTGGCCGCCATGGTTGTGTGGAGGGAGAAAAAGCTTGGAGAGAAACAATGGCGGTGGTTCTGGTTCTTTTTTTCTGGGGATGAAAATGTTGGAGAGGTTTTGGATTCTGGGAGAAAGAGAATTATAGAGGAAGTGAAGAAGCTTGTTGTGGAAGTGGGATTTTCATGGGGTTTTTGGAGCTTTTGATGTGAGGTCTGATTTGCCCCTTGTCTGTTACAACACGAGCGCGGTGGGGGAGTGGTGTTTTGGTCAGAAGAAATTTATTGGCACGTGAAACAGTAGTTCCGTTTTGATTTTCCCGGGAAATCAATCCAACAAAAGTTTTAGAATTTTTCTGTGCATACATAACAAAAAATAATGTCCTATTTTTTTATTTATTTTTATGAAAAAATGGGTTCGTGTGTTATCCGACATATGCTAGAATTAATGTATTAAGATAACGAATGAATAAAGACATATATATATATATGTTGTTAATGTGCTTAATTATGTGCAAGTACATTGGTCACTCCATACAATGTGTACAATGTGTAGAAGAGGCCGAGGGTGATGATCATGGCCGGAGCCAGCCACTCGATCGGGCTTAAGCTCTGGCAGAATTTTGAAGGTAAAAAAAGAAGAAGCTACTTCACTAAAAAATATAAAAGTATTAATGGTACTCGATCATCTCAACTCACCACCTCTGGCTAACTACTCCTCCACTCATTCCTTTGTCTCAATATCTCAATCTCAATTTAGATATACAATGTGTAGAAGAGGCCGAGGGTGATGAAGACGGTGAAGGAGTCGGCCATTGGAGCGAGCAGAGGATGCGGTGGAAGAAGAGCCAAAGAGTATATACAGAAAAAAAAAAATGATGGTAAATACTAAATAGTCTGAATACACGACACGGAAGAGAAGAAACAATATGGTTTGTCAGAATAGAGAACCTATAACTAATTCAAAGCTAGAATGTATATAGCTATATATAGCCAAGATTCATCTATCTAAGGCTTTTCAAAGCATACAATGTACCACTACTCAAACCTAGCTACCTAGCTTCAAAGATTACTGATAGTTGCATAAATGTGCAACTTTTTTGTATATAATTGTGTGAAAATATTTAGTTTAATTGTTTAGTTTTAATATTTATTTATGTATTTTATTATGCAGGTTATTTGGAGAAATTTACGAAAATGAGCAATAAAAGAGACATTATATTGACAATTGAATTAAGGATTTGGAAGCCCACATGGAAAGAAATTTAAGCCTTGTTTAGAGAGAAAAAGACCCAAGAGTCCATTCCTATATAAAGAAATTTTTAGGAAATAATCAGTGTTGGAGATTTTAGAGAGAAAAACATCAAAAAGAGAGAGAAATGCACAGCCTTAAAGGAAGAGCAACCAGACGAATTTGACGGGTCGAATCCACTCTGCCAAGTTTTGTAGGGTTCTTGGTTATTCTCTTTTCCATCATGTTTTGCTATTGTATAATTTCGACTATGAGTAGCTAAACTCTCTTAGTTAAGAGTTGATCGAAACCCTGGACATGTTTACGATTTAGAATCCCTTTTGATTTTAATAACTACAGTAGAACCTCGATAATTTAATACTCGATTAATTAATAATCTCATTAAAATAATATTTTTTGTCAGTCCCAACTGGGGACTTGAGTATTAATTTAATACTCGATTAATTAATAACATCGCTAAATTAATAAATTTTGTCAGTCCCGAGATTATTAATTTATATAGGTTTAACTGTATTTGGATGAGTTTTGTTTCACTGTTATTCACATCGATGATTTCTATGTTCATGTTTCTTTGAGTGCACGCTTAGATGCATGACTTAGGATTCAAAGTCTTGATTGCGTACATGACCACCTTATAATTACACAATTATTAAAGACAAACATGTACTTGTGTGAAACATTTCTTAGTTACGTAAGGGTGACCATCGAATCAACCCTTGAAGCTTTGTTATTCTTCAAATATTCTTAAAACATAATGACTTCAGTTTTTTAGGCTTACATCACCATATGTATAAGTCGGTTAATTGGGGATCAAGATTAAGAGATTGTAACTTCTTATTTCATGCCAAGTAAGAGAGTATAATATACAAGATGACTTGACCATAGCTCTTGTATAGAGAATATTTATCCATGGTTAGTTCAATTGAATTGGGAGATCGTAAGTAGTCTAGGGTGGAGAGAAGTCTTTAACACTCATTCTCATTGTTACATTCAACTATTTACTTTTTGGAATTTACTTATTTATGCAGTAGCTGTAGCTTAGCCGATTTATTTTGGTACCCAAACACTACCACAAATGGAAACATTACCGGCGAGATTCCGGCCAACAAGGCCGGCGACCGGAAAAGTCGCCGGTAATGTTCATCATTACCGGCGACTTACTCCGTCGCCGGTAATGTCGCCGGAAAATCGCCGGTAATGTTCCAAAACATTACCGGCGACTCCAACCGTCGCCGGCAATGTCAAGCCGAACATTTCCGGCGATTTTCCGGCCGGAATTTTGCCGGAAATGTGTAGCTAGACATTGCCGGCGACGATTGGAGTCGCCGGTAATGTTTTGGAACATTACCGGCGATTTTCCGGCGTAAAGTCGCCGGTAATGTCTTCATTTCCGGCGACTTACTCCGTCGCCGGCAATGTGTCTTATATTAGATGCCGGTTGCGGCAGCTCGATCATTCAATCATTTGATCGAAAAAAATACAGAGAAATCGAAAGAAGGAAAACGTACGCTCTGAAATCGATCATTCGGTATATTGTCAAAATTAAGGCGCGCGTCGAAAACTCGATCACTCGGGAAGCTATATATATAGGTAGGTGTATATATACGTATATGTGTATGTATATATATGTGTGTGTGTTGATCAAATCCAATTCGTGAGATATATATGAAATGTTGTTGATGTCACCGAAACGAGAAAACAGCTTGTAGTTAATCTTGTGTCTGAATCAACGACTGGTATTATCATATTGTTATCGGAGCCAGGCTTAACAGAGCCTCCTACCCAGTCAAATACGTTTTGAATTGAAAAAAGAAGAATACCATCATCGAGTACTGAATCGAATTCAGAGATTAGATCGATATATATATATGCATGCATGTGTTGATTTAATTAGAGTTGAATTGAGATATCGCGTCGATTATTAGTAGTGAATGTGTGTGTATATATATATAATTAATACGTAAAATTGTTAGAATTTTCAGGATGGACAAGAGTTGGATGAGCCTCGAAAGATGGGATGTCAGATATCACGAGGGAATTAGGAGTTTTGTGGATTTTGTGAAGGCTAATTGTGGAGACACTACACTTCATTATTGCCTGTATAAAGAATGTAAGTGTTTCAGCGATCGATTTCGATTTCCCATTGATAAAGTCCAGAGGCACCTGAGTAAATACGGGTTTTGGGATAAGTACACTTGTTGGATTTATCACGGTGAAACATCGGTAGCGGGTCCGCATGATCATGGACAATTTGGTGAGAGGGCCAGTCCACGCTATGATCATGGAGATTTTGCTGAGAGGGGCAGTTAATCCTATGATCCAACATCGATGTTAATCAATGATATGTTTCCTCATGAGAGCAGTGTATTTGCTGATGAAGCACCAAATGTCCCTCCCGTCGTTGAGGGTTTCCCCCATATCGAGCCAGTTGAATCATTACCTGGAGCTCATGTCAATACAAGCGGTATGAACAAGTACAACAACCTGATGGCATTGCAACAGACTCCGTTGTACGACGGTTGTAGTAAGACTGTTCTTGAAAGTGTGATGGGAGTGATGCAGCTGAAAATGGAGAACAAAATGTCTGTCAAAGCTGTGGATTCTTGGTTGAAGTGGACTGCTTCGCTATTGCCACCCGGTCATCATCTTCCTACCACTCATCATAAGGTGCGACATATCCTGAAAGATCTTGGGCTTTCCTACATCAAAATCCATGCATGCAGATATGATTGTATTCTCTTCTGGGGAAAAGATCTCGAAGACCTTGAAGCCTGCCCGGTATGTTTTACAGAAAGGTATAAGTTGACTCCTGCAGGCAACAAGAAATCTGTGAAGATACTTCGATATTTCCCGCTTATTGATAAGCTGGAGCGGTTGTTCATGTGTGCTTTCACGGCTGAGGCAATGAGATGGTGGGCTGAGAGGAACTTGCCTGACGATGACACCCTTATACACCCTTCCGACGGAGAGGCTTGGAAGCACATGGTCAGGGAGTTTGATCATTTTGCAGCAGAGGTCCGAAATGTTTGGCTAGGGCTCTCATCTGACGGATTCAACCCTTTTGGCAACATGAGTCTTCAATACAGTATATGGCCAGTTATTTTGGTATCGTACAACCTTCCACCATGGATGTGCATGAAGAAGGAATACAATATGTTGACTCTGTTAATTCCGGGCCCGGGTTATCCAGGAAAGTGTCTCGATGTGTATTTGAGGCCTTTGATTGAGGAGCTTAAGTACCTGAGTGAGTGTGGCCACCCCACTTACGATAGGTTCAAAAAGGAGATGTTCCAGATGCATGCCATGCTTGTTGGCACCATCAGTGATTTTCCTGCCCGCGGTATGTTATCGGGCAACGTTACCAGGGGTTACAGGGCTTGTTCAGAGTGCATGACGGTTGATTGTTGCAGTCCTCATTGCAGTAAAATTGTTCAGATGCGTCACCGTTGTTGGCTTCCATATGATCACCCATTTAGGCAGGATCCAGACGCGTTTGATGGGACTGTGGAAACAGGTGTGGCACCCAGGCGATGGACAAGGGAAGAAATTTTGGAAGTGTTGAATGAATATGATTTTGGCCAGCTGAGCAATCATCCTGACATAGTGGCGTCAATTCCAGACAAGCCCGAAAGGTATAAGTTTTGGACACACAAGAGCATATTCTGGGAACTCCCCTACTGGCCCAGGTTGCCTATCAGACATTACCTAGATGTCATGCGCATAGAGAAGAATGTGTGTGAAAGTGTGGTGGGCATAGTTCTTAACTTGGAGGGGAAAACAAAAGACATCCCTAAGGCACGTATTGATCTGAAAGCTATGGGACTGCGGAAACATTTGTGGTTACGAGATGGTAAGAGAAAAATGCCGCAAGCTCCTTACACCGTCAAGCCGAAGCATAAGCATGAAATTTTTTGGTGGCTGAGTAATGTCAGGTAAATATTCTTATATATGACTATGCAGTACGGAAATTGGTTTGCCTTTAATTTTTACCGGATTATGGTGATATGCGAGAAATATAATTGTTGTCTATGGCTATATATATATATATATACATGCAGGTATCCTTATGGTTATGCAGGAAATATAAGCAGGTGTGTTAACTACCGGGACAATAAGATGTACGGATTAAAGAGTCATGACTGCCATGTACTGCTTCAACGCCTTTTCCCTATTTTCATTCGAGGGTATCTGCCCAAGGAGGTGGTGGAGCCGTTGGTGGCCTTGTCAAGATTCTTTCAGAAGTTATGCACCAGGGAAGTTAAAAAATCAGATCTCAGGGAGATGCAAGATGACATAATTTTTATCATGTGCAAGCTTGAGAGGATATTTCCGCCAAATTTTTTCGACATCATGCCTCACCTAACGATCCATCTTCCCGAACAATTGTTGCTTACCGGTCCCGTACACTACACTTGGATGTATCCCATGGAAAGGTACATTTGGTTTGCCTCTGTTTTTATATGTAAAGTCTTAGTTTTACCCCTTTTAACATGCACTTGTTAACTTGTAGACAATTGGGAGCCTACAAGGACTATATGAAGAATAAATATGCACCTGAAGGGTGTATCGCTGAAGCATATGTTGCACACGAGTGTGTCACGTACACCAAAGTGTATTTGGGAGCGCTTGAGGACCCCCAACAACAGATGCTGATAGATGAACCTCAGTTCAACATTTCTATCATCTCCAATGACGTTGTAGTACAGGGAAGCTTGCCAAAGTCGTACAAGTTGGATGAAAATGAGGTAGTCATTGCCCACTGGTCGGTACTGATTAACTGTGAAGAAGTACAATATTGGAAAAACTATCATCTTCACTGCCCTGCTATTGCCGAAAATGTTGATTACCACAACAGGACGTTTGCAAACTACTTTGGTCTATGGGTAAGGGTATATGTGTATATGTCTTTTTTTTATTGCCATTTTCCTTATATAGCATGTGTGTACGTACGTGGTTTTGTGGTTTCTATGTTCATAATGTCTTGTGTGGTTTCTTATCGTTTTTAGATGAACCATGTAGCAGATGATGGTTACCTAGAGTGGTCAAACGAATTGAGGGTCCTTGCGATGAAACCGATAGCTTCAAAAGTTTACTCGATGTGTCAGGTCAATGGCGTGAAATTTATATGTGAAAATAGAGACGACCGACTGAAAACACAGAATTGTGGGGTGATGGTCCATGGTGGGCAGGATGGCGTTGACTATTATGGTGTCTTTCATTCAGTTGTTGAACTAATTTATGGGAACCGCATGAAAGTGCACTTGTTCAAGTGTAGATGGTTTGATACTAGCCCGGAGAACACAAGGACCGATCAGCACGGAACATTTTCGGTGAATACTGCTACTACCTGGTATGAAGAAGACCCTTTCGTTCTTGCCTCATCAGTAAAACAAGTGTTTTACCTGGACGATCTTCTTAACAAAGTCCCGTGGAAGGTGGTTAACCATGTTGCTCATACAAACATATACAGTGCTGCCACACTTGGTGATACCGCAGATGATGAGGAAGTTACTGCATACCAAGAGCCGAACGCTTTTGACATTCCGGAATCATCTACGATTCGCCTTAATAATGTGAGATCTGGGAGTGTGGTTCGAATTACTGGAGCAGAACTTCTCGATGTTAATCCATATGAAGTTGACGCTAATTCAGATGACGAGGAGAGGCACATATTACCAGAGGTTACCTATGAAACCGAGTCAGAATCAAGTGATGACGATGATTACGATTATCATCCTTAGTACGTTAATGATGTAGTCGGAAATTGTAGACGGAAATAGTAGACGGAAATTGTAGTCGTTAATCGTAGACGGAAATTGATAATGAAAATTGTAGTCGGAAATCGTAGACGGAATTTGATAATGGAAATTGTAGTCGGAAATCGTAGACGGAAATAGTAGACGAAAATTGTAGTCGTTAATCGTAGACGGAAATTGATAATGAAAATTGTAGTCGTTAATCGTAGACGAAAATTGATAATGAAAATTGTAGTCGGAGAATGTAGCCGGAAATCGTTGACGGAAAATGTTGTCGGATATTCTTCGGGAAATAATGACATTACCAACGAGTTATAAGCAACTCGTTGGTAATGACATTACCAACGAGTTAACTCGTCGTTGGTAATGTCATTACCAACGAGTTGCTTATAAGTCGTTGGTAATGTCATTACCAACGACTTATAAGCATGTCGCCGGCAATGTCTTCTGGATAGAAACCCCCCAGCTCGACCCCGAGCTGTATTTCTCAAAATCCTCTCCTCCTCCCCTCCTCTCCTCCTCCCAAATCGGTCCGGCTTCACCTCTAGCTCACCTCTAGCTCACCTCCTCCTCCTCCTCCTCCTCTCCCTCTCCTCCTCCTTATCCTCTCCCTCTCCTCCTCCGAAAATCTCCTCCTCCCCTCCTCCCCTCCTCTCTTCCCCTCACAATTGTACTAGGCAAAGCATTGTAGTGGTTAACCATGGCAGGTCCTCTCTCTCTCTCTCCCTCTCTCTCTCTCTCTCAATTTTTAATTATTTTTGTGTATGTTTATGTGTAAATTAATTGTGTATGTGTATGTGTATGTGTAAATTAATTAGGGTGCTAACTTGGAAATTAGGGTGATAAGTTGTAAATTTATATGCAATGTATATATATGTGATGTATATATATATAGGTATGTGAAAATTAAGTAATGTATAGGTATGTGAAAATTAAGTGATGTATATATATGTGAAAATTAAACCTAATGAAGATGCATGATGTGTGTGTGTATATATATATATATGTGAAAAATTAATTAGGGTTTGTGATTTGGATGAATATGTGAAAATTAAATTTAATTAAGATGCATGATGTATATATATATACATCGAAAATGTATATATGTTAATTAAGTGATATAGTTGTTAATTAATCGTATAAATTAAGGTGGAAATCGGGATCGGAACGGTTTAGAACCAAAACGGTTTTAAACCGGAACCGCGCGGAACCGGAACCCTTTGGAACCGGAAAAGTTTGTAACCGGAACCGTTTGAAGCATAACGGTTCCAGGTTCAAACGGTTCCGGTTCCAAACCGTTCCGGTTCCGATTTGTTATAGAACCGAATCCGTTTGGAACCGGAACCCTTTGGAACCGGAACTGTTTGTAACCGGAACCGTTTGAAACCGAACGGTTCCAGTTCCAAACGGTTCCGGTTCTGCCCGGTTCCGGTTCCGATTTGTTATAAAACCGTGTCCTTATGACTATTACGGTGTCCAGGAGGTAATTTTGCGGCAAATTGGCTTGGAGCCAAATTACGGAAAGGTTCCCGAAATAGTGGAGGGAGCAGTAGTCAAGCTTCCTCCTCACCCGCAGTTAGCAACACGCCCAGTGGGCCAATGATGAGTGGTCGCACGAGAGCCTTGCTACAGGCGCGAGCTGAGGAGGAAGCTGCACGATCAAGAGTCGTGCAACCGGAAGTCGAGGCTCGACCCTCAGTCTCCAGATGCTCATTCAGCAGACGTCCCTCCGGTGGCAGAGCCTCAGACGAGCGACAGTCAACGGGGGCATCAGAAACTCCCTCAATCCGAATGCCCCATATTCGCTCGGTGGCTACTCCCGTTTCACGGGAATCATCTGAGGCAGATGGTGGTGCTGGCGCCTCATCGTCCAGGCCTCGTCTATCTCCGCCGCCTGGTCTCTTCCTACCCGACGAGATTCCTATGATCCCTGAATTCGATGATAGGGGGATGCCTGTTTATGTTGAAGGACGGCCGGAGTTCCTGAGCGTGGAGGAAGCGTACAACTTCATCCCGTTCGACCCCGTGTATCTTTGGAGTGTGAGGTGCACCAACCAACAAACGGACGATGCAGGTAAAACCCATTTATCATGTGCAAGATTGATGACTTAATTATTACTTAAGATTTACGATAGGTTCAATTAATAATATCAATTTGTTGACATTGTATTATTAGGCAATTTCGTTAATGGGACTGGAAAACGGAAAGGGGCTAGAGGCACCTGCACCGGGAAGAGACTTGAGCAGGCCACCGGGGGAAGGAAAACACCCATAAGGGCCAATGAGGATGGCGAGGTGATCGAGGCATTCGACACCACGCGCAAATATGTCAGCATGGCCGGTGCGATCGTGCCGGACAAGGTCCCAATGCTTTGGCCAGATTGGGAATCTGTGCCTATCTACGTGAAGATGCAAGTGCATAATGCACTCAGTGTGAGTAAAATCGTATTTTCATTACGTAAATTTTACATTTATTAATTAAGTCCGAATAAATATATAATTTTACCTTTTATATATTCATATTGCAGGTGTGGTTTGACGTGGATGAAGTTCTTATTCACACGTGGGTAGAGCGTTAACTACATATGAGGTGATGTGCTTCAACTTATTTGAATATATATCGACTTAGATTTTTGTTTATCAAGTGTTTTAATATCTCTAACTTTTTTTCCTTATTTTAATATAGGTATAAAGAGTGGAAGAACGAGCTTTCTTCCCATTACACTGTATACAAGAACCTATGCCGAGGTTCTACCCCTAGCGAATTCCGGTTTAGGGAGTACGAGTGGCTGTGGCTGATAGCCCACTTCAAGCACCCCAAAGCGAAGGTATGCATCCTGAATATATCTTACAAGCCTAATGTATCGTATCAGTTTGAAATAGTTAGTTACTAATTTTTTTCCATATGTTTATCAAACAAGGCGATTTCGAAGACGAACCAGGCAAATAGATTGAAAAACACCAGGGCCCATCATGCAGGTTCACTCAACTACATGGGTTGGTCGACTAAGGCGCAACAACAACAAGAAGTGAACCCCTTGGTGTATATTCATCAGAAGTTCTATCCGCAGTGCCCTGACGAAGCGGTAAATCTTTCGCCTCTCCATGTGTTAATAAAACTATTTTTCGATATTAATTTATTTTGTTAGCTAATACGTTATTCATTTTCGCTTTTCAATTAGGCGAGAGTGGAGGAGGCGACTGCAGAAGTGACCATGAATATAGCTTGGACTAACCATCCTGACTGCTCCGAGGAAGAAGTCACCCAGTATGCCTCTCAGATCGATCCGCTTGATCGCCCTATAGCGGCTCAGATCATGGCAAAAGCGTGCGGGACAGGAAAGAATACCTACTACTGTAGGGGAATGGGCACGGCGGGCGAAGGAGTATTGAAGAACACTTCAGAATACTCTACCGGGTCAAGAAGTTCAACTTCTAGTCGTAACCTCGCAGCGGAGCTTCATAGGACGCAGAGAGAGTTGGAGGAGCAAAAGAGGCAGATGACCGAGTACCAAAACATGGTCCAGCAGCAGACACAGATGCAGGCTCAGATGTACACATGGATGCGGACGATGTACGAGGCTCAGACTACCGGACAACCGTTCCCCACACCTCCCCCGGTGCCGGTCCCTCTGTTCCCTAGCAATCCACCACCACCACCGTACCAGTCAACGCCAGAGCAAGACCAAGGTAGCCACCGGAATTCAAATGAGTACATGGATTACTTCGACCCTGACCCGCAAGTTCCTCGACCCTAACCTGTAGTTGTAGTTAATTTTCGTATCGTCGTTGCTATTTGTACTGTACGTTGGACATTTATGTGTACTGTTGAACTTGTATGATTGTACGGTTTATGTCTTTCAATGCAGGTTCTGGAATTGGGCCCAATCCAGAATCGCGTTTTTTTTTTCCAAATTTTTCCAAACATTGCCGGCGACATGGACCTCAGTCGCCGGCAATGTCTCACATTCTGGCCACGGCGGCGCTGCCATTGCCGGCGACGGCGTTTCCCGTCGCCGGCAATGTTAACACCGGCGGGGGATTTCGGCGACGTCATTGCCGGCGACTTGTCGCCAGTAATGACAATTCCGGCGAAAAAAAAAGACAAGGCCGGCGAAGGGAGGTCGCCGGTAATGTCTCCATTTCTGGTAGTGAAAACATATCTAAATACCCTAAAATTTTGTATGGTAATCCGTCACTGTGTCTAGTTTATTTTGTTAAAATTTTATGTCATTTGAGTCTGTCTAGAATAGGGTCGTAATGTCATTAGTGTACTGTGGTCGAGTCTGTTAGTATTATGATTTAATGTTAGGATTTAATTTTATAAATTTCTCATATTCGATAACTCTTATAATTAATTATTACAATGATATATCTAAATTGAGAATAAGATTTCTCAGTCAATTACAACGATTAATAAACCAAAAACTACATCGGCATGACTGCATTGAAGACAGAAAGTTTCCATGGATTATTATTGCTCATACGACCTTTTCAAGTTTGAAGTCGCTACGTTGACCTGACAGTTGACACAGAGTAATAGCCATTTTAAGTTAGGACCACAAATGGGTCATTCTTGGTACGGGCTTCATTTCGGCCCACGAGACGCAATGACGGCCCAAAACGAGGCTGATATACACAGACAAACTCCGAGGAGAGAGCAGAAGAGAAGAGAAGAGATGGCAGCAAAGCAGGGATCAAAGTGTGAAGGAAGCTCAGTCGTCTCCGACCTCATCAACTTCCTCAACGCTTCTCCCACTGCTTTTCACGCCGTCGGTAAGTTTGTTTCCCTTCACACTCTATTTACTGTCTTCTCTAAAATTGTAACTATCGAGGACGAGAGATCTTAATTTTCACAGACGAGGCGAAGAAGCGTCTGCAAAGCGCGGGATACGAACAAGTTTCAGAGAGACAAGACTGGAAATTGGAAGCTGGTAAAAAATACTTCTTCACCAGGAATTACTCCACCATTGTCGCTTTTGCAATCGGTAAAAAGTAAGTTTAGTTTCGTATAATTGAACTGAATTGAGCTGACCTCTCTTTTGAATCTGTATGTAAAATATGTAATATGTTATTTCCACTCATAGAGTGTGTGTGGTTATTGTGATTTAGATTTGTTGCTGGAAATGGATTCCATATAATTGGTGCTCATACGGATAGTCCTTGTCTAAAATTGAAGCCAGTCTCGAAGGTAATGTGTTTTATTGTTTATCTGAATTCAAGTGTTGAGAAAATGAGACGATGAGTGGAGATTGTTGGAGTGATTTGAACTTAGCATTTGGAATACGGTTGGCTTTGTGCAGGTAACGAAAGGCGGGTTCTTGGAAATAGGTGTCCAGACATATGGAGGTGGCTTGTGGCATACGTGGTTCGACCGTGACTTGACGGTTGCGGGAAGAGTGATAGTGAGAGAGGAGAAAGAGGGTTCTGTTTCTTACTCACACCGACTTGTCAGGATTGAGGAGCCCATCATGCGTATTCCTACCCTGGCAATTCACTTGGACAGGTTATCTCGCCGTGTGATTCATTATTCATATGTTCGGTTTCTCAGTGGCTTACGATGATCAATATTAATTCATTGATCATTTGTTATTTATTGGCTCTCTCTTTTGTCTGTTGACAGGGATGTTAGAGAGGCATTTAAGGTGAATGCACAGAGTCATCTTCTTCCTGTCTTTGCAACAGCGGTCAAGGTAATATTGGAATAAATACAGTCTTCCCTTGGTATATATCATTACTTTCTGTGAGTCTTAAATTTATTGATTTACTCGTAGCTCATTGTTATAGCTTATTGGTATTCGCAGATAAAATTTAAATTCACAAATAAAAGTTTGACTTGAATGTTTGGGTTTGAGTACCACCATCCCGTACTTTTCTTTTGATTCAAGTAGTACTTCCATGATATTTCATGAAGCTTGTGTCTGGTTGCATTTGTTGAATATTTTTGTGTGGTGGTAAGAACCCTATACAAATTCTCCCTTCGACGAGTAGTTACTGACTAAACTGGATCTAAAACTAAAAGCTAAATATAAAAAAGTACAATGTTCTGTGCACAATCGTAATGCCTGACAATAACAAAGCATTGTATATTCCATAATACACACTGGTTTCTTTTTTTATCTTTTATAAAACAAAATGTCACAATGCCTTGCTACCTTTTGTATGTGTATTCAGGCCTTGTAGAAATGACAGTTATTGTAGTTAGGACTTGGGAGGTTGCATTGATTACTTGTACAAATCCTTACATGAAATAACCTGGTCTACGACACTAGTATAAGGTATTAAGTAACGTGCAAGGAAAGCAATTTTAAAACTAGGTATATAGTGTCTTACTTGTTTATCTATCTTGCTTGAGAAAAAGAACAGATAGAAAGATAACTAGACAGCTTCGCTAGGTTCTTTTCAAATATCAGTAGTTTTGACTTGTGAGCAATTGAATCACTGAAATTCAAGTAATTGATGGTTTTTCTCATATATTTTCATGGAATTTTCATTGGACTTAATGTTGCTTTACGTTACATGATGAACCTTTTTTGTTTTTGTTTTTCAGGCAGAGCTTAATAAAGTAGCTGGAGAAAGTGGCCAATCTAATGAGACAACATCGTCAATTACTTCAAAGCATCACTCGCTTCTGTTACAGGTCATCAATAAAACTCTCGAAGTTCGACTTCTTTTTTATTTTTGAAAATAGATAAGTTTTTTTCCGGGTGAATGGACTAGCATCTCTCATTTAGATTGAAACGTTTGGATATGTGTTTCTGATGAAATTATTCATCTTCTTTCATTCTTCAGCTACTTGCTAATCAGCTTAGATGTGAACCAGAACATATAAGTGATTTTGAATTGCAAGCATGTGATACTCAACCTAGTATAGTAGCTGGTGCGGCAAAAGAATTTATTTTCTCAGGCAGACTTGACAATCTCTGCATGTCATTTTGTTCCCTAAAGGTACAAACAGTTCATTTATTCCTCTGTCAAGATGCAAGATTAGTGTTTCTTATTTTAGAGTAGATGATTTGTCTTTCTTACTTTATTTGTTTACTTCAAGGCATTGATAGACGCAACATCTTCCGAGAGCAACCTTGAGGATGAGGCTGGTGTAAGAATGGTGGCTTTGTTTGATCATGAGGAGGTTGGATCTGATTCCGCTCAAGGGGCTGGGTCTCCAGCCATGTTAAATACTCTTTCACGAATTACACATTCCTTTACCTCTGATTCTAAGGTAGTGAGTCTTTGATGGTCTGTCAATTTTTGGTATTGGGTTTGTTTTGAAAGAGAAGGGATTATTAGTCACATAATACATGTAGATCCAAGTTCTGCTGTTTTAAAGTTAATGTACACATTCTATAATTTTCCTATCATTTGAAGAACTCGTTTGCTTTTACTTCTATGATTTATTACAGCTGCTTGAGAAAGCAATACAAAAGAGCTTTCTTGTATCTGCTGACATGGCCCATGCCTTGCATCCTAATTACATGGTATGGTGTTTTAATTTATAACATTTTCCCTGCTATGAGTTTGCTCAATACATATATAATCATCTTTTTCAGGATAAACATGAAGAAAACCATCAGCCCAAGATGCATGGGGGACTTGTGATCAAACACAATGCAAATCAACGTTATGCAACCAATGCTGTCACTGCCTTAATATTCAGGGAGATAGCAAGGAATCATAGCCTTCCTGTCCAGGTCAGCTTATCGTTATTGTAACTAGAAACTTTTTAGGTGTTGAGGTACACATACGCTTGATGTGTGAGATGTAAAGGAAATAGGAAACTGACTGACTTAATAATGAGAACCTTTCAGAGTTATTTCTCTTACTGGTTGAGGGTGAATGTATGCAGGATTTTGTTGTTCGTAATGACATGGCATGTGGTTCAACCATTGGTCCTATTCTTGCTAGTGGAGTGGGCATACGCACAGTAGATGTTGGTGCACCACAGTTGTCAATGCACAGCATACGAGAGATGTGTGCTGTTGATGATGTGAAGCATTCCTATGAGCACTTCAAAGCGTACTTTCAGGAGTTCACTCATCTGGATGCAAAGATTAAAGTGGATGCATAGGTCCCCGATCCCTGTCTTCTCGTGGAAATTCCCTTGGATTCTGGTGCTCTTGTGAAGATGGGGGTAGTTCAGGTTGGACTGAGTTTTAGTTGAGACACCCAGTTTAGTTGAATTGTGACTGGTTTTCAATTCTTATCATGGGAAATTTTCTCAATTTCAGTATGTACTCCACACTGGGATGATCCGCAATTCCATAATATGATTATTCTCTGGTAAACATGTGTTCTGTTTCAAGTCTGCTAATTATCTTTAGAAAAATTGAGGAAATGGGAGACGATCCAATTATTTGCCGAATCGGTGGATCCATGTAAATCCTGATGAACTGGGGTCTCATTATCTTTTATTCTCCTTGTTTTCAAGTCGAGATTATTATTCTCATTGCCCAAAGAGGTCGAAATTACATCAGCTGGCGCCCCTGAAACATGGACCATCAGAAACCGACGCAGCTAACATTTACGATGTGCTGGCCTGAAGAGGTATTTGTCCAGGTAATCAATCTTTACAATGTGCTGGCCTCGACAGTTATATGTTATGCAACTAAATCCACATTCACGGAGTGCAAACTGAATTTTAATAACAGGCGGCTGATGTCTCAGATTTTCCATAAAACTATTAAGAGAAATCATAGAATAATGAAGAAAATCAAGCAGCACTAACTTTGTCGATTACGAAAGAGGTTCAATGAAATTTTATTTGACAGGTTACTTCTCTAATTAAGCTCTCGAGAGTTGACAGCAGCCGGCGCTTCCAGTTTGAAATTCAATACATGAGCAGAAAATCAACTGACTCAATTGTATATCAGAATACGAGTGACAAAAAAACTGAGGCTTTTGGATAATCATCCAAGTAAAAAGAGCAGAAGGGCCATGTTTTACGAAGAAAGCACTTTCTGGACCTCAGCAGTGACCTCTTTCGGAGGTTTCTCTGCTGGAAGATTGGCGACGACACCTTTCTTGGCATAATAATCAATCACCTGCAATTCAAGATAATGACCCCTCATTAGAAACATAGTCACCGCCGATTGTAAAAGGGTGCAACACATGAGAAAAACTCAGATGCATATCCACTAGAAAAGAAAGAAGAAGAGATTCTGCTCTGCAGCAATGATTTTGATTTTTGACTGAAGATGGATATCGACTCAGACACTGAATATAGAAAATAACTCAAGACTAGCCATGTTCATAATAGAACAGAGACTGAGATATCTTTGCAAGTGCTACTAAATTATTTGTCTCTAGCACTCACTACAGTGCTTGGGTTATTTTATTGCTAAGACAGCTCACTGCTGTTCCACTTAAAAGAAAAGGTTCACATATTTTACAGAATCAGAGACATATAGGCACCAGAAGATTAGACAACAAAATACTAGCGTAAGAAAGATAACCTGCTAAAGAACTTGCTCCCTCACATAATACTCAAGACAGACAGGTGGTTACTATAGAAATTTGTGCACTGAGGAAAGATCTAGACCAACAAAGGTACATCATACACATGTTAAGTAATACAGATTTCGTCCTCATCTATAAGTAAAGCAAAGGGAAAGAAGAAGCCATACTGGTTCAGTTTGCTTGTGAAATGCTTCCAGCCTTGACTTGAGAACAGCTGCAGTATCATCCTTACGTTGAATGAGAGGCTCTCCAGTTGCCTTCGAAAAAGTATTTGTGTCATCTTTAACACACAAATGTTGTTTTTTTTTTATAATTTATTTTGTTTTTGTAATAGACAGGGTTTCTAGCATGTTGCTTCTAATAGTCTTACATGTGTGAATGGGGATATTCTAAGTAAAAGATGGAATATTAAGAAAAGGTTGTGGGCTCCTTACATCATCGACACCAGCAACCTTGGGTGGTGCAAATTTTGTGTGATAGCTTCTACCACTGGATGGGTGGATCCACCGACCTGTAATCCTCTCTTCTAAGATTGCGTCATCAATTGCAAAGTTGAGTACCTTATCAACCTTAGCTCCATTATTTTGGAGCATCTCGTCTAGCTGCAATAAAAGGAACACAACCTCCTTAATATGAGTGCAGGAGGACACAACCAAGGGATAATTTTAAGATTTGACTAGAGCAGTACTAAGTGTAACAAATAAGATACACCACCTTCTGAGCTTGGACTACAGTTCTCGGAAATCCATCAAGAATGAAACCTTTCTGGCAAGAAGGCTTTTTCAATGCTTCATCAATGATGCCAACGACCAGATCATCAGAAACAAGTTCCCCCTGAAATATAGTTGCACAGCTCCATGATCAACTTATAGCAAAATACAGAATAGTACACATAGGGAAATATTTAATATGGTAAATATAATAAAGTAAGTAGGTTCTACCTTCTCCATAGCCTCCTTAGCTTTAATTCCAAGAGGAGTCTTAGAAGCAACAGCGGCTCTCAACATATCGCCAGTAGCCAAGTGGCACAAGCAGAACTCATCCTTAATTATAGGCGATTGGGTACCTTTTCCTGAGCCAGGTGGACCTGCAGGACAATGAACAACCAGATTCAGGTATTTGCAGAACCCATGCCACAGAAGCACATCATACTGCGAGACAAACATTCATAAACACTCCAACAGAACTGACACTTTGAGTATCATCCGAACCAAAACAAGCGAAAACTCATCCCGTCATTTTTGCAAAACATACACAGATACCTAAATGTTTATACATTACATTAACGTGTGGAAAAGCGAGCATGCCTGAATTCCTCAGCATGGCTGCCTTTAGGGACCGTAGGAGTCACCATTGTAATGCATTAATAGAGAAGAAAAAGGCAAGACAATAACATCTAGAGATGAACCACTCACAATTTTGGACAAAAAATTCAACTAATTCAGACAATCTTCAGCACACTTATCAGTTCCTCAACATGGTCATACATATACTCACAAATCACAACCCACAAAAGTATCGAACTTTGAATCACAACAGCACAAAACAAACTCTCGGATCTGGAGCAGGTCTTAAAAATCAAAACTTTCACCCAAAATTGGCGACAACCAAAATAAAAATCAAAACTTTACGCTAATATTTACAAGGGGGTGCAATAGTGTGAGTTTGTAGGGACTGACCAATAAGAATGAGGCGCTTGTCCGGCTTGGTGGAACACTTGAGACGACGGAGGACCTCGGACATGAGATCGACGGCGGGCACATCTTCCAAGTTCGCCATGGTTAGGGTTCTTGTGAGCTCTGAGATCGAAGAGATTGTTTTGTGTTTTTTAAGGAGGTGAAGACTGAAAGGGGTTGTTGTACCAGTTTGCAACTTCGGACCTTCCAATGCTTCCGACTGAAGCAGTCGACTTTAGACTTTCTTCTTTATCACCAAACCCAAATCAGAGTAAATACCATGTTTAGCCCTAAGCCATTTTGGATTTTTATTTTTTTCTGATGAAATATTGATCATAAAGAGGAAAACAGAGTCAAAATTCGCATTTTGAACAGCAGTAGTCTTGGTTGTATGAATGGTTTTTCCATTTAGTTTTATCTTTAGTTATTGAAAGAGAAATTCAAATTCGTAATTTCCTTTTATATACAGGTCAAATTTGCCAAATGCAGAATAGACCAAAAGAGATGGGAACTGCAGAGGCAGGAGAGAGTCAATTCCGACACACACTAGCAAAGAAAATAAGAAATATGAGACTTTATTATTTTCTCTAGAAAGTGATTCTCAGACATGATGAGCACGAAATGAAGAACATTTGTGACCAAAGAACAACACTTGATGAAAGAAGGTACAATTTTTGATCAAGTCATGGTGAGCACCTATTCTAATCCCCGGAACTCCGGAAGGTACAATTTTTGGATGAAAACTAGAGCAGTGACAATGTTGCATGCATCCATAGAGTGGGTGCTACAAAGCATTTCAAAATATGATTCTAATATCATAAGCATAGCCAGAATCTGCAGGTATTCATCACAATTCCAAAACTAAACTTAGAAAGGGTGGCTTGAAAAGTTTCAAGTCACTAACTAGGGTATTCAACAAGTTGCTAGATTGACAACATTAAGAAAGCTGCAAGACATTTCTACAACTAAGAAACCGTGAACACCAAAACCAGATTAAACCCATCGGCTAGATGAATATCCACACGATTTGGATCCAACAGTAAATCTAGTCTGAGTCTTCAGTTTTAGATTTCTTCTTTTTCTTCTTCTTCTTGCTTGTGCCGTCCTCTTCCACATCCTTCATCACTTCATCTTCGTTGTCCAATTTCCTCTTGTCCTTCTTTTTCTTCTTCTTTTCAGACTTACCCTCAGTGGCATCTCCACTTGTAGCTGGTTCATCCACAGTCATAGCATCACCATTTTCTGTAGCCGCACTCTTTGATTTCTTCTTGCTTTTCTTTCCAGACGCTTCAAGAGGCACTTTTTCTGTTTCCATCTCTGTATCTGTAAAACATACATGACAGTGAGATGCAAAATCATATCACAGGAGGGAGACTACCAAAATTTCTACTTCAAATGGAATTGAAAGTTTGATAAAGTCATCATATAACATCATGTAAAACTATATATTCTAATGTTTTAAAATAGCAGCACACCACTCACCTTTGCTTTGAGTGCTCTCGATTGCAGATTTCATCACATCAATGTTTTTACGTGGTGCAACACCCTTGTCATAGAAATCAAGTCGTTCCTCGACTTGTTCACGAAGTTTCACCCCAAAAGCAGTAGTACTCGTATCTGCACACAGGACGGAGAATTATATAACGTTAAAAACAGCCATGGATTAAATTATAAAAGTTAGCCAGAAAACTAAATGTGCAAGGCTAATCACCTGCAAAGCAATCAATGCGAGAAGCTATAGAACACTTGTTTGCAAGATAACGAGCCATCCGACCCTTGTTCCGGGCAGATGCTCGACCAATAAAAGACGAATGGAATATGAGTCCATACTTTGGTGTGTTTCCCTTTGTTTTCAAGGCTCTGTGAAGAACAAAAAAACAAATCAACCTAGAAACTCATAATGAATCATGCTCACTTCTATTTTCTTTTGTTATACTCAACAAACATCTTGTGATATCTATCAAAGCCAATGAATAAAAAGTAAACGTAAGCACCTGAAAAGTGCCTTCTCTGCACCAAGGATCTGAAGGGTAGAAGAAGGGCATTTAGCCAAGTTTGTAAGACTACCAGCATGAGAAATTAAACGAGCACCAACTACTTCACCAATTAAAGAGGCCAAATTGGGTGCAATGTCATTCATCTTGGTAACCAGATAGTCATAAAGTGTCTTCCTGTACTCAGATAAGCTCATCACTTTCTGTGCAAACCGTTGGACATTAAGCAGATCAACATCAGACAAATCCTGCCCTGTGAAAAAGATAAATAAGCAAAAACAGTTAGATAGATGTATACTAAGAAGCACTGAAACGCCTCATAGTGGCAGTATTGCGTATCGGATACCGATACACATCCGAAACGCCTAGATACGTTTAGATACGGTATCGGAATTTCGATACCGATTGGATACGTACGTTTCTTAAAAGGATACGCCAAACTGTAAATTCTTTGGATACCTTCGTTCCTTCTTGTTATCAAATGATTAGGCATATGAGCTTTCAATTGTTGATTCCATTTCCATCTGTGTTCGTGACTCACTGGTGTACTCAATTACTCATATTAGCTTTCAATTGTTGATTCCAATTCTCATATTAGTGATGTACTGATGTTAGGCATGTTAGTGATGTACTGATGTGGCTAATATTGTGATGAAATGATGCCCAACACAATTGTTTTCAAGAAGATGGCCAACGCAGATACTCCTCCGGAAAGATAGTCGACACAATTTTATTTTTTGGAACTAAAAACTACATTTGAATTTTAATGTATTGTTTAATATCCGTATCCTTCTCGTATCGTATCCTTTGATTTTTTGGTTTTGCCGTTTCGGCATATCGTGTCATATCGTATCCTCATATCCGTATCCGTTTCGGTGCAACATATGATGTATATTTTTATGAAGAGATGTACGAATGACACGTAGTGTACTATCTTACCCATGGATGCTTTGGCAGCTTCAATGATCTCCTTTGCCTTATCTTCATCACCAACGATCTCAGTTAATTCTTCAAGTTGATCTTCAGAAAGAGTTGACTTATCTTTTATACTGTTTGCAAGTTTAGCAAAGAGATAATTGTCATTGACAATCTTCACCAGCTCAGGAAAATGCCAAGAGTACCATTCTCTGCACAGAAATGAAAAGAATAAGATGAAACATTGTTTGCCACCTTTTGCACAAAATCTCAAATACAGTCCAGACGGTAATATATAATTATTGCTGTAAGATGTGTGCATACCTGACTCTCATTGAGAAAGTATTCACATCTTTATCAATGGTATCTAGAAGAAAGATGGCTTGAATCACCATATTGTCAACACGGTTAACATTAAACTTGACCTTGGACCTGCTGTAACTGTGACTGAGACCGAGCTGTGCTTTCTCTATGTCACCTGGCTGAGGTGAGAACGGAAGCAAAAGGTTAAAAATTTATAACATAAATTCCATAACAACAAAAGTTCAGCAATAACTAGAAGTTAAGTAAGCACCTTTAGGTCCTTGATAAACCTATCAAAATGTAGCCGCACTCCACGAAGCAACTCAAGAACAAACTCATTGCTTTGGCAAGGAATTTTGGTCACTTCAAATATGTGAGACCCTAGCTTGGGCTCATATACACCCAAACTGAACTTTGGCTTCTTGCCTTCCTTTACTTTCGGGAGATTAAGCTCCAAAAAGTTCCTCAACTCATCAGTCATAATCCCTGAATATCAACCAAAGGCAAAGCCAATAAGCACAGACACTCAAACACAACCAACCAACTTGCTCAAAGCAAAAGTACACTCGCTTTGTAATCCGTCTACTATCTCCAAACTTGACTCATTTCATCACAAACTGACTACTCAAAACAACATGGGCACTAAGGTTTAGAGTAGCTCACACATTCCACACACAAAAAAAGTCTCAGTATTTACAAACAATGTCTAATAAAGCTTGTCGAATAACAAAATCGTAAATACATGTATATTAGTTTCATTCACTTTTAAGCACATAAACCGAAACAGAAACTAGTTGAGTGATTAAGCCCAAAGATGAAGTCTTTACCTTCGGAGACTGAGTTGCACTGGTTAAGGGCATCAAGGGCCTGCTCAAATGGGTGGAAGGCAGCGAGCTGGACGACCTTGCCGAACCGGTTGAGGTCTGAAACAGAGTTCCGAACCGCTTCGGTGTTCTGGCCGATCTGGTCGAGGCCGTGAGCTAAGAACAGAGAGTAGCCTGAGGCTGCCTCGTAGAGCAGGTAAACCGCCATTGAGAATTACTACTTTATCGAACTCAGTTGTTTCTTCTGTTGGAATCGTCGGCGGTGACCGGGGGGTTAGGGTTTAGGGTTTTTATCAGGGAGTGTGAAGCGCGGCGTTTATGTAGGTGTTGATAAGTTGTTTTGGGCCGTCGGATGTGGTGACTGGTTTTGACCTCATGGACAGGTCACAGGTGTGTGGGTGATGTTTGTGGCAAAGAACCGTAAATTAACAGTTAAAGACCAAGAACGGAAGTATGTATGTTGATTTGACGAAGTGCGCTAGCTCATGTCCTCTAAGAGCATGTGCACCGGTGCTGGAAAAACAGCACGAGCAGCTGCTCGTTGGTGGGACCGCGGCGGTGACCGCTCGTTGACCGAGCAAAAAAGCAACTACACGAGCAAGGATTGCTCGCTCTTCTGCTCGAGCAGAGGGGAGGAGCAGCCTGCACGAGCTGCAGCGCTGCATATGCTCTAATGGTAAGAGCACCACTATTTATTTAATAAGTAGGTTATTAGATTTTAGAGCATATGCAACGGCGCACAAGTTTGTCAAAAATAGTATTTCCTCTATTTGGGACCCTATTTGTACTTGATTTTATGAGTATTAGATGTGTTGTCGGTTAATGTATTTTTCGTCGGCCGACAATAAAATGACATTTTAATCCAGGTCTTCTTTCTCAAGTCAATATTAGATTCAATTCTGTCAATTTTATTCTTTTAAGGAAAAATGGCTAGGAATGTCACTGAAGTATGACACGTTCTAAACTTTGTTCACTCATGTATGACAAATATTATTTTGCTCACTATTGAATGAGCAAAATATCACTTTGTTCACTATCGAATATCACTTTGCTCACTATCGAATGACACTTTTACTCACTTTGATCACTCTAAACCGGAGAAATTGGCCATACATGAGTGAGCAAAGTAATATTTGAGTGATCAAAGTGGGTAAACTGTCATTCGATAGGGAGCAAAGTGATATTTGTCATACTTGAGTGAGCAAAGTTTAGAATGTATCATACTTGAGTGACCTTCATAGCCATTTTCTCTGGTCCTTTGATAAACTAATTTAACCAATTTTCCTTTTTTTTTAAATTAAGGAAATGATTTAAATTTCAAAAATTACAATTTTCTATAATTACATTTATTAATTCTACATTCAAATTTGAATTGTCATATTAAATTAAAATAAATATAAATAAACCTAACAAAAGAGAAAAATTAAAGAACATCAAGTCAACCTAATTATGAGGTATGGAGAACTTAAAATGATAAAAAATATAGAACATCAAGTCTATCTACCCACAAGATATAATAAGTGATTTTGAAATTAACACACCAAAAAGGTACGTATAAGACTACTATATTTAACCTCATATATAGGTACATAATGTTATATCTAAATGAAAGGTAGAAGCATAAATAGAAGACAATGTTTTAAAGAAAGGTAAAAACATAAATTTAAGATTATGTCTTAAAGAAAGGTAAAAACTCAAATAAAAGACTATGTCTAAAAAAAAGGTATGTTTAATCTCATATATAATCTAACTATATGTCTAAAAGAAAGATAAAATCTTAATAGTACTTTAGCTATAGGAATATGAACCAAAACAAATACCTTTAGATTTCAAAAGATATGTCTATACTGAAAGAACCCAACTCCGATTTAGTTTTCTAAACTGGAATCAAACCCCTTCTGAAAACACGAACTTCCAAAAACCATAGAAATTTCGGCAGAGTTTCACTATAGCGCGAAGTTACCATTAACCTGCACCCGAAAACACACTTCATTCTATGCCACAAAAGTCAAACCGTGGGCACCAATCCCATTCGGATTTCTCAAAAATATATCATAATGTAAAGTAATAAACAAAACTGTAACTTTACAGAAATCCGGGAAAATCATATGAAAATATAAACATCAGAGTATTCGGAGCGACCTCTAGTATATACATAAATATACAACAGTAGGCCAAACTAGAAACCTACTGAAAAAGGAAGAGTGGCTCGAATACTATGCCTCCAACTGCAACGTGCGACACTAGAATCTGAACTGCAAACTGGGCACGAAAAGCCCAGGGGAAAGGCAAATAAAATCGTTAGAGTGAGTGGACGAAAATAAACATATGCATTTCACCATATATATATATATCATAAAACAAGCGAGTTCTTAAAATAAATGGAGGTGTCAGGCGAATCTCTCAAGCCCGACGGTGATAGACTAGACGAATCTCTCAAGCCTAGTGGGCACATCAGGGGAATCTCTCAACCCTGGAACTGGACTACCGGTGATCAGCCGAGTAGCCAATGCATCGATGCTAAGTAAATGCCATCAACATATAAAACATAAAACAATACCTCCAAAAACAATAAATAATCTCAATACTGTACTGGAAATAAATACTGAAATCAAGAACTCGCTACGACAGTGTAAATAAAAGTCCACTCACAGATAAGTACAGCGCGCAAACGCGCTAATCCCGAAATCCGGCGGAAAATCCCTCACCAAATGAACGATCACGATCTCCTGAATAATCATAAATTCCACTGCTCAAAATCATAATTCAAAACCTTGAACCACATTTCGAGAACCAACCATTCCCGGAAACATATAACTCAATATCGACGAAATCGTCAAAAATCCAATAAACACACCATAAAACCTTGCTACAAATTTTGATGCTCAATTCAAAATATAAACCTCACCACTGCGATCGGTGCTCGATTCCAAGCAAAACGACATAAAACTTGTCGAAAAACACCTCGGCCGGAAAACAGCTGCCGGAAAATGTCATCGGCCCAGAAAAATTCGACCTACACATGGATTTGAAGATCTCGACATTTCCAACAACACTCTAGTTCAAAGTTAAGCCCAATTTTGACCGGAAAAGGTCCAAATCTCACCTTGAAGACAAAAACCCTCGCCGGAATTCTCCACCTCCGATCTCCCTCCTCCGGCCACGGGAAGGTGCAAGACCATTTGGGTTACACTCACCTCTCCATGGGCTTCAAAACCCTTATAGGTACAACCACCATCTCGGCCGCCATCGCCGCCACCCAAGGCCACCGAAACTCGCCGAAAATCCTTGATCTTTGCCGCACCGATTCTCTCTCCTCTGGCCACCATAGAGGACGATCCACCTACCAATCTGAAGAGGAGCACGAGCCCAACATTTTCTGTCAAGAGACCATAGCCAACCGTGGCCGGAATTGAGCTCCACGACGACGAGAACCGTTCGGCCACAAACGAGTCAAAACCCACCCGCGGTCAACGCGGGTCAACACCAGCTTTCCCATTTTGGAAACTTTCCCAATTCGTCACGTATTCGCCCATATTTATACCGTACACGTATCGAAACTCAAACGGATAAATACGACAAAATCCAACGGCCGAAAATATTCATAACTTATTCCTCGTAACTCGAAATAATCCTCCAGAAGTTCCCACGAACTCGAAATTAAATTCTCTACAACTTTGGTGAAGGATCTCAAATCAAATTCTTGCCTGATAATTTAGTCGTTAACGAGGCCGCCATATTAGCCAATTACGACAAAATCACGACTAATCACGAAACTCACAAATCAAGTTGATAAACATACCATTTTCGGTTCGAGTTGTCACAATACAAAAGATATAGACATAAGAATAAGCTTTAGATTTCAAAAGATATGTCTATACAATAGACTATGAAAAGAAAAGAAAAACTATCACAACATATACCTTGTTCATAAGAAGAGAAAAAGAAGAAGATGACGAAGGTTAACAATATGTATAAAAAGAATGTAACATTAACATTCCCTTTGTCAAAGATTGTAACAATATCTTTGCAGTATATGAGTGAATATATATATGATGAACAAAGGAATAAGGGTAGAGAAAATATATAGATGATGATGGACAAATATATAGATGATGATGATGAACAAAACAAGATTTATGGGCTTGACAATTAAATAAGGAAAGGAGTGAATGGTAGTGAATGTAAAATAATGAGTTGTTATCATTTTTTTAACAAAAAATTCAAAGTAATCAATCAAGCAATTAAGAGGACAATTAAGAGTTGACATCGTCAGTTTAATCTATTATCTTCAGAGAAAAAAATATTACCAAACAAAATCAATAAGGACATATTTGGTATGCAAAATTATAAATTTCATATTTTGGTACTGCAATTAAAGGATAAAACATGTCATGACTATATTCAAAGTTAAATATGAAAATAGAACTTAAGATGAATTTTTTCTAAAATGAAATACCTTGACGAATGACGAGTATTGGTGATCGATGTTGGGCCATGGCACCCGTGGTGATAGTGCATTTGGTGGCCTGCAAAGGTAACATTCTATCATACGGGCCAAGTGAGATGTCAGACCCAAAGAACTAAGAATTTTAGTATTCGGGCATGTTAATCCAGACGGCTGACGCACAAGTGCTGGGTGACGAGAAATGGGTTGAGCTCGAATGTGAGTTGGTTGGATGAATTTATAGGCTTCGACCGAGAATGGGTTAGATTTGAGTCCACTGATAAGAATGTGCCATTCGGATCAGGAATGTTTTTGGTGTAAAGATTAAAGTGATTGGCCAGATCAAGTTTTAATGGATGGGTGGGTTGTCGTCAATCAAGAGTGACCGAGCCCGAAAAGGAGTCTATCAAGGTGGTGTTCGAGATAAGGAATATTTCACTTGGCTGAAATCAAGGAATTCGAATCCTATTAGGATTCGTTGGCCAAACGGACGAGTGAGCCAACCTAGAGTTTTGTATAGGTTGTATAAATAGAACTTTAATAGCACATTGTAATGGGTCCTGCACCAAATATACAAACTTATTTACAAATGTTCTAGATTTCGCATCCATAAGTACTTTACCTCGTTCGTCCTTTACTTTGATAATAAAGATTCACTTTTCGTCATTTACATTCTTGTTCTTTGCATTCTTGCTATTTATTTTACGTTATTTAGTTTTTTGCACTTTCAATTCATTGCACCTAAGAGTAGTTGGTTAACTTAGCACTCTCTACTCATCGATCTCTTTTGGCCAGTCTGTATTGGGTCGATGCAATTCATTGTTCATACTCACATCACTTCACAAAGATTCGACGACTGAGTTCATTTCACCTTCACCTTTACTGTGATTTACGAGTACATCAACTCGGTTGATTTCTCGTTGGTCACACGCACTTTCGAGTTAACTCAGAGCTTGGACATGATCGAGAATCAAGATTAGTGCCTTAGTCAAGTCCTTTCGTACAAGATATTAGAACCAACGGCCGAGATCCTAAGCCATCAATCACTTGAAGAGTCAGATCTAGCGCAATATATCAAAACCTTGCTTGGCCAATAGGCCGCGAGTAGGCACGCCCCGCGTCAATTTGAAGGACATTTTGAACCAGAAGTCTACCGAATGTCCTGATTTTAGTCGTGACTTTTTTTTAGCAAACATATTTTGGCACACCCAGTGGGACACTTCCACTAAGGCATATTCGGTGAATTCAACAAAACACATATTCGCTATACAGAAGAGAAACTTATCTCAAGTGCTGACGTAAAGACCATACATCGGTTAATTTCCCGAAGAGAAGATTTACTAATAGCGATACGATCATGAATTTGCCTAGAGCGACAGGTAGCTTGCTACAGTTAAACGCCTCGGCTAATTTAACCTCTGCTAGGGCAACACCATAAGTTCCTCAACTGCAAACTCTGGCTCATAATTTCATACGTTCAAAGCAACTCCAAGTGAGACGGTCGGCGCAACGTCATTAGATCAATATGACACGCCCAAACTGAGATCACGTCACAAGAAGTGGCCTCGCTCTAGACAAAAGGCAGAATAGGTCCGATTTTCTTAGGGATCAAAGTCCATCGGCCGAGGGCTTTGCTCGAATAGTGGCCGACCAATCTAGACGAATGATCGAGGAGACTCGAATGATGATTGGAGTAATGGGTTGAGACGTGAATGTTGGGATGCAAAATTTAAACCAGTTAGCCACAAACACTAACACTAGGATTGGGGAAATGAGCAATAACATCGGCAATATGAGCAACACGTTAACATTCATTTATGAGCAATTGGTGGCTAATAATGCTCAGCTGAATGCAACAAAACCACCATAAGTGTCGGCCCAACATTGATCAACCATTTAAATGGCCAACCTCATGCACTACAAAACCAATTGGGTAACAACCAATGGGGCCGTGGTATGCAACCTTAGAATCATCAGTTTACCATTACCCCAGAATCATCAACCACCACAAAGTATTCAACATCAGCCTTATGGTATGCCCATGGAGATGAGATTCAGTCAACATGAGTATATGTAGCAGCCAAATCAATTCAACCAGAGTGTAGGGATTCACCGTCAGTCTAATAATCAGGGAGGTGTAGTGAATCAACAAAACATTTTTGGGAATGGTCATCCATTTTCGAATGGTAATATAGGTCAAGTACCACATCAAAAGCATCATGATGGAGGAAAGCTTGATCATCCCGTCCAACTTAATGAATTTCAAGCCTTGGTCGAAGATCTTATGGGAGCATTGCCAAGGCGAGCAGAAAAGCCAGTTTATACCAAGCCATATCCGACTTACGTCGACCAAGTTCTGTATCCAGTATGATATCGTATTCCTGCTTTCACTTTGTTCTCTAGAGATGCTTATCAATCCACTATTGAACACATCGGTCGATTTACGGCCCAGTGTGGTTAGGCGAGCTCTGACGATCATAAGTGGAGGTTATTCATAACGTGGCCAGCTTTTTCATGGTTTGTGAATCTCCCACCAAACTCGATCCATAGCTAGAGAGAAATGGAGCGAGCTTTTCAGGATAATTACTATCGAGCTCATCAAGACATCCGCTAGGCGGATCTTGCTAAAATTTCTCAAATGAATCATGAGACACCTCAAGACTATTTGACTCGTTTCAAGTCAACCAGGGAGAGATGCATAATTCACTTACCCGAGTAAGAGTTTATGGATATGGCGGTCGCTGGTCTTACCTTCAAGTTTAGAGAGCATTTTGAATGAGTGGTGTTTAGTGACCTGTTTGAAATTGAAACCAGGATCGAGCGATATGACAATATATTGAAGAGGCACAAAGACGTTCCGCTTCTAAGGGTACATACTTTAAAAATCAGACCATTAATGCGGCTGATACCTCAAACCTTTTGGAGGATGAAGATCTAGTGGAGGTGGATTTGGCCGAGTTGGTCATCAAGCAATTGTAGATGTGCAAAGCGTTGGAAAAATTTGACCCAAAACAGACTAAACCAACACCAAACCAAAGCACGAGTACAACAAAGACCAATACATGCACTTACACTTTCAATATAACCAAGGCCGATCTAATTTTTGATAAACTCTTGGTCGACAATATGATTAAGCTTCCCTCCAGCCATGTACTTCCCAAAACCGAAGATGTAAAAGGGAAAACTATTGTGTTGTTTTTCATGATATGATACATGAGCCGAAGTCCGCAATGAAGTTGGGCGTGAATACTTTCCCGGAAGCCCAGGTCAACATGGTGCATGTGAGATTATCAGAGGAAAAAGACCCGCGAAAGGGTAGTAAGAGTGTGTCGGCCGTATCCAAAGCAGACGAGATCACCATTGGAACTCTTAAGCTTGAGTCACCCAAAGTGGCGATTACGTGCCCGCATTGTCAAGGCAAATTTAGATTTGAAGGCACTCTGAATCTCAAGCAGCCAAAAAACGTAGAAGAATAGTCACAACTGATCAAGTCGGTCAAGTCGACAGACTAATTTATATCAAAGAACGATGTGACACATCCTGAAACTAGCCAAGGGGTTGCACACCCATTCCAAACAATAAATCAAGATTCTTCAAGGAGCAACTTTGTATACAAAGATGACAAAAGTGTTTGGATGCCGATCAATGCGGCCAACCAAAAGGAAATCATAGGTCTTGATAATCACCCAGATGGAAGGAGGAGTGAGTCTCACTCGACCAAATTAGCCGAGCCAGAGCCAAGACATGACAAGAAAGTCTAATTGGATAATAACCAGAGATCAGGATCATGGAAAAGGCGGTTATCTCATAGCCCAGATTTCTCAATGAAGCATGGTTCACTCATCCCAAAAAATGGTGCCAAGGGAGTGTTCTACCGACTTGACAAGCTAGACCCCAAAGCTATGGTGAGAGAACCAGTGAGGAGGAGGCTTAAATTTCACACGTCATTTTATGATGAGGAATATTACGATCGATATAAGTTAAGGGCAAATGACTATTAGAAAGGAAAATGTAGTATCCGAGACAGTTATAACCGCCACAACACCTTTATTCAACCCAAAACTTACAAACCACCAATCGCCCATGATAATAGGTGGTATAGTCGAAACCCACATGATCAATCAATTGGTGTTTTGATCAAGACAAAAAAACACAGAGTTCAAAGGGAAATCCAAAGTGAAAAGAAAGCAAGGCTCGACCAATCATCTGATACCATACCTAGAGGTAACTCAAGGTATAATGACTCAGACATGACCTATAGATGGGTTAGGCAATCCAAAGATATGTCACCTGATAACAGGGCTGGGTCCAAGAACCAGGAGATCAAGGATATGGAAGTAGACACGAGTACATCAGAGATTTTAAAGGCCAAATTTAGAGAGTCAAGTTCTCCTTCCTTTGTCATTGTTGACAGAAAACATGAACCTCCATTTACAAAGGAAGGTTTGGTTACCATAAGAGATTACTACTTGTTGCATTCAGCCGTAGTGCTATATGGTCTAACAAATGACCAAATATTTCAATTGGAGGAAATACGCATCGGGTATAATGCGCATAACGAGCTGATGTTGCCTAGCGTGACCAGAGGGACGAGAGCTGAGTATCAGAGACATCGTGAGCTATATTACCTGGACAACTTTGAAAACCTTCCGATCTCAAATGACGACCTAACATTTCTAAGAGAGTATTTCAAAGAACATCTGGTTGAGGATGTTTTCAGTTTGACGATAGAGGAGCAAATGTTGGCTAACAAATTCAAATTCAAACGAGAAATGAAGAAGCTGAGTGGCAGACGTAGTGCACTCAGCAAGCCCCCACTTCATGAAATTAATGAGGATAATGCCTTGGTCAAGGTGCACGATGACTTGATGTCACCATTCTCAGCAAAAGTGCTTGATAAACTTAAGAAATATCACCAGACCTACTCAGCCTTAGCTATTTATAGACCAATGGATAAGGATGCTGACATCTTAAAGTTGATCGAGGATTATCCCTCCAAAGCCTCAAACTTCTTAGACATAAATGCTAGTCCAGGCCTAAAGGTTTTGTATCAAGCTGCATATGAGTGTGTTGAGCTTTAGGCTAACATAGACGACTTCCCACTATCTTTCAAAGATTTGAGGTTCTTAAGGAAATATCATAAAGTCATCTCTGCTGCTGAAACTTATGAGCTAACTCCACTTAAATAGGGTTTGGTAAATCGTTTTGATGATCTGGCTCGTGACGAAAAAATGTGCCGGGAGAAGCGATTTGTTGAGTCCTCAGAAGACGATCAATCTGATGACAACGAAAACAATGATAACAGCCTTGAATGCCAAAATGATTAGATAAATGATGTGGCCCCTGAAAACTTCGGCCAAGATGGCTGAAGAAATTAACAAGATGAAGGTAGGAAAGATGAAAATGGCTAAACTGGCCACCAAGATTATACTTCAAGATCTGAGGATGACACATACTTCAAAGATGAGGTGGACTATGGTGATGGTGATCAGGACGGTGACCTACTTGATGAGGAATACCAGAACGACTACCCAGAAATCACCCAAGTTGACGACACCAACATGGCCGACATCACATCGGCCGAGCAACATCAAACTAATAATACATCAGTTCATAATCCAGCTGGTGATGATATCATGATCAACATGATCAATGTCTACCAGAGTAGTCAGAGTCTTGCAGGTATGGTCGCGAGTGATAAGAGAACCGCAAGAGTTTATTTTAGCAAGCCAAACGAGTATATGACTGGGTCACGTAGTCTTCTGTACACCAGCGCCATGTTGAGCGGGTATGAGGTTTCGCCGGTGTTAGTTGATGGTGGTTCGCCTATTAATATCCTTTCTCTTTTGGTCTTGGCTCAATTTCACAAGACTACTTAAGACTTTGTTCCTTCCGATGTGAATCTGTTTGACTATACTGAAAAAAAAAAACTCTCAAGTGAAAGGTGTCCTTCCTATTGAAACTAGCATTGGGAGCTGTCATACAACAACCTGTTTCTTCGTGGTGGATACTTCTCACAAGATTCTCCTTGGTCGTGATTGGATCCATCAGAGCATGTGCATCTCATCCTTATTGCACCGACTCTGGTCATATGGAAAGGAAATGAGATCGAGGTTGTTAACTCCATAGTTCCAAGGATCCAAGAAAGTATGACTGTTAACATGACATATATCCTCCCATTTCAATTCGAATACCAACTAGGGAAAATAAGCATGATGGATGACGACTTTCTATAAGAGAGTATTCCTCAGGTTCAAGTCATAGAGGCGGCCAAAGCTTGTTTTGACAAGCCAACTATGGCTATGACCAAACATATTAAGCCATTATACATCACGACTCAGTTGGAAGGATATCCGATTTCTAAGGTCTTGGTAGATGGAGGAGCAGCCGTCAATGTCATACCTTTGGCGGTAGTAGAGAAGTTAAAGAAATATGACTGAGACATATTGTCATCTGACTTGGAAATCAGTGACCTTTCGGGTGAAAAGAAGCAGATTCGTGGAATCCTACCATTGAAGTCATAGTTGGAAATAAAAAAGTGATGACTTGTTTCTTAGTGATCAATTTGAAACTAGGCTACAATGCCATTTTAGGCCGAGATTGGATCCACCAGAATATGTGCATCCCATCATCATTACATCAACTTATTATAATTTGGAATGGTGATACAGTCGAAGTGGTAGAGGCCGATGCTGCACATTTGAAAGCACCAGCCAACATGGTTGACGCACAATATTATTATGATGATGTTGGGTGTTCTCAGCTACAACGTGACGGTGATACTAGTCGGGTCACAGGGGTCACACTAAGAAAGGGTTTGGCCTTCAGTACCAAGGTTGTCTGCGAGGACTCGAAGCGGCCATTGTTGGTGGACTTTTTTAACACAATCATCCATGGATAACAACCAAACGATAGATGAGTGAGAGGCCTCAATCGAATCCACTTCCAAGAGATTGTTGGCCTATTGGGCCGAAAACTCGATTGCGAGTGATTTGGCCATGAATTTGTTAGATTTTATTATAGAAGGAAAGCATAACAAGCAACCAGAGTTCGTTGACATCAGCCATGCACCGGCCTAGTTGGAGAAAGATTTGTTTGAAGCAATTAACCCAATGAAAGAATTAAATCTGGGAACAACTGATTAACCACGGATGGTCAAGATTAGCAAGCTCTTATCCTCAATGCTAAAGCAAGAACTAATAGCTTTGATGATGGGGTTTCAAGACTACTTTGCTTGGAGTTATCATGAGATGTCAGACTTGGATAGGAATGTAGTTGAGCATAGATTAAATTTAGATCCAGCTTATACGCCTTATAGACAACCACCTCCGTGGTGTAACACCGTGGACTTACCAAAAATTAAAGAAGAAATGGAACGATTGTTAAAGGTCGGTTTCATTTGAATGACCCGCTATGCGGAATGGTTATCTAACATTGTGCTCGTCAGAAAGAAAAATGGAAAGCTACACATGTGTCGACTTTAGAAACCTGAATTTAGTAACCCCAAAGGAAAAATACCCTATGCCCGTAGCCGACCAACTTGTCGATGGAGCAGGTAGACACGAAATCTTTTCCTTCATGAACAGACATGCTGGGTATAACCAAATATTTATAGTTGAGGGAGAAGTTTATAAAATGGCTTTTCGTTGTCCCGGGTCAATTGGTATATTCAAATGGTTGGTCATGCCTTTTGACCTCAAGAATGCTGGAGCAACATACCAACGTGCTATGAATATGATTTTGCATGACCTCATCGGCCAAATTGTGGAAGTGTACATTGGCGACGTCGTTGTCAAAGCGGCCAAAAGACAATATCACATAGCTAATCTTCGACAAATATTTGAAAGAATGAGAGCTCACAAGCTCGAGATGAATCCATTAAAGTGTGACTTTGGTGTGTCGGCTGGGAAGTTCTTGGGCTTTGTGGTCCATCGAAAGGGTATTGAAGTGGACAAGGCCAAAACAAGAGTCATTAGAGAAGCACCTCTGCCAACCAACAAGAAAGAACTCTAATCTTTTCTATGAAAAATTAATTTTCTGAGACGGTTCATCTTTAACTCTGTTGGGAAGATTCAACCATTTTCAGCACTTCTTTGACTCAAAAGCGAAGCCGACTTTGGGTGGAAAGAAGAGCATTAGAAAGATTTTGACGAGCTCAAGAGATATTTGTCCAATTCCCTCGTGCTGGTTCCCCTTGTACGAGGTCATCAATTGAAGTTGTACCTTTCGGCCTCGGATAATTCCATTGGAAGTTTACTTGCACAAGAAAATGAGAAAGGTAAAGAATTTGCCGTCCATTATTTGAGAAAGGTAAAGAATTTGCCGTCCATTGGAAGTTTACTTGCACAAGAAAATGAGAAAGATACTTCCATTGGAAATTTGTTATTCATCAATTGAGAAATTATGCATGACTATATTCTTTTCGGCAACCAAGCTTCGACATTACATGCTACCGTCAGTTGTCCAAGTTATATCAAAGATCGATTTGATCAAATACATGCTTACTCGGCCAATCATCAGAGGCCGAATAGGAAAATGGACAATGGCATTGTCAGTGTTTACATTCCAATATGTGTCACAAAAGGCGGTCAAGGGACAAGCTTTGGCCGACTTTCTCGCCCACCACCCGTCCACAAATATCGATGGAGCTGAAGATTTTGATATCGGGGCGATTTATGTGGAATTGATGATAAACAACCATTTAACTATGTTTTTTAACGGGTCGAGCACTGAGCTCGCTACAGGCTCTAGGGTTGTTGTAGAGACACCTGAAGGACAGAAGTTTCAGTTAGCATTTCAATTGAATTTTCAATGAACAAATAATCAGGCTGAGTATAAGGCACTTATAATTGGACTCGAGATCCTCCAGGAGATGAGGGCTAAAAGAGTGCTGGTTTATGGAAACTTACAACTAGTCATCAACCAAATGAATAAATAGTACAAGTGCATAAGTTGGGCATTATTTGCCTACCATGCAATGAGTGACCAACTAGCAGATACATTTGATATGATTTCATTCTCTCATTTGCCTAGGTCAGCCAACTTTGAAGCTAATGAAATGGCCCAAGTGGCATCAGGTATTCACATTCCCGATCATGAGAGTAGCAGGGTGGTTAAAACTGAAAGACGGGCTCTCCCCGCTCTAGAAGATATAGAAGTGTCTGAAGATGTCTTCTCTATTAACTTTGAGCACGATGATTGGCGATACCCGATTGTCAAATTTCTCAAAAACCTGGAAGGGTAATACGACCGAAAGACTCGATACGTTGTGAGGAATTTCATCATATACAAAGAAGCAGTATACTGCAAGGGATTAGACGATCTACTCCTCCTTTGTATAGGGGGGCAAGAGACTTTGGAATTCATGTGTGATGTTCATGAGAGGATATGCGTGGGTCTTATCAAGATGGAGTCAAAATGAGATGGCTAATCAAGAGACATAGATTTTATTGACCTACAATTTTAAAGATTGCATTGAGTTTTCCAAGAGTTGCAAGAAATGTCAAATTCATGAATTAGTGCAAAGAGTGTCAACCGACATCCTTCACCCAATCGTTAAACCTTGGCCATTTTGAGGTTGGGCAATGGACATCATCAGAACCATCAGACCACCATCTTCAAAGCAACATGTTTGGATCCTAGTTGCAACGGATTACTTCACCAAGTGGGTCGAAGCTAAGGGATATGTTACAATTACAAGTGCAACGATGATCCAGTTCATATAGGAGTACATTATACATAGGTTTGAGATTCCAGAGACCATAATGGCTGATCGAGGATCAGTGTTCATAGCTAAAGCCATGCATGATATGATCAAAAAATTGGGCGTCAAATTGACACACTCCACACCGTACTATGCCCAAGAAAATAGTCAAGTTGAAGCAAGTAATAAGGGAATCATCAACATTCTCAAGAGGATGGTTAAACACAATCCAAGAGACTGGCATAATTTGTTGTTTGAAATATTATGGGCCATTAGAACGTCAAAATGAACAGCCACTGGAACAACACCATTTACGTTGGCGTGCAAGCATGACACTATACTGCCAGTTGAAGTGAAACTTCAAGCTCTCTAGGTCGCGACTCAGTATGAGATGGGAGCAGAGGAATACTCTCAAGCAAGGATACAAGAATTAGAAGAACTCGACCAAGAGAGAATGAATGTGTACAATAACATGGAGGCTTAAAAGAAACTCGTGGCTCATGTATATGATAAACGAGTCAAATTCAAGTCGTTCGCCGAAGGTGATTTGTTGTGGAAAACGATTATACCTATAGGGACTGAAAGACTTGGAGTTTTTGTGTCTCTAGCAGAGCCCCAGAAATCGATACCTCACACTACCATTTACGAGTGCAAAGCAGAGCAACTTATTTGACGATGTGTTGAGAACACTGCTTCCTTGGATATCCGAACTCTCATTCGATATGTGACAAGCCCTTCAATCTTCCACTCGCGTTGCTTCCTTTGATCGCGATACTCTCACTCGATATGTGACAAGCACTTTGATCGTCTGGTTGCAAAGATAGAATCTCTTGACGAGATGTCTAGGTGTACTTGCGTATAGCAAATGTTTTGTATTTGATCGGGGACCCTTTCTCAAATGCTCTTACTCTCCTTATATAATGCTCAGTAGTCATCTTTCAATCCTTTTGAACGTCTTCTGCTCTTTGAATCTCAATATAACTCTAACATCATCCAACACATGGGTCTTTTCTTTATATAGTTCTAATGCTATCACAACTCCTTCTATGAAGGAAACCTAACTGAAATAAAAAAGACATGATAGACATTAAGCCGCATGAATCAACTATCCTGAATCCACAATCCTAAGTTGATCTGGAAACGGACTCTATTAACTCACTTGACCGCTCGCCAAGCTACACTTCTAACCGGGCCGCTCGCCAAGCTATCGGCTCATTCTGGACCGCTCGCCAAGACTTCAGCCTTTCAAGCCCATTATGAAAAATTTATTTCAGGCCCAAACATTGCCCCTCAAGCCTTGAGCTTAAATTACCTATGGAAGCGAAAAAACTTGAATATTACCCAAATGACGCACTGTTAATCCAAATGGTAACATCACACATAAGCGCCACGTTACACAGCTCCCCTAAAGGGTTGCGTCACTCAAATGATGTAATATAAAAGCACAAGTCCACATCAACAAAATCTCACTTTCCAACGAGACTCTTTCACTTGCCTTGATTTTACTCTTTCAACTTTTTCAGCCAAAAGCTAAAACCTTTCATTATCGCCGCCGTCCATCTATTCCGATCAGAAAACATGCTTCCACGTAAAGACATCTCCATCCTTTACTCAGACCGAAACGTTGAGAAATTCTCTAGACACCTCAAAGCCATCGCCAGTTGACAAAATCCAGAGGCCATCATTTCTTTAAATGTCGACCCAAATGAAGGCACTGGCCTAAATGTCATCCTTTCAAAGCTCAACCTTAATCAACCAGGACCACTCTGGATGGTAGAGTTCTGGTTGCAGATGTACTTTCCTTACTTTCTCCCTTCAGCAGTCCAAATATTTGAAGAACATAAGCTTCTGGGCCAGACCTTGATGTTTGCACCAACTAGAACTAGAGCATGGTCCTATCTATCCTGCTTCAACCACCTTTGCTTGCATAAAGATTTTCCCATCGCAGCAGTTGAAGTAATTCTGAATCATCGTCATCCTGGCAGCCTTGCGAGTGGATTTATGCCCTCGCCAAAGCAAGATGACTTTGCAAGGAACCGTTTCCTTCAAAGTCACACATGCAATGACTTGCCAGTCCCTGATTCTTTGAGCCCCGGGTATGAGCTCTATGCTTCAAATCATTTCTCGAGACAGCTCGGTCTCACCCAAGATGCCCCCATGCCCCTCGCTTGTTTTTTGAACAGATATACTCTTTGGAGAGGGTTAGGTCATCCTTCAGCACTCGATATTCAGGATGAACACTTTGGCTTTCCAAAGGTGATAATCCCTGAATTGACGAAGCCACTTGTGATTTCTCAATCAGTCACTGAGTCGTACCAAGTATGGCGTTCCCAGCTTTGGGAAGATATACGACACATATGTGACGACCCGGAACAGAGTCAGCAGTGTAATCAGCTTAATCCATGAGGTTATGCATAATCGCAGATTTTCGATAATTGATTGAATCGCCAGCTTTGATCACGACTTAATTATTGGCCGAGAATTTGAGTTGAGTCTCTTCTCGAGAGTTGTTGTACGCGTGATTTCGAGTTCGTGGGCGGTTCCGGATCATTATTTGGACGACCGAGGAATATAATGTGAATATTTGAAATTTCGGTATATTGTCGAGTTTATCTGTTCATGTTCGAGTCTATCCGAATTGTGATTATGATCCGTTTTGGACCGTTGATCTACCCAAACCGTAGACGGAATGATTATCGACTTGATTTGTGAGTTTCGCGATTTGTTGTGATTTCGACGTAATCTGCTAATATGGCGGCCTTGTTAGCGACTCAATTATTGGCGAGAATTTGATTTGGGATCCTTTGCAGAAGTTGTAGAGAATTTAATTTCGAGCTCGTGGGAACTTCCGGATAATTTTTCCGAGTTACGAGGAATAAGTTATGAATATTTTCGTCCGCCGAATATTGTCGTATTTATCCGATTGGGGTTCGATACGCGTACGGTATAAATACGGAAATGATACTTGCCGTTTTTGGAAACCTGCCATGTTGGGAAAGTGGGTGTTGATTGGGTTGACCACGGGTCATGGGCGACCCATTTTTCCCGTTTGGATGCCGTTCGGTTTTCTCGATTTTTGAGCTTGATTCCAGCCACGATTGGCCGGGGTCTCTTCATGAGAAATGTTGGGCTCGTGCTCCTCTTTGGATTGGTAGGTGGATCGTCCCTTGGGGTGGCCGGAGGAGGGAGAATCGAATCGGCAAAGTTTTCAAAAATTCCGGCGAGTTCGGCGGTGGACGGAGGCGGTGATTCCGGCCGAGTTGGTGGCTCTACCTTGAGGGGTTTTGTTAGCCTCAATGAGAGGAAGCTATTGCAAGTGTTTTGAGAGGTTGCCGTGGCCGAAGGAGAGAGATCCGTCGATGTGAAATTCCGGCGAGGGTTTATACTTTCAAGGTGAGTTTTGGACCTTTTCCGGTCCAAATTGGTCTTAACTTATAACTGGAAAGTTGTTGGAATCGTCGAGATCTTCGAAACCATGTGTAGCATGAAATTTTCTGGGCAGGTTGGATTTTCCGGTGGCCGGAGGCAACGGCGACTTTTCACCCGGCGTGGTTTTCGACGAGTTATATGTCGTTTCACTCGAAATCGCGGCCCGATCGCAGTGGTGAGGTTTGTTTTTCGAATTGAGCGTCCAAAATTATAACGAGGTTTTGTGGTATTATTATCGGGTTATCGACAATTCGTCGTTATTGGATTATACGTTTCCGGGAACGGTTGTTTCTCGTAATTTGATTCGAGGATTCGAGTTATGATTTTGAGAAATGGATTTTATAATTATTCAGGGGTTCGTGATCGTTCGTTTGGCGAGGAATTTTCCGCTGGATTACGGGATTAACGCGAACTGCGTTACGCTCACTTGTGAGTAGACAATTTCTTTTCACTGTTAATCGCGAGTCATTACATACGTTTTATGAGCATGAGCATGCATACGAGATTATGATTTATATGAGCATGAGTTATACGTTTATGCCTATACCAGTATATATTACGTATGTGCATTTATTTATTGCATTAAACATTTGCATCGAACTATTTATGATTTGGTTTACATAGAGTACAGTCTCAGTATATGTTGTTGTATCGATACACTTGCATCTCGGCTGATCCCCGATGGATGCCTACCAGGAGGGGCAGTACCCCGACCTGACCGGCGAGGGGCAGTACCCCGGAACCGAGGCCTTTCTGGCTAGAATCACGTGTGGGTCTGGGATCCCGTGATTCAGACTGTACTAGCACGGATGTGTCTACGAGCGACCCCGTGAGATTTTCCATGCATGCTCTGTACGCGTGAGGAGTTAGAGTCTCCCTCGTGTACCATTTGATTTTTATGCATTTGACTCGCATATGTTTTTATAACATATATTATTTGGCGAAAGACATTTATTTTCGTCCACTCACTCTAACAGTTTTCATGTCTTTCCCCTGGGCTTTTCGATTTCCGTGCCCAGTTTGCAGTTCAGATTCTGGTGTCGCACGTCGTGGTCGGAGGCATAGTATTCGAGCGATGTTTCTTTTATGGTAGGTTCTTAGTTTGGCCTACTATTTGTATATCTATACTAGAAGTCTCTCTGAGTATTCTGATGTATATTTTTATACGATTTTCCTCGAATTTCGGTAAAGTATAGTTATATTTATTACTTTACATTACTGTTGATATATTGAGAAATCCGGATGGGATTGGTTCCCACGGTTTGATTTTTGTGGCATAGGATGAAGTGTATTTTCCGGGTGCGGGTAATGGCAATTCCGCGTTAGTAGCGTTACTCTGCTGAAATTTTGATGGTTTTTGTTGGTTCACGTTTTCAGAAGGGGTTTGATTCCGGTTTAGGAAACTAAATCGGGGTTGGGTCCTTTCAACATATGACATCTTGCTCGTTTTGCCAACATCTTTTGCGATTTTGGCAAGAGGTTTACAAATGAAGAAGATTTGGCAGTTATTGGGAAGCTGTACAAGAACACGAGTAGAACTCCCTGGCCACAGGTATACTTTTTACATTTAAATTTGCCACATGTATTAGCAATTTCTCATATTATGTTTGACCCAATCCTTCTCCTTACTATCAACAGCACGCCCAAGACACATACCTAACCATTGCCTTGTAAGTCCTTAAAAAGAAAATGTCCAATCCTTCTGGGCAATCAGTAAGTATTGGAAATCCTTTACCCAGAATAATTGCTTCTTCAACTTTCTCACTGAATAGTAGCTAACCCAACTTTCATTAGTCTCATAAACGCAGGAAGACCAACTCCAGGTTTAAAGTGCCCCCAAGTGGTATCTGGACAGCTACGGAGTGTAGTAGATTCAACATGACATACTCTTTACTCTGTCAATGGGTTTGGACGCTGGCCTTCTCCAGCCTCCCCTTCGCCATGAGGTTTTTGACATGGAATTGTCAGGGACTTGGGTCCTCCCTGACTAAGAAGAATCTCCGACGTTTGAAACGTAAGCATAATCCGTCAGTGTTGTTTTTGATGGAGACCCGTAGTGACGAAACAACAATCAAGAATCTTGTTATTGATATGGGTTTTGCTGACTTTTTTGTTGTCCCGACTTCGTCTGGGGGTGGTCTTGCCCTTTTGTGGACAGATGAAGTTCAGGTTGTGGTTGGTGATAGCTGTAGTCACTTTGTAGATACCAAAGTACTATGTATCCGGGATAGTTTTGTATGTAATGTCACTTGGGTGTATGGTATTCCTGTAGCTAATAATAAGGTGTCTTTCTGGTATATGATGCGTACTACTTTTCTATACTCTTCTTTCCCCTCTGTTTTTATTGGTGATTTTAATGATATGCTTTGGATGAGTGAGAAATGAGGTGGTTCTCCTCAACCTCAATGGAGGATGAACCTGTTTCAAGGTTTTCTTAATCATTGTGAATTAAGAGATCTTCATTATCAAGGTCCTCCTTTTACTTGGTTTGCTTATAGGAATGGTCTCCCGTATCTTAAAGAACAACTTGACAGAGCTTTAATCAACGCTGAATGGAGCCTTCGTCATCCTAATTCTCAGTTGTTTCATCTTCCCCATATTGTCTCTGATTATCGTCCTATTCTCTTTGATACGGATCCAGTAGCTCCTAGGGCTCCGAGTTTATTTCGTTTTGAGCAAATGTGAACCCGAAAGGATAACTGTCAGGACATTATTCGAAAGGCTTGGTACCCTCAAATAGTTTCTTCAGCGGCAGTGACTTGGTCGGCTAACTTACAAAGGTGTAAGTTAAGCTCAAGTCTTGGACAAATGAGACCTTTCCTCAATTCCATGAGCAATCAGCTGTTTTAACCGCTCATCTGGACCATCTTCATGCCATCAATGCTCCTCATTTCCAAATTCAACAGGTTGTGGCAACTATTGATGATCATTGGAAGCTTGAAGAGCTTCATTGGCAGCAACATTCTCGTGTTCAGTCACTGCAAGCTGGCGATGAGAATTCGAAATTCTTTCATCAAACAACTATTCAACTCCGACAGTTTAATAAGATTCTGAAATTAAAGAATGGTAATGGTATCTGGTTAAATACGAAATCTGATATTCTCAATCACCTCACAGAGTATTGTAGTACTCTTTTTATTGAAGGAGTCACCTCTTCCCAAGATGTTGTTCTCTCTTTTGTAGATACTGTTATTTCTCCAACAATGAATGTTGCTTTATTAGCTCCAGTGTCACTTCAGGAAATTAAGGAGACTATTTTTGATCTTGGGGTCTCAAAGCTCCTGGTCCGGATGGTTTCTTCGAAGTTTTTTATCAGACATATTGGAATATTGTGAGCCCTATTATCCTGCGAGCTTCACAGGATTCCTTTTCTCATCTTTCTCTGCTCCAGGAGCTTAACAAGACCCACATTGCTCTCATTCCAAATCCATTGGTTGCTATCCATCATCTCCTCTTTGCCGCATTGGTTGCTATCCATCATCTCCTCTTTTTCTCCTAAATCCATTATGGGGCGGTATATATCTACTCATATCTCCTTTTTGTTGTGGCACATCTGGAAAGCTAGATGTGAGGTGGTATTTGAGCACCAATCTTTCTCTCCAGTGGATGTAGCAAATAAAGCTTTTATTGCGGCGGAAGAATTCCGTTAAGTTATGGGTATTTCCTTGGGAGGCTTCTCTTCATTTCCTCATGTTATCAACTCTCATTGGGATCCTCCTCCTCTAGGTTTTGTTAAGATGAACACGGATGCTTCTTGGAATTCGGTTTCGTTATCTGCCAGTATTGCAGCCATATTCTGTGATCACTCCGGTCTCTTATTGTTTGGTGTAGTGGATTCCATTCATGCTATTTCAACAGAAGCAGCTGAAGCCCGTGCCATCCTTCTTGGAATTCAAGCGGCACAAAATCGATCCTATTCCTCACTCCTTATGGAGGATGATTGTTTTTCTTTGATTTCAGCCTTGAAATCTCCTAATATGGCTCCTGAGTGGTCTTCTTGCTCGTGCATACGGCAAATTCGCTCGAGTGTTACTTCTTTCCCTTCTCTTAGCTGGCAGGGAAGCTAATTGTGTAGCAAATTTAGTCGCTACTCAAGCTTCACGTCTGGTTCGTTCCCCAGACTGGTTCATCCATTCTTTCCCCTCATTCAGATGTTCATTTTTTTTCACCTTAGTTTGTCATTTTATTTGTTGTTCCTTTCTTCAAAAAAATAAATAAATAAAACTAATATTTATAGCACACAACTGCATGCTCTAATGAAATTGAATCCATAGTTTAAAAAAAAAAATTGAATCCATAGTGATCTGTCTCCGAATAAAACGACACGTCTTTCCTTTGGCCTGTTTCTCTTCAAAAATGGAGCTCGGCGGTGGGAATGGAGAAGATCAATACTTGAAGCTCCGATGAATATCATGTACCCTTCCCATTCCAAATCCAGGTAAACCCTTTACTCTCAGCTACATACATACATACCCATTTACTCTTTTATCCAATCCACAATGCTTCGTTTAATCAGCACAAAACTAAAGCATAGAGCTTTGCCATTCAGTCGTGGCTACTACTTCAACTTCTCAACCTCCACACCCAAACCCACCTCGGCTTTGTCAGACCCACAATTCTACACACCCTCTTACCACCTCCAAAATTCCTCGAAACCCGCCATTTCAGCTGCCCAGAAGCTTCAGATTGATCTCAAACACACCCACCACTCGGTTCTGAGCTTGTTCACAACTCACGGCTTTACTGAAACCCACACCAGGAACTTATTATCCAAACGCCCAACGTTGCTTTTGGCTGATGATGCAGTCACAAATTTTAGACACAATTTGGAGTTGCTAATGTCACTTGGGTTTTCCAGCACAACTCTTGCTCAACTTGTTCTTAAAGAACCACTCGTGCTCGAGAGTGATGTGAAACCTGTGATCGAGTTTTTCACAAGTCTTGGTTTTAGTGAAGATGATATAATGAACATGACTATAAAGTATCCCCTCTTGTACACTTTCGATGTACACAAGACATTGAAGCCAAAGGTGGAGTTTTTGAAGTCGGTTGGGTTTTCACAGCTTCAAATCGTCAAGATTTTAACCATTGAGCCTTACATTCTCTCTAGAAGTCTCGAAAATCAACTTGTTCCGGTAGTTGAATATCTTAGGCGATTCCTCGGTGATGATGGGGATGTGGTAACGGTTGTAATGAGGTGTTTCCGAATTCTTGAAGTGTCTTTGGAGAAGGTGCTTAAGCCGAATATAGCTGCGTTGAGGAATCACGGTGTGTCTGAGTCACATATTGCAAGAATTCTAGCACTTTTTCCAAAGACATTGCTTCTAAGTCAGGATCGAGTTAGTGAGGTTATTGGTTTTGTTAAGAGTTTAGGTATGAGTCCCGGGAATTTGACATTTCTTCTAGCTCTTCATTCCGTAGGGTTGATGAGTAAGACACTCTGGGAGCAGAAATTGGAAACTTACCGGAGTTTCGGTATGTCAGAAGATGAAATTTATGCCGCATTCAAACAGCAACCCTTGTGTATGCTTGTTTCGGTGAAGAAGATCCAGAAAATGATGAGTTTCTTCTTGAATAAATTGAATTTTAACACCTCAACGATTTGCAAGTATCCGAATCTTTTGCTGCTTAGCTTGGAGAGGAGAATTATTCCCAGGTGTTCAGTTCTGCAACTTTTGCTTTCACAGGGGTTGATAGAAGAAGATAGTAACAGAGTTGTTAATGTGCTTAAAATGGCTGAAGAGGTTTTCAAGGTGAAGATAATGAGCAAGTATGAACAAGAGGTTCCAGATATTGTTGATGCACACAAAGGTAAGATAGAGTTTAAAGGGTTTACGTCCTTTAATTCTATCAAGTAACTGATGATGAGATTGAATAATTGAGCAGTGTTGAATGGATCCCAAGTTTATTGACTTCACCATTCTGGATGTTGGTGCTCATCTTTTACTTTTGGTTACGAAAAAGGATGCAAGAGAAAAATATCACTTGCTACCTCTTTGATACTGACTTACTGTTCAGTTCAGTTGTATTATCAATGCGGCAATACCATGATGGATCGCTAGTGAAATGGCCAGCGTTAAGGATTTAGCAGTTTGAATCTCAAATTACATGGCTCGTAAGCTTATAGACTTATGATATGGTGGTGGTTGTATGAGTTACTGGGAATTGACCTATGTTTCAGGTTATTAGGAGAATATTTTTCTGACCTTGTTTGAACGACTGGTAGACGTTATGACTGAGATTTTACATTTCAGGTGATTCAAGGCTGTCCAGGTTTGTGACTTATTTAGATCAATTTGGATAATTGAACAATTTACTCTTCCCTTCTCTTCTTTCGTATGTATGGCTTACTTTCTGTCCTATTTTCCCTTGTTCTGGGATCTCTGTGATCCATTTTCTTCTTTGAATAGGAATCTAATTCATTCTTACGTATGCTGAAAATTGTTGTTTAGCATTTGCATTGGTAGCATGAGATTAAAAATTAACAAGACACTGTCTATTTACACAACTGGTTGGCTCTCAACTTTCGTGAAACTTTGTTGTATTTATTGGAGACATGATAATTCTTTGAAGATGAGTCCTAAGCAAGATATGTTTGAAACAAAATAAAAAGCAACTAAGCCAGGCAAAAGGACAAAGATTCTTTCTTTGTTATTGAAATGATGATAAAAGCAAAAACAGATTGGCATCCTCTAGCATCATATATATGGTTATAAGCAAAGAGCAGATATTGTCCATCAAAATTTTCTATGATAAAGATATTCCATGATGCTAAAGGAGATTTATGAATCAGTTGGTATAGGTCCATTCCTTGATAGATATATGCAAATATGATAATGACTCTGCAACTGAGTTCATAGCTATCTTCTTCCTAACCATAAGGTTAAGGACGCGAACCACAAAAATACATTTCGCCCTTCCTCATTTATGACAGTTTTAATGCCACTGCCCTGCACTACTTGTGTGAACACCTCAATTGGATGAGGAATTCTTACGAGACCTCAAGACAAGGGTTCTATGATTATATAGTAAAAACGTATATGACGTATACTTGTGCAACGAGAAGATGTTGTCTTTCCAAGTAGGGTCATAAGGTGTCGTATAGATAGGGTTTTTCTTTACCACTCGTTAATAATTGTCTCATTGGTATCCCTCATGGCTTGGTTGTACCCAATCTTGTATGATTGATGTGGGGTTTAAGTGGTTTAACCACTTTTTTTTTTTACTAACCTCAATTCTGGAATCAATCTGTTGGATGCAAATCATATCTTCATCATCAGAATATTTACCATGAGATTTATAATTTTTTTTTACTTCCAGGTTTTACATCTGGGCTGTGATAAAAATGAAAGGTAGTGTTGATTATTTCTATTACAAATGGCATTAAGGAAGGAGAAGATCTTCTTTTGTTCTTTTCTTGATGTTGATGAGGACGGCTTTGAACTCAGAACCACATTCACCACTCATTCATTATAGTGAAGAGAATCTGGCATGTTGTTTAATGCTCATTTATACCACAGATTTACTTGAAAGCGATTGACTTTTATGTATTGACTTGGAATTTTGGCATGTTCAAGAGCTCAAATCTCTTCATTTGAAAGCCACTTCCCAGTAAAGCTGGGATTACTATGATTTGTTCATATTAAATACTGTATGAAGTAGCTGAGAACAAATTGACAAGTTTTTAATAAAAGAGCAAATTGCAATAAAATACACTAGTTCAGGCAATTTCCCAGTGGATTTGTATGGAGGGATGGAATGGTGCATATGCTACAGCCTGTCAAGTGTCGAGCTTTCCCTATTTCTTTTTAATTAGGTGTGTGAAGCCTGTCAACTGTCAAGTTATGGTTAAGTTGCAATCACAAGTCCCAAGGACATGGCTTCACATTACATATCTACTGCCCCCAATAACCTACAAGTTAAAGAAAATAGATACTGCAACCAAAGGTAGAATCTAAATGGAGCAACAATCTATCTGTTCAGGACTTCAGGACATGAACTAGCAACTTGGTTCTCAAAATAGAGCAAGACTGTTGTACCAAGAATAAGAGCTGTGATGCACTCACTCCAGGCTTTCTTCTTCTACCTGACAGTAAAATCTTACCCCCAATATAAATGCTTGGAGAGTGCTCACTGTACTCAAGAAAGAACACCATGTGGGAAAACTTAAATGCATTGAATTGAGGTAACCCCACTTTCTTCTCTTTTACTTGCAGCAAACTTTTCCAGCAGAAAAGTCAAGTTCTTGCTATTTAACTCTATTCAAATGGTTCTTGCACATGCCACTAAAATGGATGTTTGTCTCTCACACTTTTGCTTGTTCTTCTTCAAATGACAGTTCATTGCTTCCAGGAATCTCCAATTCCTCGGTCCCCTTCTTCATGTGTTCAGAAACTTCATGTCTATCAGTTTTGTTTTGGAGCTTGAACTTTCTCGGTAAGTTTATATTTTCAGTCACAACTGATCACTGTGTTGTAGTCTTCTGTTTAAAGTTTTCAACTATACTTGACTTGTAATTATTAGCCTTTTTAATGTTGCAATTTAATGACAGGTTCATGAAGCATTAGTATAAAGGGTGTTGTTCTTCATGGGGTGTTGTAGATCATTTCTGCTACTCTTTTTTGCATGGAGTTTCTTATTTCTGGTTAGTCATCAGTTACCATCTTCTCAAACTCAAGTGCTTCTACAGCTGAGGAAGCATTTAGAGTACCCAACCCCATTGGAAATTTGGAAGGATCATACTGTAGATTTTTGCTATGTATCTTCATCCGCACAAGCAAACATTACATGCCTTGGCAATCTTGTAGTTGAGCTCAAAATCAAGGGTGATAAGCCATCCAAAGTTAGTGGCTTTCATGGGTTTCCAGTACCAGATCAAACATTATCTGAGGCATTTTCTTTGGATTCTTTTGTTACTACTCTGGCAAGGCTAAGCAGCTTAAAAGTCCTCAGTCTTGTGTCTTTGGGAATCTGGGGTCAACTTCCGGACAAAATTCATAGGTTGACTTCCCTTGAATATCTGGATTTGAGTTCAAACTTTCTCTTTGGTTCAGTCCCACCTCGGATTTCAGCAATGGCGAAGCTTCAAAGTCTTGTTATGGATGACAATTTCTTGAATGGCACTGTCCCCAATTGGTTTGACTCACTGTCCAATCTTTCTACTCTAAGCTTGAGGAACAACCAGTTGAGAGGTACATTACAAGATCTCAGTAGCTTAAGTAGCTTAGAAGTGCTTGATATTAGTGTGAACAAGTTGAGTGCTACAGTACCATCAATGCCAAAAGGGTTGGTCATGCTTGTCGTCAGCAACAATTCCTTCTCTGGTGAGGTTCCTCAGCAATATGGAAAACTAAGCAGGCTTCAGCATCTTGATATGTCATACAACACACTCACAGGCACCCCTTTAGCTGCATTGTTCTCATTGTCAAACATTAGCTACTTGAATTTGGCTTCGAACATGCTCAGTGGTTTGCTTTCGGGCCACATACGCTGTGGCAGCAAGCTGAATTTTGTTGATGTATCGAACAATAAGTTGACCGGAGACTTACCTTCTTGTTTGGGAACTGAATCAGCAGAGAAAGTTGTTAAGTTTAGTGGGAATTGCTTATCTGGTAGTTTGCAAAATCAGCATCCACAGTCATATTGCAGTGTAGTGGTCAGCTCAGAAAGGAAACATTCTAGAGGAAAAGATATAGCAATCTTGGTGGGTGTGATTCTCGGAATATTTGTGCTTCTAGTGCTTCTGGTTCTGAGCATAATCATTTTGTGTAGAAGATGCCTCCCTCGGGGAGTATCGGAGCAGCATTTGTTACATAAATCAGTGCCAGCTGAAAACAACACAGTAGCAGTAGGCTTCTCCACTGAGATGCTAACAAAAGCAAGTAGGTCATTCGCTAACAAAATTTTTATGTTCATCACTTTTCTAGTTAACAACCTTTGAGTTTGAGATTTGAGAAACTTGGCTCTCTATATATTTTTCAGGGTTTATTTCACAATCAGCAAAGGCAGGCATGCTAGGTCTCCCAGGTTACCGGACGTTTTCATTAGAAGAATTGGTGAATGCAACAAGAAACTTTGAAAAAGCTGCCTTTTTGGGCGAAGGTTCATATGGGAAGGTATGCCTGTGATTCAGAACTTGTTACCATTGTACGTAAGTGATGTCAACTTGACCATAACTGTTTGTTTAATTCCAATGAAACGGTGTAGCTTTACAAAGGTAGACTAGGCAATGGGTTCCAAGTTGTTATAAGGTGCCTGCTTGTGTCGAAGAAATTCACAATTCGAAATCTTAAACTCCGGTTGGATCTGCTAGCTAAGCTTCGTCACCCTCATTTGGTATGCCTTTTAGGGCACTGTCTTGATGGTGGTGGGGATGATTACAGTGTTAACAAGGTGTATCTTGTATCTGAGTATGTGACGAATGGGACCTTTCGGGCTAAACTTTCTGGTAAATTACAAAAACAAGCATTATGTTCTTTTCTCAGTTCAATTTAGAGCTCGAGTCCAGTGATGCATTCTATGCTTTTCAAATAATGTACTTCTTGATGTATATATAGGGAGTAGGCACGAAAAGGTTCTCAACTGGCCTCAGAGATTGTCAGTTCTCATCGGTGTGGCCAAAGCTGTACACTTCCTACATACTGGAATCATTCCAGGTTTCTTAAGCAACCGGCTGAAGATGAACAACATCTTGCTCAATGAGCATGATAATGCGAAGTTGAGTGACTATGGGATGTCCATTATCTCAGAAGAAACTGATAAGCCTATGGTGAGTTTCCATCGTCCTATTCAAATTGGTCAGTCGTGCAATAACTTCCGTCTTTCCATTTGCTTATGATTTCTCTTCTTGGTTTGAATTTTGTAGGAAAACGAATCCCACAAGGCATGGTGAGTTGTCCTTTCGATGCAGCAGTGTTGTCACCATAGTAGTCATTCAGTTGCTGACATTTAACCATTAGTCCTTATGATTTCAGGCGAATGAAAAGCTTAGAGGATGATTCTTATAGCTTCGGATATATATTGCTCGAGGCTGTTGTTGGAACTTCCACCGCTGCTAGAAGAGAGGCATTCCTGCTTAATGATATGGTAAGTTGATCAACTTCACTTAGCTCATGATGATTAAGCTATCATCATACACCTCATGTTTCCACCATTTTTTGACTGATCATGATTTTGTACTTTGCAGGCATCTCTGAACACCCAAGAAGGCCGGACGCAACTGGTAGAACCGATAGTTCTAGCCACTTGTGCACAGCAATCTTTATCAATTGTGATCTCTATAATGAATAGATGTATTTCTCCAGAGGCGAGTCGTCCATCTTTTGAGGACATTCTATGGAACTTACAGTATGCAGTTCAAGTTCAGGCAACAGCAGATGGAGACAATAGATATGAGACTCCATCACATCGTTGAACTACACTTTTGTGGTTTTTCTTTTGTAGTTCTCTCAAAGTATACCATTTTCTTGAGGCAATATATGTAAGAAATGAAATGTGCCTCGATCAGGGGAACTAAATCTAGTAATCTAGTAATCCAGTATTGCTGCACACATGATTAATTTGCTGATATCTACGCTATAGCAGTAAAAAAATTATAGTAGAAAGTATATTATTATGGTTATCTTATCATTAGATTATATTTTGGCATATTGTTAAAGAACGATGATAACTATTGCTTGCCAAGATTGGATGGAGGCTTGGTAAGAAGGATTCTGACTTATGGGCTAAAGTGTATAATAAAAATTATTTGAAAAAGCAGAAGTTATGGTCTAGTGATTTTTGCTTCAAAGGTGACTGCACTAGTACTTGGAGAAGTATCTGTTTTGGTGCTGAGCTGTTAAGGAATGGTCTTAAATGGAGAATTGGTGATGGAGTTAAGGCTAATTTCTGGACTTATTGGTGAGTTGGGAATGAATGTCTTTTCTCTTATGCTCTTGATGAGGTTAATATTAATGTGAATGCTACAGTTAGTGAGTTCTGGGATAATGATGAATGAAATATTGAGAGGCTTAAGTCTGTGCTGCCTAATGACAAGATTATGGAGATTGTAAAGATTCTTCCGGGTCAGGATGGATGTGGAAGTGACTCTCAGATTTTGGGATTGTCTTCAAATGACAAATTCAATGTCAAGTCTTCATATCTGGAGAGATTTAATGATGCCATTGTTATGGATGCTAAGTGGAGCATTGTTTGGAAACTCAGAATTCCCCCAAAGCAGAAGACTTTTCTCTGGTCTATGTTGCATAAAAAATTGTTAACTAATTTGCAGAGAAACAGGAGGAGATTAACTAGTGATGACAGCTGTGAAATATGCAAAAACAATGTGGAATCTTATCTTCATTTATTTAGAGATTGTATTGCTGCAAAAGAGATATGGCAGGAGTTTCAGTTGCCTAATGCTGTTAAAAGGGCTTACTGTCTTGACTAGGATGGTTGGATTCTTGTTAATTTGACATGTAAGAGTGTTTAGCAAAATTCCATATTATGGTGTGAGGTATTTGTCACCATTTGTTGGCAAATTTGGAAGTGGAGGAACAAGAAAAAAATTTGATGCCAATTTTCATATGCCCTTTAAACTTGGAGGTGTTATTTGTACTGCTATTAATGAATGGAAGTCTGCTTAGATGTTGAAGGTGGTCCAATGCTCTCATCAATATACAAACACCACTTTGGTGTGGCAGAAGCCTAAACATGGCTTTGTGAAGCTCAATGTGGATGGAACCAGAACTAGAAGTGGTTGCATTGGAGCTGGAGGACTAATCAAGGGTGACACATGGGAATGGTTGACTTTAAGTAAATAAGTGATACCATTAACTAATGTGCACAACATTGATAAGCCAATCAACTTATCACTCACTTAATTACTCCATCAGTTACCCGAAAGGGTCAATTAAGCGCCCAAGACTAATATGGATATCAATTAATTCATGTTCAATGTTCTTTTCATTTTTTCTTGTGTTAGGGTACTTTTGTTTAGAAAAACACTAATGGCTACTATTTCCACTTTTAAGTGGTTATAACATCAATCGAGGGAAAGATTTGGTTAAGAAATTTGTTTATAAAAGTTTAATTACCATACATATAAAAACACGACGAGTTGTATTTAAATGATTTTAGCTTTGACAACCTCTTGATGTTACAATTTTTCTTTTCTTTTTGAAGACAGTTTTTATTTAAAGGTTTTTGAAGACATTTTAATTGGATTAAAGTTGATCATGTACTCATTTTAATGTATAATCTATCAAAGATTTTTTTCTGTTACTTTGTTAATATTATATGTTCCGCGATGTGCATAGTGATTTTTAAATTTACCTTTTTTGCCCTCTCTTCTCTTTTCCTAATCCTAAACCTTAGCAGTCCCTATTCCTAAACCTAAATTTCCTTGGATCTTTTTGTTTTCTATCCCGTTTTCTATTCTGATTGAATAATTGGATTCCTCTCTTCTTATACACAATTTGAAGGTTTTTGTGAGTTCTTTCTTCCCGTTTTCACTTTCCCCGTTTTTTCTTTTCTTTTCTCTTCTTTCTTGCTATTTCGAGTTAGGTTTTTTTTTCAACATGATAATAAACCCTAAACATTCTCCACCTTTGGCCTTTGATCTCTCGCAGGGAGAGAAAGAGGAGGCCAACGAATTTGATTTTGATGTGATGAGAGTTTTTTCTCTGATGTCTTTATCGATGGAGGAGGCAAAATCTCTCAAGTTTTGGATGCTTCGGCTATGAAGTGGTTTCAAAGGCATGAGTGCGATTACCATTCGACAAGAGACTGTGGACCAATTTGAGATTACTTTAAGGGATCGAAGCGCCTTTCAGAGAGCTATAGATCGAGGATCTTAGTTTTTTAAAGATACCACGGTTATCGTCGAGGAATTCAATGGATTTGCACCTGTTGAGTCGGTCCTAGCCGCCAAAGCTAGGGTTTGGGCAAAGCTTGAGATCATCGGTGGTGATCTGCATGATGAGTAACCGACAATAGGTTGGTGTGAAACCCTAGGTAATCACCAAGGTAAATATGTGGATTATGACATGCTGTGTTTGGAGGAGCTGGACGAGGTTTGGCTCTTTGTGGAGGTGGATCTTAGGAACCCTCTGATCACTCACCTGAAGGTTTCGTTGGGTAAGAAAGCTTGGTTGGAATGCAAAGTTGAGTGCCTGACACTGAAAGGCTACTACAAGAGTTGTACTTATGCTCACGTGCAACAAGATTGTCATATACATTGTGCTAGGTTGGAAGTCGAGCTTGAAGGCAACAGAGAGGTTATGGATATTGAGGGATGAGATGCATGGACCGAGAGAAGGAGTTGGCAACCAACAAGAGGAGATTGCGGATAATTGGGACAACGACACTGTGAAGCTGTATCAGGAAGGAGCTCGTAAGAGGTGGGAAGTGATTGTTAAAGGGCCAAGGCCCCAAATTGGTACTTTCTCAAGGCAATAGATGGTGTTTATCAACTAAATTATGTCAGAAGTGTTGAAAAATGAGCCTTTGCCCATCGTGCGGGTGGTGTAGGATGTGAACCTGGGGGATTCAGTCACCATGTAGAAAGGCCCCCTAGCTAACTAAGGAGTGGTACACCCAGAATTTTTGAAGCCCTCTCGTGCTACTCTGGTTTGTTAGTCTAGGTTCTGTTGTGCGTTATATTATTTATCTGGCATAGGCGTACTATAAGACTTCTCTTTTAACGGGTCAGGTAATCTGGTGGAGTTCTGTATTCCTATCATAAGTTTCGAGTGGATATAAAATTTTGTGCCCTTTAAAAAAAACCATGTTCCGCGATGTTAAAACCCCCAAAAAAATTGCCTTAGGCCCCCAAATTCTCAGGGTCGGCCCTAATCGCATGCATATGCACGAGATCAAGAATTGTTGTATTATAAATGGTATTAGATCAGGTATATGAGATCAAAAGTACAATACTAACTTTACCTAATTAATTATAATCCAAAAAATACCACTAGACTGTAAAACCGGCCCACTACTCATCGGTCCACTCTAGCCCAATCCTATTTTTTGGGTTATGGGGCTGGCCGACCGAACCTAACAGACGGGTTTGGCCCTGCCCATTTTCTGAAGGGCAGGGTGTGGCCGTATGAGTAATGCTTATAAAGCTCTAGGCATGCCAAAAGCCTTGCCCATATATGTAATAATATTAGGGTTGGGTCGAGTCCAGTCCAAAAATACATAAGAAATTTAAAATTTTATATACGAAATACAATTTTTTTTTTTAGGGAACGAAATAATAATATTTATTGTAAGTGATGATTAAGAAGATACACAAAATTCAACTAAACAAAAGTAGGTATCATTAAATTGACAAAATAAGCTTACTTTTTTGTAAAAAAAAAAAAAAAATATTTCATAAGATATAAGTGAAAAACTATGACGAGCTGCGGGCGGGCTTTTAATGCCCAAACTTTATCAACCCTTACGCAGAGTTTGGACTTCATCAATTAATAAAAGGGTTAGTCATGCCCTGCCCATTTTATATGTCAAGCAGTACATTGACAACATTTTATACGCCAAGGCCGGGCCGGGCCGACCCGACACATTTTACATGCCTAAATACCACAATTCTTCATATGCTTTCCTCTCTTTTATGTAGGGCTGGGCACAAATTCCGCAAATTCCGGTCCCGTCCCGATCCCGTCCCGATCCCGGCGGGATTTGAAACTAAAAATGCTCATCCCGTCCCGTCCCATCAGAAAAACAACGGGACGGGACGCGGGACTGAAATTTCTCATCCCGTTAGGCCCGTCCCGTCCCATATATAAATTTAAATTGATCTTGACCGTTGATTTTAATTTTGTATTGCTATGTTTTTAATCTTGTATTGCTATATTTTTAATCTTGTATTACTATGTTTTTAATTTTCTTCTTTTCTTGTTAAACTTATAATATGTGAACTTGTGTAATAGATTATGGATGTTATTCTTGTTATGTTTGATATTATTAGGTTATGGATTGTGACTTATGAATGTAAGCAAGTTGTGTAATTGTAATTAGATCATAAATACATGTTGTGATTTATGAATGTAAGCAAATTTTTCTTCTTTTTTGTTTCCAATTTTGTGGTGGGATTGGGCCCGTCCCGTCCCGATCCCGTCCCGTCCCATGTGGGATTGGGCCCGGCGGGATTTACTCTCAAAATACAAGGCCCGTCCCGATCCCGTCCCGCATGTAACAACCGGGATGGGACGTGGGATGACCTCAATCCCGTCCCATCCCGTCCCATGCCCAGCCCTACTTTTATGTTTTCTGTACCTATTAAACTGATGGAATGAATTACGTCCATAAGTAACATGGCTCCTAACTCCCCATCTCAGTCTCAATCTCAATCTCAGCCATCGTCCTCCACCATCTCACATCACTAGCGAGTCACCTTAGTCGCCTCCTCCGGTGTATTTCGAGTCTATGCAGCTTCCTCTACATTTCAAAATCGAGCCACCGCCTCCACCACCCGAAGCCGAACCTGCAGCCCTTCATCGCTCGAGCTGTGCCACTGTCCCTCCGATCAAGCTATGCGACTATGTGTGTTCTCAGATCTCGCTTCCTTCACCCGACCAGTCGTCTTCTTTATTTCCAGGTCCGGCTAAAGGTACACATTATCCAATCTCTAATTATGTCTTTTATCATCGATATATGCCTAGGTATCGCTCCTTTGTTTCTCAGGTCAGTCAAGCAATTGAACCGCGTTCGTACTCTGAAGCTGTGAGTCATCCGAAGTGGCAGCAGGCGATGCAACCGGAATTGCAGACCCTTGAAGACAATGGCACATGGACCCTCATAGCTTTCCCGATGGGCAAGATACCAATCGATTGTCATTGGGTGTACAAGGTTAAACTCCATTCTGATGGCTCCATCGAGCGATACAAAGCTTGCTTAGTAGACAAGAGATTCATACAGATGGAAGGTATAGATTACCATGATACGTTCTCTCCCACTGCTAAGATTATTTCTGTCCGTTGTTTGATAGCATTGGCAGCAGCTCGTAAATGGACTCTTCATCAATTGAACGTGAATAATGCATTCCTCCATGGAGATCTTCGTGAAGAAATATATATATCTCCACCACCAAGGCTTCGGAGAAAGGGGAGGAACACTTGGTTTGCCGTCTTCATAAATCATTGTATGGCCTGAAGCAGGCACCTCGGCAGTGGTTTGAAAAGTTCTCAAAAGCGGTTAAGTTTGCCGCTTTTGTACAGTCCAGAGCTGATTATTCTCTGTTCACTAGAAAGCAAGGCAAGTCCTTTACTGCACTCTTGATATGTGTCGATGATATCTTAATTACAGGAAATGATCCTATGAGCATTGTTGCACTCAAGAAATTTCTTCATAGTCATTTTCGTATAAAAGACCTTGGGGACTTGAAATATTTTCTTGGTATTGAGGTATCTTCTTCTAGACATGGGATGTTTATTTCACAAAGAAAGTATGCATTAGAAATAATCAAGGATGCATGGTTATTGGGTGCAGCCCCTGTTGACACTCCCATCAAGCAAAGATTAAAATTGTCTGACAAAAGTGACTTGCTAAAAGATCCGGCGCACTATAGAAGGTTGGTTGGAAGGTTAACATAACTCACTGTTTTGAGACCGGATATTACATATTTGGTTCATGTATTAAGCAGATCTATGCATCAGCCTCGCAAACTTCACATGGAAGCAGCTTTGCTTGTTGTACGTTATCTCAAGAATGTACCAGGGAAAGATTTATTTTTCTCTTCGAAAAGTGATTTTAGGTTGCGAGCTTATTGCGATTCAGATTGGGAAGGCTGTCCGATTACTAGACGATCAACCACAATTTATTGTGTTTTCTTGGGCCCTTCTTTGATTTCATGGAGATCTAAACGACAGAAAACAGTCTCCCTTTCTTCAGCTGAAGCAGAGCATTGAGTAATGACAGGAGCTTGTTGTGAGTTAACTTGGCTTCGTTGTCTTCTCAAAGATTTAGGAGTGATGCATCAAGAAGTTGCCTGGTTGTATTGTGACAACAAGACAGCGTTACATATTGCAGCAAACCCCGTCTTTCATGAGCGCACTCGACATATTGAGATGGGCTGTCATTACATCAGAGATAAAATTCAAGATGGATCTGTTATTACAAAGTTTGTTAGCTCAACAAATCAGTTGGTTGATGTTCTTATCAAAGCTTTGGGAAAGGAAATTTTCACAACAATGATTCGCAAGTTGGGAATTCTAGATATTCACTCTCCAACTCGAGGGAGAGTGTTAAAATTGATCTCGTATATCTCGTGCATATCATACAAGATAGGAATATATCAATATGTGATTATGTGTTGATCTGTGTATATATGTTTCCAATTGTATTCAATTATAGATGTAGTTTCCTTGTAGGATAGTCACAACTATTGTAAGGTTTGCATATGTAATCGTGTTTACCGTCAATGAAATTTATATTCCAGCAAAGTAATCTTCTCTTCAGAAGATTTGGCTCAGCATGTTCTATTCAATAGGGGTAAGAGAAGAGCCCGACTCAGTATTCTTAAAAAAAAAAAAAAAACAGAACAAAGTCAAAATGATACGGATCAACTCCTTCTTCTTGCGCCAAAGATCTTATCATTTTCGAAGAAACTGGGGTTACTTCTCTTTTCCCTTTCCAGTCAAGAGTTCTCATGTACTCCATGGCCAACTAAATTCAGAGCTTCTGAGCTCCGTTTTAGTTAGCTCTTGAGAAAGCAAGCACGCGGACTATATGGGTTTAACTGTTTGAGGGTGAAGAGCTAAAGCCATCTCACAAGTCACGAGGATATCTAGCCCTCTCCTCAGAAACCGAATACTCAACTGAATAATTATTAGGTCTACTGACAGGTTACGAATAAGCTTCTACATACTGAACACGAGTTTTTTCTGTTCATCTTAGAACATGCGTAAGTTCCACTCTTGAATCAACTCGTAGAGGCTCTTATGATCGATGTTGCAACAGAGAACATAAGGCTTGCTGCAATATTACTCGCAAATACATAGGCTATAGAGGATGAAAAATAAATATTAACTTTTAACACAAATCTAAGATGGCAAAGGCAATATTTTAGTACAAGCAGTCTTGACTGAAAACTCAAACAGACTAGAATTTTGTAAACCATTTTATTCTAACTAATTAAGGGTACAAATAAACCTAGATACCCTCCTTAAGCATTGCCCGCACCCTCATGGGGAGACCATATAGCCTAATAAACCCAGCTGCATCAGCCTGATCATAGATATCGCCGCTCTCGAATGAAGAAATGTCTTGCCTATACAAACTGTAAGGACTCTTCCGGCTAGTCACAGTGACTGAACCCTTGTAAAGCTTCAAGGTTACTGATCCTGTTGTTGTCTCTGATATTTTCTCCATGAATGAATCCATTTATTCACGAAGTGGGTCAAACCACCTGCCTGCATAAACCAGCTCCGCATACTTGAGAGCTAATGAGTCTTTGACTTGCATTGTTTCTCGGTCTAGAGTTAAAGACTCTAATTCTTGTGCAGCAGCAAAGAGAATAGTGCCTCCAGGAGTTTCATTAACTCCACGGGTCTTCATACCGACGAGTCGGTTCTCAACCATGTCAATACGGCCAATTCCATGTCTTCCGCCAATCTCATTCAGCTTTGTAAGCAAAGAAGCTGGTGAAAGCTCTTGTCCATTGACCGAAAATGGAATTCCTTTACTGATGCCAATATCTACATACCTATAGGAATACCAGAGAATGGTAAGAAAATTTCGCACATAGCCTAAGAGCTAAAGCACAAAAGTTGGAGTTGTACTTACTCAGGTTCATTTGGTGCATCCTCTGGATCAACAGTTAACATGAACATGTCCTTCTTTGGTTCATTTTCAGGGTCTTCCAAAATATCACCCTTTCAACAAAGAAAATAAAACATTACGAATAAATCTTCAATGTATAAGATCAACTGCTACTATTTTAAATCATCAGTTATGACATAAATGGAAGAGAACTTTGAAAAATGAGCATAACCATGAACTTGGAATATTTATTTACTGACATCAAATACTACCAGCTGGATATGCACAAGTCATACAAGTTTCCATATAAAATTGTAATCTGAGCTCTAAAATAGCATCACCACATAAAAGTATCCAGAAACTAGTGAATGCAACACATATACAAGAGTTCTGAAAACTACCTCATGACTAAGGTGCCACAAGTTTCCATCTCTGCTGTAAATAGATTTCTTCGTCACAGGGACAAGTACATTATGCTTCTTAGCATATTCAATTGCATCTTCTCTCCCCGTAATATCCCACTCTCTCCAAGGAACCACCACATTTAGTTTCGGATCAAGAGCAAAAAAGGTCAGCTCAAATCGAACCTAAATGGACAAGAAAGGTTTGTTAGAAAAAGAAACAAATGATTTTGTCATTTGAATGCTACAGTGCAACTCATGCCTGATCATTTCCTTTCCCTGTGCATCCATGAGCAACGGCATCAGCTCCAACTGCTTTGGCAACATCTACCATGGCCTGTATAGAGGGATGTCAGCATATAGACGCATATAGATACATCATGAAAAACAAGAAAATGGCCTGGAAACTTTGACTTTGACTTTGATTATTTTCATAATAGAGAGAGATATGCATCAATCAGATATTCAAAATGAATATTTTCATTGATATATAATGAAATTGAGAGATTACCTTCGCAATTACAGGGCGAGCCATAGAAGTTCCAAGCAAGTATTTCCTCTCATAGATTGCACCAGCCCGCAAGCAAGGGAATATGAAGTCTTTTACAAACTCCTCCTTTAAATCCTTTACAACCAACTGACACGCCCCACTAGCCTTGGCCTTATTTTCCAGACCATCCAATTCTTTTATACCCTAGAATTAGTAGAATGGGTAGTGCATGCAAGTCAGAAGCAAAACTCACCATATTAAGTACATTGCTCGAAACATAAAGTGCTAGATCTGGAATAGAAGTAGGTACTTCAAACTTACTTGACCCACGTCAGCAGTGAAACAAACAACCTCACAACCATAATTCTCCCTGTAAGTAAAAAGATAATCAAACAGATTAATAAGAGAAAACTATTGAATCACAAGTGCAAGTTTATAGAACACATCAGGCACACCTTAGCCATGGGACAATGACTGAAGTGTCTAATCCACCACTGTATGCCAAAACAACCTTCTTCAAATTGCCTCGTGATCCTCCTTCCTTTGGAGTAGCTGCTGCTTCTGCCTCAGTGTAAGTGGGCAGCGCTGCTCTAATAACTGCACACATCAAAAGAGTACGCCATATACACCATGCCTAAAGACCAACAAGCGTAAAAACCATTGATTAAATATCGAAATTCAGCAATTCAGAGTGTAACATAAACAGCAAGTATATGACCCACCTTGCTTTTGAGCTCTAGTAACACCTCCATTGGTACTCAAAATGGAAATTGCATTCCCGGATAGTTCACTCTGTCTCGCCCCCAACTGCAAAAGCAAAATAGAAACATGATCAAGCCAACAGAAAACAGAACCAATACGAATAAACATGGAAAATTCATAGAAAACACTAGACATTATGGAGCTCTACCTCTTGAAAGGATGACTTCCTCTGACAAGCAACTCCTCCATGGCATAAATTCAACTCTGCTCATTCCAAAACATCAACAGCAAAACATATGGACATCAGCCCATAAAACTCACCCTCTAAACCAAGCACTGTTCTTTCAAAACTTAAGCATTAACTTCATCTGTGTATTACTAATTTCATCTTAAATAGACAAAAAGATCAAAACTTTAAGCATATGAGTTCATCTCAGTCATTGATAAATCTCCTCTTATTCTATCAACACATCACTAAACCCAGAATTTTATTTCAGAAGATCAGAACGTACCTCTTTTGGGAGCGTGAAGAGCGAAGTTGGTAGGCAAGCAAGCGGACATGGACTTCAACTGGGCCATAGTAGCTGTGACTGAGCTTCTGAGTGTGTCTTTCTAGAGAGAAGCGAGTTAAGGATTAGAGACAGAAGCGAGTTAATATTAGGGTTTTATATCTACACAGTTTTTTGTTCGGGGGTCAATGTCTACTGACCAAAATACCTCTGTTTCAAAATTTGCAATTTTGCCCCCTGAAAAAATGAAGAAAATTTGCACTTATTGCCTATGGTCAAATAAAATCTTTCCTTTATAGGAATTCAACAGAGAATTGGAATTTAAACAGCTGCAAATTTATATCCATTTAGGCAAAATTAGACGGAATGGGTAACGTAATTTTTTTAGGCACCATCAAAAGCGGAGACGACTTGCACCAAACACCAGCACCGTGAGGCCTAGGTTTTTGGTTGCGGTTTTGTCGGTTCACTCTGACGATTGGTTTTGGGCCGATCAACAAAGGTGAAGATGATACAGAGTGAGCGATGATGGTGCAACCACACGGGGTGGGGCTAGAGATTATGAAAGGACCCAACCCCGATGTAGTTTCCTAAACCAGAATCAGACCCCATCTGAAAACATGAACTTTAAAAAAAATCATAAAATTTTTGCCAGAGTTATTTTATATCGCGTAGTTACCATTAACATGCAACGTAAAATACACTTCATCCTATACCACAAAAGCCAAACCGTGGGCACCAATCTCATCCGGATTTCTCAAAAACATATCATAACGTAAAACAATACACAAAACTGTAGCTTTACAGAAATCCGGGAAAATCATGTGAAAATATAAACATAATAGTATTCAGAGTGACCTCTAATATATTCATATATACACAATAGTAGGCCAAACTAGAAACCTAATGAGAAGGAAAAGTGGCTCGAATACTAAGGCTTCAACCTTGACGTGCGACACCTGAATCCAAACAGCAAACTGGGCATTGAAAACAAAGAGCCCAGGGGAAGACATATAAACTGTTAGAGTGAGTGGACGAAAATAAATGTCTTTCACCGAATAATATATATGTTATAAAACATATTCGAGTCTAAATGCATAAAAATCATATGGTACACGAGGGAGACTTTAACTCCTCACGCATACAGAGCATGCATCGGAAATCCCACGGGGTCGCTCATGGACACATCCGCGCTAGTACAGTCTGAATCACTTGATCCCTGATCCTCACGTGATTCTAGCCAAAAAGGGCATCGGGATGAAAAACGAAAAGGTTGTCTTATTCAAAACCCCAATCCAATTAGGAAATCAGGGTATCTGCTCCCCCCGGTAAAGACCTCGGGTCAGGGTAACGGTCCCCCCGGTAAACATCCTCGGGGATCAGCTGGGATGCTAAGTGTATCGATACAACTACTACTGAGACTGTACTCTATGTAAACCAAATCATAAAGGTTTCCATGCAAATGCATAAAGCGTAATGTAAAAGCATACTCGTAATGCATAATTATAAAAGCATATTCGTAATTGCATAATCATAATACACATGCTCGTATAATTCATAATCATAATTGCATGCTCATGCTCGTAAAATGTATATAAAAGACTCGCAATCAACAGTGAAAAGAAATGTCCACTCACAAACAAGCATAACTCGAAAACGCGTTAATCCCTTGATCCGGCGGAAGTTCCCTCGCTAACTGTACGATCCCGATCTCCTGAATAATCACAAATACCACTGATCAAAATCACAATTCAAAACTCTGAACCACACCTCAGAAACTAACCATTTCCGGAAACATATAACTCGAATAACAACGAAATCGTTGAAAATCCCATAAATACTCTACTTATCCCTCGACACAAAATCCACCACCCAAATCAACTTAATAACCTCAAGACTACGCTCGGGACCCGATTATGAGCAAAACGGTATAAAACTTCCCAAAAATCCCAAAAAGTCAACCTCGTCGGAGCTCCGCCATTGACCGCCGCCGACGGTTGCCAAATCCGGTGAAAATTTCCAGATCACATCTACTCCTCAAGCCCAACAATTTTTCCTTCTACACCAACCTCCAATTCGAAACACACTGGCTAGAATCAAGCTCAAAAATTCAAACCTCCATTAATTCTGGTGACCTATTCCGGCGAGCTTCAGACGACCTCCAATTCTAAAATTCTTTCACCCAAAAGCATCTATGGGTTGAGGGGAGCAAAATCCCCAACCCCATCGACCCCAAAAGTGGCCGAAAATGGTCACCCGATTCCAACAAAAATTCAAAACTTTATCAAGTTGGTTCTCCCTCAAAACTCAACCAAATCAACTCAAACCAAGTTCAAAACAATAGGAAATCACGAGAGGAAGCTAACCATACCAAGCTTGAGGTCTGAAGTGGCCGGAATCGAAAATTCGATCGGTGGTCAACGGCGGTGCCAAAATCCTTCGATCAACGCTGGTCAAACTTGGTCAACGGTCCAATTTTGGTTAACTCGGCCCAAATGTGACTTTTCGACAATTTTACGACAATTTCGATATTTATACTCGCGACTAAAACGATCAACGGTCGAAAACGAATCGAATCCAAACGGATAAACACGATTAAATTCAACGGTCGGAAATATTCATCGGACATCGGAAAAATCCTCGGAAAACCCCTACAAGCTCGAAATCATAAACTCTACAACTCTCGTGAAGGAACTTATGTCAAATTCTCGCCCGATAATTTAGTCGCAAACAAGACCGTCAAATTGATTAATTACGACAAACTACGATTATACGTGAAATTCGCGAATTAAGCCAATTAACTACCATTTCCGGTTCGGGTTGTCACAGATTATCCCTCGTTTGTGGGATGATTTCAAGGCATATGAGGGTTCCTTGGGCAGCAAAGGCACCGTGATGGGTGGTCGAGTTGGTGGTTCTGGCGTGACTGACTCAATCAAAAAAGGGAACGATGCGACTGCTGCAGAGGGCTTTTGCTGGAACCCGAGCGGAGCCTGTGCTGTCGGAGGAGGCTCGTCGTTGGTTCAGCAATCACGACGTGGAAGACGATGTTGGAGGCTGAAGTTGGACCCCGAAAGATGACATCAAACTTGGCCAGCCGAGTTGAGATGGTCTGGTGCCTTGCTGGCCGGACGGTTTGCAATGGTGCCGGTCTCCCAATGCTCAGGCGGCGAGTGGTGCCTAGCTACAAAAGGTTGGGTTTCTACGGGGTCCACGAGCCCTCCTTTGTTCTTGGGCTTTTAGGAGGATGTGGACTTTCTTTTGGTCTTTCACTTGAGCTTTGGAGACTCTCTAAGATCTGGTCCACTATCTCAACTTATGGGAATTTCATGTATGGAACCCCGACGACATTGTATATCTCAATTTGGCTAATATTGGTATGAATTCTAGAAATTAGATTATGCTTATTTCAAATTTTGCATTCATTGCAAGGCTTCTCCGCCCCGTCTGAGGTATACTTTGAGAAACACATGATGTGGGATTAGCGATCGAGGAGGTACATTGTGAAGATGGACTCTCCGTGAAAGACCGGCTATTAAATTTAGCATGACTATTGACACGTCGTTGTGTGATTCTCGACCCAAAACCAATATACCCGGCGAATGAAGAAATTCTGATTCTAGTTTTAGCATATCATTGTCAAGATCTATTTAATTTCTATGTGTACTGTTATTTTCGATACCGTTATTATCTCGATTTTATTTGATTTTATTTTAATGAAATTTACATTTACCTAAAATAAAGTATTCATTTAGAATCTTAATTTGTTCTATAACAGGAATTTGGAGTTAGTGTCTAGTTCTCTCCGCATATTAGGCGTATACCAGATTAATAGAATCTAGATTAAGACACTGACATGAATCAATCAACAACATAACCTAAAGGTCCTGGGAGTTTCAAGGTTCATCTCATAACTCAATTATTTGTAAGTTGATTCTCCATGAATAGCTTCTTGGGTTGTGCATCACCATACCGATTTCAACGGTGTGCAAGATGCACATGAGTTTAATTATCCAAACAAAAGAGAGATTAATTCAAGAAGGGATAAGGTTGATCCTGTAATGGAGGAGTTTCAAGCATGAGAGTTTTTCTCTTTTTTGTTGGAGGTGACTCCATTTCAATAGACCTGGACCTTAGAATGTCGCTCTATATCAAGTCTAGCAACCTCGACTGCATACGCCGATTCATGTCCATGACATGCTTTGTCATTCTTGTTGCCCACATTCGCAGCTCTAAGCATTTCTCCACTTTCATTTCCCTTGATGTAGCACTGTATTATTTCTGTTTGAGTGAACAAGATTATAATTAAACTCGAATATTTGTTAATCGGGATAGTTCACTACTTAGCTATCCTCGAGAGCAAACTTGAGCGATAAGAAAGAATAACACGAGGATGTTTTTCTTTAACGCATAAACCCTGCAACCAGGGAGAAAAATTGTGTGCTCCTAACTCTTGAGAGACAAACATTTTCATTATGTGAAAAACACTTCTTACAAGACTCTTGTACTTTGGGGATACATAACCCTTATGCTGCCCTAACTTGTCTCTCTACTAGTCTAACAAAGCTACATTATCTCTTGTCTGTAAGTGTTTACAAATGAAAAGTTCTCAGAAGCTTCATCTCAGAACTCAACTTTTTGTAAGTTGACTCTTCATGAACGGCTTCTTGGGTTGTGCATCACCATACCGATCTCAATGGTGTGCAAGATGCATATGAGTTTAAATGACAAACTAGTTTGTGCAATACTCTAACGCTTACATGCAATAGAAGGGAAAGCTTAGAGAAAACATAAGACTCTAACTCGTTTAGAAAGATGCACAAAACTCTCTAACACAAGCAGAAGTCAAGACCACTATGTTGTCCTTATATAGCCAATGAGGTATGCTAAGAGAGCAGCAACATAAGCAACATGCCAGAGCTGGTTTTGGACGTTTGTCAATTGGCTAGAAGTTAAAACTTGAAATGTGAATACTAAGGTCAAACATATAAGACAAACTAGGGTTTTCCTTAGACATGTCTAAATTTCAAAATAAGGTAAAATAGTTTTTCCCAACTTACTCTAAAAGGAAGATGACAAGGTGTAAGGACAAAACCATTTTTTAGGAAGCAAAGATACCAGCTGACACGTTGGTTCATGTATCATGAAAAGTCAGCTGTTTTCTTTTCTCAACACCCAAGGAAACAAAGTTACGAGTTACAAAGGAAGATTCCTAACATAAAAACTTCTTGGACTCCAAGAGACCAAACTGACATAACTAAGTCATTTATAATATGGAAGTTTAAAAACAAGTTTGAAGCCATACCACAAATATCTAAGACAATGACAAACTGACTCAAGATAGGTGACAAGATGTCATCCTCAGTGAAAAATCATGATATGCACATATATGCTTTTACTTGATTACCATTGATATCAATAGGTTTGTTTCTTCAATCTTCTTGGTTGATCTTTACTAATGTATTTTGTTAACACTAGAAATTGTCAACTAAACAATATGCATTCATAACCTTAAAGTTACATTTTATGGCTATTTCATTATAATAAAAGCAAATTAACATACAGATTATAGATTGAATAGTTTTAGTACTGTGATTGTATAGACGAAAACCAACCAAGTTATCCGACGAAAAGAGAGATTAATTCAAGAAGGGATAAGGTTGATCCTGTAATGGAGGAGTTTCAAGCATGAGAGTTTTTCTCTTTTTTGTTGGAGGTGACTCCATTTCAATAGACCTGGACCTTAGAATGCCGCTCTGCATCAAGTCTAGCAACCTCGACTGCATATGCCGATTCATGTCCATGACATGCTTTGTCATTCTTGTTGCTCACATTCGTTGCTCTAAGCATTTCTCCAGTTTCATTTCCATTGATGTAGCACTGTATTCTTTCTTTTTGAGTGAACAAGATTATAATTAAAATGCATCTTCGTCACTGATAGATAAGTATCTAAGCATATAATAGTGCCATATAACTCTTAAGAGGTAGACAGATCTCCATGTAGGGACGGACCTAGAGGTGGATTGGGGTATGTTACTGTTCACCCAAGATTTTAAGTTCAAATAAAATTACATGTATACATATGCAAAAAATAAGGATATAGATAAATTTAGCATACCCTAATTTTCATAGATAAATTTAGCATACCCCAATTTTTATTTCTGGGTCTGTCTCTGCCTCCATGCCATATAAATGTTGGTGTGAATCAGTGGTTTGGAAAGTGATCGAGGTCTGGTTTGAATTCTCCTTGAGAAGCTGGCATGACGATGAAGGCGCAAGAGTGAGTTTGAGGTCTCCCGTGGATGCGTTGGTAGGCTGCGGATACTTGTGGAGTTTAGAAACACCAAATTCTCTTCGAAGATTTGGCCCCGGAATAAGTGAGGACTGTGGAATTACTGCCAGATTAGTGACAGCCCCTGCTAAAAGAGGAGAACAAATTAACATTTTTGAGCATACAAAAGCATCCCCTATGATGGTTTGTGCAATTATATATGGACATGATGCATGTAGACATGTACAAATAATGAGTACCTAAGCCTTTAAACAGTGTTTCATGGTATACATCCTATTTTTGACTGATATGATCATAACAAATGCTGGACATTATGCAGCATGTGAATCATACTTATATCAGTCATTGAAAGCTAAAAATTTCTACAATGCAGAACCAAGGCCGTAAAAGTGGTTACTCTGACCTTTTTGATGCTCGAATTTACGAATGATTGCCCAACTAGTGACATCCCAGATGCAGATGGTGCAGTCATCGGATGCAGAAATCAAACCCCATCGACAGAAAGTCAATGCAGTAATAGATCCGCTGTACCAGTTATATATGTAATGTATGAAAATGAGACCAATGTCAACATACTCTTAATTCAAGATTTAACAAAGTGAGATGTGAAGTACTTGTGCATATATAGATCTCTACAATATATGAGCTACAAGAAGGTTATAAGACATAAGAGCAAAAGTCTAGAGCTTTGTTAACTACTACCTGAACAATTATAGACAGTTTTCCTTTGGAAGTTGAATTAGTACGGAAGTATATATGGAACTATACATAAAACTTCACAAGATCATATATAAGACTATTCCTGTGGACAATAGGAGATTTCCATGTCCAATAATTTAGAGAAACTTTAAACATCATACATCATTACTTGTGTCCTTTTAGTGTAACGGCTTGATCTTCAGCAGCTAACAAGTCATCCACCAATTCAATATCAAGTTTGTTAACGAAAATTCTTCCATCTTTACCACCAGAGAAAAAGAGCTGTTCTGTTGGGTTAAGAACAAGTGCAATTATTGCTACCGCATAAACTTGAGTTCTTATAAGTTTTCCCAAGCTTAAATCCCAAACCTAGACTCAGATACTTGGTAGTCAGTAAGAAGACATTTCAATGCAAATGAATCTCTATTGTTAAATGCCAATGCAATCTGGTTACCTTGCAAGAGCCATCAAGTGAGCTTGAGACCAGAATCAATCTTGAGCTCCCAGCTGATGTAGCTGAAAGGCCAGTTAGGGAGGATTTGTGATCTGTTGAATAATTTAACAACCAGGGAAAGCTTTCACAATCTTCCACGTCTAGCAAACTTCCATATGCCATCAAACTTATTAGAAGTAGCAACAATATTTTTTTCATTCTCATCAATCTAAGGAAAACCTTGCTGCTAAACTAGCTACTAGGCAAAAAGTACAAACATGATCGACTTAATTATTAGTTATTACCTGACCAAAGACCAAACACAGATCACACCGTCGTCTGAACCAGAAACGAGAAGAGAACCATCATCATAAAACATCATGCAGCTCACAGAACAGCGATGTGCACGCCAAGTTTTGAGCAATTTTCCACCTGTGACCTACATACCACATCAATTTGACCGATGAAGTATGAATCCTTCATTGGAAATAAGCACAGGAGCTGATCGAGAGTGATTATATAGTACAAACTAAACCTCCCAAAGATAAGCATTTTGAAGGCATACTTGCAGATTGGTTATTCCTTGAACTTAGACAAAACACAGTAGCAAAGGATCATCAAATATAAATGTTGACATAGCCTACTTTATCTCAATGAAAAAACAGGTATATCATTCATTTGCATAACATGTTTTCTTTTAGGATATCACACTGAGCATATATCCCTGATAATCTTGAACGTTTTTCTTGCATAAACCTTCATGGCTATACTCACTTCTAAAAACCAGAATATGTGTCAATAATCTGTGTGCTCCCTGATTATGAAAAACTGACTTGGTTTAAGGAAGATCCATAGGAAAGTTGTTGAATGATCACATGTGACTCCTATGAATCTGTTCTGTCTTTTTCTGGTTGTCTTGCTCTTCTATCTCTTGACCAGCTGGGTTCTGCTTTTTGCTGTCAAAAACGTGCTCCACTTTTGACTATTGTCATGGCTATTCTAGTACAAGAACATGAAAACCTTTTGCCTCTTTTTGACAAACTTTGCATTAATTGGAAACTCTAAAAAGCTGTCTCGATTGAACATGCAATTGTCCCATCAACGGTTGGCTACTGTAGGGCTGCATTAGGACTGCTGTAGGTCTGTGTTAGGTCTTCCTTGAAGCTGTTTTTCACGTGCCTACTTGCTGTCATTGACCTCTGAATTATCTTGCCTATATAAGGAGTCTTAAGCTGTCGAGACTCCTTGGTTGGGAGAGTTGATTATTTTCTGGGTAGTTATTCTTTAGGGTCACTCTTTGAGAGTACATTTCTGTGTATAATCTCTTCTCTTTTCTCTTCCCCTTCCATGTCTTTTGGTTGCTCATAACTATGCATAATAGACATGGATTCTCAAGCATAAAAACTGTTTTCAAAACTCATATGCATCATTGCATAGTGCATTCCATTGAGATAAGTATGGAGATGCCCAACCCATGAAGTAGATCAAGAAGATTTAACTTGAGAGTAGTTAAGATCTGAGTTGATGCTTCTGAATACTTTCCAAAGTGTAAACACATAGATTGAGTAGTGTAGCTCTGTTAGAACTGGTAGTCAGACTAGTCAGGATAGCATACGGGTTATGTATCCCCAGAGTATGAGAGACTTGTAATTGTGTGTGTTATTTGATAGTGGAAAGGTTTGTACCTCAAGAGTTAGGGGCACGCAGTTTTGATCCTGGTTGTAGGATTTCTGCGTTAACAAAAGCATCTTGTATCACTCTTTACTTATTGTTTTTACATTTTAACACTCGTATCCTGTGTTTCAGGATAGGACTCTATCTTGCTATCCCGGGAACAGATTAAGCGAAAAAGTGGTAAAAGGCCTATTCACCCCCCCCTCTAGGACCTTTAAGTGGTATCAGAGCGGCCACTAGCCTTTGCTAGTGAGATCCTCTGAGGGGCCAGATATGGATCGTGAAAAATGCTCATCCATAAATGTTCCTCCTTTTTTTGATGGTCATGATTTTTCACAGTGGAAAATCATGATGAATGCTTTCCTCTCTTACCAAGATGATGGTATGTTGTGGCAAATCATAGAGGAAGGCTGGTCACATCCCACAAAACCAAACGGTGATGAATCAAATGAGAAAATTTCAAAACCGAGGTCCGAATGGGAGAAAGCCGACAAGGATTTGGCTAGAGCAAACATCAAAGCTCTAAGTTGTCTCTTTAATGCCGTATCCGAAGCAGAGCGCCAAAGGATCATTCATTGCTCCACTGCTAAAGAGGCATGAGAAGTACTCATCAACACTCATGAAGGTAACTCTCGTGTTAACCAACAAAAACTTCAACGTCTTATCTATGAGTTTGAAGGTTTAAGCATGAGTGACAAAGAGTCTATTGATGATTTCTATGGTCGTGTACTTAATATAACAAATCAATGCCGCAGCTTAGGTGAGGCCATAGAATCAAAGAAAATTGTTAGAAAATTCTTAAATGCTTTACCTCCTTTCTTTGACTCAAAAATGAATGTTATTGATGAGACTCATAATCTTGACACTTATCTTTTAGAGGAACTTGTTGGTAATCTGAAAACTTATGAGACACTCAAGAAAAAACCTATAAATGAGAAATCCATTGCTCTAAGTTTGGTTAAAATTGAGGTTGAAAATGTGCTTGAAAATGAAGATGATAATAATGATGAATTTGCTTTTCTAACCAAACAATTTGAGAAATTCTTAAGGAAAAGGAAATCCTTCAACTCTAACCGGAACTTCTCAAAATGATCTAGTTCTAAGCCTTTTAGAAAGGATTCATAGAGAAGTCGGGATATCAGGTCCTCTCCTATCCCTAGAATGGACAATAAATGTTTTGAGTGCAATGGTGTGGGAAATAAGGCTGTGGATTGTGCTAACAGGAAAAGTAAGTCTCATAAAGTACTAAAAGCAACTTGGAGTGATAGTGATTCTAATGAAAATTCTGAAACCGATTTAGATGAAGAGGAAAAAGTTGCTTTTGTCACCCAAGTCACATTAGATGAGTCTCTTGAGGACAAGGATTCTGATGACGAAGGGCATGATATGTATATGCGTTTGTGTAAAGCATCTAAGTCTATACTTACTAAAAATGAAGCTCTAACTAATGAGTTATCATTAAGTAAAGAGACACATTCCAGGATACAAGGAGAGTACATATCCCAGCAAGCTGAATGGAGTTCTACCAAAACTCAACTAGAAGAACAAGTGAATTTTCTCAAAGGAGAACTGGATCGTCAGTCCTCCTTCATAATGGTGCTCACTGCTGAGAAGCTGAAACTTGAAGAATCTCTGCTGGATGCCCAAAACCAGTTCGCAAAGTTCTCCATTGGCTCGGAGAAGCTATCCCAAATTTGTGGGATGAGAAGACTGGATGGCAGCAAGAAGGGTTTAGGGTTTGAGGATGATGACAAACTCAAAGGCTCGGGGAAGACTACATTTGTCAAAAGCACCAGTTCGGTGTTGGGAAAGCCTCCGCCTAAACTGAAGATCGATGCTCCTGAAATCTCCAAGGTGCCCAAACTCAAGAAAAGCTCACAAATCAGGTGCTTTCACTGTGGGAACAGTGGACACATTCGACGGTACTGCTACAAGCTAAGAAGGAACCCTGTACCGGCAAAGATCTCACAGAGCAATGATCTGCTCGTCCATTTTCGGAAATCACTTGACGAATTGACCAGGATTGCACAGTCCCTTGCCATCCCAAAGCAGAAGAACAAACCAGTCCCTTCAAACTGGGTCAGAAAATCTATTCGTGGAACCAGGGATACTAGAAGCGTCATGTCTCCCAAGGAACCTGGTGTCAAGAAGAAACAAGAAGAGGTCATTTGTTTCCTCTCAAGAGTAAAGAATGCAAGAAAAGTTGTAGTTGTTTGCAATGTTGCCTTAACTGCCCTTTCCACCAGGAAATTCGACTCTTGGTACATGGACAGCGGCTGCTCGAAGCACATGACCAGCGAACGGAAATTGTTCACTTCCATGGATGATACTCATCCAGTTGGTGACGTCATGTTTGGTGTTGGAGCCAAAGCAGAGATTATTGGAAGCGGGACGGTTGACACTCCTGGTCTCCCAAGCCTGAAGAACGTTCTGCTGGTGGCAGGATTAGAAGTTTGTTTGCTGAGTGTGAGTTAGATTGTTGATGAGTATGAGACAGTAACATTTGACACGTCTCAGTGCACTGTCCTTGATGGGAAAGGAAGGTGTGTGATGAAGGGCGAGAGGTCTAGAGATCACTACTACTGTGTTCGTGCCAACAAGAGGTTGGAACCTGAAATTTGCTTTCGATCATTGACACAAGAAAGCTCGCTATATCTGTAGCATAGGAGGATGTGCCATCTCAATCATCAAGATGTGGTAAAGTTGTCCTCAAAGGATGGAGCTCAAGGTTTGCCCAAACTGACCGGGAGAGCAGCAGGTATGTATGGAGACTGCAAAATGGGTAAGTTATCCTGAACCTCCCATCCTGTTTTAAATGCTAAGCCAACTTCTAATGCTCTTGAATTGCTTCACTTAGATCTTGTATGCCCTATCGAAACTAAAAGTATTGCTAAAAAGAAATATGTGCTTGTTGTGGTAGATGATTTTTCTAGATTCACATGGGTTATGTTCTTAAGTGATAAAACTCAAGGTCAAACTTTTGGGAAGTTTTTAGAATTGGCAAAACGTATTTCAAATGAAAAGCTTTCTGAAAATAAACGCATAATAAGAATTAGGTCGGATCATGGAACCGAGTTTGAGAATTCTTTATTTGCTGAGTATTGTGAAGAGAATGATGTGCACTATGAGTTTTCTGCCCCCATCACACCACAACAAAATGGGATAGTAGAAAGGAAGAATAGAGTCTTGGTTGAGATGGGGAGGGTAATGCTTAGTTCAGCTGATTTACCTCACATGTTTTGGGCCGAAGCAATTTTCAATGCTTGCTATACACTTAACCGAGTGATCTTTAGGCCAGGTACTAGCAAAACACCGTATGAACTCTGGAAAGGTAAGAAGCCAAATATCTCACACTTAAAAGACTTTGGTAGCCCTTGCTTCATTTATAGAGATCGTGAGTATTTGACAAAGTTTGATGCTAAATGTGATCGAGGTGTTTTTCTAGGTTATGCATTGAACAGTCGTGTTTACCGTGTCTATAATAAAAGAACTTGCAAAGTCATAGAAACAGTAAATGTGGCTATCAATGACTCTCTTGTGTGCTCTCACAACCACTCTTCAAGAAATGTGCAGGCTGAGGATATGATTACTGAGACATCTCCCACAGCTGATGAGGCTCCTATCGATGAACCGAATCCCATACCGGATGATGTATCCCCTAATACAGAATCTGACACTGAAGGTGCTGGGATAGATCAGACCCTGACTATCCAGAAGTCACATCGCATTGGAAAACACCAAGTTCAAAAGGATCACTCTCCCTCGGATGTGATTGGCACGGTTGATGAACCAAGAAAGACCCGAAGTAAGTCGAACATGCTTATGAGTAATCTTGTTAGTCTCAAAAGTTTTCTTACAATGCATAGGCTAGCTATCAATCGAATTGTATGCTATGGTTTTGTTTCAAATGTTGAACCTAAGAACTTTAAAGATGCATTAAAAGAATCGGATTGGATTGTAGCTATGCAAGAGGAACTTAATCAATTTAAGAAAAGCAATGTTTGGCATTTGGTTCCTAGACCTAAGGATAAGAATGTAATAGGAACAAAATGGGTTTTCAAAAACAAGACGGATGAAAAGGGAATCATTACTAGAAACAAGGCTAGGTTGATTGTGCAAGGTTATTCCCAAATAGAAGGCCTAGATTTTGATGAAATTTTTGCTCCCATAGCTAGACTTGAGTCTGTTAGACTACTCTTGGCCATTGCTTGCTTTCTAAAATTTGATCTCTTTCAAATGGATGTGAAAAGTGCTTTTCTAAATGGAATCTTGAAAGAAGAAGTTTATGTGGAACAACCTCCGGGATTTCAGAGCTCTTGCTATCCCGATCATGTTTACAGATTAGACAAAGCTCTCTATGGTTTAAAGCAAGCTCCTAGAGCTTGGTATGAAAAATTGTCTACACATTTGATTGACCATGGGTATGTGCGAGGTTCTATTAATAAAACCATGTTTGTTAAGAATGTTTCACATCATATGATTATTGCTCAAATATATGTGGATGATGTGGTGTTTGGTTCCACCTCTCAAAAACTTGTTGAGGAGTTTGTCACTTTAATGAAGCAAGAATTTGAAATGAGTCTTTGTGGTAAGCTAAGCTTCTTCCTTGGACTACAAGTTCAGCAAAGGAAAGATGGTTTGTTCATTTCGCAGGAAAAGTATGCGAAGGAACTGGTGAAGAAGTTTGGGATGGAAGGAGCCTCTCCCATCCGAAACCCAATGGGAACCACATGCAGAATCAATGCCGATCTGGAGGGAATCAATGCTGATCAAACCCTCTATAGAAGCATGATTGGGAGCTTACTCTACCTCACAGCCAGTAGACCTGACATCTCCTTTAGTGTGGGTGTTTGTGCTCGGTATCAAGCTAACCCCAAGGAATCCCACGTGAAGGCTGTCAAGCGTATCATTCGATACATTTCAGGTACGTGTGCCTTTGGAATTCTGTACACAACAGTTACTAACACTGAGATTGCAGGGTATTCGGACTCGGATTGGGCTGGAGATGCCACGGATAGGAAGAGCACCTTGGGTGGTTGCTTCTTTATTGGGAACAACTTGGTGTCATGACATAGCAAGAAGCAGAACTGCGTATCTTTGTCCACTGCCCAAGCAGAATACATAGCTGCAGGAAGCTGTTGTACACAACTTCTCTGGATGAAGCATATGCTAAGCGACTATGGATTTGAGCAAGGTATCCTATCAATATCTCAAAGAATCCTGTGTTGCATTCTAGGACCAAGCATATAGAGATTAGATATCATTTTATTAGAAACTTGGTCAAAGATAATCAGCTTGAAATGACATTTATTCCAACTGAACAACAATTGGCTGATTTATTCACTAAGCCCTTGGACAATCTGAGATTTGAAAGTCTTAGGAAGACTATTGGTGTATGCACCATCACTTGAGATATCTCCCTCACTGGTCTAAATTTACTTTTCAGCACTTTTCTTTATCGAATAATTTTCTGGAAAAATAATTATTGACTCACGCTGGGATACGAGTCTGTGGATGCATCCCTGGAAATATTTCTGAACTTGATCTAAAATGTTGTGTTCTTATTTCATGTTTCTTGATAGACATTTGCTGCATTTTTCACTTGTGTATATGCATCTATGTCCTCAAGAATGTTAGTGCATGTGGTCTAAATCATTCTTGGAACTAGAAAGAACTCTTGCGCACAAAGGTTACTCTTGTGGGGTGTACACAGTTTGAGCTAGAAAATTGAGATGAGTTGAACTAGTTACTGAAGAACAAATGTGAAAATCTGGTGATTATTGATGAATGAATAAAGTAAATGAATGAGCTAGTCTTTTGCTGGGTGCACCTTAACCGGAACCAGTGGGGATCCTTGAGATGTTATCTATCCTTCGATGGGTTCGGACTAGTTATCCACTGAGTGTCCTTGAAACACACATTGTTCTTTCGAGCATTGCGCTCAGGACATAATGATAACTACTCTGCTACATGGACCTATGAGGACGTTTTTCTCAGATGAGCTCTTGGACAAAATTTAAAAAGAATGGCAAAAATGCCTTGAACATAAATGACAACGGCTAAAGCCAAGTTGGAACAAAGTCCTTGATATGTTGAGATTCCAGAACTCCCAAAAGGTTGTGACAAAGTCACTTGGTTACTCTTGATGTCCTCATATCATTTGATGCTCTAAACTTGTACTCCCTTAGATGAACCTTTCACACACACACACACACACACACACACACACACACACACACACACACACACACACACACACACACACACACACACACACACACACACACACACACACACACACTCTTATGGTTCTAAAGATTGATTTTTCAGAACATATCGTTGACGTTACTTTATAGTCATATACTCATGTGAAGGATTTGAGCCATCAAGACATGAAAATTAGATGTCACATTTTTTGTGAGTCATGCTTAAATTTTTCTGATGTCTAGGATTTCACTGACTGTTTCTATCCCAGGGTTCATGCTGGCAGGTTGTAAATCTTTCTAAAAATCAAAAAATTTGTGTTCTCTTATGCACCACGTGAGGGGGAGTTATCAATATGTTGGTATGTACATGGATACCTTCTATTATTCAGGTTGTCCCACATATCCCAGTGGGGTCCTTGTGTATACTTGTGTCTCCTGTTTTCTTTTGAGGTATCCTGTGTTGACTACATACGTGGTCTTCTAGGGTTAGGACACCGTAGCACTTTTTACACTGACGTGACTACATAAGACTTGAAATTGCAGGTTTGTTTCAGCTCCTCTTAACGTGTGTGGATAGTTATGTTGCTTGGTTTCAAGGAAATAAATTGCTCTTTGAAAAAGGTTGCGCATAGGAATAGGTGAAGTCTCCTTGGTCTTTGTCCATATCGATTCTGCTGCCTCTCTCTCTCACTCTCTCACCTTGGCTATTTCACTTCAACTTCCCTCTATTTTTTCTTCGATTTCCTTTTTATTCATGACACACATAAGAAACCGCAGAACCTTTCTCTTTTCTCCCAAATCGCGATTCTTCTTCCATCCACTCATGACTCTTCCATACCCTTTCATCCCAGAAGAAGTACTTCTTCTCCTTGCTCCACCACCACAGTCACCTCCTCCACCTTCACAGATCCCAAGCCCAGTGGACTCTCCCGTTCATGCTGAGGCATCTCAACCCACTCCTATTCTCGCTACTTATCTAAGGAAATAGACGGCTCACCAGTCCTCAGGAGCAAAGAAGGTGATTCCTAAGAAGAAACCGTGCTCTCCGGTGTCCGTTGTCTCTCCTATGACATCACCTTCCCGGACCGTCGCTGGATCAGATCTACCCTCTCCGCCTCAGACCACAATGACACCTGCTCTGCCTCCTTCTCCTCCACCATCTCCCGTCGCCGCAGATCCTCACCATGTCTCTCCCAAAGTCCCTTTGGGAAAACGAATGCGCACTGTCACTATCTGCTCCTCTGGCTCTTCATCAGTACCTTTTGTTGAGGTCTCACCCATATCCACTGCTCCAAGGGTCACACGCTCCAAGGCTAGGAAAGCGGTTGTCTCTCCTGCTGCCAAGAAAGCCCTCAAGCCTTCTCAAACTCCTCAAGTGCAACCCACTCTCAAGGCATCCACTTCCTCAGTTCCTCACTCGAAGCGTTCTGGTGAATCCTCCTCGGTCTCATTTCACCTCTGCTGACACCTTTAGTCTGTCTGGTTACATCACTATGCATCGCCCCATTGTTGCTGAACGCCCATTCGACTTTCCTTCCCTGCATCCTGCTGTCTTCTCTCTGGTTTCCCGTCTAGGATGGGTAACGACATTGCGCTCCCTGCCTCGCTATAACCACACTCTAGTGCAAGAATTCTATGCCAACTTCCCTTCCGACATCTCTGCTGAGGTTTGTTTGCGTTCAAAGCAACAAGTGTGTGTCACTGTTCGTGGTGTCAATGTGAACTTCTCTCCATCTAGGATCCGTCAAGCATTGTCTCTCCCGCTTACTGCTGATGGTGTTCTACAAACCTACTCTGAGTACTCTACTTCCCTCTCCATTCAGGATCTAGCACCGCGTCTATACTCTTCTCCTCCATCGGAACCAGTTCTTGGTACCTTCCTGACCAGTAGGTATATGTCTGAATGGTTCAAAGCATTGGGCTTTCTTGTTCGCTCTCTCTTTCATCCTGCCACCCAGACCAGCAAAATTCCTCACAAGCAGGCTGTATTAATGGCGTATCTCAGTCATGACCTTATCCGCCCTGTAATTCCTGCTGAGTGTTTCATGTTTCAAGCCATTCGGACAGCTGGTGTCAGCCACCGGAGCTCTCTTAGAAAGGCCCTGGTTTTTCCCTGTCTCATTACCAAGTTGTGTGGTGATGCTGGTGTTCCACTCACACAAGGAGATGCCCTTAGTCCTGACCTATCTCCGATCGACACCATCACCATCAACAGATTAGCTCATCAGTCAAATGAATATGTCGAGCCTATGGATCAGCAATTCTTGAAAGCAGCCGTTCAGTCAATGGTGACCGCCGTAGTCCAGCAGATCAAGGACCACACTACGGAGCAGTTTACCAAGTTCAAAGCTGAGATCTCCCTTCTTCTCTCCACCCAGACCGGGTCTACACTTGTTCAGGATCCAACAGTCTCCTCTCCTCCTTCGGATAAACAAGGTGACTCCACTCCCTCGGACTCTGGAGATACCATCCATCTTAGAGAGCTTGGTGCAGATGATGACGATGTGGTGTATGATGGCTCGGGCTATGCTGTTTGAAATCTTCTCTTGTCTCATTGATCATCTTTTTGCGGTTCTTTTCTTTTGATTCTCTACTGAACTCCTTTATGGTTTTGTGATGTGTTGTTAAACAATTTCTGTGGCAATTTCTGTGGTTCATAATTTTTTGGATTGTTTGAACCCTTTGTCCTTCCTAGACAAAAAGGGGGAGAACTGGTTATTGTTTTATGGGCAGGCTGATATGTGATATGGATATCTTTGTTGCTGTATATGTTTGTATGTGTTAAAACTGTGATGCAGGTATTCTTTGAAGAACTGTGTTTTGTCAAGAAATGCCAAAGGGGGAGATTGAAGGCATACTTGCAGATTGGCTATTCCTTGAACTTAGACAAAACACAGTAGCAAAGGATCATCAAATATAAATGTTAACATAGCCTACTTTATCTCAATGAAAAAACAGGTATATCATTCATTTGCATAACATGTTTTCTTTTAGGATAGCACACTGAGCATATATCCCTGATAATCTTGAATGTTTTTCTTGCATAAACCTTCATGGCTATACTCACTTATAAAAACCAGAATATGTGTCAATAATCTGTGTGCTCCCTGATTATGAAAAACTGACTTGGTTTAAGGAAGATCCCTAGGAAAGTTGTTGAATGATCACATGTGACTCCTATGAATCTGTTCTGTCTTTTTCTAGTTGTCTTGCTCTTCTATCTCTTGACCAGCTGGGTTCTGCTTTTTGCTGTCAAAAACGTGCTCCACTTTTGACTATTGCCATGGCTATTCTAGTACAAGAACATGAAAACCTCTTGCCTCTTTTTGACAAACTTTGCCTTAATTGGAAACTCTAAAAAGCTGTCTCGATTGAACATGCAATTGTCCCATCAACAGTTGGCTACTGTAGGGCTGCATTAGGACTGCTGTAGGTCTGTGTTAGGTCTTCCTTGAAGCTGTTTTTCACGTGCCTACTTGCTGTCATTGACCTCTGAATTATCTTGCCTATATAAGGAGTCTTAAGCTGTCGAGACTCCTTGGTTGGGAGAGTTGATTATTTTCTGGGTAGTTATTCTTTAGGGTCACTCTTTGAGAGCACATTTCTGTGTAGAATCTCTTCTCTTTTCTCTTCCCCTTCCATGTCTTTTGGTTTCTCATAACTATGCATAATAGACATGGATTCTCAAGCATAAAAACTGTTTTCAAAACTTATATGCATCATTGCATAGTGCATTCCATTGAGATAAGTATGGAGATGCCCAACCCATGAAGTAGATCAAGAAGATTTAACTTGAGAGTAGTTAAGATCTGAGTTGATGCTTCTGAATATTTTCCAAAGTGTAAACACATAGATTGAGTAGTGTAGCTCTGTTAGAACTGGTAGTCAGACTAGTCAGGATAGCATACGGGTTATGTATCCCCAGAGTACGAGAGACTTGTAATTGTGTGTGTTATTTGATAGTGGAAAGGTTTGTCCCTCAAGAGTTAGGGGCACGCAGTTTTGATCCTGGTTGTAGGATTTCTGCGTTAACAAAAACATCTTGTGTCACTCTTTACTTATTATTTTTACATTTTAACACTCGTATCCTGTATTTCGGGATAGGACTCTATCTTGCTATTCCAAGAACAGATTAAGCGAAAAAGTGGTAAAAAACCTATTCACCCCCCCCCCCTCTAGGACCTTTACATTTCCAGATGGCGCACCGCCGGCAAGATATGCACGACTCTTTGTGCAAGCAAGTGACACAATGGCCTCCAACGGGTAGCTCCAAAGAGGCTGCTAAGGCTGGAAAATATATAGTGATCGAAATTAATACACCAAACCATGTTAAGGAAAGAGAGTTGAGGGATGATGAAGAATAAGCACATGATTAAGGTGGGATCGATATATCTGTACGTAAGATGAGACCATCGTTTTAACTAGTAACAATATAAAGATCACAATTTGTTACAGAAATTCTATTAACCACATATATAAAATAGGATACATTGAAAATTCTAGCATGTTTTAACACATGACATATATTAATTTATAAATTAGTCATCAAAGTTTGTAAAATGATTATCTCAACTTGTAATTTTGTCATAAAAATTATAAAATATTTTGATTGAGTAAATACTACTATTGAACTAAAATTACAAAAAAAATATATATTTATTTTACAACTTTGAGAATCAATTTTTGATTCATGACCGGAGACATTACAACTCCAACCTTGCTTCAACTTTTTAATCAATCTATAGTACGTCTATAGTCCATATGTAGGGCACCCTAAACAAAGTCAATGTCCTTATCAATTTCGATTCATGCATGTTGAAATGCATTGACATGCACGATTCATTAGATCAAATAAACAAATTTCTATTTCGAGTTAAATTTTGATTGTCGAGGCCATTTTTAGAAATTTATTACTTATGTTACACAGGAGAAATTATTAGGTGATCTTGGATTACCACGTGGTATGGTGAGGTGGTAATCCAAACTAATATAATCACGACACGTGTATGAAAAAAAGTGAAAAATTGAAAAAAACTTATTGCAATTTAATACATATGTCATGTTTGTATTGGTTTGGACTACCACCTCATCATACCACGTGATAGTCCAAGACCACCTAATAATTCTTTGTTGTTGCACTAGTCAAATAAACGAAAATAAATAAATACAAAAAATGATCGATTTTAAAACAATAAAATAAATAAAAAAATGTGTGTTGATGAAAACCTTATTCAACGCCCACATGGAGATGGCCCCACCAACAAGATCAGTTGTCCCAAAAAATTTGTGTTAATTCTATCACCTATGTAATATTTTGACACCTTGTCATTATGTTCACTCTCTATTAACGTTGTTACCTTTGGACTTTCTTTATTAAAAAATTGGAACAAAAATTGGGTCATCCACTTCCTTCTTCTTCTGGGTCGCCGGCACACCGCTCACCTCTTCAATTCATCTCCAAAATCTAAATTCAATTCAAAAGTAGGTTTCAACGCAGGGAGCACGCACGTCACCATATTTTCTAGTTTTGTAAATTTTCATGAAATTATTGAACCACTATAAATTTGCATTTGAACTAGTTTTTAATTTTTTTTGCTCAATCTCGCGGAACGTCACATGAGTCGCATCAGACCTTGTTGAAAGTTGTAGTTGGTGCTGAACTCCACATATATAGCATAATAAAATGACTTTGCCCTGAATCGAAACGGCAACAGTGGATGAATCTTAGTGGGTACTGTCGAAGTCATTATGGGCGTTGAATTTTGAGGAAAAAGATGGTGTGTGGCTGGGATTGGCGACGTATTCCGATGAGGTAGAGTAAGGGGCGGATAGGGGCTGAGATTAGATGGGTTTTGCTGAGTTTAAAGAGATGAGTGAGCTGCTAGAATGCTAGAGACGAAGCTTCAAACCATGTGCTGGTTGTGGTTTGAAGATATTATCATGTCTGCGTAGAAATGGAAAATGTGCTCTTCATTTTTTAAATTTCTGCAAGGTTACAAATTGTAATCGGGAGAAAAAGAAAACGATAATAATGTTATCGTCTACCAAATTTAGTGGACATGTGTGTTAGAATAGGACTCAACAATACTATGTATCTAGTCGTTTATGCAACAAGTTAATAACTAAGTCATTTAGTAAAAATCGTATTATGATTGTTTATTTAGTACATGTATATCTGTATATCATGTTACATGATTAAAGTCCAACTTATTCTGATATGAATCTCTTTGTTTAAAGTAAACCTAATAGAATAAGACTTGAACTCTGTCATGGGTAAAGACACAAGTCCATTCTTATAAGTACGAGAGTTTTGGTCCCTGTTCTTGTGTGAAAAAGCATTCAGAACCTACCCCATTGAAGGTGTTTAACAACATTAAAGAATAGAAGATCAAACTCATATTATCGATTACTTTAATATATGTATTGAGCGATTATTCTATAAAGTTCTATGTTTGATCTTTACGTGTTTATGATGTATTGAAATATTCAGTTACGATCTTTCAATTCGTATCAGAGCTTTGACTCGTTCATACGTCATAAACCGATTAAGAAAATCAATTTAGAATTCAGAATTAAGAAACAAGTTGAGAACATCTTTTTGGCTAATAAATGTTCTTGATGCTGGAAAAAATGTATACTGGGTCTTAGGCTCTGACGATGGGATTTAGGAAAAAACATCAAATTGATTTTTGATTATTTTTGCGGGTCTCTTTTCACAAAACCGATCTGATGAATCTCTCTCTCTCTCTCTCTCTCTCTCTCTCTCTCTCTCTCTCTCTCTCTCTCTCTCTCTCTCTCTCTCTCTCTCTCTCTCTCTCTCTCTCTCTCTCGTCCGACCAAATCTCGGTCTCTGCCTCAATCGCCGCTTCGTCGACGACCAAGCATCTCGACCTCGCGCCGCCATCATTCCCGGCTGACCTTGCGCCATTGTCGTCCCGTCCTCTAACCGATTTGGATTCGCATGGAGCCCCAACAACTCCGATTTGGATTCAAAGTCGACGTTGTCGAGGATTGCTTCTCTGTCTCTATACGAATTGCCTTTTGACTTACGTTTCAGTCAAGCCCTTCTCCTTTTGTTGTTATCTATCTCTGTTCTATCTCGGGTTCTTCGTTGATAGGTAATATTGTGTTTGATTGCTTCCTGTTGGAAAAGATAAGAGCCTGATAAAGACCGTCAACTAAATAGCTTCGATCTCCGACTACAGATGCACGGCGAAGAAGCACTACTGTAATTTGGCGAGGAGGTTAAAGCTGCCTACTCCAATGTTCAAGGAGATTAGGGATATCAAAGAGGCCACGCCGCTGCCGGAGAACACTTTGAAAGCTTTGGTTTCGTTCATAGAAGCACTTGAATCGGCTAAGGAGTTGCTCAAATTCGCTAACGAAACCAACAAGATTTACCTGGAAAAGGAAAAGCTATTGCCTCGTCCTCTGATGATGGTGGAGCAAGTACCCAAGAAGCTTCGGCATCTCTTGCAAAGGACCCGTAATCAAAAGGGTTCTACTGCCCTATGCACTGGCGAAAATTTTCACCATGTTCTTCACAAGTTCATTCCATATTCACGAAGTGCCAAGAAGGAAAAGAAAACAGATGGTGATTGGAAGCACAAATTAACAAGCAGGGCAAGTCAGTTTTTGGTTGCATCGTGCGTTCGTTCTTCTGAGGCAAGGAGGAGGATTTTTACTAAGATCAGTATTATTTTTAATGATTTTGTGGACTCATCTAATGGTTTCCGACCTCCTTTACAAGCTTTTGCTGATCTGCTCAATGATGTTCTGGGTGCTCGGTCACCTACTGGTTCATATGTATCTTCGGAAGCTGCTGCTCAAAAACTGTCCAGATAAGTTTTCTAACGAACACTCTTTTGATTTCTAATGCTGTTAAGAACACTGTATCTTTAGGGGATGAAACCCACAATGTACAGAATTCTGTTTTGGTGTTAAGTTTTCATATGGGCAGGTAAACAGATTGCATGTACTTACACTGTTGTGTATAATATTTTGCTAGAGTTGTGGAACGCGGAATGAACGGAGTATACAAAAGGGGCTGAAATTATTATTCCTTACTCAAATCTGGGAATTTGGTACTGCTTCCATCAATTTTGTTTTGTGCAGCGCTTAAAAGCACACATGTGAGTATCTCAAATTTCTTGAGAACTTGTGATTGGTCATTTGTTTAAGCTTTCAATTAAGTTAGTAAAGAAAGTGTCTTATGAAACTCACTTCAGAATTGCATTGATTTTCATATAAATGATTATGTATGATAAATAGTGTTATGTGGAGTTTGATATTTGTGACATTTTAGATATAGATAATGAACAAAGATTGATTAAGTATTCACAGAATTTGACTAAGCATGTATAAAGTGTATTGTTTGCAGAATTCATCAGGGATATTAGAATTCTATATAACAAAGCATGTATAAAGAATATTGTTCTGAACAGAATTATTAAAGAAATAATGAGAATACTGTTGGTAAACATTTTCATTATGTAAATTGTTGAACACTTAAAGTAAACCAACAACTAGTCTAAAGTTTTTGGTTAGATTTTGAGACACGTATTGCACAAAGCAAGGTGTTTTAATTTCTGTTCCAAAAACCTTATGGATACATAGACTGTGATTGTGTTCAACACAATTTATGATTACCACACAAATGAAAACGACTAAAACATATAAAGCTCGCTTAGTTCTCTTCTTCTTGCCATTAAAGGTGTTGATTGATCTTTGCATACAGTGTTTTATTCTTTTGGTTTTGTGATATGGAAACTTAAGAAAATCTTGTTCTTTTGTCACAGAAGAGGCAAATGCATTTAGTTCACCTTCAGTTTTGACTCTAACTTTAAGTAATGCATGTTATTGATGATACTAAGTGTTTCTTTTCTGTTTCCACATTTTGAAATACAACATGAGGTAATAATCAGATTGTTTTATCATTTGTATAATCACTATTTTGCTTCCGCTAAGTTTTAAATTGCAGCGCCGTAGCAGAGGCTAAGGTATTCTAATGCTAGAATTCTGATAGTTAAGTTAATATTGAAGCATGTGTTTTACGTTTCTACTAAAATGATTATATTCAACTTTGGATTCAGTTATTCATGTGTGGCTATAATAATTGATTAATGATTACGAAAAATGTGAAACGTAATAAACTTGCATGCTCACACCTTGCTACATTATAAAGATTAAGGTTGTTGTCATCAATCATATATTTTATTGGCATTTTAGTCTGTCATGGCTTTAGGAAATGAAAACGATTGTCTGATCTTAAATGACTAATTGGAAAGCCAATCAAGAAACTGTAAAGAAAATGAAAATAGCAAGGTATAATTTGAATGATTACAGATCTGTGAGTTTTCTTTTTGAATGATTATTAATGTGATTATCTCCTAAGATTTCTACAGTTTTCTAAGAAAATTTTGCAGAATAAGAATTAGTTTATTGATCAAGCTTTGGTATAACTTGATATACATAACCCATAAACTAAATTCTTATAAACAAAATCTGGGTTTACTGGTTATATGAACAAGCATATTGCACAAAGCAAAACTTGTTTATATTTTCAGCAAATCAATGTAGTTTACAACAGATTGAAACTTGTGTATTTGGTTTTAAAAATCCATGTCTATTTTTGCTTCCAAAGAAGTGTGTCAGCATGGTTTCTAGAACTAAAACAGCGACAAACATGCTAACTAATCTGATATTCGGATATTTTGAAGCTTTTCTTCTGCCCAAAGGTGTTGACTGCTTCCTTATATATGTTAGATTACCTTGTCATGAGTTGTTGATATAGAAACTTCAGAATGCTTATTCTACTACCCAAAGGTGGTGTTAAGTATTATTTTCAGTTTGGGGTATTTGTTATATATATATTTAGTGATTTTATTCATATATATTGGATATGCTTGTTAAACTTATATTTTGTTATCAGTATGGTTTGTTTTAGTTTTACATTACCTATATACATAAAACGCTGAAGTCTGAAAACAAAACTTGGTGTTTAACAAATTTTAGTACAAAGAACTACTTAAAATTTTTTCTCGAGTTTGCTCCTTAGGAATTATCAGTTCACAGACTTTTACCTAACTCAGGAATTAAGTATGTCATGTTGATACTTACAATGGTATAAGACAAACACTATTATTAAGACGGTCATCTAATAAAGAAAATTCAGTGAAACCTTGAGTTTTAAAACCACTTTCATCGTCACTTCTCTCATAATGCTACTGTAAACCTCATTCACTAAAGTTGAGACTAAGAAACTATCTCAAATATCTGTTTGTCATATCTGTAGATGATTTGTCAACCTTTTCACATTAAGACTTTATTTGATGTTGCAGTCTTTAAGATTACTAACTAGAAGTTGATCTTCATTTAGATTTTGGGATATAGACTGCAAAATCTAATAAAAAGGGGGGAAAGTGTTGTGAAAATTATATTGAGAATAAACAAGGAAGAGTCTAAGTATTATATTTGGTATATAGACTCTTGATATAGTTCCTTGTAAATATTTTAGTATAATGTGACAAAGATAAAAGAATTGAACAGTATCAGTTTTGCATTCAAATAAGTCTACAAAAATCAACAGTCAGCCTTTTAAGCGCTTATTTCTAAATCAATATCTAAATCTAAGTGGTCACTAAACCATGAAAATTAAGTTCTACGTGCTTATTATGTGTGGGAGTTAGGCTGCCTGTGGGTTAATTAATTAAGAGATTAATGTTATTTTAGTTAACAAGAGTTTCACGATAGAGTGATATATAATTTACTGTTTTTGTAGAGAACTATACAGTTTCTATTCTGTCTATATGTGAATGTCTTTATGTTTTCTGTAGCGTTAAGATATAACGCAAGAACACTTACAGTTATCTCTATTATGCAGGCTGTAATAGCCATGTAAGAGAGTGTTTGTAAAGAACTTTGGCTCAGAAATTCTCTGATGAATACCAAAGCCTTAAGAAACATTATTTCATGTAAGCTTGATGTTATGTCTACCGTTGTTCTTGGAAAACAGATTCAAAATTCAAAGCATATAGAATTTCAGTTTTGAAATGTGTTAGTGAGAGAATGGTTATTTGAAGTTTTGTAGTTATTTTAGTTCTTAAATTCAGTGGGAGCAAACATAAGTTAGAGAATTTTGTTTCAGTTTTATGTTCTTGATTCAGTTTTTGTTTTGAGAAGTTATTCTCATATTCTGTAAAATTGACTTTTGGATATCAATGATAATGGAGATTTTTCAGATTTGATGTGTTGCAACCTTCGGTACAAATCTGAAAGATATTCATTTATTCTGTAGTCTGTCAAGTTTGATTAATTCAAGTGGATGTGATATGTAACATTTGTGTTGCATATGTGTAGCCTTTACGGTTAACAAACACAAATCCATTAGTGTATAGAGGTGTTTGTATTTTGGAGTTTTTTGTTAAGAAAACCATTCAGTAGGACAAGGAGATATTTGACATAGGTTTTAAGTTGATATACGTTGTCAATTGCTCCATATTTCATATCTGGAATTCATGTGCATTATACATGTTATTGTAGTGGTTCTTAAAGGGCAATTTTGAATAATAAAGTTGTTTCTTTCTGAGTTCTACCGTAGTGACTTTAATGTGACAGAATTGCGTTTTTGGATTTTAAACATTAATATGATTCACGAGCTCCTTAAGTTACTTTTTGGCATTCTGATATTGACTATGTTGCAAAACATGAGCATTGTTGGTCCTAGTGGGAGATTGTTAGAATATGACTTAACAATACTATGTATCTAGTTGTTTATGCAACAAGTTAATAACTAAGTCATTTAGTAAAAATCGTATTATGATTGTTTATTTAGTACATGTATATCTGTATATCATGTTACATGATTAAAGTCCAACTTATTCTGATATGAATCTCTTTGTTTAAAGTAAACCTAATAGAATTATACTTGAACTCTGTCATGGGTAAATGCACAAGTCCATTCTTATAAATACAAGAGTTTTGGTCCATGTTCTTATGTGAAAAAGCATTCAGAACCTACCCCATTGAAGGTGCTTAACAACATTAAAGAATAGAAGATCAAACTTATATTATCGATTACTTTGATATATGTATTGAGCAACTATTCTATAAAGTTCTATGTTTGATCTTTACGTGTTTATGATGTATTGAAATATTCAGTTACAATCTTTCAAGGTGTCGAAATTATAAAGCACGGAACAGAATTGGGACTGGATTATTGAGGACAGCTGATCCTCTTCCCATGTCTATGAATCTGAGAAGCAACAACGAATTGGTTTTTGAGGCAGAGAAGTGCACGAGGAGGAGAAGCACAAGAAGCTATATGAAGGAGCCGATCCCCTGTGGTTATATCCCTTACTGTCATCCCTGTGCCCATGCTCTTGTCACTGCACACAACCAATGCCTCACCCCCATTACTCTCCTGATGTCTCTGTCTCGATATCTTGGTTATCTTTCTTTCTGTGTTAATTTTGTAGCACGGTGCGTACGTACGTGCTGATGTTGCAAAAGCTGGAATGGTGTGAGTGACACGTTTGTAAAAGGAACAAAGGTTGTTGGGGATTTCTGTACTTCTGGCTCTTCAACCTGATAGACTTAAATTATTTGTTCACTCTGACCAACTTTAAGAAAAGAAGACTAGCTTTACAGTCACTTCTTTATTTTATTTTTTATTTTTTCCACATATTATATTTTAATTTATTTAATTATGCAATCACACGTGACACGTAAGATAGATCGACCGATTATCTCTAAGTTTGAAAAGTTAAGTCCAAAGTCGAGTTCATCGGGTAGTAAACTTATGTTCTTGGTTTTGAAGAAAATTTTATGATTAAAATAATCAATAATTTTCATCACATCTTTCAATGATGGAACTCATTTATCATTAAAATTCGATCATCATTAAAACAAATGCGATATAGTCGTCTTCAACAATAAGTAGCTCGCTACAATATATTTAATTTGACTAATTATTGTGAATATATTTTTGACTATTCTGTATACAATACTCATAAGTCATAATATTCATATAGTTCATATTCTGAAATCGTTATCTTTAGAGAACCACAATATAGTTATTGGTGTGACAAGGAACTAAGCTCTCATCTACCCTTAATAACCACGAAAGCATCCTAATCTTATCTCTAAACAAAACACATCCCTGATGATAATAAAGCGATGCTCATGTCCACAACGTAATTAATTATTCTTCATATGATAAGTTAAAGTCGTAATTACAAATTTATTTCGTAAATTAGAAATTAACACATAAATGGGATGTTTTTGTTGAGAAAAGGAAACAATGGGGGATGTAAATAAATAAACACAGAAAAAGGGGACCTACTTGTCACACAGCCGCCAGCTAATGTGAGGCACTGTCCAGTTTGCCTAGTTCTGACTTCTGAGACAGAGTTCAGTCAGTTCAAATCATAACAAGAGCTCACTCTCAATACTGTCTCCACGGGTCTGATTCGATCCGGTTCCTCCAAAATGGGCGGTAAATTCACACCTTCAACGGTAAAATTACAAGTACCGGGATCCTTAAATCGGGTTTCTGATGAACTCTGTGTGTGCATTTGCAGCTAAAAAAGGACCCGGTAATTCTTCGTCTTCGTCTCCGAGCCTATGGCTGTCTTCGAATCCAAGCAAGAGATGGGGAGAGCTCTTCTTTCTTTTCTACACTCCTTTCTGGCTCACACTCTGCTTGGGAATCGTCGTCCCATTCAGGCTCTACGAGGTTCGATCTCTCTCTCACTCTCTCTTTTGGTCATTCTCACAAAGATTAAAACTTTAAGTGATGATGAAGTTGTGATTGGCAGAGCTTTACGGAATGGGAGTATTTGCTGGTCGGATTGGTCTCGGCTGTTCCTTCGTTTTTGTTACCGATGCTTTTTGTTGGAAAGGTATATACTACTTTCATTTTTACCGAGCTTATTTTTTGGGATGTTTTTGTGTTTTCTTATGCATTGGAATAAGATAAGCATTGAACTTCAACACACGTTGTGCTTCTTCATTGATTTAGAAAAGACAATCAATCTAGTCCTGCTTTTTGCTTAGGAATTTGACTTCGTTAACATCTGCACTGCCATTTGTTGAGCCTCAGATTGCATTATGAATATCTTTTCACTAGAGGCTTGCGGCATTTGCTTGTTATTGTTTATAAAAGTTCTTGTTACACTTGAAGATAAAGTGATATCAAAGAAGTAAATAATTGTAGATATAATGTAATGTAGTACTTGTACAATAGCAGGGAATGCTTTGAGTTGCATTGGCCAAAAGATGTTGGTCATTTCATTTCTTTACTTTTGTTTGTTTAATTTTGGTGGGTATCTTTGCAGGCAGATAGAAGCTTGTGCTGGAAGGATCGTTATTGGGTCAAGGCAAGTGCTTCCCTGTGGTGAACTTCTTTATTTCTGATAATTAGGAGAAGGAAACAATGAAACTCATAACTGGTTTGTCAGCTTCTGAAGAATTGATGTGGTTTTTATGAATGCAAAATATGTACCTTGTGTGGGGGTCTGTAAAGTGGACCTTGGATTTACGTAATAAATTGTTTGTTTTCCTATCTTTTGGTACTTAGCATTGAATTTAATACACTGAAATAGATAGTATTCAAGTTGCAAAACATGTTAAATAAAGGACCTGTCTGTGGCCTTAAGTCCTGAAATGTATCTTTAATTACTCATGTTCTTATGTCTTTGCTGTCTTACTCTATAGACAATTTACTAGCACTCTGTTTGACTCTACTTTATTATTTTCACCCGATGAGTTTATACTTTGCCTGACACAATTTCAATGTTTGAAACAGGCCAGTGTTTGGATAATGCTTTTTAGCTATGTTGGGAATTACTTCTGGACCCACTATTTCTTCACAGTTTTGGGAGCTTCGTATACTTTCCCATCCTGGAAAATGAACAATGTAAGAAAGAAAGCTTCAATCACTCCATGATAAACTAGTTATCTTTTCTCACCTCTTAGTTACAATGCAGGTACCACATACTACTTTCCTTCTCACACATGTTTGCTTCCTATTTTATCACGTGGCGTCAAACATAACGCTTCGCAGACTACGCCATTCTATTGCTGACATGCCAAAACAAGCTCAGTTGCTTTTTGAGGCTGCCTGGATATTGGCTCTTTCTTATTTCATAGCATACCTGGAGACTGTAGCTATTTCCAATGTATGTGATAACCTTTAATCGAAGCTACTCTTAATAACTTACAGCAGGGGTTTATCAGTTTTTGAATTAGATAACAATATATCTGTGGCTTCATGTTTCTCTAATGTTGCTTATCTCCTCAGTAGTCAAGATGATAGTCATGTCTGCATGAACAAGCTGAATTATACAGTTGTAAAGTCTCATGTTACCCTACCTAAGTCTTTTTTTTTATGTAGTTATATCTGGAGTGAGCCTGTAATGCTGTAGTTGCTTATCCATAATTGGTTAAAAGGAGCATCTTAGTAACTGAACTTTTCTTTTGATATAGAAATCCCCCATAGTACATACTCATAGATAGTTTTTACACATAGTTGCTTCGAAATCTCTTAGCTTAAATTTGACATAATCATTACAGTGATGCCTTTGAACATGTGCAGTTCCCCTACTATGAATTTGTGGACCGGGCAACTATGTACAAAGTTGGGTGCTTGTTCTATGCTATCTACTTCATTGTTAGCTTCCCCATGTTTCTTAGGTAAGAAATGGACAGATTTATTATACTGGCATACATAAGATGATTTCATGAGGACCAATACAATGCTTTGCGGCCATTTAATGATGTTGGTTCATATATATATACAGGATAGACGAGAAACCTGGCGATGCATGGGACTTGCCGAGAGCTGCTATTGATGCTCTGGGTGCTGCAATGCTGGTGACAATAATACTTGACCTGTGGCGCATTTTTCTGGGGCCAATTGTTCCAATCCCAGAAACAAAACAGTGCATTCAACCTGGACTACCGTGGTTCCCCGGACATGACAATCTGACTTGACTACTGATTCTGCAAACAAGGACCTGCATTTATTTGGCTCCGACTTCCCTTCCCATCCCAGCAAACCAATGAGCTTCAATGTTTCTGGCTCAGTATAACAGTCATTTGTAGTTTTGTACCATATGTTTGTTGTATGCTTGTCATAATTATATCTTTCGGGACATGGAAATAATTGCATTATCAATTTCGCATGCACTCATGCTTCTTCAGGATTGGTACCGAGGAAACTGAAAATTCCTTCCAGCTCCTGAATTTGCTAGTCGCATTTTGGAACCAAAGGATTTGTAGATTTGGAGTAGTTTTTGCTCTAATGCTCCGGTCAATTTCAATTTCAATTGCTTAATGTAATTTCGTATAAACGTGGGGACCCCCAAATAGTGACTTATTGAAAAGGCCCATAAACTAAATAGCGGCCCACTTAAGTCCGCGATCCAGTCTAGGTTTTTAAAGATCGCTCGTCGGACAAATCAAATCAAAGGCTCAGACTTCAATGGAGGTCAATACACCAGCTCCGCCGACTGAGCCGAACGAGTCCAAAGACCTCAAAACCCTAATCTCCTTCTACTCCAGCTTTCTCTGGAACCGAGTGCTCGATTTCCTCCCCTCGGATTACAGTTTCCTCCGCAGATTTCGATTTCGTGCCGCCGCTGGAACACGGCGGCGACACCGCTCAGGTCTGCCGCTCCCATTGCCGCCAAATATACTCGACTCGTGCCGGCCGGCGACGACCGAGTCGTCCAGAGTCGTCCAAGTTCTACATGACATTCTGAAGTACACCTTCTCCAATTTGCACCTTATCCAGAAGAACCTCCAGTTCTGGGAATCTAGGGCTGAGGTCAGCACTCTCTTACTTTAGTTTAGTCTCTGTCTTGATAAGCATTCAATTTTTCAATACCAATACATTTGGTATCTCTGAATAACTAAACTGACTTGTTGAAGTTCATAACTTTATGGTAAATCCTGTTATCGTTGTTATGTTCATATGGATCATATAATGTATACGACATGTTTGACATTTTTTGGTTTTCAGGGATCAAGAGCTGAGAAAGTCAAGTTTATGGTGCTTGAGAGAGGTCCACATGCCTTTGTTGATGGTACGTTTCGGTTGGTACGTGGATATGATGGTGACGGTTCTGCGATACAGAATATGTACCTCTCCGCATCGGCTCACATTTCTGAGAGGATTGCTGTACTAGGTAGCTTAAGATCTTCTCTTGCCACATTTTTGGCTGATTTTTACCTGGAGATTGAAAGGTTCGGGGGAGACTTGGCGAAAGATCCAACGAGTTCATTGCCCTCCTTATTAGAGAGAATTAATGAGTTGTTCTTCAAATTAGAGGGGTCTATCGGCCATATCCATGCAATGCGTCAGAGTGATTCATCTGTCGAGGGCAGCTATTCGTTTCCGCTGGTATTTGAGAAACTGCCTGAAATGAATCAAGAGGGATCTCAGTGGACTGATTGTGAAATTAAGGATGCAATCAATTTGATTTCTCAAAATCTCAAGAAACTTGAGTCTCACATATGTTCTGTCGTCGACTTACATAAGAAACCTAGAAGAGCGACTCAGTATTGGATCCGCTATACTTGTGGTGCAGTTGGCCTAACAGTTTGTTCAATCTGGCTTATAAAACATAGTCGTCTGTCAGGAAGTCCTGACATTGATAATTGGGTTCAAGAAGCTAAGGATTCGACTGTTAGCTTCCTGCAAGATCATGTTGAGCAACCGCTGCTATCGATTAGAGATGAACTTTTTGAGACATTCAGGAAAAGGCACAAAGGAATGATGGAGCACGAAGAAGTGCAGCAAACTTCTAATTCTCTGCACAGGATGTTACTGGCTTTCGTTGAACAGACAAAAGGGGCAAAGGTCCCGGCGAATGCAACAGATATGGAAATGCTTGAATTGGTTATGTCCCAGTACGAAAAGGAACTGGAACACCCAAATTGGAACCTTCTTAAAGGAGAGCTGACTCGTGCATTACTGATCCAGGTTCAGAAGCTAAAACTTGATACTGAAACCGCAATGCTTGAACTGAACCAGATTCTGAGGGCAAATGAGATAAATTTTGCCATTCTAGCTGCCTTACCAGCATTCTTTCTCTCCCTCATCCTGCTAATGCTAGTTCGTGCGTGGTTCAAACGGGATACTAGAGCAGAAGGCAGGGGACGAGTTGCCCGGCTTCAGAGGAGATTATTTGTTGTGGAGGTTGAGAAGAGGATTATGCAGTACCAAACTTTTGTTGATAATGGGATGGAGAAAGAAGCCCTGGAAATGTTTGGGTTGTTGTTGTATAGTCTGGATCGCCTATACCATGCTGTCAAGGGGCATGCTAAAGCAACTGGGGAATGGCAGTGGTTGTGTCAAGATATCATTGATCTGGCAAACCCCAGCCTTAAAACAACTTATAAGCTCACAGTGACATCGCGCATGGAGCGGGTCTACGACTGTCTGCTTCCTTCATTGCAGCGCCACTAGGAATATCGTTTTTGTTTTCTCTCACTTTCATTGTTTCACCTTTCCCATATTTTTGTCTTTGAATATCAACAGAGTAAAGTTCCATGATGTCGTATGACTGACTAATTCCAACATTTCTCGTGTTGGTCATCACTGGTGTTATGCAAGAGCTTTGTTTCCCTGCGGAAGATTATTTTGCATAAAAGGACTTTGTTCGACTCGCACGTACTATTTGATTTCTTAATTGTATTGGTTTTATCTACACTTATACTACAGTTGATGATTGATACAGTCCAATTTCAGTTCTAGCAGAAATGAAACTTTTTTTTTTCGATGAGACTAGCAGAAATGAAATTGATACGGTCCAATTTCTCAATTTCATTGATATGGGCAGCTTCCTCCAGTAACCATAGTAGCAGCTGGGGCAGAAGAAGACGATTCCTGCGAAGCGCCATGGAAAGCGCATTCAAACTCGCAAAGGCAAGCGCAACGTCAAGCCTTCCAACTTCACGAAAGACATGGATGCTGACCGTGAGGTGACAAAGTTCATAAACCATTGCAAATGAGGTGAAGGCGGCCACGGCTGCGAACAAAGAAGGTGGCCAGTTTGGATGTAGACGATGTAGATTGTTGGCTAAACAATTTAAACCTGACACTGTTAAACATTATTTGTAATGCTGTGGCCTTGATGATATTTCAACTTTGGTGTTTTAGTTTCAAAAAAAATATTAGCAGCTGAGGCAGCAGGCTCCTCCACAATTGACGCCCACGGGAAAGTGGAGAAAGTGGCCAATCTAATGAGACAACATCCTCAATTACTTCAGAGCATCATTCGCTTCTATTACAGATCATCAATAAACTCTCCAAGTTCAACTTCTTCTTCTTTTTTAGAATAGATAAGTTTTTCTTTGGGTGAACGGACTACTATTACTGCTTTTAGATAGAAACAATTTGGATTTGTTTTTCTGCCTTTCTGGTGATGAAATTATCCATCGTCTTTCATTCTTCAGCTGCTTGCTAATCAGCTTGGATGTGAACCAGACCATATAAGTGATTTCAAATTGTAAACATGTGATACTCAACCAAGTATAGTAGCTGGTGCGGCAAAAGAATTTGTTTCTCAGGCAGGCTTGATAATCTCTGCATGTCATTTTGTTCCCTAAAGGTACACAGTTCATTTAGTCCTCAGTCAAGACACAAGATTAGTGTTTCTTATTTAGGAGTGGATGGCTCTTCTTTCTTACTTTATTGTTTACTTCAAGGCATTGATAGACGCAACATCTTCTGAAAGCAACCTTGAGGATGAGGCTGGTGTAAGAATGGTGGCTTTATTTGATCAAGGGGCTGGGTCTCCAGTCTCCAGCCATGGTGGCTTTATTTCATCATGAGGAGTGGGAATACGCACAGTAGTCGTTGGTGCACCACAGTTGTCAATGCACAGCATACGACAGATGTGTGTTGTTGATGATGTGATGCATTCCTTTGAGCACTTCAAAGCGTACTTCCAGGAGTTCACTCATCTGGATGCAAAGATTAAAGTGGATGCATAGGTCCCTGATACTCGTCTTCTCGTGGAAGTCCCCTTGGATTCTGGTGCTCTTGTGAAGGTTCGAGTAGTTCAGGTACTGAGTTTTACTTGGGACACCTAGAGACACCCGGTTTAGATGAATTGTGACTGGTTTTCAATTCTTATCATGGGTTTAGATAAATGCCCTTTGAGGGCTACAGCTTCTCGAGAAAAAGTTTTTTTTTTCTTCTACTCAATGAGTCAAAACATGTCCAAGTGACAGATTACTAGCTTTAGTTTTTCACAACTTCAGTATGTACTCACTCCACAGTCCCCAAACTCGGTATGTGTTCTGTTGTTATGTCTGCTAAGTAGCTTTACAAAGTTGTTGGATACAATCTGATTGTTTGCAAAGTTGGTGGAATTTGTAAACCCTGATGAACTGGTGTCCCATTGTCCAAAGAGGTCGAAGCTACATCAGCTGGCACTCTTCAAACATAGAGTAATATAGCTCCTGAAGAGAAACGACAGACACATCTAACATTAACCTACCATCTCTGACAGTAATATAGCTCCTGAAGAGGTTACGTTGAGAAATCTCGCTCACCGTCATAAGATGAGCTAGCCTCGAGAGCTAGATGCTATGCAATAAAACTCACATACACGAACTTAATTGAATCGTAATAGCAGGCTGCTGATAATTCTTAATATAAAGGATGGAAACTAAGCAGCACCAACTTTGTCAACTACGAAAGAGGTTCACAGAAATTTTATTTGACAGGTTACTTCTCCAATTAAATTCTAGACAGTTGACAGCAGCCAGCGCTACCACTTTGAAATTCAGTACATGAATGGAAAATCAACTGACTCAGTTGTATATGAGAATACAAGTGACCAAAAAACTGAGGATTTCGGAACCTCATCCAAGTAAAAAGAAGCATGGTGAAGTTTTACAAAGAAAGCACTTTGTGGAACTCAACAGTGTCTTTGGGAGAATTTTTCTGCTGGAAGATTAGCAACAACACCTTTCTTGGCATAATAATCAATCACCTGCAATTCAAAGTAATGACCCCTCATCAGAATTCAGAAATTGATAGAACACTGCCGATTGTAAAAAGGTGTAATACATGAGAATGCTCATATGCATATCCAGTACTTGAATAGAAAGAAGATCACATTTTGCTCTGCAAAGATTTCGACTGAAAGGCAGAAATCAACATAGATACTGAATATAGAAAATAACTCGAGACTAGTAACAGAGAATAAGATGACTCTGCAAGCCTTACTAAATTATCAAGCATTCACTACAGTGCTTGGGTTACCTTATTGCCAAGACAGCTAACTACACTTCTGCTTAATAGAAAAGGTTCACATATTTTACACAATCAGAAACATCAGCACCATGTGAGACAACAAACTACAGTTCTACTTGAAAAAAAGGTTCACATAATAGAAAAGTATTGCAGGAGAATTCAATAATTTCATTTATTTTAATTTTGGGGGTAAGAAAAGCTTTATTAGTAGTTTCCTAATAAGAAAATATATATATACAATCTTATCATATCTACAAGAGTTAATTATAATTACAATGGAACTAAACTTTCTAACATTGCCCCTCAAGTTGGAGCATAGATACCAATTATACCCAACTTGTCAATCCAATCTACAAATATTTGGTGTGACAAGCATTTAATGAATACATCCGCCAGTTGTTCTTCAGAAGTTACAAAGGGAAATCGAATAATTTCTTAACAAGGTTATCCCTGATGAAACGTCGATCAACCTCCACATGTTTGGTTCTATCATGCTGAACTGGGTTATGTGTAATTTCAATTGCTGCAGTGTTGTCACAATGTAAGTCCATAGGTTTCAGGTGCTTGTAACCCAATTTCTTCAATATATTTCGTATCCATAAAAATTCACACACTCTATGAGTCATTCTACGGTATTCAGCTTCAGCACTAGAACGGACAATCACATTGTGCTTCTTATTGCACCAAGTTACTAAACTTCCACTAATAAAGGTAAAGTATTCGAAAGTAGACGCCATATTAATCTTATCACATGCCCAATATGCATATGTGTACAGGGGCCAAACCAAGAATTCTTAATAGGTGGGATTTGAAATTTTTAGTGAACAAAATATTCCAGACGATTTAAAGAATTTTGTTAATAGAGATCACTTATTCGAATTACATTAGACACTAATTGTTGTCGCCCAACCTCAAGAAAGAAAATTTCGAACATAACCACGCAAATCAAATCCTCTAGAACTATGGTTTATTTTTAAGTATAGAACTATGGTTTCTCACCTAGGGTTTGGGTATGGCTGCCTCTGTAGCTTATTCTCTTCCACCTTCTTAGGCTCTCAATGGGCTTTTATTTCGATTCCTTCCAGTTACAATATTTTGTTTGAGGTAGTTGCTAGGTGATTGGATGAGCTATATGGAAGTTAGACTAGTAGTTTTCTGGTAGTCTAATTTCGGGCAAAAATGTTGTTTTACTTTGGTGATGTTTTTTTTGCCAGTACTATAGGGTCAAATGTTATATGTACGATGTTGATCAATGAATGAGTTGATGTTGAATCTAAAAAATATAAAAAATCCTAGAACTATACATACAAAAGAAAAAAACGAATGTAATTAGTCTTATATTAATTAATCCTGAATCAAACTGTAGGTGCTTTAACTCTCAAATTTGAAATATATCCATCCAAATTAAACAACTCAATCAATCGATTGAAATATATCCATGCAATATATACTTACAATTGAAATAGGATAGAGAGATATGTAGAGGAAGAAGATGAAAACAACTAACAAGCTTTGAGCTTTCATATATATGTCTAATTTTTATTAAGCTTTCATATATATGTCTAATTTTTATTAAGCTTTCATAGATAGCCAACTAGTCATATAAGAAATATTTTGTATCCAAACATTTTGGTGGGACTTGAGTCCCACTCTCCTTGCATGCACCTAGTTTCGCCCATGTATGTGTAGTCTGTAACTTTAAACTCACAATTCTTTGAAAATAATAGGCATTTACCTAGTGCAGATTGCAAGTATCTAAAAATACGCATCACAACATCCATGTGCTCCTCACTTGGATTATGCATAAATTGACTGACAACACTTACAACATATGCAAGATCAAGTCTAGTATGTGATAAATAAATCAATCTCCTTACTAAACTCTGATACATGCCCTTGTTAGTTGGAACTTGATCGGGATACAACGCCAACTTATGGTTCATCTCAATAGAAGTGTCAGCAGGTTTACAATCTAGCATTCTTATTTCAGCAAGAAGATCAAGTGCATACTTCTGTTGTGACAAAGTGATTCCACGCTTAAACCTTGCAACTTCAATTCTCAAGAAATACTTCACCTGATCCAAATCTTTCATCTCAAATTCTTGAGATAAACGCTCCTTCAAATTTTTCATCTCAATCGGATCATCACCTGTAACAACCATGTCATCCACATACACAATCAAAGCAGTAATCTTACCATCCTTGCGTTTGATGAACAAGATATGATCAGAGTTGCTTTGTCGATATCCAAACTTATTCATGACTCTAGAGAACCTTCTGAACCATGCTCTAGGAGATTACTTCAAACCCTACAAACCCTTCTTTAATCTATATACCTTTCCAACATCACATAACCTACAATTAACACCGGGAGGAATATCCATGTACACTTCTTTTTCAAAGTCTCCAATAAAGAAAGCATTCTTCATATCAAATTGGTGTAACAGCCAATCATGTCGAGCTGCTAAAGCAATAAGAATATGCACTATATTGATCTTGGCTACTAGAGCAAATGTCTTCTGATAATCAATTCCATTCCGTTGAGTAGCTTTTAGCAACTAGACGAACTTTATATCTATTAATGCTTCCATCTGCTTTTAGCTTTACTGTAAATACCCATCTACATCCAACTGTCTTCTTTCCGGGTGGTGCATGAACAGTCTCCCATGTTCCATTCTATTACAAAGCCTCTAGTTCGTCATTCATAGTCTGTTTTCACTTTGGATCCGCCAAGACATCCTGTACATTACTGGGAATAGATACTGTAGATAATTGATTAACAACAAGTGCATGTGATCCAGACAACCTATTGCGAGATACAAAGCTTACAATAAGGTATATGGCTTTGGCTTCTATGGTTGGTTCATATTGTTTCTTTGGAACCCCTTTTGTTTCCCGTTGAGATCTCTTAGGTACCATAACTTTTATGGGTTCAACTGTGGCATCAAATTCATTGAAATAAAACTATTATCAAATTCATTGAAATAAATTCCATAATGATAATACTACGTTATAAGCCACTGTATGTCTCCCATACGATGAAATAAATGCCATATCAGTATTGTCATTGTGGCATTTATTTCAATGAATTTGATAATAATTTTATTTCTATATTATGTTGTTGTTGGTGAATTTATATTGGGTATTGAAGCTATAATAGTTTTCTTCAGATTATACATATGAGTCAATTTTTTTTCCGTATTATGTTGATGTTGATGAATTTTTATCAAGTATAGGAGCATATAGTAGTTTTCTTCAAAATAGTTGGGTTAATTTTTTTTCCTATATTATATTGAAAATAAAAAATTTGGCATACCTTAGTTTTTATGGTTTAAGAGAAAGTGGATATAGCGCTATATAATGAATATATGGAGGTACAAAAGAGCTGTTTTAATACAGAATTTGATCTTCAACATATTTTAAATAGCTGTAGGAAAAAATTTGGAAAGACATTGAAATGGCAGCTCTAATTATTATAGATATTGACCTGTTGACAAAGTAGTGAGCAGAGATAAGTCTACTCAATCTAAGAATACTGGTACATAACCTGTTCTTCATTCGGAGATGTACAATCAATCTGAGAATACTGTTTGGCATTATACAATATTGCTTTGTACAATCATTCATATTATCCAAACAGACTTAGGTAATGAAGGGAACTATGGATTGATACATGTCTACCCTCTTATATATTTTGCTGATCATTGAAGTATACATCTTTTTTATTTTTGCCATGTAATACATCATTTGTTTCTGATTAGGAGATGTAGAATCAATCTAATCATACTTCTTTCTATCAATTATAGGTCCAGGTGGAACAATCTTTGGGCAGACATCTTATCAACAAACCCGCACCAGTGATGACAAATTTCAATATCAATTCATCAAAATTCATTATCAATTATTAATTATCTAACACAGATTTTGATAATTGTGATTGCATGTGTGATTGTCCATTATAACGATTTTAGAGATGCCGCTTACACATGCAGCCATTGCACTGCTTTATTCTGGTCAGGCGAAGCATTGAAAAAAAATGTGAAAAATCAATTGATATATACTCATTATTGTGAAAAAGGACAAGTCCAACTTCCTATGTCATATTCAACTCCAGCTTTTCTTGATGAATTGTTAAATCCAGATAATGGTAGAAAAAATGTATTATTTCGTAATAATATTAGAGTTTATAATTCCATGTTTGCTTTTACTTTTGTGGGGGCTAAAATTGAGCATAGCATAAACAATGGAGGAACTCCTTATGTATTTAAAATCTACGGATAAGTGCATCATTTGATGAGTTCTGTTTTACCTTCGGAAAGAGAATGTCCTAAATACACTCAATTATATGTATACGATACTGAAAATGAGATTTCAAACCAAATAACTGCTATTGATCCAAATCAAGCAAATAACAAAATTGATATTGATATTGTTAAAGGATTAGTGGAATTGTTAGATTAATGCAATCAATTAACCAAAGTGTATCGATATGTGAGAGATGATTTTGAGAATCAATCATTTCCCAATTTTGATGTGACTATACTTGATCGTGAAAAGACTGACAACAAACAATATGAATTAAGTTAATGTCATTACAATATCTACTTCTTTTTCCATATGGAGAGGATGGATTTAAAATTAATATGAAATTAAAACCAATTGCAAAAAAAAAAAGTGACAATCAAGATAGAAAATTAACAATGAACAAATTTGTATGTTATCAAATTCATGATAGAGAAAACAAATCAAGTACTTTATTAAAAGATAGAAGATTATTTCAATAATATTTAGTCGACTCATATGCAACTGTTGAAGAAAATCGTTTAGATTATATAAGACATCATCAACCAGAACTAAGATATGAAACATGGAATAATATATCAACGTTTGTTTCGAGTGAAATTGTCCAAGGTTCTGATGTCGTAAAAAGAGTTTTTTTTCCTGGTTCTCACACTGGCAGTCCAAGAGATATGATAAATAATTACCAAGATGCAATAAAAATTTGTAGAGAATACAGTAATCCCGATTTGTTCATCACTTTCATATGCAATGTGAAATAGCCAAAAAATTTGAGATATTTCGAAAACAAATCGGGCTACAAACTAGAAGATCGTCTTGATATTGTTTGTCGAATTTTTAAAATAAAAGTAGATAATATGATTTCTTATATTAAAGATGGAGAACCCTTTGGAGAAGTCCACGCTCATGTATGTACAATTGAATTTCAAAAAAGATGGTTACCCCATGCTTATTGATTATTTTGGCTTAAAGACAAATACAAATGTTATACAGCGGATGATGTAGATTCTAAAATTTCAGCAAAATTGTCTGATAAAAATATGAATCGAGAATTGTTTGAAATAATTAGTCAGCTTATGATTCATGGTCCTTGCGGTCAACTTCATCCATCTTGTCTGTGTATGCGAGACAAATTATGTACAAAATATGTTCCAAAACTATTTATTCCCAACACAATTTTTCAAGCAATAAAGTGTCCTCAATATAAACGTCGTGATGATGATTCACGTTCTGTAATTAAAAAAGGAGTTCATGTTGGTAATAATTATGTTGTACCGTATAATGCTAATTTGTTGTTGAAGTATAATGCTCATATAAACGTTGAATCATGTTCTCAGTCTATGTTAATAAAATATATATTCAAGTACATAAACAAAGGACCCGGTAGAGCTCGCATATTGGTTCATGACAATATAAATGATGAAATCCAAAATTATCTGAATTATCGATATTTAACTCCCCATGAGTTCGTATGTCGTTTATTTAAATTTTTCATTCATTCTAGATTTCCTGTAGTTTAATATTTAAAGATTCATTTACCCAACGAACAAAATGTTTGTTTTCATCAAGCTAATTCTCTTGAAAATGTGTTACAAAGTCCAGGTATAGAAACTACAATGTTGACTGCTTGGTTTACTGCGAACAAAATTCATAAGAAGGCAAAGAAATTAACATATACTCAATTTCTTACAATATTTGTGTGGAATGCTAATAAAAAATTATGGACGCCAAGGAAAAAATATTGCGTTCTCGGTATAATAGCACATGTGCCACCAAATGTGGGTGAATTGTATTATCTTAGAATGCTTTTGAATGTTCAAAAAGGATGTATCAATTTTAAGGCAATAAGAACGGTCAATGGGATGGTAGACGTACTCTACTTATCATGAAGCATGTCGAGATTTAGGATTACTAAGTGATTATAAAGAATGGCTCGAAGCATTGTTGTAATCTACTTCTACTTTTACTTTCACTTCTCCTCAAATTCATTATTTATTTATTACGATTATTCTATTTTGTAATGTCTCAGATCCTCAAGTTTTGTTTGATGCCTATTGGATTAACATGTCTGATGACATATCACACAAAATGAAATTAAATTTTAATATGTCAAATCTTACTATACCCGATGACGAATTAAAGAATGTTGTTCTACATGAACTTGAAAAATTGTCTAACATGTTGTCCAGTAGTTTAAAAAACCATCAATTATCAATGCCAAAGACACAACAAATACATCAACTCAACAATAGGCTTATTAGAGAAGAATTAGATTTTGATTCTGAAGCATTGAAACAAGAGCATTTTGACTTGATAACCAAACTAAATAATAATCAAAAAATTATATATGATGAGGTGATCAAAGCCGTAGAACAGAAGAACCCAAGATCATTTTTTATTTGTGGTAGCAGAGGTACATGTAAAACTTTTTTATGGAATACTATAATTTCAAGATTGAGATCCGAAGGTAAAATTGTTTTGGCCGTTACTTCATCATGCATTGCTTCATTATTGCTTCTGATAGGCAGAATAGCTCATTCACGTTTCAAAATGAAGCCGATTATAGATAAAGATTCAATTTGTAATATAAATAAACAAAGCAATCTTTCCGATTTGATTAAAAAGGCTAAATTAATAGTTTGGGATAAACCTCCTATGTGCGATAAATGGTGTATTGAATGGTGGAAAGAATACTGAGTGATATTTTGTCAAAAAAAGAAGAGTCATTTGGAGGAAAGCCAATTTTATTCAGTGGAGATTTTAGACAACATTGTCGGTGATACAAGGTTGTAGTAAAGAACAAGTCATTCAAGCATCTTTTAATAATTCATATTTGTGGCCTAACATGGCTGTATTTCATCTAACTGAAAATATGATATTGTCGACAATTGGTTTAACTCCTCTTGAAAAAATGAAATTAAAGATTTTGTTGAATGGATGCTACTGATAGGTGAAGGTCGATTGGAATCTAAATTTCCCATGGATGATCCCGATGTGAGTTGGATTGATATACCAAAAGATTTGTTGGTTGATGCCACAGTTAAACTCATAAAATCAATTTTTGAAGCAACTTATCCCAATTTTGATACCAAATACAATGATACAAATTATTCGAGAGAACGTGCTATTGTGACTCCCAAAAATATATTTTTTTCATGAAATCAATAACTATGCGATTAAATTAGTACTTAAAAATAACAAATCATATTTTAGTTCAGATTCCATTTCATATAATTCAGGTAACATCGATAATATTAATGTTTTGAATCCCATGAAATTTTTTTGAATAAGCTTGAGTTTAGAGGTTTGCCGACACACGAATTCATATTGAAAATTAGTATACCTATTATGTTATTAAGAAATTTAGATCAAATATGAGGTTTGTGTAGTGACACGAGGTTAATTATGACAAAATTATTTGAAAGATTAATAGAAGCAAAAAATACTTACTGAGAGTAACGTCGGACAAAAAGTACACATTCCAAGAATAGTACTGATAGAAATTGAAACTAAATGGCCGTTTATATTTAAAAGACGCCAGTTTCTTATTAGACCCTATTATGCAATGGCGATTAATAAAAGTCAAGGTCAATCATTAAATCAATTCGGAGTATATTTGTCGGAACCAGTTTTTACTTACGGATAGTTATACGTGGCATTATCGACAGTGACGTCTAAAAAAGGTCTTAAGATAATGATAAAAAATGGTAACGATGTGCCTAATAACTATACAAAAAATATAGTATATAGAGATGTATTGCAAAATATATAACACACAGGATAATACATACAATATATATTTTTTAGCTATGTATAAAAATACAAAGTATCTATTTTAATTTGATAATTCATTGTTTGGGCTACGACTTGAGATAACCCAGTCAAGGCTTCATTGACATGAGCCACAGCCTTATCAGGGCTCATCAGCGATAACATTCATGGGTTTCTACTTTCACTGTTCAAATGAACAGTATGACCAGTGCTCTCACACTTCCTATGTGTGAGCGATTGTGCTGAGTTTTCTTTCACGTTGCTCCCACCTCTGCCTATTAGTGAGCCTCCACGACTTACTCTTTGTTCCCATCTCTACATATCACTCTTACCCTCCACAAATCGCTCTTTTGCTCAATCGACTTCCCACAAACCCTGCCTCCACCGCTCAACAGAGCATCCTTACAAAGCCTGATCACTCTCAACTTCCCTCCGCCCATCGCTCTCAGCCTCGATGGACCCAACCTCTCTGAACATCACTACTGGACAAAGCCTGCCTCTGCATTAATTTCGTCTATGTCTCTCCTATGATCGTTTTCAAAGTTACGGTATCATATATGGATTGATTTGATGTTTTGATTCAATCATGTTTGATGTTGTCATTCAATCATGGGTTTTGGGTTTCTTGCTATGGTCGCTACAATCCAATTTTGGTTTGTTCCCAATTTTGTTGATTTTGAATCGATTTTAATTTTTTTTCGGTAGGATTCAATATTACTCACTTTTTGATTTCATATATGGTAGATTTGTACTTTTCTGTAGTCTATCATAGAATAAAAAAGATCAATTGATATACTCAGAAAAATGCTTAAGAACCTGAACCCCAGTTCCTTACCGATTTCGATCATGAAAAGGTTGTGAAAGGTTGTATCAGGGAAGTTAAAAATCAAGTTGTTTGTTGCTAGATTTCTATTCTAAACTTTGTTGCCGATTGATCTAGTTTGACCAATTAAAATGTGATGAAATATTATATTATAACTTTAGGACTTAGGAGAAGGATGAAAGGGCCACTAGCTAAGTTTGAAGCATCATCGATTACACGTGGAATCTGCCTTAGTTATATATAAATGGAAAAGTTTATAGAATATTAAAGTTGCTTCATCAAGATTAAGCTTCACCTTATGGTGTAACTTAGTTATAAGTAATTGACTCTCAATTTCTTTATTTGTTTATGAGGATGATGCTAGGGTCTATGATTTGGATCACTTCTCTTCCAGATGGTCTATGAAGATTTGCTGATAAATCACTATTTATCTGTGCAGAATATGGGCGTCATCAAATCATGGGTTATGTGTGTAATTAGTTGGGTAGATATATATGTATGTGATCAAATCATGAGTTATGTGTATAATTTAGAGTTGATTTGATTTGATGTTTTGCCTTGATCTCACTCTACACTTACGCACATCTTCATGAAGAACAATCTAGTATTTTGTTTGGTAAACCTTATAAGTCAAGTGTCTAACTAATTTTATCTGGATGTCATCTCTCTGACCAGATCAGATATTAATATTGGAATGTGTATATTAGGAGTGATGGCAAACTCAAACTCTAGCTTAATAAATTTCTTCTTTTATTTGGATGGGATGAATGTGCATATATGTTTCTTTGCCGATGTAGTCTCTTCTTATTTTTCTGTGCAATATCTCTCCTCTGTGTTCTTGAACTCCACCTTAGTATCGAATCTGACGAATCCCGTAATCATTTTAATCCTGATCCAAAATCATAATTTTTTTGAATATTATTATTAAGTTTTGTGATTTAAATTTTGACAGTGTTATGGGGATTAGGTTTTAATGGAACTGGCGAAGCGTGTGTCTTTGATGGAGAAGGATGATGATTTTATTTGCAGCTATTCAGAGGGGATGTGGATTAAGAATGTGTTTGAGGTTTGGGAGAAGAAGAATGTTAGCACGAACACAAAGTTATCTGAGGTATGATGCATTCGGCTTGAACTAATGTATTCAGTTTTCGACGGTAATTTTGGTTCAGGGATGAATGTTTTGATGTTGTATAGTACCCATCGTGTTGTGTATTGGTTTATCTTAATACTTCCAGTAGTCTTTTATCAAATTATAAATAATGCAACAAACTTCTATTGTTTGGTTTCTCTTTTTGTATCTTTCATGGCAACTTGGGAGTTTAGTGATTGTTTCATTAACTTCCCCCAAAAACATGTTTGCAAACAAGAATAAAGATACCTACATATATGATGATGTCAATTGCATATGTGGTGGAGTGGACATATAAGCTTTTAGGCCTATATGGGATGAAGGTTCCACAGTTGACACCTTCAAGAATTAGACTCCTCTCTTGCACCAGATCTTTTACATGTTCAAAAGCACATGACAGAATCAGCTACACACCCATCATTTTGCTTCAGGTTCTTTTTAGTTATAATATTGAGTGTCATCAACTAATATTTTATGTGCTTTTCTGATGTCACTGTAATATATTTTCTTCAGGAAGGTCTTAAGAAGACAATTGAGTCATACCCACACTTGAGGGCTGAATATAAAGCTATAAGAGAAGGCCCATCTAAAGCTTCTGTGTATCTTGAAAGTGGAAAAGGTATGACATTGATTTCATTTTTTTCGGTTTGCTTGAAGTTATTCATAATGTCACTAGGAAAAATCATGATAGAATTTTTATAATGGATTCAACATGAATGAAATTATTTGATATATTGCATTTCATTTGCTCTTTTGCTTACAGTTTTTGTGCATTACTCTAGAAGGATAAAAACAAGACACTGAGGGCACTCTTAGTCTTGATTATTATATGCTACAAGTTCATTGCATCTCAGGCTACAGTCATTACTATCATTTCAAAGTCTCTCATGTTCGCATTAATAATCATGTTCATCAAGGGCTATTTGCCAGACAATATACAAAATGTGACCGAGTATCATTACATTTTTCGAAGTCGATGCAGTTTTTTGATAGTCATGGAAGAAAGAAATACAACACTCTTACTAGAAATCTAGGACATTTTGCATTTTGACAATTGCTACTGCATTGGAATGAATTCATTTGAATTTTGACGTGGTTCTTAAGTGGCGATTTGATGTTACTATTGTTGCTAATTAGGTTTTTATATACAGTGAATTTGATCTAGCAAGTGTATGACTCAATTGGCTGACTTAAGAATGTGTTGCAAGATATATAACACTTTATATTTTGGGATAGAATATACATATTTTAACTACTGCAACTTTTCTAAATATACATGTTTACATAGTTATCTCTATTTTTTTACTACTAATTTCTCTATACATATATATATATATATATGCACACATATACATCTACAATTTGTATATTTGATTGATGGTCTTGCTATTTTTTTTCAAAGTCAACATTGAATGCTAAATAAATACATAAACACTGATATTTATAAAAAAAAATTTAGGGATTCCAAAGTTATCAAATGCCCATTACTTTGTGACCGACCAAACTTCGTGTCACATCAACTACTTCATCATCCTACTTCTGAAGGGAGGTTGGTTACACTCACATTAACATCCAAAGCCGTAATTGAGGTAAACCTTAATTTGTCACACTGCTACTGCTACTGCAACTTTTTTCTTTTTCTTTTTATCACATCTATAATAGGATATTCTTATAAGTCACAACAAGTATAAATTACAAATAATAGTTTAGAGTATCTTTATTAATGTATCTCAATGATTTTGCAGATACCTCTAGGATCTAGATTTATTGCGATTCCAGGTACATAATCAACAAAAAATCCAAGAAGGGTTATGGTAGAAGATTATTGGGTGCAAGATGGGAGGATAAGCCAAGATTCTTAAAGAAGCTCTCCTTGAAGTTCAAGGAACCAGAGAATACCATATTGTTCATCCTGGATAAATAAGTTTTCTCCAACCAATTTTTTATTTTATGTTAACTCGGTACATTTTGCAATCAAATTATGTGGAGATAAACCTCTTTCTAGGGAAGAAAAATTGTACTTATTTATTCTTCAACACCTACTTCACGCCGAATTCATGGAGTTGTAATCCACCCTCATCAAGTCAGTAATATCAGTTCTCTTTGATACACTTAATAAAGCTGATGGATACACTTTATAAAACATGGTTCTGTAATCAAATAAGTAGGTGAATACTTATTTGTAGCTTATGAGTTTTTGTAGCTGATTCACATGCCGACGCTCATAATCAAAGTAAAACAATAGTACAGATAAGTACAATAAAAAGAGCTTCAAAAAAATCCGATGAGGGCTCCAAAGACATTGGTGGATGCTTTTGTGCTCTTGGACAAGAACAAAAATGGTTATGTCAGCAAAAGTGAAATGGTCGAGGCCATTAATGAAACTACAACAGGAGAACGCTCTTTGGGGCTAATAGCATATTGACGACTGGAACTCTGATAATATCAGCCCTGAAATCGATGGCGAAGATTTACTCAGTCTTTTAACATGTAAGAACTTTACTCAGTCTAAATGAAATTTTTGCTGAATAAGGAACCAAATTTGATTTATAAGCTTTACATTCAACCAAGCTTTTGTTAAATATATTGATAATAAAAAAAAATATGATTTGGAAGATCTTGCCTGCTATTATTTGAGAATTTACTGTCTTCGTACAAATATCTGTTCATGAGTTGGGCTCTAATCGTTATTGGAAGTAAATTTAATTTGTAGGTATTTATTTAAGTTTAAAAAGAAGTATGTTGAGTTACTAGACTTTTTTATTAATGCATTTTCCCTCTTATTCAGAGGACAATGGATGAGACTAGAAGATTTGTCAAACGTACTGAAGTTGGACTTGAACCAACTAGCTTTCATACTTTGCTGTTGGACTATTGGAGATTTGATGAGGCGAACATTTGAAGAATCATGTGTGAGGGCATTGCTCTAATCAGAAGAAGAGAAGAATACAAAGAGGTAACCCCAATACATCCTGAGTTTAACTTTCTGTCTTTCTTAATTAATTGTTCTGCAATGCTAAATTTTGTTCTCATGTTATAGCATGTGTCTGTTTAGGTCCTTTTATGACATATATGACTGCTTCTCAAGATGATGACATTTAGCCTTCTTAATTTCTTTGATACTGCATATATTCTACTAGCAGACAAGAAATTGATGCAAGATTATTGTCGTCATTGCAATCAATCATGCAGGAGCAGGAGAGAAAGATCTATGTTCGAATGACAGTTTTGTGGTCTCTATTTTTTTTTTGTAACTTTGATGACTTATTATCATCTTAGATGATTTGAATGGTACCTTATGTAGTCATCGAAAGAGAAGTCTTTTATTTTAGTTTGGAAACTCTATATCAAACTCCATATATATAGCTTCTTATATTTGTATTTAGCTAATGTTGAAGTTGGTTCCTGTTCAACTTTAACTTCAGTTATGCTTTACTCAGGATGTTCTATGCTTTACTCACTGACTAATTTTCGTACATAAAAATGATTTGTAACAAAACTGCTTAAATTTTTATTTAGATGTAATTATTCAGATCTTCTTCGCTTTTATTTAATATAAGTTTAACTGATATCCGTGTCTCCACGCGGGAATCCACCTGGTTTATTATATGGGCGATAATCACCCTATTTCAAGTTTCTCTCGGTACCGATTATACTTGGCTTCTCTCTCATGTAAAATCTGAGATTCCAAAGGTGGAGCCAGTTAATTTCTCTCTCATGGCTCTTAATTAAAAGCTCGCTGCTTGTTTAACTTGACTATACCTGTAAAATATGTTGGAGATGCTCTAAAAAGCCTTCGCCACGAAATCCCTGTATAAAGCTATAATAAGCTGCAGAAGCTATGTTTTTCATTTATAAATAGTCATGTTTTATGATGATCGGGACTACTCATTGTATAGTAACATGTTTTAGTGCTTATTTGCTAGATCATGTTTAAACATTTGAGGTGGTTGTTGTGACGTCCCCATTGTTTGTTGGATCCAGTTTTATAAACCATGCTAACCAAGCATTTCTTTGATTGCAAAATGTATCCAGTGAAAGATGCACCCAGTTATGAAGTCCCGAGCGATATTGTTTCAATCAGATTTACTATTTGCAAATTGATCGCTAGCTGTCTACGAGACTTAGTTAGTTAATTTGCGAATCGCCGAATTTTTGAAAGAAAAAAAAAACGTCTGTTTCCGAATTTTTTGTAAGATTCAAAAAAAAAAATACGTTTTTTTTACCCAGCTGAATTATTCGCAAATTTTATGTTTTTCTAATAAAAAATGTAAAAGATATATACTTTATTTATTTGTTTGTTTATTTATTAAATTTTCCTAGTTTTCTTTCTTTGAAAAAATTTGACCAAATTTTTATGAATTTTATTCATATAAAATTATTAAATTATACACGTATGTATTTTTGACATTTAATTCACATGCATATCATATTTTACTAACAAAGCTTGCGTGACCGTATAATGAGACTCAGAGTTGCTGAATTCGTCACACCATCCCCAAGGCAAGAGCAGAGAGAGATTGTTTAGGGTTATTAACGGGATGGACGTTCCGGAACATGAGCGAGTGGCCTCTTCAATGTATTGTTGATCAAATATTTTTGGCAGTTGAGCAATCTGACGTTCCCGGGTGGCCTCTTCAATGTATCATAACACATACTTATGTCACCATATTATCGGGTGATAAGCCCGAGGTTGTTAACCCGGAGAGTCTGAGGAAAGTGGAAAAACTTCATAGTTTACAAGATGAAGGCCTTGGACAGCAAGCTTGTGCTATTTGTACGGAGGGCCTTGATGACCTTAATGGTGTAGAACAAGTCAAGAAGGGACTGATGCTGATCAGCTAACAGTTATTCTCCTGCTATGCGCACACATGGCTAAAAACAAGTTGCTTATGTCCGTTGAGTCGGTTCGAATTGCCAACTATGGAGGAAGAGGATGATGAAGGCCGGCGAGCCATCAAAGACCTCAGGGTGGCCGTTGCATTGGCCTCTGTTATTTGCAGGTGGTATATTAGCTAGTTTGATCGTTTGCAAATTGTTGAAGCAAAGCTGAGTTGATAAAACAGAAAGTATTGTACTCAGAGTAGTAGAACGTAGCTAAATTATGTATGGCTCTCCTTTTCTTTTTCTTTTACTTTTATTACAAAAGTGACTCTCTTTTACTATTTATACTCATAGCATTTGCCCAGTAACGATCACATTTCATAATACAAATAGATCAGTGAATGATGATAGGAATGAGTCGTAATTATGACTAATTGCATTGTCTTCTCTTCTGTCGGTTCTCTGTTATGATGTTAAGGCTGGGATTTTGCCATTCATGGCAGTCATTCTATGATGCTTTTCGTGACCAATAATCGCTTGATGGCGTACACAACTCTTTTTAGTATGAAACAATTTTTTATACAAAAAAATAAATAAAACAATTACAGAGTTGCTATTGGAATTTAAGAGCATATGCACCGGTGCTCCGATAGCACGAGCAGAGAGAAGGGAGGTGGGCCTTGCAGCGGCGACCGCTCGTTGACCAAGCTAAAAAGCAACTGGACGAGCAGAGATTGCTCGCTCAAAAGCACGAACAGAGGGAAGGAGCAGCTGCTCGTGCTGTACCGCTGCATATGCCCTAATGGAAAGAGTCTTGATCGAAACTAACAACAAAAACAAAAATGTCTGTGCTGCAAAGAAAGGGAAATATTACTTGCCCAAAGCGTGAGAAGGTAAAAATGGTTTTGAAAGTAGAGGCTGGTTGGCACGTGCCAGGGTTTATCATCACTGTCTTTCTTCTTCCCCTCCCAAAAATGAAATGATAAGAAAGATATTTATTTCCCACAACTCTCTATAATAATAAGTGAAAAATCTTCTGCAACTCCTTCATCTTCTTTATCTATCTATCTCTCTCTGTCTCTTCATTTCCCGCCCCAACAATCTCAGCCCCTCAAATTTTTATAGGGTTTGTTTTACCCAAATCCCTTAAACCCATGCAGTTAGGGGTTTTGGGAGGTTTATCTCTCTACCACTCTATATACTCAGCTCCTACTCCCGCAATGGCCGCCGTCGGAGCTCTCTCTCCATTTCCTTACAGCCTTCTCTGGCGGCCCACTTCTTCAAAACGCACCGTTTTATGCTCCGTCGGCTCTTCTGCTCCAACTACAACAGGTAAACAAAGCTTGCTTCTTTACACTTTAATTTTTAACTCTCTCGGTTTCTGTGAAAGTTAACATGAACAGTGTTTAGTTAATGTGTAGAGCTGATTGGAATTTCAAATAAATATCTTTGTGTTTTGAAGCTTATGAGATAGTGTTGTGTTTTTTATATGGAAAACTGTTCGGCAATCAGATTGTTGAGGTTCTGTTGTACTAGGAATGGTTGCTGTCTATGATTGATGTGTTGGTTTTTTTTTGAGATTGTGTCGATGCTTGTTTTTCGTTGTTTTGTTTAGGCACGCGTGGGTCTTCGAATGTTAGAAGATCAGGGAGAGTAGAGGGGCCTCGGAAAAGTATGGAGGATTCTGTTCAGAGAAAGATGGAGCAGTTTTACGAAGGGAGAGACGGTCCGCCACTGCGTGTTTTACCCATTGGTGGATTGGGTGAAATTGGGATGAACTGCATGCTGGTTGGGAATTATGATCGCTATATACTCATTGACGCCGGTATTATGTTTCCAGAGTACGTTTCTCATGCTAGTTTGTTAGTATGTGATTCGTATTATTGCTTCTCATTTCGTCTCTCTATGCCCCTGACCCTGATTTATATGTGATATGTACTTCAGCTTTGATGAACTTGGAGTCCAAAAGATAATACCTGATACCACATTTATCAGAAAATGGAAACATAAAATTGAAGCAATTGTCATTACGCATGGCCATGAAGATCACATTGGTGCATTGCCTTGGGTAAAGTTTCTTTCTGATCCTTCAAAATGCATTTAGCTTGTAGAAATATGGAATTCCCAAAAAAGCTAAACCAAATATCTTTGAAGCGTGAGTAATGCTCTATTTATAGTTTAGTGGGACTACAACTTGTTCTTGAAGTTGATACATTAATTTCGCTCTAAACAGGTGATTCCAGCTTTGGATCCAAGTACACCAATATTTGCATCATCCTTCACCATGGAGGTACATGGCCAACTTCATTTTGTGTGGTTTTCAGAAACTTCCTGTGCCATCATTCTTTTCCAATATGTAATAGTGAACAGCATTTGTTAATGTCGACCTCCCATAGAATGTCAATACTTGTCTAGCAGCTATCAATCTGTATTGTTTCACTCATTTTCCTATGCTTGTACTGTCAATCTATATGAGTCCTTTTTCCTTTTTGCTGTATATGCTTATCCTCTTATATATACATATTGTAAAAGACTGTGTTACCAATGATGTTCTAAACTAATTATTGACTCTTACAGCTTATTCGAAAACGTCTGAAGGAAAATGGTATATTCGTTCCATCTAGACTCAAGATGTTCAGAACAAAGAGGAAATTTATGGCCGGGCCTTTTGAAATTGAGCCTGTCCGGGTGACACATTCTATTCCGGACTGTTGCGGATTAGTCCTCCGCTGTGCTGATGGTACAATTCTTCATACTGGTGACTGGAAGGTAACTTTTCGTTGCTCAGTACATTATCTTATATCTATCTAAGTGTCAAGCCTAGTAACAATTTATCCTAAACAGATTGACGAATCACCACTGGATGGTCAAAGTTTTGATCGTGAAGGTTTGGAAGAACTTTCAAAAGAAGGAGTAACATTGGTATGCACCTGGGCCTATAAATCATATATATTTTTTGCTGCGAATTTGAAATATGCACCATACTGAGTTCATTGACTTCATTCTATCTTCTGCTAAAATCAAGAACAAAAAAAAGTCTAAGAGCCATAGTTAGTAACCCTGGCTGTGGCATATTATATATATGGCGAGCGTAATTTCACCATAATGGAGATGCATGACTTGTCCATGGAGGAAAGAATAGTCATCAACTGATTGACATTTGCTTTGCTTTGATTTGATTTGATTTTATATTGACCCAGATGATGAGTGACTCTACAAATGTACTCTCACCTGGAAGAACAACAAGTGAATCTTCTGTGGCAGATGCATTGATGAGGCATATTTCAGCAGCTCAAGGAAGGGTTATCACTACCCAGTTTGCTTCAAACATACATAGACTTGGAAGTGTGAAAGCTGCTGCTGATGCTACTGGTAGAAAGTTGGTAGGTTCTTATGAATGTATCCAACATAATGCATGATACTTAGTCTTCTTTTATCTACCTTGACGTGTCACGAATTTTATATTGTATTTGCTAGGTATTTGTTGGTATGTCTCTGAGGACTTATCTTGAAGCAGCTTGGAGGGATGGGAAGGCACCAATTGATCCTTCAACACTGGTAATTATGCAGAAAGGTTTATTTATTTATTTTGGAGACACCGCGTCTTTTGGATCTCTATATAAGTGATGACATATTCCTCCCTTGATAAGAAATCAAATCAAAATTCATGTTTCTCTACTTTAATTAGGTGAAAGTGGAGGACATTGATTCCTATGCTCCAAAGGATTTGCTAATTGTCACAACTGGCTCTCAAGTAAGTTTATCTATATGGCTTCGACTGACTGCTTCGTTCTATAATGTAAACTCTTTCCCTAGACATTTTTGCTTGCAAATGACTATATATGCTCTTGTGTCAGGCAGAACCACGTGCAGCTTTAAATCTTGCATCATTTGGAAGTAGCCATTCTGTCAAACTGACTAAGGAAGATATAATTTTATACTCTGCTAAGGTAATAAACCAATCTTCTCAGCATTGGTTTCTAATTCAGTATCGTACAGTGCTCACATTTTTGAGCTCTTGTATTCTCTTTCGGGTATAAGGAAACATTTCTAGATTTAGATCACATTATTACCACGTTAGCTTTTGTTTATTGGTCTACTGTTCGACACACTTAATCACATTTTGTCTACTTTTGGTAAATCATTCTGGAATCTGGATCTCACCTAAACTCACTACAAACAGAAGTTGAAACTGCCAAATGGAGAACATAAACTTATTTCTTTTCTGCATCTTTCCATTATTTCTTGATATGTATTCTTTAAACTAGCTTGTGGTCTTATTAATTCTCTAGAAAAGAGAAAAAAAGAAAGAAGATTGTTTCTTCCAGCTTTCAGCCTTGGATCAAACTTTGATAAACTGTGTTGCTACATGCTGGGATTTATTAATCTGTTGAGCCATTTTGACCTTGGTTCACCTTTCAGGTGATTCCTGGTAATGAATCTCGGGTAATGAAAATGTTAAACCGCATATCAGATATGGGATCAACAATAGTGATGGGTAGGAATGAGGGGCTGCACACATCTGGCCATGGATATCGTGGAGAACTGGTAAGCTTGAAACATTGCAAGTTTGAAATTCTGAAGCTCCAACTTCCCAATTTCTTTGGAATAAGTTCTTATTATTCTGAGCGGTGATAATAATAAAATTAACACATCTTATGTAGAAAATGACCATTGTTGTATTTTAATATATAATCTAAAAAAATGAAATGCAAATGTTATAAGGAATTTGTTCCTTGCTTTTTAGAAGAATGTAAAAGGGATAATTTTCTTGTTTTCTCTTTTCACCTACCAGGATGCTTATTTTTGCGCTAAATAAGGCAGAAGGTGACCTGGATATATCCTAGGTTTGGGATCTAGAGATCCTTAAGGAATTTTTATGTTTTTGCTGGTCTATATATTACAAAATCACCTTCCATGTTGATTTTTAGGGAACTGAATTTTACAGAACAGATAATATGTGATGATATTTTCTTCATATGCAATTTTCCTTTAGTTGCCAACATAACATAAATCTTTCTTTTGAAGGAGGAAGTGCTCAGAATCGTGAAGCCGCAGCACTTTCTGCCCATACATGGAGAACTCTTGTTTCTCAAAGAGCATGAATTGCTTGGAAAATCAACTGGCATCCATCACACCACCGTGAGTCGACGTGTTCTTTGTTTTTATATATCATAGTGGGTCATTATTCATGTCTGATAGAATGAATCATCTGCAATTCCTAAGTAGCAATCAGACAGAAGTATATTTGCCTAGCAATTGGTGGGAATGTTACTTTCAACCCTCCATAGTGTAGGTTTTTACTTTAAAGACTTTAAGAAAAATTAATGTATTTTTTTTATTTAAACTTGTACCTCCCTGTCAACCTTGTGAAAATTTAGAGGATCTGTTACCTAAAATCACAAAACAAGCAACTTAAACCGATCTTCTCTATGTTGGACTTCATTGTGCAGACTCCCCTATATGATTTTCTCACAACTATATTGAGCTGTGTCTTGTATAGTGCCAATTCAGCTTTTATCTGATCATTGTTGTCTTGCATGTGACACATATTTCAATGATAGTATGTGTGATGGTGGGTAGAATTTATTTTGTTGTATTAAGAAAGGATTTAAATTAATTAAGATAACAAATACAAAACTTTATCCATCACAGGTGATAAAGAATGGAGAAATGCTTGGGGTCTCTCATTTAAGAAACAGAAGGGTGCTTTCGAATGGTTTCACCTTGCTTGGAAAGGAGAATTTGCAGGTTGGTGATGGTTAAATCATTTTACCTAATTACTGAGATGTTAATTTAGCAAGTTCTGATAAACTTTCTCTTATGTTACAGTTGAAATATAGTGATGGTGATAAAGCATTTGGTACATCAACCGAACTTTGTGTTGATGAGAGACTTAAAATTGCCTTAGATGGCATAATAGTGGTCAGGTATAGCTCATAGATTCTTCCTTGACGTGTAAATTTCTCATGTTTCAATATAGTAAGCATCTTGATGTTCGTTGTGACATTGTTTGTTTGCTTGTCTGTCTCAAGCATGGAAATTTTACGCCCCCAAGATGTAAATGGTGGGGCTGAAAGTTGCATAAAAGGAAAGATAAGAATTACTACCCGATGTTTGTGGCTAGACAAAGGAAAGCTATATGATGCACTCTACAAAGCTGCCCATGCTGCACTATCAAGTTGCCCCATTAATTGTCCTTTACCTCACATGGAAAGAACAGTGTCTGAGGTTTTGAGAAAATTGGTAAGAAAATACAGTGGTAAAAGGCCAGAAGTTATTGCTATTGCCATGGAGAATCCAGCAGCAGTTCTTGCTGATGAGGTCAGAGAAAGACTATCTGGAAAATCTCATGTTGGTTCTGAGAGGTCGGCTTTGAGAAAAGTAACTAGTAGAAATTCAAATAAGAGTTGGTCTAGGACACAAGCAGATGAAGTGAAGGACAATGATGATTTGGAGAGTACTTCCCTGCAAACTTTTGAAGGTCTCTATTCTCTCTCTATGTGTGTCTGTGATATGCATGCATTTACTAATTTGTAGGTAAATGCTGGTCATGCTATAACTAACATGTCACTGATATATCTGAGTTTTTTCCTGCTGGACATGTTACTATCAGCATTGATTTCAAGTATTTTATTTTTAAAATTTTATCTCATTATGTGTAGATGATGGTGTAGAAGTCAAAGCACCGCTACCTGTGGAAGTTTCAACCAGTTCCAGTGTCCATTCTGAAACGCTTTCTTCCGAGTCGGATGAATTCTGGAATTCAATGGTTCAGTTATCAACTGGTGACAAAAAGTTAGTAGAAGATAAGAATTCTCTGGTTCTTGAAGAGGAACATTCAAAAAACGATATTCTTGAAAGCAGTGAAACACCAAAGCCTGTTAAACGGAACAAATGGAAGCCTGAGGAGGTTAAAAAGTTCATCGAAATGCGTGGAAAACTGCATAGCAGATTCCAAGTAGTGAAGGGGAGAATGGCGCTATGGGAAGAAATATCTAGAAACTTATTGGCTGAAGGGATCAATCGAAGCCCTGGGCAATGCAAATCGTTGTGGGCATCTTTGGTTCAGAAATATGAGGTTTGTTTATCTCCACCCTTTGTGCTTTCCCGTTCTGATTTATCCTCGCGCTAACCAGCAAAGTATCTGCTCTGCAAACAGGAAAGCAAGAGTGGAAAGAGAAGCTCAAAGAGTTGGCCATATTACGAGGAAATGAATGGAGCTTTATCTGATTCAGAGGCAATGGAAACAAAATGATTCGATGTACAAGAATGCCGATAATGGTATTTTCTCGCATTAACCAAATGGCTACTCATCAGCTACTTGGATTGGCTCATCATGTGTTTGTCAATGCGGGAAATGAATTCCAGATCGAGTAGTTAGAAAACCAGAAATGAGTTATTTGGAATGTTCCCACATAGCCTTGATGTATATCGTTCAATTCACTGTGATAGATAAGCCAAAGAGGGTAGGAGATGATCTATGTTTGGTAGAGGAAGATGTTTCTTTCTCCAATTTTGGTCCTACAACATATAGATACAGTAGCTGGTTTAGTCACCTAAGTTTGACTCATTTGAGCACTAGGATCATTCAACTTTCCATTTACTTGCTGATATGTCTCTTGGCAACTCTTCATGCTAGGCCGCTCCTGTGTGCGCATTACATGGACAGCTCAAGAGTCTTTTCTCCATCTCTAAGCTTCCCCTCCTACCTCATTAAAATTAATCCATACACACCCATTACAACCTTATCATCTCATGAGATATGTGATACTTCATGGATTAGAGTGATGTTTCTACAAAATTTAATGACCAGATTTAATCCATTTTTTCTCTGAACTTGCGTCCGAGAGTAGTTTGAAAAAAAGAGAAAATTAGCTCCTAAATGTAATAGAATTGTCTTCTCCTATTCCTATTCCTATTCCTATTAGGATTTGGGTTTTGGGCAGCAGGGAATAATAATTTTCTTGAGGCCCGAATCACTAGCTGCCGAATCCTAGCGAAATCAAGTCCCCTGGAGGCCTCTTGAATGAGCCATGACACATGGATATCTCACCTTTTCGAGATCAAGCTTGGCTTGGAGAAAGTGAAACTTGAGACAATTAAGGCAGGGGCGAAGCCAGAGATGAACACCCGGGGGGGGGGGGGGGGGGGGGTTTAGGGTTTTGGGCAGCAGGACAATTACTCGCTTGCTGCGCTCACATATGTTTCATGGAAATTGCATTGGCAAATGGCTTAAAAAAAGCTACTCATGTCCGTTGTGTCGATACGAGTGACCAAAAACTGTTGATGAATTCGAAGAGGATGATGAGGGCGATCCATGAGAGACCTCATGGTTGCCTACGCTGTTTGCAGTAACTGTGAGTGGTATAGTAACTAGTTTGCTCGCTTGCAAATTATTCAAGCAAAGCTAATTTCATCTCTTGAAGCTTTATTTATATGAGAAAGGATTAAATTCATCCATGGAGAGAGAGAAGATTAAAATAAGAATATTAAAGTCATTTTACATTTTGATTTCAAAATCGAGGTTGTCACGTCATCAAATTCATCAGTAATACGATTTTAAAGTCTGGATACTATTCTGATAGGTTTTAAAAGTTTGGGACAATTTTTAGTATAACACCAAGAGTGAATATCACGAGTGAATTTAATCCTATGAAAAATGATTTTAAGCCTCATTGGGGCTGGAGGCCTCAAATTTTACATAACATGCTACATCATTAGTATTAGGCCATATGATAGGCATTTTACACCACACAAAAATATCATATTCCTTATACAAATTTTATCGATATAGTAAAATGGAAGTAGAGGTCATTACCCGTTGAAGAAAGATGAGACTAAGTATTTTAGACGCAAATGTCAGAAAATAGACAGACTCGACCACACAGTAGATAATTAATTTAATAAAATAGTTAGACTCGACCTAAATTGACAAAAAAAAAACACATCAACACAGAAGACTTAGTGGAAGACTACCACGTAAATTTATAGATGATTCTAAGGAAGTTTGGTTGTCGAAATAAATAATGAAACACAAAATACGAAATAAAAACAGAAAATTAAAGTTATAAGAAATCAAATGGATTAAAGCATTAGGCACTTCTCTCCATCCTAGATAGTTTTGATCTACCCCAAACCCAATTCACACAACAAAGGATGAATACTTCCCACAATTAGCCCAAAATCACTAGGACACTAATTGTATTACACTATCTTAATTGACATGTTTCGGGGTTGGTAAACCGCCTCCACTTGATCCCCAATTGACAACCTTATGATGATAATATAAGACTAACCAATTAAAGTCATTAAGATATGTAAAATGTTTGAGAAACAACAAGGCTTCAAAAGCTACTGGTAAGTGCTTTTACATGACCTAGGAAAATCTTCACACAACGAATAATATTGTTTGCCTCTCCAGAATACATATTGATGTTAACACTCACATACATATTCAAGACCATAAACCCTAACACATGCATCTAAGCATGGACTCAAAGAAACATATGATAGAAATTATCAATGATGAAATAGTGAAGAAATTCTCATCCAAAATTATATAAATCACAAGGGGTTCAAAATCGAACATATTCAGGGCTTCGATCAGCCCGTAATTAGAGAGTTTAGCTACTCATGAAATAGAAAATTGAATCAAAGCAATCCATAGAAGATGATACAAACAAGATGAATAAGAACTTGGCTTGTGGTGTGCGTCTCTTTCCTGTCTCTCCTTGCTCTTCTATGTTGACTAGACTACCCAAAATCCCCCAAAAAGAGTATTTATATTTGCTGAATTCGGGCTAGTCCTTGTGCACTTAAGTTTTGGGCTCTCTCTCCTTGACAAGTCAACCTTTCTTTAATTCTTGGGGAAATGAAAAAAAAACAAAAACAGATAAGATTTCCAAAAAAAAAACTAACTTATGACATCAAGGTAAAAAAATGCCCAACTTATGACACATTTTTTTTTTCCAAAAAAACTCAGTTGACATCATTTCCTCCCAAAAAGACTCAATAAGTTATAAAACTCATTTTTTCTACCAATTTTGTCCTCATTTTCTAATTTGAATTCTAACTGTCCTCTTTAATTCACAGCTCTCTCTCTCTCTCTCTCTCTCCAGCCGAATCAGACGACAAGATTCACTGGACTTTGTAGCCCTTACCTTCACGAAACTAACCATAGCTTGGTTGCTTCTTAATTCAATCGGTATTTTCCAAATCGAAGAATTGAAGATTTTGAGATTTTGATGTTCAAAGGAAAATTCGACGTTTTGTAGTTAGAATTGGAGGATGTTGTAGAAGAGAACGTTGTTTGTTGTTTGATTTTGAACAGAATAAGTCTCGGGTCGCCAAAAAATGGAATGACAAAATGGGTGAATAAATCGACAGTTATCCAGACAGCTACATAGACAACTACTTAAATAGCTACCTAGACAGCATAGACAGCTACTTAAATAGCTACCTAGACAGCTATTTAGACAGCTACCCAGATCGCTACTTAGCATCTACAACCATAAAATCATAGGAAAAAAATGATGTGATGGAGTAATATATTGAATAAAAGACCCCATAATTAGATTCAACCTTACTTTCTCATCATATACAATTTCTCAAGAAAAAATGCTCACTTAATTTTGTATATATATGCATGTGAACCATAAAGAAGAAGAGATTAAGAGAGAAAGAATATGCTGAACCAGCTCCAACAATGTTGAAAACATCTTGCACACCCCTTTGCTCCGCAAACAGATTTTGCAAACCGAAAAAAGCTAGCAGTAAACAAACCAAGGCGTACTCCACCAACTATAGAGCCCCACGTGACTTGAATGAACCTTTTCTCCATTGCATCTCTCATCAAACGATGTTGTTCACGCTTATCTGGTGTGCTCCCAAGCTTCAGCATTATTTCAGCATCCTTGCTCTGGCAAAAGAAGCAGAACATCCTCACAAGTTTGAACAAATATAGTTTGCATGTAACCACAAAAGTAGCGCATCACTTTACATCAGTAAATAGTAAGTATCAACGAGACAACGATCCACGAAGAACACATAATGGAAGAAGCCTATATTTAAAGCCACTGTCTCAACTAGTCAATAACATTCGTGAAATCGACAGTCATAAGCTAGGAAAAACTTACAACTGAAGCAGATGCTTCCTTGCTACCACCGTACAACATCCCTGCAAAGACTCCGGCAACAGTTGTTGTGCCCCAGTTGACTGTCCCAACTAGTTTCGGAGAGTGCTTCACCAAAGAACACAATGCCAATCATTGGATACAAGTAGTAATGCATTTCCACATGGGCTTCAGAATTGTCCCATTGCATATAACAAATCTCTTTCTAAACAATGTTGTACAGATAAACAATGCCCGTCTAATTTGGATAACCAAATGTAGAGTTGGGCTGTCAGGCATTTTCACAAACACTTGGTGGGCACTTAAAATTCAACGGGATTCGCAAGTTACCGAAACTTATAACACCCAAAAACCCAAACTTTAAAAACCTTAAACTCATCAATTTAGCAAAACGCAATTCCCTCCAAAATCCTAAACCAGACATTGAAACGATCAATTGGAAATGGAAAAACGGACTAGTTGAATCTCCAGAATCAATTCGAAACTACTTGAACCCTAATATAGCAAACAAGTCAATATCTGGTCAAGCATGTTAGAAATAAAAAGTGAGCAGAGATTGTGATCCATTACATTTGATACAGCTTCTTCTGATTTCTCCTGAGCTTCTTCCAATTGAGTAGACAAATGAAACACTACCAATTTTGTCTTTCATCTTTACTTTATGGCTTTGACGGTACTACTTTTTCTCACTTTTATTTGATCATATATACCCGTGGAAGATGATTTTCTGATCAATCACCTTAATTAGTGGGGGCTTGAGCTTAACCCAAAACTGGTGCTAACAAAATCATCGCCATTATTGAGCTGTTTAGATTTATGAGGATGGAGGAGAGCTTCTGACCGGTGCTGTTCGGATTGAGTCGTGCACGGTAGAGAGATAGAGCGCTTTAGGTGATTAAGTCTGCAAAATGAGATGATATTTTTTGTAAATAATTTAAACAACATGTTTGTTATCTATTCAGAAAATAGAATGAATCTTTTTGGGATTGAAAATTTATAGTGAATTTTTGAGGAAATAGAAAGTTTAAACTGAGTTGTTTTCTTCTCATTTTTCCTTAATTCTTTTAGCTTCTGATTTCTTTTCCATAAGCCATATCAATATTAAACTGGATTGTAAGGTGCACAGAGCCGAATTTTTGATTTTAGGACCCGAGGCGAGCTCCAAGAATGGTGCCCCTTATTTCTAAAAAAAATTAATAATAATAATAAATAGCTGTTTTGCGTTAGATTGGAGTTTCGGGGTTGTGAAAAATCTGGGACAACACATCTCCAAAGAGAACGAAGAAGATGAAAAACTTAGGCATGTATATTCTCTCTAATCAAATATCTATTTTCTACATAAAAAAATAAAAAATGGGCTCCCAAAATTTTGGGCCTGAGGTGCCTCTATTAAAGTCCGGGCCTCAAGGCACAAATTCGTCAATGGGTTTCTTGATGTGGTTTGAGCTTTTAAACACTACTTTCTCATCAAAGTCAGATTTCCGAGCAGACTGATTTATGTGACTATAACAACCATAACTCCCGCTAGACACATGATAATCACGTTCTAGAAGAATCTATAGAAACTAGACACCCGGAGATTTCCAAGCATATAAAGATCATTTTCTGGTTTACCCTGAGCTGCTCTCAGTACTCTAATGAAGTTGACTAACCTGCACAGACAAATTTCCCAAATTAAGCTTTAAACTCCTTTTCTACTTCTTTTCTCCATATTGACTCAAAATACATATAAGATAATAAAATAACCTAATATTTCTGAATAAAAAATAAAAGAATAAGTATATGAGCATCAATCAATAGTATGGAGGTGCATATTTATGTACTGACCAAGAACCCCACACTTACCATTTGCTAGTCATCGAGCAAAATACTAAACTAAGACTCTAAAAAGACTCAACAATATATATACTACAAAAATCTAATGCCTTTAACATATTGTCTCAACAATCTTTCTAATATTGCAACACCAAGTTCACATGATATTTCAATTTTCAATTCACATAATTTCGAAGGTTAATGTCAATGCATGACACACATGTAATATGTAGGACAAAAACATAGTCATGATGAATACAAAGCTGAAGCATGCAGTAAACAAGTCAAGATTCAACTTCACATAGATATGCTTTCATAAGTGTTTCTCTCAAAATATGTCTAAGATATTCACTCAACTCAATTACTTGCCAAATCGACCAAACTATATGCTCAACTCTTGTAACTAATCTTTACAGATCAAAGGCTGCCCATCTTGAGGATCAACAAGGTCTTTCAAAGGTTGTAATGAGGCTAGGCTCATGAGTTTATAGAATAAAATGATATGGAATTCAAGTATAATTAGTTCTAAAACCTAGTAGAGCACCAAATGTAGAGACTTTTCTCACACTTTACACCCCTTGAATTTCTCCACCATTGTGTCTCTTTTATATAGCCGAATTTCATCTTGTTGGGTCTTTACTTCATTTTTTTCATCAATAGTTAACCTAGGTATCAAGCTAGACACCATAAAAACAAATTATTATTTTTAGTGAAGAATAACACTAGCTTGATACCCCATACTCATTTCTTCGTATCACCTTCATAAACTGTCACATTGGTCTTTATGTACCTATCTCATATAAACCTCTACTAAGTCCTAGAACAAAGGTAGAGATATAGCTAATCTATGTTTAAGGTTATGCAGGTGATGACAAAAAGTTTATCATGTAGGCTCAAAGTGGTTAACTAAGGGGTGCACAACTCGTGTACACAAAATTTGGGACACAGGCTACATATGGCCATAGTGGTAGATCCTAAATCCCTTTATCACTTCCTCAATTAAGATATTTATTGACTATAAGCTTTGATTAGCACAAGAGCGAGTTTTAGTATTCTCTAGAGTCCATTAACTTAATCTGCGGCAAGCAATTTATCACTCAATCAAATAAAGCATGTATATAACATATAGGCTCAATCGCCCACGGGTTAAACGAATCTCAACAATGTCTAAGCATACTCATACTTTATTCCAAGTTAACTTATTTCTACATTCACTACACATCCGCACATGCACCATACATCAAGATTAACCAAAGAAACTCATATCACAAACTCACATGTTCATATGCTTCACTTTTAGTCACAATTTTGGGATATATAATAACATTATAGACTAGTTAAGGGATCTTAAGACTCAAAAAATAAACCAAAAGACTCTTTTTGTGTTACTTTTCTTGACAGTTTTTACTTTTATATTTTGTTTTTCCATAATAGACTCAAAAACACACGAGAAAGCAAAGAAAAATACCAAAAACTGACACTAAGCTCTGATGGATCGAAACTTTTTCCTTTGATGCATCGAAGCATGCTCTCGGGTCTCATTCTAGAATAAACCTTTGATGGGTCGAGGATATTCCTCAATGGGTCGAAGGTAGCTCTCAGGTAAACTCCAAAAACTTGAAAATCAGACACTGCGCAACTCCACTTGCAGAATTTATATAGAATTAATTACAAATCGGAATTAGTTGAAATGTTTCAAGCATAAACTAGACACATAAAAAAACAATCTATCAAATTTTCAGAAATTTCAGAGACCTCGAACCATGTCAGATAAATTACACAAGACATCACATTGCACAGCTTTGCATTAACACGCAAAAACGAAAAATTTATACATAAACGCTAAGTATATGATATAAAACTTTACCCCATACTTGAAATTTGAATTATCCTCAATGTAAAACAAAGCTATAGCAAGTAATACATTAAACAAGTATGAAGCAAGACACATAACACATCACAAAACACACTACATGGAGAAAAATAAAGTAAAAGAGAAGAGATAAGAGATCAAATTTGTCAGCCATGCTTCTCCATCAACATGGGTTGTCTCCCAAGTAGCGCTAAGTTTAACATTTTCATCCAGACAGTGACACCAATCAATCCGTGACTGGTGCTGGGTTGAAGAACGCAACTTCTTCCACCAAACGCTCTTCCACAGGCTCATAAAAATGCTTGAGGCTATGTCCATTCACTTTGAATGTGCTCACATCTCTTGAATTTAGAATCTCAACTGCACCATGAGAAAATACATTGACCACAGTAAAAGGACCAATACATCTAGAATGAAGCTTACTTGAAAATGATTGTAGACACGAGTTGAATAACAAGACATTTTATCCAACAACAAAAGGCTTTCCCTTTATCATTTTTTCATGAAAAGCCTTGGTTTTCTCCTTATAAAACTGACTAGATTCATAAGCATTGTTCCAGATTTCATCCAACTCATTCAGTTGTAGCTTCTTATGAACATTAGCATCATCAACATCAAAATTGAACTGTTTTACCGCCCAATATGCTTTGTGCTCAAGCTCCACCGGTAGTTGACATGCTTTTCCATAAATCAACCTATAATGAGACATCCTAATAGGTGTTTTGTAAGCAGTTCGATATGCCCACAAAACTTCATCCAACCTTTGACTCCAATTCTTCCTGCTAGGAGCTACAATCTTTTCCAAAATCTTTTTGATCTCCCTGTTTGAGACCTCCACTTACCTGCTTGTCTGATGATGATAAGGTGTGGTCACCTTATGTGTAACATTGTACTTCCAAAGCAAAGAAGTAGAAGTCATGTTGCAAAAATGAGATCCTCCATCGCTAATGATATACCTGGGTGTGCCAAATCTTACAAATATAAACTTTAAGAACTTCAACACAGCAACATAACCATCAATTTTGGTGGCAACTGCCTCTACCCACTTTGAAACATAATCAACCGCAAGCAAGATATAAACATTAGAGTGAGAAGAAGGAAATGGACCCATGAAATCAATACCCCACACATCAAATATTTCTACAACTAAAATTGATTGTTGAGGCATCTGATCTCTAGCTCTTAAGTTACCTGTGAGTTGGCATCTAAGACATGTCACACTAAAGACGTGCGCATCTTGGAACAATGTTGGCCTAAAGAAGCTATATTCCAACACTTTACTTGCAATTTTCTTTCCACCAAAGTGGCCTCCTCCTACCTGTGTAAGACAAAAAGATAGGATTGATTGAAATTCAGAGTCAGGAACACACCTACGAATGATGAAGTCAGGGCAGTGCTTCCATAGATATGGATCATCCCACACATAATTCTTGGCTGTCTTCACTAGTTTGTCTTTTTGTGCTCTGGTGTAGTCAGAATTTTGAATAGCAAAAAGTTGCTCATCTGGGAAGCTCTCACGTAAGGAGAGATTGTCCTCCTCTGCATTAGAACCATGGGTCAAGTGACTCAAGTGGTCTGCTACCACATTTTTGGTCCCTTTCTTGTCCTTGATTTCCACATCAAACTCGTGAAGGAGTAGCAATCACCTGATCAATCTTGACTTTGCATCCTGCTTTGTCATAAAATATCTCAATGCAGCATGGTTAGAGAAAATATCACATTAGTTCCTAACAGATAAGATCTAAATTTCTCTAATGCAAATACAACAGCCAAAAGCTCATTCTCTATGGTTGTGCAAGAAGCATAATAAATCACATGGGGAAGCTTGTCCGGACGTTGCCCCAATACAGCACCTACAACATAGTTAGATGCATCACACATGAGCTCAAATGGAAGATTTCAATATGATGTTTAGATGATTAGTGCGGTGGTCAAGAGCTCTTTCAGCTTGTTGAAGGCAACAAGACACTCCTTAGTAAAGTCAAAAGCCACATCCTTTTGGAGCAATGCACATCTTGGAGAAAATCCTTGATAAACTTGCGATAAAAACTTGCATGTCCAAGAAAAGAATGCACCTCTCTCACAGAAGTGAGAGGTGGTAAGGTACGCACAATATCGACTTTCGCTTTATCTACTTCAATCCCCCTTTGAGAAACAACATTCCCTAATAGTATCCTTTGTTTAACCATAAAATGAACTTTCTCCCAATTCAAGAAAATATTCTTTTCAACACAAAGTTCTAAAACTAGAGATAAATTATGCAGACATAGGCCAAAAGAATCACCAAAAACTGAAAAGTCATCCATAAATACCTCAATGATCTTCTAAATCATGTCTGAAAAGATGTTCATCATGCATCTCTGGAACGTTGCTGGTGCATTGCACAATCCGAAAGGCATTCTCCTATATGCAAACGTGCCAAAAGGACAAGTGAAGGTGGTCTTCTCTGTCAATGGAAATCTGGTTGTAGCCAGAGTAGCAATCTAAAAAGAAATAATACGCATGACCTACAAGACGCTCCAACATTTGGTCAATAAAAGGGAGAGGGAAGTGATCTTTACGAGTTGTAGCATTGAGCTTGTGATAGTCTATGCAAAATCTGCATCCTGTCTTAACTCGCTGAGGCACTAACACATCCTCATCATTCTTGATAACTGTGATGCCCGATCTCTTGGGTACATCCTGCACAAGGATTACCCATCTACTATCAAAGATAGCATAAATAATACCTGCATTCAGAAACTTGATAAGTTATTTCTTAACCATATCCATCATGGGTGGGTTGAGTCTCCGTTGGGCCTCCCTTGTTGGCTTGCTCCATCTTCAAGGAATATTCTATGAGTGCACATTGTTGGGTCAATTCCTTTGATGTGTGCAATTGTCCAACCAATTGCCTCTTTATATTCTCTAAGCACGGTGAGAAACTTCTCCTTTTGAAGTTCAGTGAACTTTAAAGATATGATGACCGGTAAAGTTTTACCATCTCCAATGAATGCATAATTCAAATGCTCAGATAAAGGTTTAAGCTCCAACTCTGGTGCTTTCACAATAGAAGGAAGAAGCTTGTTATTGGAAGCCAGAAGGGAAAGAACTTTAGAATTGCCTTTCACATATGACATTGACTCAAGGGCTGCCATAACATCATCATACTCATCTCTCCTCCCCAACTCATCAGCGGAATTGATTCTCAGAAGTTCTTCATCCTCGACGGGTCGATCATGGGTAATTAGTTCCTTGAGTTCATCCAATTCTTGAGCAATCTGGGAGTTTTCGATGGATCGAAGCAAGCTTCTAGAAATTTTCTTCCACCTTCTTCAAGTGCTTTCTTCAATGCATCCTCTTTCACTGAATATTGCATATATTCCTGTACAAAACTGTCAAAAGTATCAATGGAACAACAAGAATACAAATCTTTTTCACCTGGATGCTTCATAGCTTCAAAGATATTGAAGCGAATCTTTTTCCCATCAACTTTCATGGAAAGTGTTCCACTGAAATAATGTATCTTGGTCCTAGCAGTCCTCAAGAATGGATGACTAAGAATCAATGGTAACTCAGATGGTTGAGGCTCCGCTTCCATCTCCAAAACAAAGAAATCACCTAGAAAGATCAAATTGCCAACTTGCACTAAGACATCTTCAACAAAACCTCTAGGATAGCAATTAGATCTATCAACCAATTTTATAGTCACAACTGTAGGTTGTAATGCACTTATATTCAAAGTTTCATAAACAAAGTATGGCATTGAGTTAATAGATATACCCAAATCAAGCAAAACACTAGTAAAGTTAGTGCTACCAATTGTGCAAGGGACTGTGAATCATCCTGGATCTGCCATTTTTGGAGGTAGTTTCCTTTGGAGTACTGCAGATACCTTATCACTCTATGCAACAGTCTCAGTGCTCGTGAACTTCCTTTTCATGGTACAAAGCTTCTTAAGAAACTTTGCATATTTAGGAATTTTCTTAATCGCATCAAGTAAAGGAATGTTCACTTGGACATTCCGAAATGTGTCCAATATCTCCTGCTCCACCATGTCTTTCTTCTTCTTTTGAAGCTTGCTAGGAAATAGAACATGCGAGGAAACCAAAGGAGAGGGTTTAGAGGGTACCTTACCTGATTTTTGAGCTGCTAACTTTTGATGTTCGAAGGTTGTCTTCGATGGGTCAAGAGTTTCTTTCGACCCATCGAAGCATGCACCCGAGTTCTACTCTGTTGCATCTCCCGATGGATCGAGAGCTATTGCCTTCGATCCATCGAAGGGTGCTCTCGGGTTTTCCCCAATTTACTGATATGGCACCACTTATTCTAGCATCGGTTCCTTCCATTCTTGAGACTTCTTGACAAGCCTTGGGCTATCTTCTAACGATTTTTCACTGCTCAAGGTGATGACATTGGTTTCATGTTGGCTTCTAGGATTTGGAACAACATTTAACGGGCTCTCTCGATGACATTTGTTGCTGAAGTTGATTCACTTGTTTCTCTAAAAGCTCAAATGCCTTGCTGGAGTTCTTAATGAATACCTCAATTCCCTCAAGCTTAGCCAATATAGCTAGGAGAGCAAGATCAGTAGTTGGTGTTACAGCTTGTTGTTGCACTTGTTGGATCTCAGGTCTAGGCTTGAATCCAGGAGGTGGATTGAGGACATTGGTGTTATTTCCATAGCTGAAGTTTGGATGATTCCTCCATCCCGGATTGTAGGTGTGAGAGAATGGATTTTTTCTTGCCCTTTGTTGTTGCACAAAGTTAACCTATTCATCTTCTGGAACAAAGGGATAAGTCTCTTGAGTATGATCAGTGAGTCAACAAATAGAGCATACCTGAGCTGGAGAAGCCGAAGGTAATGTTTGACTTTTGATAGAACCAGTAATAGTATCCAACTTCTTCTCAATGGCACTCATCCTCTTCTCCATACCTAGGTCTATAGAGACCTCAAATACAACCTGTTTTCTTCTTGCCAAAGTGCGCTATGTAGTGTAGAATTGCTTGGAATTCTCAAATAACCTCTCAATGATATATTGGGCTTACTCACCAGTTTGGTACATAAACATTTCTCCACATGTTGAATCTACTTTTGTCTTGTTTTCTGGTTCCAAACCCTCATAGAAGAATGTCATTCTATCTTCCAAATCATACCCATGGTGTGGACACTTTCTCAACATCTCCTTAAAGTGAGCCCATGCCTCATGAACCATATCTCCTTCTTTCTGACAAAGCTATGGATCTCCTTCTTCAACTGTTTAGTGCGTTGTGCTGAGAAATATTCCTTCAAGAATGCTGCCTTTATCTCTACCCATGAATTGATCGACCTAGGCTCCAAAGAGTTTACCATGTCTTCACTTCTTCTTTCAAAGAGAAGGGAAACAATATCAGCTTCAACACATTAGATTCAATGTTCTGCAATATCTGGGTCAAGGCTAACTCCTCAAGCTCAACTAGGTGCTGTTGAGGCTCCAAAGAGTTTACCATGTCTTCGCTTCTTCTTTCAAAGAGAAGGGAAACAATATCAGCTTCAACACATTAGATTCAATATTCTGCAAATTCTGGGTCAAGGCTAACTCCTCAACCTCAGCCAGGTGTTGTTGAAGTGAGGAAGGGTTGCAAGAAATGAAGGTGGCACTGAATAATTGCCAAGTGTTAGGATCACAATAGATGATGAAGTTCCTGTTGCACTAGGTACAAAGGAGTTCATCAGTTTCTTTAGTTGTTCTCCCACTGTTGTTGGTGATGACTGTGGCATTTCTTCTTCTTCAGACTCTGAATCGGTTTCTACTGTTAGCTTAGGATCAGGCAACCATCTAGTATTTCCAACCTCCAGTTTTGCTAGCCTCTTCTGCTTTCGGTCCTATCTTGCTGAGCGTTCGATTTTATGATCAAGTAGCAAAGGCTCAATTCTTCTAGACTTTTGAGTATGCATGCAGTAAGTACCCGCACACAAAAGACATGTTAGACACTAAAAACTAAATAACACAAAATTAAAACAAAAGACACTTTAAAGTATAAAGAGTTAATCTTTTCCCGGAGACACAGCGCTAAAATTTGATACGCAAAAAATTACTTATCAAAGATAGTCCCTACTAACTATCCAAATATGCTAAAAAATATCAATGTAGTGCAATGGAAGTAGGAGTCATCCCGCAGAGGACTGATGAGATTAATCACTTCATATATAACGAATATAATTCATCCATTTTTACATTTTATCTAAAACAATTCCTTATACAACTGTGATTCTTCTATTAGCACAAGATCGGTAATCGTTCTCTGGGAAAACTCAAAGCCAATATCAGGAGATTCTCACTATTGAGTTGGATATATCAAATAATCAAGTATGAGTAATCGATGGCGTATGTATCATATTTAAGGAATGCAACAATCAAGAGTCTCAAATACTTGCTATATGAGAACATGTCAAATCCTTAGCAAGATGTAAAATCGTAAACTAACAAGGGAAGGATGTAATTTACAGTAGAGCACTATAGCTTGGCTCAATCGCCATTCCTTAACCTTAACCAAGAATGCCAAACGCACTAAATTCCAACCATCATCTTTGATTTCAATATTGAAGTCAAAGGTAGTTATTCTAACCACGGCAAGCGGTTCAGTGGAAGTATTGAGTCTCGTTACGGAAACATTTGATATGGAATCCCCACGTCATGCGTTCGAACGTTGGCAGCGTCAAAATTTATTTGCTCAATTATAAACGTGGTCAGGCATATATTGCGCTGCAATGCACAGTTAAACTATATTACATGGGCCGAGAGATTTATCCTAGGCCTAACTAAGAAGTCTTTAGGTTACCCTTAATACCTCAAAAAAGAAAGTAGCTATTCTGAAAATTACAAAATTACAAAATCTATATCTATTAAATATTACAAAATTAGATCTAATAAATATGTGTTTTAGGTTCTTTATTTGATCTTCTTATATTGATTTTGTGATTTCTTGTTCTTGCATTGCAACGTACGAATTTTTTTTTCTCTCAAACATATTTAGTTCTCAGGAGATGTATTCGATCTTAAGATTTATCAATTTGTTGTTGTGTTTTTATTTATCTTAAACAAAAGGGTAATCTTGGTTTTATAGAATTAGAAATCTTCTCACAAATTCACAAAAATTAATTTTGTACATATGATATAACACACCACATAAAATTGAGGCATACATATTATAAGCTCATTGAGACTTCTAACATTACCCTATTTATATATTAACCGCGATCGATCAGAAGTAGAACATTATTATAACTTATATATATGTTTGGCCAGAGGCTCCCTTTTATTATTATTATTTCCGTGTAACAAACATAATTAGTGGGACAAAAAGGCTTGTTTTAGTGGGACATTTTTTATGCTTGGCTCTTCTTTGGCTCCTAATGAAGTTTTGAGCTCCAGGATATCTCAATTTTCTGAATAAGTGCAAATGTGACCACTATTTGAGAAACATATATTTCAATGTCTAAGAATATTGCAGACGTAACATAGGCGTGTGTTTAACGTGGAAGCACAATTGGACAAAAGTCAGAAGTCAGAAGTTGGGAGTCGGCAATTGACCCTTCAAACATAACACATTACTCTACAAACTTCTGGAACGTTGAAAATCTTGGTCTCTTCTTTACATTTTACGCCCTTTTCTGAGGTCATCTGTGATTTTTAAGTGTGCTCGAAAACTCATAGCAGCTTCTTCCTGTGAGCATGGAACATGCTGGAGATTGTGTTTCCAAAGTGTATATATTGCTATACATGTTTCATGGCTATGATCATATTCACTTCATTTCAGTCTTCTTGAATTGACCGGGTTTCTCTTATTTGTTCTTATAGATTACACTAGTACGTTTTAGTTCAGTTTTCTATATGAAGAGTACTATTAGAGGATGTGAGCTTGTATTCAGCTACTTTGATGAAGACAGAGACGGGAAGATTTCCCCGTCGGAGCTAAGAAACCGCCTAGGGCTGATGGGAGGAGAGATGCTGCAAATCGAGGCGGAGAGTGCGGTGGAGATGTTGGACTCCGACGGGGACGGCTTTCTAGGCTTGGATGACCTTGTTGAGTTGATGGAAGGTGGAGAAGAGGAAGAGAAAATGAAGGGTTTAAGGGAGGCTTTTCAAGTGTATGATGTGGAAGGGTGTGGATTCATAACACCCAAGAGCTTGAAGAGAAGGCTTAGCAGATTGGGAGAGTCCAAGTCCATTGAAGAATGCAAGGTTATGATCAGTCAGTTTGATTTGAATGGAGATGGCCTCATCAGCTTCGAAGAGTTCGCAATTATGATGAAGTGAAGAGAAATAGGAACTTTGCCTTGCTAATTTGTGTTCAGTGTATATAAAATGACCTTGTCGTCGAGCAAGGATCCTTTTCTTTTGTATTCATATAAATTTTCCACATATATACCGAGGCACGGAGTGAGGGGTGCTTGGTTTGCTGCAGCACCTCCAACTTTTTTACCCAAAAAAAAGTTCATACATATATACTCAGAAAATTTACATACTAACAAGCCTCAACCTACTGTTCACGTGATGCCCTAGCTAACCTAACCCTACCCATGCCGCATGTGCCAGGGAAATGAAACCTAACTGATCAAAAATCACTCGCTTACTGTTTTGGATAGGATTTCTCCATTCTTCTCGCTTCGCTTACTGTTCTGGATACATCGATTCTCTCTCGCTACTTGATCGTCTCTCTCTCGCCATTGACTTCTTTGAGTCTCTCACTTTCGTCCATCGATTCCTAATTATCTCTCTGAGGCTCTGGCCTTCGCTATTTCTGTCAGTTCTTGGCTTTGGGTCTCTATCACTTCAATCTCGAGGTCTCTCTCGCCATCGCCTAGCGTCAAAGTCGACGGCCTCCTCTCTCACTGATCATCCCAAGATCGAGCGATTTGGATCGTGGAATCATCATGTTCTGAGCTTTACCCAGTTCGTATTTTTTTGCTGGGTTGGTTGATTTCGAGCTCAATTTAGAGGGCTGGAGTTGGGGTTTCGAACATTCTCAGGTAACCTTTTTTTTTCACTATATTTTGATTGATGTGGTGATTTCACTACAAGAAAACAGCACTTAGACCACGGAAACGTAATTGTTCCGTGCTCCAAGTGAAACTTAGACGACGGAGACTTCTCCGACGTCCAAGTACCACCTGGACGACGGAGAATACCATCTCCGTCGTCCAGGTTATAACCTGGAGGACGGAGAAGACTCCGAGGTCCAGGTGGCCACCTGGACGACGGAGATGGTATTCTCCATCGTCCAGGTGATCACCTGGACCTCGGAGACTTCTCTGTCCTCCAGGTGATCACCTGGACGACGGAGAATACCATCTTCGTCGTCCAGGTGGCCACCTGGACCTCGGAGTCTTCTCCGTTGTCCAGGTGATCACCTAGACAACGGACCGACACGCCGTGGTCCGAGTAACTTCCACTTAGACGACGTACTGACACCTCCGTCGTCTAAGTGAAGCATTATATAAGACCGATGCCAAACTCTCTTCATTCCATCCGATCCTTTGTCCCGCGGGAAATTTTAAAGATCGAAGAAAAAGGAGAAGGGAGAAGGAGAAGGAGAAGGCCAGGATCAGGATCAGGGATCTCCGCTGACTAGCTAGCTAGCTTAATTAACTGATATCGAGAAGGCCAGCAGGTACGTACGCAGTTAAAATTTGCTTAATATATATTTAGTGAAAACGTACATACATGCATGGATGTTAGCTATATATACAGATTAAATTACGTACGTAGTTGATGGATCGATGTAGATCGAGTACGTATAATTTAGCGTAAATTAATGGACTAATATATATATATGTAATAATTAAATAATTATAATATTTTGTAGCAGTATGGACAAGAGTTGGATGAAGTTGAAGAATAGATGTGATGTCCGGTATATGGATGGAATTAGCGAATTTGTGAATTTTGCGATAGAACATGGTCAGGGAAAGAAGCGTTTCAGGTGTCCGTGCCAGAAATGTCTTAATTGTCAATATGTGGAGGTTAATGTTATGGTGCAACACCTGTACGAAAATGGTATGATGTGGAGTTACACTACATGGAGCGAGCATGGTGAAGCAGTAGAGTTCAGCGCAGCAGACTTCAGCTCAGGGTACAGTTACCATGGTGCCTCATCCAGCGGCAGTGGTGCCGGACCCCCAGCTTGCAACCCAACTGCAGATTTAGTCCATGATGCGTTTCCGGGATGTAGTCATGGTGGACACCAACACCAAGACGGAGGTTACAGTACCACTAATGAGCATGATGACACATTCCCCGCAGCTAGCTTGGCCACTGACACCAGTGAGATGGATAAGTACAACTGGATGTTACTTGAAGCGCGGACCCCGGTGTTCCCTGGATGTTGAGAGAATGTGTTGCAATATGTGATGGAGCAAATGAAGATAAAAGTGAAGCACAAAATATCAGTGAGTGCTTTTGACGAAATTCAGGAGCAAATATGTAAGTTGCTTCCTGATGATCACAATTATCCTAAATCTCATTATAAGGTTAGAAATATCTTGAGCAGCCTCGGCCTAAAGTATAGGATAATTGACGCATGTCCGAATGATTGTGTGCTATTTTACAAAGAGTATAAAGATTTGGACTATTGTCCCGTATGTGGCCAATGCAGATTCCAGGTGAATAGGAAGAGTTCGAAAAAGAGAATTCCTGTGAAAGTTGTTCGATATTTTCCCTTGATTCCCAGATTGCAGCGCCTGTACATGTCTCTACACATAGCAGAGGCGATGCGATGCGATGGTACGCAGAAAAGCGAATAGATGACGATATCCTGCGACATGCCGCGGATGGGGAGGGTTTCAAACATTTCGACAGAGAATTTGGAGACTTTGCTGTAGAGGTTATAAATGTTAGACTCGGCCTATCTACAGACGGATTCAATCCTTGGGGAAGTAATAGCTCCGCCGTCAGCACTTGGCCAGTTATTCTGATGCCGTACAACTTGCCTCCGTGGATGTGCATGAACAAGGAATTTAATTTCCTTACTGTACTAATTCCAGGTCCTAAATCTCCAGGGAAGTGCTTAGATGTCTACCTCAGACCTTTGATCGACGAGCTGAAACTGTTGTGGGAAAATGGAGTCCCAACTTATGACAAATTCACTGACACGATGTTCACGATGAGGGCTGCCGTAATGTGGACAATCAGCGATTTTCCAGCGTATGGGATGTTGGCAGCCTGCAGGACAAAAGGATATAATGGATGTCTTATATGTTTGGACGACGTGAACTCTAGTTGGCACGCGGGGAAGGTGTGTTACTTGGGTCACCGTAGATGGCTTCCTCACGACCACCCGTGGCAATAGGATGAAACTCATTTCGACGGGACGGTAGAGAACAATCCTAAACCCCGTAGTTGGTCGGGCGAAGAGATTTTAGAGAGGTTGAGCTATTTCGACTTTGGTGTGTTGACCAATGACGTGGATGTAAAGAAATGCAATCAAATTCCTCCACATGATCTGAGCTATTGGGATCACAAGAGTATATTCTTTGAACTCCCTTACTGGTCGAAGTTGAAGCTGAGGAACAACTTGGACGCGATGCACATAGAAAAGAATGTGTGCGACAGCGTGGTGGGAACAATTCTCGGTATTAAGTTCAAGACTAAAGATACTCCCAAAGCGCGCAAAGATTTGGAATCAATGAATCTACGTCGTCCCTTGTGGTTGAGGAGGGATAGGAAATGAGTGTACAACAAGATGCCAGCTGCACCTTACACAGTGAAGCCGACACTTAGACGTTATGTATTTCACTGGTTTAAGGGCGTTCGTTATCCGGCTACGTATGCAACTACTATAACTGGAGCAGTGGACGAGGTGCAACACAAGTTTGTTGGTCTAAAGACACATGACTATCACGTTATGCTGCAACGTCTGATTCCAGTGGTAATTCGACCATACTTGCCTCGTGACGTCGTAGAACCAATAGTGGCATTGTGCAGGTGGTGGCAGAGGTTATGCGCCAGACAATTAAAAAAGTCAGATGTGGTGGAATTGCAACAACAAATTGTGCACATCATTTGCAAACTAGAGAGGATTTTTTTCCCCTGCTTTCTTTGACATCATGATTCACCTAATGATCCACCTGCCCGAGCAGGTGCTCATTTCTGGTCCGGTCCAGTACACTTGGATGTATCCTCAAGAAAGGTATGTACGACTAATTAATTATACAGGTTTTTCGATTCATAATTTTTTCCACTGGAGATTACTAGCTAGCTATATGTACTTATTCTTATTGTACGTTTGATTTTGTAGACAGCTTGGACAGTATAAGTCATTCGTCAAAAACAGGTCGGCCCCGGATGGCTCCATAGCAGAGACATATCTAATGCATGAGTGTGTTACTTACTGCAACAGGTACCTCAAAGATCCACCACCTCCCACTGCCTCCGATCCCAGTGCCCACATCAATCTTTTTGTCGTCACCAATGTCGTCCGACCGTTTAGAGGAGTATTAAAGGAATCGTTAACACGGGAAGAACTTATTGAGGCACATTGGGTAGTGTTGCGAGACTGTGATGAAGTTGAGCCGTACATGATGTCATACAGGGAGAGGCTTCAGGCGTTAAATCAAAACAAGAGTTCGGCGTGGATTGAGAAAATGGTTAAGAAGAAGTTTCCCGATTATTTCTTCCAATGGGTACGTACGTATGTCTCGGTATTTAATTAGTAATTTATATACATATCGATCATGTTTGTAGAAAGTAAACCCTTATATTAATTTGCCCTTTTTCGCAGATGATTGATCTGCAAAAATCTGAAAACCACGGGGGGTGGTGGTCATGGCCAAAGCACTTGCTAGCAGGGAAGCCGATTAAACACTATATTTATCCCGGATGTTTTGTGAACGGTGTAAAGTTCCATTCATTGGCCCGAGACGAAGGAAGAAGAACACAAAAGAGTGGGGTAGCGGTTGGGAAAGACAATGATCTATATTACGGGGCTATTGTATATGTGGTTCAGCTATGTTACGGGAATGATGTCAACGTTTTCCTATTCAAGTGCAGATGGTTCAAGCGTATAAAGGAAGACCTGGGACTATTATCAGTCGATACAAACTCTAGCTGGTATGAGGATGAGCCTTTCGCTCTCGCCACCTTAGTTCGGCAGGTGTTCTATATGGACGATCCGAAAGCTGGTGAATGGTGGAAAATAGTGAACCATATCTCTCACCGAGGAATATGGAATACATGGACAATTGAAGGAACACCGGCGACAACTGAAGATGCTGCTGAACCAGAAAGAGACATTCATGCCTATCAAGAGCCTAATATTTCTGTCATCCTCTCCGATATAATGGACCTAGTTCAAGATGGTGAACGGTTACCCATGCCTGATGGTTGTACAGATCTAACTGAAGATGAGATTATCGATGCCATTAATGAAGATGAAGAAGACGAGCAAGATGAGGACGCGGACGAGGACTCAGGTTATTCGTCGGACGATGTTGAGTACGATGAGGAGGATGAGCAATCGGATACCGGGGACGAGGATGATGACGACTATGATGATGACTACTTAACTAAGAAGAGAAAAATTAATTGGTAATTAATTAATTTATGTAATTATTGTAATATATGATCGATGCATCATCGATCAATAATTAATATAAATATTATAAGGAGGAGAATGTATATATATATATATGTACGTATATCTTCGACTTTTTGTACTTAATTAATTAATTAATTACACGCGTCCATGCTCGATCAGATCGGATCGACCGACGTACGTAAACTAAATTAAATTAATTAATTAATCCGAATTATATATCCTGGACAACGGAGAAATTAATTGCAGACTGTCGCCTTTTGGGTATTTTGGCTATCTCCCTAAATCCTCGACCCTAAATCTAGCAAATCGGATCGATTGATCATTTTTTTAATTATATTCTTGAATCAGAATAATTGAACGGACACACAAATGAACGGGGACGACCTAAACCCTAAACCCTAAGGCCCTAACCCCTGAATTCAGGGTTTGTACACTTGGACGATGGAGATGGTCATTATCCGTCGTCCAGGTACTCATTAGGACGACGGAGAACATCATATCCGTCGTCCAAGTTCACAAACCCTATAACCTAAACCCTAAGGGCCCTAACCCCTGAATTCAGGGTCTCTGAACCTGGACGACGGAGATGGCCGTCTCCGTCGTCCAAGTACTAACCTGGACGACGGAGAATCTCATCTCCGTCGTCTAGGTGCATAGACCCTATGCCCTAAACAGTAAGGCCCTAGCCCTTGAATTCAGGGTCTCTTCACCTGGACGACGGAGATGAGCTTCTCCGTCGTCCAGGTGCAGATTTCGTAATTTTTTCTAAGACAACGACCATCTAGACCTTCTTCCAATGCATATTCTTTTCGTCAAGACTTTAGAGTAAACAATTCTTGGTGTGTGAGCTTCGACAGTTCGAAAATCGGAGTTGCGAAATGTCTTGTATCCACGTTTCCGGTTTGTGAAATTCTCGGTTTTGCGGTTGACTGTGCCGATGAAACCCTTCCCGAACTTATTATTTTCTGGTCATTTATTGTAATTATATATTATGTTACGACGAACATATCCAACGGTTGTTTTGTCCAAATTCAATTTCGTTAATACTCTGCTGCAAATGAGCCTCTACTCATGAACACTTAAGTCGTAAAGATTAGTCGATACTTAACAACTTTCAAGACGTAAAATTATTCGTCGGTTCAAATTTAACTATTCATATATACGATGCGTTCATCGATATTGTACCACTATTTCACTCGAATGACAGATCGCTAAATTCCTAGCGAATTAATTTTTAAATTTTTTTTACGTAATTTGAACCTGGACGATGGAGATGGTCATTCTCCGTCGTCCAGGTGTTCACTTGGACGACGGAGAATGACCATCTCCGTCGTCCAGGTTCAAATTACCATGGCGGTTCGATTTATTTTTTATTTTTTTTTCAATGTAAATTGCACTTGGACGACGGAGATGTCATTCTCCGTCGTCCAGGTGAACACCTGGACGACGGAAAATGACATCTCCGTCGTCCAAGTTGAAAATTATGGCGGTTCGATTTACCGCCTCAATTTTTGGCACCGCTTGAAATTTCACTTAGACGACAGAGAATCAATTCTCCGTCGTCTAAGTCCAAATTCATGGCGGTTCCAAAATGTCCCGCCGATTAATTGGCGCCGCTTCAAATTTTTTTAAACCGTCACTTAGACGACGGAAAAGCACGTTTCCGTCGTCTAAGTGCACTTAGACGACGGAAAATAGGGCTCCGTCGTCTAAGTGAACGCCTATATATAGAACAGCACCCCCCATTTTTCTCATTCCATCTCCTCTCCTCTCCTCCGGCGACGCTCCGACGACTAATTTTCCGGCGCGGTTCCTCCTCTCCGACGACTCAACTCCGGCGATATTCCCGATTACTCCGGCGAGGTAAATTTCTATTTTTTACCTTATTAACATTATTTTTATTTAATTAATTAATTTCTAAATATAATTTAATAATTAGTTTTAAATAATTAATACTTGTAATTATAATAATTATTTAGTGGTTATTATTAATATTTAGTAATCATTTAGTTATTATAATTATTCTAATTAATATTTGGTTGTTATCATTTAATTATTTAGTTATTATAATAGTTATTTGGTAAATAATAATTATTGTAATTAAATAATAGTAATAATAATTAATTATATTGGTAAATGAATAATTATTATTTAAATGCATGATAAATAATAATTCATTATTGTCATTATTTATTGTTTTAATTAATTGATAATTACGTGTATTTTCTAGTAAATTGCATGGTAGTACGTCTTCGAAGTCGCACTCTTTGGAATAGATGGCGCCTCTTTTCCTAGCTTATCTCCTTAACCCCTCGTGATGTGTGGATTTCATCACCGCACACCATAACCTAAGTGAAGTTATGGACACGAGGTTGAGGGCGGAGTTTGCAAAGGACTTGAGTGAGTGTAAATTTTCGAAAAATTGGCCGAATGTCGGACATGGTGTCTAGAAACGGGTTATGACTGGTGACAGGTTTTGGATCTAAGAAAGACGACACCAATAGAGTATATACCATTCATTTGGTTAGCCTCGGGGTGTTTTGTCGAAATTAGTCCTGCCTCTCGCGTTATCTCTATCCCTAACTGGCCATGTTTTTCGATTTAACCAAGGCTGATTAATTGAAAATTTACACTTTATCGCGCGGGTCGCACGTCCATTGAACGACCGAAAAAGCCAAGCTAGTGTACTCTATTTAAATCTTACCGTACTTAATTAGCGTAAATTTTGCACTTGTAATTATTATGGTAAGTATGTATTTTAACAACGTACTCCTAGGTTTAAATGGCTCCATCCGGCAAGAAGAAAGCCCAACAGGAGGCAGAAGATGTCATGCTCCGCCGCTTGGCGGACCAAGTCGGTTGGGTTCAACAGGAGGGCAACGACGCTGTTGAAAAAAAAAAGAGCAAAAAGAGCAATAAAGTCAAGTAGTGGGCCGTCCAATTTTGTTGCAATAGGACATGAAAGTCCATAACGAACAGCAGAGGATCAGAATCAGAGTTGCAAAATGAGTCGTAATGCTAGTTGCCTCTAGTTCTTCCATTCCGATAAAAAGACCAAGTATCCAAAGTACAATGAAAGTCTACCTCATTCTCATCAAGTCTCCTATATAAATATATCAAAGGAAAGCAAATAAAGCAGGGAGAAAAAGGAGAGGCTCGGCAGCGAGAGGACGACAGCAAACAGAAAACCAAAGCTAGCAGCAACAAGAAATTCAGAGGTGGGGGCTCCCATACCGCCTGGACTAACATATTTTCTTTTGCAGGTCCATTGTTTATCACCGAATCCAACCTAGTCCACGTTTGCGAACGGGTACGGTTCCTTGGATTCGATGATTTCAATGAATTCTAACTAGACATTATGCTGCAAAAATCAACACAACAAGCCTATTGTCCTAACTGAGCCCATACTCTCGGAGATGAACATAAAGGCAAACAAAAAAAACACAGCAGCAAAGGCAGTTCAAAGGAGTCAACTTTTCCCCCAAAGCAAAGCCTCACCTTTACTGTATTCACCAAAGTTACCGGAGGAGGATGCGGAGACCAATGAATCCAACAAGTCCTTCTACAAATACAAAAGATGATAAATCAAGCATAATCAAATAGAAGCTGCTCGTGCCCGATTTCGAAGGCGATGCCCGAAGCAATTGAAGGCTAACGGAACCTACCGGTGGAATCAAGAGGCGGTTTCGAGAGTTGCCGGAGTCTTTTCTTTTTCGAGTCGCCAGTACCAAAAAGAACCAAAAGAGCTCGATTACTCTTAAGCACAACTTTGACAACCAAGAACCGAATTTGTGGAGGCATATACCCGATACAACTCGACTCCATGTCTAACTCGGAAGCGAACTAAGCTGTCCACGGAGTCAACAAATAAGCATGCTAGACGAAATAAAAAGGGAAAGGAAGTCTGGGCGTGCAATACCAATGGCCAGAGAAGAAATTTGAGCTACTGGGCTGCTGTGTTTGCAGAGATTGAACGGTTTTTTTTTTTTTTTTTAAGGAAGAGTATCTAGCTGTTGTGTGAAGAAGAAAGGAGAAAAGAAAGAGGCTGCCGTGCGAATAACAAAGGAAGAAAAAGGGGAGGGCTGCGCAAAGAAACCAAAAAGGAAAAGAAGAGATGGTGTGCACGTGACAGAGAAGAGGAGAAGAAAAGAAATAAAGAAATTAAAAAGAAAGGAAATGAAAGAAAGAAAAGAAATGGGCTTGGGCCAACAGGAAGAGAAGAAAAAAAATGGGCTGGGCTAATTGCTTCCAACAACAAAAATGGCTTCATGGATCACAATTTGGACTCATACCCGCTCCAGAAAATATCCGAAGTCCTCCGGCATCACTTCTCCAAAATTGAAGACAACGGTTCCTAACAAACTCAACGGAATCGTTAAAACAAAAAATATATGGCGGAACAAAGCCCAAATAAATAAATAAAATAAATTTGAAGAACTACAAACGGTTTGATCCCTTCAAAGGGTATGTAGGCAATCTGGCACAAAAGCTGGATGCAACCACACAAAAAAAAAAAAACACAAAAAAATGATTTGAAATCACCTAAACTGAACTACGAGTGGCTTGATCCCTTGACGGGGTACGTAGGCATCCTGATAAATAAATTGGGCGCAGCCGCAAAATTTCACAAACACACACATCCCTGTTTTTCCTGTCTTTATATTTGGAATCAAAAGGTTTTCCCTTTCATCTCAAGGGTTGTAATTAAGAGATTTATATTTGTCTCGAATGGCTCGAACTAAATGTATTAAACTCTATTTATCTATTTAGATAGGGTGAAATTACGTTGAGTATATTATTTTACAATTTTTGCGCAACATAATTTATGGCGACCACAGTGGGAGCCATTTTCCTTTTCATCTCCTTATATAGAGACATTAATGTTTTGTGTGTTTTTCTTTTCAGAAAATCAACTCAATGGCACCTCAAGTCACAGTGTACTTTCACCAACTCTCGTCCAGTGGTCCAAACTTTGGACGACGTGGTCATCGAGTTTCTTTTGTGGTGGGACACTCTCCAGTTGCCCAAGTCAGGACAAGAACTAAAGTCGGAGAAAAGCATGAGGAGCCCAAGATGAAACCTTTGAAGGCTGGCATTAGCAAGACGTTTTCAAAGAATGCCCTAAGGAATCAACGAAAGAGGGCTGCCAGAGCCCAAAGGAAAAGAGAGGCAAAAACCGAGACGATTGAAGCTATTTTGGCAGAGATCGCTCAACAAGCTACTGTCCAAGAGGATTTCGCCTTGAAAAAGAAACCCTCTTCCACTTCAACAGTCGTCGAGTCCCCAATCACCACTTGTTTCTTTGTTGGTACAATTCCAGTTTATCTACCCAGCATTGAGACAGCGGCAGTGATGGTTACCTCCATCGAGGGCAGCGATGAGGAGACGGATGATCTTGAGGAGCAAATGACAAACTTAGGATCACAGAAGTTCACATCAAGTTCAGGGAACCCGATACGAATAGCTGAAGAAGTGGTCAAGGCACTAGACGAACAGCAAATGCCTCGCGGTAAGTCGAAGGGAGTAATAATTAACGAATACCCTGTGTTCGGAGAGGACACCTATCAAGGGCCAATCACCCGCACCAGGGCTCGAAGGATGTTGAGCGAAACATTTGATGACGCATCGTCAAAAGAAGCTAAATCTGAAGATGAAAACCCCTGGAAAGATAATCCGCTGTTTGAAACACCCCCTTCACTAAAACCGAAATGGTCACAGGTCTTGTTGTCTGAACTACACGGAGTTGGGAGTCCACCACAACTCATGATGTCTCAATTGCAGGATGCATGCACTAGCAGTGATGAACATTTTAATGCAAGTGTGTATATGACTCATCCGCAAACTCATGAGGAAACGATAGCACAACTAGTCGCAAGATTAGAACAGCTGGAAATGGATGCGACCCAAAGGAAGCTTGAGAAGGAAGCAGAAGTAGCTCAAAGACAACTTGAAAAAGATATAGAAGACCGAAAGCGTGCTGAGGTTGAAGCTCAAGTAGTCAGACAGATGGCCGCAAAAGATGCTGAAATCGCCGAACTCATGAAAAGGTGTTCCCAGCTCATGAGTGAGAACAATGAGAAGAAATACCAAGAAAGGGATGAAGAAAGAGGCGAATCTTCTTCTCATGAAATATCACAGGAAAGTATCAAAAATATGATAGCTGAAGGTTTGAAGCAGTACCAACTGTCTCTGGCTCCACCAGTCCTGGGATATCGGAGACCATACCCGGAACATTATGACTCCATACCGTTCCCTGTAGGATACCATAAGCCAATGTTCGAAAAATTTGATGGAACGGATGGTTCGCCACATGAGCACTTGGCCCATTTCTACTCGGCTTGTGGAGAAACCTCCCAGTTGGATGCCTATCTTATTAGGCAATTCGTACAATCTTTGAAGGGGGCCGCATTCACGTGGTATACTCAGCTCCAGCCTGGATCTATCCTTACTTGGGATGACATGCAACGAGCATTCCTTGCTCAATTTGTTAGTTCCAAAAAGAAGGTGTCAATGATTGATTTGGCCGAGACAAAACAAAAGGTGGGAGAAGGTGCTGTTGACTTCATTACACGATGGAGGAGCCTCAATCTCCAGTGTCCTGAAAAGTTGTCTGAATTGTCTTTAGTACAAATGTGTGCTAACAATCTATTGCCTGAAATAGCCACATTCATCGGTACGGCAGAACCACAATCTTTCGATGCGTTAGTTTCAAAAGCAAACAATGTCGAAAGACAGATAGCTCGTCAAAAGACAGTGTCAAAAAGCCAGGTAATAGACAGGAAAAGTGAGCCGAAGAAATTAGCTGCGAAGAAGGGAGAATCCATGGCTACCTTCATTCAAAGTGAAAAGAAGAATGATACCAGTAACAATAGGGACAACGTCAACAAGAGTAAGGATAGTCGAACTCGAAAATTATCGATCAGAGAAAGAAGGAGTATTAAATACTCTTTCGATGATGATGAGGTGGACTCGATCTTTGACCAACTTCTTGAGGAAAAGGCTATCAAACTTCCTGAACCAAAACGCCCGGATGATGTCAACAAAACCAATAATCCTAAATTTTGTCGGTATCATCGAATAGTAAGTCACACCTTGAAAGATTGTTGGGTCTTCAAGGACATAGTCCAGGATATGATAAATAACAAGAAGATAGTGGTCGAATCTTCCACCAAAGAAACAGTTGAGGCTAATGTTATATCCGTAGCCTTCGAGGTTGATGGCCAAGTCACAATAGTCCAAGCATACCCGGATACACGCCATAAGGGAAATCCAAATATTCCGAGTCTATATGAGCTCATGACGGCACCGAACCTTGATGTTTGGGATGATTATGAATCAGATGGATCTGAGACCTTTGCACCAGAAATTCTGCTACCAGAAGTCGACAATGAGGTCACTGCCATACAAGAATATTCAGAAATGCATCCTTCTCGCAATCCCAATATCCCGTGCATACACGAGCTCATGACGGCGCCAAGCTTTGATGTCTGGGATGACTATGAGTCAGCTAAATTAGATGAAGAGTGGAAGACGTGTGTTAAGAAGGTGAAAAGTAGGCCTCTTACTCGCCCTTCTAAAATGAGACCATCGAACACGCCGGTCCGTGAATATCATAGAAGAAATTCTTCAAATAAGAACACGGGTCATCGAGTGTTAAAGAAAGTTCAAACTGCCAAAATGGAAGAATTTAAGCAACCGCCAAGATCTCCGATTATACTCGCAGACTTTCTACCTAAAGAATTGCTCAAGGACAGGCTGAAGGAGGAAGAAACTGTGGATTGTTGCATGATCTCCATTGGTAATCTCTCGGCTTCAGAATCCGAAGCAGATGACGAAGTTTCGAACAAGTCAGAATCCGAGGCCAACCAGGTTGAGCTGCGCATCATCACTAATGTCGATAAGCATGCATTGGCGGACCATAAAAAGTCTAAGGCAAAGAACGAGTCGAAGAAGGCGGCAGAGAAAAAATCAGCTGCTAGATCATCTAAAGATCCACTCGAGCATGTAAAGAAAACAAAAGAACTTCCACAAAAGGAGAGTACGTTGACTTACTTGCAACAACTCCCATCCTTGTTCAGTGTTCACGATATGTTACACTTGTCAAGGGAACTCAGGGAGGCTCTTATCGAGGTTCTACTTAGCCCTGATTTGTATAAAGAAGATGTCGCAGAGGTTGCCTTGACTTCACCAAAGGCATGTGAAAACTGCAAAGGTTGCATCACTTTTAGTGAAGAAGACTTGATGTTGGGAAAAGAGCGTCACAACAGACCATTATACGTCAAGGGAATTGTGAGTAATGAGCCCATAAACAGGATTTTGCTGGATTGTGGTTCAGGCGTAAATATTCTCCCTATAAAAACGTTCAAGATGATAGGAATGAGTTCCAAACATCTCTCTCCATCCATGCTCACTATTCATGGTTTCAACCAAGCCCGAGAAAAGGCAATGGGCATTATAAAATTACAATTACAGATCGGAGAAATGTCTTCAGAAGCTTTATTCCATGTCATCGATTCTACAACATCTTACAAAGTATTATTGGGGCGTCCTTGGCTTCATACTTATGGAGTTGTGGCATCAACATGGCATCAATGTTTCAAATGGCTAGAAGATGGAGAAATCAAGAAAGTTACCGCTGACACGGATCCTTTTGTTGGCGAAGAGGTAAATTTCTCGGACGCTAAATTCTACAAGCCCCTTAATGTTTTCGTTTCGCAGCCTACTAAAGATGAGGAAATGAAGCCTGTACCAAAGATAGAAAAATCAGAGGTTCAGGGGGCATCCAAACAAGTCCGAGTCAAGATAGTCAATCCCTCAGCTTTCAAAGATGTTCAATCGTCAAGTTTGGAAGCACCAAAGCCAAAGTTTGCATTCAGATATGTGAAGATAGGAAAGCAAGAAAATGAACAAAGTGCAACAACATCAAGTCGTGAGACGTTGGAGACACTTATGACAAGCTACACAAGACCTCTCCGGAAGATCGATCAGTCTATTCCTGGGGGCAATATCTTAATCTCTTCGACATACGACGTCAGTCAAAGCCGAAGTAAGCGCATAGTATCTTTCAAAAATCCACCATCGGCTCCGCTTAAGATCAAATCTTCGAAAAGAAAAGCGGGCACAAAACAACTCAGTCCATCCAGTGTGACAATCCAACATGTGGATGGCATGCTTAAAGCAAAAGTCTCCGAGGAATTCGAAGGCCTCACTCCATTTGAAAAGGTTTTGTTTCAAGAGGAAGGGGCAGCGTATGTACCAGTTCGAATACCAGCACTACAACGACTCGGAGCAAAGAAAATTCCTCGTGTTTCTGTACTTCGTCGTCTAACGGTTGAAGCGCAACCGCGCATTTCGGCATTCCAGCGATTGGGTAAGGCTCATTGTGAATCAACCTTCAAGCTGCAAAGAAGCAAAAAAGGGAAGATTACGATCAGGCGAAATGTTATCAGCAGTGAGGCAAACGAATCAATCGCGTCATGCTATATCTCTGCCGATGAAGTTTCAGATCAAGAACAAGATGAGTCGTCTATGAACGAAGATGAGCATGAAATAATAGACAGTGCTCAACCAGCTCCTCCCCAAATTGAAGATGGGGGCCAAGCTACTGTTGATGAACTTCAAGAGATAAATCTTGGAACAGCCGAGGATCCGAAGCCTATATTCGTAAGTACTCTTTTGACTTCGGAAGAATTGCATGATTACAAGGCTTTACTTACAGAATTCAAAGATGTGTTCGCGTGGGGATATCAAGATATGCCTGGACTGGATCCTGAAATTGCCGTTCACAAGCTAGCAGTGTCAGCTGATAGACGTTGGGTGAAACAAGCGCCAAGACGTTTTCGTCCCGAACTTGCTACTCAAATTGAAGCTGAGGTTGACAAGCTCATCACCGCTGGTTTCATCCGTGAAGTCAAATACCCTACATGGGTAGCTAACATTGTTCCTGTGAAGAAAAAGAATGGTCAAATCCGTATCTGTGTAGATTACAGAGATCTAAATGAGGCATGCCCAAAAGACGAGTTTCCATTACCAATCACGGAGATGCTCGTAGATGCTACAACTGGTTTCGAAGCTTTTTCCTTTATGGACGGATTCTCAGGCTACAATCAAATTAAAATGGCACCGGAAGATGAAGAGCTTACGGCTTTCCGTACTCCTAAAGGGATTTATTGTTATACTGTGATGCCTTTTGGATTGAAAAATGCAGGAGCCACCTATCAAAGAGCAATGACTATCATCTTTTGTGACATGTTACACAACACAGTCGAGTGTTATGTTGATGACCTTGTAGTCAAAAGCCGGAAAAGGGAACATCACCTCGCCGATCTGAGAAGAGTATTTGAGAGGCTTCGAAAACATCAATTGAAGATGAACCCATTGAAATGCGCATTCGGAGTGAGATCCGGCAAGTTTCTAGGTTTCATTGTTAGATATCGCGGAATCGAGATTGACCCCACTAAAATCAAGGCAATCAGAGAAATGCCTCCACCCAGAAATTTGCGAGAGCTAAGGGGTTTGCAAGGAAGATTGGCCTACATAAGAAGGTTTATATCTAATCTTTCTGGTCGATGTCAACCTTTTTCAAGACTGATGAAGAAAGATGTTCCATTTGTTTGGGATGAATCATGCCAAAGGGCGTTTGAAAGTATAAAAGAGTATTTGCTCAATCCACCAGTCTTGATGGCGCCAATCAAAGGAAGGCCTCTCATTTTGTACATTGCAGCATTACAAAGTTCCCTGGGGGCACTTCTGGCGCAAAACAATGATGAAGGGAAAGAATATGCTCTCTATTACTTAAGCAGAACGCTTGTAGGAGCAGAACAAAACTACACGCCCATTGAAAAAGTCTGCTTGGCTTTGGTCTTTGCTGTTCAGAAATTGCGGCATTATCTACTTGCTCATAGCATCACTTTGATCTCTCGGGCGGATCCTCTCAAATTCCTGATGTCAAAGCCGGTACCGTCAGGACGCCTAGCTAAGTGGTCTTTACTTCTGTCAGAATTTGAGATCAAGTATGTACCTCAAAAGGCAATAAAGGGACAAGCACTTGCTGATTTTCTAGCAGCACATCCAGTGCCGGATCACATGAAGTTATCCGAAGAGTTACCAGATGAGAATGTTTTTTCAATGAAGGTCTCCTCATGGCAATTATATTTCGACGGTGCAGCTAGGAGAAATGGAGCGGGTGCCGGGATTGTATTTATCACACCTTGCGGAGGTTTGATCCCTTACTCTTTTTCTCTCATGGATTTATGCTCAAACAATGTTGCAGAGTATGAAGCACTCATCATTGGCCTAGAGATAGCCATTGAAATGAAGATAAATTATCTGCAAGCGTTTGGTGATTCTCAACTGATCGTGAGACAAGTTAATGATGAATATACTGTCAAAAACGAAAATCTCGTGCCGTATCACCAAAGGGTCAAAGAACTCATGGCACAATTTCAAGAAATAGAGGTCAACCATATCCCCAGAGCAGAAAACAGTAAAGCTGATGCATTGGCTAATCTAGCGGCATCTTTAATTCTCCCCGATGAGAGGGACATCCAAATCACGGTTGGAGAGCGTCATCTACTGTCTTCGACATTTGAAAGAGAAGATGAGTTTGTTCGCACATATGTAGAGTCAGTCAATGAAATCGAAGTGCAATCAGACTGGCGGACGGATATGATCGAGTATCAACGAGATAAGCAATTGCCAGTTGATCCGAAGAAAAGAGTCATTGTGCGGAGAACTGCTCCTCGATATGTATACCTCAACGACACTCTATATAAGAGGTCTTTCGACGGAATATTGTTGAGGTGTTTGTCAAAGCAAGAGGCGGATTAAGCTCTTAAAGAAACACACGCAGGTGTTTGCGGTGCTCATCAAGCTGGACCGAAACTTGCAGCCCAAATAAAGAGACTAGGGTATTATTGGCCCACAATGATTCGAGATTCGATGAATTACGCTCGGTCTTGTAAGGCATGCCAGCTACATGGAGACTTTATACATCAACCTCCATTACCGCTACATCCGTCAGTCCTTTCATATCCTTTCGAAGCATGGTGTCTGGATGTCATGGGTGCTATCAGTCCTAAATCATCACGGTTGCACCAATATATACTAGCCGCAACAGATAATTTCTCCAAGTGGAGCGAAGCGATCCCCCTCAAAGTGGTAAGAGCAGAAGACGTCGCCAACTTCATCAAGACGCATATCATTTACCGCTTTGGAATTCCTTCAAAAATAATATCGGACAATGCCACATATTTCAAGTGTAAAGCCATGGTCACTTTGTGTCAGAGATACAATATCCAACACGCATTCTCTGCAAGTTACAATCCGACCGCAAATGGACAGGCAGAAGCTTTCAATAAGGTGCTCGGAAAAATCCTGAAGAAGATGGTATCGAGCAATAAAAGAGATTGGCATGAACGGCTTCCTGAGGCATTATGGGCCTACAGAACGACGGTGCGCACAGCAACAGGCTGCACTCCATATAGCTTGGTATATGGCTCCGAGGCAGTCTTACCGCTCAAAATTCAGCTCCCGTCATTAAGAATAGCCACACAGCTAACGAGTCCGGACGAGAATGCACAAGTCAGATTGGCCGAACTTGAAGCGCTTGATGAAAAAAGATTAGAGGTCCAACAAAGGCTCGAGATCTACCAAGCTCAAGTGGCAGGGGCTTTTAACAAGAAGGTCAAATTCCGGTCTTTCAAGGTGGGTGATTTGGTTCTAACTGTCCGAAGGCCGGTTATTGTCACTCGAAAGTCAAAGGGAAAATTTGAGCCCAAATGGGAAGGACCCTATGTTGTCACCAAAGTCTTCACTAAAGGTGCATATGAACTCTCCAACACCGACGGAGATTGCGTTTACTCTTGTGTAAATGGGAAGTTCGTCAAGAAGTTTCATGTTTAAAGCTCGCTAGATTGAAAACCCGAAAGGGCGGTCTAGGCAAAAATTAGAAAAAAAAAAAAAAAATATTTTGCTCGCTAGATTTGTCCCCTAAATGACGATCTAGGCAAAAATTAGAGCACAAAACACCACGAACTACGGCGGCTTGATCCCTCAAAAGGGGTACGTAGGCAGTCTTTTATTAGATGCAGCCACATCAAAAAAAAATGTTTTGTTTTCAAAATAAAACCTGTTCCCAAATTCAAATTGGGAGGAACTACGTTTGGCTTGATTCTGTAAAAGGATACGTAGGCAGTCCGTCTCAAGCGGATCCAGCCGTTTTTGTAAAATGTTTTCCTTTTGTTCCTTGAAGCTAACAATTTGTTTCATGAACCCGATAAGGAAAAGAAAACATCGTCAGCTTGGATGCAAGTTATAAGAGATGCGTGAATCTGCTTCAAAAGTTCAAAATCCTAATCTTTGAAGGTATGACTGAGTCTCAAATATGCTCCTGCCTATCCAAGCCATCAATGACTTCAAGTAATCCAATTGAAGCAAGAAAAAAAAAAAAAGACGGCAGAACTCAAATTACAAGGATACCCTTGCTGGGGGCAATTCATTTACAAATCAGTATTGTTTGGTTGTACTGACATCAAGCAACAGCAGGTGAAAAAAATCAAGTCATGTGGTTTCTCTCAATTATTCATTCATTTGCTACAAGATAATTGTAAACTCCAAGTCTGGAACACCTCCTCATCTCAAGTCTGGAACGTTGCTCTTTTGCCTACATGATAAAAGAAAGGCAAGGAATTAAATCATATTGTCAAGAATGAAAAGGGAAAGCTGTAATTCTATTGAAGGTGGAGGTTCCGATCATTTTCTACAACAAGGGAATTACCTGTTAAATCAACCTCAAGTGTTCTATGCGACTTGCTGCAAATGAATAAGCCACTTGCAAATAAAACAGTTGTTCAAATACAAAGCTGGAACATCACTTCATGGAGCTTTTATTGAAAAAAAAAAAAAAAAAAAGAAATCAAGAATCACTTCAGACCCTGAAATTAGCTGCCGATGTTATTAAACTCAGCTGACAACAAGCAAAGGCATGTCTCAAAAACCTTTACAAATATTATATGCAAGCCTCCAGCTTGTAAAAATAAAGGAAGTGATAACCATTGTGAAATATGCCAGCAATTATGTACGAACGCTAGTACCGGGACTGTAGAGTCTCATCAGAAAGGGTATATAAGCGAAAGAAAGAGGTCCAAATGAGCTGCAAACATACCTCATGGCTGAACAGTAGGCAGCCCCAGAAATCAGATCTATCCTTGTTTCACAATACACCAGGGTGATCAAAATTTCAGCAGCTGTGAATATGCCAGTGCCTACGAAAAAAAAAAAGCACAAACAAGTCCAAGACTGTTGTTAACTTGTCAAAAACAGGCTATAAGGTCCTAAACATGGATATGGCAGCAGTTCAATCATATACAAAGGAAGAAAAGAAGAAGAAGAGAAAATCCACCAACAGATTCAAATGTTCCAGCAAATCAAATCCCAGAATTGTCAAAAATGGCAAACTAAAGAAGGTTCAACAAACTACTAATAACAAAGGATCGAAAGAAAACATCCAAAAAGAAGAAGAAGAAAGTCTTATATGATTGCTAAAGTGAACAGCCTCAAACTTGGGCCCTGAAGGACTTTAAGGATTCCACCAAATCAGCAAGCTTCTTCTCTTGGGATTTATTTGAGTCTTTTATCTTCTCAAGTTCTTGAAGCCTCTCTTCCTCGGCTTTAACTCTTGCCTGGCTAAACTCCATGGTAAGCCTTCTTTGATCTTCAGACGACTTGACCAAAATTTTGATTTTTTCCACAAGGTTTCTGTTGGCAGATTCGAATGCCATACGCATTTGCTGGACACGTGCTTCTTCTTTCTTGATACTGTCTTCAGTGGCTAGTAGAGTTGTATGTTGGCTCTCAAGATCTGATAACTTTAAAGCAATGGCTTCTTCCGTGGTCTGACTTTCCTCATGTCTGCAAATTAAACCCTGAATATGCTCAGTATTTAGCTTGGCAGGGTCGTCGACATCATGAATTCCATGGGAAAGCTGAGTGGCTAGGACAAGTGTTTCATTCACCTTTTCTACGAAGCTTTCAAATCTGGTTTCATCAGTACCAATTCGCTTCACAATTGGCCTCAACAGCTCAAAGGATTCCAAAATAGCTCCACGGTGTTGAAGAATTTCTTTCGCAGGGAGGTTTAGTTTCTCAAAGATGCTATTTATTTCAGCAGTTACAAATGCCTTCCGGTGGTCGTAGGTTGTTGGGTCATGAAAATCGGGCAAGAAGGTTGCAACTTCAGTTGGTGAAAATTCTTCTTCTTTGTCTGATTCTATAAGAAGTGTAGCGCCACTCTGTGTGGGTGAATCACGCTCGGGAGAAGCATCAGTCTCTTTTTCTCTTAAAGGGGATGAGACAACATCAAGGTGTGGATTCGTATTTGGAGTTTCTTGGAGGGGACGTGCTGTGTTCTCTACATTCAACTCTGTTACCTTTGAGTTTATTTCTGGAACAACTATCACAGATTTCAGCATGACACTCCCGGTGGTATGGTCTTGGATACTGCTTATGACACCATGATAATCGTTGCCATGAGGAGCGTCTGTAAAAACATCATAGTCACCATCATTAAAGTCATAAGAGGTTGACATATGATTATTCATTGAACTGTCATGAGAGTCAGGGTGCTTTCCTTGTCGAGGTCGTCTGTAAATTCTGCATTCATCATTTTCAAGAAGTTTTCTTGAATGGTCTCTTCTATTTACACGCATGCTTGGAGTAGAACCTTCGGCTGGAACAGCTGAATCATGGCTGTTGAGATCAGAAAACTGGGTCTCCCTCTGCAGATTATAAGAGACATCTCTCAGGGATTTTATCACAAAGATATTATCAGGTTTTTCCAGAGAGCGTTTCTTTAACGTTACGTATACGTGAGAAACTGATCTGCCCAAATAAGGTGCACATGCTCTCAGCCACCATCTGCAGTATAGTGAGGTACAACGACCTTCGTAGGAGGAGCGAGGAATATAAAAACGAATGCCAGTTTCCCTCCTTAGAAGCTTTGCTTGAGCCCTCGCCAAATCCTCAATATTACAGTTGATTCTTCTTTCCATACCAAACTGAAGTTTGTTTGAAGGAATCCCTTGATCATAACCAAATTGGCGAGCAAATCTATTTGGATAATATGGTTCCAGCCAGCGCTCATCACCAACTCGGACAGGAAGTAGCCCGGAACGCAAACAAACCAAAAATTCGAATTCCTCCGCCTGCAAGTTCTCTGTATCAAACGTATAACCTCCTTTACCCACAAATGGATTAGGATGGTAAAGGACTGAGGCTTCAGTTCTGAAAACACGTCGAGCTGAGGTGATATCTAACTTCGTCGGCAGAACACCGGCATACCGTACCAACCGGGGATATTCGGGATAAAGTTGATCATCATCCCTAACTTTATGCAAACATGGGAAATGTTCCCCAAGCCAACCGATCACATATTGAACCGGGAAACAACTATGTGACTTTCCAGGCCCGTTACGATCAGTTGTTATTGCACCAAGGCCATGATAAATATGTCCTAAGACTGTGGGTGCGAGCGAAACCTTGCTCCCCTGAGCCATCAAACTGGCCATATAAAAAGCTTCAGGTCTGATTCTGTAAGAGTAGGAGGGTAATACAAATCTGCTCAACCAAAAAGCTAGAAAAGCAGCTAATTCCCCTTCACGAGATACTTGTAAAGCTAATGGACTGTACAAAGGTTTGGTTGGCCGAGCATATCCTCTTTGTTGCGTATTTTCACCAAAAGCAGTGTACACTACCTTGCCACGATAGAAGTGTGCAAGCCACTCATCCCAACGAACAAACTTTTGCTTGACCGCGAAGGTTAAACGAGAGTGAATACATAAGAGCTCAGAAAGAGTGGCAGGATATAAGTCTTCACGGTGTATTTCTGCATCCTCTGGAATAAATTCTTCATACGCGACCCCTAAAATTGGCAGCCCACCTATTATTTTCAGATCGTACAAGGACAGACTCATTTCACCAGCACCATGGTGCAAAGTGTTCGTTAAAGGTCCCCACAATTCCAGAAATGCTTTCCAAGTATTATCGAAATAATAATAAGGATAACGAGAGACTCCAACAGCACCATAAATACCTGCTTGTTTCAATGGTTGCTCAAATTTGAGTAATATACTCTCTGTCCATTCCATTATTCCTACTTCAAAGTCTGGACGTCCTCTGATATATGGGGCAGTTTTCCAATCTTGTTTTGAAGATAGCATTTTATGGAGCATGGGATAAAAGTGGTCTTGCATTTCAAAAAAATCTCCGCTCTCATCATTGCTAACTTTCTCTAAAGTATGTACCTGGATCGGCCTGACTTGAGTTCGTGTGGTTCTTATCACATTATCTTCAGCATCTGGATGACATGTAAGATAACCTCCGGCGACTTTCGCTTCAATGACTAGAGTAACTCTATTCTCTGGCGGGATGATAAGCGAAAGAGAATTCAAGCATCGGGATCTTCTATACTTGGGATTGTCTCCAATCAATCGCCCAAATTGGTCATAGGCGGGCTCCGTGCAAATATGACCGTTAACATCCATTTTCTGCAAGGCAAAAGACCAAAGGATCAGAAAACCGGAACATTCGTCAAACTTTGCACCCATAAAGTATTTATGCCTGCAAAGCTTGAGGGGGCACTGTTGAAAAAAAAAAGAGCAAAAAGAGCAATAAAGTCAAGTAGTGGGCCGTCCAATTTTGTTGCAATAGGACATGAAAGTCCATAACGAACAGCAGAGGATCAGAATCAGAGTTGCAAAATGAGTCGTAATGCTAGTTGCCTCTAGTTCTTCCATTCCGATAAAAAGACCAAGTATCCAAAGTACAATGAAAGTCTACCTCATTCTCATCAAGTCTCCTATATAAATATATCAAAGGAAAGCAAATAAAGCAGGGAGAAAAAGGAGAGGCTCGGCAGCGAGAGGACGACAGCAAACAGAAAACCAAAGCTAGCAGCAACAAGAAATTCAGAGGTGGGGGCTCCCATACCGCCTGGACTAACATATTTTCTTTTGCAGGTCCATTGTTTATCACCGAATCCAACCTAGTCCACGTTTGCGAACGGGTACGGTTCCTTGGATTCGATGATTTCAATGAATTCTAACTAGACATTATGCTGCAAAAATCAACACAACAAGCCTATTGTCCTAACTGAGCCCATACTCTCGGAGATGAACATAAAGGCAAACAAAAAAAACACAGCAGCAAAGGCAGTTCAAAGGAGTCAACTTTTCCCCCAAAGCAAAGCCTCACCTTTACTGTATTCACCAAAGTTACCGGAGGAGGATGCGGAGACCAATGAATCCAACAAGTCCTTCTACAAATACAAAAGATGATAAATCAAGCATAATCAAATAGAAGCTGCTCGTGCCCGATTTCGAAGGCGATGCCCGAAGCAATTGAAGGCTAACGGAACCTACCGGTGGAATCAAGAGGCGGTTTCGAGAGTTGCCGGAGTCTTTTCTTTTTCGAGTCGCCAGTACCAAAAAGAACCAAAAGAGCTCGATTACTCTTAAGCACAACTTTGACAACCAAGAACCGAATTTGTGGAGGCATATACCCGATACAACTCGACTCCATGTCTAACTCGGAAGCGAACTAAGCTGTCCACGGAGTCAACAAATAAGCATGCTAGACGAAATAAAAAGGGAAAGGAAGTCTGGGCGTGCAATACCAATGGCCAGAGAAGAAATTTGAGCTACTGGGCTGCTGTGTTTGCAGAGATTGAACGGTTTTTTTTTTTTTTTTAAGGAAGAGTATCTAGCTGTTGTGTGAAGAAGAAAGGAGAAAAGAAAGAGGCTGCCGTGCGAATAACAAAGGAAGAAAAAGGGGAGGGCTGCGCAAAGAAACCAAAAAGGAAAAGAAGAGATGGTGTGCACGTGACAGAGAAGAGGAGAAGAAAAGAAATAAAGAAATTAAAAAGAAAGGAAATGAAAGAAAGAAAAGAAATGGGCTTGGGCCAACAGGAAGAGAAGAAAAAAAATGGGCTGGGCTAATTGCTTCCAACAACAAAAATGGCTTCATGGATCACAATTTGGACTCATACCCGCTCCAGAAAATATCCGAAGTCCTCCGGCATCACTTCTCCAAAATTGAAGACAACGGTTCCTAACAAACTCAACGGAATCGTTAAAACAAAAAATATATGGCGGAACAAAGCCCAAATAAATAAATAAAATAAATTTGAAGAACTACAAACAGTTTGATCCCTTCAAAGGGTATGTAGGCAATCTGGCACAAAAGCTGGATGCAACCACACAAAAAAAAAACACAAAAAAATGATTTGAAATCACCTAAATTGAACTACGAGTGGCTTGATCCCTTGACGGGGTACGTAGGCATCCTGATAAATAAATTGGGCGCAGCCGCAAAATTTCACAAACACACACATCCCTGTTTTTCCTGTCTTTATATTTGGAATCAAAAGGTTTTCCCTTTCATCTCAAGGGTTGTAATTAAGAGATTTATATTTGTCTCGAATGGCTCGAACTAAATGTATTAAACTCTATTTATCTATTTAGATAGGGTGAAATTATGTTGAGTATATTATTTTACAATTTTTGCGCAACAGACGCCCTCAATCCGAACCCTTCATCTGGTTCGGAGGTGGCGCCTTTTGGGGAAATTTCATCTGCCCCATTTATCTCCAGCGGTGATGACGTCGACCCCTTTTCAACTCCAACGCCAGGTACCGGTTCAACGGCAAGTACTCAGGCGTCCTCGACCGCTGAATCTATCATGTACAGCGCCCGCCGTAAGAAAAGGAGGGCCCCCACTGACCCGGAACCGAAAAGGACTCGGGGTCTCGTTAAAGGGGACAAAGCGGAGAAAATTTGCAAGGCGACCGGGAAAAAGATCGACTTGCCCTATGACAAATTCACCGGTGGCCCTCCCATAGCTAAGCTAGCAAGTCTCTCGGCGCATAGCATAGGGGCAATCGTTCGTAGCCGGGTTCGAATTAATTCCCTTACTTGGAAGGAGGTGCCGGATGATGAGAAGGCGAAAGTCTTTAAAGAACTTTCGGTACGTAATACGTACAATTTTAGTTATTATATAATATTGTTAATATTAGTTATAATTTCATAATATATACGATTATAATTTTCTATTTATTTCTGATAGGAACAATTTGCGGTGGATCCGTCACCGGCGATGTTGAGGCATATCAACCAAACCGCCAACTCCATCTACAAAGATTGGAAGTACAGGCTCCATCAGTACTTCGAAACTATCGGTCCCGTGCCTCCCCCCGTAGAGCTGCGTGGGGATAGAGAAGATGAGTGGCAGTAGTTGTGTAACCACTTTGCCAATGAAGAATTTAAGGTGTTAATTTACTTTTTTTATTTCAATTAAGATAATTGAATTATTTAAATTTTAGTTACTTATTAATTTTTTAATAATTTAATTATGTTGTCTAACAGAAATTCTCCAGTGTCAACAAAGCCAACCGGGGGAAGAAGGACAAACACCATACTTCCGGCGCCAAGCAACTCATTCAAATAGCCAAGGAGCACAGGGATAAGGTCTCCAAACACCTTTATCTCGATGCAAGCATAAGCGCGTATGTGACGCCTAGGCTCGATAATGAAGCGAGTCAATGCGGCGTAAGTGATATATATATATATATATGTGCTTTTAATTATAGTAATTATTATTTAAATATTATTTCATTATAATAAATTAATTATTCTTTTGTAGGCAAGGGTGATAGAGTGTGCGCAGGAAGAATTGGCTAACACTCAGCTTGCGTTCCCAGATGTGCCACTGGAAGACCTGCCTCCTCTATCCATGGAGAGCCAAATTGCAATCGCGGATGAGGTCTACGGTCGTAGAGCTGGCAAGGAGGTTAGGCACTTCGGGCCTAAGGTGGTTCGAGATTTGTCGACGACCTCCGACTCATCATCTACGGGAAGTTTAGGGTGGCGGAGAAGGACTCAGGCTGCGGCCGTCGAAGCAGCCATTCAAGAGGCTCGACTGGCACGAGAGGAGAATCGACTGGCACGAGAGGAGAATCGACTGGCACGAGAGGAGAATCAATCCATGCGCCAAAGACTTGTTGAGCAACAAGCACAAATAGCCCAACTCATCGCCCTCATGCAACAATCTCGAGAAGAATTTCAACCTCCTCTGAACCCATACCGCGACGACGACGACCCGGCTGGAGGCGGGGGACGCGGTGGCGCATCTGCTCCTCCAGTGTGTTAATTAGCTAGTAGTTTATTAATTATCTCGTTTCTTTCCGCATTCCGAACAATATTTTAATTTTTATGGGTTTTTTGGATATGTGTATGTACAAATTAATTTTAATTATTTAATTAAGTAATATTAAAATTTTAGTTTATTTAATTAATTTTAACATTTTTAATTATTTAAATTCAATTAATAATAAATTAAATTAATAATATTTAATTACAATTTAATTTAAAAAAAAATATTTAAATAGGCACTTGGACGACGGAGATTAAGTTCTCCGTCGTCCAGGTGCTTACCTGGGCCACGGAGAAGCTAACAATCTCTGTGGCCCAGGTAAGCACCTGGACGACGGAGAACTTAATCTCCGTCGTCCAGGTGCTTACCTGGGCCACGGATAAGCTAACAATCTTCGTGGCCCAGGTAAGCACCAGGACGACGGAGAACTTAATCTCCGTCGTCCAGGTGCTTACCTGGGCCACGGAGAATGTCCGCGGTCCAAGTGAACTTGGACGACGGAGAATAAATTCTCCGTCGCCTAAGTTCTTGGACGACAGCACTTGGAGCACGGACCTTAGACGACGGAGGTTCCGTCGTCTAAGTACTTAGACGACGGAAAAACGCACTTAGATGACGGAAACGCTCCGTCGTCTAAGTGAGTTTTTCTTGTAGTGTTTCATTTTGAGGTTGTTACTGGATTGTGTTAATTAATGTTGAAATCAGAATTTCATTTATTTGATTCGTCGATTCCTGGTGCTCTGTGCTTTCTAACCTTCTCAGTCTCTCTCTTCCGATCAAAAATCTTTTCCAAAAAGTATGATGGCCTCATACTTTTGTTATTTGTTATATTAATTTGAACTGGTTGACATATGTATTGTAGGTTTTTGGTTGTCCTTGATGAAGATGAAATGGATGAAGAACTTTGACAACAAATGAACAACCCCTGATTTATTTTTGTGACCCACCCAATTGAAGAAGGATACTCAGGGTATATTTTTTTCTATTTTATCTCTTTCTTTCTTTTTCATATTTCGTTCACCTAGATCTTTCTAATTTCTGTTGGTTTGGATTTTTTGGTGTTTGGATCTTTCTGGGCTCTTTTCGATTGAACTCAGACGTCACTGAGATTATGTTTCTCGCATTTGATGTTATTCTAAGTTTGAGATTTATTTTTTGTGTATGTATGGACCGATTTGGTTTGAATTTAATGCTGCATGCATATAATTATAATGAGGATTTTAGTATTGGGTTATTGTGATGTTTTCTTATTATGGTTGAGAATTGTCTTTGTGTTTTCAGGGATGAAGATGTGGGTAGTTGAGTGACACAAGGATTCGCAGTAAAGCAGTAGGTACATTCGTCCATCCCTTTTTCGTACCTGTAGTTTTTCATTTTCTCTGAGTTGATTAAGGCTTGGTTTTTGTTTCGCCATCATGGGCTCAGATTTTTGTTATTTGTTATTATGATCTAGACTGATTGACATTTATTCTGCAGGTTATGGGTTGCCCTTGATGAAGATGAAATGGATGAAAAACTTTGGCAATGGATGAACGGTTTCTGATCTGTTTTTTGTGACCCAGCCAATTGTAAGAGGATACTCAGAGTATATTTCTCTATTTTATCTCATTACTTCTGTAATTTTTTTTTGTATTTCGTTCGTCTATGTCTGGATTTTTCTGATTTCTGTTAGTTTAGGTTTATTGGTATTTGGATCTTTTTGTGTCATTTTCAATCCATCTCGGGGTCATTGAGGTTAGGTTTTTTAGCATTTGATGTTTGTTTTTTTGTGTTTGTATGGACCTACTTGGTTTGAATTTAATGTTGAACAAGTAAAATTTGAGTTTTGCATGTGCCCAATTGTGTTGTTGGTTGGATTTGGTCTGTTTTGCCTTTAGAAATCACTAAAATTTGTGAAAAACACTCTTTACAGCATTAAATTTATTTGAAAGATCTGATCAGTCAAAACATAGAGTTTATTTCTACTAAGTATTGTCAAAGTTAGGAATGATTTGGGTTTGTCGTGTCTCAATTTGGTTCAAATTTCACTAGTACAAAACCATCAATAGACAGCAGCTTTCACACAATAGATGCGTTGTTTTCTTTTGTGTGAACTGAAAATCAAAAAAAAATGTAATAGACACAACAGATTGTTGTGCTAGCTATTGTTAGAATACCGTCTAAGCTACAAAATTTTGTTATCAAAACCGACTCAATCTAGGGACACGGTTAAACAACATATCTTATTTTCTTTTGTTGTCTAAGTTTTGGTATCAATGATTCCCACAACAGAAAAATAGATATGTTGTTGGATAAAGTGGTCAGATTTGGAAGAAATAATACTCAAAAAAGAAAGAATTCAGGGCTGATATCGTGTTAATGTTCATAAGGTATTTTTCTATGTCCTTAGTTGGCAATGATTATATACTTTATATTCTTAAAAAATGAATTATTTATAGTATTTATAATCTATGTGCAGGCGAGAGGAGCTGAGGATTACACTTTGAGGTGATGTAGCAAGAACTTTCGATCCAGAAACTCATTGACTCTACTGTACCAGTCCTTGGAGTATTCACATGAATGAAAATCACCAAGTATAAAGGTACCATGCCCAAGTAGTTGCCTATATGTTTGGTAATGTGGCCAATTTCGTGCTACATTTTTGCTTTTTAAATGGTTTATGAAAATCAAATATTTTTTTAGTGATCTATGACATTACAGATAAAGAGCATATAATGTAGGACAATATTATTCATGATCTGAATATGTTTTTAATATTGATGCAGAGAATTTAGGTGCATCTAGCACAAATCATACCTGTTTTGTTATGAATCCTAAGATGGAAAAGACAAAAGAGTTTCATACTGAGTAAGTTTATGGGTAAAATAATAGTCAATTAGTGTGTCCAATAAATAGATAATATTTGGGGTTTGCGTTTGTCTTTTGGCCATATGATAACATATTTTTTTCTTAGATTCTCTAGAATAGGAGACATGGTAAGGATGACTGGCTCCTATTCCAACTTGATGTCATCGGGGGATATCAATGAAGCAGACAAGAGGACTGTGACTGAGTTAAAAATGTTAAATCCTGCTATGCACACGGTATATAAAAAATAGTAAGACGCATAGATCATAAAATCTGTAACTTGATATGTGATTTCAGGACTATTTCAATTGCTTGGTCTTCCATTTTGTTTAGCATGTGGTTTGTGTCTGATTTATATAAATAGCTATTAATTATTTCGATTCAATCTCTATTGCAGAACAAGTCAGTGTATTGTCCGGCAGTTGTTCAGAGGTTTTTTGTTGAGAGGGGATGGTGGTACAAAGCATGTCATCTGGACAAATGCTACAAGCCTATGATGAAGATGGAAGAGGAAGAAGATACTCACTTCTGTTCTACTCATGGTTAGCACAGCCCAAAAAAAAGGTAATCATGGTTTCATCGACATAAGTATGTGTTTCACCTGTCTGTTTCAATATTATTGTTCAGGACTATGAGTCACATATGCATTATATCATGTAACTAAAGAGTTTACATGATAATTGAGGATGACCGTGACCAGGCAAGTCTGACTCTCATGGGATATACAGCAGAAGAATTTTTTGGAGCAACATGTGAGGATTTGTTGAAGAAGGCTTTATACCCATCAAACACAACAAGCTTTCCACTTGAGATCACTTCCAAGGTTGGGAACAAATTCCTTTTTGAAATAAGGATAAGCCAGCGTGGCGAGCTTTTTTTAGGAGTACACGAGCAGATGAAGGTACTAATAGGGTGAATGAAGAAGATGTTTCTGCACTCAAGCAGTCCCAAAAATCATCTGACAGTGATGAGCCCATCATTGAGACTCCCCAAAAGATCCCAGCCGGAAGAAAGCGTGGCAACCCTTACTGCATGTTAAAATATGAACTCAAGTTTTGATTAAGTTAAAACACAATTTAGCTCAAGTAAAGGATCTAATACACCACTTGGAAGACACAAACTACATAAGAACATACCTTCGTTGCTTCTCCAGTATGACTTGGAAGACACGTTTGATGAAGAAGCCATGTCTCTTTTGTGAAGAATACCTGCACTAGATTGAAGACTGGTCTTATACGAAGCTGCACCTTGCTGCTAGCACAATGAGAAGCTAATGAAAACAGAACTGGTGCAGATCATAGGGACTAAGACTTCTATATATAGTGAACATCATAATATTTGATCCCATAATCAAAATCCTATTTGAACAATGAAAGTAACTTAAAGATCTTTCATTCCACAATACGAATTCCTTTTATAACAGGTTTTATACCATGAACCTTTCAGATTTCCGACTGATATACAACTTAGAAACCTTATATGAATCAGAATATGACATCTAGTGTTTCTAGCTATCCAAGATGAATTCTAATTCAGCTACATCAAATGTAGCAGACTGTGTTTAAGTCCACTGTATTTCCAACACTGCAAAGAAGTTGCTTCAAACAGATATAGAAAAGAAGGCCAAGAGGTACGAATATAATTATCATAAGGATTTTAACAGTGGATTACTATGATGTTGTTTGTTATAGTTAACGATTGTCTATGAGTTTTCAGAGATGAAGATGCGGGTAGCTGAGTCACAGATGGATTCGCAGTAAAGCAGTAGGTACATTCTTGCATCCCTTTTTCATACCTGCAGTTTTTCATTTTCTCTTTGTTGATCACCAACTGTTTGTTTATTCAGTTGTTTCATTTACAGGAGGATATATGTTTGGACAGCTGTTTAGATAATGACAAGTTCTCAATCTTTTGTTTGAACATTGTGTATATTTTGCAGTATTGTTATACACACTTGCAACTTTATGTTGAATATGTTATCAGTATTTTTGGAATTAGCTAATGCTGTGATCATTAGGTCACTAATTGATCTGGAGGTTAGCTGCTTTTGTATCTTGGTATGCAAGGGAAGTTCTAGGAATGGCTATGGTTTGTATATAGCTGGTATGTTAGAGAACTCTGGCAGTTAAGGGTTGCTCTCTTTTGTTATGTAAGTTGATTTGTAAAGAACTTCAAGTGTGTAATCCATAACCATGTGTATTTTAATTTAATATGTGAAGATTCTGTTGTGTTCTTACTGTGTCCATGAATGTATATTTTAATATTAACTTCAGGTTAAAATCTGTTTTACATATTACACTCTCTCTAAGTATACGCTGTACCCTAATCCATATATGATGCAAAACATTGTTGTCAGTTATTTACGTTTACTGGTTAAGAAACGGGTATGGATCTCAGTTTCACTGAAATAGCATTAGTACATGTAGTTTAATACAACAGCAGATCTTAGCAATGTCTCCTATGTCGAACAGGTTACCAGTTAACTGTCATTACTAGAAGTTAATATGAATACCTCAAATTAGAAGATGAAATATGATTATGATCTTACGGTGCCTTTTGATCACGATCTCTTTCGGTAATATTGCATCCATCACATTTACATACTAACAAACCTCAACCTACTGTTCACGTGATGCCCAATAAGTAATGACATGTAAGAGCCTGTGTCAGGAACAAACGTCACTAAGATTATCGATCAGCTTCGTCGATTTCGACTTGAGATAAAGACCAGATTTGACAATCGATGCATGTTCGCAGTCAAACGGTATGGAATGCGCAACATATTATGTCTATACTAGATAAAATGGATAAAATCGTATATAGACTTACTGAAATCATTGAGGAGGATGACATGTGTTTCTGTTAGATGTTTCATTTGGTCTCTGTTTTAATTAGGTAATGTACTACCGCGTATTCGTTTTTGTTATTGGCAGCTATCCTATGATTAAGTGTTACAACGGATAAGAACTCTGTGTTTTTGTTGTTGGTAATGTATTGACTCGACTACATTGGATGATCTTAGATATAGTTTTTTCAAATTGCTAATCAAAATATGGTATATCCTTCTATGCCGTATGTGAAAGTCATTGTATAGCCACGATAAGGAGCGGGTTTGATCATTTGTAACATATCGAGATTAATAGGTTAGAAGCTTGAGTCGTCAATGCCTCAATACAGAAGGTTAAGAGTTTAGAAGTTAATATAGAGGTGATGTTAAGTCCTGAATACTAAATCAGATGGTTAATATTCAGCAAAGATTGTTTGTCTTTGCTATGATGTTGAATTGCTCAGTTTAACTCTGTAAGCTAATTTGTCATAAAAGTTTTAAGGCTGAGCCTTTGCCTCAATTGTACTGTGTTTGATTTACATTTGTTTTACGCTGGAAAATCATTATCTGAACTTGGTTTACAGTTCATGTTTATTCCAGTTGATTACGTGAATCATATCGAAGCAAAGACTCAAATTATAGATGTAAATTTTTTTGAGAGTATTAGTTAAATGTTCATTTTTTATGTCCTGACATATTATGCTGTAACTAAACTCATACTGTCCTTAGTTTTGTTCGTGGGTTTCTTCATATATTTCTTCTTGAGCACAAAGACAGAAAACAGAATGGGATTGGATTCTGTTTGTGTTACATACAATGGATCATCTTCATTGTCTATTTCGGTTGAGCTATAATCACTGTCTATTTCTCTTTTGATCCATCCCGTACTTGGTTATCACCTTATATACTTCTGATACCATCAGTAGATTGCAGTACCTCATCTCTTCTATCTATACAATAATCCCTTGAATGCAAATTCTTACTGTCGGCTATTTAAGTTTTAGCTGCTTTGGTATGTAGTTAATATATAGGGTCTGCCTAGATACTTAAGATCAGTGATTAAAGCATAAAATCGTGGTCTTCTACAAATTCTTTACTGATTTTTCCACGAAGTGAACATGCCGTTAGTGCTCTTGAACAACATAGCCATAATTTCACGCAAGATTTAATTTGATGTTGGCCACAAATACGGTCTGTCTATCTAGACAAACAAAGTACATAGGCAATCAAAATATACAATATACAGACTATCTATTACAACATCTCCAGTGTGATACAATGATTCACTACGAGATCAAATGACTTAGAGACTACCTGTATCCAAATGACAATACTTTGATGCAAGACTATAAAATCAGAAGTCAAGTTGGCAATAAGTATATCCATCAGCTTTACTAAGCACATGCAAATCCACCAGTACAATTTTCAGTACACATCAGGATTGCCACACACATATTGTTATCATATCTCATCAGCAATTAAAAAATAACAGATGATAATATTTTATAGTTATTATGACAATTTTTTGATGAGAGATATGACAATTGTGAACTATGCTGGTAGGGAGGTGAGGAAGCATTATGAGAAATTGTTAGCGATACTGCTAGGGAGATGACAAAGAATTTTGACAATTTGTCATGAAAAAGCATGAGAAATCTTGGATCTCCAATCTTAAAGATATCATTGTTTTTCCAATTTGTCAATGTTTACCTGGGATGAGCATTTATATCCCAAGCATATCCAGCAAAAGTAACAGAACATGTATTTTGGAGCTTCTGCTTCATTTTGAGGGGCTTCATTTACTCGATGTTTTTTTCATTTGGCAAGACATCTATTTCATTCTTTGTTCTTAGTAGACACATGTAATTCATATTGATTTTTAATTTTAATAAGTACTTGATCTAGATTTATATCATAAAAAAGATTCATTGTGCAGATCAATATATCAACTAAGATAACATACCGTAAGTTATCTGGATAACATGCTTGCTAAGCAAGGTTTAACAGTGTAGTAGGGGACTGGTGTATGTAAGTATCCTTTGCTCGTTGATTTGGAACGAAAGTAGTCCTGTTTGGTGAGGTAATCTATATTTTCATCTGATATAATGGTAATCACCTTAAAACTTTGATAAACAATGGTCGATAAGTTCATTTGGATTCTAATTTCCATGTTGATAGACAGTGGTTTGGTTCAAAACTTTTATCGATTTCCACATCATCTGCGCTTACATAAATTATGACAGTTGAGATATGAATTAGAAAAAGAAAAAAAGGACTCTTCAATATATTTACTTGCTATATATATGTATATTGATATCTATAATCTAGTATTTTGGGTTATTATTTATCCCAATTTTAACCATAGATAAATTATGTAGTACTAGATCGTCTTACGTATTCTATTTCCTGTAGTTTTCCTAAAGTCGTTGGTAGGCTGCAAATCATAACCCTTCTTGCACTATTAATTTCACTTCATGCAAAGATAAATTCTGACAGTTGAGATATGCAGTACAAAAACAAAACTACTCTTCAATATCTGCTTCGAGTAGCCCTTCTTTCATCATGAATTTCACTTCATGCAACATGAATTTCATAATCTAGTAACAGGTTTTCCAAAATTAATATATTACAAATACAAATGCCATCTAACATGCAATTGATGAGTGTTGTTATATTACATATAATTATGCATTTGATCTCCTGGAAACATATGTTGGAATTACACAAACTTCAGCATAGGATAATTGATAATTTTTCGCAGGTAGTTCTCAGTGTATGCTGGATATGCATCACAATTGTTCGTTGCAGAATATCATTAGTACATTCTCATGTGAAAAAATCATAAAGGTCTATTTCATATTGGGATCAATACTACTGAATATACACAAAAAATCAATGTGGACAGGCCAAGAGAGGAGAGGTTGAATAAATGACAGAGCCAAACTGTTAACAGAATTCCAGGCCACCAAACAATACAAAACATAAGTATCAAAAACATACCATTCACTGGCTAATGTCATTGCCTTGATGAAGAAGTCATACATGACCTAATTGAGGCTTCTCAAGCCTTTTTTGCATCCAATGAAGAGTTCTTTCGAGCCTTATTTACAGTAATGAAAAAGTCATGAAATCGATCGGATTACTAGCTGAGAGGGTATATACAATCACAGGATGTAATTGCATATCAATATCCATGTAGTTGATACCATGCATGCCATGAACGCAATTAATCAATGTTCTTGAAGTGCTATTGGTCATCTACATGCTCTGCGCAAATTAATGTTTTTTTGGTGCAACATATTTCTCAGTAGACAGTTGCTTGTGATGTAGAGCATCCGAAGATATTACCAATTAAAATCAAAAACGCAAACAGCTGTTATGTTGATGATAGGTATCTATATAGTAGATACTGATACAATGTACAGATAGTAGGGGAGTGATGTATGTACGTATCATGATTTGGAACGAAAGTACTCCTGTTTGGTGAGGTGATCTGTATTTTTATTTGATATAATAACAATCACCTTAACACTTTGATAAATAGTGGTCGATAAATTCATTTAAATTCTTATTTCCATGTTGATAGACAGTGGTTTAGTTCAAAACTTTTTTACAATTTCCGCTTCATCCGCACCTACGGCACCAAGTCACACCTAATATATATATATAGTGGCGGAGCCAGACTATCAACCTTGTGAGGGGGGGGGGGACAAAAAGTAACTAATTTTAACATATCTGGGAATTGAACCCACATCACCTTGTACACCACTATGCACAACTACCACTATGCTATCATAGAATTCTTGCATGTACAAGAAAACATATTCTAACCTCTGACCCCTACGTGGCTCCACCACTGTATATATATTATGAATTAAATTCACCCGTGATGTCCAGACTCTTGGTGCTATACCAAAAAAGGTCTCGAACTTTAAAACTTATCAGAATAGTACCCAAACTTTAAATTTATATTACCGTAGTACCTGGAGCGTTTTTCTGTCAATTCATCGTTAACTTCACTGATGTGGAAATTTTTTTTGTAAACAAGGGATATCTTAGTCAATTTACGTCTATTATAACTTGATGAATATCAACATGACACTGTGGTACCTTGAGCGTTTTTCCATCAATTCACTATTAACTTTGCTGATGTGACAAAAAAAATTGTAAACAAGAGATATATTAGTTAATTTATGTCTATTATAACTTGATAAATATCAACAAGATACCTAAACTTTAATTACAATATCAATGATATCTACAAATTTTTAAAATGATACCCAACTTATGGTCAAAGCAATATATCACATTGTCACTAAAGACACCCGCAAATTATTATTGGTACCCACAAATTACTATAGACAAAATAATAATTTTGACATCTCCTCCCCTAAATTAATTAATTTTTTCTTTTCAAATTTTGTACTCTCACCCCGGAAATCCTGGATTTTCAGCAGCACCTTCTCCCCAAATAATTTTTTTTTTCAATTTTTTCTCTCCCTCCATGGAATTCCGCCGCCGCCAAAGACTTTGGCTCTCTCTTCCAACCCAATACCACTCCGACTCCCTTCCTCAGGTCCTGTTGCCGTCGAAGTCAAGGTCTGGTCACCGCTTGTTCCTCACCATCGTCCTCGACCAGAAGGCGGAGGCTGGGTCGATGTTAGGATCCCCAATAGGTGAACTTAACCAAATGTGGTTCAATTAGGTTGGGGTTGGGTCTATATAGCTTACACAACTGAGGTCCTTGACCTCAACCACCTATTGATGACGGTTCACTTATATATAGCTTATATATAATTATATAGTTATAACTTAACCAAACGTGGTTGAGGTCCTTGTTTGATGGTTTCTTAGCTTATATATACTCAACTGAGATGTACTGAGGAGGAAATCAATCAAAATATCAGACTTTTATCTTTATCTTCTTTTGTTCTTCATTTTTCTTCACCTTTTTCCTACATTTTCTCTTAAAACCCAAGAACCCAGATTTGGGGTCTTAACAGCGGTTCATCTGTCGAAGGATCAACTCGCAGAGGTCCTCAAAAACGCCGTCGTTCGCCACCCCGACGTCTTCGAAAGCTATTCGGACGCGGCCTCAGCGCCGACACCACCTCCGACTCCCTCCGCTCTATGTTCTCCGCCTACGGCAACCTCGACGAGGCCATCGTCATCTTTGGCAAGGCTACGGCTTCGTCACTTTCAAGCACGCCGATGAGGCTTTAATCGCTCTCAAGGAGCCGAGCAAGAAGATCGACGGGGGCCGGACACTCGGCTTTTTTTAACAACAACAACGCCATCAACGGCGGCGGCGACGTCTCCGCCAGGAAGATATACGTCAGCACCGTCCCGTTCGACATCTCATCGGAGAGATTGCTCTCTGCATTCGCCGCTTTCGGTGAAATCGAAGGACTGCTAGGGTTTGATATGTGTTCGAGCGCAAAATATCTCCCGCAGAGAGATCCTTCCGCGAAGCAGTCTCTTTTAACAGGTTCGGATAGCTTTAACCGCAGGTACCGGTTTATCCTGTGTTGTGTGCTTCGTATGTTGGCGTGCCACCGTTCTTCAACGGAATATGGACTGTTTACAGCCGCCTGACTTTTATATAAAGCGATTTAGACAGGGAGAGCACCAACCCCGTCCGAATAGGTCCTTCTTGCCTAGTAACCTAGGACTTTTGGATATGTGTCTCTAGCAGAGCCTTCGAAATCGATACCTCACACGCCCTTATCCGTGCAAAGCAAAGCAACTTCTCTGACGATGTATTGAGAACACTTGCTTCCTTAGAGTATCCAAACTCTCAGCCTACAGGTGACAAGCTCTTCAACTTTCCAGTAGCAATTAGCTTCCTTGGAGTCGCAATACTCTCACTCGACAGGTGACAAGCACTTTGACCTTCTGGTTGCAAAGAAGATAGAATTCTCGAAGACGAGATGTCTGTCTAGGTGTACTTGCGTATAGCAAATGTTTTGTATTTGATCGAGGACCTCTTCCACAAAGCTCTTACTCTCCTTATATACTCGCATACCAGCAGTCATTCAATTCTATTAAACTTCCTCTGTTCTTGCTCTTAGAATCCCAATATAACTCCGACACCAGCACACGGGTTGTTAATCCTTAAAGATATTCAATACTATCACAACTCTTTTATCAAAGAAACCTATCTAAGATAAAACAGATATAATAGACATCCAAGCCGCATGGAATCAGCTAACTAATAAATCACAGTTCTAACTGAACTCTGTTTCCTGTACTCGGCTGCTCGCCAAGCCTCCTTATAACTTATGGGCCGCTCGCCAAGACTTCAGCCATTTCTTGGGCCGCTCGCCAAGACTTCAGCCATTCAAGCCCAATATGAAATTTTTATTTCAGGCCCAAACAATATGGTCACCGGAAAATCAAAGGGCTTTGCTTTCTTCGTGTACAAAACCGAGGAAGGAGCCAGGGCTGCGTTGATGGAGCCGAGGAAGAATATGGACAGGCATCATGTGACCTGCAAATTCTCGTCCATTGAGAGAGAAAAGAAACAAACAAAAAAACAAAAAAACAAAAAATAAATAAGGGGATTAAAGTCTTTTTACTCTTCAATTTCAAAATTACTTCAATTTGACGGAACAAAACGGCTTATTAACGGAAAAACGTTTTAGGTATCACGGTAATACGATTTTAAAGTTTGGGTATCATTCTGATAAATTTTAAAGTTCGGGACCATTTTTGGTATACCATCAAGAGCCTGGATACAACTGGTGAATTTAATCAGTATATTATATATAAACTCAAAACGATGATCTCAATCTTTTTTGTTTGTTTTCATCTCAATTCGATGGTCCATCTCTTTTCGACTTTCGTAGTTCTTCTCGTGCATCTCCATTTGGAACTCGTTCTCTAGCCTACACCGTTTATCTCAATTTTTTCAACTCTTTAGGTCAAATATTTCTTTAAAATAAATTACACTATCAATTTTCCTAGAGAAAGAATTATTCTTTCCTACAAAAGAAATTTAGCACACCCAAAATTTAATTCCTGGTTCGGACTGTATATACTTGAAGCATCATGCAGTTGGAATTCAAATGATGCTATATTGCTATGGTTTGCCAGTGAGCTAGCTTAATCAGGAAACTGAACAAAAAAATAAGAATCCAAAGATGCTATATTGCTATTAGTGATCAGTAGCCAAATCGTTACCAATAATAAATCGATAAATATATAGAGACGCATTGCACAACTTGTCAGATTAACCAAAATTCTTTATATAGACTAAACGAAGGTACATCTACAATGGGCTCAATGCCAGACGGTCAAAATTCTAGAAAGTAATCGCATTTTGCCTCTCTGCGGGAGCAACACATTGCCACAACGAACGGTATGATGTGATGTTGGCAGCATTGACGCCAAGGGCTGCCAGGTTACGGCCATACTCCTGAAAAAATAGTTGTGTAAGGGCAACATTTGTCAGCTTATTACTCGAGATATGCTAACTCGTCAGTCAGAACATATCTCTTGCAAGGTCAATGTGGATAGTTTACCTGGATGTCAAGGAATAACTGCATGCAAATCTTGTCAGTGTCGGACACATTGTGGTCAGAGACATCTGAACTTGCTCCTCCTCGTCTTTGTGCACCTTGCCGTATTCTCTGGAGTGAATATTCTGTTTTCCTAGCCTGCCCGCACCAGTCGAGAGTTGGGGGTTAAACAAACACAGATGAATCCTGGCAATGTATCTTAATTCATTCAGGATTAGGAGCACTAACCACACTGACAAGATCAGCAGCTAACTCATAGTATCGACCAGTAATCTCAGTCGCAGCACTGAGCACTAGTTCATTCTTAGTATCTTCTTTCAAATACCTTGAAGCTCGCTCCCCATCCAAAAAAGTCTGCAGTTCAGCATTATTTGTAAGAGTAACAGTAAACCTTAGCATGCACAAGTAAAGCTACCAACTGCAGATGGCAGAGAGAGAACAAAAGAAGGCAGAGAAAGAAAGGCCACTGCATACCTTCAGGGGACGTAATACCCCCATCACATAAAGTGAGTGTTTAACAGGAAGAGGTTTATTAGTCATCCTGTACGTTGCTGTTATTCCCTTGATCTGTTTCAAGTCCTGTAATTTGCAGAAAGATACCATGTGAATAAAGAGAGTTTCAGGAGCCATATCTAACAGCATTATCAGCCCAGAATAAATGTTTAATGAATCAAAGGTTACCTCAACTGACTTCTCAACCAGTATCTCCACTATAGTGTTGATAATGGCAGGTACTAAAGCATCCAATGCTTTTACTCCGTGTAAAATGCTCTGTCTTACATGATCAAGAATATCACCAGAACATGATGAAAGAAGCTCAAGTACATGTTCGAGAAAGTCACCACAAACGCTTGTGTGAAGGCTATTTATGTCATAAATGATCTGCAAAGTCAATAGCTTATATCAGTACCCTGTGGGTTTTGAATGAACAAGTAATTTTCTCTCTGGCACAATCAATCATATTTGGAGTCTTTTGTAGGTTTATGCTTATTCATTAAGAAATGAAAGAAATTATCACTATAATAGTCATGTATTAGTATTAGTGCAATGAAAACACTATTGACAATCAAGAATGACAGAGTGGAATACATTTCAGATATAAAAAAATTCAGTAAAATCAAGATAGGGAGCATACACAAGTAAAGTCATCATGAACAGCTGAAATAGCCCATTCACAGCCAGGAGTGGAGCCGGTATTACCCCTCTTTTGAGCAGCCAGTCCAGATGACAACCAAGATGAGTATCTATGTATACGATGCAATCAGTCTCTATCTTAAACAGTGGAATGGACTAAACAAAACAAACAATATTGAGCTCCACTTCAAACTAACCTTGAAAGAAGCTGCAAGGATAAGCGAAGAAACTTGTCCGCATGAGAAAGAACAACAACATCTTGTCTCCAACAGGATTCCAAGCACTCAAACAACGTAGCGCTTTGTTTCAATGTTAAATCTGGAGAATTTCCTTGACCGGATTGAATAGGAACAAGACTATTTGCCAGAAGTGCAGAATCTAGAGCACCCGCAATCTCCTGAAACCTGAGGCGACACCAGTAGCAATTTCAATGAGCATTCAAAACATAAATTATCTACTTGTTCAATGAGAAAGGAGACTACCATGAGTTCTGCTGAATACCTCAAAGAGAAATAAACCCCAAGGTTCCATTGCTTCATAAATTCATTGTAAACAGCTTCTGCTCGAAATTTGGAAACAGCTGCTCTGGAAGGAAAGTAGCCTTGCAAGACAGATACAAAGTTATAACTATGATAAACTTGTATAAATGTAAAAATAGTACCAGACCATAACATTGTAACACTTCAAATATAATTACTCATTTCCAGATTTTGGACTTAAAGAATATTATTGAGGAATATTTAATAGTACCTTCCAGATGAGCCAAGAATTCTTGGCTTGACCTATAGTTTTTCAAGAATTCTGTAGGTCGTCCAGGAGAGAAAGCACTAGATTTTCCCTTTTGGATTGCTGAAAGAACCTCTTTGAGAATTGAATTTGCCAAGAAGTCAAACACGTGCAAACCAGAATTTTCTGTAGGAATAAAAAAAGTTGAGTAACTTATAAAAGATAGAGGCACAGCTTCACTACTGGAAGTGGATATAGAAAATGTCAGCTTTTATTGTTGATTGGTTATTGCTACACAAAGACAAACTTATAGCAAACCATGATTAGACAGGCCTTATATTAAGTACAGAAAAGAAAAGTGATGTTGAAGAAACTAAATTCTAAATAAAGAAGTTACATATAATGAATATATGCTGCATAATGTGAAGAAAATATGCTACGTTATAGTCAGATAATGACTGCAAAAGAGAAGCAGTGGCATGGAGACTAAATACTATTGATCAGCAGATATGGTTGTTCAGAACAAAACAGAAGCATGGAATAATTCTATATGATGACTGTTTCTCCAGAACTAAAAATATGATATAAGCTCGATTAGCTTCAATACAAATGAAATATCAAACAATTAAGGTAGATGACGAGATGAGAATACCTTCAAAAGAAATTTCCAACAAAAATTTGCAGTCCCTCTCAATGCATTGCTTGATTTGCTGATAATCATTCTCAAGATCATCTTCAGATGACTTCCCAGCCCCCTGCAGTGCCTCAGGTGGAATAATTTTTTGTATTAATGAGGCCACAACGGTTGTGCGAAAAAGTTCCTCTGCACTCGTAGTATTATCAATGGCAGCATAAGCCCTTAAGCAATTGTAAATGGCATTTGCATCTCGATGCTCTAGTCCGTCTACAAAACAATGTCCCAGACTGGCATCTAATAACAGGCTAGCGCCATGAATCCTCTTTTCCATGTTTTCGATGAAAGGCAGGTTCTGTACTGGCATAATAGAGAACAAGTAGATGAGCACAGCAAATGTCGAAGTCCCTCACATGCACTATACTAAACATTGAGTCTTGTATCAAAACATATACAAAGCTCTACGGGCTGTGAGGATAAGAACTCTCCCGTGGAATCATATAAAACATTAATACCAAAAAGTTGCAAGAATGAGAGAAGGAGAGCAAAAGCAACCTGTGCATGAGCCATATAGAACTTGAGCCGATTCATCTCACTGGCAATCCGCTCGAGAAGCATGCTTTGAGTATCTCTTAAATTTGTCCCATTCTCCGTACTCCCATTGCTTACTACTAAATTCTTCTCAGCTAGATTCACATCTCCCTTGGACCAATCGGCGGGCACACTGGGCAACTCCTTTATCAGTTTCTCAACCTACGCAATCATAATAATTCAGTATTAACCTGAAATTCAGTACTAGAATTTATCGCATCCTAGCAAATCAAGACTTGTGTATTCCAAACTCACAGCGATCTAGACAATGTCATGAACTAAGATTTCAATTACGCACACTCCAATTGAAAAAAAAGCAAATCAAATGCTCGGAATTGAGACTCTCTCTCTCTCTCTCTACCTTGGAGACGACGTGAAACGTATCTAGGAGAAGCTCGAGGAGCTCTCTAGCGGAGGCGGCCTCGGATCTCTGCTTGAGACCATTGGTGAGCGCCGAGAGCGAGTTTTGCACAGAGCCTCTGAACTGCTCGATCTTCTCTCTGAGCTCGACGAGAGGAGCGCGCATCCGGACCACGGCGGAGTCGACGTCGACGAGCTTGGTGCTGAGATTCACGAAGTCGGCGTAGTCGCGGTTGATGAGGTCGATGAGCTCGTGGTTGAGTGAGGTCAGGTAAGACTGGAGCTCCGATCGGAGAGTGTCGAAAGGGACGAATGTACGGAGGTCGGTAATGTAGGCCTCGGAATCGAACTCCGGCGACAGAAACAGCGCCGGCTTGAACCACAGCGGGTGCGAGTCCAGCGGGTCAGAGAAGAAGTCCGTGTTCGATCTGTGAATTGGATCCGCCATTGGAATCCCTCTCTCTCTCTCTCTTCGTTCTCAATGTGGCTCTTCTTGGTTTGCAGTCTCTATGTCTGTTTTCTTCGGAGACAGATCGATCAGTCTGGATTAATTTTCATTAGAAGAAGAGAAGACCCTTCTACTGTGTTTCTACTGCATCGATCTATTTACCACGGAGAGTTAAACCAACCAGTTTAACCTTTGGTGATGCTATCCTTCAAATGCAAGTTTGGCATTTAGGCCCAATTAGTGCATATCAGGCCCACTGGTATCAATTTATTGGGTGTCTGAGCCCAAGCTATTAATGTTTCTTCTTCCTTCTTGGACTAGGAAAGATGACTCTCCCAGTCTCCCTCTAGCCCTCTACGGTTTTACCAATTGTGAACGGTGGTCTACATTACAGCCATATTACAGTAAAAGACTTGAGGAAGGAGAACAATTCCTCAAGTCTCCTCATGGATAAGGGAAATGGCGTTCTCCAACTATGGCAGCATATGTAAGATGATTATGTGCCTTACATGTTGGAAGCTTTCTAGAATCTACACACAGCTGACAGACTATTGTCCTGAAAGCTACAAACTCACTAGTGATGGATCGTATTCATTTGTGCCTTACACCCAACAAGAAATGAAATCGAAACACTTCAGTTCAATATCACCAAGGTAATTATTGTTTAAACACCATTCCAACATCATTCAAAAGGCAACATAAGACGAAACTCAACGTTATAAATTGACGCTAGACCAATGTCGTAATATGCTGGTAAAAAAAATCATATCCTACTCATTGCCACAAGCTGCTTATCATTCACTTTTAACAAATAAACAATGGCTATATGCACAAAGCAACTAACTTCATCTTTGTTTTTCTATCATCTCTTGACAGTAAACTTAGAATCAACAAGTTTTTATGCCGACAGAGGATGGGGAACAAAACACAGGCAGTGAAGCCCTGCCACTTATTTGGAAGGCTTCGCTATCCTTGTACCCGCCACCATCAAATAACAATGACAACGATATAGCTTGACAAACTAGAATTCATTTTACAGGCAAAATGGTTCTCCAGTAAGCCCTCAGGTGGAGGGGAGAATCGGGAACTGGAGAATTTGGAAAATAGTAAATATTCAAAAAAATAATAATGAAAAAAACCCTAGTGTACACTGTAAATTTTCACATGAAGTAACTAAGGGCCTTCTTTCGTCTGGAACCCCCTTCCCCGTATAGTTCATTCCATTGTACGAGCTCGGTCATGTTGTGAGACTCCAAGGATACACTGGCACAAACCTAATCCCAAATAACAGGTTCATATATTAAATGGAGGCAGAGATATTGATCTTCATTCAACACACACTGAAAACAAAAATGAAAATGGCATTTACCTGTTCATGAGCGTATTTAAAATCATCCATGTTCACAGGCCTAACATCGCTACTGCTACTCAATGCTGGAACAGGTCTTCCTTCTGCTATAGCTGCAGCTCGATCCTATCACAGGTGTAGCATGTCAGATCAGCAATTCTATTCAGATGAACCACTGAACTTATATTTACCAACAGGTGATATCTATGTCTGTAACCTCCCACTGAACACACAATATACAATCAAGGCGACAGTTAAGTTTCCTTTCACATACCTTCTTTTCCTTCTCCAGAAGCTCTTTAATTGGACGGTGGGCAGCAGCCACGCAGAGATTCTGCAATATAACAGTAATTTTCGATACATAGCAACTACAAAAATATAATTAATGAAGGACAAAATATATGATGTACATATACATATAAAGATATAGATATATATTACTTTAAGATCACTTCCGGAATATCCATCTGACATGCTTGCAATTGCCTCAAAATCAACATTAGGAGCCAAGTCCTCCTTTGCCAATATGACTCTTAATATCTTCGCTCTATTAGGAGCATCTGGCAAATTTACCATCAACCTGCAGAGACATAATCATAAACAAAGTGAGGCACCTTGTAGGCTTGTACTAAAAGGCAGAAAATGTGTCGAATCATGAGGGAATAAACAGTGAGAATTGGTATTTAGATAAACGAAACCATTGGTCTCATCTTGAAATGATGTTTTTACCTACGGGGCAGCCTTCTAATGACAGCTTCATCAAGGTCGAAAGGCCTATTTGTTGCGGCAAGTACTAGAACTCGTTCTGTATCTTTCGTTCGCAACCCATCCCAGTTTACCATAAATTCATTTTTCATTTTACGCATTGCCTCATGCTCCCCTGGGTTTTCCCGCCGCCCCAACATGCTGTCAACCTATAAGAAGCCCAATAATAAGAGGATAATTCAAACAATATCTCAATCCAAAATTGTTGGAAGGAAATAAGAATATAGTACTTACTTCATCAACAAATACAACACTAGGGGCAATTTTACTAGCTAGCGAGAAAACAGCTTTCACATACTTTTCACCCTCACCAAACCACTGCAGTGAATAAGTTAACATTATTTATAAACTATTACATGAAATTACTATAAAATAATAGACACAAATCAACAACAGTATTCAACTCCCCACCTTGGATGTTATGCTTGACATGGATATGTTGATGAAGTTTGCGCCAGCGTCTGTAGCGACAGCCTTGGCCAGCATCGTCTTGCCAGTCCCAGGAGGGCCAAATAACAGGATGCCTTTGCAAGGCTGGTGGGAGAGAGCAAATTAACACTCATCAGATACACAGTAATAGATTACTGAAATTTAACAACGAAGTAGGCAATTATAACAAGACCCCACGTCAAATATTAACTCCCTGCGGTTGCAATTACAGCAATTGCACCTCACTGACAATTGCACCAATGTAACATTAAATAAAAGGGTCAATACCAGATTATACTAGATCTAGGACATTAGAAAAGACAGCAATAGAGCACTCTAAACATCATATAGAGAGGCTTTTCTTTAATATAGTTTTAGTTTTAAACCTTGGTTAGCTGCCCCTTGCAGAAAAGTTCCGGCCTTTGTAAAGGCAGCATCACCAATTCCTTCAATGTGTCCTTCACATTTTCAAGAGCCCCAATATCATCAAATGTAACTCCAATATCAGTAGGCGGGATAACATCAGCTAAAAGCCTTTTCTCAAACTCATTTTCCGTTACGACATCCTGAAACATCCCACAAGAACATACAAAAAACATAAAACAAAGACATTATTGACATCATAGCAAACAAAAACAAAAACGATATAGGGGAATAGGAATGATATCTGTAAAAGCTGTTGAAAGCACAAAAGGCGAATGCAGAATGGAATAGCCACTCACCTTAAGTGACTTCTTCAAGCTCTTATTTTCATTCTGGATAGACTGCAACATTCCAAGTCCGTACTGAATGCTGCCAGAATTGAAACATGACATTACAACTGTGTGATATCCATCCAATAACTGATATTTCAGCTAGCAATTATACAGGAGGATAGCTAATGACCGATCAAATACCTCTCAATAGACATAACAACTCTTGTTTCAGGATCAGCTTCAGGATTCTGCATTAAATGATGGCTCAATGCCCATCCTACGACTTTCTCTGAACCTGCAACACGTGAGACAATATGAGTTACAAAAGATAACACAAAGAAGGAAAACCAAATTATGCTTTAAATATATTAAGTACAGCATACTCTCGTTTGCAAGTATTTGATCCTTGATGCATAGTGTATCAAGTCCTTCACATTCCATCCCACACCGCCCAAGAACCTTGAAATGAAATAATGCACCATCATTAAAGGTCAGAATGTGTAACCATGAACTTATGTACTAATATGAGAGCTCAGGAAGCCTAAATTTTGACGATTTAAATTGTACTTCTAAAGTCTACTATCAAGACCTTGTCTTTCTGGACATACGGTGACAGTTTTTCTATTCATTTCAGTTCTATATAACCCTCGAGTCATTATCAACAATAATAAATAGGAAAGTGTTCGACACTTGATTGTTGGAGTCCACAAGTAATATAGATGGTAAGGTACACGAATACACGCTTAAGTACAACTAAAGTTAAGCAGAAGAACAAAGAATAACGAAATCCATTGTGAGAACCAGACTCCATCTAAATACTTACAAAGACTTTTAACCATTATAACTTAGCAATCTTCCGGCGATCATGACCTCAACCCATCCAGCTTACAAAAACAACACCCTTAACACTAGTAATGACTTCAAAACTAGAAAAACAAAGAAGAAAACTACATGACAGTGTGCCCCAGAAATACCCCCAAAAATTGCATTGTCAAGCTGAACAAAAAAAAAACTTACAGTGCGCAAGTGGTTCACATTTCCCTTCATTTTGAGGGTTTCGGTATCACAATCCAGTTGCTTTTTCCATGAGACAAGTAGTGCCTCATCCTGAAACAGTTTAAAGACTTTAATAATGGAAAGAAAATGAACTTGAGGGGAATAATTAGAGAAAATTAAATATGTTCATACGGAATCCACTATACGAACCTGTGGCATATGAATTGTTACTTTATTAGGAAAAAGTTTAGTTAGTAGTTTTGTTGCCTTGGGGACTTCCTTCCCTCTTTCATGTAATCTTCCAAAACTATCCTGGAATCAAAAACAATCCACACTCAGCATAGCAAATGAGCATCACACCCTACTATGGTAGAATGATTAATTCGCCTCAACTAAGCAATTAATGAAAACTATTAGCATAAAACTTACCGGAAAGGCCAAATCAAGAAGTGCAGTTTGATTGCTACCGAATTTCGTGAAAAGTAAACCACCAGGATGTGACTGGAAACAATGGGAGAGAAACATTCAACATTATGGATATAGTTTAACGATATCTGATATGAGGCATAAACTAAAAGTAACACAAAGGCTCTACGCATCTTCCCTCCCCTCCAACCTATATTTTTCTGCTATAGGTGGTGTTTATTTACATCAATGTTGCCTCAAATTCTCAAAATATCGGGCATCACCAAAAGAACAATACTAAAGCAACTCAAACAGGAAAAAATGCAGGACAGCATACTCTAAACCACATATTCAGGGTATATTGATGGCTTTAAACGTAAAAACAAACTTCAACAATGATACTGAATCCCATATGCACCCTTCTGCAAAGATGGTAAACCATATATGCTCCATGTGATATCTCGATAATGTACTTCTAATCCTTTTACATCTCTTAAAGGTTACTTTCTTTTTAAGTTGAGTTTGTTAAAAAAAGTTGACATAAATAATTTAAGTAGTCAAGATGAAGGAATAAGAAATTGCTTCCACATTAGGTCACCAAATGTGGAAACTAAAACAAACATTACCTTTTCCTTGCGATTGTCAGTGTGAATTTGAGAGCCAATTACAATTACATTATCAGGAAGCTTATCAAGTCTGCCTCTGAACGCCGTATATGATTCGGTATTTCCTACCAGGGACTTCTCCACATCTTTCATGAACAGAATAAAAGGAGAACTTCTGCTCTCACTGTGGATGGCCTTTTAAAGATAATTATCACCAAAATTCATGAGAAACAATAAAAGAGAAATTATTGGTTATAATAGAAAATGATCCTACCTCAAACAACGTGTTGATAAGTAATCTATCCAGATCGTATGCACCCGTGTTTTCCAAGCGAAGATCAGATACTACAGAGAGGAGACAATAATATAGGTAAGAGAACGAAATATATACACTATGAAGACTACAAGGTACGCGTCCACAGAGCTGTTAATAACCTCATACCATTGCAGAAGAATCCATTTCCTTTACAAAGACCCCCGAGATCAACACCATCAGGTATTATTTTATCAAATTTTACACCAACTTTAGAGAAAGGATTGTCCTCGAAAACCAACACAACCTCCCCTCGGATTCCACTAGCTGGTCCCCTGTAAAAGTAGCATGGCATATCTCAGAAAGTGAATCGATGTGCTAGGTGGTTGTCCTTCGTATTATCATTATTTGCAGTTGATTTGGTCATTCAGCAGTAATAGATTCAGTAGGTGGTAGTCCTATAAGGTACTTCTACTGAACAAATCAGCAAATCATATCCAATAATAACAGTGATAAAAAATTCCAAACTCTTATGGAATGTACCAAACAAATACGAGAACATATAAATTGAGCAAAAATTGTACCGTATAGAAGATGCCGTAGGATATAAGCTGCCAGATGATGAACTACTAAACCTCACTCTGTCACCTGCATGTTGCATTTTTTTAGAAAATCTTGCTAAGTATATATCTTTACACATTCTGTAGAAGGAAAAAAAGTAATAGAAATGGCAAACCTATTTTGAACGAGTAATTCTTAGATCCCCCTGATGACGAGGGGATGGCATCAATCTCCATCTTAGGTTGGGAGTCGAGACCATATGAAGCTCCACTTGAAGAACTTGGTGCCTCTAGCTCAGAAGCTGATGGATCAATGCTCTTAACCAAGTCAGTGGAAGCAGAGCTTGGTTGGGTCGTGCAGATTTTTTCTCCACTAGAGCCATCCTTCAGCAGCTCAGCTTCCTTTGCAGACAAACCCTATGAATTTTGCCGTTAAAAGTTCCCACAAGTTAGTTCTTGCAAAAACAATCAGAAACAGAAGTAAAAGAGAGCACTGACAACAGTAAGCAAAATCAAAGAAGAACTGCAATTATGATTCCCACACAAAATTGGGAATAACTAGAGATACATACCAAAAGTTAGGAAGTAAATACGAAAGAGGAACTTGAGCCAAAATCAGAAACATGTTCTTTACTTACACCCAAAAACGAGTGGCTATCAAATACAAGCAACTTAGCCCCAAAATGTTGAGCAAGTGCCTTTACCAACATCTCTTGATATATCTCAGACCCTACAAAGGCATTCAGAAACAAAGACTATAAACTTGAAGCAAAAGGCCAATACATCACATGTAAAAATATCATCCACAGATAGCATGATATACACACCTGCAGGACCAGAAAGCAATATTCGAGGATTCACAGTAGAAAGCTCTGAGGTATACTTTGCATGTTCTTTATGTTTCAAGTGTATAACTGAGGCTGCAATCAGCACATTCTTCGTATTCTCACTGCAATTTACAAACACAATAAATCACTAGTGCTTCTTTGAATTTACAAACTCAAAATTTAACAGTTTAGGATATGCAGGGATATTAAGCTAAAGAGCTAAAGCACTTGGCTGTAACAATTTTACGGTCACCAAGGACACTTGCAAGATACATGTAAACCCAAAGCAAACTTATAGCAAATGAGACGAAATGTCAACTTGCTTAGTCATGATGCATACACCAGCCTTATAATAAACATAATATTGATACCTCAAATAGTACGGGAAAGTTTCAAAAGAAACAACCACATCATTGGCTTCGAGAATTGCTGCCTGAATTGCTTCTTTAAAAAGAGCACACCGCACAGACACGCCTGATGTTGATGCTGGTAGCGAATCCCTCGTCCCCTCATTTCTTTCGTCCAATACCTGTTTACAGATACCTTTGCTCAATTTCAGTTTATAACTAGGTGTTCGTGCTAACATCCTCAATAAAGACCCTAGCAAATCATTCATCCCAGAGAACTTTACATTGTCTGCTTCTATGGTGGCATCTGGAGTGCAGTCCGGAGTAAGATTTTTGATGTTTACTCCCATCTCATCAGTCTTGTCAGTTGTTCTGTTTGGAGTCAAACTACCTTCCACTTCTTCAAGCTCCATTTCTGCAGCTTCTCGAACAATAGGTTGAGCTGGTACTTCCGCCCCTAAGTGGGACTTATTGGTGAACCCTTGAGCTGTAGATTTCCATCGTGCTATATCTGGTCTCATGCTAAGAGAAGCCAGTATCGAAGCCCCATCCACAACTGATGGATCCCCGGCTCTCCTGTCAAGGTGCAGATATTTTCCAATAGCACTCTGAACCTCTGCACCCTTAACTGCACCCTCAGGGATAAGTAATTGAAAAATCTATATAGAAAGTTAAGGAGACTATCTATCTGGACATAAAATCTTAGAATCACACACAGGTACAAGGCGAGCAGAAGCGATCGAAATAGTATTATCAAACATATAAGGTCAATTCAAAACAATAAAGGGAGATTAATAACCAAGGATACATAAGTGTGGTTCCCCAGAATGCCAAAAACCACTTCATCCCCCGATTTGAGCACACAGCTGGAGCCTTTCTTCACATGTACCCCATTTACTTGAAGTAATCCCTTGGCTCCCAAACAATCTATAAGCGTTACAGCACCACCCTCACGCTGACAAGTTGCAAAAACAACGATTACTCACATTTTACAAAGAAGAGAAGAAAGATTACACCTAATCAGCAATATGACTGATCCCATGATGTAAGAAATTGAGCTCCAGAAACATACCTGTTCGCGTTTGATCTTGCAAAGGCAACCACTAATGGTACTGTCCTTAAGATGGAAATTGCAGGTTCTGGTCGAACCAATTGAGAAGTTGTGTGTGCTGATAGGAATGTTTAGATTCTGCAATTGAACAAAGCCCGCAATCAGATAACTGAGCCATTGACACAGATAAAACCACTCCGAATTCGACCTCAACCCTAGTGCAAACAAACACACTACCAGTGCAGACTGTGTCAAGAGCTTGCACCAAGGAGCAGAAACCTCAAAACACGCTGCGCTCAGGTTCTGCTTATGCAAGTTACTCCAGGCCAAGTATGAGCTCCTCGCCTTATCCAACACCGCCGGAGATGACCCTGTAAAACAAACACCACACACATTTTCTCAAGCTTCCAAATTTTCAGGTCCACAATTCAAACACAACACATTTCCTATAAGCAAAAGAAAGAAAAAGAACCTACCTTCAGCCAGTGGCGGCGGCACCGGGACTGATTGTACGGCAGCCGCCGATTGTGCAGCTTCAGTCTTTCCAGAAGTGGCGCCGCCTCCTGCGGTGGTGGCATCGCCGGCGCTACATTCTCCGGGATCGGCGGCGGCGGCTGGTGGCGTACAAACCTCCTTGGAATTCTCGTCACCGGGAGCTGTTTTCTCCGAAGCAGCTCCATTACTGTCCACCTGTAAAATCAAAACCCTAAATCCTCACAATTCCGGCCACCGGAAAACACCAAAAAGAACCAATCTTTGACCACCTCCTCTGAAAATGAAAAAACGAGAAAAAGAGTCGATTTTTATTTTGATGGTAAAGAGAAAGTGAGAACCTTCTGGCGCTTTGGCGACTGAGGCTTGTTGTTCTCTTCAGAAGACGACGATCTTTTGCTGTTATTGCCAGAGAGAGATCCACTTCGCCTCGTTGAAACCATAGCTCGCTCTCTCGTCTCTTCTTTTTCTATCTATTTTTTTTTCTCTGCTGAGAAATGAGAGAGAGAGAGAGAGAAAATGAGTGCAGAGATTTAATTAATAATGGGGGTGTTGATTTGGTTTCTTAATTATAGTTTTTGTTTACGAGACTAAAATAATGTTGTATCTTCATTTGTTTCCATTCTTGGATTCGGTTTTGGTGCATGTGGAAGATTGATGTCCCCAAATTAAGTATTGTAGAGCCGGCGGCGGTGACGACTGACGGCGGCGCAGGATAGGGAGTTTGTTGCTAAGCTGCGCCAGGGGATGGGGGTTGTTGGTCGGTTGAGCTTTGGGTGTGGTTGTAATGCGGTCATACTTGTGGAATGAGGAGGAGGGGCTTATATATATATATATATATATATATGTGTGTGTGTGTATGTAGCTGAAGACTTGATAGTAAGAGGAGGCTTCTACCAAACTTGTGTGTGGGTTTGGTTTGGTCACTTTTGTGTTGTGGATTTTTGGGTGGTTTTATGTTTGTGTGGGATTTTGCAATAATGAAAATTTAAAATGTGAAGATTTGTTTCGTATATAATAGAGTTTTGTTGTGATTTTTATAGATGTTGATTTATTGATGATCAAGACTTTTCATGCATTTATAAGTGAGTCTTTGATTAGTTCAAATGTTATAATTAGACATGCATCTTTTTTCGATATAAAACGTTTTAAAGCGAAGTATAAAATTTCTATACATTTATAAACATATTACTTGTTCAAATATGCTTTACAGAAATTGTGACTTTTTAAATTCACATATAAAATAAATAAAATAAAGAACATTATGTTCTTCTTTTGGAGAAGTCAAAAGTTCGAATTAATAGTATATCTCAACCATCAAAAAATTTAAAATACAATAACCGTTACTAATATTATTTCAAAATACTATTTTAACCATATGATTTTCCTTATCAAAACAAAATCGAACATGTTAAACAAACAAAAAGGCTGAGGCCCAACCCAAGATAATTGGATGATCCAAACTCATTTACGGTGTTGACAAAAATAAGAACTTATTAAAGGAGAAATATAGATACGTAAGTGATAGATCTAAAATTATACTTTATTCATTGAAAGATGATCTTATATAAGCATTACAATCTCTTACAATCCAAATCCCTATAAATCAGGGATTAAAAAAATATTTACTTTTATTCTAATTAGGACAAGACACACACCGAGATACCAGAAATATTATTTTCCTTAAACACTCTTCCTTGTGTCGCGATCCTAATGGATGATGCATAACATGTTGCCTCACTAAAAACTTTGCCAAGCAAACAAAAACCTCTTGAGTAAAACAAAAGCTTGGTCGAAGGAAAAAATAGTACAACACATCAACTACAAAAGCGACCACATGTGATGTAGACTCCCTCTGATCAGTAACTCAATCTTGGAGTTCATATAATCTTCGCATACCAATGTGTCTCACATGCTTAGGAAATATAGATTTAGGCAATGACTTGGTAAACAAGTCTACATCATTATCTGCCAAATAAACTTGATTCACATGAATGTTCAATAGCCGTTGTTGTTGTTGTTGATTAAAGAAAAACTTCGGCGATATGTGTTTGGTATGATCACCCTTGATGTATCCCAACTTTATTTACTCAATGCAAGCCGCATTGTCCTCAAAGATACAAGTTGGTGTTGTGGTAGTGGATGGTAATCCACTAGTTTCTCGAATGTGGTGTATGATTGACCTAAGCCAAACACACTCCTTAACCGCTTCATGTAAAGTAATGATCTCATAATGATTCGAGGAAGTAGCAACCAAGGTCTGCTTAGTTGATCTCCAAGAAATTTTGTGTTTCCCATGGTAAAGACATAACTCGTCTGGGAACGTTCTTTGTGTGGGTCAGAGAGTTACCCAGCATCAGCAAAACTAACCAAGATATCACAAGTGTCTCTGAGTATGGGACAACACTGAATTGAGGAACATTCCTTGCAGTCGAACCAGCCTTCGACGGGTTGAACAATTTCGTCAACGGGTTGAAGGTATGGCTCTGGTTTATCCAGGGTGCAACTTTCGACAGGTCGAGAACCCTTGAACCAGCATGCCGCGATTTAACCATTCCTTTACCGGGAAATTCATGCTTCTCTATGTATTCTTTGCAGGGAAAATAAGCGTAAGTCTATGAAACCCTTTAAGTACCTGGAGATGTGTTTTATACCATTTCAATGACGTTGTGTAGGCGTAGAACTAAATCAAGCTAACAAGTTCACAAAGAATGCAATGTCTGGTCTTGTGCATTGAGCTAAATACAACAAAGCTCCAATAGCACTAAGGTATGGTACCTCAGCTCCCAATAATTCATCATCATCATCTTTCGGACAGTACGGATCTTTATTGGGTTCCAGACTACATACGACCATTAGTGTGCTAAGAGGGTTGCTTTGTCCATGTTAAATCGCATGAGCATCTTTTGGACATAAGCAGACTAGTGAATAAGTATTCCACTAACTCGATGTTCTAATTCCAAACCAAGAAAAAATCGAGTCTTACCAAGGTCTTTCATCTCAAACTCAGATTTCAAGTAGCTAACTGTCTCATTGATTTCCTTAAAAGACCCAGTGATATTCATATCATCAACATAGACTGCTATAATGGCAAATCCTAAACTTTTAATGAACACATATGGGCATAAATCATCGTTCTTATATCCTTTCCCAACCAAGTAATCACGGAGGTGTGTGTACCACATCTTACCGGATTGTTTTAATCCATACAGTGAATGCTTCAATCTAATCACATGAGCACTCCGTGGTGTAGAATTACTTGAATTAGGTATAACCACGCCTTCTGACACTTTCATGTATATCTCGGAATCAAGGTTTCCATAGAGATATGTTGTCACCACATCCATTAGCTACATGTTTAGTTTTTTGGACATTACCAAATTAACAAGGTAGCGGAAAGTAATGATGTTCATAACTGGAGAGTATGTCTTCTCATAATCAATGTCAGGGCGTTGAGAAAATTTTTGTGTCATAAGTCTAGCTTTATACCGCATGACTTCATTCTTCTCATTAACCTTCTGAACAAAGACCCATTTATGTCAAACCGGCTTCACATTTGGTAGGCATAGCACTACCAGACCAAAAACCTGCATTTTCTTTAGAGAGTCTAGTTCAGTCTGCATTGCTTCTTTCTATTTCGGCCAATCCGCTCTCCGCTGACATTCATCAACCGAGCGAGATTTCACTTCATCGTCGTCAATAATCTCCTAAGTGAAGGAATAAGAAAAAGCATCATCAACTACCTTGGATGATCTATCCATAATAATGCGTGCATCATTGTTATTTAGCGAGATTTCACCATTCTCTGACATCACATATGGATTTGAAGCGTCCTCCATAGATGTCATTTGTGATTCTAGGACATAACTGTAGCCAGGAACAATCTCATGTGTGGCTTCACAATGTTGATGATGAAATGATTATTTTGTGCCTGGATGGCCTGCCTTTTCGTCAGTAGCTCATCAGTGGATTTTCTTGGTCTCCCCTTTTTCCTGGTAGGAGCCGAAGCCGATACTACTCCATCCATACGGACAAGAGGCATGTTACTCTGCCCTAGAGTTGCTTTAAACCACCCCTTTAGGACTTCCAACCTTACAGGAATATTTGCAGCAGGAATGTGTGATCTCGTCACTTTGGCAATATCAGTGAAGGAGTCATACATCGAACATGTTACTTTCTGAAAATTAAGTATATGTCGCATTTCAATCTCACTTTGAGATGTTCGTGGATCTTCTTGAAACATAGTGGGAGAAGCTTTCCACATCAATTCCTGACATTCAACCGAAATGGAGGCATTCCTATCTCACCTTAACATCGGGAAGTATGTTTCTTCAAAGTGACAATCTGCAAATCTTGTAGCAAAGAGATCTCATGTCGAAGGTTCTAAGTAACGGACAATTGTTGAAGATTCATAACCAACATATATGCCTAATCAACATTGAGGACCCATTTTAGTGCTTTTTGGTGGCATAATTGGCACATACACTGCACAACCAAAAATGTGTAGATATGAAATGTCAGGCGTATACCCAGTTACCAACTGGTACGCACTAAATAGTTTGCATGCTACAGGTCTCAAGCGAAGAAGCATTGATGCATGTAATACTGCATATCCCCAAGCAGATACCGACAAATTGGTATGCATAACCATTTCTCTGGCCACAAGTTCTAACCGCTTGATTTGTGCATATGCTAAACCGTTATGAGAATGAACATGAGAGACGAGATACTCAACTTCAATCCTAAACGACATACAGTAGTCATCAAAAGTCTTTGATGTGAATTATCCAATCTAATTGACCTAATTGGGTTGTCTGGGTGATGAGCTCGAAGCTTAATAATCTGTGCAAGGAGTTTTGCAAATGCAACATTTCTAATGGATAGCAAAGCAACATGTGACCATCACGTTGATGCATCTACCAAAACCATAAAATATTTAAATGGTCCGCATTCCGATTTGATAGGTCCACAAATATCTCTATGGATTCTCTGTAAATGGTATATTTTTAGTGTTATCAACCACAAAGAAAGGTCTAGCTTGCAGCTTTATAATGAATAAGCTTTGCAAAACGAGCGATGAGCATCAGAGATTTCCATAAAGGAATCTTATGGAATAACACCAGGTGTTGAGACCAGATTGAGATTGTTAATCTCATCCACTCCATCAAATCCGATGGTTTTAGGAATTTTTATATGCTTATTGCCTTTGAAAAATGGATGACCATGAGAGTTTTTTAATATTTTGATCATCATGCCACGACTTGGGTGTTCCAGTCGATAATGTCAAAACTTGTGTGAGGTCGTGTCACACATAATAGTAAGTGTGACAAAATTAGATTCAATAATCCGAACCGTAGTAAGATATAATTCACTACGAATTGCCCATAACTTTTTCAAGGTGTACTTTCTACTGCACTCATTTGAAGTATACGTAAGAATTGTTTTTCATTCTCACTATGAATTTTCAAGTGTAAATCGTTGGCTCTAATGTTCTTAAAACTTAGCAATGCAGTCATTTACAAAAGACAAGAGATGAAATTAGTTTACCGATAAAAAAACCACGATCACTAATCAAGTTTAAGGAATAAGAAATATGATTCATTGATAAATGGTCATAAAGATCGATGCAATAATCGGTGGTTTCATACCACACCCCATAAAACCGTGACTGATTCAGAGTCACAAAATATCGACTTCATTTTTTTTTCATGTATACAGTGACTCTCTCGTGACCGTCACTATTGTTTAAACTTTGAGGAGGAGGATTTAATCTTCTCTCACTCATACCTACAATATTCAATAGGAATTAGAGACATACATAAAGTTCACGGTATTAAAACCTAAATCTAGGGTGTTGCAGTAATTAAGTTTTTCAACCTAATTGTTAAATCGAAGAAGGAAGAAAATTTACCTTTAGGGTATTATGCTCGGAATGAAAAACTTAATCTTTTTTTAGAATTTGCAAAATCCGGCGACAAACAGCGATGCTCCGGCAATGGTGAAGATGCTCCGATGACGGTGTAAGATTTCCAGCAAAGGGGAGGAGGCCAACGGTGGTTGTAGGTGTAGGGGGTTGAGGTTTTTCTGTTTAGGGCTTTCAGTTGGCTATTAACTCAAGAGCTGCTGATAACGTGTTGAAGGAGAAATATAGATACGCAAGTGATAGATCTGAAATTATACTCATTGATAGATCTATATAGGCATTACAATCTCCTTCAACTCATTATAGCTCTTGAGAAAATATCTACTTCAATTCTAATTAGGACAAGACACACATCGAGATACCAGGAATATTATTTTCCTTAAACATAACTCATTTACAATGTGACTATCACTCCTTAAAAACCTCATTCTGGATGATTCAGTGATGGTTTCTGAATAGAAATTTTCACAATTTGTATTACAATTAACACAGCTAAGTAAGTACACGAAAATTCAGAGAAGCTTCTTGCAATATATGCCTAAGGTGTTGTCATACACAGCTAAATAAATACAAGGGGAAGTGCATTATGCACATGAAATAGAAAGTTCAAAGTCGCATAACAAATTAACCTTACCATGCCACCAAAGTGAAGGCATATTGTTTAGTTGGCACTTCCTAACGTTTACCAAAACACACATTTTAGTAGTAATCAACAAAGAATGATTGAAGACTCTACCAATCTCAATGACAATCAGGTAGTTCATACATGTGCATATCATGTTGTCTTTCACTGAGGATGGCATCTTTGCCACCTATCCCAGAACTGTCTAGTTTTCCCTAGTGGCTTGGTTTCAAATCTTCCAATTGCTCGTTTTTCAAATTTCCCTCCAGTTGAAAAGGGCTCTTTGTAGCATAGCTATGATCGTTGACTTACTTCTCAAAAAGGTTTTAGAAAGTTAGTCGCTCAAAACGTATTTGTTTCTCAAACCCGTTGACATTTCTCCTCGGGTTTGCGGAAAAACTTTTCAAAACTAGGTTTCTGTGTAGACCTCTGTCCATGGGATGGATACCTTAGATTCTAGAAAAGAGTTTCTGCTTTTCTATGGTGTAGTCTCTTCCTTGAGTGTGTGGCAATAATCTTTCTTATCTTGGTCTCTAACCGGTGTTTCATGTAAGGAAGGTTTTTGCCCACTAGTTTCTTTCGGTCAGCGCACACTCTTGTCACTTCTTGTCTCTACTTAGAGTGGGCGGCTATATGTACATTTTCCTTGGTTTGTGCGCTGTTTCCTTTCGGCCTGCATGTGCATCTATAGCCTTCTAACCCCTGCTTTTGACCACCGCCTAAAACACTGTTGCTGGGTTTTGCGCGGGTTCCCTTAGTACTTGGTTGTATCACATATTTAAGGACTCAGGGCATCCTTGGTTGGTTGGTTGGTTGAGTGAGTGATTCTTTCGTGCTTCTTTCTATATCTTCTCTAACTTCACTCTCTCTCTAAGCTTTCCATTGTACTGCATGTAAGACTTAGAGTATTTTAAAAACCTAAATTTTATCAAAACTCATATGCATTGTGCATTCCATTGAGATTGGTATGGTTGTGCTTAACCTGAGAAGCTACTCTTGAAGAATTAGCTTATAAATAGTTAAGTTCTTAGATTAGGTTTCTGAAAAACCTTTCATTTGTAAACACTTAGACACAAGAGAGAGTGCAGCTCTGTAGAACTAGTGGAGAGACTGGTCAGGATAGTATACGGGTTATGTAAAGGAGTGTTGTTCATAGTGGAAAAGTTTGTCCCTCAAGAGTTAGGAGCACGTAGTTTTTCTCCCTGGTTGCAGGGCATCTGCTTTAAAGAAAAACATCCTAGTGTTATTATTTACTTATCGGTTTTACATTTACTCGTATATCTGTGAGTCGGGATAGTTCACTACTTTGCTATTCTCGAGAATAATTTTAAGCGAAAAAATTAAAAATAGTCTGTTCACCTCCCTCTAAGACCTTTACAAAGATTCAATGACTCCGATCTGAAGTACCACCATCACATATTCACATTCCTCTCTCATCAAACACCCGCCGTCTTGTTAAAAGGATAAACTTTTTTCAGCTGCCCACGCAAGACATAGTTGGGAAGGAAATTATCTGGCCTCATTCTCTCCGAAATTCCATAGAGTGGACTCAGTGGAGCCTTGGCATTTATATAGGCTTGCACAAGAGACTGGAACTGAGGTAGTTGAGCTTTATAACTGGCATGTCTCATCCTATAAAACATCTTTTCTGTGTTGTGGATATCGCCTCTCTTTAAATATTGACCCATAACAAGAAAAAAAGAACTGAACACTGGTTTCTTCTGACTCTTCTCAACAGCATTCTGCAAAATTGAATCCGCCTTTTCAACCTCTCCGCATTGCACATGTAATTTTACAAGTGCATCCCAAACTACTGGGCCAATCTTGACATTGTTCAATGCCATACGCTGAACAAGAGCTTTGCCCTTATCAAGCATCTTATGCTTTGCATAGACATTTAAAAGCACACCGTAATGCCTGGACGAAAGTTTGTCCCGGGATTTCACCATCTTCTCAAAACCTGCCTCTGCTTCTTCGATTTTATTCACTTTTCCCCAAGCTTCAATTGCAGCCATGCACTCTGAACCCTTAAAATTTGACTCACAAACCTTCCAAACTCTCGCCACTTGATCAGCCTTTCCCAATGCTGCATAAAGGGAAAGCAGAGCTCGGCAAGCCTAGCGTTTATCCTTTAAGTCATGCACTTCCATCTCCTTGAGTAGCTCGTCAGCTTTTTCTTTAAGCCCAGCAGAGGCATAATGCTTAGCCATGACAGCTTTGACGGAAATGTCTGGTTCAAACCCTTCAGCCTTCATTGTTTCAAAGACTTGTTCCATTCTATTTATGTCGTTTCAGCCTTTGACATCTATTAACAGTTTGTAAGTGAAATCAGTTGGCTTCACATTTTCTTTTGCCATGAAAAGCAAGACATCTGTTATTTTCTTCCTGTCAAGCCTCTTGTAAAGGATGAGCAACAGGTTGAAGATACATGAGGTAATTGGGAGTCCTAGATCCTTCATTTTGTCGAAAATTTTATCGGCTTTTGTCAAATTGTTGGCTGCGACGCAGTTAGCCAATAGGGTTCGGTAGACTATCTCACCTCTTAAGGACAGCGGAATCATCTCAACCCTTGTTTCTGCCTGGTACAAGCCACGTACTTTGGAAACCAAGTCAATACGAGAAGCATAATCTTGTTCGGTAAATTCAATCTGCTTATGTTCCTCCAACCACTCCGAGGGCTGCAATGCCTTCCCATACATTCGACACCTACGTAAAGTTAGCATGGCCAAGGAGATCTCCTGCCTGCTTAAATCATTCCCATCTTCAACCCACTTATCCAAAGCCTTACGAACAGATGAACGCGGAAAATCCAAAATGGCTTTGGAAAGCGATGAGTCATCCTTTTCCATTAGCAAACTTTCCACATTGGTATCATTCTCCGATAACTCCATGTCATCTCGAAAAAGTTGTGTCTCTTCTTCAACATCATCATCACGGCCTTCTGGTACCTGTGATGGAATTGCCTTAACGGTTCTAAGTTGGCTAAACCCGTCTTCCTCTCCACTGCTTTTCGTACAGGCTTGCGACGAAAAATCAAGTCTTTGTGTTGTGTAGTATAATCTCTTGGAAGGCACAAATCCATCCAACACTGATGACAGTGGGGACTCAAGAGTAACTGTACGACGACACGAAAAGGAGGTTCCTAAGCTTAATCTGACCTTCCCGAGAGAGAGAGAGAGAGATGCACCACGAAATGCCCACATAGCAATGTTGTGGGTAGTTCAATCTGACAACTTGAGCATCACAGGCTCTCTAGACATATCTAAGTTCATCATCATAGTTCTTAAGTGGGTCACGATCGAAAGCTACATTACACATACATACATGACATATCAATTATCAAGGCAGATGAGCTGAATAAGACGTACACAGAGAAAAAAATAGGAGCAGGCGTCGTCGCAGGGAAATGAAGGAGGAATTGGGGTTTTCGACCCGTATCTTCAGATGGGTCAATCACCAAATCTTATGCGTTTGGGGCTTTGGTGACAATCGTGACGTAGTACTAAAGAGAGTGGTGGCAATCGTTTTGTACATTGATCATCAAACAAGACACCGAGTAGATCATTCTACTAATAGGCCTATACGTTTCCCCCACAACACTCAACAGGAGGTTAAAGAAGAGAGAGTTAGTCGAGATAACTTGATACAAATTGACTAGTGTTTGATTAAGTGATGAGGAAGATCGGAATGAATGAGGCCTTGCTGAGATCTATTCATGTCTGTAGAACAATATATGGCCAATGAGTATTGACATTTCTTCTCTGACATTGTCTTCAGAGTTGAAAGCATGTCAAAATTGTCGCACAGGAAATATGACCATTATTAAGATTATCAGGCCAACACAAGTGTGCTCTAGAGATTCAATGAACAATAGATATTTCAGAATTTGAGCAATCCAACATCATAATCAAAACTGTTGTGCAACAAGTCTAATAAAACTAATGACTGAAGGAGTCTGAATGAGACTGACATTTCACTCAAACTCCAGCAAACACCAAAGTTACCCAAGGAAACAAAACAGAGTACATGTTGGATAAAAGTCATAACTGCCAACATAAAATATCTTAAGCTGCAACAGCACTACGCTTCCCGGTTTTTCTACTAGCCAGCTGAGTCTCGGCCTGCATAGACAAAGGTATAATGCCATTAAATGCAATACCCCAGCAACAATTGAAATTGTAAAAGGATATTATGCCACAAACAGGACTTGTTATCAAGAATGTTTTCTTGCTTATGACTTTGATTACCTCTTTCTTGACAGCCTCTTCCTTTTCTGACAGAATCAACTCAATGTGGCATGGAGATGACATGTAGGCTGGAAAACAAATTGAAAAGTTAATTTGAATTAAATATAAAAAAAGGTTTGTGTTGGTCATGTGCAAGAAACAAAGTGGCACACACTCACCATTAATTCTTCCATGGGCACGGTATGTCCGGCGCCTCTGCTTCCTGGCTTGGTTAACCTGGATATGTGAGATGAAAAGGGTATCCACATCTAGACCTTTAACCTAGAGGGTCAATAGGCAAAGACAAATGTTTAGTATACATATGAGAGAGAATCCGTAGTAATTTGAAAACCATCAAAAGTAAAGCATACCTCTGCATTACTCTCAGCATTCTTAAGCAAGTCCAGGATGAACTTGGCAGACTTAACAGGCCACCTTCCCTGTCCATTTGAATGACGGTTCTTAGCCTGAGCAGTTCTTCCTACTCCACGGCAAAAGCGGGTGAATGGAATGGCCTGCTTATGGACCAGAACATCCTCCAAGTACCTTTTGGCCTTGACCAAAGGCAACTTGCGGATAGCATGGGCAGTCTCCCTAGTGTTCTACAGAGATGAGAAAACAACTTCAGACACATATACATCCCATATTTGAAAATGGATGATACAAGTTAATCAGCAAATAAACATTCTCATTTCAAACCCCATTTCAACTGTATTGCATCAATTCATATCACACACATTCAATCCAATCAACAATCTCTCCAAAGCAGCATAATCAGTCTCTTACAGATATAATACAACGTATCAAATCAAAATTATGTAGAGCCAACACTTTCAGACAGTAAGTGACAAAGACAATCAGAACAGTACAGCTGATAAACTCATACCAGTACACTAGTTTATCTCCGTACCTTAAAATGACATCGGAGATCGCTGCCTCTGGCTTTGCATGCTGATTCCTCATATCCAAAAAACAATACAACCATCAGATTATCATAAGAATCTTAAAAACTAAAACTTTGACATACCAAACAACTATTTCAAATGAAGTAGATAACTACTTACACTTGGTTTGGTTGTCTGGCTCTTGCGAATACTTCACCTGTCAAAAACCCAATACAGAAAACCTCATAAGGATTTGAAAACCCAACACACAAACATCACTATGTTTTGAGCTAGATTTTGAGTCCTTGATAAAATTAGAGATGAAATATGCTCCATTTTCGTTGCTTATGAAGAGGAAGGGACTCAAATCCAAAGGTAAAACCTTGAGAAAAGAAAGAGAATATTCACCATGGCTGCTGCGGCTTCTGCTGCTAAGGCTTCTTCTGCGATCTCCTTCTTAGCTGCCGACGTCGAAGGACATAAGTAGCTAGGGTTTTCTTATATATAGTCATCGAGTGTGTAAACCCTTCTTGGGCTATAGGGTTTTCATTGTGGGCTTGAATTTATTTTTAAAACGTCCTTGTTTGGGCCAGAGTCCATATCATTTTGGGCCGACTCAGTCTTCCGCTATAAGTTTGCCACGTGTAGATCATAGTTTCGGTAAGTAAATAAGGGCAATTGCGTAACTTTGGTAAACTGGACAAAGATTGCAGAGAATAGACACAAACCCGAACTCCATAGCCGATCTGAAACCAGAGTCCAGAGAGAAGAAGAAGAACAGAAAGGTAGTAACAAAGTAAGACCTTGCTCTTTGGTCAACTATTTATCAATTCATATTTTTTTTGCTCAATGTTTAGTATCTTCTGAGTTTTATTGAAGTAGGTTAATTCATATGAACACAGCCTATAGATGCTTTAGATTCAGTAGCTTTTCTTTGGATTCTGTAATGCAGATATTTTGGGTTCAAAGTTTGATTCTTTTTTGTTTTAGAATTCGTGGTTTTGCTTACAAGTTTAGGGTTTATATGCTTGTACAGAGAATTTGGATTGTTGAGAGAGCCAGCTGTACTGGAATCCTTGATAGGTGAAAAGATTTGAGTGAAGTTTGATGTTCTGTGAAGATGGTTGTTGAGACAGAGTGTAAAGTTTAAATCTTTTTAGGTATATGGAAGTTGAGGCCGGTTTTCGGTTTTAGAGGTTTGAATTGGTCTCAGTGGTGGAAGAGTTTGGTGTTAGAGATTGTGGAGATCGATAGTGGTTCGATGAATAATAATAATTCGGGGAAGGGGGTGCCAACCCATTTTGGAAGTCCGGTGGCAGTTCAGCAATCCATGTCTATAAACCACCAGCCTCATCTTCTCTCCCAATCACAACCTCAAGCACAGGGTTCGTCGCATTTTCCAGGGCACTTTCAGCTGTCTGAGCCACAAGCGCAGACACAGTATGTGAATTCCCATGCACAAGCGCAAGCCCAAGCACAAGCTGCTCATGCGCAGTTTGCTCAGTTGCAAGCTCAGGCTCAGTCTCTAGCACAGTTGCATAATTCCAGTCCAGGTGTTGCGTCACCTTCCATAGCAACGCCAAGCACGGCAACTGCCAAGCGGACTAACCAGAAGCCACCTTCTCGGCCTCAAGGATTTTCTCAGGCCAACACAGGTCCACTATTTAAAAACATGGAGCTCACACCAGCTGCTCGTAGAAAGAAGCGAAAGCTACCTGATAAGCAGATACCGGACAAAGTGGCTGCTCTTCTGCCAGAGTCTGGTTTGTACACCCAATTGCTTGAGTTTGAGGTTCGTGTTGATGCTGCTTTGGCAAGAAAGAAGATTGACATCCAGGAGTCGCTTAAATGTCCTCCCCGTGTTCAGAAAACACTTAGAGTTTATGTTTTTAACACCTTTGAGAATCAGACGGCAACAAATCCGGAGAAGAAGGATGCAGATTCCCCTTCTTGGTCTCTTAAGATAGTTGGGAGGCTATTGGAAGATGGGAGGGATCCTGTAGTGGCCGGCATGTCACAGAAGTCAAGGGTAAAGTTTTCATCCCTCTTCAAGAAAATTACTATATACCTGGACCAAAGCCTCTATCCAGATAAGCCCGTGATTTTATGGGAAAGTGCTCGTTCACCTGCTCTTCACGATGGCTTTGAGGTGAAGAGAAAAGGTGATAAGGAGTTTAGTGCAGTAATCAGATTAGAGATGAATTATTCACCCGAGAAATTTAAACTTTCAACAGCTCTGACTGAAGTTCTGGGAATTGAAACGGAGACTCGGGCTAGAGTTATAGCTGCTATTTGGCATTATGTGAAAGCCCGGAAGTTGCAGAACCCAAATGACCCGACTTTCTTTATGTGTGATCCCCCTCTCCAGAAAATTTTTGGAGAAGAGAAGATGAAGTTTTCTATGGTTTCACAGAAAATATCAATGCACTTGGGTCCACCACAGCCTATACATATAGAGCACAGAATTAAACTATCAGGAACCTGTCCAGCTGGAACTACTTGCTATGATATACTGGTTGATGTACCTATGCCGTTAGAGAAAGAGATGTCTGCATTCTTGGCAAGCACTGAGAGGAACAAAGAGATTGATGCTTGTGATGAATTAATCTGTGCATCCATAAAGAAAATTCATGAACATCGCCGGCGGCGGGCTTTCTTTCTTGGCTTCAGTCAGTCTCCAGCAGAGTTTATTAATACTTTGATTGCTTCTCAGAGCAAGGATTTAAAGCTTGTTGCTGGAGATGCAAGCCGTAATGCAGAAAAGGAGCGCCGCTCTGATTTTTATAATCAACCCTGGTAAGCTTCTGTTACACTTTTAGTTGTAGTTCCACTCTTCTTTGGCTTGCCATAGTTGTATTGCTTAAAATAACTTGAGGAATTTGTGAAGAGTAAGGACAAGATACAAAACTTGCTTAGCAAATAGGAGATTCCTTGGTAATCTTATAGATTCGAAATCTGGATGTTTACCTGTATTGTTGAAAACATAATTCATACTGGATAATACTCATCTAATACTAGCATCTTCTAGTTTCTGTGTCAATGTGGTAAAGTGAATTAAAGCTTTAGCTGCCGATAGCAGTCTTGAACGGTTGATATATTGCAGTGGGAGTCTGCGGATATGTGATTTTTATGTTTAAAGTCCGGAGCTTGCATAAATTTCTCACTTAATCTCTATTTGGTGGCTGATTTTCCAGGACCGAGGATGCTGTCATTCGTTACCTGAATCGTAAGTCTGCTGCAAGTGATGCTCCCGCAAGCACTTGATTAAGAAATTTCTGTTTCTTTTCCTCTCTTTTTCCCAACAAGTGGAATGTATTTCTAGCTATTCTTTTCCTCAAGCTTATTTTGTTGCTTGTTTACAATCTTTCCTTTCTGTTGCTTGTTATAAGTTGAGAATCTTTCTGGTAGAAATTCTCTTGAGCGTGTTGTATTCTTGATGGAATGTCTGAAGAGAAAGTATGTACTAGTTTGGCCAAAATAAAAGCATCATGCCATCCCAGGTTTGCGTGGTGCCAGAGTCTCTGCACTGGCTGATATTGGCACAAGAACGGAGTTGATGATGCTTTTATTTATGCCAACCATCGTCTGTATTTCGATTTAGTGAAACTTACACAAGCAGATAACTAAAGAAATTCTCTCTTGCGCACAGAAGTTTCATCTATATATAGTCTTGATGTACAAGCCAGATAATGCAGATAGTTTTCAAACAAATGTTGATTGACACTGATATAGTGACTTCAAAACGAAAGAGAACCTACTCGTTTAATGAACACTGTGATTGAACTCCACCTAAAAGCACCGGCTCCCTTGGGTCGTGCCCTAGCCAGGCGATGATTCGATCTCTTGATTTTCTCTTTTTTAGTGATTCGGATGGTGACTACCTTAAGTTGGTGATCTTATGATGTGTAGTGTTCAACACTACTCAACTTTGCAACGAGTACTTGTTTCTTAGCCAAAAAAAAAAAAAACTTTGCACCCAGTAACCTTTGTACATTATGTTTTCTATATCAAATACAGGGAGGCATTTCTTTTATTAGATTACACCTAAACTCTTTCCATTTCAATGAAATGTTGTTTTCATCAAACAACAGAACTTTATTGGGAGGGGAACTCTTCGCAATATATGTTGTTTTTTATAAGAAAATAGCTATAATGATCACGGAATTTTATCATAATCGACAATTTAGTCATGAAATTTTCGAAAATATCAAAATGATCACTAAATCATTATCTTACATATTAATTTGGTCATTATGCCCGTGTTTCGGATGTCAATTGTTCTTCTTTGTCATTGGTCTTTACACTTCTCTCACTTATGTTATGTACATTTTCCTCATAATTATATCCATATAAGAGAAGCATTTGACAAATTTTAATATTTAAAATAAACAAAGTGACTAAATTGTTAGATAAAGTTAAAATTTAGTGTTTTTTTTATATTTTTAAAGTTTAGTGATCATTCTAGCTATTTTTTCTTTTGTATATTTTCTTAAAAGTTTTCGAAATATAGAAAACTTTTTTGGAGTTCCGAACGTCTTTTGTGATTATGCTCGTCCAATGCTAAAGGAAAGGTTGATTGTATTGTAGCCAAATATGTCCATGCCCTCGTGCACGTATGGTGTGAATTTGGTAAAATTCATGCTTGAGCACGTCAATTAAGAAATGCAAGAGCTAGCCACCTACAACTCTTGATCGATAATGTGCATGAAGTACCACTAGTTTTGTATTCAAATACATTCACATGTCACTTAGAAGTCCCGAAATAGTATCTAAAAATCTAGGGGATACCAGCCATAACTAATTATGTGACAAAGTACATGATATTCATGATAATCATAAAAACATGAAGTAGTGATTTAAAACGTGAGAAACATGTTATACTTCTTCTTTTTTTGAAAGGGAAAACATGTTGTATATATGAGATATGTTTTGCATGTGGCCTTTACTTGATATTTTATCAAATCAATACTCGATTTAGCTATGTGTTTCCCCAATCAAAATGAACCCATTATATAAACTTTGTATAATAATTTTATGAAAGTTCTCTTCTATGCACATAAGAAGCCTCAAAACAATATATATTACTAATTCTCAATTGAACTTACTTATTGTTTGAAAAGTTATCTTCATTCATTTGCCAATATTAAGTGTGTTTTCTAGTTCTCGGGATGGAATAATTTGGCATATCATTTTATTCTTGCACTGATATATTTTCAAAGAAGATTTTAAAATAGGAGAATTTATTTAAAAACCCAAAAACATATAAGAATTCAAAAAAAAAAATTATGACACCAAGGTAAAAAAAATTCAACTTATGACAATTTTTTTTCCTAAAAAAATCCAGCTAATGTCATTTTCTACCCAAAAAATCCAAAAGTTATAAAACCTATTTTTTTTCTACGATTTTACTTTTCTTCCCTAATTTCAATTATAATTATCCTCTTTAAGAGAGAGCTTCACAGCTCTCTCTTCCCTACACAATTTTTTCCGTCTCCCTCTCTCTCTCTCTCCAGCAATCTCCATCACTCTCTCTATCTATCTCTCTCTTGCGATCGCAATGACAATCTTGTCGGAACGAAACTCTGTTCGATCTAGACGTTGTAGAAAATTGAAAATTTCAAGCGCTGTAAGTTTCAACGCTTTGTCTCTCTGTATGTCTCTCTCTCTCTCTCTCTCTCTCTCTCTCTCTAACTAGCTATCGATGATTTCATATGTTAAGTTATGTTGAATATCCAATTTCACTCTGTTTTTGCACGAAATTGTTTCAGTTCGTAGTTATATTAATCAATTTCATAATAGTATTGATTACTTTGCTCCTCAAACTATAAACATTGTGAGATCGAAATCTACTTAATTAGGTCTGGATATGATTTTGGTTCTGAAGATGTGTCTAAGTATCTGTCTAGGTATCTGTTAGTATATCGGTCTAAGTATCTGTTAGAGTATCTGTCTGAGTATCTGTTTGTCTATTTATTATGTTAGTTAACCAAATCAGTTACATACATTTCTTCAACTATTTAACAACTTTTTAATGTTTTTTTCTGCAGCATATTCAATGACAATGACACCATCTCCAATCATTGTGAAATATATTCACGGACGAGAAGCTGTGATGGATATTTTAAGTGCTGATATCACATTTACTGACATAGTGAATATTGTCCGTCAACAATTCAAATCACTCGACAACTCAATGACGACATATAAATACCGTATCCCACCAGATGATGAACACATTTTTCTGGAAACTGATCGTGATGTGATTTTGATGATGCTTTCTCTATAAAGATTCCATTCAAAATATATTGAGATTAGAATCACTTACCTGAATGAGGTAGAACATCCAAAACTCATTTGAATATTTGTTTGTGTATCTATTTGAGTATTTGTTTCCATATTATTTCACGCTAAACATGTATACATTTCCTCTTTCCAGCAAACAGAAAATATCAGTTCGAACCAATCGGCGGTTTATAGTAGCACACAGAATGAAAACTCAGGGCCGGATGTGCAGATGGATGGCTACATGGAAATAAGTAACGTTGCTGATGTTGGTTTTAGATGCTTTCAAAAAGAGGAGACAAATGATTACTTGACAAAACTATGGGCTAAATTGATACAAGAAAAATGGCAGAAATTCTTAGGCGGTGTCACTAAATTCAGGCTAAAACTCAGAAAGTTCAATTGAAAGTGGATTCAAGTTTACATATGAGAAGAATGAACTCACACACATAAGTGTACATTGTAGATACAAAGTGCGCGATAAATGAAAATGGTTTGTGAAGGTAAGACTATACCAGGCGAATGAATCGTTTTACATCACTGAAATCAACACCAAGCATATATACATGCAAAGAAAAAGTCTGAAAACAAACCAGCAAGATGATGAGATCTTCTATTGTCAGGTATGAGACCTTTTTCTAACATCACTAGCAGTGAAAATATATGTTTAAAGAGTTCTTCCTTGCTTTTGTGTCAATTATTTTCTATCCTTGAAAATTTATCATTTATTCAACACTCAGTTCAATCATTAATTAAGGACAAACTGCGCACTGATCCTAATAAAGGAGCCAATGCCTTACAGACAGAAATTAGATAGAGTTTTGGCCTGAAAGTCCCTTACAAGATGGTGTGGTATGACAAAGAATTAGCAATGAATTCATTGCATGGAAACGAAGCTGAAACCCACACAAACCTTCTCTGGTTTCGAGACGAATTAATGAAAACTAATCCTGCCTCAAAAGTTGTTGTCGATATTCATCCAAACACAAAAGTTTCAACGCCTTTTCGTGTCATTTGGTGCTTGCATGCAAGGATTCTAATACTACAAACCAATGATTTTCGTTGATGCAAGTTTTCTCAAAAATAAATACAAAGGACAGATAAAGGGGGCCTCTGCAAAAGATACAGATCAAGGTAATGTAGACATATGAAAGATATGACTATATGAGTAGCTTTCTGGGTAGCTGACTGAGTATTTGTCTGCATATCTATTTTTTGTTTATAAACTACACTTCAGTACTTACTATACAACTATGAACCTCACATTTTTGGTTCTTTTTCAAGACTCTATCCAATTGCATTTGCCATAGTTGATGCTGAAAATGACAGCAACTGGAGATGGTTCTTAATAAACCTAAGAAATGAGATAGATAGACACGGCATAAACCAGGAAACTAATATTCAAAGGAAAATAACATTCCTCTCAGACTGTGGTAATAGAATCATGAGTTCTCTTCCAGAGGTGTTCCCCAATGATGAGCACGACTACTATTTTTGGCACTTGGTTGCTAACATCAAAGACAACTACAAATGACACTTGAAAGATAGAATTTCTGAACTTTTCATGCAATGTCCATATGCTAGAAGCGAAAGGCAATATGGGTTCTCCTTTAACCAGCTTAAGCTAGAAGGTGGATATACAGAGATAACCGAATTCTTCAAAGATCTCCCAAACAAAAATTATACGCTGCATTCTTCGGAAGATATAGGTATGAAGAAATGACAAACAACATCTCGGAGTGCTTCAATAGTTGGATAGTACATCTACGCACACTCACTATCTTCTATCTTGCTGATGAAATCAGGTCATCCATTACAACATGATTCATTCTATTATTTTATGAGTAGTTGTCTAAGTATCTGTTTGGGTAGCTGATTGAGTAGCTATCTGGATATCTGTTTATTGTTACATTACAACCAGATTGATTCTATTATTTCTAGGAAATCTGTAAATTGCAATGTTAAATTCTATTTTTTTGTTACTTGTGTTCCAGGAGAAAGGTGATGGAAAGGATTGCAAGCAAGAAATAAGAATATGAAAGATTGCACACTATAATGGGACCGAGGATGGAAGGAAAACTAATTGAGACACGTAATATAGGAAGGCATTGGAGAGTGATGAACTCCAATGACCTTGTCTACAAAGTTCAGGCTGACAAATACAGTAGTGCAGTCAACATGGAGACATGGACTTGCTCATGTGGACAGTGGCAGTTGCTGAGGTTTCCATGTACTCATGCGCTTGTTGTCATTCAAGAGATAGGAAAAAAACCTTACGATTACGTGGACAACTTGTACAGAGTCAAGTATTACTGACAAGTCTACTTATTCACACTTAATCGAATGGCAAACATTGATAAATCGCTTCGGGACTTGTCACAATACGAATCGGACGTCAGGCCTCCATTAACAAAGAAACAACCGGGGAGACCAAAGAAAAAAAGAATGAGGAAGCAGGGAGAAAAACAAACAATGCCCACAGAATGCTCGAGATGTCACCAAACTGGTCACAACAGAAGAACCTGCAACAACCCTATTGATTGACACATATAAGTCTGTGTGGATTATTAAAGATGTTCTCATAATATTTTTTCAAAAGTTTGAATATCTGTCTGGATATCTATTTAATTATATGTCTAAGTATTTGTCTCGATATCTGTATATGAATTTCATATTTGCAACTTGTTAGTTGCAAATACACACACAAAATTGAGGTTATTTTTGGGTCTCTTGTTTTTGTGTTTTATACAGCATGGTAAAGAAGGGAAAAACAAAGATTTTAAGATTTTATTGCATATGTTACTGCATTGATTTAATAAAATTCAAGGATAGTTATCTGAGTATCTGACTAAGTATCTGTCTACGTAGCTGTTTGAGTAGTTGTTTGGACTTGGCTTATGATGTTGTACCATTCAGTCACTTCATTTCACACATTCGTTCATCATATCCATTGCCAAAAAACATAAAATGAAGAACAAAGATACAGAACACATAAACTTCATTAATAATATAGGTTCAATTACAAACAAAAACACAACAACTAATAACAAACAATGCCGACAGAGTGCTCAAGATGTCACCAAACTGGTCACAACAGAAGAACTTGCAACAACCCTATCGATTGAACATATAAATCTGTGTGGATTATTAAAATTGTTCTCAGAATAATTTTCTAAAAGTTTGAATACCTGTCTGAATATCTATTTAAGTATCTGTCTAGGTATCTGTGTGGATATCTGTATACGAATTTCAGATCTGCAACTTATTAGTTGCAAATACAAACACAAAATTGAGGTTGTTTTTGGGTCTTTTGTTTTTATGTTTTATACTGCATCATAAAAAGGGGAAAACAAACATTTTATTGCATAGGTTAATGCATTGATTTAATAAAATTCAAGGGTAGTTGTCTGAGTATCTATCTGAGTATCTGTGTAAGTGTATGTCTGAGTATCTGACTGAACTAGTCTAATGATGTTATATCATTCAGTGGCTTCATATATTCATTCATAAATTTCATTTCAAAATATAAAACTGAATAACAAAAAGATACAGACATAGTATTGCACAGATTAATTAATTGATTCAATAAAATTCAAGGATAACTGTATGAGTATCTGTCTGAGTATCTGACTGAATTGATTCACTAAAATTTATGCCTAGCTATCTAAGTAGCTGTTTGAGTAGCTGTTTTGACCTGGCTAATAATTTTAATCACTGCATACACACATTCATTCATCAAATTAATTGTCAAAAACATAAAATGAAGAACAAAGATACAGAAACATAAACTTCATTAATAATATAGGTTCAATTACAAACAACAGAAAACAACAACTAATAACAAACACAAGAAAATCAAAATGCTTCACATTTTGGCCTTCTTGCTACTTTCCCCTCCAAAACCTGGTGGAAGACGAGATGTGATGCCTATAAGCAAATTAAGCATCTGGTCCTATTTTGCAAGGACCAAGTCAATATCCTCCTTCATAGTATCCATACGACGCTTCATACGACCAATGTTGTTCACCAAAGGTTGAAGAGGGTCATCAGGAACAAGACCTATAGAAGGTCTAGCAGCAGAAAGAGGAGGGCCAGATACAAAGTCTTCAGAGGAGGAAGAGGACTTGGACTTTGATGGATCAAAATCATCGTTTGTTGAATGACCAGAGGTGTCTGAGTTGTTTGGGTTTTTCTTCCTTGGCGCCATAGTATTATCTATTGATAAAAGACTTAGAGAGAAGAAGAAGACTCAACCAGAAAGAGTTGATAATGAAACAAAAACATGTTATGGAGAAGATGGAAATTAGTCATATTTATAGAGAACAAACCATTATGTCTTTTCTGGCTCAAACGGTTTATTCCCGCATCTTTTCATTTTTCCTTCTGTTTTTACAAAAAGACGCTTCCACTCTCTCTCTTTTCCCAAGCAGCGTGCAAAACTGCATTGAACAACATTAATACGCAACCCTTTATCCAAGAAAGAAAAGACGCAACCACTCACTCAACACAACCTTTCATGCTCTATAAATAAAAACACATTGAACATAACTCCTTCACAAAAAAAAACATTTCTCTTCACCCTCTCCTTTATTACTGTTCAAAACCACAAGTCCAAAAATGGCCAACACCTCCAAGAACAACAAGTCCAAAAAATCAAAGAAGGAACCTGCAGATTCTGTTGAAGAGATGATGAAAGAAATTGTCCGGAAAAGCAAGGAAAACAAACGCCGCCGCCGTCGCAGTCAAGAAGAAACTTCTCCACCTCCAACTATGCTGCAACAGTTATCCACTAGGATAAATGACCTTAAGGATGGCCTCAAATATCTCAAGGAAAAACATAAACTCATCAAGGAGAATGATGAGACAATCATTCAACTTCTTTGCCAAATCTTCGAGATGCTGCCTCCTCCACCGCCAGCAGGAAAAAGAGGAAGCTTTGAAGAGGAAGAATTATAGTTTATTTTGTATTTTTATAATTTCTACTATTTTTTTCCATATTATCAATGAATCTATTTTAGCATCAATTATGTCATTTTCAAATCCTATCTGCTCAAATATCTGGTAAAGTATCTGTTCTGGTATCTGTGAGCGTATCTGTCTAAGTATCTGTCAGTTGGTTCAAAATGAACAGATGCGACAGAAAATAACATGTCATTTCTGAACAACAAAGGGTATATGTCTAATTTACTGCCTATGTAGCTGTCTAAGTATCTGTCAGTTGATTGGTTTATGACTACTGCGTTTCAATAACAAGTATACACACGAATTTGAGTAGGTTTTGTGTTGTAAAATAGACCGGAGAGTGAAAATCAAATACTTTAGTTCATAGGCTTAATACATTGGTTCTCTGATTCACAAATTCAAGAGCAACACAAATATAGTATTACGCAGACAGATACTTTAACAGATACTCAAGTAGATATTCAGTCAGATAGTATTTTAACAAGGAAGAACTTTTAGATACACAAAATTCAGACTCAATAGAATTTGATCAATCCTTTTTTCTATCGTTAAGGTGGAGAATTGAACCAAGAATCTCTTTCTTTAACACCAATCGAATCACTGTTCGAGACCCACAATTTTGGGATCACACATCCATTAACAAGGTCATTACAAATATATTCTTTCCCATAGTCTTCCTCCTAAAACATCTATAACCAACAACAACAAAAAGACGTTTTCTAGTAAGCAAAATAGATCCCAAATCTCTAAACATCGAAACCTAACTAAAAATAACAAACTCTAACATGACCATACTAAAACATAGACATAAACATATAAAAACCCATCAGTTCCTCTCCATTTCCTTCATCTTGAGCACAGTATCTGTAAGCCCTTCGATCTTCTCCTCCACATCCTTGATCATCGCAATTACCTCATCAATCTTCCCAATTGCCTCTTCAATCTTATCCATCTTCTTCATCATCCTGTCAACTCTCCATCCTAGATGACGAATTTCTTGAAAAATTGTTTCAAAGTTGACCTTCAGAATCTCCTTTATATGGTTAAACTCTTCTGCCATAGTGGGTGCCCGTGGCGGAGATGATGGCTCTTCGATTGGGGCAGAGGATAAGGTTGAAGCGCCAGAGCAAGATTTCTTTGATGATCTTCCAGGAGTACGAGCCATTGATTATTCGTTGTGAGATTTTTCTGGGAGAGAAGATTGGGGTTTCGTTTAGGGTTAGGATTTTCAGAGCAATGTGTTGAGAGGAAGTGACAACATTTGGGAGAAGACTTTCCTTTTTATAGAGAGATTGAGAAAACGGTCATCGAGATTACAACACGTGCGAGAGCCACGCGTGCATTCTAATCAAAATGAACAGACGCGATAGAAAACGAAATGTCATTTCTGAACAACAATGGGTATCTGTCTAATTCACTGACATATTATACTACATGTGTAGAGCAAAGCACACAAATATTCAAAACAGATACCCAGATAAATACCCAGAAAGACACGGATACGTAGATAGATACTCAGACAGATAGATAGATATTTCAGTTTTCTGCAAAGGTCCCCACTTTGTCTCATCATGATCCCCGTACATCTCAGTTTGAGGTTGAAGTGCAATATATTCTTGATCTTCAGAAAGTAGCAGATTTTATGTTTTCCATCTTTATTGATGTCATGAGAGTGACGAGATCGTTTATATGTGCTGTAAATCCTTCAAGGTTGAAAGTCCCTGATATTGGGCAAGTTAAACAAAACACCTAGGCAAGATAGTGTTTTCTCCTGCCCATAGTGGGGGTGTAGCATTGGTCAAAATTCGTTGATGAGTTGTCGGTGAAAAGGCAAACCATCAAGGCACAACCTTTCATCATCAACACATGAGATTGTTTTTGACTGCAATTGTGTCTAAAAGTCGAGATTTACAAACACTGGGGAATGCCTCAGAGTCAATGACGATGTCAATAAACAAAAAAATACTCACCAAGTTAAGCAAATGCTAGCGTTATTATGGATAGTTCTTCCATGTTCGATGATGATGTGTTTACCTATCCCGTCGCTCAGAAATTGACGATGATGAAGTGAAACATTTATCTATTGCAGATTGTCAATAGTTAATGTAGAGCAAATTGATCGATATGGAAAGTTGTAACCTAAGATGAACTAGACTCTTACAAATGGCAAGTTTTCAATATGGTAGTGATATAACTATGATATGCCGGTTAGACACAAATTAGTCTTGTTTGGAGCATAATGAGAAGAACTTGTGGCGCAATGATTCTCTCAATGTCCAAATATTGATTATGAGAAGATGTATTCTCTAGTCATGGACATCATTACTTTCCGCTACCTTATCAGTTTGGTAGTGTCCAAAATATTGAGTATACAACTTATAGATGTGGTTACAGTATATCTCTATAAGGATCTTAATTTAGAGATATACATGAGAGTGCTGATTGGCATGGTTCTACCCAAATCAAGTAACTCTAAACCACGGAGTGCTCATGTGATTAGATTGGGACGTTCACTATATGGATTGGAATAATCCGGTAGGATGTGGTATACATGTCTTAGTGACTACTTGATTGGGAAGGGATACAAGAATGATGATTTATGCTCATGCGTGTTCAGTAGATGAACAAGTTATTTGAGATGAGAGACATTGGTAGGACTCGATTAAGTCTTAGTTTTGAGATGGAATATCAAGTTGGATGAATTCTTATTCACCAGTTTGCTTATGTCTAAATCAGGCAATAGACAAAGCATACCTTATAAGTACACCAATGGTTGTTTGCAGTCTAGAAACCAAAACGATCCATTTCATCTGAAAAGACGATGATGAGGAACTTTAGGAGCTAAGATTCCATATCTTAGTGCGATTAGAGCTTGGTGGAATTTAGCTCAGTACATACATCCAGACATTACCTTCTCAGTATACGCCTACACAGTCATTGGAATGGACTAAAAGAAATCTCCAGGTACTTGAACTAATCCATTGACTTGGGCCAATTCTTCCTTTACAAAGAATACAGAGAGAAACATGAAAATTCTGGTCAAGGGATAGTTGAATCGCAGCATTCAAGTTTTGGGCATTTTGACCCGTCGAGCATCTCTCGACCCGTCAAATGCAATGAACTGTGATAACCCGAAGGGGTCTTTCGACCCGTCGAAGCCGGTGTTCTGGATCAGACAGAACCATTTGTTCGACCCGTCAAATTCTTCTTCTGCTGCGAGCAGTTTTACTGCAATCCCCTTATACTGAAACACCGGTTGATGTGTTGGTCTTTTGTTAATGTTGGGTACCTCTCTGAAATACATAAAGGATGTTCCCATACAGATTATTCACCATGGAAAACATGGAAATTTCTTGGAGAACAACAATGTAAACTCTTGTTTCTACTTCCTCGAATTATTCTAAAGATTAAAACTTTCTATAAAGCTGATGATAAGTGTGTCTGGTTTAAGACAATAATACACCATATTCGAGGGTCTAGTGAATTATTATTTACTATGACAGCACTAACTTGCCTCTTTAAGGATAATGCAGTTTGCAATGACCTAATGAAGTTGGGTTACATTAAGGGTGTCATATTTGACTCATTTCGCCAACGTACTCTTACAATCAGCAATAACAGCGGTTATTGATTGTCCATGTGAACCGGTTTGGTCCGGTTGATAATGTTGCGACTTGTTTACCAAGTCATTACCTAAATCTACATTTGTGAAACATGTGAGACGCATTGGTATGCACAGGTTATCTGAACTCCATGACTGAGTTTACAGTCAGGGGGAGTTACATTTCTGTAGACATCAGGGGGAGTCTGCATCACATCTAGTAGCTTTTGTAGTTGATGCGTTGTACTTTTTTTCCCTTAGATCAAGCTTTTGTTTTACCTATGAGGTTTTTATTTGCTTGGCGGGATTTTTAGTGAGGCAACAAGTTATGCATCATTCCTTAGGTCATCGACACAAGGGGGAGTGTTTAAGGAGATTTATTCTCCGTAACTTCCGGTGTGTGTCTTGTCCTAATTAAATACATATTAGTATAGATATAGATACAGAGAATCCTTGTTATATCGGGACAGTTATTGTAAGATTGTATCAGCTTATATTTAAAACATTCTATCAATAAAAAAATTATAATTTTCGGTTATCATAATATTCTCCAACAACATAATTCAATATCAGACCCATCCCACTTTATCTTTTCCAACAGGAATTAAATTGCTTTATAATTCAGCAAGCTAGATTGCACCAGAGTGGTGCTGATGAGACTCAGAGCGATCGAAGATAAAACAATGCGTGCGTCAAAACACAAAGATGAAAAGATCTTCGTTCATGTCAGCCATCTTCAATATTCTTTCAATTCATATATCGTAAATAATTAGTTAAGTTTGGACGCCTACAAAAACTACATATGTCTTTGTCTTGTACGTGATCATTCAAATTAAGAACTTAACCATACGTATCACTCTGCAGTCTCTTGCTTCACACCAGCGTACGAACAGAAAATAAAAAAGAGATACATCAAGCTAAACAATAGTACGTAGACGAGCAATTTGCCCCTTTACAAATTACAAAGTTACAGTCATACGTTCGTACGTAGGTATATATCAATGTGTATCATATATTTTTCCACATATGGTCGAGTGCTGGGGATACAGGGGGCGTCGGCAGAAGTTTGTTCCTTTTGCTTGTTACATTTGTGATTTTGTCGACCAACTCTGATCAGGCGGCCTCATATTTCATCTCTAGGCTCTAGCTCGATATCTATTAAATATGTGACCAATTATATGGTACGTACGTTGCTATCTACGTCGACATCCGATCAAGTACGGCGCCGTCCTCGTTCCCACTTCCCGTTAGCAACATATCCTTAGCTACAAACTTTAGATAAACAAACAATCTGAACCAATTTCCAGAGTCAAATCACACTTCTTGTCTTGGATTAAGGACAAAGTTAGGCCGAAAACCTCATTAAACAACACCATACACAAACTGTGAATGAAATGTTAGTTTACTAGACACGTGAATTTAATAAGGTTTCTCAGCAAGTTACGTGGGACGATTATGGAATTGGATATGCTGGAAAACTAATTAAGCAACTGGACCATCTCGGACTTTTGAAGTGGTACTACAAAATTCTCTTCTAAAACTTGGACTCTGTTCTCCGTTTGTTTGGTGCTTCCATTTCTCTAAACTACTCATAGACAATGAGAAGACCAAACCCAGATATGAAACATTGAACTTCTGAATCAGTGTTTAACAAAAATGCTCTTCAAACAAAGTTCAAAGAGCAACACGAATCAGAACATTTGTTCTCATGGTAACCTCCTTTTTCCACCATTGTTATATTCATTTATCCACACACCGAGCTTACATCATTCCTAAAATTACATAGATAGGAGTTCAAAGTTTAAACTACTTTTCATCCCCTACAGTACGCATTTGCCGAATCATTACAGCACCATCTGAACAACCGACTATGCTCAAACACTTGAACTTCGCAGCCGTGCAATCAATTCCTCCTGCACATGCAATTCCATATATAAATAAAGTCAGACGAAGACTCGATCCAGCAACAAGATCTCCAATAACACACTACATTATCAAACTTCCAATTAACCATACACCACAATTAAACCAACTTTGATTCTCAGATAAAGTGGTCCTAAGTAAATATTTTGCATTTGCAGAATAGATTGTCATAATACTTGCCTTCTTTCCCTTTACAGAAAGACCTTTAGCCTTCAGAAGAGATCGGAGCCGCTCTACTGTCAATCCCTGGAAGTCTCTACTAGATGCTTGACTGCTTGATTCCTCTGCTAGTTATATCAATTAAAAGAACAAATTAAAACACTATAATCACTGATTTTACGGTAAATTCAGATGAGTAGAGCTTCTCTGACAAGTATGCAATCCAGTACAGACTATAGATATATGCATTAGCATAAAATTGGCTGCTCTATAACATGATGTTGATTAATTACCACATAGAATCATGACAACACCATACAATTGGTCTAATGAAAAATCCATTCTTTGTATTAATAAATTTGCTATAAGTTCATCATCTGGACTGTTCATAATGAGCTAAAACTATCACAGTAAGAACATTATCAAAAGAATCAAGGAAGCTACAGAACAAACTCCTTGTGAATGATCATGACAAAAACAAATGAACAGTTCAAAATAAAAATGTCTTATCAAACACAAAGTTTGATTCAGAAACAACAAGATGATTAATATCGAACGAATATTCAATGCGATGTAAGAAACTACAGAAACCTACCTTGTCGAGGTTGTGTAGAGGGTTTCTTTATCCAAAACTCTTTCGGCAACCCTGCACTGTTAAAAAAAGGTGAGTCAGACTGCAAAAAATTCTCTATATCAATAGGATATGAGTATAACCGTGTGTGCCTATGAGAAACGATGGTAGTCATACCTCTTTCTCAAGCCTTTAGCAATACCTGCGCCTTTTGCATCCTTTGAACTTGAATCTCCCTTGTCCTTTTGTTTCTTAATCTTAAGTGATCTAATCAATATGTTTTGTTGGTCTGTCTTTACATGTTTATCCTCTGACAAACAAAATTAACCTTTCTAGTCAGAGTATGAAACAACTTTATACTCGACATCAAATCATATTAAAGGCTATATAACCACCCAAAAAAGCATATCAGAAACAAACTTTACACAACTTGGATCACAACCTGGGAGTGATGTCTCGTACTCACAGACACAAACACGAACCCTACCCTGCAGAAGTTTTCATTCATCTTAGAAATAAATTAGTATAATAATAGTGTCATAAGTGTCCTAACAATTCACAAACTTGCAAAAGAACACACTTTCATCGCTAACCATAACTAAATCATCCCATTACTCATGGTCGGGTCCTAATAACCTTTGGAACAAAGTATTCTACGAAGCTAAAATAGCCACATTCCACAAGGAAATGGAAACTGACAAATCAACATTTAGCGTTCATTACTCCAACTTTGTAAAAAAAACATCAAGTGCAGCAACTCTACAAAAACCAAAAGAACATTGATCAATTTGATTCCTATAAATCTAGAACCTTTTAATTCCCAACGCATCGAACCCAAAACTCAATCAAGCGTAATCAAGTTATAAAATAACCACAGTTGACCCTAAAAACATTTGTAATTTGGGATTTCACAACTGTCAAAACCCTAGAAACTTAAAAACCCAAAATGCTTATGAATAAGATTAAACCCTAATACAGATAAAAAGAACAGAAATTGAAGACTTGAATCTTTGGAAGTTGAGAAAACAAAAGAGAATTGATCACCCGATTCAAAGAGAGGACGGGGGCGGAGAAGAGGCCGCGGGAAGGGAGGTTATGGAGGGAAATGGAAGCGCCGGAAGCCGTCAAATTTGAATCGGACGAGCCCTCCATAGCAGCTGAGGAACCCTGACAAAAAAAAGGACAGATTTGATGATGGAGTCAAAAGGGTTTGTGTGAGAGTGAGACCAGGCGAGTATCTGTATCTCTACTCTATTATATACGCGGGGACCTGGAATTGTGTAATAAACATTTTGGCGCGCTTTTTAGTTTTAGTTTTCTCTATTTACAACTCAATTTTAATATTTTCTCAAAAAAAGAAGAAGAAGTTTTGGCCATTATTAAGAGTTTATTAGTAATTAACAAAATAAATTTTAAAATAAAAAATCCTCAAAATATCTCTCCCTTTTTTTCCTCTCCCTCGGAACTATCATTAGTGTTATGGGGGAATATTTCCTTCCCGGTTAATGTAGTTTACTGTAAAAAAAAGAAGAAAGGAAAACTAGTAATTCATGTGCATAGCACGTGGACATTTTCTAATACAACTCAATTAAGATCCTAAGTAGTGTATTTGTTTTTTTTTTTAATGTTCAGTTTGTACTTGTTTCACAAAATGTTCAATGTATTTTTTATTTCTAGAAATTTAAGTTGGATCACAAAATAATTAGAATTTTAAGTTGTATTTGACTATGAGGTAGACCTTTTTTTAGGCACTAGTGATTTTGAGAAGTATTCGACAACATCATATTGGTTTAGGCTTCTTTAATTTGTATATAACTCCTTTAGCTTTTCTTTTTATTGTACTAGGAATCCCTCTTTTATCTCATTTTCTTTTATTCCTCCACAAAACCTAATAAATAATAAATATAATTAAATAATCCAAAAATCTAACAATAAACTAAATATAGAAGATTAATTAAACATAATATAGACTCATAAATATGTAAGTATCACTATCTACATGTCTAAACCATTGATTCTATATTTTTAACTTCAAGTATACAAAAGTATGTGGTTACCGAAAGCTCTCCTTGTATGTCTAGGTTTTCATAGTCCAACCCCTAAACCCTAGCTGCCACAAACACTGTTCCATTCGTTCCTCACCGATTTCGTCCTAATCTCGATCATCTCATCCTCCTCTCCCTTGTCTTCTCTCCCTAATATTTACCCTAAACATCCATTTCATCTCCGTCTTCGTCAAGTTGAGTTCCTTGGTTTCAACTTTTCTTTTGGAATGTAGGCTATCAATTTTCTTTTCTTCAATGGAAAAACCAATCGATTTGGTTTCTTTTAAGGAGTGTGATATCTTTGAAGGAGCGGCAGCAGAAGAGGCAGACTATGGCTTTGCTGTAATCCGGGTTTTTTTTTCTCTAAAACCCTTATCGAATGCTACAACAAAGTCTATTCGGCTCTGGATGATCCGTCTTTGGCAATGACTTCTGGGATCGAGTGTGATCTGAATGTGGCGCTGCACCCTTGACCGTTTCATGGTTCGATTCAAGAACATAGAGGATATTCACATGGCAATTGATCAAGGATCATGGTTCTTTCGCGATATTACTATTGTGGTAGAGGAATTTGATGGCTTGATCCCAGTGCATTTGATCATGGCAGCCAAAGCTTGTGTGTCGACACAGGCTGAGGTGATTGGTAGAGATCTCACTGGTTGGGTGAAGATTAAGCAGTGGTGGAAACCTTTAGGGATCTATTTGGGGATGTACATTGACTATGACAGAGACTGTTTGGAAGAAGGCAAAGAGATTCAGGTGTTCATGGAGGTCAAATTTTGTCATATGCTGGAAACCAAGGTATGTCTAGACCTGGGAGCTAAGGCTTGATATTGAGTATCTTACCCATCAAGGATACTGCATGGAATGTTGTACTTTTAGCCACACCATGGACGATTGCCTATCCAATGCGCTAAGTTGGAAGAGACCGAGGAAGGAAGCAATCTGAGAATAAGACGATGCCCAAGGAAAAGTTATTTCTTGGGGATGGAATCAAAAGCCGGTTATCATGTCGGGTCTTAGGGGTGGAACAAGTAACTGAGAAGAAGGAGTGGCAGACAACGGGAATCCGGAAGCCATAGTGGACGAAACACATGAGTTGCTGCTTAATGAAGAACCAGTTGTGGCTAAGTCTCTTGAAAGGCTAAGGAAAAGGCAAAAAAATTCTAAGTCTGAACGAGGGAAATGAAAATACCTTATGGCACACTGTAAGGTGAATTTACCTGACAAACCAAAAATGGCACCAGTGACTAAGCATGAAATGGAAGAGAGAGACATGTGATAGCTTGTGGGTGAGGCTATTAGAGACCAAGTGGCAACCTTATTGGCACGTCGTACTTTAGTATAGCAGGATCAGATTGCAGCAAGCCAAAATGGAGGAGCAGATCCAGACCTGGCAATGGACATCGAGTATAGGAGGTACCTAACCAACTAAGGGATGATGCAACCAAAATTTGATCACACCTCGTACTATCCTGGTTTGCTAGTATAGGCTTTGTGTTAGAACTTGATATCTAGTATACTAGTGCGTATAGGCAGGGGCGGAACCATGAATCTCTTAATAGGTGGGACTTGAAATTTTTAGTGAACATAAAAAATTTAGACGATTTAAAGAATTTTGTTAATTGAGATCACTTGTTTGAATTATATTAGACACTAATTGTTGTCGTCCAACCTCAAGAAAAAAAAAATTCAAACCTGATGACGCAAATCAAATCCCCTAGAACTATCGTTTATTTTTAAGTATAGAACTATGCTCTCTCGCCTAGGGTTTGGGTATGGCTGCCTCTACGGCTGATTCTCTTCCACCTTCTCGATCAAGCTCTCAATGAGAGTCTCTTTCGATTCTTTTCAGTTAAAATATTTTGTTTGGGGTAGTTGTTAGGTGATTGGAAGAGCTTCATAGAAGTTAGACTAGTAGTTTTCTAGTAGTCTAATTTCAGATAAAAATGTAATCTACTTAGGTGACGTTTTTTTTGTTAGTCCTATAAGGAAAAATGTTATGTGTACGATTGCTAATCAATGAATAAGTTGATGTTGAATCTGAAAAAAAAAATTCTAGAACTTTATATACAAAAGAAAAAATGAATGTAGTCAGCCTTATATTAATTAATTAATCCTAAATCAAAATGTAGGTGCTTAACTCTCAAGTTTGAAATATATCTATCCAAATTAAACAACTCAATCAATCGATAGAAATATATCCATGCAATATATACTAGAAATTTAAATAGGATAAAGAGATACAGACAAAGAAAATATGAACAACTAACAAGCTTTGAGCTTTCATATATATGTCTAATTTTTATTAAGCTTTCATAGATAGCCAATTAGCCATATAAAAATTATCTTGTATCCAGAATTTTGGGCGGGACTTGAGTTCCACTCTTCATGCACCTAGTTCTGCCCTTGCATATATGGTTTCGTTTTATCAGACCATATAATCCGACAAAGTCTTTGTACTATTATCACTTCTGTAGAAATTATCGACCTTCTAAAAAAATAACTTCAGCTATACAATTTTTTGTTCTGAGTATTTATGTGGATCTATTGTTTAAGCCGTTCGTTGTTGTATTAAGACAATATTTGAATTTGTTCTGCTTGTCAACAACTGATCATTGATCCACTTAACACTCGCCCGCGTGATATTCAATTTTATTGATGATTCTGCCAAATATGATTGAGATGAACATTTTGATGTGTAGGTTGCTCAAGTTGGTGTCAGTGAGATTATGGCCCCGCTGCTGGCGGTGGTGCGTGGTCCCATGCGCAGCAGAACTCCGGCGATGTTGATATTTTGGCAAAAATTTATGCCGTTCCACTCAAAATTTCATGCCGAATGCAATGGTGAGGTTCTTGAATGGATCTAGACTTGATTAATTTAGACATGTGTTTAATCAGATAATAATTAATTGATTTCACGATATTATTAACTAACGATCCGATTATCGATTTAAATTTGAGTCGCTCGATGTTTGAGATTTATGTTATGACTCTAAAATTGATTTACAGTGAAGTAATGCAAGGAACTGAATTCAGAATTTGATTAAGTTCATTTTTAGTCGAAAAATACGTTATTCGAGAATGCGAGACTCTCGACATTATTGATCGTAAGATTACGAGCTTAGCTATTCAATATCGACAAGTAGATATTAATTATAATCGTGTTTTCAGGATTACGAGTTAGCGAGCCATGTCAGATGATCATTACTCTGATTAAGAGGGTTACGACTTTTTGAATATCTCGGCATAGTACGGTGAGTGGACTTTTATTTTTCACAGTCGTTTGTGAGTTCATGGATTTATATTCACACTGTACTTTCAATTTATAGATTATAGTTTCCAGTTTCTAGTATATTTTAGACCAGACTAAAATTCTTACAGTTTTATAACTGTTTAACTCGCAGGTTTTTATAGAAATTGGTGAAAAAGTACAGATATAATATTTTATTATTTTACACTGGTTGTGAGTTTTTATCCACTCACGCTAATGTTTTTATGTTTTTATCTGTCTTTTCCTGGGTCTTTCGGTTTTTCGTGCCTAGGTTGTAGTGCTTCTCCTGAGTTGGATTTTGATCTCTAGATGCTTTGAGTACACCGGGTTATCATACATTTTTGTAGGTTTTGTGCCACTAGTAGTGTATTTCCATATGTTTATTCTTTTCCTAGAAGTCGCTCTGAACACTATTGTTGTAAATATTTTTCAGTGCTGACTATGAATTGTGATTATTGCTGGATTATGAATTTTTACTTTTTGTATTGTTGTTCCAGCATTTTAATTAATTTACGTACCGCACTTTATTGAAAATTCTGGATGGACATCGGTGGTCCACGGTATTGTTTGTGGGAAATTCGAAGTGTGATTTTCTTGCAGATTTCTTATAATCCACTTCGTAGAGGAAACTATATCAATTTGTTTATACAGAAATTTGTGGTTTAAGTCTTGTCGTTAGAGCATGATCCTAGATTACTAGTTAATCTAGAGTTGGGTCTTTTCAGATGGTATCAGAACATTAAGTCACAGATTCTGTAGTCTTTCTTGACACCCTTGAGTCTCGAATAACCAATTTTGATTAAATGTGTCATATTTTATGATCATTCTGATAATTTTCATAATACTTTACTATGAATAAACACACATGCTATCCATGTATGCATAGAAATAAAAAAATTAAAAAATGAGGTAGTTTTCCTACATTGAGATATTTGTAGATAAGTTTACCTTGTTAACTTTTTCCTTCTTTTCAGGGATTATTTCCAATTTTTTTTTATATTTTTTGTAATTACACTTATATTCTTACATAATTTTTCTTCTCAAAACTTTTTTATTGTTATATGGTGATTTTTGTCAAATTTTTCAGTTATGGTTGATAACCGCTCTTTTCTTAATAATAATATAGATATTGTTTAAGCAGAAGGTATTGAATGCAGGGTAGTGCACTTGTATTGCCTATGTGGCAAGTTCTTATTGCCCAAAATTAAACTGAAAAAATAAATAGTGTTTGTATCAAAAAATAAAAAGAAATGTTATTTTCCATTTTCACCCTCATTTTCTTCTTCCCTCTCTTTTGTCCACATCGCTGTCTTACGCCAACACGTCGCTAATGGAAGTCTTCACGAGCAACTCCGATCTCACTTCCATCTAGGCCTCCCAGCCCACCACCACGGCCCAACCACCCGCCCCGACCCCGCCGCCGCCCACCCTCTCCACCACCACCAGCCTCAGTCCTCAGCCTCCACCTCCGACTACTCTCATCCTCTCCCGTCGGCGCAGTCTCATGCGCCGCTTCTGCCAGTCACACCTTTCAACCAAGAAACATTGATGCATCGGCTCCGGGCCTTAATCGAGGCTCACGAGAGAGCTGGACCTACGCGATCTTCTGGCAGTCGTCGTATGACATCTCTGGTGGCTTTGGTGCTCAGATGAGACGAGGAGTTCTACAAGGACAAGAAAAACAAGGTTAAAGCGAAGCCAAAACAACGGCGTTTGGGAGGTGGGAGAAGAAAGAACCCCCAATTAGGGTCATGATTGTCGGGAGGGCAAAACTGAAAATCAGTTTTTTTTTGTCTTAACACCATTGACTCTCAATTAGTCAACAATCTATGAGTTGCTGCAACTTATTATGGCAGTGCACTTGTGCGGGAAATAATTTTCCACAGTTTATAAATTGTATACAGTTTATACAAATGCATCAAGAAGGTTTTGTTTGGTCATGGCCTCATGGGCCATTAATCTCGTAGCGGCCCATCCCACGAATCGGGTGGACACGAAAAATGAACCGCCGGTTTTTTCCTCTTATAGAAACTCCACCCGCCCACCGGAATCCCACTCAAAACCATAAGCGTCTCAGCTGAGTCAGCTCCGCCACACAAACTCCCACCCAATAAAAATCACCCACGTGTCCCCCCTGCGTCCACGTCACCGAAACTACCAGTAAAACCGGATAACGAAACCTCCCTTAAAATAATCCCACCCCTTTTCCCCGGATAAGCACAACCGATGGTCCCCACCCCACGCCCATCACCCGCATCGCAACCATCCACGTGTTCCAGCAGCCTCCTCCCGCTAAAATGCCCAACACCTGTACGCCCCAGATCATTTCTCCTTGTCGTGGATGACCGGTTTTTTAGTTTTTAAATAATGTCACTGTGTGATCCGAAGTATGTCTGTTTCTGAGTAGCAGAGAAAATAAAGATCAAAGCTTTCTTCGAGTTTGAGAGAGATGGGTGTGCCGGCGGCGAATAAGGAGAGCGAGAGTCCGAGGAGTCCAGAAGCGAAGCTGGGGATGCACGTAGAGGATCTGTGGGACATACAGGAGCCTCAGCTATCTCCGACCGAGAAGCTCAATGCTTGCTTCGAGAGTGTTCCTGTCTCCGACTTCCCTAACGATCCGTCTCATCAAGGTAAGGGCTTTTTCATACGAACATGTCGTCGTCGTTGGTGTTATTCAATATGATTTTATAGCCCTTTGGTTTTGTTGAATCTTAATTATATGTGTTTTGTGATTTTTTATTTGTTGGGCTTTTCAGTGATTGAGATAAGGTCAGACACGAGTTTAGCTGAAGCTGTTAAGATACTAAGCCAGAATAAGATTCTGAGTGCTCCGGTGGTGGATGTCGATGCCCCCGAGGATGCTACATGGATCGACAGATACATTGGCATCGTCGAGTTTGCCGGAATTGTTGTGTGGATTCTGCATCAGGTTACCTTGGCTTGAATTTTTATAAGAAGACATTTCTGTTGAGAATTGTTGTTTGGAATGCTAAATAATGTTTGTAATGTTGATTTCGACAGTCAGAACCGGCATCTCCGAGGACTCCGAATACTCCTAATAGTCCAAGAAGTCCGTCGAGTGCAACTGCAATGGCAGCAGCTGCTAATGGGCTCAAAGGTCTTGATCTTGCAGGCCTATTAGACTTTGGCTCTGACTTGGCTGCACCAACTTCAGGAAATTTTTTCGAGGCTTTGACTGCTTCCGAGTTTTACAAGAGCACACAGGTCACGATTCTATTTGTTTGTCTTTAACAGCATGAGTTGGTTTTTGGTTAATTCATGGGGATATATATATATATATTAACATTTCAGAATGCAGGTTAGAGATATCTCAGGGTCATTCCGGTGGGCGCCATTTCTTGCTTTACAGAGGGAGAACACCTTTTTGACCATGCTCTTACTGCTTTCAAAGTACAAAATGAAGAGTGTTCCTATAGTTGATCTAGGTGAGGGAAAGATTGACAACATTGTCACGCAAGCTGCTGTGATTCATATGTTAGCAGAATGTGCTGGTCTTCAGTGGTTTGAAAGCTGGGGAACCAAGAAACTATCGGAACTTGGTCTCCCCCAGATGACTGCTGATTGCATTGTCAAGGTGTGTACTACTCTCAATTCTGCATTGCATTTTCTATCCAGAATGATTATTTGAAGATCTTAGTAATTCAACAATGCACCAAAGTTCTTTGATAATTGTTTCAGCCTTGGTTTACAGCATTTGGTCATGAACTCATGATCGATTAGAATATCCATTTTAAACACATTGACTTGGCTGGTTTACACTTCTGTCCATTTTTCAGAATGTCTTTATGACTCTTGTCATATCTATTGCAGGTGTACGAGGATGAACCAGTGCTGCAAGCATTTAAGCTGATGAGGAAAAAGAAGGTTGGTGGGCTACCTGTAATTGAAAGTCGCGGTACTAAGGCAGTAGGTAATATAAGCTTAAGAGATGTCCAGTTCTTACTCACTGCACCAGAAATCTACCATGATTACAGGTTTGTAGTCAGAATTGTTTACAACTCTTCATAACAAGTTTTTATGTCTTATAGTTTCAGTGTAAATACTAGATCACTGATTTTCATGCTACTACAGGTCTATCACTGCAAAAAACTTCCTGTCAGCTGTCAGATCCCATCTTGAGAAGCAATATGATGTCTACCCAATGCTGAGTACTCTAGTAACTTGCAAAAGGGATGACACAATCAAAGATTTGATTCTGAAGCTGGACTCGGAGAAGATCCACCGTGTGTATGTGGTGGACAATGATGGGAATCTGGAAGGAGTCATTACGTTGAGGGACATCATCTCAAAGCTAGTTCATGAGCCACGTAACTACTTTGGCGATTTCTTTGACGGTGTTTTGCCTCTGCCCCAAAGCTCAAGGGTTTAAAGATGAGACAAACATTCTGATCTCCTTCCAAAGGATTAACCAGTTTTAGTTTTGGATTTCGGTTCTGCCCTTTCCTGTGATGAGCTCTTCCCTTATCCTATCAAAGTCTGTTTTGTTATCGAATAGGCAATCATCTGTAAATAATGTCTTCAGTTTCAGAGAGTTTTAAGTGCTGTAAATTTGTTGTATCCATAAGCTTTTTGCAGTGACATTACAATAAAGAGGACCTTCTTCTTCATCTTTTCATCGCAATCTCAATCTTGAAATTCGTCTGCCTTTTCATTGATCATGTCCATTCAAAAGTCTGCAGTCTACAATAAATTCCAGAACTTGGTGCTAATATCGGATCCAACTTTAATAATAGTTCCAGGCTCTTTACTTGGCCTTATCCAAGAATCCTAACCACACCGACCCATGAAGCTCTGTCTTTCTACTTTTTGTACATGCCAAAAGGTGAAGGCCTGATCTGTTGCTCAGCTTAATGTTATGAGTGAGTACAGCATCTAGCTTAGAATGAGAAATTTGCTGATTTCTCAGACCATTACTATGGAGAAGACTTCAAGACTACCAAAGTTCATGACGCTGATTGGTTTTGGAGATTCCGAAATGCTGTTACAACTTACATGGGGCTTCACCAAAGGAAGGCCAAAAGTCCGAAACCAAACATTTATTAGAGAGAACAAGCACATGCATAAGCAAACGCCAAACAGCAATACCCTACTCAACTAGATCACCAAATTTAGACATGGCACGTTTAGTGGTCGCAGAGGCCTCATCGCAAGTGAAGCTTTCAGTGCTTCAGTTGGTTGGGAATGGAAACGGTGTTTTCTTTTGGTAAGGCTTCAATATCTTCGGTCAGCATTGGCTGGTAGGGCTTCGGTTAGAAGGTTCTTTCTTTCTCATTCAATCTGATCCAAGCAAATCAAATAATGGAGTAGATGGGATATGGATTTGGACGCACTCTAATCTGTTCTTGTTCCCCATAATACAATATGGCCAAGAACGTTGGAACTTATGCTCGGCTTTGCTAAAGGTCTGGTTTAGAATTGCTCCAAAACCATTAAAGCCAAACTCGCTTTCAAACAAGGGGTGATGTGGTGGTGCTAATGTCTAGTTTGCAATTCCCGAAAGAGCTTTCAAACAACCATAACCGCATTTGGATCGAGCGTGAAGTATCTGGTCATGCAGTCATGCTTTTGGCCAAAGAGGGGATAGATGGAGTCGTTGAAATCCTGCAAGTCTCTAGCTTATTGATCTAAATAGGAACCCAAAAAGGTTCTGGTTCATTTGTGATCATCCACTACATAATGCACCAGCATTCCAACAATACCTTCTTTGGAAACAAACGACAACCAAGTACCACTACTTAACCTCTTCATTTCGCCAGCTTCTTAAATTCCATAAGAAATTACAACGCTGTCACTCTCAAGTCTCAACACAAAAGTTTTGGAGCAAATAGTATCTAACGAGTCATAACTGTCTAAACAAATATTAAACTACTATACTGCTCAATTACAAGCTATAAAAGACACCAAAGCCATAACTGTCTAAACAAAGATTAAAGTACCACACTGCCCAATTACAAGCTTTAAATGACACCAAAGCTTGGTAGTCTATATTTTTTCACTTTGCTAATACCGCCTAATACTTATTTTGGGGCATTTGTACAGATATCTTTATCATACAAGTTTAAGCTCCAGCTACAATCGACTTGACTTAATCAACTGTACATTTTTAGATTTCAAACCAAATCAGTCTAGAAAACTTCATGAAGCTCCCTCATAAACAATGCTAGCATCTCAGTTTGATTTAACAGCTCAACTGTCACTCATGTTTAGAAGGAAAAAGTAAACTAGAACAAGAATGTATGTTTCTGAATCTACTTGTATATCAAACTTAATATTACACAGTGATGGTTTATGTTCTTCCTCCCCAAGCATATAACAACCGAAAGTTGCTGGCAAATCATGGCAAACTAAAATACAGGAACCATGACAAAATCCACGCATAGAAGAAGCTATAATCTACAGATGATGTACAAAACTTATTACAGTAGCTATCAGAAAAGCCTGTGTTTATAACATTGAGCCAGCAAAATAAATAGATATTATCAAGAGCTACACTTTTTTTTTTTTAATTTTAGAATGATGTCCCATTTTCCATCTAGCTTTTGATCAAAGCAGAGGACTTACTTACCTGTCACAAAGGGCCACCGCATCCTATGCACTACTTTTTCTTCTCAGATGGTGCAGAACACAAGGTGTTGCTTCAAACAAATCCAACACATATGTCTCCAAGTCATCGGCTGTGTACTTTATGTACTTCCCAGCATGCCTTCCACTCTCTAGCTGACTCCCGAACCTCCCCATAAATGACCGGTAAGCAGGAATCACTTTCTCCGATATAGATATCCGAAGCTCTTCGCGGAGTTGAGCATCTGGGACCTTCCAAGCTGTCTGAATCCTATAGAGGTCTTCAAAAATGGCATTGAAATTCTTAAACCTCTCCTTTAAAGCCATCTTTGAAGCATTGTTGCTGCTCCCCCCAATTCCTTCATCTTTCAAACAAGAAAGGGCCTTGCTCCAAGCAGCTCTAAGATAACCAGTAGCATACTGGCGCACCTGGCCACGGCGCTTGCGAATCCAATTGTCTCCCAAAAGCTTCCTTAGGTCAGAATCCTTCACTTTCTGAACTATGTACTGAATGTTGTTCATCATAAATACACATTGCAGTGCCCCATCATCATAAACCCTAGACTTCTCCATAAGATTTGACTCCAAATTATTTATCAACAGCAAAAGCCTACGTCCTATCGGGGACATGCTTTCTATCCCCAAATCATCATTAGGCAAACCCTGTAACTCATCATCTCCAGTATCTAAAAGCGAATTCAGAGTTTCACTGTAATCAACCAACAGTCTAACATAGTTCATTACGTACCGCGAAATTGGGTGAATTTCTCCACTCAGCATTGGCTTCTTACTGGCCTCACCCTGAACTGCATTTTCAAACTCAACAAAGGTTCCCCTAGCCGCCTCACCCAGTCCATCCAACACTCCCTTGGCCTCGGCAATCACAAATTCATCCGTCACCATTTGCTCCAAATCTGGCAATACGTCAGCCATGACATCATACATGTCCAGAATCCGAAACAGCTTCTCCGGCGACCTCTTCCCAATGGCAACGGCCTCTCCGAAATTCAACAGCTGCATAATGCACCCTTTAGTGGTCTCATTGAAGCATATTTCTCTGGTCTCATCGGTTCCTTCAAAAATCTGATCGGAGAGCCTCCTCTCTCCGATTAACAAAACCCTAACGCCAATTTTCACAGCGTGTATCCACTTCTTCATTTTCTCATCGAGAATTTTCCACTCAATTTTCTGCACCTCCTCTATACTCAGCTTTTCGACTCCAAGAATCGCCAGACACTCGTCCAAGGCGTCTCGCCGGACACTGCTGTACACCTGAACACACTCCTTCTCGTAGCCGGAGCGTATCATACGGTACGCGATCTCCTTTAATTCAACAACGGCGTCGGGATGTATCAAATCAACGCAGACGTCGTCGCCGAGACTGCCGCCGCGCTCGTGGAACCTGCTGCCACTGCCGTCGCGGTCCATCTCGCCGAAGCTCTCGAACTCATCGGCGAAGTCGCCGGAGCCGTCGTGCGAGGCGAAGGAGAGCGAGACGCGGCGGATCGAGCCGTAGAGGCTGTCGGAGTCGAGTGGGACGGTGTTCCGGATCAGAATGTGTCGAAACTCGTCCTCAAGCCTCGACATAGCGATTTGGATCGCGTTCTCGGCCCGGTCCGAAACCTCGTGATGATCCGACCCGACCGATAACCCTTCCATCATGGTCAGGATCTCGTCGACGGCCATCAAATACTCCGCCGACTCGTCTGGCGACTCCTCCCAAGGGACGTTGCTCCTCATCGCCTCGGGATTCGTCTCCCACCGGAAAATCACCTTCTCCGCCGCCTCGAATCGGTCCCCCTCCGCCTTCGACTCGTTACTAATCATACTCGTCAAATTCGACAGCCGATTGTCGAAGCTGGAGAAGATCAACAACATATCCTCCCTCACCTCCTTCGGAGCATTCCCGAAGCTCTTCACGATGTGCTGCGCCGCCGCCAGTACTCGATCCTCTCCTCCTCCACCGCCACCGCCGCCTCCTGCCGCGGCTATGCTGGTGGTCGTCGTCGTCATGAGGAAGGGGGGTGGTAACTCCTAGGGGTTGGGAGAGTGAAATTGGAGCAGGAAAGAAAAAAACAAAGGCAGTTACGGAGCAGTAGTATTAGGATTTGGAGGAATCGTAATTGAGAGCTGTGGAGGCCATGGAGGTTTCTCTTGCCAGTCTGCGACTGAAATTGGAAATGACGAAAAAGGGCGTGGGTTTGGGTTTGAGTTCGAGTTCGGCCGGCTCTGCTGCTTAGGTTGCACAGGAGGAGAATGACAAGAGTCACTTGCGGGAAGTTCTTATCGCGCTTAATTGAGCTGGAAGTCGCCAGGGGCGGATCGGGTGCGGTGATGTGCACCTCACGTCGCCTGCGGCTTTGATTGGGGAGAATGTTTTCGCACGTGGATATTGGATTTTTTTTTCAGATGACGTGTCCTGGGGTTTTTTGTTGAATAGTCAGAGTTCACATTTGGGACGGTGGATGTTTTTCTCCGGACAAAATCAAATTGCAGTGGATGTTTTTAATATCTTCTCCTCACTATATTATCACCGTCATATATATATATATATATATATAGATTCTCATTTATTTTTCGATAATTTGTTTGGCTACTCAATAATACCAAGTTAATCGGCTTTTTACTGACATTTTAGACAGTGACCCTAATATCTTTTACTTGAACAGGTGGTTTATTTTCTTCGAAGAAATAGGGAAGACAACTGAAAATGCTATTAAAAGACTCTACCATGGCTATAAAAAAAACATAAAGGAGGTAGTTTAATATAGTATGGATTTTTCGTGTAGAAGATATAATTAAGCTATATACAATTACTCTATCTCCTAGAGATCTCTATAAGCTTATTTATAGGTACAACAATTTATAATCTAACTGTCTATAGGAAAACCAAAATCATATTGAAATACAGAACATAATATTATTATGTCTAACCATGACGATATGTCTCCTAAATTTATTCTGATCAAATCTTATAATCTCTTGGGAGTCTTCGAAATTGGAAAGAGGATCGAGTTGTTGATTCTTGCGAACAACTTGATGCCACTTGTGTCGACCAACACTTTCGTACTTTTGTACGCAAGTTTTGAAAATAATTATCATGTAACCATTACAAATGTTTCACGATTCATTTCTCATCCACTTTCAGTCGAGCTTCGAAACCCTTTGTGAACTTGAATCACCCCCATATATCTCCACCGTACCCTTCTCTTGTCGAATCACTTTGAATGGGTCAGAATGTTACACATTGAATTATCAGATCATACCATCAAACATGACTTTGGTGATTGTCAATTTCAACTCCATCCGCAGTTGACCAACAAACAAAAGATAATATACACAACCTTGGTCACGGTCATGGTCATGACTCATGACATTGGTTTCTAGCTGCCGCACCTAACACGTTACTACGTTAGGTTTCATATCTCACAAATCCAGAATCAAAACCCGGTTTCATGTTCAAGTGGTTGGAACATTAGATTACAAAACCATGTGTAATAGATTTATAGACTTAATAATATGCACATCACACGAGTTGTAATCAAAGAAGTTGAATAAACAACCAATAACCACCTCCATAAACTCTAAATAAAACGGCATCGAGAACACCTTTAGATGGGACTTTTCGGCTTAATTGTCTCAATCAATCCTGAAGGTATACCATGGAGGTATCCTCTGTGAAAAACAGTGAATGTATATACATGTTTTTACCTTAAGTCCATGAGTTTTTTACGGTGTATCTTTGATCTCTTTGCTTGTTTCTTCACTTGTTTCGAGTGCTCTAAATCATATTTTGTAATCATATAAGATATGTCAATAATCATATACCTTCGAATCCAATGATATTACTATCTTTTCGTTATATAAGTCTCGATCTAACACAATCTTTTTATTTTAAGACTAAGAGTGAGTTGGTGCATCAATGGTTCCAGTTTCACAAAGAACACCGAGTGTGAAACAGCAAAAAGAAGTCTAAACTATAACCTGTTTGTTAATCTTCTAGGAGTGACAAATTACAAGCTTGAGTTGCTTGACAAAGCAACGGAGTATAATTAACAAAAGTTAACAAAACTGCGGCAGCCACAACGCCGGAGGGCAGATTAATTGAGACTTAACGAAAACGATTGACAACATACAAAAATAAATAAAACTGAGTCAAAGGGAAATGATAGAGATATCCACATGTCATGAAAATATAAAATCCTCCTTTCTGGGTAAGGGCATACTTTCTCTTGGAGGAAAGCTCCACCAAAAAGTGAATTGCATCAGACAAAGCCCAGAAGTATTTTCTTAGGAATGGCAATGTCATTCGAAAGTTCAATGAAACAAAGTCAGTTTTGACATCCTTTTTTGTAAACACAGGTTCCATGACATCAAACTTTAGCCAACCACAAGGACTGATTCTAAGGGCCAACTCTTTCTCATTTACTTCTAAGTTCCAACAAACAAATCTATTGCCAGATTACCATTATTCGTGTCAAATAGTGATGAGTCATATAAGCACTAGAGATATCACTCTGTACATCTGGACTAGGATCTTTCGGTTTCGATTTTCACTAGAGAGACGTCTTCTGCGCTTAACATAATAATATTTGGATACATGACAAATTTGCCACTTACTGTCGCCGCATCGCCTTCTCCACGAAAAGTGCCCCTGTATCTCGATCTGTATTACATAAACCAGAATTACAAGCTGTGGTGAAGATACAAAAGAAAAACCACTAACTCTAAGAAGTGCTGCACTATAAGCTTTATCCTATACAGTGTTCAAAGATAACAGAATGGCAGGAGTGACTCCACGAGACCATTAGGTAGGAGGAAAGATAATCTAACAAGGCAGGAATCTGAGGTCGCTACAGTATTCCCTGATCTGTTATACGCTTTCAAGGTGATCTGTTATACGCTTTCCACAAGTTGTAAAGTTAGAAAAACAGGAAGTTCAGTTTAAAGCATCTTATTAATGGTTTGAGGAAGATAAAACAAGCAGTGAACTCTCCTCTTATTATCACTTCCATTAGTGATCACTCCTCGAGCCAATACTAATTTACAACGACAAGAAATCTTTTGGATTGCTTGATGCTTTTCGCCACTACCACAAAGCAAAACAACATGGTGCCTTAACCCACTTAATTTGTCCTACTTCACCAAACTGACTTTAATAATGTAGCTCTAGAAAGCCTGTTTGGGTACCTGTTTGATTGAGGTGTTTCTAGCATAAAAGTTAGAAAGAAGGGGTAGTACATTGGACACCAAACATACAAAAGAAAAAGATGAAAATTTCACATATAATGTGGCCACGGTCATCAAAACTGTATCCACAAACATAAACTTGAATCAAGCCATACCCTTAGATCAGCTGAATATGGGTTGTCTACAATGCATTAGCATATTCCGATAAATGAGCATTTGATGCTTCACGCTGTGAAGTTAACAAACATCCAGACTCATATTACCTATGCGCAAAGTAAACCTGTCTGTAGTATTTACCACATAAGATGAAAAGAAAATGTATATTAAGGTTTTACCAAGTTAGAGAACTGGTCCATGATGCAATACATGGAACTCAACATTGTTTCTAGAGTATCATTCGCCAATTCGAACCTCACTTCCGTTTCTTTCACGCGAGACTGTGAATCATTAACGAGCTGACACAATGAGATGGGCTACAATTACTTTCCAGATATTGAAAACATATCAGCATATCACGTTGACAATAAAAGTACCTTCAAGTTGATCACAGCAAGCGGGTTGGCGACTTCTGCTCGATTCGCCACGTCCCATGTCATCGTCTTCAGCCGTGGCAAACCGCCCTATCAAAGTAAGCAAACCAAATGTTTTACAGTCTAAACTCCAAGGACACAAATATGTAGAAACATTTCAAATTAGTGTTATACCTGGTCCTTGAGAGCATCTTCCCGCCATTCTGTTTGAAACTTCTGCAACAAAAGCGTCAAGAGCCTCTGCAATTCAGGCAACACCTCATAGGGAAACAGCTTGTGAATCTCGTCCCTCTTCACATGTTCGTACACGCATCTCCGTATCAAAATTCGTAGACACACCAAAAGCTACATACCCGCAATTCAGCAGATCGGACCAGAAGCGGCAAATGACTCCACAGAGTCTGCTCCCATCATTTTCTTTACTCTTTGCCACTGTGCGAATGATGCTAGGGATTTTAGGGGGTTTTGCTTCTGCTTCCAAACGACGTTGAGTGGGGTCGTTTCACTTGCATCAATCCTTCATTTATTTTTCGCATCCACAGAAATTTCTAAGTTTATAACCGTCCCCCAGAGTTACTGAGAGTGCTAGCATTCTTGTATTTATGGTGCGTGTGTTTTTTTCAATGAACTTAAATTAGAAAAAAGTCCTTGCATTCTTGAATTTACGAGCATCTCTAACGGTTCTGATAAATTATTTAAAATTGTTATTTTATTAAAAAAAACACCATATTTTAGCTCCCATAGTTATTGTAAACCATCTTGTATCTTATAGAAAATGAAAAAAAGTATATAGAGAATCTCTATATCTATAGAATTCTCAAAACTTGTATATTCATCTTAAAACCTTTAAAATTTATAATTCATTTACCATAGTTCACTCTCTCCTCAAAATGAGCAAGTTTTAGCATTGGATTTTGAGTTTGATATAATATTTATATGGATTCATTAAATTTTACAATAAATCATTATATTTTGTAGTGTAGAATAAAAGAGCTGTTGAAGTTAGAATCATTTTATTTTACAAATTTTATGTTTTTCTCTTGTATAATAGAGAATTTTTACAAGAGTTGTTGGAGATGCTCTAAGAGTGCTAGCATTTTTGTATTTATAATCGTCTCACAATTAGAAAAAAGTCCTTGTTTTTTTAGGAAATTATCTTCCTGAGATCCCGATGTATGTCGTGTCTTAATTAGAGTAGATATAAAGATTCTTTTAATCCCTAATTTACCGGGAGATTTATTATATCAGATTGTAATGTATATTTAAAGGTTATTTATCAATGAATAAAATACAACTTTAGATCTATCTACTTACGTATTTTATTTTCTCATTCAACATGTTATCAACAGTTCTTGAGTTGATAGCCAACCCAAACCCGAAAGAAAAAAAAAACTAACCCCTAAACACTACAAGCTTCATCGCTGGCCTCCTCCCTTGCACGAAGTCATCACCGACGCCGATCATCTTCAAGTCACCGAAACAGCACCGCCAGAACATCTTCCCGTAGCAGGAATTTATCCTGTCGCCGGTTTCTGTTTTTTCTCTTCAAACTTCGATCTCAGTAAAGTTTTCATACCGAGTATAATAATCTCGAGGTAAATCAACTAACTTCTTTGATTTAAAATTATCTTGCAAAACTTAATTACCACAACACCTTATATCTAGGTCTAGATTTAGGTTTCAATACTGTGAATTTTATATATGCCTCTAGTTCCTATGGATTATTGCAGGTATGAGTGAATGAAGGATTAAATCCTCATCCTCAAAGTTTAAACAATAGTGACGGTTCTGGGGGAGTCACGACATACATGAAAAAAAGGGAAGTCGATAATTTGTGACTCTAAGTTAGTCACAGTTTTATGGGGTGTGGTATGAAATCACCGGTTATCGCATCGATATTTGTGACCATACATCAATGGATCATGTTTCTTATTGCCTAAACTTGATTAGTGATCGTAGTTTTTCAAAGGGTAAACTAATTCATCTCTTATCTTTTGTAGATGACTGAGCACACAAGGCTAGAGTTTAATATTCTTGATCTTCAAGGAGTAGAGTATCACAGACGGATTTTTGATGTGAAGAATACTCTCATCGGAAAGAAACTCATGGACACCATCAAACCACTACCATCAGGCACTCAAGCCAATGACGATACTATAACTCGAAAAACTCAAGCTCTCATATTTCTTCGGAGACATATTCATCATGCTTTAAGGAAACAGTACTTGTTAAAGGATTACCTCGCAGATTTGTGGGTGACTTTGCAAGAAAGGTTCAACAACGTGCATAACGCACAGCTTCCTGAATTAGTTATAAAATGGGATCAAATTCGGTTATTGGATTACCCAAAAAAAGAAGACTTTTATCAGGATATGCTAGAGTTGCAATCTAAGCTAGCCATTTGTGGCATGGTAAAGAATGATGAGGTTATGGTTAAGAAATCATTGACTACCTTTCCTGCCTCTATGGACACCCTTGCTCACAAATATCGGATTGATTATAAGCAAAGAAGACTTAGATCATTCAATGATCTTATGAGTGTGTTGGCAAAAAAAGAAAGGCATCACGAGATTCTTCTCCACAACAATGTTAGACCAGCCAGTAAAAAGAAAGTTCACGAGGCTCATCATACTGGAAAGGCACGAAAAGATAAGCAAAACAATCGTTCGGAACCTTATCAAACTCGTGGTGGTAGAGGTGGACGTAGTAGAGGTCGTGGTAAAGGAGGAAACAGTCAGAATTTGACTTGGACTCGCCAAGACAATAACAAGAATCTATCAAGTTCTAGCTCCAGGAATAATGGAAATTCTTCAAGGTTTGCTCCTTCGACACATAGCTCAGTACCTTGCTATAGGTTTGGTTCAAGCAAGCACATGCACAAGCAGTGTCGTACACCCAAGGATATCTAGAATGCCTATAAAAGATGCAAACAGTATTTGGCTCATGAGACCAATTACACTGCGGATGAAGAGATGGAAGATGGCGGAGAAGCAATTTAGTTCTAGAAGATATCCCAAATATAAACTTAGCGACTACAGATTTCACTTAGTAGATATCTCTATTATGTAATCAAGTTTAGCATTATATTTAACTTTATTTTTAGTCATGGTTATTTGAATAAGAACAATCTTTTTTATGTAATTTTAATGTTGGCAAAGCAATAAACGTTCTTTCTTTTGGTATTTGACAGTATTAAGAATGGTTATGTTCATACATATTGCTTACAAGTTTCAAATTCTACAAAATCTTATGACATTATAACACCAAAGCATCATAAAAATGAGACAAACAAAGGATGGTTTGATAATAGACACTCATTGATTTGTCAAATGGCTCTTTAATTGATTTTTAGGCATTTTTCTATCCATCGAAAAATTTGTTGGTTTACCCTTCGATCCATCAAAGAAAGTCCTTGGGTTCCAATTAGGAACATCTTCGATCCATCGAGAGAAACACTTGATGCATCAAAGGAACGTCTCGGCTTCCATATTCAGCATTGCTTCGATCCATCAAAGAGGTACCTCAGGTCAAGATTTTTGATCCATCGAAGATTTTCTTTGATCCATCTAGGATGGATATAGGAAATCAGAGTTTTATTTTGGGTTTTCTTTGATCCATCGAGAATTTCTCTCAACCCATCGAAGGTTATACCCTAAAAATGGTATTTTTGATGTATTTTACATCGGTTTGCTTATGTCATATTAACACTCTTTAAGAGTCACAACCCTTTGGTCAATCTTTAAGTATTTACTTAAAGTGGTCAACAAGTCTTGAAGAGTAATTAATTCACATTCTTTTGTAGATGTTTGGCGGCGAGATCGAGTGTATAGCAGATAGTGGTACTACTTATACTATCCTACGGAATAGGCAATTATTTATTGATCTTGTGCAATATACATCATCAGTGACAACCATGATTGGTTCTGTGCCAGTTATACAAGGCCGCGGTTCGGCACAATTCTTGTTGCCACATGGTACTAAAATTCATATCACAGATGCTACGCGCCAAAGGCCAAACAACATTGCTAAGTTTTAAGGACATTAAAGTCAACGGCACTTGAAAACTCATAGTGAGAATGAAAAAGAATTCTCATACATAACTTCAGAGGAGTGCGGTAGAAAGCACACATTGGAAAAGTTAGGGGCAATTCGTAGTGGATTATATCTTACTACAGTTCAGATTATTGAATCCAATGTTGTTACACTGGCTACTGTGTGTGACACGACCTTATACAAGCTTTGACATTTTCGACTGAGACACCCAATTTGTGACATGATGATAAAAATATTGAAAAACTCTCATGGTCATCCATTTTTCAATAGCAAGAAGCATGTGGACATTCCCAGGACCATCAAATTTGATGGAATGGATGAGACTAACAATCTCCATCCGGTTTCAACAGCTAGTGTTATTCCACAAGATTCATTTATCGCAATCTCCGATGCTCATCACTCTTTTTGCAAAGCTTGCTCATTGTCAAAGTTGCAGGCTAGACCCTCATTTGCGGTTGATAACACTAAAAATATTCCATTCTTATAGAGAATTCATGGTGATATTTGTGGACCTATCAATATTATGTGTTTCGATGATCTCTAAAGGTGAAATTGGTTTAAGGGGTTTATACGCGATCATTGCATTCTTGATCAATATTAAGCATGTGTGTGTGTGTGTCTTAGAGCAGACTATGAATTTCGTAGATAATGGAAGGATAAAATTGGTGTAATTGCATGATAGTTAGGATAGGTTGATCACTTATAAATAGTAATTAGGTTTATTTTTGTCATAATATGAATTAGAGTCCTTAGAGGTCTTTTGTGTATTGTTTGTCTATGAGTTTATACATGCTAGAGTCCTAAGAATTCTTGTTTGTGACTATGATGTTTTAGGTAGTAAATTAGGTTAGAAAATAATTTTCGGCAACCCCCTTTTTATACACAATTATTGCCGCACCCCTTCAATCCTCGGTTTAGAATGATACCCTACTTATCAATGCTACATCTACACAAAAAGAATTTTAAATTGTATATGATTGATTTATGTGTTAAGTGTCTACTTTGTGTTAATATTTGATGCATATTTTACTCAAATCACAACTCGATGTTCTAATTCCAAACAAAGAAAAAATCGAGTCATACCAAGGTCTTTCATCTCAAACTTGGATTTCAAATAGCTAACCGTCTCATTGATTTCATCAATAGACCCAATGATATTCATATCATCAACATAGACCGCTACAATGGCAAATTCTGAACTTGTTATCTTAATGAACACACATGGGCATAAATCATCATTCTTGTATCTCTTCCTAATCAAGTAGTCACTGAGACGTGTGTACCATATTATACAGGATTGTTTCAATCCATGTAGTGAACGCTTCAATCAAATCACATAAGCACTCCGTGGTGTAGAGTTACTTAAATTGTGTATGACCACACCTTCTGACACTTTCATGTATATCTCGAAATCAAGGTTCCCATAAAGATATGTTGTCACTACATCCATCAGCTGCATGTTTAGTTTTTTCGAACACTACCAAACTGACAAGGTAGCAGAAAGTAATGATATCCATAACCGGAGAGTATGTCTCATCATAATCAATGTCAGGGCGTTGAGAGAATTCTTGCGTCACAAGTCTTGATTTATACTGCATGACTTCATTCTTCTCATTACGCTTCCAAACAAAGACCCATTTATGTCAAACTGGCTTTACATTTGGTGGGCACAGCACTACCAAACCAAATATCTGCCTTTTGTTTAGAGAGTCTAGTTCGGCTTGCATTTCTTCTTTTCATTTCGGCCAATCTGCTCTCCGCTGACATTCAACAACCGAGCGAGGTTCCACTTCGTCGTAGTCAATGATATCTTGAGCGACGAAATAAGCAAAAGCATCATCAACTACCTTGGTTGTTCTATCCATTACAATGCGTGTATCATTGTATTTTAGTTAGATTTCACCGTTTACTGACATCACATATAGATCTGAAGCGTCCTCCAGAGATGTCATTTGTGATTCTAAGACATAACTGTAGTAAGAAATAACCTCATGTGTGGGATTCACAATATAGATGATGAAATGATCATTTTGTATCTGGATGACCTGCATTTTTGCCGACAGCTTTAAACCGCTCATTGGGGACTTCCAACCTTGCAAGAATATTTTCAGTAGGAATGTGTGATCTCATCACTTGAGCAATATTAGTGAAGGAGTTAGACATCAATTCTGCTACCTTCTGAAGATCAAGTATACGTCGCACTTCAATCTCACTTTGAGATGTGCGTGGATCTTCTTTAAACATAGTGGAATGAGCTTTCCACGTCAATTCTTGACGTTCAACTGGAATGAAGGCATTCTTATCTCCTCTTAACGTCAGGGAATATGTTTCATCAAAGTGACAATCTACAAATCTTGCAGTAAAGTGATATCTTGTCAAAAGTTCTAAGTAAAAAATAATTTTTAGAGATTCATAACCAACATATATGCCTAATCGAAGTTGATGACCCATTTTAGTGCGTTGTGAAGGTGCAATTGGCACATACACTGCACAACCAAATATGCGTAAAAATGAAATGTCAGGCTCATATCCAGTTACCAACTGGTGCACACTGAATGGTTGGTATACGACAAGTCTCAAGCGAAGAAGCATTGTTGCATGTAATATTGCATATCCCCAAACAAATACCAGCAAATTGGTATGCAAAACCATTGCTCTGGCCACAAGCTGTAACCGCTTGATTTATACCTCTGCTAAACCATTCTGAGAATGAACATGAGGGACGAGATGTTCAACGTCTATCCTAATCGACATACAGTAGTCACCAAAAATTTTTGATGTGAATTCTCCTGCATTATCAAATCGAATTGACTTGATTGGATTGTCCGGGTGGTGAGCCTGAAGCTTAATAACCCGTGCAAGGAGTTTTGAAAATACAACATTCTTTGTGGATAGTAAAGCAACATGTGACCATTGATATTACGACCCGGAACAATATCACGTGATAATCGGAACTTATGCGGTTTGTCGCTAATTAATTACGTTAATAATTAGTCTTTACTGTCGGTAAATTTTGCTGGCATTTCGTTGAGATTTTATTGACTATGTTTTTTGAGAAATTTCTTTGGATAAAGTCGTAGAGTTTGTCAAAACAAATTCGTGGCCAAGTGTTAAATTCGGAGTTACGATGAAGAAATTGTAGTCAACGAAAGTTCTTTTCGATTTTACGGAATCCAAATTAGAAAGTCAGACTTTGCATTTCAGGTGGCGGCCAAAATTGACGCCAAAGGCGACGGCAGTGGTGCGACAGATTCCGGCCACCTCCGGCCATGAATTTGGTTGAGTTTGAAGCGTCTCGTCGTCCTATATCACTTGGGGACTCTATTTTCTACAATTGACGGTGGTAGGGGAGAATTGAAGCCCAAAAAAACTAGGTTTTTTGGGCGAAATTGGTCGCTGTAGCCGACGACACCTCCGGTGACGATTGAGGTATATTTGGAATCCTTGTGATGTGTGGATTGATATTGGCTATTCAATTTGTAATTTGCAGGTGAAATTGTGATCGAATTGACACGATTACGTTCGAAAATCGCAACCGAATTGCCGACATTGGGGGTGGCGGTTGACAACGTCGATTCAGGATGGGAGGTTAGGAGTTTTTTGACCAGCCTCGAGCTCCGGCGTGGCTCAACGGCGCCAAAATTAGAATTAGAATTTTTCCGACGAGGTTGATTTCGGGCCGATTTTCTACTGGTTGCTGGCCCAATTGGTCGTAGGTGTAGTTGGACAGTTTGTTGGTCTCATCGAGAGATTTTAGTTGAGCCTTGGGCCACCGAGAAATTTAATTGGCGCCGCTGCGGCGACACCTCCAACGGTGGTTCAAGGCAACGCTCCGGCAAAGTGTATTTCGATGTAAATTTTATGTCGTTTTCCTCATAATAACGTACCAATTACATTGAACAGGTTATTAAATTGTTTTGGACTTGATTAATTTAGATGTGTGTTTAATCAGATAATAATTAATTGATTTTACAATAATAGTAACGAACGATCCGACTATCGATTTAAATTCGACTCCCTCGATGTTTAAGATTTATGTTGTGACTCTAAAAATTGATTTACAGTGAAGGAATACAAGGGATTGAATTCAAAATTTGATTTAGTTTGTAATTAGCCAGAAAATACGTTTTCGAGAATATGAGATTCTTAGTATTATTACTCGTCGGATTACGAGCTTAGCTATTCATTATGAATATCGACGATTAGATACTAATTATAATCGTGGTTTCAGGATTACAAGTTAGCGGGCCGTGTCGGACGATTATTGCACCGATTAGCAGGTTTGGGCTTTATGAATATCCCGGCATAGTGCTATGAGTGGGCGTTTATTTATTTTCACAGTTGCTGCGAGTTCATGTTTATACAGATTTATAGTTTTCTGTATTTTATTACAGTCGAGTTTGGAGGTATGTTTGTTATGGTTTTATTTTCAGCATCGATGCCGTGACTAGTTGGTTGATCATTGACTAGTCGGGTCCGACCGAGTTAGGAAAAATACCCTGCCGACCCAGACCATCTCGGGTTAGGAAAAATACCTTAAATGATCTTATCACCTTATATTTACATTCATGGAGTCGCTTTGGGTTAGGACAAACACCCTGAGCACCTACATCCATATTTCATTTAGTTTATTATTTTGAACTTGCATGATTTCACAGAAATCAGTGGAAATGCACAAATAGAATATTTTACTGTTTTACACTGATTGTGAATTTTTGTCCACTCTCACTGATGTTTTTATATTTTTTTATCTGCCTTTCTCTGAGTCTTTCGGTTTTTCGTGCCTAGGTTGCAGTGCTTCTTCTGAGCTAGATTTTGATCCTCTGAGACTTTGAGTCCACCGGATTATCGTACCTTTCTGTAGGTTTCGGCCCACTAGCAGTGTATTTTCATATATTTTATTCTACTTGTAGAAGTCCCTCTGAACATTAGTGTTGTAAAAAAATTTCAGTGTTGGTTGTGAATTGATAGTATTGCTAGATTATGAGTTTACAGTTCCTGTATTATTGTTCCAGCATTTTAATTAATTTACTTTCCGCACTTTATTGAGAAATCTGGATGGACATCGGTGGTCCATGTTATTGTTTGTGGGAAATTCGAAGTGTGATTTTCTTGCAGGTTTCTTGTAGGCCACTTCGTAGAGGAACTATATCAAAATGTATTTTATAGAAATCCTTGGTTTAAGTCTTGTCGTTAGAGCGTGATCCTAGATTACTAGTTACTCTAGGGTTGAGTCCTTTCAATCGTGTTGATGCATCTATCAAAATAATAAAATATTTAAATAGTCCGCATTTTAACGTAACTAGAATCAAGTCATATTCTAAAACATATCGAGACATGCATAGAAAACGTAACAAGAATCAAGCTCTATTCTAAAACATGTTTTCAAAGCATTAAGAAAGTTTAAGCTAGCATATGAATTCGATATTAAGACTATAAACACATGGAAGATATATGGAATTCAAAAATTGTATAAAACCAAAATAAACATGTAAAACACACAAACAAGGTTCAAACACAAAAGAGAATAACAGAGTAAAGAGGTCATTGTTATACTTTTATATCTTCGAGATCCCCTATGGATGCTCAAGAGAACTAGACTTCATTAGTGGAGGACGCTCAAGATCCCCTATACGTCAATGGGGATGAATGTGTGGCAGTTTGGTGATATAGTCAATACTCTTGAGGATAAAGGCTTGATTTGTGGGAAAGAGTTTTTGGCAGATCTTAGGCTGTAGAATAAGTGATGATCTAAAATAGGGACGAGCCTCTTGTATATATAGACATTTACAAAAATAGTTTTCCTCCCAAAACAAGGTTTTCCTATTCTACCTGGGTAGATCTGGTAGTCTGCAAAAGAGTCACTCTTTTCTGGAGTTGTAGATCTCCAAAAATTATGATATTTGGCTCGTTGGAAAGAAGACTCAAAGAGCTTTTCAACCATATATCGATCGCCATCTAAATCCACCTAAGATATTCTCAGTTGTTGTTCGAAGTTGGCTTACCTGTACATACAAATTCTTCTTTCCTTATTCTCTATGATTTCCTTTTTCTACTCAACTTAGGAATCCTCTTCTTACCATATCTTGCTCTCCACGAAATTGGCTGACTTGGTCTTCAAATTTAGACTTTTCAAATAGCCTTATAATTAATTTGGCTCATTTTATATTTGTTCTTCTTCCAAGTTTCTTCTGAAAGCTTCATAATCCTCGTCAACATAGGAAATATTTTCCTAGTCAACAAATGACTTCTTTTTCTCTTCAAATTTTCTTCTTTCTTCCTTTGGAATTTCAGCCGAATTCTTCCCTCTCCATTTTTGTTGTATTTTGCATGCTTGTAGACTCCTTTACTCCGTCTCTTTTGGTCAACACTTAAAAATAACAAAATAAGTAAAAACTAATAATACTAAGTAAATAACAAATTAAAAATATAGAGAAAATGCATTAATTAATACACCTAAAATGCGTAGATCAAGTTGGTGGAATACTTATTCACTAGTCTGCTTCTGTCTAAAAGATGCTCAGACGATTTAGCATGGACAAAGCACACCCTCTTAGTACACCAATGGTTGTACGCAGTCTGGAACCCAATAAGGATCTGTTCCGTCTGAATGATGATGTGGAACTATTGAGAGCTAAGGTGTCATGCATTAGTGTTATTAGAGCTTTGTTATATCTAGCTCAATGCACAAGACCAAACATTACATTCTTTGTGAACTTGTTGGCTCGGTTTAGTCCTGCACCTACACAACGTCATTGGAATGGTATAAAACATATCTTTAATTAGGTACTTGAAGGGTTCCATAGACTTGGACTTGTTCTTTCTCTACAAAGACTACAAAGAGAAGCAAGAAATTCCCGAAAATGGCTTTCGACCTATCGAATATGTCCCTCGATCCGTCGAAAGTTGCATCATGGATGAACCAGAGCTATACCTTTGACCCATCAAAGGAGCCACTCGACCCATCGAATAATGGTCAGGTAGTAAGCATTGTTCCTTCTTTCAGTGCAGTCTCCTATTCAGAGACACCTTGTGATGTGTTGGTTGGTTTTGCTGATGCTGGGTATCTCTCTGACTCACACAAAGGACGTTTCCAAACTGGTTATATGTTTACTATGGGGAATACATTGATTTCTTGGAGATCAATGAAACAGACTTTGGTTGCTACTTCCTCGAATCATTCTGAGATCATTGCTTTACATGAAGCAGTTAAAGAGTGTGTTTGGCTTAAGTCAATCATACACCACATTCGATAAACTAGTGAATTACCTTCCACTACTAAAGCAGTAACTTTTATCGTTGAGGACAATGCGGCTTGCATTGAACAAATGAAGTTGGGATACATAAAGTGTGATCATACCAAGCACATATCGCTGAAATTTTTCTTCAATCAGCAACAACAACAGCTATTGAACATCCATGTGAATCAGGTTTGTTTGGCAGATAATGCTACAAACTTGTTTACCAACCCACTGCCTAAATTTACATTTGCTAAGCATGTAAGACGCATTGGTATGCCACTACAAGAAAACAGCACTTAGACCACGGAAACGTAATTGTTCCGTGGTCCAAGTGACACTTGGACGACGGAGAAGTCTCCGTCGTCCAAGTACCACCTGGACGACGGAGAATACAATTTCCGTCGTCCAGGTGATCACCTGGAGGACGGAGAAGACTCCGAGGTCCAGGTGTCCACCTGGACGATGGAGACGGGATTCTCCGTCGTCCAGGTGATCACCTGGACCTCGGAGTCTTTTCGGTCTTCCAGGTGATCACCTGGACGACGAAGAATCCCGTCTCCATCGTCTAGGTGGACACCTGGACCTCAGAGTCTTCTCCGTCGTCCAGGTGATCACCTGGACAACGGACCGACACGCCGTCGTCCGAGTAACTTCCACTTAGACGACGTACCGACACCTCCGTCGTCTAAGTGAAACATTATATAAGCCCGATGCCAAACTCTCTTCATTCCATCCGATCCTCGATCAATTAATTCATTCCATTCGAAGAAGAAGAATTGAAGGAGAAGGAGAATGAGAAGGGAGAAGGCCGAGAATTCGAAGGATCAGGATCAGGGATCTCCGCTGACTAGCTAGCTAGCTTAATTAACTGATATCGAGAAGGCCAGAAGGTACACACAGTTAAAATTTGCTTAATATATATTTAGTGAAAACGTACGTACATACATGCATGGATGTTAGCTATATATACAAATTAAATTACGTACGTACGTAATTGATGGATCGATGTAGATCGAGTACGTATAATTAATTAAGCGTAAATTAATGGACTAATATATATATATATATGTAATAATTAATTAATTATAATATTTTGTAGCAGTATGGACAAGAGTTGGATGAAGTTGAAGAATAGATGTGATGTCCGGTATATGGATGTAATTAGCGAATTTGTGAATTTTGCGATAGAACATGGTCAGGGAAAGAAACGTTTCAGGTGTCCGTGTCAGAAATGTCTTAATTGTCAGTATGCGGAGGTTAATGTTATGGTGTAACACCTGTACGAAAATGGTATGATGTGGAGTTACACTACATGGAGCGAGCATGGTGAAGCAGTAGAGTTCAGCGCAGCAGACTTCAGCTCAGGGTACAGTTACCATGGTGCCTCATCCAGCGGGAGTGGTGCCGGACCCCCAGCTTGCAACCCAACTGCAGATTTGGTCCATGATGCGTTTCCGGGATGTAGTCATGGTGGACACCAACACCAAGACAGAGGTTACAGTACCACTAATGAGCATGATGACACATTCCCCGATGCTAGCTTGGCCACTGACACCAGTGAGATGGATAAGTACAACCAGATGCTACTTGAAGCGCAAACCCCGGTGTTCCCTGGATGTCGAGAGAATGTGTTGCAATATGTGATGGAGCAAATGAAGATAAAAGTGAAGCACAAAATGTCAGTGAATGCTTTTGATGAAATTCAGGAACAAATATGTAAGTTGCTTCCTGATGATCACAATCTTCCTAAATCTCATTATAAGGTTAGAAATATCTTGAGCAGCCTCGGCCTAAAGTACAGGATAATTGACGCATGTCCGAATGATTGTGTGCTATTTTACAAAGAGTATAAAGATTTGGACTATTGTCCCGTATGTGGCCAGTGCAGATTCCAAGTGAATAGAAAGAGTTTGAAAAAGAGAATTCTTGTGAAAGTTGTTCGATATTTTCCCTTGATTCCCAGATTGCAGCGCCTGTACATGTCTGTACACACAGCAGAGGCGATGCGATGGTACGCAGAAAAGCGAATAGATGACGATGTCCTGCGACACGCCGCGGATGGGGAGGGTTTCAAACATTTCAACAGAGAATTTGGAGACTTTGCTGCAGAGGTTAGAAATGTGAGACTCGGCCTATCTACAGACGGATTCAATCCTTGGGGAAGTAATAGCTCCGCCGTCAGCAGTTGGCCAGTTATTCTGATGTCGTACAACTTGCCTCCGTGGATGTGCATGAACAAGGAATTTAATTTCCTTACTGTACTAATTCCAGGTCCTAAATCTCCAGGGAAGTGCTTAGATGTCTACCTCAGACTTTTGATCGACGAGCTGAAACTGTTGTGGGAAAATGGAGTCCCAACTTATGACAAATTCACTGACACGATGTTCACGATGAGGGCTGCCGTAATGTGGACGATCAGCGATTTTCCAGCGTATGGGATGTTGGCAGCCTGCAGGACAAAAGGATATAATGGATGTCCTATATGTTTGGACGACGTGAACTCTAGTTGGCACGTGGGGAAGGTCTGTTACTTGGGTCACCGTAGATGGCTTCCTCACGACCACCCCTGGCGACAGGATGAAGCTCATTTCGACGGGATGGTAGAGAACAATTCTAAACCCCGTAGTTGGTCGGGCGAAGAGATTTTAGAGAGGTTGAGCTATTTCGACTTTGGTGTGTTGAGCAATGACGCGGATGTAAAGAAATGCAATCCAATTCCTCCACATGATCTGAGCTATTGGGATCACAAGAGTATATTCTTTGAACTCCCGAACTGGTCGAAGTTGAAGCTGTGGAACAACTTGGATGCGATGCACATAGAAAAGAATGTGTGCGACAGCGTGGTGGGAACAATTCTCGGTAAAGTTCAAGACTAAAGATACTCCCAAAGCGCGCAAAGATTTGGAATCAATGAATCTACGTCGTCCCTTGTGGTTGAGGAGGGATAGGAAAAGAGTGTACAACAAGATGCCAGCTGCACCTTACACAGTGAAGCCGACGCTTAGACGTTCTGTATTTCACTGGTTTAAGGGCGTTCGTTATCCGGCTACGTATGCAGCTACTATAACTGGAGCAGTGGACGAGGTGCAACACAAGTTTGTTGGTCTAAAGACACATGACTATCACGTTATGCTGCAACGTCTGATTCCAGTGGTAATTCGACCATACTTGCCTCGTGACGTCGTAGAACCAATTGTAGCATTGTGCAGGTGGTGACAGAGGTTATGCGCCAGAGAATTAAAGAAGTCAGATGTGGTGGAATTGCAACAACAAATTGTGCACATCATTTGCAAACTAGAGAGGATTTTTCCCCCTGCTTTCTTTGACATCATGATTCACCTAATGATCCACCTGCCCGAGCAGGTGCTCATTTCTGGTCCGATCTAGTACACTTGGATGTATCCTCAAGAAAGGTACGTACAACTAATTAATTTGTTCCACTGGAGATTACTAGCTAGCTATATGTACTTATTCTTATTGTACGTTTGATTTTGTAGACAGCTTGGACAGTATAAGTCATTCGTCAAAAACAGGTCAGCCCCGGATGGCTCCATAGCAGAGACATACCTAATGTATGACTGTGTTACTTACTGCAACAGGTACCTCAAAGATCCACCACCTCCCACTGCCTCCGATCGCAGTGCCCGCATCAATCTTTCTGTCGTCACCAATGTCGTCTGACCATTTAGAGGAGTATTAAAGGAATCGTTAACACGGGAAGAACTTATTGAGGCACATTGGGTAGTGTTGCGAGACTGTGACGAAGTTGAGCCGTACATGATGTCATACAGGGAGAGGCTTCAGGCGTTAAATCAAAACAAGAGTTCGGCGTGGATTGAGAAAATGGTTAAGAAGAAGTTTCCCGATTATTTCTTCCAATGGGTACGTACGTACATCTCGGTATTTAATTAGTAATTTATATACGTATATATCGATCATGTTTGGAGAAAGTCCAAATTAAACCTTTATATTAATTTGCCCTTTTTCGCAGATGATTGATCTGCAAAAATCTGAAAACCACGGGGGGTGGTGGTCATGGCCAAAGCACTTGCTAGCAGGGAAGCCGGTTAAATACTATATTTATCCCGGATGTTTTGTGAACGGTGTAAAGTTCCATTCATTGGCCCGAGACGAAGGAAGAAGAACACAAAACAGTGGGGTAGCGGTTGGGAAAGACAATGATCTATATTACGGGGCTATTGTATATGTGGTTTAGCTATGTTACGGGAATGATGTCAACGTTTTCCTATTTAAGTGCAGATGGTTCAAGCGTACAAAGGAAGACCTGGGACTATTATCAGTCGATACAAACTCTAGCTGGTATGAGGATGAGCCTTTCGCTCTCGCCACCTTAGTTCGGCAGGTGTTCTATCTCGACGATCCGAAAGCCGGTGAAGAGTGGAAAATAGTGAACCATATCTCTCATCGAGGAATATGGAATACAGAGACAATTGAAGGGACACCGGCGACGACTGAAGATGTTGCTGAACCAGAAAGAGACATTCCTGCCTATCAAGAGCCTAATATTTCTGTCATCCGCTCCGATATAATGGACCTGGTTCAAGATGGTGAACGGTTACCCATGCCTGATGGTTGTACAGATCTAACTGAAGATGAGATTATCGATGAGGTAGATGAAGAAGACGAGCAGGAAGAGGACGCAGACGGGGACTCAGGTTATTCGTCGGACGATGTTGAGTACGATGACGAGGATGAGCCGTCGTCTAACGGGGATGAGGACGATGACGATTATGACGAAGAGTACGGTCATACGACGAGGATTATTAATTGCTAATTAATTATTGTAATTATTATAATATATGATCGATGCATCATCGATAAAAAATTAATATAAATTAATATTATAAGGAGGAGAATGTATGTATGTACGTATATATATATATATATTAATTAATTAATTACACGCGTCCATGCTCGATCAGATATATCGGATCGACCGACGTACGTAAACTAAATTAAATTAATTAATTAATCCGAATTATATATCTTGGACAACGGAGAAATTAATTGCAGGTTGTCGCCTTTTGGGTATTTTGGCTATCTCCCTAAATCCTCGACCCTAAATCTAGCAAATCGGATCGATCGATCATTTTTTTTCATTTTTTTTATTCAGAATAATTGAACGGACACACAAATAACCCTGGACGACCTAAACCCTAAACCCTAAGGCCCTAACCCTTGAATTCAGGGTTTTTACACCTGGACGACGGAGATGGTCATTCTCCGTCGTCCAGGTACACACTAGGACGACGGAGATGGTCATTTTCCGTCGTCCAAGTTCACAAACCCTAAACCCTGAACAGTAAGGCCATAACCCCTGAATTCAGGGTCTATACACCTGGACGATGGAGATGAGATAATATCATATCCGTCGTCCAGGTGCAGATATCGTAATTTTTTCTAAGACAACGACCATCTAGACCTTCTTCCAATGCATATTATTTTCGTCAAGACTTTAGAGTAAACAATTCTTGGTATGTGAGCTTTGACGGTTCAAAAATCGGAGTTGCGAAATGCCTTGTATCCACGTTTCCGGTTTGTGAAATTCTCGGTTTTGCGGTTGACTGTGCCGATGAAACCCTTCCCGAACTTATTATTTTATGGTCCTTTGAAGACAATTATATATTATGTTACGACGAACATATCCAACGATTGTTTTGTCCAAATTCAATTTCGTTAATACTCTGCTGCAAATGAGCCTCTACTCATGAACACTTAAGTCGTAAGGATTAGTCGATACTTAACAACTTTCAAAACGAAAAATTATTCGTCGGTTCAAATTTAACTGTTCATATATACGATGCGTTCATCGATATTGGACGACTATTTCACTCGAATGACAAATCGCTAAATTCCTAGCGAATTAATTTTAAAATTTTTTTTAACGTAAATTGAACCTGGACGACGGAGAATGACGTTCTCTATCGTCCAGGTTCAATTTACCATGGCGGTTCGTTTTTTTAAAAATTTTTTTTTCAATGAAAATTTCACTTGGACGACGGAGATGTAGTTTTCCGTCGTCCAGGTGAACACCTGGACGACAGAGAACGTTATTCTCCGTCGTCCAAGTCGAAAATCATGGAGGTTTGATTTACCGCCTCAATTTTCGGCGCCGCTTGAATTTCCACTTAGACGACGGAGAATAAATTCTCCGTCGTCTAAGTCCAAATTTATGGCGGGTGAAACGTCCCGCCCATTAATTACGCGCCGCTTCGATAAATTTTAACCCTTCACTTAGACGACGGAGAATAATGCTCCGTCGTCTAAGTGAAACTCTATAAATAGAACAGCACCCCCCTCCTTTTCTCATTCCATCTCCTCTCCTCTCCTCCGGCGATCCTCCTCCGGCGACGCTCAGACGACAATTTTTCCGGCGTGGTTCCTTCTCTCCGACGACTCAACTTCGGTTATATTCCCGATTACTCCGGTGAGGTAAATTTCTAATTTTTACTTTATTAAAATTATTTTCATTTAATTAATTAATTTCTAAATATAATTTATTAATTAGTTTTAAATATTTCATTATTGTAATTATAATAAATCTTAGTGGTTAATTATTGTAATTAATAATTAATTAAATGCATAATTGTAATTAGTTGATAATTAATTAAATGAATAAATTTATTATTGTAAATATTTATTATTAGTTGATAATTAAATGAATAAATTTATTATTGTTATTAGTTCATAATTAATTAGTTGATAAATAATAATTTATTATTGTCATTATTTATTGTTTTACTTAATTGATAATTACGTGTATTTTCTAGTAAATTGCATGGTAGTATGTCTTCGATTTAAATTTAGTACATAGGCTTGGTTTATTAAGTCGCATTCTTTGGAATAGATGACGCCTCTTTTCCTAGCTTATCTCCTTAATCCCTCGTGATGTGTGGATTTCATCACCACACACCATAACCTAAGTGAAGTTATGGACACGAGGTTGAGGGCGGAGTTTGCAAAGGACTTGAGGGAGTGTAAATTTTCGAAAAATTGGCCGAATGTCGGACATGGTGTCTAGAAACGGGTTATGATTGGTGACAGGTTTTGGATCTAAGAAAGACGACACCAATATGTGTTTTGTCGAAATTGGTCATGCCTCTCGCGTTATCTCTATCCCTAACTGGCCATGTTTTTCGATTTAACCAAGGCTGATTAATTGAAAATTTATACTTTATCGCGCGGGTCGCACGTCCATTGAACGACCGAAAAAGCCAAGCTAGTGTACTCTATTTAAATCTTAACCGTACTTAATTAGCGTAAATTTTGCACTTGTAATTATTATGGTAAGTAGGTATTTTAACAACGTACTCCTAGGTTGAAATGGCTCCATCCGGCAAGAAGAAAGCCCAACAGGAGGCAGAAGATGCCATGCTCCGAATGTTGGCGGACCAAGTCGGTTGGGTTCAACAGGAGGGCAACGACGCCCTCAATCCGAACCCTTCATCTGGTTCGGAGGCGGCGCCTCTTGGGGAAATTCCCTCTGCCCCATTTATCTCTGGCGGTGATGACGTCGACCCTTTTTCAACTCCGACGCCAGGTACCGGTTCAACGGCAAGTACTCAGGCGTCCTCGACCGCTGAATCTATCATGTACAGCGCCCGCCGTAAGTAAAGGAGGGCCCCCACTGACCCGGAACCGAAAAGGACTCGGGGTCTCGTTAAAGAGGGCAAAGCTGAGAAAATTTACAAGGCGACCGGGAAAAAAATCGACTTTCCCTACGACGAATTCACCGGTGGCCCTCCCACAGCTCAGCTAGCAAGTCTCTCGGCGCATAGCATAGGGTCAATCGTCCATAGCCGGGTTCGTCTCACTGTCCCTACTTGGAAGGAGGCGCCGGATAATGAGAAGGCGAAAGTCTTTAAAGATCTTTCGGTATGTAATACGTCCAATTTTAGTTATTATATAATATTGTTAATATTAGTTATAATTTCATAATATATACGATTATAATTTTCTATTTATTTTTGATAGGAACAATTTGCGGTGGATCCGACACCGGCGATGTTGAGGCATATCAACCAAACCGCCAACTCCATCTACAAAGATTGGAAGTACAGGCTCCATTAGTACTTCCAAACTTACGGTCCCTCGCCTCCCCCCGTAGAGCTGCGTGGGGATAGAGAAGATGAGTGGGAGTGGTTGTGTAACCACTTTGCCGATGACTCCTTTAAGGTGTTAATTTACTTTTTTTATTTCAATTAAGATAATTGAATTATTTAAATTTTAGTTATTAATTTTTTAATGATTTAATTATGTTGTGTAACAGAAATTCTCCGGTGTCAACAAAGCCAACCGGGGGAAGAAGGACAAACACCATACTACCGGCGCCAAGCAGTTCATTCAAATAGCTAAGGAGCACAAGGATAAGGGCTCCAAACACCCTTATCTTGATGCAAGCATAAGCGCGTACGTGACGCCTGGGCTCGATAATGAAGCGAGTCAATGCGGCGTAAGTCGTATATATATATGTGCTTTTAATTATTATTTAAATATTATTTCATTATAATAAATTAATTATGTGCTTGTAGGCAAGGGTGATAGAGCGTGCGCAGGAAGAGTTGGCTAACACTCAGCTTGTGTTCCCAGATGTGCCGGTGGAGGACCTGCCTCCTCTATCCTTAGAGAGCCAAATTGCAATCGCGGATGAGGTCTACGGTCGTAGAGCTGGCAAGGAGGTTAGACACTTCAAGCCTAAGGTGGTACGAGATTTGTCGACGACCTCCGACTCATCATCTACGGGAGGTTCGGGCCAGCGGAGAAGGACTACGGCTGCGGCCGTCGAAGCAGCCATTCAAGAGGCTCGACTGGCACGAGAGGAGAATCAATCCATGCGGCAAAGACTTGACGAACAACAAGCACAAATAGCCCAACTCATCGCCCTCATGCAACAAAATCAAGAAGTATGTCAACCTCCTCTGAACCCATACCGCGACGACGACGACCCGGCTGGAGGGGGGGGACGCGGCGGTGCATCTGCTCCTCTAGTGTGTTAATTAACTTGTAGTTTTTTAATTATCTCGTTTCTTTCCGCATTTCGAACAATATTTTTATTTTTATGGGTTTTTTGAATGTGTATGTACAAATTAATTTTAATTATTTAATAATTAAGTAATATTAAATTAATTAGTTTATTTAATTAATTTTATTATTTTTCATTATTTAAATTCAATTAATAATAAATTAAAATAATAATATTTAATACAATTTATTTTTTTTAAATTAAAAAACACTTGGACGACGGAGAACATAATCTCCGTCGTCCAGGTGATTACATGGGCCACGGAGATTGTCCGCGGTCCAAGTGAACTTGGACGACGGAGACCTTAATCTCCGTCGTCCAAGTGCTTGGACGACAGCACTTGGAGCACATACCTTGGACGACGGAGATTCTGTCGTCTAAGAACTTAGACGACGGAGAAGCTCACTTAGACGACGGAAACGCTCCGTCGTCTAAGTTCTGTTTTCTTGTAGTGTGCGAAGAATGTTTGAACTCCAAGATTGAGTTACTGATCAGGGGGAGTACATTTCATAGATATCAAGGGGAATCTACGTCACATGTGGTCGCTTTGTAGTTGATGCGTTGTACTATTTTTCCCTTCGACCAAGCTTTTGTTTTACCAAAGATGTTTTTGTTTGCTTGACAAGGTTTTTTTTAGTGAGACAACAGGTTATGCATCATACATTAAGACCACGACACAAGAGGGAGTATTTAAGGAAATTATCTTCTTGGTATTCCGGTGCATGTCTTGTCCTAATTAGAGTAGATATAGAGATTGTCTCAATCCCTGATTTACCGGGAGATTTATTGTATCAAATTGTAATGTCTATTTAAATATCATATTTCAATGAATAAAATATAGTTTCAGATTTATCTACTTGCGTATCTTAATTTCTCCTTCAACACTTGCAACTTAAATTCTATAGTGTTTCATCCATTATATTTTATAGAACTAGATTTAGGCCAACATTAAATACTAGATGCCATGAATGTTATATTATTGCCATGTTCTTTAAACAATTTACTAAAAATATCATTATCTGACAATATTTAACATTCAATTTCAAAACTACAATTAAGGCAATTATTCAAATTTTTTGTCATTTAAACACTATAAAATTACACAATGAATATTAACACTCCAATTTCGATTAGATTAATTAGAGAGTTATTTAAAAAAATATTTGATTATTTACAAGGTATTTTTTATTATACATATATTCTTAAAAATTAATAGACTAACTGTAGCATGTAGGTAAATTCGACAATGTGTAGGTACATATGGTGCGTGTGTGTGTGTATATATATACATAAAAAGTATTATACTAGTTTTTTGTAGGTAAATAAAATAACTAGTAGATAAATAATAAATTATCCAAGTAGTTAGGTAGGTTAACAAAATAGGTAACTTATTTCTATTATAGCTAGATTAAATAGGTAAATTAGGTAGGTTAACAAAATAGGTAATATATGATAATTTACCTAGAGTCTCCTTTCAAAAGTTCATAATTTACCTAATTTTGGAAAATAAGAAAGTAGGTTTTTTATTTTAAGTATATGTATGTCATGTAGGTGGATTAATCACATAAACTTAATGTAGGTGAATTAATCATAAAAAAATTGTATGTAACTTGATAATCATGAACTTGTTTGTAATTTACGGTAAAACTAAACCATATATGTCACATACCTCAATTTTCTACAAGCAACAAAGTATGGTAGCTAGATAAAATAATAACATATCAGATCAGAAAATTATTACGAGCAAAGCGATTGGATAAAAAAAATTGAAATTCAATAGTAGAATATATATCTTTGAATTTGAATCATACATTCATACATGCAATATAACAAATGAAAGAAGAACTGACAGTGGTGAACAAATCAAACCCAACAAAATGACAACGGTATTCATTTAGAGTCACAAACTATATATATATATATATATATGAAGTTTTTATCAAGCGCGAAGCTTCGCACTAAAATTTCGATGTGAAGTTACGTTTTACACAAAATCGAAAATGTAATTTGATCATTGAAGTTAATCATCTTTAAAATACCCGTGCAAGGATCGAGCATGCAAAATTTTAGCACAATCAGAGATTGTTTTGCTATTTGATCACCACATTCAAATTTTGAGCTAAATCGGACAATTTGTGTGCATTGTTAAACAATGTCACGATCAAATGGCTAAATAATTTTCGATTATGTTGAAAGTTTGTATGTCTGATCTTTGCATGAGTATTTAAAAGATGATTGACTTTAATAATTGAATTACCTTATTGCTTTTGTGTAAAATATAATTTCACACTGAAATTTTAGTACAAAACTTTGCACTTGATGAAAACTATATATATATATATAGAATTACAGATATTTAAAATGGAGTAAATGATGCAATTTAATTGTTTTGGATATTTAATATTGAAAAAAATTGAAATGTCTAAGAAAAAAATGTGTGCATAAAAACTCTCCAAACAAAGCAAAATAGTGTTACAGGAAGACTATGAATTCGTAAAGCTGAGTTATCAAGTTTGAAAAGGAAAATTTATTAACTACATTATGATTGAGGGACTAAATCTATGAATACAAATGTATCTAAAGTTTTTTCTAAAATTTAAATGTGGGAGAGCATTTCCTCTAATTTCTTATGAACATTTGACCTCTCGACGTATAAGAGTAAGTTAGGTGTGTGTTTTTTCTATGTTGATACCCAAAAAATCATCAAGCTCATTATGTGGTCATGCCTGAATTGAAATCAATTTATCACTCATGCTCGTATATTACTTCTCAAAGCTCATAACACAAAATGCAACACGCTACTTACAAACTTCATCTAATCGAGAGATCGTTTCTTAGTGTGGCTTGGCATTTATTAGGCCTTACGGTCATAGTGTGGTGTGGAAGATAACGACAATATTCAGTAATTTCAATCTTGGGCCCAAAATTCAGACTCGATGCTTTAAACCAAGACTAAATGGTGTTTGAGAATTAGACTTCCTTTGAAAGCCTAAAACTACCTAAACTCAATATAGATCCTAATTGGTTCAATACCATTCTTTGCAGCCCAAACACTAGCCACTGTAGCCCAAACCACTTACTCCTTTACCAAAATGTCGTTATGTTTAAACTTAAATTTCACTGTAGCAATGGACGGTACACTGGGTAAACCAGTGTCTCTCTTGTTTCTCACTCCTCATGACAGAAGACCATCTACCTTGAATGCTACAAGTTGCTCCTTTAATAAACATCGAGTCATGTGCTTGGCTCTCGTACAATTCTTTAGCCTTGCAAAATGCCTTCATAGAACTCCCTTTGAGCCACTGTAATTGAACTCCTAGCCTTAGCGATGCGTGTCACCTAATCTAGTAAGCCTTATGCCCTCTTTTACAATAGCCTTTGTTTTCTTGGATTTCTTGAGATTCTTTATTTCAGATTGAGGAGATATCAGACAAGCAATGATCTCTCTCCAAAATTTCTATAAATAAGAAGCATTGACCATGAACCAATAAGCCACTTCACAAGCCATAACACAAGCCAGAACCCATCAACATCCATAATAACTCAACAACATTTTGCTCAAGCATTCAAGCATTTCAAGCACACCAAACAACCCCTCATTTCAACCATTTCTTGTCACCTTCAACTTCTCTCAGGTTGCCAGAAACTCTATTTCTCGATTCTCAATCACTGCAGTGTATTTCTAACTCCCACATCATGCTCATGCCATAATGCTTATTTCATGATTTGATTCACAATTTAAGTTGTTATCTCTTGAACAATTTAGTCTAATCTTTGCTTAATTTAAAAGAACCCTTACACTCTATTATTGAAATGGATTATAATGTTTGTATTTAACGTCATCTATCAACGTATAAATATATAATTTCTATCTACAATTATTACATATATTTTTATCGATATTCTTGTTTTTCTTTTTAAACAAGTGGAGTTTAAACGTAGCTATTAGGAGCGTCAACAAAGTTTGAAAATTGATATTGAAATAAATAAGATACATGAATGAGGATCAAGTCAGAAATCACTCTACTGAGAAACCATACAAAATTAACTTTATCATATACTATGTAGATCTAAGAAACTAATATAGATTGTTAAGCTCATAGGCGTCAACATGTTTAGTATCCTCCAATATTTCATCAACATATATATTCTATATTTTAATTTGTCAATGACCACAAAAATTTGAGTCACATGCAATTCTGAACTACTGTTTATAAGCAAATTTTTCATAATATTTGTGTTGTGGTTGCACGATTTCAATATGACATTATTTTGCTCACAATTTTCATACCAATCATGCCATAGAGATGTTTTGGATGTCTTTGTTATCTACATGAGATTGATTTGCACTCAAATTACAATTCCAATTTTTTTAACAAATTCAAACTTTGCTCGACACAATACAGATTGTGTATATGCACTATTCACAACAAATCCTAGAAATATATAGTTACAAAAATATGGTGTAACCTAACTCAACTCATGTACAATTTTGTTACATAGCTCACGCACCACTCATTTCTAGAATTTCCAACCACCGCGGGGAATAAGTAAATACGACATCTCTCCTCGTCGTATCGACAAAAGCTTTTGTAATTAAAGCCCCGGAACTTTCGACTATTTACTATTTAGTATTTCCTCCCCTAGCCGGTTTTTGATTTTTGAACAATAAAAAAGGTCAACAAATCTCTCAAATTAGATTTTACGACCAATGTCACCGCCGTCGGATCTCCGCCGTCCGTTCAAAAGACCTCAAATTTCGGATCAACAGAGGCGGAGAGAGCTCTCCTTGAAGCGCCAGGAGCAGAGCCGCGACGCCGAACTCCACGCCCGGCGCTTAGCCACTACAGTCCTCTCCTTACCTCCATCGGACTCCGAACCCGAATCCGGCTTCTCCTCCTCCTCGTCCGACTACGACCTCCGCGACGCTTCGAAGCTGAAAGGCCCCGCGGCTCGTAAGTGGTTCGCGAAGCAGCTCATGCTCCCCGAGTGGATGATCGACGTCCCTCATCGCTTACCTCACGACTGGTCAGTTTTCAAATTCCAATCTCTCTCTACCTCACAAAATAAACTCCGATTTCAATTTTTAATTGTGTTGAATTTCAGGTACGTGCTTCCGAGGCCAGCTGGCAAGCGCTGCTTCGTTGTATCGTCCGGCGGAACCACAATCAGTCGGCTGCGAAACGGCACCGTCTTGCACCGCTTCCCGTCGGCGCTGCCACACGGCAACCGGAACAGAGACGGCTCTCCGCCGTCGTATTCTATACTCGACTGTATATTCCACGAGGTAAATATTTAGTGTTTTGTTCATATCTACTTCGTTGTGATCTAGCAAATTTGCAATGCACACCAAGTGTTCGATGAAATTCCTATTTGTTTTTTCTTTTTGGTTGAATGCAGATGGATCAGACTTACTACGTAATTGACATGGTGTGCTGGAGAGATTACTCTTATTATGATTGTAGCACCGAATTCAGGTTTACTTGGTTGAAAGCTAAGCTGGCCGAGACCGATGCTTGCAAGGCTCCCTCGTATTATCATAGGTTCAGGTTCAGCCCCGTACCGTGGTGGAAGTGTGATCTGAGTGGTCTACAAGATGCCTATACCGGAGAGGTGCCTTTCGTAAAGGATGGCCTGTTGTTTATGAACAAGTAAGCTAATTTCTCGATACTGATTAGAAATTTATGCTATGTGGTTTTTCAGATCTTTGTATCTAATGTGTAAAATTGTTGTTGTCTTTAGGCATGCGCATTATCAACCAGGGAATACACCACTCGCATTAGTTTGGAAGGATGAGCGGTGCAGTCAGTATGTTATCGATACAGATAACAGCGGACAGGTCCCTAGCCATCAACAGGTATTTTGCCGGGTTATGAATGTGCTGCGGAACCTTGTTTCACATTTTGTTGTTTGTTGGTATGTGCTTGCTGACTCTCTTTTGCTCGTGTGTTGTGTGATTAGGTAGTTTTGGAGCTGCAGGCTGATGCACAATTGACAACATCTGATGATCCTCCAGTTGTGTTTGGGTGCTTAAATTTGGAATTTATAGAACAGGTATTGGCTACTGCTAATTTTTCTATGAACTGCAAATGCTCGTATACTATATAATCATTAATTGATGTCTGGCTAGTGAGATCAGCTTCCTAATTGACTGTTTAGCACTACTGAAACTAAAATGTCAGTCTGAAATCTGTTCCTTTTTTTCATCATTTAACTTACTTCTATTTTCAGTCAGGGTTGGAGACTGGATGCTTTCTTCGCTGTGCTATTGGTGATGGTGGGTTGAGCATTGTGGATGGTACGTTTCAGTGGGCTGATTTACATTACCTCGGAAAGTCGAACCGAGCACGCGCATTTGCAGATACCTACTCCAAGGTTTGTAAAATTTAGTTGAACTTAATTTTAAATATTAACCTGGTCACAAATTTGGTTTATATGTTTTTGATACTGATAATCTCTTTGGATAAATGATCATACAGGTTATGTTTCAGAATATGGCTCGAACATCTCCCCTGAGAATTGAGGATCTGGTTGCCTCAATTAGGTCATCAGATGATGAAGCAAATGGAGCTGAGTCACATGATGTTGAGATGGCTGCTTAGTCATATATTACCCTCTGTTGCGACTCAAATACCAAGTCCCAGACTTGCGATTTGATCCATCGATAAGTAGTGGGGATTGAGCTGTATCAGTCTGATGCCTCATTTTTGAGTGAGACTTGCGATCTGATCCATGTTTAAGTAGTCGGAATTGAGCTGTATCAATCTGATGCTTCATTTTTGTGTACTCATCACAATACAAACTGTTGTAACAAATTCTCCTCCACTTTTAATACATGTGACTTGGGATCATCGGTTTATGTGTTTGGATTTTCCAGGTGCTAAACACAAGGAATGACTGCAGAAGTTGTACAATAGAGAATAAATATAATTAGATTGAAAGTTTGAAGCAATCCATTTACTCTGAACATGATTAACATAATGGGTAACTACATATCTTTCGCAGATATCGTTGGTTCGCAGCTGTCATGAACACAAGCCAATTCATCTCTGTAGTCCCTTGATATGGTGAAGGAATCGTAGACCTTTCCATCGCTGCTTTTCTTGTACTCGAAGAGAAGAGATGTGTGATTGAACGCTGTCATTTTTACAAATCCCCAATCATGATCTCTGTAGAGACTCCAACCTGGTTGTGGGTCGCTGAAGTCTGATAAGTGACTTCCTGCTCCTCCAGCTACGACATGGATTGTTCCATTGAATTTTCCAGAATAGTGAGATCTCTCGGTAGACACACATTGGTTCTGCAACACCACAACTCGTTGTACTTATGTATTTAGGAATTGAAAGTGAAAGCCGAGATTTTTCATTTTTGAGCTAAAAGAATTAGTACCTCATAGATGGGGCATGACCTTTCGTAGTTATGGACATGGCCGTAAAATGCAATGTCTACCTTGTATTTCTGCCATAGTTTCTGCAAGCTTTCTCTTCCCATAGGCTCTTCATATGCGCCTCCCCGACTATACCATTTGTCAGATGTATAGCCAAGAACACGATGAGCTGCAAAGATCAGCCAAGGTTGCTTTTGCCTATCCACTGATGCAAGGCAATCCTCGATGAACTTGTACTGCTCACTACCCTCCCTCCAGTCATGTTCTGTGTCAACTACACAGAAGTGGAACATTCCATAGTCTGTAGAATACCTGTACATTTATCGAAAAAAGCTTATAAGATTATGAGGACATGAGCTCAAAGTTAGACGTCAAACAGAATGCGGCAGGTTCAATTACCGACATGAGCTCAAAGTAATAGACGTCAAATACAGATCCAAACCAGTTGAATACATTCAATTACTAAAATGAACTATACCAATATTTAGCTCGGTTCTTAGCTGGAACGTAAAACATGGTCTCACCAAGCACACCACATTCTCCACCTGAATCCATTCCGTTGTAATAGGACCCGGAATCAGGCCAATCACGTTCATGATTACCACTGAAGCAATCCAAGTAAAAGAGATTATTAAGAGGCAATTTGATTGTAGTTTAAATATTGAAAAAAAGCATGTAATAAACATTTGCACAAACCTGCCAACCATATATGGAACCGTCGATGCTATGGGCTCCACCTGTGCCGTGAATTGGTCCCATTGTGAGATATAACCATTTGCATAGGATAGATCCCCTATATGAAAAACTATGTCAGTGTTTTCCAAATCACCAATGATTTGATCTGTAGTGTTCAGAGCACCAGGCTGATAATCACTGTACTCGTTTGATCCATCACGCTCAGCCTGAAATATGTGAGAAGAAACATGTTTCACACAATCAAACTCAGTGTACTCAAACATTATTTTAGATAAAGTGTGTAAATTTGGAGTCAATTCAACCCCCTAACAAGGAATGCCAAGCAACCCCAAGTGTATACTAATTGACATGGTTCACAATCTTTTTCTCCTCAGTACATCTAATGCAAAAACATCAGATATTTTACGCTCTTATGGGTGCTGATATGTTTACCTTTCCCATGTCACCATACATTACAACGCGCTGCAAGGAATCCTGACCAGGATATGGAGATGATCTGAATGTGTAGACCCTGCTCCAAATATACTGACCATTTGATGTTTGATGCCCCATCCTGTAGGTGTACCTGGAAACCATCACAATAAAAAGTACGGACTGATTAAACTGATACTACAACCCTTCAGGAAGATAGTAGAAACCGTAAACTTTTTACATACACCATGTTTGGCCAGAGGTTGCTCAGGAAACTTGTGTGTATGAAACCAGGGTCTCGCCACCCAACTGTCCTTGCTGGTGAACCTGAAGATTTAAAGATACAAAACCTCAGCACGCAACATGAGTTTATTTAGCAATACTGTGTCATTCCAACCAAAATATGAAGTCACAGTTAATCATACAATGAGATGTGACCTTGAATCTAAGATAAACCATACCACACATGCTGCTCCGATAAAATGTCAATGTTGCAGCTGGGGATCGTGTTTGAGTGTCCCCCTTAATACCCCACTTCACAAATGGCATAGCTTCGCCGATGCCATAACCACTTGTCCAAGTTACTGTCATCTACAAGATGTCACCAAATTTAGGGACAGTAAATCCAGTTAAATGATATGAAGTTTTATGGTTCATGAAATCTGATTTTCACAGGAAACAAAAGAATCATGAACAATCAAATGGAAGTAGCACATCCAGTGATCAAAAACAAAATCCCGTGAACAGACACAGGGAACCATCAAATTTAAGATAAACTCACTTCATTCCAAGACTTCCCTTGAGCAAGACGTGGATACACTGGTGCTCTAGGATTGGCAAATGTCAAGAAATTTGAAACTGCCACCAATTTTGGCTGCAATGACCAAGTAAAGCGTCAATCCTATAATCTTGAAAGTTAACAAACTAAGATACATAAAGCGAGGTGTTCTGCTTTAAACACAAGCTAGAAAACACAAATTAAGACAATGAAGCACAAAAACAAAAGAAAGAATTATGCTCCTACATTTGACAATCCTCCTGAAAATAATGCAAAGGAGAAATCTGCTCGCTGATTTATGAGCTGAAACTTCAAAGATGCATTACCAGTCCTTGTATAATCTGGATTGTCATGGTTCGCATACTTGTACTTTAACACAGGCACATCAATGTCACACGGATTAGAAAACTTCTTAATCAAATTTTTTACTTAGATATCTCTAATCTCCTTGCAAATTACAAGTACACACACCTTTATAGGGGCAGTGCACATAAATGGGGTTTGCTCCTTATTTTGACCATCTACAGGTGGGCACTGTGATACTCTGTCATAGTAAAACATCATTATCACACATTTCAGTTAAAAAAAAAACATTAAGATTTTACTGAAGTGGTGAAATAAACTTTACTCGAGTGCTCCAGGAGAAAAAACTCCAACCCAGTCATCATCAGAAGCATTAGGGTGCTTAATGTTCACAGTTACCCACTGTTTATCCTCACCCTGTAATCACATCAATCATAAGACAACTCATCAACTCTTTGATCTTATCATTAATATATTGCACACAATTCAAATGAAGTAACACTGCAATAAGATTGATCGAGCAGCAAAACTAAAGTGATTACTATAAAAAAAAAAGATGAAGTATGAAATTCCATTCCATTCCATTACACACGGAAGTGACAGAACCCAATTGTCCGTTTCATTAATTCACTGTTTCATACAAATGTCGTCGTTACCTTTGTACCGAGAACAGGAGGGTGAGCTCTAATGGAAGCCGAAGCATGAATGTCGAGTTTGGTTTTATGAATTTGAATCTTGGCAGGTTGGTCTCCAAGGATTGGAGCACAAGCTGACGAACCCAAATGGGTCAAGCCCAGAATCACAAGAATGGTAAAAAGTCGAAAGCTTTGCTCCATTGGGTCTTGAGCACAGATCAATGGACTTGGAATCAACCGAGTATAAGTAGTATCATAGAATGAATGAGAAACTGAATACGGTATATATATAATATGCAGAGAATATTCCAAAGCTTCAGTCTTTTTGGTAGAACACTGCGTTTACCTATTTCGATCATGTTGGAATTCCTATGCGGGTGAAAGACTAGACCAGGAGAATCAGGTGACCGTCAGTCCACGGACCAGTGAAAAGCTAACACGTGACATGCAGAAATTTTATTAAATGGGACGTTTGCTCTTCTACATCTGTGTTCGTCATTGATCCATTGAGGGACATTGAATATAGAGTCCGATATGCAAGTCTGCAACCATCCCCTTTTAAGTTTTTCATTTTTCAGTTAGTGCCCAAACAATCATCTTCTTCATTGATTGTTGATATACAGTTTTGGGTAGTATCAGATCGATGCACTAGACTTGGAGATCTTCGTGAGACAGTGTTCCATAATTTAGATCAAATTGAGTTCTCAATTGAAACTTTGATTAAATATCTAGCGATTTGCCCAAATTCTACCTCTACCACCAACCGGCCCCGATCAAAATTTGAACACACATAAAAGAATTGGTTGTTTCCCTATCTCTGTCTTCTAGTCAGGCTTCTTCTATGTTTCAATTCTCATTCTCAGACTTGTGATCAATAGATCGTAGGTGCGATGATGTCCAAGGCCCGACACACTTATCTAAGAATCTGAAATTCTGGAACTTATGCTCTGAACATGAGTGTGTGAATGACGAACACAGAAGTAGAGGAAGAAGACGGTAGGGCAATGAAATTTCTGTATGCCACGTGTTAACTTTTCACTGGTCCGTCAAATAGATGACGTGGACTGACTGTCAGTCTGAAAAATTTCTCCTCTGAAGCAGAGAACAGAAAGTTGAGATGAGAATTTGTGTCTGTATGTACATGTGTTTCCAATTAGGACAAGTGGACAACACCATGATGTTTTTGTATTTTAATAATGAGGTGTATATAATCTTGTGAAAGATATGTTGATTTTGGGTCGCATTTTGTTACGTGTGCAAGTGTGTTGTTTGTTTTTAACTATGAGCTAGTAACAAAAACCACTATGAAAGCACTTTTCTGGGGCTGAACTGGTGCTCATTACAAGGCATCAGTTGTTGTTTGTTTATCCAAGGCCATGATATGTTTGTTCCCTGTGAAGCGAACTCTGTCATTCACAAGAAAAGCCAAGCCAAGCAAAGCAAAGAAATATCAAACAATTTGCATAGCGCACATCTCATTATTGTAGACTTAATTGTCGACTATACATTGTTCCCAGGAGATGACAATTATTCTCTATGAAAACATACATTGTTCCGCTAGGTAGCTAAGGTGGTTGGTTCACAACCATCATGAACACAGGCAAGGACATCTTTGTAGTCCCTTGAGATGGTGAACGAATCGTAGACCTTTCCATCGCTGCTCTTCATGTACTCGAAGAGCAGCGATGAGCGGTTAAATGCTGTTACTTTTGTGTAGCCAAAGTCTAGATCCTGGTAAATACTCCACACTGTCTTGAGTGTACTGAAATCTGATAGGTGACTGCCTCCTCCTCCAGCAACGATATGAATTGTTTCATTCACAATTCCCGAATAGTGAGATGTTTCTGAGTTTACGCACTGATTCTGGTAAATGGGGCAGACCCTTTCGTAGTTATGGACATGTCCGTAAAATGCAAGGTCGACCTTGTATCTTTGCCAAAGCTTTTGCATGTCATCTCTCCCCATGGGCTCTTCAAATGAACCCTCTTGTCTGTACCAAGAGTTGGAAGAATAACCAAGAACACGATGAGCAGCGAATATAAGCCAAGGCTGCATGTGCCTGTTAGCTGATGCTAAACATTTCTCAATAAATTTGTATTGCTCGGAACCTTCTCTCCAGTCATGCTCAGTGTTGGCTATACAGATGCCATAATCGGTTGCATACCTGTAACAGACATGAGGATTACAACACAGAGCCAAATTAAGTTAAATAACTAGATATAGTCTTAAGATGTGCAAATATGTACTAATTAACTTTTGTAAGATTATGATGATTGATAGCGCCATGTGTCTTTTCTCTCTCCTCTTTGATATATAATAACATCTCAAAGAAAATGATCTTCAATCTATATGACCTTCATAGTATCCTAATACAGAAGCATTGATGTTGCTTACCAGAACTTAGCTCTGTTCTCAGCAGGAACATAGTACGTTGTCTCAGCTGGCACACCACATTCACCACCTGAATCATCAGTGTCGTAGAAAGATCTAGACCCTGTTGTATCTCGTTCATGAATGTCACTGTTGGAGACTTGATGTCAGTTTCAGAGAAATATGAACTCATACATTAAGCAGAAGTACGCATGCCAATAGCAGCACAACAAGAATGCAAACCTTGCGACCATATATGGTACAACTGAAGATATTGGCTCCACCTGTGAGGTGAACTGATCCCATTGTGAGATGTATCCATTGGCATAGGGCATATCTCCTATGTGAAAAACTATGTCGATATTATCTACGTCCTTGATTAGTTGATCTGTGGTATTGAGTGAGCCAGGCTGATAATCAGCATATTCATTTGAACCATCACGCTCAGCCTGGAATTTGTGGGAGGGAATAGTAACGATAAACATCTAGGCAGCTATATTTGAAGATATCCAAGGTAACATCATCAAGTAGTTTCATGATCTTGATGTACCTTTCCCATGTCACCGAATATAATAACACGCTGTAATGATTCCTGCCCGGGATACGGTGATGACTTGAAAGAATATGCCTTGCTCCAGATATAGGAACCATTAGTTAACCTATGACCAAGCTTGTAAGAGTACCTGCATAGACTACCCATCATAACAGATTTAAGAACATAACAGCTACATCTCATGATCCTTATAGTTACATGGATGAAATCGAATCTAATATTCAAGATACATACACTGAATTTGGCCACAAATCTTTTAGAAAACTTGTATAGATGAAACCAGGATCACGCCAACCAGCTGTTCGTGCTGGTGCAGCCGAGGAAAAGTATCAGCTCTGTTACTACAAGTATTCTCATACGATCATTTATGTAGATGAACTAGATTGATGCCATATGATTCATACCGCACATGTCCCGCCGACTGTAGGTCAATGTTCCTGCTGGAGATTGAGTTCGAGGCTCTCCTTTTAAACCCCACTCAACTAAAGGTACAGCTTCATCAATGTTATAGCCACTTGTCCCTGTCACCATCATCTGCATTCCAGGTTATTATACTTAACACATTAGACTATGACTAGAGTTTCGATTACATTTTAGTTATCTCTATCTACATGAATGTTTATATTGCTTACTTCATCCCAGAGCTTCCCTAGAGCAAGATATTGAAGAAAAGAATAACTTCTGATTGTTAGCCTTCTATAACTCCTGATTGTTAGGCTTTCTCATGTAATTAAGTTTCCAGCCAGCCTTGTTTCGTATACCTGGCAGCCAATATATAAGGCAAGCTTTGTATCGATATTTTACATAATACAATTACAACACACACAAAGTTTCTTCATGGTATCAGAGCAACCAAGTTCTTGAGGACCTAAACAACCACCACCACAAAACAAAGCCCTAACTTAATGGCAGGAGGCAAAAACAAAATCGAGGACACCAAGTCTTCAAACCAAACACCAGTATGGGAAAACTCAAACCATGCACTCTACCTTCACCACTCCGATCAACCAGGCGCGGTCCTTGTGCCGCAAGATTTGGAGGAAGACAACTATATATGTCGAATGGAGACAATCCATGACCTCTGCCTTGACGATCAAGAACAAGATATGGTTTGTCAATGGAACTCTGCCTTGTCCCCAGGTCAACGATGAAGAGAAAACGCAGTGGACTCGCTGTAATATCTTGCTGAAAAGCTGGCTGGAGAACTCAATAAGCAAATAGATCCAGAAATCAGTGTGCACTGCCAGGATGCAAGAAGTGTATGGCTTGAGTTACAAGAAAGATTTTCACAAACTAATACTGTGAATCTTTTCAACATCGAGACTGCCATTCATGAGTGTGTTCAAGGAGAGAACTCGGTGACTTCATTCTTCACCAACCTCAAGGCCCTTTGGGATGAGAAAGACGCCCTACGCTCTTCTACACCGTGCACATGTGAAGCTGCAGCCGAGGCCGCTACTTCCCTTGAGACACAGAGGACAATGAAATTTTTTATGGGTCTCAATGATGACTTTGCTGCGATAAGAAGTACCATCATCGGAATTGATCCATTGCCTACTCTAAATAAGGCATATGCTATAGTGTTGCGACAAGAAAAGCATGCAGAGTATCGGCAAATAAAGGAACACCCTCTACAAAAGCAGCGGTTTTCTACTAAAGCAAAGAGAACCGGGACACATGGAAGAAGAACTCGAACAAGGGGGATGACACGAAATATGTAAAGTGTGGTAGAACAAATCACACCACCAAGAATTGCAAGGCTCATCTTACATGCACCCTTTGTAATTTAAAAAGTCACACCTAAGATGAGTGCAGGAAAAGAAAAGCCGCTCTTTGTGCAGTCGGAGAGGGTTCCAGTCAGGCCGCTTGCAACCTTGTCTTAGCCAAGGATGAGAATGTGAGCCTCAGCTTCTCGAAAGAGGAATGTGACAGATTGTTCAATCTATTGAAGAATGCGACCACTGCCTCTGCTAATCAAGTTGGTAAAGTGAATTATGAGGAGCTCTCGGGTAAGATTATTTCACAAATTGACTCACATACATGGATTATTGACAGTGGAGCTACTGACCACATTGTATGCAATGAAACACTACTTACCTACTCCAAACCAGCAGTGAATTACACTGTTCGATTGCCGTCTGGTCACAAAGCCACGGTTACACATGTTGGAACAATACAATTTACATCGAATTTCACTCTCCATAATGTCCTATGTGTTCCATCATTCTATCTGAACCTGATTTATGTGAGCAAATTGGCATGTGATTCATTTTTTATCACCATATTTCTGAGACATGTTTGTGTTATACAAGACCTACGATCAGGGAAGACGATTGGGATGGGCCGTGAGAAGAATGGACTTTATTGCCTCAAGCCGGATCGGAAAGGAACGTGTAGCATGGCCATACCATCACCTTAGAATCCGACCCTATCTTGTGGCATAACAGGCTCGGTCACCCTTCGAAAGTACTATCTAAGTTTTCTTTTATTTCAAACACAAGTCATGTCTACAACGACTGTTTGGTTTGCCCTTTAGCTAAACAGACTCGTCAAGTTTTTCCCTCGAGTACTAGTAAAAGTAATCCGTGTTTTGATTTAATTCACATTGATATATGGAGTGGTTATCATGTTCCCTCTCTTTCAGGTTCATAATATTTTCTCACCATTGTTGATGATTATTCAAGAGGTACATGAGTTTTTCTCATGAAACAAAAATCCGAGGCACGATCTCTCCTCATTGATTTTCTTCAATTAGTTGAAACGCAAATTGGAACAAGAGTCAAAATCATTCGTAGTGACAATGGTCCTGAATTTATCATGCCTACTTTTTATGCTTCTAAAGGCATTGAGCATCAAACATCTTGTGTCAACACTCCTCAGCAAAATGGAGTGCCAGAACAAAAACACCGTCATCTTTTAAACATGTCTCAAGCTCTTCTTTTCTAGGCCAATTTGCCAAAGAAGTTTTGGGGTGATGCGATTCTTACAGCTTCTTATCTGATTAATCGCACACCTACTCCACTTCTTCAAGGACAAACACCATTTGAACGTCTTCATAGAAAACCTCTTAATTACTCTCATTTGTGGGTCTTTGGATGTCGTTGTTTCATTTCTACTCATCCATCCAAACCTTCAAAGTTCGATCCACGTTCTATTGAGTGCATCTTTCTTGGTTATCCTCACGACAAGAAAGGTTACAAGGTTTATAACTTGAAGAGCAAGAAAACTCATGTTTCAAGGGATATTGTCTTTTTCGAGAATCACTTTCCATACCAATCTCAAGAATCTGTTTCCAGCCATGACACTTTATCCATCCAGCCATCAAACATTGTCGTGTATGACACTTCTCGTTCACCAATCTCTTCTCCAATCCCTAGCGCAACCCAACCCATTGTCTTAGACACTAACAGCACTAATCCTCCTTCTCCTGCCACTACCTTACCTCTTACTTCCGTTGCATCACCTCCAGATGACACAAGACCTAACCCTATCCCTCCCAGTCCACTGATCTCTTCTAGTCCACCTATCTCATCCCCCAACACTAGTCACAATATTGATATACCTTCCCACATCTCCAACGAAATTTTAGACACAATCTCTCTTCCCTGAAAATCAAACCGGCCTATCAAAACCTCTTCCATGCTACAGGGTTTTCATGTTGAGGCAGCCATTCCCTCACGTACTGTCTCATCAACTTCCCCGGACGTGGTCGCCACCCAAGGTACTGCTCATTGTCTCTCTACGGTTCTCTCTTATGACGATCTTTCTCCTACATATAAAGTTTTTAATGCTACACTCACCTTGCATCGAGAACCAGCTTCTTTCTCACAGGATGTCCTTGATCTGAAATGGCGTGACGCCATGAAGAATGAAATTCAGGCTCTTCAGGCCAATCACACTTGGAGTCTTGTTCCGAAACCTCCTAACAAGCGTCCAATTGGGTGCAAATAGGTGTACAAGATCAATTAAAATCTTGATGGAGGCGTTGAACGATATAAAATGCACCTTGTTGCAAAAGGTTATAGTCAGATTGAGGGAATTGATTACCGAAAGACTTTTGCTCCTGTGGCAAAACTTACAACACTTCGGGTTCTTCTCAGCCTTGCATCCATTCGCGATTGGCATCTCCATTAACTTGATGTCAATAATGCATTTCTTAATGGTGATCTCTATAAGGATGTCTACATGCAACTTCCTCTAGTCTTTGGACGAAAGGGGGAGAACAGAGTTTGCAAACTACACAAGTCTTTAAACAGTTTGAAGCAAGCCTCTCGACAGTGGTTCATTCAACTCTCCAATGCACTCAAGGCTACTGGTTTTACACAGTCATGGTCTGATTATTCTTTATTTGTGCGACAACGACAAGGGAACTTTATAGCCTTGTTGGTCTATGTCGATGATGTGATGTGATACTAGCAGGAAACAATCTTGACGACATCAATAGTGTGAAGATTTTTCTGTCAAACCGGTTCAAGCTCAAAGACATGGGAGTTCTGAAATACTTCCTCGACATTGAGGTAGCTCGGTCAAAAAAAGGTCTTGTCTTATGCCAATGCAAATATGCGTTGGAAATACTAGAAAATTCGGGTTTCCTTAGAGCTAAGCTGGCAAGCTGCCCTATTGGATACAACACTTCGCTCAGTAAAGCAGATGGAACTTTTCTGACTGAACCAGGACTTTATAGAAGGTTAGTTGGTAGACTCATATACCTCACCATTACACGTCCTGACCTTGTATATACCGTGCATGTTCTCAGCCAATTTATGGATAAACCAAGAGACGTCCATCTTGAAGCAGCTTACAAAGTGCTTCGATATCTCAAAGCTACTCCAGGCCACGGGTTACTACTGCCATCTAATGGTTCACCGACCTTGAAAGCCTTTTGTGATGCTGATTGGGCACGGTGCAGAGATACTAGACGGTCAGTGACTGACTATTGCATATTTCTCGGCAATGCACTTGTTTCATGGAAGACAAAGAAATAAGGAACGGTTTCAAGATCTAATGTTGAGGCGGAATATCGCTCTATGTCTTGTACATGTTGTGAGGTAACATGGTTACAAGGAATTCTTAAGGATTTAAATGTTTCAAGTGCTAGTCCGACTCGGCTTTATTGTGATAACCAAGCGACATTGTACATAGCATCAAATCCGGTCTTCCATGAACGAACCAAACATATAGAAATTGATTGTCATGTTGTTCGTGAGAAGATACAAAGAGGACTTATCCAGACCACACATATTCGAACTATTGATCAACCACCTGATCTATTCACTAAGCCATTACATCCAAAGAAATTCACAAATCTTTTGAGCAAGTTGAATGTTCTTAACATACATTCCAACTTGAGGGGGAGTATTGAAGAAAAGAATAACTTCTGATTGTTAGCCTTCTATAACTCCTGATTGTTAGGCTTCCTAACTCCTAATTGTTAGGCTTCCTCATGTAATTAAGTTTCCAGCCAGCCTTGTTTCGTATACCTGGAAGCCAATATATAAGGCAAGCTTTGTATCGATATTTTACATAATACAATTACAACACACACAAAGTTTCTTCACAAGATGTGGGTACAAGGGTGCCTTTGGATTTGCGAAAGTTATTTTGTTAGAAACTACCACCAATTTTGGCTGCATCGTAACAAATAATACTTTAGCCAACAATGGAAGTCCCCAAAATTTTTGATAAAGCCAAAGACTTGGATATGAGAAGATAATAATAACATGATATGAAACTTCAGAACAATGATACAAAAATGTGTGTTAGCTAGAAGAGAAGAAACACAAACACACGTTTGCCAGCCCGTCGGAGAACAATGCGAACGAAAAATCTGTACGTTGATTGATCAATCAGAAATGCAGAGTTGAGTTTCATGTGGTTGCGTAATTAGCACTGGAGTAATTGGCAAACTTGTACTGAAATGATAACAACAAGCTTTGTTTCAATGGGACATTATGTTGAACACTTGGAGTGCAATAATTCCAACTTGCCAAAAAGACATACCTTAATAGGAGCTGTGCATAGAACAATACTTGGGTCCAAATGAATTTGGACCAACTTGTCCAGAATATACCATTTATGCCTAAATTAGTTTGTTATTCCAAATTTGAGACCAGTCATTCTATAGATTGTTGGTTAACGATCAACTCTTCAAAAAATGAATCAAATTAGAGATCATTTGGATTTCGATCTTGTCAAATAAATGAACGGTTATGGTGAATTTTAACATTACAATAAAAACCGTTCATTTGTTTTGCAAAATTGGATGACCAAACGATCTTCAATTTGATTGAATTTTTGTGTGCATGATCCTTAAGATGTAAATTATATACTAAGTGGTCTCGATTATCAAATCACAAATCAAAAAGTGTATAAAATGAAGGAGTCTGGACAAAATTGGTCCAAACTCATTTGGTCACGATTATTTTCCCTGTGCATATGTATGGTTCATAGTTGTCTTCATTGTATAGACAAGTCGATGCATTGCCATAATAGAGTGAGAGTGTCTCTAAGTCATAAAAATAAATACATAGCAGACCTAAAATCAAGATTGAGACATTACTTAAAATCTGCAGCAGAAAAAATTGCAACCCAATCATCTTGTGAGGGACTAGGGCTAGAAACTGTCACCGTTATCCACTCAAAATCTTCACCCTGCACGTGAAGTACGTAAAAACTCATGTAAAATATATAAATACACAAACCTTGTGAGTGTATCCCATAAGTTTCTTGAGCCTAAAGTCTAATTTATTGACGCATGAATTATTTTGATATTTCAACTATGCATTGTAATATAATGCCTACCGCTAGCGAGTCGTGTAAAAATAAATACTAGCTAAGTAATTGGAGCAATATAGTTAAATTACGTACCTTGGTGCCAAGAAGAACGAGATAAGCAGAAAGTGAAGCATTTCCGTGGAGACAAGAGACGACCTTAACGATCTGAATTTTAGAGAGTGGCTGAACCCCATCACCACCATCTCATGCAGCTTCATCTTGATGTTATGAGCTACTATCAGTTCAACAACTGAGAAGAACAGTACTATCACTGCAGCAACTTTCAGAAACAACAAGGATGCCATGGCGTCCTGTCAATTTTCAATTATAGCTTTATCAAACTAGAGATCGATGTGTGTATCGAAACTGAAGTTTCAGCCCCATTTATATTATATAGGTAGCCGTAGCACCGTAGCAGCCACACCAAAGTGAGATTGGTCACCAACAACTCGTTTTCGAGCTTTTAGCCACCATTGGATATTTTTCTTAATTATTAAATGATGAGACATGCAGGTTTGAATTTAATTCTTTCCTCTTGGTTGACTTTTTCTCCAGTCAGGTCGATGTGATGAAGAAGGTCACAAAATGTCTCTTTTAGTTGCGTTGTGCGTATTTGACATGTCACTGCCGAGAGCAGAATGTAGTTGATGTGGTTTGCGCCGCGATGCCTTTACTTCTTTACAAGTGATTGTAGCGAGGAAAACACTAACCTCGCTCGTTGAGTTGTACTTGCCTAAGTTGTTTCAAGACTTAGGTTTCGTGTCACTTCACTGAGCCACAAAGGATCGATACTTTACATGCAGTGTAAGTATAAAGCAGAGCAATCTTTTAGGGCAAGTGTTGAGAACATTGGATAGGGCGACTTCTTGAATCCTTGGAATATCCACACTCTGTCGAGTGAACCAGACTCCTCTGATCGTCATTGATTTGATAGCTAAAGTAAAACTTCGAATCTCCATGCTCGGTCGAGTGAACAAGATCCTGAGTTTGTTGTCGCTGGATAGGGTGACCTCGTAAACCGCCGAAATCTCCACGCTCTGTTGGGTGAACCAGACTCCTTTGATCGCCGTTGTTGTTTACTCGCTGTAAGAGAGTAATGAATTGCTTGTATGCAGATTCGTGTATGTGTGTGTGTATCTCTGTTTGGATTGGTCTATTTATAGAGATTAGTGTTCTTCTTCTCCGACCACTTAAGGAAATATTTCAGACTAGGAAAATAAGAATGTATCTTTTGTAAATCTTCCTAGCTTGCATAGGAATCTTGTATGTGATATTCTTTTCCAGATTCGCAGCAATCATTCATGGGCCGCAGAGGTCAGCCTGTATTCTTCTTGGCCCACAGTATGTAATAAAATGTTTAAGTTTATTTTGGGCCCAAACATTGTCCCTAGACCTCGAGATTAACTCAAAGGCAATCGAAGGGGTCTTTGTTGCGATGTGTCGTTCCCAATGGTTCAATAGCCTCGCTTAGGCTACTCGTGGTATATATCTTGTTTCTGCAGCGAAAGTAATTTCTATAGCAATGGTAAACCACTAAAGCTAGTTTTGAATACAAATGTAAAAAGAACCCCTTTAATAGGTTTTGAATCAAATGGAAAACAACCAAAGTTGTAAAAAAAAATTGAAATTTTTGCCATGAAAGTTGGTCCAGATGTATACTAGTTGCCCCCTAGTTTTGCCTGAAGAGCGAGCCTCACTTATGGGTTGCGGGAAAGTGCAAAAAGAAGTGGCTGGCTCTGCGGGTGCTTCATATTCCTAGACCGGCTGTCTATACTTCTTTAGAAATCGAGCAGTGATAGGGTTACGATGCACTATTTCATCTATTTCTCGAAGTTGGAAAGCTCCTCTGCCTTTGATTTTGTCAATCACAAAAGGTCATTCCCATTTTGCAAATCATTTACCCTGTCTATCTTGTTTTTAACCAAGAGGGAGAACCACCTTCCATACTAACTCTCCTTCTACGAAACTTAGTCCTCTGGTGCGACGATTGTAAATGCGAGCCACCTTTTTTTCTCAGTGATTAGGTTGTTCAAAGCCTCATTGCGTTTTCCATCCAAGTTTTCAAACTCCTGCCACATCGCCGGAACATAATCTTCACCAATTAACTGATGTTGGTCCATGATTCACAGAGACTGTACATTGATTTTCAGAGGTAAAACTGCATCATGACCAAACATTAAGGCATATTGGATAGTGCATGTCGGGCTGCACTTTGAAGTCCGATAGGCCCAAAGTGTACTGAATAATTCTTCATGCCCTAATCATGGGTTATCTGTGAGCATCCTCTTCAATATGTGTAGGGTCAGCTTATTGCTGGCTTCAGCTTGGCTATTTGGCTGTGCATAATATGGTGAAGAATGCAAAAACTGGATCTTAAAGTCTGTCATCAACTCCTCTATTTCTCTAGATACGAAAGCTGCCCCCCTATCTGAGACAAAATATTCTGGAATACCAAACCAGCAGATGATCTCCTCATATAGGAATTTTCTAATCGCAGCAGCTGAAGCAACTTTCAATGGCTTTGCTTCCACCCATCTGGTGAAAAAGTTGGTAGCCAAAATGATGAACTTGTGTTGCATAGATGAATGAGGATGACTCATTCCAATTAAGTCTAAAGCCCATCCTCGTGCAGGCCACGACTTAATGATTGGCTGCATATGAATAGTTGGAATATGACTAATTGGTCCTTGAGCTTGACATCTTCACATCCCTTGGCAAAAGAAATGCAATCTTTTAGAATAGAGGACCAAAAATAACCATGTCGTTGCAGCAACCATCTCATCTTAGGTCCTGATTGGTGAGCACCACAAACCCCTAAATAGATCTCTTATAACAAAATTTTGGCCTCGTTTCCATATACACAAAGCAGGTCAACACCATTCCCTCCTCTTCTGAGTAGCTTATTATTTCGCGGAAGGTAATTAGGAGCTAAATACCTGGTGCGTTTGTCTACAGAAGTATTAGGATCCTTCAAGTAAGCAATGAGTGGCTGCCTCTAATCTTCATCAATGGAACTTAAAGTAGCTACGTACCATTCATTTTTTTCTTCTTTCCTTATCATAAAGGAAGGAAGAGTTATGCGTTCAACCTGTAAGATACACTCTTGCACACCGTCTACGAGTCCAATCCTTGTAGCTAGTTGTGCTAGTTCATTTGCTGCATAATTTTCTCCTCTGGGAATGTGTATTAATTCCACCTCAGTGAAATGCTCCAATAATTTACTCGCTCTATTTACGTATAGTTCTAATGTTGCACTAGTCTTGAATGTTGCCTCGAGCTGTCGTATTACTAGCAGCGAGTCACCCCAGATTCGCACATCCTTGACCTCTCAGTCAATTAGTAGTTCCAATCCAATGATCAATGTTTTATACTCTGCTATGTTATTTGAGCAATGAAGTCCAATCTAAAGGAGTAAGCAAAAGTTTCTCCACAAGGATTTACTAGTGCGATCCCTGCTCCAACGAAAGCACGCATATTGGATCCATCGAAGTATAGCTTCCACGAAGTTAGGGAGATGTGGGATAGTTCTAACTCCTTGAGCTCTAAAATATCCATCATTGGATGATGTGTTAAAAAATCGGTCACTGCTTGGCCTTTTACTTCTTTCTGCGGAACATATTGCAATGAAAACTCTGGCAGTATGAGAATCCACTTTCCAATCTGTCCTCTAAGTATAGGTTGGGATAACATGTATCATACCAAATCTATCTGAGTGATTACACACGTGGTGAAGGATAAAATTTAATGTCTTAACTTGCAGCCAAAAAAGTATAGAGCAAGGCACAACTTCTCCATTAGTGTATACCTGCTTTCACAGTCAGTTAGCATTCTACTCAGGTAGAAAATTGCTCGCTCTGTCTGGGCCTTGTCATCTTATGCTAACAAGCTTCCAACCGAGAACTCAGTTGCTGAGATATAAAGTTTCAAAGGCCTGCTTAGCTATGGTGGTACCAAGACTAGTGGATTGACTAAGTATTTCTTGATATTATCAAACGCATCTTGGTGGATTGTCTCCCAAATGAACTCTTTCTCTTCCTGTAACTTTAGTAATGGAGTGAAAGGCTTGGTCTTCCCTGCAACATTGGCAATGAATCTTCTTAGGAAGTTAATCTTTCCCAGAAGGTGCTGCAACCCTCGCTTGTTCTTTGGTGATGATGCTTTAATTATAGCTTCCTTCTTCTTATCTAGGACCTCTATGCCTCGCTGGTGTACTAGGAATCCTAAGAAATCCCGGCTTGTACCCCAAACACACACTTGGTAGGATTCATCTACAGTTGATGTTGCCTCATTCGTTTGAATACTTGCCTTAGGTCCTCAACATGATCAGACCTTTTTCTAGATTTAATCACTATATCATCAATGTATACTTCCACGGTGTTGTCTGACAAATTATGAAAGATTTAGTGCATGGCTCGCTGATACGTGGCTCCTAAGTTCTTCAGCCCAAATGGCATATTGACATACTCAAATACCCCTAGTACTCCCGGGCATCGAAATACAGTTTTGTGTCGATCTTCCTTAGCAATTGGGATCTGATGATAGCTCGCTGTACCATCCATGAAAGATAACATCTCATGTCTTACCACTAAATCCACTAATAGGTCTACCACTAGCATAGGTTTCTTGTCTTTAGGAGTAGCATGATTCAAATCCTTGTAGTCAACACATACTCGTATCTTGCCATTCTTCTTTTGTACTGGAACTATGCTGAATATCCACTCTATATATTTAGCCACCTGGATGATCCTAGACTTCAACATCTTCTCTATTTCTTCTTTTACGAGTGTGATTGTTTCTGCGTTCATCCTCTGCATCTGCTGCTGAACTGGCTCCTTCCCTCCCATGATCGGTAATTTGTGTACCACTAATTCTGGAGAAATTCCTGGCATATCCTCAAACTTTTCTGCAAAGCAATCTTTATATTCTAATAATAACTCAATGAGCCTCTTTCTTTCATAGGCTCTAAAATAGTACTAATGACCACTTTTATTGGCTCATTTGCTGTTCCTAGGTTATTCTTCTTGGTAGAATCTTTTACTTTAGGTGAAGTATCATCTAAAGCTGCTGGAGCTAGTTGGATGATCTCTTCCTCTTCATCGATTCCTTGTTGTATGTCTTCATATATGCATTCTGCCGATGCAACTGTGGGCAGACAATCGTAGGCCTGCTTCTCTATCATATACGTTTGCAGCCTTTCGCATAGAGAAGCGCAAACCTCTGCTTCTGACTCCTTAGAAGGTTGTATTATCATTGATGGTTGGGAAAGGTTAGCTCAAGGAAACACAGACGTGCCTTATCATCTTTTGCTTGCACTATTCCTTATTGAGCTAGTTTAGAGGCAGTTACGCCAATTAGTCGCCCTTTTTTATCAACGCCACATACGTCCAATAGTCTCAAGGTTCTATTGTAGTAATTGACATCCAAAGCATTAGAAGAGACGAAATATGGTCTTGGATCTGCAGTGATGATATATGGCTCCTCAATCTCCATATTCCAAAGTAAAAGTTGTTGATGAAGCGATGAAGGGACATAATAACTCTTGTGGATCCAGTCTCTTCCTAGAATTGCACTGTAAGGTGCATTGCAATCTAGCACGAAGAAGGTATGAGTAGCTTCTGCTGGACTAACTTTGACTTTTATGAACACAATAACCCGAGGGTCTGCGAGACTGTCACTTCAAAAATTTTAATGGTCATGGATATAGCTTGTATGGAGGACCTAGAAATACCAAGCAAAGTCATCGCCCGCATAGTCAAAATGTTCACTGTTGCTCCGATGTCAACCATGATTTTGCTAAGCTGGATCCCCCTCATATTCGCTGTAATGTATAATGGTCTCATGTGCGAAGCCATAGTCGCGGTAGGTTTTGAGAACATCATATGCGATTTTTGCAATGCTGGTTCTATTGTTTGAACCACTTCTTCCCCTTTCTCCTGTTCTGCGAGGATGACTCCCTTCACTGCTTCGTTTACCGAAGCCACTTGCTTGGCATCTACTGGTTTTGTGAACCGAGCTGGTAATACATATACCATTCCAATGTTCATGTCCATTATGTCCTCTTCTTTATAACCACCAACTGCTCATTGTTGTTGTCCTCTGCTACCTCATTCGTGGTTGATGTGCCTGCTGCACATTCTGGCTCTACTACTATGATAGGCTCTTGAATCTCGGATTTAGGTCATTTAGACTTCTAATTGGGTAATACCTCTGTCTCTTTCTTGGCTTCAATACTTGAATCGAGGATTTTTTTTCTTTTCTTCAATGACCAAGGGATTGGGACGCCATCTAAGCACTGGCCTCTTGCTAGCTTCAACTACTGTTTCGGTCTTCTTTTGAATTCACTCCAAGGCTGACCTTGGTACTAGTTTTTCCTCTATCTCGATTCCTTTTCTTTGTCTCCTTGGCCTTTGCTACCTTTCAGAGATCACTTTAGTCTCACTGATTCTATAGAAAACACTTGGATAAGATGTTTTGACTTTTGGTCTGTCAGAATTCTTGTCAAAAGTGATTACTGGGTTAGCTACAAGTTTGTCCATTCTCCCTTTGATCTGTTCTGGAGATTCCACCAGCTGGTCTGGCTTTATTAATCTTTTTTCCAAAGCTTCCAAAGTCTATTTTGTTGAGCCAAACTATCTCTGCAGCTTTGTTTTCCTTGTAGGAATAATTTCCACGATTTTTCCTCCTATCTTCATGTACCAAACATCCTCTTTGATGATGGACCAGCTTGTAGGTGGGATGTAAGGTTTGAAGTCCTCCTTGGAGACTCTTTGTACACCTTTGGTTAACTCAGACTTCTTTTCTTCTCTTTGTAACCTTTTGTATAAATTCGAGTCCTTTGGAGCTCTCTTTATTACCTTCGGGCTGGATAGTTGAAATTTCTCAGGAGGAGAACTGATCTTTGAACTTGCTTGCACAACCTCTATTAACTCATTATAAGTCATCTTCAATTCACACTCTACCTTGCATCGTGTGTAAAGGACAATGGAAGTTGCTTCAGTGATGACTTTTTCTGTTTCCCTTTTAGGTCTTCTATCTTTTTGCTTCCAGATGCAGCTGCTTTGATATTACCCCTAAGGTCTAGAGTTTTCTTTCTTTTTGCTCCACCTCTTTATGGTACCTCTAAGGTTCCTACCATGAATGAACTAGTGCTGACATCCTCTTCGTATGCACCTGGCACTATGATTTTTCCTTTATTAATCCATTGTTGGATCTTCTTTTGAAGTTCTTGACATTCATCTGTGTCGTGTGTCCAATCATGGTGGAATTTGTAATATGAGTTTCTAGTTGCCCCTTGCTTGTCTGGTGCTAGACCGAAAGGTACTGCTGCAATTCCTTCACGTATGAGGTCATCCAAGATCTCTGCCGCTTTGTCATCGCGAAAGGTATTTGCAATGCTTGATTGGAACAACTCAATAGTGCTTACTGAATTTTCAGCAAATGGTTGATGATCTAGTTGGGAAATCTGAGGCACTGCATCTATTGCGATTCTTCCTTCATTAATCCACTTTTGGATCTGGTCCTTCAACTTCACACAATCCTTAGTTGTGTGATTGTTCCACATGTTATGGAACTTGCAATATGTCTTGCCCTTTAGTTGCTCCGCTGTCTGGTATGCACCAAAGTCTGTCTTGGCTGATTTCTTATCTACCGAGTCATTCAGAATTTTGTGTGCTGCATTTGCATCATAAGTATATGTTTCAAATTCTGGTTTGGTGAATGCGCTTGTTAATACTCGCACTGGTCCCTTGGTAGGTGTTACCTTTTTGGACTTGACTAGATCCTTGGCTGTTAACTCTACTCCAATCACTGTTGTGTCTTGAAGACAAGACTGAATAGCACACCATTTAAAAAAGTCCTCAACTTGTTTTATAATGAACAAGTTGATTATGTGAAGAAATTGGATAAATTATTTCTACATATGAAGAACAACATAGAATGTTCAAGTTTGGCATGCAGATGGGTCAAATAAGGACCACAGATGTGGAACACCTTTTAGGATTACAAAATTCAGCTAGGTATCATGACATTTTCGTTTGCTGATGAACTGCTACTCAAACCTTAATAACTGCTCAAGTTTGTTTGATTTATGCTACTGAATTCTTGATAATTATGTTTATGTTTTTCCTCTTTTTTTTTTCTCATTAGGGCGGTTGGTCCCAATGGATGAAACTAGTAAACCCACATATAGTCGGTGTGTTGATGGATATTTTAGCAAAGGTCGAGTCGGAATGTATTCAATTGGTTATCAATTAGACCTGGTGATTTCAAGGAGGAAAAGAAACTTAAACTGGGTGGAGGACGCAAAAAAACTGATACTACTGTATCTTTACATCACATTCCTCTTTGTCGGGTCTAGATCAACCTTGGCATGGTGCTTTGTCAAATGCATAGGTGATCTAGACAGCTTGGGAGACTACAACTGCGCAGAAGCAGTACTCACATACTTGCTGAACTGCTTGAAAGCCATTCATAATAGAAAAAGTCTGAGTGGGTGTCTTCATCTAGTACCAGTAAGTTCATGTTCAAACAGACAAAAAAGTATGTGCTGCTACTGCAAGAAAAAAAAGAAAAAAAGAATATTCAACTAATATTTCTTCTTTTCTTTAACTGTAGTACTGACTTTGCAAGAACAGTAACTTGATTACTGAACGAAAAGGAGAGTTACCAAGGGAATTAGCTTTTGTAAAGTGGAATTTGAGAGAATTGTGGAACAAACTTAAGAACACAAAATTTAATCACATCCAGGTATATATTACCGAAAGAGAAAAAGGCAACTTATTGATACTATTTAGAATTTTTTTTGTGTTATTGCTACATACTACTGATAATGTTTAAATATCAGCTCCACAAATCAGCAATGAGAAAACCAACCAAGAAGGCTGCTACTGTACAACATGACAATGCGGATGATGATTTCAAACTCCAACAGTGAAAAAATGGAAAGTGGTAGTGGCAAAGGAAGAAAACCCAATAAAGAAAGCAATGAAGGTTAATGAAAAGAAGAATCGTCAAGAAGCACGTATTCCAATATGTACTACAGATTGCTACTGCAATGTTTCATTTTATGTTTGTACTCATCTGACCATTATTGTATAAATTGCACAGAAGACCCGTAAAAAAACCAAGGGTCAATGAAATTGACATTAGCAGTATGGGTAAGCACACTATAATTCTTCACTAATGTTGCTGCTACTATATATAGGGTTTAAATGTCCTTAATACTAAAATGTGTAATGTGCAACTTGGTGATCAGTAACCACAATCATTCATTCCCAAAGGCAATTAAGAACCTGAGATTGATAAATGTGAGAATGGTGATGAATGGTTTGATGATGACAACAACGATGATGAAGAAACAATATCAAACATTTTTTTGGTATGAGAAAATGACTGAAGATCATGCAACTAATACTGAGCAGCAAAGTACAGCAGAAGAGCACAAGGACAATGACGAAGATGATGATGTATCGATATTCTCTGAATTCAGCTTGGATAAGCTTGCAAAAGTTGTGCCTATCACTAGTGAAAGTTTTGACTTAGATTCAATGAATCATGTTTTAGCCAATTAGAAGATAATCAGCCATGCTGCTAAAGAGGGTGCAGCATATAATGGAGGCGGTGATGATACACAACATGATGAACTGATTATGCATCTACTCAATGATCTTGAGAAGGAAAATGACAGTGAGGACGAGCAGCCATATGAAGCTGCTGCTGAGGAGGAACAAGCGGATGATGACAATGTTGTTCAGCCATTGCAGCAAGACACTGATACTGAGCATGGAGCATCGACAGTAGCAGTCACAGCAAAAAAAAAACTCTAAACTTTGTTGAAAGGAAGGGAAAAGACATTGTTACTAAAGAGCCTGAAGCAACTACGAAGAAGAATTTGGCTGATGCATTCAACACTGAGACTTATACGCAGCAAAATGAAAATGGTGCAACAAGAAATGATACTAAAGAGGCTACAAAGGAATAAATGAACAAGAATGTTGTTGATACTTATGAAGCGAGCAAGGCGGACGAGGGTTTGTCGCCCTTTGACTACAAACTTTTTTTGGTAGATCCAGATCCGACACCAATATCCTCACAAGAACAATAAGAAGGGAGGCAGACTGCTCATGCAAAATCAAACGTCGACTTCACAAAAAATTACCAGCCTAGATACATAAAAGAAGACTTTGATGATTGGGAGCAACGACTTAGAGAAGATGTCAACCTAGATTTCCCGTTTTGTGGTACTAACGAAAAGGAAAAGCTGACCACAATTGAGGAGTGACAAGACTTGGCATTTTTGAAGCAAGAAATGGCCTTATCTACCATAGAGTCTTGTCAAAGTAAGAACAAGTACACTGAAAACCTCTCGAAGTAAGAACAAGTACACTAAAAACCTGTGGGCCGAGAAGGAATATTACAAGGGGAAGATTCTTGTTTACCAACACATTATTGTTCAAAATGACAAAGAATTAAAAGAGCTCCAGCGTCGATGCAAGAGGAAGAATGATAATGTGGTACACCTAAGCGAAGAGGAGAATGATACATCAGAGAAACATTGGTCTATAATAAAAGGATCAAAACAAGAAAAGACTGAAAGGAGAAGGAGTTGCCGAGTTTTGAAATCACCAAGGTATGCAAGAAGAAGAAGGCAACAGATGATACGAGAGATAAACATGATGCAAAACATCAAGAAGGGAGAACGCTAACTTGGAAAAAACACGAGGACTTCAAATATCTGGATGAGGAGCACCAGTCAATCTTAAAAAATTACTGAAAAATAAAGGAGTTGAGGTAAGTGAAGTAGAGTTAGATTAAAAATCTTATCAGTACTATATATATGTCAATGATGTCAATGTTTGTCTTTATATTTCACAGCTTACCTTTCATTCTGGGGTGCTTTCATTTTGATGTGGAGGAATTGCTAAAGGATCGTGTGATTTCAAACTCCATATTGGACACATATATGGAATTCATCCGCAGAAGAGAAAAATTCAGTGTCTCTACATGAAATGTGATTTCACAGTAAGTTTTTTGATTTTTTAAGAACTTTTGCTGAAACTTGGTTGGCAAAACTGCATTTCTCAAAAACATGCAACTGTGTTTTCGAAAAATTGCTTTTGTGTTTTCCAAAGATTGTTCTATGTTTTAGGGGGATGCTACAGAAACTTGTTTTGTTATGTATTGGGTGTTAATGAATAAGTTGCATAACTGATACAGATTTCTTTTACGACAGATGCTCCAACATTACGATGACTCGGAGAGGTTTGAAGCAACCTATAAAGCTATGCTTTGGGAGGAGATGATGACTAATTTGCAAGAGAAGCAGGTTTTATTTTTCTCAATATATCATGGGTCTGAAGCATTTCACTACACCCTGCTAGTGTTTGATACGAGGAATAAAATATGGACTTATTACAACTCTGTGAGGCCTCTTGATAAAGATGTAAACGACTTGGATTACGAAAGAGCAACAACCATGGTATGTATCATATACGTTTTGCAGCATATTTAACTTTATTTACAATAAGATAAAACATATAATTAATGAAACGTTAACATTGCAGAAAGACATAATTGAAAGCTCTTGGGTCCCAACAATATAAGTTAGAAAAATTGGCTAGCTTGGACTATCTGGATGATACACACACATTCGTTTCCCAAATCATAAATGATAAGAAGTGTGTCAGACAAAGCCTATCGTAAGTAAAAACACATACTTGTGCTACAGAAAGCCTCAACTTTGCTAGTGCTACTACATCCTTCTTTCTTTTGATAATTCAACCTTGCTGCTACTAAATTTATTGTGTTTTTATTTTACTTTTTTAGTACTATAGGTTTGACTATGGAATTTTCGTGCTGAACTTCATAGAGAGACTATCAAAGAATGAGCCAGTTCCTGAAAAATTTACAAAGAGAGATGTGCTTAAGTATTGAACAAAAATCATCAAGGAGTTCATGGACGATACAGAAAGCTATATGTCGAAGAGAATGGGGTTTAAGGTTTAGAAGTTGGTGAATAATGTAATGTTGATGACATTTAGGAGCTATATATATACTCTGATACTACTTAAAACAACTGCTACTGATACTAATGTTTTTATGCTTGAGATATGTTTTATTTTGTCATGTGTTATTCATTTAAGAATGACATTTCAGTTTAATCAGAACAAAGATTCACTGCTACTGAGTAAAAGTCTTTAGTAGCACTTCTGCTGATCTATTGCTATTTAAAAGAGAAACATTGCTTTAAGATTATGGGGCTGCTACTGAAAAAAAGACATATTAATGAGATAAGCAAATATGATACTCCTTTTTTTAGATTAAACAGTGTGCCGCTGCATCGCAGTATCCAAACTCTACTTCGTATAAACACATGAACATAGAACAACACTGCTACTTACATGAAAAATAAAGCACTGTTAAAGTTTTGCTCATACACTGCTACTGAAAAACTAAAGTTGTAACGGAAAGTCTGAAACTAAACAAAGTCTGACGATAAACAACACTGCTGTCAAGAACATACATTTAGCAGCCTGCTGCTGCACAATGACCCAAACTTGTAAAAACACTGCTACTGATTCATTACAAAAATATACCATCATCTCACAAAAAGTAAACATTATCCATTGTTGCTTCTAAATCGAGCAGCAAAAAATGAAGTCTGCCACTGAATCCAGCAGAAAAATCTAATATAACCAGAGAACATATAGGATGCAACAAAACAAAATCAATAGTTTGTCTAACTTATGGGGACATTGCATGTCCAAGCATTGTGATGTCTGACTTGATGACACCGACCACAATTAGTGAGCCTTGAAAATCCATCAAATGACTTCTTTCTTCTAGTCCTTGGCCTTCCAGGGGGTTTTCTCATAATGGGAAGTTTTAGAGCACCATCTTCAAAACTTTTAGGGGACGGTTGATCTAAATCTGGAACTGGCCAGATTGGAAGTTCATATGCTTGCTTGTTAAAGCTTGTCTTCCAGTAGTCTTCAATATACATATACACAAGTTTCCGTGCTTTCTGCATTGCTTGAAAAACATGTGCACAACGAAAGCAACGGAGCTGCCACTAACTACAACAGTAGGTTCTGTGACTGAGATGCACCATAAATATATTCTCTTCGGTAAAAACCTCAAACACCTTTTTGTTGGATTTGCTGACCTGCAAAGAATGAATAAAAACACATATCAATGACACTGGTGCTGAAAAGAAAAAAATGTTGAACCCAACACATACTGAAAAGAAAAATTGATAATGGACAGATGTAAGAAGTGCTACTGAAAATTGAAACTGCTACATGATCCCCACCTTTCAATTCCTTCCAGTATCAATCATCTTCCGAATCTTTTCTCCATTTTTGGGCACAAAACACTTTGCCACTGAGCAGATTCATCCTTTCTTTTAGAGAACTTCTCCATCAAATTCACACGAATGCTTTCAAATATCAGTGGCAGTGACATGCACATCTCATCCCTTATCATATTATTGTAGCTCTCAGCAAGCACGTTGCAAATCTCACCATATCTCTTTCTTGGAAAATGAGCAATAGCATAATTTTCAGGATGCAAGTCCTCTGAAAAAAACCTTAATCGGACCTCGACCTAAGATTTTCAACTGCTCCATCCTCTCATCGAATATCTTCTTTATTCTCGCATAAACACAGTTATTGAATTGACTCAGAATTTGCTTCTTGAACTCAGTATTAAAGGTACTCGGATACCTCCCATTAAGATTGTCTTTCAAATGCTTGCAACAGTAAGAATGGGAAGAAGATGAAAAAACCTCTGTAACAGTATCGATAAGTCTCGTACCCCTATTAGTCATGAAAACGATATTACGAGCATCATCATTCAACATAATTGCCAGCTACTCAAGAAACCAAGTCCAATTGTCTTTACTTTCAGAATCAATAATAGAAAATGTAAATGGAAAATTTTCTGCAAAATCACACATAAAAAGTAAAACACAGGTCAGGTTATCGCTAATTCTGCTACTACAAATTCACTCAGAACAAAAGAAAGAAAAACAGTAAATGTTGCTACTTCTGATACCAAAAAGATGAAGTAAACATTCACATTGCTACTGAAAAGTAATCTCATAACCGATAATGAAAATCGAAAAGCAGTACCTTTGTTCCCCTTTTTTGCACAAGCACCCAAAAGCATCCCTTTGTACTTATTCTTGATGAATGTCCCATCTATAAATAACATTGGTTGGTAGAATCTGAACCCTACAATGGAGGCTTGATATCCAACACATCAATGCTGAAACCTCCCATCCTTTTCTTCAAGAATAACATGTGAAGCAGGGTTGGTTCGTCTCAAAGCATTAGTATACCATGGCAGCAGAGCATATCCAGTGCTTTCACTGCCATTCAATACATGATTTGCAGCTGACCTAGCCCTATATGTTATGTGGTACTGAATATCAACACCAAAGTTTGCCTTCAAGTCATTCATAATCTGTTTCAGCTTCAACAAAGGGTCAAATCGTACTTTGTTGGCTACGGTTGTGGAAACAACTTTACTCTTTAGCCTTTTAGGATTATCGAGAGATGCAACTGTGACATACGTGTGTTCGTTATTCAGCTTCTTCATATAGAAGTAGTTGTTAGTTTCACATAAAGAACCATGGATAAACCACTCACATCCTTTTTGGGTACATGCTGCTTTAACACGAAAACGATCATTCTTGATATATTTGAATTCAAAGCCTTTCTCGACAAAGTACTTACACAATTTCTCCCCAAACTCAACTGCTCCGCCACTGAAAAACTATCCAACGTTACTGATGTAATCATCCCACTCAGCACAACAGAACTTCCTCTTGTTACTCTTACTAACAAAGTTTCCCAGAATCAAGTTGTCATCCTCCTCATAGTTTGAATCATCGCTACTAACATGTTCTTCATTTTGATACTCAATACATAAAACATTAGTCGTAACTGTATCAGGAACACATGATTCTTTAACAATACCAGAACAACTTGCCCCAACATCTAACATATGGATCTCTATCCATTTGGCAGTAGGTAGAAATTTGTATACCTCAAACATCGAAACAATGTCTTCATCTGTGTCTAAGATAGTATTAGGAGAATCACTGAAAGAGTATCTCAAAGTGAACTGCCCCAGTTTCAGATCGAAACCTAAGAACAAAGTTGAAAGCAAAGAGAATCAAACTTTGTTAACTTCATTACTGGAATCAGAATGCTCTTAATTCCATATGTAACCTTCGCAAACTTAGTAATTGACGACATCGCTACACAGAAAAAAGGAAAAAAATTAGTCAATTACAAAAATCAGCTCCCAAAAGAAACACACAATGAGTAGTTGATATTGAATTAAAACACAAAAGCAGTGTGCCGCTGCACCGGGAGCCCCGCCTCTATCATCTTTTTAAACAATTGCTACTAAACACAAATGTAAAAAGAGGAATCGACATGATGCTACTAAACACAACATGATGAACATATCAAATTAGTCCAACAATAACAAAACATTGAGTCCCTGATACTGCATAAAAACTGTAACACAAAAATAATGAAACAACTGCTACTGAAAAACATATTCCAAAAACAAAGTACCGCAAGACACACCTCGCTATCGTCTTTTAAACCATTAGCTACTAAAACACAAAATTAAAATAGAGAATAGACAGAGTGGTGAAGTTACTAAATTAATTAAAACAATAAGCATGTGATACTGAAAGTCAAACAGCTACCGCTACTGAAAAGCAACTGCTATTGAAAAACAACTACATTAATTGCTACTGAAAACAAACTCGAGTTAACATCATACATTACTACATCACAACAAAAAAACAACAAAAAATGATCACCTACTACTAAAACTAAGCAATTGTACTAAAAAATACGCTGCTACTACTAAAATAACAACAATAACAACTAAAAATTCAGTACGCCACTTAAAACGTAACCACAATCACGTGATTCGAATCACAATCAAAAACCTAAAATGAGATCAAACACATAATCCTGAATTAAACATCATACATCACAACATAATAACAAAAAAATATAAACTGCTACTGAAATCAATATTGAAATATCAAAACAACAAAACATAGCTACTGCACATCACGAACACATCAAGAAACTCACCGAGAATTGATGATCTGAGCTTCGAAGATCAAAAGCTTGAAGATCACGCAACTGCTACAATAAATTCAAGCTCATGATCATGAATATCAAGCTTCTTCGAATGCGATTCCAAATTCAAGGAGAGAATCCAATAAGAAGAAACGAAATCAGATATCAAGCTCGGGATCATGAAGTATGGAAGATTGATCGCAAGGAGCGAACGAGAGAACTTCTGTACAGTTTAAGCTTCAGTGCTGTGTTTGATTTTTTTTTAAGAAACATAGTTTATATAGTATTTTCTGAAGGGTAAATTGGTAATGATGCCTAGGACACGTGTCAGAGCCAGGTTAAACTGATCTTATTAGTAAGATTTTGCCATTTATTGTTTAAAATAAAGAATTTTATCCTTAAATATATTTGACATCTCCATAGTGTCCTTAAGAGTAATGTAATTTGCTAATAATATTTCTGGTATACCTTGGAGATGAATTTTTCTCACCATGTTGTGAATAATTACTACGGTCATTTGTTTTTAACATCAGCTCGCAATTTTGATGAGCAACTTCATAATCTTGTGTACTTGATATAAGATTGTTTTCTTGGGAGAGTTTTCATTACAAAAATTTACATTGTTAGTTAAAATTATTATCGTCAATTGAACGATCATGTACGTGGATCTTGGATAACCACATGAGAATCAAGGCTAAATTTCGTCCAATATTATACTAATTGTGATCTAGTAAGAGCATTGGTCTAATTAGCCGAAAGAACATGTAGGTTGGAAAGTACTGATTTAAATTTTATAAAAAGTAAATTATGCACGTTTCGGTACTTTTAGATAATTAACCAATAAGAATCTATTGTAGCTACTAGCTAGGACAACAAAAACCTGGGAAGAATACAATAGCATTAATGGGAATGAAGAAAAAGAAAAATAATATTCAGTAGCTGTCAGATGACAACCTCCTTTTTCTGTCCATTATAAACTCAATTTCGATGACTCAGTGACTAAGGGAGATGATGGCAAGGCGGTGTGTGGCTTTATTATCCGAAACAGTGAGAGCTAAAGCCATTAGAAGAATTAATATTTCTGTGGCTGAAACTACTGCGCTCAAGGAGGGGCTTTTTCAAGCTCGGAGACTTGGCATTACAAATTTGCTTGTCTAAAGAGATTCCAACCTTGTCATCCAATGCATCAAGGGAGGCTTCCAGATTCCTTGGAGACTCAAGACAACGATTCAAGAAATCAACCACCTAACTCATTCCTTCTAATCGATACAATTTGATCATGTCTACAAAGAAGCCAATTTCACTACAAACAAGCTTGCCAACCTAGGACATAATTGTGGTAACCTTCATATCTGGGACAAATTTGTTCCATGTAGTGTTAGTGTTGCTCTCTTGTTCGATGTAATTGGCCAAGGGTGCTCTAGAGGCTCTTGCTTGTAACTTCTTTCTTTCCCAATAAAAAAAAAAATCAATAAGAATTTATCTCTATATAATGTCAGGTGATCTAGCAGATATAATATCTCTACTGTGAATTGCAAACGACCATTCTTGATACCCTAAAAAGAAGGATTAAATTCACCTATGGTGCTCAAACTCTTGGTGCTATGTCAAAAAAGGTTACAGACTTTTAAACCTATCAGAATGATACCCAAATTTTAAAATCGTATTCTGTGATACATACGTCAATTTTTCGTCCACTCACCGTTAACTTTAACTTTACTAACTAACGTGATAATTTCTTTTGTAAACAAAGAATATATAAGTCAATTTACATATATTATAACTTTGATGAATATTTACATGATACTCAAAACTTTTGTTACGATGTTAATGTCATCCCAATTTTTTTCCAGCTCTGTGCTACCTCGCAACGCTTGTTGCTCCCCCTAAGCTTGACCTCGCGCTCTGCTCATATCGTCCTGTTAAATGCGCCGCCGCCCTTATTTCATTTTTTCTTCATTTTCCCCACTCTATCTTCTGTGTCGAAAACGCAGAAGCAACACCTCCATCCCACCGCTGTCGCCACTGCCCAAACCGTCATCATACTCGATGTCCAATCCAGATATCTTAGCACTATTAGTCCAGATTAAATTCTGCTTGAAATTTAAACAAAGTATGGACGATCGATTCGAATCTCATCTCTGATTCATATCTAAGCACCTTCATTTCTCAAGTGAAATTACAGATACATATGGCAAGCTCAAAGCCTCAAATTCACAGAATCAGTACAAACAAATTTTAAATCATCACTTACATTCGCACGGTTCGAGGTGGGAACACCATGGTTGTTGGATTCACGACGAAGGCAGACCCCAAATATGCTCAATCTGCTCAGAGAGAGAGAGAGAGAGAGAGAGGACGCGCGCGACAATGTTAGCGGTGAGCTGAGGCGGCGCGAATCGATGGGTTGCTTGCGGCGATAGAGAACTTGAGAGCGAGCCGCGACCAGCTCAGGAGGGAGGCAATGGGTTGCTCAAAGAGATGCTGAGAAGGCGAACGGCGGGCTTCAGCGCAGCTTCGTCGGCGTCGTGTTGGACGACGAGACCGAGAGGAGGCGACCCCTAGCGGTGACAACGTCGTGGAGCACCGGTTGGTGTGAGCAAACGAGGTTGTGTTCGACCTCAACCATATCTAAGGATCTGAGGCGATGTCGGAGGAGTCTGGGGTCAAACCGCCAATCGGGTTTGGATTAGGCTGAGAGAAAGAGATAGAGATAAATCATAAAAAAAAAATATAAAATGAAAAGGGGATTAATGTCATTTTATCTTCTTTTTTATTAAATGACCACATCAGCAATTTTAACGAATATAAACCGAGAACCGACGGAACGAAAAATTGTCATAGGTACTACGGTAATACGATTTTAAAATTTAGGTACTATTTTAATAAGTTTTAAAGTTCGGGACTCTTTTTAGTATAACACCAAGAGTCTGAGTAACACGGGAAATTTAATCCTAAAAAGAATTGTATGTACAACTTATTTTCTCAGTGATCAATTTCTCGTGAAGCATACATCTCCATCATTGTTTTGCGTAAGTTTAAAGATACTAATTTGATCATGTAGCTAAAGTAGTGGGATCACAGCCATCGTGTACACATGCCAAGACATCTCTGTAGTCTCTTGAGATAGTAAAGGAATCGTAGACATTGCCGTCGCTGCTCTTCTTGTACTCCATGAGAAGTGAAGAGTGGTTAAATGCTGTGAGTTTCACAAAGCCAAAGTCATGATCTTTGTAAAGGCTCCAAGTTGTCTGCACTTGGCTAAATGACGATAAGTGACTGCCTCCTCCTCCAACAACAATGTGGATTGTCCCATTTACTGTTCCAGAATAATGAGTTTTTTCTGTATTCACACATTGATTCTGCATACACAATAATGGTCTAATCACGAAGGAGGCAAAAAGAATTTGACAGTGGAAAATGTTGCAAGTTTTATGGTAAAATGCTATTATTCTGTTTTGCATTACCTAATAAATGGGGCATACTCTTTCATAGTTATGGACATGGCCATAGAAAGCAATGTCCACCTTGTACTTTTGCCAAAGCTTTTGTAAGCTTTCCCTACCCATTGGCTCTTCAAATGAACCATCCATTGCATAATATATTTCGGATGAATAACCAAGAACACGATGAGCTACGAATATCAGCCAAGGCTGTTTCTGCCTGTCAACTGATGCAAGACATTTTTCAATAAATTTGTATTGCTCAGTTCCTTCCCTCCAATCATGCTCAGTGTCAGCAACACAGAAATGAAACATGCCATAATCTGTTGAGTACCTGTAAATACAATTTGTAGTTGTACTTATATGAAGTCTCTAGTCTGTCCAATCAAGCAAGTCATTCGAGCATTCATGTTATTTACCAGAACTTAGCTCTGTTCTCAGCTGGAACATAAAACATAGTCTCAGCTAGAATGCCACACTCACCACCTGCATCATTTCTGTTATAGAAGGATCCGGTCCCTGGTGTATCCCTTTCATGATTGCCACTGTTTGGACCATTTTGTGTAAGTATCAGATGACAATATGTGATACTTATAAAATCAAAGAAATGTAATCATTTACAGAAAGTATGAATGAAACAAGTTTGTAAACCTTGCAATCATGTATGGCACAGTCGATGCAATGGGTTCGACCTGTGATGTGAACTGGTCCCACTGTGAGATGTATCCATTGGCATAGGAATTATCAACCAGGTTCACAAATGTTTGAACTTACTGCAAATGTTATCAACCAGATGTACACATCACAAATGTTTGAACTTACTTCATCCCATTGTTTTCCTTGAGCAAGACGTGGGTAAAGAGGTGCCTTCGGATTGACAAAACTAATAGCTTTAGAAACTGCCACCAATTTTGGCTGCACTTGATAAAACATATACTTAGACAATGCCACACTTTGTAGTAAAATCAAATCACAAATACACAGAGAGGAAGTGACATTAGTTTCCAAACAGCAACCAATTAGCTCAAATAGATGAGACATAAGAACGCACGTTTGATAGCCCTCCAGAGAACAATGCAAATGAAAAGTCTTCCCTTTGATTGATCAACTGAAGTTTGAAAGATCCTTTTCCAGTCTTTGTATAATCAGCACTCGAATCATTAGCAAATATGTACTGAAACGACAGCAACAAAATTCAGTAAAATAGTTTCCTTTATATCAAGCTCTATAATTTCCTCGATCACTAAAGATGAATGATACAGAAATATCACAAGCCTTTATGGGAGCTGTGCATATGTATGGAGCCTGTTGTCTGGATTCGCTAGATGGACAAGTCGACGAGCTGCAATAATAGATTCAATAGATTCTATGACACTTATCCAAGCAATGCACTTAGTAAAAAGATTATACAGGTTAGAAATTTACTTGAAATTTGCTGGAGAAAAAACTGCCAACCAGTCATCTCCAGAAGGATTAGGACTATCAATGTCCACAGAAACCCACTCAGTATCTTCACCCTGTACATAAAGTATGCCAAAACTCATAAAAGTTCCTAGCTAGCTTAATGTTCCATTGAAATTAACAATCTGATGGGAAATTAGAAAGAAACATAAGTAATTGATGAGGAACAAGTCTACACGCACCCTCAAGCCTAGAAGAGCAGGGTGAGCTTTGACTGTTGCATTCTCATGAAGCTCATAAACAGCTCTGTGGATTTGAATCTTGGAAAGCGGCTGCACCCCGTCGCCTCCATACTTGTTGTGACCATGAGCTACTGTGTAATGCAACCAGAAAATCAATACAAGAACGACTTTCAGGGACATGAAGTTTGAACCCTCCATTTCTGCTCTTGGAAGACAACTTTGCAGTCTTTGCTCCTAATGTGTTTGACTCTGTCCCAATAAATAGAAACTATTCTATTATTGGGGTCCAATGGTTTTGGGACCCCATCGCCAGAATATATGAACATATATTCTATTATCACTCACCTGCACAAATACAGCGTCTGCAATTTCCTCCTCTGCTGTCATATCTCCTCTTGCTATTATTGTTTCTTGCACCTGAAGTGAAATCAGGCAAAAAAGAGATAGTAATCAAGTTCTGTAAATGTTAAATATTGGATAATCGGTTCAAACGAATTATTCAAATTTGATGACAGAAAGAAAGGGCCAAACCTTCTCCAGATAACTGTCCACGTTGTCTTCAGCAACACATGGGCCAACTATAAAATCAAATAGCTCACGAATTGTCATGACAGCTACACCATGTTTTTTAAAGAAATCCTGCATGCCACCAAATGCTTCATAAGCTCATAGCTCATGTTCATAACTTCTCACAATAAAGTAATTCAAAACCATTACCAGTTGATTTGGTTAAAGAACTCACAGATACGTGGACACAATCTTCACGTAGGAAATCAAGTGCATGTGGGTGGTCCAGATCAACTGATTGAGAAACATCGATAATATACAAATGGCCCTGAGCACAAGGAAGGAAAATATAAATACAGCGATAAATGAGTAATCGAGTATAATCTAAAGAGTGCTTAATTGCAATACTTACCTCAAAATAAGGTATGTTGTATTCACTGAGATCTCCATGCACCAGTTTGCACTTCTGATACATTGTTCGCATAGCAATAACCATCTGAAATAAGAAATATCACAAACTTTGTTTCAGAAACTAAACCAGTTTCCAAACGTAAAACCCATTAACAAGAAACAAACTATTATCCTAGGCTTCCTACTGATAATATATAAATTACCAAGCAGGAACTAAGCATTTCGGTGAGATGAATTTGCACAGGGACCCTCATTCGGGATATCCAAAAAAAATAAAAAAAATTATGAGAATTTGCAGGCTTAAGGATGTGGGCAAACCTCCATATAACCTTCCCGTAACTTATTGAGTGATAACTCAGCATCCTTTAGACGTGGCGCTGCCCAACCATCCTTCCCTGTAATAGAATATAGGGGTCAAAAGTTTATCTATAATCTTTCACAACACTGAATTAAATTAATGTGTTGCTCATCAGAATATATGTTCTTCCAAAATAGGCTGAACATACCAATAAATTCCATCACCAGAACATGAAGTCTTAAAATCCCTACTTCTGGGCACCTAATTCCTTCAGCCTTTAGCCTGCATTTTCACAAACCATCACAAGTCAAATGGCATGGCAAAAGCAGGTTGATAATGAAATAATTTACATGAAGCTTCATTAAGACTGGAAGAGGATTAATCGGTTCATGCTAAACGCAGTGGGCAAAATGCACATTTCTGATTTCTTTATCTTTCCATAGACGTTTGTTACTGTTCTCTTTGAAATAGTATAAGCTTGTTACTAAGAAACCTAACCTGATCAAATTCCTCTTTACTTTTTCAGCCCATGTCTTCACCATTTTTCTAGGATTGTGCTTGCAGTATCCATGTCTGAACCGGTAGTCCCCTTGCACATATCTATCCCTGCCCCTGAAGTTGTTTGAACAGGAGCACCAGTCAGACAATGTCAAAGCTAATGATAAACACATACATACAAAACCAGCACACCAGCTGAAATTTTCCCATAACAGTTCAACTTTATCTCCCCCTTCCATAGTCTATGATACATGGTCAAAATCACCATCAGTACTCGCTGCCCATAAAGGACACCACTTAATATTGGAAGAAGTTCACAGTGGACCTCCGTATGAAATAAATGATGACACTAACCTCACCAATCTGAGGCTCTTCTGCTAGGCTTATCACTAACTTCATTGGATAGTGTTTGGCCCCATAACAGTCTAAACTTGCCAAGTTTTCAATTAGTCAATGCAATAAGCTGAAAGTGTAAGCTGAACTCACTTAAAAACAAGGACAGAGGTTTTGAAGACTTTGATTGCCAGTTCCTCGCCATAAGCTTTTGTAGCATGATACACATTTGCCTGTGTTCAAGACATGACAATAATTACAGAACAAGAGAACATTATCAAATAGCGGAAAAATGTGAAATCTTGAATCATCAGAAGAAGAATGCACATACTTCTTTTCCAGTAGAAATGCAGCCATTGATATCCTTAAACACGCCGCGATTCAACATTTTAAACAACACCATCCGAGTTCTCGGATCAATAGCCTGGTAAAACCACACAATCCACAAACTTCAATCAACAAACAAACATACACCTCTTTCCGAAACTCCAAAAAGTGACTGAACAAACCACGACGAATACAATGTGTCCTCATTTCACCTGCTCAACAGTAGCACGATCCGCTCTCAGTAGTCTTTGTCCTTCCAGTGGCCATATCCCTAACACTCTCGAGAATCGCCCGTCGTCACAGAATTGGACATCGCTCCTTGCCTCCCCTCCCATTCCTACTCAAAACCAAACCGTAAATTTTTCAACCAAAATGTAAATTTCTCCGGTATATTTACCTAAACAATTGAAATTTGATTTCACTTTTTTTTTACCTCGAGTGGTGAAGCTCGGATGTGAGTAGTGAATCTCTGGTTGCGATTAGCAAGAGGCTGAAGAGTCGAAGTGTTAGGACGAGAGTGAATGCCTCCATGAGCATTTGGACGCCTCGAATTGATAGTGAAAGCTCCTTCGACTGCGTCGTCGTCTTTGAAGTCCAAATAGTCCAAGGCGTCGCCGATGTCGGAGTCCGATGACCACTCATCTTCTTCGGCTTCCGGAGCCATCACTTGGGGATCTTTCTCCGGTTTCTTTTCTTCAACGGTGGCCATTTTTGATTGCTTTGTTTTTCTCCAGTGAAAATTTTAACGAACTGAATATGGAAGCGGCTGGTGTGAGCTTTCGAGTTTAGGTTCTTCTTTTTTTAAATTAGGGTTTTCAGGGTTTAGATTTCTGACTTCGTTGGCGCGCGCCACGTAGGACCGACCTCATAAACCTTGGTCTTAATTTTACATTCTTTTTCAGATCTTACGACCAATTACTCGTCTCCAGTTTGAGCTGACGCTAACAAAAGTGGTCGAGTTGGTAAGAGTCGGTACATGTTTCAGAGTTCAAAACGGTCCAAGTTACACACAACAATCGATTCGTTTGACAGAGATACTACTCATACTAGAGAGAATTGAAAAGCTACAGATCATTAGCAGAAGAAAATAATGACCGTTGAACTGTCAACTACGAAGTCTGTAAGTTGTATAAATTGGAAGGTTACAAGAGATCGGGAAAACAGCAATTTACGAGAGATTGGAAGTTGGGTATAACAGCCACAAGTCAGCTTGTATTGCTAGAGCGATAGGTTACATAACAGCTATGATATGATTAGGAATTCAGAGCATCGAGTTGTTTACGAAGTTCTTCGAGGTCATCAACGGAAAAATCTACGGCGTTGGCAGGTTGTTTTTGGTAATCATCTGCGGTGGGAAGCTCACGAACAAGAGCATCTGAAGAGAAAAGAGAGTTTAAAGGATAAATATGTCATTCGAAAATCAGATCAAAAACAGGTGTCTACTACTGCTCCATGGAGAATATTCAATTGATCCATCTATATTTAAGTTCTTCAAACGTGAAATGGATAGATTACCTGATCTTTTGGCCTCTATACTATCGGGCTCACCATCATCAACAACACTGAAAAACAAGACAAAATGCATCTTTTTCAGTTTATATTCTATGATGCAACATGATATATTCCATGAAGCTATTTCTCCAAAGTGTGCAGTTCTGTTATCTCTAGTGTCCAGAAATATGCAAACTATTACTTTTATGTTTAACAAGGCATAGAGCATTAATTGGAAAAACTTCATTATAGGTAGAAGCACCTTATTTCCCATTCATTATCCAGCTGAAGAGGCCCTTCTGGAACAGACGATGATGCTTCAGCTTCCATCTTTGATTTACTTGCGGCATCCCTAGCCGGCTTTGCAAGCAGATATTCTCTCTGCACAGTTAATTATGTATCTATGAGTTGTCATGAAATCTCACCCTAACGTGTAATCAACGGTTCTATCTTTACTTCTTTGGTGTACATAGGTTGGATATGAATTATGTTACCTGCCATTCTAGACAAGTGAAATTTGAACACTGAGGGTTTGGTTTCATTTCCATAGTGGGGAAGAAGTCTTTAAGAGAATTATATCCCTGCACCACATCTTGTTAGCATCTCAGCTGCTACACTACTACACCACCTACTCCCTAAAAATTAAAATAACCATCATCGATTAAATAACCACAAAGAGTGAGAAACAAATAAAAAGAACGCCACATGGTGAAACCACAAAAGGAACATTGGCAAAGGAAATAAATACGCACAACAATGGCTACAGAGAAGTCCCGTATTCTTTCATAGTTTTTAACGATGCCCATCCTCTGAAGCGCCATGAGCCTACTGTAAGGATTGCTATCTACTACCTCAGCACTCATATCCTGCCACCATTACATGTAACGCATGAATAAACAAACACACATCACCAAAACGAAACATATTACAATGACAACCGAAAAACTACCTGAACTTTGGGCTGCTGTACAGGTCCAGATTTTTCAAGACCACTAAGCCGTTGTAGACACAGTTGCAGCTAGAAATCAAATCGAAGAAATAAAAGATTGTCAGTTTTACAACAGAAACTTCAGTAAATTTACCAGTTTCGAATACTCTGAGCTTGTTACTGATAATTAGCCACCATTTGCCGATAACTTCTCCTAATCAGAGCATCTAAACCAATCATAATTGAACACCCTAACTTCATTCTCTTATATATGCACAGAAGCTAAAACCAAATCCACATTAACAAGCTGATGCCATTGAGCCAATATCTTACATAGCATAATTAGAGTTTGCAGAATTTATAATGCGTATAATCAATTATAATACTCCGGAATTGAGCCGTTTCAGGCCAAAAGTGATTCCAATCGAATCAGAAACGATGCATACCTTGTCGATTGGAGAAGTTAGAGAAGGATCGGTGAGCGATCCCTTGAGAGATTCGAGGTCGTTAAGCATCTCTTTCAGCTCCGCCTCCATTACGCTCTCTTTGTCTCTCTCTCTCTCTCTCTGTAATTAAAACGGTAAACCGCTCTTAAATTCGTTGCCTTGTTCGGAAGGCGTTTTAAGTTGAGACTTTAGAATCGTTTTCGTTGCCAATTGGGAAGAAAAGCTTTTGATACACTGTTGTCACTTGCCAGAGCTGCTGCTCTGTGGGGACTGATTGACAGAGTTGGACCAACATAAACCTCCGTTTTAATTTTGGGCCGGACAAGACCCAAATGATAATCCTGATTTATAATGGGCTCGGTAAAGTAGCTGATCCTTTCGCCCCAACTGAGTCTCCACGTTTATAATTCAAGCGCGAGTAAGATCGTCCGTCTACGATGAGAGGTGGACCCATTGAGAGGGACCTAAAAAAACTCAGCCCTATGAGCCGAAGTCTTAAAACTCATGGGGCGAAAAAAAGTCTGGTCCGTCAAGGTTCGGCCCGTAAGATCAAGTTCATCAATTATATATGTTATAGATTATCTTTACTATTTATTAAGAGAAGAGGTTTTGTTTCCTATATTTTGTCAATTCTTCCTTTTATGCCTTTTCTGTTTGATAAAATAAAATCATTGAAGGATTTTTTTTTTTTGAAATGGTGCAAAATTTTATATTCACTTGGAAATTGTGATAAGAATACAAAACTCTACCGGATTACCCAACCCGTTAAAAGAGAAGTCACATAGTACGTCTATACTGGATAAACAATATGACGCACAACAGAATCTAGACTAACAAACCATAGTAGCACGAGAGGGCTTCAAAAAAATTTGGGTATACCACTCTTTAGTTAGCTAGGGGCCCTTTCTACATAGTGGTTGAATCCCCCAGGTCCATATCCTGCACTACCCGCACCATGGGAAAAGACTCATTTCCCAACACTCCTGACATAATCCAGCTTATGAACACCATCTGTTGCCTTGAGAAAGTACCAGTTTGGGGCCTTGTCCCTTTAACGATTACTTTCCGCCTCTTACGAGCTCCCTCCTGATAAAGCTTCACAGTGTCGTTTCCCCAATTATCTGCAACCTCTTCTTGTTGGTTGCCAACTCCTTCTCCTGGTCCAGGCATCTCAGCCCTCAATCTCCACATCCTTTATGCTGCCTCCAACTGACCTTCAGCTTCAACGTCAACTTCCAACCTAGCACAATGGATAGGACAATCTTATTGCACGTGAGCGTAAGTACCACATCCCCTGCAGTAACCTTTCAGCGTCAGGTACTCAACTTTGCATTCCAGCCAAGCTTTCTTACCCAACGAAACCCCCAGGTAAGTGATCAGAGGGTTCCTCAGATCCACCTCCACAAAGAGCAGGACCTCGTCCAACTCCTCCAAACGCAACCTGTAATAATTCACATATTTACCTAGGTGATTACCTAGGGTTTCTCACCAACCTATTGTCGGTTTCTCATCATGTAGATCACCACTAATGATCTCAAGCTTCGTCCAAACCCTAGCTTGGGCTGCTAGGATCGACTCAACAGGTGTAAATCCATCGAATTACTCGATGATAACCATCGTATCTTTAAAAAACCAAGGTCCTTGATATATAGCTCTACGAAAGGCGATTCGATCCCTGAAAGTAACTTCAAATCAGTCCAGAATTTGAGAATGGTAATCGGTCTGAAAGACATTTCGATCCCTCATCTTACCGAATGGTAATCACACTCATGCCTTTGAAGCCACTCCACAGCTGAAGCATCCAGAACTTGAGAGATTTTTCCTCCTCCATCGATACAGAAGTCGGAGAAAAAACCCTCATCACAGCAAAATAAAATCCATTGGCCTCCTCTTCCTTTCCCATCGAGAGCTCAAAGGCCAAAGGTGGAGAATGTTTAAGGTTTATTATCATGTTGAAAAAATCCTAACTCGAAATAGCAAGAACGAAGAGAAAAGAAACAGACGGGGAAAGTGAAAACGGGAAGAGAGAACTCACAAAAACCTTCAAATTGTGGTATAAGAAGATTGAGGAAGAAGAGAGAAATCCAATTCTAGAATCAGAATTGAAAATGGGATAGAAAACAAGAGATCCAAAGAAATTTAGGTTCAGGTATAGGGACGGCTAGGATTTAGGATTAGAAAAAGACAAGAGAGAACAAAGAGGGTAAATTCGAAAACCACTACCACCCATAACACCAAAATGTATATTGAAGGATATTATTGTAAACAACAAATTATAACTAAAATTAAAAGAAGAAAAAAGTTTTTGATTTCTCTCTCCAGCCATCCACGTATGCACTATTCTATTTTCTTCCAACTGTAATGTGAAAAACTGAATTTTATCCTTAACATAAAATATTTAAAAAATCCCGATTTTTTATTTTATCCATTCTCTTTCCAACTATCTAATCCTTTTTTTTTATTTACTTGTACTCCCCATTTATAATTATCTCACTCAAAATAATATTTAAAAAAAAATTACACATGCAAAGCATGTGTGCTTACCCTATTTTTATCAATATAAACCTCTAAACTCTCTAATTTACCTTAATATAATTATTTTATATACTAAAATAATTTTTTAAGGCTTATATATATAACTTATGTTGAAGGAGAAAAGTAAATATATATGCAAATAATATATCTGAAACTCTATACTTTATTCATTGATAGATGGTCTTATATAGATATTACAATCTCTTACAAATTCATATCTCTATAAATTAGGGATTGAGAGAGTATCTACTTCTATTCTAAGTAGGATAAGACACATACCAAAAAATTAAGAATATTATTTCCCTTAAACAGTCCTCATAGTGTCGCGATCCTAATGTATGATGCATAAATGTTGCTTCACTAAAAACCTTGCCAAGCAAACAAAAACCTCTTGGGTAAAAAAAAAATCTTGGTCAAAGGAAAAAAAGAGTACAACGCATCAACTACAAAGCGATCACATGTGATGTAGACTCCCCTGATGCCTACAAAACGAATTCCCCTTGATCAGTTACTCAATCTTTGATTTCAAACATTCTTCGCATACCAATGCGTCTCATATGCTTAGCAAATGTAGATTTAGGCAGTGACTTGGTAAACAAGTCTGCAACTTTATCTGCCGAACAAACCTAATTCACATGGATGTTCAATAATTGTTGTTGTTGCTAATTGAAAAAAACTTCGGCGATATGTGCTTGGTATGATCACCCTTTATGTATCCCAACTTCATTTGTTCAATGCAAGCCGCATTGTCCTCAAAGATACAAGTTGGTGTTGTAGTAGTGGAAGGTAATCCACTAGTTCCTCAAATATCGTGTATGATTGATCTAAGCCAAACATACTCCTTAACCGCTTCATGTAAAGCAATAATCTCAAAATGATTCGAGAAAGTAGAAATCAAGGTTTAATTAGGTGATCTTAAAGAAATCGCAGTGCCATGGTAAACACACAGCTGGTCTGGGAACATCCTTTGTATGGGTCAAAGAGATACCCAACATCAACAAAACTAAACCAAGACATCACAAGGTGTCTTTTAATACGGGACTACATTAGATGGTGAAACAATGCTCGCAATCTGACCATTACTTGACTGGTTAAGCAATTCCTTCGACGGGTCGAAGGTATGGCTCTGGTCCGTCTAGGGTGCAACTGTCAATGGGTCGAGAGGATCATTCGACAGGTCAAAGGCCCTGGAATCAGCATGCTATGATTCAACCATCTCTTTTTTGGGAATTTCATGTTTCTATCTGTATTCTTTGTAGGCACTACCACATTTTTAACCATTGCCGGCGATTTTTAAATCGCCGGCGATGTTTTTTATCATTACCGGCGATTTTTCCCCCAAAAATCGCCGGCAATATTTTTTTTTTCTTTAACATTACCGGCGACTTAAATGTAAGTCACTGGCAATATTCCGCCGGTAATTAAAAAAAAAAAAAGACATTGCCGGCGACTTACATTTAAGTCGCCGGTAATGTTAAAAAAAATAAAAAAGAAATTGCCGGCGACTTAAATGTAAGTCGCCGGCAATGTCTTTTTTTTTTTTAATTACCGGCGGAATATTGCCGGCGATTTGCCGGAAAAATCGCCGGCAATGATTAAAAAAAAAAGACATTACCGGCGATTTTTGGGGAAAAAATCGCCGGTAATGATAAAAAACATTGCCGGCTATTTAAAAATCGCCGGCAATGGTTAAAAATGTGGTAGTGAGGGAAAGAACAAGCCCAAGTCTATGGAACCCTTCAAGTACTTGAAGATGTGTTTTATACCATTTCAATGACGTTGTGTAAGCGCATAACTAAACCAAGCTAACAAGTTCACAGATAATACAATGTCTGGTCTTATACATTAAACTAAATACAACAAGGCTCTGATGGCACTAAGGTATGGTACTTCAGCTCCAATAACTCCTCCTCATCATCTTTCGAATGATACTGATCTTTATTGGGTTCTAGACTGCGTACGACTAATTGATGTGCTAAGAGGTTGTGTTTTGTCCATATTAAATCGCCTGAGCATCTTTTAGACATAAGCAGACTAGTGAATAAGTATTCCACCAACTCGATGTTTTAATTCCAATCCAAGACAAAATCGAGTCCTACCAAGGTCTTTCATCTCAAACTCGGATTTCAAGTAGCTAACCCTCTCATTGATTTCATTGAGAGACCAAATGATATTCATATCATCAACATAGATTGCTACAATGGCAAATCTTAAACTTGTTCTCTTAATGAACACGCATAGGCATAAAATAATCGTTCTTGTATCCCTTCCCAATTAAGCAGTCACTGAGACGTGTATACCACATCCTACAAGATTGTTTCAATCCTTACAGTGAATGCTTCAATCTAATCATATGAGCACTCTGTGGTGTAGAGTTACTTGAATTGGGTATCACCACGCCTTCCAGTACTTTCATGTATATCTCAGAATCAAGGTTTCCATGGAGATATGTTGTCACCACATCCATTAGCTGCATGTTTAGTTTTTTAGACACTGCCAAAATGACAAGGTAGTGGAAAGTAATGATGTCCATAAACGAAAAGTATGTCTCCTCATAATCAGTGCCAGAGAGTTGAGAAAATCCTTGCGCTACAAGTCTAGCTCTATACATGTGATGACCCGACCATTGTCAAAAATCGTCAAAAATAATAAATACACACGTAAATCGAAGAACGTACTCGATATCCAAAAAATCATCAACATCAACTAATTTAATCGAGGAACATATTCGATAAATTTGTTACGACGAAACGGTCGTAACGATATAAAACAAAACTAATTAATTCGTCGACCACACTGCCACTGGTGGCAAAACCCGTCACCACCGCCCGCCCACTGGGTCAATGAAGCCTAAAAGGCAAAATAATCTCATGGTTTGTATCGTTGATACGAACCTAACGACATATAACTAGATCAATTCTCGAAAAATAATTTCTGGCTACATGTCACTGCTGATGGTGACAATCGACCCATTAAATTAAAGCTCTCGAAGAGCCTAACAACTTTGCTCAAAGGATTCAAACCTAATTCCAGATTATTTAGCCATAATCAGCCCCGGTACATCTCGGTAGGAAGATCGTTCCAGTCAGATATCTCCGCACTCGAGCCACCTCGTGGCTCGAGGCATACAATTATAGACTCGGAAGGAGAAGAAAAGATGAGCAAAATCCCTCTACTTTCATTGGGCCAAACCACCGGCAACTGCCGCCCACGGCGGAGTTCAAAACCTTTCGAAATTGATTTCTATTTTGACAGTATAATCCTGCAACCAAAACCATATCACAAAACATAAACTCAATCACTACATAAAACCCAATTGATCTAGCCCTAAATCATTACCAGAAACGTCACCGACGACGACATCGATTCAAACCTGAAAACACACAAAACCCTAGACTTTACCTCTTTGGTTCTCTCTCTACAAACTTTAATTATTCAAATTGAAGGTAGATATAGAAAGGAGATGTCGAGAGCTGTAAAACCCATCCAAAATTATGGTCGGAGATGGCCGGATTCCATCGCACTGCTGCCACAAACTTCGCCGATGTTTTAGGTCGCGGGAGCTCTGGTTAACGCACGTCAATGCTGGTTGGCCCGAAAATGGAAAGTCTGATCTATTCAAAAATGAAATGTCCTATTTATACTCCGACATTTACAGTAATTTGATTTCCGATAATTCATCAAACTTTCGCTGACCATAATTTTCACGTCGTAACTCCGATTGCGACATTTCTTGTGTGTACGAACTTGCCTCGACAAATACTAAAAATTTCATCCGAAGTCAACCAACTTCAAAAATTTGATAAAAATTCAACCTTTGACCTTTCAGTATTTAGCGACGGTAAAAAAAATAATTTACCGCGACTACTAAATCGAACTTGAATTATCCATAAATGATATAAATTATATAAAAAGGTCGGGTTATCATAATACTGCATGACTTTATTCTTCTCATTACGCTTCCAAACAAAGACTCATTTATGTCCAACTGGCTTCACATTTGGTGGGCATAGCACTACCGGACCAAATACCTGCCTCTTCTTTAGAGAGTTTAGTTCGGTCTGCATTACTTCTTTCCATTTCGGTTAATCCGTTCTCTGCTAACATTTAGCAACCGAGTGAGGTTCCACTTCATCGTAGTTAATGATCTCCTGAGTGACAGAATAAGCAAATGCATCATCAACTACCTTGGATGTTCTATCCATAACAATGCATACATCATTGTATTTTGTGAGATTTCACCGTTCTCTAACATTACAAATGGGTTTGAAGCATTCTCCAGAGATGTCATTTGTGATTCTAGGACATAATTATAGTCAGGAACAATCTCATATGTGGGATTCACAATGTTGATGATGAAATGATCATTTTGTGCCTGGATGACATGTCTTTTTGTCGGCAGCTCATTTATGAATTTTCTTGGTCCCCCTTCCTAGTTGGAGCCAAGGCCGATACTACTCCATTCACATGGGCAAGAGACACGTTACTCTACCCTAGAGTTGTTTTAAACTGCCCATTGGGGACTTCCAACCTTGCAGGAACATTTGTAGCAGGAATGTGTGATCTCGTCACTTTGGCAATATCAGTGAAGGAGTATACGTTGCACTTCCATCTTACTTTGAGATGTGCATGTATCTTCTTGAAACATAGTGGGAGGAGCTTTCTACATCAATTGTTGATCTTTCAACCGGAATGGAGGCATTTATATCTCCCCCTAAAGTTGGGAAGTATATTTCTTCAAAGTGACAATCTACAAATCTTGCAGTAAAGAGATCTCATGTAGAAGGTTATAAGTAACAGATAATTATTGGAGATTCATGACTAACATATATGCCTAATCGACGTTGAGGATCCACATTGTAGTACGTTGTGGTGGCGTAATTGGCACATACATTGCATAACCAAATATGCATAGAAACATAATGTCATGCTCATATCCAATTACCAACTAGTACACACTAAATGGTTGGGGCGCTACAGGTTTCAAGCGAATAAGCATTGATGCATGTAATATTGCATATCTTCAAGCAGATACCGGCAAATTCGTATGCATAACCATTGTTGTGGTCACAAGCTGTAACCGCTTGATTTGTGCCTTTGCTAAACTGTCATGTGCATGAACATAAGGGACGAGATGTTCAACTTCAATCCCAATCAACATACAGGAGTCATCAAAAGTCTTTGATGTGAGTTCTCTTGCATTATTCAATCTAATTTACCTGATTAAATTGTCTGGGTGGTGAGCCCGAAGTTTAATAATTTATGTTAGGAGTTTTGCAAATGCAGCATTCCTTGGATTCTTTATAAGCAAAGCAATAGGTGACCATCTCATTGACGCATCTATCAAAACCATAAAGTATTTAAATGGTCCACATTCTGGTTTGATAGGTCAACAAATATCTCCATGGATTCTTTATAAGAATGATATATTTTCAGTGTTATCAACCGCAAAGAAGGGTCTATCCTGCAACTTTGCTAATGAGCAAGCTTTGCAAAAAGAGCGATTAGCATCAGAAATTGTCATAAAGGAATCTTGTGGAATAACACTAGGTGTTGAAACCAGATTGAGATTGTTAATCTCATCCACTCCATCCAATCCGATGGTTTAAGGTATTTTCACATGCTTCTTGCCTTTGAAAAATAGATGACCATGAGAGTTTTTCAATATTTTAATCATCAAGTCACGACCTGGGTGTCCCGATCGAAAATGCCAAAGCTTGTAAGAGGTCGTGTCACATATAGTTGTGAGTGTGACAACATTGGATTCAATAATTCGAACAGTAGTACAATATAATCCACTACGAATTTCCCCTAACTTCTCCAAGGGATGCTTTCTACCACACTCCTATGAAGTTATGCATAAGAATTCTTTTCCATTCTCACTATGAGTTTCCAAGTGTAAACCGTTAGCTCTAATGTCCTTAAAACTTAGCAAGGTTTGGTTGGCCTTAAGCGCGTACAATGCATCAGTGATATGAATTTTAGTACTATTTGATAGCAAAAATTGTGTTGAACCACGCCCTTTTATAACCGGCGCGGAACCAATCATGGTTGTCACTGATGATGTATATGGCACAAGATCAATAAACAATTGTCTATTCCGCAGTATAGTATAAGTAGTACCACTATCTACTTGACATTTGATCTCACATTCAAACATCTACAAAATAATTTGAGTGTAATTAGTCTTCAAGATTTGTTAAGCACTTTAAGTAAAGACTTAAAGATTACCAAAGGTTTTTACCTTTAAAGAGTGTTGGTATGACATAAGCAAACCGATGTAAAATATATCAAAAACACCATTCCCGGGTGACATCTTCGACGGGTCGAGAAGTACAACTCGACGGGTCGAAGAAACTCAAAATAAACTTTGATTTTTAAATAACTATTTGTCGACGGGTCAAAAGTTGGGAAATTTTGTCATAGAGGGAAACATTCGACGGGTCGAATACATTCTAAAACCAATATTGATTTTCCGATATCTTTCTTCGATGGGTTGGAGAAATTTTTCGTCGGTCGAGTTTGTGACAATGTGGAGACAGAGTCATGCATTCGACTGGTCGAGATTATGTTCGACGGATCGAAATATACAAAAAAAAACCGTTCTAGAGTGAAAAAATCTCTATAATCAAACTATCCTCTCTTTTGTCTCATTTTGATGATACTTTGGTGTTATAATGCCATAGGATTTTATATAATTTGAACCTTGTATGCAATGTGAACATAATTATTCTTAATACTTTCAAATACCGAAAGAAAGAACTTTTAATTTATTGCTTTACCAACATCAAAACTTACATCAAAAGATTATTTTTATTCAATAAACATGACTAAAAAGAAAGTCAAATACAATACTAAACTTGATCACATAGTAGAGATATCGGTCTAAGCAAAATCTGTAGTCGTTAAGTTTACATTAGGGATATCTTCTACAACTAGATTGGGTTCACCGCCATCTTCCATCTCTTTATCCACAATGTAGTTTGTCTCATGAGCCAGACACTGTTTACATCTTTTGTAGGCATTTTGGATATCATTGGGTGCACGACATTGCTTGTGCATATACTTGCTCGAACGACACCTATAGCAAGGTGCTAAGCTTTATGTCGAAGGACCAGACCTTGAAGAATTTTCATTGTTCCTGGAACCAGAACTTGATGGATTCTTGTTCAAGTTGTCTTGGCAAGTCCAAGTCAAATTTTGACTGTTTCCTCCTCTGCCATGACCTCTACGATGTCCTCCTCTACCACCACGAGTTTGATAAGGTTCCGAATGATTGTTCTGCTTATTTTTTTTCCTTTTCAGTATGATGAGCCTCATAAACTTTCTTTGTACTGGCTGGCCTGACATTGTTGTGGAGAAGAATCTTCTGGTGCCCTTCTTTCTTGGCCAGGACACTCATAAGATCACTGAAACATCTAAGTCTCCCTTGCTCATAGTCAATTTGATATTTGTGAGCAAGTGTGTCCATGGAGGTAGGAAATGTAGTCAATGACTTCTCGACCATGGTCTTGTCTTTCTTGACAATGCCACAAATGGTAAGCTCAGACTGTAGCTCTAACATATCCTGGTAAAAGTCACTGATTTTGGGATAATCCAATAACCAGATTTGATCCCATTTTTCGAGTAGTGCAGGAAGTTGTGCATCATGCACATTATTAAACCATTCTTGCAAAGTCACCCACAAATCCGCGGAGTCATCCTTTAGCAAGTACTGCTTCTTTAAAGTAGGATGAATATGTCTCCGAAAAAATATAACAGCTAGAGCTTTGCGGGCGATGATGTCATCATTGGCTTAAGTGTCAGGTGATAGTGGTTGGATCATATCCAGGAGTCTTTTACCGATGAGAATATTCCTCACATCTAAGACTCATCTATGGTACTCTGCTCCTTGAAGATCAAATATGTCAAATTCTGGCATTGCTGGCTCAATCATCTACAAAAGATAAGAAAAGAAATTAGTTTACTGATTGAAAAATCATGATTAATAATCAAGTTCAGGGAATAAGAAACATGATCCATTAATGTATGATCACAGATATCGATGTGATAGCTGGTGGATTCATACCACACTCCATAAAACTGTAACTGACTAAGAGTCACAAAATATCGACTTTCCTTCTTTTTTTCATGTATACCATGACTCCTCCAGGACCGTCACTATTGTTTAAACTTTGAGGAAGAGAATTTAATCCTCTCTCACTCATACCTGCAATAATTCATAGGAACTAGAGGCATATATAAAATTCACGGTATTAATTTAAACCTAAATCTAAACCTAGATCTAGGGTGTTGTGGTAATTAAGTTTTTCAATCTAATTCTAAATAGAAGAACTTTGAAAATTTACCTCGAGAGTATTATGCTCAGAATGAAAACTTCGCTGAAAGAAGTTTGAAGCAAGAAAGCAAAAATTCGGCGACGGTGACGATTCCCGGCGACGATGTTGCTCTGGCGATGATGAAGATTTTCTAGCAAGAAGGAGGCCGATGGTAGTTTCTAGTGTTTAGGGTTGGTGGCTATCAACTCAAGAGCTACTGACAACGTGTTGAAGGAGAAAAGTAAATACGCCAGTGATAAATCTGAAACTCTGTACCTTATTCATTAATAGATGATATTTTATAGGCATTACAATCTCTTACAAATCAATATCCCTATAAATATGGGATTTAGAGAATATCTACTTTTATTCTAATTAGGACAAGATACACTCCGGGATACCAGAAATATTATTTTCCTTAAACAATTTACTCATTTTAGTGTATATAATTATTGATATATTTGATAGTTAAACACTATTAATTTTTTATTTTTTTTATTTAGTACATAAAAAAACCCGATAAGGTCAGGGGCCTAAAAAGTCCATGAGCGGCCCGTGGACTTTAAATTTTCAAAAAAGTCTGGTCCAGCCCATTGCTGACCTTTATTGCAAATCATACCATACTTCGTGTGTGAGCGATGAAATTTAGATATCCACATGTAAATAGGTTTACATACTCATTCTGCTAGATTATAATCACAGTTTATTATAGCGGATAATCTTGATTGCAATATATTGCATAATATTTAATTTTTGTTATCTTAAAGAACATATATTGTGACTAATGAATTCCGGAATGCATAGTAGTACATAAAGTCTTACGATTATACTAGTAAATGTCAACAATCTAAGTATTATTTTCGGTCAATTTCGAATATAAATTTGCTTTAGATCAGCGCTTCAGTTTGTTTTATCGAGTTGAGTGATATGATGAAGTCTTTAAATTACAAAAATTTAAAGGTAAAAAAATGTAGAGAGCCATCATATCATACCCTCCCGCCCTTAAAAATGGCGTCATCGGCTCATCGCATTTATATTTTACTGAACTAGTCACTTTGTTGTGGTTTTTAAGTTTTTTAAGACGTACATCTAATTATCTTACTATCTGGCCGGTAATCATATCTATACAATTTCAAATTACCAATTCATATATATTTGATTTTCCCCGATCTATCCTCATATGCACTTTGAGTTAACCTTAATGCATATATATGTACAGCTTAATTATTTCATACTTAAACTATATATCTTCACCTATTATAGTTTCCTTTCTAATTTCATTACAGAAATGTAGATTTTGAAGATCAACACGGTTCAAATCAAGTCATACTCGAACTGTTGCGTCGTTCGACATCACCGATGTTTGACAAATAGAACATGATCAATAAACAAAAGTGGAGCCTTGAATTGTTGCTCCCATGCATTATTAACGTCTTAATTAAGACTCTTATCTGTGTGTAAATGTATCCATCCCAAACTCTGGTCCCCTGCATGCATATGCGATCGAAATTGCGTACATAGCGAGAGTTTGATACGCCAACAACCAGCTGCCACCTCCCTCCAATTTTTGTCAACCTTGATACGCCAACAACTAGCTGCCACCTCCCTCCAATTTTTCTCAACGATGTTTTTTCATGTTGGTGGATACAGTGTCTTGTCACAAGGTTCATCACACACCTTTCAGTATACGTACGTATGTTTTCAGTAATATGTATATAGTTTCATCGATCAATAGCAACTACACGATATAACGTACGATGGGTATGGTTCAGAAATTGACGTTGTTAGTTGGACGTTCGCGTTATATATATGCGTGTGTATGTATATGTCATTGAATTTTCAATTTAGAAAAATTCCTCATGCGAACCAGGTTCATTTTGATTAAGACAACATTTTAGAAAAAAATACTGATTATCAACCATGTATGTCTTAGACCACGGTTGCTACTTCATATATATGGAATAATCGATGATTTTAACGTGGATATGTTGTTGTCTATCTATACCAATCAGTTGCTGTAAAACTACTTTGTTAACTCCTTTATAGTTGTTTTCACTAATTTGTTTATGTTTCTGTGGGCTGAATCATTTGGTTGCACCGTTGGACAAAGAATCAATCAAGGAGCAGCTAGATTGCTTTTGGGGCTAAAACTCAATCTGGATAGGGAGTTCGAGAAAATATGTGGTGCACAATAGTCTATTTTTATTGTCTGCGTGTCATTATTTTATTGGCTAAAAATTTAAAATTGAGAGACAAAATGGAAACATTATTTTTTATTTTAACTTTTCGCTAAATTTTAAACCAATAGATACTTAACACATATGACAATATAAGTGCACTATTATGTATAGAATAACTTTTGTTTACGGTTGTTATCGTTTCATTGAGGAATCGTGGTGTCCCCTTATACATGTTGCACAAATTGTACGTAGAATATCGATCTATGTATATGGCTATATATGCTATCTTGAAATCGACCATTAACCATAATACAAATAAGATGAATTTGAGTCCAAGCTCAAAAATGAACTGATGTACGTGAAGCGGCGCATAAGTACTATGTGGAGTAAAATGATAGGTTATGCACCGTTTGACGAAAAATTATTCTATAGTACTTGTACTGTCCTATATGTCAAATATTTATTTATTTAAAACTTAGCTAAAAGTTAAAATAAAAAATGATGTTCTTATTTTGTCCCTCATTTTGAAACTCTTAGCCAATAAAATAGAGTCACGTAGACAAACAAGTGCACTGAATACTTTTTCTCTGTTTATATGACACTTGGTTATACATTTGTATCTAATTAACTATATATCTATTAAGATGTCTTCTATCGATCACTCCTAACATATATATGATTGATCATGTCGAGGAGTTGTAGTCTAATAATAAAGATTTATATCGTGATTATTAAAATTACGTGTACATTCAAAATTTATTAGATGTCGATTGTTGCCAAAAAAAATATTTGATTGATCCTACATTAATTAAATTATATTCAACTAGTATATATGTCCCCAGTAACACATTCACAAGATTTAGTTGTCGTCATGGGCCGAGCCAGATTGGGCTCGGTCAAAGTCAACCTAAGATGAAGCCAGTTGGGTCGGGCTGAGGCTGCAATATGGTAGCCCTTACCTGCCCCTTAGGGTTGGGCTACATGGGCCAACAAGGCTGGGCTGGGCCTACCTCTGTAGGCTGGGCCGAATTGGGTCATACAAATAAAAAATATGAAGAAAAAAAATTCTAACATGATCGATGATACTAAAATCTCTTTCCGCAAACTGATTAAATACAAACTCTATATTCCATAAACATCAAACACATAATATACAAACAAACTCAAACACAGATTGACCAAATCAAAGATCCAAACCCATGAAGGCAACCAAGGAGATAAGAGATATCAATAATGGTGTTTTGTCATCAAGCGAAACTCAATCCAAAATTCGAGATCTTCTGCCACGCCGCATGGATGTTAAAAAATTGAAGGTTATGCAAGGCCAAACTAGGCTAGGCCAATGAGGCTTAAATGGACCCGGTCATGAGGTTGGGCTGGGCTTCAATTACACAGCTCAAGCTTACCCTAAATCAAAGAAGGTTGGGCCGACCCGCTCTCACTTGAGGCTCGGCCAAACTTTGGCCCTAAAGACTAGGCGGAGTTCAACGAGGGTCTAGGACAAATAATGAGACCTAACAAGATTATGATTCTCACGAAGCCCCACCGAACTGAAACTTGTAGATTCAATCTCAAATCCATGATAGCTATACATTTTGGGGTTTTCATTGTGCCCCATTTAGCTTTGACCGAAATATAGACGGGCAAGCCTCATCACTTCTCGGATATGCAACCTCATCTACGTACAGCTAGCTGCAATTGAAACAGTAGCTAGAAAGCTCATTATAAACCTGATTCCATGGCAACAAGCCAACAAATATAGTCCATATATATATGAGGATCGACCTTTTTATCTAGTATCCGAGCTTAGCGCCTTAGCGTGCACAAGAAGAAAGCACTTGTTAATTACCAATTCGGCAAAATCTCAATCGATTTGAGCTACCCAATTTCTGATGGCCTCGAAAACCTTAGGCATATAGCACTATATATATAGGAAATCATCAATAATAGCTATATTCCCAGCACATGAAATTTGTCAGGTAATATTGTAACAGCCCAGCTTTTAGCTCGCATGCCTCAGCAAGTAAAGCAAAGCACACACCATGCAAAAAATCATAATCATGCCAATGAAGTAATCAAAGCCACAATGCTTCTTGCATGGGATCTCTCATGCATATATAGTACATATGTGCAAATAGAATTAAACCTGCTGTCAAGATAAGGGGTACGGCTCCTGTGAGCGTTCAGCGTGAACTCAACTTTTTTCTTTGCAAATTTTTGTGATGCCTCCAGGCCAAAACACCCCTCCCCTTTATTTGTGTGATTGTTCTCCGTGTTCACCGTAAACACGGTTCACACGAGAATCTTTTCAATATAAGAAGGGAATATATAATTGCTTCTGATGAGAATTGAATGAGATGAAATGTTGGAGTCATAGATATTCCTATAGCTTATTATACATGGATCAGGAAAGTATGGTAGTCTGCTGGCGAGCGTCGCGTGAGTTGCAAGTGGTGTCCTTGGCGAGATCATCAGCTAGCGTACGTAAGAAGCTTAATCCCGTACGTGGCGAAGGGTCAAGTTCTCTGGCGAGCTCGTTGTCTAGATAGATGTGTAGTTTCCATATATATTCTTTTCTGTATGTTTAGATTCAATAAAATGAAAAATTCATCATAAAACTCATAGCCAATCCTCTCTTAGATTCAACATGAAAGGTAATTTCGATGCCACAACAAGAGAAAAATCGAGGAACACTATCGATTGAGAATCCGAGATACCTTCATCGAAGTTTAAACTATATCTCTTAATTTTATTCTCCGAGTTAAGAATATTTTGTTGACACAGTTGAGTATGAGGTTAAGATCACGCGTTTTTAACCTTTTTAACTTGAAATGCTTGCAAGTTTGAAAACAAATTTGAAATACATGCATACATACATACTATGTACTGCATGTTTAAAATGGTATTGTAGGTACATGGAAAGTGAGCCAAAAGTGAGTGCCAAAACAATGCACACATGTATATGCTTCATTGTGCAAAGGAACATTCAAACAAACCATTGAAAGTTGTTTGGACGGATACGGGAATCCTTCAAAACTGAGCATAGCTTTCAAATAATTGTGGTTAAAAAAATAAAAGTTCATCATATATACGGGTGTTTCCTTCCTTTGGCTTATCTCCAAGTTTTCTCATTTTCAAGCATGCATGTGTGAGCACTCGGGTGCTGTGATTATGCCTCTCATAAGCAATAAACATTATTCTGCAGAAAAGGTAAAGATGTACATGCAGAAGCCATCTACCACTTTCTTTATATCACCGAGTCGTTTTCATTCTAGCTACGCTGTTGCGAGGTCAATAAGCGAAACCTATGACTACCCAGTTTACATCATTTGCTTTGCTGCAGACATTTATCCCCGGGAGCTGATCTGGTATACATAAGAGAATAATATTAACTTGTTTAAAAAAAAAGAGAGAAAAGAGAATAATATTAACATCATTTCATGCATGGAATGATATAAAAACTAGGGCAAGTGACCGACCCATGCCGGAGCTTAACTAGAAGTTAATACGACGTACCTGAAAATAACCCTTTGCTGCTGAGGTAGCTTTGCTTGTGATTATAGAATCGAAATATCGAAACTAGAAACTAAGTCCAAGTGTGTCTGTCTGTTAATTAAGTCTCTTTCAGAACGTGGATTGTCATTATGTTCTGAGTCTGGAGAGGTTGAGTATGGTATAAACCCTAGCTGCTATTATATATATTTGCACCAATTGCACGTAGTGAGTTTGTTTAGTTTCGTGTCAAGTATTTGTATATTGATATAGAGCAGTACTGTGGTTAGAGACTAAGGGAGGGCAGGTCTCCATTAAGTAATTAACTAATGAGGGTTTGGAACTTGGGGGATTACTTGTTGCAGAAGATGGAAAATAATTATGGAAGATGTTTATGCAGCACGCAACGCAACCCACGTATAATTGCATAGCATGGATATTTGAAGAAGGTAGAGGATCGAGTTGCTGTCGTCGTCTCAGCTCGTCGATCGTTGCTAGTGTTATTCTTATATTCATTTGAGAAAATTATACACATGACGTACCACATGACATCGATCCTAAAAGAATTTTGGATTACTGATTTTGAGAAATTCTGAAGATGACCTCTATAGTGAGGACTTGATGAGTACTTTCTTATAAGTCATATTTTTTCAATAATATTTTAGAAAATCAATCGTTGTATATCTAGCTACATATACGTAGATCAATTCTATAAATTTTCATCCAATTTGAAAAACGTTAAAGTGTCGAAAAGATGAAATAAATGAACGTTCTAAATTTATCAAACTTGAACCAAAATCGGTCGCTGCAACACTTATTCCAAAACCTGTATTTCTTCAGGTGCTCCAATACTTTTTTAATGGGAAAACGAAATCGGTCGCTGCGACACTGATAATTATTACACGGACAATAATGAATTGGCATAGAGCCCTCCACAATTAGCCTTCACATATTTCACAAAGCTCCTAATTCCATGATGATATCTTACATCCCATCTTTCAAGGCTCATCCAACTCTTGTTCATCCTGAAAATTCCAACAATATATATATATACACACACATGCACTAATTAATTTAAAATTCACCATTATATATATATATATATATCGATTTCTAAACTACAAATTACATAATTGAATTCTTCTACTCACTAATTATAAATTTACATATATATATGTTTCGATCATATATATCAACGTACAATTAACATATATACATACGTACATATATATCAACAATCAACAATTAATTAAAAATTTACACACACACATATATATATATACAACTCTCTATATATACATATCAACAATTAATCAACAAATTTGCGTATATATAATTCTATATATACATATTTTTGTCGAATTCAACTCAACTCAAAATCAACAATCAATTCAACTCTACATCAACATTAATCAATGCAACTCTAAATCAACATATATTAATTAATCAACACGTACATACTTATGTACGTACCTAGCTAGCTAGCTATATATATATATATAGCTTCATGAACCTCTCTTGGACAGCTTCCGACAACACCCAACGATTTCAGAGCGTTTTGAGTTTTTCTCACCGAATTTTTTTTGAATGATTGAGCTGCTACAAAATAGATATGATATAAGAACTATAGCCGACGACGTACTTAGTCGTCAGTTATAGTTAAAATCTTGTCAAAAATTGTAGCAAAACAGTCATCAGTTATAGGTACACCCTATACCCGACAACTTTAAAACTATAACAGATGACGGAGTTTGTCGTCGATTATAGTACACTATACCCGACGACAAATCTTGTCGTCGTCCTGTTTTTTGTCATCTCGTTCTAGTAGTGCTTAACTTAATTGAGAATAATCCATTGTACTATCAGATCGTTTTCTTTTTTAAATCCATTGTACTATCAGATGTTTACTCCTCATATTGGATGTGTACACATACGTCCGATTGGATTGATGACTAATGAGTTTGAAATTTTTATTTACACCCGGCCAATTTTTTATGTGGTGTTATATACGTACCCTTGTAAAAACGTAATCATGTTTGAAACTAAAACTTAAACTCTAGTGAAGACGTAGAGGAATAATTACGAACGGCCGCGGGGCATAGAACATAAACATTTCTTATGTGAAAAAATTCATAAATGGTCTTATATATCTTTCACTTAAATTTCTAGTTTCTACTCCTAACCATTAGAGTTAATTCTCTCAGGAAATTCACTATCACATTTTTAACCATTGCCGGCGATTTTTAAATCGCCGGTAATATTTTTTATCATTACCGGCAAAAAAATCGCCGGTAATGTCTTCTTTTTTTTTTAACATTGCCGGCGATTTTTCCGGCAAATCGCCGGCAATGTTCTGCCGGTAATTAAAAAAAAAAAAAATATTGCCGGCGACTTAAATGTAAGTCGCCGGTAATGTTTTTTTTTTTTTTAACATTACCGGTGACTTAAATGTAAGTTGCCGGCAATGTCTTTTTTTTTTTTAATTACCGGCGATTTTCCGGAAAAATCGCCGGCAATGTTAAAAAAAAAAAAAAAAAGAAGACATGGCAATGGTTAAATATGTGGTAGTGATTGTTTGGTTTGATAACAAAAGAAAGAAAAAGACGATCATTTCTTGTATTTTAAATCTCTATATACACTACCACATTTGCCATCATTACCGGCGAGATCACCGGAGACAAGGCCGGCGACCGGAAAAGTCGCCGGTAATGTTCATCATTACCGGCGACTTACTCCGTCGCCGGTAATGTCGCCGGAAAATCGCCGGTAATGTTTCAAAACATTACCGACGACTCCAACCATCGCCGGCAATGTCAAGCCGAACATTTCCGGCGATTTTCCGGCCTGAATTTCGCCGGAAATGTGTGGGTCGACATTGCCGGCGACGGTTGGAGTCGCCGGTAATGTTTTGAAACATTACCGGCGACTTTCCGGCGTAAAGTCGCCGGTAATGTCTTCATTTCCGGCGACTTACTCCGTCGCCGGCAATGTCTCTTATATTAGACGCAGATTGCAGCAGCTCGATAATTCATTCATTTTGATCGAAAAAAATCCAGAGAAATCGAAAGAAGGAAAACGTACGCTCTGAAATCGATCCTTTGGTATATTGTCAAAATTTAGGCGCGCGTCGAAAACTCGATCACTCGGGAAGCTATATATATAGGTACGTGTATATATACGTATATGTGTATGTATATATATATATGTGTGTGTGTTGATCAAATCCAATTCGTGAGATATATATGAAATGTTGTTGATGTCACCGAAACGAGAAAACTGCTTGTAGTTAATCTTATCTTGTGTCTGAATCAACGACTGGTATTATCGTAGTGTTATCGGAGCCAGGCTTAACAGAGCCTCCTACCCAGTCAAATACGTTTTGAATTGAAAAAAGAAGAATACCATCATCGAGTACTGAATCGAATTCAGAGATTAGATCGATATATATATATATGCATGCATGTGTTGATTTAATTAGAGTTGAATTGAGATATCGCGTCGATTATTAGTAGTGAATGTGTGTGTATATATATATAATTAATACGTAAAATTGTTAGAATTTTCAGGATGGACAAGAGTTGGATGAGCCTCGAAAGATGGGATGTCAGATATCACCAGGGAATTAGGAGTTTTGTGGATTTTGTGAAGGCTAATTGTGGAGACACTACACTTCATTATTGCCCGTGTAAAGAATGTAAGTGTTTCAGCGATCGATTTCGTTTTCCCATTGATAAAGTCCAGAGGCACCTGAGTAAATACGGGTTTTGGGATAAGTACACTTGTTGGATTTATCACGGTGAAACATCGTTAGCGGGTCCGCATGATCATGGACAATTTGGTGAGAGGGCCAGTCCACGCTATGATCATGGAGATTTTGCTGAGAGGGGCAGTTCATCCTATGATCCAACATCGATGTTAATCAATGATATGTTTCCTCATGAGAGCGGTGTATTTGCTGATGAAGCACCAAATGTCCCTCCCGTCGTTGAGGCTTTCCCCCATATCGAGCCAGTCGAGCCATTACCTGGAGCTCATGTCAACACAAGCGGTATGGACAAGTACAACAACCTGATTGCATTGCAACAGACTCCGTTGTACGACGGTTGTAGTAAGACTGTTCTTTAAAGTGTAATGGGAGTGATGCAGCTCAAAATGGAGAACAAAATGTCTATCAAAGTTGTTGATTCTTGGTTGAAGTGGACTGCTTCGCTACTGCCACCCGGTCATCGTCTTCCTACCACTCATCATAAGGTGCGACATATCCTGAAAGATCTTAGGCTTTCCTACATCAAAATCCATGCATGCAGATATGATTGTATTCTCTTCTGGGGAAAAGATCTCGAAGACCTTGAAGCCTGCCCGATATGTTTTACAGAAAGGTATAAGTTGACTCCTGCAGGCAACAAGAAAGCGGTGAAGATACTTCGATATTTCCCACTTATTGATAGGCTGGAGCGGTTGTTCATGTGTGCTTTCACGGCCGAGGCAATGAGATGGTGGGCTGAGAGGAACTTGCCTGACGATGACACCCTTATACACCCTTCCGACGGAGAGGCTTGGAAGCACATGGTCAGGGAGTTTGATCATTTTGCAGCAGAGGTCTGAAATGTTTGGCTAGGGGTCTCATCTGACGGATTCAACCCTTTTGGAAACATGAGTCTTCAATACAGTATATGGCCAGTTATTTTGGTACCGTACAACCTTCCACCATGGATGTGCATAAAGAAGGAATACAATATGCTGACTCTGTTAATTCCGGGCCCGGGTTATCCAGGAAAGTGTCTCGATGTGTATTTGAGGCCTTTGATTGAGGAGCTTAAGTACCTGAGTGAGTGTGGCCACCCCACTTACGATAGGTTCAAAAAGGAGATGTTCCAGATGTATGCCATGCTTGTTGGCACCATCAGTGATTTTCCTGCCCGCGGCATGTTGTCGGGCAACGTTACCAGGGGTTACAGAGATTATTCAGAGTGCATGACGGTTGATTGTTGCAGTCCTCATTGCAGTAAAATTGTTCAGATGCGTCACCGTTGTTGGCGTCCATATGATCACCCATTTAGGCAGGATCCAGACGCGTTTGATGGGACTGTGGAAACAGGTGTGGCACCCAGGCGATGGACAGGGGAAGAAATTTTGGAAGTGTTGAATGAATATGATTTTGGCCAACTGAGCAATCATCCTGACATAGTCGCGTCAATTCCAGACAAGCCCGAAAGGTATAAGTTTTGGACACACAAGAGCATATTCTGGGAACTCTCATACTGGCCCAGGTTGCCTATCAGACACTACCTAGATGTCATGCACATAGAGAATAATGTGTGTGAAAGTGTTTTGGGCACAGTTCTTAACTTGGAGGGGAAAACAAAAGACATCCCTAAGGCACGCATTGATCTGAAAGCAATGGGTCTGCGGAAACATTTGTGGTTAAGAGATGGTAAGAGAAAAATGCCGCAAGCTCCTTACACTGTAAAGCCGAAGCATAAGCATGAAATTTTTCGGTGGCTGAGTAATGTCAGGTATATATTCTTATGGCTACGCAGGAATTTGGCCTTAAATTTTTACCGGATTATGGTTATATGCGAGAAATATAATTGTTGCCTATGGATATATATATATATATATATGCAGGTATCCTTATGGCTATGCAGGAAATATAAGCAGGTGTGTTAACTTCCGGGACAATAAGATGTACGGATTAAAGAGTCATGACTACCATGTACTGCTTCAACGCCTTTTCCCTATTTTCATTCAAGGGTACCTGCCTAAAGAGGTGGTGGAGCCGTTGGTGGCCTTGTCAAGATTCTTTCAGAAGTTATGCACCAGGGAAGTTAAAAAATTAGACCTCAGGGAGATGCAAGATGACATCATTTTTATCATATGCAAGCTTGAGAGGACATTTCCCCCAAATTTTTTCGACATCATGCCTCACCTGATGATCCATCTTCCCGAACAATTGTTGTTTACCGGTCCCGTACACTACACTTGGATGTATCCCATGGAAAGGTACAAATGATTCATACATTTGGTTTGCCTATGTTTTTATATGTAAATTCTTATTTTTTAAGTAAGTTAACATGCACTTGTTAACTTGTAGACAATTGGGAGCCTACAAGGACTATGTGAAGAATAAATATGCACCTGAAGGGTGTATCGCTGAAGCATATGTTGCGCACGAGTGTGTAACGTACACCAAAGTGTACTTGGGAGCGCTTGAGGACCCCCAACAACAGATGCCGATAGATGAACCCCAGTTCAACCTTTCTATCATCTCCAGTGACGTGGTAGTACAGGGAAGCTTGCCAAAGTCTTACAAGTTGGATGGAAATGAGGTAGCCATTGCCCACTGGTCGGTACTGATTAACTGTCAAGAAGTACAATATTGGAAAAACTATCATCTTCACTGCCCTGCTATTGCCGGAAATGTTGATTACCACAACAGGATGTTTGCAAACTACTTTGGTCAATGGGTAAGGGTATATGTGTATATGTCTATTTTTATATATATATCCGTATATAGCATGTATGTATGTACGTGGTTTTGTGGTTTCAAGATGACATAATTTCTTGTGTACGTATTACTGGACGTTTTCAGATGAACCATGTAGCAGATGATGGTTGCCCAGAGTGGTCAAACGAATTGAGGGTCCTGGCGATGAAACCGATAGCTTCAAAAGTTTACTCGATGTGTCAGGTCAATGGCGTGAAATTTATATGTGAAAATCGAGACGACCGACTGAAAACACAGAATTGTGGGGTGGTGGTCCATGGTGGGCAGGATGGCGTTGACTATTACGGTGTCCTTCATTCAGTTGTTGAACTAATTTATGGGAACCGCATGAAAGTGCACTTGTTCAAGTGTAGATGGTTTGTTACTAGCCCGGAGAACATAAGGACCGATCAGTACGGAACATTTTCGGTGAATACTGCTACTAGCTGGTATGAAGATGACCCTTTCGTTCTTGCCTCATCAGTGAAACAAGTGTTTTACCTTGACGATCTTCTTAACAAAGTCCCGTGGAAGGTGGTTAACCATGTTGCTCATAGAAACATATACAGTGCTGCCACACTTGGTGAAACCGCAGATGATGAGGAGTGTATACCAAGAGCCGACTGCATACCAAGAGCCAAACGCTTTTAACATTCCAGAATCATCTATGATTCGCCTTAATAATGTGAGATCTGGGAGTGTGGTTCGAATTACTGGAGCAGAACTTCTCGATGTTAATCCATATGAAGTTGACGCTGATTCAGATGACGAGGAACGGCACATATTGCCAGAGGTTACCTATGAAACCGAGTCAGACTCAAGTGATGAAGATGATTACGATTATCATCCTTAGTACGTTGGAAATTGTAGTCAGAAATTGTGGTCGGAAATTGTCAAAAGAAATTGTAGTCGGAAATCGTGTTGGAAATCGTAGTCGGAAATCGTAGTCGAAAATTGTAGTTATATATGGTCGGAAATGTTGTCGGAAATTATTTAGTCGGAAATTGGTCGGAAATAGGTCGATCGGATAATTTTCGAGAAATAATGACATTACCAACGAGTTGATAAGCAACTCGTTGGTAATGACATTACCCACGAGTTAGCAACTCGTTGGTAATGTCATTACCCACGACGTACGTCGTTGGTAATGTCATTACCAACGAGTTACCATGTAACTCGCCGGCAATGGTGGCGGTATTTCTAGACCATGCAGCTCGAGCTGCTCCCCATTTCTTCCTCTCCCTCTTCCCTCTCAAACCCCAAAACCTTTCAAAATTCAAAACCTCTCAAACCCTAAAACCTCTCTCTCTTCATCTCAACCCTCTCCTCAATCCTCTCTTCCTCTCCTCCCCTCTCCCATCCTCCTCTTCCTCCTCCCCCCACCTCCGTCGCCGGACAACAGTTGGGTCGAGCTCCACCATGGCAGGTAATAGCTCACTCTCTCTCCCTCTCTCTCTCCCTCTCTCTCTCTCATTCCACATTTTATTTTTATGCATTTTGATTAATAAATTTTTGATAATTGTGGGATGTATGTATGCATGTGGAAAATATTTGTAAAATGTAATTAAGGTATGTTTGAAAATTGTGGGAAATTAATGTGGATAATTGTGGGGTGAAGGAGAAATATATGTGATGTATATATGTGAAAAATTAATTAATTTATATGGAATGTATATATATACGTATGTTTGAAAAATGTGGAAAATTAATTAGCTAGGGTGATTTGGATTAATATGTGATGTATATATATATATATGTGAAAATTAGGTGAAATTAAGATGCATGATCGATGTATACAAAGTGTATATGTGATGTATATATATGTGAAAAGTTTAAAGCCGGAAATGATGTATGTATATATGTTAAGTTAGGTGATATAGTTGTTAATTTAACGTATAATAGGTGAAAAATTGGCTTCGGAATTTAACGTGTTTGGATTAAGGTGATATAGTTGTTAATTTAACGTATAAATTAAGGTGAAAAATCGGAATCAGAACAGTTTGGAACCACAACGGTTTTAAACTGGAACGGTTTGAAACCGGAACCGTTTGTAACATAACGGTTCCGGTTACAAACAGTTCCGGTTTCAAACGGTTCCGGTTCCAAACCGTTCCGGTCCCGATTTGTTATAGAACCGAAACGGTTTGGAACCGGAACCGTTTGGAACCAGAACTGTTTGGAACCGGAACCGTTTGTAACATAACGGTTCCAGGTTCAAACGGTTCCGGTTCCAAACCGTTCCGGTCCCGATTTGTTATAGAACCGAATCCATGACTATTACGGTGTCCAGGAGGTTTTGCGGCTAATTGGCTTCGGAGAGGTTCTCGAAATAGTGGAGGGAACAGTAGTCAAGCTTCCTCCTCGCCCGCAGTTAGCAACACGCCCAGTGGGCCAATGATGACTGCTCGCACGAGAGCCTTACTATAGGCGCAAGCTCAGGAGGAAGCTGCACGATCAAGAGCCGTGCAACCGGAAATCGAGGCTCGAGCCTCAGTCTCCAGACGCTCAATCAGCTGACGTCCCTCCGGTGGCAGAGCCTCAGACGAGCGACAGTCAACGGGGGCATCAGAAACTCCCTCAATCTGAATGCCCCATATTCGCCCGGTGCCTACTCCCGTTTCACGGGAATCATCTGAGACACATGGTGGTGCTGGCGCCTCACCATCCAGGCCTCGTCTATCTCCGCCGTCCGGTCTCTTCCTACCTGACGAGATTCCTGTGATCCCTGAATTCGATGATAGGGGGATGCCTGTTTATGTTGAAGGACGGCCGGAGTTCCTGACCGTGGAGGAAGCGTATAACTTCCTCCCGTTCGACCCCGTGTATCTTTGGAGTGTGAGGTGCACCAACCAACAAACGGACGATGCATGTAAATTTTATTTAACATCAGATTGATTACTTAATTATTACTTAAGACTTGCGATAGGTTCAATTAATGATATCAATTTGTTGACATTGTATTATTAGGCAATTTCGTTAATGGGACTGGAAAACGGAAAGGGGCTAGAGGCACCTGCACCGGGAAGAGACTTGAGCAGGCCACCGGCAGAAGGAAAACGCCCATAAGGGCCAATGAGGATGGCGAGGTGATCGAGGCATTCGACACCACGCGCAAATATGTCAGCATAGCCGGTGCGATCGTGCGGGACAAGGTCCCAATGCTTTGGCCAGATTGGGAATCTGTGCCTATCTACGTGAAGATGCAAGTGCATAATGCACTCAGTGTGAGTAAAATCGTATTTTCATTACGTAAATTTTACATTTATTAATTAAGTCCGAATAAATATATAATTTTACCTTTTATATATTCATATTGCAGGTGTGGTTTGACGTGGATGAAGTTCTTATTCACACGTGGGTAGAGCGTCAACTACATATGAGGTGATGTGCTTCGACTTATTTGAATATATATCGAGTTAGATTTTTGTTTATCAAGTGTTTTAATATCTCTAACTTTTTTTCCTTGTTTTAATATAGGTATAAAGAGTGGAAGAACGAGCTTTCTTCCCATTACACTGTATACAAGGAGCTAGGCCGAGGTTCTACCCCTAGCGAATTCCGGTTTAGGGAGTACGAGTGGCAGTGGCTGATAGCCCACTTCGAGCACCCCAAAGCTCAGGTATGCATCCTGAATATATCTTACAAGCCTAATGTATCGTATCAGATTGAAATAGTTAGTTACTAATTTTTTTCCATATGTTTATCAAACAAGGCGATTTCGAAGACGAACCGGGCGAATAGATTGAAAAACACCAGGGCCCATCATGCAGGTTCACTCAACTACATGAGTTGGTCGACTAAGGCGCAGCAACAACAAGAAGTGAACCCCTTGGTGTATATTCATCAGAAGTTCTATCCGCAGTGCCCTGACGAAGCGGTAAGTCTTTCGCCTCTCCATGTGTTAATAAAACTATTTTTCGATATTAATTTATTTTGTATCCTTAGTACGTTATTCATTTTCGCTTTTCAATTAGGCGAGAGTGGAGGAGGCGACCGCTGAAGTGACCATGAATATAGTTCGGACTAACCATCCTGACTACTCCGAGGAAGAAGTCACCCAGTATGCCTCTCAGATCGATCCACTTGATCGCCCTATAGCGGCTCAGATCATGGCAAAAGCGTGCGGGACTGGGAAGAATACATACTACTGTAGGGGAATAGGCTCGGCGGGCGAAGGAGTATTGAAGAACACTTCAGAATACTCTACCGGGTCAAGAAGTTCAGCTTCTAGTCGTAACCTCGCAGCGGAGCTTCAGAGGACGCATAGGGAGTTGGAGGAGCAAAAGAGGCAGATGGCCGAGTACCAAAACATGGTCCAGCAGCAGACACAGATGCAGGCTCAGATGTACACATGGATGCGGACGATGTACGAGGCTCAGACTACCGGACAACCGTTCCCCACACCTCCCCCGGTCCCTCCGTTCCCTAGCTATCCACCACCACCACCGCACCAGTCAACGCCAGAGCAAGACCAAGGTAGCCACCGGAATTCAAATGAGTACATGGATTACTTCGACCCTGACCCGCAAGTTCCTGGACCCTGACCTGTAGTTGTAGTTAATTTTCGTATCGTCGTTGCTATTTGTACTGTACGTTGGACATTTATGTGTACTGTTGAACTTGTATGATTGTACGGTTTATGTCTTTCAATGCAGGTTCTGGAATTGGGCCCAATCCAAAACCGCGTTTTTTTTCAAAATTTTTCCAGACATTGTCGGCGACATGGACCTAAGTCGCCGGCAATGTCTCACATTCCGGCCACGGCGGCGCTGACATTGCCGGCGACTTCCGTCGCCGGTAATGTCCTACACATCACCGGCGACTCAAGTCGCCGGTAATGTCTTGACATTGCCGGCGACTCAAGACATTGCCGGCGACTTGAGTCGCCGGTGATGTCAAGACATTACCGGCGACGTGAAACTCCGTCGCCGGCAATGTTAATACCGGCGGGGAATTTCTGGCGACGTCATTGCCGGCGACTTGTCGCCGGTAATGACAATTCTGGCGAAAAAAATGGACAAGGCCGGCGACGGCAAGTCGCCGGTAATGTCTCCATTTCTGGTAGTGATATTAAGGACATAAAAAACAAATTTGCTCTGCAGCAGTTACCAAAAACTAAAGGGTCAAATAAAAGTTTCCGACGTACTGTGGGCTCGTCCGGCGGCACGTCTGGCTAGCGTGATTTTTCGGTCAGGTTATGGAGGCTCTCTTGAGCCAAGTGTGTCTGTGGTGTAGTCTCGATCTCAGTAGATGTGAGGATATGAGAGTGGAGGCAAGTGGGTTTGTGGTTAATAATTCCAGGTTCGTGATGGGCAGACTCTATTGTGTTCTTCGGTTATTTTGTTCAAATCGCAGGGGACGGTGGTTATCGGTGGCGTGCAGAAGATGGAGCGGCCAACACCACAAAGGTCTGGCCGGAACTTTTGTGTCGACTACGTCCAGATTGGTCACCGAGTGATGGTGAAGCCTGAATTGGAGCAGTCGCCGGAGCTTTCCGTAATTATTCCATTTCGCCGGCGTAGGGGTGGTGGGATGTCGCTGGAGGTTTATGTGCGGTGGCGTGAGGATGGTTGGGACGGGCAGCGGATCCGACAATGGTGGCTGAAGCGTAACAGAGGTAGTCTTGTCTGAGCTGGGTTGTTGGCTTTAGTGTGCCCATCTTTGCCCAAATAAGGAACTGAGTTTGGGCTCAATTAGTGGACCAGACCTGGACAATTATGTTTTTTAATGTTTTAGTATGTTTTCAGGTTTTAGTTATGGCCTATCTTCGGCATGAAATAAGTCCTTCTGTTAGAAAGATAGAGCAAGTTGGGCTTTATGCCTTGGTGTGCATCGTTGATGACTCTAGTTAGGTTATGATCAGTCAAATTGACACAACCTTCTAGAAGTAGAATGAAACTTAGTGTCGACGACTCGTTAGTCGTTCGGCAGTATAGTAGGAAAGCTAGTCATTTGGTATTAATGCGTCAGTTTTGCATTATCTTTTCGATACTATGTTGTCATTATTGTAAGACAGATAGAATTGTGTTCGTCGCACTCTCTGCTAAATGGTGCGTACTTGAATACATAAGTGTTATGAGCAGCCTTATTATTATTCGAGGTACTCTGTTTGTGCTCATTGTGGTATGGGGTTAGGTTTGATCCCCCCCCCCTCCCCCGAGTATGTATTCATTAGTTTCATCTATAAAGACTTGAGGGCTGCCGCGCCGTCCTTCTTTAAAAAAAAAACTCTATATAGTAAGAGAGATGACCATTTTACAGCTATCAAACAATTAATGGTTAAATTTTCAAAACACCAAAAAATGTCATGCATACTCATTTACCTAATTATATTTCCACTCTCCTCTCTTCATTTTCTGCATTCATTGTGAAATGTGACTTTTGGTGTTTGGTAAAGACCGGACGAGTAAGTTAATTAAAACAAAACTTTTTCCATGAATAAAGAGTTAAAATTAAACAAAAAAAATAAAAAATCGTGACTCAAACCTAAGACATAACCTAAACTTTCTATGTAATGGTGATCCTACCTCTTGAAAAGAAGATAATAACTGAGGCTATTCAAAAATGTCTATCTATGGAGGAATAAAACGAAATGGGCAATCCTAGACTAAGCTTTGACTTTTGTTCCTTTTATCTAGATATATAATTAAGCTAGTTATCTTTCAACATATCTATATATGTCGCTTAGCCTAACAAAACAGGCAGCCGAACTCCACATTAGTACTCGAGCGTTTGAGTAGTAATGATGAATCGATAGCACTCATTGCTTATGCTAAATGGTTATTTGGAAGTCTCTAGCATTGCGAAAATTGCAGCACATTTATAATCAACCAACTAAAACTCTAAAAGCCATAGTCATCGCCAACCTTAAAAAGCTTGAATTGATAGCTACGTACACATTTAAAACCACAATTCTAGGCAAAGATCAAATCAAAACTAATTAAGCCAAGTGTGTGACCTATAATATTTAGCCTCCCTTCTCCCCGATCCGAATTGGCGATATGCATGTTCTTGGCCCAAATCACACCACATTGCCAATGCTTTACATCATCAAACTAATAGTTTTCTAGAGCTCGACTATGATGTTTTAACTTCTTTGGGTTTGGTCTATGATTGTGATTAAGATCTAATATTACTTTAAGAATTAAGCAGGCCAAAAGGAAGAAAGTGATCGAAAAGTGCATGCTTCTTGGCAATATGGCATCAGATTAAGCAATGCCATAACACTATTGCAAATGCAGCACTCATTTTTTACCAAACCAATGCAAGCTAGCTAGCTATTTGGAAATAGACAACGAACAAGAGATTTGTGTTCCACCAACTCCTACTCCACATCTTCGAGCCTTATCCAAACCCTCTCCAAAATATAATAGAAGTGGGGATCCAGAGTGAATATAATTTTTGTTTTTTCTTTTCTTTGTTGGTGTACGTAAATATCTACCTTAACTTGGTTTGCAAAACTCTCTCGCTCTCATGTCTCAAGTTGGATCTCAAGTTGCACTATACCATGCGCAATGAGGTATTTGTAATGAGGAATTGAAGATGATGGAATGAGACCAGATAAGGGTAACGAGTCTTTGACGTGCATATATCACAATCACCAACCCTGTTTGAATCCTTTAGACGACGATGAACATTTCCCGTTTAGTACGTAGTTATAATCAGTTAGTAGCGATAGTACTAGTATTAACTAAATAAGAAAATCTTTTCCCTAGAGATTATTGGCTATAAAGGATCTGAACCCTCGACACTCGATCTCGGTCTCGGTCTTCTCCAATCACCACGTTGTGCTCCTTTTGTGTAAGTACACATTTTCCATGATTCCATCGTATACTATTTAAGAATAATTCAAAAAAATTGAACGAAACTCTTAACTATGTGTTGATGCGATCGATGTTCTACAAACTAATGCATCGACACAAGTATATTAATGGGGTGTTTTGTTACTTTCGTCAATTGGGAAACAAAATAAGCGAAAAAATTATATAAATAGATAAAGAAAATGGCGCTCACATGCGCCCATGAAGCCATGAAGGTATCACCAACTAGGGCGTATACTTGCATGAGACTTACACGACGGTTTCCTTATGTACCAACTTCCACGTTTCTACGATCAAAGAAATCAAAACAAACAAATATAATTTTGAATGATACAGTAAAAAAAGAGGATATGGATTTAGGATAATCAGGATAATGTCTTATCCAATTTTACGGTAACATGTGAACTATAATCATAGCCACCACGAGAGTGGCGAGCTACTAGAAGTGTTTTGACTTTTCCGCCACTCATGTAAGCAGCCAAACTATTAACAGTTTAGACTAGTCAATTACCATGTATTTCACGAAGCGGATAACCTTTGCTGACTTGATCTTGCTTAGTCTTCAATCTACCTCTATTTCTTATCAATCCAAACAGAAATGTATCAAATAGTCTTCGATATACCTATAATACCCAAACAATTTCAATAAGTAATTTATTAACAGAAGTGTGTTCACGATCGAACGTAAAATTAACTTGTTTGCAACGGTTTACTAGGGAGGTTGGAATATCTACATTCTGAAAATTAATTGACTTTGGGATACACAAAAATGGGTCATATGTGAATTCATTTTCTACCCCTCAAATATCTCTATGATATGTCAAGGGGATGAAATTGGCGCCCCATTTTTTACATTTCATACCCCTCTTTTATATTTTTTTGTGTGCATTTTCATTACACTTTTACATTAAAAGATGAAGAAGAGGGGTGTGGAATATAAAAAAATGTGTGCCAATTTCACATCCGTATGTCAAATATCTCTATCATATTGTGATCTATTTTCTTATTTTGTTAGAGCATCTCTAACAGCTCTTGTAAAATCACAAAAATCTTGTATAATAGAGAATTTTTACAAGAGTTATTGGAGATACTCTTATGTCGATGAGTTGTAGTCTAGTGATAAAGGCACATTCCCCAATAATTAAGTTACTTGTTTGAATCTCATCAGACATTAATAGTAAAATTATGGTCAAAATCTCAAAAGAAAATTATGTTGAAGGAGAAAAATATAGAAGATACGCAATAGACTGAAACTGCGATTTTATTCATTGATAGATTACCTTATATAGGCATTACAATCTGTTACAAATTCATATCCCTATAAATCAGGGATTGAGAGAATATCTACTTCTATTCTAATTAGAACGAGACACACATCGGGATACCAGGAATATTATTTCCCTTAAACACTCCCCCTTGTGCTGCGATCCTAATAGATGATGCATAACCTGTTGCCTCACTAAAAACCTTGCCAAGCAAACAAAAATCTCTTGGGTAAAACAAAAGCTTGGCCGATCAAAGGGAAAAGGAGTACAACGCATCAACTACAAAAAATGACCACATGTGATGTAGACTCCCTCGGATGTCTATGAAATGAACTTTCCATAATCAGTACCTCAATCTTGGAGTTCAGACATGCGTCTCACATGCTTTACAAATGTAGATTTGACCAATGACTTGGTAAACAAGTCTGCAACATTATCTGCTGAACAAACCTGATTCACATGAATGATCAATAGCTGCTGTTGTTGCTGATTGAAGAAAAACTTCAACAATATGTGCTTGGTATGATCACCCTTAATTAATCTCAACTTCATTTGTTCAATGCAAGCCACATTATCCTCAAAGATACAAGTTGGTGTTGTAGTAGTGGATGGTAATCCACTAGTTCCTCGAATGTGGTGTATGATTAATCTGAGCTAAACACACTCCTTAACTATTTCATGTAAAGCAATGATCTCAAAATGATTCGAGGAAGTAGCAATCAAGGTACGCTATATTGATCTCCAAGAAATCGCTATGTTCCCCATGGTAAATACATAATCTATCAGGGAACATTCTTTGTGTGGGTCAGAGAGGTACCAAACATCAGCAAAACTAACCAAGATATCACAAGGTGTCTCTGAATAGAGGACTGCACTAGATGGTGAAATAGTGCTTGCAGCTTGACCATTACTCGACTAATCGAGGAGTGCCTTCAAAGCATCGAAGGTTGCCTTCAAAGCATCGAAGGTATGGCTCTGGTCCGTCTAGGGTGCAACTTTCGACGAGCCAAGAGGATAATTCGACGAGTCGAAGGCCCTGGAATCAGCATGCTGTGATTCAACCATCCATTTTCATGGAATTTCATGATTCTCTATGTATTCTTTGTAGGGAAAGAATAAGCCCAAGTCTATGGAACCCTTCAAGTACCTGAATATGTGATTTATACCATTCCAATAACGTTGTGTAGGCGCAAAACTAAACCGAGCTAACAAGTTCACAGAGAATGCCATGTCTGGTCTTGTGCATTGTGCTAAATATAACAAAGCTCCGATGGAACTAAGGTATGGCACTTCAGCTCCCAATATTTTCTCATCATCATCTTTTGGACGGTATGAATCCTTATTGGGTTCCAGACTGTGTACGACCATTGGTGTGCTAAGGTGGTGTATTTTATCCATGTTAAATTGCCCGAGAATCTTTTGGACATAAACAAACTAGTAAATAAGTATTACACCAACTCGATGTTCTAATTCCAAACCAAGACAAAATCGAGTCCTACCAAGGTCTTTCATCTCAAACTCGGATTTTAAGTAGTTAACCATCTCATTGATTTCTTTAAGAGACTCAATGATATTTATATCATTAACATAAACCGCTACAATGGCAAATCCAGAACTTGTTCTCTTAATGAACATGCATAGGCATAAAATAATCGTTCTTGTATCCCTTCGCAATTAAGTAGTCACTCAGACGTTTGTACCACATCCTACCAGATTGTTTCAATCAATAAAATGAACACTTCAATCTAATCACATGAGCACTCCGTGGTGTAGAGTTACTTGAGTTGAGTATGACCATGCTTTCCAGCGCTTTCATGCACTCCATAGAGATACGTTGTCACCACATTCATTAGCTGCATGTTCAGTTTTTCAAACACTACCAAATTGACAAGGTAGCGGAAAGTAATGATGTCCATAACCGGAAAGTATGTCTCCTCATAATCAATGTCAGGGCATTGAGAAAACCCTTGCACCACAAGTCTAGCTTTATAACACATGACTTCATTCATCTCATTACGCTTCCAAACAAAGACTCAATTATGTCCAACTGGCTTCACATTTGGTGGGCATAGCACTACCAGACCAAAGACCTGCCTTATATTTAGATATTCTAGTTCGGCCAGCATTGCTTCTTTCCATTTTAGCCAATCTGCTCTCTGCTGACATTCAACAACCGAGCGAGGTTTCACTTCATCGTTGTCAATAATCTCCTGAGCGACGGAATAAGCAAAAACATCATAAACTACCTTAGATGTTCTATCCATAACAATGCATGCATCATTGTTATTTAGTAAGATTTCACTGTTCTTTGACATCACATATGGGTCTGAAGCGTGCTCCAGAGATGCCATTTGGGAATTTAGAACATAATTGTAGTCAAGAACAATCTCATATGTGAGATTCACAATGTTGATGATGAAAAGATTTTATGCATGGATGGTCTACCTTTTCGTCGGCAGCTCATCTGTGGATTTTCTTGGTTTCCCCATTTTTCAGGTGGGAGCCGATGTCGGTGCTACTCCATCCACATGGCCAAGAGGAATGTTACTCTACCCTGGAGTTGCTTTAAACCGCCCCTTAGGGACTTCCAACCTTGCAGGAATATTTGCAGCAAGAATGTGTGATCTTGTCACTTTGGCAATGTCAAGGAAAGAGTCAGGCATCGAATCTACTACCTTCTGAAGATCAAGTATATGTCGTACTTCAATCTCACTTTGAGATATGCGTGGATCTTCTTGAAACATAGTGGGAGAAGGTTTCCACATCAATTCCTGACGTTTAATTGGAATGGAGGCATTCCTATCTTCCCCTAACGTCGGGAAGTATGTTTCTTCAAAATGACAATCTGCAAATCTTGCTATAAAGTGATCATGTCGAAGGTTCTAAGTAACGGACAATTTTTTATGATTCATAACAAACATATATGCTTAATCGACACTGAGGACCCATTTTAGTGAGTTGTGGAGGCACAATTAGCACATACACTGCACAACAAAAGATGCATAGAAACAAAATATCATACTCATATCCAGTTATTAACTGGTACGTACTAAATGGTTGGCATGTTACAAGTCTAAAGAGAAGAAGTTGGATCACATGATGTCACTAATTTGGAGCATAGCCTTCCATAGCCTAAAATAGTGGATTATAGTCTCCCTAATTCAAAGCTAACCTTTAGATCTTCCACCTCCTCTTTTATTATCATCCTAGGGTTGAAATGGAGTCTCCCAACTCAGCCAAATTCGAGCTCCCCTCTCACCCACAAAAAAACACACTTCATTTCACTCATTTTTTCAAGTTTAATTTGAGCCCTTTTTCTCTCTAACTTCTCTCTAGGGTTCTTTGTTGAGTTCTCTAGAGAGAAGCTAGATTTATCTTTCAATCTTCCTCCATTTCCTCCTCTATAAGCTTGAAGACACTTTGGAGCAAAGAAGGAAAAGTTAGAAGCACAAGGGTAGACTTGAAGAAGCTTGGCTTGTTTTGGGGAGATTCCCTAGTTATTTCTTCATCCTATTTACTCTATTGATGTATTTAAACTTGATTTTAATTATGTGTAGTGAGTAGTTCTATTTGGGAGGCTAGGGTTACAACCCTAGTCATGTGATGAACAAATGATGTCTTTAATTATGTATGACTTTTGGTGTTAGTGTATGCTATGTGATTATGTGTTGTGAATGAGAATTTTATGTGTTTGTGGATGTTTATTATGCTTGAGCTTCATGCCTAGTTTTTTATATGTATTTGTTGACCCTAGCTAAGTTGATGTATGTGTAAAGAGACTAAAAATGGCCCTTAAATAAATTAGCTACTCACTTAAGGTTAGATGAGCATGTAAACATGATTAGAGTATTTTCTAAGAGGTTTGCCTTGAGACTTGGTTCCCTTAGCACCTAGCATGAATTAGAGCTCCTTTGAGTCTCAATAGACTTGAGTGACTCTAGTTAAGCACACATTAAATCAAAAATATTATTGTGTCAAATCGTAGAATCTCTTAGCTCGTAACTCACTAGGTGCGAGTTGAGGGATTCACCTACAATTCCTCTCGGATTCTCTAATAGAGATTCGAGAAGGGGACTCTTCCATATATATCAAACGATATGCTTGTTGACTTCACAACGTGACATATGATCGAGATGCAAGCCCAAAATGGCTTGGGTCTTGGTTCTGATTCACAAAATACTTCAATGTTGGGCTCAAGTCATCAAGAGTTCGAAATGACCTGGGAACTTGGGTTCAAAACAAAATGTGACCCAAAAGGTCACGATTTGGACATTAACTTGTGTGAACAGACTTTAATCCAATACATAAACCGGGACATGGTTTGATGCATCATATGGCCAGCGGGACTTCCCTAGCCGATCATCTTTTCATGTACTGAATTTGTTTACTATTTTCGTGCACTTTGTAGTGTAATCATCAATAAATCAAACTTCGTTAATCACTCACCATAATTTTATCATCCCTTGCAATGCCAAGTCTCCAAAGGACTTGGCAGTGTGAGATTCATTTTCACATTTTGTTTTAGTCTTTGTGTCAAGTCGTGTCTAGTTAGTCGTAGTCTTTGTGCTAAATATTGTGAGCTAAGGAGTCTAAGTGCTTAATCCTCAAGGGTACGACACTCGACTTCCTACATTAAATATTTAAATGGTCCGCATTCCAGTTTGATATGTCCACAAATATAGCCATGGATTCTCTGTAAGAATGGTATATTTTTAGTGTTAACAACCGCAAATGAGGGTCTAGCCTGCAACTTTTCCAACGAGCAAGTTGTACAAAAAGAACGATTAGCATCGGAGAAATCCATAAAGGACTCTTATGGAATAACACTAGGTGTTGAAACCAGATTGAGATTATTAATCTCATTCACTCCATCAAATCCGATGGTTTTGGGGATTTTTACATGCTTCTCACCTTTGAAAAATGGACCATGAGAGTTTTTCAATATTTTGATCATCAACCCGGGTGTCCCAGTCAAAAATGTCAAAACTTGTATGAGGCTGTGTCACATACAATAGTAAGTGTCACAACATTGGATTCAATGATCCGACCTGTGGTAAGATATAATCCACTATGAATTGCCCCTAACTTTTCTAAGTTGTGCTTTCTATCGTACTCCTTCGAAGTTATGCATAAGAATTCTTTACCATTCTCACTATGAGTTTCCAAGTGTAAATTGTTGGCTCTAATGTTCTTAAAATTTATAAAGGTTTGGTTGGCCTTAGACACGTACAATGCATCAGTGATATAAATTTTAGTTCCAAGTGGTAACAACAATTATGTTGAACCACGTCCTTGTATAACCAGTGCGGAATCAATCATGGTTATCACTGATGATGTATATGGCACAAGATCAATAAATAATTGCCTATTTCACACTATAGTATGAGTAGTTCCGCTATCTACTAGACACTTGATCTCGCCTTCAAACATCTACAAAAGAATGTGAATTAATTAGTCTTCAAGACTTGTTGACCACTTTAAGTAAAGACTTATAGATTTACCAAAGAGTTGTGACTCTTAAAGAGTGCTGATATGACATAAGATCAATCCCAGGTGACCTCTTCGACTGGTTGATAAGAGCCACTCGATGGGTCAAAGGAACCCAAAATAAACTTTAATTTTCCGATAACTATTTGTCGATGGTATTTAGCTCGAAAATTTCCAAGGTGCTGAGAAGTCCACAAATCGTCTATTTGACTCAACCGTATGTTGATGTGCGTTGGCGTGCCACTTCTCTAGGGCAGAAGAATGTTGGGACGTAGCGTAGGCCACTACTTGACTTCTAAGAAGCGGTGTTATGGATGGGGAGAGCACCAACCTCGTCTGGTGGATCCTTTTTGCTTAGTAGGCCTAGGACTTCATAACTTCGTGTCTCGAGACGAGCCACGGAAATTGTTACTCCATAGCTCCTTTAGTGTGAAGCAGAGTAACTTCCTTGACGAGATTTGAGAGCACATGGGTGCATCCTCAAATATCCAGACACTCATGCTCCTTCGGGTGAGGATCTTTTGATCGACGATTGCTAGGGTTTCTCAAGACGAGAAGGTTGTTTTTCCAAGAGCAAAGTTCGTATGATCATGGATCCAAATTACGTAAAGATTTTCCCCATATATACGAAAATATGGTGCCTTATCGTAGTAACCCTAAGATTCCTTGCACTTAGACTCACTTAATGACTCTAATTGCCCGGATTCTTACTTCTTAGGTCTTTCAATCAAAATTTAAGATTTGATGACAAGATCGCTAAGGAATCCTTCCTCCTTTAGGAAAAGTAGCGTGCTAGGCTGCTAGTTTCAACCCATTATTATTAACACTATTTCCGTGAAGGCCACCGACAACGACCCATTTACAATATGCAACCCTTAAAAATAAAGAATATTTATTTTGGGCCTAAACATTGCCCCTCAACCCTCGAGATAAAGCTCAAGTGCAATCACAGAGGTTTGTAACTAAGACACGTTGTCTAGGATCAAACAATAATTCCCGTTCGCGACGCCACTTTAGCTCATTTCATTTCTAAAAATTCGCGCCCTTAATGATGCGACACTATTTAAGCATACACGATTTCTTAGAATCCCATTTCCCAAAACTGTCTTTTGCTTCCAGTTTCCCTGAGTGACTAAACTTCCCTTCGAAGCTCTCATTTTTTCTTCTCTAGACAACTATTCTGATCACCACCATGTCGCCCATTTACCAAACAAACCCCCAACCTCACATTTCGCAAGAGGTCGATGATACTTTTGTGAACACGGTGAGCTCTACCACGAAACGGAAGAATCATGGCTCCACCGTCGCTCTAAAGTTGTCCGATAACGCAACCAGCTAACCGAGGTCATTTATTTAGACAATGTTCAATCTAGCCCTCTTCCAGACCTTTCATACCGACCTCTGTCACTCTGCTCTGATCTTTCGGCAAACACCAGCAGTGCGGACGAGATGGAATCATAAGGATGTTCTTTGTCATTTCAGAAAGTTGCCATCAACTCCTGCCAATGAAAGGGACTGGTATCGTGCCCAGCAACAATCTGATCACCATTACTAGGAAATGGCTGGCATTTCTCACTTCAGTGATCTTTGCTTCACTTTACCCAAAGGGGGTAATCGAGCATCATTTGCCTCCGTGATGTGTTTATGCGATGCAAGCTGCAACTGCTTCCAGTTTCCTTGTGGGGATATAAGCATCACTTTGCTCGATCTGACAACCATCTTCGGTGTTCCCGTCGCAAACCCAGTATGGAAGAAAGGGGATCCCTACCTCACGAAAGAAACAACCAGCCAATTTCGACTGAGTTCCTACCTAACCTGGTTCAAAGGGTTCTAGGAAAACAAGACAGCCCATGGGGGTATTGCCTTCCTGGAATACTGGTAGTCAAAATATGTTTTCTGCGCCGCCTCTAGCAAGGTTAACAAGAGTTTGACAACCCTCGCCGAGGCTCTCTACGAAGGCACTAACAGGCCTTCCTCAATCCAACCTTGCCGGCCTCTATCGTATTTTGAGATGGATTTCTTTGGACCCGATGAAGTTTGACTCATCTGGACCACTCTGGATGGTAGATCTCTACCTACAGGTCTATTTTCCTATGTTTCACCATCCGAGCCTGTGACCATTCCAAGACGGGGTACTCTTGGGCAGGACACTCATGATGTTTCAACGCGAAGACTCGCTGACTTATCAAACCAGCTTTATGACTTTCTGCTCACTTAGTGGCTTCCCATCAGACACTGCTGAGCTGATTATCCAGCTCGCTTCCCAAAAGACTTGGGCGGCTGGCTTCCTCCCTTCGCCTGGGCAAAGTGACGCAGCAAGGATAAATTTTATCCAGAGCCACACATATGGTGACTTGAGAGTTCCTAACCCCAACAAAGTCTACCACAAGTTATACGCTCCCAACCACTTCTCTCGTCAGCTTGAGGTGACCCAAGATGCGTCGTTGCCCCTAGTCAATTCTATCAATCATTATAGCACCTGATGAGCATACTTGAACCCTGTCGCAGCTGACCTAAGATGCGTCGTTGCCCCTAGTCAATTCTGTCAATTCTATCAATCATTATCAGAGGAAGCCTTTATTGTCCCCCTCACCCCCTTATTCGGTGTGACTCACCACTACTAAACTTGGTGGGCACAATTTTGGGACCGGATTCATACCGTGTAGCTCATGATTCTCTTTCTCCACCATCTTCAAGAAGTTTGACTCATTCTTTGTTTCCCCCTATGGTAAAGAAACCCTGCGATACGATGTGCCAGACGATCCTGACATCCTGATGTCATGGCCCACGGTAAGTGTTCCAAACCTCTAGTACTTTAATTTTTCCACTGGTATTAGAAAGTCTAATTGTTTATAGACCCTGAAGGCCAAAAGAGGCACGAACCTATGGGCAGTCCTGATGCAGGCCTTTCGAAGAAGTCGAAGAAGAAGAAGAAGAAGAAGAAGAAGAAGAAGAAGAAGAAGAAGAAGAAGAAGAAGAAGAAGAAGAAGAAGAAGAAGAAGAAGAAGAAGAAGAAGAAGAAGAAGAAGAAGAAGAAGAAGAAGAAGAAGAAGAAGAAGAAGAAGAAGAAACACTCTCGTTATGGTAAGTGTACTGTTTCTTCAGACTTACAACGCAAAGCAGGCAACAATGAAAACAAGGAAACCTCACATGCTCAACTTGTAAGTCCTTATATATATCACACTTCTGGATTAAACCCATTCCATATGAATCTCTCTAGTTTCAAGCTTGAACATTCTGACTCAGGTCCCCCGCAAGAGAGTGTGACACTTTCCCCTGGCGGGTGAAGCCCGTGACCTTCAGTGGGGTCCACAACACTGTCACCTCTAAACTTGCTCCACTCCTTCTCTCCTAGCCCAGCCTAGATGAAGCTTCAGGAAGTCTGATGAAATCGAGTCCCAATGTGACCAACAGGGTCAAACGCATTGGGCAAACCCATGGAAGAGGAAGTCTGTCCAATTTGGGAACTCTGAGGTCCCTCTTGACTATTCACCCACCTGCCTCTTAGGCCAGCAGCAACAGTTGTCACTGATAAAGGCTTCTGACAACTACCTTTGCGAGGTATCACTTTTCCTTTCTCAGGTGTACTTAGAATAAGGATACTCTGCTTCTATTTTATTTAACCTTCATAGTTTTCGCATCCGCAGGCCATGAGGAAACTCAGCCTGAGGCGAGTCACTCGGTCAATATACCTCCTAAGGAGGCTGCTGATATTGATACTGTTGATAACGAGGAGGTGACCTCCAACGCGAACGAAGCCACTGCCCACGTTGTTGATGACAACAACCGTGAGATAGTAGGGTTTTCATATTTTGCCAATGTTAACTTCAGTTGGCACATGCACTTTTATTCTCCTGAGGAACGACCAGAGGCTACACTGGCAATGGTACCCTTCTCTGATCCTCGCTAAGAGGAATGAGCAGAGAGCCTTAGCGCTAGGCCTCAAAATGATATTAACGATGACCTAGTTGAGCCTCCGATAGACTGCTCACCAGAGACTCCAACCCCGCTCGTCCTTAATGCCCCTGGCCATACTGAGGTGGGTAATTAAGGATTTGATTTTTATAAGCCTGAGCACCTACCCTTTGCTTATTTCTTTTTACACTTGGCTTTTCATGAACATGGGCCTTCAAATGCCTTAACTTTGTTTGGAAGTGCTCCAGAGACTACCCTAGGAGACATCCCAGAAGAAGCAACTGTCACCAAGCCTCTTTTGCCTTCAGACAACACTCCAGTCCTTGCTATAGAGCCAAAGACCGTCGAGGAGAAAACTTTTGCAGCCGCCATCCAAGATGCTCTCAGAGTGCTTACGCCTGGTCCAGAGGATTTTTACGATCCTAGCTTGGAGTTTTCCCAGGCCTCGAGATCAATTGGCTTTGTTGCAGATGTCACAGCTGTCTCTGCCCAGGTTCGTGATCTCAGGTCATTATTTGACAAGTTTCTGATCACACGTCTTGGGCCCGTAGAGATTGCTCTTGCCAAAGGTAGGATATGATCCCTTCTTAAACTCGATCTTGATGACCCTGAAGTCCTTAGGATGATCCCAAGTGACGTTATAGAGCTACTGCCCAACACTCCCCATGTGCTCATTCCTATGATGAGTCGATATCACTCGAGTCTACAAAGCCTTCAGGGATTGCAGTTGGAAAAGGATGAGTAGTCTCATCTCCTGCGCCAACATGCTGAAGTTAGGCGGGAGTGAGCATAACTCGTCCAATCTAACTGCCACCAATTGTAGGATTTTCTCAAGGGGATTGAGGATCGTGACAAAGTCTTGGTGGGAAAAAAAGTGGAACTCGCCAAGCTTTAGGCAGAGATAGCTGCTCTGCCAGCCGCTTCTGGGCCACCCCATGTGACCGGCGAGCAACTACTGCAAACAAATGCTACTTGGGTTAATTCCCTTGTGGAAGTTGAGAAAGACTTTTCCTCATCCTTTGACGCATTCTTCGACAAATGGGCCAAGTACGAGCATGCCAAATTAGAGGTGAAGCTGACTCTTATCTGTATGTAGGCCATGGGCCTTTTGTATATTTATCAAAGTTTATGGGCCTTAATTTGTACCAAACCAGGATTTAAACTTTAACACTAATTTCTCATTTAAATTGTTGTCAATCTCATGAATAATTTTAACATACCCATGATGGGCCTCAATGATAGGCCTTACTTACAATTTGATTTCGCACCACGCCAACTAACAGGCTTAGCCAACTTAATTGGTTTACCTATTCAATATTTTAAATTTGAATGCATACGTGTTATCAAATCAATCACATCGCTCTCCAACTTTCAAGGAACACGCCTTCTCCCTGCTATCGTCCAGGAATAAATGGCAGTAATCATCCAATCTTTGAAAGAATGAACCATCATTAAAGCGGTTAGAATTTAGGAGCCAACGTATCTTCACCATTAATTGGTGCATTGAACCGATGTCTTTCATTGTTTCATTTTCATGAAAATTCTCTAGGGTTAGACTCCTATAAATATCCTTGCTTAACACAACCCAGAACATTCGGTCCCCTCTTGGTCAGAGCAAAGATTTTGTTCTTTTCAAAGTATTTCCTCTAGTTTTGCAGAAAAACCTTTCCACCAGACTTCACGTATCTTATCCCAGACTTTAGATAGTGATATCCATGCCCAAACCTGGGCTTGGTAGTGATATCTACGCCCAGATCTGACCTTTGTAAAACTGCACTTAGAACCTCTGGGAGAGCAGAGTCCCAATGCTGGGGAGGGTCCTCGTTGTCGCTACTAGGTACCAACAGCCTTGCATTCATCTTTCAAGGGAGCTGGATACACCCTGTATCAGTGATGATCTTTGAGAAGATCATTGACCGAAAGGATGCAACCCTCCCCTTTTGGTGGTCTTTGGCCCGGTGTTCCAGTCCCTATTTTTCTTGTAGCAGACCTTTTGGTCTAGACTTGCATGCCACTTTTCTTTTGGAAAAGCTTTTCGTGTTTCACTTGTATCCATTTTTTTTATGGTATCAGAGCTTATGGACGCAAAGTCATTGTAATAGTTCATAACTGTTAATAAACTCGATTCCATGTATTTATCGTGTATACTATTTTTTTTTAGAATCTTGTGTTAGACTCTCCAGCAAAACAAAGTAGAACTGCACTGATTTAGCCACTTGTATTGGCTTTGTATTCACGAAACTTGAAACAAACCATATTGATAGTCTCACGTATTTTGGCCACAGGAATTGGCAATAAACTTATTCAAACTTACAACGAAGTTTCCTAGTTTACAACGTAAAGCATATTGAAAAATTTGAAAATTTTTGACAAATTTTTCCCATAGGGGTTGGCCTGTACTGTATACTATATATGTTGCCCATTGAGTTTGATCATGCGAGCAATAATAAGCGAGAATGGGCAAACTCAATTAAGTCATTACAGGTGGATCATCATCTTCCCACGCTGGAGTGATGTACTTTTTCAGGAAACAACCATTGATGGGGTTCGCATGAATTATACCATCGTAATCGCGAAGACAAACTGCACCTTTTCCCAAAAGGCGATCGATGACATATGGGCCTTCCCACTTGCAAGACCACTTACCGCGACCGTCTTGTTTCTCGTCAAGGGGTAAAACTACCTTCCATACTAACTCTCCTTGCACGAAACTCATGCCCCTTGTACAACTGTCATAAGAATGAGCTACCCTTTGCTTCTCGTCACAGAGATGTTCGTAAGCCTTTATACACTGCTCATCTAAGTCCTCCAACTCCTACCAAATCGCTTGGACGTAGTCCTCATCAATCAAGTCATGCTGCTCCATTACTCTTAGTGATTGGACGTTGATTTTCTAGGGTAAATGGTGTCATGTACAAACATCAAGGACTAGGGAGTTGTCCTTGTGGGGTTGTGCTTGTTTGTACGATAGGCCCACAGGGTGTTGAACAAGTTGGCATGCCACTGACGAGGGTTGTCCGCGAGCATGCGTATAAGAGTGTATAGGATAAGCTTGTTGCTCACCTCCACCTAGCTGTTGGACTGAGCATAATAAGGAGTAGAGTGTAGGAAGTGAATACCCAAATCCTGCATCAAAGTGTCGACTTCGCTAGACATAAAGGTTGTCCCTCTGTCTGAAATAAAGCATTGTGGAATACCAAATCTGCAAATAATATCTTCCAACAAAAAGTTACGACTGGTACTGATTGAAGCTACTTTTAAAGGCCTTGCCTCCACCCATTTAGTGCAGAAATCCGTAGCCACCGTGATGAACTTGTGCTCCTCGGAAGAGTAATGGTGAATCATTCTGATTAAGTCTAATGCTCAGCCTCGAGAAGGCCAAGGATTTATGATTGGTTGCATGGGAATATTCGGTATATAATTGACCGGGCAATGCGCATGATAGTTTGTGCACTCTTTGGCGAAAGTAATGTTGTCCTTGAGGATGGAAGGCCAATAATATCCATGACGCCGCAGTAGCCAGCGCATCTTGGGGCATGCTTGATGTGCCCATGCTGCCCCTAGGTGTACTTGTCTCATTAGCCGCTTAGCATCTCGACCGTACACACATCGTAGGAAGATCCCTTATTCCCCTCACCTATATAACTCATCGTGTCTTAGAACGTAATTATGAGCCAAAAAATGGATGTGTTTGTCGATGGGGTTAGATAGGTTATCGCCAATTTGTATCTATGTGATCGAGTGTGGCCACATACCATTCATTGTTTTCTTCCTGCCTGGCTCTAAATGATGGTAACGCATATTGCTCTACCTTCAGAATTCATTCACGAACTGCATCCTGGAGGCTGACGCATGTAGCAAGTTGAGCTAATTTATTGGCCGCCTGATTTTGGTCGCGAGGGATGTGTTCCAGTGTTACTTTGGTTTTCCAGTAGTTTAGCTGCCCTTTTTGCATACAACTTGAGTATGGCACCTTCTTTGTATTTTGTCTCCAATTATCATATGATGAACAAGGAGTCCCCTCGGACATATACATCAGTGATGTTTAGGTTTATCATCATTTCCAGACTAATGATGACCGCCTCATACTCAGCCTGATTGTTGGTACAATGGAAATTCAGCCTAGTTTAAATTAACCAAGACTAGTCCTGCCCCAACCATGGTACTAGTGTTGGAACCATCTGTGACAACCCAAACCAAAATCTACGTATTAATCAGCACGAAATTGAGTTTTCACAGATTAGTCGCATAATTGGGTTTGTTAACGACTATTTCATCGGGTGAGAATTTGTGTTGACTTCCTTCATGAGAACTGTAGAGTATTTAATTCCAAGCTCATGGGAATTTTTGGGGAATTTTTCGGATAAGCGAACTATGTTTTATCGAGTTTTGAAGTTGGTTGGTAAAATGTATTAATTTAATTGTTGATTTAATCGTGACCGTCCAATTTGGATCAGATTGAATTGTAGCCGTCGATTTGGGGATGGTATGTGTACGATATATATATGGTATTAATACGAGACAAAATTAGAAAGTTTCCATTTTGGGAAAATGCTTGTTGACCCACGTTGACCATGGGTCAAGTCGACCCGTTTTGGTCACAAAACTTGTCGCCAGCGGTGTGCTCTTTTCTGGCCATATTTGTCCGTGCTTCCTTGATGGAAGTTGTTGGGCTCGACTTCAAATTCATAGGTAGATCGCCCTCATTGGTGGCCGGAGGAGGAAGAACAGATGCGAAGAAATTCGGCGGCGGCGGTGGTAAATCGGCGGAGATGGTGGCGATGATACCGGCGGCGTTGAGGATCGACACCATAAGGGTTTTGAAGCCCTTGGGATGGTGAGTCTATCCCTAGTGGTCTTGGGTCTTCCCGTGGCCGGTGGTGGCCGATCGGAGGAAATGATTCCGGCGAGGTTTTCGAACTTCACGGTGAGTTTTGGATCTTTTCCGGTTAAAATTGGGCTTAGCATTTAACTTCAAAGTTGATGGAAATGTTGAGATCTTCAAATTCATGTATAGGTCGAAGATTTCTGGGTCGGTTGGAATTCTAGCGGCCAGCGGCGTCCCCAGGCGCCGCCGTACGTGGCGGAGCTCCGACGACATGTATTTTCGACAAAGTTTTATGTCGTTTCGCTCGTTTTCACATGCCGAACACAATGGTGAGGTTTTTAGGTCGATTTGAGTGTTTTATTTTGGGAAGAGAGGTGTTTGGGTATATTTTGGGAATTTTGTTATCCTTGTCGATATTTTGAGAGATACGATTTTCTAGAACGCGGGGTTCTTGATGTATTTGCTCCGTATGTTGAAAGTCAGTATTTATTGATCGTATCCCTGTTATTCAATTGATCGTGATCGAGTGTTTGGCGAGGGATCTTCCGCCGGACCTCAGAGTTAGCTTCGTACTGTGAGTGGACATTTTATTTTTACAATTGATTTGCGAGTCTTGATTTATGCATTTTACGAGTATGCTTTATGATTATGCATTTACGAGTATGCATTTATGATTATGCATTTTATGAATATACATTGGTTTGGAGGCACATGTGATTTGTTTTTACATTGAGTATGGATATATGGATGCATCGATGTTATGGCCTCTCGGCTGATCCCCGAGATGCTCTGGGAGGGTTACGTCTATATGAGCACCTGGCTCGTAATTCACAGTACCCGGGAGAGTTACGTCTTTATGAGCACTTGACTTGGGCGTGTTGTAACTTTGAGGAAAATGTACTCAAGTTACCGCCTCCACACACACAGTACCCAGAAGAGTTACGTCTTTATGAGCACTTGACCTGGGCCTGTTTGTTTAGACTCGCATGATTTTATGTGCATTTATTGTGAAAAGCATGTTGGATTTATTTATGCGGTATATTATGATTTACGTCCACTCACTCTAACGGTTTTATTATTTATATGCTTTTCTCTGGGCTTTTTGGTTTTCGTCGCCCAAATTTTAATTTCTTTCCCGTGGTTGCACGTCATCGCAGGAGGCCTAGAGTTCAAATCACACTTTCCTTCTAGTAGGTTTCCGCTGTAACCTGCTAGTCTTGTATATTTTGTAATTAGAAGTCGCTCTGAATACTTGTGTTGTGTTTTTCAGTTTGAGTTATACTCCTGAATATTTTTTGGATTTCTTGTAAACCTTGAGTTTAGTTATATATATATATATATATATATATATATGGATTTTGAGAGATCCGGATGGGATATGGCGCCCACGGTTTGGCATTTGTGGATATATGAAGAAGTGTGTTTTCTGCTGCAGGTTATATGGTATCGCGCATTATAGAGTAAACTCTGTCAAAATGATTTTTTGAAAGGTCACGTTTTTAGAAGGGGTTTGATTCCGGTTTAGGCAATTAAATCAGGGTCGGGTCCTTTCACCATCAAGGTATAAGAGCCAGGGGTAAGTGTAGTACGTAACATCTCCAATTCCTTGCCTTTGCGAGCGTCCAACATTGGGTGATGAGTTAGAAATTCGGACACTGCCTGGCCTTTGACTCCCTTTTGTGGAACGTATTGCATTAAAAACTTGGAAAGGGCAAAGATCCACTTCCCAATATAGCATCTGAGTAAAGGCCGTAAGAGCATGTACTTCACCAAATCTATTTGAGCAATCACACACGTGGTAAAGGATACCATGTAGTGCCTCAATTTGCATCCTAAAAAATACAAGGTTAGGCACAATTTCTCCATGGGAGAGTACCTTATCTCATAATCGGTGAGTGTGCGGCTGAGGTAAAAGATGGCACGTTCGGTGTTGGTTGTATCGTCTTATGCCAACAAACTCCCAATTGAATTCTCGGTAGCAGATATATAGAGTTTGAGAGGCACCTCGAGTCTTGGTGGTACCAGAACTGGCGAGTTAGTGAGATAGGCCTTGATGGTATGAAATGCTTCTTGATGGACATGTTCCCACAAGAAATCCCTTTGATTTTGAAGCTTGAGTAGCAGCGAGAACGGTTGAACCTTTCCTGCTGCATTAGCTATGAAATGCCTCAAAAAATTGATCTTACCCAACAAGCGTTGAAGTTCTTTCTTATTCTTTAGTGTGTTAGCACAAAGTATTTCCTTCTTCTTGTCATCAGACACTTCAATCCTCCCTGGTGGACCAGGAAACCAAGAAATTCTCCCACTTGGACTCCAAAGACGCACTTAGTCAGGTTCATCTTTAATTGATGAAAGCTCATGTGATCAAACACCTTTCTTAAGCCATCTATATAGTTTGTCCTGTGCTTGGTTTTAGCCACTAAATCATCAATATAAACTCCTCTGATTTTACCTATGAGGTCATAGAAGATCAATGACATGGTTCGTTGGTAAGTGGCGCTCGCATTCTTGAGTCCAATCAGCATGTCCACGTACTTAAAAACACCAGCAAAACCCGGGCATCTAAATGCCATCTTGTGCCTGTCAGCCTCAGTCACTGTAATCTAGTGATACCCCGTTGTGCCATCCATGAAGGACAACACCCCATGGCGAGAAACGGAGTCCACCAGCAAATCTGCTACTGACATGGGATATGCATCCTTTGGAGTGGCATTGTTGAGATCGTAGTAGTCAACACAGACTCGCATATTCCCATTCTTCTTCCTGACGGGGATGACGTTAGAGAGACTTGTTATATTTGGCTACTCTGATTATGCCTGACATAAGAAGTTTTTGAATCTCTTCTTTGACTAGAATTGCTGTCTCGGTATTCATCCGACACATTTCTTACTTCACAGGTTTCTTTCCTTCTATGATTAGAAGGTTGTGACACATCAAGTCTGGCGACAATCCTAGTATATCCTCATATTTTTCTGCAAAGCAATATGCGTACTCGTGTAGTAACTCAATGAGCCTTTTTCGTTCATCGGGTTCCAAGAAGGTACTAATAGCCACAGCTATTGGCTCTTCTGCAGTTCCTAGATTGATTTCCTCTATGGGATCATTGACTTTAGGTGGAGTATCATCCAAGGCTGCTGGAGCTAGTTGGATGATCTCATCCTCTTCCGATTCGTGCAGCACATCGTCATCCACATATTCCAAGGCTGCAATTATTGGAACATTCTCGTAGACTTATTTCTCTATTAGGTATTCGTGTAGACATTTGTGGAGCGAGTAACAAGCCTCTTACTCTATGTCTGATAAAGGCTCTAACATTGGGATACCTTTGGTGGCAACTCAATGGTGTAAGGGCAATGTTCGTCTTCGTTCACTTGTATAATGCCCCATTAAGCTGATTGAAAGGTGGTCACCCCAACGGGGCGGCCCTTCTAGTTGATCCTGCATACTTCCAATGACCTTATGTCTCCATTGTAGTAGCTAGCGTTGATATTGTTAGCTGACACCGAGTATGGACGAGGATTTGCGTCGATGACCTCCGCTTCACCTGATTCCATGTTCCATAACACCATCTATTGGTAGAGAGAAGATGGCACACAATAGCTCCTATGAATCCAGTCTCGCCTAAGTATACTGTTGCATGGTGTCGAGCATTTTGCCACAAAGAAGGTATGTGTCCCAACTGCTAGTCCAAGCACATAGAGAAAAACAATGCACATGGTCTTAGATATGTTACTTTAGAAAATCCAAACATTGAGTGCCATCTCTTGAGTGGCAGACTTTGGGATGCCCAAAAGTCCCATTGCTCTGACTGTGACTATCTTCATGGCAGCTCCTTAATCAACCAACATTTTGTTGAGGGATATCCCTTAAATCTTGGCGGAGACATATAATGGTCGCATGTGCATAGCCATATTCAAGGTTGGTTTGTTGAAAAACATGTATGCCTTTCTTAGCGACAAATCGATCTTTGGCTGCACCGAAAGCAGTTATTGCTCTTCTTTCTCTTCCTCCTGGTTGGTCCTTGCCAGGTTGCTCACTGTATTTTGTTTGCCCAACACTACCTCCCTAGCGAGAAGAATTGTTGAGCTTGATTGCACACTTATCGATCCTGCAAATTTGGAAGGTGAGACAAAGACCATATTCACGTCGTGTTCCTCACCATAAACCTTGGTTTCTGGTTCCTTATCTTCGCCATAGTCGACTAACTCTTCGTCGTCGAAAGCGTCTTCATCTCCACCTGTAGTCAGACCTTGTGGTTTAGCTTCTGCCATGTCTTGTTTAATAGGGTATATGGCTCCTAGAGCTGCTACGAGGTGGTCTTCAGAGGCAACCTCAGATGTAGGTTCGACACTAGCAGGAGGAAATAATCCACTGCTCTAACTTACTGAGGAAGAAGTGGTCTGGGTTTGAATTTAAGCCAAGGCCTTCCTCCAACAGTGGCTTGGGCCTCCACCTCATCCCTTTTGTTTCACTTGCAATGACCTGTGCTTCGCTGGACTCAGCGGCACGATGGAGACTTTTGAGTACAACAGGCCCTAGGCCTTTGGAGCTGGCGACCTGCTTACTATCCCTGGATCTCTTATGGACCCACTGAACCTCAGGGGTAGGTTCTTTACTCTAAGTCTTAGATCGCAACTCAGGATTCTGAGAAAAGATGTTGGGTCTAGCTGCCCAGACGTTAGACTCACGAGACTTCTTACCAAACACTACAATGGGGTTGACTGCTAAGGTAATGAGTCGTCGCTGCTGCTGCTCGGGTGTGCGGTTCAACTCATCTGGCTGAACGAGGGCCATATCTAGTGTCTTCTTGGCCTACCCAAACCAGTGTTGTAAGTTCTTGCACTTTCTAGGAGTAACCTCAATAGCCTTACCCTTCTCCTTGACATACCAAACGTCTTCTTTGGTGATGTTCCCTGACGCGAGTGGGATGTAGGGCTTGGCAAGATTATCTTGCGCCTGGCATTCTGCTGCTACCGTTGGTTTCAGGAACCGTTCTACTGCTCACATCCGCTTGTAGGCCTGTGAATTTCTTATGTTCAACTCCCTTAGGCTTATGGCTTGGTAATGCTCGGGTGGTGAAATCAACTATGGGCATACCTTGATTGCCTCCATAAGCTCCTTATACGATATCTTCATACTACAGTAGACTTTGCATCGCGAGCAGAGCGCTAATGAGGATTCTGCCTTTGGGTTGACCTTTTCCTTTTCCTTTGCGGGAGATGCTGACCTTGTTTCTTTAACAACTTCTCCCTCAGTCTAGATGTCCAGGGTCTGCTTCCTTTTGTTAGGATTAAACCTTTGCACCTCTACCATGCTTACCATGAGGTTGTCACCGGTATCAGTGTCTTGGCCCAAGTCCTCGCCCTGCAACTCAATGGCTATCTCGCCCTCGTCTATCCATCACTGAATCCTGAATTGCAGGCACGTGAAAATGAAAATACGAGAGTCCTTCTGAACTTACGGGGTCTGGCAAGGGTCCACTAGGTACTTCAACGATTTTTGCTTGAATTAGGTAATCTAGGATTTTTGATACTCGTGAAACATCATAAGTGAACCGTTGCTTCAGTTTCTTCGCTGGTGGAGGCTTCTCGCCAAGCTAGGCCTTAGATGCCGGAACCACTTATTTAAGCTTCTTGTGAAAAGGTGGTAGTGGCCTAGAATCAGTGTTTGATCCTCCTCCATGGCCAAAACCAATCACTCGGTAGTCCAACATGCTTTGGACAATATTCTTCAAGCTGAAGCACGAAGAAGTTATATGCCCAAACTTGTTATGGTACCTGCAAAAATAATCGCATGGCCCCATGTAAGCCAGGTCTTCCAGCCCCTTCACAGGCCTGTAGTTGATCAGATCCTCCATGATTAGTTCATCAAGGATTTCGTTCATATGATCCTTGATGAACGAAATCCCTGTATTTCTATGCCGCTACGGCCTAGAAGTCTTTGCTGGTTGCACTCGCCTAAGCTCACTCGACCTGCTCTCACTCTTCTCTACCTCTCGCTTAGCTGGAAATCCCTATATTTCTACCATGTTGATCTGTGGGTCAGAGAACAGGTGAGAATCCACCAATGAGACCGTCTTGGGTGATGACTCCAGAGAGAGTTTGCCCTCATTGATCCACTTTTGGGTTTGGTCTTTAAGTTTGACGTAATCCTTGGTGGAGTGATTCCACATGCCATGGAACTTGTAGTACTTTTTTCCTTTAAGTTGCTCAGCGTTGGGGAGAGGTCCAAAGTCTGTCTTCGCCACTCGCGAGCTGAGCAACCCGTCCAGGATCTCGTGAACCAAATTGTCATAATATGTGTACGTTTCGAACTCTGTCTTGGTAAAAGCAACTGTCGAGAGCTTCGCTAGACCTTTGCTCTGCTAGAACTTTCACGGCCTAAGCACTGACTTAGAAGTCAACTTGACAACGAAAATATGCTCGCCTTCGGACTCGTACTCCTCGTCAGCAGAGTCTTCATTATAAGGCACATTTTTTGGCTTGTTTCTCTCCGAGTAGGACACCCTAGGCGCATAAGTTCCTTTCGATGAGTTTTGCATGTTGTTCCTCTCCTGCATGGCATTGTATGCCTTTGTCACCGCAATGATGAACTTGTTGAGCGAAGGATGCTTACTGTTGAGGAATAAACGATGGTATTCCTTTAGACCATTGATCGACATGTCAATGATGGTATCCTTTATAAGAGGCGTCTTGCACAAAGTATATTTTGATCTGAAGCGATGTAAGAATATCATCGGGCTCTCGGAAGGCGCCTGGCTCATGGCCACCAACTTGTTAATGTTGGTCTCTGGCAAAGTCGTGCCGAAGTGATCGACAAACAGCTTCATCATGTCATCCCACTCCTTTATGAACTGCAGGGCGAGGCCCGTATACCAGATCATGGCTGAACTGGTCAAGGAAGAGTTGAAAACCCTCAATTTCAATTGTGGGTCTTCCCCTTATGGTCCAAGCTGCAATGTGAAAGTAGCCAAGTAAGTGGATGCACTCCTGCTTCCATCCTCGCTAAAGGTCTGGAAGTTGGTTGGCTTATAGTTCTTGGGCCATTGTCAGCCGGCATTGATATCCCTTAGCAATGGGAAAGGGGTCAAATAGGGCTGGTGAGGCTTGGCGACCTGTAATTGACACTGGTTCATGAATTCTTCGAAATTCTCCTGCCAGGTGGGTGGGAAACTCTCGGCCTGCCGCTGAATCCTAGCAAGATTGGACACAGACTTGTTGAGCTGCCCGATGTCACTATCTGCCTTTGAACATGTCTAGCATGTCCTTTTGTCGCGTTAATGTGACCTCGAGAGCATTCAAGAGCTCGTCCTGCAATTTTTCTTGCCCTTCCAGTAGTGTTGCAAGTTAAGCCTTCTGAGCCACTTGCTCCTCCAAGCCTCTGGCGAACTTGGCCCTTAGAGTGACTACCTCAGCATTGGTAGCCTCTGTCTTCTCGCCATTATCGGCGCACAAAGCCGCTTAATCGGCTAATCTTCGGTTGATGAAATCGAGTTGCGCCGCCTGGTACTGATCACGCTTGGCGACGTACGGGCGATGGTTCTCGTATGTCAAAGCCCATATCTCCTCTTAGAATAGGAATGCATACTCCATTGGCTAAAGTTGTTCAATCCCAAATACTAAGCATACTGCGTTCGAGGAGAGTATGCTCCCGGTAGGTCGGTTGAGGATGTTTATGACAGTGAGGGTAACCCTTTCGATAAAGGTCACTTATTATTTCTTAGAGACACTAAAGTTAGTCCCACTTGGCGTGCCAAAATGTTTGGCTCAAATATTTCCAAGGTGGTGAGAAGTCCGCAAATCGTCTCTTTTACTCGACCGTGTGTTGATGTGCCCCGACGTGCCACTGCTCTAGGGCAGAAGAACGTTGGGACATGGCGTAGGCCGCTACCTGATTTCTAAGAAGCGATGTTATGGACGGTGAGAGCACAAACCCCGTCTGGTGGATCCTTTTTGCCTAGTAGGCTTTGGACTTCATAATTGTGTGTCTCTAGACGAGCTACATAAATTAATACTCCACATCTTCTTCTGTGTGAAGCAGAGAAACTTCCTTGATGAGCTTTGAGAGCACAAGGGTGCGTCTTTGAATCTCCAGACACTCACGCTCCTTCGAGTGAGGATCTTTTGATCACCGGTTGCTAGGGTTTCTCAAAATGAGAAGGTTGTTTTGCCGAGAGCAAAGGTTGTATGATTGTGGATCCTGATTATGTAAAGATTTCCCCCATATATAGGAAAATATGGTGCCTTATCATAGTAACCCTACGATTCTTTGCACTTAAACTCACTTAATGACTCTAATTGTCCGGATTCTTACTTCTTAGGTATTTCAATCAAAATCTAAGACTTGATGATAAGATTACTAAGGAATTCTTCCTCCTTTAGGAAAGGTTGCTCGCTAGGCCGCTGGTTTCAGCCAGTTATTATTAACACTATTTCCGTCCGGGCCTCCGGCATCGGCTCATTTACAATATGCAACCCTTAAAAATAAAGAATATTTATTTTGGGACCAAACAGACGGTTTGAAGATGGTTTTTGACCGGTCGAAAATTGGAAAAGTTTGTCACAGTGGGAAACATTCGACGGGTTGAGGTAAACCATCGATGGGTCGATGAAATCCTAAAACCAATATCTATTTTTTGATATCTTTCTCGGTGGGTCGAACAAGATTTTCGACGGGTCAAGTGTGTGACAATGTGGAGACAGGAGCGTGCATTAGATGGGTCGAAGAATGCAAAAACCGTTCATGAATAAGATTGTCAATGGGTCGAGAAAGAATCCTAGCGGGTTGAAGCTTCCCAAAATCAATAACCATCATCTCTTTTGTCTCGTATCTATGATGTGTTGGTGTTATAATGTCATATGATTTTGTAGAATTTGAACCTTATAAGCAATTAGTACGAGCATAACCATTCTTAATACTTTCAAATACCGAAAGAAAGAACTTTTATTGTTTTGTTCTTATTCAATAACCATGACTAAAAATTAAGTCAAGTACAAAGATGAACTCGATGACATAATAGAGATATTAGTCTAAGCAAAATCTGAAGTCGCTAGGTTTACATTGGGGATATCTGCTACAATTAGATTGGCTTCACCTCCATCTTCCATCTCTTCATCCGCAGTGTAGTTGGTCTCATGAGCCATGTACTGTTTGCATCTCTTGTAGGTATTATGGACATCTTTAGGTGCACAGAATTTCTTGTGCATATGTTTGCCCGAACCACACATATAACAAGGTGCTGAGTTATACATTGAAGGAGTAGACCTCGAAGGATTTCCAAATTTCCTGGAATCAAACTTGATGGATTCTTGTTATTGTCTCGGTGAGTCCAAATCATGTTCCGACTGTTTCCTCCTCTGCCACGACCTCTACCACGTTCTCCTCTACCACCATGAGTTTGATAAGGTTCCGAATGATTATTCTGCTTATCTTTTTGTGTCTTTCCAGTATGATGAGCTTCATGGACTTTCTTTGTATCGACTGACCTAGCATTGTTGTGGAGTAGAATCTCCTAATGTCGTTCTTTCTTAGTCAGCACATTCATAAAATCACTGAATGATCTAAGTCTTCCTTGCTCATAATCAATTCGATAATGGTGAGCAAGGGTGTCCATGGAGGTAGGAAAGTTAGTCAACAACTTCTCGACCATATCCTTGTTGTTCTTGACAACATCATAAATGGCAAGCTTAGACTGTAGCTCCAGCATATCCTGGTAAAAAATCATTAATTTTGTGGTAATCCAATAACCGATTTTGATCCCATTTTTCAGGCAGTTAAAGAAGTTGTGCGTCGTGCACATTATTAAATCGTTCTTGCAAAGTCACCCACAAATCCACAGGATCATCCTTTAGCAAGTATTGCTTCCTTAGAGCAGGATGAATATGTCTCATGAGAAACATAATAGCTTGAGCTTTACAGGCTATAGTTTCATGATCGGCTTGAGTGCCAGATGGTAGTGGTTGGATTGTAGCCGTGAGTCTTTTACCTATGAGAATATTTCTCACATTTGAGACCCATCTATGGTACTTTGCTCCTTGAAGATCAAGGATGTCAAATTCTGACATTGCTGGCTCAGTCATATACAAAAGACAAGAGATGAAATTAATTGACCGATAGAAAAATCACAAACACTAATCAAGTTTAGGGAAATAAGAAATATGATCCATTGATATATGGTCACAAATATCGATGCGATAACCGGTGGTTTCATACCGCACCCTATAAAACCCTGACTAACTTAGAGTCACAAATTATCAACTTTTTTTTTTTCATGTATACCATGACTCCCCCAAAACCGTCACTATTGTTTAAACTTTGATGAGGAGGATTTAATCCTCTCTAACTCGTACCTGCAATAATCCATAGGAACTATAGGCATATATAAAATTCACGGTATTTAAACCTAAATCTAGACCTAGATCTAGAGTGTTGCGGTAATTAAGTTTTGCAACATAATTCTAAATCGAAGAAGGTTAGTCGATTTACTTTGAGAGTGTTATGCTCAGTATGAAAACTTCACTGGGATAGAAGTTTAAAGAGGAAAAATCCACGAAAGAAGGCGGGAGGAAGCTCCGACGATGTGAAGGTGATCGGCAATGGCGACTTCGTGCAAGGGAAGAGGCTGGTGTTGGAAAGTTGTAGTGTATAGGGTTTTTTCTTTTACGGGTTTGAGTTGTCTATCAACTCAAGATGTGTTGATAATGTATTAAAGAAAAATATAGAAGATATGCAATAAACTGAAACTGTGATTTTATTTATTGATAGATGACCTTATATAGGCATTACAATTTTTTACAAATTCATATACCTATAAATCAAGAATTAAGAGAATCTTATATTCTAATTAAGACAAAATATACACCGAGATATCAAGAATATTATTTTTCTTAAATTTTTTTTTTATATCCATAAATACCAAGCAGTACATAGTACTTTAATTCCCAAAAATATGTACGAGGTCCATATAATGTATATGAATACCAAGTCGTACATTGTACTTTAATTTTCGAAAATGTGTATGACGTTCACACATTGTATACATATAAAAATGATGGTAGATCTGTGATAAATGCATGTATCGTCACCAATTTATATGTATTATCATAATAGGATTTATACAGAGAATGAATTTGTTATGGACTTATGGTTTATTACGAGTTTTTTTTTTTTTGAAGTGAGGTTTATTAAGAGTTACATATATGGATCAGGATGCTCGCCTGAATCTGATCATTTATTATTGTTCTTATACGAAGTCTCTAACTTTTCACCTTCGAACTGTTGGGGTTGATTTGTATAAAAAAATATAATGAAATAATTTAAAAAAAAACTCTGGGGTCAATGACGGCATTCCCATTTGAAATTCGAACTTTACTCCACCCACACGGTGGTTCACGTCGAGTCTTGACCGGTATCGCTGGTAGCCAAAGCCGCCAAACACAGCCCAAATCTGCTAATAAAGCCACCCGAAATTAAATGATGAGGAGCGTCTCAGCGTCCCCAATTAAATTTCCACAAAAATAAAAGTAAATTCGTTTTTTCGCAGTCAGATACATATTTTGTGGGGTCCAGCCCCCGACTTGTCCTCTGGTCTCCTCCACACCACCTGTATATAAGTCCGTCCCGTCCCCTCTCCTCACGTCTTTTACCTCCCTCTGCTCACGTAAACGATAAAAAAAGAGCCAAAACTGCTCTGTCTCTCTCTCCTCTGCCAAAACCGAATCACCTTCCTTTCCGTACAACCCGACCCGAGCAATCAAACCCTAAATCGACACACACACTCCTACTCCTTGGCCGAGACATTAGCACTAGGTGAGCCAAACAAAACCATGACGAATAGAAAGAAACTCAGAACCTCCCCGGGAGCCGCCGCGACAACCACCGTAAAGTCGGATTTCTTTGACGGCTTGCCGGACGATCTCGTCGTCTTCATCCTCTGCAAGCTCAGCTCCTCCGCATCCTGCCCCTCCGATCTCATCAACGCCCTCATCACGTAAACAACCTCTCTATAACTAACGGCTCCAGTGCTCCTTATATTATAAAGATTCTGTATTTCTGTGTAGTTTGTAGTGTACATACAGTTTTCTAATTTTGTTGGATTTAGATGCAAGAGATTGAACCGGTTCGGGCTTCACTCTCTGGTACTATCCAAGGCTGGTCCGGGAGCTTTTGCTATAAAGGCCAAGAACTGGTCCGACTCGGCTCACCGTTTTCTCAAACTATGCGTTAGCGCTGGGAACATCGAAGCTTGCTACACTCTCGGAATGGTCTGTCAATTTTTTTATGCAGTAATTAAAATATTTAATTTTTCTTATCTTTCTTTCTGTAGTTTTGGAAAATGAAATGATGTTTTTGTTTTTACTGTTATGTAGATCCGATTTTATTGCTTACAAAACCAAGGGAGTGGGGCTTCGCTGATGGCCAAGGCCGCGATAAGGTGTCACACGCGTGCGCTCTACTCGCTCGCCGTCATTCAGTTCAACGGCAGCGGCGGAAGCAAGAAAGAGAAAGACCTACGCGCCGGTGTTGCTCTCTGCGCACGCGCCGCCGGGCTCGGTCACATCGACGCACTACGCGAGCTGGGGCATTGCCTCCAAGACGGTTACGGAGTCAGGCAGAACGTCGCGGAGGGGAGGCGGCTAATAGTGCAGGCCAACGCGCGTGAGCTCGCGTCAGTTATAACCTCCTCCACGTGGCGGTCCCACCAGTACCAGCACTACTACGCGTGCCTGAGGGGGCTAGTGAGCTGCCCGCTGCTGAGCGACTTCGGGTGCGACGTTCCCGGGGCGGAGGCCCACCCGGCGAACAGGTTCATGAGGGAGTGGTGGTTCGGGTCGGGTCGAAGGCTGGAGGGTCTTGGGCTGAGGATGTGCTCGCACGTGGGGTGTGGGAGACCCGAGACGAGGTCGCACGAGTTTCGGAGGTGCTCGGTTTGTGGTGCGGTGAACTACTGCTCGCGTGGGTGTCAAGCGCTGGATTGGAAGCTGAGGCACAAGGTTGAGTGTAAGCCGGTAGAGCGGTGGATAGGGGCGGAGGAGGGCGGCGCGGGGGAGGGTGAGAATGTGGTAGTTGGTTGAATGATAATATCATACGGGGGAAAAATTAATGGGAAGGAATTTATTTCTTTTACTTGTTTCAGTGATACTGTCATTTATTAGTTTTCCTTTTTCTGGTGCTTTTATTCTTAGATGTTGAGCATATTTCACACCCCCACAACGTACGGATGGGAATGGCCGAATCGAGCAACAGAATTTAATGCGGGGACTTCAATGTTGTGACACTTAATTGTGATGAGAGACTAGGGGGAATTGAGAATTTGGATACATTGTTACATAATGGGTAAAATTACTACTAATTAAAGTTTAATACAAAACTTATAATAGTGATATGCATGTTAGCTTACGAGTTAGATCATTATTAGAGAAAGCTCCACGATGGATCTTCGTCGATCTTGTGTTATATAATACGGGATGTGAATCTAAATATTGTCTACAGTCAATCCCTATTATGATTGATTCCTTGAACAAAAGACCAAGAATCAAAACCTGCATGATTAAAGGCCAGTATCGATTTCACCCTTGAATGTGTTACGTAACTAGATGTGTTCAATGATTTAGGTCATTGGAGTCCTTTACTTGATCACCTTAACAAATGACAGTATTTATGTGTGTGGTGTGATGTCTTTGTATTGGAAACGATCAATTTGGACAAATCAGTATATGTGTCCACTATATATTGCGCATGGTGGATCCATAGCGGATGCTTTGGTCATATATGGTTGTGGGACATTTGTTCGTCATATAAATCATGTTGACGCGGGATGCAATGCCTTTGATTCCAAGCTTCCTCATTTAGTAGGTTACAAATACTAAAGGAAGGGGACTATGGGAGCATGTGACCTCCAATCTTTCTCCTCTTCCTAGTTTGTCATTTTGTTATGCATGTATTCTTCTGCAATTATCTCGCCTAGTCCGCCGCATCAATTGGTGTTTCTGCTCATGGTTTTTGATTATTACCATATAGAGGACGATAGCTGACGTAGGGGATGTAGCTCAGATGGTAGAGCGCTCGCTTAGCATGCGAGAGGTACGGTGATCGATACCCCGCATCTCCAATTTCCTTTTCAACTGTTTTATGTTCATTTCATTCCTAATTCCTAAATATGTCTTCTCCCTTCTCCTTTATTGATTAGGAAGAACAGACCTCCTCTTCGCCATTCTTCTGTCTAGTTATGAACAAATCATATTACTGTGCCAGTTAGAGGGTTCCACGAAAATCACAACTTGCAAAATCCACTAGGAACTAACGGCCTGGTCCAAATTAACATGAGATTAATTATGTACACGGTTTGTATCCTATTAGGATATTAACTCTTAACCGTAACTAGTTACATATTCTTTGGCGATTGATGTATCAGGATTTGATCCACAAAATTTTTACACATCAGCTGAAGCTTAATCGAGTAGTATCACCGGCCAGCCCGAGTATCATTAGCTTCTTCCCAAACGTAAACTCATAACTTTCTGCATCAGTTTCCTTCAATACCTACCTGCCTTCAAGAGAATATTTAAGATTGTTAGATCGAGATTATGTGTTCATAGCCTAAAGGGGATGTAGCTCAGACGGTAGAGCGCTCGCTTTGAGATTATGTGTTATACTCGCAAGCGAGAGGTAAGCGAGTATAACAAACTCGCATCTCCATTTGTTTTTCTGTATTTTTTTCTTCATTTTTTTGCATGGCTGGCACTGCTGTATAACAAACTTATAAGGCAACAGTAATACAGGTTGGATGTTTAAAATGGGGTTACATCATAAAAATGAGAACAAGGTTTTTTAAGTGTCACAGAACTGCACCATAATACAGAGCTTTAACTTGCAACAATCAGACTAGAGGACAGTAGTCGTAGGAGAGGAGTCATCCTAATACAAGATACCTAGCGGAAAGCCGCTACAGATTATGTGGACTGTTATATGGTCACAGGTGATACAAAAGGACGGATCAAGCTTCATATCAAATCAAATTCGAACTCTTAAGGCTCCTCAAAGTTGATTAGTATTCGGGCCATTTGTGGTTGATGTTTCCTAACCTGCAATTCAAAAAAAAAAAAAACAATATACTTGTTAAGGTCTTTGCTCTGGAAGCTCAAGTCTGCCGTTGTTTTAAGAAGGGAAATGTTCTCACATGATATGTGAGAACATAGCGAGACAGACGTACATGCTATTCATAGTGCAATTTATAGAAGAAATGTCAAATATTGAAATTTACAAATGATGGAAATTATAATTCTATGATTTTAAATATAATTATTTACGAATTTTAGCGTTTGGATTTACTTATAAAGAGATTTAAAATGACAAAGAAATTCAAACTTTTATAAGTAATTTGTCAAAATTGTAAAATGACACCTAATTTTGAAGAAATTAAACAAAGGAATTTTGATCTCAAATTCTCCTGAATTTTAAAAAACTGAATTTACAAAATTCTCAAGAAGTTTATCCAAACAAAGAAATTTAAAAAAAAAATTATAAATTGCTTGAATTTGTTTAAATTCCCTCAATATTTCCTCCATCCAAACACACCGTAATGGACTTGCTTATCAAGACAAACAAGTGTGAAGAACCTCAATGCTCTTCAGTAATCAAGACAAGTATAAGCGCAAAATCTGATGCATGAAGTATTAGTTTAAGAAATGAAGGAGGCATACTTTCACACCAGCCATTGATAGTAGTTTGTGAGAAGCAACGTATGTGATATCTGGATTGTTTAACCTCTTCTCCACAAAATACACAACTTCAGCAACTCCTGACTGCAAGAAATAATATGTTGATTATAATAACAGAAAGGGATAAAGATGATAAATCTTCAGTCTTTGAAGAAGAAATGATTTTGATAGGATGTCTTTTGTTGTATTTTGAATTAGCAAAATGTAGTTGAAGTTTTTCTAGTCTAGAATTTCAAAAGCAATAATTATAATTTACATCTCTCTGCATCAACAGTCCTAGTTTTAGTGGGTCAAGAGTTGTAGCTGGGAATGACATAAGCAGGAGCCATACATGTTAGAGCATAACCAAAAGAGAGCGTAGTGATTTCAAAAGAACCTGTATGATTATCTTGGCACACTCATTGCAAGGGAACATGGTCACATAAAGTTTCTGCAGAACAAAGACACTGAATAAGCACTCTTTCCGGGATTTCAATTACAGACAACGTAGTACATACTGTACATGCTTGAAGTTTAACAAATAATTAGAATATAAAATGATTGTGAGAATATTAGAATATAAACAGAATGTAACATTGTCACAATCAACTAAAAGGCTATCATTTTGAATCTACAAGGTATACAATTCAAATTGTCTCCGAGTAAAGATCCAGATGAGCGGTTTGACTGAAAGTAATATGCCTAGAAGATGAAGAAACTGTATTCTTAGTGAATCGGATAGGAGAAAGGGTAACTAAAACAACCTGTCCAGCAGCAGAAGCATGGTTGGTGTTCAAAATAGCATTAACTTCAGCATGACATACATAACTGCAAAGGCAAATTGGAAACATATGAGCCAGAAGGAGATGATTTTACATCATGATTCACATGTGTGTGATGTTGATAGAAAGAAGACGGGTAGTACATTTAGACCCTAATTTACTGAAATCGCAGACAGAAAACGCAGAATAGAGTTGAAGAAAACACACTCACGGATACTTTGTCTCCAAAGGATCTCCATTTTTTGATACCTGGAAAGAAAAGTAGCTTGTTCAAACAACATAGCTGCATAAATCAATTCTTTGTTCTTTTAAAGAATTCACAAAATACACGAACCTTTGCCCAAGGAAGCTTGTCATCTGAACAACCTCTCGGGAAACCATTATACCCAATTCCTGAGGAAACTCATTAAAATAAAATTCTATGTGGGAAATTCAAATGATAATTATGATATATCAACATAAAAAAACATATGACATACTAAACAGTTCCACAAGACATGAACCTAAATCATCCTCACCTAGAATTATACCACTTTGACTCACCAAGCATGCCCCAACCTATATATACAAAACCATAGCATCAATTAAATTTTACAAAACTCTAATCAGCCAAGAATTGAAGCAAATTTACAAGTGTTAATACAGAAAATGCAAAGAATATGACCTGCCTGTTAGGATCTTTGGATCTTTCAGCCGATAAAAACGCAATTGCCATGAAGTAATCATCCCAAGTCAAATATCTTCAAATCACAAATTCACAACCAATCCATATCAAACCCAAAATCAGACAACAATTTAATTGGAAATAATAAATTAAAGGGTTTTATGAATTTTGAGGACCAACCCTTTGCGTTTTGAGGGGTCGAGGGGGTTCTGAGAAGAGCATTTCCTCGAAACGACGCCGTTCTGCGACGAATTGTGTTTGACAGATGGCCGATTCTTAGGGTTTGCAAAGAAGAACCGGACGGCGAGCGCCGACGCTAAGGCGCCGAAGACGGTGGCGGTGGAGACCAGAGTGAGCTCACGAGAGTTCATTGGATCTGCGGAAGGTCAATTTTGTTTGTGGGTAATTGACTAATTTTTGCTTTCCCGCGAAAAAATGCTGAGAGTGATTGAAGAAGTAGCGGGAAAATTGTACGGAGATTGGAGGAAGACGACCGTGAGACTGACTCGCGGGAATGGGCACGTGGAGTTGCAAGATCACTTTTCCCATTGGGCTATGTAATCATTAGAATGTTCAGTATGATAAGCCCAAGTTACACAATGGAAATGTTCTGCTCAAGATGTTTGTCTAGAAAAAAATGGCCAAGATGATTTCATTTTAGTTTCTTCAATAATTGCAGGAGAACTTCTAAGTTCTAAGCTTTGCCATCGGAGGTGATGTGGGTGAAACAATGTTCGTCAATGACATAAACCAATTCTGTGTTTATGTAAGTGTGTTCACATGTCATACGACATACCTCCTCACCAAGCACTCATGAAGAACAACCGAAACCGGAGCCATCAACTCACTACCGAAGAAGATTAGCCTAGATAGTGTTTGTGTGGTTTGGGGGACTCTCTCCCACATTGGAGAAATTGTATTGAGAGAGACACTCCCACTTAAAACCATCTCTTTTACATTCAATACTTGGGCTTGAAACATATTCAAGTCTAAGGCCCATAGTGAAGCCCAAATAGGCACAAGTGGAGTAACCAATTGGTGCACTATACTTCTCGTGTTGTTTACTTATCACACTAGCTTAGATTTACTTATTGTTCGATCCTGAATACCTCGTTATTCTTGGTTTTAACATTGGCGATGGTCTGTGGGAAATCATACCGGAAATTATTTTCCTAACCACGCAGCATTCAATGAGCGATGAGCATGGATGCCTTCTTGACACTTGGCATGACACCGAGCACTCAGCAAGAACTTCTCCACCGAACCCCCGCCACAAACGAGAACGCCGATGAGTCTGCCTTCGCACAACGATAGGGAAAGCAACATGTTACTCAGGATCAGCAGGCATCCACCGACGCTGAGAGGCGTGCTAGTGATATGGAACAGTGGTACGAGCTAGCGATACGGAAATGCCTTGAGCTCGAAAAATCCTGAGAGTTCGAACATCAGCAGCGATACATGCATTTCGAGTCGAGACTGAAGGCCGTCAAGCGAGGACGGTTTAATTCATAATTTACGGGGGAGTCCCTAAGCACGGAGCCTTACGAGGTGGTCTGTCAACGGGAGGTACTCATTCGATCATTATTACGCCCTCCGCACCTGCAGAACGCGGGACCACCACCGACGCCGGAAAGACTACAAAGAAACCTAGAGTCGGAGTTAAACAACGCCGCCTATTGCCTCACCCGCCTATTTGGGTACAACCGTTACTTTCGCCACCCCCACTTGTGATCGCACCAACGGTGCCTCAGGAGGATGCGGGGGTAGAAGCAAGGATTGCCGAGTTGGAATACATGGTGCGACAGTTGGTGCAGCCAAAGGTGGGCTACCTGGATCGAATGTTGCCAACAGTCCACGTTGAGCCCTTCTCGGTCGGTATTATGCTCCGAGGTCGGCACCCACTGACCAAAGTAAAAATTGAGCGATACAAGGGGAAGACGGACCTATCCATTCATATCGATATCTTTTTCTCAGCGACTACTAGCAGAGGATATGACGACGCGACGAATTGCTACTTGTTTATGGAAAGCCTCACCAGCGTAGCACTAAGATAGTTCTTCAGCCTACCACCGAGATCCATCAACTCTTTTCAAGAACTCATTCAAACGTTTCTAAAGTGGTACATTACATCAGCTAACTATTCTCTCACCTATAACTAATTGCAGGCCGTACGACAGGAACCATCTGAAGGACTATCTACCTTCGTCTCACGATGGAACACCGCCATCGCAAGTTGTCGCGACATAACGGGTGACTCGGCTTTTTGCGTACTCCGGAATGCTATACAACCAGGGTTGCTAACATGGAAGCTCAACAAGAACCCGACGATCACCTACGATGCGACGTTAGGTTAATCCGAGACACATAGGGCAACACGTGGCAATAAGGGAATTGGTGGAATTTAATGGAGATAGGAAATAGGTACACCTACCACCTTGGGAGGAAGGGTGCAAAGGTCTCCAAAGGGGGTGTCGCAGTATAGCCCTCGCCCGCTATGACGCCTACAACACCAGAACCCACCAACATTACCAAAAGACTACGCCGTCATATCAAAAGATCTTCGTTACCGGCCTAAGTGCCGTAAAGCCACACGGAGGAATCAGGCTCGGGGAATTGAGGGTTACCAATTTAAACGAGTTCCCCCTATCGTAGCGCTCCCACCGGTCTGAGCTACCCACGATAGAGCAGTAAAAGCTACCAGACAGGGTAGGGCCGAGTGTCTGCACTCCTAAGAGCGTATCCCTCGGTCGGTGCAATGTAGCCGCTCATTGCATCCCCCGGCATTGAACAGTTACAGAGAAGTATGTCAGTAACTGAAAGGGCTCCATTGGGAATGGGCATACTGGGTTAAACAGTTACTTAGAGAAACCTTGATATAAGGTCCTGACTCATTCGGAAGGCAAACAAGAACGTTATCATTATTTGTTTGAAGTCCATCTCGGGAGATAGTAAACTAGCTACATACCAATCTCACCGCTACTAACAGACTAATTTTATGTCAATGCAGGTCACAATCTCGCCAAGTGTCACAACCTTGGTCGCTGACCTGGAGGACTAATGGTACGGTATCCGGCTTTAACAGGTAACAACTCCCGTTAAGTACGTACGGATAATATCGCCGATATCCGGTTCTGCAACTCACCAACCAAGATTGATCCCTTTGGTTGGGCGAGTTGGGGGACTAGTACGCATAACTGGCTAATTACCCCATACCGTACGTACTTAACGCCCTTTAAATACTTTTTAAACATCTCACCGCTCACACAACAACGATCACCGACAAGAGACCTACAACTTCAGCTCAAGTTCTATCTCGGCGTGGTTATCGCTCATACGCCTGCCAAAGAACCCCCCAAGGAGTACCTCAGCAAAAAGAGAGAAAACACTGATCCCACATCGAAGAAGTAGTAAGAGCTCTGATCCCAACCACCTTCATAAGCCTGGTAGTCCAGTATTAATGGTACGTTCCCGATTACACTTTTACACCGTTGCTCTGTTCAAGTACTATCTCGTTTCTGACTTAGGCATCGGAGGGTTGAAGGCCAGAACACCCGGTCTCTCCTTAACAATTATTATTCTTAGCAGCGAGAGCGGTTACGTTAGAGCGACTACGGTTACGTTAGAGCGACAACTGTTATGTTAGAGCAACAATGATTACATTAGAGCGACAACGATATCGACAGCGATATTAACTACACTAGAGCGACAACGATACCCACTATACCCGAGCGACATTGATACCAATCAAATCCCAGCAACAACCATATACATATAGAAAGAATTGTATTAATTACTTCTGTTTAATATTAACTACCTTACGGCTTTGAATATTAACAAAGTGCATTTTGTGGAAAGATGTTGATATTCATAAGGTTTTATTTATTTATTTAATTATTATTATTTTTTTGTTAAGAAAACTACAAGAAAGATCTTCTATTGCATCTCGTTCCCCAGTTATCAAACAATTGGAGGTAAGCAACAGCTGTAGGCAGAGAGTTACTCCATGTGTTGATGCTACCAATACCATTTCCAACATTTGCAAAATTATCAACAACAAACTTGTGTAAACATTTTAAATTTTGATATTGATTTATGATATCAAAATCAAATCAATATTGCATGCTACCAGTACCATGTCCAGTACCATGTTCATAAGCTTGTTTTCTTATGGTCTCCATTGGTCACTTCGAGTGAACTTTTTAAATTTTGATATTGATTTATGATAATGTATTATCTTAAGTCTAAATTAGAGTTCATAGCAGTATCTAAGTAACAACGTGAAAAACATATCATTGTCTCAAAGTGACTTCCATGACTACCTAATATGCTAAGATGGGGTGCGTTATAAGCAGTGTTCTAAAAGTCGGTTGTGTGTTATAAGCAGTATTTTACAAGTCGGCCTGATCCGCTGACTAGACGGCGATTAATAAGTAATTTGTAGAATCAGAATAGATTTTGACAAGTTGGTCGAAAAAGTCGGTTAACACAAAAATGTTGGTTAAAATCGTAAAAGTCAGTCAAAAGTTGGTCAAAGTTAGGTAGACCCAACTAATCGGTCATTTTTTAATTTTTTTATTAATGTATATAACTTTGTTAAGAAAAAAAACGCATAAGCCAAAAAATTGGAGAAGACATTATTTAGACACACAAGTACTTCATTTCTTCGGTGTATGTATATGGATATTATTTTCTAATTCCTTCCATTTATTTGTATGAAAAATATTATATTTAATTAAAAAATAACAAATTTGACTTATCCGACTAATTTTCGACAATTCATTTTGTCCCTCGATGAACTCCGACTCCAATCAATAACTTTTACATTGGTTATAAGGACAGAGTACCAAATAACCAATATAGATCAGGAAATGGGATTCTTAAGCCTCCCTATAACCATATAGATGGGGTCATAGCTCATAACACGCACGCACACACACTATGAGCCTCTCTCTCTCCCCCAATTCTTAAACTTTTCACGTGCTCTTTTGCTCGTTGCTCACTCAAAATCCCAAAAACTACAGGACTACAACTTTTCTTCCAGAGGCCTTTGGACAAATTATTATGGCAGCATCATACGGATTCAGATCCTCTCTTTGGCTAGTCTCTATGCTTGACTTCTAATCTGGACCACTCACTTGATATCTAATGATGAATATAATGTCCACGTCATCACCAAGCTAATAATTACTAACGCTTCCATTCTCTCTTTCTTTCTTTTTTCTCTTTCTTTTTCTATTTCGAGTTTTCGACTGTTCTCTCTCTCTCTAGAGATTTCACGTTTCTTGATTCTCATTTAAACAAAATTTCATTCTTTCTTCCATCCACATATGGAGCTCGATTCTAAATATGAGAATATTAATTGGTAATGGAAACGGAGTGTTGTGTGCTATCTACTCAATTAATCCAACCACATTGGCACATACCACTTGAAACCCAGATTTGATGGATTCCACTCTCTTCCAGTATATATCCCTCAAGTTGTTCTTAATACCTGCCTTGTCTTCTCCGGCTTCGATCAAACTTTATTTCTTTGAAAACTTCCATCTTGTATTTCCACTCTCACTTCAAATCTTCAATCGTGTATTGAGCACAACTAAGGAAAATAACATTGGCAGCAGACAATTAACCTCTGTCAACAACTGAGATTTGAAAGATTGCGAAGAATGATAGCGATTATCAAGTGAGAAAAAAGTTGAAATAGGATATGCTTTGATCACTAACTGTAGGTTTGATCTGGGTAAAACATTAAAAGTACAAGTGCAAAGAAACAAACATGAAAACATTGAAATTTCAGAAAGAAAAAAATCTCGTAGAGGGAAGAGGAAGAAGAGACGGGCTGACAGTGGGGAGGGACGAAGGCGCCGTTACGGAGGCGTTAGTACTGAAAACCCAACTGAAGGGTAATTATTAGCTTGGTGATGACGTGGACATTATGCTCACCATTAGATATCAAGAGAATGGTCTAGATTAGAAGTCAAGCATAGCAAAGCATAGAGGCTAGCCAAGGGGAGGATCTGGATCCGCATCATACATATATAGCGACAAATGGATGCCAGCAAACTTGGTTTCTCGATCATATATGGATACTATATCACAAGTCTTGTATTAGTCTATTAGGTAAAATATTTGTACATTTCATCGTTGAACACCAAGTTGATATAGCCGAGTTGGTCCAAGGCCGCAGATTAAGGTTCTGGTCTGAAAGGGCGTGGGTTCAAATCCCACTGTCAACATTTCACATTTTCCAATAAATTATCCATTAAACTGAATTCTTAGAGCACCTGCAGCGCAGGCGGCACGAGCAGCAGCAAGCAGGTGGGGTGGCCCGTCGAAAAACAGCATGAGCAGCAGCGTTGGAGCGTGCAGCGATGCGTGAGGTCGACGGCGACCGCACGTTGACCGGCAGCTCGAGCAGATGGCGGAGCCCGGTGCAGATGCTCGTATGGGTTGCTCGAGCAACAAAATTGCTCCTTCTGTTGATATACCAGTGCACGAACTCTGGCTCTTGCTTCTCCTATTCCATAAACAGTGATGGGAGGAGCAAAATAGCAAGAGCAATTTGAACTGGGAGGAGCAAGCCCGGTGCAGCGTCTCTTATTGCAGACGTATTACTCGAGGAGTCGCTGTCGGAGAAAAAACAGAAGAAAAAAGTTGAAGAAGTTTTGTTTAGCAAATTCTTTATGAAAGCTTCCAAATCAAGCGAATTGCGACTTAGTTTATTTTCATCGAGCAAACGCGAATCAAATACTAAAATCACTTTAACTTGACATTCTCTGCTCTTGAGGAATCCGATAAGAGCCATCTAAAAACAGGTCACCTAAAAGAAATACAGATAAAAATGAGGAGTTTTGAAAAATTGGTAGAATTTATTAGCATCCCTAATAGTAGACTCATATTTTCTAGTCAAATTTATCACAAAATGAAATATGACTACCATATTTTAAACTTTTGCTCCAACTTTTCTAGATATTTTTTAAGTCTAATTAAAATAAAGCATCAAGTGTTTGGACCCAAAATAAACAATCTTTATTTTTAAAAGTTTTATATTAATAATGGGCCAATGCCGCGGCCCGCACGTCAAATAGCTTTAATATTAATGGGCTGAGACCAGCAGGCTTCGCGAGAAACAAACAACATTTCCTAATGAGGGAAAGATTCCTTAGTGATCTTGTCATCAAGTCTTAAATTTTGATTGAAAGACCTAAGAATTAAGAATCTGGACAATTAGAATCATGAAGTGAGTCTAAGTGCAAGAAATCTTAGGATTACTACGACAAGACACCATATGTTCCTATATATTGAGGAAATCTCTATGTAATCAAGATCCACGATCATGCAATTCAACCTTTGCTCTCGGCAAAACAATCTTCTCGTCTTGAGAAACCCTAACATCTGATGATCAATAGAACTTCACCCGAAGGAGCGTGAATAAATGAAAATTCAAGGACGCACATATTACGACCCGAATGAAATTACGTGTTTATCGAGTTATATTAAGTTTTATCGCAGATTAGTCGCATTATCGAGGTTGCTAACGACTTTTGCACCGGGCAAGAATTTGATTTGACTTTCTTCACGAAAGTTTTAGATTATTTAATTTCGAGCTCGTAGGAATTTTCAGGAAAGTTTTCGGATAAACGAGCAATTTCTTGTTCTTATCGGAAGTTCACGCGAGATATTATTAAAAAGGAAATAATTTTAGTTTGTTAATTCTGGACCGTTCGATCGCGATAAGATTGATTTTGGGTCGTTGATCTGTCGAGGAGTTTGGGGGTATAAATAGGGAAATTTTGGAAATTATTTTTAGAAAATCAGAAAATTCCCCACGGTGCAACCCGTTTTTCTCTCCCGTGACCCATTGACCCGACCGACCTGTTTCACTGATTCTGGCTACCGACGATGACGAAAACGATGAGTGATGTTTCCTTGATTGTTTACTGTGGTTATTTTTGGGAATTTTCCAGGTTTGAGCACAACCCGATTCGGGTTTTGTACCGTCGAATCGCCGCCACCCACGAATGTGCTTTGGCGAGACAGTTTTTAGAAATCATCGGTGAAACTTAAGGGGTTGTTTTTAGGGTCGATTTTCATAGTTTTACGCATATTATAATAGCATATGATCTGTATTACAGGACATCGAGATCGCGACACTAGTAGCGAAGAAAATTCTGCTGGACCCCAGCAGTAGTCGCAGTGTTGTTAGTGGACCCTTTTATTTTTACAGTCTTAGCGAGTTCAATTTTCAATAATTCAGTATTTCAATTTAATTTTAGTATATTTTAGAACAGATTAAATTTGGAGTTATTTCTTGTGATGACATTAGTTAGTTGCATCGATGCACTCATTGTTCAGCTGATCACCGGATAGTCTAGACAGGGTAGGTCAAGTTGCCTCGTCTGGCTGTCAGGGGAGGTCAAGTTGCATCGTCTGGCCCATCACCTATATTTTTACATACAGCTTGTCGACTCAGGTGAGGAAAAAAATCCTGAGCAACCACCTCTATCAGAGTTTAGATTTATACTTAAACTCGCTTTATTTTACAGAAATTAGTGGAAATGCATTAATAAGTATATTTTATTATTTACACAGATTAGTACGAGATTTTGTCCACCCACGCTAACGTTTTATATTTTAGATGCATTCCCTTGGACTTTTTGGTTTCCGTTGCCCAGGCTGCAATATAAATTCTGAGTTTGCACTGTCTTCGAAGGCTTTGAGTCCACCTGTTAGCTCCTTATTCATTAGGTCTTAGTCCACTGTCAGACTTGTTTATATGTATCATATATTTATAGAAGTCTCTCTTAATTCCAGTTGTATATGTTGTTTTCAGTTACTCGAGTAGTAGTCAAGTTTTCTTTCCTTTGTATTCAGAATCAGCATGTGGTAATTACGTTTTTAAGTTCTAGTGTTAAATTCATGGTTCTTGTTTATGTGATTTGTTGAGATATCCGGATAGACAATAGGTGGTCCACGAATTGTTTGTGGGAATATGGTTAGAAGTGTTCTCTTCTTGTAGGTTTTTAGGTTGTTTAGTTTTCAGGGGAAATTATGTCAAAATTTTCGTAGAATTTCTCAGAGTTAGTTAATCGTTAAGATTTAATTCTAGTTTACTAGCTAAATTATCTAGTTTACTAGCTAAACTAGGGTCAGGCCCTTTCAGCACCATTTTGCTCTCAAAGCTCGTCAAGGAAGTTGCTCTACTTCACACCGAAGGAGTTGTAGAGTAACGATTTCCGTGGCTCATCTAGAGACACGAAAGTTACCAAGTCCTAGGCTTAGAAGGAAAAAAGGATCCACCGGACGGGGTTGGTGCTCTTCCCATGCATAACATTACTTCTTAGAAGTCAGGTAGTGGCCCACGCTATGATCAGCACCCTTCTGCCTCAAGGCAGTGGCACGCCGATGCACACATATATCATGGTTGAGCAAAAAGAGACAGCTTGCGAACTTCTCAGCACCCTGGGAATTTCTTAGCCAAACATTTGTTTGCACGCCCAGTGGGACATACTTTGTGTCTTTAAGTGACTCTTGGGGACCCTTATGGAAGGGCATACCCGCAGTGTCATAGACTTCCTCAGCCGACCTACTGGGAGTAGTATACGTTTGCTGAGTGCTGTGCACTCTCCGCGAATGCAGTAGACTTGATATTCGGGATGACATAACCCCAGACAATGGAGTTTGAGTTTTTTTCCGAAGAGGAGGTAAGGGGCTTGACGTACGAAAACTATCACCTGTACGCTGCCAAGCGTGACCGATACCAGGCGGAGCAGTTCGATCTCATCAACCTACAGCTAGCCAATCAAGCGGATTTACTTGTTGACACTGGAGAGAAGACAGAGGCTACCAATGTTGAGGTAGTCACTCTGAGGGCTGAGCTGTCCAAGGGCTTGGAGGAATAAGCGACCTAGAAAGCTTAACTCGCAGCCCTAGTGGAGGGGCAAGACAGGATGCAAGCCAAGATTTTGAGTATTTTTGAGGTCACAATGACACGACAGAAGAAGGACATGCTTCAAAAAGACCGATAATGACATCGGACAACTCATTAAGTCTGTGTCCGACTTCGCGAGAAATCAACGGCAAGCTGACACTTTCCCAGCCACTTGGCAGGAGAGGTTTGAGGAGTTCATGGATCAATGCAACATCTATGTCGCCAAGCCTCATAAACAATATGAGACCCCTTACCCATTGTTGGGGAGCATCAATACCACCTGTAAATGGCCCAGGAACTATAAGTCAATCAACTTCCAAACCTTCAGTGGGGATGAAAGCGGGAGTGCATCAACTCATTTGGCCAATTTCACATTACATCTTTGGCCATTGGGGGAGGACCCATAACTAAAAGTAAGGGGTTTTGGCTCTTCCTTGACTGGCTCAACCATGATCTGGTACACCGGCCTTGATCCTCAATCCGTAAAAGAATGGGCCGACATGGAGAAGTTGTTCATCGATCACTTCGGCACAACTTGGCCAGAAACCATCATCAGCAAACTGGTTGCCATGAGCCAGGCGCCATCTGAGAGTCTGGTAACATTCTTGCACCGCTTCAAGTCAGAGTATACTTTGTGCAAAACTCCTCTTACAAAGGACACTATCATTGACATGGCGATCAATGGTCTTGAAGACCAATACCATCGTCTGTTCCTCAACAATAAGCATCCTTCGCTGAACAAGTTTAGAGTTACGGTTACAAAGGCTTATAATGCCATGCAAGAAAGGGACAATAGACATACCTCTTTGAAGGGGACTTATGCACCCAGATCATCATACTTGGAAAGAAACAAGCCAGCAACTGTGGTTTATATTGAAGACTCTGCAGATGAGGAGTACGAGCCCAAAGGCAAGCACGTTCGTGTTGTTGAGCTAACTTATAAATCAGTGCTCAGGCCTCGGAAGCTCCAGCAGAACAAGGGTCCAGTGAAGCTCTCAACAGTGGCATTTACCAAACAAGAGTTCATGACCTACACATATGATGCCAACCTGGCTCACGAGATCCTGGATGAGTTGATCAGTTCACGAGTGATGAAGACAGACTTCGGATCCCTTCCTAGTGCTGAGCAGCTCAAAGGAAAAAAGTATCGCAAGTTCCATGGCATGTGGAACCACTCCATCAAGGATTGTGTCAAACTCAAAAACCAAATCCAAAAATGGATCAATTAGGGCAAGCTTTCCCTAGAGTCATCACTCAAGACGGTCTCACTGGTTGATTCCCAACCATTTCCTGATACATAGATCAACATGGTGGAGATACAAGGATTCCTGGCTAGGCGAGGGGAAGAGAAGAGAGAGATAAGGTTAAAAGAGCCCAGGCGAGTGCAACCAACGAAAATGCCCAGGCCATCATGGTGGTATACTTTCAACCAAGATCACATGAATGAAATCCTTGATAAAGTAATTATGGAGGATCTGATCAATTATAGGCCTGTAATAAGGCTTGAAGATCTAGCCTACATGGGGCTAGGTGATTATTTTTGCAAGTACCACAATATGTTTGGAGACACAAATTCTTCGTGCTTTGGTTTGAAGAACATTGTCCAAAGCTTGTTAGACTACCGGGTGATTGGTTTCAGCCAGGGAGAAGGATCAAGCACTGATTCCAAACCACTGCTTCCTTTTCACAAGAAGCTTAGGCAGGTGTTACCAGCCTCAAAAGAATAACCTACCAAGAAGCCTGAACCAGCCAAGAAGCCAAAGCAACGGTTCACCTATGATATTTCGCGAGTGTCAGAAATCCTAGATGACCTGATACAGGCGAAAATTGTTGAGGTACCTAGTAGGCCCTCGCTAGACCCCGCAAGTGTGGAAGGACTCTCGTACCGCTGTTTCCACCATGTCTAGACTCACACAACTTAGGAATGTGCGGGCCTGAAATTCAGAATTCAACAATGGATAGATGAGGGTGAAATAACCATCAAGCTGCAGGGTGATAACCCATTTTTAGACACCGACACCTTCGATAATCTGATTGTCAGCATGGTGGAAGTGCAACGGTCTAATCCCAACAAAAGAAAATAGACCCCTTAGATCTCCAAATTGAGGGAGAAGTAACTAAGGTAGCAAAGCTGTCACCTTCTGTGAAGGGTAAGGAAAAGGTGGACCCAAGAGCGGAATCCCCCATAGCAATGTGCTCTCACTGCAAGGTCCGTTGTGGGTTGAAGATATCTTATGAGGAACTGATGAAGGCAATCAAGGTAAGCCCAGAATTGGTCTATTCGCTTGAGCATTACCGGCCTAGCAGCCCTCGAGAGTTGAACACAAGGGACTCGCAAGCCTACAAGTGAATGCGAACAGCGGAGCATTTCTTGAAACCAGTGGCAGTAGCAGAGTTCAAGGAAAAAAAGGACCTCACCAAGCCTTACATACCACCGGCATCAAGGAACATCACCGTGGAGAATGTTTGGTATGTTAAGGAGAAGAGGAAGACAAAAGAGGTCACTCCCAGCAGGCGAAAGAACCTACAATGTCATTTTGGCCAGGCCAAGAGAGCGCTGGAAGCCTTAGAAATGAGCCTCGTTCAACCAGAGGACTTGGCCTATACACCTAGGGAGTTGGAGCAAAGGCTCAACACGCTGGCCGCTAATCCCATGGTGGTCTTTGGTAAGAAATCTTATGAGCCTAAAGTACGAACAACAAGACCCATCATCTTCTCTTGTAACTCTGAGTTGCTTTCCAAGGCTCAGATTCAAGAACCAATCCATGAGGTTCAGCGGGTCCATAGGAGATCCAGGGCAGCAAGCAGGTCGCCAGCTCCAAAAATCCACGGCATGTTATTCTCAAAAGTCTTTACCGAGCAGTTGAGTCTAGCGAAGCACATGTCATTGCAAGTGAAACAAAAGGTCTAAGGTGAAGGCCCAAGCAATTGGTGTAAGAAGAAAGGAAGAAGGCCTTTGCTTAAACTCAAATCCATGCCACCTCTTCTTCAACAAGTCAGAGCAGTGGATTATTTTCTCCTACTAGCGTTGAACTTACATTTGAGGTTCCTTTTGGGGACCGCCTAGTAGCAGTTCTAGGAACCACAAACAACCCTATCAACTAAGATATGGTGGAAGCTAAACCGCAAGGTATGACTATAGGTGGAGATGAAGAAGTTGTTGATGACGAGGAGTTAGTTGACTACGGCGAAGATGAGGAACCAGATACCCAGGTATATGGTGAGGAATACGATGTGAATATGGTCTTTGTCTTACATTCCAAGTTTGTAGGTTCTGCAGTGCGACCACTAAGCTCCACACTTTCTCTCACCAGGGAGGTAGTTTTGGACAAACCAGATACAATGAGAAACCTGGCGACGACCACCCATGAAAGGGGAAAAGGAGAGCAACAACTACTCGTGGTGCAGCCTAAGATCGATATATCGCTAAGGAAGGCAACATGTTGTTTAACAAACCAACCTTGAACATGTCCATGCACATGTGACCCCGTTAAGTCACCGCCAAGGTTCAAGGAATATCCCTTAACAAAATGCTGGTAAATTCGGGAGCAGCTGTGAACATCATCATCGTCAAGGGCATGGGACCATTGGGCATCTCTAAGTCTGTCATTCAAGAAACGGCTCTCAATATCCAGAATTTCCAAGGTAACATATCTAAAACTCTGGGCATTGTCTTTCTTCGCGTGTAGGTTATACCAGCAGCTGAGACACATACCTTCTTCTTGGCAGAATACACGGTACCATACAGCGTTATACTCAGACGAGACTAGATTCACAGGAGCTATCATGTGACATATTCCCTCCACTAACAAATGATTTTATGGAACATGAAGTCAGGCGAAGCAGAATTCATTGATGTAGACCCTCGTATATATTCGGTGTCAACCAACAATATAGACCACATCTACTACAATGGAGACATGAGACCATTGGAAGTGTGTGACATCGACTAGAAAGGTCGCCCCATGGGGGTTACGGCCTCTCAATTAGCTCAATGAGGCATCATACAGGTGAGCGAAGATGAACGCCACCCTTACACCATTGAGCTACCACAAAAGGTGTCCAAATGTTAGAGCTTCTATCAGGCATAGAACCAGAGGCTTGTTATTATCTCCACGATCGTCTATATGAATACCTGAAAGAGAAACAAGCTTACGAGCATGTTCTAATGATTACCGCCTTAGAATATGTGGATGACGATATGCTGAACAAATTGGAAGAGGAGGAGACCATACAACTAGCTCCCGCAACCTTGGATGATACTCCACCTACAGTTAAGGATCCCATAGAGAAAACTAATATGGGAACCACATAAGAGCCAATGACTGTGGCTATTAGTACCTTCTTGGAGCCTAAAGAACAAAAAATGCTCATTGAATTGCTACATGAATATGTCGACTGCTTTGCAGAGAAATATAAGGATATGGTAGGACTTTCGCCAGACTTGGTATGTCACAACCTTCTAATCATTGAAGGAAAGAAACTACTAAAGAAAGAGATGCGTAGAATGAATACCGAGACAACAATTCTAGTTAAAGAAGAGATTTAGAAGATGCTCATGTCAGGCATCATCAGAGTAGCTAAGTACAACGAATGGGTATCTAACGTTGTCTTAATCAGGAAGAAGAATAGAAAGATACGAGTCTGTGTCGACTACCGCGATCTCAACAATGTCACTTCGAAGGATGCATATCCCATGCCAGTAGCAGACTTGCTAGTGGACTCCATAGCTCGCCATGAGATGTTGTCCTTCATGGATGGCACAACGGGATATCACCAGATTTCGGTGGCCGAGGCTGACAGGCACAAGACAACATTCAGATGCCCTGTTTTGCTGGTGTTTTTGAGTATGTGGACATGTCATTTAGACTCAAGAACTCCGACACCACTTACCAATGAGCCATGGACTTAATCTTCCATGACCTCATAGGTAAAATCATGGAGGTTTATATTGATCATGTGGTGGTTAAAACCAAGCATCGAAAAATCACATAGACGACTTGAGGAAAGTGTTCGACCGTATGATGCTTCACCAGTTGAAGATGAACCCCACCAAGTGTGTCTTTAGGGTCCAAGTAGGGATTGAAGTGCATGATGACAAAAAGGAGGCGGTGCTCAATGCCTGCCCACCAAAGAATAAGAAAGAGCTTCAACGCTTGCTGGGTTAAATTAATTTTCTAAGGAGATTTATTGCAAATGCAGCAAGGAAGGTTCAATCGCTCTTTCCGCTACTCAAACTCCAAAACTAGAAAGACTATTTATAGGAGGCTATTCATCAAGACGCCTTTGACGCCATAAAGGCGTATCTCGCTAACCCACCAGTCTTGGTACCGCTAAGGCCTGGGTTGCCTCTCAAGCTCTATATATTTGCTACCAAGCATTTCATTGGGAGTTTGTTGGCACAGAATGATACAGCCAATACAAAATGGGCCATCTTCTACCTCAGTCGTACACTCACTGATTATGAGACAAGGTACTCGCCCATGGAGAAGTTGTACCTGGTCTTGTATTTTTTGCAATACAAGTTGAGGCACTACATGCTATCATTTACCATATGTTTCATTGCTCAAATAGATTTGGTAAAGTATATAGTCTCACAACTTATACTCAGAGGCCATATTGGGAAGTGGATCATGGCCTTTTATGAGTTCTCACTGCAATACATTCCAAAGAAGGCAGTGGCCGACTTTCTAGCTTATCACCCAATGCTAGACGCTCACGAAGGAAAGGAATTAGAGTTGTTACGCATTGTACTTGCCCTAGGCTCTTATACTTCAATGGTTCCAGCACCAGTACCATGGCTGGGGCAGGAATAGCCTTGGTTAATCTAGACGGGGTCACTTTTTCCTATTCTTTCAGGCTGGAATTTCATTGTACCAACAATCAAGCTGAATACGAGGCACTCATCATTGGTCTGGAGATGTTGATATACTTGGATGTCACTGACGTCTATGTCCGAGGGGACTTCTTGCTCATCATATGACAGTTAGAGAAAAAATACAAAGCATGTGCCATACCCGAGCCATATGCGAGAAAGGCGGCTGAACTACTGGGGTTATTCACTGAAATAATGTTGGAACATATCCCTCGCGACCAGAATCATGCAGCTAATGAATTAGCTCAACTTGCTCTAGGTGTCAGTCTCCAGAATGGAGTTCGCGAACAAATTCTAAAGGTAGAGCTACGTACGTTACCATCCTTCAGAGCCAGGCAAGAAGATAACAATGAATGTTATGTGGCCATACTCGATCACATTGATACAGATTGGCCACAACCTATCATCTCTTATCTCAAAGACCCAAATGTCCCCGTCGACAAACACATCCATTTTTTAGCACCTTATTACGTACTAAGGAACGATGAGTTATATAGGCAAGGGGAAGAAATGATCCTCCTCTGATGTGTATACGGCCGAGATGTTAAGCGACTGATGAGACAAGTACACCTAGGGGCAGCAGGGGCACATCAAGTAGGCTCCAAGATGCGCTGGCTACTGCGACTTCATGGATATTATTTGTCATCCATCCTCAAGAATTGTATCACCTTCGCCAAGGGGTGCACAGACTGTCAGGCTCATGGACCAGTCAGTCACATACCTAATATCCCCATGCAGCCCATCATAAAGCCTTAGGATCCCGAGGTTGGGCATTGGACTTAATCAAAATGATTCACCCCCACTCTTCTGAGGGGCACAAGTTCATCATGGTGGCTACATATTTATTCACCAAATGGGTGGAGGCCAAGCCCTTAAAAGTAGCTTCGGCATGTACCATTCGAAGGTTTTTATTCGAAGATATTATTTGCATGTTTGGTATCCCGGAATGCTTTATTTCAGACAAAGGAGCAACTTTCATGTCTGGAAAAGTCGACACCTTGATGTAAGATCTAGGCATTCATTTCCTCCATTCTACTTCTTATTATGCTCAATCCAACGATTAAGCTGAGGCAAGCAATAAAATCATCTTACACATCCTCAGACGTATGTTGGCGGACAACCCTCACTTGTGGCATGCAGACTTGTTCAACAAACTACGGGCATATCGTACAAGTAAGCGCAATGGACCACTCCATACGCCTTAATGTTCAGACACAGTGTTGTTTTTCCCTTGGAACACAACGTCCAATCACTAAGAGTAATGGAGCAGCACAACTTGATTGGCGAGGACTATGTCCAAGCTATGTGGCAGGAGCTAGTAGACTTAAATGAGCAGCGTCTAGAAGCTTACGAACATCTTTGCACCGAGAAGAGAAGGGTTGCTCATTCTTATGACAACTATATAAGAGGCATAAGTTTCATGGAAGGAGGGTTATTCTGAAAGACAGTCCTATCCCTTGGCAAGAAAATAGACAGTCGCGGCAAGTTGCCAATTTTTGTGGCCAAACATCATGAAATTACAGATCTGTTTGGATTTCATTTTATAAAGCCAATGTTTATGGCTAAGTTGTTAAGTAATACGATGTTATTCTGATTCATTTGTCAAGGGGATCAATGCTCCACAAGTCTAAGGCAGAATTAGTAAAAGTATTACAAAAACAAGCACAACGAGTACATGGAATCAAGTTTTTATTGAAGAACAAGCTATTACAAAGGATTTGCAGCCTCAAGCTCTTATACCATGGAAAAGAATAGTGGCATGCAAACCTAAACCAGAAGATTTGCTAAAAGAACAAGGATGCAGACGACAAAAAATAAAAAGGGACTGAAACACCAGGCCTAAGACCACTAAAACGGATGCATCCTTTCGGTCAATTATCATTAGCACTGATGAGGCAGTCCCGACCTTGGCATCTCCAGGAATGAGCAAGTTGTTGTCAACTTCTCACCTCTCGCTTACCACCTCTGAGACCCACGTAAATGGGAAATGGTAGCACAACACTCCTCGTTCTTTTCCCAAGATCAATACTGACACAGAGTGTATCCAACTCCCTTGAGAGACAAATTGTAGAACTGCTGCTAGCGAGTTTCGTTGGCGAGGACCCTCCCCAGCGTTGAGACTCTACTCTCCTGAAGACATTAGGGGCAGCTTTACCAAGGTCAAACCTGGGCATATATATCACTATCTAGCCCAGATTTGGGTATTTATATCACTATCCAAGGCTTGAAACATGACGCAAGAGATCTGGTGGAAATCCTTTAAGGAGGAGCCAGAGAACATGCCTTGCAAGGGACATTTTTGCTTTAAACAAAGAATGGATGCTTTGTACTTCTGGATAAAGAGGGGTATTTATAGGAGTCTAACCCTAGAGCTCCGCACTAAAATGAAGCGATGAAAGACATCGGTTCAATGCACCAATTAATGGTGGCGATACGCTGGCTCCAAGATCCAAACCACTTTAATGACGGTTCATCCTTTCCAAGAAAGGATGATTACTGCCATTTATTCCCGGCCAATTGAAGGGAGGAGTGTTCCTTGGAAGTCGTAGAGCGACGTGATTGATTTGATAACACGTTTTTCAAATTTAAAATTTGGAATTAACTGACTTAATCGGCTGAGTTCGTTAGTTGGTTTACTGCAACTCATGTCAAAGGCCTATGTCTGAGGCCCGCTTGAGGATAAATCGTGTGTTTTTAGGCCTGTGCCAGAAAATTGAAAACGGCTCGAGATAAAACTAATTGGAGCATAAACACGAAATTTGGATTAATATTGCAAGGCCCATTAACATTAATAAATATCAATTTATAGAGACATGCCCAAGATTTACATGCGGATAATAGTTAACTTAACCTCTACTTTGGCATGATCATATTTAGCCCATGTGTCAGAAAATGCATCAAAGGACGAGAAAAAGTATCTCTCATATTCTTTGAGGGAATTGACTCGAGTAGCATTCTCCTACAGCAATTGCTCGTTGGTTACACGGGTCGACCCACAGGCGGCTCATAGAGCAGCTGCCTCTGCTTGAAGCTTGGCTAGCTCTGCCTCATTCTTTGCCAAAACTCTGTTGTGATCCTCGATGCTCTTGAGGAAGTAGTTGCCTTTGCTTGAAGCTTGGCTAGCTTTTCCTCCTTGTCTTCCAAAACTCTGTTGTGATCCTCGATGCTCTTGAGCAAATCCTGGAGTTGGTAGCGTTCAGAGTGAACAAGTTGTGCTCGCTCCCGCCTAATCTCAGATTGTTGGCGCAAGAGACAAAATTTTTCATTCTTTTCAAGTTACAGCCCTTGGAGATGTTGCAGGCTCTGATGGTACCGAGTCATCATAGAGGTGAGCTCGTGAGGAGTAACGGGTAACAACTCTACGACCATACCCAGGATTACCTTGAGGACTTTAGGGTCATCGAGGTCGATCTTGAGAACGGCCGGTATACTGCTTTTGGCGAGAGCAATCTCTACAGTGCCAGGAGGTGTAATCATGCATATGTCAAACAATGCCCTGAGCTCGCGAACTTGGGCAGAGACGGCTGCGACATCCAAGATAGGTCCAGATGAACTCAGAGCCTGGGAAAGCTCAGCGCTGGGATAGTAAAAATCATCTATGTCCTGAACGGGCGCCTTGAGGTCATCCTGGATGGCGGCTGCAAGGTCGTCCTTCTCGACGATCATTGGTTTGTCAACGTTGGTGGGAGAAATGATCGGAGGTGAGGGAGGATTAGTGACAGCTGCCTCCTCTAGAATGCTGTCTAGAACAGTCCCTAGACCACCCATGAACATAATCAAGGCATTAGAAGGCCTAGGTTCCTGGAAAAACCCCGAGAAGGTTGAGATGAAAATCTGGGTAACAAGAGGAAATATTCAGATTTGATAATTAGATTTTCATTGTTTACCTCTGTATCGCCAGGGACATTATGGATTGATGGAGATAGAGCCTTGGGATAGCCTGTGGTTAGAAGCTCACCGCACTCATTGTCAACATCATCCTGAGGCCCAGCACTAGGGCTCTATATTCTCTCCTCTTGGTGGGGGTTATGGGTTGCTACTGCTTTTGGAATCACTAACGTTCGACTCTTAATGGGATAGAACTGGCCATGCCAGCTTAAATGAACATCTTCAAAGTTGGCGGGTTCATCTTGCTTACCGCCAGTATTGTTGCCAGCTAGTTGAGTGACTTCCCTTTCCTTGGATGTTACTTCCTCATCTTCAATTGCGTCTGTGCCAGCACCCTCTTTAGAAGGCATGCTGACCGAGTGGCCACCTCAAGATGTGTCTCCTCGTGGTCCATGGCTTACAAAATTCGAAAACAAGTTAGAGGAGGAAATGAACATTCATACTTTAAGTACATAATAGAATAGTGTCACCTTGGTGGCAGGGTCAATGGAAGGCAATATCAGTGACCGTCGTTGTCGCTTGCTCAGAAGATGGATTTCTTCTCCTTCCTCGAGCGATGGTGAGTAGACAGGAGACGTCACCGGATTGCCAAAGACAATGGACTTCCTTTTCCACTGGTCTTCCCAATGTGGTTGATCGAGTTGGTCACATTAGTGGTCAACCTCCTCAGACGTTCCAAAGCCCCATCCAGGCTGGGCCAAGGGTGTGGAGGAGGAGTAAGTTTGAAGACGGCGGCGTTGTTGTCCCCATCGAAGGGCTTGAGCATCACCCTCGAGGGGAGTGTGTCGAGTTTCCTCGCGAGCCACTTGAACCCAAAACTGGTGTTGGCTAACATTTGAAAATTTCATATAGTGGGATTTAATTCTTGGTATGATATAGGTAAGGACTTACCGGTTGGGAAAGGTCAACCGTCTCGTTTCCAGCCTCGACTACTTCGTGATTAGAATCTAAAGTAATAACACGTTTATCATGGAGAGGGTGTCGTTTCCTCTTGGAAGGACCTACATCAGGACTAATTGGGAGAGGGGGCGCCTTTTCTCGGCCTACAAAGCCTATGAGCAGTTAGAATTGTCAATACCAATGGCGAGGTTAAGAATCAAAGGATTGGAATACTTACCATGGGCCATTGTGTTGTTGCATCAGGTTTGTTTGGGTCGACATATTGAATGGCGTCTTGGTCATGAGGAGAAGTGAAAAGAGAGTCGATGCCCTTGAAGATTGCAGCAAAGAGAGTCATAGGCTGCACGTTGCGAATTTGATCCCAGAGCTAAGCTCGCCAAGCTTGGTAGTGGAAAGTTACACCAAAAGAGGGGGCAAGGGGAACATTGAAGGCTTCATTTGGTAGCACCAAAAAGGGAAAACCAAAGTGGGGGTCTTCTATGTCGGCCGCAAGGGGAGAAGTATTTGCCCGCTAGTTTCTATAACGATTAATATAGTAGACCAAGAGCATTGATGCATCCTGAGTTAGCTCGAACTGGTGGGAAAAGTGATTGGGGATGTATAGCTTGTGGTAGACCTTGTTGGGTAAGGGACTCTCAAATCCCCGCAAGTATGGCTTTGAATGAAAATTATCCTTGCCCCATAATTTTTCTCAGGCGAGGGGAGGAAGCCAGTCGCCAAGTCTTCAGGAAAGCGGCGCTGGAAAATCAAACCGATGGTGTCTGGAGGGAATCCATTGAGCGAATAGAAAGTGACGAAGCTATTCTGGTAAATCAGCATGTTGTCATGGAGAAGCCGCGCGAGTCTCTTTCCCAGAAGCTCTCCATCTTTTAGCAGTTGTACATCGGGATGACGAAAAATAGGAAAATAGACCTATAGCCAAAAGTCTACCATCTATAGTGGACTAGGGAAGTCAAACTTCAGTGGGCCAGAGAAATCCATCGCAAACTATTGTATAGGCAAGCGAGGATAGATTGCACAAGGCCAAGCTTGGTGCCCTCGAACAGAGCTTCAGCGAGTGTTGTCCAGCTTTTATTGACCTTGCTGGAGGCAGTACAGAAAATGTACTTAGACAACCAATATTCAAGGAATGAAATACCTCCATGAGATCTTGGATAGCCCTTGAAATTTTTGAACCAACCAGTATAGGAGTCGAGTCGAGCAGGGCTGACGATTTCCTTCACGAGGTAAGGATCACCTTGTTTCCATACTGGATCCGCGATAGGAATGCCAAAGATGGTAGCCTGATCGAGTAGGATGATGCTCATGTCTCCACAGGGGAAGTAGAAGCAGTTGTAGCTCACGTCCCAGAAGCACATCGCGGTGGCGAATGGCACTCGATTACCCCCTTTGGGTAATGAGAAGCAGAGATCCAGGAAATGGGAGATGCCATCCATTCCCCAGCATAGGTGGTCTGATTCCTTACTAGCAAGGTACCAAGCCCATTCCTCTACGAAAGTAGACAACCATTTACCTATTTGACAAAAGACGTCTTTGTATTTCTACCCTGTCAGTGCATCCACCGAGCTTCTTCGAAAAATCATAGCGGAATGGCAAATGGAGGCGTGAAGAGTCTGGAAGAAGGCTGGGTTAAATGGTGTCAGGATGAATGGACCTGATTGACCGGTTACAGTATCAGACAAATTTAAGACGACGATAGGGCCAGCTTGTTTCCTTTCGGTAGTGGAACGCACCATGCCTGCAAAGGAGTCGGCGACCTCTTGCGATATATGAGGCTGAGGGTTTGATCGGTAGTGAGGCGACATAGCGTTGACCAAAAAAAAAACTGAGGAAAAAAGATGAAAGCTTTGAAAGGAAGTTCAGGCGATAAGGAAGACTAAAAGCCGAAGAGTGTTTTGGGAAATGAAAGTCTGACAAATCGTGTGAGCTTAAATTGTGTTTCATCATTAAGGGCGCGGCTTTTCAAAAATGAAATGAGCTGAAGTGGCATCGCGAATGGGAATTACCTTTTGACCCCAGCCGACTCGTCGCAGTTACAAACATTTTTTATTGCACCTGGACTTGATCTCGAGGCTTGAGGGGCAATGTTTAGACCCAAAATAAACAGTCTTTATTTTTAAGGATTTTATATTAATAATGAGATGATATCGGCGGCCCGCACGTGAAATAGCTTTAATAATAATGGGCCGACACCAGCAGACTTCGCGAGAAACAAACAACCTTTCCTAAGGAGAGAAGGATTTCATAGTGATCTTGTCACAAAGTCTTAGATTTTGATTGAAAGACCTAAAAAGTAAGAATCCGGGCAATTAGAGTCATTAAGTGAGTCTAAGTGTAAGGAATCTCAGGGTTACTACGCTAAGGCACCATATTTTCCTATATATTGAGAAAATCTCTACGTAATCAAGATCCACGATCATACAACCTTTGCTCTCGGCAAAACAACCTTCTCGTCTCGAGAAACCCTAGTAACCGGCGATCAAATAAATTAGTCTCCATTCTTTCAAAATTTATATTTGACTTTAGTTTAGGTTATCTATTGGAGTGTGAAAAAGCTATAAACTAGTCAAATATTTAATTTTTTTTAAAGTAGCAACTCTATTGAGGATGCTCTTAGTATGCTGGTAAAAATATAATTACTGATAGCAGCCATAGTTTTAGGAAAAAATTTATTCCATGGTACCTGAACTTACTCGGCCCTATCAACTTGATACCTGAACTTTCAAAAGTATCAATGACATACCTGAACTTCAAAAATTGTATCTTGGTGGTACCTGGTACCCATTTTCCGTCTACCTGGTGATGACGTGGCTAACGTGAAATTCAAATGCAAGGGTTAAAAATACTAAAGTGCACTTCTACCACCCCCACTTTACTTCTTATTCATTTATTTATGAATTTAGTTGGGTCAGAACGACAGACCCATATCTACATTAACTTTTTTAATTCTTAAGAAACGACGTCTTGAAGATATCTGACTCGACAGACCGAATTGTTGTCAGAAACTCCTCCGAGTTCGATCTAATCCAGGTGATCTCTATTGAGGACAAGCTGGTACGGCCTGTGAATCTTTGCGAGCAGATTCAGCAACCGGTGAGAGTTCACGGTAGGGTTTTGGATCATGGACTTGTTGAGCTTGAAGGGGAAATTTGTGGATTTCAAGATGACTGGGTCGTCCTCGAGCTTTGGGGAAGGATAGTCAAGTCGGGCGACGAGGTTTTTTAGGGTTTTGGTGAGTTCTCGGGAGGGATTGGGAATTTGAGTGAGAAATGTAGGGAGTGAGAGGCCAAAGTAGGAATTGATAGCGGAGAGAAAAGACTGTTGGTAGGACTGATCTTTGCTGGTAAAAAATCAATCGACAGGGCATTCGATCTAGACGACGAGATATGGCGCCCTTCGAAGGAGTACGGGGTGGAGAGCAGTCTCGTAACTCGTGAGGGAGAATCTCTCTCAGCGTCCCTCGCTCCAATAACCTCTCGGGTCCAGTGGCAGAGCCACATAGGGGCCAGAGGGGATCCATGGACCCCATGAGTTTGAATAATTAGAATATGTTTTCATGTATATGCAAGAATTCTATGATAGCATAGTGGTAGTTGTGCATAGTGGTGTACAAGGTGATATGAGTTTGAGTCCCGGATATGTTAAAATTGGTTACTTTTTAGCTATTTTTCTTCTTCCCAGATTTTAAGCTTTTTTCTTCTGATTTTTGTTCTTGTATTTGGATTTGACCCCCCCCCCCTAAGTTGATAGTCTGACTCTGCCACTACTCGGGTCGAACAAGCGTCGAAATCCATGACGTGCGTGAAGAAGCCACCGACTTGGGTTGGATTCCGTTGATGTTGATATTGGATTTTTGGACGAGTGGTTTACTAGGTTGGGATGGCGAAGGCGGTGGTTGTGGGGAGGTGCCGGAGCTATTGCGCTTTTCGGCAACTTCGGTTTAAAAAAAATCTTTTTTACAAGTGAGTAAAAAATAAAATAAAATGTAAAAAGAACCATAATTGAAATTACTTATTTGCCTTTTAAATTTGATATTTCCGTCTGTCACGTCGTCACAATTAATGAATTTGGATGAAAAATGGGTACCATGTATCACCAAAATTCTGTTTATGAAGTTCAAGTATGTCATATATACTTTTGAAAATTCAAGTATCAAGTTGATATGGCCGACTAAATTCAGGTATTGTGGAACAAATTTTTCCTAGTTTTAGTGCTTCAACTTTGACGAACTTCATGGTCTCATGATGTTAGATGAAGAAAGGTCCTTTTGGGTGGGACTCAATTATGATCAACGAATTTTGAAAATTCAGATATCAAGTTGATATGACCGATTAAATTCAAGTATGATAGAACAATTTTTTCTTAATTTTAGTGCTTCAACTTTGAGGAACCTCGTGGTCCGCATGATGTTAGATGAAGAAAGGTCGTTCTGGGCGGGACCCAATTGTGATCAACGGCCCAAGTGGGAGAGTCAGAGGACCCAATCATGGTCAGCGTCACTTTATGCTTGTGTACCCTCTTTCCCACGTGCCGATCTGCGTGAGCGTGGCAGCTGCGATAGAAAGTGGGTCGCTTTTTGTACAAGAGGGCCGACAACCTAGGTCTACCATAAAAGCTGGAGATCCATAGTCCAAAATAAAACTACAAAGCCCATATAAAAAAGCCTCTCTTGTTGCACCATTTGCACGTGCCACTTAATTATTACACACCACAAATGACCACATCCCCCTGACCCTTTTCATCCTCGTCCCCCAAAAAAGAAAAAGTTAAATCACTATTAATTAAAGCAACTTTCCGTTACCTAGTAGAATTTTCAAAAACCAAAAAAATGACCTCCTCCCAACTTAATTACTCGAAATTCTGTTTAATTAACCAGAGATTAAAAGGTAACCCTGCAATGGCTGTAAGGTTAAAACGGATTTGACAGATGGTTCCATAATCAGTACAGTTTCATTCTCCAAACTCCATCGTCGGAACTTTGAACTACATAGAGGTACATTCTTTTTCTCTCAATGATTTAGTTCGCGAGTTTTTTTCTTGCAGATTCCAAACATCTAGGTTTCGCATTATCTAGGTTATTTAGTTATTTCGTATTATTTGGGTTTCGATTTGGGGTGAAAAGAAATTTTCACTTATTGTTTTCTTCTGTTTGTCCTGACTTCTAATTCAACTTCTTTTTCCTTTTTTTAATTGGTTTGGTTTTCAGAGGACAGGACACCACAACAATGTTTGAGAAGTTGGCACCGTTCTCATCTCCATGTTCACCGTAAGTTTTGTTGATTATGAAGTTCTTGGTTCTAAATTCTTGAGGTGTATTGGTTTCTTATTGTTTTCTCAATAATCTCTACCCGTAGTGAAGAAAAGTAAATTGTTATGTATAATAATCTCTTCGTTGCAAAGCTTTATTTTCGATGATGTATTAGTGAAACTTAGTTATTAAGGCTTTCGGAGAAAACTTTCGTGATGACTTTGTCTGAAGTATGCTCCTTTTTAACAGATATATCAAGTCCTTGCATATGTTTTTACGGGGCAAAAAATGGTAAAGGGGATCAAGAGAACTTAGAGAAGTCGTTCAAGACTTCTGAGGCTTTGAAACTTTTTGTAATGTAAACATGTCATTTTTTCTTCTTCTGTACATATCCTTGGTGCAACATATCATTTATACTGATTTGGTTTTCTAGATAAATATTTGCACTAATTATCAGAAAAAAAAAGATCAATATTTACACTGCTGAGTATGTATTTTGGAAATTTAATAGATATTTAGAAAGTCTAATATTGTATACACTAATATGGTTTTCTAGGTCTACATATTGGCCAGTAGTGCAACTTAACTAAGCCAAAGACATTGTATAGTTTAAACTGAGGCCTCACCTAGCTAGCCAATTTGGCAATTTGGTCATCGTTCAGCTTAAAAATTCAAGAGTGCTACAATCTAGAAGACTTGAGTTACATATGCCACAGAGTAGAGTAGTGGCATATTACTATTGTGTTGTTTAGTTTCATTGTTCCTTTTACTTTGACTATGTGATTAAGGTAGTAACCAGTGTTATTGTATGTTCTTTTAGGGAGGTGGTTTTCTTCGGATTTTAGGTCCACAAGAGATGGACAACTGTGTGTGTACATTACTTTAGTTACTCATAAGTTAATTTTGGTATTTAATAAAAGGAAATTGGATATTCGTGAATGGATATAAGTTTGTTTTCACTAACTTCTATGCCAGTTTTGAGTTCTTACATATATTGGATGTCCCCAAACGGACGAGTTCTTACATATATCATTGCAACAAAATTTGGATTTGTGTATACAGTAGGTATTTTCTTTTTTGTAAAAAGATTTTGTTTACACTTTTCTTGAGACCGGTTTGAATTACAAAATTGAAACTTTCCTATATTATTACATGGCGAATAAAACAAATAAAATTATGAACTATACCCCCGTATGCGACTTAACTTCATTCTAAGATTTGTACTATCCTTTTAGTAGCACTCTTTGTATGTTATTTGTTTTAATTTACATACAAATTATTCAAATAAAGAATTTGAGAATAAAGTAATTGTGGTTGAATTGTATTGAATTGTATCTTGCGTAAAATAATACACATATATGTAATAATATATTCATCGATAATTTGCACGCGCAAACACGATGTTCTTTCGTACGCACAGGAAGGCTAGTAATTAAATTATATCCAAGTATGATAGTAGCATGGAACAAGATCACCGCAATGATGATTATATATTTATAGTAAAAAATGTATAAATGTTAATTATATATTGTACCCTTCAACTACGTGAAGAAATGTTATGATTTTAAGTGAAAATACAAGAGGAAGCTAGAGTAGTGGAAAGTAAATCCATAAGAAAACTGAAAAGATAAAAAAGCCAAATATATATATTGATCTTGCAGAAACATGCTAGTTGCAAGTGAGGGAGAACACTCCAGTGATTCACGTGGTAATAGGTGGTCGTCAATTCAAGTCTCCAATTGCGATTAACATATCTTGGGGAATTAGCATCATACAGAAGTTGCTCTCGACCTCAGCATGATAGTACGCTTTGGATCATCATTCATCGATTTTGAATGATTGAAAATAGAGATTTCGTTAAGTGAAAAAATTGCTCAATATTCATTAATTTTAATTAATGTGAAATTTGACACAAATATTTTACTAGGGTTCACATTGTTCAAACATTAAATAAGAAATCATGTGTTCTTAACTAATTTTATGGTAGACAAATAGTTCATGGTCGATTGTACTAAACTAAAACAATATGTGACTCTACCTTTATGTGTTTTCACTATTCTTAAAAGCAGTCGTCTAGGCGCCAACTAATTGGAAAAAACCAGGCTAACGCTTAATTTTGGCTATGGGCGGGCTAGTTAGGCGGGGCTCGATTAATTGAGAATTCTGCGTCCGACTAGCGATTAGTCGGAGGAAAGGCGGTGCCTAGGCATTTTTTTTCATTATTTTTTAAACACCCAAAAATCTAAAATACAAAACCCAATTGCAAAAAACCCCAAACTGAAAAACCCAAAACTAAAACAGCGAACTGAAGCACTAAACGCCCCGAACTGAAGCACTCGCTCTCGTTGCTCGCCGCTCGTCGCTCGTTGTCGCTGCTCACCATCCCCCGCTTGTCGTCCAGCTAGGTCATAACCTCTTCCTTTCTCTTCTCACTTCTCTTATCTTCCTTTTATAGTCGCAAAATCTGATGGTTTGATATTGGGTTGATTGAATGATTGATTATGTGATTTATAAGCTTTAATATGATGGTTTGAGACTTAAGAGTAGATCAGTAGATTATGTTTGCAGTTTCCTTGATTGAATAGCTCTGTACTGTTTTTGACCAAATCAAGGGTTTGTTGTGTTTCCTTCGATTTGGCTGTAGTTTTAGAAATTGTCTTCGACTCTGTAAATGCGATGGATGGTTAATTAGCTTGTTGAGTTGTTGTGGACTTGTGGTTAATTTGGATTGTTGATGGCGTGATTCTAGCTTACTGCTTACATGTTGTATTACCCCTATATAACGTGTATTGTTCAGTATAATTGTTGTATTGTTGATTTGTTGTCTGTTGATTCTAGCTTACATTCTAGGAATCTAGGATTGTTAATTTTGAACTTTTGGCTGTGATTTTGTGAATGTGATTGTGAATGCGGTTGTGATTTTTGAATTAGGTGAAATGGCAAGTAATCCAAATCCAATATCTTCTTCTTTCGCATCCATTGCAATGTCGGAAACTCCTTCTATGCCTTTGAAGCATAATTCAAATGATATTGGATGGAAGTATACGGAGTACGTTGATCGATTTGAACAATTCAACAAGGATAAAATCAAGTGCTTATTGTGTGGACATGTTTCAAACTCCGGCATATATAGATTGAAGCAACATAATGCTCATGTCAGTGCAAATGTGTCTAAGTGTCCAAAAGTCTCGGATAGTGATAAAGCCAAAGTTTTAGCGGCACTTGAAGAAGTGAAGAACAAGAAGAAACAAAAACAAGTGCCTAAGCTTCGAACATTATTTTTGATGACATTTCTTCGTAATTTTTTCTTTATTATTCATATAATAATATATCATATAAATATATAATTAATTAAATATATACATATATAATAATCTGCCTAATTACTGATTAAATTTTGCCTAAACGCCTAAACGTTAGACAGTAGCTCCACGACCTAATTTCTCCTAGCGCCTTTTTGAAGTTATGTGTATTAATCACCACAACACCTACTCATTGAACACACTTTTGAACAGCTTCCAATATGTCACAAGTTTTTGTTCGATCCAAAGTCACTAAACCTTACCTTTGTGAGTTTGTCCAACACGAAAAGTAATAAGGCCTACATAATTATTGAATAACAAAGATGAAAAGGGAGTTGCTCCATTAGTCCAAGCTACTGAGCCACAAAAGAGGGTACTCATAGCTCAATAACGTGATCCGTTATAAAACCCCCAACTTTTGGCTCTTCTATGACGGACATTGAATTTCTCACTGTTCAAATCTTCCAATACACTGCTTACCAAAAGTACCCCCCGTTTCAAGGAGACAGTGCATAGTCATAATGCACCACAAATGGGCATTATGGGTAATCTAATATGATCGGGGTGTCTATATATACGTACAAAGTTTCGTCAATCATATCAGTCCCTCTGCACACTTTATGTGTTTCTATTTTCTCCGATGGAAGACGACGATCAAAAGGAGCTGCAGCTCCTTCCCGGTCCTCCCTCCTCACACCGGACAGCACCTCGGCCGTCGGATCCTTCTTCGATACGATACCGATCAAAGCCGGCAGCTGAAGCCCTAGCAGAAGGGCCCAACTCACTCGACCTCCAACTCTCCATCAGCGTGAGATCCTTGCCCAACAATGTCGACAGCATCAACAACGTTAATGTTTGCGAGTACGAACAGACGACGACGAAGGCGCTGAAGTGGCAGGCGGCGGAGCAAATCCGAATGGCAGCAATGGAGAAGGCGTACGCGGAGAGAGTGAGGGAGCTAACGAGGAGAGAGATGGAGCTGGCGCAGTCGGAGTTCACACGTGCGAGGCACACGTGGGAGAGGGCAAGGGAGGAGGTGGACAAGGCCGAGAGGATGAAGGAGAAGGCAATGCGACAGATGGACGCCACGTGCATGGAGATTACTTGCCAGTCTTGCAGGCAAAGGTTTAGGCCTTGATCAATATTTAAGCTAAGGCAGCTAGCTAGCTTGTTCTATATTTGTGTATCTGATGATCGATCGAGATTCGAGAGTGAGTACGTACGTTTTATGATTGTTAAGTGCTAACATACCAATGAGAGTTTTGAAAACTTATTGGATTAGTTTGCAGTTTCGTTCAACTATGGATGAGATCGAATCTAGCGGTCTGAGAAGGAAGCTAGGGATCGTTTAATAAGCAGAGTACTGTGCGTGGCATATGAGATGGCTTAAATTTCTGTGTTTTCTTTGTTTCCTTCATGTTGTGATCGATCAGCATGATGAATAAGTAAGATGCTTAATTAGTCAATTAGTTGGCACGATTCCAATGTTACCAAATATTAGATTATTCTAGATTAATTAACCTTTTGATCATGCATGCTTATCTCTCGACTCTACATGTTCACGAATAACGAGTGTGATCAAATTTGGACTTTACGATTTGAGTTTCTATTTTCAGGATACATGAATTAGTAGTGTAACCAACTTAATTTGTTTCGATACATACTCTCGTGAGCTTTCAAATTAAAAGATACCAGAGCAAACTGCAGTATATATACTTGTTCTTAATTAGTAATACGAAGACTGAGCACAACGTTCGAGCTCTCATGATGGAGATGAAGCTCCATGAATAAGAAACAATGACTTTTTAGGCTTACATATCTGGTTTTATATGTTGACTCGGGGATGCTGAAATTGACTCACTGAATCACTGATAAAATAGCTAGAATTTACCTTCTGAACTTCTGAAGCAAATTATGCTTCACTGAAGCAGTCAGCACATATAGCTTTGCACTACTTTTGAGCATATACAATAATATTTTTGGCCATACATTGATATATATAATGCTACATATATATGATGGAATCAGAGTACAATGACAAATGAATTATTATAAAAGAGGTACAGTGTATATATAGTTATATACCAACCAGAATTGTTGTGTTAAATACTTAATTAGCTCTGATGCTCGATCATTTACTCGAGTACGACTGACTACAATGGAAGGCTTAATTAGCCATGCACCAAGTCTTTCTCAATTTAGTGGTAATATATAAGATTTAGCCAGGTCTGCAAGTAGATATTTGTCTGCTCGATCATGAAGATGGCTCATTGAGAGGTGCCAATGAGCCAGGTTAAGTCAAATCTGGGCGCAGAAACTAGCTAGGGTTGATGTACGTAGATATAGAAAAGCAAATGAATCCGAACAAAAAGGCAGGTAAAATTCAGCAGCAACGGGACAGTAGTATTACACATGCAGCTAGGCTGTATACACTTGGATTCAACTCCTTGAACTTTTGCTCATGAAACCAAACACCCACTACCCATGTCTCCAAAAGAAACATTTTTGGATAGGATCAGATCACTTGGATTATGACTCTACCAGCCAGAGATAAAAGCCTAACGAACGATCAATCACACACACACACAGCAGCAGCAATCAACAGTGACCAGCTCTATGATAGCTTAGCTTCATTTGTCAGCAACCCTCGATCGCTCTCTAACATCGGCCAGGTACCACATATTACTCGATTCAGTTAATCATCCGAGGGTGGGTACGTTGCCTTCAATAATAGAATGGCTTGGTTCATTGATGATGTAGGCTAGAGATCGAGAAAGATGATAGACACATTCTAGTGGAGGCAAATTAGAAACCACATATATAGTCTCAAAATGATTAGGTGCTTCGTTCTCCTCAAAAGTGCTCGCTAGCTTGTGCTAATGGCAAAGAAGCAGGACAAGTATGGCATCCTAGCGAAAAAAAAGAGAGACAAGTATGGCATGGGAACGATTTTTTTATTTTTATTTTAATAAAGGAAAGATCCTAGCAAGATGAATTAATCAAATGATAAATGATTTTAGGCCTCAATGAGGATTTTGAGGTGTAGGCCTAAAACTCTACATGACATATTTTTTTTTGTCCACGTCATTATAATTTTGACACATCAACTCAATCAGAAGACGATTATACCCTTTATATCTAACGGTTGTCAATTTTTCATATTTAAAAGTTTAAAAATAATCTATAATAATTCCTTGTATAAATGACTCTACAAGAAAATTAATTTAATGTTCATCGAAAAAATAATTAATATTGATTTCTTAACTGCACCATTAATTGTATTTAATTCAAATAAAAACTTTAATGACAAAGAGAGCAAACAAATTCTAGCTAGAAACGTATTAAATAAAAACATAAAGTACGTCATGATTTTAAGGAAATGTAATCCACCTTTCTTTCCTGATTTTTTACATGATTTACTCAATATTTTGGTTAAAGTATATTGAATTATAAGCAAAATTATATTATTCAATTATAAATATATTTGATTATTTTAGAATAGAAACTTTCATGATTTTTCACATGATATTAACATACAATAAATATAGTATTATTGATTTGAAACACTAAATTGAATCAAACACTACCAGAACAAACACTATAGCCGATGAAATATTAAAAAAATAAGCCGACGACAATATTTATCGATGTACAGTTGACGATTAAAAAAGAAGTCGTCGACTATAGTATAGCCGACGATGTATAATGTCGCCGGCTATAATATACCTGATGGAATAAGGATGTATTATCGTTGACTATAGTATAGCCGACAACATAAATAATGTCGTCGACCTTAGTCATCGGGTTTATACCCGTGGTTCGCCCTAAAAAAACTCTAAAATTAACCATTTCCTTCTCCTCTCGCTCTCTCTCATCCGCTCGCCCCAGCTGCTCGCCAACCGCCGTCATCGCTCACTCCGGTTGATTTGAAGGCCGCCGACCCCAAGCCCGATTCCAAAGGTAAATCTCTCTCTATCTTTTGATCTCTCTATCATAAATTTTATGGTTTTTAACCTAAGTTCGCCGCTACCGCCAATCGGTTCCGTCGCTCACTTAGGTTGATTCGAATCTCGCCGCATAACCCTCTCTGCCGCCTCTCAGTTGCCGAGTTTATTTGGATTTTTGTAAAAAAAATTTAGGGTTTGTATAATTTTGGTGATTGTATAATTTTAGGGTTTGGTGAAATAAAATTCATATTATGGTTTGGTGAATTTAATTAGCGAGCTTTTGTGATTATGGTTTGGTGAAGGTGATAGATCGATCTGGATTTCTGGGAATAGAAATCCTGTATTTTTTTTTTTTGCAGATCTGGGATTATAGTCGATGACATTGTATATGAATGTTGTCGGCTATAGTTTCTCCGTTCAACAATTTTGGCCGGAGGGGAAAGCTTTGGCCAATGGCTTTGTAGTCGGTTATATTCCAACTATAGCCGACGATGTGCAAAATTATCGTCGGCTATAGTATCACCGATGATCTTTTTCCGACGATGCTATAGCCGACGAAAATAGTCAACAAGCTAACGATTTTTGGTCGTCGGCTATAGTGCTTATTCTGGTAGTGAAAGCTTAAATACAATTCAAGTAAAAAAGTTATTATTGTGATCCACTAACTATTTGGTTCTTAATTTGATTGAAAAAAGAGTGTTCGATCATATATGTTTACATGCACGACATGATAATCATGTTAGTACGTAAAGTTAATTAGTGACACAATTATTTTTATATTGAAGAGTGCTTGATCAATGTTCATATAGCACACTGATAAGCATATAACTAAATAGAGTTAGTAGATATAGCACAATGATAAGCATATAATTAAGTAGAGTTAGTAGATAACATCTTATTGGAAACTATATCAAGTGATAGTGATGCACGACTTCATCTTCATCTGAATTAGATTTGGACAATTTTCAAGAAGATAGATTAACGTTTAAAGTTTAAAGTTCAAAGTTCATAATTTATGGTTTAATGTTGAGGCTTAGATTATAATTTTTTGGGTAGGGTTGACGACTACATACAAGATTTTTTTTTTCTCTCTCTTAACACGTTAGTTTAACTTAATACAGATCAAACGCTTGAAGTTTAATTTTATGTTTGGAGTTTAGAATTTAGGGTATGGGGAGTGATTAGGATTTAAGGATTGGGGTTTAGGGTTTAAGGTTAACTATTTGAACGCTTTATATTTTTTTTAAAGTTGATCAATTTGACGATATTAGATTTTTGTTTTGATTAATTATAATCTATAAATTTAAAGAAATATATAATAGAGTAAGATTGAAATTGTAAGTTAAATATTTTCACATGAATTAATAATAAAATAAATTTATATGACATGACATGTCACATTAGATCAAAGTCTACACCTCATGGCTCCACTAAAGCCCCATGTGTGTGATCAATAATTACCATTTCGTAAGGATGTATATGTATATAATCACGCATGAGTAGCACAATTCAAGTCATATCAAGCTAAAACAAATAACTGTTTTTCTTTTCTATTTCTTGGAAACTTGGGAAAAAGACCTAGCTACCTCTGTCACCAATTTTATACCAGCAAGTTTGTTCACCGTCTGAACTGTGGGTCTTTACAAAAAGATGATTTCATGGTTCTGATAACATATCATGTGTTTGCACTAGAGAATCTCGAAATACTACTCTTTTCTGATCTGTAGGCATAATTAGCATGTAGTGGAATTGAGCGAGGATATGCATGTTATGGTCTAGTGGTTTCATGATCATCCTTTTATTGAAGATTGGTTTGGTGCTCACTGCTCAGAGAGAGCACAAGCTACTGCACACAACCAAGCTACAGCTACTCGGTCTTCATTTCGTCACTGCTTTCCATATTTACTAAACAGCCAACAAAATCTTCACCAGGATGTAAAGAAAGATTCCAATCAAGAACTCGAATGTGCACAATTGTCCTATGGGAGAGAACCCAATAGTTGTTTTCATAAGATGCTCTCTCTGCACAGAAAAAAGGTCCTTGGCTCTGAATTCATGGAGCCTAAAACAATTGAGGTGGGAATAGTTACTATTGATGATCGATGATCATGATAAGTAGCTAGTACTGTACACTGACATATGACCACCCACATTATGGAGGCCTTTGTTTGCCTCCAATACATCTTCATCGATCAGGGAAATACCAAATTTTAGGGCCTTGATCGATCGATCGATTACTTGAGAAAGTCGAAACAGCAGGATAAAAGATGTAGGTCACCCTTTGCCCAACTACATATATGTAATCAAAGTCCTCATAATTTTTGACATAACCTTAACATTTGTCTTTTCATATTGTCCACATATGATCACCAAATGATGCCTTCTTCAATTCTTTCTTGTTTGGTGCCTATAAAGCTTACATTTTGTAGGTATATCATTATTGACACATTTTATTATGAACAAAACATGAATAAAGATCGGTACAAGTGAAGAATGAAGATGAATAATCAATGTGATTTCATAGACTCGAGTAAAAACATGCATATGTATTTCATTATTTTTCACTGAGGAGACATAACTAATCTTCTATCCCTGAGTCCATGGATTGACAATTTATATGATCGGTTTTATCAAATCCCCATATATGTTTGTAAAACCTTTTTCCAAATCATACCATTGATCATTTGTTATATGTAAGATGTATTTTTCTTTTACATAAAAATAAAATTACCTTACCTTGATTTAGGGAAGATATTTGTGAAGTAAAAAAAGGTTTTTGTGTGATCATCAAACTTGCTTACTTGACTTAAACTTGAGCCACGATTTTAGGGAGCTCTTATTTATCTTATAAAGAATTTATGTGGTGTTCAAGTCTGTAAAATTGGCTGACATGCATGGTTCAACATCTCATTTATGTGCCACCTTGTTTGACATATATAAAAAATATCTTCTTTATGTAGTGACCAAGTTTCTTTGTATGGTCTTCAAGCTTGTTTCTCTTGGCTTAGAATTAAGCTGTAACGCCCCGATTTGCACCTCATCAAATCAAGCACATTACAGTGCCGCGTGTCCCAAAAACTCAAGCTAAGATTCTTAACTCAAGTACTAAGAACCCGCAAAGCAAATTAAGAATGAAAAACTTATCTGTAAAGTAGATAACAAAAATAACTAGCGGAAGCGTCTATTAAATATGAGGTGAAAGCGAGAAAACCATAAAGTGAAATATTTTAGAAACAAATACAACTCCCGTAAAAATTAACAAATAGTAGTCCGGTTCAAAGACAGATCCGAATGATTGACAGGCTAGGAGTAGTATTTCACAATAGGCTAACAAGAGAATAACTTTACAAACAAACTATACTCAATAAACAAATCAAGATGGAATAAATGAAACGAGCAGATCTGTCACGCGGATCTAACTCCGTCCATGACATATGAGACACAAGAAAAGATAAGTCACGCTAGCATCATCCAATTGTCCCATCTCCGTACACAATACCTGCATCAAAAACTGTTGTAGGGGTGAGTTTTTGTCCTCACTGCTCAATAGGGTTGTACCCAGCTAAGTGTAAAAACAAATATTGAAATAATAGGTACCGACAAATAAATGAAACCATGCATATGATAAAATTCTCAAAACCACAAATCGTAGCAGTGAATAAAAATATAGTAGGGCCCATAAAGAAAACTCAAACCTAATGACCAGACTCTATGCCAACTACCACCTTACCAAAATTAATATCGTCTACTTGGCGAAGTGTAGTGAGAGTGTCCGCTTATGCCGTATCGTATAGAAGCAGTGCCACACATCAAAGGATGTCAGACACTCTTCCGTCCATACAGCCCCTCTGAATGTTTAGGGGATCGAAACCCAGGGAAGTCGCTATGCTCCTCTCACTCTCAAGTCATCAAACATAACTCATATGTAATGAAAATATTTTAATCATGCAATAAAGAAAATACGTTCTTTTGTAAAATCACTAACTGAGGCAAGTCTAGAGTCCCCTACCTGGAACATCGTAGAATGTCAATTTTGGCCTTGCATCACAGCTGTCGAAAATGAGACCTGGTTGAAACGAGAAGAGTGATGCTCAGTTGGGTTAGCTCATTTCTGGTCACTTCTAAACTGACCCAAAGTGTTTTAACACTTCCATCCAAAAGCCCATATCACTAAGCTTATGATCAATGGTCTGGCTTATCCCACTTAAATCCAATGGTCCAAAAATATCCTATAAATAAAATATTTTCTTATTTTCAATCTTCTAAAATTCGAAATAAATAGAAAACTGTTCCGAAAAATGCCACAAAAATTATCACGAACTCGCGAAGATGTGTATTTACTCATTGAAGCTTTAAATCAAAAATTTCACTTACTCGAAATTTCATAAAATTTTCGCGAAGGTCTTCGTGATCACCGAGATTACAAAAAAAATGTCGGGTTAATCTCCTTAAATATTCCCGGAGTCTCACATAAGCCTTCATATTAAAATGACCACCTTTCGATCACTTATACTTGGCTGTGACCATTTCTTTACCTTTTACTTGGTTTAAAGAAATATTTTTTTTTAAGTATAAAAAGGTTTGGTGTGGTCACCAAGCTTGCTCTACTTGGCTGTAAGTTAAGCTACATTTTAAGAGAGATTTTCTTTATTTCATAAAAGCTTTGTGTGGTGCTCAAGTTCTACATACTTGGCTGGGATAATTCGTCCATACCAAATAAACCCCTTTATTAGTCTATATAAACACAAAGCCTCCACGAAGAAGTTAGGTTGTTTGGCTTAGTATTTTGCTAGGTAGTTAAAAAATGTAGAAACTATCATAGCATAGTTTCTTTGTTGAGTCTAAGCTCGTGCTTGTTCTTTGTGTTATACTTTATGTTTTAAAGACTACACAAAAATCCTTTAAACTCATATAACTACCAGAAAAAGTACTATAGCCAACGAACAAAATTCGTCGGCCTGTTAGAAAATTTCGTCGGCTAAATTTATAGCTGAAGAACCTTCGTCGGCTATAGTGTCGTCAATAGAAGGTCATCGTCCATAATTTAGCCAACGACAAAAATAGTTTTAAACTTTAGCCAACGACTTTTTCATCGGCTAAAATCCGCAGATTTTTGGGAAAAAAAATGCAGATCTGGATTTCTATTCCCAAAACCTTCTGGGAATATAAATCCAGATCTGTCAATTCTACAATTTTATTTCACCAAACCATAATCACAAAAGAGCTAAATTCACCAAACCATAATCACAATTTTATTTCACCAAACCATAATCATAATTTTATTTCACCAAAACAAACCAAAATTACAACCTAAATTCAACAAAAGAGCTCGGCAGGGGAGAGGGCGAGGCAACAGCGAAAAGAGCAGCGGGCTGGGGTGGCGGCGGAGGGCTGAGACGAAGAGAGATAGATCTAATTACACACAAATTGAACACAAATTACACCTTAAACCCTATTTTTTTAAATGAAAAAAAACCCAAATAATAAGGTTTACCAGGATAGAGAGGCGGCAAACAGATCTCAGCGGCGAGGAGGCAGAGGTCTGAGAGAGAGAGGGGGGGAGAGGAAAAATTAGGGTTTTTGAGTGAGGAGCGGTGGTGTAGGCGTTATAAAACCGATGATGTATAAAGTGTTGGCTAAAGTATAGCCGACGAAAATACAAAAAAAATTGTCAACTAAAGTATAGCTGACGACATAATTGTCGTCGGCTTAAGACGTGATTTTAGTTAACGATTTTTCCAACTAAAGCCGACGACAATTTTGTTTCTCGTCGGCTTAAATATTTTAGCCGACGATACTTTTCTTCGTCAGCTAAAGTATAGCATAGCCGATGAAAAAAAATGTCGTCAGCTTATTTTTTTTAATTCGTCGGCTATAGTATTTGTTTTGGTAGTGCAAGCAATCCAAGAAGTGTTCTAAAGAACCAACTTTTTAATAGTTGTGTTTTAGAAATAAAGCTTCTAACATCTTTGTATGAGGAAACGAAGAAACAAGACCGAGTGTATTTCAGACTAGTGGGCAAACTAGATAGGGATAACAACATGTCTTTCCATCCTCAGAAAGCTTCACACGTGTAAACACTTAGAAACATAACCAAATACAGTTCTTAGTCTAGTGCGCGAGTCTAGATAAGATAGCACAATTACTTTCTATTATTGGAGTTGTAGTCTTGTAAGGAGTGTCTTAACATGTACTCTTGGGAATCAACTGTGGGAGTTGGATTCTGGGTAGAAATTTTTGTAACTTTCGTATGGAAACATTTAGAGATGAAAGTGTAGTTCTTAGACCTAGTGTGCAATACTGGTTGGGTTTATAAGAAGTGCTTTTAAGAACTAAAATATTATAAGAAGTGCTTTTACATACTAAAAATATTTGTCCTTCAAGAATTAGAGACACGCACCATTTATACGTTATTATTGTTATTCTTAATACGATTTTTTACGGTGCCCCCCCCCCCCCCCCCCCCCCACCGAGCTAGCGTGTTGACGACTGATGCTAGTAGGAGCTAGTAGTGCTAGTCTTCTCGAGTGCTAAGCATAACAAGTCTTTCTCAAGTCAGAATGTCAGATTGATGTTGTTGTTGCAGGACAAAGAAATCTCTTGCTGATCTCTCCCCACAGGCCACATGCAAATCGATGATTGAAAGGATACCACCGGATCTAAGACTCATCATCATGTTAATGCATGAGATCGATCTGGTGCATAGAATTTGCTATTTGATGTTAATTAAGCAAGTATAGTTAACCTGAATGCATAGAACTAGGGAATTATTAGAAAGTTGCCAATCCGGGCCTATGACTAATCGAGTCGATGGAGGAACAGAGGAGTGTAGTTTGTATAATGATAATGAACTTTCCTTTAAAAATAACGCGGGTCCAAAAATATATATATTTATGTAACGATCGGCCCAAGTCCAGGTGCCTCACTTAACCGGCCCAATAGATTAACCCACCCATATAAATAATAAGTTACCCTACATAACCCTACCTTATCTGTCTACAGTTCTACACCGAGCCAGCTGCCTCCTTCTTCTACTGTGAGTGTAAGAGCTGTCCTGTTCTAAGAGCATATGCACCCATTTTATGGGTGAAAATTTTTTATTTGAAGAATTTCTCTCCAAAATTCTCGAATAAGAAGTTTTATTCATGTTTTGGGTGCAGCGGTGCCTAAATAAAATTTCTTATTACTATTTATTATTATTTAAAATTGTAATTTTTTAAATCCTAATAATACTTTTATCCAATAACTAGCCAACACGTGTCATTTTCGATCAAATAATTGGAAGCAGATTTTCGACCAGCAATTTAGTGACACGTGTATTTGTCGGCGAAATTATTGATGCAGATTTCCGGTAAGATTACGAATCAATGAGAATGTGCCACATGTCATGTATAAGCGTCGGTGTCGGCAAAATTATTGATGAAGATATTCAGTAAGATTTTTGACTAATCGAGCTGTGACACCTGTTGTTATCTTAAAATATCTAGTAATTCAAAATGGCTATAAAAGCATCATCTACGGCTCCTTAAATACTCACACCAACTACAAATCAGTTGTAATTCTACTCGTAAACAAATTTCTCCAAACACTTATTCACATTCTGGTTTCATCAAGATGAATCCTATTGAACAATTTTTTTAGTGGGAGATGACAACAACTCTAGTGAAATGCCCAACTTGCCAATGCATTCGTAACCGACGCGGTCTCGGTGGATGCAACATTTGATGATAAACCACCATACCGCCATGCAAATCAACCAAGGATAAGGGAGTCCAAGGGACAAAATCTGATGGAAGATTACTTCATTGAACACTCGGTGTTCAACGACCACGACTTTCGTCGGAGGTTCCGAATGAACCGAAATATATTCAACCGTAAAATGACGGATCTCTGCAACTACAACCAATTTTGGCATCAACGAGCCGCCGCCACTGCAATGCTCAGACTACTTCCTCAACAAAAGATGACCGGTGCTCTACGAATGTTGGCATACGGCTCAGCTACAGATCAATGTGCTAAAATCACAAGGATAAGGGAATCAACAACTCTAGAATGCATGAAGAAGTGGTGCACCCAAGTTGTAGAGCTTTATGGTAACTGTTATCTCCGCGCTTCAGATCAGACAGACATCACTCAACTTCTAAGAAGGGCCAGACAGTGAGGATTTCCTGATATGATTGGAAGCATTTATTGCATGCATTGGGAGTGGAAGAACTACCCAACCGCTTGGTCCGGGTCATACTCAGGGAGAAATGGTCGTCCCACTATCATATGACACAGTTTCTTTGGGGTACCAAGAGCTTCAAATGATATAAACGTGCTCTACCAATCAAATGTCTTCGATGCTCTGCTTGTTAAAAGAAGTCCGACTGTGACTTATAAAGTCAACTGTATGACATACCACAACACCTATTATCTTGCTGACGAGATATATCTGAGGTACTCCTTGTTTGTCAAAATGATTTTCAATCCTCAGAAGCTACCACAAAAGCTTTTTGCGAAGAAACATGAGGCATACCGCAAGGATGTGGAGAGGTGCTTTGGCATCTTACAATCTCGTTGGGGGATTATTCGGCTTGCAGCTCAGTGTCACCATCTATCGACATTAAAAAGTATCATGTTGGCTTGCATCATAATGCACAACATGATCGTTGAGGAAGAATTCGTGGAGGATGAGTTTAAGGAGAACGAAGAAGAAGATCTCCAAAATTCATCTGCTGCTTTCATAGTTTATGATGGCCTAGTGGATCAACAAGGAAATCAGATTCTTTTCGAGCCGGTTGGAAGAGATGGACATAATGAACAACTGTTTAACGACCGTCTTGTAGATCTTCAATCTGCTTACATCCATGGAGAGCTTCAGAAAGACTTAATTAAGTACAACTGGTTTCTTGAGACCGGTGAACAACTATAAATATGTTGTATTAATTATGTGTTTGCATTGTTGTGTGTTTGAACTATGTCTTTCAATTATGTGTCTTTCATTCGACCATGTCTTATTCTAATGTCTGTGAATTTGATCTAAATAAATAAAATGCATTTTTATTTCTTGAAAATGGAAATTACATAGTACATAATTTAAATGCTTGGAAACTTAAATTACATAAACGATAATTTAAATGCTTAACAAATTAAATTACATAATTTAAATGCTTGGAAAAAGAGGGTGATAACAATTTGAAAAAGCTTCCTCGCTAGCTTCTTCTTCAATCCCATCTACTTGAGCAAGGATTTCAGTTTTCTTTTTTGTGAAATACCTCTTTGATTTAGGAGTTATAGTATCGGTATTCATTGACATAATCCTAGTTTTCTCCGCCAATGCCCTTAATTTGTAGTCTCTCTTGAAGGGCGAGTTGCTTTTCCATAAAGGCAACATCAACAACATCACTTTCTTTTTTATTGTTCATAAAAATTTGTTGATTTGCCACAATTTTGTTCAAAGCCTCGACTCTCTCATCTGTAGGAGTACGTCATGACCTTTTTTCCTTTATTTTTGGCTTCCTTGGCCATTTTCACTCCCATAGGTCTAACCGGAGAAGAGGGACCCTGGTTACTCATTGGTGTAGCAATCACTTCATCCTCGTCCAAGTCGACAGTGGGAGGCATTAAGCTTGCGGGAGTAGATGATGAGTAAGACGGAGTAAATGATGAGTAAGACAGAGGTGTACTAGCTTCGACATGGATAAAATAAGGATGATTCTTCACCGCTTCCCAACAATTAAAGTCTCTAAACTTCTTTTTTTGCAACATAAAATGATTGAGCACGTCTCATCTAACCAAAAATAAAGTAATTAGTTGCTATGACATAATAATATCAAATAAAATGGCATAAACAACTAGTATTTTATAAAATAAAATAAAATAAAATAGACATAATAATATTAAATTACATCTTCTTAAACAATGTGTATTTCATAAGAAATTTAAAAAAAAAAATAGACATAGTAATTTCAAACAATATGGTATAAACAACTTGTATTTAACAAGAACAAAATTTAAAAAAATGGGAGATGACAAACTTACCTCATCTTGTAAGTTTGAGCCAGATGGTGCATTCCTTTGTGCGAAAGCAAGAGCACTACCCCAAAGTTTCAAATTTGGCTTTAACTTTGCGAAACGAGATGATAATGCATTTTGGGACCTATGATCCGGCCTCGATTCACCATGACCTAGCTCCCAATTCTTCTTGTAATCAACATAAACCTTTTTCCACAATTTGTCAACATTTTATTTGTTTTCGATGATGAAATCAACACTAAAACGACAATAAGAGATGCACAATTGTACATCTTCCGAAAGAAGCCAATTGGTAGCCATCTTTTGCAAAAAAAATCAAAGGATTGAGAGGAGACATGGAGGGAGGGAGAGAATAAATTTGTTGTGCACAAATTGGTGTAAGAAATGGATGAAATGAATGTAGTATTTATAGAAAAAGAGTATGGGCCATTTGCAATTTTTTGAGATTTTTTTTACAATTTTTTGGGGTTTTATTTGCAAATATTAATTTTCTGGCCGAAGTAGCCGTTTCATTTCACTACCACATTTTGACTCATTGCCGGCGATTTAAAAATCGCCGGCAATGTTTTTTAACATTACCGGCGATTTTTGCCGGAAAAATCGCCGGTAATGTTTTTTTTTTTTTAACATTACCGGTGACATACATTTATGTTGCCGGCAATGTCTCGATGGTAATGTAAAAAAAAAAAAAAAGACATTGCCGGCGACTTCATTTATGTCGCCGGCAATGTCTTCTTCTTTTTTTAAACATTACCGGCGACATAAATGTATGTCGTCGGCAATGTCGTTTTTTTTTTTACATTACCTTCGAGACATTGCCGGCGACATACATTTATGTCGCCGGTAATGTTAAAAAAAGAAGAAGACATTACCGGCGATTTTTGCCGGAAAAATCGCCGGTAATGTTAAAAAACATTCCCGGTGATTTAAAAATCGCCGGCAATGAGTCAAAATGTGGTAGTGTTTGAATGAGGGCCGTCATGTCATTTTTTCGTCAGATTGGTTTTTCATTTCAAAATGGACGGCCCAGATTGAGAGATCCGTTAATGGATCCATTACCGACAGTCTGGCCACGTGTCACGTTATGATTGATTCGGTCAATTTTTGTGTACAGAATTACCTGCGAGTGTATTACATGTGCCAGTGTAAAAAAAATTATAGCCCCCTTGGTGTCACCCACGTGAGTAGGGACCACCAGGGAGGACGTTCTCCTGCTTGATCGATTGCAGGACGCCGACGAAGACATTCCCTGGGTCAACGTTCGATCGTCGTGCCATTTCTTCATCGCTGCACGAAAAATTGACGCCAAATATCCTATTTCGGCAGATCCCAAAGAAAAACGTCCCGAAATCTCCTCACCGCTGCATATGCTCTAATAGATCAAAGATGGATGCGTTTCTTCTGCCGATCCTCATCACCATCTTCCTCCTTGGCAATTCAGCAATGACTACTCCATCAGGTAATAATGAAATATATACATCTTCTTCTCCCTCTTATAGTAGATTAATTAAAAAGGAAAAATTAATGGTACGATAAAAAAAATAGGTTGACTTGGGTCACACTAAATTACTTTTTAACAAATCAATGTCCCTTATATTTCTTAATTTAATAATTGCTATTAATTGTGTATCTCGATGCGTAAATCAGATAAAAAGAAGCAATAGGTTAATAAAAGTATTGGGTAGTTAGAGTATGAGTCGATTGAGAACAAATTATGACTTTCTGAGTTTTGAATTGGTTTGGGACAGACCCGAAGACTGTGTTTGCGCCGCCGCTGCCGGTGGTGGGCATGTACTTGATCATCGTGGGGTTTATTATGCTGTGTACCTGTGTCTGTGTGGGATTTTACTGTGCCAGAAACAAGGGAGAAGAGGAGGACCCAAAGCCCGAGAAGAAGAAGAAGTCGTCTGTGTTGGGATCTTTGGTCATATTTCTCAAATCAGATGAGGCATTTGAGGGTTTCCTCCTATGGAAGAAGATCATGGACGTGGTGAGAGATATTCTCATCATTATTGGAATTTTCATTTATGCTTGTGAACAGCTAGGTTAGTTTTAGTTTCCTGGGTTTGACAACTTTGGTACCTATTGTTGTGATGTAAGGTTGAGAACTTTAGTAATATCCTGGGTTTTAGTTTTTGGTACATGTTGTGGTGATGTAAGTTTGAGAACTCCGGATTTTAATTGTGATGTAAAAGCTCTACTGGTACAACTGGATATGTACGCCGATTTGATGTGGTGTTCATGCTTGTTCTATTTTCTGTTTTGTGCTAAGTCGGTATTGTTAAATAACCCTTAATTTGAGGTTCACAGAGCGTCTGAACCTTAACTAGTAATCAAGATTTATGAGGTAGACCTGTGTGGAAATTTCCGGATATTCAGTACTTTTTATACATACCTTTGCTGCCAGAAAAAAGCGTTGTTGATGTAGTTAATCCATCTTCTTTGCTTTTAGCTAAACCGTAATAACCTATACTTGTTTTGATGTTCTAGACTCTCAATTTATTTTCAGATTTTCTGATACTTCTTTGTAAGTTTATCACAAGTTCATCAAGCCACAAGTGTTTTTAGGAAAAGATCATACATGTAAAAGAAACACTAGGAGCATCAATACTGGTTGATCAAGATACACAGTTACACACAGACACGCCCCCGCGCACGCACAGACACCCCCGCGCGCGCACACACACGTATAGTTAACCCAAACCGCATAAAACTAGAAATTCAAAGTTGCCAATCCGGGCGATGAGGGTCACTCACCCCAGTAATAACTAGTCAAGCAGTGACATATCGAGCTTCCAATATGTATCCATTATGACCAGCCAGCTAGAAATGAATTTTTCATGATCGAATACAATTGTATAAATCATACATGAAATTAACATTTGTGCTAAAGATTCGAGTAGATAATTTTTATGACTATACAGTAGCAAATGTAGAATATATGCAATTCAATGTCTTATTTTGCAAGACTCTGCATCCTTGTCTGCATTGGGGCATTATGTGAAATAGTGAATCAAGTGAAGTTACAAGGACATGCATATATGCCCTCAGAACTCAACTTTGTAAGTGAGATAGTGGAGTGAATTAAACTAGATACCAGTTTCAATAGGTTGCTTTTGGTGTTGAATTGTTGATTGCAAACTTAACCGGGATGGTCTTCTTTAATCCGTTCGTCTATAGTCGGCCCTCGGTATAGACGCAGTAGACTTGTGCTTAGAATCCCATAATTTTAAGGACTCCAAAATTTAATCAATTTATATATATAAAATATATGAAAAATTTGAAAAAAAAAAAATATTATATACCTAAATGAAGTAAGTTTATTGGATTACAAAGAGACATGCATTAAAGAAGCCAAAGATCAACTAAACAAACTAAAGTATGGGCCAACAAATTAAAATAAATTAAGTTTAAAGAAAACTAAAGTTTGAATCAACCATTCATTCTTACTTAACTTATTTCTAAATCTCTTCTTACCAAATTTCTTCCTAAAACTCTTGTAGCCTTGCAGTTCTATTTGCACGTTTGCAGATAGTTTTTTTTTATCTCAATTCTCAAATTTATAAATATTCGAATTTGTTTTTCAACACTTATAATTCATGATTTTTGCACATATATAGAAGAATTTCTCTATATGTATCAGGGCCCCTAAAAAAATTTCGCCTAAGGCCCCTTGAAACTTAGGGCCGGCCCTGCGTACGTCTGTATATATTGGAAGTATTGATGTTGTAGATATTTTAGATTTCTATTGTAATTAGAATTTATTTATTTTTTATTGTAGATATTCTCTACAATATGTCTTGCAAAGATGTATATATACCCAATTTGGGAGTGAATGAAAGTATTGCAATCTACCTAAATATTTTTTACATATACTTTTTTATTTAGTATCAAAGTCAAACCTGTAGACTTATCGACAAAACCCTATTTTTTGCCACCCACTACACCTAAATTCCGCTGTCATGGGACAAAACTCCGACTGTGCTGTGATTTATTCTCCCCAACCTCACCCCCAACCTCAACCTTCCATCCATTACTACCAAGAAAACTCATTTTTTTTCCCATTGGAGTTCTCTTGAATGATTCTAATTACCCTACCTGTGCCTCTATTATGCAGATGCGCATTGCAGGCCGTAACAAGCTTGAATTTCTTACTGGTGATTCGGCTGCTCCTCCTACTGGCACACCTGAGTATATTAATTGGGTCATTGACAACGAGAATGTGAAGAGTTGGTTGATTGACAACATGACCCCATCCATCATCAATCACTATTTTCGTCTCAAGGCTTCCGCATACATTTGGAGTGCCTTACACTAAACCGACTATAATGATTCAGACTTTACCCGGATCTATGAGTTGCACGCCTCTGCTTCACCACCAAACAAGCAGGGCAGCCCCTATATGTTTACTACAATGACTTGGTCTCTTAGCTCAAGGAACTTGATCAACGTGTTGCCTCATTTTCCAGTACCATGACTACAATTGTCCAAGACAATAACTATACATCTATGCTTTGGGTCCACATGTTCTTGAGAGATATGGATTCTGAATTTGATCAGATTCGAGGAGAGTTTCTTTGTCAAGAGGAATTATTGTGTCTTGACAAGACCTATGCTTATATTTGTCGGGCTCACAATAACCATCTTACCCACTTTGGTGTTCCTGCTTAGCCTACTGTCATGAAAACCACCACTGACATCTTCCTCCAACGCTCAGGCTGTCGTGGCTCAACGATGATCTTCCTCCACCTTACGCCTCTCTGACTCTTCCTAGTTTGGTGTTCATCTTCCAAACCCTTATGCCAACTCTGTCTGCCCATTGTGCAAGGATAATGGTCACTCCACAGACAAATGCTTTCCAACTATTGGATATCCTGACTGGTGTGGTGATCACCCATGCAAGACCTTCCCTTCCACAAGTGCATCTGCTAGTTCTGCTAATGTAGCCCAAACAGGTATGTCTAGTAAGGCCTCTCTTGCTACATCTTGTGGGAATAATGCTTGGATAATTGACACTGGTGCATCTATTCATATGACTAATACCCCTAGCTTAGTTCATTTTATTCATCTCTATTTTTTACCTAGTGTATCTACTACTGATGGTTCCTCTTCTTCTGTTGTTGCTCCAAATTTAATTATTGATTCTGTCTTAGTTGTCCCCTCTCTAGCATATAACATTTTATCTATTAGTAAAATCACTATGACTCTTTCTTGTTCTGTCATGTTTCATCCCAATTTTTTGTGTTTTTTTTCAGAAATTATGACTCGACAGATTCTTGGTTATGGTATTAGACAGGGGAAATGGTCCTATCTCGATTTTACATCCAGTGGAGAGAAGCAGCTGAGTTCGTTGAGTCAAGCCAACAATGTTAGTAGTCTGAATAAAGCCAAGGAAACCATCTGGTTATGGCATCATCATTTGGGTCATCTTTCTTTTGGTTATCTTAGGAAGTTACAACCTCATCTGTTTTCGAGTGTTGATGAGTCTAAATTTAAGTATGATGTTTGTAAACTAGCCAAGAGTCACCATGTTCCCTATTCCCCAAGTTTGAATAAATGCTCAGTATCTTTTACGAAAATTCATTCTGATGTTTGGGGTCCTGCTAAATTTTTTACACCAACTGGAGCTCGTTATTTTGTTACTTTTATTGATGAGTGTACCCGGATGACATGGGTCTTTTTGATGTCTAGCAAGAGTGATGTATTCTCTCGCTTCACTGAGTTTCATAAGATGGCGACTACACAATACCATCAGCCTATCTGAGTTCTTCAATCAGACAATAGATGTGACTATGTTAATGGCGTCATGTATACTTATATGGCTTCTCATGAAATCTGTCACCAAACCTCTATTGCCTATACTCCTCGACATAATGGCTTGGCAGAACTTATGAATAGGCAACTGCTAGAGGTTGTTCGTGCTTCCTTATTTGACATGAATTTGCGTCGGTCTTATTTGGGTACTACTGTTACTTATGCTGCTTACTTGATCAACCATACTCCGTCTCGTGTCATTGAGTTCTAGACTCCATAACCCAGAAGTTACATGAGATGCTGAATATACCTCCCCTCTCTAATCTGGAGCCTAGAGTGTTTGGTTGCACTGTGTATATTCATATCAACAAGCTTCTTTAGGGTAAATTTGATCCTTGTGCTTTGAACTGTCTTTATTGGCTATGCTGACTTCTAGAAAGGTTATCGGTGTTATGATCCTCTCACCAATAAAACTCATATTTCCCTTGATGTATCCTTTAGAGAATCTAATCCTTATTACTTAAGGGGAGTTTCAGAGTCTTCCCTTTAAGGGGAGAGTAGGTGTGAAAGAAATACTCTGAATTTGCCAACATTTGAAGAGCTTGAACAATTGGAGTCACGATTTGGAAGTTCCGGTATGCCTACAACTGAAGTCAGAAACATCCACGAACGTACCCATGACAGATCAAGTGATTATATCAACCCATTAAACCATCCTGCCAACGAAATCTAGAATGCTATCTTCGACCTATCTAGCTCTCATTCTCAATTCGTTGAATAGTCTGCCTTAGAAGACTAGAATGCTACCTTTGATCCGTCAATTCTTACTTCTCGACCCGTCAAACAGTCTGCCTCGAAATACCAGAATGCCACCTTCGACCCATTGAGAGCTCCTTCTCGACCCGCCAAAGACCTGACGACCAATATCCTTTCTAAATAGCATCGAGATAGTACCGAAGCTCTTGCTCCCCTGTCTACATCATTGACTGAGATCTTCGTTCAGAGTGTTCCATCTAAGGTACGTAAATCTACTCGAACTATTAAGAGAATTCCTAAACAAAAACATGAGCCTATAATTGATGCCAAATCCAAATACCCTATTGCTATCTCCCTCTATAGGTTGTCTGAATCTCATGCACTTGTTGTTAGTAAATTATCTTGAATATCTATACATTGCAATGTAAAAGATGCTTTGGCAGATCCCTAATGGAAACAAGGTATAACTGAGGAGTTAGAAGCCTTGCAGAAGAATGAAAGTTGGGACATAGTTCCTATGCCACCAGGTAAGAAGAATTTTGGATCTCACTCGGTGTTTACTGTGAAACTTAAAGCTGATGGAAGCATTGATCACTAAAAAGCTAGATTGGTTGCCAAGAGTTATACTCATAAATATGGCGTAGATTACCAGAAAACTTTTAGACTTGTTTCCAAAATAACTACTGTAAGAATCCTTATTTCCCTTGCATCTCGTTATGATTGGCCCATACACTAGTTTGATGTGAAGAATGCTTTCTTGAATGACAACTTGGAAGAAGTATACATGGATACTCCGCCAGAAATCAGTTGTGAACCAGGTAATGATGGAAATGTATGTCATTTGAAGAAGTCTTTCTATGGTTTGAAGCAATCACCTAGGGCATGGTTTGGACACTTCTCCAAGACAATAAAGAAATTTGGGTATCGCCAGTGCAACTCTAACCACACTTTGTTTGTTAAACGCAAGGATGGTAAGACTACTGCGTTAATTGTGTATGTTAATGATATGGTTGTTACAAGAAATGATCCATGCGAGATGGCGAGTCTTTAGAGGCAGTTGTCACAAGAATTTGACATGAAAGATTTGGGTGATTTGAAATACCTCTTGAGCATTAAAGTTGCAAAGTCCAAGCAAGGGATTACATTGTTCCAAATGAAGTATATTTTGGATCTTCTTGCCGAGACCAGATTGTTAGACTGTAAGCCTGCTGCTACTCCTATTTACCAAAATCATAGGTTGTAACTTCTTCCAGATCAGGTTCCAACAAACAAGGGCAGGTATTAACGTTTAGTTGGGAGACTTATTTATTTATCACATACTAGACCTGATATTGTATATGTTGTGAGTGTGGTGAGTCAGTTTATGCATAGTCTTGGAATATAGCACATGAGTCCCGTCTTACGCATTCTCATATATCTGAATGGCAGACCTGGTAAATGTTTGTTATTTGCAAAAAACACTGGTGAGATGTGTGTTTCGGAATACACTGATGCAGATTAGGCTGGTGATCATACTAATAGGGCGTCTACTTCTGGATACTTTACTTTTATTGGTTGGATTTTGGTGACTTGGTGTAGTAAGAAACAGAAAGTGATTGCCCGCTCGAGTGCAAAAACTGAATATCGTGAGATGACAAATGGAGTATGTGAATTGTTGTGGATCAGGAATGTTCTGAAAGAACTGGGTTTCAAGCTTCAGAAGCCTATGAATTTGCATTGTGATAATACAGTTGCTATCGAGATTACTCATAACCCAGTACAACATGATATGACCAAACATGTGGAGATTGATAAACATTTCATAAATGATCATCTTAACAAGAAAACTATTCGGTTTTCCTTTGTGACATCTGAGGAACAATTGGTTGATGTTCTTACTAAGGGTTGTCACATAGTAAATAGTTGGACAAGTTGAGAATGATTAACATCTACGCTCCAACTTGAGGGTGAGTGTTGACAAGTATTGATCTTGTAGATATTTTAGATTCCTATTGTAATTAGAATTGATTTATTATTCTTTATTGTAGATATTCTCTACCTATTAGGAATATGCCTTGTAAAGATGTGTATATACCCAATTTAGGAGTGAATGAAAGTATTACATTTTACCTAAATATCTTTTACCTATACTTTTCTATGTATGACATGATGAATTTGCTTGGTCGTCTTTAATCTTTACGTTTGTATGACATGGTGAATTTGCTTGTTCGTTGGCTTTGCTAAAACATTGATGAAAACTCATATAATTGATGGTCATATTTAGACTAGAAGGGCATTTCAAATATGAAAAAGTCTGAGAAAATATCTAATACGTTACCAAAAAAACATTCATTAATAAATTTGAAATTATTTTTGCACTATTGAACATGTCGATATACCCAATTTTTTTTTGGGTGAAAGAAGAGCGGTGCGACAACCCTATCGATATACCCAATCTAAAAGATAGGTATTTTGTGAGTCAAACAATTTTTAAATTTTAATATAATATATCAACCGTGTATGTGATTCAATGCATTTAAAGTCAATTCACGATTAATTTAAAGCCATTTCAATTTGAGGTTGTTGTGTTGTTGCATGTTGCTCTCTTTTCCTGAGAAGAAAAAAAAAACCCTAGCGGCCTCACCGCCCACCTTACTTTCCCAATCGATCTTTCATCTTTCCACCTTCTCCAAACAGTAGCTATCCTCCCTCGACCTCTCTTCCTCTATATTGCTTTCCATGACCTCATTTCCCCGCTTTCTCCCCTAGCATCCAAACCGGCCTCCATTGATGGCTGCCAAGGAGGATGAGGTTATCGATCAGTTCCAAGAGGGGTTGGTCCTCTAGGATGAGGATGACGACCTGTTTAGAGTCGTCGATCTGACCCGATTGTGGTATGGGCCGCTGAGTCTGAACCATGTGGTTATATACTGGCATGATGCTGATAGATTTCTTTGTAGGTTCACAGATCAGATCTCTCTCCAGCGGGCCACTCGTGGGTCATGGTTCTTCAAGGGAAGCACAGTGGTGGTGCATGAGTTTGATGGGTTTTCAGACCTGGGGATGGTCCCGACATCAGGGACACAAACCTGTATGTGGGTCCCTAATGTTCAAAAGCTCGTCCTGACCTGAGTGTGGGCGGAGCAGCTCGGGAATTATGTGGGCCAGTATTAGCAGCACGACTTGACCCTGCTGGCCAGCGACGTGATGATGGTCAAAGTGAAGATTGACCTCAACTGTGGGGTGGTGGTTGGGCGCAAAATTCATTTTGCCCCAACTGTGTGCTATCAGTGAGTTTTGATTACCCAAATGTGAGGGGCTTTTGCCCTCTGTATGGATTGTTCGTGCATGGCCGAGTAGGTTGTGCAGTGGAAAGGGCCATATGGAAAGGCGAGTGGCGAAGGAGGTGGTAGGACTTACACAGCCGCCGAGATTCGAATTGGGCCAGGCGGAGCCCACGGTGGCGAAGTAGTCGAATGTGGTGGCAACGTAACCCACTATGGCAGAGCCGACGCCGGATGTGGTGATGACCCCAGTTAATGGACCACCGCCCTAGGAACCAGTGCATGTCGGCCATGTGGCTCACATGCAAAAGAAGGGAGACCCTAGCCAGGGACACAAGTCCAACATGTAGGTGAACCCTCTTTTCGAGGGGGATCAACTGACCTCTTTTGTCTTTTCTCAGCGTACAAGTATTGATGGTGTACCATCGTCAGGCTCATCTAGTGTGAGCTTCGGGGCCCAGAAGGCTGCGGGGCCCATTCTTATGGCCCAGAAACCCATTATCATGACTGCACGACGCAAGAAATGAGCGACGTTGCAAACAGTTGGATCATCTCCGTGGTGCACCCAGATGGGGCATTGCCACTTGCTAAAGGTAACAGACAACGCTTAGGTGGGGCATCACTGCTTGGGCCCCGAGGATTGCAACTGACTGTCCCTTCTCAGCTTGGCGGAAAAAAGAGAGGGACGCGGGAGGAGACCCCACCACTGGGAGCCGACAATAATAAGACAACTGAGAATCGGGTGTTGGAGGTTTCCAAATATGAGTCTCCACAGAAGAAGATAATAATCAATCTAGTCATTGAGAAGACGGCTGAGGAGTAGCAGGAGTTGTCTTGGTTTGGGGTGCAAAACTAAATAGGATGTGAGACCCAAATTTTTTTCAGTCATTTTTCTACGTCTAAAACGTTTTGTTATGTCATGTGTTAACATTGTTGTGAGCATGATGTAGTATAGGTTGTTTTAGAGAGTTCTTTCTATCATGTCTGAAATTAATGTTCTCTTTTATAACTCAAGTTTGAATATATTTCTATCTTTCACTTAAAAAAATTTTTAAAGCCATTTCACGATGATCCGTTGGTCAAAGACAATATTATCAGACTCACCAGAAATCAAAACCAGAACCAAAGTAGAATTTCAAAAACACATGTCAAATTACTGTAATTAGGGTGAATTTGAGTAGAGGAGATTCTCTGGAGTAGAGAGCTAATTCACCACCCATACCGTAAAATCTGTCATGGACAAGAAACTATAAAAGGCTGAAAAATATTTTAAAAAATAAATAAATACTCGATACCCTCCAAATTCCAAAAACTATTGGGAGGAATAGAATGCCGTAATGGTCCGTATTCCCTTTGGTAATGGAGGAGCAACGATCACAAACTCACTCATCGAACCCTAACCCTAATTCCTACGCAACAATGAACCATGAGGCGACGAAGACGAAGAAGAAGCACGATTACGAGTACTGCACAGTTTGCAAGCTGAATCACAACCAAGGTCGGAGCCACAAGTACCTCCCGTGCCACGCCAAGTCCCTCTCCTCTTTCCTCTCTCGCTTCCAATCCAAGCTCTCCGACGTCTTCGTCTTCCTCAAAAACCCTACCTCCCTTCTACATGAAGACGCCGCTCGCAATCGCCTCTGGTGCGTCTTCTGCGAATCCGATATCGACGAGCGAGATAGCTCCTTCGCCTGGTTAGCCTCCCGATTCTCATTGTTGAATTAGGCTAATTAGCTGTGTTTATTAATCAAATTGGAAACAATTTCTGCATAGATTAAGCTATTGGCATTGTGTTTTGGTATTGCGAAATCGGTGTTTTGAGCTCATATGTATTTTTGTGTCTGATTATTAGTGGCAATGTTATAAATCATCTTGCGAGTGGCGAACATTTGAAGAATTTGAAGCATTTTTTGTGGAAATACGGTGGAGGAATGGATTGTGTGGATAAATTCAGGATATTGGAAGCTGACCTTGCTAAGGTATGTATACAAGGCTCTCTTTGATTCTGTGACATTGTGTTTCAATGCGGTTTTCTTTCGAGGAAACGACTGAACGATTGTTTGTTTTGTTCTTTTTGGCTGCAGTGGGAGAAGAAGTGCGAGTCTTTAAAGAGCGAAGCTGTATCTGGAGGAGCGATGCTGGGACCTTCAAATGATATCCATCATACACTTGAATATGGAATTTTAGATACTTATGGAAATAATAGTAGTTCCAGTTTTTCAAATGGTGTTATGCCTTTACTATATCATACAAAAGAGTATCAGGTATCCCATTCAGGAGTTCCTCAAGTTTCAAGTGTTGGCAGCTTTTCTCAAGATTGTACCGGCTCTTCTTCCTTTAGTTCAAATGGTTTAACAGGTATGCATGTTCTGTTTATAGGATGTTATTATTTTGTTTATGCATATATTTGGGTCATATTGCTGGAGGTTAGGTAATTACCATATGATGAAGAATTTGTCTTCAGTTTTATTATCTGCTGTGCGCTTATTTTGTAACTCTGGTTGTACCCAACGTTCTCTTATATCGAAAGGTATTGAAGGCTCAGCAGATAACCATTTCATTAATGAAAGGGTAAGTTTGGTTATATACTTCAGGAAGAACAAGAACCCTCTGATTCTTATGGTTTTGTATATAAAATGGATAACAGTAATATGTTTGATGCAGAAGAGCAAGGCGTATCGGCATGGACAAATCACAATGGGACAGAGTGGTGCTCAAGGTATTAATGCTGGGTTTGTTCTATGTTCTGGACTTCTATTAAGTTTACATCTTTGGACAATAAGCCAACTCTTTTATTGATTGTTGCAAAACTTAAATATACATATCAGGATGACTTGGCACAGGAAGTTGGTAAAGTTCTGTTTTAATGTATATAGGTAAAGTGGGAAATTTCTCACCATAGAGGTCCTCAATGGAAAATTTCCCATAGAGGTCCTCAATGTAAAATTTCCCATAGAGGTCCTCAATGTATATAGGTAAAGTGGGAAATTTCTCACCATAGAGGTCCTCAATGGAAAATTTCCCTAGGTAAAGTATGCTCATTAGGATTCTTCTTTTCAGGTTTTCAGAGTCTCACTCAAATATCTTCCAAGGGTCCTCAGGGGGACTGGTGGAAACGTGCATACTGGAGTGCTTCCTCCTTGGTTTGCAACAGATGAAGAAATTCAGCTTAGTATTCCACTACAACCAGTTTTTGGTACACATGCTTCTCTGTCAAATAAGTCAGGGAAGTCCAAGAAGTTGAATCCAAAGCGAGTGGGAGCAGCTTGGGCAGAGAGAAGAAAGAGGGAGCTGGAGATGGAGCAAAGAGGTGAGATTGTCAAGAGTGATTACGATGCCAATTGGCTCCCTAATTTTGGTGGAGTTTGGCAATCTGGTAGCCGGAAAGAGACTAGAAAAGAATTTGAGTTGGAGAAACATAAAGTCGTTAAGGTTGAAAGTCAATCTGAGATGCCAATTAAAATACAGCCTTACATCAGCAAACGAATGGTGAGTTCCATGTTCCAATTTTCTGTTAGACTTTATTTGTAAAGGTAGTTTCTTTTTGATAGCTCTTGTTTGAAGTTTTTTACATCATTGAATTGCATGATATATCAGAAATGCATGTTAGGCACTCACTCAGTATGAATTTCATACAAAACTCACAACTAGAAAGTGCCAAGTTACAGTTCAACTTGAAACACATAAGAGGGAGTTTAAGTGTTTCTACTTTTTTACAATTTTACCTATGACATTTGGTTAAGAAGACATGATAATAACCTATCAAGGGTTACATGCATTTAGCTTTAATTCATTCTTTTCAAATTTTTGAAGTAACTGTCTCATATCTGGTTAGAGAAAAATAACCGAACTTATGTTCAATTCATTCATGAACATACTCGAACAGTTAACTCACTCCCATTCTCCTATGGTTCTTTTAGTTGCTTTTATTTTATTGCTGATGGATTGTACGCGGTCTAGAGTCACAGTTAAAATCATGCCGTGAATTTATCTGATGAGTGTTGGGCTTTCAGTTCATTGTATTGTGCGTAAATTATGAATGCAGGCACAACACCTCACAATTCCCTAGGCTTATGCAAAATTTCTGTGTTTCTTTTCATGCAGCGAACTGGTGGGAACGAGTAATTATGCAGTTGTGAGTTTTTGATAGCTCTGATGACAGACATTTGGGGAAGTGCTAAGCATATATTCTACATTTTCCCTTGAGTTTGGCTAGATGTAAATTTGAGCTGGATGGAGGAAAGGCAGGAAGCACTGGTGTGACTACTTAGGCTATTATACAAGATAGAGCTGTAAGTTAAATCGGTCATCGTACTTAAATCAGATGTATGCAGTGAAAATCTTTTTCCCCATGAAATATACTGAGACCTGAATTTCCTCTCCCCACATCTTTTGCATATTGAAAATGAGAGATACCAAGTTTAGACACCAAGTTTGGTTCAGTCACCAACTCACGACAATCATTTTAACTGCAAAAACTGGCACCTATGGCACACTACCGCATAGATGAATGTATCAGGACCGGGAAATTTGGCAATCAGTGGATTTTTTGCAGTGATGAAAAATGTTGAGCTTGTGCATGGAAAAATAGCCATTATATCTGTCTTTCTACTTGTTGCACTATTGAGAACCTCGAAATGTAAGTAAATTTGTGATTTTGTACATATACCTTCTGGAAAACTAGCTATGTTACACTATCGTAATTTCTTTTGCAAGGCAAAATTTTGTAGAGTTTGTGTGACCCGTGATCCTGAAGTTCCATAATTTCCCTTTTGAAGAAACTAAGTTCTCATCACACAGAAATTCCCAGGAAAACCACTTCTCAATTGTTCGATCGACATCATGCACTACTACATCTGTACTGTTGCCATTCCTTGCTAATATACTTGCAGTATAGATGGCTGCCATCCTGCCTGGTGCCTCTGGCTCGTTCCCACTTGGTCCATCCACCACGACCACATCCCATTTAAGCTCATATACTTCTTCTGGCAAGTTCTTCAAGGCAAGCTGACATTTTGATACTTGAAGACTATTTGGGCTAGGAGCACAAGCTGCTGTTTTCCTTGCATGCTTCAGCAGCCTGTAGGCCTCTTTTGCAGGTACCTTATAGTCCACCTTGTAGAGTCTGGTGGTGTTGGAATCTGCTTTGATTGTGCTTATCTTGGTAACATCATCCTCCAGAAAGATGGTAGTGCCGCCTGCGTTGATTGATGAGAGTGACAGATACTGAGGTTCAAGCCCAAAAATAAGGAGGTTGCAAGGGGATCTCTGGGAAATGAGATTTGACAGAAGTTGGTATTCCTTTTTGCTCAGCCTTGTGGAGTTGATGGAGGCACTTCTCTCCGATTTAGTGCATGCAGAAGCATTTGGACATGAGTATCCAAGAGCGGGCAGTGGATGAGAAGAAGAAGAAGAAGTGGTTATTGCTAATCTAACTAGTCTGAGTACAGAAATGATTGAGAGGATCAAAACAAGGAAAGGGATCAGTTTCTTTCCCATAAAGTTCATCTTTGTCGCTCGTCTCAAATACTGTTGCCTATGCTGTTGATCTCGTTTTGCCTCAGACGTGACTGTAGATGAGATTCGTACTAGAGGAGGAGTTACAGGAGATCGATAATGATTCACTTCTGGTGGCATTTTTCTTCTTCTTCTTCCTTTGCCGTTCACATCTCAGCAGTTCACATCCTCCTACGATCATGGTGGGGTTTAGTGATAATTTAAGTTCTTGTTTGTCATTTTGAGTGAGGAAAAAGGAATGCATTGCTTTCGTTTCAAGCGTTTCTATCTTTTATTTAATCGTTTGCTTGTTACAGTTAGGGATGTGGCAAAACGAAAAACAAGAACAACGACAAGAAGTAAAGGCTTGGTTGGTGTTTCAGTAATACTTCTCGAAACTTTTTGAGGAATTTGTTTATCGTAAACTTGTCTGGTAGTTATGAGTGAAGTTGAAGAAGGCTAGCTAGAGTTGTTGGCAGGGCACTGTCGAAATCTTAAATCATGACTTATCTACAGCGGTGATAACAGATTATGATGGCCAGTATGCATCAATGTAGAAATTTAGGATCTTCTAGTTTCTTATCACACAATTGCCACAATGTATACTAATCCAATTTTCTTGCCGCCGCACAATGTAAAAGTTTCTGAAGAAGATTCATTGGCAATGGTGCCTTCACTACTTTCTTTTGTTACACAGATTCATATCATTTAGGGAGTTTTGTACGGTCCTCTTGTCTTAACAGTGATTGAAGAATAAACTGAGATGGAAGAACAGAGAAAGCAAGCTCGGGGAAGAAGATGGTGGCAGTGGCGTGCACATGACTCATGAGATGTTCGACAAGCAGCAATTTTGAGTAGCCTAACTCAAACCCTATGCTGCTCCTCCGGTTTCTCATTCAACACATCCATCAAATTCAATAATCACACTTCTCTCACCTGCCTTCCCACTTCACCTTCGTCATTTGACAACAGAAGAGTGCTCAAGATTCTGTTGCAGTTGGTGTGCATATAACAGCACCAGTAGTGTGAATAAAACAGCACCGACTATTCCTTTTCGGAATGGGATGGCAACAGAAGGAGATGCCACTATGGCGGATCAAACACCATTGCATGTTTTCGAGGAAATATCACAGTTCAAGATTATCAAGAACTTTTGCCACACAGTTTATTGCCAACGAGCACAATAGAAAGAAATTGATTAATGTCTTAATATTGTGCAAAAATTACATAGGTTCTCAAGTATTACAGAAATCGACTATTCCTCTGCTTTTTCCCTTTGAGCTATATCTGTTGCTGCTAGCATCCTCTAGCCTCTAGCAAGCATAAGACCTCAAGTAATGGACCTGAAAACACATAGCAAACCACCATTAGAACATTTTGAACAACAAATATTGAAATTCCAGGGTATATACAAAAGTACTACACTTTCACAAAGTCCAACAGTACCCGAAACCAGTGGCGAATCCAGGATTCAAAGTTTGGTAGGGCTAATTTTTAAAGATACATGTTAATAAATTTCGAGGTAAGAGAGATTTTTTTTGTTTCTGTTGGGGGGGATTATACCTTATGATATGAGCCTCATATTAATGTCAGCCAAGGAAAGAAGAAGAAGACGATATTCTTATAAGGAAAAAAATGCATATCACACAGGTAACCTTGATTATGTTTAGCTACCAGTTGCATGCTTCCTAATAATTTTTGAATTTTGACGATAATATGCCCAAAATCGCGAAGATTATGCGAGAAACGAGGAAGTGGAGGAATAACCCTACGAAACTCCAACAATATGCGAAAGAGATACGCTAAAACGAAATGAGCAACGGTGGACTCAAGGACTTTCGATTAATTTCTCTTCTTATTATGCAGTAATTAGTAAGAGTAGTAGTAATAAACTTTTTTACTCTTAAAAACTCACCAGGGCTTAAGCCCTGGTAAGCCAGTGGCTATAATCGCCCCTGCCCGAAACAAAATCTAATAAGTCATAATTGAACTATAAACAGTTTATATACTGACTTGATCTAAGTAAACGCAGAAACGAGATGTGATGGGAATAATACCTAAACAGAGCCAACGATGATGTTGTTGATGGGAATGAAGATCAGCTTGACGAAGAATCCAACGAATCCCATCACAACGAACCCAATCGCTGTACGCAACGCCACCTTCGAGAATTCTACACCAAAAATCCACAATCAATTACAGTAAATCACAAAATTTGTTCATCATTGTTAAAAAAAAGGATCCAGGTAAAACAGATCGGAGCTTTTTATGATTGAGCTGAAGCCTGAAGGTTTTACCTTTGCGGTCAGGCTTGTGGCACCTCTTGACGAGCCGAGCGCTGTCCTTAGCGAACTCTCTCAGAGGATCAACAACTGAGTCAATGGCGTCCATTTTCTATCTCTCTCACTGAAATCTAAAATCTAGAGAGAGAAAGTAGTGAGAATCAGATTGGAAGAAGACGGAGTCGTTAGAAATCGATGGTCTTTTTCTATTTATTTATGAAGAGACCAGAAGAAAAGAGTTTCATTCGGCACTTCTCTAACTAGCCCACTCATTCCCGTCAGGCCCACCACATTTGTTTAGCTCAGGCCCATCTTGACAGCCCACGGGATCGATGTGAGACTGTGAGAATAGACCGGATGCTCATCTGAGTCCGGTGAGAAGTTGCCAAAAGTTATTAATTGGCTGCTTGCCGGTGGTTTGGATTTCACATCGATTGATATCCGGTAACAAAAGAAAGAATGGGAATGGCAAAAGTTACTAAAATCTACCAGGTTTAAATTGATTAATAGAAACTTATCAAAAAATAAATAAAATTGATTAATAGAATAAAAACGAAAGTCAAGGACAATTATAATATCAATAATACAAAAAAATCATCCACCCTAAGATTTAGACAACCCAGGACATGAGCTTAAAAGCCCAAAACGTAATATCTGTGACCCAGCCCAAAAAATAGACCGAAAAGACATAACTACCCCAACTATATATTCTATAAAAACCTAGACACAAAATCATCTCTTTCTTTGGCTGAGAGAGAGAAAATACAGTAGAGTAAAGCACCTCTCCTCCAATCATGCCTCTCTAGCTCTGTCTACTCGCCGCCGTCACCAATCTCTAGCATGGGGCCCGCCACCAATTTCTACTGCAAATCTCGCCTCCAAGTAACGCTATGCCTGGGCTCTGCCTCATGCTCCTCTTACCGTCGCGAACTTGGCTTGCCTCCACCGGCCTTTGCGTGGATCCCGAGCATCGCGCCGCCTCCGGCCGAGGATTCAGCCTTTGCGCCTCCTCAAGTACCACCCTCGGCCACCAAATCAGTGTCGCGCCACTGCCCCGACTTCTCTTCGACCTCGTGCCTCAGCCGCGACCTTTCCTTGGTTTGGATCGACTCCACAGCACATCATGTAGCCCGCGACAATACCTCAGACGATGCCGACTTTCAGTTCATTTTTGTGAGTAAATTGTTGATTTTTATGAATATTTGTAGATTTTTTGGGTGTTTGATTGGTAGATCTCTGGACATATTTTTTTTTGGATTTGAATCTTTCAGTGGAACTTGAATTTTGGAAAATACATGAAAAATATGAAATTAATTTTTGCAGTATAATACTAGTGTTTGTTTATTAGTTACTGTCATTTTTTGTGTGTAAATTGTTGATTTTTGTGAATTTTTTGGGTGTTTGATTGGCAAATCTTTGGACATTTTTTTTGGGTTTGAAAGTGCTGCTTGAATTTTGGAAAATACATGAAAAATATGAAATCTCAATTTTAATTTTTTGCAGTATAATACTAGTGTTTGTTTATTAGTTAGTGTGGTTTATTCTTTAAAGCAGCATCGTTTTTAAAATAGAACAATAGCAACGTTTTTAAAATAGAATAATGGCAGTAGTTACTATTGAGTTCAAATTGTTACTGAAAAATGGTTGTTACTGTTCAAACTGCTGATACTATGTTATTCAAGTTGCTATTGCGTTTTTTCAAATAGTTGTTGTTGAGGGTTTTTCAAATAGTTGTTATTTGTTTATTGAGTTTTTAGAACTTATTGTAGTTATAGTTTTGGTTTTATATTTTTTGGGGACCACATAATTGCATTTTTCAAATTGCTACTACACTTTTTTAATTGTTGCTACTGTGTTTTCAAGTGGCTGGTACTATATTTTTTAAGCTGTTACTGTGTATTTCAAGCTGTTACTGTGTTTTCAAGTGGCTGATACAGTGTTTTTCAAGCTGTTACTGAGTTTTCAAGTGACCGATACTTTGTTTTTCAAGTTGTTACTGTGTTTTTCAAGATGATATCGTGTTTTCATGTGTAAATTCAAGTGGCTAATACCGTGTTTTTATAGCCGCTACTGTATTTTTCAAGTGTCTTATTTTTTATATTTTTCAATAACACTGTTTTGAGACTATTAATGTGTTTGGCGGCTGCTACTGTGTTCTTGAGATTGCTACTGCATTTTCAGTTTGAAGATTGCTACTGCGTTTTTGTGACTCATATTGCATTTTCAGTTAGAGGACTGCTACTGCGTTTTTAAGATTGCTACTATATTTTCGAATTTTATGTTGGATGACTGCTACTATTTTATTGAGTTGAAAAATATTATGGATTGTGTATCAAAATTTTATTGAGTTTGTATCAAAATTGTTACTCAATTTGTATAAAAACTTCTAGTGAATTTTTCTCGAAAATATTATTAAACTTGTGATTGAATTGATATTGAATCTTTATTGATAGTGCTAATAAATTGAATAATCAATTCAAATTGAAAAAAAATTGAAAACATAAAAAAATTTGAATGAACAAATATCAAACTAAAAAGTATTAAAAAGAAAAAAGAAAAAAGAAAAAAGAAAAAAAATTAAGTAATTTGGGATAAAATATATTTTTTTGAAAAGAAAAAAATTTATAATTAATTTCGGACAATTTTTTTTAAAAAAAAATAAAAAATGTTAAATACACACAAAAAGACAAGACATGGTATAAAAATAAATTTATACCTACCATATAACAGACAACTTGTCCTTATTTGTCTTTATATCTAAGATTTTATCCTTCATTGTCTAAAATAAGGAACATTGTCCTTAAATGTATTTGACTAATCCAAACTGTGCTCAAGAGTAGTCTGTTATTAATAGAAAATGACCATATTCGTTTTAGACTTCTAGTTAGCGAAATGAGAACCTGGATGGTAAAGACTGACTGCACATAAATACTGAACATAGCAGTAAACTTGAAACTGCTCTGGATTACAAAGGATCTTAACAGAAGTCTCTCGACATCTCATTAAATAAATAATACTTCAGGCGATCAAAATCTGCTGCATAATCACTTAATTGCTTTCCCTCGCGCCCACACAGCAAATTGTCGGCGAATTAGTCACCTCAACTGCATAGGAAAATAGGAAAGATGATTAAAATATGGTATCAGTGTCCAGTTTTAGTTGGAAAATTCAGGTACGACCTACAAAGTGTACGTAAAAGTTCAAGAATCACATACATTACATCAGACACCATTCCTGATGCAATCAAGGACTTAATACTCATCGAATGAGTAGTTGCAGCGTCCAACTATTACTACAGCTAACAACAATTGTGACAGAAATTTCACAAGAGTGAGGCTAAAACATTGTGCAATTCAACTGGCATCCTCAACCATCACCTTGAAAGTTGAAACACCAGCCATTTATGGTGAAAAATAAAATAGAAAAGACCAACTACAATGACCTAGACAATAAAATGGTCTAGTTTCATACTTTCATTTGAACCATATGATAAAAGATAGCAATTATACATGATAAGTTAGAATCCTGATATGAAAAATTCTGATTAGAATCAAAGCTTCACTTAAAGAGCGAGTGTTATCACTTATACACGATAATGGAAGATGTTTTGGTCTGTTCATTTCAAAGAGAGAGATTAAGATGCAGTATTACAGAAGAAAACATCAGAAAAAAAGGGTTTCCAAGGAAATCAGTTTCTTGCTCGGGCAAAGAATACATATATTTCCCCAAAACAAATGAGCAAGTCACTTCATTTTCATTGTGTAAAAAACAGAAATCACCTCAATCACCAGTACTAAAAGTTTTTCTTTATTTCCTACTAACCTCATCTCCCAGCTTCCAGACAAGCAAATTCTTACAGGCTAAAAGACATTAACTCTAATAAATATAGAAATCCGCAAGTAGTAACCAATTAGCTGACTCATGTATTTGAAACAATTTCAACACACTCAACAAAACCCTTCCTTTTGCCCAGAAAGCTTAGAATTTAACCAGATTTTACCATAATTTTTTTACCCTAAAAACAATTGGCAAGAGTAAGAAAGGCTGAAACTTTACAGCCAGTAACACAGATAGCGCCTATATTCTTCCTTTGGCTAACAGGAAATCACTACAAAACGATAGACCGCATTAAAATGTATCACACATTCAACAGGAATAAGCCTTTCAGGAACATGCAAACAAACAAAGCCGTGAAATTCAAGTCTCACAAACAAACGGTGCATAACAGATAGAAAAAAAACAAAGCCTCAAAAAATAAAAAAAAGAGAGGAGTTCACTTGAAATCCACCAATTACTATATAACTTTACCTCTGAGAATCAAGGTTGCCCTGGGCAGCGCTGCCTCCACTCCCATACGACCCGTCGTTCGCCGCTGGCGTCTGCCACACTGACTGCCACGCCTGCGACGGCGGCTGCGCATAAACTCCTGCCGGATCCATCGCCGGCCTCCCGATCATCATCCCTCCCGGCGGCCCCATCGGCGGATAATAATACGGCACCCCACTCGCCGTGGCCCCCACCATCCCGACCCCAACTCCGACTCCTCCCATCCCGCCGGTCTCGTCCTTGATCTCGTCCCTGGGGACAATATCCACCAGGAAATCGAAGATGTCGGTGCGCGTAATCGCAGCGGCGATGTCGTTTTTCTGGAGCGTACGTCGTTTGTTCTCCTCGGCGTGGAGCCAGGACCGGATGGTGAGCTCGAGGATGAAGAGCTCGCAAGCTTTAGCGAAAAGGACAGGAGCCTCGGCTGAGATCATCCTGACGTCCTCGTCGGCCTTCATGATCTTCTTGATGCGAGCCAGAGGGAGCTGGTGGTTCTTGAAGTCGTTGACCTGCTCGATCTCCTGACGCTGGTAATTCCAGAACATCTGAAGCTGCTGCTGCTGCTGCTGGAGGAGGTGGTGGAACGGCGGAGCACCCGCCACGGACGACGGCGAGTATGTCACGGCGGCGGGGGAGACGGCGGTGTTGGTGGTGGTGTTGTCCATTTTTGTTTAACGTTGGTTTTGATGTGGCGAATTGGAAATGGGCGGAGATTTGATCAGAGGGTGCGGCGAGGTTTTTTTGTTTTTGTTTGGGGAAGGAATTTGTGTGGTGGGATTTGGAGGGGTGGACAAGGATAAAATGGGAGACAGGAAGACAGGGATGGGATACCGTTTTATTCGGCTTTTCGTCTCTGCCAATAGCATTCCGCCACGTTGAATTTCATAAAGAAGAACCGAAAATTCTACATTTTTGTTATAAATTAAAAGAAAATTCATGATTTAAACTCTTTCATTTTTTTTAGATTCTACAAGTTTAGTTTTTAAGTTGTCCAATTAAACATAAAATTTTCATAAAATGATTATGAGTCGGGTACCTCTATTAGAAAAGTCCCGAATATTTTTTAAAATGGTCGTTAATATGGAATGGCGATCATATATTTCTATAACATTAATAACATGTCTCATTAATGACGCTTAGAAGATTTGCGAAAGTTCTTTAAGAAAATTTTATTATGAAATTACGGTTATGCTTCTATGCGGAACAAATAACGACAAATTTAAGTATCATAATGATTAATAAATACTTGAAATAGTACGTTATGTATATTTTACTTCATTTCTAAACTCTTGTAAGAAAGAATCTACTACAATGAGATACTAAGTGCAATACAAGTTTGCCGCTAGAATTAGAAGCTCCTCGATTTAGAAGTCAGAGCAAAATTATCTCTTAACTTTTTTTGGTTGATTATTCCCTCACATGAAGCAAAAAACCGCAATGATAAAAATATGGCATCAAATTAGAACCTGGATAATATGCCAGTCGTCTAAAGAAATAGACTTTCAAGTCAAAGGCTTTGTTTCGCTTTTCATATGTCGTCAACAAAGCTGCGGTACTATAATACCAAAGAGAGATACATGCTTCTCAGCTTCTGCTTCTTCTACCAAACACAGATCAATTTTCGCATATGTAAGTGTCTGACTTCAGATTTTACCACTGTTTGCTCAGAAGTTACGAACAGTAATCTTACCATCACAATCTGATTGCTTAATTCCCTTGTCTAGCACAAAATGGTGATCAGTACATTTTAATTGCTTCTGTAAAATCATTTATTAGAGTAAATGGTGTGTGTGACGAGAAGAAAGGTGTTAAAATGGCAAGAGTAATCATAATAACAGGCAACTACTATTTTGTAGAGACAGATTATAACTTATAAGACCTGAAACACTGAGCTCTATTTTGGCTTAGTAAGCTAGCCAAGTATTACATAAACAGAAAATAAAACCTGTAGTCTCAGAAAGCTAGCTAGGCAGCTCCTGGTCTGCATTTTGACCAGCTGCGGAACTTAGAAAAGTAAAATATTTGGAAACAAAGAAACTCCTAAACTGTGATGAACTACAAAGCACAGCTGAAATTAGTCCCAAGGACAATGCATGCCTTCCAACAACACCCTGATGTAACCATCCAACTACAAAAAATTAATGAACAAAACTGCAGTACCTCAGTCCTTCTGTAATTGCTTCAACTCAACTAATGCTTCCATCTTTTAGCACCCTCTGCAACTGGTGCTTCCTTCCAGCGTTTTCTAGCGTACACCCGAACTGATTCTTCTGTAGAGCCTTCGACCTTCTCTGCCAGAGCCTCATCCTCTGTTTCCTCCATCACCTCAAGCAGTTCAGATGGAGTTGCAGCAGGATCCAGCTCCAAGCAACCTCGTGGAGCGTTCTGGCCTTCATGTCCGGTCAGCAAGGCATATGGTACTTGGTGGGAGAAACGAAACATTTCCCCTCTAGGAATTCTCCTAGCTGTACTAATGTTCCAGTGTTGCCGGAACACAGTTTTGAACCCGGCCACTTTAATGAGCGAGACAACAGTTACACCTCGTTCCACATTGAAGTCCTCAAGCACCTGGACCATGTCATACTGGCGTATGACATCCTTTTCGGTCTCGTTATCCCATTCTGGGGACCAATTCCGATACAAGGCCCATACATCCCCCTTTCCAGGGTATATAGAAATTATTCCTCTGGCACCTTTGTTCCACTTGACCTTATGCGAGAACGACTCGAGATACTTGTAAACTTCATGCTTCCCAATCCTAAGGTTCCCGCAAGTCTTACTATCAATCCACTCTAGCGGAGCCAGTTCGTGATTGGTTTTGGAATTGAGCCAACTGATTCGAATTCTGAATGGTTTCAGAGATATGACACTGTGAACCATAACGTACTTCCGGGGCATGAGATCATCGTTAGAATACATAGCCCATACCTGGTTGCCACCAAATGACTTTTCTGTGCGATCCCCATCAAAGTCATGAAAATCAGGGTCTATGACAGACATTTTTGTATTGTCTTCCTCAGTATCAGAGTCACCATGAGAACTGGTAGCGGAGGACTTTTTGCTGGGAACATCCTTGGTATCCATGCAAACCCTACCTCCAGCAATATCAGCTTTAACACCAGGCTCAGTAGTTGACTTCCTCAGTTTCCCCCTCACCACCTTGGTATCCGAAGCCATTGGCGCAGAAGGTATGCTCCACTTGTCAACATTCTTGACTAGTTGTTTCTTAGCCCTTCCCATCAAAATGTTCCGCGGGTCTTGATATGGGAGATTGTTAGAGTGATCAAACCTATGTGTGGCAGCTGCATTTGATCTTCCTGTACCAAAACTGAACTTAAAAGATCCAAATAAACTGCTCACTCCTCCACTTCCCATCCCCACTTTACTATACATCTCCGGCCTCTGACGCCTTCTCTTTCTCGGCTTGGCACTGTTGGGTAAAACATGATTAGGAGTCCCAATATCAGGTTTTCTGTTCTGTTGATATTGCCACTGATGGGCCTCCAAATTTTGAATTGACTCTTCATGCTTTAAATTCATCCATGGATGATTTCCACCAGCGGCTTGACTAGAACTGGAAACATTTGCTGACTGCCAGGAGAAACCAGTCTGAAAAGGATTCATTCCTGAAAATATGGTATCGGGGGAAGCATGTGTCCTTCCTGAATCAAACATTTGTATACCGCAACCATTACTTGATGATTTGACATCTGTTGCTGCAGAATATGTCCATTCCGGAGTCAACATTGATTTTCCAAAACCCGGTATTCCTGATTGTCTCTCAGTTTTAGCCAAAGCAGGTGTCCATCCCCGAGAAAAGATTGGTTCTTCAGCCCCCGACGATCCAGCACCTGTAACTGCAGCCTGTGTCCATTCTGGAATATACATTGGTTTACCACAACCTGATGCTGTAGCCACAGTCTGTATCCTTCCTGGAGCACATGCGGTATTGGGCATTGTTTGCTGACTAGAATTTTGTTGCCGAATGTCTGGTGTCCATGAAATTGGAGTATTTTTCGGGGCTGGTACCTCATAAGCCATAAAGGCCTGATGGCACATTTGACACTTAAGCTTGCTTTTGAGAAACATTTTCAGATACTGAAAGTAGTTCCTGCAACTACTGCAGATGGTCCAAAATGTAGGTTTCTGATCTTTCGGTGGACGAGATTTTTTAAAAGGATTGGTACGAGAACCAGTCCTCTGATCCCTTGCCTGTGAGTGATTATTGTTCGGGACACTATGAAAACCATACCGACTGGGAGGCATCGATGAATGATTGTTGTTGGAGACATTATCCTGACCATTATGACTGGGAGGAACCAATGATTGACTGTTGGTGGAGGCGTTATGGCCGCCAATGTGACTAGTAGGCATCCATGAATGATTACTGTTGAAGACGTTCTGGCCACCACTGTCACAGGTAGGCGCTGGTGATTTCTCATCTGGAACTTTATCATGCATAGAGCTTTTGATCTGCTTCCCACCACAAAGTACTTTCCTGGCTTGTGATAAAATTTTGAACGCCCCTTCAGCACCTGCAGATTTATTTTTATCTGGATGAAGAACGAGAGCTAGACTTCTAAACTTCTTTTGGATCGTTTCTTCATTAGCCAAGGGTTCAACACCTAGGACCTTGTACCAATCAACTTCCCCATCTGGTCCCTTCTCTGCAGAAGTGTGGATATCAAGAGTTGCCAGAAACCGAGGAAGACCATCAAGCTCTGGATACAAGTTTTGGGCTTTTAAAGCAAATCGTTTAGCCCCAGTGTAGTCAGACACTGCAACTTTCGACTCTGCAATCTCTACGACCCGGAGCGCCTCGTCCTTATTGCACTCCATTGTGACAATGCTGGTGACACTGAATTGAGATGAATAAAAGTCAATTTGAATATCAAAAACTTGAAATCTTCCCGTGGACCATTAATATGTTACGTTGGATTGTGGAATTTGCAACTGGAAAACAAAAAACCGCGATAAGGAAACTCATTAAATTCAAAGATTAAATAAAGATATGAAAATTATATTAACCAGAACTTCCAGATCAATTATAACTTTACTAGTAACAAATTCAAACATAGAAGCAAAAAAAAAAAAACTAATGAATGCTACCTCTGATATGATGGTTACGGATCTTTAAGAAACTCGTGATCAAGATTTCACAATTCAAATATCAAACAAAATTACGCGGGAAACAATGAATGATGAAAGTTATAAAGATAAAGTGCTGAATGATATCAACCAGCTCTTCCATAATTAATCAAAGGCAACAACTTCAAAGAGAGAGAATAAAGGAACTGATGAATGCCATCTATGATAGATCAGTTTCAAATCTTAAGCAACTCGAAACCTATATTTTACAATTCAAAGATCCAATAAAAGAACGCGGGAAACCAACGAATGATGGAACTCAACACCTAACTAAACACAGAATAAATTGACACAACCTCATTGATTATGATATGATTGCAATGCCAGCCATGACATTCATACTTCAATCATAATATCATGAACTGAAAATTTTAATAACCTATCTTGTTCCTGAGAAATGCTGGTAAAACCGATTAATAATCAAACTGCAGGGTTAAGCTTGTTGAATTCCAAGTTCAGTTATTTTTTAAATATACCATGTAAAGCACCATCACTGTTCTCATACCACTTCAAATCAATACACAATCCAAAGCACAAGATCAGAATCCAAATGTGGACATCCAAGAACATTTACAGATACCCAGTTCTCAAATTGACAGCAATTCAATAGAATAAACAGACCCACAATCCAACATGCAGACAAACCATTTGACTTAGCTCACAATGATACTCCAAATTACACTACAAAACATGCCCAATTCAGTAGCTTTGGCTAAAACCCTAGTAGTTTATAGCATTACAGCCTAATCAAATTGAGAAGCCATGGAAAATAAATCAAAATTCAAAACACGGCAGAGTGAGAAATTTAACCATACTGATGAAACTGATAAAATAAAACAGATATGAAATTATACCCCATGGAGAAATTTGAATTGCAGAGCCGCCATTGATGAATTTCCAGCCCATCTTGCTGTGATTGCCCTCTATCACCCACCCTGATAAAAAAATTAACACAAAAATCTCAATTTCAGGGGGTTTTTGGTTTTTAAATTTTTTTTGGTGAAATTCTTTCAACTAGAAAAAGAATTTTGGGATGAAAAAATATAAAACACCTATATATCAAAAGCACTCATAAAACAGAATAGACTAAAGTACAATGTTAATATTGGACTCGATGCATTTATATACAATTTTTTTTGACCTAACCATGCATTTCTTGACTATGGTTAACTCTTAACCATGGTTAATTTCTAACTCTGGTCAATATTGTTGTTAGCTTCCTACATTGTCACTTTTCCATTAATTAGATGCATTTTGAGTATTTTGAATTTGGGAAACGCTTGCCACCTATTTTCTTGTGCATCATCATATTGTATGCTCAACTGTTATTTTTGTCATATATTCAAAATAAATTTAACCTAGGTCTTCTGAGAGCACTAGTTTGATTATTGGCAAGATTTTTTGATCATGGAGACGGTGCTTAAACTCTAAACTTGATACGTAAGTTTGCATGAAGTTATAAGTTCACGTTGAAATTTTGGAGGGTACTTTCACATTTATTCATTGACTGTGGTTTCTTCATATTTGGTAGTAATAGCCGGGTTATTTCTGGGGATACCTTTCCAACTATAATCATATGCAAAATCCTTGCATTTAGATTTAGTCCATGTCAGCAAGGATTCTGAGAATTTGGTTTGACTGTCCTAAGTCAGCCAGGTTGAGAAAGCCAACTAATCACCTATTCAAGATTAACCCAAATGAGGACATGAGGTATTCACAGATGCAGATATGTTTCCACATTTCAAGATGCAAAATTAAGTACTGTAGTTAGACTAAAGCCAAATGAGTATTGACAGATTGAGTGTCACCAAAAATTTTCCAGGACATAGATTCATAGAATACAACCAATACAATATGTATAAGGATCTGTACACAGCAAAGTTATTCGAATCCTGTAAGTGTGTTGCTTACATGTCAAGAAACCAGAAAGGAAATAACTGATTTGAAACATTATTCATTTCTCATTGAATTGTAATGTAACGTCTGTACTGGCAATACTATAATGAATCTCCCGAGATATGATGAACTCACGGGATTGTATGAACTTTTGTGCTAATCGTTGAAGCAGAAATGTTTGCTTCGACTTCTTAACCTCAGCCAAGACTTCCCCTGATCCTAAAGATGAAAAGCTTTTCAAACTCAGTTTTTGCTGATGTACTGATATCCACTTGCTCTTGCTTTTGCATCTCAATGGTTCGGATTCCCATAGAGTTGCGAGTAAACTCTCCTTGTCCGATAAACCACAATCATACTTAAGCCTGCTGCAACAAGGCATAGTCCTGATAGTATTCCAAATGTTATGGAATAACATATAGTACCCTCACAAGAGAGGTCATCATCATCCCTGAGGGGGTTCATAACCAATGAACTTGGACCTTGGTGTCTGAGTGTGGCTTGTTGTGCTGCATAGTAGTCATATATACCACTAGCAATCACTGTTGAGAATATAAGAGAACCAGCAGGGTTTGCCATTGTAAGGAAGTTATAGAGAGCCCCAAAACTCTTCAAGCCAAATAGCTCTGAAGCTGCAGCCGGCAAAATTGCCCAGTGAGCACCATACCCTAGTCCTATCAGCACAGTGGACACATAGATTTGCCCTGGCAATCCCACAGCATAGTAGAAAAGGCCAATTGCCATGATGACCTGGACCACAGCCATCGCCACCGGTCTTGGGTAGGCATAGTCTCTAGTGTGAAAAATAAAATAAAATGCTTGTTAGCAACTTGGCATAGGAGTAAATCATGTGTCAGCAGTCAAATAAATATACTGAAATGAAATTCCACCTTACGACAATCTCAGAGAAGTAGCCACCACCAACACGTCCGAGGAAGTTCCAAATGCTGATCATGGAGACATAAATACTTGTATCAGTATACCCAAGTGACAAAACTACCTGTCCCAAATTGTCGATAACTGTCAATCCAGATCCAGAAGCCAGCAAAAGAGAAAAAAATATTAGCCAGAAGTCGGCCTTTTTCAATGCCTGCATTAAGGTGAAATTTTCTCCTCTATGGGGGCCTCTTCTTCTCTTGACCCTCACTGCTCCATCTGCAGCTGCTTGGAACAGTTTAGCTTGAAGCTGTATGATTCGTTTCTGTCTTTCTGATGTTGGAAGTGAATCTACATCGGAAGCCTTCTCATCTTCCACCTCGCTAAAAATGACCTCATTCGGGTCCTGCTCAGATTTGGTTTCTTGTTGTTGTTGTTGTTGTGTCTCAAGGAGAAGGCTCTCCTGCAGTGAAGGCCTTGGCTCGGAGAAGAAAGCCAATATGATAGGGATTATGATTGGGAGTAATACGAGAACAATTAAAATGGACGCAAACAATGTGATCAACCATTGACTCAAGTCAAACAGATCTTCAACTAGTAAAACTCCCAACAGATAAGCTGCCAGAATAAGGCAAACACTATATGTAAATGTGAATCCTGCACTGTCACCTGGCCTGACTTGTCTGTGACCTCCCACAGGCCTAACAATGAACATTAAGGCAAGGGCAACCATTGCCGGCCCAACTGCGATCATAAAAATCAACGACGCATCGTCTGTGGCATTGAAAATAGCATAAATCTGAGTTATTATTGCACCACTCAACCCGGCATATCCTTTCAGGATGCCCACAACAGGACCTCGGCTTTTGGGGAAGTTTTGCACACACGAAATCAAAGCTGCTGTGTTGAAAAAGGTCTCCCCATTTGTTCCAACATATATAGCAATGCACAGCTGCATAAAAAAATTTGTTCAATACTTCAACTCAGAGAGCAATGTTGTAAAATATGAATGAACAAAAAAACACAGCTTTCTTCGGTGCCATTCGCATATTCTAAGCACAAGAAAAACAAACATTTATTCTCCAACAATAAACCTCATCTATAAGCATCACATTCCTATGAAATTCAAGAAAGACCTAAGACAACTAAATATGTTCATCATTTATATTTTCTCCCTTAAACTTTTTCAATTACACTAGAAAAGATGGTCAACTCTCTTATGCTCACCCAATCTGATAACTAATCATTAGCAAGCAAAAGTAACCAAGTACTTCAGACAATACATATCATGAGGAAAGAATAAAAGAGTTATATCTACTGGTACCCACACGGCAGAACAAACCATAACCAGTAAACAACCCAAAAATCAGAGCTGATGATCAAGATTCAAACTTGATTGAACTACTCACCACCCACAAAGGCAAAGCAGCAATCTTTTGTGAGACTATAAGCCAAAGCAATCCATATCCCAGAAAATTGAGCACTGCCCCAATGACTAAAAGGGACCAACTTGGCAAAATCTCCGATAAGTAGCCAGCTATGAACCCAATAGCATCACCCAAGTCCTTGGCCACTCCGAGAATTGTAATCTGCCTCTGGGTGTAGCCCATGGTGCTCTTTATCACAGGAGATATGCTCCCAAACAAGTACCCAATTCCTGCAAATGACTGAATCCACATTGCACACACAAACACAAGCCATCTGCTGTTCTTGAACGACTTGAACTTCCCATGAAACTGTGCCATTTTTTTGTTTGTTTATCAAGTAGTTTGGCACAGTTTTGTGAGCCAGTTCTGAGATCTCTGAGTTTTGAGAAGTGATGATTTTTGCTCAGTGCCCAGGTGTTAATAGATTATAAATGTTTGAGTTGACAGAAAATGAATAGCTGTGTGATTGATATTTTCTGGATCACAAAGCGGCAAAATGAATTTCTAGTCAAACCCAATGGTCACTACCTGTAAGCCTGGATGTGTCTAACTAAAAACACAATCTAACATCAGACGAGTAATTCAATTTTACTCTAAAAAAAATTTGGTGTTGTTAGGTCGAAGTTACTCTCATTACTAAGAATGGAAATAATGTTGAAGAGTCTCAATTCCTTAATCCTGTCTGGATTATTCCTCTTTCCTTATGTTGTCAAGTTTTATGGGGATTATTTCTAATCACCTACTTGCCTGCAATAGCATGAGCTTGAGCTTGACTTTGACAAGCATGTACTTGAGAGAAGTGTAGGTCATTATTGGGTTCTTTGGTCCAAACAAGTATAGTCGAAACGATTTGCACGTGATCATACAAGGATTGCATTTTAGCAACCAAACTGATAGTGACAAATATGCTAACAATAACAACATGAATTATTGTTGGGCATATGCTTAGAATTTGTGGTCACTACAATTGTATAAGTCTTGCAAAAGCGAGAAGATTTTGAAGGAGATGAAGAATTTGGGGTTCTTAATTGATGCTACCGAAACAAGTGTATCAATTTTAACCGATGCTCTTTCGACAATGTTGTCATGGCAGATTGTTCCGGATAGAGTATTGAGAGCGTAATCCTCGTCTATTATCATATTAGTATACTGATTGTCTTTATACTATTTCTAAGCTGCCTATATAATATGTCTAGATCTCAAATCACGTCGGTGATGTATAACACAAATTGTCCTCAACGTGATGGCCTTGTTTGTTTTGGCTGCTCAGATCATTTGGGACCAAATGAGTGGCTGAAAACCCAAACAATATAGGATGCTAGCTAGGTCCTCTCCTTAATAAACAGGGTAATTTTAGGCATACAGTGTATGCGTTGGATTGGAAATTCTACATTGTAAGGCAAGTTGAAAATAACTTATAAACGAATGGACCAAATTCAATATTAATCGAGATCTTTTGGATAAAACCTAACTCCTTAAAAGTGGTTCAAGTTGATACAATATCGGTTATATTGGGGATCCATGTGCCACGCTTCTCGCTAATTCAACTTAGTATCAGAGCAAGTTCTTCTCCAATCACGTCTCGAGCCTGATGAACTCGAATTAAAATCTGGGGCAAATTGAAATTGGCTCCAGCTGAATGAATAAATTGAATCTTCGAAAAAGATGTGTTGGCTCTTGAATGTATTTCCACGTATTAACCTATAGTTAAATTACACGTACGGAGACGTGTTGGACTGAAAATCCCACGTTGGAAAAAGCACGAATTATTTTTACGTTAATGAACATTAACAACTAAGCTCGAAAGAAACTACAAAACAAACTCTCTAACAAGTTAATAACATTACTAATACTATATACTCAGTTGCATCCGCACATATTGTAAAGAAACTGGTTCAACAACTAGCGGCACGTGGTGCTAATTGATAAATACAAACTTACATTAGACTATTAGATTTGTGATCAGTGGCTAGAATTTAGTTTAATACAGCAATCTGAAATGGCATAATAATAATAATAATAATAATAATAACATATGCACCAATGAAAGGGCTTTGTTCCTCTTAGTTGAGGAGGAGCATACATTATTTGAGGTGGAGCAGACACTATTCATCAAATAGGAGGTGCAGTTTCTGTTTTTCGCGCAGCGGTGAAAAAAAATAACACATCCTAATACTGTTCATAAATTAATTTTTATAAAAAAAACTTTCGATTGATTTTCAACCAATACATAGACGACACGCGTCGGCGTCGTATGAAAAATTGAATAAGATTTCGGGTAAGATTTTCGACCAATGATGAGTTGACACGTGTCACATCGACAGAACGTTATCTTATAAATAATTGTTCAAAAATTTTGGTAAGATTTCCGATCAATTACTTGACGACACGTGTCACTTTCATGTGTCATTGTCGTGTGAATAATTGTTGGCAAAGATTTTCAGTGAGATTTTCGACCAACCACGAGATGACACATGTCGTCATCATCAGACATCAGATAACCTAAAATCGGATATAAAAGGATCATATCGGGCAGCTTATATTCTCACACTATCTACAAATGACTTGTTATTTCTTCAAACATTTCTTCACATTCCAGCACCAGTAAGATGGATCCTTTTAGTTAAAAAAAAATTTCACGAGGAGACGACAACAACGCCGGAAAAATACAGAAATAGCTAACGCCTTCGTCACTGACGCGACCGTGGTAGCTATAACGCTCGATGATGAAATACCTCGCCGTCGTCTAAACGAAGAAAGGTTGAGGATGCAAAGGGGACATAATCTTATGAAAGATTACTTCATCGAATGCCCGGTTTTCAACGAGCAAGCATTTCGTCGAAGGTACCGAATGAGTTCGAACTTATTCAACCGTATCTGCACAGATCTCTGCAACAACAACCCATTTTTGCATCAAAGAGCAGATGCCATTAGATTGCAAGGACTTCTTTCACAACAGAAGATGACCAGTGCTCTTTGAATGTTGGCGTACGGCGCAACCGCAGATCAGTATGCTGAATACACAAGGATGAGTGAATCAACCACACTAGAATGCCTGAAGAAGTGGTGCATCCAAGTGTACGAGCTTTACGGTGACATTTACCTCCACAGTTCAAATGCAGCTGACATCACTCGACTTTTAAGGAGGGCCATGCATCGGGGATTTCTAGGTATGATTGGAAGCATCGACTGCATGTACTGGGAATGGAAGAACTGTCCAACAGCTTGGCAAGGGGCATACTCGGGCCGGTCTAAGCGTCCCACTATTATTTTGGAGGCGGTGGCCTCATATGACACGTGGATATGACACAGCTTCTTTGGGGTACCTGGAGAACATGATGATATCAACATGCTTCACCAATCAGATATCTTCGATTCGCTCCTTGCCAGAAGTAGCCCGCAAAAGAATTATAAAGTCAACGATATGACATACCACAACACATACTTACTATATGGCTGACGAAATTTATTCAAGATACTCGTTATTTGTCAAAACTATTTCCAATCCTCAGACTCTACCAGAGAAGTTGTTCTCAAAGAAACAAGAGGCATACCACAAAGATGTGGAGAGGTGCTTCAGCATTTTTCAATCTCGTTGGGCAATGATTCGTCATACAGCTCGGTCTCACCACATAGGGGTAATAAAAAATATTATGTTGGCTTGCATCATTATGTATAACATGATAGTTGAGAAAAAGTTTGATGAGGTAGAATTTGAGGAGAATGAAGAAGAAGATCTACAAAACCCATCAAGTGCTTTCACAAATTATGATGGGACAATTGATGAACAAGGTAATCGGATTCCTTTTGAGCTAGTTGGAAGAGATGGACTGGATGAACAACGGTTTCGTGACCGTGTTGTCGATCTTCCGTCTTCTCATATCCATGGAGAGCTTCAGAAGGACTTGGTGAAGCACAAATGGTTTCTAGAGACCGGTGAACATATCTAAAATTTTTGTTTGAATTATATGTTTTTGCATTATGTTTGTTTCAATTTGATGTATTTGGATTTAGTGTGTTTTAATTTAGTGTATTTTAATTTGATGTATTTTAATTTGGATTTCATGTAATGTTATTGAATAACATCTCTAAATAAAAAGTGCATTTTTATTTCTTGAAAATTTAAATTACATAAGGACAAGTCAAGCCTAGATTTATTACAAAAGCCAAACTATTGAAAAAATGGGCAATAACAATTTGAAAAGGTTCCCTAGCTATCTTGTGGTTCGTTGTCGTCTCCTTCTCCTTGTTTAAGGATTTCCGTTTTCCTCTTCGTAAAATACCTCTTTGAATCTGGGGTCATTCTCTCCATATCTATTGTCATGATCCTTGTTTCTTCTTGCAGAGCTCTCAATTTATAGTCTTTCTCTTGAAGGAGGAGTTGCGCTTTGTGTAAAGCAAAATCGTTATCCTCACTTATGTTTTGAGCGACAACCCAAATGGCTTGATTGGCCGCAATGGTCTTCAAAGCCTCATCTTGTAGCTCACTTGTAGGAGTCATGATTTTTTCCCTTTTTTTCTTGCTTCTTTTGCCGCCTTCACTCCCGGTGGTCTAGGGGGACTCGAAGGACCTTCACAGTAGCTCGTTGGTGTTGCAATCACCTCATCCTCATCTTAATTGACGGTGGGAGGCAAGCTACTAATGGTAGGAGTAGTAGCTTCGTAGTTGTAAATACGTGGAGTAGTAGCCGTGGTTTCCCTAAAGAAAGGATGAGTCTTCACCATTTCCCAACATTCAAACTTCGAAAACTCTTTCTTTGTCTTCGACAGAAACCATATCTGAGCTTTTCTTAACTATTAAAAATAACAAAATTCTATGTCACAATTTAATTATGTTTAATGGAGATGACAACATTTAGTTCATAAAATCAAAATAATAGACATGGAAAAATTTCTAGGACTTACTTGATCTTGTGGAGAGGTGCCGGATGGTGGTGGATTCCTTTGTGCATAACTAAGAGCTTCTCTCCAAAGATTAAAAGTCGGCTTCAATTTAGTAAAACGAGATGAAATTGCGGTTTGGGTCCGATCTTCCTTAGTTGATTCACCATGACCAATCACCCAATTTTTGATATAATTGACATAGACCTTTTCCCACAATTTGTCAACTTTTTGCTTGTTTCCGGTGATAGGATCAATGCTAACATGCATATAAGAAATGCACAATTGTAAATCTTGCGAAGCAAGCCAATTCGACATTTTTTTGGAGAAAAAAATACAAATGAATGGGAGAAGAGATGGAGGGAGATGATGAACTTGTTGTGCACAAATTGGTGTGAGAGATTTGTAAAATTGATGTAGTATTTATAGGAAAATTGTAGGGTAGTATTTGGAATTTTTTGGAATTTTTTAGAATACTTTTGGGCAAAAAGTGTAATGCCAGTTAATTATGCAAAAAAAAGAGCCAGTAGCAACAAAAATTTTGGTTGCCGTTGCCTTTGAATTTGAGCCGTCATATTCAATTTCGTAATTGAAATGGACAGCCCAGGACAATTGACCGTTGAGGGTGAAGATGGATCAGTTATGCGCCACGTGTCTCCTCCAAATTGGCCAGTCCTCATCGTAAAAAAAATTATTTTTATTGGCGCGTGTATTACATGCGCCGTAAAAAAAAAATCCAAGCAACCTGGCGTCACCCACGTGCGTGGACTCCGCCATGCTGCTCCTCCTCTGCGATGAGTAAAGCTTGCTCGCGGGCTCGGTCAACGACCGGTCGCCGGCTACCAACGACACTGCTACACCATTTTTTTCCTCTTGCTAGTGCTATTCGAGCCGGCCCCCACTGATTTCAATAGGTGCTCGAGCAAAACCCGGTGAGGATGCTCTAATGGAGCAAAATAACTGAAAAAGATAGAAGAGTTCTTCACGCAAGTAGCAGAATAACTGAAAAAGATAGAAGAGTTCTTCACGCAAGTAGCAGATTTGACAGTGATGTAAAACTACAGACAGCTGAATTAGTTAGGACTTGGGACTTATAAAACAAGACTAAAGATTTGTGCCAGATTGCATTTGTTTGATGTGGCAAGTTTAATAAATTAACAGCACACTAGTTAACAAAGGATATAAACTAACAAATACAGATCCACAGCTGTCTTGTTTTCACCACACCTTTTCCCTTGCATGTTTTCTCTGGAGATTGAATGTAGAGTTGTGTAAAAAACTTGTATGTATAGTGGTGAGATGAATCACAGATTCATAGCCGTGTGAACTCTGGACAGGCTACATTTCAATATTTCATGACCCATGAGTACAGAAGTAACAGATGAGATTCCGAGCAGTGGAAAAGAAGACCTTGCCAAATGAGAAACATGAACATGAATTCTGTTGACATATATATTCATCATGTTAACATTTTTCTGAGAGATGACCACATCGAGACTATAAGAACAGAAACCAATGCAGAACAAAAAAGTGAGCTAGTTACAGCATACCGATCTCTTTGTAATGGAGAACAAAAGACTATTATTGGGCTATGTGCATGGCTTCATTCTCGTCAATCGCTTCAGCTTCAAAACTTGGAGCGTACCAACCCAACTGGTCAGTGAGTCTCTTCATTCTTTCTTCTTGTCCCTTTGAGTTTCCTAAGGCAGTGGTGAAAGGATACGAGTAAGTCACTTTTGTGGCCATACACCTGTGAGAAGCCAGGTCTCCTTTCACCAGAAACTCCATCACATCTCGGCCAAACCCTCCATCAACCTCAGCTAGTAGATATTGGCCTGTTATCAGAATTCTCTCATTAAGTTCAACGCACCTTTAAAATTGTCCACTCTTACCGGACATTATCAAAATTGAACTTTAATTTACTGGGGTACATGATACATAAGCATCCGATATAGGCAACAATATTGTATAGTACTATTCAACTTGATAAATTGAGAAAATGAGACCAAGTTCTGTGCCAGGTGCAGTTACTCACCATTAAGGGTATCTCGCAAGATCATTATTTTCGGATTCTTTTGAGTTTCCAAGATTGCTTCTTGCAACCTCTGCAGAAGGACAAAAAAATCGAAATTTCAGCAACTGTGAAGCTCAAAACTACTTAGACTTATAAAGCATAGAATTATACTTATACACCCAGCAATTCTCAGACCACAATAAAGCACAAGAGAAATGCAGTATCTCCAATTCTCCAAACCTGAATTGCATTGTCTGAAGCATTTTCGGGAATCGTCAATGGAAACGCAAATGATGATAATTTCGGATTTGTGGATACACAACTCGGATTAATTGCTGGACAAGCTCTGATTTTTCTGAAAATATTGTCACACACAAAATCACGTTGAACACACAAATGGAAGCCAATTAGCCAAATAACAAAAACCCATTACACCAATCATATTCAAACTCTCGTTGATAAAAACAAACACAAAAGATTACTAATTTGACACACTATTCCTTGCACATAACAAAATGGCAGAGAGTTAATTACCCATTTTCTAGACCAGTCTGCAGAGTCTTGGATTGGGAGAATGGAGTGGTGGGAGGGGCTAGATTGCTCTGTGAATTGAGAGAAGGGATTGCTGAAGCAGATAGAGGAGAGGTGGTTAGTGTTACACTGAGAGCCAAGGAGAGCAGAGTTGGTAGAATTATGGGTTCTTTTGGGGTTGAATTTGAGAGAGTGGGTTTTGGGTTCTGAGGGAAATGAGAGGAGACTACACAGAAAGAGTGCTTGGAAACACACATTATACTCATCATGTTATGCATGGTTATCCTCTAGCTCTCAGTCTCTAATGTCTCAACCTTTCACATCCATGCCTTCACTCTGGAGACTACTACTTTCCGCAGTCTGTTTTGCCTCCAAATTCAACCACGTACACATATCCACTTGTATCACTAGAGCGTACGACAGAGAGATACGCTCAACTTGCAAATAAAGCGAGTTGTATTAAGTAGACATAATTGATGATCAAAATCAGCAAAGCAGTCGATATGTACGAGTGGTTAAGGAGACAGACTTGAAATCTGTTGGGCTTCGCCCGCGCAGGTTCGAACCCTGCTGTCGTCGAACATGCTGTCGACGACTTGTTTTGATAACCTTTTGTCGACTACTTGTGACAAATTAAAGATTTGGTGCTAGACGCTAAGAAGGTCCTTTGAAGAATTTAGGGTTGCTCAAGTTCCTAGCTCTACCAAAATGAAAAGCATCAGATCGAGCACTACTCGTGACAAATGTTTCGTCGATAAAGATTTGGTGACAGCTTACAATGTTTCGTCAATTATCACAGGCCATTCTGGTGGTCCTCTTGGACCTGAGGCCCTTAAGAGAGTATACTTCAATGTGCTACATTAAAAAGCTACAGAGCGTTACTTTGTATGTCTACTACCGTTATAGGGTATGTTACATCTATAACTAATATTGAGCTCTACTCATCAAGGACACAGAACTTGTCTTCTGGTGGCTTCTCCCACAAACAACTTGCAGCTTCTATCCATTCACGGCGGACCAAAAACTTACCTTTCTTCACTGCTAGCAGAGAATTCTTGGTTCTTGTATTCGCTGCAACCACATGCGTGACCGACGGTGCATCCACTCGAGCCGAGCAAGTTGCTCCCAATTCCTCCGCCATTTTCCCAACACTACTCATCTTAGGCGAAACACTAGAGTCGAAAACGATCTCACACCCTCTCTCCGAGAATCTTTAACACCTGCCTTGCATCAATGCCGGAAGAATTGTTCTTCATCATCAGCTTAGGATCAACAAACATAGCATGGATCTTTTCAAGAAGACGAAGAATACGTTGGAGATAATCGGTTTCATCCGTCTTCAACTCGGCAAGAGACACTCCATTATTGAGGCACATTGTTTGAAAACTGTACTTGAAAAATGATACCTTCATATTAGTATCAGATTGTCTTGATTCTTCTTCGTCCATGCCTCTCGTGTATTGTCAAGGATGATGACATTGGAGTCTTCGCAGCCACGCACGAGACCCAGACACTTATTCTGTCCTCGAGAGCTGTGATCTTCGCACGATACTATTTGTGAGCTAGGGTGGTTGAAGAAGTAGTCTTTCCCCGGGTCAAGTAGCTCCGCCATTCGCAAAGCGCAAGGTCGACTCCCCATTGTGTATATGTGCATCTGAAACATGCGACTAGCTTCTCTGAGAAATTTCCTCACGAAGGGCCTCAACTTGGTTATCATGGTGTCATCCATGAAAACATCGTCGTTGGAATTTGGTTTGGTCTTCAAGTATTCTTCTTGGGGTGTCGTGCGATCGAGGTAGGTGGAATGCAGCAACGTGTGATCAAGATCAAGTACAAGGTGAATTTGTCTGGCTTTTGTCGTCCCCCCAGACTGGGAATTCGAGTTCCGAGTTTTGAGATAGTCACAACTCCGATCGGCCGCTTGACTACTCATGGTGGATGAAACAATGAATGTATTCCAACTAATTAGGGATTTGATTGGTCGGGTAAACACCTATTCAAAGATACCTTATTTCAATCAAGATATATCATTGTAGTGGTCACTTATAAGGGTTATCGAACACAAAGAGTTGGTGACACTAAATCCCAACACTAAACTACAATGCTGACAGACTCGACTACAGTACACTAATGACACTATGAACCTAACCTAGATTGACTCAAATGTTACGTAACACAATGAACTAGACACAGTGGCGGACAACCACACAAAATTTGAGGGTATTCGAAGTTAATTTGAGTATCGAAGTGAATCGGCTAAGCTACAGCTAATACAGAAAATAAATATTGAAAGTAAAAATGCTAATGAATGCAAATAATTTTAAAACTATATGATTAATGGGTTAAGAAGAATGCAATTCACCACCGCCAGTCCATCTTCCTAACACATACTTAACCTAATGCACATATCTAATGAATGAAAGTTCCTAGGAAGAGTTGATCGTTACAACCACATCCTATTACCTAATCATTATGCCTATGCAGGTTTGTCATGGACCTCCCCTACATCTATCCCTCTATTGAACCCATAGTCATGGACCCCAAGGTTTACAAAGAAGAAAACATTAAACTCTAGAAAAGGTTTGAGAATCTACAAAGGTTCACAGGTACACTATAGGCATGTCCTGCTAGACCTATGGATTTCAATCTTCTGACGGTAAAATCAGTGTATCACTATAGAGAATCCGGTGGAAGAAATTATCTTCAGTCGCCCGTATCTCATGAAACTAGAACCTTAGCATGCATACTAAGTTGCGCACCAAAGCAAACATAGAAGAATTCATACGATGATCATTCAGAGAAAGAAACTTCATTCAAAGAACACGTGAAACTAGGTTAAAGTATATGAACTAGAAAGACTTCATGTACAGAGCTTCAAGCAACCCCTTAACAAAGTTTAGCTACTAAAAGTCATAAAGAAATAATCAAAACAAATCATAGAGTTGAAACAAACAAACTAGATGAAGAAGAGTTCTGGTCGGCCAGAATTCGACCGGTCGAAATATCTCTCGACCCGTCGAACCGAGACTGCTTGGAATCTTCTTGTTGGCTGCTCTCTCCCTTTGCACGAACTTCTTCTCTAAAATCTCATTCTCCTCTTTCCAAAACCTAAAAATAGGTTTATATACTTCCTCCAATAGCTCTCCTAAAGTTCTCGTTGGAATATGTTTCTTTAATTGCACAAAACTTCTTCCTCTTTCTGTATTGAGGTAGGAACCCCTCTTTTGTTTCCTTTTCCAAAATTTCTCCACAAAACCTATTAAAACAATAAACATAATTAAATCACTCAATTAATAACAATAAACTAAATATAATGACCAAATTAAATACCGAATAGACGCATAAATATGCGACTATCAGGATTCAATTACTAAATTTAGGGAATATATATATATATTGCAACAGATAACATTCCTAATACAGATCGGTGATGAGTGCTAAAATTATAAGAGAATTCGAACGAGATTTTAGGGATACTCTTATACTGTACTATTTGATCTATATGAAAGTCCGAGTCCTCATAGGAGAACTATTCCTCATTAATCTTCTTTGGACTTGTACACAGTACAGTACACTGGCCTTCAAATTTATCTTTTGCTTGTTTTGTTAGTACTATCAACGTGTTTTAGATCGATGTACGTACGTGTTTTTTTTCTTTCTTTTTTATATTATGTAATCTCAGTTGTCGGTCACCATTATTAAGAGCAAGTGGGTTCTCTAATTAATACATATATCATCTCTTCGGTTATCGTAGTTTGGTCACTTTGGTGTAACTTGAAATTTGACCTCTATTAGCTAGGCAATTTCTGATGTTATTATAAGGCTCGTTAGCTTTATAGATATAGAAGATAGATAACTCAAATACGTCTCACTCGGAAGAAAGGTCGTTTCCGAATGAGACCGACTCGCGGTATCGTCAAGCATACATTATTTATGTGGCAGATTTGGAGAATGCATGTGAATGTACTTGTCTAGAGATGGTGCCTAGGCATCTAAGGAGTAGTGTGCCTGAACTTTTTTTAATCTAGTCGGTGACGGATCTAGGTGATCGAGCAAAAAAAAATCATGAAGAATAGTTAAAGTTCTTTATAAGTCAAAATACAATTCTTACATAGTATTCCCCAAAAATTCGAAAGAGATATAAGAATTGTAAATTAAAAGAGGTATTTGATACCTACAATACAACATCATCACATTACAATTATAATATGCTCTATCTAAATTGCGTTTTGCGGTCTCCAGTGGACTCGAAACGATCAATCACTGCCTCTGAATCAACACCACCTATATATTTTTTCTCAATGTGGAGCATCATACAACCCGAAAGATACCCATCTTCCATCTTGTTTCTAAGCCTAGTCTTTATAATTTTCATCACTAAAAATGCTTGTTCAATAGTTGCAGTGGAAACAGGAAGTGTCAAAGACTAAATGAATCAACCTATCAACCAAGTGAAAAAGCTTTTCTACGTCTGTTTCAACTAATCGTCTGCATAACTCATAACTCTGTAAGAGAAGATAATTTCTAAAAATCTTCATCAGAAACTACTTGAATCTTATAATGCTCCAACTGTAACTTCAAAGCCATTACCACAAATATATCAAAATCTTCAGGATATAACTTTTCGGCAAGTTTGCAAATCTTGTCCATGTCAAACTTCCTAAACTGATTTTTAGGATCCAATGCAGAACTCAAAATAAGTAGTTTAATAGTTTGCTCTGTGAACCTGTCATTTAGCTCCATAATCTGAACATCTATAACCACATTAAAGATATCAAAATGATACTAATGTTCGTTTGTAACAACATCATGTTGTTGACAACCACGACCAGTACCCATTGAATAAGCTGCACCTATATCAAGCATTTCTAGACCATGATCATCACCAAATTGCATGACACTTTGGAGAAAACCATCCCAACCATCATCCCTCAATTTTTGAAGAAGACCCTTTGTACTTGAAACCAAATTCATAGCATTAACAATGGCTTGTGATTTTTTGTGCAAAGCTTGAGAAAGTAAATCAATAATCCCTATAACTTTGTTAGTGAGTAGCGGGCAAGACACAAAATCAAATGTCCTCAATGCTTTCAGGAAACCTAGCTTTTGCATCACCTCTTACACTTCCAGCGAGTTATTTATCAATCATCATGCTTTGAAAAAATTGAGTAGTTTCTTTAAACACAAGGACTAACATACTAACCAAAGCAAAGTAGGAACCCCATCGAGTCGCTCTTTCTCTTTTCAGACTACGGATATGTTTAAGCTCAGTTTCAGTTTCACGGTCTCCATATGTTAAATTTTCTGCCAATTCTGCTTCTTGAATATCTTTTAGGAGATTTGTACACTTCGATGAAGACCCAACAAAATCAACGATAGTACTTAGCATCTGAAAAAATAGTTGCATATCATAAACATCTCTAGCACATGGATTCAAGCCAATTGTAATCGATGAGCAAAGCAGGGGACATAATAGGCATATGGGCAATCCTAAAGGAATAGCTTTTCAATCCATGAAATTCACCACGCATATTGCTAGCTCCATCGTATCCTTGACCACAAATATTTTGCACTTGAAGATTGTTTTTAAAAAGTACACTACATATATGCTTCTTAAGATTAGCAGAAGTAGTGTCTTCAACGCTTACAATTTCAAAGTATCTTTCTTGAAGAAACCCATCTTCATTAACAAACCTGAGAATAATTTCCATTTGCTCCTTATGAGATACATCAAGTGATTCATCCACCAAGATACAAAACTTGGCATCTCCAATTTCTTGACGGATTGTATCTCGAATTTAGATAGCAATTATATCAAAAATCTCCTTCTGAATTGATGGTGCAATGTACATGGCATGCTTGGGAGAATTATTAAGGACAAATTTTGTAATCTCATCATTCATATCTATAAAACCCTGTATCAACTCAAGGAAATGTCCTATACTAGTAGAGTTAGCAGATTCACCATGGCCTCTAAAAGGCAAGCCTTCTTTTCTAAGACACTTCACAGCTGCTATTATTATCTCCAAACGCAACCTGTTTTGCCTTACAATTTGTCGATCACTCTATCAATGTGCTCAGAATTTCTCAATAAGTTACTCCAACTTTGAAAATTACTACTAGAAAAACTCACTTAGGCGACGAAACCATTAAGGTGTCGCCTTAGTAAAATTTAGACGATGAACATTTTTTTTGTCGCCACTTTCGTCATCTAAGCCACCACTTAAACGACGAAATAAATATTTCATCGTCTAAAAATATATATAAAACAACGAAAATAATCTTCGTCGCCTAAGTACTGACTTAAGAAACGAAAGACACAATTCGTCGTCTAAGTAAACCATCTGAGACTACAAACAACAATTTCATCGCAAAGATGGTTCCTTAGGTGACAAAATCCGTTTCGTTGTTTAAGGTTTCACTTAGGCGACAAAAAAACTAAATTTGGTGACGAAACATTTCGTCGTCTAAGTAGAATAAATTATTTAGATCAGATTTCCTATCCAGATCGCTCCTCCTCTATCTCTCTCATCTCTCACCCGGAAAAAAAAAATTCTCGACATCACCTCTAGCCAAATTTCGATTTATATACGATTTTCCCACCTTTGGAGCTCAAGATTACCTAAATATCTCCTTATCGGTGAAGATATTAACTCGTTTCTCTCGATTAATTTTTATGAATTTAATTACGTACGTAATTACGTAAAGTGATGAAATTATCCGGTGAAATAATCCGGTGACCACAATATAGCATGCATTAATTGTTAGCTAGATAGCTATAAAAAAATTGTATGAATATCATGCATGTGTTGATGATTAATTCCTTAATTATATATTCATATGTTGATTAAATGTTAGTTTAGTGTATACTTAGTTGGTTGATTAAATGTTAGCTAGATTAATTAGTTGATAATTATGCATATATATATATTCATCGATGAATTTATATGTGTAAAATGCATATATTACTCTGCGTGCTATGTTATTTAATTATATATGATGAATATTAATTATTGTAATTTAAGAATTATAAGGAGCTCGTTAGATTGACATTTTTTTTGCAAACTGTATATTTATGGCTTATTCGATAGTTGAATTTATGTGTCACTTAACTTACATAGAAATATGGAAAAGAGTTGAATGCATTTGAAAAATAGAAGTGATATGAGGCATATGGACGAAATCAGTCAGCTTATTTCGTTTGCGATACAACATGGTCAAGGAAAGAAGCATTACAGGTGTCCCGTGCATAAGATGTCTTAACAATTAGTTTGCGGCGATTACTGTTATCTCTCAACACTTGTATGACCACGATATGATATGGAGTTACACTACATGAAGTGAGCACGATGAAGTAGTAGACTACAACTCAAAACCATTTTTAAGCTCCGGGTACAGTTACCAGGGTGCCTCATCCAGCGGTACTGGAGCCTTCACTTGGAACCCTGCTCTGGATTTGGTGCATGATACTTTTTCGACATTTAGTCATGTTACACACCAACAACAAGAGGGAGGTTATGATAATTCATTATGACATAGTTCCTCTAGCTTTTTCGGACACTGATACTCTTGAGATGGATAAGTACAACAACATGCTACTTCAAGCCTAGACCCCAGTGTATGATGGATGTGAATTGAATGTCTTGCAATCCATAATGACTCAAATAGAGTACAAAGTGAAGCGCAAAATCTCAGATGTTGGTTTTAACGATGTACAACAACATACATGTGATTTACTTCCTAAGGGTCACAAGCTTCCTAATTCTCATTACAAGGTAAAAAAGATCTTGAGCAGCCTCGGTCTAAAGTACGAGAAAATTCTCACGTGCAGAAACAATTGTGTGTTGTTTTACAAGGAGAATGCACATTTGGACTATTGTTCTGTATGCAACAAGTCAAAGTGGTTTAAGTCTAATGCAAGGAGTTCGAAGAAGAAGGTTGTTGTGAATGTGCTTTGTTATTTTTTATTAATTCTCAGACTATAATGTTTGTACATGTCTCTCAATACAGCACATACGATGAGATGGTACGCGAAACAGAGAATAAATGATGATGTGCTCAGACATCTGGCGGATGGAGAGGCTTTTAAACATTTCGACAGGGAATTTCAAGACTTTGCAGCATAAGTTCGAAATTTTACTAAGACGTTCTACATATATTCAATCCTTGGGGTAATAATAGCACCATCGTCAGCACTTGGCCAGTTATTCTCATGTCGTATAACCTGCCTCTGTGGATGTGTATAAATAAGGAATTTAATTTCCTTACTCTGCTAATTCCAGGTCTCAAATCTCTTAGAAAGTGTTTAGATGTGTACCTTGCTCAGACCATTGATCGACGAGTTGAAACTATTGTGGAAAAATAGAATCCTAACTTATGACAAGTTCATTAACACAATATTCATGAAGAGAGTAGCCGTAATGTGGACCATCAACAATTTTCTTGTGTATGGGATGTTGGCATCTTGCACAACCAAATAATACAGTGGTTGTCCTGTCTGCTTGGACGACATCAACTCTAGTTGCCACGCGGGGAATGCATGTTACATGGGTCACCGTAGATGACTTCCTCACGATCACCCATGGCAATAGGATAAACATCATTTCGACGGGACAGTAGAGGATAATCCGCAACCCAGACAATGGTCTGGCTAAGAGATTTTTGAGAGGTTAAACAGCTTCTATTTCGATGTTTTGAGCAATGACGAGGATGTGAAGAAGCACAACCCTCCACACCATCTTAACTACTAGCATCACATGAGTATTTTCTATGAACTGCCTTACTGGTCGAAGTTGATACTCAGGAACAATCTAGATGCCATGCACATATAAAAGAATGTGTGTGACAACGTGGTAGGAACAATTCTCGGTATTAAGTTCAAGACTAAGGATACTCCAAAACGTGAAAGGATCTTGAAATTATGAATTTGTGTCATGCCTTGTGGTTGAAAAGAGATAGAAACATTGTGTACAACAAGATGCTCGATGCACCTTACACAGTGAAGCTTGCACTAAGGGATACTATACTCGACTGGATGAAAAGTGTTTGATATCCATCTAATTATGTAGTGAATATATATCGATATGTCAATGTTTAGGAAGACAAGTTCTATAGTCTAAAAACTCATGACTATCACGTTATATTGCAACACCCGATCTTAGTGGTAATTCAGCCTTATTTGCCTAAAGACGTCGTCGAACCAATAGTTGCATTGTGCAGATGGTGGCAACGGTTATGCGCCAGAGAGTTGAAGACGTCAGATGTTCACAAACTACAATACAAAATTGTCCACATTCTTTGCAAATTAGAGAGGATTTCTCCCATACTTTGTTTGACATCATGATTCACCTTCCCGAACAAGTACTATTTTCCGGTCCGCTACATTTGAATGTATCCTCAGGAAATGTTCAATTTTTAAATTTAACTAAATTTGTTAAACATAGTTTTCATCATTTATATATATATATATATATATGTTTTTCTTACAGTAATGTGAAATATAATTAATTTTATCCCATTTTTGTAGACAACTCTTGCAGTACAAAAGATTCATTAAAAATAAATCTGTCATAGACGGCTCTATAACCGAAACATACCTAATGCATTGGTGTGTATCATATTGCAGCATGTACCTCAAAGATCCAGTCCATAATGCCTCTAATACAAATGTTAGCCACATTCTCTCTGTCATCACAGATGTTGTACAACTGTTTAGAGGAGTATTAAAAGAAAAATTAACTCAGACAGAACTTAATGAAGCACATTAGGTAGTGTTGCGTGACTGCGACAAGATCGAGGAGTTCAAGAAAATGTACAAGGCGAAAATTAGGGCAGACAAACCGAACAAGAGTGAACTGTGGGTTAAAAGACAAGTTAAGAAGAGGTTTCCTAATTATTTTCCCAAATGGGTATGTTAAAACCTCAGTCTATAGGTTTTGTGCTTACTTTATTTGACGTTGAGAAATTTGGATGTTGATTTTTTGTTGTTTGTGTATTCATATTGTTTTTCCTTAATTTAAGCATGCTTGCAGGCTTATGGTTTCTTTTAATTTTAGGGGAATGTCACACTCTAAATTTTAGTTTTTAAAATTACCATTAATAAATCAAATCTCAGAACGTGAATAGGTCACTTCAAATACCTGAACCCATTTTTTTTCTTCTTCTAAGAAAGTCTAAATCTCAAAGTCAAACAATGTCAATAGAGATTTTTATATTTGAATCATATATTATATTCCATATGTTTACAAATTCAAAATGAATAGTCAACAAATACATTCCACAGCGAAAGTAAAATAACAAATACAAAGTCTATAACAAATTACTTCGAATATCTGAACCCCTTTTCTTCTTCTTCTAAGAAAGTCTAAATCTCCAACTCAAACAATGTCAATAGAGATTCTTATATTTGAATCATATATTATATTTCATATGTTTACAAATTCAAAATGAATAGTCAACAAATACATTCCACAAAGGAAGTAAATAACAAATACAAAGTTTATAACAAATCACCACCACCACAAAACAAAGAAGCTTCTACCTCTGCTGCAAAATTAACCCCTACACCGTTGTATATTGCACCAGGTTAAAAGTAACAAACCCGATAAGTTTTTGCAAGCCCGTATGAGTAACCTCAAATTTATGCTTCACTCAAAATCTCAAATCTAACACATGTTCAGTGATATCACAATTTGAAATCCAATTTTCATATTTTCAAAACAAAAGACTAATAAATAAGACCACAAGCAAAATTTGCTCAATAATTCCTACATCAAAATTAGTTCAGAAGACTTTCTCAGACAACATAACTCACTAAGATTAATAACACATATCATCTCAAATTCAAGACTCGTAGATCATTTTCAAATCACGAAGAACACCACATCATTTTTTCTCTTAACCAAAACACACATCGACCCCACAACAAAATCAGAACTTATGACAAATAAACAAGAGAACTGTACCACGTCACTCATGGGCTATAAAAGAATAATTGCACTCAAGACTCCTTTTAAAACAACAACAACGTTTATGTGGCAGACAAATTAGACATCTAGCTGATCAGATCTCCCGACTTCATAACCACCGTCACTTGTGACCTCACACCCCGGACACAAGTAACCGACACTCATGACCTCACAACCCGAAACATGAGTGACAACCATCACAAAAACTATGCTTGTAACCTCACAACACATTAACGAGGGACAACACCTCAACTGACGACACTCATGACCTCAACATGGAACATGAGTGATAAACAACTCAAGACTATACTTATAACCTCACATCATGGATACAAGTGACAACACCTCAACCGACTCTAGTAACTACACATTTTAGTTACTAGAGATACACCTCAAATCAATCACACAAAAACATCCAAGAAGAGAAACACAAGACCCAATGTACTACAGACATCACACCAAATCATTCACCAATTGTAAGATTGTCATCTTAAAACAAAACGGGTTTTCACTTACCTATGAACCGTAGACGATCAAGTTCATAATTTTAAAACAAAAACTTAATTTCTTTTCGATGACTATTTTTTCAGCACAAATACAATTATACACAATAATCAAGTGAACCTCTATTCACAACGTAAACACAATGAGATTACTCACATTAAGTCCAACTGCGTCTTCAAAAGCAAACAAACAACCAAAAGCCTCCGCCTCCAAATGTCTCGTCACCTAAATAATTACGCCTCGCTTAGATACAAAATTCACATCGGCCTATGTCTACATCATACTGATTTTCTGGGTGTTCCATCACCTAATTCCCCAAGAATTACAGCTCACTATCTTTTCAAGGTCCCATTAAAAATCATTGTCATAATTAAGCCTCTACACATCATCAACTATCTCATTTAACAACAAATGTCTACTGCCATCTAAACAAGACTATCACACTTATACGCGTACGTATGATTTTTATGGATACGATCGATCAATCGATATATGGAATGAATTTGGTTTGGTTTAATTTGGAGTATTTTTAATACTTGTTCTGTCTTGCACGTATGATTTTGTGTCAAATGATAGAATGATGCTTTTCTCTTATAAAAATAATCTTAGACGACAAAACAAAGAAGTTTCGTTGTCCAAGTATGGTTTAGATGACGAAACAATCAAGGTTCATCATTCAAGTAAAACTTAGACGACGAAACTCGTCAAATCGTTGCCTAAGTTAAAACTAAACTCTAAACCTTAAATAATAAACATAAACCCTTAAACCCGGAACGACCCTCAAAAGCTTAGACAATGAAACTTGTATAATTCGTTGTTTAAGTTGCCACTTAGACGACGAATTATTGAATTTTCATCGTCTAAGATGAATTTCATTATCTCCAACAAAGAGCACGGCCATTTATAGCATCTTAAAATACATATTTTCTTCATCGAGCGCATAAAGTACACAATTTTTTATTTTTGAGTGTCGACCGTTACAAAATTGGAGTACGAAGATTTGTATATAAACGTTTCTGTTTCACTTAGTATTTCGGTTTTAGGGTTGAATCTGCCGATCAAACCCTTAATGAACTTCGTATTCCTAAAAATTCGTCTGTTAACTTATTATGTTATGATGAATATATCCAACGGTTATTTTTTCCTAATTCAATTTCTTTAATATTGATGTTGAGTGAATATATATGTACAAACACTTAATTATACAACATTAGTAGATATATAACAAGTTTGTAGTCTTGAAATAAAAAATTTATGTCATATTTCAATTAATCTCTATCTAGTTGATAAATTAAGTGTTTACGACAAGACAAACACCCTTAACTTCGGAAACGGGTTCTCGATTTATTTTTTACGATCGATTCCGTCTTTTAACTATTCTTTGCTAAACACTATATTTAATCGATCGAATTCTAAAATAATCCGAATTTAGATAAAAAAAAATCACAATATTTTATAAATGTAATAGTTACATCTAACGGTTGATTTTTGATGATTTATATGCAACAACCAAAAATTAATTTTACATATATTTTAAAAAATATATAAAATTGCATTTAGACAACAAACATTCTCAAGTTTCGTCGCCTAAGTACCACTTAAGCGACGAACACCCATGGTTTCATCACCTAAGTGGTAGACTTAGACGACGAATCTAATATTTTCGTTGTCTAACCCTAAAAATTTGACGGTTTATATTTTTTGCCAAATTTTTGGGAAAATTTCATAAATCATCTCAGACGACGAACCTTTAATTTTTTTCGTCGCCTAAGAGCCTTAATAAGATCGATCCTTTTCCCAGAAATATTTAAATTCCCTAAACCTCACCTTTCTCTCCCTCGGCCAAAATCGTCGCCGCCTCGGTCATCTCCGAACTCCTTTCCTCTGCCCCCTAAACCTTAAACTGTCGCCTCCTCGATATTCTCCCCATTTCCTCCTCCTTATCCCCCCCAACATATCCTGCCCTTCCTACCCATTAAACCGCCGCCACCTCGGTCATCTCCGGCCTCCTCTCCGCCATCGCCGCCTATCTCCTCCGGCCTCCTCTCCGTCGCCTCCTTTCTTGGCTATTTCTCTACCATTTTAGCAAACTCAAAGGTCTCTCTCTCTCCCTCTCTCTCTCCCCCCCCTCTCTCTCCCTCTCTCCCTTTCTCATTTTTCTGAAACTGCCTCCACTGAGGCAGTTTCGATTTCTCTCTCTCTAGCTACTTTTTTATGGTTGAGCATCTTGGATTATTGTTTTGAATTTGATGATTTATGGATTTGTGATAATTGGTTGATTACTGTGATAATGGATTTTGATGTGCTACTTTGATATATGATTGATTAAGATTAAAATGAATTTGGATGATTATTACTATGATATTGAATGATTGAGGTGTGATATGAATTAAGCTAGGATACTGTGAGGTGGATAGATTGGTGTGAGATTGAATCATTGCAACTATGATATGAATCAAGGATGAATTGAGGCATGTTAATCAATTTGGATTGATTGCACTGTGAATTAGATGAATTGATAGTGATATGGTTAATTAGGAATGGTTTTGAATGATGGTATGGTTAATGGTTTGGAATGGTTTTGTACATTATGCATGTGTTGATATTGCTTAAATGTGCATATGGTTTGAATGTTTTTTGAACTACAATATAGTTGGTTTTGTTGAGACTCATTGCATATATGGTTTTGGTTATCAAATATGTACTTAAGAGGCCTAGTGGGTAGAAGAGGATCACCGAACAAGAGAGGAGGACCACATTGGAATCGTCATTCCAACAGTTGGGTTGGGGGGCTCAACGGTCAGAGGAGACCATTACAGCTCACACATCAGGTTGGCGGTCAACAACCATTCCAGTTGGACCTAATAACCAGTCGGGTGTAGACGATGAGCAGGCGAATCCATCTTTCGACTCTGAGCCATCCATACAACGGCATTAGTCTTTCACTGATTCTCGTTGCTTTAGCGTCCGCCGCAAAGAAACGAGTAGGGACCCCTCAGTCCCGGCCCCCATACGTACTCGGGGAGTTGCGAATTGAAGAAAAATCAAGAAGACAACAAAGAGGTTGTTGAAACAGATCAACATGGTGTACGATGTTTTCACCAAAGGCCCTTCGTCGAAGGAGCTCGCCAGCTTGATTGTGACTCAGATCAGGAATATCGTACGGAGCAAGATACGTATGATAGACCCTACTTGGGAGCAGCTCGAGGAATCTAAGAGGCTCAGAGTTGTCCGCGAACTCTCGGTAATTAATATGGGCTGTTTAATTTTATTTATTTTATAAATAATTTTTAATTATGGGTTTATCAATTAATTTAATCTTATTTGTTTTCTTAGGTACCCTTTGCCTTGGAGCAAACTACAGAGATGTTAGAAGCCATAGAGAAGTCGGTCACGGATGTTTACAAGAAATGGAAGCACCAACTGCACAAGCACTACAAGAAATACGGCGTAACCCCAGAGGAGTTTCAGGAGGAAAAGAGACCCGAGTGGGATTGGTTGGTCAGCCACTTTGAGTCAAACAAGTTTGTGGTTCGTATTTCTTTACTTTTAGTTTTTTAATCATATAATTTAATTTATAAGTTATCTTAGTAATTAATTTTCCTAGTTGTGAAACAGAGAAGATCGAGGGCAAACATAGCCAATCAGGCGATGAAGAATTTCCACCACGGTTTAGGCTCCACGAAGATGATGTACCTTGCAAAGGCTCATAGAGATAAGGGTTCGAAGCACCCGTATCTCTTGGCCTCCGTGGATGCTTACAATATGCCCGGGCAAGAAGAAGATATCAGGACTTAAAACGCTGTAAGTAACACTTATTCCGAATTGAATGAGTTGAATATTATTGTTGGTTTGAAGTAATTGAATTATGATTAGGACATTTTATTAGGTTGTACTCCATAGATTTGGTATAGTTGTATATATTAAACATGATTATGGAGTTGAGAAATCTGGATGAGAATCAGTTCCCACGGTATATTATTTTAGAAATTGAGATGTTATTCGAAGTGTTTTATTCCGTACAGGTTTTTGGTTTCCTACATTTTTAGGGGAAATTATGTCAATTTTTTTTAGAAATCGATGTTCATATTTTGTTCATGATATCCTTTTTAGGCAAGAGTGCAACAAATGGCCGTCGAGGCAATGGCGCGCATGTAGGCGGAGAACCCAGGGTTGACACTAGAAGAGTTGCCTCAGCTACCCTTGGAGACTGAGATCGCTATTGTCGATACAATTGTTGGCCGCTAACCTGGGAATGAGGTTCGAGGCCTCAAACAGGATGTCAATTGAGATCTGAGTCAGGCTTGGATGACGAGGTGATCGAATAACACAATGGCCGAGGAGCAAGTCTGAGCGGGCTCGGGCGGCCGAGGCGCAGACTCAAACGGTAACCACATGGGCAGATGCATTACAGGAAAAGCTGGATAAGTTATTCCACTTCCTTAATGTTCCTGCAAATGTTTGTGGGCCGAGTGTCCTGCATCGGGATTCTAGACTCGATGACGATGATTCGCGTACTAGGGGACTCGGCAGGGTCTAAACTCCCGCCAATGTCGATATTTTTGTTTACTGTAATTTTTACGTAGTGTATGTACATTTGGATCGGTACAATTTTTTATTTAATATATAAAATTTGGGTTCAATTATTATTTTTCTTCATTTAATATTTAGTTTTAATTCAATTTATATTTATGAAAATAATTAAAAAATAAAATACACAACTTAGACAACAAAATATGACGATTTCATCGTCTAAGTTAATTCCATAACTCAGTCGACAAAGGAAATATTCGTCGCCTGGTTTGGACGCTTAGACAACAATATCATCAAATTTCGTCGTCTAAGTTTTTCATCTTAGGCAACCAAATATGTTCGTCGTCTAGGTGTAACTCTTAGATGATGACAAATTTTCGTCGTCTAGGTGGAACCCTAAGACGACTAAACTATTTCATCATCCTATGTAAAATTATACGACGAAATTTTTCGTCACTTCATTTAGTAAATTTTCCTCGCTTGGGACTTTAGACAACGAATATGGTTTCATTGCCTAAGATATCACTTATGGGATGAAATTTTTATGTTTCGTTGCCTAAGCCTTTTGGCTACGACACTTAGGCGACGAACTTTAAACGAAGAATTCGTCGCCTAAGTACTTAGGCGACGAAAAATCTCACTTAGGTGACGAAAATGCTTCGTTGTCTAAGTGCTGTTTTCTGGTAGTATATATATATATATTATTCTTTTTATGAGCAGAATTTAATTGCCCCACATGTTGGACACACATTCCTTTCTTCCCGGCCAATATTCTACTCCAATTGCAACACCCTTTAATAGTGAATAAAGGATGCCTTGGTGGATTTTTTTCAAAAAGAAAGCAAAGAAAGCATAATACTTTATTTATAGATTTTGAATACTCCAACCAAGGATATAGTGCAAACCATCTATATTGAAAATGACGATTATCATGTCCATCATAAGTTTGTTTATAATTTTGTAACTTGGTCTGACATTCCTAAGGATGATGATTATGCTGAAGTATATACTTATTTGAAAGCGTGGTATTCGAGAGAGTTTTCTCTCTAGGAATAAGAAGAACACCAAACCCTAGTGTGCCATCATCACCTTGATTGATCAACACCTCACCTTCTCATCCAATCTCTTCCTCATCTGATTACCTTGACCATTCCCATATAGTTCTCCTTCTTTGACTAGGTTTCCTAGCCTTTTTTCGTTTGTCTTCTAGAGATCTCAACTTATTCATCACTTTTGTTTCGTCTTCTTCGATCCGATGGCCACCTCTCCTCCTCGTCTCCCTTGTGAGGAAGTCGACCTCTCTATAGGTGTGGAGAAGGAAGCAAACAATTATGGCTTTGCCGTAATGCAAATCTTCTCTTCTCGCACTATCACCAAAAACCAAGGCCGAGCCCTAGGGCGTTGAATGATCACTTTATGGCAAGGAGTACTCAGCCCAAATGTTATCAAGATTTGGCAGTGTAGCCATGATCACTTTATGGGAAGGTTCAAAGATATTGGTGCCCTACGTAGGACGGTTGACAGAGGAGCATGGTTCAATAATGATATCACTGTGCTTGCAGTGGAGACTAGCGACCTGGTTCCGCCAAAGTTGGTTCCTATACACAAGGCTTAGGTCTGGGCATGGGCAGAAGTTGTTACTGGTGACCTTACTGGTGGGGTCTTAGTGAAGCACTGGTGGAGATCTCTTGGATTTTGCTTAAGTTGGTTCATTGACTATGATGTAGTCAGGATTGAGGACAATCGAGAGATTCACCTATTTGTGGAGGTGGATCTGATGCATCTATTGCCTGTAAAGGTAACTATTCCCCTAGGAGGTAACTCTTGGGCTACTTTTGATATCGAATATATTACTCTTTATGGCTATTGTATGGCATGTGGAAGTTTGTTATATTCTGGGGATGGTTGCCTCATCAAATGTGGTAAGTTGGAGGAACTGGAGGAGGCTCGCTGGAAGGAAGCCATCTGGGCTGAGGAGGAAGCTAGGGGAAGAGATGGCCCGGGGATGGCATCAGAACAAGGTTATCTTGACTGATGTTAGCTTCGGCATCGACAATGGACATGAGGAAGTAGTCGATAATGAGCAATTGCCACAGGCACCTTCAACGCCGCCACCAGAGTTGCCTACTGTGGCTCTTGTTTTAATTCGTACCCCGGAGCGGCCTAAGAAGAAAATGAGGTACGACTAGATCAAGAATGGGAAGGTACAGTACCTTGTTGCTAGACATGCAGGTCAGCATGAAGAATGTGAGTTGATTCCTGTAGAAAGCGGTAGATGAATGAACAGGAATTTTGTCAATTGGCCCGCGCTGCCACCTGGGAGAGGCTCCAAGCCCTCCATGAGTCAGAGAAGCTTGTGATGTGGGATTTGTCAGAGGAAAGTGAAGCTGAGGAACTGGACTCCATAGAGTACGTGTAGAGAGGGTGCCTAGCTAGTTTAATGGATGGTCCTATTTTGATTACCGTGCTATCCCGGTTTGCTAGTCTAGGATTTTGAGTGAGAACCTACTATCAACATAATGTTGCGCAACATAATGTTGCGTTAGGGATTCGTTTTATCTGGCCGAAAAACCAGGTGGAGTTTTTGTATCACTATCACATTATGAATCCAATTATTATCGTCTTCTAAAAAAAAGGTCCCATAAGGGTATATTGACTTTGAATAAGATCTTGTTCATTCAATGAAAATGTATATATCAGCATACGTAATCCAGGATCAGCTTGAACAAGAGACTTATCTAGAGAATGTGTTATAGTTGGAGAAGAAACCATATTAGTTTATGATGGAATTTCCATTTCATTCATAAGCAAAGAGTTATGAGAAGCATCAGAACTAGGAGAACTAGAACATGGCATGGGCATCTATGATGTTGTTGCTCCATTATCAATATCTTTCTTATAAAAAGAAAAAAGAGTTCATCCGTTTGTGTTTAGGATAATGATCAGACATCGTATCCTATATATAAAAATAATTTTGTAACAACTCAACACAACAATAACAGTACAATGAGACAAAAAAATAAACAAAATAGTGTTGAAGAGTTTGAAACACCTCTCATGAATTACTGGATACAAGTCACACAAATCGGATATATAGATTAAGCCACTTACGCTATCAAACTAGGTAGTATTGCTCATGGTTTATATGTCATTTTGTGCCTTTATTTGTGAATCTATTATCATCAAGAATATAAACAAACAATAACACAATACACAACAATCCAAAAGTCCAAAACTTAATCATGAATAAGATTATAACTTTATAAGAACACGTAAAATGATAAAATGCAGACACGCACGAGATTAACTTAATTCATGATTTAGGTTCTACCATTCTAGGTCTAAATACATGAGATTAATTTGATTCATCCATTCAATTGAAAGTTGAAAATCAAAATTGAAAATTCTACCGAAAAAAGGCTAAAATCAATGAGATGAGTGATTGATCACTGATGATTGATAAAGATTGAAGAAGCAACCAAGTCACCCGAGTGGCGACTTGAAGAAGCGCTGACGCAGCTGAGTGCCGACCAAAGTAGATGAGTTGTTTCGTTGTGACATCTTTTCTTCTTCGTCACAAGAGATTGATCAACATTCCTTCTTTTTTTGTTAAGTGGCGTCACTGGCGTGCTTCAGACTCTTCATAGACTGAAGTTTTTAAGTCTGGGCTGGATATTGCCTATTTGGGCTAAATTTCTACCCAGCAAAAAAGATTTAGCACGTGGTTAGCCCAAATCTGCTTCCTCTAACATCCGCCTCTGAGTCTAGTGCTATTCTAGTTTATTTGTGTAAGTATAATCAAACTGTGCTTCACAATAGTAATACTTATAGGGTTTCTTTTTATCAGGCCGGACAATCCGGTGAAACTCTATATTGATGTTATCATTCAATAAAATTTATCAGCATCTCAAAGAAAAAAGAAGACGTCCTACCCCTCCTAGGACGAAACCACACAGATAACCCATGACGCAAAATTTTGTGCATATATTTATGTACCAACTTGAGTAACTTCAATCACTTGAGATGTTTAGTTAGATAGAAGATTTGGCTTTTTAATAAACGAAATTGGAGAGAACAATTGAAGTTCTTTAATGTGGGTGCTATGAATATCAAGTAGTCTATTTGTACCTGCTGTGTTGTGAACTTGTGATAGATATTTTGATTATCTAAGGATTCTAATTTAAATCTTTTTCAATGTAGAAAATAGTGGAATAGGTATTCCCTAGCCTAGTGCTTAGAGAGGCTTGTATTTCTTGCAGGAAATTCTGTTTGGTGAATGTTCTAATGATGATGTAAGAAGATCAATTCAAGATTTCAAGTTAAGTTGAAGTGTTTGTTTCAAAAAAAAAAATTAAGTTGAAGTGTTGAACTAATTAGCAGCAGGGTAGACGATTTTGTTCGCACGTTTTGTCCTATTTTTCCCATATGTGTGAGGTGTTTGTATTTTAAGACTACATCTTCAAACCTTTTTACCATTGAGAAACATCCACAGAATTATCTTCATGGGCCAAAATGAAAAGCATCAGTCATCAGAACACTAATTATGACAATGTTAGTTGAATTCAGTGTTAGCTTGCAATAGTTAATCAGAGGCGATTCTGGTGTTCTTTTTGTACCTGAGGCCTTGTAGAGTGTAGTAACATTTGTTACGATGATAATGCAATGCCTTGATAAGGGTACGTGACATCTATAATGTCATACAGTAGATCTTTACATACAACAAAACTCTACTCATCAAGGACACATAATTTGTGTTTTGATTGCTTCTCCCACATATAACTTGTAGACCAAAAACTTAACTTTCTTCATTGAATTGCTAGCTAGTAGAGAATTCTTTGTTCGAATATTTGTTGCAACTACATGCGTTACTGACAGTGCGTCCCCCTAAGCCGAGCAAGTTGCTCCCAATTCCTCTGTCATTTTTATAAAATTACTTACCTTAGCTGAAGTTATCTAAGGTAAGCACATATCTCAGTAGTAGCGAGTAAACTATCTAATTTCCCAGGACTATATGAGATAAATGTAATTCAAAATGCAACTCCCTAGTTTTCGATTGTTTCTTAATTCTTGACGCCAACTGTATGTGTATGATTCTTTCTAATGAAAATTTGGACAGTCGAAACTCAAAACAAACTATGTCTTCGTTTGTGTTGGGTGACAAGTCGAGATCTTCATTTTCTACTATGTGATCGAAAATATTGCTTCTTTTGAGTAGTTTTGCTCTATATGCTAAAACAGAGTACAGCAGTATTATGATTTAGGATGTTATATAAAGCAAAGAATTGAAAAGCCTAAGAGACATTGCAGAAATAGCTGCTTCTCTTATTGCTTTGTAGTTTGTACTGTCACAGATTTCAACCAGAACAGAGATCCTAAGTTGAACATGAGCATAATTTCAGTGATGTATTCTATAGCTAGGTATGAAGACCGTACCATCTGAGGATCTCTTTAGTTCTTAACTTTAGACCTTGTTGTGAGGGAAGATCTCATATCTACAATTGCAGACTTGTCTGCTCCCAAATTGATGGCCTCTTTGCTCGCTCTAATGAATCTCGAAACAGCACCCTTTACATATTCGTGACCTTCCTTCACAGTCATCTTCTTGCTCATTCCATCCGGGAAGCTGCTCAAGAAGTGATCTCCATTAAGCACTGCAGCTAACTGGACTACCTCGCCCTGAAACTCTGATAAACTGCTGTTTTCCTTCGCCTCTGTTGTCCTCAAAGGTGTCACATCCGGCAACGTCACTGTAAAGAATTCCACAGTATACAAATTTTAGTGTTGTCCCTCTGTTGTCTAGCTTACACTGACAAACAATTAATCTAGCAACGCACTTTCAGACAGCAGTGTGTTTAATCTAAATGTTTTACACTACTCTTAGTCTCTTACAACATAACATGTCAAGTTATCTAGAAAGATCAGAGGTTCATGTATACTAGTCTATCAATTAAATTATAGTGGATATATGGATATAAACCTGGGCAGTCTGTCCTGGGAGAAGTCAATTGCCCAACAACTTGTTCAAATGTCCCAGCCCATGCATCCCTATGAGTCAAGAAATTTGAGTTGAGATTGAACATCTTCTTTATTGTTGCTGGGATTGAAGAGTGCTCATACTCAGAATTCGGAGAAGGTCCTTGTGGACGACTGATCACTGCAAAACCATCACATAGAAAACATGACTACATTGGACTACATTGAATTGTGGAAAATGAAGCAGAAATCCTTAAATTGCTTCTTCAACATGCAGCCAGATCATTCATATTCATATTCAATCCCAGATACCTCAATACAATTCCAGGACCATAAACACAACATTAACAGCAAAACCAACCATGCCATGTCTCTAAATTTAAGATGAAATGTTGGTGTATCTAGAATTAAGAATTTACCGGTCCCTTTCTTGATCCAAGGAGAGACCATAATGGTGGGCACGCGAACTCCGAGCCGATCAAACTTGAAGAAGTAAGGAGCAGGGCCGCGATTCCCGTCCGGATTAGGTACATTGACATAAGGAGTCTCGACATGGTCATAAAACCCACCATGCTCATCATAAGTAATCACCAGAAGCGTCTCATTCCACTGAGGACTAGCCCTCAATGTCTCATACACCTCCTTCACCAGCTTCTGCCCATTCGCAACATCATGCGAAGGATGATCATCGTTCGCCGGCAAGCCTTTGAGATCGAAATACCTCGGCTCGATCACTGTCAAGCTCGGCAGCTTGCCATCCCTAGCATGTTTTTTGAACTTCAAATCATACTGATGAAACTTGAAAATGTAATTCAATTTCCTCATGTTCCTATAAAACAATGTAGTGGGTATGTTCTGAAAATAAACCCCGAAATCCTTCCCATTCTCATGTACCGAGTCGAAAATGGTCTTCTGCGGATAGCCCTGCGCCAATTGCTTCTTAACATGGCTGGTGGAGCCGTGTGAAGTAGCAGAGTAGACAAATAGTCTATTGGGCTGAGTTGGGCCTGGGATTGCCGAGAACCACCTATCAAATACGGCAAATTCACGCACTAAAGAAGCATATACCGGCACAGATTCCGGCCTAAACCCCTTCATGACTGTCTCGGATAAATTAGGAGACATAGACAGAGCTTGCTCTACAAAACCAGACATTGAAGGATTAGGACTAGACCCAAATACCTGCTGCGTCACAGCTTCGAATGAGTGACCCGGATCCGGATCCACGAACTGAGCGTCGTCGGTGAAGCAGATGGATTTCGGGTCCGGGTTTTTGGTGGAAACAGGGTTGCATTCGTTTCCGGTGACGCCATTGATAGCTGGGTTAATAGCTTTCTTCATCCACCCGAGTAAATGATCAAAGGACCTGTTCTCCATGACCAGAACCACAATGGTTTTGATGGGTTGGTTCTGCTGCTGAGCCAAAAGTGCAGAAGTCCATGATAGAGTGAGAAGCAGCAGCAGTAGAAATGAAGAGGGTGGCATTAGTGAAGGTCTAGTCTTGGTCTTGGAGGCTCCCATTTCCGGGAGTTTGAGAGAGAGAGAGAGAGGAGAGAGAGAGAGTTGTACTCTAGAATCTAGATTACTAGATTAGATATGGCTTTGAGATGAAACACAGAAACACAGAGAAGGGAAGGTTCTGGTTTTTGTACTGGTGCAAGTGAAATGGGTCCGGATACCATGAAGGTGTGAATACGTCTTCTCTTTTGGGAAAGCAATAAAAGGAGAGAGTAATGTGGTATTTGCTGGCAAAGATTGATTATAGATATAAATCTCAGGTTGATAGTGATGAAAAAGTTGCGTTCTTTGGTGTTTTATGATCTGGGTGAAAATTAAAAACACGGCAAGTTAGAGTGAGAGTCGTGGGGTTACATTTGTTTCGCGGATTCTGTTGTTCGTGAAGGTTTTGAAAGAGGGCTTACGTGGAGTGATAGCAGAAGAAGAAGAGTGAGCAACTGTCAAAGGGTTTGACCAACACATGTCGTTAGAGTTATTACACTTATTACGTTGCAACTCCCAACTGTCGAGGAGGGGAATTTACACGTCACTATGCATGTTCCATCTTTGATTAAATCTCTATTAATTAAGATTTTTAGTACAGTTAAAATAGTTTACCATTCATAATATACTGTCCTCCTCTATAAACGCAGAGTTCTCAAATTTAATGAATTTGGGACAAAATGTTGATAAAACGATAGAATAAATGGAAGAACGTGAAAGAACATGTCCCGGAAAATACACGTCACGTATGAGAGAACGTGAAAGAAAATACACGTCATGTTGATACACGTCACATATGAAAATACATGTCACGTATGAAAGAACGTGAAAGAAAAAAAATTATCACTGTGCCACATGTACACAAATAGTTCTATTGTCTTTTTTTTAAAGGGCACAAAATTTATATTCACTCGGAACTTGTGATAGCAATACAAAATTCTATCGGATTATCCAACATGCTAAAAATTAGTCCTATGACATGCTTATACTAGATAACAATATGACGCACAACAAAACCTAGACTAACAAATCAGAGTAGCACGAGGGGGCAACAAAAAAATTTAGGTGTACCACTCCTTAGTTAGCTAAGGCCCTTTCTACATAGCGGTTAGAGCTCCCGGCTCCACCTCCTGCACTATGTTCCCAACGGTAAATTCTTCCACATCTTCAACCTCCTGATAAAATCAGTTGTTAAACGTCAACTGCTAACAAGTAGTAATGCCCTTTTGTGGCCTAGGTCTCTTGGCCAACTTACGTCTCTCTCTCTCTCTCTCTCTCTCTCTCTCTCTCTCTCTCTCTCTCTCTCTCTCTCTCTCTCTCTCTCTCGGGACTCCTTAACTACGTCGTTGTCCCAATTATCCATTACTACTTCATGGTAATCATCAACCCCTCTTCTCGACTCAGAGTATACCGGGATCTCATCCCTCAACCTCCATAACCTCTCCTCCACCCGACACTGGCCCTCGGCTTCCAGCTTGGCACATTGGATCAGATAGCTTTGCATGAGATGATCAAAAGTTCCACATCTCATGCAGATTCCTTTCAAGGTAAGGTATTCGACTTGACATTCAAGCCAAGCCTTAGCCCCCATCAATACCTCGAAATGAGTCACTAATGGCTTCAGAATCCAAATAAGTCCCCAAGTGACTTCCTAGGGTTTCCAACCAATAAAAAGTCTGCTCCTCACCATGCAAATTGTCTCCCTTAAATTCAAAGTTGGCCCAAACCTTGATTTCTTCGATCACGACCGACTCCACAGGCTAAAAACCATCAAACTCCTTGACGATAACCGTAGTGTCCTCAAAGAACCAAGGACTTCGATTCACCGCCCTCTTGAAAGCTCCTTTGTCACGAAACTTTATCAGGAAGCGATCTTCGGATTCACGCCGGATAGATATGGCGCATGAACCTTTGGATCCCTTCCAAAGCCTAATCATCAAATATTTTATCGAATTAGCCTTCTCGTACGAGATGATTGTCGGCGAGAACACCTTCATTACAACAAACTGGAATTCATCGGCCTCATCCTCGTCACCAAGAGATAAATCAAAGGAAAAAGGAGGCTGGTGTAAAACTTTGGGTGCCATAAAACCACCCGAGTCTGTCACTCGGTAGCAAGATCAAAAAATAAGAAAAAGAAGATTCGAATTCGGAAAGAAAAAAGTGGGATCAAGTAAGGAGAAGATCACTCCCACTAGGAATAGAAGTAGAACTAGGGTTTGTGGGGATGTTATGTAGGTGTGGGAACAAAGAAGAAATGGATCCGGGGTTTGCGAACATACTAGGAATTGGAGAAAGAGGTCGGTATGGAAAAAAGTAAGGATTTGGAGGACACTGGAGAAAGTTGCGAGGCCGACGTCGGAGTTTTTTTGATAAGGTGAGAGGCGGCTAGGGTTTACTTGGAATAAGGAAGTCGGGAGAAAGGGAGTCGTAAGACAAGTTACTCTAAAAAACTACCAAGGAATCCATTAATTGCCTCTAATAAGCACACACATGTGTGTCCTCTATTAGTATAAATAAAATGATTTTCCTTTTCTATAACTAAAGATGAAAGAGAAAATAAAGTTAACTTGTTAAAATTTTTAAATGAGTATTCTTCAAAAATTAATTTACATATATTGTTTTGCCTCTCCATACATGCCAATTTATTTCCAGTAATGCATTAGATCAATGGTGACGGACGAGCCGCTCAAATTGATGATATATTGTCTAGAAAAATAATAAAAGAAAAGATTTTATGATTCAAAATTACTATAAAGAAAAATGTGATAATTCGATTAACCTTAAATTATATGTCTCATCTAAACTCTAAATTATCTAGGCACTAAGTTTTTCCTCTCTGTCGGTACCGTCCAGCAATTTTGAAACATTCACTCTAGAGGAGGGGCACGAGATGGGTCGGGTTAATTTTCGGCCGTCTATATCCCTATCCCGAACAGGACGGGACGGGACGAGACGAGACGGGATTGGACATTTTAAAAGTTTGTCCCGATCACCCCGAAACCTGAACGGGACGAGATGGAATGGAACTAATTTTGAGCCTAATTTAAATTGAACATTTAATAGAGTATTTAACAACAACAAAATGAATGTGACAGGACGAACCAAATTTTGGGCTCAATATAAGATAAAAATAAGACCTATAAGTCTACAACTACACAAGATAATATCGTTTTGTTGTACTTGTTTAATTAAGAGCAATAAAAAAATATTTTAAAAAACCCTAGTTTCTCAACTTTGAGAAAACCAGCGTCGTCTTGTACGTCGTCATCCTTGTTTGACAATATGTCAGACTCCATCGAGTAGGTTGCAACGTCTTTCTCCTCTGCCTTGGCTCTCGGCGTGAGGACGGTAGACATCAATGGACATTTGAGTGGGTCTTCTTCCCGGGAGTCACAAGTCTTCATAACAGCCAACGTGCTTGGTAAGGCGGTCGACTTGAAGGATTTTTTACAACAGTTGTGTTGGGTGTGGTTTCTCGACGACAACTTCAAGGTGCAAGAGAGGCCTCATGGTGTTTTGATCATTACCTTCGATTCAATTCGGGATCGAAACAAGGTGTTGCGTGGTAGTCCTTGGCATAATCAGAAAGCTCCACTGGTGGTGTTGGCCTATGAAGGCGCATCCCCTCTATTTGGTCTGAAATTCGATGTTCTCTTTATTGGGTTTGTCTCTCAAATATACGTCATTTGTTCGATAAGGATGAGAATATTGCCCTGTTTGCTGAGCAGACAGTGGAATTTCAAGAATTTGATCCTCTCACTCGTAAGAAATGTGTGATTAGGGATCGTATGGCTCATCGCATCGACAAACCTGTGGTGTCGGGGGGATGCACCGGCATTGAGGAGGACATTGATTTTTTCTTTGAAAACTTGAAAGAGAGGTGTGGTAAGTGTGGTTTGGTCTTTCATGATGCTGGCAAGTGCTTAATGGCTCCAGAGAGAACTTTTAGAGGATCTTGGTCAGCGTAGGTGAAAACCAATGGTATTACCAACCATGTGCTTGTTACAAAGGGTGTGGCAGAAGTGTTTGCTTCTGAGGAGGTTGTTGAGAACTCGGGGGCATTAGATGTAAAATCAGTATCGAAAATTAACATTTGTTTTGGTTTTAGAGAGGCTCTCGAGCTGGGCAATTTGGATGGTGATTTCAAGTTTGGCATTCATAATGCTCCTAGATAGAATGAGCGCAACACCGCTCCTATTATTATGGACACATCAAGGAAAAGTAGGGTTCCGATTATTATCCGGAGTCCAAAGGGGGCTGGTATGGACATATCAGAGGTTCATGAAGGGGCGGCTAGAAAGAAGCAAAGCAGAGCTTCAGGTTCAAAATTTTCTCTGAAGAAATTCAAGATCAATCCGGCTGCTGAATCATATGTGAATAAGGAGCCAAAGAGAGTAAATGTGCATTCTTTTCTTGATAGGCTACATGTAGTAACTTTGAATCTTGTGGAGACACCAGATGAGATGATAGTAAATCGCAAGAAAAGGCCCGGGCATCCATTGGGTTCGAAGAACAAACCTAAATTGGCATTTGGTAGTGAGGATGGCTCATCTTTTGTGGGTCGATCTGAGGCCAAGAAGTACAAAGGAAAGAGTGTGGAAGCTCCACTTCGTATGACATACCTTGTGAAGACTCCTTGCTCGGCAGAGGGTAAGGGGAAGGAGATTTAGACACCGCCTGGTGTCGGCTTGCTTGTTTCCTTCGTGGACTGCGTTGATCATGGGTTTTAAACATACCTACCACAATTGAGTGCATATGGGTATATTTATTACCATGATACATGATTTACTTAGTCTACGTAAAGAGCAAGTAAGCCCAACGTTTAGTTTGGGCTTATTGATTTAAAAAATTGTTCTTACTTCTGATTTGTTTCTTCTTATTTTGATAGAGTTAGGGTTGTTTGTCAGCTGTGTATGAACTTTTTAGGCCGCGAATGTTTCAATGAACTCTTCTTTATTAAATAAAATAAAATTAAAATAAGAGTAATAAAACTACAAGCAATTTTATTTCATGTTTAATTGCTTTTAGTTCATATTACAAGTAGTGTAATAATTTGATTATTGTTGAGTAATTTTTTTTGGTTGAATTACTAATTATTTGATAATTTAATATGACAACTCTTAGTAAAACAATAATAAAATAGATAAAATATATTATGTGGGATGTGACGGGTCTCGTACCTAAAAAACGGGACATGTTGAGACTGAATAGAATAGAAACAAAATTAATTTTTCGTCTCATCCCGTCCATTTTAGAATCGTGATGAAATCGAGTCGAGTTTAAAATTTGTGAGATTTGTGTCAGTCCCTCGTTCATTTTTTACATAGCATTTTCATCGTTAAAGCATTTGCTAGAATAATCGTTTTGACCAAAGGTCATGGGCTCATCATGGCTTGTTGGCAAAGCAATTAACCCATGTATATGAATGTGGCTTGCCTGAAGGACCTTCATCGTTTGAAAGCCTAAAAGAGCTTATTTAGAAGAATGATTTTGTGAAATGAGCAGTAAACTCAAATATGAACTGGCAAAAGATTGGTGATATATTTTTCTGTGTGGTGATATATTTGTTTCAAGTCTTGCCTCAAAGCTAGGGACTTCGGAACTTAGATTGATGGAATTTGGGAAACTGTTTCAGTGTGCTAGCTACTAGCTAGAGCATGTCATTATTCCACTAGACAAAAGTGAGTGGTGTTAAATATTATGTATTCTCTAATCTCTAATGCCATACATGTGAAGTATAGCACGCTTGCATATCGAGCAAGTTGCATTATACATTATCGGTTCGTCAAAGATACGGTGTCAAAAGACAAGGACACTCTTTTTGTTCTTTTTAGTTCCTTTTTCTCAATTTGGTAGGAGGCTCCGCCACAGTGCTGGTATTATATTATTCTACTATATACAATGTATGCATCACATGTGAATGTGAGACTATGAAAGAAAGATTCTGGAGACATGATTGGCTCAAATCACGGTCTTCCTTTACTAAATTGCCCATGCTTTAAGGTGATCATAATGTGGACCACTGGGGAGAACAAAGAAGTAAAGAATCAGGATGAATTTTTCCTCAACTAAGAACAATTTTACTTCTTTGTTGATCTTTAAGGTATACTGGAACTCTGGTCCCATATTTTCCACCATGGTCTTTAACAAAGAAAAACTGTGGCAACGGGCATCTTTCTTTCCTTTTATTTTTAACAGGCCATCCCATTTCAAGTGACACATTTAGCTTACTAACTAGCGGTTTGAAGTTATTATTGTTTTTTTTATCAAACTGTCGATCAAGAACAATGATACTACAATATAGTCCAGATCTAACACAAGAAAATCAAGATATCAAATCCCGGAACCCATGAACTTGTACATTTCAGGTCAGCACCCCTATAGTTCTTACACGAGGTTCATCAAACTGTGTGAACAGTGCATCAGAAAAACAGTCGGTGCACGTAACCGAGAAAATAATCAGCACAAAGAATTGATTTTTCACTTGTTATGTGTGTATTGGTTTCTATAAATAAATTCCCGTATGAAAGCACAAGTTCTGACCTCCCGGCCAATTCCACTGTGGTCTGAGGCGAGCCAGTTCTGCTGCTCTGGGGTAACCAGTTTAGGCAACTCAAAAATGGGTATCAGTTATTGCCGGCTCTCTTCAAATATGCCAAAACACCAAAGCCAGCAACAAGTGCAGCCCCCGCTGCTACTGCACTGTATGCTGATGCCCAAGCAGAATCTGGATACGCATACTCCATATTTCCGCCACCCCTATTAGCCTTTCGGCGACCACATGTTCCTGAGAAATCTAAATGCAGTCTCAAGCCCTGCAAAATTCAATCACCCTCTGTCAAACAACTCACCCACCTGAATGTAAGGTTCACGGAAAGCCATGCTAACAGCATTTCCTTCACTTGTGTTTGATACTGCATAATGTTTCTAGTTCTTCATAAACCTCAAATGATATTAAGCAAGTCATTCATACCTTCCAACCCACTTGCCTTGCATGATCCACAGCTGCTGCAAGATCACTGTCTGACGCCAATATGACTTTATCACGGTCTTCATCTTCATACTACCGATTGTGTCGCCCATTCAAACAAGACTAGAGATTACAGGAAATTCTCTAGAAATACGACACAGAAGTATATAAAGATGTGCGATGGAGATTAGAGAAATACCAAAATTTGAGGAAGGTTGTTGCGGTCAATGTCATCTCCCATTCTATGAATGATGGAAGTTATAACATCTGTCAAACTCTGTATATCTAAAGAGGAATAAGACACAGAGAAACCCAGTCAGGAGCTAATGAGTCAAATAGACCTGTCTTATATGTTTCAAAAGTTCTACATGCCAAGAGCTTATATGTGTGTGTACTCATTTCATAACAGCTGGGAACAAGGAACTTACTGCAAGTAAATCTGTGCATTTGGCCTTTCTTATCCTGAAGCTTGAAAGCAAAAGTATTTGGGAAAACTGATGATGAAAAAGGAAGAGATCCCCTTGTCTCAGCCCCCTCAGAAGCCACTTTCAAAGAATTTTCACTGAGATGACGACGAAAATGGATTAGCACATAGGAAAGGGAAAACCAAGTTAAGTTTCAGTAAAAATAGGCACATAAATATACAACCTCCGACACTCCTCATCTTCATCATTTGGACTTAAGGCCATGGCAGAATCCCAAAACTTCTGCATCATGGTATTTGTGGCCTCATTATTAACACCGGCACTATTTCCAACCTGTTGAGCAAAACAATGATCTAAACATTTTTTCTTTTTCTTTTTCTTTTGCCTTTGGCCCAGAAAGGGGGAAAACTACGCTGTATATACAAGGTAAGGGACTTGGCTTACAGTTGCCACAGCAGCATGAGTGATGTGAATTACATCAACAACAGCAACTATAACTCCATCTGTATCCGTTGATTCATATCAGTAACTAAATTTTTTGATTACTTTAAGATAGAAAAAAAGATAGTAGAAAACGGTAATCTTACTACATCAGTATCTTACCTTTGTCTACCACAGGCAGGTGCAAGAATTTTCCATCGTGCATAGTGTGCAGTGCATCAACAATTGGTGTATCAACTGAAGCGATTTCTGGATTTGGAGTCATAACCTATAAAACAAATCTTTTGACTAGTTAAAGAGGGATTAATTTACAGATTCCACAGCTTCTATCAGGACAGCTCACCTACAGATTAGCTATTGATAAGCACATACCTTCTCTACAAGAGTGGTCTTCGAAGGAAGATTGTGTGCTATGACCCGCATCAAGATATCTTTTGAACTGAAAAGAGTCAAATGACACATTATGATTCATTTCTAGGAACCCAAAAAAAAAAAGATGAAAATGTATACAACCATACATTTCATAAATACTGTTGTCAAGTCCAATTTTGTATTTAATAAACGAGAGAAACGACAACTCACGTGAGAATTCCTCGAGGCTTGTTATCGACTGTCACAACAGCAGAGCTTATTCGCATCTCCTGCATCTTCGTTGCTGCCGCCAAAACTGTATCTGTTGGTGAAACTGTTAAGACCCTGAAAGACATATCTATCGGTCAGTGAAAACCTGTAGACTTAACATTGTGGCCATACACATGACAGACGTAATAATATTACCTACTTTGTATTCTCTGGAATGATGGTAGACAAAGATGGCCTAAACAACTTTTCACGAAGAGTTTCGACAAATGTATTGGAGCCTGCATCTCAGATACAAGAGAATGAAGTTTGAGAAGTTTCATCTTCTTTTTCAAAATACAAAAATAGAAGAAACAAATTCCAAAGATATGCAGAATTATATAAAGAACACTATTATAATAATAAGGCTCTTAATATCTACTCTGTACTAACCAGAACTAGAGGTGCCCCAATGTTTTTCAACACCTTCTACAGCAGCAGCTATAGCCTTTCCTTTTTCAGCTGCCCTCTCCATTCGAGCAATAGCATCATACAAACATTTTGCTATATCAAGTAATGCAATGACTTCTCCATTCTCCACAACGGGCAAGTGTCTGAATTTTCCTGTAGATGCAAAAATCAGAATCACATAAAAAAAATTAAAAAAAAAGCCATGAAACATATGTTAAGCGAAGATTACAAAATTCATCTCATGTGGATACCAACCTTGCACCATCTTTTGAAGGGCTTCAACCGCAAGAGTGTCAGAGAGAACAAATATCGGGTTCCTTGTCATAACTTTAGAAACAAGTGTATCCTCAAGATTAAGCTCACGTGCAATAACTCGTGTTGCTATATCCTTCAACCAGACAAAGTAGAAACATGAAAAATGATTGTGAGTACACTCCATAACAAGTGCTTTGTACTGCATCATCTTCACAAATTACAGAGTGAATTCAAAGTGATACCTTGTCTGTAAGTATTCCACAAAGCAATGCATTAGAGTCCGTTAACAACAACGCATCAACTCTACGTGCAGCCATTCGGCGACAAGCTTCTTGAATAGTAGTACTCTCGGGGATGGTCAAAGCCTTTGACAGCCGCAACCTTTTTACTGTACGCTCTCCAGCGAGCCCCCTGCCCCAAAAGCAAGCAGAAAACAGATTCTCATTATATAGATTCCACCTCAGAAGGTTCAAATCCAAATTATCTGCCCACTACAATGGTGTGACAAATAGTCTTATCCGCTTCAACTAGTGCTATAACAAAGAAATATCCTCCTACAATGTCTCTCCAACAAAAACAAAAAAACAAATACATTTCTGTGCCTAAAACTACCTCCATTAACAATTTTAGTGTCTCAAAACAACACGAAATGCAACATAATTTTAGGCCAATTTGCATTCGAAAACAATTTTCATAACAATTAATATATGCTTACATAAATATAACGAAGAAATTTTAAAACCTACATTGGACAAGATGCCGAAATAGATTTTCTAGCGGAATCAGGACCGGCGCCGTGACTTTCAGATTTCCTCTTATCCTGCAACGATGTGTTCGTCAACGACAGACTTCTCCTCGAAGAACCGCCTTGAATAGTCATCGCCGCTTCAATCAACCACCTCTTATCACAAAACTGCAACCAAAATTTTCATCATCGGATTCACGATCGATAAAAAAAAAACTGAAATCAAAGCATTCATTTCCGCATAACTAAATTTTCAGCGAAATGGAACACGAAAACTTACCGGAGCAACCGAAACCGAAACGGAGAGGAGATTGCTTTAATTGGATAATGATATCAGAACTCTGTGAATCACAGCTCAGCCATGGTCCATGCGCCAGAAAAACGAAGCTCCGAGAAGATTGGATTGGAACCGGAATTGGATTAGGCGGAGAGGATTTTGGATTCAGCAGGGTTTGAAGTTTTCAATAACTCGCCGCCGGGAACCTCGTTATTCCGAGTGATACTCCGACCGGCGAGAGAGAGAGAGAGAGAGAGAGAGAGAGAATGAGGAACCAAGGGACCTGGAAAGAGAGAGCGAAGCCGTGAAAATTGAGAGTAAACCCAAAAAATAAAATGGACGATGAGAAAGTAGACCAACAGAAGGCTTGCACGTCAACGCTTCCCTAACTTAAATGCCTCCAATTTTACTGGCGCTTTTTCTGTCCGAGAGCCCCCCTTCGGATTTTATCTTATTATTATTATTCCATTATTTAATTTTTTCTGTATTGAAATGACGGTTTTGTCCTACAAAATTACGATACTGATTCATTTTGATTGAGACTAATTATTTTAAGATTTGGTAAGATTATTTTGTATTTCATAAATTTTTTAAAATTTTGGTGTATTCAATTTAGATTTTAAATAATCTTTAAAAATTTTAATGTATTCATTCTAGATTTTAAACAATCCATAAAAATTCTGTGGTATTCAACATTCTACAAATTTTTAAGGATTTCATTAAATAACCGATTTTGAGGATTGTTTACACACAAAATGACTTTTTGAAATCAGGCCTCTCACCCAAGAGATTTCCATGAATTTTGATTTATTTTAATATAGAATCTCTCTCTCTCTCCCTCAATTTTTTTCTACATACATCTTTAAAGCGTTTACCTTGGTGTCACAACAAAGATAACGTCATTAACCTTTGTTTTCATTACCATTTTCTCATGATTTGATTTCATTAATGACTTCAACTACTATACTTTCAATAATTAACTTCTATAGGGTATACATTTTGGTCTAATTACTACGACTTTATAAATATTATTAAAATGGTTATCAAAATCTTATTTTATAACAATGAGATGTCTTCGTCATCTAACAGTCCCTTCTAATTTAAAATATTGAGTGATCTATTATAGTACATACAAATTTTCTCATATAAAAATGTTTATAATTTTTGTTTTTCAAACAATAAAGAATTTTATTTTCTACGGAAATGACAACATTACTTGATAATGGAACAATGAATGTTAAAGAGAATCAAGATAATAAGAGCATGAATCAAAAATACGATGACTGTGCCAATTCAAGACTCAAGAGTGTGATCATAATGTTGGAAAGATCAAAAATAGTACATTTCGTTTTAAAATATGTGATAGTGTATTTTGACATTTGAATTTTTTATTAAACTTTAATTATTTGAGCAATCATTAGAAATCTAATTAAATTCTTATAAAACAATATAAAAAAAAATATTTTCAAATTCATGTAGAATTAAAACAATCCGTAGATTTAAAATAATCCACAATAATCTACGGATTATAAAAAATCATTAAAAATCTTTTAAAATCTAGATTGAATACAGTCCCTTCATTTATGCTGCATTATATCAAATTAGACTTCTACATATCTCGATCAAACAATCCACCAACGCTCTTCGCTAGACGTATATATGTTCTGCTGCTGGACAAACGCAACCAATTACAAGGCAAACTGTCGCAGATACATCTCTAAACCAAATACAACTACAAGCCCTCAACATTAATTGTGTATTGAAGTCCTGGCTGGCTGCATACACAATGTCTAGCCCTCAACAAATAATTGTGTATTTAAGTCCTGGTTGCATGCACAATGTCTAGTTTGAACTAGGCTTGAGCTTGTTGAATTGCAGAAAGTCCCGATTCCTATTCTTCAGCACCACAGCAGAAGTTAAAAAACGACCTTTCCTCTCAAAAAAAACAAAACAGTAATTGTTTAGAAAGAAGAGCGCAAATGAGTAGCAGTGCAGATATAAGCAATAACAATGGCATTGAGAGGAAGAAGGCCGGGTCAGTTGGCTCAATTTTCCTGCACACAGATGCAGTCGATGTGTGTTTCATGATTATTGGGTTGCTTGGAGCTGTAGGTGATGGAGTCTCTTCTCGGTTGATGGTTGTTCTCAATAACAATTTGATCAACAAAATCGGTGCAGTTGGAACGTCTCATGAGTAGTGTGTGTGAGCTGGCTTTCTAATATCATGTGTGCATAATGAATATACTCTAATGTCCGACAATTGATTTTTTTATTGTCCATGACTACTATAGAACAAATATGATGCCCTTCTTCTACTTGGCTTGTGCATCATGGCTCGCTTGTTTCTTAGGTACAAACATGTTTTTATCTTGTTTAATTATTTCGTATAAATTAAAATAGGTTCTTTTTTACTTTTATTATTGAGTTACACTTTGATGCGCATGTTTTTATGATTTCAGAGGGATATTGCTGGACTAGAACAGGAGAGAGACAAGCTGCGAAAATGAGAAGCAAGTATTTGAAAGCAGTGTTACGCCAAGAAGTTGCTTACTTTGATATGCAACAAAAGAGTGCGTCTGATGTTGTTATGAGCATGTCAAATAACATACAGACCATTCAAGATGCTCTGAGTAAAAAGGTTCGATATGTTCCTTTCTTGCTCTTTTGACCCTGTAAGTATTAAAACAATTGGGAACCTTTTTTTTCAACCTAGAATCCTACACCACTGTTGACATAGTTTGATATGTAGCAGATAAATTAAGCACATGCATAACTATAATCTACATTTTCCAAAATTTGATTCAGGTGCCTGACTTCATAAGCAGAGTGGCTAGTTTCATTGCAAGTTACGTAATAGCATCTGTATTGATGTGGGAACTAGCTTTGCGTGGATTGCCTTTTATGTTGCTTCTCATACTTCCTGGTTGGATTTGTGGAAGAACCTTAACAAGAATTTCAGCAAAGTAAAGACCAGAACAAATTAAGACCGCAACACTAGCAGAACAGGCGATATCATCAATCAGAACAGTTTATGCGTTTGTTGCGGAGAACAATACTATAACACAATTTTCTGCAGCTCTACATGGTACTATAAAGCTTGGTTTGAAACTAGGCTTGGTTAAACGAATCGTAATTGGTAGCACATGTTTAATCTATGCCGTTTGGGGTGTCTTGTCTTATTTCGGATGCAGAATGGTTATATACCATGGTGCTCTAGGAGGAACTGTTTTTGCTGTTGGCGTTTCATTGATTCAAAGGGGGACGTAACTTACTCTACTAAATGAAATAGAATTTCTTCTTGTGTTTTGTTTATTTCTTAGTTTACGAAATTGCTAATGGGTTAAGTTTCAGCCAAATGGGTTATGCTCTATCAATCTTGAGGTACATTGCTGAAGCAAGTTCAGCTGGAGAGAACATCATGAAGATTATCAACCGAGTTCCTAAAATTGATTCAGAAAACATGGAAGGCTCAACTCTGGACAATGTGTCAAGCGATATCCAATACAATCATGTCAAGTTTGCATATCCATCAAGGCCCAACACCATTGTTCTGAAAGATTTTTCTCTAACCATCCCAGCAGGAAAGACTGTTGCCTTGGTCGGCTCAAGTGGATCAGGAAAATCAACGGTGACGTTACTGCTGCAAAGATTTTATAACCCACTTGAGGGAGAGATTATGCTAGATGGGTTTGCCATTGACAAGTTACAGCTTAAATGGTTAAGGTCTAAAATAGCATCTGTAAGCCAAGAGCCTTGTTTGTTCTCAACCACCATAAAGGAGAATATACTCGTTGTCAAGGAAGATGGTACAATGGAGGAAGTAATTGAGGCCGCCAAGGCTAGCAATGCTCACAATTTCATATCCCAGCTGCCTCACGGATGCAACACTCAGGGTAGTCATCCCCCTCAGATACTAGCCCCGAAGCATTCACGATATAGTGGATATATATTCGATCATACACATATTCATTCCAGTCCTTGGTGCCAAGCTTTTTGGTATAGATAGTTTGATAATGTATGTTTTTTATACGATATTGTAAACCATCTCATTTCTAATATATATTTTGGGAAGGTTGGTGAAAGAGGCATTCAAGTATCAAGTGGACAGAAGCAGCGAATATCAATTGCAAGAGCACTTATAAAGAACCCGCAAATACTTCTGCTTGATGAGGCCACCAGCGCATTTGACTCAGTCTGAGAGACTCGTACAAGAAGCCCTTCACACAGCAACCAGAGGAAGAACAACAATTATCATTGCCCACCGTTTGTCTACCATTCGAAAGGTTGACATTATAGCTGTAATGCAAAATGGTTGTGTCATGGAAATTGGTCCACATGATGAACTAATTCAACATGAAAAGGGTGTTTACACCTCATTTGTCCGCCTCCAACAAACACCACAAAACCAAGCAGCAGAAGATCAAGGTCCGTGTGCTCCATCATCTTCGGTCAACTTGGGCGATACTTCCGGTGCTAGTCAGTTGAACTTGACCTCCCAGCGTGTTGGATACAATAATAGTACTAGTAATATTGCTCAAGAACCTATCGGCAATATTTCCATGGAGAAGTCTTCACTTTGGGGTTGTTATCGATGAGTACTCCAGAGTGGAAGCAAGTAATGTAAGGCTGGTTCAGTGCACTTCTTGTTGGAGTTGTTGAACCAATATTGGAGCTTTGTTATCCATCTTTTTCTTGAAAGATCCTCACGAGATCAAGGAGAAGATCACAACTCTCTCTTTCTATTTTTTCGGGTTGTCAGTGATTGGATTGGTGAGTAATCTCTTGCAACACTGTAGCTTTGCAGACATTGGGGAGTATTTGAGCAATCGGATCAGAGAAAGGTTGCTCACAAAATTCTTAGTTTTGAAGTAGGCTGGTTCGATGAGGATAGGAATTCTAGCGGTGCCATTTTCTCTGGACTCACCAAAGATTCTGAACAAGTACGTCAGTCATCTAAACTATTTTCTGCATTAATCTAACATTAATCATGGTGGAATACATACCCATACTTGTGGGTAAGTGTTCGATGCAGAAATATCTCTCGGGAGAGACCTTTCCCGCGAAGCAGTCTCTTTTATCTTGGATGTCTTAACCGCGTGAGCCGGTCTATCCTGCTTGTGCTTCGTATGCTGGCGTGCCACCGTTCTTCAACGGAATTTGGACTGATTACAGCCGTCTGACTTCTTATGTAAGCGATTAGAACAGGGAGAGCACCAACCTGTTCGAATAGGTCCTTTCTGCCTAGAAACCTAGGACTTTGATATGTGTACCTCTCTGCCAAATCCAGAAATCGATACTCCCACGTCTCTCGTGCAGAGCAGAGCAATCTCTTGATGAAGTGTTGAGAACACTCGCTTCTTTTGTGTATCCAAGCTCCCAACTTACAAGTGAGCCGCTCTTCAACCTTCAGGTTGCAATTGCTTCCTTGGAGTCGTAAATACCTTCACTCGATAGGTGAATAGTACTCAGACCTTCTGGTTGCAAGACAGATAGAAATCTCGAGGACGAGATAACCGTCTAGGTTTGGTTGCGTATAGCAAGGCTGTTTGATTAATTGTTCGGGGGTCTCTACATAAGATCCTTGCATTCCTTATATACTCGCTTACAAATCAGTCATTGATTCTATTTCTAACTCCTTTGCTCTTGTAATCTTGTCTGAATCTCCATACCAACATACGTGCTATACCACTTATAGGTATTCTAATTCCATCATAACTCTTCTAAGAGTCCTGCAAACATCAACTAGTTATGATAGAAACTGAGCGGCGTGAGACCAGCTCACAGTTCTAATAGAACTCTAAGTCTTCTTCCAGCGAAGCTCGATACGAATCTCGCTAGACACTTTATACTTAACTTCCTCGATAGGAACTTATAACATGACGGGCCGCTCGCTAGACCTCGGCCATCCAAGCCCAAAGTAAATATTTTATTTAGGTCCAAACATTGCCCCTCAGGTCTTGAACTTGGAAACTTTCTGAATAAGTGAAAATACTTGAATATACCTTGAACAATGTGCTCATTGACTCTGAAACGCTATACCATCACTCGAACGCCACGTCTAACCAACTCTTCAAAAAAGTATGACGCTTGACTGACCCCTCTATAAGAGCAATAGTTCATATCTACAAATTTCATCTTTCATCAAAAACTTTTCAATTGCTCAGAAACCTGCAACTTTTTAACTCTCACAGTCAAAAAGCCTAAACCTTTCCTTCTCACCGCCGCCAAAAACCCTAGCCCAGAAAAATGCCTCATCGTAAGGACATTACTATTCCTTTTGACAGCGTCCACGCCAAGAAGTTTGTCAAACAGCTCAAGGAAGTCGCTGTTCGATCGAACCCAGACACCATCTGCACCCTTACAATAGACGCCGAAGAAAACACAGGTCTTCTCGGCCCATTTCTAGAGTCTCCACTGAATCCAGACCTCTTCACTTCCCTTCGCGAACCCATCTGCAACTCTTCCCTTCTACTTCAGGTAAACCCTTCTGCAGACCCAAAGTCATGGTCACAGAAAGATAGCCTCTGTTCCATCTGGAAATGGCCACACACATCCTCTGACGACCTCGACTGGTACCACCAACGCCAGAGGCAGGACAAAGAACGATGGGAAGCAGCAGGAATTGCTGAACTCATTGATCTATGTTTTTCTCTTCCGTCTGGAGCAAACAAACCCCCACTTGCCGCAGCAATGTGTTTCTGGGATTGTACAGTGAACTGCTTCAGACTCCCCTGTGGAGACATAAGCATCACAATGCTCGACCTCCACACCATTTTTGGAATTCCCGCCACTGAGAAAAGTTGGACCCCTCAGGATTTCAGCCAGACCCCTGACAAAGCCTCAGAAATGCGGCCTCCATCGTACTCCGCTTGGGTGAAACATTTCTCAAAGGTGAAAGACACAGCACAAGGAGGAATAGCCCTTTTGGAGTACTGGCTATCGAAGTACTTGTTCTGCACAACCTCAGCAAAGGTTATCAAAACGTGGGCCAATCTCGCTGAACGCCTCTACAGCGGAGAACCACTGAGCTTGGTTGAACCTGTCCTCGCTTCCATCTACTATAGTCTCAAGCGAGTAACTCTATCGAAGCTCGACTTGAACCAATCTGGGCCACTTTGGATGGTAGACCTCTGGCTTCAGATCTATTTCCCATTCTTCTGTCCCTCCAAAACTCCTAGGTTCGAAGAACAGAAGTTGCTGGGTAGGTCGCTAGTTGCTACATTGCCCAGGACTAAGCAATGGTCCTACCTCAACTGCTTCAAACATCTCTGCTACCATAAGGACTTCCCTTACAATGCAGTTGAAACAATTCTGGGTCGTCGTCACCCTGGCCTCCTCTCCAGCGGTTTCATGCCATCTCCTGATCAAGATAATCAAGCGAGGAGCTTATTCGTTAAGTCGAACACTTGCCAGGACTTACCACTCCCAGACTACGGGTATGAGCTTTACGCTCCAAATCACTTCTGCAGGCAACTCGGGCTCAGCCAGGATGCCCCTATGCCCCTTGCATGTTCTGTCAACAAATATACTCTCTGGCGAGCAGAGAGCAAGCCCAATGCAGCAGAAGCCATCGATGAACAATTTGGCTTTCCAATGGTGATAGTTCCTGAGATTACCAAGCCACTATCTCCATCGAGGTTGGTTACCCCAACATACCTCACCTGGTATTCCCAACTTTGGATTGAAAAACGATACCAGGGACCAGAACTGTGCTTCGCTACCATTTTTCATGGATTCGATGAGAAATTTTCGCTGAAGGTAGACTTAGATGCACTCATCAATCCTCACCCTAACTCGAGCTCAACCCCATGGCCTCAGGTATGTCTTTAGTTCAGAAATTTCCACTTGTGTTGGTAATCTTAGGATCAAACATGACCATCCTTCTCTTCCTCTCACAGTGTGATCCAGAGCCAGATGTAACCATGGCTATTCATTCTTTCAAGAAGAAAAGGACCAAGCATTCCAGATCATCTGTAAGTATTTCGAACTATTACTTATCCGGAACAAACTTGTTTCCACCACTTTTCTTGATATTGACTCTTAACCCTTGCAGCCCTCGAGATCTAAGAAACCCAAACTGCAGGCCCCAGAGGCAGAAAGTAGGGTTTGGTTAGACTCACGAATCAGGAGCAGAGACAATCAACTACATCTCTTCGCTCGAGTCTTCCTTGCTTCGTTTGATCAAAGGAGTAGCAAAGCCTCAGGTTCCAGTGCATGTTCAGCCATTGTTTTTACTATTGCACACTGGTTTTGTGCAAATCCGGGTAGCACTCCTACACTCTCCTAGTTCGATGACCTCCTTCTTCAAGGTTCAAGGGAATGGAAAGAGCTATGCAAGGACGAATCCCTGGCCAGTAAGTATCCAAACCAACACTTTGATTTGGATGCTATCTTGAAAGCAAACAACAGGCCGCTCCAATTCTCGGCCGATGACTCCTTCATAGGATATTTTGATCCTGAAAAGTTTGCTAATCTGAATGGTCATCCGTCCTTCGATGAATTATGGGAACACATTCAGAAAAGCCAGAAGCCCCGGGTCTACATAGTGAGTTGGAATGATCACTTCTTCGTCCTCAAGGCTGAAGACGACACCTTCTGTATAATTGACTCACTAGGAGAAAGGCTCCAAGAAGGACACCGCAAAGCCTTCATTCTGGAGTTCGATGAGTCCAGCACCATATCCACCATCGCAGACAAGGCTACAGTTAACAGCCACAAAGAGTGTTGCAAGGACTTCATAGTTCGATTCTTAGCTGGAATCCATCGAGCAGAGCTTGAGGAAGAGGAGAAGAAACACCCTGTGGCCCTTGAGACTCTATCCAATCGTCTTCAAATCGAAATTCAAGGTTGCTACATTCCTTCCTCTCCCAGCGAAGAACCCAGTGCTCATGATGAACAAGTCATCTCAGAGGCTGAGCAAAATGTCTCCTCACCAGAACTCAGATCTGATCAATCACCAACCCCGGTCGAGACTAGCCCAGAGGTCGAAGCAGCAAGTCCTTCCTCACTAGAGCCACAAGTTCAGACTCATGAGGAAACAACAGCACTGTCTCCCCAACAAGTAAGCTATCGTAACCTCACTTCTTAGGTTAATGATTGTTCGATATAGTCTTAACACTTCCTGTTATTTCCGTATCGAAGTCCGACGTTGTTCCTGTGGACCTGGTCATTCAGCAAAGTCTTCCTGATAGTCCAAGGAAACAAGCGAGCACAGCAGGAGAGCCAATTTCGATGGCCATCGAAGATCAACCTGATCGGCCTCTGGATATCGATGATGAAGGACCTCCTGCTCGAAACGAGGAAATATCTGTCCCCTCTTCATCATCTGGACAGCAACTCCAACTGCTCAGTGTACAAGAAACAACCAAGGTTCAAGAACTTGTAGGTACATTGAGCACACTGAGAACTCTTTCAGGCACCGAAGACCTTCTCCACGACATTCTCTCTGGGCCTCTGGATTCTCTTGGAGATATTCAGGCCGTGCACAAGCAAGTGAAGGAATTGCATGCCAACGCCCCAACAGACCTCATTCCCTGTCTGGAAGATATGGAAAACAAACTGTTTGAGCTTCTGCGTAGTAGTGAAACCTCCCAAGCATTGTCCATCGAGGCTGCTCGAAAGAAAGACGCAGCAATGACCCTGGAGCAGAAAACTCACAGGGAGACAGAGAGAATCGAGAAATATCTAAAGGAGCTGCCTTCACAAGAGGAACATCTAACAGCCAAACGTGCCAGGCTCCTTGCTCTTGAGGCTGATGTCGCTGCACTTAGAACAGAGATAAATGCATTGGAAAGCAACATCCCCAACTATCGGGATGAAATGCATAACTTTTTGGCAGAAGGCGAGATCCGAGCCCAACTCCTGTAAGAGGCACGTCAGGAAGCCATCGAAGCTCGCAAAGCAGCTTATCACGCCTGGAAGACCTCAGAAATGATTAAGCTCTCGATAAAGAGCTTCCTTGATATGTAAAATTTTGGGCCTCTAGTATAGGCTTTTTATATTTGTTATCGAACAAACAAAGATTTTCTTATATCCACTGTGTTTTGATAACAAAGTATGTATTGGGTTTAAAACTTGATTGGGCCTCTATATTAAGCCCTTTTCCAGACTCTGACCCAGCCTCGTTTTAGGCCGTAATTAATTTTAACTTTTCGGTTGTCCAACAATAAATAGAATTGAATTCTATACTTGGAATCCGTATCGCGTCAAACCATCGAAATCTTTGAAATAGGTTTTACCTGCCCCAAAGATCTCCTCATTTATCATGCACTTCTTGCGAGCAGATAAACCGCTTCCATGGTCCACTGTTAATTGAACACGTATTCACTATTGTTGGGTATAATTACTCACGCGAAACCAAACCGTTGTAATTCCTGGCTATAAAAGGTTTCCTTCTCCTGGTAAAACGAACCAAGTCACTTTCGAGAATGAATCAAACCCAACTCCATTTGTTCTGGTCTTACTATCCAAAGAAACCCCCAGATAACTCCTTCGATGTTCTGTTCCTTAAATAGCAATATCCATGCCCAACCTGGACTAGATAGCAATATCTATGCCCAGGCGTCGCCTTGGCTCTCCCTGCTTGAAGGAGTCAAGAAGGGAGAAGCCACAATCCCGAGGTTCCATCCCCTCCGTCTTCCGCCTCGCACCCATTCGGTGTCGATAGGCATAGGGGGTGGTGTTACTCTTTAATGCCTCCTGAAATCCATGGGGAAAGCTGGGGGCATATCTTGACTGGAGAAAAGGCGACAATCGTCAAGGCCGGTGCAACTCTTTGTTGTAGTCCTCCTCCTCTTGTCTTGACGATTCAGCTTCCTCTCCCTCTCCAATACCGAGGTCGATCTCTTCAAATCTCCGAGATCGATCTGCAGGCTTTATCTTGAACTTCTTGGGAGATGGGATTGGGAGCACAGAGGATCTTGTGAAGAATGAATCTTTTAATTTCTTTAATTTCTTCAGTTTCTTTGTTGCAATTGTGCAAGATTCATCTTCACCATATGGTATCAGAGCCTGAGGCCGCAAAGCCTTTGTATTATTCCAAGTATTTGAATGTAATATTATTTTGAAATGTAAAAGTTCTCTGTATTGATAAACTCATATATAGCTTGCTCAAAAACTTAAGCCACAAAGACTGGCCTATATCGAACTTTTGATTTGGAATAAATAACTACTCTGATTACAAAATTTGGCCTCAACTATAGGCACTAACTATTTAACCCCATTAATAGGTTATTTGACGTCTATAACCCTTGATGAGTATATGTGTTGCCCCTGTATATAGCTTGCTCAAAAACTTAAGCCACAAAGACTGGCCTATATCGAACTTTTGATTTGGAATAAATAACTACTCTGATTACAAAATTTGGCTTCAACTATAGGCACTAACTATTTAACCCCATTAATAGGTTATTTGACGTCTATAACCCTCGATGAGTATATGTGTTGCCCCTGTAGTTTATTGATGCGAGAGCATGAATAAACTAGATTAAGCAGTATCTGGAGGATCATCATACTCCCAAACTGGTTGTATGAATTTCTTTAGGTAACGACCATTTATCGGGTTTGCATATATAGTACCATCTCGATCTCTCAGACGAACTGCTCCTTTACCCAACAGTCGATCGATGATGTATGGTCCTTCCCATTTTTCTGACCATTTTCCTCGTCCTTCCGTTTTCTCACCGATAGGCAAAATCACCCTCCAGACGAGTTCTCCTTCTGCAAAACTCATGCTCCTTGTTTGCTGGTCATAGGCACGAGCCACCTTTTGTTTCTCAGCACGTAGACTTTCAAAAGCCTGTATTTGATGTTCATCGAGATCTTCATGTTCCTGCCACATTGCTTGGACATAGTCTTCACCGATCAAATTGTGTTGCTCCATCACCCGTAAAGACTGAACATTAATCTCCAGAGGCAAAACAGCATCGTGCCCAAACATCAGTGCATAAGGAGTTGTACTTGTAGGTGTCCTCTTACTAGTCCTGTAAGCCCACAAAGTATGAAAAAGTTCTTCATGCCACAGTCTGGCATTGCCGGCGAGCATCCGTTTTAGGATATGTATAATGATTTTATTGCTCGCTTCAGCTTGACCGTTGGATTGGGCATAGTATGGAGAAGAGTGGAGAAAATGGATCCCAAGATCCTTCATTAAAGTATCCACTTCACCAGACATGAAAGCTGCCCCTCGGTCTGAAACAAAACACTCAGGAATGCCAAAACGACAAATAATATCTTCAAACAAAAATTGACGGATGGCCTTCGCTGAAGATACCCTGAGAGGTCGAGCCTCGACCCACTTTGTGAAGAAATCAGTAGCCACTATAATGAACTTATGCCCTTCAGATGAATGAGGATGAATCATCCCAATTAAGTCGAAAGCCCATCCTCGAGCTGGCCAAGGCTTGATTATAGGCTGTAATGGTATTCTGGGCATATGGTTGACTGGACCATGTTTCTGGCATTCTTCACAACCCTTAGCGAACGTGATACAGTCTCTGAGCATTCCTGGCCAATAAAAGCCATGTCTTCTTAATAGCCACCGCATCTTGGGACCAGCTTGATGAGCTCCTGCAATCCCAAGATGGACTTCTCTCATTAACCGCTTAGCGTCACGTCCAAAGACACACCTCAATAGTATGCCTTCTTCTCCCCTTCTATATAACTCAGCATCTTTGAGCACATAATTGGGAGCTAAAAACCGAATCCGCTTGTCGACCGGATTATTGGGATTCTGAAGATAAGAGATGATTTCCTGTCTCCAGTCCTCGTCGATATGATCAAGTGTAGCAACGTACCATTCGTTTTTGTCTTCTTGTCGTGCAAGGAAAGATGGAAGGGTTCTTCTTTCAACCTTAAGTATTCTTTCTCGTACTCCATCTTGCAAACTTACACCCGTTGCTAGTTGAGCCAACTCATTAGCTGCATAGTTCTTCTCGCGAGGAACATGACTCAACTCCACCTCTGTAAACAACTTCAATAAGTCACAGGCCCTCCTCGCATAAGGTTCTAGTATTGGACCTGCCTTGTATTTTGTCTCAAGTTGTCTGATCACTAGTTGGGAATCTCCAAGGACATGCACATCGTTGATTTCCATATCTAATAGAAGTTCTAATCCAATAATTAAAGCTTCGTACTCTGCTTGATTATTTGTGCACTTGAAGTCCAACCGGAAAGAATAAGAATAAGTTTGGCCGCGTGGGGAGACCAAAGCTACCCCTGCTCCAACCATAGTACTCGTACTGGACCCATCAAAATACAAACACCAAGGGGCCAAATCAATACGAGCGAGATCCAGTTCTGGCCCGTCAACGACTTCTTCCATGGGATGATGAGCCAAAAAATCAGCCACTGCCTGGCCTTTCACCGCCTTCTGAGGAACATATTGTAAAGAAAATTCTGACAAAGCCAAAATCCACTTTCCAATACGCCCACGGAGAATTGGTCTGGATAACATATACTTCACTAAATCTGTTTGTGCAATGACACACGTAGTGAAAGATAGCATGTAGTGCCTCAACTTACACCCTGAAAAGTATAAGGCTAGGCATAACCTTTCCATTGGAGAGTATCTCGTTTCACAATCGTTCAAGGTACGACTCAGGTAGAAAATAGCACGTTCAACGCCTACTGTATCATCCTGAGCCAGTAGACTTCCAATGGAGAGCTCGGTAGCTGAAATATACAGCTTAAGAGGAACCCCAGGTCGTAGAGGAACCAAGACTGGTGGATTCGTTAAGTATGCTTTGATGGTATCGAAGGCCTCTTGATGTATAGGCTCCCATACAAAGTTTTTCTGATTTTGAAGTTTGAGGAGAGTAGAGAATGATTGTGTCTTCCCAGCAGCATTGGCAATAAACCGTCGTAAGAAATTGATCTTTCCCAATAGACGTTGTAGTTCTTTCTTACTTTTAGGTGGGGCTGCACTGATCACCGCTTGTTTCTTGTCATCCGGTATTTCAATCCCACGCTGATGAACTAGAAAACCCAGGAAGTCACCTGCCTGGACGCCAAACACACATTTGGCTGGGTTCATCTTCAGTTGATGCTGCCTCATTCTGAGAAACACTTGTCTCAAGTCTTCAAAATGGTCACTTCGATGTTTCGTCTTGACTACCACATCATCTATATATACCTCCATGGTCTTACCAATAAGATCATGAAAGATCAAGTTCATTGCTCGTTGGTAGGTTGCCCCTGCATTTTTGAGTCCAAATGGCATATCCACATACTCAAAAACACCGGCAAAGCCTGGGCATCGAAACGCTGTTTTATGTCTATCCTCTTCAGCCACTGGAATCTGGTGATATCCTGCAGTACCATCCATGAATGTCAACATCTCATGGCGGGCAACTGAGTCAACCAACAAATCAGCTACTGGCATAGGATAAGCATCCTTAGGGGTTGCATTGTTCAAGTCTCTGTAGTCGACGCATACTCGCATTTTCCCATTCTTTTTCTTGACTGGAACTATATTGGACAGCCACTCATTATATTTGGCTACTCGTATAATCCCTGACTTGAGCATTTTCTCAACCTCCTCTTTGACTAGAATTGCTGTTTCTGTGTTCATGCGACGCATTTCTTGTTTTACAGGCTTCTTTCCCTCGATGATGGGTAAGTTGTGACAAACTAGGTCTGTAGAAAGACCAGGCATGTCTTCATATTTCTCTGTAAAACAATCTGCATATTCTTTCAGCAACTCAATCATCTTGAGCCTCTCTTCAGGCTCCAAGAAAGTACTTATAGCCACAGACGTTGGCTCTTCGTGGGTCCCAATCTGAATGTGTTCGATGGGATCTTTGACTTTAGGAGGTATATCATCTAAGGCTGCTGGAGCTAGTTGAATCTCGTTCTCCTCTTCTAAGTCTTGCAGAACATCTTCATCCACATATTCTAACGCTGCAATCATTGGAACGTTCTCAAAGGCTTGGCTTTCTAACATAAAGTTATGAAAGCGCTCGTGCAACGAAAGACAAGCCTCGGGCTCTATTTTTGATAGAGACCCAATCATGGAGATCGTTTGGATGGTAGCTCGATGGTATAGGGTCTTTGACTATCCTGATTTGCTTGAACAATCCCCCACTGAGCTAATTCAGAGGCCGTGACACCCATTGGGCGGCCTTTACTGTCGACGCCACATACCTCCAATGGCCTAAGGTCACTGTGGTAATACCTGGCTTCTAGTGCATTAGCAGAGACGGAATATGGGCGAGGGTCAGCGTTGACTATTTTTGCTTCGCCTGACTCCATGTTCCACAGTAGCATCTGCTGATGGAGTGAAGATGGTACACAGTAGCTTCGATGAATCCAGTCGCGTCCTAGGATTGCACTATATGGTGATGTACATTCTACCACAAAGAATGTGTAAGTGCCCGAAGCTATCCCTATGTGTACCTGTAAGAAGACGATTCCCAAGGTCTTTGTTATGCTACCCTGGAAGTTCCTGACACTCAGCGAGGTCTCTTGGATAGCTGACTTGGGAACACCGATAAGGGCCAATGCCTTAAAGGTGATGATGTTCACCGCTGCCCCTGAGTCTACTAAAAGTTTATTTAGTTGAACTCCTTGGACTTGTCCTGTGACATATAATGGCCGCATGTGCATGGCCATGTCTATGGTGGGTTTGGAGAACATCATTTGCCCTCTTGTGTCTGATGAGTCCAGTCTTGGTGTATCATCTGGGGTTGGATTGTCCGTTACCTTCGATTCCTCGTCCTGTAACAGTACACTATTGATGTTGCTGGATTCACCTTTTGGTGTAGGTGAGGGCAAAGCATATTTGGAGGATAGAACATACACCATGTGAATGGCTGTAGTGTCCTCCTCGATGCAATTTTGCACTTCTTCGATCTCATCCTCACCGTAGTCCACTAACTCCTCATCGTCGTTATAGTTATCACCTCCAGCCGATGACTGTCCTTCCTCGATGGACACTGTAGTCAGTTCGAGATGAGCGACTTGCTGTACTATATCCTCAGGAATAGGATTGATAGCTGCTGGTGGTGTTGGTGGTGTAGCTGTTTCCTTGGGAACTGGGACTATCTTTTTGGCCTTTGATTGCTCTTCCACAACTAAGGGCCTTGGTTTCCATTGCAAGACCGGTGGCCTATTTGGAGCACTCTGTTTCTTTGTATCCTCGGTTCCCTTGGAAGGTGTCTTCAGCCCTACTTGTTTCACCGTGTCCTCTTCAAAGTTAAGGCGTCTCCTTACTGGTTGTCGTTTCTGAACTGCACGATGAACCTCTTGAGTAGGCTCAAGCTCTTTTCCTTTGTTTGCTAGTTCTGGGTTTCTTTCGAAAACCCCTGGTCTTTGGGCTCGCACTTTGGGCTCGTGAGATTTCTTCCCAAAGACCACTAATGGATTTGCTGTGAGGGTGTTCAATCTCCTCTGCAACACTTATGGAGGAAACTCCAGGTCTTCTTCCTTGATAAGACCAGCTTCGAAAGCATCCAATGCTCTCTTGGCCCTACCAAAGCGTCGTTGTAGGTTCCTCCTCTTACTTGGAGTCACCTCGACTGTATTTCCCTTCTCCCTTATATACCATACATCTTCCTTCGTGATATTCCTGGAAGCCGGAGGAACATATGGTTTGGTGAGCGTATCAGCAACCTTAGAATCAGGTGTTGTAACCATACTGGCCTGTTTTGTTGCTTTCTGACTCTTGGGAGCTGGAGTGTTCCTTTGTTTTGATGGTGGGGATTGATGATCTCTATTGGAAAATAGTTCCGGGAAGGCTTTGGCTGCCTGAGCCAGCTCTTCGAAGGAGATCTTCAGCCCACTTCTCAATTTGCAGTGTGCACAAAGGGTCACTGGCGAGTCTGCTTTAGGGTCCACCTTTTCTTTTCCTTTATTCTTCGGTGTACGAGGTAGATTCTCGCCAGCAGTTGGTTGGTCGTTGGATTGCTTTCTCTTGTTTGTTTTATTTTCTGTTACGTCCAGCATTCCAACGATCATGGGGATGGGAGTTGTTAAATTGAGCGACGGTTTTTGTTCGATCACTATTACTCCTTCATTGATCAGCTGCTGAATCTTATACTTCAGATCCCTACAGGCAGCTGTAGTGTGACTTCCCCACTTGTGATGATACTGACAATAAGGGAGACCCCTAACATTATCAGGGTGTGGGTCTGGAGATCCCCAATTGTCGGGTACCACTGCTATTCCTTCTAGGCATAGCTTTTCAAATATCTCTTCCCGCCAGGACGCGTCATACGTGACACGTGTCCGCTTGGGTCGGCTAAAGGTTATATTTCGCCTGGTCCTTCGCTTGGACTTCTTCTTCACCTGAGTCGGTGTATCTTGATTATGTTCTGAAGAAGCACTGCTGACGGGAGGTTCTGTGACCGGAGGAGATGGCGTCCTGTGAGGGTATTCGGGGTGAAAATCCATCTCTCCGTCTTCGTTGATCACAATCACTTGCCAATTAATCAGGCTCTGGATCTCATCTCTCAGGGTTGAACACATCGATGTTCGATGGCCGAAGTGATTGTGGAATCTACAAAAGTGTTGGGCTGGCCCCTCGTACCATAGATGTCTAAGCTTATAGACTGGGTAGAAGAAGACTAGCCTCATATCCTTCAAACTATCCAAGTATTCATCCGCCATATCCGTTTTGAATGAATAGGTTAAGTAGGCTGATTGATTCCAAGCCTCTTTGTCCCCACGGATTCTACTAGGTGTTGGCCAACTTACGTCAACCATGTTCACTTGTTGAGCAGGGAATGGCTCGGAATCCACTAGTGCCGCTGTCTTGGACGAACCTTCCAACTCCAGTTTTCCCTCATTGATCCACTTCTGGATTTGGTCCTTCAGCTTGATACAGTCCTTGGTAAGATGGTTCCATGCTCCATGGAACTTGCAATACTTTTTACCCTTTAACTGCTCAGCTGTGGGAAGCGATCCGAAGTCTGATTTGACAACACGTAGACCGTATAATTCATCCAGTATCTCATGAGCCATGTTGGCATCATAAGTGTATTTCTCGAATTCTGGCTTAGTAAAGGCCACTGTCGAGAGCTTGATGGGACCCCTATTCTTCTGAAGCTTGCGGGGTTTCAGTACTTTACTTGACATTAAATCCAAAGCCCCCACTCGTTCATCATCAGAATCTGTTTCCTGGTCGTCCATCTGTTCAACATAAGCCACTGTTTTTGGCTTTAACCTGTCATAGGTTTTATTGTTATACGTCCCTTTGGACGCATTCTTCCTGTTATCTCTCTCTTGCATATTGCTATAAGCTCTGGTCACCGCAGCGATGAATTCGTTCAGAGAGAAATACTTGCTATTTAAGAATAGCTGGTGATAAGTATCTTCCAGCCCATTCTTGGCCATCTCGACCACCTCCTCCTTGCTTAGAGGGGTCTTACATAGGTTATACTCTGAACGGAAGCGATGTAGGAAAGTGATCGGACTCTCGGTGACCGACTGGCTAAGAGAGGCCAATTTTCCTACAGTAGTTTCTGGCCGTTCCGTTCCAAAGTGGTCTATGAACAAGGCCTCCATCTCCTTCCACGTACTGATCGAGCCCTTCTCGATGCCAGTGTACCACACGATGGCTGATCCCGATAATGATGATCCGAAGACCCTCAGTGTGAGTCCCTCGTCCTCAGAAAATTGGCCTAACTGCAAGGTAAAGTAAGCCAAGTATGTTGCCGCATTTGCGTCATCATCACCAGAGAATGTCTGGAAGGTTTGGTGTTTATAGAACTTTGGCCAATGCCATTCATTAGGATCATCTTTGGTCAGAGGAAACGGTGCTTCGTAAGACTCATGCATCTTGGATAATTTTACTTTACAATCGTCCATGAGCTTATTTATACGTGCCTCCCACTCGTAAGCCAAATCATCTGATCGTCTGGTTTTCCTAGCCAAGTCCGATACGGTTTTGGTTAGAGAACCCAGATCCCTATCAACTCTTTGAGTGATAGCCGCCGCTGACCGGCGGTATTCTTCCAATCCTTTGTCTAAAAGGCTCTGGACATCAGCCCGTAGGCGTTCCTGGCCTTCTGCCAAACTAGCTACCTGAGCGTTGATGGATTCTTTATCCTCTTGTTTTTGATTCAAATCTAATCGCATAGACCGCATACTACTCGCTATCTCCTTTATGGAGTCGGTCTGAGCAGCGAGATGATCTGTTTGTTGCCCAAGTCTATCACTCTATCTTCGAACAATCGGAAACTACTAGTTTGGTGTAAGTCCCGCCTGATTGTATAGGCCATGTATTCTTCATACGTGAGCGCCTTTATCTCCTCTTCACTTAGGGGTACGAACTCCATAGTGTTGAAGTTGCTAGCGAAGATAATTTCAACCGCTTGATCACTTAGTGAACGACACCGAGTAGAGGTGTGTTCACGGTATGCCGGTTGTGGATGTTTACGACACTGAGGATAAACCCTTCGATAAGGGTCTCCAATTGTCGCCTAGAGACGCAAAGAAGTATTGACAGTCCCACTGGGCGTGCCAAAATGTTCGATGCAAAAATATCTCTCGGGAGAGACCTTTCCCGCGAAGCAGTCTCTTTTATCTCGGATGTCTTAACCGCGTGAGCCGGTCTATCCTGCTTGTGCTTCGTATGCTGGCGTGCCACCGTTCTTCAACGGAATTTGGACTGATTACAGCCGCCTGACTTCTTATGTAAGCGATTAGAATAGGGAGAGCACCAACCCTGTTCGAATAGGTCCTTTCTACCTAGAAACCTAGGACTTTGATATGTGTACCTCTCTGCCAAATCCAGAAATCGATACTCCCACGTCTCTCGTGCAGAGCAGAGCAATCTCTTGATGAAGTGTTGAGAACACTCGCTTCCTTTGTGTATCCAAGCTCCCAACTTACAAGTGAGCCGCTCTTCAACCTTCAGGTTGCAATTGCTTCCTTGGAGTCGTAAATACCTTCACTCGATAGGTGAACAGTACTCAGACCTTCTGGTTGCAAGACAGATAGAAATCTCGAGGACGAGATAACCGTCTAGGTTTGTTTGCGTATAGCAAGGCTGTTTGATTAATTGTTCGGGGGTCTCTACATAAGATCCTTGCATTCCTTATATACTCGCTTACAAATCAGTCATTGATTCTATTTCTAACTCCTTTGATCTTGTAATCTTGTCTGAATCTCCATACCAGCATACGTGTTATACCACTTATAGGTATTCTAATTCCATCATAACTCTTCTAAGAGTCCTGCAAACATCAACTAGTTATGATAGAAACTGAGCGGCGTGAGACCAGCTCACAGTTCTAATAGAACTCTAAGTCTTCTTCCAGCGAAGCTCGATACAAATCTCGCTAGACACTTTATACTTAACTTCCTCGATAGGAACTTATAACATGACGGGCCGCTCGCTAGACCTCGGCCATCCAAGCCCAAAGTAAATATTTTATTTAGGTCCAAACAGTAAGATCTTTAGTTGGAGATAGATGTGTCTTCTTTTACAAGCCATCTCAACTGTCACTATAGCTTGGACAATGTCCCTTATAATTGCATGGAAGCTTGCCATAGTGGTCATTGCCGTTCAACCCTTATCCATTCTCCGATTATATTGTAGGCGTGTCCTGCTACGAAAAGTGTCCAGCAAAGCCATTAAAAGCCAAGAGGAAAGTAGCAAGCTTGCAGCTGAATCTATCTACAACCATCGGATCATTACTGCCTTCTCAGCTCAGAACAGAGTATTGAAAATGCTAGATAGTTACAAGAAGGCCCACGCAGAGAAAGCAGACGACAATCATGGTACGCTGGTATTGGGCTCATGAGCATGGTATTTCTCGCTGTTGGTTTTAGTTATTGGTATGGCAGCAAGGTAATCTCTGATGGCTACAGCACACCAAGATCAGTTTTTCAGACTATCCTCATTATGTCATTGTCCGGTCGGGTTATAGCAAATGCTGGACGCATGACTTCGGACCTTGCCAAAGGCTTTGATGCAATTAAGTCCATTTTCAGTATCTTAGATCGAACCACAAAAATTGAACCCCGACTTCCAAAAGACTCCAATGTTGAGAAAGTAACAGGCGAGGTCTACTTTCGTGACCTGCATTTTGCATATCCAACTAGGTCAAATGTGATGATCTTCCAAGGTTTCACAATGAACATTGAAGAAGGAAAATCTACAGCTCTGGTGGGACTAAGCGGATCGGGTAAGTCAACCATCATTGGATTAGTCCAGAGGTTTTATGATCCAATCCAAGGCGTGGTGGAAATAGACGGTCGTAATGTAAAGTCATATCACCTGAGGTCATTGAGGAAACACATGGCATTGGTCAGCCAAGAACCTACATTGTTTGCTGGGAGCATAAGAGAGAACATTGTCATTGGAGCATCAGAGAACATTGATGAAGCGATGATCATTGAGGCAGCAAGGCCGGCGAATGCTCACGAGTTTATCAGCGGTTTAAAGAACGGCTATGACACATCATGTGGCGATAGAGGAGTGCAACTATCGGGGGGACAGAAGCAACGGATTGCTATAGCTAGAGCTATATTGAGAAACCCTGCAGTGTTGTTACTGGATGAGGCAACCAGCGCGCTTGATATTCATTCGGAGAAGGTGGTTCAAGACGCTTTAAAGCCATCATGGTGGGAAGGACCAGTGTAGTAGTGGCACACCGGTTGAGTACCGTACAAAACTGCGATGTCATTGTTGTCCTTGATAAAGGAAAGCTGGTAGAGAAAGGTACTCACTCTTCTCTTATGGCCCAAGGGCCTTCGGGAGCTTATTAATCCTTGATAAACTTGACAATGACTACAGAAGCGTCATCATCAGATCATCAAGGCATTGAGCAGTGAATGGGAGGATCAGACTAATATATTAAAGCTAGCTTAATTTGTTTTTTTATTTTATTTTTAAGTGTATCTAATATGTATGCATGTATGCATGTGCATCAGTAATGCACTAATGCGCGTGACCGAGATCTTCATTGAAGAGCAATATATTGTACTGTGCTTTGAAATTGAAGTGCAATATATAATGTTATAGGCCTTAAGGAAGGGCTAAAATTTGAGGTCTTAATCTTAAGTAGCATGTTATGTCACTTATTTAAATAACTATTTTAAATTCACCTAATACAACATTTGCCATGTCATAAATATAATGCTTATCATCCAATTAATTGAATTTTATTTGAAGAAAGAAATCAATTAAGATTCTTCTTCGAAACACATGCTAAGAACTCTACATGTTTGCAATCTTTCTCCAGAAGTCCTTCTCCAGAATATACACTTTTTATGTTCATCCTCATACATAAAATACATATGACTTTCGACATCTCTTCTATTCATTTGTACATACATATATGTAGAATATATCAATGATCGATATTCATCTAGGAAATGTTGTGCGTAATCAAACATTAAAGCTCATCGATCTTTAATTGCAGTTGTTCTCAAAATAATTTGATAGCTAAGAATCTAGGATTGGATGAAAAGTAAAATAAATGAATTACTTATTATTTGATAAATCAACTATAATTGAAGTGGAAATTATAGGGTGATGTGGAATGCCACATCATATTAAGACCACAAAATTTAAGTCTTCCTTAAGGCCCCAAATCATTTTCCTACTGTTTACCACTGCATATATCGTTACGAGCAGCAACATATGAGAACGGTCTGGTCAATTCAGTAATATATCGGATAATATTGCCAGAGTATCTGGCGTGCTCATACTTCTCTGTATTATTTTTCATTTGACTTGTTTCCTTACCAAATTGGCAACAAATTAGATTTTTGTATCCTTTATTATTTTCTATACTGTATTTATAGTAACCAACCTAATTATTTTGTCAAATTACTCAAATACGTGTTTTATTGCTTCAATGTTATCTAACTCGATCAACTTCAATATGACCAAAGCCTTGATCCACTATTAGAAAAAAAATCATTTTAGGGACCATGAGTATTGAAACCAATATATGTCTCTTTCTTCCATGGAGACTAACTTGTGTCCTAATATTGAAAAAAATATGAGAGGATACACTTTTAAGTCCCTAATATATACTTGGGGACGTTCATAAGTCTCAAAGGAAATGAATTCATTATTTTGCATTTTCTGTTTTGTATTTTTATTGTGGATAGGAACATTTATCCGTCTCTTGCTCTAATACACTCTACCTATTATATTTCTTTTGTTTTTTTAAACAGCCAAGGACATAATGAGGAGTCCTCTAAAACAATTGTACCGTATCAAGAGAACACTTTCTTTCACAGCAAATGACTCTTGTGTGTCCCCAACCTTTTTTACCTGTATCTTGACAAATCGCAATACGTATTTTTTAGGTATTCTGAGTAAAAGTTACAATATGGTGGGGGACTAATAGGCAGTCATCACTTTTGTTGTTTCTTTCTATACGTATTATAAGTTTCTACGTAGAGCTCAAACGTGTATTTTTCAGATACTCCATATTTCAGTCAAAAAGTAGTATATTATACAACTGGTTGGGACCCTTATGTATCTATTGCCAGAGAATGTGCCTATACGTATTCTCTGCAACTGGTTGAGGACACTTAGGTGTATGTTCCCAATGGCTTATTCGATCAATCTCTGCCGTTGATGTCTCTCCTAATCAGTCTAACACTCTTAACTCTTCACTCTATTTTGCTTTTCGCCGCTCTTATGCGATGCATCCCTCTCGCTCTCTCTCTCTCTCACTGCACTTTGTGTTTATGAAAAAGTGGAATCGACTACAAGAACAAAGTTCACAACCTAGAAAATTTGAAGCCTTACACATCAACTATATCAGAACGGGCCGGGTGAGTTATCATTCTCATGTGTTTTCTTTTCTTTTGGGTAACCTAGAAACTCCATCTATCACTCTTACTTTACTCTCCTTGAGCAGTTCATTCTCGTTCCCGCATGGGAGATGAAGCTTGGGTTTTACATGGGTCAGATTAGATCTTGGTGCATGTCGAAGTCCTCCACCACGACTGGTAAGGCATACACGAGGTGGATGGATCCAATGACCAAATTTGATCAAGAGATTATTTTGGTTCTGATGACTAGATCTCATCGAAAATGGTAAGTCGTTTGTTATATTGTCGTTTATGTTACTGTAGTTCTTCGGGCGATTTGTATATCTTGTTGCTAATCAGTTGAAATTAGTTTAATTATGTAATATGACTGCCTCAATCCATGTAGGTAACAGGGGTTTATGGGCACTAATCTATATCTATGTGTTGTAATTGCATAATAATCACAACAGCATGTTGTCGATGTCAATAAAGATGATGCACGAATTGGGTTTTTGTCAAATCTATCATTCAACATGTAAGAATAGTCATTGTAAATAGACCCTTTGGTTCTAAAGCGGTATAAGCTCGAGCTAATATATGCGTTGTGCATTCTTAGAGAGAATTAAACATAAAGGAAGAGACTTTACCTTTGAGTTGATAAGTGGGTTTTGGGAGAGCTCGCTCTTGGGATCAAATATTAAAGCTTTTAGCTTTTGACAGAAGAAACATGGATACTTTGTGTAGATCAGATTGTAATTGGAAAATGGGAAGAGGAAAGTGGGAGTGTGTTTGAGTCATTTGTGCTAATCGTTTATGATAATTACACTCTACTTAAGTTGAAATTAGTTTATAATTACACTCTACCGAAGTTAAAATTAGTTTAATTATGCAATATGTGGTAGTTTAGGAATATCATGCTTCATCTTCTGTGTGAGGTTGGATAGTTTGATCATATGTATATCAGGTTAGATATGATGCATATCAGCTTATGTATGTATATCTATATATATAGTGCTAGACTTTTAGTGCTATCAGGTGATGTATATCTCTTTGGTTGATTTATGGGGTAGCTAGATATATATATTCTTTCTCATATTTTTCCTTTCTATTTTCTAATCACTCAGGAAATTAAACAGAGCAAATAACAATAATATTTTTAGATGAATAATTTTCAAATCGATATTAGCTCAGTCCTGTAGGTTGTAGCTATGTTTGATTTTCAGAAACTCTAAATGTTTATTCCTTTGAGGTCTAGATTGTTATTGCTAATCTTTTCCAGAAGAAACTGTAAGCATTAAACAAAAACAGTTTTTTGTGGAAAGTATTGGGCCTCTGGTTATTGGCATTTCAATGAAATCTAAATCAGTTTTATTTTTTATTTTTTGTTTTAAAATTGTTCATCATCAATGTTCTTGTACAAAACAGTTATTTAACTATTGATAATTGATATGTTTTTGTTGTTTAGTGTTCTTATTGTGTTTTTGTTCTGTATGTATGTATTTGACCATTTGATAACAATATCATGTTCATGGCAGGTTCAAACAACCCAAATTAAAGATAAAGCAATGTGAATTGAAAGGTCATGCATTTTAGCAGGGTGAACTGGTCAATTTGTAATAGGGGGTGGATGAGTTTTTAGGTGTAGTACAACCATAGTACAGTAGTACTGTAGCAGTTTGCTGGGTAGGTAGAATGACTTTTTTTTATATATATTAATTTTTCTTGTTGTTGGGGACTGATATGTGTTGCCTTGTTTTGTATGTTATGTATCACTTGTCAATACGTATACACTTTATCAATACATGCATTTATGAATGAATACATGGAAAATAGATTGGGACGCGTTTAGTCTTTGGTCTCCAATGAGTAATGGAAACGCCAACAATATAAGCACTCATGCCAATTGTCCCCGTATTGTCCCTATTGGTGTTTGGAGACAATTTTGTGTTGCCTTTGACTCTCTAAAGAGACATATTTTTATATGTCTATGCAGCCCTTTTTTTCTAGTAGTGATCGATCAGTCGCTCTTGTAATTCTTTGCATGACAATGATGATCGATTTCTAAATAATATATATATATATATATATTAGAAGGTCAAAAATATCATTGAAATGTGATAATAGTACAAGACTTCATCAGATTACTCGGTCTGATAAATTGCAGCCCTACACGCACTACTATACTAGGCATTCAGCATTTGTAAGTCTAACTAGAAAATAAGGTGTAACGGCCCGAACCCAAATTAACGACTTAATCTTCGTTAGTCGAATTAATTATCGAGCTAATCACTATATGATATATTTATCGAGATTCATCGTGGCTAAAAATTGACTTTTTATAAGTTATGATTTTGGATTCATTTTCTTCATGGAAGTTGTAGGGGATATTATTTCAAACTCGTACATATTTTTATTGAATTTTTTAGAGATCCGAGCTAATTATTATAAATTTTAGAAATTTAAAGTATTTAAGTGATTATTTAGAAGTCTACTGTTGGTCAATATTTTCTAACTGTTAGATCAAACAGTGGATACCAAAGGTCAGAAAATATTGACCAACAATCACTTAACCTACTTGTAGTCATCGTGTCCATATTTTCTCAACCGTTGATTTCAATTTGACTTAAGGGTATAAATACCTAAAAACCTACGTAGGTGAGAATGGTTATCCGATTCACCCAAAGTCAACCCGTGACACTGACCCGACCCGACCCGATCCTCAGACTCGAATCGTGACCCGACCAGAATCTCTCCGGACAGCCACCTTGGACGGTCTAACTGGTCGAAATTGATTCCTATATTCATTTCCAATCTTCCCTTGCACTCAAATTCGACATGCATAGCCAAATGAGAGTGAATCAAAGAGAGAGAGAAATTGATTTCATGACGAGCTTTTGTCATCGGCAACGGTGGAGCTATGGCCAGAGTCAAACGGTGGGATTATGTAGTTTTAGATGACCATTAACCCAGGAGTCGAACGTGACCAATTTCGAGTCACACCGTCGCTTGACGAAGCCGGACGAACGACCTTAATTTCCGGCGAGGGTTCCCAAATTTTCGAGGTAAATTTTGGTTTATCCCTTTGGAATTGGACTATGTTGATTTGATTGAATTTATTAGGATTGCTGTGATCTTGAATTTGGTATATTAATTATTGGCATCAGAGATGATCGACGTTCGTCGCCGCCTGTGGTGGCACGTCGGTCCCACTCGCCACCGTGTGCGGGTGGAGCTCCGACGACCAGAAGACCATTTTCTTCACGGGAAGTTTCTTTAGCTAATTTCGTATAACTTTTATGTAGTTTCATAGATTTTAGGATTTTGCATAATGTTTCGATGTTTGTATAGAATTCGGATGCGACTCGACACTTTTGACATGATCTTTCATCGTATGTCTAGTTGAGGCTCACTTTTCTATAGAGTTTAGAAGTCACGTCACGACAAATATGAGTGAATTTACGACGTGGTGTAGTGACGCTTTATTATCAAGAGATGGAATGTGAATATTTGAGATACGAATCGTCTCGGATTCCTTATCTACTCTAGTTGTACGATTAGAATATTGTATTAATGAAACTAGATCTTTTATTGACTTAGCATCGCCAAGTACGTTTCTTGAGTGATCAACGATTACTTTTCTTGCGATCCAGGTTAGTGAAAAATTTTCTTTTCACTAATCTCTGCGAGTCTAAGATTAAGTTTATGGCTTTTGTTTTTGATAAACTTATGATATGATTTATGACTACGTTTATGTTTATGAACGGAAGCACCTATGTATGTTTTATGACTTTTACACACTGTATCTCTATTTTCATGCATCAAGGCATATGTCATCCATATGATCACCGAGAGCGGCCTCCAGCGGGACACTTCACGCTCCTAGATCCGATTACAAGTACAACACGAAGGCTAGAGGAATCACTCTTGAGTCAGCCTCTACACATATACTATTTTCTTTCTTGGACTCGCTGTGTTTTATTGTTCTTTATTTTGGAGAAATGCATAAATACATTGTTTTACGCTACTTAAAGATTATTGTTTTTCGTCCACTCACTCTAACAATTTTTTTTATTTTTATATGTTTTTCCCTTGGGCTCTTTCGATTTCAATCGCCCTGGGTTTCTTTGAAGGTCGGGCACACACACAGTTCGAGGTATATCATTATCCACCGTAGGATCCTACGGGTTAGTATTTCAGCTGTTATAGTTAGTTTAGAAGTCTAGCGGTTCTGATGTCATAAATAGTAAAGAGTATTGACACAACTAGCCAATATTGGCATCATAAATAGTATTATCAAAATCAGTTTCTTTAACTTACGAATATAGATTTGTAGAATTGACTTCATAACGAGTTTTCTTAAATTACGGCTTTGAATCCTAAATCTCCTTTTTGATTTTCGAATAGTATGTTTAGGAACCATGTTAAAAATTTCATTAGGGCCTAACTTCGATTTAGGCAACTAAATTGGGGTCAGGTCCTTTCACCAGGATAACACGAGAACAACCATATTTAGGGTGTACTGTCCCTTAACTAGCTGGGCGCCTTTCTCTACCCTGATAACAATGTCAGATTGGGATTTGCCCCTCCAATCTGACCAGTAGGTGTTAGACCCATAATTATGTACTAATTATGCCCCTAACTTCATGCTTATTGCTTGCCTTTTATGAATAAAGTATCATTTTTATAACGTTTCTTGTTTATGCTAGGAAATTAGGAGTTGACGAGGAAATTCTCTTAAAGAAGGTAATTAATCACTTTTTGGAGAAGCGTAGCATATTTTTGAAGTCAGAAGAGAAGTTGGAGCAACTTTGAGAAAATGATAAAAAGTGGTCGTCAGAAGTTATTGAAAAATGCCGAAAAATCACTGGATTTGTCTATGGCCAGCCGGATCACCAAGTAAGGCCGAAACACTTTGTGCTAGGCCCAAGTGAAGCTCAAACTACCTAGATACAAATCCTAGTTGATTTGATTAGAGGAGACACATATTTGAATTTTTGAAGTATTAGGCAAGAATTGGACTTTAACCTATAAGCCAAGAAAAGAGGATCACCATTTGTAGCCTTTAGATCAAACTTCCTGTCCACTCTAGCACATCTAAGGGCTCACAAAATACCTCATTTTCTCATCCTTATCCCATCTTGGTCGGGCTCCCCCTTATACACTATCACAACACATCTCATTTCACATCTTTTTCATAGTTTTTTCATCTAGAGATATCCCTCACTCAGTCCATAACCCTTTAGCTCTCTCCTCCACCTCAAACACCTTGTCTACCACTACCAAATAAGCCCCTTAAGGTAGAGCTGCCTTGCTTCTCTTGAGGTTCCTCTCCCTTTCCTCCTCCTCCTCACTTGATTGTACATCCCTCTTTGTGCAATCAAGCATTTTCTCCTCTTATCTCTATTCTAGGATTTGGTGAGATTTATAGATCTCAAAGAGGTGAGAAGTAATCTCTCTTCTCCTTTGCCTCTTGTAGTCCTAGAGGTCTCCTTTTCCTCCTCTCAAGTTGGATGCATTTGGGAGAAAACAGAGCTTGAAAACCAAGGATGACTTAGCTTGCTTGGGAGTTATTGGGTATCTCTACATCTTTCTATCTCCTCAATTATATATCTAAACTTGCTTTACAGTATGCTTCGTGAGCAGTTGCCTTTTGGAAGGCTAGGGTTTAGCCCTAGCCAATTTGATGTATATACAACTATGTTTTGAGTTATAAAATTAAATTTAGTTTAGTGTACTACATGTCGTGAATGAGTTTGATAGCTTGTGATGTGATTGTGGTATGTTTGCATGTTTAAACTTGATTCAATGTTTTTATATTTATTTCTTAGTCATGACTATGTTGAGATATGTCTAGGGAAGCTAAAAATGAACCTAAGTAACCTAATCACTCACCTAAGGAAGATAAGCATGTAAACATGACTTAGGTCTAAACTTACAAGGTTAAGCTTAAGGTTTGATTTTCATTGGGCTTGAGCATGGACCGAAGCTTTCTTGAAGTCCTAATGACTCAAGGAGCTTTGGTCAAGCTTACATTGACTCGAAGGGAATGTGTAGCTAATTGTTACTTCTTCTAGGTTATTTTCTAAAAGGTGTAGATTAGGAAAATTCATTAGAACCTACTTCTATGTCCTCTAATAGAAATTTAGGAAGGAAATCCATACACATTCATCATAAGTGAATACATACTAAACTCAATAGGCATGTGGTATTATTATGATATGATTTGTAATTGAGTTGCATTTTAGTTTCGATTTGCTTTATATTTGAATGTTGGACCAGAACACTTCTAGTGCCTTAATGGCCTAGGAGATTCGGTTCACAACTAATGGTGACTCTAAAAGACCACAAATTGAATAATCACGTATGAATCGGAATAAACTCATGGCTTGGACATTGTTAGTATATTGAGTTGGCTGGTGGCAACATCTCTAGCCGCCAAATATTTACATTGTTTTGTTTTGTTTTTCCTCATGATTTCATTTAGTTAGTTAATCAACCATTCAATCAGACAATCACTCATTGTAGTTACACCACTTCTTGCATAGTTAGGTTATCAAATATCTTAGCCAGGTAAGCCACATTTCCGCCTTTTCATTAATTAATTTTAGTGTCATGTTTAGTGTCTAGTTAATCCATAATTAGAGTGCTTAATCGAGTCAAGCTAAGGAGTTTAAGTGGTCAATTCTCGTGGGTTTGACACTCGACTTCCTTATAAATTATATTACTTGATCTCGTATACTATCGGATAAGGGAAATTTATTTAGCCTTAGAATAACTAATAGTTGAAAGGTTGAGGGTATAAATTTCTTTAACAGTAGGAACCTGCTTCCCAAACTCATTACCTGCAAGTGCCATGCTTGACTCTGGTTGTACAACCAATAGGGCTGTATGAGAAGATCCCCAGCACGCTAGCTGATTCCAAGCAATGGAGGTAACGCCAGGCATAGTATACCCACCAAGAGCCTTCTGAGCCTTGGGTCTTGGACCACGCATAGTACTACGAGCCCATAACTTCCTTCTCTTCTGTCGAGCTTGCACAACTTCCAGATCCGCTTTCGAAACCCTACTTGTATGGCGGTCCAGTTCCATTGGGAGCATAATGTCACCAACCTTATCAGCGACCATATCTACATGAGGCACTGGAGAATCTAAACTAGCAGTTGATGACCAGTTGTCAGCCACCTCCTCTTCTCAAGAGACAACATCACCACCAATACCTCCAAGAATTGAGATCTCCTAATCAAGGCCCTAGATATTAGACTTCATCTGGGTTTCATAGGCCATATCAACCTATTTTTCCGCATAAGTGTAGTGTACAAGACAATCATTAATTGAGTGATCATAGCTACCACAACTTTTGCAATAACATTTCAGAGTTAGATACTCAATGTCTCAATCAATCCATGCCTACGGACCCAATCATAGACTAACCTTGGTCGCTAACCTATTCTGAAGATCAACTTCCACAAATAGACGAATATCTCAAAAGCACGCAGACTATACTAATCATAATCCACATACCTTCCTAAGTAGTTGCCTAGGGTAACCCACCACTTGGAAACGGTGATAAGACCTGTCAAATCGCCACCAACAACATGCACTCGCGTCCATACCTTTGTCGTGGCTGCTTCAATTATATGCACTAGAGTGAAGCCATCAAATTGCCCCACCACAATAGTCATATTCTTAAAAAACCAAGGGACACATGAGATAGCTCGCTGTAGAACCTCCTTGTTTCTAAATTTACCTACAAACCTATCATGGGTATTCCGTATGATACTAGTAGAACTAGTCTTTTTCATAATGCACCATAAATGAATCAACCAGTGTTTGAGAGATTTTACCCTCTCAATAGAAAGAACCTCTAGGCAGAAAAACTCATATAATAGCATAGCCGAACTCATCCTCTTCCTCTCCTACTCCATGAGAGATATCGATCTCAACCAGCCATAGATTTGACATGGTTTGAGGGAGGGACGACTTGAAAACAATAGGGACTGTGATTATACGTAAGAATGGGAAAAAAGTGGTTAGAATCAGTAAAGATGGAGGAGAGATCGATCAAGGGGAAGAAATATTAATCGGATTAGGGATTAGGGTAGGATTTGACTAAGAGAAAGATGACGGCTTAGTAGGGTTTAGGGAAAGAAAGTGAGAAAAGAGAGAGAGAGAATTTTTTTATTCAATAATCACAATACGACAAAGGTTTAAAGAATATATACTTGTTATGCTAATATATTGTAGAAACTATTTTGAGTGAGGCCAAAAAGTTATTCCAAACGTACGATTAGATTGTACATGACTAGGTTGAAAGTCCGCGCCCAAAGAGTGATGGATGTAATCATCTGAACTTAAAAAGAAGAAAAACTTCTTGCAAATGAAAATTAGACATCATAACTACATATTACGAATTGTTGAACTTATCAGAAAGGGTGAACACAATGGATACTGCTATTGTCAAGTAGAGAGTAAAATTGAATACTCCTCATAATTTGAAATGTAGGTTGAACTTTGTACACATCTCCAACACCTTTGAATATATTATTTCAAAAAGAGTTACCAACATACATAGGTCACCATCCTATGGATGTTCAGTTATTATCAAAAATTTAATGATACGATATATGTTCATCTAGTTTAAGATGCCTGAGTCGTTAGTATCACTTCTCTCATTACCAAATCCAAAGTGATTTCATGAACCTAATCTTATATTAAGAGGTGATTTCGTGAACCTCGCACAAAGTATATATTTCACCAAATATGACGAAGAGTCTTCTAATTACTCCTCACCAAACATGACGAAGAGTAATTAGAAGACTTAAAACATCCCAAATAATATTACTTGTTGCTACTTGTTGCCATCAGGTGGTTGTGATCTTGGCTCGATCAAGTGCTTGACCCTTAATAGTGATGTTATAAGAGCTCTCCCAAGCAACTTATGCAACTTTGGTAGCCCACATACACGAGACCCAAAGTGCCTTCTTCTTTTCTTCCTCTTTTTCCAAAGCCTCACTTTCTTGAGTCCAATAAACAAGGCATAGAGAATCTCCTTGTTGGACATATGGTGATCAGGCATCACCCGTGACGACTCGAAACAGAATCAGTAGTGTAATCGGCTTAATCCACGGGCTTGCGCGTAATCGCAGTTTTTCGTAAATTAATTGAATTGCCGGTTTTGATCACGACTTAATTATTGATCGAGAATTTGAGTTGAGTCTCTTCTCGAGAGTTGTTGTACGCGTGATTTCGAGTTCGTGGGCGGTTCCGGATTATTATTTCGACGATCGAGGAATATAATATGAATATTTGAAATTTCAGAATATCGTCGAGTTTATCCGTTTGTATTCGAGTTATCCGAATCATGATTGTGATCCGTTTTGGACCGTTGATCGACCAGAACCGAAAATGTAATGATTATCGACTTGATTTGCGAGTTTCGCGATTAGTCGCGATTTTGTCGTATTCGGTTAATATGGCGGCTTCATTAACGACTAAATTTTTGGGCAAGAATTTGATTTGGAATTCTTCACGAAAGTTGTAGAGAATTTAATTTCGAGCTCGTGAGAACTTCCGGAGGATTATTCCGGATTACGAGGAATAAGTTGTGAATATTTTTGGCCGTCGGATATTGTCGTATTTATCCATTTGGGATTCGATATGCATACGGTATAAATATGGGAGAATACATGCCGATTTTGGAAACTTTCCAAATCTGAAAACTGGGCCTTGACCCGCGTTGACCACGGGTCAAGGGCGACCCGTTTTGCCACCGTGGGTTCTCGCCGTCGTGGAACCATTTTCCAGCCACGGTTGGCCGGGGTTTCTTCATGAGATGTGTTGGGCTTGTGGCCCTCTTCAATTTGAGAGGTGGATCGTCCCTTGGGGTGGCCGGAGGTGGGAGAATCGAAGCGGCGAAGTTGAGGGAAAACCGGCGAGATTTCGGCCTCCATGGGTGGTGGCGTTTCGGCCGAGTTGGTGGTGGCTCTTTGAGGAGTTTTTGTTAGCCTTGAAGAGAGGAAGCTATTGGAAGTGGTTTGAAGGGTTGCCGGGGTCGGAGGAGGGAGAACGGAGATGTTGATTTTTCGGCGAGGGTTTGTACCTTTGAGGTGAGTTTTGGAGGTTTTCCGGTCAAAATTGGCCTTAACTTTGAACTGGAAAGTTGTTGGAAATGTCGAGATCTTCAAATCCATGTGTAGGTTGCATTTTTCTGGGCCGATGTGGTTTTCCGGCGGCCGACGGCAGTGGCGGCAGCGACTTTCCGGCCGGAGTGTTTTTCGACGTGTTTTATGTCGTTTCGCTCGGAACTACGCATCGATCGTAGTGGTGAGGTTTATATTTAGAATTGAGCATCAGAAATTATAGCGAGATTTTGTGGTGTGATTATCGAATTTTTGACGATTTCGTCGATATTGAATTATATGTTTCCGGGAACGGTTGTTTCTCGTGATGTGATTCGAGGTTTTGAGTTATGATTTTGAGCAGTAGATTTTATGATTATCCAGGGGATCGTGATCGTTTATTTGGCGAGGGATTTTCTGCCGGATCACTGGATTAACGCGTAATGCGTTATGCTCATCTGTGAGTGGACTTTTCTATTTTCACTGTCGTTGCGAGTTCGTGATATTTCGTAATTTTTCGTATTTATTTATATACGATATTGAGATTATTTATTGCTTTTGGAGGCATTATTTTATATTTTATATTGTGATGGCATTGCTTGCATCGATGCTTCGGCTACTCGGCTGATCACCGGTAGTCTGCCTTAGAGTTGAGAGATTCCTCTGGACAGAGTTGAGAGATTCTCCTGGGCAGGGTCGAGAGATTCCCCTATTATGCCGCTAGGGTTGAGAGATTCCCCTAGCCTATCATCGTCGGATTTGAGAGATTCGCCTGACCGTCGGGCTTGAGAGATTCGCCTGGCACCTTCATATATATTTCCCGAACTCGCTTTGCTTTACATTGTTTTATGTATATGAAATTGGTGAAAGGCATATGTTTATTTTCGTCCACTCATTCTAACGATTTTATTTGCCTTTCCCCTGGGCTTTTCGGTTTCCGTGCCTAGTTTGCAGTTCGGATTCTGGTGTCGCACATCACGGTCGGAGGCTTAGTATTCGAGCGATGTTTCTTTTATGGTAGGTTCTTAGTTTGGCCTACTATTTGTATATATATACTATTAGAAGTCGCTCTGAGCATTCTGATGTTATACTTTATATGATTTTTCTCTGGATTTCTGTAAAGTATAGTTTTATTGATTACCTTACATTACTGCTATGATATTGAGAAATCCATATGAGATTGGTGCCCACGGTTTGATTTTTGTGGCATAGGATGAAGTGTATTTCCCGGGTGCAGGTTAATGGCAATTCCGCGTTAGTAGCGTTACTCTGCCGAAATTTTTATTGTTTTTGTTGGTTCGTGTTTTCAGAAAATGTTTGATTTTGGTTTAGGAAACTAAATCGGGGTTGGGTCCTTTCATCACCATCTCAATATGCTCAAAAAACCAAGGGGGCTCAGTAGGTGAATCCTCAAACTCAATTATTTTTTGGGTGCATGAAACAAATGTGGAAGTTGAGTTTGGCACTGATAGCTCTTGTGGTTGTTCATATGGTGACAGAAACTTCTTAATAAAAGGAAATTCGATGGACTCCTCCACAAGTCATTCGTTCGTCTCATCATCATCAAAGAAAGCGTCCATTTCTTCTAATGCAACTTCAGCCTCAGTAATCATCTTCCCAGGGCCATATTCAAGAAGAGTTTCGAGCTCGTCTAATTCTTGCTCGATCGGCTTCTATTATGCAAATTCCAACTTACTTTATCAAAGTACTTTCTTCAAAATATCCTCATCCCATCTATATTGAAGATATTCCTCATTAATATGGTACTCCTCTGTGGATCGTTGCATAAGAACTTGTTGAAGTTGGCTCATCTGATGCTCCAACATCTCAATAGCCTTACCTTGCTCCCTTAGTGTCTCCATCTTTTGCAAAATCTCCTTTTTGTCAAGCATTAATTGTTGTAACATGCACATCAATCTTTGCTCTAAATCATCTAATTATTGAGAATAGTTATCGCAAGAGTGATCATCCCATGTTGGTATGTAATGAGGTGTATCGTAGTCGCTCTACATGGTGGGATGACTTTGATATGACATATATTTACATTCCTTAGTTGAGTGACCTACCATTTAATATGTAGAACAAACCACAAAGTTAGAATACATTATATACAAAAGTTAGATACAAAATACAAGTTAAAGCAATTAGACTTGATCAATCCCTACCGACACGGTGCCAAAATTTGATAGGCAAATCACCTATTAAAGATATGTATACTTTGTATCTAATAATGTCAATTGTAGTTTAGGGAATCAAGGGTCATTCTCGCAGAGTGCTGATGAGACCTAAATGGTTAAACACTATTTACACGTAAATGTCAGAAAAGTAGACAGATTAGACCACTATACACTAATGCAATTACTAACTATACATATACTATTCTAAATACCATGAAATTTATACACATACAACTAGACTTAGTGGCGGACTTCCATATAAAAATTCAGAGGGTTTTGAGTTGATATGTATGCTGAACTACAGCTAAATGCAGAAAAGTAAAATACTGAAAAGTAAAAGTGAATCAACAATAAAAAAAAACTAGGAACTTCTCTCCATCCTAGACAACATACGATTACCCGAATCTAATATAAAGAACCATGAATGAATTCTCCCCACATACGAGCTATGGTTAAGTCATCTTACGTACTACACTCTCTTACTTGGCATGAAAGAAAGAGTGGTCATCCGTCCTAACTTGATCCCTAAATAAACGACTTATACATATGGTAGTGTAAACTTAGAAAACTAGAGTCATTAAGTTCTAAGAGTGTTTGAGGAACAACAAACTTTCAAGGGTTGATTTGGTGGTCACCCTTACGTCACTAAGTAATTACTTCACACAAGTTATCACAACGGGGTTGCTTATCTCTTTAGAACATGTGTTAATATGTTGGTTATACACACATTCAAGACAATAGACTCTACAACATGCATCTAAGTGTCGACCCAAATAACACATAATAGAAATCATTACTAATATAATAGTGAAGTAAAACTCATCCAAATAACACATCAAAATCGTAAGCATGTATAGGGTTTCGATCAGCCAATGACTAAGTAATTAGCCTCTCATAGACAAGAAAGCTAAACTACCAAAGTTCATAAGAAAAGAAAGCAATAAAAGATAGAGAATAAGAGAATCTGGCGTCTGGCTTCAACAGGTTGAAGTCGCCGTGCGAATCTCCTCCTTGTGACTCCTTGCTCTCCTCTCACATTATTTTTCTCTCCAAAGTTAATTAGTCTTTCCAAAAACCCTAAAAAGAGTATTTATAGAGGCTTGATTGGACATCTCCTTTCTCACTTAGGTTTTGGGCTCTTTCTTTGACAAGTCAAACTTTTTAAATCCTTTTAACTCTTGACTTCTTTTCCATAAACTACATCAGTATTAAATTGAATTTTAAAGCATAAATGAATTCTTGGGCTTCTTGGTGTGATTTGGGCTTCCAAACACAACTTTCTCATCAAAGTCAGATTTTCGGGCAGACTAACCTCCATGGACTAAAATGATCATAACTTTCTCTAGATATATTATAATCATGTCTGGAAGAAACTATGGAAAATAGACATCCGGGGCTTTCCACAGATATAAAGACTATTTTCTGGTTCATCTTGAGCTTCTCTCAGTTTTCTATCGAAGTTTACTGATCTGCACAGGTAGATTTCCCAAATTAAGCTTGAAACCTTTTTTTTCCTTCTTTTATCCTTATTGACTCAAAATACTTGGAAAATAATAGAGTAAACTAATATTACTAAATAAATAACAAAAGAATAAGTATATGAACATCAATTAATAGTATAGAGGTACATATTTATGCACTGAGCAATAATGTCTCAGGCAATACCATAAAATCTTAATACAAAAGACTTATAAATCTACCTTTGCATTTACATTTTTTCTTCTCTCAAAATATTTGTTAAGCATGCATAAGAGTTTATGTACTCTTCATGACTAGGTGCCAGGTGTAGAATAACAGTATTCAACCCATGATAAGAGTAAGAAGTACTCATAAAGAACTACTGGAACTCAGTCTATTTCAAATAAATTAGGGAAAGCACTAAGATTGCCGTCTTAAAGTTTACGAAACAATCTTGAAAAATGTAAGGCCTTGATAAGTCAGTTGTTGAGATCTAGTAATCTTTTTTAACTACGGGAAATAATTAAACATGTGACAACGAATTGAAAAGTTAATTTATGTACTGTCATATGGTCTTTCCTAATAGAACAGCTTGTATTCATTCTCATTTTTTTTAATAATCCTAATTATGTATCTTTTATTTTTAAGTACTTTAATATTCAAGCAGTGGTTATCGAGAGAATCTTTTTCTCTCTAGGTTTCTTCTAATTACCTTCTTAAACCCTAGTCGTCGTACACCTCTCCCTTCCAATCAACACTATTGTCTCCTCCTCTTTCTGTTCTCCTATTCCGATTTGTCCCCTCCTAGTTGTGCCCTAGTTTCGGTGTGCTCTAGAAACCTTTTCGGTATCACTACTTTTTCCATGGCGACTCTTCTCCCTTGTCAGCTATATGAGGAAGTCAATCTCTCGCTTGGAGCGGTGGAGGAAGCTTCGAACTACGGCTTTGTTATAATCTGTGTATTCTCTCCTCACATGCTTACTAGGTCTACTGCCCACTCTTTGGGGCGTTGGATGATTCGTCTCTGGAAAGGTTTACTAGGTCCCGGAGTGATCAAGATTTGGCAATGTACTCCTGGTTGTTTTATGGGGCGCTTTAAGGATATTGGTGCTCTTCGAAGAGCTGTTAACAATGGTCCATGGTTTTACTATGACATGACTGTGTTTGCGGTGGAGACAAATGGCCTCATACCACCACATCGGGTACCAATGCATAAAGCTCGTGTTTGGGCGCGGGCTAAACTTGTTGGTGGAGATCTCATCGATGGGGTTGAGGTCAAGCAATGGTGGAGGTCTCTGGGGGCTTGCTTGTGCCGGTATATTGACTATGATCATGCTTGACTCGAGGATGACCAAAAGATTTATTTGTTCGTAGAAGTTGATCTTACGCATATGCTTCCAATTAAGGTAATTTTACCCTAGGTGGCCATTCTAGGGCTACTTTTGATATTGAATATCTTTCTGTGTGTGGATATTGTATAGGATGTGGCAGCTTATCCCATTCAATGGATGGATACCCTATACAATGTGCCAAGTTAGAAGAGCTGGAGGAGGCTCATAAGAAGGAAGCCATATGGGTTGTGGAGGAGGCTAGGGGTGAAAATGAGGCATGTGGCTGGCACTAGGACTAGGTTATCATGACTGGGGTTGACAATGGAACTGGAGATGGCCAAGATGAGGTGGCAGACAATGCCAAACTGTAACCGGCTCCATTGACACCACTGCTGAAACCGCTTGTAGAGGTCACTCTAGTGATCAGAACACCAGAGAGACCTAGGAAGAAAAGAAAGTATTCTCGGTTTGAGAATGGGAAGACGCGATACCATATGGCGCAACATGCACGTTAATGGGGTGATTGTACATGTGAAACCTGTGGTGAAACCAATAGCAAAACAGTATATGGATGAGAAGGAGTTGTGTCAATTGGTCCATGAAGCTACATTGGGGTGGGTTAGTGCTCTGTATGTGAAAAAGAGGTTAGTGAGGTGGGACCTGTCCATGGAGAGTGAAGCTGAGGAAGTGGATTCGGACATTGTGGTGGTGTGTGACTAGAGAGGGTGCCTAGTTAGTTTAAAGTATGGTACTCCCCAATTTTGATTACCATGTTATCGTGGTTTGCTAATCTACAATGTTGATTGAGACGCTGCTGTTAGTATAGTGATGCGCATAGGATTTCGTATTATCTGGCCGAGAAATCCAGTAGTCTTTGTATTACTATGACATTTTCAATCCAAATATTATCACCTTCTTAAAAAAAGTACTTTAATATTCAAACTAACATCATCAATACAAAACCTTTAAAAATCACATACCGTGACTATATCAGGGATACCATGAACACCTTGAAGTAGAATATCATCAACTAGACTAAATGCCTATGTTAATTACTGGGGTAGCATGGGCAACTGCTGTTAAAGTAGAAAAGTATAGGTAAAAGTGTTTATAGTAGAATGCAATACTTTCATTCACTCCCAAATTGGGTATATATACATTTTTATAAGGCATATTCCTAAAAGGTAAAGACTATCTACAATAAACAATAAATAAATATTAATTACAAGAGAAATCTAAAATATCTATAAGATCCATACTTGTCAACACTCTATTTCAAGTTGGAGAGTAGATGTCAATCATGCGCAACTTTTCCAACCATTTACTAAAGGCATCATGTGACAACCCCTTAGTAAGAACATCAGCTAATTGTTCCTCAAATGTCACAAAGGGAAACCGAATAGTTTTCTTGTCAAGGTGATCTCTAATAAAATATCTATCAATCTCCATATGTTTGGTCCTGTCATACTGTACTGGGTTATGATCAATCTCAACAGCACCTGTATTATCATAATGCAAATTCATAGGCTTTTGAAGCTTGAAACGCAATTCTTTCAGAATATTCCTAATCCACAACAATTCTGCACTCGAGCTAGCAATCACATTATGTTTCTTACTACGCCAAGTTACCAAAATTTCACCAATAAAAGTAAAGTATCCAGAAGTAGACGCTCTATTAGTATGATCATCAGCTCAATCTGCATCAGTGTAGCCTGAAACATACACATCACTAGTGTAGCCTGAAACACACATCTCACAAGTGTTCTTTGCAAATAACAAACATTTATCAGGTATGCCCTTCAGATATGTGAGAATGAGTAAGACAACACTCATATGCTTTATTCAAAGACTATGCATAAACTAGCTTACCATACTCACAGTATATGCAACATCAGGTCTAGTATGTGATAAATAAATAAGTCTCCCAACTAAACGCTGATATCTGCCCTTATTTCTTGGAACCTGATCTGTGAGAAGTTTCAGCCTGTGATTTTGCTCAATAGGAGTAGCAGTAGGCTTACAGTCTAACAATCTGGTCTCAGCAAGAAGATCCAAAACATATTTCCTTTGGAACAATGTAATTCCTTGTTTGGACCTTGTAACTTCAATTTCCAAAAAGTATTTCAAATCACCGAGATCTTTCATGTCAAATTCCTGTGACAACTGCCTCTGAAGACTCGCCATCTCATATGGATCATCTCTTATAACAACCATATCATCAACATATACAATTAAGGCAGTAGTCTTACCATCCTTGCGTTTGAAAAACAAGGAACAAGGTGTAGTCAGAGTTGCACTGGCGATACCCAAATTTCTTTATTGCTTTGGAGAAGCATCTAAACCACGCCCTAGGTGATTGCTTCAAACCATAGAGAGACTTCTTCAAATGAAATACATTTCCCTCATTACCTAGTTTACAACTGATTTCTAGTGGAGTGTCTATGTATACTTCTTCCAAGTCACCATTCAGAAAGGCATTATTCACATCAAACTGGCGTAATGGCCAATCATAACGAGCTACAAGGGCAATAACGATTCTTATAGTATTTATTTTGGCAATATGTGCAAAAGTTTCTTGGTAATCAATGTCATATTTTTTAGTATAACCTTTGGAAACCAACCTAGCTTTATAGCGATCAATGCTTCCATCACCTTTAAGTTTCATAGTAAACATCCAACAATCATCTTACCAGGTGGCATAGGAACTATGTCCCAATTTCATTCTTATGTAAGGCTTCTAAATCCTCATTCATAGCTTGTTTCCATTAGGGATTTGTCAAAGCATCATGTGCATTGCTAGGAGTAGACACTGAAGATAATTGACTAACAACAAGTGAATGAGATTCAAACAACCTATAATGGGAGATATATATAGTTAGGGATATGGTATTTGACTTTAGTATCTATTCTGGGCTAGTATTGTTGTTTGAGAATTTTCTTAGTAATTCGGTTAGATTTACGTCCGTCAGATGGAGCACTATGAACGAAGATCTTAGTTGATGATGTAGAAAAGGGAACAAGAGCTTCATTACTATCTTGATGTTGTTCAAAAAGAATATTGGTTGTCAAGTCTTCGACGGGTCGAGAAGGAGTGCTCGGCGGGTTGAAGGTGGCATTATGGTCTTTCGAGGTAGACTATTTTTGACGGGCTAAGAAGTAGGACTCGACGGATCGAAGGTAGCATTCTGGTCTTCTGAGGCAAACCTTTCGACGGCCTGAGAAGGAGAGCTCGATGGGTCAAAGGTATCATTCGGGTCTTCGTTGGCATGATGGTTCGATATTTCTGATTTTAATTGCAGACATACCGGAACTTCCAAGTCTTGTCTCCAATTGTTCAAGCTCTTCAAATTCTGGCAAATTTAGAGTATTTCTTTCACATCCTCTCTCCCCTTGAAGGAAAGACGCTGAAACTCCCCTTGAGTAATAAAGGGAAGATTCTCTAAAAGATACATCAAGGAAAACATGAGTTTTCTTGGTGAGAGGATCATAACACTAATAACCTTTATGGAAGTCAGCATAGCCAATGAAGACACACTTTAAGGTACAAGGATCAAGTTTACCCTGGAGAAGCTTGTGGATATGAACATACACAGTACAACCAAACACTCTAGGCTCCAGATTAGGGAGGAAAGGTACATCCAGCATCTCATGTAACTTCTGGTATGGAGTCTGGAACTCAATAACACGAGACGAAGTACGGTTGATCAAGTAAGCAGTAGAAATAACAACGGCACCCCAATAAGAACGAGGTACATTCATGCCAAACAAGGAAGCACGAATAACCTCTAGCAGTTGCATATTCATACATTCTTCCAAGCCATTATGTTGAGGAGTATAAGCAATAGAGATTTGGTGACAGATCTCATGAGAAGGCATATAAGTAGATATAGTGTCATTAACATATTCTCCTCCATTATCTAATTGAAGAACCTAGATAAGCTGCTGATATTTTGTAGTCACCATCTTATGAAACTCAGTGAAGCGAGAGAATACATCACTCTTGCTAGTTATCAAAGAGACCCATGTCATACGGGTACACTCATCAATAAAAGTATCAAAATAACAAGCTCCAAATGGTGTAGAAATTCCAGCAGAACCCCAAACATCAAAATAAATTTTCATGAAAGGAACTGAGCATTTATTCAAACTTGGAGAATATGGAACACAGTGGTTCTTGGCCAGTTCATAAACATCACACTTAAATTAAGACTCATTAACACCCAAAAACATATGGGATTGTAATTTCCTAAGATAACCAAACGAACTGAGCATTTATTCAAACTTGAGGAATAGGGAATACGGTGGCTCTTGGCCAGTTCATAAATATCATAATTAAATTAAAACTCATTAACACTCGAAAACAGATGGGGTTGTAACTTCCTAAGATAACCAAAAGAAAGTTGACGCAAACAACGATGTCATAACCAGATGGTTCCCTTGGCTTTATTCAAACTGCTAATACTGTTGACTTGACTCAACAAACTCAGCTGCTTCTCTCTACTGGATGTCAAATCGAGGTAGTACAGCTTCCCCCGTCTAACACCATAACCAAGATATGTCGAGCCAGAATGTCTTGAAAAATACAAAAATTGGGATAAAACGTGATAGAACAAGAGAGAGCCATAATGATTTAACTAACAGATAAAATCTTATATGCTAGAGAGGGAACAACTAAAACATAATCAATGGTTAAAGTTAAAGAGAGAGTAATGTAGCATTCACCAACAACAAAAGAGGAACTATGAGCAGTAGATACACTAGGTAAAGAAGAGGGATGCATAGAATGAACTGAACTAGGGGTATTGGTCATATAATCATGTGCACCGGTATCAATTATCCAACCATTCTTCTCACAAGATTTAGCAGAAGAGGCCTTACCAGACATATCTGCTTGGACTACATTAACAAAAGCAGAAGAGGTACTTTTGGAAGGAAGGATCTTGCGTGGGTGATCACCCCACCACACAGGATATCCAATAGTTGGAAAGTATTATCTTTTGAGTGACCGTTATCCTTGCCCAACGGGCAGATAGAGTTGGCATAAGGGTTTGGAGGACGAACACCAAATCGGGAAGAGTTAGAGGAGCGTGATGTGGAGGAAGACCGTCGTTGAGCCACAACAACCTGAACGTTGGAGGAAGATATCGACGATGGTGGTAGTGGAGAGGAGGTGGTGGTTATCATGACAGTGGGCTGGGTAGGAACAACATAGTGGATAAGACGATCGTTGTGAGCCTGACAAATATGAGCATAGGTCTTGTCAAGACTCAATAATTCCTCTCGATGAAGCAACTCTCCTTGAATCTGATCAAATTTAGGATCCAGACCTCCCAAGAACATGTAGACCCGAAGCATAGATTTTTAGCAGTTATCTTGGACAACTGCAGTCACGGTATTAGAAAATGAGGCAACACGTTGATCAAGCTCCTCGAGGCAAGCGGCCAACTCATTGTAGTAGACAGAAACGGGTCACCTTGCTTGTTTAGTGGTGAAGTAGAGGCGGTGCAACTCATAGATCCGGGTAAAGTCTGATTCATCATAGTAGGTTTGGTGTAAGACACTTTAAATGTCTGCGGTAGTCTTGAGACGAAGATAACGATTGATAGTGGATGGGGACATGTTGTTAATCAGCCAACTCTTCACCTTTTCGTTGTCAGTAGCCCAAGTAATATAGTCAGGCAAGCCAGCAGGAGGAGCAGCCAAAGCACTAGTAATAAATTCAAGCTTGTTACGACCTCCAATGCGCATCTGCATAACCGGAGAGAACTCTAATGGGAAAAGTAGACTTTTCTTGATGGTAGTGGACAGAAGGTGAAAGTTGAATTTGAGGTTGAGGTTAGGAAGAAGAAATCACATCAGAGTTGGATTATCCCTCTATAACAGCGAAATTGAGGTATAGTTAGTGACAAAAAGTATGATTTTGTCTGTAGGTCTACAGGTTTGGCTCTGATGCCAAGTAGAAAAGTATAGGTAGATGTGTTTAGGGTAGAATGCAATACTTTCATTCACTCTCAAATTAGGTATATATATATACATCTTTACAATACATATTCCTTAAAGGTAGAGAATATCTACAATAAAGAATAAATCAATTCTAATTATAATAAAAATTGCAAATATCTACAAAATCCATACTTGCCGACAACTAATAGCTAGTCATCTGAAATGACTATCAACACTGAGCCATTATTGTAGTGATCAAAGATTGTTAGGAACATCCTGTCCATTTACGTACCAACAGCTCAAAACCTGTTAAGTTCAGTAAACTTATATTAAAGATAATAAGCACAATTTATAATCTGCTGATTGAAGAACTCCAAACAAAATTCAAATTGAATAATTTTGGTAACATACCTAAATCAGAATCACGAAACCCATATGGGAGATTAAAATTCAGATAAATCAATACCTCTCTGATGTGATGGAAACTGCTCTGATGTCCATGTTGAAAACCTCTTAAAACCTGCGAAACATCTTCCAAGGGTTGTTAGAGAAAATAGATAAAATGTCAGCATGTAAAATGAAAAACATAACTTATAATGAGTCAAAGTGACTTGCATGTATCCTATTTAATCAAAAGCAACTACATTCAGAACTCATAACCCTTTTCTTCACACAAAATCACAAATGAAGCTACAAAATCATACACTCATCTCAATATCTAAAAAAAACACTATAGTTACATTGCCAAAATTGTGCTCATAAACCTGCAGCAGAATTGGAACTTTAAACTTCAAATCTGTCTCCATTTCTAAGAAAATTGAAGAAAATCACACTACAAAAAGAAGAGAAATTTGGTTTCTCTATACATAATTGCTATATTTATCTCATCTAATAAATCAAATAAACAATGATGCTTTAGAGTGCAATAATATCGCATATCCCTCTAGAGCAGTGAGGAGGCTCTATTGGCATCTCAATTAGTAGTCTTTGTTTCATTGTATGAAAATCCATATCCCAAATTTGACATTAATTTTGTTCCAGTGTAGAAATTCATCAATTCCATATATAAGAACGAAATCAGATTCACCAAGTACATTCAGTGAGGTTAACCTCATTCCAGCAAAACAAGTTACCACACATTTGAAATAACGACCCCAAACAACAGAAATTTGACAAACTCAAAATCAGAGAATTTGAGAAGAATTCATGTATCAATACCAAACTGCATCAGGTAGTAACGCACAGCACAAATCGAATCCCTATTCTCAAAACTCAAAAGACGCCAAAACAATGTTGTATCCAATAGTGACCACAAAATCACCTCTAGTAGCTTCCTCGGAAACCAAGGTAGTCGTGAGCACTATTCTAAAAATTGGTCTAGGCGGCCGCCTAGGCGCTAGGCGTCGGAAAACCTTGGAATTTTCAGTTAAATCGTTGTATGGGACGTTTTGGGCTTCGAATCGCCGTCTGGGCGGGTCTGAGCGTTTTTTTTCAATCGATATATGAATATGATTCTCGATTTGCATCTGCATAAAACCTAAAACCCAAAAAAATCCCAAATTGCTCCGCCTCTCTGAGCTCCAACCCTTCCTCGCGACAATGTCTCTCTAAGCTCCCACCCTCCTCGCGACATCACCACTTGGAGCTCCACTCCGAGCTTAGAGCTCCAACCTAAATTGCTCTGCCTCATCTTCGTCGTCTTTACTTTACTAGCTCATCTTCACGGCTTCACTTCTCTTTGCTAGCTCATCTTCACAGCTTCACTTCTCAAGCTTCATCTCAACTTGTTATACGATATGTATAGTGCTCGAGTATACAATCATATTGATCATATATATATATATATGTTTAGATGCAATATACGTAAGAATTCCCAAATTGTGGAATAATATTTATACAAAGTGGTTCTTGATGACCATGGTTCTATCCTACAAAAAGTGGATGCCATGACTAAAGTTTGAGCACTAATACAGATCAATTATGGTGTGAGGAGATTAAGCAGAGACACTCTATATATGTTGTAATAAGCTTCTAGATAATCGCACCAAACCAGCCTTTATCCCAGTTATGCTACAATTCAGTGTCTCTAATCTTGACTGCACCATCTTTACATCCTTGGCATCACTCTTGTTGAGTGAGTAGAGAGTAACGTCTATTGATCCGACGTCATTGCACGTCTTCCGCTCTTTCTCCTAGGCCGTCGGAAATGTCACAGCCTTTAGTTTTGAGTGCTTGACTGATTTAGCTAAATACTCCGAGTTGTAGTCTTGTAGACAGTATCAAGTGGGAACTGTGGGATTAATCTGATGGTTTGGTATATGCTGCTTGCCTGCTTTCTAAGTAGATGTAGCCATGTAGGTAATGCACAATAGCTGATTACAAAACTGATTCTCATCCGAATTGGTATTCTAGCCATGTATAGTATATATGAATTAGTATTCCAGCCTTGTACTTCATGTAGTCAATTCCATTTAACCGTGTACAACATAAGATTTTCTATGGAAACTCTTCAGGTCTGTTCCCCTGTTTTCCAAAGACATGTATAACATATAGATTAACTAATTGATAAAAGAAAAATGGAAAGGTACAAGAAAGAACAACTGAATAGAGGATTCATAGGACTATCTAACTTGTCAATGAAGGAGAATTGTCACCTGAACTGTGAGGCCAACATCTAGATTCAGATCTTTAGTCTATCTAGGAATGTTTCAAATCCTTTTCTTGATATATAACTAAATCTATGCATATCAATGTTAATCTCAATGTAGTTTTCTCCCTGCATAAAAGATCCACCACATTGTGATGATGTAGTTTTCTTGATATTGCATTGTGATGATGTTGAATCTTCATCATCATAAATCATGTACTAGATAGTTGTTTATAAGCAATGACTCTGTAGTTGTTTGATGCTACAATTCATAGAAAAATAGATTGATCAGTCCTTGTTTGTATACTTGCTATTGTGATATAAAAAGTTCAAATGATAATTGGAGTTTATATGCTTACATTCTTATAAAACTCTTACTATGCATGTAAATTCTATTTACATTTTTGTAGTTATTGTATTTCTACTTGTGAATGTTGTAGGGAAAATGACTAGCACTCCTAGTAATGCAATATTTGGTTCATATGCGGCATCGAATCCAACCAGTGCATCATCGACGATACCTTTGAAGCGTAACTCTGATGATATAGGATGGGTGTATGGTGAATTGAGGGATGAAAATGGGATAAAATGAAGTGTAAATTGTGTGGAAAACATATGGTAGGAGGAGTATATAGAGTAAAACAACATATTGCCGGTGTTTCGGGGAATGTAATGGCGTGTCCCAATGCTACAGTTGATGACAAGAAGAAATGTTTAGCTGCGTAATCTGTGCCAAAAGAAAAAAAGAGAAAAAATTCATGCATCAAAGTGAAGTGAGACAAGAAATTCAAGTCACCGTAAAAGAGGAAGTGGAGATTGAAGGGGCTAGAAAAGAACCATATCATCTTAGTCCGATGGATAAGTTTGTATCCAACATTGATCCGGAGTCCGTTATAGAAAGAAGGAAAAGGATGCGGCAACAAAATATCCATGATGCAATTTCAAAGGAAAGAACACATGTTGTGGATTAATATTTGGCTAGGTGAATTTATGAAGCCGGAGTTCCGTTTCATGCTATTGATTGTGCTAGTTTTTTTAGACTTGTAGAGGCGATTGGTCAATTTGGACCGGGCTATCAACCACAAAGCTATTACCTATTGAGAGAGCCTTTTTTGAAGGAAGAGGTTGAAAAAACAAAGAAGTCTCTTTAGAATCAAGAATTTGAGTGGGCTAAAAATGGGTGTTCAATTATGACGGATGCATGGTCCGATCGAAAGAAAAGAAGCATCATGAATTTGTGTATCAATTGCAAAGAATGCACTACTTTTATTTCCTCTAAAGAATGTTCGGAGGACTCACACACCGGAAAGTATATTTATGAGTACATCAACAAATGCATTGAAGATATTGGCGAAGAAAATGTGGTTCAAGTGGTTACGGACAATGCAAGCAACAATATGGCAGCAGTAGATTTGTTAAAGTTGAAAAGACCGAATATATTTTGGGCTTCATGTGCTGCTCACACATTAAATCTAATGCTCAAGGATATTGGCAATGAACCAAGTTTCAAGGTTGTGCTTGACAAGGCAAAAACTTTTACTATTTTCATTTATGCACATCATAAGACGTTGGCATTGATGAGAAAGGCTACCGAAAAATGAGACTTGGTGAGGCTGAGAGTCACAAGATTTGCAACAAGTTTTCTAACTTTGTAAAGCTTGAATGATAAGAGAAATGAGTTTAATTAGGACTATGGTTGCTAGTGGTGCTTAGTGTGAATGCAAACAATTTAAGACTTTAAAAGGAAAAGCGGCATATAACACTATGTTGAGTGGTAGCTTTTGGAGTGGGGTCTCACTTTGCTTGAGCGTGTTTGGTTCTTTGTTTAAGGTTCTTCGAATTGTTGATAGAGATAAACCATCCATGAGATGGTTGCATGGAGAACTTGAACAAGCTAAAGAAGAGATCAAAAAAGGCCTTCAATGGTGTAGAAGTTACCAATCGTCCAATCTTGGATATCATAGAGAAAAAAGCAAGTGGTAGGCTTGATAGTCCATTGCATTTGGCCTCGTATCTCTTGAACCCATTTTACTTCTACAAAGATGAGAGTATATGTTTGAATCAATATGTCATGAGTGGATTCCTTGATTGTATGAAGAGATTCTTCCTAAATGATGTTGAAGTGCAAACTGAAATAGCTAGTGAAGAGTTCAAGACATATAAAAAGAAGGAAGGTAACTTTGGAAGAGTTGTTGCCTTGAACACATGTTCTAAGGCCACTTATGATCTGGGTATGAATATTTACAACTTGCTAGGTATATTTTGTTATTATCATGTTTAGTTGTTCAATACCTAATTGTGGATATTTTGGTTCTTTAGTTGAATGGTGAGCTAGTTATGGAAATCATGTTTCAAAATTGCAAAAGATGACTATAAGGATCCTCTCATTGACCACATGTTCTTCCGGGTGTGAGAGAAATTGAAGTGCTTTTGAAGGAGTAAGTACTAAATATAATTTATTTTTTATGTTCCTATATGACTATATCTAGTAAGTTCCTAATAAATTAAAACATGGAAGTGACAAACTATTTGATTTATGACAAATAATATATGCTAATATTTTTCTAACAATTGTAAATATAGATGCATACAAAAAAAAGAATAGATTAGATGCAACAAGGTTGAGCAATTTAGTTTATGTGCAATTCAATGCTAAGATTATCAATAAGAAGAAAAGTGCAAGAGACCCACTTGTTGCTAATGAAGCCGAAGAAGCTCAAGGATGGCTTGTAGAATGAGGTGATGAAGATGTGGACTCCGATATCACTTGGGATGGAGAGGATGATATTCAAGAGCCTAGGAGAAGTTCTCGTAATGTTGGAGTAAGAGAACTTGATGATGAAGATTTTATATCGGATGATGACATCGATTACGATGGAGATTATGACTTTGATAATTAAGGTGACAATATGGATGTAACTATGAGGCTTGATTTTATTTTGTTATGTTTTTACTTTGTTTGATGAATTATGTTATGTGACTTATCACTTATATCACTTGAGACTTGAGAATTGAGAATATGACTTTATGTTATATTTTTATTTGGATATTATGACCATTTAGACTATATTTATGTCTAATTAGATTATATAAATATTTTATTTATTCATTTATTCTATATATAAATATATTAAATCAAAACCACCTGGAATTCGATTAATCCCCGTCTAGGATCGCCTAGCAATTTTTAGAACCTTGGTCGTGAGTCACCATTTGTGGCGAGCAACGAAGATTATGATCACCGACACCAGAAAGCAGGCCAGCTCTTAAATCCTTATCAGTGCCTCATTGCTTAACGAAACCCAGTCTGGGTTTGCTATGAGAATCAGAGCCTCAGAGAAGAAAGGGAAGCGCCAAGTCGGGCTGGGTTTGGGATGAAATTTCAAACAGTGAAGAGTGAAGCTCATAGGGGTTTGACTTTTGACACAAAAAATTCAAGTCTAAAAAGTCGAGAACACCCTCACATTTGTTAAAAAAAATTCTAGAATGTCATGAACAGGAAAAGGAATAGTGGAGGAAAATGAATAATGCATTTGGGTTCAACTTTGTTATATACGAAATGATCTGCATATGTGATGTGACTTTAGTTCCACCTGAGAGATCAATTTTTTTTGAAAAGGATTTTAAAGATGCATTTATTTATATATATATATATAAAAGAAAATAAACTAAAACTAAAGAGAAGATCCTCTCATACAATCGGTCCCTTGCTTGTCAAACATCGCAGCTAAAGCAGCATCATGAGGAAGAGTCCGATCCCAAATGTGAAGATTTCTTGTGCTATGACCTCGGTTAGCAAGTTTGTCATCTATAAAATTTGCCTCTCGATAAATGTGGTTGAATCTAACTTCAGAGATATGGTTATCTAGTCCATGAATGTCTCCAATGAGGGTCTTGAGTCTCCAAGGGGTTGAACATGTCCCTTTGATGCAATTTATGACTAATTGAGAGTCTCCTTCAACTACAATTTTCTGAATAAGGGCGTCATGAACAACAACAACTTTAGCAATAGGAACTGTAATGTTCCCGAATCTTCTACCACCCGCACAGATGGTGTTTCCTTATGAATCACGAGTTGCAAAGCCATTGGTAGCCTTACCCATACCACAACCATAGACAGAGCCATCAAAGTTAATTTTGACCACGTTGTGGTGTGGAGGTTATCATTTGATCAATGAAAATGAAGGGGGATTCTTGCTCTTGTTAGGGTTCTGCTCCAAATAGGCTCTAGTGAAATTTGCAGCAGCAACTGCGATACCTGCGCAATGAGCAACAATATTCTTAAAGATTAGATCATTCTTGGATTTCCAGATAAGCCAACAAGTATTCAAGATAATTTCTAACATTTTATGGTCATTCCGAGAGTTCATAATTGTAATAATCCGAACCAAATTTTAACCTTTTACGATTCAAAGGAAGTTAGTCGTAAAGATAAAAAGTTTTTACCATTGGTATTTATCGATATTCTTTGCTTGACTTTTATCAAATTGATATCTCGAGAAGCTTCCTTAACAAAAGTCGCAGAGGTCGTTGAGATGAGTCTGTGGACATATAGAACAATGAATTCAGAGATACGATGGAGAAAGTGTTGACATCAGAAGTTTTATTATGTTTTGACTTTTTGGTAAATTTTCTTATTATAAATAGCATTTTCCATTTAAGGAAGCAGGTAAGGCCGCGTTTGGTATCGTTTTACAAAAAAGATTTTGAGAAATTATTTCGTAAAACGAAAATAGTAAATTGAATTTCAAATTTCAAATTTCAAATTTTTAAGATTCAAAAATGTGTCTGGTAAGTTAAATTACAGAATTATATTTTTAATATAAAAACAGTAAAACGTGTCTGGTATACTTATGCGAGATCTATAAAACAAAAATTTATATTGGTTCAATTTTTTTCAATCAAAATAGATTATATATGTATACTTAAATGGTAACATTCAATATAAAATTAATCTTAATTTTTATCTAATATTGTCTCAGATTTTGTTTTCAGAAAATAGTGAAAACTTCATTTTGACGTTTTACATAACGTACGTAGTGTATTTTCTGTTTTCAGTGTTTTTATTTTTTTGAAAATCTTTTTCTAAAAACAGTCTACCAAACACATTTTCATTGCATTTTTGTATTAAGAAAACGAAAAACTGTTTTGTAAAACGATACCAAACATGACCTAGGTTTTCATTTTGGGTTGTTTTTTTTCTTTCTTCTCTCTCGGGTTTCTCTCTCTTCTTTTATTTCTCTCTCTCTCACGAATCACCATTGTTGGCGACGGAGGAAAGTCGGCCGACCACCAAATCAAGTAATCAAGGTGTTAAAATCTTCGTCTTGATCTCCTCTATCATCTCCAACGCACCCACGGACCCATTTCTCATCAATTGAGTCTAGAAATCGAAGAACCTGAATCAAAAATCCTTTGGGGTTGTTTGTTTCGGCTTCAATTTGGCCAAGAAGACCTACTAGGCTTTGTAGTTCTATTCTTTGTGAGTCTATACATACCAAGAACACATCTTAATTCCATCCGAAGAGGCATAATCGAAGATTTGAAGATTTTGGGATTTTTGAGTGTTCCTGACTTCAAAGGTAAATTCGACCATTTTCATGATGAATTGGACTTGAGTGTAGTTGAGAAAGTTGTTGTTTGGTTGATTTTGGACAGGTTGAGCTTCGGATCATCGGAAAATAGATCGGCACAGCCGTCGCCGGTGGTTCACGGTAGTGCTCCAGGGAAGGGTTTTTTTTGCAGAAGTTTTATACCGTTTCGTTCGTTTTTGCTTATAGATTACAATGAAGAGGTTCTCGAATTAGTTTGGATTAGTGAAATTGAGACTTGGACTTGATCTAAATATTAATATGATTAGTTTATTAATTTATTAGAATTTCAAAAATTACGTAATTCAAGAATCTGTCATCCTGACCGGGTAATGAGCTTAGTTAGTCGTTATTGTTTTGGTGAAGTAGTATTAAATATTGTTCGTCGTTACAGGACAACGCGCTGAGTCATCAACGTCTGAGCAATCGGCTCGACGTGAGAATTAGCCTAGGACCGTGAGTAGACTTTGTTTTCAACGTAAAAGCATGTAGTCTTGCACTTTCAATTTGAATATTTTGCTTGCCGAGACTAGTTAGTTTTATGTTCAGTTATGCGTATGCATTTAAGAAAATTACATGTTTAGTTACATGTGTTATGCTTTACATGTACATTCCAGCTGTTTTAGTTATGTATATACCTACATTCTAGTACCAGTCATATGTTTGCATTCTACGTCTTAGTTATACGTTTTCAAGTTTAGTAAATTATATGTTTTCAAGTTCAGTCAGCCAGTTAGTCAGTTTCTTAAAGTCAGTTAGTATTATGTTCATTCAGATGCTACTATTATTATAATATTATATGTATGCATACGTATGATATGTCACTTGATCTGGCCTCCAAGTGACTAACTGATGTGTTAACCATCGGATAGGTCATTTAGTGTACTAGCACCCCCTAGATGATCGTTAGATGACTGGTAAGCTAGCACCCCCCAGTCATCGCCTCCATCTACCGTTGACTAGTGAGCTAGCACCCTCTAGCCATCGCCTCCAGTAGTATGAGAGTCAATGTAAATCTCTCATAGAATTGGTTGATGTGCTAGCACCCCCCAACCAATGATCTTATAGTATGTACATCATTGTAGTCAGCTGTCTCTAGTTGTGACTGTGAGCTAGCACCCTCAGTCATGGGTCTTTTTTAATCTTATGTTTATAATTTTTCAAGGTACTGGTGTGCTAGTGCCCTCAGACAACGATTTTTCCTAGTATTATATTGATAGTTTTTCATCAAACTACATGTCATCTTTCAAACTTCCAATTTGTCGGAAATGCAGAGATAGTCAAGTGTTGGTTTTATGTTCATTTATTTGTGTCAACTCACTCTAACGTTTTAAAATTGAATTTCCTGGGATCTTTGTTTTACGTTTCCTAGATCTTAGGTTAGACAGCTGAAGACGTGTCCATTCAATTGTCAAGGCTTAAAATTTCCACAACTTCCGTTTTGTTCATAGTAGGTTACTCAGAGATCTATCTATGTTTATATTTCTGTCCAGCTGGTCCTAGATGCTCTGAATACAAACTTTTATAAAATATGTTTGTCAGTTGTAAACTGTAAAGTTAGAACCCTTATGTTTAGTAAAATTCACGGTTGTGTGGTTTCTTTCAATAAAGAACTTTCAATCAATTTGTAGTCGTTTTTCTTTAGTTCATGGTTTCAGGTAACTCGGATTAGGGTTACCTCTATTGATTTGTCGATGCAAGTTATCCTAATGCGAATCTCACATGACTTGTCTCGGGTGACGTCAGTATCTGGGGCAGATCCTGTCAATAATCATATCATTCAATTTTCCATAGAAATCCACATTGTTATCCGTCAAATCTAAGCTCAGTAGCCTCCAGACTTCATTGGCCTTAGGACAAATTAATGCAAAATAAGTGTGAAACATCTTCTTCTGGAGAATAACAAATATGACATATGTTAGTATTAATCATGCCAAATTTGAATAATCTATCTCTAATTTTCAATCTCCCCTTAAAGAGGATCCAATAGAAAATATTCACTTTGGGAGGCAAATTGAGTTTCCAAATCTTATTTAAGATATCATCACTTGCATGCTTTGAAACTTGGTCATTTTGTATCCAAGTAGCAGACTTGATAAAAAAACTACCTTTGGAGTTAGGACCACAAACAAAACTATCTCTTTGATGAAAAATAAGAATTAGAACAACAAATATTTGGTCAACATCGTCAATATTGAGGACTTCCAATAACTTTAATCTATTCCAATTTTTATCTAACATGAAGCTGTCAACAATATCGTTATAACTAATATTGCTAACACTATAATCAACTAAGTTATAGAGAGAGCATGAAAGCACCCAATTAAAAAACCAAAAACTGATATCCTTACCATCACCTAAAGATGCATTTCTTTTGAATAAAGGAAATGAAGGGCTTTTGCATGGGAATTTTTCTCTATGATGCAAGAACATGTACTAACACCCTTAAAGGAGTAGCATTTCATATGCAAATTAAGCATAAGATTCCCAAGTTACCTTGGATACTATACGTACCATCACATCACAGCATATATAAAAGCCATAATTTTTAAAGCTGCAAATAGGTTGTGGAATCTACTTCTGTTCTCATGATCAATTATGCATCTATATGGTCTATAAATATGAAATTTCCTGTGCTTAATTTGTGGTTTGTACTGTTCATTTTGCATATATGCTATCAAAAACTGTAACAAGATAGAAAATGCTGGACTGGGCACCCGCTTTTCTAGGGTGGTTGTTGTTCATACTGCTCTCTCCTGGACTTCTCTTTCAGCTACCAGCAAACACGAGGCATGTTGAGTTTGGGAGCTTCCCCACAAATGGAAAGGCCATTGTCGTACGTCCACACCCTCATCTTCTTTGGCATCTTCACCATCCTCATTTTAGCGCTCGGTATCCAAATCCACACGGGCTAGTGTCTCGTAGCCATCACAGGATTTCTTGTATTGAATTCTGGTTTGTTCGTTTCTTCCCCATTTTTAGCCATTTTTCAAATCGATGGAAGTAAGCAGCACTCGAGCTACATCGAAGTCATGCATGCTTGTTCTATTTTAATGAATGAGCCGCTCGTGAATCGTAATTTACAATCATAGACTGTTATTCATTTCTCTAATAATAATGTATATCTAGAAATGCTCTTATGTAAATTATGTATTGTAAGTTTGTAATAGTCGATTATTTAGATTGTCGCGATCATGTATGTTCAATCCATAGTTTATTTTATGTATATTAATTGGATAAAATCATGCAAAATTTGAGGAATATGATCAACATGACAATTACAATTGACAACAATATGGTAAAACTATGACTTTGTTATTTATAATTGAAGGAAATGAAAAGAATAGTTGGTAGGGTAACAATCCTTTTATGTTACTCAAATCGATGATGAGCGTTACAAAAAAAAACGATGATGAGCGTAAGATATTGGAATAAATTAATATATATATAAGAAAATCAAGGTTGTAGCTTTGGTTCTATGAGTGTCTTCAATTATCTAAAATAAAAAGAAATATATATTTTCAACTCTAGTTGGCGTTAAATGGAAACCAGAACTTATATCTATTATTTTGGTTTGTCATCATGTTTAATTTAGTAGAACCTGAACCTAGTACAGTTCAATTCAAAAGAATGAAATGTGTGCAATAATTAATAGTAGCTGATTAAGAACAAATTTCTTCCAACAACAAACCTGGTTGCATATATGAAACTTCTACAAATTGGATGAGAGTGAATTGTTTTGAACTACAGGGCCTATTATTACTCTCCGATCGCCACCAGTCTTCAGCCACATTTTAAATGTTAGAACATTACAATTCCAAACCATATAAAAGGAAAAAAATTAAATTAAATAATACAAATATAAAAGTCTTGACACGTCTAAACGTGCACTTGTCCTCTCACTGGTGCTCCCGACTCCGAACCCGGCCTCTCTCGAATCCTCCAAACCGACCTGATGCACCTCCTCCGCTACATTCAATTCCTCTATGGTACGCCTTCAAATTAAGTCTCTTTTTTTGGTTTACTGTCTACTTCCTACAAGTAATAAAAACAAAAACAGATCAATTGTTCGATCAGAGGAGTGTGAAAATTAATGGCGGATTGGGGGCCGGTGATCGTAGCGGTGGTGCTGTTCGTGTTATTGACTCCAGGGCTGCTGTTTCAGATACCAGCAAGGGCGAGGGTGGCGGAGTTCGGAAATATGCAGACCAGTGTTCCCTCCATACTTGTGCACGCCATCATCTACTTTGGATTGCTTACTATCTTCTTTATTGCTATAGGTATTCATATTCGTTGATGTCAAAACTCGCTCAAAACCCATGTTGTTAATTTGTACTACATGTGTACGTGCATCGATCAGTTTACTCAGAATTTAGTGCTCGATCTCTCACTTTCTTAGTTAATTTCTTGTTCAATCAGTTCGTGCTTCACCAATATCTTTTTATGTACCAATTATTTAGCTAGGATTCATGTGACCATAGACAAACAAGATGAGAAATCAGACTAACGTACAAGCTCCACGTCAAATTCTCGTTACCAAAATGGGATAACTACGAGTCAACTAGCAGTTGTGCACACTGAAACAGATTGATCACAGATCATTAATGATCTATACAACAGCTGTAGTGAGCTTTCATTTCTTCATTGTTGTCCCATAGAGGAACAAATTTCTTCATGACTCTTTTCTTTGGATACTATTGTGATCTCTTTAGAAGGAAGCTGCTCTATATCCTTGTGATAACATCTCAATATGACCAATTCATTTGACAAAAACATTGTCATGAAAATTGGGTCCCCATAGTGAAAGTTTAGAGGGAAAGGTTGAACATGTGGTTGGTTATTGGGTCATTTAATCTTCTTTAAAAGAAAAAATTGAATGGTCTCAAACTGGGCCAAACCTAGATCGAGCTTGGGCTAAGCCCAATCATTAGAAAACGTTTTACTACGCGAAACATAAATCCCAAGATAATCGTAGCCGTTGAAAGCAGGTGGGATTCGGGATAAACGGTTCAATTTTTGGTAAAAATTAAATTAAATCGTAATATTTTTTTCGGTTTGGTTCGGTTCGGTTCAATTTTATATTTTTTACCAAAAAAATCACGACTATTCGGTTCGGTTTGGTTTGAATATTTTTCGGATTTTTTTGGGCTTTTTATATGATGTATAATTATTTTTAAAAAAATAACTAAAAAGTTATCTCTTAAAATCTTTTATTGTATCGCCAAATATTTTTATTCATTTTATAAGAGAATTTGATAAGGATTATGCATAAATAAATTCGAATTTTAAGAGTTTACACTACCACATATGGAGACATTACTGGCGAGATCACCGGAGACAAGGCCGGCGACCGGAAAAGTCGCCGGTAATGTTCATCATTAATGTCGCCGGAAAATCGCCGGTAATGTTTAAAAACATTACCGGCGACTCCAACCGTCGCCGGCAATGTCAAGCCGGACATTTCCGGCGATTTTCCGGCCGAAATTTCGCCGGAAATGTGTGGCTCGACATTGCCAGCGACGGTTGGAGTCGCCGGTAATGTCATTTCCGGCGACTTACTCCGTCGCCGGCAATGTCTCTTATATTAGACGCAGATTGCAGCAGCTCGATCATTGATTCATTTTGATCGAAAAATATCCAGAGAAATCGAAAGAAGGAAAATGTACGCTCTGAAATCGATCATTCGGTATATAGTCAAAATTAAGGCGCGCGTCGAAAACTCGATCACTCGGGAAGCTATATATATAGGTACGTGTATATATACATATATGTGTATGTATATATATATATATATATGTGTGTGTGTGTGTGTTGATCAAATCCAATTCGTGAGATATATATGAAATGTTGTTGATGTCACGGAAACGATAAAACTGCTTGTAGTTAATCTTATCTTGTGTCTGAATCAACGACTGGTATTATCGTAGTGTTATCGGAGCCAGGCTTAACAGAGCCTCCTACCTAGTCAAATACGTTTTGAATTGAAAAAAGAAGAATACCATCATCGAGTACTGAATCGAATTCAGAGATTAGATCGATATATATATATATATATATATATATGCATGCATGTGTTGATTTAATTAGAGTTGAATTGAGATATGGCGTCGATTATTAGTAGTGAATGTGTGTATATATATAATTAATACGTAAAATTGTTAGAATTTTCAGGATGGACAAGAGTTGGATGAGTCTCGAAAGATGGGATGTCAGATATCACCAGGGAATTAGGAGTTTTGTGGATTTTGTGAAGACTAATTGTGGAGACACTACACTTCATTATTGCCCGTGTAAAAAATGTAAGTGTTTCAGCGATCGATTTCGTTTTCCCATTGATAAAGTCCAGATGCACCTGAGTAAATACGGGTTTTGGGATAAGTACACTTGTTGGATTTATCACGGTGAAACATCGTTAGCGGGTCCGCATGATCATGGACAATTTGGTGAGAGGGCCAGTCCCCGCTATGATCATGGAGATTTTGCTAAGAGGGGCAGTGCATCCTATGATCCAACAGCGATGTTAATCAATGATATGTTTCCTCATGAGAGCGGTGTATTTGCTGATGAAGCACCAAATGTCCCTCCCGTCGTTGAGAGTTTCCCCCATATCGAGCCAGTCGAGCCATTACCTGGAGCTCATGTCAACACAAGCGGTATGGACAAGTACAACAACCTGATTGCATTGCAACAGACTCCGTTGTACGACGGTTGTAGTAAGACTGTTCTTGAAAGTGTGATGGAAGTGATGCAGCTCAAAATGGAAAACAAAATGTCTGTCAAAGCTGTTGATTCTTGGTTGAAGTGGACTGCTTCGCTACTGCCACCCGGTCATCGTCTTCCTACCACTCATCATAAGGTGCGACATATCCTGAAAGATCTTGGGCTTTCCTACATCAAAATCCATGCATGCAGATATGATTGTATTCTCTTCTGGGGAAAAGATCTCGAAGACCTTGAAGCCTGCCCGGTATGTTTTACAGAAAGGTATAAGTTGACTCCTGCAGGCAACAAGAAAGCTGTGAAGATACTTCGATATTTCCCGCTTATTGATAGGCTGGAGCGGTTGTTCATGTGTGCTTTCACGGCCGAGGCAATGAGATGGTGGGCTGAGAGGAACTTGCCTGACGATGACACCCTTATACACCCTTCCGACGGAGAGGCTTGGAAGCACATGGTCAGGGAGTTTGATCATTTTGCAGCAGAGGTCCGAAATGTTTGGCTAAGGCTCTCATCTGACGGATTCAACCCTTTTGGCAACATGAGTCTTCAATACAGTATATGGCCAGTTATTTTGGTACCGTACAACCTTCCACCATGGATGTGCATGAAGAAGGAATACAATATGCTGACTATGTTAATTCCGGGCCCGGGTTATCCAGGAAAGTGTCTCGATGTGTATTTGAGGCCTTTGATTGAGGAGTTTAAGTACCTGAGTGAGTGTGGCCACCCCACTTACGATAGGTTCAAAAACGAGATGTTTCAGATGCATGCCATGCTTGTTGGCACCATCAGTGATTTTTCTGCCCGCGGTATGTTGTCGGGCAACGTTACCAGGGGTTACAGGGCTTGTTCAGAGTGCATGACGGTTGATTGTTGCAGTTCTCATTGCAGTAAAATTGTTCAGATGCGTCACCGTTGTTGGCTTCCATATGATCACCCATTTAGGCAGGATCCAGACGCGTTTGATGGGACTGTGGAAACAGGTGTGGCACCAAGGCGATGGACAGGGGTAGAAATTTTGGAAGTGTTGGATGAATATGATTTTGGCCAGCTGAGCAATCATCTTGACATAGTGGCATCAATTCCAGACAAGCCCAAAATGTATAAGTTTTGGACACACAAAAGCATATTCTGGGAACTCCCCTACTGGCCCAGGTTGCCTATCAGACATTACCTAGATGTCATGCACATAGAGAAGAATGTGTGTGAAACTGTGGTGGGCACAGTTCTTAACTTGGAGGGGAAAACAAAAGACATCCCTAAGGCACGTATTGATCTGAAAGCTATGGGACTGCGGAAACATTTGTGGTTAAGAGATGGTAAGAGAAAAATGCCGCAAGCTCCTTACACGGTCAAGCCGAAGCATAAGCATGAAATTTTTCGGTGGCTGAGTAATGTCAGGTATATATTCTTATATATGACTATGCAGTACGGAAATTGGTTTGCCTTAAATTTTTACCGGATTATGGTGATATGCGAGAAATATAATTGTTGCCTATGGCTATATATATATATATATATATGCAGGTATCCTTATTTTCATTCGAGGGTACCTGCCCAAGGAGGTGGTGGAGCCGTTGGTGGCCTTATCAAGATTCTTTCAGAAGTTATGCACCAGGGAAGTTAAAAAATCAGATCTCAGAGAGATGCAAGATGACATCATTTTTATCATGTGCAAGCTTGAGAGGATATTTCCGCCAAATTTTTTCGACATCATGCCTCACCTAACGATCCATCTTCCCGAACAATTGTTGCTTACCGGTCCCGTACACTACACTTGGATGTATCCCATGGAAAGGTACATTTGGTTTGCCTCTGTTTTTATATGTAAAGTCTTATTTTTACCCCTTTTAACATGCACTTGTTAACTTGTAGACAATTGGGAGCCTACAAGGACTATGTGAAGAATAAATATGCACCTGAATGGTGTATCGCTGAAGCATATATTACGCACGAGTGTGTAACGTACACCAAAGTGTATTTGGGAGCGCTTGAGGACCCCCAACAACAGATGCCGATAGATGAACCTCAGTTCAAACTTTCTATCATCTCCAATGACGTTGTAGTACAGGGAAGCTTGCCAAAGTCGTACAAGTTGGATGAAAATGAGATAGTCATTGCCCACTGGTCGGTACTGATTAGCTGTGAAGAAGTACAATATTGGAAAAACTATCATCTTCACTGCCCTGCTATTGCCGGAAATGTTGATTACCACAACAGGACGTTTGCAAACTACTTTGGTCCATGGGTAATGGTATATGTGTATATGTCTTTTTTTATCTTGCCATTTTCCTTATATAGCATGTGTGTACGTACGTGGTTTTGTGGTTTCTATGTTGTAAATTTATTGTGTGGTTTCTTATCGTTTTCAGATGAACCATGTAGCAGATGATGGTTCCCCAGAGTGGTCAAACGAATTGAGGGTCCTTGCGATGAAACCGATAGCTTCAAAAGTTTACTCGATGTGTCAGGTCAATGGCGTTAAATTTATATGTGAAAATCGAGACGACCGACTGAAAACACAGAATTGTGGGGTGATGGTCCATGGTGGGCAGGATGGCGTTGACTATTATGGTGTCCTTCATTCAGTTGTTGAACTAATTTATGGGAACCGCATGAAAGTGCACTTGTTCAAGTGTAGATGGTTTGATACTAGCCCGGAGAACACAAGGACCGATCAGCACGGAACATTTTCGGTGAATACTGATACTACCTGGTATGAAGAAGACCCTTTCGTTCTTGCCTCATCAGTAAAACAAGTGTTTTACCTGGACGATCTTCTTAACAAAGTCCTGTGGAAGGTGGTTAACCATGTTGCTCATAGAAACATATACAGTGTTGCCACACTTGGTGATACCGCAGATGATGAGGAAGTTACTGCATACCAAGAGCCGAACGCTTTTGACATTCCGGAATCATCTACGATTCGCCTTAATAATGTGAGATCTGGGAGTGTGGTTCGAATTACTGGAGCAGAACTTCTCGATGTTAATCCATATGAAGTTGACGCTGATTCAGATGACGAGGAGAGGCACATATTGCCAGAGGTTACCTATGAAACCGAGTCAGACTCAAGTGATGACGATGATTACGATTATCATCCTTAGTACGTTAATGATGTAGTCGGAAATTGTTGTCGGAAATATGATGTAGTCGGAAAATGTAGTCGGAAATAGTAGACGAAAATTGTAGTCGTTAATCGTAGACGGAAATTGATAATCGAAATTGTAGTCGGAAAATGTAGCCGGAAATCGTAGATGGAAATTGTAGTCGTTAATCGTACGTAGACGGAAATTGATATATAATCGAAATTGTAGTCGGAAAATGTCGCCGGAAATCGTAGACGGAAAATGTTGTCGGATATTCTTCGGGAAATAATGACATTACCAACGAGTTATAAGCAACTCGTTGGTAATGACATTACCAACGAGTTAACTCGTCGTTGGTAATGACATTACCAACGAGTTAACTCGTCGTTGGTAATGTCATTACCAACGAGTTGCTTATAACTCGTTGGTAATGTCATTACCAACGAGTTGAAGTCGTTGGTAATGACATTACCAACGAGTTATAAGAAACTCGCCGGCAATGTTGTCTGGATAGAAACTACCCAGTCGAGCCCGAGTCTTTCATTTCTCCTCCTCCTCCTCTCCCTCTCCTCCTCTCCACCGATCCGGAATCCTCTCCTCCTCCGAAAATCTCCTCCTCCCCTCCTCCCCTCCTCTCCTCCCCTCACCATTGTAGTCGGCAAAGCATTGTATGTGGAAATCCATGGCAGGTTCGATCCTCTCTCTCTCTCCCTCTCTCTCTCTCTCTCTCAATTTTTAATTATTTTTGTGTATGTGTATGTGTATGTGTATGTGTATGTGTATGTGTATGTGTATGTGTACGTATGTGTATGTGTAAATTAATTAGGATGCTAAGTTGGAAATTAGGATGATAAGTTGTAAATTTATATGCAATGTATATATATGTGATGTATATATATATTTAGGTATGTGAAAATTAAGTGATGTATATATATGTGAAAATTATGTATATATGTGGTTTGGATGAATATGTGATGTATATATATGTGGAAATTAAACCTAATTAAGATGCATGATATATATATGTGTGAAAAATGTGGAAAATTAATTAGGGTTTGTGATTTGGATGAATATGTGAAAATTAAATTTAATTAAGATGCATGATGTATATATATATATACATCGAAAATGTATATATGTTAATTTAGGTGATATAGTTGTTAATTAATCGTATAAATGAAGGTGGAAATCGGGATCGGAACGGTTTAGACCCAGAAAGGTTTTAAACCGGAACCGGAACCCTTTGGAACCGGAACTGTTTGTAACCGGAACCGTTATGTTACAAACGTTTCCGGTTACAAACAGTTCCGGTTTCTAACGGTTCCGGTTCCAAACCGTTCCGGTTCCGATTTGTTATAGAACCGAAACGGTTTGGAACCGGAACCGTTTGGAACCGGAACTGTTTGTAACCTTTCCCGTTATGTTACAAACGGTTTCGGTTACAAACAGTTCCGGTTACAAACAGTTCCGGTTTCTAACGGTTCCGGTTCCAAATAGTTCCGGTTCTAACGGTTCCGGTTCCAAACCGTTCCGGTTCTAACGGTTCCGGTTCCAAACCGTTCCAGTTCCGATTTGTTATTGAACCGAATCCATGACTATTACGGTGTCCAGGAGGTTTTGCGGCTAATTGGCTTCGGAGAGGTTCCCGAAATAGTGGAGGGAACAGTAGTCAAGCTTCCTCCTCGCCCGCAGTTAGCAACACGCCCAGTGGGCCAATGATGACTGCTCGCACGAGAGCCTTGCTAGAGGCGCGAGCTGAGGAGGAAGCTGCACGATCAAGAGCCGTGAAACCGGAAGTCGAGGCTCGAGCCTCAGTCTCCAGACGCTCAATCAGCAGACGTCCCTCCGGTGGCAGAGCCTCAGACGAGCGACAGTCAACGGGGGCATCAGAAACTCCCTCAATCTGAATGCCCCATATTCGCCCGGTGCCTACTCCCGTTTCACGGGAATCATCTGAGGCACATGGTGGTGCTGGCGCCTCATCGTCCAGGCCTCGTCTATCTCCGCCGTCCGGTCTCTTCCTACCCGACGAGATTCCTGTCATCCCTGAATTCGATGATAGGGGGATGCCTGTTTATGTTGAAGGACGGCCGGAGTTCCTGACCGTGGAGGAAGCGTATAACTTCCTCCCGTTCGACCCCTTGTATCTTTGGAGTGTGAGGTGCACCAACAAACAAACGGACGATGCAGGTAAATTTTATTTAACATCAGATTGTTTACTTAATTATTACTTAAGACTTGCGATAGGTTCAATTAATGATATCAATTTGTTGGCATTGTATTATTAGGCAATTTCGTTAATGGGACTGGAAAACGGAAAGGGGCTAGAGGCACCTACACCGGGAAGAGACTTGAGCAGGCCACCGGCGGAAGGAAAACGCCCATAAGGGCCAATGAGGATGGCGAGGTGATCGAGGCATTCGACACCACGCGCAAATATGTCAGCATGGCCGGTGCGATCGTGCGGGACAAGGTCCCAATGCTTTGGCCAGATTGAGAATCTGTGTCTATCTACGTGAAGATGCAAGTGCATAATGCACTCAGTGTGAGTAAAATCGTATTTTCATTACGTAAATTTTACATTTATTAATTAAGTCCACTTAAATATATATTTTTACCTTTTATATATTCATATTGCAGGTGTGGTTTGACGTGGATGAAGTTCTTATTCACACGTGGGTAGAGCGTCAACTACATATGAGGTGATGTGCTTCGACTTATTTGAATATATATCGAGTTAGATTTTTGTTTATCAAGTGTTTTAATATATCTAACTTTTTTTCCTTGTTTTAATATAGGTATAAAGAGTGGAAGAACGAGCTTTCTTCTCATTACACTGTATACAAGGAGCTAGGCCGATGTTCTACCCCTAGCGAATTCCGGTTTAGGGAGTACGAGTGGCTGTGGCTGATAGCCCACTTCGAGCACCCCAAAGCGAAGGTATGCATCCTTAATATATCTTACAAGCCTAATATATCGTATCAGATTGAAATAGTTAGTTACTAATTTTTTTCCATATGTTTATCAAACAAGGCGATTTCGAAGACGAACCGGGCGAATAGATTGAAAAACACCAGGGCCCATCATGCAGGTTCACTCAACTACATGGGTTGGTCGACTAAGGCGCAGCAACAACAAGAAGTGAACCCCTTGGTGTATATTCATCAGAAGTTCTATCCGCAGTGCCCTGACGAAGCGGTAAGTCTTTCGCCTCTCCATGTGTTAATAAAACTATTTTTCGATATTAATAGATTTTGTTAGTTAATACGTTGTTCATTTTCGCTTTTCAATTAGGCGAGAGTGAAGGAGGCGACCGCAGAAGTGACCATGAGTATAGCTCGGACTAACCATCCTGACTGCTCCGAGGAAGAAGTCACCCAGTATGCCTCTCAGATCGATCCGCTTGATCCCCCGATAGCGGCTCAGATCATGGCAAAAGCGTGCGGGACTGGAAAGAATACCTACTACTGTAGGGGAATGAGCTCGGCGGGCGAATGAGTATTGAAAACCACTTCACAATACTCTACCGGGTCAAGAAGTTCAACTTCTAGTCGTAACCTCGCAGCGGAGCTTCATAGGACGCAGAGGGAGTTGGAGGAGCAAAAGAGGCAGATGGCCGAGTACCAAAACATGGTCCAGCAGCAGACACAGATGCAAGCTCAGATGTACACATGGATGCGGACGATGTACGAGGCTCAGACTACCGGACAACCGTTCTCCACACCTCCCCCGGTCCCGGTCCCTCCCTTCCCTAGCTATCCACCACCACCACCGCACCAGTCAACACCAGAGCAAGACCAAGGTAGCCACCGGAATTCAAATGAGTACATGGATTACTTCGACCCTGACCCGCAAGTTCTTCGACCCTGACCTGTAGTTGTAGTTAATTTTCGTATCGTCGTTGCTATTTGTACTGTACGTTGGACATTTATGTGTACTGTTGAACTTGTATGATTGTACGGTTTATGTCTTTCAATGCAGGTCCTGGAACTGGGCCCAATCCAGAACTGCATTTTTTTTTTCAAAATTTTTCCACACATTACCGGCGACATGGACCTCAGTCGCCGGCAATGTCTCACATTCCGGCCACGGCGGCGCTGCCATTGTCGGCGACGCCGTTTCCCGTCGCCGGCAATGTTAACACCGGCGGGGAATTTCCGGCGAGGTCATTGCCGGCGACTTGTCGCCGGTAATGACAATTCCGGCGAAAAAAAAAGACAAGGCCGGCGACGGTAGGTCGCCGGTAATGTCTCCATTTCTGGTAGTGTTACAATTTTTAATTTGAATATATATTTATATAATATATTACAAAATATACAAAATAAAAAAATATTTTACTTCAATTTTTCGGTTCGATACGATTTTTGTAAATCAAAACTGAACTAAATATTCTAATTTTTTTCAGTTTCGATATTTTTCCACTACAGTTTGTACGGAGTTTGATTTTTTCGGATCGCGGCTCAATTTTCGGTGGCGGGAGAATAAAGAAACGAAACCCTGACACCTCTTAAACTCCCACTCGTTTCTTTGTCACGACGAAACTATCAAATCAATGCCCTTGTCCTTCCCAGCATTCCACTTTCCCTTTCTCAGATCTTCTCAACCTTTCTCAAAAGCGCTCTCGCAATCAACTTTCTGAAAACAATTAACAACAAGAACAATGGTGGATTGGGGCCCCGTGATCGTAGCTGTGGTGCTGTTTGTGCTATTGACTCCGGGGCTTTTGTTTCAGATACCGGGAAGGGGAAGAGTGGTGGAGTTTGGGAACATGCAGACAAGCGGTGCTTCCATAGTCGTACATGCCATCATCTATTTTGGGCTTCTCACAATCTTTCTTGTCGCTATCGGAGTTCACATCTATGCTGGGTGATCCAAGTGGTCTGTGACTGCTGGGTTTGCTGCTTCAACAGTTAAGAACTCGGCGCTCGATTAATATCTTGTTTAATATGGGTATATCACTCTATCATTAGTCTGTTTGTATTTGCTCTTTGTTCTTATATATCATGAAGGCTTTGTATGACTCATTATTCTGGGTGGTTCTGAACTCTGAAATCGATTCCGGTTGGATTTTAATGAAACTTGATTTGTAAATTTGTAATGGCCTTTTTATCTTTACCTTGATGGATACCTGTGACCCAAATTGATTGAAATTATCATACATTCGCTTAAATTTGCTGTATCAATCTTGGAAAAAATTGACCACCGGGTCTGAACTTCTGCAAAGTTTTAAATATGATGCCCACAATATAATACCTACACTGGTACTCAAACTTGCAAAACCACATATTCAAGGTGCCTAACTAGACAAATTTTTCGTCTTTATCGGATGATGTGGCACCGAGAGATTTCAAATTTAATTTAAGGGGTATTAATGTTATTTTTTCCTCTTAATTTTATTAGTCTTTTTTAAATTTTTATATTTTATTTTTACTTTTTACGTTTTGATTTAATTTTTCAATTTTTCATTTTTTTTCCATTATCTCTCTCTCGCAAGAGGTTTATGTGGCGACGCCCTGGAGTCTATCTCTGGCCGTCTCGATACAACCGCCTCCCTTGAGTCCATCTTTAACGGCCACCCCTGTTCCCAAACTTTAAAACTAGAAACAAAAACCCAGTAGATCTTAAGCTCGCCTCCGACCAAACGAAGTACGGACGATTCAAATCACAGCTTCGATTCACATTTAATCACCTTAATCTCTCAAGTGAAATTACATAGAAACACAGATGCAAGCTCAAAGTCTCATCTCCACTGAATCAAAATTCGTACAGAAAATTTCAAATAAAAATCCAAGTCATCGTTTACATTCACACATAGACGCACATTGTCACACAAACAAGAATCCAAATCAAACTCATAGAAACCGGGATTAAAAATTCAAATACAAAATCAAATAGAGAGAAGGAGAAAGCGCGACTTCTTCTCTGACCTTGCACCAGGTGTGGTATACTTTGTAGGTGCTTATCGTCCAAGCTGAACTTGCTCTCCAGCACCACCCCAAAAAGCTCGTTCGCACCTGCGTCTCCGAATCTGACACCAATGCCGAGTTCCAAGAGCTCGGCCACGCCTATGAGGTCATCTCCAACCCTAAAGAGCAAGACTGGTACGACTCCCACCGCTCCCAGATCCTCTTCTCTGATCCGGCCTCCACCGCCAACTCTGCCGCCCCCAACCTCTTCTCCTTCTTCTCCACCGCCGTCTTCTCCGACTACTCCGACTCCAGCAAGGGGTTCTATAAAGTCTACTCCGACGTCTTCACCAAAATCTACTCCAACGAGCTCGCCTCCGAGCAAAATCTAGGGTTAGGAGTCGACTCCGTCCTAGAGGCACCGACGTTGGGGAATCTGAAGAGTGATTACTCTCAGGTGACCAGTATGAGCTCATGGAAGAAGCGAATAAGAAGGTGAGGAGGTTAATGGAGGTGGATAATAAGCAGCACACAGAGAGAGAGAGAGAGAGAAGAAAAAAGAGAGAGAAAAAATAAAAAAATTAATAATATAAGGGTATTACAATTTTTTCCCACAGTTTTGGGTTTAAAAAATGTCACATCATCGAAATAGACCGAGTCATGACGGGGATTGCCCGGAGGCATCACGAATATGTGGTTTTGTAATTTTGGGCACCACTTTGATAGCTTTTAAAGTGTGGGTATCACATTGAGGACTTTGAAAAAATGTAGACCCTGGTGGTGATAATTTTTCTAATTGCAAATAATATTGGGGGCTTCAGATGGAGTACGCAGTGAAGTAGTCTACAAAGTTTGAGGAACCCAAATATTAGTCTGTGCCCCAAAAGGAAAACATGGTGTAGAAGTGGTAAAACTGTCGATTTAGATCTTGTAGGAAAGATAATGTGATACTAAATAAAATTATTAATTATTAATTTAAATAATTAATAAATATAAAATAAAATAGGAAGAACAAAATCTGAAAACGTTGAATTTGTTACCCAAGTGGTTGATATCTATGAACAATGAATAATAAATAAAGTTGAGTTACGTGTATCACATGCTCTCCTTAAGAATTTTCACGCCGCCCACAAGCTTGTATGATGCTGTTCGCCCAGGATAAAATAACTTGAAAATTTTTGTACCGCAGCACAAGAACTTCTCGTCGAACTGAAGAGTACCTTACTCTATCACCGGAACTGAACTCGAACGCTTGAGAGGGAGAGAAGAGATCAGAAGAGAAGAATAGTTTCTGATGGGATGAAGAATGAGGAGGAGGACACCTCTATTTATACATGGAGGAATGAGGAAGAACATAAATGTCGGTCACTCCAAAGGTCTTCGGTTTTATAAAAATTAACTAGCCAAATTTATTCCAGTAACTTATTGCCAAAAATTATTACGACAATAAGTTTGTAACCGGAGTAATCTGAAAAACCAAAAGTTTTGTAACCAAAAAGAATGTGGAAAGCCAAAAGTCACGTTAGTTTTCATAAGTGCAAAATGAAACTTGTGCGACTTAGGCTCAAATCGCACACAAGTCCATATCGCAATCCAAATTCAACCAAGAGAGACCCTCTCTACGTGCTCACTCAAAACATAGTAGAGTGGAATCATATTGAAAGACCTTCACATTCCTAGCTTTTTTCATGTGGAATAAACTTCCTTCATTTTGTTTTCAGTTGCCAACTTTAGGTGACAATTTCTCATTCACCTCTTAACCAATTTAAACAAGTGAATACATAATCTTTATGTACTTTTGTAGGAGAACACAAATCTATGTTTCTCATTCATTAATATTAAGTGCATTTCATTTAATTATTTTGTTTAAATTGTCCAACTAAAATAGTGAAAAACCACTATTTTTTCAACAGATCTTCGAGCATGGTCGAATAGAAGCAATTTTGAAGACTATGTTGCAACCTTCTATTTTACATGTCGAAAGTATGTGTTACCAGTTTGAATCATGATAATTCGATAAAATTGTGCCACTCACACTCTTTGTGTCGAATGTATCATATGTTTTTTTATAAACACGCGTACCATTCAAATGTTGGCACGGTAGCTTTATATAAAGAGTTATGAATGATGATAATTATGATATAGATTTGAAGAAAAGAAATGAATCACTCGGATTTTTGTTGATTTTGAGATATTAGAGCAGACTGACAGTTTCACTACACTACAACAGCACTACACATTTTTCTGATATGAGGATCCTCCCCATCTCGTCTCCGGACGACTATATATACTTTGAGTAGAAGAGAGATGTTGCTTTGACTAAATTTAGGATTGACATTGACTATGTCCTCAACTTAGATGGATTTGAGGATTATGCCCAATATTGGATTTAGTTTTGGAGCACATTGTCAAATTCTTTGAAAGACTACGGAGTCCTAATCCGGCTAAGGTGAGGTGACAAATTCTGTCAAATATTGATGAGATTGGTTGTAATGTCCGTGTTGATCAGATTGCAGGGATTCAAGTGTTTTTTGTACAATTACAGGGATTACTAGATTTACAAAACAAATATCTTCAACTTACTTGCAACCTGACCTTATTTAATTGTATTCGCAAAATATGTACCAAAGAAGTTATACTTAAAATATTTAATTGATTCCTTGATAAATTAAAACCTACCGACATATCTCATGTTATATCGTAAATTAATAATTAGTACTAATAACAATGATAGAGTCTAAGATAGTATTCCATTACCTTAGGATTGTGGCACAAATCAAGTCACTAGCAGGATCCATATCCTATAATGGATGTGTTCCACAGCTAACCTGAAACTCAAAATTGAGAGAAAAACAAATTGACACCATGTGAGACATCAAGTTATCATGAAGCTAGAGGAATTGGACGTACGTGCGTCGTCCTAGGTTTTGAAGTTTGAGTCCAACGATGAACTCCATCATGCGTATAATTTGTGCATGGTAGACCGCCAATGACGGGGGATATCGATTGACTTGACATGTCTCCACGAGAAGCCCTAATTTGACGTTGGTAAAGCTCGAACGTTTCAATTTACTTCTCCGCTTTAGTTCAAAAGGAGATTGGTGGTGGGTTACACGTACTTTTGATTCTGCAAATGTAAGTCACATTCCCAATTGACTAAAGGCTCTCTGACAAAGTAAAATAATGATCGGCGGATGAATGCATGTCAATAGGGTAGAGTCAGACCCGATAAATCTAAATTTGGATTCATTTCAGAAGAAAAAAATTAGACCTGATTCATTATATTTGTCGGACAGATTTTTAATAATCAAATTAGGATTTGAATCCGGCAGATCAATAGATCAACGGAGCGGTTTTAGACCAGTTTATCAATATATTAATTATTAATTTTTTTTATCAAAATATTAATTATTACTAATATGTCACATGACACCGTTATAAAGCCAAAAAATTTCATTAAAAATAAACTAGACAAACACCAAAAAAATCCAATTTATATCGAGGAACTTGATATGAATTGGATTTGGGGTTGGGGGGGGGGGGTTTCAATCATTTAATTGATTAATAATTATATATAACTTTGATAAAAGGCATTAGATTTTATTTTTTAAAAAAAGAGACTTTTATATTACAAACATTTCATATACGTAATTAAAAGTAAATTATATTTAATAAGTTAAAAAATAAACAAGGCGAATCATAAATGGATTGAATCGTTTGTGATTTGGATATGATCCGTAGAATAAACAGATTAACGAGTTCGGGTTACAAACGGATCAATGGGTCCAAAAGTTAGATCCATATCCATTTAATAGGTAGAGGTCTGGAGCTGCTTTGAATCAAAATCTGCTCCTTTGACAGGTCTAAATCCATAAGCGAAACGTGTAATTTTCATGTACTATTTGTTCTCTATTGCTTTAGTCTAAGTTTTACGTGTGAAGTGCTAATTGATCGAGATTATGAGAACCACAATGGGTGGGCAACTTATGAAGGTCATAGAGGGGGGTGAATATGACTTTATCAACTTTTTCGTCAAAAGATCATATCAGGGATATCAATATATAAAGCTATCCTGAAAGACAGATACTTAACGAGATAAAGAAAATGTGCAAGAAAGTAAAAGAACAAATAACACCAATACATTTTTTACTCGTAGAAACCCTGCAACCAGGGAGAAAAATTGCGTGTCCTTTACTCTTGAGGGACAATTTATTCCACTATGAAAATGACACTTTTTACAAGACTCTTGCACTCTAGGGATACATACACTTATGTTATCCTCCCTAGTCTCTCTATTGGTCTAACAAAGTTACATTCTCTCTTGCCTAAGTGTTTACAGATGAAAGGTTATTAGAAGCTTCATCTCAGAACTCAGCTATTTGTAAACTAATTCTTCATGAATCACATCTTACAATCTATCCTTAAGAAAACATGCAAAGACACTTCTCAAAAGATTACAACTCCGCTAATAGCACTAAACGCGGCTATCCTTTCTAGTCTCTCAGACTACTCTAGAAATTGTACTCCTTCTCTTGTTTCTAAGTGCTTACACATGCAAAGCTCTATGAGGATCGCAATACACGATGTTATCCCTACTAGTCTACCACACTAACTTGAAATCCATTTGGTCTTCTATCTTCGTTTCTACCTACGAAGATATCAGAAAGTTTATATCCATACACAACTATTACAAAGTTGGTTCTTAAGAACACTTCCAGGGTTGATTGTACTTACCAATTCGATCTCATGGAATGCAAGATGCAATGAATATGAAAAAGAGTTTTGTCAAACTCTAAGACTTACATACAATAGAAGAGAAAGCTTAGAGATATTATGGACATTGCAAGATGCACTAGACTCAACTTAAGAAACGCACCATGAGAGACTCTAAAAACACTCAAGCAAATAACCAAGCTGAAATGAATGAAGTCCCATCCATTATATAGGCCACAAAGATAAGTGACCTAAGGGCAACACCTCAGCCATGTAAGGCACGATTTGGACTTTAGTATTTGGCTATTTCCAGAGATGAAAGTGACAAATGATCAGCCATAGTCCAAGAAGAAAAAGACAAAAGTCCATTGCCCAAAGCATAATTAATATAAAATTTCTATATATTCTAAGGAAACAAGGTCATGGGTTGACAAAGAACCTTCCTAGCTAGCAGAAAAACTTCTTGGGTACCAAGACAAACAAATCTGACTCAACAAGACATATTAAAAACCAGAAGACATAAATTTCGGCTCTAAAAATAACTCATAAAGTTAAGTTATAAATGAGACAGACTGACCTAGGATAGGATGCAAAACTACCATCCTCAATGAAAAAACTATGATATGCAAATGCACATTTTATCTGATTACCAATGAGATCAGTAAGTTCTTCACTTGTTCTTCTTGCTTGAACACATAGACCTACTGATGTTGTATTTTGTTCCTTAGAAGGATTGCCAACAAACTCTATACCTACAACTTAATTATGAAAACAGAGAATATACGTCCCAACGTGTCTCATAGTTCACACATTTGATCGATTCAAACCTACTGCTTAAAGAGTTGTTTTCTACCACTTTCGAATTACACTAATTACATTAGAAAGGGGTAGCCTAAGAAACTTATGAAGGAGAATAAGTCGATCATCTCCATAATTTAGGTAAATTTGAAGTAAGTGCACAAGTTGAACTTCTGTACCTAAACAAATCTTTCTCTAGAAAAAAAAACCCTAGCAGAGGAAAATTTTTGAGCGCCACGCGATACCCAAAAAATAGTTTGAAGCCTTCACTCGTTCAGCAGCTTCTGACCTCGTCGACAATAACTTCTGGCTTTGTTGGCGTGTGCTATGGGGTGCAGCCAGACGGGCATTGGTCTCCAACCCGGTGATGGGCGTCGGAAGCGATGGGAGATCAAGGTGTAGTGGAGGGAAGTTTTGGTTCTCAAAAGGTTCCAGCAGGGTCAAGAATAAGGTACTGCGAAGGGTTAGAGGTGAGGTGAGGTGGATAAACTCACCGCTATTATCCCAAACCCACTTTGGTCGAGCGTCAGGGACGATGAGTCTGTTTTCGGCTAAGCTTGGAGCACGTCGAACCTTAGTTTCGAAGACTCGGATGTCGGTGTACTATGGTTTTCATGAAGAGGACGACGGTGGTGGGTGATGATGAGTCGTCGATTGAGGTTCTATTCTGGGTTGTCCGTTGGTGGGGGTTAAAGGAGAAGGGTGATGTTGGTGGTAGGGTGTGGAATAGAGGGTGGAGGCTGGATATCATTGTGGGCTGGGCTGTGACAAAACTGCATACTGAACTCCAATAGTGGACCTGGGAAAAAACTCATGGCTTGGTCTATTGTTATTTTCTTATTTTAGGGTTTGTTTATTTTTATTTTTTGTTTTTAATTGTTTTGTCAAAAATAAGTCAATACTTGTTTAAGGTTGGCAGAAGTGGGCTTTGTCCCGGGATGTGCACATTTGGTGTCTTGTCTGCTCTAGGTAGATTTTGGTTCGACAAGTAGGTGCACCCTCCTAGTGGCAAGATGAGATGTAGTGTCGACAATGTTCCTTGTTGGCAGCATGGTTGGAAAGCTTCTCAAAGTGAATTAATGCGTTGCCTTGGTCGCGTTATCTTTTCGATATTGTGTCGCCTTAATTGTAAAGTAAATGGAGTACTCAATGATGCACTCTTTGCTAAATGGTGCAATTTATTATACAACGTATTGGTTGAGTCTCTTGATAGTATTCTCTTTTCATATGGTTTAATTAGGCTTTATGTCCCCCACCATCAAGACTCAAGGATAGCCGCAATCCTTTACTTAAAAAAAAATAAAAATAATTAAGTGCACAAGTTTAATCCAAACTAACGCTACAGTAAAAGCGGATCGACTACCCTCCACAGGCAGTGAGAGACCACCTGCACCATAATACCTTATGTGCTCTTAAGAAGAATGGTTAATTAGATAATTACTATTGAAATGTCAGTAAAAATATGTAAAAATTCGGAGGCAAATTTCTTTCCGATTTGGGTCAGTTCCGATATGGTACAGTTTCTGACGCAATGGTGGGAGGCGACTGGCAGTAACTCCTCCAATCGATCTATCTCGATCTCATTTTCTCCTAACTCCTTTCTGAGCTCATCTCCGATGTCGTCTCCTTCAAAGAAGAAAACCTCACCATCACTCGCGCCTCCACCGACATGAACCGAAACTTGTACCTGTAACTGACAACCCGACCCGGCCCAGCGCGGACTCTGTCGTGCTTCTCCACGAGGCTGATTTGATTGCTGTCGAGCACAGCAACGTCAACAATGACATATGGGAGGTTAAGAACGACGTCGGCGACGATGAGTGATGACGATGACAATTGGGAAGGCGTGGAGAGTACGAAACTCGATGAGCTCTTCAACGCAACCACAGATTTTGTGGCGGCAGCCGTGATGGAGCGTTCCAAAGTCTCCACTGAGTCTCAACTGCAGCTCTATGGGCTCTACAAGATCGCCACCTAGGCTCTCTGTAGCGTTCCGCAACCGTTACCTCGTGGTCAAGATTGAGGGCCGCGGACCGAACTGATCGGTGCTCAGAGCAAGGAGAGATGAGGGTTTTCGCGTTGGGCGGCGACATTCCTGGCGAAGGAGTATTTCACGGTGGGCGGCGACGAAAATTTTAGGCGATCGTGAAAGAGGACATTCCGTCTAGGAGTAACTTTCCACTCCAAGGTTAATATCGGAAGCCAGAAAATATACAAAACATGCATTATTGAATTAACTCAAATCAAGGATTTGGATTGAGGCGGTACATTGCACCGCGGTTGTAAATCTCCACTAACTAGCAGTGGAGAGAACTCGTTTCCCAGTAAAAGGGATCGGAAGACAAAGCTCCTCTAGATACTGATAATAATAAAAACTTTCAAAAAGGATTTTGGTAGTGGCATACGTCGTGTCAAATTGTTAACAAATTAGATTAAACATGGTTGGGTTACTGGCCAGCAGCACCATCATCTGCGCTAATTAACCAATTAATCCTCCTCTGATTGAAATATTCTAGCTAATTGATACAATGTATAGAGCCAGCCCGCTAGCAATATATATTAATGAAGGGCTACAACATCGAAGAAGATGTAGAAGTACGTTGAGGCTAGAGAGATAGAATTGATTGAAATGGGGAGAGGGAAAGTGGAGCCGAAGAGAACAGAGAATCCGAGCAGCAGGCAGATGACGTTATCGAAACGCCGAAACGGACTCGTGAAGAAGGCATTCGAGCTCTCCGTTCTCTGCGATGCTGAAGTTGCCCTCGTCGTCTTCTCTCCCTCCGGCAAGGCCTTTCAATTTGCAAGCCATGAGTACGTACGAGCTTCTTGTAGCTGCTAGCTAGTAGTCTAGTACTCTTTAGTTATCTATAATTTTAGTAATATATAAAAAGTTCATACGTACATTGGCTATAGGTTATTAAGCTACTTAATTAACTGGTGCATCGATCTGCAGCATAAATAAAACGATTGAGATGTATAGAAGCAAAGTAGGATTAGTACCTCAATCAAGTAATCCCGCATGCTCAGTATCCCGGAATATGCAGGTATATATATACTTTCTAGTTCATAATAAGAATGTGTGATGAAATTATTGAAATATATTAGAAGACGTGCATCATTGAATAAATCAAATTAATCATTAGCTCAAGCGTGACCGGATTATTTCACTCTCCTTAAGACAAATTAAATCCTGAATGTTATTGTGCCATGACTTCTTAGTTTTTTCCTTGAGAATCTCTAGTCAAAATTGATGCAAAACGTACGTCCATACTAAATATAACCATGGTAAATTAGCAGCTAATCTTAAAAAGATAAGAGGCTTGATCAATGTGGAAATATTAGATCGATGTGAAAAAGAAGCTATGTGCATGTACGTAAAGGTCTTAATTCGTATGCATTATAAAATGATCACTATTTTGATTCGATCCTATATATTGATCTTTCTGTACGTTTTGGCTATGTGATGACAGTTTTGGAGGAATGAAACTGAGGAATTGCGAAGGTCGATACAGAACTTGGAAATAAGGCTCAAGTAGGTTACATATATTGATATATATATATGATGAGCAACTGCATCGATCGATCTAGCTATCTGTATATGGTTTCCACGTTTATTATATTGATCAGTAAGCACGACTCTTAATTTATGTATAGGAACTTAGCTGGAACAGAGCTATCAGTATTGGGCGTGCAAGAGTTAAAGCAGCTGGAGAGTCAATTGAAAACTGGGGTTGAACGCATCCGCTCTAAAATGGTATATACTGTTTCTGTTTGTGCATGTAAAATTTACAAGTACGTAGCTATATATAACTAGCTGGCTAGCTAGCACGCGCGTAAATATCTATAGCTGATCGATTTGTACGTATGCCTGCCTCAATTTAACTATCAGAGACGGATTCAATCCGAGAATATCAGCTTGCTGAAAAGGAAGATACGTGTGTTAGATGGTAACATGCACGGTTAGTTGAAAGATAATTACAGTTAATTAATTAGTACTAATTTGGAGGGATTGATATCGACGTATATAATTAACTACGTGCAGCATAAAGCAATGCAAGAGGAAAACATACGTTTGCAGAAACGAGTGAGAGTTTGTTTATTTACGTGCCCAACATTTTACTCTAATTTCGGACGATCCAGATAAACTAATTAACTGTGTATGCTAATAATTCGAGGTTAAGTTGCGCGAGCTTGATGAGTATATATGGTGTTGCAAGGAGCTCAATGTCGACTTTGGGACCAAGTGCAGGCAACATTATTGCATTTCAATCCTAGCTAGCTAGGTTATTAATAACTAATACAAATATACGCATTAGATATGAGCATTAATTCACAGTCGATCTTTAATATAAATTTGATTTCAGGGCCTCGACTTCCTCGGAATATCATATTTCTGCTTGCTGTATGTACGTACTGTTGTTCGAATTCGCCGGCGGCTACCTGAATGCCCGACCTGGAACTAGCAATTTTCAATTTGAAAAGGCACACTGTTGAAGTGTCGTTATATGCTTGTAGTTGTGTGTCTGCGTCTTCTCAGTTTTCTAATGTACATGCATTCAGTCATTTAGGTTTAAACTTTTGATGCATGTAATTGGTAATTATCGTAGTTGCAAATGTATAATTAAACTGCTGAAAAGTTTGTCGTCCGATCTCGTGATCTCTTGTGTGACATATATATATATATATATATATTGTACGTACGTGAACTGTGAATCTTGTTATCTATATGTAACATACTCTTCATGGAAGATTAATTATGCATTCATTATACATATACCAGCAAAGACCCATGCCACTCGATGAAAGTGATATTGAAACATATTTATAAGAGTTATTTTTTTGTTTTTCTAGTTTTTTATTATTTATTTTGTTTTTTTATCATTAAGAATAATTTTAAAATTTTAAAATTTAATACGACTTACGACACCAAACTCATGATTGTTTTATTATAGTAAAGATATATATATATATATAGCTAGCTAGAAGTTCAAAGACCCACACAATAAAAATGTTTAACGTATACTCTAAGAACATGTACGTAATTCATTTATATTAACTCGGGGATGTTTATTTTAAAAAGAAAATCATCCACTTAGAAATTAATTTTATAAAGAATTGAACTCCTAACTTCTCAGCCTATGAAAATAACATCAGAGTGGTCAGCCACTGCACTACCAGCAGTTGGTTGGGATGGCTTGAAACCTAAGAGAAGGAAAAAACAATATTTTTATTGCATTGTGATTGGTCTCGAAAATCTTATATTCTACAAATACAATTAATCAATTTTATCTACTTTCTTTATATACAGTAAATGTGAATATATATGTTATAAGATCGTTTAATTTTATGAGGGCATCAAATACACGTTTCATTATCAATTAACCAATTTTTAAATGCTGGAGCATTAAACTTTAGTAACCTTTTTTTTTGAAATAAAACTTTAGTAACCTTAGCACATTACAAAACTCAAAAGAACCTTAGTGAACACTTCAATAAGTAAAACTGTAAAACAAGTCAAGTAGCTAGCTAGGTAACTAGAGAAAAAGAATAAGAAGATCGAGAGGACTCTCCTCCTTGGCCCAAATGTAATTTTGGACGCAAATCAATAAGGATCTCAGCAGTGCTTTTCCTCCTCCGGCCCACAACCAATTCCAACTCCTCTCTCTCTCTCCTCCATTTCCATTTACCACTCTCGAACCCCCACAAGCTCGTCTCTCCTCTCTCTCTCTCTCTCCAATGGCGGCCTTAGCTCGCATCTCTAGGCAATCCCTTAGCTCCGTCACCCAATCGTCCCAAACCGCCGCCGCCACCATCCTCCACCGCGCGCTCGCCACCGAAGCCGCGAAAGCCATATCTCCGTCGTCGGATCGGGTCAAGTGGGACTACCGAGGCCAGCGGCGGATAATTCCACTCGGCCAGTGGCTCCCTAAGATCGCCGTCGACGCCTTCGTCGCGCCCAACGTCATCCTCGCCGGCCAGGTCACGGTCAACGACGGAGCCTCCGTTTGGCCCGGTTCGGTCCTCCGTGGCGATCTCAATAAGGTCACCGTCGGCTTCTGCTCCAATGTTCAGGAACGGTGTGTACTCCACGCCGCTTGGTCCTCCCCTACAGGTTCTGCAATTTCCTAACTTTTATTTTTATCACTCTTTGAGTTTTAGATTCACGTTTTATGTTTATTGTTCGGTTTGAAGTTATCTGCATTTAGAATGAGGTCAATTAAAGTAATTTAGCTTTGAATTGGTACATTTGAGCACAGTTTCTGACTATGTTAGGTTGATTAGGCTAAATTAGCGCAGAGTGTGAAGGCTTTTCTATAGCCAATAATGCTTGAACTCGTATGTAAGCACGGTTTCTTACTAGGCCTAAAAGAGTTTTGGTTTTGGGATTTGGTGGTGGAGGGAAAAGGCTTGCATTAGGATGAGTGGTTTTCAGGTGTTGTTGTCATTCTTATCTTGAATACTGATCAAGGTGACTGAAAGGCCGACTCGGATGAAATGTGGCTCTTTGTTGGAAGTAGTAGTGGAGGTTCTATAATGAATTCCCAGCTTGATAGCATACTGAGTATATGAAGCAAAAGTAAACAAGAGAGTTAAGTCAATTAACTAAAAAAGAGGTCTCCATGTCATTCATGCCACAGCATATAAGTAGCTCAGTTAGTTCAGTACAAAAGATAGGAGAACATGTGGTCTCCCACAAGAAGCCACAGGAAATAGATTGAGCCGATTGAGTTGGCCCTAGTTGGTTAAGCCCAAAACAGTTGATCATCATCGGGAGTGAATGTATAGTTTGTGATGGCGGATGAGAGTGCAATGTAGTGGCTAGAGACTCAAGTTGATATAATTTGAAAGATAGTGCAAATGGCACAGTTTCATTTGTTTCCTAAAAGTTTTCAGATTTGGAGGACTCATGTCAGACAATGTATTATATCAATGCTATAGACCAGAAAAAAGACCCTGGGCAATGAATCCTCGAGATCTCTATTTCCATGTACAGCTACTTGGAATAGGTCGATTAAGAAGTTATCCAATCCTATTTTCATTCTTGAATCCCTGCCATAATCTAGTTAGCTATAGCAGCTTACACTAGAAATTTTCTTTAAAGTTTCATTCAAAGAAAAAAAAGAAGAGTTTTTGTGTCAGTCCGTTTGTGTATGTGTGCTATGAGCAAAAGAGGAGGCGTTGAATTTTGACCATCCCGTTCTCCTTGATATTACTTTCAGTGTAGGGGCAAAAGCTGTTCTCAAAGTTAAATGATTGGTTTATGCTGGCTTAATGCCTTTCATTATTCTTCATTTCTCTGGGAAGTGCTTTTGGTGGTGGAAGTGGCAGTATTATAAAGTGAAGTATAGAGGTGTCTTGTGGAAAAATGTGCTGTTTTTGTAACTTTATGAACTTCTTTGAGCATTGAGTATGTCTAGTATTTTTTTTTAATTTTTTTTTTTTTCATATGCCTCTTATCTGGTGATAATTGGATTAGATTAGCTGCTCTAGTATTGTGTGTAACACGTAGTGGCATACCGTGGAATCTTGTTAATTCACTATTCTTTTTATGGCTTCATCCAAATTTATCTTGTTATGTTGTCCGGTTATGTTATACCCATCAGACTGAATTCCTGGGCTGACAGATATCCTAAGCTCATTTGTCATGCACTATTCTATAGAGAATCACTTCTTGTGAGAAACAGCAAGGTCCTTTGTAATTCTTCGAGTTAGTGGCTGCAAGGTCATCTTATTCAGGAATTAGTAATCCTTCGTGTTCTAGCATTTAGTAAATTACTCATGCCGTCATTTCCTCATCTCATCATTTGTTGGATTTTGGGGAGTGTGGGCTGAGTTTTCACAAATTGATCACATGAATGATCACTCCACCATATATGGATTGTCGTCGTTTATCTTTTCTCTCGACATGTATAGCAAGCTTTTATGCAGAATTATATTCAAGTGAGATTAATCTTTCTGTGGATCTGCTGAGATGGTTTATAATATGCAACCTCTTGCCTTATCTCAGGACTGCCAGCCGATACTTCCATCGAGAGGTTTGTGACTATCGGTGCATACAGTCTGTTGCGGTCCTGCACAATTGAGCCAGAATGCATTATTGGGCAGCATTCTATCCTTATGGAAGGTTCCTTGGTGGAGACCCATTCTATCCTTGAAGCCGGGTCCGTGGTTCCCCCAGGGAGGAGAATTCCCGCCGGTGAACTTTGGGCTGGAAATCCGGCAAGATTTGTCCGGACTCTGACCCATGAAGAGACATTGGAGATTCCCAAACTTGCCGTTGCCATAAATGATCTGAGCAAAGAATATTTCCAGGAATATCTCCCTTACTCCACAGTATATTTGGAGGTTGAAAAGTTAAAGAAATCCTTGGGAATTTCCATTTGATAAGTTTCATCTTCATTTTTCAATGTTTAGTTGGAGGCTTTCCTTGTAAGGAAATAAGCAGCTCCGGGACATAGAGCGAAATCATTTTGTGTGTCTATCTTGTATTTCAATTGAATTATTTTGGTATATCAATCGACAATGGGATGTGTTATAGTAGTTGATTCGCAACGCCTATCAGAAAACTCTTATAATCTGTTTCCGACTGTTGTTAAAGCTCAATTTCTGTGATAGCTGGATATCATCTGATACATGGCATTTGCTGCTTTATTTTATTTGATACATATGGCATCTGAAACGTATATTCCGTTTTGCCTGATTTGGGATTATAGATTCATATGTTTGGTGAAAAGTATTATTTGCTCCCGGCCACTCGGGCTGTGACTTCTAGGCCGAAAACCTAAAAAAAAAATCGAGTCGTAATTGAAAAAAATTGAAATTGAAGAAAAATCGAACCAAAAATGGAAAAGTGGAACCAAATCGAAAAAAATTGATTCGGTTTCGATTTTTCGATCTGAAAGAACCGAACCGAAGCTGTTTAAACCAAATTCGAGTTATACGACGTCGTTTTATACTTTGGTTGCATTTAGTTGTCGTCTCAGACTCCAACTCATATATAAGTGAAGTGTATAACCCTAATCGCACAGCCCCTTTCCATTACCTAAAAACTCAATTAAGCAGCCCTCCAAAAAACTCTACTCTGCAACTATGGTGGTACGTATACCCTGGTAAGCGACTTTTTTCTTCTCCTCTATTCGATTCCGTTATCTGTTTTCTCTAATCGAAATCATGAATTTGAGCTTTGATTATGTTTGTGTGTTTCATTTTGTAGTCTCTAGTCACGAACGGGTTCTAGCACATTTTGCGCGGGCTGAACACCTACGTGGATGGCTAGCAAAAAATCATGTTTTCTCTCACCTTCATCAATATGAACAAGTGGTTCCTTCATTCATTTTGGTCACGCTAATCTTAGATCTATGTACTTTCCTATGATTTATCACTGCTTATTTCGTATACAGTTGTTTGTATAATCTCTAAGTTTACAATTGTTCATATTTGATGTGTTGTAATGGTGTGGTACTGTGGTTGGAACTCAGCGCTATCCAATTAAGAATTTGACAAGTTGATGCAAATACTGGGATGATCTTGAGAGGTTCATAAAGATCAGGTAACTCTCGAGTCTCTAATGCTCTTATTGCTTATTGTTTCTAGTTAACAAGTATTTTTGTAGCGATAGTTATTATTAAGTTTTTGTTAGAAAGCATTGTGGATCAAGTTTGTAGTCAGCCTCTCGCGATGCAGTCGACAATTCACTCGCTCAAGCAAATCAGTCCATCTTTGAGGATCATGCTACACATTTAGGTTGATTTAGTTAGCTTAATCGAGTTTGCTTTTCACCTATCATAATATGACTAATATATAACATATGCATATAATTTTGCCGCATGTATCAAATTGAGTTTGGAGCTACGTAAGATTTCTTTGTGCTCACTACTATTTCTGAGCTTGTTTGCAAGTTTTTTTTTTAAAGAATGTGTTTGCAGGTTTTTATCTTTTAAAAAAATTGTAATTGATGGGTGCATTACTTACAGGTTTATTATTGCTGGAGATCTCAAGTGTTATACAATGAAGATTCAATGTTGAATGTGGTTTTTGTTTTATCATTCTGAAATTTTTATTTTATTTTTTTGGGATATTTATATTCACAACTTACTAGTATGAACTTTGTATTCAAACTTTAGAATGGACTTGTAATTTAGTGACTGAACTTGCTTAATTTCATTGCTGCTGAGAGTTTGATATCACGATTCTCAACTATGATCTTAGCAGCAATTTTCTTTTGTTAAAAAGTAACAATATTTTGTAGGTTGATTTGGTTTTGAACTTTATGATATGGAGTACTGTATTTTCCGAAGAAAAAAATTATAGTTCTAGACAGATTTAGATTTATTTATTTTTTATAAAAAAAATGAGAAAAAACCAAACCAAACTGAACTATCTGTGATCGGTTTTTGGTTTAGGGTTTAAAATATGGACAAACTGAACCGTTAAAAAAATTTGATTTAATTTTTAGTTCAGACAAATAACTGAATCATTTAAACCGATTAACAGTCCTAGTTGGTATTCTAAGCTTCAGCTACCTTGATGATGGCTATCATTTGCATTCTTAAATTTGAACGGAAGATAGATACAAGTGTGAAGCACCAGGTATTGATGACTCTTAGGCTGTAGAAGAGAATGGATGTTCTTAGGTAGACGGCGGTGACCTGATATGAGGAATGCCTCTAAGGCAGACCGCAGACTGCGGTGCTACACTGATCTTCTTGCTCCGGCCAGCATCCTCCTAGCCTGTAGAGGCTGGCACCGGCTCTTTTGATCAAGTTTTTGTCTCGTCTTCAATGCATATACAGTATAGCTAGTTGCTTAATTTCAGTTTATCTTCTTGGACATGCACCTAGTCGTGGATAAAAAGGGACAAATAATTAGGTTAAGCATGATGCATGGCTTCGCCCATATGGGTTGGTGAATATGCAGACGTAGGTTCTGTCTTTGAGTGGAGATATATATAATTAGACTCTACAGTGTGTGACCAGCTCCATTACCATGCACATTATGAAGGCGGCCTTGCCACTATAATACGGTTTATACCATAGCTAGTGTTGAATATACTTCTTCTAGCTTAGTGGATGCAGAACAATATAATGCTCCCAACTAGAGAGCACCCTTTGACTTCAAGAATTGGGTCTAAGTTGCTTCAAAAGTTGGAAATCATGTATATGAACATCGATCTAATTGTACGCTAATCCGGTCGAAATGTGTAAATGCTTTCTGGGTTGGATTTTTTCTAATGCCAAGAACTTTTCAACAATCCATTAGGCCATCTGTAACAATAGAGGTTCTATACTTCATAATAGAACCCTCATAAAAAATTTCATCTCTAATTCATCAAAATTTTAGTCTCATACCTTATTCAAGATTCTAAAATAGCACCTGATATGAGGTATAGAATCTGACGCAGCGGAGAATATAGGTTATCAAGCGATTAACCTAGAAAGAACCAAGATAAACTGGAATCCACCAGATTTTGAGAAAAGTTCTCGTTTTTGATTAATGATATGAAAGATGCGTCTAGCAGCCACAAAAAGGCGCTTAAATACTGAAACAAAACCCTAGGGCGATAACAAGCGGGCCCACGGGCAAAATAAAAATAAATCCAAAAATAAATAAAATCCTAAAATGGTCAAAAAACACAAAAACACGTTTTTCGAGGCCGAAACGACACCAGATCGAAAAATGGAGCATAATCCCCATGCTATGCTCCATGGGGACCCATTTTATTTCATCGTTCCCTTTCCGGAAAGGTATTATGCGCCCAAATCGGACACCGTTTGCCAGACCTGCAGTTTACCGGTTTTACCTTTCCGACGAGCGAGTTCTTCTTCAATCTTCAATGCCATATGTTCTACATCAGAATCTTAAAAAAAATGGTGGGCCAGGTAGGTAGCAAAAAAACTGAATTGAAAAAGAAAAAAAAAACTGACGCGTGGAGGAAGCGAAAGAGAGAGACGCGCAGAAGACAACAAGCTTCATGTGTGAGTGGAAGCAAGGCACGAGTAGAAATGCTACCTTGGCAGAAATGAGCCCAGTTGTCGGCTGACATAAGTTGCACATGCACAATCAAGTGTTATATATGAAACAATTAAGTGTTAATTAATAATTTTTAATTAAAAATTTTAATAATAGATTATTTTAAATTAAAATAATTTGGAAAATTATTATAGAATACAATATGTATATTTTAATATTAAAAAAAATTATAATAAAGATTATGAGTTTTAAAGTATAAGGTATATGACCCATGGTTGGAGATGAGAAGATGAGTCTATTATGAGGTATAGAACCTTCATTATTGGATATGGGAATGTCCTATAGTGAATAGTGATTTTACAAGGTTATATTATGAGTTATAGAACCTTCATTGTTAGAGTCTTAGAGATGATCTTACACCACCAAATAAAAATAAGGAATAAATGACTTTCGAAATAGATACACCACTTTAAACACAATTATTAATGTCATCATGATCATCAACCCCTCTGTATGCATCCATTTGGCAACAATTCTAGAAATTCATGGAATATTTGCCAGTTCAATCTCACTGTAATATGAACATCAAGTACGGTCCAAATAGAAACTTAATTGGGAGTACATATTAGTATTATTTGGAGTTGACAAAGACATTTTCTTGTGCAAATTTGACTATGTCATCAACCGCAAAGGTCGTAGTATCATATCGGAGAGAACTTAATGAGAAATTTCATACGAGTGTTCTTACTTCTGATATTTCTATTAGATCTTCCACGATACGACTACAAAATAAAAATAGAACAGTAGCTAGCCTTCTTCTATTTATGTGCAAATCCCACCTTCAAAGTGTCCATACTTTTCTTGTTTCTTATATATTGATAAGCAACCCCATTTGCACCTAATGTTCATCTGTCTGTTCATTCATGTCTTCTAATTCGATCGCCGACGATCCATATGCATATTGCAGATCAAAGGTGATCGACTGTGGTGATTCCATCCTATTATACATTTATACCTTAACCAGATGCATGCATGAATTGTTGGTCTTGTTGTTTTGCTGAGACATGTGAGATGTTGGAATGGCTCAATCAAATCAAATCTCCCAAGACTCGGGTCCTTTGATATGATTGAGCCGTGCCAATATCACAGTTTTTCATCAGTACAGTATATTTCCGCCATGCTTTTACGTTTCGTTAGTAGCTGTATACATTTTCGGATGATATATATGATTCTTGTTAAGTATATTACATGTTACAATATAACTTTGATAAGCTTACCTGAGATTTTGAGAACAGCGGAATCGGAAGTCATCGCCAACTTCAATGCCATACCACACTTATTAAGAGCACCTGCACTGGTGCTCTCCGGTAGCATGAGCAGAGGCGAGAAATGGCGGGCCCGGCCAGAAATAGTACGTTGACCGCGTTGAAAAAGCAGCTGCACAACCAAAAATTGCTCGCTCGAGAGCACGAGCAGCAACAGGTGCTCCGGTGCAGGTGCTCTAAGGTACTTTGCTCCACTCTAGAAACCACTCACGTCAATATTCAAGGGATCAGAAGTTCAGAACTGATCGATGATGACACATTAAATTTTAACAGTTTTAGTCCTTTTCTAAGTCTAAGTAGTTTGAATGTGAAGTGAAGCTGTAATGTTTAAGGAATTCTTTTTTCATCGTTTGAAGCTTGATGAACATATATATTAGGATCAAGAATATCATCAAATTTAGGATGAGATTTTTAACTGTCAGATACTCAATTCAGAGAAAAGCTAGCATAGCATACAAGGCAATACATGGAATTTTAAGACGTGTAGTAGTGAAAATCAAATGCCCATTGTAATGAAGAAAAAGGCATGTTTTAAATTATGATTTGGTATTCAAGGTTGTTCATTCAGATTCTTCCTCGGAGTCTCTTCCTCTTGCTATGGAGCAGTCTATTTTCACTTTGTAATACAATCCGAGTAGGTAAATTATCTTTTTGAGGTAACACCTAGAAATTAAATCACTTTACATTACAGGCTCATGTGACTTATTATTCATATGTATCATCAAAGTTTTGATTTTTCCGTTGCCTTTTCCGGAGACGTTTTCGTTGCCCTTTAGTGAGTCCAACACCAGCTCCACTGTCCAGAACAGTGTCTGTGGTATGCATTTCTAACTGTCCTCGAGGAAGAGTAACATTAGTCTCATCACATGGAGTCTCATAACTCAACACATTCTGCTGACCTTGAACTGAAGTGTCACTATTCTCTTGCTCCTCTTCCACGTAGCTTATGGACACCAAAGAAGTCAAAATTGGTTCCTCAATAATCTCCACAGAGCTAGTACCATCTTCATTATCAGTATCACTATTCTCCATGTCCCTATTCTTCAGTGGCAACGGCTCAGAATAAGGCTTCTTCTCCATCCACTTCCATCTGTTGTCCAATGCATCCTTGGCTGCTCGGTTCATCGCAACCTCTTTTCAAAGACTATAGGTACCTCTTCCCACGCACTCACCGTCGACTAAACACTCAACAGTACCGTCTCTCTCCCAAGAATCTACAAATTTGAGACGCATGTGGTTCTTTTGACACAACTCAAGAAGCTGTGTGTTTGGATGTATTTGTATAGTCTCCAGAGTTACTAGCGGCTCCAACAAGCCCTTGAACACATGCCACACAACCTCAATGGAGTTGCAGTCCACGAATACTGCCTCGATTATGGACTCGACAACATCCGCTAGGTCTTTGTGAGCGTCGATGAGACCGTTGGAGTGCAACGGATACTCAGAACCGCCTGCGAAAAGTCTTGGATTTGTTCCACCAGGTAAGGCTTCTTGAGGCGGAGATAGCGGTGGAAGCCATGCCGAAGAGCCACACGTGCGAGTTTCTCGGTGTCGACGTTGACCGCACGGAGGCGGGTCAGGTGTCCCGGCTGCAAATGGGGATATAGAGAGTAGTGTTCACGGCAGATGAGTAAACTCAGCACCGAGTCGCCTACGTACTCCAAACGCTCGTAAGAAAAGCTGCACATGCTAGATGAATGTGTGAAGGCCTCTTCCAATAAAGCCTTGTTCTTGAATTTGTACCTGATGATGTGCTCCACTTCTTCGAGACTCGGTTCCGTTGACATGGTCTCTGACAAGCTTTGGGGTTGTGCTTCCATGACTGGTCTAAGTTCTGCTTCTTCCAGATCTTCCACGAAGTCGTTTTTCGGGTTGTGTTTGAACCTGGACTGAGCTGGCTCAGGAGAAGTGGAATCTGAATGGACTCGTTTCATTATCGGAGGTTTGCTCTATCAGAAAAACTAGAGATCAAACCAATGTTGTTGTGTTTGAAATTTGCTAGAAGTCCAGAACTGAAGTCTCTATATATCCGCACACTACTTTATAGTTTCGACTTTCCTACTGTAATATGGACGCTAAGCTTTCCTGTGCTCTACTGGATTAAGCTACCATCTTTCCTAATATGTTTGGGAAAAGCTGATCCTATTATCAGTTCACTACTATAATTTCTCGTGTATTTAGGAAATGAAATAACTGGAAAATCTAATTTTGATGACTAGAGGATTCAGAAAAGGTATATCATTCTACAGCACTACAGCAGGAAGCAAAACAGAACATTACCAAATTGTACAAACAGAATTCGTTCGCCTAATTAAAATAGATTGGTATCTGTTCTCTTGAAGCTTAACTGGAGCACATGAACCGAACTGTCTGAACACTGTTAAAGAGAACCTGTACAGCAGACAACATCTAATGATCCATTGGTGTTGGAGTATATGACAACACGAGATATATAGTGCTATAGACATGCACATTGGAACTATGATTGCCATCATTCTGAGCTTCCCCAGTAAACAATGAAGAGCCACGCCCAATTTCACCCCCGCAAAATATTCCTCCAAATGGAACGGCAGGAAAGTTTTCAACAAAGGGAGAGCTATCCACATTGACTTGTTTAAAGAACGACTCACCACGGCCACAGCAAGAGAAGATAAAACCCCCAATTACTTTGCTTGAGTGATGGCAATCTTTTGAATTTTCATCCATCTTCAAGCTTTTTAAGCTTATAGAGAGTTTCTTAGACGAGGATAACGCTGTTTGGGGATCTGGACGATAGAAGTGGAAGTAATCACCAGTTTTGATGCCAACATCATTGACAAAAAGGTACGATTCATCTCCACTGTGGAAAACCATCATGTCAATATTTGAATTTACCATTAATGCTAAGATAACTCACTTCACTACAAATAACGGCTACTAAACCCAAGATAAAAGTTGACAAAAGGAGATAGAGAATTAATTTTCAAGTCCATCAATTAATATCAGGAAGGAAGGCGATAGATCATGCTAGGGATGAAAGATCTTAATATTTTTAGATCTAAGAACACATGCAACATCCACAACGCAATAAGGTGAATTGATGAAAAAGTAAATTTGTATTACCCTAGAACTCCATGATAGTCCAAGGAAGTAACCAGCCTACGATTCTTCGACCCTGTAGCGATACTTCTTCGTTTAATAACCCCAATGAACAGATCAGAAGAATCCACTTGATTATCTAACTGTCAAAACAGTAAGTGTAAGAATTTATCAGGTGTTAAACATTTTTGAAATTAATTTACATCTATTACTTTCAATTTAGTAGTCTAACACAAACCAATACTTCAAAGTCAACTGCCAATTCGTGCGATGTTTTAAATGCAGTCTGGAGTTTGGACACTTTTACCTCATCATTAATATCATCAAGCATTCGTTGACCATCAAGAATCTCAGGGTGTCCTTCTCTTCTAGCAGTGAGCCAAGTACAATCAGAGTCACTTGCTCTAACAGAGACAGCTTTGTGTATGGGACCTACAGTTGACACTCCTTCTGCTAACGCAATTTGGAACTGAATATTCCCTGTACCTTGGCATTTATAAAAAAACGTATTATGTGATGGCCAAACGTGTTCGGCTATATGACAAAATAACTTTATAGAACAAATAGCACCCCTAATTCTACTACACAGTTGTTAGACTTAATGAATGCCAGCCAAAGAAATTCCCATAAATATTAGAAGAAGTAAGCAAACAAATTAAACGAAATAATTCAGAAACCAAACATCTGTCAAAGCTTGTGAGCACACACTGAAGCATAACAGATGGAGTCTGGAAATTACACTCATAATAAGAACTAGAACTAGGAAAATGCAATTCAAAGAAAGGCATGGAAAAACCATCATTTGTTAAAATTAGAAATAGCATGCATCTCAAGTTTAACATCAATTGTGAATTCATGCAATATTTGATGAGCCATGACTCCCAAGTTGACTCAAACTAAAAGGAAAGAAAGAAATTGATGTAAAGGGTCTTCACAAAAATTGGGTCAGATTTAGCAATAAGTGACATGCATGTTTGTTTTAGCAATTTAAACAGCAGCCTAACTGGGAAAAGCATGCAAAAAACAAACTTTGTAAATGAAAAAAATTACCAGATGAGTTTTCTTTGTCCCTGGCAAATATAAGACCAACAGCAACTGGAAGGTACTTTTCCCCCATAGCAACATTTCTACACTCATTCTTACTTTTAAACAAAAACCGACCCTTCTCATCACCGACAATGACAGTTTCCTTGGGCATAGAACAATCTGCCAAAAATGGACATTGAGATATGATCAACTGAAACCAGCTAAAAGCTTTGCCTTAGATAAATATATGTCTTCAAAGGGTAAATATTAACACTTTTATCCTAGGAATTCATATGCACAAAAAACAATCTTTTGCACTTCTACCATTTCTTAGCCATTATTGTCTATTCACAATTGATAAACGCTTATGAACAAGAAACCAGTTGTCTCCTTTTCTTCTGAAATACTATCAAATTAAGGAAGGAAAAAGTCATACAGGATATAATTTTATAGAGAGGAATACTCACTCAATGCATCAACAACTGGTCTCATATTACTATACCCATCCTGTAGTATAAAATATTCCAAGTGTAAGTAATGCAACGAATTCGGCAGAAGCCGATAATTTTTTCACAAAAGCTAATATGAACAAGTACAGGTACAGAAACTTACTCCAAACAGTATAATCCCTACTGGGAATGTGCAATCTGAAGTAGATGCTGTGTAATCCTTAATATCCGTGAGAAACTTATCTATCAGGACCTCTTGCGGTTCCTAATATCAGTGGAAACATATTATGAGTCAATAATCTGTCATAGTTTGAACTGCAAATAGAGCTACAAATATCCACCAACTTCACGAGAAACTGATAATGAACAAATGAAAACTGGATGTCCCAAGTTCCCACATCTTAAATACATTCTAAAATATAGAGAAGAAAGCGTTTTAAAGAGGGTTATCCTCACCAATGTACTCGTTGATAACAGCGATAACAGCGGGATAGCATCAACTTTCAAACCCGGCACATATCCAACAGTCAAAACGATGCCATAGTTCCCATGCTCTGCAGGTATCGGGCCTTCTTCGTCACTTACATCACCAGAAACATCCCATTTCACCTAACCAACACAATAATTCAAACTCTTACGCAACGTCACCCAAGCCTGAAACTTCCTAGGCAATAACCGAAACAAACAAAACAAAAACTATCAAACCTCCTTGATTTCATGGGTAACAGCATCTCTTCCAAGAATACCATACGCAGTAGAAACCACAAACGGAACTCTGGACCCAAATTTTTTCAACATCTAAACACAGTATACAAAACACAAACAAAACGATTCATGCTTCTCATCCAATCAAAATGTTTAGTTCAGTTCAGCTCAGCTCACTGAGCTCAAATTAAGTAAGAAAAACAGCAACACATACCAGCTTGCGAACATCAAACAACCCAAACCCACTTCCAACATTAGAAATGATGAAATGTGGTCTTATCGGCTCCGCTAGAACCTTCTCAGTGACCTCTTCCCAAGCAACCTATCAAAAACCATTCGATTACACAACGCAAATCAAAATAAGTGCACAACTTTTTATGGGTTTTGTGACTGAGTAAAAACCTCGAGATTTGGATTGAGAGAGAGGGCGGAGGCGAGTTTGGGGCGGGAGAGAATGCGAGAGCAGACTTGGGTCCATGATTTGCTGACGCAAGCGGCGGAGGCGAAGGCGGAAGAGGGGAGGCGGCCGAGGATGTTGTGAAGGAGGTCGTCGTTTAACAGAGAAAACAAGGATGACCCACCTTCCGCCGTTTTGGGCTGCTTTGCTTTGCTCTTGGTGGTCGACGATGATGACGCCTCGTCGGCCATTATCATATGAGTAGGACGAGAGAGGAGAGAGCTTGAGTTACTTCTGTTTAGGGGTGAAAATGAAGCAACTCAGTAAAGTCATGGAAATAAATTAAAAGGGACATGTATGCAAAGGACCTATATGCAAAAGAGCAAGATATTAAGGAATATAGCATAAATGAATAAATTTATGAAATTGTTATGGCCAAATGGGTAAATTTAAGGCTGGGCTAGTAATTAAGAATGCGTGAATATATTATTTTATTTGTATTTTTCGATTATGTTATATTAGTGTCCGTCGTCAATGGTTAATGTCATTACGGGCTCCCAGCAGTGGCGGAGCCAGCCCAAGGCTCCCCTGGGCTTAAGCCCGGGTGAAAATTTTGAGCCCAAAAAAAAACCTACTTCAATGAAACTCAAAATATCAAAGAAGCCTCCATTGCACAGACACTCCGTTAGTTCATTTGCAGTTTGCTAGTTGCAGATAGATTGAAGACGATTGAAGAGATCTGAGCCGCTGAGCAAAACTAGCAAAGACCCAAAACACCAAAGGAAGCCTCCATCGCTGTCTATCAAGGTTTGTTATTCGTTCTTGCTTCGTTGTGTTTGAAGTAATTTTCTACACCCACCAAGACCATTTTGGGTTTTGAATCGGGGAGGCGCATGTACGTTGGGTGGATTAAGGATCAATGTTACAAGGTTGGACCAACATGGGATGTGAGGTTCTGTTTAAGAGGTCCACCAGATCGGAATTCACTGCTCGGTGTTATTTGCCAGAACCCTACGGGTGGATCCATGCATATCCAACCATGGACTTGCAGGTTCTGATTCTCACAAGAGTATTCATATTTGTCATCCACCTATAAATGCATAGTTTAGTTTGAGACAATTCTATTACTATCAGATGTTTCAGGTGTAACTTCAGACAGACTGCTGATAAATACCGGCCAGAGTGGAAGTCAATCTTGCCATCATGCATGCTGCTATATATGAACATAATCTTGTCTATAATTGCTTGTGTATTACATTATTTACATACAGGTACTTGAAAAGTGTCCTTAATTAGCTACTAGCTTAATCAGGTGAAAGAGACTATCGTATGTGTACCTCTCCCTTAAATTCTGGCTCAACGGGATTGACAAGAAGGATGGCTTCTGGAAAGTCCAAGGCTTTACTTCTATGTGGTAATCGGTCACCAAGAAGCGGCATATATCGTTGCCTGTTGTCTGCTATTGCCATGTACCGAAACCTGCAGGTATGTATGTTCGATTCATACTTACATCACACAGTTTTGATCAAGACAGATAATGTAAACATTGGCATTTTAATTGCTGTACTTTTCTTTCTGAAGCTTGAAAACAATCCTAGTCTGGGGAAGGTTGAAAGGAGGCCATTCTTTGAAGTGCTCATAGATTGCATACGAATAGAAGCCTGTTGAATTACGAAGCATTATGAACCTGAAAGATCATGACTAGTCTATATCATTTGTCATCGCATCACAAATATACATTCTCAATTCAAAATATACTTAAGAGCTAAATGGTTTAATTAAGATCAATGCAATAAGGTCTAACCTTTTGTCTATGTTTAGCGGGACATGCTTGTCTTTGTTGTTCCAGTTTCTTGTGAATGATATCTCTACTTGTTCCTCGCTCTCAACTATGACCCTGAACTTTGTTCCTTTAATTCTGTATATGGAGAAAACAATCACATTCTGCTTATCATTTGATCCTGAATGCAGGGTGGCTTGAACTGCTAAAACATGTGCTGTACGTGCTCTTTGTGAAGTTGAGAAGTTAATTTTTCATGTACAATTCAAAGAAAAGAGAATGATTTAGTGCTATAATTAGCCCGGGTAAGAATTTATTCCTGGCTCCACCACTGGCTCCCAGTAGGGGCCGCCCATAAACTATGACATCTCCGCTTAGGTCCGCTTAGGTCCGCTCTTATGTCCATCAGGTTGGCATCATTGTGCTTAATTAATCGAGTCCATCGAACCTCCGGGAGTCCACGAGCTCTTTGGATACATGCATGGGTGGGTGACCCCTAATTTGGCCATTACAACCTCGTCACTTATTAACTTATTCGCAACACTTTTGTGTTTTCGCACCACCATGTCTGATCAAAATCCGACATACAACCATTTTGGATATTAAGGAATGATCGATGCAACGGTTTCCTTTGTATTTGTTTCAACTTTAAACTTTGGGGTGTACTTGTATTGCTGTGTTGGAAACATTTCATGAATTGCTATTGTTTGTTTATAAACGACGTCATGGCATGGGATTGGATTAATCATTTGATGGATTATGATTGTTTAGCTCTCCAACATTCGGTGGGGACCAAACTCGACGAGCTGAGACCTTGGTCGAGATGGCGAGTTCTTTCTTACTAAATCTATGAGAGTAAGAATTTCTATTGACTAACAAATTTTTATTTGAAGAAGTGTAATCACTATTTATTGAATAAGATGTTCTATTTATATTTTTTTTGGAGCAATGCAAAAAATAAGATTTTTTTATTACTATTCATCGATTTAAATTTTTCTAATTTTTTTATTTAGGCCATAGGATTGATTTTTCGAATAAAAAATTGACGGCCCAGATGCATATGATCGTTGGACAGCAAGTGAGAGATAGTCTCGCTATGTGGCAAGCTGCCATTGGCTAGTAACTCCAGAGTTTTAAAAAATCATTGTTTTACGGTTGAAAAAAAATTGGACATGTCCTGGCATCACCCGCGTGCGTGGGCTTCACCAGAGGACACTTCCTTTTCGGCGTTCAATTTTTAGAAGCCATCGAGGAATTCCTCTCGATCAACTTTCGGTTGTCCTCCCCATTTGGAACTGTTGCACCGTTTTTCCGTCGAGGACGTCCTATTTTCGGCGAGCCCCTCACAGAGGAATTCTGATTTGCCCAGAATTCCTTGACCTATGCAGATGCTCTGAGGATGTGTCAGTGAGTTGCAATCTATTGGTAATGACTTAGTCACGTGTTCGAACTCCATCAGACCCACCAATTGTCGTCCATTTTAAAATGAAAAATGATGAGATGTTTCGGTTGCAAAAATATCGATATATAGAAAGCTATTAATACCAATAACTACTAATAGCTTTAGATATTTGAAACGGGGATGATTGCTTATTGATTCGCTCTTCTGGTTCCGCTGTTTACTTTCGCTAATTGCTTTCGGTGATCGTTATCAGAAATCGATTTCGTTGTTTGCTTTTGCTATCGCCTTACGCTCGATTTCTGTCAGTCGCTCACGCTGTTAAGATAAAAAAATCGTTAAGGAGAGACCGGGTCTGCCGGCCTTCAACCATCTGAGGCCTAAGTCAGTAAAGAGAGATCATCTTAACAGAGTAACAACATAAAAGAAAAGTGAACGCATACCATTAATGTTGAACCGTCTGGCTTATAAAGGTGGTTGAGTTTATGACCCTTACCACTTCTTCGATGTGGGATCAGTGTTCCTATCCATTTGTTGAAGTGTTCTTTATCAACTTCTTGCTCGGGTGCGTGAGCGGGACTGACTCCGAATCAGGGTTCAGACTGGTCATTGAACTTGTTGCTTTCTTGGTGGTCTATGCTTTGGTACCTGCGGTAAGACTTAGTTACGCAACATGAATTGGTTAAGCACGTACGTAATGAGGTGATTAAGTAGGTATATGTACAAGTCCCCCAACTCGCTCAGCCAAGGGAATAAATCTTGGTTGGGGAGTTGCGAACCTGGATACCGGCAAATCATATGTGCGTACTTAACACATTTATTCCCCCGATGCCGGTTACGGGCCATATAATCCCCCGACTCGCCGGCCAAGCTTACTCTGCTTTTGTATTTTGTACCTATTATAAAGATAAGATGTAAAGAGAAGTCTCGTGAGTGTGGTTAGTTATGGTGAGAACAGTAAGTAGCTAGTTTACTGTCTCCCGAATATGTAACTTCGGCAACCACGTTGAGTTTCTCATGGTTCCGCTTCGCTGTGGCATATCATCGCAAGTATCAATGGATTTGTAAAACGTAGTTGAGAATAAAAAGATAAGGTTTTATAAATATTCTCGAATGAGTCATGACATCATTTTGGGATTCCTCCAAGTAGCGAAACCTAGTAGACCCACTCCAAATAGAGCCCTTCCCGATTACTAGCGTACTCCTCTATATAGCGTACTCCTTCGTATCTTTCCACTAAGGGACTGGGCTTGGGGAGGGGGTGCAAGTGGCAGCTCATCTTGCCCTGGCCGTAGTGACATACTCTTTGGTATACTATGCTCGGCCCTTCCTATCGTGAGTAGGAACTTGTTATCGGTGGCCCTTGAGCCCCCGAGTTCCAGACCTTCGTGCGACTCTCGGATTTCTTCCAGAAATAAAGCATTGGCTTATCCGTGGATGTGTCTTGTCGATTGACTTCTTTGGCGAAACAGGGCTGTCCCTGAACAACTGTATTCGTTTTACCTGGGTGGTGTGTAAGTCCCCAAGTTTCCTTGGTCGGACCGATCTTCGGATGGTTCCTCATTACTCTGCGATTTATTTTGTGTAGGGGGTGACTACTTCGTTCTGGTTTGCTTGACTACTTCCATTCCTCTTAATACAGTAAGTTTCAAATCTAAGGTTTGTTGCTACTTGGATTTGTTGTTATCTTGCTTCGTTTGCGCTTGTTTTCATTTCATTTTTCCTTGTTAGGTGTATATGCTTGGCTGCTGGGTAGAGGTTGCTTTCTCTTCTTTTTTTCCCTAGTGTAGATGCAATTGTACTTCTGGGTATCCCTGCCGTTTGCAGTGGTCGGAGCTGTCTTCCCCGCTGTGGAATGCCAGTGATCAACCCTTTGGCAAATTTGAATTGGGCATTCTTTTTTGTGTTTGTGTCTACTTTGCCTCTCTCTAGGCTTTGGGCCTAGTCCCCAGGCCCACCTGTATGGTAGATTATCTCTTCGATTCCATTGTTGTGATTACGCGGATGTGGGTCCTTTGATGTTTCGCTCCGGGTCGTTCTGTAGGTTTACCATGGAGACCGTAGTTATCTCGTATGATAATGGTGAAATCTCTATTTCTAGTAGTTCTATGAGTTCCGGGGCGATGTAAGCATTTCTTGACAACATTAGAATCACTGCATCATTTAGTAGTAGGTCCGTAAACCTGTCCCCGAGTTGGGGGGACCAGATATGTTTCTTGGGAAACCGTTTACGGATTGGTAAGCTGGTATGGGTAAACCATGGATTAATCTTATCTATAAACATTTCGCAGGTAGCATGGCGTCCTCTCAACACGGTCAAGACATTACTGAGGAAACCCCGTCGACCTCTGCGACCCTTTCTGTTTCTCCAGAGCATGTTGCTCCCCGACTCAACGAATGCTGGCGTTGTACGTTCTACACAACTGGCAACTTGGTGACTTGGAGGAGGTGCAGGAACCTGAGAGGTCCATGTCCTTTACGGCTATGGAGACGATGCGAGCAATTTTTGGATACCGCCCACTGTTCTGCTTAAACAAGTAGGTAAAGGTGAATTATTTACGAAGCCGGAGAAGAGGCGTGTCGCCATGGGGGTAACGCACCTAAATCTTGGTCTTCGCCTTTTGCTCCATCCCTTCCATCAGTACATCTTTGGTTTGATGCACTGTTCCATCGGCCAGGTTATGCCTATTATGCTGTAAATCTTGAATGCGATGTTCATTCTGTGGCATGCCATCGGGCTTAGTTTCCCCACTAAGAATGAAGTTTTGCACTACTTTGAAGCGCAGTACTCAACAAAGAAAGGTTACGGTGGTACGTTATACCTCGTAACCAGAGGTACAAAAGAAGTGTTCCGGATATTCAAGTCTATCCCCACGACCAACACCAACTGTCGTGAGACTCATTTTATTGCCGAGGGCAAGTGGATGAGACCTGTTGATGAGGTACCGGGACCAAGGGTGCCAAACTGGTTTATGGCCAGAGGTAGGATAGGGTGATTGCTAGTGCTTCTTCCTAACTCCCCTTCTTATTTATTTCACTAATGCTTTGTTTCGCCTTTATAGTTAATCATCGGAATAACCTTTATGCCGCCGATGTCACTGCATCGAGAAAGGTTTCTCAGAGAAGTTTCGCCACGTTTATCTCTTAAATGATTACTCCTTCCTTAGACGAGAAGGTCTCGCAGTGGCTCCTAGTATGGTGACGCTTTCTCTTGTGTTCTCTCTCCTGGTATGTGGTCTTGTTCTTACTATCTGTTTGATTGTAGCGGATATTGTTAACAAGCGCCTCCCCCAGAAGATGGACGACTTTGGCGACATTGACGACCTCATTGCACACTTTGCGATGGATGCAGACAAAGCACAACATATTGACTTCGATGTCTGTCATGAGGTGAGCCTGACTCTTGCCAAGCTATAGGCTATTCCGCCCCTGGAGGTATCAGAGACGGGTAAAATTGGTGTGGAAGTTGTTGCTGGAAAGTATAAGGCTGCTGAGTCTTCCTCATCCGTTATTTTGCCGCCATGCTAGACCGATCGTGAGAAGCGTAAGGCTGCTGATACCATCGACCGAGCGAGAAAGGTGTCGTGGTCAGACTCTCGGGGTGACAGCGACGCAGTTACTGTTGTTGGTCAGCTAGGCGACTTTGTCATCTGCCCGAGTATCGAGATCGCCTAACCCACCCGGGAGCATGTGGACCTTGTTATTGTTGGTGATGACAGCTCCGAGTCTGGTGATTATAATGAAGTCACTATGGAGTCGCCTTTGAGGGGAGTGCAATAGCCAGAGACGACAGTTGATATTCCTAACTCTGCTAGTTGGATGGCTCCTCCTCCTTAATCCCCTGAGATTGTATTTATGCTTCTATCCGAGGTGCATACAGTGGCAAATATGACTGCGAGCGTGGATGAGTGCATTTGCCGGTCAGCTGCCTCCATATAAATGTTGTGCCATCAAAGACGGGAGATGGCCAAGCCTGCCGCTGAATTGGCTCAGATGGCTAGGGAGCTTGCCAAGAAGGAGAAGCTTTTGGTGAATGCAAGCGAGGAGTGGCTTCAAATTTCACAGAAGTGCGAGCATCTCGAGAGCGGGCTTGTCTCGGTGAACTCCTCTTTAAATGAGTCACATCAACGAATTTCAGAGCTGGAATCCAAGCTCGAGCGAGTTTTGGAGCTGGAGTCCGAGCTCAAGCGGACCTAGGGCAACCTTGGATTGGTCCACGGGGAGTATGAGCGAGCTGTTGGTCAAGTGACTTCGTTTTAGGCCCAAATGAAGGAGTTAGAGTTCCGCCGCGAGGCTGAAATCGCCAATGTTATCGAGGACTTAGAACAGGGCACCGAGTACAAGAGTATGATGAGGGGAGTGTATGCCAAATGTGTTCAGGAGACGATCACGAAGTACCAGGCTAACAAGTGGCTGAGCAACAAGTTCTTTAAGGACAACCAGTGGATTAATGAAGAAAGGATGAGAAAACAAGTCGAGCTCCTTACTGTAGTGAAGAAGGATGAAGAAGAAGCTGAGCGGAAGAGGCAGAACATGGAGCAAGGCATGACTCTGAACGGTGAGCATCCCCTGAATCCTCATGGGTCGCACTTCTCCAATCTCGATGGTCATGCTATGAACGCAGAGTCTTCAGCCCTCGCAACCAACTATCTAGAGTGCCAAAGTGCCGATGAGAAGGAAGCAAACTCAGAGCATGCGTAGTTTTTAGGGATGCGGGAGTTAGTTTTGGCCACTCGAGCTGGGGAAGAGTGAGCTAGGGCAATACAATTCCGGATGAGGTTCAATGAGGCCAGAGATGAGCTTGGGCTCGGACAATTATGGGCCCGATTAAGGGTCAAATGGTCTGAGGGTTTTTAGAAGTATCTAGAACGGTTTATGAGCTTCTAGAATGTTTGATAGGCATGACAATCCTAAGGTAAGGTCGAACCTCAAGGAGGCTGGGCAATTTGACCTCGAGGGATTGTTCGATCGGACCTCGAGGGGTTGACAGAATTCGTGGAGGAAAGGGTAAGATTTGTATGTGATCTAGCAGGATTATTCCAAAGGGCTTGTGGTAATCTAGAAACATGATTAGCCCTGGATAAGGAGATCTATTCCTTAATGGATTCCTCATATTCCAAAGTAAAAGAGTCCTATTCGATATGGATTATTCTTATACCTAGTTCGATCATTATATATAGACCATCTCTGCATGGTCCGAGGTAACGTAATTCTACTCCGTTCACTATTTAATTCTTGAGACAAGTTCTAACTTAAGCATTGGAGGGTCTAAGTACGGTACCACACCATGCTCAGACTTGTTTTGCAGGTTTATGAAGATCTAAGCTGTAGCAGGATAAATCTACTCTCACAAATTGGTACTTTCATTAAGAGTGAAACCCTAGGCTAACTCTCGTGAACGGAAGAACTATAGAAGGCAACACTGACCCAAGCAATCAACATGATAGCAACCCCGCCGGCAGGGAATAATTAGATTACCCCCGACACAGGGGCATTGAGGTGTGGGCGTACCCTCATGCATCAGGTTCATCCGAGGAACCTAGTCGAAGAGGGGCATGTGAGCGACAAAGTTAGTTCCAACCAGGAGAACGAAGGAGCCAGGGGCTGGAAGGCCAAGGTCGATCAGGACCTCCACCGGGCTGAGGAACAATACACGAACCTAAGAATCGACATGGTTGCGTTACAACAGTATACTGAGAGGGCCACCAGAAGCACGAATGAGGTTGCAGGCATTTTGGCTGTTGTTTAGACCACCTTGCTGAATTTGGTAGAGCTGTTGAAAAATCAGGGGTTGGTTCCACCTGACCCGCCATCGCCAGATGTATAGGGAGTCCTAGCAGCTGAGCAAGACATCCAATACGAGGTGGTAACCGAACCAGAGACCCAAATGGTCACAGCCCTTAGGAACATGATGAAGGAGCTTATGGAGACGCAGCGTGCCCATAACGTCCGGACCAACCAGGAGACTGAGAGGCTAAGGAAGGAAGGGATGTCTAAGAAGGAATCAGAGGCATAATAAAGGGCTCTAAGAATGTCTCAAAACCCTTTGGCTCAATTCATCCAAGATGCTGAGCCCCATAGGAAGTGGAGCCACCCCAGGTTTGACAAATATTCGAGGGATTCAGACCCATACCAGCACTTGAGGAACTATTAGTCAGCCATAACCACTATCCAGTTGAACGACACTTGGTTGTGTAAGATGTTTCAAGCAAGCTTGAAGGACCACGTCCTGCAGTGGTATGAGATGCTCCCCCCCCAGGTTTGATCAAGGATTGAATAAGTCTAAAAGCGACTTTCTTCAAGAGGTATGAGAGTAACGCCAAGGGAACAAAAAACGTGACCTACTGCATGTCCCTCAAGATGAAAAGGGGAGAGAGCCTAAGGGATTGGGTCACAAGGTTTAGGAAGGAGTATGCGACGGTTGACTGTAAGGACGACACCGTGACGGCCACGACATTCATTAATGGAATGGACATAGACTCAGATTTGGCTAGTATGCTGATCAGGAAAAGACCAAGGACTTATCCACGGTCTATCATGAGGCCTTGGATTACGCCCAGGTATAGGATATGAGAACTTACAACACCAGGGACTCTCCGATGAAAAAGGCATCCGGAGGTGGAGCCAGCTCCAACTCGCGGACAGACACGACCAACAATAATGCAATACAGGGGAAGAACAGCTATGATAACAAGAGGAGGGCCTCAGGGCACCAGTCTACCGGACAGGGTGAAAAATTGTTCGTTCCCTCCACGACAATCCCGATTTTGACTATACTCCACCACATTAAGAACAAGCCTTGGCTTAAAAGGCCACCACTGATGATGAGCAAAGGCGATTCCAGAGACTTTTGTGCTTACCACAAGGCCAATGGGCATAAGACGATTGATTGTGGAGTCCTCAAGTGACATTTCGGAGAGTTGGTAGACCAAGGGTACTGCTGGGAATACCTAACAGAGGATTACATGAAAAAGCTCGAAGATTCATTGAAGCCGCAAGATAATGGCAAGTGTCAAAGAAGCAACGAGACCTTGCCACCACCACCTAAGGGCCAAAAGGAGAAGTACCCAGTGCTGAACTGTATCCTCCAGGCACCTGAGTACCCCGAGGATACCCTCTTTCCCAGCTTGAATTTTATTATGGCAGAGGCAGAGGAGTTGGGGGTCACCCTCGAGGAAAAGGAGCACGAATCGAAGAGACTCAAGGCTGGGGGTGAACCCAAGGTCTGAACGAGGAATAACATGCTCGAGTTTTCAGACGTAGACCTCCTTGAGAAGGGGGAGGACCACGATGATGCCCTGGTCGTTAACATCAAGATAGCCCACATGATAGTGGCCAGGGTCCTAGTCGACAATGGAGCCGCTGTGAACATTATATTCAAAGATGTTGTAGAGAGAATGGGCTTGATAGGGGAGATCAAAGATCATCGAACAACCCTCATGAGGTTTGAGGGATCAAGGGTGAGAACCCTAGGGATTATTCCCCTCCAAGTTGGCATGCCTCTCACCAACCCGACCATATGGTTTGTTGTGGTTGACGCCCCGTCCCCCCCCATAATGCAATCCTGGGGAGGCCCTGGCTCTATCGGATGAGGGCGGTGGCATCAACCTACCACCAGGTCTAGAAATATCCAATCCCAGGGGGCACCGTCATCATCAAGAGGGACAGAGCTGTAGCAATTTTGTGTACGGTGCTGGCCACTAAGGGTATGAAAAGGGAGGCAATAGACAAGACTGGGGGCACGGTTGCCCCGGCCCCACCAATATAGCAATCACAGAATGGGGGTCGGGATGGTGCGATCGACGAGTTAGACATAAAACTCGACCCTCGGGAACTGCCTTTCAGGGAGAAGGCAGAGGAAGACGTAGTGCTTGAACCTTTCGATCAAGACCGACCAGATCGGTATGCAAAAGTTGGATCAGGCATAGGTGGAGTTGAACATAAGAATTTGATATACTTGTTGAGGGAGTATAAGGACGTGTTTGCATGGTCAGCACGGGACATGTTGGGGATTGACAGGAAAGTGATTGAGCACCGGCTCTATGTGGACCTTAAATTCAAGCCTATAGCATAGAAGAAAAGAACGTTTACTGCAGAGCGTCACAGGATAATTGAACAGGAAGTGGAAAAGCTACTCGCGGCGGGGTTCGTCAAGGAAGTCCCACACTCTGAATGGCTCTCCAATGTGGTCCTTGTCAAGAAGAAGAATGGGAAACCGAGGGTCTTTGTCAACTTCACTGACCTTAACAAGGCGTGCCCCAAGGACGACTTCCCCCTCCCCAGGATCAATCAGTTGGTAGACTCCACTACAAGTCATGAGCTCCTCAGCTTTATGGATGCTTACAGTGGTTACAACCAAATCAAGTTGGCAGAGGATGATGTGGCAAAGACGGTATTCGTGACAGAGAATGGGGTCTATGCCTACAAGGTAATGCCCTTTGGGTTGAAAAATGCAAAGGCGACGTACTAGAGGCTAGTGTACAAGGTGTTCAAAACCTTGATTGGGGATACAATAGAGGTGTACACGGAAGATATGCTGGTCAAGAGAAAGAACAGGCAGGACTACGTGTCTGACCTAAGGGGATGCTTCAACCTCCTACGGCAGCACAACATGAAGCTGAGCCCCGAGAAGTGCATGTTCGAGGTGGGATCTGGTAAGTTCTTGGGATATCTGGTGACACAACGAGGGATAAAGGTAAACTCAGACCAAGTCGCATCGATTGTCAAGAAGAAATCCCCATCCATGATGAAGGAAATCTAGAGCTTGAACGGAAAGTTGGCCGCCTTGAGCAAGTTTTTGTCCAGATCAACCGATAAATGTAAGCCGTTCTTCGAGGCATTCAAAAGCACCAAGGGAGAACTCTGGACAGAAGAGTGTGAAAAGGCATTCCAAGCACTTAAGAAATACCTTATCTCTTCCCCAGTACTAAGCAAGCCCATGCTAGGGGAACACATATACCTGTACTTGACCGTTTCCAACGTAGCAGTATGCGGAGTTCAAGTTCGAGAAGATACTGGAGGCAGCTACCCATATATTACGTGTCTAAAGCTCTCCTTGACCTAGAGACTCACTACTCCAAGCTCGAGAGGCTGATACTAGCCCTGATTATGTCGTCGCGCAAGCTTCGGTCATATTTTCAAGCTTTCAAAATTATTGTTATGATTGAGTATCCACTGAGAGCGATACTGCACACCCCAGACTCCTCGAGCAGGGTGACTAAGTGGGTCATCGAGTTGGAGCAGCACGATATCGAGTACAGGCTTAGAACAACGATGAAAGGGCAAGCCTTGGCAGACTTCCTAGCTGAGTTTACTATGCTTGAGCCAGAGGTACAGGAAAAGAGAGAGAAAGAGGAAGGAAGAGAGGTGCTGGGGGTAGGCCATTGGACATTGTACACAGACGGATCGTCGAAGGACAATGGAGCTGGAGCTGGCTTGGTGCTGAAAACCCTAGATGGAACGATCATGGAACAAGCCCTAACCTTAGGATGGAAGGCCACAAATAACAGAGCTAAGTACGAGGCCCTCCTGGCAGGGCTGAGGTTGGCAAGGGAACTGAACGTGAAGAAAATCAAGGTGTTTTGGAACTCCCAGCTGATTGCAAACCAAGTCTTAGGGGAATACGTAGCTCACCATGTGTCTATGGAAGCATATCTCAGATTGGCCAAGGGGTTAGTTGCCCAGTTTGAAGAATTTTTGATCATGCAGCTCCCAAGATCTGAGAACACGTCCGCGGACACCTTGGCAAATCTAGCCTCCAACATTGATTATCAGCTCAGGAGAATGATCCCTATAGAGCACATGCCTAACTCGAGCACAGACGAGGGGGAGGTTGTGGCAGTAATGTCAATCCAGCTAGGACCCTCCTGGATATATGAAATAATAAGCTATATAGAGATGGGCACCCTGCCATAGGAAAGGGTAGAGGCCAGAAGGGTAGTACGATAGGCAGTAAGATACAACATCAGAGAAAGGAAGTTGTACAGGTGATCCTTCAGGGGACCAGACCAGTTGGCAGTGCACCCCACCCAAGTTAGAAAGATTATGTAGGAGCTCCACTCTGGAATATGTGGCATGTATATTAGGGGCAGGAACCTTGTAGTACGATGCTTGATCGATGGGTATTACTGGCCCACGATGAAGGACGATTACAGGGAATATACCAGTGCTTGTGAAGCCTGTCAAAGACATGCCCCTCAACCCCCTACACCCGGAGGAGCTGTACCCGGTTTCAGTACCATATGCCTTTGCACAATGGGGGTTAAATATAATGGGAGAGTTTCCAACCAAAGCTGGGGGTGGACACAAAAAGTACCTCCTTGTAGCCAACGACTACCACTCCAAGTGGATTGAAGCTGATGCCCTGTCTAAGATAAGGGGAGCAGAGGTAAAGAACTTTATTTGGAAGTTTATAATATGCAGGTTCGGAATCCCACAAATGATCATAGCAGACAATGGCCTCAATTCAACTGCCAAGAGGTTAGGGATTACTGCACCGACCATGACATCAAGATCAGGTTCTTAACCCTGAAGTACCCTCAAGGCAATGGACAAGTAGAAGCTTCAAAAAAAATGATACTACAAGGTCTAAGGAGGAGGCTCGATCAACTGGCAAAGGGGCAATGGGAGTCTCAACTCCCAAATTAACATACTTTGGGCATATAGAACGACCAAAAGGAAACCCACTGGGGAAACTCCCTTCGCCTTGTTGTATGGAACATAAGTTATCCTCCTAATCAACCATAAGATCCCCAACCTCAAGTTGGCAGAATGGACAGAGGAAAGAAATTCAGAAATCCTGAGGCACGAGTTAGACCTACTAGAGGAATGAAGAGAGCAAGCTCAAGTAAGGGTGGCTTCCTACCAGTAAAAGATAAAAGCTTATTATGACAGAAATGTTTGACCTAGAGTTTTCCTCCCTGGAACCTTGGTGTTACACAAGGTGTTTGAAAATACCAAGGTCCTAGGAAAGGGAAAACTGGGGGCAAACTGGGAATGGCCATATAAGATTGTTAGAGAAGGCTATAGCGGGTCGTACGAGCTGGAGAACCCTAGAACCAGAGCCTTGGTAGATAAATGGTGAAATGCCCTCTACTTAAAGGAGTACCGCTTATAGCGGAGCTGAAGACCTGAAGCCTGAAGCCTGAAGCCTGAAGGGGCATGTACTCTTTCTAACCAGCTTGGTTTTTGTTACGATTTTTTAACAAGTTGGCAGGTTTGATGAAGCATGTCAGACACTTCCTTGCTCGATGTGATAGACATTGTATGATACTGTACAATTATTCAATAAAAGCTTTTATTTTCAGTAACTATGTTTTTCATTGCGTGTTATGTTCGATTCCTGTTTTTGTCTTTACAAAATGTTAGAGTCGCTTTGTTGATCGATGTGTACGATTAGGGGGATATTAAATCCCAGAAAAGGCAACGAGCTTGAGTAGGGTAGATGACGTTGGTTCCTGTGGGAAGGACCTTTGCTCTACGAGCTAGCTGATCCCCTCAAAGGTAATGCACCCTGAGGGAGGAAGAGCTAGGGCATTAAGGGGGACACCCATGGATATACCAAAACATTCGGAGTAAAACCCCACAAGGGCTCACAGTAATCTTGGGTTAGTAAAGTCCTTAGGGCCAGATCTTATGAGGATAGGATATACGAGATCAGATCCACACAAACACCCTATTGGTGGCTTGGCCATTTCTAGAAAATTGGGCATTCTAAGTCCCAAGTGTTCGCACCTGACGACACCCTAGGGATAAGTCAAAGTCGATATATAGAGAGTTTTTGACAGACATTATCTCAACACTGCACACAAGTCCTCTTGGTGGAATTCGAGCTGGAGGATGGTCATAATGTGGTCTTTGTGGTAGCATTAGATCTCCTACGAAGGTAAAATATCCTCCAAGACAAAAGGACTTGGTCGAGGAAAGGGTCTGGAGCACGGTGGTCTTCATACAAACCTGAGGGTAGCATGCATACCCCCCCTCCCCCCCCCCAAGGGGAGGCAGTCTTAAAACTGCGAGCACCTCCCAAGGGATCTTAAAGTTTCCAAGGGTCTCCTTAAGCCTCTTTCGAGAGCACCAAATTAGAACGATTGGGGGTTCGAGAGTCACACTGAGACCACAGACACTCAGAGGTAGATCCCCTAAGACCCAGAAGTAAAGTTGCTGGGCATGCAAGTAAAGTATGAAAACAACTAAGTACGATAAGCTAAAACATGAGAGATTATGTACGATATTTACATCTACTCTTAGCATAAGAGTTAACCGAGCTTAAGGGCCTGGGCCAAGATAAAGCAAAAGGTACAAAAATGGAAAAACGATAAATATTGTTCGATCATAGGTCCTAAGGTTATTACACAAAATACACCCCAAGGATGAACTGGGGGCTTCGTTCTGACTCAGTTTCCGAAGCAGTAGCAGAAGGGTCGTAAGCACGGATCAGCTCTGCTTGATCTTCCTCCCAATCCACTCGTTGTGATTCAATTTGGAGCCCATGGGAGGCCTCCAAAGTAGCCAAACGATCTTCGTGTCAGCAATCTTTTTCGCTTCCCTTGCCTCATATTAGACTCTCTCAAGCTCGGATATCAGGGATTTAACCTCCTCCTCATGAGTGGAGCAGGCAGCCTCCAAGTCCCTTTTGCCTTGATCGATCATACGATAGGCAAGGTCCTGGGCTTTCCCGAGCCCCTTCACGTGACTATCAAGCTTCTTGACCTTCTTCTAGGCTTGTGAGGTCTTATTTTTGGCCTCACTTGCCTCAGCATGCAAGCACCCAAGGGCAACGTGGCACTCGTAGCATCCACGAGCTGGTCAATTCGGGGTAGTGGAAAAGAATCTTTTGGGCAGGCCTTGTTCACATTGGTGTAATCAACACACATCCTCCACTTTCCAATGCTCTTTTTGACCATGACGACGTTAGATACCCGTATAGCAGGGACATGGTAAGGTTGCTCGCTCCACGAGTCTCCCATGGATTCCGACACCAATCGTCTTTCCTCCATTGCCTTCAATCTGGACTCGGGTTGCATATACAACTGATGCTCGAATTCTTTCACCCTCTCGAGCTCCATGCATTTCCGCATTGCCAACTCGTACTTGTGTTCCATCTCGCGGAAGCGCCTGTCCACCACCACTATCGCTTCTTGCTCCGCTGTGATGTGTTGCTTGCCCGCCCGTTGCACTAGCACAGGTTCTTCTATAGTCTCGCCCGTACCCAAGGTTAGGTAAGGATATCTTGTTGCGTGTTCGATGTCATACTGAGAAATAGGAACGTATCCATGATTCGTGACTTACTTTCGATGGTTGCTTCGTGGTTGAAAAAAATATATTCCGGTATGGTTTCTCACAGATGGCGCCAATGTTAATACCAGAAACTACTAAGAGCTTTAGATATTGAAACGGGGATGATTGCTTGCTGATTCGCTCTTTTGGTTTCATGATCGTTCTTAGAATTCGCTTTCGTTATTTGCTTTCACTACTGCATTACGTTCGCTCACTATCAGTTGTTCGCGTTGCTAAGATGGACAATCGTTAAGGAGAAATCGGGTTTGCCGACCTTCAACCCTCCGATGCCTAAGTCAGTAAGGAGATATAATCTTAACAAAGTAATAGCGTAAAATATTAGTAAATGCGTACCATTAATGTTGAACCGCCTAGCTTATAAAGGTGGTTGAGGTTAGGACCCTTACCACTTCTTCGATGTGGGATCAATGTTCCTATCTTTTTGTTAAAGTGTTCTCTGACAGCTTCTTACTCAGACGCATGAGTGGGACTAACTCCGAATCGGGGTTCGAGCTGGTCATCGAACTTGTTGCTTTCTGGGTGGTCTATGCTTTGGTACCTGCGGTGAGACTTAGTTATACGACCCGAATTGGTTAAGCACATACGTAATGAGGTGATTAAGTAGGTATATGTACAAAAGCCTGAAGTAACTTCTCACTTTTTGAGATTAAACTTTAACTCCACTATAGATTAAACTTTAATTCATCCTCAATGAACTTCGCTTAGCTTCCACAAGTATATGATCGAGTCACACACACTAGCTCTTCTGTTTCGATCATATTATTCAAAACATGTCTTTCACTAACTAAATAAGGATCGGAGTAAGGAGCATCTCCATTATTCATATCATTATATATGTTCATGTTCAGGGCAAACTGCAGACACCCTCGATCAAGCGCCAATTATCTTGAAAACCATAGTAACCATTAGCCAATAGGAGGAATATACGACATAGTTAGGTAGACACAGCTATGTGCATGCAAGCAATACCCTAGTCCTTGACCGGGTAACGCCCCACGGCCAATTTCCCTGGTGCATGATATACCAGCTACCGGAACTCCATTAAGCCTATCGGTGAAGGGCGAGGCATCCAGGCAAGGGTTTCCGAGAAAGGACTGGTTGCGACGGTAGCTGGAGAAGATTAGGGCTCCGAATATCTCTTCTTCAGCATCCAAGGCTTCTATACTTTCACATGCATTATCAACACGAGTCAATGCAGTTTCAGCATCTGAGTGCAAGAATAAGAATCTGTCCCCAGGTCGTATGCCCAAACCATTCACAGTAATGGACTCGTTGGTGCCTCTGTTACAAATCACAGTCATTAGGTAAACACATTGCAATCTAAAACCCTAAACTCTCGTTTTAAAAAAAACATATGTATAAAATTTGATATAGCTATGTCTGTGAGTCACGTACCCCAGCAGTTCATGCAAAGCCAGTTGGGTTTTAGCTGCTGTTTTTGTTGTTGGTTGTCTTTGTTTGCTGACCTCAATGTAAAAATCGGGGTTGTCCAACTCCAACTAGAAAAGCAGAAGAGAGGTTTCTATTTTTCATCTTTCAAATGCTAATGAATCAGTGTTCATTTATTAACATATATATAGTTCACTTATAGGCTCACCTGATCTATAAGATGTTGTAAAACAGCCACGCAATCAAGCATGGGATGCCCTTCTTCTCCTCCTTGCACTACGCCAAAAATACAAGAGTGCTCTATATCCTCAACCACTTGGAGGCTCCTCAGCTCCGGTCCAAATGGTATTATGCCGTCGGCCACCGCCACATGGAACTGAGTCTCCCCCCACTCTGTTCATCAAATCCAGATTCATGGAATCAAGACGCATCTATTTGAACAGACAACCAAAAAAATAAATTAGTACGTACCATCAGACTTGTTTTGGTCCCTGGCAAAGACGAGAGCAACAGCATCAAACAAGAACACATCAGTATTGTACTTTTGTGTTTCGTCCCTGCGTCGAAACAGAAACGAGCCGTTTGCATCTCCTACAATGGCGACTTCATCAGGCATAACAGAATCTACAAGGTACGTACACATCCATCCAATATATAGTTTCGTATATATTGTCATAGATGGAGATTCAATAGTTCTCATACTAGCTATGAGTTAAATTAATTTACCGATGAGAACTAGACCAACTTACTCCAAACATTGTGATACAAGCCGGATCGAGACTAGCAGCATATAAGGAAGCGAAAGACCCAATCTCCATCAGAAAGTAGTCCATCAATGGTGTTCGAGCGCAAAATATCTCTTCCGGAGAGATCCTTCCGTGAAGCAGTCTCTTTTATGGGTTCGGATAGTTTTAACCGCAGGTACCGGTTTATCCTGTATCGTGTGCTTCGTATGCTGGCGTGCCACCGTTCTTCAACGGAATATGGACCGTTTACAGCCGCCTGACTTCTTGATAAAGCGATTTAGACAAGGAGAGCACAAACCCTGCCTGAATAGGTCATTCTTCGCCTAGTAACCTAGGACTTTTGATATGTGTCTCTAGCAGAGCCTTCGAAATCGATGCTTCACACTCCTTTATCAGCGCAAAACAAAGCAACCTCTCTGACGGTGTGTTGAGAACACTTGCTTCCTTAGAGTATCCAAACTCTCACTCGACAGGTGACAAACCCTTCAACTTTCCAGTAGCAAATTGCTTCCTTGGGATCGCAATACTCTCACTCGACAGGTGACAAGCACTTTGACCTTCTGGTTGTAAAGAAGATAGAATCTCGAAGACGAGATGTCTGTCTAGGTGTACTTGCATATAGCAAATGTATGTATTTGATCGGGGACCTATTCCACAAATCTCTTACTTTCCTTATATACTCGCTCATTAGTTGTCTTTCAATTTATTTGAACTTCTTCTATTCTTACTCTTTGAATCCCATTATAACTCTAACACCAGCATACGGGTTTTCAATCCTATAGAATCTCGATGCTATCACAACTCTTCTATCAAAGAAATATATCTAAGATAAAACATATATGATAGACATCCAAGCCGCATGGAATCAGCTAATTAATGAATCTTAGTTCTAACTGAACTCTATCTCTTACACTCGGCCGCTCGCCAAACTCTTTATAATACACGGGCCGCTCGCCAAGACTTCAGCCAATCCCTGGGCTGCTCGCCAAGACTTCAGCCATTCAAGCCCAATATGAAATATTTATTTCAAGCCCAAACATTGCCCCTCAAGTCTTGAACTTGAATTACCTGAACAAGCGAAAAGACTTGAATATTACCCGACTGACGTGCTGTTAAACCAAACGGTAACACTACACCCAAGCGCCATGTTACACAACTTCTCCAAAAAGTTGCATCATTCAGCTGATGTAATATAAAAGCACTAGTCTCCATCAACAAAATCTCATTCCCCAACGAGACCTTTTCACTTGCATTGATCCTGCACTTTTAACCTTCTCAGTCAAAAGCTAAGACATTTTATTCTCGCCGCCGTTCATCTCTTCCGATCTAGAAAATGCCTCCACGCAAAGACATCTCCATCCCTCATGAAACCCATGACGCCAAGAAATTCTCGAAACACCTCAAGGCTGTCGCCAAACGACATAACCCAGAGGCCAACGTCACCCTTTCTGTAGACCCAAATGAAGGTACTGGCCTTCTTGGTCTCTTCCTAGATGTTCCAATTAATCCAAAGCTATTCAACATCCTTTGCCATCCCATTTGTAAATCATCCTTAATATTCCAAGAGAATCTCAGGGCAGACCCAAAAGAATGGACCAGCAAAGACACCATTTGTCTTATTGGGAGATGGCCGCACTCAACCGTAGAAGATCTCGCCTGGTACCAGCACCGTCGCAAACAAGACATCAACCGGTGGGAAGCAGTTGGAATTACCCAGCTCATCGATTTGTGCTTTACTCTCCCAGCTGGTGGCAACAGAGCACCGTTCGCCACAGCCATGTGCTTTTTGGATTGCATCACCAACTGTTTCCATTTCCTATGTGGTGACGTGAGAATAACACTACTTGATTTGTATACCATATTTGGAGTCCCTGCATTTGCAAACCCCTGGTCGCTCAACCAACACCATGGGACACCAGTACAAGCCTCCTTCAATCGTCCTTCCTCCTACTCTTCCTGGGTAAAACATTTTGCACAAGAGGAAAAAGAAACAGACTAAGGAGGAATAGCCTTTCTGGAATACTGGCTATCGAAGTACATCTTCTGTCCTTCTTCTGCAAAGGTCAACAGATGTTGGACCAACCTTGCCGAACGCCTTTTCAACGGTGAACAACTGGGCTTGGTTGAATCCGTTCTTGCCTACGTCTACTATGGCCTGAGGCGATTCACACTTTCAAAGCTCGACCTTAATTAACCAGGACCGCTCTGGATGGTGGAGCTCTGGTTGCAGATGTACTTCCCCTTTTTCTGCCCCATATCACCTCCTGCCTTTGAAGATCAGAAGCTGCTGGGCCAATCGTTGGTTTCTACACCAACTAGGACCAGACCATGGTCCTATATCAACTGCTTCAACCACCTCTGCTTGCACAAAGACTTTCCAACCGCAGCAGTTGAAGTAGTTCTGAATCGTCGCCATCCTGGCCTCCTCGCGAGTGGATTTATGCCTTCGCCAGAGCAAGATGCTCTTGCGAGGAACTTCTTCATTCAGTGCAACACTTGCAAGGACCTGCCAGTCCCAGACTCAGCGAGCCCCGGGTATGAGCTTTATGCCCCAAACCACTTCTCCAGACAGTTTAGGCTTACTCAAGATGCCCCCATGCCCCTCGCCTGTTCTGTGAACAGATATACCCTCTGGCGAGGAACAGGACATCCTTTTGCAGCAGAAGTGCAAGATGAACACTTTGGCTTTCCAACAGTAATGCTTCCTATTATGACAAAGCCACTAGTGATTTCCGATTCGGTCACCAAGTCGTACCAAGCATGGGGCTCCCAGCTTTGGGAAGAAATACGACACAAGGGACCGCTTGCATTCTTTGCCTCTATCTTCTACGATTTTGGGAAAAGAATTTCAAATGAAGAAGACTTGGCTGTTATCAGCAAGACTTACAGGAACATAAACATAACACCTTGGCCACAGGTATGCTTCTTCATCCAAAAATGCCACATGTATTAGCAATTCCTGATATTGTAACTGATTAACCTTTAACACAGCACACCCCTAAACCAGACATGACTGTGGCTTTACAATCCTTCAAGAAGAAGAGGTCCAATCCTTCTGGGCACTCCGTAAGTAATTGCATTCATTTACCCAGAACAATATCTGATCTTGTCACCGAAACTGTAACTAACCCAAACTCTTTGACAGTCTCAGAAAAGCAGGAAGATTCACTTGAAGCCCAAGGAGCCTCCAAGTGGATCTTGGCTAGCCACAGAGATCACAAGAAGGGACAAACAAGCAAAGCTTCAAGCTCAAGTTTTTCATGCTTAATTTGATCAGAGGAGTGACAAAGCCTCTGGGGCAAGTGCATGTTCAGCACTGGTTTTCACCATTGCACACTGGTTATATGCAAATCCAAACAGCATGCCCACGCTCTCCCAATTCGATGACCTCTTGATTCAAGGTTCACGGGAGTGGCAAGAACTATGCAAGGATGAGGCCCTTGCAAGCACTTACCCAGATCAACATTTTGATCTGGAAGTTATCTCGAAGGCTAGCATCAAACCACTGAAGTTCTCATCTGATGACTCATTCATTGGGTATTTCGACCCATAAAGGTTTACAGCCCTGAATGACCTTCCATCCTTTGATATGTCATGGGAGTAGATCAGGAAGAGTCACAAGCCTCAGGTATTCATAGTGAGTTGGAATGACCATTTCTTCGTCCTCAAAGTTGAAGACGAAGCCTATTATTTAATAGACTCACTGGGAGAAAGGCTCTCTGAAGGGTGTTGTAAAGCCTATATTCTGAAGTTCGATGATTCCAGCATCATATACGGAAGTGAAGATCATTATACAGGTCATGAAGTCATCAACAACGGTAAAGAGTGCTGCAAAGACTTCATAGCCCAATTTCTGGCTGGAATCCATCGAGCATAACTTAAGGAGGAAGAGAAGAAAAAGCCTGTTGATATCGTCCTTCTATTCCGGCACTTGCAGATTGAATTCCAATCTTGCTTCATTCTTTCCTCCTCTGGCGAGGGGACAAGTACTTAGGATGACCAAGTCATCACAAAGCCAGAGCAACAAATTTCCAACTTGCCAGAGCCTTTAGTTGCCAAACCACTACCATTGGTTGAGGTTAATCCAGAACACGAGGATCCAACTCCTTCCTCGCCAGAGCTCCAAATTCAAGCAACTGAGGGAACACAGTTATTGTCTCCCATATAAGTAAGAATTTCTTTATTTACTTCATTCTGGATTATTAATTCTGATTGATCCTGACAACTCGCATTTACATTTCAGTCCAAAAGCATTCCTGTGGACACAGACACTCATGAGATGATCCCCACAAGTCCAAAGGAACAGCTGATCTTGTCAGACCAAACATCTGAAATGGCCGCCAAGGGTCAGCCTAGCAGTTCTCCAGGTGTCAATGATGAAGATCTTGAATCCATAATTGAAGAAGTTATTGCACCATCTTCATCACAAGGAACTCCTTCTCAGTCACTCAAACCCAAAGATACAACAGTAAAGTTGTAAGAGCTTGTAAGCAAGCTGGGTACACTGAGCTCTCCTTCTGACACTGATGTCACTCTTCAGGATATCCTTTCTGGGGAACTGGATTCTCCTCAAGACATCCAAGCTATCTGCATCCAAGTTAAGAACATGAAGGCCACTGCCCCAGCAGACTCTATTCCTTGCCTGAACGACCTTGAAGAGAATCTTTCTCAACTCTTGAGCCAAAGTGAAGCTTACCAATGTCTAAAACTCGAGGCCGAGCGTAAGAAAGAAGCAACAGAGACATTGGAGTGCCAAACTTGAAGAGAGAAAGAGTGAATCCAGGCGATTCTGAAGGACACATATACCTAGCAAGAAGCCTTAGCAACCAAAAAGACTAAAATAGCTATTCTCAAGGCTGAACTTGCCACCCTCGAGGCTGAAGTAGATATCCTACAAGCTGATGCCCTTAAACATCAAGACAATGTAAGCCAGATCATAATGGAAGGCGAGAGCCAAGCTCAACTCATGCAGGAGGCACGAGAAGAAGCCAAAAATGCTCACCAAGCAGTCCATCAAGCCTAGGTGGCCCTAGAAGTCGCCAAAGCATCAGTGAGGAAATATTCCCTCCTAATGTAAATCTTTTGGGCCTCAAAATTCAAGCCCTATTTATTTGTTCCAAAATTCTTCAAGTATTTATTCATTCAATCCAAATTTTAGAAACAAAGTGTGAATTGGGACCAACAACAAGAACGGGCCTCAGAATTAAGCCTGGTCCATATTTGTTCTAATGGAACTATCCTTACTTACAGGCTATAGCCGTTCACTTGTTCTGACTTGTTCAACAATAAATGGAATTCAATTCCATGCCTAGAATCCGTATCGCGTCAAACAATCAAATCAAAGAAATACGTTTTACCTGCCCCAAAAATCTTTCATTTATCATGCTCTCTCTGTGGGCAGATAAACCGTATCATGGACCAATTCCAGCTAGACGCGTGTCCTCTATTTTCGGGTGTAATTATTCTCGCGAAGCTTTACCGTTGTGACTCCTTTCTATAAAAGGTTTCCCTTTCTTGGTCTTGTGAACCAACTTCCTCGCGAGAATGAACTCCCCTTTCATTCATTTGCTCTGGTCTTCCTACCTAAAGAAACCTCCAGATAAAATTTTCCATGTTGTGTTCCTTAGATATCAATATCCACGTCCAAACCTGGACTAGATAGCAATATCTACGTCCAGGTGTTGCCTTGGCTATCCCAACTTGTGTCAACAAAAGAAGGGAAAGCCACAATCACGAGGTTGAAAACTCCTCGTCTTCCTCCAGTGCACCCAATCCGTATCTATATGCATAGAGGCTGCAAGCCCTATAAACATGGCTGCACCGAAGAGGAAAGATAGGGGTCTCATCCCGGAGAAAAAGGCAACAAACGCCAAGTCTAGTGTAAAAGGTCTTCTGATCTGATGTACTAGCTTCCTTGGCGTTTCAAATCCTCTCTATCTCATCGCTGAGGTCGATCTCTCTTTTCCAAGTGTACATATTTGATACATCGACCCCAGGGGATGGCTACCAATTATGAGGATTTGTGAAAAACAAACTGTATTTATCTTTCTGTTCTGTTGCTGATTTGTAGTTTGTTTCTTATGTGGTATCAGAGCTTGAGGCCGCAAAGCCTTTGTATTCTTCTAAATGAATGTAATATTTTGTTTAAAGCAAAGACTTCCTTATGTAAATTTATATTGATAAACTCAGATGTAGTTTGTACATAACTTTAGCCACAGTAATTGGCTAACATGAACTCTTTTGATTTAGAAGAAAAACTTAAAATTTGAATTTGGCCTCCCATACAGGCTCTAACTAAAGATTTAGCCTCAAGTATAGGCTATTTATGATGTTCATAATCCCTGTGTGTTGCCCCTGCAGTTTACTCATGCGAGTAAATTTTAGCATGAATAAACTGGATTAAGCCACAGATGGGGGATCTTCATACTCCCAGACTGGTTGTATGAATCTCTTAAGGAATCGACCATTTATAGGATTAGCGTGTATTATACCATCTCGATCTCGTAAATGAACTGCTCCTTTACCCAAAAGTCGATCGACAATGTATGGTCATTCCCATTTTTTTGACCATTTTCCACATCCTTCAGTCTTCTCGCCAACAGGCAAAATGACTCGCCAGACGAGTTCTCCTTCTGCAAAACTCATGCCCTTGGTACATCGGTCATAAGCACGAGCCACCTTTCGTTTTTCAGCACAAAGATTATCATAAGCTTGTATTCGTTTCTCGTCCAAGTCTTCATGCTCTTGCCACATTGTTTGTACATAATCTTCACCGATCAGGTTGTGTTGTTCCATCACCCGTAAAGATTGAACGTTGATTTCTAAAGGCAAGACTGCATCATGGCCGAACATTAATGCATAAGGAGTTGTACCTATGGGTGTCCTCTTACTTGTTCTATAAGCCTACAGGGTGTTAAATAATTCTTCGTGCCACAGCCTGGCATTGCTCGCAAGCATCCGTTTAAGGATATATGGATAATGATTTTATTGTTTGCTTCATCTTGACCATTGGATTGGGCATAGTATGGAGAAGAGTGTAGAAAATGTATTCCAAGATCCTTCATAAGCTCATCCACTTCTCCGGACATGAATGCTGCCCCACGGTCTGAAATAAAGCTCTCAGGAATGTCAAACCGACAAATGATATATTCAAATAAGAACTGATGGACGGCCTTTGCGGATGATACCCTGAGAGGTCGAGCTTCAACCCATTTTGTGAAGAAATCAGTAGCCACTATGATGAATTTCTGCCCTTCAGATGAATGAGGACGAATCATTCCTATTATGTCCAAAACCCATCCTCGAGCTGGCCAAGGCTTGATTATAGGCTGTAATGGTATTCTGGGCATATGGTTGATTGGACCATGTTTCTGGCATTCTTCACAACCCTTAGCGAACGTGATGCAATCTCTGAGCATTCCTGGCCAATAAAAGCCATGTCTTCTGAGTAACCATCTCATCTTAGGACCGGCTTGATGCGCCTCCGCTATCCCAAAATGGACCTCCCTCATTAATCGCTTAGCTTCACGTCCAACGACACACCGTAAAAGTATGCCCTCATCTCCTCTTCTATATAACTCATCACCCTTGATTACATAATTAGGAGCTAAAAAACGAATCCGCTTTTCCACCTAAATATTATGATTCTGGAGGTAAGAGATAATGTGTGACGACCCGAACCAGAATCCGATGTGTTTTTGGCACGATTCTCGAGATTTGAGTTCAGTCGCAGTTTTGCGATATTATGTGGTTTGTCGATTCGATTCGCGACTTTGTTTTTAGTCGAGAATTTAAGTTGGGTATCTTCACGGAAAGTGTAGAGTACGTGATTTCGAGTTCGTGGGCGGTTCCGGAACATTTTTACGATAACCGAGGAATATTTTATGATTATTTGAAGTTTCGGGTTCCGACGAGTTTATCCGATTGTTTCGAGCTTATCCGAATGACATCGTATATTCATTCCGGACCGTTGATCGACCCGAGGGACGAGTATAAATATCGAAAAGTCGAAAAATAGTCGAGAAATAGTCGAGAATTCATTGTGGGAGTTGACCAGTCGTTGACTTTCCAAAATTGGAAAGTAGACCAGCAGCCCGAAAAGGAAAGTTTCCCAAACGGGAAGTCACTTTCCGGCGACCTTTTTCCGGCCACCTCCGACCACGAATCAGGTATGGTTAGATTCCTCTGTGAATTTCGAGCATGAGGGTGCTTGGTTTGGAAAGATTTGATGTTGTTTTGGTTGAGTTCGATTGGGGCCGAGATGGTTGGTTTCGCCGGTGACGGTGGAGGCTGTTCCGGCGAGATTTGAGGGTCGGGGTGTTGGGGGTTTTGCTCCCCACGCCTCGTAGATGCTTTCTAGTGAATTGGTTTGGAACGAGATGTGGTTTTGGGGTGAACCCGATTAGGGATTCGGGTTGGAATTTTCGATCGGATTTTGTGAAATTGACATGGTTCCTTTGTGAATTAGCTTAAGTGATAGAAGAGAAAGTGATTCAGCTCATCGAGACCTTGAAATTTGGAAACTTTGGCCTTGAAATTCCACCGTTGACGGCGCGCCGCCGCTGCCGGCGGCGGTCAACGGCGGTCAGCGGCCGGAAAGTTGACTTTTCAGATTTCGACGTTTTTAATGTCATTTTTCTCGTAATCGCGCCCTGATTATCGTCCAGAGGTTTTTGGGTTGATTTGGTTAGCCGATTTTCAGTCGAGGTTTCGAGTGGGGATTTCGGGATTTCCGTAATTCATTTTGTACTGCATTTCGTGTTTCCGGGAACGGTTGGTTTCCGTGCATCAGTACAGTGTTGTGGATTATGTTATTGATCAGTTACGTTTTTGTGGATATTCAGGAGAACGAGATCGGGATCGTGATCGAGCTTCTGGCGAGGGATCTTCCGCCGGTCCTCGAGATTAGTGCGTGTGTGTTTTTTTGCTCATCTGTGAGTGGACAATTTCTTTTCACGGATTGTTTGCGAGTCTTTTATATAATTTACGAACTTGAGCATGCGTATGAGATTTCGGATTACATGAGCATGTGTTTTTATGATTATATGATTATACTTATACGAATATACGTATACGAGTATACATACATTTATATATTGTTTCATGCATTTGCATCGAAATGTTTATGATTTGGTTTACACAGAGTACAGTCTTGGTTACGTTGTTGTATCGATACACTTGCCTCTCGGCTGATCCCCGATGGTAGGCCATACCAGGAGGGGCGTATCCCCGACTGACCGGTGAGGGGCGTTTCCCCGGATCCGAGGCCATTTCTGGCTAGAATCACGTGGAAGTCAGGGACTCCGTGGTTCTGACTGTACTAGCACGGTGTGTGTCCATGAGTGACCCCGTGGGATTTTTTTTTACTTGCATGCTCAGTACGCTGGAGGATTATGGTTTTACCTCGTGTACTTTATTGTTTCTATTTACCTGGACTCGCATATGTTTTTATAACATATATATTAGTTGGTGAACGACATTTATTTCCGTCCACTCACTCTAACGTGTTTATTGTCTTTCCCCTGGGCTTTTCGATTTCCGTGCCCAGTTTGCAGTTCAGGTTTGGTGTTTCACGTCGCGGTTTGGAGGCTAGTGATCAGAGTCACCTGTGTTTTCCAGTAGGTTCTTGTTTCACCTACTGATGTACATATTGTATATGTTTTACTCTAGAGGTCGCTCTGATACATTCTGATACATGTTGTGCGGATTTTCACAGATATACATATATATACATAGTACAGTTTATTTACTGTTGTTGACTATATTGATGTTGAGAAATCCGGATGGGATTGGTGCCCACGGTTTGCTTTTTGTGGCATAGGGCGAAGTGTAATTTCTGCGTGCAGGTTATGGTAATTCCACGTTAGTAACGAAACTCTGCCGAAATTTTGAAAATTTTTTGTTGGTTCGTATTTCCGGAAGGGTTTGATTCCGATTTAGGTAACTGAATCGGGATTGGGTCCTTTCAGTTAGAGATAATGTCCTGTCTCCAATCCACATCAATGTGATCAAGTGTAGCAATGTACCACTCAATTTTATCTTCTTGGCGAGCAAAGAAAGATGGAAGGGTTTTTCGTTCAACCTTTAATATCCGTTCGCATACTCCATCTTGCAAGCTCACCCCCGTTGCTAGTTGAGCCAACTCGTTTGCCGCATAATTCCTCTTGCGAGGAACATGACTCAACTCCACCTCTGTAAACAACTTGAGCAAATCACAGGCTCGTTTAGCGTATGGTTCTAGGACTGGTCCAGCCTTATACTTGGTTTCAAGTTGTCTGATCACTAGTTGGGAGTCTCCAAATATATGCACATCATTGATCTCCATATCTAATAGAAATTCCAATCCAATGATTAAAGCTTCATATTCTGCTTGATTATTTGTGCATCTGAAGTCCAACCTGAAAGAATAAGAAAAAGTTTGGCCGCGTGGAGAAACTAATGCTACTCCTGCCCCAGCCATAGTACTCGTACTTGACCCATCAAAATATAAACACGAAGGGGCCAAATCAATACGAGCAAGGTCCAGTTCTGGCCCTTCACTAACATCCTCCATTGGCTGATGAAAATCAGCCACTCCCTGGCCTTTAACCACCTTCTGGGGAATGTATTGCAAAGAAAACTCTGACAAAGCCAGAATCCACTTCTCAATGCGTAGGGCCGGGCACAAATCCCGCAAATCTCGGTCCCGTCCCGGTCCCGTCCCGATCCCGGCGGGATTTGAAACTAAAAATGTCCATCCCGTCCCATCAGAAAAACAACGGGACGGGACGCGGGACTGAAATTTCTCGTCCCGTTAGGCCCGTCCCGTCCCATTTATAAATTAAAATTGATCTTGACCGTTGATTTTAATCTTGTATTGCTATGTTTTTAATCTTGTATTGCTATGTTTTTAATCTTGTATTGCTATTTTTTTTAATTTTCTTCTTTTCTTGTTAAACTTATGATATGTGAACTTGTGTAATAGATTATGGATGTTATTCTTGTTATGTTTGATATTATTAGGTTATGGATTGTGACTTATGAATGTAAGCAAGTTGTGTAATTGTAATTAGATCATAGATGCATGTTGTGATTTATGAATGTAAGCAAGTTTTTCTTCTTTTTTGTTTCCAATTTTGTGGTGGGATTGGGCCCGTCCCGTCCCGATCCCGTCCCGTCCCATCCGGGATTGGGCCCGGCGGGATTTACTCTCAAAATGTAAGACCCGTCTTGATCCCGTCCCGCGTGTAACAACCGGGACGGGACGTGGGATGACCTCAATCCCGTCCCATCCCGTCCCATGCCCAGCCCTACCAATGCGTCCCCGGAGAATGGGTCTGGACAACATATACTTCACCAAATCAGTTTGTGCTATGACACACGTGGTAAAGGAAAGCATGTAGTGCCTCAATTTACACCCTGAGAAATACAAGGCGAGGCACATTCTTTCCATTGGAGAGTATCTCGTTTCACACTCATTCAGGGTACGACTCAGATGGAAAATAGCACGTTCAGTTCCTGATGTGTCGTCCTGAGCTAATAAACTTCCAATAGAAAAGTCAGTAGCTGAGATATACAGCTTAAGAGGAACTCCGGGCCTTGGAGGAACCAAGACTGGCGGGTTCGTTAGATATGCTTTAATGGTATCAAATGCCTCTTGGTGGATAGGCTCCCATACAAAGTCTTTCTGATTTTGAAGCTTGAGCAAAGTTGAGAATGGTTGTGTTTTCCCAGCAGCATTGGCAATAAACCGTCGTAAGAAATTGATTTTTCCTAATAAACGTTGTAGCTCTTTCTTACTCTTTGGTGGGACTGCACTAAGAACTGCCTGTTTCTTGTCATCCGGTATCTCAATCCCACGCTGATGAACCAAAAAACCTAGGAAGTCTCATGCCTGGACTCCAAATACACATTTGGCTGGATTCATCTTCAATTGATGTTGCCTCATTCTGAGAAACACTTGTCGTAAGTCTTCAAAATGATTACTTCTGCATTTCGTTTTAACCACCACATCATCCATATATACTTCCATAGTTTTGCCAATAAGATCATGAAGATCAATTTCATTGCACGTTGGTAGGTTGCCCCTGCATTCTTGAGTCCAAATGGCATGTCCACGTACTCAAATACTCCTGAAATCCTGGACACCGAAACACAGTTTTATGTCGATCTGATTCAGCCACTGGAATCTGATGATAGCCAGCCATTCCATCCATGAATGTTAACATCTCATGGCGAGCCACTGAGTCCACCAGCAAATCCGCTACTGGCATTGGGTATGCATCCTTTGGAGTTGCATTGTTCAAGTCTCTGTAGTCAACACACACTCACATTTTCCCATTCTTTTTCTTGACTGGGACTACGTTGGGTAGCCACTCATTATACTTGGCTACTCGTATGATCCCTAACTTGAGCATCTTCTCGACCTCTTCCTTGACTAGAATTGCAGTTTCCGTATTCATCCGACGCATCTCTTGTTTCACGGGCTTCTTTCCTTCTATGATGGGTAAGTTGTGACAAACCAAATCTGGGGACAGTCCTAGCATGTCGTCATACTTTCTGCAAAACAATCAGCGTATTCTTCTAGCAATTCAATGAGCTTGAGTCGTTCTTCTGGCTCTAGGAAGGTACTAATGGCCACAGAGATTGGCTCGTCATTTGTCCCAAGATTGATGTGTTCAATGGGATCCTTGACTTTAGGAGGTAAATCATCCAAGGTTGCTGGAGCTAATTTAATCTCTTCCTCCTCGTCAAAATCATGCAAAACATCTTCATCCACATATTCTAATGCTGAAACCATTGGAACCTTCTCAAAGGCTTGACTCTCCAACAGAAAATTGTGAAAGCGCTCGTATAAAGAGTAACAAGCCTCGGTCTCTATGCTTGATAGAGACCCGATCATTGAGAAAGTTTGGATGGTAGCTCAATGGTGTAAGATCTTCCACTATCTTGATTGACTTGAATTATACCCCACTGAGCTAGTTCAGAGGCTGTAACACCAACTGGGCGGCCTTTGTTATCGACGCCACATACCTCCAATGGCCTAAGGTCACTGTGGTAATAACTGGCTTCTAATGAGTTAGCAGAAACAGAATATGGACGAGGATCAGCATCAACAATTTCTGCTTCACCAGACTCCATATTCTAGAGTAACATCTGCTGATGGAGGGACGAAGGTACACAATAGCTCCTGTGGATCCAGTCACACCCCAGAATAGCACTGTATGGAGCTGTACATTCTGGTATAAAGAATGTATAAGTACTGGTGGCCGAACCGATGTGTACCTGCAAAAAGACAATGCCCAAAGTCTTGGAAATGCTACCCTGAAAGTTTCTAACATTCAGTGAGGTCTCTTGGATAGCCGACTTGGGAACGCCTAATAAGGCCATTGCTTTGATGGTGATGATGTTTACTGCTGCCCCTGAGTCCACTAAGAGTTTGTTTAATTGAATTCCTTGGAATTTTCCTGTAACATATAACGGCCGCATGTGCATGGCCATGTCTACAGTAGGCTTGGCGAACATCATCTGTCCCTTTGTTGATGATGAATCAGTCTTTGGTGTCTTGGCGGGGGCTAAATGTTCTTTTAGTTTTGGTTCATCTTTTGGTACCACCAAGTTGTTGACGCTTCCGCTTGTGATTGATTCATCCATTGATGTTAGTGGAGGCAAAGCATATTTGGAGGACAAGACATACACCATGTTAACAGTGGTATCTTCCTATTCGATATGTTCTTCAGTTTCTTCATCTTCACCTTCACCATAATCCAGCAACTGTTCATCATCTTCACAGTTGTCACCCTCAGCCTGTTTCCCCTCAGAGGTCAAAGTTGTAGTGAGCTCGAGAGAAGCAACATGTTGTGCTTGATCCTCAGGTATAGGATCTATGGTTGCGGGCATGAGTAGTACTGGATCATGCTCCTTTGGGCGGGAAAAGTGTTGTCAGACCTTCTTCTGTTCTTCTACAACTAAAGGTCTCAGTCTCCATTGCAAGACCTTGGGTTCGCTTGGAGTATTCTACTTTTGAATGCTTTTCCCTTCCTTATGAGGTGTATATAGCCCTATTGTTTTCATCGTGTTATCCTCAAAAGTGAGACGTCTTCTCACTGGTTTCCGTTGTGTAGCTTCACGATGGTCCTCAGGAGTAGGTTTGGGCTGTTTTCCTTTAGACCCTAACTCTGGGTTACGGTCAAAGACACCTGGTCGTTGTGCTCTCATTTTGGGCTCGCGAGACTTCTTCTCGAAAACCACTACTGGGTTTGCTGCAAGGGCATTCATTCGCCTTTGTAGCGTTTTTGGAGAACACACCAGTTCCTCTTCTTTGAGCAAGCCTGCTTCATAAGCCTCTAATGCTCTTTTGGCTTCTCCAAAGCGTCGTTGAAGATTTCTTCTTCTACTTGGAGTTACCTCAATGGTCTTTCCTTTCTCCCTCACGTACCATACATCCTCCTTTGTGATATTTCTTGATACTGGAGGCACATATAGCCTTGCGAGCGCGTCAGCAACATCTGATTCAGATTTCTTGACTGCATTGACCTTTTCTATTGCTCGCAAGTGTTTAGGAGTTGGAGTGTCCCTTTGTCTTGCTCGTTGAGGTTGATGGTCTGCTGGGTCAAATAATTCTGGGAATGACTTAACTGCTTCAGCCAATTCCCCATAGGAGATCTTCAACCCACCTCTGAGTTTACAGTGAGCACAAAGGGCTACTGGGGACTCTGCTTTTGGGTATACTTTTTCTTTCCCTTTGTTTAGTCTTGTTGTTTGCTTGCTGTGTGGACTCTCGCCAGTAGTTGGATGACTATTGGGTTGTTTCCTTTTGTTGGATTTATCTTGTGTTAGTTCCAACATCCCAACTATCACCGATAAGTCAGTCGCCAACCTTGGCGAGGGTTCTTGATCTATCATTATTTCTCCCTCGTCAATCCACTGCTGTATCCTGAACTTCAAATCACGACAAGCACCCGTGGAATGGCCACCCCACCTGTTGTGGGGTCGACAGTGGAAAAGACCCCTGACATCCTCAGGATGTGGGTCTGGAGCTCCCCAATTATCAGGAACCACTGCTATTCCTGCTTGGACCAGCTCTTCAAATATTTCCTCTCGCCTAAACACATCATAGGTAAACTCAGTCTGCTTAGGCCGGACAAATGCAGTCTTGCGTCTAGACCTCCGTCTTGACCTCTTCCTTTTATATGTTGGTTCAGTTTGATTACACTGAGAAGAAGTTTCGATGGCAGGACAAGTTGTGTCGGGAGGAGGTGATGCCCTATGAGGATATCGTGGATGCCATTCTACCTTTCCCCTGTAGTTGATTTCAATCATCTCCCAGTTGATCAACCCTTGGATCTTATCTCTCAAGGTCGAACACCTTGCTGTTTGATGACTGAAGTGATTGTGAAATCTGCAAAAGTGCTGGGCTGGACCTTCATACCGTAATTGTCTGATTTCATGAACCGGGTAGTAAAAGATCAAACCCATGTTTCTTAGCCTATCAAGGATCTCCTCCAACCTGTCACAGTTGAAAGAATAGGCTAAAAAGACAGATTGATTCCAGTCATCCACACCTCCAATGCAACGATTGGGTGATGACCACTCGATGACAATCATATTTACTTGAGGCTTTGGGAAGGGTTTAGAATCCACTAATGCTGCTGTCTTGGACGTTCCTTCCAGCTCCAGTCTTCCTTCGTTAATCCATTTCTGGATTTGGTCTTTGAGCTTGGTGCAGTCTTTTGTAATGTGATTCCACGTTCCATGGAACTTGCAGTACTTTTTACCTTCCAACTGCTCAGCTGTAGGAAGTGGTCCAAAATTCATTTTGACAGCACGCATATTGTATAGCTCGTCCAAGATCTCATGAGCCATATTGGCATCATAAGTGTATGTCTCAAACTCTGGCTTAGTAAAAACCACTGTTGAAAGTTTGATTGGACCCTTACTCTTCTGAAGCTTGCGGGGCTTTAGAACTTTACTCGTTGTTAAATCCACAGCACCCACTTGCTCGCCATCAGAGTCCGACTCTTGGTCGTCTACATCTTCAATATAAGCCACTGTTTTTGGCTTTAGTCTATCATAAGACTTAGCATTGTACGTTCCCTTGGATGCATTCCTTCTGTTATCTCTTTCTTGCATGGTACTGTAAGCTGTAGTTACCGCCGTGATAAGCTCATTCAAGGAAAAGTACTTGCTGTTTAGGAATAATTGGTGGTACATATCCTCCAAACCATTCTTGGCCATCTCGACCACCTCTTCTTTACCAAGTGGGGTCTTACATAGATTATACTCCAACTGGAAACGATGCAAAAAGGTGACTGGACTTTCTGTCGCCGATTGGCTCAAGGAAGCCAGCTTCCCAACACTGGTTTCAGGTCTTGCCGTTCCAAAGTGATCTATGAATAAAGCCACCATGTCCTTCCACTCACTGATCGAGCCCTTTTCTATTCCCGTATACCACACGAGGGCTGATCCTGACAAAGACGATCCAAAGACTCTTAGTTTGAGTCCCTCATTATCGGCATACTGCCCCAATTACAGCGTAAAATAAGCTAAGTGTGTTGCCGCGTTCGAATCGTCGTCGCCAGAGAAAGTCTGGAAGGTCTGATGCTGGTAAAACTTTGGTCATTGCCATGCATCAGGATCGTCCTTCTGCATGGGAGGAAACGATGTCTCGTATGTATCATACATCTTAGCTAAATGTATGTCGCAATCGTTTAGGAACTTATTTAACCGTTGCTCCCAAGCAGGAGGAAAAGACTCTGCTTGTCTAGTCTTTCTTGCCAAGTCGGATACGGATTTGGTTAGAGACGCTATGTCCCTGTCTATCCTTTGAGACAGTGTCGCTGCGTGTCGGCAGTATTCATCCAAACTTGATCCCAAGTGTTGGAGGATATCCATCCGTAGTCTATCTTGACCTTCCACGAAGCTAGTTACCTGGGCTCCCATGGCCTCTCTCTCCTCTCGATCTCTGTTAAAGTCTACCCGTATCGATTAGATTCCGGCTACCGCCGTATCTATTAAGTCGCTCTAGGTAGTGAGAAAAGTCGCATGTTGCTCGATCCTTTCGTCGAGAGCCCCTTAGTAATTAGCCTGGTGGCTATCACGCCTAGCCGCGTAAGCTAGGTACTCTGGGAACGTAAGTTCCGCTATCTCCGCTTCACTCAAGGTTTTGAATGTCATGATGTTGAAGTTTTTAGGGAAGATAATTTCAACTGCTTGGTTACTCAATGAACGACACCGAGTAGATGTATGTTCATGGTAGGCCAGTTGTGAATGCTTGCGACACTGAGGGTAAATCCTTCGATAAGGATCCCCAATTGTCACTTAGAGACGCGAGAGATGTCCCTTGACGAAAATTATATCCCACTGGGCATGCCAAAATGTTCGACACAACAATGGTATCTTGTTTGGAGACACAAAAATTATATCCCACTGGGCGTGCCAAAATGTTTGACACAACAGTGGTATCTTGTTTGGAGACACGAAAATTATGTCCCACTGGGCGTGCCAAAATGTTCGAGCGTAAAATATATCTCGTGGAGAGATCCTTCCGTGAAGCAGTCTCTTTTATGGGTTCGGATAGTTTTAACCGCAGGTACCGGTTTATCATGTATCGTGTGCTTCGTATGCTGGCGTGCCACCGTTTTTCAACAGAATATGGACTGTTTGCAGCAGCCTGACTTCTTGATAAAGCGATTTAGACAAGGAGAGCACCAACCCTGCCTGAATAAGTCCTTCTTTGCCTAGTAACCTAGGACTTTTGATATGTGTCTCTCGTAGAGCCTTCGAAATCGATGCTTCACACTCCCTTATCAGTGCAAAACAGAGCAACCTCTCTGACGGTGTGTTGAGAACACTTGCTTCCTTAGAGTATCCAAACTCTCACTCGACAGGTGACAAGCCCTTCAACTTTCCAGTAGCAAATTGCTTCCTTGGGATCGCAATACTCTCACTCGACAGGTGACAAACACTTTGACCTTCTGGTTGCAAAGAAGATAGAATCTCGAAGATGAGATGTCTGTTTAGGTGTACTTGCGTATAGCAAATGCATGTATTTGATCGGGGACCTATTCCACAAAGCTCTTACTTTCCTTATATACTCGCTCATTAGTTGTTTTTCAATTCATTTGAACTTCTTCTGTTCATGCTCTTTGAATCTCATTATAACTCTAACACCAGCATACGGGTTTTCAATCCTATAGAATCTCAATGCTATCACAACTCTTCTATCAAAGAAACCTATCTAAGATAAAACAGATATGATAGACATCCAAGCCGCATGGAATCAGCTAATTAATGAATCATAGTTCTAACTGAACTCTATCTCTTACACTCGGCCGCTCGCTAAGCTCTTTATAATACACGGGCCGCTTGCCAAGATTTCAGCCAATCCCTGGGCCGCTCGCCAAGACTTGAGCCATTCAAGCCCAATATGAAATATTTATTTCAAGTCCAAACAAATGACATATCGGGTGCCTGCATGATCAATAATGTAAAATCTTCGAGACGATCGATCTAAGATATATATGAATTGAGTAATCAGCCTGATCATATATAGTACGTCCATATATAGACATCGAAGATTCTTACGGTCTTTGATCTTAAAAGAGGGATGTCATCCACTTTCAAATCGGGCACAAATCCAACAGATAGAATTATCCCTCCATTAACTGGATTACCCCCCATCAAATTTTCTGCATCCCAATAGTTACTTCCATATCCCACGCCCCACTTGACCTGCTTACAAACATAATACGAATAATAATAATCGATTTTTTTTTTGTTATTTTTGAAAAAAAGTACGTTTTCCTACTCTAGTTAGGAGCCGTGTGTACGTAATCTGGGAAAAAGAACCTCCATGATTTCATCAGAGTCCATTTCGACGCCGAATAGCCCAACAGCTTGATTGATAATAATAGGAACTCCACGGGGTATCTTCTTGAACACCTACGCATATATAATCATTTCTTGTATGTAAATTGGTTTGTATAATTAGTCGCTATGAAAAACAATATATAGCTAGCTATATATTGTACGTCTGTACGTGTAACCAAATTTAAGTTAAGTAAGAAGACTTGCAAAGAGGCTTGTCAATGGCAAGCTAAACTCCATGGCGATGTAAACAATTGCAAAGTCGGGACGAACTGGCTGGGAGAAAACCGCATCAAACACTTCATCCACAGCCTCCTATATACAATCGTACAATTAAATCAGTTCAAAACAAAAGAACGATGGTTAATGTAATTAAAAACCATGCAGACAAGATTAACTCATTAGCTTCGAATTCACTCACAGATGAGGCAGAGTTCATAGACATAACTGAAAGGAACTTCGGGTGGTTAAGAATCTGGCAGCAGTTCTCATGCCACGATCTGCTTACACACGCAGCACATGCAAACGCCACCGCCGGAAGTCTCGCCAGGATGTTTAACAAGATGTCGTCGTTTAGCTTAGAGAAGACAGACACATCTTCCTCGGGGGCCATTTCGGTTTGTGATTTTATGAGCACGAAGGTGTAGAGTGATAGTTGCAGCGGGGGTACGTGAGAGATCTTTATATATGTGTTTTGGATGCATCTTTTGGTGGGGGGTAGGTAGCGGAGCTTCTCTGGGTTTGCATGTAATTAACCGACTTGTTTCTTGTGATACCAAAACAACTGTACCATAGGATCACAATACAAGTTCTAGTTACCATGGATAGAGAGAGGGTAGAGAGAAGATTGAGCTAATGTATCTAAAAACTAAAACTTATGGAACTCTGAAGGAGAACTCCACTTAAAAAGACTTGAAAAAGAGGGCAACCAGCTACCGAAGACTACTCCAAGATTCGGTAAAAAGAAAAGACAAAAGACCTTTACTAGATGACCGACAAAGAAAAGCAAAAAGAATTTCAGCTTTACTGGGAATCACGTTGAGTGCTCAAAGGGCCCCATTAAACACATGAAAAACAACAGAGAGAGAAAGATCCCTTAAGCTATTACAAAATTATAATGGAAAAATATCCCTAGGGAATGTGCCAGAAGCTTCACTTTATTTTCACCTTGGTCTTGCTCTTCTTCTTTTTAAAGCTCTGAGACAAATCATCACTTAATGATTTCAAGAATTCTTTGGAAGGGTCTGCGAAGGGGGCTTTGCCCAAATAATCTTTCATGTCTTTATTTTCTTGGGTGAAGTCTTCTTCATCTTCATCTCCTTCACCATCTTCTTCTTCTTCGTCTTCATCCATCATAGATGCGGAGGTTGAGGAAGCTTTAGAAGAAGTTTCCTCGAATAAGGCAGCTACATTGTCATCAATTTGAGATGAGAGCTGCTGCAACAATTTTTCCTTAAGCTCTCTAAGAGAAGGTAAGGAGAAAGCGGCCTTTAAATCCGCCAAGGAGGGAATCACAAAATCCATTTTGGGCTCTTTTTAAGGAGAATATTCTTTTTCTACCTTCTTAAAGGTAGCAATACATTCCTTTATTTTGATTAAGGGAGGATTATAATCGAATCTTGACCACCATTTATAATGGAATTGGCGGTTAAGGGATAAAACTCCTATTTCTAGTTGATAGACTGAATAAGTCCATTGCCAAATCCAAGGGAGGCTAAATCTATCAATAAAGTGGAGAAGATTACTTCCACTAATTACCCTGACTCCATTATACTTGGGGTTTTTCATAATATATTCTTCATAAGCTTTTGAGAGTTCTTCAGGAAGGAAGTCTTTACATGGACCCATAGAATGGAACCAGCTGTATAACCAAAAAGGAAGCTCCTACTTTATAATAGAGCGTTCAATTCTTATGAACCATGTGTACTTTTCAGTTTTTTTTTATAATAAAAAACCTTGCTCCAAGCTTCAATATAATCCCAATAACTATAACTGGCCTGAATGAACTTCAAATCCATTGATTTATTAGGATTAAGACCCCATTCTGAGATATGAATAATACGTTGAATAAACGCTTTGCTGAATGAAATATCTTCAGTATGCTTTTTCTGGTTCATATGATGAAACTTTACTGAACCAGTTTCCATAAGAATGCATTCATAATATCTCCAATTTTTCTTCCCTAAAAGCAACTCTAACAATGTCACGAAAAGTTTGCTTATTTTGTTCAAAAATAAAGCCGAAACCTATTTTAGCTAATCACTTGTATAAATTTACTCCAACAATATTACTTAAAATGTAGTTAGACCTAAACACATGCTTAGTTTTGATTGGTTGATAATAACATATTTATTTATTAATATAATTATTAATTACATTTGCAATCTAGAAGGAAAGAATTAATTATTCGTTACCTATAATTCATGTTTTCGGTATAAGAATAGGGGATGAAAACATGAAATATATGGAATCCCTAAATTGGCTAATAAGATAGGGGAGCTGCTGGAGTAAATTTTAAGAGAAAATCTTTATATTTTAACTAGAAATGACTTATAGAGAATCTGCTGAATTTGCTCTAAAAGAGGGAAATTAGCTTCTGGCTCAAAATATCTTCTTGCCAGAGTATTAGGAGAGTTAAAATATTTCTCGTCTCCTTTCTGGAGAATAATAATTTGTTCTTCTAAATGTTTCTTTAAACCTGGAAGAATAGGTTCCTTAAGAGCTGCTGAAAAGCTCTCTTGGGATTTGCCAGAGGATAAATAATCCGCTGCATCTGCAGACTAACTCCTTCTAGACTGAGAAGGGGGAGGAGAGTTTGAATAACTCTGATTGGCAAAGTTTCTAGGGAAACTGCTCCTGCTTTCCCCTCTGCCTTTGCCTCTTCCACCGGAAGAATATCTTCCTCCTCTAGAGCCTCAGTTGAGCTGGCTCATTTCGTACCTATAATAAACTCCATAGTTAAAAAATCAGGAAGAGAGTTAGTTTCTACTTTGATAAACTCAATCTTGAAATCAAATATAGATAATATAGATTGTCATCTTGTAAATATTTGTTTGGAAACTAAATTTTTAACGTCTTTTTCAAAAACATCTTTAGCTGTTTTACAATCAACTCTTAATAAAAATTCTTGATTTAATAAATCATCTTGAAATTTTGAAATACAATTGACAATAGCCAGAACTTCCTTTTTTATAGTGGAGTAGTTTTTCTAGGCATCATTCCACTTTCCAGAAGTATATCTGGACAATATTTCATTTTCTGAATTAGAAAACTTTTGCTTTAGAATTCCTCCATATCCTATATCTGAGGCGTCTGTCTCAACAATTTTAAAACTAGTTCAGACAAGAGTTAGACAAGGGAGGCTTTTTACTTTAGACTTGGTAAGTCTAACTGCCTTGGTATGGATTTCATTCCAAGGAGGAGGATTCTTCCTCAATCTTTCATAAAGAGGAAAGTTGTCAATGGACAGATTTTTATAATACTCTGCAATATAATTTAAGTTTCCTAAGAAGCACTGGAGTTGAGTTTTGTCCCTGAGCTCATCTGGGAATTTTTCTGCGAATTGAATAGCTCGCATAATAGGGATAATCCTTCCTTGTTCAATTTCCTAACTGATAATCGCATATTTATGCGTCTATTCGTTATTTAATTTGTTCCCTATATTTAGTTTATTGTTATTAATCTAGTGAATTAATCATGTTTATTTGTTTTTAGGTGTTTTGGAGATTAATGAAGAAAAGAAAATTAAATAATATATATGATGCTTTTTGGCGAGGAAATCTGGAGGAGGCAGTTTTGGCGAGGAACAGAGAGAAGAAGAGGGAAAGGTTTGCATGTGCATTTATATATATATATATATATATATATATATATATTTGGATTGGAAGCTTGGCACCTGAGCAAGAAGAGCTTGATTAAACAAGCTAATTAATAGCATATATATATAGTTGGCGAGAAGAAGAATCATAATCCATTCATGATACTAGTTTGCACCACGTGAGAAAGTATTGGGCTAGCTTAATTAACCTAGCTATTCAAGGGAATATATATACCAGAAAGAAGGTAGTGCAAGGGGGGGTCGGCGGAAGAAAAAGAAAATAAAGCAGACGTACGGGGAGCAAGAGCAAGGAGGCTACAAGCTTCTCCTTCATCCGTTTGTATCAATTTCTTTCATGGATTATTTTAGTTTAATTCCTGATTCTATGAGGAGCTAAACTCCATTGTTAAGGGGCTGTTTTGAAGCCCCGTTCATGATATCTAGATTGCTTATGCACGTTAATTAAGTTTTGCTTTTGTTATTCGAATGAGGTTTCTTTGTTATTTATACGGTGATGATTCTTGATTATGTATGCTTTGAGTGCGCGCTTAGTATGCATGTTTAGGAATCTAATTCTAAGACAATTGATGGCTGTTGGTGATTATTACCTTCCTCAAGTTTCAATCGTAGAACCCATACATGCTTGGTATAAGAAACCCTAGGTCTAGTAAGACACGACTGTAGTGTACTTATGAAGCCTTGTAGATTCTCAAACCCTTTCTAGATCGTAATGCTTTGCTCTTGGTAAATTCGAGTCCGTGACTTCGGGTTCTTTGAGGGATAGACAATGTTGATAAGCAAACATTCAACATTGTAAACATAAGGATTGGGTAATAGGTTGTGTTCACAGCTCGGGACCTTCCTGAGAATCTTTCATTCATAACATCTGCATTGTTTAGTTAAGCATTTGTCGTCTAAATGGAGTGACAGTGGTGGATAACACTTCCCTTAACCTTTTTTATCATTGATTGTAAACTTTACTTATACTCTGTTTTCTGTTTCAGTTTCGTAATCTGTTTTGCAGAAATTTATTCGACAAACAAACCAACTCTGATTACATTGAAATTTTTTGTGGTAGTCCGCCACTATGTCTGTAGTGTCTATTATTAATTTCGTGATTTTAGATTGAGTCTAGCTATTTTAATTAATTACGTTAGTACCTAGTGGTCGAGGCTGTCAGGGTTCTGACTTTCGCGTCTGTTTGTAGTTTAGAATATTGAGTCTCATTTTTCCCTGTGGATTGACCCCTATACTATTATACTGCATTTACAAGCATATTGAGTTCATTATAGGGTAATTTTAAAGGTGGTTAAACACCGATCACTGACCAAGGAAGTGTATTTTTGTCTGAAAAATAGACATCTTTTTAGCAGATACAACCAGACCTGCTTTTTTAATAAGATTTACAAAAATATTCAGATGCTTGAAGTGTTGGTCAAGCGATTGAGAAAAATAAGGATATCATCTATGTAAACAATAGAGAAAGAAGAATAAGGTGTGAAAATATCATTCATAATATTCTGAAATTCTGAATGAGCGTTTTTAAGCCCAAAAGGCATCACGTTCCATTCATAATGTCTGAAAGGAACAGTAAAGGTTGTCTTATATCTGTCACTTTCAGCAATCTAAATTTGCCAATATCCAGACTTTAAATCAAACTTTGAGAAAATAGAGGCCGATTGGAGCCTAGATAATAAGTCTTTTTTATTAGGTAATGGATACCTAATCCATTTGAGAACCTTATTCAAAGGTTTATAATTGATCACTAATCTAGGAGTTCCTCTTTCTATTTTAGCACTTTTATTAACATAAAAGACTGTACAACTCCAAGGGGAGTAGGACTTTCTGATAAGTTTTCTCTTCATGAGAGAATTAATTTATGTTTTACAATATTCAATCAGCTCAGGATTCATTTGAGCTGGCCTGGCTTTAGTAGGAATATTTTGTTCTTTAAAGTCAGGTTCATAAGGGAGAGTGATAATATGTTTCTTCCTTTCCCAGAAAGGATTAGGTAAATCACTGCAAAGTTTCCTTTTAATAATATCAGATAATGATTTAATCTGATTTTGGCGAGAGTTAATTTAAGTCATAATACTCATAACTTTTAAATCAGATTGGATAAAATTTATCTGATTTTCCTTGAAAATAAGAGTATTTTTGATCATATCAATTTCACGAGTTTGAGGCTTAGTGATAAAGTCAAAAACGATCTTTTGACCTTCAATTTCACAAACTATCCATTCAGCTGTACGTTTTCATAAAGGGCTCAATAAGACCAAGGAAAGGAGTTCCTAGAATAATTTGTCGTGTTAGACCTTTGACCATAACAAAGGTAGTATTGAAACACATGCCTGAATTGCAAATATAGGCATTAGATCATTTATACCTAATTTTTAGTCTTGAACCATCAACAATGTTTAACGACTGTGATGATTTATCATAATATCTCGTAGGGATTACCCCTTCACTGATACAATTTAAATCTGCTCCACTGTCAATGAGAGCGATTCTTTTTAAGACATAGTCTTTGTCTATGACAATAGTAACATTAGAATACCATTTTTGGTATGTTACTTGGTTAATGATGTCGAGAAATTTCTCTTCATCCAGAATAGAAAATTCTCCTTGTTCAGGAATAATAGAAGATTCTCCTTGTTCAGAAATAATCTTGTTAATAATTTCTCTGAGAAACTTGGATTCCATTTTTAAGTTATTTATTTCAGCTCTTAAATCATAAATAGAAGTTTCTCTTTCTTTAATAATATTTACCTCCATTTTTATGGAGTTAATCTCTTCCTGTAAGTCAGAAATAGATAATTTCTTGGAAGAGTGGGTTTTTAACCCATCAAATACTTCTTTTAAGGAGTATGATTCCTTTAGAATATAAGGAGAATCTCGAGATTTATTCTCCCTTTTTATTGTTTCTAAATAATGCTCGATCATATTCTTCTTGGTTTTAGGATCTTGGATCCCATTAATTAAGTCAAGAATAGATCTTTTTTGGGATGTAAGCACATTTATGCTTAATCCGTTCATCTCAAGAATAACTTTGTAAGGATTTGCATTACAACCACAGTCTGATGACGATGAAGACTCAGAATAAAAACTGTCAGAATTTTGATCAATAATGTTGACTTGTTCTTCTGACTCACTGTCAGAAGGGTTTAGAATAATTGCTAAAAGTTATTTTTTTAGACCTTCATCAGAAATCTCATTAATTTTCTTTTTGGTCTAGTATTTATTAGCATAATGGCATGTTTTACCACATTTTCTGCAAATAACAGTACTGAATGAATTCTGGGAATAATTCTTCTTATAATATGGTTTTGAATTTCGCTTTTTTTTCTTTTCCTAAGGGGGAAAAGATTTTTTAATGAAGCGTTTCTTTTTCTTTGAATAGGATTTTGAATCTGTTCCCTTATGTTTATTAGGGGTTTGGAGATCAAAACCAAATTGGTCACAAAATTCACCAATTTCTTTTTTGTCAGTCAAATGTTGGCATTTTAATTGGGCTTTAAGTTTAATATCGTTGCAAATGGATAAGCCTTCAACAACGCATTCACTGATGAGTTGTCCATATTTATATTCATAATAAGGAATGGAGTTTCCTCCATGCTTTCTCAAAATACGGTCTTTGACCTTCTGAGCAAAAAGAGTAGAAAGACCTGCAATGAACTTCTCCTTCCAGAAGTCAGTATTGGTGTCTAAACTGATCATAACTTTGGACAAGAATACATCTTTATACCACTTGAACTGAGTTAAGGTAGGACATTTAAGATTGACTAATAAGTCTTTGTTTCTTTCGAATGATACTGGGTTAAACCCAACGAAAGCCAATAAAATGGAAGAAAGCAGTGTATAAACGACATTAGAAATATGAGTTTCAATATATATAATACTGTCATGACTTTGTTCATCTTTCATGATCACTGGAATTTGAATAATTTTAGTTGCATTAAGAATTTGTTGCTGTTGTTCTGGAGAAATGATATTATCCCACTAGCCACGAAGTTGGCCAGCAAATCCTGCAACAATGTATTCTACAATTTGTTTATCTGTATTATGAGCATATATGCAAACTGTAGAATACATAGTCATTCTATGGAGTAAAGTGATTATCTGATATTCAGACAATCCATCAATATTCTATTCATAGATGGTTCTATCACTAAAGCTAGCTGTAATATTCGAATTTTCTTCTTCGAATAATAAGTTCTGAGGAGTAGGACGAGTATAATAATGCCTGGTTGAAGCAGTAGGAATTAATTTTCTGCCAAAAGCAGTGCTTCTTCTAAAAATATTTTGATTTATACTAGGAGTCTGACCTGTATGATCTTTTTAAAGTCATCTTCTATTGCAAGAATTTGCTTTTCAAATTCATTAATGTCTGATTCATTATCTGATTCAGAGAATGTTTCTGAGATAGTAGCTATTTGAGTTTTCTTCTCTCCATATTTATGATTATCAAGCTGTAAAGATTCTAACTACTGAGTTAGAATAGATACAATATATATTATTTTTGTTAGGCATAGTGATATTAATACTTGGCTTTAGAATAGAAGGTTCTACTACCTTTAGAGTAGAATGAATAATAGATAGAGATAATATGGATTTAATATCCTGTAATATGGGAGGTTGTGTAAATTTTTCTAATTTTCCTCCATTCTTCCAAGTTGGGAGCACATAGTTTGTAGAGTCAGATTTGTACTGTTATCAAATTTGATGATAACATCTAGTTGATAATCTAGTTGATCTTCTACTGTTATCAAATTTGATGATAACATCTCCATCATAATACTGTAGAATTTCTTCGACTTTTTTGTTTCCTACAAGTTTAGATGGAGTGACGGATTCAAGCATCCATTCATCAAGAGTTTTAATATCCTACCATTGAATAGTCTGAGGAATAGACACATCTGATTTCAACAGATTGGTCTCAATTAAGATTGTTTTTCCCTTTGTATCACAATTTTTGGCCTTTGGGCTTAGGGTATTCATTTCTTTATAATACACCCTATATGTAATATTTAGTGGCTCAGATCCTTCTTTTAGATTATAGCCACTGGTTTTAACATTTAATGTTAAAACATTAAGAATATTTCTATCTGTCAAAGAAACACATAAATTAGGGAATCAGTTAAAATAAACTGGACCATTACATAGGCTCATTTGAATGATTCTCAATAAGGAATCATTAAAATTTAGGTGCCTGCAGTCTCTCAAGACAACCAATAATGAGGCATTTAAGCCTTCTCTGGAAAGTGGTCGAATAGCCACTTGAACCATACCCAGATGAAAATATCTGTATTTATCTTTATACCTTCTGATTTCTTTAGGTTAAAATAACTGAATAGTTTCATGTTTCTTTCCGATAGGAATAGTTTGTTCAATTGTTTTGATGATCATAGCCATATTTAAATTGAACATATTCATAGAATATATCATCGAAGGTTTAGCCTTCAAGAGACTCTAGCTATGAAGCTGATTCTCAATATTAAAGAATTCAATATCCTCTTCATTTTTAATATGATTGATAATATTTTGAGGAATATAACTCCTTGAGTTGGAAGAACTGGATCTAGAAGAACTTGTTCTTGATAATTTAGACAACATTTCAAAATAAATAAAATACAAGAATTGAGAAGATTCAATAAATGAAATCGAAAGAGGCTTTGCCTTAAACGGCTATCAACGATTTACAAAAACTTACCATGTACCACTTATTTCGCGCAATGGGTGCTCTTGTGACGACTCGAACCAGAATCAGTTGAGTATTCTGCACGATTCCCGAGATTGGTTATAGTCGCAGTTTTACGTTATATATGTGGTTTGTCGATTCTATTCGCGACTATATTTTCGGCCGAGAATTTGAGTTGAGTGTCTTCACGGAAGTTGTAGAGTACGTCATTTCGAGCTCGAGGGCGGTTCCGGAAGATTTTTCCGATAACCGAGAAATATAATACAATTATTTGAAGTTTCAGTTTTCGACGAGTTTATCCGATTGTTTCATGTTTATCCGAATCGTGATGGTTATCCATTTCGAATCGTCAATCGACCAGAGGCGCGAGTATAAATATCGGAAATAGTCAAAAATCACAGTTTGAGCTTTGACTGACGTTGACCAAGCTTTGACTTTCCAAAACTGGAAAGTTGACCGTTGACCGAGAGAGGGAAGTTTCCATTTTGGTTCTTGTCGTCCGACGTCCTTTTTTCGGCCACCTCCGGCCAAGTGAAGGGTAAGGTTAGCTTCTCCTTTCAACTTCGAGTCGATTGGTACTTGAGTTTATGGAAATTGATTGTGGTTTGATAGGTTTCGAATCGGGCCGAGTTCACCGATTTCGCCGGTGACGGTTTGGGTGGTTCCGGCGAGCCATGGTGGTGGTGGTTAGGGGGGTTTGCCTCCTCTTGGCCTAGGGATACTACCTGTGTGATTTAATTGAGGATTGGTGGACGTTTGGTTGGAACCCGATTGGGTTGCCGGTGAGTTTTCCGATTGGGTTTTTGGAGCTGTAATTGGAATGGTTCCCTTGAGATTCGAGACTTATGGTAGTTATAGAAGAGGATGGGCTGGAAGAGAACTCCATTTCATGAGCTTCCTTGCCGTGGGATTCCACCGTTGACGGCGTGCCGCCGCTGGCGGCGGCGGTCCACGGTGAGGAGTTGACTTTTTCAGATTTCGTCGTTCTTAATGTCATTTTTCTCGTAATCGCGCCCTAATTATCGTCCAGAGGTTTTCGGTTTGATTTGGGTAGCCGATTTTCAGTCGAGCGTTTCGAGTGGAGATTTCGGGAATTCTGTTAATTATTTTGTATTGTATTGCATATTTCCGGGAACGGTTGGTTTCCGTGGTTCAGTACAGAGTTATGGACTATGATTTTGATCAGTTATGTTTTGTGAATATTCAGGAGATCGGGATCGTGATCGTGCTTCAGGCGAGGGATCTTCCGCCGGACCACAAGATTAGCGCGAGTGCGCGTTTTGCTCACCTGTGAGTGGACATTTCTTTTCACGGATTGTTTGCGAGTCTTTATACACGTTTTATGAACTTGAGCATCCGTATGAGATTTCGGATTACATGAGCATGTGTTTTATGATTATACATATACGGATATGCGTATACGAGTATACATACACTTATATGTTGTTTCATGCATTTGCATCGAACTGTTTATGATTTGATTTTCACAGAGTACAGTCTCAGTTATGTTGTTGTATCGATACACTTGCCTCTCGGCTGATCCTCGATGGTAGGCCTTCCAGGAGGGGCGTCGTTACCCCGACCTGACCGGCGAAGGACGTTTCCCCGGAACCGAGGCCTTTCTGGCTTAGAATCACGTGTGGACCAAGGACCCCGTGATTCGGACTGTACTAGCACAGATGTGTCCATGAGTGACCCCGTGGGATTTTTACTTGCATGCTCAGTACGCTGGAGGAGTATGAGTTTACCTCGTGTACTTTGTTATTTCTATTTACCTGGACTCGCATATGTTATTTTAAACATATATATCAACTGGTGAAAGACATTTATTTTCGTCCACTCACTCTAACAATTTTCATGTCTTTCCCTTGGGCTTTTCGGTTTCCGTGCCCAGTTGCAGTTCAGGTTCTGGTGTTTCACGTCGCGGTTGGAGGCTAGTGATCTAAGCTACCTGTGTTTTCCAGTAGGTTCTTGTTTCGCCTACTGATGTGTATATTGTATATATTTACACTAGAGGTCGCTCTGATACATTCTGATACGTGTTTATACGAATTTTCTCGGATATATTATATATAGTACAGTATGTTTACTGTTTATTGTTTATATTATGATGTTGAGAAATCCGGATGGGATTGGTGCCCACGGTTTGGCTTTTGTGGCATAGGACGAAGTGTTATTTTCAGGGTGCAGGTTTATGCAATTCCACGTTAGTAACGAAACTCTGCTGAAATTTTGAAAAGTTTTTGTTGGTTCGTATTTTCATAAGGGGTTCGATTCCGGTTTAGGTATCTGAATCGGGGTTGGGTCCTTTCAGCTCTTCTACATGACTTAGCTGCCGTATATAGTGGATCTTCTTAATATCATTCAAAGTCTGATAAAAGCGAATCCACTATATGCATGTTGCATGCAGTGCCATATCTGAAGATCTGAAAAGGAAATCCAGGGACCATAAATTGGTGCACTTTTAGCTTATGTTATTATCTACGCGTCGCGTGGTTTGTTTTAGCCGTAGATGGATATGGAATTTACACCGGCAAACGGTCTAGATTTTTTCATGCGCTTGTACGTGAACCGGCAAACATGCGTAAAGTATGTGTTATACTTTACGGATTTTCTTTGACATTGAGAAAATGATGCATCTAATCACACCTCTTATATTAGTTTATACACCTCTTCCATATAATTTTGTTATTAAACACCAATTTTACTCTTTTGTTTTCTTTTCAATACCTCTTATTGTACTATTATTATTCCAAAGCTTAGCTCTCGACTCAGTACCTAGCTTGGTAATCGATCATGTCCCTCCAACTATTTTCTTATGCATCTTTGGAAAAAGTATCCATTTAATCGGCGAAAAATAAATCCTCATCTATCATATTTTAACTAGGTTGTATCCAGATAAACTCATATTACGACAAGATCTGAGTGGCCTTGTAGCCTTAATCGTAAACCGCAATATTTTTGAATTGTGATCGAGTTCTTCTAAAAAATCGAAAGGCCTTGGAGATCTCAAACTAAAATTGAGATATACCTTGCTATTCTCTAAAAACAAAGGAAGGAAGATATGATTTTTCAAGATAGCTTGTTTCTCCCATATATACTAAAAAAATTTAAGAACTTTATTTCATTGTTGAAATTGTTGATCATCGTTTGCTTATCTATTGGAATTGAGACTCTGTTCCGTATGAATAGATGAGGAGGAGCCGAGGAGTCGAGGAGATGTCTGCCAAACGCTGGAGAAGTTTTTTTTTTCTTAGAAGGGTAAAAATAGAATTAAAAAAGTTCAAAAAACTTTAGAGGTGTATATATCAAATTGAAGGTGTGAATAGACCCTTGAGCAAAAAATCCTATTGAAACATATTTGGTCTCTTTTTTATTTATTTTTTTATATGAATGATAGAAATTGATTGGGCTAATAAGATACAAGGAGAACACCGATTGTCAGCTCTGTACGTAGAAAGAACTCCCTAAAGTAATCTATACTAAAACATGCTTGAGACATACCTACCATGACATAACTAGACAAAATTAGATGTAGGGAAAATGACTAAAAAATCAGGGTCCCATATCATATCTAGTTATGCACCCCAAAATTACGGCCATATGAGGTACAACCTATCAGCTTGCACAACTCCCCGTCCGACCGAAACTTCTAGCGTGGGGCAACGCTGGACATTCTTAAAGACAATGTTCGGTTCCCAAATTCGAAACCAAAAGTGCATTACGATCCACCAAGATAATGTTGCCCAGAAATCTCCATTAGAATGTCCATCAATAGAGGAGGCCCAACATCCTATTATAGTGTGAGTGACCCAAATGTGCTTAAGCCCAAAGCATGTTTGGAACCCTAATCTCACACATCTTTGGATAACGCACACCAGCCGCCACCATCCTACTGGTTCCATCGGCATAAGGCCACCGCTGAGTCGTAGCCATCGTCTGGTCTTCACCAACCTAAGTTTGTTGGCGCTAGCAGAGGTCATCTTCCACCTCTGGCACCTCCTCACCTTTAGCCCTAGAGAACCGTGTCGGCCAAGAGCAAGCTTGCACCTCCTCTGCTCTCGTGGACACCTGCACACTCCAAAATCTTTAAGACGGCCTCGTCTCGACCGTCCCCAACCTTCATCCAATCGGCAAACACGCTTGTGCCTCTCACATAGATTCTGTAGCGAGCCCAGCATAAACCTCAACCATGCTCCTTTCCACCACCGTCACCTTCCCTTAACCTTCATTTCAATGAAAAACCACAACAAAACAACAATGTCAACATTACCCTCTCACCGTCGTCAATAGAGTCACCGCCGTGGCAAACTCTAGCCTTGTCTCGGTCGTCCCCAGCCTTCATCCATCAACATCAAGTTTTGGAGTCCACCCTGATAGTCGAACAACAACAACGTTCACACTATCATGGCATGAGTAGCAACATCACTTGTCGCCACATAAGCGGCTCCAAACAGCAACATCAAGTTTCGGAGTCCACCCCGATAGTCGAACAACAACAACGTTCGCACTATCGTGGCACGAGTAGCAACATCACTCGTCGCCACATAAGCGGCTTCAAACAACAACATCAAGTTTCGGAGTCCACCCCGATAGTCGAACAGCAACAATGTTCGCACTATCGTGGCACAAGTAGCAACATCACTTGTCGCCACGTAAGCGGCTCCAAACATCAACATCAAGTTTCGGAGTCCACCCCGATAGTCGAACAACAACAACGTTCGCACTATTGTGGCACGAGTAGCAACATCACTTGTCGCCACATAAGCGGCTCCAAACAGTAACATCAAGTTTCGAAGTCCAAAAAGATAGCCCCACTACACGAACATTCAACATCCGACCACGAACCAGCTCTTCATCGGAGAGTTGGGGGACTTGGGGTATTGGGGCGCGAACCCCTCCCCGAGTGACCACGTCTGCGCAAAACAAAAAAAAAGCTTTACAACTCCCCAATCAAGAGCTGATCCCCTTGACTTGTGGACTTGGGGGACTTGTTAGTGTGTAATCCCGTATCACACGAATACCGTACACGTAATCACTAGAAACGGGTCAACACAGCTTAGACCAAACGCAAGACAGCATTGCAGGCTTCAACTTTAAACAACGAAACAACACCATCCAAATGTCCACGCGTTCGGAACGACAAAAGGAAGGAACCAGGACAGGTCATGTACAAAAATAGGATCCCACATCGAAGAACAACAAAAGACTCCACACTCAACCAGCAATATAAGCAATACATTTATGACAGATACGAGGTACGCCTGTTACTCTACCAATACTACTGTTACACTTCATACATTCTAACTAGAGCGTCGGAGAGTCGAAGACGGGAACACCCCGTCAAGACTTCTAACGCCCGTTTGGTGTATTATTCTTAACAGCGGCTAAAGGACGACATATGCACGATAGTACAGATCACCCCAAATAGCTCCATCTAATCTTCTACTAAAAGTCCCTTACGGGATTCGGTAGAAACAATTGGTGCCGTTTGTGGGAAGCGAGCAATCGTAAACCATGTACAAACCCGCAAAAAAAAAGAAGCCCAAAAACCAAACCCGGCAACATAAATGGCGGCAGACCACATCACACCCGAAAGCCGGAAGACAAGAGACGCCCCAGTAGACACGATCAGCGGCATCAACGACTTAACGGAGGATGAGGTGGCAGCCCACCTCGTGAAGGAACTCCAAACGGCAAGAACCGAAAGAGATCAGGAATGCCAAGCCCGACAGCGATTGGAGGAACATCTTGATACATTCATACGAAGCCAGGAAACCCAACGCGATGAGCCGGGATCGACAGAGGAACCAAGGGCGAGCAAGCAGGTCATCAGAATCAACCCACAGTGGGGACTGCAAAACAACCAACTTCCGGGACCACCTCCACCGCCCGAAAGAAAACAAGAATACAATGATAAGGAACCAGTTGCGACAATCGAGGATACCATGCTTCGACGGATGGAAGAAATGGAGGCCGAAATCACATCACTCAAGAAAAGCACGCACACTGGGCCAAAAGGGATGTACAACCCTGCGTAAGCCCATCGTCGGATGAAATCATAGCACAGGGCATGGACCCGTATTCCAAAACCGTCAAGATCAGCAAATTCAACAGGAAGGGAGACCCACGAACACACATCGACGAATATTAATCCGCCACCGCAGGTACCCGGTATTCGAACGCAACCCTATGTTTCCTGTTCCAAGAAACGCTGACGGAAGAAGCACGAAACTGGTTCTACGAGGTGCCCACAGGATCCATCCATTCGTTCGAGAAGCTAACGGAGTGCTTCCTTAAACGGTACCGGCTGCAGGACAAGTACAACACCGCCAGCACGCTCCTGAAAATCCGTCAGGGGGATAACGAAAACCTATCTGGCTTCATCAATCGAAGGAGAGCCCTTGCGAACACGTGCAGGAACCTCGACGAGAACGTGGAAAAAATGGCGCTACTGGAGAACCTGATGGGAACCCCGTTCGTGGAGAAGTTGGTCAGAAAGGACCACCTCGGGTATGGCGAAGTCATCGACCTGATAGTCCAAAAGGCACTAGTAAAAACCCATGTATACGGAAAAGCACAAGGTCTGAACCCAGCTCCACCCTCGAAAACATCCTACACACACAATCGCCCACCATCCCCTCATATAGCCAAAAGCCCACCACCAAAAACACAGCCCGAATTAACCTCCCGCAAACGCGATAGTCACTACCGCGAACACAAAAACAACAAACAGTACCGACAAGCGCAATGCAAACGCGAACCACTACCCCGACAGAACCCCCCACCACCCAGAGATCCCCACCAACGCCGCACAATCTTCTTGATTACCCAGGTCACGAACGAGGAGGTGCTCAACCAAATAAACGCCAGATCCGCCCACCAATACCAAGGGCTCCTGGTATCACCCCCATGAGGAATAACAAGGGAACATGGTGCATGTACCATGATTCGAACACCCATAACACCAATGACTGCGAAATCCTGGCAAGGGAAATCGAACGGCTGCACACGGAGGGAACGCTAATCTTCCAAAAACTGAACGCCGAACAATAGATCGCAAACATACGAAAGAGGGTACCATCAACAACATCTTGAGAAGGAAGCAGAAGCCCGAGTGCCCACGCGAATGAGAAGAACCCGCCCAAGGGACGTATTCGCAGTACACCCTGGAAATCCGCCAAAGGTAGGCAGGAAGGACTGGCCTCCAATCACTTTCTCTTACAATGAAGAAGAAGGCAACCGGAACAGCATACTCACATTCGCATTTGACGGAATGATGGATCGATATCTGGTCAAGTGTATCATCATCGACAACCGGGCCTCCGTCAACATCATCTTCAGGAGGCATACGAAGGGCTCAAACACCCGAGATGCAAGATGACACAGGACCAAGAGAGCATTTCCAACTTCTCAGGTGAAACCACCTACCTTCTAGGCAGCGACTATATGCGATTCGACATCGGGACGCCGGGAACCCCCCAGAACGAGGTCAGAACGAACTTCGTCATCATAGACATTCGCACGTCCTACAACATGATCCTTGGATGGCCAAGCATCTCGAAGCTGAGGCTGATTATCGCAAGCCATATGCTCCTGGCAAAATTCCCGACGAACTACGCAATCGGCATTATCAGGGGATACGATTTCATGGAAAATATCGCACAACCGGACGAAGACAGCACGCGATTAGAGGTACTCGTGGTGGCAGAGGGCTCTCCCAAAGAATAGCAACCTGATGACCCACGAGATAGATTGAACACTATATGGCCCCCCACGGAGCGAGAAGGGCTGCACACGATATACCTGTCCAGCGAACACCCGGAGCGCACGATCCGCATCGGTGCACAGCTAGAACCTGACATAGCAGCCTGACTGGTTCAAGTCTTATCGAACTGTCAGCAGGTGTTCGCATGGTCTTACGCGGACATGCCCAGAATCGCCCAGAGCATCATCTTCCACAAACTTAATATCAACCCAATCGCGAAACCAGTGAAGCAGAAACGACGGGTGTATGACCAAGAATGATACACGGCTATGCATGCGGAGGTAGACAGACTGCAGAGAATCAGTTTCATCCGAAAGGTCGACTATCCAAAATCAGTCAAGAAGCACAACGGATCTTGGCGCATGTGAGTAGTTTACAGCAATCTGAACAAAGCCTGCCCGAAAGATAGTTTTCCGTTTCCCAGGATCAATCAGCTAGTGGACGCCACCCCCGGACACGAATTGGTATCCATTATGGATGCATATTCAGGGTATAACCAAACTCTAATGAATCATGAAGACCAGGAGGCCACTTGCTTCACAACGGATAAGGGGCTCTACTGTTACATTGTCATGTCGTTCGGCCTCAAGAACGCAGGCTCCACCTACCAAAGATTGATGAACATTATATTTGATGGAATAACGGGCGAAATCGTGGAGGTCTACATTGATGAAATACTGGTCAAAAGCACCAAGGCAATGGACCACCTTGAACACTTACGAACCGTACTCGAGCTCCTGATCAAGAACGACATGTGATTGAAACCAGCTAAGTGCACATTCGGCGTAACAACAAGCAAGTTTCTCGGATACATCATCAGCAAGGGGGGCATCGAGGCCTCAAACGACGAAGGTCAAAGCCATTCTAGACATGCAACCCCCCACGACCAAGGCTGAACTCCAAAGCCTAACGGGAAAACTAGCATCCCTCAATCGCTTCATCTCTCGCTACTCCGACAAGTGTGCTCCATTCTTCAAGGTTCTCCGAACAGCAAACAAACGAAACGTCATTTGCACAACCGACTGTGAAGCCGTATTCACATCCATCAAGCAATACCTGGCCTCAATTCATCTCCTATCCAGGCCCGTGAAGGGAGAAACCTTATATCTATACCTATCTGCTTCTCTAACGGCTATTAGTTCCGCCCTGGTTTAGAGGGAAACAAATTCGGAACTGCCATTTTTCTTTGCCGGAAAGGGCATGACACCACCCGAGACCCGTTACCCAACAATCGAGAAGGTGGCACTCGCACTCATAATGGCAGCAAGGCGACTCAGGCCGTATTTCCAGACCCACAACATCCACATCCTCACGAACGTCCCATTACAACAAGTATTGCAATCGCCCGATCACTGCGGCCGTTTAGAAAAGTGGGCCACCGAGCTGAGCGAATACGACATCCATTACACCCCTCGGACAACAATAAAGGGTCAGGCTGTCACAGACTTCATAGCCCAGTACACCAAGGCCGAGGACACAACACAGCCTACCCTCAACAGCATGCCATCCGTTAGCACCGACATACCTGAGGAAGAACCCCCAAAACCCGAATCACCATGGAACCTCTACGTGGACGGATCGTGCACCAAGAACACTAGTGGGGCTAGAATCATCCTTATCGGGCCAGGGGGCATACGAGCAGAGTACGCACTCAGATTCGAATTCAAAGCAACAAACATCGATACAGAATACGAAGCTCTCATTGCCGGACTGCAACTAATCCGAAACTCAGAAGCCCCAAGCACCAATATCTTTAGCGATTCGCAACTGGTCATTAGCCAAATCTGGGGTGACTTCAAAAAAAAGGGCGATACAATGACGGCATATCTCGGTCACGTCCACACGATGCTAAACAAATATAAGTTTTTCAACATCAACCGCATCCCCAGGGGAAGAAACACAAAGGCAGACGCACTCGTCCATTTAGAAACATTGCCCGTACAAATGGAGCTGAGGCAATGAGAAGTTGAAGTCCTAAAAAGACCAAGCATCACAAAAACATCAGAAATCTTTGCCATTGAGCCATACGTGGCCAGCTGGATGGACCCCATCATCAAATACAAAACAAAGAGCGAACTCCTAGCAGACCGGGCACAAGCGCGAAACATCATAGCCGAAGCAGTTAACTTCAGAATCCGACACAATAGCCTGTATAGACAAGGGAAGACTTAGGCTAACCTCAAATGTGTCATACCAGAGCAAGGCGACATGATACTAAGGGAAATCCATTCGGGTGTATGTAGCCACCATGCAGGAGCACGATCCATCACATAGAAGGCACTCTGAAGTGGATTTTGGTGGCCTACCATCCATGCTGACGCAACCGTAATTACTACGAACTACCACCAATGACATCTATACGGACACAAGAACCATACGCCTGCGGTTCCCTTATTGATCCTCACTTCTCCAGTTTCGTTTGCACAATGGGGACTTGATCTCATCCGAGAACTTTTGAAATCCAAGCGCTAGTATCGCTACATCATTGTGATCATTGACTACCACATCAAGTTTATTGAGGCCGAACCGATGGTCAAGATCACAACCGAAAAGGTAGAGAGATTCCTGTGGTGTTTTCTCTACTGTCGCTACGCCACCCCACTCAACATCATAATGGATAACGGGCCGCAATACCACAACGAGGAGCTCAAAGCATTCTGCAGAAGACAAGGCACCAATCTGGTATTCGCATCACCAGCACACCCCCAGACAAACGGACAGTTAGAAGCAGCAAACAAAATCATCAAGGAGGGAATCAAGAAGAAAATCGAACTTATTGAGAAAGAAGACACCTGGTACGGACGATGGCCCACACTTCTCCCCGAGATACTATGGTCAATCCGAACGACCGCAACGGCAGCAACAGGAGAAACCTCGTTTAGCCTCACATTCAGAATGGAGGCCATACTACCACTCGAGGTCACATACAGAAGCCCAAGAATTGAAATCTATGACCCCACCATAAACGGAGACGGACTACGACTCGACAACGACCTCTTTGAAGAAAAACGAGACACGACACATCTCCATAACACCATGAACAAGCAGCGCGTTGCTTGATTATTCAACCAACGTGTCAGCGAGCGCCCGCTTCAACTGGGGGACTGGGTCATGAAGGCAATCCAAACGAAGCCAAAGAGTTTACGCTCATCATGGGAAGGTCTCTACGTCATCGACACAGTTGTAAGCCCAGGTACGTTCTACATCAAAGATATGTTTGGAAGAAAGATAGGCAACCCCTGGAACACACAGCACTTGAGAAAATATTCCCACTAAGTGTTCATATGCATGCGTTTGATTGGCACTAATGCGTGTACATCTGCTTTGTAACTTTTTGTATGAGTACAATCGCACGTTTTTTTTTTGCCAGTGAACAAAAGTAAATATACATCAAATGCATTAAGACACAATGTAAGCAAAACAAAGGCACGTAGTTATATTCCAAATAAAAGAGAAGTTAATACATGTTCAACAAAACGCACGCAGGCGCAAGAGCAAAATACTACAAAGCAAGAAAGCAAAACTACATAATCAGTTGGCCCCATCCACTGCATTAGCCCCACCATCCTCCTACGCCACCCCATCAGCATACGCATCAACCTCAGGCTCCTCGAGCGAACGCTTCAACTTTTCAGCCTCCGCAGCTTGCCACGCCTCGAACTCATCCACCTTGACAAATGGAAGAACGAGCGAGGAGAAATCCTCACACTGGACGTTGGCCTCAGCGGCAACCAAGTCCTCGAATTCGTCCGAATTCTTGAAAGCCTCGACCGCATCGGCCTTGACCTTCTCAAAATCGAACGACGCCTTGAACTCGGCCACCGCTTCCTCCGCAATCCTTTTGCGAATTTCCTCCGTCATCTCATGCGTTCGAGCCTTAGCAAGCTCGTGCTCCAGCTCTGCAATTCGGCCACCGCTGGATGATCGGAGGGCGGCAAGGTCCGTCTCGAGAATGGCAATCCCAGACTGAGACTCCCCCAACTCCTTCTTCAGCTCATCGAGCTCACAGACCAGCTCGTTCACTCCAAAAAATTTGCGGCTGGCTATGTCCATGGACCTCATCAGAGCCTTCTGTATCTTGGCCACTTCGGTCGTTAGCCGCCTGCTCTCGGCTTTCGCCTTCGACAGTGCGGTTGTCTGCAACATCGACCCTTCTAGGCCCTTGATCAAGAACAGCTAGTGTTGAAGCTGGATGCAGGTGTCAAACGCTGTGTTTAGAGACTCGCTCGGAGTCACCCAGTTGACGCCACTTCTGCAAAGATTCTATGCTCACACCCATGAAGCTTTGGATGCGAGCAAGGAACTCCAAGAATATGGCTGTTTCGCCCACCACAGCAACGGTCACACCCGGCGAAGCCTCGGTGGACGGACCCCTGGCGCGTTTGAGTGGACAATTGGACGCCCCTTGATCATCTGGCCTCCTCACCGAAGACCCAGGCGGGGGCACCCCTGCATCTCCAGCATGAGAGAGAGGAGTGATCTACGCATTTATGCGTATTAATTAATATATTTTCTCTACATTTTTACTTTAATAATTGCTTAGTTTTATTAGTTTTAACTTATTTTGTTAATTACATATGTTGACCAAAAGAGACGGAGTAAAGGAGTATACAAGCATGCAAAACACAGCAAAATAATGGAGAAAATAAATTGGTTCGAAATTCCAAAGAAGAAAGAAGAAAAATTGAAGAGAAAAATAAATCATTTGTTGACTAGGAAAACCGTTCCTATGTTGACTAGGATTTGAAAGTTTCTGGAAGGATCTTGAAGAAGAACAAATAAAAATGGGTCCAATTAATTAGAAGACCATTTAGTTAGCCCAAATATGATGATCCAATCAGCCAATTTCATGGAGATCAAGATTTGGTAGGAAAAGGATTCCCAAAGTCAAAAGAAGAAGGAAATCATGAAGAATAAGGAAAGCAGAATCTGCCTGTGCAGATGGGCCAAATTCGAACGACAACTGGGTACGAATCAGTAGGATTTAAGATGCGATCAACTTATGGTTGGAAAGATATTTAAGTCTTCTTTCCAACGACACCAAAATCATAATTTTTGGAGATCTACAACTCCGGGAAAGTGCAAATCTTTACAGACTACCAGATCTGCCCGAGAATAGAAGGAAAACATAATATTAGGAGGAGAATGATTCTTGTAAAGCCTATAAATACAAGAGGCTCGGCCTCAAAGCAGATCATCACCTATTCTATGTCCTCTTGCTACCAAAATACATAAAGAAGCTCCACCACGAAGTTCTCCAAGTGCTGGGCCGAAGTTACATCACCACCACCCTAAAATTTCCATCACATTCCTTCTAAATACGCTTAGTCCCTTTAGAAGGTGTGTAGCTTCCACCTTAGGCTCCATCCACTCGAGATTTTGCAGGGCTTACCAAAAATCAAAAAGTGTAAACATGGAACCTTTGCTCCGTAACTCTCCTTGTATTTGTTTTATTTTGTTTGTGAAGAATACATGTTTATTTTGGTTTTATACTATTTTTGAGTTTAATTTATCTTCCATGTGTTTATGAGTTTTGAGTCTTGATTGCATGTTCTGTGTCATTCTTAATGTTTTGGTTGGGTCTAAAGATGAAACGCTTAGTCAATCGTTTTTACCTTAAATCATTGGAATCGAGATTATAGTGTTTAGACGCTTAGTTGCACTTTAATTCAAAGTCATGGCATGTAATCCGGAATTAAAACCTGTAGATTTCCTAGGTAATTAAATGAGATTATTTGTGTAATTGCAAAGTATGTGGGATGGGATGATCACATGTAAATAATTAATTTATGTTTGTTTTTGTCGAAAATATGGTAAGGGTTTTTGGGTTCTTTTTCTGTGTTTGCTTGTCTATGAGTCGATGCATATTAGTTTCCTAGGGTTTCTTGCTATATGTTTCGATGTTTTAGGTAGTAATTAGATAGAAAATTTAGGTAATTAAACAACTCTTTTATACCCCCCCTTTTTACTACACAAATATTGCATGCACCCTTCAATCCCCGGTTTAGAACGATACCCTACTTATCAATGCTACATCTACACAAAAAGGGTTTAAATTGCATATGGTTGAATTATGTGTTAAGTGTTTATTTGATGCATGTTTTGGTCGTATCAATTTTTGGCGCCGTTGCTGGGGATCAAACCCGGGTCACCCGCGTGACAGGCGGATTATGTGTTAAGTGTTTAATTGTGCATAAAATAATAAATAATTCGTAGCTTTATACATATACTTATATATATATTTCGTTGGTTAATATTTACCTTGCATCATTTGCATTTGGATTTTTATTTTTATATAACATTTGCATTCACGTTTAAGTGTGTTTTCGCATTTTGTGTGTTTAGTACACTTTTCGTGTACAATATATATTTTTGCATTTCTTTTGTATTTTGTTGATACTAACACTTGATTTGTTGAATTTCAGGCTATTTAATGAATGTCCACTCCTGTTCTTCATCAACTTGAACTCAGAAGTAGAACAATAAACAGACCGAATCAGAATCAGGTTAACCCATAAGGGGTTTTACAAGGGCCTATTTTCAACAGTCCACCAAATAGTCCTCATCCTAGTCCTCCTAGTCCACCTAATCCGCCATCACCTGTACCATCTTCAGATACTTCAGACGCTGAATCCATGGGTGAAAACGGAGACAACGTTGAGCAATCCATTAGACAGCAGACCTGTTCGAATTTGGGTAACTTTGGCCCAACTTCAATTGTTTATCCACATCTACCAGCGGGCCAGACTGCACCTGAATTGAAAAGTGGTGTCATACACCATCTTCCGCGCTTTCATGGCAATTCCATTGAAGATGCAAACATACACTTGACCACATTTCTGTTTATGTGTGACTCTATGTGTCCTGCCAACACTACAAAGGAAGCATTCAGACTTAGAGCCTTCCCATTTTCACTGGAAGAAAAGGCTAAACGTTAGCTCTTTAGTTTACCCGCTGGATCTATCACAATGTGGGACACATGTGTCAAAGCGTTTCTCACCAAGTACTTTCCAGCGTCCAAGATCACCAATCTGAGGAAGAAGATAATGGGCGTTTTGGAGGAGAGTGATGAGTCTTTTGCTGCCTACTATGAAAGGTTCAAAGAGTTATGTGAATCTTGTCCTTCACATGGCATATCAGAGAGCAACCTTTTAACCTACTTCTATGAAGGACTCAAGCCTTTGGAGAGAGAGCTCTTAGATGCTGCAGCTGAGGGTTCATTTCTGGAAAAGCCTGCAACAGTTGGTCGTGCTTTATTAAACCAACGTGCTCTCAACACTCAACAGTACGAGGGTATGACATTGCAACAAAGTAGGAAAGTCAGTGAAGTGTCATCATCAAGCACTACTGCCGAATTGGCCAAGCTCACATCACTGATTACAAAGCTTCTGGAGACTGAGTCGCCTCAGCCACAGCCACCTACAACGTTGGTGTGTGGGATCTGCTTGCTGGATGGACATCATAATGATCAGTGTCCTCAGAATGCACCTGCTCAAGGGATGGAAGAAGTCAACGCCATAGGTGGATTTCAGAATAATCAAGGAGCCCCTCGCTATAACAATTATGGCAATTACAACCAAGGATTCCGAAATAATCATCCTGGTTTTCAGTGGAGGAACAATGATGGATGCCTTAATCCTGCGCCTCAACCATTGCAGCAACAAGAACCGACTCACCCTGTACTCACCAATCCGGTTTATGACAAGATGTTGTCACAACTTTCATCGTCTACACAGGCTTTGCTGAACACTCAAGCCCAACAAGGGAATGACATTACTGAATTAAAGAAGCAAATGGGCCAGGTGATTGAATTCATGGGCCAGATTAAGGGCAGTTCTGGAAAATTACCTACTCAAACAGTTCAAAATCCTGGGGGAGATTTTCGTCCAGCACAGTAAGTATCATTGGAAGAAGTCAACGTCACATAAACATCCTGGATGGCGTTGAGCAAGAAGCGCTCATTTTAAATACTTAAGAGTGTATCATGTCTAGGCTGTAAGACATTAAAAAACAAGTGCTTGTTGGAAGGCAACCCAATGGAGGATCGACACACAGATTTGCTTTATTTCCCCTTCCTCCTTATTAATTAGTTTGTTAGTGTGTTAATTAGTTAGTTATTTTGGGTGAAATCATTACTCCATGCTTGATTCTATGCTTTTACTTTGTTACATTGAGGACAATGTAGGATTTAAGTGTGAGGGAGGGGTTTACAACTTTCTTTGAGTCATAAATTGTAAAAATTAGGCGGACAAAGGATTTCCGGTGGATGATACCCTAAAAAAAATTTGATTTTTGTTTAATTTTCGTGGGTTTTTATTTCTCTAAAATTTTAGATAGTTTTTGAGTGTATTTTAGTGTTTTTCAGAATCTTAGGATGCCCTTAACTCGTCTATGATGATATTTTTCTGAGATAATTTCGAGTTCATGGCTTTCATATTATTAAATTATGGAATTATTTTGTTAATAAAAATGTTTTGATTGCATTGACATGTAATAGATATAGATAGTAAAACTTGGTACAGAATTCGCATGCGAGAATAAGTTTAAATCATTAAAGTGAGTTTTGAGCTAAATTATGTTTTATATTGAGTGAAATTTTGACATATATAGTATTTTAGTCTCAAAAGTGTTTACATGCCTCATATGATTGCTTGCCATAGATTTTAATGAACTATAGATTGCTAGAACTTGCTCATGTTGATTTTCAAAGCTTATAGTCAAAACATATTCTGATTTTGGATATGATTAAAGGCACTTAGGATTTTACCACCACCTTGCCAAATTGCCAAATGTCTCATTTGTGCGAACGAGTTGCGACACCCTTAGTTAGCCCTTTTTGAGCCCACATTAAGCTTTTCTTTCATCACCATATATATCTAAACACTTAACCTAGTGTAGATTTTCCTTACCCTTGTTCTAAAGACTTGGTGATAATTTTCAAAGCTAGAGACATGAATATGGCGTGAAGGTGATGAGAATATGTGTGTATAGGGATAGACTTGTCCAACAAGAGAAAAGAAAGAGTAGTTGCCGAAAAAAAAAATCAAGAGCAAGAAAAGAAAGAGTAGTTGCCGAAAAAAAAAATCAAGAGCATGAAAAGAAAAAGAAAAAAAAATTGTGAAGCTCTCCGGCAATAGGTTTTAAATGTTCAAGTTTGGATTAATGTCCCCCATATTTGTGGATTTGGAGTTTGTATTGAATTGAAGGCTCAATAGTAAAGAAATAAGGCCTTTGTCCTGTTCACAAAGCTCAGAGGAATATTAGAATGAAGTCTGGGCCCAACAAGATGATATTTGGCCCTTGTTCTTGAATGTTGGCACTGGTAACGTTGGTGAAGGTGGTTTGCACGAATTGATTGAAGTTTTTGGAGCTTGACTAAGTCTTTGGAACATTCTTGAAATACCACTTATCCAAAAATTCGAATGCCTTAGCCTCAACCCCATTACAACCCTTGAAAGTCCTTTAAGATCCTTAAGATGAGTAGCCTTTGATCTGTGGAGTTAATCGTATGAGTAAGCATATGGTTTGGGTTCATTTGTGGAAGTCAATTGGTTTTATTTACGAGGATTTCATTTGTTCTTATATATTTTGAGTGAATATCTTTTTTCATGAGTGAAAAGATGATGAGTGCATCTATGTGAGGATTTTGAACTTTTCTAGTGCATGCATACCTTATGAATCACCATTGTTTTCTTCTAAGTCTTACTTGTTCATGCATGAGAATGTCTTTATTAACTCTTGAATTCCTTGTGCTTAAACTTTGTGATTGCCATGAATTTCAAAATTTAATAGTCAAAGGGCTTTGTAGTATTTTTGTTGAAATTTTTTGAGTCTTAGTTTAATTTAGGAGGAGAATGATTCTTGTAAAGCCTATAAATACAAGAGGCTCGGCCTCAAAGCAGATCATCACCTATTCTATGTCCTCTTGCTACCAAAATACACAAAGAAGCTCCACCACGAAGTTCTCCAAGTGCTAGGCCAAAGTTACATCACCACCACCCTAAAATTTCCATCTCATTCCTTCTAAATACGCTTAGTCCCTTTAGAAGGTGTGTAGCTTCCACCTTAGGCTCCATCCACTCGAGATTTTGCAGGGCTTACCGGAAATCAAAAAGTGTAAACATAGAACCTTTGCTCCGTAACTCTCCTTGTATTTGTTTTATTTTGTTTGTGAAGAATACATGTTTATTTTGGTTTTATACTATTTTTGAGTTTAATTTATCTTCCATGTGTTTATGAGGTTTGAGTCTTGATTGCATGTTCTGTGTCATTCTTAATGTTTTGGTTGGGTCTAAAGATGAAACGCTTAGTCAATCGCTTTTTACCTTAAATCAATGGAGTCGAGATTATAGTGTTTAGACGCTTAGTTGCACTTTAATTCAAAGTCATGGCATGTAATCCAAAATTAAAACCTGTAGATTTCGTAGGTAATTAAATGAGATTATTTGTGTAATTGCAAAGTATGTGGGATGGGATGATCACATGTAAATAATTAATTTAGGTTTGTTTTTGTCGAAAATATGGTAAGGGTTTTTGGGTTCTTTTTATGTGTTTGCTTGTCTATGAGTCAATGCTTATTAGTTTCCTAGGGTTTCTTGCTATATGTTTCGATGTTTTAGGTAGTAATTAGATAGAAAATTTAGGTAATTAAACAACTCTTTTATACCCCACTTTTTACTACACAAATATTGCATGCACCCTTCAATCCCCGATACCCTACTTATCAATGCTACATCTACACAAAAAGGGTTTAAATTGCATATGGTTGAATTATGTGTTAAGTGTTTATTTGATGCATGTTTTGGTCGTATCAGGGAGAGAGCTCGAACGAACTCTTGGAGGAGCTCGTGTTGGCAGAGTGAGACTTGGCAGAGAGCCGGAATGCGACCGACCTTCACTTTGGCGTTTGTTGCCACGATCGATCCGACGCTCAAAGTGATCCTTGCTTCGAACCTCCTTCCCCCGACGAAGGCAGTCTACTCGGGCCTGCTCACCTTCTTCCCCTCGATGGGTGTCAAGGGTGGCTTCCTCAACCCGATCCTCGGGAGTCACGGCCCGTACAGCTGGAGCCCCAACAACTGCGCCCACGGCCTCCACCTCTTCATCGACTTCCGATACCTGATCGAGGTACTGATTGCAGTCGGGGGCGTGCAGCACGGGCTGCGGAGTGTCGCCCAAAATGAGATGGCCATTTCCTTCGTCCACGACCATCCGGGCTTGCCTGGCCCTTTCCATCAGCACCAGCATACATTGGTGGGCCGCATCATGCTTGGCTGAGGAACGGGACTTCTTCATCTTTGCTGCAACAAAAAAAAACAAGGGAAATGTTAGCCTGAAAACCCACATAAGCGGTACGAACAAACGTAGTAAACGGGGAAGTCGAACGTACCAGGAGGGCGTGAGAGACCACAGCGTTCGACTAGCTCCCAATGGTTGGCCGCCCAAAAGTTTCTTGCGTCCGAATGAGGATCGAAGGCAAACTTGATCAGAGCCAAATGCCTTTCCTCCAAACGGGTGAGAGGATACGATCGTTGATCTAATAAAAAAAAACAAAGGCATTAGCATGCACGATTACAAAACGAAATGAGCAGACAAACGCTGATAGCTGGCAATATAACAAACACACCTAACAGTTGAAAAGACTCGGGGACTCGATGTATCTGATTGCGTCTACATGATAGCGCACCATCAGGCTTATTGAACTCCCACTCACCACCGACAAGACAGTGATACCGACGCCAGGCATTCGAGGAGAAAGGGGGCTCCGTTAACCACCACTTCGTTCGGGGCTCCACTGTTATTGTGCCCTTGTCGTTCATGCGTGGGGAGAACTTCAAACGGAAGAAGTGACCAATCTACGCACGGGTGAGGAATTACAGCCCACTGAGCTTCCAGATTTTATGGAACGCGATCAGCACGCGCGTCAACGTAGGACCACACTGGTCTAGCGTGATGTTGAAAAGAGCAAGCGCGTATTGGAAGAACGGGTAGAGTGGAAGCTTCAACCTAGCCTTGAGCTGGAACTCTCACACACACATGTAACCGCGAGGAGGACGTGTGAATGACTCTCCTTGACGGAGGGCCCTCAGCTTCACCGTTCGGGGGATATGGTAGCCCCGGTACCACCGCTCGATCTCGCGAATAGACGGGGACCCCTCCGGCTCTTGAACCACTTGGCCATTTGCAAGATGCCACAACATGGGCCCCCCTCGAGGGAGTACGGGGAGAGCAGCCCCTGACGCCCGTCCACTGTGGGGTAGGATGACGTAACCGTGAGAGCCCCCGGAAGAAGAGGTTGACGCCTCACCACTCGGCACCATCAAGGCACCTTGTTGTTCGAACCGTACAATCACTGATTCGCTCTGCTGTATATTCGGGACGTATGACCTACGCAAAGCACCACTAGTGTTAACAGACAGTGGGGAGATGCTTAGTACGCTATCGGACGAAGAGTCTGAAACACTATGGGCAGGACCGTGTGACACTATACAGAACCTAGGGGTTTGCGGAAGGGACTCATCGCTCGACACGGCTACCAGTTCCATAATCCTTAGAGAAAAACAAATGAAAGAATAATCCAAACAGCGAACGGGTGGAGTATGTCACCATCCCAATTCTTCACATAGCAAATAGGTACCCACCATTTCGCAACACCTCAAGACAGATCAAAACCCCAAAAAAGCAACAAAAACTTCAAGAACAATACTGTAAAAATTGAGAAAGTGAAAGCAAGGCTATTTATAGGCAGTGAAACTAACCCTAGGTGAACGCCTACCGTTTATTCTCAGCGCTTCCTACCGTAGGATTACGACACGTGTCTCACACGCCCCACGCGCTCCCGCCAAAATTAATTACCCTACCGCTTTGAATTCGGCGAGCCACGCGTTACACATGCAGCAAACAACTAAAAAAACGTCTGACACACGAGCATGTCAAACGACACGTAACATCAAGTTTTGAAAACAACAACATCAAATTTCGGAGTCCACCCCGATAGTCGAACAGCAACAACGTTCGCATTATCGTGGCACGAGTAGCAACATCACTTGTCACCACGTAAGCGGCTCCAAACAGCAACATCAAGTTTCGGAGTCCACCCCGATAGTCGAAGAGCAACAACGTTAGTACTATCATGGCACGAGTAGCAACATCACTTATCACCACGTAAGCGGCTCCAAACATCAACATCAAGTTTCGGAGTCCACCCCGATAGTTGAACAGCAACAACGTTCGCACTATCATGGCATGAGTAGCAACATCACTTGTCGCCACATAAGCGGCTCCAAACAGCAACATCAAGTTTCAGAGTCCACCCCGATAGTCGAACAGTAACAACGTTCGCACTATCGTGGCACGAGTAGCAACATCACTTGTTGCCACGTAAGCGGCTTCAAACAACAACATCAAGTTTCGGAGTCCGCCCCGATAGTCGAACAGCAACAACGTTCACAATATCGTGGCACGAGTAGCAACATCACTTGTCGCCACGTAAGCGGCTCCAAATAGCAATATCAAGTTTCAGAGTCCACCCCGATAGTCGAACAGCAACAACGTTTGCACTATCGTAGCACGAGTAGCAACATCACTTGTCGCCACGTAAGCGGCTCCAAACAACAACATCAAGTTTCGGAGTTCAAAAAGATAGCCACACTACACGAACATTCAACATCCGACCGCGGACCAGCTCTTCATCGGAGAGTTGGGGGACTTGGGGTATCGGGGCGCGGACCCCTCCCTGAGTGACCACGTGTGCGCAAAACCAAAAAAAAGTTTTACAACTCCCCAATCAAGAGCTGATCTCCTTGACTTGTGGACTTGGGGGACTTGTTAGTGTGTAATCCCGTATCACACAAATACCGCACACGTAATCACTAGAAACAGGTCAACACAGCTTAGACCAAAAGCAAGACAGCATTGCAGGCTTCAACTTTAAACAACGAAACAACACCATCTGAACGTCCACGCGTTCGGAACGACAGAAGGAAGGAACCGGGACATGTCATGTACAAAAACAGGATCCCACATTGAAGAACAACAAAAGACTCCCACTACAAGAAAAACGCACTTAGACGACGGAGCGTTTCCGTCGTCTAAGTGCGTTTTTCCGTCGTCTAAGTACTTAGACGACGGAACCTCCGTCGTCCAAGGTCCGTGCTCCAAGTGCTGTCGTCCAAGCACTTAGACGACGGAGAATTTAATCTCCATCGTCCAAGTTCACTTGGACCGCGGACAATATCCGTGGCCCAGGTAAGCACCTGGACGACGGAGATTACGTTCTCCGTCGTCCAAGTGCTTACCTGGGCCACGGAGATTGTTAGCTTTTCCGTGGCCCAGGTAAGCACCTGGACGACGGAGATTAAGTTCTCCGTCGTCCAGGTGCTTACTTGGGCCACGGAGATTGTTAGCTTCTCCGTGGCCCAGGTAAGCACTTGGACGACGGAGAACGTAATCTCCGTCGTCCAAGTGCCTATTTAATTTTTTTTTTTAAATTAAATTGTAATTAAATATTATTAATTTAATTTATTATTAATTGAATTTAAATAATGAAAAATGTTAAAATTAATTAAATAAACTAAATTTTTAATATTACTTAATTAAATAATTAAAATTAATTTGTACATACACATCCAAAAAACCCATAAAAATTAAAATATTGTTCGGAATGCGGAAAGAAACGAGATAATTAATAAACTACTAGCTAATTAACACACTGGAGGAGCAGATGCGCCGCCGCGTCCCCCGCCTCCAGCCGGGTCGTCGTCGTCGCGGTATGGGTTCGGAGGAGGTTGACATTCTTCTCGAGATTGTTGCATGAGGGCGATGAGTTGGTCTATTTGTGCTTGTTGCTTATCAAGTCTTTGACGCATGGATTGATTCTCCTCTCGTGCCAGTCGATTCTCCTCTCGTGCCAGTCGAGCCTCTTGAATGGCTGCTTCGACGGTCGCAGCCTAAGTCCTTCTCCGCCGCCCCGAACCTCCCGTAGATGATGAGTCGGAGGTCGTCGACAAATCTCGAACCACCTTAGGCCCGAAGTGCCTAACCTCCTTGCCAGCTCTACGACCGTAGACCTCATCCGCGATTGCAATTTGGCTCTCCATGGATGCAGGTCTTCCGGCGGCACATCTGGGAACGCAAGCTGAGTGTTAGCTAATTCTTCCTGCGCACGCTCTATCACCCTTGCCTACAAAAGAATAATTAATTTATTATAATGAAATAATATTTAAATAATAATTACTATAATTAAAAGTACATATATATCACTTACGCCGCATTGACTCGCTTCATTATCGAGCCCAGGTGTCACGTACGCGCTTATGCTTGCATCGAGATAAGGGTGTTTGGAGCCCTTATCCCTGTGCTCCTTGGCTATTTGAATGAGTTGCTTGGCGCCGGAAGTATGATGTTTGTCCTTCTTCCCCCGGTTGGCTTTGTTGACACCGGAGAATTTCTGTTAGACAACATAATTAAATCATTAAAAAATTAATAAGTAACTAAAATTTAAATAATTCAATTATCTTAATTGAAATAAAAAAAAAGTAAATTAACACCTTAAATTCTTCATCGGCAAAGTGGTTACACAACCACTGCCACTCATCTTCTCTATCTCCACGCAGCTCTACGGGGGGAGGCGCGGGACCGACAGTTTCGAATTACTGATGGAGCCTGTACTTCCAATCTTTGTAGATGGAGTTGGCGGTTTGGTTGATATGCCTCAACATCGCCGGTGACGGATCCACCGCAAATTGTTCCTATCAGAAATAAATAGAAAATTATAATCGTATATATTATGAAATTATAACTAATATTAACAATATTATATAATAACTAAAATTGGACGTATTACGTACCGAAAGTTCTTTATAGACTTTCGCCTTCTCATCATCCGGCACCTCCTTCCAAGTAGGGGAATTAATTCGAACCCGGCTACGAACGATTGACCATATGCTATGCGCCGAGAGACTTGCTAGCTTAGCTGTGGGAGAGCCACCGGTGAATTTGTCGTAGGGCAAGTCAATCTTTTTCCTGGTCGCCTTGCAAATTTTCTCCGCTTTGCCCCCTTTAAGGAGACCCCGAGTCCTTTTCGGTTCTGGGTCAGTGGGGGCCCTCCTTTGCTTACGGCGGGCACTGTACATGATAGATTCAGCGGTCGAGGACGCCTGAGTACTTGCCGTTGAACCGGTACCGGGCGTCGGAGTTGAAAAGGGGTCGACGTCATCACCGCTGGAGATAAATGAGGCAGATGGAATTTCCCCAGAAGGCGCCACCTCCGAACCAGATGAAGGGTCCGGATTGAGGGCGTCGTTGCCCTCTTGTTGAACCCAACCAACTTGGTCCGCCAAGCGGCAGAGCATGGCATCTTCTGCCTCCTGTTGGGCTTTCTTCTTGCCGAATGGAGCCATTTAAACCTAGGAATACGTTGTTAAAATACCTACTTACCATAATAATTACAAGTGCAAAATTTACGCTAATTAAGTACGGTTAAGATTTAAATAGAGTACACTAGCTTGGCTTTTTCGGTCGTTCAATTGACGTGCGACCCGCGCGATAAAGTGTAAATTTTCAATTAATCAGCCTTGGTTAAATCGAAAAACATGGCCAGTTAGGGATAGAGATAACGCGAGAGGCATGACTAATTTCGACAAAACACCCCGAGGCTAACCAAATGAATGGTATATACTCTATTGGTGTCGTCTTTCTTAGATCCAAAACCTATCACCAGTCATAACCCGTTTCTAGACACCATGTCCGACATTCGGCCAATTTTTCGAAAATTTACTCCCTCAAGTCCTTTGCAAACTCCGCCCTCAACTTCATGTCCATAACATCACTTAGGTTATGGTGTGCGGTGATGAAATCTACACATCACGAGGGGTTAAGGAGATAAGCTAGGAAAAGAGGCGCCATCTATTCCAAAGAGTGCGACTTAATAAACCAAACCTATGTACTAAATTTAAATCGAAGACGTACTACTATGCAATTTACTAGAAAATACACGTAATTATCAATTAATTAAAACAATAAATAATGACAATAATAAATTATTATTTATCATGCATTTAATAATAATTATTCATTGACCAATATAATTAATTATTATTAACAATAATTATTATTACTATTATTTAATTACAATAATTATTATTTACCAAATAACTATTATAATAACTAAATAATTAAATGATAACAACTAAATGATTAGGATAATAATTATAATAAATAAATGATTACTAAATATTAATAAAACTAATTATTTAATTATATTTAGAAATTAATTAATTAAATAAAAATAATGTTAATAAGGTAAAAAATAGAAATTTACCTCACCGGAATAATCGGGAATATCGACGGAATTGACTCGTCGGAGAGGAGGACCACGCGCGCCGGAAATTGAGTCGCCGGAGGAGGAAAATCGCCGGAGGAGAGGAGAGGAGAGGAGGAGAGGAGGAGAGGAGAGGAGAGGAGATGGAATGAGAAAAGGGGGGGGTGCTGTTCTATATATAGGCTTTCACTTAGACGACAGAGCACTATTCTCCGTCGTCTAAGTGCACTTGGATAACGGAAACAGTGTTTTCCGTCGTCTAAGTGAAGCGTTAAATTTTTTCGAAGCGGCGCGTAATTAATGGGCGGGACGTTTCACCCGCCATAAATTTGGACTTAGACGACGGAGAATTGATTCTCCGTCGTCTAAGTGAAATTTCAAGCGGTGCAGAAAATTGAGGCGGCACAATGAACCGCCATAATTTTTAACTTGGACGACGGAGATATCATTCTCCGTCGTCCAAGTGAAATTTACATGAAAAAAAATAAAAAAAAAATTAATTCGAACCGCCATGGTAATTTGAACCTGGACGACGGAGAATGACAATATCCGTCGTCCAGGTTCAAATTACGTAAAAAAAAATTAAAAAATAATTCGCTAGGAATTTAGCGATCTGTCATTCAAGTGAAATAGTCGTACAATATCGATGAACGCATCGTATATATGAACAGTTAAATTTGAACCGCCGAATAATTTTACGTCTTGAAAGTTGTTAAGTATCGACTAATCTTTACGACTTAAGTGTTCATGAGTATAGGCTCATTTGCAGCAGAGTATTAACGAAATTGAATTTGGACAAAACAACCGTTGGATATGTTCGTCGTAACATAATATATAATTACAATAAAGGACCAGAAAATAATAAGTTCGGGAAGGGTTTCATCGGCACAGTCAACTGCAAAACCGAGGATTTCACAAATCGGAAACGTGGATACAAGACATTTCGCAACTCCGATTTTCGAACCGTCGAAGCTCACACACCAAGAATTGTTTACTCTAAAGTCTTGACGAAAAGAATATGCATTGGAAGAAGGTCTAGATGGTCGTTGTCTTAGAAAAAATTACGAAATCTGCACCTGGATGACGGAGATGAGCTTCTCCGTCGTCCAGGTGAAGAGACCCTGAATTCAGGGGTTAGGGGCCTTAGGGTTTAGGGTTTAGGGTCTCTGCACCTGGACAACGGATATGAGATTCTCCGTCGTCCAGGTACTAACCTGGACGATGGAAAAGCTCATCTCCGTCGTCCAGGTGCAGAGACCCTGAATTCAGGGGTTAGGGGGCCTTAGGGTTTAGGGTTTTGCACTTGGACGACGCAGATGTCATTCTCCATCGTCCTAGTGAGTACCTGGACGACGGAGAATGACCATCTCCGTCGTCCAAGTGTACAAACTCTGAATTCAGGGGTTAGGGCCTTAGGGTTTAGGTCGTCCCCGGTCATTTGTGTGTCCGTTCAATTATTCTGATTCAAGAATATAATTAAAAAAATTATCCATCGATCCGATTTGCTAGTTTTAGGGTCGAGGATTTAGGGAGATAGCTCAAGGTACGTATTTATGTATGAACTTTCCTTCTCGCATGATATATAGATTTAACGCCGTAATTAAAACAACATATATATATACTACATTTGTGCTCACAATAATACTATCACATGTCGATCAACGTATATAATCAATTAATCATAGAATAATATAGTATAATTTCTGAAACATTTATTTCATTAATCTCTCGCAATATATAATTATATATATGGACGCGTGTAATTAATTAATTAAGTACAAAAATATTAAGATCTACGTACATATATACATTCTCCTCCTTATAATATTTATATTAATTATTGATCGATGATGCATCATATATTACAATAATTACATAAATTAATTACCAATTAATTTTTCTCGTCTTAGTTAAGTAGTCATCATCATAATCGTCATCATCCTCGTCCCCGGTATCCGATTGCTCATCCTCCTCATCACACTCAACATCGTCCGACGAATAACCTGAGTCCTCGTCCGCGTCCTCATCCTGCTCATCTTCTTCATCTTCTTCATTAATGGCATCGATAATCTCATCTTCAGTTAGATCTGTACAACCATCAGGCATGGGTAACCGTTCACCATCTTGAACTAGGTCCATTATATCGGAGTGGATGACAAAAATATTAGGCTCTTGATAGGCAGGAATGTCTCTTTCTGGTTCAGCAGCATCTTCAGTCGTCGTCGGTGTCCCTTCAATTGTCTCTGTATTCCATATTCCTTGATGAGAGATATGGTTCACTATTTTCCACCCTTCATCGGCTTTCGGATCGTCCAGATAGAACACCTGCCGAACTAAGGTGGCGAGAGCGAAAGGCTCATCCTCATACCAGCTTGAGTTTGTATCGACTGATAATAGTCCCAGGTCTTCCTTTGTACGCTTGAACCATCTGCACTTGAATAGGAAAACGTTGACATCATTCTCGTAACATAGCTGAACCACATATACAATAGCCCCGTAATATAGATCATTGTCTTTCACAACCGCTACCCCACTGTTTTGTGTTCTTCTTCCTTCGTCTCGGGCCAATGAATGGAACTTTACACCGTTCACAAAACATCCGGGATAAATATAGTGTTTAATCGGCTTCCCTGCTAGCAAGTGCTTTGGCCATGACCACCACCCCCGTGGTTTTCAGATTTTTGCAGATCAATCATCTGCGAAAAAGGGCAAATTAATATAAGGGTTTACTTTCTACAAACATGATCGATATGTATATAAATTACTAATTAAATACCGAGACGTACGTACGTACCCATTGGAAGAAATAATCGAGAAACTTCTTCTTAACCATTTTCTCAATCCACGCCGAACTCTTTTTTTTATTTAACGCCTGAAGCCTCTCCCTGTATGACATCATGTACGGCTCAACTTCATCACAGTCTCGCAACATTACCCAATGTGCCTCAATAAATTCTTCTCGTGTTAACGATTCCTTTAATACTCCTATAAACGATCGGACGACATTGGTGACGACAGAAAGATTGATGCGGGCACTAGGATCGGAGGCAGTGGGAGGTGGTGGATCTTTGAGGTACCTATTGCAGTAAGTAAAACACTCATGCATTAGGTATGTCTCTGCTATGGAGCCATCAAGGGCCGACCTGTTTTTGACGAATGACTTATACTGTCCAAGCTGTCTACAAAATCAAACGTACAATAAGAATAAGTACATATAGCTAGCTAGTAATCTCCAGTGGAACAAATTATGAATCGTAAAACCTGTATAATTAATTAGTTGTACGTACCTTTCTTGAGGATACATCCAAGTGTACTCGACCGGACCAGAAATGAGCACCTGCTCGGGCAGGTGGATCATTAGGTGAATCATGATGTCAAAGAAAGCAGGGGGGGAAATCCTCTCTAGTTTGAAAATGATGTGCACAATTTGTTGTTGCAATTCCACCACATCTGACTTCTTTAATTCTCTGGCGCATAACCTCTGCCACCACCTGCACAATGCCACTATTGGTTCTACGACGTCACGAGGCAAGTATGGTCGAATTACCACTGGAATCAGACGTTGCAGCATAACGTGATAGTCATGTGTCTTTAGACCAACAAACTTGTGTTGCACCTCGTCCACTGCTCCAGTTATAGTAGCTGCATACGTAGCCGGATAACGAACGCCCTTAAACCAGTGAAATACAGAATGTCTAAGTGTCGGCTTCACTATGTAAGGTGCAGCTGGCATCTTGTTGTACACTCCTTTCCTATCCCTCCTCAACCACAAGAGACGACGTAGATTCATTGATTCCAAATCTTTGCGCGCTTTGGGAGTATCTTTAGTCTTCAACTTAATACCGAGAATTGTTCCCACCACGCTATCGCACACATTCTTTTCTATGTGTATCGCGTCCAAGTTGTTCCTCAGCTTTAACTTCAACCAGTAAGGGAGTTCAAAGAATATACTCTTGTGATCCCAATAGCTCAGATCATGTGGAGGAATTGGATTGCATTTCTTAACATCCGCGTCATTGGTCAACACACCAAAGTTGAAATAGCTCAACCTCTCTAAAATCTCTTCGCCCGACCAACTACGGGGTTTAGGATTGTTCTCTACCGTCCCGTCGAAATGACCTTCATCCTGTCGCCACGGGTGGTCGTGAGGAAGCCATCTACGGTGACCCAAGTAACACACCTTCCCCGCGTGCCAACTAGAGTTCACGTCGTCCAAACATATAGGACATCTATTATATCCTTTTGTCCTACAGGCTGCCAACATCCCATATGCTAGAAAATCGCTGATCGTCCACATTACGGCAGCCCTCATCGTGAACATCGTGTCAGTGAATTTGTCATAAGTTGGGACTCCATTTTCCCACAACAGTTTCAGCTCGTCGATCAAAGGTCTGAGGTAGACATCTAAGCACTTCCCTGGAGATTTAGGACCTGGAATTAGTACAGTAAGGAAATTAAATTCCTTGTTCATGCACATCCACGGAGGCAAGTTGTACGGCATCAGAATAACTGGCCAAGTGCTGACGGCGGAACTATTACTTCCCCAAGGATTGAATCCATCTGTAGATAGGCCGAGTCTAACATTTCTAACATCTGCAGCAAAGTCTCCAAATTCTCTGTCGAAATGTTTGAAACCCTCCCCATCTGAGGCGTGTCGCAGGACATCGTCATCTATTCGCTTTTCTGTGTACCATCGCATCGCCTCTGCTGTGTGTAGATACATGTACAGGCGCTGCAATCTGGGAATCAAGGGAAAATATCGAACAACTTTCACAGGAATTCTCTTTTTCAAACTCTTCCTATTCACCTAGAATCTGCACTGGCCACATACGGGACAATAGTCCAAATCTTTATACTCTTTGTAAAATAGCACACAATCATTCGGACATGCGTCAATTATCCTATACTTTAGGCCGAGGCTGCTCAAGATATTTCTAACCTTATAATGAGATTTAGGAAGATTGTGATCATCAGGAAGCAACTTACATATTTGCTCCTGAATTTTGTCAAAAGCACTCACTGACATTTTGTGCTTCACTTTTATCTTCATTTGCTCCATCACATATTGCAACACATTCTCTCGACATCCAGGGAACACCAGGGTCTGCGCTTCAAGTAGCATCCGGTTGTACTTATCCATCTCACTGGTGTCAGTGGCCAAGCTAGCAGCGGGGAATGTGTCATCATGCTCATTAGTGGTACTGTAACCTCCGTCTTGGTGTTGGTGTCCACCATGACTACATCCCGGAAACGCATCATGGACCAAATCTGCAGTTAGGTTGCAAGCTGGGGGTCCGGCACCACTGTCGCTGGATGAGGCACCATGGTAACTGTACCCTAAGCTGAAGTCTGCTGCGCTGAACTCTACTGCTTCACCATGCTCGCTCCATGTAGTGTAACTCCACATCATACCATTTTCGTACAGGTGTTGCACCATAACATTAACCTCCACATACTGACAATTAAGACATTTCTGGCACGGACACCTGAAACGCTTCTTTCCCTGACCATGTTCTATCGCAAAATTCACAAATTCGCTAATTCCATCCATATACCGGACATCACATCTATTCTTCAACTTCATCCAACTCTTGTTCATACTGCTACAAAATATTATAATTAATTAATTATTACATATATATATATATTAGTCCATTAATTTACGCGTAATTATACGTACTCGATCTACATCGATCCATCAATTACGTACGTAATTTAATCTATATATATAGCTAACATCCATGCATGTATGTACGTTTTCACTAAATATATATTAAACAAATTTTAACTGCGTACGTACCTGCTGGCCTTCTCGATATCAGTTAATTAAACTAGCTAGCTAGTCAGCGGAGATCCCTGATCCTTCTCCTTCTCCTTCTCCCTTCTCCTTCTTCTTCGATCTTTAAAATTTCCCGCGAGACAGAGGATCGGATGGAATGAAGAGAGTTTGGCATCGGGCTTATATAATGCTTCACTTAGACGACGGAGGTGTCGGTACGTCGTCTAAGTGGAAGTTACTCGGACCACGGCGTGTCAGTCCGTGGTCCAGGTGACCACCTGGACCTCGGAGACTTCTCCGTCCTCCAGGTGTCCACCTGGACGACGGAGATGGTATTCTCCGTCGTCCAAGTGTTACTTGGACCACGGAGAAGTCTCCGTCGTCCAAGTGTCACTTGGACCACGGAACAATTACGTTTCCGTGGTCTAAGTGCTGTTTTCTTGTAGTGTTCACACTCAACCAGCAATATAAGCAAGACATTTATGACAGATACGAGGTACGCCTGTTACTCTACCAATATTACTGTTACACTTCATACATTCTAACTAGAGCGTCGGAGAGTTGAAAACGGGAACACCCCGTCAAGACTCTTAATGCCCATTTGATGTATTATTCTTAACAGCAGGTAAATGACGACATACGCGCGATAGCCCAGATCACCCGAAATAGCTCCATCCGATCTTCTACTAAAAGTCCCTCGCGGAATTCGATAGAAACAACCCTTGCGTTCGCTAGGTTCCTGTTTGCTCGACTGAGTGGACAAGGGATTGTTTGCAGGCAGATTTTCATGACAAAGTGAAACATATTTGGTCTCTCTTACTCATATTAAAAACAGCTCTTTTGCAACGTTTAATCTTACGTTTTCCTCGAAGTTGACTTTCCCCGTTGACATAAAAAATGTGAACGTACATCGTTTCATACTCTGTGTGGATAAGTCAACTATTAAACTCTAAACCGACATGCGTTGTACATATCCTTAAACATAACATATTGTCGTTTCAAGCATAAGTTAGAGCAACTCCAACATTTTCCCTCCATATTTGACTTTTTCTCTATTTTGAGAAATATTTTGGTTGTTTTGCTCCAACAAATTCTCTAAACACATTGTGCTAAAATATAGAATGTAACGAGAGAGAAAATAACGTTCTCTATTATAAGACAAATCTCCTAATTCTTCTGCAAATGTTCACTACCTTTGTGAGTGGCCACCCAAGTTAGTGTGCACACAACTCAACATATGGTGACCAAGGTTCGCATAATCTGTTGAACTGAATCAAACAAGGACTAGTCGGCCAAAATGGTTATCCATCACGATCGAGCCAAACATTGCTATAGCATGAATATATGAAGAAATAAAAGAAAGACCTCCACGATCATACAAGAGGTACCGGTTCAAATTCATGATGCAACATTAATCCATGAGAAATGTGCAAGTTTCATTTTGATGCTACTGCTCCCAATGAAATGGCGGTGTCTGAGGGCCTTGATGATGATGATTACCCTGTGTCCCATCAGATGATCCAACGTGGAAAATTCCGGAGGACTGAGAGACTAGAACTGAATCCAGTGGCTCTATTCTGCTGCTGCTGCTGCTGTTGTTGTTCCCATGAAGGCCGATGCGGTGGTGGTGCATCAGAGAGAGTGAACTAGAGTGATGCTGCTGCTGCTGCTGCACCATGTGTCTTAAACCCAGCTGATCAGATGTCTGCTGTTGCGTCTGCGGCGATGACAGAAGAGAGAGAGCACAATCCGAGTCTGGGAGGACTCGAGTTGTTGTTAACCTGTCACAAAACATTTTGTTCTTTGCAGACGAAGCAGAAGCAGTTTCTGACATAGAAGCAGAAGCAGCTGCTGCATGAGATGGTGTTCGGTTGTTGTGGCTGCTTTGGAAAAGTGTAAACTGCGGCTTAATATTATTCCCTCCGCCCTTGTTATAGCTGCTAATGCTGGTGGTGGAGGAGGAGAAGGACCCAAGAAACATGTTTTGGTGTTGTAGATGCTGGTGATGAAGCCCGGTTTCAGCTTCAGGTTTGACAACTCCGCCCCAGGTTGGGTTCACAACCGTGGTGGAGGGATATACAAGTGAACTAGAGAATGGAAACAGCTGCGTGCCTGCCAAAATCAAAAATTAAAACAAAATGCAAATGCTCTCCAAGCAAACAAGATACCTAGCATTTCAGTGGCCACTAGATCATCAACTGTGAAAATGGACCACCTATAGTTGATGGAGCTAGCAGGTATGATCAGAGTTTAGGGGTTGTACACTAGTAAAGTTGTGCATGTATGTATCTAATTTTGTACATGGGTTCAAAAGCTTAGACACGTTAAGTGCAGCTAGCATAGACAAATTATCAAGCTTAGCTAACCAACCTTGGTAGTTGGACAAGAAGCTTCCTGAACGTGACAAAGGTTCCGGTTGAGGCTTCCTTCTTCTACGGTTGTGTCCATCGAGGCGTTTCCTGCAGCTTTTCTTTTCCTCGTCAAATTCCTCCAGCGCATGGAACCTAAAGAATACAGTGAAAAATCATGGCTCAGAACAGAGAGGCCTTAAAACATGCATATACGCCTCTGACGACAAGCTAAGGAAGGCTTGGTCTTCATAGAGGCATGCATAATAAAGACATTTAAGAAGGCTCTTAGTTTGTAGAACACTAATCATACTATCTACTCAAATAAGGATGAGATGAAGAAATTTAGTAGCAACAGAATTTCATCTCATCACATTAGTAATCATTTGAATCTTAAACAATAGAGCTGATCATTTGTCAGGTAAATGGGGGCAGCACTCTAGTAGGATTTCAAATGCTTACTCATCGAAAATTCACATTTAGTGAAGCAGTGAAAACACACTAGTACTTATTTATGATGATGCAAGATCCAAGAGCATTGCAATTTGAAAGCAACAAAACAACAATGAATGCAAGTCTAACAATATTTTACAAATATAGTCTACGAATTCTCACATATACCTGCTACATTGCTGGCAGAATCGTTGCTTCTGACCTTGAACCATGACCATTGGAGTCTTAGAATGAAGCTCACATACCTTATGCCGCCTATGGTAATCCCTACAAGTACTAAGATCCGATTGACACCCGTCGACGAGGCATGACACTGCCTGGGATCCACTATAGGCTGCCCTTGACCTCTTAATAGCCCCGGAAGGCGATGAAGAAGATGAAGAAGTAGTAGGGTTAGTGCCACTATGTTCTTTCAACATGTCCACCAACTGGTTACTACCTGAATCGCCCAACTGACCAAGCTTCAAATCAACAGAAAAGTCTCCTCTGATGGCCCTATGTTGATGATGTACATCATCTCCAAAGCTACTAGACACATCAGCTGTGCTCACATTGGAAAACGTTTCTTGCTCAAGTTCACTAAAATCCCAAGAAGCTGTTGCTTTTAAATTCCAGTCCATAAAAACCCCTTTTGCTTCTAATTAAGAACTTGAGTTACCCCCAACGCCTATCAGCTAAGCTTCTCTGATGTTATCTGTAACTATATAGTGTAATAAAAGAATTCAGGAATGTTTCGATGGATATATTCATCTCCAATTGGAGATTAATGTAGAAAACTATATTACTACAGCAAGTTAATAAGCATGTAAAAACTTGCAGAAATCCAAGCAAGTACTTGGTGTGAAACACAAATCACACAAATCCAAAACAGTGATTTCATCTGTCATTCAAAACATCAATAATTAAGAAGCAAACAACAGCAATGAGCAAATTTATCTTCTGTATTTGAGACCCAGAAATCCAAAGCAATCCGGTAAAAAAGCATTTCAGTGAAAAAAATGAAACTGCGAACCATCTGAAGCACTTTACAACAGAAATAAATTGTTTGTCGAAAATGGAATACAGAGCACACCTAAATTAGAAAGTCAAGACTGTTGGGGTTCTATAGAAGGAAACAGGACTAAATTAATGATATCTCTAAGGACGTATTGTTCCAAGAAATTGGGAAGCTTAACTATGTTTTGGACCATGAATAAAAAAATAAACAGAAACAAGCGATAGGGGAGAGAGAGAGAGAGAGAGAGAGAGAGAGAGAGAGAGAGAGCGCGCTTACAGAAGTGATGCGGAAGAAAAATGGTTTTCCAACCGTTTATTCACCCACATGGATTCCATTAATAGCCAATAAAGTGGGTGGCCATGGAAAAGAAGAAGAAGATTGAAGAAGAAGAGAAGAAGGAGAAGAAGTAGAAGAAAAAGGAGGTAGCAAGTATTGTACTTATATCTAGTCAGCCATATGCCATTGGAGGTTTCTTCCGGCTTTCTGCTGCACACCGAAACTAGAAACCCAGAAAGAGAGACTAGCTGAAAGAGCTAACTAGCTAATGATGGAGATCGAGAATAGATAATGTTAGTGAAGGACTTATAAGATATGGCGAGGTGAGAGATCGGGAAAGAAAGAGAGAGGTTGTGAGCTACTTAAAGAGAGAAGCTAGCTTAGCTAATAGAAAATGAAGGGGCCGAGATCACTTGGGAGCTTCCTCAAACCGTTTACAATAAAATTTCTTTTTGTCCATTTTAGGGTTTTTGTTTGAAACTGGTGCAAGTAGCTATAGAGAAATAGCTAGAGGGTAGAAGAGAGAAGGACAGCTTAACTCTTGTTTGTAGTAGCTATCAGACTTTTTTCTTATGTAAATGTCCAAGTACAAAGAGGAAAGGGAAGGAGGAAGGAGATGATGATGATGATGATGATGCGGAGGGACAGACCATGTGGTATTGTGTTTCACATTTCATGGCATGTCTTTCTTTCCGGCTACTTTTACTTGCTCAAAGACCCCCTCTTGTGTAGTTTGTGTGTATTATTATCCCCCACGCTGCCACGCTCCTCTCACTGCGAGTGGGAAGTCGACAACTACTCCCCCTTTCAAATTTTGAGGGTCAATTTACGGTTATAGCTTTTCCGTATACGCCCTACAACGTAATTTACTACACAATGCATGGTTAAATTCTAATATGGGATATTTCGTGAATGTGTGGGAATACAAATTCCATACTTCAAAGATTCTTGAGCTAATAATTCTAAACTTCTTTTCGATTCCGTGTAGGGTGTGTGTGACGTCCCTACCCTTATAATGAAGGGACCCTTAATCTTTGGGGTTAATTATTGTAGGCCTCTTGCTATTGATAAGGACTTGTTGATGAGTTGTTTCATTTTTTTCTTTCTTTGATACAAAAAGTTGTGTCATATTTGCAAGCTAATGGAACTAATGAAGTAGGGTAGTTCCATGATAAATGACTATATATATAGTAGTACTTTGTATCACATGCAATTTGTGTAATACAATTGTTCTTAATGTCATACTCACTAGTCGATTAGTCAAGATTGAACTACCGCTTACATTCGTGGTATTAGTCAAGATTGATCTACGGTTTACAACTTTACATTCGTGGTATGCATGTGCTTTATATAAACAGTATTTCATGGTACAAATAATTGAATTAGGTTGTTAATTAATTACATTGGTCCAAAAATAATAGGGTGATTAGTAATTTTGTGGTCAGTGTTGTTTATCTGTTGTTGAATTATTTCATGAACTACTAATTCTATTTTTCTAATTCCTAATCGTTGGATTAGTTTCTAATGGTAACCAAGCATAAACTGGTTATGAAGTTAATACTTTAAAAATTAAACTGATTGTCTAATCTTCACATTTGATTTCTAGATTTTCTTTATAGACTTTACTATTAATATCGTGTATAGTTGAGCTACACATGTTAGAATCATTTTCTCTTTGTCAAATGGCAATGGTTCCACGATTTCCACGAGCATGGACTTGGCCGTTGAATTCCACGGCTATCTTTGTGCCCTTCCGGTACGAAAAACGTACACAACATCTACAACTCTACAAGGCTACATATATATTCACATGGCCTCCATGTATATCCATATTATATAGTCAACTAATCATGTAGGATAAATTAATTTAGTGATTTGAATAAGTTCGAACTTATGGTAAACCAGAAACTAATTATGGAGTAGAAATCGATTGAGGAGTTGGGTCATGAGTTCGACAAACATAATGTAAGATTCAAAGTTTAAATATCGATACAGTAAAATCTCAGTAATAATCTTGAGGCTAGCTAGTATAATTTATTCTAGAGATTATTTCTCAATCAAAATTTAGTTAAAAATTAAATAAAAAATATCACACAAATGTTAATAAAATAATTTATGTATGATAGTAATTATAAAACATATAAATGAGTTGTTTTTAAGTCTAATTGAATCGCTTATGCGAAAAAAGAGCTATGTTTAGGGTTTTCACGTCTCTCTCGAGGGCAGTCGCAACCAATATTCCTTGGCCCCAACTTTTGGGATCGCCGGCTCCGTTAGGATCGGTAAATGGGCACCAATCTTATCTTCATGGATGGGTGCGGAACAAAGGAGTAAGTGCGGGTGGCATTGGTGGGCGCGAGTTTGCTCTACTTGTGTTGAGGCTGTTAGAGTCTCAATGGCGGCTCGAGTTCTTGTTCGAGGAGAGGACCGGGGTTTGGGATCCAGGAAAAACAACGGCGAGGATGAAAGGTTTTGTTTTGGGGGTTGCGTCATGCTCGTTGGAGCAGGTGAAGGCGCTAGTACCACGAGCAAAACCACGACCGACGTCGTGGGTTTCTAGGCTCGGGTTCAGGAGACGAGTTTCTGTGTTTGGGTTTAGGCGATGAGTTACCTCTTTAGTGGTTGTCGATTGGGGCTTGGCGCTTGAGAACTTCCATCGTCGTTTATCTGAGGTCGGTGGTCGGCAACGTGTAATGGCTCTTGGCGAGAAGACAACTTCTGTTGATGGGCCTGTGCTGTTTTATTTTGGTACTGTTACCAATTGGGCTAGGTTGCCTTTGGGTTCCTCTGAAGTTAGGCCCAAACTTGGATTGGGTGTAACTTTGTTTAAGATTAAGATATAGGATCCATGTGGATCACATGTTGGGTCGTGCTTCCTAAGGCCGCAGGTTCCTGCTAATGATTTTATTTTCAGCAAGTTAATAAGTTCGGGCGGGATAAATATTGTTTATCGTCTCATTTCGCGCAACGTCATGGTTACCGGTTACTTTGTTACATTTTTTTTTGAGCTTACAGCTAGAATAGGTTATTTGGGCTAGACAAACTTTGTTTGTTTAGTCTAGACTACGGTTTCTTGTCTGTCGTCTGTCCTTGTTAAAGGTAGTCGTATGTTGTAACTTGTTCTCATCCTTATCATATCAATGAGAAGTAACGTCTCGCGTGTTTCCCTAAAAAAACATTTAAATGAGTTATAAAATACCTACAAGTTCAGCTGTGTGATAGTAATTATAAAACATATATCATCACCTCAAATTACTATAGAAATGTATTTTATTTTTTAAAATTATATTATATTTTTTTATCATTGACAATCATATGGGGCCAAAAAATTACTGTATGAAGGTAACTTTTTCTATATATGGGACCAAAAAAGTTTATAATATTTTTTTAAAGTAATATAACTTATTACAATGTGGATATTATTCATATTTATAATTGGTTCCAAGTTGAGACCGATAATTATTATCACTATAAAAAGGTTATTTATATATAGAGTATTCTTAAATCGAGGTTTTACTGTATAATTCTCAATACATCTATCTTTGACATGTAACATTTTTTTGTCATAAAATTGTTAAATCCAAAGATTAATTATATCTAATTAAGTCTCCTAAAATGTACAAAACTAAGGGAAGACGATGAACGATTACGTAGAACGAGGTAGTTTGTAGCTGTTAGCAAATGAGAGTAGAGCGTGTGGAATGTGCAGTGAATAGTTGTGAAAAAGTGTTGTTTCTCCTTCAACTGAAAATTGAGGGTGATTTATTTATGCAGGGGGTGCAACTCAAGGAGTAAAATATCGGATATTGAGGATATATCGACGTTCCAAAATTTGAATATATTGACGGAAATATCGATCCAGTGAAAATTCTGACGGAAATGACGGAAACTAATAAAAATACATGAAAATTTGTAATGAAACTTTTAGAGGTTGTTATATAATCAATTATCTACCTTACGTGAAAAAAAAATATTGATCAAATATCAAGACATATGAATTTACTATATTACTATATAAATTAGTACATGTTAAGTGCTGTTAATTATAAAAATATAATTTAATAGTTCTATTTTTATTTTTTGATGGCTAAAACTTAATGGAATGCTAGGTCATCATATCTTTTGTATAATATGTTACACATCACACATTACAATATTAAATATGTAAATACTTCAAAACCATGTAGAGGACCTATGCGGTTCGAAATTCATACTATTTTCCTAATCTCGATGTACATAATCATGTGTGTATTGTAAAGAATAATCATTAAATGATTTTACTCCCATGTAATTCTGCATGTATTTGGCATGCCACGTGAATAATGGATTGGACATTGAGCATGTGAAGATTGGACATTTACCAAATTAAATGTTAAATGTGAAAAGTTTACGAAAATTTTAAAAATTTCAGAAAATATCGAGGATATATCGGAAATATTGGTAAAAATCGGGAGATTTCGAGAGATTTAGGAATATATTTGAAGATTTTTCAGGTAACTCCAAAAAACTAAAATATCGCCGATATTATCAATTTTATACTCCTTGGTGCAACTCGATCTTCCTTAGATTCCTTCTATCAAATCGTTTAGATTTGATTTACAGTGAAAAGAAAGTTCGGTCCAAAACATATTATGAACTTGTGAAAAAGGAACTCATGTACAAGTGAATTTGAGCAAGGTTGTTATTCCGGACTATTATGTAATTATCAATTTTATTAGTTCGGCGTGCTTATTATTTATGAACAATGGATTAAAAGTTAATATCAGAAATGTTCACAATGACTCGTCTATATGTCAACTTATAAAGAGTCACGCAAAGTCCTAATATTATAGTCGAAACTTATTATGAATTATCGAAATAAACAATAAATACATCAGATGGGAAACTATAGTTTTTTTTTATGAGATGGGAAAACTATAGTTGATTGTCCATTCTAAGAGTAACTACTTTAAACTAAATGATTTTCTCTTTATTTGAAAACTACGTAGCTATAGATATATTAAAAATAACACACAAAAATACCACTAAGAGGCAGAATACAATCGAGTTTGTAGGCAACTTCACCACAAAATTTGTTTGAATTCGTACAGTACATAAATCTTAAGCAAGTAATAACAATGTAAAAATAATATTTGTATATATATGTTTTGAGACCCATAGAATCATTTTTTCACCTACGATGCTTTTCGGTCTTCATTCCCTCATAATTTGAACTCCGAGAATAAAGTTTTATTTTGTGCTTACAGATAAATCGAGTCTATACTCTCTTTGATCTCTAATAAAATACTTAATATTCGTCCGACGTATGTTGCATCGAAAATTATGAATAAAACTTAATACTAAAATTACAAAAAGAAAGATAAATATGGTGGGTAGGGAATAATTACTATTATTATTGAAGAGATATTATTGGAGGGAAAAATGGGAATGCTACAGCAGCGAGAGACAAGGTCATCAAATCTTGCAGCAACCAACAAAAGTCGGCTTGGCAGCTGTGTAACTGCGAGACTCAGTGAGTCACTGGGACCCACCCGCCCGTCTCTTCTCTCTCACATTCTCACAGTGAGTGAGTGGGGCCAGCCGCGGAATCCCTCCCTCCTCCTTTATGTAATGTAGACAAACGAGAGCAGCAGCAGCAGTTTGAAAATTGATCGACACGTGTCTTCCTGCCAACCTCTCCCTCCATCTTCCAATATCTCCAGTATCTCCTCATATCTTAAGAGTATCCAGCAGCGAGATCCGCCACTCGAACAAACTAACTATAGTTTTCGGCCGACGACGACGACGCCATGCTCACCTCACCCCAAGTACACATCACCTACGTCCAACACAGTCAATAACTTCAATTGTGTTCAACGAAGCAATTACACAAACATTACATACGTGTACGTAAAAAACAAATTTACTATTATAAATACGTATTTATACGGATAGTTTTGAGTCATATACGTTTTTCGATTTGAAATTAGTTGGGTGTTGCCAGTGCGAAACGGTTAAAATTCATCTTAGTTCAAAATGAACCTAACTACCCGAATTAATGAAAATACAAGGGTGCAAATTCAATCGACCTACCAATAATGCACTATGTTCTTTAACCTCTTTGGTCCAACCGTCCTTAATGTATGCATCTGATAACGTACACTTACACACAGAAGATTGATAGATGATCGATGTCAATGGAGCCACACTAATTTATTTATATACCCATCATCCACGGCTGCTCTAGCTCCCCATTGAAAACGACTTCACTTGTGGCCATGCCAGTTCAACAAACTTCAAAGTTCAAACTTAACTTGGGGTCGTCATATCACATACAGTTAGGTACTTGAGCAGTTAGCCGATCACTTATATACACATCACAACGTCGTCGTTAGTATGTTTCCGGCCACCGCGTGTATATATAGCCGGACTTCGATCGAGTATAAAAAGATATATGCTTCGAAGCGAAATAGTCTACAGTCATGTCCTCATGTCCATACTCTAATACTCCGAGAGTATATAGTCTTAGTTGGTAGATGTTGGAGTGAATCACACTCCTTGTATATTTAGGAAGTGTACATTCTATAATTAAGTAAGATTCTGTAATTGATTATATTTTTTTTAGACCTGTAAGAATGCTTGTATATATATCCAATTCGTGATTGATCAATATATCAAAAAATTCCTCAAACACTTGTGTTCTCTTTGACTTGGTATCAAAACCTAAGTCTGACATGAAATTCGCTGCCTGACCTGAACCTAAACTCCATGTTCGACGCGTCGAAAGCTACCCTTGACTCGTCAAAATCTGACTACCTGAATCTGTTCTTGTTTCTTGACAAAATCATCTTGTCCTACTTTTGAAGAATTTGACATGGCTTTGGATATTTCGTTGTTTGATGAACCTGTTTTCTGTGGCATGAAGAGCCAAGACCATTTGGAGGGTAATGTTTCTCTCACTGAGAAATATAAAGGTAAAATTGGTATTGATTTGAAAGTTTCTGACTTTACTGGCAATAATACATGGATAATTGACTCTGGTGCGTCTGATCATATGACATTTGTTAAGTCCTTATTTTTGAATCTGTCACTTTCTCCTATACCTGAAGTGTCTAATGCAAATTGTGTGTATTTTCCAGTCTTAGGTATTGGGCCAATCCAAGTCACTCCGTCTCTTGTGTTACATAATGTTCTTTATGTTTCCTCTCTGTCCTATCGTCTGTTGTCAATATCTGAGTTGAATGACCAAAATAAAATGTTCTGTCACCTTTTATCCTATGTATGTAGTATTTTATAATTTATGTACTTATACAATAATAGGCAAGGGAGATCGAAGGGGGAGACTGTTTCACTTGAATTGCATGTATAGCGAAGTGACACAAGCGCTATCAAGACATGCTGCCTTGACATTGAATTCTGACCGAGTTAAAGAAATCTGGTTATGACATTGCTGGTTGGGTTATCCGTCATTTTGTGTTATGAAGAAGACCATGTCATCCTTGTTTATGTAAATAAAGAAGTCTAGCCACCATTGTGAAATATGTGTGTTTGCTAAAAGTTATAAGTCTAGCTACTCTCCTAGTACTCATTTTAGCTCAGCACCATTTGAGTTGAGCCATTCAGATGTTTGGGGGCCGTCGAAGAATCCAACCTTGATAGGAATGAGATACTTCGTTCAGTTCATTGATGATTTTACAAGACTGACATGAGTTATGTTGATGAAAAAGAAAGATGTTGTATTTTCTGCATTTACTGCGTTTCATAATTTGATTTGAGCTCAGTATGATGCTTGTGTGAAAGTATTTCGATCTGACAATGGAGGAGAGTTTGTCAATCACTCTTTCCAAGAATATTTTCAACAACATGGAATTGTTTACTATACTACTTGTTCTCATACACCGGAGCAAAATGGAGTTTATGAGAGAAAAAATCGTCATCTCCTAGACATGGGAAGAGTTCTCTTACTTAGTGCCAACGTGCCAAAATATATTTGAGGAGAAACTGTACTGTGTGCCTCTCATCTCATCAATCATCTATCATCTGCAGCTTTTCAGAATCAAATTTCGTTTGAGGTATTATCTAAACATGTTTCCATCTCGTCTCTAAACAAACTTCATGTTTGTGTGTTTGGTTGTGTGGCGTATATTCATCTTCATAAGAATTAGAAGTCTAAGTTTGAGGCTCGTGCTCTTAAGTGTGTATTTGTTGGCTATGGTACTCACCAAAAAGGATACAAGTGTTATCATCCTCCATCTCAGAAGTTCTATGTCACCATAGATGTCATTTTTAGTGAAGACTCATGTTATTTCTCTCCTTCAGCAACTCTTCGTGAGGAGGAGGAGAATGTGTTTTATGAAGACTAATTTGGAGAACCAGAAAATTTTATTTCACTTGAAAGTGTGCCAGCCGGAAGAAGTTTTCAACCCGTCGAGGAAATTCATCGACCCGTCGAAAATTCTGTAACGACCCGAACCGGAAATGGTATGTTAATTGGCTTGATTTGTGAGTTTCACGATTAGTCACTGTTTTGTTGTAATTGGTCGATATGGCGGGTTTGTTCACGACGAGATTTCTGGTTTGGAATTCGATATGAGTTCCTTCATAAGAGTTGTAGTGTACGTAATTTCGAGCTAGTGGGAGTTTCTGGAGGATTATTTCGAGTTACGTGGAATAAGTTATGAATATTTTTGGCCGTTGAATTTAATTGTGTTTATCCAATTAGTTTCGATTCATTTTGGACCGTTAATTGTTTTGGTCGCGAGTATAAATATCGAAATAGTCGTGGAACTGTCGAAAAGTGACATTTGGGCCGAGTTGACCAGTTTTGACCCGTTGACTATCGTTGACCCGCGTTGACCGTGGCTCACCGGAGAAAATCTTGACCACCAACTGACTTTCCGATTCCGGCCACCTCAGACCAAAAGCTTGGTATGGTTAGCTTCCTCTTGTGATTTCCTATTGATTTGAACTTGGTTTGAGTGGATTTGGTGGAGATTTGAGGGAGTTTGAACTCGCACTACCAGCAGAACCATTATACCCGACGAGTTGCCAAAAAAAGCCCGACGAGAACCCTTGTCGTTGATTATAGTTAACTATAACCGACGACCTAAGTACCTCGTCGGTTATAGTTATTTAACCGACGATGTATTCTAATCGTCGGTTATAGTTTTCCACTATTACCGACGACATTTTTTTTAACTATTACCGACGATAATAATACATCGTCAGCTATAGTTGCTTATTTCAGATCCATTCTGGGCAGCAGCTCCGTCATTTAAAAAAATCTCCCGCAAAAACTGAAAACGCTTTTAAATCATTGGGTGTTGTCGAAAACTGTCCACAATGAGTGCGTGATTCATTATATATAGGTACGTACTTATATATATATATATGTATATATATATATATATGCATGGATGTGTGTGTACGTTGATTAATGTTGATGTATATATATATAGCTAGATCGAGTATGTTGAGATATATATATATTGTTGATTTTGAGTTGATTGTTGAGTTTGAGTAATTGATGGTTGATTTTGAGTGATTGATAGTTGAGTTGGAGTAATTGTCATTGATTATTGTGAATATTTGGTGATTTATTTGATTATATATTTTGATTATTATAGGATTAATTGTGATTATTATGGGTAATATTGTGATTATTGTGATGTTTCGGTTAATTGTGATTATAGTGTGATTATTTCGATTTTTGTGATTATAGTTAGAGTATATATTTAAATTATGAGAATTTTAATAATATTTATATTAATAGATTGATTGTACGTTGATTTTGAGTTAAATTAGACGAAAATATATATGAATAATTAGGGATCGAGTAGAATAATTAGATGAAAATAATTTATATATATGAACATAAGTTAGACGAATATATATATATATGTTCATTTGTAATTAGGGATTGAGTAGAATAATTAAATTATGTAATATATGTATAGTTTGAATATCGATATATATATAGCTAGATATATATATAATGATGAATTTTTAATTAATTAGATCATAGGTAAATATACAGTTATAATTTTCAGGATGGACAAGAGTTGGATGTGTCTTCCAAGATATGATGTAAGCTATTACCGTGGAATTAGGAGTTTTGTGGAATATGTAAAGGTTAATTGTGGAGGGATGACAATTCATTATTGTCCGTATATGAAATGTCAGTGTTGCAACGAGCGATATCGTTTTCACATCGATAAAGTATTGGAGCACTTGAAGAAAACGAGTTTTGGGATAAGTACACATGTTGGATTTATCACGGTGAGAGCTCATCAGTTGGTCAGCATGATCAGGGACAATTTTTTGAGAGTGACAGTACATCTAATGATCCAACAACAAGGTTGATCAACAATATGTTTCCTGATGAGAGCGGTGTATTTGCTGAAGCACCAGATATCCCTCCCGTTGTTGGGGGTTTCCCTCATATTGAGCCAGTCCAGCAATTACCTACAGCTGTCAACATTACTGGTATGGACAAGTACAACAACCTCATTGCCTTCCAACAGACCCCGTTGTACAACGAGTGTAATAAGACTGTTCTTGAAAGTGTTATGGGAGTAATGAAGCTGAAAGTGGAGAAAAAAATGAGTGTGAAGGCTGTTGATGATTGGCTGAAGTGGTCTGGTTCGTTGTTTCCCCCCGGCCATCGCCCTCCTACCACTCATCGTAAGGTGCGACAGATCCTTAAACATCTTGGTCTTTCCTACATCAGAATACATGCTTGTAGATATGATTTCGTTCTGTTCTGGGGTGAAGATGCTTATGAGAATGATCTTGAATCCCTTGATGGTTGCCCGGTATGTGGTACATATAAGTATAAGTTGACTCCTGCTGGAAACAAGAAAGCTGTGAAGATACTTCTATATTTTTCGCTAATAGATAGGCCAGAACGGTTATTCATGTCTGCACACACGGCTAAACCTCTTATGCAAAATAAGCAAACTCCCTCACCATGTGCTTCCAAGCCTCTCTGCCCGACGGTGATACCCTTATACACCATGCTGACAGAGAGGCTTGGAAGCACATGGTGAGGGAGTTTGCTTATTTTGCATCAGAGGTTCGAAATGTTTGGTTGGGGCTTTCATCTGACGGATTCAACCCTTTTGGCAACATGAGTCTTCAATATAGTATATGGCGAGTTATTTTGGTATCGTACAACCTTCCTCCATGGATGTGCATAAAGAAAGAATACAATATGCTCATTATGATAATTCCAGGGCTGGGTTATCCAGGAAAGTGTCTCGATGTGTATTTGAGACCCTTGATTGAGGAGCTTAAGTACCTAAGTGAGCATGGTCATCCCATTTATGACAATTTCAAAAATGAGATGTTCCAGATGCATGCCATGCTTGTTGGCACCATTAGCGATTTTTCTGCACGCGGGATGTTATCGGGCAACGTTACCAGGGGATACAGGGCTTGTTCAGAGTGCATGATTGTTGAGTGTTGCAGACCTCATTGCAGGAAGATTGTACAGATGCGTCATCGTTGTTGGCTTCCACATGATCACCCATTTCGGGAGGATATGAAGGCATTTGATGGGACTGTGGAAACAGGTGAGCAGCCGAGGAGATGGACAGGGGATGAAATATTGGAAGTGCTAAATGAATACGATTTTGGACAGCTCAGTAATCATCCTGAGATAGTGGCGTCAATACCTGACAAACCCGACAGGTATAAATTCTGGACACATAAAAGTATTTTTTGGGAAATTCCGTATTGGTCCAAGTTGCTGATCAGACACTACTTAGATGTCATGCACATAGAGAAAAATGTGTGCGAGAGTGTGGTTGGCACAATGTTGAATTGGGAGGGAAAAACTAAAGACGGCCCGAAGGCACGCATTGATATGAAAAGAATGGGACTGCGAAAACATTTGTGGTTGAGAGATGGGAAGAAAAAAATGCCTCAAGCTCCTTATACCATCAAGCTTGCCCAGAAGATTGAAATTTTTGGCTGGATGGGTAATGTTAGGTACCCTTCCGGCTATGCAGGAAATATAAGTCGGTGTGTTAACTTCAATGACAATAAGATGTACGGACTAAAGAGTCATGACTGCCATATACTGCTTCAACGCCTTTTCCCCATTTTCATTCGAGGGTACTTGCCCAAAGAGGTGGTGGAGCCGTTAGTGGCTTTGTCAAGATTCTTTCAGAAGTAATGCACGAGAGAAGTGAAGAAATCAAACATGTTGGAAATGCAATAGGACATCATTTTTATCATGTGCAAATTAGAAAGGATATTTCCTCCAAATTTTTCCGACATCATGCTTCACCTGATTCTCCATCTTCCGGAACAATTGTTGCTTACTGGTCCAGTACACTACACATGGATGTATCCCATGGAAAGGTACGTAAGGCATCTCTGAATCTAGCTATTTCTTTAATATTATTTATTCACTTATTTTACATTAATCATAACATGCTCTTTAATTACCACTTTATAGACAATTAGGGGACTACAAACACTATGTGATGAACAAATCCGCACCCGAAGGGTGCATCGCTAAAGCATATATTGCGCACGAGTGCGTAACGTACATCAAGTTTTATTTGGGAGCGTTAGAGGACCCTCCACAACATATGCCGGTAGATGAACCGCATTTCAACCTTTCGATCATCTCCAATGATGTTGAAGTTTCTGGAAAGTTGCCCAACTCGTACAATTTGGAACCATATGAGCTAGTCATTGCCCACTGTTCGGTATTGATTAACTGTCCAGAAGTTCACTATTGAAAAAATCTGCACCTTTACTGCCCTGCTATTGCTGGTGTTGAGTACCACAACAAGACGTTCGCAAACTATTTTAGCAAATGGGTACGTATATAGATATATTTACTTGTATATATATAAATGGCGTACTATTTTCCTATTTAAAGTTAAGTTAATGATCATTTTCAAATGAACCATGTACAAGATGATGGTATCGCTCAGTGGTCACACGAATTGAGGCTCTTGGCGCAGAAACCTGTAACTTCCAGAGTTGATCCTATGTGTAAGGTAAATGGCGTGCTATTTATTTGTGAACATAGAGATGTTAGACGAAGAACACAGAATTCGGGGGTAATGGTGCATGGTGGGCAAAATGGAGTTGACTATTACGGTGTTCTCCATTCAGTTGTCGAATTTATATATGGGGAAGGCCTGACAATGCACTTGTTTAAGTGTAGATGGTTTGATATCGACCCTGAGAACACAAGGACCGATCAATTCGGCATATTTTCTGTGAATACTGCTGCAAGCTGGTATGAAGATGATCCATTTGTTCTGGCCACGGCGGTGAAATAATTGTTCTATCTTGATGATCTTCTGCACAAAAGCGCCTGGAAAGTTGTTAACCACGTTCTTCTAAGAAACATATACAGTGGTTCAACACTTGGTGTGACCGCAGATAATGAAGAAGTGACTGCATACCAAGAGCCGAACGCAACTGGTATTCCTGAATCCTTAACAATTTGCCTTACTAATGTGATACAGGGTAGTGTGGTACGAATTTCTCGACCTGAACTTATTGATGTAAATCAAAATGAAGACGACGAAGACTCAAGTGATGAGGGTATACACATCTTACCTGAAATTAACTGAGAAACCGAGTCAGACTCAAGCTATGATTCAGACTATGTGCCTTAGTGATTTAAAGTATTAATTAACAAATGGATGTATACGTATGTTAATTTAAGTATGAACGTGCAATTAATGTTTCTCGATGTGTATAACAGTACTTGATTGGAACGTACGTACGTACGTGCAATTTCAATTCAATGAATGTCATGAAAGGACCCAACCCCGATTTAGTTTCCTAAACCGGAATCAAACCCCTTCTGAAAACACGAAGCAACAAAAACCACAAAAATTTTGACAGAGTTTCGTTACTAATGCGGAATTGCCATTAACCTGCACCCGGAAAATAACACTTCATCCTATGCCACAAAAGCCAAACCGTGGGCACCAATCCCATCTGGATTTCTCAATATCATAACAATAAAGTAAAGCAGTAATCAAAACTGTACTTTACAGAAATCCGGAGAAAAACATACGATAACATATCAGTAGTGTATCAGAGCGACCTCTAGTGTATATATACAAAAATGTACAACAGTAGGCAAAACAAGAAACCTACTGAAAAAGAAAGGTAGATCGAATGCTAAGCCTCCAACCGCGACGTGAGACACCAGAATCCGAACTGCAAACTGGGCACGGAAACCAAAAAGCTCAGGGGAAAGGCAATAAAATCGTTAGAGTGAGTGGACAAAAATAAACATATGCCTTTCACCATTTACATATACATAAAACAATGCAAAGCGAGTTGGGAAAATATATGGAGGTGCCAGGCGAATCTCTCAAACTCGACGGTCAGGCAAATCTCTCAAGTTCGACGGTGATAGGCTAGACGAATCTCTCAAGCCCAGCGGCATAACAGGGGAATCTCTCAACCCTGCCCAAAGGAATCTCTCAACTCTGGGTCTGACTACTGGTGATTAGCCGAGTAGCCAAAGCATCGATGCAAGTAATGCCATCACCATATAAAATATAAAATAAAACCTTCAAAAGCAATAAATAATCTCAACATCGTATATAAATAAATACGGAAATCACAAACTCGCAACGACAGTGAAAATAGAAAAGTTCACTCACAGGTGAGCACAGCGCGCACTCGCGCTAATCACGAGATCCGGCGGAAGATCCCTCACCCAATGTACGATCTCAATCCCCTGAATAATCACAAAATATAATTGATCAAAATCATAGTTCAACACACTATACCACACCTCGGAAACCATCCGTTCCCGGAAACATATAACGCGGTACAAAATAATCGACGAAAACTCTCGAAATCTCCACATAAACCCTCAACTAAAAATTTGGCTTCCAAATCATCTCGAAAACCTCACGACTGCGTTCGGAGCACGAAAATGAGTCGGAAACACATAAAAATCTCGAAAATTCGGACCTCGCCAGAGCACCGTCGCGGACCACCGCGGGCGGCGGCGGTGCGGTGGCGACGGCGTCCAAATCCAACCAAATTCTCCAGAAATGTTCTTCCTTCCAAGCCCAACAACTTCTATCAAATGACCATCACCATCCAACCACCACAGTGGCCGGAAAAAGCCTCGAAAGTCGCAGAATCCATGGATTCCGGTGACTTTCCGGCGAGCTCCAAAACGGCAACCATCTTGAAATTCCTTCTACCTAAAGCAACTAGAGGTTGAGGGGAAGCTTTTCCCCCAAACACCCGACCCCAAAAGTGGCCGGAGCTGGCCACCCGAATCCGGCGAAAAACACAATCTTCCCTGAGTTCGTTCTACCTCCATACGACATCAATTTCCACAAAACCAAGTTCCAATCTGTTGCAAATGAAGAGAGGATTCGAAATATACTAGTTTCAAGGCCGAAAGTGGCCGGAATCACGAAACCCGACGGCAGCAACCCGTATCGCACGGTGGAGCTCCGGTCAACCAAAAAGTCAACGGTCAACGGTTGGTCAACGACGGTCAAACTTCCCGAAATGGTGTTTTCGACAATTTTTTGACTTTTTTCGATATTTATACTCGCGGCTCGATACGATCGATGGTCCAAATCGAATCACAATCACGTTTCGGATAACTCAAATCCAAACGGATAATCACGACGAAATTCCGCGATTTCAAATATTCATAATATATTCCTCGGTCGTCGATATAATTATCCGGAACTGCCCACGAACTCGAAATCACGCGTACAACAACTCTCGTGAAGAGACTCAACTCAAATTCTCGCCCGATAATTAAGTCGTGATCAAAACCGGCAATGAAATTAACTTACTAAAAACTGTGATTACGCGTAAACTCGTGGATTAAGCCGATTACTATACTAATTCTGATTCGGGTCGTCACATGTCATTCGTGATGTGTATTAATTTGAGATTAATTATAATTTAACATTTTTATAAGTAGTATTTATGAGGAAAAACAAAAGAAAACGGAAGAGTAAAAAAAGGACTATACCCGACGATGTCCCTAGTATGAATGTCGTCGGGTATAAGACTATAACCGACGACTATACTTATATCTTCGGTTATAGTCTTATACCCGACAAATAAACTTATATCGTCGGGTATAGTTCTCGAGTTATAACTCCTAGAACGGCATAACACGAAACTGGAACTGTGCATTAGAGAGAGAAGAAACTGGTCTGGGAGAGAGAGAGAAGAAACTGTTCCGGGAGAGAGAGAAGCAAACCACCACCACCGCCGGCGTTGAGCCACCGCCGCCGCCGCCGATCTCCATCGATATCCTAAACAGGTCCTCTCTCTCCCTAAATCCCTAAATCCCCCAATTTCAATTTTTTTTTAGTTTGGTTCAATTTTTGTGTAGTTTCTCGATAATGTAAGTGAATGTTTTGGTTTAGGGTGTGATTAGATACATATATGTGTGATTGCATGTGTGAATTTTATTTTTTTTGCATAAATGGGATTATATAGAGTATATATGGAATTTTGTTGAATTTTGATTAAAATGGGATTTTGTTGATTTTGGTTTGCATATATATTCGGGAAAACTATGCCGATTTTTTTTTTTTGCGTATTAGGAATATATACATGATTATCATGATTTTTGTATTTTTTTTTTCATATATGGGATTAATTATGAATAAATGAATATATGATTTTGATATATTAATATATATATGAGATTATTACAATTTTCTGTAATTTATGAGATTATTAATTTTGTGTTAATTTGGAAAAAATGTGACATTAATATGGTATTATGTTAGATTAATTTGAATTAATTTAAATTATTATACATTAATGTGAATTAATTAATATGGAATTTGGTAGATTAATATGGATTAATTTGATTTTTTTTTGTAATATATGAGATTATTAATTATGAGTTAATTTGGAAATATGTGAATTAATATGGCATATGTTAGATTAATGTGAATTAATTAGAATTATTCTACATTAATTTTAATTAATTTAGAATTTGGCAGATTAATGTGAAATAATTATAATCATATTATTTAGATATGTTAAAATTATATAAATTTGATTATGTTACATATATATTTATAGAAAGTATGAATTGGTTGAACTGTGGTGCTTCGAGAGGGGGGTCGAGAGGGAGGTCGAGAGGGAGATCAGGACGTGGGGGTGAGGGCAGCGCAAGTCAGTCTGCATCCGGATCCGGATCCGCCAGTATCGGCAACACCTATAGCCGTCCTCCCAGCTCTCGGCACCGTGCACTACTAGGTCAGGGACAGCCTGAGCAGCAGGAAGTCGAGCCTCGCCGAATTTCCAGCGCGAGGAGGCTTTATGAGGACAGTCGCACGCCTTCAACGGATAATGCGACTCAATCCTCGGTCTGTATGTCGAACATTCATCGGCCGGCCCCTTCCCCGTCCCCTTACGAGGAGGCTGATGGATCGACTCACTCCTCGGCCAGGGTACGACTATGTTCACCGTCTACCCTATTCTTACTCTTGGAAATCCCGACGATACCCCTCGTCGATCCCACAGGCATGCTTGTTCCAGGACAGCTAGGGTTCATTACCCCGGAGCAGGCATACACGTATGTACCATTCCCGTCACCTCTATGGAGTGTGAGGACTCCGAGATTATGCTCCGATGATTCAGGTAAATATTAATAAGTGATATCTTTTTACTTACTAATATTTAAATAAAAAATGGTGTTCATGTTTAAAAAATCGTTTACATTATAGGCACGATCGTGGCCGGTGGAAAAGAGAAGAAGACCAGAGGCCCCGTCGTTGGCAAGTTATTGGACGACGCGATTAGGGCTACCGGTGGTGGACAATTGATGATTAAGACCGGGGCTGGAGGCGAGGTGATCGAAGGAAATCTCACTCGACAGTACGCAGGGATGGCGGGCAGCATCATACGGGATAGAGTCCTAATGTTGTGGCCAGATTAGAATTCGGTGCCGCATTGCGTCAAATACGAACTAAATAATGCGTTGTCGGTGAGCAGAATTGTATATTCATTATATATCTTTTCTGTATAAATTTTTAATATTAATATATATGCATTCCAGAGGTGGTTCCGTATGGACAACGACATCAGACCCACGTGGGCAGATGGAGTGCAAGGGAGCAGGTTACGTGATTCATTTGTTCTGATTTTGTTTATAAGTTACTTACATTTGTGTTTTATTAATATAGGTACAAGAAGTGGAAGGGTGAGCTGAAGAAGCATTGGAAAAAGTATGGCGATGATCGTTCGGGTACCCCTAGCGAGTTTCGTTATAGGGAGTACGAGTGGCGATGGCTTGTGGTTCACTTCAACAACCCGAAATTGAAGGTATGCAACCTGTTCGATTATTGTTTTGTTCTATCGTATTTCCCCCAAATTATTTGGCTAGATAACAGTGTTTTTTGATGTTGGATTAATCAAATAGGCTATTTCTGAAGTAAACACAAGGAATCGGGGCAAAAACACAAAAAATAATTATGCCGGGTCTAGATCATACTCGGGTTGGATCGAGGAGGCGGCCAAGCACCCAGAAGTCTCTCCGCTTGTCTATACGATGCAGCACGCATATCCGCAGGCCCCCGAAGATGCTGTAAGTGTCCTTACAAAAAAATAAACATATTTCTAAATTTTTTGTATGTTCACATTAATTGACATATTATTTTTCTTTGTCAATTAGGCGAGAGTTCAGGAGGTGATCCCGGAGGTGTTGACTTAGGTGGCGAAAAAGCTCTATCTCAACACCCTGGATGCGAAACTCCCGATTGATCAGATTGATCAATCTGATCCTACCATAGTGGCCAGGATCATGTCAACCACGATCCCTCCAGGGAAGAACACTTTCTACTGCAGGGGTACCGGAAAGTTGGGTCAAGGGTTGCTGAAGAAGACTCCCGAATTCTCCCGCGTATCGGGATCTTCCAAAAATAATCAGCTACAGGAGCAGCTTCAAAGGCAAGCGATGGAGATGGAATCTCAACGGCTACGGATGGAGGAGATGGAGCAGGTGTGAGCCGCAGAGCAGAATCGGTTGGCCGAGCAGCAGCAGATGATGGGGACATGGATGCAGCACTGTTATGCACAGTTGCAAGCGTCTGGAATCCAGATGGCTCCCCCGCCCATTTTCAATGCATCGCTGCCGCAGCCACAGCCGCAGCCACCGCCACCGCCACAGCCGCATACGCAGGACCAGGGAGAGTCTTCCAACCCTTTTGACAACATCTTCTTAGGAAACCCGTAGTACGTAGATAGATATTGATTTGAACGATTTATATTTTTTTATTGGATTTACGTGTGTAGTTTGAACGTTTTTTTGTTGTGAACAATATTGGTGCTTTATTTTTGGAAATGTAGGTTCTGGGATGAAACCCAGAATCTGCATAAATTTTTTTAAAATTCACATACTATAACCGACGAGAATAGTCCATGTCGTCTGCTATAGTTCCCCTCCATGGTCAACTAGTTTGACCAGGGGAGGAAGTATACCCAACGAGTCATCGTCGGTTATAGTATACCACTATACCTGACGAGAACCCTAAACCCTAAACCCTGTCGGTTATGGTTCACCACTATAGCCGACGATATCCCAAAACCTTGTCGTCGGTGATACTATCACCGATGCTTCATTTTCGACAATGTTATACCCGACGATGCCTCGTCGGGTATACCCTATGCCCGACGATGTAATTGAACAGACCGACGACTTTATGTCTTCGGCTTTAGTTCTTCTTCCGGTAGTGTCGGTGAAGTTCTTGGAACTTACCAGATTTAGGTGGCGGTTTCCGGCCAGTTTTGGGGTCATTGGGGTTGGGGGTTTTGCTCCCCTCAACACATAGATGCTTTTGGGTGAAGAAATTTTATGATTGGGTGACGTTTGGAGCTTGCCGGAATCTCGCCGGAATCAATGGTGGCCGTGGCTTTCGAGCTTGATTCCGGCCACGATGGTGGTTGGATGATGTGGTGACTTTGAGAAAAAGTGTTGGGCTTGAAGAGAGAAAGATTTCTGGGCTTGTTCCGCAGTGGAATTTCACCGTTGGCGCCACGCCGGCGGCGGCGGCGGTCAACGGCGAAGCTCCGACGAGGTTGACTTTTTGGATTTTTTGGAGATTTTTATATCGTTTTGCTCGTAATCGCGTCCCGATCGTAGTCGTGAGGTTTTTCAATTGATTTGGGTGTGTTAAGTTGGGATGAGGGTAATTTGGATGTATTTTGGGAATTTTGCTATCCTCGTCGATATTTTGAGCGATACGTCTTTCGAGAACGTGAGGTTCTTGACGTATTAGCTCCTTATGTTGTGTTGCAATATGTATTGATCGTATCCCTGTTATTCAGGTGATCGTGATCGAGTGTTTGGCGAATGATCTTTCGCCGGAGCTCAGAGTTAGCTTCGTACTGTGAGTGGACACTTTGTTTTCACAGTTGATTTGCGAGTCCTGATTATGCATTTACGTTATGCATTTATGATTATACACTTTACATTTATGCATTGTATTAGTATGCATTTACAATTATGCACATACAAGTATGCATTTTATGATTATGCATATGCATGGAAAGTATTTATGATTTGGTTTACACAGAGTACAGTCTCGGATATAGAGGTAGCATCGATGCTTTGGCTTCTCGGCTGATCCCTGAGATGCTCCGGGAAGGACAAATATCCTGACCAGAGATCTTTCAGACTTATAATCACGTGTGGGTCTGGGATCCCGTGATTAGACTGTACTATGCAGAGGAGTCCATGAGTGACCCCGCAAGATTTTATGTGCATCTTTATGGATAAGGAAAAATGTACTTGGTCGGGATTTTCATGTTTATTGACTCGCATTATGCTTTTATGAGCATATATACTTACATGTTGGGAAAGACATATTATTATTTTCGTCCACTCACTCTAACGATTTCATTTGTCTTCCCCTGGGCTTTACAGTTTCTTTTACCCAGTTTGTAGTTTGAATTCCGGGGTTGCACGTCGACGGTGGAGGCATAGAGTTCAGGTCACACTTCAGTTCGAGTAGGTTCTTTGTTCGACCTACTGGTTGTATATGATGTATATAGGAGTCGCTCTGAATACTTATGTTTGTTTTCAGTTGAGTTTACTTCTGAATGTTTTCTGAATTTCTTGTAAACCTTGTGGTTTATTATATATATGATGTTGAGAAATCAGGATGGGGAACGGAGCCCCACGATTTGGCTTTTGTGGAATATTTGAAGTGTGATTCTTTTTGCAGGTTCTAATTTTGTCTCATGTATTTCAAAGTAAACTCTGGCAAAAAAAAATTTAAGGTCATGTTTTCGAAGGGGTTTGATTTCGGTTTAGGCAACTAAATCGGAGTCAGGTCCTTTCAAATTCCCTGACAGATGTGATTATTCCGAGTTCTGAATCTGTTTAACATGTCGAACAAATGTCCGACACGTCAAAATGAGGAGAATTAGTCAGTAATCAACCACCAGTTGTTGAAAGTGTACATGCAAGTCCAGTCTCTCCCTCTCCATCAACGATCTCTCCTAGCCTGTCATCACCAGAGGTATGTAGTAGTATTCCTTTTTCTAGTTCTAGCGCTCCTGCAAGAGTCTTACCTGCTAGGTCAACCCTTGGTCAACCTTCAAAAACATGTGAACCTCTCTTATCAGCTAAAGCCAAGTATCATGTAGCTAATTATGTGTCAACCCATAGATTGTCTAAACCCTATGTAGCCTTTGTGAATCAATTATCTGCGATATCTCTTCCTAGTAAAGTGCATAATGAAATTAAGGAGGAGAAGTGGGCCAAAGCAATGGAAGTTGAGATGGATGCTCTCAACAAGAATGGTACTTAAGACTTGGTACCATTACCACCTGGAAAGAAGACTGTTGGGTGTATGCTATAAAGCATAATACAGATGGATCAGTTGACAGATATAAAGCAATGTTGGTTGCAAAAGGATACACCCAGAAGTATGGAGTGGATTATGATGAGACGTTTGCACCAGTAGCAAAGATCAATACTATTCGAGTCCTCATGTCTTTGGCAGCTAATCTGGACTGGCCCTTGGAACAATTTGATGTGAAGAATGTCTTTCTTCATGAAGATTTGAATGAAGAAATTTACATGGATCTCCCTATAGGATGTGGTACTTCTACAAGTGAGAATGTGGTGTGTAGATTAAAAAAGTCCTTGTATGGATTGAAACAATCTCCAAGAGCTTGGTTTGGAAGGTTCATAGCTTTCATGAAGAAAATTGGGTATAGGCAGGGCAATTCATATCACACTCTGTTCCTGAAGCATTGACAAGGAAAGTTGATAGCCTTAATTATTTATGTGGATGACATGGTCGTGACAAGTGATGACTTTGATGAGATCAAAAGACTACACGCTTAGTTGTCTTCTGAATTTGAGATGAATGACCTTGGGAACTTGAAATATTTCTTAGGTATTGAGGTAGCTCGGAACAAGGACTGCATTATGTTGAGTCAAAGAAAATATGTTCTAGATCTATTGGCAGAAATTAGTATGTTTGACTGTAAACCAGTTGATACACCCATTGAGCAGAATCATTGGCTTGCAGAATATCCTGATCAAGTTCCTACAAACAAGTCCCGGTACCAGAGGTCAGTTGGAAGATTAATTTACTTATCATACACTAGACCTGATCTTGCTTATGTTGTTAGTGTGGTGAGCCGATATATGCATAATCCTAGTGATGATCATATGAATGATGTAATAAGAATCTTGAGATACTTGAAGTCTGCTCTTGGTAAAGGTCTTGTGTTTCGTAAGCATGGAGAATTGGAGACTAGTGGATACACTGATGCAGACTGGGCATGCAACATTACTGACATGCCTTCCACTTCTTGCTACTTTACATTTGTTGATGGAAATTTAGTTACTTGGAGGAGCAAGAAACAGAATGTGGTAACTCGTTCTAGTGCAGAGGCAGAGTACAGATGTATGGCTCAAGGGGTTTGTGAGTTGTTATGGTTGAAGTATTTGCTGGCAGACTTGGGTTTCAAGCAGAAACGACCCATGTCTCTTTATTGTGACAACACTGCTGCAGTTGAAATTGCACATAATCATGTTCAACATGATCGAACGAAGCATATAGAGATTGATAGACACTTCATTAAAGACAAGCTAGATGCTCATATTATCTCATTCTCATTTGTTCATTTAGATGAGCAATTAGCTGACATCCTTACCAAAGCTGTTTCGTCCAGAACTTTCAGTGACTCAATAGACAAGTTGGGCATTCAAGACTTGTATGCTCCAACTTGAAGAGTGTTGGAGTGAGTCACACTCATTGTATATTTAAGAAGCATATATTCTATAATTAAGTATAATTCTGTAATTGATTATGTTTCTTTTTAGAACCGTAAGTATGTTTGTATATATACCAAATTTGAGATTAATCAATATATTAAAAAAATTTCTAAACACTTGTGTTCTTTTTACCATACATTTTGATTCCATGCCCCACGTCCGTTGTACACCCACCGCTTCACTTTCTTGATCGTCCAACTTTTTCTTTGCCATACAGTTTTACTTGATTTGGGAGAAGCAACAGCGTAGATTCAGCACATGGTTTTCTGAATCCTAGCCAATTCTATCAAAGCAAAGAACAAACTGGACAATAGTGCATGAATGGATGTGACTATACATTCATCTCTCATCAATGCTCGCTAATAATACTAGATCCTCTATGAGCAGCTATCCACACCCATAATCAAAGTCCTTACCCGAATTTAGAAACTTATGTGAATTCGGAAGCTTATTGGTCATAAGTCTAGCCCATAACAAGCTAGCCAATCGAACTAAGGAATACAATGAATACAATTAATCAAAATAAAGTAGGAGAGACGGATATCTTGACATCTCTTTAAATATGCTAGTTGACGAGGGGTGTAATTCACACCTATACTCTCGATTCAAATGCATATCTCTCATATCTCTCAAATAGTTTTTATTTTTGTGAGATTAGACGACAATTGGTGTCTGATGAGATTCGAATTCATGACTTCAATAATGAATGATCATGGTATGAGTCCTTACATCTAAAGTATAACTTATGGACAAGATTATAAGTAAGTTGAAATAGCTTATCAAATTAAAACAACCCCATGATTACTTTGAAAATATGTTTTGATTGACCGTCATTTTTACTAGGTAACAAATCTCCTTCAACAAATTACTAATTTACTATATACTCCGTGCTATTTTGGGTTGCTAGTCTAAGCTTTGATTTAAAATATGTTATTTAGTATAGTAGTATATATAGGACTTCGCTTTATTGGGCCGGGTAATCCAATAAAGTTTTTGTATTGCTATCACATTTTAATGAATATTATTGACCTTCTAAAAATAAATCACTACCCGTTTTTCCTTAATTCTTTTTTTGATGAAATCGGTCATTGATTGATGATAATGTTAGATTATAAGAGGTTCACCGGTTCACTGGCCTGATCAACGAACTCTCTAGAGCAACCTATGCTAGAACAACGAAGAAGTAGCTTAATAAACAAAGATAGGACAAGCAAGGTTGTTAGGCCTCTGAACTAAAAAATCTTTGTGCCTCGCTTCCTAATCAAGCTACATGACCTAAAACCAACGAACCTAGGTACTTGACCCAAACATATAAACCTAATAACCCCGGCCAGAGGACCCAATCGCTAGCCGCATTGTGAACCATACTGTGGCACTCCAAAACATATTCGACAGTCATCATCATCCAGTAAACGAGCCTTCTGGACCAAATTCAAACAAAGTTGTAAACAATTAAACATAAATAACTACGATTAGCGTTAGGCCCAAAAGTTGAGGCCAATCCAAACTTTATTAAGGCAAACAGGAACCAAGCTGACCCGACCCAGAAATGGATCCAACACCCTCTGTCAAACCGCCGCTGCACATATGAGACAACCCCCTCTATCCTTGAAACGCTCACCGCATCATGATGAGACCAATAGACCGGCTCCACCACCCACAATGCTCCTCCGTCCAATCACCCCGACTTATCCAAACCACGCGACCCCACAAGTCGGGCAACCGGCCCAGCCACTGACCCCGCCTATTCGCCCAGACCCAATCTCCTTTGTCCCCGTATGACCGCACCCACAGACGTTGGCAAGGCCAAAGCTAATGCCAACGTTGGGCCGCCGAACAAGAACGTACTACTTAGGCGACAGACTTCTCTTTCTTCTTTTTCTTCCCTGCGGTTTGATTTTGAGAGTTCTTGATCTATGAAGTAAATTTGGGTACGATCAAAGGGAGTGATTTAAATCTTGGCTCATCAACGAATAAGTTCAACGCCTTATTCTTAAAACATTCCTCAATGTGCTATTTTTAGAAAAAATATTCTTTAAATAGGTCTATTCTTAATTCCTTGTGACTACAAAAGTACTTTTCTCTAGCCATTTCCTTAGCCCAATGGAGAACTAACGTCTTTGGTATTTGAAGGCCCACCCTCTTCGGTCAAAATAAACGACGCATCTGAGTACAGTATATTATTATATAGCCTTTTCAAACTTGCTGTATTTCTGTTCTGGAGAAGTAGCGTTCCTAAAACCCTCGTCTCGGTAAGCTAAATTTCTCAGCTTTTAGGGTCCGTCTCGCTCCTCTCTTCGAGTAATTCAGTTTTCGTGTTTCTTTTAGCCCACTGAAATTTTGTAGCTTCAAAAATGTGATCTTTTTCCGTTTCCATATTTCCAGGTTGCGGTTGAAAATGGACGGCGAGGAGTTGACTGAACAGGAGACTGCTCTTTACGATCGTCAGATTAGGGTTTGGGGCGCTGATGCTCAGAGAAGGTAAAGAACCTAGCTTTTCTTTCTCTAATCCATAAACTTTAATTGTATTTTTTTCTGTGTTTGAACACTGAGTTACTTTGTGTGATTAAAGCATCGTTTTTGTTTGTTTGTTGTAGACTGAGTAAAGCTCATATACTAGTATATGGAATTAATGGGACTACTGCTGAGGTAAATCAACTTAACTGAACATTCCTGCTCACTAATTTGATTTGTGTTTGAGTTATAATGTTATGTTAGTACTAAAAACCATATCTTCTTTGGTTCTGGGTAGTTCTGCAAGAACATTGTACTAGCGGGAGTTGGTAGTTTGACACTGGTGGAGGGTCGGGTAGCGACAGAAGAGGCCCTTTCTGCTAATTTTTTGATACCTTGTGATGAAAATGTGTACGGTGGGAAGAGTTTAACTGAGCTTTGCCGCGATTCTCTGAAAGATTTCAATCCGATGGTTCAAGTTTATGCAGAAGAAGGTTTGGTTTATCGTGTAATTGATTTTACAGTGTTTTTGAATCAGAATGTTATTACTAACATTTGGGTTAGTTATGAGTTCTTTGTAATATCTGGTGAATGAATTATAAAAAACTTCCCATTAATTGATTTCACAGGTGATTTATCAAACTTTGGGGGTGAGTTCTATAGTAAGTTTGATGTAGTGGTCATCAGTCGTTGCTCCCTCTCTATGAAAGTATGATACCCCTTCTGTTTATATTTGTAACACTGTGAAATATGCATTGATGAGTTTCAATTTACATTACATAATGTCTTCTGTCTATTTTTCTTTTGTAGAAATCAATCAACGAGAAATGCCGAAAGTTATCAAAGAAGGTAGCATTTTACACAGTTGACTGTAGAGATTCCTGTGGTGAAATATTTGTTGATCTGCAACTCCATAACTACTCAAAGGTGATCAGCGTTTTTGCACTCTCTAATTTCATTGTTGTTGCTAGTTTCTGGTGTTGATTTATGGCTTATGCACTTTTAGTCTTTACTTCTCGAACTATACATCTAAGAAGTTTAGAAGAAATCACTATCTGTTTGGGCACACTTCGGACGATTTATGAAGATTGAGCATATATGTACCATATGCCCTGATGCATAATGAACATAAACAGTATTGTGATTTACTTTCTCTCTTATTTCCTTAACAGCAAAAACTGGAGGAAACAATCGAATGTCAACAAAATTATCCAAGTTTTGAGGTATGATTTGGTCTGTCATTTGATGCATTCATATCAAGCTCATGCTTACCTCCTACCATCAGCCCAAATTATTTTACTCATTTTGCTATTTTTATTGTTGAATTTAGGTCACTGTTCTGGGGGTTTATTTATTTAGGATCTTCAATTACCACAAATAAATATATTATGATGAAAGTAAACTATTTTTCGTTTCAAATGTATAAATTTCTGTCGATACTCCTACGATGAATATGGTCACTTATTTGGGCATGTAATGTGCATGACATGTTCAAACATAACAATGTCAAGTTTTTTTTTCTTTTTCTTTTTTTAAATACTAATCTCGACAGTATTTATGCATCTGTACATTCCAGGAATCAATATCAGTACCTTGGAAAACATTTCCCAGGAAAATATCAAAGCTGTACTTTGCTATGCGAGGTTCGATAAATTGTATTTTCATCAAATTTTATTTTCTTTTTCTTTTTGAATCAATATAGAATTACCCATAAGATAAGTGATGATGAGGCATTCAACTACACACCACTTTTCCTGATGTTGGGTACCTTTGAGAGCATTTGTCAGGGAAGTGGTAAACTTTTGTCACAGAGAAAAAAAAAAGTCAAATAATTAAGAGGAAGAGGAATAACCTCGACACTTTACAAGAGAGATAATTGGATGAGGGGTGCAAAGATTATTTTATTACCACCTGGTATCTGTGTCCTACATAGCGTTGCACCTGATTAATGCTTTCTTTTCAGTGTTGCTGCCAGTCTCCAAACTTAATAGGAAGAAAATGTTCTAGTAAAGAGGAGTTTTTACCACTTTGAACTAACTATTAGAATCATGTAATGCGTCAATCATAGGTTTGCAGTTGTTTTGTAATGCTTCTAAATATTCTTGCCGCTGTTTTACTGTCCTACTGCACTTTCTTTGTGCCATATTTACAAACTCTTAGGATGAAAATGAATCCATAAAGGGAAAATTTTACCTCGAACTTATATCAACTCTAAAGTCTTGTATGAATTGTTTTCCATTATTTATGACTAAGATAGATGAATCAAGGTTATTGTCTCTTGACTGCAGTTATAGAGAGCTTTGAAGAAGCTGAGGAACGTAAACCTGGAGAAGTATCAATTGTAGATCTTCCGGGTGTTCTTAAATTGAAGAATGAATTCTGTGAAGCACAGGTGTGGTACTTGAAAGATATATTATTCTTTTTGTCTGCACCATGTTTTTACGCTTGCTAATGTAACAAACTCGCAGTCATTGAAGGAGTCTCATATTCCCGATGCCCTCCTGGAAAGATTGGTGACTGATCCAAGTGAATTTCCTCCAGTTTGTCCCATCATTGGGGGAATTCTTGGGCAGGTGTGCTAACACTATATCCATCTTCTATTTATACATGTAAAAGCTTATACTTCTCATAAATATAACAAAATGTTCATCCCCTTTCCTCAACATTCTCGTATTGAACTTCTCAGGAGGTTATTAAAGCCATATCATGCAAAGGTGAGCCTCTCAAGAATTTCTTCTTCTTTGATGCTATGGATGGAAAGGGCATAATCGAGGACATTTCTAACTCGGTCAGTGGAAGCTGAGCAGCCTTCATTATATGGTAGCTGTAACTGATAACAGGGTTGAAAGTAGACAGTCCTAAACCTAACTGCCATTTAGTGTAGATTCAGGAGACTTGACCCCATCCTATCTTTCTGGTTTGGGTTCTTATTATTCATCTGTTGGCTGTTGCCCAACTGTTTCTTAATGAAGCCGACTCCAATACTTTGATGCTTACTTTCATTTATCTTAGAATATGAATGGCGTGTTTGGTTGCAAGCAAATGTAGCCCTACTCTAATTTTGAGGATAGTACCATAATACCATTCTACCAAAATATCAAGGTTCACCAAAACGCACTGGTCATGGTTTTAACAACATGCTTAGAGCAACTCTAACAATATCACAGAAAGTTTGCTTATTTTGTTCAAAAATGAAGCCGAAACCTATTTTAGCTAATCATTTGTATAAATTTACTCCAACAATATTACTTAAAATGTAGTTAGATTTAAACATATGCTTAGTTTTGATTGGTTGATAATAAAATATTTATTTATTAATATAATTATTAATTACATTTACAATCTAGAAGGAAAGTATTAATTAAAATATTGAATGTTTCGTTACCTATAATTTATGTTTTCGGTATAGGAATAGGGGATGAAAACATGAAATATAGGGAATCTCTAAATTGGCTAATAAGATAGGAGAGCTGTTGGAGTGAATTTTAAGAGAAAATCTTTATATTTTAGCTAAAAATGATTTATAGGGAATCTGCTGGAGTTGAGTTCAAAATGTCAAGGTCCACCGAGGTGAGTAGTCAATTTTGTCCGAGGACAGGTTCAAGAAGAAAAAGGGATGGAAAGGTCTCGTGTCCTCCATGTGTTTACATTGTGTTTGAGGTGTTATGGCCAGTCTGCTAATTAGGATGAGGGCTTGTACAGGAAACATAAACATTTGTTTCTCACCATTTTAATTCGCAATTATGAAAGCATCAATCTTTCATGATGAATTTGAAACCTGTTGGCCGTTACTAGGGGAATACTTGGATTTACTAGACAGTTTTTCAAACAGGTACCATCAAATATCACATCCCTAAAATAGCTCAAAATCATCTAATGAGATGATAAACTTCACAAGCTTTATTAGGTAAAAAACTATCCAAAAGAATGTGCTTTTGACCATGAAAATCTTTTACTACGAGTAAATTATCTTCCTTTTCATGATTTCGTTTCAGGAAAATGTTTCTATTTACTATATACAGAATTGCAAAATTGGAGAAAACAAAGAAAAAAATGTAAGAAGTAGACAGAAAAGCAAAGAAAAACCCTAGAGTGCCGCAAGCCTCCTCCTCTGCTACGCTAGCACCTCATGGCCTCCGATGGCGTAACCCGCAAATTTTCGGCTGCTTTTGCAGTCTCCGAGCGAGGGAAGACCTCATTCAGCGTCAAAGACGCAGGCAACACCAAGCACTATGTTGTGGGCCGATACGATTGCTCGCGGCAAAGAAGGACCTGAGCCCTAAGGATTTTATGAGCACGATTGTGGGTGTTTGAGACCTAAAGAAGAGATTGAAAATCCGACAACATGAGGAGAGGTACGTGTTCACCTTTGATGTTGTAGCCGAAAGGGATCGAATCCTGAGGGAAGGGCCGTGGTTCTACGGCAAATCAAACTTAGTTCTAAGCCCTCATGATGGCGTTGGTGACGTTGGGAAGGTGGCGTTGAGCCGCTTACCTGTGTGGGTTGAAGTCCTGAGTCTTCCTCCACGATTGCAAACCGTAACCACGGTGGGTTACATAGCTGCCACTCTTGGCGAAATTATTCGACTGGATGAATCGGGGATCCGAAGTGGAAAACGGATCTGTGCTCAGATCTGATATGATTTACAGAAGCCGGTGAAACAAGCTTTCCCTCAGGAGGTCTTTGATTTTTATGGTATTGTCACTTTGGTGAGATATCGGTATGATCAGTTCTGTGGCTACTGCCGTACGTGCAAGATCTTTGAACATGCTATATTTGGCGGTCTGTCGGATATGCCGGCAACTGAGGAGGCGTTGGCGGCCTTCCAGCTTCCCAACCCGAAAGGGAAGAAAGTGATCGGGATTGGGGCTGTTTGCAGTCCACGAATCAGGAAGGGAATCCTGGTCAAATCGGGAATCCTAGTTTGACTAGGAGTCCTGGTCTGTCCAGGTTGTCTTCTTCTTCAGGAACCCTGGTTTCGTCTGGAAGAGCTGGATCCAACCAAGGACTAATCTTATCATTCCTAAGCATCACTGCATCGGCAGTGGCCCGCCAATTAGGGGCCTTCTCCTTCAAGTCCCCGAACAGACCTCACCCGGGGTTAGGTTTTCTGATGAAGCCCACCCGATTCTCGGAGCAAAGAGGAAGGAACCTGAAGATTCTCCTCAAACCTTGCCGCGTTCGGTGAAGGTATACTAGAGGGTAGCGTAGCCCAAGGTTCCAACACCTCCCTCTGAGGGAGAGGCATTGCTAACAGCGTTACGCTCTTCACTAATGGATAAGTTTGGTCATATCAAGGTTTCTCCGACGAAAAAAAGAGGGGACGCCAAGTAGGTTTAAAGAATAAGCCTAAGGAGGATGCGGTGGTAGGGCAAGCTGGAGCTAGTACCTCGACTATGGCAGCTTCTCCAAAGGTACATAAGCGGCGTGTCATTGGGAAAGAGGCAGACCCGGAGTCGGGGGCAACAGTGGAAGGGCCTAGTTCAGACTTGGCAGCTAGTGAGGACCTAGCTTCTATGGCCGTGGAGTCTCCTGGCGAGGTCGAGGAGTAGTGAGTGGTTTTGTAGGCGAACATTACCTTGGTTTATCCGTGTTGGTGTTCGTCTTGGTTATGAGAGGCATGTTTTAGTTACTTGGTGTTCATTTTTGAGCATTTGTTCGTGAACTAGTTTAGGAGTCCTAGATTAGTTTGATAGTAGTCAATTCTCTCGAGCCCTCAGGGCATCTACTATGTAACAATGTTCCATTTTGATTAATAAAGTGCCTCTCATTTAATGATAAAAAAAAATATGGAAAACACGAAGCGCAAATGAGTAATCATCTTTTTGCCACTTTATATTTGATGAGTGGAGTGAAAATCCAGGTTACTTCTTTCCAAATCAAAGAATCACAAAGGAGATGACTCCACAAAATTGAAAAGGGATTTCAAAAGAAATTGATATTCAAAACTCTCTGTGACTCTATCGGTCTGGTTTGTATTTGAAAATTAAATTTTAAGTCACCACTCCTTTTCCAGATAATCCTTTTTCAATTCAAACGCACCCCCAAAAAGTTATATTTCTCCCAGAACCCTACCATGGAAAGCCAAAAGGCAAATGATACTTGTGTAAAAAGTCCTCAAGTAGTGAAGCTACAAGAGCAGTTCATGAATTTGCAACAAGAGTGGGAGTCATACAAACAGTCCAACCCCAAAACCAAGAGGAGATCGTGCTCAACAAACTCATCATTATCAAGGGCCATGTCCAAAACTCTTGACCAACTCCTTGGCAACTCTCCAAGGCACCTCATGTCTTCACTTCAGCAGAGAATGTCTCCCCCGGATAGCGATGTTTGGAATGTCAGGACTAATGATCTGGCAGGGGAGGAGATCAGAAGAGACCGAAGAGCGGCCATAGAGAGTGGAAAGTTGAAGGGAAGGAGGCTTTTTGAGGATGAAAATGAAGATGCTGATATTGGTTTTGGACAAGAAGAGTGTGAATGGGGTGGTTGGGATCAAGAGAGTGAGGTGAGATCAGTTCCATTTTATGTATCTGATGATGAGCAAGAGGAATCAGGTAAAAGCATTGAAATTGAAGTATGTTTTCAGGATTCCATTTCATCTTTAACTACTTCACCTTCTGTTAAGAGAATGGATGAGGAAGATGAGAAAGAGGTTGTCAAGAATAAAGACAGTAACTGGATAAGGTTCATTGCTGTGATCATGCCTCTGCTTGCCATTGCTGCACTTATATTTGCAATTTGCAGCATCAGAGGTCTCTATGGATATGGGAAAGAAAATTATGAGCAGGTTCTAGTCCCAACATGAATATCATCACTCTCTTATTAGTTAAAAGCTCTCATTTGCAGATCAGATAGAAATTTACAGTAATAAAGGCATATACAACATTTTTGTTTCCATCTTTTACAATTCTTGTTATTTAGGACTGTAGAACTGGAGTATAAGACACATCAAATAGAGGCCAATTTGCATGATAAGCTCTAGGTATGTCCATCCATAATGTGTAGCTTTCATGTTGCAGTTCATCAGCATATCACTTGTTTTAGTCATTTTGTGTTTTTATATGTCTTATTATCTGCTCGAAGGTTTCATCAGAATTATCGATGGGATGGCAATGTATTCCTTCATATGTAGTCACCACAATTTCTTCGTCTTTAGAAAGCCGTTGGACTTGCTTTTTTACATTGCACCCCTGGTGTGTACACTTGTAGTAGCTTCTGCATAAATAGACAAACAATGGAAGGTTTCAGCTGAAATGTAGTGAATGAACTTGGTGAAAGTCTTTTACTTTTATTTTTCCAACAATTTCCGCAATGGAAATGATATGTTTTCAGTTTGATATCACTGGTTTTGATATTTGAAACCTTCAAGTAAAATATTCCCATATGAATACTTCATTCTCTGTGTTCAAAATATTAATTTCAAATGGTAGAGGTTATCAAGGAAAAACTTCTGTATATGAAGAATCAAGCTCCTCCATTCCCAAAGATTTTAGCTAAACTATGCAACAGGCTACTTAGGGTTGTTAAATTTTTCCAATGAAACATGTGAACCTTGCATCTAGTTTGGAACTGGTCTAGAAGTTTTCAGATTGATAGCTAAAAAGCCAAAATGGAAGCCAGCTTCCTCATCCCTATACATACAAGAAGTCATAAGTTGCACTGTTGTTTAATGTTACGTTGAAGCTGATTGAGGTATTTGTATTTCTGTTTAAACTTACAGCACTACGTACTGTGAGTTTTTCACCAAATGAAGGGACTGCGATATTCGATACTTCTGAGTTCTGACACATGTCAAACCAACATACATGTGCCTTAGTGCCTAATATTGTATGAGATACTACTAGCTAGCTAGGTTGTAACAAGCTGGACATGGTAGGAATGAAGGAACCACAGTTGGTATTGTCCTGTATAAAGAGAAATTAAGTACACAGGCAGAGACTACTAACCTTGGGAATTTACTGTTTTTAACTGTTTTTTGCCCATATTTCCGCCACCGGAATCCGTCATCAAGCACATCAACTTGGCTCCTTGTCTGAAATGCGACTTTATGCTTCGTAGTCTCTTTCTCACCATGGTCTTTCCTTCCCGGTTTACCATAGGAGGTGCCCCGCCAGTTATCCATTGCTTCTGCACTGCTACTATGATCATAAGGCAACAGTTGAGGAATACTAGTAGTACTGCTCGATGACAAATTAGGAGAAGCTGATGATGGTGTTAAACCAAAGAAATAACGTATTTGGCTGTGCTCCATTTGTTGAGAGAGAGAGAGAGAGAGATCAATTGTGATTCTCGGATTATAGCTAACACGTATATATGGTGATTAGAGAAGACTAATGCACCTTTGTAAATGTAGCCTAATTGTGGGCGGCTTTTAGTTTAGTGGCCAACGTCCATAGTTCACTAACTACAGAGAAAAAACTGACATAAGCTTTCCCTACATGAAGAAATCCACCTAGTAAAGGAAAGCAATGTCGGCACGGATACTCGTTTATGCATGAGGGAGGGGATATATTTCAGCAGAAACATCATTAGCATATAAAGATATATATGGTAATGACTTTCTTGTTCTAACCATTTGTAGGAAATTGAACAGATTCTTTTCACCCCAATATATATTGTCCTGAAAGCTAAAATTGCATGGAGTGAGAAATCTTGGGCAAGTTTAAAGTGACTGGCATTGCTTTTGAGTGAGAAACTAAGGCAAGTACATTTCTTCTTTGCTAAAGAAGTCATCTTTCATATGCAAGGGATAGTCACTCACTCACTCACTACTAGTCAAGGAGCAGTTTCTAAGATTATGGGTGGAAAATTTAGTGCCAACTCAATTTGTTCCTCAATGAAGTTGACTAAAGAGTTTACCACTTGATGAATATATGAAATTCATAGCAATTTATAAGAAGAAAGCTTTGCTGGAATCAGTACATTAGAACTTAAAAGTTCATTAAAAGATCGAGTACTAATACAGTAGTACTTTATTAGTTTTTCTTAACAGTAGTATTTGGGTGAGCAGGAGCAGCTGTTTTTGGTGGTGGATTCAGCTCATTCCATGCTTCAATCCAAGTAACCATGGCATCCCCAAGCTTCTGAAAGAAAGGATCAAGAGGGCCTAGCTTTTCCTTGACACCCTCGGCAAGCTCAATGTAGCATTCTTGAACAGTTTTGCACTCCTTTGGGAGAACAATTGACTGGAAAAATGGGATCATATCTTCCTGCCAGTAAATGCCTTTGTACTCTTTCTTCAGATTCACAAATGGGTTACTTGCCTTGCTATGCCATATGTATGGCAGTCCTGTCTTCACCCTAGACCCAAATGGTCACATATCACCTGAATACATAGGAGACATTGTTGTATGTGAAACTTACGATATGCATATGAGAAATAGTTTATCAAGCTATCCTTAGTATTTCTCTTATCAATTTATTTATTTAAGGGTCATTTTGGTAAACAAAAATTAAAAATTAAAAAAGAAATAATTAAAAAAAGAAAAAAAAGAAAAATGGAGTGTGAGAATAAAGAGGAGAAAGAAAAGGAAAGTGTGAGAATCATTTCTCTTAAAAAACACACACACTAGAATTACCTTGGCACACCAGCCAGCCCACATATCATTATATCTGCCAATGGGCTGGCCATCACCCATGAGCCCAAAGTACATGGCTAGGCCTATCAGCTCCCTCAAAAGCCCGATTCACCCCACACATTAGAATAGCAGTGGGAACTCCTCTCAAGCAAAATGGGTAGCCACGAACGAAGTCAGCCCATTCTGCAAACGGATCATAGAGTGTGTTGAAGAACATTGGAGTTGATGGTTTCAGGAGGTTTCGAATATGTTGTGCCAATGCATTTATCTTCTTCCCACTAGGATCCTTAGACACCTGCAATTTCAGAGAGGGAAATATATCAGCTTAATTTGTACACATGCATGCATGAGCTAGCTAGCTAGATAGATCTGTAAGACTACTTACAAAGCTATCGTCATCGATAGTGAAAATGTACGTACGTACTTCTTCTTGGAGACCAAGAAACCAAAGCAGCGGCAAGCAGAGTCTTTGAAAGAAATGCAGCTAGCCTTGGCTCCCAAAACCTTGTTGACATGGTTCTGATTGTAGAGCTCGTAGTCGAAGCCCTAGCTCGGGGACTTGAATGGTTTGGGAGGGGTCGCCGTCCAGGACGATGATGAGGTGGTAGGGCTGGAATAAGGGTCTCCATTGCTCCAAGAAATCTAGGATTCTGATTGTTGGGATCACAATGTCGAGCTCATTTTTCAAATCAGCCATCTTGAACTAACAATTTAGAGTACTGTAATACAGAGGCAGATGATCATCTACACCATACATGGCCTATGGGGACAGATAGAACAAGGACAAATATCTAATCGATCAATAGGGACAAAAGAAGCTATCTGTCCCCATTGTTAAAAAATACCAAACTTTTCGAGTTTACTGTGCACCGATTCGTATACCTCCTCAAAAATCATCCCGACTTCTCCCTATTAAAGACCACCTTGTCATATTTTGATTGGTTAAGCTCTAAGTGAAAAATATAGACCTCTTCATACCGTATTGATGCCTTATCAAATCTAAATCTACTCGATCTCTATACCAAAAGCTTTGCATTTTGGGTATATAAATTCTAATTTTAGACTTGCAAATTTTTGAGACTAGGTGGATATCGGCGCGGTTTGTCAAGAAAATGAAATCATAATAGGTAAAAAATTGTGCGATAAGGAGTACAAAACTAAGATGGCATGGTGTTCGTGGTTTGCCAAAATTTGACAAAGTATGAAAAAGATATAATTCGGCATTATAGTTGATACGGTATTAAGTACGTAGAAGATATAATTCGACATAATACTCGATACAAAATTAAGTAGATTAAAATAATAGAAGTTGAAATAACATTGGCTTAGTATAGAGATGAGATGATTTATATTATAATACATGTAGCTTCATGTAGAATTTCCACAACATAACAAAAGTTTTCACTTTTCTAACTACAAAAAAGCTACATTTAGATGTTCAAACATTGTACGAAATGATAAGCTAGTAAATACATTTATCACAGGATTAATATTCAACCATCATTTTGTCTGCCTTCATTGTCCTTGATCGATGTTGATGACGATGTTGAATATGAAGGACCTATAAAGAACATACATCATTATGATAAGAAGTAGTGATGAGCATCATAAGATATCAACTTTGTCTCCAACACGTAATAACTATTGAAATATGGCTTATACTCACGAATTACCATTAAGCCCAACATGGCATGAAAAATAGAATCAACCTTAATCTCAGTGACTTTTCATTCAGTACCACACAAAACATAAGCAACAATGCAGTTGACACATAAATGAACACAAATATTCACTGGAATTGACAATAAGTATTACATCTGCTGCGTGTATATGAAAAGGTCGCATACATCTGTAACTGTAATAGTTATGAAGGCATGTGTATATATATTTGTTGATGTACGTTAAAGGTTATATATAAAAAAATCACATACATTTAAATCATGGTGATATATTGTGATATCTGCAAATTCATTTGTAATGTGCTGGCTAGATGTAATAGTCATACACCATATAGTTTATCATTCTGACAGTAACAATTTACAACCTTAAGCTAACATACAGCAGTTTCAAGTTCAAATAAATTCTCTAATTTTAAAAATTAGTTTTATATGACTTCTCCAGTCTCCATTATGACCATGCCAAGATAAGTTGATAGGAACACCAAAACCTTTAACATCAATTAAGTATACTACCATTTTGTTATTTACCAGTAATGTCCTATGGTCATTTGTGAATTGAAATGCTGTCTAGCAGTTGAATTGTCCATCTAAAATAAATCAAATATAGTCCTACTCACTAATGTCAAAATGAAAATACTTATAACTTTTAGACTTGCTGCAACATTCTACAAAGAATTGAAAAAGTAGTTTGTGACTCATATCAGATACAACAAAGTCATCACATAATAAATGAATATTCATGGATGTATTATAAGGAATAGATTATAATAAAGTCTTTAATGGTAATCAAAATGAAATCAACCGATCAATTTCAAAATCCTAAGAAAGAAAGGTAAAACACTGATGCAACTTTGGGTAAGTAAAAAGTACAAAAATTCAAGTTCACTTATATTTGAGATGAATTTCTAGTACCTGTTTCAAAAATAAAAAAAGTACCAAATACCCATTCATAGAACTTAGTCAACCCTCAATCACAAAAAAAAAACATAGACACAACTTATACGAAACAGATAAACATAGTTTTCAAAGCGATGATCTTTACATGAAAACGTACTCGATGATGAAAAAGTTGATGAATTTGACAACCAGATGCATAATCTTTGATACTTGCCAGAAAACAACATACAAAAAGGAAAACCAAAATAACAGATATAAGAAGTTCTCATTACATTGATGTTCTCACCTAACCAACAAAAAGGAAAACCAAATGCATTATTATGTAAATCTTTGAATAAATGGGGCTAATAAGGTTTGAAAGAATACACAAAAGTGAAACATAGTGCATTTCATTTATATTATTACGTGAATTTGTCTTCCATGTAAATCTCAAAGTAGGGATAAACACAACAATCAAACTAAAACCAAGATAAGAATTCAGCATAACTATCAATAGGAATTCAACTCAAAAATCACAAAACCAATAACTGAATTAAAACTGTGATTGAAAAGTTACCTAATCAAAACTCAGAATCCCAATCTCAAAACCGCAAAGCCTCTGAAAGACCTCACCTTTTATCTCCTCCATGGCCACTTCCATCTGAATCATGTTAGTCTCAAGCATCTACACACATCCAAACCATAATCATAAGCATTCATCAAATGGTCGTCAACCATTTAATTTTTCTGTCTTAAGAAATCTAAACCAAGAACTTTGACAGAAAAATCAACTAACTGCGCCAATTTCTAATAGCAAACCAAGAAAATTTCCCTATCATCTAGATTTTGGTGTGAGAGGAATAACACAAATAAGAAGAAAAATGATTAGTAACCAAAACTACAAAAATCTTATCGAAAAAGATTTATGTCTAACATTCCAGTCGGACACCACTAATCTTTATCAATATCTTAAACATTGTTGACATATTCCTATCTGTATTAGGTTTCTTCTGCTTGGGAATCAACATGTTGCATATAAACCACATTTTTGTAAAAAAAAGCCAGCAAAACTTTATTATTTTTAAATATGAAATTGTCACTGCATCATCTGACACAACAATGCTATAATTAAGTTTAACTTAATGAACAATAAGACTGTCGTTTCCGGAATAGTGCACAGGATAAAAATCAACTTTACCTTCTCAGCTCTTAGTTGTGCCTTTATGGTAGAACAAACAGATACCTTTCTCTCCTTATGATCAATATTCATGTTGCAGATTTAGATTCTTCACCATCTCCAATATGCCCTGACATGAGGATCCAAAGTAAAATAACTAAATACAAAACTCACACCACTAAGCAAAACTAACATGGCAGCAGAAACTCCACCTTCCACATCTATAAACCATTCAACTAATCCTTAGCCTCATTATACAACATGACACAATACAATTCTCAAAATAAAAACAGGATTAAGATGAACAATGCAGAGACCATCATAGAAGCAGACAAAACTGGAACGCAAATGAAAGAGCATATACAGAGCAGAGCTATTAAAATAACTACCAAATTAGGATGAAAAAACTGATTGTGTAAGCAAGGAAAGGCTAGATGTGAGGGTAATCAAATCGAATGTCCATCTTCAAATGTCTATCCTCATCAACACCTCTCAAATGTCTATATTCAGTAAAATAGACATGTCCTATTTATGGTACCTTCAGAATTCTTGTTGATGTTACCTATTTGTACATGAAAAATTATATCATACCTATCATTTATCCTTCGTCTCCACACATTTCTCATATCCTAGGAGTTCATGGTATTATAATTAAACAAAAATACGTAATTTGACATAGTTTGTGTCTACTTTATTTGGGTCGTGGGTTATACTTCTTATCGTTGAAGCTATCATAATCTTAGTTTATATGATATCTCGGTTTAGTAATCTATTACCACATCATATCTCATCTAACCATGCTCAGAGCACCGAGAATCATCAACGACCCAAATAAATGAAAATATGATTTTAACGCTAATTAGTACAACCCAGTAACAACCTCATAATCAAATCACCAAATAAATCCAAATATAGTGAAGAAAAAGGTTACCTGAGAATCTTCGAAACCTTAGCTCCAGCCCCAAATTTGCATCACTACAAATTGAGCTCGAAATCAACCAACCCAGCAAACACTACGAACTGGGTAAAGCTTAGAGCACCAAGAATCGACGATGAGAGGCCAAAAAGAAAGAAGTAGAAAGAAGAATCAGAATTTCAAAACACAAACCCTAAATAGATGGAGAGAAATCAAAAGGAAGAAACTCACCAGAATTTGAATGAGGCTCTACGTTTTTTTTTTCTTGCTATGATTTTCTGTCTTGTTTTGCTTTCTTTCTTGCTATGGGTTTCAGATTGATCGAGAAGAAAAGGCAGCTGGATTTCGCATATGGGCAATCAATGAGGGATGAAAGCTTTAGTTTAGCCAAACCTTCACTCATCACCAAGCGGATATTTCTCACCTCTGAGGGCTCTGAGAGATATAGAGAGCAATCAAACCTTCTTCAGATGACGTAAAGATGGAGAACAAAGCAGAAGAAAGAGAGATCGACGGGGAGAGAGAAAATGGATATATCCATTCAAAACAGTGCCGCACGTACCAACCGCATGCTCGCATAAATTGGACGAAAATGCCCCTATGAATAGTGCTACAGGAAACTCATGAATGTTATATAGTAAATATCAACTGCAATGTGGCTATTCATTGACACGAAACTTGCAGACCCTGCAAGGGAAGTGGATCGCTGCAATTTTTGGTGGATGACATTAACAAGTTTTTGGCACTGGTTCATATTGCAACCTAAAAGGAAGACAAATTTAATCTAAAGCGTTAAAGCTCATGAAGCTTGCAAAATATGTTTGAAGTTAGTTTTGGAGGTATTGCTGATATGATATCAGTGATATGCATACTTACAGTTTTGGATGATTCTTTATGTTTATCCCTTTTGTTATGGATGTTGAGAGATGAAATATGTAAAACTTTGGGATATGGCCATATTATATCCAACAATATTAGACAAGTTGGAATAGTAACATTTTAGATGAACAATGATTCTTTTTTTATATGACTGATAAATGAATGGATTTGTATGAAGCTTAATTCCAAATTTGTGAAAAGAGTGAATGGAGCAAAAGGACGGATGAGTTCATATTTCTCATTGTCCTATTTAAATCAATGCATTTTCATTTAGCATTAAAGAAATATGAGTAGAGATCTATTTGTATACGTAGAAGTATTGGGTGCATAAAATACATATTTGTCTAGATGTATTAGTTTGGATACATATACTTCTTAGGGGACAGATGTCATTAAGAACAATAGGAACATTTGTTGAGGGCACACTTAATTATCTATTTTTATTGCGAAAATTTTATAATGCTCTGGATTATAACTTTTGTGGTATCCATTTTTAGAGAAATAAAATAATTTAACGCTGTAAAATTAAAAAATTTTGATACTCCGAAATCCTGTAGAACACCCAAATAAGCATAAAATTTGGTTAATTTATGTGAGCAACGAGGAAAAATGTATTCATATCCAAAAGAGAAATGAAGGGTGATGTACACATAAAGAAGGACGAGACGTGGCACAGAATATATGGCATTACCCACATGATCGAGTCCTTGGGCCTTGGCCTGTGTGGTTTAACACCATACCTGGCAATGGCAATACCCATATATGGCTTTAGGCTGGCTATTTCGTTTTCATGGGTTGCAGTGTGAAACATCTAATCCACCCATATATACCTAGAGACCGACCGTTTTAATTAGATTGACGTTGTTCTTAGTTTCTTACGGATACTACTCCTGTGGACCGGATTTAGCGTGAATCACTGATAAAATATTACGGTATAAGTGATTTAAAAAGATTAAAAAGTCTTTATTATTATTTACATAAGAATTGACTTTTTCTTGTTGAAGGGTCACTTCTTTTCATTTTCTTCCGTGCCTCATTTTACTTTCTCTTCTTTGTTTTCTTCTTGTTTTTGTCAAGCAACTTCTGTTGCATTTGATTGTTCTTCTGCTTCACCTCCTGCTCTTTTAGCTTTGTATTTTTGACTCTTTCCATTTCTATCTTTTCTTTTTCTTTTTCTTGCTTATCTTCTCTTGATTTATGGTTTCATCATATTATCAATATTATGGTTTTCAACGTCTATCATTCTATTGAAAAGTAAATCTATTTGTGCTTTCTTAATGTTGCTTTTGCTTGTCCTGCTTCTCTAGCAGCTGCTTCCCAAAATTCTCTCTCCATTCTTTCTTCTGATTCTTGCTTTTATCTTTTTATTTCATCATATGTTTCTCTGGTAATTTTACTCATGGTGGTTTTGTATCTGTCACTAGGTCTGGGAAGTCCTTCACATATCTCTGTGGTATACATGTTTATGGTGCTGGTTTGGTAGACTAAGTATAAATCACTATTGTTCCAGTATTCTTCTGTCATTAATTGTGTTGCTCTACACTTATGAATATCCTTTAAATTTTGTATTAATGCAGGAATTTCTGATAATGCTGGAGGTTCTCTATGATTTTGGCAAGATATAAGGATAAGATGTCTTACTCTGTCGGATTACATACTAGTACGGCTTGGTGCTGAAGGTATACTAATGAATTCTAATTGTATAGTATCTCTTCTTGCTTCTTCTATTTCCCATATTTCTATACAGTGTCCTATGCCAAACCTAAGTTGACGAGACAAAGAATTGACATGATTTTTTGCTCTTAACGGAAAGATGAACAAGAAAACTATGGTCTATTAACAAACCAGTGGTAACTAAAATTTTGTTGGCATCATGCTCAATGTACATTTCTTCAAATTTTCCATGTTTATGCTGGCTAGTAAAATGTGGTATTTTTTTATTTTTATTTTCAAGATTAAGTCTAGAAAAATAAACGGTTCTTATGTCGGACTATGGAGTAGAAATAAGGTTAAATGAAAATTTTTGAATAACTATTTGTAAAGAAAGATGTTGATCATGCTGTAGCTGAAATGTATTATCTTTTACTTCATCAAGAAGATGAAAAAAATCTCTCTTTTGCTAAAGCTTGTAAAAAGTATGGATTTTTAGTTTGTGCTTCTAGTAAAAATGCAGAGAAATCTTTATCTATATCATGTAAATATTCAATAATTTTTTGATGATTACCATTTAGTCTACGAAAATACTTAGTAACTATATTATGCTCTTCTTGTAAACTATCATATTGTGTTCTACCAATATTATGTTGTTCACGAAGACCATCAAGCTGAGAATGGATTCTAGCATAATGTGCTTATATTCTTCTATTGTTATTTGTTGGTCTACTCTATTGCTCAAAAATTCTTGCTCTAAAGCTCTCGCTAATTTTTCATGTCATCTCCTCATGCCAGGCTTTTGTATTCTAATGTTCCAAATGTTATCTAACAAGACTTTTTGCTTAATTTGTGGATAATAAAAGTGAGCTAATAAACCTGAGGTTCACGGATTTCTTGAATATGAATTCCATTGTAGGAATGGGTGATTGTTGCTATTCTTGATTCCATTGGTGATAAATTACTTTGTGCTTGATTATTGCTCCAAGAAGGTTGAAAGGGCTGCATTCCTGTTTACCAAATAAGTCTAGATAAGATATCGGCTAATGTATTGTTAGCTCATTTTAGGTGCTCAAAGTGTGGCTTAATGCCATTTCTTGTAATAGAATCAATAAAATTGATCTATCTACGGGTTGCTTGCGTATTAGTAGTAATTTTTTTATAATGTTATATTATATTTTGACAATCTGTTCTAATTGTAAAGACTTCATTATGCAAAAATAATGAAAATGCTTCAAGCGAATTAATGATTCCTAATACTTCTAAATTTGTTGTTGGTAATCGAGATTGTATATCATTAAACTGACCAAAAGCATATCGACATATTTGTTCTTTTGATTTTGCTAAATCTGTGCTCTTTTTCTGATAGAGAATTGTTGCACATCTTAATGATGATGCATCTGTTTCAACTATTTTATAGCTATTGTCTAACCGTAATACTAAAGTCTTTAACTGCGTAATTTCTTGCTTGATTTGTTGTACTAACTTAATATCTTCCGTATTGAAGTATTTTGGACCTATCTTGCTGGTTTTGCTATGTAAAACTGCTATTTCCCTACTAAGATCAAGAATGAAGCTTCTTGCATAATTCAAAAGTCCTGAGAATGCTTGTAATTGCTTTTTATCTTCTAACTTGTCTGGAAATTCTACAACTTGCTATATGTTCTTGTAACTGTACAGTGCTTGACATAATATATATTCCTAAGAACTCTATTTCTTGTTTTTCCAAGTCTATTTTGTTCTTGCAGATAATGATACCATTGTTTATAAACTCATTTATTATAATTTCTAAATGCTTTCTATGTTCATTTCTATTTTTGTTATGTATTAGTATATCATCAACATATACACTACAAAAATTATCGTACTTCTTAAAAATATGATCCATTTTTTGCCGAAAAATTAAGGTGTATTTTTCAGTCCAAATGACATTACTAACCATTCAAAATGTCCTCCTAGACAATTAAATGCTATTCATTCTATAGATTCTTCTGCTAATCTAATTTTCCAAAATCCTGACTTACAATCAAACTTACTAAAATATTTACTCTCTTGAATTTTATTTATTAATTCATCTTTATTTGATAATTTATAACTATCTTCATAAGTATTATCATTTAATATCCTATAATTATATACTATTCTAGCTTTTCCTCTCTTAAGCTCTGAATGCTTTCTAACTATAAAGGCTGCTGATCTATGTCTAGATTTTGAAGGTCTAATTACCTTAAGGTTTAGTAACTCTTTTATCTGCCGTTTGAACTCTTGTTTATCTAAAAGATTACATGACATATATGTTGTTTGAATTGTTAAATATGGGTTTATGATATCTAGCTTAGCTGATATTTTATTTTTATTTCAATGTAGCTGTAGATCTTCTCCTATTATTCTAGTTTGTTCTGCTAATTGTAATAACTCCTCTAAAGTTTTAGGTCAATTTAAAAGTATAATTTTATGAGGTGCTATCTTTTCTAAGAATGGATATTCTAACTCAAATATCGAGTCATCATAATCTACATCTTGTTCATCTAAAATTTCATTTTCAAAGGTTTTCAAAAAATCATCTTGCTGTTCTTTTGACTCTTCTATACTAAAATTATTATAAGTTTCTAATAAATTACTCTGATCTGTAATGGTTATTGCTTTCTTATAAAATGTTACATCAGGTGGATTATAGTAAAATCTTCATAAACCTTATCATAAGTTTAAGGCTAATATGAATTGGTAAGATCCTACGGGTGATACAAATATTAAGGGTAGGTTGAATTATTGCTTTTCAATCCTAAGAGGTATATTATTTAAACATTGATTTTTCTGTACAATTCTCAAATCCCATCGGGATACTTTAACTGATTTAATTAATTTTTGCCTATACGAAATATGTATTAATTCTTCTCTTATTACATTTTTAGTACTACCTGTGTCTAACATAGCTACTTTTTGAATCTTATGATCTTTAGCTAATCTAATTCACAATTAATAGTTATTAAGGTACTAATCTTATGTTTTTCTAAATCAAAATTTTGTATCCTATCAATTTCTTCTTCTTTGACTGAATTTACTTTTGTTTATAAGGTTCTACTATTATAATTAGGTTTACAAAATATTATCTTAATAGTATAATATTTTTCTTCTACTACTTTCTTACCGTTACTACACTCTTGAGGCCATCCTAAATTAACATATTTAAATTCTCTTTTTTCCTCTAACATACATATTTCTTCGTTAAGTTCACTATCTGAACTATCAAAGTACTCATACTTGGATTCAGATAACATATTTATGCTATAAATGCTTTCAATATCACTAAGATTATCTAAACTATAGATTGACTCTAAGTCTTCATCTTTTTCTAAATCAAATAGCTCAAGTAATTGTATTTTTTCCCTAGGCTGTTTTCCTAATTTTGGACATTTAGGTCTAATATGTCCTACTTCACCACAAAAATAACACTTACAAGTGCTTTTATCTTTTGGTGCTTTATATTTTTTTATCCAAGGTTTAGTAGTTCTCTTCCTATATTGTTTAGGAATATATATTATTTTCCTAAATGTCTTAGAAGGTTGTATATCATACATGCTATGTGGCTTATAGTGTTTATATTTTTTCTTATAACTCTTCCTATAAGGTTTGATTTTGCTATTAAACTTATCATTTTTATTAAATCCATATTATTTAGGTAAATATAAATTTTTACAACTCATATAAAATTATTTTCTAATCTGACCTTTTGCTTTTATTTGACAACATTCATCTCTTAGTATATCATATACATGTTGTGTTCTAGGTTCTATGGCTATATCATTTTTTCTAGGGTGATTTTGCCACTCTTTCCATATTTTTTCTCCTATAGATCAATTAATTTTAGTCATATATATATTAAGTAAATTAATATCATTCATTCTACCTGTTCTACCTAAGTACTTAAAGAAATCGAAAGTATATTCTCCTATATACTGTAAATCACATATTTGTAATTGTACGTTCTAAGTTTCTTATTGCTCTTATTTGTTCTTGTTCATTTTTCCCATCTAATCTATTATGATCTAGAAACTCAAATTTAATAAGTTTAACAAAAGTATCTATATTAATTGCTGTTTTTGCTGCTTGGTAATCTCCTGAATTTTTTTACTTTTCATGATTGAAAGGAATCAAATACCATTCCATCTAAAGTATGTTCAAAGTAATCTAACATATCATTTGTATTACTAAAATCTAACATTATTGCTACATGTACACATCCTTTTTTCCATCTTTCTATTTTTTTTTTCAAATCCTGAGGGTCGACTTGATCTATGTTTAGTATATTAAAGGATCATGTTTTTTCAAGGTCTAGCTGCTTCATAATTGCTATGAGCTGTATCTCTTTCGTTATATGACTCGTAAGTTGTTCAGATCTTCCTATTGAAGATTCTACATGAACACTAGAAGTTCCTGTTGAATATTGTTGTTCTTCTACAGGTAAACACCCTATTTCGATTAACATATTATTGTATTCTTTTTCTCCTAAGATTTTTTCTAATCCTATTTCTAATATTAATTTTTTTCATTTTATCGTCACTCAAATGATGTAGTCCTAGTTCATAGGTTTTATATTTTTATATATATTGTTCTTCATCTAAGCGATCTATGCATTCTATTAACTTATCAACTATAGTATCGAAATTTCTTTCGATCATTTTTATTTCTAACTTATCAAAAGCCGTATATATTTCTGTTTCACTTTCTAAATCATCACATATATTTTCTATTTGTCTATAATTAGCGAATCTAAATGATGCTTCTCCTGAGGAATTTTCAAAAATTTGTGCATTATCAGGTTGTCTATTTTTTTTATCCTTGCAGGTTAGGTAATGATCATTGTATTTCTTCTAGGAAACTACTATCTATTGGTCATGCTTCTATCATGTTTACATGTTTACTACCAAAAGTTTTTACTAAATTTTGAAATTCTACATTAAACTTATAATTAAACTTATCTAACACTTTTCCTACATACATTAGCTAACACTTAAATTTTTAAAATCTCCTTTCATGTTATAATTTTTTTTCTAATGCTTACTTTAAGATATTTACTAAACTCTTTAGTTGTCATTACAAAATTCAGAATACAACCTATTATTGGTAAGTTTGTACTAATGTCTACTTTAGCTGTTGCTATTGCTGCTTGTTGATGATTATCTCATCTATCATCATAGATGTACACTAAACCTTTCGTTCCTACTTGTGCTCTGGTAATCCTGCTATGCCAATTAATATAATTCTTTTATGAATTTGGGAATAATTTAATTTCTTAAGTTGTTCTATTGCTTGATTACTAACTAAATTTAAAGTAACTTTTTTATCAATACAACTAATTTCATGTTGATTAATGTTGCTTACTATACTATTTCGATTGTCAAATCTTTCTAATTGATACAGGGTATGCTTATTTCTTTGTAATCTTAAGAAACTATTTCAAAGAAATTCTTGTGCTTCTTCTTCCTTGTGATAAATATCTCCAGTTCTAATTATTTCTTTTCCTTTTCGTTTAAAAAGTTCCATTTTATATTATCAAAATGGTTTGTTCTAACTTTCCTTGTGTGATTATTTATGCTAAGTTGTTCTAACTTCTTAATTAAAGTTGGTGGTATGGATGTAGGTGAATTATTTAAAATATTATTAATTTATGCTACTTGTTCTTCAATTCTATCTAATTTTTCAGCTAAGTTTACAATTAGTTGGATAATGATATTATTTTGTCTAATGGAAATATTATTACTTGGTACACTAGTTGTGACATCTGAAAATCTTATTGGTTATTCGTCTATTTTACTTACTTCTTTTAGTACTTATAAATGTTTATTACTATCAGTCGTTAAACTAATAATCTATCGATCTTGCTATGTAATTTTTCTACTTGCTCAGTTAATTCTTTTTGTACTAACTGGATTTTTTGTACTTCTATTTTCAGGCTTTCTAGTATATCTAGAGACTGCAACTCTACTTGTTTTGGCTTGCTATCGATTATGTCTACAAGTTCTTTAATTTATTTTCTACTAGGAAATCATTGTATATTTTTATTTTTATCTTCTAATTGGATTTTTTGTACTTCTATTTTCAGGCTTTCTAGTATTTCTAGAGACTGCAACTCTACTTGTTTTGGCTTGCTATCGATTATGTCTACAAGTTCTTTAATTTATTTTCTACTAGGAAATCATTGTATATTTTTATTTTTATCTTCTAATTGAGATGAAATAAAACTTAAATTTTGTCTAATTATTTGTAGAGAATTTTTCTGAAAATACTCTAATATTTGCTGTATGCTGCTACTATGCTTATTTTGTTCTACTTTTATATTTCTTGCTTGGCTAATTAAAAGGTCTATTACATTATTTACTAATGAATTATCCTTACTATGCAAAATATGCTTATGATTTTTCTTTGGAAAATAACAAATTAAACTATTTTATCTAAAGTGATTTTTCTTTTTTGACGTTCCCTAATATCTAGGTTGAGATAATCGATCATACAAATTAAAATTTAGTTTTTATTTTGATTTTCTTTCACTAGTTGTAATTAAGACTTCTGTCTTCAAGGTACTTTACTAATATTGCTATACTATTATAGAGCTAAACTAAGCTCTGATACCAAAATCGAGGGGATAGCTCCTACGGTTGAACCAACCAACTTTATCACTAAAGATTAAGCCTTGAACATGGACAAAAACTTAAGACTGCTAAGAAAGCCTACTTAAAGGCCTATAAAGAGCAGAGACAGTAGTTTTAGACTCAGAGATCCCATGACTAATTTCTAGCAATCAACTTGACAGCATTCAAGCATAACAATAGTTCCTTAAGAATAATATGATCATCAGTTTAGTTGTATAATAATATAATTATGCTTAGTTTTTTCCTATATTAGACTAGAAGCCTACTTAAAGAAACTGGAAACCCTAAAAATGGAAGACCAACCTTTATGTGCTAATACAATATGTACAATCTTCTCTTCAAAATTTCTGTTGGAAACATGAGTACTGTTTGTGCTTGCTACCGGAGAACTACGTATTTGGATTTGGAAAGATTGCTTGAATCATGCTTGGTTTGATATTGAAAGTGACATATGTATAGTGTTTGGCTGGAAAATTCCCAGGGTGCCGAGAAGTCTGCAAACTGTCTCTTTTACTCAACCGTGTGTTGATGTGCACCGGCTTGCCACTGCCTTGGGAAAGAAGAATGCTGGGACATAGCGTAGGCCACTACTTGACTTCTAAGAAGCGATGTTATGGACAGGGAGAGAACCAGCCCCGTCTGGTGGATCCTTTTTGCTTAGTAGGCCTATGACTTTGTAACTTTGTGTCTCTGGATGACCCACAGAAATTGATAGTCCACAGCTCCTTCAGTGTGAAGCAGAGCAACATCCTTGACGAGCTTTAAGAGAACAAGGGTGCGTCCTTGAATCTCCAGATACTCACGCTCCTTCAGGTGAGGATCTTTTGATCGCTAGTTGCTAGGGTTTCTCGAGACGAGAATGTTGTTTTGTTGAGAGAAAAATTTGTATGGTCGTGCATCCTTTTTACTTAAAGATTTTCCCAATATATAGGAAAATATGGAGCCTTGTCGTAGTAATATTAAGATTTCTTGCACTTAGACTCACTTAATGACTCTAATTGCCCAAATTCTTACATCTTATGACTTTCAACCAAAATCTAAGACTTAATGACAAGATCACTAAGGAATCCTTTTCCCTTTAGGAAAGGTCACAGTTCTCGCATATGCCGTTGCCGTCAGTGTTATTAACACGATTTCACGTGCAGGCCGCTGGTATTGACCATTTATAATATAAAACCCCTAAAGATAAAGATTGTTTATTTTGAGTTCAAACATTGCCCATCAAGCCTCGAGATAAAGCCCAGATGCAATCGAAAAGGTTTGTTACTGCGATACGTTGTTTGGGGTCAAACGGTAATTCCCTTTTGCGACGCCACTTCAGCTCGTTTTGTTTCTGAAAAGCTGCGCCCTAATGATGCAATGCTATTTAAGCGTACATGATTTGTCAGAATCTCATTTCCCCAAAACACTCTTCTGCCTTCAGTCTCACAGATTGACTAAACTTCCCTTCAAAGCGTTCAACCCTCTGCTTCAACCGTTTATTTCGATCAACACCATGCCACCTCATTACCAAGCCAGAACACAACTCTACATCTCGCGAGAGTCCACCAAAGTCCTTGCGATTGCTGTGCGGTCTACCACAGAGAGGAAAAATCTTGGCTCCACCGTTACTCTAAAGCTGTCTCACACTACGATTGGCCGATTGGGTCCCTTCATTCAAACAATGATAAACCCATCCTTCTTCCAGGATATCCACTCCAGCCACTGTCATTTACCCTAATTTTCTGGGGATCCTCAGCGGCGCCAACAGGGTGGTACCAAAAAGACATTCTTTGCCAATTGGATAAATGGCCATCGCCTTCTGCTGGTGAAATGGATTCGTATCTTGCTCACCAACAACTCGATCATCGTTGCTGAGAAATGGCTGGCATCTCCCACTTCATCGATCTCTGCTTTGCATTACCAAAATGAGGTAATCGAGCACCGTTTGTTGCTGCAATGTGCTTTTGGGATGCGATCTGCAATTGCTTCCGCTTCCCTTGTGGAGACATGAGCATCGCCCTACTCGACTTGGTAGCCATTTGTGGTGTTCCTGTCCTGGAATCAATATGGAAGCAAGGGGATCGTTACTTTGCTAAGGACATAGCCAGCACTCACCGCCAGTTCCTACTCGGCTTGGCTTAAAAGCTTCAGGAATAACGATACATTTCAGGGAGGTATTGTGTTTCTCGAATACTGGCTATCAAAGTACGTTTCTTGCACCGCCTCTAACAAGGTCAACAAGAGCTGGACAACCTTCACCAAGGCTCTTTTTGAAGGCACCAAGCTTGGTCTCGCCCAATCCATCCTCGCATGCCTCTACCTCAGCCTGAGGTGGTTATCTCTAGATCCGATAATGTTTGAAGTTCCTGGTCCACTTTGGATGATTGACCTCTAGTTGCAGGTCTACTTCCCCGTCTTCCGCCACCTAGACGTAAGACCGTTAAAGGATGGAGAACTTTTGGGAAAGACACTCATGAAGCTTAAGCACGACAACCCGCTGACTTACCAGAATAACTTCATCATCTTTTGTTCACTTTGCGGTTTCTTGGCAAACACGACTAATCTGATCGTCCAGCGCCGCTTCCCTGAGGATTTGGCAATTGGCTTCCTCCCCTCACCTGGACAGAATGACGCAGTGAGGCTCGTTTTTACCCAGAGCCTTACCTGTAGGGATCTGAAGGTTCCTAAAACCACCAAAGTCTACTACAAGCTATACTCCCCCAACCATTTCTCTCGCCAACTCAGGTTAACCCATGATGCCCCAATGCCTCTACAACTCTGTCAACCGCTACAAAATTTGGCAGACACATGCAGATCCCCTTGACACCAACATAAAAGACCCTCACTTTGGTTTCCCCATCGTGATGATACTAGATGAGGCCTTACCATTCCACTCATTCCGTCATTCGGTGTAACACAGCACTACAAAGCTTGGTGAGCTCAATTCTGAGATCAGATTTGTACTGTACAACCCATGACACTTTTAGCCAGGATCTTTAAAGACTTCGAGTCCTTTTCACCTTTACTTTCAATAAAGAAGCCTTGCGATACGACACGCCATACGATCCTGAAATGCCAACGCCATGGCCCAAGGTAAGTATCCCAAGACTTCTATTTTTTTTTTACCTTGCCACTGGTACTGGCCATTCTAATAGTTCATAGGCTCTGTAGGCCAAAACGAGGCACGACCCCATGGTCAACCCTAATCCAGACCCTTAGAAGAAAAAGAAAAAGAAATACTCTCGTCGCGACAGACGAAATTTTTCTTTCATACTCAGATCACGAAGCAGGTGACCACGAAAACGAGGAAACTTCACCTGCTCAACTTGTTAGTCCTCATCCAAACCACACTCTGGATTAAACCTATGCCATGTGAATCTCTGTAGTTTTAAGTTTGAACATTCTGATTCAAGTCCCTCACAAGAGAGCGCGACACTCTCCCCTGGCGGGTGAAGCCCACAACCTTCAGTAGGGTCAACATAGTCATCACCTCTGGACTTGCTCCACACCTTCTCCCTTAGCCCAGCCTGGACGAAGCTTCAGGAGGTCTGATGAGATTGAGTTCCAATGCGACTAACAGGATAAAACGCACGGGGAAGACCCATGGAAAGGGAAGTCCATCCAATTTTGGAACTCTAAGGGCCCTCTTGACTATTCACCCACATGTCTCTTAGGACAGTAACAATAGTTGTCACTGATAAAGGTTTCTGATAACTAACTTCGTGAGGTAACGCTTTTCCTTTCTCATGTGTACTTAGAATAACGATACTTCGCTTATATTTGATTTAACCTTCATTCATTTTTACATTTTCATGCCGTGGACCATGGGGAAACTCAGTCTGAGGTGAGTCACTCGGTCAACATACCTCCTAAGGAGGCTGCTGAAGCATATGTTGTTGATAATGAGGAGGTGATTTCCAACGCAAATGAAGCCACTGCCTTCGTTGCTGATAACAACAACCACGAGACAACAGGGTATTTAGAATTAGCCAACGTCAAATTTTGCTGGCATGGGCGGTTCTACTCTCATGAGGAACGATCATATGCTACACTAGCAATGGTCCCCTTCTCTAACCCTCTCCATGACGAACAAGCGAAGAGCCCTGGTGATGGGCCTCAAGAGGATATTAACGATGAACAAGCTGAGCCTCTGATAGACTACCCACCAGAGACTCCAACCCTGCTCGTCCTTAATGCCCTTGACCATATTGAGGTGGGTAATTCAGGAGTTGATTTTGTAAGCTTAAGTATTTACCGTTTGCTTATTTCTTCTGACTCTTGGCTTTTCAGGAACCTGGGCCTTCAAATGCCTTGACTTTGTTTGAAGGTGCTATGGAGACTACCCCAGGAGACATCCCAGAAGAAGCAACTGTCACCAAGCCTCCTTCGCCTTTAGACACCACTCCAGTCCTTGCTATAGATTCAGGGACAGTCGACGAGCAAAATCTTGCAGCCGCCATCCAAGATGCTCTCAAAGTGCCCTCGCCTGGTCCAAAGGATTTTTACGATCCTAGCTTGGAGTTTTCCTAGGCCACAAGCTCAATTGGCTTTGCTGCAGATGTCATAACTGTCTTTGCCCAGGTTCGCAAGCTCAGGGCATTATTTGACAAGTTCTTGATCACATCTTCTGGGCCCACAGAGATTTCTCTCGCCAAAGGTAGGATGTGAACCCTTCTCAAAATCGATCTTGATGACCTTGAAGTCCTTAGGATGATCCTGAGTGAGGTTACAAAGTTGTTGCCCAACACTCCCCATGAGCTCGTTCCTATGATAAATCGATATCATAAGAGTCTACAAAGTCTTCATGGGCTGCAGCTTGAAAAGGATGAGCAGTTTCGTCTCCTACGCCAACATGTTAAGACTAAGTGGGAGCGAGCACAGCTCGTCCAATCTAACCGCCACCAACTATAGGATTTTCTCAAAGGGATTCAGGAAAACGATGGATTCTTAGAGAGAGAAAAAAAAGCAGGGTTGGCCAAGCTTCAAGCAGAAGTAGTTGCTCTACGAGCCGCGTCTGGACCGGCCCGTGTGACCGGCGAGCAACTGCTGCAAATAAATGTTGCTCAGGTCAATTCCCTCGCGGAAGCTGAGAGAGACTTTTCCTCATTCTTTGATGTATTCTCTGACATATGGGCCAAGTACAAGCGTGCCAAATTAGATGGCAAACTGACTCTTATCTATATGTAGCCATGGGCCTTTTGTAAATATATTTATCAAAGTTTATGGGACTTAACTAATATCAAGCCCGAATTCGAACTTTAATACTAATTTCTTATTTAAACCGTTGTCAAGCCCATGAATAATTTTAACATACCCATGACGGGCCTCAATGATAGGCCTCACGTAAGAGTTTCCAATTAGATATCGCACCAAACCCACTAATAGGCTAAGCCCACTTAATTGGTTGGCCCAATCAATATTTTAAATTTGAATGAAAATGTGCTATCAAATCATTCACGTCACTCTCCGACTTCTAAGGAACACGCTTCCCCCTCAACAGTCTGGGTGTAAATGGCAGAAAATCATCCTTCCTTGGAAAGGATGAACCGTCATCATAATGGTTTAGAATCTCATAATGAAGCATGTTCTGACCATTAATTGGTGCATTGAACCGATGGCTTTCATCGTTCCATTTTCATGCAGAGCCTCTACAGCTAAACTCTTATAAATATTCACTTAACATAGCCCAAAACGTCCATTCCCCTCTTGGTCAGAGCAAAGATTTTGTTCCTTTCAGAGTATTTCCTCTGGTTTTACAGAAAAAGATTTCCCCCAGATTTCATGTATCTCATCCCAGACTTTAGATAGTGATATCCACGCATACACCTAGGCTAGGTAGTGATATCTAAGCCCATGTTCATCCTTTGTAATACTGCACCCAGAACCTTTGAGAGAGCAGAGTCTCAATGCCGGGGATGGTCCTCGTTTTTCGCTACTAGGTAGCAGCAGTCATGCATTTGTCTTTCAAGGGGTCTGAAAACATTTTGTATTAGTGATGATCTTTAAGGGAAATATAGGGGCATGTGTACTACCACTCCCCATTTTATGTGGGTCTGGGAGGCGGTACGCGAGGCAAGTGACGTCGAATGACAACTGTCTCGTTCCCTGGGAGACACAAAGGTCGGGACTACCTCATTAGCGCCAAAGATCATTGACGAAGAGGATGGATCCCGCCCATTTTGGTGGTCTTTGGACTGGTGTTCCAGTCCTTATTTTTCTTTTAGCAGACCTATTAGTCTGGGCTTGCATGCCATTTTTCTCTCGGGAAAGTTTTTCGTGTTTCACTTGTATACGTTTTCTTTTATCATAGTATCAGAGCTTATGACCGCAAAGCCTTTATAACAGTTGATAACTTTTAATAAACTCGATTTCATGTACTTGTGTTTTTTTTGAGACATTGTTCTTGCTTTAGAATCTTGTGTTAGAATCTCTAGAGAAACGAAGCAGAACTGTACTGATTTAGCCACTTATATTGGCTTTGCATTAATTCGGGAAACTTAACACAAACCATATTGATAGTCTCACGTATTTAGGCCACAGGAATTGGCGATTTATTCAAAATTAAAACAAAGTTCTCAAGTTTACAACGTAAAGCATACTAAAAAATTTAAAAATTTTTGCCACAGGGATTGGCCTGTACTATATACTGTATATGTTGCCCCTTGAGTTTGATTATGCTAGCAATAGTAAGTAAGAATAGGCAAACTCAATTAAGTCGTCGCAGGCGAATCATTGTCATTCCACTTTGGCGTGATGTACTTTTTCAGGAAAAAACCATTGATAGGGTTTGCGTGGATTATCCCATCATAATCGTGAAGATGCACGACCCCCTTTCCGAACAGATGGTCGATGACATATGGGTCCTCCCACTTACAAGACCACTTACCACGGCCCTCTAATTTCTTGCAAGAGGTAGGACTACCTTTCAAACTAACTCTTCTTCCATGAAACTCATTCCCCTTGTACAGTTGTCATAAGACCGGGCAACCCTTCTCTTTTCAGCGTAGAGATGTTCATAATCTTCTAGTCACTGCTTGTCTAAGTCTTTTAATTCTTGCCACATAGCTTGAACATAGTCCTCGCCAATCAAGTCATGCTGCTCCATAACCCTTAATGACTGGACGTTAAGTTCCAAAGGCAAAACTGCATCGTGTCCAAACATTAAAGCGTAGGGAGAGGTCCCCGTGGGGTTGTGCTTGCTTATACGATATGCCCACAGTGTGTTAAAAAAGTCTACATGCCACAAGGGAGGGTTATCTGCCAGCATACGTCTGAGGATATGTAAGATAATCTTATTGCTGGCATCGGCTTGCCCGTTGGACCGGGCATAATAAGGAGTAGAATGGAGGAAATGAATGCCTAGATTCTGCATCAGTGTGTCAACTTTGCCAGACATGAAAGTTGCTCCTCTGTCTGAGACGAAGCATTCTGGGATACCAAACCTGCAAATAATATCCTCAAACAAAAATTTATGAATGGTACCTGCTAAAACTACTCTTAAAGGCCTCGTCTCCGCCCATTTAGTGAAGAAATTTGTAGCCACCATGATGAACTTGTTCCCTTCAAAAGAGTGAGGGTGAATCATTCTGATTAAGTCCAATTCCCAACCTCAAGCAGGCCAAAGTTTTATGATGGGATGCATGCAAATATTCGGTATGTGACTAACCGGGACATGAGCCTGACAGTCTGTGCATCTTTTGGAAAAAGTAATGCAGTCCTTAAGGATGGAAGGTCAATAATATCCATGACGTCGCAATAGCCAGTGCATCTTGGGGCCTGCTTGATGTGCCTCAGCTGCCCCTAGGTGTACTTGTCTCATCAGCCGCTTAGCATCTCAGCCATATACACATCGTAGAAGGGTCCTTTATTCCCCTCACCTATATAACTCATTGTTTCTTAGCACATAATTAGAAGCCAAAAAATGGATGCGTTTGTCAACAGGGACATTTGGGTCTTTGAGATAAGAGATGATAGGTTATCGCCAATCTGTATCAATGTGATTGAGTGTGGCCAAATATCATTCATTGTTATCCTCCTGCCTAGCTCTGAAAGATGGTAATCACTATTACAAAAAGTACTTCAGACAACGGCGAAAATCAGTTGTCTGAAGCACCTGAAAATCTGTTGTATATCTAGCAGTTGTCTGAATCGAGCTCACACAACTAAAAAATCGGTCGTTTGATTCATGCCTTCTAACAACTCTAATTCAGTTGTTTGAAAGGTATGAAAATGTGTCTATTTAAGGACGTATCTGATGTTTCATATTATATTAAACAACTAATATTTTGTTGTGTGACATAATGGAAGACAACAAAATATCTGATATTGCAGTTTGTTCTAAACATTTGAATTTCATTAAGTATTTTGTTGTCTAAAGTAATTAGTAAGAACATATATTAAGTTGTTGGAAGTTTACTTTGACGACAAAGTTTAAAATATTTAGTTGTCAGATTGGTATGTATGTAGTTACTTTTTAATGATATCTGTTGTTAGAGTTAGTAATATATGTTGTTAGAGTTAGTGATATCTGTTGTTAGATTGATCTTTAAACAATTTTGTTTGAGTGAGACAACAGTGATCATAAAACATTTTGTTGTGTGAATCTCTAACTAACAACTTCATTTCAGTTGTTTGAATTGTGCTTGAATGAGTATGACTCAGAAGACAGAAATTGATCTATTTTAAGTTGTCTGTACATGAGTTACAAGACGGACTTTGGTCTGTTTTTAGTTGCCTATACATGAGTTACAAGACATACTTTAATTTGGTCTTTCTTTAGTTGCATGTACATATGTGTATTCAAACCACTTTCTACAAAATCTCAACACAAAGCAGCCTATAGCTCAAACATTCAACATACGTACGTACTCATCATCAAACTAGTAGCTAGCTAGGTAGCAAAATACATGTTGTCCATAGCAAAATATAAATTGTCCAAAAATATGACATTAAGTCCATAAACCCTAGCCTAACCAACTGCCTAAACCCACGACATCATAATTGTTCTTCAAATTAAACCACATAAACATACTAGCTAGTATTGAAGCTAATTCAAGTACACCATTGTCTGTTATACAACAGAGCCCTCACAATACTCAACAATCTGACAGTTTTGAATTCCAATCCAATAAAAAGCATTAACAAACTATTGTTCATTCAGAGTTTCAGACATTAATCACATTATAGAACTTACTAAAGTTACCTGTTGAAAGTCGGCCATGGATTTTTTCGACAACTCGTCCTGTGAGTTTGAGGCCTTTGATTTCTTATTCTGAGCATTGCTTAGAATAAATTTCTGCATTAAATGACCAACTAAAGAACCTCGACCAAACAAGGAAATAAAAGCATGCAAGGTTTTGTAGGCATGGTAATAAAGAGTATTGATGAACCAACTATTCTCTTGCAATCTTCAATTCTATAGTACAACAGGCTTCTAGAGGGTAATTGATCGCGGCCAGCTCTACCCGACTCCTGAAAGAAGCCTTCCATTGACTTCCAAATATTAAAATGGTAAACAATTCTGACAACTTTTCTATCTATACGCTTGAAAATCATCATAAAGGCCATTAGAGGTCATAGCAACTGCTAAACATATCCCAATTTAGTAAGAACAAAAAGTTCTCAAAAGTTTTATATAGTAATTTAGTTCATACCATCCTGGAGATCGAGACACCAAAAGCTCAATTATAGCTGCATGAACTGAGACAAGGTCCAAGTGCAAATATGGAAAGCAGAAGAAACAAGGACATCACGATCCCAATCATGAGCTGGAAGTATCAAAAATGAATGTACAGCCTTATCTATATTATCATACCCAAAAGCCACTGTTGTAACGACTTGTATTTTAGATGAAATCCAATCATCCAAAATAGAATTGCGAAATTTATTATTCATTCAATCCTGCGTGATAAGCTGAAAGCAGGAGAATCACATTGAAGATAATTAAAAGACTCTCAAAGCCAAATAATAATCAAATGGCATAATTGATAATCATATTCCTTTTTCTATCAAGGAGGGAAATGGAAGAGGGAAAAAATGAGAAGAAATGAGAAGAAATGAGAGAGCTGAAGAAGGGAGAGGAATAACAGAATATAACAATGGAGTAAAGAAATAAAAGGTGTGATTATAATGAAACAAGCGGTTGAAGGTTGAGTGAAAACAAAATAAAGAAGAAAAATGAGGAGATGAGAGAGCTGAAGAAGAGAAAGGAGTAACAGAATATAACAATGGAGTAAAGAAAACAAAAGGTTTGATTATAATGAAACGAACAGTGGAAGGTTGAGTGAAAAAAAAGAGAGTAACTTACTAGCACATGAAATCCCGTTTTGTGATAGATGAACAGACAAGTCATCACACATTGTTCGTTCAAGGCAGTAAACAATTGCACAGATATCTCCACTAGATTTTAGTACGTCAGACAAGTCAGCATACACATCATATGAAATATCTTTGTATCGAACTGCATTAAAAAAATAGTCATATGTGTCTATTGTAAATTAAGGTTGAGTATGCTCTTTACTCAAATTCATGCAGTATGTAATGATAAAAAAAAATTAACTTTGTGTCCAAGCTTGAAACTGATTAGCAAAGAGATAAATTGTGACAGGACATGCAACAAGTTAAAGACACAGGACACACCTTCATAATGTATGTTAGGACGATTGCAAGAAGATTTTAGGACTTAAGGGTTCTGGAGGCATAAAGACTATAACATCCTTCTGAACTCTGCAGAAAAAGAAATGAATGGTGATTGAATAGTTAGTTCTTCTCATTCAAGAAGAAAAAGTACTCCTCTTTACTTAAGAAGAATGTAAAATTTAAAAGGAGTAGACACGGAGAGACCTATCTATAGAAATGTTAAGTTTATGTGAGATTGCGTCATAGAAACTCACTTAGGAACTACAGTAGCTGTCAAAGCCAATGTTGGTACACCTGTGAGGTGGCTCCTCAAAGTTGATAGCTTGCGATAGCTAGGTCTGTTTCAAAATGAAGGATTAGAACAGTGTTTCGCTCTGGCTTTCACTACCATATAATAAGATTCATAGCAAGTATTGATTAGACGATAAAAAGTTCTCACAGTCTATGTATAAATCGTAAATGTAAAAAGTTCTCACAATCTTTGTGTAAAATAATGACGTATTGGCATTACAAACCTAAAATCATGCCCCCCATGAAGAGATGCAGTGTGCCTGAAATTGAAAAAATGAAAGGTAAACATATCATGTGCATAAAGGCATACCGTTCACAAGTGAAAAAAAATAATAATGTAGCTTCACACATCATCTATGGCAATGAGATTCAACAGCCCCCTAGAGTGAATGTTCATCAGCTTTGGCATAAATCCAGCTGTAGCAATCAACTCGAGTGTCACATACAGCAGCTTCAAAGATGGTCTCCCAGAATCAAGGTCTTCGTGTATCTAAACTCGCCAAAGAGAAAGCCATCAATATTCTCGTAATCTCATCCATAACAAACAACTAGTCATTTTCTCCATTATAAGCAGGACATTGCTATACAAAGCCGAACTCTACCTTGTTTTTGACTTGGTTCGTCTGCATGGAGGACAGATACTCAGCAACAATTCCTTTATGCTTCAAATCCATCAATTGGTTTTCCTGGTCAAATATGCCACAACACATCTCATAATCTCAACACATTTACCTTCGAATACCGAAAACTCGAAAACTGGTCCACAAATCACATGGAGAGGCCTACTTACCATTAGAGCTGCAAACAAAAAAGGCATAAGCTTCAATTACGTAAAGAATTGAAAGCAAATCAGCCTAATCAATTTGATAATATCATCACAAGAACTAATGAAGCTCAATTAAAAGTTTAAAACAAGTAATCAACCTAGGACAAGAATGACAACATACAAGGTGGGTGGAATTAGTCCCAAAGAACATTAATCTTTAATGTATGTAGACTTATTCAATTGTTATAAGATCAGAATACTGATAATTAGTCTACTTTAATATAACGAATTTATCATCTCTACATCTAGACAACACATGGTTATGTCATATTACTAATAGTATAATACCATTCACTGTAGTGTGAAGTTGAAGACTAGTAGTAGATATATATAGAACAACAATGACGGCCATATAACACAATAACCAATAGCAAGAGGAACAGAAAAATGGAAGCAGAGAATACCAACAAAGTCTCTGAAGCACTTCAAATGCAAGGTGGAGACGGCCCCAACAGTTATGCCAAAATCTCCACTTATCAGGTTTGTTCAATCTACAGAAAAGTACGCGTTACTGTCAATACGTTATATCCTGTAGTGATTACCTTATAGTTGAACAAAGCAATTGAAGAAAAGCTTGACATAGAAGTGTTCTTACCTTCCAAGTCTTTTCACATTACGGATTTCGGTTGCTCTATCAGGCTAAGTACTTTTTTAGCAGTTCAAAGCATACTTGAAGTTATGGGGTTAAAGTTTCAATCACATAAACCAATCAGCTTAAAATCAATGCGTACCCGATAAAACTCAACACCAATATCCAATCCAAATACCTAAAATCTCTTAAACTTGAAGAACATCAAAGCTCAGACATTTCAAACCAAATACACCATAGATTGATAAGGAGAGCTTATTAGGAGAAGCGGTGTTGAGCATGCGACCTTGAGTCTCATCCATGAGGAGGTAGCCGAATGGAGTTGATATGCAAATGGAAGGAGCGCTTCCAAACCCCCATGGTTCAACGACGTGACGCGACTCAGAGCGCCGCCGCGAGTGGTGGAAGTTTTTATCTCAAACCCTAAATGTCAGGCATTGAATCTTCCTCCTCGGGCATCCATTCATCTAACTTTAGCCATGAATGGGTAAAGGGAAGTGAAACAATCGAAAAATGGGCCGTGTAGTAGTCGCCAGTAAATCGCTGGCAAAGTGGAGTAACAATTCATAAGACAGTTGACGACGACGAAAAAACCCTAGAGGTGGTTAACAAGAGGACTGCGGGGATTCAAAGTTAAGGGCGGTCCATCAATTTTCTGTTGGCGAAATCGATCAGGAGAGGCCGAGATCAAACACTAGATCTAAAAGGGAGAGAGAGAAGAGAGAAGAGAGAACAAATCTGAGTTTTTTTTGTGTCCGAACAGGGAGCTATGGTTTAAATGCGTGAGTCAGAGAAAAGAGTATAATAAAAATTGTCGCCCAAATATTAGCTAGGTTTTTTTGGGTATGAAAGTGATTCAGACAACGGACTGTTATAACTGTTGTCTGAAGAGTGCGAATTTAAACCCATATCAGAAAACTGAAATGAATATTTGTCGTCTGAACGTTTTCCTGACAAGTTAAGACAACTAAAGTTTTTATTTCAGTCGTCTGAATTTTTCAAGAAATCTCAAATCTTTCTTAAAAATTCATCCACACGAAAAAATAATGTTTAAACAACATTCCAACAACTGAACCACCTAAGGCACACTTGTCTCCACTTTGGGACAACAGACTTAAACCCTTCAGTTGTGTGAGCACAGTTGTCTGAGGCAGTTTTTGTACTAGTGAATGTACGTCGCTCTACCTTCAGGATTCGTTTGCAAACTCCATCCTACAGGTTGACACCTATAGTAAGTTGAGCTAATTCATTGGCCGCTTGTTTTTGGTCACGAGGGAAATATTCCAGTGTTACTTTGGTGAATAACCCTAATAGTTTAGCTGACCTTTTTGCGTACTGCTCGAGTATGGCACTTGCTTTGTATTTTGTCTCCATCTGTCATATGACGAGCAAGGAGTCCCCTTGGACATGGATATCAGTGACGTCCAGGTCTATCAGCATCTCCAGACCAATAATGAGGGCATCGTACTCAGCCTGATTGTTGGTACAATGCAAATTCAGCCTGAAAGAGTAGGAAAAAGTGCCTCTGTCTTGATTAAACAAGACTATTCCTTCCCCAGCCATGGTACTGGTGTTGGAACCATCGAAGTATAACATCTAGGGGCGAGTGCAATACGTAATAGCTCTAATTCTTTGCCTTCACGTGTGTCTAGCATTGGGTGATGAGCTAAAAAGTCGGCCACCGCCTGGCCTTTAACTTCTCTATGTGGAACATACTGCAGTGAGAACTCAGAAAAGGCTTGGATCCATTTCCCAATATAGCCCCTAAGTATAGTCCGTGAAAGCATGTACTTCACCAAATCTATCTGAGTAATCATACATATGGTAAAGGATAACATGTAGTGCCTCAATTTGCATCCTAAAAAATACAAGGCTAGGCACAACTTCTTCATGGGCGAGTACCTTGTCTCACAATCAGTGAGTGTGCGACTAAGGTAAAAGATGGCCCGTTCTGTATTGGTTGTATCATCTTGTGCCAACAAACTCCCAATTGAATGCTTGGTAGCAGATATATAGCGCTTGAGAGGCACCCTAGGCCTTGGCAGTACCAGGACTGGCGGGTTAGCAAGATACGCTTTTATGGTATCAAAAGCCTCTTGATGTACAGTCTCCCATAAGAAATATTTCTGCCATAAGAAATCTTGGAGTTCTTTCTTGTTCTTAGGTGGGCTGGCATTGAGCACTGCCTCCTTCTTGTCGTCAGGTACTTCAATCCCTCGTTGATAAACCAGGAAACCCAAAAAGTCTCCTGCTTGGACCCAAAAGACACACTTGGCGGGGTTCATCAAAAACTGGTGAAGCCTTATACGGTCGAACACTTTCTGCAAGTCGTCTATGTGATATGCCCGATGCTTGGTTTTGACCACCACATCATCAATGTAAACCTTCATGATTTTGCCTATGAGGTCATGGAAGATTAAATTCATGACTCGTTGATAAGTGGCATCGACGCTCTTGATTCCAAATGGCATGTCCACATACTCAAAAATGCTAGCAAAACTCAGGCATGTAAATGTCGTTTGTGCCATCCATGAAGGACAACATCTTGTGGTGAGCTACAGAATCCACCAATAAATCTGCTACTCATGGGAGATGTGTCCTTTAGAGTGGCAATGTTGAAATCGTGGTAGTCAACACATACTCGCATCTTCCCATTCTTTTTCCTAATAGGGACGATGTTAGATAGTCACCCGTTATACATAGCTACCCTGATGATGTCTGACATAAGCATCTTTTGAATATCTTCTTTGAGTAGAATTGTCGTCTCGGTATTCATTCTATGCATATCTTGCTTCATTGGTTCCTTTCCTTCAAGGATGGGAAGGTTGTGATACACCAAGTCTGGCGACAGTCCTGACATATCCCTATATTCCTCTGCGAAGCAGTCAACATACTCGTGTAGCAATTCAATGAGCATTTTCCATTCTTCAGGCTCTAAGAAGATACCAATAGCCATAGTCATTGACTCTTATGTGGTTCCCAGATTGAATTTCTCTATGGGATCCTTAACTCTAGGTGGAGTATCATCCAAGGATGTTGGAGCTAGTTGGATCACCTCTTCCTCTTCCGATTTGTGCACCACATCGTCGTCAACATATTCCAAGGCTGCAATCATTAGAACATGCTCGTAGGAATGTTTCTCCATCGGGTATTCGTATAGACATTTGTGGAGAGAATCACAAGTCTCTACCTCTATGTCGAATAGAGTCTCTTACATTAGGACACCTTTTGAGGTAGCTCAATGGTGTAAGGGCGACGTTCATCTTCGCTCGCCTGTATGATGCCCCATTGAGCTAATTGAGAGGCCGCCACTCCCATGGAGCGGCCTTTCTTGTCAATGCCACACACTTCTAATGGCCTCATATCTTTATTATAGTAGCTGACATCTATGTTATTGGCTGACACTGAATATGGATGAGGGTTTGTGTCAATGACCTTTGATTTACCTGATTCCATGTTCCATAAAACCATTTGCTGGTGGAAGGATGATGGCACACAATAGCTCCTATGAATCCAGTCTTGTCTAAGTATAATGTTGTATAGTATCGTGCATTCTGCCACGAAGGGGGTATGTGTCCCATCTGCTGGTCCAACCTACACGTGGAGAAAAATAATGCCCAGGGTCTTAGATATGTTACCTTGGAAATTTTGAACATTGAGAGCCATCTCTTGAATGGAAGACTTTGGGATGCTCAAAAGTCCTATTGCTCTGACTGTAACTATGTTCACAGCAACTCTTGAATCAACCAACATTTTATTGAGAGATATCCCTTGGACCTTGGCCGTGACATGTAGGGGTCGGATGTGCATGGCCATATTCAAGGTGGGGTTGTTGAAAAGCATGTATGCCTTCCTTAGCGACAAGTCAATCTTTGGCTGTACCAAGAGCAATTGTCGCTCTCCTTTCTCCTCTTTCTGGTTAGTTGTTTCCAGGTTGCTCACTGTATTTGGTTTATCCAACACTATCTCCCTGGCGAGAGAAAGTGTTGAGCTTGGTTGCACACCTGAAGATCCTACAAATTTGGAGGGTAAGATGAATACCATATTCATGTCGTGTTCCTCACTGTAAACCTGGGTTTCTGGTTCCTCATCTTCGCCATAGTAGACTAACTCTTTGTCATCGAATGCTTCTTCATCTCCACATGTAGTCAAACCTGGCGGTTTAGCTTCTGCCATGTCTTGGTCGACAGGGTCTGTGGCTCCTAGAGCCGCTATAAGGCGGTCCTCAAACAAAACCTCAAATATGGGTTCGATGCTAACAGGAGAAAATAACCCATTGCTCTGACTTACTGAGGAAGATGTGGCCTGGGCCAAGCCCTCGCCCTACAGCTCGATGGCTATCTCACCCTCGTCTATCCACTGTTGAATCTTAAATCACAGGCTCGTGCATTCCTCAGTTGTATAAGTCCAGGCATGGTGGGAACAACAATACGGGAGTCCTTCTACGCTTGCGGGGTCTGGCGAGGATCCACTAAGTACTTCAGCGATTTTCACTTGAATCGGGTAATCTAGGAATTCTGATACTCGCGACACATCGTAAGTGAACCGTTGCTGGTTGAAGTGTATCGTCGCGATGGCCTAGAAGTCTTTATTGGTTGAACTCGCCTGAGGTCACTCGACCTTCTCTCACTACAACACTGAGGATAAGCCTTTTGATAAATTTCCATTATTGTCGTTTAGAGACACAACATTTGGTCCCTCTGGGCGTGCCAAAATGTTTGGCTCGAAAATTTTCAGGGTGCTAAGAAGTCCGCAAACTGTCTCTTTTACTCGATCGTGTGTTGATATGCACCAGCGTGCCACTGCCCTAGGGCAAAAGAATGTTGGGACGTAGAGTAGGCCGCTACCTGACTTCTAAGAAGCAATGTTATGGATGGGGAGAGCACCCCGTCCAGCGGATCCTTTTTGCCTAGTAGGTCTAGGACTTCGTAACTTCCTGTCTCTGGACGAGCCACGAAAATCGATACTCCACAACTCCTTCGAGGTGAAGCAAAGCAACTTCCTTGACGAGCTTTAAGAGCACAAGGGTATATCCTTGAATCTCCATATACTCACCCATCTTCGGGTGTGGATCTTTTAATCACCGATTGCTAGGGTTTCTCGAGACGAGAAGGTTTTTTTTCCAAGAGCAAAGTTTGTATGATCGCGCATTCTTTTTACGTAAAGATTTTCCCCATATATAGGAAAATATAGTGCCTTGTCATGGTAATATTAAGATTCTTTGCACTTAGACTCGTTTAATGAATCTAATTGCCCGGATTCTTACTTCTTAGGATTTTCAACCAAAATTTAAGACTTGATGACAAGATCACTAAAGAATCTTTTCCCCTTTAGGAAATGTCACAGTTCTCACATAGGCCGCTGGCGTTAGCTTTATTAACACGATTTCACGTGCGGGTTGTTGGTATCGGCTCATTTACAATATAAAACTCTAAAAATAAAGACTGTTTATTTTGAGTCCAAACATATAGTGATCGGGCAAAGTGTATGAGCAAAGAAAATTTTATTTGAAAATGAAGATTTTCGTACATAAACATAGGAGATGTTTTTTCTCTTATTCTCTGCCTCTCTACTAGACACAAGTATCATATTTTTTCTGCAATTGCATGTGCTTGCATGCATCTCTCTCTTCTTTTAGTACAAAAATTAGCCTAATAGCTACAAAGAGGGAAAATACAAACCAAGTCAGGTCTATCTCTTCTTCTTCCATCATTTCTTCTTTTCTTGCCTGAGACTTTTTTTTAGCAAGGACATAAGAATACTTTTACAAAGAAAGTTATCCTGGTTCAGTGTGAACCAGGTTTATATGAGTCAATTCCGTTTCTTACCTTCGGCTCAGGATATGATCAATGGACTTCATTCTTGAAACATGAATTTTCTCTTGACAGTACAAGGGTTATAAGACCCTAGGCCGACAAGCAGCTTGGTTAGTTGGTTTGCAATGCAGATTAAAAGGTCCAGTGCAAAGATATATTGATGGACATAATCGCATTGAATTTCTAAACGAGTTTCTTTCCCGAATAAGATTTATAATTTTTATTAGTCTACAAAAGATTCAAATATTCTCGTTAATCAACTAATTAGATAAAAAAATTAATCTACCCTCATTTTAATTAATTACCCAATACTATTGACCATCGACCGTTGACCGTTGACTGTGACCGAATTTCGGCGACTTTGGCCGGATTTTAGCGACCGATGACCAGATTTTGACAATGTTGACTTTGACCGTTGACCAATTAACTTTGACCATTAATCGTTTACCCTAGACTGTGTATCAGTTGACTCTAAACTGATACTTAGTTTACCCTAAGCTGATACTCAATTGAGGGTCAACTGATACTCAATTGAAGTTTGGTCAACTGATACTCAAATGAGGTTGAGTCAACTGATACTCAATTTAGAATAAATGAGAATATGATTTAGGTAGAAAATTTTGTTAAAGATGAAACTTGTTAAAACAAAAAAAAAGAGCAGAATTTAAGCAAAATCTACGTAAATTTTTTTATTGTAAAGTTTAAGTAAAAAATAAAAATTATATTGTTAAAAAATAATACTATGAAAATGATATTAAAGAGTAAAAGTAAAATTAGAACTGTTAAAATGTAAAACACAAAATTATAAAAAGGTTTGGAGAAAAATTAAAGTAAAAAATTGAACTATAAAAGTAAAAAAGTAAAATATAAAACTGTAAAAAAAAATTGAAAGAAAATTATAGTAAAACATTAAAATTGTAAAAGTAAAAAAGTCTGTAAAAAAATGATAAAAGTTAAAATAAAAAAGTGAAACTGTAAAGTAAAAAGTAAAATATAGTACTGTAATAATTGTTAAAAAATAAAATTAAAAAGTAAAATTGTAAAAATTAAAAATAAAACAGTAAAAAATAAAAATAAAAAACTTAAACTATTAAAAATAGATGAAAAAGATCAAAACACCCCAGTGTTTTGAACAATAAATGTTCTTTGTTATATAAGAAATATAGACATAGTAATATGAAGCTGGAATAATCAAGAGCACCTTCTAAATAGGGCTTGTAACTGTGCCCGTCTAATACAGTCTCCAGATGGAAATTCAGAGTCATCCCACTCCTCAGGTGTCTCATTCTTGTATTTCATAAAAACATACCTCAGGGACATTTCTTTATTCTCATCCGATTGCAGGTTCTTTAATTTCTCTTTCATGACCAACAATGGCTCAATGAACCAGTCGAACATTTTATCCCTTGGCCCGTTTGTCCATGTCAATTCTACATCATCAGCTATGGAAATCAAATTAGAATATCTACAATTAAGCTCCAATTAGCTATTTAAATGAAAAGTAGAAAGAAAAAAAGTCAAAAGGCATAAACGTACATATTACCAACCTAGACGAACTAGACTTGGCTGAAGCAAGTAGACATTGCACTATTGACCAAGCCGGTAGTTTGATTCCCAAATTCTTACAGATTCCCTTCAAGATGCGTTCTTCTACATCTTTGCCGGAGTAGGTGAAGGAGTGACGGACGGGGCGGCGGCGCTAGTGAAAGACGGTGCCTTGGTAGAAGGAGGCAGCCGCGGAGGGTGAGGGGGAGCATCGAGGTAGGGAGTTGCGAATCTTGTCCGAAGGCAGACGATGTCGGCAGGTGGCCGTGGCCGTGTCCGTGGCGCGAGGCGAAGCGCCGGTGAGGTGCTATGTCTTTTCTTGAATCTGATGAGAGAGAGAGAGAGAGAGAGAGAGAGAGAGAGAGAGAGAGAGAGAGAGAGAGAGAGAGAGAGAGAGAGAGAAGACCGAGAGAAGACCGAGAAGTGTAGGTAGGGATAATTTTGGCATGAAAATATAAAAGAAAGGAAAAAAATGGATAAGTGTGAATAAATCTCTTAAGAATGTTGAATGGGTGAGAATTATCCAATCTTATTTAAGTTAAAGGAAAAAAAATTCTTAAAATCTGGACAGCGGGGAGATTCCCCTTCCTAAACTGCTTTTGTACGTTAATGGAAATTTTTTAAACTAGTTCAAAAAATTTCATCATACACACAAATTAAACTCGAAACGAGTAACATGCATTGAACAAATGATATATAGTGCGTACACATGCATGCACATATATACTCGATTAAAACTCGACTGTATGTATCAAAAAAGAACTGTGTAAGATTCTGCTTCTCTTAAAAAATAAAAATAAAAAAGACACGTGACACCATCGCAACGGCTCAATTTTCTCAACTATGACTGAGCTTACAATCAGTAAGTGTACCTTAGACAATTGGAAGACGACGTTGTTTTCCACGGTGAGGTAGAGCCGTAGAGGAGAATGATGATAGCACCGGGCGGTGCGGCGATAGAGTCCTAATCATGGATAACGGTGGTTGCGACGGTGAAGATGATGAAGTCGATGATAACGAGGTTTCGTCCTCTTCGACATAGCTCCATCTTTTGGCAAGTCCGATTTCATCATCTTCGATACCCTGGATGGTGACATCAGCATCCTCGCCAACGTTCTCGTCCACTTCTCCAAGTCCAGCAACACCGACGAGCTCCTCCGTCTCGTCCCCTGCACCAAGGCCAAGTGCGTCGTCTCCCCCTTGAGGTCGCTTGATCTGCTAGCTCCGATCACCTATACCGCCATCAGAAATAGACGGCTGGAAAATTTTGAGAAAAAAAATAAAAACAAATTGGACAACTCAAATTCACCTCGAAAACAAAACAAAAAAACTCGAATTTTGTTATAAGAAACTTTATTTATTTCATTCCTTTAAAAAATATAAGAAATAAGTTTTAATTCGAAGAAAAAATATCTAAAATTTTTTCAAATTTAACACGAACAAATTTCAACAACAAATGAGTCGTTTCATTATCATTCATTAGTTATAATAAAATATAATTATTAAAAAAATCTACTAATAGTTAAAAAAAATCAAAAATGGACCATACGATTAGATCTATAGATTATTTTGACGCGCCCAAAAAATATAAGCAATTTCGGTAACTGTTTTGAGCTCAATTGACATAGTCAATTGTTATTTTTAATGAAATTGTTGTTTTGACAAACTCAAACATAAAAGTAAATAGTTTAATCGTCGAAATTTTTTTTTAAAAAAAAAGCGTGGTTATCGTATGGTATTTATTTTCACTTAAAATGACTTATGTTAGGAAATTCCCAATTTGTGTCAACAAAATTAACAAATTGACGATATGCCCACCAGTGCTGTATAACTTGTTGAATGCTTTAACTAAGAAGACCCTTCGAAAGTAAAAAGACTAGAAAGAAATGAAATATTAAAAAATGAACCGTAGGAAAGGGACATAGAACTATTGTATACGTAGTGTACAAATTTGAGCCAGTTTGGTCATCATTTGGACCTCGATCCTCGCAGTAAACTCTAACGGTCATATATACCCCTATTTTCATTATATACGAGTCTCAATGGAAAACGCTATCACACATCTATTTGGGAAAATAAAATATAATACCTGCATAAAGAGTTACCCCTTACGATGTCATGGATGCGAGGAGAGGGAAAATTGAATTGCCAAAGTAGCTGATAAGACAAAATTAGCAAAAATAAAAAATGGGGGCATAAACGACCATCGCGTTTCATTGAAGGATTGAGATAGAAATCATGACGAAACCTGCTAAAATTTTAACCGCATTTTTATATTAGTTCAATGATCGCATCGTACAGTTAGTTTTTAAAAATATATTATTTGATCTCTATTTTCTCTGAGCCGGAGGTGGAGCAGGTGACTACCAAGAGGTGGTAATGGATACCTAGGGCAGTGTAGCTATTACATAATCGGAAGATCGTGCGGCCAAGCATCGCAAAATCGCCAAGGGACCCCGACCACAGAAGGGCATCACCTCCCTACAGGAGCTCAAGTTCTACAACTGGTACCACCAAGAGGTCGAGGATAAGGAGGAATCTAACAAGGATAATGGGAATAAGAGATAGAAGGTAGACTCGGGATCTACGGGTGCTATGTAGAAAAGGCCCTAGCTAACTAAGGAGTGGTGCAACCTAAATTTTGAAGCTCTCTCGTGCTACTCTGGTTTATTAGTCTAGGTTCATTGTGCGTCATGTTGTTATCTAGTATAGGTATACTTTACGACTTCTTCATTTAACGTGTCAGGTAATCCGGTGGACTTCTGTATTCCTATCACAAGTTCCGAGTGGATATAAAATTTGGGCTCTTTAAAAAAAATGTACTTTGGGATCCTTTTGGCAAGCTTTGGACAGTGTTCTTCAAACCGATGCAAGAGGAAGTAACATATCTAAACTTGTTATGATACCTACAGAAGTAATCACCCTCATAACACTGTCCTAGGACACCAAGTCTTCAAGCCTCTTCACATGCCTATAGTTGATAAAGTCCTCCATGATCAGCTCATCAAGGATCTCGTTCATTTGGTCTTGTTTGAAGGTATACTGCCTAAACGGCCTGGGTATCCCTGTTAACTAACTTCTTCTTAACTCTCCTGACATTCGCTTGGCCTTTTTCGTCTCCCGCCTCACGGTTGTTCCCTGTATCTCAACCATATTAACCTGTGGATCAGGGAATGGTTGGGAATCTACCAACGTGACCATCTTTGGCGACGTCTCCAAAGCAAGCTTACCTTTATTGATCCACTTTTGGATCTAAACTTTGAGCTTGACACAGTCCTTGGTGGAGTGGTTCCACATACCATGAAACTTGTAGTACTTCTTCCATTTTAGCTGCTTTGCACTAGGGATCATCCTGAAGTCCGTCTTCGTTACTCGTTGACTAATTAGCTCGTCCAAGATTTCATGAGCCAAGTTGACATCATAAGCATACGTCTTAAACTCTAGCTTAGTACAAGCCGTTGTCAAGAGCTTTACTGCTCCATTACTCTGCTTAGTAAAAGCCGATGTCAAGCTTTCGTCACTGTGGCGATAAACTCGTTCAAGGAGAGATGCTTGGTGCTGAGGAATAGGCGACAGTACAGGTCTTCCAGGCCATTGATCATCATATCTATGACGACATCTTTTACCAAATGAGTCTTGCACAAGGTATATTCTGACCTGAAATGGTGGAAGAAAGTTACTGGACTTTTAGATGGTGCCTGACACATGGCTACCAGTTTACCTATGCTGGTCTCTGGCATTGTTGTTTCAAAATGATCGAGGAACAACTTTTCCATCTGACCACTCCGTTATAGATTATGGGTCCAAGCCAGTGTATAAGACTAAAGCTGAACCAGACAAGGAGGAACCGAAAACCCTCAGTTTGTGCTGCAGGTCCTCCCCCTAAGGTCCAAATTGCAAGGTGAAGTAAGCCAAGTGAGTAAACCCACTCCCACTTCCATCCCCATTGAAGGTTTGGAAGATGATTGGCATGTAGTTCCTAGGCCTTTGCTAGGCGTTAAAGCCCTTCTCTAGTATTGGGAAAGGGGTCTCATTGGAATGATGTTGCTTGGCGTTAATGCCCCACTGAAATTGCACTACTCCATGAACCTATCAAATTTCTCCTGTCAGGCAGCTGGGAACGTGTCCGCTTGCCGTTGGGTTTGCGCGAAGTCGGACATTGACAAGAGAGCTGTTCAATGTCACTATCTTCTCTTTTGAACAAATTGATCATGTCCTTCTTCTGTCGTGCCAGTGCAGCCTCTAACTCTTGCAGAAGCTTGGCATGAGTTTTTTCCTGCCCTTCAACTAGGGTTATGAGCTGAGCCCTTTAAGTCGCTTGTTCCTCCAGGCTTTTGGCGAATTCAGCCCTTAAGGCGACCACTTCACCATTCATGGCCTCAGTCTTCTCGCCATTAATAGCGAGTAAAGCTGTTCGGTTGGGTGCTGGTCACGTTTGGCGGTGTACGGCCGACAGTTCTCATACATCAATCCCCTAATCTCATCTTCGGATAGGAACGCAAACGTCATTGCTAAGCGACATATGGTTCCAAAAATCAACTTTGTTACATTCGCGGAGAGTGGGCGACACTCAGTAGAGGTGTGCTCTCAGTATGTCAGTTGAGGATGTTTACCACACTGAGGGCATGCCCTTTTGTAAAGGTCCCCTATTGCTGCTTGGATATACAAAAGTAGGTCCCACTGGGCATGCCAAAATGTTTGGCTCCAGAAATTCCAGGGTACTGAGAAGTCTTCAAATTGTCTCTTTTCTCGACCGTGTGTATGTATATGTTTGTTGTGCCACTTCCATGGGCACAACGTTGAACGTAGCCCCGCCGCTACCTGATTTCTAAGAAGCGATTGGGAAGGGGAAAGAACCAACAAATATGACAAATTATTTTTGCCTAAGTAACTTAGGACTTGTGCTTTTCGTGTCTCTAGCTGAGCTACGGAAATCGATACTTTACAGCTCATTCGGTATAAAGCAGAGCAATATCTTTGACGAGTGTTGAGAACACAAGATTGTGCTTCCTTGAATCGCCAAATGTTCATGCTCTTTTGGGTGATGATCTTTTGATCGCAGGTTGCTAGGATTTCTTGAGATGATAATGTTTGTTTGTCGAGAGCAAAGGCTTTATGCGATGTTGATGCCCTTATTCTGTAAAGATTTCCTCTCTATATAGGAAAATACAATGAGTTGTTGTAGTTAACTTAAGATTCTTAGCACTTAGACTCACTTGATGACTCTAATTGCTCGAGATCTTAGCACTTAGACTCACTTGATGACTCTAATTGCTCGAGATCTTACCTACTAGGTCTTTCAATTAAAATCTAAGACTTGATAATAATATCGCCAATGAATCATTTTCTCCTTAGAAAAATATTATTGCCTACACAGTTCGCAGACATCGACTCAATATAATAAAAACTTATTAAAAATAAAGACTATTATGCCAAACAAATAAAACTCAAACTGAGTTTTGAAAATTTACTATATGATATCAAGCTTCGTGGCAGATAGAAACTCCATTGATTGTATATAAGTCATGTCACGTAAGGTTCGATCATGCATACCTTCCCAAAAAAAAAACATAGTACGTGAATTGTAAAATCATTTTGAGAGAGACTCCTCATGTAGCTTCTCTTTACATGTGAAGCATATAGACAAATAGATTATTGGCTACATTAGGTGATTAGCTAGCCTTTTCTTCCTTCGTAATTCTAAAACTCTAGCCGCCGATTATTTCTAATCCTTTAATTTTTTTTTTTATTCCTACTCTAAATCCAATTCTGATTTCGGACTTGGATTCTTCTCTTTATTGTCTTTTACCTGGTATCATTGTATGTGAACAAAAATCCAACAATGGCGTGTCCAACGTATTTAGGCAGTCCAGAGTTTGGTGATTGACATCTCCGACGGAGCAGGCATACAGGAAGATGATTTTAGCTTTGTCGTTATCAAGATTTTTTCTCCAAGTGTCTTGTCGGATGCAAGGGTGAACTCCCCCAAACATTGGATGATTCACCACTACCACATAATTTCTCATTGCCGACGACTTAGAGAAACAAAAGTCGACGATTTTTGAATTCGTCAACAATAATAGAGTATTGCCGATGATTTGTTGCCAAAATCGTCTGTAATAGTATTATTGCCGACGATTTTTGCAACAAATCGTCGGCAATAGTACTATTACCGACGGTTTATAGCCTACAAGGTATTGCCGACAATTTTTACGAAGTCGTCGGCAATACCTTGTAGGCTATAAAGCGTCGGCAATAATATTATTGCCGACAATTTTGGCAACAAATCGTCGGCAATACTCTATTATTGCCGACGACTTCAAAAATCGTCGGCCTTTGTTTCTCTAAGTCGTCGGTAATGAGAAATTATGTGGTAGTGCCATTAGCGAGGCTTTGCATGACTGAGTGCTATAGCATCTAGCGGTGCACTCAGAATCATTTTGTAGGAAGATTTCGAGAAAAGGTGGATCTTCAAAGGGCGGTGGAGCGTAGCTCTTGGTTCTTTAAGGACATTACAATTCTGGTGGAGGGATTTGATGATCTTGCTCCAATCGAGTCTATTCCAGCAGCCAAGGCAAAGGTACGATCCTAAGTAAAAGTGGTCGGAGGAGATCTGGTTGGTGAAATTTCGAGGACTAAGTGGTGGCGATTTCTAGGAAATTGTTTGAGCCGGTACATCGACTATGACAAGGATAGATTGTAGGAGAATTAGGAGGTTTGACTCTTAGTTGAAGGATATTTGAGGGAAAACTTGGAAACTTCGGTACGTCTGAGCATTGGCCCTAGGGTATGGGTTGAATGTGAGTTTAAATATTTAACATTGAAAGGCTACTGCATAGGTTGTGGTAGTTTTGATCATAATGTGGATGGTTGTACCATACAATGTGGGAAGTTGGCGACTAGGGTAGAGATTGAGGAGGCATCTACGGCTGATGACGCTTTGTGGGGGATGTCAGAGGACATTGTCGTGAAGACGGGTGTTGGTGGTGGTGCAAGTAATCAGATGGAGAAGGTTCTGGACAGCTGGGATAGGGGGTTGTCAGCGAGTGTGGTTATCCCTCCTTCAATTATTAATGTACAAGCTTTAGAGATAGTTGTGGTGAATTTGGGACATGCAATGGAGTTCAGATCGAATTCGGGAGGTTCCAAGAAGCGGAGAAGACCACCCAATGTGGAGGATATACTGGACAGGGGACCAAGGCCTCAGACAGATTGGAGACCGTTGGTGCAGAGCCTGTCGGGTTCGTTGTCAACTTCATTTGTAGCTAATCAGTATATTGTGGAAAATTAGAAACTTATTAATGTATTCCCGAGCGATGCTTTGTCGGGCCCGCATGAGATGATGGTGAGATGCCATGCACATCTAAGGGAATTGCGCTACAATGTAACCCAATAGAGAATGTGCCTACCTAACAAATGAGAGGTACAATTGAATTTTTATAGTTACTCGTGATACTTTGGTTTATTAGTCTAGGATTTTGTGAGCTTCACATTTTTTTTTAATATACGCATATTATATGGCTTCTCTTTATTGAGGTGAATATCCGATAGAATTCTATATACCTATATTTTTTTCTTAATAAATTTTAATCGATCTTCTCAAAAAATTGAAAAAACTTTCTCGTTGCATCGATCTAAGAAGGATTTTGTTACTACTCGTAGACAATAGGAATCGTTAGGTATGGGTGTGGATTGGTGATGGGTCAAATCTGAACTTTGTTAGTTAGCCCTTGTGATCGATCAAGTGCTTTGAGAGGAGTGAGGGCATCTATAGCGACCTGCATGTGTTTATGGGACTCAAAAAGCTCTCGATCAAGAAATGGATTGGTGCATATACATGCATGTACCATGTTTCAAGCAATCAAAAGTCTTTGATTTCGTTTATGGGGACCGACCTCTACACAATGCACTAGCTCCCCCATCACTTCCATCATGGCATATCGAAATCTTACTTCCAGAATGTTAGGCTTTCCTCGGACACAGTTGAGCTCACGAGCTCTATCTTTTAAGGATAAATTATACTTAAAGTCAATTACGTAAAATTAGTTACATATAAGGTCATCTGATTTTTCTTTCATAAATATAGTCACTTGATTAAACAAAATATTTTGAAGTTTGATTTATTTACAAATATACCATCATAAAAATTCAATTTAACACATCTCTCTCCTATCACTCTCTTCATATCTCAGTTTTCTCTCTCCCTCCGCCTGGTATTATCTCTCTCTTCGTTTGGTTTCCTCTCTCTCCCCATCTCTCGGTTGCCTCACCGCCTCCTCTCTCATCTCAGTTGCAGCCTCCTCTCCCTCTCTCAATCCCTCACCACTATCACGCCTCCTCTAGGCCGTATCTCTCTTCGCCACACCTCGACGCCAACACCACAGCCGCAAAAGATCTCTCTCTCTCTCTCACTCTCACTCTCCCTCTCCCTCTCCCTCTCTCTGAGCGTTGGAGATCTATTTGTATGCAAAAGTGTGCTTTGGTTGTTAGGCAGATTGTTGTGTTTTGGTTGTTACGTACGTAGTAGTGTCTATAATAATCTGTGGTAGTACATATGTTACTCTGTAGTAGTATGTACAGACTGTAGTGTGCTCTGTAGTAGTATGTACAGACTCTAGTGTGCTCTGTAGTAGTTTGCAGTGGTGTATGTGAGTAGTATGTAGTCCGCTCTGTAGTAGTTTGCAGTGTGTTTTCTAGTAGTTTGTAGTGTGTTCTGTAGTAGGTCGTAGTGTTGTTTGTGAGTAGTATGTAGTGTGCTCTGTAGTAGTATGTAGTAGTTTGTAGTGTTGTCTGTAGTAGTTTGTAATGTTGTCTGTGAGTAGTATGTAATGTATTTTGTAGTAGTCTGTAGTGTCCTATGTAGTGGTTTGTAGTGTTGTCTGTGAGTAATATCTAGTGTCCTCTGTAGTAGTTTGCAGTGTTGGCTGTGCGTAGTATGTAGTGTGCTATGTAGTAGTATGTAGAATTGATGTAAGTAGTATATAGAATTTATGTGAGTAGTATGTAGTATTTTGATGGTCTATTTTATTGTTTTGCAGAAAAGGCACAAATGGAAGACCATAAGAAACCCAAAGTCCAAATAAGATCGACATTAAGAGGCTTTTGCAAAGTCATGGGTGAACTTCATAAAAAATTGCCTCCAAAAACAGAGAGGACGTTGCAAAACACACCATTTGGCAGTTTCATGAAAAGCACTATAACAATTTGTTGAAAGTACTACTGTAGTTTTCAGAAAATACTACTCTAGTTGTTGGATAGTACTACTCTACTGGAACTTATGCATTCTAACTAAAACTTTGTTGAAAGTACTACTGTAGTTTTCAGAAAGTACTACTCTAGTTGTTGGATAGTACTACTCTACTGGGACTTTATGCATTCTAATTAAAACTTTGTTGAAAGTACTACTGTAGTTTTCAGAAAGTACTACTCTAGTTGTTTGATAGTGCTACTTTACTGGAACTTTATGCATAAAAAATATGGATAAAAAAGTGACCTTAATTAGGATAAAAAATATAAAATGACCTGAAAAGTTAATATAAAGAGGTAAAATTTGAAAGACAGAAAATATGGATAAAAAAATGACATTAATTAAGATAAAAATATAAATGATCTTCAAAGTAAATATAAAAGGACAAAATTGGAAAGACAGAAAATATCAATTAAAGAAAGTGACCTTAATTAGGATAAAAAGTTTAACAACAACAAAATGACCTTATAAAATAACCTTATGTGTGAAATAGGGTCTCTAATTGACCTTATATGTAATTTACTAATCTTTTAATTAGCAACAACAATGTTAGCAAGGCAAATAAATATCGTCAAAATATCTGATATTTACGAAATTTAACCGGGTTATTTTCGTTGACCAGCTCATTATTTGAAGGCCCAACCCCCAATTTTGTTGACCAGCACAATTATCTGAAGGCTGAAGCCCGGTCCAACATCTACAAAAATCACAATAATCTTTCACACAAACCTGGGACTCGAACCACCAACTTATCAACTAAAAGCCACACACCTTGGCTGAACAAGTTAACTCATTATTATTGTCTACCCTAGTTTCTTACATATATATATACATTATGTATATTTTGTAAATGAGAAAAAATTTGGTAAATATCCAATCATCAACTAATTTCTCAAGATTCGAACATTGTCCACTTATTTACAACAAAATTCTCCTTACCAATCATGCTAGACCATTAGCCAATATGTAGATAAAGTTTTTATATATAACCAATTGGTACATTGAAAAGTTTGGTAAATATCAAATTCATATCTAATTTAAATTTACCTAAATTTTAGTTCTAACCTATCATTCAAGAATTTATCCTTGATATAAATTCATTTTCACTTAATTCATTACACAATTTGTTGATCACAATCTTTGGGTTTCAGCCATTATAAAAAATTAAGAACTATTCAATCATATTTAAATAATTATCAACACTTAAAACATAGTAATTTATATAACATTATAATTAATAAATTCATCTCTTAATGTTTGATCAATATTTTCTTTTCATATAAGGTGGATAATATATCATATAACAACTTCAAAAATTTCAATACAAATTTTCATGTATTTCTTTTAATTTCTATTATTTTTATCAAAATTTTCAATAGATCGATATTTCATCGATATTTTCATCGAAATATCCATATTTTGAAACATCGATATTTCCTCATATCCGATATTTTGTTCCTTGCTGCTAACTGGCTGTACAAATGTACAATCCCACAACAATTTGTACAAAGAGTTTCGGACTTGTTAAATTCATGGGATGAAGCATAATGGATGTGAAGAAGTAGGCCAGATGGACCAACTTTGGAGCTTTGGAGCTAGATGCCCAATCTCGTCTGTGGGTCACTACGATCGAATTTTTGAATTTCAGGTTGATCTATGGCTTCCCAATAAATTTGGTGGCTCAATTGCTAATTCATGGCCCAAATTCTCTTGTATTATTTAATTAATAATAAAAATCAAACGAGTAAAATTTTATTAATTGTTTAGAATAACATAGCAGTGGTTGTCAACTCTACAGGTGGTAAATAAATTTCGTGGCCAGTCATGATCAATTATTGTTAGATTTTCATCTAATGATTGATAATAAATTATATTCTAACTATTTTTTTAATCACCTATTGTTAGATGTAAATCTAACGACAATTAATTACATCATTTATTGACCATCAGACTAAACTACCCTAATATTATTCTCAATTCATTAATCGTGAATTGATCGCTTACAAACTACTTTTTAAAAACCATATCCATGTGTAAAAAAGAGAGTACACAATGAGCCACTTCAAACCCATAAATTTCTGTCCATATATAAGTATGCATGCATTAGGTTGACATAACCACCATAATAAAAATATTGTCTAAATATATCTAGCCGAAAAGAAGAAAGATGTGTTACGACCTTAGTGAAAGAAAAGATGACAATTTACGTAAAATTTAATAAGTTTTCCACTATAGTTGGAGACAATAAATAGGTTAATGTTTTGTCACACCACAAGAAAGAAAAAATAGTGCATTTTTTTTGAAGGAGAAAAAATAGTGCACTGGTAATTGAATTTGGGATGTTAGGTTTTCATCTCCAATCTACGAGCTTAACAAGACATTTCACTATTGGTGAATCAGCTAGCTAGCTATGTACAAATTGAATGTGAAGGCACTAACTTAATTATGCAATATCAAATCAAAGTCATTTCAAATAGCCATACCAATACAAAATGCAAACACATCGATCCCAACTTATCCGGTGATCGAACCCGAGTGAATTGTCTCATACAGAATTGAACTGAATTTCCATATGCAATCCCATCGCACCGCCATTTTGTGGAATCTGAGTCGACATTATTGAAACCCTTATCACCATATATTATATTAATCACTAAGCTGTAGTTCGACTCATTAATTGAAATTAATTTTGTAGTTTCAGTCATATTCCAACAATTTTCATGTACCAAGTTCAGATGTCGATCTCTCTCTGATCATCCATTCAGAAATATTAATATTATCCATCAATCCGCAACAGTTAAGTGTTTAGTGATCTTTTAAATCCTAAGTAGACACGATTCACGATAATGATCTTTATTTCTAAATCTTAATTTATCTTATATAGAAGTGTTACCGGAGGAGGTAAAATAGACAGAAAAACTCTTCTCATTGATAGAATGCCAGAAATACAGGCTGATACAATCTGTTACAATAAGTGTCCCAATATAACAGGAATTCATCGTATCAATCTAATCTAATCAATACCTAATTAGGACAAGACACACAACAGAATTAATGAAGAATAAACCTCTTTAAACACTCCCCATTGTATTGATGACCATAAGAATGATGCATGACTTGTTGTCTCATTAAAAACCTCGTCAAGCAAACAAAAACATAATGGGTAAAACAAAAGCTTGGGCTAAAGGAAAAATAGTACAACGTATCAACTACAAAAGCTACTACATGTGACGTAGACTCCCCCTGATGTCTACAAAAATGTAACTTCCCTTGACTGTAAACTCAGTCTTGGAGTTCAGATAACCTGCGCATATCAACGCGTCTCACATGTTTCACAAATCTAGATTTAGGTAATGACTTGGTAAATAAATCTGCAACATTATCAACCAACCTAAACAAGTTCACATGGATAATCAATAATTGCTGTTATTGCTGATTATAGAAGTACTATGACCAAAAGAGTTAAGTATAACACCTTTAATGTAAACCAACTACATTTAGTCAATGCAAATCGTATTATCCTAAACGATGCAAGTTGGTGTTGTCATAGTAGATAATAATCTACTAGACCCTTGAATGTGGTATATTATTGTCTTATACCAGACACACTCATCAACAGCTTTATAGAAAGCTTTAATCTTTAGAATAATTCGAAGTAATAGCAACAAGAATTTACTTAATTGTTCTCCATGGAACTACCATGTTTCCCAAGGTTAATAACCTGTATGAGAAAATCCTGTATATGGGTCAGAAAGGTACCCAATATTAGCAAATCCAACCAACACATCAATCGGTGTTTTGGAATAGGAGATAGCATAAAAACTATCCGAAACATGACCATTTTTCGACGGGTCGAGAGAATCCCTTGACGGGTCGAAGAAAAGGCTCGAAGGTCAAAAATCCCAGATTGTGTTTTAGCATTCCATTTTTTGGGAGTTTCATGCTTCTCTCTGTATCCTTTGTGAGGGAAAAATATGCCTAAGTCAGTGGATCACTTCAAGTACCTGAAGATTTATTTTACTCCATTCCAATGACTTTGCGTTGGCGCATACTGAGAATGCATGCATGTCTGGATATGTATACTGAGCTAAATTCAATCAAGCTCTAATTGTACTAAGATATAGAATCTCAGTTCCAAAAGTTCCTCATCATCATCTTTTCAGATGAAATTGATCCTTTAGTATTCCAGACTGCAAACAACCATTGGTGTATTAATAGGGTCTGCTTTGTTCATAGCCTGATTAGCCATAAGCAAACTGGTGAATAAGAATTCAACCAACTCGGCGTACCGTCTCTAAACCAAGACTTAATCGAGTCATACCAAAGTCTATCATTTCAAATAATTTGTTCATATACTGAATATGCACGGACATAACTTTTCATTCTTATATCCCTTCCCAATCAAGTAGTCACTAAGACGTGTATACCACATCCAACCGGATTATTCTAATCCTTATAGTGAGCGTCTCAATCTAATCATATAAGAACTCCATGGTTCATAGTTACTAGATTTGGGTAGAACTATGTCATTTGGTACTGTCATGTATATCTCTGAATTAAGATTCCTAACGAGATATACGGTAACTACATCTATAAGCTACATACTCAATATTTTAGGCACTACCAAACTGATAAGGTGGCGGAAAGTAATAATGTCCATGACCAGATAATACATCTCCTCATAATCAATACTAGGGAATCGGGAGATTCCTTGCGCCACAAGTTCTTCTCATCTTACTTCCAAACATAGACTCATTTGTGTCTAACCGGCATACCATTCGATGGTTATATTACTACCATACCAAAAACTTGCCATTTGTAAGATAGTCTAGTTCAGCCTAGATTGCAAATTTTCATATCGATCAATTTGCTCTACATTAACCGTTCACAATCTGTAACAGAGCAATGTTCTACTTCATCATCATCAATTACTGAGCGACGGAATAAGTAAACATATCATCAACGAACATGAAAAAACTATCCATAATAACACTAGCATTTTTTTAACTTGGTGAGATTTTCTTTGTTTAGTGACATTGTCATTGACTCTAAGACATCCCTCAGTGTATGTTAATGTCGACTTTTAGACACAATTGCAGTCAAAAATAATCTCATGTGTTGATGGTAAATGGTTGTGCCTTGATGGTTTGCCTTTTAACCGCCAACTCATCAGTGGATTTTGATCGATGCTACACCCCCACTATGGGTAGGAGAAAACAGTACCTTGCCCGGGTGTTGCGTTTAACTTGCCCAATATTAGGGACTTTCAACCTTGCAGGATTTGAAACATGTATACCCTCGTCACTCTCATGATATCAGTAAAGAAGTCAGACAGTGAATCTTCTACTTTCTGAAGATCAAGAATACATTACACTTCAATCTCAAACTGAAATATGTGGGGATCATGATGAGACATAGTGGGGATATGCCACATCAATTTCTGACGTTAATCCAGAATGAAACCATTTCTATCTCCCCCTAATGGCGGGAAGTATGTCTCATCATAGTGACTATCTGCAACACTAGTAGTAAAGAGATCTCATGTCAAAAGTTCTTTAATAGCGGACAAAAGTTAGTGAACCAACACAGATTCTTAATCACTGTTGATGACCCATTTGCATACGCAGTGAAAGCATAGTAGGCACATGTATCACACAGCTAGAGATGTATAGATGTGAGATATTAGGTTCATATAAAGTTACCAATTGATACACACAAAATGGTTGACGGTTTTATGGGTATCACGTGAATAAGCATAGCTACATATAACATTGTATATCCCCAAGAAGATACTGGTAAATTAGCATACATTACTATAGTTCTAGCCACAAGCTTGAACCGCTTGATTTGTGCCTCTACTTAACCCGTTCTTATGAAAGAACATGGGAAACCAACATATTCAACAACAATCTCAATCAATATGCAATAATCAATAAAGTATTTCGATGCAAACTCTCCTATATTAAACCAATCTCAATGACCAGATTGAAACGTTCGGGTGGTGAGCTCGAAGTTGAATAATATGTGCTAAGAGTTTTGAAATGCAGCATAGCATGTGGATAGCAAAGACGTGTGACCGATGCATCGATATAGCAATCAAAACCATATATAAATAGTCCGCATATTGTCAAGCTTTGCAAAACGAGCAATGTGCATCAAAGATTACAACATATGAATCTTGTGGGATAACGCACAACGCCTCAGCAATATTTTCCTGGGATGGTGATGCACTCGTCTTGGAGACAAAGCCTGAACCGAGTGGAGTAATCTCAGTTCTCCCATCTAAACCGATGGTTTTAAATATTTCTACATGCTTCTTTACTCTTGAGAATAGATGACCATGAGAATTTATCAATAGTTTGATCATCAAAGTGCAAAAACTTATATGAGGCTAAGTCACGCATAGTAATATAAGTCACGCATTGGATTCAATGATCCAAACCGTAGTAAGATATAAACAACTACAATACCTCATAAACTTCTCCAAATTGCGTCATTGGCAGCAGTTTACGAAGATTAGACACAAAACTCTCTTTCATTCTCACAATGTTAAGTGAAGAACGTTGGCACAAAATTTTTCCAATTTGAGTAAGGTTCGAATGGTAACACTCAATCTCACCATCATATATCAACAAAACAATATCGATCAAACAGTCTTTGATTCCAAGACATGGTGAATACTTTAAATGAATACTTAAATATTTCAATGTGATTTAACCTTTGTTGAGTGCTGATATGATATTATAATACCTAAATACAACCGATGTATAACAACATCATATCGATCAAGAAGACCGTTGTATTTTGAGTTCAATAGTATGACATAAATGGATGTTAAAACACATCTGGTGCTGAATTTTTTTTGATATTTTCCAATAAAACCGATGTATAAACAACATTATAAGCCAATGAAACAGATGAAAAACATGAGGACTTGAGCTTTGCGAATTAGAGTTAGTGGCTTAGTACCAGATGGTAGTAATGGTTGGATTGTAACCGTCAGATTCATACCGAGAAGCGTATACAAAACATCTGACATCCAACGATGGTATTCTACTCCTTGGAGATCAAGGATATCAAATTCAGGCCTTATTGACTCAATTAATGTCATCTACAAGAGAATCATGAGATGTTGATTAGTATCGATCAAAAGCTACAATCACTAATAAAAAGTTTCAATGAATAAGAACATGATCCATGATATATGGTCACAAAAATCAATTATAAACGGTGGCAAAAGTCACACCCAGCAACTGTGACTAACTGTCACATAACAACGATTTTCAACCGTGACTAACTATGACTAACTGTCACACACGATTATAACCCTGCTCTGTTGATGAATGTCAACATAGAGGAACAAGATATTTTATTAGAAACGATCGAGGACTACGATCACAAAACTTTCAAGTTTTCATTGAATAAAAGCGTGATCCATGATGCATGGTCACAAAATCAATTATAAAACGGTGGTAAAAACCACACCCAGCGACCGTGACAAACTATATATCACATAGAATCGATTTCTATTTTCTTTTCTTTTCTAAACCGTGACTCCCCCAGGACTATCACATATACTCTATGGATATATGTCTATAGGAACTAGGGTAAAAAAATGTAATATTCAACAACTCATATCATAAGATCAATAATCCTAGATCTAGGTTTTGCGATAAGTAAGTTTGAACCTAGATCTATCAATAGACGGTTTAAAGTTTTTTTACCTCGAGGGTGTTAAACTCGATATGAAAACTTCGTTGTGAAAGAAGTTTGAACAGAGGAAGTACGTCCACGAAGCTTTTAGCAGAAGGAGGATTTCTTCTTCTTTTCTTCTTTTCGGGTAGACTGACATTCGTGCACTAAAATGGTTATAACTTTCTCTAGACACCTCCGAATTAAGATTTTCTGGTGGTTCTGGAAACTAGACATTTGGGACTTTCCGTGCATATAAAATTCGCCCTATGGTTCGTCCTGAAATGCTCGCAATCTTTTGTCGAAGTTGGCTAAACTGCACAGGCTCAATTTTAGCTGAAGAAGAGGAAAGAGGCCGACGGTGGTCGGCGGTGGAGTGAGCTTCCGGTGGCGCCGGTGGTCGGTAGTGATTGACAGTGGTGATTTGAATTTTTTGATTCTAGGGTTTCTTTCTTATATGTGGTGTTTGCTATTAACTCTGGGAATCCTTCTGATAACGTGTTGCAAGAGAAAGTTGAATAGACAGAAAGCAGTAACTCTTCTCATTGATAGAATATCTTAAATACAGGCTGATACAATCTGTTACAATAAGTGTCCCGATATAACAGAGATTCCCCATATCAATCTAATCTAATCAATGCTTAATTAGGACAAGACATGCACTAAGATTAATGAAGAATAAACCTCCTTAAACATATATGAATTTCAATGTGAAGCTAGTCAGCCAGAGAAGATCAACATTCCTGAACAAGACAAGAAGAAAAGAAAGAGATGCAAATTAAAACTGTTTTGTTCTATATATATATTTCGTTACAAATTACACACGCCATTTTGTTCTATATATTTCATTCTGAATTCTCTACCCACTATAGGGAACATAGATTTCTTGAATTTGGCATCTTGACAGAAGATTCCTGTTGGATATTCATGGCAATATTTAAGATCATGTTGACATTCAATTCCCATCATAATGTACGTTAAGTTGTAAACATATACAATACATACATGTAATGCGTAAGAGTACGTAGTGTCTTGAACGGTATAAGAAAATTTATAAAATAAATAACGACTTATGTATACTCATAATCTTTGGTGTAGTGCTCACTTATTGATAAAGTATGTATAAATCTGTGACATACTAGTTATACATGGGCTAGAGATGTTAGTTGTTTTTACAACATCTGTTTCTCCAATTCTAGCTTCTTCGGTTTTGAAGTCTCCCATTCTGGTTTAACTGTTTCCAGAAACTCAACAAAAGAAAATTCATAAAAACATGCAGGACGTTGTCCATGATCATACAAACAGGGTAGGCAACATCACATACGTAGGTATTGGATCGATCATTCGTGATATATATGTGATCATAACCGTTCTGATAAGGCCAGTGACCGAAGCACATGGTATAACCCCTATTTAATTTATACGTATGACATAGCCTGCATACATGTCGACCTCTGGAACTAATTTTCTGGGTTTTCTGGTACATATTTATGAATTACATAATCGAAACGTCTCAAATTTGTTGAAGCCACAATAAATATGGCATATCTCAGCAGTACCTCATCGTCATCATCTCTCTCTCTCTCTCAACCATTGTATTGTTTTGTTTTGAACCGGGCTGAAGTCTCTCTAACCATTTAATACCATCCCACCAGTTCTACGGTAAAGCTGCAATATATTCATTGTTCAACCTTGATTTACATACATTATTCACTGCGCGAAGTCTTCACGTTTATAATTATCGAGCCCCGACTGGGAAAGCTACAGATGAAAAATACAAAGCCAAAGCTGCGTACAGATGAATTGAAAAATACAAAAGCCCTAATTTAAGAGGGACTGACTTCCCACCCTACCATTTTCCATGCATTGCCAAGACATGCAGTAACTCACGTGTTCTTGCCTCAGCTGGGCTCATGTGTTGTGCAAATCATATTCCATTTCTGGCCTACCTGTGTTGTCGACAATGTTAAACCGATCTTCTTCACAGTGGCGTTTCTGGCTTTCTGCGGTAATTTATTTCATTTTTGCAGTTACATTTCGAATTTAAATAACTATTCATAGGTTATGTGTATCATAATTAACCTGACTAGATAATTATGCCTAAAAATATGGAATCCAACGAACAAATACAGGTAACAGCAGCATGCAATTATATATGCTAATACTAGCCTTTAAGGATAATCCAACTTCTTTTTTTGAACGGAAGGATAATCCAACTTTTGAACCATGGTATTTCAGTGAATTGTTGAAATACAAAGGTGTTTAAGAAGATTTATTCTTTATTAATCTCGGTGTGTGTCCTAGTTAGATACGAATATTGATTAGATAGATACAGAAAATTCCTATTATATCGGGATAGTTATTGTAACAAATTGTATCAGTCTATATTTAAGGCATTCTATCAATGAGAAGAGTAACTACTTTCTGTCTATTCTACTTTCTCATGCAACATGTTATCAGCACGACTCCCAGATTTAATAGCAAACACCACAGATAAGAAAGAAACCCTATAATCGAAAAAAGTTAGATCACCGCCAACCGCCGCCGCCGCGGGCAGCTCACTCCACCGTCGGCCTCTTTCCTCTTCTTCAGCCAAAATCCAGCCTGTGCAGTTCAGACAACTTCGACAGAAGATTTCGAGTAGTTCAGGACTAACCAGAGGACGATCTACATATTCACGGAAAGTTCCAGATGTCTAGTTTCCAGAACATCCAGAAAATCTCAATTCGGAGGTGTCTAGAGAAAGTTATAGCCATTTGAGTGCACGAAGATCAGTCTGCCCGAAAAGAAGAAAAGAAGAAGAAATCTTCCTTCTGCTAGAATTTTCGTGGACATGTTCCCTCTCTTTAAACTTCTTTCACAGTGAAGTTTTCATATCGAACATAACACCCTCAAGGTAAATTTTCTAAAACGTCAATCTATAAATCTAGGATCAAACTTACTTACCGGAAAACCCTAGATCTAAGTTGATAATAATTGTGATATGAGTTGTTGAATATTACACGTTTTTACCCTAGTTCCTATGGACATATATTCATAGAGTACACGTGACGGTCCTGGGGGAGTCACGATTTGGAAAAGAAAAGAAAATAGAAATCAATTCTATGTGATAGTTTGTCACGGTCGCTGGGTGTGGTTTTTACCACCGTTTTATAATCGATTTTGTGACCATGCATCATGGATCATGTTTTTTGAAACTTAAAAGTTTCGTGATCGTAGTCCTCGATCATTTATAATAAAACATCTCGTTCCTCTACGTTGACATTCATCAATAGAGCGGGGTTATAATCGTGTGTGATAGTTAGTCACGATTGAAAATCGATGTTATGTGACAGTTAGTCACAGTTGCTGGGTGTGGTTTTTACCACTGTTTATAATTCATTTTTGTGATCATATATCATGGATCACGTTCTTATTCATTGAAACTTGTTATTAGTGATCGTAGTTGTCGATCGATACTAATCAACATCTCGTGTCTCTCTTGTAAATGACATTATTTGAGCCGATAAGGCTTGAATTTGATATCCTTGATCTTCAAGAAGCAGAATACCATCGTTGGATGTCAGATATTTCGTATATGCTTCTTGGTATGAATCTGACAGTTACAATCCAATTATTACTACCACCTGGTACTAAGCCACCAACTCTAGTTCGCAAAGCTCAAACCCTCATATTTTTGAGGCGTCATATACATCCAGTTCTAAAGAAACGGTATTTGTACAAGAATGACCCTACAGTTTTGTGACTAACTTTACAAACCAAAATTCAACAATGTGCATCATGCACAACTTTATGAACTGTGAAAAGGATGAGATTTCATCCGGTTATTGGATTATCCAAATATTTTTGCTTTTAATAAAGCAATGTTAGAGCTTCGATCAGAGTTGAGCATTTGTGGCATTATAAAGACTGATCAGGCTATGATCAAGAAGTCTATTAGTACACTTCCTACATCATTGTTGGGAAGACACGTAAGGATAAAAAAAGAAGGAAACAGTCGTTCTGAGCCTTACAATAACCATGGTGGAAGAGAAGGACATGGCAATGTTCGTGGTAGAGAATATAGTCAAGACTTGACTTGGACTCACCATAACAATAGCCTTTACTCCAATATAAATCATTCCAATTCCGATTCTAGGAATGATGGGAATTTTTCACATCCTGCTTCTACTTTGTGTTTGTCATCTTGCTATAGATGTGGTTTTACCAAGTACGTGCACAAAAAAAATAAATTAAAAAGTCCACAGAGTAGCTTCGACTCGTAGAAAAATTGAACTAAACAACTTTCGACCAGTCGACGCCACGCTTCTGTTTGAAAGTGGCTCGAATTCGACCCGTCGAAAAATTGAACTATATAATTTTCGACCGGCCGACGTCACGCTTCTGTTCGACATTGGTCCAAATTCGACCTGTCAAAAAATTGAACTAAACAATTTTTGACCCATCGATGCCACGACTCTGTCCCAAAATTGGTTCATTTTTGACCCGTCGAAATTCAGGTATCGGAAAATCACATCATTTTGGGTTTTCTCGACCGGTCAAGGCCTTTCTTTAACCCGTCGAAAATTCAATCTGAATGTGATGTTTTCAGATGAGTTTTTCATCTGTTTCATTGGCTTATGAAGTAATTTATACATCGGTTTTAATCTATATCGACCAACCTGGATTTCAGCACCAGATGTGGTGTTACATCTGTTTATGCCATACTATTGAAACTTCAAATACAACAGTTTTCTTGATCGATATGATGTTGTTATACATCGGTTGTATTTAGGTATTATAATATCATATCAGCACTCAACACGGGTTAAATCATTTTAAAATCTTTAAATATTCATTTAAAGTGTTTACCATGTCTTAGATTCAAAGACTGTTTGATCAACATTGTTTGGTTGATATATGATGGCGAGATTGATTTTTACCATTCGAACCTTACTCAAATTTGAAAACTTTTGTGCCAATGTTCTTCACTTAACATTGTGAGAATGAAAGAGAGTTTTGTGTCTAATCTCCGTAGACTGCTGCCAACGGCACAATCTGGAGAAGTTTATGAGGCATTGTAGTTGTTTATATCGTACTACGGTTTGGATCATTGAATGCAATGCAGTCACTTATTAATATGCGTGACTTAGCCTCATATAAGCTTTTGCACTTTGATGATCAACGTATTGAGAAATTCTCATGGTCATATGTTCTTAAGAGCAAAGAAGCATGTGAGAATGTTTAAAACCATCGGTTTAGATGGAGGAACTGAGATTACTCCACTCGGTTCAAGCTCGGTCTCCAAGGCGAGTGCAGCACCATCCCGGCAAAATACTGCTGAGGCATTGTGTGTTATCTCACAAGATTCATATGTTGTAATCTTTGATGCACATTGCTCATTTCGCAAAGCTTGATTATGTCTGTAATGCTGTAATACTGTTTACACGCATGACAATATTTGGTTAATGACACATATTTCTTTCTCTATAGATTCCAGGAATCTATTTGTGGATCAATCAAACCAATATGTGGACTACTTATCTATTGTTCTGATTGCTGCATCGATGCATCGGTCACACGTCTTTGCAATCCACATGCTACGCTGCATTTCAAAACTCCTGGCACATATTATTACGCTCCGGGCTCACTACCTGGACAATTCAATCTGGTCATTCAGATTGGTTTAATATAAGAGAGTTTACATCGACATACCTTGTTGATTATTGCATATTGATTGTGATTGTTGTTGAATATCCTAATTCTCCATGTTCTTTCATAAGAACTACTTAAGCAGAGGCACAAATCAAGCGGTTCAAGCTTGTGGCCAGAACTATGGTAATGTATGTTAATTTACCGATATCTACTTGGGGATATGCAATGTTATATGCATCTATGCTTATTCGCGTGATACCCATAAAACCGTCAACCATTTTGTGTGTACCAATTGGTAACTTGATATGAGCCTAATATCTCACATCTACACATCTCTGGCTGTGTGATACATGTCCCTACTATGCTTTCACTGCGTATGCAAATGGGTCATCAACGGCAATTAAGCATCTATGTTGGTTCACCAACTTTTGTCCGCTATTAAAGAACCTTTGACATGAGATCTCTTTACTGCTAGTGTTGCAGATAGTCACTATGATTAGACATACTTCCCGCCATTAAGGGGAGATAGAAATAGTTTCATTCTGGATTAACGTCAGAAATTGACGTGGCATATCCCCACTATGTCTCATCATGATCCCCACACATCTCAGTTTGAGATTGAAGTGTAATGTATTCTTGATCTTTAGAAAGTAGAAGATTCTCTGTCTGACTTCTTTACTGATATCATAAGAGTAACGAGATCGTTTATACATGCTTCAAATTCTGCAAGGTTGAAAGTCCCTAATATTGGACAAGGAAATGATCAGTAAGTCTAAGATGATTTCGAAACATACATCCTCGAAGAAGAGAGTAGCACTAGATCCTGCATCAGTGGCAAAAACGCAGGCTGATGCGTGGCATCTGATTTTGATGTAGTTTAGGGTGCATAACTAAATAGGATGTGGGACCTCGATTTTTTTAGTCTTATATATTACACCTAAACCTTTTTTCTATGTTAGGTACTTGATTAAACTGTTTAAGTATTATGCTTTAAGATATTTATATCTATCAGGCCCGGAATTGAGTGGATTTCTTGTATACTATTACCATCTTCAATGGACTATCGTTAACCTCAAGGCCGGAAATTTAGTAGATCTCTTGTATACTATTACCCTCATCAATGGACTATCGTTAACCTCAAAAAGATAAAAATAAAGATCACATAATACTATACATTGTGAAAGTGTTTGCATTTTGAAATTCACGACTACCATTTGTCTATATGATACATTACTTCAAATTGTTGAAAACAGAATAAAACGTTGGTTCTAATGTCACAGAAACATAATTTCAAATTGTTGAAAACAGAATAAGACGTTGGTTTTCTAATGTTACAGAAACACAAACGAGTCGTCCATACAGAATCCAAATGTTCAGTATGCTTTAGAAAATTTATTAAAGATGGTCAAATTTGAGGATATCAACTTCTAAAACATCGACATTTTGTATATTTCAGAGAGAGATGGCTCTGTTAGAATTTTTATCTTGGCACCAATCGCTGTCTTCCGCTACCAGCAGCGCCGTCTCTCGAGCGACATCGCACCCAGAGTCCTTCTGCGTGCGATGTTTCATGTGTTCTGAAGGCTCTATGACCTCGTTGTGTGGTCGGTTTTCTCTTGTCTGCGGTGAAAGTTAGAGATCAGCTAGCATCAATCCATATCCACGGCTTACGACCACGACGAGCCTGGCTTAAGTGGTGGTCCTCATCCTCGACAGTGGTACTTGGTGATGTCGTAGGCTGGGACTTTTAGGTCAGTGTCGATAAGGGTAGTGCTCCCAATGGAGTTGGTGCGGCCAGGCTTGGTCGCATTCTATTGCCTCAGCCATAGTGACTCCCTTGCGGTAGTCTCTACCGTAGGGATGGTCCTATGGTGCGGTGGTTTGGGTCCCATGATAGCAGCGATGGTGGTTTGTGTACTTCGGAAGGGACATCGTGGCAGCGGTAGAGAGCGGGTCCTGTGCTCTCTGGTGGGATATGGACTGTTGTGCCTGGTCCTGATTTTTGGGCCCTAAATGTGATCAGGGTCGCGTTGCTTATGAGCTTTTTTTCACTGTTTTGGAAAATGGCTTTAAGGGTAGGGGTCCTATCCCTAACCTCATGTTTGAAGTCTCAACTGATTTGGGCCATTTTTGAAACTGAATTTGGGAGCCCGACGCGTGAAGTTCTGTATATAGGCGAATATTACCTTGATTTATCCGTGTTGGTGCTCGCCTTATGAGAAAGCATTATCCTGGCTACTTTGTTACTTTTTTGTGCTTATTGCTTCAAATCATGCGTTCTTGTACTAATTTAGGTCGCTAGATTAGTGCGACAGTAGTTCATTTCTCTCGAATCCTACGGACGTTCTAAAGTGTAATGTATAATTTTTCTCTTGATTATTAATATAATACCTCTTATTTACGGTAAAAAAAACCTGAGGATATCAATAGTAACCGCAGTGAATCAAATTCCGAGTCCAACGAAAGAACAGCTCAACAAATTGCGAGAAAATGTAATACCAAAAAAAGTATTCCTGACGAAATTAAAGAAGACCTGGAGCACCGGTTCTTCACCAGTTTAGTTCCGAAGAAGGACCGGACCCCGTTGCACGTGGACCCGCTGATATAGCCATGTCATTATTTATTTCAGAAATGGACGACGAGGATGATGACAATTATGAAATAAATGAACCGAGTGGGTTCAAGATCTGATGGTTCTGCTTAAAGAGGAGCCCAAAGTTTCATGCATAGCGGTAGTTTTAGAAACCGAAGCTAAGCCAGAGTAGTAGTATTACACACAAACAGAGGAGATCGAGCTCTCTTTTCCTCTCTTTCTCTCCTTCTCTTACTCTTTACCTACACATTTTGCACACATTGAGAGAGAAAAGGCTGATCCGCAGCACCCAAGAAAGAAAGCAAAGGGAAAGAGCCCTTAAAGATTGAGTCTTTACTACGAACTGAGCTAAAACCAATGGGGGAGGTCCTACAATCTTCTTTTTTATCTAATATTTGCTTCTCACTTGTAAGTTTGTTTCAACTTTACACACTCTTTTGTTTATCGAGGCCTTTGTGGTATTGCGTTTGCGTTTGCTCAGGAGGAGGAGAAGAAGCCGGAGGAGAAGAAAATGGAGGAGAAGAAGCCAGAGGAGGTGAAAAAGCCAGCTGAAGAGGAGAAAAAAATTGAGGAGAAGAAGAAGGAGGAGAAGCCAGCCGAGGAGAAGAAAGTTGAGGAAGGTAAGAATGGCAAAGATGCCAAAGAAGGTGACGCTCCTCCACCGCCGCCGCCGCCACCACCTCAAGAAATTGTGCTCCGAGTTTATATGCATTGTGAAGGGTGTGCTAGAAAGGTCAAGAGGTGTCTCAAAGGCTTTCAAGGTTTGTAATTGATTTCTGTTTTGTACTCTTTGTGCTCACTGTGAGGGAGACTCGATTAATTTGATTGAGGGTGTCTGGTTTTTTCAGGGGTCGAAGATGTGACTACTGATTGCAAGAGCCACAAGGTTGTTGTTAAGGGAGAGAAGGCCAATCCAATCAAAGTACTCGAGAGAGTTCAGAGGAAGAGTCACAGACAAGTTGAGCTACTGTCTCCAATCCCAAAACCGCCGGCCGAGGAAGAAAAGAAGCCGGAAGAGAAACCCAAGCCGGAGGAGAAGAAAGAAGAGGTATGGTAGTCACCAATCTCTGTTTTTTTTTTCATTTACCAATTTGTAATCTTTTCTATTTTTCTTAGTCTTAATTGTTTGATTCTTGGTGTCGCAGCCTCCTCAGGTCATCACTGTGGTGCTCAAGGTTCACATGCACTGTGAAGCCTGTGCACAAGAAATCAAGAAACGCATACAGAGGATGAAAGGTGAGACTGCACAAACCTTCATCTCTTTTTCCTTTTCCAATGGAAAAATCCAAAAACAAATAAATGGACTCTCTTTGAGACCTTTTGTCATCTTTGTTCATGCATAAATTAGAAAAATTTGTACTTTGATAGTGTGTTGGCAATTAACGGTCCGGCACCTTGATTGGCGTTAGCTACTACTGCAATCCATCTGTAACTCCCAAAACAGAGAAATTAAAATCAAAATCGCAACACTTTCTTTTTCTCTTGAAACAAATTTAATCTCTTTTAAAAGAAATTAAGTTTATTCTGTCATGAAGGACCAATCTTTCAATGTCAATACATTCTTCCTCTTAAATAAAATATAAAATATTTCGATTTCGATTTCAATTTCAATTTCAATAAATCAGGTCCAAATGAAGTCAATTCGAATCCTTTGAAGACCAAATCCCACCAATAATCCAGCTTTAAAATCAAGATCCTTAAAACCTTTTCATGCTAGGGTCCAACCTTAAATTTGTTATTTCTTTTAGGTGTGGAATCGGCAGAACCAGATCTAAAAGGCTCACAAGTGACAGTGAAGGGTGTGTTTGATCCGGCCAAGCTAGTTGAGTACGTGCACAAAAGAACCGGTAAGGTCGCAGAGATTGTGAAGCAAGAACCGGAGAAGAAGGAGACCCCCAAGGAAGAAGCAGCAGCAGCCAAAGAGGAAAGTAAAGACGAGAAGAAAGGTGGTAGTGAAGAAGGTGACAAAGACAAGAAGGGTGGTGACAAAGGCGGTGGTGAGGCTGCTGCTGCAGCAACACCAGCAGCAGCAGATGAGAGCAAAGGAAAGAAAGGTGACGGAACTAGTGAAGGCGGCGGTGCTGCTGCACCTGAAGGAGCAGCGGAGGTTACGGAAGAGACTAAGGCGGTTGAGCTGATGAGGAGGAATGAATACAACTACTACCCTCCAAGGTACGGCATGGAAATGTACGCTTACCCTCCGCAGATCTTCAGCGATGAGAACCCCAACGCTTGTTCTGTGATGTAAAAAATGAACCATGTCTAGGGTAGAACTGGGAATTAGAGGGAAAGCTGCTGAATATTTTGGGTGCTGGATTTGCTATCCTACTTACCCTGTCCCAGTTCTACATCATGTGTACCCTAGTGTTACTGTGTAGTAGCTCTCTTTTTACTTGCTATCAACTGTACTCTCTGTCGAGCTACAGAGATAAGCTGGGAATTTTGTGAGTATGCTGCACTAGCTGTATTTTTCTTCTTTTAGTTTAATTACTTGTTATATATAAATATAACGACCAATAAAATGTATGGGCTTCACGTCGTGTACATACAAAATCATGTGCCTTTCGTATCAAGTCAATAGGGTGTTTGGTAAAAGAAACACTGATTCTAAAAGTTAGCATCCATTATCAATCGGACACCTAGTAAAGTTAACGTTGCATTTAGCATCCATAAATGCATTTTTCATGGGTTAGAATTTGAAGTTGATTACTAAACTATCGTTTATTGAGCTTTATTTGGTACAATTTTGGTGTAACAACATACATGTGCACGATATTTATCATAATTATAATTGTACATGAAAACAAATAAATCATAGAAACACTTATTTTCGACACCTACAAAATTTATTGGATTTATATATACAAGTGTGTGTGACATTTATTACAATTTTAATAATGCATGAAAACAAATCAATCTTAAATGCACATTTATTTTCTGCACGCTGCAAAATTTATTGGATTTACCAAGTATGCACTTTTACCTTACTAATAGTATAATAAGTTAGGGTACAACTTAGGTGAACCAGTTTACCTTGAACCAACTAATCTCATTGTCCACATTGCATAAAAAGTTGAAGATTCTTACTATTTTTAAATTTTTGTCTTAGTTCACGGTGAACCCGGTTCATATGAGAACTTCCCTATAATTTCTTGCTCTAAAAACTTTATTGCATTGTTTAATATTGTAAGTTCGATCATTGTTAATACTTAATAGGCATGATCTCGATGAATGAAACTACTTTTGCCTGATTTTGATACCAAGTATCTTTGTAAATTATTGAATATTAAGAATATCCGGTAATTAAGTCTTCTCTTCTCGCCCACTGTTTAAACAAATGGACGTGTGAGTTATAGGCATTGTAGGTTAAAAAGTAGTGGAAATGAATGAGAGATAGACTCGGAATTTCGAGTTTTAGCACTTGCGGTGGTTGTGAAATATGCAAATATGCATTGACGATAATAAACCAGAAAGAATGGAGGAAGGCTTTGCCAATAGTTGGGACAAATAGTCACTATTTGACATTAATTAATAGCAGTATAGTATTGTCTCTAATGAGTAGCTTCTTACTCGAGGACATGGAAGTTTTTGCAATGATGGAACTGGTGGTCCAAAATCTGAAAATTTTATTTGGTAGTTCATGAAAAATAAATATACTTAATCACATGAATTATTGACAGTCAAACTGCGTTAAGCGTGATAGGTGGATCACCAATATAATCGATATTGTCTCAACTTGAACCACATTTTAATGCGTTGGGTTTTATCTAAAATGCCTCAGTTAATATTTGAGATAGTCCATTAACATATAAGTCATATTCTTCTTGACTTTTTTTTTTCAATGTGGGATCTTTTCTCTCTAACACGTCTACTCACGTACAACCTAACTTAGCCTTGCATGTGCAACAAATTCAGATGATCCTTTCAGTCGAAACGAGAACAAATTGACAAGTTCAGATAACTCTCTCGGTCAGAATGAGAACGAGTCGACAGATCCGCGGAAGCAGAGACAAGCCAGGCATGACGGTTAGGAGTTGGACGAGGAACTTGGCTCTGATATCAAGTCAAACTGCGGCAAGCGTGGCATGTGAACTCCCAATATAACCAATATTGTCCCAACTTGAACCACCTTTAAGGTGTTGGATTTTATCCAAAAATCTCGGTTAATATGTAGGATAATCTATTAACATATAAGTCATTATCTTCTTGCCTCTTTTTCAATGTGAAATTTTTTCTCTCCAACACTGAACTCGGATGACATTTTTTCCATGCATTCCGAAGAGAAAAAATGAGCGAGATCTATAGCATAGCATAACTCGCCAACCACAATGTTGAAAATTACTGCAAATTAAGCAAGTTTAATATGGAACCCCCGAGCTAAGTGGGTTTCTTAAGCAATCTAAGTCCTAAATTATATGACAATGACTTGTGATTTTCTGTGACTTTTTTTCTTCTAATTGCAACATTTTGTGACACCTTGAAGCCGTGGTTTTTACTTATAATAATTCTGTTTCCCATAACGATTTTTTCTGCATCAAATTTTTGATCCATTTTTCTTAGAAGTTGTTAGTATTAGTAACCTTGTTTACCCTCCATGATTTGATCTAGGTTTCCTATATTCACCTAAATTTTGAAAACCATCTTGAAAATACCACTTCGATCTCGAAGACCACTATTTCCTCAAATTTTTCCATATGAAATTAATCTAATTAAACTAACAGTTAGGTATAGAATACATGGTTCACTAAGCTATATCTTCAAAGTAACTTTTCGCGAAAAATGGTCGAAAAATTCTAGAATGCACGTCAAGTCTAAATACTCCATTGTCTTTTTAGCCGTATGACACGTGTCATCATTTTTATTGGTTGTTTAAGTCAACTTTTACCAACCTTGATCAAGATTATCGTAAGTTGATTGTATGTGAAAAGAACAGCCCACTTTCAGGAAAAAAAAAAGAACGGTCGGGAAATCGTCGAGGCCACCACCACTCTCTCTCTCTCTCTCTCTCTCTCTCTCTCTCTCTCTCTCTCTCTCTCTCTCTCTCTCTCTCTCTTCGCCCTCTTCTTCGGCATCCACCTCGACCTGGAAATTTTGCCTCGATTTCTGTTCCCAAACGGGTCTAATCCGTCGACCATCGAAGACCCACGACGCATCTGCATGCATTTGGTTTTGGATGTCTATTTTTTCTGTCGGTTTGAACTTGTTGTTTGATTTCTTCCTGACTTGGTAGACGTAGAGGATGACCAATCAGACGATGGCAACTCCGGCCAAGTTCTTGACAACTATTTCGGTGATTGTGACGGGTTTAAGTCCGGATCGGGCTTTGCTCCAACCCAATGCAACTCGAGGTTTTAAACAAGCTTGATCAAGAGCCTCCTCGCCAGAGATCTAGTCGATTATCTCCTATTACGAGGAGCCAAAACTGGAAAATGAGTTGCCGCCGACAGGGAGGCGCGTTGCAATTGAGACCGTGAGAGAGAATATATGATTCTATAGGCTGAGCTTATCATAAGCTCAGTCAACATCCAAAAAATCAACAAAAGGAACAAATCATACTTTGCCACGTGTCAAAGTTGAAAAATAGTCTTTGGAGTGCTTAGACTTGGGGTGTATAGCAACCTGATCCCATTTTGGCCTATTTGTACTAGATATGGAGAAACCGCAAGACATTAGTAAACACAATATTCTTTAGTCTAAAGTTAAAAATTACGGTTAATCTTGATAATAGCCAATAACACAATGAAAAATACAATCCTAAATAAAGTAGTGTTTTCTTGTTCTAGTTGAGCATGTTGAGAATGTGAATGGAGAAAGTCTCTCACATTGGAAATGAGGGGTCTTACTAGTGGGTTATAAGGATTTGGACTACTCATACCATTGCCAATTGATTTTAGTATGGAACCTCATATTACTTTGTCATGGTATCAGAGTGAGTTTTCTCACGTGTGTTGTCGAATGCGGACCACATGTGCTCACCGTCACACATATATATTGTCCACATGTTTGACTTGAGGTGTCGCCACACGTGTGGAGGCGTATTGAGAATAAAAATAGAGAAAGTCTCTCATATTAAAAATAATGGATCTTACTAATAAGTTATAAGAATTTGAATTACTCTTGCCGTTGTCAATTAATTTTAATAAGAAACCTCATATTACTTTATCAGAACAAACAATGTCTTTTTGGAACTTCCAAGAGCCTAGTGGTCTGGCTACTGCCCATGAATATACTCTTAGCTTTTCATAAAGTAATAATCAATCAGAACTGTTACACAGTCTGTGTTGCCAGTGAAAGTGGGATTAAACAATATTCGACTTCCAAATAGGCAAATAATACACAGATTGTTTGATACAAATAATTTCGTTCATGCATAGCAATCATATACTAGCTAGGAGAGAGTACTAAACAACTGGTGATCAAGGACATTAGCACATGCCATACCCTTTTGGTATTAGTGTAAGTTGAAAACTTTGAAAGTAGCATGTCGAGGGTTGTACGAACACCACTGCTTAGTAATATACACATTAATCATGGCTTCTATATTAGATTATAAGGATGGTCTCTCTCGACCTTTTCAAAAAAGCCTGAGCGACTGGTTGATAATTCTGCATCAGATTCGAACCCCCTCACATGCGAGATTCATCGTTCCAGCTAGCTACCGCGAGCTTTACGAATGGAGGACATCGAACTCCCTAGACCAGCTTGGTTGCGGTCTCGTGAAAATAGCTAGCTAGCTTCAATGGAAATGAGATCGAATATGTACTTACGTGCATATATGGTTGTGCTGGTTTGGTGGAGGTGGGCATTTCCTCTTCCCATGCACGTTTCATTTTCAGTTGCTCACAAATGGTATAGCACCAGTTGCATGTGTTCATTTCTCTGAAGCGGTACTTTGTGGTACAAAAGGCAATGAAATTGCCAATCTATTAAAGATAAGGTCCCCTCTTTTTTTCGTGGTCTCTCTAAGTATGTTGTCATCATGTCAACATGGAAGCACCTTCTGGTCATTTTCTTTGTCTCTGTCTTGGTTTTTCTTCTTCCCATATTGTTGCCAAACAAGATATATTCAATCCTAGTTTCTCATCAATCTTTATTTAACGAATTTGTATATAGCCATTTCACGCAAGATGAATTACACACCAAACTCGAACACACAATTCACGCTTTTCACAAGCTTTATAGAAAATGCAACCTGTAGCTGGGCATGCCCCAATTCTGGAATGGGATAGGTTAATGCCTAATACATAGGGTTAGGTAAAGTTAGATAGGTCGCTTAAATTGCCATATCCAACTTAGTCTTTATATTCACCTCATTATTTGAATTAAAATGAATATTAGTTAAGGGTTTCGATCGTTTCTTGCATATAAAAACAAGTTTTTACGTAAATCGTGTTGATTGTGAGCCGTATTTTTTAGGTAAACGCGAATTTCATTAAAATAAAATTAAGAATAATTGAGGTAATAAATATGCAGAAAATAACAATATTTATGAAAATCAAAAGGATCCTGATAATGATATGCTGAAACTAGAATCGAAAATTCTTTATTCGCCGGGGTAAATCGATTTTGGACCATGAATCACAAAGTGACGTAAGAATAATCGTGCTAAATTTAATACTCAGTCATTCAAGGAGAGTTCATCTTCACAACGTACCTCCTCGGTTGCCAATCACGCATCGTATGTTGCTAAAAGTGCACATCAGACGGGGCAGAGAAGCCTTGCAACGAATATAAAATATGAAATAAGCACAATCCAATTTCTAGAATTCATACCAATATCAACCAAAATGAGATATATGATGTCACCAGGATCCCAAACACAAAATCTCCATAATTTGAGATAGTGGACTAGATCCTAGGAAATCTCCAAAGCCCAAGTGAAAACCCAAAACCTTCCAAAGGCCCAATAACAGATGATGGCTCGTGGACCCTGTAGAAATCCATGTTTGGAAACTGAGCATTGCACGCTGCCTAAACAGTAGGAGATCAGCATCAAATCAAACCGTTCGGCTGACAAGGCACCAGACCATCTCAGCTCGATCTGCCAGGTCTGCCGTCTTCCTCCAAGATTAGTCACTGATTGCGCCGTCCTTGTGGAATCGACGACGTGTCTCTGCTTGCACTGCAGGATCCACCCAGGTCCCAATAGAAACCCTCAACAGACGTCACATTGTGCCCCCTATCAAACGAGTCGGTCGCACCTAGACCACCAAATCGACCACCTACCGCGGCGTCTCCGCCACCCAAGGAACCCGTAGATGCCTTAAGATCATCCCACAAATGAAGGAGGATCTGCAACCCTCTCCCGAATGGTTGCACCAGCACCGCTCCCTCTGTGTTGTCTTCACTTTTGCCGATCATCCCAAAACCAGTCACCGAAATGAACAGGCAAGAAAGCAACAAAAAATCTAGGCCTTGCGACGTTAGGTTTTGGTGCAAGTCATCTCTGTGTTTGATGGAGCCTAAGAAAGTCGTGTTACCTTTTAAAATCTCCGGCCTCAGAGAGGCGGAGCACCCAAAAAAGGCAGAGAAGCCGACGGCACAAACCCTAGTCCAAGAGAGAAAACCCATCCTCGAAGGTTATTCAATTAAATCAACAAATTTCTCTTGTTGAACTCTAAACTCAAAAGTAATTGTGAATGGTGTTAATTGTGAACCAAGACAAAATTTTAAAAATAAACAAGAAATATAAGCTATTTATGTATATAAATTAATGGTGTGTATGAGGTTAATTTACGGTGAACCAAATTTACTTTAGTCATATCATGATAAATTTAAGATTAATTGTTAATTTATGAAGTGTGAACAACTTGCATGATTAATCAATACATTCTTAATTATTTTCTAACAATAGTAGCATCTCTCAAGTCTCAAGTCCGATCATTTCACAATTTTTCATCGCTAGCTTTTCTATTTTATTTAGTTACTGTATATATTATATTCATTCATTGTCGTGAATATCGGTGTATCTATTTACACATCTTATTTTAATATTTACACCTCTTTTAATATTTTTGTACATGTTCTTGTTTTACCCTAAATTTTTATCTTGTTTTCCACACCCACTTATTTTTGCGATAACCACTCTAACGAATCCGACCACCATCAACGACGCCATCAACGAGGCCGCCCCTATCTAATTCTACCTTAATCTTCCTCTCTCTATGTATATTGTAGCACAACGCTTTATTCTGTTATTGCCAATTCCAATTTCTCAATGGAAAGAAGCGCAAAGATTTAGCTTCAAGACTTTTGATTCTTCAAAATCCTCGAATGCTAAAAATTATTATTTTGAATATAATTATTAGCTTGCAAGAGCACTACTACCTTGTTTGTTTTTCCCGATGTAGTTCCATTTCTTTGTTCTGGGTTAATAATCTCTTGATTGATTATTTATCAGGAAATAGAAGGATGAATGGAAATCATAGATCATTGATCTTAGTAATATAAGACTTAAGGGAATTCACGAGTCATAAGATCTGAGGAGCCAACAACAAGACCAACAACACAGTTGAGAAATTCTTTAAATCAATGAATCATATGGTTGAAGTGATCGATCGAGATAATTGAGATATATTATAAATTAAGTTGAATTCTTTTACAAGTGATTATCGAAACTGCCGAATAGGGTTTTCTCTCCTCTCTCCCAATTCTTCCAAGCCACCGTTGACCATTCCCAAAGTCAAAATTCCTAATCTTCTCAACCTTGCTGATCAAGATCTCTCTCTACCACTTCACGATCTCTTGTTGTTGTTGTTGTTGTTGTTGTTGTCTCCTCTCTCCCAATTCTTCCAAGCCACCGTTGACCATTCCCAAAGTCAAAATTCCTAATCTTCTCAACCTTGCTGATCAAGATCTCTCTCTACCACTTCACGATCTCTTGTTGTTGTTGTTGTTGTTGTTGTTGTTGTTGTTGTTGTTGTTCTCCGTCGCAAAAACAAGGTTTTACCCAAACCTTAACATTCACTATCTTTGATATCATGGCGTCTTCATGGCTTGCTAAAATCGATCTCTCCTTGTTGTTGTTGTTGTTGTTGTTGTTGTTGTTGTTGTTGTTGTTGTTGTTGTTCTCCGTCGCAAAAACAAGGTTTTACCCAAACCTTAACATTCACTATCTTTGATATCATGGCATCTTCATGGCTTGCTAAAATCGATCTCTCCTTCGATGTCGAAGATTAGGAGGAGGATTTTTTTTTTGTGGTGATTCACATCTTCTTCCCCGACACTCTTTTGTCGGAAAGATTGAAGTCCCTCAAACACTGGCTACTCAGACTTTGGTGAGGCATGTCAAGATCTGGCTCGACAAGTATGCTCTACCATTCTTTGGATCACATGATTGGAAAATTCCGAGAAAAAGAAGTTCTTGTTCAAGCGATCTCGCGAGATCCTTGGTTTTTTGAGAACTCGACTATTGTGGTGGAACAATTTGATGGTTTCACTTTGGTGCAGTTGGTTCCTGCCGCTATCACGCGAGCATGGCGCGGGTGCATGTGGTTGGTGGTGATCTGACTAGTCCTATCACAGTCTCTAATTTGTGGGTTACCCTAGGCAACTATCTAAGTAGGTATGTGGATTATGATAAATATAGTCCACACGATTTTGCAGATATCCGTCTTTTTGTGGAGGTCAATCTTTGCAACAAGTTGACAACCACGGTCAGTCTACGTCTGAGACCGCAGGTTTGGATTGACTATAATATTGAGTACCTGACTATGAAAGGCTATTGCAATGGTTGTGGTAGCTTTGTTCACTCCTTCAATGATTGTCTAGTTTTTTGTGTTATCGCGGTGACGCAGAAGAAAGTGACGTGTGACACCCGGATATAGTCTGATATCGGGGGTCCTGATAAGGATCGTACACATCTTGTTGTCATTGGAGGTGCGGAGAAAGTGAATGATGCCGAAGTTGTTCTTCCAAGGATTTCAGTATCTATAGGTGATGATGCGGCTGACGTCATTATACCGTCTGCAGAGTTGGAATGTCCTCTAGGTAGGATCTTAGGGGCTACCCAGACTGTTTTGACGTCCTGCCTGAGGAAGAGGAAGTTAGCGGCTCACGATACTGTATCAGGTCCTAGGCCTCAGAATTAGAAGACCCCTCACCCCGTCAGGGGAAGAGGAAGACAAAGCTAACGGCTTGCCATACTTCATGGTCATCCGTTAGGGGATGAAGGTTTCACCTCAGAAGAAGATGGTGCTTCTTCCTGCGGAAACGGCTATCGAGGACCTTCAACAGTTTGCTGCTCTATAGACATGGTACCTGGATAGTTAAAGAGATGCAATTATCTTTTTAGTATAGTGGTTCTCTGGTTTGCTATTTTAGGATATTGATTTTGCACGTTGTAGTGTTATAGTATTTAAGGAGTTTCATTTTGTGGGCCAGAAATTCGGTAAAATTATGTATTATGACTATTATGAAATGAAATTTATTGCTATGTCTAAAAAAAATTGAATTATTTATTTCAATTAGGCACAAATTAGAATTATTAAAGTTAAAAAAAATATGAAATTGTAAATATTAAATTAAGAAGTGTGAATAAGTAGGTATGATTGAGAGCCTGCTCACAAACATTGGCGGCACTCGATCGACTGCCCCAACTTAAAATGATTCTTTATCTTTCACCTCACACTCACTCTCTCTCACTGATAATTTTTTTACCAGATCTGGTCAGAGAAAGCGAGGAAGAAAAGGTTAAAATTCTGTGTTAGATCGAGAGAATTTGTGGGGGCTGAGGTGCAAGGCAATTGAGAGCACTCAGCAGTGAGTGAGTGAAGGGGTGGGTGGGTGTGCTGGCTGGAAACGTCCTATAGTGTACTACGAGCTTAGCCAGTGGGTACTAATGGATACGCATAATGCATGCTAAATGTCACGACGCGCCCATTTTTCCCGCAAGTATCTTGACTCCGGCATGACTTGGGGAAGGGCTTGGAAGGATCCGGAGAAGTATAGAGGGTTGAACATAGTTCCAAGAGGTTCCAGCAGCTTATAGCAGCTTGGAGAATGCATGGAAGGCTCTAGAAACGCAGCAAGAGTGTTCTAGAACTTGGCGGAACCAACCGGGTAATTCTTGGCATCTCTAGATGCTTGGAACTCTATGGAACTTTGTGGACAGCTTAGCACGTTTTGGGCAGATCTGGAAGTCCCTCAAACCAGCAACCAACATGGAGAAGGATCTAGAAGAAGCCACCATGTTCATGGAGCTTCCTTGAAGGTTTGACTTTTCCAACATGAGGCAAACTGCCTAGAACTTTCTAGGACATGTATAGGTCGGTTTTCAGCCCTATAAATAGGTGCTTAGAGGTTTGATCAAGGCATCAAGTGGTCATCCAAACAAAGCCACAAGCCTTATACACACTTGTAAAGGTTTTACTTGTTAATACAAGCTTTCCTTTCTTCAAGTGCTCTACTCTTTCGTGAGTTGTTCTAGCCATCTTTGGGGATCAAGGCTGCTTAGTAAGAGAAGTTACTAAGGCCGCACGAGTACTTTATCGAAGGAAAAGATAAGCTCGTGACAGTTGGTATCAGAGCAGTGTTCGACGCCTCGTTCAAAATGGTGAAAAGTGGTGCCGGCAAAGCTACCGTGAAGACAGGTGCTACCGGGTTAGCTATTGAGCCCAATGTTGGTGGTACGTCTTCAACACAACCTTCCGAGGTCACTCGAGAGCAGGGACGGGAAGGACTTGTTGATCCCGTGGTGTCGCGACGCGAGAAGTCCAAGGATATCGCAGCTGCGTTCGACTCACGCTTGCTTCACATCGAAGAAGTCGTGGGGGGCATGGAGGCCCAGTTGGAGGATCTAAGTCCAAGGGTGGATGACTTAGAGGCGGAGGATGCCGCTATCCATACTGCGATTAAAGGCATGTTGCTACAGCTAGAAGAGTCCTTGCGCGGGGAGATCAACAAGGTGCGCGACGAACTTGCTCAAGCCGTTGCGCGTGTGGAAGACATGCATGGGGACATCAACCTATGCAAACGGGCAGTTGCTATGGGAGGAGCAACAAGTAGCGCCGCTGTGGAGACAAGGCGCGTGGAGGTACCGAAGCCAAAGACATACGGGGGCTCACGGAACGCACGCGAAGTCGACAACTTCTTGTGGGGGCTAGATCAATACTTTAGAGCAGTGGGAGTCACGGAGGATGATGCAAAGATCACCACGGCTGCTCTATACCTCACGGACACCGCCATGTTATGGTGGAGGAGAAGAAGGAGCGATGTTGAGAAAGGTATGTGCACCATCTCTACCTTTGATGAGTTCATTAGAGAACTTAAGCGCCAATTCTACCCCGAGAATGCCGAAGATGAGGCAAGAGCTCGCTTACGACGGCTCAAGCATACGGGCACTATCCGAGATTATATCAAGGAATTTACTAATCTTGTGCTTGAGATTCCCGATTTGCCTGATAAAGATGCCCTCTTCTACTTCATGGACGGATTGCAACCATGGGCAAAGACGGAGCTACGACGGCGCGGGGTTCAAGATCTTGCCGCCGCCATTGCTACCGCCGAGAGCTTGATCGATTACGTTGGCCAAAAGGAGTCCGTTACCAAGGGAAAGGAGAGGAAGGCCAGCCAGGTTAAAAGTGGGGGAGAGAGACCGCAACGTCGTGAGGAGTCTCGACAAGGCAGCAGCTATGCGGGGAAGAACCGATACAAAGGCAAGCAACAAGGAGGTAAGCCTTCTAACCCACCTAATGACAATAAATGCTTCCTTTGTAATGGACCACATTGGGCAAGGCACTGCCCACAAAGGCAAGCCTTAAGTGCGCTTTTGGGAGGACATCAAGGAGAGAAGGAAGCCGAGGGAGGTGACGGTGCACAGATGGGTTCGTTGCAGCGCTTTAATGCCATTCAAACAGTCGCTAAATCGCAAGGCAAAGGCCTATTGTTTGCCGACATCACGGTGGCAGGGAAGCCAACGTCGGCAATGCTCGATACGGGTGCAACCCATAACTTCATGTCTATTGAAGAAGCTCAAAGGCTTGGAGTTAAGAGCAGCGGTGAAGGAGGAACTATCAAGGCAGTGAACTCGCCTGCACGGCCTATACATGGAGTGGCACGAGGAGTTCGAACCACCGTTGGAGCGTGGCATGGGAATCTCGACTTCTCAATAGTGCCGATGGACGACTTCAAGGTTGTCCTTGGGATGGAGTTTTACGATCAAGTACGGGCTGTTCCGGTGCCGCATTCAAACAGCTTATATATAATTAATGGAGAGAAGTCGTGCGTAGTGCCGACAAGACGGGCCGCGAAGCATGAAGCAAAGACATTGTCGGCATTGCAATTCAAGAAAGGCATCAAGCGGGGTGAGGATAGCTATCTGGCAATCCTTAAGGAGCACGATGATGAGGAGTTAAAACCGCTCGATGACGTGCCAAGAGAGGTAGCTACTGTTTTGGAGGAGTTCAAAGATGTATCACCGTCCGAGTTGCCAAAGAAGCTACCGCCAAGGAGGGAAGTCGACCACCAAATAGAGTTAGAGCCGGGAGCAAAGCCACCTGCTATGGCAGCTTATAGGATGGCCCCTCCCGAGCTCGCGGAGCTGAGAAGACAGTTGAAAGAACTATTGGATGCCGGATTCATTCGGCCATCCAAGGCGCCATTCGGTGCTCCGGTCTTGTTCCAAAAGAAGAAGGATGGGTCGCTTCGCATGTGCATCGACTACCGGGCGCTAAACAAGGTAACGGTGAAAAACAAGTACCCCATTCCCCTTATTGCCGACTTGTTCGATCAGTTGGGGCATGCACGTTACTTCTCTAAGTTGGACTTGCGTTCGGGATACTACCAAGTCCGAATCGCCGAAGGAGATGAACCAAAGACGGCATGTATTACAAGGTACGGTTCGTACGAGTTTCTTGTTATGCCCTTTGGTCTAACGAATGCGCCAGCCACCTTTTGTACGTTGATGAACAAGTTATTCCATCCCTACCTTGATCGGTTCGTAGTTGTGTACTTAGACGACATCGTGGTCTATAGCAAGACGTTGGGGGAGCACATTGAACACTTGAGGGAGGTGTTCAAAGTCTTGCGAGAGAACGAGCTGTTCATTAAGAAGGAGAAATGCTCGTTCGCTAAACCGGAGGTGCTGTTCCTTGGACATAAGATCCAAGACGGCAAGCTTATGATGGAGGATTGCAAGATCCATGCAATCCAACAATGGGAGCCGCCGACAAAGGTACGTGAGCTTCGGTCTTTTCTTGGGCTAGTTAATTACTATCGGCGCTTTATAAAGGGATATTCAGCAAGGGCCGCACCCCTTACCGACCTCCTCAAGAAGGATAAGACATGGGAGTGGTCATCTAAGTGCCAAGAAGCCTTCGACGATTTGAAAACTGCCATATGTGAAGAACCGGTGCTAAGTCTTCCCGACCATAGCAAGCCATATGAAGTTCACACCGATGCATCCGATTATGCTATTGGTGGGGTACTAATGCAAGAGGGGCATCCGATAGCATATGAAAGTAGAAAGCTGAATGATGCCGAAAGACGCTACACTGTGCAAGAAAAGGAGATGACTGCCGTCATCCATTGCCTACGTACGTGGCGACACTACTTGCTTGGTACCAAGTTTGCGATCATGACTGATAATGTGGCGACAAGCTACTTCCAAACTCAGAAGAAGCTTAGTCCAAAACAAGCAAGATGGCAAGATTTCTTGGCCGAGTTCGACTATGTCATGGAGTACAAGCCGGGGAAGGCAAACGTGGTCGCCGATGCTCTAAGTCGGAAGGCGGAACTTGCAAGCATATCGAAAGTGACTAGCTCACTGATGGATAAGATTAAGGAGGGACTTAAGACCGATCCACAAGCTCAAAGCTTATTGTCCTTAATCAAGGAAGGCAAGACACGAAGGTTTTGGCTAGAAGATGAGTTGATCTACACCCGAGGCCGTCGTGTCTACGTACCGAAATGGGCAAACCTACGTCGGGAGTTGACAAAGGAATGCCATGATTCATTGTGGGCGGGACATCCAGGGGTCAGGCGAACCCTTGCACTACTCAAGTCCATCTACTATTGGCCAAGGATGCGCGATGGGGTAGAGGAATATGTTCGGACTTGTCTTGTATGCCAACAAGATAAAGTCTTGCAACAACAGCCAGGGGGCCTTCTTGAACCTCTCCCCACACCCGAGGGACCATGGGAAAGTGTCTCCATGGACTTCATCACTTGCCTGCCGAAATCAGAAGGATTCGGGAGCATTATAGTAGTGGTGGACCGATTCAGCAAGTATGCCTCTTTCATGGCTGCTTCGGCTGAATGCACCGCGGAAGAAACGGCCAGACTTTTCCTCCGCAATATTGTGAAGCTTTGGGGCGTGCCGAAGAACATAGTAAGTGATCGTGACCCACGCTTCACGGGGAAGTTCTGGACCGAGTTGTTCAAGTTGCTGGGATCCGACTTGAACTTTTCGACGAGCTTCCATCCGCAAAGCGACGGACAAACGGAGCACGTCAATGCCTTATTGGAGTTGTACTTGCGACATTACGTGAGTGCAAACCAGCGGGACTGGGCCAAACTGTTGGATGTGGCGCAGTTTTCTTATAACTTGCAGCAAAGTGAGGCTACTGGGAAGAGTCCCTTTGAGGTTGTTTTGGGGCAACAACCTGCTACACCTATATCTCTTGCCACCCGATATGAAGGAAGAAGTCCAGCAGCATTCAAATTCGCTAAGTCTTGGCACGAACAAGCAGAGTTGGCTCGTGCCGCACTAAACAAGGCATCCAAGCGAATGAAGAAGTGGGCGGACAAGAAGAGAAGACATGTAGAGTTCAAGGAAGGAGATTTAGTCCTCGTGAAACTCTTACCGCAGCAGTTCAAGTCCTTTAGAAAAGTGCACAAGGGCTTGATTCGGAAGTACGAAGGGCCGTTTGAAGTAATCAAACGCATCGGTAAGGTTTCTTACAAACTCAACCTTCCTTCTAAGTTAAAAATTCATCCGGTCTTTCATGTGAGCATGCTAAGGCCATATAATGAAGACGAGGGGGATCCATCAAGGGCGGTATCTGCTCGCGCACCCACTGCCGTAGTGACATCCTTTGACAAGGAAGCAGAAGAAATTCTAGCCGACCGAGTCATCCGACGTCGCGGGGTGCCGAATTATCGTGAGTACCTCGTCAAGTGGAGAGGTTTACCCGACGCAGAGACAAGTTGGGAGACCGAGGATACGTTGTGGCAATTCAAGGACATGATCCAGCGATATCATGAAGACGACGCGACGAGGGCGTCGCGTGCTTAAGTGGGGGAGAATGTCACGACGCGCCCATTTTTCCCGCAAGTATCTTGACTCCGGCATGACTTGGGGAAGGGCTTGGAAGGATCCGGAGAAGTATAGAGGGTTGAACATAGTTCCAAGAGGTTCCAGCAGCTTATAGCAGCTTGGAGAATGCATGGAAGGCTCTAGAAACGCAGCAAGAGTGTTCTAGAACTTGGCGGAACCAACCGGGTAATTCTTGGCATCTCTAGATGCTTGGAACTCTATGGAACTTTGTGGACAGCTTAGCACGTTTTGGGCAGATCTGGAAGTCCCTCAAACCAGCAACCAACATGGAGAAGGATCTAGAAGAAGCCACCATGTTCATGGAGCTTCCTTGAAGGTTTGACTTTTCCAACATGAGGCAAACTGCCTAGAACTTTCTAGGACATGTATAGGTCGGTTTTCAGCCCTATAAATAGGTGCTTAGAGGTTTGATCAAGGCATCAAGTGGTCATCCAAACAAAGCCACAAGCCTTATACACACTTGTAAAGGTTTTACTTGTTAATACAAGCTTTCCTTTCTTCAAGTGCTCTACTCTTTCGTGAGTTGTTCTAGCCATCTTTGGGGATCAAGGCTGCTTAGTAAGAGAAGTTACTAAGGCCGCACGAGTACTTTATCGAAGGAAAAGATAAGCTCGTGACATAAAGCTCGATTCTCTTCCATGTACGTACGATCTTCCCAGAGCAGCTAATCTCATAAGTTACTGCAGCTAGCTACCTCATGATAGAGTTACTGTTGTTGATGAGACACATACATACAGAGCTGTTGAGTTTCATAACTATATGGATGACGAAGACTAAGCAATCATCGTGGACGCATCTGACTGAGCTGTCCAGTCTCGACCACGCGCCTCCCATTGCGAGGGGTGATAGAGACGGCTAGGGCTCTCCTCCATGATCATGATCATCTGCAGCAGCGCCGTATGTGTACAGCTGCTGACTCGATACATTCGTGTCGCTCCGTGTACGTATGCCAATCGGTTTATCTCCTGTATCTTCGTGGTGTCTGTGTTCTCTGAGGTGTAGCTGTTAAGTTTCAATCTCGACCGATTCAATCGAAAAGTTTATGGTGTTCTAAAGTATTAATTTTTTTTTTTAATTTTAGAGTGTTACAGTAATTTCTGTGATCTCTATTTTAAAAAAAAAAATATAACACAATATTCTAAAATTAAATAATTTCAATACTCCAAAATATTAGAGAATATCACGTGATTCAACACACCCATACTATTTGTTTTATATGCTGGCGCTGAAAAGTATTTTGCTTGCTTTGTTTCTTTGCTTTCATCATGGTTCATGGAATTATGGATTCATATATATAGTTCATATCATACCATGAACTTGGAGCAAGAACTTCTCCATCAATGGTTATAGGCACCCATCATCATATTTATAACTTGTCAAAGATGATCGAAGACTAGCTATTGATTCATTTGCAGATCAGATCGAACTGATCGACGACTATTTCTGTATCATCGACGTCCATTTACTTTAGATTATTATTTGAGTAGATGCATTAATTCAAAAATGTTTTATGCCGAGTTCAAATATCACTTAAATTTATTTCATCCGACTCATATATTTGAGACTATTTAAATAAAAGGTGGATTATTTTAGGAAATATGGTAAAGTGTATAGAGATAGTTGAAGCAATGTCGTGTATCTTTATTCTCGAAGAAAAACTTTCTTCATATAGGAGAGTGCTAGATGTTACATATATATTAGGAATTCTAATACATCACTAAATAAGATTTATTCCCTTATTCTCTATAAATTTTACCATAATTAGGAACATCAATATCCTTCAACACTCCCCCTTATACCAATTATGGTGGGTGATGCTTCTTCATTGATTTCTTGATGCCTCAACAAAAACTTTGTTGAGCCAACAACCTTTATGGAAGAAAAAGTGATCTCGCCAAATAAAAAGAGTGCAAGTCGTCATAGACGATGATATGACACAAAGTCATGTTGCCTTATTAAAAACTTGTCAAGTAATAAAAAAAATTGGGACAAAAACAACTTTGTTCAAGGAAAAAGACTACAACATGTCTTTCACATTTAGAAACACTTATGTGAATACCAGACTCCTCCTGAAGTCTGCATCTCCCTCTGATATCAACCATCAAGGTAGCTTAGACAATTTGAGCAACCCTATGCTCTTCACATGCTTCTCAAATGTGGATTTAGGCAATGAATTAGTAAATAAATCTGCTACATTATTCTCAGATAGAACTTGGTTCACTTGGATCTTGAGAAACTCTTTTTGTTGTTGATTGTAGAAGTATTTAGGTGATATATGCTTGGTGTTGTCGTCTTTGATGTAACCCAGCTTCATCTACTCGATGTAAGCAGCATTATCCTCTCAAATTCATGTAGGTTCATTAGTGGTTGATTCCAAACTACAAGATCCTGAATATATGCAACTATGAACCTCAACCATATATATTCTTTAACAGTCTCATGTAGAGCAATAATCTTAGCATGATTTAAGGATGTAGCGACAAGAGTCTGCTTTGTAGACCTCCAAGATATCGCGGTGTTTTCCGTGGTAAAAACATAACCTGTTTAAGATCACCTCTGTATGGATCAGAGAGATATCCAGCATCAGCAAATCCTGTCAACACATCCCAATGATTATTGATGAAAGGGTGAAGGGGTGGCGTTACCATCCTTGACGGCATTGCCCCTAGCGACAATAACTCTCTGTATTGCTTCTCTATAGGGATAAAATAAGCCCATATCTATTGTACCCTTCAAGTACCTGAAGATATTCTTAATGCCTATCCAATGACGTTGCGTGAGCGCTGAGCTGAATCTAGCTAACAAGTTCACAGAAAATGAGATGTCTGATCTTATGCACTGAGCTAAGTACAGTAATGCACCTACTGCACTTAAGTAAGTCACTTCAGCCCCTAAGACTTCTCCATCCTCATCATTTGGACAAAATAGATCCTTCTTTGGATCTAGGCTGTGGACCACAATAGGGGTACTAACAGGATGTACTTTATCCATGTTGAACCTTTTCAACATCTTGTGGACATAAGCTACCTGGTGGACTAGTATTCCACTACTACAGTGTTCTAGCTTGAGGCCTAGACAAAATCATGTCTTCCCAAGTTCTGTCAGCTCAAACTCGGATTTCAAGTACTTCGTTGTATCCTTTAACTCATCAAGAGTTCCAATAATATTCATGTCATCGACATCAATTGCTACTATTGAAAATCTGGAACTTATTATTTTAATGAACACGCATGGGCATAGCTCGTTATTCATATATCCCTTCCAAGTCAAGTAGACACTTAGGTGATTGTACCACATTCGCCCAGATTGCTTTAATCCTTACAGTAATCATCTCAATCTTATAGAGAACGCGCTCCGTGGTTTAGTGCAACTTAACTTGGGTAAACTGTATGTCAAGTTTATCTAGATTCGAATCCATAAGGAACTCTCATGTATATCTATGTATCTAGATCCCCATAAAGATATGTAGTAACCACATCCATAAACTGTATGTCAAGTTTTTTGAAAACTACCAAACTGACAAAGCAGCGGAACGTTATTACGTCCATGATAGGAAAGTATGTCTCCTCGTAGTCAATTGCAAGGAGTTGTGAGAAATCTTGCGCCACAAGACGAGCCTTGTATCTTACTATCCCATTTTTCTCATTACGCTTTCTAAGAAAGACCCATTTATGTCCTACATGATTTACATTTGGCGGGGTTAGCACTACCGGGTCAAACACCTATCTCTTTATTAGTGAATCTATTTAAGCTAGATTGCTTCTTTCCATTTGGGCCAATCTTATTTCTGTTGACATTCTTCAACAGAGCAAGGTTCGATGTCATCGTGTTCTATGAGTTACTGTGCAACTGAGAATGCGAAGGAATCATAGGTTCTCTATCCAAAATCTTATGTATGCTAGCATAATTCATAGAAATTTCTCTATTTACTGAACTAGGATCAACCGTTGGAACTCCTTCCAAATTAGTTGTCTCAAGGACATAACTGTAGTCAAGAATAATTTCATGAGATGGATTTTGAGTGTCAATGAACAATGGATCACGTTGTGCCAAACTCCCCCGCTTCCTAGGACAAGTATCCATCGAACCTACAGGTCTCCCCTTTTTCCACTTAGGAGTTGCGCCCTCAGCCACCACATGTCCACATTGTGTGGTGGCGCCACCACTTCCAAAAACAGGAGTGGCAGCCTGACATCCTCATGGCGGGATGCCAATCCCTGCAGACATGTTTGTAGCAGGTATGTGTGATCTCGTCACATTAGCAAGATCAGCAAACATATCAGGCATCGAATATTCTACCTTTTCGAGCTCTATAATTCTTCTTACTTCTATATCAACTAGTGCGGAGTGGGGATCAAGATGGGAAAAATTGGGAACCGACCATGACAATTCATGTCTTTCCTATGGAACATTGTTTTTTCTTCCTCCCCTTAACTACAGAAAGGTTGTCTCATCAAAGTAACAATCCAAAAATCATGCAGTAAAGAGATCGCCTGCCAAGGGTTCTACATAGCGGATTATTGTTGGAGATACATATCCAACATAAATACTCATTAGTCTCTGAGGACCCATCTTGTGGCCTATTTAGACAATAATGGGTGAAGGCCACAACCACAATGATGGGTGGAGATCTTCGGATTTGATCCACCCAAGATGTTCGACAAGGCATAAAGTCGATGAAGAGTTGTCTATGACGAAGAATAGTATGTGTAGTTCTGTTGTCAATGAGACATTCAAGCTCTTCTGGAAACATACCTACAAAGAAGCAAGTCATGTATGAGAAAACCGAAAGAACTCAAAAATTCTATTTCTGGGGGAGTTTTTGACATGTCGAGGTAATTTTCGACCCGTCATCCCATCCTCCGCGGAGGTACTTTTGACCCGCCGAGGTAATCCTTGACCCGTCGAATTTGGCTGACCTCCATGTACTCAAATAGACATAACTTAATCAAGAAAACAGCTATTAACGATCCGGATAAAGTTCTAGAAATTAGACATCCTTAAATTTCCAACCATATATTATTCATATGCTGGATCATTCTGAGTCAATCCCAGTATTTCATCCAAGCCAACTGATCTGCATAAGGCATAGTTTGTTTTGTCCTGTTTTCTGACCGTAGTCCACTAAAATAGGAATAACGTTTTCTAGAGAATAGATAACAACAATCCAAAAATAGTTCTAAAACCTAGACATTCGTGGATTTCCAACCATATATTATTAATATGCTGGTGCATTCTGGGTTAATCCCAGTTTTACGTCGAAGCTGGCTAATCTATAGTGGCAGATTCATTTTTCTGTTTAGTGATGTTTTCGGGGGATTTTAGCACTCTTAGCTGTCCCAATTGATATATGGATGAATTTTCTAGTTACTAGGACATCTATAATTGGATAGCTATTTTCACTTATGACCAAGCGAAGAGAGATCAATGTAGTTGGGACACAATGTCTTCTCAAATGCCTTTATCGAAAATCTCTTGTTCTAGAAATCACAAGTTACTAAGGTATGCCCTAGTAGAAGATAGATTTGTAGCAACCACAAAACATCTATATAACACATAAAATTTAAATAAGTCTGTTATTAATAAGCTAATACAATGTTTTTATTAATAATGTCAACGAAATACATCAAAGTTTACTAATCCAAAAGAAATTTGACCAAAAAAATGTCAAAAATAGCACTTAGGCACACATGCTTTTATTCATTGAAAACATAAAGCCCTAATCAAAATCCAGTGTCTCTTCAATTGAGTCTCTGCCAATTTTGAAGTTTGCTTTAACGAGATTAGCCTATGCTCCATCTCCATCTATAGTTTCATTTTTGTAATCTTCTAATGCAAGTTTTTCGCGGTATACTTTGTAGTGATCTGCAAGTCCCTTACTTGCTCTACAGTTCTTGAACCAACGGTCGCTTGGTCCATACATGTGGCAAACTCCATTACCGCGTTTTTCTCCCTTATCTCAAGATTGCTGAATTTTGGCATTGTCTTTGTCAGCATGGGTGGCGACGCCACCTTGGTTGCTTCGGCCACCATGGCCTCCGCGGACTTTCTTGGTGGAAGCACCTCTCTCACGGAATCCACGTGATGTGTGGTCTAATTATTTTAGGATTCTTCTCCTTACGCTTTACACTGCCATAGTTTGCTTCAGACTCTCTTTGTCCCCACTGGCCTTGAACTATTGTTCACAAGTACACTATCCTGCTTCTTTGCAACATATAAAATCTATATAAGCTGATTATATATTGTGATATTCTCGTTTCTAACCTCATTGCGATATGGATTCGCAAGAATCCTTGCAGCAACTGGGAATGTAGATAGGGTTTTCTCGAGCATATCTGCCTCAGTCGCGTTCTGATTGCAGTATTCAAGCATGGATCGAAGTTTGAGCAACTCAGAATCATAATCTACTACGCTTTTGAAGTCTTGGAACCTAATATGGATCCTCTTATCCTTCAGATCCGAGAGTAGGGTGTCTACAATATTGCCAAAATGATCAGTGAGCGTGACCCATAGAATTTTAGGGTCATTCACATTCATGTATTGCCACAACAATGGTGTCTCTAAATGGAACTTCATGATAAAAATGGCATGTGCCTTATTTGCTAATACTAGTTTATTCACACGATTCTCATTGTGTGGCTCAATCGTGGGGAGTATAGATTTTGATGTCAACACATTCTAGACGTCTCCACACCAACGATGATACTCGATGCCTCTTTGGTCTAATTTATCAAAATCGAGTTTTGTTTCTAAAATCCTGAAAATAAAAAAGATGTATTAATTTCGCAGTCGTACAAGACTTTCTCGACAACTAATTAATTTTCTAAATATCTTTGGATTAGTACTTCACTTTGAAGTATATGGTCTTACGAACTCTCTTTGTTCATCTTAATTAATGTTGTTTATGAACACTCTTTGTTCAAATCAATTTGGTGAACTCTCTTTGTTCACTATGAACGCTCTTAGTTCATGTAGGAACTCTCTTTGTTCCGAATTCCCACCTTCAGGAAATGTGTAGTATAGAAAGGATGGATGAGATGCTATCCCGAAACCCCTACTGAAAAATTAAAATTCCCAAGAAAATAGTAGGTTATTTGTATTTAAAGTGCAATGTTGTGTTCATAGAAAACTTACTTGAAAATGATTATAGAACAATTAACTTCTTCCTCTTCTTCCTCCGGATCCGCACTTGCTTATGGTCGGCTAGGTTTTAGCCCATTGATGGTAGTGCTCCGGGTGGTGGTGAGAGGTAGGGGGTGAATTTTGGTGGTGGTGCTAGGGTTAGAGCTTTGGGCTTGATAACGTGTTTTAGGAAACATGGTAAAGTATATAGAGATAGTTGAAACAATATTGTATGTCTTTATTCATGAAGAAAAAACTCATTTATATAGGAGAGTACAAGATGTTACATATATGGTATGAATTCTAATACATCACTAAATAAGATTAATTCCATTATTATCTATAAATCCTACCATAATTAGGAACATCAATATCCTTCAACATGGAAGAAAACTTAAATTGAATGTATGAGCTGTTGAAGAAGAAAAGTATATAAGATGTGCAATAGGCTGAAAACTGCATTTTATTCATTGATAAATGTTCTTTAAATAGGCTTTACAATCTAATATAATAAATCTCTCGGTAAATCAGGGATTAAGACAATCTCTATATCTACTCTAATGAGGACAAGACACACACCGAAATACCAAGAATATAATTCCCTTAAACACTCCCACTTGTGTCGCGATCCTAATGTATTATGCATAACATGTTGCCTCACTAAAAACCTTGCCAAGCAAACAAAAACCTCTTGGGTAAAACAAAAGTTTGGTCGAAGGGAAAAAGAGTACAACGCATCAACTACAAAGCGACCACAAGTGATGTAGACTCCCCCTGATGTCTACGAAATGAACTTCCCTAATTGGTAACTCAATCTTGAGGTTTATACATTCTTTGAATACTGATGCATCTCACATGCTTAGCAAATGTAGATTTAGGCAGTGACTTGGTAAACAAGTATGCAACATTATCTGCCGAACAAACTTGATTCATATGAATGTTCAATAGATGTTGTTGTTACTGATTGAAGAAAAACTTCGGCGATATGTACTTGGTATGATGACCCTTAATGTATCCCAACTTCATTTTCTCAATGCAAGCCGTATTATCCTCAAAGATACAAGTTGATGTTGTAGTAGTGGAAGGTAATCCACTAGTTCCTTGAATGTAGTGTATGATTGATCTAAAGCCAAACACACTCTTTAACCTCTTCATGTAAAGCAATGATCTCAGAATGGTTCGAGGAAGTAGTAACCAGGGTCTGCTTCGTTGATATCTAAGAAATCATTGTGTTCCCCATGGTAAACACATAACCGGTTTGGAAACATCCTTTGTATGGGTTAGAGAGATACTCAACATCAGCAAAACCAACCAAGACATCACAATGTGTCTCTGTGTAGGGGACTGCATTGAATGTAGGAACAATGCTCGCAACCTGACCATTACTAGACAGGTTGAGCAGCTTTTTCGAAGGGTCGAAGGTATGGCTCTGATCTATCCAGGGTGCAAATTTCGACGAGTCGAGGGACATATTTGAAGGGTCGAATCCCTTGGAATCAGCATGCTGCATTTCAACCATTCATTTTTCGAGAACTTCATGATTCTCTATGTATTCTTTGTATGGAGCTAAGTCTATGGAACCCTTCAAGTACCTGAAGATGTGTTTTATACCATTCCAATGATGTTGTATAAGCGCAGAACTAAACCGAGTTAACAAGTTCACAGAGAATGCAATGTCCTGTCTTGTGCATTGAGCTAAATCTAACTAAGCTTCAATGGCACTAAGGTATGGCACCTCAACTCCCAATAGTTCCTCATCATTATCTTTCAGACGATATAGATCTTTATTGGGTTCCAGACTATATACGACCATTGGTGTGCTAAGAGGGTGTGTTTTATCTATTTTAAATTGAGTTAGCATCTTTTGGACATATGCAGAATGGTGAATAAGTATTCCACCAACTCGATGTTCTAATTCCAAACCAAGAAAAAATCGAGTCCTACCAAGGTCTTCATCTCAAACTCGGATTTCAACTAGCTAACCGTCTAATTGATTTCATCAAGAGACCCAATGATATTCATATCATCAATATAGACTGCTACAATGGAAAATCATGAACTTGTTCTATTAATGATCATACAAGGGCATATATCATCGTTCTTGTATCCATTCCCAATCAAGTAGTCACTGAGATGTGTGTTCCACATTCTACCAGATTGTTTCAATCCATACAGTGAATACTTCAATCTAATCATATAAGCACTCTGTGGTGTAGAGTTACTTGAATTGGGTATGACCAGGCCTTTCAGCATTTTCATGTATATCTCGGAATCAAGGTTCTCATATAGATATGTTGTCACCACATCCATCAGCTGCATGTTTAGTTTTTCAGATACTACCAAACTGACAAGGTAGTGAAAAATAATGATGTCCATAACCGGAGAGTATGTCTCCTCATAATCAATGTCGGGGATTTGAGAGAATCCTTGCGCCACAATTCTTGTTTTGTACCGCATGACTTCATTCTTCTCATTACGCTTCCGAACAAAGACCCATTTATGTCCAACCGGCTTCATATTTGGTGGGCATAGAACTATCGAACCAAATACATACATGTTCTTTAGAGAGTCTAGTTCGGCCTGCATTGCTTCTTTCCATTTAGGCCAATCCACTCTCCGCTGACATTCAACAATCGAGCGAGGTTCCATTTCGTCGTCGTCAATGATATCCTGAGTGACGGAATAAGCAAAAGCATCATCTACTACCTTGGACGTTCTATCCATTACAATGTGCGCATAATTGTATTTTAGTGAGATTTCACCCTTTACTGACATCACATATGGATCTGAAGCGTCCTCCAGAGATGTCATTTGTGATTCTAGGACATAACTGTAGTCAGAAACAATCTTATGTATGGAATTCACAATGTTGATGATGAAATGATCATTTTGTGCCTGGATGGCCTGCCTTTTCACCGGAAGCTCATCTGTGGATTTTCTTGGTCTCCCCCTCTTCTTGGTGGGAGCCGAGGCCGATGCTACTCCACCCATAGGGGCAAGAGGCACGTTACTCTGCCCTGGACTTGCTTTAAATCGTCTCTTGGGAACTTCCAACCTTGCAGGAACATTTGCAGCAGGAATCTGTGATCTCGTCATTTGAGCAATATCAGTGAAGGAGTCATGCATCGATTCTGCTACATTCTGAAGATTAAGTATACGTCACACTTCAATCTCACTTTGAGATGTGCGTGGATCTACTTGAAACATAGTGGAATGAGCTTTCCACATCAATTCCTGACATTTTACTAGAATAGAGGCATTCCTATCTCCCCCTAACATTGGAAAGTATGTTTCATCAAAGTGACAATCTGCAAATCTTACAGTAAAGAGATCTCATGTCGAAGGTTCTAAGTAACAGACAATTGCCGAGATTCATAACCAACATATATGCCTAATCGACGTTGATGACCCATTTTAGTGCTTTGTGGTGGCGTAATTGGCACCTACGCAACCAAATATGCGTAGAAAATAAATGTCAGGCTCATATCCAGTTACCAAATGGTGTGCACTGAATGGTTGGCGTGCTACAGGTCTCAATAGAAGAAGCATTACTGCATGTAATACTGCATATCCCCAAGCAAATACAGACAAATATGTATGCATAACCATTGCTCTGGCCACAAGCTGTACTGCTTGATTTGTGCCTCTTCTAAACTTTTTTGAGAATGATCATGAGGGACGAGATGTTCAACGTCTATCCCAATCGATATATAGTAATCATCAAAAGTCTTTGATATGAATTCTCCTGCATTATCCAATCCAATCGAATTGACTTGATTGGATTGTCCGAGTGGTGAGTCTGAAGCTTAATAATATGTGCAAGGAGTTTTGTAAAAGTAGCATTTCTTGTCAATAACAAAGCAACGTATGACCATCGTGTTGATGCATCTACCAAAATAATAAAATATTTAAATGGTCTACATTCCGGTTTAATAGGTCTATAACCATGGATTCTCTGTAAAAGTGGTATATTTTCAATATTGTCAACCGCAAAGGAGGGCCTAACCTGCAATTTTGCCAATGAGCAAGGTTTACAAAAAGAGCGATGAGCATCAGAGATTGCCATAAAGGAATCTTGTGGAATAACACTAGGTGTTGAAACCGTATTAAGATTGTTAATCTCATACACTCCATCAAATCTGATAGTTTTGGAGATTTTCACATGCTTCTTGACTTTGAAAAATGGATGACCATGAGAGTTTTTCAATATTTTGATCATCATGTCACGACTTGGGTGTCCCAGTCGAAAATGCTAAAGCTTGTATGAGGTCGTGTCACACACAGTAATCAGTGTGACAACATTAGATTCAATGACCTGAATTGTAGTAAGATATACTCCACTATGAATTGCCCCTAACTTCTCCAAGGTATGCTTTCTACCGCACTCATCTGAAGTTATGCATAAAAATTCTTTTCCATTCTTACTATGAGTTTCCAGGTGTAAACCATTGACTCTAATGTCCTTGAAACTTAGCAATGTTTGGTTGGCATTTGGCGTGTAAAATGCATCAGTGATATGAATTTTTGTACCATGTGGTAGCAAGAATTGTGCCGATCCGCGAGCTTGTTTAACCAGTGCGGAATTAATCATGGTTGTCACTGATGATGTATATGACAGAAGATCAATAAATAATTGCATATTCCGCAGGATAGTATGAGTAGTACCACTATCTGCTAGACACTCGATCTCGTCGTCAAACATCTACAAAAGAATTTGAATTAATTAGTCTTCAAGACTTGTTGGCCACTTTAAGTAAAGACATAAAGATTTACCAAAGGGTTGTGACCCTTAAAGAATACTTATATGACATAAGCAAACCGATGTAAAATACATCAAAAACACCATTCTCGAGTAGCATTTTCGACAGGTCGAGGAAACTTCTCGACGCGAAGAAACCCAAAATAAAATTTTGATTTTCCGATAACTATTTCGTCGATGGGTCGAGGATGATTTTTGTTTGGTCGAAAGTTGGGAAAATTTGTCACAGAGGCAAACATTCGACGAGTCAAGGGTGTTTTACGACAGGTCGAGTGAAACAAAAAACCAATATCGATTTTCCGATATCTTTTTCGACGGGTCGAAAAAGTGCAAAGAACCATTCAGGAGTGAAACCATCGACGGGTCGAGGAAATGCTCGATGGGTCAAAAATCTCTAGAATCAAATCATCCTTGATTTTGTCTCATTTTTATGGAACTTTGGTGTCATAATGCCATATGATTTTGTAGAATTTGAACCTCGTAAGCAATATGTATGAACATGACCATTCTTAATACTTTCAAATACCGAAAGAAAGAACATTTATTGCTTTGCCAACATCAAAACTTACATCAAAAATATTGTTCTTATTCAAATAACCATGACTAAAAATAAAGTCAAATACAATGCTAAACTTGATTACATAGTAGAGATATCATCTAAGCAAAATCTGTAGTCACTAAGTTTACGTTTGGGATATCTTCTACAACTAGATTGGCTTCATTGCCATCATCCATATCTTCATCCGCAGTGTAGTTGGTCTCATGAGTCGAGTACTGCTTGCATCTCTTGTAGGCATTCTGGACATCTTTAGGCACAACACTGCTTGTGCATATGCTTGCTTTAACCACACCTATATCAAGGTGTTGAGCTATGTGTCAAAAGAGTAGACCTCGAAGAATTTCCATTGTTCCTGGAACCAGAACTTGATGGATTCTTGTTGTTCGAGTTGTCCTAGCGAGTCCAAGTCAAATTCCGACTATTTCCTTCTCTGCCATGACCTGTACCACGTCCACCTCTACCACCACGAGTTTGATAAGGTTCCAAATGATTGTTCTGCTTATCCTTTCGTGCCTTTCCAGTATGTTGAGCCTCATGAACTTTCTTTGTACTGACTGGTCTGTCATTGTTGTGAAGAAGAATCTCCTTATGCTTTTCTTTCTTTGTCAGCATACTCATAAAATCACTGAATGATCTAAGTCTTCCTTGATCATACTCAATCTGATATTGGTGAGCAATGGTGTCCATAAAGGTAGAAAATGTAGTCAATGACTTCTCAACTATGACCTTGTCGTTCTTGACGGTGCCACAAATAGCAAGTTTAGACTGTTGCTCTAACATATCCTGGTAAAAATCATTGATCTTGGGATAATCTAGTAATCGGATTTGATCACATCTCTCTAGGAGTTCAGGAAGTTGTGCATCATGCACATTGTTGAACTGTTCTTGTACAGTCACCCACAAATCCGCGGGGCCGTTCTTTAACAAGTACTACTTCCTTATAGCAGGATGAATATGTCTCCAAAGAAACATTAGAGCTTGAGCTTTTTGAGCTATAGTATCTTCATTGGCTTGAGTGCCTGATGGTAGTGGTTTGATAGTGTCCGTGAGTTTCTTTCCGATGTGAGTATTCTTCACATCAGAAACCCACAAGTGGTACTCTGCTCCTTGAATGTTAAGGATGTCAAATTCTGGCGTTGTTAACTCAGTCATCTATAAAAGACAAGAGATGAAATTAGTTTACCGATCAAAAAACTATGATCACTAATCAAGTTTAGGGAATAAGAAACATGATCCATTGATGTATGGTCACAAATATCGATGCGATAACCGGTGGTTTCATACCACACCCCATAAAATTGTGACTAACTTAGAGTCACAAATTATCGCCTTCATTTTTTTCATGTATATCGTGACTCCCCCATAACCGTCACTATTATTTAAACTTTGAAGAGGAGGATTAAATCCTTCACTCACTCACTCTAGACCTACATTTAGGGTGTTGCAGTAATTAAGTTTTGCAACCTAATTCTAAATCGAAGAAGTTGGTCAATTTACCTCGAGGGTATTATGCTCGGTATGAAAACTTCACTAGGATCGAAGTTTGAAGAGAAAAACGAAATCCGGCGACGGGAGGAATTCCGGCGACGGTTGAGGATTCTACAGCGGTGGTGGACTTCCAACGGCTTTGGGGTGATCGGTGATGGTGATTGCTTCGTGCAAGGGAGGAAGCCGGCAATGGAGCTTGTAGTATTTAGGGGTTAGGGTTTTTTCGGGTTTGAGTTGGTTATCAACTCAAGAGCTGCTAATAACGTGTTGAATGAAAAAAGTATATAAGATATGCATTAGACTGAAAATTGTATGTTATTCATTGATAGATGGTCTTTAAATATGCTTTATAATCTGATATAATAAATCTTTCGGTAAATCAGGGATCCAGAGAATCTCTATATCTACTCTAATTATGACAAGACACACACCACACCGAAATATCAAAAATATAATTCCCTTAAACACGAGCTTAATATTCATTAATATTACGGGGCAATAGTTCAACTCAAATATCGAATAAAATCTTTCTTCCTTTAATTTCATGATAACTCAAACGTTTTTATTATGTCTATATCAAACTTTTATGTGTAATGAGCGTTTCAACTCTGGATTGTAACAATAATATGTTCTTAATTTGTATTCGAGTAAGAATGTTGAGATAAAGTTTTATTCTTGATGTTTAGTTATCAGGACGTCACTTATGATAGTTAAATTATTCCGGTAGAATATGAATTCGGTAAGGATATGGAACTAATCTACGAATACAATCAGTTTGGCCTAGTAAATCTAGCTGGCGTTGGTTTTTGTGAAATTCGTCTTTCGTTTCATGATCTTTAGTGTACTGACATATTCTTCTCCGATGAATCTTTCAGCTAAAGAAGTTTGAGGCCATTGAGCTAGCTATGAGCTACTGAATCAAGAAGCAGCCATAATCTGAATACTAATCCCGTCACCGTGACGTCGCTGGAATATATCACATATTCTCTCCGATCCTGACACAATTTAGGCGCGTGGCATCACATAAAGCTAATTTTATTGTCTTGTTTGGGTGGGATTAGGATCTTGGAACATGATGAGTTGGTTACAGGGTCCTTCGCATGGGTCCATTATTTTACTACCAAATCCACGTGACACGCAAGTGTTTTCTATAACTCTTAATAATTTTTCCTACGAGATCCATTTCTCCTCCATATACGGGTATTTGTATGTTTTGTGCCCCTATTAGTTTAGTAAAGCGCTCGCGCCCCATTGGATTCTTCCATGCTCTAATATACGCCATGCATGCATACGCACACGTAAGAGTCTACGGTGGCTGGAGAAGATGTCATTGCGTCTCGTGTAGAAACTCCATAGCTTCCCGCCACCTAAACATTGATTCCTTCAGCAGAGTTCAAACGCTGACCGTTGATCTACGGCTGCAGCGATGGATATCGGACGGCTAATAAAGATCGAGCTGCCGGACAATAGAGCTTTGGTCAGTGGGATCGATGGTGGTGGTACTCACATGGCGACCACGTGGTGGCGGCAGTGATGGCTCGTCTTTGTCTACACCCTGAGAATACTAATACTGCCATTCGTACGTATACGTGCAAAGTAAGATGTATTTTACATAATTTTATGATAAGAGGTTACTCAGCGTCAGGCTCTCACTCAGTAGTTGCTGGCTTGCAACCGTCCTTCCATATACATATATAATGAAAATGATATACACGTACGATTTATCATGGAAATGGGAGCTCAATCAGCTGAGAGGATCGAGTGATTCGAGTCACTAGGTATCGATTTGTTTCTATGCTAATCGTGGAATAAGACAAACCAAAGAACATTCAAGTTAACATGCAAGAGAGTATTCCATCATCGACAAGAGTTCATAAAATGAGGGTTTAAATTAAATTTTCTTAGGGGAACTTGAAACGGCCAATCAACTGTAAGTACTAGTCTCCAAGCAAGCATACTAGCATAGTACTGCCAAGAGAGGGGAAACATTTAGATTTTAAGACATCTTATCCGAAGAAGACTTTGAAATTTTATTCAATTCCTCGCAAAGGGTCAGCTTATTCAGTACGTGCGTAGTCGACTACTTAAGCACGAACAGTACTAAGCTGAAATCATTACTAACTTGAGCATTTTTTAAGGTTGAATCTTGAAGTTTTCTGATGTTAGTGACCTTATTCCGTTCAGCAATATATACCCGTTAGTTAGATAAAAAAAACACAGTAAAATGATTAGATGCATGATCGATTGAAAACAATATTGGTCAGAATTTCAGGTTTCGGGTGATTATCATATATATATTGGTCAGAATTTCAGGTTTCGGGTGATTATCATAACATATACGGTCACATGATTTTCTTTTGATGTTATGATTCCAACAAGCTATAGTACGTTCTTTTTCCATATGAATTTTTTTTTTTTTGCTATTCAAAGAACTAAACTACTGAGAGCCCTCTTGGGCAGCTAGTGCCTAACTGATCAAAGAGATGGAGCCTGGCTGCAGAAGCCGGAAGAGATCGCCACCAGAAGGAAGGTGAATTGGAGAGATGGCCAATATTTGCAAGCCGATTAGCCACGAAGTTAGCCTCTCTTGGGGCGTAAGTGAAGGAGATTTTCTCAAGGCCAAAAGCAAGAGCTTTGATGTCATTGATGATCATTTTGAGGTGCCAAGGTATAGAGCACTTATTGTTAAGGCTGTTGATGATTAGAAGAGAATCACCTTTAACAAGGAGTCTTTTGTAACCAGCGTTCTTGGTATGAACAAGGCTGTCTCTGAGAGCCAAAGCTTCGGCAAGAGGAACATTGGTTGATCCGAAACTATTGGCACCCACAGATAGCACATCACCATTCCAATCTTGCAAAACAAACCCTCCAGCAACATGGATACTCCCTTTAGATATAACAAACCCATCAAAGTTTATCTTTATCACTTATGAGTTAGGCGGTTTCCACTTGATGATAGGAAGACTTTTATTGATTGAGCTAGGAATCTTCTGCAAAGCTACGAAGCTGTTCTAGGTATTAGCTGCGATCACAGAAATAGCTTGGGGGGAGAAGACCTCATTCCTGAAGATTAAGTTGTTTCTAGCATGCCACACACTCAAGCAGATATTTAGAGCCTTAGGAAGGGCCTCAGAATCATAATTTTTTGTATCAGACAGTTGATCAGTTGTCTAATCAAGTCCTCATTAACATGAATGCCTCCAATATTGATTTGATTCCAGATAGATTTAACTTGAGGACAACTGCAGAAAATATGGTTAGTAGATTCCTCTGCAGAATTGCAGATAGGACAAATATTAGTAGCAATTGACTTCATTTTCAGAAGCATGTCCCTAGTTTTGAGTCTTCCTCTTATCAGAAGCCAGCTGAAAATTTTCAACTTAGAGAGGATAGTTAGTTTCCAAAAAAATTCCAGCAATGTAGAATGTTTATGCTTAGGACAACTATCAACCAATAAGTTGGAAGCAAAATTAATGGAGAACTTACCATTTGAAGCTGGGCCCCAAATAAATTCATCTTGCTAAATCAGGGAGAGAGGGATACTACAGATGGCATGAATAGTGTCTAAATCTAAAATAGTCTTTAACTTATCCTTGTTCCATTTACCATTAAGAATATAATTAGCCATAAGAACATCCTCATTAATAGGAACATTGCTAGAGTAATCAAAAAATTTAATGAGAGGGAAGGAAAATACCCAGTTGTAGTGCCAAAAATTCATAGAATTAACATTACCAATGATCCAGTGCATGTCATCAAGCAGCAGATGTCTACTGTCTAGAATCGCTTTCCAGGCAAAGGAGTTTCCTTGCTTAAATTTCACCTGAAAAAAGGAATTATTTCTCAAGTATTTTTAAGTCATAAACTGAACCCACCAATTTTCTTTATCAGTGATCATCTTCCAGCATAACTTTGTTAAGGCAGCTTTATTGAAGTATTTAGTTTTCCTAACTCCCAGACTACCAAAAGTCTTAAGAGTACATATATCATCCCAGGCGACAGGATTGCATTTGTTAGAGGCACCCCAGAAGAAGTTTCTTGCTTCAGCATCAATTGCTTTAGTTAATTTATCTGGACAAGCAAAGCAGGACAACACATGATTAGGTAAGCTAGAAAGTTTGGTTTTGATTAAAGTTGATTTACCTGCCCTGGATAGGGAACCTTTTTTTTCCATCCTGCTAATTTGTTTGCAATTTTAAGGATCAACTCATTTGCATTCACATAATCCTTCTAGTTTATCACATTGTGAATACCAAGGTACTTACCAATGGTACATTTTTGTTGGATCCCAATAATATTTAAAATTATGTTCTTTATGTGGCTAGTAGCATTAATAGAGAAGTACAAGGAAGATTTGTGGTAATTAATTTTCAAACCTGTAGTAGTGGAAAAAAGATCAAGCTGATTTCTGATATGATTAGCAGCTATAGTGGAAGCTTTGCAGAAAATAAGGCAATCATTACTAAACATTAGGTTAGAGACTCTAAAACCATTAGGAGAGATAATAAAGATGTTGACTTTAAAACCAGGTGATTTAGATTTCGAATGAATGGCTCAACACAGAGAATAAATATGTATGGAGAGAGTAGATCACCTTGTCTGATCCCTCTAGAAGGGGTGAACATGCCATTAGTCTTACCATTTATGAGAACTGAAAAAGAAACAGTAGAGATGCAAGTCATAATCCTATTGACCTAGCTATGGCAGAAGCCAAATTTAAGTAAACAGGCCTTAATAAAATTCCAGTTGAGCATGTCATAAGCTTTTTCCATGTCAAGCTTTTTCCATGCCAAGGATCCCTGCTTCTTTTTTCTTTTATTAAAACTGCTAAACATTTCATGAGCCACCAGAATATTATCATGAATGGATTTTTCAGGAGCAAAAGCTTCCTGGTTATCAGAGATACACTGAGTTAATAAAGGCCTTAACCTGTTAACCATAATTTTAGTAATAGCCTTATAGCAAACATTACATAAACTAATAGGCCTCAGATGATTTATAGTTTCAGGGTCATCAATCTTAGGTATGAGAGCAATATTAGTGAAGTTTATTAAGTTGAGGTTTTCACCTGTCTCAAAGAATTTTTGGATCATGGGAACAAGAGTGGTTTGAACTTCATTCTAGCATTTTTGGTAGAAAATTGCATGTAAACAATTAGGTCATGGGGCATTCAGTCCTCCAATTGAGTTAACAGCTGCAAGAACCTCCTCTTCAGCGACCTGTTTTGTGAAATTGTCATTGTCATTAGCCTGAATACAGGGGTCAATAAATTCTAGAAATTATTTATACTAGCAGAGCTAGGTTGGGATGTATTAGTAAAGCGTTTTTGAAAATCCTTAACAATAACTCTTGTGATACCAGCTGCCATTTTCATCCATGATTTTGGTAATCCAGTTGTTTTTCTTTTTAATTTTAGCTTGTAAGTGAAAAAATTTATTATTTTCATCACCAAGTTGGAGCCAGTCAGCTTTGGCCCTTTGTGCCTAGAAAACTTCCTCATCCTGTTGTATTTTCCTTAGTTCTTGAATCAAAAAATTGTTTCTTTCCTGCAAGTAAATAGAGTTAGGATTCATCATAAATTATTGTTGTATACAGTTGACTTCATCATGCTTTTGTTTCGACTTAACCTATAAGTTACCAAAAGTGTTATGGTTCTACTCAGTGGCTTTGAACATGAAACTTTGACAAATAGTTACAAGATTTTTCACAGGATTTGCATCATACACTTTATTCCAGGAGTGATAAACAAGTTGGTGAAAGCTATCATGGTTGAGCCACATAGTCTCAAATTTATTCGATTTCCTAGACACAATTTTTTCATCTCCCAACTGGAGACTAATGGGGCCATGATCAGAGTCAATTATAGGTAGATTCAGTACATTAGCATCAGGAAAGTCAAGCAGGCAATCAGCATGGACACATGCTCTATCTAACAGCTCAAACATCAAAGTATGGTCTTTATGATTATTGCACCAAGTGTAAGGAACTCCATTGTATTGTGCATTAGACATATTTAGAGAGTTTAAAAATTGACAAAGTTAATCATATATCTTGAAACAACATTGGCACCTCCACATTTTTCACTCACAGAAGTAATATTGTTAAAATATCCCATCAAAATCCAAGAATTTGCATTAGAAGGTTGGATTTGTTCAAGGCAGCACCACAGATTCTGCTGTTTTTCCTTTTGAGCATAAGCATATATAAAAGTGACATACACCTATTTATTAGTCACAAGATTAGTGATAAGGCAATGTATGAAGCGCTCAAGAAAAAAATTAACATTAACATTAGTAGTTCTGGTTTTCCTCAACAAAAGAAGGCTGCCGCTTTGGCCAAGTGCAGGTTCTACGAAATAGTCATCAAAATAAAGGTTTCTAGCTAGCTTAGATCCTACTTCGATTGATGCTCTTGGATCTAAGAAACAAAAGACATCAAGGGCATACAAAATAGCATAGAAATTTTCCTGCACATGGAAACCAGGCCAGGAACTACCCCGGCTATTCGAGGATCCTAACTTCATAGATCAACATCAAAGAAGGGTTTGAGGGCAGACACAACTTCATCCAGATCATGTTGTTCTTTATCGTTGAGCGTTTCTCTAGTGTGCTTCTTAGCACTCTTTGGGAGGTGGACATTTCCATGTAGTCATTAGCACTAAAAAGAGGATTGTTCTCAGCAGAACCTTAAACAATAAAGCTATTGACACTAGCTGGTTCAATGGCATCCTCAAATTTGTCCTGAGGCATGAAGTCAGGGAAATTAAACATTAAAATAGGATTAGGGTCACCTAAGACTAGATGTGGGGGCATCATAGGTGACATGAACTCATCAAGATTTGGAGCACAATTATAAGTAAAATGGTTAGTAAGATCAAGGACATATGTGAAAGAAATTATTGGAGAGTCATTAAAGAGGGGGGGGAGAGAGATAACCACATCATCCTCCAAGAGAGGCTCATTGTGAACATGGGGAACAACAACAACAAAGCTCATTGTATCACAAATAACAATGCCCCCACGACTAGGGTTTGTGACAACATTCTTGAAGGAGATGCCACGCCGCACTGTGGCAGCAGAAAGAGAAAGAGATCTGACTCAAATAGTTGATCTCCCATGACCACGGGATCCAGAATAGATTTTGGCACCAACGAGTATACGTAGAGGACCAACAGTGGTCCAATTTGGATCCTCATGATCCACATCCTCACGTTCTTCATTGACAATTTGGTTGTTGGGAATAATAGTAGGTTCAGAAGGATCGTTTTTGGCAAATCTGCCATAAGGCTGGGGAAAAAACACCATCGTGTCATCATTAACATAGGCACGGATCTCAGGTTGCACATCACGTCTAGTAGGGGCAAAATCTTCATCATTAGAGTGGCGCTCCATAAGTAGGAAGTCTTCATCAATGACACGGTTAAGGTAGTGGTGTATTTTATGCTTATAGCTGCCACATTGAAAGCATATAACGAATAATCCCTCACAGGAGAGAAATATTCTTAGGGGAACATCTTCTTCAATGTCATCAGTGTGAATGACAAGAACATAGGACAGTGGCTTTCGAATATCAATATCTATGCATATCCTAGCAAAGATGCATTGAGTGACTAAGGCCGTATCATTATCAAGCCTTAAAAAGCTTCCCAAGGGGGCAGTAACATCATTGAGAACATCTTCATCCCAATAATGTAAAGGGAGATTGGGGAGGCGGACATAAACTCGAAGAGAGTTGATCTTAGCAGTGATAGGATTAAACATTGGAAAGTTTGTTGATGTTGAGAGTACCATGTAGGTCCTTCCAGATATCAGCTGCTTTCTCAAGAACGGTGTCACCGTTGACACATTTGCCGAAAACACGGCCAACCAAACAATAAGTTTTGAAATGAGCTAGCTGAGGGAAAGGAGGGTGGCAAACCCTAACATGAGTCTTATTTCTTTGAACCAAGAAAGAAGAGTTACCACGATGCATAGGAAATATGTCATGACCAGCTCTTCGACTTGGTCCAGCAGATCTAGGGGAGAAGAGCGATTACAATGTGAAGCTGAATGAGCATTAGGGTTGTTAGCCATAACAGACACTAGATGTAAAGAGTAGGAAATGACTTTGCTGTTTTGCGTGGTATAGTAGTTATGGAGTTGTCGAGAGACAGTGAAGGGCCAATAAATAGTCTCCCCGGAGCGGCGTCTCCGGTGCCAAGTGTCAACACAGTTTCGGAGAGAGCAACGCATGCTCAAAGAAGCGTTCACGAATAGCCAAAAAATGCAGTAGGTACATGGAATGAGGAAAGATTTGTTATCATGACAAATCATAGTATGGTTAGGGAGTAACCAGAGAGGAGCTGAAACGCTCCATGTTAGCCAAGGGGAGAAGGTCCTAGGCCTGTGAACATTGGGGCTGGAAATATCAAACCAATCGACGCAGAGACAATGCAAATGATTAACATTAAAGTGTACCTCGAATGTCTGAAAACCAAAGTAAATGGACCTCATACGTAGGATTGGTCATGTCGTAATACACTGGAGATCCACAAGACCACAACGATAAATCCCACACATAGAATCACCATCATTAAGAGGGCATAGATCAGAGGAGGAAAGGGCAAAATTAGGGTTTAGGTCAGGATTTGGAATAAGATCTTGGTTAGATATTGGAGTTTGAGTACTGTGATTAAAGCTGGGAGCATGGAGAACTGAATCAATTTTGTCATCAGAGAGGGGGGTGATGAAGATAAGGCCATGGAGGAATCCAAGGCCCGAGCCATTCGAGGAAGAGAAGCACGAGAAACCCTAGCAGAGCACTGCTCCATCTAGTGCGTACCAAAATTTCAGTCATCTTTTCATTTTTCGCTCTTTTTCATATGATTAATCTGTACGTTTACTCATATTAAGTTACCCAGCTGGTGACTGCAGGTAGAAATCAAAGCTACCGAATTCATGGTGATTAGAACACTATTAGGGAAGAGATTCGAGGCGACGAAGCTTTATGGTCGCCTCGGATCATTTTTTGGTCGCCTCGATAAGATGTGACCAAGTATTCGTCGCCTGAGAATAGTCCTTTCACTATTGGGGCGACGAAGTTTGATCAAACTTCGTCGCTTCATTTTGACTGACGCGACAAAGGCAATATTCGTCACGTCGAATTTGTGCCGCGAAGATAGGAGTTGTCGCTCCTCTGGTCGAGCGACTAAAATTGATGGAAATGGGGCAACGAAGATTTCTCAATCTTCGTCACCTCATTTACAATGAAGTGACGAAGATTGATCAATCTTCGTCACCTCACTTCAATGAAGCGACAAAGATTGATCAATATTCGTCACCTCACTTACACTGAAGCGACGAAGATTGATCAATCTTCGTCGCCCCATTTACACTGAAGCGACGAAGATTGCTCAATCTTCGTCACCTCATTTACACTGAAGCGACAAAGATTGCTCAATATTCGTCACCTCATTTACACTGAAGCGACGAAGATTGATCAATTTTCGTCACCTCATTTACACTGAAGCGACGAAGATTGATCAATCTTCGTCACCTCATTTACACTGACGCGACGAAGATTGATCAATCTTCGTTGCTTCATTGGATGAATGAGAAAAAAAATTAAATATTAACGTACCAAGTTACGATAGTTCACAATTTTTTCAAAGCACAATATATAATAAACGAACTCACAACCCCAAATCAAGTCATATAGTAACGTACACAGTTTATACAAACCCTAAATACTATTGTTCACAAAGTAGACTCATGGTCGGGGATGGCGTTGCAGCTGGATTGCGTGCCAGGAGCAGGTGGAGGAACTGGAGCTTGTTGACTCCCAGCTTGGATAGATCACATGATGGCCTCCATTTGTTGTACCCTTTGGGCGAGGTCATTATAATCCTCTCTGGCTTTGCGCGCCTCCTCACTGGATTTGCGCGCCTCCTCTTTGGTTTCAGCGACCTCCATTTTCAGGGATTAGGTTTCCTCTACATTATCGGTCACCCGGGCCCCTCCTCTGGGTTTAGGGTCGCGTGTGACTGCACGCCCCACCCCTGTCACGTCGAACAAGAACAAATAAATATGTTTGAATAGTACACAAAAAGCGAGGAAAACGTAAATCAAGATAAACGACAACATATTTTATAGTATTACCTCTTATAGAGGTCCCGGGCCTTGAACCTATTTCTTCCTCTATGATATTTATTTGTGTTTCAAGAGGAAGATGATGGTTTCGGGAAACCACATCGCCGTCAGTGTCACCCGCTGCACTATCTTGTTGCGACAAGACTTCGTCGAGCCTTCGCTTCACTGCCGCATTCTCAATTAAAATATATTAATTAAATAATATTACAATATGATACACACAAAAAAGCAGTACTAACGTAACGTAACATATTTTCGCTCACCACTTTCTCAGCCGCATTCTTGTCCGGCTGGTATACGTCAATCCAAGTCTGGACGGCCGGCGCTCTATGACCCCCCTTCTCCAACACCTTGCTTCGGTATGAGAGGGCGAGGGATCCCGAATGGTGGTTGAGCTGCTGCTTCTTGTTCTTGTTTCGGTTTCCTCGATTCCGTTCGCACAGTTTCTGGCACACAAAATAATCATTTAAAATAAGAATAGATAAACATGTAAATTTTAAATCGTTGGCGAAAAACTGTACAGAAAGTGAGTTTATGAAGCTTACCAGGTAAGCAGGGTCTTCGAAGTGGCCTTTTAACCACGCCCATTCTTCTTCCCTCCTTAGAAACTCGGTAGGAGTCTCCTGGCTGACGTGGAGATAATGCTGATGGCAATCATGCTTCCAATCCTTATAGATTGTTTGCGCCGTCGCATCAATAAAGTTCCACATCTCCACATCGGTCGCTGGGATGTCATAATTCGTCTAGCACAAAAATTTAAATCGTGTTAATTAAAAGTTATAATTACATAAACCGTAAAGTAACAAACTAAGCTAAACGCAGTAAGTATACCTCAATACCGATATTGATGACGTTGCGTTGCAGATCGCTAAGTGACAAAAAGGTGGGGGCAACCATTGGAACTTTGCTGCGTATGATGCCACCAATGTCTCGAGACATCAGACTCCTAAACTCTCTCGTCGCAGGACCCCGATGCCTCGTAGAGTATTTCACCTTTAGTCGCTTATTGTTGTTCATCCAGACGAGATACTCAGTCTTTGTCCCGACAACGACCCCGCGCTGCGCCGTCGTCGCGTTTCTGGTTGCCATGTCCACCATGTCCGGGAGTTTGGTCTTCTTACATCGGATGCTGAGGGCGGGAAGGCGCTCTGAAGGAGTAGTGGCATCACTGTTTTGAGTCACTGGAATGGTGTCCTTAAGCATTGGGGACGGCGTGCAACCCCCTAAACCCTCCAAATGAAGCTGCGACGGGGTTCTGGATTGTCCCGTGGGGCAGCCCGACATGGAAGGACCCGCTCCGCTCGTTGCTTGCCCTGCCGCTTCACGACGCTGGAGCGCCACTTTCCTCTTTTGGTGACTTGTACTTCCGGGAGCCATTCTATTAAAACATTAAAAAAATTCATGTAATACTGAAAGCCGTATATATACCGAAATCAAAGCAACACATATCAAACATGCCTATCTATTTCAACATCACAGCCATGCCGTATCTATTTCTACATGATTAACATTTCGTACAGGAAATCACTACATTTACTGAATCACTTGTTGAGCAAAGCTTTCAATTAACGTTTATGAGATATAAACCCTAGACTAAACTTAAGCACTCCATGAAAGCAACTATACAGACTAATGCAGATAACCAGCCATTAAGACAGAACAATCATATGAAAACACATTAGTGAGATAAGTAAGATTATCAGCCATTAAGGTAGCTCCACTGAGCCACCATCCCTGACAATTTTCCAACAAAGAAGCAACACATCATGGTAGACTCAATCACCTGACAATTTTCCAAATCAAACGACCAAAACAAGCTATCAAATTAAAACCAAACGAACTAGATTGCATTACTTTTCATACTACATTACATAGAATCCAAAGAGGCTGATAATCTTATTCATTTTTCATACTACATTACTGCTTCAAATGAAAGAACACTCCTAATGAACTAGACTGCTAAGAAAGCAATCAGAGTGAGCTCTAAACCAGATTAAGCACAAGTAAGACTAATACAAACTGGCCAATAAGGCAGTGTAAACTATCTCAAGTTCACAACCTAAGCTCTTCTGAAGTAACCGTTAACACAAATTCCAAATTACATGAAAAACTGAACACCAAACTATCTCAAGTTCACAACCTAAGCTTTTCTCTGACAACGCAATTCTTCGAAACCCTAGAAACAGATAACCGGTGGTAGTCTCTATGGAAATAAAAGAAAATGAAATTACAGCAATAGAGAGAGAGGAGGGGGGGAGAGAGAGAGATACTGGTCAATGCAGTCTCTGAGTAGCTCCTCAGTCTTCTCGCACTTGATGACGCAAATCAAACAATTGAGTAAGCGAAGTGATGAGAACCAGAGTTGGATCGATTCGATCTCGGGTTTGGATCGATTCGGTATGGGGAGGGGTGAGTTAGGGGTGGGAAGGGATTTAGGTTTGGGGGTAAAGGAGAAACGAATTCGAAGAAGATGAAGTTTGAAGAAAGAAGAAAATGAAATCGTTCCTGACTGGATGCTTTAATCAAATTTGGGCGAAGAAGTTTAAGTTCTTGGTCGCCTCGTTTAACTCAAGCGACAAATATTGATATCTTCGTCGCCTCGAATAACTACAGTGATAAAGAATGATATCTTCGTCGCCTCGAATAATTTGAAGCGACGAAGTTTGAGTTCTTGGTCGCCTCGTTTTGTTTTCTTTTTCCAAATGCCAAAATTAGGTTTAATGTTTTAAAATACATAATTCATAGTTTTCAAATACTAATTTGCAAATCAAATTCATAATAATATTAATTTAGTCTTCCTCGTCTTCGTCCTCTTCATCATTCTCAACGGTGAATTTCTCAAAATAAATATTGTTTTCAAATACATAATGTATGCTTTAAAGAAAATACGAATTTAGTTTTCAAATTTATAATTATATTAGTTTAGTCCTTGTCATCGTCCTCGTCCTCATCTTCATCCTCGTCCTCGTCCTCGTCCCCGTTCTCGTCCTCGTCCTCGTCCTGATCCTCGTCATCGTTCTCGTCCTCATCCTCGTTCTCGTCTTCATCCAAAATTAGTTGAAGATCTTGGTAAAATTATATCACCATGGGAGTGTCCTCTTGGTAAGGCTCGAATATATGATCTACTGTAGACATTGCGGTGCGACATTTCTTGTACTACCTTCCAAGTACCACCGGCCTTTGGATCGTCCATGTAGAATACTTGTTTTGCTTTGGTTGCAATTATGAACGGTGAATCCTCATAGTAACTGTTGTTTGTATCCACTGATACTAGTCCATGATCTGTTATAACTGTGTCAAGATCGTGCTCGTCGTCGGAGTTGTGCCATGTGCACTTAAACAACACCACTGGCATACGGCCTGCATATAATACTTCGACCACGTAGTTAACATGGCAGTAGAACTTGGATGAACCCATGTCTATCATGACACCACTATTTTGAGTCACGGTTCTTTGATCCTTATCAAACGAGGTGAACTTGACACCGTTCACATAACACGACTTATAAACCCGGAATTGCTGAGGTCATTGAGCTAATGACTTTATTCCTGCAACCAAGCTCTGGCCCAAGTTTTTTTCCTTAAGGGACACCTGAGAGATAAGTGTTAGATAAGTGAAAGATAAGTGTTATAAACCCTCAAAGAACCTTTCAACAATTAATAGTTGGATGTACCCATGTTAAGAAGCATCGAAGAAAACTCCTCCTCCGACGAAGATCGTCGAAATCTTCACCATTTTTAGCCTTGAACCTTCTCAGATGTTCTTCTAGGTAAGGTTTGACTTCGTCTATTTCCACCAAGACTTGCCAGTGAGTCTCAGCAGTTTCTGCCTCAGTCAACCTGAACTGGCAACGAGTCTCGATAATATCTAGTCTTACTAAGAGTGAAACACAGCTGATATTCCACTCTGGGGAAGTGTCGATAACTTCGTGGTCTTTCAGTCTGAGATAAGACTTACAATACGTCACCGACTCATGTATGAGGTACCGTTCAGCAACAATACCTTCCGGGTAATGTGTATTCCTCATGGACTTTTTATATTTTCCGAATTGCCTGCAAAAACACATAGAGGGTTAGTACAATATTTTCCTAATTGCCTACATATTACATAACTAACATAATATTAGCAATGAAAAATATTTTACCTTTCAATTGGATACATCCATGTATAGTGTACTGGACCTGTAAAGAATACTTGTTCTGGCAGATGAACCATGAGATGAACCATAGATGTAAAAAAATGTGGAGGAAAAATGAGCAAAAATTGCAGAGAATCATCACTATCTCAGTTTCCATGTCACGCACAACCTGCTTCTTAAGCTCCCTACTGCATAGTTGACGAAACCAATTTGACAGTGCTATTAATGGCTTCACAACGTTTTCTGGCAGGAACCCTCTGATAACTACTGGAAGAAGACGTTAAAGCAATACATGGCAATCATGCGTATTCAATCCATAAAATTGTGACGGGGAACTCACTTTCACCTTACTTCTCAAACTACCTGCATAACCAAGAGGATACTTAACATCCCTGAACTATTGGAACACATCTTCTAGAGCATCATTTTTAACTAAAAAGGGTGCATGAGGAACTTTCGCCATCCCTTCGTCACCCTCTCTTTGCCACTGGTTTTTTTCGCACATTCCTCTTCTTCAAAGCAGCGCGAGCTTTTGGACCATCCTTAGACTTCTTATCAATCGCAAAAATGGTTCCAAGGATGTTGTCACACACATTTTTTTCAATGTGCATGACATCTAAGCAATGTCTGATCTTCAATGATGATCAATAAGGCAGCTTCCAAAATATGCTTTCGTGAGTCCAACACTGTCTATTATTCGGATTGTACGGCACATTCAAGTCGTCATGTTGGCTAAGAATAGGGTAAACGTGTGACCTAACGTCCTCCAAAATTTCATCTCCACTCTTCTGATAGGGTCTTCCGCGAAACTCCACCTTCCCGTTAAATGCCTTACTCAATCGCCAAGGGTGGTCTTGGTGGAGCCATTTTCGATGACCTTCATAAACTATCCTCCCATATATATGCTCTGAAGTTAGCTCATCTAGACAAATTGGACATGCCTTGTACCCTTTCACCGTTGACCCCGCAAGCATCCCTAAACCAGGAAAGTCGCTGATAGTCCACATCACCGCTGCCTTCATCAAGAATACCTCATTGTCTACTCGATCAAAAGTATGGACTCCAACGACCCATAAATGTATTAGCTCCTCGATCATTGGCTCAATGAGTACACTAAGGCACTTTCCGGGAGATTTAGGGCCTGGAATCAACATTGATAACATGTTATATTCCTTCTTCATGCACATTGACGGTGGTAGATTGTACGGCATCACAACAACGGGCCATGTACTATGCAAAGTTCCCATTGTTCCGAATGGATTGAAACCGTCTGTTGCAACTCCACGGCGCACATTCCTGCAGTCCCGTGTGAAACCTGGAAAAGTTCTGTCAAAATGTTGAAACGCTTCTCTATCAGTTGGGTGGCTGAGGCTACCAGCCACGCATATCCGCTCCCCCAGCCATCGCATATGCTTGGCAGTGTGTGGGGACATAAACAAACGCTTCAACCTTGGTGTTAGAGGGAAGTTACAAATAATTTTTTTGGGAATGTCATTCGTATATGGCTTATATATTTCAGAATTACACACTGGACAAATCATCTCATTTACAAACGCCCCCCTGAACAACACACAGTTAAACTCACACGCATCAATTCTTTCGTAACCGAGTGAAAGATCACTCAGGATTTTTTTAATTCTCGAGTATGAACAGGGGAATGTGTGCCCTTTAGGAAGAAGTTTATTAATGAAAATACATAAAGAGTCAACACTTGTGTCCTACCATCCATTTTCATTTTTCATTTCCATTGCATCTAATATGGCACTCAAAATAGTTTCCTCACTACCTTCATATAATGGGGTCTATGACTCCTTCAATAATCTATTGTACTTTTCATAATCATCGTCTACCATGTCATTGAAGTTCATGCCAGAATTATCTTCCACAAATTGTAATTGTTGGGGTGCATCTGCATGGTATCCAGGATAATATGGATATGCATCATGTAGAATCTCCAACTGCGGGTTCACTGAAGGACCGGCACCACTAGAAGGACCGACTCTATCTTGAAGCCACTGTCTTCGTCGACTGAGCATTGCCGGTTCACTAGAAACTTCCCCGTGAAGGTGCCAGACAGTATAAACCGGACTCAAACCACTGTGTGACAAGTGATGATACATGGCATCCATAGTAACTTTGAACGGACCGTTCTTACAACGTTTGTACGGGCAGAAGTGATAATTGGCTCCGTTACTATGTTGCCGGGCAAAATTCATAAACTCGAATATGCCTGTGATGTACCTTGGATCAGCATGAGGATATGTCATCCAAGTTTCGTCTGGGTGTCCTTCCATGTTTCCTGTCAACATAAACAATCAATATGAAAAAAGTTACCACGTCACAATTACGATTCAACCAAAACCCCACACTTCTTCAGCTTATGCCTCCTGGTTGGGTCCTATCCCCTTCAGGGGAAAACGACATTTGTCAACCCTCTTGCACCCATGCGTTTTAGCTCCAGTTTAGGGAAATTTCGGCAGCATCTCCCTACAGTTCCCCGAGTGCACACATATCTAAACAACCTAATTTGCACTTGGGGAACATTGAAAGGAGACACTGTCGAAACCATATCCCAAAACTGAAACTGAAACCACATGAATAGCAAAATGATCAACAAAATCATGTTCACCTAAAGTGTCCAAAAATGGGACAATTCGAGAATCAACAACTCAACTCGATCAATTAGATGAGTTGTTGATTCTCAAACGGGAGTTCTAAGTTGATAAACACCACAATTATATTTAACCATACACTCAAATTCATGATTAACCCTAATAACACTACTAATTGAGTCTAATACACTTAATCTACACTAATCATCACAAATTTCACTAAATTTAACCAAAGTTCAAACATTATTCATGAACCCATAACATGATTTATCACAATTCAATGATTTAAACACTAAAACTACAACATAAGACCAAATTCAATTCAACTTCAAAAATTTCACATAAACTTCATTTTCACTTCTAAATTAACATGTATTATGGTCATAAAGAGGGTTAAAGAGATACAAATCAAACTAACCTTACTTAAGAATCAAATGAATGGCAAGAACAACCTTCTTTCTCAATTTCTTCAAATTTCTCCCAAAATCGCACAAGAACAGCTCCAGAACGCAAATGAACTGTTTTCCCAAAATTTCAACTTTATGAAGGGTTTGACTTTAAGAATGAGAGTAGATTCAGATTTAAAAAAATTGGGGCGACGAAGATTGATCAATCTTCGTCGCCCAAATTTTCTTCGAGGCGACCAAGATTATCTTCGTCGCTTGGAATGAAAAAAGTGGTCGCCTCATGGTATTGAAGCGACCAAGATAAATCTTCGTCACCTCAGTTAGTTGAGGCGACGTAATTTGTTTCTGAGCTATCAATCTTCGTCGCCCCAATTTTTACCCAGGCGACCAAGAATGTCTCCGTCGCTTGGAATGAAAAAAAGTGGTCGCCTCATTGTGTTGAAGCGACCAATATCAATATTCGTCGCCTCAGTGAGTTGAAGCGACGTAATTAATTTCTGAGGCTACCATTCCATTCTTCGTCGCTTCATTTAGATTGAGGCGACGAAGAAACTTAACCTCGTCGCTCGAAAGCTCTCCTCCAGTAGTGGAATATCATCTTGAATAATATGCTAGACTAGATTACAGTACGTAGTGTAATTCATAAGATGGGCAAACCATTATATCAAAACGGCATGTTACATGTCAGTGGCATAGCCAGAATTTTAGTTCAGGAGTGTCACTTTTTATAAACGACGTAAAAGTCATACATGAGAAAAAAATTGAGAATTCATACCCCAAATCTAATAGAGAAATATATCTTTTTTTGATAAATGGATTTACTAAACAAAAAGATAATCTGAAACGATATATAATGGCTATCAATTAATTAATAAATGGTTGTAAAGTTAAAACGTTAATAATTCGTTGATTTTAGTTGTCGATCTCTTTTCTTATATATAGAATTAACGAATATATTCGACTTGTTAAGACAAAATATTTAAAACAAACTTAAGGTTTTTTTTTAAAAAAATTTTCTTTCATATATTCAGCAGTGTCAAAATAACTTCTATTATATATATTAAATTTTTAATAATTAAATGAAGTTATTTAATTGATTAACACAAATTCAAAACGTGAAAAGTCTCATTTCACACCGCTCATCGGTAACTACGCCACTGTTACAATGTTACGGATGCTAGTTACTTTCCTAGTTCTGGGAAGTAATTAATTTGTGTTTTATGTGTTATAATACTAGGTGTCTGTCTGTTAGTAAACTATGTTTAATTAGTACGTTGTTAACCTTGGAGCCGTACTGTCTGGCACTTCCACAACAGGGCCTGGTTTGTAAGCAATTAAAAACACCCCAGCTTGCATGCAATTTTTAGTTATAGAAGCGCAATTAAAGAATGGATGTGAGGGCTCCATAAACGGAGTTTCAGGTAGGATACGATCATTGTTCATGTCAATGCATTGGTATATGCAGCATTATGTAGTGACCCAAATAATAAGAAAGATAGGAGACCCATGTAGATGAAGATGCAGCAGATGAGGATGAAGAAGATGGAAATTAAAAGATTAATTGTTGAGAAGTAATTCTCTAATCATTCCCCGGTCACATGCCTTCTCGAATCTCAAGGACTCGGAGTGCGTTGAGGCAGCTATTTTCCACTTTTCCTTTTCTCTCGAAGCCTTTGATTTTGAGCTTGACTGGATATCGAAAGACACCAATGTCTTTTTTGAGTTTGGAGGAATTCGGAAAGTTGAGGTTGCATGCGCTACGTATTCGGCTTTGCTGCTTAGAATAAAGCTGGTCAGACATTATGTAGATTCCTTCAGCGAGCTAGCTAGCTCGTACTACTTGGCATCCAATGTTCGCGTTGTTTTTTTTATCCTTTCAAGTTTGGGGTTGGCGTCGATGGGATGTGTTCCTGCCGTGTTTCGCCGCGTCAAAGAAAATGATTGTGCTCATCGATCAATCATAGACCCAAAATGACCTAAATTTACTTTTAACAACAAGAAACATGTGTTTGAAACTTTGAATGCAGCACGTCTTTGGTTCGTATGTACTTACTAGCTAAGGTAGTTAGGCATTGAGAGTGGTTTGGTACTTCCGGTTAATCGGCAAACTTATTTTGCTTACCAAACCCCCTATAGGTTCTTTGGTTGCATCTTGCCAATAAAGAACACCGATAATTGAAGGTATAGCTTTTAAAAGTACTTCAGAACATGAAAAAAAAAATACTTTTATAATTTTAAAGTGTGGTTATAATTGAAAGTGCTTTGAATTATTTTAGAGAATCACCTATAAGTCATAAAATTAGTTTTGTAGGAAGTACATGAGAGATGCTTACACTTAAAAATACTTATAGTAGGAAGCGCTAATAAGAAAAATCACTTTAAAAATCAATCTCAAAAGGGCACATAACTTGTCAACATGAACTTGTTTGGTTGTACCTCTTTAGTGCCGAAATTGCAGTTCAAGCCTTTTTCTTTGTAACTTCTAAGCCACGTTGCATGGAAGCTTGTAAAGAGCAGCGAACCGCGCTTTCGAAGCGGTAACGCGGCGGAAGCATGACAGAAACGCGCTTCCTAAAAATGTGAATTTTGAAGCGTAATGGAATCGCAAGCTTCTGAATTGGAAGCGCGACAGTGGTAAATTAGTAAGAAGCGCATGGGTATTTATGTCTTTCTTGCAACAAATAAACACAAACCTAATTCTCTACCACCAACTTCATTCATCGACAACCTCTTTTTGTATTAAAAAAATTTGACAGTCTTCTCTCAGTTCGAACAACCTCTCACGCCGCTGACTCTCACCGTCATCACTGATTTCAAAGACGTCTAGCTCCTCAGTCCTCACCGTTTCATAGACGTTATGGCAACCTCGGGCTCTTCTAAGTTCTAATTCAAAGACGTCAGTACTCTCTTTCTTCCTCTCTCTCTCTCTATTTGTTTGGATTATGATGAATTGATGATTATATGCAATTGGATTCGAATCTTGTTATGGGTTATGATTAATTGTTGGATATAAGCTTATTGGTTTCAATTTTTTCATATATACAATATATGCATAATTACAGCCTTGCAGGTCGATCTCTGTGTAACTTTACTTACTTGATAGTTGATATTAGAAGTAGTGTTTGATATTAGAAAGTAGGAACTGTTAGAATATATGTATTATAAGTATGGATCAAGCTATGAATCACAGTAATTATTACTATAACGTAATTTAATGAAACTAAATAGCAGAGAATTAAATTCGAATTGAATGCTTTGTATGAAGTATGAGATCAAAACAGAGAAAACAATTTGAATTCACTAACTTGTTTCTTGAGAGAGGCTTGCTTAACGCAATGTCCTAAGACAGAAATTCGTCCCTGCACTTCTGCTTGTGGAATCGTCTTGACGTCTGTCTCCCAGGATACAACTCTCAAATTCAAGGTGTTGCAGATTCCCTTGAATTCTATCTCGAACATCAATATGTGTTTTTCTCTTGATAGTAAGGAAGATGTATTTCGAATTTTCAGTGGTTTGATGCTGATCCTTCAAGCTTCTTTTATAGACGAATGACGCCTGTTCAGAGTTTTGAACAAAAGGTCGTCTTTGTTCGATGAACAATCACGTCTTTACGTAAAAGGATCGGTATTCAAAACGTAAACTCATTTTAACTAAGTCCCCAGAGCCCAAGAGCCCCAAGGCCCAAGGCCCAGTCTTTGATTATAAAGTAATCTTCATAGCCCACTAGGAGCCTTATAGCCCACTAGAAGCCCAATGAAATTTTCCATGAAGCCCATAAAAATTCCCTCACCCAAGCCCACTTCCATTTAATACCTAACATGAGGTATCCCTTATTAAGGGTAGGAGTCCTTATACATCTTCCATGTGGGACTAAAGTCCCACAAAGTTCCAACAATACCCCACATTTTCTATTCAAACTCCAATAATACCCCACATTTGAATAGAAAATAAGAGTTTTATATTCAAGAGAAAATAAAATAATCGATACGTGTCCGGAGAGGTGTCTTTTGGACTTGAACCATCCGTAGTGGGCACTTATCGGATTTACTATGCAAGGTAGTGAACTTAAGTCTTGAACTATTTGCTTTGAGTAGTAAACCGAGACAACAAGTGTCACAGATATCGAATATAACACATTTCAGTTCATTCGTTTGTGTCCATTTTGGTCCTGGACAATTCCCGGCTTCATGAGAGCGCTAGAGAGTATAGCCATATAACTCTCATAGATGCGACCCACATCACTCTCATATAGGTGATACCAATTTTGAGAATATCCTGCTATATTCCTCTTTAGTAAGATATTAGTATCATTAAGAATAATATTCACCATAGACAACTTACAGGAAAACACACTTCGTTCATCATAGGAATGAGCATGTGTGTGTGTTTGCTACCTTGAGTCTTCCTTAACCAGTTTGCCTATTTGAACCTAGACCATGGGATCTCCAATCAGCTAGGTTAGGTTTCCGCCAAGTTATGACTCATTGAATTGGCTTTAAACCCATTCCCCTCGATGTAAATATGACTTGCTCCTTAGATAGCCCTTTAGTCAAAGGGTCGGCTATGTTCTCCTTTGACTTCACATAATCAATAGATATAATACCATTTTTGAGCAAGTCTTTAATCGTTTCGTGCCTTCTTCGAATATGCCTGGACTTGCCATTATAGATTTTATTTTTCGCTCTTGTGAGTGCGGCCATGCTATCACAATGAATACAAATAGCAGTTACAGGTTTAGGCCACGAAGGAATATCTTCCAAGAAATTTCGAAGCCATTCTGCTTCTTCAGCAGCTTTATCTAAGGCAACGAATTCTGCTTCCATGGTTGATCGTGTTGTCACTGTTTGTTTGGTTGATTTCCATGATACGGCAGCTCCACCAAGTGTAAATACATATCCACTTGTAGACTTACTATCTGTGTTCATTGAAATCCAACTTGCATCACAATATCCTTCCAATACTGGAGGATATCTCGTGTAGTGCAAGCCATACTCCATCGTATGCTTTAAGTATTTGAATACTCTAACTAAAGCATGCCAATGTTCTTTTCCTGGATTGCTTGAGTACCTGCTTAGTCGGCTTATTGTATAAGCTAAGTCAGGTCTTGTACAATTCATGATGTACATCAAGCTTCCTAATATTTGAGTATATTTTAATTGTGACACACTCTCACCTTTATTCTTCATAAGGTGGATATTCGGATCAAATGGAGTTACAACTGGTTTATAGTCATAATGTCCAAATTTCCGCAACACTTTTTCGATATAATGGGATTGAGTAAGTACATAACCAAGGTCATTTCGTAAAATTCGTACTCCAAGGATGACATCTGCTATTCCCATGTCTTTCATATCAAAGGAAGAGTTCAACATCTTCTTTGTAGAGTTAATCACATCCTTGTTTGTTCCCATTATCAACATATCGTCCACATACAAGCAAATGATAACAAACGCATCTTTGAATTGTTTGATATATACACATTTATCACATCCATTAATTTTATATCCATGTGATAACATAGTATGATCAAACTTTTCGTGCCATTGTTTTGGTGCTTGTTTAAGCCCATACAAAGACTTAACTAATTTGCAAACCTTGTGTTCTTGCCCTTTTAAAATGAAACCTTCGGGTTGATCCATATATATTTCTTCATCTAATTCACCATTTAAAAAGGCTGTTTTTACATCCATTTGTTGTATTTCCAAATTGTAGACAGCAGCTATTGCTATTAACGTTCTTATAGACGTTATTCGAGTTACTGGTGAATAGGTGTCAAAATAATCAAGCCCTTCCTTTTGACGATACCCTTTTGCTACCAAACGAGCCTTATATTTATCTATGGTACCATCCGGTCTCATTTTCCTTTTGAAAATCCACTTATGTCCAATTGGTTTATTTCCAGGAGGCAAATCAACCAATTCCCATGTATTGTTCTGCATAATGGATTCAATTTCACTTTGAATAGCCTCCTTCCAATAAGGTGCTTCAGAAGATTCCATATCAGCTTTATAGGTTTGAGGTTCTTCTTCTGTTACAAAGGCCAAATAGTCAGGTCCAAAGTCTTTAGGGACTCTCATTCTTTTGCTTCTCCTTGGTTCAGTGTCTTCTTCCTCCTGAACTCGAGATGAGGATGTTTGATCTATATTACTGACATCACGTACTCATTTGTTGGTGATGATATTTCTTTCTCTATAAGGAAATATATTCTCGAAGAATTCAGCCTCATCACTTTCCATATAAGTGTTCACATGAATGTCACTGATTTCTGATTTAAAAACCAAAAATCTATATGCTGCACTATTATCAGCATAGCCAATAAATACACAATCTATTGTTTTTGGTCCAAGTTTAACTCTTTTTGGTAAAGGAACTCTGACTTTAGCAAGACAACCCCACACTTTCAACTTTTTATAAGAAGGGATTTTTCCTTTCCATACCTCATAAGGAGTTTTATTGGACTTTTTATGAGGAATTCGATTTAAGACTTTATTTACAGCAAGTAGAGCATCACCCCACAGATTTTGAGGAACTCCAGAACTGTTTATCATGGAATTAATCATTTCTCTGAACGTTCTATTTTTACGTTCAGCAACTCCATTTTGTTGTGGAGTATAAGGTGCCGTCGTTTGATGAACAATTCCATGAGAGGTACAAAATTCTGAAAAGGCATTTGATTCATATTCTCCTCCTCTATCAGATCTAATAATCTTGATTTTCTTGTCAAGTTGATTCTCTACTTCAGCTTTGTATGCTTTGAACATGTCCAAAGCCTCATTTTTTGTTTGTATTAAGTATACATAACAATATTTGCTGCAATCATCTATAAACGAGATGAAATAATTTTTCCCTCCTTTTGAAGGAGTTGACTTAAAGTCACAAAGATCAGTGTGTATTAATCCGGATACTTCAGTTGATCTTTCTACCGATCTCATTGGTTGTTTTGCAAACTTGGATTCAGTACAAATTTCACATCTATGTGTTTCCATAAAGCTTGGATTACATTTGGGTATTAATCCCGAATTCACCATCCTTTTTATAGATTGGTAATTCACATGGCCTAATCTTTCATGCCATAAATCAATAGACTCAAGCAAGTAGGTAGAAGCATTATTTATATTAATAGAAACATCGTTTGGCAATACACTTAGTTTAAAAAGACCATTTGCCAGATAGCCTTTTCCTACATATTCACCACCTTTGGTGATTACACACTTATCATATTCAAATACAAGTTTGAAGCCTTTGTTGCTCAAAATAGGGCCAGAAACTAAATTCTTTCGAATTTCAGGAACATGCAGCACATCAAGAAGAGCCAAAGTTTTTCCAGAAGTAAGTTTCAGCAAAACCTTGCCTTTCCCTTTGACAGCCGATGTAGAAGCATTTCCCATGAACAGATTTTCGCCTTCAATTGGTTGGTAGGTGACAAACAGATTCCTGTCAAAACATATATGCCTTGTAGCACCAGTGTCAATCCACCATTCTTTAGTATCAGAGACCATATTAACTTCACAAATCACACCAACAAAATCAGAGTCAATGGCCACATTAGCCTGATTTTTGTTAGCATGGTTTCCAGCATCGGATTGGTCCTTCCTATAGCGACAAACCTGTGCCTTATGGCCTGGTTTTCCACAAACCCAACAAGCAGCTTTGGTCTTGAATTGCTTCTGTTTTGGAGCATAAGAACTATTCTTCTTGCCTTCTTTTCCCTTGTTTTTATTCTGGGAATTAGACTTGAATTTAGAAGACTCTCCTTCTACAATGTTTGCCTTGGCTTCATAAGAAGGAGCATCATTCTTTTCATTCTGTCTATTGCCTTCTTCAACTCGAAGCTTTAACACTAGTTTTTCCACCGACAATTCTTCAGTCATGTGTTTCAAGTCATGCTTGAAATCTTTCCAGGATGGAGGAAGCTTTTCAATCATTGCACCAACTTGAAATTTTTCGTCAAGGTTCATTCCTTCAGTGTGCAACTCGTGGATTATAATCTGCAATTCTTCAACTTGGTTGAGAACAGACTTTGTGTCCACCATCCTATAATTCATGAATTTGCCGATGATGAATTTCCCGGCACTTGCAGCTTGTGACAGATATTTCTTCTCCAGTGATTCCCATAATTCTTTGGCAGTTTTGCAGGTCACATAGACATTATAGAGAGTATCATCCAATCCATTAAGGATATAGTTTCGGCATAAAAACTCACTATGTGTCCAGGCATCAATGGCATTCAAAGTTTCCTTTGAAACCGGAAGTTCTTCTGCCACAGGTTTCTCTTGAGAGATCACATGTGCCAAGTTCAAAGTTGTAAGGTAGAACAGCATCTTTTGTTGCCATCGCTTGAAATCAACCCCTTTGAACTTCTCAGGTTTCTCAGCATACGAGTTGCTTTTCACCACATTCACAGTTTGATCTGTTGATAAAATTTCTGTCTTAGATTGTTAGAATATATGTATTATAAGTATGGATCAAGCTATGAATCACAGTAATTATTACTATAACGTAATTTAATGAAACTAAATAGTAGAGAATTAAATTCGAATTGAATGCTTTGTATGAAGTATGAGATCAAAATAGAGAAAACAATTTGAATTCACTAACTTGTTTCTTGAGAGAGGCTTGCTTAACGCAATGTCCTAAGACAGAAATTCGTCCCTGCACTTCTGCTTGTGGAATCGTCTTGACGTCTGTCTCCCAGGATACAACTCTCAAATTCAAGGTGTTGCAGATTCCGTTTGAATTCTATCTCGAACATCAATATGTGTTTTTCTCTTGATAGTAAGGAAGATGTATTTCGAATTTTCAGTGGTTTGATGCTGATCCTTCAAGCTTCTTTTATAGACGAATGACGCCTGCTCGGAGTTTTGAACAAAAGGTCATCTTTGTTCGATGAACAATCACGTCTTTACGTAAAAGGATCGGTATTCAAAACGTAATTAAACTCATTTTAACTAAGTTCCCAGAGCCCAAGAGCCCCAAGGCCCAAGGCCCAGTCTTTGATTATAAAGTAATCTTCATAGCCCACTAGGAGCCTTATAGCCCACTAGGAGCCCAAGGGAATTTTCCATGAAGCCCATAGAAATTCCCTCACCCAAGCCCACTTCCATTTAATACCTAACATGGGGTATCCCTTATTAAGGGTAGGAGTCCTTATACATCTTCCATGTGGGACTAAAGTCCCACAAAGTTCCAACAGGAACTGTAAGTTTAATTGAAGTTAAATGTTTCTCACTTAAAATAAGAAGTAAAATCTTATGACTGTTTCATATTGCTTGATCTATAGATATCTAAAACTATGATGAAATTATTCTAGTTTGAATGTAGTATGTACAATGTTTGTTGATAGTATGAAATATTCTGTTTTAGAAATATGAGTCAGCCACTAGTGCCTCCGAGTAGTTCTACTGGGAGTGTCAATGCTGCATCATTAAATGTGCCTAATACTGAACCTGTCGAACTGGATGACAAAGCTCTTTTTGTGAATTTTTACTGATAAGATTGAAAAGATAGTTGGGGGAGGATCTTGGAGATTTCAGTGTAAGTTTTGCAAGGGCACTTATGTTGGATCTCATAGTAGAGTTGTAACACATTTGTTGAAGGACAGTGGAAAAGGAATTAAAGGTTGCTTGAAAGTCAGTTCTCAACAACGTACTAATATGAGCAAGTTAGTGAATGATTGCAAAGAGAGTGCCAAGAATGCAGTCCCTAGATCAGTTCCATTGCCTTCATCTTCTAGGAATGTGGGGAGTTCGTCACTTGATTATAATATGAGTTACAGCATTCCAACATCAAGTGAAGTGGATCCAAGGAAGAGAAAATGAATGGATACATCTTCAAGTGAAGTGGATCCGAAGAAGAAAAGAGGAATGGGTACAGATTTGGAAAATGGATTTCAAAATAATGCTAGGGAGCAATGTCATGGTGAGATAGCTAGAATATTTTACACAAATGGTTTATCTTTCAACCTTGCAAGAAACCCTCACTACCGTAACTCATATGTACGTGCTTCTAACATTCCAGGATATGTTCCACCCAGTTATAATGAATTACGGACTACACTTCTTCAAAAGGAGAGGAAGAACATTGAGCTTCATTTGCAGCCGCTCAAGAACACGTGGAAGCAAAAAGGGGTGAGCTTATGTAGTGACGGTTAGTCGGATCCGCATAGGAGACCTATCTTCAACATACTTGCTGCAAATGAAGGTGGTTCGATGATGTTGAGAGCAATAAATAGTCAGGGTGAAATAAAAAAATGGTGAGATGATAGCTGAGCTACTCATATAATGCATAAAGGAGGTTGGCCATGAAAATATGGTTCAAGTAATTACCGATAATGCTGCTAACTGTGTGAAGGCTGGTGCACTTATTTCAGCTAGGTATCCGGCTATATTCTGGATGCCATGTGTAATCCATACTTTGATCCTTGTTGTGAAGAATATATGTGCACCTTCGCTACAAACTAGAAACAATGATGATATGTATGAAGCTTGCAGGTTCAAGTAATTACCGATAATGCTGCTAACTGTGTGAAGGCTGGTGCACTTATTTCAGCCAGGTATCCGGCTATATTTTGGACGCCATGTGTAGTCTATACTTCGAAGTTTGTTGTGAAGAATATATGTGCACCTTCGCTACAAACTAGAAACAATGATGATGTGTATAAGCTTGCAGCTGGATAGGGCATCTTTAAGATGATGTTAAGTTTATCAAGAACTTCAATATGAACCATGGAATGAGGTTAATGATGTTTTCAGACCACTGTGACCTTAAGCTTCTTACAGTTGCTGCAACTAGGTTTGCCTCCACACTGTTATGTTTAAGAGATTCAAGAAAATAAAAATTGGCTTGCAACAAATGGTAATCAGCATATCTGGGATGATTATAAAGAAGATTGTGTGAGGAAGGCTACTGCCATGAAGTATAAGCTATTTGATGAGGTCTTTTGGGATGAGGTTGATTATGTTTTATCTTTCACTGAACTCATATATAGTATGTTAAGACTTGCGGACACCGATATGCCATCACTTCATTTAGTGTATGAATGGTGGAAGAGTATGATTCATAATGTGAAGAAAGCTATATTCAGAAAAGAAATGAAGCAACTTCATGGGAAATCAAGCTTTTGGAATGTCGTGCATAAAGTGTTGATGTCTCGTTGGAGCTAAAGTAGCACACCCCTCCACTGTATGACATTCTTTAAATCTCAAGTAAGTTTCTCTATCTCTAATGTTTATTGTTGTTGACTGCATATATGTCATAAGACTTTAGAATGTTAGAAATCTCACAAAGCTGTAGTGCATGAAGTTTCATGTAGTGCGTGCTCTGCTTTGCTGTTTGGTTCTGTTCATAATCCAAAATCTGTGTTGCAATATGCATAAGATCTTTGCTTCACTTAGTAAACTTTAAGCTGCACCGATTTTTTTCTTTAAGAACCTCTGTTTTTTTGTAACATATAAATTAAGGTTTCAAAAGAAGCCATGGCTCCTCTTTCTATTTTTGGTTTCATCTACACTATTTATTTCTAAAATACTGTAAAGCATTGTGTACATACATGGAGAAATGATGAGTAGTATTGAATGATCACATGGAATTGAGTAAGAGTACAGGATCGGAGGCCTAGCTGGTGATAAGTAAGAGTCCTCAAATGAGATAAATTACCCAAATTTTTGCTAAAAATTTGAGCAAACCCACCTTTTCTGATATTTTGTTTCCACTTTCATGTAAGTAAAATATGCTCCATCTTGATGTAGGTATTATAGTGAGGAATGACTTGCAGAAGATATTACCAAAAAACCAAGATATGGAGATTACCAAAGAAAGGAAAAGTTGCATGTCAAAGTATTATGCAGATCCAGATCAACAGAGACAAGCTCATGTGGAGTATTCTCATTTTTCCTTGCGTAGGGAAGATTTTTCTAATGTCGATGCAATGCATGATAGATTTATCTTAGATCCAATTACATGGTGGGGAGTTCATGGATTTTCAACACCATTGATTCAAGCCTTAGCATTCAAGTTGCTTGGACAACCTTGTTCATCCTCATGTTGCGAAAAGAATTGAAGTACCTACAAGTTCATACATTCTGTAACAAGAAACAAGATTATTCCACAAAGAGCGGAAGATTTGGTATTTGTACATACCAATCTTCAGTTTTTATCTAGGAGGAGTCTAGCTTACAAAGAAGGGCTGAATCACATGTGAGATGTCAAAGGTGATCATTTTGATTCAATTGATGAAACCAATCTTGGGAGGCTTGAGGTTGAGGATCTTTCTCTTTATGAACCATCTTTGGAGGCGAATTTGTTTGGTATTATGGAGGAAATTTTTTGACGATTAGACTTTGTGTTTATTTGAGTTATTTGAATGTAAACAATGACTTTAAATTTGGTTGGTTTATTTGAATGTAGTAAGATAATGACTATGAATTTAATTTTCTATGTTATTTATTTATAATAATATATAATATATAATAATTATTTTATTCCAACGCTTCCTAAAAAAATTAGAAAAAAATATTTCCGCACATCCTAACGCTTCGCTTCCACGCATCTGCTTCCTCTTCCATGCAACGTATCTTCTAAGTAATTGTATAAAGTTTGGCGAGTATGTTGGATTGTTGGCCTTATTGGGTAGTTGGTTATTATTAGGGGTGGGCACGAATCCCGCAAATCCCGAACCCGACCCGATCCCCTCCCGATCCTACTCGAGATGGGATGGGACGAAAAATAAAATTTTAATTATTCCGACCCGTCTCAACTCGTCCTGTTTTTTAGGGACGGGATCGGGTCTTGTTTGAAATTCTGATTGACCTGTCCCGTCCCTCATAGTATATTTTTTCTATTTTATTATTTATTTTATTAAGGGTTGACATTTAAATTATCAAACTAATAGCATTATTAAACAAAAAAAATTACCTTCTAACGATCAAAATGGTATACTTCTTGTAGTATGAATTAAATTTATCAATTAAACATGAAATAAAATTGCTTGTAGTTTTATTTCTTCTAATTAGCCATTAAGTAAAACAGTATTATTTTGTGTAGTTGTAGATTTTTAAGTCTTATCAAGCTATATTTAACTTATTATTGAACCTGAAATTAGGTTCGTCTCATTTCATTCGAATTTTTGTTGTTTAATTCTCTATTGAATGTTTATTTTAAATTGGACCCGAAATTGGACTGGTCTCGTCCAGTCTCATCCCGTCCCGTTCGAGTAATGGGACTACCGGGACAAACTTTTAAAATACTCAATCCTATCCCGACCCGTCCCATTCGAGATAGGGATAGGGAAGATAAAAATTGACCCGATTTGTCCCGTGTCCACCCCTAGTTATTGTTTTGATCTGAAATTAATGGTAGTTGGTTAATTGGTAGAATACACATGAAAGAGTGGCTTTGCCATTATAACTTGATTTGAGTGGGCAACATCGATATATGGCACTTCTGACCTTTAGCCCAATAATAATTTCGTCAAAAAGAAAAAGCCCAATTTATGGGTTGTCCACACTACAATATTTCCTCCTGAACAAAATGCTCAAATTTGAATCCAGTCAAGGAAAGGAAGTGAAAGGGTGTGTGAATATGTCATTCACATAAAATGAGGGCATCCTCTTCCAATCAATGGAGGTGCACTTACAGTCTAATGAATACTTACAACAAGCACATTAACCAAAAAATAAGAAAATAAGAAGAGTGATTGAAAGGGGAAAACAATTCAAAAAAGCTTGAAAAACAAGAAAAGAAATCAATGTGCATGGGAGGGAGGAAATAAACTGCAAATGTTTAGTTCATATCCATCAGTATGATTTATGTTTTTGTTTGCCATGCCATTCTGTTCGTGCTCGTACTATCTCTGCCTTATCAGCCTGCATCCGAAGTAGATGTGTGTATTCGAGGTCTGGTATAGGATGTAATGAGTTGTTGTTGCTGCTAATCTTGCAGCAGTGACCCAACTTTGCTGTGGTACTAGTCAGTGATTCTAGCAAATTCGACTGCCTACATTCTCGTCGATACTCCAGTGTCATGCTTGTCATATCATATTTCTCCAACACATTAAGGGGAACGCTCTGCTCAATAGCACACAAATTGTAAACAAACACTAATGAAGTTCTGTTCAAATCTTTTCTCTTGAAATGTGAGTGAAAAATGCCCGATGAATTGTCTCGAAGAATGTAAGGCAGAGTCTACCTCAAGAATCCATCTGATGTATTTCACATTGTTTACGTGTTGGTTGGCATCCATGTCACTCCATCTTGGCTGAGTTAATTGGAGAGGAAGAAGATTGATTCAGTTATTTATGAAGAAGTTGGATCCGTTAATGTAATTGGCATATGGTTTTTACTAGTATCCATACTTACTGCTAAGCCTGATTGGATTCTTACAGCAGTGCCATCAGTTAACTTGTCAATTTTCTCACTATCATTTTTCTCAGTGGCAATTGTAGCTCTGTCTAGGTAGAAAGGTGATACCTCGTCTCTCACTTATTCAGGAATCTTTGACAACCTTCTTGTTTCTCGATTCATTATCACCGAAGTGCTGCATAAGGTAAACAACATTACTGGAAGAAAGTTGTTGGGGAACTTATTAGTAAGCATATATATAACATCTATGTTCTTGAAGTTCATCGAGTTAATTTGCACCTTGTTGCCCTAGTGATCATTTCTTGAGTGTGGTAGTCTCGGATAATCCAATCTCTGCGCATTCCATTTTTGCCTGTTGCATCCACCCATGTATCAATTTCTACAACATCTCCCCTGTTACACATTAGTATGTTTATATCAGCTTGTTTTACGTGACTGAAATGCACAATCTAACAACATAACATGTTAGATGGTCGAAAAGAGAACATTAACTGGTTTCATTATACCACATACCAGCAACTGTATCTCTCAACTTGAATGTGGATGCGTGTGACAACCCAAATAAGCATACGGAGACTCATCTCCCGAGTAGCACCAAAGCCATCTCCGGCAAGGCCAGAGCCTGTGACATGGTTCAGAGCAGTCTCCTGCCATCGATGAAACCATGCTCATAAGTTATACACAGTTCACAGTTGAATCAAAGCATGGTGTATTACTTAAGTCATTGCTACATAAAAGGGGAAAAATAACTAGTCAGGAATTTACCTGAAGAAGATTCATCAGTGTTTCCATGGTGGCTGTTTTATCAGGACCAATCTCATAAGACCTTATAACAAATGTCTGCATATATACAAACTTTTCCTCCACAAATTTTCCATGCAAACATGAATGAAGAGTTGCATCACTACCTCTATCTTTTACTGCTCCAATGCTACTAGTCATGCTCCCTAACAAAGAACTAGCCTCTTCTACGAGAACCCCATTGACCTACTTCCCATTGATCGTGTCCACACTACTACTCGGATTACCAGAACTACTTGCTTTAACCGAAAATCTTCCACATTTTCTTGTCATCGCTGCCCTACTCCGCGAAAGATAGAACCCCATTTGGGTGGCAAAGTCAATACCATCGTTTTTCTCTGCCTTGACACTCTGCCTCGGAAGGTATAACGTTACACTAATTCTCGTTGCCATTGATGCCATATTCTCCGAGTGTTTTTCATTGTTATATGAAAGATGAAACAGATAATAGAATCCAACAGTATGAGTTTGATGATCTTCTTCTAGCTATAGCTAATTGTTGCCTTGTCGAAGAATTAAAGGAAAATATCAAAAGTTTGTAGGTGTAACCACTAAAGATATGTCATACAATTTTAGGCATAGAATGAAGGAAAGTGAAGAAGTTTTGCCTTGGAACTAACGTGTGGATGAAAATTGAATAGGGTTTTTGATGAAGGAGATGGGACGTGAATTTTTTGCAGCTCAACTACTTCAATGGGTGGGGGAGAAATTGATAACATGAAGTGGCCAAGTCTCTCTGCGTCGAATCGCCTACACGCAATATTAGAATTTGGTGTTCATTTTTGGCATTGTTTACAAAGGTAACTCTTGTTCCACACTGCTACAAAGAAGGGATGCCCCTAGTAACAATAGCGTTTTTAAATTTAAGCTTTGTTGGGACATCATTTGGGTGGTTAGTACTTTGCCTCCTAAATTGTAAAGGTTCAAGGTGAACTCAAGGCGAATACAGTTCACCTTGAACCGCTCTTATGAAACCAGTATAAAATTTACTCTCTTTGTTTGTGCGAAGCACGTGCTCCCAATTTATAAAGAAATTCAGGTTGTTCAGGTACTGCTTAAATTGATAGATGTTTGTCACACTACAAATGTCTGTTCCACTACATATTTATTGGGATTGGATTTCCAACATCTAAGATATAAGAAAAACTAAAGATTTTTTCATCTCGTTGTTCTATCCAAACACCATTTCAGATCCAAAAATTTGAGATACTACAACAATCAATATGCTTTCAAGTTGACAGTAGCGAATCAAACACTTAAAAGAATACCAAATGTTCACATCATTGACGGGAGATTGTAAACAGAAAAGTGACATGACTTTGGGAAGACAAGCTGACAAGGTTACGTATAGGGATGGGACATTCGAACCGAAAACCGAAAAAAAAACTGATCTAAACCGAGCCGCAACCGAAAAAAATCGTACCCGATAAAAACCAAACCGAAAAAAACCGAAATATTTGATTCGGTTATGGTTTTTAATTTATAAAAACTGAACCAAACCGAAAAACCGAAGTATGTATAAATAGATATCGTTTTGGAAATTTTGTAATATATTATATAAATATATGCAAAACAAAAACCTTAAACTCCTAAAATCCTAATTTCTTTATGCACAATTATTCTCAATTTCTCTCATAGAATCTAATTAAAGTGTTAGACAACTTAAAAAAAGAAATTTTATAGGCAATTTTTTAGTTATTTATTCAAAAGTTGTTTTTTATGCATTATGTAAAAAACTGAACGAAACCGAAAAAATCCGAAAGAAAAAACTGAACCAAACCGAACCGAATAATCATGGTTTTTCTTTTAAAAATTGAAAAACCAAACCGAACCGAACCGAAAAAAATATTTCAGTTTGATTATGGTTTTTAGCAAAAACCGAACCAAATCACCCGAATCTCACCCCTAGTTACGTATATACTGGCCAGAGAAACATTGAACTGATGAGGCTTTAAAGCCCAAACAAGATGGAGCCTAATATAAGATGAGGCCCAAGTCAATACCCACTAAGAATCTATGATTAATTTAAGAATCCACTGCCGACCTCATACAAAGTAAATGTGTTGTCCCATCTCCACCGTCCCTACTAGATTTGGATCCTTGGTCGTCCAACACTTGTCACCGACCTCTGACATCAGACATTAACACGTGGCTTGTGTCTAGGGGAAATCACAAAGCCATTCACGTCATCCCATGAAACGGCACAGTCCAAGGAGTCCAAGCTCGCACGTGCCACTGGCTTTGGTTCTAAGTCGACCTCGACACGTTTGGGCTTAGAATCCTATACCCCATATGCTCTTCTCTCGCCACGTGTCCCTTCCTCTCCCATGTATATAGTTGGTAGCTTAAACCACTTCCCCAGCACAACCCTTCCAAAATCTCCTCCCATCTGTCTCCATTTCTTAAGCTCCCAATCTAAGTTTTGTTCTGTTCTCAGTGACAGAGACTCGTTTCTTCTTCAACCAATCCCAAGTCTCTCCAAGAAACTTGCCTCTCTCAGTTTGGTGTTCATTTGCTAGAAACAAGAACAATCAATGGGAAAAGGCTGGACTTTCCTCACTCAACTTCACTCACTTGCTGGGTATGACTCTTAAACAGAACCCAAATATTTACATTTCCTTTTTCTTTCTTTTTTGTGTTGATCTAATTTCCTGAAATGTTTCCAATTTTTTCAGGCCTGTGCTGCAGCTGCTTTACCCCTTGTAAGCAATTCCACTCTCTCAATCTTGTCTTTCCCTATCTGTTCAAAGTTTCTAGCTTTACTAGTTTGTCCTGCAAAGCTTCCATCCTTAATTGAATTTATAGAAACCCAGTTGAGGATTGGAGTTAATTAGTGTTTATTGGATTATAGATATGCGTCAGTGATGGCTATAGAGAGCACTTCAAAGCTAGATGATGAGCAGTGGCTTGCTTATTGGATCATTTACTCTTTCCTCACTCTCTTGGAGATGGTTATCCAACCAGCTTTAGAATGGTATGCAAAATTTAAGAAGAACCAAATGGTATCACAGTTCTATACCTCTTTTCGTTTTGGGGAATTGATTTAGTGGATGTGAAATTGTAGGTTGCCAATTTGGTATGAGGTGAAGCTTGTGTTTGTGGCATGGTTGGTACTACCACAGTTCAAAGGGGCAGCTTTCTTGTATGAGAAATATGTGAGGGGGCAAGTCCTCAAGTTTACTGGAGGCGTAGATCATCACCAATCCAGCAAATCTCCAACTGGCAAAGGAAAGAACAAGTTTGCTCAGTTCATGACCCCCAAGAATGTAAGCTCATTCCACACATACTGTTACCGATTTGATAATTTTGAAAGCAAAATTGCATTTTTGATCCTTATGTTTAAGATGCTTATCCATATAATCTAAAATTAGTGATCTTACATATTGAGACATTGATGCAATTCACAAGGAGATCAGATAAGGAAATGGTGGTTGCTAATATTCAAGTCTCAACTATGGCTCCAAGTCTTCGTAGTGTGTACTCCTTTTGAGAGTGGTGTTTACTATTTCGGGACTATTTTAGTGAAAAGACTTGGAATTTCGTGGTTGTAATTTGTTTCAGGAGGAGAAGGAAGCTTACTGAAGAAGCAGATCGAGAAAGCTGTCGACAACTCCCTTCGATCTTTGCTTTTCTTTCCTACTTTCGGCTTTACTTTAACTTGTTTTTAGCCCGTCATGTACAAGTTCCATGACCTTGAGGCTTGACCGCCTGACCGGCTTGTGTGACCCCTCTGGCCAGGGACGGAGCCAGAATTTTCAGTTAGGGGGGACCTAAATAAAAATCTTAAAAAATAGTCTCGGTTAGGGTAGTTAATTTGATCTTGATCTGTATATTTTGTCAAAACAATCTCCGTGTTTTTTTTTTGGTTTGATAAAGCATGACAATTACTCGCAGCCTGATTGAGTAATATTTGATCCTCCAAAATGTGATATTAGCGTTTACTTCTTATTTCAATTACTGAATCCATGACCAGCACCAACAAAAGTTTCATCACCGCTTTGTTCTCCAGTAGCTGGTTTAAAAAGATAACAACAAAAATAAAATGCAGCATCATCTTTAATACTGTACTCTAACCAATATGAAAATTATAAACCAATCACGAATAAATCTTTTTTTTTCTTTTTCTTTTTTCCCCCAAATTCCGTGAAAGAAAAAGTATGATTTTTAGGTCGACAAGGGCCTTGTTGTAGATAATATTTTCGAACTTCTTCTTAAATGTTAGGATGATAATTTGAAATTGGCGGGTGTTTAGCGGGATCCGATGAATACGTTTATGTAATATCTTCAGCACGAGACTGTTTCATATTGTTACTATTCTTCTTTTGAATTTTCGTAGGTGGTTGCTCATCTGATGCTGGAGTAGAAGAAGATGATTTTTTTTTGAAGTATCTCTCCATATCTAATAAACTTAATAAAAATGATTGTATTTTAATCTTGGGAACGGTGGAGTTTTTATAAAGAAAAAAAGACCATAAAATCCTAAACCTGGTAAGAGATTGAATCCTAATTGACTTAATATTTGGACTTCATTATTAAAATAATATATAATAATATTCTTACTAAGTCGTCAGATTTGAATTAATCATGCACCCATACGCGTCATTGCAGTTTAGATATACTTCAAATAAATTATAATATTTATATTATATAATAATAATAATATACCTTTTTTTTACATAAATTGAGGGGGGGCCCAGGCCCACCCTGGTCCCCACATCCCTCCGTGCCTGCCTCTGGCCTCAGTTCATATTAATTTAGATGAGCCGTCTGTATCAGTAATCAAGAATTTGTTGAACTAGTTTATGATATTTATGACGCACTTGCGAATTTGATAATGGACCACTACGTACCTGATTTTTGCCTAACGATTACCTAGTTTTCGCCTAATTGCCTTTGTTAAAGGGTGAAATCAACCGGGGGGGTTTCATAATTGCTCATCGGTGTAGCATTTGAAATATGGACTTTCATCAATGTTATATCTTCAGTCAATCGATGAGTTGAACCCTCTACAAATGTGGAAGGGGAGCAATAATTAGAAGCACAGAGCTGCCTTCATACTAGATGTGCGTAGTTTAGGGACGGTGCCTTCGTACCGGAAGGAGAGCTATAAGAAGCACAGAGCCTTCATTCTGGGAGTTTGGCACCAAAATCTTCCAGGGTCTTGAGAGAGGTTTTTAAACCGTCTCATTTTTTGATCACGTGCTTATGTATGTTTGCCATGTCATCGTTGTGAGGCAAAACGTTGAACGTAGCTTGTCGTTGCCTGACTTCTAAGAAGCGACTGGGATGGGGAGAGCACCAATCTCGCTTGATGGATCCTTCTTGCCTAAGCGACTTAGAACTTTATGATTTTCGTCTCTCGCAAAGCCACGCACATCGATATTTCATAACTTATTCGGTGTGAAGTAGAACAATATCTTTGACAGAGTGTTGAGAATACAGGGTGTTACGTTTGTAAATCGCAAGATATTCATGCTCTTTCGGGTGATGATCTCTTGATCGCTGATTGTAGAGATTTTTCAAAATGAGAAGATAATTTGCCAAGAGCAAAATATGTATATGATCGTGGATCTTTTTTCTTTCGTTAACGTCTTCTATTTATAGGCAGCAATTACTTGTTAATGTATATCTAAAACTCTTCACAGTTGGACTCACTAAGCAACTCTAACAGTTCGGAATCTTACTTCCTAGGTTTTATAATCAAAGTCTAAGATCTTGATGATAAACTCGCCAGGAAATTCTTTCCTCATAAGAAAAGGTAACATTTGATTTAATATGGGTCGCAAGTACCGGATTCCTAACTTACCATAATCCAACCCAAACGTTATAGACTATCCTTCCAGGCCGCCTAATCTAGTCTTCAAAACTCAACAACAAGATATTTTATCTTGGGTTCAAACATTGCTCATCAAGCCCCGAAATTAAAGCCCAAGCGTGATTGAAGAGGTTTATTTCCTAACGACATACCGTTTATTAAAAACAGTAACTTTCCATTCGTAACGCCACCTCAGCTAACTCTTCTGAAGAGTCGCGCTATTACAGATGACGTCATATAAAAAATGCATGTCCCATCAATTTATACTTCAACACACTCCTTTCGCTTCCATCTTCCCAGCTTTCTAAACTTCTCTCTGAAGGTAGATTTTCTCCGTCGCCGACTACTTTTTCGATTCAAAAATGCCGCCTCACCAGCAGGAATATCCTCACCTTACCAAAGAGAACGCTGGCCTCTTCGCCAAATTCATTCGAACCACTGTTAAACGACAAAAACCAGGTCTGACCACCACACTCAAACTCTGAAACGCCGCCACTGGTCGTTTGAGCCCTTTCCTCAAAACACACATCAACCCAGTACTATACCAAATCCTTCATGACAGCTCCTACAACTTCGCCTTAATCTTCAGGCGAGACAAACAAGTTGACCCCACTGACTGGAAAAATAAACACTCTCTGCTCGATTGGAAAATGGCCAACCACCTCCGACAACAAGCGAACATGGTACCAGGCTCGCCGCGAAGCCAACTTGGTTCGTTGGCAAGCAGCCGACATTGTCCACCTCATAGACCACTGCTTCTCACTGCCCAGCGGAGGGAATCACGAACCATTCGCCGCCGCCATGTGTTTTTGGGGAGCCGCCTACAATTGCTTCCGTCTCCCCTGCGGTGATGTAAGCATTACTCTGCTAGACATTCTCACCATCTTCGGAGTACGTATAGCAGACCCTGTTTGGAAACAAGGGGACACCATCAATGCCATCGATAAAACTAGTCTTGACCGGCCCCCTTTTTACACCACATGGGTTACCCGTTTCATAAATGAAAAATCCCCTCAAGGAGGTATAGCTTTCCTTGAGTTTTAGTTGTCAAAATACATTTTTTGTGTTTCTTCCCAGAAGGTCAACAAGTGTTGGGTTCACCTCACCAAATGTTTGTTTGAGGGCACTAAGGTAGGACTTGCACGACCTATCTTCGCCTACCTGTACCGCAGCCTACGATGGATTTCACTGTCCCCGCTGCAGCTCAATAAACCTGGTCCACTATGGATGGTAGACCTCTGGCTCCAAGTCTACGTTTCTGTCTTCCGGCACCCACATGGGCCACCGTTCCAAGCAAACGAGTTCTTGGGCCAAACTCTCGCAGCCCGCTCGCCTTCGAAGGGCTCACCTATCAGGCGTGTTTCGCCACCTTCTCCTCGCACAACCAATTTCCTTATGGTCTGATCCATCTGATCATAGACCGTTGCTTCTCGCCAGAGTTAGAGACTGGCTTCTTTAATAAACCTTCAAGTTTTTTTTTATTTTGTAGACAAATTTGTATTTTCGTGGTATCAGAGCTCAAGGCTGCAAAGTCTTTGTAAACTTCTAATAAAAGTTAATTCCATGTACTTTACTTTGCATAATCTTGTTGTAAACGCAACTCAATCTACAACCACAAATATTGGCTTTGTAAATTAAAAAAAAATGTTCATCCAGGTAAAAGTCACAGAGATTGGCAGACAAATAAGTAAAAAATTTAGCCATAAGAATTGGCTTAAGGTAAAATACTATAGGGTTGCCCCTTGAGTTTGGTCACTCGAGCAAAACCATGCAAGCGTGAGCAAAGTCAATTATTCTACACTAGGCGGGTCATCGTACTCCCAAACTGGCTTGATGTACTTTTTAAGGAAACAACCATTGATTGGATTTGCATAAACTGTACCATCTCGCTCGCGAAGACGAACCGCTTCTCGTTCTTGTATGTGATCAATTACGTATGGTCATTCCCATTTAGTAGACCATTTTCCCCTTCTTTCTATTTTCTCGCCAATTGGTAGTACTGCCTTCCACACCAACTCTCCTTCTGTAAAACTCTTGCCCTTAGTACACTTGTCATAAGCCCGAGCTACTCTGCGTTTCTCAGCACACAAGTGTTCATAGGCTTCAAGCCACTTCTCATTTAAGTCTTCATGTTCCTGCCACATTGCCTGCACATAGTCCTCGCTAATCAGGCCGTGCTGTTCCATAACTCTTAATGACTAAACGTTGAGCTCCAAAGGCAAGACAGCATCGTATCCGAACATTAATGCATAAGGAGATGTCTCTGTTGGATTTCATTTACTCGTCTGATATGCCTAAAATGTATTGAATAAATCATTATGCCACAGGCATGCATTGTTGGCGAGCATTCGACTGAGAATGTGTAGAATCAACTCAGTACTCGCCTCCGGGTGACCGTTGGATTAAGCAAAACAAGGAGTAGAATGCAAAAAATGAATGCCCAGGTCTTGCATGAGTGTTTCCACTTCGCCAGATATAAACGCTGCCCCTCTGTCTGAGACAAAACATTCTGGTATACCAAAATGACAAATAATATCTTCAAATAAGAACTGGCGAATGGTACCTACAGAATCCACTTTTAAAGGCCTAGCTTCCACCCATTTGGTGAAGAAGTCTGTAGCTACGATGATGAACTTATGTCCTTCCGACGAATGAGGATGAATCATCCTAATTAAGTCTAAAGTCCTTTCACAGGCAGGCAACGACTTAATTATTTGTTGCAAAGGAATGTTAGGTAAATGGCTAATTGGACCATGTGCTTGACAATCTTCACAACCCCTTAGAAAAAGTGTTACAATCCTTAAGATTCCTGGCCAGTAATATATATGACACCGTAGTAACCATCCCATCTTTGGACCAGCCTGGTGTGCCCCTGCTGCCCCTAAGTGTACTTCTCTCATTATTCGTTTAGCATCACGACTGTACACACAACGCAATAGCATGCCATTTTCTCCTCGCCTATGTAACTCATTGTCCTTGAGAACATAATTAGGAGCCAGAAACCGGATTCGCTTGTCTACTGGTGCATTGGGGTCTCAGAGATAAGAAATAATGGATTGACGCCAATCTACGTCAATGTGATCAAGTGTGGCCACGTAATATTCGTTGTTCTCTTCTTGACGAGCAAAGAAAGGGGGTAGAGTACGGCGCTCAACCTCCAGAATTCACTCGCGGACATTATCCTGTAAACCTACCACAGTGGCTAGTTGTGCTAACTGGTTCGCCACGTAGTTTTACTCGCGAGGAATGTGGCTTAATTGCATTTCAGTAAATAACTTGAGCAAGTCATAAGCTCGTTTAAGATTAGACCAGCCCTATACTTCGTCTCTAATTTCCTAATAACCAGTTGGGAATCTCCATATATGTGAACTTTGGTGACCTTCATATCCACCAAAATTTCTAGGCCGATGATGAGCGCTTCGTATTTCGCTTGGTTATTGGTACAATGGAAGTTGATTATGAAAGAATAAGAGAAGGTGCCCCCATTTGGGTTGACTAGAGCAATCCTTCCCCCAGTCATTGTACTAGTACTCAAACAGTCAAAGTACAAGAGCCAAGGAGTGAGTGAGATGCGAGCTAAATCCAGTTATGGGCCTTCGTGGGGATCTAACATTGGATGATGGGCGAGGAAATCAGCCATCGGTTGGCCCTTCACTGCCTTTTATGATACATATTGTAAAGAAAATTCAGAAAGTGCTAAGATCCACTTCCCAATCCTGCCGCTCAGTATAGGACGCGAAAGCATGTTCTTTACCAAAATTGTTTGTGCAATGACATAAGTAGTAAAGGACAGCATATAATGACTCATCTTGCACCCTGAAAATACAAGGCTAAGCATAAATTTTCCATTGGAGAGTAGCGTGTCTCACAATCTTTCAACACACGGCTAAGATAGAAAATAGCGAACTCAATCCCCGTTGTGTCATCTTGTGTTAGCAGACTCCCAACAGAGTGATCTGTAACTGATATATAGAGCTTGAGAGGTACTCCCAGCCTTGGCGAGACTAAGACTGATGGGTTCTCCAGATATGCTTTGATGGTATCAAAAGCCTCTTGATGAATAGGCTCCCATACAAAGTCCTTTTGGCTTTGCAATTTAAGCAGAGGTGAGAATGGTTGTGTCTTACCTGCAACACTTGCAATGAACCGTCTGAGGAAGTTAATTTTACCCAACAATCATTGTAATTCTTTCTTGTTCTTTGGCGGGACAGCGTTGAGCACTGCTTCCTTTTTATCATCTGGGACTTCAGTTCGTCGCTGGTGAACTAAGAAACCCAAGAAGTCTCCTGCTTGTACGCCAAACACACACTTTGCTAGATTCATCTTCAATTGGTATTGTCTCATACGAATGAAAACCTTCCTCAAATCCTCTATATGATCCGTCCTGCATTTCGTTTCAACCACCACATCGTTAATATAAACTTCTGTGGATTTCCCTATGAGGTCATAGAATATCAAATTCATAGCACGCTGGTAGGTTGCCCCTGCATTCTTAAGTCCAAATGGCATGTCCACATACTCAAAGACCCCTGTAAAATCTGGGCATCAAAATTTTGTCTTATGCCTATCGGCTTCTGCCACTGGAATTTGATGGTATTCTGTTGTTCCGTCCATGAATGATAGAATCTCATGGCGTGCTACAGAATCCACAAACAAATCTGGTACTGGCATATGGTATGCATCCTTTGGTGTTGCATTATTAAGGTCTCGGTAGTCAGCACAGACTCGTATCTTCCCATTCTTTTTCTTAACTAGAACCACGTTTGAAAGCCACTCGTTGTACTTGGCTACTCTGATGATGTCTAACTTCAGCATCTTCTCGACCTTCTCTTTGACTAGAATTGTTGTCTCTGTGTTCATACAACGCATCTCCTGCTTCACGGGCTTCTTCCCCTCTATGATAGACAGATTGTGACAAACTAAGTCTGGCGACAGACCGGGCATGTCCTCGTATTTCTCTGCAAAGCAATCTGCATACTCATGTAGCAATTCAATGAGTCTATTTTTTTCTTCAGGCTCTAAAAAGGTGCTTACAGCCACAGTCATTGGCTTTTCTAAAATCCCGAGATTGATCTTCTCAATAGGATCTTTAATTTTAGGTGGAGTGTCGTCTAAGGCTGCTGGGGCCAGTTTAATACCCTCATCCTCGTCTGATTCACGCAGTACATCGTCGTCCATGTATTCCAATGCTGCAATCATTGGGATGGTCTCGTAGGCTTGACTCTCTATTAGGTAATTATGAAGTCGATCATGTAGAGAGAAGCAAGCATCAGCCTCTATACTAGATAGAGGCTCCATCATTGAGCTGGCCAAAGAGGTAGCTCAATGATGGCTATCCTCGCCTACCTGGATAATTCTCCATTAAGCTAATTCAGAGGTTGTCACCCCACATGGCAGTCTTTGTTGTCAACGCCACACACCTCTAATGGCCTAAGGTCACTATTGTAGTAGCTGACATCTAACGCACTGGCTGAGACTGAGTATGGACGTGGGTCTGCATCGATGATCTCAGCTTTGCCTGACTCCATATTCCAGAGTATCATTTCCTGGTGGAGAGATGATGGAACACAGTAGCTTCGATAGATCCAATCTCTTCCCAAAATCCCATTGTATGGTGTTGTACACTCAGCCACGAGGAATATGTATGTTCCAACTGCTGGTCCAACCTGTACATTGAGAAAAACAATTCTCAAAGTCTTAGATATGCTACCTTGGAAATTTCGAACGTTGAGAGTTGTCTCTTGGATAGCAAACTTGGGAATATCCAAGAGAGCCATTGTTTTGACGGTGATGATATTCACTGTTGCCCTAGAATCTACCAACAATTTGTTGGTCTAAATCCCTTGAACTTTTCCAGTGACGTACAATGGTCTCATATGTATCACCATGTTCACCGTTGGCTTTCTGAACAACATGTATGCTTTCCTCAAGGATAGGTCAATCGTTGGCTGCTTGGCGAGCAACATTTGCTCTTGTGCATCTTCTATAGCATTTGTTATTACCAAGTTGTTCATATTGTTGGATATGACTTTGGCAGGAACGGCTAGTAAGAAACATGGTTTCCCAGCTGAAGAGCTTGCAAATTTGGAAGGTAACACGTATATCATGCTCACGTCCAAGTCGTCCTCGTACTCTTGGATATCTGGTTTGTCGTCTTCCAACTTGCCCACGTCATTCTAGGTCTCTGGGCCATGTGTCCAAGCCTCAGTTATCTCCTAGTCAAGGGAGAATATAGGATTGATGGTTTCCATAAGTTCACCTTCGATTGGAACCTCAGGTATAGGTTCTAGTCCAACTGGTAAGAACGAACCACTACTCTTGCTAGTGGCAGAAGAAGTTGTCTTGGCTTGGGAAACCGCTTTCTTTCGCTCTGCCTTAACCAATAGTTTTGGCATCCACCTATGTCCTTTCGTTTTACTTGATGCAATATGACCTTGGGTGAGTTCACTCGATCGTTGGAGGCTCTTGAGTACAACATGTTGCTTAGATATATTAGTATCTCGAGCACATTGTTTCTCATTTCTAGACCGCTTACTGTCCTGGGGAACCTCAGGGATAGGTTTTTGTTTATTCTCTCTTGCGATCAATTCTGGGTTGCGGTAAAAAATGCTTGGCCTTGTTGCTCTAACCTGAGGCTCACGAGATTTCTTGCCAAAGACTACCAAAGGATTAGCTGCTAAGACATTTAGCCATCGCTGCAACTTCTCTAGCCAACAAGCCAATTGTTCTGGTTGAATTATCTCCATCTCCAAATCTTCTAATGCCCTTTTGGTTTCTCCAGACCGTCGTTGCAGATTTCTTCGCTTGCTAGAGGTCACTTCAATAGGTTTCCCTTTCTCCTTCATGTACCACACACTCTTTAGTGATGTTCCTCGATGCTAGGGGACATATGGCTTAATGAGCTGATATGCTACGGTTTGTTCTACTGCTGCTGGTTTCAAGAACTTTTCTGCCGCTCGCCTTCGCTTGAACGCCTGTGAGTCTCTCTGATTAAACTCCCTTGGGCTATTAGGTTGATAATGCTTAGGGGAGGACATCAATTCTAGACATGCCTTGACAGCTTCCTTCAACTCCTCGTAAGTAATCGTGAGACCACAATGGAATTTGCATTTAGCACACATGGCCACTTTTTCATTACCCTTTACGGAGGCTTCATGCTACTTTTTCTTACTATCTTCTCCACTAGTATGTAAGTCCAGAGTTTGCTTCCTTCTGTTAGGGTTATTCCTTGTCAACTCCAACATTTCTACCACCAAATCCTCGTTAGGTTCCAAATTCAGAGTCGCTTGCTCGATTACTATCTCTCCTTCATCGATCAAATGCTAGATTTTTAATTTCAAGCTCGTGCATTGCTCTGTGGAGTGTGTTCCCTAAACATGGTGGAAACGGCTGTAAGGTAAGCCCTCAATGTGTTTAGGGTTTGGCGACGGGCCATATGGCAACAAGGCGAGAGATTCGCCTGGATTAGATACTCCAAAATTTCAACCATCCAAGACACATCGTATATGATTTGTCTCTTTGGCTTATTATTCTTCGACCTTTTCTTCTGTGGTGTTGTGGCAGGAACCAATGCCACCCCGGGCAACTTTTTGTGAAATGGTGGTAAAGGTCGAGGATTACAGTTTCCTCCATCTCCATAATTGAATCCTATTACTCGATAATTGATTAAGCTTTGCACAGTGTCCTTCAGTCCATTGCAAGAAGATGTCTTGTGTCCAAACCTATTATGGTACCTACAAAAATGTTTGTCTGGTCCTAGATAGTCCAGATCTTTCAATTTCCTTACAGGCTAGAAGCTAATAAGTTCATGCTTAAGGAGCTCGTCCATCCTATCATGTTTGAAGGTATACCTTGGGTGTTTTGGGTACCACAATCTTCGAGACCGATTGTCTCTTCTCTTTTATCCAACTCTGCTACTATATTCTCTGTCGACATTATCTCTAGTTGTATCATATTTACTTGCGGTTCTGGGAATGGTTGCGAGTCCACTAGCGAGATGATCTTAGGTGCACTATCTAAGGCCAGTTTGCCTTCATTGATCCACTTCTAGATCTGGTCCTTGAGCTTAACACAGTCTTTAGTTGAATGATTCCATATACCATGAAATTTACAGTTCTTCTTCCCCTTAAGTTGTTCAGCACTAGGGATAGGGTTGAAGTTTATTTTCACCACTCGCTGGTTAATAAGCTCCTCCAGGATTTCATGAGCCATAATAGTGTCGTAGGTATATGTCTCGAACTCTGGCTTTGTAAAAGCTACCGTCGAGAGCTTCAATGGTCCCTTGCTTTGCGGTAACTTCTGAGGCTTAAGCACTAACTTGGAAGTAAGCTCTATGGCGTGAACCTGGTCTTCTCCTGAATATGATCCCCTTTCTTCAGGATCTTCAATATAAGCCATAGTTCTTGGCTTGTTTCTCTCATATGTGGACCTCGGCGCATACGTTCCCTACGCATATTGTCTCTCTCCTGCATGGTACTATGGGGTTTGGTTACTACCGTAATGAGCTCGTTCAGGATGAGATGTTATGATTGAAGAAGAAACTATGGTATGGACCTCTAGTCTATTGATTATCATCTCAACGACCACATCTTTCCCTAGAGGTGTTCTGCATAGATTATACTCTAATCTAAATCGATGGAGGAAAATTACTAGACTTTCTGATGGTGCTTGGTTCATGGCCACTAGCTTGCTAATGCCTGCCTCTGACCTTGTCGTTCCAAAATGGTCGATGAACAAAGCTTTCATCACTAGCCAATCTGTTATGGACCTCTTCTCCAGACTTGTGTACCAGATGAGTGCTGATCCGGACAAAGATGAACCGAAAACTCGTAGTTTAAGTTCTGAATCCTCAGCAAAAGGTTCAAGCTGTAAAGTGAAATAGGTTAAATGTGTTGCCACGTTTGCATCATCGTCACCTGTGAAATTTTGGAAATTGATCGGCGTATAGTTCCTTGGCCACTGCTAAGCGTTGGCGATGCCTTTCTGCACAGGCGGGTAAGGATTCTCATATGGCTCATGTGCCTTGGCGATGTGTATATCGCATTCTTCCATGAACCTCTCGAACCGCTCCTCCTAGGTGACTGAGAAATTCTCAGCCTGCCTTGTCTTCCTCATGAGCTCGGAGATAGACTTGGTCAAATGCACAATGTCCTTATCAGTTCTCTTGTAAAAGGCTGCCACTCCGTTTGCTTGCTGCGCCTGAGCAAGATCTATGGCTTGCAAAAGGTCTTCACGCAACCTGTCTTGTCCCTCCACGAGGGTTGCAAGTTGTGCCTTCTGAGTCGCCTGCTCTTCTAGACCCTTGTTGAATTTGGCTCTTAAAGCGACCACTTCAGCAGTTGCTGTATCTTTCTCGCCAAACATGGCGAGCAACTCTTCTTGCTCTTCAATCCTTCGCTCAATGGAAGCGAAATATTGCCCAAACCGCTCATCACGCCTAGCAGCGTACGGTCTATAAGATTTGTATGCTAGTTTGTTGAGCTCTTGTTCAGTCAAGAAATTGAAGTCCATCCTTGAACAATATGTGACTCCAAAGATGACTTTTACTACGTTCACAGAGAGAAAGCGACACTCGGTAGATGTGTTTTCCCGGTAATCCGGTTGAGGGTGTTTACGACACTAAGGATATCCCTTTTTGTAAGGATTCCCAATTGTTGCTTAAATGCACGAAAATCTGGTCCCACTAGGTGTGCCAAAATGTTTGGCACCAAAATCTCCCAGGGTCTTTAGAGGCTTTCAAATTGTCTTTTTCTCGATCACGTGCTTATGTATGCTTGGCATGCCACCGTCGTGGGACAGAACGTTGAACGTAGCTTGCCGCTGCCTGACTTCTAAGAAGCGATTAAGACGGGGAGAGCACCAACCCCGCCTGATGGATCATTCTCACCTAAGTGACTTAGGACTATGATTTTCGTGTCTCTCGCAGAGCCACAAAGATCGATACCTCACAACTCCTTATGTGTGAAGCAAAGCAATCTTCTTGACAGAGTGTTGAGAACACAGGGTGTTGTGTCTGTAAATCGCAAGATATTCACTCTCTTTCGGGTGATGATCTCTTGATCGCTAGTTGCAGGGATTTCTCAAGATGAGAAGATAGTTTACCGAGAGCAAAATATTTATGTGATCGTGGATCCTTTCTCTTTCGTTAACGTCCTCTATTTATAGGAAGCAATTACTTGTTAATGTATATCTAAAACTCTTCACAATTAAACTCACTAAGCATCTCTAACTGTTCGGAATCTTCCTTCCTAGGTTTTATAATCAAAGTCTAAGACCTTGATGATAAACTCGACAGGGAATCATTTCCTCATAAGGAAATGTAGCAATTAATTTAATATGGGCCGCAGGTATCATCCTCCCAACTTACCCTAATCCAACCCAAACGTTATAAACTATCCTTCCAGGCCGCCTAATCCAACCCTCAAAGGCCAACAACAAAATATTTTATCTTGGGCTCAAACAGTTGGCCATTGTGAATTTGTATCGAAGTAGTTGTATGATTAATTTTCACTTGCGAACAGTAAAACTAATCTAGTATCTGAGAAGACAGAGATCGATATTCGTTTATGATTCTCTTCTGTAAAAATCAGTAGAGGGGACTGAAGATGATTGAAAAGGAGGAACTAAAGGCCGTTTTGTATGTAACTCTGTTAGTTGAATACTTTAACAATGAAGGAATGAGATTGGTTTCGACGGAAAAGAAGAAAAAAGAGATGAAGCTCTTTCTCATTTCACATTGCTGTGAAGCACTTCTACATTACGGAAGAAGCGCAGAACCGACACTGTTCATGACCTTTTATAATTGATTTCCTAGCCTTCCAATCTGGGAAAACATGCTCTCAAGTCTCAAAAGCAAAATAATCACCAAGGAATCATATTTTCCTTTCCACATTGTAATATTGAATGGTACAACTAGCTCACAAATTATAACCGAGAAAGATAGAAAAGGAAAGAAAGAAGAGTGAAGACCTTGTGAAATATGATGGCCAACCATTTTGTTATGTTTCCATGTGCTGAAAGGCATTAATGTATGCTTCATTATATCCATAATCCACTTTGTGTGTATGCAAGGAATTGGAATATTTTCTCTTTATATTTGTAATAGAAGCTTTTCAACTGTACCAAATCTCTGATTTCTCAGTTGAGCTAATTTTCATAAGCTAAGTACAATGGGATTTTAGTCCTTCTGTACTGCGGTGTACCTTGGGCCTACTGTGCGTGTACATCTACAAAAGAATCATCATGTACTTAAGCAAAACCTCCATGCGCACGTACCTGTAAAAACTATTTGTGTTTTCGGTTCTTTAAGCACCAGGATTAAGAAATTGCTCATTACCAACTGTTTATCTGTCTTTAGCACTAATATCTAGCCTCAGCATGCCATTAAGGAACCAAGTTCGGTTAATCTTTAAAGAAACTATATTTTATACTTCATCAAATCTTTTTTTATTGGATTACAGTACAGATTTCTCTTATTTTAGAGGCCATGTTTCTGTATATTACATTATCATCTGCTTCTGTATTTCCTTTACACTCCTCACAGGGTATTCATCCACCAATATAGAGATAATAACTAGTTCCAGATGAATATAATATAACTCAGCGTCTCCATCTCCAGATTTCATCTCAGGAATAAGATCTTACTTATGTATACTTAATATAGAGTATTGGAGCTGTGATTACCTAAAGAAGCAGTTTTCCAAATGACCGAGTTCAGAAGAAACTAAGCAACATGATAAGCTGAATAATAAATTGTGTATAGTAAAATGAAAGATGGAGAGCAGACATACCTCCTAGCCTGGGATCTCTTCAACTCAGCAATGTCTCAGCAACTTGAAGAATCATGGCAGCAAAAGCTAAAAACAATCCCCTTTAATCAATCAAACAGTTATCCGGCAAAAGAATAAGGAGATACAATCATACATATGCTTTTTACGTGGATCTAGCTCATCTTTAATAAAGAGAATATAAGAATCTGTATATGAATTATATATATATATATATATTAGCGTGCTTAGCAGCCTCAAACACTATCAAGGCCTGATTAATCAAACAGATATATTAACATGCACAATCCAGCCGACTCGGAAGCTAGGGTTACAAGCTACAGCATATATGCATCAATAAGCTCTTTAAATCACTCACAAAGGATGACAGCGCGCACCATGCCAAGAGCAATCTGTTGGCTTCTGTTTTGATCTGTCTGACTCTGTATATTGTATAAGAAACTGTATATTGTATAAGAAAGTACAGTAAAACCTCGATAAATTAATAACTTCGGACTGACAAATTTTTTTAATTTAACGAAATTATTAATTAATCGATTATTAAATTAATACTCAAGTCTCCAAGTTAGAACCGACAAAAAATATTATTTTAACAAAGTTATTAATTAATCGAATATTAAATTATCAAAATTTTACATGTTAACCCAGACTAATATGTAAATGGAGAACACGGTTAACTATAACATTAAAACTCTTAAGTATTGTTAATAACTATAAAAAAAACTTGCAAGCAGGAAAAAAAAAGACACCCGAATAACAAAAGTATCCAATAAACACCAACCCATCTCCGCAAAGCTTTTCAAAAGTCACCTTCCCACTTTAAGTAAAACACAAAGTAGGGTGTTTGATGAGTCCTAATTACTAAAGTGACCCCATTTCACTCGCTATATAAACCAGCATTTTGCTATGGTTTATGGTCAGGCAGATGAAGTTTAACTTCTTGTTTTTTGAGATTGGCCTTTGAACCGAGCCTCATCTTATATATAGTTACCGCTAGTCAGTTGGGAAATACTAGTGCAACTTCAATATCATGGATCCCAATTCCATTAAGATTTTGAAGTTTCAGGCAATTCACAAGCACAAGAAGCCTCAATATCAGACCTTGAGCAATACCTTTTTTTACTGTTTGTCAGTATTGGCTTGCAGTATTTTTTGTTGTAGCCCTTTGTGGTTTCCTTCCTTCTTTTCTTCCATGAAGGTTTTTTTCTTTGGTTTTGTGCCAATGATCAGTTCAGTCCTGTTGAGCTCCAAGTTTGTGTTCATCCTAGGGAACCTCATTGTTGTTGCCCTTGTAGGAGAATCCAAAATCTTTTCCACAGTCTCTTCCCCACCTAATATTCATGTTGAATATGAGGAAAGAGTCAAAAGGTGCCAGAGATTTCAGAGCTCTTCCGCCTACATAGAGGAGGATCCCGAAAAGATGAGTGCTTGTGGTGACGGTGACCAAGTTATAGAAGGAAAAGGATGTGAAGAACAAAGTAAGGAATTAGTGGTGAAGGAGGTGAAAGAGGATGTAGTAGAAGACAAAGATGATGAGGAGCTCATCTTGCCTGAGGATCATCAATTCAACAGAAGAGCTGATGATTTCATTGCAAGGGTCAATCAAAGAAGGAGATATGAGCTGCTACTTTGTAATGGTGAATAGATAAGAATTTTAACTAGCAGTTTAGTTTTAAAAACTACTGCCTGATCTTTCACATATTATGTTAAAAGTACCTAAACTTTATGCATCCGATTCAGTATATCTGTATTTGGATGGAGATGACGACTTGTGTGATAATTAAGCTGTTGTGTAAGATAAGAACTGAAATTTCAAATCTACGCATATAATTAACTTTCTTTGTTATGTACTTATGTATGAAGGTTTCATTTAGTGAGACCATATATATAATGGAATTAAGTTTCTCAAGTCTTCTTGGCGCTTCCCTCTGTTTCAATTACACACTTAACTACAGAAAAGCCTCCTTTATCTTCATCAAGTTTAGGCTGTTTAGCTACAAAATCTAGTAGGTTTCCTTCATATCTGCATGAAACTAGACCTCGGACTCTAGACTTGCATTGATAACTAGCACATAGGAGTGATAAGATTCAATGCCCATGGGTTTCTTAACTTTCTTAATCATTTTCAAAAGGAGACTAGTTTGGGCTGATGTAGAGAGAAAATGAGAGCCATGGCCAAAAAATTAGTCTTCATTAACAATTGAAATAGAATGAGAAAAATAAAAGGAAAATGGGAAGCGGTTGGTTTAGGATGAGCAAGACAGTTGGCAATTACATGCAACAACTACGTGTCTCATTGTTACAATGAAACACTGCCACCACCTTCTTCTTTCTCTTGTTTCTTAGCAGTTCCCAACGGCGCGCAATGCTTGCTTATAAAACCCGGGGAAACTAGTTTTCCATCTCTCTCTCTATCTTCAACATTAGTTTCAATTATCTCGATCTCTCTGAGTTTATCTTCATCAGCAGCTTGCTAGCTAGTTAGCAAAGCCAAAGCCAAAGCCATGTTGAGTCTTATTCACACCTTTCTGAACCTCGCAGCTCCCCCATTCACCTTCTTCTCCCTCTTGATTTTCGTACCGCCTGTCTACCTCTTCAAGCTCTTCAACTCTTTCTTGAGCACCATATTCAGCGAAAATGTCGCCGGGAAGGTCGTCCTCATCACCGGCGCCTCCTCCGGTATTGGCGAGGTATACACATTAAATTTACGGTATGCATGTTTCTTAGGTTTATATAAGTTAAGTAGTTCACTAATTTGTTCTGTTTTGTATGATTTGGTTCGTGTAGCATATGGCTTATGAGTATGCAAGGAGAGGAGCACGGTTGGCCCTAGTTGGGAGAAGAGAAAACGCCCTCCGTGAAGTCGTGGATCAAGCAGCTCAGTGTGGCTCTCCAGATGTTATTTCGATTCCTGCAGATGTTTCAAAGGCTGAGGACTGCAAGCGACTTGTTGATGAAACAATCAACCACTTCGGAAGACGTAAGTATTTATTATACTTAGGTTCCATGTGATTTGAGGTTTCTTTAATTTAGAAGCCTTACTTATGTATATGATGGATGACCAAATAGCTAGCTAAAATTTAATGTGCTTAAAAGTGTGGAATTTATTCTAGCAAGCCTTTAGTTTCTAGTATCTTACAAATTAATGGTGTGACGAGTATGATGTTGTGATGCAGTGGATCATCTGGTGAATAATGCTGGGATCACTGCTTGTAGCATGTTGGAAGATGTCACCGATGTCACTAATCTCAGATCGGTTATGGTAATTTTCTACTATGTGTCCTTCTTTCGATATGCAAGGAGTGATTAACTTGTATGTAACATGTATCTATGTTGGAACCAATATATTCTAAATGTGGCTGGTTTCTCCATTCTAAAATTGGCTACTAGTTAATAATCAGATGAACCATGAATGTCAAGACTCATGTCGATTTTCAAATTTATGCATTGGTTGATATGAAGTCTTTCTTCATCTTGTGTATGAGCATATTCCAAGGAATTAAGCTAGCTAGTTTGATGCGAGTCATGTGATCGATATGGTAGCCAGTGATGACAAATCAGCAGTATGTAAAACGTAGTAGCAAGTAAGATGTTAAAACCTGTTGTTGGCACCTTGCATTGGTACTTGCAGGACACAAACTTCTGGGGAGCCGTCTATACCACTCATTATGCAGCTCAACATCTCAGAAATAACAGAGGTAAAATCGTGGCAATTTCCTCCGTCAATGCGTGGTTGCCTGTGCCAAGAATGAGCATATATAATGTAAGAACTAACATTTTCTCACGTTTCATTCTAAATGTATCATTTCTCTCAAATCTTATATGTAACATTTGTTCTACATGACCACCAGGCAAGTAAAGCAGCTATGTTGAGCATGTTTGAGACACTAAGGATTGAGCTTGGGCCAGAAGTTCATATAACCACTGTGACTCCCGGATATGTCGAGTCTGAGATGAACATAGGCAAATACATGACTCCCGAAGGTGAAATGGCAGTGGATCAAGAGATGAGGGATGTAAGCCATCTCTCCCTGTACCTATTGTACTTTTTTTTTGTAAAAAATGAAAATACGATGTCCTTTTGTAGCTAAAACTTCTCCCCCTTTTGGTTTTGGATGCTTAGGTTCAAGTTAGCGTACTTCCAGTTGAAAGAGTACAGCAATGTGCAACTGCGATTGTGCGAAGCGTGTGTCGCAGCCAAAGATGTGTGACAGAGCCAGCATGGTACAAAGTCATATACCTATGGAGGGTGTTGTTCCCTGAGCTAATGGAATGGGGTTACAAATTCTTCTACCTGGCTCATCCTGGAGCACCCGGCAGACTAGCACCTAGCAAGAAAATATTGGACTTCACTGGTGCCAAGAACGTCCTGTACCCCGAGTCGCTCCACACTCCTGAGATCAAGACAGATTGAAGCAAATGGGTATTGGTTTTCAGCTCTCACTCTCTATAAGTAAACTAGCTATGTACGTTCTCTTTTTGTATATACGTGAGCATTGTAGGTTTTCTACGATGGGTGCATCCATCTGTGTGTAATAAAGGATTGGATGTGGAGTTTACGACTTGTGTCTGTGAATCAATAGATATGTGTGTGTGACGATAAATTAAGGATTCAGATGTGTTAGGTTGGTCATATGTTGCACACATATATATGTATCATTATGTTTCTATATTTCAGGAATGGAGGATTATAATGTTGCAAAGGTAATGAGGGGATACAAAGACCTTGCAATACATTGAATGGGGATAGGAAACTGTGAAGTTGCGTACAGGTTGTATATCATACAACTTAAAAGTTCAGCAATAGATGAAAGGCAGTTAGATCGGAGTCTTGCTAAGATCGATGCATTTAGATCAAGATTTCTAGTCTTCGTGATGCAACCGAGTGGTGTTCATCCTGAACATATGTGATCAATAAATCACGGAATCGATCGAAAAGAAAAATTCCCGGGAAGAAGTTGACAAATCAAGGGGTCTCAAATGTATGTACACCCAAGGGGATGTGAACAGTAGTGTGTACGATAAATTAAGGATTCAGATGTGTTTCTACCGGATTACGCGGGACGTAATCTAGCAGAAGCAAGTACGAGCTCTCTTCTTCTCGTCCGAACGTTCGGGCTGTTCGGATGGTCGGGCGCTTCTTCTTCCTTCGGGCGTGCGGGTACGCGTGTTCGGGTATGGCTGTTAGAAGAATACACCGACAAACGGACAGTCAGGGGTGGGGTGACCTGCCTTCAACGCTCCGATGCCTAAGTTAGAAGATGTATTGGATATAACAGTCAAGCGAGCGTGCATAAAAGTAGGTTGGAGTGTTTAGTGTTTTGAATGCGTTGGATTGAATGCTCTTACCTGTAATAAATACCTTACATATATAGGTGGTTGAGTTTGGTGTTTACTTGTGTTCCTCGATGTGGGGGTTTGCACTTGTTGTCATGTGATCCGCACATTCGGATGTGCGCCCCACGGGCGCGTGCGCGCTCGGATGGGGTCGGTCTTGTGAACAGAGTTGTAGCCTTCCTGGTGGTCTTTCGAGTGGTCAGGTAGGTGTTGATCGCCTGCTTAAGTGGATAAGTATATTTAATCGGACAACTAATGATGCTATACTAACAAGTCCCCCAAGTCCCCAAGTCAAAGAGACATTTCTTGACTGGGGAGTTGAAAAAGGGTTCGTGCGATTAACAAGAATACTTATCTGATTGAGCAGTGGTGTATGATCCTGTAACCCCCAAGTCCCCCAATTTTCCGGTCAAGGAAGGGCTCGCATGACGGAGTGGGTACCTGTGCGTTCGATTGTGTACCTGTTCGTGCGGTCCTATACCTGTGGGCCCGGCATCCAAACGAGTCTTGCTATTTGGAGCCGCGCGCCCGTGGAGTTTTTCCTGGTAAACATAAAATGGGTGCAGTATAGATATATACGTATGCAAATGTGTGAATGTATGGTATGATGCGTGAATGTATGTGAATGTATGCCGTAGCGCCAACGTTGGGATGTCGTTGCATACGTCGTAACGTCAACGGGGATGCCATTGCGTACGCTGTAGCGTTAACGGCGGGATCAGGATCGTTACGTACAAGTAGCGCGCACGGAGGGACGGACGCGTACCCGTGTCGCTCATCGGTCTTAGCGCGCGCAAAGAGGAGTCGGCCCCATGCCTTTGCCACCTAATCCGGCTTGCTTTCGCGCACGGAGAGGACGGACCCCATACCCGGAACGCTCATCGGTCTCAGTGCGCACAAGGAGAGGACGAACCCCACACCCTTGCCGGCCGAGTGGGCGAGTCGATCATTAACGTTGCGCGCATGGAGGGGAAGAACCTCACGCCCGTGCTGCCCCTCGGTTTAGCGCGCCCAAAGAGGAGTCGGCCCCATGCCTCTGCCGCCTAATCCGGCTCACTTTCGCGCACGGAGAGGATGGACCCCATACCCGGAACGTTCATCGGATCTTAGTGCGCCCAAGGAGGGGACGGACCCCGAGCCCTTGCCGCCTAAGTCGGCGATTCGATCGTTAACGTTGCGCGTACAAAGAGGACGGACCTCACACCCGTACCGCCCATCGGTCTTAGCGCGCGCAAAGAGAGGACGGACCCCATGCCTGTGCCGCCTAATCCGGCTCACTAGTTGCTTACCGGCACGCGCACGGAGGGGAGATGCCCTACGCCCGTGGCAGTGATCTCTTCGTTTAGCGTTTGCAGGCGTTCATCGTTCGTTGGTCGTGCGGGTGGTGTGTGCGCTTGTGCGACTGGCGGTTGGCGTGGCGTGTCTTGCCTTGGGTATGGTGGTGCTCTGTTCGGTGAGGCGTTTGAGGTGACATTTCTTTTGACTTCTCCTTGGGAACCGTTTGTGCAATAAATGCTAGCCGTCGTATTTAATGCAGGCGTGCCCTGGGCATTAAATGCTGATGACGTAATAACTGTTCGGAGGTCATGCGTCAGGCGCGTGGGCCCGTGGGGTGTTGCATGGATGACACGTGTCGAGCAGTGGGAGACCGTGCTAGGGTTTGAAACCGAGGTGGGAAGCCGAAGGGGAGCGCGGTTACTTAGGCGGGCAGGTGAACCGCCTCGGGGCCACGTGGCGTGATCTGACTGTCACACGCGAAAATGGACAGCTGGCGTTCATTTGCGTGCACCGTGCGATTAGTATAAATAGGGGCTCTGGTGTCGTCTTCCTGACTACTCTTACAATTTATCGAAACGCTACAGAAATTACTCTGTGAACTTCTCATCTTGTTCTTGCTCTCTTGCTCTCTGTACCGGAATCCTTCGTCGACGTTCATCTCTCAACCGTGATCAACAACTTTGGTGAGGCTCTTTGACTTGTTTTTTTTTTCCGTTTTGCTTTTTTTTCCTGTATTTTGGTTTTTCTGGTTTTTGCGTGTTTTTCTTCTCCACGGTTTCTGGGTTTTTTGGTCTTTTCTGGGTTTGCATCTCAAGAACAAGGTGGGTGTCGCGTTTGATTTTGTGTGGGATAGGATTTTTGGGTTTTTGGTGTTTCTGGTAGTTTGTTTTTTTTTGCTAAGTGTGGGTGTCGCGTGCGTGCGTCTAGGAATGGAGCCAATAGAGATATCGAGCGGGCAATCGGGTGAGCGGGTGTACATACCGGGGGCGAGGTGGGTTAGTTGTGGTTCAGACACGAGCGGGTCGAGTACATCTTCGTACGAGTCCGTGATGAGTGTCAAGCCTCTGCGGTTCATCCCTAACGCTTCTCCTGTGGTGCAGCCAATGGACCCTCAACAAGCGCTCGTTGCCGCAGGGTTAGGGGAATCGTCCGGGTCGTCGGGCGGGTCCTCATCGTCCGGGCCATGGGGTGACGAGCCCGTGCGATCAAATCAGCCCGTGACCCAATTTCCAGAGGGCGGGCATGTTCACTGGGTGCTCCCCGACGGAGTGCCAGTGCAAGAGCCCGAGCGGGCGCCAAGCGTCAAGGAGATGTCGCGGTGGGCGAGGGATTACCACATTCCTTCGTCCGTCAAGCTGAAGATACCTGGGAGGGGAAAGACGTTCACCCGACCGCCCGCTGGCCACGTGTGGGTCAGGGAATTCCATCTGAATGCGGGGATAAAGCTGCCTCTTCACCCGTTCTTCCAGTACATTCTGGCGCTCCTCAAGATCTCCCTTGGTCAGTGTGGGCCTACACTGACCCGAACGTTGGTGGCGTTTTTCAACATCTTTCGTTCGAGCGGTTTGGACCACCCCACACGGGCGGAATTCCTCCACTTCTTCCGTTTGAAGTACTCCTCCCGCCGGCGCGACTCGGGCACCTTCACCGTGGAGCCAAGGGTAAAGTGGTGGCTCATCGATCCTCCCAGTTCCTCCACCAGCTGGCGTACGATCAACTGCCTGGTCGGAAGTGACTGGGAGTTTGGCGTGCACGCCCCCGAGATCGCGGCCAACGCCCATCGTGTCCACCGAGTCCCCCAGCGTTTCCACTGGTTGGACACGAGCGAGTATCCCCTGACGCCCGAGGAGGAAAACAGGATTGCCCGTTTGAAGTTTGTCTTCGACCCCAGGCCCGAGGCGAGGCACTTCTGGGCGGCGTGTCATTGAGACCTGATCGAGAAGAATCGCCTGGCTCGTACACCTGGTATGTCGGGTGGTGTTATCTGCAATGTACGTGTAGTGTAGTTTGATTGACTGTTGCTAACCTGTGCGTTCTTTCTGTTTTGCAGTAAAAATGTCCAAGTCCAAGGCGAGCGATCGGGATGCGGAGCACGTGCGCCGGCTGAACATGCTGCTGGAGGGTGCAGACACTGTGCGCCGTGTCGTGGTGGACAGCTCGGGCGGGATGCGTGTTGGTGATGAAGTTCAAGCCACCGTGCGTGCGTGCGCCGGCCGTGAACGTGCACGCCTCCCCCATTCGCCAGCGGTCGTCGGGCGCTGGTCCACCTGTTTCCGCTGCTGCTAACGACGGGCAGGGAACATCCATCCCCCCTCATCCTCCTCCTCCACCAGCTAATCGGGGCTCAAGTCGGGCTGAGCGGGACCACCGCCATCGAGAAAAGGAACAACGGCAGGTGGAGCGCGACCAGCGTCAGGTCGAGCAGCAGGACCGTCGCGAGGCCTCTCAAGGCTCGGGGTCGCGCCGGTCTTCTCATAATGGTGCAGATCTCTCTCCCGGTGCCCCGGCCGGTGAAGAGGAGCGCCCGCAGAAGCGCCCAAGGAATGAAGACTCCTCTCCTCCCGCCATAGTTGGGACAAATGCTGATATTGTTGATACTCTGTGCCATGCGCTAGTGGATGGTGCTGCGTCGTTGGGGCCCCTGCTGCAGCCGCTAGATAATGCCGCTCCCGACGGGCTGGACGCGGCGTTCATTGCATGCTCCCGGCTGCAGCACCAGCTCTTCCGTGTACGCTCGCGGGAGAACATGGAACTTGCATGCCTCAGGGCCGAATCGCTGAAGCACCGGAAGGTGACAGAGAGGCTCGTGGCTAACCTCGACAAGGCCAACGACTTGGCCCAGCGGTACACCGTCCGTGCGGAGGAGGCAACTGCTCGGTCCGCTGAAGCTGCTGCTCGTGAGGCTCTGGCGAGGACTGAGCGTGACCTGAAGGTGGAGCGGATGCGTTCCGAGCTGGAGCGTGTTCGTGCTGAAGCAGCCTCTTGGGAGGCATTGGTGGAGTCCCGGATGAAGGAGGTGAATCGCGTTGCTCGCATGGATGCCATAGCAACGTTCAAGGAGTCTGACGAGCTCAGTGAACTAGTGAAGGCTGAAGTGGAGGAGCAGGTGACCGCCTTCCGTGAAGCGGTGACTCCCTTCATCAGGCTGGAGGAGTATCGGGCGTTCGTTCGGTCGAAAACAGAGAGGCTGACGGGCGCTCCGGCTCTGGCGCTCCGGCTCTGGCGCTCCGGCTCTGGCGCCTGAGGGAGAGGTGGGGCCTTTCGGGGTAGCTTCTGAGGCGGGGTCGGAGCCGGTGCTGGTGCAGTTGGACCCGTCCGAGCAGGTGGAGCCGGGGTCATCGGAGGAGGTGGAGGAGCTGGAGGTGAACACGGGGGCGTAGTTGTAGGATTTTTCTTCTCTTTTGTAATATAGGATTTTTGTAATCGGGCCTTGTGCTCTTGATCAATGAAGTTTCTTTTCTTTCCGTGCGTGTGCCTTTGCCCTATTTTTTTTTTGTGTGGCATCTTTTGAATGGCTCGCGCGCACATGTGCTTTCCCTTTTCTTCCAAATGGTACTGTGTTACATCCATGCGAACAGCCTATCCCCAGTCCCCCGAGTATCGGGCGGGCGGGGTAAGGACAAACGAACACAACAACATCATAAACTTAAAAATGGAACAAGTACAACATAACAAAATTTAATGAAAGTACTTCCTCAAGTGTTGGATGTTCCATGGGTGCCGTAGTCGTTGATCCTGCATGTCTCTAAGGTAGAAGGTGCTGGCGCTTATTACCTCATCAATGACGTATGAGCCTTCCCATAACGGGCAGAATGCCTTGACCTTTTGCTGGATTGCCTTCATCACCCAGTCCCCCAGTTGGATTGGTCGAGCCCGAATGCGCTGGTTGTACAACCGGGCGATCCTCTGCTTGTTCGCGGCGTTGTGGAGATGCGCCGTGTCTCTTCGCTTTTCTAGCAGGTCGTTGTTGAGTCGTAGCCCCTCGCTGTTCGTGCGTGGATCGTACCCCTCGATCCGTGGGCTCTGATGGGTGATCTTCAAGGGTAGCACAGCTTCCGTTCCGAATGTGAGGCTGAACGGGGTTTCGCCCGTGGCTGCGTTGGCGGTCGTTCGGATGGACCGTAGGATCTCTGGGATGACCTCGGGCCAGCGCCCGTATCCCGCGTCTCCGGGTTCGATATCTTCAATCTTGTTCTTGATGCCTGCTTTGATGATTTTGTTCGCGGCTTCCACTTGCCCGTTCGTCTGGGGGTGCGCTGGTGATGCGAACACGAGGTCCGTTCCCTGCCGCTTGCAGAAGGGTAGCACAGCTTCCGTTCCGAATGTGAGGTTGAACGGGGTTTCGCCCGTGGCTGCGTTGGCGGTCGTTCGGATGGACCATAGGATCTCTGGGATGACCTCGGGCCAGCGCCCGTATCCCGCGTCTCCGGGTTCGATATCTTCAATCTTCTTCTTGATGCCTGCTTTGATGATTTTGTTCGCGGCTTCCACTTGCCCGTTCGTCTGGGGGTGCGCTGGTGATGCGAACACGAGGTCTGTTCCCTGCCGCTTGTAGAAGGCTATGAGTCGAGGGTTGTTGAACTGTGGCCCATTGTCCGTGATGATGCTAATCGGTGTCCCATAGCGACAGAAGAGGAAACGCCAGAGGAAGCGCTCCACCTTCTCCATTGTGATCTTCGCCATTGGTTGGGCCTCGATGAACTTGGTGTGGTAGTCGATGATGACAATCAGATATCTGTACTGCCCCTTTGATTTTGGAAGCTCTCCGATCAGGTCCAGTCCTCACTGTGCGAACGGAACGGGTGACAGGAGGATGGACAGTGGGACGGCGGGCGTGTGGTGGTGATGCGCGTGTAGCTGGCACTGGTGGCACTTGCTCGTTAGAGCCGTAGCGTCCGCGTGGACGGTGGGCCACCAGAATCCACATCGAAGGGCTTTGTGTGCGATCGATCTGGCGCCCGCATGATGGCTGCACATGCCCGAGTGGATTTCCTTCAGGATCGAGTTGCCCCTTGTTGGAGTGACGCACTTGAGGCTCGCCCAAGTCCTCCCTTGTCGATACAGTGCCCCATCCCGCACGCTGAAATTGGCCGCCCGTGCGACGATGGTTCTGGCCTCTCGCTTGTCCTCTGGTAGTTCTCCCATTGCCTTGTAAGTGATGAGTACGTCCATGTAGCTGTGCTCGTGCGGTTCGATTGCCAGGACCTGCTCTGCTCCTGAGATGCTCGGCCGTCGCAGCACTTCGACGATCCGCTGTCCTGGTCCCGTGTGCACGGGTGCCGTGGCCAATCGGGCGAGCTTATCCGCCTTCGTGTTGAACCCTCGGTGTATGTGGCTGATATTGACGTATTTGAATCCGCTGATCAGTGCCTTCACGTACCTCAGATAGGCGATCATGGACTCCCCCTTCGCGTGGAATTCTTCTCCGACCTGGCTCACCACCAACTGTGAGTCGCTGAATATATTGAGGTCGGGCGCCTCCGAGTTCTTGGCCAGCTGTAGGCCCGCAATGAGCGCCTCGTACTCGGCCTCGTTGTTGGTTGTTTTGAATTCGAACTTGAGGGCGTACTCCGCGTTTACCCCTCCTGGTCCGGGCAGGATGATCCCGGCGCCGCTCACCTTCTTTGTGCATGAACCGTCGACGTAGAGGTTCCACTCCGACAATGGTCCTTCCTTGACCTCTGGTTTGTCGGACGCCTCTACCGTCGGACCATCGGATGCGCCGACCGGCATGGCCTCTGCTTCCGTGTACTCGGCAATGAAGTCCGCCACTACCTGTCCCTCGATTGCCGTTCGGGGTTTGTACTGAAGGTCGAATTCACTGAGCTCGACTGCCCACTTCGCCAGGCGGCCGCTGTGATCGGGCGATTGGAGTATCTGGCGTATGGGCACGTTCGTGAGGATGTGGATGTTGTGCGCTTGGAAGTATGGCCTCAACCATCGGGCGGTGGTGACGAGCGCGAGCACCATCTTCTCGATCGTCGGATATCAGGTCTCAGCGCCCGTCATGCCCTTTCCTGAGAAGAAAACGGGCAACTCCGTGCAGTCCTCCCTGCGGACGAGGGCAGAACTGACAGCTGTGAGCGAGGCAACTCCGTGCAGTCCTCCTGGCCCGCAGGTCGGTATCGTGGCGCTGACGGTAAACGGGCTTCCTGTGGCGCTGGTCCCCTCGCCTGGTTTTAGCGGTTGTTGTGGTAGTTGCGGGAGGATGGCCTCTGGTGATTCTGTCCTTGCGCGTCTCGGCTCCTCTTGTAGCCCCCGGTTGGCTCTTCGTCGTCCGCTAATTGTCGCAATTGGGCGCTTGCCTTCTCCGGTCTGTTGGTGCTAGACTCGGAGGTGGACCCGTACACTCGCGTTTCTACCAACGCCTTCTGTACAATTAGGTCCATAATCTCGTCGTAGTCGAGATATTCCTTCCTCACCAGCTTCTCTACGAACGGCGTAGCGAGGATGTTGTCCATCAGGGCCACCTTGGCCACTCGCTTGTCAAGGTCCCTGCATGTGCTCGCAAGCGTCTTCCACCGGTTAATGTAGCTGGACAAGCTCTCGTCCTTCCCCTGGCGGACCTTGAGGAGGATGTCCGTGGTGTTGTACTTGCCCTGGAGCCTGTACCGCTTCTGGAAGCTCTCCGCCAGCTCGAGAAACGAATGGATGGAGCCTAGCAGGATCTCGTAGAACCAGCTCCGTGCTTCCTCGGTCAGTGTTTCCTGGAACAGGAAACACAGGGTCAGGTCCGAATATCGGTCCTGTCCGTGGTGGATCGGAACTCGTCGATGTGCGTGCGGGGGTCCCCGCTCCCGTCGAACCGGGTGATCTTCGTCGTCTTCGCGTGAAGGTCTCTCCCCCTCTCCAGTATGTGCGCTGAGAACGGGCTGACCCGGGGGGTGAACGTCCCGCCCTGCCCGACGAGCTTGTCTTTCCGTAGGCGCGATACATCTTCCGCCAATTCTTCCATCCTCTGGAGGATCCGAGCGTTATCCGTCGGGGGTGGCGACTCGCCTCCTGGTGTGGGCGAGCGGGCTGTCCGGGCGTTAACCCCGCCGAACGGATGTAGCTCTTCGTCGGTGGTTTCTTGGGTCCGTTCGCGTTGCCCCCGTGGCTGGCCGACGAGCGCGTCCAATCGCTCCTCCAGCCTCTGCCGGATCTGGCGCTCATCTGCTCTCTCGCGCGCCGCCCTCTGCAGCTCTCGGAGCAGGCCGTCGACGCGCTCCTCACTGCTGCTCGTTGCTAGCTCTATTACTTGCCGCTCCTACGCGCCTGGGGGTGTTCCCCTGATGGGTGCGCTGCTGACGTTAGTCTCCTGGATAGGCATGTGGGCTTCTGGTTAGTGGTGTTTATACGAGGTTTGTAATTTGTAAGTTTCCCACAGACAGCGCCAATTATTTCTACAGGATTACGCGGGACACAATCTAGCAGAAGCAAGTACGAGCTCTCTTCTTCTCGTCCGAACGCTCGGGCTGTTCGGATGGTCGGGCGCTTCTTCTCCCTTCGGCCGTGCGGGTACGCGTGCTCGGGTATGGCTATTAGAAGAATACACCGACAAACGGACAGTCAGGGGTCGAGACAGGGGTGGCCTGCCTTCAACGCTCTGATGCCTAAGTTAGAAGATGTATTGGATATAACAGTCAAGCGAGCGTGCATAGAAGTAGGTTGGAGTGTTTAGTGTTTTGAATGTGTTGGATTGAATGCTCTTACCTGTAATAAATACCTTACATATATAGGTGGTTGAGTTTGGTGTTTACTTGTGTTCCTCGATTTGGGACTGGTTTGCACTTGCTGTCATGTGATCTGCATATTCGGATGTGCGTCCCACGGGCGCGTGCGCGCTCGGATGGGGTCGGTCTTGTGAACAAAGTTGTAGCCTTCCTGGTGGTCTTTCAAGTGGTCAGGTAGGTGTTGATCGCCTGCTTAAGTGGATAAGTATATTTAATGGGACAACTAATGATGCTATACTAACAGAATGGAGGAGTCCCGAGTCCACGTTATTACCTATATAACAATCTTGGGTTTCACTATTCCTTTTCCTGTTCATTTGTACTGTTCATAAGGGTATTTTCGTCATAATATCAAGTCAGCTTATAAAGTCAAGCCTTCTCTCATCTCAACTCGGTCAGCTCCAAAACTCATACAATTTTCATCAATTTCACTCATCCATCGCAACACACTAATTCTGTCAGCTCAAAATCACTCATACTCTTCTCATCTTGAACCTAGAAATCTACTAAATCCTAGATATAAAGTCATGTCAATCTCCTTCTATTCCATTTGGGCTCACCACTAATCTTTAGTTTGGTTCACTATACGTCCATTTTCGGCTATTGGTAAGCTTTATTGACCATTGATGAGGTCTACTTCATTTATGTTTGTTTGCATGTAATTCGATTTAGGGGTTTTGCTGTGAAATTTAATATCGATCTTCTGGGTTTGATTCGTGTGACATGAGTTCGGTCAATTGAAATGGATTGAAGTGTAAATCAGATTTGGGGATTAGATTGAGTTAGGTCTTCTGAGTTAGAAATTAAATTTGGGATTCACTGTTGAGTTTGATAAGTTTTCAATTTTTGGGTCTGTTGGGAGGTTTGGTTTGTTGTCTACCTTGGGTTTTTCTTGACCTGATCCCTTCTCCCTCTCCTCTCGATCACACAATCTCAGAAACTCAAAATTGGTCTCTCTCTCTCTCGCCACTACTATTGTTTGTCAAACTTCTCTAATTCGATCTGCAACTTGAATACCAACGTCTAAGCAAGGTAACTTTTGTGATTCAATTTTGAATTTTCAGTATCTATGAGAACAGCAAGATGAAGAAGAAACCCTAAACATTTGTGAGATTTGATTGGGTTTTTGAATCCAAATTGATTCGTTTTCTGGTTTCAGGTGGAAAAACTAAGCCTTTGAATATTACCTATATAACAATCTTGGGTTTCACTATTCCTTTCCCTGTTCATTTGTACCGTTCATAACAATCTTAGGTATGTTCTGTTTTTTGCATGTAATCAGTTTACTTTGTTTTCTTATGGCAGCGTTAAAGGCTACAAGACTAGCGAAAACACTGAAGCCTCGGATAATTTTTTTTATATCTCTCTTCTGCTCTTTTGGTGATTGTTGATTGTGTTGTTGTGTTTTTTATTTCTATAAATACAAGTAGTAAGTCATAATGTTGTTGGCTGAATATAATTGCACGAAAACTGAATGAAATTTGTGAGTTTGTTGGTTTTTCTCATGTTGGTGTGGTTAGGTTTTGAGATTTAATTGTGGAGTTTCAATTTTCTATACAAGTGATTTTAAATATTTATTATCATATATGTGTTGTCAGATTTTTGTGGCATTAATTTTTATTTTATTTTGTTACTATATTTATATGTTGTCTGTCCTATTTTATTGGTCTACTTTATTCTCACAGGCTGACCCATGTTATCATCTATAATTTTTGTAGATTTCTTTAGTTGCTGTTATACAGTTTGTTTGTTTTTTCCTCCAGATTTGAAGTTCATCGTTGCATCATCTGGGTTCTTTAGGTTCGAATGTGATTTTGCTTGCTGTATTTCTATTTGTTGGTTTCAGATTACGTTAAGCCGACGTTTTTTTCCTAGGCACATTAATTTCAATTTTCATACCTCCCTATCGATGTGATTTAATAATTCAAACATCCAAACATACCTATGCAACACTAGGTTTTGAATTAGTGCCAGATCAGCTACCCAATCTGAGTTATATAATAGATTTAACATTTTATCAGTGTAATATCAAAATCCCAATTCAAACCACCCGAATATGATATCTGACCATAATTTTGTATAGGTATATGAAATCCCATATCCAGTTAAACTACATATCAATGTTTAATTCCTTATACAGGTTGATGAGGAACATAGAACAATGTAAGACCATTGTATAGTACTAAGTTAGGAGTGCACAATTCATATAAGACCATTCATATGATATCTCATGCATCTGCTTTCTCTTTATATCCCATATTTTGGAATAGATATAGTATGTCCAAAACAACAAAGTGTGAATGTAGTTTACACTATACACTATGAATATAGTGTCTAAATTATTAAAGCTTTTAGCTTTTGAGAGAAGAAAAATGGAGTCTTTGTGTAGATCAGATTGTAACTAGAAAATGGGAAGAGGAAAGTGGTAGTGGGTTTGAGTCAGTTGTGCTAGTTGTTTATGATAATTACACTACTGAAGTTGAAATTAATTTAATTATGCAATATATCGTAGTTTAGGAATATCATGCTTCATCTTTTGTTTGAGGTTAGATAGTTTGATCGCCTACTTTCAACTCTCATTCTGTAGTTTTCTTTGTTGAAATATATGTTTGGTTATTACAGTGTTCAGGTATACATTGGTAGCCTTCAAACAAGACCAAGCATGTTAGTTTTGGAATTCGAATGAAGTAATAAACATTGCTGCAAAGTAGACATTTGTTTTCTGCATATAATATTATATGGTTACTTTGTATTCTTCTACTGGTGCATATTACTTTTAAATGAACTATGATCCCATTTAAATAGGAGTGTCATTCCTGTGTTTGAATGACTCTGTTAACATTTGTGGAAGCTTCATATTTGTATGCTTGGTCTCGATTTGGTCTCTATTTGTTATTAATTTTTTTTGGGCTCTCTTTTGTGCTATGACCTCTTTTCGATTTCAGTTTTATGATCCATAATGCATATTTTTATTAGTTGCAGTCGAATTCATTGTTTAAGCTTATTGTTATGTTTTGTCCTTATAGGTTTTGTTGCCTTTTGTATTCGATTCTTTGGCTGAGGATTGAAGAAAAACAATAAGTTTATACTTTTCATCACTGTTGATCGAATGCAGATTATATGTTCTAGGTTGTGTTTGGATTTTGGAAATTTCAATTAAAGTTGGAATTCGGATGGTGAACAAATGTGTCTAATTTGCTTTATTGGTTTTTGTGTTACAGTTCAATTTGGACTCAAAAAGTTTGCCCGATCTCGCTTTGTAGATCTCTAAATCCTTCTTTCGATTTCTGCTGTTCTTGAGAAAGTTTGCCAGAGTTCTTCCTTTTACAGTAGGTGAGTTTCCAATTCCTTTATTTGATCGATTAACTTTCATTCCGAAGTATACGCTAAAAATATTGTCGCACGAGTATATGAGAGAGTTACATCATTTGTTTGCAATACTCTGTGCATTTCAGAGCCTAAATCGACAATATTCTTTAACTATATAAGATGGTATAATTTCACTATATACCAAAATATTCTTTCCAGTTTGATTAGATATGAAAGACACTGTTTAACTTCATCAGTATGAGTATCGTCCAGCGTACTTAGAGTACAGATTTTTGGTCAATTTTTCTGATGATGGACTATACTATGGAAAGAATATTTTCTAATATGCTCCTAAAATGAATTTGGTTGTCATCGAACATGTTTGAGAGATACTTTCTTTCTAACACTACAGTCCTTTGAAAACTGTGAATAAAAAATGTTATATAGCATATCCAACAATGTATTAGATTATCATATTCAAAACCATATATAGAAGGACTGTTTTGGTAAGGGATCCAACAATGTTAAAGGGACCCAACCCCGATTCAATTGCCTAAACCGGAATCGAACCCCTTCTTAAAACACGAGCCAACAAAAATCATTCAAAATTTCGGCAGAGTAAAGTTACTAACGCGGAATTGCATAAACCTGCACCCTGAAAATAACACTTCGTCCTATTCCACAAAAGCCAAACCGTGGGCACCAATCCCATCCGGATTTCTCAACATCATAATATAAACAATAAACAGTAAACATATTGTACTATATATAGTATATCCGAGAAAATCCGTATAAACACGTATCAGAGTGTATCAGAGCGATCTCTAGTGTAAATATATACAATATACACATCAGTAGGCGAAACAAGAACCTACTGGAAAACACAGGTAGCTCAGATCACTAGCCTCCAACCGCGACGTGAAACACCATAACCTGAACTGCAACTGGGCATGGAAACCGAAAAGCCCAGGGGAAAGACATAAAACTCGTTAGAGTGAGTGGACGAAAATAAATGTCTTTCACCAAGTAATATATATACATGTAAAAACATATGCGAGTCAAATGCATGAAAATCAAATGGTACGTGAGGAGACGCTGACTCCAACCCACGTACAGAGCATGCATCGTAAATATATCGCGGAGTCTCTCATAGACTACCACGCGATAGCACAGTCTGAATCACGGGATCCCAGACCCACACGTGATTATTAGCCAGAAAGGCCTCGGGTCAGGATATCTGTCCCCCCCCCCCCGGAGCGTACTCGGGGATCAGCCGAGAAGCCAACGTGTATCGATAAACCCTGATAACTGAGACTGTACTCTGTGGAAATCAAATCATAAATCTTTTCCATGCACATGCATAAAGCATAATATCTATGTATGTATATTCGTATACGTATATTCGTATATGCATAATCGTAAAACACATGCTCGTAAAATCATGATCAAACTGCATGCTCAAGTTCGTAAATCATATATGAAAGACTCGCAATCAATCCGTGAAAAGAAATTGTCCACTCACAGATTCGCGTAACGCGCACTCGCGCTAATCTCGTGGCCCGGCGGAAGATCCCTCGCCTGAAGCACGATCTCGATCTCGATCTCCTGAACATTCATAAACATAACTGATCAAAAACATAACTCACAACTCTGTACTTGACCACGGAAACCAACCGTTCCCGGAAATATACAATGCAGTACAAAATAATTAACGGAATTCTCGAAATCTCCACTCGAAACCCTCAACTGAAAATCCGATACTCAAATCACTATGAAAACCTCTGGACGATAATCAGGGCGCGATTACGAGAAAAACGACAATAAAAACACCGAAATCTGAAAAGTCAACCCCTCGCCGGAGCTCCGCCGTTGACCGCCGCCGCTGGCGGTGGCGCGCCGTCAACGGTGGAATTCCACGGCGAGAAGCTCCAGATCACAAGATCTTTCCAAGCCCAATCCTTTTCATCACTACCACAACCTCTAATTCAGACCACAACCCCCTCAATTCCATCCAAAACCGAACGGAAAACTTCCCTCCGGCGACCTAATCGGACTCCATCAAAACCTTGAACAAACTCAAATCAAAACACATGGGAAGCATCCTAGGGCCAAGGGGAGTCGAACCCCCCTAACCACCACCACCGTGGCTCGCCGGAAAACGGCAAACCAAAACCGGCGATAATCTCCAAACCGACCCGATTCGGGTTCCATCAAAACTCTACCAATTCACACAAATCAAAGCACAAAGTAACTTAAAATCATGTGGGGAAGCTAACCGTACCCTTCACTTGGCCGGAGGTGGCCGGAAAATGCAGGTCGGCCGACGAAGACCAATCGGGAAACTTTCCACTTCGGGTCAACGGTCAAGTTTCCAATTTTGGAAAGTCAACGGTCCGGTCAAACTTCAACAGTGTTTTACGACTATTTCTCAACTATTTCCGATATTTATACTCGCGCCTCGGATTGATCGACGATTCGAAACGGATAATCATCACGATTCGGATAAACATGAAACAATCGGATAAACTCGTCGAAAACTGAAACTTCAAATAATCGTATTATATTCCTCGGTTATCAGAAAAATCATCCGAAATCGCCCTCGAGCTCGAAATCATGTGCTCTACAACTTCCGTGAAGAAAATCAATTCAAATTCTCGGCCGAATATACAGTCGCGAATAAAATCGACAAACCTCACATATATCGTAAAACTGCGACTATCACCAATCTCGTGAATCGTGCCGAATACACTACTGACTCTGGTTCGGGTCGTCACAAATCTACCCCCCTTAAAAAAAATTTCGACCTCGAAATTTACGTACATGTCAAGTGAACGGATGAGGATACTGCTCCCGCATACGCTGCTCAGTCTCCCAGGTGGCCTCCTCAACCGAGTGATTCTGCCACAAGACCTTCACTAGCGGGATCACACGGTGCCTCAACTCCTGCTCACGACGATAGAGAATCTACACAGGTTCCTCCACGTACGTCAAATCCTCTCTGATCGGCAACTGCTGTGGGGCTAACACATGTGAAGGATCTGAGATGTACTTCCGCAACATCGAAACATGGAAGACATCATGAACACGAGCCATCTCAGCTGGTAACTCAAGTCTGTAAGCAACAGCTCCAATCCTCTCTGTAATCTCGTACGGACCAATGTATCGTGGTCGAAGCTTGCCACGCTTCCCGAAACGCACAACTCCCCTCCACGGAGATAGTTTCAGGAAAACCCAATCACCAACCTCGAACTCTAAACTCTTCCTCCTCACGTCCGCATAACTCTTCTGGCGATCCTGGGCGATCTTCAATCTATCCCGGATAATCTAAACATCCTCCATAGTGCTCTTCACCAGATCAGGGCCAATAAGCCATCGCTCGCCCACCTCACTCCAACACAACGGAGTGCGACACTGCTTCCTGTACAGAGCCTCGTACGGTGCCATCTCAATACTAGCCTGATAGCTGTTGTTGTAAGCGAACTCAATCAAATGTAACTGCTGATCCCAATTCTCGCGGAACTGCAACACACATGATCGCAGCATATCCTCAAGAGTCTGGATGGTCCGCTCGGACTGCCCGTCAGTCTGAGGATGGAAAGCTGTACTAAATCGCAACCTCGTGCCCAAGGCTCGCTGCAATGCCTGCCAAAACTCAGAGGTGAACTGACTATCTCGGTCAGAAACAATAGACACAGGCACACCGTGCAAGCAAACAATCTTTGATAAGTACAACTTGGCCAATCTTCCCACTGATATCTTCCCCGGAAGTGCAAGAAAGTGAGCGGATTTCGTCAGTCGATCCACAATAACTCAAATGCCGGTGTTGCCAGCCGAAGTACGCGGCAACTGATAGACGAAATCCATCGTAATGTGCTCCCACTTCCAAACCGGAATCTCAAGTGGCTGTAGTTTCCCTGCAGGTTTCTGCCTCTCTGCCTTAACCTGCTGACAGATCAAACATCGGCTCACGTACGCGGCAATCTCCCGCTTCATGTTGCGCAACCAATAATACGCTCGAAGTGTACGAAACATCTTCGTACCTCCGGGATGCATCGCATACGCTGAACTATGGGCCTCATCCAGAATCTCCTTCTTCAGGCTTTCGTCTCTGGGCACACATAACCTGCCTCTGAACAACAACGTACCGTCGTCGCTCAATCGGAACTCTATAGGCACACCATTCCATATTATGGTCTTCTTGCCCAAAAAGTAGGAATCTGAATCCTGAGCCTCTCGTACCTGATCAACCAACATGGGTCGAACCTGAAAACTAGCCAACAAAGCTCCCTCGTCATCATACCCGAACTCGGCACCCGTAGCCCGAAGCTCGGCTAACATCGACACTCTGGACACACACACATGAAACAACGAAGCTCCAGATTTCCGGCTAAGTGCATCAGCCACAACGTTGGCCTTCCCTGGATGGTACTCAAATGTGCAATCGTAATCATTAATCAACTCCATCCACCGACGCTGCCTCATGTTCAAATCCGGCTGCGTCCGCAAGTAAGTAAAACTTTTGTGGTCGGTGTAGATCTTACACTGAGCTCCATACAGATAATGTCTCCAACTCTTCAACGCTAACACAATAGTGGCTAACTCCAAATCGTGTGTCGGATAGTTGACCTCGTGTGGTTTCAGCTGCCTAGAACCGTAGGCTACAACCCTACCATGCTGCATCAACACATAACCAAGCCCCAACTTCGACGCATCGCTGTACACCACGAACTCACCACTGTCGTCTGGCAATGTCAGAACCGGTGCGGTAGTCAATCTCTCCTTCAGGAGCAAATAACTCTCCTGGCATGCATCAGACCACTCAAACCTGACGCCCTTCTTCATTAATCTGGTCAATGGTGTAGCAATCCGGGAGAAATCTTGTACAAACCGCCGATAATAGCCTGCTAACCCCAAGAAACTCCGGATCTCCGGTACAGTAGTAGGTCTACCCCAGTTCAGCACGGCCTCGATCTTGTCAGGATCAACACTGACTCCCTCAGCCGAAATCACGTGGCCCAAAAACTTTACACTATTCCAACCAAAACTCGCACTTGCTAAACTTCGCGAACAACTGATGGTCCCGCAAAGTCCGCAACACTGCTCGTAAATGCTTCTTGTGCTGGCCCACACTCCTGAAATAGATCAAAATATCGTCAATGAATACAATCACGAACTTGTCCAGGAACCGTCTGAACACCCGATTCATCAAGTCCATGAAAGCTGTGGGGGCGTTGGTCAACCCAAACGGCATAACCAAAAACTCATAATGCCCATACCGCGACCTGAAAGTTGTTCTGGCTACATCAGAGTCTCGGATCCTCGACTGGTGATATCTGGATCGAAGGTCAATCTTCGAAAATACTGATGCTCCCTTGAGCTGATCGAACAAATCATCAATCCGCGGTAATAGATACTTGTTCTTCACCGTAACCTGATTCAGCTTCCGGTAGTCGATGCACAAACGCATAGATCCATCCTTCTTCCGCACAAATAACACCGGGGCACCCCACGGAGAAACACTCGGTCGAATGAAACCCTTCTCTAGCAACTCCTGGAGCTGAACCTGTAATTCCTTCAACTCTGCGGGTGCCATCCGATACGGTGTCTGTGAAATCGGTCATGTACCCGGCAATAACTCAATAGTAAAGGGGTATACCAAGTAACTATGCTGGAAACACATCCGAAAACTCAGAAACAACCTCAATCCTACCAAGGTCCGGCACTGCAACCATAGTGTCCACAACATGGGCTAAATAAGCAACACACCCTTTCTTCATCAACCGATTTGCCCTCATCGCGAAAATCAAACACGGTAGTGAAGTGTTCTTCTTGCCACGAAACAGTATCTCGGGTAACCCTGATCGTCGAAACGCGACCTCCTTCTTGTGACAGTCAAACATGACCCAGTGCGTCTCCAAGAAGTCCATACCCAAGATCAGATCAAAATCCACAAAATCAAGCAATAACAGATCTGCGGCTAATCCATGACCACCAATAAACACATCACAGTCTCTGTACACCCAACCGATGTCACAACCTCACCTGACGGATATAACACTCTCCACAACCCCGGAAGTGGAGATGCAGGTACCGTAGCTAATGATGACAGTCTATATGATATGAATGAATATGTGGCACTTGGATCTAACAATGCAAGTACTGGAATACCAAAGACATGTAACGTACCGATAACGACCTCCGGTGAAGCTCTGACCTCTCGTGGAGTCATAGCATGAACCCTCGCCTGTCCGGCTGGTTGTCCTCGCTGGGGCTGTCCCTGCTGCCTACTCTGGCCCGCAAACTGTGCTGGTCGCGCTCCCGAAGTGGCACCTCGCTCTCCTCCTGAACTCTGAGCTGCCTGATCACCAGCACCAACCAACTGAGGACACGCCCTCGCATAGTGACCCACCTGGCCACAATGATAACAGTTGAGGGTGCCTCGCTAACACGAACCAAAATGATACCTATTGCACAAGTTTCACAACGGATACTCCCTCGGTGTAGCAAAAGTACCAAAAGGTAGTCGTGGATAACTGGAACCGCTGGAATCCCCACTAGCTTGTGGTCACTGCGGTCGATCTCTCCTCCATCTCTGCCTCGATCTAGGTACACTAGCTGGTGGTCAATAAGATCCACCGCCTGAGGATTAAGCCGAACCGAAAGTATCAGAACTCTGCCTCTTTGAAGGCCCTTGACTCGGTCCACCCTCCTCAAACCGTCTCGGCTGGTACCTCTGCTGCCTCTCCTTCTCTATGTCCTCACCTCGGAGTGCTACACTGACAAACTCATCAAAGTTATTCCAAGGCATCGTCGTCAGAGTCCCCTTGATATTCAAGTTCAAACCCAGCTCAAACCTGCGACACCTGGTTTCTCGCTGTGGAATTCCACCGTTGACAGCGCGCCGTCACCGCCGGCGGCGGTCAACGGCGGAGCTCCGGCGAGGGGTTGACTTTTCAGATTTTGGTGTTTTTAATGTCGTTTTTCTCGTAATCGCGCCCTTATTATCGTCCAGAGGTTTTCATAGTGATTTGAGTATCGGATTTTCAGTCGAGGGTTTCGAGTGGAGATTTTGGGAATTCCGTTAATTATTTTGTACTGCATTGTATATTTCCGGGAACGGTTGGTTTCCGTGGTCAAGTACAGAGTTGTGAGTTATGTTTTTGATCAGTTATGTTTATGAATGTTCAGGAGATCGAGATCGAGATCGTGCTTCAGGCGAGGGATCTTCCGCCGGGCCACGAGATTAGCGCGAGTGCGCGTTACTCGAGTCTGTGAGTGGACAATTTCTTTTCACGGATTAATTGCGAGTCTTTCATATATGATTTACGAACTTGAGCATGCAGTTTGATCATGATTTTACGAGCATGTGTTTTACGATTATGCATATACGAATATACGTATACGAATATACATACATAGATATTATGCTTTATGCATGTGCATGGAAAAGATTTATGATTTGATTTACACAGAGTACAGTCTCAGTTATCAGGGTTGTATCGATACACGTTGGCTTCTCGGCTGATCCCCGAGTACGCTCCGGGGGGGACAGATATCCTGACCCGAGGCCTTTCTGGCTAGGAATCACGTGTGGGTCTGGGATCCCGTGATTCAGACTGTTCTATCGCATGGTAGTCCATGAGAGACTCCGCGATATATTTACGATGCATGCTCTGTACGTGGGTTGGAGTCAGCGTCTCCTCACGTACCATTTGATTTTCATGCATTTGACTCGTATATGTTTTTACATGTATATATATTACTTGGTAAAAGACATTTATTTTCGTCCACTCACTCTAACGAGTTTTATGTCTTTCCCCTGGACTTTTCGGTCTCCGTGCCCAGTTGCAGTTCAGGTTCTGGTGTTTCACGTCGCAGTTGGAGGCTAGTGATCTGAGATACCTGTGTTTTCCAGTAGGTTCTTGTTTCGCCTACTGATGTGTATATTGTATATATTTACACTAGAGGTCGCTCTGATACACTCTGATACGTGTTTATACGGATTTTCTTGGATATACTATATATAGTACAGTATGTTTACTGTTTATTGTTTATATTATGATGTTGAGAAATCCGGATGGGATTGGTGCCCACGGTTTGGCTTTTGTGGCATAGGACGAAGTGTTATTTTCAGGGTGCAGGTTTATGCAATTCCGCGTTAGTAACGTTACTCTGCCGAAATTTTGAATGATTTTTGTTGGCTCGTGTTTTCAGAAAAATGTTTTGGTGCATGTGGGTTATAAAGTTTTGATCTCGATACGGCTTGCTACCATGAGGTGCTCTTTCTAAATATGGGCGCTTTGGTATCATTTGCGTCTAAGCACAAGTGGCAACTTTATAGTTTTTTATCCTATCGATCAATATGAAATGATGAAACTTTGTTAATCATTAGATATATGAATCATAGCTTATAGGGTTTAATGGTGCCTTTCACAGCCACTAATATGATCTCTGTTGTAGGTCTATTTTGTTGATATATATCAACAACAAACTATGAAAGTTGAAAACCGATAGCTAATATATATCAGTATATATAATATGATTAGTAGTTTTTGGTTGATGGGTAGAAACGCCCCATATGTAATCATTATTGATTCTTCTATGATTCAATGTGTATATTGCACTACTATCCAAAAACTAAACAAACATTTTGGTAAAATATGGGTATAGAAACAAAAGACAATATAGATGATAGTAGTTTGTTAATGTTTGGAGAGTGATGATGGTGTGATTCAATATGTGTGTGTGTATAGATATATTAGGTGTGTATATAGCACTACTATTCAATATGGGTAATTGTTGTTTTGGTGTTTGTCTATATGTGTATATATCTATCTAAGTATATATTTGTTGTGCATAATGATGGTAGTTAAATCTATGATGCTCAAATATTTGTTATTGTGAGGAATATAATTTTTGCTTCATCTATATGACTACTATTTATTCGGGTATGCTTATCTAGGTTTTTTTCATTTTGTGATCTTAAAATTTAGGTAGAATTAAGCATGCGCATATTCGAATGGTTCTCAATTGGTGTGCTCTTAGTTTTTATTACTAAATCATTTGTCTAATTACACGATGTGTCTTTTGGTTCATTACTATTTTGGTTTATGTAGAATTTGTCAAAATCTTTGATGGCTCTGAATTTATTTGATGTATTGTGTAGGGTCTAAAGGTTAATGCAAAAAAGTCTCTGCTGTATCACGTTGTTGCTGTGTCTCTGGCAATTATCGTCTTCAATTTCAGTCTCTGATCGTTATTCAGGTTTGTAATGAATTGTTACATTCTATTTTAGTGTGATTGATATTGAAGTTTGTGATGACATTTGGCTATATTGATTATATATTTTTTTAGAAAAAGTCAACTCTGTGATTTCGAATATCAATACATTGAATTCTCTTCCTGCATTTTAGTTCTCACTCTGAGCTGTGTGACAATTGTACTATTTTTCATTCATGCTTAAACAATAAACAGATATGTTTTCTTATTTGCAGCTGCATTCTTTTATTATGTATAAATTAGTCTGCTTTGTTAATATAAACATGAAATGTGCATTGATGAATTTTTAAAATTGGATGTTTAAATTGTTTGCTCAGGTATGGGCCCTAAAAGAAATCTAAGCTGTGTAGCAAAAGGGAAAATATTGGCAGCACCGTTTGACTACTCTCAGTCAAATCAAGTTCGCTCCGACAAGAGGCGATGTACCTTTTCATCGATTACAGAAGAGTCATCGACGTGTCATGAGACAGCAACATCGTTGACAAGTGCTGAATCAGACCATAGTTATCTCACCAACAGACATTTGTTTTGATCTGTTTTGGAAGAATCCTCGACATGGAATCATATAGCACCACAATTGATTTACCCTGGATTATGCAACACAGATAAAGAAAGTAGTGTCGTGGAAGATTTACCAGGTAATTTTTGTGTATATATGGTAACAATTATTATTGGTAACTGGCCATATGTTTTTGTGTAACATGTCAAGAAAGATGTATATATTACGTTGTACACATATAGATAGAGTATATTTTAGTACTTGACCATAGATTTCTAAAAAGTAAGAATATTTTTTTTTATAATCAATGTAGGTGCTGCTAGAACTGGTTTTGGTCAGGCTATGTACCAGAAAAATTGCGAAGGTGAATTACATATTCGATTATCTGGTTTTGGTTATTGGAATATCTAAGTTTTTCACTATTGTTACCGGTTTGATTCTAATTTCTAACATAGTATATGATCTTTGTCATTGCAGGTGTCGCAATAGAGTATTTTGACTGTGGTGATGATTCATACACATGTACTCATTGCAGTGCTTGCTTTTGGTCGGATGAGGCATTAAAGAAAAAAAATCAGAAATCAATTGATATATACAAATTGTTGTGAAAAGGGACAAATTCAACTTCCATTATCAAATTCAACTCCCGATTATCTTGATCAATTATTGAATCCAAACAATGGTCAAACAAGCATATTATTTCGTGAAAATATTCGAGTTTATAATTCGATGTTTGCTTTTACTTCGATGGGTGCCAAAATTGATTACAATATAAATAATGGAACAACTCCTTATGTATTTAAAATATGTCGACAAGTACATCATAAAATGGGTTCTGTACTGCCTTCTAAAGGAGAATGTCCTAAATATGCACAATTATATGTTTATGATACTGCTAATGAAATTTCAAATCGTATAAATGTCATTAATCCAAACAATGCAAATTCAAAAATTAAACCTGGTATTGTTGAAGGATTAATTCATATGCTTGATGAGTACAATGAATTAACAAAAAAATTTCGGACAGTTAGAGACAAATTTGAGAATAATTCGCTGACTGATTTTGACATGACTTTACTCGATCGACAAGTAACTGATGGAAAACAATACGAATTACCATCTGCTTCTGAAATTAGTGGTTTAGTTGTCGGTGATATCGGAGAATTTAATTCTAATAGAGATGTTATCATTGAATCAAATGACGAAAACTTAAAACGTATTTCTAAAATACGTCCAAAATTAATGTCATTACAATATCCGTTATTGTTTCCATATGGAGATGATGGATTTAAAATAAATATGAAATTGAAATCAATTGCAGGTGACAAAGATAGAAAATTAACAATGAACAAATTTGTATGTTACCAAATTCACGATAGAGAAAATCAATCAACTATTTTGTTAAAAGGTGGAAAATTATTTTAACAATATTTAGTTGATGCACATGCAACCGTTGAAGAAAATCGTTTGGAATATATAAGATGCCATCAGCCAGATCTGAGGTGTGAAACATGGAATAATATATCTACATTTGTTTCGGGTAGAATTGTTCAAGCCTCAGATATTGGAAAAAAAGTTATTCTTCCTGGTTCTCACACCGGAAGTCCAAGAGATATGATAAATAATTATCAAGATGCAATGACAATTTGTAGACAATACGGCAATCCGGATTTGTTCATTACTTTTACATGCAATGTTAAATAGCCAGAAATTTTGAGATATTTTGAAAAAAAAGGGGGCTACAAACCAGAAGATCATCCTGATATTGTTTGTCGAATTTTTAAAATAAAAGTAGATGATATGATTGCTTATATTAAATATGGAGTACCCTTTGGCGAATTCCATGCTCACGTATGTACAATTGAATTCCAGAAACGAGGGTTGCCCCATGCTCATATATTATTTTGGCTTCAAAATAAATACAAATGTTATACAGCTAATGATGTAGATTCCATAATAATGGCAGAATTACCTGATAAAAATCTTAACCCGCAGTTGTTTGAAATAGTTAGTCAATTCATGATTCATGGTCCTTGCGGTCAACTTGATTCAAATTCTCCGTGTATGCGAGACAAATTATGTACAAAAAATTTTCTAAAACCATTTATTCTTCACACGATTTTTCAAGCAATTAAGTCTCCTCAATATAGACATCGTGATGATGAATCACGCTTTGTAGTTAAAAAAAGGAGTTCATGTTGGTAATAATTATGTTGTTCCTTACAATGCTAATTTGTTGTTGAGATATAATGCTCATATAAATGTTGAATCGTGTTTTCAATCTATGTTAATAAAATATCTATTCAAGTATATAAATAAAGGACCCGATAGATCTCGCGTGTTAGTCCGTGATAATATAAATGATGAAATCCAAAATTATCTCAATTGTCGATATTTAACTCCTCATGAGTCTATATGGCGTTTATTTGAATTTTTTATTCATTCTAGATTTCCTGCAGTTCAATATTTAAAAATTCATTTGCCAAAAGAACAAACTATTTGTTTTCATCAAACTAATTCTCTTGAAAATGTGTTAAATAATCCGAATATAGAAACTACTATGCAAACTACTTGGTTTGAAGCAAACAAGACTTATAAAAAGTCAAAGAAATTAACATATACTCAATTTCCTACTAGATTTGTTTGGAATGATAATCAGAAATTATGGACCCTAAGGAAAAAATATTGCGTACTCGATAGAATAGCATATGTGCCGTCAGTTGCAGGTGAATTGTATTATCTTAGAATGCTTTTGAATATTCAAAAAGGATGTACCAATTTTGATTCAATAAAAACAGTGAATGGTGTAATATACTCTACGTATCAAGATGCATGTCGAGTCTTCGGGTTGCTAGATGATGATAAAGAATGGGTCGAAGCATTGTTGGAATCTACATTTACTGCTACTTCTTCTCAAATTCGTTATTTATTCGTTACGATTATTCTATTTTGTAAAGTCTCAGATCCTCGAGTTTTACTTGATGCATATTGGATTAACATGTCTGATGATATATCACACAAAATGAGATCAAATTTTAATATGCTAAATCTTACCGTACCCAAAGATGAATTAAAAAATGCTGTTTTATATGAACTCGAAAAATTGTTTAACATGTCTTCCAGTACTTTAAAAGATAATCAATTACCAATACAAAAGACACAACAAATACGTCAACTTGACAATAGGCTTATCAGAGAAGAATTAGATTTTGATTGTGAAGTGCTAAAACAAAAACATTCTGACCTAATCATTAAACTAAATAGCAGTCAAAAAATAATATACAATGAGGTGGTAAAAGCCGTCGAACAAAAGAACCCAAGATCATTCTTTGTTTATGGTAGCGGAGGTACAGAAATTTTTTTTTTTTATGGAATACTATAATTTCTAGATTAAGATCTAAAGGCAAAATTGTTTTAGCTGTTGCTTCATCAGGCATTGCTTCATTATTACTTCCGTTAGGCAGAACAGCTCATTCACGTTTCAAAATAAAACTAATTATACATAAAGATTCAAACTGTAATATAAATAAACAAACAAATCTTTCTAATTTAATTGAAAAAGCTGAATTAATCATTTGGGATGAAGCTCCTATGTGTAATAAATGGTGTATTGAATCAGTAGATAGAACACTGCGTGATATTTTGTCAAAAAAAGATGAACCGTTTGGAGGAAAGACTTGGAGATTTTAGACAGACATTGCCAGTCATACAAGGTGGTAGTAAAGAACAAGTCATTCAAGCATCTTTTAATAATTCATATTTGTGGCCTAACATTACAGTATTTCATCTAACTGAAAATATGTGATTATCGACGATTAGTTTAAGTAGTATAGAAAAAAATGAAATCAAAGATTTTGCTGAATGGATACTACAAATAGGGGAAGGATGTGTTGCAAGATATATAACCATTTGTATTTTGAGATAGAATGTACATATTTTAAATACTGCAAATGCTTTAAATATACATACTTTCATAGTTATCTCTACTTTCACACTACTAATTTCTCTATTCATATACATACACACACATACATTTACAATTTGTATATATTGATGGTCATGCTATTTTTTTTTCAAAATCAACCTTGAATGCTAGATTTCTATGTAACAACCATGGTCTAACTGTTCAAATGAACAGTATGACCAGCGATCTCACACTACGGATTTGTGAGATTCTATTTTTGATGGGTTTGTGGAGGTGGTTGAAGGCGAGATCACTCTTTTCTCTCTCTCACATATCTTCTCCCATCTCCGTGAATCACCTTCAACCTCCCTCCATCGATGATATATTCATAGTCTCCAGCTACTCTCTTTCTCAAGTGATATCACCATTTATTCCTCTCTCTATTTTTCTTTGATACATCAATTAAATGTCTTAATTCGTTACTAATACGAATTAAAAACTATTCAAATAGTGAATCCAATCCTCACAATTACCACCCTCCACTTGGTTCAACGAGTCTTCACCTTCAAGCAGCTAAAAAAGGGTGTGAGCATGATGCAAGGAGGGAGGAACTCGCATCTGACCAGTTTGTCCTCTGCCCTCATTTAGCAGGCGCTACTTTCCATCTTACTTACTTCATCTTCATTCCATTTTATATCTGCAGGTAATTGTTTGATTTATGTGTTGATTAATCATGAGCTTTACAATTTGGGGTCTTCAATTTTATAATTTGCATCTATTTTATTGTTATAGAAGGATTGACTCTTCTGCTGCAAATCGAAAGTGAACCTCATAATAATGCATAACGTTACATAAGGTGAGCTTTTTCCTGTTATTATTGCCTTAATCTAAACATTATTATTGTCTTGAGTTGGTTTAGTGTAGTCTGATTAAGTTAATAATGAATATTGATGTCCATATTCTTGGTGGTAACAAAAAAGATTGGTTCTTCGTGATTTAGAAAAATATAAAGATTGATTCTTTTTTTCCTTAATCATTCACAGGACTTTTCTTTTTCTTGCTGTAATCGCTTTTGGATTCTCATTTGAATTGTTGTAAGTATTCTATGGTATTCTGTATTGGAGTTTCAGAGTGATGTTCCAGAAATTTGTGGCCGCCAAATTGGTGATGTCTTTGTAGCAAGATACCCAATGTTTTTGTAGCAAACTCCAAATTTGAGTATATACATGATTCATGATGATGTAATGAGTTATAGTCTTAGGATTATGACATGATGTAACTTCCATATCATTTAATATAATTTCAGTTGGACATCAATTTAGTGATGTATTGTTTAAATTCTAATTCAAGCGAAGTTTATGTATGTTACGATACAACTTTTTATATTTAATGGTGTAACTTTTTGCCACTGTTCATGTTAAAGTAGAAATTAATTGGTATTGAAATTGCAGTAACACAATGCTTAAAACCGTGTATATTAACAGCTTCTCTACATTGTTTTACGTCAATTCAAATAAAAAAATATTCGAAATGGTTTATCAAAGACATCATATAGTATAGTAATCGTGGTAAAACCGCCCCAACGGGGCGGCAGCCACCTAGTATATATTCATTCAACAGTGCGTATGCATGTTTCACCTTGCCTCGAGTGAAAGCAAAATCATGGACGGCTACGTCATCAAGAGAAGAAAATAGAAGAAGAGAAAACCCTAATACATGTGCCTGTAACCCGTACCGCAGAGAATAAATCCTGATGTAATTCATGGGGTGGGGAGGAGTGGACGCCTGGACGGCATATGTAATTGATGGGGCAGTGTGTGAACTTCATGTCTCTTACGTTTGGATTAAGTATTTTTAATTTTCAGTGAAGTTCACAAATGATGAAAAATATAATTTTTTTATTTTAAAATGACAAAGGAATTCAAATTTTTTATAAAATTATAATTTTATAATTTTTTGATTTTAAAATTATAATTTAATTTTAATATTTAGCTTTACTCATAAAGAGATTTAAAATGACAAAGGAATTCAAATTTTTACGGTGTATTTAGATGAAGAAATTTAAATATCGTAGAAATTCACAAACGATGAGAATTTAAATTTTTGAGTTTAAATTACCGTAATTATGACTTCTATTGTTTGGGTGTTAATAAGTAGAATTCTATAAATGATGAGAATTATAAATTAAATTGCTCTGTTTGGATTGAATTATTTTTTAACTGAAAAGTAAAATGTAATAATGTCATATTAAAACTGTAGCTAGCTAGACATGAGAATAAGATTGGCAATAACAATAGGATAATACAATATGTTAACGGTGCATTCTGCAACCACAAACCAGTTGCAAAATATGCAATGCAAGTAAGTACCCAAACAAAACAAGAAGAGAAAGAGAAGATTTACATCATGAATAATAGTTCTTAGACTGCAGTAAGAACCCAAATCAAATTCTGCATCACAAATCCAAGAAGTACTACCTGTACATATACAACATGAGCACTATAAGAACATGACAAATTGTACTAAACATTATTCAATGAGAGCAATATATCTCAAACTGTAATTAACATGTTGTACTTAATATAATGTTTACTAAAGTTAATAACATGATATCTCTATAAGAAAGTTACAGGAAAATGAGGCATTCATATCATAATAAAATACGAAACAGTTCAATTTTTTGCTTAAAAACTAAATTTTGCATTCATAATGTGCTGGAAAGACCCAACATTATTGAATACATAAAAAAACTTATTCTAGACTTAAACTTGACAGAATGTAAACTGAGACAAGTCTCAACTACCATTGACTTAAAAAAAGATAGCCTATGCAGAGCCATCTTTAATAAACATCATCACCATGTTCTTCTTGACATCCATTTGAACTTCCTTTAACATTGAAAACTTCTTTTCATTCTCAATAAACCAAGCACTTGCTTTTATCTGTTCCTCAAGGCTAAGATTTGGTATTGCAATTATTTCATTCCATATCTCTTTCGGAGCAAGGTTTTGGGTAGTAGCACGAACGAGATCCTCAAAGGACGAAGCCATCCTATCAACTGACGTGCTCAAGACTTCTTTAGTTGAAAGTCTTTTCTTTGGAGGTACACTAGGAGATGGTATTGCTTGAGTTCTCTTCCTTTTTTCATTTCACACTGAGTTTGGTGGAATATCTTCAATGATTTGAATATTTTCAAAATCATGGTCATCACCTTCCAAATTGACATGATTAACTTCATTAGTTGGAGGAGTCATTACTTCGGTTGCTTCTTCACCAGTTTTAGCACCCTCTCATGTGGCTCTATCTTTGTCACAAAGATCAACAATATCATCCCAATTCAAGATCCTTTTATATCGAAAACTTGTAGCATCACCATGGGACTGTAAACAAATTATCAAGTTAACCAAACATAATATTAAGAAATACATAGGCACCAATGATATATCAAAGAAATGCACTTGTTATGATTACCTTCACATACTCTTCCCACACACTATTTTCATCAACATTGATCATTTGGGTTGTTGAATCCCAACTGAATCCACTGTGGCTCAATATATCACTCACTATTCCATAGTACTTCTTCTAAGACTTCACTCGATTTTTTATATTATCAGCTGTAACTTTAATATCAAATTGTGCAGATAAAATTGATGTTGCAGTGTTATAAGCAACAGCCTGCCAAACACCATTTCCCTTATGGCCCAAGCTTCTCTCCTCACGATGAACATCAGCTAATGCTCGATCCATCTTTACATTCCACTGTAAATATGTCTTTCCTTCAGCTTTTATCTTAGCCTTCCCTTTAGCCTTTCCTTCATTGAACCTGATTTACTCATTTCTTAACAAAAAATCAACATGAGCAGTAAAAGTTTGAGAGTCAGTATCACAAGTACCATTAATAGACTAATCAAGTTATCTGATATATATATATATATGTCAGGTTTCTTGAAGAACAAAACATCATCAAACTAACTCATTAACTAGAATGCACATTTCTCATAATGCGAAACCGAAAAGTGTGGCACTTGAACTAAAAGAACTACCAATAAATACCAAGTATGAATGAATTGACGAGAAATACCCGACACTAACATATAAAAAAAATAGTCAGGCATATGTATTATTCCAAAACAAAAGGCCAGCAAACATGAACAGAGATAATTCATAGTACAATAGCTTATTATCTGATTTGTCACTCAAAAGTTTCAGAGTACAATAGCATATTATCTCTAATGAACAGAGATAATTCATAGCCTTTTTAATGATACAAAGTACAAAAGAAACTATAACCAATGTCTTCTATATGAAACCAATGTGGCTATGAAGCAATGACATGTCTAACTTGATAATCCTGAAATATTGCAGCTGCTAAGTTATCACGAAAAGTTGTCCATTGATCAGTAGTCTCAACATAATCGATCCTATCATTTGAATTATTCGTGTTTCTTATACGAGATAACTCTGCATCAACAGATGCTCACAACCTTGCATCTTGCTTTTGTAAAACATAATCAGTTTCTTGCTCAATTCGAATAAAATTGTGCAGAACACAACAAGCTGTTATCATCCTAACTTGTGTTTTGATTTTAAAAAAAGATGGAGTACAAACTATACTCCATCGCCTAAATGACCTCTCAACTACATTCCTTGCAGTTGAATGTCGAATGTTAAACAACTCCTTTTCATTTTCAGGTCGATTTCTAACCCATTCATTTAAATGATATCTGGTTCCTCGATATGGTGCTAAGAACTCTAGACCATTAGTATATCCTGCATCAACAAGAAGGTATTTATCTACAATGGAAATTTTAGATAAAAATTAGATACTGATATGACCTTAATTATATGACTTTAAGACTAGTATTATAATTTACCACTTAGAACATGAAGCCGATTATTCCTACATAAAGAATCTCGTAGAACACGTGCATCCGAAGCAGAACCCTCCCATCCAGGTAAGACATAAATAAATTTCAAATAAGGGGCACACTCTCCTAAGACATTAGTTGATAAATCACCCTTTCTATTTTGATATCTTGGTCTTTCCTCGGCCGACAAGGTAACTAGAATATGAGTTCCATCAAGTGTTCCTAGACAATTCTACAAATAAGGTACATTGAATAAAATAAGTAGGTAGTTGTAGTAAGAGTATGAGAAAGCAATTCTAAATATAATCGTATTATTGAATTACCTCAAACCACGTCCACTTTTCTCTTTCTGAACTACCAACGGTAGATGGTTGATATCTCAAATATTGTTGACTTAGTCGCATCATTGCATACAATACACTATTGAATTGACAACTCACTGTTTCCTTAGAACGATAGTTGTCAAACCCAATTTTTCTATACTTCAAATTGTGAGCAAGTATGTTCAAAAACATAGCTACATATTCTTCCATGGTAACATTTTTAGTCTGAACCACCAATACCTTGCAATATCTCACACAACCTCCTAAATGCACTCTTGCTCACTTGTAATTGTTCAATACAATCTACTTATTTTCCATCATACATACGATTTAGGTAAGCTCTTCTCTCATGATCCCAATCACGTGAAGGCTCTTTAACGAGAAAATTCTTATGATACCAGTCTATTATAATGGCAAAGACAAATATTGTTGCACCAATTATGATTCTTAATCTTTTCCTAGTTTCTTGTTCTTCTATGACACGCTTTCATTTTAATCTCATTACCATTGTATCAACACTCATGACATCCATACCTATTTTGATAACTTGTTAGTAAGATAACTCACAATGAAACCATGTCAGGAAAAGACTTAACACTATGACATTTCAATTCATGCTTATACATGAAACTTATTAGATTTCTAGTATTGTCTATCTGAATAAAGCTTTATTAGTTGTAATACTAATATAAGAGTACAACAAAACAATAATAAAGGGAAACTGATATATGCATACGTACGTCATGTTGCAAGCAAAACATCATATACGTACATCAGATTCCCATATAACTAGAACATTGAATCATAGTAAATCATATTAGAAAACCCAATCAGATTAACATACTGACTTATCCATACAGAATCACAAAACTCATTCTCAATTGCATAGAGATTACAAATTGTATAAGCACACTCGAGATACTCAGTACTTCAGTAACCATATATAGATTTCAATAGACTGAGCTTGAAAACTAACCTCAACTAGTAGAGATATAGCAGAACGACAAATTGGACTTCTAGGTTGGAGGGCTGTGCGCTTCTACTGCTTCCTTATATATACGTCTCTGTATCAAAATTTTACCGCCAATCGCAAATGGTTTTCCCGTTCCAGAAAGCCAAAGTTCCGCTTCTCTAGAATTGAAGAATAACGCCTAAATCGGATGGATTTGAAGTCGGGAATCTTCATCTTGGATTCCCCTGTTTTTTTTTCCCGGTAGAAATCCCTAATTCCTCACGTTTTGTTGCCAAACGATAGAGTTTAAGGAAAAGAATCCTAAAAACCCAACTTTTCTTTAAAATCCCGGGGTTTCGTATGTACCCAAACACACTGTTATTTGTAATTAGAGAAAATTGTAGAATGACATCTAATTTTGAAATAATTGAACAAGGAAAATGAGAACTCTAATTCCTCCCAATTTTATAAAACAAAATTTGTAAAATTCTCAAGAAGTTTATCCAAACAGAATAATTTAAGAGAAAGAATTGTAAATTGCTAAAATGCATTTAAATTCTCTTAATATTTCCTCCATCCAAACACATCCTAAGTTTTGGATGATTATCGAACTTTATCGCAATCAACAAATTAGACACTAAAATTTTAAAATATATCAAAATGGTCACTAATTTATGAGTAAGTTTACAAAGTGCAAAACACAAATTTGTAAATGAGTAATTTACGGCCTAGTTTTTTTCATGCACTATTCATCTAAGCCTAACGACATTGAGATTGTGGACCTGTTTGTCATTGCTTCTTATAACTATGGCAGCGTTTCTGAAAATTTTCAAAAGTATTTTTAAAATCAAGAAGCAACTATTACGTACTTCTCAAATACTTCCAAGTTCTTCCAAAACTCAACAAAATCACTTTTTCATTTTTTAGAATTTTTTCCTATTTATAATGAATCATTTTATAAATTCAAAAGCACTTTTAAGCATTTCAAATGCAATCCCAAACAAGCCTTGTGACAAGTACCAGGCACAATATAGATGTACTCTAAAACTATTATCTCACATATCAATTTGATCAATACGTCCGTTTCGAACGTCAATTATTCTTTTTCCTCACTAGTCTTTGCACTTCTACTCAACTTATACAACAATATTTTTCCCTCAAAACTTTAAAATGGATGGAATCATCAAATTGACATACAGATTTAAAATTTAGTATTCATTTTGACATTTTTAAAAATTTAACGACCAAATTATTAATTGTGATAAAATTCAATAATGAATAACTATCATATATTCTTATGCCCATAGGCATTGACAATTTGACATATACACGCTAGCTTGCTTAATTGATTGTTGGGTTTTAGCTAGGTCCAGCCCCAAACATGCATGATAGGCCGGTCAGAACAGCAGGCGGAGATATCCAGAACCCTCGCGACTTTGAAGCCATTTGACATTTGGGCTTATGACTCTATGTCTCTATGGAAAAAGCTAAGACGATGAGGTTGCTTTGCATTTATTTTAAGACGTCTAGTAAATTTTCCGGAAATTATACTCGGACATAATAATATAGGCAAGAAAGCACAAAAATCAAACCCTAGCTAAATAAGCAAACGTATGAATGCATTAGGCATTAGCATTCATATGGTCCAGCCACCAGCTGCCTGTCTGGCTCTTGTATATTTTTCTATGGATGGGATTGGAGATTGTAGATCACGGAACTATATGTATTGTCGATCTATACCTAATTTTTATTTCTTAACTTATATTTCATATTTGTTCCATATTTGGATAGGCATTATATATTTATATATATGTGCCCTCTTCCTCTCTTTACATCTATCCCTGGTTCGATCACGTCGTAGATCGAAATGGCTGTGGATATGAATCACAAGGTGTTGAATATAGTAGTCCCTCTAGTTACACTCACCGGATTGGTTTTCTTTCTTCCACCTTTTCTCGTATATAAGTTCCTTTATTATTTCCTATACCGATCCAAGTCCATTGAGAATGTTGCCGGAAAAGTAGTCCTCATCATCGGAGCATCATCAGGAATTGGGGAGGTAAATTAAAACTGGTTCCATTTGGCACATTATTCTCATCTAATTTGCATCAATATTACCTAGTCATTAATTTTTATTAATATATACAACCTGCAATTTATATATATATGAAGCATTTGGCTTATGGGTATGGAAGGAGGGGTGCTCCTTTGGTATTGGCTGCAAGAAGAGAGGACCGCGTTCGCGCAGTGGCCGATAAAGCTCGACGGCTAGGATCTCCCGACGCCATTGTCATCGCTGCTGATGTTTCAAAGATTGAAGACTAACAGACTTGTTGATGATGTAGTTAATCACTTTGGCCAATGTAAGTGTAACACTTTCATATATGATCGTGCAGCTTTTGATTTACTGTTTAAACTAATTTCTTGCGAGTGCATATACACAAGTATATATGCAACCATGCGTCAAATCTGTTAATGATTCAACGTCTGCAAAATCCATTGGACCATTTGGTGAACAATGCCGGGATTATAAAAATTGGCTTGTTTGAAGATTGCAGTGATCAGCTCAGTAATACGATTATGGTAAGTAATGTATCTATTTATTTCCCAATGATCAAACGTATACATACACACACACACATATATCCATTTCCACCATATTTTAGTAGGTAGAAATATATGCTGGATGATCGAGTTGATTATTTGCAGGACATAAATTTTTGGGGTTCGGTGGTGCACCAAATTTGCAATTCCACACCTCAGAAAAAGCAAAGGCAAGATTATTGTGATTTCTTGATGTGCAACGTGGTTTTCGCCACCCAAGTTGAGTGTCTACAGTGTATGTATATACAGCAACCAATTCAAATGCATAGTTAGTTTCTCCATGTGCCTTGAGCTATTGTGATTCACAGTACTAATTAATTGGGTGTGCACATGTATAAATTGTATGTAGCAAGCAAGGCTGCCCTGACGTGCTTCTTTGAGGCCTTGAGAGCTGAATAGGGATCTGATATTGCGATAACAATTGTCAGTCCTGGAGTAATCGAGTCAGAAATGACGGGAACCTCCCAGTTTGATTCAGAAGTAAGTAAATACTAAATGCACACACATAAATAGCAGATTGAAAGTCTATCAAATCATGTACAATTGATAATAATCAGTGTAACGTTTAATATATGTATCTTTCAAATGTGCAAGTGATCAATGTACTGTTTTTGTTAGGTTCGTTCAAGTACGATGCCAAGTCAGTCAACACAAGTGTGTGCAGAGGCAATTGTAGACAGTGCTTGCCGTGGCGACGCACGCTTGACAGAACCATCTTGGGTCAGGCTTGGAATTTGGCTTAGGGCTCTCTGTCCTGAGCTGCTAGAGGGCATGTCTCGTTTAAGTGCTGTCAATAAGAGGCCATGTACAACGAGTACAAAGAAGATTGCTTAGGAGATCGAAACAGTAATATTAATCGAATCGATTTGTAGTCGTGTAGTACGTGATACTACGAACAGCGTTAATTGTTTAATCTCAAACAATTTCAGTATATTCGGTTTGCATAAGGCCGGCTCTAGGAGTGTAGATCTCAAAATTGATACAAATCAATGTTGTCATTGCATGTTACTGAGTCGACGACTCTGAGAGTAAGAGAGTCCCTCCTAATTAAGCAGGCCGGTTAAGATTTCTTGTTGAATTGTTCATCTCTTGGTCTATACAAGCATTTCATTTTGTTCTCTAGCTAGAAAGCTGTACGTAGGCCCGTAGTGATGACCGCATCACCTCGATCAGTATAAAATACGTGTTGCTTCGTCTACATGCAGACCTGCTACGTTGTCACAAAATCTGGCATAAGCTATAGATAAGTCAATAACAACGTACAAGCCTAACCTCCTCCGATCCTGTCTCTAGTTCGATCAAGTTATTTCTGTAAGAAGACTGTAAATTTACTAGTCAATAGCCTGCAGTACGTCATGGATATCATCAACACGATACTGAACATAGTACTTCCTCCCATGGGCCTCACCTCGCTTCTCTTCTTTCTGCCACCATATGTGTTTTTCAAGTTTCTCCTCTCAACCATAAAGCCTCTGTTTCGTGAAAGTGTGGCCGGAAAAGTCGTACTCATCACCGGAGCATCTTCCGGCATAGGCGAGGTATATATGGTGTATGTATATAGTTTTTGTTCTGAATTAACTACGTTTAATCTATTCAAAGTTGGTTATTTTCATCCCATATTATAACTCTTGAAGCATTTGGCATATGAGTACGGTACTAGAGGAGCTTGTCTGGCTCTTGTTGCCAGGAGAGAAAACCGACTCCAACAGGTCAAGAGCATAGCCATTTTACTAGGCTCCCCAGAAGTTCTCATCATCCCTGCCGATGTTTCCAAAGTTGAAGATTGCAAGCGCTTTGTTCAAGCAACTGTGGATCACTTTGGGCGTTGTAAGTACTTAATTAGTTAATTCTATCATACTAACATACATATATAGCTGTTCAAATATCATATCTCTCGGTTCATCAGGAAAGTGATACATATTTGTGTTTAAACATTATGTTATATCAGTGGATCACCTAGTCAATAATGCTGGGATGATCCCCCTCTGCATGTTTGAAGAAGCTCCCCGTGTTAAGAACTTGGCACCAGCTATGGTAAATTACACCAACCGTACCAATTAATGACCCATTTCACCTGGCTATGACCATCAACATTTTGTTTTGTGCATTTCTAGTTTATTACTGACTTAGTTACTATGATAGGATATAAACTTTTGGGGTTCAGTATACGGCACCTACTTTGCAATGCCACACCTTAGACAGAGCCAGGGGAAGATCGTGGTGATGGCCTCCGCTGCAGGGTGGTTACGTATACCGCGAGCGAGCATGTATTGTGTAAGTTCATTATTAAAATGCGGTACTCAAATCTGTTCTAGCTAAAGTTTTAATTCTAGATTTGTTTCAGGCTAGCAAAGCAGCACTGATAAGCTTCTACGATACCTTGAGAGTTGAGGTTGGGGACGAAGTTGGAATAACAATTGTAACTCCAGGGTTGGTTGAATCAGAAATGACGCAAGGCAAATTCATGAACAAGGAAGGTCAACTGGAATTAGATCAAGAACTGAGAGATGTAAGCTCCTTTTTTGTTCAGTTCCGCTTATGTGTTTGATTTCATCGTTTTGAACATCCTCGATAACTTATGGTCTGATTGCTGGCTGTGTAGGCTGCAGTGAGCTTAATGCCTGTACTCGCTGTTGAAGAAGCTGTGGAAACAATTGTGGACAGCGTCTGCCAAGGAGACAATTACTTGACAATACCAGCTTGGACTAGACAGTCACTCTACTGGAAAGTGTTTTCACCTGAGATACTGGACTGGTGTAATCGTGTGCTGCAAATGACTGGATCAGGGGATGAGACAGATACGCTAAGCAAGAAGATCCTGGACATTTCCGGCTTGAAGAAGTTTGTCTATCCGGACACAATAAGATCCCCTCAGATTTAGAAAACACCGACAATAAACCTTTTTCTTCCATATTAGAAAAGCTTCTTGTGTGATTACATACGCACAGAGTTGCAGTCTAGGCTTCCTCAAGGAAGATGACTATTCTGTAGACAGTTACTGTACAATCTTGATGTAAGCTAGAGCACTATTATCTTAAGACAATAATCTAAGCCTTTGAATTGTGGTCTGCAAGCCATTGAGCCTGAGAAGGTGCAACCTCGTTTAACCTCCCTTCCTCCCTTCGTGTTTCCCATGGAACTGTTCAAGTTTGTGAGATCTATAGATGATACCAGAGAGGCCATTCAAGCACCAGGCCTTGCTGCAGCCAAATCGGAATCCCTTTATAACACAAGCACTGGAAACCAAAGTTGCTACACAGTGTCAGCATTCAAGGCGATATGTCAATGGGGCATGAGGAGCGGCTCTGTGATGTCTGAGCCCTGCGCGAGGAGACAGTTTCTGATGTCTGATTGCGAGTTGAAGCCTTCAGTCTCCTCAAAAGCAGCCATGCATCAGAAGAAGGGCAGCCCTGATTCATATCAAGGGCAACTGGAAGAGAGTCTTCACTGAACTCTATAAGGATTATGCCCTGAAACATAGCATGAAACATCCAAAGATAATGTAGACTGAATGAACTAGTGTATAAGCTCAACCAAATAAACGAATAGATTGGTTCTCACCTCAAAGTTTATCAAGAAAAGTTGGAATTGCCTCAGTTTCTCCTTCATATTAGAAGATAAAGTCTTATCTGGGGAAGAAGCAGCAGCTTCAACAACCTCGGGAGGATGGCCTATACTCTTCTGTACAACCTAGGGGCATCAAAAACCGACTCAACCTATCAGATTTAAATTCGTATACATTGTTATTGATGAAACTCCAGCATTAACTTACATCATGACTAATGACAATAGCGGATATCATACTACCATCATCAATGTACACCTTCAGATCATATTTCACTACCCCTTTATACTGGAAAGACTTGACACCAGTCAGAAAGCACTACAAAATAGTGTTCAAATTTCAGTCAAAACAATATATATAAACTATTATCCCAGAAATATATATATATATTTATGTAGCACGAAACTATATGTACCTTAACGTTTCCCCAAACAGAATAGGTTTTCATGGCTTTCAACCTGATCGACAAAGTAGCTAAGTAAACAAAAGGGGCTTCTTGGGATCCAAAGAGTGGGATTGGGAGCTTCGCCTCATTCACGACATTGATATCATTGTCATTCAAAATAGTATCTGCGGATGGGTTAGGCAGACGAGTTTCAAACTCACCAACCAGATGGATATCATCACCATCCAAAATAGCTTCTGAGAATAAGTGTGCCTTGCGAGTTTCACTGTTAATGGACATAGCATCCATGTCAATATCCTCTTCAACATCCAGAGCATCCTCAAATGGTGGGTTGGGAATGTCATCATTAGGCACCAAAGTTTCCCTTCTATTAGGAACAGCATTTATATGGAGTCTCTGAACACCAAAACCACTAAATGATGAGTTAGCTACAGCACTTCCTCTGCTATTGGGAATGGGAATGGAGTCCAAAGGCATATTTTCAACAACAATAGATGATGGTCGATAAGCAGCATGTTCTCTTCGGAGCAGAACAGTCTCTTCCGTAGTCATTGGAATGTTATGTCTACCACCTGCACTTCCTCTGCCATTGGGAAAGGAATCCAAAGGCATATTTTCAACAACAATAGAAGATGGTTGATAAGCAGCACGTTCTCTTCGGAGAGGAAAAGTCTCTTCCGTAGTCATTGGAATGTTATTTCTACCACCTGCACCTCAGAAATGAAAGCAAAGGAATCAATATAGCACAAGGAATGGAAGCGTTCTTCAAGCTATACCCGTCAGCATAGCTCATGGCAGCAGTACTGACTTTCAATTTACAAGTACTTATGGGAGTAAACTAAAGATTAATACTATACAGTATTCTCTTACAAAAATTCTGGGTGACCCTAATTCTACAGTTTATAGGCATCAAAAAGAAATTTAAATCAGAAATGACTCACAAGAGGTGTTATTTCTCTAAGAAATTCCTTTGGCACTAGAGAGAAAATGCACATGGCAACATGTATATACCTTGGTTAGATGGCTGAAGGGGAGTTGGGGCTCTGAACGTGGAACTATTAGCCTGTCCAGCAACATCAACATCATTAGGAGGCCACGCAGCAAGGACTGCCCTATTTGCTAGAGGAGGAACTACTCCATTCCTAGTTCTGCAGGGTATAAACACAGATTATCAAACCGTATAAGAACTCACTGATCGATTACGAAGTGATCCATTGTACTGTAGCAGTAGTATTTTACCTAATAGGCCAATATCATGGGCCAAAGTATCTTTACCCCGACTAATCCAATGAATAGTTCAACAAATTCAGCAGTACGCTGCAACTTTTAAACATCAACAATGCATATATTCTACACTTTGCAATTACCTGTTCCCCCTTGGCGGCTTATTCACTTCCTCAACAAGCCTTTTTCGGGCGGCATCCAGCTCTTCTACTAAACCTCCTAGTAGTTCAAGAGACTGAGGAACCAACATAAGAAGTCCATGGCGTATATGCACACTACATACAACCACCTAGAAAGGTCAAAAGATAACCTGTGTTTGAATCAGAAGAGGCCTAACAAATCTCACACATAGCAACACAACCTCTAAACAAAAAATCCAAAGAAGAGCAGTTAAACCTTCAATCCAGCAGGAGCCAGAGCATCAAGGCCCTGAATGGGCCTGTATTCCATGGCGAAAACACGTTGAACCCCGTCAGTCATGGACAGCTTAAGGCACCTCTTGTGTCCAGCTGAGGCTTTTTGGTACCTCATCTTCAGAGGATTGCTGATGTTAACAATCTCATCAACCTGCAACCAATTTCATATCCCCAATATATGACTCACCAAATCACATTTCCAGTTCATGTGCTTCTGTAAACAGTGACGTAAGGAAATTAAGCTCTACCTGCAACACATAGGGTCCAGGGAGATCAACGAGATGAAGAGAAGCCACATTAGGCGGAAGCACGCCGCCGCCGGAGAGATTCATATCGGAAACCAAAAACTGCTCGAAGCAAAGCTTCGCCTTCGCCGCCGCACCGAGAGTCCTAAACCCCTGCACCGATTGCTGGAGCCGCAAAGCACATGCATCCAACCACTCCCGCCTCAGCCTCAACCCCAATCCCTGCAGATGCTCACTTACGGGACAGCCGCCGGACCTCCCCACCGGAGGAGGACGGTGGTTATCTGGCTCCGGAACCGGCTGAGGAGACGACGGCGAGAGGCTGTCGCGGACGTCGATGAAGTCCTCGTCTTCGTCGGAGGAGAGTGGGAGCGGTTCGGAAGGGTAAGGGTAGGGAGTGGCTTGGGTTCCCGGCGGGTGAGTCACGGTCGCTGACGGCTGCTGTTGGGGTGGTTCTTCGTCTTCGTCGGAAGAATAGCTTAGTCTCAGTCGTCTTCTGATCATTTTTTGGTCGCTCAATTTAGGGATTTTGGAGAGGTTTTTGGTTTTACTGTTCTAGAGACGAAGACCGGTTCGTTTTGAAATTTAGGGAGGTAAAGGGAATATTTTGGCCCAAACCCGACCCAGGCCCAATCTAACAACAAAATTTTCTGGTGAATTATAGAACCTAAAACTTTACAAAGTTTACAAAATTTTGTTTTGAATTTCTGCTCTCCCGTTTGCATAAGCAAGAATTGGAAATTCGAAGTGTGCAAAGCTTTTCGTATGATACTATACGAAATACAACACTACTCTTCTACTCTAGTCTATACTTCTTCTCCTCTACTCTACATGCAGAAATGTATTTGAAATTCGTTTCAAGATGATTTTACAGAAGGATGATCTCTCCATCTAGGTATCCCGGAGTTGATTGTCGTTTGTATGACGTCGATTCGGTCTTCGAGAAGGGAATTTTCTTCTTCTTCGATTACTTCATATTCCTTCTCCATAATCAGCTCCAGTTCTTGGACATTCTTCATTTTGCAGTACAGCTTCTTCATCTGCAGTCATGCCAATGAATACAAGGGGATTAGCTTATGCATCAGAGATGTCGAGAATTGCAACAGAAGGCCAGAAAAAACCGAAAGTCCGGAAGAAAAGAAAGATGAAATACCTGTGTCCCTATTATGGTTGCCAGAAGATGTTCAATCTCTCTGTCTTCCTGATCAGCAAGTAATTTTGCGTGAGCAGCAGCTGCTCCAAGACCTGTTGCGATGGCAGCTCTAATTTGCAAGGTTGGAGGTATGTCAACTTTTTTTGTTAATGCCTCCTCCTGACTTGCTGTAATATAAAAATTCAATAATGGCTGGTTAGAGGACTTGGTGATGACCATAATACGCCGACAAAAATTGGGAAATAGAAAGCCATGTTTTAGCAACAAAGAACCGCAACCATTATCAACACTATATCCACTCAACCACATACACACTCGGACATATGTCAATTCGGCCATATATATCTATAGATATCTTCTAACTCATGTTAATAGTCAGCTTTAATGAAATTACCTGATTCAGATGGCCTCTCCTTCATCTCTGAATCTTCTACTTGAAGGACTCTAAAGCAAATAAAAACAAGAAAAGTTGAGAAATGTGATGTCAAAATAATACAATAATTAACAGAGTAACATCTGGAGCATCACTATGAAAAGCATGTAAGTAGAAGGACAACCTCTCTGTCTCACAATTTATAGCAGCAGGCTGCAAGCCATTAGTAGCAAAATCGTCGTCAGAATTAAATATCTCCTTTGAACATGAAGTTTCCTCACAAAGTGCAGTAACAGCAGCATCAGCTGCAGCAGCTGTAATATGTGGACCGACCATGGTTGATAAGCCAGATACCTATCATAAGCAGCATTGACAGATTGTCATGATCATTAGGACATCAAATAAGATTAAAGACATGAACTTTACTGGTATAATAGAAAGGGTGGTTAGGACAACTGAATGAGATTAAACACATAACTTTACTGGTATATTAGGGAAAGGGTGAAGACCGTCAATGGTACATTAACATATAGAAGAGAGAACAAATATAACTCCTTTCTCTCTAATTTTTCCCAGGCATGTATGCAACACTAATCAAAGCTTTGACAAACTAAACTGGAGCCATTACAACCATTTCGACCTATTATTCTTTGGAATGTAAACTACTATAGAACATGAATGTGTCGCTACCAACAAGTTCACAAGACTATATAGGCTCAAGATTGTAGGTAAATATGTACCTGTGTAATGAGTGAACCACTAACATCTGAAAGGGACACAATTCGTGGTCTTTTCAAAGGCGGACCTTGGTTCACAGTGTCACTATTCTGCTCGTTGTTATTTGTCTGCTCGTGGCCCTGGCTCTTCGATTTGATAGCCTCTTGAGACTCGGATGAAGATATCTGAACCTGTTTTGAACCGCTCAAGTTGTCACTTAAGCCATTAGGTTTTCCTTTCCGGTGACCAGAACCCAACACTTCCCCAAAAGGCAGATCAATAAGCTTAGCAATACAGTCAACTTTTGTCTTGGTCTTAACATTTTGAGCAACACAATCCCAATCATCTCCATGCTTCGCGACTGATTCTAAGAGAAGTAGAATTTCTGATTCAGTCCACTCAGCTCCAATATTACCACTCTTTCCATCTACCTCGTTGTAATTGAAATCATCCTTTGACTTGTTCTCCCCATAATTTCCATCATCATAACATTTTTTGCAAAGTATAAAATCCCCCTGTTGACATAAGAATTAGAGCCAAAAAAAACCACCGATAAGCTTCGGGACAGAAAACTACGAACAAATGCATTACATATCAACTGAACAAGCAAGTGAAAATACCTTGCTGTACTTGTAGAGTCGGGAATCACAATCTCCACTGCAATTGCCACAAACCAACCTCTCTTTCTTTACCTTGCCAAAAACATCCGAGTACGATGCCAACGAAGGCAATGTAATTTTACTCGCACTTTCACCCCCGCTGTCCACTACCATAGGAGTGCCCGATAGGGGCCTACAATCACTCGGATTCACCCCAACTCGCACCGCATTTGGGACTCCCTCCTCGACCTTAACTCTAGCCTCCCGATGGACAACCAAACCATCATCGCCACCCGATTTCACACCAAAGTTTATCAACCCCCATTTTTCCAAGAAACTAAAGACCTTGTGTAACAGAGTAAAATCACCCACCAGTGACTTTCGGACCTCGGTGAATGTGAGCTTCCTAGCAGGGTCTTCCCTATACTTGTTAATAATAAAATCCCTATATTCTTTGTATGCCTTTGGTGTTCTTGATACAGTCCTTCCATCGAAGAACTCTTTCAAAGCAGTTTTCTCAGTCTCATGAATCTCATCCCACAAAAACCAGCCTGATAAAAACAATATTTCTCAAAATTTTAAACTAGAATCCAAATATTACATTACAACATTCTTCACAGAAGATTACCCAGCAAAAAATAATGTAGAGTTTCGTACGCAGGTTAGGGCTTTAGCTAATGACAATCGTAATTTCGATTCCGAGTGAGATTCAGTTGGAGCGAGCGATTAGGGCTTTTGAATTGGGGTTAATGTTAGGGTTTTAAGAGAGAGAGAAGAGTGGGACTTACTGGAGTGGCTTGGAATGGTGTAGAGGTCAAGCTCTGGTTCGTCGGGTCGGAGCTGCTTTGAACCCGGGTCGTGTGGTGCGAGTTCCATCTTGGATCAGGTAAGTTGTTGAGCCGAGTCGTTGAGTTGAATTGAGTTGGGTATAATGCGCTCTCTCTGTCTCTTATTATGCTTCGACTAATGAGCTGGTCAAGCGGACTCAGCATAGGTCTTTAATTGAATGAGGAACCAATGGAAGTCCGACGCGTGTGGGTTTATTTCAGAAAGCGACCACATGCGGCTTTGACATGACCATTACATCGAGTAATCGAAAATAGAATTTATGAAATTAAGAGCAATTTCAGGTAAATTAACGAAAAACAAATTAAACAGTAAAAACTACAAATTAAACATTAAATGGTGATGTATAAGCTAATTATGGCGCTTTGTATTTTTTGAATATGTATGGTTGGTCATTATCGATGTGCATGGTCTCTCGTCTCTCAAAGTGTCTTATGAATTTTACTTCCGTCAATATTTCATTTTCTTTATTACTTTCCTTTGAATTTCACAACTAAAAACACAAGTGATATGTGCCAGGTATATTGGCCTATAAATGCGTCTAAGGCACTAATGCGCTTTATCGGTTCAGCAAAGGGTTAATATAATCAAACAAAACATGTCACAACGTAATTGTGGCATCGATCTCAAGGTATAAATTATCGTTATTTCTCACATTGTGTGTGAGAAATCTTCTCCTATCATGGTTAGCAGAATCACAAAAGACTTCAGAGACATAATTTTGTTGCCCGATACGAGTCTTGACTTTTGGTATGGTTAGAGGACAAGACATTAGGTTGACAATCCACACGGTATTGAGTAGCAGCAAGATATCGAAGGTCCAATCAATGGCTCTATAAGCCAAAAATGCATGCAGGATTACAAGTCCTCAAACTTACAAACGCCTGTGTCGCAGCTTGGAACATTATCCCAATAGAAACTCTAACTCGAGCTAGACTTGCCCTAGACTATAGCTTGGAACATTATCTAAATAGGTGAATATTTTAAATTTGATGGCTTTTCGGGGTTTAAATATAATCAAGAGACATGTTAAGCGACGCTGCAGCGAGCTACATCAATTGAACAACAATAATCCTTATAGAAAATATCCGAATAATAGGAGGACTCTCCAATAACCAAATATCATGCTACATATATCATTTTTTTTAAGTGATGAGAATATATATTGATAACGTGATTGTAATACAGAGTTTCACCGGATTATCCGGCCCGATAAATTGAAACTCCTCAAGCATTATAGTACTAAACAGTTATTCTAAATAATCTAGACAAATAAATCAGAGTAGCACAAAAACTTCAAAAAAATTAGGGGCACCATTTCTATTACGAGGCGGATTGTCGAATTCTTTAATAGTCATTATTGCAAGTAGGAGGATTTGCTTCTTATGAAGTGAAACCTTCTTGGTAGTGGAGGTGATAACTGGTCCAAGTTTGGACTTGACTTTCTTCACATCAGAGAGACGACGCTTACCGCCCTTGCCTCCTGGCGAACTAAAAGGCTCCTCTTCAGCATCCTGCAACACTCTATAAGTAGCTTCCATCAAGGTTTGCTCACTGCTGGCTTGGTGAAGGAATCAGCTCTTCATCCATGACTATGTCTGGATATGGCAATGTCGCATCCGAAGTGGGCATAGACCAAGGAGTAGGTCTTGCAGACACAGGTTGTTTGTCTATAACTAACATCATGAGAGAATCGGGAACTTCATTGACACCCTCCAGATGAGCCGTTGGATTAATGACTCGATCATAAGGTGATGTGACTAGTATCTGCCATGAGGGCTCTATTTGCAAGAAAACAACCCTGTTAGCCGAACTCTTTCCATATAGGGGATTGCCCATCATAGTAGTCGCTGATTCCTCCAACAACGGGTTCCTGGCAACGCCATCATCAATACTTGCCCCAATCACGAGGGCCTGAGCCAAGGACGTACCGCTCTAAGTGAATGCCAAATTAGGAGGTATAGGCCTCTACTGCACTGACTCCAGAAGAGCCATTATAGATGAGGATTGACCTCCCTTCGCACCAACCAGTAACAGAGCAGGATTGTTCATAGCACATATGATATCTGTAGTAGTCCTGGGAGCACCAAAAATTGACCCTGAGTTCCACCCCTGGTCGGCTGCCGCAACCAAGGACGTCTAGCTGATCAGGGCTGAGGTAGGGATGGACATCAAAGCTTCCGCCACATATCAGATCCAGTATCTAGCACAAAAATGCAATCTTCCGCACATAGTGCGAAGGAACCACAATCTCCGCATATACCATTTATCACATCCGAAGCAGTAAGAGAAGCTAACCGATTAGCTACCTCATTTGCTTCTTATCGAATATGATACTCAAGGCCAAACATGGAAGAAATTGAACAATTATTACTCATTAGTTCCGAATATGTTTCGTGAATTTCTTAGAAACAGCAGTAAAATTGTGAAGTCAATGACCAAATCACCACTGCAAGTAGACACGTGGCAACAGTCAGACAGCTGTTGCAGTAGCCTTTGTGCTCGTCTTGACTCTTGAATACCCTCTGAAATTCGTCGGGGTCCGTCTGCCATGAGCGTAATAGCAGTAAAAATAGACGGGAAGGAAATTGAGAGAGAGAGCGAAGCGCGCTCTCCAAAAATTTCATGCCCCCAATTTTTTTGAAACCCTCCCTCCCTTTTATATTCACAGCCCGCCCAAAATTTCATTTCCCCCCAATTCCCCCAAATCTCACTCTCTTAATCCCCTCTATATTCTCTCAGATCAGCCCAAATTTTAACACCTCTTCTCCTCTCTGTAAATTTCTAGGGTTTCATTTTGTCTCAAAAGCCGCGAATCTGGGGTTCGAATTGTCTCCATCTCGGCTTGATTGTGTGGTAGCGATGGCGTCCGGTGCCCTAGAAGAGAAGAAAGCGGAGGACGAAGCTGTTGTGGAGGAGAAATCGGAGGCCGGAGACGACGAAGAGAAGGAGGATCTGACGGAGAAGGCGACGGAGGAAGACGAAGAGACTCGTAAGAAAAGTAGTAGGGGTCGAAAAGGTAGCTCTAAAGAGACGGAGACGCCGAAGAAGCGAGGCGGAGGAAACTCGGCGGCGAAGAAGGGGAAGAAGGAGGAGAAAGAGAAAGAGCCGGTGACTCCGGTGAGCGAGAGGCCTACGAGGGAGAGGAAAGTAGTCGAGCGCTACTCAGCTCCCGAGAGTGGAAGGTCTTCGGGGACTAAACCATTGAACATTGAAAAGGTAGTGTCTTTTTCTGGTTTTTTGTTTTCTTTAATTTTTTTGTTTGTGATACATTGTCTTTGATGATTTTTTCGGTGATCAACATTATGCTTGTTATTGTGTGATTTCAGGGTAGTGGTACTCAGCTCAAGGATATCCCCAACGGTATGTCCTGTAAAGCTTAGTTCTTGTTAGTTGTATGTATATGCGGATTTGATGTGGTGTTTAAGATCAGTAATTGCTTGTTCTACCTGAATTACGTGCCAAGTCTGTATTGTTAATGTCCCTTATTTTGAGGTTCTCATAAAGAATTTGAAACTTAAGTAGTAATAAGGGCATCTATTGTACCGTGGTTGCTTAAATCTGATAGTAATTTACCCAGACTTTCCATTAGGCTAATTATTCATTTGTGTATTCGGTTGTTCAATGTGTTTCTCCTTACCTTTGTTTAATTAGTGTTGCCATCTAATACTACCCACTATCCATATTGAAACAATGCACTTGAGTGGATATATCAATTAATTTCTATACTGTATAGTTTATTTGATCTCAACACTTGATAGCAGTTGGGTTGGGATCTGGGGAACTTGGTACAACATTTTGCCTTAAATATGTAGAATATAGAACACCCAAAGGTTGAACTGCATTACTGGGTTGAATACAGGATACACAGATCTAAAGTTACATAATTTACATCTCTTTAATAATTTTGTTTTACTTGGCTTTGATTGGTTATTATCTCTTGATTTCATATAAATATTTCACAAGTCCAAAGATGATGCCTTGTAAGAGATGGATGTTGAGTTCTCCTTAAGTTTGTAACAGTGGCCCAGATTACTCTGTCTAATATTTTGAACTTTTTCAGTGGCTTTCAAGTTGTCAAAGAGAAAGCCGGATGATCACCTACAAATACTTCACACAATTCTTTTTGGGAAGAAAGCCAAGGTGTGTTTTAAGAGTTTTTGCTTTGTGTATCTTGTTCAAATGTTGTTTATTTGGTAGTCAGAATCTCATTGCTTATGTTTGTGCAGTCTCACAGCCTAAAGCGAAACATTGTCCAGTTTTCGGGTTTTGTGTGGGCTGACAATGAGGTAATGAGAATATTGTGTTCAGTCACTGCTTTTACCACTTTCACTTTTATTTGGAGCAAGATTATAATCCTTTGATTATGGGTACAATTATTTTTTTCCAGTACCTTTTTATGGTCACTTTTGTTACACTTTCATATTGTAGACTCCTTGTTGCAAATGTGTAAGAGTGATTATATAGATTCAGGGATACAAATTGGTTCTCTCTGTTTTTGGTCAAACATACAATTTCTCTTCATCATTATCTTTCTTTTTTGCAGCAGGAAAAACAAAGGACAAGAGTCAAGGAGAAGCTTGATAAGTGTGTTAAAGAAAAGTTGATGGATTTTTGTGATGTGCTTAATATTCAAGTCAAGGCTGGCTCAAAGAAGGTAAGTTGTCTAAGGAATGATATATTGTGCTTGTATGAATTCCATTTAGCATCCTTTGTCTTATGAGTCACACTTGCAGGAGGAACTCTCTGCAAAGCTATTGGAGTTCTTGGAATCTCCACATGTTACAACTGATGTTTTGCTAGCTGAAAGGGATCAGGTTAATCCTTTCCCAAGCTTTCTTTGATCTGTCCTGATATGTGACTTTTATTAACCCATGTTTCTTATCTGAGTTTAGAGAGGGCAAAAGCGTAAGAAAAAGGTTACACCAAGTAAGATTGCAGGTTCTGGAGAAGGATCACCAGAAACACCAATCAAGGTGTGCAATCACTATTCACTTTACATAAAAAAATGTAGGAAAATACTATTGCTGGTGGAAATTTTCCTGATATTAATTAGTTTTTACACATACTTTGCTACCTCAAATGCATTATAATCATGGCTTTGCATGTGTTCATATCCAAGTTTCAACTCCAAGAAAGAAGCATTGTTGATGTACTTTAATTGCTTTTAGCTAAACCATAATAAAATAAAGTTGTTTTCGTTTTTTAGACTCAATTTATTTTTTTGATACTTTTCTTGTGTATCATAAGTTCATCAGGCCACAAGTGTTTTTAGATAAGATCATAAATGTAAAAGAAACACTAAATATTTAAAATGGGTTCATATGTTGAATCTTCTTCAATTTTTCTTCATCTTTCCAAACTCAATATGTGATGGCATTGGTTGTGCATTCCTGGGCAATGCAGTTATCTAAAGATCATGTAGTGCAATATGGTCCATGCAGCGTGACTCATTTCTTTATACTTGCTGTCTTCCTTTCCTTAGAAACACAAGGGAACAGCAGGTGCTGAAAAGAACGAAAAGTCACCCAAAGTTGAAGAGGAGGTTGATGATAATGATGAACCTTCAGACGCAAAGGACGATCCTATTGAAGAAGATGACGAAGATAAGATAAATGAAGACACTGATCAAGGGGACAAATCTGATGAAGAGGAAGATGAACCAAAGGACCAGGTGTCAAGCCCAAAAAGCTCATCCAAAGATGTGAAGGAGGGTTCAAAGATTAAAACTGGGGGGAAGTCAACACCAGCTAAGAAAACCCCTGCCAAATCTGTGAAAAGTTCAGATTCCGAAAAGAAATCTCGTTCGACTTTAAAAAGAAGTGCGAGTGATGCTGATGAACCTTCTGGTTCTAAAGCCAAGGGATCTGTGAAAAAACAGAAGGCTGAAACGGAAAGCCCAAAGGATAGCAAGGCAAAAACCACTAGCAAGAAGCAGTCGAGCAAGTCCCCAGCCAAGGTTCCAGCAAAGGATCAAGGTCAGTTGCTTTATGTTTATTTGTTTTTGACACTACCTTGTAGATTTCAGTGGTTAGGTATCTAAATTTATGCATTTGAGAATTTAATTTTAACAAAAGTTATAAGCTCTCTTCCTAATTGTCCAATGTTTTAATGAACCTAGTGAAAGGCAAAACTAGCAAGAAGGCAAAGGCAGAGCCCTCAAGAGAAGATGTCCATGCTGTCATTGTTGACATTTTAAAAGAAGTGGACTTCAACACTGTAAGTTATTTTTCAACACTACCTTGTTGAATGATGGAAGTCACATTGATTCTATGATATAACCCTTTGACATTACTTGCTGCAGGCAACTTTATCCGATATTCTCAAGCAACTCGGTAAGGCTCTTATTTACCCCTGTCTCACTCTGGTCTTTTTCATCTTCCTATTCTTTCCAAATCGTTCGGTAAACTTAACTGAAAATGTAATTTTATTAGGTACCCACTTTGGTATTGATTTAATGCATAGAAAAGCTGAGGTGAAGGAAATAATTACGGAAGTGATTAATAACATGACTGATGAGGAAGATGAAGAGGAAGCTGAAGGTGGTGATGATTCAGACAATGAAGATGCGGCTTAGTTCTTAGTGGGTCAGTGATCATACATGGCCAGTGCAGAATATGAGCCCCTGTGGTGCATTCACCAGGTAGTTCATGACTTTGGATGCAGCTTGGTTCCATGTGTTGTACCATATTTTATTAACTTCTTAGTTGTGTTAATCTGACCTCAAATTCATCTGCTAGTTTTTTGTTTATTTGATCTTCAAGCTTTAAACACCCTCTGGTAAGAGTTGTTTATCCTGTAATTGTGTACTTGCTTTTCATTAGAAAAGAGTAGTAAGTGGGTTTATATTCTTATAAGCTTTTCCCCCTAATGAAACTACAGATATATTAGTTGAATAATTGTGTACACTTTCCTAGTCAAGTAGCAATCACCTTGCTTGTAGTATTGGAATTGCTTAATATACATCAATAGTTTTCATTCCCCACATAGTAACTACTTTGGTCCATCCTTTTTTAGGCTCTTTGGACTCTTGGTTAGTTGGTACTGTGTTGTATCCCTTCTACTATGTGCTTCAAATTGGTATTCTAGTATATAATAAATATCATTTGCTTAATATTGGACTATCATTAGAAAACATATGTTTTGCTGTATGCACTCATTGCATGTTTCTTGTACACGTGCCTTAATTTATGGTGGAGTGTACCTTTCAATCCTTTCATGGAAAACTTTGCACCCAGATTGTAACCCTCTGCTATACTTTTCCAAATGATGGAATAAATTACTCCCTTTTTTGGATTATGATTATGTAAATCCAAACCATGAATGTTTTTTTAGACTACATAGTAAAGGTATCAAGACATGGCTGAATCCATGAGACTAAATGTGGTGTCCAAAAGATAGATGGAGCCATTTGGTGGTGTGTTATTCTGCAATGGAACCAACTAACTTCTGATAATGTAATTTATTAAACTGCACGGGAGTCTTTCTTGGCCATAAGGGCATAGGTCCATTGGATTGTGATTGAAATTGAAGCTTATAGTCAAGTTCACACCATGGCTGTCCTTGCTTTCTTGGCCTCCACCTTCCTTTACCGGTGTGTGTTGAGGAATGACAGCCTTCCTTGGCCTCCGACTTATTTATGTTGTACTGCTTGCATTGCATTGGTTATTGCTCTCTTTTCTTATTTGTATGGTGGAGATTTTGGGCTCTGTAGTTAACTAGTTATGTTCTTTGTCTGCTTTATGTTCTTGTATGTTTGGAGTTTGACGTTGGTCAAGGCTCCCTGGGCACTGCCCTTGTTCAATGGAGTTCATCTTTTTAAAAAAAAAAAAAATTAGTCGTGTTCACACTGTGTGCCTGGAGGAGCTCATTTATCGTTTTAGTTTTTCAATAATTACGAGCAAATGGACCAAGCCACCTCAGTATTGTATGTTTTGGACGCATACCACCACCCCAACCAACCCTAATATCGTAACTGGTAATGTTTTGGTTCACTGGCAAGCAGCATGCACAGCTCACACGATAAGAATGATTACTCAGATCTGCACACAGATCAATTCGAAGAGGGTCTTGTCTTCTCCACTTAGATAGCTTAGCGTAACCACATCAATTATACATGCACTATCAATCTCTTTCACAATGCAGAGCCATTTCAACGAAAACTAATGCATTTAAGCTTTTGGTTTGGCTCGACCCAGCTAGGTGTAAGGTGTAAATTGTAAAACAATGCAGTCCACATCAATGGATTAATTAAAATGCTGTGGGGGTGTCCCCTTGCTCCCTATATAGTTGTAGCAACATCAGAGCGAGATATATACAGATTGAGATCACTGCAACCGTTCCTTATTTGTACATTCCTTCGGACCAGGTAACACTTCAATTAGTTATCTTTACCCTTCTAAGGTTTAGTTTTGATCCAAGTACTCGACAATTTCTGTTTGTTAAATCATGAAGTTGGCACAAATGACTAAGATTTGCATTTTTATAGATCATATATATGTGTTATGTCTGTAGCCAGCAAGTCCAATTTGCATGCACACAAAACTTGTTTGACAGTTGGTCATCTACACTTGTCTTACTTTCATTGAACTTCAAACAGGTGCTGCTGCTTGATTCTTGTTCAAGGGAGCTTGTGATGGCTGATCATAGCAATGACAAAACCCCCTTTGAGCTTATTGTGAAGAAAGAAGAACCAACTCTAGTACCTCCAGCAGCGGAGACACAGAAGGGTCTCTACTTCCTCTCGAATCTGGATCAGAACATTGCGGTTATAGTTCGTACTCTCTACTATTTTAAATCAGATGCAAAGGGGAATGAGGAAGTTGTGGAAGTCATGAAGAAAGCATTGTCAGATGTACTTGTTCATTACTATCCACTGGCAGGGAGGTTAAGTATAAGCACTGAAGGAAAACTTATAGTGGATTGCACAGGAGATGGAGCTGTGTTTGTGGAAGCTGAAGCAAATTGTGAAATGGAAGAGGTTGGAGATATAACAAAGCCGAACCCTGTGACTCTTGAGAAGCTGGTTTATAATGTTCCTGGTGCTCAGAACATACTTGAGATTCCTCCATTGGTTGCTCAGGTTTGCATTTCCATAATATCTGTTATTTTCATTCAAAGACTTTTCCTCTTACACAAGTAATCTTAAATGTGTGTTCTTTGATCCCAGGTCACTAGACTCAAATGTGGAGGATTTGTCCTAGGGATATGTGTGAACCATTGTATGTTTGATGGGATTGCTGCAATGGAATTTGTGAACTCATGGGGTGAGACTGCTAGAGGTTTGCCTCTTAAAGTTCCTCCATTTGTAGACAGAAGCATACTAAAAGCACGAAACCCACCAAAGATAGAGTTCCCTCATCTGGAATTTGCAGAGATAGAAGATTTATCTGATAAAAACAAACTATATGAGGAAGAAGAAATGGCGTATAAGGTGTTTTGCTTTGATCCAGAGAAGCTCGAAAAGCTCAAAAATATGGCCATGGAAGATGGGGTTCTTGACAAATGTACATCATTTGTAGCACTCTCTGCCTTTGTCTGGAGGGCAAGGACTAAGGCCTTAAGGATGATCCCAGATCAGAAAACAAAGCTTCTTTTTGCTGTTGATGGCCGGTCAAGATTTGAGCCACCGATACCAAAAGGGTACTTCGGAAATGCCATTGTGTTGACAAACACAATATGCAATGCAGGGGAGCTATTAGAGAACCCATTCTCATTTTCTGTTGGACTAGTTGACAAAGCAGTTCACATGGTTACTAATAGTTATATGAGATCAGCCATAGACTACTTTGAAACCACAAGAGCTAGGCCTTCTTTGGCATCAACTCTTTTGATAACAACATGGTCTAGGCTTGCTTTCCACTCTACTAATTTTGGTTGGGGAGAGCCAGTGTTCTCAGGGCCGGTTGGTTTACCAGAAAAGGAAGTAATTCTGTTCCTTTCTCATGGCCAGGACAGGAAAAGCATAAATGTACTTTTGGGAATGCCAACTTCTGCTATGGAGATGTTTGAAGAGTTGATGAAGATTTGAAGTTTCAACTGTTAAAGGAGAAACAATACTTAGCGCCTCCTGTTCGAACAGTGAGGGAAATCCTGGTAATAAAAGGGTACTAGAGCTTACAAATTCATATGCTTCTTAATTTCCTTCTGTTTTATTTGGATGTGTATGGCTTTGATGCTGATGACGGTAATAATAGTTCGTCAGCTGTTTATGAAAATATATATACTATATATGTTCATCGACTTGTGGATCAGGAATGTGCTATTGCCTGTATTCTACAACTGTAATCTGTACTGCTGGCTTCTTTCTATACCATATATACAATTATTGCTATACACCAGAATAAGCTGTATAATAGTACCATGTATTTCTGAAAACAACAAATTGAATTATGATTTTTGTTTCTTGGTCCAGTCATCGATCCACGCCAATATTGACTCTTTGAATTGTTTCTGTGTTCTTTTTGTGTTGTTGAATGTGCTTATTGAATTACATTAATTTCCACGACAAAGGGACTAAGTAGTTCTTATACACCAGATAGGTTTAACCTGCTGCTGAGTTCAACTTGACTTAAATTGATTCTCTTACATCATCACCAGAACATTCACCAAATCAGAATTTTTCCTGCAAGAAATACCAGCATCACTAAGCACTAGGCTAGCTAGCAAAGGTTCTTCTGTGAACCTGTTCAAGGTGAACACCCTCACAAATACACACAAAACAGTATGCCCTGCTTTTTATCCTCTCAGCGGATTTGTGTATTTGTGAGGGTGTTCACCTTGAACATGTTCAATCCAGCCGTACTGCAGGTGCAAATGGACTACTTGATCTTCATAGAACCCACGTTAAATTAAGAACTTCAATTCTTCTTTCCATTCTCATCCTTTTGATATTATTTTTTTCAAAGCAAAATCTTCTGTATAAGCATCTCTAGTGGTTGAGTTACATATATCTTTGCACAAAACTAACCACTGAACAAATCAATGTTGATCGACATTGATATATCCTTGATCACGATAACTTGCAGCTAGCAGGTTTAACATAAGCAAGTGTTGGAGTAAGCAGCCTATAAGCACCAACATATCCCTTGTTCATGCTTGAATTATGTGAACAAGGTATTAAGGAAACACTCTTGGTATGACTACTACTGATCATCCTAATTTCCTTCTCAAGACTGTACTCCATCTCAGCCAAAGCATTGTAGAACCATTCCACATCGCAAGGAAGCAGAATTGGACCTCCACTACCGTATCCATACTCCCATGCAGCATCCTCTAACAGTAGCTTGAACAATGGATGGTTAGCAAGCTCAACCTTCACCACGAACCGCTGCTTCTCGGGTCCAACGTACACCGAAAAGCACCCCGCCGGAGCCAATACTAGGTTCTTCTTCCTCAGCTGGTTTGCTATGTTGCACCTCTTCCATACCTTGATCATCAGACTCTTCCCCAGCCTTCCCTTCACTATAACCATTTTGTTAGTGTAGACACTAAACTCTAGCTAGCTAGCTAGGATGTGTGAATATATATTGCATCCTTCTCTTTACTCGCAAGAGAAAGGAGATTTGTGTGAATATATATGGAAAGTGAAAACTTGGATGAGAGACGAAGACAACCAAATGGAGTATATATACACATTTGTTTGATGGAGTAATCCAAAATACACTGTCCTAATAATATGGGAGATTTGTCAACTTTGCTGCGCCGGTAGATATTGAATAATACAACTACTGACTACATGAATTGTTTTATAGGGGGACAATTGATGGCCGGACCATTTCCTTTTGTCTTCAAAAACACCTGCTCTTTGGTGGCACAAGGCCAAGATTAGAATACTACGAAAACCACTTCTAATTATTTTCTTTGGAATTTTGGTGAGTATATTAGTAAGTTGACATGCGCGCATGTCTTGTTTTTGATGAATAACAAGCTATAAGAGCATCAGAGAAATATTGAAATATAGGATGGAGTTTACAAGCTCATAGTTTAATTCGGCACTGTATTAAGATATGTTAGCTTGACTTATATATATATATATATATATATACACACACACACAAAAGAAACTTTCACTCAAATATACTTGAATAAAAGCAGATATACTTGAATAAAAGCATTTTTAGGTATTTGGCATTACATCAATCTTTTGATCATATTTTACCATCTTTACCGTCCAACTACTAGGTTTATATGAGTAGATCATTTCTGTAAATTTTCAGTCAAAATGGTGATCGTTAAGGTATCGAACTAGTTTAAATCAATGGATGGATCAAATCTGTCAAACATGAACCGTTCTTATTTGTAAACTTCAATTGCAGTTTTGAATACCTTAACGATCACTATTTTGGCTGAAAATTTATAAACTTGATGTACACATTAGCACCTAAAATCTGAATAGTGGAGATGGTAAAATATGATCAAAAAGTTGATGTAATGCCAAATACCTGAAACTGCTTCCACTCAGGTGTGTATATACACACACACACACATCTGAGTGGAAGCTTCCTGTGTGTGTGTGTGTGTGTGTATATATATATATATATATATATAGGCCGGATCAGGAGCGAACGTCCGTAAACTTGCAAAAGTGCGAACCGCAAAACAAAACAGCGATGAGCACACCAAATGGCAGCGGCGGTTCATCCTCAGAAGGCCACAGACATCCTTAATAGCAACGCCATCAAGGTGAGGGCTAAGGTGATCGGAGAAGAAAGTCCGGCTCCAGAATTTCAATAGAAGCTTAAGATGAGGTGTGGTTTGACAACCAAGCACATAGCACAACCATTCGGTGATCAAGACGACAAGGAGGTCCGCCCATCGCCGTTTTGCTTTGCGGTCCGCACTTTTACAAGTTTGCGGACGTCCGCTTCTGATCTGGCCTCTCTCTATATATATAGGAAATTTTAGGATGCATAGAGTGTATCTACTTAAACTTATTTTTATAATTTTGTTGTTATTGTTGTAAAATAAGATTTTTTGTGTAATTTTTATATACACACTATATTTAAATGCAAACTAAACAAGATGCTACAAGAAAAATAGATCGAAGTAAACAACACACCAAATGTTTGAGTAAACAAGTGACAAATTAAAGGAGCACATTGATAATTTGATTAAGATCAGTACAAGTAATAGATGAAGCTAGACTAATTAATTAATTAATATGCCACAATATTGTGCTGTGGGTGGAGGTACGTAGTGGGTTGTTCAAGTGAGCTTCTTGGAAATCTAAGAGTTCAATCACCTTGCAACACCTAGCAAGATGGAAATTCTATCCCAGAAAACAATTTTTCTACAAACACATGGTTTTTGTGTTCAAAACTTCTGTAAGCGACCTTGCTTCTAGTTAATCAAGGTTAATATACTATTAGCGAATATCGATCACCTTATCTTAGTTGATTAAAGTATCAATGTCTCGAGCACGTATACTAGACGCTCAAATTCGATCTATAAGATGTTCGATCTTTCAATTGAACTGGGGTTTGATAAACTCCTTCAATCCAATTCCCGAAAGTTGTGTTAATTAGTTCAACTATTTTGAATTGCATGCATGCATGCTACAATATATGGGTCAAAATGGCTTCTCGTTTAAGTTGTTTTAACGTCGTTTTAGTAGGAAACGGCCACATGCCAATGTCTCCATCTTGTAATATGATTGAACAAGTTGCCTACGTACAAATGATATCTGGTCGACTGCTCTTGCTAGTCAATTTATCAGTTGCTCCCATTCCTTCTTGTATCCACCTTGTCTGCTCTTAGCTAGCTCCAATTGGCCTTCTCTGCCAGCATGTATAGGTATAAAACTCCCATTAATTTGTAGCTATATTCTTCCTTAATTCTTCTTTCTGTATCGTCTTTTTATTGTTTTTAATTTTTGCATCAATTTTCAACTCATGTGAATGTGATTTGAACCTGTATGGAGAGTTGGAGATCTTTCTTACCGGAAGACGCAACACTTGGGCACTTTCTTCGACTCCTTTTTTTTTTTTTGGTTACAACTTTCTTTGACTACTTTGAGTATTGGATAATCGGAGGGATGTAATCTTAATGTTCAAGCTTTTCAATCATTTCATTCCAGCCCAAGCCTGTTTGGACACTGAGAGAACAACGTAGATCAAAGCCCACTAAACATAAGCACATCGGCACATGTTAATATAAACCCAAATACAATATGTTAACTAATTTTCCTAGTCAAGATCTTGAATAAAAGAATGAGTGGCTTTGTTGAAGTTCTGCAAATCCAAAACACTGTGAACGGCGGCTTCTCCTTAGCTATCATGCATGAGGTTTCTAACAGTTCACATGTCCATTGAGTTGGACTAATTAAACCAGCAGCCTATAAGCACCACCAGCACAATCCTCCTCCATTAATCTTGAATTTGAACCATGTCGACGACGTAATGGACCGAAGAAAATTCGTAACAGGCAACAATCGGGACCGATGACATTCTCGTCTTCCATGCTCTCCATCTCTGCCAATACTTGGCTGAACAAATCCACATCGCAAGGAAGCAAAATCGGACCATCATTTCGGTAGCCATACTCCAATGCCGCATCTTCCAACAATACTCTGAACAAAGGATGGTTAGCAAACTTCGTCTTCACTGAACACCGATGCTTTTCGTGTCCGACGTAGACCGTGAAACATCCCGCCGGAGCTGCTTCTTGTCCTACAATGCCCCGCCTCCAAGCCCGTATGATCATATTGTCTCTACACTTTCCCACCACCATTTCTGCCTAGCTTGAATAGTTTGAAGTAGAGGCAGTTACGTATATATGAACTTGATTACACGTACGTATGTGGCTGCTAAGTGTTTTTGGCGCGCTTAAAGTTGATGGAGAGGAACAGAGGAGTAGCTTGGGGATTATATACTAGTGGATTTGTTTGGGAATGCAATAATGGGTCTGGACGACCAATTGACAAAGTCCTACCTAGATAACGAGGGGAGACTAATTTTTCAACTCTCGTGCGTCAACACAAACTTCAACTCATATGAAATTTTGTATGAGAAGGAGATTGTGAGAGACAACGATGGAGCTTAGCGGCGGCGCGTCTAGTAAAGTTCATTTTGTTTTTTTTATTGAGGGATTTCTAAATCATGGGAATCTCGTAATAATGCCAAATTGGGAATGCTATCGATCACTTGGTTCTATTCAGTGAATTTCAACATGTATAAAGAAAAATCATCCTTGCCATGTGAAATCTACATAAAATAAAAGGGGCATGCTTTGCCAAATAAACCAAGAAAGAGTCCAAGTCAGCTTTGTTAAACTACGGCAAATGTAACAAACGGGGCCATAATATTACATTAATATTGTCCCCATTTTGAAGGTTTAGATTACTATTAAATCCATACAATTAACTTGTACGTTTTAATTTATTTTTTCTGAAAAAATAAATTAAAACGACGGCTGCTCGTTGACTAATCGCTCGAGCTAAACTTGTTCGGGCTTTTGATCGACCGCCTGGCGGAGCCCACAGTCGGTGGGTGACGTCAGGCGCGTTCTGTTTTTTTTTTTTCTGTCTGGCGCGTGTAATACCAGTCAGAAGTTAAAAAAAAAACTCGCGAATCAGATCGTGCCACGTGGCTTACCGAGGTGTAAAATCAAATCCAACGGTACACTTAATCCAGGCCTTCCATTTTGAATATCAAGCTTCGATCCAATGGTCAGAATTTAAACACAACAGTCACTGTAGAATCAAACTGATACCAACGAGAATAAGGTCCAAAAAATACTTAAAAAATTCCCAAAAATTCCAAAACTCCCCCAAAATTTTGCCTATAAATACAACTTCAATTTTATCAATTTACCCCATAACAAATTACACATCTCCCTCCATCTTCTCTTGCTCTCTCATTTTGTTTAGTTTTTATTCCAAAAAATGGGCACACATTGGCTTCCTTCCGAAGATTTACAAATGTGCATCTCTTTTGTGCTTCATAGCGTTGATGAATACGACGGCAATAAACAAAAGAGAGAGAAATTGTGGGAGACAATTCATGCCGATTATGTGAAAAATTGGAAGCCAACACAAGGTGAGAATCTTCCGAAGGAGCCGAGGACCCGAATTGCTCTTGCGTCTCACTACAACAAGTTTAAGCTACTCTTGCAAAAATATGGCGTATGTTTGTACGCGGCACGACAACGTATAGCTAGCGGCACTTCGCTAATGGATGAAGTAAGTTTATTTTTTTGTAGCATACATTGTATTAATTTTATTGTAGCATAATGATGAATTAAATTATGTAGCATTATTTTTTTGTAGCATACATTATTTTTTTGTAGCATAATTTATATATTTAACTTGAATAAAATATGTAGCATTATTGGTGAAATAGCTAATATAATTATTTTATTAGGTCAAGCAAGCTCAATCATGTTACTATAAGGAAAAGAAGAAAGTGTTTACACACTTTGAATGTTGGGAAGTGGTTAAGAATCATCCATCTTTCATTTCGGTGCTACCAACTGCTCCATCTCCATATGCAAGTAGTTACCAACCTACTCCTTCCGCCGCCGAATCTTCTCCAACCATTAATTTGGATGACGAAGAAGTGAATGAGACACCTCAAAGCCATGTGGCCGCTCCCTTGAGTCCGCCTAGACCAATGGGAACAAAGGCGGCAAAGGAAACGAGGTGACAAAAGAAACAAGGTAAGACTCATATTGAGCAACGAGTTGAGGTTTTGCATACCATTGCTAGTGACCAAGCATCGTGGCAATCCAAGAGGATAGTGCATAATGAAAGTGAGCTTAATTATTACGCGGAGTACATAGAAATTCAAATGCGGAATGAAGCAAGGGCGGATGAAGAGTTACGATTGAAGAAACAAGAGAAGGAAACGAGGATCATGACAATGGATTTGGAGGCAATGACCCTAATCTCAAAATGATATTTTACAAAGAAGAAATTAGCCATCCTTAATGAAGGAGAACCTAGTCAAGATCAACCTACCGATAAAACATATTCGGATTGTTATCATCCAAGTCGCGTGCTCTTTCTATAGTAGTTATAGTATTGTACTAAGAATAAATCTGGGATTGGCTCGTCATTTTATGTAATTTAAATTTTCAAGAAATAAAGATGCAATTTATTTATTAAGATGAAATTCAAATACACATTAAATTAAAACACAAGCTTAATAATTAAACACACATACAAAAATTAAACTAAAATTAAACACAAGCTTAATAATTAAACACACATTTTTAGGATAATATTTAGAGTATCTCGCCGGTTTCCAATCTTCAATTGTGCTTCACCAAGTCCTTCTGAAGCTCTCTATGGATGTAACCAGATTCAAGATCGGCAACACAGTCGTGAAACCGTTGTATATTGGCTCCATCTCTACTAATTGGCTCAAAAGGAATTCGATTTCCTTGTTCATCCACTGGCCCATCATAAACCCGGAAAGTCCTCGATGGATTTTGCACGTCTTCTTCTTCTTCTTCTTCCTCATCCCCATCCTCATCCTCCACGTACTCTTCCTCAACAATCATGTTATGTAATATGATGCAAGCTAATATGATGGTAGTCATTACCAATTTGTGGTGCAATGTACAACTATGACGAATAATTTCCCATCGAGATTGCAAGATGCCAAAGGCCCTCTCCACATCTTTCTGGTATGCCTCTTGTTTCTTTGCAAAGAGTTTATCTTGCGGCGTCTGGGGATTAGAAATAGTTTTGACGAATGTAGAGTACCTTGGATATATTCTGTCAGCCAAATAATAAGCGTGGTTGTACCTCTCTCCATGGACTTTATAGACGGCAATTGGGACTCTTCCTGCAAGGACCTCTGAAAACACATTCAATAGGTGGAGCACGTTAATGTCATTTTTGGCTCCAGGACACTCGAAGAAACTGTGCCATATCCACGTATCATACGAGGCCATCGCCTCCAGAATAATAGTTGGGCGACCCTTTCGACCTGAGTGCGCCCATTGATAGGCGGTTAGACAGTTCTTCCACTCCCAGTACATGCAGTCGATACTTCCAATCATGCCTGGAAAGCCTCGAAGTTGGCATTTAGCTAAGAGTCGCGTGAGGTCTGCTGATGTTGGACTGCGGAGGTATTTTAGACCATAGATTTGATACACTTGGATGCAAAAATCCTTCATGCATTCCAGGGTAGTCGATTCCCCCATCCTTATAATTTCAGTGCACTGATCCGCGGCCGCCCTGTACGCCAACATTCGCAGAGCACCAGTCAGCTTTTGTTCGAGAAGAAACCCTAGCAATCCAGTCGTGTCTGGTCTTTGATGCCAAGATTGGTTGTAGTTGCAGAGATCCGTCATGATAATGTTGAATCGGTTTCTGCTCATCCTATACCGCCGGCGAAATTCTGCCGCCTCGAAGTTGGGACGTTCGATGAAGTAATCAACCATGAGATTGTGTCCCTTAGATAGCCTCTGTCGTGGATGATTCAATTTTTTACCGCGATGTGAACCGCTCGGTCGTGAGGGTTCATCGTCGTCTTGTGCTTCCGCCATGACCACCTGATTGATGAATGATTTCTCCATATAGTCATCATCTTCTTGTTGACGTTGTCTCCGCCTGAAAAAATTGGGGAAGCTGAAAGGATCCATCAGAGTGATGAACAAGGAAATGTTGCTAAGTGTTTAGAGAGATGAGTTATCTACTCGGATTCTTGTAGATGGTGTGAGTCAACTATGAGTGAAAGATGAACGTTTTATAGGTAATTGTAAATAATCTGATTGTTAAAGATGAACACACGTGTCGCATCGTAATTGGTCAAAAATCTTACCGGAAATCTGGTTCAATTATTTTGTCGACGACGCTATCTCGTAGTGACACGTGTCACATCGTAATTGGTCGAAAATTTTACCGGATATCTGGTTGAATTATTTGGTCAACGACGATATCTCGTAGCGACACATGTCGGATCGGCATTGGTAAAAATCTCATCGGAAACCTAGTCCAATTATTTTACCGACAATGACACATGGCGGTGACACGTGTCAATTTTTAATTAGTCGGAAATCTTTTCAAAAATCTTGTATAATTACTACCGATAAAGACACGTGTCACATTATTATTGGTGATAAATCTATCCGGTAAATCATTTTTAAACATTTCACAACATGACAAAGCTAATTTGCTTGAAGCAAATAGTGAATAGGTGTGTGCAAAACTTGATTTGCTTGAGCAAATCTTGGATGTATTTTACTTGAAGCAAAATACGCTCTTGTTTTGCTTCTTGCTCTGCTCATGGGTGTGGATGCTCTTTAGTCTAGTAGGTGGTGTTCCTCGAGATGGCAGGTCTGCATGGCCAAGGTCATAGAGGTGGTGTTCATCGAGATTTTGTGGATAGATAGAGAGAGAGGAGATGGACAGATCAGAAAAAGAAAAAAGAAATATTTAAAAATATGTGATTTTGATTTGGACATCTTTTATCTTTTTGATATGTTTTCAAAGTTTTAGTTTAAAAGAGAAAAATGACGTTATACCTTTACAGTTTGAATTATGACGATGTCATGTCATCAGACTTAACGGAATAACAGAGATTAGCCGCATGCACCACAAATATATTGTTTTAAAATTTCTGAGGATCACATTGACGATTCGATGAAAATTTAAATTCTGATAATAACTTTAATCTTATTTTCTTTGTCCAAATCTTCCCTAGTTGCCGGTGTTGGCAATTGGCTTTGCTAGCCAGATCAACTCATCAACTTTCTTTTTTATAACTAGCAAAAAAACAAAAAAAACTCAAACTTTTTTGACATGCGCGATACTTAGCTTGGATGATATATTAAACCAGTTTTTATGCTATCTTACTCTAAATGCTTACTTAGATTGGCATGTAACGTACGAACACTACAGGGCAAGTGATCGAGAAACCAATTTGCCTAACTCAATATAAATATATATAAGAAAAAAGTCACAAACAACTGAGCTCCATACAATATTAGTACCTCAATTTTTTGAACTATAAAATTAGTACATGAAGTTTGAGTTTCATTCTAACTTTCGTACTTAAACATGGTGCCATTTTAGATAATCCCAAGGGTAATTCGATACTTCCATATCTTTTAATTATGTTGTTTGGGTTCCGCTCCTTCCCTTATTTTTCCTCCGCTATACACATCACCTTCGATTTTGATGAGTTTGCAATTTCTACGATGGAAGCATACATACTTTTCTTCTTCTTACATGAGTTTGACGTCTTTCTTGATCTATTGGGTGCTCAGATTTAATGAGGAGAGAGAGAGAAAGTTGTGGGTGCCCAGATTGAGGGGAAGAGAGGGGATACGAAAAATTCGATTAATTGCTTTACCGAAGAATTCGCTATTTCACTTGCTATAATGGAGAATTTGCCATTTCAATGTACTTGTGTGAGTTTGAGTATTTGAGATCTTCATAATATGAGTTTTTGGTGGTGGTGTGTTGGAACAATAAAATTGCCAGAACGCCATTTGGGTTTCTAAAATTTCCCAAATCTTGGAAGAAAAAGAGATATTAGTGATATTGGCTTGTGAGAAAATGCTCCGAGACCGAGAGATCAAGAGGCTTGGTTTGAGAACAATCTTCTAATATCTAGATTCTACATTGACAAGACCCTCTTTTTCTTCGTCAATTTAGAATCGAAAACCCACATTTGTTTGAATATTTGGTTGTTCACCATGAGATAACAATCGACTACATCATAAGATTGTTTGTTGTTATAAAATTGATGATGTACTGATCTATACTTTGAGAAACGATAATGGTCTACCCTATTTCCAGTTAGCACAAGAAAGTCTGCAACAATAGATCTGATCATGCCTTTTGTTCTTGTTCTTACAAGTTACAAATAGACCTGGGTTTTTGTTCATGTTGTTCTTAAACATCAAATAGACAGAATTGCCCTCTCAAATTTGTTATAATTAGCGCTGTCAGTGATTATGAGTATGAAAGTTAATACAAAACTGCAACTTCAGTTACCAATTTTATATTTTTAGAAGTTCAGATATCAAAGTTGTATGTCCCTTAAAAGTTTAGATATTAGATATCATTCGTGACTTTTTCCTATATATAAGGAAAATTTTTACTATCAAGGTTTAAATTTTTACAAAATTCACAATGTGATACCCACATTTTGAAAATTATCAAAGTGATGTCCAGAATTTTAAAACAGCATTTTCGTGATGTCTAAAGTCATTTTCCGTCACAGCTCTGTTTATATTGATGACGTGGCAAATTTTAATTATCATTATTAAAATCTGAACTTTTGCAAAGTCTTCAATGTGATACCCACACTTTGAAAACCATCAAAGTGGTGCCCACAATTTCAAATCTATATCTACGTGATACCTAGACCCATTTTTCATCACATAGCCGCCTATGTCGCTAACGTGACAATCATAGTGACAAAACAATAATACCCTTAGACGGCTATGTGACAGAAAATGAGTATAGGCATCACGTAAATATAGTTTGGAGACTCTGGATATCACTCTGATAGTTTTCAAAGTGTGGACATCACATTGACGACTTTGCAAAAGTTCAAACCCTGGTAGTACAGTGTTGATTGGAATTTACCACGTCATAAACATAAACGAAGCTGTGACGGAAAATGACTTCAGGCATCATGAAAATGATGTTTTAGAATTCTGAGCATCACTTTGATAGTTTCCAAAGTGTGGGCATCACATTGCGGACTTTGCAAAAGTTCAGACTCTGACGGTGAATTATTTCCCATATATAAAGAGGAAAGATTTGGCTACTACTTTGGTTTTACGCATGCCTCGCTCGCATATATGTGATCTCATGCTTGCAATTAACTAATTTTTTCAATAATCAAATATATTTTTTATTTTCGTGAAAATCATAACTTTGTTTCGCTTTTAAAAAACGAAGTAGAGTTCCGATTTTCACAAGATTGAAGTAGTTACTTGATCATTGAAATTAATCATCATGAATATTATCACGGGAGGATCATACTTGCAAAAAATTAACTCAATCAGAGATGATATGACCATTTAATCATCACATTCAGCTTTTAATGAGCATGGTTCATCCGATATAGTTTAAAGGTTTAACGTAGCAATCAAATAGTCAAATAAACTCCAATTGGTTTTATTTTTTGTAAGCATGATCGTCTAATAGTAATATAAAGAATCACTGGTTTCAAGCATCGAACAACTTTATCAATCTTGTGAAAACTAAAATTTCGCTCCATTTTTTTAAAGCGGAGTTTCGCAATGGATATGGACTATATATGGTACTGAAAAGCATTCATTGCAATCAAATTTTTTTTTTCATCAGAATGAGTAGTTGGAGTTGTGAATACCTCAAAACTTTTCAACCAAGAACCGCAAAACTGATTCAAATTGAATAAGATTCTGGAGATTCGATTCAGTTCCACAAGTTAAGAGTAAATAATTTGGTCGAAACTGGCAAATAGTTTGATTCGATTTTGATTATTTATTATTTTTAAGTGAAAGTGTTTTCTTATATTGTTCATGTATTACAATATTATTATTAAATAGTAGAATTATATATCATTTATTCAATTATATATAAATATAAATGACAAAGCCTAAAAGGTAGAACCAGATCAATAATTCTGTGTGATACTTTAGTTGTTTATGTCCCTCAATATTTTACATATGAGATACATTTGCAATGTGTTAATGTGTTACGACGATATTGAGTTAATGACTTAATGTTTATAATCAACTTAATAATGATTGATGACTAATGAGTTTAGAACAGACACATACTTTAGCTCACTTACAATCACAGGAATCGTGAAACCAAACAGATTTTTGAAACGTTTCCGTTCCAAAAAGTTAATACATTTTAAATACAAAGAATCAAACCATATGTACATCGAATGATTTAGTTTTTCTTTTGAATGGTTCAATTGTGATTTCGAATGATTCAGATACAGTTCAATTTTATTATTTTATTTTATTTTGTACTTTTTGTATCCTTTGAAATTTTGTGACAGTGCAATATTTGTGAGGAGGGGATAGCCTCATTATTGGATTGTGCACTATGTTTGGATGTATTAGTGAATTAGTTTTCTTGAGCATGTTTTGGATTATGATATTTTAGACTCTTTATTTTTGGGTTTGATCAAGTTGTGATGTAATCTTATGAATTCAACCATGTCCCCTTTAATTTCTAACTTGTGTCCTCACATTTTACTGCTCTTATTGCTTTCTTTTTGCAAGAGGTTGGTTTATTAGAAAATATAAACTGTGTGTGGGAGTCTAATTTAGCCATATCGAATTGGAGGGATTCTGGCTCCCCAGGTCTGCAAGCAAAAGAGATCCGATAATTGCAATAATGGGCTTGGGCCTGTACGATTAGGATTCTAAGTATGAATCGATTAATTTAGAGGTTTCTGTAAGTATCTAGAATAATGTAGAAGCCTCTGGAATGTTCGTAGGATGATGTGACAATCTCAATGTAGGATCGTACCTCAAGGGAATGCACGATCAGACTTTGAGAGATTGCATGATCAGACCTTGAGGAATAGTACGATCGGACCTCGCAGGATTGTACGATCAGACCTTGAGGGATTGACAGAATCCTAGAGAAAAATGGTAAGATTTGTATGAATCCTAAGGAAATTACACCAAAGAGTTTGTGGTAATCTGGAAACATGATTAACCCTGGATATGGAGATCTATTCCTTAATAGACTTCTCTTAGCTGAAAGTATGTAGTCATATTCCTATATGGACTATGCTTAGATCTAGTACAATCACTATATATAGACCATCCAAACATGGTCTCAAGTAACGTAACTTTGCCCTAATCACTTCTTGATTCTTGAGAGAAGTTTTAACTTAAGCATCAGAGGGTCTAAGTACAGTACCACCCGTGCTTGGACTTATTTTGTAGGCATTTGGACGGAATACTTAATGACAGCTCTGGGACAACGACTTATCAAAGATCTACGGTGACATCAAATTGGAGGAAGAGAGTCTTAACCTTCAACGATCATAGACAACCTCTATAATCGGGTGCTTTCATTTAATCATAGAGCCCAAGCTCGGGGGCGTCATAAATATACACTCACAAATTGGTGCTTTTATTGAGAGAACTTCTGTATGGATTATTTTGTGATTATCTAGTGATCTTTTCATAAATGAGCTCTCCAAGAATTCAGATCTCTCGGGTTATCACCTAAACCCTAAAAAATACGATGAAGAACGACGTTTCAGAAACCCAGAAAAATAGAGCATATGTTCGTCAATATTCTAGCAATGCTACAGGAAAACTCAAACAACGAATCATATATCATTGGAAATCTACAGAAGTCTAGTTTCCAACTCAACAAGTTTTAGCTCAATCGGAGTTCGGAGCAAAGAGTTATGGCCAAAATACCGGCCGGGGGTCAAATCTGAAAAAAACAGCACATTGCTTTTGGTCTATTTTGCAGGCTATTTTTGGAGATCAATATTCGATACCAAGGAGTGGTATGACCTATGGTTAGAAATCCCCTAGAGTCTAATTTCTAACTCCATACTAATCGCATCAATTAGACATCTCTAGAGAGAGAGAGATATATAACATAAGTTTCACGGCGTATCAGAAAGAAAAAAACTACCCAGAAAATGCTGTGCGAGTAAGATAACATGAAACGTTGACAACAACAAGGATAAGGAGGTTACCAGAGAGATATGGATGGATATGTAGAGGGTTACGACACCCATAGATGATCTTGCAACCTCACGGAGTCTAAGAAACCCAAGGAGTTCAAGAAAATAGAGTTCTTTAACTAGTTTTTCAATAAGCCAACACTAGGGAAAGACATAGTTCTCTACAAGAGCAATAGTTTTCAAAAATAAAGAACGACTACCGATGAAGTAGTTAAGCAACCATCTTGATCAAGAACGATGGCTTTTGCATGGAAGTAAGAGTTTTCCACAGATGGAAGATAACCCTCCCCAGGCCAGGAGAGGTGACAGTTTTTCAAGAGGAGAAGATGGATCTCCAAAGAGTACGGTTTCCAATAGGAACAACATCTTCTCCGGCGAAAGCAGTCATCTTCAGCAATAGCAAGAACCTTTCATATTGACAGCAACCTTCCCAACAGGGGTACGTTAATGGAAAGCTGGGGGGCACACACTCAAAATATAAGGAACCTCAAAGGACATATGCTTGAAATCCGGAAAAACATGAAAGTCTGAAGTCCTCAAGCTTTCCGTGAGGGCAAAGCTTAGGGTGGTTTTGATGAAAGAAATATTGGGACGAGCACGCCTCAAGGTTCCGAAGAGTTTACTAGTTCGACTCTTATAATTTTCAAACTTGGAACATCATACATGAGGAGGAGGAAATATGAAGTCGTAATCAACATCCTCACAAAGTTCACAGTCGCAATCAACCTTGAGGGTTGGTCCAATTCATGAGTAAGATTGAGTTATGCAAAGAGGGTTATGAATGAAGTTCTACCACAAGACAACATCTATATGTTGTAGTCTACATCTACATGTTGTATTCTGCAGCGAGTCATGAAGTTACATGCTGGATCATATGATTTGTTCAATGGTAATCCAACACTCAGCGAGGTGCACTTGGGGATAATAACCATCTTTGTACAACACGAATGACGAAAACTTGAAGACCACAAAGCCAACATCTCCGAGAAACCTTTGAAAGCTGAAGATCAAATGGAAAGCTTTGGTATGGGAGTAATGAGTTGTGCAACCATTGACCAATATCTTGTCAAACCATGCATGAGTAATCTCCAAGGTTCAAGAGAATGTCCAACAAGTAGGAGGATTGAAAAATGTATCAGAGTACTAGAGGAAGTTTGGATTGAATAAGAACAATAGGAAAAGAAGAAGGGTTTCAAGGTTCGAGCAGGGAAATCTGTGTATGTAGATTAGTTGACTTCAAAAGAGAACTGGGAACAGCTCAGACCGAACTAGGTTGCGATATTTATATGTACGATCAAAGACGAGCCGTACCTGAAGAGACCTCTCCACCACTTGGACCAATCTAAGACCCCTTTACCATGAAACGAACGATCATGTACGATAAATTATGGATCCCTCAAATGACACTTTATCGAGTTGGTTGACTAGAGATATTATTGGGAGTACTTAACCGATGAATACATATGAAAGCTTGAAGATTCAGTGAGGCCTCAACGTAATGACAAGCGTCCCAAGAGTGACTGAACCTTGCCGCCACTAGCTAAAGGCCAAGAGAAGAAGTACTTAGTGCTACATTGTATCATAGAAACTCTCAAATACTCTGGGGCAATGATTTTTTGAGCGACAACTGTGTAATGGTAAAAGTAGTGGAACTAGGGGTATCCTCCAACTCAGAATACTTAAGGTACGAATCTGGAGACCTAGGGGAATTCCCAAGCTCATAATGCTCAAGGACGTGGCAAGAAGGCTCGAGGAATGTTGATGCTCAAGGGAAGACTACAAAGGTCAAGAGAAGAAATGCTTAGTGCTATATTGTATTATTGGAGCTCCAAAATACCTTGGAGGAATGACTTTTCCAAGTAGCAGTTGGATTATGCTAGAGGTTAAGGAATTGGGGGGCACCCTCCAGGTAAGAATGCTTGAGGTACAATTGAATGGCAGAATTTGGAGACCTGGGGGCATTCTCCAGCCTGGGATGCTCAAGGACGTATTAAGAAATCTCAAGGCATGCCGGTGCTTGAGGAAAGATACCTCGACAAAGGCGTTGGAGATGATATACCTCGACAAAGACGTTGGAGCAGGTCTGATACTTAAAACTTTAGACGGTACAATCACGGAGCAAGATCTAACCTTGGGGTAGAAGATGACCAACAATGAAACCAGGTACGAAACTCTTATGGCAGAACCGAGGTTAGATCGAGAGCTGAATGTAAAGAAGATCAAGGTGTTTTACGACTCCTAATTGTGAACCATGCACTTGGAGAGTACGCGGGTCATCATGCCTTTATGGAGGTATAAACCTTCCTGGTGAAAGGTCAACTGAGCTGGGGGTTATCTATTTTCTCAGAGATAACCAATGTTTGAAGAACATGCTGGGGTTGAGCATCAGTACGAGGACCAAGCTGGGGGTTGAGGACCTGGGATCCTCAAAGATGAGCGGACGATTAGAAACCTCAGGAAAATTTGAAAGATCGATTAGGTACCTTAAGGAAAGTTGAGTAACAGATCAGAAACCTTGAGGGAAGACGATGGATCAATTTCTAACCTCGAGGGTTGTCTCGAGGGTTGTAAGATTTTGAGTAACAATCTTGAGGGATCGGTTAAGCAAGCTTGAGGTATTGGTCAACAATCATAAGGGACAATCATCATGCTTAAGGGATCGATCAAAGACTTTAAAGATCATGAGATTTTGAGTAGAAAGCTCAGGGGACAATTGCTAACCTGGAGGGGACGATTTCTAACCTATAGGGTTGCAGGATTTTGGAGCTTGAAGGGTCAAGAAGGGGGCTCGAGGCCAGACATTGTCAGAGCTTGAGGAGCAGAGCAGAAGCATTAAGGCTATCACAGCCCACTACGAAAAACTATGTCTAATACAGATCATGCCATCAAGCATGCCCGAGGTTAGTATTTCCATTGAATCTTGATTCATAATGTGGATCGTCGAACCACTTGGAGATCGATGAGGCCTATTTGCTCAGAACTATAACATGAGCATGAGGTACGATAGTGCATGTGAAGTACGATGGTTTTGCATGAGGAACAATGATCTGCCCGATATATTCATGTGTACGATTTATATGAAGTCCCTATGTTTGACCTTGACTATAAGAAACAGGAAATTACTTTATACTTAGCATTGGTGTGGAAACCTTGAGGTTTCTCACAAACCTTGAGGATTTTTAGGAAAGTTTATCAATCTTTATCGCGAGCACGAGGAAACCCAGGAAATCAGAGGTAAGCTTGAGGGTTTGTTTTGTGAGCTCTCATGTTATATGGAGAAGATGATACTAGCTAAGGGGATGCCTTCCCACGAATCTATATAGAGTCATCGAGCATAAAACGTGTTATTACATGAGACGAAGCTGGGCTTGGTTAACTTTGAAAGCTAGAGTATTCCGAGTCAATCCATGGATGTGGGATTCTTAGCAATGTAATCTCTCTAGGTCTCCTCGACCTCAGAACGTTCCCTCGAGGTCCACAACAGCTGGACATCCCCTTGGGGTTTGTGACAGCCGGTCAGAATACCCCCTAGGGGGGTAAGAATCTCTTGGACAAACTCCTTAAAATATCTCAAAATCCCTCTCATCCCTCAAAAGGATGGTTTCCATGATTTATTCAATGGATCGATTATGTACGATTAGATTGTTTTTGCAAGATTTTTTTGCAAATTGTACGATTTGTTTGATGTGTTATTCGATTACGAGGAGCTTAACTCCCAGGAAAGGCATCGAGCTCGAGTGGGGTAGATGACGTTGGTTCTCATGTGAAGGACTTTCACCTTGCGAGCTAACTAACTCTCCCAAAGGTATGGAATCCTAAGGGAAGGAGGTTAGGGCATCGAGAAGGATGCCCATGGACAGACCAAAACACTCGGAGAAAAACTCCATGAGAGTTCAAAGTAATCTTGGGTTAGTAGGGCCTCGAGATTAGATTTGATGAGGTTGGGTTCGATGAGGTTAGATTGACAATGCCCCATGTAGGGGTCGGCAAAAAGCCCGGCCCGGCCCATGTATAGCCGGCACGGGCTGGGCCGGGCCGGGCCTCAACAACATTTTAATATATGCGGGCCGGGCCGGGCCGGGCTTTATCTTTTATATAAGGATCCGAGCCCGGCCCATTCAAGCGGGCTTTGCGGGCTTTTGCGGGCCGGGCTTTTGCGGGCCGGGCCTATCGGGCTTTAATTATTAAAAAATTAAGACATTTCAAAATAAACGTAACCTTCATCCATGCACCGGGGTTTAAACGTACTCCGACGAGTCTAAATTTTACGTACGATGTTTATCACTATAAGATGGAGTTTTCTACATGTCCTCGTTTATTATTAAAACATATTTAATTCTTATATTGCTTGAATTCTCCATATATATATATTAATGTTCTTACGTTTGTTCATTTGTTATATAGAATGAAATACTTTTGTGAAACTTAATCGGACATGTTTAATTATTTTATAAAATTGACCGTTAGATTGATTGGTTAGAATATTATAACCATGCCTTTAAAATTTTATAAATTTTGGACTTGATTTAGACATCGATCCATGTATTTCGCCAAATGTGACCATAGTACTCTTACAACTAAAACGGAAATTACCCCTCCCGAAAATAATTTTTTAACATCAAATTTTGGACACATACTCTTATGGAATACATATCTATCTCATAGTATCAAAAAAATTGACATAAAAAATTGATTTATCTACTCCCCCCATAGGAAAATAAGGAAAATAAGATGAGTGTATTTTAGTGTTTTCACAAATTTTGTTTAATTGTATTGACTGGGATCCAAACGTACTTCGATTAGGCTAATTTTTACGTACGGTGTCTTTTATTACAAGGTGAACTATTATATATGGCATTCTTTATTGTTAAAACATTTTTAATTCCTATATTGCTTGAATTCTCTACATGCACACTAATGTTCTTACCTTTATTCCTTGGTTATATGGGTTGAAAGTCCTTTGTGAAACGTAATCGATCATGTATCATCATTTTACAAAACTGACTGTCAGATTGGTTGTTCATAATATTCTAAGCATGCCGTTAAAAATTTATAAATTTTGGACTTGATTTAGACCTACATCTATGAGTTTCGCTAAATGTGACCGTAGTACCCTTACAACTAAAACATAAATTACCCATCCCTAAAAGAATTTTTTAAGATCAAAATTTTAACACACATTCTTGTAAATTACATATCTATCTCATAGTGTCAAAAAAATTGATATAAAAATTTAATTTATCAAGTTTCTCCATGAAAAAATAAGCAATATATAAGAGAAGGGTATTGATGTCATTTCACACACTCTCAATTAAACTCTCACCATTGAAAAATTACAAAATCTAATCTGAACCATCTATTATATTTACTGTTTTACAGTGTAAATCGATAAAAAAAATTACAATGAAACTCTAACCCTAAACCCTAACCCCTAAACCCTAACTTACTCTAAACCTCAAAATTCCTAAAACCTAAAATCTAACTTACTCTAAACCTCAAAATTCTTAAACCTTAACTTACCCTAAATCTCAATCCCCTAAACCCTAACTTACCTTAAACCTAAACCCTAACTTAATTATCCTAAACTTTAAACAATGATTTAATAGTAAAATAGATACACAAATATAACTATATATGGAATTCCAATATTTGATCAATATATGTATATGTAATTAATATATTAATATAAACATACACAAATATAAAAAATATATATATAGTACTAGTCACTATATTATATATATAAGTGTAGGTATAATGATATACGTACTACTATCTTATATATATAAAAAAATTGACTGTCTGATTGGTTGTTCATAATATTCTAAGTAGACCGTCCCTAATTTTTATAAATTTTGGACCTAAACCCTAAACCCTAAAACCTAAACCCCAAACCCTAAACCCTAAAAAAATTACAATAAAATCCTAGAACCGGAATCCTAACTTACCCTAAACCTCAAATTCCTAAACCTTAACTTACCATAAATCTTAATCTCCTAAACCCTAATTTACCCTAAACCTAAACCCTAACTTATGCTAAACTTTAAATAATGACTTAATAGTAAAATAGATACACAAATTTAATTATATATGGAATTCAAATATTCAATCTATCCATGTATATGTAATATATTAATATATATACACAAATGTAAAATATATATCTATATAGTATTAGTCTATTAGACTACTAGTCACTATATTATATATATATATATGTCAATATGTGTGTAGGTAAACATTAACTAGGTATAAATTGTATAATGATTAAAATTCATTAAATAATTTAATGATATATGTCAATATGTGTGCGGGCTTTGACGGGCCGGGCCTAACGGGCTTTGACGGGCTTTTGGCGGGCCGGGCCCGCGGGCCGGGCCGGGGTTTAGATCTCTAAACCATGGTCGGCCCACCAACCACAATGACGGGCTTTTGCGGGCTTTTTTGCGGGCCGGGCCGGGCTTTTAGCCCACGGGCTTGCGGGCCTCCACCGGCCCACGAGGCCCACGGGCCAAATGATGACCCCTAGCCCCATGGGTAGCTCAGCCATATCATGGCACTTTGGGCATCTAAGTCCCAAGTGTATTCATCTGGTGACGCCTTAGGGATAAGCCAACTATGATTTGAGTTTTGTGGGAATTCTTTGTAGCACCCGGGACAAGTTTTCTGGATAGGAAAACCCAAGGGATCCTACCAGACGAAAAAACTTGGCTACAACGAAGCTTCAGAGTATGATAACCTTTGATACAAGGTTGAGACTAAGTTAGCAGTCTTCTAAGGGGAGCCATCTCAAAAACCGCGAGCATTCCCCGGAGACCTAAATAAATTACGGAGGCTCTTCATAAGCCTCATCCGTGAGCATTTGTACGATCCGTGCGGTCTAAGAGACATGCTGCGGCCACAGCTACTTAGAGGCGACCTTGGTTATGTTGAAAAATTTGAACGATTTGCTTGAGAAAGATTTTTTTATTGATCAAGAAAGATGTGTTTGATGAAAGTTTGAACTAAACTATTCATAATTAGCTCGGGGATGAAAAATCTGCTGCCCGAAAGCTCAAGGAAAATAGATGGAATGCTTCCTAAGCTGAATACTTTTAGAAAAAGAAGTTATTTTCTAGAAAAGTTACAGTTTTTCATAAAGCCTCCAGCCTTCCATGAAAACTGGGGTGATTGCTCGAAAGCTTGAGGAAAGCTAGAGGAAGGTTCCAGAAAGCTTGAGGAAAGCTGGAGGAATGTTCCAGAAAGCTTGAGGAAAGTGTCACAGAGTTGTTGCAGATTGCCACCAAGCTTGTGAACTATCCATTCTGGAATGTGAGTAAAAAAGAAAGAGCTATTCACTCATGCCTTTTTGATCAAGCACGAGGAAAGATGTCAATTTCAATTTTCTAGGTAAAAGTACATGCCTAAGTTGGTACTACAAAGTAGGGTAGAAGACGATCATGTTCGAAGGTAAGAGTTCATTGTCCCTAAGGTTTATAAGTAAGCAATCTGCAAAAACCAGAGAGTTTTCCTGACCTCAAGGGCCATTCAGACCTCAAGGGTTTTTTAGCAACCTCGAGGATTTTTCAGCAACCTCGAGGGTTTCTCTATGAAGACCAGGTTATAATGATTTATTTGGCGTTCTAAGATGAAGGAAGACTCCAAGGAAAGATGTTGCTTAGCTTATTATCATCATCTTCATGAACGATTCGTCTACTGTAATGTTGGGGCATCGCGTGGAAGACTTGTGGAAACAAGAGAACTTGCATGAAGGATGAGAAATCTCTCAATAGAGCTCGCTTCCATGAATTGATCATGGCTATGGTATGTGTTTCTTTTTTAGTTTGATTTAATATGTTGAATATTATTGCTTTGACATTTTTGTAGGCCAAATTAGCTGGAGTGTGAAGCCACACCAATGGACGCAAGGTCTGCTTGGTGTGCCTTGGGGGTATTTGTGGGAGCCAAATTTGGTCAAAGTTGAAGAGATTTTGCCCCTCAGGTCCGCAAGCAGAAGAGATTCGATAATTGGAATAATGGGCTTAGGCCTGTATGATTAGGGTTCCAAGCATGAATTTAATTATTAATATAGAGGTTTTTGGAAGTATCTAGAATGATGTAGAAGCTTCTTGAATGTTCGTAGGATGGTGTGACAATCCTGATGTACGATCAGACCTCAAGGGAAAGCACAATTGAACCTTGAGGGATTGCATGATCGGACCTCGAGGAATAGTACGATCAGACCTCGAGGGATTGACATAATCCTAGAGGAAAAGGGTAAGATTTGTATGAATCCTAAGGGGATAACACCAAAGGGCTTATGGTAATCTGAAAACATAATTAGCCTTGGATATGGAGATCTATTCCTTAATGGACTCTTCCTATCCAAAAGTATGTAGTCATATTCCTATATGGACTATGCTTAGACCTAGTATGATCACTATATATAAACCATCCATACATGGTCTCAGGTAACGTAACTCTGTCCTAATCACTTCTTAATTCTTGTGACAAGTTTTAACTTAAGTATTGGAGGGTCTAAGCACGGTATCACCCATGCTTGGACTTGTTTTGTAGGCATTTGGATGGAATACTCAATGACGGCTCTGGGACAACGACTTATCAAGGATCTATGGCAACGTTAAACTAGAGGAATAGGGTCTTAACCTTCAAAGATCATAGGCAACCCTTATGATTTGGTGCTTTCATTCACTCATAGAGCCCAAACTTGGGGGCGTCACAAATCTGCTCTCACAGTGTGTGTTCTCAATGTAAACTTTCATTCATATTTCTTATAACTATTGGGAAAAATCATTTCTATTTTTGTAGTTTAAAAAGTCAAATGTATACAACTATATACACATGTTATGGCTGAATCACCATGGTTTCTCATTGTATTGACTGACTTGCTGAGTTACCATAATTACCAACAAATGCAATTCTAAGAATGCGACTATGAGAGAGACTTGGTTAGATTATCGACTGGTCATTGCTGAATTAAATCATAATGTTGTTTGGAGGAACTAGTGAAAAGCAAAACTAGTAAGAAATGAGATATTTTTTTCTCTCTAAAATGCATTTTTCATGCAAACTAATAGTGTATTATTTTAGGGCGTGTTTACTTATCTGAAATGAGTATAAAAAAATCATGAATCGATTTCGATTGATGAGTGTTACTTTGTTTACTTGTGCAAATTTAATTTGGAATGAAATTGAACCCACCCTTTTATCAGGAATTGATTCCTGAAAAAATTCTCGACTTGATACTCAAGAGAGGGCTATATATGTATTTGGAATGAAATCACCTAGCCAGTAAACTACCCAAATCAAAATTTATAATTTCTAAATTTTCCTTCGTTTATAAAACAAAAGACTTATTCATAATCTTTGATTTATTTTGACGTATGATAATTGGATTAATTACTCGTTACTCTTCTACTTTTGGATGATTATTACTGTAAATATGCTATTTGGGTGAAATCTAGACTCATGCAGTCGTGCTAATATGTAGACATGTTGCTATATATATATATAACTCTTTTACCTATGTGTTACCGAGAGTAAATTTTCCACGACCCCTTTTTCCCATGACTTCCTCGTCTCCTTGTAAACCCTAGCCACCTCTCACCATATCTAGGAGATTGCCGGCTGCCAGAACTATTTTTGACATCGAAGATACTCCTTTTCGATTCACATCCCTGTAAATCTCATATCCTGATCCTTTTCAGATCTCACTTTTCCCCTATGCCCTAGTTCTCTCTCCTTTCACCGAACCCTAAATTTTCTTTCTTTTCATGTGGTTTTGGATCAGAGTTCATGGCACCTTATACCTACATCGCCTCCTTCCTCATTTGATCCGTCTATAGGGGTAGAGGAGGAGGACAATGAATATCAATTTGCTATCATGAAAACATTCTCACTAACTGCCATTTCGGCCCTAAGAGCCGATTCGATCAAGTACTTGATGATTCGGCTATGGAAGGAGTCCAAGGGTTCATGCGCAATCTCCATCTAGCGCGAATTCGAGGTTAATTTTTTGGTGAAGTTTTGTGATAAAGGAGCGTTCAAGAGGGCAGTGCACTGTAGTCCCTGGTTCTTTAAGGACACTACAGTAGTGGTCAAGGATTTTGATTGCTTTCAACCGGTGGAGTCAGTCATGATCGACAAGGTCAAGGTGTGGGCCAATTTTGATTTCAAAGGAGAAGCCTTGCATGGCGAGAAGCCAATTTTTGAATGATTGGAAACCCTAGGCAGTCACCTAGGTACTTGCTTGGATTATGATTGGGCGCGTCTAGATAACAACGATGTGATCCGATCTGAGTACGTAAGCCACTAGTCGCTCACTTCAAGGTGTCGGTGGGGGCTAAGGTTTGGCTTGAATGACAAGTAGAGTACTTGACACTGAAAGGTATTTGCATGAGATGTGAAACTTATGATCATTTCATGCAGAGTTGCCCGATTCAATGTGCCAAGCTGGAAGAGGAGTTGGAGGCAGAAGGCCAATATTGGGCAGAAGAGAGGATGTGGCGGTTGAGGGATGAGATCCCGGTATATTCTGGACCAAACAGAGGTGTTGGTGACCACCAAGAAGTGGTAATGGATACTTGGGAAAGTGATATAGCAAAGGAGTCCCAAGAACAAGAGAGCAAACGACATAAGATGGCCAGGGGTCCGGGGCCTCGACAAAGCATTACTACTCGGCAGTAGCTGGCATTTCACAACTGATTTCATCAAGAGGTTGAGGATGTGGAAGAATTTACTGCTAAGGACAAGGTGTATGATGTCAACCCGAGGGCTCCAGTAGCAATGTAGGAAGGCCCCCTATCTAACTAAAAAGTGGTACACCCTAAGTTTGGCAGCACTCTCGTGTTACTCTGGCTTGTTAGTCTATGTTCTGTTATGCGTCATTTTTTTTAATCTAATACAGGCGTACTATATGACTTCTTTTGTCAAGCCGGATAATCCGGTGGAGTTCTATATTCCTATCACAAATTTCCGAGTGGATATAAAATTAGCGCCCTTTCAAAAAAAATGTTGCTACTTATATTTCATGGATATATTAGTAATTTAATTAATTTTCATTCTAATTCATTAGACAATATAAATAATGTCAATGAGAATTAGCAACATTCTTCTTCTATTTTCTTATGATGGTAAATAAGTGAATGAGAATGATTTATTCCCATTGCAATTTCTTTTTATAATACCTATTGATTTTCATTCCTATTCATTAACTAATCCATTCTAAGTAAATAAATATGCCATTAATGTTTACGCCTGAACAAATGATAATGCTACATACAAAGTTAATTAGTTTAGAACTTTTGAGCCTGTGATTCATTAAGCCTTCTATAAGCACTACCACAACCCTTGTTTATTCTCCAATTTAAACGATGCCGAGTTGGACTGAAAAAAATCTGTATCAACGACGATCTGGCAGCATTCACGTCCTCGCTATGCTATCAGTACTCTCCATCTCTGCCAAAACATTGTAGAACAAATTCACGTCACATGGAAGCACAATTGGACCTTCGTTTTTGTACCCATACACCGATGCTGCCTCCTCCAACAGCTCCTTGAACAATGGATGATTAGCCAACTCCGTCTTCACCACAAACCGTTGCTTCTCGGGTCCGACGTAAACGGAGAAACACCCTACCGGAGTTACTCGGCTGGCCTTGCTCTTCTTACGCTTGCAAACATTGTTGCCGGCACTACTTCCTTTGCTGCTGGTTTGTTTAGGTGAAGTATTACTGCATCGCCTCCACGCCTTGGCGATCAGATTCTTCGTCCACTTTGCGTTCACCAAAGCCATGCTTAGGTTAAAAGATCGATCGACTAAACTCTTACGTGGTGATCAATATATTCAGGGAAGTTCTGGCAAAGTGTTTATTGTCTTCCGGGAAATGAATAAGGATGAGATGAGAAGTAGAAAGCTAGCTCAGGGATTATATATACATTTGGGTTTTGGGAGGATATAAGGTAATCGATCGCGAGGACGACTACGACAAAGTCCTAATAATCTGCATGCACAGGTCAAACACGTACTCGCGCGTCAATAGTTGACGAAAAGTTGATGGTAATAATTTATTTTATGGGATATTGAGTAGTGAGCTAGTAGGATCGAAAATTTTATAGCGCACAATTTTTTTGTTTTGTTTTGAACGTTGTATAATTTTTGCCGTCTCTATTTTAAAAAATATGAAGTGATTGAACATTTCAAAATTTTTACTCCGACACACTTCTTTTTTCTTTTAATTAGTTGGATATCTAAGCTGGGACATGCAATTTCCTGCAAAAAACTGAACTAAGCACTGCCGATTTCAGAAAATGAACGATCGACGGAGCGAGTGATAGCCGAGCTAGTGAACAATATGCATGTATTTCAATGGGTTGGTTTTTGAATTCGATTCAGACAGTACTAACGTATATTTAAATTGCCTAAACTAATGGATTCAAAAAAATTTAAGCATTAGTAGTGAAAAATGGCCAACCATAAATCATCCTCATCGTTTCCAAAACACATAGCTAGGTATATATCGGATCGAAATCTCTGCAAAGGAAACGCAATATCTTTCTCATGATCGATCACCATCTGCAATTCCCACTTGGATGTACTGTCATTTTATAACATACGTACAAACAATAACGAGTTCTAGTGTTATACGTACTATGATATATATGAGGCCGTTCTATTTTGGATGAAATTAAAAGGACCCAATTGCCCCAAACTTAATCTCAGTCGAATTGGGGGAAACTCCGTCCCTTCTTTCTCTCTCGAGTAAGTAAGGGTTTTCTTTACGTCTTCAAGTTTGTTATTTCGTTAATCAAACTAGATTGTTGTTCTAAATCCCAACTACAGTCATCACAGTCTTTTAGAGTTCAGTTTGTTGATTCGTGAGTGCATGTCGTGGTTTGATCTGCTAGTTTATTTGCTTCTGTGTGGTGTCTTGGGGGTGTGTGTGTTCATGGCGGACAGTCTGAATAGCTTGCTAAGTCATATGGTTATCTCGGAGACGGAAGAGCTGGAGGTGGTCATGCCGGAGGAGTTATCAGAGCCAAGTATGAGTAATCGGTTCTTGTTGGTTTGTGAGTTATTCAATCATAAACCATATCGGCAAGAGGTATTTTCTCGCACTATGAGGATGTTATGGTCGTCCAAGAAGAATCAATCAGATAGTGGACGGATGCAAATCTGCGAAATTGAGGGTTCGAACAGATTCCTTGTTTCTTTTAGTTCTGAACAAGAGATAAACTAGGTTATTCAAGGTACCTTGTGGCACTTTGATAAAGCCCTTGTAGCTGTTACGGAGACGAATGGGAGGTGTGATCCAGTTCTTGTTCCTTTTGAGACTCAAGAGTTCTGGATTAGGGTTCGCGGTCTTCCCCCGACCTGTAGAACTGATGTATGGAAACAAGCTATTGGTAATGCAATTGGTTGTTATGTGGAAACCAAACCATTAAAGACTGTGGCGGTGTCGAAACCCTACTTGCATATTAGGGTTGCGGTGGATATAAGGAGACCTTTATCTCGATGGATCCCTTTGCGTGTTCCTAGTGAACTGAGGTCAGTGAAGGTTAAGTTAGAGTATGAATCACTCCCACATTTTCGCCTATTTTGTGGTTTATTTAACCATCTTGGTGGACACTGTGATAAGAGATGCTATGGGTTAATTCCTGAACTTATGTACAATGATTCCATAGTTGCTGAGAATGAAGAGAGGAGGCTGGAGGTTGAGGTGGTGAGGGCTCGATCTCAATTTCGGGAGGGTGGGGCTAGATTTGGCATGTTCAGAACACATCCAGGTTGGTCCATGGTTGTGCAAGAATTTCCAACTGTTGGATCTGTTCGAACATGGGAAGAGATGATGGAGGATTCACCTAATGTGATAGTTGAGCATGGTGGGTGGATGTAGCAGCGAAGCATATGAACGATGGTAATGTGGGTTGTAAAAGACGACGGGTAGTGAATACAGTCCAGGGAAAGGTGGCGGTGGAAACTGTTACAGAATTGATTACGAAGGTGATGATGGAGGAGTCCCATGAGGCTAATTTGATAGTCCCAACCCAGTTGGGTGACTCGGAGGCGGTGATTATTAGTGGTGGAGTAGTGGAACACAAGGAGTTACATGAATTGAGTGGGGAGCGTGTTGGAGGTGATGAAGTTCTAGGGTTGTTAGAAAGTAATGGGGAAGCTCTCTCGGATCATGTGTTACTGGGGAAGAATGAGGAGAGACCTTTTTTGACGTGGAATATGGGATCAAGATGAGCCAGGTAGCTAATATTGGGCTAGAGGTGAGGGGTTCAGAAGTGGGCTTTAGCGATGATGGACAAGATTTGACCCAATCTCGGAAGTTTCTTAAAGCTTCTGCGTCAGAAACTCATGCAAGCGTACGTTCTCCGCGTGATATAAGGCCGACTCCTATTTCCAATATGAATCTTTCTCTAGTTGTTGAGTGTGATTATGGTTCTTCTTTCGTGATGGGTCCAATATTTATCCATCACGAGTAATGAATGTATTATACTGGAACTGCCAGGGGATGGGAAACTCATGGATAGTTCAAGGGCTTAAGGGGCTAATTACCCTTAATAATTCCACTATTATCTTCTTATCAGAGACTAGGTTGAGTGTGGCAGAGATGGGTGCCGTGAAACGAAAGTAATGCTTTTTTGGTTTCTTGTAAGTTTCGGGCGCGCGAGAATATTGAAGGGGTTAGTCAAGCTGGAGGACTTAGTATCTAGTGGAAAGAAGAGATTTTGGTAGCTCTTCAATCCTATTCAGAAAACCATATAGATGTTTTGATTTGGGAACTAAATAATCCAAAACGATGGCGATTCACGGGGTTGTATGGAAATCCTCGTATGGAGGAGCGAGAACAAACCTGGGAGTTAATGCGTGTCTTGTCTCAAAAAGGTGATGAGCCCTGTGTACTTGGTAGGGATGTGAACGAGATAGCTTGGAGTTTGAAAAAGGTGGGTGGGCCTCCGCGTCCACAAGGACAGATGTAGAGGTTTTGGGATGTAATGCAAGTCTGTCAATTGAAGAATTTGGGGTTTGTGGATTTGCCATTTACATGGTGTGGTAAGCAGTAGAGTGTGGAGGTCAGAGAGCGCTTAGATCAATTTATGGCCACCTCAACATGGCAAATTGGTTTACTCTATCATGGGTGCTGCATCTATGTCCCACGAAGTCAGACCACATCCCTATCTTGTTGGAAGTACGAGAGAAGCAAAGAAAGAAGAAAATGAGGTTTCGGTTTGAGACGATGTGGTTGAGGGAGTCTGATTGTCATGGTGTAGTTGAGCAGGGGTGGGTTGATAGTTCCAAAGTCGATCCTTTGTGTCGTGTTCGGTCTAAATTGGGGCAGACTAGGGAGGCATTGCTTGTATGGAGTAAGAAAAAAATTGGGGCATTGATGGATGAGATTAAGAGTATTCGGCAACAGCTAGCATCCTTCTACCAACCGTGTTTGTCGGCTCCATTAGACGAAAATCGTTTAGTTCTGGAGGCAAGGCTAAATGAGCTTCTGGAGCAGGAACAAGCTTCTTAGAGGCAGCGAGCAAAAGTATTTTGGTTAAAGGATGGTGATTTGAACACAAAGTTTTTTCACCAACGCTCGACAAATTAGAGAAAGAATAATTGAATAAAGGGACTATATGATGAGGAAGGGCGGTGGTGCACGGAGGATCAAGAGATAAAAGATATTGTGCTAAGCTATTTCACAAAATTGTTTCAAATGACAGGTCTTACGAGACTTGATGAAGTGGAGGGGGTTATTCCCAAGTTGGTGGATGAGAAGATGAATGAAGATTTGTGCCTACCGATAAGTGATTAAGAAATACATATGCCACTGAAACAAATGCATCCCGGGAAAACACCGGGACCTGACGGTTTTTCTCCTGGTTTCTACCAACATTTTTGGTCAGTATTGAGAAAGGATTTTTGTGAAGTAGCTTTATGGGATCAATAGCACAGACGAAGCAAATTAATGGTACAAATGTAACTCTTGTCCCCAAAGTGAGGACAATGGAGAATATGACTCATCTACGTCCCATTAGTTTGTGTTACATGTTGTATAAGGTTGGTTCCAAGGTTATTGTTAATCGATTAAAGCCTCTGCTAGAGAAGTTGATTTCTCCTTATCAAAGTGCTTTTATTCCGGGCCGGTTAATCTCAGATAATCACTTGGTTGCTTATGAAATTCCACATTTTTTTAAGCGACAAAAAATGAGTAAGAAAGGTTATTGTGCATTAAAGCTAGGCATGAGCAAAGCATATGATTGGGTCGAGTAGAGCTTTCTGAAGATGGTGCTTTGGAAGTTTGGTTTTGCTGAAAAGTAGATTTCCCGGGTGATGATATGTGTTTCAACCGTGTCATACTCGTTTGTGGTTAATGGAGAAGCTAGAGGGACTGTCTTTCCTTCTAGGGGTTTGAGGCAAGGGGAATCTATATCCCCTTACCTATTCCTTCTTTGTTCGAAGGTGATCACTTTACTGCTTCAACGAAAGGAGGAGGAAGAGAGGTTTGAAGGTGTGCAAGTGTGTGATGGAGCACCTATAATTAACCATATATTTTTTGTAGATGATTCATTCATTTTTATGAGGGCGATGGAGGAGGAATGTAGTGCACTTCGGGAAGTCTTTGAGCTGTATGAGGCTTCCTCTGGTCAGCAGATAAATTTACAAAAGAGTAAGGTTTCCTTTAGTAAAAATATTCCTCGACAACAGCAAGATGAGTTGGCTTTGGTATTGAGTGTTGAAAGAGTGGAGAAACATGAAAAATATTTGGGGTTACCGCTTGAAGTGAGCTATTATAAAAGTGAAGTGCTTGGCTATTTGAATGAGAAGATTACTAAGAGAGTTCAAGGCTGGCGTGCTACACATTTGAGTATAGCGGGTAAAGAGGTAATGATAAAAGCAGTTCTTCAATCTATTCATAATTATGTAATGAACTGTTTTGAGTTGCCTAAGTATCTTTATGATGAGATGCACCGGTTGATGGCTCAGTTTTGGTGGGGAGATAAGTTGAATGAACAAAAGATCCACTGGTTAGCATGGGAGAAGATGTGTCGCCCTAAAGGAGAAGGTGGACTTGGCTTTCGTGATATGCATGTCTTTAACCTTACTTTACTTGCGAAGCAAGGTTGGAGGTTGTTAACTAGGCCTGGGACGTCGGCGGCTCAGATATTGAAGGCATTGTATTTTCCAAAAACAAGCTTCTTGGAAGCCTCACTGAAACAAGGAGCGTCATATACCTGGAAAAACATAATTAAGGGGCGTGAGGTGTTAAACTTGGAACTTCGTTATCAAGTGGGGAATGATTGTACTATTTCTGTGTGGGATGACCCCTGGATCCCACTGCCTCATCGTTTTAGGCCTTTCTCTATGGCCATGGAAGGTATTGAGAACATGAAAGTGGATGAGCTGATTGATGAGGAGGAACATGAGTGGTTGGAACCTTTGGTGATGGAGTTGTTTACAAAAGAGGAGGCTGACATTATATTGGGTATCCCTTTGAGTGCTAGAGATGTGGAAGACTTGGTGACTTGGTTCTTTGAATGGAGTGGTCAATATACAGTGAGAACAGGCTACCATGCAATGAGAAAATATTTGCATTTGCATGAAGCTTCTTCATCTAGTGGTGTTGGCTCCCAGGAGCTGTGGAAGTTAGTGTGGGGAGCTGCGGTGCCGCCTAAAGTACGAAATTTTATTTGGAGACTACTTTGAGGCATACTACCGACGAGGACGGCATTGCAAAGAAAGGTAATGTTGGAGGACGTAACATGCTTATTAAAGAATGCATATTTTTAAAGAGTGCACTTTGGTGAAGCTTTTTTTGGAGTGAATGACCTTAACACCTGAATGGATGCTTTTGGAGCTTCTGATTTCCAGCAATGGGTCTTAGAGGTATGTGAATCTCTCAATTCAAGAAAATGTGATTTATTTTTCATGTATCTTTGGGCACTATGGCATGAGAGAAATAATGTCATTTGGAAGGGTGGAGTCTTTAAGAGTGGCAATACAGTTGTGTGGGCAAGGATTTTACTTGAGACTTACAGGCATGTTCATCACAACCTATGTGTATCAAGTCATTGTCTATAGACTAGATGGTCAAGGTCCAAACCTGGGAGGATTAAACTAAATGTAGATGGAAGTTTTGTGGATGGGGTAGGTGGTTTGGGTGTAGTTGCAATAGATGAGTATGGAAGTTGCATGGTTTTTCTTGTGAGACCAATGTTGCATGCGTGCTCAGTAGCTCATGTGGAGGCTGAGGCATGTAGAGCTGCTATCATGGTAGCTGTGGCCCAAGTGTGGCAATATGTAGATATTGATTCAGATTGTTAGGTGGTCGTACAAGTTTTGTTATCAGAAGGACGAGATCGATCTGAGGTAGGTTGCATTATAGATGATTGTAAAACTTACATGTTTTTATTTAATTCTATAAGTGTGCAACATGTTAATCGTGAAGCTAATAGTGTTGCTCATAAGTTGGCACACTCAGCTAGTTTTTCTTTTGTAAATGAATTGTGGTTAGAGGATACTCCCGTAATTATTCAGGATGTAGCCTTTGAAGATAACTGTAACTCGGCTCAGAGTATAGGTTTTATGTTCCCTCCGAGTTCTTTTAGTATTAATCAAATCAGGCGTGGGGATGAGCCTTCTAGCATGACACTTGACTAGATACCAAACCCCATTGTTAAAATAAAATAAAATTAAGCATTAATCTGTTAAGTACTTACGCAAGTAAGGGTAGGGACATAAATTTCCAATCTAGTAGCTATTTCACGAAAGCCGTTGGCAGCTTAATTTGGGTTCATCTAGAGGGTGAAAGTGAGGGAACGAACAGGGTAATACTTTGTCTTTAGACTCCTTGCAACTAGTTATATATACATCATTCGATCACGAAAACATTTTACGTGGCTTTGTTCAGGGACGGAGCTAAGATGTAATATTAGGGGGGGCCTAAATATTTTTTATAGGAAATTTGAAAAATAACAAACAAACAGAGAAAAAAACATGCTATATATTCTTGTTGGTGAAAAATTGAAATAAACAAAATAACGGAAGAAAAAAATAAGAAAAAAAATGCCAATTATGGTAAAAAAAAATTGAAAAACATATGCAACTTTTGGTCAACAAACTGAAAAGAATAAAAAAAACTACAAATTTAATACTTGACATGATGGGAAGTCGAACTCACTCTCTCATATGAACAATTCATTAGTTCCACCACTGAATCATTCAAACATTTATGCTCATTTATGACACTGTAAATATTTATTAGAAAGTGAAGAGGGGCCCGGGACCCTGCTGGTCCCTTAGTAGCTCCGTCTCTGACTTTGTCCAACTAAATGAAATCGGAATTAATTTTTTGTTAGGCTAGTTTCCTTAAATACATCATTCGTTCAGTCTAGGGTTAAGATGCGCCGTTTTGTTCTTATCTAACTCATATGTCTATGAGTCGGACGTGATGATCCAAGACAGGCCTAAGCCCACTCGGCTGGGCAAGATGTTTTTTTTTCTTCTCTATAAAATAAATAAGATTAAAAATTAATAGCATAAACCTTTTAATAAAAGCAACGTACACGAATTCACACATAACATAATATATGTCTTTAAAAGTTAATAATTAAGATAGACGACATAGATAATATTATGGAAACATAGAGGTGGGACTAGTTTCACAAATAATCGGAGAATCGGACCGAATCGAACTGGAACCGTTAGGTTCGATTCAGTTCTTTGAATTTTGTAAAGTAATATTGATGGTCCAAGTGCAAATATTTCAATTTCGGTTCCAGTTTCTAAGTTACAAAATTTTAAGGAACTGAAAGGAATTGGTAATATGAAAATAACACATGTCAATATAGACATGGGTATAGAGGATCATTCTATAGACATGGGTATAGAGGATCGGTAGTCTTATAAACTCTATTATGTACTATAGACTTAGGTATAGATGATCATCCTTTTCTAACTATAAAGTATATGAAAAAAAAACTCTCAAAACGCTAAATCTAGTTAATCTACCTAGTCGACAACCCTCACACTCCCACCAAAAAACCCTCACGCTTAAAAAAATGCGGATGATTCAAGGCCAACAAAAGTTACTAAAAATTAGTTGTTAAATAGAATGCAACTTTGAGGTTCATATGCAGTCTTTGGTTCAGAAGTTTTTGTGGATTATAGTTGTTGCCTTTAGTTGTTCTATTCAACAAGAAATTCAAAAACTTGTTTGATGTAACTTATTTAGCTTGAAATTTGTAATATATATGAACTAAAAGGACTCGATGATTGTTGGATACTTGCGGATCAAATGATTTGTGGATGTATTTAATTTCCCATTTTGTAGTTTTTTGTTCATTTTCTTCCAAATTAGGCTATTTATTGATTTTTCTTTATGTATTTAGGAACTGTTAGAACCGTAGAATCGAATCGGTTTGTTGCGGTTCGATTCCATACAGGTTCTTCCTAAAAAATATAAGGAACCAAACCGTATGTACATTGAACGGTTCTGATTCCAGTTCCTAAAAATAATGGATGGAGCCGAACCGGTCCTAGCACTATGATAACATATAGTTTTGGTCTTTTTGAGGTATAAAATTGCTAAATTATTGATATTAGTGAGCTTTATATATAAGTGCGGTCTTACGGGTTGGGTCGGTCTCAACTCTTGACATGTCTTGATTGCACGTCGGGCTCGACCGTCCCTATGCTTTGACACCTCCGCCCAACATTATGCCCACCAGACCGGGGCTTTTCGGACTTAACTCTTGAATTCATTGGGTTTGAAATGCCCGCCGACTTTTTGGGCCCATGACAGAATGGTAACTCACTTAATTCAGTTAAGCTAGCGTATGCAGTAAGCACCATATTTAATATAGTTTAATTATGTATAATTATGTATAATTACGTAGTTACGTACGTAAGTATACTTATAAATTACCACGACATGCTGACATGCTTCTACAAATTAAAATTCATGACCGAATACTTGCGCTCCCACTTGGATTGAATTAATGTCGTGTGAACGTAATAGCAAATTTTAAGAGTTGAAGAAGAACGAAACGTTGAATTTCCCAGCTGCCACGGAAACTTTTCCGTCATTCCCAAACTAGATCTTGACGAAAACTTCCCTATATTCTATTCTCAGGTCGCTTTACGCAGACGACCACGCCTAATTAATTGTTTAATCGTCATATAATTAGCTAGCAAGTTGCTAATTATCTAATGGATCACCGGGCATCAGATTCCTCAGGCGGCCTTGTCTTATCTGATCAGATTCAAACTTAGTTGAGAAGTGGATTCGATTGGCCAGCAGCCCAAGAATATAAGACCAAAAATGGTTGAATTTTTACTTCCGATCAATTCTCCTCGTGATGTATATATTGAAAGTGAAAGCTAGAGAAAGGTGATATATGAAACATTATCGTCTTGGCTAGCTCGTGTCACACTAATCATGGGCGTGTGGATATATATATATATATATATATGTGTGTATATAAGAGGTACACCGTATATATAGATATAAGTTGACTAAGAATTTTGGTTTTCTGAGAAAATTACTACTCCTGCATGCATATGTACGTACATAGTGGAGCACAATTTCTTCTGCCTCGCCTCGTCTACTTCATAGCTACGTAATGTCTTCATTGCATTTGCCTCGATTTATCTGGCTATATTACTGTTGAGTTTTGGATGGTGAAATTGACACCCAACACCTATTTCTTCGTCTTTTTTATACAAAAGTGTAATGAAAATAGTTGAGATTTTATTTGCATTACCATCTCTTAAAACTGTGTCATACTATCTCTTAAGACCATTCCGGCCTTAATTACGTGGACATGTAATCTTATTGATAGTATTTGCCTCGATTAACTTCATGAATCACAAATATTTGTGTTGTTAAATAATTAAGAGCAAACTACATTAAAGGATAATATGGTGGAGCAAAATACATTTAAGGACAATGCTCCTTATTTTAGACAATGAATGGCAAAATTTTACAAATAAAGATAAATTATTTATAAGTTGCCATGTAACAGGTATAAATTTACTTTTATATCCTGATTTGTCTTTTTGTGTATTTAATTTTTTTATTTTTTATTTTTTATTTTCAAAAAATTATATTTTATCTGAAATTAATTAAAATTATTTTTTTCTTTTTAAAATTTTTTTCTTTAAAAAAATAAATTTATCCAAAATTTCCTAATTTTTTTAATGTTAGGGTACGTCTTCCAAGTACCGTCGTCCAGGTACTTGGACGACTAAAATAGAGTTTTCCGTGATCCAAGTGGGACTTAGACCGTGGGCTAATTCCGCGGTCTAAGTTACACTTGGACCACGAAAAAGTCTATGTCTGTGGTCCAAGTGACCATTTAGACCGCAGACTTTTTGCGTGGTCTAAGTGAGCACTTAGACCACTCAAAAAGTCTGCGGTCTAAGTGCTCACTTAGACTACGGAGAGAATAGTATGCGTGGTCTAAGTGACCACTTAGACCACGAATATCTTGCCAATTTCCGTGGTCTAAGTGAACACTTAGACCATGCATATGAATATCTCCGTAGTTTAAGTGATTATTTATTTATTTTAATTTTAATTTTAATTTAAAGTAAATTATTAATAATTTAATGAAAATACTAAATTCTCATTTAAATAATTAAATATTTATAAATTAATTAAAATACTAAATTGTCATTTAAATAATTAAATTGTACATACATGAAATTAAATCGTTCGGAATCGAAAATACGATATGATAAACTACATACCTAGAATACACACTACTAAAATACAAGATGAGCAGACGCGCCGCTGAGTCCCCCGCCTCCAGCCGTGTCGTAGTCGTCGAGGTATGGGTTCGGAGGAGGTTGACACTGTTGTCGAGCCTGATTTTGCATGAGAGCGATGAGCTGAGCTATCTGCGCTTCTTGCTCATCAAGCCTCTGACGCATAGATTGCGTTTCCTCCCGTGCGAGTTGAGCCTCTTGAATGGCTACTTGGACGGCCGCAGCCTGAACACATTTTCTCGTCGAACATCCCGTAGATGAGTCGGAGGACAAATCTCCCTGAACCTTGCGTCTCATCCCCCTAACCTCCTTGCCAGCTCGACAACCGTATACCTCATCGGCGATTGCAATTTGGCTCTCCATCGATAGAGAAGGCAGGTCTTCCGACTATGCAAGCTGCGTGTTGGCCAATTCTTCCTGCGCCCGTTCTACCAACCTCGTCTAAAAATAATAATACAAATTAAATAATTATAAATTTGTACGACAATTTAATAAATAATAATTACGCTAATTAAAAAGAAATATATGTTCATGCACATCCACGGAGGCAGGTTGTACGACATCAGAATAACTGGCCAAGTGCTGATGGCGGAGCTATTACTACCCCAAGGATTGAATCCGTCTATAGATAGTCCGAGCCTAACTTTTCTAACCTCTACGGCAAAGTCTCCAAATTCTCTGTCGAAATTTTTGAAAGCTTCCCCATCTGCGGCATGTCTCAGCACATCGTCATCTCTTCACTTTTCTACGTACCATTGCATCGCCTCTGCTGTGTATAGAGACATGTACAGACACTGCAATCTGGGAATCAAGGGAAAATATCGAAGAACCTTCGCATGAATTCTCTTTTTCGAACTCTTTCTATTCAACTCATATCTGTACTGGCCACATACGGGATAATAGTCCAAATCTTTATACTCTTTTGTAAAACAGCACACAATCATTTGGATATGCGTCAATTATCCTGTACTTTAGGTCGAGGCTACTTAAGATATTTCTAACCTTATAATGGGATTTAGGAAGATTGTGATCATCAGGAAGCAACTTACATATTTGCTCCTGAATTTCATCAAAAGCACTGACTGGCATTTTGTACTTCACTTTTATCTTCATTTTCTCTATCACATATTTCAACACATTCTCTAGACATCCAGGGTACACCGGGGTCTGCGCTTCAAGTAGCATCCTGTTGTACTTATTCATCTCACTAGTGTCAGTTGTCAAGGTAGCAGCGGGGAATGTGTCATCATGCTCATGGGTGGTATTTTAACCTCCCTCTTGGTGTTGGTGTTCTCCATGACTAAATCCCGAAAACGCATCATGGATCAAATCCACAGTTGGGTTCAAAGTAGGGGGGCCGACACCACTGCCGCTGGATGAGGCACCATGGTAACTGTACCCTGAGCTGAAGTCTGCTGATCTGAAATCTACTGCTTCACCATGCTCGCTCGACGTAGTGTAACTCCACATCATACCATTTTCGTACAGGTGTTGCACTATAACATTAACCTCCACATACTGACAGTTAAGACATTTTTGGCACGGACACCTGAAGCGCTTCTTTCCCTGACCATGTTCTATCGTAAAATTCACAAATTCGCTAATTCCATCCATATACCGGACATCACTTCTATTTCGAAACTTTATCCAACTCTTACCCATACTTCTACAAATTTTAATAATTAATTATTATATTAGTCAACTATTATATATATATATTTCAAGCTAGTAATTATATATGAAACTATTATATATATACACAAATTTTTAACTACTTTAATATATTAAATTAAATTATTAATTAATTACTTTCAATAATTACCTTTATTAATTATTGGTGAATATATATACTCGATCTACATCAATTACTTTAATATGTCTAACATGCATGTACGTTTTAACTAAATATTAACCAAATTTTTAAACATATCATCCATGCATATATACGTACTACTGGTCTATATTAATTAACTAATATATATATCATCAATTACCTAACTTAATTACAGATATATATTAGAGTGTACTAATTATTAACAATGCAATCAATCAAACGTACAATTAATTATATATATAAACGTTAAATGGTGTTGGGAAATTAACTACGTACGTACGTACCTAGCCTTCTCCGATATATGGTGAATCGATACTTATATATAGTGCTAGCTAGCTAGAATTTGCGTGCACCATATATGTACGTGTGAGGAGAGTCTAATCAAGAGAGAGAATTGAATGATCGACATATATATGGAGATATAGTTGAGACGAGCGAGCGGAGAGGAAGAGAGTTCGGCATGGACATTATATAATGCTTCACTTAGACGACGGAGTGTCGGTGCGTCGTCTAAGTGACCACTTAGACGACGGACTCAGAACGTTTCCTTCGTCCAAGTGTATACAAGGACGACGGAGCTAGAACCCGTCGTCCAAGTGTCTCTTAGATGACCGAGATTGTTTATGTTGTCCAAGTGACACTTAGACCGCGGAACCGTAAAGGTTCTGTGGTCTAAGTGCATTTTTCTTGTAGTGAAATGTCAGCTACTATATAATATGACTGCTATTGTAAAATATGGCACTGCTACTGAAAAATCAAAATAACATCAAACAAGACTACTGCTATTAAATATGACACTGCTACTGAAAAAATAAAATGTCTGCTATTGTAAAACACGACTGCTACTGTTAAATATGATACTGCTACTAAAAAAAGTAAAATAATACTGTTACTGTTAAATATGACACTGCTACTGAAAAAATAAAATAACACCAAATAATACTGCTACTGAAAAAATAAAATGTCTGCTACTGTAAAATACGACTGCTACTGTAAAATATGATACTGCTATTGAAAAAATAAAAGTGAGACCAAAAAATCTTAACGTAACAATTTTCTTAAGCCGCTCACACCAAAATTCACAAAAATTCACGAAATTGAACTCTTGATACTAACAAAATCCATGAAACTAACAAAAAAACTCATGATACTAACAAAAACAAAAAAAATCTTGAGGACTTTAACTACAATACAATAACACAATAGCATTAACACAATCGATCTCGAGGCTTCGGTTGAGATGAAGATGCAGAGAGAAGGATGTCGAGGAGGCGAGGTGCTTCGTAAGTGGACGAGATCGGAGATGCGAAACGCCAGAGGACGCAGCGTCGAGTTTGAGGCACTTGCAACTAAAGAATGGAGATTGAGGCAGCGTGACTTTGATATAGAGGTTGTGAGCGACACACAGTGGTTGGAGGGAGGCGTTGAGGTTGAAGGTAACGTTCTGTCGGTGTGGCGAGTCCGAATTGAGATCGACGACATGTTGCAACTGCGCGGAGGCGAGATTAGTTGTTGAGCGGTCTTGGCGACGTTGTGGTGTGGCGCGAGCTGACGGCGAGTGGTAGCGGCTTGCACGATGGGAATTGAGGCACATGGAGGAGAGACAGTCGCGGTGGACAACAAAGTTGGTTGGAGGCGGAGCTAGCCGAGCAAAAAATCCATGACTGCTACTGCGTGCAACATGCTCGAACTGGTGGCGGACGGCAGCAGGCGCTACGAGATCGAGCTGGTGGCAGACGAAGGTGGAGGCCGAAGACGAAACTAGCCGAGTAGAGATGTCGTGAGTTGCGACTGCTATTGCGTAATTGTTGTTTTGAGAGAGAGAGAGAGAGAGAGAGAGAGAGAGAGAGAGAGAGAGAGAGAGAGAGAGAGAGAGAGAGAGAGAGAGAGAGAGAGAGAGAGAGAGAGATTAATATATATGGAGGGGTAAAATCATCTTTTTAGTTATTTAATAGATTTAGTATAGCGGTTATTACGTTTGAGCTTTAGACCCGATCCTTTATTGTCTAAATTGTGATTGAGTCATGAATAATATATTTTTTTTTATCTTGTTCTTAACTTTCATTCACCCAATAATTAAGTACCGGGTAATTTATATCAGAGAGATGCGCAGAACTTGCCTGCACGTACTTACGAACCTTGGAAAGATAGTGAAATCAACAAGTGGCCATGAGCAATGCAGATTTTATTGACTCGTTTCGCGATCGTCGGCAGTTGGCACCAATAATTGGAGGATTTGGAGGTAACGGTTTGCCTAAGCTTTCAAGTTTCAAATGATCGAGCGCCCTGCGTACTGCGTACATCGACCAACTAGCTAGAAACAACACTAGATTTTCCACGTACCTTCCACACCAATGAATTCGAAGCTACCCAAGGCATATATTCGAGACGTACTTCTTTAACGGATAATTTTTAGGTATTCACGGGTATTGTTTATCACTCAAAAATAAATTTTGTGATTATAATAATAATCTAAGTTCTTATTTGTGTAAATTTAGTTGTATTTTAGGTAATTATTTAATTCAGAAGCTTAGTTACAATTTTTGAACAAATTATTTTCAAAGTTGTAAATTTGATTCAATTAGTTATAAATATCATAAATAATCTTAAAAATATATGGTCGTTAAAGTTATATTTGTTCTAAATGTTGTAAATTCATGTTCAAATATATTATAATTTTAGTTCTCAAATAGTAAATAAGGATATAGCATATCCTTGGATACTCAAAAAATTTCTTTTTTTAACTCCTTAATTTATACTACATTTGTTGTAATTATAAATGAATAATACGATCAAATTTACATGTTTCGTGATCAGTCGATTTCGTTATAGGAGAAGTCGGCCATGGATGGTCCTTCCTCGTATTAGCTTTATGTCTTTAGTTTAAAGAATAATGTGTTAGACTTATTTTGGTTTGTTTTGTTACTCTAGGGTAGTGTATGTTAACATCTAGGTGCCAGGCATGTCTTAAATTTGTCGGGCTCTCACGAGTAGGATCTGTATACTCTACCTTTTTGGTTAATGAATTGACACCCCGAGGATTTTCAAAAACAAAAGTCGATCAACGACGCTCAATCGCCACTAGTTTTCCTCTCATTGTATTATAGTGCGCTCAACTCTTAAGTTACTTGATTGCTCAACTCGATAATTCGATAGCTAGCTAGCTATTATAGTTCTAATGAAAGTCTAAACACTAATGGCCTGTTACACATATTATCTTTACTGTTGGAGAAGAAATATTCTACATTGAAAAAGGAATAAGATAAATTATAAGTTAAATATGAATGGAGTAGTCCTAGCTGTATCGAGACATTTTGTGATAAAACTCAACACATTAAAAGTGGTTAACTTGAGACAATATCGGCACAATGACGGATCACATATGCTATGCTTGTCGTTGTTCAACTTGGTATCAGAACGGGTCTCTCGTCCACCTTATGTCCACCCCGATTTTTTGACACGTCCTCATTTCGTCCAAGAGGGTCATCTGTCGGTTCGTTCTCGTTCCAACCAAGAGAATCATCTTGTTGCACGTGCAACCCTAAGTATGCTGCACGTGAGGGGACATGTTGGAGAGGGAAGATCCCACATAAAAATTGAACAAGATAAATTACAAGTTAAATATGGATGGAGTAGTCCTAGCTGTATCAAGGTCTTTTGTGATAAAACCTAATACCTTAAAAGTAGTTAAGTTGGGACAATATCGGTACAATGATGAACCACATGTGTCACGTTTATGTTGCACGTGAAGGGGTGTGTTGGAGAGGGAATACCCCCATCGAAAAATGAACAAGATAAATTACAAGTTAAATATGGATGGAGTACTCCTAGTTGTACCAAGGCTTTATGTGATAAAACCCAACACCGTAAATGTAATTAAGTTAGGACAATATTGATACAATTATAAACGACATGTGCCACACTTATCGTTGTTCAACTTTATCTCTAGATATATAAGCCCTACAAACATTTATCTCTTCATTAGATCAAATTCGCCTTAATTTCAACTGATTAATTGATGTCCACTACCAAAAATGGAGACATTACCGGCGAATTGCCGTCGCCGGCCTTGTCCTTTTTTTTCGCCGGAATTGTCATTACCGGCGACAAGTCGTCGGCAATGACGTCGCCGGAAATTCCCCGCCGGTATTAACATTGCCGGCGACTGAGTTTCACGTCGCCGGTAATGTCTTGACATCACCGAAGTCGCCGGCAATGTCAAGACATTACTGGCGACTTGAGTCGTCGGTGATGTGTAGGACATTACCGGCGACGAAAGTCGCCGGCAATGTCAGCGCCGCCGTGGCCGGAATGTGAGACATTGCCGGCGACTTAGGTCCATGTCGCCGGCAATGTGTGGAAAAATTTTGAAAAAAAAAACGCGGTTCTGGATTGGGCCCAATTCCAGAACCTGCATTGAAAGACATAAACCGTACAATCATACAAGTTCAACAGTACACATAAATGTCCAACGTACAGTACAAATAGCAACGACGATACGAAAATTAACTACAACTACAGGTCAGGGTCCAGGAACTTGCGGGTCAGGGTCGAAGTAATCCATGTACTCATTTGAATTTCGGTGGCTACCTTGGTCTTGCTCTGGCGTTGACTGGTGCGGTGGTGGTGGTGGATAGCTAGGGAACGGAGGGACCGGGGGAGGTGTGGGGAACGGTTGTCCGGTAGTCTGAGCCTCGTACATCGTTCGCATCCATGTGTACATCTGAGCCTGCATCTGTGTCTGCTGCTGGACCATGTTTTGGTACTCGGCCATCTGCCTCTTTTGCTCCTCCAACTCCCTCTGCGTCCTCTGAAGCTCCGCTGCGAGGTTACGACTAGAAGCTGAACTTCTTGACCCGGTAGAGTATTTTGAAGTGTTCTTCAATATTCCTTCGCCCGCCGAGCCCATTCCCCTACAGTAGTAGGTATTCTTCCCAGTCCCGCACGCTTTTGCCATGATCTGAGCCGCTATATGGCGATCAAGCGGATCGATCTGAGAGGCATACTGGGTGACTTCTTCCTCGGAGCAGTCAGGATGGTTAGTCCGAGCTATATTCCTGGTCACTTCTGCGGTCGCCTCCTCCACTCTCGCCTAATTGAAAAGCGAAAATGAATAACGTACTAAGGATACAAAATAAATTAATATCGAAAAATAGTTTTATTAACACATGGAGAGGCGAAAGACTTACCGCTTCGTCAGGGCACTGCGAATAGAACTTCTGATGAATATACACCAAGGGGTTCACTTCTTGTTGTTGTTGCGCCTTAGTCGACCAACCTATGTAGTTGAGTGAACCTGCATGATGGGCCCTGGTGTTTTTCAATCTATTCGCCCGGTTGGTCTTCGAAATCGCCTTGTTTGATAAACATATGGAAAAAAATTATTAACTAACTATTTCAATCTGATACGATACATTAGGCTGGTAAGATATATTCAGGATGCATACCTGAGCTTTGGGGTGCTCGAAGTGGGCTATCAGCCACTGCCACTCGTACTCCCTAAACCGGAATTCGCTAGGGGTAGAACCTCGGCCTAGCTCCTTGTATACAGTGTAATGGGAAGAAAGCTCGTTCTTCCACTCTTTATACCTATATTAAAACAAGGAAAAAAAGTTAGAGATATTAAAACACTTGATAAACAAAAATCTAACTCGATATATATTCAAATAAGTCGAAGCACATCACCTCATATGTAGTTGACGCTCTACCCACGTGTGAATAAGAACTTCATCCACGTCAAACCACACCTGCAATATGAATATATAAAAGGTAAAATTATATATTTATTCGGACTTAATTAATAAATGTAAAATTTACGTAATGAAAATATGATTTTACTCACACTGAGTGCATTATGCACTTGCATCTTCACGTAGATAGGCACAGATTCCCAATCTGGCCAAAGCATTGGGACCTTGTCCCACACGATCGCACCGGCCATGCTGACATATTTGCGCGTGGTGTCGAATGCCTCGATCACCTCGCCATCCTCATTGGCCCTTATGGGCGTTTTCCTTCCGCCGGTGGCCTGCTCAAGTCTCTTCCCGGTGCAGGTGCCTCTAGCCCCTTTCCGTTTTCCAGTCCCATGAACGAAATTGCTTAATAATACAATGTCAACAAATTGATATCATTAATTGAACCTATCGAAAGTCTTAAGTAATAATTAAGTAATCAATCTGATGTTAAATAAAATTTACCTGCATCGTCCGTTTGTTGGTTGGTGCACCTCACACTCCAAAGATACACGGGGTCGAACGGGAGGAAGTTATACGCTTCCTCCATGGTCAGGAACTCCGGCCGTCCTTCAACATAAACAGGCATCCCCCTATCATTGAATTCAGGGATCACAGGAATCTCGTCGGGTAGGAAGAGACCGGACGGCGGAGATAGACGAGGCCTGGACGATGAGGCGCCAGCACCACCATGTGTCTCAGATGATTCCCGTGAAACGGGAGTAGACACCGGGCGAATATGGGGCATTCAGATTGAGGGAGTTTCTGATGCCCCCGTTGACTGTCGCTTATCTGAGGCTCTGCCACCGGAGGGACGTCTGCTGATTGAGCGTCTGGAGACTGAGGCTCGAGCCTCGACTTCCGGTTGCACGGCTCTTGATCGTGCAGCTTCCTCCTGAGCTCGCGCCTCTAGCAAGGCTCTCGTGCGAGCAGTCATCATTGGCCCACTGGGCGTGTTGCTAACTGCGGGCGAGGAGGAAGCTTGACTACTGTTCCCTCCACTATTTTGGGAACCTCTCCGAAGCCAATTAGCCGCAAAACCTCCTGGACACCGTAATAGTCATGGATTCAGTTCTATAACAAATCGGAACCGGAACGGCTTGGAACCGGAACCGTTTGAACCTGAAACCGTTATGTTACAAACGGTTTCGGTTACAAACAGTTCCAGTTCCAAACGGTTCCGGTTCCAAACCGTTTCGGTTCTATAACAAATCGGAACCGGAACGGTTTGGAACCGGAATCGTTTGAAACCAGAACGGTTTGGAACCGAAACGGTTTGAAACCAGAACTGCTTGTAACCGGAACCGTTTGTAACATAACGGTTCCGGTTACAAACACTTCCGGTTCCAAACGGTTCCGGTTCCAAACCGTTTCAGTTCTATAACAAATCGGAACCGGAACGGTTTGGAACCGGAACCGTTTGAAACCGGAACCGTTTGTAACATAACGGTTCCGGTTACAAACAGTTCCGGTTCCAAACAGTTCCGGTTCCAAACCGTTTCGGTTTTATAACAAATCGGAACCGGAACGGTTTGGAACCGGAACCGTTTGTACCTGGAACCGTTTGGAACTGGAACCGTTTGGAACTGAAACCGGAACTGTTTGTAACCGAAACGGTTTAAAACCGTTGTGGTTCCAAACTGTTCCGATTCCGATTTTTCACCTTAATTTATACGTTAAATTAACAACTATATCACCTTAATCCAAACACGTTAAATTTCGAAGCCGATATTTCACCTATTATACGTTAAATTAACAACTATATCACCTAACTTAACATATATACATACATCATTTCCGGCTTTAAACTTTTCACATATATATACATCACATATACACTTTGTATACATCGATCATGCATCTTAATTTCACCTAATTTTCACACATATATATATACATCACATATTAATCCAAATCACCCTAGCTAATTAATTTTCCACATTTTTTGGTTACATACGTATATATATACGTTCCATATAAATTAATTAATTTTTCACATATATACATCACATATATTTCTCCTTCACCCCACAATTATCCACATTAATTTCCCACAATTTTCAAACATACCTTAATTACATTTTACAAATATTTTCCACATGCATACATACATCCCACAATTATCAAAAATTTATTAATCAAAATGCATAAAAATAAAATGTTGAATGAGAGAGAGAGAGGGAGAGAGAGTGAGCTATTACCTGCCATGGTGGAGCTCGACCCAACTGTTGTCCGGCGACGGAGGTGAGGGGAGGAGGGGAGGAGGAGAGAGGGGAGGAGAGGGGAGGAGAGAGGGGAGGAGAGGAAGAGAGGGGAGAGGGGAGGAGAGGAAGAGAGGATTGATGAGAGGGTTGAGATGAAGAGAGAGGGGTTTTAGGGTTTGAGAGGTTTTGAATTTTGAGAGGTTTTAGGGTTTGAGAGGGAAGAGGGAGAGGAAGAAATGGGGAGCAGCTCGAGCTGCATGGTCTGGAAATACCGCCACCATTGCCGGCGATTTACATGGTAACTCGTTGGTAATGACATTACCAACGAGTTGCTAACTCGTGGGTAATGTCATTACCAACGAGTTGCTTATCAACTCGTTGGTAATGTCATTATTTCTCGAAAATTATCCGATCGACCTATTTCCGACCAATTTCCGACTAAATAATTTCCGACAACATTTCCGACCATATATAACTACAATTTCCGATTACGATTTTCGACTACGATTTCCAACACGATTTCCGACTACGTACAAATTCCGACTACAATTTTCGACTACATTTTCCTACTACAATTTCCGACAACGTTCCGACACGATTTCCGACTACTATTTCCGACTACAATTTCCGACTATAATTTCTGACTACAATTTCCAACGTACTAAGGATGATAATCGTAATCATCTTCATCACTTGAGTCTGACTCGGTTTCATAGGTAACCTCTGGCAATATGTGCCGCTCCTCGTCATCTGAATCAGCGTCAACTTCATATGGATTAACATCGAGAAGTTCTGCTCCAGTAATTCGAACCACACTCCCAGATCTCACATTATTAAGGCGAATCGTAGATGATTCCGGAATGTCAAAAGCGTTCGGCTCTTGGTATGCAGTAACTTCCTCATCATCTGCGGTCTCACCAAGTGTGGCAGCACTGTATATGTTTCTATGAGCAACATGGTTAACCACCTTCCACGGGACTTTGTTAAGAAGATCGTCAAGGTAAAACACTTGTTTTACTGATGAGGCAAGAACGAAAGGGTCATCTTCATACCAGCTAGTAGCAGTATTCACCGAAAATGTTCTGTACTGATCGGTCCTTGTGTTCTCCGGGCTAGTATCAAACCATCTACACTTGAATAAGTGCACTTTCATGCGGTTCCCATAAATTAGTTCAACAACTGAATGAAGGACACCATAATAGTCAACGCCATCCTGCCCACCATGGACCATCACCCCACAATTCTGTGTTTTCAGTCGGTCGTCTCGATTTTCACATATAAATTTAACGTCATTGACCTGACACATCGAGTAAACTATTGAAGCTATCGGTTTCATCGCCAGGACCCTCAATTCGTTTGACCATTCTGGGCAACCATCATCTGCTACATGGTTAATCTGAAAACGTCCAGTAATACGTACACAAGAAATTATGTCATCTTGAAACCACAAAACCACGTACATACATACATGCTATATAAGGATATATATAAAAATAGACATATACACATATACCCTTACCCATTGACCAAAGTAGTTTGCAAACGTCCTGTTGTGGTAATCAACATTTCCGGCAATAGCAGGGCAGTGAAGATGATAGTTTTTCCAATATTGTACTTCTTGACAGTTAATCAGTACCGACCAGTGGGCAATGGCTACCTCATTTCCATCCAACTTGTACGACTTTGGCAAGCTTCCCTGTACTACCACGTCACTGGAGATGATAGAAAGGTTGAACTGGGGTTCATCTATCGGCATCTGTTGTTGGGGGTCCTCAAGCGCTCCCAAGTACACTTTGGTGTACGTTATACACTCGTGCGCAACATATGCTTCAGCGATACACCCTTCAGGTGCATATTTATTCTTCACATAGTCCTTGTAGGCTCCCAATTGTCTACAAGTTAACAAGTGCATGTTAACTTACTTAAAAAATAAGAATTTACATATAAAAACATAGGCAAACCAAATGTATGAATCATTTGTACCTTTCCATGGGATACATCCAAGTGTAGTGTACGAGACCGGTAAGCAACAATTGTTTGGGAAGATGGATCATCAGGTGAGGCATGATGTCGAAAAATTTTGGGGGAAATATCCTCTCAAGCTTGCACATGATAAAAATGATGTCATCTTGCATCTCCCTGATGTCTGATTTTTTAACTTCCCTGGTGCATAACTTCTGAAAGAATTTTGACAAGGCCACCAATGGCTCCACCACCTCTTTGGGCAGGTACCCTCGAATGAAAATAGGGAAAATGCGTTGAAGCAGTACATGGCAGTCATGACTCTTTAATCCGTACATCTTATTGTCCCGGAAGTTAACACACCTGCTTATATTTCCTGCATAGCCATAAGGATACCTACATATATATATATATATATATCCATAGGCAACAATTATATTTCTCGCATATAACCATAATCCGGTAAAAATTTAAGGCCAAATTCCTACGTAGCCATAAGAATATATACCTGACATTACTCAGCCACCGAAAAATTTCATGCTTATGCTTCGGTTTTACGGTGTAAGAAGCTTGCGGCATTTTTCTCTTACCATCTCTTAACCACAAATGTTTCCGCTGACCCATTGCTTTCAGATCAATGCGTGCCTTAGGGATGTCTTTTGTTTTCCCCTCCAAGTTAAGAACTGTGCCCACAACACTTTCACACACATTCTTCTCTATGTGCATGACATCTAGGTAGTGTCTGATAGGCAACCTGGGCCAGTATGAGAGTTCCCAGAATATGCTCTTGTGTGTCCAAAACTTATACATTTCGGGCTTGTCTGGAATTAACGCGACTATGTCAGGATGATTGCTCAGTTGGCCAAAATCATATTCATTCAACACTTCCAAAATTTCTTCCCCTGTCCATCGCCTGGGTGCCACACCTGTTTCCACAGTCCCATCAAACGCGTCTGGATCCTGCCTAAATGGGTGATCATATGGAAGCCAACAACGGTGACGCATCTGAACAATTTTACTGCAATGAGGACTGCAACAATCAACCGTCATGCACTCTGAACAAGCCCTGTAACCCCTGGTAACGTTGCCCGACAACATACCGCGGGCAGGAAAATCACTGATGGTGCCAACAAGAATGGCATGCATCTGGAACATCTCCTTTTTGAACCTATCGTAAGTGGGGTGGCCACACTCACTCAGGTACTTAAGCTCCTCAATCAAAAGCCTCAAATACACATCGAGACACTTTCCTGGATAACCCGGGCCCGGAATTAACATAGTCAGCATATTGTATTCCTTCTTCATGCACATCCATGGTGGAAGGTTGTACGGTACCAAAATAACTGGCCATATACTGTACTGAAGACTCATGTTGCCAAAAGGTTTGAATCCGTCAGATGAGACCCATAGCCAAACATTTCGGACATCTGCTGCAAAATGATCAAACTCCCTGACCATGTGCTTCCAAGCCTCTCCGTCGGAAGGATGTATAAGGGTGTCATCGTCAGGCAAGTTTCTCTCAGCCCACCATCTCATTGCCTCGGCCGTGAAAGCACACATGAACAACCGCTCCAGCCTATCAATAAGCGGGAAATATCGAAGTATCTTCACAGCTTTCTTGTTGCCTGCAGGAGTCAACTTATACCTTTCTGTAAAGCATACTGGGCAAGCTTCAAGGTCTTCGAGATCTTTTCCCCAGAAGAGAATACAATCATATCTGCATGCATGGATTTTAATGTAGGAAAGCCCAAGATCTTTCAGGATATGTCGCACCTTATGATGAGTGGTAGGAAGACGATGACCGGGTGGCAGTAGCGAAGCAGTCCACTTCAACCAAGAATCAACAGCTTTGACAGACATTTTGTTCTCCATTTTGAGCTGCATCACTCCCATCACACTTTCAAGAATAGTCTTACTACAACCGTCGTACAACGGAGTCTGTTGCAATGCAATCAGGTTGTTGTACTTGTCCATACCGCTTGTGTTGACATGAGCTCCAGGTAATGGCTCGACTGGCTCGATATGGGGGAAACCCTCAATGACGGGAGGGACATTTGGTGCTTCATCAGCAAATACACCGCTCTCATGAGGAAACATATCATTGATTAACATCGCTGTTGGATCATAGGATGAACTGCCCCTCTCAGCAAAATCTCCATGATCATAGCGTGGACTGGCCCTCTCACCAAATTGTCCATGATCATGCGGACCCGCTAACGATGTTTCACCGTGATAAATCCAACAAGTGTACTTATCCCAAAACCCGTATTTACTCAGGTGCCTCTGGACTTTATCAATGGGAAAACGAAATCGATCGCTGAAACACTTACATTCTTTACACGGGCAATAATGAAGTGTAGTGTCTCCACAATTAGCCTTCACAAAATCCACAAAACTCCTAATTCCCTAGTGATATCTGACATCCCATCTTTCGAGGCTCATCCAACTCTTGTCCATCCTGAAAATTCTAACAATTTTACATATTATATATACACACATTCACTACTAATAATCGACGCGATATCTCAATTCAACTCTAATTAAATCAACACATGCATATATATATATATATATATATATATCGATCTAATCTCTGAATTCGATTCAGTACTCGATGATGGTATTCTTCTTTTTTCAATTCAAAACGTATTTGACTAGGTAGGAGGCTCTGTTAAGCCTGGCTCCGATAACACTACGATAATACCAGTCGTTGATTCAGACACAAGATAAGATTAACTACAAGCAGTTTTCTCGTTTCGGTGACATCAACAACATTTCATATATATCTCACGATTTGGATTTGATCAACACATATATATATATACATACACATATATATATATACACGTACCTATATATATAGCTTCCCGAGTGATCGAGTTTTCGACGCGCGCCTTAATTTTGACAATATACCTAAGGATCGATTTCAGAGCGTACGTTTTCCTTCTTTCGATTTCTCTGGATTTTTTTCGATCAAAATGAATGAATGATCGAGCTTCTGCAATCTGCGTCTAATATAAGAGACATTGTCGGCGACGGAGTAAGTCGCCGGAAATGAAGACATTACCGGCGACTTTACGCCGGAAAATCGCCGGTAATGTTTCAAAACATTACCGGCGACTCCAACCGTCGTCGGCAATGTCGACCCACACATTTCCGGCGAAATTCTGGCCAGAAAATCGCCGGAAATGTTCGGCTTGACATTGCCGGCGACGGTTGGAGTCGCCGGTAATGTTTTGAAACATTACCGGCGATTTTCCGGAGACATTACCGGCGACGGAGTAAGTCGCCGGTAACGATGAACATTACCGGCGACTTTTCCGGTCGCCGGCCTTGTCTCCGGTGATCTCGCCGGTAATGATGGCAAATGTGGTAGTGGTCATTGAATTCTGTAGCTTACTATCAGTCATCAAGGGTTATATAATCCACTTATCCAAATTCCATCCGAAGTCATAATTAATATTCCTCAGATGAAAGAGGGGAGAAAGGAGAAGATCGACAAACGCTATTATTGAAAAAGTGGTCTCAATTGCTCTTCATCAAATCGGTAACCGATCGTACATGTTGATATATACATGCATCTGTATATCTACAGTATATCTGTTGGTTCTCTTATTTTTTCTGATCTATGACTTGAACTACATATGAGAATTAACCACAAACTAAGAGACCATCACGGATAGGGATGAAGATGTTGGAGTAAGCTGCCTATAACCTCTGTTACTGCTACAATTTCTACGACGAGGACTGAAACTTATGGGGGAGCAATTACTGGAAGCACCGATCACATCCTCATCACTATCATTGCTCTCCATCTCTTCCAAAACACTGTAGAACATATCCACATCGCACGGAAGACAAATCGGACCGTCACTCTTGTATCCATATTCCAATGCTGCATCCTCGAGCAGCATCTTGAACAATGGATGATTAACAGACTCCATCCTCAGCACAAATCGTTGTTTTTCGGGTCCAACGTACACTGTGAAGCACCCAACCGGAGCGATTTGGCAAGCTTTGGCCTTGTTGTTGTTGTTGTTCTTCTGGTTGCAACTGCCAACACTATCAGTAGTAGTAGTACCGCTCCATGATTTGCTCTTAGTCAATGAAATGGGCGATGTAAAGGCTCTGCTGCTACGTTGTGACGGTAAAGTACTGCATCGCTTCCACGCCTTGACGATCAGATTCTTCGTCCACTTTCCTTTCACGATATCCATGTCTTGAAAAGATATTGCTACTGGCTATGTGATTGGTGGAAGTTTTAGGGTTTACACCTAGCCTAGCTTATCTTTTCTTAACAAAGAAATAGAAGAGTGGATAAATGAAAATCTGGATGAGGAACTAACGGACTACCCTAAGGGGGGGTATATATATGTTTGGTGAGGACGTTTGTCACCGGGGAAAGCTCCGAGTAGGAGAAGACTATCTCGTATATATGTCATGCAAAGGCTAATAATGAGGAACATTGTCAACTCTCGGGCGCCTATAGATCTTGAATAATTGGATGATTTGAATTTCTTAGAGGAAACTATGAAAGTCGTATGGCGAGAAAAAGAGAACGGGACCATTTCTTAATCTGTCTTCGACAACACCTGCGCTTGATAAGTGATACAAAATGATGAAAGACAAGTTATCGGAAGCGAACCAAAGGATCAGTTCTAAGGTCTTCACTTTTTTAAGAAAGGAAGTGATTGAAAACTCCAAAATTAAGAAATTTTTATACTCCAGACTACTGTATAACACCCCACATATCAGTAAAAGAACCTATCTTGAAGATAATTATAATTGGAAGCCATTGTTTAATGGACGTCAGGACGTGGGTTAGGTAACTGGTTATGTGAGCTCCTTGAAGTTGGTGTTCGGTCGATCAATACCTTTGTAACACCTATCAAGATGCAAACCTTGGATATTTGATTTCTTTAATACGCGCGCATGCCTGGTCTTTGTGTGTAACAAATTAGCTAATACATGTTCTTCCTTAAACTATGAAATGTTTTTTTTTATAGAAAAAATCTAAACCCTTGTATGTGCTGAGCACACAAGAACTTCAACTATTATTTTGTTCTGAAAAATATGCTTCGGCTATTAAAAAAATTCCTTTGAATATTCATCAAAATATCCGAGTGGAAGAGTCGAAGTTTAATTCGATTTGTAAGGCACACTGCTCACATGTTTATTGTACGTGCTACATCAAAATCTCAAATTACATGCAGTTTTTCTTATTTATTTTTTTGCTATGCAAATTACATGCAGTTGAATCTATATATAATTTCTGATGTTTATTGTTAATGGAGTAGATATACAACTCATCCATCAACGTATACTGTACGTACGTATCAAACTGTAAAACCAAAGTGTTCGTAAATTGAAGAACATATATAGAAGAATAGTGGCAGTTGAGATTCTGATTAGAAACACATCCTAATGTCTCATTGGACCGTCACGTACATGTCTTGTGTCTAAGTGTCTTGTAATTAAGCAAAGGTTCAATTTCGTCCGACAAGTGACAACCATGCATAACAGTTCAAATTCCAAACCTGCACACCAGCCTTGTCCCTCCCCCATCCTCGTTGATGTATCATCCTCCAATATTGTCCAAGTAATGGTTTGGTTTCTTTTCACAATGATAAAAATTGATCGTAATGGTATATCATGCATGAGAGTTAAGGATTCTAGCTAGCTATTGTGTGAACGTCGGCTACGTATTGCGGACGACGAACTAGAGTACTACACCTTCTTCAATTAGTTTCCCAATTAGCAATCACAGCTAGCTAGGTTGAAGTTTTGCTGGTATGATGTAGACAGTAGACTTGAGGAACCCTCACTTTTACGTCATGATATATTTATCCTTACGCATGCAATTTGTCTGGCAATTTTCTTTTCTGGTGTGCAAGTGCAACGACAACTTAACTTGCCTCCTCTAGCTGAATTCATTCTCTGCCATTCAATTACATTTTACTTTGTTTCGATGTTCTCAACCAGCAATTACACGTTACCCCTAGCCTCTAATAATGGTCGAATTCGTATGTTTAAATTTGTGGGTCGACTAATATGGAATGCGTATGTTTAATCAATTGTGATCATATAATGTATACGTGCATATAGTCTCAATATATATAGTCTCATGATTATTGAAACCGTTTACTCGGTATATTTCCACTTTGAGGAGCACGCAAGTAATTATAAGCTATCGTCCAGGATTGTTAGGTTTGGAATTCATGCTTTGTATTTTGATCGAAGAACGAATAACCGAATAAGCTAGCTAGTTAAGATCTCATGCGTGCATGCATGCAGTAAAGTATATACATGTTCTCGGGCAGACAAGACTTTCGGAGTTTCGAGATCTTGGACTTTCGATCTTCTTCAAAGAAAACAACTATATATATATATATATATATTCATATATTCGATCTTCGTGATCCATACATCTCAAAAAATGTAAAGCTTTCACGACGACTGTTTGCAACTTTGCATGTATAGAGATCGACCTAGTAGCTGGTCAAACCAAACGTGTTTTTTATATTTTATGTTCGTGTAAGTAGTAATGGAAACGTGTTAGTATGACTTAATAACCAAATATAGTTGGTAAAGACTAACTAACGACAGTATATGCGTCTTGTTCTGGAAAACTATCTGCAACCAAAATGGGCTAAGTAGCGGGATGACGATGGCTTCAAACTAACTACGTGAAAGGCGGGAATAATTGGGACCGACAGTGACAGTACCAATGCAAGTTGAATAATTGGAATGAGTTGAAAGCTTTAAGGCGGGAACATGACATGGAGATGAACCGATGATACAAGCAAAAAAATGTTTTAAGTTCTCTTTTCTTGCACTTGGTGCATAAAAGAATTTTTGTTTTTTTCTTTAATGTTTTTGTTATATATATACCTAGATCAGATGATCTTCTGAATATGATAGTTCTTGGCAGTACATGGCTGGGCAGAGAGCGCTGCCCATTTTTTAATTGGATTTGCGCTGCCCATTTTTTGTTTAATCCAATTAATCACAATGGGACATGTATCTGTGTAGCTAACCTGATCGAGTTTCATTACGAGTTCGATCCAACAATGGCTTCAGCTTTCCATGTGTGACTCACTCTCACAACTTTCTTACACACTTTATGAATTCTCCGTCCCTCTCTCTCTTCTTTCGATACTGTTTGGCTCCAAATATCCTCACGATACTTTGAAGTTTTCGAACTGTCTCTTTCTCGACTTCGACGTGCCACTACTGTGGGGCAGAATGTTGATTGTAGCGTTGGCCGCTACTTGAATTCTAAGAAGCGATTAAGGACGGGGAGAGCACCAACTCCGTCCGGTGGATCCTTTTCGTCTAAGTGACTTAGGACTTTGGTTTTTCGTATCTCTAGCTGAGCCACAGAAATCGATACTCCACAGCTCCTTCGGTGTGAAGCAGAGCAATCTCCTTGATGTGTGTTGAGAACACAGGAGTTTGCTTCACTACTAGAAAAAGCCTTTTAGACGACAGCAAGGTGCCGTTGCCTAAGTAGGTATTTCCGTCGTCTAGGAACCTAGACGACAGAACCTCCGTCGTCTAAGAGATGTCGTCTAATCGCCGTAAGTTAGGTACTCAGACAACGGATATTAGAATTTGCGTCGTCTGAGTGATACTTAGACGACGCATATATCTGCGTCGTTTAAGTGTACTTACATGACACATATATTACCGTCGTCTGAGTACACTTAGAAGACATGTGTTACCGTGGTATAAGTACCCTCTTAGACGACTCGTCAACACCGTCGTCTAAGTCCACTAAGACGACGCTTTTTTGCATGGTTTAGGTATCCACTTAGACCACGGACCTAAAGTACCGTCATTTAGGTGAATGTACTTAGACGACGGTAAGTAGGCCTTTCCGTCGTCTAAGTAGTAAATATTAATTTTTTTTAATTATAATTAATCTAATATATTACACATTAAATTAATAAATTAATTTAATAATTTAACTAATAATAATCGAAAACATATTAACTATAAAATTCGCACAAAAATAATAATGATTATGTATTGTTCGATTCCGATGAAGATCACAAAAGTACGTACATAATTATATAAAAATCTAACTAACGACACTAGAAGGTGTTTGGTGGGCCCCGCCGATCCCACCTCTGCTCGGATCGTCGTCGTCGGGTCCTGGAGGAGTTGGGCCAAATGGGTGACAAACAGCATCGGGATCTAGACCTACCTTAAGCGACATGATAGGCACTAATTGAGCCATATGATCCATCCTCGCTTGAGTCACTTGATTCTCCTCCTGAGCCATACGAGCGTCCTCCTGAGCTTTTAAAGCGTTGTCGTTGGCCACTCGAGCTTGTTCCTCCAAGGCTTGCATTTGCTCTCGCCCTGCAGCACTGAATCGCAGACTCCCTGGCGATGTGTACTAGCTCATATCTTGCTCGACGCCTCGTCCAAGTCCACGAACCTCTTTACCAGGTCGACAGCCGATGACTGCATCTGCGATTTCTATCTGTGACTCTGTCGAGAGAGTAGGCAGCTCCTTAAGAGAGACCCCTGGAGTCTGGGACTGCATATCCGCAATTCTCTCGTCAGCCAATTGTTGTAACCTCTCCTGAAATGAACATGAAGAATATATATAGATTGTCAAAAAAAAAATTGACATAATTTCCCTTAAAAATTGAGGAAACCAAAATCCTACACGAAAACTAAAACACTTCCAATAACATCAAAACAAAATCTCATTCACATTTCTCAAGTTCACCTATGTACCACACATGCATATGTACGCATCACACAAATAATATCCTCATTTATTAAGTTTATCTCTTTATACATAAGTGAAGAAGCAACAATATTTAATAAAGTTAAATATTATTACTTTGGGAAAAAATTTACTTACGGCGTGTTGAGTGCCGAGATGTTTGGTCTGCCCGGGCCTATTGAAAGCAGAAACACTGCCTGCGATGAGCGGGTATTTCGAACCCTTTTGCAAGTGCTCATGCGCCAGGTTGAGCATTTTGCAGAAGCCCGATCCGTGGTGCAACAGCTTTTTTCGCCGATTAGATTCGTTCCTCTGAGATTGCGACTGTACGTTACACAACAATTTAAATTATTACGCAATATAATCAATATTGAACACAAAATTTCCTAAAAAATTACACAAATGTGGAGGAATATGATCGAATTATGAACCTTATACTAGTCCGACTCAAAGTGGACTTTCAACCACTCCCACTCAGCTTCCCTTCCCTTTTTGAACTCCTTCAGAGTCTTTCAAGGGTTTGCCTTGTACGTCTTGTGCAATGTGTACTTCCAATCCTTGAAGATCTGGTGAACGGTTTTGTTGATGTAGTCCACCATCTCCGGAGTGTGTTCATAATTAAAATTGTTCTAAAAAAAATAATTAGAAAAAATTATAAAAAAATTAATCAATTATGAAAAAAAACTATAATATTAATTAAATCTTTTTTTACCATGAGTCCGCGGAACATGTTCATTTTGTCCTCGTCGGGGAGCTCTTCCCAAGTAGGGGCTATCATACGTACGTGAGAACATACGTAGTTTCTAATCTGGTGAGCGGTCAAACTAGTCAACCTCCTTCCTTCAGGACATTGGGTGAATGCGTTTAGAGGCACATCGATCATCCTAGTCGCCGATGTCTTTGCTACGCTCTCGGCTTTCCTTCCACTACAAATACCCCGAATGCGTTTAGGGGGTGGAAGTGCGGGGTCCCTCCTGTATGGCCGTCTCTCACTAACGGCAACTGAATCTTCATCGGAAGATTGGGGCGCTTGCGACGTCGACCATGAACCGCCATGTTCAGCAGCAACGTCGTCAATAGGAGGAGCGTGCGAAATGTCCCCTTCGGGTGCCGAACTTGTACACGACTCAGCAGAGGCTTGATTCCCCCAACCCATATGTCGTAAGATAGATTGATGCCACAATTCCTTTTCTTTTGCCGTGTGCCTCTTTGGCACCTTTACAATCTTAAAAAAAAATCATATATAATTTTTCTTCTTCTAATTACCACATTAATAATACATGCATATATATATATTCATATCAATACATATATATCTAATCGATTAATTCTCACCGACATTAACACATATATTTATATATATATATATGTATACATTAACATATCGACATATCCAATTATCCAATTAAATGTACACATATAACTTATTTTTTATGAAATTATCGAACTATACATATCTAATTAAATATATCATAGCTATCTAATTAAATATATTTATATTTATTTATAAAAATATATACACAAATATATCTAAAAATAAATAAATCTAAATATATATACACAAACATATATATATATATATACACAAAATTTATCTACACATACAAAATTTATATAAATATACAAAATTGATCTAAATATACAAAATTTATCTAAATACACAAATATACAAAACTTATCTAATTAAATTTAGGAGCATATACACAAATACATAAAATATACACCAATATACAAATATTAAATATACAAATATACATCAATATACACGTATATATACACATGCAATACATATATAGTATATATACACATATATATATATATAATTAAAGTTTAAGGTGTGTGTATATATATATATATGTGTGTGTGTGTGTGTGTGTGTGTGTACCGGCCGGAGGAGGATTGGAGGGGCGACGGGGAGGGGACTCGCCGGAGGAGGAGGGCGACGGGGATGTCTCGCCGGAGCCACGCCAGTAAGGGAGAGGGAGAGGGAGAGGCCGTAGAGGGAGAGGGATCGGATCAGATCGGAGGGCCAGTGAGGGAGAGGGAGGGGAGGTCGCCAGAATTTAAATGAGAGAGAGATCCGAGAGAGAGAGAGATGAAAGAGTGAGTGATCGCAAGAAAAACTGATCGGGGGTTAGATTCTTTATCTGGTTCAAAACCACTTAAACGACGGCAACATGATATTGCGTTGTCTAAGTGGCTTCTTAGACGACAGAACATCATGTTGTTGTCGTCTAAGTGATTTTAAAATGTTTCTCCAAAAATTGGGCGGTTGCTTTTGACCGCCATAAATTTCTACTTAGACGACGGCAACATGATATTACGTCGTCTAAGTGACTTCTTAAACGACGCAATATCATGTTGTCGTCTAAGTGTTTTTGAAACGTTTCCCCAAAAATTAGGCGTTTGCTTTTGACCGCCATAAATTTCTACTTAGATGACGGCAACATCATTTTGCTGTCGTCTAAGTGTTTTTGAAACATATGCCAAAAATTCGGCGGTCACTGTTCGCCCGCCATAATTTTAGACTTAGACGACGGTACCCCATGATTCTGTCATCTATGTAAAAATAATAATTAATTAATTAATAATTATACATTAATTATAATATAATTAAATTGTATTACATTAATTAATAATATACATCGACTTTATATATATATGTTCAACCACGCATGCATATATATATGTATCAAATTAAATTACAAATTAAATGCACCGAACTAGATCAGTCGATCAATCGATCACGATATATATATATATATATAAATCAGCATCAGGATCATAGTCTTCATCAACATCTTCTTCTTCACTACTCTCAATTGACGGCTGGTCCTCATCATCATAGTCTCCTTCATTATCATCATCGTATCAGAGGTCATCTTCATCCTCCAACTCCTCATCTTCAGATGCATTATCAATCGTAAGGTCCGTGATCTCCATTTCACTAAGATTTGTTTCCCGATCAAGCATGGGTAAGTGTTCGTTAAGACGAATGAGTTCCCTTATGTCTGGGATGACAGAAGTATCTGATTCTTGATATGCACTGACAACATTATCCTGTTAAGTGTGAATTAGTGACGACCATTTGAGTGTTATGGCACTCCATATTCCTCGGTGAGACATATGGTTTACTATTTTCTAGCCTTCACCATTTTTCATATCATCCAGATAGAACATCTGCCTAACGTGTGTGGCAAGAGCGAAATGCTCATCCTCATACCAGCTTGAGTTTGTATTGACTAATAAAAGGCCCAGTTCTTTCTTCGTAAGCTTGAACCATTTACCATTGAATAGAAAAACGTTGATACAATTCCCATGTAGTAACTGAACGACATTGACAAGAACTCCGTAATATACATTGTTGCCTTGTCTGACCGTGATCCCACTATTTTGTGTTTTTCTTTCTTCATCTCGGTCCACTGAATGAAACTTTACACCGTTAACAAAACATCCGGGGTAAATATAGTGTTGAACCGGCTTACAGGCCAACATGTGTTTTTCCCATGACCACCACCCATTATGGTCAGAGGATTTCTATAGATCCTCCATCTGCAAAAAAAGTGAACGTATGTACAAGATGTACTTAAGAATATATATATATATATATATATCTACCAAAATTTTGCCATAGTTTCCCCTAAAACTAAAGGAAACCACAAATAAACCTGCATACATAATTTAACCAAAAAACTATGAATCCATTAATTAAACACCAAATTTAAATCAAATAACAAATTACGTAACTAATTAATCCCTATACTAATGTTGATCCAGATATATATAATATATATCAACATCAAATTTAAAAAAGGAAGCACAAAGCCGACATACATGGTTTATTAATTTATAGTGACATACCAATTGGAGGAAATAATCAGGGAACTTCTTCTTAAGGATTTTTTTCAACCCAGTTATGACTCTTGTCCAGTTTGGCTGTTTGTTATGTAACTTTGCATGTAACCAGTAACCTCTTCTCAGTCTTACAACACTACCCAATGTGCTTCAATAAGTTCTTCCTGACTTAATCTTTCGGTTAATACTTCTCTAAACAGTCGTAGAAGATCTGTGACGACTGAAAGATTGTAGGTAACAGGTGTATTGGAGGCAGTCTTGACCGGATCATTGAAGTACTTGCTGTAGTAAGTATCAGACTCATGCATTAGGTATGTTTCTGCGATGGAACCATCTGGGGCAGACCTATTTTTTACGAATCCTTTGTATTGTCCGAGTTGTCTACACAATATGCATTATATTATTAATTCACAGTGATCTTTGTAAGAAAAGAGATATATAAATGATGGAAAAAGTGTTTCAAAATATATATTTTGTACGTACTACTTCATACTTTACATTTCTTGAGGATACATCCACGTGTACTGGACCGGACCAGAAAGCAGGACTTGTTCGGAAAGGTGGACCATGAGGTGAATCATGATGTCGAAGAAATCAGGGGAGGAAATTCTCTCTAACTTGCAGACGATGTGGACAATTTCGTATTGAAGTTTGACCACATCCGATTTCTTCAGCTCCCTGGTACATATCCTCTACCACCATCTGCACAATGTAACAATTGGTTCGACGACGTCTTTAGGCAAATAAAGTCGAATCACAACTGGAATCAGACGTTGCAGCATAACGTGACAGTCATGAGTCTTTAAACTAATGAACTTGTGTTCCCCTACTTTGACACAGTCATATATGTTGGATGCACAATTAGACGGATACCGAACACGCTGAAACCAGTTGAATACAACATCCATCATTGTCGGCTTAAGTGTGTAAGGTGCAACATGCATCTTGTTGTAAACACCTCTTCTATCCTTCTTTAACCACAAGGGACGGTGTATATTCATAGGATCTAGATCTTTCCGCGCTTTGGGAGTGTCCTTAGTCTTGAACTTAATACAGAGAATGGTTCCCACCACGCTGTCACACACATTCTTCTCTATGTGCATGACATCAAGGTTGTTCCTCAGCTTTAATTTTGACCAGTAAGGTAGTTCAAAGAAAATACTCACATGGTGCCAATATGCAACATATTGTGGAGGGTGTGGATTCAGTTTCTTCACGTCATCGTCATTGGTCAACACGCCGAAATTGAAGCTATTTAACCTTTCGAAAATCTCTTCGTCGAACCACTGTCGGTGTTTAGGACCATTCTTTACTATCCCATCGAAACAGTCCTTATCTTGTCGCCACTGGTGATCATAAGGAAGTTATCAACAGTGACCCAAGTAACACACATTCCCCGCGTGCCAACTAGAGTTCATGTCGTCCAAGCAGATAGGACAAGCATTGTATCATTTGGTTGTGCAAGATGCCAACATCCCATACACAGGAAAATTGTTGATGGTCCACATTACTGCGGCTCTCATCAAGAACATTGTGTTACTGAACTTGTCATACCTTGGAACTCCAGTTTCTCACAACAGTTTCAGCTCGTCAACCAATGGTTTGAGGTACACATCTAAACACTTTCCAGGAGACTTAGGCCCTGAAATTAGCAGAGTAAGGAAATTAAATTCCTTGTTCATATACATCCAGGGAGGCAGGTTGTACATCATGAGGATAATTGGCCAAGCGTTGTACGTGTCATCGTTAAAAGGATTGAACCCGTCTGTAGAAAGTCCTAGTCTGACATTTCGAATCTCCGCTGCAAAGTCTGGAAATTCCCTGTCGAAATGTTTAAAAGCCTCCTCATCAGCCACGTGTCTGAGCACATCGTCATCTATTCTCTTTTCCATGTACCATTTCATCAGCTCCGCTGTGTATAGAGACATGAACAAACGCTGCATGCAGTCTGGGAATCAATGAAAAATATCGAAGCACCTTCACATGAATCTTCTTCTTCAAACTCCTCCTTTCAGGGTACTTCCATCTGGAGTGGTTGCAAACAAGACAGTAGTCTAACTCTGCATACTCCTTATAAAACAACATGCAGTCGTTTCTACAAGCGTGGATGTGCTCGTACTTCAGACCCAGTTTGCTAAGACACTTTTTACCTTGTAATGGGAACGTGGAAGCTTGTGATTGTTAGGAAGCAAATCACATATGTGTTTCTGGATTTCGTCAAAACCTGCATCCGATATTTTGTGCTTCACTTTGTACTCCATTTCGGTCCTTATGGCGTGCAACACAGTCTGTGGACATCCATCGTACACCGGGGTTCGGGCTTCAAGTAGCATGCTATTGTACCCATCAAATTCAGTAGTGTCAATTTCTGGGAATACCGCAGAGACTGAGTCAACATTAAGAGTATCAGATCCTCCCTATTCTTGTTGCTCTCTACCTTGTCGACTGAATTCTGGAAAAGCATCATGGACCAAATCCTCGGTGGAGTTCCAAGAAGGGGCACCACTACCGGTACCGCTGGATGAGGCACCATGGTAACTGTACCCCGCGCTGAAGTCTACTACTTCACCGTGCTCACTTCATGTAGTGTAACTCCACATCATACCATGCTCATACAAGTGATGAGCCATAATATGTCACTCCAGAAACTGATGGTTAAGATATTTTCTGCACGGACACCTTAAACGTTTATTTCCTTAACCATGTTGCATCGCAAACGTTACAAACTCTCATATTCCGTCCATATACCTCTCATCATTTCTATTCACTAATTGTATCAAACTCTTGTCCATATTCGATTCCTATGCAAGTTAGAAAACGAAACTTTTAAATTATCGAATAAACCATTAATGTTAGAAGTTAATAAAATATTGTCGTTCAATTCGATCATACAATTCTAAATTAATTAACAAATAATTTATTTATTTATTTCTACCTAATTAACAATATTTAATTATGATTTTAATATATCGATCAATGAGCACAGATATATATATATATGCATTTCATGCAAGCGTTGTTCGATCATCAATAATTAGTTACCTAGCTAGCACCCAATTCAATTAATTAAACGAAATATATAGCTAGCTAGCTAGCTAGTTCGTCACATATATATATGCATTATGAAATAATATTGAATTAATTATATATATATATATATGCATGCAAACAAATTAAAACCATCGGATTGATCCATTGCAAGTTACAAGAATCATATATACGTCTGTACGTACCTTAATTTGTCCATAATTACATGTCGTCTGATCAACGTCGTCGTTGATCAAAATGAAGTGATCGAGGTACGTACGTAGGCTATAGCTAGTTAGCTAGCTAGCTATAAATATACATTATTTTATTAGAGAGCTAGAGAGTTGAGATTGATGAAGCTAGAGAGTGCGAGCGATCGATATGATCGAAGATCGAGATGGAGAGAATGGCAAAGCTCATATATATAATTGGGTATTTTTCACTTAGATGACACAACTGAGAAGTTCTGTCGTCCAAGTGATTTCTTACACGACGAAAAAATGAAGGTGTCGGTACGTCGTGTAAGAAACCACTTAGACGACACAACTCAATTAGGCGTCGCCTAAGTGTAATCTCATACGATGTAATGTAGTTGGGTTGTTTAAGATAACACTTAGACGACGCCTAATTGAGTTGCGTCGTCTAAGATAACACGTACACGACACAATTATATATCTCGTCATCTAAGTATTATCTTAGACAACGTCATTTAGTTGCGTCGTTTAAGATATCTTAGACGACGGGTCTGATAAGCTTCCGTCGTCTAAGAAGCCTTTTCTAGTAGTGCTTCCTTGAATCTTCAGATGTTCACGCTCCTTCGGATGAATATATTCTAATCACCGGTTGCTAAGGTTTCTCGGGACGAGAATGTTGTTTTGCCGAGAGCAAAAACTGTATGATGTGTGGATGCCTAATTGTGTCAAGATTTTCTCTATAAATAGGAAAATATGATAACTTGTCGTAGTAGACTTAAGATTCTTTTCACTTACACTCACTTAATGACTTTAATTGCTCGAGATTCTTACTTCCTAGGTCTTTCAATTAGAATTTTAGACTTGATGATAAGAACTATAAGGAATCATTCCCTCTTTAGGAAATGTCATTGTTTCTCGCGCGGGTCGCTGGTATCGGCCCATTACTAAAAAACCATTAAGATAAAGACTGTTTATTTTGGGTCTAAACATTTCCCCTCTAGCCTCGAAATAAAGCCAAAGCGCAATCGAAGAGGTTTGTTAGTGCGACACGTCGTGTGGGGTCAAATAGTAAATTCTCGCTCGCGACGCCACTTAAATTTGTTTCTGAAAAGTCTCGCCCTTAATGATGCGACGCTATTTAAGCGTACACGATTTGTTACCATTCCATTTCCCCAAAACTCTTTTCTGCCTTCAGTCTCCCCAATCGACCAAACTTCCTTTCGAAGCTTTTTCCTTCTTCTCCAGTCAATTTTTTCTATCAACACCATGCTGCCTCACTGCTAAGCCAACCCACAACCTCACACCTCGCAGGAGGCTGCCTACTCCTTTGTGAACATGGTGCATTCCATTACAGAAAGGAAGAATCCCGGCTCTACCATCACTCTGAAGTTGTTTGACAAAGCGGCCGGTCGACTAGGTATGGATCATTCAAACGCCATTCAACCTAGCATTGTTCAAAAATCTTGATTCCAGCATCTGTCATTCTGCTATGATCTTTCGAAGAGGGTTGACCACACCGATGGGGTGGAATCACAAAGACGTACTTTGCCAATTAGGTAAATGGTCGTCGACCTCCACAGAGAAAAAGGCTTGGTACAATGCTCGCAAGAAACACGATCTCCATCACAGGGAATGGCCGACATCTCTTATTTCCTAGACCTCTGCTTCTCTCAACCCAAAGGGGGTAATCGAGCACCGTTTGCTGCTACAATGTGCTTTTGGGACACAAGTTGCAATTGCTTCCGCTTCCTTTATGGGGACATGAACATCACTTGCTCAACCTGGTAACCAATTTTGGCATTCCAATCGCAGATTCAGCATGGAAACTAGGTGATCCTTCCAATCAAGGATATAGCCAGCCTGGTTCGACCCGGTTCCTACTTGGCTTGGGTCAACAATTTCAAGAATAATTCATCACCTCATGAAGGTATTGCATTCCTTGAGTATTGGTCTTTGAAGTTCTGCACAGTCTCCAGTAAGGTCAAAAAAAGGTGGACCATACTTGCTGAGACTCTATTCGAGGGCACCAAGACTGATCTTGCTCAGTCCATCCTCGCCTGCCTCTATTGCAGCTTGAGATGGATCTCTGTAGAAGAAATTAAGTTTGACTTCCCTGGTCCACTTTGGATGATAGACCTCTGGTTGCAGGTCTACTTCCTAGTATTTCGTCATTCCGAAGTGCAACCATTCAAGGATGAAATGCTTCTGGGAAAAACACTTGTGCGACTTCTCCATGACAACCTGCTAACTTTTCAGAACGTCTTTATCACCTTGTGTTCGCTCAGTGGCTTCCTATCAAATACTATTGAGTTAATCATCCAGCGTCTCTTCTCTGAGGATTTAGCGACTGGCTTTGTTCCCTTGCCTGACCAAGATGATGCGGTGATGACCATGTTTATTCAGAGCCATACCTGTGGGGATTTGAGAGTCCTTGATAGCACCAAGACCTATTATGAGCTGTACGCTCCCAACCACTTCACTAGGCAACTCGGGCTGACCTATGATGCTCCAATGCCTCTGGTTAATTCTGTCAACCGATACAGTAATTGACAAGTGCACACGCACCCCCTCGCGGCCGACATGGAAGATCTTCATTTTTGTTTCCCCATCATGATGCTACCGAATAAGGCTTGTGATGTTCCCCTTACACCATTTTTTGATGTAACTTCATGTTATCGAGCTTGGCGAGTTCAGTTCTGGGATGGGATTCACACCGTGTTGCCCATGACTCTCTTTCGACCTCTTCTTTACTTCTCCTTATGATAAAGAGACCCTTCGATACGATACCCCAGACGATCCTGATGCGCCAACATCATGGCCCACTGTAAGTGTTCCAATCCTTTGGCTTTTCATTCTTACCACTGATCTTGGCAGTTCTAATGACTTATAAACCTTGCAGGCCCTAAAGAGACGCGACCCTATAAGCAGTCTTGATGCAGGTCCCTCGTAGAGAAAGTGACACTCTTGCCGCGCTAAACGTGTTGTCTCCTCATACTCTTATCACGAGGCAGGCTACACTAGGAATGAGGCAGCTGAGCCTCTTCAACCTGTAAGTTAATGTCCATTTCATATTTAGGATTAAACCCATACTATATGAAACTCTCAATGCCTAATACTTGCACATCATTTTAGACTCCTTGAAAGAGAGCTCGACGCTCTCTCTTTAGGGGTGACTCCACCGACCTCCAATGGAGCCAGCAACGTCCCCGCCTTCATATCTGCTCTACTTCCTCACCCTTAGCCCAGGTTGGTTGGCTCTTCGGGGTGTCAGATAAGATTGATCTTCAGTGTGATCAATGGGACCAGCCACAATGGGTTGCCCAATGGTGATGGAAGTCTATCCTATTTGGCAATCATGAGAACTCTCCCGACCACTCGCCATCATGTGAAGAAGAACTTCCTCTTATGAGTAAACGATAACAACAGTCATTGGTCCGACCCTCTACTGATAATACTTACAAGGTAACACCATTTCGTCATGTACTTGAAGTATGAATGTTTCTTTTTCCTCTAACTTGACTCGCATCTGCAAGCCATGGACCACGAGGAGACTCAGCTTGAGGGTGGTCACTCGGTCAACACACATCCTAAGGATGTTGTTAACGCAGACGCACTTAAAAACAAGGAAATGGTCTTCAAAGTGACCGAAGTCATCAACCATACAGTAGACGGTGCCGATGGAGAGTAAGAGGCATCTTCCACCTTCGTGGATGCCCCTTTCAGCTGGCATGCCAAGTTCTACCCCCCTGAGGAGCAAACGGTTGCAAACCAAGGGAAAGCATATGCGCCTGACCTTTGCCAAAAGGAGATAGCAGAAAGACCAAGTGCTGGTCTCAAAATGATGTTAACGACAAGCACAATAAAACCCCAGCAAACTGCTTGCCAAAGGTCACATCCCCGTCTATTCAAAATGCCCCTAGCGAGACAGAGGTAAGTAACAAGGGCCAGTTCAACAAATCTGAATATCGTCTCTTGTTACCCCGATTCTTCTATTTAACCCTTATCTCTTCATTCTCCCAGGGTCTTGAGCCTTCTCCATGCTTGACTTCGATCGAGGACGATCCAGAGACTATCCTGGAAAGTGTCCTGGAAGAGGGAGACACCTCTAGGCCTCCCTCGCCGTTGATCGACATTCCAATCAATGTTAAAGAGCCATCAACCATTGAGCATGACAGCCTTACAACCGCTATTCGAGATGCTCTCAAGGCTCCCCCTTCGGACAGCAAGGACTTCTACGATTGATAGTCATATATTTATGAGTCTATTTGATGTTTAATTCATTACCTATATTTACTTTATTGTTATATAATTGAGTATTTAATTTATTGTTTTATAGGTTTTGTTGAGAAATAAAGAAAAAAGAAATAAAAGAGGGATTCTTAGCTCAATATGGATTAAAGGAGTTTTGTGCAATTAAAGAAGCCTAGTCCCGTGTGGACTCTAGGAGGTTAATTGAGGGACATATATAAACCTATTTTAGGTTTTGAGAAGGCTAACCAGAAATTAAGGAGAGAAATCTCGGGCAAAAGGAGAAGTAGCTGCAAGGAGGGTTTCATCCCAGGTTTCGATCCATCGAAGCTGGACGCCAGATCCTGTTCTTCTTCACTTCTTGATCTGTAAACTCTATGCTTATTTTTGGTTCACTTATTATGACTTTTAGTAGCTAAATAGCTTGTTAGGGGGCAGCTTGAAGCCCTGTACATAAAGTCTTTCTAATTCATACACTTTAATCTAGTTTTGCATATTCAATTCGAATGAGATTTCTTTTTCTACGTGACTCACCGTATGAATTCTTGTATGTTTGCTTTGGTGGCTAACTTAGTATGCATGCTAGCATTCTATTGTCATGAGATACGGGTAACTGAAGATTATGCTTCTTCCACTAGATTCTCTATAGCGATACACCGATTTTACCATCGGGTGATTGAAATCCTAGGTCTAGAAGAACACGCCCATTGTGTACCTGTGAACCTTTGTAGATTCTTAAACCTTTTTTTGAACTTAATGTTTTCTTCTTTGTAAACCTTGGGGTCTAATGACTATGGGTTTAATAGAGGGATAGATGTGGAGGAGGTCCATGGCAAACTCACATAGGCATAAAGATTAGGTAATAGGATGTGTCGTGTCTATCGATCATCCTGAGAACTTTCATTGATTGAATATGTACCCAAGATTAAGTATGTGTTAGAGAGATGGAATGATGGTGGTGGATTGCATTCATCTTAACCCATTTATCATATAGTTTAAACTCAATTGTATTCATAATCATATTTACTTTCAGCATTTATATTTTGCATTAGCTATAGCTTCGCTGATTCAGTTCGGTAACCAAAACAACTCTGAACACCCTATAATTTTGTGTGGTTGTCTGCCACTGTGTCTAATTTATTGTATCCAACTTTAGTAGTATTTGAGTAAGTCTAGATTAGGGTCATTGTGTCATTAGTGTACTATAGTCGAGTTTTTCAGCATTTTACTTTCATATTAGGATTTGGTTTCACCAACTCTTCGTGTTCGATAACCCCTATTTATCATACTATGTTAATATATCCAAATGGAGAATAACGTATCTTTGCATATGTGTTTACCCACTTATCAATGATCCTAGTGTTGAATTTTCCCAGGCCTCAAGCGCATATGGGGTTGTTATCGATGTCACATCCATCTCTGCTCAGACTTGCGAACTCGGGGAGTTGTTTAACAAGTTCATGACCACATCCTCCAGCCCAACAGAGATTACTCTCGCTAAGAGTAATATCCGGGGCCTTCTCAAGATCGATCTCGATGACCCTGAAGTTCTCAAGGTAATCCTGGGTTAAGTCACGGGGCTACTACAAATTACTCCCTATGAGCTTATTCCTCTGATGACTCGGTACCAATAGAACCTCCAACACCTCCAAGGGTTGCAAGCTGAAAAGAATGACATGTCCCGTCGCCTGGAATAATATTATGAGATCAGGAGGGAGCGAGCATAAATCGTACACTCTGACCGCTGCCAACTCCAGGATTTCCTCAAGAGTGTCGAGGATCAAAACAATGTCTTCGCTGAGAAAGAGGTAGAACTAACCAGGCTCCAAGCAGAGGTGGCTGCCCTGCATGCCGCCTCCAGCCCAGCTAGTGCGGCCGCCGAGTAATTGCTGCAAGAGAACACTGCTGGGGTCAATGCTCTAAAAGTGGTTGAGAAGGATTCTCTTTATCCTTTAAAGCATTCACATAAACGTGGGTCAAAAGTATGAGCATGTTAAAGTGGAGCTTAAACTGATCATTATCCACATGTTAATTTGGGCTTCTTTTTGTAAATCGATATTTATTAATGCCTTTGGGCCATTTGTTATTAAGCCCCAAATTTTGCACTAACAACAATATTAACTTACATGGAGATGTGTTCAGGCTTCTGGCATAAGCTCATAGACTAACTTGGTATATTCAAAGTGGGCCTCAGGTGCAGGCCTTATTTGGGACCTTCGACATGATTTGTACCAAACCAACTAACAAGCTTAGCCCATTTAGTCAATTAATCAATTGTAAATTTTGAATTTGCAATCGTGCCATCAAATCAATCATGTCGCTCTCCGTCTACCGAGGAACACACCTTCTCTTCCCAACCGCCTAGGAATAAATGACAGTAATCAACATTTCTCAGAAAAGATGAACCGTCATTAAGGCGGTTAGAATCTCGAAGTAAACGCATTTTCACCCTTAGTAGGTGCTTCGAAACGATCCTTTTATTGCTTCATTCTCATACAGAGCATCTAGGGTTAGGACTCCTATAGAAACCCTTCTTTAGTCGAGACCCAGAACAACCATCTCTTATTCTTAGTCAAGGCCAAGATGTTCATTTCAGAGTATTTCCTCCAATTTTGCAAAAAAGTGTTTCCACCAAATTCCATTCCTCGTGCCTCAAACCTTTGATAATAATATCCATGCCCAAACTTGGGCTAGGTAGTGATATCTACGCTCATGTTTCACCTTCGTAAAGCTGCCCCTAGACTTCTAGGGGTAGTAAAGGCTTAACGTCGGGGATGGTTCCTCGTCATCGAAGCTCGCAAGCAGCAGCTCTACATTTTTCTTTCAAAGGAGTTGGACACATCTCTTACCCACACTCCTCTTGGGGGAAGAACAAGGAAATGTTATGCTACCACTCCACATTTATGCCCATAGTTCTGAGGGGAGTTAGTCTGCGAGCAATTGACGACAGCTGGGTCGTTCCCGGGGAGACGCGAAGGTCGGGACTACCTCATCAATGTCAATGATAATTGACCAACAAGGATTCTTTCTTCCCCTTTTGGTGGTATTTGGCCTGGTGTTCTAGTCCCCTTTCTTTGCTTTTGTTGTATGCTCCTTCTTCTTTTAGCAGACCTTTTGGTTTGGGCTTGCATGTCCCTTGTTCTTTTCCATGGTATTAGAGCTTAAGGCCGCAAAGCCTTTGTAATAGTTATTAGTTTGCAATAAACTCAATTCCATGTACTTTTTATGTTTGTTTTGTAGTACTTTACTAATTCTGCCTTAGCTTTGTAGAACAAATTAGCTATGTATTCATTCAAACTTAGAGAAAACTTTACAATAGAAATTACAAAATAAATAAGTCAAAAATGGGCCACAAAGATTGGCTTTCACAGTATACTATATGGGTTTCCCCTTGGGTTTGATCAGGCAAGCAATAATAAGTGAGCGTGAGCAAACCCAGTTATGCTGCCTTTGGCGGAAGATCGTATTCCCATACTGGCGTGATATACTTCTTAAGGAAGCGACCATTTATTGGATTCACATGAATCATACCATTGCGATCGAGAAGAAGAATGACCCCGCGTCCCAAGAGGTGATTGATTACATATGGTCTCTCCCACTTGTATGACCATTTACCCTAGTCTTCGATCTTCTCGCCAAGGGGTAAAATCACCCTCCAGACCAACTCTGCTTCTACAAAACTTATGCCCCTTGTACAGTTGTCGTAGGAACGAGATACCTTTTTCTTTTTGGCACACAAGTGTTCGTAGGGCTCTAGCCTCTGCTCATCCAAGTCTTTGAGCTCCTGCCATATTGCTTGGAAGTAGTCTTCGCCAATTAGGTCGAGTTGTTCTATAATTCTCAGAGATTGGACGTTGAGTTCCAAAGGTAAGATTGTATTGTGCCCGAACATTAAAGCATAAGGAGTAGTCGCTGTGGGGTTACGTTTGCTACTAAGATAAGCCCACAACGTATTGAACAAGTCTGCATGCCATAAGCGAGGGTTATCGGTGAGCATGCGTATGAGAATGTGCAAGATGAACTTATTACAAGCTTCAACCTGACCATTGGACTGAGCATAGTAAAGGGTGGAATGGAGGAAGTGAATGCCTAGATCTTGCATCAATGCGTCAACTTCTCCAAACATAAAAGGTGATCCTCTGTCTGAAACAAAGCATTATGGGATACCAAACTTGCAAATAATATCTTCGAATAAGAACTTACGAATGGTACCTGTCGATGCCACTTTTAAAGGTCTAGCCTCTACCCACTTTGTGAAGAAATCAGTAGCCACAGTAATGAACTTATGCCCCTCGGAAGAATGGGGGTGTATCATCTTAATCAAATCTAATGCCTAATCTCATGCGGGCCAAGACATGATGATTAGTTGCATAGGGACATTGGGGACCATCATCTCACAAGCTTGATGCTGGTGGCATGTAAGGCTTTGCAAGGTCATCATCTCTACTAGCCTTCATCGCTGCTGCTGCTACTGTTGGTTTCAAGAATCGTTCTGCTGCTTGCATCCACTTGTAGACTAATGAGTCCCTCGAGTTTAACTCTCGTGGACTGGTAGGCTAGTAGTACTGACGTGGAGAGACCACTTTTGGGCATACCTTGACCGCGTCCATCAGTGTCTCATAAGATATCTTCAAGCAACAACGGACTTTGCAGCGAAAGCAAAGTGCCACTGAGGATTCTGCTTTCGGGTCAACTTTTTCCTTACCCTTTGTAGAGGGTGTTGGTTTTGCCACCTTAGTTGATTCCCCCTCAGTATATAGGTCCACAGTCTCTTTCCTTTTTTGTTAAGATTAGACCTTTTCACTTCTATCTTGCCAACAACAAGGTTGTCACCAACGTCGGTGTCTTGAGCTGCTTTATCACCTTGATGCTCGATGGCTATCTTTCCCTCATCTATCTACTGTTGAATCTTGAATATCAAGCTGGTGCATTGTTCAGTCATGTGAGCCCAGTCATGATGGAAACAGCAGTAGGGAAGACTCTCCACACTAGCTGGGTCTGGAGAAGGCTCGTTAGGCACTTCAGCAATTTTCGCTTGTATCAGATAATTTAGGATCTCTGCTACTCGCAAAACATCATAAGTGAATCACTGCTTCAGTTTCCTTGTTGGCTCAGGTATCTTAACCAGCTCTGCCTTCGATGTTGGCACCACCTACTTAAGCTTCTTGTGGAATGGTGGCAACGATCTAGGATCAGTGCTTGATCCTTCTCCCTGGATGAAACTAATCACCCGATAATCTAGCAGGCTTTGGATGATATTCCTAAAACCAAAGCAAGAAGAGGTAATGCGTCAGAAATTGTTTTGGTACCTGTAAAAGTAATCACCTGGCCCCATATAGGCTAGATCTTCAAGTCTTTTCATAGACCTGTAATTGATCAGATCTTCCATGATTAGCTTATCAAGGATTTCATTCATGTGATCTTGGTTGAAGGTGTATCGCTTTGATGGCTGTTGTTCTCTGAGCTCTTCTTGGCTCTCTTGGCCTTCTCCCATCCTTCTTCGCCCTTCGCCTGGTTGGAAATCCTAGTATCTCCACCATATTGATCTATGGCTCAGAGAATGGGTGAGAATCAACCAACGAGACCGTCTTTGGCGACATCTCTAAGGCAAGCTTACCTTCATTGATCCACTTTTGGATCTGGTCTTTAAGTTTGACACAATCTTAGGTGGCAATAAACTTGTTCAGCGAGACATGCTTAGTGCTAAGGAACAGAGGGTGGTACTGGTCTTCTAGGCCATTGATCGCCATGTTTATGATGTCATCTTTTGCCAGGGGAGTCTTGCACAAAGTGTACTCTGATCTGAAGTGGTGTAAGAAAGTCATTGGGCTTTCAGATGGTGTCTGACATATGGCCACCAGGTTACTTATACTGGTCTCTGGTAGTGTTGTTTCAAAATGATCGACAAATAACTTTTCCTTATCAGCCCACTCTGTTATGGACTATGGGTCGATGCCAGTGTACTAGATCAATGCTTAGCCAGACAAGGAAGAACCGAAAACCCTCTGTTTTAGTTGTCGGTCTTCTCCCCAAGGTCTAAGCTGCAATGTGAAATAAATCAAGTCAGTTGATGCACTCCCACTTCCATCCCCACTGAAGGTTTGGAAGTTGATTTGCTTATAGTTCCTACGCCATTGCCAATTTATGTTGATACCTCCCACCGCGGGGAAATGACTCTCATAGGAGTAGTGTGGCTTGGTGACTTGGATGTTGCATTGCTCTATGAACGCGTTAAAATTTTCCTACCAGGCGGTTGGGAACACGTTCTCTTGTTGCTGAGCTCTTGCGAAGTCGGACTGGACTTGTGAGTTGCCCAATGTTATTGTCAGCCCTTTTGAACATGTCCAGCATGTCCTTCTTCAATCGCGCTAGTGCAACCTTGACAACGTGCAAATTCTCCGCCTGCACCTTGTCTTGCCCTTCAACTAGGGTTGCGAGCTGAGTCCTGTAAGTGGCTTGTTCCTTTAAGCCCTTAGCGAACTCGAACCTAAGGGTGACCTCTTCAGCATTTGTGGCCTATGTTCTCTTGCCATTGTCAACGAGTAAAGATGCTTGATCGGTTAGTTTTGGTTGATGAGATCGAGTTGTCCCGCCTGGTGCTAGTCACGTTTGGTGGTGTACGACCGATAGTTCCCATACATTAAGCCCTTGATTTCTTCTTCAGACAGGAATGCAAACTCCATTGGTTGGCGTTGTGCAGTTTCAAATATTAAGTTTACTGTGTTTACGGAAAGTGCACGATACTCAGCAGATATGCTCTTGGTAGACCGGTTGAGGATGTTTGTGACACTGAGGGTAAGCCCTTCGGTAAAGGTCCCATATTGTCGCTTAGAGACACAAAGTAGGTCTCATTGGGCATGCCAAAATGTTTGGCTCCAGATATCCTACGGTACTGAGAAGTCTTCAAACTGTCTCTTTTCTCGATCGTGTGTAGCTATGCATTCGGCGTGCCACTGCCATGAGACAGAATTTTTATTTTTTTTTAATGTTTTTGTTATATATATACCTAGATCAGGTGATCTTCTGAATATGATAGTTCTTGGCAGTACATGGCTGGGCAGAGAGCACTGCCCATTTTTTGTTTAATCCAATAAATCACAATGGGACATGTATCTGTGTAGATAACCTGATTGAGTTTCATTACGAGTTCGATCCAACAATGGCTTCAACTTTCCATGTGTGACTCACTCTCACAACTCTCTTACACACTCTTCGAATTCTCTGCTCCTCTCTCTCTTCTTTCAGCACTATTTGGCTCTAAATATCCCAGGATACTGAAAAGTCTTCAAACTGTCTCTTTCTCGACCGTGTGTAGGTGTGCGTTCGGCGTGCCATTGTTGTGGGGCAGAATGTTGATTGTAGCGTTGGCCGCTACTTGACTTCTAAGAAGTGATTAAGGACGGGGAGAGCACCAACCCCGTCCAATCTATCCTTTTCGCTTAAGTGACTTAGGACTTTGCTTCTTCGCGTCTTTAGCTGAGCCACGGAAATCGATACTCTACAACTCATTCGGTGTGAAGCAGAGCAATCTCCTTGATGAGTGTTGAGAACACAGGGGTTTGCTTCCTTGAATCTTCAGAAGTTCACGCTCCTTCGGGTGAATATCTTTTGATCACCGGTTGCTAGGGTTTCTCGAGACGAGAAGGTTGTTTTGCTGAGAGAAAAAGCTGTATGATGCGTGGGTGCTTGATTGTGTCAAGATTTCCTCTATATATAGAAAAATATGATAACTTGTGGTAGTAGACTTAAGATTCCTTGCACTTAGACTAACTTAATGACTCTAATGCTCGAGATTCTTACTTCCTAGGTCTTTCAATTAGAATCTAAGACTTGATAAGAACCTTAGGGAATCCTTCCGTCTTTAGGAAAGGTCACTGTTTCTCGCGCAGGCCGCTGGTATCGGCTGATTTCTATATAAAAAAAATTAAAATAAAGACTGTTTATTTTGGCCCCGAACAAATACAAGATAAATCAGTTCTCTTTCACGGTTTCACAAGCTTCGATCTACTGGTCTCTCAACTTCCCTCACCCACCCTAACATGCAGTGACAAGGTCTCGAGTCTAAGTTCAATTTCATTTCCCATGACTGGGAAGTGATTCCCATCATTCACTTCAACATCATGACACTTCCAAGTTTCATGCCCAACCAACATTTCCACAAGATCTAGAAGATGCAGGCCGCATGCTCCAAGTTTAGTGAACTAAGTCGACCACCATCAAGAATTTTATTGAAACTTAACCAAAGAGTAAGACACGTGTCTAGTTATAATTGGATTAGGGTAAAAATGGGTAGCACCCGCTACCCAGTGTTGGGCAGCGATGAGTCATCTTTTTGAATACATGTCCTTATAGCTTCATCATATATTAATATGAATTTCAACATGATCTTCCTCATGGCAACAAAACTTCGCTGACTGGACCATGGTTGACCACCCACCCTCCTCAACCGTCGGTGGGCCCGAGTGACAGAGCTGACTTAGAGGCAATGAGTAAAATATCGAATATCAAAGATATATTGATTGTCCAAAATAAGGATATTTCTATAGGAATATCGATTCAATAAAAAATCGACAGAAATTGAGATAAATGCATGAAAATTTGTATTTGAAATTTATGAGATTCTTATATGATCAATATGTGTTTTAAAACTTGTAAGTTGTATTTTATTGATTATTTATATAGATTATTTAATTGAGCTTTTGGGTTATTAGCGTGGATGGTTTTGTGCTTTTGATTTAGTGTGATCAACATATATGTAAAGTTAAAATCTCGGATAAATTCGAAAATATGGAGGATTTCGATGATATATCGAAAAATGTCGAATATTTTGTGAAATATCGGACAAAAGATATTGATATATCGGATTACTATCGGGAAGTCTAAAACATAGAAGTATCGCGGAAATATCGAAAATATTATCGGTATTTCATTCCTTGCTTAGAGGAGGTGTCCATGCTGAGAGAGGGTTCATTGGTGACACCTTGAGTTGATGAAATGCGGCATGTGACACACATGCAGGGTAACCCTCTATTTGAGGGAACCCCCACTAACGCATTTACTGTTTTGCAAGTTGATCAAGAGGATTAGCAACCATTCTCAGGACCTTTGGGTCCATCGATGGTGGATGTCGAACCACATGTGGCCGCATTAGACATACTATTTTCTTCAGTCATGCAGCTTGTGGGTGCTAAGGGCAGCCCTACTGGCACTTCTGCTTTGTCAGCCGTTGGCCAAGATTCAACAGGCAGGATGACTCCGGAGATCACAAGGCCCGTGGAACCAGTAGTGAATGCTCCAAAGCTGATGATTGGATTGACCCAGACGACTGGGCAAGTAGAAAATATCTCGGGTCATGAAAAGGATTGACTTTCCTGGTCAGCCGGTCACCCAGAAGAGTATAGGAAGTCTCCCCAACAGCAAGAAGGGGAAGTCCAAGCTAGGGCTTCCTCTGAAGCCCCATAAACATGAGTCCCCACAGAATAGGCCTATTCTACTACTAGTGGACATGTATGTTGAGGAGTTGCGTAGCAACGTGACTCAATAGAGAAGGTGTCTAGCTAATTAAGAAGTGGTACATTTGATTTTTGATAGTTACCCGTGTTACTCCGGTTTGTTAGTCTAGGGTGTTTTATGCTTCACAATGTATTTTAGTATAGTAATACTTCATGACTTTTTTTTGTTGGACCAAGTAATTCGATAAAGTTCTGTATTACTCACATTTTTTTAATAGATATTTGATCGACCTTCTAAAAAAAATAATCACAGAGGACATTAATATATATTTTCCATCTTGATTGAACTCGCTAATGTAGCTAAACAAAAGTAGCATGAAAACACAATAGTTCTTTAGGTAATTTTTTTATCCAATATACTATAGTATGTCGTTTAGCACGTAGTATCAAAATAACAACGCCTTACCAATTAGCGTTTCAAAGGGATTTCAAAAGTTATTGTGAAAAGTGATTCAAAAAACTCTTCATCATGTGCGCCAACAACAACTTTAGCGTTTCTTTATCAAAAAAAGAAGAAGAAATTAAGCGTTTCTCATAGATTTTAAGAGAAAGCAAGTTTAAGAGGACTCGGTTCTAGTCATCAATTGTGTACGCACATCCATAACAACTTTCGATTTTAAGATAAAGCAAGTCTAAGATGACTCGGTTCTAGTCATCAAATGTTTACGCACATACATATACAAAGAAGATATCTTCATTAGCAAGTTTAAGGAACAGGTACAACTCGCTTGTTATTCAATGATCAAATGATCACGCCTTCTTCGGTGAAAATTGGTTATCAATTATTGTTCATATTTTACATTAATACCTCATTTTTCATATTTGACAAAAAAAAGGAAAAAAAATCACACTATATATTGATTAAAATGGGTGATAATTATTTCCTTTCATTGATAAACCTCCAAGCTAAAAGTAGTACATACATTGCATTACAAAAGTAACCCCATTCGCAGGACTAAGGAAACAAAAGATGAGACATATACTACTCTGTATAAACAATACTAAGCTCAACTTATTGTCAAGCTTACTAGAACCTTATGAAAAGTAATAAGGAAGAGAATAGAGAGTCTAAAAGCACCACGACATGTAATTGTGGTATGCAATTCGGACTCTTCATCACGAGTACCTAACACAAAGTAAAAGTAAACAAGTGGCATAAAAGATAAACTAATACTTAGAATTGAGCATAGGCAAAACCCTAACCCCAAAAAAAAACACAAAGATAAAGCCTAGAGAGAACAAACCCACTTAGCAGGCCTAAACCAAGAAATTGTGATCCAACCGACAATCAGCCAACACACCTACTCGACTACTGCTTCTTCCCCGCCTACCTGTCGTGTCGTGATCCCATTTGCACAACCACGTTGCCTCCATCCGACCACGCCGCCGCACCAAAACCAATCAAAACCACGACATCCACACTAGGCCAGTCCCCAATTGAAACATCCAAGAAGCAGCAACGAACCAAAACGCCACTGACAAAAGAGAAGCTCCCAATGACGACCTCCTAACGATGCTAACAATCACGGAATGCCTCGCACGCCGCCAGAAAGAGCCACAAAATCCTGAAGATAACCAAACTAGGGACATGCACCTCCCTCAGCAAAATTAGGTCTTGACTTCCCACCGACAGCAAACCATAAGACAAAGCATGGACAAAAGGCTAGCCCAGGTCTAGATCACCGCCGGTGAGATTTGTTGGTACTATAGGGTATCTGTTGGATTCATGTGTTAATTATTTCCTAATGATACATCTCATACCATTATCAGTTATATTGCTCGTGACTCGAATGTAATGTCATCCTTAGATTTATATCCGAACGTAACTCATCAATAAAGACCTTGTATATTTGTCTATAATTTAGATGCTTGGTTCAGTTGGTTAGACTCTACATGGGATGATTATAATGTTTGATATGCATCTTCTCATAATTCATTTTAGGAATTTTCTATCTAATTTTTAAATTGCAAACCAAATTTCAAATCTAAATGAATAATAGGACCCACTATTGAAATCATTGACTAGTCTCCTCAAACTTAACCATGTGCATTAGATGCCAATATTTTAGTGTCTTTACTTTTGGTCAATGATTCAACTTTCAATGTACTATGCACTATTCATTAATTAGATGTTTTCATCCACATGTAAGCAAAGAATGAAATATCGATAATATCTTTGATATTTTCGTGTTTTGGACTTCCCGATATTAATCCTACATATCAATATCTTTTGTCCGATATTTCTCAAAATATTCGACATTTTTTTATATATCGTCGAAATTCTCGATATTTTCGAATTTATCAGAGATTTTGACTTTACATATATGTTGATCACACTAATTCAAAAGCACAAAAACATCCACGCTAATAACTCAAAATCTCAATCAAATAATCTATATAAATAATCAACAAAATACAACTTACAAGTTTCAAAACACATATTAATCATATAAGAATCTTATAAAGTTCAAATACAAATTTTCATGTATTTATCTCAATTTTCGTCGATTTTTTATTAAATCGATATTCCTATCGAAATATCCATATTTTGGACAATCGATATATTTTCGATATTCGATATTTTACTTCCTGCATGTAAGTGGTCCAATAATTCATTTGTCTTCACATATTTTTCGATTCGTAATTCAAAGTCTTTATAGGTCCGAAACGATCACTAAGTCATTCGTTATAAAGACCTTGTATTTTTGTCTATAACTTAGATGCTTGGTTGAGTTGGTTGGACTCTACATGAAATGATTATAATGTTTGATATGCATTTTCTCATAATTCATTTTAGGAATTTTCTATCTAATTTTTGAATTGCAAATCAAATTTTAAATCTAAATGAATAATGGGATCCACTATTGAAATCATTGATTAGTCTCCTCAAATTTAACCATGTGCATTAGATGCCAAGATTTTAGTGTCTTTACTTTTGTTCAATGATTCAACTTCCAATATACTATGCACTATTCATTAATTTTCATCCACATGTAAGTGGTCCAATAATTAATTTGTCTTCATATCTTTTTTTATCTGTAATTCAAAGTTTTTATAGGTCTGAAACGATCACCAAATCATTTGAAGTAGTTTATTTGAAATTTTTATAGTCACTTATCAATTTATTCAACATCAAAGTGTTAATTAAAGATAATAAAAATTAATTTTTTTCTAATCACAATCTTCAATATAAAGCTAACTGAATATAAAATATAAAGTTATTTTAGTTGATGGTGATGAGACTATTGACTTTCTAATTACAATCTTCAATATAAAGCTAAATGAATATAAAATATAAAGTTACTTTAGTTGATGGTGATGAGACTATTCACCTTGTTTTTTTTGAATGATAGTGTCAATTCAATTCTTATTTAGATATATAGTTTAATTTCAAACTAACTTGATTTCTCATAAATAATAAAGAATGGTCTCATATTCATTCTCACTTTATGAAAAACATTGGATGCCACATTTTGCTATGAACAACACCCTAGAATTTAACACTCAGTTGTCTTTTATCATTTTTTATTTATAAATCTTTTATAAAGAGAATTATAAGATTTCATTCTTACTCTCTGTCATTATTCGAATTGAGAACGTAGTAGACTACTTCTTAGATAATGGTACTCTTACCACTTAAGTTAGCCAACTTTATTATTTTTTTTTCCATGCGATGTCAACGATCATGCAATATAATATTTTGTTATAATTGAAAATCATAGTTGGGCTAGGAAGTCAATTGACCCTTCAACTCTAAAAGTAAGGTTTTGCTTGACCGATGGGCTAAAACTTAGTCAAGCCGGTGATGTAGTTGAGTAAGGTTGTGGGTCGACTAAGACTTAGTATCAGAGCGTACTCAAATTCAGACTTTATTTGTTATCGGTTTTAATTTTTTTTTTAATAAAAGAAGAAAAATTTACAAAGAGGATCATCTAGGGAAACCATGGCCTTCCAGGTCATAGCTAAGGGCTAATCTAGCAGCAGCATTAAAACTCTTGGGCAACTAGCATTGTTAAAATCATATCGATTTCAGTTTTTAATGGTGATTTCTGACTTTCTCTCTACTATTTGTTTCTCCCATGATACAGTTTATGGTTGACTTTTTGCAACCGAGAAACTATCTACCGTTGTAAATGCTCGTTGACATCATCTATTTTGATAACTCTCTCGGTTACTTGATTGTTGTTACTTACGATGCTTTTGTGCATCGTATTACATTCGATGTTTATTGCACCATTTTATGTCTTATTTGCTTTGTTTTGATACTTGTATTGTTTCCTAATACAATGTCATCTAATAGATTGTTGGATCCTTCAACTTCCAAAAAGTCGTGAGAAATCATGGTTAATTATATTAAATATTAAATAATGACTGCGATCATTATCAAACAAATTTACTTAAATGTAACTTCAAATTCACGTTTATTATAGTAAATTCTTTAATCCAAATCTCGTCCACATATTAACGGATAAATTATTCGATCAATATTTACATACATGCAAGTTTCTCGAAAGTTATTTTCGCGATAATAGTTATGAGATTTATTTTTTATAAATATATTAAACTCAAAAAGAAAGAAGTAAAATGACTAAATCAAAGTGTCTAATCAAAGTGAGGCAGGCAGCCTGTGGCACCACCCGTGAATACCTACCTCATTCAAAGAGCATGGGCTTCATATTATGCAGTTATGGCAAATAAAGGTGCTTCTTCGAGTGCCTCAAAGCAGTTCATTCCCTAAATCCTAGCGATTAGTGGCGCAAAGGCCTCAGATATGCAATGAAATTATTGCCTAACCTAGTAATCGGCTTCTATATGTATCTCATCTCATATCATATCGCCCGCAACAGACATATAAACGTCACTGCCTCCTCAGCGATTGGTCACCTTTGAGCAAAGCTCACAAGCTTAAGCAAACTCACAAGGCCTCAGAAAAAAAATCCACAGGGAAATACTCTCAGCGATGGAGGCGGAGGTGAAGCAGGAGCTTGTGGACGACGGTCCGCACTCTACGCCGGAGCCGAAGAAGCCGAAGAGCGGCGGCGAGTTTCAGGTGCCGGAGACGGTAATCGCGCTCGACACCAGCAGCGACGACGACGACTCGGACACGGAGGAGTACGGCGGCTCCGGGAAGAGCGACGTCGTTTCGGGACGCGTGTTGAAGAAGCGGAAGCTGAACGAGATGGGAGTGATCATGCCGGTGATGGATCGTGTTCCGGCGCCGGAGGAGGAGGTGGTGGTGGAGGAGGCGGTGGAGGTGCCGAGAATGTTGCTGGCGCCGCCGCCGAGTACGGAGTCGCGGAGCGGTGCGATGACTGTGAACTATTGTAAACAGTTCTGGAAGGCTGGTGAATTCGAACTGGTTTCTAGTGCAGAAACGGAGTCTGCTTCTAGTAATTTTACTACTGCTCTTATAGGAGTTTTGATGTTAATTATGAGTTTTGTAGGTTAACATGTTTGAGTAGAAGAGTCATTAGTAACATGCAAGAGTGAATTTGGCTTTGAAACAAGGCTTAGTTCTCTAATCATAGTGTATTGCAGAGTTGTAGCTGTCTTAGTTGAAGATTTGTCATGATTTGTGATGTTTTGAAATATGCAGTTGGTATGGACCATGTTAGAATTCATCCAAAGTTTCTGCATACTAATGCAACCAGTCACAAGTGGGCTCTCGGAGGTATAATTGAATTCGATTCATCTATTGCCTTGTACTTGATTTTGTATCACTATGCTTAGTGCAAGAGTTGTGACCTTAGTGATGTTTTTTTGCAGCTTTTGCCGAGTTGTTAGACAATGCACTAGATGAGGTAGTCATTTCTCCCCGTTATTTTGTTATCAGTGTCTTCTATGCTTGCCTTCCTCTCCTTTTGGACATATTTTTCTGCTTCTGTGTCAGGTTTGCTCTGGTGCTACTCGTGTTAATATAGATATACTTGAGAATAAAAAAGATGGAAGCAAAATGTTGTTAATTGAAGGTGATCAGTTTTATCGACTTTATTGTCGGATGTGTTTCCATAGAACGCTAAGACGTTTCAATTTAGTCCTCATTTTTTCTTTCTTTCTGTCTTTCAAAAACTTTTGTAGACAATGGTGGTGGGATGAATCCAGATAAGATACGAGACTGCATGTCATTGGGGTTTTCTAAGAAAACCCAAATTGCAAACACAATTGGACAGTGTATGCAACCAAATTTTATCAAAAAAAGTCATTTTCATTTACGTATTTCTCAAAACATTGATGTTAGTTGCTTGTTTATACAGATGGAAATGGCTTCAAAACAAGTACAATGAGGCTTGGGGCAGATGTTATAGTGTTCTCTCGTTGTTCTGGAAAAGACAACAACTGGTTTATTTCTGCTAGTGTTTTATCCGTCATTTCTTATTATTTTGTCTTTACTTCTGACTTCTGAGAGTCTGATACTAATCGATACATTTTGCTTTGCTGTAGTTGGGCCACACAAAGCATTGGATTGCTGTCCTACACATTTTTGAGGAGCACAGGAAAGGAAGATACTGTAGTTCCCATGGTAATGACATTTATATTGTCTTTGAATTTTGTGTGCAACTTGTTTTTGGTGATTTAGTTATTCTGAAAATATCCATCAAATCTTAAAAGATTAGCCTAGAGTGAGCTTGCGCCAGTTGAGACTCTTTGAGGTCTCGTTGATATTTAAACCATTTATAAATTAAGATTATGTGGTTTTGAATTCCTCCCACTGTCCTCCCCTCCTTCCTATAATAACATGTTTGGTGTAGTCGCCTGGTCAGATAGTTTACATTAACCCGTCTTTAACCGTCTCTAGCTAGACCAAAATTTCTTTCGGGGATGTTATGTTGAGGAGCTAAGATATTGTCAAACTAACCTTGTTGAGGAAATAAAGCTGTAGGATGATGATAGGTTGGAGCATCTGGAATTTGAGGTGGACTCTAATATTAGGATGCTGGTGTAATTGATTAGTTGCCCTTCTATTTTTAATGGTTGTGTGCTTTCTTTATTGCTGGGCCTTTATTAAAACTAATGTGTTCTTTTTCCTGTCAAATAAAAGCTTGATTATGAGAAAAGACAAGGAAGTTGGACCAAAATGATACGATCATCTCCCAGTGACTGGAACAAAAATGTGGAAACAATACTTCAGTGGTCGCCATTTTCTAGAGAAGAAGATTTGGACCATCAGGTACTTCCTTATTACAAACAGGTTACAGTTTGTGGCCATTTTGTATTTCTTGCTTTGTCATCAAATTCCATGTACCTTTTCTCGCAGTTTTATATGATGAAAAACCAAGGTACTCGGATAATCATATACAATCTTTGGGAGGATGATGAAGGACAGTTGGAGCTTGATTTTGAATCTGATCCACATGTATGTTGATTCTTGAATTATATCATTTTTGTACTCTTTTTGTTCATTGTTTTCCCATCTGGCAGAAATTTATGTGGTGTCTAGTTGTGCAGGATATTCAAGTCAGAGGTGTCAACCGTGATGAGAAGAATATACAAATGGCTAAACAGTTTCCTAATTCTCGTCATTTTTTGACCTACCGGCACTCATTGAGGGTAAGTCATATTTAACTGCTCTGTGCAGCTAATTTTCCGTCAGATTTTGTTGCCTAGCTCTTTGTAGCACTGTCGGTGAATCCATCTAGTATCTAACCAAGTCAAAATTTGCTCTAACCGCAATAAATTAGAGTGACACATGAAGATGATTCTGTATCATAGGCCCTGATCAAACTTGAAGTCAGAACAATTCTCCATTCATTGTTTATGTTTTAATAATAATTACTTCATTTTGATGCCAGAGTTATGCAGCAATTCTATATTTGCGACTGCCCATTGACTTCCGAATTATTCTGCGTGGGAAAGATGTTGAGCATCACAACATAGTGAATGATATGATGATCTCTCAAAGAGTCACATATAGGCCACAACCGAGTACTGCAGATGGGATTCCCAAGGATGCAAATGTATTATATTGTTTAAAATTTATAATTTTCCGGTTCACTCCTACTTTTGTTAGTGATTTCTGATTCCATGCAACTGTTAAAAACAGATGGCAGCTACCGTCACCATTGGGTTTGTGAAGGATGCAATACATCATATCGATGTCCAAGGGTTTAATGTTTATCATAAGAACCGATTGATTAAGGTACTTTTAATTTTTTTTTTCTTTCAGTTATTTGTCACGTTTGTTGCATCTGCTGTTTGAGCAGCAGTGGTTTATATCATTCTTAAGAGTGGGTTGTCATGGAACTTTTGAGACATTTTTTTGCACTTTGCTAGCCATTTTGGAGGCTTTGGAATGCTGCAGGAAGTGATGGCCGTGGTGTAATAGGTATTGTTTCCATCGAAGTTCCTTTGCTGGAACTAAGTTGCTTTAAAGAAGTTTGAATCTGATGCTTTTTATCTTGCAGGTCTGCTAGAAGCCAATTTCGTTGAACCAGCTCATGACAAGCAGGGGTTCGAGCGTACAACAATTCTTTCAAGACTTGAGGCAAAATTAATCCAAATGCAAAAGACATACTGGTTTGTGGTCTACTGGTTTGATTGTTGACAATGTTCTTTGTCCAGATTCTTGCCTGTTTTGATACTTAGAATGGACAATTGCATATGTAGGTCTACCAATTGTCATAGAATTGGATATGCTGCTCGACGTAACAAGAAGGCTAACAATGCTGAATATAAAGGTATGTTATGGACACTACAATTTATAACGCAGCAGGGGAAATATATTTGTTTCATTTTCTATTGATGTTGCAGTTATGTATTATGCCTAAAAACCAAGTCTATCTTATCCAACTGTAATTCTTCATTTGTAGAGAGTTCTCCTGATATTCCCTCGGAAAGGGACAGTATCATATCAAGTGGCAAGAGACCACATTCAGTTTCAGGCACATTTGGTTCAAAAGCAGCAGACTATGGACGTGGAAATGTACATGGGTCTGGTAAAGGCAAAGATACTGTGCGAATGCGCACAAAGTCGACCCCCACGATATCTGGCGAAGAATCAAGCTCCTCTGAAGCAACGCTACCTTCACCAGTCAATGTTAAGGGCGGAAGATTGCAGAAAAAGCAATTGAATGGTGGTAGGGAATCAAGGGACAAAGATATACATGTTGCTGTATGTAATAAGGAAGCAAATGACAGTGCTCACAATGCATTCACCGCCGGGCATCATTCTGGGAAAGATGGTCCAGTTGTAACTACATTATCTTCAGATATGGATGATAATGAATTTCAACAAGATTGTACACCAAGATCCAAGTCAAAGGTTACTAACATTCACTACAGTAACAATTCTTACATTGCAAAATATTAGTAATACTTGTCATGCAGGGCTTAGCTAAAGGTTTTTGTTTACTCAGCAGGGAAATGATTTTAATGAGGATTTGAGCATTGTGCAGCGATTGAGAAAAGAGAACCTTGAATTAAAAGAGAAGTACATGTTCTGCCCTGTACACCTGTTCTTTTCACCATCCTACTTGGCAGTCATTCTCATCAATTTCATTCTGTGTAGATTGAAGAAACAGGACAAAGGAGATGTAGCTCGACTGCTTAAGGACTTGCAGCTTGAAAGGGACAAGTGCAAGGCTCTTGAGGATAAGGTTCTCTAAAGTTTATCTTATTTGAAATAGCAAGAAAACTGGGCAGTTCCTCTTGTAATATTTATTTATATGATATTATTACCTGTCTTTGACAGCTCAAAGAAGCAGAGAAACAGATCGAGTTCTTGAACAAGGAACAAGATAGTCTAATTGACATATTCACAGAGGAGAGGCAGCGACGAGATGAACAAGAAAACAACTTGAGAGTGAAGCTGAATGTAAACTCCATTCTTCGAGTTTGTGTTTTATGTTTTCTGTTTCAACTTCTTAAGATTATCAGCCTTTCTTATTTGGTCATTGTATTTCCAGGATGCATCTAATACGATTGAAGAGTTGGTTGATAGGATAAAGGAGCTGGAAAGGAGGAAAGACGTTTAAGTTAGAAGGTAAGATCATCAACGAGGGCATACTGTGCAGTAGTCTAGGATAGTCGACCACAGCTTGATCGACAGTTGTATTTGGTTGAACTGATGACTTAGAGCAAGTGTAATTCGACCCAACTTTATACAGTAGTCTAGAGTAGGTCATGAGCATTTTTTTGGATAGTTCGTGAACAGTTCTCAGACCTCCTAACAATTTGGTTGGGTTGTATATCTTGTGCAAAAAGGAAAACCTGAGTTTGGTGAATGAACTAATATCTGGATACATATATTTTTGCCTAAAGATCATGTTGAAGGAGAAAAGTAGATTAGCAAGTAGATAGATTTGAAACTGTATTTTTTATTCATTGATAGATTTTTAAATATGTATTATAATCTGATACAAATTTCCAGGTAAATTAGGGATTGAGAGATTCTCTATATCTATACTAATTAGGACAAGACACATATAGATAACATGAGTAATTTCTTTAAACACTCTCTCTTGTGTCGCAATCCTAATGTATGATGCATAACCTGTTACCTCACTGAAAACATTGTCAAGTAAATAAAAACCTCTTGGGTAAAACAAAAGCTTGGTCGAAGGAAAAAAAAGTGCAATGCATCAACTACAAAAGCGACTACATGTGATGTAGACTTCCTCTTATGTCTATGAAATGAACTTCCCTTGATCAGTAACTCAATCTTGGAGTTTAGACAATCTTTGCATACCAATACGTTTCACATGCTTTGCAAATTTAGATTTAGGTAATGACTTGGTGAACAAATCTGCAGCATTATCGGTCGAACATATCTGATTCACATGAATGTTCAACAGCTGTTGTTGTTGCTGATTAAACAAAAACTTCGGCGATATGTGCTTTGTATGATCACCCTTGATGTATCCCAACTTCATTTGTTCAATGCAAGCTGCATTGTCCTCGAAGATACAAGTCGGTGTTGAAGTGGTGGATGGTAATCCACTAGTTCCTCGAATGTGATGTATGATTGACCTAAATCAAACGCGTGGGCGCAGATTTGGATCTCCCTCTAGCTCCGCTCCCTTGGTTAATGAAAGAACCAGATCATAGGGGTTGCCTATGATCGTTGAAGGTTAAGACCCCCTTCCTCCAGTTTAACGTTGTCGTAGATCCTTGATAAGTTGCTGTCCTTGAGCCGTCATCGAGTATTCTGTCCAAAAGCCTGCAAAACATGTCTAAGTACGGGTGGTACCGCGCTTAGACCCTCAAATGCTTAAGTAAGTAAAGAACCAAGCATAAGCGTATATTAGGGTTGAATGAGTTACCTTTGCCAGGCTATGACTTCATGTATATAGTGATCGTTCAAGGTCTAAGCATAGTCTGTATAAGAATAGGACTACATACTTTTGGATATGAGGAATTCATTAAGGAATAGATCTTCATATCCAGGGCTAATCATGTTTCTAGATTACCACAAACCCTTTGGTGTAATCCCCTTAGAATTCGTACAAATCTTACTCTCATCCTCTAGGATTTCTGCCAATCCCTCGAGGTCTGATCGTATAATCCCTTGAAGCCGACCGTACTATCCCTCGAGGTTTGATCATGCAATCCCTCAAGGTCTGATTGTGCAGTACCTTGAGGTACAATCATACATTGGGATTGTCACACCATCTTACGAACATTTCAGAGGCTTCTACATCATTATCGATACTTCCAGAAACCTCTAGATTAATCGATTCATATTTGGAACCCTAATTGTATAGGCCCAAACCCATTATTCCAATTATCGGACCTCTTCTGCTTGCAGACCTGGGGGACCAGAATCCCTCCAGCTCGATGTCGCCAAATTTTGCTCCCACAAATACTCCCAAGGCACACTAAGTAGACCTTGTTAATTGGTGTGGCTTCATACTTCAACTAATTTGGCCTACAAAGACTTCAAAGTAATAATATTCAACATACTAAATCAAACTGAAAAAGAAACACATACCTTAGCCATGATCAATTCATGGAAGAAAAACTCCATTAAGAGATTCCCCATTCTTCATGCAAGCTTTCTTGTTCCCACAGGTCTTCCACTGGATACCTCGACATTCCAATAGACGAATCGTTCATGAACAAGAAGATGATAACGAGCTTCATAACTTGCTTAACTCAGATCCTTCAGCTTTCTGCATTAATGAGCTCATGAATGCTTGAAAATCCACTTATATCTTTCCTTGGAATCTTCCCTCAGCTTGGAACGCCAAATAAATCATTATAACTTGGTTTTCATAGAGAATGCTCAACAAATGGTCGTTGTTGAAATTTCTGGAAAATTTCTCAAGGTTTTTGAAAAATCCTCGGGGTCTGAAAAAATCCCCTGGTTTTTGAAAAACCCTCGAGCTCTGGAAAGCCCTCAATGTTTTTGCAGATTGCATACCTAGAAACCTTAGGGAAAACGAATGCTTTCCTTCAAACATGATCATCTTCTACCTTGCTTCATAGAACCACCTTAGGCATGTACTCTTGCCTAGCAAATCGATATTGACATCTTTCCTCATGCTCGATCAAACAGACATGAGTGAATAGTTCTTTCTTTTTTATTCTCACGTTTCAGAATAGATAGTTCAAAAACTTGGTGGCAATCTGCACCAACTCTGTGACACTTTCCTCAAGCTTTCTAGAAACTTCCTCCAGCTTTCCTCAAGCTTTCGAGCAATCACCCCCAGTTTTCATGGAAAACTTGGGGTTTTATGGAAAATTGTAACTTTTTTGAAAAATAACTTCTTTTTCTGAAAGTATTTAGCTTACGAAGCATTCCATCTATTTTCCTTGAGCTTTCGGGCAATAGATTTTTTGCCTTCGAGCTTTCCGAGTTATTTATGAACAGTACAGTTCAAACTTTCATCAAACGCATCTTTCTTGATCAATCAACAAATCTTTCTCAAGGAAATTGTTCAACATAACCAGGGTCGCCTCTGAGTAGCTGTGGCTGCAGCATGCCTCTTGAACCCTATGGATCGTACAAATGCTCACGGATGAGGCTTATGGAAAGCCTCCGTAATTTATTGAGGTCTCCGGAGAATGCTCGTGGTTTTGAGCGGTTCCCCTCAAAAGACTGCTAGCTTAGTCTTAAACTTGTGCCAAAGGTTATCGTACTCTGAAGCTTCGTTTTAGCCAAGTTTTTTCTCCTCGTAGGATCCCTTGAGTTTTCCTATCCAGAAACCTTGTCCCGGGTGCTACAACAAACTCCCACAAAACTCAAATCGTAGTTGGCTTATCCCTAAGGCATCACCAAATGAATACGCTTAGGACTTAGATGCCCAAAGTGCCAGGATATGGTTGAGCTACCCATGGGGAATTGTTAATCTAACCTTATTGAACCTAACCTCATCAAATCTAATCTCGAGGCTCTACTAACCCAAGATTACTTTGAACTCTCATGGGATTTTTCTCTGAGTGTTTTGGTCTATCAATAGGTGTCCTCCTTGATGCCCTAACCTCCTTCCCTTAGGATGCCTCACCTTTGGAAGAGTTAGTTAGCTCACTGGGTGAAGGTCATTCTCATGGGAACCAACGTCGTCTGCCCTACTCGAGCTTGGTGCCTTTCCTGGAAGTTAAGCTCCTCGTAATCAAATAACACATCAAAAAAATCATACATTTGCAAAACATTCTTGCAAAGGCGAGTTAATCGTACTTCATCGTATACAATTGATCCATTGAATAAATCATGGACACCATCCTTTTGAGGGATAATCACGATTTTGAGATATTTCAGGGAGCTTGTCCAAAAGATTATTTCCCCCAGGGGATATTTTGACCTGCTGTCACGAACCTCAAGGGAATGTCCAGCTGTCACGGACCTTGAGGGAACGTTCTGAAGTCGAGGAGACCTAGAGGGATTACATTGCTAAGAACCCCACATCAATAGATTAACTCGGAATACTCTAGCTTTCAAAGCTAACCAAGCCCATCATCGTCTCGAGCAATAACACGTTCTATGCTCGAGGACTCTATATAGATCTGCAGAAGGCATCCCTTCAGCTAGTATCATCTTCTCCACGTGACATGAGAGTTTGCAAAATAGAACCCTCAAGCTTTCCTTCTATTTTCTGCTTTTCCTCGAGCTCGCGATGAAGATTGATAAACTTTCTTGAAAACCCCCAAGGCTTCTGTAAAACCTCGAGGTTTCCATATTATTGCTACGTATGAAGCTTTTTTCCCCCTTTTTTGTAGTCAAGATCGACCACAGGGGTTTCATATAAATCGTACATGTGAATATATCGAACACACCATCGTTCCTCAGGTAAAACCACCGTACTTCACCTAAACCATCTTACTCCATGCTATTGCTACAGTTATGAGCAAATATGCCCCATCGATCTCTAAGTGGCTCGGCGTTCCACATTATGAATCAAGATTCAAAGGAAATACTAACTTTGGCCATGCTTGATGGCATGATCTATATTATACATGGTTTTTCGTAGAGGGTTGTGATAGCCTTTAATGCTTCTGCTCGGATCCTCAAGCTCCGACAATGTCTGGTCTCGAGTCCCCTGCTTGACCCTTCGAGCTCCAAAAGCCTCTAACCCTCCAGGTTATAAATCGTTCCCTCCAGGTTAGCAATTATCCCCTGAGCTTTCCACTCGAAAGCTTACGTTCTTTAAGGTCTTTGATCAATCTTTTAAGCTTGTTACTCAAAATCTCACAACCCTCGAGTTTAGCAATTGATCCATCGTCTTCCCTCAAGGTTTCTGATCTGTTACTCAACTTTTCTCAAGGTACCTAATCGATCATTCAACTTTCACTGAGGTTTCTGATCGTCCGCTCATCTTTGAGGATCTCTGGTCCTCAACCCCTAGGTCGGTCCTTGTACTAATGCTCAACCCCCAGCTCGGCCCACGTGGTGATGCTCAACCCCCAGCTTATTCTTTGAACATTGGTTATCTCTTAGGAAATAAATAGCCCTCAGATCAGTTTCCCTTTCACCAGGAAGGTTTATGCCCCCAATGTGGATGCCACATATCCCATAGTGCAGTTCCTCCATTATCGTCTTGGCCCAAGGGGATGTATCGCTAGCAAGTCCGACCCGCTTTAAAGGTCGTCGGTACATCTTACCGTCTCTGATGTTGTATCATGCTGCTTGTCGAATAACCTTCATGTACTTTTTACACCCCTCAGGGAGAATTCCTGCCTCAATGTAATCCATCAGTTCGTCCATCCATGAAGTTCCCATCTGTATTGGCGTCACTATCACTTCTTCCTCCTTATCTGTACTGGGCATAAGGAAATGCTCCACATGGATCATTCACCTTAGTTAATAGTCTGTAGTGGAGGCTAGTTTGGCTAATGCGTCTGCATGTGTATACTCTAACTTGGGAAGCTGCATGATTGAGAACTCTTCAAGCTGGCTGACCAACCCCTTTGTTATCGTAAGGTGTGCCTCCATAAGCGTGTGATGACCCACGCACCCTTCAAGTACCTGGTTCATAATCAGCTAGGAGTCATAAAACACCTTGATCTTCTTCACATTCAGCTCTCGAGCTAACCTCAGCCTTGCCATAAGGGTTTCGTACTTGGTTCCATTGTTGACCGTCTTCTACTCTAAGGTTAGGGTTTGTGGCTCCATGACCGTACCGTCTGGAATTTTAAGTACCAGACATACTCCAACGCCCTTGTCGAGGTACATCATATCTGAATTTTTCGTTAAAAATAGTGATATTTCGCTAGATACTCCTTGCCCCTAGTATTTTGCAAGACTATTCGAGTCTTGGAGAATACTCAATGCTCTTAGCTTGAATTCTCTTCGTGCATGACCCTCTATACTTTCAATCCTTTTTCCAACAACCGTCCAACAAACTTCCAAGACTGAAGTGTTCCACCGTCTTCTAGATTCTGAGTGTGCATGATCCCTTAAGCTTTCGGAATTTCGAGTGTGCACCCTCGTGGTCTCCTCCTTAATTTAGCAGCTTCCTGGCGAATTCTAAAATTCTTCGAGCATGTAGGTGTGATATCCTTATCCCCAACAATTTTTGAGCTAAGGGGAACAATGCCGCCAGGTCCGATCCTGAGTTCTTCAGAAAACTACCTCCTAACTTTAGCGTAAAGTTTGAGGTCGTGGTTTTTTCCTTAAGCTCGATAGGGATCATATTCCGACTAGGTAAGCAGGGTGTGTTTTCTCCCACTACTTGTAAGAGCATACATGGTCTTCAGCCTTTTTCCTTTAACTCTCCACGAGCTCTGAAGTTACTTCTCGTGGAAACCTTGAGGGCCCATCTCTCAATCAAGGGGATTCCCTTCTATGCCTAGTTTCTAGCCTTATTTTGCTGTCTATTACATCGAACTGGTGTTCCTCGATGTCTCTCCTGAGACCTCCACTTAGGTCTTCTCCTGGCTTGTTACCTTGAGATTGCTGGGTTGACCTCAGCACACATCAAGCTCTCTGGTGGTGGGTCAGAAGACTTTTTTAGTCCTCAAGGATTCTAGCACAAGTTAAATGGTGTTCAATCTTGTATAATCATTCATTGGTGAGGGATAGAGAATATCTTCTTTATTTGGTAATTGGCGCCTCCTTCCTTGGTTTTCGTAATCTTCCCTCGAGCATCGATATGCATTGAGCCTTCTTGCCATGCCCTTGAGCTTTATGAGCTTAGGGATACCCCCAGGTCTCCAAATTCTGCCATTCAACGTATCTCAAGTATTCTGAGCTGGAGGATACCCCTTGCTCCACTACCTCTGCCATTACACAATTGATGCATGTAATACTACATAGATATCAGCAAATTGGTATGCATAACTACTGCTTTGGCCATAAGCTATAACTGCTTGATTTATGCATCTGCTAAACCATTCTGCGAGTGAACATAAGGGACGAGATATTCAACTTCAATCCCAATTGACATACAATAGTCATCAAAATGCTTTGATAGGAATTCTCTTGCATTATCCAATCTAATTGACCTGATTAGGTTGTCCGAGTGGTGATCCTGAAGCTTAATAATTTGTGTTAGGAGTTTTGCAAATGCAGCATTCCTTGTGGATAACAAAGCAACGTATGACCATCATGTTGATGCATTTAGCAGAACCATAAAATATTTAAATGGTCCTCATTCTGATTTGATAGGTCCACAAATATCTCCATGGTTTCTTTGTAAGAATGGTATGTTTTTAGTGTTATTAATCGCAAATGAAGGCCTAACTTGTAACTTTGCTAATGAACAAGTTTTGCAAAATGAGCAATGAGCACCACCGATTGCCATAAATAAATCTTGTGGATTAACACAAGGTGTTGAGACCGGATGGAGATTGTTAATCTCATCCACTCTATCAAATTCGATGGTTTTAGGGATTTCCACATGCTTCTTGCCTTTGAAAATGGATGACCATGAGAGTTTTTCAATATTTTGATCATCATATTATGACCTGGGTGTCTCAGTCGATAATGTCAAAGGTTGTATGAGGTCATGTCACACACAGTTGTAAATGTGACAACATTGAATTCAATAATCTGAACCGTAGTAAGATATAATCCACTACGAATTTTCCCTAACTTTTTCAAGGTGTGCTTTCTACCGCACTCCTCTGAAGTTATGCATACGAATTTTTTTCCATTCTCCTATGAGTTTTCAAGTGTAAACCATTGGCTCTAACGTCCTTAAAACTTCGAAATGTTCGTTTGGCCTTAGGCGCGTACAATGCATCAGTGATGTGAATTCTTGTTCCATGTTCTCGCAAAAATTGTGCTAAACCACGCCCTTGTATAACCGGCACAAAACCAATCATGGTTGTCAATAATGATGTATATGACACAAGATCATTAAACAATTACCTATTCCACAGTATAGTATGAGTAGTACCACTATCAGCTAGACACTCGATCTCGCCTTCAAATATTTACAAAAGAATTTGAATTAATTAGTCTTTAAGACTTGTTGACCACTTCAAGTAAAGACTTAAAGATTTTACCAAAGGGTTGTGACCCTTAAAGAGTGCTGATATGACATAAGAAAACTGATGTAAAATACATCAAAAATACCATATTCTGGGTATAATCTTCGATGGATCGAGAAAAATTCTTGATGGATCGAAGGAAACCCAAAATAGAATTCTGATTTTCCGATATCAAGTTCTTCGATTCATCGAAGAACTTGACCCGATGTACTTCTTTGATGGATTGAGAAAATTTCTTGATGGATCGAAGATGTTTAGAGTTGGTGAACCTGAGGCTTGGCCTCAATGGATCGAGACGTTCTTCAATGGATTGAAGCAATATGGCCTTTGGAACTCAAGGCCTTCCTTCGATGCCTTTGAGTGTTTCCCTCGATGGATTGAAGGTTTTAATATGTTCGGGGCAGAGCTAGCCTATGGCGAGTTTTTTGGAACTTCCGTCTAGTATATTGCATGTCTATCGTAATTGGTTTCGATCAACTTAGTTACAAGTTTATCTTAAGATATTGGTGAAAATTTGAAGGACATGTAACTACTTGTCTGTCATGAGTCTCATCACAAATTTATAATTGGTTTTAAGTCTATTAAGTCTAAGTGAGAAACACAATTTGGATGATTACAAATCTATAACATTCATGGATCTCACATACCTGGTCTTCCTTTTACAATTACTTACTCATGTTTATACTCCGAAATTTCACAATTAATAGACTTTACTCTTGTAAGTAATCAATTTTACTCCATCGAAAAAAAAAACTAATCAAGTTTACACCCTTCGAAATCTCACAACTAATAAACTTTGCCCTACCTGACTAAAAATTTGGGCTCTGCCATTGCATATGTTGAACCCGAGGACTTCCTTCGATGGATCGAAAGTAAAACCAGCAAAAATTTTGATGGATGAAAAATTGCCAAAAAAACATGAGTGAAGATCCCTTCAACGAATCAAAGAGTGTCTTTGATTAAACAATCCTCTCTTTTATCATGTTTATATGATCCTTCGGTGTTTATAATTCCATAGGATTTTGTAAAATTTGAACCATGTAAGTGATATGTATGAACATAACCATTCTTTAATACTTTGAAATACTGAAGAAAAAAAAAGGAGGAAATTTTATTGCTTTGCCAACATCAAAACTTACATCAAAAGGTTGTTCTTATTCAATAACCATGACTAAAATAGACTAAAAATATAGCTAAACTTGATTACATAGTAGAGATATCAATCTAATACATAGACTACGCAAAATTCGTAGTCGCTAGGTTTGCACTGGGGATATCTACTACAATTAGATTGGTTTCACCGCCATCTTCCATATCTTCACCCGTAGTGTAGTTGGTCTCATGTGTCAGGTACTGTTTGCATCTTTTGTAGGCATTCTGGATATCCTTAGGTGCACAACATATTTGTGCATATACTTGTTAGAACCACACTTATAGCAATATATGTGCCAAGCTAGACGTTGAAGGAGTAGACTTTGAAGAATTATCATTGTTCCTAGACCTAGAACTAGATGGATTCTTGTTAGAGTTATTGTGGTTGTTGTCTTGGTGAGTCCAAGTCAAATTTCAACGATTTCCTCCTCTGCCACGACCTCTACCACGTCCTCCTCTACCACCACGAGTTTGATAAGGTTCTAGACGGTTATTATTCTTATCATTTTGTGCCTTTCTAGTAGGATGAGCCTCATGGACTTTCTTTGTACCGGCTGGCCTAACATTGTTGTGGAGAAGAATGTCCTAGTGCTATTTTTTCTTGGCCAGCACACTCATTAGATCACTGAATGATCTCATTCTCCCTTGTTTGTAATCAATGCAGCACTGATGAGCAAGTGTATCCATGGAGGTATGAAAGGTAGTCAAAGACTTCTCGACCATAGCTTGGTCGGTCTTGAAAACGCCACAAATGGCAAGTTCGGACTGAAGCTCTAGCATATCTTACTAGAAATCATTGATTTTGGGATAATCCAATAATCGGATTTGATCCCATCTTTCTATCAATTCAGGAAGTTGTGCGTCATGCACATTGTTGATCCGTTCTTGCAAAGTTACCCACAAATCCGCGGGATCATCCTTTAGCAAGTACTATTTTCTCAGAGCAGGATGAATGTGTCTTCTAAGAAACATTAGAGCTCGAGCTTTGCAAGCTATTGTGTCATTGTTAGCTTCAGTGCCTGGTGGGAATGGTTAGATCGTACCTGTAAGTCCTTTGCCGATGACATTATTCCTCACATCTGAGACTCATATGTGGTATTCTGCTCCTTATAGATCAAAGATGTCAAATTCTAACCTTGCTGGATCATTCATCTACAAAAGACATGACATGAAATTAGTTTACTGATAAAAAAAACCACGATCACTAATCAAGTTTAGGGAAATAAGAAACATGATCCATGATTCATGGTCACAAATATCGATGCGATAACTGGTGGTTTCATATCACACCCCATAAAATCGTGACTAACTCAGAGTCACAAAATATCGACTTCCTTTTTCGTTTTTTTCATGTATACCGTGACTCTCCCTGGACCGTCACTATTGTTTAATCTTTGAGGAATAGGTGATTAAATCCCCTTTACTCATATCTGCAATAATCCATAGGAACTAGAGGCAATATAAAAAAAATCACGGTATTGAAACCTAAATCTAGACATAGATCAAGGGTATTGCGGTAATTAAGTTTTGCAACCTAATTATAAATCGAAAAAGGAAGAAAATTTACCTTGAGGGTATTATGCTCAGTATGAAAACTTTGTAGTAAAAGTTTGAGAAAAAAACTCCTCGAAATCTCGCGACGGTGACGAACTCTGGCGATGGACGACAGTGCTTCAATGGTGGTAAAAATTCCGGTGGTGGTTGTAGGCGGCGATGAAGAATTTCCGTCAAGGAGGAGAAGGAGGTCGATAGTGTTTAGGGTATTTTTCTATTTAGGGGTTTGGATTAGTGACTATCAACTCAACAACTGCTGATAACGTGCTGAAGGAGAAAAGTAGATACGCAAGTAGATAGATATGAAACTGTTTTTTATTCATTGATGGAAAAATTTCACCAAAGGTGTGAACTTTCAATGTCAGGTCAGTTTGATACTTGAATTTATTTAAGTTATCAATGTGGTACCTGAACTTTCAAAAACGTACCAACAATGTATTTGAGTAATGTTTTTCATCCAAATTCTGTCACTTTTGATGAGATGTTACAAATAAAATTCGAAATGGAAGCAAACCAACCAAACGTACTACCCTTTTTCATCTTTTATTTTTATTTCACTCGCCTTAAACTTTTCATATCATTTTGGACCATTAAAAATTATGGCATCAATGGCTGAGAATAATTGTGGAAGAGTAATTTTTAGTTAATTAAGTTAAATTATATCTTTGAAATTCTCAAATTGTTTAAATGAATTTTCCTCAAAACACAAAAATTTCTTAAATAGATACAATGACAAGATAAGTATCAATAATACAAATAAACTTACTACCTTAATCTTAATATTTAGACAACTAAGGACCGAGTTTGAAGCCCAAAACATAATATCAGTAAACCCAATCCATTAAATATATCATAAATAGAAACCCTAGCATAATTGTAGTAGCAGCCTTTTTTCCTCTCTCTCTCTTTCTCGACTACATTCCGTAGCAGCAGCACCGCGAGCTCACAGCGGCCTCCACCTTGCCGCCGTCGACTCCCGACCTCGACTCACGGCGCCGCAGCCTCAACCTCCCCTCTCTCGCCACCTTCGTCACTCGTTTCTCGTTGGTCACCACAGTCCTCCATCACCGTTGCAGCAAAGCAGCTCGACCACGGACACGGCCACCTCCCAACATCCTCTTCCTTTGGACAAGACTCGCGGCTTTCGACCTCCACGCTGTCGGCTCCCTGCCATCAAGGCTCGGTGTTGACTCGGCCTCCCCAATCCCGGCTTTGGCTCCGTCGCGTTCCGGCGATTGCCGTTTGTGGCACCTTCAGAGCCTCAATTCAGCTGCATCTCTTTTTAGATTCGTCAATGTCGGAGCTCTTCCCGGCCGCTTGCAGATCTGCTCAACTCAGCCGCATCTTCTTTTACTCTAAATTGCTAGTTCTTTTGTTTTATTTCATATAGTTTTGGTTGATGGTTTATAATCAACAGTCGATTAAGCTTGGATAGGTTTGGAAGATTTGTTTTGAAATGGTGCTACATCAGTACTGTGCTTTCTCTTGAATAAAGTTGCTGTAGTTGTATGGTTTGATTCGATCAACGAGTGGTTTTTGATTTATATGGTTTGATTCGATCAACGAGATATGTTTTTGATTTGGATTTGATTTGATACACTGCTACTGTGTTTGATCTTTCTAAATACATAATAAATTTTTGTGCTCTGCCGAAATTGTGCGGAGCAATCTTGTGTTCTTTCAACAACAAAAAAATATGAGTGCATTTTCCCCCTTCTTTTTGCAAAACTTGCTGCCGATTTCAAATCGGAGGGTATCATTTTTAATATTTTCAATATAAGGTTTATTATCGTGTTTTTCATATTGCTGCTATTATTTTTTTTTAAAAATTACTGCTATTGAATATCAAAATACTGTTACTGAAACATTCATCAAACTGCTACTAAATCTTTAGTCGAGCTGTTACTGAAGTTTCGTCCATCTGATATTGAAGTTTCCTCCAACTGCTACTGAATCATTGTTGATGTGCTACTAAACTTTTTTTGAGCTGCTACTGAATCGTTAGTTGAACTGTTACCAAATTGTTCAACCTGCTACTAAAGTTTTGTTGAACTATTACTGCATTATTTGCATAGTGCTATTGAATTATTCTCACAATGCTACTGAATTGTTGGTCAAACTACTACTAAATTGTTAGTCAAACTGCTACTAAATCGTTTGTCAAGCTGAGTTTTGTCAAGCTGCTACTGAATCTAATTTGAGATGCTACTATCTCGAAATTTTGTTGGGCTGCTATTGCCTTTTCATATGACTACTACTGTATTTTCAGGGGACTGCTAGTCTGCTATTGTATTTTTGAAAAGTGAATTGTATTCAAATTACAACTAAATTTGTACTCAAATTGCTATTGAATTTGTATAGGATTTTTTTTTTATGTGTTATTGAATTTTTATAACTGCTGTTAAAAATAAAGAACCAAAATTCTATTGAATTTATTAAAAAATGATCAACTATGAGAAAAAGTGATGCGTATGAAAAAAAAATTGTACGGGAGGAACTAAGATTATTGCTTAAAAAAGAAAATTGAAAGAACAAAAGAATTGAAACAGGAAAAAAAATTATATGAAAAAAAGTTAAAAAAATATAAACACACAAGAAAATAAAAGAGGGTAAAATAGTAAAATGCCACCTGCCATATGACAACATATAAAGCGTATTGTCCTTATATGTAAGATTTTGTCCTAAAATGTCTAAATAATATTCCTTATCCTTGAGTGTATCACACCTCTATTTTGTCCTTAAGAATAGTTTGTTCTTCGATTACCTTAAATCTGGGTTTGATTGGGTTCAGACCAAAAAAAAAGAGTTTGATTGGGTTGAGTTGAGTTAGATATTGATCATATATAAGTGAATAAACAATGAAAAACGAATTGTAGAGCTATGTGGATTCGAACACGCCCAGAAAGCTATCTAGAACTTAATTAGATGAGGAAACTCTACTTCGTCCAGAACCACATAAGTCTAGTAGCTCCAAGCAAGTGTTACCTATACTCTCTACAAGCAGTGGAACAACGGCTTGCCGTACCTAACATCAATTTCGACGGGACATTTGATGAGAATGAATTCAGGACAACGGCCAAAGCCTATCGGGAGTTTGGATTTGGGTTTGGAGATTCAGTGCATCTCAAAGTTGGAGAGGCACTCGTCGCAGATGAGGGCTTGATCAAGGTGATCGTCGTAGTTGAGGACCTACTGGTGTAGTTGACGCGGTTCTCGATGTCGAAGAAGAGGCCGACGTCTGCTTCAATGGCGATGATGGAGAGGCCGAGGTGAGCGAAGGAGAGGCCCCATTGAGGAGGAAGAAGTTAAGTGAAGAACCGAAATACATAGAAAAACTAATAATATTAAAGAAAAATAATAGTGATTTTTTTTAAAGCCAAAAATAGCTAAAGTGACAGATATACCTTCGTAATTAACAGAGAGTTGACGGAAAAGTGATGTAGGTATCTTGTTGATACGTTTTTAAAATTCTAGGTACTACATCGATAACTTTTAAAGTTCGTGTATCAAGTTGACCTGACAATGAAAGTTCAGACACCTTTGGTGAAAATTTTCCTTCATTGAGATATGGTATTTAAATAGACATTACAATCTGATACAATAAATCTCCCGATAAATCAGGGATGAGAGACTCTCTATATCTATACTAATTAAGACAAGACACACATTTAGATATCAAAAGTATAATTTTCTTACACACATGCGAATTATTTTCTTATTGCGATTAAGATCTTGTAAAATTTTATGGTCCTTTTCTTCTCTTCTTTTTCACAAAAGAAAAGAAAAGGGAAAAGAAAGTATCCATAGTTACTTAGTGGACAGGGCAGGCGTAGGCACGTTGAACTCTATAATGGATTGGGTCGCATGTGACAGTGATCAAATCCCATTGACAATGACTTATGGACCAACAAAGAATGTCATGGGAATTGGCGAAGAGTTATGTGTGGCATGCCATACACCGATTTATAAAAATTGGCAGTTTGAGTTAGTTAGTATCTGTTTGGGCCTGAAATAAAATATCTCTTATTGGACTTTGAAGGTTGGATTGAGTAAGCGACCTATGTAGAATGTAAATAGTTCAGATTATAATGGCTTGAAGAAGGCTGATCCATACGGCTTATATCTAATTTAATCTCTCCTACAATGGCTAGGATTCCGTTGTGAGAGTTATTGATAAGATCACGGACGGGATTGTTAATCATCTAGAATTGTATTGCAAGTTTGGCTATTAAGGAGTTTTGGGTGAAGTGGAACACAAATAATTTCTTCTATATAAAGAGTTGAAAAGTGATTGGAAAAGGATCCTCGATCAAATATATTTTCTTCTCCTAGCAAACTATCCTTCTCGTCAGAGAAAACCTTGCAACCGGCGATCAAGAGAGTTGTCACCAGGAAGAATGAGATTCTTGCGATTCAAGGATGCAAAATCCTGCAACCGGCGATCAAGAGGCTTGTCACCAGGAGAAGTGAGAGTTTTCGAGATTTAAGGACGCAACATATTGTGTTCTTAACACCACGTCAAGGAGATTGCTCTGCTTTACACCAGGAGGAGTGTAGAGTATCGGTTTTCGTGGCTCAGCTAGAGACACGAAAACTGCAAGTCTTAAGTCATTAGACAAGAAGGATCCATTCAGGAGTGGTTGATGCTCTCCTCGTCTAAATCGCTTATCAAGAAGTTAGTAGCTGCTAGCTTACAAAACATCATTCCGTTGTAAAACGGTGGCACGCCAGCGCATGAAGCACAATCGAGAAAAGAGACAGTTTACGAGATCTCTTAAGTTCGCTGGGATATTTTGGCATTAAACATTTTGGCACACCCAGTGGGACAAGCCTATTTGTGTCTCTAAGCAACAATTGGGGATTCCTATAAAAAAGAGTACCCTCAGTCTCGCAAACACTCACAACTAAAATACCGGGAACACACTTCTTCTAAGTGTCATTCAATATCCGAGAAAGCGGTTGACATCATCTTTGCAACAGAAAATCATTCAACGATGAACATCAACTTCTTGAGTGAAGGTGATATTAATCACCTAGGTTACAAAGAGTATCAAGCGTACGCTGCTAAGCGGGACGTACCACTTGAAGGTTACTTCGAATCCATCGAGCGAAGGTTTGAAGAACAAGCAGACCTGGTTGCTTCCAGTAGCAAGAAGACAGACATGGCGATAGCCAAAATCAAAGCTCTAAGGCTAGAATATAAGAAAGGCCTAGAGGATCAGGAGCTGCTGAAGGCTCAAATAGCAACCCTCGCGGAGAGTCAGGAAATGATGCATGCAGAGACCATGCATACCCTAGATTCAAACCTAACAAAGCAGGCCAAAGTGGCGACCATGCAGTTTCAAAGAATAGAGGGAGATATTTCAGCCTTTGCTAAGTCTGTCTCTGATCTCACTAGAAGGATACGGCAAGCAGGGGTTTTCCTGGCTGCATGGGAAGAGTGCTTAGAAAGGGTTATGGATGAATGTGATATTCACATTGCCAAAGCACATGAGCCGTATGAAACTCCTTTCTTGCTTATCCAGAAAGGTGATACTAAGGCTTAGAAATGGCCAAGACATTACAAACCAATCAACTTCCAGACCTTTACAAAGGATGATGATGCCAATGCAACAACACATTTGGCATACTTCACCCTGCAACTAGGGTAATATGCTGAAGACGAGAAGCTCAAATTGATAACCTTTAGTTCATCTTTATCTGGATTTGCCCTCGTCTGGTATATAGGTATGGACAAGAGGTCCATCTCAGAGTGGGAGACAATAGAAGCATTGTTCATAGACCATTTCGGGATAACGAGATCAGAGACCAGCATCGAAAAGCTAGCAGCCATGAGTCAATCATCATCAGAAACACCAATAGCTTTCCTTCACTGTTTCCGATTTGAGTACAACCTATGTAGAACCCCGTTAGGGAAAGATGCAGATGTTGAAATGGCCATAAATGGCTTGGAAGACCAATACTACAATTTGTTTTTCAATAACAGGTATTTTACCCTAAACGAGCTTATTACGGTTGTTACGAAAGCTCACAATGCCATGCAAGAGTGTGACAACAAATGTAACTCATCAAAAGGAACGTATGCATCAAGGTCTTACGATAAACACAAGCCAAGAACTATGACTTATATAGAGGATCAAGTTGAACAAGAATCAGACTCTGAAGAAGAACAAGTGGGTGTTGCCGAGTTAGCGACGAACAAAGTACTGAAACCCCACAAGCTTCAAAAGAACAAAGGTCTTATAAAGCTCTCGACAATGGCTTTTGCAAAGCTAAAATTCGAGACGTACACCTATGACGTCAACATGGCTCATGAAATACTAGACGAGCTTTACAGTATGCTAGCAGCCAAGATAGACTTCGGCCTATTACTTAGAGCTGAATAATTAAAAGGCAAGAAGCACTGTAAGTTCCATGGCACATGGAATCATATGACTAAAGACTGCGTTAAGCTGAAAGATCAAATCTAGAAGTGGATTAATGAAGGCATTAAGCATTAGAAGGAGCTTCCAAGACGTCATCGCTAGTTTATTCTCAACCATTCCCGACACCTCAGATTAACATGGTGAACATCGATTGGTCATCAACTGTTAGCTTTGTAATAGGAGCAGAAGAAGATAATGCACCAATCCACCCGTAGTATACTTTTCCACAAGACAAGGTGGAAGAAATCATAGATGGATTGCAACAGATGAAACTTATCATCTATTGCCCAGTATTCAAGCTAAAACATCTAGAATATAAAAGGTCAGGCGAGCATTTTTGCTGGTTTCACAACACGTTTGGACACCAAACAATAACGTGTTCTGCTCTGAAGGATAGAATTCAGGGTTTAATTGATCGGGAAGTGAACACAGTTAGCCAAGAAGGGGCGGTAGAATGGCATCGTAATACACCACCACCTTTCATTACAGTGCTAGTCATTTCCCCGTCTCACAATATACCTGGGCCAGCACGACGATGGAGAAGATCAAGGGGGAAGCCTAAGCCCAAGCGAAATATCGCATTTGTCCAACCCAGGTGTGCCGAGATCACATATGATGCATCTAGGCAAGCAGAGATTTTCAAAGAGCTTCTCCAAGCGAGTATAGTAGTAGTGCCAAATAATTGGGGAGCTCTAGATCCAGATCCTGAAGATGTGAAAGATCTACCTCATTGTCGATACCATAACAGATGGGGACACCACTCCACTAATGATTGCATTAAATTAATGTATAGGATTCAAAAGTGGATAGACGAGGCAAAAGTGCAGATTGCAGAACCCACGCCAAATCCTACGATTGACGAGTTGTTGATGGTTAGAATGATAAAGCTGCCAAGGGGCAACCCAAACAAAAGGAAACCAACTCTCGACCTTCAAACCGGTGATAAGGGTACCTCAAGGAAAAAACAAGAGAAAACATCAAAAGGAAAAGAGAAGGTAGATCCAAAGGAAGAATCACACGTGGCTTTGTTTCCCGTTACAAGTTCCATTGTGGGCTGAAGATTACGTATGAGGAATTATAGGAAGCAGTCCAAGTCTGTCCCGAGTTGATCTCAATACCTGAACACTATCAGCCAAGTATCCCAAGGGAGCTAAGTCAAAGGAATTCCCAAACTTTCAAGCGAAGGAGAGCTGTAGAGAAGACTGGCAGATCAGAGAAATCTGAAGCAGCTGCAATCGACACACTCGCCAAGCCATATATTCCATTCGCTTCAAGAAATATCACTAAGGAAAATGTATGGTACGTGAAGGAGAAAGGTAGAACAGTGGAAGTAACTCCGAGCAGGAGACGCAACTTGAAACAACGCTTTGGAGAACCTAAGAGAGCTCTGGAGGCATTAGAGATGGGTTTGGTGCCGGAAGAGAAGTTGGTATACACCCCAGAACAGTTGCAGAGGCGTCTGAATGCCTTGGAAGCTAATCCCATGGTTGTTTTTGGCAAAAGATCTCGCGAGCCCAAAGTCTGAGAAGCCAGGCCAAGTGTCTTCGATCGTAACCCAGAGTTATGAGCCAGACAGAAGACACAAGAACCTGTACTCGAGGTTCCCCGCGACCCAAGGAAATACAAAACGGCCAGGCAACGTCTCCACTTTGCTGAGGAAGTTACACAATCAATGAAGAGTCCTCAGCAAACTAAGGAGGTTGCACGGGGCCATGTCACGGTAAATGAAGCAAAGGGTTTTTGTTGGAGGCCAAAGCCTTTTATTGAGGAAGAAAAGAAGATAAAGGCTAGCTTGGACAAGTCTCTTCCTACCCCTGGAAAGAAAAGTTCTAGTTTTTTTCAACCAACTACGGTAGAACCTATACCTGAGAATCAAGCGTAGCAAGTTGCCACCGTAGATATCATTGACGATGCAGATATGGATGCTGAAAAAATCAAAGAAGGTGTCGAGGGAAACGACGATGAACTAGTAGAATGGTGAAGACGAGGAGGAAGAGATGTAAGAATACGAGGATGAGATAGATATTAATGTTAATATAGTGTTTATCTTACCCTCCAAGTTTGCAGGACCTTCAAAAAAAGCAATAGAGATCGACGCTAACCCATTAAAAAGTGTGAACAACCTGACGACCACAAAAGAGGACACCACATCATCAGATGAATAGCTGCTCGCCAAGCAACCAGAAGTTGACTTATCTTTGAAGAAGGCATATATGATGTTCGCGAAGCCTACCCTGAATATGGCCATGCACATGCGACCACTATACGTCATAGGGAAGGTCTAAGGTATCCAAATCAACAAACTTTTGGTGGATTCAGGGGCAGCGGTCAACATTATAACTGTCAAAGCAATGGCACTACTAGGTATCCCCAAATCTGCTATCCAAGAAACAGCCTTGAGTGTTCAAAACTTTCAAGGCAGCATCTCCAAGACTTTGGGAATCGTTTTTTTATGTGCAAGTGGGACCAGCCGCAGGCACATACTCATTCTTTATAGCAGAATGTATAACACCATATAGCGCAATCCTAGGATAAGATTGGATCCACAGAAGCTATTGTGTTTCCTCTTCTCTTCATCAGTAGATGGTACCTTGGAATATAGAGTCTGGCGAGGCAGAAGTCATTGATGCCGATCCTCGTCCTTACTCCGTGTCTGCCAATGCTGTGGATGTCAGCTACTATAACAATGACCTTTGGCCACTGGGGGTATGTGGCACAGATAATAGGGGCCATCCAGTTGGTGTAACAGACTCTGAATTAGCTCAATGGGGTATCATCCAAATAGGCGAGGACAGTCGTTGACTTTATACCATTGAGCTACCACTCATATCGTTCCAATGTTAGACTCTCTATCGTGCATAGAGACCAAGGCTTGCTACTCCCTGTATGAATGATTCCATAATTTTCTAATGGAGAGTCAAGCCTACAAGAGTGTTCCAATGATTGCAGTATTGGAATACGTAGATGACGACGTACTACATGAAACAGATGAAGAGGAGGAAATCAAATTAGCTCCAGCAGCTTTAGACGATACGCCTTTTAAAGTTAAAGATCCAATCGAAAAAATTAATTTTGGGACTTCGGAAGAGCCAATGATTGTGGCTATAAGTACCTGTGAAACCTGAAGAACATCAGAGGCTCATTAAATTGTTGGAAGAATACGCAGATTGTTTTGCAGAGAAGTACGAAGATATGCCAGGGCTATCGCCAGACCTAGTGTGCCATAACTCACCTATCTTAGAAGGCAAGAAACCTATAAAGCAAGAGATGCGTCGTATGAACACAGAAACAGCAATTTTAGTAAAGGAAGAGATTGAGAAGATGCTTAAGTCAGGCATCATTAGAGTAGCCAAATACAATGAGTGGCTTTCAAACATGGTCCCAGTAAAGAAGAAGAATGGAAAGATGTGAGTCTATGTTGATTACCGAGACCTTAACAATACAACTCTGAAGGATGCATGCCCAATACCAGTAATAGATTTGATGGTGGACTCAATTGCTCGCCATGAAATGTTATCATTCATGGATGGAACAGCTGGATACCATCAAATTCTAATGGCAGAAGCAGATAGGCATAAGACAGCAATCTGGTGCCCAGGTTTTGCAAGAGTGTTTGAGTATGTGGACATGCCGTTTAGACTCAAGAACGCAAGGGCAACCTACCAGTGTACTATGAATTTAATATTTCACGACCTCGTAGGGAAATCTATGAAGGTTTATATTGATGACGTGGTAGTCAAGACAAAGTGCAAGACGGACCATATCGAAGTCTTGAGGCAGGTGTTCATTCGAATGAGACGACATAATTTGAAGATGAACCCAGCCAAGTGTGTTTTTGGTGTACAAGCGGGAGATTTTTTGGGTTTCTTTGTCCATCAACCGGGAATCAAAGTCCCAGATGATAAGAATGAAGCAGTCCTAAATACAGTCCCGCCAAAGAATAAGAAAAAGCTACAACAGCTGTTGGGAAAGATAAAACTTCTTTAGGCAATTTTCTGCAAATGTAGTTGGGAAGGCACGATCATTTTCACCCTTACTCAAGTTGCAGAATCAAAAAGACTTTGTATGAGAGCCTATTCACCAAGAAGCTTTTGACACCATCAAAGTATATCTGGAGAACCAATCAATCTTGGTGCTGCCAAGACCAAGGGTCCCTCTTAAGCTGTATATATCCGCTACAGACCATTATATTGGGAGTCTATTGGCTCAAGACGATACGGCAGGGGTCGGGCGTGCTATTTTCTATCTTAGCCGTACTTTGATAGATTGTGAAACGCGATACTCGCCAATGGAAAAACTGTGCTTGGCCTTGTATTTTTCAAGATGCAAGTTAAGGCATTATATGCTATTCTTCACCACCTGCGTAATTGCACAAACTGATCTTGTGAAGTACATGTTATCAAGGCCCATACTAAGGGGTCGAATTGAGAAGTGGATCTTGGCACTTTCTGAATTTTCACTCCAATATGTACCCCAAAGGGTAGTAAAGGGCCATACAGTGGCTGATTTTTTTGCCCATCATCCAATGATTGATGCTCGTGAAGGCCCAAAACTGGACTTGGCTCATATTTATCTTGCCCCGTGGTGTTTATATTTTGATGGCTCAAGTACTAACACCATTGATGGAGCAGGAGTTGCCTTAGTTATCCCACATGGCCAAAAAAATTTGTATTCTTTCAGGTTAGAATTCCAATGTACAAATAACGAAACGGAGTATGAGGCACTTATCATAGGATTGGAACCCTTGTTGGATATGGAGATTACTAACGTGCACGTATATAGGGATTCCCTTTTGGTGATTAAGCAACTTGAGAAAAAGTATAAGGCCGGTCCGGTGTTAGAGCATTACGCCAAGTGAGCTTGTGATTTACTCAAGTTGTTTACTGAGGTAAAATTGAGTTATATTCCTCGATAGGAGAATTATGCAGCAAACGAGTTAGCACAGTCAGTAACGGGAGTAAGCCTTCAAGATGGAGTACGCGAGCAGATTCTAAAAGACAAACGATGAACACTTCCTTCTTTCTTCACTCAACAAGAAGAAAACAATGAATGGAGACAACCTATCATCTTGTATCTCCAGAATCCTAACGAATCGACAGATAAGCGAATCCAGTTTCTGGCTTCCAATTATGTGCTCAAAGAGGATGCGCTATACAGGCGAGGAGAAAAAAGTTTGTTGTTACGATGCGTATATGGACGTGACGCTAAGCAGATAATGAAGTACACTTAGGGGCAGCATGAGCACACCAAGCTGGCCCAAAGATGAGATGGTTGTTACGGCGTCATGATTACTACTTGCCAGGAATGCTCAAAGACTACAATATGTTCGCCAAAGGCTGTGAGGAGTGTCAAGCACATGGTCCAATCAGCCATATGCCCAATATCCCTTTACAACCAATCATCAAGCCTTGGCCAGCATGAGAATGAGTTTTAGATTTAATCGGGATGATTCATCCTCATTCATCAGAAGGACACAAGTTCATCATCGTTGCGACTGACTTTTTCACCAAATGGGTGAAGGCTAGGCCTTTAAAAGTGGCCTCCGCGAAAGCCATTCGCCAGTTTCTGTTTGAGGATAACATCTGTAGATTTGGCATTCCGGAATGTTTTGTGTCAGACAAAAGGGTAGCTTTCATGTCTGGCTAGGTAGATGAGTTAATATAAGACGTGGGAATACATTTTCTTCATTCTACCCCGTATTATGCCCAATCCAACAGTCAAGCTGAAATAAGCAATAAGATAATCATACATATCCTGAAGAGAATGGTTGTCAGCAATGCCCGCTTATGGTATGAAGATTTATTCAACAGATTATGGGTATACCAAACAAGTAAACGAACCTCACTGGAACGACTCCTTATGCATTAATGTTCGGCCACGATGCAGTTTTACCATTGGAAATCAATGTTCAGTCCATGAGGGTCATAGAACAACATGATTTGATTAGCAAGGATTATGTGCAGGCGATATGGCAGGAGCTTGAGGATTTGGATGAGAAATGCTTGGAAGCATATGACAACTTATGCGCTGAAAAACGAAGAGTGTCTCTTGCTTATGACAGGTGTACTAGGGGCAAAAGTTTTGCAAAAAGAGACTTAGTATGGAGAGTGATACTTCCAATTGGTGAGAAGATAGATGGACGAGGCAAATGGTCTGAAAAGTGGGAAGGTTCGTACATCATAGATCGTATTCAAGGAAAGGGAGTTGTTCGTCTGCGCGATCGAGATGGTACAATCCATGATAACCCCATCAATGACTGTTTCCTCAAGCCATATTTGCAGCCAGTATAGGAGTACAACAACCCACCAGCAATAGAGTAATTCAGTCCATACAGGCTCCAAGGTAACTCTTCGCCTGAATAGACTGAAGGAGCATAACATAGAGACTTCTCTAGCACAAGGACAATTCCTGTGGCTAACTTTCGTAGTGAAATTTTCTAAGTTTTCTAAAGCCAATTCCTGTGGCTAAATCCTTTGTCAATATTTAGTTGTTAATCTGTACTCACCAACATCTGTAGCCAAATTCAGAAGTGTACTTTTCATGCACGAATAATGTCTGAGTTTATTAATGTGAACAACGTTTTACAAAGAGAAATTATTCTTTAAACACAAGCAGATTACATTAAAGCACAAGATTACAAAAGCTTTGCCGCCTTAAGCTCTGATACCATATGAAGATAGGCTATGGCTAACAAAAGAAACAAAAAAGGAAAAATGACATATATCCCCCAATTCCTCAAACAGTTGATAACCAGTCTCTGTGGCACGCGTATTAAATATGCATACATAGAGCATGGAAACGAAGAGTCCATGAGGACTAGCTCTACTAGAAGACGGAGGAGGACCTCAAGAGACAAAAGAGTTGGAGCGTCAAGGAAATTAGTTCAGCAGCCCTAGCGTTGAAAGTAAGTTGTCATGTGCTTTCCTGAATTGAACTCATTGGCTTTCCTCACCAGAACATCTACATTCATGGACCTGCAGTCTTTATGCACATAAAAGCATATCAGTTCCTAGCGAGGAAGCCAGCGCAAAGTCATCCCCGGTGTTTAGACTATGTCACCCTATATAAACTCATGGTGACTTTACCAAGGAGTTATCTCGACATAGATATCACTATCTAACTCAGGTTTGGACATGGATATAACTATCTAAGGGTCATAGTGTGGGATGATTATATCTGGAGGTTTCTTTTCAAGTGAGAACCAGAGTAAATACAGCAAAGTGGAGTTCAATGAACGAGAAGGTTGAACGGGTGCATAGGTGCAAAGAATGAAAGTGGCATTTATAGGAGAAGTAAATATTGAACATTTACGTCCAAATAGAGCGGTAAAGATTCTCAGGGTAAAACGTAGTCGTTGATGAAGGATGTGTGTCTCTAGGGGATTAAGCAACAAGATAGTCTGTCTATCCCGAGTTAAAGGTGTCATAATTAGAGATTTTTGGGTAGTTAAACGTGTAGGAATTTGACAGATGGGATAGGCACGTTCCGGATTTCAAATTTGAGTTTAGTGTCATTCAAGAAGGAGTTTGACTGAAAATGTCGAGTAGCAACAGTAAAAGGGAAGGTAAATTTCTTAGCAGGCTAGTTACTGTTGGATTGTTCTTAGCAGACCTATATCTGAGGCCCATTAATGAATTCAGAATCTAAGTGGATCATAATAGTGCCAAGATAATTAAATTATTGTTTGGGTTCACAAAATACAAGAAGTTGAGTTTAATACTAGAGTCCCAGAAACTATAACAGGTGAGCCTTTCTTTTCAATTCTACTTTGAAGAGCTCAAAGTCTTTCCAAGCCAAGCTATACGAGTCCAAGAGTTCTGAAGCATCATCCTCAGCTTCAGCAAGTCAATTCGCGCGACCAGAGCTTTCATCCAAAAGTTGCTGAGCGTTGGCATGAGTAGAATTAGCATCAACCCACAAGAGTTCCACTTCGGCCTCAATAATTGCTAGTTCAGCTTCTTTGACGGCTAGAGCTTCTCTTTTGTTTGAAGCGCTCTTCAGGAATTCCTGAACTCGACCCCAATCTTGCTGCAATTGATTGACCATCTCGGATACCACCTCCCCTTTGCGGTCTACTTTAGGCTTCAAGTCATCTGGGTGGGTATATAATTTGTGCAGCTCGCGAAGGTCCTGCTCAAATTCAGAAATAGTATCGAGGAGTTCGCCAGGGGCAGTTTCTTTCAGATCTTTGACTTTGTCCAGGGTACTGTTGATGTTCTCAAATGAATCTAATTGGGCTTGGGAGAGTTTCTTAAGTGCGGCTCGAGAAAGAGCGATGTCAGCCAGAGTAGGACACAAAACATCGAGTTTGGCGGAAAGTTCCTCCGAGTTCAGGACTTGGTCTTGAAGAGCGACTACTTGGCTGGCAAGGCCTGAAGATGATGAGGCCCATAGAGATGCTCCTTGTTTTTTGGGGCCTGCTTTGACAATAGTGATAGGAGTTAAACATTCTAGTAAAGCAGGCTGAGTGCTGGGAGTAGTAGAAGAAGTTTGAGGCCAGGATTTCTGTTAGAAAACATTTGATTCAGAATAAGTGGTGATGCAGTATGTAGAAGGAAGAAGAGGTTGTTATAGTAAGAATACTTTGGGATCGCCAAGCATATATGATTCAGGCAAGCGAGGAATATTAATTAAGTATTATTTGCTCCAAAGCGGCGTTGGGCTTGCTTGAGGATTCTGGATTAGAGATAGGTATTATGTGCCCTTCCGCCATGACTTGTTATTCCTCTGGAGCGTAATGCAGAGAATGATAAGAGAAGGAAGCGGCGCCACCTTCATTTGTGGCGTCTTGCTCCTCAGACTCATCAGCAAAATTCAGGAAATATTGGTATTGGGGTAGTCTGGCATTTGGAGCAGGTTCAGAGATGAGCTAATCAAGGGTGTTCACCGAAGGATCAGGAATGTTCTTGATGATGACAACTTTAGCGTTAAGGGCGGTGCTCTCTTCAGTAATGGTGAGCAAATCCTAAGGGCAATGAACGTTTAGAAGTATAATGGTGTAACTAAATGTTGCCTAGAATGTTAAAAGGTTGGAGCAGAGTTATCTTACCTTATGAGAAGATGAGAGGTTGGGTTTAACCAGCTCATGTGGTTGCTCGGCGAAGATAGCATCAGTCTGTGGTGACGGGACAACAGCGGTAGGTTGGATCTCTGGCGATGATGATAGATTTGTTGTTGTAGCAGAAGGTGTAGGCTCAGTTGTTATTTGGCGAGGAGGTTTGTCCTGTACCATTTGTTCCTCTTAGTCGTCCTCAATAGTGACTTTACGACATTGTTTATGTTTAATGGAACCATCGGCTGGCGAGCCGGTTCGAGTCCTCTTGTGAGATTGTTGAAATAAAGCAGAACAGTTATATTCTCTAAAGGCTTAAAATGGTGAGGCATTTGGAGAACGGAATACTTACAGCTCGTGGGGGTTCTTCTTGTTCTTTTTCCATGCTCTGGTGAGGTTCCTCATTGATAGCTGCATCTTAGGCTTTACGTTCTTCGGAATACTGTTTAGGTCCAGCAAAGGAGAGGTGAATTAGAATAAAAAAGAAATTTTGCCAACATCTGTGGCAAAAGTTTAGCAAGGAAAAAGTAAGTGGGTAAAGCTACGTACCACTGGCCAAGGGATGTCATCGGTGTCCTCATGGACCATGTGTAGCAGTTGCCAGTCAGAGTCATCCGTAAATTATTTCTTAAATTTACAGAAGATAGCAGCAAAAAGGGCTGGCGGTGATTTGCGTCGGATACAGTCCCAGAATTGGGCTTTCCAAGCTAGGTAGCTAGTAGTCATGTAGAGGGATGGTGCAATAGGGTGTTCGAAATCTTGTTCAGGAAGCATTACTAGCAGGAAGCCATAATGAGCATCAATCAAGTCAGTAGGGTTTGGACGAAAAGTGGCTCGCTAGATGCTGTAGCGATTCACTGAGCAAAGAAGAGGCATGGAGGCACGGTGGGATAGCCCAAGTTTTCTGGCGAAGTGATTTGGGGCATATAGTTCATGCCCAGGTGTAGAAGGATTAGGAACCAACAGGTCACTACAGGTGTTACTTTGCAGGAAAATAAGTCTCGCCTGATTATCTTGTTCTAGCGAAGGAAGAAATTCGGTGTCAAGGTTTTGAAGGAAGTTGCGGCTCAGAATAATATTGATCGCAGCATCAGGAAACCCGGAATGCGAGCAAAAGGCAGCGAAGCATGTTTGGTAGGTCCACCTGTCAAAGGAGTTGGTGGTCGCCAGAGTCTTACCCAGAATTACGTCTCTCTAGAATGGTAGGATTTCGGGATGATGGAAAATGGGGAAGTTGAATCGAAGCCAGAGCTCTACCATCCAGAGTGGTCCTGGTTGGCTGAGGTCGAGTCGCGAGAGTACAATCCATCTTAGGCTGCGGTAAATGCTAGCGAGGATGGACTGTGCAAGACCCAATTTTGTACCCTCAAAGAGACGCTCGGCGAGATTGGTCCAACATTTTTTGACTTGCTGGGAAGAGGGGCAGAAGATGTATTTGGACAACCAGAGTTCAAGGAAAGCTATGCCTCCTTGTTCGGTTTGGTCGTTGATAAAATTGTTGGTCCAGGTGGAGTATAAAGGGGGGCAATGTGAATCAGCGTGAATTGTGCATTCTATGTGGTCACCTTGTTTCCAGAACACCTTGTTTATAGACAGGGTTGGCTATAGGAACTCCAAATAAAACATAGAGATCCAAGAGAGTAATACTTACATCGCCACATGGCAGACGGAAGCAGTTGCATGTTGAATCCCAGAAACACATGGCAGTGGCGAAATGAGCACGATTGCACCACTGGGGAGTGAGAAGCATAGGTCGAGGAGTTGGTCAATGCCAACCGCTTGCCATCGAATAAGGTCCAATTCTCAACAGTTGTTGTACCAGGCGCGATCCATTTCAGTGGTGTTGAGCCATTTTTCGATTGAGCAGGAGGTGTCCTTTTTCGTCCATCCCTCGGTGCTGGCTTTCAGGTTGTTTTGGAAGATCAGGGCTGAGTTACAGTAGGGACGATGGAGCACGGGGAAGAGTTCTAAGTTTATTGGAGTTTTGAGAAAGGGGCCTTGGCGGCCAGTGCCTTTAGAGGTGACTCTGAGAGTGAGAGTAGCGCCTGGTTGTCTTCGAGTCATAATAGCGCAGATATCAGCGGCGAGTTGATTCGCTTATGTTTGGGTAAGGTCTGGGTACCTTTCTTTGTGAGGAGGCATGTTGAGTAGTCAGAGAATGACGGTGGCAGAAAGACTGAAAGATTGGCTGGCTTTGGAGAGAAGATAGAGTTTGAAGTGACAGAAGTGAACGAGTTGTGTTGAGAATTAGAGTGACGTGAACATGCACTTTTTATATGACGTCAGCCGAAGTAGCGCAGCTTTTCAGAAGGGGGAAGGTGATGTGGCGTTTGCGTGTGGAGTTACCACTTGATAGTAACAACGTGTCGTTTGGTAAATCAAGCATTTTCGTTTGTATTGGTGAATTTAATCTCAAGGCTTGAGGGACAATGTTTGGGCCCGAAATAAAATATCTCTTATTGGGTTTTGAGGGCTGGATTGAGTAAGCGGCACGTGTAGAATGTAAACAGTTCAAATTATAATGGGCTGAAGAAGGTTGATCAATGCGGCTTATTTCTAATTTAATCTTTCCTACAATAGGTAGGACTCCGTTGTGAGAGTTATTGATAAGATCATGGACGGGATTGTTAATTATCTAAAGTTGTATTGCAAGTCTAGCTACTGAGGAGTTTCGGATGAAGTGGAACACAAATACATTCTTTTATATAAAGAGTTGAAAAGCAATTGGAAAAGGATCCTTGATCAAATACATATTTTGCTCCCAGAAAACTATCATTCCCGTCAGAGAAAACCTTGCAACCGACGATCAAGAGAGTTGTCACCTGGAAGAGTGAGATTCTTGCGATTCAAGGACACAAAACCCTGCAATCGGTAATCAAGAGGTTTGTCACCAGGAAGAGTGGGAGTTTTAGAGATTTAAGGATGCAACACATTGTGTTCTCAACACTGCGTCAAGGATATTGCTCTACTTTACACCAGGAGGAGTATAGACTATCGATTTCCATAGCTTAGCTAGAGACACGAAAACCGCAAGTTCTAAGTCATTAGGCAAGAAAGATCCATTAAAACGAGGTTGATGTTCTCCTCATCTAAATCGCTTATCAAGAAGTCAGTAGCCGCTAATTTACAAATCAACATACCGTCGCATGACGGTGGCACGCCAATACACGAAGCATGATCGAGAAAAGAGACAGTTTACGAGATCTCTCAAGTCTATTAAGAAATTTTGGCATTAAACAATATCAATAGACCTTAAATGGAATAACCAAGACTCCCCCGTCACCAAGAGAAAACGAGTTTTCCCAACTCCACAAAAATGTAGCACAGATGAAACACCATCAATGGTTTGTGTAAAGTGTAAACCACAGAGGCATAGAATATCAGATGAAGGAATTTCGAACTAAAAAGAAGTCGCACTAAGATACACGTGGCGAGGGTAAAAAGGTAATAATACTTCTCCGGTCCTACGTGCTACCTGAACATTCCTCTTCCGCCTCCTTATAATTGACCTCATCATTCATTTGCTCCGTGCCACGTGCAACACTAATCCTTCATTAAATCACCAAATCCCCATGATTAACCATGATTAATCCGAGCAGCAACTTATTTGACTATAAATAAAGCCTAGACCACCTCATCACACATTCACACTCTCTCAGATCCCAAACCCTAAAGCTAAATCACAACCAGCACCGCAACGACGTCGTAGAGTCCAACACGCTCCTGGTGACAATAAATGAGAGAGAGAGAGAGAGAGAGAGAGAGAGTTGTTTTGTCATTTAAGAGCTGCTAGCCTTGGCCTTGTTTCACCGATTTGCGCTCTGTCATCTTTGTCTCCTGGAGCTGCTTTCTGGACCTTACCTGCAAACTATGTCTGCCCTTGCTCTCTGTATGTTTGTACTCTACTACTCTTACAAAAACTACTACTATCAAACTTTGTGTCATATTCAGATATTCTATCCTATTATTATGTATTTCATTACTGTGTTTTGTGCTAGCTAGCTACTTGTCTCAAATCTTCTCGCCCTCTCGTTTTAGTGCTTTTTCTGGCGAGACCGTCTCTTCACCCCTGGCTATAATCGCCGTCGTCTTTGCACGACCTTTTTTTCTCGTAGCCTAGCTAGACCTCTTTAAATAGCTCCTTCCTCTCTCTCGTTAGTCATTTCACCACACACACACTCTCTGAGAGAGACAGAGAGCCGAAGTCAACATCCTCCGTTGACCGATTTGACATCAAATCCCCTATATATATACACTTTCGGCCTCCGTTAACGAACTAACTCACTCTCTCCATTTTGAAAAACGCAGAGAGAGAGAGAGAGAGAGAGAGAGAGCGTTTGGTTTTCTGCAGAGAGTGACTCGGCCTTACTCAAATTCAGTGCAGCTTCCGAGTCCGAGTCAACACAGCTAGCAATGGCGAATCGTCCGCGAGTCTTAGCGGTTACGGCAACGGCGTCGTTTCTATTGGCTCTAGGAGTGGTGCTGCTGTGTTGTCCTGAGTTTCTGAACGGTACGGATTACACGGTTCGGGAATAATTGTTTCATTAGTATTTGTTTATGTTCTAGATTCACGCACATTTCATTTGTTTTGTTTTTTCTATTAGAACCCACCACACTCCTCTAGATTTCGTTGTATATATTTAATTATTTTCCGATTTTGATTTTGGAATCTGGCCGGAATTTGGCATCTCTTTCCAAACACAAAGGGTCCATTATGGATCTTCTGGTTTCCCTTTATTTATTGTCATATTCATTGATCCGATTCTGCCTCGGCCGCCTTCTTTCTTCTGCAATTATCAGCCGAAAACCATGATGATGATTTTTGTTTTTGTTTTTACTTCCCAAAATTTAACTGCAGGTGTTGCTGTTTTTGTGGAATCAACCTCGTTGAGGTATGGTGAAGGAAGAAGCATCTCAGCCCCTCACCGAAAACTTCTTTTTCAGGGTAAGATTTCCTGTCATCAACTAATAATTTTACCATTTCCGGTGGAATCCTTCTGTTTGTGGTTTTGGTCAAAACGGATGTATAGAATTTGGGACCAGTCTCGCTTTGTTGGTTTTGAAAATGAATTGAGTTCCGTAGTGGTGGTTGTGGTGTGGTTACTAGGATAGGAATCGATGTCAGAGCTGCACGCTCATTTTGTTTTATTTTATTTGGTCGAGGAAACTATGCTAACATGCGCACTGTGCTTATTTGGCACCCAATTGGGGGATTTTGGTATCATTTCAAAGGATCTCACTATCGCTTCTGACGCTTCATGTTTTTTTACATTTGAAAAAGTCTTTGCATGGAGTAGGCTAGTAGGGGCAGTATTTTTTAAATTTGTGCATTGTTTGAGCTAAGCTTGATAGCAATTTTATTTCTTTCAAGTGTGTGGATGATGGTTTCTGTGGAAAAAGGAGAGAGGTGTTGGGTAGCTAGGATTCGTAGGGGATAGCCTCTTTTCATGAGTTGTAATGCCCCAAATTTCAGAAGTTGATTTAAACTTTCAGGAAAGGCAGAGGAAGTTGAGAACGAAATTTGTCGACCTTGAGTCCCAACTGATCATCAAACTGACCGATCAACAAGTGTTACGTATCTATTTTTCTGAATCAAAAGAATAGATCCACGTGAGTCTATTTTATCAAGTATATGTGACAAAAAAAAATGATGGGTCTGTGATGACCGAGAGAGGATGGAGGGTGTCAAATTTTGTTCCGAGGAAGTTGTGATGCTGATGGCCCATCCGGTCCATCCCTAACCTTTTGGTTTGTTTGTATTTACTTTCCACGAGACAAGACCTTCTGAAAGTATGTCTTGTGTGCAGACACCACCCTTTCTACCCAATTGTATGTAACGCTTAATTGATCCAATGTCTTCCCTACCTTTCACTGTCCCAATTAAATTAAAGCCCTTCTTTTGAGTTCTCTTTACGTAATTCATGTTTCTGTGATCCAGTAGTGTACAATTACCTAACATGACATTTTGTGTATACAGGGGAAGCAGGTAGTGTGAAGGAGCCAAATCGTATGTGGGGAGAGCAGTGTAGCGGGTCAGACATTGTGATAGACCAGGGTCCTACGTCGCCGTTGCCAAGTGGTATTCCGACATACACAGTGGAGATCATGAATGTTTGTGTTACCGGTTGTAACATAAGCAGCATCCACATCACCTGCGGTTGGTTCAGCTCGGCCACGCTGGTCAATCCGAGACTCTTCAAGCGGCTGCGCTACAATGACTGCCTGGTGAACGATGGCAAGCCTCTGGTCAATGGCGGGTCAATCTCTTTTGAGTATGCCAACACTTTCCTATACCCACTCAAGGTTTCCTCTGTAACTTGCCACTGATCTGTACTAGTCCATTTTTGACCAACACTCCAACAGCAATACTATTCAGCTTAGGAAAGTTTAGAATTGACACAGAGCATAAAAACTACAACTATATAAAGCACCCAAAGCAGGATTTCGTATTTGAATTTCTCAGCTGTTCCTTATGGCACCTCCTTTTGGCCTTTCCTTTTTTAGGTTCTGCTTTATATCTATTGAGTCGACATTTCTGGGATTTGGTTGGCTGAAGATTGTTGCTTCTTGGTAATGGGCCTACCTGTAAATAGATACTATACTATATAGTATAGGAAGGTTTAGTACGTACCAACTCGTCAGGGCTGAGATGTATGATTCAGAAAAATGGGAATATGTACCTTTTAATTTGTTTGTTATGATGTTCTGGATACTTGTGGGGAAGAGATTTTGTTTTTGGTGATAAGTCATAATCTATCTCTGCTTGTTTCTGTTTGGATGGAAGATCGTTAATTTGTTATTACAAAAATACGAATATTTCATAATGTTACATCATTAGATTATCTCTGGAAGTTTGAGAATCTCGAATCATTTGGAAAGAAGTAACTGAAAATAGGAAGACTACTCTAAACGCAACTTAACTTTTTGGATGTGAAAAGATGAACAAGAAACAGAATTGGCTGAATTACTTTTCATTGATATATGCCGGAGTACATATACAAGAGGGATTCCTATTTACATTCTAACATCTATCTCCTAATCAAACAAGAGAATCTGCAATCTAGAATGTACAGGGACACTAGTATATACAGAATATATGAACATATTGCAGAAGATTGGAAATTCTCTATTAAGGACCATTATAACGAGCATTTGGTGAGTACCTTCTCACTTATGCAAAATTTTATAAAAATTGAAAATCGTTAAGTCATTCATAGTCAAGATTTATCACTTATGAACATGAACTGTGTATATTTGACAGTTTTGGTTCGTTCATTGATTTGATCTTGTTCGATACCTTGACGATTTTTAATTTGGATGAAAATTTGTAGAAATGATTAACTCACCAATATCTAAACATCTAATGGTTAACTTTGTAAAAATGTTATCGAAAAATGACTATTACGACAATTTTATGAAATGTACTCATCAAATCCACATTATAAGGGTCCTCATTGGAAGAGTTCCTTGTAGAAGATATGCTGATGAGAATATGTAGGTATAGGGTTTATTGGCAATTCTTTGGATGAATAAAACACAATGTAACTAGGACTAGTTATTGAAGATCAAGCAGAAGTCCACAAAGGACCTGTTGATCTCATTAACCATTGAGATAAATCATGCATATGCATTGAATAGTTTCTTCACTCAGGATAGCAATTGTGTTCTTTATCCTAAGCTTTATGCCTCACGTCAAAAGAATGACTTTACGAGTTCTTTCATTTAGACTATGTATTAAGTCCTTGATTTCAAAAAATCTTATAGAGATAGAATAGTGTCTTCCCTGATACCCAAGAAGTTGTTTTTCAAGAAGGTTCCTTTGCAACCCGTAATCTGACATCTTAGTTTTTGTTAAAAGGCACCAGTTGGGTTTTTGTGGCAAAAACCAAAGCATCAGCTGGCATCTTAGATTTCAGGAAAAACATTTTTGTATTATCATAATCTAGCCTCTTTTTGAGTAAAATGGGAAAAATATTTTTGCCTTGTCTTGAAATATAATCGTGCTTAAGGAAAACTTATGTTTGTCTTTTCTGTTTGGTTGTGCTACTCATGTGTCACATCGGTGTATCCAGCCAATATACAAACCTCCAAAACGAGCTTGATCCTTGTGCCTATATGGTTGTTCCTTAGCAGACCCCATCGGCTATAAAAGGAAGAGCAAACCACTCTTTGCAACTTGGTTATGTTAAGCCTTTGTTTAAGAGTTTAAGAGTTGTTTGTTGTAGAGTCTCTAAGCTTTCCCTTACTTTTCATGTAAGTCTTAGAGTGAGTTCTAATCATCTTTCATAATTCACACTTGCATTATGCATATCATGAGATCAATATGGTAGTGCAACAATCCGGAAGTAGTTCATGTAGAATCAGTCTACTATTGACTGAGTTCTGAAGTAAAGCTTCGAAATCTTTCATGTACAAACACTTATAGACAAGAGAGAGTGTAGCTCTGTAGACTAGTAGAGAGACTAGTGAGGATAGCATAGATGTATATATCCACATAATGCAAGAGTCTGGTAAGAAGTGTTATTTACATAGTGAAAAAGTTTGTCCCTCAAAAGTTGGGGGCACGTAGTTTTACTCCATGGTTGCAGAGTTTCTACATATAAAAAACGTATTGGTGTTATGCGTTTGTTTATCGCTTTGCTTTGATTTATTACTCATACATTTGTTATTCAGGATAGTTCACCACTTAGCTATCCTCGAGAATAAACTTAAGCGAATAAGTAGTAAAGGGCTTATTCACCTGTAACATCCCGACCCGAGATTTACCTTGTTATTTTTTATTAAAAGTTAATCTTGATGGTAATTAGTTTTTACCGTCAGTAACTATCGCTGGCGTTTCATCGAAAATTTATCAATTTAGTTTTTTCAGGTAATCCTTTGAGAAAAGTTGAAGAATTTATCGAGACGAGTTCGTGGCCACGTCAAGTGTTAAAACCGGAGTTACGATGAAGAAGTTACAGTCAGCGAAATTTTTTAACGATTTACGGAGTTCGTTAGTCGCGAGTATAAATATGAATTTCCTAAAATGGAAAGTCAGACTTTCCATTTCGGGCTACAGACCCGTTGACCCGCGTTGACTTGGGTCTCTGCGGCGAAAAACAATCGCTGACATGCTCTTCGGTGGTCAGAGGCCGTTTGCCCACCTTAAGCTATGATTCTGGTCACAAAAGCTCCGTCTCATGATCCTCAACCTCGATATGGCTTCATTCTTGATGATGGAGAGCCGAGAAGAGAGAATCAAATGAGAGAAGTCTCAGGTTTCGGAGGAACTCGGTCGCTGTCTCCGGAGACATCTCTGGCCACGTTTTAGGTATGAATGAGTTCGTCTAGATGTGTGAAATTGGATGCGTACAGGTCGATTTAGTGGAGATCGAGGGATCTCCAACGTGACTGATTCGGGTCACCACTGTAACCGATGGTTGATGTCGCTTCAGGTGGCGAGGTGTCGAAATAACCCTTGTAGATTAAGTTCCAAAGCATGACAAAAATCGATGTAAAACCACATCTGGTGTAGAATTTCAGGTTGGTCGGAAAATTTCAAAATTTTCCTGAACTTTTATTTTTCGAGAAAACCAATGTAAAAACACATCAGAAAAAACATTAAATTTAAGTACAACCTTCGACGGGTTGAGAGATATTCTTGATGGGTCAAAGGTTCTTAGAGCTTGAACCTGAGGCTTGGCCTCGATAGGTCGAGAATTTTTCTTCAATGGATCGAAGAATGTGATTTTGGAGTCCGAGACCTTCCTTCCATGGAACGAGTGATTCACTCGATGGGTCGAAGGTGCATATAGTGAACCTGAGGACTACCTTCAATGGGTCGAAGGAAAACCAGACAAAATTTTTGATGGGTCAAAAAATGCCAAAAATCGATCCAAAGTGTACCCTTCGATTAGTCGAAGAGTTTCCAGGATCAAACCATCATCTTTTTTGTCTCATTTTTATGATACTTTGGTGTTATAATGCCATAGAATTTTGTCAAATTTGGACCTTATAAGTAATATGTATGAAAATAACCATTCTTAACACTTTCAAATACCGAAATCGAGAAAAAATTATTACTTTTTCCAACAACAAAACTTACTTCAAAGATTGTCTTATTCCAAAACTGACTAAAAGTCTCAAATCATGACTAAAACCAAGTCAAAAATAAAGCTAAACTTGATTACATGGCAACAAATATGAGCCTAATACATAGACTACACAAAAACCGCAGTCTCTAGACTTGCTTTTGTGTCATTAGCTATAGTAAGATTGACTTCACCGCAATCTTTTATCTTATAGTTTTCAGCATAGTTGGTCTCATGTGCCAAGTGTTGCTGACACCTTTTGTAGGCATCTTGAACATCCTTTGGTGCACGACATTGTTTGTGTATATGCTTGGTAGAACTACACTTATAGTAAGGTGAGAAACTTGTAGAAGCAGAATTTGAAGAATTTCCACCATTCCTAGGACTGGAATTGAAGTGATTCTTGTTGGAGTTATTGTCATGACAAGTCCAAGTCAATTTTTGACTATTTCCTCCTCATCCACGACCTCTACCACATCCTCCTCTACCACCACGAGTTTGGTAAGGCTCCGAATGGTTGTTCCTCTTATATGTTCGTACATTTCCAGTATGATTAGTTTTATGGACTTTCTTTGTATCGGCTAGCCTAGCATTGTTATGGAGAAGGATCTCAAGATGGCTCTATCTCTTGTCATGCACACTCATAAGATCACTGAATGATCAAAGTCTTCCTTGCTCATAATTAATGCAATACTGATGTGCAAAGGGTGTCCATAAAGGTAGGAAATGTGCTTAAAGACTTCTCGACTATATCTTGGTCAATCTTTACAACGCCACAAATAGCAAGCTCAGACTGTAGCTCTAGCATATCTTGATAAAAATCATTTATTTTAGGATAATTCAATAACCGGATTTTATCCCATCTTTCTATAAGCTCTGAAATTTGTGCGTCATGCATATTGTTGAACATTTCTTGCAATGTGACCCACAAATCTGCGGGGTCATCCTTTAACAAGTACTGTTTCCTTATAGCAGGATGAATATGTCTCCTGAGAAACATAAGAGCTTGAGCTTTTCGAGCTAGAGTGTCCTCGTTGGCTTCAGTGCCAGGTGGTAGCGATTAGATGGTATCAGTTCGAAGTTTACTGAGGAGAGTATTCCTCACATCAGATATCCATCGGTGCTATTCTGCTCCTTGAATGTCATGGATGTCAAACTCTGGCATTGCCGACTCGGTTATCGAAAAAAGACAAGAGATGTAATTAATTTACCGATCAAAAGAACCACGATCACTAATATCAAGTTTAGAGAATAAGAAGCATGATCTATGATGTATGGTCACAAAAATCAATGCAAATTCGGTGACTTTATACCACTCCTTGTAAAACTGTGGCTGTCAAATAGTCACAAATATCGACTTCCTTTTTTTTTTCAATGTGAAATCACAATTAATCGTGATATTTATTAATAACCGGATTCCCCTAAGACCGTCACTAATGTTAAACTTTGAGGAAGAGGTGATTAAATCATCTTCACTCATACCTGCATTAATCCATAGGAACTAGATGCATATAATAATTCGCGATATTTAAACATAAATCTAGACCTTGATCTAGGGTGTTGCGGTAATTAAGCAACTTAATTTATAAATCGAAGAGAGTTAGTCGATTTACTCCGAGGGTGTTATGCTTGGTATGAAAACCTCGTTGTGAAAGAAGTTTGAAGAAAAGAAATCACGTCCACGAAACTTCCGGCGGTAGAAAGAATTCTGGCGTCGAGCTCTGGTAATGGTGATCGGCGATGGAGGGATTCCGTGAAGGAGGAGGCCGGCGGTAGAGATGTAGTGTTTTGGGTATATATATATATATTATGGGTTTGGGGTGATAGTTATCAACTTAGGAGCTGTTGATAACGTATTGAAGGAGAAATATAGATACGTAAGAGATAGATTTGAAACTGTTAGATCTTAAATAGACATTAATAAATGACCTTAAATAGACATTACAATCTCATACAATCAAAATATCTATAAATCAGGGATTGAAAGAATATCTACTTCTATGCTGATTAGAACAAGACATATACTGAGATATCAAGAATATTATTTATTTAAACAATTTTTTTTTCTTAAATCAAAATCAAAGTCGAGGATGAAGAGTTATGTGACTGGAGTCGAACCTAATGTACGAGTCAAACCTAATTTTTTTTCTCTCACCTAGCAACGAGGCAACCTTACGATGCGTTTGGATGAAATATTCTTACTTCTTATACGAATCGAAAATTAAGAATTTTAGTATTTTTAAATTACATTATTTGTGAATTCTTGCGTTTGGATTCTTCATAGAGAAGTTTAATAATGACAAGAATTACAAACTTTTAAGAAGGATTTGAGGAAATTATTAAATGACACTTATTTTGGATGGAATTGAAATGAGGAATTTAAGTCTTCAATTCCCTCGATTTTTAAGATAGAGGAATTATTAAATTCTTAAAGAAGTTATCCAAGCACAAAAATTTAGGTGATAGAATTCTAAATTGTTGGAATTTATTTAAATTTCTCTCATTTTACCTCTATCCAAACATAATCTTAGATCATCTTTTTTAACCTAGCTATGAGGCAAAACAAAATTACTTCCTTTTCTCAAATAAAAAACTATTGCTCTGTTGTTAGGGCATCTCCAACAGATACCCTATAGCTATTTTATTTTTAATTTTAACTACTTTTTGGCTAAAAACTCTTCCAACAGATACACTATAAGAGCAACTCCAGCAGATCCCCTAAAAGTCAATTTTATTTATAATATGAGGTTTTTGCTTTAAAATTAGCTCCAAGAGATCCCCTATCACATTAGCTATTTTAGGGATTCCCTATATTTCATGTTTTCATCCCCTATCCCCATACCTAAAGCTTGAATTTTAGGTGATGTAAAAGTCAACATTGTAATTAATTGTTTCCTAAAAGGTTGTAAATGTAATCAATTTCTAAGTTAATAAATGTTAATTATTTTTATTAACCAATCAAAACAAAGTATTTATTCATATTTAGCTAAATTATGAGTAATATTGTTGGAGTAAATTTTTACAAATGCTTAGCTAAAATAGGTTTGAGCTATATTTTGGAACAAAATAGGAAAATTTTAAGTGACATTGTTGGAGATGCTCTAACTAAGTTAAATTTAACTTTTTGTTAAAACGCTTAGTTATATTTGGCAAAAGTGGAGACAGAATTTAACTTGAAGTTAAATTCTTCAGTGACCAAAATTTTCATTTCCTGCTTGATTTTCACGTATTACTTTTCATTTTATACTTTTATGAAATTGAATTAGCTTGAGAATAATTATGACTGCCGGAGCACAAATTAAATACGCATTGGTTATATTTAACTTTTGAAGTATTTTAACTATTCAAAATGACTCAACTATTGGAGATGCTCTTAGTAAACTATTGTACTCGATCTATTTTCTCGCGTTGGTGTGTGTTTCACTTTCTCTTTTTTCTTTTGTTTGTTCAATTCTTCTAGGTTTGGTTAGATGTAGCATCTAAGTTAAATTTTGGGGTTTTTTTAATGTGCAAATGTGTAAATCATGGTGCAGGTTTGTGATCATTGAAACAATGTAACAAAAAAGTAGTGAGGTAGGGGGTTTGGGAGATGTAGTCGCTAGGTGAGAGAGACAATTTTGTTGTCTTTTCTCGTAACTGGATTGGGTTAACTTGCTCAACGTACTCTCTTTATCTTGTCGAAGAGTTATATTTTGATTTATAAAAAAAAATTGATTTTTATTTTTGTTTTTTGCTTCTCTTTTGTAAACAAGAATTATAAATATAAATTGAAAATATAAATACAATAAAAAAGTTAATTACAATAATAAATCTTGACCACTAAATGTCTTTAAATCTAAAGACTCACAAGTATCAATTTATATATATAAAAAAAGTGTTTTCCGATCAAGACCCACTTAATTTTACGTTGGGTAAATTGAACTCATATTATTAGCCCGACCAATTCTATGAACTTCTAAGATATAGTGGGCAGAGATTTGAATCAAATAAATTATATGATAGTATGATTCATGTTTTGTTGAATCGAAATTCACTTATATTCTCTCAAAACTCATTGAGCAGTTAATAATTACTTCAAGTTAAACAGTCATTATCATAATAAGTTATTGAATTTGATACATGATACAGCTTTGAATTGGATTCATGGTTTCAGTTCATATGTTGGGTTTGAGGTTTATGAGATTTGTATAAAATTTCACAAATTGGCATTGGTAGTTTAACAAAAAGTTTTTATATAACATTTCCTCAGGTGTTTCATCTTGAAGAACAAAAAGAGAAATGACACTAGACATGCATTTCCAATCCCATACAAGACTTGTGCTCATTTTGTTCAACTGAAAATTCTGTTTCATAAATTACGTATGTGGGTTATATACAGGCAATCCTATGGCCCAATTTGAGTAGTTCCAATAAATAATCGAATTAGTGCAATTACTGTGAGTTAGTAACGAAGTAAAAGAACAGACCATAAAAGGCCCAACGATGCAGCTCATGTGTTAAATCCAGCTCAAGTTCTCAAACATTATGACCCGACCCGGCCCGGAGAGTAGCATCTCAGCCGAAATCCAGAATATAATCCGCAGTCTAAAAGGTCGTGGTCTTCGCTCTTACACTTATCTTCTTCTTCACACAACGAGAGCGACCCCAAACAAAAAATGGCCAACACGATCGCCGGCGTAGCCGTCGGGATTTCATCAGCGACTCCCAAGCTTCTTCTTTCCCAGAGACCCACTTCCCGATCGTCGACGACTCGTCATTTCTCCACCGTCAGAATGACTGTGTCACTCGACGAGAAGAAGAAGAGTTTCACTCTTCAGAAATCCGAGGAGGCCTTCAATGCCGCCAAGGTACAATTACCCTTTTACCCACTTCAGCTAGCTTTTCACTCCCAGTAGTAGTTATTTTGGATTGTTAGCGAAATCAACTTGTAGTAAAAATATAATGGATTGGTTTTGAGATGTTATTGATATGTGTCAGTTGATTTACATGCGATGATGAATGGACAAGTGTTGTTCAAAATTATGTTAATGCTGACTGAGGAGGCTTGAACTCTTTGTAGGAGTTGATGCCCGGAGGTGTGAATTCCCCGGTGCGTGCTTTTAAGTCTGTTGGTGGACAACCTGTTGTGATTGATTCTGTTAAGGGATCTCACATGTGGGACATTGATGGCAATGAGTACATTGACTATGTAGGTTCTTGGGGACCTGCAATTATCGGGCACGCAGACGATAAGGTTCTATTTTTTCTTCTCTTTAGTCTAGTAATTCTTTCAAATATGTTGAGAGATGCATGCTGTTTGACTTGGTAGCTTCTCTGGCTCGTGTCTGATTGACACTTACTTTCAGGTACTTGCAGCTCTGGCTGAAACAATGAAGAAAGGAACAAGCTTTGGCGCGCCTTGTCTTCTTGAGAATGTTCTGGCGAAAATGGTGATTGAAGCTGTTCCGAGCATAGAAATGGTTCGATTTGTTAACTCAGGCACAGAAGCGTGTATGGGTGTGCTCCGTCTGGCCCGTGCTTTCACTGGCCGAGGGAAGATTATTAAGTTTGAGGGATGTTACCATGGGCATGCTGATCCATTCCTTGTCAAGGCTGGTAGTGGTGTTGCCACATTAGGACTTCCAGATTCACCAGGTGTTCCTAAAGCTGCAACTGTTGATACTCTAACAGCTCCTTACAATGACTTGTCAGCTGTGGAAGCTCTCTTTGAAAGTAACAAAGGAGAAGTTGCTGCAATCATCCTTGAACCAGTTGTTGGGAACTCTGGTTTTATTACTCCTACACCTGATTTCCTTAATGGTATACGCAAACTTACCAAAGAAAATGGTGCTCTCCTCATTTTTGATGAAGTGATGACGGGGTTCCGTTTGTCTTACGGTGGAGCACAGGAGTATTTTGGTATAATTCCTGATTTAACAACACTCGGAAAGATTATTGGCGGTGGTCTACCGGTTGGTGCATATGGTGGACGGAGAGAGATTATGGAGATGGTTGCGCCTGCTGGGCCAATGTATCAGGCTGGGACCTTGAGTGGTAATCCGTTAGCAATGACTGCTGGGATTCACACCCTTGAGAGGCTGAAGGAGCCAGGAAGCTATGAACACTTGAACAAGATTACAGGCGACCTTATTCAAGGTATCATTGATGCTGGGAAGAAGGCTGGACATGCAATCTGTGGTGGGTACATAAGCGGAATGTTTGGATTCTTCTTTACTGAAGGGCCTGTTTACAACTTTGACGATGCCAAAAAGAGTGATACTGCAAAGTTTGGAAGGTTTTATAGGGGAATGCTGGAGGAAGGTGTATACTTTGCTCCTTCACAGTTTGAAGCTGGGTTTACAAGCTTGGCACACACTCCTGAGGACATTCAAAATACAATAGCTGCGGCAGAGAAAGTTTTTAGACAGATATAGAAGAATAAGTTTCTTCTTTGTACTACTTGGTTTTCGGTCTTTGTTGGTGTATGGTGTTTTTGCAGGATCGTCATAGGTGATTTGGAGACAGTTGTTAAACTTTGTTACTCGTAGCATTCTTGTAATTTTGTAATTGTTGAGTGTAGTATCTGATCATAAGCTAGTCAATAATGTTGGAATTCTTTTGGTATCTTCCGTATGTAAACTGTTGCCAAGGCACAATAGATGTTGATTCATCTGCCCTCTGCATTATACGACCGAAGTTTTGGAGCAAGTGGGGACTTTGTGCTCAAATCATGCCCATATGTAATAGAATGACCGGAAAAAACTATTTATCCTTGCCATATAAAAAGTAATCGACAATATTATTTATGTAGCTAAATCTGGATATTATTTGTGTAGCTAAATCTGGATCTTTGCATTGATATATATAGAACCTTTGCATAACTGCCACAATCATTCAAGCAATCTACATGAAAAGCATGCAAGGGAAACAAGAAAAGCACAATCTGCGATGGTGGAAGGTCATGCCTTGCAATTGAAGCAGCAACTACTGAAACCACCATTCACCACCAACATGGTTCTCTGTACACACAAACTTAACATGTACAAGTTCATGTTACAATAAAAATGAACAAATGTACGCTGAGAGATGGTTTCTGTCATCATGAGTATTGATGCCCAGGTGACCAAATCCCAACTCTTAACAGTTTCTTTCACAGTATGGAACACGAGCAGACAACTTTCCGAGGCAAATCATCAATCTTCTTGTCTGTTGAGGAAAAACTAATATGAGTTTTCCAGCATCTCTCGTGCTTAGATAATCAATAGAGATATACAACCGATTAAAAAAAAAGGCATGTTATACTATCTCCAGTGGTAAAATTCAGCACTAATATGGATACTCCACCTTATTCCAACAACGTAAAAATATAAGAACGATACAAAATGAACACGTCAGAAGTAGGAGTAACCTAACAAGGGTGAATACAACATTATAACATGTGCATTCCTCTCTTCTTGGCACATTAAAGGTTCTTCCTCATAACATAGTGCTATCTATGAGGGACTTCACTCTCCTTTCATTGCAATACGGTTAGACACTACCACTAAACTGCAGATGAAAAACAACAACAAAGATACATCTACTCATGAAGGAAACGAAATGAGCTGCTTTTCATAGCCTCAACCAAAGTTCTATTACTATAACTTCTCCAGGACAAAGGCAACATTAAACAACCAGTATCCAAATGTCCCAACTAAAATCAAAGCCTACAATCCAACAATACCAGAGACACATATCACCTAACACTATTGAACTCCATCCACAAAGATACTAAACTGAAATACAATTTAAAGTACTCATCACAAGCAACGGAAATTTCAGAGATTCATATAATCCTGGAGACATTACCTGATTTAGTTTTCTCTATTGTTGGCTGTACAACAACATGCATTACCATGACTCCCCCACCAACATCACCAAAAGGCAATTTACACTGACCCACTGTCTTGCTGTTCTCCAAAATTTTACCAAAACACATTAGCTTCACCTCATTTGCTGTCTTGGGTATCATCGTTTTCCCTATATCATTCAAGAATCACACAACAACAATCAAAACCAAATCCATACGAAGCCACAAACATCTACCAATACCAACTAGTACTGAACACTTAAGATTCAACTCAACAGAATCTTTCACAAAGCGACAAAAAGTCAGACACTCATATCATCATAACCATCAAAACAAATTCACAATTGCAGATACAATTCAATTAAAACAAACACAGTAAAACAAAGTGGAGAGAAGAAGTCAAAACCTTTGGGCCAGTCAGAGACGACTCTCTGCTTTAGCATATCGACTGTCGACGCCGACGAGTAGCTAAACGGCCCAATATCAGACCCATCGTACAACCTGAACTTTATGTCCACCGAATCCTCCTCCGGCATCTCTCTCCACTCAAAGCTTCAAACTTTCTTCACCAATCCCAAAATCCACCACCCACCTAATTCACCTCTTCAAATTCTGAACCAGACCCAAGTCTCTCTTTTTTCACGATCAGCCTAATCGAATTTTGAGGTTTGGTGCTTGTCAGTTGTTTGGTGAGCTTCAAGCAAAAACGAACAAGAAGAATTGAAAAAGGAAAGAAGAGAAAATGCGTTGACGTTTGAAGCACGGTGGTGTACTTAAATGACTTAAATCAAAGTTGATAACCACTTTCTTCCTTTTTATTTATTTTGTACCCGGGTCCATGTTAACGACGTCGTTTCGTTCTAGGGTGTGTGCAATAATCTGATCCCAAATCATCCGAATAAAACAGCACAAATGAAAGAGGAAGATCGAAGAGACGACGGAGATGGAGATTGTCTGGCAGTCACCGGCGAACCCACCGGAACGGAAAGACTACATCTTTCGCGACGGTAACTTCTAATGTTTACTCCCTCCCAAAGTTATTGTTCGGAGAAGTATGATAGGATCACTTGGCTTAATCCATATAGGTTATCTGTGTACTAAGGCTATTCGTGTAATTGACTACTTGGAATCTACAAGTGTGCTTATATAGATGTAGCCTCCTGAGAGCTATGAATGAAAGGAATCTATGTTAATCTTTTAAATTCCTTTACTTTTCTGCATTATTTCCTTTTCTGCAATTCTGATCCTATCAACTGGGCGAGGCATTTTTTTTTTCAAGATTGCTTTAATTCTACGGTTGCAATTCACCAAGCTATGAAGGCTGATAGTGAGAGATTCCGAGAGGAGATTCGTCGGTCCACGGAGGAGCTTCGACTCAAATTTTCATCGAACGCAACGACCCCAGCTACTGGAAGCATGGCGAGGCGGGTTCTCCGTATTACTGGAACCCTGACACCAACGTTACCTAGTATAAAAAACCAGAGTTCCCTTCGTTTCTCTCAGCTGAGTTCCAACGTTATTATCTCTCGGTTCCCGCCCGCCCTACCCACCATACTCCATCTCTCGCCGCCTCTATAATCCCCAATTACTCCGATTACAGTCACCTCTACTCTCCACACTACCAATTGACCCACCCAGAATTGCATATTAACCCTTACCCACCCAATTCTTCACCATCTGCACCGTTATACACACCTACCTTCACCACTTTAGAGTACGGGCTCTCCACACACCCTTATGATCGTCACAACGTCCACTCCACTCCTACCAACCCTACAATTCACAACGCCCAGTATTCTCTCTACTCGTACCCAATCACTACCCACGAACCCATCCAATCTCTTGCCTCTGAAGAGCCGGAATCAGACCCATGGAAATTCCGAAAGCCACGGGCGACACCATGATCATTGCGATTCTGAGATGGACTGCATAAAGCCTTCTTTGATTCTGCTCGCGGAAACCACTTGCGTTGTACCCCATGAGGTTCAGCGCTCTCCCGATTCAATTTCTGTGCTCAGGGCTGAAGAGATGATCGTACAAGATGATTTCAGTTTTGATGAACCATTGGAGCATGAGAGTGAGCAGCTCCTTGAGCCAGGAAATACAGACTTGGCTATGATCGGCTGTCTCGAGAGTAATACAATTTTTGTGGTGAACGAGCTGACCCAGACGTCGCGTCACATGATTTTTTTTTTGAGTCGGCATTGTGATATAAATGGAGGAATGACCATAACGAATATGAAATTGCAGAGCCAACATAAGAACACTGAAAATTCTGAAGACTATAGCATACATTCTCCGAAAGTACCCGATTTCGTAGTACCCGTTGAGGATAAGCATTCTTCCAACTCAATGTTCGTGTTGAGGATTGCAGCAGAAACCATACAACATGATTTCAGTTCCCCTTCTCATAAGATACCCATTACTAAAAATGCATTTTTTCCTATGTGCATGTATCTACCGAAATTGAACACTGTGGTTATGCATTTTGAGGTTCTTGCTTCATTACTCTCTATTTCTGAGTTTGTGAGACCACTACTTGACTATGGTGATATTGGAAAACTTGTGAGCTGCCATGCATTAAGCGTTGTGTTTGATCTTGCGAGCACAAAGCTCCTTGTGCCCAACAATACAGATTTGGTTCTAAGTGTGTATCAGGAGACCTCCTCGGGTGACGGTGACATGCTTCCATAGGTTTTTCGGGTAAACGTTGGTATCTTGTGCCCATTGAAAAAGAAGCCTAAGATACTGGTTTCTCTGCTCGATAATTCTCATTTCGTGAAAGCTGCCAATATGCTTAATTATGTTGAGATTGCTAATATTCTCAATGGCTATGATTTGAGAAGTGCTTTTCACTCTTTGAGTGAAATACATATGATTAAAGATGGTTCCTCATCGAAACATGAGTGTGCTTGGAAGCCTTGGCATCTAGTTGGCTGGTTTGAGAAATTCGGTGACAATGCAGATATGACTTATATTGAACGTGGGAAGGTATCGCGGTCTGATGTTGCAAGTTGTGTCGATAAATTGTCCTTTGATTATGCCTTTCTCAGTCTTGCATTTTCACCGTCGCTGATGAAATTGACTTACATGTCTACCAAAGAGACAATGCCATATATTCAAGTAGCAAATTTACAAACTACAGTCGGTGTTTGGAAAGTCTAAATGAAGAATATACTTCTCGATAGTACAGGCCATTGGGATAGTACAGGCCATATTGAGAGCTTGCCACTGTTGACAGGCACATTGCAGAGGTAATTAGTTGATGTGCATGGCAGAGACAATGCAACAACAATTCTTGTTTTGTACAGTTGGCATTCATCTTTTTTGACTGCTAACGACACTAGTATCCTTGATCAGGTCTCCAATTTCCTGCGCGGACTTCTTAATTGTGGCCTCATTCTTGTTCTTCTAACCCATACTAGTTCCGACTCTGATGTAGTTCATTGTGTTGACATCACTACTTTCACCAGTGCAATTCATGCTCTACTTTATTTTGACGAGATTATGGAATATTTCATGACTCGGTTGGTTGTTGGTAGTGGCACTCTCGTTCACTCTGTCATGCTGTTAGCCACATACCACTTGACTATACAAGAGCACCCTTCTTTTCAGCGAAACAGTTTGCTCTTCAACATTGATCTCCAGGGGAATGTCACAATTTCTGGAGGTGACTCATGTGTTCACCTAACACATACCCACTTGTGCAGCCCCATGTTTACAGTTGGTAATAATCTTGAGCATCATTTTCTGTTCGTTGTTCCTGCTACTACCCTGAGGTATTTTTCTTCCGTATTTAATGGCTTCAGCACTGGAATGTTCAATTATAATTCTCAGAGTGTATGATCGGCCTGTGGTAATTAATCTCTCCAGTCATTCAACGCTAGCAAGATAGCTGTAGAGATTCCCCACTACTTGGATTTGGGAACACTTCTTGACATTTTTGGTTTTTATTGTTTAACAGTCGATATCTAGATTGCTATTAAGGTATCAAGAGATTCTCGATCAGCAAAGTCTTGCTTGTTGCAGAAATGAAGCCTTTGAAATATATCGAGGTCGATCACAATTAATTTGTGTTATTTATCATGATCGACTTTGTTGATTCGCAAAGTGAGTGAGGCTGCATCACGAACTATAATTTTCGGTATATCAACCTAGCTCACTCTCACACGAGGGATTTCTAAGAAGGGTAGCTTACTTAAGATTAGAAACAACAAAACTTCAAGTGTGGATAGACTAGAAAGAAGAAAATTCTCAATGCTTTTTTGAGTCTATATATGTTGCATTCTGGCCCTTTTATTGTTACTGTCATTTTCATATATATGGTTGTTTGCATTGCATTAATTGTCATGTAATAGTGACAGTACGTTACAGAGTAAATAACAAAAAAGCTATACCCTCCACAACTTTCTTTCTCCCCAAACTTACTCTTCACTTAATTTGCAACTTAATCTGTTATTCAGATAGTTAAATGTTTTCTGCTGGCAAGGTCTTGGCTTTAGTTTATCCGGAATCGATCATCCCAAAAACATAAATTAAAAGAAAGATACACAAGATTTAACATATATATATATAGTAAAACTTCCATAAATTAATAATTTCGAGACTGATAAAATTTATTAATTTAGCGAGGTTATTAATTAATAGACTATTAAATTAATACTCAAGTCTCCAAGTTGAGACCGGCAAAAAAAAATTATTTTAACGAGATTATTAATTAATCGAGTATTAAATTATCAATATTTTACTATATAAGCAAGTATATTTCTTGTCATTAATTGAAACTTAACTTACAGCTTAGGACACATTGCAATTCAATTAAGTATAACCTAGCTACATCAGCTCTAAGCTGGAGAGAGACACTTAAAGAGACTAAGTTCATTGGTTAGAGGGATAGATCTTTAGTACATGCATGCATGACATTTCCATGGAAATAGACAACTAAAATTAACCTAGTTAAACTACGCCATATTAACATTTAAATTAGACAAGGGTACAGATAATCTCCGGTAACATATGGTACCGGCCGGTGCTGCATGTCTCTAGCTCCTTCCTTCCTTAGCTAGCTTCCTTTATCTGCTAGAGTTTAATAATGGGGGCATCTTCGATGTCTTCCTTGGTTTCTTCAGTCTTGATTTCCTTGACGACGATATTAGTTGGGTCAAGTACTATTTCAATGAGGTCTACGTTATTTGGCTGATGAAGAACCACAGGGATTAGTTCTGGGCACACCGCGGTGTTGATCTTCATCACATCAATGATATGGTCCGACAATTCCTGAACCTTGATCAGTTGATTGGCTCCTCTAAGAGTACGTTCTTGGCATTCTTGTACACTACGTATAGCACCATGCATTTGCGCAATCCCAAAGAGGAATCCCAGAATGTTTGGAAACTGCATATGTTAAAGTTAATCCCTCTTGTTACTAATTACAAACAGGAAATAAGACACTACGTAAGTAGAAAAAATTAGTATATTGCACGTTGCATGTTAAAAGTATACAATTACTTACAGCTATGTTATAGTCCTTGAGCAGAAAACCGTAGAACCACACGACTACACCCAATGTCAGGAAGAATGACAAAGTAAAAGGCATGAACTCCACGCTCTTGGTCCTTATGACTTTTTTCTGCATAGTTGTATTCATTTCTAACGAGTTAAGTTTAACGTAATCTATCAAAGAGAGCAGTGATATGTGTATATCTAGATCGCTGGGATTAGTCTTGGTCTAACTAGACAGGTGCTTACCAAGATGCAAAGAGGCGCAGCAAACACTGTGAGATTGAATACAAGACAGATCCACCCTACAACCTTGAGAGGCTTTTCGCCTTTTGCAAAATAGAGAGTCGTGGTGAGCATCAAGCCGTATCCACACACGTTCAACAGCAGCAGGAGTTTCACAGTTGCCATCTGCAAGTTTTACAACATTTCAATCAGGTTATGGGACAAATGATTCAACAATATGGAGAGCGCGCGTTACGTTCGTATTACTATGAAAAGCGAATACGTACCCTAGCCACCTTGGGGGAGTAGAAAAGAAAAAGGGCCAGGTAAGCAGTGTCAATGACGCAGCCAACAGAGTTGATAGTGATGAGAAATGTAGCGTCTTCTTTAAGCAGCGCATAGTAAATCCACGGCATGCAGCTGAAGAGTGCCACCGCATATGTAAGTGCCTGACCCTTCAGTTGTTTTCTTCTTGTAAATTGTATAAAATGTCGGCCTGCACGCAATAACCACAATCTCAGTATTGAGGTGTTACGATTTACGATTGCCATATATATATGTTGAACAAAATTCAAAGCTTTCGATAATTAATGGAAAACAACGCTTACATTGGAGCAAGGAAAACCATGAAGGAGACGATGTTGCCTGGAGATTAAGTATTGAGAAACTGTGTTAGATTCAAATGATTCGACTATAATAAGAAATTAGTATTAAGCATGCAATAGTACTGTGTATGATCTATTGTGTTTACGAACTATATACAGAGACTAATACGAAGAACGACCAGCATTGCTCAAAGTCTCAAAGACGTGCGAGAGATAGAGCATGCACATCGAGATATGAGGACTTGAACAGAAAATATTGGAGGTTGAAGAAGGGAATAGAAGAGCTATACAACCTAAGAAACCAAAAGCCAAAGTCAATGGGTGGTGTATAGCCATGTGCTTAATTAGCTATGATCACAACAGAAAACAGCTGAAGCTCTACGAGATCTCTTGCTAAATATTAGAGCAGTGATATCAGATGAAAAGCAATAGAGAGCTTCTATCTTATGCTTCTCAAAACTTCACTTGTATGCTTTGAAGTAAAGAGTGACATGAGCAATTTATATAAGAGGGTTTGTGGGATCGGAGGGTCACTAATCAACTGGATCAACTTGCATCATTTCAATGCTACTCGATCACTTCCACGGGCGGAGCCAGCCACTGGATTACTTGGGCTTAAACTAGGTAAGTTTTTAGAAGTAAAAAAAATACTTACTTCAAGTTGAAAAAAAAAAATCATGCGATTATTTTATTCATTAATTCACTTCGTCATTTTTTGTGTCTTCGTAACACTTGTTCTCCTTGAGCCACCGCTTATTTCTTCTCCCTCACCAAAATACACGAGTTTTTCGCAAAATTAAATATTCAATGCTTATCTAAAACATTTATCTTTGATTTTTTTTATCTTATTTTCGATATTTGTTTTGCTCATTGTAATCCATTCAAGTTTAAAGTTTAAAACTTTGGTTTGTTGTGTTTGTAAAATTCTATTATTTTTTTTTAGTTTATTATGTTAGAATTCAACTATCATGATGAAGTGACAAAAACCTTTAAAAAAATAAAAATCATGTACTGCACAAAATGTCGTCGAGTTACTATTAACCCGGATAACAATTCAATCATACCTCTGCCACCGATCACTTTCCCATTCGTCTTAATCTTGGCTTTTTTATGTTTACACATAATCCAAACAGCTTTTACATTTAGCCCCCTATTGCATGCCCTATGTTTTTTCCTATTTGGTCATTTTAGCCTCAGCTAAAACCTCTGCCCACCAGTTAAGCCCCAACTACCTAGCTACTACTATTCCTGGTACATGCATTCACAACATTCTTGATGTCCCACCATGCTCCCTTTCTGATGTGTCACCCACCAAGTGGTTTAAGGCTTCCAAACCATGGTTCTCTTCTGCGGATTTCCTTGCTCTTTCTCTGGGTCTGACTCCTGTACATTCTCTGCTTCATCAAACTCCAACAATCACTTTGGAACTCTGGTCGACCAAACTTTAGCTTTTGCTGATTAGGTTTACATGTAGCCTATTTCGGGCGACGTGTCTTCATTAATAGCCATGTGTCTGCTAATTAATTAGGCTAATTATGTGTATGTTAACTAGGGTTTTGGAGCTAAAAACTGTATGTATAGTCGGTGGAGAGTGAAGAATTAATTGAAAATCGCTTAATATTGAAGATAATCTATCATTAGTTAGCCAAACAAGGTAGGCAATGTCAATGCAATTGGCAACAAATTAAATTAAAGGTACCGTACACTACGTACATTGTAAAAGATGATGCTGCGCATACAACTTCACCAAAAAAGTTGGTGTAAAATGGTCGAATTTGGAGCCCTTGGCCACCCCAACATTATCCAGTCGATCGGAATATGTCGTTTTCCAAAGAATACATATATCATTTACGAATATTACCAAGAGATGATGAAAACATCGTGTCAAATCGATCATGAGGGATTTGATCGAAAAACGACGTCGGAATTTTGCCCATTGGATTGGCAGAGATCTACGGTTCTTACATTTCTCTTGCATGTTCTCCGAGTTCTTACGCAAAATATCAGATAAATACAACAAAGGCTAAATTAATCAGCGTATCACGATGTGTTAATGAACTTCATTTTCTCAAGTAATTGACCTACTCCGGTAGACGAGATGGTCGGTACTTACGTACTCATCTCTACTATTTTTTTTTCTACGTACAGCAATTCAACGATTTAAAAGATCGATAATGTACAGGAAGATACTGGACTATTAAAGTTACCCTCCACTAAATAGTGCTTTTGATAGCAGATGATCGATGATATTAATTCGATACCTGGAAACAGAAACTTCTGCTATACCTCTAAAAATATATATGGCATGCGTGCGCTACTCGGTACAATATATATACTCGATCACTATGATGCTCAACTACTAGCTAGGTGAAGAAGAAATCTCAAATTTGTGATTGTACTAGCTAATTGTAGCTAGCTTAGTTAAGTATAGATCGATGGACATAATTGTAACGGCTGCATCTAAATCAACGGTATGGATTTTAGGTTTTAGCTAGCTAAGATACTCATTTTTCATTGATAGCTATATATATACACCATGATACAAATCACATTTCAATTTATTTTACGTGTGTTGTAAACTAGTCTTAGTGCTTTGTCAAATATAATAAAAACGAGTTGATATACCTAGCATACACGTACGTCTACATACCGACGTACGACTCACATTAGAATTTGAAAGAGGGGACTTGGAACCCAAATGCATAGCATATCTTTACAATTTCAATTTTGGCCCCCTATGTGAAATTGTGAATAGAGAACTACATATATACTAACGTTCAGTATATATCCCACTTCCTTAGTAATCAAATCAACAAAGATACTACCCTAGTTAATTGCTAGATTTGGCTTCATTCTCTCGTCCTTATTAGACTTCGTTTCTTAGGATTAGTGCATGTAAGATTCGTTCTTGTATTATTTATTTAGATAGTTATGATTGTAACTATAATGTATTGTTTTCTCTTACGTAATGCAAATGATCTAAAATGTCGCATTGTGCTCCTTGTCGTCAATTAAAACACTTATTTAAATCTTGAAATACTCCCAAAGCAGACGCACCACCACTATATCCCTTATAATAGTTAGAAAGAAAATACACAGACATGTATACCTAAAAAGTAAAAACATAGTTCAGTACTGTATATAATACACATATATAATATAGTCACAAATGTAGACGGAAATTATATTTCATGATTAATTGAAAGAAGAGCACATAATTAAAGTTCACGAAAAGCTATCCTAGCCTGTGCCCTCCAAAGCTCAAATGCAACCATTACAATAGGGGCTCTCAGCTGTTCCATGAACGATCTTTAGCTACAGATTCATTTTTAGGCTTTAATTACACAAACATAAAAGATGCATGCACCTAAGGACATATGTACACATACCTCTATGTTACATATGTACTTAAACGTACAATATTAGGGCTAGAAATGAAGATCGGGCATAGCAAGTAATTAATAGTAAGAAGCAGTTCGATTGATCAGAACCAATTGCAAAGACCCTCCAAGTCGAATCATATTGATGTTCAAACTTCGCATTGAACAAGAGCGGGGGATTGCTCAGAGATCAAGTCGGCACTGTGAGCATCAATGTGACAAGGCTGTTGAACATGCTCATCACGTCGGTCGTGTTCGTTTCGGTAACTTTCATCGGCATTGTTTGCACGGGCGGGGCTTACGGGCACCTCTTCTTTTACTTGTACGTGCACCTCGGAAGTAGGAAAAACTGTGATGCTCACCTGCTTCACAACATCATCAGCTGTTTTGTGTTCTGGTATCTTCTCTCCGTCCAAAATAACCGTCTTGTTGTTTCTGTAGATTGCGTACAGTATCATCTGAACAACACCAAAGCTGAAACCAAGTACGTTTGGGGCCTGCAAATTAAACCATGATATTAATTAACTAAATTAGTTAGAAACAAAGGAAAAAGAGGCAATAATCATCAAACTTGGCCCATCAAATGTTCACCATTGTAGCTAGCGCGCTCGATCAAGCTAGCTGGCCCATGAATTGTTTGGTTTATATGAACACAGATCCTGCTATATCCTACTACAATCTTTAAATTAATATTTGTTTAGGGTCCTCTATCTTCAGTGTGCATGCTTTTGGGTTTGCCACAACACAAAGATTGATGTGATTGATAAAGATATATGCATGGTAGAATATCATATATCAATTCTATATAAATCACACACTTTAAATATAAACTTTGAGTTGCATATATAGTGGGAGGGTAAAAAAACACTACATATTTTACTTCATGATTGATCAAGGACAGGCAGCCGTACGCAGCATAATTAAAAAAAAAAGAAAAAAAAAAAAGAGGAAGATGGTTAGTAGGGATCTGAGGGTGAAGAAACTTACTGCAACATAGAGATCCTTGAGGAGTAAACCATAGAAGAGCCACATGATGGCGCTGAGAGTGAGAAAGAAGGAGAGAGAGAACGGCATGAACTCTACGCTCTTGGTGCGAATAACCATTCTCTGAAAAACCCAGCAATAATATAGAGAGGGTGAGTCAGACTGTACTGTATATCGAGTGCTTAATTAAGTTAATTTATATGTAAGAATCAAGCAAGGAGATCCCAAGTTAATTACCATGATGCTCAAAGGAGCTGCGAAGACACTGACAGAGAAAGCTACACAAACCCATCCGAGAACTTTAACGCGACTTGGCCCTTGTGCTAGGAAGTGAGACAAGAGAAGAATCGAGCAAAATCCTCCAAAGTTCACAAGAAGAAGCAGCCTCAAGGTGAACGTCTGCAATTTTATTTAGTCACAGAGAATATATATTATTTCCATGCTTGAGATATATATTGAAGAGCGAGAGGGGAGAGGGAGAATGGTGATTAAGGTTTTTTACCCTAGCTTGCTTTGGTGCATATGTAATGTACATTGCGATGTAAATAGTCTCGATGACGCAACCGAAGCCATTGATGGTGATAAGAAGCATCTCATCAGATTTAAGGAATGCATAGTAAATCCAGATCGTTGCACTGAAGAGTGCAAACACATAAGGGACCGATGAAAATCCTTCCGTTGATTTCTTTTTGAACACCCTTATAAAAGTCGGCCTGCAACCCCGAAAAACAGAACATCGTTATTTTTCGAATTAATACTCTCTTGTAAGAATTTCGTGATTAGAATCTTTGAATTAATTAAGTTGAATCAACTTACACTGGAGCCAGGAACACGATGAAGGAGACAATGTTACCTAAACGACAAGGAATATATAGTAGAGAAGTTAATTAACTTTTAGAGGATGCCAACAAAGTAGAAGAATGCTGATGATCGAAAACCAGTTTGTACGTACCTAGAATGCCGAAGGCAAAAACCAGAGGGGAGTGAGCAGTGCTTGACGACGTCATCGCAGTTTCTGGAAATTAAAACAGAAACTGAAGTATATATGGAAGAATTAATGGAATCACAGGATTTTATATGCTCTGAAAGCTTAAGCTCCCTATAACCTTCTTCTCAATGTCAGATTAGATTACAAGTCAGATGGTACGAGAGACTAGGACCAAGAGTGTTCCATATATATAGGGAAAATGTAGCTAGCTTGTGGCTGCATGAAGGGAGATGATTAGTGGGATAGAGTATTATATTCATTTGCTCTCAATTAGCAAAAGGCTTAGAAGTAGGTGGCATGAGCAAAGTAGTACAAAAACGCCATGCACCCTGTGTGGCTAGCTTAGCAATCAACATTTGCATGCCAACTCAACAAATGTGATGAAATAAGCTAGCTAGTCGGCATCTTTAGGCTTCCATTGAGCAAAGCTAGCTAGCTCGACAATATACTTACGTTACAGGTTTAACAAAGCTTACAACTTTCACGTGACCATCCCTAAGCCGCTTCCTTTTTCCACTTATAACTTTGCATCACTTTTCGCCGTTTCTCCTGGGTTTCCAATTCTGGCTTTGGCACTACTTTCGTGCACACTCATACAAGCTACAAAACCGTCAATATCTATATATGATGATAATCATTTGATTAATTAGCATCACATTTTTCATCATGCATATTTCTCGTCGCCAATCCTCCATAGACAAAACTGACATATATGGATATACATGATCCAGTTTTTAAGTAAGTTATCCACTAATCTATGTGTTAATGATCCATATACAAGAATAGTATCAAAGTAAAAAAAATATTAATTCTTCAAGCATTATATCAGAGCCTGGTGGTCTATCAGACGTAGATCCGGATGGGGAAAGAGTAACAAATGTCAATAGCAAGGAAATCATCGGAAGCTGCATGTTACAATTGTGTTAGTTTCCGAAATTTTGAAGTTCGCCTCAAGATAAATTGAAAACTCAAAGTAACTAAATTTTACGAGAACATGTGAAGTTACACGTGTCTAACAAATCAATAGTACGCTCATGTACATAACTTTCATGCTATTTCATGAAAGTGTGACTAGAATAACAACTATGAAAATTCAATTTACCGTAGCTTAAGTTATAACTTCTCATTTATGATAACGTTTATATATATAAATATATATAACTGCTACTTATAGGCTGATATTTTCATTTCAAATATGTCATGCAACTTAAGATATAAATTAAGCAACGACGAGCCACAATTTAAGCCTCGTCAAAGTTAGCCTACTTAGGTTTTGTGGTTCCCAGCTAACCCCTATCAATGACGGACATAGGATTATAAATTGGGGTGGGCTAAAAATTTTTTTATCTAAAAATAATTATTTTTTATCTTACAAACCACATTTTAAATTGAATATATACCAAACAATCAAGTAATTAACTAACTGCAAGAATTAACAATAACATTTGATGAAAATTCGTCAACATAAGTCTAATAGTGAATAACGTACTACTCAAATTGTACCCTTCAATCTTGAAATAGAAAATGTTAGTTTTGATAAATTGAAAAAATAAGAGAGATGTCAGGTACGTGGGTGTTGTAACCCAAGAAGAAAATAAGGGTATAGATATACGCTTCAAAGCTAATTAAAGAAAAACTATCTTCTAATGAGTTTTTAAGAATTTTCCAAATTTTAGTCAATAAATAATATTAAAACTTCAGAAGAAAAAACTACAAAATCCGATCCAATTTATCGTAATCGATTAGTTAACATGTTGGTTAACCGTATTCTGAAACACGGTAAAACATCATTGGCTTTGCAAATTATCTATCGAGCCATAAAAAAGATTCAACAAAAGACAGAAATAAATCCACTAATTGTTTTACGTCAAACAATAAGTGGAGTAACTCCGAATATAACAGTAAAAGCAAGATATGTAGGCGGATTGACTCATCAAATTTCCATTGAAATAGGATCCACACAAGGAAAAACACTTGTCATTCGTTGGTTATTATGGGAATCTCGAAAACATCCAGGTCAAAATATGGTTTTCAAATTAAGTTTCGAATTAGTGGATGCTGCCAACGGAAGTGGCGATGTCATACGCAAAAAGAAAGAGACTCATAGAATGGCAGAGGCAAATAGAACTTTTGCATATTTTCATTAATCCATGAACAAGATCCATATAGACACATAGACCCATTGACCCATATATCTTGATCGGAAGAGAATCAATAAAAAAGAAAGAATCGGAATTGATCGATATATATATTTCTTAAAACAAACAAAAAAGAAACGAAAGATGAGACATAAATCGTAGATCAACTAAACTTTCTTGGGGACTTGTTTAAGAATAAAAAAGAGGAATCTCAATAGCTAAATATTAAAATGTGGGTTAATTTTAAAGTGAAATTTGGGGTGGGCTAATTTTTTTTCTCTAAATTTTGAACTAAAATTAAGGCATAAAGTAATATTTTTTTTAATTTTGAGGTTAGTTACTGTCCACCTTATCCCAAGTGGTGTAGGTCGTATTTGACCCCTGCTCTTTTCAACGTTAAATGTGCAAAGATTTCCAGCTTTTAAGCTCAAGTACGTACGTGTTCTAGAATTTTGTCGAATACCTCGAAGCTTCTGGATCATTGATTCTTTTACTGTGTTCGGTACGTATGTACAAGAGGTTGAGTTATGATTTGCATGCTCAAGTTAGATATTCTCCTCCCAAACAGTCCGGAGTCAAGTTTCACCACATATATATTTTCGGAAAGGATCGAAGTTTTGATCTGATTCATGGCTTTCGCTTGCTTAATTTAGTCATCTTTTATCTTCAACTTTTACTTCTAGCTCTATACGGTGTTGGCTTCCAATATTGATCGTTCAAGTTATAATCATGACTTATATATTAATTTTCTCAAAGACGATAAAGAAAGTGATCGAGATACATGTAGCATTATTTACTCGGGGATATTTTACCCTAATGCGTATAGATATGTCATATCCTGAGGTCATGTTACGACATGTGTAAAATACAAATATCAAGAATCAACCATTTCAATTTTTATTAGTTGGGAGAAATGGTATTGCGCTCTATCTCATAGCTTTTGACCATCACGCGTGAACAGAACATTCAGAAAAGCTTCCGATTGTTACAAATGGCAGCATCCCGTCTAGTGATAGTTATATGTATCTAACTCTCACATATTAAAACTCCCCGAAGAGGTTTTGTGTATTTGTTGCTCCTTTGGTTAATGGAATAGTAAGCTAGGGTTCGTGTATATATGAATAGAAAAAAATAAAAGAGGAAACTGGGAAACTTTGCACTCACTTTTAGTCGTTTTAAGGGCGGGCGGGCTCGGAAGTGGTAGGTGTGAGGAATTTGAATATATGGTCCAACCGAGAAGCCAAGGGTTAGGGATAAGATTTTTCAGAGTATTGTCGCTCATGATCGATCATGATTCGAATTATTAAGCTTAGCTATATAAGCTTAGTGTGTTTCCTCTCGGATTAATAAACTAGTATTACGTTCCATTGGCTTATGAGCTTTGTATGGAAAAATATTTAGGAAATCTTTTACGACGATCGCGATCAGGTGATTACTGCTGGTGTGCTAGAGTTGTGATATATATGTCATAGTCACAAATCTCCATCAAGTCTACTGGTGATATTTTACTAATTACCGGACACCACAGAAGCGTATACATGCAGAGTTATAACCATTCACAAACATGCATGTGTTTTACCTTTCAAGACAACCACGTAATACTTAGGTTGTTAGTATTAATTGTGTTTGGATCCAAAATAAACAATCTTTATTTTCAATGAGTTTTTAATATAATAGGCCGATGCCTGCAGCCTGTGCGAGAAACATTGACATTTCCTAAAGAGGAAATTATTCCTTAGTGATCTTGTCATCAAGTCTTACATTTTGATTGAAAGACCTAAAAAGTAAGAATGTCGAATAATTAGAGTCATTAAGTGAGTCTAAGCGCGAGAATTTTAAGCCTGCTACGACAAGTTATCATATTTTCTTATATATTGAGAAAATCTTTATGTAATCAGGATCCACACATCATACAACTTTTGCTCTCGGCAAAACGACATTCTTGTCTCGAGAAACCTTATCAACCGGCGATCGAACTACATTCACCCGAAGGAGCATGAACGTCCAAAGATTCAAGGAAGCAAATCCCTGTGTTCTCAACACTATGTCAAGGAGATTGCTCTGCTTCACATTGAAGGAGCTGTGGAGTATTGATTTCCGTAACTTAGCTAGAGACACGAAGAAACAAAGTCTTAGGCCAACTAAGGATCCATCGGACGGGGTTGGTGCTCTCCCCGTCCCAAATCGCTCCTTAGAATTCAGGTAGCGGCCTACGCTACGATCAACATTCTGCCCACGGTAGTGGCACGTCGACGCACACCTACACACGGTCAAGAAAAAGAGACAGTTTGAAGAACTTCTCATACCCTGGGAATTTTGTGGCCAAACATTTTGGCACACCCAGTGGGACTCACTTTTGTGTCTCTAAGTGACAATATGGGACCTTTACCGAAGGGTTTCTCCTCAGTGTCTTAAACATCCTCAACCGACGTACCTGGAGCATACGTCTGCTGATTGCCGCGCACTTTCTGCGAACACAGTATACTTGATATTTAAAATTGTACAATGCCAGCAAATGGAGTTTACGTTCCTGCCTGAAGAAGAGATCAGGGGCTTGACATACGAGAACAATCGGTCGTACACTGCTGAGCATGACCAGCACCAGGCGGCATCGCTCGATCTCATCAACCAAGGACTAGCCGATCAAGCGGCTTTACTTGCTGGCAGAGGTGAGAAGGCTGAGGCTACCAACACTGAGGTACTCATTCTGAGGGCCGAGTTCGCCAAAGGTTTAGAGGAGTAGGCGGTCTAGAAAGCTCAACTCGCAAGCCTAGTGGAAAGGCAAGACAAGATGCAGGTCGAGTTGCTGCACGTTGTCGAGGTCACATTGACACGACAAAAGAAGGACACGCTGGATATGTTCAAAAGAACCGACAATGACATTGGAAAAACTTACCAAGTCGATGTCAGACTTTGCTAGAATCCAGGGACAAATGGAAGCCTTCCCAGCCCCGCTTGGCAGGATAAGTTTGACGCGTTCATGAAGCAATGCAACATCCAAGCCGCCAAGGCACACCATCCTTATGAGAACCCATTCCTGGCATTAGGGGTATCAATGACAATTGGCAATGGCCTAGGAATTATAAGTTAACCAACTTCTAAACCTCCAGTGAGGATGGAAGCAGGAGTGCATCAACTCACTTAGCGTGTTTCACGTTGCAGCTCGGGCCTTGGGAGGAGGATCCACCGCTAAAGCTGAGGGTTTTTGGCTCCTCCTTGTCTGGCTCAGCCTTGATCTGGTACATTGGCCTCAACCCATAATCCATAACAGAGTGGTCTAATATGGAGAAGTTGTTTGTAAATCATTTCAGAACAACACTTCTAGAGACCCATATAATCAAACTGGTGGCCATATGTCAGGCGTCGTCTAAAAGCCCAGTAACGTTCTTGCACCATTTCGGGTCAGAATATACTCTGTGCAAGATCCCTCTGGAAAAATATGTCATCATAGACATAGCAATGAACGGCCTGGAGAACCTCTACCATTGTTTGTTCCTCAGTACTAAGCATGCCTCACTAAATGAGTTCATCATCACGATGACAAAGGCATACAACTCCATGCAGGATAGGGACAACATGCGTAATTCCTCGAAGGGAACACACGCAACCAGGACGCCTTACTCATAGCGGAACAAGCCAACTATTGTGGCTTTTATTGAAGACTCTGCTAAAAAGGGATATGAATCTGAAGACGAGCACGTTCGCGCAGTTGAACTAACTTGCAAATTAGTGCTCAAGCATCGAAAGCTTTAGCAGAGCAAAGGACCAGTCAAGCTCTCGAAAGTGGCTTTTACTAAGCCGGAGTTCGAGACATATACCTATGATGCCAACATGGCTAATGAGATCTTAGACAAGCTGATCAGTTTGCGAGCAACAAAGACTGACTTTGAAGTCATTCCTAGTGCAGAACAACTAAAATGGAAAAAGTACTGCAAGTTCCATGGCATGTGGAACCACTCCACCAAGGACTGTGTCAAGCTCATAGACCAGATCCAGAAGTGATGACAAGCTTGTGTTAGAAGCGTCATCTAAGACGGTGTCATTGGTTGATTCTCACCTGTTCCCTAAGCCACAGGTCAATATGGTTGAGATAACGGGTCTACCCTCCAGGCAAGGGGCAGAAAGGATTGGGAGAAGGATGAAGGAGTCCAGAAGAACTCAGCCAACAACGATACCTAGGCCATTGCGGCTGTATACCTTCAACCTGGATAGCATGAATGAAATCCTTGATGAGCTTATCATGGAGGATCTTATCAACCATATGCATGTAGAAAGACTTGAAGACCTAGCCTACATGGGGCCAGGTGATTATTTTTGCAGGTATCACAACAAGTTCGGACACACGACCTCTTCTTACTTTGGTTTGAAGAACACTGTCCAAAGCTTATTGGACTACCAAGTGAATGGCTTTATTCAGGGAGAAGGACCAAGTATGGATCCTAGGCCTCTGCCACCTTTTCATAAGAAGCTCAAGCAGGTGGTGCCAACATCAAAGGCTGAGCCTTTAAAGAAACCTGAGCCAGCAAGGAAACCGAAGCAGCGGTTCACTTACGACGTTTCGCGAGTAGTAGAAATCTTAGACAATCTGATACAGGCAAAGATCGTTGAGGTACCCACCGGGCCCTCGCCAGACCCAAAAAGTGTAGAAGGTCTTTTCCACTGTCGTTTTCATCACGCCTGGACTTATACAACTGAGCAGTGTACTAGCCTGAAGTTCAGGATTCAGCGGTGGATAGACAAGGGAGAGATCGCCATCGAGCTGCAGAGTGAGAGCACGGCCTAAGACATCGACATGAGAAATAACCTCGTTATTGACATGATACAGGTACAACTGTCCAACCCTAACAAAAGAAAACAAACCGTGGACCTACAAATTGAGGGAGAAGCCAATAAGGTGGCATAACCAACCATTTCCATGAAAGGTGAGGAGAAAGTTGACCCGAAAGCCGAATCCCCAGTGGCACTTTGTTCGCGCTATAAAAACTATTATGGCTCGAAGATATCATATTAGGAATTGATGATGCAGTCAAGGTATGCCCAAAGCTGGTGTCCCCACCTAAGCACTACCATCCCACCAATCCACGAGAGCTAAACACGAGAGACTCTCAAGCTTACAAGCAGATGCAAGCAGCAGAATGATTCATAAACCCAGCAGCCACAGCGAAGGTCAATGGAGAGAATGATCTCGCCAAACCTTATATTCCACCAGCATCAAGGAACATCACTAAAGAGAATGTGTGGTATGTCAAGGATAAGGGGAAAACATTTGAGGTCACTCCCAGCAAACGCAGGAACTTACAACGTCGCTTTGGCCAAGCCAAGAGGGCACTTAAGGCTCTGTATATGGGTCTCCTCCAGCCAGAGGAATTGGCTTATACACCTGAGAAGATGCACAAAAGGCTAAACATGTTAGTGGCAAATCTCATCGTGGTTTATGAAAAAAGTCTCACGAGCCTAAGGTCCAAGCAGCCAGACCTAGTGTTTTCTCTCAGAACCCTGAATTGCTTTCCAAGGCTCAATCTCCATAACCTATCCCCGAGGTTCAACGAGTCCATAGAAAATCCATGAGCAACAAGTAGATTGTTGACAATAATAGAGACCCAAGGCCCCTTGTACTCAAAAGTCTTCACCGAGCTATTGAGTCGAGTGAAGCACAAGTCGTTTCAAATGAAGCGGAAGAACTGAAGTGAAGGCCAAAGCTATTAGTGAAGGAGGAACGAAAAAACATGTTAGCTCAGTCTAGGACGACTTCATCCTCAGCAAGCAAGAGTAATGGCTTATTTTTTCCCGCCAGCATAGAACCTGGGTTCTATTCGAATAAAGACTTGTAGCAGCTGTGGATGCAATGGCCCCCGTCGACCAAGACATGGCAGAGGCCAAGCTGCAAAGAAGACTACAGGTACAAACGAAGATGAGGTCGATGATGAGGAACTAGTCGACTATGGTGAAGGCGAAGAACCAGAAGCCCAAGTTTATGGTGGAGAATACGATGTCAAAATAGTGTTCGTCTTACCTTACAGGTTTGTAGGTTCTTCAGCTAGATTGCCAGGATCAGTACCTTCCCTCCCCTGAGAAGTAGTCTTGGATCAGCCCAACACTGTGAACAACTTGGCGACAACGGCTCGCAAAGAAGATCAGGTGGAGCGGCAACAGCTCTATGTGCAGCCGACAATCGATTTGTCATTAAGGAAGGCTTATATGCTATTCAACAAGCCAACCCTGAATATGGCTATGCACATGAGACCCATCTACATCACTACTAAAGTTTAAGGGATATCCCTCAACAAAATGTTGGTGGATTCAGGGGTAGCTGTGAACATCATTACTCTCAAAGTGATGGCATTACTAGGCATACCCAAGTCTGTCATTCAAGAGACAGCTTTCAATGTCCGAAATTTCCAAGGTAGCATATCCAAAACCCTGGACATTGTCTTTCTTCACGTGCAGGTTGGGCCAGCAATTAGGACACACACGTTCCTTCTAGTAGAGTGCATGACACCATACAGTGGAATACTAGGACAAGATTGGATTCATATGAGATACTTTGTGCCATCTTCCCTCCATCAACAAATGGTGTTATGAACATGGACTCAGGCGAAGTAGAAGTCATTGATGCAGACCCTCATCCATACTCATTGTTAGCCAATGCGTTGGACGCCAGCTACCACAACGGAGACCTGAGACCACTAGAAGTGTGTGGCATAGACATGAAATGCTGCCCAATGGGGGTGACAACTTCTCAACTACCTCAATGGAGCATCATACAGGCAAGCGAAGATGAACGCCACCCTTATACCATTGAGATGCCACAAAAGACGTCTTAATGATAGAGCCTTTGTCAGGTATAGAGGCAGATGCTTATTTCTCTCCTCACAAACAACTACATGAATACTTGATGGATAAGCAGGCATAGGAGCATATTCCAATGATTGCGGCCTTGAAATATGTGGATCATGATGTGTTGCATGAATCAGAAAAGGAGGAGACCATCCAACTAGCCCCAGCAGTTTTGGATGATACTCCACCTAAAGTTAATGACGCAATATAGAAAATCAATCTAGGGACCACAGAAGAGCCAATGATTGTGGCTATCAGCACCTTCTTAGAGCCTGAGGAATGAAATAGACTTATTAAATTGCTACATGAATACATTGATTGCTTTGCTAAAAAGTATGAGGATATGCCAGGCCTATCACCAGACTTGGTCCATCACAACCTTCCAATTATCAAAGGCAAAAAGCCAGTAAAGTAAGAGATGCGTCGAATGAATACATAAACAACAATTTTGGTCAAGGAAGATATCAAAAAGATGTTCAAATCAGGCATTATCAGACTAGCCAAGTATAATAAATGGCTATCTAACGTCGTCCAAGTTAGAAAGAAGAATGGAAAGATGAGAGTTTGTGTCGACTACCACCATCTCAACAAAACCACTCTAAAGGATGTGTACCCCATACCAGTGGCAGATTTGCTGGTTGATTCAGTTGCTCACCATGAGATGTTGTCCTTCATGGATGGCACAGTTGTGTATCACCAAATTCCAGTGGCCGAGGCTGACAGACACAAGACAACATTCCAGTTCCCGAGTTTCGCTGGTGTTTTTAAGTATGTGGAGATGCCATTGGGACTCAAGAACACTGGTGCCACTTGCCAATGAGCCATGAACCTGATCAACCATAACCTCATAGGAAAAATCATGGAAGTTTACATTGATGATGTGGTGGTTAAAACCAAGCACATGACAGACCACATAGACAACTTGAGGAAGGTGTTCGATCATATGCGACTTCACCAGTTAAAGATGAACCCCACCAAGTGTGTCTAAAGGGTCCAGGCAGGGGACTTCCTAGGTTTTCTGGTCCACCAACGAGGGATTGAAATTCCTAATGATAAGAAGAGGGTCGTGTTCAATGCTAGCCCACCAAAGAATAAAAAAGAGCTTCAACGCCTGCTGGACAAAATCAATTTTCTGAGGCGGGTCATTACCAACACGGCAGGGAAGGTTCAACCGTTCTCACCCCTACTCAAACTTCAGAATCAAAAAGACTTCATATGGGAGCCTATTCATCAAGAGGGTTTTGACACCATAAAGGCGTATCTCGCTAACCTACCAGTCTTGGTCTCGCCAAGATCTGGAGTGCCAATCAAGCTCTCTATATCAACTACCAAGCATTCTATTGGGAATTTGTTGGTACAGGACGATACACCTAACATAGAACGGGCCATCTTTTACCTTAGTCGTACATTAACAGATTGCGAGATGAGGTATTCTCCTATGGAGAAATTGTGCCTAGTATTTTTTCGGATGCAAATTGAGGCATTATATGTTATCCTTTACCACATGTATCATTTGCTCAAACAGATTTGGTGAAGTGCATGCTCTCACGGCCTATTAAGGGGCCCTATTGAAAAGTGGATTTTGGCCCTTTCCGAGTTTTCACTGCAATATGTTCTATAGAAAGAAGTTAAAGGCCAAGCCATGGTCGACTTTCTAGCTCATCATTCAATGTTGGATGTTCGCAAAAGTAAGGAATTAGAGCTATCATGTATTGTGCTCGTTCCTTGGCTCCTCTACTTTGATGGTTCAAGCATTAGTACCATGGCTAGGGTAGACATAGCTTTGATTAACCCAGACGTGGGAAATTTCTCCTACTCTTTCAGGTTGAACTTCCATTACACCAATAATCAGGCTGAATACGAGGCCCTCATCATTGGTCTAGAAATACTTATAGATCTGGATGTTACTTTTGTACACGTCCGAGAGGATTCTTTGCTCATAATACGACAGATGGAGACCAAATACAAAGCATGTACCATACTCTAGCCGTATGCAAGAAGGGAAGCTGAGCTGCTAGGGTTATTCACGTAAGTTATGTTGGAACACATCCCTCGTGATCAGAATCAGGACGCCAATGAATTAGCTCAACTTGCTACAGATGTCAGTCTTTATAATGGTGTTCACGAGCGTATATTGAAGGTTAAGTAGCGTATCTTGCCTTACTTCAGAGCTTGGCAGAAGGACAACAACGAATGGTATATGGAAACACTTGACTATATTGATACTGATTGGCGACAACCTATTATCTCTTACCTTCAAGATCCAAATGTCTGAGTCGACAAATGCATCTGTTTCCTTTCTCCTAATTAAGTGCTAAGGAACTATGAGTTGTATAACAAGGAGAAGAAGGTGTCCTCCTTCGATGTGTATATGGTCGTGATACTACACGGCTGATGAGAGAAGTCCATCTAGGGGTAGTAGGGGCACATGAAGCAGGCCATAAGATATGCTGGTTATTGTGGTGTCATGGTTATTATTGGCCCACCATCCTTAAGGATTGTATCACCTTTGCGAAAGGCTAGGGTGTACAGACTGTCAGGCTCATGGACCAATTAGTCACATACCCAACATCCCTATGCAGCCAATAATAAAGCCTTAGTCTGCTCGAGGCTGGGCACTGGATTTGATCAGGATGATTCACCCCCACTCATCAGAGGGCCATAAGTTCATCATTGTGGCTACTGACTTCTTCACTAAATAGGTGGAGGCTAGACCTCTAAAAGTAGCCTCGGCATGTACCATTTAAAAATTCTTATTCAAATATATTATGTACAGGTTTGGTATCCCGGAGTGCTTCATATCAGATAGAGGGACAACTTTCATGTCTGGAGAAGTCGACATCTTGATGCAAGATTTGGGCATTCACTTCCTTCATTCCACTCCTTACTATGCTCAATCCAAAGGTCAGGCCAAAGCGAGTAATAGACTCATTTTGCATATTCTCAGACGCATATCGCTAGAAATCCTCACCTATGGCATGCTGACTTTTTCAACACACTGTGGGCATATCGTACTAGAAAACGTAACCCCACAGAGACGACCCCTTATGCTTTGATGTTCGGGCATTATGCAATACTGCCTCTAGAGCTCAATGTCCAGTCACTAAGAGTTATGGAGCAGCACGACTTGATTGGCGATGACTATGTCCAAGCAATTTGGCAGGAGCTCGAAGACTTAGACGAGCAGCGTCTAGATGCCTACGAACACTTGTGTGCTGAGAAAAGACGAGTGGCTCGATCCTACGATAGCTGTAGAAGGGGCATGAGCTTTGCAGAAAGAGAGTTAGTCTAGAGGTTTGTTTTACCCATTGGCAAGAAGATCAAGGACAGGGGAAAGTGGTCCTGCAAATAGGAGGGCCCATATGTAATCGATCATCTTTTGGGACACGGAGCCGTTCGTCTTCGTGATCATAATGTAATGATCCACACGAATCCAATCAATGGACGTTTGCTTAAAATGTATATCATGCCAGTATTGGAATACGATGACTCGCCTGATGCAGCGTAATTGAGTTTGTTCACGCTCGCCCATTATTGCTCGCCTTATCAAACTCAAGGGGCAACCTATATAGTATACTGTGAAAGCCAATCCCCGTGGCTAAATTTTTTTCTATTTTTGACCTACATTGTTTACAATCTCTTGTAGAATTTTCTCTAAGTTCAAATAAACACGTCGGCAATTCCTATGGCCAAACATCATGAAATTAAAGATCCTTGTAGTTAATTTTATGTTGTAAAGCCAATAATTGTGGCTAAGTTAATCAATAATACAACTTTACTCTTCCAAACGTGTTGCAAGGATAATAAGGCAAAAGCAATAAAGTGTTACAAAATAAAATACAACAAGTACATGAATCAAGTTTTATTAAAATACAAACTATTACAAAGGCTTTACGGTCTTAAACTCTGATACCATGGAAAAGAACAAAGGGCATGCAAGCCCAAAAGAAAAAGTGGCATGCAACCCCAAACCAAAACGTCTACTAAAATAAGAATGATGCATGCGACGAAAAGAAAAGGGATTGGAAGACCAGGCCAAAGACTACCAAAAGGGGCAGAATGCATCTTTGTTGGTTTAATTATCATTGGTGCTAATGAGGAAATCCAGACCTTGGTGTCTCCTCGGAAATGACCCAGTTGTCGTCAACTTCTCGTTGACCAACTTCCCCAAGTACCATCTACATAAATGAGGAGTGATATCACAACAGCTTCCTATTCTTCTCCCAAGACCAGCATGGACACAAAGTGTGTCCAAGTCCCTTGAAAGATACATGCAGAGCTGCTACTAGAGAGCAGCGATGACGACGAACCCTCCCCAGCGTGAAGACTCTACTCTCCTAGAAATATTAGGGGCAGCTTTACCAAGGTGGAACTTGGGCGTAGATATCACTACCTAGCCCAGGTTTGGGCATGAATATCACTATGTATGGTTTGAGACAAGAGGTATGAGATCTGGTGGAAATCCTTTACGGAAGAGCCAGGGGAAATACTCTGAAGGGAACATCTTTACTTTGAACATTAATAAGGATTGGATGTTTTGTACTTCTTTAAGTGAGGTATTTATAGAGGGATTAACCTTAGAGGCTCTACACAAAAATGAAGCGATAAAAGCGTCAGTTCAATGCACCAATTAATGATGAAAGAATGTCCGCTCTAAGATTCTAACTGATTTAATGACAGTTCATCATTTCCAAGAGAGGATGATTACTGCCATTTATTCCCGGACGGTTGAGGGGAGAATGAGTGTTCCTCGGAAGACAGAGAGCAACGTGATTGATTTGGTAGAATGTTTTTTTTTTCAAATTTAGTATTTACGATTAATTGACTAAGTAGGCTGAGCCCATTAGTTGGTTTTGTGAAAATCTCGTCAAAGGTCTGTACCTGAGGCCCACTCTGGGATAGACCAAGTTTGTTTATGGACTTATTCCAGAGGCCTGAAAACAGCTTGATATAAGTTGTAGATGAAAAAAATTTGGGATTAATATCAAACGACCAGAATGCTTTAATAAATATCGATTTATAAAATGAGGCCTAAGTTTACATGCGGATAATAGTTAATTTAAGTTCTACTTTAGCATGATAATACTTGGCCCACGTTTCTGAAAATACTTCGGAGGAGGAAGAGACATCTTTTGTAGCCTCTTCTAGAGCATTGACCCGGGCAACGTTCTCTTGCAGCAATTGCTTGGTAGTCACACGAGCTAGGCGGATGAAGCATGAAGGGCAACCACCTCTGCTTGATGTTGGGCTAATTCTACCTCTTTCTCTGCCAAGACTCTGTTTTGATCCTCGACATTATTGAGGAAATCCTGGAGTTGGTGGCAGTCAAAGTGTACGAGTAATGCTCGCTCCTTCCTGATCTCAATATGCTCCTCTAGGCGACGGGACAAGTCAATCTTTGCAGCTTGCTACCCTTAGAGATTTTGGAGGTTCTGATAGTACCGAGTCATCACGGGTATAAGCTTGCTGGGAGTAATTGATAAAAGCTCTGTGACTTTGCCCAAGATCAACTTAAGGACTTCAGGGTCGTTGAGATCAATCTTGAAGAGGGATCGGATGTTACTCTTCGCCAAAGTAATCTCTGCAAGACCAGGGGATGAGATCATGAACTTGATGAACAATTCCCTGGGATCGCGAGTCTGAGCAGAGATGGCTATGATATCGGCGACAGGTCTAGAGGAGTTTGAGGCCTGGGAAAATTCAACCCTAGGATCATAGAGGTTCTCGTTGTCCAATACAGGGGCCTTGAGAACATCTTGAATAGTGGCTGCAAGGCTATTACACTCGGCGGTGGATGGCTTTTCAGTGTCGTTTGGAGTGTCGATCGGTGGTGAGGGAGGCTTGGTCGTGTCTACCCTTTCTGAGACCTTCTCTGGGATGGTCGCCGGACCTTCCTCGATCAGAGTCGAAGTGCGAGGAGGCTCAAGATTCTAGAAGAATGAAGTGAGGGGTCAGATAGGAATTTGGGTAACAAGAGAAGATATTCAGATTCAAAAATTTAACCTTTGTTACATACCTCTGTCTTGCCAGGGGCATCCCGGATTGGCCGGGACACAACCTTTGGCGAACAGTCTATCGAGGGTTCGTCATGCTCGTCGATGATTTCTTTTTTAGGCCCGGCACCGAGGCTCTCTACTCTCTCCTCTTAGGGGTAACTAATTTTTTAGGGAAGGCTTCCGTTTGTCCCTTAGGAAGATAGAACTGACCATGCTAGCTGAAATGGACGTCTACGAAGTTGGAAAGTGCATATTGCTTGCAACTAGTGTCTCCTACAGCATGGTGGACGACTTCTTTTGCCTCGAAAGTTTCCTCATTTTCAAGCGCGTTTGCGTCAGCAGCCTCCTTAGAAGGTGTGTTGACACGGTTACTAGCCTCATGCTGAGTCTCCTTGGGGTCTAGGACCTGCAGGTGCGAAGTCAAGTTAGAGGATAGAATGAACATTCATACTCTAAATACATAGTGAAGTAGTGTTACCTCATGATAATTGATGGTGCCTGCTCATAAGAGGGAGTTCTTCCCCCTCACACGATGGTGAGTGGTTAAGAGACTTATCAGGGTTGCTGAATGAAATGGAATTCCCTTTTCATTGGTCAGCCCAGTGTAGTAGGTTTCGTGGATCGAATTAGAGATCAATCTCATCGAATATCCCAAAGCCTCGTCCAGGCTGGGCTAGGGGTGTGTAGGTGGAGCAGATTTGAAGGCGGCGACGTTGTTGGCCCCATTGCAGGTCGTAAGCATCACCCTCAGGGGGAAAGCGTCGAGCTTTCTTGCAAGCAGCCTAAGTCCAAACTGAGATTAGGTATTGAAGGTTTCACATAATGTGGATTTAATCCCAGATGTGATATAAACAAAGACTTACAAGTTGGGTAGGTTCAGCTGCCTCATTCTCAGCATCGTCCTCTTCGTGACAAGAGTCTGAAGAGACAACACGTTTAGCACGGCGAGAGTGTCGTTTCCTCTTCGAAAGGCCTACGTCGAGATTGCCAACAAGATCACATCTGTTTAGGGCCTGCAGAGTCTATAGGATTGCCAATACCAGTGACAAAATTAAAAAACCAAAGGATTGGAACACTTACAGTGGGCCAGGGTGTTGGTGCATCAGGGTCATCCGGTGTATCGTATCGAAGGGATTCTTTGTCATATGAAGAAGTGAAGAAGGATTCAAAGCCCTTGAAGATCATGGCGAAGAAAGTCATGGGTTGTACGTCGCGAATCACATCCCATAATTGAGCTCGCTAAGCTCAGTAATGAGAAGTTACACCGAAAGATGGTATAAGGGGAACAAAAAAAGCCTCATCTGGTAACACCACAATAGGAAAAGCAAAATTGAGGTCTTTTATGTAGGCCGCAAGGGGAGTCGTGTGCGCTCGCCAACTGTTGTAACGGTTGACAGAATTGACCAGAGGCAGTGGAGCATCCTGGGTCATCCCGAGTTGAAGAGAGAAGTGATTGAGAGTGTATAGCTCGTAGTAGACCTTAGTGCTATCAGGAACTCTCAAATCCCTGCAGGTGTGGCTGTGGATGAATATGATCCTCACTATATCATTTTGTCCAGGCGAAGGAAGGAAGCCAGTCGCCAAATCTTCAAGGAAGCAAAGTTGGAGAATTAACTCAGTGGTATCAAATGAGAAGCCATTGAGTAAGCAAAAGGTGACAAAATTGTTCTGATAAGTCAGCGGGTTATCGTGGAGAAATCGCATGAAGGTCTTTCCCAAGAGTTCTCCATCTTTGAACGGTCGCACATTCAGAGGACGAAATACCAGGAAGTAGACTTGTAACCAGAGGTCTATCATCCAGAGTGGACCAGGGAAGTCAAACTTTATTGGGTCCAAGGAGATCCATCTCAAGCTACGATAGAGGCAGACGATGATGGATTGGGCAAGGCCAGTCTTGGTGCCCTCTAATAAAGCCTCAGCGATTGTGGTCCAACTTTTATTGACCTTGCTAGAAGTTGTGCAGAAGACGTACTTGGATAACCAATACTCAAGGAATGCAATACCTCCATAGGGTGCTGCATTTTCCTTGAAGCCTTTTACCCAAGTCGTGTAGGAACTAGGTCGAAGAGAGTTGGCTATGTCATTCGCAAGGTAAGGATCACCTTGTTTCCATGTCAAGTCACAGAGTTGGCTGTGTCATTCGCAAGGTAAGGATCACCTTGTTTCCATGTCAAGTCTGTGACGGGAACACCAAAAATTGTTACCAGGTCAAGCAAAGTGATACTCATATCCCCATAAGGAAAGCAGAAGCAGTTACAGCTTGCATCCCAAAAGCACATCGCGGCAGCAAATAGTGCTCGATTCCCTCCTTTGGGTGGCGAGAAGCAGAGGTCCAGGAAATGAGAGATGTCGGCCATCTCCCAGCGGTGGTGGTCGATTTTCTTATGGGCAAGGTACCAAGCCCTTTCGTCTGCAGAAGTCGACGACCATTTTCCTAATTGGCAAATGACGTCCTTGTGATTCCACCCAGTTGGGGCGGCTGTCCCTCTACGAAAGATCAGAGTAGAGTGACAGATGATAGAGTGAAGAGTTTGGAAGAGGGCCAGGTTGAATGGCGTCAAAATGAATGGACCCAATCAACCAGTCACATTGTTAGACAGCTTCAGGGTGATGACGGAGCTGGGGTTCTTCCTCTCCGTGATGGAGCGCACCGTGGTCACAAAAGAGTTGGCAGCCTCTTGCGAGATATGAGGTTGTTGATTTGCTTGGCAATGAGGCAGCATGATGTTAATTAGAAAGTTGACTGGAGAAGAAAGACGGAAGCTTTGAAAGGAAGTTTAGTCGATCAGAGAGATTGAAGGCAGAAGAGCGTTTTGGGAAATGAGATTCTAACAAATCGTGTGCGTTTAAATAGCATTGCATCATTAGGGGCACAACTTTTCAGAAACGAGTTGAAGTGGCATCACGAACGGGAATTACTGGTTGACCCCAGATGACACGTCACAGTTACAAACCTCTTCGATTGCACCTGGGCTTTATCTCGAGGCTCGAGGGGCAGTGTTTGGGCCCAAAATAAACAGTCTTTATTTTTAATGGGTTTTTATTATAATTGGCCGATGCATGCGGCCCGTGCGAGAAACAGTGACCTTTCCTAAAGAGGGAATGATTCCTTAGTGATCTTGACATCAAGTCTTACATTTTGATTGAAAGACCTAAGAAGTCAAAATCTCGGAAAATTAAAGTCATCAAGTGAGTCTAAGCACGAGAATCTTAAGTCTACTACGACAAGTTATTATATTTTCCTATATATTGAGGAAATCTTTATGTAATCAGGATCCACGCATCATACAACTTTTGCTCTCGGCAAAACAACATTCTCGTCTCGAGAAACCCTAGCAACCAGCGATCGAAAGATATTCACCCAAAGGAGCGTGAACGTCCAAAGATTCAAGGAAGCAAAACTCTGTGTTCTCAACACTACGTCAAGGAGATTGCTCTGTTTCACACCGAATGAGCTGTGGAGTATCGATTTCCATGGCTCAGCTAGAGATACCAAGAAACAAAGTCTCAGGTCTACTAGGCAAAAGGGATCCATCTGACGGGGTTGGTGTTCTCCCCGTCCTAAATCGCTTCTTAGCAGTTAGGTAACGGTCTGCGCTACGATCAACATTCTGCCTACGACAATAGTACGTCGATGCACACCTACACACAGTCGAGAAAAAGAAACAGTTTGAAAAGTTCTCATACCCTGAAAATTCTAGAGCCAAACAAACTGACATTACGAAATTGTGTTTGATGTAAGTTTATTATTTATAGTTTTCCATGTAGCTATGTACGTACCTTAAACAAAAATCAGATCATGTGCTCATGTAAGACATGGCATGGGCTAGGGATTTCAATTTGTATAGTAGTGCCAGTACCACTTTTCAATTTGATCACTTCATATATGCTTTTCTCACCTCCACAATCTCACATTAAAAATATGTATTTAAAAACCAAAGAAGAGCTCTTTACTCAAATTTATCATATATTTAGGCTTTCATATATCTCACTCACGGATAAACTTGCACTAAAAATCATTAAATAAGGTTGAGATCATTAGATTGGGATAGATGTCGATGAATTGCCTCACTTTTAAAGCTTTAATTTGATATATTTATAATCTAGAGAGAAGAGTCGTAAATTTGTAAGACATATCAAAGCAAAAATAAATCTTACATACGTCATAGATAAACTTGAATCACAAGCAAAATGATGCAAATTAAGTTCTTAATATATCGCCACTTGTTCGAGCATTATCGATCATCATCTGCATGCATGCATGTAGCTAGCTAATCCGTGTAGTTTAGCTGATAATTAATCTCCCGCAAATGCGCGCTTCTATCTCAATAATCGGAACTGAGACATGATAAGGTGATCGAATGCATGCATGATTAGGGTTAAACAGTAGTAGAAATCCAGACGTACTAGCTTAATTCCTGCGATCTTGACTTGCCACGGAGATAGTGGTTTATCACCTGCCTTTATATTATATTTTGTAGTCTTGGATCATTTCCCAAACAGCTGGTGCTAGCTGATCATGCAGCTTTTCAATACATGATTGATATTCGATTGTTGTATATATACACGGCAACTCCATTTCCCTGAAATTGAGTTTGATACGCATGAAATGGGCCGGTCTATCCACATTCATGAAGGACTTAAAGTTTCGGATGAATGCTATAATAGTACAATAGTACACCAATACCGACCATGATCGATAACTCACTCCTTTTATTAATTTCTTCATATTTTTTCGAAATCATAACAATATATATTTATATAAATGAATTTTATGAGTGTGTATATATATATAGCCAAAATATAGGTGCTAGAAGCACTAACAATATGCAATAAAACACAAGAAAAAGACACATTTCTCTATCGTATCACGTCTTGTTTGTATCACAAATTATATGAGAACCATCAAATTAATAAACGTACACTGATATTGATCTACAATTTGTGTCATGAGAAGTATGCTGATCGATCTTTTTCATGTTTTGGACAACATTCAAGGATGAAGTAAATAAATTAAACCACCAAGCGGTCCATACCTGAGTAAACGAGTGAAATCTAGCAAAAGATGCTTTGGACTATAATCATGAGATATCTGTTGACTTAGTCTCCGACAGTATCATGTGACCCTCAAATCCTTGGTAGGTATTTCCTGAGTTTTCAAATTAACTTGTGAGCTAGGTTTGTTACTGGGGTAAAGAGAGCATGCATCTTTAATTAGCTTAGATAGATCATTGCTTTCTTTTCTGGCTCGTTTCACACAATATGTGACGATCGGTTTTTGTTGCCTGTACTATAGCTAGCCATGAGTGAGTAAGGTGAAGATAGAAAATAAGAAAGACAGTGAAAAAAAAAAAAAATATATATATATATAAAGACACCTTCCGCCGATACGAATTTAAAAATATTAATTTGATTGAGGAGAGCATCTTTAGTACAACAGTGATCTCGCACCAGGTATGCGGATTGCACATGTTCTAATTGATACTAACGTTTGTCATCCATTTCGATAAAAAAAAAGTTTGTCATCCAATTTTTCTTATTTCTTTATTCTTTTTTTGTGCGTCTATTCAAATATCCAAAACGTTATTTACATCTCTTTCTAAATATTTTATCTTTCTTTTTTTTTTCTCACCACCTTCATTTTTATAAATAAAAAAAGTCACGAATTTAAACCTTCAACCATTAAAACACATAACTATTAAATATTATTTGAAATCTTGTATCCCAAATCTATGTTGAAGAACGTATAACAACATTGACCTTAACAAAAATAATTTAAAAAATGACTTGCAACTATAAGACTAAGATCGATTCACCCTTCAAAAATTCGAAGAAAAAAATACTACAAAGATCGATTCCAACTAATTTTAATTTCTAAAATAATTCACCCATATTTTAGGTTTTAGTCATCAAACCCAACCTGAAATTGTTAATTTATATATAAATTGAGGATGATAAATTAACACTAAGAACACGTAATATGAAAGATGATATATCAAGATCCCAGATTTTAGGTATATAAACAATTAAAGAATTTTTTTAATTAGGGTTAAAAATAAAATTTTAAAAATTCTAAAAACTTGGGAGGTGTAAGTCTTTTTTTTCCCTTTTCTTTTTCTCTCTGTTCGGCAGCCCCATTAGTCGCCGCCAAACTGCCGATCCACGACGCCCTCGCCTCCCCCAGGCGGCGCCTCGTCTCGCTACAACTCACCCCGCCTCCCTCTCTCTCGCCCTACTCCGATGAGTCTGACCCGCCTCGCCGACATTAAAGTAGTCGCCGGAATCCTCGAGTACTACAACGACGACGTCGTCTGTTCAATCCCCCAAGTCCAGACACGGCGGAGACGTGCGGAAGGAGCTCCTCTCCTTCGTCCGCGCGCCGCATCCTCTCGCCACCGTGGGGATGTGCTTCGCCCAACAAGCGTCGGGCGTCGACGCCATTGTGTTGTACATCGAGCTACGACGGTTGCCCAGCATAATTTTCTGTGGTGCCCAGAGAAGATTTAATTTAATTTTTTATTTTCGAAAAAAAAATATTAAAAAAAGAAGAAAGAAGATGAATACTCCATTCAAGAATGAGAAGATGGTAAATACTCAAATTTATATCAATTTATTTTTTGTTCCAAGTATTATAAATTGCAGATTGCATAAAACTTAGTCTCGATGAAAAAAGAAATTGTCGATTAGAGTGATCAATATCAACATGGTTGATATAAAAATAAATTATTAAACCAATTTCAATGTGAACATTAGGATTTACATATAAAAGGTTTATTACATTCATTCTCAATTTGGCCTAAATCAATGTGATTAATCATCAATATATTTATCAGTGCTGATATAGTGGTAAATAAATTTTGTGATTAATCGTAATTAATTACTATTAGATCTCCATTTAATAACTGATAATAAATTATTTTCCAACTATTTTTTAATCATCTACTAGATCATGACTCATATATTTATATCTTTGAATTTATCTATTAGAATTTTCATAGAACGATTTAATTGAGAGGAGCTTCTAAGTTGGAAATTTGTACAATAAGTTGAAGTTTGGCTATTAAAGAATGTGGTTAACAAATTTGAAAATCAAATCTTGGATTTTTGTTAATATCAGTGAAGAAAAATAAATTTCAAATAATCGAATTAATAGTTGATCGTTCGGATATAGACCTAACATAAATTTATAAGACAAAGTATGCCACGCAAGCTAATTGATATGCAGTATATATGAATCTGTTGGATGGTTTGTTTTACATTATCGCATATTTTAAATCGTACGAAATAAATTGGTTAATTCAACATTTTCATTAATTTTTCAAAGCGTACATCTTCCTTTCAAAAAATAAAACGTACATCTTTCGACGCCATCGATGTGAAGAAAAAATAAATGAAGTTGTTAATTTGATTGTGGATTTTAGTTTGAGGTTAATTTTAGGCAAAATTATATAAATAGTCACTACATAACAGTTTGGTCACTATCATATGACATATGTCAAAATGGTCACTCCCGTTAACGTTTCATTCTCAAATTTGTCATTCGAGCTCAAATGTCTGTTAATTTTTTTTTTCATTTTTTAGAGGTATTTTTGTCTTTTTATCCTTATTTGGCAAAAAAATTATGAAATTTTTTATTTATTAATTACACTTCTTAGACGCGACTTGAGTTAGCCAGTCGCGACATGTCAGTTAATCAGTCGAAGCTACAAAATTTTGCTAAGTGCTTGGCTACAAAAGGAACCATTTGAGTTAGTCAGAGTTTGATGTTCACAATGAACTCTTGAAGGACCAGGTGGACCCGAATGTCTTGCGACCAAGGAATCGGCAATGGGCTGCGACAGAGCAGTGATGCAGTTAAGGTGGGAGGCATGGCTGGCTAGAGGATGCAAGTGCTCGGGAGGCCGATGTCGCAGCGTGTCGCTTGGGAGGGCGAGGCGTCTACGCGCGAAGCCAACTGCTACTGAGTGGTTGATTTTGATCTGGGGGTGCAAAATCAGGTGCGTTCGAGATCGAGGATGGTAGTAGGGAGGCATGTCCAAGGTCGGGATGGCGATAGAGAACGACATGGCAAGGGCGAGGTTGGGAATGGTGGTGGAGGCCGACTGTTACTATGCTTTTGTGTGCACAGATCTAGTGGCGCGAGGTTGGAGGTGGCAAAGTTATCATAAGGGGGCGATGCGATGAGGCTTGGTACGTTGTGGACGACGACAAAGGCAGATTGTCAAGCGGCAGCGGATTCGACAGAGGTCGAGACTTCTACTTCATTTACGATCTAGAGAGAGAGAGAGAGAGAGAGAGAGAGAGAGAGAGAGAGAGAGAGAGATATATATATATATATATATATATGTAATGGCAGATTTCATAATTATTGGAAATTTTGTTGTAATAACATTACTGTAAATATATAAAATTAAATGGTAGGAAGACATTTTTATTCATAAAAAGTCGTGTATAACGTCTAAATTAGACGGAGTGACTAAATTGATACATCGATATCGAAGTTGAAGGACTATTTTGACATATGTCATACGATAGTGAGCAAACTGTCGTTTTGGACAAACATTAGTAACTATTTATGTAATTTTACCTTAATTTTAAGGTTCGAGGTTTGATATTTAATGTTTAAGGTAAGAGGTTTTGAGTTTAAAATTCGGGGATTAGAATTTAGGTTTAGAGTTTAAGTTTGAGAAGTTTAATATATGAGATCTATGATTTTAGGGTTTGTGATTTAGCATTCAGTGTTTAATGTATGAGATTTGGGAGTTTAGTGTTTAAAGTTTAGGGATTAGAGTTGCTAAGTTCGTCTACCTACTAAGAAAAAAAATAACAATTAAAATTATATTAAATGTTCTTTTATGATTGACTGGCTTTTTATTAATATTTAATATTTTTATTTAAACTTAACGATGTTAGTATTGATATTAGTATCATGTAATTATTAAGTCTAATCGATGGTTGAGATCGTAAGATAGCTAATTGGTGCAGTGAAGAATTTTTCTTGATTGTAATCATTTCCAAGACTAATACAACACATCTCCAAGAATCCCACTATTAACAAATGAATCAAACAAACACTCCGGGTCAAAATGGGGGTCCATCCATCCATATCTAATTAATATTCTTCATGCATTTCGTTTCATTCTGTAAATTAAAGTACTGCATACAGCATACCTGTATATACATAATACATAATCCGTATATATAGATGCACGCACGTACACTTGAAACAAAGCTTTGAAAGAAAAATGAGTGCTAATTAGTAAATAAGATTAAAATGAGTACTAATTAGATCTAATTTATAAATAAGATGAAAATGTTGTGGGATGTGAGGTGTGTTCCAACAAGTTAAGTTAAAGGGTCGTTGAGTACCATTATAAATGGTCTGGGAGGACAAGGTGCCGTGAAGATCTCGATCCAAATAAATCCATCTATGATTCCAGTACTACTCCCAATTCGATCTGGATAGAAATGCATGCTAGCTAGCTAGCTCTATATCCAGCGTTAGATATACATTTGATACATAATGCACTACTTTAATTATCTTCTATCTAATTGTGCTAACTGCTCGCTTCTTGGGTTGCTCAGGAGTTATCAGAGATAGAGATATATTGATGAATTATATCTATGAACTTGTCTCTTAGCTTGCAATATTGCGCCTATGTAAGAAACCCCCACTCACTCAGTCACACTCACTTTTGTTTTTGTTTTTGTTTGGGGGAGGTACCTAATAATTGGATGAAGCATGAATATCCTTCTCATAATGATATAGAATCACGTACCAGCTGCCAACTAAGAGCAATGAGGACCCTCTTATCCTCATCAATTTCTTTCTTTAGCTTGCTAGCTATAAGCTTGATTAGATCATATGAGGTCATGTAATCTCATAATTGAATTACTTTTATGCGGGAATGGCCAACCTTATCTACCATATATGTACCTTTTGTTGATTGTGAGATCGATACAAATGTGGGTCATTGATGATTATAGCTACGATTCCAAGATTTTGGTAATGGATAAACGGACTAAATTTGGCTATTTGAACGCATGCATTGTAATAACATTCGCACTTGTTACGGGAAATTTTATTGGCTTACGAATTTTTATTTGAGAAATTTTTGTCATTATTTATTAAATATAATATTCTATTCATAATTTTTGTGTAGGAGTGCAACAAATAGGAATTTTTATTACTATTCATTAATTATAAAAATTTATTTTATTTAATTGTTAGTAATATTTTCATCTAATAACTAGCTGACATGTGTCATTATCGTTAAAATTATTGAACTAAATTTCCGATAAGATTTCCGACGAGTCATAATGTGGCACGTGTTACTTCCACGTGATGTTATCGTCTAAATTATTGATGAAAATTTCTGGTAAGATTTTCGACCAGTCATTTTGTGACGTGTCACATCCACGTGTCGTTGTCGGTTAAATTATTGGATCAAGATTTTCGGTAAGAAATTTGACCAGTCATTGTGCGACACGTGTCACATCCGCGAGTCGTTATTGGCTAAATTATTGGATGAAGATTTTCGGTAAGATTTCCTACCAATGAGAATGTGATACGTGTATTCATCTTCTAACATCAAATTATCTAAATTTTGCTATAAAAGCATCGTCTATGGCTCCTTGAAACCTCACAACATCTACAAGTCACTTGATATTCTACACCCGTAAAACACTTCTTTACATTTTCTCTTAAGTAAGATGAATCCTTTCGATTACGAAGAGTCTTCCAAGAGGAGACGCCAACAACGCCAACAAGCTGTCGTAATTGCTTATTCCTTCATCACTGATGCGGTCATGGTAGCTGTAGCGTTTGACGATGAGCCACATCGACGTCATCGCCGTCCAAACGAACCAAGGAAGAGGGAAGCAAGGGGATAGATTCTGATGGAAGATTACTTCATTGAACGCCATATTTTCAACGAGCAAGATTTTTGCCAGAGGTTTCGAATGAGCACGCACTTGTTCAACCACCTCAAGACAAAACTCTCCAACCACGACCCATTTTGGCATCAAAGAACGGATGCCACTGGATTGCAAGGACTTCTTCCCGAACAAAAGATGGCGGGTGTTCTATAAATGTTGGCGTATTGCGTGGCTGCAAATCAGTGTACTGAAATCATAAGGATGAGAGAATCAATAACACTGGAATACATTAAGAAGTGGTGCACACAAGTGGTCTTGCTTTACCAAGACCGTTACCTTCGTGCTCCAAATGCAACAGACATCACTCGACTTCTAAGAAGGTCAAGGAAGCAGGGATTTCATGGTATGATCGGAAGCATCGACTGCATGCACTGAGAATGGAAGAACTGCCCAACAGCTTGGCAATAGTCATACTCAGGGTGGAAGGCTCGTCCCACCATAATCTTAGAGGTGGTGGCGTCATATGACACGTGGACATGACACAGCTTCTTTGGGACGTCTGGAGTACAAAATGATATCAATATGCTCAACAGCTCATATATCTTCGATGCCTTCTCACTAGAAAAAGTCCGCAATCGACTTATAAATTCAACAGCATGACATACCATCACACTTATTATCTAGCTGATGAAATATATCCGAGATACTCCTTGTTTGTCAAAACAATTTTCAATCCCCAGAATTAACAACAAAAGTTGTTCGCAAGGAAACAAGAGACATATCGCAAATATGTGGAGACGTGCTTTGGCATCTTACAATCTCATTGGGAAATTATTCGTCATTCAGATATGTGTCATCACACATCGACATTGAAAATGATCATGTTGGCTTGCATTATAATGAATAACATGATTATTGAGGAAGAATTTATGGGGGACAATTTTGAGGAGACAAAGAAGAAGATCTACAAAACTCAATTAGTGCTTTCACAGTTTCTGATGGGCCGATGAATGAAAATGGTAACCGATCGCGAATTCCTTTGAGGCGGTTGGAAGAGATCAACATCAACAACGGTTTAGAGACAGTCTCGTCGATCTCCAATCAGTTTATCTCTATGGAGAGCTTCAAAAAGACTTAGTTAAGCACAACTGGTTTCTTGAAATCAGTGAACAACTCTAAATAACGTGTTTGATGTATGTGTGTTTGCTTTTTGTGTTTTTCCATTTTGTGTGTTTTAATTTTGTGTGTGTTCCCTTTTGTGTGTTTGCATTTTATGTTGTTTGAGTGCAATTTATTATGTTTTAATGTAATTTGTTTGAAGTTTATCTAAATAAATAAAGTGCATTTTTATTTCTTAACAATTTAATCTATATAATGACATGCCAAGTATAAATTTATTATTAAAACAAACTAAACTAATCACTAAAATCAAGGTTGCGAGGGCGATAACAATTTGTATAGCTTGCATCGCCAACTTCTTCTTCATCATCATCTACTTGCTTAAGGATTTCCGCTTTCCTCTCCATGAAGAACATCTTTGAATTTGGGGTCATAGCCTCGAAATTCATTGTCATGATCCTTGTTTCTTCCTCTGATGCCCTCAATTTGAAGTTTTTCTCATCAAGCATTCGTTGTTTTTCTTCATTTGCCTTTTGCCAATCGGCGAATATTTTTTAATTAGTCACAATGCTCTTTAAAGTCTCATATCTAACCTCATTCGTAGGTGTCATGACCTTCTTTCCCCTTCTTTTTTCTTCATTGACCGCCTTGAATCCTTGAGGTATAACCAGACTCGAGGTACTTTCAAGGTTACTTTGTAGTGTTGGAATTACTTCATCTTCACTCAAGTTGACGCTAGGAGGCACTTTACTAATGGGAGGAGTAGCTTCGAAGTTGAAATGGTAAGAATGTGGAGTACTAGTTTCAACGTATCTAAAAGACGGATGATACTCGATCGCTTCCCAACACTCAAACTTTTGAAAATTGAGAATGAAGAAGATATACATATACAGTACTTTGGTTTCATCTAACGTGTTGGTTCTATGGTGTAGTGGTTAGCACTCTGGACTTTGAATCCAGCGACCTGGGTTCGACTCCCGGTAGGACCTATTTTTGTTTTTCTATGTTTTTAATATAGCTTGCAGCTCAGTGCAGAAGGAACACACTCAAGGCCCAAAAGAATTCCATGACCAATGGCAAGGGCCCAATGTTTTTGGTAAAGGTGAGCCTTGATGAACTGGAGGCCACTGTTAAACAGACACTATACTATTCTCATTATAGTGTAATAGCAGGCTTACCCAACTCAATTGGGATTTGGGAAAGGGAAATATCGGCCCAACAGAAACACAGGCATCAATTGTTAGGGTAATATTACCCATTTACCCTATTTGTAGCCAACTCATTAGCCATTAGCCAATATTATCATAAGTTCATAACAGTGAAAACAGATGAGCTCTGTTGACCACATTGGCGTCCAAATTGAGATTTTACACGGGGAACAAGTTTTGTATTTGACACTCATTTCTTGAAGAACCCCAATAAGAAAGAAAGAAAGATACTGCTCAAAACCTACGAACGAAAGAAGTGAAACTCAGATTTTCGAGTGTACCTATTGAGTAAATACATTGTAGCGAGGAGAATTTCGATCGCATCGACTGTTACCCGCCTTACGGCTTGACGAACACTGCATATTTCTTTTATTACAATATTAAAAAATATCAGTAATACAAGGCATGCATACCAACTTATAGCATACAGAAACCGACTCTCTCGTACCTCGACTTTCTCGTACCTCAACCGTAGCGCTGCCCACTTTTTGCCGCCAATCTTCTTCATCTCTATCCCGAACCCATTTCAGGTTAAAGATCACTCTTCCCCATTGAATCCCGATCCCATATATACCTTTGCATGTTAGTTTTCTGAAAATTCTTCACCTCTCCAAACTTAGCCGCCCATCCCTATCTCTCTCTCCGATCATGTTCATTCCGTTTTCAGAATGGGGTTGAGACCCTTGTTCTCCTACCGTTACCGCTTCGTCAAATATCTTTGCATGTCGCTGTCTTCACCGGTGGAGGATGTTCCTCCTTTCCATGATGTCGCTGCCTACTCCAATGTTGAGCTACAAGTCTTAGCGGTGACGTTAGGAGCGATGGACCTTGTTGTATCTGACGAGGAGGAGGAGGAGGTGTTTGGCTCAGAAATTTCCAGGGTGCTGAGAAGTCTGCAAATTGTCTCTTTTACTCGACCGTGATGTATGTGTGCGTCAACGTGCCACTGCCCTGAGGCAGAAGAGTGCTGAGCATAGCGTGGGCCGGTACCTGACTTCCAAGAAGCGATATTGTGGATGGGGAGAGCACCAACCTCGTCCGGTGGATCCTTTTTGCCTAGTAGGCCTAGGACTTCGTAACTTTCGTGTCTTTAGACGAGCCACGAAAATCGATACTCCACATCTCCTTCAGTGTGAAGTAGAGCAACTTCCTTGACAAGCTTTGAGAACACAGGGGTGCGTCCTTGAATCTTCAAATACTCATGCTCTTTCGGGTGAAAATCTTTTGATCGCCGATTGCTAGGGTTTCTCGAGACTAGAACATTGTTTTGCCGAGAGCAAAAGTTGTATGATCGTGGATCCTAATTACGTAGAGATTTCCACAATATATAGGAAAATATGGTGCATTGTCGTGGTAACCCTAGGATTCCTTGCACTTAGACTCAATGACTTTAATTGTCCAGATTCTTACTTTTTAGGTCTTCCAATCAAAATCTAAGACTTGATGACAAGATCACTAAGGAATCATTCCCTCCTTAGGAAAGACTGTTTGTTTCTCCCGAAGTCCACTGGTGTCGACCCATTATTATTAAAGCTATTTCACGTGCGAGCCGCCGGTATCAACCCATTTATAATATAAAACTCTTAAAAATAAAAATTGTTTATTTTGGGTCCAAACATTGCTCCTTAAACCTCGAGATAAAATTCAGGTGCAATTGAAGAGGTTTGTAGCTAAGACACGTCATCTAGGGTCAAATGGTAATTTCTGTTCGCGACGCCAATTCAATTCGTTTCTGAAAAGTTGCGCCCTTAATGACACAACACTATTTAAGCGCACACGATTTGTCAGAATGTCACTTCTCCAAAATACTCTTCTGCCTTGAATCTCCCCGATTGACTAAACTTCTTTTCGAAGCTATTAACTTCTTGCTCTACCCAATCATTCTGACTAACACCATGCCGCCTCACTGCCAAGCAAACCCACAGCTTTGCATCTCGCGGGAATCTGCCGAGGCTCTTGCGACCACAGTGCGATCCACCACAGAGAGGAAAAATCCTGGCTCCACCATTATCCTGAAGTTATCTGACAATGCAACCAACCGATTGGGTACTTTCATTCAAATGCCGATAAACCCACCCTTTTTCAAGCACTCCACTCCGACCACTGTCACTCCACTATGATTTTCCAGGAAGTCGCAGCGGCCCCGACAGGGTGGAATTATAAGGACGTCCTCTGTCAACTGGGTAAATGGTCGGCAACCTCCCCAGACGAGAGGTCTTAGTACCATGCTCACAAGAAAATTGACCATCAACGTTGGTAAATGGTCGGTATTTCTCACTTCATGGCTCTCTGTTTATCCTTACCAAAAGAGGGTAATCGAGTACCATTTGCCACTGGAATGTGCTTCTGGGACGCGAGCTACAGATGCTTCCGCTTTCCCTATAGAGACATGAGCATCACCCTGCTCGATCTGGTAGCCATCTGTAGAATTCCTATCGCGAAACCGGCATGGAAGCAAATGGATGCTTACCTTTCTAAGGACACAACCAACTCTCTTCTGCCTAGCTCTTACTCGGCATGCTCAAAAGATTCAAAAGCAACGACACATCCTATGGAGGTATCGCGTTTCTTGAGTACTGGCTGTCGAAGTATATTTTTTGCACCACTTCCAGCAAGGTCAACAAGAGTTAGACTACCCTTGTTGAGGCTCTCTTCGAAGGCACTAAGACAGGTCTTGCTCAATCCATCATCGCCTGCCTCTACCACTGCTTGAGATGGATCTCCCTGGACCCAATGAAGTTCGACTCCCCCCGTCAACTTTGGATAGTTGACATTTGGCAGGTCTACTTCTTAGTTTTCCGCCATCCATATGTTCGGCCATTCAAAAATGATGTGGTCCTGGGAAAAACTCTTATGAGGTTTCAGCATGACAACCCAGTGACCTACCAGAACATGTTCATTACTTTTTGTTCGCTTGGCAGTTTCCCTGTAGACACAGCCAAGTTAGTCATCCAGTGTCGCTTCCTTGAGGACTTAGTGATTGGCTTGCTCCCTTCGCTTGAATAAGATAACTTGGCGAGGGTCATTTTTATCCAGAGCCACACTTGTGGAGACTTGAAGGTTCCTAATACCACCAAGGTATATTATGAGCTATATGCTCCTAACCACTTCTCTCGCCAACTCAGGCTGACTCAAGACGCCCTAATGCCTCTGGTCAATTCATTCAACCGTTATAGAGTTTGGCAAGCGCACACGACCCTTCTCGCTGCTAACATGGAAGACCCCTACTTTGGTTTTTCCATTGTAGTGTTACTAAATGAGGCCTTCGTTGTTCCTCTTACACCGACTTTTGGTGTAACACATCATTATCGAGCTTGGCGAGTTCAATTCTGGGACCGGATTTGCAACGTGCATCCCATGACTCTCTTTATAGCCATCTTCAAGGACTTTGACTCCTTCTTCACTTCTCCCTATGACAAAGAAGCCATGTGATACGACGTGCTAGATGACCCTGACATATTGACGCCATGGCCCACTATAAGTATCTCAAATCCTTGATCTTTTGGTCTTTGTCACTGGTGTTGGCAATTCTAATGGCCTATAGACCTTGCAGGCTATGAAGAGGCACGACCCTATGGGTAGTCTCGATGCAGGCCCTTCGAAGAAAAAGAAACATTCTCGCCGTGTCAAACGTACTGTTTCATCAGACTCAGATTGCGAAGTAGGCGACGTGGGGAATGAGGAAGCTTCACCTATTCAACCCGTAAGTTTCCAAATCACATCTTGGATTAAACCCATGCTTTGTGAAAATTTTCAAATTTTAAGCTGAACACTCTGACTCAGGCTCTCTGCAAAAAGGCTCGACATGCCCCTCCTGAAGGAGATGCTCGCGAACTCCAGTGGGGTCGACAAGGCCGTCGCCTTCGTACTTGCTACACTCCTACTTCCTTAACCCGGCTTGGAGGAGGCTTTGGGATATCTGACAAACTTGATCTCCAATGCAATCAGCAAGACCAACTGCACTGGGCAGACCAATGGAAGGGGAAGTCCATCCTGTTTGAGAACTCCAAGAACCCTCTTGATCCTTCACCATCCTGTCTCTTGAGCCAAAAACAACAATTGTCGCTGGTACAACCCTCTACCGAATACCTTCGCGAGGTAACACCTTTCTTTACATGTACGCAGAATAAAGATGCCCCACTTTCATTTGATTTGACCTTCATTTGGTTTCTTATCTGCAGGCCATGAACCACGAGGAAACTCATCTTGAGGTTGGTTACTCGGTCAACACACCTCATGAGGAAGCTGTTGACATTGACGCCATTGACAATGAAGAGGTGACCTCTCGCGCGAATGATATCACCGCTCATGTCATGGATGGTCGTGACCGTTAGCAGGAAGGACCTTCTGATTTTTCCAAAGTCAATTTCATATGGCATGGGCGGTTCTACTCCCTTGAGGGGCAAACATAAGCCACCTTAGCGATGATACCCTTTTATGACCCCCGCCAAGAGAAGGGAGTGGAGAGCCCCGATACTGGGCCTCAAGAAGATGTTAACGACGAGAAAGTTGGGCCTCCAGTAGACTGTCCGCCAAAGGTTCCAACCCTACTCACATATAATGCCCCTGGTGATACCGAAATAAGCAATCAAAGTATTAGTTTTTTTTATGATTCTGAAAACCAACTTCTTATTGCTTGTTCTCTCATATCTGACTTTTAGCTTTCCAGGAACCTGGGCCTTCTAATGCCTTGACTCTGTTTGAGGGTGTCCCAGAGACTGTTCCCAAAGACATCCTGAGGAAGTAATGGCCGCCAAGCCTCTTTCGCCTTCAAACCTCATGCCCAATATCGCCTTGGAGCCCACGCCTGTCGAGGAGGACAATCTTCTAGCCGCCATCCAAGAAGCTCTTAGAGTACCTGCCTCTGGCCCCGAGGATTTTACGATCTGAGCGTGGAGTTTTCCCAGACCTCAAGCTTATCTTGCTCTGTTGTGCATACCACAATCGTCTCTACCCAGGTTTATAAGCTCAGAGAATTATTTAACAAGTTCATAATCACACCCCCTGGGCCTGCATATATTGCTCTCACCAAAGGTAGTATACATGCCATTCTCAAGATCGACCTCGACGACCATGAGGTCCTTAAGGTAATCTTGGGTGAGGTCACATGACTTTTGATCAATACTCTTCATGAGCTTGTTTCTTTGATGATTTGGTATCATCAGAGCCTCCAACATCTCCAAGGGGTTTGCAACTTGAAAAAAATGAATAATTCTGCCTGCTGCACCAACATGCTTATATTAGGCGGAAGCGAGCACAGCTTGTCCACTCCGAGTGCCACAAACACCAGGATTTACCCAAGAGTGTTGAGGATCGCAATAGAGCCTTGGCAAAAAAAGAAGCAGAGATGGCCAGGCTTCAAGCAGAGATAGTTGCCATGCGAGTCGCTTCTAGACTAGCCCATGCAACCAGCGAGCAACTACTGCAGAAGAATGATGCCCGAGTCAATACCCTCAAAGAAGCTGAAAGAGATTTCTCTTCATCACTTGATGCATTCTCAGATACCTGGGCCAAGTACGAGCATGCCAAAGTAGAGATTAAGTTAAGTATTATTCGCATGTAAACCTTGGGACTTTTTTTGTGCATTGATATTTATTAATGTTAATGGGCCTCACAATATTAACCCGGCCAAAATTTTCATTTGTGCTCTAATTAGTTTTATCTCAAGTCGTTTTCAAGTTTTAGCCCAGGCCTGAAAACACACGCTTTACCCTCAAGCGGGCCTCAGACATAGGCCCTTGACATGAATCGCAGCAAACTAACTAACGGACTCAACCCATTAAGTCAGTTAATTCCAAATTTTAAATTTGAAAAATGTGTTATCAAAAAATCATGCCGCTCTCCAACTTCCAAGGCACATGCCTCCTCCATTCAACCGTCCGAGAATAAATGGCAGTAATCATCCTCTCTTGGAAAGGATGAACCGTCATTAAAGTGATTAGGATCTCGGAGCCAACGTATCCCCACCATTAATTGGTGCATGGAACCGATGCCTTTCATTATTTCGTTTTTGTGCAGAGCCTCTAGGGTTAGACTCCTATAAATACCCCTCTTTAGCCAGAAGTACAGAGCATTCACTATTCATTTAGAGCAAAGATGTTCCTTACAAAGCCTTTCCTCTGGCTCATTCATAAAGGATTTCCACCAGATATCTTGACTCATGATTCAAGCCTTAGATAATGATAACCACGCCCAAACCTGGGCTAGGTAGTGATATCTACGCCCAGGTTCAACCTTGGTAAAGTTGCCCCTAGTATTTCTAGGAAAGCAGAGTCTCAACGCTAGGGGGGGTCATTGCCAACAAAACTCGCTAGCAGTAGTTCTACACTTCATCTATCAAGGGAGCTGGATACACTTTGTATCAGTGTTGATCTTGGGGGAAGAATGAGGAGTGTTGTGCTACCACTCCTCATTTAGTTGGGTCTGGGAGGTGGTAAGCGAGAATCAAGAAGTTGACGACAACCGGCTCGTTCCTGGGAAACGCCAAGGTTGGGGCTGCCTCATCAACGGCAATGATAATTGACCGAAATGATGCATCCCTTTTGGTGGTCTTTGGCCTGGTGTTCCAGCCCCATTCTTTTCTTTTTGTTTTGTCATCTGTGTCCTTCTTTTAGAAGACCTTTTAGTTTGGGCTTGCATGCCCATTGTTCTTTTCCATGGTATCAGAGCTTAAGGCCGCAAAGCCTTTGTAATAGTTTCTATTTCAATAAAAACTTGATTCCATGTACTTGTTGTGTATGCTTTTGTAATACTTTTACTAATTCTGTCTTAGTATTATGGAGCATTGATCCCCTGACAAATGAATTAGAACAACATTGTATTAATCAACATCTTAGCCATAAACGTTGGCTTTATAAAATGAAATTCAAACATATATGTAATTTCATGATGTTTGGCCATAGGAATTGGCGACTTGTTTATTTTGAACTTTAAGCAAAAAGTTGGAAATTACAAATGTCAAAAAAATGCAAAAATTTAGCCACAAAGATTGGCTTTATCACTGTACTATATGGGTTGCCCCTCGAGTTTGATTATACGAGCAAAAGTAAGCGAAAATGCGCAAACTCAATTAAGTCATTGCAGGCGGGTCATCATGTTCCCATGTTGACGTGATGTACTTCTTCAGAAAACGACCGTTGATGGGGTTCACATGGATTGTACTGTCGCAATCACGAAGACAAACGACCCTTTTTCCCAGAAGATGGTTGATGACATATGGACCTTCCCACTTGCCGCGACCATCTAGTTTCTCACCAATAGGTAGGACTGCCTTCCAGACTAACTCTCCTTCCATGAAACTCATGCCCCTTGTACAATTGTCTTAAGAATGAGAAACTCTTCTCTTCTCGGTGCAGAGATGTTTGTATGCTTGTAGACGCTGTTCGTCTAAGTCTTCTAACTCTTGCTACATAGCTTGAATATAGTCCTCGTCAATCAAGTCGTGCTGCTCCATAACTCTCAATGACTGGACGTTGAGTTCCAAGGGAAAAACTGCATCATGTCCGAACATTAAGGCGTAGGGTATGCTTGTACGATATGCCCATAGTGTATTAAATAGGTCTGCATGCCATAGGCGAGGGTTGTCCACCAGCATACATCTGAGGATGTGTAGATGATCTTATTGCTTGCCTTACACTACCACATTTTTAGGTATTGCCGGCGACTTAAAGTCGTCAGCCTTTCTTTATAAGTCGCCGGCAATGATCATTACCGGCGACAAGTCGCCGGTAATACTCTCACCGGAAATTTGGCGCCGATGAAAGTATTACCGGCGACCTATTTTTCAAGTCGCCGGCAATGATCACGGGATCACCGGCGACATGAGTCGCCGACAATATGGGGGCATTACCCGAAAAATATGTTGCTCCGCCGTGGCCGGAAAATGAGAGGTATTGCCGGCGAATTTGGTCCAACTCGCCGGCAATACCCGAGGAAATTTTACAAAAAAAAGCCGGTTCTGGATTGGGCCCAATTCCAGAACCTGCACTGAAAAACAGAAACCGTACAAATACAAGTTCAACAGTACACACATAATTGTCCAACGTACAGTACAAAAAGCAACAATACGAAAATAAACTACAACTACACTAAGGGTCGAGGAAATCCATGTGGACGTAATCATTTGAACTCCGGTGGCTACCCTGGTCTTGCTGTGGCGGTGACGGCTGCGGTGGTGGATCACTGTGGAACACAGGGATCGGGGGAGGTGTGGGGAACGGTTGTCCGGTAGTTTGACACACGTACATCGTCTGCATCCATGTGAACATTTGTGTCTGCTACTGGACCATAATTCGGTGTTGCTCGGCCATCACCCAGTACTCGGCATCTCTGACTACCTGCTGCTCGGCCAATTGCCGCATCTCCTCCATCTGCCTCCTTTGCTCCTCCAACTCCCTCTGCGTCTTCTGAAGCTCCGCTGCTAGGTTAGAGTTCCTAGAAGTTGAAGTTCTTGACCCGCTAGAGTATTCCGAAGTGTTCTTCAATACTCCTTCGCCCGCCAAGCCCATTCCCCTGCAGTAATAGATATTCTTTCCTGTCCCGCACGCTTTTGCCATGATCTGAGCCGCTATAGAGCGATCAAGCGGATCGATCTGAGAGGCATACTGGGTCACTTCTTCCTCTGAGCCGTCAGGATGGTTGTTTCGAGCTATATTCATGGTGACTTCTGTGATCACATCCTCCACTCTCGCCTAATTGAAAAGCGAATATGAATAACGTATTATTAAACAAAATAAATTAATAGAGAAAAATAGTTTTATCAACAAATGCATATGTGAACTACAAAATAATGAGGCTAAAGACTTACCGCTTCTTCAGGGCACTGCGGATAGAACTTCTGATGAACAAACACTAACGGGTTGACTTCTTGTTGTTGCTGCGCCTTACTCGACCAACCTAAATAGTTGAGTGAACCTGCATGATGGGCCTTGGTGTTTTTCAATCTGTTCTCCCTGTTCGTCTTGGAAATCGCCTTGTTTGATAAACATATGTAAAAAAATTAGTAACTAACTATTTCAATGTGATACGATACATTAGGGTTGTAAAATATATTCAGGATGCATACATTCGCTTTGGGGTGCTCGAAGTGGGCTACCAGCCACAGCCACTCGTACTCCCTAAACCAGAATTCGCTAGGGGTAGAACGTCGGCCTAGCTCCTTGTACTGTGTGTAATGTTTTGAAAGCTCGTTCTTCCACTCTTTATACCTATATTAACACCAGAAAAAAAAAAGTTAGAGATACTAAAACACTTGATAAAAAAAAATCTAACTCGATATATACTCAAATAACTCGAATCACATCACCTGATATGTAGTTGACGCTCTACCCACGTGTGAATAAGGCATTCATCCACGTCAAACCACAGCTGCAAGATGAATATATAAACGGTAAAATTATATATTTATTTGGACTTAATTAATAAATGTAAAATTTACGTAATGAAAATACGATTTAACTCACACTCAGTGCATTATGCACTTGCATCTTCACGTAGAGAGGCATAGATCCCCAATCTGGCCACAGCATTGAGACCTTGTCCCGCACGATGGCCCCGACCATGCTGGCATACTTTCGCGTGGTGTCAAATGTCTCGATCACCTCACCATGCTCATTGGCCCTAATGAGCGTTTTCCTTCCCCCGGTGGCCTGCTCAAGATTCTTCTCGGTGCAGGGGCCTCTAGTCTTTCGTTTTCCAGTGCCATTAACGATATTGCCTAATAATACAATGTCAACAAATTGATATTATTAATTGACACTATTTATATTCTTAAGTAATAATTAAGTAATCAATCTTGTTAAATAAAATTTACATGCATCGTCCGTTTGCTGGTTGTTGCACCTTGCACTCCAAAGATACACGGGGTCGAACGGGATGAAGTTGTACGCTTCATCCACGCTCAGGAACTCCGGCCGTCATTCAATATAAATAGGCCTCCCCCTATCATCGAATTCAGGGATCACAGGAATCTCTTCGGGCAGGAAGAGACCGGACGGCGGAGATAGACGAGGCCTGGACAATGAGGCGCTAGCACCATCTGCCTCAGATGATTCTTGTGAAAGGGGAGTAGGCACCGGGCCAATAAGGGGCATTCAGATGGAGGGAGTTTTTGATGCCCCCGTTGAGTGTCGCTCGTCTGTGGGTCTGCTGACTGAGCGTCTGCTGACTGAGGCTCGAGGCTGGACTGGGGGTTGCACGGATCCGGATCGTGCAACTTCCTCCTCTTCTCGCGCAGCTAGCAACATTTGTGTGCGAGCATTCATAATTGGGCCACTGCGCGTGTTGCTGACTGCGGCTGAGGAAGCTTGACTACTGCTCCCTCCACTGGATCTAGTTCCTCTCCGTTTGATGCCTCCAAGCCAATTTGCCGCAAAACCTCCTGCACATCCAACAATTAGTCCTGGATTCGGTTCTATGAAAATTAAGGATGGAAGCGTTTGGAACCGGAAGCGTTTGGAACCGGAACTGTTTGGAACCAGAACCGTTCATTTCTGGTTCCGGTTCTAGCAGTTATCGGTTCCAAACAGTTCCGGTTCCAAACGCTTATAAGTTCCAACAATTAGTCCTGGATTCGGTTCTATGAAAAACCGAAACCGTTTGGAACCAGAACCGTTTGGCACCGGAACCGTTTGGCACCGAAACCGTTTGGCACCGGAACCGTTCGGTTCCGGTTCCGGTTTTAGCGGTTATCGATTCTCGTAGAAGATCCATTTGAAAAAAAAATTGAGAAATTAACATTATCATTCATCAAGATCATATTTGCATCATATCAAACATTAAATTAAATTTCATAGGCCAAATGCTTATGATATCATATCAAACATTAAATTAAATTTCATAGGCCAAATGCTTATGATAATTATCAACTATATCAATTAATCCAAATCACCTTAATTTGCCCAACACCTTAAATTACCTATATCAATTACCTAAATATTTTCTACATATATACATACATACACTTGCCTAATAATTATCAAAAATTAAAACATCACCCAAAACTTAATTAATCAAGTTAATTAAAATGCATACAAATATAATTAAAATGCATATATATATATACATAATTATAAAAAACAAAAATTGAGAGAGGGAGGGAGGGAGGGAGGGAGGGAGGGAGGGAGGGAGGGAGGGAGGGAGAGAGAGAGAGAGAGAGAGAGAGAGAGAGAGAGAGAGAGAGAGAGAGAGAGAGAGAGAGAGAGAGAGAGAGAGAGAGAGAGATCTAGGGGATCAGACCTGTCATCCTCGAGCTCGGATTCCGGCGCCGGAGGTAGGGGAGGAGGTAGAGGAGGAGGGGAGGAGGAGAGGAGGAGGGGAGGAGAGGTAGGGGAGATTTGAGGTTTTTGGGTTAAGGTTTTTTTGTGTGGAGAGGGGAGGAGGGGAGGGGAGAGGGGGAGATTTTAGGGTTTTGAAGGAAGAAAGTGAAGAAATGAGGAAGGAGGGTCGAGCTGCTGCCTGGAAAATAGGGAAGTATTGCCAGTGAATTACTTATCAACTCGTGGGCAATACTATTACCAACGAGTTATCAACTCGTTGGTAATGATAGTGATTCTCGGCAAGTATTAATTCATAAATAACACCGATCGATATGACGTTGGCATGGCCAAATTTTTATAATTTACGACTATAATTTCCGACTATAAATACGACTATAATTTCCGACTATAATTTCCGACTATAATGTACGACTATAATTTTCGACTAGAATTTCCGACTAGAATTTACGACTATAATTTCCGACTATAATTTACGACTATAAATACGTACATGCGCGTTTATATAACAAACATACATGCACATTTATATATACTAAAATACCTACATCATTAACGTACTAAGGATGATAATCATAATCATTTTCATCACTTGAGTCTGACTCGGTTTCATAGGTAACCTCTGGCAATATGTGCCGCTCCTCCTCATCTGAATCAGCGTCAACTTCATTTGGATTAACATTGAGAAGTTCTGCTCCAGTAATTCGAACCACACTCCCAGATCTCACATTATTAAGGCGAATCGTAGATGATTCCGGAATGTCAAAAGCGTTCGCCTCTTGATATGCAGTAACTTCTTCATCATCTGCGGTCTCACCAAGTATGGCAGCACTGTATATGTTGCTATGAGCAACATGGTTAACCACCTTCCACGGGACTTTGTTAAGAAGATCGTCAAGGTAAAACACTTGTTTTACTGATGTGGCAAGAACGAAAGGGTCTTTTTTGTACCAGCTTGTAGCAGTATTCACCGAAAATATTTCGTACTGATCGGTCCTTGTGTTCTCCGGGCTTGTATCAAACCATCTACACTTGAACAAGTGCACTTTCATGCAGTTCCCATAAATTAGTTCAACAACTGAATGAAGGACACTGTAATAGTCATTGCCATCCTGTCCACTATAGACCATCACCCCACAATTCTGTGTTTTCAGTCGGTCGTCTCGAATTTCACATATAAATTTCACGCCATTGACCTGACACATCGAGTAAACTTTTGAAGCTATCGGTTTCATCGCCAAGACCATCAATTCGTTTGACCACTCTGGGCAACCATCATTTGCTACAGGGTTCATTTGAAAACGATAAGAAACCAGGTAAACCATAAATTATGAACATAGAAAAAGAAAACCACGTACACACATGCATATAAGGATATAAAAAATATATATATACACATATACCCTTACCCATTGACCAAAGTAGTTTGTAAACGTCCTGTTGTGGTAATCAACATTTCCGGCAATAGCAGGGCAGTGAAGATGATAGTTTTTCCAATATTGTACTTCTGGACGGTTAATCAGTACCGACCAGTGGGCAATGGCTACCTTATTTCCATCCAACTTGTACGACTTTGGCAAGCTTCCATGTACTACCACGTCATTGGAGATGATAGAAAGGTTGAACTGGGGTTCATCTATCGGCATATGTTGTTGGGGGTCGTCCAGCGCTCCCAAATACAAGTTGGTGTACGTTACACACTCGTGCGCAAGATATGCTTCAGCGGTACTCCCTTCAGGTGCAGATTTATTCTTCACATAGTCCTTGTAGGCTCCCAATTGTCTACAAGTTAACAAGTGCATGTTATGATACTTAAAAAATAAGAATTTACATATAAAAACAGAGGCAAACCAAATGTATGAATCATTTGTACCTTTCCATGGGATGCATCCAAGTGTAGTGTACCGGACCGGTAAGCAACAATTGTTCAGGAAGATGGATCATCAGGTGAGGCATGATGTCGAAAAAATTTGGGGAAAATATCCTCTCAAGCTTGCACATGATAAAAATGATGTCATCTTGCATCTCCCTGAGATCTGATTTTTTAACTTCCCTGGTGCATAACTTCTGAAAGAATCTTGACAAGGCCACCAACGGCTCCACCACCTCTTTGGGCAGGTACCCTGGAATGAAAATAGGGAAAAGGCGTTGAAGCAGTACATGGCAGTCATGACTCTTTAATCCGTACATCTTATTGTCCTGGAAGTTAACACACCTGCTTATATTTCCTGCATAGCAATAAGGATACCTGCATATATAGCCATAAGCAACAATTATATTTCTTGCATATAACCATAGATAAGTAAAAATTATATTAATTTCCTGCATAGCCATAAGAATATATACCTGACATTACTCAGCCACCCAAAAATTTCATGCTTATGCTTCGGCTTTACGGTGTAAGGAGCTTGCGACATTTTTTTTCTTACCATCTCTTAACCACAAATGTTTCCGCAGTCCCACAGCTTTCAGATCAATGCGTGCCTTAGGGATGTCTTTTGTTTTCCCCTCCAAATTAAGAACTGTGCCCACCACACTTTCACACACATTCTTCTCTATGTGCATGACATCTAGGTAGTGTCTGATAGGCAACCTGGGCTAGTAGGGGAGTTCCCAGAATATGCTATTGTGTGTCCAAAACTTATACTTTTCGGGCTTGTCTGGAATTGATGCCACTATCTCAGGATGATTGCTCAGCTGGCCAAAATCATATTCATTCAACACTTCCAAAATTTCATCCCCTGTCCATCGCATGGGTGCCACACCTGTTTCCACAGTCCCATCAAAAGCGTATTGATCCTGCCTAAATGGGTGATCATATGGAACCCAACAACGGTGATGCATCTGAACAATTTTACTGCAATGAGGACTGCAACAATCAACAGTCATGCACTTTGAACAAGCCCTGTAACCCCTAGTAACGTTGCCCGACAACATACCGCGGGCAGGAAAATCACTGATGGTGCCAACAAGCATGACATGCATCTGGAACATCTCATTTTTGAACCTATCATAAGTGGGGTGGCCACACTCACTCAAGTACTTAAGCTTCTCAATCAAAGGCCTCAAATACACATCGAGACACTTTCCTGGATAACCCGGGCCCGGAATTAACAGAGTCAGCATATTGTATTCCTTCTTCATGCACATCCATGGTGGAAAGTTGTACGATACCAAAATAACTGGCCATATACTATATTGAAGACTCATGTTGCCAAAAGGGTTGAATCCGTCAGATGAGAGCCCTAGCCAAACATTTTGGACCTCTGCTGCAAAATGATCAAACTCCCTGACAATGTGCTTCCAAGCCTCTCCGTCGGAAGGTGTATAAGGGTGTCATCGTCAGGCAAATTCCTCTCAGCCCACCATCTCATAGCTTCGGCCGTGAAAGCACACATGAACAACCGCTCCAGCCTATCAATAAGCGGGAAATATCGAAGTATCTTCACAGCTTTCTTGTTGCCTGCAGGAGTCAACTTATACCTTTCTGTAAAACATATTAGGCAGGCTTCAAGGTCTTCAAGATCTTTTCCCCAGAAGAGAATACAATCATATCTGCATACATGGATTTTGATGTAGGAAAGCCCAAGATCTTTCAGGATATGTCACACCTTATGATGAGTGGTAGGAAGACGATGAGCGGGTGGCAGTAGCGAAGCAGTCCACTTCAACCAAGAATCAACAGCTTTGACAGACATTTTATTCTCCATTTTCAGCTGCATCACTCCCATCACACTTTAAAGAACAGTCTTACCACAACCGTCGTACAACGGAGTCTGTTGCAATGCAATCAGGTTGTTGTACTTGTCCATACCGCTTGTGTTGACATGAGCTCCAGGTAATGGCTCGATTGGCTCAATATGGGGGAAACCCTCAACGACGGGAGGGACATTTGGTGCTTCATCAGCAAATACACCGCTCTCATGAGGAAACATATCATTGATTAACATCGATGTTGGATCATAGGATGGACTGCCCCTCTCAGCAAAATCTCCATGATCATAGCGTGGACTGGCCCTCTCACCAAATTGTCCATGATCATGCGGACCCGCTAACGATGTTTCACCGTGATAAATCCAACAAATGTACTTATCCCAAAACCCGTATTTACTCAGGTGCTTCTGGACTTTATCAATGGAAAAACGAAATCGATCGCTGCGACACTTACATTCTTTACCGGGCAATAATGAAGTGTAGTATCTCCACAATTAGCCTTCACAAAATTCACAAAACTACTAATTCCATGGTGATATCTCACATCCCATCTTTCGAGACTCATCCAACTCTTGTCCATCCTGAAAATTCTAGCATTACGTACTATAAATATATATATATATATACATTCACTACTAATTAACTAATAAATCGTCATTAATTACATTCGAATTCATCCGATTAATTAACAAAAGTTGACCCATGCATGCATATAAATTAAAAATATATATATACAAACAATTCACAATTACAAATTAACATGCCTGTATATATATAGACATATTAACAATTAATATTCACAAAATAATTTTATATACATACATATATATATACACAAATTAACATATTTTCATCGAAATAATCTCAAATGAACTCAAAATCAACAGTCAATCACTCGAAATCAACAATATATCCACTCTATTTGCATATCAAACCAATAATCGATATCTCAATTCTAAATCAACACATGCATGCATATATATATATCGATCTAATTAAATCAACACACATATATATACATACGTATATACGTACCTATATATAGCTACGTATATAGCTTCCCGAGCGGATTTTCGACACCTTTTGACAATACCCAAGGATTTCAGAGTGTTTTCCTTCTTTCGATTTCACCAGATTTTTCTATATCTAAATGAATGAGCTGCTGCGATCTGGATCTGATATAAGAGGTATTGTCGACGATTCATTAAATCGTCGACAATGGAGTTATTGCCGGCGAAATTCCGGCCAAAAATCGCCGGAATTTGATGGAACTTATTGCCGGCGATGGAGAAGGTCACCGACAATAATTTAGACCATTTCCGGCGATTTTTGGAACTTATTGCCGGCGATGGTCCATATCGCCGGCATTGCTCATTATTTCCGGCAATGGAGCAAGTCGCTGGCCTTTTTTTTTCCTTGTCGTCGGCAATAATGCATAATGTGGTAGTGTTAGCCTAATCGGTAGACTGAGCATAATAAGGGGTAGAGTGGAGGAAGTGAATACCTAGATCCTACATCAAAGTGTCGACTTCTCCAGACATGAAGGCTGACTATCTGTTTGAAACGAAACATTCTGGGATACCAAACCTACAAATAATATCTTCGAATAAGGATTTGCGGATGGTACCTGCTGAAGCCTCTTTTTAAAGGCCTGGCCTCCACCCACTTTGTGAAGAAGTCCGTAGCAACCATAATGAACTTGTGCCCCTCAGAAGAGTAGAGGTGAATCATTCCGATTAAGTCCAATGCCTAACCTTGAACAGGCCAAGGCTTTATGATGGGCTACATAGGGATATTAGGTATGTGATTGGCCAGTCTATAAGCCTGACAGTCTATGTACCCTTTAGTGAAGGTGATACAATCTTTGAGGATGGAGGGCCAATAATATTCATGACGTCGCCATAGCCATCGCATCTTGGGGTCTGCTTGATGTGCCCCTGCTGCCCCTAGGTGTACTCATCTCATCAGTTGCTTAGCATCTCGGCCGTACACACATCGGAGGAGGATCCCTTCTTCCCCTCGCCTGTATAACTCATCATTCCTTAGTACATAATTAGGAGCTAAAAAAGGATACGTTTGTCGACGGGGACATTTGGGTTTTTGAGATAAGAGATGATATGTTGTCGCCAATCCGTATCAATGTGATCGAGTATGGCCATATACCACATTGTTATCCTCTTTCCTGGCTCCGAAGGATGGTAACGTACACCGTTATACTTTCAGAATTCGTTTACGAACTCCATCCTGGAGACTGACACTTGTAGTAAGTTGAGCTAATTCATTAGCCGCCTGGTTCTGGTTATGAGGGCTATGTTCCAGCGTTACTTCAGTGAATAACTCCAGTAGTTCAGCTGCCCTTCTCGTATATGGCTTGAGTACGACACCTGCTCTGTATTTGGTCTCCAACTGTCGTATGATGAGCAAGGAGTCCCTTCGGATATGGACGTTAGTGACATCCAGGTCTATCAGCATCTCCAGACCAATGATGAGTGCCTCGTATTTAGCCTGATTGTTGGTACAATGAAAGTCCAACCTAAAAGAGTAAGAAAAATGCCCCCGTCCGGATTAACCAAGGATATTCCTGCCCCAGCCATGGTAGTGGTGCAGGAACCATCGAAGTATAAGAGCCAGGGGCGAGTGCAATATGTAATAGCTATAATTCCTTGCCTTCATGAGCATCTAGCATTGAGTGATGAGCTAGAAAGTCAGTCGTTGTCTGGCCTTTGACTTCCTTCTGTGGAACGTATTACAATGAGAACTCATAAAGGGCCAAGATCCACTTCCCAATACAGCCTCTGAGTATAGGCCATGAGAGCATATACTTTACCAAATCTGTTTGAGCAATGACACATGTGGTAAATGATAGCATGTAGTGCCTCAATTTGCATCCTAAAAAATACAAGGCTAGACACAATTTCTCCATAGGTGAGTACCTTATGTCACAATCAGTGAGTGTGTGACTGGGGTAGAAGATGGCCCGTTCTGTATTGGTTGTATTGTCATGTGCCAACAAAGTCCCAATGGAATGGTTGGTAGCAGATATATAGAGCTTGAGAGACATTCCAGGCATCGGCGGTACCAAGACTGGTGGGTTAGCAAGATACGCCTTTATGGTGTCAAAAGCCTGTTGATGAACAGGTTCCCATAAAAAATCTTTTTGGTTCTGAAGTTTGAGTAGCGGTGAGAATGGTTGAACCTTCCCTGCTGCATTTGCAATGAATCTCCTTAGAAAATTAATTTTAAGCTCCTTCTTATTCTTTGGTGGGCTAGCATTGAGAACCGCCTCCTTTTTATCATCAGGCACTTTAATCCCTCGCTGGTGGACCAGGAAACCCAAAAAGTCTTCTCCTTGGACCCCAAAGACGCACTTGGCAGGGTTCATCTTCAACTGGTGAAGCCTCATACGGTCGAATACTATCTTCAAGTCGTCTATGTGATCTGTTAGATGCTTGGTTTTGACCACCACATCATCAATATAAACCTCTATGATTTTACCTATGAGGTCATGCAATATTAAATTCATGACTCGTTGGTAAGTTGTACTGGCGTTCTTGAATCCAAATGGCATGTCCACATACTCAAAAACACCAGCATCTAAATTCCGTCTTGTACTTGTCAGCCTCGGCCACCGGAATCTGGTGGTATCCCGCTGTGCCATCCATAAAGGACAACATCTCGTGGCGAGCTACGGAGTCCACCAGCAAGTCTTCTACTGGCATGGGATATGAATCTTATAGAGTGACATTGTTGAGATCACGGTAGTTAACACAGACTCGCATCTTCCCAGACTCGCATCTGACTGGGACGATGTTAGATAGCCATTTGTTGTACTTAGCTACTCTGATGATGCCTGACATGCGCATCTTTTGAATCTCTTCTATAACTAGAATTGTTGTCTCAGTATTCATTCTACACATCTCTTGCTTCATTGGTTTCTTTCCTTCAAGGATTGAGAGGTTGTGACGTACCAAGTTTGGCGACAGTCCTGGCATATCCTTATATTTCTCTACAAAGCAGTCAACATATTTGTGTAGCAACTAAATAAGCCTTTTTCATTCTCCAGGATCCAAGAAGGTACTAATAGCCATAATCATTGGCTCTTCTGTAGTTCTCAGATTGATTTTCTCTATGGGATCCTTAACTTTAGGTGGAGTATCATCCAGGGCTGTTGGAGCTAGTTGGATGGTCTCCTCCTCTTCCGATTTGTGCAGCACATCGTCATCCATATATTCCAAGGCTGTAATCATTGGAACAAGCTCATAGGCTTTTTTCTCCATCAAGTATTCATATAGATGATCGTGGAGAGAATAACACGTATTTGCCTCTATGTCTGATAAAGGCTCTAACATTGGGATACCTTTTGTGGTAGCTCGATGGTGTAAAGGCGGCGTTCATCTTCGCTCGCCTGTATGATGCCCCATTGAGCTAATTGAGAGGCCGTCACCCTCATGAGGCGGCCCTTTTGGTCGATGCCACACACTTCCAATGGCCTCATGTCTCTATTATAGTAGCCGGTGTCTATGTTATTGGCTGACACTAAATATGGACGAGGGTCTACATTAATGGCTTCTTCTTCGCCTGACTCTATGTTCTACAAAACCATCTGCTGGTGGAGGGAAGATGGCACACAATACATCATATGAATCCAGTCTCATCCGTATATAACGTTGTACGGAGCCATGCATTCTGCCACAAAGAAGGTATGTTTCCCAGCTGTTGGTTCAACCCGCAGGTGAAGAAAGACAATGCCTAGGGTTTTAGATATGTTACCTTGGAAATTTTGGACATTGAAAGCCGTTTCTTAAATGTCGGTCTTAGGGATGCCCAATAGTTCCATTGCCTTGATAGTGACGATGTTCACAAATGCTCCCGAATCTACAAGCATTTTGATAAGGGATATTCCTTGGACCTTGACGATGACGTAAAAGGGTTTCATGTGCATGTCCATGTTCAAGGTTGGCTTGTTAAACAACATGTATGCATTCCTTATCGATATATCGATCTTAAGCTGCACTGAGAGTAGCTGTTGCTCTCCTTTTTCCCTTTCCTAGGTGGTCGTCGCCAGGTTGCTCATTGTATTCAGTTTATCCAAAACTACTTCCCTAGCGAGAGAAAGTGTGGATCTTGGTAGCCACACTGTAGAACCTGCAAACTTGGAGGGTAAAACGAAGAACATATTCACATCGTATTCTTCACCATAAACCTGGGTTTCTTGTTCTTCATCTTCGTCGTAGTCGACTAACTCCTCGTCTTCAACAACTTCTTCGTCTCCACCTGTAGTCATACCTTGTGGTTTAGCTTCTTCCATGTCTTGGTTGACAAGGTTTGTGTCTCCTAGAGCTGCTACTAGACAGTCCTAAAAAGAAACCTCATATGTAAGTTCAACGCTAGCAGGAGAAAATAATCCACTGCTCTGACTTGTTGAGGAAGAGGTGGCCTGGATTCAAGATTGGACCAATGCCTTCTTCCTTTCTTCTTCCACAAGTGGCTTGGGTCTCCACCTTAGAGCTTTTGTTTCACTTGTAATGACCTATGCTTCGCTAGACTCGGCTGCTCGGTGAAGACTTTAGAGCACAATAGGCCTTGGATCTTTGGAGCTGGCGACCTGCTTGATGCCCCTGGATCTCCTATGGACCTGCTAAACCTCAAGGATAGGTTCTAGAATTTGAGCCTTGGAAAGTAACTCAGGGTTACGAAATTAGACACTGGGTCTTTCTGTTCATACTTTAGGCTCGTGAGATTTCTTACCAAAGACCATTGTGGGGTTAGCGGCCAGCGTGTTGAGCCTTTGCTCCAACTCCCTAGGTGTATAGGCCAAGTCCTATGGTTGAATGAGGCCCATATCTAAGGCTTCTAGTGCCCTCTTGGCCTGGCCAAAACGACGTTATAGGTTCCTTCGCATGCTGGGAGTGATCTCTTTTGTCTTCCCCTTCTCCTTAACATACCAAACATTCTCCTTGGTGATGTTCCTTGATGCTGGTGGTATGTAAGGCTTGGTGAGGTCCTCTTTTTCCTTGAGCTCTCCTGTTGCCACTAGTTTCAGGAAATTTTTCGCTGCTCACATTTGCTTGTAGGCTTACGAGTCTCTTGTGTTTAACTCTTGAGGGCTACTGGGTTGGTAATGCTTAGGCGAAGAGACCAACTCTGGGCATACCTTGATTGCCCCATTACACTACCACGTTTGAAGACATTACCGGCAAGATTTCCAAAAACAAGGTCGGTGACCGGGAAAGTCGCTGGTAATGTTCATCATTACCGGCGACTTACTCCGTCGCCGATAATGTCGCCGGAATTTCGCTGGTAATGTTTCAAAACATTTTGAAACATTACCGGCGACCTCCTCCGTCACCGGCAATGTCAAGCCAAACATTTCCGGCGAAATTCCGGTCGGAAAATCGCCGGAAATGCTTGGCTCGACATTGCCGGCGACGGAGGAAGTCGACGGTAATGTTTTGAAACATTACCGGCGAAATTCCGGCGTAAAGTCGCCGGTAATATCTCCATTTCCGGCGATTTAATGAATCACCGGCAATGCCTCTTATATTAGATGCAGATCACAGCAGCTCATTCATTTTGATCGAAAAAAATCCGGTGAAATCGAAAGAAGGAAAACGCTCTGAAATCGATCCTTCGGTATTGTCAAAATTAAGGCGTGCGTCGAAAACTCGATCACTCGGGAAGCTATATATATATATAGGTACGTGTATATATACGTATATGTGTATGTATATATATATCTGTGTGTTGATCAAATCCAATTCGTGAGATATGAAATGTTGTTGATGTCACCGAAACGAGAAAACTGCTTGTAGTTAATCTTATCTTGTGTCTGAATCAACGACTGGTATTATCGTAGTGCTATCGGAGTCAGGCTTAAGAGAGCCTCCTACCTAGTCAAATACATTTTGAACTGAAAAAAGAAGAATACCATCATCGAGTACTGAATCCAATTCAGAGATTAGATCGATATATATATATATGCATGCATGTGTTGATTTAATTAGAGTTGAATTGAGATATCGCGTCGATTATTAGTAGTGAATGTGTGTATATATAATACGTAAAATTGTTAGAATTTTCAGGATGGACAAGAGTTGGATGAGCCTCGAAAGATGGGATGTCAGATATCACCAGGGAATTAGGAGTTTTGTGAATTTTGTGAAGGCTAATTGTGGAGACACTACACTTCATTATTGCCCGTGTAAAGAATGTAAGTGTCGCAGCGATCGATTTCGTTTTCCCATTGATAAAGTCTAGAAGCACCTGAGTAAATACGGGTTTTGGGATAAGTACACTTGTTGGATTTATCACGGTGAAACATCGTTAGCGGGTCCGCATGATCATGGACAATTTGGTGAGAGGGCCAGTCCACGCTATGATCATGGAGATTTTGCTGAGAGGGGCAGTCCATCCTATGATCCAACATCGATGTTAATCAATGATATGTTTCCTCATGAGAGCGGTGTATTTGCTGATGAAGCACCAAATGTCCCTCCCGTCGTTGAGGGTTTCCCCCATATTGAGCCAATCGAGCCATTACCTGGAGCTCATGTCAACACAAGCGGTATGGACAAGTACAACAACCTGATTGCATTGCAACAGACTCCATTGTACGACGGTTGTGGTAAGACTGTTCTTTAAAGTGTGATGGGAGTGATGCAGCTAAAAATGGAGAACAAAATGTCTATCAAAGCTGTTGATTCTTGGCTGAAGTGGACTGCTTCGCTACTGCCACCCGCTCATCGTCTTCCTACCACTCATCATAAGGTGCGACATATCCTGAAAGATCTTGGGCTTTCCTACATCAAAATCCATGCATGCAGATATGATTGTATTCTCTTCTGGGGAAAAGATCTTGAAGACCTTGAAGCCTGCCCGGTATGTTTTACAGAAAGGTATAAGTTGACTCCTGCAGGCAACAAGAAAGCTGTGAAGATACTTCGATATTTCCCGCTTATTGGTAGGCTGGAGCGGTTGTTCATGTGTGCTTTCACGGCCGAAGCAATGAGATGGTGGGCTGAGAGGAATTTGCCTGACGATGACACCCTTATACACCCTTCCGACGGAGAGGCTTGGAAGCACATGGTCAGGGAGTTTGATCATTTTGCAGCAGAGATCCGAAATGTTTGGCTAGGGCTCTCATCTGACGGATTCAACCCTTTTGGCAACATGAGTCTTCAATACAGCATATGGCCAGTTATTTTGGTATCGTACAACCTTCCACCATGGATGTGCATGAAGAAGGAATACAATATGCTCACTCTGTTAATTCCGGGCCCGGGTTATCCAGGAAAGTGTCTCGATGCGTATTTGAGGCCTTTGATTGAGGAGCTTAAGTACTTGAGTGAGTGTGGCCACCCCACTTACGATAGGTTCAAAAATGAGATGTTCCAGATGCATGCCATGCTTATTGGCACCATCAGTGATTTTCCTGCCCGCGGTATGTTGTCGGGCAACGTAACCAAGGGTTACAGGGCTTGTTCAGAGTGCATGACGGTTGATTGTTGCAGTTCTCATTGCAGTAAAATTGTTCAGATGCGTCACCGTTGTTGGCTTCCATATGATCACCCATTTAGGCAGGATCCAGACGCGTTTGATGGGACTGTGGAAACAGGTGTGGCACCCAGGCGATGGACAGGGGAAGAAATTTTGGAAGTGTTGAATGAATATGATTTTGGCCAGCTGAGCAATCATCCTGACATAGTGGTGTCAATTCCAGACAAGCCCGAAAGGTATAAGTTTTGGACACACAAGAGCATATTCTGGGAACTCCCCTACTGGCCCAGGTTGCCTATCAGACACTACCTAGATGTCATGCACATAGAGAAGAATGTGTGTGAAAGTGTGGTAGGCACAGTTCTTAACTTGAAGGGGAAAACAAAAGACATCCCTAAGGCACGCATTGATCTGAAAGCTATGGGACTGTGGAAACATTTGTGGTTAAGAGATGGTAATAGAAAAATGCCGCAAGATCCTTACACCGTAAAGCCGAAGCATAAGCATGAAATTTTTGGGTGGTTGAGTAATGTCTGGTATATATTCTTCTGCTATGCAGGAATTTGGCCTTAAACTTTTACCGGATTATGGTTATATGCGAGAACTATAATTGTTGCCTATGGCTATATATATATATATATATATATATATATGCAGGTATCCTTATGGCTATGCAGGAAATATAAGCAGGTGTGTTAACTTCCGGGACAATAAGATGTACGGATTAAAGAGTCATGACTGACATGTACTGCTTCAACGCCTTTTCCCTATTTTCATTCCAGGGTACCTGCCCAAAGAGGTGGTGGAGACGTTGGTGGCCTTGTCAAGATTCTTTTAGAAGTTATGCACCAGGGAAGTTAAAAAATCAGATCTCAGGGAGATGCAAGATGACATCATTTTTATCATGTGCAAGCTTGAGAGGATATTTCCCCCAAATTTTTTCGACATCATACCTCACCTGATGATCCATCTTCCCGAATAATTGTTGGTTACCGGACCCGTACACTACACTTGGATGTATCCCATGGAAAGGTACAAATGATTCATACATTTGGTTTGCCTCTGTTTTTATATGTAAATTCTTATTTTTTACGTAAGTTAACATGCACTTGTGTACTTGTAGACAATTGGGAGCCTACAAGGACTATGTGAAGAATAAATATGCACCTGAAGGTTGTATCGCTGAAGCATATGTTGCGCACGAGTGTGTAACGTACACCAAAGTATATTTGGGAGCGCTTGAGGACCTCCAAAAACAGATGCCGATAGATGAACCCCAGTTCAACCTTTCTATCATCTCTAATGACGTGGTAGTACAGGGAAGTTTGCCAAAGTCGTACAAGTTAGATGGAAATGAGGTAGCCATTGCCCACTGGTCGGTACTGATTAACTGTGAAGAAGTACAATATTGGAAAAACTATCATCTTCACTGCCCTGCTATTGCCGAAAATGTTGATTACCACAACAGGACGCTTGCAAACTATTTTGGTCAATGGGTAAGGGTATATGTGTATATGTCTATTTTTTATTGCCATTTTCCTTATATAGCATGTGTGTACGTACGTGGTTTTGTGGTTTCTATGTTAATAATTTCTTGTGTGGTTTCTTATCGTTTTCAGATTAACCATGTAGCAAATGATGGTTGCCCAGAGTGGTCAAACGAATTGAGGGTCCTGGCGATAAAACCGATAACTTCAAAAGTTTACTCGATGTGTCAGGTCAATGGCGTGAAATTTATATGTGAAAATCGAGACGACCGACTGAAAACACAGAATTGTGGGGTGATGGTCCATGGTGGGCAGGATGGCGTTGACTATTACGGTGTCCTTCATTCAGTTGTTGAACTAATTTATGGGAACCGCATGAAAGTGCACTTGTTCAAGTGTAGATGGTTTGATACTAGCCCGGAGAACACAAGGACCGATCAGTACAGAACATTTTCGGTGAATACTGCTACTAGCTGGTATGAAGATGACCCTTTCGTTCTTGCCTCATCAGTATAACAAGTGTTTTACCTTGACGATCTTCTTAACAAAGTCCCGTGGAAGGTGGTTAACCATGTTGCTCATAGAAACATATACAGTGCTGCCACACTTGGTGATACCGCAGATGATGAGGAAGTTACTGCATACCAAGAGCCGAACGCTTTTGACATTCCGGAATCATCTACGATTCGCCTTAATAATGTGCGATCTGGGAGTGTGGTTCGAATTACTGGAGCAGAACTTCTCGATGTTAATCCATATGAAGTTGACGCTGATTCAGATGACGAGGAGCGGCACATATTGCCAGAGGTTACCTATGAAACCGAGTCAGACTCAAGTGATGAAGATGATTACGATTATCATCCTTAGTACGTTAATGATGTAGTCGGAAATTGTAGTCGGAAATCGTGTCGGAAATCGTAGTCGGAAATTGTAGTCGGAAATTGTAGTCGAAAAATGTAGTCGGAAATTGTACGTATTCAGAAATCATGTTGGAAATCGTAGTTGGAAAATGTAGTCAGAAATTGTAGTCGGAAATCGTGTTGGAAAATGTAGTCGGAAATTGTAGTCGGAAATCATGTTGGAAATCGTAGTCGGAAATCGTAGTCGGATTATCAACTCGTTGGTAATGTCATTACCAACGAGTTAATATCTCCCTCATTTCTCACTATCTCAAACCCTAAAAATCCTCATCTCCTCCTCCCAAACTGTTCCGGCCGCCTCCCTCTCCTCAAATCTCTCTTCCTCTCCTCCCCTCTCCCCTCCCCTCACCTCCTCTCCCTTCTCCTCTCTCTACACTAAAAAACCCCATTTCAAATTGAAATTTCCTCTCCTCCCCTCCTCCTCTACCTCCTCCCCTCACCTCCGTCGCCGGAAAATCAGCTCGAGCTCCACCATGGCAGGTGCATGCAAGCTCACTCTCTCTACCTCTCTCTCTCTCAATTTTTATTTATTTTTGTGCATATATATATATACGTATGTACGTATGTACGTATGTGGCAATGTATATATATATATATGTACGTGGAAATTAAATTTAATTAGGGTGATTTGGATTAATTTATATGCAATGTATATATATACCGGTAATGTTTGAAAAATGTGGAAAATTAATTAGGGTGTGTGATTTAAATGAATATGTGATGTATATATATATATATATATGAAAATTAAATTTAATTAAGATGCATGATGTATATATATGTGTGAAAAATGTGGAAAATTAATTAGGGTGCGTGGTTTTAACGTGTTTGGATTAAGGTGATATAGTTGTTAATTTAACGTATAAATTAAGGTGAAAAATCGGAATCGGAACGGTTTGGAACCAGAACGGTTTTAAACCGGAACCGCGTGGAACCGGAACCGTTTGGAACCGGAACTGTTTGTAACCGGAACCGTTTGAAACCGAACGGTTCCAGTTCCAAACGGTTCCGGGTTCAAACGGTTCCGATTCCGCCCGGTTCCGGTTACATTTGGTTCTGGTTCCGATTTGTTATAGAACCGAATCCATGACTATTACCGTGTCCAGGAGGTTTTGCGGCAAATTGGCTTCCAGGCATCAAACGGAGAGGTTCCCGAAATAGTGGAGGGAGCAATAGTCAAGCTTCCTCCTCAGCCGCAGTTAGCAACACGCGCAGTGGGCCAATGATGAATGCTCGCACACAAGCCTTGCTAGCTGCGCGAGCAGAGGAGGAAGCTGCACGATTCGCAGCCGTGCAACCAGAAGTCGAGCCTCGAGCCTCAGTCAGCAGACACTCAGTCAGCAGACGTCCCTCCATCAGCAGACCCTCAAACGAGCGACAGTCAACGGGGGCATCAGAAACTCCCTCCATCCGAATGCCCCCTATTCGCCCGGTCCCTACTCCCGTTTCACGGGAATCATCTGAGGCAGATGGTGTTGGCGCCTCATCGTCCAGGCCTCGTCTATCTCCGCCGTTCGGTCTCTTCCTACCCGACGAGATTCCTGTGATCCCTGAATTCGATGATAGGGGGATGCCTATTTATGTTGAAGGACGGCCGGAGTTCCTGAGCGTGGAGGAAGCGTACAACTTCATCCCGTTCGACCCCGTGTATCTTTGGAGTGTGAGGTGCACCAACCAACAAACGGACGATGCAGGTAAATTTTATTTAACATCAGATTGATTACTTAATTATTACTTAAGACTTATGATAGGTTCAATTAATGATATCAATTTGTTGACATTGTATTATTAGGCAATTTCGTTAATGGGACTGGAAAACGGAAATGGGCTAGAGGTACCTGCACCGGGAAGAGACTTGAGCAGGCCACCGGGGGAAGGAAAACGCCCATTAGGGCAAATGAGGATGGCGAGGTGATCGAGGCATTTGACACCACGCGAAAATATGTCAGCATGGCCGGGGCGATCGTGCGAGACAAGGTCCCAATGCTTTGGCCAGATTGGGAATCTGTGCCTATCTACGTGAAGATGCAAGTGCATAATGCACTAAGTGTGAGTTAAATCGTATTTTCATTACGTAAATTTTACATTTATTAATTAAGTCCGAATAAATATATAATTTTACCGTTTATATATTCATATTGCAGGTGTGGTTTGACGTGGATGAAGTTCTTATTCACACGTGGGTAGAGCGTCAACTACATATGAGGTGATGTGCTTCGAGTTATTTGAGTATATATCGAGTTAGATTTTTGTTTATCAAGTGTTTTAATATCTCTAACTTTTTTTCCTGGTGTTAATATAGGTATAAAGAGTGGAAGAACGAGCTTTCTTCCCATTACACTGTATACAAGGAGCTAGGCCGAGGTTCTACCCCTAGCGAATTCCGGTTTAGGGAGTACGAGTGGCTGTGGCTGATAGCCCACTTCAAGCACCCCAAAGCTCAGGTATGCATCCTGAATATATCTTACAAGCCTAATGTATCGTATCACATTGAAATAGTTAGTTACTAATTTTTTTTCATATGTTTATCAAACAAGGCGATTTCGAAGACGAACCGGGCGAATAGATTGAAAAACACCAGGGCCCATCATGCAGGTTCACTCAACTATTTGGGTTGGTCGACTAAGGCGCAGCAACAACAAGAGGTGAACCCGTTGTTGTATATTCATCAGAAGTGAACCCAATTTCATGTCCCTAGTCCGGATTTGATGGTGACTAACCAGGAGGGCCTAGGGGCGTCCAATAATGGTACGAGAAGTCCAAACAATGAAAGAGACAGATCCAGCCTTGACCCTAAAGAGGGTGACATGAAGAATGTGTCGCCCAAAAAATCTACAATCCTTTTATCGGCTGATATGGATGTTGAGTCACTGTGTCGTAGTGCGGAGAAATAAAGGAGGCTCCTAACTAATTAAGGAGTGGTGCGCCTTTAAATTTGACAGCTACTTACGTTACTCTGGTTTATTAGTCTAGGGTCTGGGTGTCATTTTGTTAACCCAAGTGTAATGATACGATATAATTTCTTTATTTTGCTTGCCGAATAATCTGACAGAATTCTGTATTACTACTAACTTTGATCTTATAATAGATATTTTAGCGTCCTCTGACAAAAATGAGGATTACAAGGCTGATATTCTTTGTATTAAAGGAAAAAAAAAATCCCGTCAAAAGATCAAGTACGGCTCGCATGAATCAGGTCAATGTAACACATAAAATGTGGGATCTGCATGAGGAAAAAAATAGGACTACTCTTTTTGCGTGTTAAAATGGCTCATGATTGATGGAGTCTTCGTATATGTATGTAGTCACACACACTACTTGACCAGTTCTACAGCCAGCGGTGACCGTAAGTGCCACCTAAGCCGTGCTCGCCGGAATCTGACACCTAATCAGATTCTTAAGCTTCAATTTCAACAGTCTTAAACAGCATGCTGCGGTTTCTTTGAGACAGAAAAGAAAAGTCAGCTCATTCCCACCTTTCAAATACCAACCCCATTCTTTGACTTTGCCCTTTACTTTTCTTGTGCTTATTTTGATTGCTTTGACGACGACCCACAAACCCAAATGCAATCGGAGCCACGTCACCGGGTCACGGCTACCGGAGATGGGCCGGCGACTGTCAGAACTTACAAGGCCTGGAAAGGCAGCAATGTAAGCTCAACTCTTCTTTTGCTTCTTGTTGTTTTTGTAGTTCTGTGTGTGAGTTATGTTGGACCCAGAATTCGATTAAGCGTTGGACCCAGAATTCGTTTGCGTAATCTAGACTTTGCTTGGTTCTGATTCTTGGGTCTTTCCTAGTTGCTACAAAGGTTTAAGCTTTTTTGAGTTTGGAAGATATTGGATTACAATGAAGTGGGATTGTGATTGCTTATAGGGGCTGGCAATCAGTTTGAAAAATAGAATGGATTTGAATTAGTGCTTTACAAATTACAACACTTTAGCTTGTGGCCAATTTTGTGCTTCAGCTTTGTGTTTAGGTCTGAATTCATTAAGCTATATCTGTGCTCATTGATCTAATGTTGTAGGATAGAAACTTGTGTTTCATGTATATGGATTCTGTGAATTGAAGTCGGGTTGGAATGGTGTTTGGTTTGTTTCAATTGTGTTATTTGAAGGTTTAACTTAACACATTGCTGCCGGCCTGTTTTACACTGCAGATATTTCTGCTTGATGGGAGGCTTATATTCGGACCAGATGCAAGATCTCTTGGGTTAACTGTATGCCTCATTGCTATACCTGTTGCAGTTTTCTGTGGCTTTGTGGGGAGAAAACTCATTGATCACGTAGGAGTCTCAGTAATGATTGCGGTTATTGTTCTGACATTATTTGTAAGTCCCCCTTTTTAAATACTGAAATGGTTTCACTTAGTCACCACTCCATGGACATTCACTAGAGGAAACATGTTCTAATTTAAGATCTTAACTTCCTTAACTGTTGAGTGTTTACCTTACAGATTTGTCTTTCAGTCTTTTATTGCTTGCTCGAATATTTTGTTTTGTTTGGAAACCAGAGTCTCTACATTGAAATACATTATTAACTCAAAAATAGCTGCATTAGGTTGGCATCGTTAGTGCTACTACAAAATAGACTCAATTAATTGATGTTCATACTCACTGCTCTAGCCTGAATAGAAGAATGTATGTTTCTTTTTGCAGGTTTTGGTCCTCCTTCTAATAACCTCAGGCAGAGATCCTGGGATCGTACCTCGTAATCTTCACCCTCCAGAGCCAGATGAATATGATGGGAGTATGGAAACTGGGGCTAGTGAAACCCCACAAGGGCGATTTCCACGCATGAAGGAAGTACTAATCAATCACATAGTTGTCAAGATCAAGTATTGTGATACCTGTATGCTTTATAGACCTCCGCGATGTTCTCATTGTTCCATATGCAATAACTGTGTGCAAAGATTTGATCACCACTGTCCTTGGGTTGGCCAATGTATTGGATTGGTAAGGGACACTCTTTGAAACAGTATTAACACAACCACAAGAACTAGAAGCAATTTCACAACCTCAACAATCTATTACCTAATACATCCTTGTTCTTGGTACAGCGAAATTACAGGTTTTTCTTCATGTTTGTCTTTTCTGCAACTCTTCTCTGCTTGTATGTACATGGGTTTTGCTGGGTCTATGTCAAGATGATCATGAACAGCAAGGATATATCAATTTGGCGAGCATTGATAAAGACTCCTGCCTCCATCGTGCTCATAATTTACAGTTTCATTGCTTCCTGGTTTGTTGGCGGCCTTACTTGCTTCCACTTGTATCTCATCAGTACCAACCAGGTGAGAACATATTGTTAAGTCAGGGTATCAAAATTCCATTAATTTTCATCTATACATGTCTCCCACACATGATACAAACCTAGAGCACACTGCGTTAAGTGGTCTGTGTATATTGTGAACTACTTATCCTGTAACACGAAAGTATTGATATTTTTCTACTTGGCAGTCTACTTATGAAAATTTTAGATACCGGTATGATGGACGAGCCAACCCATTCAATAAAGGGGTGATTCAGAACTTCATGGAGGTATTCTGCTCTAGCATTCCTCCATCTAAGAACAATTTCAGGGAAATAGTTCCAATCAATCCTGTGGTTTCCATCACACCCATTGGTGCCAATTTTGATGGTCCTGTAATGGGAAAGGCCATAAGTGACATTGAAATGGGTAAGAAGCCAGAGTGGGATGGATCAGCGAGGGAAACTGGTGGATTTAGCAATGATGACGGAGAAAGTAAGGACCATGGATTTAATGAAGCAGAAGCATCTCCTGATTTAAGCAGGACACTTCCGACAGAGAACTCAGAGAGCCATAGCGCAGCCTTGCATCCTAGCAGGCGTTCAAGTTGGGGAAGAAGAAGTGGAACTTTGAATATATCACCGGACGTTCTTGCTATGGCAGCGAGTGTTGGAGACTGAAAGCGAGTAAGTGATCGAATCAGTGGCAACTTCACTTCAGAGTCTCTACAAACGCCAATTTATTCTTAAATACTCAGGAATACAGGAAGACCTCAGTATATTGACGAACAGAGCGGAAATGCTGTCAATCATTTGACTATATTAAGTGGTGTTCATATCGTATGTATGATTACTATGATATGCGTGTAATTACTGGCAATCGACATGTTTTCCCCAATGCGTGCCATTCTCTATGAGTTCATCTTGATTTTTTTTTCCATTCCAAATTGGTATAAACCCGGTGCTGTAGATTTGTTCATTGCCCAAGTATGTTCTAGCTGTAATAGACAGTGTCTCAAGTAGACCAGAAAATAAAAAACCCAGCTGGAATTTCGGATAGGTTATCAAATATCAAATACTCTCATGAAATTGTTCCAAGTAAATAGAAAATGGGATAAAATCTATTTCCCAATTACAGACCATTTTCAACTGATATAAACTAGTCCAAATCATTGCAATTAGGTGGCCATCAAACTTCTAAGTCTTCATTGCATGCTCTGAAAACGTTTCACTATGATCATACTCATATCCAAATAGCGCCGGGCACAGTTTGACAAACAAGCTGATTCACTTGAACTGAACTTGCTCCCAGGTGTACCGGTGATGCACTTGTCCCAACAAGCACTTGTCATCTTTCCCACCATCTCGTTTACCATCATTCTTTGGTGCTCTTGCTGTACAACAGACATAAGGTTGTCTCAGAAAAATAACCCATAACAGGAAAAATCATGGAACGTGAATACTCTATACTAGCAAATAATGAATGCACACATTGAGGACAATTGATTGAACTTAAGTTGGCATACAGGCAACATCTAAAGTAGTCAACAAGCACCAAGATCTAAACAGACTCATACCGCATATTCAACCCTGAAACAACAATTCTCTGACCCTTATCTAAAGGAAGAGCTAAAATAAAATCGCAACAAGTAAGGGAAGGCTTTCTTTCACATCATATGCTCGAGTTCTCTTACAAGGCAGAAGAAGCTCACTTCTTCTCTTGAGTTCAATCAGTCTTCATGTTACAATCTCAAACATTGGTATATTCCACTATCAAACATAGCGTAATCAAGCAATATACAACTTTCCCAATGCTCTTGAGAATCAAACAAATCCAATAGCACACACATCAGCTACAAAAGTAACGAAAACCTAATAAATACCCTAAACACAATGTTAATTGTAAGCCGGACTAAATATAAATATGCAACAATTGATCCATGAACACATCAGTTGCCACCAAAAGGTAAAGTCTTACAATTTAGTATTAATTCAAAACGGCACAGTTTCATTCTACGAGTCACAACGTCAATCAAATCTATAAACCCAGAAACTGGTACAATTCTGGGCAGCAAAAGTAACTAGCTTTCATATCTTTCTCGCGAGTTGCTTGGGGAATCAGATAACGAAATTGAACGATGAACTTACATTTATGAAGTTGGCCAACTCTGGGTTTTGCAAAGCTGAAGGATCCATTGATGCTTGTGCTCGGTATCGATAGAAAAAACAATCTAAAAAATTTCAGCTTTCTGAGAAGCACCCTCTATAAACCCTAAAACCTCACGAGAGAGACGATGGAGAGGACCAAGAAGCTCAATAAAACTAGGATATTGTTGGGCTGGACTTCGTACAGGCCCAAATAATATTGGGCTTGGACCCATATAGTATAGACCCTAACTGCAGTAACACATAGGCCGTATTCTGTTGGGCACCTTGCATACGACCCAATTTGGCAATTTCCCTTCAAAAGGTACGGCCCATGTATATCGAATTTCATGTGTCCATGAGTGTGTCCCTGACTGAACAGAGTAGGGGTGATCACGAATCCCGCAAATTTCTTTTCCATCCCGATCCCATAAGAGACGGGACAAAAATTAAATTTTTTACTATTTTGTCCTGTCCCGACCCGTCCCCTTTTTTAGGGATGTGATCGAGTCTTGATTTTGAAAATTCGATAAACCCTTCTCGTCCTACATAATATATTTTGTTTATTTTATCATTGTTTTATTAAGAGTGGACATATTAAATTATCAAAAAATTAGCAATTCAAGCAAATAAAAAATTACTTTACAACAATCAAGATATCATGCTACTTGTAATATGAACTACATATATCAATTAAACATGAAATAAATTAAATTTCTTATAGTTTTATTACTCTTAATTAAACATTAAGTACAGTAAAACATTATTTGTGTAGTTGTAGACTTTTAGATATTATGTTTATCTTATATTTTGCCCAAAATTTAGTTCATCCCATCACATGCGGTTTTTTGTTATTAAATACTCTATTAAATGTTTATTATAAATTAGGCCCGAAATTGGACCCGTCATGTTCCGGCCCATTCCGTCCCGCTCGGGTTTCGGGACAATCCGGATAGACTTTTAAAATTCTCAGTCCCGTCCCGTTCGAGATAGGGATAGAGATGGCCGAAAACTGACCCGTCCCGTGCCCACCATAGAATAGAGACCACATTGAGCCCTGCACTCCCATCCCGAAGAATCACCAATGAACCATATGGCTAACCATAAAGACTAGTAGCATAAGTGATGCCCTACTCGAGAGTGAACGTAGGAGGCCGGCGAAGTGAAAACCGAGGTGCCATGATGAGGAGTAGTATTCGAGGTGTGATATTAGAGGTCAAAGTCAGTAGAAATAAACTCACACCGAGAATTTAGAGAGCACTAGGCTACCGTCGCCGTGCTCAAACCCTAAGAGCATCCCCAATAGATGTCTTATTTTAAAAATAAAGTCATAAATTAACTAAAATTTAGCAAGACACAACTTCAATAGTTACCCTAAACAACAGTCATATTTGAGTTGAAGTTAAAATCACTAGTCATATTTAAAAAAAAATTGACGCAAAGCTAAATTGAAAGAACCCATCCCTAAATTAACTAGTAATCTAGGATCACGTCCTAACAACAAAACTTAAACCACAGATTTCTATAAATTTTTTGACATAGTTTCCTCTACGAAGTGGACTACCAGAAACCTGCAAGAAAATCACACTTCGGATTCCCACAAACAATACCGTGGATCACCGATGTCTATCCGCATTTCTCAATAAAGTGCGGAAAGTAAATTAATTAAAATGTTGGAACAAAAATACAGGGACTGAAAACTCATAATCCAGCAATACTATCAATTCACAACCAACACTGAAAAATATTTACAACACTAGTGTTCAGAGCGACTTTTAGGAGTAGCATAAAACATATGAAAATACACTGCTAGTGGGACGAAACCTGTAGAAAGGTATGATAATCTGGTGGACTCAAAGCCTCGGAGGATCAAAATTCAGCTCAGGAGAAGCACTGCAACCTGGGCATGGAAAACTGAAAGGCTCAGGGAAAGACAGATAAAAAAAACACAATCAGTATAAAATATTAAAATATTCTATCTGTGCCTTTCCGCTAATTTCTATGAAATCATGCGAGTTCAAAATAATAAACTGAATAAAATATGGAGGTGGACGCTCAGGGTGTTGGTTCTAACCCGAAGCGACTCCATGGCTATAAATATAAGGTGATAGGATCGTTTAGGGTGTCTGTCCTAACTCGAGACGATCTGGGTCTGCAGTGTGTTTGTCCTAACTCAGTCTGACCCGACTAGTCAGTGATCAACCGACTAGTCAAAGAATCGATGCTTAAAATAAAACCATTACAAACATACCTCAAAACTCGACTGTAATAAAATACAGAAGACTGTAAATCTGCATAAACATGAACTCGCAGCAACTATGAAAATAAAGCCGAAACCTGCCAATCGACGCAGTAAGCATCCGACACAGCTCCCTAACTCGTAATCCTGAAATCACAATTATAATTAATACCTAATCGTCGATATTCATTATGAATAGATAAGCTTGTAATCCAATGAGCAATAATGTTGAGAATCTCGCATTCTCGATTAACGTATTTTTGACTAATTACGAAGTTAATCAAATTCTAAATTCAATTCCTTGCATTCATTCACTGTAAAATCAATTTTAGAGTCGCAACATAAATCTCAAACATCGAGCGACTCAAATTTAAATTAATAGTCGGATCATTCGTTAATAATATCATAAAATTAATTAATTATTATCCGATTAAACACACGTATAAATTAATCAAGTCCAGATCCATTCAAGAACCTTACCATTGCATTCGGCACAAAATTATAAGCGGAACGACATAAAATTTTTGCCAAAAATTCTAAGCTCGCCAGAGTTCTGCTGCAACGGTGGCGCGTGGGGCTACGCCACCGGCCGGAATCTCACCGGCTCCAAATCGAGCAACCTACACATCAAAAACGTTCATCTTAACAAGTCCAATAACATTGTAGTACAACTCAACAAGCATAAAAGAAACCAATAGAAACAAGGCTTCAATAACAGATCTCCAAGAAACACAAACATGACAATTTCTCGTCATACCCAATTTTTCTCTTTTCACAAATTTATAGGGTAGGCACGAATCCCGCAAATTCTGAACCCGACCCGATCCCGTCTCAATCCCGCTCGGGACGAAAAATAATTTTTTACTACTTCGTCATGTCCTGTCCTGTCCCGATCTGTCCCTTTTTTTAAGGACTGTATCAGGACTTGATTTTGAAATCACGATAGAGCCGTCCCGTCTCGGATAATATATTTTGTCTATTTTATCATCTATTGTATTAAAAGTTGACATATTAAATTACTAAACAATTAACATTATTCAAAAAAAAATTATCCTATAATCATCAAAGTATTACACTACTTGTAATATGAATTAAATGTATCATTTAAACATGAAATAAAATTACTTTTAATTTTATTTCTTTTAATTAAATATTAAGTAAAACGGTATTACTTTATGTAATTGTAGACTTCTAAGTTTTATCAAACTATGTTTATCTTATATTGAACCCAAAATTTAATTTGTCTCGTCTCGTCTCATTCTAATTTTATTGTTAAATACTTTATTAAATGTTGATTTTAAATTGGGCCCAAAATTGGACCCGTTCCGTCCAGTCTCGTCCCATCTCATCTCGTCCCGTTCGGATTTCGAGACGATAGTGATGAGCTTTTAAAATATCTCATCCCGTTCTGTCATGTCCCGTTCGAGATAGGAATAGAGACGGCCAAAAATATACCCGACCCGTTCCCTGCACACCCCTACAAATTTGGAAAGATTGAGAATTTTTTTTCACTTCAAATGCAAAATTAGCTACAGTATCTTAGCCCACTTAAAAAAAACACTACAAGTCCAACCCATCACGTAATTCATAAACTTATAACCCAAGTTCACCCCCCCCCCCCCCCCCCCCCCCCCCCCCACCTTGACGGTAAGCATTGTCCAACATTATTGTCTCATCAGTGGCTGTAGATATATGATTCCCTCAAGACGAGTGACCATCTTCCTCCGTCCTCTCCTAGTGGGGAGAAAGAGGTAGAGACGAAAACGTCGGCTCGTCCTCTACTACCGCGTCATCCTCCACTGGCGCGTCGATCTCCACTTCCGAATCTTCAAAAACAACGGGCTCGTTCACAGCCACGCCGTACGCCAACGGCGACAAAACAAGAGCATGAACATCACCCCAAGGGACAGGTTGTGCTCTAGACCTTCAAAAACTTCGAGCACGGCACTAGTTGGTCCTATACCACAGCAACCACGTCGTTGATACCTCCTTCATCGGCCAACACTACAGCCGCCGTGAGAACTTACAGAGGCTCATTTTCCGACACTGACGGGTTGTGTACACGTCAACTGCGTCGTTGAGACCTCCTTCATCGGCTAAGACTGCATCCGCCACGAGAACTTGCAAAGGTTCTTCTTCCAGCACCGGCGAGTTGTGTACCACGTCCACCGCGTCGTTGAGACCTCCTTCATCGGCCAACACTACAGCCGCCGCGAGAACTTGCAGAGCCTCTTCTTTTGGCACCGGGTGGTTGTGTACTATGTCAACCGCGTCGTTGAGACCTCCTTCATCGGCCAACACTGCAGCCGTCGCGCGAACTTGCAGAGGGTCTTCTTTCAGCACCGGCTGGTTGTGTATCACCGCCTAGATTGCATGGAAGCTTCGAAGTGAAGGCGCTTCCCGTTTTTAAAGTGAAAGCTCGCCGGAAGCTCTTGGTAGCACAATTCCAAAAATGTTTCTTTTGGAAGCATTTTGAAAGCATGATTCCAAAAATATATTCTTTTTGGAAACCTGATGTTTAATATTAGAAGCGCTAAATTGTATTTCACAAAGAATAATGAGAGAAATTTAGTATTTTTTATATTTGAATTATATTATTATGCATGTACTTGTTTGAAAACAATCAAATTGGAATTAAATTCTAATCATGTTTTACGTTACTTATCAAATTATATTTTTTTATGTATATATAATTAATTTTTTATTATATATTACACGTTTCCTTTGCATATCCGTTTCCACTAATTTTTAAAAGAAAAAACGCTTTCGCGTTTCCTCATGCTTTGCTTCTACACATCTGTACCCGCTTCCATGCAACCTAAATCATGGCAACCACATGGTTGAGACCTCCTTCATCGTCCAACACTGCAGTGTCCATGAGGACTTGGATAGGCTCTTCTTCCGGCACCGACTGGTTGTGTACCATGACAACCGCGTCATTGAGACCTCCTTCACCAGACAACACTGCAACGTCCATAAGGACTTGTAGATGCTCTTCTTCTGGCACCGGCGGGTTATGTTGCATGGAAACCATGTCGTACGTCGCCGACAATAAAACAAGAGAGTGAACTTCAACCCGGGGACACGGCTGCCCGACTATCCCCTCCTCAGGGGATTGAATATAGCCTCCATATATGGGGTGAGGAGAGTGAGAGTGAGGTCGGCATGGCTGTACCTAAGGTGAGGTGAAGAAGACGGATGTCTTAGACACCAAAATTTTGGAGCGTCCAATTTTTTTAGATGCACGTATATAATTTGTTAGAAAAATTATGCATACAAAAAATATTTAAAAAACTTTTAAACGTGAACATTTTAAAATAATTTTGTGATGCCTTCGAGGAAAGAAGTTATGACTTGTGCATTATTTTCTTTTCTTTTTTTTTAGTAATTCTCACACACATTTTCTCTCTCATCTTCATTTTCTTATTTCTTTACCAATTCTTCTTTTTTGTTTACCAAACTATCCTCACTATTTCCCTTCTCAACTTTCTTATTCAAGCATCATTTTGGTAAAAAAAAAATTGAAAAAGAAACAATAAAATGGTGTGACTATTTCCACTTCACAAATATTCAAGTCCACAATATATATTTTAATTACCCCCGAATATATATAAACATTAAACACCTTTCTAACCTGTCTTTTAAAAGAGTAATTAAATTCCTTTTAAAAGAAGAGTAAATAATTTTTAAAAAATTAATGAGATATCATTGTTTACATGAAAGTCCGGTGCGATCAAGCCAATGTAGAGTAATTAACGCCCTCTTCTTTTCATCATTCATTTTTTTTTGGTGTCCTAATCTTCTCCTATATGTGATGAAAAAGAGATTGTTGCAAACATACGTGTCTTCATTCAAGTAGAATAAACTTTTTTTATATGGAAAAACTATGTAATTGTGACTGTAGTACAGGGTTCCACTGGAATACCCGGCTCGATAAATTGAAACTCTAACATATTACAATGCTAACATCGGTTAAGCCTAAAATAATCCAGACAAACAAACCAAAGCAACAACGACTATTTTTTTTTATGCCACTCTTTAGCTGACTGGGGACCACATCTATTGCAGAAATGCTGGTAATGATGATAACGAAGGTAAAGATGATGAATGTATGACTCATTTCGCAATCACAGGAGTTGACATAGTATGCTCTGCATCCTCCAACCCTAACTCCACACCACTCCCCACAGGAAAAGCACGCAGAATGGTCCTTACAGAAGAGCCCCAGTTCACTAACTGATGCCGAGCCAAAGCAGTTATTATTAGCACTCGGCCCCCTCTCTTAGTCCTTTGACCTTTCGGCCCTAGTCCCCGAACAGTAGTACAGGCCCCAAACTTCCTCCTCTTCATCCGTGCTTGCAGCACCTCCATATTAACTTCTGGCACCCTACTTGTGCCATCAAAGATCTCCACTGGGAGGAGAATGTCGCTCACATCCCCCTCGTCGTTGCTTACTTGAACCAGAGGGGGCCCACAGGTGTCGACGGCTGCCGCAACCAGAAGAGTCGTATTGTCTGCCACTTCCTCCAGTTAGGTACCTGCACCACCCCCTAAACCTACAAAGACTTGATCCTCCTTGCCAATACCCCACATATCTGACTCTCTCCGATTGTTGTAGTCCACAAAAATCTTATGCCTCCACATGCTTATGATACACCATGCATTCATAAACAAAATGGTCAAAGCTATCGCAACCCCTACAATAACCTTTCAGGTTCAGATATTAGGACCGAGACGAAGACTCATCTTGGCAGCCACATGTTTCCTTAAATCAAGTTCCACAAGTATACAAATGTCTCCAATAGTACACAGATTATAGCGGTCCAAATCGACATACCTACCTAGGAAGTTGCCTAGGGTAACCCACTATTGCAGAACCATGATAGGTTCCGTCATGTCACAACAGACAACATGGATTTGAGCCCAATCCCGAGTCACCGCTGCCAAAACAGAAATAACAGGAGCAAAGCCATCGAATGGTTCCACAACAATCGTCATCGTACCAAAGTACCAAGGACTACGTGAGGTTACGCGCTTGAAGACATCCTTGTTCCGAAATCGAGCCACCATCTGATCCTGAGAATAGTAGTTGATCCTTGTCAAATTGGTGTAAGCCAACCCATACAAGAGTCGGAGTAGTCAATGTTTGAGGGATTTCTAACCCTCAACAGATAACTTGTCCGGGCCGAAGATTTGGACGACCGCAAAGGACCAGTCATCCTCCTTCTCCTCGACGTCGTATGATAGGTCAATCTCAACATGAGCCAGTGAAGACATCTATGCTGAGATGGTTTGGATATAAGGGAAGGAATAGCAATAAGATCGACCAAAAGGTTTTAGGGTTTAGTTTGGTGCAATCTCGGGTGAAAAGACAAAACAATATGGTTTGAAAAGCTACGGGTTGGTTTAGTTTTAGGGAAAAGGAAACAAAGAAGCCATATTAACTAGGAGAGGAAACCTACTCGATTGAGAAACGAGGAGATGGAGACTCGAAGAGTGGGGACAGAGATGGACTAGGGAATGGACTAGGAGCAGTGACGGCGGGATAGGGTCTCGAGAGAGAGCCAGGGACGAGAGAAAAAGAGAGAAAACATATTCACGCTAATCAAAATTCAACGTAAGTAGAATCAACTTATGAATGAATTTCTTTATGGATGTCACTTTAATGGAGTTTTGGTCTTGCCGGTTAAATTTGAATTTTTTAGAAGAGTAAATAACGATAATAGGTCGAGTTTGTTGATTTTTATTTTTCTTAAGTTTCTTTTTTATTTTAGATTAGAGGGTAAATTGTGTAAAATATCAAATTTAGGGTGAACTTAGATGTTTGGAGGGGGGGGTTTGGAAATAGTCCCACCCTAATAAAATGAAGAGGAGAGAGAAAATGGGAGTGAATCACTTCTTGCATTTTCTTTTTATGTACAGTATTGGAATATCACTAATTTTATTAATTTTCTATGTACTCTATACTATATGTTAGAGCATCAATTTATAATAGTTTGGTTTATAAATAATTGATTATATGTTTGTATTTAGATTGTGATTAACAAATCAAACATTTATTTTTACTTTTTTATGTATTATGTTGGAACATCAACTTATGTTGGTTTGGTTTATAAGTACTGTACTTGATTATTGTTTTGTATTTCTCTTATGATTAACAAATCAAACATAAATGTTAGTGTACGTTGATTTTGATTTGTTCTTATATATGCGAGAAAAACGTGAGAATAGATTGATTTGGATATATATGTAACATAATTTTATATGTTCGTCGTTTTTTTTTTATGACTATGAGAGAGCACTATTTTTGATTCTCACTTCAGGTCTCAAATTCTCAGATCCGGCGATCGGTGAGTGAGAATAAGGTCAATGAGTGAGAGTAGGAGTGGAACTTTAAGCGAGAGTGAGAGTGAGTGAGACCGATGTATATATAGAGAAGTATAATTTCTTGTTAGGCTGCTTGCAGTGAACTACATACTGAAATTCAACTTTCTGCTTATTGCATATTACTGGTATTTGTAATGATGCTGACATTGCTGACCTATGATCATAATCATGAATATCAATTGACCATTTAGATGACAAGTGAATAATGGGATGGTAGACTTAAGTGTCACTAGCATTTCAAATTTTTAACTTTTCTTGACTGCAACACTACAGGAGTTTGACTGTTTATGTTTTGGCCTACGGTTTGATTTCTTTTTTAGATTGTCATGTTGTATTCTTTCTTTTTTTTGGTAGCTGTGGACTCTTGTCCATGTTCTTGACATCTTGTTCTTATTCATGTTCTACTCATTGATTATAATTCTGCTAAGGAAAGATAGATGTAAATAAGCCATATATATGCCTAATAAAAGGGAATGTTCCTATTTTTTCTGTCTCAGTGGCTGTATTTCTTCCATTAGTGAACTTGTTTGTTGTCCTTTTTTTTTTCAAACACTATGAGCCTTTTCATTGTTTGCTGTAGGAGACGAAATGCAAAAGGCTTGGCCGCTTGCGCAGTCGTTATTAGATCAGAATGGCCTTTCATGCAGACTGAATCTGGTATGCCAAGAAAAATGATACTTCTTTATTTTAATATTTCTTATGTGAGTATTGACGATAACAAAAGGTTAATGAGGCTAATGTTTTATTTGTATATGAGTGACATCTTTGTATTCCTAATTATTGTCAGGCCAGGCGTCTCTTGTTAGTTTCAACCACCAGCAGAACTAAAGATCCAGATATTATTCATAAGGCTGAGGAATTTCTTGACCTTTTGGTAAACACGAGTATTCCGCCAACCACGGTATAATTGATACAAACTTTGTTAATTGTTTGTGGGGTGAATGCTATTAGAAGTTGTGGAAAAGAAACATATGAATTAAAATTAAAATTACATTTGATATTAAATTAACCATCTGATATTTATTTGACTTTGTCTTTTCACTTGGAGTTTGTTTCCCTTCTGATTCGAGAGCACAATATTTTGATGTCAGGCAATACAAATACTCGATGGCCGTCTGCAACACGAAGGCATAAATACATGGATTGAAGAAGGTGGGCTTTATAGAACATATGAGATTAATAAGGTAGGCTTTGAAGTGTTACATCTCTTTAATTTTTAATATTTTCACTTGTGAGGTTGTTTGCATCCAGCGAAATAGTAGTCGCGAAAGAAGACAGTGTGCGACAAAATATGTTAGTATTTTACGAAGTACCGTGCTGCCATGTAAGAGATGGGGCAAAAACTCACTTGTTTTCCCAACTTATAGTGTATGCAGGAAATTCGCCTAAATAGGCGGCAACACTTGATGCGCAAAGCAAAGGTACAATTATTTATCTACACAATTTGTTTTGACTGATTGTAAGTGTTAGACAATCCTTAGAGCACGTACTCCATGACACTTGTATGCTTAGTTCTTTCTACACTAACACTGTTGGTCGAACCGTCGAACATATATTGTGTGCAGGAGCATGCAATATTCCCGGCATGGTCTAGGCGCAAAAAACAGGTGCAATTAGTTATTAAAACTAGTATTCACTGATTATCAGTGTTAGACAAGCCATACCATAGACACTCGTGTGCTTAATTTTTTTCTGCGCGCTAACAGTATCTATCGAACTTATATTGTGTGCAGGAGCTTAGTAAAAACTGGAGGCGTTTGATTGGCAAAGTACAGGTGCAATTAGTTAACCAAACAATTCTTAATTAACTGATTATCAGTATTAAACATTCCTTACACCACATTCTTAGACACTTTTATGCTTACTTCTTTCTGGGCGCCAACAGTATGTATTGACTGTAGGAACTTGCAAAGCTTTTGAATTGTAGTATTTAGGCAAAAAAATTACATGGTACCTAGACATTGTTGAATATTGTGCTTCCTAAATTTTAAAATCCATCTTTATAGTATTTAAACTTTTAAAACGATACCTCGATGATACCCAAAAAAATGTGCCCATAATATCATGGCAAACAAAACAAAACAAAAAATTTGAATTTGAAGAGAAAATACCAATTTACCCTTATCTATCACCATTTTAATTAATTTTTCATTTACTAATTTAATTTCTGGAATTGGTGGGTCGGGTTTGACCCGGATCCGCAAACTTGACCCAATTTTTTAATTGCAGACTCGGTTCTACAGACTTGACCCGACCCGAAAATTGACGTCTGCCGAGTACTGCATTTTCCAGCCACGCCTTCGTCGGATGGCTACATATCTAACGTCTCTTCTTCACCGGAGCTTATGGGGCCTTGCATTCTCAGGCTTCCTCCTACTTCGACCTCGGCGTCCAGTGGAAGGACCTCGAGGACCATTTGGACCCGACCCGGAGCGAGCTCTAGACCCGGTTAGACGAGCTCCGCGTCCTCGATGGACGTGTAGGAGGAGTTGGAATCTACATAGCACACGGCGGTGGCGAAGCGGCGCGAAATGAAGAGCGGGACCGCCAGCACTGTCATCTTCCCCAGCGCATTGCTCGCCGTGCCTCTGCTTCGTCACGAGCTCGGGATTGGCCGAGATGATCTCCTCGAATGTGCTCACCGGCGACGGCACGTTGTCGCTGCTCACCTCCACCGATCAGGTCTCGGGTTGGCCTTGAGTTCGTAGTCTGAGTCTGGGACCGGTTGTATACCAATCAGTTTCCAGTTGCAGCTTGATGAGTTGAAATTTTCCCCTACTTCGCACTTGCCTCTACAGCTCCTCACTATTGGCCCAAGACCCTTGTCGTTGGCGGAGTGGGGCTGCGGGAAGAGAACCGAGACCCAATCAGGTCGTCGAATCACTCGAATGGGTCATTATGCTAATATTAGAAAGTATTTATATATTTATGTATGCATTATCAACAACATGTCACTGTGGTCTAGTGGTTGATGACGAGGTAAGTATGTTCGAGGTTAGAGCTAGGTTTGAAACCAATGAATACAACATTATCATCAATTTTTGCAAATGCAACATTATTATCAAACCCTAAAAAAAAAAAATGTTATGTCGAAATTATTTTTTATCTTTCAAATTTGAAATTTCCGTTTGTCATGTCAGCATAAGTAACAGTGGCAGACGAAAAATTTGATTAAGGTATCACTGACGTATCATTTTAAAAGTTTAAGTACCACAGAAATAGATTTTAAAGTTCAAGCAAGGAACACAATTATAAGTACTAAATTTTTTTTTGCCTAATATTTATTTAAACGTAAGAAGTGTTAGTCCTTCATGATCCTTATTTGTTAGCAGTTACATTGCATGTTAACTTCTTTGTTCTTGAATCTTCAAATGTGGAATTATGAATTTGATTATTTGTACGTACTGGCGTTGAAATGAATAGAGTAACAGAGCTGTTGCGGAAGGGACTTCAGCTGGAGTAAAGCTTTTCAGGTCAATAGTGGAAGGTTGCTTTCTTAGAAATGAAGATCCTACTATTGTTGTGAAGAGATTAAAGATGGATCACATGGTGACCAACTTGATGAAGAAGATTCAGGCACTATGTTTATGAACTGTGATTGTAATATTAGCCTGACTGGTATTAACTATTAGCACAGTAAGTACTCGATGAGCAACTTTTTTTGTATCGAAAGTTTGGAACTAATTGGTGTTATTGTTAGGAATATTTGATTAGCATGATTTCCCATTATTAAAAGGGTCTATGATATCGGTAGTAATAGTGAAGGAAATCTACAAAATGTTTTTGGCTAAGGAACAGCATTAATTCCCAAATCACCCTATTTCAAGGGATCGAGTTAGAAGGCGGGAAGACAAGTTTTATGATTTATCTTCTACTTGCGGCTCTCATATACCCTCCTCCCTCCTCAGCAATTGATAATTTACTACTTTATAATCCAAAAAGAAACGTTTGTAGTCCTTGAATAGAAACTTGTATCGATCGTCTCCCAATAGTTGGTCTCCTATAAGTATTCTAAGACTGTCATAACGACTAATCAGGATCGATCCGGAAGCTTCTGGGCAAGTGATCAGGGACGGAGTCAGAATTTTCAGTTAGGGGGGCCTAAATAAAAACCTTAAAAAATAGTCTCGGTTAGGGTAGTCAATTCGATTTTGATCTGTATATTTTGCCAAAACAATCTCCGTGTTTTTTTTTTGGTTTGATAAAACATCACAATTACTCGCAGCCTGATTATGAGTAATATTTGATCCTCCAAAATGTGATATTAGCGTTTACTTCTTATTTCAATTACTGAATCCATGACCAGCACCAACAAAAGTTTCATCACCGCTTTGTTCTCCAGTAGCTGGTTTAAAAAGATAACAACATAAACAAAATGCAGCATCATCTTTAATACTGTACTCTAACCAATATGAAAATTATAAACCAATCACGAATAAACCTTTTTTTTTCTTTTTCTTTTTTCCCCCAAATTCCGTGAAAGAAAAAGTATGATTTTTAGGTCGACAAGGGCCTTGTTGTAGATAATATTTTCGAACTTCTTCTTAAATGTTAGGATGATAACTTGAAATTGGCGGGCGTTTAGCGGGATCCGATGAATACGTTTATGTAATATCTCCAGCACGAGACTGTTTCATATTGTTACTATTCTTCTTTTGAATTCTCGTAGGTGGTTGTTCATCTGATGCTGGAGTAGAAGAAGATGATTTTTTTTGAAGTATCTCTCCATATCTAATAAACTTAATAAAAATGATTGTATTTTAATATCGGGAATGGTGGAGTTTTTATAAAGAAAAAAAGACCATAAAATCCTAAACCTGGTAAGAGATTGAATCCTAATTGACCTAATATTTGGACTTCATTATTAAAATAATATATAATAATATTCTTACTAAGTTGTCAAATTTGAATTAATCATGCACTCATACGCGTCATTGCAGTTTAGATATACTTCAAATAAATTATAATATTTATATTATATAATAATAATAATAATAATAATAATAATAATATACTATTTTTTTTTACATAAATTGAGGGGGGGGCCAGGCCCACCCTGGTCCCCACATCCCTCCGTGCCTGCAAGTGACGATGGAGATCGACGACCATCAGACCTCTTTCTCTTCCTTCATCGATTCTTCGAAGAAAAACACCCCACCTTGCAAGCTAAAGCTTCGCCCTTTTAGATTTCAATTTTTTTTTCAAATTATAATGACTAAGTTACTGCTTTAAACTGGCTTTTATAGAGTGACTGCTAATTAGAAACATAGCTAGATAACTTCAATTTTTCACGTGCTTTGGCCACGGTATCCACAACCACAAGCACCAAACGCAACACCTATTTTTCTGTTGGCTACTAATTAATGTCATTCAACTTCTAACAACAACTCGTGTTCCACCTAGCGGCGGATTCATAATTTTTTTTAGATTAGACAGTGCTGTATATAAGCATGCATATAATTTTACCACAAAAATAATGATCTTGAGATGCAGAAATATGACTCTTTAAGGTCAACAAGTATCTAAATCAGATTATCTAAAACCAAAGAAAATAAGTAGTCCTAGAATATGTTCAATTAACTCAATTGAAAGGAAGATGACGGTCAAATTTTTTTTTTGAAGGGAAGATGAGGCATTGCTTTCTAGTACCTTAACTAACAAAATAAAATTATATAAGACTAGTGAAAAAGCTGCATACTTTGTAGATTATCACCCATTTGCATTCACTAACATTAGTCATAATATGAGTCATAAAAGATTGAGGAGAAAAAACATAAAGAAATCTTAATAGGTCCAACACACTAGTTTTAATGGAGAAGGGGATGAAAATGGAGTGGACGACGTATTCATTATACATTAATACGTAATTGTTGGCTATTAGCAAAACGTCGACGTATTAGTAAGATTCTTTTAGCTGAAATGATGTCGTATGCTTTATTTACACTTTTGTGGTTTGCAGGTACTGTTAATTTTCTTTCTAAATTTCTATCCTTTTTATGCGTTTTCTGCCATTTTTCTTCAAGATCAACCACACTCAACCTATATCGACAAAGCTAACTTCAAATTTTGCCCAACCTCGTTCATGAGTAGATCAGCCAGTGGTTCCACCACATCTGGTACTTCATTTTTATCATGTTTTATAATGCTACTTAGCAACTCAAGTTGTAAACTTTAAACTTGAGCTAACACTACCGGAAGAATAACTAAAGCCGACGACATAAAGTTGTCGGTCTGTTCAATTACATCGTCGGTTATAGGTATACCCGATGAGGAGTCGTCGGGTATACCATCGTCGAAAATGAACTGCCGGTGATAGTATAACCAATGACAAGGGTTTAGGATATTTTCGGCTATAGTGGTCAACCATAACTGACAAGGTTTAGGGTTTAGGGTTGTCGTCGGGTATAGTGGTGTACTATAACCGACAAGAAGTCGTCGGTTATACTTTCTCCCCTGGTCAAACTGGTTGACCATGGAGGTAACTATAGCCGACGACATGGACTATTCTCGTCGGCTATAGTGTGTGAATTTCAAAAAAATTTATGCAGATTCTGGGTTTCATCCCAGAATAGGCATTTCCAAAAAAAAGTACTAATATTGTTCACAACAAAAAATCGTTCAAACTATACATGTAAATCCAATAAAAAAAACAGAAATCGTTCAAATCAATATCTATCTGCGTACTACTGGTTTCCTAAGAAGATGTTGTCAAAAGGGTTGGAAGACTCTCCCTGGTCTGGCGTCTGCGGCTGTGGCTGCGGCCGCGGCTATGATGAACTGAAAAATGGTGGGGGAGGCATCTGGATTCCAGATGCCTGCAACTGTGCATAACAGTGCTGCATCCATGTCCTCATCATCTGCTGCTGCTCGGCCAACCGATTCTGCTCTGTGACTCGCGCCTCCTGCTCGGCGGCTCTCGCCCGTTCCAGCTCCTCCATCTGTAGCCGTTGAGATTCCATCTCCATCACTTGCCTCTGAAGTTGCTCCTGTAGCTGATTAGTTTTGGAAGATCCTGATCCGCAGGAGAAATTGGGAGTCTTCTTGAGCAACCCTTGACCCAACTTTCCGAGTCCCCTGCAGTAGAAAGTGTTCTTCTCTGAAGGGATTGAGGTTGACATAATCCTGGCCGCTATGGTAGGATCAGATTGATCAATCTGATCAATCAGGAGTTCCGCATCCGGGGTGTTGGGTTAGAGCTCTCTCGCCACCTGAGTCAACACCTCCGAGATCACCTCCTGAACTCTCGCCTAATTGACAAAGAAAAATAATATGTCAATTAATGTAAACATAAAATAAATTAGAAATATGTTTATTTTTTTGAAAGGACACTTACAGCATCTTCGGGGGACTGCGAATATGCGTGTTGCATCGTATAGACAAGCGGAGAGACTTCTGGGTGCTTGGCCGCCTCCTCGATTCAACCCGAGTATGATCTGGAATCGGCATGATGATTTTTTGTGTTTTTGCCCCGATTCCTTGTGTTTACTTCAGAAATAGCCTGTTCGATTAATCCAACATCAAAAAATACTGTTAGCTAGCCAAATAATTTGGGGGAAATACGATAGAACAAAACAATAATCGAATAGGTTGCATACCTTCAATTTCAGGTTGTTGAAGTGAACCACAAGCCATTGCCACTCGTACTCCCTATAATGAAACTTGCAAGGGGTACCCGAACGATCATCGCCGTACTTTTTCCAATGCTTCTTCAGCTCGCCTTTCCACTCCTTGTACCTATATTTATAAAACACAAATGTTAGTAACTTATAAACAAAATCAGAACAAATGAAAAAATCACACCAAATGAATCATGTAACCTGCTCCCTTGCACTTCATCTGCCCACGTGGGTCTGATGTCGTTGTCCACGCGGAACCACCTCTGTAATGCATATATATTAATATTAAAAATTTATACAAAAAATATATATAATGAATATACAATTCTACTCACCGACAACGCATTATTCAATTCGTATTTGACGCAGTGCGGCACCGAATTCCAATCTGGCCACAGCATTGAGACTCTATCCCGTATGATGCTGCCCGCCATCCATGCGTACTGTCGAGTGAGCTTTCCTTCGATCACCTTGCCTCCAGCCCCGGTCTTAATCGTCAATTGTCCACCACCGGTAGCCCTAATCGAGTCGTCCAATAACTTGCCAACGACGGGGCCTCTGGTCTTCTTCTCTTTTTCACCGACCACGATCGTGCTTATAACAATTTGTAAACGATTTTTTAAACATGAACACCGTTTTTTATTTAAATATTAGTAAGTAAAAAGATATCACTTATTAATATTTACCTGAATCATCGATGCATAATCCCGGAGTCCTCACACTCCATAGAGGTGACGGGAAGGGTACATACGTGTATGCCTGCTCCGGGGTAATGAACCCTAGCTATCCTGGAACAGGCATGCCTGTAGGATCGACGAGGGGTATCGTCGAGATTTCCAAGGGTAAGAATAGGGTAGACGGTGGACATAGTCGTACTCTGACCGAGGAGTGAGTCGATACATCATCCTCCTCAGGAGGGGATGGGGAAGGGGCCAGCCGATGAATGTCAGGCATACGGACCGAGGATTGAATCGCACTATCTGTTGAAGGCGTGCGACTGTCCTCATAAAGCATCCTCGCTCTGCAGGGTCGGCGAGGCTCGACTTCCTACTGCTCAGGCGGTCCCTGACTTAGTAGTGCACGGTGCCGAGAGCTGGGAGGACGGCTATAAGTGTTGCCGATACTAGCGGATCCGGATCCGGATGTAGACTGACTTGCGCTGCCCTCATCCTCACGTCCTGATCTCCCTCTCGAAGCACCGCAGTTCAACTAATTCATACTTTCTATAAATATGTAACATAATCAAATTTATATAGTTTTAATATATCTAAATAATATTATTATAATTATTTTACATTAATCTGCCAAATTCCAAATTAGTTAAAATTAATGAAAAATAATTCTAATTAATTCACATTAATCTAACAAATGCCATATTAATTCACATATTTCCAAATTAACTCATAATTAATAATCTCATATATTACAAAAAAATCAAATTAATCCATATTAATCTACCAAATTCCATATTACTTCACATTAATGTATAATAATTTAAATTAATCCACATTAATCTACAAAAAGCCATATTAATGTCACATTTTTTCCAAATTAACACAAAATTAATAATCTCATAAATTACAGAAAATTGTAATAATCTCATATATATATATTTAATATATAAAAATCATATATTCACATATTCATAATTAATCCCATATATGAAATAAAATTACAAAAATCATGATAATCATATATATATATTCTTAATATGCAAAAAAAAATTGGCATAGTTTTCTCATATATATATATATATATATGCAAATAAAAATCAACAAAATCCCATTATAATCAAAAATCAACAAATTAAAATTCTATATATACTCTAAATAATCTCATATATGCAAAAAAAAATTCACACAATCTCACATATATGTATCTAATCACACCCTAAACCCAAACATTCACATTATCGATAAACTATACAAAATTTAGACCAAAATATAAAAAAAAATTCATATTTGGGGATTTAGGAATTTATGGGGAGAGAGAGGGAGAGGGAACTTGTTTAGGATGGAGATCGACGGCGGTGGCGGTGGCTGGATGAACGGCGGCGGTGGGCTTCTCTCTCTCTCGGAACAATTTCTCTCTCTCTCTCTCTCTCTCTCTTTCGGAACAGTTTCTTCTCTCTCTCTCTCTCTCTCGCACAGTTTCCGTTTTGTGTTCTGCCGTTTTGGGGGTTATAACCCGATAGTTATACCCGACAACATAAGTATTGTCGTCGGTAAAAGAACTATACCCGACGATTATACTTATGTCGTCAAGTATAGGACGACATTCATAATAGGGACATCGTCGGGTATAATTTTTTTCCCTATTCCGTTTTCCTTTGTTTTTCCTCATAAATACTACTTATAAAAAAGGCTAATTAAACAAAATTTCCAAATTACATATCACGAATGACACTCATTGAATTGCACGTTCATATACACTCAAATTGCACGTTCAAGTCACGTACCGTTATACACATCGAGAAACATTGCACGTTCATACTCAAATTAACATACGTATACGTCAATTTGTAAATTAATACTTTAAATCATTAAGGCACATAGTCCGAATCATCGCTTGAGTCTGACTCGGTTTCTTAGTTAATTTCAAGTAAGATGTGTAAGTCCTCGTCACTTGAGTCTTCGTCGTCTTCATTTTGATTTACATCAATAAGTTTAGATCGAGGAATTCGTACCACACTACCCTGTATCACATTAGTAAGGCAAATTTTTGAGGATTCAAAAATACCAATTGCGTTTGGCTCTTGGTATGCAGTAACTTCTTCATTATCTGCGGTCACACCAAGTGTCGAACCACTGTATATGTTTATTGGAAGAACGTGGTTAACAACTTTCCAGGCGCCTTTGTGCAGAAGATCATCAAGATAAAACAATTGTTTCACTGTCGTGGCCAGAACAAATGGATCATCTTCATACCAGCTTGTAGCAGTATTTAAAGAAAATATGCCGAATTGATCGGTTCTTGTGTTCTCAGGGTCGGTATCAAACCATCTACATTTAAACAAGTGCACTGTCATGCCTTCCCTATATATTCATTCGACAACTGAATGGAGAACACTGTAATAGTCAACTCCATTTTGCCCACCATGCACCATTACCCCCGAATTCTGTGTTCTTCGTCTAAAATCTCTATGTTCACAAATAAATAGCACGCCATTTACCTTACATATAGGATAAACTCTGGAAGTTACAGGTTTCTGCGTCAAGAGCCTCAATTCGTGTGACCACTGAGGGATACCATCATCTTTTACATGGTTCATCTGAAAATGATCATTAACTTAACTTTAAATTGGAAAATAGTACGCCATTTATATATATATACAAGTAAATATATCTATATACGTACCCATTTGCCAAAATAGTTTTGCGAACGTCTTGTTGTGGTACTCAACATCACCGGCAATAGCAGGGCAGTAAAGGTGCAGATTTTTCTAATAGTGAACTTCTGGACAGTTAATCAATACCGACCAGTGGGCAATGACTAGCTCATATGGTTCCAAATTGTACGAGTTGGGCAACTTTCCAGAAACTTCAACATCATTGGAGATGATCGAAAGGTTGAAATGAGGTTCATCTACCGACATATGTTGTGGAGGGTCCTCCAACACTCCCAAATACAACTTGGTGTACGTTACGCACTCGTGCGCAATATATGCTTCAGCGATACACCCTTTGGGTGCAGATTTGTTCATCACATAGTCTTTGTAGTCCCCTAATTGTCTATAAAGTGGTAATTAAAGAGCATGTTATGATAATTGTAAAATAAGTGAACAAATAATATTACAGAAATAGCCAGATTCAGAGATGCCTTACGTACCTTTCCATGGGATACATCCATGTGTAGTGTACTGGACCGGTAAGCAACAATTGTTCTGGAAGATGGAGCATTAGGTGAGGCATGATGTCGAAAAAATTTAGAGGAAATATCCTTTCCAATTTGCACATGATAAAAATGATGTCCTGTTGCATTTCCAACATGTCCGATTTCTTCACTTCTCTCGTGCATAACTTCTGAAAGAATCTTGACAAAGCCACTAACGGCTCCACCACCTCTTTGGGCAAATACCCTCGAATGAAAACAGGGAAGAGGCGTTGAAGCAGTATATGACAGTCATGACTCTTTAGTCATTACATCTTATTGTCTTTGAAGTTAACACACCGACTTATATTTCCTGCATAGTCGGAAGGATACCTAACATTACCCATCTAGCCAAAAATTTCAGTCTTTTGGGTAGGCTTGACGGTATAAGGAGCTTGAGGCATTTTTTTCTTCCCATCTCTCAACCACAAATATTTTCACAGTCCCATTTTTTTTCAGATTAATGCGTGCCTTCAGGCCGTCTTTAGTTTTTCCCTCCCAATTCAACACTGTGCCGACCACACTCTCGAACACATTTTTCTCTATGTGCATGACATCTAAGTAGTGTCTGATCAGCAACTTGGACCGATACGGAAGTTCCTAAAAAATACTTTTGTGTGTCCAGAATTTATACATGTCGGGTTTGTCAGGTATTGACGCCACTATCTCAAGATGATTACTGAGCTCCCCAAAATTATATTCATTTAGTACTTCTAATATTTCATCCCCCGTCCATCTCCTCGGCTGATCACCTGTTTCCACAGTCCCATCAAATGCCTCCATATCCTCCTGAATTGGGTGATCATGTGGAAGCCAACAACGATAACGTATTTGTACAATCTTCCTGCAATGAGGTCTGCAACACTCAACAGTCATGCACTCTGGACAAGCCATGTATCTCCTGGTAACGTTGCCTGACAACATCCTGTGTGCAGGAAAATCGCTAATGGTGCCAACAAGCATGACATGCATCTGGAACATCTCATTTTTGAACTTGTCATAACTGGGATAACCATACTCACTCAGGTACTTAAGCTCCTTAATCAAGGGTCTCAAATACACATCGAGATACTTACCTAGATAACCCGGCCCTGGAATTATCATAGTGAGCATATTGTATTCTTTCTTCATGCACATCCATGGAAGAAGGTTGTACGGTACCAAAATAACTAGCCATATACTGTATTGAAGACTCATGTTGCCAAAATGGTTGAATCCGTCAGATGAAAGCCCCAGCCAAACATTTCGAACCTCTGATGCAAAATAAGCAAACTCTCTCACCATGTGCTTCCAAGCCTCTCTGTCAGCAGGGTGTATAAGGGTATCACCGTTGGGCAAATTCCTATCGGCCCACCATCTCATAGCTTCAGCCGTGTGTGTAGACATGAACAACCGTTCTTTCCTATCTATCAGCGAAAAATACTGAAGTATCTTCATAGCTTTCTTGTTTCCGGCAGGAGTCAACTTATACCTATCTGTACCACATACCAGGCAACCATCAAGGGATTCAAGATTATTCCCATAAGCATCTTTACCCCAGAACAGAACGCAATCATATCTACAAGCATGGATTTTGATGTAGGAAAGGCCGAGATGTTTCAGGATCTGTCGCACATTATGATGAGTGGTAGGAAGGCGATGACGTAGGGGCAACAACGAACCAGACCACTTCAACCAATCATCAACAGCTTTCACACTCATTTTTTTCTCCACTTTCAGCTTCATTACTCCCATAACACTTTCAAAAACAGTCTTATTACACTCGTTGTACAACGGGGTCTGTTGGAAGGCAATGAGGTTGTTGTACTTGTTCATATCAGCAGTGTTGACAGCTGTAGGTAATTGCTGGACTGGCTCAATATGAGGGAAACCCCCAACGGCGGGAGGGATATTTGGTGCTTCAGCAAATACACCGCTCTCATGAAGAAACACATCGTTGATCAACATTGTTGTTGGATCATTGGATGTACTGCCACTCTCAAAAAATTGTCCCTGATCATGCTGACAAACTGATGAGCTCTCCGTGATAAATCCAACATGTGTACTTATCCCAAAACCCGTTTTTCTTCAAGTGCTCCAATAGTTTATCGGCGTGAAAACGATATCGCTCGCTGCGACACTGACATTTCATACACGGACAATAATGAATTGTCATCCCTCTACAATTAACCTTCACATATTCCACAAAACTCCTAATTCCACGGTGATATCTTACATCCCATCTTGGAAGACACATCCAACTCTTGTCCATCCTGAAAATTATAACTGTATATATACCAATGATCTAATTAATTAAAAATTCATCATTATATATATATATATCTATATATATATCGATATTCAAACTATACATATATTACATAATTTAATTATTCTACTCGATCCCTAATTACAAATGAACATATATATATATATATATTCGTCTAACTTATATTCATATATATAAATTATTTTCGTCTAATTATTCTACTCGATCCCTAATTATTCATATATATATTTTTTGTCTAATTTAACTCAAAATCAACAATCAATCAATCAATTAATATAAATATTATTAAAATTCTCATAATTTAAATATATATATATACTCTAACTATAATCACAAAAATCTAAATAACCACACTATAATCACAATTAACCCCTTATAATAATCACAATAATAAAATAAATCACCATATATTCACAATAATCAACGACAGTTACTCCAACTCAACTATCAATCACGTACTCAAAATCAACCATCAATTACTCAAACTCAACAATCAACAATATATATCTCAACATACTCGATCTAGCTATATATACATTAACATTAATCGATCAACACACACATGCATGCATGCATATATATACCTATATATATAAATACGTACCTATATATAATGAATCACGCACTCATTATGGACAGTTTTCGACAACACCCAATGATTTAAGAGCGTTTTCAGTTTCCGCGGGAGATGTTTTTTGAATGACAGAGCTGCTGCCCAGAATGGATCTGAAATAAGCAACTATAGCCGACGATGTATTCTAATCATCGATAATAGTTAAAAAAAAGGTCGTCGGTAATAGTGGGAACCTATACCCGATGATTTTCTAGCTACTATAACCGATGATTAGAATACATCGTCGATTAAATCACTATAACCGATGAGGTACTGAGGTCGTCAGTTATTAGTTAAATATACCCGACGACAAGGGTTCTCGTCGGCCTGTTTTTTGACAACTCATCGGGTATAATGTTTCTGCTGGTAGTGTAAGTGATTTTGTTCTAGTAGTTGTCAAGGTATATTAAGGCATGTATATATGTTCCTTCTTTCAAATAGTCTTTCTTTCTTTCTCAAGGTAACAACATGTGCAAGGAAACTAGATCGAGTTAAAAGTAATCTCATAATCAAATACATTTAATTGTGTATATTTACATCTTCATCCAAACCATTTCTTGTTTAAGCTATTTTGTATCAGTTGTCCTATTTGAGTACATGCATGTATGTATGTGTATGTATGTATATATCATTTTGATGTCAGGCAATAGAAATCCTCAAGGGAAGACAACAACATATTCTCATCAAGATTGGGTATCAAAAAGGTGGGCTTTGCTCAAAGTATGGGATCAACAAGGTAGGTGTTGCATACATTGGTTTTAAGAGCAGCTGCCCGTCAATTCATATAGATGTCAAGCACTCATTATGTTTTAATTATATCATTTTGATTGTGTGATTTGGTGTTGAGAATCGGGTTGTTCTATAGTTCTCTGAAGTACTAAAACTCTTTAATTTTGGAGCGTTTGATAATTTTATTTCTCCAAAAATAGGAGTCGCAGAATTTATCCAACACTCTAAAATTAGAGATTTTTTGTAGTCCAGAGTACTATAAAATTTTCGGTTGAGACCCTGAAGCTCTAGAGTTTAGATTGATACTGTGTAAATCAGTTTACAAAAAAAAAATGTAAGCTTTGTGCAAGTTAGGATTATACCGAGTATATGAGCCTGAACTTGGCTTCGGTCCAGCTCTTCCGAGACCTCTAAACATATAATGCTGCAGATATACAAAGGCCACTTTCAGCCTAGCCTTTTCTAATGTCAATTATTTTAAGTAGGAGCAATTCGATAAACATTGGGACCCTCTTGCCAGCTGGCTACAAGTATGTATATAGTTGTTTTAGTGATCTCAACATGAGTTATTCTTTGATGTGCAAGACAAAATTGACGGTTTAAATTTTTTTTTTTAAGGTGGAGTCCCTTTTTCCTTTTCATTGAGATTGTGACACACACTTGTATTCTGCACATTATAGGTGCATTTATGTTAAGCTTTACAATTTGATGTTTACTTTGTTAATAAATTCTTATTTTCACAATAAATTGTGGATGCAGAAAGTTTCAGCAATCACAAATTGTAAAGTTTATCTTAACATAAGTATGCATTCTTCTTGTGATTTTGTATACTTGCTTATGTAAGACTGTCCCTTCTTAGAGCATCCGCACCGTTTCCATGCTCGGAGGACGTCCTCATCGTTTTCAGGCGGGGCCCGCCGGAAATCGGACGTCCTCGGCGAAAAGAGCGTGCACCATGGCTAACGAGGAGGGTGGACCGCATGGCGACGAGGAGAACGTCCTCGAGGACGTCCGCGAAGAGCACGCCGGAGAGGAAGTTCCCCTGGCGGAGCCCACGCTTGTGGGTGACATCAGGCGGGAACTAAATTTTTTTGAATCTGGCGCGTGTATTACACGCGCCAGTTAAAAAGTAATTTTTTTTAACTGAACTTACCAGCCAATCACAGACTGACACGTGTCAGCTTGTCGGGCCGATTGGCTGGCAACGGGCCGATCAATCTGGGCCGTCCATTTTGAATCCAAATTTCAATCGGACGGCTAGAATTCAAAGGCAACGGCTACCTGATTTTTTCAGAATTTTCAGAACGGCTATCCCAAAATAATTCCCAAAAAATTCCCAAAAATTTCTAAAAAATTCCAAAAAATTTCTAAAAAACCCCTACTATTTTTCTATAAATACAACCTTCATTTTCTAAAAATTTTACACCCCTTTGTGCACCACTTAGCATCTTCCTCCTCCTTCTCTTCTCTCCCTATCTCACAATCCTCTTTCATATTTTGCCAAAAATGTCGACCAATTGGCTCATGTCCGAAGATGTACAATTATGCATTTCATATTGTCGGCATAGTGTGTGCTCTATCTCCGGCAACAAACAAAAGGTCGACAAATTGTGGGAAAAAAATTATGCCGATTACCAACAAAATTGGGTGATTACAGAGGGGGAAGCAAGGGCGGAACCGAGGTCACAAAGTGCCCTTGCATCTCGTTTTGCTAAGTTGAAGCCAAACTTGTCGCAATGGAAAACAGCGCTCGCATACGCAAGAAGGAATCCGGAATCCGGCGGAAATTTTCATGATGAGGTAATGATTTATTTATGTTGGTCCTTTCAAATTTTATTAATTTTTGGAAATATATAATGTGAAATATTAAGTCGTTACCTGTAATTTATTTTGTAGTTAAGGAAAGCCCAAACGTTTTATGTGGGGGAAAAAAAGAAGGAGTTTGCGCACTTTGCGTGTTGGGAAGAGGTCAAAAATCATCCTACCTTTAGAGTCATCGAAACTACCACTCAACCTTCTTACAATTCATACTTCGAAGAAACACCTACCGTTAATGAAGTATCTCCTATCGTCAACTTGGATGAAGATGAAGTGATGCCAATATCACAAATCAACCTTGGAGGAACCTCAAGCCCGCCTAGACCTTAAGGAGTGAAAGCGGCCAAGGAAGAAAAAAGAAGGGGAAAGAAGGCCATGACACCATTGATTGAAGTTAGAGATGAGACTTTGAAGAGCATTGCGGCTAATCAAAAAATGTTTGCCGATTGGACGAGGGCAAATGATGAAAATCAACGAATACTTGATGAGAAAAACTACAAATTAAGGGCACGAGAAGAAGAAACAAGAATCATGACAATGAATTTCGAGGCTATGACCCCAAATTCAAAGAAGTACTTCATGAAGCAGAAATCAGAGATCCTTCAGCAAGTAGATGACGATGAAGGAGAAGTCGGCGATGCTAGCTTTACCGGTTGTTATCGTCCCCGCAACCTTGATTTTAGTGATTAGTTTAGTAATTTCAATTCATGTAATTTCAATTTCAAGAAATAAAAACGCACTTTATTTATTTAGATCGAGCTTCAAATTTAAATTCATTGATTATTAAGGGAAACACACATACAAAAGGGAAACACACAAATTGCAAACACACATATCTCGCGCACATTATTTAGAGATGTTCCCCGGTTTCAAGAAACCAGTTGTGCTTCACTAAGTCCTTTTGAAGTTCACCATGGAGATAAACTGATTGTAAATCAATGAGCCGGTCGCTAAACCGTTGATGATGCTGATCTCTTCCCACTGGCTCAAATGGAATTCGGTGACCATTTTCATCCACCGGCCCATTATATAGTGTGGAAGCAGTCACTGGGTTTTGTAAATCTTCTTCCTCATTCTCCTCAAAATCGTCTTCCACAAATTCTTCCTCGACAATCATGTTATGCATTATGATGCAAGCCAACATGATCATTTTTAATGTCGATTTGTGATGACACATGGCTGAGTGACGAATGATAGCCCAACGAGATTGTAAGATGCCAAATCACCTCTCCACATCTTTACGATACGCCTCTTGTTTCCTTGCGAACAGCTTCTGTGGTTGATCTTGCGGATTGGATATTGTCTTGACAAACGAGGAATACCTGGGATATATTCCATCAGCTAGATAATAAGTATGGTGGTAAGTCATACCATGGACTTTATATGTCGATTGCGAGCTTCTTCCGGTAAGGAGTTCATCGAAGACATCAGAGGAGTTGAGCACATTAATATCATTTTGTGCTCCAGGCGTCCCAAAGAAGCTGTGCCATATCCACGTGTCATATGAGGCCACCACCTCTAAGATTATTGTCGGACGAGCCTTCCACCCCGAGTATGACCCTTGCCAAGTTGTTGGGCAATTCTTCCATTCCCAGTGCATGCAGTCGATGCTTCCAATCATACCAGGAAATCCCCGTTGCCTGGCCCTTCTTAAAAGTCGAGTTATGTCACCCAAATTTGGAGCGCGGTGGTAACGGTCCTTGTAGAGCAAGACCACTTGTGTGCACCACTTCTTCATGCATTCCAACGTCGTTGACTCCCCCATCCTTGTGTACTCAGTACACTGATCTGCGGCTGCACCGTACGCCAACATTCTTATAGCACCGGTCATCTTTTGCTCGGGGATGAGTCCTTGCAATCCAGTGGCATCTGTTGTTTGATGCCGAAATGGGTCGTGATTACAGAGGTCTGTCTTGATCCGGTTGAACAAGTGCGTGCTCATTCGGAACCTCCGGCGAAAATCTTGCTCGTGGAAAACAGGGCGTTCCACGAAGTAATCTTCAAGCAGATTCTGACCCCTAGGTTCCCTTTGCCTTAGATGGTTTGGAAGGCGGCGGCGGGGTGGCTCATCATCAAACGTGGCAACTATCATGGTTGCATCATTGATGAAGGAATTCATCATTGTGGTAGCTTGCCGACGTTGTTGGCGCCTCCTCCTGGAAGACTCTTCGTAATCGTTATGATTCATCTTCTGGATGAGAAAAATGGCAGAATTGTGTTTAGGTGTAGAATATCAAGTGACTTATGCGTGTTGTGAGGTTTCAGGTATTGGAGCCAGAGATGATGATTTTATAGCAAAATTATGATAATCTGATATTGAAGGATGAGTACACGTGTCATTAACTCATTTGTCGGAAATCTCACCGGAAATCTTCATCAATAATTTAGCCGACAGTGACTTCTGGATGAGTACACGTGTCACATCCTGATTTGTCGGAAATCTCACCGGAAATCTTCATCAATAATTTAGCCGACAGTGACACGTGGATGTGACATGTGTCGCATTATCATTTGTTGGAAATCTCACCGGAAATCTTCATCAATAATTTATCTGACAGTGACACGTGGATGTGACACGTGTCACAATATGAGTCGTCGAAAATCTTACCGAAAATTTAGTTCAAGAATGTACATGATAATGACATGTGTCGCCTAGTTATTGGATAAACATATTACAAATAATTAATCAAAATTTTATTTTATGATTATTAATAGTAATAGGAATTCCTATTTGTTGCACTGCTGCGCAAAAAAACTGAATAGGAAGTTCTATTTGCTGAATAATAACAGGAAGTCTTGAAAATAGGAATTCCTCGAAATAGGATGTCCTAAACGGGTGCGGATGTTCTTATGTTCTGATTACCCCAAGTTTAAATTTTTTTTCTTTCACTTTGTGAATGAATAGGAAAACACTTGCTGCCGTGGGTCAAGGAGATGGAGTAGCTATGATAAAGATTTTTGCTAGTAATTGTTTTGTACACAATTGTGATCTATTGGATACTCTCGTGATACTGAGAAAAGTGTTATTCGAGAATTACAACAAACGACATGGGGTATATAATATGTTCCTAGGCCCCTATATGTGGACTACATGAGAATGGAAAAGTTGGATGTATCTGACATGCATGTCTTACTCTATATAAATATCCGTAGAAGCAGTGGTAACCTTATAATTTCTTTTTCTTTTTGTAGCTGTGGACTTTTGTCCACGTTCTTCTCATCTTGTTCTTGTTTTGTTCTACTCTTTATTTAGAATTTTGCTTCTTTATCTGGAAGAAGAAAAAATAGAGGAAAGAAAAAGTAAATAAGACATGCCTAATAAAAGGGAATGTTTCTATTTATCTGTCTCAGTGGCTGTATTTATTCCATTTGTGAACTTTGTTGTTTTTTTTTGTTTGCTTTGACCGTAACATGTTCTCTTTGTCTTTGTTTCTATTGCATTCTAATTTCATTTCATTGTATCACATTTTGCTCGCTCTACTGAGAATTACCGTCAATACTTTGGCGAAAGATGAGGAATACATTTTTGCTATGCTACTAATATAATACTTGTATTTGCTCTGCTATTCTGCCCCAGCCTGACATACTATACTTAATTAACCTACATTAATGATTAAAAAAAATAAGGTCATTCCATTTCGACAAAAGGCCCACGCCTAAATTTCATAGCTTTGGGTCCGCTATCCCGATCATGATTTTCCTACCCCCAAAGAGAACGATCATTCCCTATTTGGCCGGTTATGGGCGAGGAGGGAATCGAATCCCCGACACCGTAGTTCGTAGCCACGTGCTTTAATTCTTTGAGCTACAATCCCCACCCGTCTCCACTAGATCTATTCCCAGAGTACCCTAAAAGAAGAAACCTTTCCTCTCCCCAGCTGTTTCCGGTTAAGAAGATGTGCTTTTTTATTTTCTAACACTCCGAGCCTTTCCATTGTTTGATGTAGAAGAAGAAATGCAAGAAGCTTGGCCGCTTGTGCAGTCCTTATTAGATCAGTATGGCATTTCATGCACATTGAATCTGGTATTGCCAATTAAGATTTAAGAACAATGTTATTTTTTTTATTTTGGACTTCCTTATGTGAGTGTCTGATAGAAATCATGGTACAGAAGAATTAAGACTACAATCTCACTATGTTCTTGTTGAAAATATGAATCAAAATCTATATCTCTGTATGAAATCACAAGTGTATATCAATCACTACGTCTCTCTCTTTTCTCTATTTCCTCTCTATCAATCTATCACACAATTCTTATGTTTCTCACAGTACAGAATGAATGAGCTGCAGAACCTTTTATACACAAGGATATTTCTACACAGCCTAATCTCAAGCACACGCGTGTCCATAACATTCCTAACAAACTTAACGTCTTCGACGACATACTCCTCTGCAGCAATAGCATTGTAAGCTTGACTTAAGCTATACACTAACAGTGTCGACAATAACGAAAGGTTATTGGGGATAATGTTTTGATGATTTACCAGTGACATCTTTGTATTCGTAATTATTGTCAGTTTCAAGTTTCAACTACCAGAAGAACTAAAGATCCAGATATTATTGATAAGGCTGAGGATTTTCTTGACCTTTTGGTAAACACGAGTATTCCGCCAACCAAGGTATAAATTACAAAGGCAAATGCTACTATAAGTTGTAAAACAAAAACAAACGTTTGCATTGAAATTTCATTGAAATTAAATCATCTGTTGTTTTGTTTGACTTTGTCTTTTCACTTTGGAGTTTGTTTCCCTTTTAATTCGAGAGCACAATATTTTGATGTCAGGCAAAAAGAAATACTGAAAGGCCGTCTGCAACACGAAGTCATAAAGACTTGGATTCAAACAGGTGGGCTTTATAGAACAGCCGGGACTGATAAGGAGGGCATTGAAGTGTTACCTTTTGTTTGGAAGTATTTGAACTTGCGAGGTCGTTTGCTTTCAGTAGTAATCATGAAAGAAGATAATGTGCAAAAAATATGTCTTAGTAATTTTTGAGGTACTATGTTATTTAAGAGACGGGGCAAAAGCTCACTTGTTTTCACTCATTATGTAATTAATTTTGGATATTCATTTGACATGGCTAATCTGTATTGTGCTCCTCAACAGCTAATTAATTAATAGATATTCAAAAGGTGTAGCTACCATACCGCAAATGACACTCTTCAACTTTTGAATATACATACATTATGTAATTAATTTTATTTAAGTATTAGTTATTTAACACAATAAAATTTATTCGACACGGATAAAATTTTGAAAAAAATATAAATGATAGTCTATTATGTAGTGTTGACTAATCAAATTAATTCCTAAACTCTTTAGAGAAAGAAAATAGTGTTATATAATGAACCAACTAGTATCTTTTTAAAGCTTTACTAGCTTATTAGTTTGATAAATATAATGTAATGTTTATTTTATTACTACTCAAATTTATTTATTAAGTTTAGTAAAAATAAAATAATTTTTTTCTAATACATTCTGAGTCTCATGTTATTATTTTTTTTAGGACTTAGATATAAAAAATTAAATTAAATTAAATTAAATTGTTTTCATTTGACACGACTAAATGAGTTTCGAATGTACAATACAAAATTTCTTTGACCGGTTATTAGTGTCAGATAATCCATACCACACATTCCTAGACACTTGTATGCTTAGTTCTTTCTGCACGCCCTAACAACAGGAGCATGCAAAATACCGGGGATGTTTGATGCGCAAAGAAAGCACAGGTGCATTTCTCTAAGAGCACATGCACCGGTGGCTGCTCGAGCAGCAGCTTCCGAGCTCGTCAACGAGCGGTCGTCGACGACAGCATGCACCGCTGCACGCCGAGCTGCTCGTGCTGCTCGCCGGTCGACCCCGCCTCTCCTCGTCTCACCTACTCCGTAGCCCCAGCTCTGCTCGTGCTCTCGCTCGAGCAATTCTTGCTCGTGTAGCTGCTCGTGTCGAGCGGTCGCCAACGACTTTGGAGGCCCCACTCCTTGCTCGTGCTGAAAAGCAGCACCGGTGCAGGTGCTCTAAACTACTTTGTACTCATTATCAGTGTTTGACAATCCATACCACGCATTTTCTTAGACACTTGTATGCATATTGTTTTCTGTGCACGGGAGCATGCAAAAAACTAGGGACGTTTGATTAGCAAAGTAGAGGTGCAATCAGTTAACTGAAATATTCTTTACTGATTATCAGTATTAGACACCCTACATTCTTATATACACTTTTATGCTTAATTCTTTCTGGGCGCTGAGTCGCTGACAGTATCTATTGACTGTAGAGGAACTTGCAAACTTTTCAATTGTGAGATTTTTAGAGGCATGAACTGATAATCCTTCCTGATCCTTATTTGTTAGCAGTTATATTGCACGCTTATTTCTTTGTGAATCTTCAAACTTGAAATTATGAATTTGATTATTTATACTCGCCTTGAAATGAATAGAGTTAGGTCATCTCCAGCTCAAGGCTAAGGGCTTGATATAGTTCTAAAATCAACCAAAATTCGTCTCCAACTCAAGGCTGGCCTATACAAAAAATGCTATAAGTAGCTCGATTGGGCCAAATGCTGGGCTATATATGGTCCTTAGTATAGCTCTGGACTATATTTTTGTGAGGACCATAATTGTACTTAAACACTAAAAAATTGATGTACTTAGTGGCTAATATTAATTTTAATTAATGTTCATGTCAATTTAAACGTCATGGTTACATCATTTAATTAATCAATTTATTTTAATTAATTTTCTAACTCCAATAATAATCACAATATTTTTATAAAATAATAGAATCAATATAATAAATTTATCATGTGTAATACTTTAAAAATATAGAAATATATTTTTTTAAAATTTTCAATAAATATAATATATGCAACGGTAATAGAGTAAATAAATATAAAAAATATAATATTTTAAAATATTAATAATAATTTATTTGTTAAATGAACCATCAATGAATTTAATAAATACAATGCAATTAAGACATTAGTATAATTGTCAACGGTAATATTTTCAACAACTAAATTAAATGCAATGAAATAAATATAGGTTTGAATATATATATATATATAAGTTTAAAAGTAGTTGATTTTGAGTAAATATAAGTTTGAATATATGTTTAAAAGTTTGAATTAATAAAATAATATAAAAATTAAAATTATAGCCTGTTGGAGACGACACAAAATATAGTATTCATTATTTATTAAAATAATATATTTGAGGGACTAAATTATAACCCAGAACCAAATATAACCCCTAACACTGGAGATGGCATTACAGAGCTGTTGCGGTGGGGACTTCAGCTGAAGGAGTAAAGCTTTTCAGATCAATAGTGGAAGATTATTTTCTCAAAAACCTGCTATTGTTGCGAAGAGATTAAAGATGGATGAGCAACTGATTGGTGCCAACTATTGGCACAGTAACTTAAGTACTCGATGAGCAACTTTTGTATCCGAAGTATGGAACTCATTAATGTAATTGAGGGAGACTTTTGTCCATGAAATTGGCCTATTCGGTTTAAATAGTGAAGGAAATCTACAAATGTTGATCAGCGAGCGAAGAGTGAATATTTTGGCCAAGGAACAACATTCCCAATGAGGAACACTGTCATACAGCAGCTCTTTCTGCAGAATGCTGCACAAGATAAGTGGGAATCTACTTCACTCTATTTCCATGGACCTCGGAGGTTCTATTGTGGTGTGGATTTACAACAGAACACTTGTACAATGTGATATTACAACCAATGGTAACAATGAAGCAAAATGGAAAGATGCATTCAAAACCAAGATGAGCTTTACAGAGAAAAATGCCCTATTTCAAGGGAGGAGCAGGCGGGAAGATATGTTTTAAGCTTTCTCTACTTGCAGCTCTCAGAAACCCTCAGTAATTGATTATTTACTACTTTTAAATAATAAGTTCATCGATAGCCCAATCGATGATGGCTTGAATGCCTGGATGAACTTTCGGGATGGAGCCCTCGTGGGATCTTCCCTGTTGGTTTTCCTCCGCCTTGAAGACCCCCCAAATGCTCCCATACTTTTAACAGATCCTGAAGATTTTGTGTTAAAAACAACTGAACCAAATGACGCATCACCTGTGACAAATGATAGAGGGCCTTTATGTGATGCATCTTGGGGGTATCCAACAGCTCCATCCTGATGTGGGGGTGGGAATTTCTCGCTCTTGCTCTTTGCATTTGTTTGTGCCATCGCTCTCCACCTCTGGAAATCACAAACAACCATACCTATAAGTAAAATGTTCACTGTATAACCAAGTCTAACAATCTAACATCAAGACTTGATGGTTTCGCAATACGCATACATCTAAGTTTCCTTGATTCTCTGCATTTGCTTCTGGAACTGGGATTGCTCGACCAACGCGGTCACGAGCTTTAACTTTTCTTGTACCGTCAGTGGCACTAGGCTTGCCACTTAGACCTCTTTGCCTGAGAACAACAAATATTATCTGTCAATAAATTTGCCAAATTGAACAACAAATATTATCTGTCAATAAATTTGCCAAATTGAATTTAGAAACTGGTAACCATGAAGATGAATAGAATTTCAACCTTCTAGACTCTGCATCTCGTAACTTTACATCCAGTTCCTTGCTGGGAGGATATTTTGGTAAGCTTGATGGCTCGCAAGCAAAAGGCTCCGTAGTAAAGAACTGTACCCAGATATAAAATACATACACAACTTAGAAAGAAATAATGAGTTCAAAAACAAATTATACGATGCTGAAGTGCTATAACTAATCAACCATCATGATGATGGTTTTCTTCTCAACACTGTCCTCAAAAAGTTTTACTTAACTAAAGAGCGCTTACTTCACTATTTAAAGCAGCAGTGGCAGTGCCCCGTCCATCAGAGTCTATGGAGAGAAGAGACGCAATTAAAGGTAACGAGAAAGGTGGGAGGTCCTTGAACGTTTCTGTCAAGCAGCGCTTGTATGGCTGCTGTGGTTTAAAAAGTGTTGCATTTGGCAATTTGTACTTTTTCCAGTAGTCCTCAGATGGGGAGCCACATAACTTGAATATCTTATGCAGTTGCTCAACCTAAACATGAAAAGAATTGGAAAGTGTTTGTGAGCCTGAAGATCAGAGATCAAATAGATAATGGCAACATCAAAACATAATCTTTCAAAATTGTGCAATAACTACTTCTATCCACTCATAAAGTCACAGTACAAGAGGACTAAACTGTAACCCAAATAAGTATTTTCTTCAGGTGTTATCAAGAACTGGAACAATTTATCAGTAAGAACAGGATTTTTGAACCCAATAATTCCTGAAAACAACAAAACTACAAAAGCATAATACCTCTGTTCGTCCTGGCATAATAGGCTTCCCAGATAGCAACTCTGCCAAAATGCAGCCAGCACTCCAAAGATCAACACCAACTCCATAGAAAGTGGCCCCAAGAAGAAGTTCAGGAGGGCGGTACCAGAGAGTAACAACCCGACTAGTCATGGGTTGCTTCTTCCGAGGTTCAAAAAATGTAGCCAGTCCAAAATCAGCTATTTTCAGAACTCCTTCATTGTCGATTAGCAGATTGGATCCCTTGATATCACGGTGCAAGACTCCATTGTTGTGGCAATGCTCAAGCCCGGACAGCAACTGTTTCATATAGCACTTGACCTGCAATGGGGAAAATCTTGAGAAATGAATCAGCCTCTGAATGTCATAATTGTTTGTATAGAAGCCAACACTGAGACAAAAAAAATCAAATGCACAGAAGCCACATGAAGCCTAGTAATTAGGACGGTGATTTGCATTCCTGTAAAATTAAATTTTCAGTCCAACCAATCAATATTTCAACAGCTCCCTTCAGGATGACTTTTGAAGAATATGTCATGTAAGTCTTTGAAACATGTTTATGTGTAAGCATGACATCCAAATATGTTCTTGCATGAAAATTAATTGCCGACATGGGAGATATATACTTCAGTTCAATTCCCCTACTAACTTCATGATTACATACCACACTTATTCTCTTCACTACATTTACAGGCATTTCTGTTTCAAGACTGCACCTCTGAAATACTATTATATAATATTCAATTGGGGAGAAGAATGATAATGATATACGGAGATCTGGAAATTAAACGAAAGTAAGACAGAGAAAAGACTGGGGTTGAGCACTTCAAATAAAATCAACCCCCAACCCAACACCACCAACTCTTTTATTTTAAAGCCAATTACTCGATCATAAGTTAGATAATTCTCTGAAGCAATTGCAAGTTTGCAGCCCATAACCTTTTGTTGCAAAAGCTTGACACAACTCCCTCACTAATCGGCCTTAATAATCTTTCCAGGAAAGAGAACAAAAGAAAAGAAAAAAAGGAGACTTAAACAATCCTAGTGGAGTTTCAAGTTTTGCTTAAGACACAGGTACTAGACTTTTAAATTCAATTTCTTAATTCCCATGTACATCCAACCAGTAAAAAACAAAAACAGATCATTTCTTCCCCATAGCTTCTGAACCTTTTTCATCTACGCTTAACACATGAGGTGAGCAAAAAAAGTTCCTGAATTTAAATACCCTAAATGACATAGCCATAGCATCATCATATGACTTTCCCTATGCGTATATATTGTAAATCTGAATTTCCAAATAGCCAGTTATGGGACCCTATCCAGCCTAGAAAGCCTTCCTCACCAAAAAGCTCAAGGAGCAATCAAAACAAAAAGGACAACTGCCACATGACTTGCAAGAACCAAAGTGGTCATACAAAGTGAAGTAGACAACACATCCAAAACGCATAAATACAAGCCTGAAAGATAACTCACTAACCCCCAAGACCCACCCCGACAATTTCAAATAAGAATCAAATTAACAACATTAAAAGCTTCTTGAAACAAGTAAACCACAATGTACCTGAGACTCGGTGAACTTGATCCCAGTCGAGGCGGCCAGACCGGACAGATCATGCTCCATGTATTCGAAAACCAAGTAGAGGCTACATGACATTCTTGAAGTGACCAATCCTTCAAGCTTAATCACATTGGGATGGTCAAGCTTTCTGAGCACATTAATCTCTCTTGCCATGAATTTCACACTCTCTGGCTCTAAATTGTCAAATCTAACCTTCTTTAAAGCTACAATCTTCCCAGTAATCAAGTCTCTAGCTTTATATACATTGCTATAAGTACCTTGACCAATCTGAAACACAAATCAAAGCAAATAAATATCACATAAGCTGATCCACATAAAAGAAATTTCAGACTAGAAAATGGCTCAAAGATTAACCTTAGATAGCTTCTCAAACGTGTTGGCTCGCCGCGGCGTCCATCCCTGGATCGCATCTCCGGCAACGGCGAGAAGCCACGACGGCCATCCTTGGTGGTTCACCTGAAACGGCTTCCGCCGCTCCACCACCGGAAAATCGCCCGTGTGATTCACTCTCTGCCTCTCCACCGCCTCCTTCCTGACGCCAACCACTCGCTCGCCGCCTCCGGCGGTTGTGGACGAGATCGCCTCCACGCTCCGTCGTCGACTTCCGCCGGAGACGCCGCGGCGTGCTCCGGCAGTAGACTCCTTGCCGAAAACGCAGCCCATCCCGCTCTGGCTCAGCTCCGGCGACGACGCATTCGAAGATTCAAAGTCGGCGATGAACAATCAGGCGACTGAGTCTCTAGCTCAAGCTCGAGTCTTGCTAATAATACTGAAACCGCATAGATTGAAAACGACGCCGTATCGAAACCCCAAGCGAGAGAGAGAGAGAGAGAGAGCACAGATGGCTTCTTTGTTGGAATCAAATCAAATCAATAGCTGGAGGAGCTCAGTAGTCGTCACTGGGTTGAGAGACAGATTCTGAGTAAGCCACGCGCTTAAATCAGACCATGGGGTTTGCGATTAATTACGGAAATACCACTGGCTCTCAGAGAGAGAGAGAGAGAGAGATCCGCAGAGAGAAAGCAGACCGCTGACGTGAATGTAGTTAGTAGTAAAAGCTTTGAAAGTCAGACCATAACCCAAAGAAAGAAAGCTACTTTTTCCATATAAGTTTTCATCTTTTATTTATTTATTTTCATTTTCTTGTTTCTTTTGCTCTCGTTTGAAAATAGATGGTCTCGTGTTTACGTAGGTTCTTGTCATTGCATTGGACTTATGGGGATGTAATTTGGATATTTAATGTAACGCATTATGTTCCTCATACCCATATAGGGCCAGTAATGAGTTGTATTTCTTTGTAAAGATAATGATGGAGGCATGTATGTACTGGGCAGAATTAGCTCTTGATATGTAAGTTGCAACTAAATTATTTAATAAATTTGACACTTGGTGCAGAAATATGATCTTTAATGTATGCTTTTACGTAGAAATGTCTTCGATGGTTGGTAATTAGATTGGACAAAGTTGAATTTCTGATAGATCAAGCTATTAAACTACTATAATCAAGTGTTTGATATTCTAATCTAATCCAAATCCTTTCCTATTGTAAACTAGTTGAGTCCTTTTGTAGACGACGGCTGAGGTAAAAGGTCTGAAAGGATGGCAACTTTCTGAAATAGTAAGTGAAAAAGGGGAGATAAGAATAAACAGAAAATGAGATGAAAATCAATCATTACAACTACTCTACCAAACACATTAAAAAGGGGTACGATGGTTGGATATTTGCATTTACTACAAGAACAGAAGGGAGCAATCGTTGTAGCTCGTTAAGCTCAATAGATTCATTTTTGTGGTGAAGAATCAGGAGAAATGTAAGTTCTTCACCAAAATACATTATTATGCGTTTGTCATAATTATTGATTCTTCCTTAGGATACTAAAAAAAGAAGTAAAACATAACGTTAAATATCTAACAAACTAATTTTGTTGGTGATGTTTCCCGTAACATTAGAACATTGATTTGATGATAAGGAGATCTAGTTTGTCTCTTCTCTCGGGGAAAATTTGGTAACGTATTTAACCATCAATTAGATTTTGAATAGTAGGACGAGAGAATTTGTGTTGATCAATTTGATCAAAGGTGGTGGTCTCTCACACGTAGGCAAGTAACATTGAATATTAGTGGAAGAATATTGAAAATGAACTACGTAGTGCCGTGCTTGAATGGCAAATGGACTTGTCATTGACTAAAAAGAGGAGCAACAACTATACCATCTAGACATCCTTCTAGAAATACAGGCATTCAATTTTTTATTTTTTTAGGACAATGACTCAATGAGTCTATGAATCTATGATAGTAACAACCATATTCATTTCTGAATCATTTGATGAGTTAGGTACAACGGTAGATTATATAATGCTTCCGTTACAACATCCTTCATGGATTGCCATCCCTTATCATACTTCATTTTAATCATGTAAATCAGAAAGTCAGAACTCAGATGATATTATTAGTTTTCTTGCCCCTCGTTTTAGTTTAGTGTTTGTTCTATTTCATGAGGAACTAATCAAACTATATATGCTTTCAAAGTGTTATAATGCGTTAGATTAAGTTTCATTTTCGTACAGAACTTGAACAAGTCTCGAATCACACCTCATGTTTTATTTTTGTCTCGACGTATACCGTCATTGAAAAACTAGTGAGATGTTAACACTGCACATAAGTCTGCAAAACCTTCAGGTTTAGTAGTAGCCACTCGAAGCAAGACAACCACTTTGTTAATCAAACGTGTCGTCTCCTCACTCGTTGCATAAGCCATCCTTGGATAGAAGTTTCTCTATACCCTCTGGTCTAAAAACCTCATACAATTGCTTGACCTCACTTTCAGTTTCAGAGTTATCAAAGCTTCTTTTCTTATTATTGACATCTTCTTTTGTTGTTTGTAAAAGTTTCCTTGGATTTCGAAGAACAGAGTTCTGGAAGTGAACCAAAAAATGGCCTGCTGCACGGATTCGGACGATTCAATGTTGCTGGGGTTGGTGCTGGCTCTTGTATTAGCAATGGCTTTCTTTGTCATATGTCAACCTCCTCCTCAAAGAAGAGTTGCTGTTTGCCGCTGCTCTTAGATACCTTCTTCTAAATGTGCTGCATTTTGGATTCTTTGCTAGTTCAAAGTTCAAGTAGGCTTTTCTGGGTAGATAAATTGCAAATATATATGTAACAAGGGTATTCCCTGCCCTAACAAAGTTCAATAAAAATGAAGTTCATTATCGATATGTTCACTTTCATGTCTATCATCACAGCAAGATTGTCAAACTAAGATACCAGAGAATATGCCCTACTATTTAAATTGTCACCAATCAAACCAACAATTGTGGTTGATGAATTGAGTACCAAATTCACAAGCATATTTTCCTTATCTAAGCCATTATCCCTTACAATTCCTGAAGTCAATCTTCTAACACAATTGGATCTAGTACATCATCCTATCAATGCCATAGATGCACTTGCCTCATAAGATCAGAGGTCAATGAGGCAAGAATACATGTGGAAACAACAAAAGATGATATGAACTAAAACCAAGAAATTCTTTAATCGACTAAACCTTTATGTCAGTATAACTCCCAGCCTCTTAGGGTGGGTGCAATATGTAAATATATATACTTAATCAAGATTAAACTGCCAGTAGCTGTCCTCTGCACTAACCAATGAAAGCTTTTCCTTTTTGCTAACAGGAGCAAAGCTTTTCAAGGGCCAAGTTCTCATCTCCGCCAACAGTCTCCAGTGCACTCCTTGCTTGAGCTTCAGGGAATCCCATCTCCACAAGTCTTTTAACCTGTACAGGAAAATCAAGTCGCTTAGGGACCTCCCATTTTGCAGATGATTGCTTCATCATCATTTGTTACTACGATAATCTCACATAACAGGTTCCTTTAATCTCGCAGGGTAATTTTCACTTTTTATATGGCATATTGAGTTGCAAAATATATCTGGTCAACTCCAAGACGTCAAAATCTAACATTTCAAAGGGAATGTCAGACTGACCTTCTCATCAATTGATGATGGCTTGGCAAACGATTCTGTCCAGTATCGAGCTGTGCCAACAAAGGTCTGGTAGTCTCTCAGATACTGCAATACGAGTATGGAGACATTACTTCTGAATGCCTTCGCATAAGAAAATAAATAAACAACCAAACCAGAGGAAAGCAAGATTGGAAGCAATCCTATATAAGTCTAAGACTCAAAGTGGCACCTTCACATAATAGAATCTAACATCAATTGAAAGACACCATGTTTCACTAAGCAGATTAGACCTGTTGTGCCACCACAGCATCCTGAGGATCATCTGGCTGAGGAGCAGAAAGTAATGCTTGTACAGAAAGAAGTGCTGTCTTCAGTGTGAGAGCTGGGCTCCATTGGTCCTTCAAGATATCCAGGCAAATTGCTCCACTTTGACTGCTGATATTAGGGTGCCTTCAACAGACATATACACAATAAATCAAAAGCTCCATAATAACGATTCATAAAATAGGTGTATCTCATACAGCACTTCTAGTAAAACTGGTTTTTCTCAGATGTCACAGTATAATGTCTCATTCAGCATTATGAAAAGAAACAAAAAAGGTCCAGCAAAGTTCCCCACTTGTAGTAAGTGATCATAGAAGTCTCGAGTATTTATACTCAAGCCAGGGTACATGCAATCAGATGTGCTTGGCTTCAATGTCTGTGGAGTACATAACAACTTAAATGGAACACATTTTCAGTTCCAACCAGAAGGTGCTAGTTTCCAATAATATACTTTGCAACATGATATCAATGAACCAACACAACAACAAAATAAACAGGAATTCAACCTACCACACTTTGGTTGTGAACTGCATTTTGGGTGGCTCAAAAGGATATGCATCTGCAAGAAACCCAACAGTTGAACAGCCATGTTAGCCAGGCAACTACCTTACTCATTTTTCACAAACAAAAGCAACCACTTGCTTACTATGGTTCTCTCTTTACCCACTTCATCCAAACCACATCATACCAATGAACACCAAATCACCCACCCTACAAATATGAGCTGGAATTCAACAGTCTAACACTTACTTCCCCGTAAAATTTGACAGCACCTCATAAACCCTAGAAACTAAAGATTACTTCTTTGTTGTTGCAAAATGGGCCTCAATCTAAATCCCTAAAAACCTAATAATCTTCTACAATTTCATCACAAAAATGTCTACTTTCTTGTAAATCAGTGCCAAATTTCTAAGCTTTCTTCACCAAACAACTGAAACAGCTCATAAACCCTAGTTACCAAAACTAACTTCTTCACACCATCTACTAGGCTTCAATTCAAAAACCCACTAACTATTACTCTCACTACAACAAAGATGTTTACTTTCTAGCATAAAAGTACCAAATTTCTCACCTTTTCTCACCAAACAAAACAAGCACTAAATAGAGTGATACAGCTTAATTAATCAAGAAGGGGCAACTGAGAATCGAACCTGGTAATCCGATGTCGATCTGAAAAATGCCACCTTCATAAGGAGTGCCAGTTGGGCCGGGTATGGTCCCAACTAAACGGGTGAGGTTGCCCTCGCTTTTGGGTACGACTTTGATACCAGAGCGCTCAACGTCTCTGCTGCATTCTTGAAGCTCCTTCTGAACCCTAGCAAAGTCGACCATCTTCTTCAATCTCAATTGGGTCTAGAGAGAAAGAGAGACCAATAAAGCTCAAATGAGAGATATGATGCCTTGCTTGCGTCTGCGAGAAGAGAGAGAGATGGAAGGTTCAGTAATTACTGAAAATAAATGGGGGCTAGGTGAGGCTTTCTTTTTTCTGTAATAGGAAAATGACTGCGAAAAAGAAATTATTTTTCAGGTCTCTGCTTTCAGTTTCCCTTTATTATAATAGAAATAGTAGAGATAAAGATAATACAGTATTTTCTATTCTTGAAAAAAATTGTTGAATCTCTTTTCACAAATATATTGAGTTATGCACGATTAAAATTTAAATGAATAAACAAGATAATCTTCCCGTCCAGTAGAAAAATTTATGAAATTTAGTGTCTAGTTTTTTATTTGGTCGAAAGCTTGACAAAGTACTGTAGGGGTAGGATGTTTACGGTACGGTACAGGTTCTGACCTAATACCGAACCGTTCCGAACCAATCTCAGCCCTAAAGTACTGCATGGAAGACACATTTTAATCAAAATGACAAATTCTATAAAATGCATATGCAAAGAAACTAGAATACAGTATTATCGATGGTATTATCTATGTGGATATACTATGGTATCAAAGGGATATGTCATATCTTTATTTATCATTTTGAGAACTAAAATTACAACAATTAGTTCAAAAGTTGTAAATAAATCTCTAAATAAAGTAATTTTTTTAGGGGGTCGATCATGAATCCACTATAGAAAAATATGGTAATAAAATAGAATTCTACCGGATTACTCGGCTCGATAAAAGTAATTCTATTGTACCACTACACTAATTAAACAATTTTGACTAACATGCTCTAAACCAACAAACCGGAGTAGCACGTACAATTAAATGTCAAACTTTAGGGCGCACCACTCCTTAATTAGTAGGAACCCCCCCCCCCCCCCCCCTCCCCTCTATTGCTCTGTGTTCTAACGCAAGGCTTCAACATCTATGTCTGCTGGTATCATAATTGCATATTTATTAGGAGACACCTTCTTCATACCTCCTTCTCGAGGGCCAAGGCTGGATTTGTCCTACCTGTTGCTAGGTTTACGTGCAACACCATCGGATCCTTCGGGGCTCCCCTGGTCAGCCATCAGCATATCTGAGCCAAGAACATGAAATAAGACGGTGGAACGTACTTCCACCCACGTCATAGTCCCATACGGACGTGGTTGTAGAGCATGCAGGCATTACACCAACTCCAGCATAAGCATTAAAATGAGATGGTAGAACTTCTACAACAACACCTGATGTCGAAGTCTCCGACACATGTACTTGTAAAACAATCTCACTGTTAGGTGTGGGCCCACCCAAAACAGGGTCCGCAACCACTATAGGTGTAGAGTCCAGAAAACCTCCCAGAACAATTGAAGACTTCTCATGCATCGGACCCGTCTCCCAATGCAAACTTGAGGCCGCCACTGGCTTCGCCGTCCTTATCGACTACACTGTCACCTTCTGGAGAGCTGTCGGCCTCGGCGATGAAACCTTAGCCGAACCCAGACAGCCTGAAGCACCATGCTTAAAAGCACCGCAAACTTTACAGAAGTCTTTCAAACAATCATATTCCATCACAACATCAACAGAACATGCATCATGAATGTTAAACGTAGTACTCACAACTAATGGTTTTCGGAGATCAAGATCCACCTGAAGCTTCACTTCTTATCGGTGAGTGACCAAGAGGCTATCATGAGTCCAGTAGCCTCCCAGAGCATTCCAAATCTGGTTGAGCCATTTGGTTTGGAGAACACTCACAGCAAAGCAACCCGTGACCGGTCAGACTTGGACCCATGTAGTGCACTTGGATCCCGGGACCCAAAACGGATCAGCAAGGCCATTAAAGCTTTCCACCACCATCGTTACCTCGTGATGGTACCAAGGGCTATGCCCCACAGCTCGCTTCTAATTAGCCTCTGATCAGAACTTGCAAGCAAACTTGTCCACGATGATCTGATCGAATCCGATATTACTCGAGCCCAAGACATCAAGTCAAGACTTAACATTCTCATTTTAAAACCTTGGATTTTTTTTCTTCAGTTTCAAGAGATTAAGAGATAATAGACACACCACAACATAGTACCACTCCTCCTCCTCCTCATCTGAGACGGCAAGGTCGACCACTTCTAGCATCGCCGCTAGGACTTGCAGCTTCAACTCTGCTTCAGGGAGAGGAAGTTCTTCCTCCACAAGGAGTGGAATCGACATGTAAAGATATGAGGGGAATCAGAATAGTACAAGGAATCAAGAAATGAACTCCGATTGGAAATTGGAGAAGGGAAAAAGGAGATCAGATGGAAAGAAAGGGACGAGGCAGCTATGGTTTGAGGGGAAATTGAGAGAAAAAAGAGTAGTCGTTTTACAAAGAAAAATCGTCAGGTCTCCTCTAAATAAAGTAATTATCTCAATTGCAACTAAATAACCCAAAAAATAACTTGTATTATCACAATAACCACCAAATTTATTCTCAAGTAATAAAATAAAATCACTATACCCTTTGGATACCAAATAGGTATCCTTATCTATCAAATACATTTATCTCTTACAATTTTGCTTGACCACGTATATACTAATGGAAACAGAATATTGTATGCGTTAGTTTTTGATGTGAAATCACTAAAATGTGACATTTTCAATCATATTTGTAATTTGTAATTACGTGTATATGAGTAATATGACTACGTAGTACGTCCGTACTAAATGTCTAAATCTCCACTAGAGTCTCTCCTGTCACATACTCGGTGAAGGCCAAAGCTACCAGACCCAACATGGCAAATCTTCCATTCCATAGTTCAGCATCTGATGTCATCAACCCCTTTGATTTGGACTCCGCAGTCACACCCTTCAACAGAGGAACCAAGGATGCCACAGACAACAGAATACTGGTGCCAAGGAACAATGAGGCTCCGCCATTTGATATCTGAGAAAACACATCTTGGCGCTTGGATAGTTCGACTTCCAGAGCCACCACGAATTCCACCATTTCAAGCCGGCCGTTGATTCTCTCCAGCGCAGGTCCATTGAGCGCAAACACGTCTGAAAACTTTGTGCTAACATTTGGAGTAAGAGGAGGTAGAGGTGATGAAGGAGCCGGTTTTAAACTTTCTGATGCACACTAGTACAAAAAGTTCATAAGATGACGGTCAGACAGCGTCATTTGAATCATTTGCAGCTGTCGTCTACAAGTCTGCCGTCTGAAATAAACTCAGACAACACATGGTATCCGTCATTAAAAATAAACTCAGATGACAGATAATAACATGTATCGACATCACCTCACTAAATTCTGTTGTCAAATTATAACTCAGATGACAGATAATAACATGTATCATCTAATTTGATAAAAAAAATGGTCATCTTTTGAACTTAAAATTCGTTTAGATGACATATTGACAAAAAATAGTCATCTAAGTTGCACTTTAGATGACATAATGGATTGAAAAATATAACTAAAGATGCATTTATATGACAGAAGTACGTAAAAAGTCTTAATACTCTGCTTACTCACTGTTGTCTGATTTTCCTTTATGTTTTAATTTTCTTTGGCTTCTATTGTTGTTGAAATTATCAGAAAACACATAAATATGACAATCTCATTCATTTGCAAACAAAAGAACTTTTTCATTCATACTCAGTCATTCTAAAATCTTGTAGTTCTATACATTAATTCCAATGAAAACCTAACAAGCTAAGTTAGTGAATTTCACACTACAAATTCTTGATATCTACTTCCAAGCTTGGTCCATTTCTTCCAACAATGTCTGCATAAATTACAAAGTGATGATCAAGCCAACTACGACACATGACAAGTACCAAATTGTTAGGTACCTTTAAATTGAATTTATCATCATAAGTCTAGCAATGTAAAAAGAATAGTATATAGCATTAAAAGTGTCATGTACCGGTAGTAAACAAATTTACAATCTATTGCTCTTTGCAAGCTGCACATGTACTAGTTGAGTCTAGTTCAAGTTGAGCCTACACCAGATCGAAGAAATCAAAGAATTATACACAATTATACACACACACACTTCAGAATACTCGCCCGGCCCCTTTGCGTTTTCTACAGATTCCCCCGTAGAATACTCAACATCTTAGTTTCCTCAAAATACCACTTCTCTCCCGACCAAATCTTTTGAGAAGATGGAAGGAAAGCCCAAATCTGAGTAAGAGACCATCTGCAGAGTGAGAGAGAGTGTGAATGTCAAAATGCCAAATAAAGTTTTAGTTTTAGTTTCTAATCTGCACTACATTAACTCATATACATCCAATTACGTATAATAGTTCTATATATAGTCAACTAATCAAACTTACAGTTGATTGTCATTATTCCAAACATCCAACAAGCTTGGCCCCAACAACATATCCATTACCTGCAACAAGAAAGTTCGAGTTAAAAAAAAAAACCTGAACAAGAGTGCAAGTATAAAATATAATACCCTCTTGTGACATTAAAATCTAGCTTAAAACTGAAAATACCCATGAATGAAAGATAGACTGCATACCATGATATACTATTGTGCGAAAGTTTCAAGGCCACCTATGAATCATACGACACCCTTACCCAGCGTAATATTCAGTTTGTAGACAGGGAAACCACCGACATGAACCTGTAATAACGGTCCAAGGTATTAAAATAAAGACAATATAATTCATCATTCAGTGATTAAAAAACTACAGTGGGATCCTTTAAATGCAGCATTTGTTAGAACACTAGTTCCCTAATTCACAAAATATAGAATGTCACTGCAATGGTTAAAAGTTACAGTTACTATCATCATCATTATCAGAAATGCATACAAAACAAATGCTCATATGCTAACAGAAGGACTCTATGCAATATGAAGTTCATATATACATGGTGGGACAAAACCCTTTGACAACACAATTGAAACAAAAACACAGGCTATAGGAAATTGGAAACAAATTGTCGTACGATTTCACCAAAGTATCATCTGCATCAGCAAAATGTCATCGAGAATGTTAAAGACGAGGAAAACTAAGTTACAAAATCAAATTAGTACAGTTAGAACAAATTAGTATATTTTTGGAGAATGAAATAGAAAACCTTAAATTGCTTCTTCAACATGCAACCACTTCATTCATATTCAATGCCAGATCCTAAACACAAATACATGATTGCAATATAATATAAGATAAAAAATAAGTAAACATACATAGCTTAATAACTAAGTAGTACTGAGACCTCTTAGGATTATCTATCTTCGTTGGTTCAAGATAGGATTTATAGACTTTCAATTCAATTTAAACACACATATTCAGTTCATGTTCTATAGAACTTCAAATTCTACACTTTTGAAGCAAGGTGCGTCTGATATTGAAAAGAAAAGGAGAAATGAACACCACAGTAAATATATCAAAGTAATCAGAGTTATTGATAGCATATCCCAAGCAAATCAAACAATTTTGAAGACTTAACAAAAAAATTCAAAAACATACAGAGATTCTTACATGCATTGTGTACGTCTTTTCACGCACTACTTGCCACATCATATATAAGCGAAAACAATAACTGCACAGTTACAAGCCAAGCCAAGTTATAAGAATGCATTCGAAAGTGATTGAATATGAACCCAATCATAAGAAACCAAGTGCACCATTGCCGACTTCTGCAAACCAAACAAATTTTCAAACTAGCAATTTATCTATACAATTCTATTTGAAAGAGGGGAACGGGTCAAACAAATCCATGGCTGCTTTGATTTTTTCAGCCAACGATTAATAAATTCTACACCTGCATACTTACCGACAGAAGAGAAAGAGAGAGATTAGGGATTTGAGGTTACTTAAATGTCGGCGAAGGCGTTAAAGCTCGATTAGCAAAATTCTCGATCTAGTGGTGGCGCGGTTGACAAGACCCCCCCCAGATTACCGTACGTAATAATCCAGGGTAAGTCTTGCAGGACCCGTATTAAAGTATCTAGCACAAGCAATTGAATTTCAACTGAGAACCTACACTGAGAAGACGGAAACTGTGGACTGTCATGCCTCGAACTCTTAATGATCACGACTTCAGCCGGCCAATCTGCAAACTGGGCAATTTAAAACAAAGAGTCCATGGACAAAAACCATAAACTGTGTAAATCTGTAAAACTATAACTGCATGCCTTTCCGCTACTTTTAGTGAAATAATGCGAATTCAAATATCATAAATCTAAATCCTGATGGAGGTGGTCGCTCATGAGTTTTTCCCTAACTTGAGTCGACTATCTGTATAAAAACTGTAAGTAATGGGCCAAACGAGGCAACTTGACCTCCTATGATTGGACTATCCGGTGATCAGCCGAACAGTCAGTGCATCGATGCAACTAACTAATGTCATCACAAAGAAAAATCTCCAAATTAAAATACTCTGAAACATACTGTAAAATAAGTTAAAATACTAAAATGCTGAAAAATGAACTCGTTATCGACTGTGAAAATAAAAAGGTCCATTCACAGTACTGTGCCGTGATTTCCACCAAGTCAAAACTTGTCTGTTGGCATTTCTAAGCATCTGTCACTAGCTGTTAATACGTCGTCATAAAACAATGATTATTATTTAATAACTTCAAAGGACTCGATCCCGATTTAGTTGCCTAAACTGTAATTAAGCCCTAACGATAACTAAATCTACAAAAAAAATTTGCCAGAGTTTCTTCTAAAATCAAGAAACTCAAAAACCTATAAGGAAAACACTTCTAAAATGTCCACAAAAACAAACCGTGGGCACCAAATCCCATCCGAATTTCTCAAATCAGTCAAACACTGAATCCACTAGAAATATAAACTGTTTACAGAAGGTGGTAAGAAATCTGAAAACTGAATGAAAAATACAACACATCAGAAATAAACTCTATACAATATTCAGAGTGACTTCTAATTTACATATTACACAGGACTAGAAGGTTAAACTAGGAACCTATTAGATGAGTACAATGACATGAGCTCTATGCCTCCGTCGCTGACGTGCAATCACAGGATACAAACTGCAAACTGGACGGAGGAAACCAAAAAGCGCATGGAAAGACATATAAAATAATAAAACCGTTAGAGTGAGTGGGCGAAAATAATATTTCACTTTAAATTGAAAACCATAAATAATATGTCTTTCACTATAAATGTATATAAAAATTATGCGAGTCTAAAAATAAACAAGTCCAGGTCAGGTTTTTGTATAATGTGTAATGTTTGGAGGCGGTAACTTAAGTACATTTTCCTCAAAGTTACAAGAATCCCCAGTAGGCCTCTCAATGGGGCTGATCCTGACCGGATTAATCTAGACCCAGATCCATTTAAGGAGAGAAAAAATGAGACCCGCCCCGTTTATCCGGCGGATCTTTAATAATCAAACCCAGATCCGGATCCGGTGGATCAATGGGTCAACGGAGCGGATCCGGACCCATTTTTCAATGTGTTAATTACTAAATTTATTTGTTTTATCAGTATGTTAATTATTACAAATATGTCATATGACCTCTTTACATAACCAAAATATTTCATTAAAACAAACTAAAGAGACAAAAATAAAAAATCTCTATTTACATCGATAAACTTGACAAGAAACAAATCATTTTGAGTTTTTAATATTTTAATTTTATAAATAATTTTATATAATTTTGCTAAAGATATTTATATTTTATTTCTAAAAAGGAGAGTTTTAGATTAAAAATATTTCATATATGTAAATAAAAATAAATTATATTTAATAAGTTTTAAAAAAATAAACGGGGCGGATCATAAATGGATCGAATCGTTTGTGATCCGGATCCGATCTGTTAAATAAACTAGTCAACGGGCCCGGGCCACAAATGGATCAACGGGTCCAAAAATTAGATTCAGATCCGCCTAATAAGTAAAGGTGTGGAGCGGGTCCGAATCAAAACTTGCCTCATTGAAAGGCCTGATCCCCAGGGGTCAGGTTTTTGTCCAAACCTTCCTGGGTACTGTGTAAATCACAGGTCAAGAATTTGTTCTATCCCTCTTGAAGTGTCTTGGGGATCAGCCAAGAAGCCAGTGCATCGATGCAACAACTTTGACTATGCTCTGTGTAAAATAAATCATATATGCCTCCATGTAAATGTATAATCGTAAATACATAATCATAAAATGCATAATCATAGACTCGTAAATCAACAATGAAAATAAAGTGTCCACTCACAGTACAAAGCTAGCTCTGTGGTTCGGCAGAAATTCCCTCGCCAAAATCTCGGTCATGGTCTCCTGAATAAATAACAGAGTTGTTTAATACTGGAATTCGATAAAATGTGCAAAAATCAACTCAGAAACTACCCCAGAAACTCTCCGGTCAATTTTGAATGTTTGCCTCACTAGTACCTCGTCGCGGATGGTGGCGCGTGGCCGTCACGCGCCTCCACAGGCGGTGGCCTGTGAACCACACACACCTCCGATGGTGACAGCTCCGATGGGAGCATTCAATACAGCAATTGAAATCTCTCACCAAGCCCAACAACATTGCCCAAAGAGCCAACACCATCTGACCACCACTGTGGCTGGAAAACGGCCCGAAAGCCACGGTCTAAACATTCAGACCGATATTCCCTCGCCGTCGCACCTCTGCCGTGACGCCACCTCGGTCCAACGGACCATCCAGAAAGCATCATGAGGTTGAAGGGAGTAGGGGTGGGACCAGTTTGGTTCCATCCATTATTTTCAGGAATCGGAACCGAAACCGTTCAATGTACATACGATTCAGTTCCTTATATTTTTTAAGAGGAACCTGTATGGAACTGAACCGCAACAAACCGGTTCGGTTCTACGGTTCTAATGGTTCCTAAATATATAGAGAAAAATCAATAAATAGACTAATTTGAAGAAGAAGAAAAAAAATGAAAAACTACAAAATGTGAAATTAAATACATCCAGAAATCACTCGATCCGCAAGTACCCAACAATCATCGAGTCCTTTTAGTTCAAATATATTATAAGTTGTAAGCTAAATAAGTTACGTCGAACAAGTCTTTGAATTTCTTGTTGAATAGAACAACTAAAGCCAGCAATTATAGTCTACAAAAACTTTTAAACCAAAGACTACATATGTACCTCAAAGTTGCATTCTATTTAACAAACTAATTTTTGGTAACTTTTGTTGCCCTTGTATCATCCGCATTTTTTTTAAGCCTGAGGATTTTTTTGGTGAAAGTGTGAGGGTTATCGACTAGGTAGATTAACTAGATTTAGCGTTTTGAGAGTCTTTTTTCATATACTTAATAGTTAGAAATGAATGATTCTCTATACCCATGTCTATAGTACATAATATAGACTTTACAAAACTACCAATAATATATTGACATGTGTTATTTTCATATTACCGATTCTTTTCAGTTTCTTAAAATTTTGTAACTTAGGAACTGGAACCGAAACCGAAACATTTGCACTTGGAATCGAACCATCAATATTATTTTGTAAAATTCAAAGAACTGAACCGAACCGAACCTAGTGGTTCTGATTCTATTCGGTCCGGTTCTTCGGTTCTTCGTGGAACTAGTCTCACCCCTAGAGGGGAGTCGAAACCCCCAACCCTCGCCCTCCAACACTCGCCGGAACGCTGTCACCGACGACGGCGATTCCAAGCCCAAAAACCCTATTCGAGTTCAATCCTAATCACCTCTAAAATCAAAATTGAACCCAAAAAACTACTCAAGAGATCAAAGGCTTCGGTTTCATACCTATAATGTCGTTGGAGGTGGCTGGCATAGCCTGGTCGGGTCGCGTCGCCGCCAATACGGATCGTTCGGTTCAGTATTTTTTTCTCTGTATTTTCTGATTTTTCTACGTATTTCCACAGTAAATAATGTATTTATACTCCCCAAACACCTTATCAGATCAACGGCTAAGGTTTGATCTGATCAAGATCCAACAGTTCAGATTAAACCGACCTAAAATAAATACTTTTAAATATTTTCTCCAGGTGGACTTCCAAAAATCATTAAAAAAAATAGCTTGCTTAACCGACAAATTCTCTGAAAATTTCTACGAACTCGAAACAAAATACTCTACGACTTCCGTGAAGAAAACAAAGTCTAATTCTCAGCCGGTGAAAAAATCATTAACAAACCACACGATACAATTAATTAACGATAATTCTAATTCATGTCGATTTAAGCGTAATTTTTTATTTGGGTTGTTACAATCTACCCCCTAATAAAAATATCGTCCTCGCAATTTATATACCTGGCAATCGAAGAGATGGGGGTACTGCTGCTCTGGTTCCCAAGTGGGCTCCTCAACTGCATGGTTCCTCCACAAGACCTTCACAAGTGGAATGGTCTTGTGATGTAGTTCCTGGACTCTCCGATCAAGAATCTGGATTGGCTCTTCCACATAAGTCAAATCTTCTTGTATAGGAAGCTGATAAGGTGTCAGAACATGAGATGGATCAGAAATATACTTTCGCAACATAGACACATGGAACATATCATGTACTCTAGCCATCTTAGAAGATAGTGCTAACTTATATGCCACTGCACCCATCCGTTCAATGATCTCATATGAACCGATATAATGTGGGTGGAGTTTACCACGTTTCTTGAAACGCATAACACTCTTCCAAGGAGATAATTTCAAAAATACTCAATCACCAACCTCAAACTCGAGGTCTTTTCTCCTTACATCAGCATAACTCTTTTGTCAGTCTTGTGTAGCTTTCAACCTGTCTCGAATAATTTTAATGTCTTCTGCGGTGTTTTTCACTATATCAGGACCAATAAGCCACCTTCCCCCCACTTCACTCCAACACAACGGAGTTCGACATTGTTTTCCATATAAAGCTTCATATGGAGCCATTCTGATGCTAGTATGATAACTGTTGTTGCAAGTAAATTCAATCACATGAAGCTGTTGATCCCAATTTCCTTTGAACTGCAGAACACAGGATCACAACATATCCTCAAAAGTCTGAATGGTTCTCTCTGATTGGTCATCAGTCTGAGGGTGGAAGGCTATACTAAAATGTAATCTGGTCCCCAACGCCTTTTTTTGTAAAGCTCGCCAGAATTCTGATGTGAACTGAGTATCCCGATCAGAAACTATAGACACAGGCACTCCGTGCAACCTTACAATCTCTGCCATATATAACTTTGCTAATTTACTCATAGAGAGTTTTCCTGGAAGAGCTAGGAAATGAGATGATTTTGTAAGGTGGTCAAAAATTATCCAAATGTCAGTATTACCACTGGATGTGCGAGGTAGCTGATATATAAAGTCTACGGTAATATGCTCCCACTTTCAAACCGGAATCTCTAATGTTTGCAACTTTCTAGCAGGTTTCTGCCACTCTGTCTTCACCTGTTGACAAATAAGGCACTTGCACACGTATATTGCTATTTCTCTTTTCACGTTATGCCACCAGTAGTAAGCTTTAAGTGTTCGAAATATTTTTGTACTACCTGGATGCATGGCATAAGCTGAATAATGAGATTCATCAAGTATTTCCTTCTTCAGCTCGTCATTCCTAGGAACACATAGTCTTCCTCTAAATATTAAAGTACTGTCATTCCTTAGTCGAAACTTTGTTGGTACGCCATTCTGAATCATATTCTTTTTTATCAATAGGAAAGAATCTTCATCCTGGGTCTCTCGCACCTGGTCAAACAACACTGGTTAGACTTGAAAACTGGCTAACAGTGCTCCATCATCTTTCCATTCTAGTTCTGCTCCTGTAGTTTGTAACTCAGCTAACAGCGATACCCTCGCGACCTGTACATGAAATAGAGAGGCTCCAAATATCCTACTAAGAGCATCAGCCACAACATTAGCTTTTCCTTGATGATACTTAAAAGTACAGTCATAATGATTTACTAACTTCATCCATCTATGTTGTCTCATGTTTAGATCTGATTGAGTACGCAAGTAAGTGAGACTCTTGTGATCAGTATAAATCTTACACTACGCTCTATACAAGTACTGCCTCTAACTTTTCAGTGCCAACACAATGGCAGCAAGCTCAAGATCGTGTGTGAGATAATTAACTTCATGGGGCTTCAATTGTCTGGAACCTTATGCAACAACCTTGCCATGCTGCATCAAGACACAGCCTAGGCCTAATTTCGAAGCATCACTATAAATAATATATTCCCCACTTTCATCAGGTAAAGTCAACACTGGTGCTGTGGTCAATTTTTCCTTCAATGTCAAATAACTTTCTTCACAGGCATCAAACCACTCAAATTTGACCTCCTTCTTCGTCAATCGGGTAAGCAGAGTCGCAATCCGTGAAAAGTCTTATACAAAATGGTGATAATAACCTACTAAACCCAAGAAACTTCTTATCTCAGTTACACTTGTAGGTCTGCTCCAATTTAACACCGCTTCAATTTTATCTGGATCAACGCTAACTCTCTCAACTAAAATCACATGACCCAGTAATTTCACATTATCCAGCCAAAATTCACAGTTGCTAAATTTTGCATACAACTGAGAATCCCGCAAAGTTCGTAAAATAGCACATAGATGCTTCCAGTGTTGCTTTTCATCATTGGAATATATTAAGATGTCATCGATAAATACAATGACACACGTATCCAAGTATCGCCTGAAAACTCGATTCATGAGGTCCATAAAAGTGGCTGGGGCGTTTGTCAAGCCAAAAGGCATTACAAGAAACTCATAATGTCTATAGCATGATCAAAAAGCCATTTTAGAAACATCTGATTCTCGAATTCGAAGTTGATGGTATCTCGATCTGAGATCAATCTTCAAGAAAACTGTAGCTTTTTTTAGTTGATCGAATAAATCATCAATCCGCGGTAAAGGATACTTATTCTTCACCGTGACTTGATTTAATTTCTGATAGTCAATGCATAACCTCATTGAACCATCCTTCTTCCTCACGAATAATACGAGAGCACTCCAGGGTGAAACACTGGATCGAATAAAACCCTTACCAATCAACTCCTGTAGTTGAACCTGTAACTCCTTCAACTTTGCTGGGGCGATTCGATATGGTGCCTTAGAAATAAGACCAATTCCTGGAAGTAACTCAATGGTAAAATCAATCTCCCTCACTGGGGAAAGACCAAGTAAGTCCTCAGGAAAAACATCCGGATACTCACAAACCACTGGAATATGCCCGATACTCAGCACACAAACTTCTATATTGATCACGTGTACCAAGTATGCCACGCAACCTTTCTTTAGCATATTTTCCGCTTTCATAGTCGAAATCATAGAAAGGGGAGAAGTATTCCTTTCGCCGCAAAATAAGATTTCTGGTATACCTGGACTTCTAAAGACTCCCTCTTTTTTTATGACAATCAAAGACTGTCCAATGAGCCTCTACGAAGTTCATCCTCAGAATTACATCAAAATCTATAATGTCTAACAACATCAAATCTACAGCTAACCCATAACCTCCCATAAAAATATCAAAGTCTCTATACACCCATCCGACACACACAACCTCACCGGATGGATATAACACTCGCCACACACCCGAAAGTGGAGAGGCAGATATAAGGACCAAAAATGCCAATTTATACGACATAAAAGAATGCGTAGCCCCCGGGTCTAATAAATTAAGGACTGGTTAACCAAAAACATATAACGTACCGATAATAACCTCTGGGGAAGCTCTGCCCTCTCGCAAGGTCATGGCATACACTCGGGCCTGCCCAGCTGGTCGTCCATATTTATTGTGGTTCTGCTAATTTACTTGTTCTGTAAGCTGCGCTGGACGAACTCCAGAAGTGGTACCCTGATCTCCACCTGAACTCTGAGCGGTTGAACTATAAAAAGTGGCTAACAGTGGACACTCCCTAGCAAAGTGACCCTCCTGGCCACAATGATAACATCTGGTAGTGCCCCGTTGACACGAACCGAAATGACACTTGTTACAAATGTTACACAATGGAAAATCTCTCGATGCAGCCGGTGTGTCATATAAACATCGACGGTAACTCGACCCACTAGAACTCCTACTTGATTGTTGTCTCTAAAGTCGATTCCTCCGGCATCTCTGGCTCCTACTCTGACCAAATGTTCCAGCATGAAATCTATAAGGTTAACTGCCAGAAGAAGAGACTGATCCTGATATACCTGAACTCAATCTCTTCAAAGGACCTTGGCTGGGTCTACCTTCCTCGAAGCAGCGAGACTGAAACTGCATATGTCTCTCCTTTTCCACATCCTCGCATCTGATTGTTGCACTAACAAACTCGACAAAATTATCTCGAGGCATAGTTGTCAATGTTCCCTTGATGTTCAGATTCTGACCCAGCTCAAACCTACTGCATTTGGATTTCTCACTTGCCACCATATCACGCATAAATTGAGACAAACGAGTAAATTTATCTTGATACTCAAGCACTGACATACTGCCTTGCCTTAGGCTGGTAAACTCTTTATATTTCCACTGCTGAGTAGCATGATTGAAATATCAGCGCATGAACACTTCTCTAAATGTAGGCCAAGGGTGTCAATAAGAACCCTCTCAGTACTAGCCCACTAAAAGTAAGCATGTGGCTCCAGTAAACCAACAGTTGTTACCGTCATCTGCTCTGGAGTGAAAAGAAGTCGTTCACATACTCGTTCCAACTGGACTATCCATGCCTTACATGTTTCAGGATCTGTGGAACCAGAAAAAGTTGTTACTCCAACTGTTCTTGCCCTTGCTACAGGATCAAAACACTCATTTAACTGTAAAACTCGCTTAAGCAAATCACGCGTTTGCTGATCCTCATCACAATCCTCAGCCCTAATAACGCGGGCTCCACGTCTAGGAGACATCTCCTATGGATTAGAAAACACATTAGTCAACAAAATACAAAGAATACAGTCATGAAACCTTAAACATTTAAAAACACACAACACCATGAGCATTAATGGAGATTCACCGGCCGGTCAGGCCATCGCTCTGGAAGTGCTGTGTATTCCTAAATATCGTTAGTAACATAACTGCAGAAGTCTACATAACCTATAACTTAATGCTCTGATACCAACTAAAAAGACCCAATTCTGATTTTGTTGTCTAAACCGGAATTAAGCCGTACCAACCGAATGTACAAAAAAATTGCCAGAGTTTCTTCTAAAATCAAGAAACCCAAAAACCTGTAAGGAAAATGCTTCTAAAATGTCCACAAAACAAACTGTGGACACCAAATTTCATCTGGATTTCTCAAATCAGTCAAACACTGAATCTACTAGAAATATAAACTGTTTACAGAAGGTGGTAAGAAATCTGAAGACTGAATGGAAAATACAATACAACAGAAGTAAACTCTATACAGTATTCAGAGCGACTTCTAGTTTTCATATTACACTGGACTAGCAGGTTAAACTAGGGACCTACTAGATGAGTACAGTGACACGAACTCTACGCCTCAGTTGCTGACTTGCAATCACAGGATACAAACTGCAAACTGGGTGGAGGAAACCGAAAAGCCCAAGGAAAAACATATAAAATAATAGAACCGTTATGAGTGAGTGGACGAAAACTATAAATAATTTTCCTTTCACTATAAATGTACATAAAAATTATGCGAGTCTAAAAAAAACAAGCCAGGTCAAGTGTTTGTCCTAACCCTCCTGTGTACTATTTAATGTGTGGAGGCAGTAACTTAAGTACATTTTCTGCAAAGTTACAAGAATGCCCAAGTCAGGTGTTTGTCCTAACCCTCCTAGGTATTTTGTAAATCACGGGTCAGAAGTTTGTCCTATCTCTCCCGGAGCGTCTCGGGGATCAGCCGAGAAGCCAATGCATCGATGCAATAACTGTGACTATGCTCTCTGTAAAATAAATCATATGTGCCTCCATGCAAATGCATAATCATTAACGCATACTCGTAAAATGCATAATTGTAAAATAAATAATCATAGACTCGCAAATCAATAGTGAAAATAAAGTGTCCAATCACAGTACAAAGCTAGCTCCATGGTCCAGCGGAAGTCCCCTCGCCAAAATCTTGATCACGGTTTCTTGAATAAATAACAGATTCATTTATTATTAAAATTCGATAAAACATACGAAAATCAACTCAGAAACTACCCGGTCAATTTTGGATTTTTGCTCCGTCGGATCCCCGCCGTGGACAGCGGCGCGTCAGTCACACGTGCCCTCAATGGCGACAGTTCCAATGGGAGCGTTTAATACAGAAATCGAAAACTCTCACCAAGCCCAACAACATTGCCCAAAGGGCCAACACCATCTGACCATCACCTTGGCCGAAAAACGGCCCGAAAGCCATGGTCCAAACATTTGCACCGATATGCCCTCGCGGTCGCACCTCCGCCGTGACGCCACCTCTGTCCAAACGGACCACCCTGAAAGTACCACGAGGTTGAGGGGAGTTGAAACCCCTAACCCTCTCCCTTCAACACTCACCGGAACGCCGTCACCGACGACGGCGATTCCAAGCCCTAAAACCCGATTCGGGTTCAATCCTAATCACTTGTAAAATCAAAATTGAACCCACCAAACTACTCAAGAGATCAAAGGCTTCGATTTCATACCTAGAATGTCGCCAGAGGTGGCTGGCATAGCCTGGTCAGGTCGCGTCACATCGCCGGCAATACGGGTCGTCCGGTTCAGTATTTTTTTCTTCTATATTTTCTGATTTTTCTACATATTTCCACCGTAAATACTGTATTTATACCCCCTAAGCACCTGATCAGATCAACGGCTGAGGTTTGATCTGATCAAGATCCAACGGTTCAGATTAAACCGACCTAAAATAAATACTGTTAAATATTTTCTCCACGTGGACTTCCAAAAATCATTAAAAAAAATAGCTCGCTTAACCAAAAAATTCTCCGAAAATTCCTACAAACTCGAAACAAAATACTCTATGACTTCCGTGAAGAAAATAAAGTATAATTCTCGCATGGTGAAAAAATCGTTAACAAACCGTACGATATTATTAATTAATGATAATTCTAATTCGTGCCGATTTATGCGTAATTTTTTATTCGGGTTGTTACATAACTAGTCAAAAATCATAATGATTAGCTTAGCTCGTTCACCGACAAGCATTATCGTCGAGAACCTTGTATTCTCGAATAACATATTTTTTGAACTAATGACGTGCTTTAATCTAATTCTAAACTCTAATTTTTGAAAAAGTCGAAACACATTCATCAAATATTACGCTACTCAAAGTCGAATCAACTATCGACTTAACCGTTTTATATAATTGTAAAATCGTTTAATTAATATCTAATTAACCACACATCTTAATCAACAACGTCCAAATCAATTCAATAACCTCTTCATTACAATCAGTACGAAATTATGAGCAAAATGACATAAAATTTACATCAAAATACCATTTGCCAGAGCACCGCTGTGAACCACCGCCGGCGGCGATGACTTTTTCCGGCGACCCAGACACCAAACGGTCCAAAATCAACCCAACAACAAGCTTTATAACTACATCAAAATCCAATTCGAATTTTAAACACCTAATTTTACCTTCGAACTCAAGAACACAACTTTTCCCTAAAATTTCAAATCGTCGATTCTCTCTCCACAGTTTGAATTAGGACTTGATCTTGGTGTCTTTAGCTTCATGGTGAGGAGAGCTTCAAAGCCTAGTAGGTAAGAACCATCAACTCGAGCTCAAAATAATCACCCCCAAAGGTTAGGGTTCGGCAGCTCTGTGCTTGGAAATTTTTGTTTAATCCTTGAGAAACAAAGGTTGAAGTGTTGGGGGTCGAGACGCAACTTGTGACACCAAGACCACCGGATTTGGTGGAGGGACGATGGTTCATTGCCGGCAACAGTGAGAGGGACGCTAGAGAGGGAGAGAGGAGGAGAGAGAAAAAGTCTCACCCGAAAAAAGAAAGTCTGACTTTCTATTTTCTGAAAGTCCTATATATATGTGCGAGTTGCGACTAACCGATTTCCATAAAATCATACAAAATTTTCGTTGACCACAATCTCTCCATCGTAACTCCGATTTTAACACTTGACGTGGCCATGAACTCGTCTCGATAAACTTTACGATTTTCCTTAATATAATTTCCGGAAATAAAAAGTCCTATTTAAACTCGTCCATTTACGACTATTACTTTTTCAATTAACTTCCATTGATCATAATTTTTTTGTCGTAACTCCGTTTTCAGCATTCTTCGTTTCTATGGACTCGTCTTGACAATTTCTACGACTTCCACTTAAAGTCAACCAACTTCAAAAATATGATAAAAAGTCAACTAAAAGATCTCAATATTTATCAACAGTGACAAAACTAACTACCTTTCTTGATTGACCTTAAATAAATCATGAAAAGAAAATTCTCGGGACGGAATGTTACAATCTAACCCCCTTAAGAAGCACAAACTTGTAAAGCACCAATAAGTACTACTTCTGCATGAGTTCTTTCGGACTCCAAGTAACATCCACAACTGAGAGGGGGTTATCCGTAATACCTTCACCAGGTAACGCCTTATTACAAAGTTTTGTTCTTCTGATCGAGAGACTCAAACAACTACTCACTATAAGTCTAGTACATGAAAGGGTCTTGATGCAAACTTTGTAACATAACACCTAAAACATCTGATAACCATGTCAACCCTATTGACAAGTACTATTAATGATGTCGGCATGTTCGACCAGTCCAGCCTTCAGCTGCGATCATGATGTTCCAGCTATCTAGATGGTAGTGCCGCTCTATCTCCTGAAGTGGCTCCTGATCACCATTAAAACCCTGCACCACAAGCCTACTAGAGGTGTCCCTCCACAGACACTCACATATCAACATATCTATTACTGTCAAAATGCTGAAAGGTTTGTTGGACAATTGACATAAGTTGTCGCTTGCACATAAATGTATGCCTATTAATATTGGCCCATATGAACTAGTACAACAATAAGATACTAATTTACTTACCCAGACCCATTATCGAATTGATTAACTGAATTGTTACAACTTCTCTTATTGTACTATTATAGATATTCCTGATTCCGTTAACACTAGTGTTTATCCAACGATAACTAACCAGATGACCATTATGCTATAATGTCCAAGGAACTAAACAATTCTTTGCAGGAATCAATAATAAGATTTTGTATCTTATCCGACATATGAGTAATCCTGACAAGCTATGCATCTTATTGCGATGAATAGGTTGAGTCCCAGAACTCACTGTAACTATTTGCACAACTCAAGTACTTCAATCTGAAACAATTAATATTGTACTAGATCTGAGCAACCATAAGTGCACTATAGATGATTCCACTATTATCTAACGTCAAAAGGTTCATTATGACTTTTACCGAGAATCTATTTAACTTTTGAAAATTAACTCATGACTTAATCAACTCCCCATAAACCACAAAAAAAAATGGACTTGAGCAATGAGTCTTGGACTCAAAAAAAGCTATCTCCCTTAATGAAGGGAAACCCACTAACTTCTAGGGAAATCTAGCCTGATTCCCCGTGAACCACAATTCACATACACTGTAGTCAAGAATACTAAAGTGTCTTTTTACATCCCCTTTACGTTTCCACTATGATACTTTAACATACGATCCTCAAAGCAAAGATTGCTTGCATTGTCTAAATGATATTTCTTCATCTATTGTAAAAAGGATTCCTGCAATCATGCATCACCTACTAGCTCAAGTGACACATTCCTTTATGCTCTTGAGCGTATTCGTAAACCATCCTATTTCTCAAAGATTATCGCGTTTAAATTTTTTTTCTCTTTCAAGAATGTAGAAAGCACAACTAAGTCTCGCATGTAAACGCGTTCTTCCTAATGAGTTCTCGTGATTCCTAACTGAATTGAAGAAATAATAATCTCAGACTAGTTGTTCCACACTTGTAACATCCTATAAGTGAGGAGAATGTTAACGATCGATATACGACAACCGATGACTAACTTCTGTGATGAAAAGAAGTTATTTTTTTTATCGAAGAAGTTGGCGTCCAAATTTAAGAGTCATTTTCTTGGAAGCAAAACTGAATAGATTAACTCACACGTGGGCAGATGAACTTATATCGTCAACAGTAGATTGAAATTTTTCAAAAGTCGAAGCCGCTACATTGTGTTGGTATTATAAAACTTCATGATGTGGTTAGATAAAGAATGATACAAATCGATTACTATGTACCCACTCTATACAATAACATCAAACAAACTGATTAAACTCTTGGAATAAAATAAAATGAACACATTACAATAGTGTGTCAGGATGAAATATTCATGATTCGCGATGCAAAAATAAAGTTATAAGCTAGTTACACAATCCACGATAAAGGACAAGGAGTTCACAAAGTTGAGCTAACTAAGGGTTCATACCTAAGAAACTAGTACATTCGTTGCATACCTTGGTAATTCAATTCTGGTTGCATACCATACCGAGAAATAGTTAACCTTACTCATAACGTCCATAACCTACTGGAGACCAAAGAATAAGGCAATAATGCTCCCCGGAGAAATATCTGCTCAATTCACTTTGTTTGGTACCCCAACAACAAACCAAATGGAAAAGAAATCAGGAGCTGGAAAATTTTTAGATGTTACTTTGAACGCCAACAATAGTGGCCAACAGAGAAAAATGGTATCGGGTCAGATAGTCGGGTCAAGTCGAAATGATAAGAGTGGAGCCAAAGAATACATATATGCCTCAAAACAACGTACCCTCTTTGAAACACATGATCCCAAAACTATCAAAAGATCACACATATCGTCCATCACAATGGGACAACACCATTTCCCAACTGAAATAGAAATAACTTAACCCGCAGCTCTAACATGTTAAAGGTGCAAGATTCATCAACTCGAGGATCAATGACCCAGAAGTTTATACAGTAAGGACAACCTGACAACTGATTTCATTCCCAAGAAAATCTTTCTTCCCGTCATCAAAAACATATTGTCTACATCGGTACTCATGCCCATGACTCATATCAGTAAGTAAGTAACGAATGTAAGAATAGACGAAGCAAGTACTGGGAAGGGTTTCATTGATACACACATAACTGAGGGAAAAAAACTATTATAAAAGACTACTAAATGTTATATAAATCCTCCAAAAGCCTTGACACTGATACTAAGAAGCAAGTTCTCTTAACTCGCCGTGTATCTCCCATGTCTCGTTAAACGAGATTTTCCGGTAGCTTGAATAGATCTTAAAAAAACATACATAAACATCAAGTTGGGATGAATACAGGTGTACTTAGCTCCTTGTTTGAACACGAACTAAGATGTTGTATATGACACACTAAGGTTCTCGAAGAAAATCGTGAAACGTGTCAAATATTACGGGTCGGCGTGAATAATTTTTTTGACCTGCTCAACAACATCAACAAAAATCTTCACTAGAAGCATCCTTGTGTGCTTGATTAACATCTGAATCAACATCAGTAATCGATAATTGAACAACTACTGACATTGATTCTCATAATGCCCTCGTCATCAATTCAATAAAAAGTACACAATGTCGTTCACCTGACACTACTCTTCTGCGACACGTACGATAACGACGACCTCTTCACATCCCCAAAATAAAAAGGAAAAATCTATCTCAAGTTCACTTATATTTACTAGTGTCGCTTATATGCATGCAACTGACAAGCCAACACACTATGGTTGTCGACATATCATATTATAACCGCTCCTCAGCCGAGAATTGAGATCACCTAATCTCATAACAAGGTCTCCCTAATGACTTACACCGAAGTTTTCAAGGATGACTACAATTTATTTCCCTCGCAACACTACACTATGGGGAAACTAACCACAAAAGACTTTTATTAGTCATACTATATGACTACTCCAAATCCAACAGATTTAGAGAGAATTATCATCATGATACCCATGACTGCCAAGAGATCCTACAATAACGCGAAAATCATCAGAATATGACATACCATAATATTTTGGAACCATCTTGTACACTACTGACGAAAAGTTTTGCTGAAGTCGTTAATCACGTCCATGAGGCATGACATTGGAAACCGAAGAAACTCATTATCATCTGAAACACAACTTGAAGATTATCTTATACCAGTAGTTATCCATATACCCGAAGGCATACAATGGGATCCCCTGCAGTAGGACCATTGCACTCTAAGAATCACTAAGAGTACAAAATAATCGATAGGATCATGAAATCTAATGCTCTGATACCAACTAACAAGACCTACCCCAGATTACTGTAGTAATCCAGGATAAGAATTGCGGGACCCGTATTAGAGTATCTAACACTGACTAATCGGTATCAAGTACTCTATCATGAGCAACTAAATTTCAACTGAGAACCTACACTGAGAAGACGAAAGTTGTGGACTGTCATGCCTTGAACTTTGGACGATCACGACTTCAGCCAGCTAACCTACAAACTAGGCAATTTAAAACAAAGGGCCCAGGAAAAGGCATAAAAATATAAAACGTTAGAATGAGTGGACAAAAACTATAAACTATGTAAATATGTAAAACTATAACTGCATGCATTTCTGCTGCTTTTTGTTAAATAATGCGAGTTCAAATATCATAAATCTGAATCCTGATGGAAATGGTCGCTCAAGAGTTTTTTTAACCTGAGTCGACTATTTGTATAAAAACTATGGGTAATGGGTCAGACAAGGCAACCTGACCTCCCCTGACTGGACTATCCGGTATTCAGCCGAACAGTCAGTGCATCGATACAACTAAATAATGTCATCATAAAGAAAAACCTCCAAATTAAAATACTCTGAAACACACTGTAAAATAAATTGAAATACTAAAATGCTGAAAAATGAACTCGCTATCGATTGTGAAAATAAAAATGTCCACTCACACTACTGTGTCGTGATTTCTACCAAGTCAAAGCCTGTCTGTTGGCGTTTCTAAACATCTGTCACTGGCTTCTAATACGTCGTCCTAAAACAACGATTATTATATAATTACTGATGGCCAAAATCATAATGAATAGCTTAGCTCGTTCACCGATGAGCATTACCGTCGAGAACCTCGCATTCTTGAATAATGTGCTTTTCGAACTAATGACGTGCTTTAATCTAATTCTAAATTAAAATACCTGAATCCTTTTTAAAGTCGCAACACATTCATCAAATGTTACACGACTCGAAGTTGAATCGACTATCAACTCAACCGTTTCATATAACCGTAAAATTGTTTAATTAATATCCGATTAACGACACGTCTTAATCAACAACTTCCAAATCAATTCAATAAACTCTTTATTATAATCGGTACAAAATTACAAATGACATAAAATTCACATTAAAACACCCTTTGTTGGAGCGCTGCCATGAACCAGCACAGGCGCCGATGACTTTTTTGGCCACCCGAACACCATACTGTGCAAAATTAACCCAACAACAACTTATATAACTACACCAAAGTCCAATTCGAATTATAAACCACCCAATTTTACCTTTGAACTCAAGAACACAACTTTTCCCAAAAACTTCAAATTGCTGATTCTCCCTCCACGGTTTGAATTAGGACTTTATCTTAGTGTCTTTAGCTTTGTGCTAAGGAGAGCTTGAAACACCAGTAGGTAAGAACCATCAACTCGAGCTTGAAATAATCACCCCCAAAGGTTAGGGTTTGGCAGCTCTTTGCTTGGACATTTCAGTTTAATCCTTGAGAAATGGAGGTTGAAGTGTCGGGGGTTTTCAAAAGGAGGTCGAGACGCAACTTTTGACACCAAGACCACCCGATTTGGTGGTCGGCCGGTCGTTCGTCGCTGGCGATAGTGAGAGGGATGCTAGGAGAGAGAAAGGAGGAGAGAGAAAAAGTCTCATCCGAAAAAGAAAAGTCTGACATTCTATTTTCGGAAAGTCCTATATATACGTGCGAGTTGCGACTAACTGATTTCTGTATAATCATTATAAACTTTTGTTGACCACAATTTCTCCATCGTAACTACGATTTTAACACTTGACGTGGCCACAAACTCGTCTCGATAAACTCTACGACTTTCCTCAATATAATTTCTCAAAATATAAAGTCGTATTTAAACTCGTCAATTTACAACTATTACATTTCCGATAACCTTCCGTTGATCATAACTTTTTTGTCGTAACTCCATTTTCGACATTCTTCGCGTCTACCGACTCGCCTTAACATGTACGTTAATAAACAAATTGAGTTTATATATACCTCATTTAATTGAGAGAACCTAAGCACATTTCTTGGTGCATAAGTGACAAGAGAAACATTGATCTGACATCTCCTGAGGATTGTGTTGTTGATCATCAAGTGTAGCCAAATATAGTCCTCAATTATCTGTGGACGAATACTTTTCTCGATGGTGATGTTGAGCAAGGAGAATGGTTCAATGGCATGCACTTGGAGAGAGTACTTGATCAATAATTATCTCACTTACCATTTCCTCCTCTATGCAAGTATGTAGAAAATAAATAATGATATGAATGATCTTCTGGTACATCCATGTTACATAGATTATTTATTTCTTGAAAAAATATTTAACTTCCAAATTCAATTTTATCTTTTTATATATTTCATTAAAGTTATAGATTATAATTAATCAAAACGAAAACCTATACTCTGTAGATAAAAATTTAAATTGACCTTAGACCCTCAACCCCAATCCCTAAGCCATAAACCTAAACTCCAAACATAAAAAGTTTGATATGTATTAAGTTAAACTAACGTGTTAAGAGATAAAATGTAAAAAAATTATATGTAATCGTCAACCCTAAACTAAAAAATTACATTGAACCATAAACTATGAAATTTAAGTGTGCTATATGAACATGTGATCAAACACTTCTCAATATAAAAATAATTTTGACAATAACTCTACGTAGTAACATGATTATCATGCCATTCATATGTAAACACATATGACCGAATACTCTTATTTAATCAAATTAAGAACTGTTTAAGGAGATTTGTTCTCTATAACTTTCGGTGTGTGTCGTGTCCTAATTAGATACAATTTAGTATAGATAGAGATATAGAGATTCCTTATTATCTCTGGACATTCATTGTAATAGATTGTATCAATCTATATATAAGAAAATCTATCAATGAAAGAGTTACAGTTTACAGTCTATCATATTATTCTCCTTTAACATGTTATTAGGCATGCTCTGAGTTAATAGTTAGCTATCACCACAGAGAAAGAAAAAAAACCTAACCCTAAAACTACACCTCCTACCGCCAACAACAACCTCCCACTGCTGATCTCCACTGTCGGCTCCTCATTCTTCTGGCGACCTTCATAATTCGATCCTCCTTGCGAAGCATACGCTCTAACAAACTTCTCAATTCAACAAAATTGCTCGACTTCCAAAGAACTGCTACAGACGAGCTCATCATCAACGTCGTCCAAATTTTGTACTGGTTATACCAAGCATAACACAAATCGAGATAAATTTTCTAAGCCGTCAATTTTTAGATCTAGGAATAAAACTTACTTCCTGCAAAACCCTACATCTAGGATTGTGATATTGTTTGTGATTATTGAATATCTATACCTAGTTCCTATAGACTTGTATACATAGTGTATGAGTGACGGTCCCGGGGGAGTCACTATTTAAAAAAATAAAAGAAAGAAAGGAAAATTGATCTTATGTGATGGTTAATCACGGTTTCTGGGTTTGAGCCACCGTTTATTGATGATTGATTTTGTGACCATATATCATGGATCACATTTTTATCCATTAAAACTTGATGTTAGTGATCCTGGTTTTTTGATCGATACTAATAAAATCTCTTTGTATTTTGTAGATGAGTTTGAATGAGTCGGTCAGGCCAGAGTTCAACATCTTTGATCTTCAAGGAAATGAATATCATCGCTGGGTCTCCAATGTGGTTAACACATTCATCGAAAAAAGACTCTGCAACACCATTCAACCCACTGGGCCAAATGTTATTCCACCATCAGATGAATCAAAAGCTCAAGCCTTCATATTTTTGAGGCGTCATATTCATTCAACTCTCAAGAAATAATACTTAAAGAAAATAGATCCCCTGGATTTGTGGGATGCTTTGAAGCAACGCTTCGATAATGTGCATGATGCACAACTTCTTGAGTTGACTGCAAGATGGGAAGCCCTTAGGCTTCTAGATTTTCCAAAGATCCAAGATTTCAATCAAGCGGTCTTGGATCTGCAGTCTGATTTGAGCTTCTGTGGGGTGGACAAGTCCGAGAAAGACATAATTGAAAAGTCTTACCTTCCCAATATTTATGAGCACTATTGCTCATCAGTATCAGATTGAGTATGAACATGGGAGGATTCTTACCTTCAGTGATCTCATCAATAACCTAGCCAAAAAGGAGAGACATCATGAGATCATCCTCAATAATAACTCAAGACCAGCTGGTACTAAAGAGCATGAGAGTTACCAAACTGGAGGAAATTCCCGTAAGGACAAAAAAGAACGATCATTCGGAACCTTACAATCGTGGTGGGAGAGGAGGGTGTGGGTGTGGCTGAGGTCACAGCCAAAATCTAACTTGGCATAGAGATCAGAACACCAACTCTAACAAGAACCAATCTGATTAAGCTAATGATGGGCAAAGGAATTCCAATTCTAGAAAATCCACCTACTATTGGTGTGGTTCAACAAAGCATATGCAGAAGCAGTGCCGTGCCAGTAAAGAAATCTAAAACATCTACAAGAGGCATAAGCAGTACTTGGCTCAAGAGTCAAATTTTGGTGGAGATTTCGAGATGGATGCTGATACCAATCTCGTGACTGCAGAGGACAAGGAGACGGATTTAGTTACTCCGAATTTTGAATAGCCTATCTAAAATGCGGTTATCTCTGTAATAGATTCAAGTTTTATTTATTTATTTTGGCTTGTGTTTTTTTTTTCATTTTTCTTAAGACTATTGTCTTGGTTTTTATTTTAATTTTTGGATAAGAACATCTATGATGTAATTTTTAGTTGGCAAGTAATAGAATTTTCTCTATTTTTTGGTTTATGAAAGTGTTGAGAATGTTATTTTGCTACTCATTCAGTGTATGGTTTGATGTTTACAATATTATAAGGCATAATGACACAATGATACAGTAAAAACAAGACACAAAAAAGAGGATGTTTTGATCTCAGAAATTATTCGACCCATCGAGATTCTTCTCGACCCGTCGAATGCTCCGTTCTGGATCGATTGATTGCTCTATCTCCGTTTAGGTCTAACTTCAACCTGTCAAGGATACCATTCGACCCGTTGAAGATAGATATCGAAAAATCGATATCGTTTTTAGGTTTTCTTCGACCCGTCGACACATTAGCTCGACCTGTCGAATGTATGCTTCTGGACAAACTTTCAACCTGTCAAAAATTTACATCGACCCGTCGAGACTTGGTATCGAAAAATTAAATTTTATTTTGGATTTATTCGAGTCATCAAGAGGTTTACTCGACCCGTCGAAGGTTATATCCGGTTTTGTGGTATTTTTATGTAGGGGTCATCATTTGGCCCGTAGGCCGGTGGAGGCTCGCAAGCCCGTGGGCTAAAAGCCCGGTCCGGCGCGGAAAAAAGCCTGCAAAAGCCCGCCAAGGTGGTTGCTGGGCCGGACTAACTTGGTTTAGAGATTTAAAGTCCGGCCCAGCCCGCGGGCCCGACCTGCCAAAAACCCGTCAAGGCCCGTCCCGTCAAAGCCTGCAATTTTTTTTATATATAAGATAGTAGTACATATATCATTATACCTACACTTATATATATATATATAATATAGTGACTAGTACTATATAGATATATATTTTATATTTGTGTATGTCTATATTAATATATTACATATACATATATTGATCAAATATTGCAATTCCATATATAGTTATATTTGTGTATCTATTTTATTATTAAATCATTGTTTAGAGTTTAGGATAAGTTACGGTTTAGGTTTAGGGTAAGTTAGGGTTTAGGGGATTGAGATTTAGGGTAAGTTAAGGTTTAGGAATTTTGAAGTTTAGAGTAAGTTAGGGTTTATGTTTTAGGAATTTTGAGGTTTAGAGTAAGTTAGGGTTTAGGGTTTCATTGTATTTTTTTTTATCGATTTACCTTACACAGTAAAACAGTAAATATAATAGATGGTTCAGATTAGATCTTGTAATTTTTCAATGGCGAGAGTTTAATTGAGAGTGTGAAATGACATCAATACCCTTCTCTTATATATTGCTTATTTTTCCATGGAGAAACTAGATAAATCAAATTTTTATGTCAATTTTTTTGACACTATGAGATAGATATGTAATTTACAAGAATGTGTGTTAAAATTTTGATCTTAAAAAATTCCTTTAGGGATGGGTAATTTACGTTTTAGTTGTAAGGGTACTACGGTCACATTTAGCGAAACTCATAGATGTAGGTCTAAATCAAGTCCAAAATTTATAAAATTTTAACGGCATGCTTAGAATATTATGAACAACCAATCTGACAGTCAGTTTTGTAAAATGATGATACATGATCGATTACGTTTCACAAAGGTCTTTCAACTCATATAACCAAGGAATAAAGGTAAGAACATTAGTGTGCATATAGAGAATTCAAGCAATATAAGAATTAAAAATGTTTTAACAATAAAGAAGGCCATATATAATAGTTCACCTTGTAATAAAAGACACCGTACGTAAAAATTAGTCTAATCGAAGTACGTTTGGATCCCAATCAATACAGTTAAATAAAATTTGTGAAAACACTAAAATACACTCATCTTATTTTCCTTATTTTCCTATGGGAGGAGTAGATAAATCAATTTTTTATGTCAATTTTTTTTGACACTATGAGATAGATATGTATTCCATAAGAATATGTGTCCAAAATTTGATGTTAAAAAATTATTTTCGGGAGGGGTAATTTTCGTTTTAGTTGTAAGAGTACTACGGTCACATTTGGCGAAATACATGGATCGATGTCTAAATCAAGTCCAAAATTTATAAAATTTTAAAGGCATGGTTATAATATTCTAACCAATCAATCCAACAGTCAATTTTATAAAATAATTAAAAATGTCCGATTAAGTTTCACAAAGGTATTTCATTCTATATAACAAAGGAACAAACGTAAGAACATTAATATACATATGGAGAATTCAAGCAATATGAGAATTAAATATGTTTTAATGATAAACGAGGACATGTAGAAAGGTCCATCTTATAGTGATAAACACCGTACGTAAAATTTAGACTCGTCGGAGTACGTTTTAACCCCGGTGCATGGATGAAGGTTACGTTTATTTTGAAATGTCTTAATTTTTTAATAATTAAATCCCGATAGGCCCGGCCCATAAAAGCCCGCAAAGGCCGGCAAAACCGCTTGAATGGATCGGGCCCAGATCCTTATATAAAAGATAAAGCCCGGCCCGACCTGGCCCGTAAATATTAAAATGTTGTTGAGGCCCGGCCCGGCCCGGCTCGTCCCGGCTATACATGGGTCGGGCCGGGATTTTTTCCGACCCCTATTTTGATGTATCTTACATCGGTTTTCTTGGAAAAGGATAAAAAAAATTGACCCCTTGGAATTCTACACCAGATGTAGTTTTACATTGGTTTATGTCATGCCATATCAGTACTCAACTAGGGTCACATCCCTATAAAAATCTTTAAGTGCTTACTTGAAGTGTATGCCTGGTCTTTAGTTTAAAGACTCATTTATTTACATTATTTTTGTAGATGTCTCAAGGCGAGATTGAGTGTCTTGCAGATAATGGTATCACCCACACAATTCTGTGGAATAAGTAATTGTTTGTGGATCTTTTTCTATATAAACCCTCAATGACTACCATGATAGGTGTAACGCCGGTTATTCAAGGGCGTGGTTCAGCAGAATTTTTGTTGCCTCATGGTACAAGATTGATTATCACTGATACCTTATATGTGCCAAAGGCAAATCAAACATTGCTAAGTTTCAAGGATATTTGTAGATTGTCACTTCAATGAGACATAATTCCCGACGTTGGGGGAGGAACAAATGTATCTATTCCAGTTCAACGTTAAGAATTGACTTGGTCTAATCCCACTATGTCTCATCATGATCCCCGCATATCTTAGAGTGATATTGGAGTACAAAGATTACTTGATCTTCAGAAAGTAGCAGACTTTATGCCTAACTCCTTTATTGATATCGCTAAAGTGACGATATTAGAAATACATGTTGCAAACATTCGTGTAAGGTTAGAAATCTCAAGAAAAGGATTGGTTAGTACCAACACTGGGCAAGGAAATGTTCCTCCTACCCCTGTGGAAGGTGTTACGTTGGTCTCGGCTCCCACCAGAAAATGGGGGAGACCAAGAAAATCTACTAATGAGCCGCCAGTTAAAAGGCAAGTCATCGAGGCACAAAATGATCCATTCATCAGCAAAATTGTGAATCCTTCACATGAGATTGTCTCTGACTACAGTTATGTCCTTGAATCATAACTGGCATATCTGAGGGACGTCTCAAAACCTTTTGTGATGTCGGAGAACAAAGAAATCTCGCTTAGAACAAATGATGTGCGCGTTCTTATGGATAAATCTTCTATGTTAGTTGATGATTCCTTATTCCATCATTCAGGAGATAATAGATGACGATGAAGTGGAACCTCACTCTGTAGCACATTGCCAACGAATAGTGTATTGGCCAAATTAAAAGGTAGCAATCCAGACTGAACTATACTCTCTAAATAAAATGCAGGTTTTTAGTCCGATAGTGTTATACCCACCGAATATTAAGCCGATAGGACATAAATTGGTCTTTGTTCGAAAGCGTAATGAGAAGAATAAGGTCTAGCGCTATAAATCTAGACTAGTGGCACATGATTTCTCTCAACGCCCTGGAATTGATTATAAGGAGACTTATTCTCCGGTTATGGACAATATCACATTCCACTACCTGATAAGTTTGGTAGTGTCCAAGAAATTAAATAGGCAGCTTATGGATGCGGTTAATGCATATTTGTTTGGGGATCTTGATTCAAAGATATATATAAGAGTGTCAGATGACATTGCTATATCCAAATCAAGTAACTTTAAACCAAAGAGTGCTCATATAATCAGATTGAGACGTTCACTATATGGATTAAAACAATCTGGTAGAATGTGGTATGCACGTCTTACTGACTACTTGATTGGGAATGGATATAAGAATGATGACTTATGCCCTTGCGTGTTCATTAAAACAACAAGTTCAGGATTGACTATAGTAGTTATCTATGTGGATGATATGAACATCATCGGGACTCTTAACGAGATCAATGAGGCAGTTGGCTACTTGAAATCGGAATTTGAGATGAAAGACCTTGGTAAGACTTGATTTTTTTCTCAGATTAAAGCTGGAACATCGAGTTGGTGGAATCTTTATTCACCAGTCTGCTTATGTCCAAAAGATGCTACAACAATTTAATATGGATAAAACACACCATGTTAGCACGTCAATGGTTGTTCGCAGTCTGGACCCCAAGAAGGATCCATTTTATTCGTTAGATGATGATGAGGAAGTCTTAAGAGCTGAAATTCATTATCTTAGTGTTATTGGAGCTTTGTTGTATTTAGCTCAGTGCACACGTCCAGATATTGCCTTCTTAGTGAACTGTGGGCTAGATTTAGCTCTGCGCCTACGCAATATCATTGGAATTGAGTTAAATAAATCTTTAGACACTTGAAGGATTCCATTGAATTGAGTTTATTCTTTCCTTACAAAGAGTACATAGAGAAATTGGAAGATCTTGGAAAATGGATGGTTGAGTCACAGCATACAAGTTCTAACACCTTCGATCCGTCGAGTAGATCTTTCGACCCGTTGAAACTAGTGAACTGTGATAACCCAAGGGCATCATTCGACCCGTCAAAACTGATACTATAGATCGAACAAAACCATTTGTTCGACCCTTCGAGTGAGGACTTCGAACCGTCAAACTCATCCCCTGTTGTGAGCAGTTTTACTGCAATCCCCTATTCTGAAACATCGGTTGATATGTTGGTCAGATTTGCTGATGTTGGATACCTCTCTGACCCACACAAAAGTCATTCATAGACTGGTTATGTTTTCACTATGGGAAACACGACGATTTATTGAAGATCAACTAAGCAAACCCTTGTTGCTACTTCCTCGAATCATTCATAAATCATTGCTTTATATGAAGCGGTTAGAATGTGTCTGGCTTAGGTCAGTTATTCATGATATTCGAGGGTCAAGTAGATTACCATCTACTACAACAGCTCCCACTTGCATATTTGAGGATAATGCGGCATGCATTGAACATATGAAGTTGGGTTACATTAAGAGTGACAATACAAACCATATATCGCCAAAATTCTTTCAATCAGCAACAACAACTGTTGAATATCCATGTGAACCAGGTGGGTTAGGCAGATAATGTTGCGGACTTGTTTACCAAGTCACTACCTAAATCTACATTTGTGAAATATGTGAGACGCATTGGTATGCGCAGGTTATCTAAACTCTATGACTGAGTTTATAGTTAGGGAAGTTACATTTATGTAGACATTAGGGGGAGTCTACATCACATGTAGTAACATTTGTAGTTGATGCGTTCTACTCTTCTTCCCTTAGACCAAACTTTTTTTTATCCATGAGTTTTTTGTTTGTTTGACGATGTTTTTAATGAAGCAACAAGTCATACATATTTTCTAAGGCCATCGACACAAGGGGGAGTATTTAAGGAGATTTATTCTCTATAACTTCTGGTGTGTGTCTTGTTCTAATTAGATACAATTTAGTATAGATAGAGATACAGAGAATCCATGTTATATCGAGACATTTATTATAACAAATTGTATCAGCCTATATATAAGACATTCTATCAATGAAAGAATTACAGTTTACAGTCTATCATATTATTCTCCTTTAACAAGAACTAGATAGTTAGTCGGTCACAAATCACAATAGAAACTTTCTCACTTTGTATTTAATTAAGCTTTGATTTGAAACAAATAAATTGAGAGTTTCAAATCAATCATGCATACTATAATCATTGTATGTTGATATCATGTAAAAATCATGAAAGTTTCTATTCTAGAATTCTAGAATAATACTATAGACTGTAAATTGTAACTCTTTCATTGATAGAATGTTTTATATATATGCTGATACAATCTATTACAATAAATGTTCCGATATAACATAGATTCTCTGTATCTCTATCTATACTAAATCGTATCTAATTAGGACAAGACATACACCGAAAATTACAGAGAATAAATCTCCTTGAACAAATATACTTTAATCAAAATATTGAGTAAAATTCATGTAAAACATCACGAAAAGGAAAGTGGATTATTTTTCCTTATATAATCATGATCGACATACCTTGTTCTTTTATATACATTTAATTTTGTGTGGCACAAAAAATGTCAAGAATTTATTTTCTCTACCATGATCTTTGTCATTAAAATTTTTATTTAAATTAAACACAATTAATGGTGCAATTAAAAAATCACTATTAACTAATTTTTTCCGATAAACATTAATTAATTTTCTTGTAGAGATATTGTTATATATAGATAACTTCTAAACATGAAAATCTAATAACTATAAGATATATAGGGTATGATAGTCTTAATTTTGATTGAGTTGATATGTCAAAAAAGTAATGATTTGGACAAAGAAAAAATGTCATGTAGACTTTGAGACCTACATCTCATGACCTCATTGAGTCACAAAATTATTTCTTTATAATAAATTTGCATTCAATTCATTTAATTCTGTTGAAGATAAAACTCTTTCCACCAGGAATGTAAGATGAGATCAAATATGTGAATCCCCAGAGAGAGAGAGAGAGAGAGAGAGAGAGAGAGAGAGAGAGAGAGAGAGAGAGAGAGAGAGAGAGAGAGAGGAGAGAGAGAGAGAGAGAGAGAGAGAGAGAGAGAGAGGTATTTTGGCTTGTTTAATGGTTCGAGTCATTGCTTCTATGTTTTGGGTTTGAAGCTCATGTTCTTGGTTCTCTAAATATTGTATTAGTTGATTTATTAATATTATGTGAATGTTCCTTGTCCTTATCTTCTTCTCTTTTTTTTCTAAAAATTAAACAAGTAAACTGAAAATTCAAAACTTTAAGTAATAACTTGAAGAACGACCCAAAACGTTGCAAACTAAATACAAATTTGTCCTCTATATGACTGTTGAAATCGTTATTGGTTTACTTCATATTTACTTCTCCGGAGAAGTGCTAGAACAAAAATGCATGATCAATATGTAGTTGACATAAACATTTCAAGATTTAATGTTGCAATGAGTATATATATATATTTTTACAAATTTAAGAACAAGTCGTTAATTTGATATTCATATTGACTATTTAGTTCAATTAACTTTATGACATAAAAAAAGTATCATAATTTTGTTTTAAATGTATTCGTTTTTTATTAATGTTATAATTTCATATAATTAGTTATAAGTAACTTTTTAAGATGAATCACATTACCTATTAATTACCGTAGCTTAGTTACCATATATACTCTAGCACGCAGGGTGATTTATACAAATGCACGCATGCAAATTTTGATAAGACGATGTGCACTCAACTAATTATTTAAGGCTAATTAAAACATGCATGCTAATTGATATAGGGTTCAAGTTTTCTAATCCATATATATATATAAGCGGACAAGCCAATTAAGCTCATCCCAACATTCTTCCATTCCATCTACCTAGCTCACCTCTAGAGTCAAGACAATTGACGCCTATTAAAAAAACACGAGACAATGCTAGGTTCGGGTTCGGGTTCGGGTTCGGGTTCAAAGAGGTCAATTTGTGGTTGGATATCCAACTTACCAGAAGTGATATGGAACAGCATGAGAGAAATGAATTACAAAGATGGTACCTTAGAATACCTTGGGGATGTAGAGTTAGGCAATTCTCATCTGACTCTGGCTGATGATCTACTTATAGAGAAATTCAATGAGGAAGAATTGATGCATGTGGAGGGTAAGAAGAAAGAGGCACTGGTAATGGATTTGCTTTTTTATACAGAAGATCCCCAAACTAAGAAGCCTATGCAATGTTATACTAGCCTTATAGAGCTGAAAGTATTGTCCAAGCTGGGGAAACTAGATGGTAGCACTAGTACCACGTATTCTTTGAAACGTAGAAGAACAAATGGTGATCTCATGGGTTTGGAATCTATAATTGGAGAACACCAGAAGGCTGAATTGTGGTCATTTAGATACGGCAAAAATAGGGAAGAAAACAAGTTTTGTCTTACTCTGCATTTTAAGGATAAGGATCAGGAGACATCAAAAGAAGGAAGTAGATTTATATATACAGACATACCATAAATAGAAATTAATAAAATTCCTATATACAATATTTAGAATGAAATATTACGATATATGTAATAAAGTCAATAAGTCAGCTTTTCTCGTCTTACAATCAGGGGCGGATCCAGGATTTTGAAACTCCGTGGGCTACACTGTGTTGCGCACATTTTTTTTTTTGAGGTTTGTAACCCGTAGGAGGCTCATTCTCACGCCTTTCTTATTATAATTTAAAATACATATATCGGGGGGACATAAAACCAAACCCCGAGAATAAAAATGTCAACATTCATTAACTATTACATAATGATTGAAAAACAATAATAACTAACTAAATTTTACCCTCCGAGGCCCATTAACTTCAAACTCAGTAATAATAGAATCATTATCAATACTATCAGCATACTCCTTTTCAATCCTGAGAAGCATCAAATCATCAAGGAACTCATCTTCCATCTTATTTCGAAGTTCATTTTTTATGAACTTCATACATGAAAATGCTCTCTCTGTTGTGGCAGTAGAAACAGGAAGAGTCAACACAAGACATATTAACCTGTAAATCATAGGATAGAATGCTGACTTTCCTGTTTCAACTAGTCGCCGACAAAAATCCGAAACAGTTGTTGTCTTGTTAAATCTTATATCCCTCTGAATATCTACCAGAAAATATCCACACTCCATATCAAGAGAAAGCAAATCAATAGATGTAAAATCTCGAGGATAGAACTTCGAAGCAAGACAACAAACATGTTCAGAATTGAATGCTTCAAAACTGTTACGAGGATCAAATGTAGAACAAAGAACAAGAAGCTCCAATGAAGTTTCTGTGAATCTATTATCCAACTCTGTCAACTGCAAATCTATGACAACATTGAGAATATTAACTCGATAATAATTCTCATTTGTGATAAAGTTCCTTTGTTGGCACATCCTGGGTGAAGAACCTACCATGTAAGGATCAGACATCTCTGGCATAAAAACATCATGCTCTTCACAAAATAATTCTACCTTCTTTATCAAATCAACCCAACCACTTTCTCTCATTTCTTGAAGCTTTGATTTTGTTATAGAAAGAAAACTCAATGCATTTAAGATATCTATTGCTTTTTGTTGCAATGCATGGCAAAAAAAGTCGGTAATTTTCATGACATCATGCATCAAAAGCAAACAGAACACAAAATCAAAATTCTTTAGATGCTTACCGACACTCTGTGCTCCACCTCTTATGTCATTGGAAGTTCCATGCTCAACCAAATATGCAAGAGTTATTCTAGTTGCTTCAAATAAGTTAATCAAACTTGAAATGGAACGAAGATGTGAACTCCAACGAGTAGCTCCTGCTCGCTGCAAACTGCGAGTCTGATTACACCCTGAACCAGTCTCATTAGTACCAACAGCTACTAAATGTGCAATTTCTTCTTCTCTAACAGTCTTTAACATTGAATGTCTTTTCGCAGAAGAATCAACAAAATTCACAATCAAATTGAGCATTGAAAAGAACTCCCAAATGTCTTTCACTCCTGAGGCCACAGCATTTAAAGTTAATTGTAGACGATGAGCAAAACAGTGCACATAGTATGCATAGGGACACTCCGCCAAAAATAGTGCTTGGAGACCATGAAATTTACCCTTCATATTGCTAGCACCATCATACCCTTGCCCACGCATATTTTCCACTAGAAGATCATACTGCGCCAACACTCTAGTAATCTCATTCTTCAGAGTTAGAGAAGAAGTCTCTGAAACACTTGTAACTTTAAAGAAACGTTCTCTAACTAACCCAACACGATCCACAAATCGAAGAATGATAGCCATTTGTTCTTTCTTAGACACATCAACAGACTCATCAGCAAGAACACAAAATTTGGCATCTCCTATTTCCTCACGAATCTTAGCTCTCACTTTGTTGGCAAGAATATTAAGAATCTGCTTCTGAATAGTAGGAGAAATATACTTGGCATTCCCAGGAGCTTGTGAGACAACTTTGCAAATTTCATCACTTATCCTTGTATATGAATTCACAACTGCATTAAAGTTACCACTGTTGAAAGAGCCAACTGATTCATCATGCCCTCTAAATGCTTGTCCTTGTTGTGTTAGCAACCTCACTGCTTCTATTGTGACAACTAGACGAAGACGGTGATTTGCTCTATCTTGTGATGATTGTGTGTTGATTACTCTCTCAATATGCTGAGCTGGGTTTCTTAGAACTTCCCATCTATACATGTTAGCATTATGTATGTCCCCAACATGACTGAGAAGTCTAGACTGCTTGGTATTAGCATTCTTCCAACCTTGACACCCCTCCTCGGTGAATGCCGGATGATGAGAGGGATAAGTATCAAAAAGAAAACAAGGAAAACAATATACCTTGTCAAAACATTTAGAATACTCAAGCCAAGGCCAATCCTTGAACCATTTGAAGTTAAATCTTCGACCTTGACTTCCATCATAAGATACAGGATACTTATCCAATTTGGGTTGACATGGTCCTAAAACCACATAGGCTCTTCGAATATTTTCACGATCATTAAAAGGATAAGAGCATATAGGACGTCGTATTCCCGGATCACGCTCAAGAGAATTGACATTATCATTTTCTTCCACCCCAATTGTTTGATTTGGACATTCTTCAAATATATTATCCGGCAAAGGATCAGCTGCGTTATCATTCATAGAATTTTCAGCGACATTCCTACTCACACTCCCACTCTCGCTTGATAGGCTCTCATTTGCAAACCATGACAATAGAGTTTTGTACCGCTTAGGTTTGCTGCGATTAGGCATTATAGAGAAAAAAGAGCTATACGTTTCTCAGCTGAAAAAAAAATAGACAATATTAGCCATTTGTATAACTGCCTTGTAGGAATCATATCAGCATTGGAGGAAACATGCTAATGCTAACATAGAAACTGGTTCCGAGCAACAAGTCGATTCATCAAATTCTACAGAACAGCAAGTGAACAATGCATCCTCAAACACAAATAACAAATCTGATGCAGGCCAGAATGAAAATGACAGTGCTGTTCAAAACAATGACGGTGCAAATGGCAATGGTAATACAGATGCAGGCAAAAATGAGAATGACAGTGCTGTTCAGAGCAACACAAATGATTTAAACAATTACTAAACCAATTACTAAACCCAATTGTCAGTAGACCCGAATCTAGTTGTCTAACTCAATCCAATTATCACCAAACTAAACTGCTTTGACAAACTAAAGAGCATGGTAATCAAAGACAAAGTAATAGACACAGAGATACACAATATGGGACATCAAGTGAATGAAGTGATGTTTGGAAATAGCTTAGGTTTACTAAGATTAGTCTGTATTTAGAATACTCGGCTACTGGAACTGTATAACCTGTATTTAGAATACAAAACTCATTTTCACAAAACTCATTTTCACAAAGGGCTACAGATCTTCATCTTCTCATGAAAAACGCGAATTTCATCAAATTCATCAAATTTCAAATCCCCTTAATTTCCTTGTGAGGAAAACAGAGAGTAACTTTTAAACTTTAAGTTGAGCAGATTAAACAATTCAAGTAAAAGCATAAACTTTAAGTTGAGCAGATTAAACAATTCAAGTAAAAGCATAAACAATTCAAGTAAACTCACTCACCAGACAAAAAGCTTGAGTCCTGGCAGCTCAAAGCTTCCAACTTGAATATGTCAAACAAGAAACATGAACCCGTCTGGGATCTGGGTTTCAAAACTTGTCAGCTTATAGGAAACTTCATAGAGAGTTGAACAGTTTGGACCGACGCACCGACCAGTCGGGGGAAGCCGAGTAGTGAGAAAGGGGTAGAGACGAAGTGCGGTGACAAGTGTTGGGCCGTGATGGAGACTGGATGGGAGATGGCGATTAACTGGGTTCGATTGCTGAAAGATGGAAGAGTGGGATCTGTTACTAATTTTTTTTTTTGGGCTTCCTCAAAAATCAGCGTGGGCTGCAGCCCACACAGCCCATAGTGTGGATCCGCCACTGCTTACAATGCAATTTCAATGTCTCTAGCTCCAAGCTTGGATTAAAATTTGACTTGAAATTTTATTTATTGCCATCGAAAATAGTACTCATGTTAATCTCGTCATTATATAGACAAAATTACCCAAAATTGTTTCTCCCGCTTTACATCTAAGAGAACAATTTTTTGAGATATTTTTACATTTTTTAAAATTATTTTCTTCGGTGACTCTGATATAAGAATTTTAATTCTCACTAACATATTATGATGAATATACCCTCAATTTAATTTATGAATTACTTTATGTCATTATTTTTTTATATCCTCTTCATTAACCAATGACTAGACTCCGGCGACGTTGATCGTGGACCACCAACGTTGATCGTTGACTGAATTTCGGCGACCGATGACCAAATTTCGGTGACTTTAACCATTGATAGTCAAAGTCTCTAGACTCAGTGTCAGTATTTTAGGTTCAACTGAATATCAGTTTAGAATCATCTAAATATTAGACGAGGTTTATTCATCTGAGTGTCAATTTAGGTTCAATTCACTGTCAATTGAGTGTTAGTTTAGATTAATTTGAGTGTCAATTTCAATTAATTTGAGTATCAATTTAAGTTTAACTTAATTAGAATCAATTTAAATTTAACTTAGTGTCAGTTTCGATTTAATTAAGTGTCATTTTAAGTGTAATATACACTAACAAGGTCATTACAAGTTTAGGTTCACGAGAAAGATAGATTACAAGTTTACAATAAAATCAAACGGCAAACAATTAACATTTTCTTATATCAAAACAATCCACAAACGATTACGAGTAAAAGATTTGGCTGCGAGAAATGCAAACGAAAATATTGTAAAGAAGGACATTCATTTCAAGAAAGTATATATCGATAAACTACAGTATCAAATGGGACCGGACGACATTAGGACTTAGAAAAATAAGAGCCAAAATCAAATTTGATATAAAATTCGTTATAACTTCAGTGAATAGAAGATACAGAATGGAATCTTCCATACTTTATCAATTCACACCCACCAATATAACAAGTTTTGGACAAATACAATATGTGTTGAGTTAAAATAGAAGTATACTGTCAACAACTTAACATGAGAGACAACTTACGTCTCCTAATTTTATCCATCGGCATTGACAATTGCAGCTTCCCATTTGCAACGTACACAATGTGCGACATCCAGTTCTCCGAGCAGTAACCTCAGGTTGATCAAACAGTAACCTCATCGTGCATGCAAGCCTTCACTTCTCAAGCTCTTTAAAAATGAAGGACATATCGCAAGATCAGAATGACTACTTGAACAAAGTGCAAAATGTAGATGGGTTGTGAAGTGAGCTCGATCACTCGATTCTTCCTTACTCCATATATACGCCGTGGAGCTTCCGAGGATGGATTGCATTGTCACAGTTGAAGTTAGGCCTGTTAATGGGGTGGATTTTGATCCGGATTCACTCCAGACCCTTATATATTAGACGGATCTCGATCTAATTTTTGGACCCGTTGATCCGTTTGTGACCTGGATCCGTTGACTCGTTTATTTAATTGATCGGATCCGGATCACAAGCGATTCGATCCGTTTATGATCCGCCCGTTTTTTTTTTTTTTTAACTTCTTAAATATAATTTACTTTTATTTACATAAATGAAATAATTTTAATTTAAAACTCTTTTTTTTAAAAATAAAAAATAAATATATTTAGCAAAGTTATATAAAATTATTAATAAATTAAAAGATTAAAAATCTAAAATAATTTATTTCTTGTCAAGTTCCTCAATGTAAATGGATTTTTTTTTTTTGCCTCTCTAGTTTAATTTAATGAAATATTTTGGTTATATAAAGAGATCATGTAACATATTGATAATAATTAACAAATTAATAAAAGAAAGAAATTTAGTAATTAACATATTGATAAACGGGTCCAGATCCGCTCCGTTGATCCGTTAATCCACCGGATCTGGATTTGATTATTAAATATTCGCCAGATAAACAGGGTGAGTCGGGTCTAATTTTTTCTCTTCTTAAACGGATTCAAATCTAAGTTGATCCGGTCCAACTCTGTCCCATTGACAGACTTAATCGAAGCCATTGTGATATGAATATAAGCACAAATTAAGATGAACAAAGTATAGGCCAAGGGAAAATGGGATAGGTCGCTTTTGAGGTTGAAGAAGAATGTTACTGCTGTGGAAAGTAATTTGCCTCGGTGGAAATTTGACGAGTCGTACGTGCATGGAGCTCAACGGTGCTCATTTTGGCATCAAGTTCTCACTCATTTAGCTCCATTACTCACTTGGTGTCTGTTTGTCCACACAACATATAGTTTTGTAAATGTTCATTTGGTATGGGAGACGTACGTGGCTTCCTCACAGACCATGACACCACACAATGCAGACCCACCCGTCACCAATATTTTCCTTCTCATTGAACTGCAAATATGGCATTATGGGCTATTTAGCATCCTCGACTCCCAGAGAATACGGTACGTACTTACCAAAGTTAGCATCTTATGGAACAAGGAAGGAATCCCTAAATCTAGGCCTCGGACGTTAGAACTGAACTACAAAACTGATTCGAATCAGAATCACACGATTTGGTTCGGTTCAAAATTTTAAAAAATATATTTTTTTAGGAATCAAATCGTATTCGGACGGTTCGATTTGGTTTCGGTTCCTCGTTTTCATTTTACAAGGAACCGTCGAAAATCGTCTATAGTCCATATTTTAATTTCATATTAAAATTATATGATTTGTATAATCATAAATGACGGATTTGTTCTTTTATTTGTCACTCAAATTACCAAATTATTCGGTATGTCATTTGTTATGTTGATTATGTCATTCAGATGGCTTATTTGGTCATCATCAGATCATGGATCAACCCCCTTTTATGAAGTTGTATGATATTTTTATTTGTTTATGTCACTTAACACTAGAACTACGAAATATATTTGTATGTTAATGTTAATCAGTAAATGTGTTCTGATGAGTATAGACTTATATAAAGTAGAAGCAATAATCATATATATTTGTTCTGTTCCAAATTGATGAACTGTGGAATTGAATCGATTCAACTGTGGAACCAAATCGATTCTTGAATCGATTCAATTCCAAACAATTCTGTCTTTTAAATATAAAGAATCAAATCGTATATACTAAACAGTTCAGTTCTAGTTCCTGAAAATTTTGATAATAACCGAACCATTCCCAACCTAACAAAATCTATACATACGTACGAGGGAAAACGTTTATATCTCGTCAGGGAGAATTTAGAGCAATGGAAATGGAAAAGGTCAAAGACTGTCTGTACAAATATGTTCTCATCATATGTCGGCAGATGGCTTGTTTAAGCACGCATATATTCAAAACCCTCCTAATTTGCAGCTTGATTGCTAGGCCGTTCTCCTTCACTCTTGTAATCTTGTTATAAAAAGTACAGGTCAAAAATTGAACCAAAAACTAACTTTCTTTGTATTTGTTGAACAACAAGTAAAGATAAAAGACATCTTGGCTTTTGTGTTTTTTTTTTATATTTAATTTTGATTAGAAAATAGAAAAAACAATAAACAATCACTATTTAACCGATCAATTCATAGCTTCAATAATTTGGAAGCTAGCAAACTAGTTATATACCACCTGTAAATTGCTATTAGTATCCTGGCATAGAAACTCTAGGTTCCCTTGCGGTGGTTCCAACTAAGAAGCGGTTGGGAGTTCTGGATGTCAGAGTTGGTGTTGAGATGATGGAGTTTGTGGGCAGGCAAAGAAAACGCCCGAATAGAAAATGACTGTAGCGGATATGTGAAAAGGGTGATTGGCGAGAGGAGGTGAGAGAGATAAGGTTCGGGCAGAGTCGATCCCGATCGGATGAAGGCGGCGGTTAGGCACGACGAGGCCGCTTCCATGACTTTAGGATGCACCGGGGATCGAGAAGAGATCAAAGGAGGTGCGGACTTGTTCCGGGTTGGCACACACACAGTGGTCATGGGTCAAAGAAAAATCGATGCTGGCGGTGGAAGATGATCTCGGCTTGCGCTGACAGGTTTGAGCCGGCGGAGACCAGAAGCCGGCGACGACTCAACATCGACAACAGCGACGACCCGGGTTGGTGGCGGCGGCAGCCATGCGACTCCCAAAAACGTGGGAAGTCAAGATCCCAAATGGGCTTTGGGTCAAACTACTTTTGGGCCTTTATCACCATGATAGGATGTTGGGCTTCTCAAATTGATGGGAACTCTTATGAGGCCTTTTGGGCCACATGGCTTTGGTGGAGCGGAATGCAGTTTTGGTTCCGGACCTGGAAACCGGGCATCATCTTTGAGAAGGTCCAGCGTTGCCCCACACTAGAAACTTGTTAGGACCATAAATGTGTTCCAATTATGTACCTAACTTTATGCTTAAAGCTTGCTTTCTTGGAATAAAACATCGTTTTTAATACATTTCCTTGTTATGTTAGGAAATGGAGAGTTTGCAAGGAAACGCGCTAAAAGATGGAGATTGATCACTTTTTGAAGAATCCAAGCAAGTTTCCTAAGCACTTGGAGAAGAAGGAGCAAAAATTGAGAAAAGGACGAAAAGTCAACTGCCGGTCAAAGTCAACACCAGCCGGTCAACAGTCAATTCCGGCGAATCATTGCCGGAAGGTGTCAAGGCCCAAGACTTCAAGTCCAAGCCCACAAGCCAAATTGGAGAAGATATTTTGAAAAGTCACAGTGCCACTCACATGTTGGATGAGTCATCTTTGGACCACCAACATGCCCCCTAAAATTGTGGATCATGTCTTAAGTTATTTTTGAATTATTTCAAAGCCAAAATACCTCTCCAAAACCCCTAGGGTCGAGCTCCCTTGGACACCATAACATAACTCACTTAAATTTTCAGATTCTCATAATTTTTCTCTCTCTCTTAAGCCTCCATCCATTCCCCATTAAAAAAGTCATCTTCTCTACCTCTCAAACACCCATGGCACCACCAAAAAGCTTAAAAACCTCCATTACCATCATCATACTTTCATCTACATCACCATTCCTCTAGTTTTTGGTGGGTGACTCAACTCTTGGAGCTTGAAGCAAGATTGGAGCAAGAAGGAGAGAAGAGCTAGAAGAGCTTGGAGCATTTTGGGGACTCTTGGTTATTTCTCATTCTACTTTGTATTTCAATCATGTATCTAGACTCTATGCTTGTTATGGGTAGTGAGTAGTAGATTTTGGGAGGCTAGGGTTAGAACCCAAGCCATGTGATGTGATGAACATGTCTTGGATTATGTATGTTTCATGGTTTTAGTGTATGTTATGAAAAATTGTGTTGTGAATTAGTTCATTGTGTGATTGTGGTATGTTTATATGCTTGATCTTGTCGTGTAGTTCTCATATGCATGTGTTGACTCTAGCTAGGTTGATATATATGTTAAAGGACTTAAAAATGACCCTTGAATGAATTAGTTACTCATTTAAGGAAAGATGAGCATGTAAACATGATTAGGGTATTATCTATGAGATTTATCATAAGATTTGATTTCCTAGCACTTAGCATGAACTAGAGCTTCTTCGAGTCTCTACAGACTTGAAGGACTCTAGTTAGGTACACATTAAACCCAAAAGATTATTGTGGCAAATAGTAGATTCACTTGACTCGTAACTCATTAGGTGCGAGTTGAGGGAATCACATAGACTTCCTCTCGGATTCTCCAATAGAGATTCGAGAGGGGAACCTTTCCACATAATTCACACGATATGCTTATTGACTTCACAACGTGACATACAATCAAGATGCGAGCTCCAAAATGGCTTGAGTCTTGGAATTCACATTTTAGTGATGGTCTAGCTAGCAAAGTGGCAAGTAGGAAAGTCCTTCCCACCTAATCTTAAACTCTTCACATCATGAGATAGTACGTGATGGGCATTTGTTAGTCAAATCAAGTGGTTATGCCAACTAAAACACACATGGATGATTGTGTTGCATGGGAATCGAGATTGAAACAAACTCGTTTCGGATGCTTAATTGTTACAGCATGCTAATAAGTTACTAATTTGGCGAGTGGAACAGTGCTCATATGATACTTGAGGAAGGAAAAAACAAAAAGTTGAAGAAGAGTAAAAGAGAATTCAATGCCTTTTTGTCACTACAATACTTGTCTCTTCTACTTGTTGTTTCTCTCACAAACTCTTTCTAATCTGCCTTCTCTAGCTGGCTCTCTCCTTATATAAACTCTCTGGGTATCCTCTTCAGTCACTTGTCTCTCATCTATCTCTCTCTCTCTCTCTTTTTATAGACCATGAGCCCTTTTGAAGAACTTAATATATCTTCTATTTACTCATGATTTTGATATGCAAAAATACATTGACACCATGCTCCCGGATCTAAAAGAGAAGTGGAATAACTTGTGGTTTTCCGACATCAATAAATAAAGAGATGCTTAAGCTTAGATTCATGCTCTAATTATGAGGAATGCAGTTGAGGAGCAAGATTTGATCGAGAAAATCCTCTATATAATTATAAATCAAGGCAAGTTGGAACCAATAGTATTCACTATGCGAATTATGAAAGCGCATCAAGAGAATGGCACATGGAGCGGAATCCTTAAAGTAAGAAAATTTTGGTGGGAGTTTAGGTCCACACCACCGCCCCAACAAGGACGCTACAAGGTAGCACCATGAAGGTCATGATGACCATGATAGAGGAAGCGTCGGTCATGGTGACTAAGGAAGCCATGGAGGCTAAGGTACCAAAAGAGACAAGAATAAGGCGCATGATGTTTCTCGAATCAAATTATTTGTTTATTCTCAAGATGTTTGAGAAGATAGATTTTGAAAGTTTTGGGTTAATTGATGTTGAATATCATTAATAGGCAAAAGATGTGAGGAATCTATAGATTGCCAAGAACATCATCACTACCTCAAACTACCTAATCTGAATCTACTTGATCCTAGAACACATCAATTTTCAAAAAAATTTCTACATACAAATTATTCTACCTAGCTACAGATCTCGAAAAATTATGAAAAATTGTAGAAGTGTTCATATACGTGTCTAATTTGAGTCTAAATTTTTTTGTTGCATTATGACACACCAATAATTCAGCAGAAATTCGACAAGCAAGAGTGCTTAGATTTTGCGAATTTTAACGAAAGTAAACAATGAAACAGAAGATAGAGATAGAGCTAATGTGAATCTCAACAAAGCATACTTCAAAATTGGCAAGAGACTCGATTAAAGAGATACCGGATTTTGATTAGAGTTTTATGTTTCTATGTAAAAAGGCGTGTGTGCGTAGTATTATATTTGACAATGTTATTCAATTACTTTGGATTAGCAAATTTTGATGTATCATGTTGGCATTATTAATAAAGGCACAATCATATTGGCTTATTAATAACAAACTTATCTACATTTTCTGTATCACATACATGTTTTGTGTTTGTTATAAATCTATCGTCTACTAGGGCTCAATTTAGTAACTTGTGATGTCTACAAAAAGAGATTTTCGATAAAGGTATTTGAGAGGACCTTGTGTCTCACCTACATTTATCTCTCTTGGTCTGGTCATAAGTGAAGAGAGCTATCCAAACAACTTTAGATAACCTAGTAAACTTGCAAATTCGTCCATGTATGGATTGGGATAACTAAGAGTGCTCAAATCCCCAAAAAACATCACAAACATAGAAAACAGAATATGATCTACAAAATAGCCAACTTCAACGATAAACTGGGAAGTTTCCGGAAATATTCACCATGTAAGTGATAAGGCTAAAAAGATACGGATGTCTAGTTTTCATAACAACCTCTGAATCGTCGATAAATAACTTCTAGAAAGAGTTATACCCGTTTTACTGGACAAAGGTCAGAAACCGGACATAACAAAATCTGCTCTGCAAATCAGTCCACTTCGACGATAAATTGGGATTTGTCCAGAATGAACCAACATATTAATGACATATGGTTAGACAGCTACGAATGTGTAGTTTTCAGAACTATGTCTAGATTGTCGATACCTATTTTCTAGAAAACGTTATGCCTGTTTTACTTGACAAAGGTCAGAAACAAACATAACAAAATCGGCTGTGCAAATCACTTAGTTTTGACACAAAACTGGGATTGACTCATAACGAACCAGCATATGAATGATATATGGATGGAAAGCTATGGATGTCTAGTTTTTATAACTTCATCCAGATTATCAATAGCTATTTTCTAGATAACGTTATGTCTGTTTAAGTACATAGAGGTCAACTAATCTCGATCGAAGGCACAACCCATGAAGGATCTTCTATGGATCAAGGATTACCTTGATGGGCAGAAGGAATATCCTAAGGAGGACCTTCTATGGATAGAGGATTACCTTGATAGGTCAAAGGCTATCCCCAGAACCCAAAATTTTGAGTTATTTTTTGGTTTTTCCTCATGCAAGACTTGTTTTTTTGCAAGTATTTTTCTCGAGAATTTTGAGTGTCTCATTGATACGAGAATTACACATACTATGTTATGCCATAGAGAACTTATATCGACTTTATGCCTTATCGATCATCTTTCTTTATGATGAGAATGGACATGAGTCTTCTCATCATCTATGCCAACAATTTTCAAGTGAGAATGAACATGAGTTCATTTGCATTATCTCTAATGATTGCTGTATAAACTAAGTATTAGAGAAACTTACGTGTCAGCCAAATGGGCTATGTAAGACAACTAAAAGAGAGTTGTAGAATCAAATCATATCATGAGAGATGACTTAAGGGATTCATACACATATAGATATAGGCTTTGATATGACAAATTGGGACACCCAAGTCGTGATATGATGATCCATATTTTGAAAACCTCAAACGAACATCACTTCTTTCGAGTGAAAGGAAGCAAGAACCAGAGTTGGTTCATAAGAGAATGGAGTCGAGCACCTTTCAATGGTGGCGCTTTCGTTCACAGCTGGCCAGTGACTGACGCATCTTCCCCGATGAGGAGAAAATTAGATGCTGAGGATGGTGTGCTAGTCTCCGATCATGCTTCCCGAGTCCATGGAGACTCCAAGCCTCAACCAAAATTCTCATTGGTTATTTTTAAAGGCTCATCACTCGTTATTGCAAAGTCCACTCATTCGAGAGTTTAGGATTGAGACCATCATATGCAAATGGCACATATATTCACACTATATAGAATCTATGGAACGATTCAACCAACTAGCAGACCACTACGATGTTTTTGCAGTGTTGGTTATAATGCAAACATGTTGGTCACGTGTTGTGCTATCGTTCACTTGTAATTCTGCTTAAAATTCTAGCTTAGATTATATGGCTGCGGACTCACTACCCGAATCATCTCATTTATAGTCTATTCGATTTAATAATGCTAGAGAATTTACATCAAATAGTTTTTTATGACTTATGTTGCACATCATTAAGATTTGGTATTGGTATAATACTCTCATGAACACACCCAAATGGTCTCGCATAAAACTACTGTTTAGCGACTACGATGGTAGTCTGAGCATTGGTGATGCGCACCAATATTTTTTGCTTAGGATTATGCAATATTGCATGCAGCTATACTACATCGTCTACGATCCACCATCACTCAATCTTGTTTTGTTCAGCTAGTGACTGTGTGCAAAAATAATATCTCGCACTTACATATATATGTGCCAAAGTTGTTATGCCACAGCACAATATGATGGGTCAATCGAGACGAATGAATATATATGTTGGATATGAGTCTTTAATTATACTCCACTATGAGAACCTTGACAAGCGATCTCTTTACCGCTAGTTTTGCGGATTGTCACTTTGATGAGACTGTATTCCCGTCGTTAATGAAAGATAGGAACAAGCATGTTCAATAGGAACGTCAGGAAGGGTCGTGTCCTCACTATGTCATATCATGATCCCCAAATAATAGAATGTAACATATTTGATGCCTGATGTGTTTTCTAGTATCGTTAAGGTGATGAGATCACATATACTTGCTGCAAACATGTCTGTAAAGATTTATGTCCCTTTGAGAGGATATAGCGCCACCAAAAAGAAGTTGCTTATGGCGATACCACCATGGAATGTGGCATGGTGACATCACAAAGTGCATTGTGTCGTCACAGGCCATGGGTTCTGCTGGAGAGAGTAGGAGACCCACATGATTCGATATATACTCATCCAAGGAAGGGAGCGAGTTTGGCACAATATGATCCATTGATCATTGATACTCAATTCCATCACATGGTTATCATTGAAGGACACTTTAGTGTTAAAACCAATTACTCATAATATATAGATCTTTACAAAATACAAATTACACTAGTGTACATGATAGCATGGAATTTTGAGACTTATCGAACTTATATATGTTGAAATGCCCAAACATAGTAGTAATTGACCTATGTGGAAAGAAGCGATCCACATTGAATTATGTTCACTAACAAAGAGAAAGGTAGTTGGGTTAGTGATGCCGACACACCCAAGTGTACAGCCTATCAAAATAGATCTTTGTTAGAAAGAGTGATGAGAATAAATAGATTATATTGCCTCATGGAGCAAGGCTTCTCCTAACGCTCTGGAATCAACTACGATGAGATAAATTCTCTCGTAATGGATGTCATTGCACTCCACTACCTTGTCAGTTTGGTAATTTCTGAAAAACTTGACATGCAACTTATAATCGTGATCATGACATATCTCTATAGGGATCTAGAATAAAAGATAAATATGAATGTCTCATATAGACTTCATGTACCCAAATCAAGTGGCTCTAGACCACAGAGCACGTTTACTATGAGATTGAAATACTCACCAAGTGACTACTTGATTGGGAAGGGATATGCCAAAGAGAGTTCATTTATATGATAATTTCAGGATTTGCAAAGTGTTTGAAATCTGAATTTGAGATAATAGATCTTGGGAAGATACGTTGTTGTCTTGAACTGGAACTCTAGCACTGCAATGACGAGATTTTCCATCTATCGGCTTATACTCTAAGATATGTTACGCTTAATGATAATAAAGTAAAGTCTATGAGTACTCTCATGATCTGCTACAGTCATAACCCTTAGAGGGATCCGTTTTCATCCGAGGGATGATGACGAAGAAGTGTTAGAGGCTAGAGTTCCTAATCTAAGTGCAAAAGTGTACTTAGCATAATACACAAGAGTTAGCTTCTTATTATTATTGAACTTGATAGCTAGATGTAGCTATGCGCCCACACAACACCATTGGAATGGTTTAAAGACAATCTTTTAGTATAAAAAAGTATGACAGATATGAGTTTGATCTATTCCTACAGAGAGGCCACAAAGAGAGTGGAGATGGAAGTAAGGACACAACAAAGAGAGTAGTGTCATTTTTCCCTCACCCCCTATACCAACAATCGTTGTGATATACTGGCAAGTTTTGTTGAAGTTAGATATCTTTCTAATCCACACAAAATTTGTTCCCAAGTTGGTTATGTCTTTAACATGGGCAACACGTCGATATCTTGGAAGTCTAGAAAAGACTCTTGTTGCTACATCTTCAAACCATGTTGAGATTATTGATCTAACATGAAGTTGTTATGGGGTGCATATGGTTGAGGTCAATAAGTGCATATATCGAAGATCAAGTGGATTATGAATCACAACTGATGAACTTACATGCATTATGAGTATAATGTTGCTTGCATCAAAGTGATGAAGCTAGATTACATGTAGAGCGACAACACCAAACATATATTGCATAAGTTGTTCTATAGTCAACAAACAATAACATTTCCTCAAGGTCATGGTTGACCAAATTTGATTTAAGGATAAAGTGGCAGGCTTACATTCTAAGTTATTAGCCAAATTCACATTTGAGAAGCATGTGAAGAGCATAGAGTTGCTCAGCTTGTCTAAGCTACCTTGATTGTTGACATCAAAGGGAGATGCAGACTTCAGGGGGAGTCTGGCATTCACATGAGCGTTTATAAATGTGAGATCACTTTTTCTCCTGCAAAAGTTTTTGGCTCGTCAAGGTTTTTAATGGGGCCTAAGGAAGCATTGAAGAAACACTGTCTACCATAACCGGTACAAGGGGGAGTGTTGAATGATATTTACTTTATTATGTGTGTTCCTAATTATGATAGAATATGTAAAGAATAAAGAAGAGAATCGTATTTAGTGACAATTAAAAATTTTACCATATGTAACTCCATGTACCTAAACAAAGCATGTCCAAAGGATAGCTTCTCACTACCATGCATCGATCAGTTAGTAGATGTCACATCCGGTTATGAATTGCTGTCAATGATGGACTCATATTCAAGATATAATCAGGTAAAGATGCACCCGGATGACTAGGAGACAATGTCATGTTATTCGGGTTAAAAAATGTTACTCTCTCGTATAAAAGAACTTATTATTATCGATTAAAGGTGGATTTTTCTAAAACAAATTTTTTGTTTTTGTTAGATTGGAAAAATTGGGAGGCCATGACCAAATCTTGAAACACCACTAGCCAACAACATCATCATCCATTTGTATCAGAAAAGAAACATCATCATCATCCATATATTTACACACAAAAAGAAAAAAAGGCAAAGCATGGAAACCATCGGAATTGCAAAGAAAACTGAAGAGTTTCGAGCACGAAGAAAGAAGAAGAAGCTTGTTGAATAATAGCCCACAACGAAAGGTCCAACCTTTGTTCTTCATCTCTACTGGTGCGTTTCGATCATAAACAGACTACCCTTTTGGTTTTTGGTATTGAAGTTTTCTTCTTTTTGATCAAGTTTGGCTGTTGATGTGGAAAAGATGTGAAATTTAATTCTGGGTCCTTGTGCTTTTTCGCTTTTGGATTTCTGGGATTGGTTATTGAGTTGGGAAGTTTTTTTATGTACTTGGAGAGAAAATGTGCAGTTGAATTTTGTTGGGTTTTTGATGATCAGAACTGAGTTTCTTAACTAATTGCGTTTGGTCTCCGTTTGTTAGTTTGATCATGTCAAAGTTTCAGTACTTGGTTGATCAGATATTGCAATGAGGCATTGACATTTGCTAAGGTGCGATGTTCATTGTTATTGGATTATATGAATTTAAGCTGGTTGAATAGAAATTTTTATCTGTTGCTAATGTCTTGTTGTAAATTTCAAAGGAGACACTTCTTGGAATCTCAGTCAGTTGATTAATTTTTGTCTTTACCTTACTCTGCTTCTGTTTTGTATCTCAGGGTCTTGTTTTACATCAGTGGTAACGGTAATGATTAAGTTGGTTTGAATATTTTAGTTGGATGTGCAGCCCTTTATATAGAATGCCAGTCACCTGTTTCTGACTGAGCTGATGATTCCAGGACGGCTGCATTGCTAATTGGAAAACCATGAAGTGCTTATATCTGCTTGAGTTCATACAGTCTGATGAAAGAGCTAGTCAAGATGCAGATGATCAGCATATGTAGTATACTATTATAAGAAGTTTATCTTGAAGATTTTTTAGAGATGGGCTTGCCTCAAGTGTCTTCTAGCAGTATTGAGGAGGTGGCAGCATCTTTATGCACTTTTATGCAACCTCCACCCAGAATTTCTGGCGTGAGCAGCTGTGATTTAAGTGGTTTGCATGGAGTAAACATGGGAAGTCACATGCCGGTGGATTTTACGTGCTCTTCTTCTGGAGAGTTCCAAAGAAAAGCCATCAAAGAGATTTCGAATAAACCAGAAGTTTCCAATATGCGTAATGGTCGTTCACACATGCACTCATTGAAGATCAACACCATGGAACAAAATAACTGGTCAAGTCAGAAAATAGGAAATGTTCAGACATCTGTTCCCAGAATAGTTGGTTTTGAACCAAGAAACTTGAACACTCCTCTGGATTTGTTTAATGGAAACCAATATTCTTCAAGTGGAGTGTCGGTTACAGGTGACACGACTGATTCCACCAGGTCAGTACCCAAGAAGCGGTTATCTTCTCCATTAAGTGGAATGCGTCTCCACAGTCAATTTAATGGTGATTCTTTAAACATTGGTGACGGGGTTCGTAAGAGTGGCTCCTTCGGAAGAAAAGATAGTTCTAATTCTCTGACATTCCAAGAGCACAAAAAACCTCATATTGGGAACTCTAGTGGTTTGAGTTCATCCTGTTCACCAGAGTTGAAAAATTCATCAGGTGATAAGTCTAATACAAACTCCTCTTTTGTAACTGATGGTCCTTTGCTTGAAGCCAAGGAGCCAAGATCTCATGATCAATTCATATCATTATCTGGATTTGATTACTCCCCTGAAAAAATAAAGGTAAGGTCAGAATCTGGAGCAATAGCCGTAAGTTCAAGAAAGGTGGCTTTGCATCCACTTTCTTTATCTCCTCTTGGCCCGAAATATCCTCAAAAGGTGAAATCTGGAGAACTGGGCATTGATTATACACCAAAGGCAGATGATTACAATATGGCCTTGAAGGACATGGAACAGTCGCTTAATACTGTTCCAGGCATATCTTCTTCTTGGAAAGATGAGTCTCTTAGGCCTTCTAGTGACTCATTGCAAGATGTTGATATGTTGCAGCAAAAGTTCGACCTTTTTAGTCCTGAGAGTCCCAATGGGATGGAACAGCACTGGAGTCAGCATTTGAAAACCAAGTCTCAAGGTGTTAAATTAGTTCGAGTGTTGCCCGTTAGAAGGTCCTTGGTGGGTTCATTCGAGGAATCCCTCTTATCTGGACGGTTGATTTCGGCAAAGGTTAATCAGGTTAGTGCCGACACTCCAGTACTGGATTTTTGATAGTACTATTTAAGTATCCATAACCACTACAAGTGGTCTAGTGGTTCTTGCCTAGTTGGGGCCCTCCAACCTAGGTTCGAATCACGAAGCCATCAAAGTGGCCAGGCACTATGTTGCAATGCACAGTTGGACTATTTCACATGGGCCAAGGGATTTGTTTTGGGCCTAGGAAGCCTTTGGGCTACCCCTGACAAAGTAAAAAAAAAGTAACCATGACTCCCATGAGCTTCAAATTCATTGATTTTTTTTTTTAATTTGGCATAAAATTTTGTACAGAGAATTGGTGGTTTTCTTGCTGTTCTAAATGTCACTGGAGGAAACTTCTCACCAAAATCACAAAAACTTCCCTTTGCCGTGACCAGTGTGGATGGAGAAAACTACTTGTTTTATTATTCGTCTATAGATGTTGGTGCGAGAAGGACATCAGAATTATATGGAGGCCCCAAGATGAAGAGAAGCCTTAGCATGGATGATTCACGAGCAGACAGGAATCGTCTAAGAATACCTATGAAAGGCCGCATACAACTGGTAAGAAGATACAACAAATCTATGAATGGTGGATTCTTTTGTTATTCATAGCTGTTTGTGATGTCTAACAGTCCAAGTCTCATGTAGATTTAAACTATGGAAATTTAAGATTTAGGAAATTGTAGTTGCCTTGCTCTGATGGATCAAACTGGTAATGGCAGGTTCTCAGCAATCCAGAGAAAACACCAATTCACACCTTCATCTGTAACTACGATTTGAGTGACATGCCAGCTGGTAGCAAGGTAATCAGGAATTACTACTAGAAATGAGTAGGTATCATTCTGGTTTTGCAAGTCTTATGCATGAAAAATGATGTATGGTTGTTCTTTGATATCTGGGACTGTGTGCCATCTTCACTTCACTTTCTTTGGATTGAACCTACACTGGGATGTTAAATTGAATATAGTACATGATAAGTTACTGTTTCTCTTGTGTTACCAATTGTAAAGGCAGGAAGGAATAAGATAACCTAGCGAGTAAACACCGCGTTTTCAGTATAATGGACTTCAAGATATTTGTGCATATCTTATGAGCCTATGAGGTAATAGCATAGTAAGAGTAGGAACTTTGTTTTGGATACATAGTTTGCCGAAGAGAATTAAATGTGTAAGCTACCACATATCAATGTAAACACACATGGAAAACATCAAACTTACGTGGAACTGAGGTAAGAAAATAAAGAACAAGCACAAATGAGGCATGACCATGGATGACATAAGATTTTGGGTACCAAAGGGTTTGAAAGGATTCAAATTTAGGCTTGTGGAAGTCATTTTGGTCAACCATAGCTGTTATGAAGTTATGGAATTCCAACCTGAGTCTTTTATTGTTTTCTGCTTCATTTTCTTACATGTTATAGAACCCATGCATGTTTACAGAACAATAAGTTCTAACTGGTCCATTTAATGTGATATGCATTTTACAATTCTGAATGAACTCTGTCTTCCTAGAACCAGATTGGATATCTTTTGCTTCTGCATCAAGTTCGTTAACATTTGACTGAGACTATTTATCATAATCATTTTCCTTGCACTCTTTTTATGTCAATACAGACATTTTTGCGTCAAAAGATCACTTTAGCCTCTTCTGAAGCAACCCCAAAAACTGCAAATGGAAGACATACAAAGTCAGATGAAGAAAATGATTTGAGTCCATGTTCAGTCCTAGATACAAATTGTTTTCAGTTTAGTGGCGATGATGTGGATTCAAATGGATTTAATGTTACACAGAAAATAAGAACTCCAAAGCAGTGTGAACAAGGATGTAGTACTGGAGTCTCTGCCTACTCCAAGGACGCAGTCAATCAATACGAAGTAGAGGAGGAGGAATGCATGGTGGCCTCTTCTCTTTGTGAACTTGATTCTCTTGGATACGAAAAGACTGATGAGAAGGACAACATTACAATGAGTAAATGTCATGACAGCGACAGAAAGCCTCAACTTAGCCCTTCAAAGGTTAGAAAGAATACTGGTGGTGCAGGTGTTTTACGTTATGCTCTTCACCTTCGCTTCTTGTGCCATTTTCCTAAGAAGCGTTCAAGGTCAGTCCAGAGATGGAAATTAGATCCCTCATCTGGACAAGCGAGAAACAACTTGGACATTGAAGGGGAGCGGCGCTTCTACTTGTATAATGATATGAGGGTGGTTTTCCCTCAACGTCAGACGGATTCTGATGAGGGCAAGGTATATGATACACAACACAGTAAATCTACAATATTATTCAACTCAGTTGCTTCCTTGGTTTGTTTAATTTACACTTTCGATGTTATAAAATCTCGTGGTTCTGGCACTCAGTTACTTACATATGAATGTTGTTCTCGTTTTGCAGTTACATGTGGAGTACCATTTTCCTTCAGATCCAAAATACTTTGATCTCAGCAACTAGAAGCGGTATATGAGCAACGTCCTCCAGTTAAGTAGATATTTCATGTGTATCTGCTTTCTCAATCTGTACATATCTGCAGTCTTTAGTCTCAATCAGATACACAGATATTTCATGTGTATCTGTAGTCTCAATTTGTACATTCCCTTTCCCATCATCTTTTGGGGCACTTCCCCCATTTAAGTTGTAAATAATTATCAATAATCAGTAAATTGAATAAAATTCAATTTCAATTTCCCTTTCATACCAGCTCATATATTAACACAGATCATCTTGATTACTCTCCTAACCTTACACTATGCGTGTACATTCTCTGCTTACTTGCCTAGATACATAATCGATTCTACTTTTCATACTTGTGGATATGTTAACACTACCTAATTGGAAACGATGTCAGCTTAGGCAATTTCCAGTTCATCCATAAGCATTTCGTTTGGGACTTAGAGTTGGTTGTTTCTCGTGTAGGTTAAGGGAAAGTAGTGACCACAAAAGGGAAAGTGCAGCAACATTTTTACCTGAAATGTAGAACATAATGATCATTATGTGTTCGAAAATATTCTTCACTTGTTTTGTATGAATCATACATTTAAGTGTTCCTTTCCATTCTTAGTTTCGTTACGTATAACAAGCCAACAACTTGTGCTGGAAACCAAACCAATCATGATGGAAATTTGGATGCTATCGATTAATTACTTGCTTATTTTCTCTAACAGTATTGCTTCTAACAACAAATATTCTCCTTAGGCCCTGAAGTATAGGAACAACGTTATTGCATCCATTACTTGTGCAACTCTCCAGAATTGGCATCCAAACCTAGCTAGCATCAACCTGCAGCCTACATATTACCCCCTTAAGTATATGTTACAATCAATATATAGAAGTCTACATCTGTTAAAAATGGAGTAAGGAATCGATCTTCTTTGTCAACGAATCACAATCCCATCCCTATTGCGGTTGACTGGTTGAGGAAAGATGAAGTGCAGCCAAGCACCATGCACAAGCCACAAAGGCAGTATCAAAAACTTCACACATTTTAAGCATGCATGTCATTACGCCATGTTTGTTGCGTCCAGATGTCCAATGATCGAGTCGTGAGATCTTAATCTCCAAATCTTAGCTATTCTAATTAGAAACGGCGAGCTGGATTTGTGAAGCCAAACTTTGCAAACCGTTTTGCCTACATTTCTATGTACACTCTAACATAAACTGAATCGAGTTTTATGATATAGCTATGTTGGACTGCTCTAACATGGTTTAGAGTTTAGAGCAAGTTTTGGACATCAACGCCTTTTGTTTGCTCAAGCTTTGGACAACTTAAACTTTTGAAACAGTCTTGTTAGCTTTCACTAATCACTACCCAATTCCAGCATCAAATTCTGGATGTAGATACAAGATGTCGAGTTATGAACCAGCCCCAGTGTCCAGCATATCAAATCGGGTTAATGTTTAAAATTCGATCATAAACCCTAAAACCTTAAACCCCTAATCACACGGCATCCACACATCGGCGTTATTACAGAGTAAACTCACAAGTCGATCTAAGGTGATAAAGCTAGGGGGATGTGACATCCATACTACGGCTAGGGTTATTGCAGCTTTTGCGAAACCTCATTTCCCGAGCTAGCTTCCTTTTTTATCTGATTGAATCCAAGTAGTGGGAAATCCTTCACTTTCGTTTCCAGACTTTCAAGCTTGCATGACTTCTGCCAAGTCCAACAAAAGGGTTTGCAAAGTTTGGCTTCACAAATTGATGTCTTCTCAATCAAGCTTTTGCAGTTAAAGCTTTCTACTATATGGGAATGACTTGATAGGGTACATGTTATGGGTAAAATAGACAGGGTACATAGACCACATACATGCAGTAAATGCTAGCTAGAGTTGAAGAAATTTAGAAAAAGGTGAACTTTATATTGATAGCTAGAGTGGAAGCCCATTTCAATCCAATATATAATATAACTATCCAATTTTTTTTCTTTTGTCTTTTATCTTTTTTAAGTAATTAACTATTTTGGTACTAATGAAAAATTACAAGTTTGGTGTGTACAGCTCACCACTAAGCTATAAAACAATGAGGACTGAGGAGTAATGTGTGACAGTGTGTATATATTACATGACACCAAAATAGGCGATTTTTTTAGGACAATGAAATTATGTAGAAAATGCCACAAGAATTGACGGAAGTCTACACTAATTGGTTGCATGTGTAACCATCTTTGTTTCCTTATTGAATTACCTCAATTTTTCATTTCTTTATACAACTCAAAATCCTCTTCTAGTACCAACAAGTCTGAAAACTTTGACTCTGCGTCATTAAGTTTTTATTAGAATTTGTTTTTTATCCAATATTTTTTTTTGTAATTTTAATCCATGGTATTGTCAATTTATTGTTGAAGTAAACAGTCAAAATAGTAACCGAGTCCACCTTAATTCATGAGCATTAGTCAACCATACTTTCCAAATAGCAACAGATTGTGAATATTACCAGGTGGTAAACTGGTAATAGTTCAAGTTTTGAAAAGAAAAGAAACAAACAAACAAATTGCTCTTCAACTGACACACCTTCCGTCACCACTCTCACTCAACTCCAAGGACTTCTCACTGTCTTTCCTCTATAAATGCTCAATCCATCAGTTACATGTTCTTTACCTCAGCCTAATTTGCTTCTCTTGCTAGCTACTTCCTCTCTTTTCTCCAATTCTTCTTCTTCTTCTTCTTCTTCTTCAGTCTCAACCTTCCTAGCTAATCACCATGGCAACCATGGAAGTGAAGCTCCAGCCAAACCCACCTGAGAAAACCCACAAGCTTTTTCTTGGTGCTCAAATTTTCTTGAGGACTTTTGTCATGTCTGCTACATTGGCTGCAACTTGGATCATGGTCACAACCAAACAGACCACTGAGATTGTTGGCATAACCTTTGATGCTAGATATAGCTACTCCTCAGCCTTCAAGTAATTATATATAGAAAAATTATATCGTATACATATCTAAAAAGATTGAAAAGAAGAAGATGATGTTCCCATTTCCTTTAGGTGATAAAAGGATGGCATAACCTTTGTGTCTATTTTGTTCAGGTTCTTGGCTTTTGCAGATGCTGTTGTGAGCGCCTGTTGTTTTGTGTCCTTGCTACTTGTTTTCCTTCTCCATCTCCAAGGCTCAAGTCCCAGTCACTACTTCTTCTTGTTCCTCCATGATTTGGTACGTATATATATGCTAGATCCCAATCACAATGAAATTTTGAACTACTACCATTGTTTAACATGAGTATCTGTCTGTCTTCTTGAAACTGAAAATTGTCGTTTGCTCTACAGTTCATGATGTGCTTGGTGCTTGCTGGATGCTCCGCTGGTACTGCGATAGGGTTCGTTGGCCGGTATGGGAATGTTCACACTGGTTGGACTCCAATCTGTGATCACTTTGGGAAATTCTGTCACAGAGTGACAAAATCTGTGATTCTCTCCTACTTGTCTTTCGTGTTCCTTCTGATGCTTTCTGTCATCTCAGCGATCAAGTCTAGACAGATTCGGGTCTAGTGTTGACATACTACTTTCTAGCTAGTTCTGATTCGGTTGTTGTTGTATTAGTTCCTCCTAGCTGCTTGTTGTAGAAGAACATGTTTTAAATTTCCTTTCGGCTATGTTGTGTTTCAAAAGAAGAATGTTATGAAATGTACTCATGTAGGTCTTTGTTGATGGTTAAAAGTGCTAATTTGGGGTGAAACGTGTGTTATAAGAGATTTATACATATTTTGGATGAACTAATACCTAGTGCTTAAGGTTGGTGACGATCATTAAGGCACGAGGAACCTGCATCATAAAGGTCGGTAATATAAGTATACCTGTCAACCGAAGCACGTTTTGATCTGGATCCGTTTCAGACTCGTACCTATTAAATGAATTTAGATCTAATCTTTGAATCTATAGATTCGTTTGTGACCCAGATTCATTGATCTGTTTATTTAATATATCGAATCCAGATCACAAACGATTCAATCCATTTATTTTTCAATTTATTAAATATATATTTATTTATTTTACATATTTGTAACATAAAAATTACTTTCTAAAAAATAAAGTTTAAAAGTTTTTATCAAAGTTATATGGTATTAATCTATTAAAGAAACAACTGTACTCTCCAATTATAGTCCCTCTGGGATGTAAGATATATATTTTCTCACCATCCTCGTAGTTGAAGAACGGTTTCATCGGTAAAAGGTCATATCATATTATAAAAAAGAAAACTTTGTTGGAAATTTTTTAAATGCTTTTATCTTTAACATTAGAAAGAAAAAAAAGACAACAATGCTTATTTAGGAGTGGGGCACCAAATGTAATTTTTGGTAATCTAGAGGATTGGGACCCTCCATTGTCTTACTCTCTTTGTCAAGCTTCTTGCGTTGAGCGGAAAAGGTTTTAGTATAGTTTACTCTAGGGAGTCGTTTCTATCGTGCCGGTAATCGATCGATTCCTTGTAAATTATCAGCCTCTTAATATATTCTATCTCTTATAAAAAAAAAACTAAAAAAAGGGCAACAAAACGGATCATGTATTGGATTGGTTGATTGAAAGCCAAAACGACTTGTTTCTTGTTAAATTCCTCAATGTAAATCAGAAATTTATCTAGTTTGTTTTTATGAAATATTTTGACTATGTCACAAGTAATGTAACTTATTGATAATAATTAATATATTGATAAATGAAATAAATTTTGTGATTATCATATTAATAAACGGGTCTGGATCTGCCTCGCTAACCTGTTGATCCGCTGAATCCGGATCATGATTTAGTTATTAAAGATCTGCCAGATAAACGGGGCGGATCGAGTCTCATTTTTTCTTTACTTAAACAGATTCGGATCTAGGTCGATCCAGTGCAACTCCGTCCCATTTACAGGCCTAAATATAAGTGCTGTTGAGGTGACGCAATGTTTGGATGAACAAAACCAATTTTGACATAACGAATCATTATTATATGAGTGAAAGTAATTGACACAGCATGTTAAACGCATCCTTGATTCCATGTTGCAGAATCATAGCAGTAGTAGCAATCTAGAATCCAACATAACAAAACCAAATCTAGATGTTAATTAACTCTACTCTATACAGTACGTTGCACCCTTAAAGCTCCACGTCTTCAGAGATTGTTGCACCTAATTACTTCCAAGAAACTACAACATATATAGTCTTTGTGTGAGAGGCACAGAAACTCTGTAAAAGCAAGTCACTTCACAGAAACTCTGCAATAATCAAATGTCCCATAATCTCTTCCATTATTATGGCAACCTCCACCAGTCTTTGATCCAAGTTCTTCATCAACGACTTACAAAGCTCTCTCATGTGCAATACCCCTTTGCTTTCGGATGATAGTGGCGATCAGAACATTTTTTTTCCTTGAACTTCAAGTCATTACTGTTGGAGCCAACAATATTATACTTGATTGATGGCTTGATGCAGATGCTGCTAATAAGACAAGTTCGAGTCGGGAATTAGAGAGCCACTTACCCTGAAGGAAGTTTCGATTGGAGAAATTTCAAGAACTGTAAGTTCAAATTAATAGGAATAAAATTATCGTTTCGTATATAAAATTTTTATTCCTAAAAGCGAAGGTGAATCCCAAATTATTTCCATTTGGGCCCAAAGTTCTAAACGGTGACTCGTGCCTACGAGGCTAGGAGCTGTCATACTAGCCCAAAAGTTGGATCTTTCCTTTGCAGTTTGCAGTTTACAGTACAGCAAAAGCCAAAAGGTTTGTGAAAGCAAGAAAATAAAATTCGATTCTGACAAGCTAGTTATTCTTCCAGGAGAAGATTCCATTCAAAGGAATGTAGAGATTCTGAAATGGACCACCCAAAAAAAGTCCCAAACTCTTCTGCTCCCTCATGAAAACCACAGCTGTGTAAATTGGAACAAGGCAGCCAAATAAGAGAAAGCATTCGGGGCACAGCAATGCCCTTGCACCGTTTACGTGACACTATTTTATTAACTAAAACTTTAAAAAGGAGAAACAAATGTTATGTATAGAATAATTTTCCGCCAAACAATTGAGCGAGACTTTCTATTCGATCATCTTCTTCTTCATTCTGACCAACTTATATAATAATAGTATTTCCAGATTATAACTGCAAATAGTTTAAGGCAGGTAATGTATAGGTGATTGCCAACACAAGAGTGCAAACTTAGGCACCCATCAAGACAAATGCACATGCTCCTCAACATACTACACATGCTTCATATAACCCACAAAACCCACTAGCATAATCAAAATTCCATCTTTCAACCCACCAATTCAGCAAAACAATTTCGCGGTAAACAACTTGTACAGAAACACTATGAACAACATCCATTTAGGAAATCAACTTTGAACCCAAGAAGTAAAGATATTGGCACTAAAAAGAGAAATATATGTAGACGAAGAAGATAAGATGATACTGGTCGGTGGTGCATAACAATTTATAAGAAGCTGTCATTACAAGGAGAGAAAACATATTACACAGAAATGCATATGATCTAGCACATGCTTCTGGCCCACCTTGTTCTGTATTATTGAGAACATCTCAGTCCTAACTACCAAATTATACAAACATGGTATAAACTGTAAAGCATCTATTGTACTCTGCTTTGAACAAAATTAAAGGCAGAAATTGGGCACAATATGTATCCATTTACTGGATTTTCCTACACAAGCAAAAACTCATACAAAGATATAGGTTTGATCAACCGAAGAACTAACCATTACAATCGAAAAGTGTACAAAGATGTGGAATCGAAAACCTATCTCGGATTCCAAATGAGTACATTAGCTGTATGAACTCACAAACGAGGCAGCAGTATCAAATTATTGACTTTGGCTCATAAAATTTAGAAAACCTATCCAGTTAGGTCACCAAACCTAGATTATCATACAAGTACGCTAACAAGACATCATCCCTACGACAATAAACATAATTTATAAACAAGGGCAGAAAAATCAAGAATCGAAAACCAAAATCAACAGTAATCACAACTATTGTACAGACTGATCGATGAATAAGATATCTTCATGTACCTATCCTCTGGTATGTGTGTCACCCGGACATTGTCTTCCATTGTTAAGATCTTGCAAAAACACCCCAAATTTTACTACGACAAAGGCTTTCCAAGAGCTTCTGAGCCCCCTCTACTTCCATACCAAGAAGTTTCTGCAAATGTACACAAGCTCCGGCCGCCACCATTTTCTTCTTGCACTTATTCGAATGCACGAGTGATGCCAACACCGCTACAGGATACTTCTTATCCAAATTCTGAACGGTAGGGTTCAAAAGCTGAACTGTGCTCACAATTCCCCCTACGGTTTTCCTAAATATATGCCTGTTTCCGGCATACAGTAACAACGTCGACAATGCCTTGGCCGAGGCTTCCTTCTCTTGTACTGCTTTGGCATCCAACATCTTAACCAAAGGCCCAATGCAGCCACATTCACCTATCTCCTTCCTAGTTCTGTTCGAAAACCCGAGCTCGTAAACCGCTTTGGCCGCCTGAATCCTCACCCCCAACACATCACAATTCAACACCCCAACAATCCTAGTCACAAACCCCTCATTCACAAGAGTTTCCGCAATCAACGAGTACGAAGCCAAATGCATTAACAACTCCACAGCAACCTCCAAACTCCGATTATTACACCCATTATCCCAGAAATTCTTCAAACACTCAATTCCACCTTCTTTCACAACCAATAGCTTCTGACTATCGCTATCCGAAACCAAATGACACAAACACCCAATCGCATTCTCCTGCGCCACCGCCGTCCCGGAGCTCGCAAGCCCCAACAGAACACCAATCCCATTCTCCTCCACGAAATTCTCCTTATTCTCAGTAAAAGCAGCCAAATTCCTCAGCACACCGGCCGCATAAGCCTGCGATCCGGGGGTCCCACCCTGGCATATATCCAGCAGCGACGAAACGCCGCCTCTGGACCCAATCGCCCTCGCATTCTCCTTAGAAAAGGTCAATCCCTGTAGAGCCAAACACGCCTTCTCTTTCGCAAAACCGCTACCAGAATCCAACACGCGAATCAGATGATTCAGCAGCATTAGTCCCTCGGCGGCGAGGACTTGGCGGCTGCTCTCCGCCATTGAAACCATCGCAATCGCGAACACGGCGCTCTCTTTCATCTCGAAATTGCTCGAATCCAGAAGCTTCACCAGGACGGGGACGATCCCTTGCGCAACGGCGATCACGACGTTCTTCTCGTCCTCCTGGAGAAGCGCGAGCAGAGCTTCCATGGCGGAGCCACGCGACTCGGCGGTGCCGATTTGGAGGCGCGTGGCGAGGTTGCGACACGTGGCACGGACGGCTTCTTTCTTCGACGAGGCGCTGAAGCCGGCAGTGTCGTGGAGGACGCCGCTCTTGAATAGAATCTCGCCGTCCCTTAGGTGGCGGTCGAGTTTGGCGAGCACGGCGTCGACGTCGCTCTGCGTCTTGAGCTTGCCGCCGTTGGTGGAGGTGAGGGACTGGCAGCGCTGAGCGAGGGAGACGGCGTCGCGGAGGGTGGTGGAGACGGAGAGGAGGAGGTCGAGGGCGAGAGGGTTGGAGGCGGAGGAAGGGAAGCCGGCGAAGTCGGTGAGGTGGGCCTGGAGGTCGGTGAGCTTGGCCCGGATTAAGGCCCATTTACCCTTGAAGCTCGGGATGAGCGGGATTTCCGAGGAGAGAGAGGCGATGAGGTGGCGGGAGAGGGCGATGGGGTCGTTGGAGTCCGGGTCGTCTTTCATGGCGGAGGATAAGGTGAAGAGAGAGAAGGAGAGGGAGAGGTTGTTAGGGTTTAGAGAGAGAAAGAGAGTGTGGAGTTTAGGGGGTAGAAGTAGACCAAGACTAAACATGTGAGCTGCTCTGGGCGGGTATGAAGAAGAAGAAAGGAGACACAGAGAGAGAGGAGTGAGTGTGGTGACGTGGAGGCGTACGGGTTTCGGCGTTGACGAAACTGACGAGCGTGGCTCTCACGCTTTTAACGGCGTTTTCTGTTAGCCTAGGGCAGGGCTCTGAAGGATTTAATTTACCGAGTTCATGGAGAACTCTTATATATGTATTCTACTGTTCTTGTTGGGAAATATAAAGTTGGGATTTTGAGTGATCGAGGCGAGTCTTATATAGAGAACTATCTTATGAGATTTTTAAGGAAAACAAAACTATCCCTAATCCCTTTGGAAGAGCAAGACTTTAGCCAAGGAAAACTAAAAGGGGGTTAGAATTAATGTTATAATTGTTAAAGAAGAAAAATAGAAAATATACGTAATAGACTGAAATTATATTTAATTCATTGATAGATGTCATATAAATCAAGTATTGAGAGAATATCTAATTCTATTTTAATTATATTACAAGACACGCGCCGGCATATCAGAAATATTATTTGCCTTAAACAATAATCAATAATACTAGGATAAGTGCACACACTATGTGTGCGCATATTTTAATTAAAAATAAATTATTTTCTAGTTTATTTGAATGTTGAAAAATAAAAGAAATGAACTATTAAAAAATATTTTTCTATTGCACGTATGATATTGTAAACTGTTAGATGGGATAGGTATACGTGGGAGAAAAAAAGACATTTGCACTTTTTTTGTTTTTTAGATGTAATTTGTTATTTACAATAAAGACCTTGATCTGATTTAACGATTTTTACGTGAGAAGGCTAAAATTAGAAAAATTGAAAGAAAAAAAATAGAAAAACGTAACGAGTTCCCTTAATAATAGTACTAGACGATAAGCACATTCGATGGGCGTGAGAGGAGGTAATTTCTTTTGTTGGGGGATGAAAAAAATGTAAATTTTCAGTTTTTTTTTCCAGTAAAAGTATTTATATTGTTTGATTATATTGCTCTTTCTTTAATAAATTTCACTACATTGAAATTATATATTGCAAGGAGTAATTTATGGTATTATAAATGTTTGACATAGATAACTATCAAAGTCTCTTCTTGCTTAATTAATAGAGATAGATATCAAGAGTGAAACCAATATTTTATTTCTCACCGTCTTGGGGACTTACTGGAACATGACCCAAGAACACTCCAGCGTGGGAAGATCAGAGTTTGGGTTTCTCACCGTCTTGATGCTCTAATCTTATTTGACAAGGCTATGAATATTGCTCCAAGTATTACCGATATCATAGTCTACTTCTATGAAAATTTGAGGGGCAAGTGTGTGACATGTGGGTTAGTATGGCACCCGAAGGGGTTTGCTTGGACAAGAAGTCCCTACCGAACTCTTCAAACAACAGTAAAGTTACTGCTAAATTGGAGGTGGAAAAGGAGCAAGATTTCTCTTCCTCAACAGTCTCAATAATCCCTAAGTCTCTTAAGCCTTAGATCTCCCTTCAATTTAGATTTGCGGAGGCACTAGGGTTAGGAAAGGACCAACAAGACTTTGTGTTTGGAAGCAAGCCTCTGATGACAAGGGAATGGACCAGGTTAGAAGAACTAAAAATTCTGGCTACAAAAAAAACTCGAAATGACCCAATTGTGATTCGTTCAGATAGGTCAGACTCCTCTATTCGTGCAAGTTCAGAGCTTGAAGATGTTGAGGAGGATGAAGTGGAGATTTTGGGGAAGCTGGTTCGTGATGAACTCAACACAACCTCTCCAAAGAAGTTGAAAGATAATAATGCTCAGGCCATTGTAGTGGTGTCATCCCCTCAAAGGAAGCGTACAAAGGTTCTATCATTTTTGCGTAGAGTCAGGGCAGTCTCTTTTAGTTTTTCAAAAACACCATATGGAATCCTAGTTTGACCAAGAAAGACTGTTGGGAAAGAGAAGAAGAAACTAGGCAGATCCTTTGGAGCTTGTGACAAGGTTTCTCAGAAGGTGAAGGTAGTTGACAAGGTAGCTGCACCACTTCAGTTGACATGTCTTGTGAAAGATTCGGGTATCAAGGCTTCTTCTTCTGGCAAGAAGAAACAAGACACCTAGTCCCTAGTGACTAGCTCGAGCTCATTCTTTGGTTTTCCCTTGACACACTTCCGAGGTTTTAACTTACTACGCCACAATCGTGTGATTAGGTACTTTGTTAAGACGTTTTAGTTCGTTTTGTTTGTCTAGGTCTACCAAGAATGAGCTCAGCATATATATTGAGCTCAATATTTTCAAAGAGTAGTACTTATTCCTTTGAGTTTGGTGATCGATAATAATCATTAAGATTTTCTTGAAACGTATGTACTTCAAGTGACCTTCTTAATGAAAAAATTTTATTTAAAAAAAAAATATATATAATCTCGTAATCTCATTATTAATAAAATGCCGTAAAAACTTAATAAATAAATTATTGAGTTACGAAGTTTGTGAAATTAAGCTGATCAAAAACAAATCTATATAATTTGTGTTTGTCATGATTGATGTAAGTGAACTTGATGTTACGTACATTCACTATTCATATTTTTTTTTTCTTCGTAGTAATTTCAGATAATATCCGTGTAGTAATCACAATAAAGATCAGTGCAGTGTTTAGTTACATAATCGTGAATTCGTGACTTTTCTCTCGGGACATCGTAATGTCTCATTAACAGTTGCTTCATTAACTTCCTCTATTCTGCCTGACGGCTGTGACACTGCAGCACACGCACAGCCAGAGCGCGTGAAGATAACCCTTCACCTCTAGGATTAAATAGATCGGAATATGAGCCGCGGACTACCGGAGTAGAGAGCGAGTGAGAGAGAGTCAGAGAGTAATGAAGCTGCAGGACGCGGGTACTAAGAATGCCGTGGGCCCCGTTTTCTTCCTGCCTTTCCAATTATGCGGAGTCTTTATTATCAATATTATGTGATTAGTAAGGGACAGATGCCGACAGCGAAAGTTCCCAAACCAAAGTCGCCCCCACCCCGGTCTTTCTCAATCGGAACCGAGAACGTAAACCCTCACAACTCATTTCCGCCAAGGACTTCTGTCGACCGTCCGATTATTGATCTGGGAGGGGCCAGCTTGCAAATGACTGGGCTGTGACGGGAGGAGGGCTTTCAGGTCTGACTTTTGGCGGGGCCCGTGTGCGCGCGACGTACGTGTTTATTGGGTTTTGTACCGTAGGATTACCGCGTCTTCTTTTCTTTCCATTTAATTTCTTATGTGTGTGACGTCATAAACGTCTTTACAACGATTTCATGTCACGGTGTCATTAATTTTATTTTGAAGGATCAAAATCGGATTCAAAGTCAAAAGATTATAAAGAAATGGATTTGCATGGTCCGGTCAGAAACTTGCTTGATCAAACCATTCAGACCGAGTCAACTCGGTCAAGGGAGCTTTGCCGGTGTGCCTGGTTCTCAAGTGTTGTTCTAGAAAGAGGTTGGACCTCCTTGGTTGAAAAATCTACTGTTGATTATGTATCTGGTTGATAATTAAGGTGTGTGATACTCCTGTTTACTTATGCAAGGTTTTTGATGATGTTTGAACTGATTATTTTCCTTCATTATGTTGCTAATTGACTACGAGATTAATCAACACGACGATATTTCTTATATAAAAAAATTGATCCACGTAAAGTAGAGTCGCTAAAAAAATAGAACTACCTGTTTAAAATATTAGGGAACACAACTCATGTGCGAGAAAAAAAGTTTGTCGCTAGGGTTTTATGTGTGGGTTCGTCCAGTGGCTCGCTTCGTGCGTGTCGGCCTGTGGCTGTTTCACTAAGTCGCGAGTGCAGCCAAACGGGCGAGTTTGTTCCAGTATGGTGTTGTATCCGGGGGTATACGATCGGGTTCCGGCAAACAGTGCTGATGCGCAGGTTCTGGTGTGAGGGCTTCGTGTCCAGACATTCTGTCTTATTTTTCTTGCAGTTGGTGGTGGGTTGCGGCGGCATAGGGAGTTGTAGTCATTGAGTGGGGTCAAGGGTTTTCTCTCCATGGCCGATTGGATCGTCTTGGTAGTGAGCAAACGATGGGTGTGCTATGGTCGGGTATCGTCATAGGTGATTTTGTCTGAGCTGTTTGGTGTGTGATGCAGGTTTATCCCTTGCGGGTTCAGGCCAGGTGATGCAGGGCGGTGGAATGAGACCTCAGTAGTGGTCGAAGAGAAGGGTTATCGGTGGCCAGGAAAAAATGAAGGCGACGATGGGGGATCGGTGGTTCCTCTGGGCTTGTGGTACTATTTATGTTACTTGGCTGGATTATAGATGGGTATGAGGCTTCACTCTTGGCCTAATTTGTTTTAAGTTTTTGTTTTCTTTTATGTTGCAAATAAGTTCTCGTATAGCAAGCTATGTCGGGCGGTCAAGACGATCTGTCTGGGTGTGCATCTTGTGTGCTTTGTTGATCTTAGGTTGGGGGCGAGCCGTTTTCAAATGATTGCTCCCACCTAGTAGTCGAATGAGATGAAATGTCGACATTTGTTGGTAGCAAGTTGAAAAAGTTGTTCCAAGACAGATTTCGATGCATTGCTTTCGCTGGGAAAGCCGCTTTTCTTTTTTGATTTGTTGCCATTACCTCAAAACAAAAGGAACGACGATTGAGGAACTGTTCGATGTTAGTTGGTACGTGGTTGTCTACATAATTATTATAGGACATCTTGTTATTATTCGAGATAGTCTATATGAGCATAATATAAAATGAGATTCAGGTTTATGTCCCTCTTTATATATTTAACACTCTCATTAATCAAATCTTGAGGACTACAACACCGCCCTTAGTTTTTTTTTTTAAAATAGTGGTCCACTATTCTTACTTACTGTTCATACTTTTTCATTTTGGGATATTTCAATCTTTTTCCCCATTTTTACAGTTTACTTTTTAACTATAACTGTTTTAATTTTTTACTTTTACTTTTCATCAAATCTTTATTATTGTTTTATGTTTTAACTTTAATTTTTTAATAGTTTTTATTTTTATTTTTACTTTCTAATATTTACACATTCTTTTCAGAGTATTGTTTTTTCTTTTGTAATAATTTTACTTTTACTTTTTACTTAAACTTTAAATTTCTTATATAACAAAATTGGTCCACTATTTCTACTTATAGTCATACTTTTTATTTTTGGGGTATTTCAGTCTTTTTCTTCATTTTTTTAGTTTACTTTTTAACTATAACTATTTTAATTTTTTACTTTTACTTTTCATCAAATATTTATTACTGTTTTTTGTTTTACGTTTCAACTTTATTTTTTAACAGTTTTAATTTTTACTTTTACTTTCTAGCATTTACACATCATTTTCACAGTATTATTATTTTTTTAGCAGTTTTAATTTTACTTTTTATTTAAACGTTAAAATAAATAAAAAATACGGATTTTGCCTAAACTTTCGCATTAACCTTTTTTTTTAACGGATGTCATCTTTATTTAAATTTTGTCGTACCAAAGTTTTCTACCTAAACCCTAATCTCATTTATGCATCATTTACGACTCTTCTCATCGTATATTAAGACGCGGACTACCTTTCTAGTACTATACGTGTAGCTAACATTCTTGTGGCCAATTGTTTCCAACATCATTGTAACCGTTCAATTCCATGTCTTAGAGAACTCAAATAATATTTTGGTGGTCCATGATATATGTAGTCAACTATTATTACATTTGCATCAAACAATAAATAATTGTAAATAAGTTAAAATACAATTTAATGACCACAAATAACCACGAATTAATTGTCTATCGAAAGATGACCGTTCGGATTTTAAGGTTGTATTTGTTTTTCAATATTTTAGAAAAATTGTAGTTTACATCTGATTTATGTTGCTATGAAAAATTAAGACTAACCACCATTCCATCAAACTTCAAACTTCAATCTCGATGATCGCCATCATACATTTATAAAGTTCATGTTAACCCATATAGAGCAACCAAAAACAATACAAGTGTGCTACGCATCAGAGAATAGTTGTCCAATTGTCACATTCATACTCGGGTACCTGTCTGGGTCCAAGAACATGTATGGTTTTCTAGGTGTTCATATCTTAATAATAAAGTGCATAGAATTGAAGGTGAGCCAATTTAATTGTATATGCTATAGGTACGTACGTTTGGGCAGTCAATTCAGTAGCTGTATGAGATTGATATTCAACCAATCAAGCTTTCCGATTCGTTGATGGCCAAAATAAAAACACATTCATATTAATCTATGAGAAAATGGTTAAAAATGTCACTCAAGCATGATACGTTCTAAACTTTGTTCATTCATGAATGACAAATATCACTTTGCTCACTCAAGTATTACACTTTTACTCACTTTGTTCACTCCGAACCGGAGAAATTAGCGGTGCCACTCCAATTTCTAGCAAACCAGAGATCAATATGTGCGAAATCAACCCATGCCAACAATAATTTTCTTAACTACACCTAAGTCCAATTCATCATGGAAGTGGTCGAATTTGACATTTGAAGTCAAGAAAATCCAAAACTTCAAATCTTCGATTCTCCTTCCTCGGGTTGAATTGAGGCTCGACCTTGGTATGAAAAGACTCACAAGGAAGAGAGTTACAATGCTCAATAGGTCTCATTGGCTGATTATAACTCGAATTCAAAACTCCAAATTTTGCATAATTCGGAGTGAGCAAAGTGAGTAAAAGTGTAATACTTGAGTGAGCAAAGTGATATTTATCATACATGAGTGAGCAAAGCTTAGAGCGTGTCATACTTGAGTGATCTTTTTAGCCATTTTTCCTTAATCTATATATATGAACTATAGCCGTGAATGTATAAAACTAAGAACTTTTAAGAAAAATTTGCACCAATAATGTTTGGACTCTTCTATATCCATCAAGTTAGTACTCGGACTCTCAAAATGATCGATGTAGTACCTAAACCGCATGTTCTCTATATTCCTATTACCTCCATCAATTTTTAGTTTGCTGACGTGGCTCACTCGAAGAAAGATAAATTTATCGCTTTCATTGATAATTAACTTAGATAGCAATTTGAGGTCAAAAACGTATTTCCTTCTAATTTTTTAACCATTGTTCTCCACAAGCCCATGTGCTAGGTTGTCGTCCAAGACGTCCCCGTCGGTCAAATACTGGAGCAGATGAACCACGCCGATGGTGATGGCGATGTCGGTGTTGTCATGGCCGAGGAGGTTGAGAATGGTCGGCACAACGTTGAGGCCGACGAGGTCGGGGCCGATGATGACTTTGAGTTTTTAAATATCGTCGTGGAGTTCGACTTTAGAGTTGGCGGAGCGTTCGAGTTGGTTTGGGCACATGAGGCGGCGCTCGAAGGATAAGACCATCTTCTTTAGGGTTTGAGAGTCCAGCGTCTTCAGTATGTCTTGGGTTTTCTTTATCGCCTCCAAAATAGACAAATCCATCCAAAATTGATCAGAGACAGAGGCGAGATTGGTGAGTGGTGCTAGAAATTGGTGGTAGTTCTAGGCTTGAGTGAGCGTAAATACAAATTATGCTGGTTGGTTAGGTTATGTTGGTAAGGACTAAGGATCGACTCTACTGATGCTGCTAGTGGAATCGGAACTCGGCCAACATCCACTTTCTGATGACTCACTAGGTTGCTATTGTTATTGCTATTTTTGTTGTTGAGACTGTGAAGAAGATGTGGAATATATATGTTCTTGTTGCTGCATTTGACGATCGATCTGGGACGTGGTGGGTCCATGAAAAGCCCGAGGACGTTGGATCGATAGTACTAAGGCTGAGAAGCTAGGGTCAATGGTGGATGTTCATGGTGTTGTCGACTATCGATGATCTCACTCCTTTGTCGGCACACCCTGGTTTGATCGAGTCGTCTGAGTCCGAGGAGTGAGGGTGGAGTAAGAGACCGGCGGTGGTGATGGGCTTGTTGGTGTTAGAGGAGAGAGTGACTAAAAAGGATATAATTCAGTTAATAATTTAAAGTACGTTGAAAGGATATATTTTTCATATCTCACCAAAATCATAATTTTTACTAAGTCATATCATTAAACTAACGTTTTGTTGACAAAAATTTGACAGAGGTATAACAAATATAGCAAAATATTGTTTACGTACTACATTGATCACTTTGAGAGTCCAGATACCGACTTCGTGGGCACAAAAAAGTCTAGAAAAACAATGTTGGTGCAAATCTTCTCTAGTTTTAATACACTTGCGTGGATGGTTACGTTATACCACGCAATTTTTACATTGCAAATTAATTGCAACGTGCAATATGTAGAGAATTGCAATTGCCTCCGGAGAACAACCTTCCACCCTCTGGTACACCTTTTTCACTAAATCCGAACTACTTAATTTTGGCCATTAAGAATGGCATAATTTGGGATAGTAATTTTGAAAGTAAAAATGTGAATAAGTCGCACTGTACATAGCATATGGTTTGGTAGGCGCACAAGACTATTGGAAAGGGCATGCAGACAAGGGAGAAGGACAAATGTAAATGGGGAATGATAGGAGGTCTTTTATGAGGTAGAGGCCTCAATATTATGTTACATCACATGTCACACATCTTAAATTAAAAAATATATAAATTTATTAAAAACATTAAATATTCATTCCCCAAAAAATATCATTAAATATTTTTTCACGTTAATTTTGTACCTCTTTTAAATTTTAAATATGCTTTCTTTTATTTATTTATCATTATAATTAATTTCAATAACTATGAAACATAAAATGAAAAAATATATTATCATGCACATTAAGGTTAGAAGTGTATGTGAGGATAATCCCAATGTTTTACAAGAAGCAAAAAGAGAGAAAGAAAGAATGAACGTACCCTATCGGACAAACAAAAAGAGAGAAAGAAATAAACACTACAAGAAAAAGTGACTTAGACGACGGAGAATTTCCGTCGTCTAAGTGCCTATATCCGTCGTCTAAGTACTTGGACGACGGAAAATCCGTCGTCCAAGGTACGTGCTCCAAGTGCTGTCGTCTAAGTACTTAGACGACGGAGAATTTAATCTCCGTCGTCCAAGTTCACTTGGACCACGGAGAATCTCCGTGGCCCATGTGGGGACTTAGACGACGGAGACATTAATCTCCGTCGTCTAAGTCACCACCTGGGCCACGGAGATTGTTAGCTTCTCCGTGGCCCAGGTGGTGACTTAGACGACGGAGATTAATGTCTCCGTCGTCTAGGTTACGACCTGGGCCACGGAGAAGCTAACAATCTCCGTGGCCCATGTAGGGACTTAGACGACGGAGACATTAATCTCCGTCGTCTAAGTCCCTACATGGGCCACGGAGATTGTTAGCTTCTCCGTGGCCCAGGTCGTAACCTAGACGACGGAGACATTAATCTCCGTCGTCTAAGTCACCACCTGGGCCACGGAGAAGCTAACAATCTCCGTGGCCCATGTAGGGACTTAGACGACGGAGATTAATGTCTCCGTCGTCTAAGTGAAAAATTAATTTAAAAAAAAAATTAAATTCAAAAATATTATTAATATTAATTGAAAAAAAATTAATTAAATTAATTAAATACACTAAATTAATAAAATAATTAAAATTAATTTGTACATACATAATCGAAAAAACCCATAATTAAAAATGAAAATATTGTTCGTAATGCGGAAATTAAGAAACGAAATAATGAACTACTAGCTAGCTAAAACACTGGAGGAGCAGATGCGCCGCCTCGTCCTCCGCCTCCAGCCGGGTCGTCGTCGTCGGGGAATGGGTTCGGAGGAGGTTGACATTGTCTTTGAGCTTGTTGCATAAGGGCGATGAGTTGGGCTATTCGCTCGTCTTGCTGGTCCATTCTTTGGCGCATGGCAATATTCTCCTCCCGTGCGATTCGAGCCTCTTCATAGGCTGCCGCAGCTTGAGAACTTCTCCGCCGCCCCGAACCTCCCGTAGATGATGACTCAGAGGTCGACAAATCTCGAACCACCTTAGGCCCGAAGTGCCTAACCTCCTTGCCAGCTCTACGACCGTAGACCTCATCCGCAATTGCTATTTGGCTCTCCACAGATAGAGGAGGCAAGTCTTCTAGCGGCACATCTGGGAACGCAAGCTGAGTGTTAGCCAATTCTTCCTGCGCACGCTCTATCACTCTTGCCTACAAAAGAATAATAAATTTATTATAATGAAATAATATTTAAATAATAATTACTATAATTATTAGCGCACACACATATATATATATATGACTTACGCCGCGTTGACTCGCTTCATTATCGAGCCCAGGCGTCACGTACGCGCTTACGCTTGCATCGAGATAAGGGTGTTTGGAGCCCTTATCCCTGTGCTCCTTGGCAATTTGAATGAGTTGCTTGGCGCCGGAAGTATGGTGCTTGTCCTTCTTCCCCCGGTTGGCTTTGTTGACACCGGAGAATTTCTGTTAGACAACATAATGAAATCATTAAAAAATTTATAAGTAACTAAAATTTAGAGTATTCAATTATCTTAATTGAAATAAAAAAAGTAAATTAACACCTGAAATTGCTCATCGGCAAAGTGGTTACACAACCACTCCCACTCATCTTCTCTATCCCCACGCAGCTCTTCGGGGGGAGGCACGGGACCGTTAGTTCGGAAGTACTGATGGAGCCTGTACTTCCAATCTTTGAAGATGTTGTTGGCGGTTTGGTTGATATGCCTCAACATCGCCGGATCCGGATCCACCGCAAATTGTTCCTATCAGAAATAAATTGAAAATTATAATCGTATATATTATAAAATTATATATAACTAATATTAAAAATAGTATATAATAACTAAAATTGTACGTATTACGTACCGAAAGATCCTTAAAGACTTTCGCCTTCTCCGAATCCGGCACATCCCTCCAAGTAGGGGCAGTGATATGAACCCGGTTACGAACAATCGACCCAATGCTATGAGCCGAGAGACTTGCTAGCTGAGGTGTGGGAGGGCCACCGGTGAATTCGTCGTAAGGCAAGGCGATCTTGCTCCCGGTCGCCTTGCAAATTTTCTCCGCCTTTCCACCTTTAACGAGACCCCGAGTCTTTTTCGGTTGGGGGTCAGTGGGGGCCCTCCTTTGCTTACGGCGGGCGCTGTACATGATAGACTCGGCCGTCGAAGACGCCTGAGTACTTCCCGTTGAAGCGGTACCGGGCGTCGGAGTTGAAAAGGGGTCGACGTCATCACCGCTTGAGAGAAATGGGGCAGAGGGAATTTCCCCAGAAGGCCCCGGATTGAGGGCGTCTACCTGCGGTTGAACCCAACCGACTTGGGCCGCCAACATTTGGAGCATCTCATCTTCTGACTCCTGTTGGGCTTTCTTCTTCCCGGATGTGATCTTTGGCGGAGCCATTTAAACCTAAGAGTACGTACGGTGTTAAAATACCTACTTACCATAATAATTACAACGACGGAGAATTTACGCTAATTAATTAAGTACGTTTAAGATTTAAATAGAGTACACTAGCTTGGCATTTTCGGTCGTTCAATGGACGTGCGACCCGCGCGATAAAGTGTAAATTTTCAATTAATCAGCCTTGGTTAAATCGAAAAACATGGCCAGTTAGGGATAGAGATAACGCGAGAGGCAGGACTAATTTCGACAAAAGTCTTTCTTAGTCCAAATCCTGTCACCAGTCATAACCCGTTTCTAGACACCATGTCCGACATTCGGCCAATTTTTCGAAAATTTACACTCCCTCAAGTCCTTTGCAAACTCCGCCCTCAACCTCGTGTCCATAACTTCACTTAGGTTATGGTGTGCGGTGATGAAATCCACACATCACGAGGGGTTAAGGAGATAAGCAAGGAAAAGAGGCGCCATCTATTCCAAAGAGTGCGACTTAATTACACCAAGCCTATGTACTAAATTTAAATCGAACACGTACTACCATGCAATTTACTAGAAAATACATATAATTATCAATTAATTATTATTTATCATGCATTTAATAATAATTATTCATTTACCAATATAATCAATTATTATTATTACTATTATTTAATTTTAACTAATAATTATTCATTACCAAATAATTAACAACTAATAATGATTACTAAATAATAATAATAACAAGAAAATAATTATTATAATTACAACTATTTATTATTTAAAACTAATAAATTAAAAGTATTTAGAATTTAAATAATTAAACAAATAAAAAAATTGTTAAAGAGTTAAAATTTCGAATTATTACCTCGTCGGAATTTCGCCGGAATATTGGAAGAGTAGAGTCGTCGGAGAGGGGGAACCACGCCGGAAAGTTGGTCGTCGGAGCGTCGCCGGAGGAGGATCGCCGGAGTGAGAGAGAGAGGAGAGGAGAGTATAGAGGAGGAGATGGAATGATGAGAAAATGAGGGGGGGTGCTCCTCCTTATATAGAGTTTCACTTAGACGACGGAGAACTATTCTCCGTCGTCTAAGTGAACTTAGACGACGGAAACAGTGTTTTCCGTCGTCTAAGTGAAGCGTCAAATTTTTTCGAACCGGCGCCAAATAAATGGGCGGGCCGTTTCACCGCCATAAATGTTTACTTAGACGACGGAAACAGTGTTTTCCGTCGTCTAAGTGGAATTTCAAGCGGCGCCGAAAATTGAGGCGGCAAATCGAACCGCCATGTAAATATTGACTTGGACGACGGATATGTCATTTTCCGTCGTCCAAGTGTTCACTTGCACGACGGAAAACGACATATCCGTCGTCCAAGTCAATATTTACATCGAAAAATAATAAAAATTTTATTCGAACCGCCATGGTAATTTGAACCTAGACGACGGATACGGTCATTTTCCGTCGTCCAGGTGAACACTTGGACGACGGAAAATGACCGTATCCGTCGTCTAGGTTCAAATTATGCAAAAAAAAATATTTAAATTAATTCGCTAGGAATTTAGCGATCTGTCATTCGAGTGAAATAGTCGTACAATATCGATGAACGCATCGTATATATAAACAGATAAATTTGAACCGCCGAATAATTTTACGTTTTGAAAGTTGTTAAGTATCGACTAATCTTTAAGACTTTAGTGTTCACTTGTAGTTGCTGATTTGCAGCAGAGTACTAACGAAATTGAATTTGGACAAAACAACCGTTGGATATGTTCGTCGTAACATAATATATAATTACTATAAAGGACCAGGAAATAATAAGTTCGGGAAGGGTTTCATCGGCACAGTCAACCGCAAAACCGAGAATTTCACAAACCGGAAACGTGGATACAGGACATTTCGCAACTCCGATTTTCGAACCGTCGAAGCTCACACACCAAGAATATACTACTCTAAAGTCTTGACGAAAAGAATACGCATTCGAAGATGGTCTAGATGGTCGTTGTCTTAGAAAAAATTACGAAATTTACACCTGGACGACGGATACGACATTCTCCGTCGTCCAAGTAGACACCTGGACGACGGAGACGCTAATATCCGTCGTCCAAGTACACACCTGGACGACGGATAAGGTTATTCCCGTCGTCCAAGTACAAACCTGGACGACGGATACGGTTATTTCCGTCGTCCAGGTGAATATACCCTGAATTCAGGGGTTAGGGGTCCTTAGGGTTTAGGGTATAGGATTTGTCACTTGGACGACGGAGCAGGACTGTCTCCGTCGTCCAAGTGTAAAAACCCCGAATTCAGGGGTTAGGGCCTTAGGGTTTACGGTTTAGGTCGTCCCCGGTCATTTGTGTGTGCGTTCAATTATTCTGATTCAAAAATATAATTAAAAAATTGATCGATCGATCCGAACTGCTAGATTTAGGGTCCAAGATTTAGCTAGGGTTTTATATGAGATTGAGATTTGGCGCCAAAGGTGAATCTGCAATTAATTTCTCCGTTCTCGGTTAGGGCCGGGGTCCTTAGGTTTAGGGTATAGGGTTTAGGGTGAATATACCCTGAATTCAGGGGTTAGGGGTCCTTAGGTTTAGGGTATACGACTGTCTCCGTCGTCCAGGTGAATATACCCTGAATTCAGGGGTTAGGGGTCCTTAGGGTTTAGGGTATCGGGTTTGTCATCTGGACGACGGAGACGACATTCTCCGTCGTCCTAGTGTGTACCTAGACGACGGAGAATGACTGTCTCCGTCGGCCAAGTGTAAAAACCCTGAATTCAGGGGTTAGGGCCGTATGGTTTAGGGTTTAGGTCGTCCCCGGTCATTTGTATGTTCGTTCAATTATTCTCATTCAAGAATATAACTAAAAAAATGATCGATCGATCCGATCTGCTACATTTAGGGTCTAGGATTTAGGGTTTGAAGGGCTGCGTGAGCGAAATGTAGAGCAGCTTCAGCTTACTTTTAATAAGATCAGAGAATACACCGATAATTATTACATATATATATATTAGTCCATTAATTTACCATTAATTATACGTACTCGATCTACATCGATCCATCAAATTACGTACGTAATTTAATCTGTATATATAGCTAATTAACATTCATGCATGTATGTACGCACGTACGGTTTCCCTAAATATATATATATTTAATCATGCAAATTTTAACTGCCTACGTACGTACCTGCTGGCCTTCTCGATATCTGCAGTTAATTAAGCTAGCTAGTGATCGAACACCGGAGATCCGATCCTTTAATTAATTTCTAGCCCCGGCCTAGCCTAATCCGGCCTTCTCCTTCTCCTTCGATCTCAAAAATTCCCCACGGGAGAAAATATAATGGAATGATCGAAGCTAAGAGAGTTTGGCATGGCCTATATATATATATAATGCTTCACTTAGACGACGGAGGTGTCGGTACGTCGTTTAAGTGGAACTTACACCACGACGTGTCGGTCCGTTGTCCAGGTGATCACTTCTCCGTGGTCCAAGTCACACTTAGACGACGGAGATGTAATTCTCCGTCGTCTAAGTGTTACTTGGACCACGGAGATTTCTCCGAGGTCCAAGTAACACTTAGACGACGGAGATGTAATTCTCCGTCGTCCAGGTGATAACCTGGACCACGGAGAAGTCTCCGAGGTCCAGGTGCTTACCTAGACGACGGAGAAACTTCACATCCGTCGTCTAAGTGTTACTTAGACCTCGGAGATTTCTCCGTGGTCCAAGTAACACTTAGACGACGGAGAATTACATCTCCGTCGTCTAAGTTTTACTTGGACCACGGAGAAATCTCCGAGGTCTAAGTAACACTTAGACGACGGAACTAATACTGTTCCGTCGTCTAAGTCCTCTTTTCTTGTAGTGAAAGAAAAAGAATTCTTAAAGTAGAGCTGTAAAATAAAAATAATAAGATTTGGAAAAAATTGAAAAGTATTTGGAGTCAACATTACTCTTCTGGAAAAAAAATAAGAAGGAGAAGAAACTGAAAGAAATAGTGAAATTTAATTGCAATTTTTTTTAATTTTATAAACATTTGGTCTCCAATGTATGAACGAAGTTTTTTTTTTCTTAAGAGATGAACGGAGAGTTATAAATACTAAGGTTTTAGTTCAAAGAAATAGATATGTATAAATATCAAATTAAATTGATTACATTAATCTTATTCTAATTAATAGCTATCTATGATCACTATGATTATATTTAGTATAAGTGAAATTTTTGTGTCTTCCCGTCACTCTACCTCATCTATTTGACGTCCCAATAAAATGACGACATGTGGCACTCTATTGTTTAGTCAACTAACAGAGAGTTCATCCCACTTTGCCAGCCACTTCTCTTTTGCTAGTAAAGGGGGAAAATCGTTATTGATTCTTCTAATCATCTTCCTCAAAATCAATAACTATTTTTTGGATTCGAACACCACGAAGTCATGTAAAGGGGATGGAAAGATATCTATGAATTGCAACCCATAATTTAAAACAAACAAATAAAACAAAAAAGCACTGCTCACAATTTTGATGATTTTGTGTTCCCATGGAGATGCATGTTTTGAAGCAGTTCTTACATGGAGGGTTGTTGAGCAGTAGGGTGATCTAAATTTTGCGCCTATAGAAGTAAGGATTTATGATCGTGAGAGGACTTTATTGATTTGATTATAAGATGCTTTTGTAGTTTGGTTTGTTGCTAAATAGCAACAGGGCCAAAATGAAGCAATTTTACATTAAAGAGCCAATCAAATAGCTGATATTCCATTGACATCAAAGACCCAAACATTACTACGAACCCATATTCAAAAGAAAAATCTTAGCAAAATCATTCCCTTGTAGGCATGCAATGTTAGAATTGATACGTGGACTAGAATTTGATAATCTTACACCTTATCATTCTCAGATCCATTTCAATTCGATGGCTTCTTAATTGATAATCGACAAAATAAGTATTGTAGAATAAACGAACAATGGAGAAATTGAGAGCAAGATTGTAAATGTGAAAGAGAAGAAGAAAACGTTACTTTCAGAAGACAAAACACCATTAGCTTATTGAGCATTAGAGTGCCACATGTCGTCATTTAATTGGGACGTCAAACATGTGAGGTGGAGTTACGGTTAGATGGAAAAATTTCTCTTAGTATACATTTCTATCTCTTTGAACTAAAACCAAAGAAATAGAATTTTATTGTAATATCTATGATTATATTTAGGATATTATGATTATAATATAATGTAAAAATTTAAGTAATATAATTTGATAATAGATAATAATTATATGAGATGCCCATATGATTGACCTAAAATCATTTCTCAATGTAAATAGTACTGTGAGGTTGAAGTCTTGAACTGAAGTCGGTTTAGAACTACGTACTGCAACTTGAAGCCGAACTTCATCATGATGATGAAGTTTATGAACTTTTTTTCCAGTGGTTAACTAACTACGTTGATGTACTGTTTTTTCTTCAATTTTTCATAATTAAACTCATAATACATAGGACTAGCTTCAGTTTCGATCTTTTTTTCTGTGGTAATTTCTTCAATGTAATTATTTCGGAAAATCGCCTCGGCGAAAAGGAGAAAAATACGTACTGTATATATGTTCACGATAATTAACTCCTTCGTAATTAAACCTTCTTGGTTCCTAGTGATCCGAGCTAGGGATCGAATGATCGACCTCTCGCCAAGAAGCTAACAGTGCAACTAGAATTAAGATAGATTGAAAATCATTTCTTTGAACAATTCCCAAACCAGCTAGCTGCAGGGACCCTGCCAACAAGCTAATTAATTAAAGTATCAAGTACGCGGGGCCGGCTCAAACTTTTGGACGGCTTGTGCAGAAATTAAGAAGCGTCTATTTGTTATACTAACTTTTAATTTTTTTTAGGTGAAGATATAAATATATTCGAACTGATATATTATAAGGGAGAATATCGATTTTCGGCACGATAGAAAGAACTCCTTAAAGTAACATATACTACATCGTGCTCTCAACAATCATGTCACATGATATAACTAAATGTGCTAGACGTAGGAAAATGATTGGAAAAAGTTCAGGTCCCACATCTTATCTAGTTATGCACCTCAAATCAAAACAGCTTTTGCCGCTCTTCAGCTGTCTTCTCAACGACTAGATGGATCACTATCTTCTTCTGTGGAAACTCATACTTGGACACCTTCGACACCTGATTCCTTGTTGGTTTGCTGTTGTCGGCTCCTGACGGTGGGGTCTCCTTCCCCGCCCCTTTTTTTTCCGCCAAGCGGAGAGGAGCATGTCAGTTGTAATCCTCCAGACCCAAGCAGCGATGCCCCATCTAAGCGTCATCCGCTACCTTCAACAAGTAGCAAAGCTCTATCCCGGTGCACCGCGATAGTGGTCGACGAAGATGATTCAATTGTCTGCAACGCTGCTTCTTTCTTGCGCCGTGCAGTCATGATAATGGGTTTCTGCGCCTTAGGGGTGGTCCCTATAGCCTTTTGTGTCACAGTGTCCGCTCCAGACGGGCCTGACGCTGGTACACCATCCATACCTGTAACCTGAAAAAAAAAAACATAAGATGTCAGTGGGTCTCCCTCAAAGAGAGGGTTAACCTGCATGTTGGACATGTGTACTTGGTTGGGGTTCCCCGCCTCCTGCATGTGTGCCACGTGGCCGGCATGCATTGCGACCTGCGGCGGTGGTTCACTAGCCGAGGTCATCACCACATCGGGTTCCAGCTTTTCCGTGTGGGTTGCGCCACTGTGTTCGCCACTGTCCGTGATTTAAATCCCGGAGGCGGCCGTGTACCTTTCGTCGCCTCCTTCTTTGCCCCTCTTTCCGTCCAAGATCGCTCCATAATACAACCTATAGTGCTATGCATGAACAATCCACAAAGTAGACAAAATCCCTTCACATTCAGGTCTTCAAAGCTTACCAGCAGGGCACAGGTCGGAGCAAATTGGATCTTGCGACGAACCACCACCCCTCGGCTAAGATCAATCTTCACCTTGACCTTCATCATACCCTCAACCAGTAGGGACAAGTCGTGCTGCAGGTACTGCCTGACGTAGTTCCTAAGCTACTCCGCCCATTCCTAAGTCAGCGCCAACCTTGGAATATTGTGGGCCCATACCCAGGTCTGTGCCACCATCGCTGGGACCGCCTCCGGATATGAAAATCTGTCAAATTCTTGCACCACCACCTTTCTGCCCTTAAAGAACCACGGGCCACATGTAGCATGCCGGAGAGCCACTCAATCGGTGAACCGATAGAAGAACCTATCAGAATCATGCTGGTGGCTCACAACATGATTCGGGCCTAACGACCCGTGCCACAGCCGGGTCATGGCGGCCTTGAAAGACGGGTCTAGGACCTCCGGCCCAAAGACCTTCACGACCCCATAACTGGTAACTGTCGTCGCCGCATCTGGTTGTTCATTTGCTACCGCCGCAGCCGGCGGGGCAAGGTTGACGACGCAAAAAACATCGTCATCATCATTGGAGAGGACCAGTCCCTCCTGGAATTGATAGGCAACATCGTCCTCCTCGGCAGCCATCAAGTGAGCCGATTTGGATACTTGGGGAAGAGAAGGAGAGAAGGTCTTGTAGATCAGTCCAGAGGGAGGAAATATCGAGATGAGACAGTACTGTTGAGAGGAGGCCGTGACCGTGAGAGAGCAATGTCGATCGGAGAAAATAAAAGGGTGGGTGGCAAGGCCGCTAGGGTTTTCACAGGGAGAGAGGGGGAGCAACGCAACAACACATCAACACTTTCTCTTCCCCAAATATCCAAATCGTCTCACTCTCCTCTCCGATGACGATGACGATGTTTTTGGCGTCATCAACCTTGCCTCGCCAGTTGCGGAGCCAGAAATTAAACAACCAGATGGGGCGGTGGTGGTTACCAGTTGTGGGGTTGTGAGGATCTTTAGGCTTGTGGATTTTTCGGAGGTCTTAGACCCGTCTTTCAAGGCTGCCATGACCCGGATGTGGCATGGTCCGTTAGGCCTGAATCATGTCGTGATCCGCCGACATGATTCTGACAGGTTCTTCTTCCAGATGATTGATCGAGTGGCTCTCCGGTGTGCTTCATGTGGCTCGTGGTTCTTTAAGTGCCAAACGGTGGTGGTGCAGAAATTTGACATATTTTCAGATCCGACGGCTTTCCGAGCGGCGGTGACACATACCTGGGTAGGGGCCCACAATATCTCGAGGTTGGCGCTGCCTCGGGAATGGATGGAGTAGCTCGAGAAATACGTCAGGCAGTACCTGCAGCACGACTTGGCCCTACTGGATGAGAATATGATGAAGACCAAAGTGAAGATTGACCTTAGTCGGAAAGTGGTGGTCCGCCACACGATCCGGTTTGCTCTGACCTGTGTCCCGTCGGTAAGCTTTGAATACCTGAATGTGAAGGGATTTTTCCCTATTTGTGCATAGCACTGCATGTTGTATTTTGGAGTGAGCCCGAGCGGAGAGAAGGGTGGAGAAAGAGGCGGCAAAAGGTACACGGTCGCCTCCGGGCTTTGAATCAGGAACAACGGCGAGTATGGCGGCGCAACCCACTGGGGCGGAGCCGAAACCCGATGTGGTGATGACCTCGGCTAGTGAACCACCGCCGAAGGTTACAGTGCATGTTATCCACGTGGCACACATGCAGGAGGCGGAGAACCCCAGCGAAGGACACATGTCCAACATGTAGGTTAACCCTCTGTTTGAGGAGGACCTACTAACATCTTCTGTTTTTTCTCAAGTGACAGGTATAGATGGTGTACTAACGTCATGCCCGTATGGAGCAGACACTATGGCCCAAAAGGTTACAGGGTCCACTCCTAAGTCCTAGAAACCCATTATCATGACTGCATGACGCAAGAAAAAAGCGGTGTTGCAGACAATTGGATCATCTCCGCGGACCACTGCCACGGTGCACCAAGATAGAGCTTTGTCGCTTGCTGAAGGTAGCGAACGACACTTAGATGGGACATCGCCGCTTGAGCCCGAAGGATTACAACTGACCGGCCCCTCTCCGATTGGCGGAAAAAATAGAGGGACGCGGGAGGCGACCCCACCACCAAGAGCCAACAACAGCAAATCAACTTGGGATCAGGTGTTGGAGGGTGTTGGAGGTGTCCAAGTATGAGTCTCCACAGAAGAATATAGCGATCCATCTAGTCGCTGAGAAGACGGCTGAAGAGCGACATGAGCTACTTTGATTCAGTCATTGTCATATGTCTAGCACGTTTAGTTATGTCATGTAATAGCATTGTTGAGAGCACGATGTAGTATATGTTGCTTTAGGGAGTTCTTTCTATCATGCATGCCAAAAATCGATATTCTCCTTTATAATATATCAGTTCGAATATATTTCTATCTTCGCCTCAAAAAAAAAAATCAAACTTAATTAGATAAAAAAAATTAAAAAATTAAAAAATTAAAAAAGATTTATGTATAAAAAAACTTTCTAGCTAGCAAACAAAACAAATTAAAAATTAAAATAGATTTATGTGTATAGATTTATATTTCTATCTTCAAATTATATCGATATATTTACCAAAAGAGTCAATTTTTTGATAAATATAACAAAAACCTAACGGAAAAAATTACTAAAATATTTTAAAACTACTATACTCCTAACAAACTCTCATGCGCGTTGGATACTAAGAAGGCCTTTTAATTGTCCTTTTAAGGGAAAGAAGGCCCTCAAATGTATGAAAAACAAGGGAAAAAATAGGCCTTCCCAATAGAAAACGAATGGCCCAAATTAATTATTCAATTTAGAGTAGATTTGCTTTCAATTTATATATATAATTATATTTATAAAGATAGGATAAAATATTTGGGCCCTCAAATTGTGAGGCCCTGTTCGGTTGCACACTATGCACGTGCAGGGCTAAGTACGTCAAGTCGTATTTGAAAGGAGAAAAATAATATGAAACCAAGTCGATCAGATACATATAGCAACACTATTTCGATCGATAAAACCATGTGATTGCATGCACACTGATCAGTAGCTATTAGTGTTGAAATATGGAGGAGACTGGACCTCTGGAAAACGAAATAAAGTTGCTGATCATGAATTATATATCCAACTGAAGCTAGCAATGACCCTCGATGTCGGAGAATACGCACTAGCTACTTTCTTCAACTGAGAATTCAGTCCTAATCGGAACAATACGCATTGATGCTGAACACTTGCGCGCTGTGCGCTCGATCAGATGTTATATACGTACTTATATATATACATGTTGGTCGATCGATCCATTTGAACAAGCTGTACCTACGCGAGCATTGGAATAACGCTGATTTCCATCATATGAGAAAGTTAGCTATATATATACGGCAGTGAATATAATCACGTACACTAGTTCAATCGGTACGTATATTTATGTCACTTCATGTATATATAGTCAAACCACCACATAATGCATAAATTCCTATCGTTAATTATATTCCAAGATCATTGAGAGATTATATATGTCGATTTCTTGACCAAGCTAGCTGGATGGAATTTCATTGTCATTGCCTTTCCACTTTTAAAAGACGTACTGAGAGAATGTCAACCAGCTAGCTAGAGGGATAATGAAATATATTTAATTGGATCCACTACCCCATTTTAGCATCCCACGCAATTGTCACATGATGAGTATATATATATTTGAAAAAGAAGATTGATTGAATGATTTTGTATCGATCAATTGATCAAATTATGGAATTTTACCCTTTAGTAAAACCGAAACTGATTTGAATTTACTTCAAATGAATGTTTTATACACATACACATGATATATATATATATATATGATCAAATACGCATGCATGGATAATACTGCCATGCATTTATAGATCGATGAAGTTCTCTCAAGCTACCTGCGTCTCTCTCAGCTGGTTTTCTTTGAACCGTCAATGCAAGTTTCAAATGATCAGATTCGTGATCAAATAGCTAGTTGCTTGACCATAAAGATATATATATATATATATATATATATATATATATATATGCCATATCAATCGGCTTCATCACTAAAGTGAGACGTTATTTTCGCATATTTTGACCCAACTGATAGCTAAATCTTGAAAAATATTTCCATGCATGCCCAACTCGACGTACCATTAATTAATTCCATTACTAATTATGGAAAAACTTTAGCTCTGGACTGCCCTAAATGTTGGTAGGAATATATTCCACATGATCTCTCGAGCTGGTCTGCATGAGAAATCTCGCTTTTTCGATGACTATATAGAGAGAGATCTCTTGCTAGGGGTTTAGTAAGATCACGCCTGTCCAGATAGAGAGGAAGAGAGGTCTAGTATGAAGGTAAAGAGAGCTCGTTTGGTAGCCAAGGATGACTTGCCTATATAAACTTATCCTCGATATATATACAGCTTAATTCCTAGCAGGGGGTTTCAAGTTTGTTTGAGGTCTTATACGTACCCAGGCAGGTTGTCCTTGGCTTGTCTGATGGCTCTTATCTTTCATGTTAGACCTTCATCTCTTCCATCCCACATATCAATGGATTTACAATTAACCTAGCAATAAAGCGAGTTTCCAATGGTGGGAGAGGCTTTACAAGAGCATGGAATAGCTTCCACAGTCGGTCTGGCATGTTGAATCAGATTGATTGATGAAAAAGAGTCAAGGACTCGAGGTATATATAATTTATATGGGAAATTGGTAATGGAGCAGTAAATTTTACTTTTTCTTTTTTTTTAGCGTAAGGGTTTCATGAAAGTGTCAATAACTGAGTTCACCAATGATCCAGATATGATTGAAAGGGCTAGGGAGTTGATGGAGCTCATGTGCAAAACAGAAGTGGCGACGTCTAAGGTGCATTGCTCAATCCTCCTATTGAGTTCTTTACTCTTACAATGTATCTGTTCTTTTTGTTTCTGGAAACATAATTTTTATGCTCAATTGCGCATCTTTCTCTTGGTATGTTACCTAATTATGTTGTTCTATTATGAACATATGAATTGACAAATGGAATATATATGATCTTGCTTCATGTTTACTTGAAGAATTCTCTTCTCAGTGAACTATATGTTCTCTCGTTTATGCAATGTAATTTTTTATGTGTCAAGGTAACAGCGTTTAAGTAGCATTTTCCTGGTGATTCTAATCTTGAATGCATTTAGTGCTATGCATTATCACCATCTTGTCTGCGTTTTAGTTCGAAACTCCAAGCTTTTCTTTCTCATTGGGCACGATTTTTGGATATGTTTGGACTATTAACCTTAATTTAATGATTGCCAATTTGACCCCAGGTAATAGAAATATTCAATGGCAATCTGTATCATGAGTTCATCAAGACTGGGGATCAAGAAGATGGTTTGTGCACAATACATGGAATCAACAAGGTGTGTGTACTGCAATTTTCTTACATGGTTTCTCCAGTTTAGAATAAGTCTACGTTTATGTTTTCACAAGTCTTTTCCCTGGTGGTGAATATGCGAATGCCCTTGGTGATCAATTAGGCTTAGAGCTGGGTTTATAGTTTAAGGTAGTGTTGATGGCACTCTGTGAACCGAGAACTGTTTGTTCGTAATTGATCTCTGTTTTCAGCTTTTATAGTTCTGTCATTTTATTTTTCAGGATCAGTTTAGGAAACTGCGCACGCATCTCATTGACAACAAGAAGGTGGATATGTAAAGCAATCTCTCTTTTTTTGTCGTAGTGATCCTTACACTATGTCTAGTTCTTTCTGCTAACGATATCTTGCGGATGCAGGAACTTGGACGCCTGCTGGGCTGTCGTCTATATGTTAATGTAAGCTTTACTGTTCCTTTATTATTTCTGGGGCAAGCTTTTCCTTTTCTAGTCTTCATCGGATATTATGAACTATTTGCCTGCATACAAATCAACAGGGATATAGTGTTACGGCTGTGGGGACGAGAGCGTAAAGGTGGCGAAAAGGGTAATTGAGAGGTGCATTGTTGATAAGGTGAATGCTGCAGATCCCGTCAAGACGTTGAAGATGACAAATGTAGTGGAGAGTTAGCTTGGTGCTCTGCGTATTTGAGAAGTTGTGATGTACCGCATTGTAGATCAGTTATAGCCCCTAAGTAGTGACCTCGAGAAAGGGTCTCACATACTACAATCACCCTTACGATAACTAGTTGCAGACCCCTGCATTGTACAGTGTGTGATCTGAAATATTGACCTAGTTATGACTTGTAAAGTGAAAACCTGCAAGCCTTCTCAAAGAGGTTACAAAGCCATGTAAACTTGGTTTAGTTGATTTTTCTAACACACAAAACAAAACAAGCTCCTTATAGTGCCTCGAAACAAACTTGATTCCCTAGCTGGGAAGCTAGAACTTAGCCGTGAAGGAGTTTTTGTAGGTAAGCACAGAGTATATATCGCTCGACCTTTCTTTACCCTCATAGTTCATACTCCACTTCATACATGACCTATGTTCTGATCTTATATTTGATCGGTTTGACCATGTATGCTGTCCAATTCTTACCTACATACTATTACTAACCCATGCCAGCTCCCTCTATCTCGAAAGTGAATGATCGATCGATGGAGATTATACAGAGCCAGATGCCAATCGATTGTATTTTAAGCTGAGTTTCAGACCAGCAAAAGGAGATACTTGTGTTAAACTAAATGTGGTGGTGCGCATTTGTACCTTTGGCGATCAATTATAGGCTTAGAGCATGGGTCTATAGCTTAGGGTAACGTTGATGGTACTCCGCGAAGATTCACACTCAAAAACCGTTTGTTCAACTTTCAGCTTTTCCATTATCCACCATCTTATTTTTCCTGATAAAATTAGGAAACTGCGAACATCTCCTGGACAACTAGAAGGTGGATATGTAGAGCAACCTAATTTGTGTCTTGCTGATCGTTACACACTGTCCACTTGAGTATCGTTGGACGCCTGGTGGGCTGTCGTCTCTATGTTAATGTAAGCTTTATTGTTCCTATATAATTCTGGTGCAAGTTATTCCTTATTCTTGTCTTCACTGATATTATCATCTGATTTGCCTACATATCAACAAATCAACAGGGAAATAGTGTTACGGCTGTGGGACTTCACTCGAGACTCGAGAATGTAGAAAAGAGCAGTGCAAAGGTGCATTGTTGATAAGTAGAAAGCAGCTGATCCGATCGTCGCTGAAGATGGATAAGAAATGCACTGCGTATTTGAGTACATATGATGTACCACATTGTAGATTCAGTTATAGCTCTCAAGTACGCCTCACATGGTACTATTATCACTGTTACAATACGAGTAATAGATACTTATCATCTTGGCATCTTTCAACTTCCAACTCTAATAACCTCCGACCAACTCGTCAAACTATTATGAGATGGATGCAAATTGCATAGGAGCCTGCATAATCTGGTACAGTACCAGGCGCAGTGCAAAGTTCAACTTACTAGTACAACCAAAGCAAGTAAACATGCTGGAAGCGCAGTCTTACAATTAAACATCTACTATCTTTTACAAGATACAATAAGAGACACATTGATGCCCAAATTCGAGTTCAAAATTGCAGTTTCAGGCATCTCAGAATTTACCTGCTTGATCTATTGAACTAAACCCCCCCTCCGTTCAAGCCAAGGATGTCTGCAAATGCCTTAAAATAAACACCTGATGATATTAAATTCCACGTTGGATTCCCCACTGCTAGCCATAACAAACCAACCAAGATGAACTTCCAAAATCTGATGCCATGCTTTCATGAGCTTCACTCTGTCACTACAATCACAATAACTTCCCCCACCACATAAAGTTATGCTTTGATTAACTTGATCTGTTGATCTCTTGGACATGGTCATAACTACAAATAATTCAATAAAGTCCAGTACTGTAAATGAACCACAGTAAATGTCCTACACTACTTTGCAGCACCAATCAAATTTGAAAGCGAGACAGCTTAGATTCAATAAGAGGACTTATTCTATCTTGGAAAAGAAGTATGCAGATTAATCACTGAACAGCCGGTGATACCAGAGAAACAAATAATGCATGCCTGATGAATATGAGAAACTGAAAGGAAAAGACTAGAAATGGTCCTTTCTGGAACCAAATCCAGCTGTTTCCTTAGTCTATTCTGTCATATGATCATACAAAGAGAGAGTTCTTATCACGGCCATCAATGGACAACTAGAGCTAGTCCAGCATTACTATCAAGATAAAAATGTATATGGATTGGACATTTGCACTCAATCTAAAGAGCAAAAGTAACAGTGCAGTCAAAAATAGAACCTAGTCATCCAAAATACTACTGATTTCAGTCACAAAATAGAATGTATAACCAAAAAGCTCAAACCAGTTTTGCTCAAGCCTGCCATCTGACATTGACATGGCCTCCGATGATTCGTTCTCTTTCGGATTTCTCAGTCACCACAGTCAAAAAAACAAAGCTCTACGAAAACCCCTTTCCGAGCTTCTGAATAGCGGAGTACATTTTCCTTCTGGACCCAACCGCATTGATCCCCATATCCTTGAGATCCTCCAATGTTAGCATGGGCAATACTTCATCATCCACTTCATGAATTTCGAACACCGGCGCATACCTACTCAAACCTAAGCCATTAAGCCAAACTCTAACCCCATCTTCCCCACACCTCCTTCTCTCCCTACTAGTCCCTCTACCATTCCAATCCCTGGCATCGTTATCCGACGGCCCCGAAAGCTCCACGCCATCATGATGATCCGAAACCCTAGTAGTCCTAATCGGTCTCCTGTAAAGAGCCTCTCTTTCATTCTCCGCCCGCAAATTCTCCGATGACTGAATTGGGCTCTGTTCCTTCAATAAGCTTTCGGTGTTTTCGGGTTCGAATTCCCGGTACCCATCTTCTTCCCCATCCTCTCCGCCGCCCACATCTCCTCCGCCTCCTCCGCCGCCCTCGTCGATTTTCGCGGCGACCCAGTTGGATCTGACCCGCTTCGTCGCCGTCGAAGCTCGCTTCTTGGTCTCTTTCACTTTCCAGCTACCATTGGCGACGCTGTCTAGGGTTTCGCCGCCGAACTCGCCCCCGCCGGAGCTCAAATTCACCAAAGGCCGAGTCTTTGACGGCTTATTCGACGCTGCCTCCTTCCGGTACTCCGTCGAGGACGGTGGCCGCCACTGCTTGGCGGCGGCGGTCGTCCGCCGCGGCTGAGAATCGTACGGCTGGTCTCCTCCGATCTCACCCAACCGGACGCTAGGGCGGCGCTGCCGCTTCGCCCCCACCGTCTCCCTCAAGAACTGACCCCCTCCCCCGCCGCCGTTGATCTCCGGTGGCTGTATCTCCGCCATCGATGTCCCCCCAATCCTAATTTGATCCTACTCAGAAAGAAAACTACAAAATAAAGACTAGCTTTATCTGTGTATGGGTTTCAAGTTTCAATTTTTTTCTCAACAGGAGTCTGAAAATTGGTGAGAAAGAAAAGGAAAGATGAGAGCCAGCCCTTTTGGGCCTTTTGATTTGTGAACTGTACTAGAACTAGAAGACTGACAGTCCTTGGGTTTTCACTTTCCAGCCAACAACTTAATGAGTGAGAGGAGATTGAGAAAAGAGGATGACACGTGTCCTCCACGCCATGATATATTATCTCTAGTCTTCTCACCGACTCAGCCATTGCCATAGACCCTCTAATTTCTATTTTCAAATTTATTCATTTATTTTGCTATAAATGGTTAAAGAACTTAAAACATCAGAATATGCTTATTTTCATTTTCATGTCAATTTTTTTATATATTTTTTTTTCTGTTTTCAGGGAGGGAATGAGCATTATCCAGATAGTTGGATTTCCATTTTTGAATGGTATATTTGTGTTTTGCTCCCCTTGTATGTGGCTTGTGCACTTGCGTCACAATTCTAGATCTTTTTCCTCTATTTCTTTGGAAGTTTTGGTCCCCTGGGAATAGACTATGATTTTGACATAAACAGATATGCAATAGAAGAAGTAGGACTAGATATTCGTTTCCGATTATGTGATGTATATGATAAGATGGTCCATCGTATCGCATCGCTGTGTTTGAGCTTGAAACCATCTAAAATGTTCCATGACACTTACAAGTCAATCCATATCAGGTCGATCAATAACCGTAAATGATGTGCAAATCATTCCTTTAGACCTCAGAAGTAACTAGATGTCAAGAAGCTTCATTTGAGTATCGGAATTCATACAAAACAATAACTCAAAACAGTCGCATTCAAGAATTCAGATACAACATGTCCTCTATCCAGAGAATCATTTGCAAGACACTGCCCGGGAGAAGAAGAAGAAGAAGAATATCACTGATATGAATAGCTGCACTGCTTTGGATCTCAATTCAATAATTTTCTATTTGGGTAATGAACAAATAAACTTTTGACAAATGAAGGGCCGTGAGAAACTTACAACACTTTCAAAAATCTAAATCGAGTAGTCTGGTAGTCGATCTGCCTGAAGACTTGTTGAGGAGCGTCTCTATGTCTGTCATTTGCTGCAGTATGGCATTTACAAAGATCTTCAAGTTGACAGAATAACCGAGTTTCTTCAGTGCAAATACCAGTCCAATGACCTCGGTTATTTACTGGTTCACACAGCGCAAAGCATACCATGACGAGGACTATGCTCAAGAGGGTACATGGTTGCACTTTTCACATATTTCTGGTGCTCAATAGCAGCCTTCCTCAGTTTTAGAAAAGAGGTGACCTTTAGTTTGACTTGCTTCGTAACAATCGAACACATACGTAGTGGAGTTGCATATCCTGCTCCAATCCTCCTATATACATAACCAAAAGAACAACTACCACATTTGAAACTTGAAAAAGGAAAGCCATGCTTATTTAAGGCATAAAACACACGATGCCATGCAGCAAACAGCCAATATTGTACAGGAAACAGCCTATTAAGTGCAGAATAAAAATGTAAAGGATCAGCTACAGAGCATCCCGTTCTATTTTATGGAGTTGATCAAGTTGTACATATATCTTGCTCTAATTCTTAACACCTTCAATGAAATTTATATTTGGTCAGTTGCTGCTTCTGATTCAGATAAGACACCGGATAACTATCCTCTGACTGGGATAAGATTGCTATGAATTCATAAAGTTGAATAGTCATTAAATGAGATTCATGGTGGTTTATAACTAAGTCTTGATAAAACCCTTAGTCAAGATAATAGCTGAATACTTTCGAGACAAATTATGATCTTTATGCAAGAGAAAAGTAGAGTAGAATTTTCACCTCAACCATTTCTCTGATGCAATTCTAGCAGCATTAATTGTACTGCGGTCTGGTACCCAATGCACAACACGGTTTGGATCAGCTCGAATAGGCGAATGAATTCTGATAAGCTTCGGAAGAACAAATATAAGCCATATCAGTAAACTGAAGTGAAAATGATATGGATCACATCAAAGACATTGAGCATGGCTCTCACAACTTATAGAAGGATTTTTGTGTATTTCAGATAAGGACCAAAGAACACGTCATGTCTGGAGTTTAAATTGATTTGTAGTAGAAGAAAAAAAGAAACAGTTCTCGATCAATTCAGCTAAGTACATAGGTTTCAGAACGACCAAAAGATTGAAGACTTACACCCAAACACTCCATCATCTGGTAGTAAGCCCTACCATGCAGAGGAGTATGGCCTTGTCGCGATTCTGAAAAGTATCTGGTCCTGAAAAGAAAATGACAGCATCCTCCATGAGATAATTATGTGGAACCCGAGCAGAAGAGTTTGAAGGATATATTGGCAGCAAGGGTGACATATACCATTCTTTATATCCAGGATCTACAGTGAAGCCATACATATCTACTGAGTCACAAATAGAGAGTGCAAATTCAAGAGCCTTGAGACCAGTTCCTTTTGCTGCAGAACCAAAGGAAGCACCTAGCATGAGATAGACATGATTTTTAATTGGAATTTCCTGCAAAGGGAAACACAAAAGTTATAAATCAGACAATCAAGAACAAAAAACAACAGGGAAATAGATGGTGGGAAGCATTAACATTGAAGTGTGTTTTTAAAAGACAGAGCTGCTAAGTTCTAACTCTCTACAATATCTTAGTTGTAACATTCTATCAGAAAAATAGCATTGCAGATTCCTATTAAGAACATCTAGCAACAAGAAGCAGAATCACTTCTTTGAGTATTAAGGTCAAGGACATGCAATAAGCTAGAAAAGGAAATATACAAACCCGAATCATCTGATTCATAATGTCATGAATTGTTGTTTTGATGAGCAAGACTTCCTTCCTGGATTCTGCAAAATTTGAATAAACTTAGTGTGCCTCTCAAAAAATTCCTATATTTAAGTGAGCCGACCAATTTCCATACCATCTAACTCCACAACTTTATCAAGAGCTTTAGCAGAACCCCTATTTAGAAGCCGAAAGGTACTTTTTGTGCCCACATGATTAGTATAGTTCTGTAAAAGAGCAGAAAGGTCAGAAGATTTTCTGACCTCAAATCGTCAATTGAAATATTACTACTTGATCTCTTAACACAGAGTCAACTTCACCTGAATTGGCGCACCATTTTCTCTAAGAACAGCATCATAACCATCTATCTCTCTCCCAAACTTTGTTTTCAAAAGATCACCAGAGTTTCCAATGACAGCACAACGGCCAAACATATGAGGGACATATGGCGGTGTTTCAGGAAGTACCAGGGAAAGCTTCTCCATACACAAAGTTTTATTCTTACAGCGGTCACTGCAATACAGACATACTCAGTATCAGCTACATAATCATCCAGGACTTATTTTACTCTGAAAAATTTCTTCATGTAAGGTACTAACAGTAGTACTCCTTTATTAATCCGTCGCCATGCATAATCCTCCCATCCATTAGGTAAAGCGTCGATGAACTCCCGGGTGAGTATTGTAGTACTATTCCGCACCTGAGCAATCAACTCACTGAATAACAAATCAATTGTAAAGCATAACAAATAAAAAAATCTAAGACATTGAAAAGGGCATCTGAGAAAACAATGCTAGCACATCTTTAAACAAACATGCATCAGAAGACATAACACAGCACTTACTTGTTCCCACGTAGCCAAAGCTTCGCATAGATTAAAGTCATATGCCAAACCTTCCAGCGCATTGGTTTTGGGATCTTTCTGCTCACACATAAACATACACAAATCGTATGAGAACGATTCGCACGAATCAGCAACCCTGATCACTTGAACAGATTGAAAATCATACTAAAATGACGTAGACTATTCAAAGAGAAAGCTCACCCATTTAGGAACTGTTTCTTTAGGAAATTTCATAGTGACCTGACAGTAATCTTTACCAGTCTCAGCTCGTAAACCTAATCCATTAGTAGCCTACAACGCAATCACACAAAGCAGTTGCATAAGCAATGTTAAACCAATTACTATTTACAAAGCACAAATGACAATAACAACAGCACAGGCTTTCGAACACTCCTATTCAGCATACATTACTAAACTGAACACGAATAAAGAGCATAAATTGACTCACCACACATTTCCGGAAACTGTTCTGCAGCGATTGCAATGCGTCCATGTCTTCTTCGGTGAGCCGATGCATCTCATCTGTATCAAACATATTACATTACGAGCGTATAATTATATGTATACAATACGTATATATATATACTCTATGTGCTTGAGCTCGAGAGAAAGAGGCGTACAGAGATCTGAGACTCCGGTGATGTAGATGAGGATGGCGACCAAACCAAACAGTAAGGCGGCGACGAACGCCAAACGAAGCAGCTTCATTTCATTGACTGAGACACAGGGCGAAAGAGATTCACTTGGAAATTCAAGGTCTTTGGAAATTGGATGTGCTCCGATTTGTTCTAGTCTTGTCTGGATCGGCTTTACTTGCTCCTCTCTCTCTCTCTCTCTCTCTCTCTCTCTCTCTCTCTCTCTTCTAATAGCTGTGGTAGTGAGAGGAAAATAGATTAAAGAGACAACTTACTTGAAAGTTTTAGCCCAATTACGCTGGCCCAAACTATAACGGGCCTAAATTTCACAGTTCTATGACTTCTATCTTTTCACTCATTCTAGGACCCAAACTATAGTAAGCTAGAATTTGATTATTTTTTTTATATATATACAAAAACTAAAAAACAGAAGGATCAAAGGCAGAAGTTCCTCTATCAATCTGAAAAGCACTCCTAGCACAATCAGGAATAGCTCCCACCCAACTCCTACTACTCTCCTCTCTATGTCTTCGATTACAATTTTGTCAGTAACAAAATTTACCTCTCTGAAAATATGGTGGATTGAGAAGTTGTCAAAGCCTTTCAGAATGCCCTTAATATCTTCTATGATAATTCTGAGTTGCCAAGGTGTTCTTATCTTGCCTCTGACACAGTCAATGATCATCTTTGAATCTCCCTCCGCTATTATCCTGTGTAAATCTAGTCTTCTTGCGAATAGGAGACCATCCCTTAAGGCAGTAGCTTCAGCTATAGGGACATTTGTTCTTCTCAGATTCAAGGCTCTAGCTATAATAGGGTTTCCATCGTGATCTCATAATGAATCCTCCTGCTCCCTCAGCCACTCCAGCTCCAATTACAGAGCCATCAAAATTTAGCTTGAAAAAATTTTAAGGAGGGGGTTGCCAGACAATCACATTGTGCTGCTTTTTCTTCTTCTATTTGTGGGTGCTATGACTGATGTAATCTTAGAATATTGCAACAATAGTTGTTGCAATGCAGGCTGGGGAGAATTTCTCATTTTTGAAGATAGAATTGTTCATTGTTCTCCAAATCTGCCAAATAATAGTTATGCACTTTTCCACATTGTAATTATAACTGTGATTGTTAGTTAAAACTTTAGGCAGTTTTTTCTTCAAGTTGGCATTCAAATCAAACACATTCAAATTTGACATTCTCCACACATCATTTGCTACTGAACAATGGCAAAAGAGGTGGTCTATAGATTCCTGAGCGATTTTGCACATAGGACAAACATTAGATTGAATAATACCATATCTGAGTAATCTATCCCTAGTTTTGAGTCTACCTCTTAACAAGATCCAGGCAAAAAAAAATATTTTTGGCATCAGATTTAACTTCCAAGTTCTATTCAAAGCATTTGCATTAGGGTGTTTTTGATTTTCATCATACTGTAAGCAACATGAAGATTTTATGGAAAACTCACCAGTGGGGTTAGGTCCCTAGACAAATTTATCTTTCAATGACATAGAAGAAATGGTATGCTGCAAATTTGATCCACAATACCTTGATCTAAAAGGAGATAGCTTAATGGTCTTCAATCAAATTATATAAGGGAACCTCAAAAACCAAATTAAAAAAAACAAAAACTTACATCCTCACCAATATAATACATATGCTCCACCTCGAGCCTTTTATGAATAATATCTCTTGATTCCAAAATACCCTTCCAAGCCATAGAACTTATACTCGTATTTTTTGCATCAAAAAAGCCATACCTCTTTAAATATTTATTCTTCATAATCCTGATCCACTAGTTATTTGGTTGAGTTAGGATCTTCTATCCTAATTTTTCTAAAGTTACTTTATTGAACACGTACTTCTAGATCTCCAATCCCTAGACCACCATACTGCTTAGGCTTGCAAGCATTTTCCCATGCAACAAGAGAAGTCTTAGATGAACTGCCCCAAAAGAATTTTCTGGTTTCTCTTCTTATTTCTTTGGTCACCTGAGGAGGACACTCAAAATAGAACATGACATGTTTAGGTATCCCAGAGATGCAAGAATTTATCAGGTTCAGTCTACCTGCTTTTGATAAGATTTTTTGTTATCCAACCAGCTAGCCTATTGTTAATTTTTGTTAGCAACTCCTTTGCATTGATAGGGTCTTTCCTAAAAACAATGTTATGGATACCCAAGTACCTTCATATGGTACACTTGTGTTGTGTTCCTGTAATTCTAGCAACATCATTTCTAACACTGTTAAGAACTTTGGGTGAGAAATAAATGGAGGACTTATGATAATTAATATTCTGAAAATTTATGAACCCATAAAGTGTTAGCTTAATGAGATGCCAAAAAGAGTAAAAATTATGGGTTTTCAAAATTAGTCATGTCCAAAACAGTGTGTCACTCCATTCATCACCTAACTTCAAGACACATCTCCCCCATATCTTATTGGGTAAAAACTCTCATACAAATGAGTTTATATGAACTTCGTCCAACATCTCCAATTCATGTAGTTTTCGATATGTGATTTTAAAATCGAGACTACTCATGTTCTAGAGCATTGTTTAAAGATCATCTCTACAAAAAATAAAACAAATATCATTTGCCTATCTAATTTGATCAAATAAATGAACGATTATAGTGAAACTTAACATAAGAATGACAACCATCAATTTATATTACAAAATTTAATGAGCAAATGATCTTTAATTTGATCAAATTTTTATATGCATGATCCTTAAAATGTATGTTAGATACTAAGACCCAGTTTGGCCCAAAGGTGTGGTGAGCTCCTCAGCTTATTCCAACATTTGTGCTGGGCTTGCTGTTTGGTAATTCAAGATCCATCAACTTAAAGTAAAATCTCACACTTACCTATGTAGATTATGGAAGCTGCAAAACATGGTTTCCACCAGCTGTAGTTGCCAACAGCTAGTGACCTGGACTAGGATCCTCTCCTAACTCTCTTTTCCTAACTTCTGCCTAACCATGCATCTTAACCATTCATCTTGATCGCATGGCTTGGATTCACTTTAATTTCTTTTTCATTTCTAAACCAACCACACGCTGAATTATTCTTTCTCTTTACTTCTCTTCCTTCATTTGTGTCCGTCTGCAATTTTTTTTTCTTTCGCCGGAATTTGTTTACCATTCACATTGACACATTCCTCTTCCTCTCTTCTTTCCTTGTTTATTCTGAATTTAATCACTCAAATATTTCACCTCATCTCATTAGCTCCTCTCCTTTCTTCCTTTGCATTCATATAAATTGAAGAAATTGGGCAAAAATCTGTAAAGGATTCTCTGTTGTTATTCGGGGTGGGGTCTTCATTGGTTTCATGATAGGCTTCCTCTTCTTACTCTCTTTCTCATCAGAAATCTGATCTCATCATGAACAAGGAAACAATATATTAGTTTCGGAGGTTTGAATTGGTTCCTCAATTAACATTGAAAAAATTCTGAGTTTTGCGTTTGACAGAGGGTCCGATCAAATTGGACTCGAACTTATAAAAATCTTGAACTTGGATTTGCATTCACAAAGTAGGTTTTGAATTTGTGGGGTTTTTCTTTACTTAATTTTAAATCACATTGATGTTAAAAAAATTGATTGAGACGAAGAATAAACACCAGATATATACACAGACGTCGTAATCTATGAGAGAAAACAAATTGGAGGTAGGTGTATGTACAAACGAAAGAAAAGGAGAAGAGGATGCAAGGAAGAAGATGATATGAAACAGTGAGGTTTACTCTTTGGAGAAAAAATACGTGCGCTGCAGCTTGATAAAGAAAAGAAGGGAGATAAAATTGGGTCTAAGCCTTACGATCAGAATGAATGGTCAAGATGTATTAGTTAGGTAGAAGTTAGGAGAGGCTCTCTGTCCCTAGTGACCTTGCCTCTTTCTATCCATTTTAGCCCCCATAAAACGTCTTGAGATGACCTGATGTTAATTCAAAGCAAGACAAGAGGCACTTGCACTTGATATAATTCTTACCTCAAAGCAAGAATCATGATAAACACTAATGGGGTGTATTGTATCTGGATTTTTATGGATTTTTATGGAGCTTTTTTAATCCATGGACTTTTAGAAAAGTCTACAGACTCTTTAAATAGTCCACAGACACTTCTAAATAGTCCACAAACTTCTAAGCATTTCTAAAATCATCGACAGACTTTCTTACGATTTATAAAAATCCACAGACTTTATATGAACGACTTATACAGATTTCAAAGGGAAATTTACGTTATATATTAAAATAATTGAAAGGTACATGGTCGAACATGAGAATGAAAAAACATTGATGAAAACTTTAACATGAAAAGCAGACGTCCTTAACAACAATGATATGATCATCCTTCTCCTTCTTGTTGATTACTTTCTGCATCGTTTACATTGTTGGCGTTTGCTTGAGCTTCTGCCCACATTTGATTAGCAATACTCATTCTCCATTGATTAGCGTTATCCCTTTGCTGCTCTTGAGTTTGAAAATCGTCCCATTCAAAATTATCTTCTCCATTGTCTACATGATCATCTTCTTCTGGTTCAGGAGGAAATTCATCTGAACGACATTCCTGACGAAGAAAATTATGCAATCCTGCACATGCCAAAACTAGCTCTGCTTGTGTCTTATAAGGAAATGGTGGTGCTGATTTAAAAATTGTGAACCGCGACTTAAATATACCAAATATTCTCTCAATTACGTTCCTCAGAGAAGCATGACGAAGATTAAATAACTCAACTGCATTGATCGGATGGTTTCCTTCACCGCCACAAAAATCTTTGAGATGATATCGAGTACCTCGAAATGGAGCTAAAAATTGACGTCGATTTGGAAATCCGCAGTCCCCTAAGTAATACTTACCTAATCATGAAAAACATATGTAATTAGTAAGTATATTTATGACACAAACTGAAACATGCTTGCTAAAGTTTTTCATGGATGTAAAACCATACCTGGTGGTACTTTGAGTCCATTACGTCTAGAAATAGCATCATTTAACACTTTTGAATCATGAGCAGAACCCTCCCATCCACTAAGCACATATATGAATTGTAAATCAAAGTCACAAGCTGCTAACACATTTTGTGATATCTTCCCATGACGATTTCTGTATCTGCTTACCTCACGTCCAATAACTGTTGCAGGAATATGTGTGCCATCAATAGCTCCAATGAAATCCTGTGGTAATGAAAAACTATTTACAACATATAAAAAAGAAAAATGATACAAGATTTAATCTGATAGAAATATTGCTTTGCATACCTTAAAGAAAGGATAAAACCTTGTGCTTTCTCTTATGTTAGGTGGTGAGGTATTAGCCGGCAGTGGTTTTGCCATAAACTCTGGAGCTATTGTATTTAAGGCCTTCAAGATTTTGTTGAAACTTCTGCTAACAGTGAAATGAGATCGCTCGAATATCATCCGAGGTTCACTATATCGATTGTTTTGACCGACAACAAGTAAAAATGTAGCAAGCATTTCTTCAACACAAATGTATCTGGTATCTCGTAAAGGTGTTTTCTCTTTGATGATGGCACACAATTTTCGAAATACGTCAGGATACATTCTGTAAACCTCCCGAAACATACGAGGGTCGTTGTCCAGTATCTTATCCATATATATGTATCCACGTGATGTCACTGGTCGTCGAGTCAACGGATGTCTAATACGTTCATCAAGTATACTGCGCACAAGATCATATAACATATAAACAACTGCTTGTATTGCCATTAACAAAATTCTAATGACCTCGTAAAACTCTTCTTCCTCTTCATCAAATCCACACACATCCATTTTAGATATCGCGCTTAGAGAAAGCACCTAAACAATTAAAATGAACAATGTTATTATTCATAAGATCATCCATTCAAAAGCAAACCAGAACTCATAATTATTCAGAAAAACCTCAAGTTGCAATAAATTAAAGAAAGCATAATTGTTCAAAGAAATCCTTATTCAAACAAAAACACATCAAAGAAACAATCAAGCCATAGCATAGTGCTTGTTAGCCTCATGCATTATTTCGTTCCCAAGTGATCCAATTATGTCGTTGGTCTGGACTCATCTTCAAGAATATGTCTTGCTTTGCTTTAGTGTTAAGAAACCTAAGCGCAAAAAAGCTAGCTTCATCAGTCAATCCTGGGGTCTCTTGAACAGCAATCCAACATTCAGTGTCTCTTGATTCTCTCTTCTCCATTATGCCACAAATGGTATCAAAAGTGGTGACAATTTTACCAAAGCCAGTTGACAAGTTTTGTAGAACTTCAGCTTGAGATGCTGCCCCTTTTGAGCTGCTACTTTTTTCATAATCAGCTCTACTTCTTTTCCCTTGAACCCTGCTATGTGCTGAAGCATGTGCATTGTTGGCTGGGGTGCGTTGTTGGGAAAGAGATGGCAAGTTTTCTTGGTCCAATGACTCATTTTCATTTGGCACAAATGTGTAATTATCTTGATCAAAGACCAAGTCATCTATACCACCCACTTCCCAAGACCCGTTCTCACATGCTTCATATGTTGTGGCATCTGTATCATCACCTAGACCGATTGAGCCCATCCCAGTTGCAGTTCCATTACCAACTGCAATTTTCAAATCCTCATAGTCTGGAAATGCTTCTGTCCGAAAGTGTGCATGGGTTGGATGTGACTGAAAGATAATAAACAAAAATGTCAATATGGTAAACCTTCAAAATAATTAGTAATCTAATAAAATAAAACTACAAGACATTAAACTCACCTTCAAATAGTCAGCCCATACTTCATCAGCGGCAGTGAATCTCTTTGTGATCGGATCCCACCCAAACCCAGAACTGTGACGCATAAGCTGAGAGTAATTGGTGTATTGTTTTTTAAACCATTTCACTCGGCTTTGGTAATGGCTGAAAGTTACATCATAACCGAGTTTTTCCTTAAGCTTAGGAAGTAACTTTGCTTCTACTGTTGTTTTGCTTATTACACCATTAATATCACGGAACCCAAGCTTAGCTCCTTCAACCATGAGTTGAAGCAAAACATTGCTCTCTTCTGCGGTCCAAGTTTTATAATCCTTTCGTTTACCACTTCCTTGTGAATCTCCCATCTATGATTCAAAAGTTTCTCTTCTTTAGCTACTCAAAGTAGAACATTCAAAAGCCAAACTACTTGATTACAGCGACACCCAGGAAAGACATTCAAAAGCCAAACTAATTTATTTGAGATCAATCAAGTATATAGAAACCAATAAACACACTTGAAACAAACATAAAGAGCACAAGTGTTCTATAGGTCCAAACAACACATTGTGATTAATACCAAAAATCTCTATTAATAGCAGCTGATAATGATTATGCAAATCCCTAACCAGAAAAGCAATGTAACAGTACAAACTTTCGAGAAGAGACCAAATTGTGTTCAACAACAAAAACCAACATAACCCAGAATTCTGATACCACAAGAAATTAGGCAAATATAGAGAAGAATCAAGAAAACAAGATGATGGGAACCAACCTCTTTGCACGCTCAGAAGGATGAACTTTGATAGACTTTTCCCACGCTCAAAATCTTTGCCCTAGCAGCTGGCAAATTGTTGAAGTCTGCTATTTATACTAAACCCTACAAAGTCCACAAATTTCTTTGACATTCTAATTCCGTAAATATGAATGAAATTTTGAATACCCTAAAACTTCTATTCATTTTTTAAAATCCTAATCGAATACCGCTAGACTTTGGTGGACTTCATATGGATTTTTTAAAATCCTAATTGAATACACCTAGACTTTTATGGACTATTAAAAATTTGTTTTGAATACACTTGGACTTTCAGATTCCATGGACTTGTTTAAAATTGCCACTAATTCCAGATACAATACACCCCCCTAAATAAAGAGGTATTTTAATAAATCGTCAAAAATATATAAATGAGAGAGTCCTTTGATTTTAATCAAATATATATATACATTTTATACTATGTGTTAGGTGTGTATGGTTATATCTGAAATATTTTCTACCGATAACTTAAATTCTTTTTTATTTGACATAATTGATAAAAATTGATTAGACTGATAAGTTATAAGGAGAACACCGATAATTTAAATTCATATACACATTAATATTTTCAAATACATAAGAAAATAAAAAATTTGAAATCACAATACGATGATATATATTTATTTTAGTTATTATACACACTCACAACACTATCAAACTAAAGTTACCAAGCACTTAATCATTAGTTTTTTGTTCAAAATTATTTTCACACAAAAAATTGTCAAACACTCTCCAACTTATTTTTGCAATTAATTATTTTCACCCAGAGATAAAATTGTTTATTCCAACCACATAGTTGTCCCAAATTGGGCCTAATTTGTCTTGACTATGAAGTCACAAATTAAAAAATATGCAAGTAGTTTGGTCAAAGTTCATACAAATTCATTTGTACGTATTGGAGTTTTTTTTTCATATTATTGACTTATCAGAAAATAAAAGAAAAACACATGCAAGATAAAGAGAAAAATTGATGGGTGACTAGAATTGACACACATATGCAAGATTTTGTTTTAATATATATATATTTTAAAGAATATAATATTTCTTTTTTTTGTTTTGAATAAAATAATAATAATAATAATAATAATAATAATAATAATAATAATAATAATAATAAGAAGAAGAAGAAGAAGAAGAAGAAGAAGAAGAAGAAGAAGAAGAAGAAGAAGAAGAAGAAGAAGAAGAAGAAGAAGAAGAAGAAGAAGAAGAAGCAGGAGGAGGAAACATCACATTATACTAACATGGGAAGAAGAAGAAGAAGAAGAAGAAGAAGAAGAAGAAGAAGAAGAAGAAGCAGGAGGAGGAAACATCACATTATACTAACATGGGAAGTTTGAGTCCGACATTGGAAGCTTTCAACTTTCAATCAAAAACAAAGGGTGTCCAGTACTCTAGCTAGCAAGTGGCTCTAAATCAGCTGTGAGAGTTATAGCTCGGCTCGAGTATTTGGAATTGTCACTTTCCCAGCAACAATATCATTTTGATCGGACATTTTAGAAGATGCAGATATATGTCAAGAATGGGAACAGTTCCTAGATTGTAACATCAAAATTAGTAGAATATACACGTAGTTCATATATGGACCAGAGAAACACATAAACCAAGTGCGAATCAAACTCTCTCGAGGGACTGGTTCCTCCGGCGGATTAGATCGAGGGTCCCCAATTCTTAAGGGCAGGGCATGCCCACGCCTTTATTAAATCAGTGTAACCTTCTAGCTACATATATATATATATATCTATCACTCTCTCTCTCTCTCTCTCTCTCTCTCTCTCTCTCTCTCTCTCTCTCTCGTCGTCGTCGTTCAACCATAGACAAATACAGACAATGTCAATTCAATATTATCCGGCCCTAATGGCCATGGGGGCCGTCCCCTTGCCATGCATGCCGCGGTTTGCTCCTCTCCATCGAGGCCGTTGTGGGTCCGCCGTGGAGCCCCGACCCATCTGGCCGCAACCGCTGCCGGCCTACACCGTCCAAAACTGCTGTGGCTCAGATGGTCCCGGCTGCTGCTACATTTATATGTCCCTTAATTAGAACACGTCGAAGAACTCGATCTCCATGTATGTTGCTGCATGGATGCATGGGATTACGAATCCAATATATGCGTCCTCATCTATATATTAACAGCGATCAACATTTATCAACAACAACAAATTTAATCAAAGAAAGTTGGTTATGTTCCCATGCAACCACTGGCAAAAACTATCACGTAACCGCGATGTGTCTCGATCTTTTTGTCGCAGCTTATGATGCTTCCCAGAGACAGTGGTCAATTTATGTTATGAGTTTACGCATGCCGACGGTGAAATTCTAATTTGATTGGGACTGGAGAGGGAGGTCGAGATCGTTGGACAATTGAACAAAGAGTATATATACATCAGAAACAGCATGCTGCATGTGGAAGTCATTTTCATAATGGAATTGGTACGTTGAACAGCATATACATATTTCTCTCTTCTACACTTGAATTCAGGGTATCCTTGAGTATAGGCCTTATAGGTATGCATTTAGAGTTCCCATCAAGAAGAGATCCCCAAATTTGGCTTAAATATGCACAATATATGTATTAGAGTCCCTATATTTTTATCTAGCCTAGAACTCTATTAAATTTTTCACATTTCAGGACCGACCATATTTGATCTGATAAAACATGCATAGTTATGTATATTGTAATGCGGGTTTTTCACAGCATTAATAAAGAGTAAAAAAAGCTGTAATGCCACACCAAATATACAGACACACCATCAAGAAACCCAATCGATCAAGTAGTGCTCGTAATTCACTCAATAAGTCAATATATCTTCCATTATATATGAATGCCTGCATCGATCCAATTACTCCGATCCTACGATAACGATCCATCGTTTCGAACATAAGTTAATTAAATATGGGATGCCGACAATTTACATCCCCAGATTCGTACATTATATATATTGTAGGCTTAACAACAGGCTACCGAGCTTTATATATTAACACGTACGTTAATGAAAATGACAAATCACGTTCATCGATCTTCTCGAGATTAAGAGACTATAACCAAAGTAAATTAACCACACGACACCAACCGATAGATCGATTGATACAGTACATTACAGTACATCATTAAGTTGATAAGGTTTCATAGTCTTATTCAACTCTCTTGGCATGGATACCCTAGTATTAACGTAACAATTCAAATTAAACTAGTCGAGGCTAAACAAATTAAGCTAGCTAGCTACCTACCTAGCTAATCAATGATTAAGGGAGACCTAGCTTGCTGATTGCTCTGTAGCTACGAATAAGTAGTATTAATGATGGAATGCTGGCTAGTTTGATCATGACAACGTCGTCCGTGCTTACCTTAAATAAGTGACTATTATATTACTAGCTAACTATCTAATTAACTGTACTGCAGCTAATTCTGTGATCGAGATCGAAATGTCGTACTGTATATGGACTACGTACGTACTTAGTAACTTCAGTGTCCCGCATTCGAGGAGACGCTGGATTTCTTAAATTATTGGATAATTACGTACGTATGTAGCTAGCTTACTGTGATTAAATAATAAGTACGTATAGTAGCTAGACGTACTTTTACGATCGAGTACGTACTCAAAGATGTAACGTGGGATTTCTCGAACTCGATCATGACATGCACGGATGCACCACTGAAACCAAGCTAGCTAGGTAATTATGTCTACGTACCGGAACTAGCCAGATAATTATGTCTACGTACCGGAACTAGCTAGGTAATTATGTCTACGTAGCTGGATATGAATTAAACTTAATTAGCATTTAAAAGGACTTAATTTATTACGAACTTCAATATCTGAGTTAATTATAATACTGTCGTAGAAAACGTATGATAAGAGAATTATACTAATTAATTCTTTTTTTTATATCAAAAGATTGAAAAGAGAAGAATATTACTGAAAAAAATAGGCCTATATATTGACGGATTGGAGGTTTGAATCAGCTCAAATGTAGTTTAGCCAATAGTTCGAAATATTTTTGTTATGTACGCGTCTATGTTGGATAACTAGGAGGCATTATATTAAGACTTGCTGTAGAGCGCTAGCTAATATATATGTTCCCAGTTCCATCATGATTTTCAGGATCAACAACGCACGTACTTGGAAGATATATATATATATATATATAGAGAGAGAGAGAGAGAGAGAGAGAGAGAGAGAGAGAGAGAGAGTATAATCGGAAGGATTCAAAGCGTTGGGATATGATCGATCATCATTCATCATAAGTTGTTAAATTCTGGAACTGACATACTGTCCGTGAATTCGAATTCGAAGCTGCCCACAGTCCACCCCCATGCATCCATGGTGCTCTTTGGTTTCATATATTAGAGCTAGCTTCAAGCAGATCGATAGGACTACTCTACAGTCTCTGGCTACGTACTGGATAACATTGCAAATTAAATTAAGGAGTACGTGCCTGTCTTTTTTTCTTTCTTTTTCTGTTAAGGAAGGAGCGCCTAGCTAAGCTGGAGTCCAATTACTACACACATTAATGAAATAATAAAACTAATTCGTTTTTTTTCCCACCAGGTGACTGAGACCGGCACTCCTTTTCTTTATATTTTACACCATTTACACCATTCCCTGTACCCTCTTGTTATATCTTCTTACACTGGTTGGTCGGCTTGATTAATTGGGCAGAGTTGATTATAACAAAATAACATGTGGGATTGTGGGTCAGCATAAAAGAGCAGGAGGAACACAAAAACCACATGGATTGTTTTCTTCATACATATATATATGTATATATATTGATACATAGGGCCTACTTAAAGCATGTCGATCGATCTCTTTTAGAATAGAAAAACGTACTTCCTCAAATCAAATTATAAGTTGAATGCATATCAATTCATTCGTTACGATTTACCGGGTTTTAAATTAAAACGTCACTATCAAAATTTCTGACTTAGACTTAAACGACAAAATCTTTAAAATTACACAGTGAAAATTTATTTTGTCGTTCAAGATAAACAAAATAAATTTTTATCATCTAATACCAACTTAGATGACGAATAATATAATTCGTCGTCTAAGTGTGTTCTTAGACAACAAATTATATAATTCATCGTCTAAGTTCAAAATCGAATTATATAATTCGTTGTTTAAATTAAAAATCTTAGATGACGAAAATAAAATCCATCATCTAAGTGTGTCCTTAGACGACGAATTACATAATTCGTCGTCTAAGTTCAACAACGAATTATATAATTCATCGTCAAAATTAAAAATCTTAGACGATGAAAATAATATCTGTCATCTAAAGGTAAAGTTAGACGACGAAGTTGATTTCTCCGTCTAAGAATATACTTAGACGACGAATTATTTTGTCGTCTAAGAAAACTCAATTATTTATATCATATTCCTATCCAGATTGCTCGTCCTCTCTCTCTTATCTCTCAACACCATCTCTTCGTAAAAAAAAAAGCTCTCAACACCACCTCCGGTCAAAACTCGATTTATATACGGTTTTCCCATCTCCGAGGCTCAAGTTTACCCACTTATCTCATTATCGATGAAGGTATTAACTCGTCTTTCTCGATTAACTTTTTTGAATTTAATTATGTACGTAATAACGTACAGTGATGCAGTTTTTCGGTGAAATATTTCGGCGAATGTATAGTTTTCGGCTAGCTTGTTTGCATATTTATTGCATTAATTAATTATTTTATTGTTAAGCTAATTGTATGTTTAATTGATTAGTTAAAAAATGTTAGATGAAGCTAATTATATGTTTAATTGTTAAGCTAATTGTTAAGCTTAATTGTATGTTTAATTATTAATTAAACTAATTATTTAATTAAGCTAAGTGTATGTTTAATTAATTATTGAGCTAATATATGTATCATTAGTTGAAAAATTATATATAATATGTAAATGAACATCAAATTAATAATAAAATATGTTAGTTAGATTAATTATAGTACGTATATAGGTATATTAGATTATAGCACATTAATTTAATTGTGTTATGTGATTTGATAATATATATAGTATATTTGATTAATTAATTGGTTGAAAAATTATATAATATGATAATTAACTTACGCAGAAATATAGACAAGAGTTTGATACAGTTGGCGAAAAGAAGTGATGAGAGGTATATGGATGGAATCGAAGAGTTTATGTTGTTTGTGATGGAACATGGTCAATGAAAGAAGCGTTACAGGTGTCCGTGCAGAAAATGTCTTAACTATCAGTTTGTGGAGATTATGTTATGTCTCAACACTTGTATGACCATGATATGATGTGGAGTTACACTACATGGAGTGAGCACGGTGAAGTAGTAGACTTCAACTCAAGACCAGACTTCAGCTCAGGGTACAGTTACTAGGGTGCCTCATCCAGCGCTAGTGGCACCTCTTCTAGGAACCCCACTGTGGATTTGGTTCATGATGCTTTTTCAGAATTTAGTCATGGTAGACACCAACACGAAGAGGGAGGTTATGATACTCCTTATTATGACACAGTCCCTACAACTTTTGCCACTCACACTTTTGAGATGGATAAATACAACAAGATGCTAATTGAAGTTCAGACCTCAGTGTACCCTGGATATGCAGAGAATGTGTTGCGATATGTAATTGAAGAAATTCAGATAAAAGTGAAGAACAAAATTTTAGATCGTGCTTTTGACGAAATGCAGGAGCATATATGTAAGTTGCTTCTTAATCATCATAAACTTCTTGAAACCTATTATAAGGTTAGAAAGATCTTGAGCAGCATCGACCTAAAGTACAAGAAAATTCATACGTGCATAAATAATTGTGTGTTGTTTTACAAAGAGTATGCACATTTGGACTACTGTCTTGTATGCAACCAGTGTAGATATTTGAACCGAGGGAAATTATATACCATAATTGATAAACCATAATTGGTTAAACCATAATTGGGAATGAACCGTTTTAAATCAAAAATTGTTAAGGATTTAAAATTATGGTTTATCAATTATAAAGATGAACGGTTCAAATTTGATAAATTTAGAACGGTCATTTATTTATCTTATTCGATATTTTAATGATTTTTAAATTGGACAAAAATTTATAGAAATGATTTACGTATATATATAGCTAGATATGCAACAATTGATTTCCTAAAATATTATTGAAAAATATGACTTATAAGAAGGTATTCACTAAATCTTCACCATAAAAGTCCTCAATTAAATTTGTTTCATATTATAATATATAATTTTTGATCCATGCAATTCATTATTCATTATTGTCGATCATTTGGCGAAGCTACTCAATATTAGGGGTGAAATTCGGGCGGTTTGGTTCAGTTTTTGATAAAAACCAAAACCAAACCATAAGAATTTCTTCGGTTGGGTTCGGTTCGGTTAAAAATTTCGGTTTTTTTTGGGTTTTTTTTATTTTTTTTCGTCAAATTATGAACAAACTTCACACACAAAAAACCCTAATAAATAGGAAAAAATCGATTACTTTCAGCTTGTAAGACAGTAACAAATAACAATAGCATAGCAATCCAAACATCAAATTCAAATTTTCAAGTTACACCATCAATTCCAAGTTTCTAACATCAAGGAAAATATTCCGCAAATAATATTTGTAGTTCAGTTTCAAGTTTTTCAACAGTCCATAAAGCAAACAGTCCAGAAATTAAGAAAATAGCAAAAAAATAGCAAATTCATGCAAAATCTCAACAAAGTTCTAGTAGCATTTTGCTTCAATTTCCAGCACTATTTGATGAAAATTCCAGCAGCTGATCTCAGCATAAGGCAGTTTGCACTTTGCAGCAAGTCCAGCAACTACACAGTCCAAAAAAACAATCCAAAAAATCAATGTTAATACTCTTAACACAACAATTCCAATAAACTTCACAAATATAATGTAATACCAAGTTACCAACATACTAAATGTTTTCGAGCATGGACATAAATCACATTTGGCTATTCCTTTGTCCTTCCCGAAGTCGAATGTAGCGTTTTGAATATTTCTAACAACAAACAACAATCAAGTTAACAGTGTTTCAACTATATACATTTCAAGTGATTAAAAATATAATATTAGAAGTATAAGAAAGATTATTTATCTTCCTCAATTGCTTTAGTTTTAAAATCAAAACGACACCGTTTTATATATGTTCGGTTTTTTTCGGTTTTTTCGGTTCGGTTCGGGTTTTCAAAATCCGAAACCGAAACCGAACTGAATTTTTTTGGTTTTTCGATTTTTCAACTTTTTCAGTTCGAATTTTTTCGGATTCAGATTTTTTCGGTTTCGATTCCGGTTCGGATCGATTTTTTTTTCGATTTTCGATTCGGAAGTCACACCTCTACTCAATATTGTAGTTCATTTGGTGCATGCAGTAGATGAACAGTAGTCTCTGCAATGCGTCGACTTACGACCTCTTATTTGTCAGATTGATCTGTTATAAGTGTCAGAACAATTATTAGTTTCTCTTGTTTGGTAAAATCAATAAATGGAGAAGGACGATGCTCATGTGACAAGTCATATGACCTCCTATTCAAAGACAGTACGTGGTCCTCTGAACACATCTGTGTTGAAACATTTATCCTAGCTTGGGCAAGAAACCGGTTGTTTCCTCTTGTTTTCTTCTTATCAATCCTTGTCTTTGTGTTTTCCAAAGAAAAATAAAAAATAATGTCTGCATAAAAGGCCTAAGCAAATGGCGAAATAAGAAGTTTCGGTCATATATATCAAACCAATGAAAGTTCTCGTAGACGCACACTATTTCGTAGATAAAAATTCATGTCGATACGTACGTTAGTATGTAAAATAAGATATTCTATATACATTTAGTTGAGAAAGTTTTTTTATATAAAAAAAAACTAATACAATCCAAGTTTAGAGAGAATACAGTAAAATTTTGATTAAATAATACTCTATATAGGAATAATCTTGTTATAATTATAAAAAAAATTCGGTCCCAACTCGGAACCAACTAGAAATAAAAATAAGTTCCACAATATAATAAATTATAAATTTTTCTGGTCTCATATGTAGAAAATGTGTCTCCATATAATAATAATTGTCAACGATAATAAAAGATAATGTGATTTAAGAAAAGTAAAAATACATTTCTATAACAAATTGATATGGTGATCTATGCTTTATAGTAAATAACATATATATGAGCTTGCTAATAGCTTATAACTCATATTTATGTTTTATTGCAAATACATTATTTTCTTGATATTTGCACAATAAATGTGATCGAACTGACATGAAAATAATTGCTCGAGAAAGAAATTAAGATTGATGCAATTCAAGTAGATTGTAGATAGAATAACAAACTCCATTGTTCTTTTTCTTCTTCAACGCTCAATGTATGTACTGTATATATATATATATATATTTGTATATTGAGGCCCCAAAATGATGTGTTAAGCCACATCATTTCCATGTCATTATAGAATTATATATATATTACCATATTTTGATATCAATTTGTAAAAAGACAATCTTATCATTGCGTATCTAACGGCTACCAATTATTCAATTAATTTAGTAATTTAATTACTTAATTAAAATCAAACTATAAAGTTTATTACAAAATCACAAAATAATAAATGTCCAAGTATAACTAAATATAGAATCCTAATTATAATAATTCAATCCTTGCAAATTAAAATATATAAATGTTCAATGATAGTTATGGAATCCTATTCATTACATTTTATAATTCTTTCTAATTATCATTATGATTGAATTTTTTTTTATGATTGTTATGAAGTTTAAAATCAGAATATCAAAATATGAGTTCTAATAATTAGATTGATTAGTTAATGTAATACACAAAAAAATCGTTAGTAATACATTTTTTTTCGTCAACATGAATTAATACACAAGTCAATAAAAAAGAAATTTTGGTTCTAAAATTATACTTTAAAAAGAAAATCATGATTACAAAAATTTGATGTATCTTGCTAGCCAATTAAAATGTAAGACTAGTCCTCTCAAGAAATTACAATTTGAAGAAAAAAATTGTTCAAGAACAAACAACTTGTGGCCGAAGTATGTTTCAAATCATAAAAAATTAAGTCGATGAACCCGAAGAACATGTATACCATGCTTATTGAAGTTGAGAGTGGAATACAAAATTTTGAATTCAAAAGCAAAGAGAAACTGTTTAACTCGAAATATGATTCAAAAATGAATTTCCCTCAAAAGTAAATGTCTTTCCATAATTAGCATCTCTTTGATTGAAATATAATTTCTGATTGAAATATCATCAATGGAGATTGAATCGAATGAGTTTATTATTATTATATATATATATATTAGATTCTTCATTATATTTCTTTTCCTTCCAATATTAATTGTCATTCTTAAATTAATAATCATAAAAATTACTAAATTATAATTCCAATTATAGTACATCACAATTTTTTTAAATTATTATAGTCCTAATTTGGTAATGCCAAAATTTAATGCTTAGTCGAGTAGTACTTCAATGGTGTTCCTTTTGCTTTGCATGAATTTTCATGGAGGTCTTTAAAATTCTATGCATGGAATTTTAGTGCCGAACTTATGTAAGGGTAATTTATTTAGTTATTTATATGTTAATTTTTAGGTTTGGTTCATGTTTGATCTGTAAGTGTTTGAATGATTATCTCTTTCACAAAACTTGTTCTTCCACTTGAATACCGAGTTTGAGCAATCTTATGATCGAGAAAGAACTAAAGTTGAGTGGATATGATTTTAATCTCATACTATATATGATTTTTTTTAGAAGAAGAAATGAGGATGACAAGGCGGGTAAACACCTCTCAAAGATACCATATTCACAACCTGGATATATCAATGTAGTAAAATAAATAGGGGTTGTCAAACACAAGGAATTGGTGAAACTAAATCCTAACAAACTACTATGCTGACAGACTCGACTACAGTACACTAATGACAATGCGAGCCTAAGCTAGACAGACTCAAATGCTACGAAATTTTGACACAACAAAATAGACACAGTGGCGGACTACCACACAAAATTTGAGGATTTTCTGAGTTGATTTGGTTACCAAAATAAATCGTCTAAACTACAGTTAATGCAGAAATCAGTAAATTGCAGAAAGTAAATTGTTGTAGATAACCAATGAGATATGAATGTTAAGCACTTCTCTCCACCCTAGACATACTTACGACCTCCCCAATATAATTGAACTAACCATGGATGAATACTCCCCACACAAGAGCTTTGGTTAAGTCATCTTGTGTATTACACTCTCTTACTTGGCATGAAAGAGGGAGGGACAATCCGCTCGATCTTGATCCTCACTTAACCGACTTATACATATGGTGATGTAAGCCTAGAGAACTGAAGTCATTACGTTCTAAGAATGTATGAAGAATAACAAAGCTTAAAGGGTTGATAAGGTGGTCACCCTTTCATCACTAAGGCTTGTTTCACACAAATTCATGTCTGTCTCTAGAGAATATGCAATGATAAGGTGGTCATGTACATAAAAAAAAGACTATAGATCCTAAGCCATGCATCTAAGCGTGCACTCAAAGAAACATGAACATAGAAATCATACGGTGAGAAAACAGTGAAACAAAACTCATCCAAATAATTAATAGAATCAAAAAGGGGTTCAAAATCGTAAGCATATCTATGGCTTCAATCAGCCCCTAACAAAGGAATTTTAGCTACTCATAGTCTTAAATAATAACATTGAAGAATTCATGAAAGATAAACAAAAGAAGGAGGAGAAATAAACTCTTGATCCCCGTCGGGATTGCAGGCTCGCAATACAGCTCCTCTTTCCTTCCACTTCTTCTTCTTTCTTTTTTTCTTCTTCTCTTTTTGTCTTTTTGTCTTTTATCTTTTTCTTCTCTCGCCAGCCTCCCTTCTTTTTTTTTTCCAGCCCCCCTTGGTCTGCTCCACTTGCTATATATATATATATATGTTAGCAAGGATAATTAGCCTAGCAAGCACGTGCAAGACTCCAAATCAAACTCCAATTAGGATTCTTTATTTATTGATTTCTATTTGATTTACAAGTCCATTTCCAATTCTTCTTACTGTTCCTCGCCAAGCAACAACACCGCTTCCAATTAAATATATATATATATATATATATATATATATCGCATCATTTGGCTTGATTAAACTGTCTCTTCTCGCCGAGCTCCAAAATATATTATTTAATCTCCTTTTCTTCATTAATCTCCAAAATACCTAAAAACAAATAAACATAATTAATTCACTTGATTAATAACAATAAACTAAATATAGGGAACAAATTAAATACCAAATAGACGCATAAATATGTGACTATCGAATACCCCACACTTAGACATTGCTAGCCCTCGAGCAATACACTAAACTAAGACTCTGAAAAGACTCAAAGACTCTAACTACATGACTCTAACACCTTTAACAAATTGTCTCAGCAATCTTCCACAATTGTAACACCAAGATAGAATGACTCCAAATATATTTCGTAAAATTTTGAAGATTAATTTCAATGCATGACACACATGTAATATGTAGGACGAAGACATAATCATGGTGAATGTAAAGTTGTAGCATGTGAAAAACTTGTCAAGATTCAACCTCACTTAGATATTCTCTCAAAAGTGTTTCTCTCAAAGTATGTATACGGTATTCACTCAACTCAATTACTTGCCAAATGGACCACACCATATGCTTACTCGTGTCATGACTAATCTCCACAGATCAAAGGCTGCTATCTTGAGAATCAAAAGGACTTTCATGGGTTGTAATGAGGCTTGGCTCATAGGTTAAAGAATAAATGGATACGAAATTCAAATAAAATTCTAGAACCCAGTAGAGCACCAAATAAGAGACTTCTTCAATTTACAACCATGAACTTTCTCACTTTTGTGGTCGAATTTCATCATGTTGGGCCTTCACATCATTGTTTTCATCAACAGTTAACTTGGGTATCAAGTTAGACATCACACTTTTTTTTTCTTTTTTGAATATGTTTTTTTTTTTGAAACACTAGCTTGATACCCCACACTTATTTCTTTGCATCACCTTTCGACATTGTCGCCGTCTTCACATACATGTCTCATGTATAGCTCTACCAAGTCCTAGAACAAGGGTAAAGATATAACTATTCTAAAGTTAAAGTTCAAATATATGTGGGCGATGACATAAAGTTTAAACATGTAGGCTCAAAGTGGTTAACTAAGGGGTGCACATCTTGTGTACACAAAGTCAGGAGACAGGCTTCATATGGCAATGGTGATGTCCCCTAAATGCCTTTATCACTTCCTCAATCAAAACAAGTATTGACTATAAGCTTTGAAAAGCACAAGAGCAAGTTCTAGTAATATCTAGAGTCCATTAACTTAATCTGTGGCAAGCAATTGACACTCAATAAAGAAAGCATGTGTATTCACACATAGGCTCAACCGCTCACAGGTTAAATGAATCTCAACAAAGTTTAAGCATGCAAAAAATTTGTACCATGTTAACTCATTTCTACATCCACTACACATTCGCATATGCAACATATATCAAGATTAACCAAAGAAACTCAAATAACATCATCATCTTTTAGTAACAATTTCAGAAGATATAATCATATCATGGACTAGTTAAGAGCACCTAAAACTCAAAACAAGAGACTCTTTTTATGTTGCTTTTCTTGAAACTTTTTATTTTTGTATTTATTTTTTCAAATAAGACACTAAAACACACAAGAAAACAAAGAAAAAAAACTCAAAAATACCAAACTCTGGCGAGCAACTCGCCAGACTCCCTGTACCGCACAACACCACTCGCCAGAATTTTAAAAAATTAATCACACATCTTAATAGGATGAAATTTTGTGAACACCAACTACACACATGCAAAAACCTTTAAGAAAAATTTCAGAAAATTACGAGACCCCTAACTATAGAAAATAAATGACACGAAACAGGATACTGCTCAGTACCAAAAACTGCCGCTCGCCAGACTCATCCACACTCGCAAGAATTATACAGAATTAATCACAGAGTGGAATGAGCTGAAATTTTAAGATCATAAATTAGACACATGTAGACACATTCTCTAAAAATTTCAGAAATTTACGAGACCTTAAGCTATGTCAAATAAAGGACACAAAATAGCATACTGCACAGTACCGAAATAACGAAAAATTTATACATAGACGCTAAGGATATGATATAAACCCCACCCCACACTTGAAATTTGCATTGTCCTCAATGTAAAACAAAACTAAAACATACAATACATCAAACAAGCATGGAATGAGACACATAACACACCATAAATCACACTAAACATGGAGAAAAATAAAGCAAAGGAGAAGGATAGAGAGTTAAGAATTTCAAATCTGGTTTTCCACGCTTCTCCATCCATATGGGTTGCCTCCTAAGTAGCGCTAAGTTTAACGTCTTCAGCCAAACAGTGCACACCATCATAAATTTCAATCTTCTAGTGTAGGATCTTGAAGAGGAATCTCTTCCATGTCTCGCACTTGAGACAGCTCATAGAATGGCTTGAGTCTATGTCCGTTCACCTTAAATGTGCTGCCGTCTCTTGGATTCAGAACTTCAACTGCACCATGAGCAAACACATTACGGACAATATAAGGACCAGTCCATCTAGACTGTAGCTTACCTGGAAACAACTTCAGCCGCGAGTTGAATAACAACACTTTTTGCCCATTGACAAAAGCTTTTTCCTTGATCATCTTGTCATGAAACATTTTTTTCTTCTCCTTGTAAATGCGGTTAGATTCATATGCATTATTTCGAATCTCAGCAAGCTCATTCAGTTGCAACTTCCTATGAACACCGGCATCATCAATATCAAAATTGAATCGTTTCACTGCCCAATATGCCTTGTGTTCAAGCTCTACTAGAAGGTGGTAGCCTTTTCCATAAACCATCCGATAGGGAGACATTCCAATCGGCGTTTTGAAAGCTGTTCTGTAAGCCCACAACGCTTCATCCAAACGTTAGCTTCAATCCTTCATTGTTGGTCCGACAGTCTTCTCCAGAATTTGCTTGATCTGCCGGTTAGATACTTCTACTTGCCCGCTCGTCTGAGGGTGATAAGGTGTTGCCACCTTATGATGCACATGAAAATTCTTGAGCAACGCTGCAAATGACTTGTTGCAAAAGTGAGAACCGCCATCACTTATTATGTACCTGGGAGTGCCAAATCTCACAAAAAGTGATTTTAAGAACTTCAAAACAACAGCAGCATCGTTAGTACGAGTGGCTACTGCCTCCACCCACTTTGAAACATAATCAACTGCAAGTAGAATGTAATTATTTTGAAAAGAGCTAGGAAAAGGACCCATAAAGTCAATACCCCACACATCAAAAATCTCAACCACTAAAATTGGGTGCTGAGGCATTTGATCCTTAGGACCTAAGTTACCTGTCAGTTGGCATCTAACACATGATTTATGAAACATATGTGCATCACCAAACAGTGTTGGCCAGAAGAATCCACTCTCAAGTACTTTCATCGCAGTCTTCTTTCCAGCAAAATGGCCTCCTGCTACATGTGAGTGACAAAAAGATAAAATGGAATGAAATTCAATTTCAGGCACACACCTTCTTATCAGTAAGTCTGGATAGTGTTTCCACAAATATGGCTCATCCCACACATAGTACTTAGCTTCCTTGACAAGCTTGTCCTTCTGCGCTCTGGTGGAATATATCTACTTACCTTGTAGTTAACAATATCAGCATACAAGAGCTCTACAGCTTGAACAACAAAGAGTTGTTCATCTGGAAAGCTATCTCTAAGAGGAAGAGTGTCTTCTTCGGCCGTAGACCCATGGGTGAGTTTACTCAAGTGGTCTGCCACCACTTTTTCAGTGCCCTTCTTATCTTTGATCTCAATATCAAACTCCTGAAGTAAGAGCATCCATCGAATCAACCTGGGCTTGGCATCCTGTTTAGTCATCAAATATCTCAAAGCAGCATGGTCAGAAAATATGATAACTTTAGTTCCTAAAAAGTAAGACCTAAACTTTTCAAGAGCAAAAACCACTGCTAAGAGCTCATTTTCTGTAGTTGAGTAATTCAACTGTGCATCATTTAAAGTACGGGAGGCATAATAGATGACATGAGGTAACCTCTTCGGGCGTTGGCCAAGAACAGCGCCAACAGCATAGTCTGAAGCATCACACATGAGCTCATATGGTAGACTCAAATCCGGTGCTTGGATGATGGGAGCTGTAGTGAGCAACTCCTTGAGCTTATTGAATGCTTGCAAGCACTCATCGGTGAAGTTGAAAGCTACATCTTTCTGGAGCAACGTACCAAATGGTCTGGATATCTTGGAAAAATCCTTGATAAACCTGCGATAAAATCCTACATGTCCAAGAAAAGATCTCACCTCCTTCATAGTGGAAGGAGGGGGTAAGGTACGCACAATATCAACCTTAGCTTTATCAACCTCAATACCTCTAGCTGAAATAACATGTCCCAAAACTATACTCTGCTCCACCATAAAGTGGCATTTTTCCCAATTAAGTACAATGTTAGTTTCTACACAACGCTCTAAAACCATAGCTAGATTATGAAGACATATGTCAAAAGAATCACCGAAAACAGAGAAATCATCCATAAATATCTCAATGATATTTTCTCAAACACTTTTCAACCATGTTTGAGAAAATACTTATCATGCACCTCTGAAATGTGGCAGGTGCATTGCATAAGCCAAATGGCATCCTCTTATAAGCAAAAGTGTCACAGGGACATGTGAAGGTGGTCTTCTCCTGATCATCCTTATGTATGGCTATCTGGTTGTATCCTGAATAACCATCTAAGAAACAGTAGTATTCATGACCTGCCAACCTTTCCAAAATCTGATCAATGAATGTGAGCGGAAAGTGATATTTTCTTGTGGTGGCATTGAGCTTGCGGTAGTCAATACACACTCTCCATCCCGTTTGGACTCTTTGAGGCACCAACACGTTCTCATCATTCTTTATTACTATGATTCCTGAACGTTTGGGCACAACCTGCACAGGACTAATCCATTTGCTGTCAGAAATAGCATAAATAATACCTGCATCTCGAAGCCTGATGACTTATTTCTTGACAACTTCTATCATGGGAGGATTGAGACGACGTTGAGCTTCCCTTGTTAGCTTAGCTCCCTCCTCCAGATGGATTCTGTGAGTACACAATGTTGGGCAGATGCCCTTGATGTCGGCTACTGTCCATCCAATGGCGGCCTTGTATTCCTTATGTACATTCAATAACTTCTCCTCTTGTAACGTTGAGAGCTTGGAAGAGATGATGACTGGAAGTGTATCATCCTCCCCTAGGAAAGCATACTTCAAATGCTCGGGTAGAAGTTTCAGCTCTAATGTGGGTGCTGCCTGTATAGACGGAACAAGAATATCATCCGAAACTGGAAGAGAAATGAGATTAGAATATTTACCTTTCATAATTGGCAGGGATTCAAGTGCTTCTTCCATAGCATAATACTCCTCTTCCATTTCAAGATCCTCAGTCGAAGCTATCTCAAAGATAGGTTCAAATTTCTTCTCCTCGCCAAGCTTCAGTCCTTCCTCACCAAGCTTCTTGACAAGCTCGCCAAGCTCCAGACCTGGAATGTCTTCTTTCTCGGATACCTCTATGATCTTCCTCAAAGGATCCTCCTCCAATGAATAGTGAATGAATTCCTGCACAAAACTCTCAAAAGTGTCAATTGAACAACATGAATAAGCATAATCACTATTTGGATGTTTGAGAGCTTCATAAATATTGAAGTGGATTTTCTCCTCAGCTACTTCCATACTCAATGATCCATCAAAACAATCTATCTTTGTACGCGCTGTTCTCAAGAACGGTCTCCCAAGAATTAATGGTATTTCTGATGGCATTGGCTCATGCTCCATCTCCAGCACAAAGAAATCTGCTGGAAAAATCAAATCTCCCACCTGCACCAAAACATCCTCAATAATACCTTGAGGGTAACAGTTAGACTGATCAGCAAGTTTAATGGTGACACCTGTTGGAATAAGTTCTCCCATTTTCAACCTGTTATAAGCAGTGTATGGCATTAAATTAATGGAAGCACCTAAATCAAGTAAAGCACCCGCAAACCTGTGATCACCAATGGTACATGGGATCGTAAAACGTCCTGGATCACCCAACTTAGGTGGAAGCTTTCTTTGAAGCACTGCAGATACTCTCTCCCCCAAAGCCAGAGTCTCAGTTCCATAGAATTTTCTCTTTGTTGTGCATAAATCTTTCAGGAACTTTGCATACTGTGGTATCTACTTGATCACATCCAACAAGGGAATGTTTACTCCTACCTTTCTGAACACATCCAAGATCTCCTTCTCTTTGTCAACCTTCACCTGCTTCTTCAACCTGCTAGGAAAAGGTAAATTAGGAATAATAGAAGGAGACAGAGTAGAGGATACCTGACCTGATTTTTGATTTGTCAATTTTTCTGTTTCAGGTGCATTTTCGACGGCTCGAATTGGGGCTCCTGCAGAATCTTCTGACGGCTTGTTCAACGGCTTGTCAGGGATAAGTTGTTCAAGCACGGGCTCCTCCCACTTTCTCCTGGTTGACTTGGGCCGTTCTTCCAACATCTTCCCATTCTTCAGGGTCATGGCATGAGCTTCATATTTTGTATTGGGATTGGGAAGAGTGTTGCTGGGAAGACTTCCTTCCTTGACTTGAGCAAGTGTTTGCTGAATTTGGCTCACTTGTCGCTCCAATAAGTCAATTGCCTTCCCTTGCTGCAGAGTTGTAGCTTTGATATCTTGGCGAAAGGCACTACTCTCCTCTCGTTTCTTCTTGTTGTCAAACATCATTTGTTGCATCATGGCTTCCAAAGTAGAATTTCCTGATGATGTTTGAGCTTGAGCTTGTTGTGGCTGAGGCATACGCCTTTGGCCAAATTGCTGCACATCTCTTGTAGGCTGTCTCTGCTGAAATCCAGGTGGAACAATAGGAGGATTGAGCACATTATTGCTCCTATAGCTCAACAGATCTCTATTTCCACCATATGTGTTGGGTTGTCTTTGGAAGTAATTTGCTTCTTCCTCTTGATCAACCTCTTCGTCTGCTCTGAACTTGGGACAATCTTTTTCTAAATGGTTTGTAGCTGAACATAAAGTGCACACAACCTGAGCTGCAGCAACTGTTGTCTTCTTGCTCACTTTCAGACTACTAGCAATCAGAGTAATATCATTCTCCATAGAACTTAATCTTTTTTCCATGACTCCATCGGTTGCAACTGCATTGAGAGACCTTCTACTTACTCCCATGGATCTATCCCTTGACTGAAATTGCCTTGAATTTTCTGCTTGGTTCTCAACAATTTCCTTGGCTTCTGTTCCAGTCATATTCCACCAATTTCCCCCACAAGCTGAATCAAGCTTTGACCTGTTAAAAGAATCAAATCCTTCATAGAAGAACTCCATTTGAGTGTTGATGTCAAACTTATGGTGAGGGCATTATCGAAGAAGACTCTTAAACTGGCTCCAAGCTTCATGTAATTCATCACTGTCTTTTTGCCTGAATGTGCTAATTTGCTTCTTCAAGTTCTTGGTGCGAGAAGTAGAGTAGAACTCTTTCATAAATGCAGAGCACATCTTCTCCCATGTGTCCATAGATAAAGGAGCTAAAGAATTATACCATGCTTTTGCTTGCTCCTTCAAAGAGAACGAAAACAAAAGGAGCTTCACAGTATCCTCTTCCATATTAGTCGATCTCTGGATTCTGCACAATGTTGTAAACTCATTGAGATGATCCCGAGGGTCTTCAGAAGGCGTTCCTCTGAAGTGTGGCAGATTCGATATAAGTGATGGGGGAATAGAATAAGCCCCCAGATTCTTTAGTAGTACGATCGGTGAATCTGCTGCACCTGTGCCCGGTATATTTCTTTTCCTTATATTTCTTTTCCTTCCAATATTAATTGTCATTCTTAAATTAATAATCATAAAAATCTCTAAACTATAATTCCAATTATAGTACATCACAATTTTTTAAAATTATTATAGTCCTAATTTGGTAACGCCAAAATTTAATGCTTAGTCGAGTAGTACTTCAATGGTGTTCCTTTTTCTTTGCATGAATTTTCATGGAGGTCTTTAAAATTCTATGCATGGAATTTTAGTGCCGAACTTATGTACGGATAATTTATTTAGTTATTTATATGTTAATTTTTAGGTTTGGTTCATGTTTGATCTGTAAGTGTTTGAATGATTATCTCTTTCACAAAACTTGTTTTTCCACTTGAATACCGAGTTTGAGCAATCTTATGATCGAGAAAGAACTAAAGTTGAGTGGATATGATTTTAATCTCATACTATATATGATTTTTTTTAGAAGAAGAAAGGAGGATGACAAGGCGGGTAAACACCTTTCAAAGATACCATATTCACAACCTGGATATATCAATGTAGTAAAATAAATAGGGGTTGTCGAACACAAGGAATTGGTGAAACTAAATCCTAACAAACTACTATGCTGACAGACTCGACTACAGTACACTAATGACAATGCGAGCCTAAGCTAGACAGACTCAAATGCTACGAAATTTTGACACAACAAAATAGACACAGTGGCGGACTACCACACAAAATTTGAGAATTTTCTGAGTTGATTTGGTTACCGAAATAAATCAGCTAAAATACAGCTAATGCAGAAATCAGTATATTGCAGAAAGTAAATTGTTGTAGATAACCAATGAGATATGAATGTTAAGCACTTCTCTCCACCCTAGACATACTTACGACCTCCACAATATAATTGAACTAACCATGGATGAATACTCCCCACACAAGAGCTTTGGTTAAGTCATCTTGTGTATTACATTCTCTTACTTGGCATGAAAGAGGGAGGGACAATCCGCTCGATCTTGATCCTCACTTAACCGACTTATACATATGGTGATGTAAGCCTAGAGAACTGAAGTCATTACGTTCTAAGAATGTATGAAGAATAACAAAGTTTCAAGGGTTGATAAGGTGGTCACCTTTTCATCACTAAGGCTTGTTTCACACAAATTCATGTTTGTCTCTAGAGAATATGCAATGATAAGGTGGTCATGTACATAAAAAAAGACTATAGATCCTAAGCCATGCATCTAAGCGTGCACTCAAAGAAACATGAACATAGAAATCATACAGTGAGAAAACAGTGAAACAAAACTCATCCAAATAATTAATAGAATCAAAATGGGTTCAAAATCGTAAGCATATCTAGGGTTTCAATCAGCTCATAACAAAGGAATTTTAGCTACTCATAGTCTTAAATAATAACATTGAAGAATTCATGAAAGATGAACAAAAGAAGGAGGAGAAATAAGCTCTTGATCCCCGTCGGGATCGCAGGCTCGCAATACAGCTCCTCTTTCCTTCCACTTCTTCTTCTTCTTCTTTTTCTTCTTCTCTTTTTGTCTTTTTGTCTTTTATCTTTTTCTTCTCTCGCCAGCCTCCCTTTTTTTTTCCAGCCCCCCTTGGTCTGCTCCACTTGCTATATATATATATATATGTTAGCTAGGATAATTAGCCTAGCAAGATGACCACGTGCAAGACTCCAAACCAAACTCCAATTAGGATTCTTTATTTATTGATTCCTATTTGATTTCCAAGTCCATTTCCAATTCTTCTTATTGTTCCTTGCCAAGCAACAGCACCGCTTCCAATTAAATATATATATATATATATCTCACATCATTTGGCTTGATTAAACTGTCTCTTCTCGCCAAGCTCAAAAATATATTATTTAATCTCCTTTTCTTCATTAATCTTCAAAATACCTAAAAACAAATAAACATAATTAATTCACTCGATTAATAACAATAAACTAAATATAGGGAAAAAATTAAATACCAAATAGACGCATAAATATGCGACTATCAGAGGATAAGAAGCAAGAAGAAAAAAAAATAAGTTTCTAAAAAATAATAACTGTTAGATGTTTGATGGATAAGATTGTCTTTTTAAATATATCATATATAAGGTATAGAATAATACATTAAATTCTATAATGACATGAAAATGATGTGGCTTGACACATCATTTTGGGCCTCAATATCTTAGGCCCCTTTGGGCCTAAAATCATTTCCCCCCCCACACACACAAGTATACCTGAGTGGAAGCATTTTCAGGTATATGGCATTACGCCAACTTTTCGGTCATATTTTATCATCTCTACCGTTCAAATGGACGGAGATCAAACTATACGTATGAGCGGAAGCTTTCTATATATAGATATATACACATGACTACACGAGATGAGGAGTGCCTTATATATAGGACCTCGGTGACTGATCTTACTGGCTGCAAATCACGGAAGAATCTTCAATTTTCTGGAGTGGGGGACAAAAATAGAACGTACTGTGTTTTTATCCAATTTTACTCGATGATGAACAGTAAAAAGTAACTTTATGAACAGTGACTTTTGATGCTTTTGCTGGATAATAATGTCTCTGATGAAGTGATTGAAGATGCTTGCTCAATTGATTATTCATATGGGTCTTGACTATCGTGATACCATCTTGTGTGAGTTTTTGACTGACTATTGGATGATGAGGAGGACTTGAAAGAGGTTTCTTCCTCTTGTAACTCTGCTTCTGATTCTGAGTCTGAATTATCATTAGTGGCTTGGAGGAGCTGTCTGGCTAATTCCTTTAATTCTGCTGACTTGGATGATGAAGATTTAGACTTACACTACAACATTTTTAACCATTGCCGGCGATTTTTAAATCGCCGGCATTGTTTTTTTATCATTACCGGCGATTTTTCACCCAAAAATCGCCGCCAATGTTCCGCCGGTAATTAAAAAAAAAAAGACATTGCCGGCGACTTAAATTGCCGGAAAAATTGCCGGCAATGTTAAAAAAAAAAAAACATTACCGGCGATTTTTGGGGAAAAAATCGCCGGCAATGAATAAAAATGTGGTAGTGTTGGTCTTCTTGGTGGATTTAGAAGGTGAGGGTGATTCATGAAATGTTGACTTGATTACTTGGGGGCTTGAAATCGCCGAAGGAGGCAACGTTGGCTGTTGAGGCGGTGACGTTGACTGCTGCGGAGGTGGTGTTGTAATAACTGCTGATTTTACTGAGGGAACTTGGAATTCTTCAATGAATTGGGATATGACTATTTCAAAATTGAATTTTTTTTTCCTCCATTTGACTAAAAGGACTCGGAGACTATATGATCTTTAAGCTCATAGTGCCATTTAAAAATCCATGACACATTGTATTTAGCCATAAAGTGAAGAGTAACTTGGAAATTTTGCTCATGGTTGGAAAACTTCATGACTGTCTGAAATTGGGTGACTGCTTCTTTGAATGACTGGGGGAGGATGTTATATGGACAACCATAGGAGCTCCATCATCGGATGAACCACATGGGAAAACGTCACTAAATTTTTTTGTCAAAATTCAGGAACCATGAGCGACTAAAATCATATGTTTGATGGAGAAAGATTTTGACCATGCTTCCATATAATCAAAATAGTTGAATGAGAAATCTTCACATTGGTGATAATTATAAGGCTGGTCACCCCAATTTTCTAAGGAGATAATTCGGATTATGTAAAGAGAATGGTAGAGTAACTTTAAAATAAATTATTTTAGCCCTTATCAAAATAGTTGAATCTCTCTTGTCATAAATGCCATTAATTGTGATAGATTTGGTGTGAACTAAAATATCCTTATAAAATGGAGTGTCTGAGAAGGATGACTAGGAGTGAAATGAAAATTGGGGGAAAAATATTTTTTGACTAAAGACATTGGATTTTTGAGGTGACTATGGGGTGGTTCGACAAAAAATAGTTTATTACTGGCTTGGTAAAAATACGGGGATGATTTTGGGTAATAGGTTTGGACTGGAAAATCAGATTTGTAAGGGTCATATTAGGTGACTAGGGCTGATTAAAAATTAGGGCGTACCTGACCAAGGGTACTCCCGAAAGTGTTGAATCTTTGATTGACTGGAATTGGTTGTTTCCCTGGGAAAGACACAAGACTAGAAGATGGTTCTTGTTTGACTAAATATGGTTCGGGTGACTCTTTTTTGACTGAGGTTAACTTACTTTTCAATTCATTTTCTAACTTTTCCAAATTCTGGATGGTTTGTTGCATATGAAGTTCTGGATTTCTGGAGGCGCCTGGGAAGAGATCAAATGGCGGAGAACCGAGGAGATTTAATTGAGCTGATCTGGAAGGTTTTGATTTGGACGATCTGGTTATTCTGGGCTTCATTTTGTGGTATCTTGTAGAAATTCTCTCGTTAGGAAATCTTGGATATGATTGTCACTGCCTTTAATGAATGCAATTTCAAAATCAAAAATACTCGAAATGGCTTGCCATAGAGCAAAAATTTGTTTACTAGCAATATTTTGAACATCTTTTTCTAAAACTTCTTTTGCGCTTTTGCAGTCAACTGTAATAAAAAAAATTGATTTAATAGATCATCTTGAAATTTGCTAATACATAAGACAATAGATAAAATTTATTTTTTAATAGTACTTTAGTTTTTTTGTGATTGGGACCAAGTTCCAGACTGAAATCGAACAATTTGCTCGGAATGAGCAGGAGAAATTTGTTGCTTTAAAATACCTTCGTAGCCAATTTCTGAGGCATCTGTTTCAATTATTTTAAAGGCGTCAGTAATGGGGATGCCTAGACATGGTAAAGTTTTGACATAATTTTTGACTTCTTTTACTAGAGTTGTATGGACAGGAGTCCAAGGCGAAGGATCTTTTTGTAGTCTATCAAATAGGGGTTTACACTTTTTTTCTAAGGTTTTGATAGAATTATGCAATGTAATTTAAGGATCCTAAGAATCTCTGTAATTGATTTTTATCCAGAATTACATATGGAAATTTATCTGCAAAATTGATGACTCTGTCGATTGGACTTATTTGAAGGTGATGTATATTGAATCCTAAAAATCTTATATTAGTTTGGAATAATTTGATCTTTGAATCGGATATTACAAGGCCATTAATTTTTATGAAGGCGAAAAAGTGGTGTAAATGTTTCCCATGTTGGTCAATTGATTGGGAAAATATGAGAATGTCGTTAATATATACGATACATAAGTGACTGAAGGGATTGAAGATATCATTCATGATATGCTGGAATTCACTTGGGGCGTTTTTAAGGCCAAATAGCATGACGTTCCATTCATAATGACCAAATGGAATGACAAATGCAGTTTTGTATTTGTCAGATTCATGAATTTGGATATGCCAAAAGCCTGATTTCAGATCGAATTTTGAAAAAAATAACAGATTTTTGAATCTGTTGATGAGATCTTTTTTGTTGGGGATTGAATATCTTATCCATTCTAGGTTTGTATTAAGAGGTTTGTAATTAATGACTAATCTCGGTGTTCCTCTTTCAAGTTCAGCATTTTTCTGAACATAGAAAGCAGAACAGGACCAAGGAGATTTACTAGGGCGGATGATCTTTTTATTGAGAAGATCACCTATTTCTTGTTTATAGAATTCTATGACTTCATGATTCATTTGAATTGGGCGAGCTTTAGTGGGGATATTCGTTTCGCTAAATTCCTTGACATAAGGAAGAGTGACTGTGTTTTTTTCTATGCCAAAAGGCGTTAGGAATATCATAACATAATTCTGCGATGATTTTTGTTTTGAATGATTTGATCTTTTGTTGAAGAGAAGAATATGATATGTACTAATACCATTGTATTCCATCTTGAAAGGATAAATTAAAGTAAGGAAAGGAAGACATCGGATGACTTTGTCAGTTAGGTTTTTAACTGACATGAACAGTGTTTTGAAACAAACATTATTTTGGCAAATATGTGCCTTGGGAATTTCGTATCTGATATTCATTTTAGTGCCATCTGTTGTTCTTAAAGATTCTTTTGTTATTTCAAAATATTTAGAGGGTATTAAACCTTCTTGAATACAGTTTAAGTCTGCTCCTGAATAAATGAGGGCAATAGTGTTTAATTGAAAATCTTTAATTTTGATTTGTACATAAGTGTACCATTTTTTCAACTGTATTTGTTTAATGGTGTTGACGGCTAAGTCTTGATATGTTTCTTCAAGGTGACTAGGATGGATATTTGATGATTGGTTTGGTGAGAATTGACTTTCTATTTTTAATATATTTAAATCTCTTTTGATTTCATCATTTTCTCGAATCAGTTGTTGGTGAGTTTTGTGTAAGGATTAGATTTGGATTTTAATGGTTTTTATTTCCTGTTGAAGATCTTGGATAGTTATTTCATTTTTACTAGCCTGAAATTTTTGAAAGGTTGAAGTAAGACAAATCTTTCGTTGTCAGATGTTTATTATATTGTCTTGTGTAATCAATTTTCTTAATTTTTTGAGGTATTCTGTCCTTAAATTTGGGTCATTTATTTTTTGGATTAGATTAATTAATAATTCTTCTTGTTCTTCCTGTTTAGAAAGAACATTTATTGTTTTGCTACAACAATTATTGTTGCAATCGAAAGCGTCGTTGCAACCGAAGGTTATTCGTGGGGAGGAACTGTCATCAGAATTATCTGATGAAGTTTCGATTGGGTTGATATCAGTTGGTAGTCAAGATTTTTCTTCTTCTTCAGAATCAGTATTTCTTAATTCTAAGAGGTTGATTAGGTTGTCTCGTTCTACTTGACTAATCTTTAATTGGTTGATAGTGTTTTTTATAGGACATTTATTTGTAAAATGACCATGCTTATTGTATTTAAAACACCTGCCTTTATTGTTGAAAGATTTTCGTTGAGGATGATCTTTTTTTGGGTTGGAATCTTTGGAATTTATTTTTTGAGTAGAATTCGTTTGGTTCGAATTTGTTTTTTGAAAAGAATTTATTTCTGGTAAAAGTTCTTTTTTGGTAATGATTGAACTCAAAATTCTTTGACTTTCTTCTGGAGGGAGGTAGAGATGAAAGACCATATTGTTCACAGAAGTTACCTTATTATTACTTGGCAGTTTTCTTATCTATCTTTGCTTGGGAACTTATTTTTGAATCTATACACATTTTGAGACCTCCTTTTTAGATTACTGTGATAATTTGGCCATACGTAAAGAAATCGTAATTTTTTTGACTTGTCTAATTTTGTGGGAAAAAATATTTGGAAGACCATTTATAATTTTTTCTTTCCAAAAAGGTTTGTTCTTGTCATCTCTAAGCATAACTCTAGAGATGAAAATATTTTTATACCATGTGAAATCACTGAGTGTTGGACACCTAATGTTACTAAGTTGGTCGTGAATCCTGGAGGTAATGTGACTGGGTGTGCCGATGAAATGTTGGATTTTGGTGTAAAATAAAGTGTTTACTGCATCGGGAATTCCCATTCCAATATCTTCATCGAAAATTGGAGATCCTTTTGTATCATGCTTGACTGCATGTTTAATTGATTCTATGGATTTGAGAGTGAGATGTTTTTCCCACCAGGAATGAAGCATTCCAGTGAAACCAGAAGAGAGGATTTCAACAATCTCTGGTTGAGAATAATTATGGACAGTAATATAACTGTTAACCACCATAGACATGTGGTGTAATTTATTCAAAATTTCTTGTTCCAAAAGATTATCTATATTCCATTCATATGTTTTATTCGCAGAAACAGAAAATTGATTAAACAAATTATTGCTTTGCTGGATGTCAACCGGCAAGGGACGTTCCTTCCGATTTTTGGAAGGTTTTTTGTTTAAATGACCGATTCCGTTTAATTGTAGTTCTTGGAATTTTTGGTTTATTTTGGATATTATACTGGAATTATCATATGAAGAATCATAAGATGATTCATGGGTATAAATGACTGTAATTTTACTAGGTTCGGGTTTTAATTTGCTAGTTTCGGGTTTTAAATCTTTCAATATTTGTTCAATTTTTTGAGTGGTAGAAATGGGTTTGTGAGAAGTTTTACTTAAATCATTGAAATGAATTAAGGGTGATTCTTTTTTCGGATAAGGTGAGATTGTAGCAAAGTTAATGTCAACTGTAGTTTCTATTTTATCTAATTAGTTACCTATAGTTATTAAACTTTGGTTTGTGTAATTATTTTGTTTAATTATTTTCTTAACATTTTGGTTGTCTATAGGTGGTTATTTAAAAGGGGAAGCTGCTATAGATGGTTGAAGGTGGTAAACAATTATTGTTTCGGCTGGGGGATGACTAGAGGAAATGAGGGTATTATTGGATGTTTTCGTCTTGATTTTTTCAGAGTTTGAACACTTTTTTTTATTGATCTAGTCAATGAAATCAAGAAAGAATATTTCAGAATGTGTTTCAAGCATAAAAGCTTTCCATTCCTAAAATAATTTTAGTCTTTGTTCTTTTGAAGGTTATTGTCTTCTGCAAGCATTTCTTCTGGGAATGTTTTCTTCAGTTTGAATATGTTGGTCTACTTTGAAATAATCTTGTAAATGGTTTATTAAGTGCAATTAATTAGGGATTTATAAGAGTGACTACTTCAAAGTCAGTTTCTGTATGAGAGGTTTGTTCGTCATTAGTTTCTTGATGAGGATTTACTTCCACATAACTAGGATAGGTAACTTGAGAGGTATACTTTATGTTTTTGATTTTTAATTTTTGTAACTCTTCTAATTCTTTTATTCGAATATTTTTTATTTCTTTATCTATGTCGCAATCTCTCATTGACATAGTTTCAGAAATACTGGAACCAGCAAAGGAATGCCTGGAAGATTGGCCTAATTCATGTATTCTGGGATTATTTCTAAACTTGATTCTCACTGTTCCATCATTGAATTAATGGATACAGTTTAAATCACTTTGATTATGCTGTATGTTAATTGGTCGATTTTTGTTGGTGAGAGACCATTCTGAAGGGAGATGGACATCTGACCATTTGATTGCATGAGGGACTCGAACATTTGTATTTTCTTGACTACTTTGGATTAATAGGGTCTGGTCCTTTGGGCTTTTACTTACAGCTTGGAAATTTATGTTTGTACCCGTGACTTTATAGTGGACTCTATAGATTAAGGCTAAAGGTTTTGATCCTTCAAGGACATTATAACCAAAAGTTTTAATATTCAAGGTTAACGTTTTTAATATGTGGGGATCACTAAGACTGATTGTGAAATCTGGGTAACAATCAAAATGTATTGGACCATTAAAAAGAATTTGATTCGATTATTCCAAGAGTGCTATTATTGAAGTCGGTAAACCGAGCATCACGAAGGCACAAGAGGACTGAGATATTTAGGCATCTTCGTGTTAGAGGTTTTACCCCTATTTGGACTAATCCAATATGGAGGAAGTTATGACCATCTTTTTTATGTTTTCTAATTAACTCATAACTGAAAAGTTGGCAGGTTTCGTGTTGTGAGCTGACAGCAAGAATCTTCTCAACAGTTTTAATATGGTGTTCACTTATAAAAGAAGTAATGGACCATTTTTTTTCTATATATTTCATTGCTAGGGACGTTTGGAATATTCCAATCATTCCTATCAACGTTATCTGACTGAATTTCAATTTGTTCTTCATTGACTACATTTGGGATTATATTGAGGGAATATCTGGATGAACTAGAGGTGATTGAGTTAGATTTGAATAATCTACTCATTTTGGTAAAGAAAAAGGATGGCTTGACTCAATTTTTAAGGATGAAAGTAAAGAATACTTTAACCTAACGTCTTCTAACTAAGGTCTCTCTGCTCCGCTCACGCCTCTCCTTAGGTCTTACTGTTTGGCTGGAGAAGAAACTCAGAGAAAGGAGGATAAGAAAAAGTAATATTACTAGCAAACTTAAAAACTGAATAAAGTACCCATTACTTACTAAAATAAACAGAAAATAAAGAAATCAACTCAACAACCTCACCTAGTCGGTAGTCCGCCACCTGGGAATGAGAAGTTTTTGAAATAAAACTCAGATACCTCTCCTAAGCGGTAATCCGTCACCTGGGGTCTGAGAAGTTTTAATAATTATCATTTCAAGGTTGTAACCCTTGAATGGTTTTGACATTAATTGTCGAACCCTTCTTGAATCTTCAACCCTTACGGCTCTGATACCAAAAACCGTGGAAGCATATTATTATTTGGAATAGAATAAATAAAAGTAAGAAGATTGAAATTTAATAAGATAAAACTTACAAATAAGAGTTTTGGGGTCGATGCATGAAATTTAATAACTGCAGAAGGGCTCAATTTATGCTCTGTCCATGCATGCCACAGTTAGATAGATTGGATAGGGAAAATTAATTAAACCTCAGAAAGCTCAGCTCGTATAAACGCCAAAACGCACCCGGCCCAGAGAAAGATTCCAAACCAACAACTGCGCAAGTGGTCATGTCAACTACACCCCCTTGAAGCAACACCAGCTAAGCTAGAATACCAGAATCAAACCCATGCAGACGGACATGCACCCTCCTCTCTAGGCTTTTTCAGGTTTCAAAAGGTTTAGGGAAAGGGAGTATATATGTTACTCCCACTCGATCGAGGGCATCTTGACCCTTCGTACCAGAATCCTTCAAAGAAATCTACAAATCGTCCACCAAGAAATAAGTATATCGTAGTGTCGACGGAGATCAAACTATACGTATTATTCTATTTCCATTACTTGTATTGGAAAGAAGATAGAAAAGTGAGGGCAATAATTCCAATAAACTCTCAGAGAATCCAAGTTAACCGAAATAACAGCAATAACTGTAACCACAAGGAATCGGAGTCAAATGTATTGAATGCGTGGTCTCTAATTTTTATTACATAACAGTAATAATTTAACATCTACAATTACAAAGGTACAGAGTTCATTGAAATCTGTGCATGCAAATAATCCAGAATAGACAAGAACAAAGGATCTAGAAAAGATCTTGGTCTTTTCTTGGTCGGTTCTGTTTCTGTCCTTCGATTTGTGCTCTTTCTTTTTCGTCCATTCAAAATGCTGCTTACTGTTCACTTTATTCATATATTGTACTTGGAAACTGGAACCTTTTGTTTTTGATGTGGTTGGAAGCTAAGCTGGAGAAGCTAGCTGACCTTATACGAAGCTTTGATTCTGAGATTTCGGCTGCTTTATAGTTTTCTCAGTCTTCTGGAAAAGAAATATAGCTTTTAGAATAGTAGTCCAATAAAGTAAAAAGATATTTATGAGTACTGATAAGAACCAGAACAGTGTTTATTTGTTAAAATTTTATGAGACATGGATCGAGGGCCAACCATAAGCAATTGGTAAGGGGCAGCTAGCTGTTGGTGGTACATGTTGTTCTAGTTGAAAGAACACAAGTTGTTGTTGTTGAAACCAGATGGATTAAGAAAGCTTTGTCTTTGATCTTCCATATCCCACATTATGCTCTCAGAGTCCTGAAAATGATATATTTGTCATATATGATTCATCTAGCCTTCATCATGAACTACTGCAACCATTTAAACAGGACTCTCTAACTATCCCAAATTGGTTAATAACTTTATATGTACCTGATGGAAGCTGTTCGGCCTTGGAGCTTGTTGAAGCAGAAGTGAATCCAGAAATGGATAGTTGTTACAAGCTGTTGTGAAGGTGGTGGTGTTGGTGACATTGTTGGTAGATGTATCAGCAAACTCAACAGTAGTTGGGCTGAATTGTGGTCCAGTTGAAAATGGCTGAACATTCATATATATTATTGTCATCAGCTTTAATGAGATAAACATGGTAGTTGTTGTACTGTTAAATGTTGTCAAGAGTACATTTTTATCTACCTCTGGTAACTCTGCTTTGACCATCAAATCACCAATCTCTGTTCCAAAGCCATAGTAAGGAGAATTCACAGAAGCAAGCTTCATTGAGAGGAACTGGAAAAATTCAAGCACATTGGTTAAAGACTAAAACTTTAACCAAGAATTTACAGCAACAACTTCAACTAAAAATGGTGTACCTCCACTTGATTTTGTAGGGACTGGACATAATTGATAATTTCGTCCAACATGACAGCCCTTCCAGTTACCTATTTTTAAGCCAAAACCACATGAATCCTTGTCAGAAATGTAAACCATAACTCCTACATAAAAAAACATCTAAGAAGTCCCCATTCTAATAACAAAGACAAATTGAAGACAAGGAAGGTAGGGATGTGCTCCCACCTTGTCACAACCAGGCACAAGTCTTTGCAACAACTTCATCCTCTCACTGATCTTTTCTCTTCTTACCTGAGAGAAGCACAAGGCTCTACAAATTAATAGGGTGGGCAGAGTTGGAATAATTATGGGAAACCATATTGGGCATGTTAGTGGAAATCAATGTTGTGTGTGGATAAAAAGAGCAATCTGAGATGATGAGTCAGAATGAAGTAGAAGAAAATAATACCCTCTCTGCAAGGCTGTGACTATCTGTAGCTTGACCCCTTCTTGCTCTAACATGAATGTAACCTGTTGGAGGCTCTACTTCTTTTACAGCTTTCACTTGCTCTTTACTATCAGAACCAGTTTCAAGCTCCTTTTCCTCTTCAAGTTTCTCGGCAACATTCACTTTCTTATGCTTCTTAAGAGAGAAAAACAGAGTATGAAAACCAAAGTAACCAAGTTTTTTTTATGGAAAACAAGTGAGATTTAGAAGAATTATATGCTTACCTTGGATTGAGCAGATTTGGGAGATGGCCCATTTCTGGTTCTTCTCTTCTTCTCCGTGGGTTTGGTCATTTTCTGTGTGACCTGTTCACCGCTTTCAAGCTTATCCACCACAGCCGAAGACTCCGGGATCTGTTTTTTGGTGACAGAGGGCTCATTGTCACTGAAAGTTGCAACCTTTGTGGAGCTTTGATCAACACACGAGCTGCTCTCGGAAACTCTTGCACTCTCAACAGGAGCCATTTGATCAGCTAAAGTCTCAGTTGGGAAGTGAGATTGAGAGAAATGGCTGGTATTAGTAGCGGTGGGAGTTCCTGGGGAGAAAATTGAGTCAAAGAGAAAAGGGTGGTGGAGTAGATGTTGGTAGGAAAAGGCTGCCATGCTAGCTATATATGCAGTGTTTGCTTTGGAATTGAAAATAATGTTGGGAAAATGAAATGGAAGTAATAAAGAAAGTGATGGAAGAGATCCAGAGAAGGGTTGCTTGCTAGCTTGGGGAATGGTTTTGATGATACAAAGTGAAGGCGGCAAAAGTATCAGTCAAGTAGTGGAGAGAAAACCAAGAAGGCAGATGCTTATATAGAGAGAGAAATCAGGGAGGTAAAGATTTTAGAGAGAAATCAGGGAAATTATGACACTTGAAGCCAAAATGTGTAGAATCTAGCTACTGGTAACAAATTCCGACCCCATGCAAAAGCTTCTGTACATTTTGACCAGTCTCTCATTACCTCTCTCACTCTCCCTCTCTCCCCTCCATTAATAAATGAGAGAAGGAGCTGATCGATAGGGGGGTAGGAGACGACTAGGACGTCTAAATATGAAGGGTGGCTAAATATGGTACTAAACATCCTCTAGAGCAAACTTGAATTTGGATTAATGAGCTTTGCACCCAGAAGTTTCATCATTAGCGCGCAGAGGATTAAACATCGAGCTACGTACATCATCTGCGCAGCACTATACAAAGGGAGCCAGATGATTTTGGCACTTCTACTACTTTACAGTCAGCACTACTCCTCTCGTACTATCTTTTATCAAATCACTCATCTACTCATGTGAAAGAGAAGGTGGGAACAGCGGTGTTTTGGTAAAAATAGTCACATGCAAGAGGAGCGCATATAAAATGTAACCTCAATTTAAGAATACTTTATAAAGGAATAATTTTTTTATAATGATAAAAAATCTCGGTCTTAATTCATGACCAGTTATAAATAAGAATAACCTCCACATTATGATAGGTTATAAACTTTTCTGGTCTCATATATAAAAAAATTACCTCCGTATAGTAATAATGGTCAATAATAATAATAAAAATATTATTCAAGAAGAATTAAAATAATTATCTATACTAGTTTGAGACAATAATTTATACTTGATTGTTGCAATCACGTCTTTGAGCTTGCGGATCTGTAATAACTTGTTAGCATTAACACATTGTCGTTGAAGCTAAAATGTTTCTAACTTCTCTAGCATATCGATGACTTATTTAGTCGAAGTTTTTTGTAGTTCTACACTCTCGTTCTCCATAAATATGTTGATATCTATTAGACTAGTTTCCTTTATTAATCATATAAGTTGCCCATTTAAATTACATATATATTATTTTTCTAATATTTATGAATTAATTTATAAAAAAAAACTCTATTTAAGAATAATCTCTATAAATTTTGATCCACCCAGCATTATAACTATATAGAATAACTATTATAGAGTAACTACTGCAATAAATAAGGGAGTGCGAAAATGCGAACCCACATGCAAACTCTCTTACTTTTTTTAAGTGAAACCAAACTCCAAAGCAAACTGAGAGGCACCTACAAAAGCTAAAGTATCGATAACTGTCATAAGAACATTAGAGAAATAACTCAGCTAGCCACTACTCTGTAAAAAAATTAAAGTCTTTTATAGGGTTTATTTTAGTGGATGGAAAAATCTTTACCCACATATATCTATAAAACCTACTAATTAAACTTACTCGACTTTTTAAGTTTGTGAAAAGGAAAATGATATTCGGCCTCCAAGAAGGCCACAAAACTATAACTTTAAACTTATGTGACATCTCATATGACTGTATTACATTCTTATATGTATTGCCACATCATTATAATAAAAACTCAAGCATATCCTTTTAATCCAGTGGCTATAATTTTTATTTTAATATTATCTTCATTTTAAATGAAATTCATGAAAAAAATCAATTACAACGTCTAAGAAAAAAAACAGAAGAAGAGGATCGGAAGAGAAGGAGGAGAAGAAGATGACGTAAGATGACAAAGAAGAAGTGGGAGAGAAGAAAGAGATGAATAAGAAGAAGATCAACTACTGTACAAATAAATTAAGATTTGAGCTCAGGGTCGCCATGACCTTTGGAATATCAGGTCAATAAATGGAGATTTAGAACACAAAAAATAAGGTTAATAATGAATTTCGGATCAATTAAACTAAGAGAGAGGACTTTGGGTGCGGGATATATAATGAACTTTTGTATCTAAACCCTAAATTTTATGATTGAATAGCAGCTCATCTTTTGAACATATATTGTATATGAATTCATTTTGATCATTTGAGGTTTTATTCATCGATCTATTTTTAATTTATGTTTTGGTAATACAGTTTGTATATATGTAACATCGATCTGAAAAATAAAGTATAAAAGAATAGTATCGATTTTTTCTCATATTTGATTTGGTAAATACGAGGAGATGAAAATGACGTGTTATGTCATGTCTGATTAAAGCCACAAAAGTTTGGCCCTACCTAAGGCCCTATAGCAATGCTCCAAAACGTATTCTTTTCGAAGCAGATCGACCTTAACTAAATTGTAGATGCAAGTCATGCATGCATGGAACTACGGGTCAATGCGTCTTTTTTTTTGGCCAAGTAAAAAAAGAAAACTACAAGGAAGATCCTTTATTGCACCTCGTTTCCCAATTATCGAACAATTGGAGGTAAGTAGCTGCTGCAGGCAGAGAGCTGCTCTATGTGTTGATGCTACAAATACCATGTCCATTATTTGTAAGGTTACTGGCAACAAAATTGACTTCTCTGAAGATATATTTGAATCTGATGTTGTTGAAGTTATTGGCCAAGCTTTGAATTTCTCTGATGATTGAGGAGATTCCCCATAGAGGTTTCCATATATTGAGGACACAATTGATGATGAGTAAAGAGTTCCCTTCTACTTGAATGTTGTCAATTCCTGCTTGTTTGGCATGAAGAAGACTTTGTTTGAGGGCTTAAGCTTCAGGCATAAGTATTGTTGAGTTTTCAAAGTCACAAGACCCCGCCCCAATAGATGCACCACTAAAATTCCTGATCATATAACCTCCAGCAGCTGAAGAGTGAGGAGTGTTCACCATCAAAATTGTTTTTTGTTGAAACCTGGCTCAGGGGGAGACCATCTGATAGTAGTAGCTTCTTTCCTAGTTGTAATATGAGTAGTGTTGCTTGAGGTGTAATTGTTCCAGTATGTAGCAGTAATGCTAGTCATTGTTTTGGGATTGAAAGTCTCATTCTTGAAGATCAAGTTATTTCTTGCATGCCAAATATGTCAACATATAATTAAAATCATATACCATTCCTTAGGATCATGCTTTTTAGCATCAGACAAAATTTTCATGCTTGAGATCAGATCAATAGAGCCTGAAAGGCTTAATAAATTTGATAATCTCCAAGTTTCTCTTACCATAGGGCATTGACAAAACAAATGGTTAATATTTTCCTCTTGGTTCGTAGAAATGGCAAAAATACTGTTAGCAACTAGTTTCATCTTCAACAATCTGTCTCGAGTTTTCAATCTTCCTCTAAGAAGGAGTCAACTGAATTTTTTTAATTTAGGGGGTAAATTTAGCTTCCACATTTTGTTCAATAAATCAACATGCTCATGTTTAGTGCAATCAGACAATTGTAAGCTTGAAACAGTTTTAATGGAAAACTTACCAGAATTTGAAGGCTCCCTAGACAAATCATCTTGTTGGGGAGTTAAAGGGATAAGAATTCCACAAATAGTGCTAACGATACTCCGATCAAGCAGATGTAGAAGTTCAGTTTTGTTTCAGGAACCATTATTAATATAATCAACAACACATTCATTTAAGTTCATCTGCATTCTCAATCTGTTATCAATAAGATGGTAGATAAAAATAAGAAAAACTCAATTGTGGGTCCAAAAACTAGGGGTCAGTACGTCCACCTCTTAAATTGTTAGTTGAATTAAGTTTGTGCCATCGACGTTTAAGGTTTTCTTCCCTATTGTTTTGGTCGATGAGTAGTAAGCTATAGTACGTTAAAGCAAATAGAACATACAAGGCTCCTAGCTAGCTAATTCCTTCAGTCGTTAATTGTCTACATGCATAATGCATTAGTGCCATATACAATTAAATAAGGACGAGGGTGGCTCAATCTGGCACCAAATTGTGATTATAGGAATTTCCATTCACATACTAATTATATGAGTAATATCATGTATGTGTTTAGAGCATCGAAGCATCAGTACGTACCCAAACAAACAATCCACAAATCATTGACAGAAAACTCTTTAGTCACCTTAATTTGTTATGGTCGTGGAGTAGACAGCTGTAAGCAGGGGTAGCCCTCAGCTCGAACGGCGCTATATATTGCAGCCGTATAAGGCCTCGGATTTCCATAACGAAATTTGCCGAACTTCCGCCCTTTTTCCGTCATTAGACTCACCACTCTTTTGCTGTCACGTGTGTTTGGTAAAGTAGACCCGCGCAGGTCTATTCTTTTAGTCAAGAAAAATGTATACGTGACCCATATTGATTGGTCGGTCTGGTGACCCGTTAAAACTTGTAGTCGACAAATTTCGTTCCTGGATTTCCAGGGGCTCAAAATCTTAGAAATTGATGTAACCTAATTTCGTGTCATGTACTGTAGTCTCATGAATTGCTCTATATATATAGGCGAGTTGGAAACTAGAAAGTAACTTGTATTCATTATGGTGATCGTAGGTTCAAAACATCGATCATACGTACATCTTTAGTCAAGGTTTATGTGAATTTTCTAAAAAAAACTAAAAAAACTATTGAATCCTACTTACTTACAGAATATACATCTCCTAATTATACATGGAGTGAGGCACACTCCAACACTCCTCCTCAAGTTGGAGCATACAAGTCTTGAATGCCCAACTTGCCAAAAGAATCATTGAACGTCTTACACGAGACTGCCTTAGTGAGAATATCAGCAAATTGTTCTTCTGATCGAATGAAAGGGAATGAAATGATCCGAGTATCCAGCTTCTCTTTAATAAAATGTCTATCGATCTCCACAGGCTTTGTTCGATCATGCTGAACCGGATTATGTGCAATCTCCACTGCAGTAGTGTTGTCACAATAAAGAGGCATATGATGTTCCAGCTTAAAACCTAAATCTCCCAACAAATGCTTGATCCATAATAACTGTACTCCTTGAGCCATTCCTCTATATTCAGCTTTTGCACTAGATCTAGCCACAACATTCTGCTTCTTACTCCTCCAAGTAACAAGATTTCTACCAACAAATGTGAAATAACCTAAAGTAGAACGTTTGTCAGTGATGTTACCTGCCCAATTAGCATCAGTGTAGCCATAGGGTCCCAAATATCTATTCTTTCGAAACACAAAACCTTTACCAGGAGCAGACTTCAAGTACCTTAGGATTCTCACCACTACATTCATATGATCTTCACTAGGATTATGCATATACTGACTTACCACACTAACAACGTAAGTAAGATCGGGCCTAGTATGGGACAAGTAAATCAGCTTTCCAACTAACCTTTGGTACTTTGACTTATTTGTGGGAACCTGATCCTGATATTCTGCAATCTGATGATTCTGCTCAATGGGAGTATCTGCTAGTTTATAATCAAGCATACCAGTTTCGGCTAACAAATCCAAAACGTACTTTCTTTGGCTCAACATAATGCCTCCGTTCCTAGCTACTTCAATCCCTAGGAAGTACTTCAAATTTCCAAGGTCTTTCATTTCGAATTCAGCTGATAGCTGAACTCTCAATCTCTTGATCTCATCTAGATCATAACCTGTTACCACCATGTCATCCACATAAATAATCAATGCTGTCAACTTGTTCCGTTGATGTTTGAAGAATAAGGTGTGATCTGAGTTACTTTGTTTGTACCCAATCTTCTTCATGAAGGTTGTGAATCTACCAAACTAGGCTCTTGGTGATTGTTTCAATCCGTACAAGGACTTCTTTAACTTGCACACCATCTTTTCTCCTATAGAACTTTCATATCCTGGAGGAAGATCCATGTAAATTTCCTCATTCAAGTACCCATGGAGAAAAGCATTCTTCACATCAAACTGTTGCAAGGGCCAGTCAAGGTTAGCCGCCAGGGACATGAGAACACGAATAATATTCATTTTTGATACTGGTGCGAATGTTTCATCATAATTCACTACATACTTCTGAGTGTATCCTTTTGCCACAAATCTCGCCTTGTACCTGTCCACTGAGCCATCTGCATTATGCTTCACAACATAGACCCATCGACATCCAATGGTCTTCTTGTCCTGTGGTAGTGGTACCACATCCCATGTATCATTCTTTTGCAAAGCCTCCAGCTCAACCTCCATTGCTTTAGCCCATTTCTCCTCCTTGATTGCATCCTGCACTTTACTAGGAAGAGATACAATAGATAATTGATTCACAAAGGCTACATAAGGTTTGGGTAGTCTATGAGTTGACACATAATTAACCACAGGATACTTGGCTTTAGCTGTCATGAGAGGTTCATATTTTTTTGAGGGTTGACCACGAGTTGACCTAATAAGTAATACTTTCTCAGGATAACGTACCTCAGGTGATGATAGGTCAGGGAAGGTTGTTGACATAGAGGGAGAGACTATGCTTGCATGTACATCTTCTAGAACAGATTGCTAATCACTGATAAGTTCCTCTCATCCTTTCCACGGGTCATCGTTGACACGCGGAACTTTTGTCATCTGGGGTTCTTTGACGGGTCGAGAAATACCCTCGACCGGTCGATGATGAGAATCTGTTTATGCTGAATGATCAGTTTCGACCGGTCGAACCAAGTCCTCGACCGGTCGATGCGTCGAATCTGTCTGGACCGAGGGATTTTCGACCGGTCGAAAAATTGCCTCGACTGGTCGATGCGTCGAATCTGTCTGAACCAAGGGATTTTCGACGGGTCGAGAAATTTCCTCGACCGGTCGAAAAAAGGTGTTCGATTGGTGCATTCTCCACAGGAACATGTTCTTCTAGAGCCCTAAATTGGTCTTCATAAAATCCACAATTCTCCTCCTCACGAGGAGCAACTGATGGAGAGAAATAACACATGTCTTCACTAAACGTGACATCCATAGGGACATAGAATCTTTGAGATGGGGGGTGATAACACTTGTATCCTTTTTGGTGGGTGCCATAGCCAACAAAGACACACTTAAGGGCACATGCATCTAGCTTAGTCCGTTGATTCAGATGAAGATGAACATAGGCTATACAACCAAAGAACCGGGCAGGAAGCTTGTTCGGAGATGGAAGTACAACTGTCTGAGACAATACCTCAAACGGAATCTGGTTTTGCAGAGCTGCAGATGGTAGACGGTTAATGAGATGGGAGGCACATAAGACAGCTTCACCCACAGATATTTGGGCGTGTTGGCACTAAGCAAGAGATCTCTACCCATCTCTAACAGATGACGATTCTTTCGTTCAGAAACTCCATTTTGTTCAGATGTCTGAGGACAGGTAGTCTGATGGATGATCCCATATTGTCTAAAATAGTCGTGGAAAGAATGGTTGACAAACTCCCCTCCATTGTCAGAGCGAAATATCTTTACATAAGCGCCATACTGATTTCGAATAAGATTATAGAAGGCAGTAAAAGCAAAAAACACAACATCTTTGGTTTTGAGTAACACAACCCATGTCAGTCGAGTAAAGTCATCAATAAACAAAACGAAGTATCGCATTCCTGACACTGTTGCATTTTTGGAAGGACCCCATACATCAGAGTGAATTAATTCAAAAAGGTGCTGTACTAGAAGACACCCGAGAAGGATAAGCCGATTTATGACTTTTAGCAAAAACACAAGTTTCACAGCGGAGAGTGGACTCCTTTATTCCTACAAATAAAGACGGCATAGATTTCTTCATAACCCCAAACGATGGATGACCCAATTGACGATGCCAAAGCCAAACCTTTTTTACTCGACCAGAACTCGAAGTCAGGGCAACTGTGGGCGATATTATTCTTGTTTCCCCGCTATACATGCAATCCAAGTGATACAGTCTCCCTCTAAGATCCCCCTTGCCTATTATCGCCTGAGAAAATAGATCCTGGAAAATGGCATACATGGGAAAAAAAGTTACAGAGCATTTGTTTTGTGAATTTAATTCAGAGACCGATAAAAGATGATGAGATATGAATGACACATAAAGGACATTATGTAATAGGATGGTGGGAGTGACTTGGATGGACCCTATACCTACAACAGGAAAAGACACACCGTTTGCATTTGAGACTTCAGATATGGGAGAAGAAGACAAACTTAAAAACAAGGACTTGTCAAAGGTCATATGGTCAGATGCGCCTGAATCAATTATTCATGTATTACTACCAGTAAAGTCAGAAATTTCAAGTGCAATACCAATTTTACCTCTGCTCGCCGAAGCATAACTATCTATTGTCAGATCTTGGCCTTCTATTCCACTGAAGTCTGGGCTTTGGGCTAGCTGTACTGCGGCTTTACCACTACGATTCTTGTCTTGAATTGGTTTTCAAGGGTAGGAGATTTTGTAGTGGCCAAATTCTTTGCAATAAAAATATTGTACTTTGCTCATATCAGGGCTACGAGCAGGGGAAATTCGTGGCTGATTATCTTGTGGTTTTGGCTTCCACCCTTGTTGTGATTGTATTGCTAGCTATAACATAGCATCATGGAGTGCTTTGGGCTGATTTGCTTCTTCTTTACGGATATAGGCATATGCTTGTTCAATAGTTGGTGGTGTGGCATGTCTCAGTAATTCTCGTTTGGCAGCAGTAAATCTGGAATCCAACCCTTTCAAAAAAATATGGACTCACATTTTTTCGGTGGTCTTATTGTGTGTAGTAGTATCAATGTCGCATACCATAGGATTTGGATCTCGTTCATCTTGTTCTTGCCAAATAACTTTTAGATTAGCATAGTATTCTGCTAAGGGTTGGCTGTTCTGAGAAGTGGTAAAGGCTTGACATGTCAACTCGTGTACCCGAGCAAAATCATTCCCATCATAATAGGTAGTTGCTACAGCATCCCAGATAGCTCTTAGGGATGAGTAGCCTGAGAACAAAATCATCACGGATCTTGTCATGGACTTCATGAGGGTCATCATTGTATTGGAGTTCATAGTATCCCACACAACTTGTTCTTTCCCAACCTCAGTCGGTCTTGGTAGAGTTCCGATTACATATAGCCACTTCCCGACGCCGCCAAGGTGCATCTTCATCAATCGTCTCCATAATTGATAGTTGTTGCCATCCAACTGTACTCCACATCCTGTGTGCCCTGTTTGAAGGGCCATCATCTGATCACGAGAGAGTTCAGGTTGCTCAGAGATTGAAAGCTCCATTGTTCAAAGAAATTTAGGTCAGAGGGTCAATTTTCAGATTTCAGAATTTTCAGACGATAAATTTTGACCGGTCGAAGGTTTTTCTCGATGGGTCGAGCAAGGGAAAAAATTCAGATCAGGTTTCAGGTTTAGGTCAGATAACGGAAGTCAGGTCAGATTTTTCAGAGGGTTAGATTGGCTCTGATATCAAGTCAAGGTTTATGAGAATTTTCTGAAATATAGATCAATCTCAGATTGGGGTATATATACACAAGTACTTACATTCTTAAAAGGAAACTAAATCAACTATTAAATCCTACTTAATTACAGAATATACATCTCTTAACTATACATGAAATGAGGCACACATCAGCATCTTTCCCTTCTCTTTTACTGCATGAATCATGAATGTTCAAATTAATTAAGCCATTCACCGATATTAGATTATACATCGGTATATATACAGTATTATGTGAAAAAGTCTTGAGGTGGCTAGTAAAATTGGTTGATTGCTGGCTGCTGCTCAGTTTCCTATCAATGCTTTTGAATAATCATAAGTTCAAGTGCGTTAAGTTCCAGAGCAACTGAGGAAGCTGCCAGGACTCGTCTGAGCGCATGTGTGTTTTCACTGTGCAGCTTTTGTCTCTGCTATCGATCTCTGTCTCTGCGCGCGCGTATATATCATTACTATCTAAGTTCAAAGCAGTAAATTTAATTTGATATATCTTCGTTAATTTTAATATATAGTGAATCGAAGGAGTGCGTACGTGTGTAGTAGGGTACAGACAACTGATTACTGAATAATGAATACTGATCCATCAAAAAGTATGATGGATTCGCAAATCGTAAGGTATCTTTCGATCCCCAGAAGGATGAGGACGAGGAGCATCCTCTCTTTCTCTTTCAGCTAGCTAGTGTCTGCAGTGCTTTGTAGTACCACTCTAGCTACGTAATTACTACCATGAAAAGCATGCATGCATGAGTCATCATCCCTACTGTGCGTTTCTGGTTATTGCTGGCTACTGCTTCGATCTTCTTCTTCTTCTTCTTCTTCTTCTTCTTCTTCTTCTTTGAGACTTCAATTCCACATCCCAGTTTAATTACCATGCATATATAGACGACTGTAGTCGTGGGGTCCCTAGTTATTTACTCTCAGCGCTGTATATATATAATTATATATATATGAGCTATCGTCGGCGATGATCAATCTGATCGTGTACGTACGTGTTCAATATATATACCAACAATTCGATATCCAATATATAGCCGGCCTGTCTATTACTCAATTTATAGGAATAGACAGCAATATAATGGATCGAGAATTTTAATTAAAAGAACATTCATTAATTAAACAACTTTTTTCAATGATGGTATTTGGTTAAACTGTTTTACTATAGATTATATATTATATAACCCTTTAATTTAAAGAGTTCCTATTGATCGAACCCATTATCGTATATCATATTCGATCATCAATAGACTACTAATTAACTCAAAAGAAACAGAAAAAATAGTTTTTCTTAAGTTAATTAACTCTTCGCATAAGATCAAATCGATACCTCAAAAGAAAAAGAAAAATAGCTTTTCTTAAGTTAATCTATCGATTCGATCTGACTTAAACGAGTGTCGTAAGATTGATGGATTCGATTTAATTGCACGTGCGTATATGTGACGAAATATATAATACATGCACATTCTGTGATTTCTGTCCTTCAATTTCTTTGAAAATTTGGTCGGTTTCAACTATATTTCAATTGAATTAATCTTGGGTACGTTTCAAGAGCAACAGTCAATGATATATGACTATACAATCGAGTTCATTGCACCTTGTTGACTAGCCAGCTTTGCATTATAGTTAGATCTCATAGAATGAAAAGACAATTGCGCGCATATCAATAATACGTACATATATCATATGCAATCACATTTTCATTGTTTTGAATTCCTCTAGCTTACTTTAATTTTGAGAGAAGTACGTTGAACATATAATGCATATGATTCATATACTAAAGAGTTAATTGTCATAAGTCATGAGCGAGGGTGGCTAGTCTTCGGGTGAACTCTTCAATGTCACTATTCTTAAAACCTCGATACATTAACATGCATGAACTAGATCGGTACCACACTACGTAGCATGCACCCTAAGTAGTTAATTGGGGCCTCTCATATGTATGTTCTATTACATCGTAGGTTTGTACGTAGGAGTTAACGAACTAGCAATGAGACCACAACGTACATAGGTTAATTAGGCTTCAAATGTTTATTTCCGGTACCCAAGAGCGACGCTGGAGATGCATGACCACAAATTAAGCATGATTGATCTGGCCCTTGCCCTTCTCGGTTGCCGCTGGAAACAGATATATATCGTCACGTTAATTTGGAAAATATACGTACACTTAATTTGTGCATGGTAGATCGTACTTCACAGCTCATCCTAATGAGGATAGCAGGAGGTGCATTCAGGAAAATGTAGGTCGCCAATTAGTTAGGTAAGCCAATCCACTGCAAAAAGCAATATAATCATCAACTCATTTGATTGGTTTGATGGGAGTAGGGGAATTTTTTTTCCTTGTAATTAAGAATATCAATTACGATCTAAACGAGCTCAATTAATAAATCATACTTAGCTGCGTGTTTCGTGGCCGGATAACCCGGATTAGATTGCCCTGCAGCTAGCTTAGAGCGTAGTACGTACGGAATGAAAGATGTGATCATAATCATCATATGAAGTTGTTAACAACCACCACACTACAAACTGATCTTTCATGGAGCAAATGTTACGTACGTTCCTTAATATTGCACATTTCAGTATGATGTTTTTGAAAGGTTGCTACACAGAAATGCACATACCATCTAAAATGTACTTTAAAAAACATCGAGTTTGTACTAGCCATTCTTAGTATTCTACACGATATATATATACACACATAAATGAACTTTTGAAAATTTCTCTACCCCAGATATTCTAGCTTGCTAGCTTCATATAAACACAAACACTTGTTAGTTATCCAGGATATATTTCAGGTTCCGCAATCCCCGTGAGCAACTCCGCATCATTCCAAATTTGTATCGAATTCTAATGGTAGTACGTAGCATCATATCCAATTCCATCGGGAGGTCTAGTCGGATCTGATTTCCCTTTTTCAGTTAAAATGACGTGAAGGATCTTCTCACTTAAGTTACTTACATACGCAGTTGGTGGAACTTGCTTTCAAGAAAACATATATTTATTTATGTTCTATATATGTGAGATCTAGTGTTTATATAAGATCCATGCAGGTTGTAATGTTGGTGTGAAATCGCTTTCAAGCTGCAGTACTTTGGTAAGCTCAAATTGCACGCGAGGAGATCTTCAACCAGTGTTGCATACGCGTAAACAGAGACTTGGACCGAGGCCTATGGACAAATCACAAATGGCAGAAGCAAGATCTAACTAATTAAACTTGGAAATTTGGAATCGATCGTAGTCCATATGATATGGACGACGAATATGAAGAGATCGAGTATATGAAAGCAATGTGCATATATATTGATTTAGCCGTATATGCATGGCAAGCTGGAGGATTGGATATGTTGGCCATGTCTCGGCTTCTTCGTTCATCGCTTTCTTTCACTCGTCTTTCGAATTCCTCCATTTCCCATCATCTATCAATTTTTTGAACACTTCTGAGTTCTGATATTAAAGTGTATATATCAGAAATTGTGATGGTTCATGCTATCATAAATATAACACATAATCAACAAAAACACAATAGAGAACTATACTATACTATCTATAAGGGATGTTTCATCAACTTCACAAATCTTATGATTAGTGTTCAAAAAGGTGCTATGCGAATTTTAAGCGGTGAAGTTATCGCTTATTGTCTAGCCGCCTAAGTGAAAATTAATCAGATTTAGACAAATTTTAGGCGGATTATTAACTTTATATTTTAATTAATTATATAACTATTTAGCATATTATATATAGACAATAAATAAAAAATTATAAGAAGATGTCATCAAAACACATTGTCTTCAAAGAAAATATCATCAAATAACAATTCAAATAAAAATAAAAACATAAGAAAATATCTTTTTACCGAAGACTTAGTTTTTACTCTTTTTTTTTATATTTTTAAAATGATGTCAAATCACCGACATTTGAACTAGGCGGCCGTCGTCTAGGCCGTCGTCTTGAAACTGTCACCACTGTTACTTTGTGTTTTACCACTGTTACTTTATGTTTTGAAACTGTAGGTGGTCGGAAATTACCTATTCGGGTATAACCAAGGAGTAAAATATCGGGTATCGAGGATATATCGACAGTCCAAAATTTGGATATATCGACGGAAATATCGACGAAATATCGATCCACTGAAAATTCTGACGGAAATGACGGAAACTAATAAAAATATATGGAAATTTGTAATGAAACTTTTGAAGGTTGTTATATGATCAATTACCTACCTTATGTAAAAAGAAAATATTGATCAAACATCAAAACATATGAATTTGCTATATTACTATATGAATTAGTATGTGTTAAGTGCTGATAACTATTAAAATATAATTTAATAGTTCTATTTTTATTTTTTTGATGGCTAAACTTTAATGGGAAGCTAGACCATCACATTTTTGTACAATATGTTACACATCACACATTATAAAATCAAATATATAAATACTTCAAAACCACATAGAGGACCTATGAGGTTCGAAATTCACACTATTTTCCTCATCTCTCTGTGCAGAATCATGTGTGTATTGTGAAGAGTACTCATTAAATGATTGCTCTCCCATGTAATTCTGCACGTATTGACTTACATGCCAACCATATGGGTCAGGGGGCGGTCATTGAAGATTTTAGAGCTCGTAGTATGAACCAGGCATTGCTCGACTTTCTTCATTGCTATCATCATTTGAGGCATTTGTTTGTGATTGTAACGATGAGTTATCACTTGTTGGAAGACCATAAGGCATGATATATGAAGGATAAGGCATTGCAAAATTTTGACAAGCTTTTAATTTTGTTAAATTAAAAAAGTTACTGAAAATTTCAAAAATTTTGGTAAATATCGGAAAATATCGGAAATATTGGGGATATATCGGAAATATCGGAAAATTTCGGAAAATTTGGAGATATATTCACGGATTTTTCAGGTAAGTTCAAAAAATTGAAATATCGGCGAAATATCGCCGATAATATCGATTTTGTATTCTTTGGGTATAACAAAGAACTCTTGCATCAAGAACCTCAGTACCTGAGATCATTCCTTATCTTCTACTGTCTCTACTGCTGCTACTTTCCCTTTGTTTGATGAAGTAGGCCAGCTCAAGTGGTAGGAGCAGACCTAAAAAATAGATCATTTTGTTTCGAGTTTGGAGCGGTAAAAGTGAAATCTTATTATCATCTTTTAAAAAATAGAAGGTAAAATTTCTGTGATTAGAAGCTGAACTGGCCCAATATTGTTGGACCGAAGCCTAATAATATAATTCGTCTGTATTGAATAGCCGGAAATATCCCAAGTAGCCCAGCTAATCCAACTCGATCTTCTCGTGGCTCCAACAATTCCACTGAACCTCAAGACTTCCTTCAGTTCGTCCCTGTATTCTCTAAAACCCTAAACTGAGGTTTAAGCTCTGCAACTAAAACCCAGGCAGTGAATGGTTCAGCTCAGCAATGGCGATTTCAAGTTTTGGGGTTACTTGCCGGCCACATTTCAACCTCCGCAACCCTCCTTTTCAGTGCATTGCCAAAGTAATTTCCGTAAACAGCTACGTCTCTACTACATTTGGGCATGAATGTGTGTACTGGGTTTCATATGAGCTTTTGTTTCAATTGAATTCAGGTACAATTGAACTTAGTTGCAGCTATGGAGGCCATTGATGAGCAAGATGGGCTTTCCAAAAAGAAGAAGAAAACCAGTGATTCTCTAAGTGGAACAAGCAAGTCTTGAACTTTACTTTTCTTTCGATATGGGTTTTCGCTTGTTTGGAATTTTAAATGGGTTACAAAATCTTACTTATAGTTTTTGTTGGGATGAAGAAGATGGTAAAGCACTGGCGTGGAAGAAGCTGAATTCTAGAGAGATTGGGATTAGTACTTCCATGATTGATCAGCCAATCCGAAAGGTCTTGAATGCGCTAAAGAAAAGGGGTGAGCATTCATTTTGGTGATGAAAGTATGAATTCATGGTTGAAGTCAATGTTAATGAACTATATTGTGATTCTGTGACGTGTTGCAGGGTTTGAGGTGTACCTTGTAGGGGGTTGTGTTAGGGATCTTATTTTAAATCGCACGCCAAAGGACTTTGACATTTTAACTACAGCGGAGTTGAGAGAGGTTATGTTCTGAAACTTTATTTGAATTTGGTTTCGATGTCATTAGTTCTAGCTTGTAGTATTTGCAAATGGTATTTTCAGGTGGTGAGAACATTCTCTTGGTGTGAAATAGTTGGCAAACGGTTTCCTATATGTCATGTGCACATGGGTGGTACGATAGTGGAGGTATGTTCTGTTACCATTCGACATTGTTTTCTGGTCAAATGATATTTGTCTAATTAGTTATGCATCAATAGCAAATAGACAGTAAGGGGTCTCTAAGGTTTGACTTGTGTAATTTACTTGTATTAGTCTCTTACAAGACATTACAACATGCCGAGTTCTCCTTGGATGTTAATTGTTGTGCTCATATTAGGTTTCCAGTTTTAGCATCAGCGCAGAAAGGTTTGGAAGAAACTCAAGTAGTGATGTTAAAAGACCTGTACGCTGCGATGACAAGGATTTTATGCGTTGGAGCAATTGTTTGAGGCGTGATTTTACAATTAACGGGTTGTTTGTCAAACCTTTTCGCTTGAAAGGTTGCATTCAAGTCTTTCTTCTTATTATTGTCGACCTTTAACTCTTGCAGGTTGATGTTTGATCCTTATGCAAGGATAGTCTATGACTACATGGGAGGAATCGAAGATCTTAAAAATGCTAAAGTGTGCTTCTCTTCCTCAAAGTTTGATTTTTTAAATTACTTTAAAATAGCTTTAAAGACATTGTCCTCACATCATCTTCTGTGGGCATAGGTCCGAACCATGATACCAGCAAGTACTTCTTTTCAAGAGGATTGTGGTGAGTTGTGTTTCTATGCATGGATATTGCTAGTTTAGCTGTTAGTCTTTATCACTATGCTAGGTTCATTTTTATTAGAAGTTTATAACATACCTCATGCACACATATTGAAGTTTTTCCCTGTTTTTACTAACATTATATTCTGATTACTCTGCAGCTCGCATTCTACGTGGTATAAGAATTGCTGCTCGTTTAGGATTTTGTATTTCAAAGGAAACAGCTCTCTCTATAAAACATTTATCCTGCTCAATTCTTAGGCTTGATAAGGTAGTTTAACAGCCCTCTGATCATTCCCTTTAAATATAATTTTCTTCAATTGGTTACATACTCGTTACATCATACTTTAGGGAAGGATCCTCTTGGAAATGAATTACATGCTAGCGTATGGTTCTGCTGAAGCTTCCCTCAGATTATTATGGAAATATGGACTGCTAGAAATACTTCTCCCGATCCAGGTATGATTTCTTTTATGTTTATTTATTATTAATTTGGGTAAAAGTGCTACTTGTCAACCCTGTTACATGTCTTAATACAGGTTTATATTGCAGGCAGCATATTTTGTTTGCCATAGGTTTCGAAGACGTGACAAAAGGTCTAACCTGCTTCTGGTAATTATCGTTTCATAGCCATTCATGTACGGAGTACATTCTATATGACCCGATTAAAGTTTGAAAAGGATTTTGACTTTGAAAAGTGATGGCTTATTAATTTCTCTGATTTCCACATGCAGTCACTTTTTCACAACTTAGATAAACTTCTTGCACCTGACAAGCCATGCCACACTAGCTTATGGTAAGATGTTTATGAATACAAAAAACTAGTTTGATTCTCATGTACATGTGAAATAGATGAAAGTACTTGCAAGCCCATTTGAACCTAGTGAGACTCATCTCAGGTTTACACTTTCAGGGTTGCAATTTTGGTATTCCACAAGTCACTCTCTGAACAGCCTCGAGATGCGTTGGTGGTTGCTGCATTTTGTCTTGCTGTGCACAATGGGGGAGATATGAAGGAAGCAATAAACATAGCCAGTAGTATCACTAAACCACATGATGGTAGCTTTTATGAATTATTAGAACCTCAGGGTCTAAACTCCCGAGCATTGTATAAAGAGGTTAAGGATCTTGAGGTATCTTTAAAGCAGGCGTTCAATCAAATGACCGATGAGCATATTGTCTCAGAGGCCATGGCAGCATACCAAGATGCGCCCTTTTCTGATCTGGTCAGTGCAACCTCTCTCCCCCCCTCCCGTTTGTCTTTCCTATTTATCTCGGATTAATGGAGAAACTGTTAATTAAGAGCATGGTTTATTTTACTTGATCTCAATTTTCTGCAGGTATTTATACCGTGGGGATTATCTTTGAGGGTCTCCCAACTCTTGAACTGCGCAAAAGTGGGTGCAGTTAAGCATGGCAGCATTATTAATCACGAGTCATTAGCTCATGGAAGCCTGGCGGAGCTTCGGTATGTGTTTGCAAGGGTAGTATTTGATACCATATATCCTCTAGATTCTGATAATTCTCATACATGAGATGTATGATTGTGATAACATTAACAGTTATGATGATAGCATAATAAAAATAACTTGTATCATTCTTTTACATCTATAAATAAAGTATAATCTACAAAATGCTTTGAGAAGAGACTCATTGATCATTCAATAATGGATATTTTTCAAACAAAACAAAATCAAATCCCTTAGTAACTGTTGTGAGCACTTCAATGAAAACTATGAATGCTCTTTGACTGTTGTACAGACCTGTTCCGCATCATGAAGTAACCAGTTCATCAGTAACACCTAAGGTGTCAAAATCTTTCAAGGAAATCAAGCTGCCGGTATAAATCATTATATTAGTAGGTATATGTGGCTCAATTGGGCATATCACAACATTGGTGGACGGAGATCGAAGATCCAACAAGAATATAGCAGTATAATCTTTGAAAAATATGCCATGCTCCCATTCACCACAAGAAGCAACCTTCAATTTATAGTGGGGATTCATGTCGACTTTTAAGCTGTAGTCTCTCACCCACACCTTTTTAGCATATTCTTTCAACACCCATATCTCAATATTCATTCCTCCTCCTTCCGGCGATGAACAAGTCTCCACAAACACCATGGATCCTCTAAAAGCAAGCGAGTGTAACTGTGATTTCTTTTGTTGCACGGAAGGTCTGCGAGTCAGATAGAACTCTTCTTTCTGAAATCAAAAGAAACTATCTGGCATTTGCTTACCTCATCGTTTCTTATCAACCAGTGCATATCTCCATATGCACAAACCGCACAATCATCCTGGCCGGAATATAAACGAAGAGGAGGAACAGAGAGACCAATACAAGAGTATGTGCTAATCGTCTTGACATAATAGCAATTAATTCTGATTATGTCAATGTCGGAACCGCGAACAATCTTGTAGGTGTTGCTTATGTTGTCAAATCCCATACCATATGTGTGATTTTGTACTCTTATAATCTTCATCGTCTGTAAGTCGGTATGTTTCCATTAACTGGCAATGCCCTTAGAGAGCAATGCTAATCGTCGTACTTCAAGCAAATCAAGTTGTAGAAAACAAAACATAAGTAGAATCTATAACAAGAGTCAAGAGGTTGAAGGTCCTTGGGGGGTAGCATGGATTGTATCTGTCCTGAATTAACTGTAACGATGTAGATAAAACTGCGATAAGTAAGAAAATAATAAATGACACATGATTGTTATTTACTCACAGAAACCCTGAATTCATGGACAAAAACTGTGGTCTTAACTCTTGAAAACCAAAACTTTCCACTATGTAAACACCATTATTTACAAGACAATAGCTCTTAGGATACAAATACACTCTTCTATCCTCACTAGTATTCACTCAACTAGTCTAATATCTATTTCTTTTTTCTCTCGAACAAGTGTTTAAACAATAAGTGGCCACGAATCTTCTTATAAGAACTTAGTTATTGCACAACTAATTCTCCCAACACTTTCGATGAGCTTGCATTATCACTTCTACCCCATGATATGTAATATGAAAGAGTATGAGTTTTGGAAGGTTTTTCTATTCTTGCTTAGAGATATGAAATTTCAAGAAAAAGCCTTGAATAAATCCTCCTAACAAATGTAGGAGTTTTGAAGAGTTTTTATATGCTTGCTTAGAGATATAAAATCTCAAGAAAAAGCCTTGAATAAAACCTCCTAACAAATGTAGGAGTTTTGAAGAGTTTTCCTATGCTTGCATAGAGATATGAAAAACTCTTAACAGAAGGGAAAACCTCTTAACAAATGTAAGAGTTTTGAAGACAATAAAAGAGACTTTAGAAAAATGAAACCATCCCCAATTTTCTAAGTGCCGAACCCTTCTCATCTTGTGGTATTTATACGCCAAATAAAGTGGCATGTAGAAAAAGCAAAACCATCTTAACCATTTATCTTTGATCACAAAAAGATAAATCAATGGCTTCTCCATAAAATGGGGAATAGCCATACTTCTTCTTTCTACCAAACGAAACTTCACAAGAAAGGAAAGTTTTGAGGAAATTTTTTTTTGATGAAATAAGAAAGTGCCATACTCCAATCGAATACTTATAGGAGAAGAAAACACAAGCTTTCTCAACAATTATCTTTTTCAAAAGCTTTGGATATAAAAGTAAGGAAGATACATTATTTAAAGACCTTGAATTATAATGATGAAAATATATGATATGTAAATGCATGTTTTTACCTTTATCAAAAGAACAATAGGTCTTGAGACTTTGATCATTTAGCTTGTCTTGGATGATGAAAAGATTTGCTTAGCTTAAGTTAGATAGTATTTTTGTTTGTTAAGAGAAATGCCAATATTAACATGCCCAATAGAGGTTGATGACAATGACGACGGACTAAATGCATATTTTTCGTTTGTTAAGGTGGTGCCGTCGGACCGAAGTGATTGCAAAGTTGACTGTTGTTTGGGCCCGAAATATAATATTTTCTATTGGGCTGGAGGGATGAATCTGGTGAGTGGGTCAAGCGAAGTATACAAATCCAGGTCGAGATAGGCTTGACGGAAACAATATTGAAAGCTGATTCATGCGGCTTGTTTTAATCTAACTTTTCCTATCGTGGTTAGGACTCTGTTACAAGAGTTATCTATAAATTTTGGATGAGCTCTATTGAGTACCTAGAGTTGTATTAAGAGTCTAATTACCAATATCAAAGAGTTCCAAGTAAAGTGGAATACGGCTACAATCTTCTATATAAAGAAGTGGAAAGCGATTTGGAAGAGATCCTCGATCAAATACATATTTTGTTCTCAGCAAACTATCATTCTCTATACGAGAAAACCCTTGCAACCAATGATCAATAGAGTTGTCACCCGAAGAACGTGAGATTCTTGCGATTCAAGGACGTAAAAATCTGCAACCGGCAATTAAGAAGCTTGTCACCAGGAAGAGTGAGAGTTTTGAGGTTTAAGGATGCAACACCCTGTGTTCTCGACACTCTGTCAAGGGGATTGCTCTGCATTACACTAAGAGGAGTGTAGAGTATTGATTTTTGTGGCCCATTTAGAGACACGAAACTAGAAAGTTTTAGGTCACTAGGCAAGAAGGATCCATTGAGGCAAGGTTGGTGCTCTCCTCTTCTAAATCGCTTAATCAAGAAGTCAGTAGCCGCTAGCCTACAAATCAACATTCTGTCGTGAGACGGTGGCACGCCAGCGCATGAAGCACAATCGAGGAAAAGACACAGTTTGAGAAATCTCTCAAGTCCGCTAGGAGATTTTTGGGTTAAACATTTTGGCACGCCCAGTGGGACTTGACATTTAGTATCTCTAAGCAAAAATTGGGAATCCCTATAAAAAGGAATACCCTCAGTGTCGTAAACATCCGCAACCGAAGTATTGGGGAACACATTTCTTCTAGTGCCGTTCACTATTTGAGAAGGCGGTTGACATTATCTTCGCAACTACACAACATTCGAATATGGATGTTAACTTGTTAAGTGAAGGTGCCATTAATCATCTAAGTTACGAAGAGTATCGAGCGTACGCCGCCAAGCGGGACGTGTAGCTCGGAGGTTACTTTGAAACGATTGAGCAGAGGTTTGAAGAACAAGCAGACCTGCTCGCTTCCAATTGTGAAAAGATGGACACGGCGATAGCCAAAATCAAAGCTCTAAGGCTAGAACACAACAAGGGTTTGGAAGACCAGGAGCTGCTTAAGGTCCATATAGCGACCCTTGCAGGGTCAAGAAAGGATGCATGCTGAGATCATGCATACTCTAGACATAAACCTCACGAAGCAGGACAAAACAGTGGCCACACAATTTCAGAGAATGGAGAGAGACATCTCAGCCCTTACTAAGTCTGTCTCCTATCTCATTAGGAAGACACGGCAAGCAGAGGCTTTCCCGCCCGCATGGGAAGAACGTTTAGATAGATTTATGGATCAATATGATATTCACATTGTTGAAGCACACGAGCCGTACGAAACTCCTTATCTGCCTGTACAGAAAGGTGACAACAAGGCTTGGCAGTGGCCAAGACATTACAAGCAGATCAATTTTCAGACCTTTATAGGAGATGACGATGCCAACACAACAACACATCTGGCATACTTTACCCTTTAGCTAGGGCACTTCACTGACGACAAGGAACTCAAATTGAGGACTTTTGGTTCATCTTTATCAGGATCAGCCCTCGTTTGGTATACAAGTTTGAAGAAGGGGTCTATCACGAGGTGCGCGACAATGGAAGCATTATTCATAGACCACTTCGGAACAACGAGACCGGAAACTAGCATCGGAAAGCTAGCGGCCATGAGTCAATTGTCAACAAAAATACTAGTAACTTTCCTGCACCATTTCTGATCCGAGTACAATCTATGCAGAACCCTGCTAGGTAAAGACGCAGTTGTTGAAATGGCCATAAATGGCTTGGAAGATCAATATTATAATTTGTTTTTCAACAACAAGTACTTTAACTTAAATGAGCTTATCACGACTGTAACAAAAATTCATAGCGCCATGCAAGAACACGATAACAAGCGTAACTCATCAAATGGGACATATGCATCAAGGGCATACAATAAACATAAGCCAAGAATCGTGGCTTATATAGAGGACCAAGTCAAACGGGAGTCAGACTCTGAAGAAGAGCAAGTGGGAGCCGTCGAGTTGGCGACAAACAAAGTAATAAAAACCTGCAAGCTTTAGAAGAACAAAGGTCCTATAAAACGCTCAACAGTGGCTTTCGCGAAGCCAGAATTCGAGACGTACACATATGATGCCAACATGGCTCACGAAATACTGGATGAGCTTTTCAGTATGCGAGCTGTCAAGAGAGACTTCATCCTGTTACCTAGTGCAGAACAATTAAAAGGGAAGAAGTATTGTAAGTTCCATGGCGAGTGAAACCATATGACTAAGGACTATATTAAGCTCAAAGATCAGATCCAAAAATGGATAAATAAAGGCCAGTTAGCCTTAGAAGGAGCTTCCAAGACAACCTCATTAGTCGATTGGTTCAAGTTAATATGGTAAATGTCAGTTGGTCGCCAACCATTAGCTGTGCAATGGGAGCTAAGGAAGAGAATTCACTAGTTCTGCCGCGGTATACTTTTTTGCAAGATAAGGTGAAAAAAGTTGTGGACAGACTACAAGAAATTAAGCTTATCATATATTGGCCAGTATTCAAGCTGAGACATCTAAATTATAAACGGTCAGGCGAACATTTCAGCAGGTACCACAACGCGTTCGGACATCGAACAATGATGTGTTTCGCCCTGAAAGACAAAATTCAGGATTTGATTAACTGGGAAGTGATAGTAGTTAGCCAAGAAGGAGTGGTAGAATGACATCCTAAGACACCACTGCCTTCCATGTCATAGAAACTTCCTTATCTCGTGATGCATCTGAGCCCACACAAAGACGAAAAAGATCAAGGTGAAGGCCTAAACGCAAAATTGCATTTGTCTAACCTAGGCGAGCCGAAATCACGTATGATGCATCTTGGCAAGAATAAATTTTCGAAGAGCTACTCCGAGCAGGGATAAGAGTGATTCCCAATAATTGGGGGACTTCAGATCCAAATCTTGAAGATGTAAAAGGTCTACCTCGCTGCCAAGACCATAATAAATGGGGGCGCCATTCCATTAATGAATGCATTAACTTAATGTATAGAATTCAATAGTGGATAGATGAGGGAGAAGTACAGATAGCAGCACCCTCACCAAATCTGGCGATAGAAGAAGCGTTGACGGTTGGAATGCTAGATTTGTCAAGGGGCAACCCAAAAAAAGGAAACTAACACTCGACCTTCAAACCTGTAGTGAAGATACTTCACGAAAAACGCAAGACAATATATCAAAAGGGAAAGAGAAGGTTGACCCAAAGGATGAGTCGTCAGTGGCATTATGTGCATGATGCAAGTTCCATTATGGTTTAAAGATCACATACGACGAATTGAAAGAAGCAGTTAAAGTCTGTCCGGAATTGATCTCAACACCGGAGCACTACCAGCAAAGCATCCTTAGGGAGCTAAGTCAACGGACTTCTCAAGATTTCAAATGAAGAAGAGCTATGGAGAAGTCTGGTAGACAAGAGAAATCTGAAGCAGCCGCAGTCGATGCACTCGTGACAAGGCGGGTAAACACCTCTAAAAGATACCTTATTCACAACCTGGATATATCAATGTAGCAAGATAAATATGGGTTATCAAACACGAGGAATTGGTGAAACTAAATCCTAACACAAACTGAAATGCTGACAGACTCGACTACAATACACTAATGATAACGCGAACCTAAGCTAGACAGACTCAAGCTATGAAATTTGGACACAATGAACTAGGCACAGTGGCGGACTACCACACAAAATTTGAGGGTTTTCTGAGTTGATTTGGTTACCGAAATAAATCGGCTAAGCTACAGCTAATGCAGAAAGTAAATTGTTGTAGATAATCAATAAGATATGAATGTTAAGAACCTCTCTCCACCCTAGACATACTTACGACCTCCCCAATATAATTGAACTAACCATGGATGAATACTCTTTACACAAGAGTTTTGGTTAAGTCATCTTGTGTATTACACTCTCTTACTTGGCATAAAAGAGGGATGGACAATCCACTCGATCTTGATCCTCAATTAATCGACTTATACATATGGTGATGTAAGCCTAGAGAATTGAAGTCATTACGTTTTAAGAATGTTTGAAGAATAACAGAGCTTCAAGGGTTGATAAGGTGGTCACCCTTTCATCACTAAGGCTTGTTTCACACAAATTCATGTTTGTCTCTAGAGAATATGCAATGATAAGGTGGTCATATACATAATTAAGACTATAGATCCTAAGCCATGCATCTAAGCATGCACTCAAAGAAACATGAACATAGAAAACATACGGTGAGAAAATAGTGAAACAAAACTCATCCAAATAATTAATAGAATCAAAAGGGGTTCAAAATCGTAAGCATATCTAGAGCTTCAATCAGCCCCTAACAATGGAAATTTAGCTACACATAGTTTTAAATAATAACATTGAAGAATTAATGAAACATGAACAAAAGAAGGAGAAGAAATAAACTCTTGATCCCCGTCGGGATCGCAGGCTTGCAATACGGTTCTTCCTTTTTCTTCCACTTCTTCTTCTTTCTTTATTCTTCTTATTTTGTCTTTTTCCTCTTTCTCACCTCTCGCCAGCCACACTTTTCAGCTGTACTCTCCCCTCTTCTTTAGCTAGCAATCATATATATATATATATATATATATATATAACTAGGCAATTAACCTAGCTAGCATGCAACACGTGCATGCAGACTTCAATTCCAAGTCTGCCTCTTCTTTCCAAAGTCCAATTGTATATGGACTTCTCTTCTTTGTCTTATCTTGGTCCTCAAGTCCACTTCTAATTCTTCTTACTGTTCCTCGCCAAGCAACAGCATCGCTTCCAATTAAATATATATATATATATATATATATCACATCCTTTGGCTTGATTAAACTGTCTCTTCTTGCCAAGCTCCAAAATATATTATTTAATCTCCTTTTCTTCATTAATCTCCAAAATACCTAAAAACAAATAAACATAATTAATTCACTCGATTAATAACAATAAACTAAGTATAGAGAACAAATTAAATACCAAATAGACGCATAAATATGCGACTATCAACTCGCCAAACCATACATTTTACCCGCTTCAAGAAACATTACTAAGGAGAATGTATGGTATGTGAAGGAGAAAGGTAAGACAGTTGAGGTGACTCCGAGCAGAAGACACAACTTACAACGGCACTTTGGAGAAGCAAAGAGAGCTCTGGAGGCATTAGAGATGGGTTTGGTACATGAATAACAATTGAAGTATGCCCCATAACAATTGCAGAGGCATCTGAATGCCTTGGCCGCGAATCCCCTGGTTGTTTTTGGAAAGAAATCACGCGAAACTGAAGTCCGAGCAACCAGGCCCAGTGTTTTCGATCGAAACCCAGAGTTATGGGCCAGACAGAAGACAGAAGAACCTATACCTGAGGTTCACTGTGAACCAAGGAGACATAGAACAACCAGGCAACGTCTTCACCTTAAAGAGGAAGTTAAACGAACAGTAAAGAGCCCTCAAAGAACGAAGGAGGTTGCACAGGGTCACGTTTCAATGAGTGAAAAGAAGGGCTTCCATTAGAGGGCAAAACCTTTAATTGAAGAAGAAAACATGAAATAGACTAGCTTGGACAAATCTCTTCCTACCTCTAAGAAAAGTTCTGGTTTGTTTCAACCAACTCTGTTAGAACCTATACTTGAGGTTCCAGAACAGCAGGTTGCCGCTTTAGAAATCACTGAGATGCAGATATGAAGGCTGAAAAGATAGAAGAAGCCCTCGAAGGCAACAATGACGAGGAACTAGTTGACTATGGTGAAGACAAATAAGAGGATATGTAAGAATATGAGGATGAGGTGGATATTAATGTTAATATGGTGTTTGTCTTACCCTTCAAGTTTACAAAACCTACAGAGGCTAGCGTTAACCAAGGACAAAGTGTGAACAACTTGGAGACCACAGAAGAGGACGCTAGGTCATCCGCACAACAATCACTCGCTAGGAAATCAGAGGTTAACTTATCTTTAAAAAAGGCATACATGACATTCGCGAAGCCTACCCTGAACATGGCCATGCACATGCAGACGTTATATGTCACAGGAAAAATCCAAGGTATCCAAATCAATAAGCTTTTGGTGGATTCAGGGGCAGCCGTCAATATTATCTCTGCCAAAGCAATGGCACTATTAGGTATTACCAAGTCCACTATCCAAGAAACTGCCTTGAATGTTCAAAACTCCCAAGGCAACATCTCCAAGACTTTGGGAATTGTCTTCATACATGTGTAAGTGGGACTAGCCGCAGGCACATACACATTCTTCGTGGCAGAATGCATAACACCATATAGCGTGATCCTAGGACGCGATTGGATTCATAGAAGCTATTATGTACCCTCTTCTCTTCATCAATAGATGGTACTTTGGAATATGGAGTCAGGCGAGGCAGAGGTTATTGACGCTGATCCTCGTCCTTATTTTGTATATGCCAATACTGTAGACACCAGCTATTACAACAGTAACCTACGGCCATTTGAGGTATGTGGTATAGATAAAAAAGGCCGCCTGGTTGGAGTTACGGCCTCTGAATTAGCTCAATGGGGTATCATCCAAGTAGGCGAAGATGGTCGTCGACCTTACACCATTGAGCTACCACCTAAAGCATCCCAATGATAGGGCCTCTATCAAGATAGAGACCGAGGCTTGCCTCTCCCTATACGACCGACTCCACAATTTTCTAATGGAGAGTCAATCCCTCAAGAGTATCCCTATGATTGCAGCATTGGAATATGTGGATGATGACGTATTGCATGAGTCAAATGAAGAGGAGGAAATCTAGTTAACTCCAGCAGCGTTAGACGATACACCTCCCAAGGTTAAAGATCCCATTGAAAAGATTAATCTTGGGCCTTTGAAAGAGCCAATGACTGTGGCTATAAGTACCTTCCTGGGACCTGAAGAACGTCAGAAGCTCATAGAATTATTGAAGGAATACGCGGACTGTTTTGCAGAAAAGTACGAAGACATGCTAGGCCTGTCGCCAAACCTAGTATGCCATAACTTACCTATCCTGGAAGGCAAGACACCTGTAAAACAAGAGATGCGTCGTATGAATACAGAAACAACAATCCTAGTCAAAGAAGAGATCAAAAAAATGCTTAAATCAGACATCATTAGAGTAGCCAAATACAATGAGTGGCTTTCAAATGTAGTCCTGGTAAAGAAGAAAAATGGCAAGATGCAAGTTTGTGTTGATTACCGAGACCTTAACAATGCAACTCTTAAGGATGCATACCCAATGCCAGTAGCAAATCTGTTGGTGGATTCAGTCGCACGCCATGAGATGTTATCATTCATGGACAGGACAACTGGATATCACCAAATTCCAATGGCAGAAGCAGATATGCATAAGACAACGTTCCGGTGTCCAGGTTTTGCAGGAGTATTTGAATATGTGGATATGACATTTGGACTCAAGAATGCAGGGGTGACCTATCAGCAAGCTATGAATTTAATATTTCATGATATCATATGGAAGTCCATGGAAGTTTATATCGATGACGTGGTAGTCAAGATAAAGTGAAAAACAAAACATGTCGAAGACCTAAGGCAGGTGTTCGTTCGGATGAGACAACATTGATTGAAGATGAACCCGGCTAAGTGTGTATTTGGAGTACAATCGGGAGACTTTTTGGGATTCTTGGTCCATCAACGGGGAATTGAAGTCCCAGATGATAAGAAGGAAGCAATTCTGAATGCAATCCCGCCAAAGAATAGGAAAGAGTTACAATGACTATTGGGAAAAATAAACTTTTTAGGCGATTTATTGCAAATGTAGCCAGGAAAATGCAGCCATTCTCATACTTACTCAAGCTGCAAAACCAAAAAGACTTTGCATGAGAGCCTGTTCATCAAGAGGCTCTTGATACCATCAAAGCATATCTGGCGAACTCACCAGTTTTAGTCCCGCCAAGGCCAGGGGTCCCGCTTAAGCTGTATATATCAGCTACAGACTATTCAGTGGGGAGTTTACTATCTCAAGACGATACAGCGGGCATGGAACATGCTATTTTTTATCTTAGCCATACGTTAATAGATTACGAAACACGATACTCGCCAATAGAAAAATTGTGCTTGGCCCTGTTTTTTCAGGATGCAAATTGAGGCCCTATATACTATCTTTCACCATATGTGTAATTGCACAGACCGATCTGGTGAAGTATATGTTATCGAGGCCTATACTAAGGGGCAAAATTGAGAAATGGATCTTGGCACTTTCTGAATTGTCACTACAGTATGTGCCACAAAAGGTAGTCAAGGGCCAGGCAGTGGCTGATTTTCTTGCCCACCAATCTGATGGTACCGAACTGTATTGATCTTACCCCATGGTGTTTATACTTCAATGGATCAAGTATTAGCACTATGGCTGGAGGAGGAGTCGCGATAATTTCTCCACGTGGCCAGACTTTCTCATACTCTTTCAGGTTGGAGTTCCAGTGTACAAATAACCAAGCGGAGTACGAGGCACTTATCATAGTCTTGGAGCTCTTGCTGGATATGAAAATTACAGATGTGCACGTATATGAGGATTCCCTGTTGGTGATCAGGTAACTCGAGACAAAGTATAAGGCCGGACCAATATTAGAACCGTATGCCAACCGAGCCTGTGATTAACTCAAGTTGTTTACTGAAGTAGAATTAAGTCATATTCCCCACGAGGAGAACTATGCATTGAATGAGTTAGCATAGTTAGCAACAGGAGTAAGCCTTCAGGATGGAGTACGAGAGCGAATCCTAAAAGTGGAACGACACACACTTCTGTCTTTCTTCGCTCGCCAGGAGGCAAATAATAAGTGGTACATGGCAATGCTTGATGATATCGATGTAGACTGGAGACAGCCCATCATAGCGTATCTCCAGAATCTAAATGAACCGACTGATAAGTGGCTCAGGTTTCTAGCTCTCAACTATGTACTCGAGGATAATGCGCTATATCGACGAGGAGAAGAAGGTCTATTATTACGATGTACGATGCGTGTACGGACGTGACGCCAAACGGATAATGAGAGAAGTTCACATAGGGGCAGCGGGAGCACACCGGGTTAGTTCAAAGATGAGATGGTTATTACGGCGCCATGGTTACTATTGATCAGGAATGCTTAAGGACTGTAATACATTCACTAAAGATTGTGAGGAGTGTCAGGCACATGCTCCAATAAGCCATATACTCAATATCCCTTTACAACCAATCATCAAGCTCTGGCCAGTACGAGGATGGGCTTTGGACTTAATCAGGATGATTCATCCTCATTCATCAGAAGGACAGAAGTTCATCATCGTTGCAACTGACTTTTTCACCAAATGGGTAGAAGCTACGCCTTTAAAGGTGGCATCTGCGAAAGTTATTCGTCAGTTTCTGTTCAAAGACATCATTTGTAGATTTGGCATTCCAGAATGTTTTGTGTCAGACAGAGGATCAGCTTTCATGTCTAGTGAGGTAGCGGAGCTAATGAAAGACTTGGGGATACATTTTCTTCATTCTACCCATACTATGCTCAATCCAACAGTCAGACCGAGGCAAGCAACAAGATAATCATCCATATCCTGAAGAGAATGCTTGTCAGTAATGCCCGCTTATGGCATGAAGACTTATTTAATACATTAAGGGCATATCAAATGAGCAAATGAAGCCCTACTGACACGACTCCTTATGCACTAATGTTCAACCACGATGCAGTTTTACCATTAATAATCAACGTTCAGTCTATGAGGGTTATGGAACAACACGAATTGATTTGATTATGTACAAGCAATGTGACAGGAGCTCTAAGATTTAGACGAAAAATGTTTAGAGGCTTTTAACAACCTTTGTGCTGCGAAAAGAAGATTATTATGTGCTTATGACAGGTGCACAAATGGCAAATTTTTTGTAGAAGGAGACTTAGTCTGACGCGTAATACTGCCAATTGGTGAGAAAATTGACGGCAAAGGCAAATGATCTGAAAAGTGGGAAGGCCCTTACATCATAGATCGCATTCTGGGAAGAGGGGTTGTGCGCCTGCGTGATCGAGATGGTACAATCCATGCTAACCCCATCAATGGCTGTTTTCTCAAGCAATATTTACAACCAGTGTGGGAGTACGACGACCCACCAGAAACAGAGTAATTCAATCCATACAGGCTCCAAGAAAATTCCCCGCCTAAATGGACTGAAGGGGCATAACATACAGATAACGAAGAAACTTCTCTAGCGGCCAATTTCTGTGGATATCTTTTATAGTAAAAATAATGTGGCTAAAACTTTTTATAGCCAATTTCTGTGGCTAAGTCTGTTGTCAATGGTTAGTTGTTAATATGTACTTGCCAACTTCTGTGGCCAAATTCATATGTGTTTCATATACAAACAGTGTTTGAGTTTATCAATACGAACAACGTTTTTGCAGAAGGAAACTCTTTCTTTGAATATAAACAGATTGCATTAAATATAAGATTACAAAGGCTTTGCGGCCTTAAGCAATGACACCATACGAAGATAGGTTACAAGTGACATGAGAAACAAAAAGGGGAAAATGGCATATATTCCCCCAAATCCTCAAACAATCAATAACTAATCTTTGGGCCCGCATATCAAATATGCATATATGGAGAAGGACCTCAAGAGACAAAATAAGGAGGATTAAAAGTGCCAAGGAAGCTAGCCTAGCAGCCCAAAAAGAATGCCGGAAGCAAACTGGCATATGACTCCCTACCTTGGGTTGAAATCCCTGTCTTTCTTCTCCAGAACGTCCGCGTTCAGAGGACCTGTAACCTCTATGCATAGAAAAACGGAGCGGTTGCTAGCAAAGAAGCCAGAGCAAAGTCATCCCCGATGTTTAGACTTCGTCACCCTGAAGATACTTAGGGCGACTCCATCAAGGAATCACCTGGACATAGATATCAATATCTAGTCCAGGTTTAGACATGGCTATCACTATCTAAAGTCTGTAATATGGGAGGATTGTATCCGGAGGTTTCTTTTGAAGCCAGAGCCAGAGCAAATATAGAAAAATGGACTTCAACGAATAAGAAACCTTCGAAGGCATGCACAGCCGCAAAGAATGACAATGACATTTATAAGAGAAGTAAGTATTGAACAACTACGTCCTAATGAAGTGATAAAGACTTTCGGGGTAAAACGCACCCATTGACAAAAGACACGTGTCTATAGGGGATTGAGCAACATGGCGATTTATCTACCTCGAGATGAAGGCGCCATAATTAAAAAAAAATTGGGCAGTTAAACGTATGTTGAAGATTTGACTAATGGGACAACATGTTCCGAATTCCAAGTCTGCGATTAAAGGCCATTAAAGTCGAACAACAACAATAAAAGGAGGCCAATTACTGTTAGATTATTCATAGCAAGTCTATATCTGAGGCCCAGTAATATGTGCAGAAACAAATGAATCGTAACAATACCAAGATACTCAAACTGTTGCATTGGGTTCATAAAATACAAATGGTGGGCTTAATCCTAGGGGCCCAAGAACTATAACAGAAGAACTTTCTTCTTCAAACCCACCTTGAAGAATTCAAAGTCCATCCAGGCCAGGCTATATGAGTCCAGAAGCTCTGACGCGTCATCCTCGGCTTCGACGAGTTAGTTTGCACGACAGGAGCTCTCGTCCAGAAGTTTATGAGTGTTGGCATGGGTGGAATTAGCGTAAGCTCGTAAGAAGTCTACTTCGGTTTGAAGGAGTGCTAGTTCAGCTTCCTTAGCGGCTAGAACTTCCCTTTTGATCGAAGCATTCTTGGACTCGACCCCGATCCTATTATAAATGGTTGGTCATTTCGGCTACCATTTCCCGTTTGCGATCCACTCTGGCTTCAAGTCATCATGATGACTGTATAGTTTGTGGAGATCACTGAGGTCCTACTCGAACTCGGAGATAGTATCAAGGAGTTCACTAGGAGCAGTTCCTTTCAGGTCTCTGACTATGTCCTAGGAGTCATTGATGTCCTCAAACGAATCCAGCTTGGCCTGGGAGAGTTCTTTGAGAGTGGTTCGGGAGAGAGTAATGTCAGTCGGGATGGGACTCAAGACTATAAGCCTGGCGGATAGTTCTTCCAAATTCAGAGCTTGATTGCGAATGGGGGCTACTCTACTGGCGAGACATGAAGATGATGAGGCCCAAGGAGACGTTTCTTGGTTGCTAGGAGCTGCTTTAACTATCGCAACGGGAGTTGAACATTCTAGTAAAGTAGTCTGAGCACCAGAAGTGGTAGAGGAAGTATTAGGCCAGAAATTCTGTTTAAGATACTTGATTCAGAATAAAGGTTGATGCAATGTGTAAAATGAGTAAAGGTTGTTATAGTAAGCATACCGTAGGTTCGCCAACAATAGATGATTCAGGCAAGTGCGGAATGTCAAGTACTCTTTGCTCCAGAGCGGAAGGCTCGCTTAAGAATTCTGGGTGAGAGATCGGCACTATGTGCCCTTCTTCCATGGCTAGTTGTTCCTCCGGAGTGTAATGCAAGGAATGATAAGAGAAGGAAGTGGCACAGCCTTCATCTGTGGTGTCTTTCTCCTTGGACTCCTTAGCAAAATCTGGGAAATATTGACATAGGGGCAGTCTGGCATTTAAAGCAGGTTCAGAGATGAGCAAACTCGAATTTTTCACCAGAGGATCAGGAGCGTTCCCGGTAGAAGCAGCTTTAGTGTCAAGGGCGGCATTCTCGAGTTGGCAGCGAGCGAATCCTAAAGGCAATGAACGTTTAGAAGGGAAATAGTGTAACCAAAATCTGCCTAGGGTATTGAAAGGATTAGATGATCTTACATTTAGAGAAGTTGAGAGGTGGATTTCAACTAGCTCATGTGGTTGCTCGGCTGTGACGTCGTCAGTATTTAAGGATGGAACACCGCAATGGGTTGAGTCTCTGGCGGTGGCAAGAGAATTTTTGCTTCCACAGAAGGGATTGGCTCAGTCGTGACTTGGCTCGGTGGTTCATTTTGCGTTGCTTGTTCCCTCGAGTCATCCTCAATGGTACCTTCACAGCGGTGGTGCTTGCGTTTATGGGAACCATCGGCTGCCGAGCTGGTTCGTGACCACTTGCGAGATCGCTGGAATGAGCATATGGTTGGATTATTTGAGAATTTAAAATGGTGAGGCATACCGAAAATGGAATACTTACGGTTCATGGGAGTTCTTCCTGGAAAGGCTCCTCTTCAGAATACTGTTCAGATTCAAAAAAAGTAAAATGAATTAAAATAATGCAGCGATATTGCCAACATTTGTGGTAAGGAGTTAGCAAGAAAATAAGTAAGTATAGTAATATACCATTTACCAAGGGGTGTCGTCAGTATCCTCATGGACCATATGTATCAGTTGCCGATCAGATTCATCGGTTAAATGCTTCGTAAAATTATGGAAGATGGTGGCAAATAAGGCCAGTGGTGGCTTATGTTTGATCTCGTCCCAGAAATGAGCTTTCTAAGCCAGGTAGTTGGTAGTCATGTGAAGGGATGGTACAATAGGATGCTCAACGTTTTGCTCGGGAAGCATTACCAAAGGGAAGCCATAATGACTATCGATCAAGTCAGCAGGGTTGGGATGAGAAGTGGCTCGCCAAATACTGTAGCAGTTCACTGAGCAAATGAAAGGCATAGGGGCATGCTGAGATAGCCCGAGTTGCTTGACGAAGTGGTTCAGAGCATATAGTTCGTGGCCGGGGGTGGAAGGATCAGGAACTGATAGGTTGCCACAGGAGTTGCTCTGAAGAAAAATGATCGCAAGGTTGTCTTGTTCTGGCAAAGGAAGGAAGCCAATATCAAGGTCTCCAGGGAAGTTCCGGCTTAAGATGATGTCGACCGCAGCCTCAGGAAACTCTGAATGTGATCAAAATGCAGTGAAGCATGTTTGGTACGTCCACCCATCAAAGGAGTTGGTGGTCGCTAGAGTCTTCCTAGAATTACGTCACTCTCGAATGGTAGGATTTCAAGATGACGGAAAATGGAGAAGTACATTCGAAGCCATAACTCTACCATCCAGAGTGGTCCTGGTTTGTTGAGGTCGAGTCGCGAGAGTACGATCTACCATAGAGTACGATAGATGCTGGCGAGGACAGACTATATGAGGCCTAATTTTGTTCCCTCGAAAAGGCGCTCAGCAAGGTTAGTCCAGCACTTATTCACCTTTTGAGAATAAGGGCAAAAAATGTATTTGGATAACTAGAATTCAAGGAAAGCAATCCCTTTATACAAACCGAGAGCACCTTCGGATTTGATGAACTTCGGAAGTCCATCAGCCAAACCTTTGGTGAACCCCGACTGAGTCTGGACACGAACTTTGACGGCCTCCATAGGAAAGAGAGCAACACCAGTAAACACTTCGGCAGATGCAGAACCTACCAAGTATATTAAGGTCTTGTACTTGGTTGCATACTCAGGCCCTGCAATGTCTGCATAGTACTTCTTAAAAAACTCATAGAGTCCATACTTGGCAGCACCCTGAGCATTGTAGCCTAGAAAAGTAGGCGCCCAACCCCTAAAGAAGCCTTTCATTCCTTGCTCCTTCAACACAACTCCAAATGTAGAGGTGATGCTCTTGTACTTTGCCGGGTCAATCTGAATAATTATCAACACGACTTGAATTAGGACAATCTACAATTGTACGTTAACTTGTATATAACAATATATATGATACGAGGAATATGAGACCCCAAGGGACATATGATGTGCATGCCCCAATCTCGCGTGTCACAACACGTCATGACCATATTATTTATTAAAATTATCAATTTATATAATCAATATTTTGACATCATATTTTCTTTCTAATTTATAACTAATAGTAATTATTTATTAATTAATAGTCATCAATATATTTTCAATTTTAATACACCTATAATTATTATTATTCCTCGCTAGAAACCGATCTATTTTTCTATGCATAAAGACTACATGTCCTAAGAATGCGGTTGTTCTAGAGAGGAAAGATAGGGAATTCAACCCAGGTTAGGGAAGCACATGCCAACTTGCTTCCAACACTCTTTTTAGAATGCTGAACTAGCTTCCTTGGCGCTTCAAATCCTTTTTCTGTTGTCTCTTGAGGTCCAAACTCTGCATGCATATTTGATACGCGTGCCCAAAGACTAGTTATCAACCGTTTGAGGATTTGGGGGAATAGACACCATTTTTCTCTTTTTGTTTCTCTTATCAATCGTAGCCTATCTTCATATGTTATCATAGCTTAAGGCCGCAGAGCCTTTGTAATCTTGTATTTTAATGTAATCTGTTTGTGTTTAAAGAAAAGAGTTTCTCTCTGCAAAGTGTTGTTCGTATTGATAAACTTAAACATTGTTTATGTATGCAAAAATACCCTTATGAATCTGGCCACAGAAGTTGGCAAGTACAAATTAACAACTAAATATTGACAAAAGATTTAGCCACAGAAATTGGCTGTAAAAAGTTTAGAAATCTTAGAAATTTATAATAAAATTTCACTACGATAGTTAGCCACAGAAATTGGCCTTGTAGCCAGAAAAGTCTCTACGTTATGCCCATTCGGTCCATTCAGGCGAGGAGTTTCTTTGGAGCCTGTATCAACTGAATTACTCTGTTGCTGGCGGGTCTTCGTACTCCCATACTGCCTGCAAATATGGCTAAAGGAAACGACCATTTATGGGGTTAGCATGGATTGTACCATCTCGATCATGCATGCGCACATCTCCTCTTCCTTGAATACGATCTATGATGTATGGACCTTCCCACTTTTCAGACCATTTGCCTCGGCCATCCATCTTCTCTCCAATTGGAAGTATCACTCTTCAAACTAAGTCTCATTCTGTAAAGCTTTTTCCCCTTATACACCTGTCATAAGCATGTGATACTCTTTGTTTCTTAGCACATAGGTTGTGATAAGTCTCCAAACTTTTCTCGTATAAATCCTCAAGCTCCTGCCACATTGCTTGCACATAATCTTTGCCAGTTAAATCATGTTGTTCCATAACCCTCATAGATTGAACGTTGATTTCTAATGGTAAAACTGCATCGTGACTGAACATTAATGCGTAAAGGGTTGTTCCGGTGGGGTTTCGTTTGCTCATTTAATATGCCCATAATGTATTTAATAAATCTTCATGCCATAAACGGGCATTATTGGCAACCATTCTTTTCAGGATATGGATGATCATCTTGTTGCTTGCCTTAGCTTGACCGTTAGATTGAGCATAATATAGAGTAGAATGAAGAAAATGTGTCCCCAAGTCTTTCATTAGCTCCCTTACCTCGCCAGACATGAAAGCTGCCCCTCTGTTTGACACAAAACATTTCGGAATGCCAAATCTACAGATGACATCTTCAAACAAAAACTGGCAAATGGCTTTCATGGAAGCCACTTTTAAAGGCCTAGCTTCCACCGATTTAGTGAAAAATTCAGTTGCAACGATGATGAACTTGTGTCCTTCCAACGAATAAGCATGAATCATCCCGATTAGATCCAAAACCCATCCTCGTGCTGGCCAAGGCTTGATGATTAGTTGTAAAAGGATATTGGGCATATGGCTGATTGGATCATGTGCTTGACACTCTTCATAGACTTTGGCGAACGTATTACAATCTTTGAGCATTATTGGCCAGTAGTAACCATGACGCCATAATTACCATCTCATCTTTGGACCATCTTGGTGTGCTCCTACTACCCCTAAGTGAACTTCTCTCATTATCCGTTTAGCGTCACGTCTATACACGCATCGTAATAACAGATCTTCTTCTCCTGGTCGGTATAGCGCATCATCTTTGAGAATATAGTTGAGGGCTAGAAACCGGATCTGCTTATCTACCAGTTCGTTAAGATCCTGGAGATTTGAGATGATGAGTTGTCTCCAGTCTATATCTATATGATCAAGTGTTGCGATGTACCATTCATTGTTTTCTTCTTGGCGAGCAAAGAAAGAAGGAAGTGTGTGTCGTTCAACTTTTAGAATCCGCTTGCGTACTCCATTCTGAAGGCTTACTCCTGTTGCTAACTGTGCTAACTCGTTCGCTGCATAATTCTCTTCACAAGGAATATGACTAAATTCTACTTTAGTAAACAACTTGAGTAAATCACAGGCACGCTTGACATGCGGCTCTAACACTGGCCCGACCTTATATTTTGTCTCGAGTTACCTAATCACCAACAGGGAATCCCCATATACGTGTGCGTCTGTAATCTCCAAATCTAACAAGAGCTCTAATCCTATGATAAGTGCTTCAAACCCTTCTTGGTTATTTGTACACTAGAATTCCAACCTGAAAGAATACGAGAAAGTTTGGCTACGTGGAGTAACCAAGGCGACTCCTGCTCTAGCCATAGTGCTCCAGCCATAGTACTTGAGCCATCGAAGTATAAACACCACGGGATAAGATCAAAACGAGCTAAGTCCAATTCTGGACCTTTACGAGCATCAATCATTGGATGGTGGGCAAGAAAATCAGCCACTGCCAGTCCCTTGACTGCCTTTTTTGGTACATACTGCCGTGAAAATTCAAAAAGTACCAAGATATACTTCCCAATCTGCCTCTTAGTATGGGCCGTGATAACATATACTTCATCAGATCGGTTTGTGCAATTAAGCAGGTGGTGAAGGATAGCATATACTGCCTCAGCTTGCATCCCAAGAAATACAAGGCCAAGCACAATTTTTCCATTGGCGAGTATCGCATTTCATAATCTGTTAAAGTACGGCTAAGATAGAAAATAGCACGCTTGACACCTGCCGTATCGTCTTGAGCTAAAAGACTCCCAATAGAATGGTCTGTAGCTGATATATACAACTTAAGAGGGACCTCTGGTCTTGGCAGGACCAAAACTGGTGGGTTCGCCAGATACACTTTGATGGTATCAAAAGCTTCTTGATGAACAGACTCCCATACAAAGTCTTTTTGATTTTGCAGCTTGAGTAAATGCGAGAACAACTGTGTTTTCCTGGCTGCATTTGCAATAAATCGCCTAAAAAGTTTATTTTTCCAAGTAGTCGTTGTAACTCTTTCTTATTCTTTGGCAGGATTACATTCAGAACTGCTTCCTTCTTATCATCTGGGATTTCAATTCCCCGTTGATGGACCAAGAAGCCCAAAAGGTCTCCCACTTGTACTTCAAATACTCACTTAGCCGGGTTCATCTTCAATCGATGTTGTCTCATCCGAACGAACACCTGCCTCAGGTCTTCAGTATGGTCTATTTTGCACTTTGTCTTGACTACCACATCATTGATATAAACTTCCATGGACTTCCCTATGAGGTCATAAAATATTAAATTCATAACATGGTGATAGGTGGCCCTTGTGTTCTTAAGTTCAAATGACATATCTACGTACTCAAATACCCGTGCAAAACCTAAGCACCAGAACGTTGTTTTATGCCTATCTGTTTCTGCCACTGGGATTTGGTGATATCCAGTTGTCCCGTCCATGAATGATAACATCTCATGGTGTGCGACTGAGTCCACTAACAAATCTGCTACTGGCATGGGGTATGCATCCTTCGGAGTTGCATTGTTAAGGTCGCTGTAATCAACACAAACTCTCATATTGCCATTCTTCTTCTTTACTGGGACTACGTTTGAGAGCCACTCATTGTATTTGACTACTCTAATAATGCCTGATTTAAGCATTTTTTTCAATCTCTTCCTTGACTAGAATTGATGTTTCTGTGTTTATATGATACATCTCTTGCTTTACAGGTTTCTTGCCTTCTAGGATAGGTAAGTTATGGCACACTAGGCCTGGCGATAGGCCTAGCATGTCTTTGTAATTTTATGCAAAACATTCTGTGTATTCCTTCAACAATTCAATGAGCTCCTGTCGTTCTTCAGGTTCCAGGAAGGTAGCCACAGTCATTGGCTCTTCCGAAGTCCCAAGATTAATCTTTTCAATGAGATCTTTAACTTTATGAGGTGTATCGTCTAAAGCTGTTGGAACTAATTGGATTTCTTCCTCTTCATCTAATCGTGCAATACGTCATCATCCATGTATTCCAATGCTGCAATCATCAAAATACTCTCGTAAGCTTGACTCTCCATTAGAAAATTGTGGAATCGTTCATACAGGGAGAAGCAAGCCTCGGTCTCTATGTTTGATAGAGACCCTATCATTGGAATGATTTGGGTGGTAGCTTAATGGTATAAGGTCAACGACTGTCTTCACCTACTTGGATGATACCTCATTAAGCTAATTCAGAGGCCGTTACTCCAATTGGGCGGCCCTTATTATCTACGCCACATACTTCTAATGGCCGGAGTTCACTGTTGTAATAGCTGGCATCCAAAGCATTGGCAGATACGGAGTAAGGACAAGGATCAACGTCAATAACTTATGCCTCGCCTGACTCCATATTCCAAAGCACCATTTGTTGATGAAGAGAAGAGGGTACACAATAGCTTCTATGAATCCAATCTCGTCCTAGGATTGCGCTATATGGTGCTTTACATTCTGCCATAAAGAATGTGTACGTGCCTAGGGCTGGTCTGACTTGCACATGTAGGAATACAATTCCCAAAGTCTTGAAGATGTTGCCTTGGAAGTTTTGAACATTCAAGGTTGTTTCTTATATAGTGGACTGGGGAATACCGAGTAGTGCCATTGCTTTGACGGTGATAATGTTGATGGCTTCCCCTAAATCTACCAAAAGCTTATTGATTTGGATACCTTACACCTTTCCTATGATGTATAATGGCCGCATGTGCATGGCCATATTCAGGGTAGGCTTCGCGAACATCATATACGCCTTCTGCAAAGATAAGTCAACCTCTGACTGCTTGGCGAGCGACTGCCGGTCAGATGATACTGGGTTAACGTCGACTTCTGTCATTTTTATTGAAGGTCCTGCAAATTTGGAGGGTAAGACAAACACCATATTAACATTAATATCTACCTCATCCTCATATTCTTGCATGTCTTTCTCCTCGTCTTCACCGAGTCTACCAGTTCTTCTTCGTCGTTGCCCTCGACATCTTCTTCAGTCTTCTCAGCATCCATGTCTGCATCGTCAGTGATATCTAGGGTGGCGACGTGCTGCTCTTCAACCTCAGGTATAGGTTCTAATGTAGTTGGTTGAAACAAACCGGAACTTTTCTTTTCAGAGATAGGAAAAGACTTGTCCAAGCTAGCTTTTTTCTTATTTTCTTCCTCAATTAAAAGTTTTGGCCTCTAACGGAAACCCTTTGTTTCGCTCATTGTAACATGCCCTCGCACAATTTCCTTAATTTGTTGAGGGCTCTTCACTGTTCATGTAGCTTCCTTGTCAAAGTGGAGACATTGCTTGGCCGTTCTATGTTTTCTTGGGTTGCGGGGAACTTCCAGCATAGGTTCTAGTGTCTTCTGTCTAGCCCATAACTCTGGGTTATGATCGAAAACACTTGGCCTGGCTGCTCGGACTTTGGGCTCGCGATATTTCTTTCTAAGAACAACCAGGGGATTAGCGGCCAAGGAATTCAAACACCTCTGCAATTGTTCAGGAGTGTACATCAACTATTCTTCTTGTACCAAACCCATCTCCAATGCCTCCAGAGCTCTCTTAGCTTCTCCAAAGTGTCGTTGTAAGTTGCGTCTCCTGCTCGGAGTCACCTCCATCGTCTTACCTTTCTCCTTAATATACCATACGTCTTCCTAGTGATATTTCTCGAAGTGAGTGGAATATATGGCTTGGTGAATGTGTCTATTGTAGCTGCTTCAGATTTCTCTACTCTGCCAGTCTTTTCTGCAGCTCTCCTTCACTTGAAATCTTGGGAAGTCCTTTGACTTAGCTCCCTTGGGCTGTTTGGCTAATAGTGTTCAGGTGTTGAGATCAATTCTGGGTAGACTTGGACTGCTTCCTTTAATTCCTCATATGTGATCTTCAACCCACAATGGAACTTGCATCGCGAACACAAAGCCATTGGCGATTCTTCCTTTGGGTTGACATTCTCCTTTCCTTTTGATGTATTTTTCTGTTGCCTCTTCGAAGTACCCTCACTATTGGTTCGAAGGTCGAGGGTTGGTTTCCTTTTGTTTGGGTTGCTCCTTGACATCTCTATCATTCCAACCATCAACGCCTCCTCGATTGCAAGATTTGGCGAGGGTGCAGCAATATGTACTTCTCCCTCGTCTATCTACTGTTGAATTTTATACATTAAGTTAATGCATTCGTTAGTTGAGTGACGCCCCCATTTGTTATGGTATTGGCAGTGAGGTAGATCTTTTAAATCTTCAGGATTTGGGTCTGGAGTCCCCCAATTATCGGGAACCACTGTTATCCATGCTTGAAGTAGCTCTTTAAAAATCTATGCTCGCTTAGATGCATCATATGTGATCTCGGCTCGCCTGGGTTGGACAAATGCGATATTGAGCTTAGGCCTTCGCCTTGATCTTCTCCATCTTTGTGCTGGCCCAGATGCATCGCGATATGAGGAAGTTTTTGGAACTGTAATGGAAGGCGGTGGTGTCTTAGGAGGCCATTCTACCACCCATTTTGGGCTAACTACGATCACTTCCCAATTAATCAAACCCTGAATTCTGTCCTTCAGGGAAAAACACACTATTGTTTGATGTCCAAATGTGTTGTGGAACCTGCAAAAATGCTCGCCCGACCATTTATAATTTAGATGTCTTAGCTTGAATACTGGCCAATAGACGATAAGTTTCATCTCTTGTAGTCTGTCTATGACTTCTTCCACCTCATCTTGCGGAAAAGTATACCGCGGGTGAATTGATGCATTCTCTTCCTCAGCTCCTACTGCAAAGCTATCGGTTGGCGACCAACTGACATTTACCATGTTAACCTGAGGTGCCGGGAATGGTTGAGAATCGACTAGCGAGGCTATCTTGGAAGCTCCTTCTAAAGCTAACTGGACTTCATTAATCCACTTCTGGATATGATCTTTGAGCTTGATATAGTCCTTAGTCGTATGGTTCTATGCACCATGGAACTTACAGTACTTCTTTCCTTTTAGTTGTTCTGCACTGGGTAGTGGGCCGAAGTCTGTCTTGGTGGCTCGCATACTGAAAAGCTCATCAAGTATTTCATGAGCCATGTTGGCGTCATATGTGTACGTCTTGAATTCTGGCTTTGCAAAAGACACTGTCGAGAGCTTTATAGGACCTTTGTTCTTTTGAAGCTTACGGGGCTTTAGTACTTTGTTTGTCACCAACTCGACAACACCCACTTGTTCTTATTCAGAGTTTAATTTCTATTCCACTTGGTCCTCTATATAAGCCACAGTTCTTGGCTTGTGTCTATCGTAAGACTTTGATGCATATGTCCCATTTGATGAGTTGCGCTTGTTATCACGCTCTTGCATGGTATTATGAGCCTTTGTCACAGGCGTAATAAGCTCATTTAAGGTAAAATATTTGTTGTTGAAAAACAAATTATAATACTAGTCTTCCAAGCCATTTAAGTCCATTTCAACAATTGCATCTTTTCCTAACGGGGCTTTGCATAAGTTGTACTCATATCGGAAACAGTGAAGGAAAGCTATTAGTATTTCTATTGATGATTGACTCATGGCCGCTAGCTTTCCGATGTTGGTTTCCGGTCTCATAATCCCAAAATGGTCTATGAACAATGCTTCCATTGTCGCCCACTCCATGATGGACCTCTTCTCCAAACCTGTATACTAAACGAGGGCCGATCCGGACAAAGATGAACCAAAAGTTCTCAATTTGAGCTCCTCATCATCAGCAAATTGCCTTCGCTGTAGGGTGAAGTATGCCAAATGTGTTGCTGCACTGGCATCATCATCCCATGTAAAGGTATGGAAATTGATCTGCTTGTAATGTCTTGGCCATTGCCAAGCCTTAGTGTCGCCTTTCTGTACAGGCGGAAAAGGAGTTTCGTACGGCTTGTGTGCTTTGGCGATGTGAATGTCACATTCATCCATAAATCTTTCTAAGCGCTCTTCTCATGCATCAGGGAAAGCCTCTGCTTGCAGCATTCTCCTGGTGAGATCGGAGACAGACTTAGTAAGGGCTGAGATGTCTCTCTTCAATCTCTGAAACTGTGTGACCACTTCTTTGGCCTGCTTCGTGAGGTTTGCATCTAGGGTATGCATAATCTCCGCATGCATCCTCTCTTGACCTTCCGCGAGAGTTGCTATTTGAACCTTCAGCAGCTCTTAGTCTTCCAAGCCCTTATTATGTTCTAGTCTTAGAGCGTTGATTTCGGCTATTGCCGCGTTTGTCTTTTCGCTATTGGAAGCGAGCAGGTCTACTTGTTCTTCAAACCTCCGTTCGATTGATTCAAAGTAACCTCCAAGTTGTACATCCCGCCTAGCGGCATACGCTCGATACTTTTCGTAACTTAGGTGATTGATATCACCCTCACTCAAGAAGTTAATGTCCATACTCGAATGATGTTTTGTTCCGAAGATGATGTCAACCGCCTTCTCGGATAGTGAACGACACTTAGAAGAAGTGTGTTCTCGATACTTCGGTTGTGGATGTTTGCGACATTGAATGTATTCCTTTTTATAGGGATTCTCAATTGTCGCTTAGAGACGCTAAAAGCTTGTCCCACTGGGCGTGCCAAGATGTTTGACACAAAAATCTCTTAGCGGATTCAAAGAGATATTGCAAACTGTCTATTTTCCTCGATTGTGCTTCGTGCGCTGGCGTGCCACCGTCTCACGACGGATGTTGAATTGTAGGCTAGCGGCTACTGACTTCTTAATAAGTGATTTAGACGAGGAGAGCACCAACCTCGCCTGAATGGATCCTTCTTGCCTAGTGACCTAGAACTTGCTGTTTTCGTGTCTCTAGCTGAGCCACGGAAATCAATACTCTACACTCCTCCCAGTGTAAAACATAGCAATTTCCTTGACGCAGTGTTGAGAACACAATGGTGTTGTGTCCTTAAACCTAAAAATTCTCACTCTTCCTGGTGACAAGTCTCTTGATCGCTGGTTGCAGGTTTTTGCGTCCTTGAATCGCAAGAATCTCACGCTCTTCGGTGACAACTCTCTTGATCTCTGGTTGCAAGGATTTTCTCGTGATGAGAAGGATAGTTTGCTGGGAGCAAAACATGTATTTGATCGAGGATCTCTTCCAAATCGCTCTTCAACTCTTTATATAAAAGATTGTAGCCATATTCCACTTCACTTGGAACTCTTTGGTATCGGTAGTTAGATTAACAACACAACTCTATGTAATTAACAAAGCTCATCCAATACTTATTAATAACTCTCATAACAGAGTCCTAACCACAATAGAAAAGGTTAGATAAAAACAAGTCGCATGGATCAACATTCAATATCATTTCCTTCAATCCCATTTCAACCCGAACTTGTACACTCCACTCGGGCCGTTTACCTAATCCAGTCCTTAAAGTCTAATAAGAGATATTTTATTTCGTGCCCAAATAAACTCAAACTTTGACAAATTTTGTGAGTTAAACGTAAATGTGCGCAGACTAGCTACTTTTTGTTTCTAGCTTCCAGATGATTTCGAGTCATTTCTTCCCGGTGGCCTGGAGATTGTCATAAAGTTCGAGTCTGAGAGACTTTGAGAACCATGTTTAGTCGACATGTCGCTTGAGATTTCTTTTGTTATTTTTGGTCACCAATTGGCAACTTGTTAGGACCCACGAAATTTTTTGGAATCACCCCCCGGCCACGTGAGTAGAAGATAGGGCTCTGTTCCAAATAGGATAATTTGCCGCCTCTGTTTCCATATCTGTTTTTCACTTTTTCTTGGTTTTCTCTGCTTCGATTTCAAGTCTTGAGCTTCAACAATGGCTTCTCTTTCTGCTACCAGCCTCTGCAGCTTCCAATCCTTGCAAAGCCAGCCAATCAAGACCAGCCCGGTATATATTGATAACACAGTCACTTAGTTTCACTGTTTTCTTGCTATATATTTCTGGACATTCGTGACCAAATTGATGTGTTTCTATGAAGGTAACAAGGACAAGTCTGGCATCTATTGCGTGGGGGAAGAGTGGCTTTACCTCTTTGAGGACCCCCCGTTTTCACATCTGTGCCGCTGTGAGTTTTTCAGTCTCTTGTATCGGGGGAAATTGGTGCTAGCGTCTTTTAGCAAGCTAGATAGATACATATATATTGACGTACCGAACTAACATATATATGGTGAAATGGATAGGCGAAACCGGAGACGGTGCAAAAGGTTGTTGAGATTGTGAGGAAGCAACTGGCTTTGCCGGCGGAGTCTGAGGTCACCCCGGACTCCAAGTTCTCAACACTTGGTGCTGATTCCCTTGACACCGTAAGTAGTATATGTATGCAAGTTTCTTGTACGTACACATTGAAATGCAATGTCTGGCTTAAATTGCAATTTGGATGCATAAAAATGTGATGTGGGTTTGATGGTTATGCACGCAGGTGGAGATAGTGATGGGTTTGGAGGAAGAGTTCGACATTGCTGTTGAGGAGGATAACTCTCAGAACATTACCACAGTTCAAGAAGCGGCTGATTTGATAGAGCAGCTTATTGAAAAGAAAACACAGGCTTGATTGATCGAAATGTCAGCTAGCAGCTTAGCTAAGAGATATTGATATCGAGTTTGTTTAAGCTGCTTAACTGAGTGATGTATGCGCCGAGAGAGGTTGAGGAAATTTGCTTGAGTTTGTAAGGGGTTTCTAATTGAATTTGTTGAGTTTGAGTTGCAAGTTCTGGATTTATTTTTTTCAAGTTGCCATGCTTGTGTTTTATACGGTGTTTGAAATTGTTGTTGTGCGGAAGCGAACCGAGTGACGAATACCCGATAGACGGGTTGAAAATGCTCATACTCTCTCTCTATTTAGTCACCCAAATTCAACCGTTATAAAGTTTTAACATAAAAAATTTCGGTATGGTACAACTCCTTATTAACAATAGATAATTTTTGACTTTTTTGACACGAGATTCCAAATGACTCAAATTTAAGTCATATTCTTTTCAACAATTGTTACCATAATGGTGCGACTTATTATTTGTTTACCTGTGCTTATATACAATAACTCATTATTACCTTTGAATGCCCCAAAAATAAGAGCTTGAAATATCACAAACTAATTGTCTAAATAATGTTAGTAGAAAACGTAAAAACACTTGAGAAATGAGCGTCTTGAGGTAACACTTGGTCAATATATCGAAAGTAAATTATAATCAATTATTTTTCTCCAAAATTTTCTTTGCCTAATCGTTTGTTGAGATTTGGGGAATTTTGAGAGTGTGAAGAAGAAAGAGAATTATGGGATCGTGAATTGTGAGATCAGTTTGTCTAGCATTCTTTTCTTCTTATAGCTAATCAATTAAGTGATTTAAATCTAGATAGCTAATGTTTGACACAAAAATCTTCTTAGAGGATTCGAGAGATATTGTAAACTGTCTATTTTTCTCGATTGTGCTTCTTGCGCTGGCGTATCACCGTCTCGCGACGGAATGTTGAATTGTAAGCTAGCAGCTACTGACTTCTTGATAAGCGATTTAGATGAGGAGAGCACCAACCTCGCCTGAATGGATCATTCTTGCCTAGTGACCTAGGACTTGCGATTTTCGTGTCTCTAGCTGAGCCACAAAAATCGATACTATACACTTCTCCTGGTATAAAGCAGAGCAATCTCCTTGACGTGGTGTTGAAAACACAAGGGTGTTGCATCCTTGAATCTCGAAACTCTCACTCTTTCTGGTGACAAACCTCTTGATCGCCGGTTACAGGTTTTTGCGTCCTTGAATCGCAAGAATCTCACGCTCTTCGGGTGACAACTCTCTTGATTGCTGGTTGCAAGGGTTTTCTCGTGATGAGAATGATAGTTTGCTGACAGAAAAATATGTATTTGATCGATTATCCTTTTCAAATCGTTTTTCTTCTCTTTATATAGAAGATCATAGCCGCATTCCACTTCACTTGAAACTCTTCTGGTATCAATAATTAGAATTGCAACACAACTCTAAATGATCAATAAAGCTCATCCGATTCTTATCTCTAAGCCTTTAACATTATTTCCTTTAAGCCCAATACAACCTGGACTTGCACACTCCACTCGGGCCACTCACCTAATCCAGCCCTCAAATCCCAATAAGAGATATTTTATTTCAGCCCCAAACATTGCCCCTTAACCTTTGAGATTAAATTCAATGCAAACGAAAATGCTTGAATTACCAAACTACATGTCGATATCAACAAACAGTAACTTCACGCGCAAGCGCCATATCGTCTCTTCTCTTCTGAAAAGCTGCGCCACTTTGGCTGACGTCATATAAAAAGTGAACGTTTGCGTCAGTTCTCACTTCCAACACAAACTCTTCCTTTCATTCGAAATTTAAGCTTCTCTCAAAAGCCAATCTTTATGTCTTTCCGCCATCGTCAATCTCTTACTATTCAACATGCCTCCGCACAAAGAAAGATACCCACATCTTACCCAAACCGAGGCAAACCACCTTACCGCCGATATTTGCGTTGTCACGGCTTGCAAACAACCAGGTGCTAATCTCACTCTCAGAGTCACCTCCAAAGGCACTGGCTGCTTAAGCCCCTTCCTCAAAATTCCAATAAACCCAGAGCTCTTCCTCGTGCTTCGTCGCCCTTACTGCAACTCAGCACTTATTTTCCAAGAAAACCTGAAAGCTAGCCCCGAGGGATGGATGAAGAAGGACACCTTCTGCTCAATCAGCAAATGGCCCAACACCACCGAGAATGACCGTGCCTAGTACAACAACTGCCGCGAACTGGACTTAATTCGATGGCAAGCGGCTGGCATCGATCGACTTCTCGACCTATGCTTTGCACTCCTTAGTGGTGGGAATCACGCTCCTTTCGCCACCGTCGTGTGCTTCTGGATTTAGCATGCAACTGCTTCTGCCTACCCTGTGGTGATGTAAGTATTACTCTCCTAAATCTCTATGTTATATTTTGCGTTCCCATAGCCAACCCCATCTAGAAACAAGGCCACCATATCAAATGCACCATTCATACTGATTCACATCGTTCCGCCTCATACTCTGCATGGACCAACCATTTCATCAATAACCAAACCGATCAAGGAGGGATAGCTTTCTTTGAATTCTGGTTATCCAAATATATCTTCTACCCTTCTTCCTAAAAGGTCAATAAATGCTGGACCAACCTTGTCGAGCGTCACTTCGAGGGTACAAAATTTGGTCTTGCACAGTCTATCCTCGCCAGCATCTACCGCAGCCTAAGGTGGATTGTGCTCTCGCGACTTAACCTTAGCCAACTAGGACCACTCTGGATAGTAGATCTCTGGCTTCGAATGTACTTTCCCATTTTTTGTCATCCTGAAATCCTACCATTCGAGAGAGACGTAATTTTGAGTAAGACTCTGGCGACTACTAACTCATTTGACGGCTGGACTTACCAAACATGTTTCGCTGCCTTTTGCTCGCATTCAAAGTTTCCTGACATTGCGGTCGATACCATTTTGAGCCGCAACTTTCCTCAAGACCTGGACACTGTCTTTCTTCCCTCGCTAGAACAAGATAACCAAGCAAGGGTCATTTTCCTTCAAAGCAACACCTGTGGTGACCTACTCGTTCCTGATCCTTCCACACCTGGGCATGAATTATACGCCCCAAACCATTTCGTCAGCCAACTTGGGTTATCTCAACGTGCCCTCATGCCTCTTGTTTGCTCGGTGAATCGCTACAGCATTTGGCGAGCCACTTCTCATCCAGAACCTACCGACTTAATTGATGGTCACTACGGCTTTCCTCTGGTCATGCTTCCTGAACAAGATTTTGAGCATCCTATTACACCATCCCTTTACATGACTGCCAACTATCTAGCTTGGAAAGCCCAATTCTAGGATGGTATCCGACACAAGTCACCACTAGCCCTTTTTTCCGCCATCTTCCGTAACTTTATGAAACAATTTGTGGATGACTCCAACCGACAACTGCTACACATGGTCCATGAGGACACTGACGACACCCTTTGGCCAGTGGTACATAGTCATACTTACTTACTTTCCCTTGCTAAACTTTTGCTACAGATGTTGGCGACATTTCTGCATTAGTTTAATTCACTTTTCCTTTGTTGGACCTAAACAGTACTCTGAAGAACCTGGAGCCCAAGATGCAGCTGTCGATGAAGAGCCTCGCCAGAGTATGGAAAAAGAACAAGAAGAACTCCCACGAGCTGTAAGTATTCCATTCTCCGAATTCCTCACCATTTTAAGCCTTCGAATAATATAACTATCCTACTTTATTTCAGCGATCTCACAAGCGAACTCGAACCGACTCGCCAGCCAATGGTTTTAACAAACGTAAACAATGCCGCCATAAGGTCATCATTGAGGACTACTCGGAGGAATAAGTAGTGCAAGACGAACCTCCTTGCCAAACCACAACCGAGCTTACACCCTCCATTGTAACAACTCTCTTGCCATCGCCAGAGACTCAATCTACCGCGGTTGTTCCGTCCTTACCGACTGATGATGTCTCTGCCGAGCAACCACATGAGCTGGTTGAAATCAACCCCTCACCTTTTCTCAAGGTAAGATAACTCTGCTCCAATCTTTTAACACCCTAGGCAACATTTAGTTATACCATTACACTTCTAAAACGTTTATTGCCCTTAGGATCTACTCATCTTTACTGAAGAGAGCGTCTCCCTCAACACTAAAGCTATTATTACCGAGAACATTCCTGATCTTCCGGTGAACACCTCTGACTCGCTCATCTCTGAACCTGCTCCGGATGCCAGACTGCCCCAATGCCAATATTTCCTGGATTTTGCAAACAAGTTTGAGGAGCAAGACGCCACAAATGAAGGTGATGTCGTTTCCTTCTCTTATCATTCCCTGCATTATACTCTGGAGGAACAACAAGCCATGGCGGAAGGGCGTGTAGTACCTATCTCCCATCCAGAATCCCCAAGGGAGCCTAACCCATCTATGGAGCAAAGAGTACTTGACATTCTATGCTCGCCTGAATCACATATGCTTGGTGGGCCTAAGGTATGCTTGTTATAACAACCTCTTCTTCCTTTTACCATTACATTGCCACCTATTCTGAATTAAACATTTTCTAACAAAAATCCTGGCCTCAGACATCTTCTACTACTTCTGATACTTAACCTGCTTTACTAGAATGTTCAACTCCCATTGTTATTGATAAAGCAACTCCTAGCAACCAAGAAGCATCTTCATGGACCTCGTCATCTTCATGCCCCGCCAGCCGAGCAGCCGCCCTTTGAGACCAAGTCCTGAGCTTTGAAGAACTTTATGCCAAACTCGATGTTTTGAGTCCAATTTTGGCTGACATCACTCTCTCTTGAGCCGCTCTCAAAGAACTCTTTCAGGCCAAGCTGACTCGTTTGAGAACATCAACGGCTCCCTTGATAAAGTCAAAGACTTGAAAGAAACTGCCCCTGGTGAACTTCTCGACACCATCTCTGAATTCGAGCAAGATCTTCGCGAGCTCCACAAATTATATAGTCACCAAGATGACTTGAACCATAAAGTAGACCGCAAATGAGAGATGATAATAGATATGGCCAATCAATTACAGCAAGATTGGAGTCGAGTTCAAGAATTCTTGATGAGTGCTTCAACCAAGAGAGAAGCTCTAGCCGTCAAGGAAGTTGAACTAGCCCTTCTTCAGGCTGAAGTGGAACTCTTGCAGACTGATGCTAGTTCTACTCATGCTAGCACTCAGCAACTTCTGGATGAAAGCTCGGGTCGTGCAAACCTACTTGCTGAAGACGAGGATGATGCTTCGGAGCTCCTGGACTCGTATAGCTTAGCTTGGATAGACTTCGAGTTCTTTAAAGTGGGATTGAAGAAAAAGACTCTTCTGTTATAGTTTCTAGGCCTTTAATATTAAGCCCAACTTTTTGTATTTTATGAACCCAAAACAAAATTTTAATTATCTTGGTACTATTACGATCCATTTAGATCCTTTAATGTGCCTTAGATATAAGCCTATTACGAATAATCCAACAGTAATTGGCCTGCTAAGGAATTTATGAAATTTACCTACCCTTTTACTGTTGTTACTCAACTTTTTAGTCAAACTCCTTCTTGAATGGCTTTTAATCTCAAACTTGAAATCCGGAATGTGCCTGTCCTATCCGTCAAATCTCCATACGTTTAACTGCCCAAAAAATCTCTAATTATGGCACCTTTATCTCGGAGTAGATAAATCGTCTTGTTGCTTAATCCTTATAAACACGCGTCCTTCATTAATGGCTGCATTTTATCCGGAGAATCTTTACCTTTTTATTTGGACATAACGGTTCAATATTTACTTCTCCTATAAATGCCATTCTCATTCTTTGGATCTATGCATCCCTTCATCCTTCTCATTCAATGGACTCCAACCCGTTGTATTTGCTCTGGTTCTTGCCTGAAAAGAAACCTCCAGATATAAGCCTCCCACACTATAGACCTTAGATAGTGATATCCATGTCCAAATCTAGGCTAGATAGTGATATCTATGTCCAGGTGACTCCTTTGCAAAGTCACCCTAAGTATCTACAGGGTGACAAAGTCTAAACGCCGGGGATGACTTTGCGCAGGCTTCCTCACTAGTAACTGATATGCTTTTATGTGCATAGAGACTGCAGGTCCATGAACTCAGACGTTTCTAGCGAGGAAAGTCAGGGAGTTCAATTCAAGGAAGTATATGACAGCTTGGTTCCAGCGTTCTATTTGGGCTGCTGAACTAGCTTCCTTGACGCTTCAACTCCTTATTCTTTTATCTTTTGAGGTCCATGCTCCATGTATGCATATTTAATACACATGCCACAGAGACTGGTTATCAACTGTTTGAGGAATTGGGGGAATCAACATCATTTTTCTCTTTTTGTTTCTTTTGTTAATCTTAGCCTATCTTCATATGGTATCAGAATTTAAGGCCGCAAAGTCTTTGTAATCTTGTGCTTTAATGTAATCTACTTGTGTTTAAAGAATAGAATTTCTCTCTACAATAAACACTGTTTATGTTTGAAAAAATATACTTATGAATTTGGCCGCAAAAGTTGGCGAGTACAAACTAACAACTAAACATTGACAAAAGATTTAGCCACAGATATTGGCTATAAAAAGTTGAGAATGAGAAAATTTTAGGAAGTTAGCCACAAAAATTGGCCTTATAGCTAGATAAGTCTCTACGTTATGCCCCTTCAGTCCAGTCAGGCGAGGAGTTGCCTTGGGGTCTGTATGGACTGAATTACTACGTTGCTGGCAGGTCGTTGTACTCCCATACTAGCTGTAAATATGGCTTGAGGAAACAGCCACATATGGTGTTAGCATTGATTGTACCATCTTGATCACATAGACGCACAACTCCCTTTCCTTGAATACGATCTATGATATATGGACCTTCCCACTTTTCTGACCATTTGCCTCTTCCATCTATCTTCTCTCCAATTGGAAGTATAACTTTCCATACTAAGTCTCCTTCTGCAAAAAAATTTCCCTTTGTGTACCTGTCATAAGCATGTGATACTCTTCGTTTCTCGGCGCATAGGTTGTCATAAGCCTCCAATCGTTTCTCATCTAAATCTTCCAGCTTCTACCACATTGCTTGCACATAATCCTCGCCAATCAAATCATGTTGTTCAATAACCCTCAGGGACTGAACATTCATTTCTAATGGTAAAACTGCATCACGTCCAACCATTAATGCATAAGGAGTCATTTCGGTGGGGCTTCGTTTACTTGTTCGGTACGCCAATAATGTATTAAATAAATATTCATGCCATAAACGGGCATTGCTGCCAAGCATTCTCTTTAGGATATAGATAATTATCTTATTACTTGCCTCAGGTTGACCGTTTGATTGAGCATAATACGGGGTAAAATGAAGAAAATGTATCCTCAAGTCTTTCATGAGCTCATCAACCTCGCCAGACATGAAAGTTGTCCCTCTGTTTGACATAAAACATTCCGGAATGCCAAATCTACATATGATATCTTCAAACAAAAACTGACGAATAGCTTTCACGGAGGCCACTTTTAAAGGCCTAGCTTCCACCTATTTGGTGAAAAAGTTAGTCGCAACGATAATGAACTTGTGTCCTTCCGATGAATGAGGATGAATCATCCCGATTAAATCCAAAGCTCATTCTCGTGCTGGCCAAGACTTGATGATTGGTTGTAAAGGGATGTTGGGCATATGGTTGATTGGACCATGTGCTTGAAACTATTCATAGCCTTTGGTGAATGTATTGCAATCTTTGAGCATTCCTAGCCAGTAGTAACCATGACGCCGTAAAAACCATCTCATCTTTGGACCGGCTTAGTGTGCTCCTACTGCCCCTAAGTGAACTTCTCTCATTATCTACTTAGCGTCATGTCCATATATGCATCGTAATCACAAGGCATCTTCTCCTCGCCGGTATAGTGCATCATCTTTGAGCACATAGTTGAGGGTCAGAAACTGGATCCACTTATCTGTCAATTTGTTAGGGTTCTGGAGATACGAGATGATGGGTTGTCTCCAGTATATATCTATATGATCAAGTGTTGCGATGTACCGTTCATTGTTTGCTTCTTGGTGAGCAAAGAAAGAAGAAAGTGTGCGTCGTTCAACTTTTAGAATCTGTTCGCGTACTCCATCTTGAAGGCTTACCCCTGTTGCTAACTGTGCTAACTCGTTTGCTGCATAATTCTCCTCGCGAGGAATATGACTCAATTCTACTTCAGTAAACAGCTTGAGTAAATCACAGGCTCGCTTGGTGTAAGACTCTAACATTGGACCGACCTTATACTTTGTCTCGAGTTGCCTAATCACCAACATGGAATCCCTGTATATGTGCACGTCTGTAATCTCCATATCCAGTAAGAGCTTCAATCCTATGATAAGTGCCTCATACTCCGATTAGTTATTCGTACACTGGAATTCCAACTTGAAAAAATACAAAAAAGTTTGGCTACATGGAGTAGCTAGGGAGATTCCTGCGCCAGCCATGGTGCTAATACTTAAGCCATCGAAGTATAAATACTACAGGGCAAGATCAATATGAGTCAAGTCCAGTTCTGGACCTTCGCGAGCATCAATTATCAGATGATGGGCAAGAAAATCAACCACTACCTGGCCTTTTACTGCCTTTTATAGTACATACTGTATTGAAAATTCATAAAGTGCCAAGATCCACTTCTCAATTCTGCCCCTTAGTATGGGCCTTGATAACATATACTTCACCAGATCAGTTTGTGCAATTACGTAAGTGGTGAAAAATAGCATATAGTGCATCAACTTGCATCCTGAGAAATGCAAGGCCAAGCACAATTTTTCCATTGGTGAGTATCGCATTTCACTATCTGTCAAAGTACGGCTAGGATATAACATGCTCAACCCCTGTCGTATCGTCTTGAGACAATAGACTCCCAATAGAATGGTCTGTAGCTGATATATACAGCTTAAGAGGGACCTCTAGCCGTGGTGGTACCAAAACTGGTGGGTTCGGCAGATATGCTTTAATGGTATCAAAAACCTCTTGATGCATAGGCTCCCATACAAAGTCTTTTTGATTTTGCAGCTTGAGTAAAGGCGAGAATAGCTATGTTTTCCCGACTGCATTTGCAATAAATCGCCTAAGGAAGTTTATATTTCCCAATAGTCGTTGTAACTCTTTCTTATTCTTTGGCGGTCTACATTCAGGGTCGCTTCCTTCTTATCATCTGGGACCTCAATTCCCCGTTGATGGACCAAGAAACCAAAAAATCTCCACTTGTACTCCAAAAACGCACTTGGCTGGGTTCATCTTCAATCGATGTTGTCTTATTCGAATGAACACCTGCCTCAGGTCTTCAGTATGGTCTGTCTTGCACTTTATCTTGACTACCACGTCATCGATATAAACTTCCATGGATTTCCCTATGAGGTTATGAAATATTAAATTCATAGCGCGCTGATAGGTGGCCCATGCGTTATTGAGTCCAAATGGCATATCCACGTACTCAAATACCCCTACAAAATCTGGACACCAAACCACTGTCTTATGCCTATCTGTTTCTACCACTGAAATTTGATGATATCCAGTTGTTCCGTCCATGAATGATAACATCTCATGGGGTGTGACTGAGTCCACCAACAAATCTGCTACTGGCATTGGGTATGCATCCTTCGGAGTTGCATTATTAAGGTCTCGGTAATCAACACAAACTCTCATCTTGCAATTTTTCTTCTTTACCGGGACTATGTTTGAAACCCACTCATTGTATTTGGCTACTCTAATAATGCCTGATTTAAGCATTTTTTTCAACCTCTTCCTTGACTATAATGGATGTCTTTGTGTTCATACGGCACATCTCTTGTTTCACAGGTTTCTTTCCTTCTAAGATAGGTAAGTTATGGCATACTAAGTCTGGTGAAAGCCCATGCATGTCTTCTTACTTTTCTGCAAAACAATCCGCGTACTCCTTCAGTAATTCAATAAGCTTATGTCGTTTTTCAGGTTCCAGGAAAGTACTTATAGCCACAGTCATTGACTCTTCTGAAGTCCCAAGATTAATTTTTTCGATGGGATCTTTAACTTTATGAGGTGTATCGTCTAAAGTTGCTAGAGCTAATTTGATTTCCTCATTTTCATCTGATTCGTGCAGTACGTCATCATCTACGTTTTCCAATGCTGCAATCATCGAAATACTCTCGTAAGCTTGACTCTCCATTAGAAAATTATGGAATAGTTCATACAAGGAGTGGCAACCCTCGACTTCTATGCTTAATAGAGACCCTATCATTAGAATGATTTGAGTGGTAGCTCAATGGTATAAGGTCAGCGACTGTCCTCGCCTACCTGGATGATACCCCATTGAGCTAATTCAGAGGCCGTTACACCAATTGGGCAGCCCTTGTTATCTACGCCACATACCTCCAGTGGTCAGAGGTCACTATTGTAGTAGATGGCGTCCAAAGTATTGGCAGATACGTTGTAAGGACGAGGATCTGCGTCAATAACTTCTGCCTCACCTGACTCCATATTCTAAAGCACCATCTATTGATGAAGAGAAGAGGGTACATAGTAGCTTCTATGGATCCAATCTCGTCCCAGGATTACGCTATATAGTGTTGTACATTCTGCCACAAAGAATGTGTATGTATCTGCGGCTGGTCCCACTTTCACATGAAGGAAAACAATTCCCAAAGTTTTGGAGATGTTACCTTGGAAGTTTCGAACTTTTAAGGCTATTTCTTGGATAGAGGACTTGGGAATACCTAGTAGTGCCATTGCTTTGACAGTTACGATGTTGACAGTTGCCCCTGAATCCACCAAAAGTTTATTGATTTAGATACCTTAGACCTTTCCAGTGACGTATAGTGGTTGCATGTGCATGGCCATATTCAGGGTAGGCTTCACGAACGTCATATATGTCTTCTTCAAAAACAAGTCAATCTCTGATTGCTTTGCGATTTACTACTAATTGGATGATATAGTATCTTCTTCTGTGATCGCCAAGTTGTTCACACTTTTTACCAGGCTAGTATTAACTTTTGTCACTTTCGTTGAAGGTCATGCAAACTTGGAGGGTAAGACAAATACCATATTAACATTAACATCTATCTTATCCTTGTATTCTTGCATCTCTTCCTCTTTACCATAGTCTACCAGTTCCTCGTTGTTACCCTTGATACCTTCTTCAGTCTTCTCAACATCCATATCTACATCGTCAATGATATCTAAAGAGGCACGTGCTGCGCTTGATCCTCAGGTGTAGGTTCTAACGTAGTTGATTGAAACAAACCAGAACTTTTCTTTTTAGAGGTAGGAAAAGACTTGTCCAAGCTAGCCTTTTTCTTCTTTTCTTCTTCAATCAAAGGCTTTGGCCTCCAACGGAAACCCTTCGTTTTTCTTATCGTAACATGCCCCCGTGCAACTTCCTTAGTTCACGGAGGGCTCTTTGCTAATTGTGTAGCTTCCTCAGCAAAGTATAGACGCTGCCTGGTTGTTTTGTGTCTTCTTGGGTCATGGGGAACCTCAAGTATAGGTTCCGGTGTCTTTTGTATGGCCCATAATTTTGGGTTACGATTGAAAACACTTGACCTGGCTGCTCGAACTTTGGGCTCGTGAAATTTCTTTCCAAAAACAACCAAGGGATTGGCTGTCAAGGAATTCAAATGCCTCTGCAACTATTCTGGAGTGTACCTCAACTGCTCTTTCTGCACCAAACCTATCTCCAATGCCTCCAGAGCTCTCTTAGCTTCTTCAAAGCACTGTTACAAGTTGTGTCTCCTGCTCGAAGTTACTTCCACTGTCTTACCTTTCTCCTTCACATACCATACATTCTCCTTAGTGATGTTTCTTGAAGTGGGTGAAATATATGGTTTGGCGAGTGTGTCGACTGCAGCTTCTTCAGATTTCTCTGATCTGCCAGACTTCTCCATACCTCTTCTTCATTTGAAGTCATGAGAAGTCCTTTGACTTAACTCCCTTGGGCTACTTGGCTGATAGTGTTCCGGTGTTGAGATCAATTCTGGGTAGACTTGGATTGCTTCCTTTAACTCCTCATATGTGATCTTCAGCCCACAATAGAACCTGCAATGGGAACACAAAGCCACTGGCAATTCTTCCTTCAGGTCGACCTTCTCCTTTCCTATTGATGTATTTTCTTGTTGTCTCCTCGAGGTACCCTCACTACTGGTCTTAAGGTTGAGAGTTAGTTTCCTTTTGTTTGGGTTTCCCCTTTGCAACTCTATCATTCCAACCATCAACGCCTCTTCGATCGTGAGATTTGGCGAGGGTGCTTCAATTTGCACTTCTCCCGCGTCAATCCACTACTGAATTCTATACATTAAATTGATGCAATCATTAGTAAAGTGGTGTCCCCATTTGTTATGGTATCGACAGTGAGGTAGACCTTTCACATCTTTTGGATTTGGGTCTGGGGTTCCCCAATTATCGGCCACCACTGCTATCCCCACTTGCAGTAGCTCTTCAAAAATCTCTTCTTGCCTAGATGCATCATATGTAATCTCGACTCGCTTGGGTTGGACATATGCAATATTGCGCTTGGGCTTAGGCCTTCGCCTTGATCTTTTCCATCGTTGGGGTGGCCTAGAGGCATCGCGAGACGGGGAAGTTACGAGAATTGTAATGAAAGGTAGTGGTGCGTTAGGATGCCATTCTACCACCCTTTCTTGGCTAACTGTGATCACTTCCCGGTCAACTAAACCTGAATTATATCCTTTAGAGTAGAACACGATGTTGTTCTGTGTCCAAATGTGTTGTGAAACCTGCAAAAATGCTCGCCTGGCCATTTATAATTTAGATGTCTTAGCTTAAATACTGGTCAATAGATGATAAGTTTCATCTCTTGCAACCTATCTACGATTTCTTCCACCTTATCTTGTGGAAAAGTATAATGCGGGTGGACTGGTTCATTCTCTTCCTCTGCTCTTATTACAAAGCTAACGGGTGGTGATTGATCGACATTCACCATGTTAACCTGAGGCGTCGAAAATGGTTGAGAATCAACCAGCGAAGCTGTCTTGGAAGCCCTTTATAATGCTAACTGGCCTTCATCAATCCACTTCTGGATTTGATCTTTCAATTTGACGTAGTCTTTAGTCATATGATTTCATATGCCATGGAACTTACAATACTTCTTCCTTTTTGATTGTTTGCTGGGTAATGGGTTGAAGTCTGTCTTAGCATACTGAAAAGCTGGTCAAGTATTTCATGAGCCATGTTGGCGTCATATGTGTACGTCTTGAATTCTGGCTTTGCAAAAGCCATTGTCGAGATCTTTATAGGACCTTTGTTCTTCTAAAGCTTGCGGGGCTTTAATACTTTATTTGTCACTAACTTGATAGCACCCACTTGTTCTTCTTCTGAGTCTGCTTCTTGTTCAACTTGATCCTCTATGTAAGCCACAGTTCTAAGCTTTTATTTATCCTACGACCTTGATGCATACGTCCTATTTGATGAGTTGCGCTTGTTATCACGCTCTTGCATGGTACTATGAGTTTTTGTCACAGCCATAATAAGCTCATTTAAGGTAAAATATTTTTTGTTGGAAAACAAATTTTAGTACTAATATTTTAAGCTATTGATGGCCATTTCAACCACTGCATCTTTTCCTAACGGGGTTCTGCATAGGTTATACTCAGATCAAAAACGATGAAGAAAAGCTACCGGTATTTCTGATGATGACTAACTCATGGCCGTGAGCTTTCCAATGCTGGTTTCTGGTCTCGTTGTTCCGAAATGGTCTATGAACAATGCTTTCATTGTCGCCCACTCTATAATTTTCGTCAGACCTGTATACCAGACGAGGGCTGATCCGGAAAGAGATGAACCGAAAGTTCTTAATTTGAGCTCCTCATCTTCAGCGAATTGCCCTAGCTGTAGGGTGAAGTATGCCAAATGTGTTACTGCGTTGCCATCGTCATCCCCTATGAAGGTCTAGAAAATCTTCTTGTAATCTCTTGGCCATTGCCAAGCCTTCATGTTGCCTTTCTGTACAGGCGAAAAATGAGTTTCATACGGCTCGTGTGATTGGGCGATGAGAATATCACATTCATCCATAAACCTTTCTAAACGCTCTTCCCATGCAAGCGGGAAAGCCTCTGCTTACGGTGTTCTCCTGGTGAGATCGGAGACAGACTTAATAAGGGCTGAGATGTCTCTCTCCATTCTCTGAAATTGCATGGCCACCGCTTTGGCCTGCTTCACGAGGTTTGCATCTAGGGTATGCATGATCTTCCCATGCATTCTTTCTTGACCCTCCGCGATGGTTGCTATTTGAACCTTCAGCAGCTCCTGATCCTCTAGGCCTTTGTTATACTCCAGCCTTAGAGCCATGATTTCGGTTGTCGCCGTGTCAGTCTTCTCGCTATTGGAAGAGAGCAGATCTGCTTGTTCTTCAAACCTTCGCTCGATGGATTTAAAGTAACCTCTGAGTTGTACATCCTGCCTAGCGGCATACGCTCGATATTCTTCGTAACTTAGGTGATTGATATCGCCTTGACTCCAGAAGTTAATGTTCATACTCGAATGATGTTTTATTCCTAAGATGATGTCAACCGTCTTCTCGGATAGTGAATGGCACTTAGAAGAAGTGTGTTCCCGGTACTTCGGTTGTGGGTGTTTACGACACTGAGGGTACTCCTTTTTGTAGGGGTCCCCAATTGTCGCTTAGAGACACTAAAAGTTTGTCCCACTGGGTGTGCCAAAATGTTTGACACAAAAATCTTCCCAGAGGATTTGAGAGATATTGCAAACTGTCTCTTTTCCTCGATTGTGCTTCGTGCGCTAGCGTGACACCGTATAGCGACGGAATGTTGAATTGTAAGCTAGCAGCTACTGACTTCTTGATAAGCGATTTAGATGAGGAGAGCACCAACCTCGCCTGAATGGATCCTTCTTGCCTAGTGACCTAGGACTTGCGATTTTCGTGTCTCTAGCTGAGCCACGGAAATTGATACTCTACACTCCTCTTGGTGTAAAGCAGAGCAACCTCTTTGACACGGTGTTGAGAACACAAGGGTGTTGCATCCTTGAATCTCGAAACTCTCACTCTTTCTGGTGACAAGTATCTTGATCGCCGGTTACAAGTTTTTGCGTCCTTGAATCGCAAGAATCTCACGCTCTTCGGGTGACAACTCTCTTGATTGCTGGTTGCAAGGGTTTTCTCGTGATGAGAATGATAGTTTGCTGACAGAAAAATATGTATTTGATCGATGATCCTTTTCAAATTGTTTTTCTTCTCTTTATATAGAAGATCGTAGCCGCATTCCACTTCACTTGAAACTCTTTTGGTATCAATAATTAGAATTGCAACACAACTCTAAATGATCAATAAAGCTCATCTGATTCTTATCTCTAAGCCTTTAACATTATTTCCTTTAAGCCCAATACAACCTGAACTTGCACACTCCACTCGGGTCACTCGCCTAATCGAGCCTAATAAGAGATATTTAATTCGGGCCCAAACAGTTAGGGAACTTATTTTGCATCATTCATGGGCTATCGATTATAATTATCTAGAAATCTATATCAAAGGTTTCAAGAGCAATGGTAGATATATAGATCTGCCTGGATACTTGATGCAAAGTAATTAACAAGAGTAATTATTAGTATTATACATGAATCGAGTTGGCTCTCTTTTTGACTTGTGAAGTGCAATCTCATAAAGTACGAACTAGAGCTAAGAGAGACATAAGAGTCGTTCGAGCCTGTTAACGGCTTAAGTTAACGGGAATCCGAATCAAATTATCAAATTAGAATTAATCTTAGATGGTATGGCGACAGATTAAATCATCCATCACGTTTGTCTCAGTCTCTTTGATATTTACCAAATGTTTCCTAACTAAATTCATCCAAAGCTTTACTTTTTAAAGACGTCGTCCCATCTAAACGCCACCGTTCTGTTGACCCTCTCTAGTCTTTGCCGACGAAAGCACCTCCCCCTCGGCCGCCTCAAGCTACACGTCACCACACTTCCCTTCCCGCGAAACGTGCATCCGCGTTCAAAACGCCACCGTTTCGTCTTGAGGAGAAAATAATAGTCCATTTCAATCCAACACAAAGCTAGGCTCCGTCTTGACAATCTCGTCGGCTGTTCTTTTCTTTCTCAGTCCACCACCCCTTCGAATTCTCTCCCTATATTTCCTTCCCCAAAATCCAGCTCTCTTGCTCTAAAATCTAAAACCGAGACTGACACGTGTACATGGATCGGAGGAGGCAGGCGAGTCCGGTGTACGCGCGGCAGTGGAGCGGAGGCTCCAGCAGCCCGGGGTCGTCTCCGGCGCACCCTCAGTCGTCGCGACTCAACCCCTCCGTCACGGGGTTCTCCACCGTCAAGCGGAACCAGAACGTCGCCGCCAAAGCCGCCGCGCAGCGCCTGGCTCAGGTCATGGCGTCGAAGCCGACCGGCGACGATGAAGAAGGCGACGATGATCTCGGTTACCGGTTCCCTGATCGGAGGCCTCAGCCGCCGTCGCTGTCGTCTTACTCCAGCAATGGCGCCATTAACGGCGGCGCGAATGGTCTGCCGGCGATTTCAACATCTCGGGCTAATAGATCTCCCTCTCCGGCGGTAATTTCCGAATCTTTATGTTCAAATTGTGGTTCTTTTTGAGATCTAAGCTACTCCATTGTGCTCTGAATTCTTTCTTAGTACTAGAAGTGTAGAACTTAAGTTAGAATTCGAGCTTCATTGTGCATGCATATAACAATTTAGCCTGTGCAGAATTTTTGCTCTGATTTTCATTTTTCTGTTATAGTCTTGATAGATGATATGTTTGACTGTGGTAATGCTATTTGGCTAATTGTGATTCTTGTATTTGTAATTAGTTTGCTCGGAACTTTGTAGAGCATACTACTACAGTTCGTTCATCATCGGCAGGAAGACCCTCAGTGTCAGTACGTGCAGGACCAGTAGTGCCACCAATCAAGAATTCGCTTAGGACTCCAGCAGCCATACCTCCTATCGATCCTCCGTCCAGTAGAAACAGAGATAAAAGGCAAGTGCCTATATCTATCATTGATGTTTTATATCTTTTCTTGATGTTTCTATGATTGTAATACATTATCGGCACAGGTTTACGCGGGACATTGGACAGTCGAATTCACAAGCCCCAGGAGACGAGCGTGAAGTTGCTGCTCTGCGTGATGAAGTAAGCTACCATCAGCTGTGAATCTCTGTTCATAACCAGTGCAGATAAACGTTTGAAAATATACAATTCTTATAAGGATGCGCCTAGATTGTCTCTCCCATTTTAAGTTTGGTAATTTGTATACGATTTTAAAATAAGAGGCAATAGTACTGAATTTAACATGTATTGTGATTGCAGCTTGATATGATACAAGAAGAAAATGAGAATATCCTTGACAAGGTGTGCCCTTCTGCATCCTAGTAATGTGCACTTGAACACCCCAGAAGTGTAAATAATTCATATTTAATATGTGCCCACACTTATGCCTGTGCATTTTTGTACAGCTTCGAACCGCTGAAGAAAGGTGGGAGCAAGCAGAAGCTAGAGCTAAGGAGCTTGAGAAACAAGTAAGACTTGCCTATTTGTATTTTGTACTTTCATAGCTTCATAGCTTGTAATTAAGTGATCTGAATTAGCCAATGGCATCACCTTGTCATTGTTAAAACTTCAGCTAGCTATATATCGAATATGCTTTTTAGCAATATTCTGTGCGAAAGTGAATACAATTTGGAGTTAGAGAATTAAGTTATTCTGCTTTTCACCTTTAATTCCAACTATATTAGCTTATGGTTCCAATAAATGAGGCAGGCTACTTTTGTTTGTTTTGTTATGTTCATGCTCAATTCTTCCTTCACAGGTTGCTTCATTAGGAGATGGTGTATCCCTGGAAGCCAGATTATTGAGCAGGTTAAATTTTGTTTTTTATTTATTTTTATTCATGATGTGATCCCTCTTTATATGTTGCTGTCTTTACTTCATATCTTGGTTATGAGTATTAAAGGTTTCACATGCAGGAAGGAAGAATCTTTGCGTCAAAGACAGGTAATTGGTAGCTTAAAATTAGTAGTAAAAGATGCAACATTGAGAAGTTCTAATATACCTTGAAAACAAAATAGGAGCTACTTTAGTGGTTTATCATAGACAACAAAACATTTATTGTCTCAGGCTGCTCTAGATGCTGCAATGCAAAATGAGGATGGAAAAGATAAGGAAATTGCAACCCTTCATTCCGAAGTTGAGGTAATCTCTTTTGACTGAGTTGAGTTAATTTCTGTGGTATCTTTTGAGTTTTGAGTCGCTTCTTATTTTTACTTTTCTCTTCTTAGAACCTAAAAAGTAGAGCGGAAGCAGCAGCAGAAAATATCCGAGAGGCAGAATGTGAAGCAAACACTCTTCGCTCAAAGACGCAAAGAATGATTCTAACTCAAGAAGAGATGGTTTGTATTTTGATACTCATGTGAGATTTTTGTTCAACTTTTCAAGATCTAAGTTTATTACTGCATCTTCCTTGTAGGAGGAAGTCGTTCTTAAGAGATGTTGGCTATCTCGTTACTGGGGTATAGCAGTGCAGCATGGTATTCAATTTAACCATCTTCTCCTTCATTCGTCAATTGCAACACTGTTTTACCTTTGAAGATGATTCATTTGAGTCTTAACACGGAGAAAGAGTACAAGAATGTCTGTTTAGATATATGTGAATATTCCTTTTTCCTTGAGTATTAACAATTTATTCTATGTGGTGTTTGCTTTTGTTGTTTTAGGCATCTGTGCAGATATAGCAGAATCAAAGCATGAACATTGGTCATCTTTAGCTCCTCTTCCATATGAAGTCATCATTTCTGCTGGACAAAAGGCAAAGGAGGATTCTTGGGAGAAAAGTTAGTGGAGCCATTGATTCATCCCAAACAGTTGTGCTGTTATAACTACATTTGATTCTGTACTTTACTGCTTGTACTGCCTTAAATTTCTGTGTTGATGATATTGTGCAGGTGGCAATGATCCAGATAGAAGTCATTTAGATCGTGATTTGAGCGACCTTACGGGGGAAGGAAATATTGAGAGTATGCTTTCTGTGGAAATGGGACTGAGGGAATTAGCTTCTTTAAAGGTGTGATTGCTAATTGTATATATTTGACCTTGACTGTAGATAGCTTATACAGAAAAATGAACACAAAGGGAGAAGTGGAGATCCCTTATTCCTTGAGTTGGGGAAGGCAGTATTTTAGTGTGTTGTTTTGTGCACATATAATTATTAGGTTGTTTAACAAGGAAATATTTTCCATGCAATCCATTCAAAAGGGTTGTAAACTAAAACTTCAAAATTTCCCCTTGTTAACATCAACATAAGTGGTGAAGTACCATTTCTCCCCCCTTTGTACTGTTTCTTTCGTTCATTCTTTTTTTTCCCTCTACAAATTTATATGAAGTTATTCTCGCTTATTTCATGTTTTTTTTTTGGAATAATTACCTTCTAGGGAGCAATGTGTTAGATCAGGATTCATAAAAAACATCCGTGGAAGGTCCCTTCTTCGTAAAATGTCGAATATACTACTAATAGATGAGTATATAAACTTAAATTTTTGTTACTTTTATCACACATCTTAGTTCTCTAATATATCACAGTTTGTTTAGGTTGAGGATGCTGTCGCACTTGCGTTGGCCCGACATAGACGTCCAGATTCTGTTCGTCGGTCTGGTATGGATATCTTTCTTTGCTGTCAAATATTACTTTCTGATTTGTTCCAATAAACTTGAATCATGATTGTACGCTTTCATTGAAGAAAAAAAAGAGATACAAAAACAGAAATATAGAGCTAACCAATAGACAATGCTACTATCTTGATTGGATCATCATACATTGATAATTTATGTGTAAAGAAGAGTGTTTTCTAGTTATATGAAGATTTCTGCATTTTTTTTTTGTTGAGGCGTGGAGAACATTTCAGAACAAAGCTTAACCTTAAGTTCGTCTGAATTTCAGATTCAAAATCATCAGGTGATCCCAAGTTTATGGAGGCATTTGGTAAGAATGATTTTATCTGTTATAAAATGTATCTCAAATGTTTCTAGATATGCAAAGATGAAGAAATTATTGCACATAAAACATAACTTATAACTATACTGAAACATAGATGTGGATTACATATGACACTACCCCATTAGGGTGGGGCCTCTGTAAATGCTTGAGGGTGATAAGTAAAGGTTGCCTTGAGTTATACCAAAGTTTGCAGTGGGGCCTTTTCATGTTTTACTTTCTTTTGGTATAGGAGACAGTGCAAACGTGAGGATGATCATTATGGTTACTCTTATATTTATGGGCTTGCTATTTAGGATTATTTAAGTGACTAAAAGAAACAAACACAACTCTCTTTTACCTAAAAAGTCTATTTCAAGTCGATCCATATAGAGTCATGCGTTGATTGAACAAAAAAATTTGTAGATGAATGCAGAGTGATATAACTATCTTCTTCTCTTTCCTGCAGAACTTAGTGAAGAGGAGATTAATGATATTCGTTTCAAGGAGGTCAGTTCCGTTGCTCTGTGAATATAGAAAGCCATTACCCAACACCTTTTTTTTGTAATGTCTACTATTTATCGAACCAAGAAGGTGATATATTATATCAGTCAACATGTTTTTCAACAATGTGCAGGCTTGGCTGACTTACTTTTGGAGAAGAGCTACAGTACATGGTGTTGAAGAGGATATAGCGGACGATAGGCTTCAATTTTGGATAAGCCATAGCAGTGCACAGTCACCAAGTTCCCATGATGCGGTGGATGGTAAGCCTCATTATTGCTGATGATGCGAGCTTGGCCATGCATAACTCTATAGATCTTATAGAATTTGTTTTCATTTAGTTCATGCGTGTGAGGCTATAAATGTAGCCATTTATTTCGTACATGCACAACCCTGCCAGTTTCGGTAAAGCTTACATTTTGGTAGTAAGAGTTGAAATGATGAACTTTTCTCTAATATGTAAATAGTGTGGAATGTTAAAGACCATTCAAAATTCAATTTTTACCTGTTGAATGGGCATGATCCCATTCCGAAGTTAGCAAGAATTCATGTGGAAACGTTATAGAAATTGAATCAGGAACAAATTCAATGAGGAAAAACTGTTGTGTTTTTCCTAACATAAATTTTGATTTTGAGAACTGTCATCCATTTTATTGCTGTTATTGAACATACTAGTGGTAACTTGTTGGCAGTGGAGGGGGGTTTGTTGGAGCTGAGGAAGCTGGGAATAGAAAAACAACTCTGGGAAGCATCACGCAAGGAAATTGATCATCCCAACTCAGATAGTACGTATCATCACAATCACAAATCTTCTGCAGATTTTGACACTTCTTCATTATGATGAAAGCTAGTCCGTTGTTTATACCAATTCTTTTTTCTTTTGAATTTTATTTATTTTTCTCAATTTTTGTTTTTCATATACTACAAGTACGGTCTAACTAAGATAAGTGCTCCTTTTTTGGTTAATACCTGAGACTAGAATGTATTGTGTATGTAAATCCATTTTTGTGTGCAAGTAATAGTTTCATAGAGCTCTGAGAATCATATATAGTATTTGGGGATGTTCGTGGACCAGAAATGGAATTGGAAATGTTTCAAGCTGTTTACTTGCATTTGAGATTTGAGAATAAACAGGCTTCACAATCCATTCGATTCAGAGAAATATTGAATACTGGATTGCTATTTACTAAGAAAAAAATAGAAACAGTAACATGAATGAAAAAAATGGATACTAATGTCCAAATAGAAAACAACATGAGCATCTGTTCAAGCTAGACACAAGTCATAGGCAACTCTTTTAGGTGAAGACAACCTGCTTCGGTGTCTTAGAAGTAAGATTTTGGTATGGTACTATATTACCCTTAAAAGAAGGAACTCCATTTTCTTTTCCTGTTATGATATGAAAGACACAAAGTTGATGAGCTTTTCTCAATATCTCCGCTTATAAATAAAATAAAAAAATCCATCAAAGGGGATTAGAAAACAAAAAAGATGATGAAAAAGTTAAGCTTTGCTTTCATGGTAAGGGTAATATAAAGCTTACACAATCTTGATTTTCCAACTATGTCATTGCAAGGCAATGGCATTATAAAAACAAGATTGAAAATATATGAAATTATAATCACATTTTATATAAGATATAGTAATGATGAAGATCAAACCCTGTGGGGGATAAAATGTTGGGTCAATAGAGATGTTAGGAATAATGGGCAAAGGGGAAGGTTCGACAGAGCCCAAGCAGTTGTAAGATAGTTAGGAGCGTAAGCCCAAAAATGACAAGAGAATATGGACATGGCCAACAACGAGGAAATGTTAGCGGTAAAAAGGTACGTGGTAAACATATGAGCGCTGGAACGACCTAGTCGTGTTAGTTAATGAGAAGATTGTGCGAATATAGTGAAAACGAGGGAAATCTGGAGAACGTGCTACGGTGGTTGAGAAGTTTGGGGCTGACACAGACGAGAAGTTCTCAACGGAGGCTGATCCTATCCTTGAAGCCCACGCCATTATCCCTATTTTTGGGAGAGGATCTCTGCCTATAAAGACTAGATTGCACTCTTGTTTCATTTATTCACTTCTGATTACAAAAATCCTGCTTGCGAAAAGCTCCTAGTGACTTGAGGGTCGGAGTGTCTTTGCAGGTAAACCCCCCACATTTTGGCATTGAAGAGTCAACTTCCGACGTGTTAAAGACGTAGTACGTTTGATATTCGTTGATTGGTTCTTGTTGAAGTAACTAGTCCTTGCCGATTTTTAACGCTCCAACAAACCCCATTCATGAAATTTAGCAAAATTGGGTCTCTTTCTTTGGCTCTTTTGAGCACTAATCATCATGTAGGAATAGATATAAGGTAGTGACTCATAGTAGGACTTAAATCTCACCATTTGAACTTGTTCCTCAAAATCCATATACTAATATCCATGATCCTCAACTTTCTGTAAAATTGTAGAATTGGTGAAGCTGCACATAGTTTTAGTTTTCAGAAAGTTTGCACTTTTCATCTGGGTGAACTTTGTTTGTCAGTTTATTTCACCTCATTCAGATCCACCATCCCCACAAATTGTGGTCATCTCAGAATATAAAAACTAAAAGGTGAAAAGAGTGAAGTAGTTGGGAAGCTTAACAAATTCCGTGACTTGAGGCCATGACCATCTTCCTCACTAGTCATTGGATGACTTGAAAACTCAGTTGAAAGAAAATGGCACGCACTGGTAGGGGTACTGAATGAGAGAAGAAAAAAGAAGAGGAGGCAGGTCCCATTAGAAGCAAATTACTAGTTGTTTTGAAGCTATGATGGGGAACATGTGGGTGTCTCATTGTGGACCTTCCTTGTTGGTATTACTATTTAACCAAAAGCAAATGACAAGTTAAGAAAGTGGGATGGTTATAGATCATACCTGTAACAGAAGCCTTTTATAGAGAAAAAGGTTAAAGATAGAGAACAAATTCATCCCAAGATGAATACATAAAGAAAAGCTTTTGGAGCTTTTGCTCTATTTATCTAATGGCGCATGCTATATCCATCCTACATTGTTTCATTATACAGATGAACACATTCTGCAATGTTATTCAGAAAGATTAAAATCCATGAGATAGTATAGCTTATTTTTTGTAAACAATGCTTGTTTGAATCGAAAAAACTAGGGTCCGTTCATGCATTTACTAACGTATCATGGACGAGAAGTGCTAACAACTTCATTCTACTATTTCTTTAAATGTGTCTTCTATTTCTCATCCGCATTTTCCTTCATCTTCTAAAAAATTTCCAAGATGCTAGCTTGCAATGATCATGATGTTCAGATGTTCTTAAAATTAGAATTTCAGATATATAAGAGCTTGTACTTGTAATCAAGAAAAGCTAAAAAGGAACTGCAAAGTTGTTCTGAAAAGGACAGAAGTGAGCAAGGCTTTTCTGGATAACTAGTATTCAATTGATTTAACACATTTTCTAGATGGAAAGTAATGTTAAGAAAAAGCCACTTTCCATGGATCAAGCTCTATTTAGTTTGTTTAGTCAAAAGTGAAGAATATGCAGAAACAACAAAACTGAAATTTCTGAGTGAAAGTATACCAGATTCCATATCTTGCACATTCCAACTTCGATCACAAGACCATTCTCAGATGTGATGCATGACTCACTAATTAAGCACAGACCAAACTCACTCCGCAGTGATTGTGTCTCTCTCTCACACGCCTCTCTTTCAACACCCATCGATTTCAGGCCTGCAAGCAAAAAGCTACAACTGTAATGATAGCATAAAAACAAAGTCTCCACATTTATATAGTGCTCTCCAGTTAGCCACAGTAAATCTACACACTCTCTCTCTCTCTCTCTCTCTCTCTCAGCCCTGAACACAATGTCAATGCTACTTGCTCTTCAGCTGTGCTTATTCATTTCCAGGGAGGTTGTTGAGTCCTCATCTCATCATGATGATCACAAGATAACAAGGCTTCCGGGACAACCCAACGTGAGCTTTCAACAGTTTTCTGGCTATATATCTGTGGGTGATCATCAGAAGAACCACAAAGCTCTATTCTTTTACTTTGTTGAAGCAGAAGTAAACCCAGCTTCAAAGCCTTTGGTCCTCTGGTTAAATGGAGGTGTGTAAAACTGACCCTTTTGCTTTGTTTAATTTAATCTCAGTTTTACAATGTGGGTACGTGTGCAAGATGAGATTGGTTTATGTTTTCATTTAGGTCCTGGTTGTTCTTCTCTTGGAGTAGGAGCATTCTCTGAAAATGGACCATTTAGACCAGATGGGCAAGACCAGCTGGTTAGAAATGAGTTCAGCTGGAATAGAGGTAATATTTACATTATTGCATGTATTTTCTTCCGTTATAGTTGTTGCTTACTAATGTACGTTCATTTTCCATTTTGGATATTGCAGAGGCTAATATGCTGTACTTAGAGACACCAACTGGTGTGGGATTCTCTTATTCTAGACTCAGCTCCAACTATATGGCAGTGGATGATAAAGTAACAGGTACTACTTATGTTGCAAATTTCAAATCCACAGATCATAGTCACTCTTTTGTTTCTTGCTTTCTGTATACTTTCTTCCCTTCTGTTTCTTTGCATTAGGGACTGAGAAATAGTGACAGTTAATCTGTAACTTCTGTAATGTACTTCTCTCGAAGGATTCAAACAATTTTCATCTTGCTTTTTTGTCTGAATTCTTATGTATGTGTCTGCATTTAACTTCTTAAGCTAGGGACAATCTTATATTTTTGCAACGCTGGTTTAACAAGTTCCCTCAATACAAGCACAGAGATTTGTTTCTAGCTGGAGAAAGTTATGCAGGTAAACAATTCTTTCATGCACGTTGTTATATATATTAAGCTCACTGTTTCATCCTCTTTTATATTTACTTTGTAGTTGGTTCTTGATACCAGGTCACTACATCCCTCAACTTGCAAAGCTTATAGTTGAAGTTAACAGCAAGGAGAAGTTGTTCAAACTTAAAGGAATTGCTGTGAGTTAAACAAGCTCACATTTGAGTGAAAACAAAAAACAATTGTTATTCGGTTATTATTATTAACTAACTTTTGAACTTTTTATCTACTTACAGTTGGGCAACCCTGTGCTAGAGTTCGCCACAGACTTAAATTCAAGGGCTGAGTATTTCTGGTCTCATGGACTAATATCAGATTCAACATACAGAATGTTCACTTCTGGTTGCAACTACTCGCGCTACGTAAGCGAGTACTATAGAGACTCAGTTTCACCTGTTTGTTCAAGAGTTATGAGCCAAGTGAGCAGGGAAACAAGTAAATTTGTGGACAAGTATGATGTTACTATTGATGTCTGCATTTCATCTGTGCTCTCACAGTCGAAGATTATAAGTCCCAGTGTAAGCCTTCCATACTTCTATTTCTAGCTAGCTACATATATAATAATGCGCCTAGCTCAAGCTTCCATGCGTAGCTAAATTAACTCCTCACACCATATATGTTCATGGCAGAAAATGACAGAGAAGCTTGATGTGTGTGTAGAAGACAAGACTGTGAACTACTTGAACCGAAAAGATGTGCAGAACGCTCTCCATGCTAAGCTTGTCGGGGTTCGAAGATGGGATGTCTGCAGCAAGTAATTCCTTTTTACTTGAGCTAGTGTTGAAAGCATGCAATTTCTTCTGTTGCCAAGTAAAAAATCTAACACATTTGATTGTATGTGTTTAACTAGTATTTTGGACTATCAAATGCTCGACCTGGAAATCCCTACAATCTCACTAGTCGGATCGCTTGTCAAGGCAGGAATTCCAGTGTTGGTCTACAGGTGACTTTTCCATGATCTTACTCAAACAAGTGACATACATTCACTTCCAAATATTCTATAAACATAACTCAAAAACAAAAAAATTCTATCTATCAGCGGAGATCAGGATTCTGTGATTCCGTTGACCGGAAGCCGAACGTTGGTCGACAGATTGGCAAGAAAGTTAGGACTGAATACTACAGTTCCTTACAGAGTTTGGTTCCAGGGAAAGCAGGTCATTAATTTGCAAAACTTGTTATAATAGAAAGTTGTTACAAACCACATTGGTAGCTTTAGGAATTTGTCTAAGATTTGTGATTTGTTTTGAACAGGTTGGTGGCTGGACTGAAGTTTATGGGAACAAACTTTCATTTGCTACCATCAGAGGTGCTTCCCATGAAGCTCCATTCTCGCAGCCTGAGAGATCACTCACGCTATTCAAGTCATTTCTTCAAGGCAGCCCTCTACCTCAAGTCATATAATTCATACATGATTGACTACTGGCCTGAGAGATGTTTCATTTATTCATTATGCACGTTACATGTACATTGCATCATTCCTGTTCATAAAGAAACCTCTCATTTCTAAGTGTGTACCATTATTCTGCATCACATTTTCCATTTACAATCTATAGTTGACTGAAACAAACCACGTATTACATATATACACAAACCCACCGCTGACACCCAGTACTCGTTCACACAGGAGATAGGGCTCCTTGAACACAAGACCAGTAATATCTCCAAAGTCTTCAACCTCCATAAACATTATTTACTTTTATCCTTAAGCAGAAGAAACTTGGGCAATTCCTAATCTTCCACATCTGAATGAGATCTTTGTGTAGGGCTAACACTTCCGCCGCGGCCAATCTTTAGCGCTGTCAAAGCCTTCTGTATTTCCATCGTCATTGCACTATCCACGCTACCAGACGATAGTTTCTTATGTGATTTCTGTAAATGAAGCTTAACTGAGCTGCTACTCAGACCTGCATTCACCCCACAGATAGGGCAAACTTTCATCATTGGCTTTCGCTGTTGCCACTCCATTGATACTTTACCATATAGTTTTTTATCCAAATCCACCAAGATCTTTGCAAACCCATCGTTGGGTTGCGCTCGGCGATGAACCTTTTTCAGAGAATTCCATGCTTCTAGTAGAGTGTAATTCCTGCACCACAGAGAGATCAAAAAGCAGATCATTGTTGAAAAGTAATCTTGTTGCCATCACAATTAGCATAAGAAAAGAAAAACAAGATTCCATATATCAACGTAGATTGCAGTTTTTACTTACTTCCTGAGCATTAGGTATGCAAGCACTAGCGTAGCACTTCTACTTCTTCCCTCAAAACAATGGACTAGAACCTTCCCTCCTGTTTGTTCTACATGATCAATGAACTCGACAGCTTCATCAAATATGCTGCTGATGTTGCAATCTTCACTGTCACATATCTGTTCAAAGGGGACATGCTGTAATTAATTAATGGAAGTCATATTTGTTTTTCAATCAGCCTAAGAGGACAGTTCAGGTCAGAAAAAGATGATGAAAGCAAGATTCATAAGAGTTGGGGAACACTGAATTTGATACGTTGTAAATAAGATGTGTCTTGCTCTTTCTTTCTTTCTGTTCTATTAAGAAATCTAAGAATATGCATATCAGCTAGGCTTCTGGGAGAAAATATTTCATGACATAAACTTTGCATGGGCTACTTAGATGATTGAACCAACAACTAAAATAAATAAAAAGAAACCACTTACAGAAAAGTTTTGGTACTCAAATAGATCAGGATACTGAGAATCTGACTGTCCAATCTCATTGGAACACAAGCATAATATATGAGTAATTCCCAAGCATTGCAATGTGTATACAGATCGTGCAGCAAGGGCTCCACCGATAAACAGGATACTTGTGATTCGAGATGGCCTCTCTGTATTTGCAGCCTCAGATATCAGTGAAATTCTCTCAAGAATGTGCTCGAGTCTGACCTGTAAGATTGAGAAAGCAGTGTAAGCAACAGAAAAAGAACAAAGAGAAGGTCAAATATCTTCAGAGCAATATGTGCCCTGACCAAAGCAATGGAAGTGTTAAAAACATTTTTTATTTGAACAAACCCAAACTACCTTTAATTCATACGCATCAATAACACCACCGTTATTGTCACTACACTCAAAGAACCCAGAATTAAAATTATTCTCTTGGCAGAGTTTAACTGCATCGCTCTTTAGCATTTCATTCCACTGCTCCAATTCCTTGCTCGATTCAGCATCAACCTGAGCCATATGATATTAAATCTTAAGTTAGTATCATATACAAGCTTCGTGTATCCAATTTACATATAGCAACTATTAATCAGATACAAAGATGAATTCAATGATGTATAAAACTATCAAACTCATTTTTGATATCATCAACTGCATTATGTATTGTACTTCCAAACCATTTCCCAACCTTGGCATTTTTATTGAAGTCTCGGAGTTTTGCTGTCAAACGCAGACTACGGAGAGGATCTGAACTTGCACTTCCTTTCCAAAACTTTCCATGCCAACTCTCCCGAGACATGGGAGAGCTAGAATCATAGCTCTCTCTAAGTCCTGGTGGCGAACACCTTGGAGCAGTTCTCTGCAATTCGGAATCGCTAAAATCTGAATGGTTCTCACTGACAAGACGCTCCTTACTTGGTGGAGAAGGACAAGGACCACTTTCAGCAGGATGTGATGCAGACTCGGTAACTGCCGATTCCTCCTTATCAGACTCCCCTATTTTATCTATAATATTAAAAAACAGACGTATCAAATTCTCCAGCTTTTGATGAAGTGTGAGTAAGAAGATATGGAATCCCTGCAGATCCCTCAGAGCACCTTTGAACCCACTACGAAATTCGCGGACAATCGAAGTCATTTCCATCACCTGTGTATCAGGTGCATCAGTATCTTTTATAGAAGGATGTCCTAATTTCCCTGATGTTAGTTCATGTAACAGATTAGAGGAGTATTCACAATTGTTCAGTAGCAACTCAACCAACTTAGGATAAATATCCTGGTCATTTGCACGTTTTCCAGCCGGAGGCCGACGAGGAACACCAGAATCAATAGCCACAACTGGAAAATCAGAAAACATTAATTCATCTGACAGTTGACTCTTTACGCTCATTTGACTAGATCTTGGTGACTCCATAATGTCTGAGAGATCAGATTTCTGTGTTACCAATCCTGAACTATGCAATCTGCTATCTACTGAAGTTGCCCTTCTATCCTTTTGAAGAGCTCTGATCCCTCTTGGTTTGTATCTCTTGATGGCCGAATCAAAGGCTTCCTCGAATCTATCCATATTTCCAAAATCCATTTTGTCAGCAAACAATAGATTTGCAGAATTTCCGCGCCATCTGAGCTGACGGCAAGGCAGCCTATCTTCATTTCTGATTACAAGGTCCAACAGCAAGATCCTACCTAGAGAAGCTGCTGTCTTTTCTGCAGTGTCATTTGCCTCAAATACACTTGAGCTTTCAAGTAGAGGAGATCCATGAACGTAGCTGCAAAAATGAAAGATTTGATCTTCAAAACATGATAAAAAAAATTCTAAGTATCTACTGGGAAGTGAATAATAATGCAGCAGAACATAGGTAACAGAATCACGAATCAGTGGCAATGCTTGGTCAAATGAGAGTAGTACACTAATATACCGAATTTTTTCAGATGGTGAAGCACAAATGCTCCAAAATGAAAACCTCATCTACATTAGAAGTAGAAACAGTAAGACAGTAGTTAGACCTCAGGAGCAAAAGGCATCTGCTAAGCTCAAGAGCTTCCAAGAGTTCTGAACATGTCATTTCCCCACATTCATCTCCTTCTAAAGCTGCTGCCTCTCTTGCTTTCTCTGCTGCTTCCTTCATCTGGAGCCACTCCATACTACTATTATGAATAACTCTGGCCTGCAAGATCAAATAGAATAACTCAGGAGAAAGATAACTAAATTATACAGAGAAGAAAGAAGCATCATGATTCATGACAAACATGAAATGAAAGAATGAATCGTATGTAAAACCTGGGGAGTTCGAACTCCAAGCCACTTTGCAAATTCATAACCAAGTCGTTCAGATTGTGTGGCCATCCTTGATGATGATATCTTAATAACAGCTGCCGCTTCCTTAGAAGAAGTATCATCATTGCCTAGCTGGTTAAAGAGGGCAAAGAACACAACTCCCCCCGAATTCACGGTGACCTATATGCAATACAACTGAGAGCTGATGAGGCGACAGATAAGACCATCAATAATGCACCAATGATACAATTCGACACACTTGTTGAAGAAGATTGCTTACCTCAAGGGCCTTACTCATCTCATCCTCAGACTGATCATTACTAGTACTATGTTCAGTGTGGTGAAGTGAAGAAAGTTGGTCCCATGAGAAAGAGCTCGACTCAATGTCCAATGTCGCAGCTTTCCCAAGTCTCTCCCAGAGATTGACTTCTGTTGCGAGCTCAGGAGACGATACAGGATCTTTCCAGTCCTTACTAGACTCTCCTGCACTGAATGCCAACCGAACCATGTAATGACTACTAGATTCCACATTTCAAATGCACATATGCACCTAACCATGGAGCTACTACCAACCTAGAAGGCATTGATTCAAGCCTGAAAGGGCGGTGAGGGAAGCCAGAGGGATGGTACTGGCCACTGCGTTTACGCACCAATTCCAGCCATTGAGTGATTCTGTAAGCCGGCCCGGAGGCAATGTCACCCAACATGTACAACACCTGCATTCCCATCATACACCCCATTTCATATCAACCAATTGCTTTGCTTTTTTCCTAGAGAAACTAGTAACTATCAACATCAAAAACACCAAGCATTTCACACAAACTGATCAAATTCAAGTTACTCGAAAAGTAACTAACCCGGGAAGTGACGGTGAGAGGCAGAGGAGCCTCGAGCTCGTCAGATCCAGGGTCCAAATCCTTGTCCTCCTCTTTTTCCTGCAATTTCAGCATAACCCAATTTGTTTTATATCTAAACAAATCGACCCCAATGAGAAAAATTGAAACTTTCTGCAATGCACTGAAAACCCAGATCCTAAAAATGAAAAAAGAAATGACCTATGTGTAAAATAAGATAAATGGTACGAGATTTTGGCGATCTGGGTTTACACAAAAGAGTGGGAAAAGGGGAATGAATACCTGGAGTTGCGGAGGGTTGATGATTACAGGCACCTCCTCCTTTTGGTATTTTTTTGCCATCATTTGTGAGACTGACGATTTTTTTTTCTCTAGGAAAGATAAATAACTAGTCTCTCTTGCTCAGTTTTAAGAGAGAATTGAAACCATTGAAAGAGTAATACTGGGAAAAGCAGTGTGCTTTTTATAACCAACGGAATTGGGGAAGTTGGCGCCTTTTCAGGGTTTGATGTGTTTCAAGTTCCAACAACAGTTGGGTCACAGACAACCAGTAATGGATGGTAGAACACTAGTAGTGGTTTGGGTATGGGAGTCTAAGATTTTAAATGAGGTTTTGGAGACTGGTAGAGAGACGTGCAGTTGTTGTTGCTTCAAGGTTCAAGCTATGCTAAATGCTATGAAGATTGAGGAAGAATAGTTAGAACACACTCTTTCGCTTTGGTTCAGCATTAATGCATGTCTTGGACTAATCTAGTTGTTTGATTAGCTAGTTTGAGTTATTTGAGTATGATGAGGTATGTTTAACCCCACTGAAACCAGCTTTTGATATGTCCACCGACTGTTTCTAACTACAATTCTTAGAGATTTTTTTTTTAGAAAATCAATGTTTTTATTTTCTTTCTTTTGCTAATTGAATTGAGAAACCTTCATTTTAGATCATAATGGAGATTCCCAATAAGACCGATAACCTTTGTAGCATCGATACTCCATTGTAGTGTCGTGTCATATGTCTAACATTTAGGGACATTCTGACGTTTGAGGACACTTGGGGACGCCGTGTCCAAAGTGTCATGTGGTGTGTCAAAAAATATTCTTTTTTGAACGCTCGGGTACACTTTAGCGTATTAAATAATATATTTTTAACGTAAATAAATGAGTATTCTACTCAGCAAACTACTCTTAAGAACACTTTAGAGATGCTAAATACACATTAGGATAAGGTCCTTTATTTTGGACAATAAAATACAAAATTTTACAAATGCGCTGACACGTGTTGACATATTTTTTTACAGTTATACCCTTATTGTTTCACAGTATATACGTTTTTTTTCTTTTTTTCTGAAAAAAAAATAAAAAACTGGATCGTACAAAAAAGCCGAGTACTCATCACTGCTCTGTTACACTTCACCTTCAGCTTCGTCGCGTCTCTCCCTCCCATCTCGCCTTGCCGCCGCGCAAATTCTTTGGTCCACCTCACCGTGTCGAGCCTTCGTCGACCTCCTCGAGCCTCGTCGGCTGCTCACGCGACCCTCCTCGCCAACACCTCCGCGCTCGGCCTTAGCCTCGTCGTCCCTCTGGCGCGATTGGCTCGCTGAGAGCGCGCCTCTATCTCCTCACACATCTCAACATCGATCCTCGGGTCATTGCCTCACCCTGCAGCGTCCGTCGACCAAGCTTTGGTCAACACCACCTCGCACGCCGCCAAAAATCCAAGTCAGTTTCGTGTTATGTTTCTATGTTTGAATCTGTAGGTTATAGTTTGTGAATCTAGCAATCAACATCGTTTGAATCTGGAAATTTCAATTTCGTTAGGTTTGGTGTTAGTTGTGCTTACTGGTTTTGATTGAATGAATCTTTATAAGTTTTAGTCGTGTTCCTTATGTATGGATTGTGCTTAGTGATAGTGTGACTTACATGATTCTATGCAATTTGTGTTTCCTTGTGGCTATCTAATCGTGTTTATATGTAATTTGCAGATTAATTTTGCCGCTCTACTAGCAGCCCCTGTTTTTTCTTCAGTAGCACGTCTTTCGACGGACAATGTCTTACAGTAGCAGTCTCTGCTTTACCTTCAGTAGCAGGTCGTTCGGACTATTTGTGGCTGTTTTATATCTAGTATCAGCACTATTTGCTATTGTGTTCATAGACTTACTATTCTTTTTCTCAAATTTGAGAATATGTTATGTGCATTTCATTATTGTGGTCTTGCTGGATAGAACATGGTCATGTAGTACCAGCATAAAGATTGAGATCATATGACCATGTTGTATTTGAATTTGGAATGACAAGCAACTTATATTATGTGTCATTTTAATTTCTAAAGTTTATTGTGTTTATATCGAAAGTGATACTAATTTTTTTGTTTGATTTAGAGATTGTAAGGGTTTTAGGGTCTAATAGCAGTTATAATATGCCTTTTTTTTTTCCTGTTTCGTTGTGGTGTATACATGTTTATTTTCTTTACTAAATTTAGAAATTTGGTTTGATATTAAGGGATTGGATCTAACTTGAATTGGGTTTATGTTCTGGTTTTTGTTTTATATAGGTGGGTTTGACACAGCTCATTCTACAGCAAAGTGAGTATATGTTTTGGTCAATTTTCAGTTTCTGATGAACTTGTTGTGTTTGTGCTTTGTTTGTTCATCTTTGCTAACTTGGGTCCCTATGATTTTAGAGCATATGATCGAGCTGCAATCAAGTTTGGAGGAGTTGATGCCGATATCAATGTTGTCCTCAGAAATTATGAGGAAGATATGAAGCAGGTATGAAATTAGAGGGACTAACTTCTTCTTTCTTTCTTTTTTTTTTGGGGGGGGAGTGGATTTGGATTTCATAGGAGGCTTTTACTAATTTTTGTGTACTATGAATGTTTTGTCACCAAAGCAACAGTGCCTCACGTGGGAACTCAAAATTCAGAGGTGTTGCCTCACGTTCACATTCTACCACTGGCTCCCAAGAACGAGAATCGTTATGACTGGGTTAGGCGCAACATGGATCTCCGCTGCTAAACTGAACATCGAGCTCCGCCGCGAGCCTCAGCCTCGAAGACTGCCGCTATGCTCGTCCTATTTCCACTGGTACTACCAATTTTTTCAAAAAAAAATTCACTGCTACCGTGTGTTTTGTTGAAGTGTGAATGGTTTGTTTATGCTCTTTTTCTCATTGGTCAAATTAGATTTGATGATATTGTTTCATTTTTCTATTGCCTCAAAATCAATCTATCAAAAAACAGTGAGTGCTACTAACATAATAGAGTAGCATATTTGAGAATGTGTATTATTTGGTTTCTGCGTTTTGTTAGTTTGATTTGATATTGCATTACATTCATTTTGGGATATGGTGACGGCATTGGGGGTGTGGGTTTTGCTTGGATGAAGACGTGTTTAATTTCATTGTATGCTTTAACGAGAAAATCTTGCCAACGATGATGATTGATAAGGAAATAAATAGAGACGTCGAACAAGCCATGGGATTTATTTCCACTAGCAGCATATATGTACTTTGTCCTTTTCACACCAACATATGCAGTAGCAACTATGTTTGCTTTTGGTAATAGCATATTATAAGAAGTCCACAAAACTTGCAATAGCATCACCAATGTGAGTAACTGAGTATTAATCAAATTATTGAAAACTAGAATTTTCATATTTTAGTAAAAAAAATATATTACTTAACCTTCAATAGCAGTTCTGATACAAATGTAGTAACAATCCCCGAAAATGCAGTAGCAGTTTTAAAAACGCAGTAGCAATCCTCTCACCAAGAATCCAAAAATGCAGTAGCAGTCTCAAAAACGCAGTAGCAATCCCAAAAAATGCAGTTGTAGTTCTCGAACCTAAAAGGCAATAGCAGTCCCAAAAATGCAGTAGCAGTCCTCGAATCGAAAGTGCAGTAGCAGCAGCTTAAACACAATAGCAGCTTCATAAATGACATAGTAACAGCATTTTTAAAAACACAGTAGTAGTCTCAAAAAACATAGTAGCAGTCTCAAAAGACGCAGTAGCAATCTCAAAAAACACAGTAGTAGTTTTAAAAAACACAGTAGCAGTCTCAAATAACATAATAGCAGTCTCAAAAAGCACAATAATAGTTTCAAAAATTATAATTTCGGTAACAATTTTGAAACACTAGCAATTTGAAACAATGAACATGCTTGCTTTTGGTGGTATACAACTAGGTTTGGAGATAAATAGTGCTACTATTCACAATAGCAATTACCTAGCTGCTTTCTTCTTCGTATCTACACGACCAAGCTACTCCTTCTTTTCTCTTCTTCTTTTTTTCGTTTCATTCGGCCAAAGAGCTTCTCTTTTACTCATTCTCTAATATGCCTATATAGCTGCCATGAATACACTAATACAAGCTTAACTCATTGTAGTAAATCCAGTATCACTATAACTTGTTTACAAAACAAAATACAAGTACTTATTCACAAAGAACCAAAATAATTCACCAAATTCACATAAAATCCAAATGAGATGTTATTGGAACAGTAACATAACATAACACAGTAGCAATATTCCTATGTCTAACACAGTAGCAGTACTCCTATGTTTAACAAATAAAATTTGGAGCTCCGAGCAGCGGCAAAGGTTGAGGACGCTCTTATAACAAATCTATGCCAGTGAGCCACGAGGGCGACGATGTTGAGTTGCGGCTGTGAGAACGACTAAATTCAATGTTTAGTAACAACAATCAGTTTATCTTCTGAGTTCATCTTATAGTATGTTCAGATTTACACCATGTCAGTTGCTATTTCACCCCAACACAATATCGACTACACTAAATTTAAACACTCAAGTCTCAAGTTTTAACCAATACCTCATCATCAATGAAGATTGAGATTGAATGGATCAACTGGTCTTCCATAGCAAAAACAGAGTTCGTTCAAGGCTGATGATATCTTTCGGTGGCGGAGCTCGCAGAGAGATAAGGTGCAGCTCACAGCAAGGTGTTGCTCGCTCGTTGTTGGAGGCTGTGGCGGCGCACAACGTTGTCAGAGATGTGTAACAGGTGGGGGTGGGACCTGGATGGCAGTGTGTTGCTACTGGCAGCACGACGAAGCAAGACTCTATGGGTGTCAGCTCGGGCATCAGTGGAGGCACGAGATCTAAACGGCGTGGCGGCAATGGCGAGGTGCTACTAAATGAAGGCGTCAACGGAGACAAAGGCAAATTTGGTCGAGCCTCAGTTGCGGTTGAGCGGTTGAGTACGAGATCGCGATGCCAAGGCGCTGAGGTCGACGCCGAGGCTGGTGGAGCTTGAGGAGGAATCCAAGGCGGAACAAGTACGTGCAACGTCGAGGCTGTGCTTCGGCACATCCTTGAGGCAAGCGGTGGTGCTCAGCTTAGTAGGTTATGACTTGTGAAAAGGCAACGATGAGGAGATCGGAGGCACTACGACGTGGAGCTCAGAGGCACGGGGCTCAAGGTTGAATCATTCTGCTACTGCATTTATGGATGCAAGGTGCGGCACTGAGCTTATAGAGCGTCGCAGTGGTGGATGGTGGCGAAGGGTAGAGGCGGAGCTAGCTGCATTCATGTTCAAACCCGTAGAGAGAGAGAGTGTGAGTGAGAGAGTGAGTGTGAGAGAGATGGGTTTATTTTATATATAAAAGAGGGTAAAATTATCTTTCTCACCTGTTTAATCGATTGGGTTTCTAAAACTACATTTTAGGTCTTGGGCCCGTATCTTAGGTTGTCTAAATCTTAGGGTGCTTGAGTTTTTTGTATTATTGATACTATAAATGTCATTGGCTATCTTTTTATCTACATTCTATTCACTAAAAGATTAGGATATTATATTATATGTATATATATGTATTAGGGTTAACTTTAATAAACTTCTTCGACTTGCGCACGCGCATGTGTATATATATATATTTATGGATAATTTTGATTATTAAAATTAATTAATTTTTTATGTTTATTAAATTTTTAAATTTAAATTAAATTAAATTATCTTGTTTCAACCGTGTCCTATTTTTTAAGATTTTACTGTGTCCCATAACAGAGCCTCCAAAACACTATTTCGACTTCTTTTTTTTCATGAAATCGGTCATTCACCGATGATAATAATAGATTACAAGAAGTTCACCAAATCACCGGTCTGATCAATGAAGAAGTAACTTAATAAACAGAGGTAGGATGAGTGAGGTTGTCAGGCCTCTAACTAAAAAAATCATGTGCTCCATCTCCTAATCAAGCTACATGACTTAAGATCTACAAACCTAGGTACTTGGTCCAAACATATAAACCTAAAAAACAACCCAAAAACCGGCTAAACGACCCAATTGTCAACCGTATTGGGAGCCTTACTGCGGCACTCCAACACGTCTTCAACAAGTCATCATCTTCCGATAAGAGCGGTCAGTACCACAACATTTATTCTCAACACATTTAAAACAAACTAACCTATGCAAAACCTAAAAAGCACGACCCAAATGAAAGATGGCCCAAGCAGGCCCAGACAAGGATCGGACCCATCACCAACTAAAGTACAAGTGTACAACCACCCGCAATGAAGCAGGAGACCCAGCCCCTCCGTCTTGACTTGACCCGCCGGTGTCAGAATGCTCGTGGTCCTCCCTCATAAAATCTCCAACACAAAGCCTGAACAGATCGAACAAGTCAGATCTCCCCAAGGGAGCACCGCCAACGGCATTTTGATCATCGGCCGGACCAATCCACTCGATGATAGATCTCACCAGGCACCGATCGACGATCACCGAAGTCGGAAGAAGCATCGGGCAGAATCCAAAAAGTAGCACACGCCGACCGCCACCATTGATGGGCAACGAATCAGACCCACCCCCAACCCGACAACGCGGCACGGTCGAGGTGGCCGCCGGACGAGTTACCTCGAACCCTACCCTGTTTTCTCTTTTTTGTACCGCGCGTGAGGCGCGTTCTTTGCACCAATACGAATACTATTTCGACCTAGCTACACAATGATGGCATTACAATCTATCTTTTATTATAGATACCAGCACTCCCGAAAGCATTTAGGGGAGAACAAAATACTAAACCCTAGTAAATTCAGACCGAACTATGCATGGCATTCTTCTGTATAATTGGTACAGCCTTGATCAGTCAAGTCGAGCATTAAATAAACAGCTACCAACTAGTATTTTTCAAGAAGCAGACTACTCTTGATGGAAAAGTTCCAAATGAGAGAAATTAACAACATATTGGTGGAAAAAAGTGAACAGCCGCTGCCGCCACTATGTCATCTTTCAAACGGGAATGGCTTCTGGCAAAGATTCGGGAGAGCCACTGCTACCATTGAGCACAGTTACATTCCCATCAGAATCGACATCCACAATCACTGAGTCGCCCTCTTTGATCTCCCTAGCTAGCATCTTCTCGGCCATGCTGTCCTCCAGTAGTCTCATTATGGCTCTTCTTAATGGCCTAGCTCCATAGCTTGGGTTGTATCCTTCATCGACCACCCTATCTCTGAACCTCTCTGTCACTTGAAGCTCTATCTCTTTGGTCTTCAGCCTTTCGAAAACCTCCTTCAACATGATGTCTGCTATTTCCTTCACCTCCAGCTTGGTGAGTTGGCGGAAGACAATCATTTCATCCAATCTGTTGAGGAACTCTGGTCTGAAGTACTGTTTCAACTCTTCTGTCACCAAGCTCTTAATGCGGTTGTAACTGCTATCCTTCTCATCGTAATCCAGGTCAAATCCTATGCGGCGGCCTCCTTTCTCAATAACACTGCTTCCAACATTAGATGTCATGATCAAAAGAGTATTCTTGAAGTCCACAGTTCTGCCTTTGCTGTCGGTCAACCTACCATCCTCGAGGATTTGAAGCATCATGTTGAAGACATCTGGATGAGCCTTCTCAATCTCATCAAAGAGCACCACAGTGTAAGGACGGCGTCTGACAGCTTCAGTCAGCTGACCTCCTTCAGTATAACCAACATAACCTGGGGGAGAACCAATAAGCTTTGAAACTGTGTGCCTTTCCATGAACTCACTCATATCGAGACGAATCATAGCTTCTTCAGAGCCAAAGTAGTAGGCAGCCAAAGCTTTGGCGAGCTCAGATTTTCCAACACCTGTTGGACCAGAAAAGATGAAACTCGCAATTGGACGATTAGGATTCTTGAGTCCAACACGGGCACGGCGAATAGCACGACTAATAGCCTTGACTGCTTCATCTTGACCAACAACTCGCGTGTGGAGTGTCTCTTCCATCTTGAGAAGGCGATCTGATTCATCAGCTGACACTTTGTCAACTGGAATACCAGTCCAAGAGGCCACGATATGTTGAATATCCACTTCAGTCACCATAGGACCTACATCTCCTGCCTCACTCTCAGCCTTGCTCATCTCCTTGCCTTTCTCTGTTATAGCGGTGATCTGTGTCTTAAGGTCCATTTCTCTGTCACGTAATTCCCCAGCCTGTCACAGATCTTGTATTGTCAGCTAAAATGATTATTTAAGACATTACCAACAGAGGATATTCGACATTTCTAATCTACCAACAAAACAATTTTGTAAGTCACAGAGATATTGATCGAATCCATGATAAATTCTTAAATTTATCATAGCTTACAAGATTTCTACTTTTAACTGTAGCTCTATAATTCATTTCTTTATAGTAATTATTGTATCATGTGTAATTGCAATTCCAGCATACATATGCGGCTAAGCAAATGTAAAAGTTTTCATACCTTTTCAAAGTCTTGGCCTCGAACAGCTTCATTCTTCTCCTTAGTAATCTGCCTCAGTTCTTTGTCAAGTTCTCTGGCTTCTTCAGGTAGCTGCAAATATCATAAATGACGGTGGCCATCAACTCAAAGTTCATTTAGTTTCGAAGGCTGGCTGTCTAAACTTTGAACTAGAAGGAGATATCATACCTGTGCATGGCGAAGACGAACTCGGGAACCAGCTTCATCAATCAAGTCAATTGCTTTATCAGGTAGAAACCGATCGCTGAAGCATATACAATCATATATCAGAAACTTGTACCTAACTAACTAACTATACATGTATCGGAGAAGATTAGCTAGCATGAACACAAACAAACAAGAGGAGTAATCAATCGTTATACTTCGTGCTATATTAATACTTCACTGCTAATCACGGAAGCTATATTGCCATCTAGACACCTAATACACACTCAATCCGACATACGCACAATATCTTAGAAGCAGCGATGCAAGAGAGTTTATACACACTATAATAGGTCAGAAGTGGTACATAAAGGCATGCTTACCTGATGTACTGGTATGACAGCTGAGCAGCAGATATGAGAGCTTCATCAGTATAACGAAGCTTGTGGTGAATCTCATATCGCTCTCTTAACCCTCTCAAAATCTGTATTGTTTCGTCCACAGTTGGCTCAGGTACTTTGACTGGTTGAAATCGACGTTCTAATGCTGGATCCTTCTCAATGTGCTTTCTGTATTCATCTAGTGTTGTGGCTCCAATACACTGCAACATTACAGGTAAAGATCATTATTTGGATGCAAAGATGACAGCAGTAAGCTATTATAATGCATATACACAACCAAGAATCTAAAGATCCAAAATCCAGTACCGTATGCTCTTTTTATTCATGCATGAAAAGAAGGGAAACTAATTACCTGCAGTTCACCTCTAGCAAGAGCCGGCTTCAATATGTTTGCAGCATCAATTGCTCCTTCAGCTGCTCCTGCTCCAATTAAAGTGTGCACCTCATCGATGAACAAAATTATCTCATCACTTTGTTTGATTTCCTCCATAAGCTTCTTTAACCTTTCCTCAAACTCTCCACGGTATTTGGTACCAGCAACAAGAAGACCCATATCCAAAGTGATAACCTACAGAGTGGCCAATAGAACATGTAGCATATTATTAAATTGGTGCACAATGTATGGCTAATGGATCGAACTACTTGGAAAAATAATGAAAAAGAAAAAGAGAAACACACACACTGTGATGACTGCACACACATACAAATAACCTAGCTGACAAACAAACTCTCACTCACCTTCTTCCCCTCTATTGTTTCAGGCACATCACCACTTGCAATTCGTTGAGCAAGACCCTCTGCAATTGCAGTCTTCCCAACACCGGGTTCTCCAATAAGGCAGGGATTATTCTTGGTCCTCCTGCCCAAAATTTGGACAACACGTTCAATTTGTGGTTGTCTTCCAACAACAGGATCCAGCTTTCCCTGAAAATGCAACATAATATATATCAAACCAAGCCTTCACCATTGAACATAGTGTATACTGCACCATGACAAATAATAAATATAGATAATAAGAAGTCCCAACTCCCGACTTACCTCCTCTGCTAGTTTAGTCAAATTGGTTCCATATTCCTCTAGAGTTGGCATCTTATTGCCACTAGTTCCCTGTCCAGCACCAACACCAACTGCTTCTGTGCTCTCACCCACCATTCGAATAACCTAACCATACCAAGAAACTTTTTATTATATACCTTGACGAAATCACTTTGGAAGAAAAACAAACCAATAGACACTGATTTACCTGTGTGCGAATATTACTGGGCTCAGCACCTAAATTCTCGAGAACACGAGCAGCTACACCCTCACCTTCCCGAAGTAGTCCCAGGAGCAAGTGCTCGGATCCAATATAGTTATGGCCTGAGAAACATCAGTACACGAAGAATCTATCAAAATCAACATAAAGGCCAAGTTAAAGAAGAATATGAGTATCTCAAAATAAGAAACGGAGAAGGTTGATCCTTCTAATTTGCTTCTATAGGGTTCTATCACAAAAATTCAGAGAACATGCATAAACATATACCTAGTTGGCGAGCTTCCTCCAGTGACAGTTCCAGAACACGCTTGGCACGAGGAGTAAATGGAATTTCAACAGCAACAAAGCCACTGCCCCTTCCAATTATCTTTTCCACTTCAACGCGTGCATCTTTAAGATTAATTCCCATTGATTTAAGAACCTTGGCAGCGATTCCAGTTCCTTCACCAATAAGGCCCAAAAGTATCTGCTCTGTGCCAACAAAGTTGTGACCAAGTCGCCTTGCTTCCTCTTGTGCCAGCATAATCACCTTTATTGCTTTCTCTGTGAATCGCTCAAACATGGCTTTAGGGACACATCTGCTAGCCTTTTGACGCCTGGAAAAGATAACTAGTCCGACCTTAGAAAACAAGTCTTCTTGAGGCCTTGCCATAATATCTAGAGCATTAACACTACGGAGTCCTGCGAAGCTGCTAACTCTAAATCCGGGCGCCCGTAAACTACACATCATCTTGGTGGCCCTTCTACCATTTCCAGACCCTTTAGATTGGCCAAATCTTCGCCCGGCCACCAGCCCAGGAATATTAGTCGATTGAACCAAAACCCTAGCCATGATGATACCGACCTACACGTCTGCCCACACGACAACAACAAGAAGCAAACTCCAATCAGGTGACACTTGAACACATTAATAAACACGGAAAACAAAGGAAAGCCTAATACTACTCAACCTTATCAACTAAAGGTACTAAAACTCCCATTAACATCGAGGAGCATACATATTGACTTAAATCTAATAATAATCTACGAAACTACTAAATCCTCTATTGCTCGAGCACACTATCTTTGTTCTTTGTCCATCGCTCCGCAAAATAAAAGCACAAAATCAACACACAGGCAACTAATCAATCTCCGCAACACAAAAACTCGAAACACTTAGAAAATGCAGTCCTTGGAAATCTTAGCTACAACGAAAAAACACTCAAGCCGGAGCTCAAAATCAAAGCTAAAGAATCGAGATTTCATAGCACAACGATAAGCACAGTATTACATCATCCAAATACAAATATACAAGTTCGAGCATAACAAATCCAACAGAGAAAACAAAGAAGCAGAAGCAAAAACCCTAATTGAAAAATGAAGAGCGCGGCTCACCTAAAGCCCCTCTCGCTCGGATTCGCCTCCAGAAACACAAATAAATGTAAGGAGAGAAATTTACCAATGGAATTAAGAAAGTAGTAGATAAGAGAGGAGAGAGAGAGAGAGAGAGAGAGAGAGAGAGAGAGAGAGAGACCCTAAAGGCAAGGCTAATCTTAGAATGTAGAGTATGTATTTCTGAAGAGGAAGAGAAAGGTGTGGTGGTCTTTAAACAACAACCTCTTCTCTCTCTCTCTCTCTCTCTCTCTCTAAAATGATAAGCTTTTTATTTTGTCATGGGTGTAGAGCTGCATCACCGTTCATGCAGCGTCGCGTACCCGATAAGGCTTACGGGAGACCGGAGCATTTGAGGATCGGACGGTGGGAGAGGACGACACGTCAGGAGGGAGTGCAGTGTGAGATTGTAGCTGAGAGTGGACCCACGGGGGTTATCTGTAAGTCAATGTTGGATGGAGTCCCTTTCTTACCCCGAGATATTTTAACAGAAGGACTATCTTGCCCTCACATTCGCCCACCAAAAATATAGGTCAGCAGGGGAGTGAATATTTATGCGTCGCATTAGATCGTGTAGCCAAGGCGTACACGAGACCATTTTTTTCTTATTTTGTTTTGAGAGAGTTGGTTTGGGAGGCATTTTTTTGTCCAAATCTCATGGGGAAGTCGTATTTCACACTCTACCACTTTGATTTTTCTTTTTCAACACGAAATTGAATTGTTTTTCTTTAGGATTATGAGTAAGTACATGTGTTAACAATTATTATAGGTTGATTCTATCCTTGATTTTCTATTTAGTACATTTATTCAAAACTCCTCATTTTACCTACATTTTTTTTAATTTTTTCGTAGTAAAAATAAGACAGACACTTAGGTTGGTCGATTGATCAATACTTTTTTCAAGTTGTAGATGTGTTTGTTCTTTTTTCATCTGAAAGTGTCTTCTTTTGTTATATGACTTGCATCATATTTATTTATTTAGAAATCGATGAAAGCTACATTTACCGTCTCTATAATATAATTAGTAAATTGAATCGCAAACTACATAGATAGATTCATAGCCAATATTACGTTGAATTATAAATAGATTGTACTCCCATTGATCTAGACTCTCTTTTTTCAAGTTATTGAAAATGGCATGTGCTATTGTTAAGAGAGCAGAAATAGTAATGGTATATAGACAATTGAAATGAGGAATATAGAGGTGTGACTTTGAGGCCTTGTTTGACAGATTCCAATGAATAAGATGTGGGTGATTGTTTCTATCTCCATAGAAATATCAAAGAAGTATTAAGGCCATAATTCTGGCCAGGGGCGGCTGCCTTAATTTTGGACTTGTTGTAACTCCAAACACCATTATTTAGAGAGAAAATTTTCAAATTTGTTCATTTTGTTTTCGAAACAAAACACTGTTCTTGGCTTCTTGTACCCTTTCTATCGGAAAGGGAAATGATTCCCTCACCATTTGGAAACTTGTGGATTATGAGGCCCCGCCATATTTGGGCTCAAAACAATGTATGTGCGGACCATTCTCTACAGTACTAGGTATCCAACAACAATGTTGTTGATCTGTTAAACGAAACAATGTTGTTGATCTCGAGCCTCACTAATTACCACTACCACATCTAATGGGAAGAACTAAGAAGTAATTACTGCTTACATGTGATCAGTGTTCTTACAATATCACGCATTCACGCACCAAATTCATTAAATGAATAAATTGTATGTCAACAAGACACCAAGTGAATTTTGGTTGGACGCCCCAAGAATCAGTTTCATCGAATCCTAATGTATGGAATTCCAGCAGTTTTTAAGATCAATAAGATGAAAGCCCAATCCACGTAGGGAACAGTCAGATGTGTTTTCTGGCACAAAAATATTGGGCTGACTAGATAAGCCCAGATTGAAGAGTAGCATTGTTGTTTAGTGCTCAGGCCCATGCTTTTCACGTTTTTTATTTCATAACATATTAAACATGGTGCCTGTTTAGGATTGATTCTCAAAGTAATTTTCAGATTAGTGCTTTCAAGAGAAATTATTTTTAAGAGGATGCACATTTCATCTGCTTCCTAAAAAATCACTTTTAAGACTTATAAGTGATTTCCTAAATTATCTTAAAGCACTTTCGATTGTAATCAAACACCATGAAATTGATAAAAATACTTTTTTGAGTTTGGAAGTGCTTTCAAAAGTCATGCCATACAGACTCATAGTCATAGACCACTCAGCACCTAGGAATACATATACTGTGAACATCTAAGGGCACGTTTATTTATTGAGAATGAGAATAAAAAGTTTGGGACTCATTCCGGGAGAAAAGAATTTCGACGTTTACTTAGAGCAACTCCAACAATATCACGGAAAGTTTGCTTATTTTGTTCAAAAATAAAGCCGAAACCTATTTTAGCTAATCACTTGTATAAATTTACTCCAACAATATCACTTAAAATGTAGTTAGATTTAAACACATGCTTAGTTTTGATTGGTTGATAATAAAATATTTATTTATTAATATAATTATTAATTACATTTGCAATCTAGAAGGAAAGTATTAATTACAATATTGAATGTTTTGTTACCTATAATTTATGTTTTCGGTATAAGAATAGGGGATGAAAACATAAAATATAGGGAATCCATAAACTGGCTAATAAGATAGGGGAGCTGTTGGAGTGAATTTTAAGAGAAAATCTTTATATTTTAGCTAAAAATTATTTATAGGGAATCTGCTGGAGTTGCTCTTACACATTAGGGAATCGAAATGGAAGTGAGACCCACCTCATTATCTGAAATCATTCCCCAATAAACCCAAAATTTAATTTTCAAGGGAGAAACATGGGTTTGGGAATCATTCTTCTCGGAATGAACTTTTTTACCCATAATAACCTACATATATATATTTTTTTAGAGACCTTTATGTATATTCAATGACCTCAATTTCTTTAGATTTGATATTTCAATTTATTTGCTAAATTGCTATTGTATATGGTTGTATTTCAAATTTTTTATAATCATTTTTGTTGAATTTGAAGCTTTGACTAGCTATGGAGCTTACTAGATTTAACGTTTAGTTTTTATTTTTTTGGGTATTTAGTTAACTAATATGATTTGTTCTTATGTCGGTATCGTTTTAATAATTTTTTTTCAAGCTTATTGCTCAAATTCATAAAAAGAAAAAAATTATTTGAATATAAAATATAGCTATTGTTTTGTAGGGATATTTCAGTAATCAAATTAGTTTTGATTTCAATTTCTTATGGTAAATAAACATGATCAATCGTAATTATTCCGATTCATATTATGATTTCAAATAGTAACTAAACAGCTCGATGAAAATGACTTATTCTCATTCTGATTCCTTCCGGTTCCAATTCATGGTCATCCTGATTCTAAGTAAATAAACATGTCATAAATGTATTTTTTTTTCCTTCTTTTTCTTCCATTTCTTAAACATTCGATTTGTAAAAAGCAAAACCAAGTGATGAAGTGATTGTGCGGAGCCATGAAGGGAGGTAAATTTAGTCGTGAGTCGTTGAAGTCCTTGCAAACTAGGGCTACACTATGGCGTCTTTTAATCTAGCATCCTTTCATATCTCTTTCAAATATCACAATGCCTGTTTTAATCAATCGATTAGCTTCAATATGAGCGTCATAATTTTATTTTGTGTCTCTAGATAATGTAATTCAAAAAAGATATTAGCACGAAAGTTCCTAGGAGGAGGGAAAAGTGTGGGGTAACCCAAATAAAGGGCAATCTTTTATGCCAATGTCCGAAACTCACGAGTATAGTCGGGAAATATTTAAGGCAGTTTTTCCTTTTCCATTAGGCCGCCGAGAGAGGCAGCCCAGCTCACCAGCTGAACCTATATTTAAATTCTTGTCGTTTTCCCTTTAATCTCCTTCAAACTTAATATTACACTTGCTATACCAGCTATGTGGTCCATATATATTATGCACTTGCCATATGCCATTTCTTCGTACATTCAGTTCCTCCCTCCACATGATAAATAAGGTCTCCAAATCTTCAAAATCATATATAGTTTCTCTTACAAAAATCATATTTTCATATTTCAGAGTACGTTATGAAAAAATCAAACAAAACACGAATAAATAACATATAATCTTGGTTAAGTTTGAAAATGCGGATAATATTAAGTTTGGCATGACTCAATTTATGTCGAAGTTAATTAATAAGCTATCAAAATATTTTTCAAGATTGAGAAACTAGCCTAAGCCGGCTTGGGGAGGAAACAAATTCAAATTTGATGAATGAATATTAGATACCCGCCTTTGACATTTGTATCCAATTCAAAGAGTTTTTGATTGGTACTGTTGAGCAACCAAAGATTCTGGAAAAGAAAGAGAGAGAGAGATGGAAGTTGAAAGAGAGGTGACGATGGGAATGGATTGGATAGTAGGTGCGGTGAAGCAGAAAGAAATCACGGGAAACTTGGCTTCTCCTTAGTCCTTTACTATTGTTCAACTTAAATTACATTCAATCCATGCCATCCAACTCGATCTTCAAACTTATATTCTAGTTCATCACTTCTTTCCTTCTCGATCGATAAGATATATCTAGCTTACCAGGAACGTACGTACGTAGTAAGACTAAGACTAGCTTCTGCCCTCTTCTGGCTGCTACATGCATTTGCAATCCCAATCGCCATTAGCTATATAGCTCTTCGCTTCTTTCGAATCGCAATCAATCGACTTCTTAATTTGCATGCAACAAGTCTTTGAAAAAATTAATTGCTTCCTCAGACAAGTTGAATAATAAAAAGCGTAGCACGTAGGGTCTGTTATGTACTGATATTATCCAAAATTAATTACTTTTAAGGTATTCAATTTTATCCACAAAGGATTTCAGTACAATCAGGAATATTTCAAATTCATTTAAGTTGTATTTCATCTTTCCCTATTTCGATGTAGTGTTTCCAATTCAACACGCCTCCACACGTGCAACCTAACTCTAGGTTAGCACGTGTAAGTACATTCAAAAGCCAATGCATCTTTTCGAATGCCCAATTCATTCATTCAGCTTGAACCAACTGCCTAGATTTCAATTTGATCTCATCAAGCTCAAGACGCGATGGAGAGAAACCCACTCTGATAGCAAGTTGAATAGTGACAAACACGACATGCATGTAGGGTCCGTCATATACTGATATTGTCCTAACTTAACCATATTTATGGTGTGTTTAGATGACGAATTTTTAATTCTTATAGGATTTAACAAATGACGAAAGTTGAAATTTTATTATTTTAAATTACATTATTTGTGAATTCTTGCGTTTGGATATCTTTATAAAGAAATTTAATAATGACAAAAATTACAAACTTTTAAAAAGAATTCGAGGGAATTGTAAAATGACACCTTTTTATTAGGAAACTTGATAGAAAAATTTAAGTCTTCAATTCCCCTCATTTTTAAAATAGAGGAATTGTAAAATTCTCAAAAAATTTATCCAAACACAAAAAAGTAGGAGATTGAAATCTAAATTACTGTAATTAAATTAAATTTCTCTTATTCTACCTCTATCCAAACACACCATTAACATATTGGATTTTATTCACAAAATATCTCGGTACAATTAAAAATAGTTCATATTCATTTAAGTTGTGGGATATCCAATTCAACAAACCATATGTCTCATTGTAATTCTAGGTCAAATAAGGCCGGATCCTACTCATACAAGTAAGTAGTCGAAATAATATACTATTTGAAGATAGAAGGATAAAATTACTTCAAAATTCATGCGGATCGAATGAGTAACAAAACGAGCAGTAGATTTGAGTTTATAACATATAATAGACGGTGACTAGGGATAATTAAATGAGACAGTTATGTGGTATAAATGACTCATAATCTTGAAAACTTGGACTTTATTTTAGAGCAATATTCAAAAGAAAGACATTTCATAGTTTTGCAAATGTACACATCTCTAATAAGTTTTTTTTTAATTAAGAACCAAAAGAACTAAGAGAAATATCTCCTAATACATTATGTTCCCCAGCTATCAAAAAGTTGGAGATGAGTAGTAGTTGAAGGCATTGAGTTATTCCAGGTGTTAATGTTGTCAGTGTCATGTCCCATGTTTGCAAGATTATCAGCTACAACATTAGTCTCCCTACATCTCTAATAAGTTTAAGAGCAATGTTATGGGACCTCGAGGAAAGCCTAAATTTGTGACCTTAATATGATGTAGCATTTTCACATCATTAAGTAAATTTTCATATATAAATCGCATTAAATCCACATCACCATAATTGATCCGATGAACCCTAATATCAAGAAATTGGATTCTCATAAAGAAGAAGAAGATCCACTCATGAGGAACCAATGCAAACTTGTAATACATCGGGGGCGGGGGCAACACTCTTTATGCAATGAAAAAATAAATAAAGATCAGTGATGATGCTATATATGCAATGGTTGCAAGTCTGTAATTTGAACCTCATCAAGATCAATGGATCAAAGTAGCTAAAAAGAAACCAAGGAAGATCGATCAATTGAAGAACCAGATCAAAGAAGAATTCTAATCATTTGCTCTTTTGATTAAGAAGAAGAAGAATACAAATGAAGATTTCAAGTTCTAGTTTCAGCAGATACATCTGAATGAAAAAAAATTGTTTGGTATTGGAAACGAGCCATGCGTGGAGTAGTTCTGCCACAACTTTTTTGTTTTGTTTTATTTGTTTTGTCTTTTAAAAAAAATGAAAACAAAGATGATGTGGAAAATAAAAAATAATGTTTATAATAACATAAATTGTCATGTCATTTTAAGGCCATAAAATTAGACCCCACATGAGGCCCAAAATCATTTTCCTAAGTTTAACTCAAAGTTTCAAACAACATGCAAATAGCTAGTCCTTAAAGTTGGAATACGAAATCTTCTATATTGACGACGGCAATCATTATTTTCATAAAGAAATTTTGGATTTAAGACGTTAAATGCTACAAAATGCATGGCATGAGATTCGATGTCTATGACGTTACATGCTGATACGTTTTTTATGAGTCTATCATGATATGGGTCAAGGAAAACAATTATTTTAGTTTGTTATACCAACCTTAGAAAATCATAACTTTAGATTGAAAAACCATTATTACGGATAAAAGTTAAAAAGAAATAAATTTAACGCATTCTCTTTACTAGCACCAACTGCTAGAATCATATAAGAGTATCTGCACCGGTGCTCCATTTTGCTTTAGCAGCTGGTGGAGTTCGCTAGATTCGTTTTTCTGGAGCAAGCGGTAGAGCAAAGTTTGTTCTGGTGATTGCTCTAACATATGGTGGAGTCCACCAAAATTACGACTTGCTTGCTCGAGCACACCACTTCCCCAAGTCACCGCTGCATCGCCGACTTCGTTTTGCTCGAGCAAAATTTGCTCATACCCATGTCTTACTCGAGCAAAAGCATCACCAGTACAGATGCTCTAATCATTGGACTTGAATGCAAAAAACAATAAAACGTAGAATAACACCAAAATACAATAACATCATCAAGCTTAATTGCCATAATGCAATGCCTTTTCTGAATTTAGATTAACTTACTTCATCCTCTAAAGCACAATTCTAGTAACATGTAATGTTTACACATTTTGAGACATGAAGCTGTTATTAACATGTTCACTTTGTTCATGGTCAAATGAAGGCAAAAATACAAAAAGCAAAGGCTTGTTATTTTTGTGAAAATGAGATAAGTACCAAATGTACCAAATTTACCTTTGTAACCACTAAGAGTCTGAGCAGACCTGAAATACCATACAGCCCCTTCAGATTGCTAGCTCAGATCAAACCAGGACCTTATGTTATAGATTAGCCTCCATTATTTTTTTCTTTCATTTTGACATTAGATGAATGGTGTACAGTCTATAATTTCCTCAATTGACTGCAATAATGTCCCTCGTATCTCTTAGATGCATGCTTTCTCTATTCATATTCAAACAAAAGCACAAAAACAAATTGGGGGATTATAGTTTTAACCTTACATTCATTATCCTTCTCATCACAGTTTGTTAACTCATATACTTACACATTAATTGTAACATGAGTGATCACATTTACTAATCTAGCTCAACTGAAAATAGATTTTGATCACATTTTGAGTTAATTGATGAACACTTAGTTATGCTTTTTATTTTATTAATATTGATTAATAAACGACGTTTGTCAGTCGGTAAGTGCTTAGACACGTGTCATCATTTTGAGCACGGGACTGAATATGGACTGAATTTTTGGGACAGTAGATCAGAAACCAAATTTGCTCCCCACCCTTACTTCCCCACCTTCTTCCCCACCCACCTAAATGATTAACACATGTCCATTGTGTCAATCAGATGATAATAAAATTAATTAAATGGACATGTGTCAATCATTTAGGTGGGTGGGGAAGAAGGTGGGGAAGTAAGGGTGGGGAGCAAATTTGCTTCCAGTAGATCATCTCCCATCATAGAGTAGCAAAGCAGAGCTTGCTCAATTAGTGCACAACCTTTATTATCAAAAAATTTAAAAGACCAAGTCTTTAATTAAATAAAACGCATCAAATCAACAATTCAACCGTATCAACTAACTAACTCGTTAATTACATGACTAATTTACAAAGATTCACATTCAACTCATTTAGTAATGAACTCGTAACTATCATTATACTTGTATATTTCGTTCAAAGATTTAATATTTATAGTTGCGTTATTTGTTCAACGATACATCTAATTACGACCATTCCTTAATCTCAAAGTATGGAAACAAAGTTCAAAACGTACCGTCCCTTTTTAAACTCCAATCTCATCATCACATAAGTCCATAATCAGTTGAGGTTTCTACAAAACCACAGTTCACGTTTGCAGATATTAGGTAACCCCTTTCACAGCTAGCAAGCAATTGCTTAGTAAAATAGACAAAAGCTTTTCTTCGCCATTGCTGTAATCGATGTTTATCCTCTCTCTGAGTTTCCTCCCTAACCGTTAGCAGCTATTGCCAGCCATCCACAATAGGCATCGACAATGGGCCGGGCCGGGCCACCCAAGCCCATCGGGCTCAAGCCAGGCTGGGCCAAACTTAAACATTATTCCTCCAAAATTCGGGTCAGGCTGGACCGGGTTTTAAAAAAAAATTCAAGCCCACGGGCAGGCCTTGACTGGCTTTTCGAGCTGGGCTGGGCCTATTGAGCATTTTATATTTAATAACATAAAAACATGAAAATTAAAAAAAATTATAATTTCTTTTCTCTTAAACTCTTCAAGTGAGACTACGATAAAAGAACTCTTCAAGTAAGACTTTATTGCTACTCTAATAATTAATAGACTTTTTTGGAGCAAATGGGAAATGGGATAGAAAGTACTATAAGAAAAAAAAATACTATAAGACTAAATTTTTTATTGTAATACTAACACTATAATTAGTTAATTAAATATCATTATACTTGGTTAATTCTAAAACTATAATACTATAATTAATTAAAAATTCTTGAGTGTTTAGTTTGGTGATATATAAATCATTACTATGTGATTTTTACATCTTATTGTTGTTGTTATAATGTATGATTATAAACTATAATGTATAATTGTATATATATAACAAAGGTTTATATAATGTATTTGTTCATGGACTTGTCGGGCCGACCTCGAAGGGCCTAGGTGAATTTTTGTCTAACCGGACTTTTTCGAGCCTAAATTCGAGTCGGGTTATAACTTGGACTTAATGAATGAGCTTCGGACCGTCCACGAATTTTTCGAACATATGGGCCAAATAATGACCCCTAACCACAGTAATCATCAGATAACTACAACATCTGGTGAGGAAATAGATGAGTTTCTCTTGAGTTTAGATCAGAGCCAGAAGAGTTTATGAAAAGAGAAGAGAAAAGACTCGTACTACCGTAACGTTCCCAAAAGCAGTTGTCGTGTCAATAAAATGGTCCCCTTTTCCTCTGCGACGTCCATTTCCTTCTTCCTTAAAAAACCACCACTCTTCTCTCTTATCTCGACTCAACCCCATCTCAAAGCTTCTCTCTTTTGTCTCTCTCTACAAAACCCAAGAAGCTTAAGTCTGTCTCTGTAATGTTGCCGAGGCTCAACGGCGGCGGCGTGGTTTGGATGGACGACAGGGAGGTCGACCGCGACGGCGCGTGGAACAGAGCCGCGGTTGGAAACGGGAAGCAGGGCGAGATGGGCTCTCTGTCGAATTTCAAGTCCATGCTGGAGGTTGAAGACGACAGCTGGTACATGCCCAACAACAACAACAACAAGAACAATGGCATTCAGAACCATCATCAATCTCATCACCAACTTCATCACAACAACGCGGACGTCGTCATCAACAACAGAGACTTGACGTCGTTCCCGTCAAGCTTCGGCGCCGACCCAGAAAGCTTGCTGCTCAACCAAGTCGACTCATCTTCTTCATGTTCTCCTTCCTCCTCTGTTTTCAACAACCTCGACCCGTCTCAGGTTCACTACTACTTGCCTCAGAATCCTTCACTCTCTTCTCTCCTCAACAACAACAACAACACCAACACCAACAATGTCAACAACATGAACAACACCACCACCACCCAATTAGACAACGGATTCGATATGGGGTTTCTTGACAACCAAGGCTCCTCCGGCGGCGTTTTGACAAGTTTCAACGACATGAACAACAACAACCACATGCAGAGTCATAACCTCAGCTCAAGTTTGCAGTTCAGCGCAACCAGGCTTCCTCAGCTTCTCGAGAACACTAGTAATTTCTCGGGTTTTCGGGGCCTCGATGAAGCTCCTCCACAAGAGACTAATAATGTGTTGTTTTCCAGGTCCAAAATGCTGAGACCACTTGAGTCGTTCCCATCTGTGGGAGCACAGCCGACTCTGTTTCAGAAGAGAGCTGCGCTGAGGAAGAGTAATAATAATATTTTGGGCTCTGGAGGAGAAATGGTGTTGAACAAGTTTGATGGGGATAAAGGGAAGAGAGACATTATGTTGATGATGGGGGAGGAGAATATTAATAATATTAATGAGAGGAAGAGGAAGTTTAGTAGTGGTGGTGGTGGTGGAGATGATGGTGGTGAGGAGTTGAGCTTTGATGGGTCTGGTTTGAACTATGATTCTGATGAGTTTACCGACAACACAAACAAGATGATGGATGAGAATGTTGGTATGAAGAATGGTGGGAATAGCTCCAATGCTAATAGTACTGTCACTGGCGGAGACAATAAGGGAAAGAAGAAAGGGCTGCCGGCGAAGAATCTCATGGCGGAGAGGCGCCGCCGCAAGAAGCTTAATGATCGGCTCTATATGCTCAGATCCGTTGTCCCCAAGATCAGTAAGGTAAGAGAATTGGTTTCACATTACACTATTGTTTGATGTCTTTATGTCATATTTACAAGGTTGTGTTAGTTCTATGTTGTTGTTGTGTTTCATACTTTCATGAGTATTGTTGTGTTGATCAAGTGAGGAATGTTTGGTTGTGATGATCTCAGATGGATAGGGCTTCTATTCTTGGGGATGCAATTGAGTACTTGAAGGAGCTACTGCAGAGGATCAACAATCTCCATAACGAATTGGAGTCGCTTCCTCCCGGCTCTGCGTTGACGCCTACCGTGAGTACCTTCCACCCTTTGACGCCCACGCCGCCTACTCTACCAGGCCGTATTAAGGAAGAGCTTTGCCCCAGCTTACCCAGCCCCAGTGGCCAACCTGCAAGGGTAACATTCTTGCTTGTTTCTTTTAATTGTTTTGTAACACTATTACTTGATTTACTTCTTACAGTTTAAGATAAATGCTGGATTAGTTGATCCTTGCATTCGGTTAAGAAAAAAGTTTCATTACAGTGTTCATTTTGGATTGTGTAGGTTGAAGTTAGGCTACGAGAAGGAAGGGCAGTGAATATCCACATGTTTTGTGGGAGAAGACCTGGTCTGTTACTCTCCACTATGAGGGCTGTAGATAATCTTGGCTTAGACATCCAGCAAGCTGTCATTAGCTGCTTCAATGGTTTTGCCATGGATATCTTCCGCGCTGAGGTACTATGACTACTTCCGGTCGTCGTTTTCCTCTACAATAACGCACCATTAATGTTTCAGTTGCTTAAACTGTTCTGGTTACAATTTTTCTCATGTATGTTATTGCATTAGTACTAAAACAGTCAACTTTTCTTTGTGTTCAGCAATGCAAGGAAGGCCAAGACGTGCACCCTGAGCATATCAAGGCAGTACTTTTGGATTCGGCCAGGTTCCATGGCATGATGTAAGTTGCAGCAGCACATCAAACTGAAGTTGTTTTACCGAGATAGGGAGGAAGACGAAAATTCACGCATTTTGTATATCATGTTTTGCTAGCCAAAGCAGTGTCATCCATCAAGTTTTATTTAGCAGCTATTGAAGAAACTCCGTAGGTTTGTTTTGTATCATGACAATTCAGGGTCTCAGTGCAACCTGAATAGACTGTCATTGAGCCCTTTTCTTATCCAAGTTCTTAAATAAATTGTTCCTTCGGAATCAGAATCAATGTGTTATCTTTTAGTAATGATTTTATTTATGGTCAGCTGTGTTGTGTTCAACTCAGCCAACTGTCCTTAGATCTTTACGACTGTACCCAATGGTGGGAAATGAATTGTATTTGAACTATTCTGTTAGTCACAAGCATTGGATACTTTGTGATACAAAGGCAGTTGAACGCAGGAAGTATAATTGACAACTAACATTCACAAATCATGAACCAGGCATCATAATGGAAGTAAATGATTTTGGGCTTTTTTTGTGGTTGCTCAATGTTTTTGGGCTGTTCCATAGCCCGGAACTAACTCCGGTTTGCTTAAAGTGAACTTGGGCTGGTCCTAGCCCGGAGCCAACTCCGGTGACGACAATGCAGTTGAGATTCTGAGGATAAGATTGTGGGAACAGATGAAGCTCACTGGTCCCATTCAGAACACAATCGTGATAATGAATGAGCTGTTTCTTTGTGAATGCGTACTCTCTTGCCCCTCCTCTTCGTACTGTCGGTGTGAACAAAAGTAACCTCAGGTTAAATTTTCATTTCGAGGCTGATGACAAACATCACCAGCGTCTAGGACATGATTGAGAAGGGTGAGGGAGAGAATACCCGAGCACGCACGCAGAGTTTGTAAGCGCCAACAAGGCCTATAACTTCAACGATAATTTACTTCCTTAACCCAAAAGCATAACATTGGACAATCTGTGCACGTACTTATATTACAAGGCAGGTAAATAAAAGGAGTAAAACGACTGCTGTACAAGGAGGAATTGTTTGAAGAGAAAGCAAGGCACACATCACCTTACTCAAAGCTAGGAGTATAACTAATATCTATACCTATAACCAGACACCAGGATACTAAATCCAGAAACTTGTCCAAAACTGGATAAATCACGTGTCATCTACCCGGGGCGAATCGGGTGAACTTGATTACCGTTGGAGAAACTTGCAGACATCAATCTAGATTAGTTCATATATCCGAATAGTTCAAATGGCACTCTTGACAAAAGAAGTGTGAATGTGATCTCCCCCAAAAATCTACAGAACACCAGTGAGAAACCATAATAAATGGCATAAGCATCTCTAGTCGAATAATCAATAATATACCTAGTCATACCTACAACCAGATCTAACACTTCTCAGGAATCAATGCTTAAGGAAGTCACTGTGACTTCCCCTCTCTTGCATCCACACCCTCGGCGGGCAAGGATGGGTTATCCTCGCCCAGTGAAGTTAGGGTCCCAGGGTTCATTTTCTGGACCTCCTCTCTTGTGTAGATATATATCTTTCGGACCATGCCACAAAACTCCCTGTTACAATGCAGAACATATAAACATTAAAAAAACAGCTACATTAAGCGTTTTCAGATTCATTCAAGGTAACTACTTACTGCCACGGATCATCTCCAACAAGCATCATGTCGCCTTCATCATCAGTATAAACTATCAGCCAATTCTTTTTTGGGGCTATTAGTTCACCATCAAATTCAAACAATTGGTCCAGCTCAGCAATCAGTTCATCATAGTTGTTGAACTTGGTAAGATCCACAGACCTACCAAGTGCAATACCCTGCTTGTGAACCTGTATAAGAAATAAAAAGGTAAGTCTCTTTCAGCGAATTGTTTCGTTTCAGAACAGTGTCTGAAGATATATAATTATACATACCTTTGTACAACTCCTAGTTGAAGAACCTTGTGATTTAACCTGAACATCTCTTACATGCTGCTGAGAAGTATGTAACATTTTGTCCGAATCACCAACAGCTGACAGATTATCCACTGATTTTGATACCCTTGGCTTTTCCAACTTCTGGTCAAACTCCACAGCATGTGCTTGGTTATGACGAGCCAACTCATTAACTGCATTTCTGTGAGGTGATGAAGGTTCAGGTGTTATCAGGGGAATACCAAAGAGCTTGCAGCTCCCATCTTTAGGTTTAACAGCCTCATGTTTCAGCAGAGACATATGCTTTGGCATGACTTCACGTGCATTGGGCTGACTCTCAAAATGAGATGGGGGTGGTGGAGGCATCAACCAATTTCCATGTGGTTGCTCAACTCTATTACCATGATTAACAGAATAATCACCAAATGCACTGTATTTATCATTCTGTTGTGCTTGGTAAGATCCATTGCCAATAGAACCCTTCAAATTAGAGTCCAAGCTTAGTGATAGTGATGAGGGTAACATGGACCATGACTGCATTCTAAATTTGCCCTCCTGATCCAGTGGATGCTTTCTCATTGAATTTGCAGATGCTACTGTTTGATCAAAGGACCGACAGATACCATGTGAGGAGTCCATATTAGTCCCAAAGCCTGATAGCAAATCTGTGTAGGTTGGTTCCTGCCTTGCTGAGGACATCCAGTTATCTGAACCATATCTTCTTGAACCAGAGACTGCATCAATCCTCTCATCTTCTACGGGTCGTGGCCATGCAGTAGATTTTTCAGTTGCATCTGACTCGCTCTCCCCAAAATTGCCTCTCAAGGTCGAGAATTCTTGACCTTGCAAGACCCGTGAATAGCCACCTCCTTGCAGTACAGGGTCTACAGTTACTTTGGATTGACCAACTGAATAACCAAAGAGAAAAAGAAGAAAGATTAGGCACTATGATAAGGGAAAATTACTAGTCTGGGAATAACTACTTAGCGTATCTACAACAGATTCCAATGGCAGTAGGACTATACCTTCCCTGGTGAGAACAGATGAGTCGGGAGAAGAAGGCACCATGTTTGGGCGTGGCCTCTTTGGCCTTGGCATGGGAAGGGGATTAAGAGCAGGAGGAGCAAGAGCAGGCTCTATTTTCCATGATGAAACCCTCTCTGGACGAGGTATGGTAGAATTTTCATCCCATCTCACCTATAACAAAGATAAGAATGTTAGCATGTGTTGACCAACCTTCTAAGCTGTCCTAAAGAATTTACGCTACCTTAAGGGATCTCCATTTGGATTCTCGCCACCGATTTGGGTCAGCATCTTCAATTCCAATTATAGTGCCAGTAAACCTACAATATTAATTCACAACATTATCAATATACACATTCTTGACGTTATATGGGATGGGAATGAGGAACAAAGAGTAACACAATCATACCTTTGCTCAGGAGCTTCTTCACCTTCAAATCTCATCTTAAAGCGCATTCCTATAGAATAGTTGTTTTTGACAGACTCCATGTATTGATCAAATGGGACGATGAACTCAGCCGGGCTTGTCCTGTGAACAAACATGTATACGAATACTTTAGACACATATTCAAATCTTAGCCATCTTCTGATTCTAATTAAGGCATGAATAGCATCTTCTGATCATAGGATGTCACCCTTGAAAAAAATTTTAAGCAAGGATAGCATCCATGACATCAAAGCCAAGAATTTGAACCAAATAGAACTAACTGTTGAAGAATAGAAAAACTGATCTAAACTGCACCTTGGCTTGTAGTAAACAGTAAACATGGTTCCTGTCATGATGGCATGCCACGCAGTTGCAAGTACACCAAGATGCATGCTGTGACTAGATATTACTGAAGATGGAACATTGCCCTGTTGTCGCATTGCGCGTCTAACACCAACTCGAAGCTCCCCATTTTCACCCCTAACGTTAGAAAATAGTACAATAACAGATAAGATAACTTAACAAAAGCAAATAATAAACAAGTCTAAAGAATTTCAACAGCAATTAGTCCACCAACCTTAGAAATATGAATGCATCCCCTGCGACGAGCCTCTTAGAGCTAACGAAAACACTCCAGCCACTTTGAAGCAGATGCCTCCGTGGCTGACCTGTAATTGCCCAACAAGATATCAATTAACGACTCGCAGACTATAGCAGTTGATTAATCTAATTGTCACCAAACCCTAAAGTTTAATTTAACTAACAAAAAAAATCGTGATTGCATTACTGTGATTTTATCCGATTAAAGCAATTTCACCGCAAGACCCAAGGGCACAGGATTGAATGACACATTTCATTTACCTCGGAAGATATGTCGAAAGCGCCATTCATTTCCATGTAAATCTTTGGCGACCAACTCCTGGGTTGGAGGCTGGCGAGACATGTCCTGTGACAAACAACTCTATTAGACTATAATTTCCTATGCGCAAACAAATGAAAGCACAAACTGCATGCTTTAAAGACCAACCAGTGGCGGAAGGCAATCATCTGCATGTCGCCTTAGAACAGAGAATCCTCCATGAGTGCTTGTGTCTGAGGCTGTTAATGTCTTACAGAATGAATGTACTTGAAATCTTGGTGGTGGGGGTGGGGGAGGTTCCTTCTCCACCGCATTCTCATCTTGCTGGCATTCAAAAGAATGTCAAAAAGTCAGAGTCAAATTCCTCGTCAAACACTTTATCGAAACTTACTAATCAGTATCCTTCAAATAAACTTACATTTTGTTCAGGAAGCAGAGTCACTTGCGCAAATACCTCATCCGTGTCTGGTTCAGCCTATATTAGAACAGAAACCAGTTAATTAGTTTGCCAAGCTAGATTTCAAGTGCATAAACAGCTGAAAATCCTAGCTCAAAACCTAGAGTAATCAATTATGAAGATCAGCAATCACTACCTTCAGGTGAACATTGATCACCCGGCAAAGGATCTTTGTTGGAAGATCATACACTGGCATCTGCTGGTCAGCGACCTGATTAGTCGACGCTTCCACCTAATTCATGATCAGAAAGAAAGAAAAAAGTCAACAATTAATAACACACTGCACAAATACCCAGCAAAGAAACCCAAACAATTCGATATACTATACCAAAATTAACAGTAAATCCGGTGCAAACAAAAAACTAGAACACAAATTTTTGGAGGAAAACTTGAAAGGGTAAAGTAGAACGCAGACCTGCTCGATGTGTCCCTGCGGGAAATAAAAGACACGTTCCCCTTCACGCGGCACAGTCACGAGCGGCCCGGCACAGGAGTGCCATAGCTCCGTGTAGAGTGCAGTATCAGCATCTACATAAGAGAGCATAAAACATCAAAATCACCACCAGCAAAATCCAGATAACAATACCATTTCACATGGACCGAACCTTTTAATATTATTAATTATTATTTTTTCTAATCCTGTTCTTTTTCGGCCTAATATCATCACATGGAACAACACTCCACACAGACCACATAATTGTCACCGAAAATGAAACCGGAATTACCTCTGCCGGCCGCCACCGCCGGGACTGCGGAATGACCGTTTTGCCCCTCCTTGTTAACAATTCTGCTTCCTTGGTTGATGTTGTTGTTGTTGTTGTTGTTGGTGTTGTGCTCGCTGAAACCAGCCGAGAAGCTCTCCCCTCCTCCTCTCTGGTTCACGCAATTGTCCTTTATTGAAACCTCCGATGACGTCATATCTCCAAGAGCCTCCCTCAGCACAGATCTCTCATCTGAGACTCTACGCTCATCAATTCCTCACCTCCTAGCTCAAACCCCGAGATCTACTAACCCAGGCCTCCTAGTTCTTCACCCACTGCGGTAATATGCTGTCTTCTATGAACTCAATCGAAACCCTAGCCGTCACACCTCAAAACTTAACCCGTCTCCGTCGAACGCCTACAGCTTTGACCTATCCAGCTCCGTCGTCTTCTAACTCGGAAAACGCACCTGAAAATCAGAATTGAAAGCAAAGCTCGCTCAAATCTGAACCAATCGCTTCGATTCGACTATCAATGTCCACCGCTCCCTCTCCTCTATCTCCTTCTGCAACTCACAGCATCGGCCTCGCTCTCTCGCCTCGGCTAATGGTTGCGAAACGACTCTCTGAAGCTCTGTGTCTCTTTCTTTCTTTCTTTCTCTCTCTTTCTGTTTCCTCCTCTCTGTCTGTCTCTTTTCTCTCGAGTCTACGAGTGTCTGAATATGGGGCTTAACCTGAGTGGTCAAAACAACGTGCAATGATTTCAACCGCAGTCAATTTCTAACCACTGCTAAGGGCGAACCGGTAATAACCAGTGACACAGGCCTTTGTTGACCGGCTACAGCCCGCTGGCCCAGTCACATAGCCCCATACAGCGACATCCGCATAGGGTGTTCATTAATAAAGGCGGCTTTCGGGACGGAGTAAACGGCGTTTAGCTTAAGGCCATCGTACACGTGTCGAGATGTTATTGCGCATTGGAGTGAGGGGCAGGTAACGGCGTTTGGTGTAGAAAAGTTGTGTTTTTATTGGGAAGTGGCATTGTCGTGCTGTTAACGGGCAGGCTTGAATGGATGCGGAGGGTAAGGGAGGGGTCGTACGTAAATACCCACCACCTTTCGATTAACCATGGTTACTTCTATTTTCTTTTTTTTTCTTTTTTTTTTGGTAACAAATCTATTTTCTTTTTCTTTACTTTTTGAAATATCAATGATTTCATTTCCTAAATGGATTCCCCCTTCACAAACATTCAATTGTGTATATATATGCAAAGGGACTCACAAAGTAACTACAGTGTTTTTAAGTGAATAGATATAGAGATTAGGTTATCAGTAATAATATGCGATATAACCAACAAGAGTGATCTCCTGCTTGACATTCCATTCTATTCCTCATGAAATGTCAAGCAGGAGATCACTTCTGATATAATCAAACCAGTATATTATTGTTTTAGTAATAATGATTCAAATCTTTTACGATTATACATAGTTAATATTGTTTGTTTGAACACTCTAATTATTCTTTACAAAGTAGCTTAAATTTCGTAGATTAATTTGACACGTGTATTAAACACGGAGCCAAAAATTAAATTTTGAGTGTGCTAAATTTCTTTTGTTTGTAAGAACAATTTTTTCTCTAAAAAGAACGATAAAGTATACTTTATCTTGAAGAAACATCTGACATGTAAAGTTGGAAAATTGATAAAAGCGGTGGAGATTAGAGAGCGAGCTCCGAGCGGAAATGCACGAGAAGAACTATAGAAGTTAGAAAAAGATGGGTTATCGAACTGAGATGAAAACAAACAAAAAAAACTAAGATCATTTTTTTAGATTTATATATATATATTCTAAGTGTATATATATATATATATATGTATCAACTTTTTTGGGTTAAAAAAAATGGGAGTGCTGCAGCACACCCTAGCACCCCCCAAGCTTCGTGCTTGTGGGATAGTATGGGTTAAAACTCAAAATCATCATATAAGATATATTTTTAATGAATGACTATACAAATTGGCAAAAATATACTTTCTTTTCATTTGACTATAATTGGGGTTTTTTGCAACTTCTTCGTAGCACCAAATGAAAAATATATTCTTGCATTGAAAGGTAAAATGTATATAGAAAGTATTTTAACAATAACTTTACCTCATCTTATCATACAGACAATTATTTCATAATGACCCACTATTTTCACCAAATCATCTCTCTTCCCCTGAGTCCTAAGAGCAAGTCTAATAGAATAGGCAAATCATTTATGTCAAATTTGAATTTGACAGTTTACGTGGCAATTGGTCATTTTTGCTAAGTTCATCTCTAATGGAGATGTCAAAAAAATTGAACTTTTGCTTGTATGGAAACTGTTGATGCTCGTAGGAACTAGAACACAACTACCGAAATTCATAAACTGATATGAGCTAATCTTATCATTTCATAACCACCACGCAAGAACATCAATTTTAAACTGTATGAAAACTGATATGAACTATTTATACAAGTTGATATACATCAACTAACCTGATTCAAATTGGTCCATAAAACATAATGATATTTCAACAATACAAATACAGAAGATTGTGAAGTCATGATTGAATTTGAAAGGAAATTGACTGTGAGTGAAAGCTAAATCGATTGCCGATGATTTTAAAGGGAAAATCTTAATGACTTTGATCATTATATCATACATAACTCAATTTCAATTACTCCATTGGACGACAATCATCACGAATCTGGGTAGTTGATCATACAACTATCGATCACTATAATAAACAGATAACCAACACCAAAATTTAGTAATCTATGAAACTGTACCTCAATTTAGTTTAGCAACATCCAAGTGATGCACATGCATGATTTTAATGATTCGATTGGCCTCGATCCGAGATTTGATTTGGGTTCACTCGAATCAATCATTCGAATCCAATTCGTAACGAGGCATGACTATGCTTGACAAGTCACAACGAGGCTGAGGTAAGACGAATCAAAGCCACGACAAGCTGTGGTTTCAGGCCAAGTGCGCCGAGATGCGGCCTTCACGACGAGGTGAGGCTTCAAATCCGATATGTGATTTCAGTCCAAGAGAGAGGGAGAGAAGATTTTGAGTTTTGACAGTTTCAATCGAGACTATCAAATTTGATAGTTCAAAACAAAATATATAGTCATCCACGTATTTTTGGCATCTCTATTAGAGGGGTAAAATTATCTTTTTTTTCTTAGTCAAAACTTACCGTTTTGTGTCGTGTAGGAATTTTCATATTCCATTAGACTTGGCCTAACATACCCAATTCATGAGTTGCCTAATTGCCAAAAGGGCCATCACTTATTATCAGGTTATGAAACATAATTAAGTTTAAAGTATGAGCCATTATTTTTAGGGAGTTGAAATTCGTCCTTTTTTTTACTAACTACATTTCCTATCTTTATATTCTTATATTCCTAGTCCATACTTGGCTCCTAAATCTCATGAGAGACAACATAACTCATATAGCTCCTAGTAAATTGACTAAATAATTTTTTAATAATTTTAAAATACATTTATCAAAAGTAAAATACATTGATCTCTATTTTTTCAATATGATATAAATCAAGTTTTTTAGGGCCTCCCTTAATTAGCTTTTAGGAAATCTTTGTTAGAGATTCTCTGACTATTGATTTGCTAGGGCGAGACAATAAAAGGTAATTTTGCATGTGTGAATTGCCCTAGATAGTTTCCTTGTCTCAAATATTGTTAAAATATTCCGTATCTCCGTAACGGAGGCAGAGAGATGTATACAGCGAGACATCGGAAGCCCAAGTCACGTGTTGGCGGATTATTTTTTATTTTTTTATTTTGTTTGTTGGGAAAGCAAGTGAGCGTGGGCCCACGTGTGTTGTCTACTGCAAGTGTAAATGTGTATGGTCTAAAGCAACAGCCGGAGAGGAAGCTCAATCTCTGTCTGAAAATAGGTAATAGGTAATATTATATGTAAACTTTTATTTAAAAGAAAATTAAAAACACTTTTAATAAAAACTTACTGCTCTCTCCCCCCCCTTTTCAAACACCAAACCGATTCGTTTCCACCGCCACCGCATCAAAGCAAGGAGACCGGTGTGTGAGTGCGTGACATTCCCTTCACATTTTTCTAGATCAAATTTTAGGGCTATTTAGGCATCCCATCATAAATGGTGTTGGGTCACTTAGGTGCGGTCCGTATCGACCCATCAGAGTCATATTTTATCCTTAATCAGCCTTAGGGAACGTTAGTTTTTTAATGATCTATAATCTATTGACTTTTTACAGTAATTTTTTTAAGTATAATACAATCATCTCTTAGTATGAACGTAACAAATATGGAATGGAGTCTCGTCGAACAAAAAATGTATTAATAACTAATACTAGCAATGTGAGCAACCTTATATGCTACTGATCAAGCAGCTGTGCACCTAAAGTCTGAACATTCTTGGGCAATTTTTAAAAGTGGACACGAGTCATTTTTTTATTGATCAAAATTGTCAAAGTTTATTATGTTGACTGAGCTTATAATAGAATAAATGTGTTGGATTACACCATATACGCTGTCTCTCTGCCATCGGCTGACTTCACTAAGTTCATCGGCCCCGCACTCGCCGTCGACCACGAAAACCCTCCTTGTTCTCTCTCAGTCTCTCCTTTTGTTTCTCTGTCACGTCACGCTAGCTTTTTCTCTCGAAGAAAAATCTTAGTATCTCCGTGTAAGAGATCGAGTTCAGATCGATGTTGACGGAGCATATGTACGTTGTAGTCTTGCTGATGGTGCATGGGTGGAGCAATTGGTCAACCCATTCCCCCTAACAAAGATGTCGACAAAGATCTCATCCTCGTTCCATTCTTCTTCTCTGGCTCTTCTTCCTCGTCAGTCGACATGTGTGGTGCATGTGTCTCCTTAGCCCAAGCATCTCCTTAGCCTTGTCACCGACCTCGAACTGGTCCAAGCAGACTGGACACTCACCACCGGCCTTGCCAACCGTCACCGTCAGCATGGCGGCGATGGAGCTAGGCCTTAGACGCCGGAGGGTGACCGTCCTTGGCGAGCTCGTGCATGAAGGATTTTAAGTGGCAATAATATACATTAAACTTATGACAAGCTTAGTTTGCTGTAAAGAATTTTGACTTTTAAACTAATTATAACTTGACACGTGACAATGTAAGAAATTAGCTCTGGGGTGCATTACAACATTTTTCATATGCCACGCTATTCACTTTTTGATAATACCACTACACACTTTTCTATTATTAACTAGGGCTGGGCACTTGGTCCCGGAAATCCCGATTCGACCCGGTTTCAAACCTTCCCGCATAAGGACGGTACGGGTTTATATTTTTAGAATAGAAAGTCTGTCCCATCTCGGCCCATTTGAATAAAATAGGACGAGATTTTTGTTTATTTTTTAGTGTAAATGGTATCCTGGTCCAGCCCAAATATTATACAAACATAATTAAACCTTATATATTAGTGTATTACTATCTCACTTTTTCCCCACTTTCCAGCGTTGTTTCTTACCTCTTTCACTATTTCACATACGACTTTGATCAACTCAACTTCGTAGAGGTTCTCATTGACTATTGTTTTCTTAGTTTGTAAATAGTAAACAATTATGCAATTGGATCGGTGAAAATATGATTACTTCCATGTCGATGAGTATCTATATATGCAATTGAATATTTATTTATGCAACTGGGTATCTATATATGCAACTAGGTATATGAGAACATCATAAACTTTATAAGATGCTTCTATTTAATCATTTTGGAACTTTTAGATATAATCTTGCATTATTTTTCTTATTAAAAAAGAACATAGGGATCCTGAAACCAACTCGTACTGAACCGATTCTGTTTGGGTTCGGACCTTCTTAGGATTTATTTTTAAAATAGAAAATCTCAACCGACCCATTCCGCTAACAAATTATAAAATTATCATAATTTTTGTCCTGAAACGATTCATTCTGACTCGTGCCCAGCCCTATCATTAACTTTAATTAGGAGTTTGTCTTACGGCTCTATCATTATAAATGACAACCGTAAGCTGGATGAGCTCAACCCTTAACTGAATAAAATGTTCAAACTTACAGGCTACAACGAAAGATAACCATCCTCAAATGTCACGATACAACGGTGCCACCAACATTAAGACAACTCAATACTCCTTTCAAGCATTGTGTCCAAAACCGAACATGTGCAATGGTAATTTACATAACTATGAAGAAAAATTTATACCAGTAGAAAATTATTTGATCTCATAGCACAACTTTGGTATAAAAAAAAAAGAAAAAATTAACTAGAGGTACCTGAACTCTTGCGTACATACGAGTTTGACACTCGAACTCTCAAACTATCAATATGGTACTTGAACTCATAAAACACGATGAACATGTTATCTCCGTCCAATATTTCGTTAATGACCCGTCTATTTGATGGCGTGATTTTTTTTTGTGACAAAAAAAACTGAGAATTGACCTAACTACCCCTTCTTAACTCATAACTAATCCCTAACTTGGATTAACTTGTTTGAGCCCTGCTGTCTCAGTCGTGCGCTGCCGTCGATTTCCACCTCAACCACGGTTGGAAGGTTGGAATAAAGAAAGGACCGGGCTTCCAACCGACCTTGGATATACTCTTTCTGCCGTCGGTCTCTCTTTCACGGCCTCACTACACCGCCTCTCATCACAACCTTGACCACCGTCCCCTCTCTCTAAACTTGACCTCTGCCGCGGCTTTGCAACTTCCCGGCAGCCTTGTGCGTGATGGCAAGCACTGGCATAACCCCACCTCCCCCTGCCCATGCCGCCATACGACGCTATCCCAACCACGACCCCGATCTCTCTCCTCCGTGACTTCCGGCCCGATATTATCACCTACGTGGGTCATCAAATCAGAGATTATTTTTCACCTTACAGAGTTAGAGGACTTCGATTTGAAGGTTGACTAAGCTCGAGCACGGCGTCACGACCAGATTGGACCACTCGTCGGCATCGAAGGCGGCGATTGAGTCGATGTCGGTCATCAAAATCGACGACGGAAAAAAATTTGTATTTGATTTAAGAGACACAAAATGACCATTATACCCCTCAAGCTAAAGTTAAAAATATGCCACGTCAGTACACAAACAATTTGTAAACGGAAAACTGGATAGAAATATCATGTTCATAGTGTTTTAATAGTTCAAATACCATATTGATAGTTTTGAGAGTTCGAGTGTCAAACCCGTATATACGCAAGAGTTCAGGTACCTCTGGTGAATTTTTCCTTAAAAAAACATAGAGTTCGACTAGTGAACATTATTCCAGGATCCATGTTTGCATTATGCTATACTAGAGAAAACCCGCACTCGATATGTGCGGAACGATAAAATTGAGAGTTTTGGAGAGTATAAACATATTTATAAATATATTATTTTCTGATTTTTTTTTATCATTAAAGATAATTTTAGTAATTCTAATTTTAGTATGTCTAATGACTCCAAAATTTTTCCATGCCTCGCTTTATTAATAGAGAAGTAGCTTAAATGCTTGTGACATACCAAATGACAAATAGGGTCATAAATATGTATATGCTTGAGCCATTCCGTCTCGGTTGTGAAGCTACTTACGTGCCAACATATTAAAGTGTAGTGGTACAATTTGCCAAAATTATGGACCATCATTATTCATCGAGTATTTTTTGGCCGGTTTTGTTATCCTCCTTGTAATCCAACGTCAAAGAAGTTAGGACATTTCGAGACAACTCGAAGATAATCGATTTCAATGGTACCGTATGAGAATGATGTGGGGTTGGTGTGCTCAATAGATGAGGCTGGTATAATTACTTGACATTGATGATTGATGCCCTAAAAATGACTTTGCTATAACCATGATTATTCGTTAAACATCGCAGTCTGCATGATATTCAACAACGACACGAAATATTAAAAAAAGAAGTAAGATTGATGTGTATTTGGTTATATTTTACTGTAATTTTTTTAAGTAAATATTATTTTCATGTGCATATCTCGAAACACCATTTATATATCAATATAGATGATACATCGTATTTTCTATAAAGTTTAGTTGATTTTTATAACATTACTATAAATTTGTATTGTGAATGTCGATCTCCAAATTGTCACATTGGAATGCTGAAATCTTACAATGTGGTTTTTTCAAAATCTTTCATCGATGAAAAAAGTGCTCATATCATTGACACACTCCATACCAAAAAAAGAGAAGCAAATTGATAAAAAGAAATTGGGGGGTCGGCACGTTGTTCTGTCTAATGTGTACCCATCTGTCGTTGTCCGAGACCATCAAGGCAATCGTTCGAGCTCCCCTTCAGGTTGAGATTCAGATTCGGGTTTATACGTGGCATACATACGGAGTCTCAGTAATTTCCCAACACACGACTCTCGTATTTACAGCGCAAAAAATCACCTCTTGCGTGAAAGCCGTATTTAGATAACTTTGACCGACAGGTGAAGAAAAGGAATGTAAATGAGGTGGGTCCCAGGCCCTCACATCAGACGGGTGTCCCCTAATTAGCTTACAAATTAATCCAACCTGTAGGGCCAGTCTTTCTCTGCCTCCTCCCTCCTTGGCAACTCGGACAGTCCCTTAATCCCTCTCTCATGACGCCTAACCCACAGACCGTTCCTCGTCATGTCCTTCACTTTCTCTCTCTCTCTCTCTCCTTAAACCTCCTTTTTCTTTACTTTCTTAATAAAAATCTCTTTGCTAATCTCACCGGGTCTCCATCGCTACTTTATGTCACAGCCAACGTCACACTAACGGACCACGCACCCAATAACGGTTACGGACTCCGTCCAAACGTGGTTGCGGAACTCAAATGCGGATTCCAAAACTGGTTTTGAAAACTTTTGTGGGAAGGACTGTTTCTTTTTGAGAGGCTTATGGAGGGACGACACGTGGAGGTAAGTCAGTTGGACCACGTGGGTCGCAACGTATAAAGGGCCACGTCCCAGAGAGAGTCCTCTAAACTTGATCACGGGTTGGTTTTGCGTGACTAGATTTTGGTGAGGGATGGAACATTCCGGGTAACGGGGGCCATCGGGCAATGCATCATAAATAAAGTGTGGACCGTCGTTTAGTAACATTTTTTGCCATCATACTGGACAAAAATTTGCACAAGCAAGAGGAAACCATTACACACTACATATTATTTTTTCTTATTAAGGTAAAATATAAGATAAAATTCACGATAAATTCAAAGATGAAAAGACTGTCGACTTAACTCAAATTGATTCGGCGATAACTTGAAGATTAGGTACATTTTTTTAACTTATTAATGATTTCAAATGAAATAAGTAGATCATATGATTAATCAATTTGTGAAAGAGTGAAGTCATATCTCATATGCATTTGAATTTGTGAGAATACTAAAAACATAAAAATTAGATATTGTGGCATGTATTCTATCGTTTATTGATATTTTTATAGATAAAATTTAACGGATGTTGGACTTGTCATAATTGATTACAACTTATATATTGTAAACTAAGCAATTTTAGGTAATGTAAAATTTATATTAAGACTGTTATTAAGTAACTAGTTCAACGGGAATCGGGTCAATTTTATATATTGAATATGGGAGCTATGATTTTTTCACAGTGCGAATTCCACTTGTTTGTGTATAAAACGTGAACCAGGTGCGCTCCTTATGGAACAAAAAGGAGAGGAGAGAAGCAAAACAGTCTCCTTATGTAAGATTGTTATGCAAAGGAAAGTAGGGACTTAGAAACTTATAAGAATGTCAACAATGGAGGCAGAGACTCTACGAAGTGGAAAAAAGGAGAGGAGAAAAAATCGAGTCAATGATCACCGTTGTTGGTGTGAGGGGAAAGCAACAAAAATAGGAAAGGAAGACGACCAAACAGAAGCAGCTATTAGGTTTTATCCCCATGCAGCAACGAGATTTAGATTTTAGATAGACCGGGGCACTAATTAATCAAAATCCCTTAATCAAGAAAAATGATATAAATTCAAAGCAACTAATAATTAGAAGGAGAGATAAAGACGGGGAAAGTCGTAGCCTCGTAGTGCACGTAGTATAGTGTATGATAAATAAGATGAGACCAGAATGGGGTTAATTGGGGTGAAGCAAGTCGTTTTCTCTTTTCCAGCGAGGGGTGGTGGACTAGTGCCTTAATAATCCCACTGTACGTCCTAAGGTTCAGAGAATTCGTTGCCATCAAGTCACGGGAGTACTACCCTTACCCTACATGTGTGATGTGTCTAGACTTGGTAGTACATCTATAATCAAATCAGTTAATTGTCAATTTATTATCTTAAAAATTATTTGAGTGTTAATTTATTATTCTAAAATTTTTGTTATTCTAAATTTTTTTATGCCAATTCGTTACCCGAATATTTATAAACCTGCTAATTTACTATATTGTTGTTCAATTACTTGAATTTCGTCGTATACATCAAATTATAAATATTTGAAAGTATTTTGATACTATTCTATTTGAAAGTATATTGATACATCAAATTATAAATTCTCTATTCTATTTATTTGAACAAAAAAAACATAAAAAATTATCAAAAGTATTTAAACCTAGGATAACAAATTGGCTAATTTTTTTGCCTAATTTGATGTATAGGTAACAAATTGGCTAGCAGTGGTGAATCCATAATGAAATGTTTGGTAGGGCTTAATTTAAAGAAGAAGAAAAATTCATGAATCTCGAGGAACGAGAGATGGTTTTTTGGGAAGGATTAACCCATAACACTTGGGATATCAAATAAAGAAAAATAATATGTGATGAGCAAATCTTTTAAGTAGACTTAGTCTAAACCTACGAGTATAGCAACTTAATTAAACTCGGGAGAGAATGCGAGAGCTCGAGTAAGTAGGTAAATAAGTGGGATATTGGCTTATTAGATAATTGGAATGCTATTTTATTTCATTTTTTACCATGTAGTTCATCGTCTATGTGACCGCAACAGCCAAGTGTGATGTTGTGTGGGAGATCTACGAGATTACGAAGGGAGAGTTGAAAAAATAGACTTGAGACGTTTTGAGTATTTGATTAAAAAATTAGGTTATTTATTTCATTTTTTAACTGTGAAGTAAACTAATAATACTAATTTTTTTCATCTCAAAAAACTCATGGACTCGCTCATGTTGGCTAGTATTCAAAATTGTAGGAAATTGACAATTATGCCTAATCAAATTCATTTTGTAGAGTGGTGATTAGTTGATTCGTATATTACATATATATACGTTTGTAACATATCTACTATACGTACACAAATTTTGTATCCAACCCCAAACAATATAATCATACTCCGCAAATGTTCATAAATTGGGCACATATCTAAAACAGAATCTTACGAGATTAATTCAATTTTGGAATCCAAAAATCTACCCTGACACTAAATTATGATAGTTGTGACTAATCATGGGAGTTGGTCAATGGTTACATTCTGTTTTTGAAACTGGGTTGGTAACAATTTGGACAAAGCTAGCTAGTTTTTGTCTTGGTCACCCCTCTACGAACCTTGTGTCTTAGTCAATTGCCACGAAATAGTAAGTTTTTTTTTTTGGCATAAGAAATAGTAAGTTCATAATTACCTTTATTCATGAACTACTATTTTGGTTGTTGGAACATAAAGAGAAAGACTTTGAATGATGTTGAGGATTTTAAGTAAACTATATGCATATAAAAGAAGTTGCAATTATATCCATGATGCTATGTTGCTGTTGCTTCCTCATAGCAAGAGCATCTGGGTTGCGGCCTGTTTTGTCTGGGGCACTAGTTAGTGTTTACTAGTTCATTATGATTAGCATCTTTAAATCCCATTATTATACAAATGGTCTGTGATTAGTGGCACAGGAGTCCCAGTACGTATACAATTATATAGAATTAACAAAGATTTTAGCCTGAATTGCAGTCAACATCAGGGTTTGGTATAATGGACTAAATCAATTTGCTGGTTTCTTAAGCAAATATATATATGCATACTTAAAATCATATTTTTAATTATTGTTGTTTGCACGTACGCGGAGTTCAACATTATCTGATTTATCTCTATATATTAAGAAAAATGACCCTTTAACAGTTATCAGACCATTAATAGTCAAACATTCAAAATATCAAAAAAATATCATTGGTTTATATAGGCGGAAAATAAAAGGAATTAATTAATTAAAAGATAAAATTGTAATTAATCGGGGAAAATTAACAAATTAAATATAAGAAAATGAAAATCACCATTCCTATTTTTTATCTTTTCTATTCTCCCACGGGGTGGGCCTATACTCTAGTAATAGACTAATAGTACATAGTTGAGTTGTTTAGGTAAGTGATCGACATCGTTGGAGAAGTACGTCTCTTTATGACTTGTTTGAATGAATATGGTGTTTATCTCATAATCATAACTATCACGCGAACAAAACATAGTATAAAATATAAATAACTACAACCGAAAATAAAGACGTATTAGTTTTTCTCGGGAATAACTTGTTTCAATTCAAGCTTGAAATCGCAAAGTCTTCTTTATAAAATGTGAAGATCGAGTTGCTAACTATGTGACGTACAATTACACATAATTTTATCGAATTGAACTTGGACACTTAAGAAACATGAATATATATGGACATAAAAAGAGCATAAAGCTAGCTAGATGCATGCATTCTTTGCAGATCTTCGGGAAGAAAAGAGGGGAAAAAAACGTGGTTGGCAATAGTGAAAGTAGCTAAATTTGGCTTCCATGTTTCTAAATTTACTCTCTTAGTTTCTTTCTCCCATAGCCAGATACGTGCTCTGTCTTCTTATTTATGGGTACAAATCAGATTAGAGTGTCAATATAATCAACCCTAATATATGACATGGTCTCTCTTCAGTTGTTCATGTTCTACAAATGACCTCAAAAAGGTCGATCGAGACGATCGTAGCTTAACACTTATAAATTGTGTCTGTGAAATCACAATGACAGTGCTGACCTTTTCAATGGCATGAACGAGGAGGCTAGGTAGCCTGCAGGTCAAATAAAACACAAGATTGCAGTCTTTATTTCTTGTTCATATTTGAGGTGAATGTTTCGACATGAAGAGTCTCATACATTAATTCTTTGATTCTTTGCTTAACCATAGTAAAAACTTTTGACCAAGGCAGTCAGTTCATGAGCTAGTACAAAACTTAAACACAGTAAATTAATGTCACATTTTTCATGTGCATGCATTTTCCAAACTGCAAAACCAACTCGTATTATCACAGTTGAATAATGAAATATAGAGAGAGGAAGAAAATGAAGAGAAATATGCAGAAGAGAACAAAATAACCTTGGTCATGCTTCCTTGTAGTGTACACAAAAGACCAGAGGATCTGATATATCCCACCATCCAGGGAATCATGGCAAGAAATTACAAAAATATTTAATTTTTAGCAGAGGAAAATAGATACGCTTCAATAATGGAGGGGCTATTTGTTTATAAAACCAGAGACTCTATCCAGGTGTCTGCAAATTCTAGGATTATGATTTGGTCTAAATATTCTGTTTGGGCCGACAGTGTATTAAAATTTTCCATTCCAATTAATTATAATTATCATTTCGTTCCAGTGGCTGTTCAGCTAGATAGTCACATTGCTAGTACATCACAGCTGCATATTTAAATCATGTGAATCATGTCGGGAAATTATACTAATTTCTGTATTTATGGTGTTTTATTGACCAGAATTAGAGTTAAGATAATCCATTAACAATTGTTTTCAATCTTGTACAACATGGCCGGAATTTTAGACGTACATGTTTTGTTTATCTGTAATTTGCCAGTGTCATCTTCAATTCTTAATGAAATTGTTTTAGTTATCTTCTTCATTGTTAATGACTCAAATCGGACTCGGAGGTTTATCATGTTTATATTGTTTATGAGTTGAAATGGAACTAGCTAGCTAGGCATAACAATTTGGTACAGGACACAGGTGTATGTCCGAGGAGGAACAACACAGATGCTATATATATATATATATACACATGTATGCAAACTTTTGTTTTATGAGAATTGAGAAAGCATACAATTACACGGTTACACCCTCCTCCAGTTTTATGTGACAGATTACACGTACATTACAAACGAAGGTTAGGCACCGGCTTCACCTAGTCCGATCCCCTCCCATTTCTTTGCTCCTACGTATACCAGGACCAGGTGTTGACTCTTGACGAGTGAAGTTCTGAAGAACTGGCCGGCGGAGATGGTTTGATCATCGATCTATTTCCTAGAGGACGATCGAGGAGGAACACACGTTGAAATTCATAATGGCTGCTGCTTTGGCAGTTTGGCTTTATTTTAGGAGGCTATGAATCGAGAAAGTTGTAATCTTGAACTGCTGGTTTATGTAATGAAATGGAAACCATGACCTATGAAGGATTGATTTACAGTTCATGGTTCAACTCACCATCTCAATTGATAGTGTGTGGCTATTATTCACCTGCAGCCTAAGATTTAAAAATCTGCCTTGTAGCTCGTAAGAATTAAAAAAAAATGTTAGGTAAGGTGCTGGTTTGTTCTGCAGGTGAAAATCAATCACAAATGAAGTTCAAGCTAGAGAACATTTTCGGATCACAACAGGGCTTGTACAAGACATAAAAGAGGAATGAAAAAAGAGATGTAACCGTGAATTAGTAAGATCGTGACATACATTACTACTACTTGTGCTGGTTATAAGTGTATAGATAAAGTTCCCGGAGGTTGCATGAGCTTATATATATCATCCTTTTCTAGTAACGAGTAACCACCACAACCATGTGATTTGTCAAGAACATCACATATCAGATGCTCCTCATCGATGCTATATCAGTTGGTTGACCAAGTATATTGATTATCTGCTGACATCCCATATATAGCAGAATTTTGCTGCCATTGTATATAGCACTTCTCGATCACCATGTAACATAACTCAAAATTATAGCCAATGAGAAGTCTTAACACTTTCTTCAACCAGGGCAAACGCATCAGTGAACACATCAATATATAGTCCACTTTTTCAGATCGATCTCCTGCAGAAACATGTGATATGTGGACATATACCTACTTAATCATCTTATTACGTATGTGCTTAACCAATCAGAGTCGCAAAACAAGTTCTCATCGCCAACACCAAAGCATAGACCACTTAGCAAGTAATAAGTTCGATAACCAGCCTGAGTCCTGATTCAGAATCAATTCCACTCACGCGCCCGAATGAGAAGTTGTCAGAGAAACACTTAAGCAAAAGGGTAGGAACACTAATCCCATATTGAAGAACTGGCAAGGGTCCTAACCTCAACCACCTTTATAAGCCTGGCGGTTCAGCATTAATGATACACATTCACTACCCTTTTATGCTGTTACTCTGTTAAGATTACATCTCGTTACTGATTTAGGCATCGGAGGGTTAAAGACAGGCAAGTTCGGTCTCTCCTTAGCGGTTGTCCATCTTAGCAGTGCAAGCAACTGACAAAGAGGGAGCGTAACGTGGTAGCGAAAACAAACACCGAAAGCGAAACCTGCGAACAATCACTGACAACAATTAGCGAAAGTGAACAATGGAACCCGGAAAGTGAATCAATCATTATTATCCCCGTTTCAATATTCGAAACATTTAGTAGTTTCCGATATTAACATTGACTCCGTTTGTGAGAAACCATACCAGAATTATTTTTTCCAACCACGAAGCAACCAGCGAAAACAAGTCACGAAACATGGATACGTTCCGATCTCTCGACATGACGACAAACAAGCAACAAGATATCCTCCACCTAACCCCGGGTACAGACGAGACTGTAGAAGAACCCGCGCTGGTACAACGGGAAGGCAAGCAACATATCACAACAGAGCAAGAAGCGACAACGGTAGTGGAAAGGCGCTTCAGTGAGATGGAGCAAAAGTACGAGCTGACAATGCAGAAATGCATGGAGCTCGAGAGAGCGAGAGAATTTGAGCATCAGCAGTACATGCAGGCCGAATTTAGGTTGAAGGCAATAGAGCAAAGTGATGCCTAAACTCTTGAAATTATATTTACGTGATGCTTAGAGCCATTTTCCATCATTGCTCCTTTTATAATGATAACGTGACATTTTTTTTTTCAAAAAAGAGGGAAAAAGACTGTAATACGATTTTGTTATTGTTTCTTTTTTAATTTTTAATTTTGTTTTTTCCTATATTTCTCGATTTCTCTCTCTCTCTCTCTTTGATCTCCTGATTTTCTCTCTATCCTCTCCATCTCTTACTCGTCGTTGAGTTCGCTAGAGGCGAACCACCCAAATGTAATCGATTAACTAAGTAATTTTTGAAAACCCTTATGATTTTTATTTTTATTTTTTATTTTTCTTTTCTTTTTTGATTTCATTTTTTTCCTTTTTTTTATTTTTTTATTTTTCTTTATTTCTCTCTCTCTCTCTCTCCTGATTTTCTCTCTATCCTCTCCATCTCTCACTCGTTGTCGAGCTAAAAATACTTGCCAATAAGTTAGTCTCCCTGACACTATGAAGGCTCTCCCATGTGCTTGCACCGGGAGAAGTTAAGGTTTGAGGACATGTTGAGTCTATTGAATGCGTTGAAAGGTGGGAATGAGTATGGTGAGGTCAGGGAGAAGCTGGTGACCCTATAACAATGGCTGCACTTGAGGGCAGCACAACTGGGCTTCCCAATTTGCTCTCGGGAGGTGCGGCGGTTTTAAAGCGGTCCTGACTCGGCGATGCCGATATCTGGGTCTTGGTGGCGATTGGGTCTTTCATTGACCACGAGGCCGAATTGTCCAACCTTGATGGCCGCTACTGTAGGGGCTCGCCCTCTGTTGTCGACCTGGGCTGAGAGCTAACGATTGCAGCTGTGGTCTGAGCCGGAGGCTGCCGTGAGACGACCGGTGGGGCTGAACTTCCTTCGAGCACATAAGAAGGTTGTTGGCGAACGCCCACCACGTGCTCGGCTGAAGGACGAATTGGACTCGCTGTATTGGGCTAGGGTTTTGGTCAGGGCGTTGGGCCTGTGGACCAAGCTTAATATGGGCCTCTGGAGGTTTTTGTTAACTGCTTTTATTTTTCAATTTTTTTTTATTTTTCGATGATTCAACCGTCATCCTCTGCTATATATCATGTTTTCTAACGGTACGGGTGGAGATTATGGTGACGATGGAAGAACAAACCATACAAGGAAACCAAGTGGAATTACTTGCTCCGACAAAAAATAGAAAGCCGAACATCCAAAATTCACTTGGTGTTGCAAAGTTCCAAACATCCAAATTAAAATTATATACATTTTTTTGGTTTTGAAATTGAAAAATAATGAATCGTTAAGAACGTAAGAATGATAGGATGCAATCATGTTTAATCCCCCGGCTTTAATTGCAGTCAAATCCATGAGGAGACAAAAGCAACAAAATGCAAGTTTTAGTCTTTTAGATGTCCACGCTCCATAGACGCCGCCTGCATATCCCACAACCTTTCTTCTCAGCTAGATGTTGTAACCCGCTGCCTAAACCCAGTGGTGGATCCAAATGGTAGGCTACTCAGGCTGTAGCCCGATCTATTTGAAGAGGCAGATACAAATTCATATACCAAGAGATAGAAAGACATATCTAAGTGCTCAGTTGGCTTAGCTTGTGCGCATCATGCATGGTTTGCATGTATTTATGCAGCTCTCGTCTTTTCTTTTTTTTTGAGGTGTTAAGGGTAATCCAAAGGCTTCCTAGGCCTAGGACAAATTCTTCGGCCCATGTGAAATGGTCCAACTGTGCATTGCAGTATAGTGACTAGCTACGTTTATAATTCAACAAACACATTTTGACGTCGTCAGTATTCGAACGCATGACGTGGGGGTTCCATATCAAACGTTCTCGTGGTGTGACTCAATACTTCCACTGAACCACTTGCCGCGGTTGCTCTCTTCTTCCTTGGTTGAGTTCTTTCTTTTTTAATTCATTTTTTCTTCCATATATTTCTTCTTTAATTTTCTTCTGTCTTTATTTTGGTTTTTTCATTTAGTTTATTGTCTTCTCTTTTTAATGATGTTATATATTTTTTCTTTAGGTTTCTTGTTTTTTTTACAAATAATATGTTTTTCAATTTGATTTTCTTATAGTGTTCAAATCTCTTAATGTTGAAAGACATATGAAACTGGAAATGTTTATATCATAATTTGATGTTGTGTTATGTTGCTACTTTTGTAACTTTTATCGTTACAAACCTTTTAAAAAAATCGTGCGTTGCATAGTACAACCCTCTCGGCTTTGAAATCCTGGATCTACCCCTGCCTAAATCCAACCATAACTTGACCAACAACCCAACGCAAAAACGTCCTTCCCACAACCCAGTTTATACATGTGCCTTCTTAAATCTCGAGGAATAGTTTGAAACCATATCACCCTTGATGAAATCCCTAACCTCTAGTTCCGCCCCAACGTGTCCAGGTGGTACAACTTCGGAATGTTCATGTACGCCATCTTATTTTGCCTGAGTCTCGTCGTCGTTGACCCGCAACACCACGTATAAATTCACCGTCAAAGGCCGACCATCGTTGCTGAGTCTCGACTCTCGAGGAACGCTCTCATCGGGAATCAGATATATGTGGGTTTTGGTGGGCCCTATCTAGTAAATTTATTTTTACAACAATTCAATTTTTGTGTAGTAACCATTTACTAACTAACGATTGCAAAGATATGTTAATTTGGTGCAAGCGCACCCGGTGCATTGAAGATGCTCTCGTCAAAGTAATGTATGTGGTTTGTGTTGGAATAAGATGAAATTTAGAGAAGAAGACTCTATTGATAATTGATATTTTACATTGATGTGTAGAATATATGGTCTATATATATGGACTAAATTCTAGTTCATACAGGATATAGAGATATTACTTACTTGATTACCAAGTAATAGGATTCCTGATTACATAATATATTCTACATCTAAATCTACATAAGGAAAGATTATCACACTATAAAATATCTTGCATACTTCAACACTTCCCCTTTTGATGTCCTGACGAGAGCGTAAACGTCCTTTGGTAGACTTCATCAATGGTGGTAGGCTTCAGCAATTGTGTCCCACCAAAAACCTTGTCGAGTAACAAATTCCTTGCAGGAAAAATGTTCTCGAACGAAGTAAAAACTGAGAGTAATCTAGCCATATCTTGACTTCATTGTTGCCTCGTTAAAACCTTATCCAAGTATCAAAACTTTGTGGGAAAAACAAGCTTGGTAGGAAAAAGAGTACAACAAAAATTCTTCACAGTCCATCTATGATACGTCGTGTCTAACTTCAACTCCCCCTGAAGTTAACGTCTCTCCTTCAGGCATTCCAAAAGAGTAACCCCTACACGAGATGTAACATCGTCCATAGGAGTAATATCACATGGAGGTGGACTTTAAACACAAAATGCTTATATGAAACACTCATGCATAAAGTGTTTTTCATATTTACTTGAGCAGAGACTACCCAACTGAACTCAATACACTAAATGTAGAGGTTAGTTCAGAATTTCTCAACTTAAAGCAACTAATTTGGGATAGCATTGGGACGATAAAAAAAAGAATCATCCTTAACTCAGTAAACATTCATCTAACCTTAGGTGAGAGGAGTTTTGAAGCATCAAACAAATAAAATGAGGAAACACAAGAAAAACACATAAGAGTATCGATGCGTGAGGTATACGAGTGAGAAACCCGCGTTGCGTGGGAGCGCGTGCAGCGGTCTGAGGTTGCCAACTTATGACCGCGGCCAGCTTCCGGTGGTGGCCCGTGAAGGTTGTTGCCGGTGCTGTGTAGCGGTGCATGCATGGCCAAAGCAAAGCCACAGCAAGATTTCTTGTTTCACTTCAAGTCTTTTGCTGATTGTATGGTTTATACCAACATGACTTTGAATACGAGGTCTAAACTCATATTTTGTTTCTCTTAGGATACACTATATTTCACGAATCCAGAGGCCTTGGAACTCCAACATGGAAACCCACTTCGTAGAACATGGCTTACCATCAAGCTCACAAGTTTCACGGATGATAATGTGCAATCTAAGTATCTCGACAATAGAAGAAGATGACTTTTCTAGTATCAAAGTCAAGGACTTCTCTTAGTTAAGACCATGAGAACTAAGAGGACCTTTCCGGTCAAGATTTATGAATGCTTTACCAGAGCACTCATCAAAATCCAGAAACTCATGTATGTGAACACAATATGTTACTCGATACTTTGTATCGACATACACATGATCCTACATGCATCTCAAATGGTCACCTATAGGCAACCCTTACCAATTCCAACTTCAAGCTAGGTGAATGAGGTAGACCGACATGACTTCATACTCATCAAAGAGTCCAATATGAGGTAATGTCTTCTCCAAGTCTTGATGATAATGTATTCAGATCCTTGAAATAATTGTCACACTGTGAAAGAAGGGATCAAGGTATTTTCTGCTACACTAGTTCCTTGGAAGTACTACTAACAGTCATGAGAGGTTAGGAATTGTGAGTTCCTACATCAATTAAAATGTAGTGAATATGTTTTCAATCAATGGAGAAGATACTCAACATGAAAAAGATCATTGCCTTTAATCACCGACGGTTGAAGACGTGTGATGAAAACTTCCATATGAAAACTTCATGTTTCACACGTTTCTATCTCAAGGTAGAATGGAGAAACTAAATCCCATTACTCTTCCTTGATCTAGTGAATAATTAAATTCAACTTCAATCGAATTTTCAAGTTCCTTAGTTTTTGTTGCCTTATCTAAATGAGTACATCGTCAAGAACGCTTATAGTTATTACGAGATCCAAGTCCAATGTACATGCGCATGTAACTAACTAGTTTCAAGTGTCTACTACGGATAAGTTAAATCTAGAAACAGTTGATTGGTATGGATCGAATAACAATGGTTTTGAGGATACATGTCATAGATGAAAAACTCCCCCTAATCAAGAGTCATGGAATCACCCGAACCGTGGCATCACTCGGTGCACAAGTCGGCGGCCAAGCCCGCGATACGTAGGTCTCCTATAGTGGACCAGCCAACGGTGACCCCATCTAGGCTCCTCTCCTAGAATGATTTAGGTGCATGTATGGTATTGTACTTTGTAGCACATTTGGTATTATGAGAACAACATGCATTGATTATCACCAAGTTTGGATTCAGTTTTGGACACTGCAAATCCTGGATCTCAATGAGACAGAGTGGGGTTGGACCCACAACAATTCCTATCATTTCTATTAAGAACTTTGTTCCTATCTCCCCCTAAACCGGTGAAATACTGGCTCATTATAGTGATTTAATTACCAATGAATTCTCATATGCAATACATACACACAGATTGTCCTACCATAGATGAGAGAACGGTCTTTTGTCCCCCAAATATCTCAACTTTTCCTCTTTGATGGAATGAGGTTAATTTTTCATCAACTTACGTTAATTCACGTGTCTATTTCAAAGTTTATGGTGAAAAATGGTTGAATCACTCATAAAACTTAAATTGTAGGCCACCTAAGTGTTATGAATGTAAGCTAGAACACTCGATTGCATAAACACAATTATCGAATTCAATCATGTCATCATAAGATTCCATGAGAACCGATATAAACCCTTTCAAGAATATTTTTTACGGATGTGTCCAACGATTATAGTTGGTACTTCCTATAATAGACAATATTCAGGAAACTACGAGTTTAGCGTATAGACGTAGATGATTAAAGTAATCGACATGACCAATGTCGTGACTTTAATTAGATTCTTAAGTACCCGTGCAAGACAGTGTACAAAATGTTCCATCAATCTGAGTCTACTTTAATTAATGGTCTTGATTTTCATAGCAAAAAACTGTTTACATAATTCGAATAAGTAGTCGAAGTCGAACTGTGAGATGAATTTAGACTCTAATTAATTCGTCAACGTTAAAGGGGGATACAACGTCGGTAATTTATTGATCTAGAACATTCACTTGGTAATTAGTCAAGGTTATATTCGGAAAATTCCTTGAAAGTATACCGATAATTTAAGTGACAAGTGGGGTTATCGTGCAGTTTACAGTCATCTTGCTATGTCAGCATTGATTTTTGCATGTCACTTTTGACATATTGCCACGTCAGCAAGCAACAGATCAAAAGAATTGGGCTTGGCCCATTTCTGACTAACCAGGCCCAAGACCAAAGGTCTGGCCCGTTTTGCTTCTTATCTGACCTTGGTCAACAATCTGGACCTGACCCGGAACCAGGCCCGACCCGTTCCAAAACCCAATTGATTTTTGGGGATTAGGGCTCCGACCTGGTTCGACGGCAGAGCTAACAGTGTTTTCTCGCGGTGGAGGCTCGATGCAAGGGCCGACTAATCACGCGGCGATGCGGCGGTGGAAGGAGACCCGCGAAATCGTGGTCGGAGCCGATCGATTAACTCAGTTTCCATCGAATTTTCGATTTGGATTTTCGTCAAAATCTCTTGTCGGAGGCGAGGGGTTTTGGGAAGGAGGAGAGCTCGGCCGGAGTCTCGAGCTCCATCGGTGTGGCGTCGAACACCTTCATCCACGGTGGGGGGTCGGTCGTTCCTAATCGGAATCGATCGATTTCGCGCGATCTCGAATCCGAGATGATTCGATCTCGATTTCGGTTGAGGAAGGTCAATCCTCCGACACCGTAGGTGGTGAGTTGCTCCGAGCATCGGCAGGGTTCCTCCGATCGGTCATCTGCGGTCACCGAAGGTGATTTGCCGGAAAATCCAATCGGTCGGACTCGGGTGTCAAGGTTTTCATCTTGATGCCACGAGTGCGATTCCCGAAATAATTGGAGGGCTCAGATGCAATATATTAGTTTTTGAAACTTTTGCGTTTCAGTCTCTGCACTCTCTGTTTTCCAGAATTTAGCAATATCTCAAAATAATGATGTGTTCAAAGTCTTTTTGGAGTTCTTAAAGTTCTTTAATCGTATCAAAACTAGAAACACATAGTTTTGTAAACTGATTTCATAGAGAATACAAGATTTTTTTGGTGGTGATCTCATGTCGTAAACATAGTCATCTATTTTAAGAACAATTAATTAATGGTTCGATAAAAACACAAATCATTCAAAATCTAACAAAAAGTACATAAAGTCCATAAATGATATACCAATACATAATCCGATAAGTAAAAGTACATCATCAAATCAAAAATGGGGGCCCTAGGCGAATTTTTTCTTCGGAGATCTCACCTTTCAGAATATGTATGTAATATTTAAAAGAAGTAGCTAAAAAAAATTTGGATAAAAATTATTTCAAAATGAGTAGCTGATCAAATATAATCCGATCAAAATATTTTTTTTAAACAAGAAGTAACTATACAATTAAATGTATTTTGATTATGAGATTACTTTTAACTCTAGCTAGTTACCTTGTAAATATTGTTACCTTGAGAAAGAAAGACCATTTGAAAGAAGAAACATGAGAATGGAGAGGATGGGATGATGTACCAAATGTGGTGGAAGATGAGTTGTTGTTAGAAGTTCAATGACATTTGAAAGCAACAGAAAATAGGTGTCACTTTTGGTTATTGATACCGTGGCACAACGCTTTGTCAAATCCAAAGAACATGAAATGCCATATTCTTCTTCTAAACACGATTCGATCATTGGTCATATGTCTTGCATTTTGTTTTCTGCACGTACAGGATTGAATCATCGGTTATCTATGTTGTTCTAATTAACACTAACAATAGTGAGTTTTAAGCGCGCAGTAATTAACTTAGTAATAATGGCTTTGAAATCTAAAAGGGCGAAGCTAGCTAGCTAAGTGTGTACCGTGTTTTTCATCGAACAAGGAAGGGAAGGAAACCTGATCTTCGAGCTCCATGTACTCAACTTTCTCCATCATCGCTCGTAGCCCAAAAGAGAAGATGATGTGATACGATGCGTCTCAAATAGTTAATTACGCTCAGAATCCTAGTAGTATACCAACTGATCGATCGAGGACACAACATAACTAGTCTCATTTAGGAAACTCATACTCCTCGAAAAGGTGTCTGTCTACTGTGTGTCACTGTGCCGCTCGTTACAGCCTTAGAAAAAAAGGAAGAAAAAAAAACAAAATTGTCAGTGAAACGATGAAATGCCTTATTATCGTTACCTTTTCTTGTGTCAAGGAGAAAGGTGGGTAGCACTCTCATTATATTTAAACTTTTTTTTTGTCACAAGGAAGCCAGAAAAAAGGCCTAAGCGAAAAGAAAGAAAAAACAGAAACTAACCCACAGGGCCGATCACTGTTCTCCTAGTTCTAACATAGCCTCCTAGATCATCTAGGAAATCTCCGGCAACATGAGGGGGAGGGTCGCTCAAGATCGCAGTGCCAACATCATGAGACAGAGAATGATTAGCCAAACTGTCTGCTATCATGTTCATTTCCCGGTAGATATGTCTAATATGGACTTTCTCATACTTCAACAACAATTTCATGCAATTCAGCAAGGAAACACCAAGAGGATGAGTTTGAGGGTCTCTAAACTTCATCAAATGCACCAAAACAGCAGAGTCAGACTCAACTTCCAGGCATTTAAAACATTGATCAAAAGCTAACTTGATGCCATGATAGAGATCCCAAACTCCAGCCTCCAAAACACTGTCAGAACCAATATTGGCCTGGAAACCATAATACCAATCCCCTCTCCAATCACGAATGACTCCACCAACACCAATGAGACCCTCAGTATTTCTAGAACCATCAATATTCAGCTTACGAAAACCTGGAGAGAACTTCTTCCAACATAGCTCACTGATACAATAATTATTACCATTCTGCTTAGCAGTCTTTGAATGAACTCCATGCCATTCCATCATAGCTTTGGTGATAACCACAACAAGATCAACAAGAAATTGGAAATTGAACTCAAAAACACACTTTTTCCTCCATTTCCAGATATACCAACACACCATTATAAAATAATTGCACTAGTTGACTCCACCACAAACACTGATCTTACAGTGCAATTGAGCATCAATCCACTCATTCCAATTTAAGGAAAAGGATATTCTGATAGTAGCAAGCCTACTAATTGAACTCCAAATTGCTTTAGCATGGTTGTAATCCCTGAAAAATGTGCAATTACCACATAGAGAACAAATAGAAGAGGAAGCCATATGTCTTCTATGTCTCTGCACATTGGTTAGAATCTTCTGATATACCACTGACCATAGGAAAGTTTTGAGTTTGGGAGGCATATCAAATTTTCATATCCGCTCCCATTTAGGTTGACTAGCAGAAAAGTAAAAAAAAAAAAGTAGCATAAGCAAATTTCACTGAAAACTTACCATTAGGATCATGACCCTAAATTCTCACATCATCATCACATCCCTCAAAACCAGGAGACACTCTAAGAATTTTGAGGATAATCTCAGGAGGAAGAACAGTTTTGAGAAGAGCCACATTTCAGCCCTCATTATCCCACATATCACATATCACACACCAACATATCTTCATTAATTAAAACATTAGAGAGAGCAAATTCACTCAACTTCTTATTGCATAGCCAAAAATCACTCCAGAACTTCACTTTTTGTCCACTTCCAATCCTCCACAGCGACTCTTCTCTCAGGAGAGAGGCACCATGAGCCACTCCCCTCCAAGAACTAGAACATTCAGGAGGAATAACATAACTATGATAAGATAGCCTTATTCTTTAGATACTTGTGCTGATAAACCTTGTTCCACAACCCACAATCCTTTTGCAAAATCCTCCAACTAGAGTTAGCCAAAAGGGCATGGTTCATCTGTTGATTTTTTTAACACCAAGACCTCCAAGACACTTAGGTTGACAGATAGTCTCCCAGTTAATCAAGTATACCTTCTTCTGCTCAACAGTGTTTCCCAATAGAAAGTCCTTATTAAGCTTATCAAGTCTGTCACACAAATCTATAGGGAGCTTAGCAGTGCACATAGAATAAATAAGGACGACACTAGTCACATACTGGATAAGAGTAAGCATTCCTGCCATACTTAAATGACTACACTTTCAATTAGCAAGCCTTCCCTCCACCTTGTTTAAAGATTAAAATAGGTAAACTTATTGACCCTAATATAAATGAGAGGTATACCAAGATATTTACCAAGGTCAGATGTAATTGGCCAACCACATATGCCACTCACAGCAGAGGCCAAATTGGAACTAATATTGGGAGAGCAAAACACCGTAGACTTCTCATAATTCACAATCAAACCAGACTGAGCACAAAATATCTCCAAAACATCCTTAATCACTCTGGCTTGAGAGGTAGAAGCTTCTGAAAATAAAATAAAATCTTCAGCAAAGAAAAGATGTGAGATCTTAGGTCAAGTTTGTGAAGATTTCACAGGCTTCCACAACTTCCTTTGAATAACATCATAAATCAAATGAGAAAGTTTCTCCATACATAAAACAAAAATGTAAGGAGAAAGTGGGTCACTCTGCCTGATACCCCTATGTCCAATAAAAGGTTCAGTCAATTCACCAATCAATGAAATCTGAAAACTTGTAGAGGTAATACAAGACATGATAAGCTTCACTAGATCAGGAGGCAACTGAGCTTCTCTCATCACAAGCAAAATAAAATCCCAAGTAAGCCTATCATAAGCTTTAGATATGTCAATCTTCCAAGCCATAAAACCAAGCTTCCCAGAAGACTTTTTGAATTTATGTTGAACCTTTTGAGCAACCAGAATGTTATCACTAATATGTCTCCTTGGAATATAACTAACTTGACAAGGACTAACCAGCATCTGCATTGTAGGTCTCAATTTTTTCATAATTAACTTGGAAATAATATTGTAAATGGTAGAACATAAGATGATACGCCTGAAATCCTTCATCAGCTGAGGGCCATCTGTTTTAGAAATTAAGGCAATGATAGTGTGGTTGAAACCCGTAGGAATGGAGCAAGACAGAAAAGCATCACTCACCACTTTACAAATATCAACAGCATAAAGAGACCAATGATGTTGATAGAATAAAGCAGGGAACCCATCAAAACCAGGAGCTTTGTACCCTCCAATAGCAAAAATAGCTCTTCTAACATCCTCATTAGCGATAGCATGACACATATCATCCATCATATCCACACTAATAATAGGAAACAAACAAGACATAGGGAAATTTGAAATTATCTCAGGCTGAGCAAAAATGTCAATGAAAAAATCATTAGCAATTATCATCAGATCCTTAATAGCAGTGAACCACTTCCCACCACTGTCAAAGAGACCTTCAATCTTGTTCTTCTTCCTCGTTACAATAGTGGTCAAATGAATTAACTTTGTGTTTTGATCACCATTATGAACTCATTTATTTCTGTACTTTTGTTTCCAGAAGAGACATTACTGAGCTAGAGTTTTCTCATACTCATTAATAAGTTGAGCCCCTAACTTCACCAAAAAAGGGTTATCACTTGTATCTCTAGCCTTCTACAAACCACCAATTCTTGCAAGAAGTCTCTTATTTTTTTGAAAAAGGTTCCCAAAAACAAAAGTATTCCAAGTAGAAAAAGCCTTAGACAACTTACAAATCCTACTTGAAAAATCACTCTCCAATCCTTGCCAAGTACTAGAGACAAATTCATTATACTCAGTATGGGACATCCACGTTGCTTGAAATCTGAAAGCTAACTTATCTCTATTTATATAATTATTGGAAGCCAGCTGCAGTAAAATGGGACAGTGATCATATTTGGTCTCTAGTAAATGCCTAACAAAAGCCTCGGGAAACAAAGATCTCCAAGCACAACAACAAAATGCTCCATCCAAGCGCTCTTTAACTCTATTGTTAGCCCAAGTATACTTTGAACCTTTGAAACCAAGATCAATGAAAGCATTCTCACTGACCCAATCCGTCAAAGCTCCAAATCTGCCAGCATAAGGACCACAACTCTTATCTTCAGTATAAACTAATTCATTAAAATCTCCTATGAGGACAACAAGTAGACTATGTCTCACATAAACATTACTGAGATGAGGCCACAAATTCCTCCTGGAGCTATTGATAGGACTAGCATCAAATGTAGTTAATAACCATTCAGAACCTCCCACCTTCTTGACTTTTACAATAACAACTTTGGACATATACAACAACCTCATCAACAGAAAGGATAGTAGACCTCCATAAAATTCAAATACCTCCAGAAAAACCCAAAGCCTCTTTAATAGTAAATTTGTCAAACCCAAGTTGGCCAAAAAACTTTTTATTTCTAGACTCTAGGTTCACAAATCACCAAGAAATCAACATGATTAATCTTCACCAAATTAGAGACAACATTTTTGAAATTGTCACCCCTTACACCTCTAGCATTCCATGACAAGATCTTTGTCATAAAACCAAACTAGAGAGGTGGGTTTGAGACCCCAATAAGGCAGAAGTCATATCCTCCTCAGGAGCAGGAGGAGTAACATCATCCATAGTTACAAGACTATTGTCATGGAAAACTTTATCAATAAAAGTCTCCACATCTTTGGAACCAACAACCTGCTCCATAGGACAATGACCAAATAAGGCAGCTCCATCAGAATTGTTACCAATGCCAATAGAGTTAGGAGCAGTCATTGGCACACCACTAAGAAAGCCTATCTACTTACCTTCACCACCTATATTCTTCTTAGGAACAGTAGAGTTCCCAGTCCTTTTCATCCCAGCATTAGGTCTATGCACTTCCATCAAAATACTATGTCTCAAAACAGTCCCATCCATAGAAGCAACCCCATCAAATGACAACTTCTTGGCAACAGAAGCTATCTTTTGATTGTTTGAGGCTCCATTACTCTTCACACATTTCCTTTGGTACTTAGAAACAGGAACACCAGTATCACCCTACTCTTATTAGTCACATCATTCATAGGTGCCCTAGTTTCCTCAGTACCCTTCAACCTAGTAATCACTTGACTAGACTTGAAAACTTCCTTGGAATTAACAGTGGACACACTAGTCACCTTCCCATTCACTCCCTTCTTATTCCTACCTCGACTAGGAGGGTTACTGATAGCTTTCCCAATCACACTAGGAAACACAGAGCTGGCTCTTTTACTAGAGTGAGCACCAATAGGATCTTCCACATTAGTCATTCCCTCCTCAACATTCTTAAAAACATTAAATCTGGAGCCTCCACCTCCACTGGTCTTGCCTACACCACTAGCAGCTTTCTTCTAATTTTTGTAACTCATAATCATCCACACCCCAATGTCTTCCTTATTCACTTCACTAGCCATTGTGTCAGTACTCATATGAGCAGAGTCCTCCTGATTTCCTGACAAGTTATCCTTAGTGCCAGAAGCTACAACCATCTCCATGCCAGTTTCAGTGCTAGGTACACCCTCGACATCCTTAGGTTGCACCACATTAGGACATTTGTCCTTGACATGACCAAAATATCCACATTCAAAATAAATGAGAGAAATTCCCTCATACACAACATGGTAGGATATTCCCTCAACTTCAACAAATTGCTTGAGAGGTTTACCTAGATTAACCACCACACATAATATGACAAATCTTCCCCTAGACTGTCCCAAGGTCATTGGATCAATCCTCACCATGTCTCATAGAGTGCCACCAATTTTGTTCAGAGTAAATATTTTGTAGAACTTTACAGGAAGATCTACAATCCTAACCCAGAGAGCTATGCTCCAAATTTGCTAAGTCAAAGGATTAAAATTTGGCCTCCACCGTTTAACCACCAAGGTTTGCCCAGCTAGGATCTAAGGCCCTCCACAAAGAGAATTAGTCATGTCCTCAATCAAGTTGAACTTCACAATGAAAAATATCATTGGGTAGATCAATTAGCTTCCAGCCCCCTTTCACTTGCCATTTTTTCCAAAACCCCTGCAACATGAATTCAAAGCTCGAAGTAGAATTATGTCTACCCATCAGTTTCACCACAACGACATAACGCCACTCAAGGGCAAGCTTCTCATGAACCCTAGCAGAGAAAGTAACATTGGCACCATGGTTGCCTACAGAGTAGGTACAATCATCATCACCCAAGTTCTCCTCATACATCATTGACTCATGATATTTCGAAATATGACTAAGTAATTTGTTAGCATAAGTCATACAAGCACTCGGTCCCCCAAGAACACCCCTATTCGATTCATCCATCCTCAGTGCATCCAGATCTGCACAGACATCATCATCAAACTTCGACCTCTTTCGTTGTTCCAAACCACTCGAATCCCCCTCGCCACAGCCCACTGGCTGCTCAGAGAAAACGAAATCCCCAAGCGCCACAACTGCACGCCGGAGACCACTAGATTGCACATAAAATCAAACTCAACGGCCACCCAATGGGTAACCGAGATGGGTAACGGTACGAAAAGCAGAGAATAAGAGAGAGCACGTGAGGCGCGTTCCACTAACTGCTTCCACTTGATATGAAACTGAATCATTGTACTAAAACTTTACATAGGAGAATTTCATCGAAGATTTCATGCATACTTTGTACCAAAACTTAATTTTACAAGTTTGCAACAGAATTGGAAGATTGTTGGAGGGAAAATGGATCGGCTGATCTTATATGGTGGATTAAACCGATTAATGGTGTCGGTATTGAGGCAATATTCTGATAATTAAAATAAAATAAAATAAAATTGGTTAATGGCTTAAAGTTCGATCGGGTACTCCCGCAAAAAATTTCTCAAAAGAAAAAAAAAAATACACATCTCAAAAAGTGATTGCACAGAATATACACAAGGAAGATTCCAGATCACCTCATACGGAAAACATTATGATCTGATTGCAAATTTACAGTATAATCTACCACATGAAGGACATGCAGGGAGTTGTGTGCCCGAAGGAAGGCAACTATCTAGACCTACGTACGGTGAGGATTAATCACACCTCATCTCAACGTATCGATCGCAACACTTCTAGCTTTTATATATAGTACCTGGAGCGCGCTGCAAATCTACACTGATCTACATCTATGACACATTTTGTTATCTGCACTCGTGTTCCTTATCCCCTTACTTTTCCTTGCATGGCATCATCTGCCTGTGTTTGTCAGCATAGAAAGCATCCCATTGTCAATCAAGGCTGATTCCGCTACAAGCATCGATGGTGTTTTACCTTCTCTATCACTGGCTTGAGGGTCTGCTCCTCTGCATTTGAAACAATATTGGCAGTACAGTTTGAGAGGCCATTTGCAGACAAATACGTAGCTCCGCTCATATATATAAACCAACAAAAATGTTACTTACCTCGCAAGAAGCATCTTTGTAATATCAGTATTCCCTCTCATAACAGAGTAATGCAGTGGCGTTTGTCCTTTTGAATCAGAAGCATTTAAATCTGCACCATACTGTAAAAGTAGCTCTACCATGCCAATATCAGTAGTTTCGCAGGCTAGGTGAAGCATCGAACAACGCTCAGAGGTGTTTACTATGACGCGATCTCCATTTTGATTCGATGAATTTAGATTACTGGAGGAAGAAGGCCTGTCTATAGAACTATCTGCAAAGCGGCCAAATGGGTATCAGGTCTTTGATCACATTCTATTTTTTTGCATATCAAGAATCTAAGGGGCATACCACACAAATCTTTCAAGTATATAGCATTAACATCAACTTCAGAGCTGACAATATAGCTGTAAACAGCTTGCTTGTCATTAGTCTGGATACATTTCCACAGCTGTTGCTGCACTGGGTGGATCATCCCATTGTTCTTTCTACTGCGAACAAATCGTTTTTCTGCATACTGGATTCAAAGTTAACTCTTAGTTCTAGGGGTACTAACAGAAACAATCTATCAAAGAAAACCAGAACTACCATGAAACTATAACAGGAGATGCCCAAAGTAAGCAAATTACTGGGAAAGAATACCTTTGCTTGAATAAACCTCTCCTTCATTGAAATCGGATCATCATAACAGGGCTTGATCATTGGAGCTTTTTCATTTGAATTTCTATCAGACTTGGAAAAACTAGATCATATAAACTGACAAGTTATTAGCATAGCATCAAAACTAGTCTCATAATGTCATTTTGTAACATATGCAGTTACTTTCTTCACAAAAAAAGAAAAAAAGAAGAAGAAGATATGCATTACTTACCCAATATGCACAGCATCACCCTGTGAAGCACTTTTTGAGTGCAACAGTTCCTCCCATATCGAATTTACGCAAGTATTCCCGAGCGACTGAAACAAGGCTAAGACAGAAGGTTCCCATACTTTCACATCAAGTGTAAGTGATCTAATCTGCAAAAAGAAAGAAATACAACTATTGGGAAATGATTTTAGGCCTCATTCGGGCTAATAATGTGGAGATCCCAAATCTACATGCATGGCATGACATCTCTTATTCCATATCATTATTAAAATTTCTTACATATATAAATTCCAAATTAAATTATATTAACAAACTAATCATATTTCATCCAAGCTATAATACTTTCTATTTAAAACTTATCAATTTAACTTCTTTTTTTGAAAGGATTTAACTTTTTATATTATAGAAGATTGATCTACCTGGCCATCACGTTCCGAAGCATAGATTTCTAAGTTATAAAATATGATTTGTAGCCAGATTTAAAATTTGTTAAGTATCGTCACTCAATTTATTCAGGTCTCGAATTATTGCTCATCATGAACTTTTTTTCCTCTAACATGTTTGTAGAATACAATATTACTTTGAATGGATATCTTCCCGTAGTATTGCTCTTCTAGATGATAAAGATTAGATTGTTTATGATATAGATCTCGAAGAATTTTAATTTTTCTCCTCTTTCATTTTCTCATGTAAATGAATAAATAGTATGATTATTTAAGAAGCTAGAATGCAAGCATATGTACGTTAGATGCATGAAAAAAAGAGAGATTAATTTTAAAAAAAAAATAGATTAATACTATATTAATTAGAATGTGTTATAATTGATAACATATTTATGATTACTAATTACAAAATAATTTCAATTAATTATAAATATAGAAAGAAATATATTGTCAAACTTTGATTTAATTTATAAATAGATGATTTTAATAAATTATGGGGCAACGATGGAACATGTCATGTAAAATTGGGGCCTCCTATCATTGCCCTACAACTATTAACCATTTCTTGCTGACTACAACTTCAACTAGATGGTTGAAATAAGAGTGTACTGGTGGTATTCCAGCCTCCTTATCAGACATCAAACATATCTGGAACCAGCGAACTTACCTTTGATACATGTACGCCAAGATTGCGATGAACACCAGAACATTCGATGCAAACAAGAATACCAAGGTTTAAAGATGCCCAATCTGGTTCAGGTGCCCCACAGTCAGCACATTTGTCATTACCAGATACTCTTCTTAGTATGTCAATTGGCTTCTCAGATTTTGTACACTGTTTATGCGGTTGCAAGCTTTTCGCGAATCTATAATAATTATTAGTGAAGATTTTTGGTGACGGGTCATGAAGTGCTGTCTGATCAAATTCAGGATAACTTTCTAACGAACTATTATCGCTTGCAGCGGAGTGATCATCACTACCGATTGGACAAGCTGACAGACGCTGCAAAGATAATTGCCCACTATGAAAATCAAAGTTTTCATATGTTCAAGAGTGCACATTATGAACAATTACCCGCTCAGGTGTCTGGAAACTCAATAATGAAGAAATTACTCCAGTAATCTTCTCAATCCAATCCATTTGGTCGTGTGAATTCTCGGCCTGCAGCAATGACAAAATTGAGAATCTACTTCAAGAACAGCAAGGTTTACATTACAGTCACTTAAAATACTAAACCTACATTATGCATGCAAGAAAACATACCTGCAAAGTGTAAATTTTCGAAGGTGATATAATCCTGAAGCAAAACCTTAAGTCTGTCTGGTCTGCATCAACCTTAATTGTTGATGTCAGCAAGTTCACAGTGTGACGTGCAACAGATTTTTCATCATGTACGCCACCATGATAGTGGGATGAAAGCCACCGACTCAAAATCCCAGAGCCATTGTCAGCGGAATTCTTCTGTGGAGAAGACTGACCCCCCTCATATAGAAAAACTTTAGTATAAACATCAATAATTTAGAGATATAATAGAATGAGCTGTAAAGCATATTCTCCAAATAATGACTTACAGAAGATCGGTTCCGTGGTTTGCGATAGTAGTACAACATGCCTCGACTATCAAGAATGAAATACCTTCTTTTCCAGTCACCTCTGAAACTGGAAGAACGTTTTGAGAGATATCCTTGCCGAATGGTTTGGATCTGAAGTGCATTCATAACCATAAGAATGGAAGCTAAAACAACAGCTTGGTTTCAGTAAAAATTCTTGCAAAAAGAAATAGGTGATATCATATTGGCAACTGCAATTACCTTTCCCTTTGCAGCAGATTGCATCGCTTCCTCTATCAGCTTATTTGATTTTCTAGCCAAAGGCTGCATGCCATCTCCACCAGGAGTACCATGAACACCACACAAGGTCTTCTTACTTTCCTGATCAATCTGCCTTCTGTACTCTAGTATTCTTTCATTCAGTGACATCTGTTCTTGGTTCGAACTTTCTCTCGTCTGTTGTGCATATTCCAAAACCTGTAACAAGCAAAGTGTTATAATTAGCAGTTAAGAAAGATTATTTTGATAATGAAACCTATATAGTTCCCAAGAGAAGATTGAGTGCCAATTATGTGAACGTCCACATACTCTGATGAAAAAAAAAACATATCAAGGCAAAAGAATGTAGGAGAAGAAAAGTTGCTATTTTTGATGGAATATTTGGTCAGCAGAAGAGCATATCAAGCATTAACAAAGGTAACTTATGACATCGTTGAGAGGTCAATTTGAAATTTATACTAGATGTCAAAAGCCAAATAAAAGAATCTAAATAAAAAAGAACTGACGATTAAATTCTGAAAAATCCAACTGATTGTAAGGTGAAAGGTAAGAACAAAGTCAAAAGATTACATATTAATTATTCTTCTGCATGGTTGAAGATTTTCAGAAAACGGTAAAAACATGCTAGACCTCTTAAATTAAATTTATGTACAAGATTGAAACAATCTGCTTCCAAATTGAAACCTGGTTTAAATGATCACTTTTTGTGATAGAGTTTCTAGGGAAATAGTTTCCTAAACTAAATGTATGCATAAGATTGAAATTCTTCATACATTAAGTCAAAGGCCAGTAGTCAAGGAAATGCATCGTTCACTGTAGAGAAAGCTTATAATCACACACCTTATGAATATAGGGTTCCATCGTGTGCAGTAGCTCATATCCCTGTGAGAAGGGTTAAATAACTTAGTTATTTAATCAATAATTCATGCCTATCAATCAATCATTTAATCAATAAAATCTGTTCTGCAAACAAAAAATATCTGTAGCATTACATAGAATGATGTGGTGTATATCATATACCTGTTTGAAGTAACGGAGATGAGCATCCATCACCCCACTAACCGCTTCCAGAAACTCAAACCTTCTTTTGGCCTCAATATCAGAGAGAGCAGTGACCTGGAGACAAAAGTGAACTATATGTTGAAAGCCTAACTGCTTCTGTACTGCGCCTTTATTTAAACCAAAATATCTTTGTGGAATATATCTTACCAGGTTGAAGCGGGCTTGCTCAAATAAGGATCTTGCACTATTAAGTTCCTGGAATGTTTCTCTACCAAATTAGTTATAGAAGGATAATGATGGCAACTTATCTTTATTCAAATAGACTGAACACAACTGGATTTTTGAAATAAACCATTGTAGACATACCTCCTCTATACTAGCAGCTATATCCATCCTAGTGCTCTTCCTCAGTGAGAGAAACTTCTCACGTGCCTGTTCCACAGAATAAGCATTGACCTTGTAAGTCACAATCAGGAAAAAATGGATGCGTCATAGTGTAAGTTACATCAGCTCTTATTCAATTGAGGGAGTGCGCAGTCCATTCAACAGCATTTCTGGATGCTCGTTAACACCTCCATTGAAATTTTAGAATTTTACGACACAAAAATAGTAGCCATTGATATGGTGAAGCTTAATCTGAAACATAAGAAGTTTATATATGACATAGGGAATTTTCAGAACTTAAACACTACCTGATCGTATATAAGAGAAGCCTTGTCAAAACGCTTTCTGGCTTCCTGCATCGTGAAGATACTTTAGCGAAATTTTTTTTTGTCAGAAAAGGAGGGAATAGAAGGCAAGACAGGTGAAAATATTGAACCAACTCCATGTAATATTAATACCAGAGTTTGGAACCACCTTAAATAAGTGATGAATTTTATTGTACCTTGAGATCATGAAGTTCAACATTTACGAATTGCAGCAGCCTATCATTTAGCATGTGCTCTACCTGAGATGATGAAGAAACTTCAGCACATAGAGATCAAACATTACAGATCCCTATATCTCAGTGTATGGAAATGGTGGTGTTTTAAGTTTTCACCCCTAGTTTGGCCCTATAGGCAGAGAAAAGTGTGAGATAATGACCCACACAAACAATGTCTCATAAGGAATATACACTTCGGATCTAACTAGTGAACATGAAGTCCACCAGAATAGGATTCACTTCTCAATGAAAGATAGCTACTGAATGGAGAATAATTGTAAGTCAAGTATTTCTCACTCTAACGACCCTGCCCTCACAGTACAAAAGATGCTCGTAATGTATGATGTTCAACAAATTTAACAGACAGTGAGACAGGTAAGCATTATTTCTGGTACCCAAATTTATATATTACAAACATCAATCTATAATATGTTTTTGTTCAGGACACGAAAGAATTACTACCTGAGACCGCAGTACTTCCTTGTATGTTGAGATTTCTCTCAATGCTATTGTGTATTTTGTCATAACGTGACCTGCATATATAATTTGGAATTGTTAGTTATATAAAATAATTAAAACAAAAAAAAATCAATGAGGCATAACCGCTCACAAAAAAAGAGTATAAAGCCCTGGTTTACAGATCTCTAAGTTCATATCTAGAGCCAAGAAAGCAGGATCAGTCTACAAGAAGCCATACTGATATGATAAATTTGGCTCCACTAGCTAAGAATATTTGTTTGATTAACATATTTAAATATTTCCCTTAGAGCTTTAACAACTAGCAGTCTGTTGTCTAAGTTACTGGTTCAGAATCTCTTATACTCATTTCCTCCTTGTTTTGATTTGCAATTGCAAGGTATGTGGTGAGGTTCACACTTCAACTGTATAAGATTATACTGGTTATTTCAGTTCCTAAACACAAGAAACACAAGCCTAATGATAAGTGTTATTGACAGTGACATTTCAGGTATGGTTTACTATATGCCAGTAAGCATGCCCATTGGGGATGAGTTTGAGTTCTACAGCCATATCTCAGATGAACAAAAGGTACCAAGACATACCCCCCAGAGCTGAAAACATCGGATCGCTATGCCCTCCTCCAAAAGTTTCAAGAGCAGTTGCAAAAGCGATTTCCCCATCATATGCTTCTCCAAGCCCTTCTCTGAAAATTCAAGTGGGACTAAGATTATAAGATACTTCTGAAGTATAAGTATGTAGTGTACAGAAAGCTCTATACTTTTTATTTTGGAAAATATGAAAGGGAACACTCTTGTGATCATAGAGCTCTCCACTATCCATCTGTTGTCTCAACTTCCTATGGACTAAAGGAATTTTTTTTCTTAATGAAATTAGTTCCTTCACTAAAATGATAAGAGAGCTAGCTAAGTACTAAAAGTACATGAAATCTTTCAACTTTTGAATCTCTCAGAGAAGCACACCAACGCCGCAAGAAACTGATATCGTCTAGAAACATAAGGAAATCGAGCCAGATAAGAGAACATCAAAACTGTAAGCTTACGTGTGCTTGCGACATCCTTTGTAAAACTTATGACATCTTCCCCTCAATGACTCTGCACCTTCTTCCAAGCCTTGCAACTGTTTCGAGAAAAATAATAATACATACATTAGCTAATTTCAAGTGGTCTACACTGCAAAAACTCTCACACATCCACGGGTGACCAATATCAAATGCATATCAACGTCGTCCAAGTTTTGATAATAATAAAAAAAAAAGAAGGAAAAAGATGAATAAGATTAGAGCTTAGAGCATAAATATGATGACAATGTTCCACATAAATCTGCATCTAGGTGCAGCTTGCTTGTAAATCATCAACAAACATTATATATCTGCATTAATCTAAGAGAAAATTTACCAGCTTTAACATGAACACGTTTTAAAATTTCGAACATTGTATGGAATCTACAACCGGCGAAAAATTGTACCTGCTGGCGAAACATCGGCGAATCATCGAGCTTTAAGAAAGTCATGTTTGAATTTGGATGCAGAGCTCTTCGTCTCCTTTGTCTTCTTCAATTCGGGAGAGAGAGAGAGAGAGAAAAAAGTTTTGGTTAGAAAATGATCGGAGCCGGAGGAGTTTTGTGCAGTTGATGATGAAAGGAGTGTGCGATTTTTCATGGCAGTCACTAAAATATAAATTCAAATTTCCTTTAAAAAGATTATAAGAATAAGGAATATGACAAGTCACCCGCCTTTTTTTTCCTCTTTATTTTGTGTATTTAAAGGAACCAGTAACTTCCCACCATACAATACAAGGATTTAGTTTTACCACATCAAAATTAACCATCTCTACTAGCTAACATCTTCAATTGTAACTAATCAAAGAAAAAGGCTTCGGGTTACCTTAACACCTCAACAAAAAACAAAAAAACAAAAAAAAAGAAGGCTTTATAACAATTGGTTTGTTACTACGAATACTGGTGTTAACCAAGTGTACTGATCGAAAAAGAACTCGAACACGCCAACATGTAACTCACAGTCGGCATTCACCCAGGATCATTCTTTGGTGTTAAGTGTTAACAACATAAATGTTACAAAATGATATCACAATTAACGAGGATGCATTTCATGTATGTAAATATTTCGACTAATTTACAGAAAATAATTGTTACATCCATCCTCGATGTTCTCGCTAACTTCAAAAATGTGTCTATCCACCATCTTAAAGTGAGGGGTTTCAATCCAAGGTTAAGGAAGAAGCCCAATTAACAGAAATCTTCAAATTCAGAGTACGGAATGAAACTCATGACCCAAACAACCTACTCATGAAGCCCTTTGATTCTTTCTTCATCCTACTTTGAAGAGATGGGAACTCAATATGATCGTAGGCAAGATCTAGAACAAGAGGGTTGCGAGCAATTGTTGGAACTGGGGGAGGGAAAGCTTCAATCCGTGCAACAGTTCTCGCATTCGAATCACCAACTGCAGATTCATAGACCTCAAGTTTCTCAAGGAGGAATTTGTCCTGGATATCACATAAGATAAGATAAATGTATAGTTATCAGACCCAGGCAAACTTCGCTACATCTTATGACATCTTCCAACATGACCATTATCAAAGATATGTACATTGTGTGCTAACTACCATATCTTTCTAAATTCCAATAAAAGCAATTAGCAGATATGAATGCCTAGTAGTTTGACAACCTAGATTCCCAGAAAATACAAATTTGTTTGATGGCTGACCCGGAATAGTCCAGCTAGGTTACCTAGAATACGAGCAAGATCTTTCATTAATCAGACCAAACCAGATTCAACTAGACCCGGGGAAAAATTGTCTCACACCACATGCTGAAGTATCACACAAATCAAATGTTGCTAGAGAATGATTTGACAGGAAAGACATATCTACTAATCTATGGAGGTTCTGCATATCATTTTTTTATCTTCAGAGGAAGAAGAAACTGCTAACACTTACCTCCGTCGCAACTCCTGATAAATTGATATCAGAAATCTGTTTTGATAGATTTTCAGGAGCTTTCAGCTCCTCCATGATTCCTGTTGCATGCTCTATACAACTGTTAGATCTGCACTCATCGCACAATAATTTCAACTCTTTGATCGCCACCTGCTAAAATGAGAAGGAAAAACCCATTACAAAATATTTGGATTATCTCAGAGAGTTTCTGAAGAAAAGTGGTCTACGGCATAATAAGATTCAGTGAAAATGACTTTGACTGACATTGCCTTTCACTTTCTCAGTATCATAATTCTCAAAGACCTTTAAGCTAAATGGAGAACCAAAGCTGACTTACAATCCAACAAACATATGCTAAATAATATCAATTCAAATGAGGAGACAACATGTTTACAAAATCTTCCAGCAAAGATACTGCTGCCAAGGAAAAGTGTAGAATAATACGCACCAGATCAGCATTATTAACAGCCTGGAATTTTTGTAGGGCATTCTCGGCAAGAGTCCGAGCACGGCAATACAATGCATATGCTTCTGCTCTCTTTCCAGCCAAACTGTATGATCGACCCAAAAAGAAACACCTGCCAAAAAAAGGTGGAAGCAAAGCATAAAAATGAAGCCATACATGACTCAGTGAACTCTATTCTTAGTATAGTTCCCTGCAAGGGCGATAAAGAAAACGGGAAATATAGAAAGAAAAAGAAAAGAAACAAACCTTTCTGCTCGGAAAGCCAAACTTTTAAGCTCACATTCTTCAGCAAATGCCACTTCCTCTGGTTTTTTGTCTCGTCCTGAACTGACTAGATCTGAAAGATCAGCTGTATTCTGCCAAGTATAGCAACCAAGTTCATAAGGTTATCTATTGTTACATGAGATACTAGCATCTAGAAAGGTTGGCCATTTAAAATAAGATGAAAGATAAAACCAACCTGTAATAAGAGATCGTACAAGCGGACGAGCTCTTCAGGCTTAGTGGTTCTTTCGTTTTTGTCATCTCGTCGCTTTGTAAGTTTGCCTTTTGCTATGCTAACCAAAAGTTGGTTACGTTCGATGGTTCTTTGTCCTAATACAGCACTAACAGCTTTATCAAGACCATTTAGGTCATCTTTTACATTTTCAGAACTACCTGCACTGACCTACATACAAAAAAGATCAACCACATGATTAATTAAAAACAGAAGAAAAAGCAAATATCAAATAAAGGAAAGAAGCACAGAGTATAGCCTTTAACACTGTAGCTTCCATACCAAATCACTGCGTATGCTGCTCCTTGACTCATGGTATGCAGTAAATATTTTGTCAAATCCAGCTAGCTTTTTCTCTGGCGGGAGTGAATTAGATGAACCAAATATATCTTTCTCCAATTCTTGAGCTGAAAAATTTGTCATCCAGGCAAAACTTAAGATATTATTGGAAATATGCCATGATTACCATGCAATAATAAAGATGAAGCTTCAGACGATGATTTATTAACCAAGATTCCATCAATATATATGACTTTAAAGTTGCATGTTGAGAAGAAAAGGTTTAGCATTTCTGTAGTGGATGAAGTGCCTGTTTGGGATTGATTCTCAAAGTGCTTTCCACTAATAGCGCTTTCAGAAGGAAGCACTTCCAAGAGGAAGCACCTCCCATGTGCTTCCTATAAAACTAGTTTCAAGAGTAATAAGCGATTTCCTAAAATTTCTCAAATCACTTTCCATGTTAACCAAACACAGAAATTTATAGAAGTACTTTTTCAAGCTTGGAAGTGCTTTCAAAAGCTATACCAAACAGGCCCGAAGTTATTAAATTCTGGCTAGACATTTCCCATTTTCACTATACAGAATGCTAAATGAGGTTAAAATCTTTTCCTCTTTGCAGATTAATAAATATATGCATCAAACTGTTTCTGGGACACATAACAGTTCACTATTTTGACAACAATCTTCAGTTATACGGTTCTCAGACCACTTTCTATATCATTTAGCCAGTAAAAGTACTCTTCAGTTAACTTTTTGTTAGAAGACAAACTCTCACCTATAACTAATTGAAACACATACATGCAAATATTTAATAAGAATTATGAGTTCCTCTATGTCATCTAAGCATCTATACTGTAGTAAGCATTGAAAACTTGCCTAAACAGAGCACTAACCTTTTAGAATAGAAACTCTTGTTTTTGCATTTGAGATTGGAAATCGATGACCTAGCCAGTGAAATTCTGTCATGGAGGCAGCCTGTTGAGATCTTGCCTCATCCATAACAGCCTACACACAGGTTTGGTGGAAAACATAGTAAAACAAGAATCCTATGACAAACCAAAAACTGTTTACATCTATGGTTTATAATAAAAAAAATTATCAACTTACCTCCAATTTAGCCTTGAAAAGATCCAAAGCAGGTCCTTCCATCTCACCAATCTGTAGAAGCTCAGAGCCTTGTAAATTTGACTCTCCGATCTTGTGCAGACAGTACCGGATACTAGGTTCTAATTCCTCAACACGCTCACGACATAAAACTTGATTCTCCAGGTCTCCATATTTTGCGAGTTCCTCATACACCGCCCTATAACACAATTACCAAATTAACCAGACCATATTCACCAACTAACACAATAGATATATGTGCAGAATCCATTTAGAGCCAAAATCCAGCTTATGCTCCAACAGAGCTATAGTGTAGAGGGCTCAGTTAGTAATTAAAGATTATTGAACTAGTATCTCAGATTGTCTACTGGTGACAGCATGTTTTTTATGTAAGAAACTAATTCAAATATGGGGAGACATATTTCAGAAAGCGGTTCAACTTTATAAGGAGAAATAAGTTGAAGTCTATACCTAGTAGAAAAAATATAGTTAGTGCTTTTCAAAGTTTGATAGACATTGCAATCCATTTCCAATAAGAGCAGTGTATATCATGAGCAAAGAATGCACCTGGCACTTTTGAAGTTCAGTAATGCTGTGTCCCAATTTTTATCTTGCTCAAACAACAAGTTCCCTTTCATGAAGGAGGCATAAGCCTGCATATTATAATTGAATTCAGCAAGGTGAGAAGAGGTTTGTCATTTAAAAACACTTCTTTACAATGTAGAACAGGACATGATAATTAAATACAAAAACAACAAATGGATGTACCTCAGCTTCTAAAGAAGTTCTAGAATCTCCCTTGATTGCAGACAATTGTGCAAAAAGAGTAGCCCATTTCGAGGCCTTCCTCAGTCTACCAATTAGATAGATGCGTTGATGAGCATTTGGACCATCCAGAACTTGTCTCTTTTCCATTGCATGGCTCCAAGCCCTCTCTGCCGTATACAGAACCACATGGAGAAACCTAACAAAGCTCAAGATTGAAACTGTTAAGGAGCCAATCTCTACTTCCTCAACACTTAAAACTTCATATAATTATGCTAGCTAAGCCACAAAATGATGAAGAGTTCTACAATTGACATACACCTCTTGACCCTAATTAATCGCCTCGACATTGAACAACCAATATAAAACTAACATTATGCCACTACTGTTCACCACAAGTTCAATCTATGTTCAAGATCGATTCAATTCGACAAAAAAAGAGGGTCTGGTAAACAAGACCTACCTCACTTCAGTAACAGTTGACTCGGTTATAGAACGGCGGTTGTATTTTCCACGGCCGTGAGTGAACTTCAGTGACTTGTACAGCCTCCTCAATCTCGCAGTACAATACCTCCTGCAAACACATACAGAACAGTTATACATCACTCGCACTAATTTCTAAACACAACTCTACCGAAAAATTATCAATTTCACAATGCAATACAGACACCACATTATTAACAAAAATTCAATTACACTAAGCAAAAACTAAACCAGACATACCGATAACGAGCGTAATCCCCATGGCGCAAACCATGTTGCATCTGAGCAGATTTCAACAGCTGCAATACTGTGAAAAACCGTAACCGAATATCAACAATACTGCACTGAACGTTCATAAAAATCTCAAACAGAAACAACGAAGAAGATAACGATACGAGCTTAAGGAAGGGATCGGAGAACGAACCGTTGATAGAGAATTTAGGAGCGATCTGATCGGAGGTGTTCGGGTTGGGATTGTCGATCTCCATAGACGACGTCGTCTGGTTCTGGTTCTGTTTCTGGTTCTCTTTCCCCATCTTTTCATTGACAAATCGCGCGAGCACTACCGGTTAGTTTAAAGCACCGAAACTACGTCGTTTTGGATGCCAGTGAGAATGCAAAGAGGTGACTGAGGAAAGAGGGACCTACCTGATGATATGAGATCGCTCCGGTGGCAGCGGCGGCGTAGTTCGTAGTGGCCGCCTTGCGTTTTTGGACCTTAGTCTTCTGAGTGTTGTTCACCAGCGTTTTATTTTTCTATTTCTATCTAAATTCAACATTAATATCGACGTTGGTCTCTGTTCGAATGGCCCAGCCCAGCCCAACAAGATCTATCTGAAAAGGCCCAACCCACTATGCTTATAATCGGGTCTAATTTTTTTCCGAATAAAGAATATTTCATTAAAACCCTCACGGTCTGAAAAGTTAATACACAGCTGACAAACAACCCTATCTTGATCAAGAGAAGAATAAACACATCGAAAGCAAGAACATTTCTTTAAATCAATAAGCCCAAATTAAACGTTTGGCTTACTTGCTCCTTACGTAGATCATGTATAGTGGTGATAACCATACTCCTAAACACTCCATTGTGATAAGTATCTTTAACGCCCATAATAAATGTAGTCCATGAAAGAAGCAAGTAAGCTGACACCAGGAGGTGTATAAACCTCCTTCCCCTTGCCCTCTGTCGAGCAAGGAGTTTTCACAGGGTATGACATACGAAGCAGAGTGTCCACACCCATTTTCTTTGTACTTCTTGGCCGCAGACCGACCCACAGAAGAAGAACCTTCCTCACTACCAAAAGCCAATTTAGGTTTGTTCTTCGAACCCAATGGGTCGTCCAGGTCTTTTCTTGCGCTGGACTACTATCTCTTCTGATGTCTCCACAAGATCTAATGAAGCTGCTTGAAGCCTATCCGGAAAAGAATCCCCCTTCACTCTCTTTGGCTTCCCATTCACATAAGATTCAGCTGTTGGATTGATCTTAAACTTCTTTGGAGATGTCTTGGAACCTGCATCTTTGTTTCTCTTCTTACCCGACATCGCATCCAAAACATCTGATGCCTCCGTACTACTCACCTCTAGTCTCCGAATAATAATCAGTTTTGCCTTACTCTTCCTTAAAATATCAACACTAGCAAGAGTTGTGAGACGATATCGATCCTCCCATCTAGGATCACTCCCGACACCAAATGTAAAATCACCATCCAGATTACCAAAGCCGAGAGCCTTATGAAAATCGAAGCCAATACTGATTTTTAGAGCCGATGGCTGAACCACCAAAACCCTTGAAATCTCATCAACCTCCTCTGCAGCAACCACAGATGACCCACCCTTACAACGGAGTGACTCGGCATTCGCAGTAGTCTCCACCAAGGATGGCCAAATTTCACCAAAGATCCTCTCTGAAGCCAATAAGCACTTTCCGGAAGCATGGAATACCGACCCACATTTAGCACACGGGACTTTCAAAATCTCAAAGAAATACTCAATATCTGCCTTTATCCTGCGAGCCCATTTCATTGTTTTCTTAAAAACCACCGGTTTATCGATGGAATGTGCCATACGCACCCTAACAATTCCTTTCTTTTCGTGCATTGGGATGGAATTCTTGAAAATCCCCTGCCTCCTCAGCAAATATAGCAAGATTCTCATCTTTATCAAATAAAGGAGGGATGTTGTAAATACGAACCCAATAGAAGAGAACATTAAATTCCAGGCCTGAAAGTGGGGAAACACCTTCATAGGCGAGTACCACCAGAGAAGATTTACGGTAATGCCACGGTCCTCCTCACAGGACCTTATTTCTATCCCACATCGAGTCAAAAGTGATTGGCAACACACCATATAGTCTCTCCTACACCCTGAAATTTCCATCAAGAAGCCAAACCCTACGAAATTGTTGCCGAAAGTTGATCAAATCCACCGACTTTCCAAGAATATTACCAACGATGAAAACTTGAGACTCCTGAGAGGAAGGCATACTTAGACGGCTACTGACGTCCACCGTCTCAACGTCGAGTGCCAAGGCGAAAGAGAATGACACAACCACTTGATCGATTGTATCTGACATCTTGTCGAAGGGATGAAGAGCAACAAACGAAGCGGCGGCTCTAGTTTTTATTTTTATTTTTTTATAATTGAGTCTAATTACTCTATGTATCCATAATAATACAAACCCGGCATCCCAGATCCTATTTTCTTTAAAGGTGAAATGGTAGAATAGAAGCTAGTAAATCATAAAGGAGTTCATAGGTGACCAGTACAATAGAAAAAACTTCTGAAAAGAAACTTACACTATTGAATGAGCAATCTGGTGCCCAACAACCATAGCTAAACGAAATAGGTATAGAATAAGGACTTAACACCACCCTGCCGCCCGAGTCGAAATCGCGCCTGTGGTGGTCTCTTCCATTTCTAGTGCCTAGTCGTTAACGGCCCAGGATTGTCGAGAGTGAAAGGAGCACATCGTTGTTGACAAGACCCGTCGACATCATCCCCACCTGTCGTCGGTTTCAAGCGGCCGTGTTTTGGTCTCCTCTTACCTCCGCCTTCGCTCGACCAACGACGAACAAGTTTTCGTCCACCATAACGTCTCTTCAGGTGCCGCCTCCCTCCACCTAGATCTGGAAGAAAGCCCAAAACTAACCACAGAATGAGGCTTTTTCCTCCCAGCCCCATCTCAACAGTATCTCTCAACAAGGCGGCTACCGAAGATCTGCGCCGCACGTCAAACCTAAGCGGGGCTTTATAATTTCTCAGGGGGAATCAGAGATCTCACCTATCCCCATTTTACTATGTCTTACACATGTTTGATTTGTTAATCACAAACCAAATACAAACTCATATTCAAGTACTTATAAACCAAACCAATATAAACTAATGTTCTGACATAGTACACAAAAATAAAACTAAATGTTTGACTTGTACTCACAAGACAAATACAAACCTATAAACAAATACTTATAAAGTGATATTCCGACATAGTACCCCCAAAAAAATGACAATATTCCAACAATATACATAAAAAGAAAACTGATATTCATAAAGGTACTAATTATAAAAAGAAAAGAAAACAATCATCTTCTTAAAAAAAAATACAAAGTAAAAAGAGAGGTAATAACAACACTCATGTATGAAAAGTAAAAGGAGAGGTAATAACAACTCTCATGTCTAAAAAAGTAGAGAGGTAATACCAACTCTCATTTATGAAAAGTATAAAGAGAGGACAGTACCCTAAGTTTCATACCAAAATCCATTATCATATAATTATTATATATATAAAGTCAAAACTCAGTATATCAGTCAATGCCCACCACCAACAGGCCCAACAACTATAGCTTCAGCCCTCTGAAAGGACTGGTGGTCCCTTGCCATTTGTTGAAAGCTCCTGTCCAGGTTAACCCCTTCCTTATGCTTCTTGTAAAAGTCTTCATGCTTTGCCTCATAATGACTTTTGATACCTTTTTTATATCTTGGAAAAACAGGTCTTTTACTTTTTAGGCATACATAGCCATGGTGGTGGGCTGCATCAAGATGCAGGCAGATTTTTGACTCAAAAGGTGGCAAAACTTTACATTCGTAGAGTTTTTTCGTCTTTTAAAAGTTGACAGATCAAGGTTTTTTAATGATGTTATTACTGAGATACAACTTGGAAAGAGAGAGATGGTGTTATTAACAAGAATGGTATTGAAATGCTTCTTGGGTGAACACTCAAGTAATGTGGAGTTGCAACGTTTTTATTAGATGATGGAAAAGAGCATTGACTTGGACAATATATATCTCCATCCATATTTGCAACATATAAAGGGTTGGCTCTTATTCCCTGTGTGTTGCCCCTTGTTGTTGGAAGAAAATGATAATTTGCAGAATTCTCAAGCATTGAAGAAAAGTAAGAGAGTTGAAATTGGGTGGGATAAGGATTTCAATACGTAGTTTCAAATCAATTATGGTTCATACCAATTCAAAGTTCATTTTTGCAAGTGGGCCTCCATGCTTGGAAATGATGTGGAGATATTTCGAGATTGTTGAACAAATTGAACTTTAATTGAGAGACCCATAATTGGAAAGATCCGTGAGGGCTTTGCCAATCCACGTCAACAACTGCCGGAAAATCAACAAAAAATTGGTATTTCTAATCACTCTAATCTTTGCTTGATCACTTTGGGTTCTTATTTTATTTGGGTTCTCTATAATTGTTATTTGCAATATATTTCTGCTTGTATATACCTTAATATAATGTTGGGATGATGTTGTTTTATTCTTATGTAATGCTGCTTGTCATGTTACTCATTTGGTCGAGGCTTAGCGTAGTTTTGATACTTTTTGGAGAGCATAACTCTTGATTTATTTTCCATACGGCTATCTGTTAGTCTCGTTCAGTCTTGTTTTCAACTTTCTGATAATGAATGTTAATCAAAGGGACTATGTGCCCCTTTAAATTGATAGAGAAAGTAGGGTGTACTGTTTTGACAAGTTTTTCATGTGTGTGGATTTCTTGAATGAGTTGATATGTCATATCTAGTTGAACAACATGATAGGGAAAAATATGTTAAATAGAAGACAAAAAACTTAAAATAGTCACTTAAATTTAATAAAATAGACATTTTAGCTACTTAACTTTTAAAATTATAACTTTGACCACTCAACTTTGACAAAAGATATATTTTGGTTACTCAACTTTTGAGAGTATAACTTTGGTTACTCCTCTTATCTCACAAAAATGAGTGATCAAAGTTGAGTGACCAAAGTGTACTTTTCGCCAAATTTAAGTGACCAAAGTTATAGTTTTAAAAGTTAAAGTGTCAAAGTCGTTAAAGTTGAGTGACCATTTGAGAATTTTTGCCTAAATATAAATAAACATGTTCTTTCAAAGGTTTTCATGCAACTTTTGTGTTGTCGTGCGACCAGATTGTTGTTGGATTGTCCTTTTTTGAAATGGAGTCAATGTGAAGCTTATTACGGTAACACAACTTATTGTTCTTTTGAGCTAATGACTTTACTTTTCTATTTCATGTAAGCAATATATGATCTTCATGTTGGTTTTTCTGGAATGCTTTAGGTGATAGTTAACGAAGTTTATGGTAGTTAGTGAAGTTGAGACTATATACATTTAAACTATATATTTCACTGATTAGATATGATTTCCTTATTTTTGAGACATATAATGTGTGTGATCGATTATCCCATTTTCAATATAAACTAATACACAATATTACGCTCTATTCATGTTGCATGATTTCAAAACCTCAGCATTTTGACATTATTGGTCTTGTTAGTATTAATTATGATAATAAGTGAAATGGAAACACGACTTTGAATTATTTATTGTGTTTCTTGTGCATCATGCTGTCAAAGCAAGCCTGATGTAGACTTAATTGTTCAACATTTAAAAGTAACAGAAGGTATATTTAGAAATGTGTGAGATTGAGTTGTATACTTTTTGTGAGTGTTTTTTGGGCAACATTTATGATATTGTTAATATACTAAGATAGTTGATTGCTTATCTATTATTATATGCAATAGTTCATATTTGGCAAACGTTAGAAATCTCGCAATTATTTTGTTCACATATTATTTCATTTTCTATATATTTTATGCTTTTTGGGTAAAACTTGAGTCTGGTTTTGTAGTCTTTCCCTTCTGCTTGTTAAGCACAGGACTTCCCACTTTTTTGTTAATCACGATTTAGTTTGATTAGTTGGGTGGTCTACGATTGTCTCAGACCAATTTTTTTTGACTTTGAGTAGTATAGGGAAGAAGTCAGAGCCACTGTCTTCGTCTCCGTATGTACTTGATCTCCCTCCGATCATTGATGAGGTATCACTCCCGTATCACTCATCATTATATTTTGTTATAAATGCTCAAAATTGGGACAACAACGTCAGTTGTAGATATGAGAGAAAGAGTGAATTATTGATAGACTGAGTTGTCTCGCACAAAGAGCGGTGAAACTCTACGTCCATAGAGTTTCCCGCTTAAAATCTAACAGAAACAAAGTTGGAGTTGTGGCGGTGAGATGTAGCTATGATGGTGATGTTATTATCCACATACAACCTATATAGACTGAGTCGTTGGTGTTATTAGCACGAAAGGTAGTGAAAGACTTCTTGGTCGAAGATTCAACAAATGAGGAGCTGCAACATTTCTACAAAATGATCAAAAAGATCATGGATTTAGAAAATATGGATATGACCTTCATCCATATTTGCAACACACACATGCACGACTCTCGTTCCATGTGAAGAACCTAATAACTTGGAGAAGTTTCAACAACTGAAAAAGGAAGGGAAAAGTGTTGACATTAGGTAGAACTCGTATTTCAATACATGGTTTCAAGATAATTATCGTGGTTCATATTCATTCAATGCTCAATTTCACGAATGGGTCCCCATCCTTAGAAATAATGTAGAGATTTTTCGAGATTGTTGAAAGGGGCAAGATTTGGTTTTGAAACCCATAAACCCTTCACAAATGGTGAGGTTCGCGAGGACTTTTTCAATACACCTGAACAACCACTGGAAAAACATTTAAAAAATATATATATTTTATTATCTTAACCTCACCACTGCTCTTCCCACTTTTTGGTTAATCCTGATTTAGTTTAATAAGTTTGTTTTCTGATTGCTTGCTTGTGGGTTTCACAAATTAGTCTCTCTGTTGACGGTTTATACTTAGAGAAATGTGTTTGATGAATTTCTTCTTAAACATATACCTAGAACAACTTTGTTAATATAGTGTGAGTAAAAGATTTGATAGTTAATCTATGCAGAGTCGTTCATACTTGGTTGTTTTATTATGCCTTTCTTTTATGACAAATTTTAGCTCCAAGCCATATGTCAAATAAATATAGTATTTTATTCAAAGAAATTGGATTTAAAAATGAGATGAAGAAAAAAAATAGGAGAGATAATAGAGAAAAAAGAAAAGTAACAGTAAAGAAACATTTGGCATATCTATTTGCTTATGTCAAATTTGACTAGAGTTTGCAAATATGTTATCTATGTAAGCTCTAAGTAGGATTTTGGCATATAGGTTAGGGAGAGAAAAATCAAGTAATTGTCAAAATTAAACCTCCACCTAGATTTTGACATATCCATTAGAGATGCTCTCAAGAGTTTAAAACAAAAAATTCAACCGCCTCATTTAAACCCTACATCACATCACATCAGATCTTAGTTTCGCAGCAAAATGCCAGTTTCAAGATTTGCATTTATTAAACCCTTTGATTCACAACAAAAGGGTTGACGGTTAGTTTCATCGCTCCTCATACTTATTATGTTTGTTTGATTTGACACGTATGAGAGTAGTTGTATTTTTATTTGAAATAAATGCACCCACCTTACTGTCTTTGATTTGATGCATTTGTAGTTGGTTGTATACCGTTAACAAAGTCGTCTAGGACTCTGACTCTCTATTCTAAGTTTTCTTTTCATTTATTTATGTAGGTCGTAATGACGACACCATGGGCTCTCCCCAAATTCAATGTCGTTACACCCACCGATTTCAAAGTGAGGTGGTCTACGATCATCTCAGAACAAAAAATTTCGACTCTGAGGAAGAATATAGGGAATAAGCCATAACCACTGTCTCCATCTCCGTATGTACATAATCTCCCTCTGATCATTGATGCGGTATCAATCTCATATCACTCATTATTTTTTTTTATTTAAATGCTCAAAATTGGGACAATAACATTGGTCATAGGTATGAGAGAAAGGGAGGAATTGTTGATAGATTGACTTGTCTCGCACAAACATCGAATTTAGAGTTTTCCCCGTGTTAGAAGCTAACAAAGTTGGAGTTGTTGTGGCGAGATGAAGCTATGATGGTGATATTATTATCCAGATACAACCTGCATAGACTGAGTTGATCTTATCAACACAAAGAGAAGTCAAAGACTTTTTGGGTGAAGATTCAACTAATAAGGAGCTGCAACATTTCTACAAGATGATTGAGAAGAGCATTCACTTAGAAAATATGGGTCTTCATTCATATTTACAACCTACAGACACCGGCTCTTGTTCCTTGTGTATTGCATCACTTTGTTGGAAGAAGATGGTGATTTGGAGATGTCTCAAGAATTGAAGAAAGGTGAAAAGGTTGAAGTTAGGTAGAATATGGATTTCAACACATGGTTTAAATATAATTATGGTGGTTCATACTCAATTAGAGCTAATTTTGGCGACTGGGTCACCATCCTTGGAGATGATGTGGAGATCTTTCGAGATTGTTGGAAAGATCAAACTTTGGATGAGAGACCCAAAAACCCTTCACAAATGATGAGGTATGCGAGAGCTTTTCTAATACATCTGAACAACCACCGACAAAACATTAAAAAAAATATTTTATTATATAACACACTTATAAAAAGCAAACAATACATTAATTTGTTTCTCATCAGATTCCAAATATTCATACCGGAGTAGAACAAATCTAAACTACAGATATTAAAAATGAAAAACAACAGACATTTTTAAATTCTATCTACTAACCCATCAGACAAAGTCACTATAATACAGAGAGAAAAGAATCAAATCTAACCAATAATTTCTAGATCTTAAACTGCCAACTGGTAATGAAGTAATTTAGTGGACAATCACCATTAGCTCTAATATTTACTTCACTACCTCATGAATCAGCAACGTAAAAACATTGATTCAATAATTAATGAATTCAATTTTGGAACATCTAAACATTAGAAATATGTTTACCTCTTGGTAAGCTCACCCTTGTTTTGTCCATTTCAATCAACTACCAATCTTTAGAATTGCGATAATCTCAATACCAATTACATGGAGTTTACTTTGGTCCTTCATACTCGTAGCAAACTTATTCAGCTTGACTAGTACTATATACGATACTTATTCTAGTTTTGAAATAGAAAGAAAGTTACCATCAATCGTTTCTAGGTAATGCTTGATTTGGTGAGAATGCCCCATCGCTGGCTCCATGCTGGGAATGCCTTCTAACCAAGTTATCGATATCCCTCGTTGCTTTACTGAGTAACTCAACGGCATACTTCAAACAAAGTAACAATAAAATCAAAATTGCAGCCATTAAAATTAGTAATCAAATAAAGTACCAACTAATGATCAAAGATGTTTTCGATTTCATAACAAAAACAATCTAAATAGCCAGACCAATTCAAAATAAAATGAAAAGTAACTCTGCCCCACTATTTATTGGCCAAAATAATCAGTTCTCTATACATTCCCTATACTATTTATTGGCCGAATTACAATTATGTAGCTACTAGTTGTAATGTAGGTTCACTTTTGGTATCGATGATTCACCAAAATGTGTAAAAGATATTAATGTCTCATATAGACTTGACTACACCAAAATATGTGATATTCATGACTCCAATCACCAGTTGCCTCACCAGTTGCCTCAGTCAATATCTTTGATTGACCATTACTACCAAATTTAAAGTGTTTTACTTTTATATATAATCATTGAGGGTAAAACTAAACCAAATTGCACCATTCAAGAGGGGTTCCCCAATATATATAAATAAAAAAGTAGAGACAAGGAATGCAACATCAGAAATCCCACAAAAAAGATAAGACTAATGGCAGAGACAACAAGACAAGTGATTAAAGTTTGCTTATAGTACTTCAAACTACCAGAAGAAAATGCAAGGAAACTATACCATCTGCAAAATTTCTTGGTTATGTTTGGCATTTGAAGCAGCAACATCAGTAACCATCTGCTCCCAAGATTTCTTGTTTGACTCGATTTGCTGCTCCCAAGCCTTCCTTGAAAGTTCCATGTCTTGAGCTAATTGGCTGTCCATTCCGACCATCTTGGTTGACTTGAGTCTGCAATGAGGTGCAAAACACTATCAGCTCGTTATATTTGGCATCGAGATTTGCCTACTCGTTGCTCTGATTGCTCTGATTAATGTTTAATTGAGGATACTCGTGATTCACATTTTGGGGGTGGAAGTGGTTCATCTCGAGAAAACTAGAAGAATTATGAATTTACCTTCCTGCTAAAAATATCAATATATAGAAGAAGTACTACTCTTCCCATTTTTTGTTTATTCCTGATTTAGTTTGATAAGTTTGTTTTCTGATTGCTTGCTTGTGGGTTTCACAAATTAGTCTCTTTGTTGATGATTTATACTTAGAGAAATGTGTTTGATGAATTGTTTCTTAAACATATACCTCGAGCAACTTTGTTAATATAATGTGAGTAAAATATTTGATAGTTAAACTATATAGAGTTTAAAATATTGACATTAGGTGGAACTCGTATTTCAACACATGGTTTCAAGACAATTATCGTGGTTCATACTCATTCAATGCTCAATTTTGCGACTGGTCCTCATCCTTAGAAATATTGCGCGGAGATTTCTCAAGACTGTTGGAAGAATCAAGATTTGGTTTTGAAACCCAAAAACCCTTCATAAATGGTGAAGTTCGCGAGGGTTGTGCCAATACACCTGAACAACCACCGCCAAAATAATAAAAAAATGGTATTTTATTTTCTGAACCTCACCACTAGTCTTTCCACTTTTTGGTTAATCATAGTTTAGTTTGATTAGTTTATTTTTTGATTGCTTGCTTGTGGGTTTCCCAATATATGGCCTTGATGTTGGTTTTTCTTGAGTGCTTTAGGTAGTAGTTATCGAAGTTTATGGTAGTTAGTGAAGTTGAAACTATATACATTTAAACCATCTATTTTCTGTGATTAAATATAATTTTCTTATTGTTGGGACATATAATGTGTGTGATCAATTATCTCATTTCTCATATAAACTAATACGCAATAGTTCGTTTCTATTTATGTTGCATTATTTCAAAACCTCAGGATTTTGACATTATTGACATTGTCATTATTAATTGTGGTAATAAGTGAAATAGAAACACGATGTTGAATTATTTATTGTGTTTCTTATGCGTCATGTTGTCAAAGCAACCTTGATGTAGACTTAATTGTTCAACATTTAAAAGTAACAGAAGGTCTGTTTAGAAATGTGTGAGATTGAGTTCTATACTTTTTGTGAGTGCTTTTTGGAAAACTTTTATGATATTGTTAATATACTAAGAGAGTTTATTGCTTATATATTTTTATTTGCAATCTTGCATATTTGACAAACACTGGAAATCTCGTAATTATTTTGTTCACATATTATTTCATGTTATATACTTTATATGCTTTTTGGGCAAAACTTGAGTCTGGTTTTGCAGTCTTTCCGTTTTTCTTGTTAAGCATTTGTCTTCTCACTTTTTGATTAATCACGATTTAGTTTAATTAGTTAGGTTTTGATTGCTTGTAAGTTTCACAGATTAGTCTCTTTGTTGACGGTTTATATTTGGAGAAATGTGCTTCTTGAATTGCATCCTAAACATATACCTCGAACAACTTTGTTAATATAGTGTGAGTAAACTATTTTGATAGTTAAACATACAGAGTCGTTCATTTTCTTTCTCTTTAGTTTAAGATTTGAATTTAATACTAGTGTTATGTTTTAGCTGATATTGAATATAAGTATTTTTTTTAAAAATAATTTTATATCAATATGACTCTATTTGAATTCATGATTAAAAAGAGAGAAGCCGAGCTAAGCTTGCTTGAGGATCGAAGGTGATTCTTATACATTTTCTATTGATTCACATTTTAGTCATTTATTCTGTCAATGTTAAGTTAATCTTATTTTTTTGTTTTGTTTTTTGTCAAAACATATTGTCAATATGGTCTACTACCTCCCATCATTAATTTTGAAAGTTTTTTGAAGGTTAACTAGAGACAAACTTTTAACTAGCCAATTGACTAAAGTAGATACAGATTTTTTGAGATTATATCTTCAAACATGGTATACATCTTCATGAAACCACAACTTGCTACGTTTTCCTGGCTTAATGGGCGATTCTTTGTGCACTATCTCTTTCCCTAATTCTTCTAACAAGTCATGCATCCAAATGATCTCAACTCCATCACCTTGTTTAGTAACCTTTTCTTGAAGTACTTTAATACCAATTACAGGGTTAAAGTCACAAGATTTTAGTATTTGCTTCTTTATCATAGTATTTCCAAACTATCATAACTTATTTTTAGATTGCCTTGAGTGTCTTTGTTAAGAACTCTTTTAAATTTTTTTAACTCTTTTAAATTTTTTTAGTGATGCCTTCCATAGACTAAGCTTCAATAAGATCAAAGAGGGCAACAAGATATTAGGCAAAAACAAAAACAAAAACGTTATCTAGAGAGGAGGGCAATGACACCCACCATTCTGCAAAACTCTAAGCAATGATTGTGGTGGTCTCGCGACCCATTTCGTAAGATCCACCTCTATATCTTCTAGCACAACAGCAACATAAGCTACCCCATTTACTTCTTTGGGAACCCATTCCCATCTTACTTCCTTGAACTCCTTTCAACGAATCCAAAACGACATTTGTGGACCAATCAAATCAGAATGCGGACCATTTAAATATTGTATAATTTTGGTTGATGCATTGACGCATTGGTCATACATCTCTTTGTTATCCACAAGGAATATTGCATTTGCTAAACTTCTAGCTCAGATTATAAAGCTTAGGGTTCACCACCCGGATCACCCAATCAAGTGTATTCGATTGGATAATGTATGAGAGTTCACATAAAAGTCTTTTGATGATTATTGAATGTCTGTTAGGATTGATGTTGAACATCTTGTTGTTCATTCACAAAACAGTTTTATAGAAGCATATATCAAGTGATTACAGCTTATGGCATGCATAGGCTATAATGATGCATACCAACGTACCCGTCTATGCGTGGGGATATAAAATTTTACATGCAGTTATGCTTATTCATCTCAAACTCGTTGCCCGTCAACCATTTAGTGTATACCAGTTGGTTACTAGATATAAGCCTAACATTTCACACTTACGAATATTTGGTTGCACAATATACGTGCCTATACGCCTCCATTGCATACAAAAATGGGTCCCCGGAGATGATTAGGTTTTAATGTTGGCTATAAAGGTCTAACGCTTGTCTGCTATTTAGAACCTTTGACATAAGATTTATTTACTGCTAAATTTGCAGATTGTCACTTTACTGAGACATACTTTCCCACCGTTAGGGTTTCTAGTTGAACGTCATGAGTTGACGCGATTTGTCTTTACTGTGTATGATAATGTTTAAGGTGGGTCAACCTCGTCTTAACTCTCAACGCCGTTTGTTTTCCCATGCAGCCAGCATCCTAGCGCTCCACGTACCTCTAGTGGAATCTTAACGAAGTTTGGTATAAATAGTTGGTACAATGAAGAACCTCATGTGCCACGCTTATCTCTATTTATCTTGGTATCATAGTGGGTCCCTCATCCATCTTTATTCCACGTCGCCCATTTTGTTTTCCCCTACAACTAGCATCCTAGCGCTCCATGTATCTCTGGCAGAATCCTCATGGATTTTGGTATAAACAGTTGGTACAATGATGAATCTCACGTGCCACGCTTATTGCTATTTGATTTGGTATCATAGTGGGTGCCTCGTCCATCTTTGGTCCATGTTACCCATTGTAGACTCGAGTTAGGTCATATGTCACTGCTTCTGCTTTGTCAAGAAAGGTTGCTGATTTATTTTTGATTCCTTGTCTAGAACTTTTCGGTCCAAGAGGATCATTTGGATTTGTCACACGTGCAAGTCTAGGTAGGTTACACATGAAGGGGCGTGCTGGAGAGGAAGATCTCACATCGGAATAGGACTAGACAAAATACAACTTGAATGTGGGTGGATTAATTTGATTGTACTGAAGTCATTTAAGATAAAATCCAACACCTTAAAGGTGGTTAAGTTGCAGTACTGCTGGTTTTTTTTCTTCTTTTTTCTTATCTCTTTCATTGAAGAACCTTCGGTTAAGTTGGGACAATATCAGAGAACCTCATGTTAAGTTGGGACAATATTGGTACAAGAGGGGAAGATTTTTATTACCTCTTTAATTGAAGAACCTCTGGTTAAGTTGACACAATATCGGTACAAGGAGCGAAAGATAAGAAATGCTTGTGACGACCTGACCATTGTCCAATATCGTCAAAATGATAAATTATTCGGATAATTCTAGTAATTGCTCGACTAAAATTAAACACAATTGAAACAAGTCGAAAACCTTATCGACAAACCCAATATGATAATACGAACTTAATGATATAAGGTACATCTAGTTCTCTGTCACCCCCACTGCCACTGGTAGCAACACTAGTCACCACCGCCCATCTGCTGGGAAGATAAAGCCTAATCGTATTTTTAACCTCACGGATATGCTCGCAATGTCGATACAAATCTAACTATATATAACATGACTAGTTTTGGAAACTTTTTTCAGCCAGACGCGCCATCGGCGACCACCACCGATGGTGGCGATTGATACATCAATGTCTTCCTCTCATCAAGCCCAGCACCTTGTCTCAGAGCACCATTGGACTTCAAACCAGTCGCTTTCAAACTAGGAGGATGAGGTAAACCAAAACCCTTTAACATCAACTCCAATAAGTGTCGTCCGCTATTTACACCCCATTCTAAATATTTACCACTAATCTTACTATTTTGCCCTTCATCATTTTTATTCTTTTCTCACCACCCCATCATCCACCTCCATTTTTTCTTTGTAAACAATGAATCTAAATCTTTAACCATTGAAACACAAAACTATGAAATGTCATTTAAAATCTTGTAACCCAAATCTATGTTGAAGGACATAACAACATTGAGTTTAACAAAAATAATTGGATAATGACTTACAACCATAAAACTAAGATATTCACCCAACTTGGAAAAATCGAAAAAAATTGTTACAAAAGATATATTCCAACTAACTGTATTTCTGAAAGAAAAAAAATTCACCCATATTTTAAGTTTTAGTAATTAAACCTAACCTAAAATTTTCAAAAAAAAAATAATGTAATTTAGGAATGTCCCAAAACAATATATAAAGAGAGAGAGCTAAGTTTTATTTTCTGCAAAATAATATCAAGAACCCAAATTCTACCCCATGTGTGAAGCTAACACAGACGTGGAGTTAAAATCCACAAAAAGAGAAACATCACCTAGACTCTCTTTCTTGATCCCCCGAGACTCATCGCAACTCAATCTGAACACCTCAAATCTCACTTCTTCTTTTCCTTTTGATGAACTAGTGCCTTTGACATAGTATCTTTTAACCATTGCAGCCATTCTTAATAGGGAGAGCATATACAGGAGGAAGACGAATGATAGAATCTTTATTGTCTGACCATATTGATAATGATCTGCGGAACGAAATCTCTTTCCGTGGCTACTAGCCATTTTTTGGAATATCCACAAAACTTTTTCTGAGGAAGACTTGCTTGATCAACCAATGTGTTGTGCATGACGTTGTACAGATCGGCCCAAGTAAATTTTTCTGCAGAGGGCATCAAAAGCAACAGTCTGCTCCGATCATCCTTCGCTGCTAAGCCATGCAACGACGACGACCATGGCTTAGCAACATAGTCTAGTAATCTGATTAATCTCTTCAATATCGAGCCTAGGAAAAGCCCAACCGATTTAGACCAAACTAACGAGGCCTATGTGGATATCCTGGTTTGGAGCGTGGTGGACCATCCTCCGGTTTGGCCACTGCAACAGGACCCGTCGACTGAGAAGCCAGCAACTATTATGATGAACAATCCCCTTTCTGGGGAGAGTCCAACTAACAAAGTGATGTTGTTGCGGATGGAGTCTTCAAAGCAATTTCCAGTATCCGTTCCTTTAGGTCGAGCTCCTAAGTTAGGGGCTCCCCTCGAGGGTGGCAAGGCGGTATCAAGTTCGCACGTGACATAAAAGGTCGACAAGAGAGTTACGGCTACTGGTTCTTTAGTCTGGTCTGTCCCTTATTTGGAGGCGGCTTTACCTGATCCGGATCTGGTTATAGATCATGACATGATTCTTGTAGCAAGTCTGCAGCAACCAGCCTTTATGGTTACTACGGAGGGTGAGTTGCAGGATGTGGACGAGGAGTTCCCTAGTTCGTCAGGAGATAGAGGAGGTCGACGTCCTCGACCTGATAAGAAGAAGAAAGAGAATGCCAAGTCCAAGTTTGCTCCAGTTTCCACATCTACCAACAAAGTCTCTCTGCATAAGAAGGCGGTGCTTCTCCGCATAAGAAGGCGGTGCTTCTCCCTGCTGAGATGACCGTTGAAGATCTCCGTCAATCAATCTTCCAATAGATATGATACCCGGTAGGGGTCATCATTTGGCCCGTGGGCCTCGTGGGCCGGTGGAGGCCCGCAAGCCCGTGGGCTAAAAGCCCGGCCCGGCCCGCAAAAAAGCCCGCAAAAGCCCGCCAAGGTGGTTGGTGGGCCGACCATGGTTTAGAGATCTAAAGCCCGGCCCGTCAAAGCCCGTTAGGCCCGGCCCGTCAAAGCCCGCACATATATTGACATATATCATTAAATCATTTAATGAATTTTAATCATGATACAATTTATACCTAGTTAAAGTTTACCTACACACATATTGACATATATATATATGATATAGTGACTAGTAGTCTAATAGACTAATACTATATAGATATATATTTTATATTTGTGTATATATATTAATATATTACATATACATGTATAGATTGAATATTCGAATTCCATATATAATTAAATTTGTGTATCTATTTTACTATTAAGTCATTATTTAAAGTTTAGCATAAGTTAGGGTTTAGGTTTAGGGTAAATTAGGGTTTAGGAGATTAAGATTTATGGTAAGTTAAGGTTTAGGAATTTGAGGTTTAGGGTAAGTTAGGGTTCCGGTTCTAGGATTTTATTGTAATTTTTTTAGGGTTTAGGGTTTGGGGTTTAGGTTTTAGGGTTTAGGTCCAAAATTTATAAAAATTAGGGACGGCCTACTTAGAATATTATGAACAACCAATCCGACAGTCAATTTTATATATATATATAGGATAGTAGTACATATATCATTATACCTACACTTATATATATAATATAGTGACTAGTACTATATATATATATTTTTTATATTTGTGTATGTCTATATTAATATATTACATATACATATATTGATCAAATATTGGAATTCCATGTATAGTTATATTTGTGTATCTATTTTACTATTAAATCATTGTTTAGAGTTTAGGATAAGTTAGGGTTTAGGTTTAAGGTAAGTTAGTGTTTAGGGGATTGAGATTTAGGGTAAGTTAAGGTTTAGGAATTTTGAGGTTTAGAGTAAGTTAGATTTTAGGTTTTAGGAATTTTGAGGTTTAGAGTAAGTTAGGGGTTAGGGTTTAGGGTTTAGGGTTTAGGGTTTCATTGTAATTTTTTTTATCGGTTTACACAGTAAAACAGTAAATATAATAGATGGTTCAGATTGGATCTTGTAATTTTTCAATGGTAAGAGTTTAATTGAGAGTGTGTGAAATGACATCAATACCCTTCTCTTATATATTGCTTATTTTTCCATGGAGAAACTAGATAAATTAAATTTTTATGTCAATTTTTTTGACACTATGAGATAGATATGTAATTTACAAGAATGTGTGTTAAAATTTTGATCTTAAAAAATTCCTTTAGGGATGGGTAATTTACGTTTTAGTTGTAAGGGTACTACGGTCACATTTATCGAAACTCATAGATGTAGGTCTAAATCAAGTCCAAAATTTATAAATTTTTAACGGCATGATTAGAATATTATGAACAACCAATCTGACAGTCAGTTTTGTAAAATGATGATACATGATCGATTACGTTTCACAAAGGTCTTTCAACCCATATAACCAAGGAATAAAGGTAAGAACATTAGTGTGCATGTAGAGAATTCAAGCAATATAAGAATTAAAAATGTTTTAACAATAAAGAAGGCCATATATAATAGTTCACCTTGTAATAAAAGACACCGTACGTAAAAATTAGCCTAATCGAAGTACGTTTGGATCCCAGTCAATACAATTAAACAAAATTTGTGAAAACACTAAAATACACTCACCTTATTTTCCTTATTTTCCTATGGGGGGAGTAGATAAATCAATTTTTTATGTCAATTTTTTTGACACTATGAGATATATATGTATTCCATAAGAATATGTGTCCAAAATTTGATGTTAAAAAATTATTTTCGGGAGGGGTAATTTCCGTTTTAGTTGTAAGAGTACTATGGTCACATTTGGCGAAATACATGGATCGATGTCTAAATCAAGTCCAAAATTTATAAAATTTTAAAGGCATGGTTATAATATTCTAACCAATCAATCTAACGGTCAATTTTATAAAATAATTAAACATGTCCGATTAAGTTTCACAAAAGTATTTCATTCCATATAACAAATGAACAAACGTAAGAACATTAATATACATATGGAGAATTCAAGCAATATAAGAATTAAATATGTTTTAATAATAAACGAGGACATGTAGAAAACTCCATCTTATAGTGATAAACATCGTACGTAAAATTTAGACTCTTCGGAGTACGTTTAAACCCCGGTGCATGGATGAAGGTTACGTTTATTTTGAAATGTCTTAATTTTTTAATAATTAAAGCCCGATAGGCCCGGCCCGTAAAAGCCCGCAAAGCCCACTTGAATGGGCCGAGCCCGGATCCTTATATAAAAGATAAAGGCGGCCCGGCCCGGCCCGCAAATATTAAAATGTTGTTGAGGCCAGGGCCGGCCCGGCCCGTGCCGCTATACATGGGCCGGGCCGGGCCGGGCCGGGCCGGGCTTTTTGCCGACCCCTAATTGCCCGGGCAGCTAAAGAGTGATATCCCAATTTTTTAGTGTATGTTACTTTGATTTATTCGTCTGGGTTATTTTAAATTTCAAGAATTTAGTATTGTAGTACGTTTAGAGTTTCAATTTATTGAATTAGGCATTCCGATAGAACTCCGTACTCTACAGTCACCACTATATATTTTCGCCATATCAAAAAAAAAAAACGAGCCATATGAGACAAGATGCATTCTCGCTCTCTGCAATCCAAACTCGCTCTACATGACAAGAATAGATTGAAAGTGTCCATTACTATGAAAAGTACTCTAATCTATATCCTAATACAATCAGGAATGAGAAGTTCATGTTGACAATGGAATTGTACATGCATGTTGGATTGCTGGATTTAGAATTTGATATACATTCACTCGATTATCATCTCCTAATTTATTTATTTTTATTATCAGTGATAATTTTATTACGTACATGTAAGCGAAATTACAGGGGAGACTACCAGCTTGCAATCACCTTTCACTTCTCAGCAGTGGAATGTTGTGAGTAGAAGTCGATGGTAAATGTTCGAATTTCCATCGGAGCAAGATCCACCACCAGCGTTGTTGGATCGACCGGTCCTCCCCTCGACATTTTCGGTTCATCATCTTCAGATGAGCCTTCAACTTTCCAGACCAGCCTATTCTTCTCCATTTCCGCTCTTCCTTGATTAGCGGATAAGCTCATTTCTGTTATTTGCTTTATCTGGATTTGATCAGAAAAGGTAGACATTACAAAAGTGAATCAACTAATTCATCACTAGTATTGTTTGAGAGATAAATAGATATCTACCTTCTTCTCTGCAAACACTTTTTTGAGTTCTACACTTGCCATAACCGAAAGATCCTTGTCCTCTTCAATCTAGCGTTTCATACACCATGAGCAAACTCAGATTTATTAGAATGCATGGCTTGATTCGTAAAAATGAAATCAACAAGTATGTAAAGATAAAACACCTGATATAAATGTGCCAGGCGGAAGAGAACTTTTCCATTCTCCAGCTCCTGCACAGTTCATGAAATGAGACAAATAATGTACCTAGATCAGGGCTGCTACGGAATTCGACTATGTAACACATATGGCTTCACCAATAAAATGAAGGTGGTTTGTTCAACTTTGATCAACTTCTTGATGAGAAACACAAACCTGGATGGTTATTATTGCAACGTTGTCTGGTAAACTATAGGAAGGATCCATTCCTGTAAAGGTTGTGACATGAGATTTAGTCCACTGATCTCCATCCTGCAAGTAAATAACAGATCGCTCGAGTTACAGATGAACCAAACTATTCAAAAAGGAGCTCTTTAATTACCTTACTTCTTTTACCTGTTCAGTGAAGGCTAAAAGAAACGGTGAGTACATCTCCTGACCAAATGATCGACGCCATTTCGCACCCTCTCCTATAGGATCAAGTCTGAGATAGTACTTTCCTGTGACCTGTGAACTTTACAAATCAGATATCGAAATTCTGGTCCTTGTGGGCACTAAGACCATGAAGTGGTTTCTGTGATCTCACTATTAGTCCTTTGCAGTCATCTTGGATGCACACAGTTTCATTTAGAGCTTCTAGAACGCCACGGTCATCGTCATAGAGCAATCTCCTGGCAAATGGCCCTCCATGTCATTTTCTTATTCTTAGAAGTATTTCATATATGACATTTCCTGCTTTCTTTTGTTTGAAAATTACACTGGACTTTAAAAAAGGGACAGAGCAAAAACCTATGAAGCATAAGTTCCAATTGTCCATCCTCAATGCTGGATCCTCCTACAGATCTATCTACTAATATCGAGAACTCTGTGCTGTTATCTTTCGCATAGATTCCGAGATTAATCTGAAAAGGATAAATATGATAAAGGAATTAATTGATTCATAATGTACAGTATGCCTAGTTATTAAGCTTAATTGCATGATAGGTGATGATACCGGGTAATAGTTTCCAGCAACAGGTTGATTCACTTCCAGGTCCCAGTCTTTTCTGTAGTCTCGAATCTGGAAAACAATAAATTTTCTGAAAACAATGTAGTACTACACCACCATAGACTCACTTATCTCTAGCAAGTTGCAGCCAATCAACCTTTTCTTATTAATAATATTCTATATATGATGAATTGTAAGGTAAAAATGAAAGCAGGTACAGAACATACTCTTTCGATGAAATCACGCCCATTAGAATCTGTATAGAATTGTTTGTTGGTTTTCATGCTGGTTGTAATTTTAGTTACAACCTCTTTGCCAACTCCATCATCAATTGGTATAGGCCCAACCTGAAAATGAGATTGTTGTTGTCAAAACAGGTACTCCAACATCTAACAGTATAACATAATCACATAAATGAAATAGCTGATACATAATATATAGCAGTTAACTCACAGTGAATTCAATCTCGGCATGCTCCTTTCCCTTGTACACTCTAGTGACCTGTATAAGCATGACCAGATGATGAGCAAATCTTCAACCAAGAAGCTGTATGTCGTAACTGCTCATACGTTTACTCTAAGTGCACAGAATAAGAATATCTGGCGAGATGAATGATCATGTGGTCAATTGAGTGATATATAAGCACGAGATAACCACCTGATATATCCAAGAGTTGATCCTCTGATGTACTTCATCTAGCAATGGACCCCTCAGAACAGTCAGAGAAACCTGAAAGTTGTAATGGTAACTCCTGTATTTGTTACCGGTATACCATAAGAATGTCATACAACAATCTTTCAGAAATTATCATGACATACCTTCCCTTCAGAGCTTATGGGATATGTACCATTAGGACGAAAGATGTAAGCTCCAGAGGCCTTCAAAAAGAAAATGTATATGTACTCCGTTATCAATGTCAATCAACAGGAGTACATAATGGTTGATATACTTCTAAAACTAACCAAATGCTCTATGTTACCTGTAAAACGGTTTGATTTACATGATTTCCAACATCTCCAGCGTAGTAGCTGAATGACTGATCTACCAACTTGTTGACCTGCAATTGTAAACATCAATTAATATTTTTGAAAATTTTGAAATAGGATTATAGCAAGGACTTGCTTGGAAACAAGTACAAAAACAGTGCAGTGAGGGCGTGAGAATAACATTGTTCAAGAATTACACTCAAAACTGAAACTGAGCATGTCAACTAAATCACATACCGAGCTTCTGCTGTTTGAGTATTCAATTAGTTTTCCATCATTTCCTGAATAAATGAGTTTCAAGTTTCCTGGCCCAACTTCGAAAGCATCGTCTTGACTTGGTTCTGTTTTGTACACCGTGCGCCTCTCTGAAGTAGTAGCTACAAGTACATACAAGGTGGCCTATTAAACAATTATAAGACATGATGTATAACTATAGTTCCTCTAAGTTGCATGAGTATCAAACGTATTGGATTCGGATGGTTCACCTGTCTGTTTGGCACTTGAGACAATATAAGTGTTAAAGCCAAGAGGTGGTACTGTAGCTGAAAATGCAAGCAAGTATCTTGGGGTCACACTTGGAGATATACCTAGATATGCTTTAACAAGATCATTTCTGATGCTCAGGGAGGCATTTAACAGGGGTAGGATCTGTGATTCTATTTCTTTTCCAGTAGAGTCCTTTACAGTGACATTTTCACTTAGAACCTGTATCAAGTTGATAAAATGAGATCATTCACTTAGATAAACTTCAAAAAAAGCATAGAAATGCATAGACTACTCACAGGAATCTTTATCACATCCTCTCTTTTCCATCCGAGGGAGTTATAGACAACAATAATCTGCAAAGAGAATACAGCTTGAAACTATTATTTCTTACCGCTTAATCAACAGCTCAACATTGTTGATCACAAAAAACAAAAACAAAAAAAAAGCAGGTGATATCAACTTTAACTTTCCCTCACCAGGTCTTTCCCCTTCGACAGATCAACTTCTGATGATGGACAATAGCTAATGTTTAGAAGGGGACACTGAAATAAGAATATAATTGAAAGAATGAGAATGAAGATAGAGGCAATGCCACCATGTACTACGTGTGGAGTGATACACTTCCAAAAGTATAGGGAAAGAGGTAATATGAGTTGCCTGTTGAAATTTAGTTAATACACTCTTGCAACCAGCTTTTGATGCCTCTGTCATGCAAGCAAGTGATTCTGCGACAACTTTCTCAGCCTGTAAAAGACAATTAAGTGAAATGTATTGCATTATAAGAAAAAGGCACAATAACTACTAAAAGTAGCAATAAGGGGGAAGGTTTACCTCCACATAACCAATTGAAAGTCGTTTTGCATAATCATTAGCTACGTGCTGCTTAGATGTGCCACTAACTGCATCATGATGTTGAGCAATTGCTAAAGCATCAGCCAAATACTCTGTGGTTGGCCCCGATTTCATCAGTCCCCTAAAGAATTCCAACTGTCTTGCAGCCTGTTCATAATTTGAAGCATAATATATATGATTTTTTTTTGTCAATCTAAGAGCATAAAACGTTGTACGTACTGATATAACCTAAAATGTAAGCTATACCAAATAGTAGCCGCTCATTACTCTAACATAGCCTTTGAGAGCTGGTCTGCTAGTAAAGTATCCAGTCCAGTAAGCATTTATAGTGTCAGCATATCTGATACATTCATATATACACATGATGCTTAATTGGTCAACAGCAGTAGAACTTCAGAAGGAATGAAAACCTGTAAGTGACTTATAAAAATTTGAACTCACGGAAAAAAGTCATCACGCTTGATCGGCCATGACTCCTTTGCTGCATATTTGGCATCGGTATATATAGATGGGGTTGAGTACAGGGCATTGACACGCCCATCCTACAACCACTCAACCAGTAAACTCATTAGCACAGAATAAAAATCAAGATATTCAAATGTGGTACTATCTTAAATGGACCAAGATGCAGTAAGGCAACGATACTTGAACTCACTTGATTCACATAGTTAATGAATTTATCCATCTGCCGAAACCATGTATGAGCATACTGATACTTAAAATCTGTTCCCATGGTCCACATGATATGATTTGTGCGAGTAATGTTTGCCTGCCAAAGAGAAACGAGTACATATATAATCCCTTGACAGAATTGGATCCTCTCTTTAAAAAAGATATCGGCGCACATATGAATAACTGGGAAACCATGCACACATATCAAATACAATGTCTTGCAACTTACTTGTAACATTGCAGCAGATACAAAATCATTGACGCGGTCAGGCACATTGTAGTCAAATAAATCCATATTATCCTTCAAACAAGGAAGCAATTGAGTAAGTCTACTAGTAAAGAGTTAATAGATAGATAAAATGCCAACGTCGTTCTGAGGCTCTACTTGGACTCACTTGTACAAGTGGGGGGGCAGCAAACGCAGCATTATTGACTTCAAAGGAGAAATTTTCACTTGGAGGCCCATAGCCATTGGGGAATGCACCAGCAAAAATCTACACGCATAAATATCTTGATCAATTGGTAATACATTTCCAAATCTCAGAAAGTAAGCAATCATGATCACATGGGTTGAAGCCAGTATAAATCTATCCAGCAATGAACTTTCACATCAGACTCACAGCTTAAAAATCATAACAACACGGACTTTGAAAGCACTCACCTGTGCAGATGAACCGAGACTCTTAGAACCCCGCCACACAACCTCAAGGCTTTTGTCAACTTTCCGTTTTGCTCTATCTTGGTAATCAATCCTCCAAAAGAAAAGAGAGTCAAAACCAACCTAGATCAACAAAAGAGTCGTGACTTCAATAGTCCGCATTGCAGAAACGAAAAATATATATAAGAAAACTAAAAACATACCTCAGCCCCCAAAAGGTAAGCCTGCACAGCAGAATGCCCAAACGGATCAATCTGCCATCCAATTCTGGGAGTCACATTAAACTCGTGCTTGATAAATCGATGCCCCAGCGTCGTCTGATCAATCATATCAATGTAATGAGTAGCAGCCTCATCATGCATACACATGCCCCCATTTCTGCAAACCCACAACAACAACAAAATGTACAGGTAAATTAAAGTCAGAAACTTTCATCTCGATTCAGAGCCTTTATAGCTCCCAAAAATAGAAAGTAACACCATTTATCCGACTTACATAAGCTCCAGCTGACCGGAGCTGACTAGCTCCTTTACCGTTTCTTGAACCTCCTCACTCTGATCTCTCCACCATCTTTGAAAAAACGCCTGCCCAATTTCACATCACAGTGATCACAATCACTTTCAAACATTCTAACTCATTTCAATTTTTTTAACAAAAATAAAGTAGTAGGAATAATCACCTGCTCGACATATATGAACTTGCGGTTCTTATCGGCCAGCAATGCCGGAATCAATGAATCAAGCGCGTTTTGAACACATTCTCCCTGGGGCTGTTTTTTACACAATCATAATTCTTATTCGTCAAAACAACTACAGGTCTACAGCAACAACAAAAATAAGCAATCTTTTTGGGAGAGACCTGGAACAAATTGTTGGAGCCAACATAGTATTGGTCAACTGTCCACAACCATCCGACGTCGTCGTGGGTGTGAGGAACCAAATGAACGTTGAGCTTTCCGGGGACGAGGACCGACGTCGTATTGTACTTGACGTACTTGCACTCCGCCGCGTATACAAACACGGCCACCGCCAACAGAAGCCGCCGAAAGACCACCGACATTGCCAACAATTAAATAGCTTCAGCCGAGCGACTCAAGCGGGAATCTAAATGCGCGCGAGAGAGAGAGAGATTATCAAAGCGGCGATATGAATCATACGATACGATTCCTTGTCTTGCAGTTCGAGTATGACATTGGTTTTGTTTTGGCTGTTTTTGAACGCCGACTAGATAGAGTTATCATTACAACAACGGCAGAGTTATATGGCCAAGGGTGCGCGCCACTTCCTAAGGGGATGTTTGGACTGATGGAGAAAGATGTATGCTAACCAAAATCAGTCGAAACGTTTTAGTGTCGGCGCAAGTTCTCTGCCCCCAAACTATTTGACTGGACCATTTTTCTTAATTATAAGGTCACTTTTACTCAATATCTTCTACGTAGTGTTTCTACCGAATTACGCGCGGAGGCGTAATGGGGCAGAAGCAACAAGAATAAGCTTCCTCTTCCTTCCTCGGTCGTGCGTGCGGACCTCTCCTCCTTGGTGCGTCCGAACGGTGGGGCTGTTCGGATGGGCGGGCTCTTCTCTTCTTCCTTCTCTTCGTGTGTGCGGGCTCTTCTTGCGGGTGCCTCCTTCCTCGGGCGTTCGGGAGCAACTGTTAGAAGAATACAACAATGAAGCAGGCGGTCAGGGGTCAAGACGGGGTGGCCCGCCTTCAACGCTCCGATGCCTAAGTCAGAATATGTATCGGATATAACAGTCAAGCGAACGTGCGAGTGGTGTGATGTGGATCGAGTGAGATTGAGTCCAACGTGTTGTGTTGAGATTCAATGGAGTGATCTTACCTGTAATAAATACCTGATATATATAGGTGGTTGAGATTGGGACCTGGTGGTGTTCTTCGATGTGGGACTTTGTTGTTCCTGCTGGTGTGTGATCCGTGTGTTCGGGTATGCCCCCCCCACGGGCGCGTGCGCGCTCGGAAGGGGTGGGTCCGGTGAGTGAAGTTGGTGCTTCCTTGGTGGTCTTGCATGTGGTTGAGTAGGTGTTACTAATCTGCTTAAGTGGATAAGTATGTTAATCGTACAACTAATTATGCAATACTAACAAGTCCCCCAATTCCCCAAGTCAAAGAGAACTTTCTTGACTGGGGAGTTGAAAAAGGGTGGGCGATTAACAAGAAATACTTATCCGGTTGAGCAGTGGTCACGATCCTGTGACCCCCCCAAGTCCCCCAACTCTCCGGTCAAGAAAGGGATCGCATGACGGAGCGGGACCGGGGTGCCCGAGCGTGTACCTGTTCGTGCGATGGTGTACCTATGGGCCCGGCCTCCAGAGCGAGACTTGCTATTCTGGAGCCGCGCGCCCAGGTGGGATCGGTTTTGCGAGTATATAAGTATCACAGATATGTAGATATGTAGGTATGCAGGATATGATGTATGAATGTATGGTATGATGCGTGAATGTATGGTATGATGTGTGTATGCTAAATGTTTTTCGTGACACCGGCATTGGGATGGCGCGGTGCACCGCGTACATCAACGGGGATGCCGTTCCGTACGGTATAGCGTCAACGGGGGGATCAAGACCGCGACCTATAAGTAACGCGCTACGGAGGGGACGGACCGCATGCCCGTGCCGTTCTTCGGCTTAGCACCCTCAGAGAGAGGGCGTACCCCATGCCTCCGTTATGACAGCCGGCTTGTGTTTCGCTACGGAGGGACGTACCGCATGCCCGCGCTCATCAATCCCAGAACGCGCAAGGAGGGGTCGGACCGCACGCCCTTGGCGCTCTGAGTCGGGGTGGAATTGCGCTCACACGGAGGGGAAACACCCCACGCCCGTGCCGCCATCGACTTTGCACGCTCAGAGAGGAGTTGGCCCCATGCCTCTGTCATGACAGCCGGCTTTCGCTTCGATCATGTAACGGTGCGCCCACGGAGGGGGCGGACCCCATGCCCGTGCCGCCCATCGGTCTCAGTGCGCGCTCAGAGAGAGGGCGGACCCCATGCCTCTGCCGCCTGATCCGGCTTGCTAATGCGTGCGTGTACGTAGAGGAAGAACCTCATCCCGTACGGCGCAGCTCTTCGCTCGGGACACGGCCAAAAGGGAATTCAGGCGTTTTAGCCCTCTTTCGGGGCGTCCGAGCGGTACTTGTACTAACCTGGCGGTGGTGTGCGAGCGCTTGGTCACGCGGGTGGTGCGTGGTGTCGTGTCGTGGGCGCCTCCTTTCGTTGTGCCCCGGGCGCTCTCCTTGCCCCGATCGCTGGCACGTCCCTGCTCGGGCGATCGGGCGATGAGGCTCTCTCTTTGCGTTTGCCTCCGGATATCGTGTTGATAGTGCCACTGGTCCTGGCGCCCGCCTGGTGCTGCTGTCCGCCCGTCCTGGGGCGATCGGTCTCCTTCATATCCCTGAGGGCTCTTCTAAGCAGTGGGCAGTTGTTCGTGTGATGGGTGGGGGCGTTGTGGTACTCGCACCAAATGCCCGGGATTCGGCCGACCGGAGCCATCGCCGCCGTCACGCCGCTCGGTTGCGGGAGCTGGTGCCAATGCAGGTGGAGGAGCTGCTCGGGTGACTGCCCATTGATTGCAAGGACCTTCCGCTCTGTTGGTTGACGGGCGCCCTGCCGCGCCGATCCCTCCGCCCGGTGGCTGCGAAAGGGAGGCCTTCGACTGCCCCGTCCTGGTGTGCCCTGGTGCCTCTTGTGTCCTTCGGCTGGAGCCCCCCCGCCGTTCGAGGGCCGTTGGGGCTGAGCGTTCTTCGATGGTCTGTTTGTGCTAGACTCGGAGGTGGACCCGTACACCCGCGTTTCCACCAGTGCCTTCTGCACGATCAGGTCCATGATCTCGTCGTAGTCGAGATGCTCCTTCCTCACGAGTTTCTCTACGAAGGGGGTAGCGAGCAGGTTGTCCATCAGGGCGACCTTGGCCACTCGCTTGTCAAGGTCCCTGCACGTGCTTGCGAGCGTCCTCCATCGATTAATGTAGCTCGACAAGCCCTCGTCCATCCCCTGGCGGACCTTCAGGAGGATGCATGTGGTGTTATACTTCCCCTGGAGCCGATAGCGCCTCTGAAAACTTTCCGCCAACTCGAGGAACGAGTGGATGGATCCTGGCGGGATTTCGTAGAACCAGCTCCGTGCCTCCTCCGCCAGTGTTTCCTGGAACAGGAAACACAAGGTTGGGTCCGAATATCGGGTCCCGTCCGTGGTTGACCGGAACTCGTCCACATGCGCTCGGGGATCCCCGCTCCCGTCAAACCGGGCAATCTTCGTTATCTTGGCGTGGGGATCCCTTCCTCTTTCCAGTATGTGCGCCGAGAACGGGCTGACCCGGGGGGCGAACGTCCCGCCCTGACCTGCCAGCTTGTCCTTCCGTAAGCGTGAGACTTCCTCCGCCAGCTCCTCCATCCTCCGTAGGATCAGGTCGTTGTTTGTCGGGGGTGATGACTCCTCCACGGGTGAGGGCGCTCGGGCGTTGGTTCTGGCGAACAGAGGGCGCACCTCGCTGGCGGTCTCCTGCGTTTCTTCGTGCTGCTCTACCTGCCGGCCGATGAGCGCCTCCAGCCGTTCCTCCATCCTTCGGCGGGCTTGGCGCTCCTCCGCTATCTCGAGCGCTGCCTCCCGCAACTCCTGGGCCATGCCGTTGATGCGCCCGTCCCTGTCGTCCCTGTCGGTTGTCTGTGCGTTCCGCCCCATCGACCCTGGCGGAGTCCCTCCTTCAGGTGTGTTGCTGCCGTTAGTCGCCGGGTTGAGCATGTGGACCTTTGGTTTCGGTGGTGTTTATACGAGGTTTGCAATTTGTAAGTTTCCCACAGACGGCGCCAGATGTTTCTACCGAATTACGCGCGGAGGCGTAATGGGGCAGAAGCAACAAGAATAAGCTTCCTCTTCCTTCCTCGGTCGTGCGTGCGGACCTCTCCTCCTTGGTGCGTCCGAACGGTGGGGCTGTTCGGATGGGCGGGCTCTTCTCTTCTTCCTTCTCTTCGTGTGTGCGGGCTCTTCTTGCGGGTGCCTCCTTCCTCGGGCGTTCGGGAGCAACTGTTAGAAGAATACAACAATGAAGCAGGCGGTCAGGGGTCAAGACGGGGTGGCCCGCCTTCAACGCTCCGATGCCTAAGTCAGAATATGTATCGGATATAACAGTCAAGCGAACGTGCGAGTGGTGTGATGTGGATCGAGTGAGATTGAGTCCAACGTGTTATGTTGAGATTCAATGGAGTGATCTTACCTGTAATAAATACCTGATATATATAGGTGGTTGAGATTGGGACCTGGTGGTGTTCTTCGATGTGGGACTTTGTTGTTCCTGCTGGTGTGTGATCCGTGTGTTCGGGTATGCCCCCCCCCACGGGCGCGTGCGCGCTCGGAAGGGGTGGGTCCGGTGAGTGAAGTTGGTGCTTCCTTGGTGGTCTTGCATGTGGTTGAGTAGGTGTTACTAATCTGCTTAAGTGGATAAGTATGTTAATCGTACAACTAATTATGCAATACTAACACGTAGAGCTTCAAACAGCATAATCAGCTCAAAACTATGTCAGTCATATATCACACCAAGACAAGGCAGGTGTCAGAGAAATAAAACGGGGTGATACAATCTTATAACCGTCCATCCAAAACTTCCGGGGCGGGCGCATTTCTTTTTTAAATTTTATGTTCGTTAATATGGTATTTGCAAGAAACTTACAAGTTAAATGCATAAGACATTTTCAATAAATTGCCTCGAAAACGAGAAGCATAACATTAGTTTTAACATGTGTTTGTATAGTATGAGTTGTCCGATTAATATACTTATCCACTTAAGCAGGTAAGCAACACCTACCGGACCACCCGAAAGACCACCAGGGAGGCTTCAACTCCACTCACCAGACCGACCCCATCCGAGCGCGCACGCGCCCGACAGGCGCATACCCGAATGTGCGGATCACACACCAGCAAGTACACCAGTCTCACATCGAAGAACACAAGTGAGCCCCAAACTCAACCATCTATATATGTAAGGTATTTATTACAGGTAAGATCATCCCATTCGTTCCATCTTGACGAATTCACTCGACCCAAACACTACTCACACGCACGTTCGCTTGACTGTTATATCTAATACACCATCTGACTTAGGCATCGGAGCGTTGAAGGCGGGCCACCCCGTCTTGACCCCTGACTGTCTGTTCATTGTTGTATTCTTCTAACAGCCGCACCCGAACGCGCGTACCCGCACACCCGAAAGGAGAGGAAGCGCTCGACCATCCGAACAGCCCCAACGTTCGGACGTACAACAAGGAGGAGAAGGAGTACTCGTACTTGCTTCTGCCCCATTACGCCCCGGCGCGTAATTCGGTAGAAACAGTTGGCGCCGTCTGTGGGAAACTTACAAATTGCAAACCTCGTATAAACACCACAAAAACCAAAAGTCCACATGCTCAACCCGGTGACTAACGACAGCAACACGCCCAACGGGGAGACGCCGCCAGACTCACAGGGGCGGTATGTACTAGCGACCGAAAGGGACGATGGCGAGGAACGCGTCAACAGTCTGGTCCAAGAATTACGGGAGGCGGCGCTCGAGAGAGCAGAGGAGCGCCAAATCCGTCAGAGATTGGAGGAGCGGTTGGACGCGCTCGTCATCCAGCAGCTGGGGCAGCACGAGGGGACCCAGGAGATCGCCAGCGAGGAGCGATACCTGTTCAGCGGGACCAGCGCACGGGCGGCCCGAGCGTCCTCACCCGTGGAAGAGTCGGCGCCCCCGACGAACAACACTCTGATCCTCCAGAGGATGGAAGAGCTAGCGGAGGAGGTCTCGCGCCTGCGCAAGAACAAGCTGGCCGGTCAGGGCGGGATGTTCGCCCCCCGGGTCAGCCCGTTCTCTGCGCATATACTGGAAAGGGGAAGGGACCCCTATGTGAAGATAACAAAGATCGCTCGGTTCGACGGGAGCGGAGATCCACGAGCGCACGTGGACGAGTTCCGATCCACCACGGACGGAACCCGGTATTCGGACCCGACCCTATGTTTCCTGTTCCAGGAAACGCTGGCAGAGGAAGCGCGGAGCTGGTTTTACGAGATCCCGCCAGGGTCCATCCATTCATTCCTCGAGCTGGCGGAAAGCTTTCAGAAGCGCTATCGGCTCCAAGGCAAGTACAACACCACGAGCATCCTTCTCAAGGTCCGTCAGGGGATGGACGAGAGCCTGTCGAGCTACGTCAACCGATGGAGGACGCTCGCAAGCACATGCAGGGACCTTGATAAGCGAGTGGCCAAGGTAGCCCTGATGGATAACCTACTCGCCACCCCATTCGTAGAGAAACTAGTGAGGAAGGAGCATCTCGACTACGACGAGATCATGGACCTGGTCGTACAAAAGGCGTTAGTGGAAACGCGAGTGTACGGGTCCGCCTCCGAGTCTAGCACCAACAAACCGGAGGAGAACGCTCAGCCTCGACGGCCCTCGGACGACGGACGGGCACCAACCGGAGGGCACAAGAGGTACCGGGACGCGCAAAGGCAAAATTACCAGAGGCCACCCTCCCGCTACAACGACAACCGCCACAACCAGACGAGGGGACCAGCGCATCCGGGAGTCCGTCTGCCGCCAGCGCCACAATACCGACCGGCGGGACAGGAGGTCTATGCGGTCGATCACCAATCCAACGAGCACTTACTCCGCCTGCATCGACACCAGATCCCACCACCAAACAACATGACGAAAGCGATGGCTCTGACCGGCCGACTCCCGGACGTATGGTGCGAATTTCACAACGCCGCCACCCACCGTACCAACAGCTGCATTATGCTAAAGAAGGCCCTCGAGGACTTGAGGGACGATTGGGTCACCCCTCCCAGGGCCGAAGAGCGACAGCGCGAGGCAAACATCGGGACCCGTGTACCAACAGCTGCATTATGCTAAAGAAGGCCCTCGAGGACTTGAGGGACGATCGGGTCACCCCTCCCAGGGCCGAAGAGCGACAGCGCGAGGCAAACATCGGGACCCGTGGGACTATCAACACGATATCCGGGGGTAAGCGCAAGGAGGGGACGTCGACGCCCGATCGCTCGTGCAGAGAGGTACTGACGATCGGGACGGGGAGAGCACCCAAGGTGGGAAGGAAGGAGGCGCCCGCCATTAGCTTCACAGCAATGGACGAGGAGGGAAGCCCGAAGGACAGCACCCTGCCATTCGTGATCAACGCGATCATCGACCGATTCCTCGTGAAGAGGGTGCTGATTGACAATGGAGCGTCCATGAACGTGATCTATTTCGACGCGTACACGGCGCTCGGAAGGCCCGCCAGCAAGATGACATAGGACCATGAGTGTGTCGCCAGCTTCACGGGTGAGACATCGTATCCGATCGGGAGTGACAGCCTCCGGGTCGAGATTGATGCACCCGACTCCCCGCACAGCGAGATCCGAACAGACTTCATCATCATGGATACCCCCTCCCCATACAACGCCAACCTCGGAAGGCCGGGGATCAGCAAGCTAAAAATGATCGTCGCAGGGCATTTGCTCTTGGGAAGATTCCCAACCGAGCATGGGATCGGGTACGTTCGGGGATACAATCACAAGGAAACCGCAGAGCCCCGGGGCAGGCAGGAGGTTCTCGCCTTGGAGCCCACGGATCGAAGGGCACGATCCACGCACAAACGGCGAGGGGCCACGTCTCAGCAATGATCTGCTGGAAGAGCGAGGAGACATACTGCATCCCCGCGAACGCCCGATCGTTCAGCCAGCGCATCCGGGCTCGACCAATCCAACTGGGGGACTGAGGCAATCCAGCAAAGGGTGGACACCCCGCCCGTGGAGGGAAGCGCCAGCACTTTTTTACCTCCGTAATATGCAGACTCGACGACTACAGCACCCGTGGAACATCCAGCATTTGGGGAAGTACTTTCATTAAAATTTTGTTAGGCTGTACTTTTGTTGCACTCTTTCCATCTGTTTATGTTAGCGCGCCCGTTCGTCCCTACCCCGCCCGCCCATCTACTCGGGGGACTGGGGATAGGCCGATCGCGCGAATATAACACGTGGTTAAATTCCATTCAAAGCAAAGGAGCGGGCACGCGTTCGCACGAGTCATTCAAATGATGCCAAAAAAAAACAGAATTTTTTTTTTTTCAGACAAGGCACACATACGGAAAGAAAATACTTCATTAATGGAAGACACAAAGCCCGACTACAACAATCTATCCCACTACAAAGAAAAAGAAGAAACATCATACACTACGCCCCCGTATCAACATCCAACTCCTCAGCCTCCTCCGACGACGCCACCCCAACAACTTCCACATGCTCGCCCGGATCCATCCGCCTGATCACCGGCTCCAGCTCTGCCCTAGCAGGTTCTCCAGAGGGCCCCACCTCTCTCTCAGGCGCAGGAACCTGAGCGCCCGCCCGTCTCTCAATTTCAGACTCCACGAACGCTTGGTACTCATCCATCTTCAAGAAGGGACCCACCGCTGCCTGGAACGCAACCACCTGTTCATCCACTTCCGCTTTGACCAGTTGGCGGAGCTCGTCAGACTCCTTGAACGTCGCCACAACATCCATACGAGCAACGCGATCAGCTTCCTTCAGCCGGGACTCTGATAGCGCCTCCCGGGCAGCTGCTTCAGCACGGACGCGCTTCAGCTCGGCGCGCACCTGCTCCACCTCGGCCACGGCCTCATCCCGCTCGGCAGCAGCTTCAATAGACCGGGTAGTCCCCTCCTCTACACGAGCGGTGTACCGATGCGTCAGATCATTAGCCTTATCCAGCCTAGCCACCAATCGCCCCACCACCTTCCGGTGCGTCCGTGCGTCGGCCCTGAGGCCTGCAAGTTTCAAGGCCTCCCGCGAGCGGACACGGAAGACCTGATGCATCAGGCGGGTGCACGTAACAAAGACTGCATCCAACCCGTCGGGGGCAGCATTCTTCAGCGGCTGTAGCAGGGGCCCAAGCGAGGCAGCACCATCCACCAGCGCACGGCGCAGGGCGTCCACAACATCACCACTCGACCCAGGAGCGGGGCCGGGAGAGGATTCTTCCGTCCGCGCCCGCTTCTGCGCCCGCTCCTCACCTTCCCCTTGCTCGGGAGACTGTGGAGGACCCAAAGACGGGAGTGAGGGATTTGGAGAGCAAAAGTATCGTGGAGGACTTGAAGGTTGACTTGAAGACGGAGGCGCGACGGGCGCACGACTTGAAGACTGAGGCGTACGAGCAGCCTCCCGCCTGTCCCCGACATCATCTCGCTCGGACTGGCGCTGTTCGCACCCTACCTGCTGCTGTTCGCGCTCCACCCGGGCCTGGGCCTTGGATCCAGCAGCATTACCCGGTGGCGGGCGGGGAACATCCGCTTGCGGCCCTCGGACGGGTGGGGCAGGGTCAACCACGTTGGAGACAGGGGTCTTGGGCTGGGTACTGTTCCCCGGGACGAGTACGCCACGACCATCATCTGCCACCTTGTGGACCTTCGCGGCAATATCCCGCAGTGCGAGTAGGCGGCGCTTGAGCACGTCATCCTTGTCTATCACCGTGGACTTCGTCATCTTACCTACAGAGCACACAAACGGAAGGTTAGCAAACAGATACAAACCTTCATGAAATTATCCTATTCCTATTCCTAGCAGAAGACTACAACCCACAGCCCAGGCGGTCTGGCGAGACGCGTGCGCCCAATAAAACCCCAACGGCATGCGTGCGCCCAGCAGGTACTCGTTCGTATCGAACGTACGCAAGGACTGGGGGACTCGATCCCACGGGCTGGCGTATCGCAGACGGAATAAAGGGGGGAATTCCACCCGTGCGGGTGGTCCAGCCCGCTCGGACGGAGGCCAAAACAACACCACCAACGTTCGGGTCCTCGTGGGCCCACACCATCCAGGGCAGATTTGGAGGAGCGCCAGGGTATATTGGAGAAACGGGCGGACAGGCAACACTTAGCAAAAGAGAGTAGGGGGGGCAAACCACCAGAAACACCAAAAACCTAAAATTCCTACCCCAAACAAAATCAACCCCGGCACACCTCAAGAATACGCCCTGTTCTTGAGATGCAAAACCCAGAAAAAACCCAAAAACCCAGAAACACACAAAAAAAAAAAACATAACCGAGATGAGAGCCTCACCAATTCGGTATTTCACGGCAGAGAGGAGGAACGTCGACAAAGGAACTCCGGCAAGAAACAAAGAACGGCAGAAATCCGAGGGGAACAGTGGGCAAAATAATTTTTTTGCAGAGTTTCGGCAAAGTATGAAAGTGATGGAAAAAGACGAAGACCAGAGCCCTACTTATACTGATCAGACGGGGCACACGAACGAACGTCAGCCATCCATTTTTCGCGTGTCCACCGTCGGATCACGACACATGGCCCAGAGCGGTTTACTTGCCCTCCTTAGTAAACCTTGCCAACTCTTCAGCTTCCCGCCTTGAATTCGAACCCTAGCACGGTCTCCCATGGCCCGCCACGTGGCGTCCATGTAACAGCCCACGCGCCCACGCGCCGGACCTCTGAGCTCCAAGCAGTTATCACGACACCAGCATTTAATACCCGGCCCACGCCAGCATTAATTACGACGACACATTTATTACACAACGATTCCCGAGGAGCAGTCAAAAGGAATATCACCTCGAAACATCTCGTCAAAGCGCCACCAGCTCCAAAGCAAGACACACCACGCCACATCTCCCGCCAGTCGATCCAAACGCACACATCACCCACACGACCAGAAAACGAAGAGTGCCCGCGCACGTACAAACAAATAGTACCGCCACGGGCGTAGGGCACCTCCCCCCGTGCACACACCGGTAAGAACTGGCAAGCCGGATTAGGTGCCAGAGGCATGGGGTCCGTCCCCTCTTTGCGCGCGCTAAGACCGATGGGTGGTATGGATGTGGGGATAGTACCATCCGTATGCGTAACGTTAACGATCGACTCGCCGACTCAGACGCAAGGGTGTGGGGTCCGTCCTCTCCCTGCAAGCTCTGAGACCGATGAGCGTCTCGGGTGTGGGGTCCGTCCTCTCCGTGCGCGAAAAAAATACAGGCCGGCTGTGGTGACAGAGGCATGGGGCCGACTCCTCTCTGGGCGCGCTAAGCACGATGGGCGGCACGGGCGTGGGGTTCTTCCCCTCCGTGTGCGTAACGTTAACAATCGACTCACCGACTCGGACCGGCAGGGGTGTGGGGTCTGTCCTCTCCTTCAACGGTCCGAGACTGATGAGCGTTACCGGGTGTGGGGTCCGTCCTCTCCGGGCGCGAACTCTTCCCGGTTTAGGCGGCAGAGGCCTCTGCGCGCGCTAAGTCTGAAGGGCGGCACGGGTACGCGTTCGTGCGCGCTGCAACATTGTACGTCGCGGTCCTGATCGCACCGTTGACGCTGCAGCGTACGCGACGACATCCCCGTTGACGTGCGACGTACCCAACGGCAACCCAGCGTTGGCGATACGACCAGCATTTGCATACATTCACACCTCATACCATACATTCATGCATCATACCATACATTCACACATTTGCATACCTATATATCTATGTTGTTGTACTTATGTTTACAAGGCAACACCCCACGGGCGCGCGGCTCCAAACTAGCAAGATCCGTTTGGAGGCCGGACCCAGGATACAGGAACATGTACACGATCAGGCGCGCATGCGTAGACGCACAGGCACACAATCAGGCTAGGCGCACAGGTACGCGATCATGCGCACGTGCGCACGCTCGGGCGCGCAGGTACCCACTCCGTCAGGTGAGCCCTTCCTTGACCGGAGAGTTGGGGGACTTGGGGGTTACAGGATCATACACCACTGCTCAATCGGATAAGTATTCTTGTTAATCGCACGAACCCTTTTTCAACTCCCCAGTCAAGAAAGGTCTCTTTGACTTGGGGACTTGGGGGACTTGTTAGTATAGCATCAGTTGTCCGATTAAATATACTTATCCTCTTAAGCAGGTAATCAACACCTAGCCGACCACCCGAGAGACCACCAGGAAGGCTTCAACTTCGTTCACCAGATCGACCCCATCCGAGCGCGCACGCGCCTGTGGGGCGCATACCCGAACACACGGATCACATGACAGCAATCAGACCAGTCCCACATCGAAGAACACCATCAAGCACCAAGCTCAACCACATATATATGTAAGGTATTTATTACAGGTAAGGGGACGAGTTCACTCGACCCAAACACTACTCACACGCACGTTCGCTTGACTGTTATATCCAATACATCATCTGACTTAGACATCAGAGCGTTGAAGGCAGGTCACCCCGTCTCAACACCTGACCGCCCGTTTGTTGTTGTATTCTTCTAACAGCCTCACCCGAACGCGCGCACCCGCACACTCGAGGAGAGAAGAAGCGCCCGACCATCCGAACAGCCCCAACGTTCGGACGTACAACAAGGAGGAGAAGGAGTACTCATACTTGCTTCTGCCAGATTACGTCCCGCGCGTAATTCGGTAGAAACAATATGGACAAAAAAAAACTTCACTTCCATGCTTTACACATGCTTATATTAAGAGTTGCCCTAATCAAACTCATCTAATTAATCATTCCGGCCAATTACATACTCACTTACTTGTACGTACAAGTTATAATTCTGTGCAAGTTAGTAGGCTATTGACACTTGTACCGGAACTCGTTCATAGTCCAACCAAGCTGTTTTGTGTAATTTTCATAATGTGAAGCCTCGCAGAATTAAGTTTCAGGAATTGACATTGTTCTACATATGGATTCTGTGTATGAACTATGTAATTGACCAGAGATACCAAACTGACGGTGATTAGGTGCGTACGTAGGTCCAGGACTGATAGCTCAGTCGTAATTACATGCTTAAATTCTTCGAGAAAGAATATTTGCTCCTGTAGGGAAAATCCCATCTGCTGTGCAACTTCATTGTCAAGATTGAAATTGGCAATTAGGCCAGTCACACCGACCCATCACACCAGTCACTTCTGCATCTCAGTCACTATATAACTTGGATTCAAGAATCCAAACCAAAATGGTGACTAACTTCATACAGTCCTCGTATTCAAATTTAGTCATGACTCATGAATACATGTCACTTTCGAATGGCCGGTAAAATAGATTATGGAGGAATGCATGGACTGAATCGATAGCTGCATGAACAAAAGAATGATAGATTCATAACACTTTTTGATAATTAAGCCGCAAAAGGTGTAAGTAGGTGAAGAATTGTACGTATAAAGGAAATCTCAGTGTTCAAAATATGATACACATGCAATAAGTTCTTCACGCGCGTATGTTTGACATCGTATCAAAGCTTGGTTGCCTGACTGGTACATGCTCAGGGCCTCAAACTCTCAAAGGCTCAAAGCCACAGAGTTGAGCGCATAATTGAACATGGTAGGGTCAAAATCCTCACCAGAAGTCCAGAACAGGAACTTGCTACTTGAAAGGCCTTATGGCCCCTAGTTCAAACTCTACATGAATCATGCAGTGCAGCTAGGCACATTTGTCACCAAGCATGTGTTGTGGTTGGTGTATCAAACTCAAAAGATACTATGGATTCTCTTCAGATTTTTCTGACTAAAAACTGCATATGTGTTTTAAGAAAATATAAAAATAGAGAGAATAGTTTGAAGCAATGAATTCTGTAACTTTATTAATCAATGAGCAACTCCTATATATAGGAGAATACAAGAGGTACAAACAGGAAAGTAATCCTATTACATCTCTAGATAAGCTATACTGCAATATCCTGTGTTCTCCACCATAACTAGGAACATCAAATATCCTACAACACTCCCCCTTGTGCCGGTGTATGGTGGTGACGCTTCTTCATTTGCTTCATTGATGCCTCATTAAAAACCTTCCCGAGCCAAAAATCTTTGTAGGAGAAAAATCGGTCTCGCTAAGTAAAAAGAGTGCAGATCGTCGTAGACGATGATATGACACACAACTATGTTGCCTCATTAAAACCTTGCTAAGTAATAAAAACCCAGTGGGATAAAAACAACCTTAGTCAAGGAAAAAGAGTACAACGTGTCCTTCACATCCAGAAACGCTCATGTGTATGTCAGACTCCACCTGAAGTGTGCATCTCCCCCTGATATCAACATCAAGGGTAGCTTGAGTAAGCTGAGCAACCCTATGCTCTACACATGCTTCTCAAATGTGGAATTTGGCCAATGACTTAGAAAGTCTGCCACATTATCCTTAAATCAAACTTGGTCAACCATAACCTTGAGGATTTGCTATTGTTTGTTGACTATAGAATAGCTTATGCGATATGTATTTGGTGTTGTCGCCCTACATATAATCTAGCTTCATCACCTTGATACAAGCAACATTATCCTTATAATGCATGGAGGTTCATCAGTGGTGATTCATAAATCACTTGATCTTCGATATGTGCGTTTATGGATCTCAACTATATGCACTCCATAACAACTTCATGTTAGATCAATAATCTCAACATGGTTCGAAGATGTAGCGACAAGAGTCTGCTCTCTAGACTTCAAGAGTCAGTAGTGGATTCCAATCCACAAGTCTCACAAATATGTGTAATGATGGACCTCAGCCATATACACACTTTAACTGCCTCATGAAGACCAATAATCTCATAATGATTCGTGGATGTAGCGACTAGGGTCTGCTTTGTAGACCTCCAAGATATCGCGGTGTTTCCCATAGTAAAGATATAACCAACTTGGAAACAACTTTTGTGTAGATCAGAGAGATATCCAACATCAGCAAAACTTGCCAACACATCACAACGATTGTTGGTGTAGGGGGTGAAGGGAAATCAACGCCACTCTCTTTGTGGTGCCCTTACTTCCAACGCCACTTTCTTTATAGCCTCTCTGTAGGGAAAGATTAAGCCCATATCTTTCGTACTCTTTGTACTAAAAGATTGTCTTTAAACCATTCCAATGGCAATGCGTGGGCGCAAAGCTACATCTAGCTATTAAGTTCAACAAGAATGAGGAGCTAAGTCTTGTGTATTACGCTAAGTACACTCTTGTACTTAGATGAGGCACTTTAGCCTCTAACACGTCTTCGTCGTCATCCCTTGGACAAAAACGGATCCCTCTAAGGGTCAAGACTATAGCAGATCATGGGAGTACTCATAGACTTCACTTTATCATTATAAAGTGCAACATATCATAGAGTAAGCCGATGATGAAGAATCTCATCATTACGGTGCTCGGGTTCCCGTCACTAGCTGTGACTCCTTTATTCGAGAAAAAATCGTGTCTTCCCAAGATCTTTCATCTCAAATTCGAATTTCAAGCACTTTGCAAATCCTGAACTTGTTCTATAAATGAACACGCATGGGCATATCCATTTCCAATCAAGTAGTCGCTTTGTGAACGTTTCAATCTCATTGCAAACGTGCTCTGTGGTCTAGAGCCACTTGATTTAGGTAAAAGAAGTCCATCTGAGACATTCATATCTATCTCTTATTCTAGATCCCCATAGAGATACATCATGACCACGTTTATAAGCTGCATGTCAAGTTTTTCGGAAACTACCAAACTGGCAAGGTAGTGGAGTGCAATGACATCCATTACGAGAGAATTTATCTCATCGTAGTCGATTCCAGAGCGTTGTGAGAAGCCTTGCGCCATGAGGCGAGTATAATCTCTTTATTCTCATCACGCTTTCTAACAAAGACCCATTTCGATAGGGTTTACACTTGGGTGTGTCGGCATCACCAACCCAACGACCTTTCTCTTTGTTAGTGAACATAATTCAATCTGGATCGCTTCTTTCCATGTAGGCCAATTGCTACTACGTTCGAGAGTTTCAACGTAGATATGTTCGATAAGTCTCAAAATTCCATAATCTCATGTACATTAGTGTAGTATATAGAGATCTCTATATTTTGAGGAATTAGTTTTAGTATTAAGGCGTCCCTCAATGATAACCATAATCCAAATATATTCTCATGAGATGGAATAGAGTATAAATGATCAATTGATCATATTGTGCCAAACTCGCTCCCTTCCTTGGACGAGTATTTATCGAACATTTGGGTATCCTACGCTCTCCAGCGGAACCCATGGCCTGTGACGACACTATAAAACTTTGTGACGTCACTATGCCATATTCTACGGTAGCAGCGCCATAACCAACTCCTTTTGGTGGCGCCATGTCCTTTCAAAGGGACATGAATCCTTACAGGCATGTTTGCAGCAAGTATATGTGATCTCGTCACTTTCACGATACAAGAAATTGTATCAGGCATCAAATCTGTTACGTTCTATCGTTTGGGGATCATGATGAGACATAGTGAGGACACGACCCTTCTTGTCGTTCTTATTTGAACATGCTTGTTCTTATCTCCCCCTAACGACAGGAAGACTGTCTCATCAAAGTGACATCTGCAAAACTAGCGGTAAAGAGATCGCCTGTCAAGGTTTTTATAGCAGATTCTTGTTGAAGACTCATGTCCAACATATGTATTCATCCGTCTCGATTGACCCATCATAATGTGCTGTGGCAGAGCAATGTTTTTGGCACATATTTGCGTAAGTGCGAGATATTATCTTCGCACACAGTCACTAGCTACACAAAATAAGATTGATGGTAGATCATAGACGATGAAGTATAGCTGCATGTGATATTGCATAACCCTAAGCAGAAAATATTGGTGTACATTACCAATGCTCAGACTACTATCGTAGTCACTAAACAGTAGTTTTCTGCGAAACCATTTGGGTTTGTTCATAAGAGTATGATACCAATATCAAATCTCAATGATGTGCAATATAAGTCATCGAAACTCTTCGATGTAAACTTTCTAGCATTATTGAGTCGAACCGACTATGAATGGAATGATTCGGGTAGTGAGCCCGTATTCATATGATCTGAGCTAGAAGTTTAAGCAGCATTACAAGTGGAAGATGGCACGACACGTGACCAGTGTGTCTGCATTATAAACCAACACCACAAAACATCATAGTGGTCCGCTAGTTGGTTGAACCGTTCCATAGAATCACCTTAGATTCTATATAGTGAGAACTTATGTGTCCTTTGCATAGGATGATCTCAATCTTGAATGAGTGGGCTTTTACAATAACGAGTAATGAGCCTTTGAAAATAACTAATGAGGATTTTAGTTGAGGCTTGGAGTTTCTATGAACTCGGGAAGCAAGATAGGAGACTAGCACGCCATCCTCAGCGTTTAGTTTTCTCCTCTTGGGGGAAGAGGCGTCGATCACTAATCGACGTTTGGACGATGGAGCCACCACTAAATGGTGCCCAACTCCAATCTATTATGAACCATTTCTAGTTCTTGCTTCATTTTACTCGAAAGAAAGGATGTCCGATTGATTTTCTCAAAATACAAATCATCATATCACGACTTGGGTATCCCAATTTGTCATATCAAAGCCTATATGTGTCTGAATCCCTTAAGTCATCTCACATGACATTATTTGATTCTACAACTCTCTTTTAGTTATCTTACATTGCCCATCTGGCTGACACATAAATCTCTCTAATATTCGGATCATACCGCAATCATTAGAGATAATGCAAAGGAACTTATGTCCATTCTCACTTGAAAATTGTTGGCATAGATGATGAGAAGACCCATGTCCATTCTCATAATATATAAACATAATCGACAAGGCACAAATTCGATGTAAGTTGTCTATGTCATAACATACTATATGCAATTCCCGCGTCAATGAGACACTCAAAGTTCTCGGGGAAAATACTTGCAAAGACACAAGTCTTGCATGAGGAAAAAATCGAAAAATAACTCGAAAGTTTAGTTTTCAGGGATATGCGTTAGACCCATCGAAGCACCCCCTCGGGGTTGATCCCTCGATCCATCGAAGGGTGTCCTCAGGAAACATTTTGATCCATTGAGGGCACCTTCGATCCTTCGAAGGGCCTCCTCGGGTTTTCCTCAGGTTTTGGCCTTCCTCGGGCAAACTGACCTCCAAGTACTTAAACAGGCATAACTTTGTCTACAAAATAGCTTTTGACGTTCTGGATGAAGTTCTAGAAACTAGACATCCGTAGCTTTCCGAACATATATTACTCATATGCTGAATCGTTGTGAATCAATCCCAGATTCATGTCTTAACTCTCAACGCCATTTGTTTTCCCATGCAGCCAACATCCTAGCGCTCCACGTACCTCTAGTGGAATCTTAACGAAGTTTGGTATAAATAGTTGGTACAATGAAGAACCTCATGTGCCACGCTTATCGCTATTTGTCTTGGTATCATAGTGGGTCCCTCATCCATCTTTGATCCACGTCGCCCATTTTGTTTTCCCCTACAGCTAGCATCCTAGCGCTCTATGTATCTCTGGCGGAATCCCCATGGATTTTGGTATAAACAGTTGGTACAATGATGAATCTCACGTTCCATGCTTATTGCTATTTGATTTGGTATCATAGTGGGTGCCTCGTCCATCTTTGGTCAACGTCACCCATTGTAGACTCGAGTTAGGTCATATGTCACTGCTTCTGCTTTGTCAAGAAAGGTTGCTGATTTATTTATGATTCCTTGTCTAGAACTTTTCAGTCCAAGAGGATCATTTGGATTTGTCACACGTGCAAGCCTAGGTAGGTTACACATGAGAGGGCGTGCTGGAAAGGAAGATCTCACATCGGAATAGGACTAGACAAAATACAACTTGAATGTGGGTGGATTAATCTGATTGTACTGAAGTCTTTTGAATTAAAATTCAACACCTTAAAGGTGGTTAAGTTGCAGTACTGCTGGTTTTTTTTTCTTTTTTCTTATCTCTTTCATTGAAGAACCTTCGGTTAAGTTGGGACAATATCAGAGAACCTCATGTTAAGTTGAGACAATATCGGTACAAGAGGGAAAGATTTTTATTACCTCTTTAATTGAAGAACCTCTGGTTAAGTTGACACAATATCGGTACAAGGAGCGAAAGATAAGAAATGCTTGTGACGACCTGACCATTGTCCAATATCGTCAAAATGATAAATTATTCGGATAATTCTAGTAAATGCTCAACTAAAATTAAACTTAATTGAAACAAGTCGAAAACTTTATCGACAAACCCAATATGGTAATACAAACTTAATGATATAAGGTACATCTAGTTCTCTGTCACCCCCACTGCCACTGGTAGCGACACTAATCACCACCGCCCACCCGCTGGGAAGATAAAGCCTAATATCGTATTTTTAACCTCACGGATACGCTCACAATGTCGATACAAATCTAACTATATATAACATGACTAGTTTTGGAAACTTTTTTCGGCCAGACGCGCCATCGGCGACCACCACCGATGGTGGCGATTGATACATCAATCTCTTCCTCTCATCAAGCCCAGCACCTTGTCTCAGAGCACCATTGGACTTCAAACCAGTTGCTTTCAAACTAGGAGGATGAGGTAAACCAAAACCCTTTAACATCAACGCCAACAAGTGTCGTCCGCTATTTACACTCCATTCTAAATATTTACCACTAATCTTATTATTTTGCCCTACATCCTTTTTATTCTTTTCTCACCACCCCATCATCCACCTCCATTTTTTCTTTGTAAACAATGAATCTAAATCTTTAACCATTGAAACACAAAACTATGAAATGTCGTTTAAAATTTTGTAACCCAAATCTATGTTGAAGGACATAACAACATTGAGTTTAACAAAAATAATTGGATAATGACTTACAACCATAAAACTAAGATATTCACCCAACTTGGAAAAATCGAAAAAAATTGTTACAAAAGATATATTCCAATTAACTGTATTTCTGAAAGAAAAAAAATTCACCCATATTTTAAGTTTTAGTCATTAAACCTAACCTAAAATTTTCAAAAAAAAATTATGTAATTTACGAATGCCGCAAAACAATATATAAAGTGAGAGAGCTAAGTTTTATTTTCTGCAAAATAATATCAAGAACCCAAATTCTACCCCATGTGTGAAGTCAACACAGACGTGGAGTTAAAATCCACAAAAAGAGAAACATCACCTAGACTCTCTTTCTTGATCCCCCTAGACTCATCGCAACTCAATCTGAACACCTCAAATCTCACTTCTTCTTTTCCTTTTGATGAACTAGTGCCTTTGACATAGTATCTTTTAACCATTGCAGCCATTCTTAATAGGGAGAGCATATACAGGAGGAAGACGAATGATAGAATCTTTATTGTCTGACCATATTGATAATGATCTGCGGAACGGAATCTCTTTCCGTGGCTACTAGCCATTTTTTGGAATATCCACAAAACTTTTTCTGAGGAAGACTTGCTTGATCAACCAATGTGTTGTGCATGACGTTGTACAGATCGGCCCAAGAAAATTTTTCTGCAGAGGGCATCAAAAGCAACAGTCTGCTCCGATCATCCTTCGCTGCTAAGCCATGCAACGACGACGACCATGGCTTAGCAACATAGTCTAGTAATCTGATTAATCTCTTCAATATCGAGCCTAGGAAAAGCCCAACCGATTTAGACCAAACTAACGAGGCCTATGTGGATATCCTGGTTTGGAGCGTGGTGGACCATCCTCCGGTTTGGCCACTGCAACAGGACCTGTCGACTGAGAAGCCAGCAGCTATTATGATGAACAATCCCCTTTCTGGGGAGAGTCCAACTAACAAAGTGATGTTGTTGCGGATGGAGTCTTCAAAGCAATTTACAGTATCTGCTCCTTTAGGTCGAGCTCCTAAGTTAGGGGCTCCCCTCGAGGGTGGCAAGGCGGTATCAAGTTCGCACGTGACATAAAAGGTCGACAAAGAGAGTTGCGGCTACTGGTTCTTTAGTCTGGTCTGTCCCTTATCTGGAGGCAGCTTTACCTGATCCGGATCTGGTTATAGATCATGACATGCTTCTTGTAGCAAGTCTGCAACAACCAGCCTTTATGGTTACTACGAAGGGTGAGTTGCAGGATGTGGACGAGGAGTTCCCTAGTTCGTCAGGAGATAGAGGAGGTCGACGTCCTCAACCTGATAAGAAGAAGAAAGAGAATGCCAAGTCCAAGTTTGCTCCAGTTTCCACATCTACCAACAAAGTCTCTCCGCATAAGAAGGCGGTGCTTCTCCCTGCTGAGATGACCGTCGAAGATCTCCGTCAATCAATCTCCCAATAGATATGATGCCCGGGCAGCTAAAGAGAGTGATATCCCAATTTTTTAGTCTATGTTTATTTGGTTTATTCGTCTGGGTTATTTTGAATTTCAAGAATTTAGTATTGTAGTACGTTTAGGATTTCAATTTATTGTACCAGACATTCTGATAGAACGCCGTACTCTACGGTCACCACTATATATTTTCGCCATATAAAAAAAAACGAGGCATATGAGACAAGATGCATTCTCGCTCTCTGCGATCCAAACTCGCTCTACATGACAAGAATAGATTGAAAGTGTCCATTACTATGAAAAGTACTCTGATCTATATCCTAATACAATCAGGAATGAGAAGTTCATGTTGACAATGGAATTGTACATGCATGTTGGATTGCTGGATTTAGAATTTGATATAACATTCACTCGATTATCATCTCCTAATTTATTTATTTTTATTATCAGTGATAATTTTATTACGTACATGTAAGCGAAATTACAGGGGAGACTACCAGCTTGCAATCACCTTTCACTTCTCTGCAGTGGAATGTTGTGAGTAGAAGTCGATGGTAAATGTTCGAATTTCCATCGGAGCAAGATCCACCACCAGCATTGTTGGATCAACCGGTCCTCCCCTCGACATTTTCGGTTCATCATCTTCAGATGAGCCTTCAACTTTCCAGACCAGCCTATTCTTCTCCATTTCCGCTCTTCCTTGATTAGCGGATAAGCTCATTTCTGTTATTTGCTTTATCTGGATTTGATCAGAAAAGGTAGACATTACAAAAGTGAATCAACTAATTCACCACTAGTATTGTTTGAGAGATAAATAGATATCTACCTTCTTCTCTGCAAACACTTTTTTGAGTTCTACACTTGCCATAACCGAAAGATCCTTGTCCTCTTCAATCTAGCGTTTCATACACCATGAGCAAACTCAGATTTATTAGAATGCATGGCTTGATTCGTAAAAATGAAATCAACAAGTATGTAAAGATAAAACACCTGATATAAATGTGCCAGGCGGAAGAGAACTTTTCCATTCTCCAGCTCCTGCACAGTTCATGAAATGAGACAAATAATGTACCTAGATCAGGGCTGCTATGGAATTCGATTATGTAACACATATGGCTTCACCAATAAAATGAAGGTGGTTTGTTCATCTTTGATCAACTTCTTGATGAGAAACACAAACCTGGATGGTTATTATTGCAACGTTGTCTGGTAAACTATAGGAAGGATCCATTCCTGTAAAGGTTGTGACATGAGATTTAGTCCACTGATCTCCATCCTGCAAGTAAATAACAGATCGCTCGAGTTACAGATGAACCAAACTATTCAAAAAGGAGCTCTTTAATTACCTTACTTCTTTTACCTGTTCAGTGAAGGCTAAAAGAAACGGTGAGTACATCTCCTGACCAAATGATCGACGCCATTTCGCACCCTCTCCTATAGGATCAAGTCTGAGATAGTACTTTCCTGTGACCTGTGAACTTTACAAATCAGATATCGAAATTCTGGTCCTTGTGGGCACTAAGACCATGAAGTGGTTTCTGTGATCTCACTATTAGTCCTTTGCAGTCATCTTGGATGCACACAGTTTCATTTAGAGCTTCTAGAACGCCACGGTCATCGTCATAGAGCAATCTCCTGGCAAATGGCCCTCCATGTCATTTTCTTATTCTTAGAAGTATTTCATATATGACATTTCCTGCTTTCTTTTGTTTGAAAATTACACTGGACTTTAAAAAAGGGACAGAGCAAAAACCTATGAAGCATAAGTTCCAATTGTCCATCCTCAATGCTGGATCCTCCTACAGATCTATCTACTAATATCGAGAACTCTGTGCTGTTATCTTTCGCATAGATTCCGAGATTAATCTGAAAAGGATAAATATGATAAAGGAATTAATTGATTCATAATGTACAGTATGCCTAGTTATTAAGCTTAATTGCATGATAGGTGATGATACCGGGTAATAGTTTCCAGCAACAGGTTGATTCACTTCCAGGTCCCAGTCTTTTCTGTAGTCTCGAATCTGGAAAACAATAAATTTTCTGAAAACAATGTAGTACTACACCACCATAGACTCACTTATCTCTAGCAAGTTGCAGCCAATCAACCTTTTCTTATTAATAATATTCTATATATGATGAATTGTAAGGTAAAAATGAAAGCAGGTACAGAACATACTCTTTCGATGAAATCACGCCCATTAGAATCTGTATAGAATTGTTTGTTGGTTTTCATGCTGGTTGTAATTTTAGTTACAACCTCTTTGCCAACTCCATCATCAATTGGTATAGGCCCAACCTGAAAATGAGATTGTTGTTGTCAAAACAGGTACTCCAACATCTAACAGTATAACATAATCACATAAATGAAATAGCTGATACATAATATATAGCAGTTAACTCACAGTGAATTCAATCTCGGCATGCTCCTTTCCCTTGTACACTCTAGTGACCTGTATAAGCATGACCAGATGATGAGCAAATCTTCAACCAAGAAGCTGTATGTCGTAACTGCTCATACGTTTACTCTAAGTGCACAGAATAAGAATGTCTGGCGAGATGAATGATCATGTGGTCAATTGAGTGATATATAAGCACGAGATAACCACCTGATATATCCAAGAGTTGATCCTCTGATGTACTTCATCTAGCAATGGACCCCTCAGAACAGTCAGAGAAACCTGAAAGTTGTAATGGTAACTCCTGTATTTGTTACCGGTATACCATAAGAATGTCATACAACAATCTTTCAGAAATTATCATGACATACCTTCCCTTCAGAGCTTATGGGATATGTACCATTAGGACGAAAGATGTAAGCTCCAGAGGCCTTCAAAAAGAAAATGTATATGTACTCCGTTATCAATGTCAATCAACAGGAGTACATAATGGTTGATATACTTCTAAAACTAACCAAATGCTCTATGTTACCTGTGCATCGGTTTGATTTACATGATTTCCATCATCTCCAGCGTAGTAGCTGAATGACTGATCTACCAACTTGTTGACCTGCAATTGTAAACATCAATTAATATTTTTGAAAATTTTGAAATAGGATTATAGCAAGGACTTGCTTGGAAACAAGTACAAAAACAGTGCAGTGAGGGCGTGAGAATAACATTGTTCAAGAATTACACTCAAAACTGAAACTGAGCATGTCAACTAAATCACATACCGAACTTCTGCTGTTTGAGTATTCAATTAGTTTTCCATCATTTCCTGAATAAATGAGTTTCAAGTTTCCTGGCCCAACTTCGAAAGCATCGTCTTGACTTGGTTCTGTTTTGTACACCGTGCGCCTCTCTGAAGTAGTAGCTACAAGTACATACAAGGTGGCCTATTAAACAATTATAAGACATGATGCATAACTATAGTTCCTCTAAGTTGCATGAGTATCAAACGTATTGGATTCGGATGGTTCACCTGTTTGTTTGGCACTTGAGACAATATAAGTGTTAAAGCCAAGAGGTGGTACTGTAGCTGAAAATGCAAGCAAGTATCTTGGGGTCACACTTGGAGATATACCTAGATATGCTTTAACAAGATCATTTCTGATGCTCAGGGAGGCATTTAACAGGGGTAGGATCTGTGATTCTATTTCTTTTCCAGTAGAGTCCTTTACAGTGACATTTTCACTTAGAACCTGTATCAAGTTGATAAAATGAGATCATTCACTTAGATAAACTTCAAAAAAAGCATAGAAAAGCATAGACTACTCACAGGAATCTTTATCACATCCTCTCTTTTCCATCCGAGGGAGTTATAGACAACAATAATCTGCAAAAGAATACAGCTAGAAACTATTATTTCTTACCACTTAATTAACAGCTCAACATTGTTGATCACAAAAAACAAAACAAAAAACAAAAGAAAAGCAGGTGATATCAACTTTAACTTTCCCTTACCAGGTCTTTCCCCTTCGACAGATCAACTTCTGATGATGGACAATAGCTAATGTTTAGAAGGGGACACTGAAATAAGAATATAATTGAAAGAATGAGAATGAAGATAGAGGCAATGCCACCATGTACTACGTGTGGAGTGATACACTTCCAAAAGTATAGGGAAAGAGGTAATATGAGTTGCCTGTTGAAATTTAGTTAATACACTCTTGCAACCAGCTTTTGATGCCTCTGTCATGCAAGCAAATGATTCTGCGACAACTTTCTCAGCCTGTAAAAGACAATTAAGTGAAATGTATTGCATTATAAGAAAAAGGCACAATAACTACTAAAAGTAGCAATAAGGGGGAACGTTTACCTCCACATAACCAATTGAAAGCCGTTTTGCATAATCATTAGCTACGTGCTGCTTAGATGTGCCACTAACTGCATCATGATGTTGAGCAATTGCTAAAGCATCAGCCAAATACTCTGTGGTTGGCCCCGATTTCATCAGTCCCCTAAAGAATTCCAACTGTCTTGCAGCCTGTTCATAATTTGAAGCATAATATATATGATTTTTTTTTGTCAATCTAAGAGCATAAAACGCTGTACGTATTGATATAACCTAAAATGTAAACTATACCAAATAGTAGCCGCTCATCACTCTAACATAGCCTTTGAGGGCTGGTCTGCTCGTAAAGTATCCAGTCCAGTAAGCATTTATATTGTCAGCATATCTGATACATTCATATATACACATGATGCTTAATGGGTCAATGGCAGTAGAACTTCAGAAGGAATGAAAACCTGTAAGTGACTTATAAAAATTTGAACTCACGGAAAGAAGTCATCACCCTTGATTGGCCATGACTCCTTTGCTGCATATTTGGCATCGGTATATATAGATGGGGTTGAGTACAGGGCATTGACACGCCCATCCTACAACCATTCAACCAGTAAACTCATTAGCACAGAATAAAAATCAAGATATTCAAATGTGGTACTATCTTAAATGGACCAAGATGCAGTAAGGCAACGATACTTGAACTCACTTGATTCACATAGTTAATGAATTTATCCATCTGCCGAAACCATGTATGAGCATACTGATACTTAAAATCTGTTCCCATGGTCCACATGATATGATTTGTGCGAGTAATGTTTGCCTGCCAAAGAGAAACGAGTACATATATAATCCCTTGACAGAATTGGATCCTCTCTTTAAAAAAGATATCGGCGCACATATGAATAACTGGGAAACCATGCACACATATCGAATACAATGTCTTGCAACTTACTTGTAACATTGCAGCAGATACAAAATCATTGACGCGGTCAGGCACATTGTAGTCAAATAAATCCATATTATCCTTCAAACAAGGAAGCAATTAAGTAAGTCTACTACTAAAGAGTTAATAGATAGATAAAATGCCAACGTCGTTCTGAGGCTCTACTTGGACTCACTTGTACAATTGGGGCAGTATCATCGACTTCAAAGTTGAAATTATCACTTGGAGGATCATAGTTTTTGGGGAATGCACCAGCAAAAATCTACACGCATAAATATCTTGATCAATATGTAATACATTTCCAAATCTCAGAAAGTAAGCAATCATGATCACATGGGTTGAAGCCAGTATAAATCTATCCAGCAATGAACTTTCACATCAGACTCACAGCTTAAAAATCATAACAACACAGACTTTGAAAGCACTCACCTGTGCAGATGAACCGAGACTCTTAGAACCCCGCCACACAACCTCAAGGCTTTTGTCAACTTTCCGTTTTGCTCTATCTTGGTAATCAATCCTCCCAAAGAAAAGAGAGTCAAAACCAACCTAGACCAACAAAAGAGTCGTGACTTCAATAGTCCGCATTGCAGAAAATATATAAGAAAACTAAAAACATACCTCAGCCCCCAAAAGGTAAGCCTGCACAGCAGAGTGCCCAAAGGGATCAATCTGCCATCCAATTCTGGGAGTCACATTAAACTCATGCTTGATAAATCGATGCCCCAGTGTCGTCTGATCAATCATATCAATGTAATGAGTAGCAGCCTCATCATGCATACACATGCCCCCATTTCTGCAAACCCACAACAACAACAAAATGTACAGGTAAATTAAAGTCAGAAACTTTCATCTCGATTCAGAGCCTTTATAGCTCCCAAAAATAGAAAGTAACACCATTTATCCGACTTACATAAGCTCCAGCTGACCGGAGCTGACTAGCTCCTTTACCGTTTCTTGAACCTCCTCACTCTGATCTCTCCACCATCTTTGAAAAAACGCCTGCCCAATTTCACATCACAGTAATCACAATCACTTTCAAACATTCTAACTCATTTCAATTTTTTTTAACAAAAATATCGAAGTAGGAATAATCACCTGCTCGACATATATGAACTTGCGGTTCTTATCGGCCAGCAATGCCGGAATCAATGAATCAAGCACGTTTTGAACACAAGCTCCCTGGCGATGTTTTTTACACAATCATAATTCTTATTCATCAAAACAACTACAGGTCTACAGCAACAACAAAAATAAGCAATCTTTTTGGGAGAGACCTGGATCGAATTGTTGGAGCCAACATAGTATTGGTCAACTGTCTTCAACCATCCGACGTCGTCGTGGGTGTGAGGAACCAAATGAACGTTGAGCTTTCCGGGGACGAGAACCGACGTCGTATTGTACTTGACGTACTTGCACTCCGCCGCGTATACAAACACGGCCACCGCCAACAGAAGCCGCCGAAAGACCACCGACATTGCCAACAATTAAATAGCTTCAGCCGAGCGACTCAAGCGGGAATCTAAATGCGCGCGAGAGAGAGAGAGAGATTATCAAAGCGGCGATATGAATCATACGATACGATTCCTTGTCTTGCAGTTCGAGTATGACATTGGTTTTGTTTTGGCTGTTTTTGAACGCCGACTAGATAGAGTTATCATTACAACAACGGCAGAGTTATATGGCCAAGGGTGCGCGCCACTTCCTAAGGGGATGTTTGGACTGATGGAGAAAGATTTATGCTAACCAAAATCAGTCGAAACGTTTTAGTGTCGGCGCAACTGATCCTCTAGTAGTAAATGTGCATATTTGTAGGTAGCTCCAATGATCAAGAGTGTCTCTTTACGGTACGGTTGTAGATATTTGTCACATGTTTCTAATTTCATATCTATCTTTTTCGACAATAGTAGTAACATACATTTGACTGTTTTGAGTTGCACCTTTTCGTTTTTTTTTTACATTGGAACACTTGTTTTCATTTGATTAGAATAATAATTACATTTTTTATATAAAATTTGAATAATTAAAGATGATTACAACTCATTATATCGACGACTTATACTTATACATATGATCAACATAAAAATTATAAGAATGTGAATGTAGTCACTCGTCACTACCAGAATAAGTACTATAGCCGACGAAATGACAAAAATCAGGCCGACGACTTTTAATGTCGTCAGTTATACTCTAATATAGCCGACGACAAAAAGAGTTTGTCGGCTATAGTTTTCGGTCGTCGACTATAGTATTATAGATGACGATGAAAAAAAAGTCGTCGGTATTTGTGACAGGACAGTCGTGACGACATATTTAACTATAGTCAACGACATTATTAAGTCGTCGGCTATAATTCTTTATTACAGATTTGGGCAACTGCTCAATCATTCAAAAAAAAATCGGTGAGAAAAACACAAAACGCTTTCAAATCATTGGGTGTTGTCGGAACCTATCCAAAATAAGTTCGTGAAGCTATATCCCACTACATAAATACATATAGGTACGTATATATATATATGTGTGTGTGTGTGTTGATTGTTGATTTAGAATTGATTGTTGATTTTGAGTTGAATTCGATGAATATATATATATAATTATATGTATATTGTTGATATATAGTATGCATATATGTGTGTGTGTGCGCGTTAATTTGTAATTAAGGAGTAGAAGTTAATTAATGTAATTTGTAGTTTAAAGATCGATATATATAAATATAATGATGAATTTTTAATTGGTGCATGTGTATATATGTATACAGTTGGAATTTTTAGGATGGACAAGAGTTGGATTTACCTTCGAAAATGGAATCGAATATATGGCATTGGAATGTGGAGTTTTGTGGAATATGTGAAGGCTAATGCTAATGAAAAAATAATTCATTATTGCCCGTGTACGAAATGTCAATGTCGCAGCGATTTATATTGTTTTTCCATTGATGTAGTATGGAAGCACTTGAAGAAAAATGGGTTTTGGGATAAGTACACATGTTGGACTTATCACGGTGAAACATCATCAGGGGTCAGCATGATCATGGACAATTTTCTGAGACAACCAGTACATCTAATGATCCAACAACGAGGTTGATCAACGATGTGTTTCTTTATGAGAGCGATGTATTTGCTCAAGCACAAGATATCTCTCCCGTCGTTGAGGGTTTCCCTCTTATTGAGTCAGTTCAGCAATTACCCAGAGCTGTCAATACTGTTGGTATTGACAAGTACAACAAGCCGATTCCCTTCCAACAGACCCCATTGTACAACGAGTGTAATAAGACTGTTCTTGAAAGTTTCATGGGAGTAATGAAGGTCAAAGTGGAGAACAAATTGAGTGTCAAGGCTGTTGATGATTATCTGGCATTGACTGCTTCGATGCTGCCCCCAATCATCGTCTTCCTACCACTCATCGTAAGGTGTGACATATCCTGAAACATCTTGGCCTTACCTACATCAAAATACATGCATGCATATATGATTACATTCTCTTCTGAGGTGAAGATGCTGAAGGGAATCATCTTAAAAACTTTGATGCATGTCCGGTATGTCACACGGATAAGTATAAGTTGACTCCTGCAGGGGATAAGAAAGCTGTGAAGGTACTTCAGTATTTTTTGCTGATTAATAGGCTGGAACGGTTGTTCATGTCTGCCCACACGACCAAAGCTATGAGATGGCACGCTGAGAGAGATTTGCCTGATGATGATATCCTTATACACCCTGCTGGCGAAGAGGCTTGGAAGCACATGGTTAAGGAGTTTTCTCATTTTGCATCAGAGGTCCAAAATGTTTGGCTCGGGCTCTCATCTAACGGATTCAACCTTTTTGGCAACATGAGTCTTCAATACAATATATGGCTGGTTATTTTAATATTGTACAACCTTCATCCATGGATGTGCATAAAGAAGGAATACAATTTGCTGACTATGTTAATTTCAGGGCCGGGTTATCCAGGAAAGTGTCTCGATGTATATTTGAGACCCTTGTTTGAGGAACTTAAGTACCTGAGTAACATTGGTCATCCCACTTATGACAAGTATAAAAACGAGATGTTCCAGATGCATATCATGCTTGTTGGCACCATCAGTGATTTTTCTACCCGCAGGATGTTGTCGGGCAATGTTACCAAGGGATACAGGGCTTGTCTAGAGTGCATGACTGTTGATTGCGGTAGACTTCATTGCAGGAAGATTGTGCAGATGCGTCACTGATGTTGGCTTGAACTTGATCACGCATGGTGGGAGGATGACTAGGCATTTGATGAAACTGTAGAAACTGATGTGCAACCTAGGAGATGGACGGAGGAGGAAATTTTGGAAGTGCAGAATGAATACGATTTTGAGAAGCTCAGTAATCATTCTAATATGGTGGCGACAATACCTGACAAACCCAATAGGTATAAATTCTAGACACACAAAAGCATATTTTGGGAACTCCCATACTGGTCTAAGTTATCGATCGGGCACTACCTAGATTTCATGCACATAGAGAAAAATGTGTGCGAAAGTGTGGTGGGCACAGTGTTAAATTGGGAGGGAAAAACTAAAGACGGCCCTAAGGCACGCATTGATCTGAAAAGAATAGGTATACGAAAATATTTGTGGTTAAGAGAAAGGAAGAAAAAAATACCTCAAACTCCTTACACCGTCAAGCCTGAGCAGAATAATGAATTTTTTAGGTGGATAGGTAATGTTAGGTATCCTTTAGGCTATGTAGGAAATATAGGCTAGTGTGTTAACTTCCGGGATAATAAGATGTATGGATTAAAGAATCATGACTGCCATATACTGCTTGAACGTCTCTTCCCAGTTTTCATTCGATCATACCTGCCTCGTCAAGTGGTGGAGCCGTTAGTAGCGTTGTCAAGATTCTTTCAGAAGTTATGCACTAAAGAAGTGAAAAAATCAGACCTGAGGGCAATGAAAGAGGACATCATTTTTATCATGTGCAAATTTGAGAGGATATTTTCCCCAATTTTTTTTGACATCATGCCTCACTTGATGATCCATCTTCCTGAATAATTGTTGCTCACTGGTTCAGTACACTACACTTGGATGCATCCCATGGAAATGTACGTACGATTAAACATCTGAAATTTTTGTTTGTTTTTATATAATTATATTTTTCAATAATCATCACATGTACTTTACAATTTGATAGACAACTGAGAAACTACAAAGACTATGTGGCTAATAAATCTACATCTGAAAGGTGTATAGCTGAAGCATATCTTGCGCATGAGTGCGTAATGTACACCAAGTTATATTTGGAAGCGTTGGAGGACCCTCCATAATATATGTCGGTAGATGAACCACTTTTCAATCTTTCTATCCTCTCCAATGATGTTGAAGTATATGGACAGTTGCCAAAGTCATACCAGTTGGAACCATATCAGCTATTCATCGTCCACTGGTGGGTATTGATTAATTGTCTAGAAGTTCAATATTGGAAAAACATCCCATCTTTACTGCCCTATGGTTGCCAGTGATCTTGAGTAACACAGTAAAGAGTTTGCAAACTATTTTGGCGGCTGGGTACGTCTATATATATATATATATTTACTTCTATATATAAAAATTAATTTAAATGTTCATATTTAAAGTTAATGGTTGCAATTTTTTTTTTTCAGATAAACCATGTACAATGTGATGGTGACCCACACTGGTCACACGAATTGAGACTTTTCTCGATGAAGCTGATAACTTCAAGAGTTTATCTAATGTTTAAGGTCAATGGCGTGCAATTTATATGTCAACATAGAGATGACAAACGGAGAACACAAAATTATGGGGTAATGGTGCATGGTGAGCGGAATGACATTGATTATTATGGTGTTCTTCATTCAGTGGTTGAACTAATTTATGTGGAAGACATGACAGTGCACTTGTTTCAGTGTAAATTGTTTGATACTAACCCTGGGAACATAAGGACCGATTAGTACGATATTTTTTTCGGTGAATACTGCTACAAGATGGTATGAAGATGACCCTTTTATTTTTGTCACATCGGTAAAACAAGTGTTTTATCTTGATAATCTTGTGCACAAAGGCGCATGAAAAGTAGTCAACCATGTTGTTCCAAGAAACATATACAATGCTGTTACACTTGATGAGGCCGCAGAAAATGAAGAAGTAACTGTATACCAAGAGCCGAAAGCAATTGGTATTCCTGAATCCTCTGCAATTTGCCTTAATAATGTGAGATGGTGTAGTGTGGTTTGACTTCCTCGAGTAGATGTAAGTCTTATTGATGTTAATCCAAATGAAGACAACAAAGACTCTGGTAACGAGGAACGTCACATATTACTAGAAATTAGCTCGGACACCGAGGAAGACCCGAGTGATGATTCTAATTATGAGTCTTAGTTAAACATGAATTTGTGTTAAACGTGTTTGTTGGTCATGAGTCTATTTTGTAAATTTTTTTCACACTTCTGAATATAGAAATTAGTCTAATTATGTTCTTTAATTAGTTAAAAAGATATTTGTGGGAAACATATTTTCACATGAGCCTAATTATTTAAATTTTTTTCACACTTTACTCGACGACATTGGTTAATGTCGTTGGCCATAGTTAATATAGCCAATGACCTCAAGTATAATGTCGTCAGCTATAGTATAGCTGAAGAATTTTTTTTTTAAGTCGTTGGCTATAGTTTTCGGGTTTATAACCCTGAGTCGTCCAGCCCGCGCCGCACAGCCAAACCAAAACCCTAAAAATCTCTAAACTACCTCCCAGCTCACTGGGAGTCACCCAGCCCGCCGTCGCCACCCAGTTGGTCCTCTCTCTCTCTCTCTATCTATCAATTTTCAGGTACTCTCTCTCTCTCTCCATAGTTTGATTAGGCGATTATGAAATGTGAAGTTATGATTATGGATTATTGATAGATTTTGTGATTGATTATATATGAGTTATGTGAATTTTATGAATTTTATGAAATTTATGAAATTTATATGATTTTGTGGATTATATATGGGCAAGCTGCTTGAGAGGATGATCAGCAACAATGGGAAAGTGGTCATAGAGACCGGACATGATGGATCAGCGATTTTGGGAAAGAATGCGTGCAGGTCCGGCCAAGTAGGAAGTATCTGAAAGGACCCAACCCCGATTTAGCTCCCTAAACCGGAATCGAACCCCTTCGAAAACATGAACCAACAAAAACCGTAGAAATTTTGGCAGAGTTTCGTTACTAACGTGGAATTACCATAACCTGCACGCGTAAAATACACTTCATCTTATGCCACAAAAATCAAACCGTGGGCACCAATCCCATCCGGATTTCTCAATATATCAACAGTAAAATAAAACAATAAATATATCTATACTTTACTGAAATCCGGTGTAAAATCGTATAACATAAACAACAGAGTTCTCAGAGTGACCTCTAATGTATAAACATATCAGTATACCACAGTAGGTAGAACAATAAACCTACTGGAAGAAACAAGGTAGCTCGAGCACTATGCCTCCGACCACGACGTGCGACACCAAAGCCTGAACTGCAAACTAGGCACGGAAACCGAAAAGCCCAGGGGAAAGACATGAAAACTGTTAGAGTGAGTAGACAAAAATAAATGTCTTTCACTGAGTAATATATGTTATAAAAACATATGCGAGTTAAAATATAAATAAATCAAATAATATACGAGGAGACGCTGACTCCAACTCGTAAACAGAGCATGCAAGGAAAATCTCACGGGGTCACTCGTGGACACATTCGTGCTAGTACAGTCGGAATCACGGAGTCCCTGACTTCCACGTGATCCATAGCCAGAAAGGCCTCGGTTCCGGGGTACTGCCCCTCGCCGGTCAGGTAGGGGTACTGCCCCTCCTGGTGGCCTACCATCGGGGATCAGCCGAGAGGCAAGTGTATCGATACAACAACGTAACTGAGACTGTACTCTGTGTAAATCAAATCATAAACAGTTCGATGCAAATGCATGAAACAACATATAAGTGTATGTATACTCGTATACGTATATTCGTATAAGTATAACCATATAATCGTAAAACACATGCTCATAATAAACATAATCTCGTATGAAATCTCATGCTCGTAAAACCATAATCATGCTGCATGCTCAAGTTCGTAAAACGAATATAAAAGACTCGCAATCAATCCGTGAAAATAAATTGTCCACTCACAAACTAGCGTAACGCGATATGCGTTAACCCGTGATCCGGCGGAAAGTCCATTGCCAAACAAACGATCACGAACCCCTGAATAATCACAATAACCATTTCTCAAAATCATAACTCGACAATTCAAATCAAATCACGAGAAACCACCGTTCTCGGAAACACATAATCCGAATACGACGAATCGTCGAAAATCCGATATGTACATCTCAATACCTCGCCATACTTTCGGACGCTCAACTCGAAAAATGAACCTCCCCACTGCGATCGGGGCGCGATTTCGAGTGAAACGACATGCAACTTGTCGAAAGTCCCAAAAAGTCAAACTTTGACCGTTGATCGCCGTTGACCACCGCCCACAGCGGCGCCGCCACCCGACCAGAAAATTTCACGGCGGAGAAACCTCTATTCCATGCAAAATCACCCACTGAGCAACTTTGTCAACTACAACAAAGGCCAATTCTCACTCTAACTCATCCAATTTCAAGCAAAACCGAATTGTACACAAAATTTCAAATCCAAAATTCTCCATCCACAAGCAAAATTAGAACTCCAAACTTACATGGTAGTTTGTAGGTGAGGAGAGCTTCAAAGCCCACTAAAAATTGCAGCTCAATTCGGCCAAAATCAAGCAACCCGAATTCACCAAAATCTCCCCATTTTCAAGTCGGAATTTCTCCTTTTCCGGTGAGCTACACCGTGCGTGGTGGCCGGCACGAGATAGAAGAGGTCACGGCGAGTTGGATGGGACCAGAACCAAGCCGGGAGGTGGCCGGATTAGGCTCGCCGCCGGCGAAGCCGCCGTGAACCGTCGAGAGCATCACCACCACCTCGGTCAAACAGTCAAACAAGGTCAACCCATTTAATTCAGTCATTGACTTTCCCAAAGAGGAAACTGCTATATATAGACTTTCCCAATTAGGAAACTTCATAATTATCTTTTCGACGAACTTTAAATACACGTAACTTCCACGTCGTAACTCCGATTCCGATAATTCTCGCGGCCACAAACTCGTCTCGACATGTTCTTCAATAATCACCCAAAGTCAAACACATCGACCAAACTAATAAAAAGTCAATTGTTCAGCCCAAACACATATTTAATCGACTAAACAAACAACAAACGGAAATATTCGCCACTTAAACTCCGTAACTCAGAATAATGCTCCAGAAGTTCCCACAAGCTCGAAATTAAATTTTCTACAACTTTCGTGAAGAAGCCGAAATCAAATTCTTGACCGGTATTTTAGTCGTTAAGAAGATCGCCAATATAACCAGTTTCAGTCGAAACTTCAAATATTCATAATTAATTCCTCGGTCGTCCAAATAACGATCCGGAACCGCCCATGAACTCAAAATCACACGTACAACGACTCTCGAGAACAGACCCAACTCTAATTCTCGGCCAATAATTTAGTCGTTAACAAATCCGGCAATCCAAACGACTGTCGGAAACCTGCGATAACACGTAAGCTCGTAGATCAAGCTGATGACACTGTTCAATCTGTTCCGGGTCATCACAGTATCATATGTGACAGTCCCAGTTCTATGGGCAGACTGGTCCTCCGTGTCACAGTATGTGAAGGACATGGTGAATAATGTAATGTCGGTGAGTTAATTATATATTCATTATGTATGGATGTCTATCATTATTAATTAATTTTGAATAAATATATCAATATTATCATTTATATATACATTTGCAGGTGTGGTTTATTATGCCGGAGGAGCTCAAATGCACGTTGGCAAATTACGTGCGAGGAAAAAGGTGATGGGATCTGAGATATTTTATATATCGAGTTATATTTTGTTGATCATTTATTGTCAATTTCTAACATTTGTATTGCATTAATATAGGCACAAAGAGTAGAAAAGTAAGCTCAAAAGGCAACCTCCGTGGGGATACCCCTAGCAAGTTTATGTATATGGAGTACGAATGACACTGGCTTCTAGCCCACTTCAACAACACAAAATTTGAGGTATGCAACATCATATATGTGTTTACTTGTATCGTATTTGGCAAAAATAGTTTCCTAATTAATATTTTTTTTGATATATGTTTATACAACAAGGAAATTTCTGTAATAAACGTCACGAACCGGGGAAAAAACACGAAGAACCATCATGCCGGTTCTAGATCCTTTGTGGGTTGGATGGAGGAGGCCGCCCAACACCCTGAAGTCCCCCCGTTGGAGTATACATTAGAGAAAGCGTATCCTCAGTGCCCCGAAGATATTGTAAGTCTAAGGTCCTTATAACTTAATTAACATATTTGCTTATATATGTATTTTCTCTAAAAAAATTTATGTATGTTTACTAATATGTTATTTTTTTTCCTTGTAAATTAGGCAAGAGTGTAGGAGGTGATTCCAAAGGTGTTGACTCAGATCATGAGAGAGAAATGGCCTGAGACCTAGGATGAGGACCACCCCTGGGCCATCTCTCAGATTGATCAATCTGACCCCATGGTAGAGGTGAGGATCATGGCTCACGTTTTTCCACCACGAGGGAACACCTACTGCAGCAGGGGTCTAGGACAGAAGGGCGACGAGGTCTTAAAGAACACTCCCGATTTTTCACGTAAGTCGAGAACTTCCAGGGTTTCTCAGCTACAGAAACAACTTCAGAGGCAGGCAACGGAGCATCAGAGAGAGATGGAAAAGACTCGAAGATGGATGAAGGAGATGGAGCGGACGAGATTAGCCAAGCAGACTACGTTGGCCTCCTGGTTTCAGGATTAAACTGCACAGTTTCAGGCTTCTGAAATCCCGGTCCCGGCCCCACCTCTGTTCCTTTTTCCTGCTCCACAGCCGCAGGAGAATCCGCAAGCTTCTGGTATTAATGCCTCTATTTTCATCACATAGATTTGAATAACCCTTAGTATAGGTCTAATTTGGATCATATATGTGTTTTGTTGGTGAGGATGTGTTGTGGCCTTTTTTCGTAAATAAAATTGTGCAATTGCAGGTTCTGGGAATAGAAATCTAGAATCTGCATTTTTTTTTCTTCTAAAATCACAAACTATAGCCGACGAAATTAGTCCCACTTGTCGGTTAAAGTGTTTAATAAAAATTACAGTTACATACTATAGCCAACAACTTGCATACGATAGCTGACAATGTTCAAATACTATAGCCGACGACGTGTTTTCTGACTCGTCGATTATAGTCTTATTCGGGTCAACCATTTTGACCACCGAGGAAGGTTTTGTTGATGATATTATCGTTGGCAAAAGTTTTAACTTAATGCCGACTACTTTTTTGTAGTTGGGTATAGTCTAAACTATACCCGACGACTGCCACAATATTCGTCGGCTATACTTTTACCGACAACCCTCTCCCGACGAGGCTAAAGCCGTCGAAGTGTCGTTGGGGTTAACTATAGCCGACGACTTCTTCTAACAGGCCGATGACTTTTGGTCATCAGTTATAGTCATTATTCTGGTAGTGATGACGATGAACAATCTCAAATAAGTAATAAGAATTCATATTTATAATCACTTGATGTTATCACTACAAGAGCAACTCTAACAACAACTTCCTCATATTTGAGTTTTTCTCTATCTTATGGAATATTTTGGTTGTTTTTCTTAAAGAGATTCCCTAAATACATTCTATATTTTAAAGAATCAGCAAAATGAGGAATCTATTGAGGTTAAAGCATCAAATGCATCATAAATTTTATTTTTTGCACCCATATAATAGAGAAAATATGGACTCATGAAAAGTCTATTGAAGATGCTCTAAACTCTTTTTTTTTATTGTGAGAACATGACATTTTGAACGACTTAGGGTATCTCCAATGGCAAAGTCTTATATGAAGTTCTAAACTTATTTTTAGGACTTCAATTTGACACTATTCATTTAGGACTTCAATCATCTCCAATGGCAAAGTCCTATATGAAGTCCTAAACATATTTTTATCTTATTTTTAATAATAATTTAAATTTTGTAAACTATTATTGTACATGATAATAATAATTATATTAATTTTTTAAAATTAATTAATTTTGAGTGACATATGCATTATTCACAACTCGAGTTAGCGAGATTACGCATTATCTGCCACATGTAAATTATCAAAATATCGGACAAGATATTGGATAAGATTACGTTATCTGCCACGTAACTTATCAAAATATCGGACAAGATTTCGTGCTACATGTGTCAACACCTAATTAGTTGGGGAGATTACGTTATCTGTCATGTGTACATTCCTATCTTCGGAGATCATGTTGATCTTCTATAAGAACGGAGTCATTCACTCCTTCATTTCTCACCAATTCACAAACACTTCTCCCCCCACAAACAAGTTGTGGTTTCTAAGTTATTGTTTCATACCTTTAGTTTTGTTTTCCGCCATGAATAAGTTTTAGAAACTACTGAAGAAATAGGAAGTAGAAGATGTTCCGAGAAGGCAACAACAAGCGCTCTTGATGTCTGCGGCAGCCTACCAAGTGGAGAGGATGGAAGAAGATGAAGCCTCACAATGGGGTGGTTCATCGAAAGGGCGGAGGTACATATTAAGGGAGCATGAGATGATGGATCAACGCTTAAAAGCTCTATACTTCACTTCACCGTGTAGAATTGACGGCGACATCTTTCGAAGGCGCTTCCGTATGTCACCTCATCTCTTTGACAATATGATGCATACCGTCGCCAACCACAACCCGTACTTTGTTCAGAAGATGGATGCCACCGGCAGACTCGGCCTTTCCACAAAACAGAAGCTAACATGTGTTATGAGGATGCTCGCTTACGATCTATCAGCTGACTTGTGCGATGAGTTCCTTGATATTGCTGAATCCACTGCTCTTGAAGTGTTGGATCATTTTACAAGAGAGATATAGGCTGTGTACCGCAAAGAGTATCTTCGCACACCAACAAAGGCAGATCTGCAGAGGTTGACGAATAAGGCTACAGATTGCGGATTTTCAGGTATGTTGGGTAGTCTTGATTGTATGCATTGGCAGTGGAAAAATTGTCCTACTGCTCATGCCGGGCAGTTCCAAGGTCACAAAGGAAAACCTACAATTATCTTAGAGGCGGTAACTTTGTATGATACTTGGATTTGGCATGCATATTTTGAACTTTCAGGTTCTCTCAACGATCTTAACGTCTTGGGAATGTCACCATTGTTCGATGAGGTATGCAAAGGTGAAGCTCCTCGGGTGGATTTCAAAGTAAGCAACAGTATATACCATCAAGGGTATTATTTGGTGGACGGCATATACCCTAATTGGGCAACTCTTGTGAAAGCAATAAAAAATCCTACTACTCCGGAGACAAGACACTTTACAAGGATGCAAGTGGCGTTCAGAAAAGATGTGGAGAGAGCATTTGGTATCCTGCAAGCGCGTTTTACAATTGTGAGCTCGTTTATGGAGTAGGGAGAGCCTCCAATACATCATGATGACGTGCATTATTTTGCACAACATGATTGTAGAAGACGAGCGCGACGAAGATGAGCAGTATGAGTTTGACATTGACGACATCCCAACTCGTCCAAGAAAAGCTGATATATATGATAAACAGACATATGATGATGAGGTGCATCGTAATCCCCAACTAATGCATGAATTTGTACGTGCTCGTTACAAGAGGACTCAATGTCCAGTGATATGTGCGGAACTTCGATCAGATTTAGTTGAACACAGCTGGGCTTTGAAGAAGTATCGTGAGCGCAACAATGGCTAATTAGTTTCTTTTTTATGTGTCAATAATTGGCATTAGTTTGCCATCGTGTTGTTGTTTGCATTTAACTTTATGTGTGTTGTTGTTTGCATTTAACTTTATGTGTGTTGTTGTTTGCGTTTAACTTTATGTGTGGTTGTATTCATTGAATTTAATGTTAAATTTGTGTTTTGTTGTATGCATTGAATTTACAAGACCATAAATAAAACTCAAATAAGGAATTACCATTAAAATTTAGAAAAGTACACTTGATACGTAATTATTTAAAATTTATTAAAAACAACAATATAAATTAAGCAACAAACAAGATAGAACAAACTAATCGCTCTTGATCATAATTACGCATCCACTCCGTTTGTTTGAGAGGAAGATAGAGGGAAGAACTTGATCCATCATGAGGAGGTGTATATGCTTGAGGGATACAAAATGGGCGACTCGATGAATTTTGTGTCTCCACTTCCTCTCGCTCAAGTATCTTTTTTTGTTTCCTCTCCCAATACCCTATTTTACAAGGTGAATATATACTAGGATCCACCGCTATTGTGCGAGCATCCTCCTCCCTTTGTTGAACCGTCATAGCCTCTTCGTAAAGTTGTTCCCTCCCTGCAAAGTCTCTATCATTTTGATCGGCAAGCCTTTTCATTTGAGCATGAATATTCATTGTTAACTCTTGATTACCTTTCTTCTTCGCCGCCTTGGCCGATTTTTTTCCCATTGGACGCTCTTACCTTTCTTGTGATGTCATGCTTGGAGTTGCTTGATCTCCGGTAGAATTGTTATCATCCAAGTTGGTAGGCATCTCATAATTTCCAATATCTTCATCCATTGATGGCGGAATTAAAAATTTTGGTGACTCCTTCAAGATATCCCAACAATGCATATATGCGAAATGCTCTCCACGAGATTTATCGAAGTAGAACCCCTTTGCATTCCTTAACTACAAACAATCGAAACAAACATAGTAGTGGTTATTTATTTTAATCTCATGAATAATTACTATATTTTTAATGACAAATAAAAATACTTACATCATCTTGATCATTTTCGCCACTCGCATGATTTTTGATGGTTTTGTTCATTGCTTGGCCCTATCTCATACTTGCGGGATTGATCTTCTTCCATCAGGATTCGACACTTGTTTGAGTTCGCTTAGGTGCATTGGTTGGCTTGATACTTTCAAAATGCTCATATATACGATCCCACAAGGTTTCACCGGATTGATTAGTACCAACGGCGGCATCTTCACCAATACTCAACACAAAGCTCTATCTTCCGCCTCTTTCCAATTTTCCAATCGTGGTGCTCTTGAACTTGATGAAGCTCTCTTTGGACTCATGATGTTAACAAAAAACTGAAATTGCTATAAAAAAAAAGGGGAGGAGGAAGGAAAGTTTGAGAGGATGTAAGAAATGGTGTGAGAGAATGTAAGAAATGGTGTGGAATGAATGAAAATTTGGATTGGTATTTATAGAAAAAATTGTAATTTATTGTTCCAACGGATTGATTGATATTCAAAAAAAAAATTAATTTTTGTTTACCGTTATATGAAAAAAAAGGTGCAAGATTGAATATTAATCGTTGGATCGTTTTCAAGATATATCATTTGCTGTCGAATTAGAATCAGGAATGAAAAAAAAACATATGACCGTTGATTTCAGGATGAAATCAATTTCATCCGTCCATTTAATAGCCGTTGGCACCTCAAGCGAAAGGCAACAGTTGGCGTTGATCACGTGGGGGCGGGTCCCATGTCTGCAGCTGGTCTCCAACTCGCCTCTCTCTCCTACGCGTGGCGCGTCCTTGGCTTTCCAACATCAACCTGCAACGCGAGTGGCTGCTACTCTCTCCCTCTGGTGCGTGAGTTCGGCTCCATTTCTCTCACATGCAACTCTCCTCTGCCACGCGGGTCCCACTCAATTCTCCCTCTAATTTTAGCACCCGATCTATCACAAGTTCTAGGATAGATCTTCTCTTAGAACTTCACCCTAGATTATTTAGCTTTTAGATCTTTTCTTTCTACCATTGGAGAGCCCAACTTCATCTTAAAGCTATATATATAGCCCTTGGGACTCTCTATTGGAATGCCCTTACTATGTTCATTAATTAAAAAGTGGAACCGAAAATGTAACTCATTCAAACATATGATAACCGTACCGGTCAAGTAAATACGAAATTTGTGATCATCAATCAATCGATTTCAATTCATCATCTCTAAACCACCCCTATGCCGGACGGATTGCCGGAATTAAAATCCTACTCCGTTTCCGGCTAACAATAAAACACCTCCAAATCCGAGAGAGTCGTAGACTCCAAACACAGCCTTAACAGAAAAAAGTAGACCCCACGGGAATCGAGGAAACACAACGTATCTCTCTTATCTTATACTCGTATCCAGAGGAATTGGATTCTCTCCTAACGGAGAAGTCCTTACCACTACCTAACCCAACAATTGTGACCGTAAGATTTAATAGAGGGCCAAGATTTGTTTTGTTTTTTTCTTCTCTATCATCTCTTCTCTTCTTCTCTTCTCTTCTCTTCTTCTCTTCTCTTCTATTCTTCTCTTCCCAACTTTTTCCCTACGTACGTCTCTGTCTCTGTACGTCTCTGGAACAGGATTCTCTCCTTCTCTTTCCATCTCTTCTATTCTTCTCTTCCCAACTTTTTCTTCTTTCATAATTGTTCGATCAGCATCACCCATCTCCTTCTCTTTCCATCTCTTCTATTCTTCTATTCTTCTCTTCTATCAGCATCACCCATCAGCATCGGCATCAGCATCAGCATCACCATCAGCCATCACCCATCTCACTTTCTCTCCAAATTCATACGTGTACAGGTAAGCAACTTAACTCTTTAATAACTATTTTACTTCAAATTTAAAGATCAGACTTTGTTTATATCCTCCGAATTATTTTTTGGTTTTACATCTTCTTAATTCTTCATATCTACGTTTTAGGGTTTTTTTTTCCTTGAATTAATATTTTAGGATTTTTAGTATCAAACCAAAAGTTTCGTGCAATATCCAAGAACTTTACTTCAATAGATATTTCTACAACCCTGTATTCATTGTGGCAACAAACGATAACAACTTTAAAATCTAAAATTATATTTGTTTAAGTGAATACCATACAATGTATTTTTTTTCTTCCTATTTTAGTTCTGATCATGTGATAATCTTTGTTTTCTAATAAAGGATTTGAGAATGGCAACCATAGTGGAAGAAATTGAGAATACTGTGGAAGAAATCGAGAATAGTGTGGAAGATTCTGGCAATATTGTAGAGGGGTCAAAACAGGACCTGATAAGTAAACCTAGCTTTGACATGAACTTTGATTCAGAGCAAGATGCTTATGACTTCTATAACGAGTATGGTGGTAGAGAAGGCTTTAGTATAAGAAGAGAAACTTGCCGCAAAGATAAAGATGGTGTACTTACTTCAAGAGTGTTTGTTTGTTGTAAAGAAGGTCTACGAAAAAAATGATAAAAGAGATGATTTGACCAAAAATCCAAGAGCACAAACAAGAACGGGATGTGGAGCGCATATGGCCATAAAACTGCTTAGGAAGACAGGTATGTATCATGTTTATCGTTTCTCTGAAGAGCATAATCATCCTCTTGTTAAGCAAGACTATGTGCATATGTTACCATCTCAAAGGAAAGTCACAACTTCACAAGGTGTATTCATAGAGTTGACCAAAGATTCGGGAGTTCCGCTTAAGGCTACATTTGAATTAATGGGAAAGGAAGCTGGTGGAAGGGGTTCAGTGGGATTTACAAGAGATGATCACAAGAATTATCTTAAAACTGTTCGACAAAGAAAAATGAAATATGGAGAAGCTGGTTATCTGTTGGAATATTTTTCAAAACAAATGTTAGAGAATCCATCTTTTTTCTATGAGATGCAGCTAGACAATGAAGAACAAATCACTAATATTTTCTGGGCCGATGCTAAGATGATAATGGACTATGGTATATTTGGAGATGTTGTAAGTTTTGATACAACCTACAAAATTAATGAAGCAAATCGACCTTTTGCAGTGTTTGTTGGGCTTAATCACCACAGGGAAACAATCGTATTTGGAACTGCTTTGATGTATGATGAGACTGCCGCCTCATTTATTTGGTTGTTTAACACGTTTTTGAAGGCAATGTGTGGGAAGCCTCCAAAAACAGTTTTCACCAATCAAGATGCTGCAATAGCTAAGGGTATTTTACATGTGATGCCTGATTCATATCACCGACTTTGCATATGGCATTTGATGCAAAATGCTGTGAGGAATGTAGGCTTCTTATTTAAAAACTCTAATGGCGATGACAAGAGGAATGTGTTCAACAAATTTCTTTATCAGATTGAGGAAGAAAATGAGTTCTTAAGTGCTTGGGAGTCTATGCTTGACGAGTACAATGCACATGAGAATAGTTGGTTGGCTACGACATTTGCAATAAGAAAAAAATGGGCGCATGCATATGTCAAGTGGACATGGTCAGCAGGGATGCAAAGTACCCAACTCAGTGAAAGCTTTAATGCTACTTTGAAGGGCTATTTGAAATCAGACCTCCAATTACCTGACTTCTTTACTCACTTTGAAAGAATGGTTGTTGATAAGAGGTATAAGGAATCTGAAGCCGAATATGATTTGTTGTTTCGGATAATTCATTGCAAAATAGAGATTCCAATTTTGAAGCAAGCCAGAGAAGTTTATACTAAAGCAATATATAAAGAGTTTCAAGCACAGTATGAAGTCTCTTTAAAGTCGTCTATAAGAAATTGTGTTTCTGATGGTGGAAATCATATCTTCACTGTTGTTAGGGATGGATTTGCAAAAGAGCGGTTAGTAAAAAGAGAAGGAGATGATGTTGTATCTTGCAACTGTCGGTTGTTTGAAATGGTAGGTGTCTTGTGTAGGCATGCTATCAAAGTTATGATGGAAGGTAGAGAAACTAACCTCATAAAACTAATTCCTACTCGATATGTCTTAGAGAGGTGGACAAAAAATGCAAGAGTTGATAATGTGGTGCAAGACATGCATGGTCATGAAATTGTGGAGAATCCGAGACTCAAACAAAGTTCTAGAAATAGAGTCTTGTGTTCTAAACTCATTCGAGTAGCATCAAGAGCATCAGAGAGTGAGAAGGCATATGAGCTAGTTGTTTTGGAAGCTGAAAAACTGGCAAAAATGATTGAAGATGTATTGCGTTTGGAAATAAATGGTGATAAAGATCTGGAAGACCAAAGCCAAAAGGTATCAGTCGATGACGTTAATAATAATGATGTGACAAATGCAAAGGGATTCAAAAAAAGAGAAGCTACTCATCCTGGAAAGCGTAGATGTAAAGGCCGCGTTGAACAAGAATTAAACAAAAATAAGAAGAGGCCTGCAAAGGTAAGATGTTTAACCTACTGTTGACTTTGTTGTGTATTTTGTTCGAATATAAGTATATAACTTTAATTTGTAATTTTGACAATGATAGGTAACTGGAATTTCAAACTATAGTGCAAGAACAGACGAATCTCCAACACCTTCTTCACAACAATCCCAAGTATATATGATCTGGAGTGAATCGCTTTATCAAATATTTGTAGATGAAGATGATTCAAATTGGTGCTTCAGAGTTTTTACCCTCTTTTTTTTTCACTTTTTATTTACAGGTCTCAATTCAGTCTCCTATGATAGTTGGTAATTCTCCATATATGTCATTGATCTATCACCCATACAATGTGAGTATGTGTAAAGTATCTTATTGTAAGCCGTGTCATATGTAAATGTATGAGTTTCTCATTGAGTGATAAATTTTTTGTTATTACTACAGATGCACCAAATATCGAATCAAATGTCGAACCAAATGTCTTGGATGGCTTATCAAGACTCCTCTAACACAAGTGCACAAGCATTATTACAAAATATCACAAGATTTCCAGTTGCATTGTCAGGTCCTAGAACTTCAGATAATGAGCCAGACCTTAGAACTTCAGATAACGCGAAAGATTAGATGCAATAGCATGTGATTCCAGAATGTCATACTATATAGCATTTTATTTGTTTTTGAAATAAAGCATATTCTGACTAACATAATCACACTGGTAGTTTGCCTTTGCCATGTCAATTTTGCTCTTTGCCATATATCATCATTGCAAAGGGGTTTTGTGATATTCATGCTTGAGGCTGCAGTAGCCTACAGATGGACCTATAACTCTTAGATGAACCAGTGTTGAGGAATCAGACACGGATAGTCGTTCAAGAACTGGACAGTTAGACAAGACGTACTCGAGAGTAAATCCATTAACATTAACCGATTTGAAATCAAGAACTTTAAGGGACTTAAACCCAACATATTCACAAGGGTGTTGACTTGGAGTACCAGAGCACAAGGGACTCAAAGCAGAACCTACTACAACATTTTGGTGAAGTGCATAGCGCACTGGTGTACACGATGGAGATAGAATAGGATATTCTGAAAAGTCCAACTCAAGCACTTCAACTCCTTTTTTCATTGCAAATTGAAACCATTCACCTATAGAGCTTATAGGACCAATGTCATAAGAAACCCTGAAATGCACAATTTTCAGGGCTCTGTGCAGTTTCAACACACTGTCTACCCACTCGACATAGCGACGCTTCTTCAGCTCTGCTGCTTTTGGAAAGATTCTACTCAGCTCATACATTCTGCACCAAATCTTCTCAGCGTCAAAGTTGAGAGTGGTACTGTAAGTCCACATATACCGCCATCTCCTAGAAAGGATACTAGTAGCTTGTGCATCCTTTACAGGCAATCCAGACAGTATCATAATCAGAATTTCATCAGGCAACACACTAATCCTGTCTACCGAGTCCTTTTGTTTCTTTCGTTTTCTCAAGTTGGAACCATCCTATGAAATAGCCAGAATGAACAATGTTATAAAAGCCAGAAAAGTAGCACTATCTTCCCTCTCTCTCTCTCACGATTCCATATGATCAATTAAGTCAATTCATTTATCTGACAAGCCATATATAACATCAAAACAGCACCAGACCCAATACAAGAAATTGAACAAGATGAGACTTTAATATTATCTTAGATCCTAAAGAAACAAAAATCAAATTAAACTAAAATACCAATGCAATATGATAGTACTCAAATACTCACAAAAGAAAATAGTAAGCAGTATTTAGATAAATGTAGTACCTTGGTACTTGGTTGGACCATTGGTACTGAAATAGGTGAAGACGAACCAAAGCCCAGAAGCAGACTAGCAAGATCAGATAGCCCTTCAATAACAAACCGAAAAAAAAGAGAAAAAAAACATATGCAATTAGAACATAACAAATGTATTGAGAATACCCAATTGAATTGCACATAGCAAAATCGAAAAGCAATTCGCTTATCATACTTCCTCGTATTGGGACTGAGATGAACAGTGCCCAAAGACAGCACAGTTGTTTCTTTTATCATACTTCTCCCGCCGCATTGCAACGACGCCGTTTCCTCCATCCCCTGCCTTCACAAAAATCTTGGCTCTGTCGAAACACCTCATTACCGCCGGCACTCCCTTCTCCTTCACCTCCCCCTCCCCCTCCTCAAATTCATCAAAATTCACAATTTTGCCATCGTCGTCATTTCCCTCAAAATCTTCAAATTCATCATCCTCCGCTTCAGAATCGTAACTCCCCTCAAACACCTCGAATCTTTCAACCAATTCGTCATCTTCTTCTTCGTCTTCGATAATTACAGGAGCAATCTCCTCCTTCTGTGACGGCCATAGGAGGATGTTGTTGGGGTCATCATTTACGGACTGAGAGAGAGAGAGAGAGTAATTTGGGAGGGAGAGAGAGAGGGAGAAAGAGTCTGTAATTTCGGAAAGAGAGAGTCAAAGCTGCTACATTTCAAGAGTGAAAGAGAAGAGAAGAAGAGAAGAAGAGAAGAGAAGAGAAGAGAAGAGAAGAGACGAGATGACAAGGAAGAAAAAAACAAAACAAATCTTGATCGTCTATTAAATCTTACGGTCACAACTGTTGGGTCAGGTAGTGGTAAGGACTTCTCCGTTAGGAGAAAATCCTGTTCCGTATCGAGATAAGCAAAAGCTCATCAACAAGTCACTCCTCAGTCCTCACTACTCTACTTCTCAGTCAAGTTAGTTTCACTCTCCCTCCCTCCGGAAAAGCAGCAATGGCATTCTCGGCCTCTCTATCTTCCCCACTCCACTTCCGCAACCCAAACCCTAGATTCTTTCCCACAAAACCCTCCACCGCCGCCAGACCCAAGCCCGTCCACGCCGTCCCTCCCTCCCTCGCCTCCGACGTCGACAGCGCCACCATCGCCGCAATCGGCGGCGGCTCCGTTGCCGCCCTCGCCGCCGCTCTCTCTCTCGCCGACCCCGAGCGCCGCCGCAAGCTCCAGGCCGAGGAGGTCGGTGGCGGCGACAAGGAGGTCGTCAGGGACTACTTCAACAAGTCCGGCTTCGAGCGGTGGAGGAAGATTTACGGCGAGACCGATGACGTCAACACCGTCCAGAGAGACATAAGGCTCGGCCATTCCAAGACTGTGGAGAATGTCATGGCGATGTTGACCGACGAAGGTCCGCTCCGTGGCGTCACCGTCTGCGACGCCGGATGCGGCACCGGCTGCCTCGCCATCCCGCTCGCCAAAGAAGGCGCCGTCGTAACTGCCTCCGACATCTCCGCCGCCATGGTCGCCGAGGCCGAAAAGCAGGTGAGTGTTTTGCTCAACTCCAATTCAACTTGTAAAATTCAGTTGAGATATTAAACAATTTTGATTAATAATAGAAATGCTGGAGTCATTTCAGGCTAGGGAGCAGCTGGATTTGGGGAAAGAGGGGATAATGTTGCCGAAATTCGAAGTGAGCGACTTGGAGAGCTTAGAAGGGAAGTATGACACGGTGGTGTGTTTGGATGTGTTGATTCACTACCCGCAGAGCAAGGCTGATGGGATGATTGCCCACCTTGCTTCGCTGGCCGAGAAGCGGCTGCTGCTGAGCTTTGCGCCGAAGACATTCTATTACGATATCCTGAAGAGAATAGGAGAGCTGTTCCCTGGACCTTCCAAGGCGACGAGGGCATATCTGCATTCGGAGGCGGATGTGGAGAGGGCTTTGAATAAGGTTGGGTGGAGGATAAGGAAGAGAGGACTAACGACTACGCAGTTTTATTTTTCGAGGCTCGTGGAGGCTGTTCCTATGTAAAAAGATAAGAGAGGGGAGGTCGTATTCGAGGATTGGATCGTCTAACAGTTTGTAAAGCTCTTCTACATGTACGTTCTCACTCCTTATGTGTATGTATGGTTTCTGCTCTTGTGTACTAGATATTCATGTATCACATTGCTGATGTATGATAGACAGTTTTGTGTTGTTTTACTTCTTTATATGAAATTTGAACTGATTGATTGCCTATGATGCTAGTTGGTGACATTAGTTCATTAAAAGTTTGAAACTTAATGTTTTGAGTTTCACTCTGGTATGTCAGATGGCATAAATTATACTGGAAATTGATTTTGTTTGTCTTGTTTTGATAGCTAGCTAGACAGGAAGAGATTTAGTACCAGAATAACTACTCGAGAACAGCGTAAACATCGTTGCTAAGACTCTAAAAGGGTGAAATTTGCTAGCTTCATGTTGATAAAGAATAAAGGTAGAAATGACCTTTTCTAAGCAGACCTCTCATTCATGGTACACCGAATGCTAGCAAGAAGAACATATAAACCAGAACAACTAGCTAGATAAAAGGGATTAACCAATAACAGATTAAACAATGTTGCTAAGACTTAAATTTAACGAAATCTGCTAGGTTCATGTCAATAACTGGTACAGGAAGAAAGTAAAAATGTAGATTAATAACACTAAGCCGACCTCATTCATAGTGCAGGAAGAAAGTAAAAATGTAGATTAATAACTGTAAGCAGACCTCATTCATGGTGCACTGCATGCAGCTTCTGTAGCATCTTTCTGTTGGCCGTCGAGTTTGTCTGCAATTCTGGCCAGAGCATCTGTGACATTTTTCATAGCAGCAAGCATTTTTTCAGTTTGTTCCTTGCTTTGCTCCCTGTCCAATTGGCAATTTTTGTAATGAGCTTCAAGTTGAGCAGTCAGCATTTTGCTGTTGTTCTCAAGAACATTGAACAGGTGGTCGCTGTAGTCGTCTTCAGATCCATCTATCGACAACCGCCTCTGCTTCCATTTCTCCTGTGAAACACGTTCTCTCCAGGTATCTGACCCTAGCCCTCGTTTCCCCTGTACAGTACCTGTAATTTTGAATTAAATTACGGGTTTACAATATGTTTCAAGTATTGTAAAGGGCATATCAATGCCTAGAAATCTAGAAATAATTAACGATAACTGGTCACCTGGAGTAGGCGCTGGAGTTGTAAATGTTTTTGTTGGACTCCCTGTGAGCTTTTCTTGCCTAGAGTCCTCATAGTCTGAAAACACACCATTCTCTGTCAAATTCTTTCGATTGCGATCGAAAAATCTCCCACTCCGTCCTCCTCCTCCTCCTCCTCCTCCTCCTCCTCCTTCTTCTTCTTCTTCTTCTTCTTCTTATCAGCCCCATCACATACACGCCTTGAATCAAGTGGCAAAGGGCACAGCATTGCCAGTGGAAATGGTGATGTTCTGGTCTCAGGTTGTCCGTCCAATACATTGTAAACTTCCCTATCAAAGAAACCGGGAAGTTTCTTGTCTCTCCTCAGATCATTCCTCATCACCCAATAAGACTCCGTCTCTCCCTGAATTTGTGACTCTCAATTCCTGATCTTCTTAAAATCAACAAGAAGATTACTCCATCTCTTCCTGCATTGTATAGGTTCTCTGCTCACTCCATGCTGCTTGCAATGCGAAGAGACCAAATCCCACTTGGGTTCAACAGGTTCTGATCCCATGTATGCAATTGATCTTCGGCCCTTCTGATATCTTGCTTTCTTCTCTACTATGTTTTTGCCTTCTATAAGGACCAAAGTCTCATGTCTGGTCCATCGGGGGTGCCTAATTGTTTTGGGTCTCTCTTCGCTGCTCAAGCTCGGCACGTGCAATTTTTCAGCCTGGTTCGGTAGAGAACCACCGTCTTCCTCACGTTTGTTTAGTTCGAAGCCATCAAATCCAAAAGGGTGCTCGCGTTCGACAAAATTTGATGGGATCGAAGGCGACTACTCCAACGAAAGACGAGGCAATATATGGCGTTTACGAGGGTCTTATCCTGAATTTCAAGAAAAAGTCTGACGCTAATCTTCCTTTTGCTCCTTCCTGAGGTCAATGTGAATTGATTTGCTACCATAAAAGGGCAACAACTCTCCATAGGTACACTACTTTCCTTTTCAAGCTCCGCTGGAAAGTTTGTAACTCGTACTGTGGGTTTTGGCGTTAGCTACTCATGTTCCTTGGTCTTAAGGGAAATGCCTTACGGGTTCAGATTTGCTTATCTATCTAAATGAAATAAAGGATTGGTGAATGTAACATCTATTAGTTTCATATGGAATTTACAATTCATGGTCTGGAAAAAATAGGAAATGATGACAGTATCTGCTGGCATTATTTCATGAGCATAATAGAATTAATTGATAGCGATTTAACGATGAAAATGTGAGCAGCTGTCATAAAATCTTCACCTTTATTTGCAAATATTGTCTGAAACGAGTCATCTTAATTTGTTGAAAATAAATGCTGTCCGAAGGAAAGAAAAACATTTACTAGAAGAAAAAATAAATAAATAAATGTCTAAAAAGATGAATGTTTATCTAGTCAAACACAATAATCATTTACTTGAGATTTATCGAAATTTTTGAATGTCATTTCTATAACGAACTCGATTGAAAAAGGTCAAAAAAAGATCGTTGTTTCTCCCGGCTAATACATTTTCACGCTGGTTAAAGCTCGTCGTTAAAACCTTAAGTTACTCCCTTTGTTGTCTCCTTTTCCTAATACGAATAGGAAAGCATATCACCTGAAATGAGTTTATCCCTGAGCCCAAAATCACTAGAAGCCCAAAGCCAACACGTAGCCGGGTAAAACGCAGCGTTTCAAGTTTCAAAACGAGGGTTTTCTATTTTGATTTCAGTTTTGGGAGGACGAAGCGCTGAATCTCACCTCCGCTTTCCCGCGCTTAATCGAAGACCAGTCTCACCGGAACCCTAGAGTCCCGTCGGAAATGGAGAGAGAAGAAGACGACTCGGTGAGCGAGCTTCTCAGAGACCGATTCCGACTCTCCACCATCTCTATCGCCGAAGCCGAAGGTACCATACAACAATCTCTCCGGATTCACACTCTTACGATTTTTCTCAATTTTCAATTCTACGTTGTCTTCTGAGCAGCGAAGCGAAACCGCATGGAAATCTCCGTTCCGGTGATGGCGTGCGTTTCTGATTTGGCCTTCAAATTTACTGGTAAGTAGTGGCTCTTTAGCTTCACTGATGTGAAATTGAGAATCTGAAATGGTTCTGCGGTAATAGTAAATTTGTGTGCCACATAGTGCTGAAATTAACTAAATTGTTATGTTTTATGTTTGTTTAGATATCATGGATGGTTTTTTTTGATTGGGGTTGTAGTATGAGAATTTGGGGATTTATACTAGGAGGAAGTGTGCGTGAGTAGTCTGAATACTAATTAGGGAGATTCAGACGATCCGTTTTAGAATTGAGGGTTGCTGTGACTTTGTTTGATGATTTCAGAAGGGAGATGATTCTCCCACAAATTGACAGATGAAACATGTTGGGGTTCAGCTATTTTCTGAACGTTTTCTGATTTATGATATCCGATAAAAAGCACCAAGTCAAAGTAGTCGTAGTGCTAGTTCAGATATTGCTTATGAAGAATAGCTGAGACTTAGAGTGGTGTTGAATCAGATTTGTTCATAGGAGGATGTGCATAACATGATTAATTTCATAAGGGTAATCAACTGCACAGATTGATTAGAGAATTCTTTTGGTGGCAACCTGGTCTCAGATGTTTGAGGTATATGAAATTATGAAATTATTACTTGTGGAAATAAGAATGGCAGTGTTGCTTAAGAAGTCTTATGTTATTGCCACATGTTTGTTTAGTCCAGTGCTTTTAGAGTAGAGTTTTGGGCATCATATATGTGATTTATGGGATCTAATCATCATTAGGAAAGTCGTTGTCAAAACTAAAACAACTTTGTGTATTGAATCCAGAACAACTGGCAAAGGATCTGGAGCTATTTACTCAACATGCTGGTCGTAAATCTGTAAATATGGAAGATGTCATACTATGTGGTGAGCTCTCTATAGCTTTGAATTAATTTGGTTTCACTGCAATTGAATGTTATACTGTCTGCGACTTTGCTGTACGTATGACTCATTGAAACTTGGTTTCAGCGCATAGGAATGAACATCTGGCTACCTTGCTGAGATCGTACCGCGATGATCTGAAAGCTAAAGAACCTCAGTCTGAGAGGAAGCGGAAGAAAGCATCAAAGAAAGATGACAAAGCACTTGAAGATATAGTCCATATTCCAGATTGCTAGCTCAGTATGTCTCTGTGACTGTCGTAATTTGATGACTAAAGGTTAAAGCACCGTTGTTAATGTCTCACGTATTAATTTTATGTAACCAAACTGCACCGTTCTGATTTTCTAGTAAATAGTCTGCATCATATTGACTTCCTGATCAAGTTTATGTAAATGCATAGTTGACGTACCCTTCACAGATTATACTACAATTACTATTCCTCTCGAACATTTATTCTGTCTTGAATGTTTGTGTTGTAACTATGTACAACACTGCAACTAGTTTGCGGATAGCACAATCAAAACCACATAATTCCATTAGGACAGAAATTAGGAGTGTCGAGTGGTTTCCGTAGTTGGTTCAGTATTAGTATTAGATCATATTACTCGTGTTTCTGCTTCTTTTTAAGAACAAATTAGTAAATGTATGCAACCAATTATAATAGTAATCTCATACTTATCCTTATGGCATATATACCAAATTTAACAGAGGAAAAAATCTCTACCCTGCCCTGTAGGAACAATTTTGACCAAAGGTGAAAAACAAATTTGTCTAGGTAGAATCTTTGAATTATTGATAGTTTGGTACTCGGAAGAGTATCTGCTATGTGGGTCTTGCTAGGAGTGTGACAGACAGTACGACCCCATACTAGGCCCCGTGGCCCAAATATGATTAACCCGTGGGCCTGTTCATCCTGTTTTCTTGATATACTTTCTACTGTCCCCCACCGGAGCCTACCTACTCACACCAAGTGACTTAGTCAGACTCAGCAGTACAAATCTAGCTATGATCTGTTACTTTGTTTTTTAAGTCACTAAGAATATTCATTCAAAATCGAACGAAAATATGAAGAGTTGTTGTCTCACATGATATCACACAATGATTTCATAAAAAAAATTCGTTGTGCATTGCACCTAGATACACATAAATAAAGACATATCCAACAATGATGATTACAAATATAATGATATATGAACAATTAACAAACAAAATGACATAACTGTATAAAGAATAAAATTGTTGAGTGATGCAATTTTCTTCACTAAATTTGGTTGTCAGGTTGCAATGCGATGTCATGCACATCGAATGCCAACCGCGCGCACTGAATGCCGTGTCAAATGTCAAGCACGCAGTGCAAAGCGCGCGTGTTGACATGTTTCATTACACAACGAGTTCTAAATAAACATCGTTGTATGAGGTTTTTCACACAACAGTTATATCACCGTTTTCTGATGATTTCATCACCCAACATGTAGTAACACAACGATTTTCAATGCATGTTCACAGCGGTATTTACCAGTTGTATGATTTATTATGTGTAGTAGTGTATGAATGTAGAACTGGTAGCCTTACGAAGGAAGGAAACGTGGGAAACTGTTCATCTACCACCTGGAAAGAAGACAGTTGGATGTAGATGGGTATTTATAATGAAGCTGAAAGCAGATGGAAGCATTGATCAATATAAAGCTCATCTGGTTGTCAAAGGTTATACCCAGTGATATGGAATGGATTATCAAGAGACATTTGATCCAGTATCAAAGATCAGTACTGTACGTATTCTCATTGCCTTAGCAGCTTGACATGATTGACCATTATATCAATTTGATGTGAGTAATCTTTCCTGAATGGAGATTTGGAAGAAGAAGTATATATGGACATTCCTCCAGGGTTCAATTGCAGGCCTTGTGACATTGAAAAGGTTTGTCGACTGAAGAAGTCTTTGTATGGATTGAAGCAATCTCCAAGAGTTTAGTTTGGGAGATTTTCTGGAGCTAAGAATAAGTTCGGATATCGACAAAGCAACTTTGATCATACATTGTTCATTAAATGCAAGGGTGGTAAGATTACTGTTCTGATTGTATATGTGGATTATATGGTTGTTACAGGTGATGATCCAGTTGAGATGGAATATTTGAAGAAGCGTTTATCCCAAGAGTTTGAGATGAAGGACTTGAGTCAGTTGAAGTATTTCTTGGGTTTTGAAATTGCAAGATCCAAGTTGGGAATCACCTTGTCACAATAAAAGTATGTGCTTGATCTTCTTGCTGAGACAGAGATGTTGGATTGTAAACCTGCTAATGTTAGAGTTATTCTAATTGTGAACTTGTCGTAAAGTCCTAAAGCACAAAAAACTATTGCGAATCTTTTAAACTAAGTAGCTGAGATTAATTGTAATTTTATTCCATTAAATACGTTATTATTTAATCTAATGATTATCGTATTGGAGGCATATTGTATTGCTTATTTATCAAGTAATAGAGGATATGAGATGTGGACTCTAATATTTCTTATGGGATAGATATTAAAGTTGTACAACGACCAGTATATCTAGAGGTCCATACAGGAGCTCTCACATATCGTGAATACAGTATTTTCCCATTAAGAGTCATAGAGAGCGCTCTATAGAAGACGTCTATTTTTTTTTACTAATGGCAGGTTAGATGAACAACCAAGTGATGCAACAAGGTAGTAATCCTTAACTTTCGATTAGTTCATGATCTACTTGTATTACTTGTTGTGTTTGACTTGTGTGATTGTGCTTATGACTAACACATGATTTATAGATGCAGGCAACATGTGGTATCAGAGCGAAACTATGTGTTTCATAAGTCATTTTTTGTTAAACGATGCATTGTTTTTTGCTTGTGTTGTTCGAAACATACATCACTAAGAAAAACTTGAAATTGGTCGAATACTTTTTTTTTGGGACCCTGCATATTTTGCTTTTTGTTGAAATAAAACTCATGGGCTTGAAGCCCATTTTGCTCTCTCAATCTAGTTAATCAGAAGAATAAAAGAAAAGGAGACAGCCGACCTTCACTTCAATTTTAATCAACCAAAATATTAGAAGAAGCTATAATTGAACATGGGAAAAATTTTGAGAGAACATAATTGAAAAACAAAAGATACTTTTGTTTGGGCCTGCGTACTTTTTTTTGTTGTTGAAAAAAAACTCACAAGCTTGAAGCGCATTTTGCTCTCTCAAATAGGCCTCATCGGAGGCCCGCAGAGTCCAACAAGGCTCGAGAAGCCCAACCCCGGCCCGGCCCGAAAAAAGTCCGCAATAAGCCCGATCCGTCGGCTGGGTTTAGGCTTAGTGTCTCAAACCCAACCTGACCCGTAGGCCCGGCCCGAAAATGCGTATTGTATTTTAATTTCTAACATTTAATATATGGATTTATAATTTAGACCTCTAAAAAAAATTGTAATAAGGAAACAATGTCGCAATCTCTTTACTAGTTCAATTTTCTCTTTATATAAGGAAACAAGACTAAAAAAATGAGACTACAATAAATTACTAGTTTAATCTATTCTTTATGTGTAGTCACTCTTTAAAGTGAGAACAAACTCTAATGTTTGTTTTTCTTTATACTACACTTTCGTTGTCTACTTGGATAGTTGGATTTGCTCTTAGATTATCAATTTGCCTACTTGGCCTTAATGAATAAATTTAATTATATATATATATATTATTCTTTGTTTTAAAAATATTATATGGGTTTTGATTTAATGTTTGAGTATTGATATAATGTTTGCAACTAGTATGTTGAAAACTTATTTTTTATGTAGAAAATAATTAGGCCTGGGCCAGCCCGGCCCGAAATTTATAGAGATACTCGGCTCGGACCCAGCCTGCAAAGCCCGGTTCTAAGGGCTAGGCTTGGGGCTCACAATTGTGCTTAAAATCCAGCCTGACTCGACCCATAATTATTATATTTTCTTAAAAGCTAGACCCGTCCCGTTGACGACCCTACTCTCAATCAAGTTAATCAGAAGAACGAAAGAAAAGAAAAGGAGTACCAACACTGGAGCATAAGCCCCGTTCTGTTAATCTAAAGGACAAAGTGAATAACTGTACAAACGACCAAGATACTCTGGGTTGAAGTCCATGAGGCTCCACACGTGTCTCAGCCCCATCGCGTTAACGATAGGACTCCTACTCAATAGAGTTTACCTGTTTACAGGCCTGGATCTCTGCAGGTATGAACAAACCGATGAAGGATAAGGATGTGAAGTTTAAGTGTTTCTTTTGCAAGAGGGAGGGTCATATGAAGAAGGATTGCAACAAATATCGAACTTGGAAAGCAAAAGAAGGAGCTACTGCCAAAGATGGAGCCAACAAGGAGTGAGACTGGAGGCTGCGTACCATGAAATCAGATTAGAAATTGAAGTTTTAGGATTTGTTTTCATTTTTTCTAGAGTTCAAGCCTAGTTTTCTTTTGTTTTTGAACAAATTTTCTGTTTATCTTTTGTTTTTGGTCAAGGACAAATGTATTAGACTTATTGATGCATTTGGAATAATGTTCATTAAGATTTGTTTGTATATTGGGTTTTCTACGATGACTATTATTTTCTTCTCATTTCTGATGTGCCTTCAATATGCATTTTTTGGTATGAAATTGATAAACAGTAGGTATGAATATGAAAAGTTAGTATTTTTTTCTTTTGTCTTTCTCAAAATCTGCTTATGTTTTTCAGTTATCTTGCTTCATTTTCTCATTCTTCACAGATTGGTATATTCTCACGTTGCTATTATTATATCTCTTGCTTGCTGTTATGTTAGGAACAAGAGTTTCCGGCACATGGCTATCTTATTAGAAAGATTTCAGTTTTCTGAAAAGTATACTTAACTCTTGGTCATCATTGTGAAACGTTTAAAAGTTCTTAAAGTCTACTATTTACTTGTCCTCTGTCTTGAATAGAATAATAAATTTCTGCAGATTTATAACTATAGGAATGTTTTACTAGTGCTAAAAATATACTGTCAGCTTTTTGTAGTTAACTAAGTTTTTGTGGTTGAAAATTGTCGAGTTTTTAACTGAAATGAAAGTAAAAAAGGAGTTAGATATTTTATTGCATTGAGATAAAAACACATTTTTTTCAGCTCCAACTTATACTATAGAAAATGAAAAAAGAAAAAAATATATAGAATCCCTATATCTATATAAAAAAAAAACTCAAAACTTATATATCCATTTATAAATCTCTAAAATTTATTGTTTACCGACACAAATCATTCTCTCTCCTCAAAACATAAATAAAAAAAATCACTATTTTCCTCTCTCTTAACATTTATTGACTTGATTTAAAAAATATTTAATTTTGAAGAATATAATAGAATATTTGTAACATGCGCATTTCGTATCGTTTTACAAATTTTTTTTTTCATTTTTCAAATACAAAAACAGAGTAAAAATGTATTTGGTAAACTGTTTTCAAAAAATAAATTATGAAACAGAAAACTTTAAAAACAGAAAATACACTACGTTCTAAAAAACGATAGAATGACGGTTTCACTGTTTTGTGAAAACACATTTCGGAAAAAAATTATAAAAATATGGAATACTTTTTATTGGATTATACACACTTAATTTAGTAATTTTTTCATTTGAGATATGAGATTTAACGTACTTTAATTAATTATTTTATAGATTTTATACATGTATCAGACACGTTTTACCGTTTTTGTTCATAGAAAACAGTTTCGAAATATAACCTACCAGACACATTTTTGTATTTTTAATATGTAGAATTGATTTCTCATTTTTATTTTACAAAATTATTTTTGAAAAACGGTTTCAAAAAACAGTTTCGGAAAAGGATATAAGACACAGCCTAATATTTCAAGAATTTTGTGTTTTGATCTCGTATAATTGAGATTTTATAGATGAATTGTTAAAGATGCTCTAAAACTCATAGATGATTCATGAATTTTCATGGAAAATCTAAGTGCTCCCTACATACATCATAATTGCACATATCATCCTTGCTTGTCTGGAAAACGAGACAGACCAAGATAATTAAGTTTCATTGGTTGTCTTTCTTCATAACGAGAGATGGCATTTGTCTAGCTTGCGAGAGTCGAATCCTGCCGTCCACGTTTTTTCGCTCGTGCATTCTTAGGTCTAGTTTGGTATTGAATTTTACGAAGAAAAAAAATAGTTTAATGTTACTACTGTTACCATGTTTGATTAATATTTTATATCTGTATTTTCTTAAATTTTTGAATCAATTAACACAGAAATCAAAATCAATCAAAAAATTATTTTTTCTTAACCATATTTTTCTTACTATTAATTTATTTCACCATTGATTTTTCCTATCTTATTTAATTTCACCTCGATGATACCAATAATACGTACTTTATTTACAGTCCTTCCCGCCATTTTTAACTTTTCATTTCTCCTCTCTTCTTGTCACTTTGAAAGCACCAGAGACTCAAATCAAAGTGAATGAATGAATGTCCAATCTCATCGCCCTAATCAAACTCTGCAAAACCCCAAAACAACTTATCCAAATCCATGCCCGCACAATCACCACCAACACCACTCTCACTCACCACAAAATCTTAACCAACATCTTCCACTCCTTCATCTCCTTAAACCCTAAACCCTCAAACAACACCAACTCACTCAGCTACGCCATCTCTCTCTTCCACCTCATCCCAAACCCAACAACCTTCTCCTACAACAACATCATCCGAGCCCACACACTCTTCTCCTCTCCTCTCCAAGCCCTTCATCTCTTCTCTACTCTCCGTCGCCTTTCGCTCCCTCCTGACTTCCACACTTACCCTTTTGCGCTCAAAGCCTGCGCCCACCTCCCTCCTTCTTCATTCGTAACAACCCAGACCCTCCATTCACAAGCTCTGAAATTTGGCTTCATCTCCCATTCCTTTGTCACCAACACTCTCATCCACGTTTACACTATTTCCCACAATGTGGGCAATGCGCGCAAGGTGTTCAACGAAAATCCTCAGAGAGATGTGGTCTTGTATAATGCATTGCTCGATGGTCTTGTTAAGTCCAACGATGTTTTAAGTGTGCGCAAGGTGTTCGATGAAATTCTTGAATGAGACAGAGTGGGCGACTGTTGTAGCTGTGTACGCACAGATGAATAATTGCGATGAGGCGATTGTGTTGTACGATCAGATGATTGAAGCGAAGATTCGGCCCAACGATGTCTGCGTGGTGTCTGCTCTCTCGGCTTGTGCGCAGATGGGTGATCTGGAACGAGAGAGAGGTATTCATGATTACGTGAAACGAGCTGGGACTAAACTGAGCTCGTTCTTGATTACAACATTCGTGGATCTGTATGCGAAATGTGGGTGCATTGAGACTGCTATGAGTATTTTCGAGTCGAGCTGTGATAATTAGAATGTGGTGATTCGTAATGCAATGCTTGTTGTGCTAGAAATGCATGGCCACGCTCAACTCTCACTTGACTACTTCTTCAGAATGATAGAGGGTGGAGTTAAGTCTGATGGGGTTAGCTTCTTAGAGGTTTTGGTGGGTTGTAGCCATGGAGGTAGAGTAGAGCAAGCCTGAAAGCTTTTTGAGGAAATGGAATCGATGTATGGAGTCCTTAGAGAGCACAAGCATTATGGGTGCATGGCTGATCTGCTAGGAAGAGCAGGTTTGATCAAGGAGGCAATGGAAATGATAGAGAATATGCCAATGGGTGGTGATGTGTTTGTGTGAAATGGTTTGCTTGGAGGCTGTAAAATACATGGTGATGTTGAGAGTGCAAAGAAAGCAGCTGAGCATGTGATGGAGTTGGACCTTGAAGATGGTGGTGTGTATTCAATCATGGCCAGCGTTTATGCCAATGCATAGAAATGGGATTATGTGGTCAACGCCAGAAAGACCATTAGTGCTGATAAGAGGGTCAAGAAGATCTCTGGTTTTAGTTTGATTAGATTGAATGGAGCAACTCATGAGTTTGGAGATAGCTTGCATCCTCAAATAGAAGCCATTTATTTAGTACTTGATGGACTCTGAAAACATCGATTTGAATCATGCTAAAGCAGTTTAAACATACAGGTTGAAATTGGGTTTCTTGCTTTGAATCTAATAAGATTTCGTTAGGGTTGTTAACGTTGTGCTTCATGAGACATTATAGTGATACTCTACACTATGGTCTATTGATGTCTGTCCCTTGGGATGTGAACACTGATACATCACTGCAGAACATTATTAGATCCTGTAAAATCTTTGACGTTTTGGCCTATCGGCTGTCCAAACCCCACTACAGTCAGCATCCAACGGCTAGACCCATATATGAGGTGAGGCGAAGGAGGCAGCCACCTCAGACACCAAATTCTGAAGGACCCAATTTTTTTTTATAGAATATACGTATAAAAATTATAAGAAAAATTATGCATATAAAAAATATTTTAAAAAATTCTAAGACATAAATATTTAAGTAACTTTGTGTTGTCTTTTTTAAGGAAAGAAGTTATAACTGAGGATTTTTTCTTTCTTTTTAATTAGTATCATTATGAATGTCAGTTTTCTTTTTATGTACCGTGTTGAGATAACGTTAATTTTATGTATTTTTTATGTACTATGTTGGAATATTATATTGGTTTGGTGTATAAATACTTGATTATAGATTTGTATTTGGCTTATAATTAAAATCAAACATAAATGTTAGTGTACATAAGATTCAAATTTGTTTTTGTAGATACGAGAAAAAAATGAGTAAATTGGTTGAATGCCTATATAAAATAATTTTATATATTCGTCATTTTTTTTATAGCCATAAGAGGACATTCTTTTCGATTCTCACCTCTGGTATGGCCTTGCCAGCAGCGATTCCAAGTTTTGACTATCCAGCTTTCATTTTTGACTATCTCTACGTATTCCGCGGTACTGATTTCTCACAACGTGTCAGTTGGTGGAACACCATGTTAGAACAAACAATCATAGGCTGCAACACAGTTATATCTCTCCTCACTTCCGGTAGTACCAAAAGGTGCTCGGAATCAATCATGCGCATTGAAGAGATTGAAGTACACGACAGAGATAAGGCTTGCCAAAAACAAGAGCACTGTAAACTCCTCAACTTCGGTACCAACCACTTTACGAAAGTGTAATGCAGACCAAAGGGAGATGTTGCAAATAGACAGAAGAATAATCCAAGCCATCAAGTGAAAGTTTCCGTCCCAAAGCTTGACGATCCTCTCATCCATGAGCACCAAAGCCCTTCTTGTTAAATTCCACTTATTAAGTTTTAAACCTCCAAGCTCAGTTTCATCAGTTCCAAGTTTCTGCATAACAATAAAAAATCCCGATGTTTCAAACCACCAAATCACAAACATATGAACACACTAGGAGTACCAAACAAACAGTACTAAGATTTGAAGTGCTCTAGGGTATATACAGTATAAAAGATTGACCTTATTATTTTCATAGGTCATTTTAACATCAAAACGAACACTACCAGAAAACCTCACTTAGGAGACGAAGGAATTTCGCCGCCTAAGAGGGATTTTTCGTCACATGAGTACTTAGGCGACGAAAGTTTCGTCGCTTAAGTTTCATCGCCTAAGTGTCGTCGCCTAAAAACTTTTGCGATGAAACCAAAACTTTTCATTGTCTAAGTGACATTTTAGGCGACAAAAATTTATTGAAATAGGTGCGAAATTTTTTCATCATATTATTAATCTGGGATGACAGAAGAGTTTCGTCGTCGTCTTATAGTTACACCTAGATGACGAAAAGTTGTTGTCGTCTTAGAGTTACACCTAGACGACGAAAATTTATCGCCTTAGAGTTACACTTAGACGATGAAAATTTGTTGTCGTTTTAGTGTAAAAGGTTTCGTTGTCTAAGATGTACCGCTTAGACGACGAAAGACTTATGTTTCGTTGTCTAAGTGTCCAAACATAGACGACAAATCTTTTTGTTGTCGCCTGAGATGTGGTATTAAATTAGACGACGAAATCATCATATTTTGTCATCTAAGTTGTATGTTTTTTTTATAATTATTTTCAAAAATATGAATTAAATTAAATATTAAATTAAGAAAAATACTAATTGAACCCAAAATTTATATATTAAATAAAAAATTGTACCAATTGAAATATACAATACATGCATAGAAATTAAACTAAACCAAAATATCAACATTGCCGAGAGTTTGGACCCCGTTGATTCCCCCAGAATTCGGATTGTCGTCATCGGGTCAAGAATCCCGATGCGGGACACTTTGCTGACAAACGGAAGCCAAAACTTTGAGGAAGTCGAGTAACTTATCTAGATAAGCCTAAACTCATCAGTCTGTGTGGTTGCTGCTTTAGCTTTCTCCTCGGCCACTCAGACTCGCTCATCGGCAATTGCCATACTCGATCGTCTAGTCGCCGAAACCTGACTCAAATCTCGATGGACATCCCGTCCAAGGCCACGAACCTCCTTCTCAGATCGGCGGCCAAAAACTATATCTACAATAGAAATCATAGTCTCCAAGGGCAGAGGACATAACTCTTCGAGTGTCATCCCAGGGTTCTTCGACTGCATGCGCGCCACTACCTCGAAGACCATTTGTTTCACTCTTACCTGAAATGGATATCGTGAACAATATATGAACATCAATTTCTATAAAAAAAATTGACATAAGTTCCCTTAAAAATGTAGGAAACCAAAAACCTTTACGGAAGAAAACACTTCGAATAACTAATTTCCAAAATAACATACTGTGGGCACTGATTTCCATCCGGATTTCTCAACTTCATAATCATATTTAATATAGCCAACTATACCAAAATTCAAGAGTAGGACCTAATTAAAAATCATAATTCAATTACTTCAAACCGACAATAATATTAAACTCATTCAATTTCGGAATAAGTGTTACTTACAATGTGTTGAGTCCCGATATCTTCTTCTTGCCCGGGCCTATTTTAAGCATACCACGGATGCGGGTGCTTCGAACTCTTATCCATGTGATCCTTTACAAGGTACATCATCTTCGTAGAGTCCGAAGTGTGGTGGAAATTCTGCATCGCACGATTGGCTATGTTCACCTTCGACCTTGTCTGTTTTATAACCAAGGAAATTAATTACTAAGATAACTAATAAAAGTATTATATGATTAACAAACCAAATGCAAAGAAAGATGAACTACAAACTTGTCGGACTCAAAGTGGCTGACCACCAATCCCAATCGGGTTTCCTTTCCTCATGGAACTCCTCTCGGTTTCGTCGTATTTCTTGTAGTGCTTTTGCAGCTGGTGCTTCCATCTCTTGTAAACATCTATGGCCGTCTTCTCTATGGCTTCCAACATTTTCATAGTTTGCTCTAAGGCAAAGTGTACCATAGAACAAAAAAGATTAAATTAATTCCTAAACCCTGTAATTTATAATTATTTATAAAATAAATAAATTAAATAGCCCATATTATCAAGAGTTTGCGGACAACTCTGAGCCTCTCACATTCCTCCAGTTGATCCCAAGTAGGGGCTATCATACGTATCTTGCTATGTATGATATTCTCAATCTAAGTAGAGGTTAAACTAGCGAGCACCTTCGACGGAGAACCTTTGTTGAAAACATCATACGCAACGTCGATCCATTTCCCCAGCCTCTTAGTTGTTTCCTCGACTTTTCTTCCATTCGCCATTCCCCGAGTACATTTAAGGGCAAGAGTTGAGGGGTCCCTAGTTGTTGCTTTGCTTTGGACGCTAAAGTAATAAGAATTGACAGAAAACTAAGGATCTTGTGTGGATGACCCGACATCGGAAGACGGATTCGCCTGCTCATCGTCTGCTAGTGACTGGTTATTAGATCCAACAGAAATGGTTGATGACCGTCGAGGCGGAGCGTGAGCCGTAATGGTCTCCTCTGACTGTTGAGCCCCGCAACCCAACTGTTAGAATGACGATTCCAATGCGCCCATATGCTCGTCTTCGGTGAGCCTCTTCTTCCTACTAGGCATCTTAAGTACCTATTTGATAATCGAAATCACAGTAGCAAACAACATAATCTTCATCATAATTTGCTGTAACAATTGCATCATTATTTACATACACATTTTCATCCTACCAATTATCACAATGAATTATCAAACATAGTAGCAAAATATATAATATTCAACAAACACAACTCACATATAGAAAAATCAATTCACATATAGCAACCCACCTATTATTCCCATATTTCATCATTATTCACAGTATACACAATCAATTCACAGTGCATCACATAATCTAACATCCATACAAATTCACAATACCATAATATACACAATCAATACAACCAATTCACAGTGCATCACGGTTTTGATTAATATATGAAATGAATGAAAATAAGATAGAGAGAGAGTGTGTGTGTGTGCCTCGGTGAAGGGAGAGTGAGAAAATTGAGAGAGAGAGAGAGAGTGTGTGTGTGTGTGTGTGCGCCTCGGTGGGGGGAGAGTGAGAAAATTGAGACAGAGAGAGAGAGAGAGACTATTTTTGGTGCGACAGAATTCCTCTGTGGAGGGAGAGTGGGAACCTCGATGGACAAGGAGGAGGAGGCAGGGGGCATTTACGGAGGAGGGTAATGATATATAGGGTTTAGGGGGCGCGGTGAAAATTTTGGTCGGGGAGAGGATTTTGGGGAATTTAGGGATTCCAGGGAAAGGAGATCGAATAAGTCAATCTGATATACTAACTTAGGAGACGAAAATTAAAACTTTGTCGTCTAAGTACAGTTAGACGATGAACGAGAGTGGTTCGTCGTCAAAGTTGTTTTATAAAATTTTCCAAAAATTTGGCGGAAAATATAACCCGCCAAATTTTGGGGTTACACGACAAAAAGATAATATTCGTCATCTAAGTGTTCCACTTAGGCGACGAAACTTGGGCATTTTCATCGTCTAAGAGCAATTTTTTTTATAAAATATATAAAAAATTAATTTTTAGTAGTTGCTAATAAATCATCAAAAATCAACCGTTAGATTCAATCATTACATATATACAATATTGTAGAAAAAAATCAAAGCAATTTGATTAGTTTAGGATTCGATTGATTAAATTTAGTGGTTAGCGAAAAAATAGTTAAAAGATGGAATTGATCGTAAAAAATAATTCGTCAACCCGGTTCCAAAGTTACAGGTGTTTATCTTGTCGTAAAAATTTAATTTATCAACTAGATAGAAACTAATTCAAATTCGACATAAAAAATTCGATTTAAGGCTACAAACTTATTATATATCTACTAATGTTGTATAACTTAAGTGTTCGTATATATATATTCACTCAACATCAATATTAAAGAAATTGAATTTGCACAAAACAACCGTTGGATCATAACATAATATGTAAGTGGACGAATTTTTAGTAAATTCAAAGTTCGTTAGGGGGTTTGATCGTTGTAGTCAACCATAAAATCGAAATACTCAACGAAACGAAAATATTGATATACAATCTTCGTAAATCAAATTTTTTTACGGTCAACATTCAAAAATAAATAATTGTGTACTTGTGCTCTCGAAGAAAAAATATGCATTTTAAGATACTATAAATGGTCGTGCTCTTTGTTGGAGGAAATGAAATTCATTTTAGACGACGAAACAGCAATAATTCGTCGTCTAAGTGGCAACTTAAACGACGAAACACCAATAATTCGTCGTATAAGTGGCAACTTAAACGACGAATTATACCAGTTTCGTCGTCTAAGTTTTTAAGGGTTAGGTTTTAAGGATTTAGGGTTTAGGGTTTAGTTATAAATTAGGTGATGATTGGACGAGTTTCGTTGTCTAAGTAGTACTTGGACGACGAACCTTTAACTGTTTCGATGTCTAAGTACGCCTTAGACGATGAAACTTCTCTGTTTCGTTGTCTAATTTGAGTTCTTTAACAGAAAAGTATCATCATTTCGTTTGACACAAAATCATACCTGTAAGACAGAACAAGTGTTAAAAATACTAAATTTAACAAATTTCGATTCGATATATATCTCTATCGATCCATCCATCCATCCATCAAAATTGTATGCATACAAATTAATTAAATAATTATGTTCAAATTCGATCTGATTAATTTACACATATTTCAATCACTTCGATCATCATAATCATCATCAACGTCTTCCTCCTCACTCTAAGCAGATTCTTGATCCTCATAATAATAATCTTCGTCGTCGTCATCATCATATACGACGAAATTTTCATCCTTCAGCTCCTCTTCATAGGCATTAATAATGTATAGGTCAATAATCTCATTTCTAGTAAGATCCGTGTCGACATCAGATACGAGTAAGATTTCGATAAATCAAATCAGTTCCCTTGTGTCGAGAATGACAGATGTATTAGGCTCTTAGTATGCATCAACATTATTCCCTTGAGTGTTTAATGTTGATGTCCCTTGAAGTGTTGTGGTTTTCCATAGTCTTCGATCAGACATTTGGTTAACTACTTTCCAACCTACACCCGCTTTCGGATCATTCAGATAGAACACATGTCTGACTAAGGTGGCAAGAGTGAATGGCTCATCTTCATACCAACTTAAGTTTGTATAGACTGATAAAAGGCCGAGATGTTCTTTTGTACCCTTGAACCATTTACACTTGAATAGTAAAACTACTAACCCATTCCCGTATAATAGCTAAACGATATTTTCAAGAACCCCGTAATATACATCATCACCTTCTCTTACCACGATCCCACTGTTTTCTGTTCTTCTTCCTTCATCTCGATAGACTGAATGAAACTGTACACCTTTCACAAAACATCCCGGGTAAATATGGTGTTGGACCAGCTTATGTGTCACACCCCTAAATCTGGGGCCGATATTATACTGAAATATAATTTTAGGATTTGTGATATGAATAAGAAACTCAAATAATTTCAAATGTTAAGATGTATGAATAGTACATTTATTAAAAAGTAAAAACGTTAAATTACAATACTGAAGTTTTGAAAATAATAGTCATTACATTTATTCAATTCAAAATGCAAGTAGAAAATAATTGTTTTATTACGTGAACGACGGATTCCATCCCCAAACATCATAATCATCACCTGAAAAGATAAAGGTGTAGCATCATGAGTCATACCGACCCAGTAAGTACAGTTTACAAGCATATACTAAATTATCTCTAAGAAGCATCAAACCGAACAACCAAATCAAAAAGGTGAAATAATCAAAATCGATTATATTATTTCATACTTATACTTGCATCTTTATTATATATATATATATATAAGTACATAATATACGTATTTGCACAACTTCACATCTACACACAAGTACGCTAATACTTCCGAAGTGAATTCTTTTGGATTAACTGATAATTACTTGAAAATCATGGACTTAGTCTCACAATACCAACACACATGTAAAGCCACAACATACTAAGACCACATGTCAAAGCATGTATGCTCCTGATTTGACACAATTCAATTCTAAGAGTATAATAATGCACTATCTGTAAGGGACTAGGGCCTTTGACTAACTCGCACAATAAAAAAATAATTTACCAGCAATTGACTTAAGCACGAGTTAATGTGTACTATACACCCGACTTCACACCTCAACTATAACGATTACAAACAAGTCTTTAGTTAACACTATGTAAATATATATCATAGAGTATATATTTATATCATAACCTTGTAAGCAATATATACGTAATAGAATTCGTAAAGAAAGAATGATCAAACTTAAACGCATTTAGATAGTTAACCATTTTTGTCCAAAATTTTCATTCGACAGTAGTCCACACAAAAGTCTCTATTTGTCCCGGATTATACTTGAAAGTAAATAAGCGATTAAATAAACTTGAAGTGAAAGTACAAGGAATGAAATTAGTTATCATCGGTCTAAAAGTTTCATTCAGCAATTTTCCGCCTGAAATCCTCCATTAGTCTCAAATCAAACGTAAGAAGTAAATAATACAAGTAAGTAAATGAACTCAAAGTAAAAATACAGAAGATAAAATTTATTAATCCTTTGATCAAAAGTATCATTCGGGACAAATGGTTTAATCACTTATTTACTTTCATTTGACCTATTTATTAAGAAATGAGTGAGATATTAATATTTCAAGTTAAGAGTACTTTAAGAGTTTTCAAACAAAATTAAGGAAAAGATTAACAATACTTATTTTAGCCATAACTTTCTCATTATTTAACCCTTTTAAGTGATTCAAAAGCCAAAATTGAATAACTTTTGTGTAGAATCTAAATATATAAAAATATTTGACTAATTAAAACTTTAAAAGAAATAAAAATATTAAATTTACACTAAGACTTATTATTTCTCTTTTATTCTTAGCCATGCACTTTGATGTAATCCTAAAGATAAAGAAGTATAGGAATATACTCATGTACTTACTCAAAAATTACAGTAGGTGAATAAGGTATTTGATTAACTTCAGATGGCCTTCTTGGAGCAAAGAAAGAGTTACTAAAATATTCTTAATAGGAAGGTTTTTAGTATAGGACTTTAGGTGTGTTGCATTGCAACTTTGGGAGAGTTTCAATTGGTGAAAACTTGATTAAAATGGTGTGCAATCAGATTAGATTAAAGGGGGTGTATATATAGACCTTGAGAGGAGTAATGAGAATTTAATTTACAACCATTTCTATTGACTTTCACAAGACAAGTTGATAAGGAATAGTTGGGCCACTCTCTAGGGTAAATATTTATTTGTAAAAATAATAGCAATGTTATTGGAAATCAGATTTAAATGTGTATGTATACATATTAATGCAATACGTAATGTGATGTGTGAAGAAAATGTGTGATTCTGCTAATAAAGTGTAATATAGTGTAAAAATGAAAAACACATAAACCAATAATATTTAGCACAAAATTAGTATCAAATTAATATATAAGTATGACCTCTAAAAGTATAAATTATAATCTTAAAACACAAAGTTCAATTCGAAGAACAAATACAAACAAGGAGAATTTGGTCATCTCGCTAAAATTCCATTTTCGAAAATTGACTATTTGAAATTAGGATTTTCTTACCGTTTCTATCTCGAGTAAAATATTTTTATTACTTTTACTAACCTACAACATAGAATTTTCGTGAATCCAGTTTCGTGGTTTCAAACCCAAGACCAGAAAGTATCTGACTTCAACTTGAGTATCCACTGGACCATTTGCTTCACTTTGTTAATGTTTCTCTAAAGCTCGTTTTTATATATTGTCTTCGCTTGCATTTTTTTTATTTAATTTCTAATGGCTCTAAGGTTAAACTAAATTATGGTAATTCTAAGTTTAACAACTCATATAATAATCTAAATTATTATACTAATTTTTGGGGTATTACATTATAGGCCAACATGTGCTTTGTTCATGACCACCAACCCCCATGCTCAGAGAATTTATATAGATCATCCATCTGAAATATTGTGAACAAGATATATGAATGTATATTTAAAAATATCTACAAAACATTTGATATAGATTCCCCTAAAACTAAAGGAAACCATAAACCTGCAAGCATGCTTAAATTAAATAAAAATACTACGAATACACAAACACAAAAAAATCAACATCCAAATTTCTCGACATCAAGTAAAGTAAGCACAAAACCTATAGACTGATGTTTTAACATACTCATTTGGGAAAATACTCTTCTTAACTCATCTTTCAACCCAGAATTCACTCTTGTCCAGTTTGTCTGGCCGAATTTTTGCCCTGTACATTTTCATAAACTCCTCGATCTCATTGCAGTCGTGCAACATTACCTAATACTCCTATAAATGGTCGTACAACATTTGTGATGACAGAAATATTGTGGCTAACATGTGTATTAGAGGCAGTATGGACTAGATCTTTGAGGTACATACTGTAGTATATTACACACTCATACATTAGGTACGTTTCGCCTATAGAGTCATCTATGGCAGATTTATTTTTGACGAATCCTTTGTACTGCAAGAGTTGTCTACAACAATGGGGTAAAATTTATTTCACATTATTGTAAGAAAAAATATATATATATATGATGAAAATCGTGTTTAACAAATTTAGTTACATGTAAAAATTGTACTTTTCCTAAGGATATATCCAAGTGTAGTGGACCAGACCAGAAAGCAGCACTTGTTCGGGAAGGTGAACTATGAGGTGAATCATGATGTCAAAGAAAGCAGGGGAAAAATCCTTTCTAATTTGCAAAGTATAAGGACAATTTCGTGTTGTAGTTCGTGAACATCCGACTTCTTCGACTCTCTGACGCATAATATTTGCCACCATCTACACAATGCAACTATTGATTTGATGACATCTTTAGGAAAATAAGGTTGAATCACCACTGGGATTAGACGTTGCAATATAACGTGAAAGTCATGAGTCTTTAGACAATAGAACTTGTGTTCCCGAATATTGACACATCAATATATATATTCGTTGCATAATTAGAAGGATTCTGAACACTTTTAAACCAGTTGAATATAGTATCCCTCAGTGTAGGCTTCACTATATAAGGTGCATCATACATCTTGTTATACACACCATTTCTATCCCTCTTCAACCACAAGACACGATGCAAATTCATAATTTGAAGATCTTTTCGCATTTTAGGAGTATCCTTAGTCTTGAACTTAATACCAAGAATTGTTCCTACCACGTTGTCGCACACATTCTTTTGTATGTGCTTGACATCTAGATTGTTCCTGAGTTTCAAATTTGACCAGTAAGGCAGTTCAAAGAAAATACTCATGTGATGTCATAGCTAAGATAGTGTGGAGGGTGTGGATTGCGTTTATTCACATCAGCGTTATTGGTAAACACAACGAATTAGAAGTTATTTAACCTCTAAAAAATTTCTTCTCCAGACCACTGTCTGGGTTGCGGATTATCCTATATTGTCACGTCGAAATGATCATTATCCTGTTGCCAAGGGTGATCATGAGGAAGCCATCTACGGTGACCCACGTAACATACCTTCCCTGTGTGCCAACTAGAGTTGACGTTGTCCAAGCGGACAAGACAACCATTGTATCATTTGGTTGTGCAAGATGCCAACATCTCATACGCAGGAAAATCGATAATGGTTCACATTACAGCTACTCACATCATGAATATTGTGTCAGTAAACTTGTTTTAAGTTTGGACTCCATTTTTCCACAACAGTTTCAGCTCATCAATCAATGGTTTGAGGTACACATCTAAACACTTTCTAGGAGATTTAGGACCTAGAATTAGTAGAGTAAAGAAATTAAATTCCTTTTCATACACATCTATGGAGGCAGGTTATACGACATGAGAATAACTCGCCAAGTGCTGACGGCCAGATGTCTGAGCACATACGACGAACCTCTGCTGCAAAGTCTTGAAATTTCCTGTCGAAATGTTTAATAGCCTCTCCATCGGCCAGATGTCTGAGCACATAGTCATTTAGTCTTTGTTCAGCGTACCATCTCTTTGCATGTGCTGTATTTTGAGACATGCACAAACGTTGTAATCTAGGAATCAACAGAAAATAATGAAGCACCTTCACAACAACCTTCTTCTTCGAACTCCTTGTATTAGACTTAAACCACCTAGACTTGTCCTATATAGGATAGTAGTCCAAATATGCATTCTCCTTGTAAAACAACACACAATCATTTCTACATGCATGAATTTTCTCGTACTATAGATCGAGACTGCTCAAGATCTTTTTTACCTTGTAATGAGAATCAGGAAGCTTTTGAACCTTAGGAAGCAAAACACATATATGTTGCTGGATATAGTTAAAACCAGCATCCGAGATTTTGCGCTTCACTTTGTACTCCATTTGAGTCATTATGGATTGCAAGATATTCAATTCACATCCATCGTACATCGGGGTCTGGGCTTGAAGTAACATGTTGTTGTACTTATCAATCTCAGTAGTATCAGTGTCCAGAAATGCTGGAGGGACTGTGTCATAAAGAGATTTATCATAACCTCTCTCTTCGTGTTGGTGTGTAACATGACTGAATACCGAAAAAACATCATGCACCAAATCCATAGCGAGGTTCAAAGTAGAGGCGTCAGTACCGCTAGATGAGGCACCCTGGTAACTTTACCCTGAGCTAAAAAATGGTTCTGAGTTGTAGTCTACTACTTCACCGTGCTGACTTCATGTAGTGTAACTCCGCATCATACCATGGTCATACAAGTTCAAGACATAACAGTAATCATCGCAAACTGATTGTTAAGACGTCTTCTACACATACCTTGGTAATGCTTCTTTCCTCAACAATATTTTATCGCAAACGAAATAAACGGACTGATTCCGTCCATATACCTCATATCACTTATATTTTCCAAATGCATTCAACTCTTGTCCATATTTATGTGTAAGTTAAGCGAGACATAAATTCAATTATCGAATAAGCAATAATTAGTTTGCAAAAAAAATGTTAGTCGTCTAACGATTTTCTTATAATTATTACCTTACAATAATTAATATTCATCATATATAATTAAATAACATAGCACTGTTTTACGTGTATAAATCCACATATGAATATATGCGTAATTATCAACTAATTAATCTAGCATTTAATCAACTAAGTATCAACTAATCCACATATGAATATATGTGTAATTATCAACTAATTAATCTAACATTTAATCAACTAATTATCAACTAATCCACATATAAATATATGTGTAATTATCAACTAATTAATCTAATATCTAATCAACTAATTATCAACTAATTCGCATATGAATATATATATATATATAATTAATCAACACATGCATGCTATTCATACAATTTATAGCTAGCTAACAACTAATGCAGGTTATATTGTGGTCACTGAATTTATTCGCCGGATAACTCCATCACAGTACGTTATTACATACGTAATTAAATTTTAAAAAAAATAATGGAGAAAAATGAGTTAATACCTTCACCGATAAGAAGATATTTTGGTAATCTTGAGCTCCGGAGGTGGAAAAATCGTATATAAATCTTATTTTGGCCGGAGAGGTGGTGTTGAGAGCTATTTTTTCTACGAAGAGATGGTTTTGATAGGAGAGAGAGAGAGAGAGAGAGAGAGAGAGAGAGGACGATGATCTGGATAGGAAATCTAATATGAATAATCGAGTTCCACTTAGACGACGAAATGATTCGTCACCTAAATTGCATTGTTTCGTCGCCCAAGTGAAAACTTAAACGACGAAACAAATTTCATCACCCAAATCAGCATTTATGCGACGAATGTTCGTCGTCTTAGATGTTTTACTTAGACGACAAACTATTTATTTCGTCGCTTAAGTCAGTTTTTAGGCGACAAAGATTAGTTTCGTCGTTTTAGATGTATTTTTAGAAGATGAAATATATGTTTCGTCGTTCAAGTGGTGACTTAGACGATAAAATTGGCGACGAATATATTTTTCGTCGTCCAAATGCTACATAAACGACGAAATATTTTTTTAGGCGACGAATAAATTGTTCGTCGTCTAACTTTTACTTAAGCAACGAATTATTTAAGGTGTCATCGCCTAAATGGAATTTTTGGGTAGTGGAAACATCCACAGCAACATGAAGTGAATCGTAGTGCCAAATGACATAGTTGTCACAATTCTTCTGAAAATGTCCTGTAAATAATTACAAAATCAATAAACAACCACTTGATCCTCAAGAATCTCTATTAATTAAGAGAAATGAGGTTTTGACAGTTATAAGGTCAAACATTCAAATCTCTACTTTTGCCTTTCCTGTCATATATGTTTAACTCACAGAAAAATAATAATCCAAAAATATAAAGATAAATAAAACTACACACCCATAGGGTGTGTGCCTACCTCTAGTAGGAAGAATATGAATACGGAGTAATACATACCACTTGATCAACTAAGATGACACACACAGTAAAGTACTGAGGCCGAAAATAAAGGCAAGACCAAATCTCCATTCTTTCAGTTTCACATTCTGATCCTCAGCCTTCAAAATCAACAAATCCACATACTTTCCTCTTGCTTCAAAATCATCCATGGCACTCGTAAGTCGATCCTGAATTCAAATAAGATGCTTTAATTAAGGGAAAAAGTGAAAAAGTTGAAGGGAAACTCAAAGAAAACCATCTGAATCACATCCAATTTAACTTCTAAGCGAAAAAAATAAAAGTAAAACATAATATTTGATAATTATATTAAGATGAATAGAGATCTATGATTTAGATGCTGACAAACAATAGTTTTGCATCAAACCTCTTCTAGTACAAATATTAGTTCACGAATCTCAGACCTCCTTCTCAATCGCCTAGTAATAGAGAGGCTCTCATGTAAACGATCACCAATAGCATTGCTTCCAGTAGCCGCCATGTTTGGCTTGAAGTTTTTCTAAGACGAAGAGGGCAACTTTTGTTTAGGAAACACTAGAAGATATTCACACACCATGGGTGTAGGAGGCAGAAAACAGTTTATCTAGAAAGGGGTAAATATTACAGAGAAGTGAAAGATGTGAATTTTTTTTTTAGGAAGGGAGGTTATTGTAGAGAGAAAAAAAAGTATTGGAGATAAAAAAGAATTTTTAATAATTTTTAAACAAAAAAAATTCCCCCAAAAAAAAGTGAAAAAAAACTAATTTGCTAATTACCGTAATAACTGACTTATTTTAAACAATCAAAGTAAAAAAAAAAAAAAAATTAGATGAAATAGACATTTAAAAAAAATGTGGTTTCTCTTAAGAATAGTAAAAATAACGATAAAGATATATTTATATACCCAACCCCGGTCTCTCAAACCCTACACCCACATACTAGCATTAAAAATGAATAAGAGGCCTCTAATTGATTTGACGTCGGCCCAATGTAAACGTTGTGTTGACTCATGACCTACTTTCAGTTTAGGCTTGTGTCCCACGACTAAATTCACATCCGACTTCGTTCTCTTCTATGTGATATTTTATTGATTTGTATGTGTAACATCTTGTGATCAAATTATAAAGGGGATAGGTTTGCTTCAAAGTGGCCATTAACGCAATACTACTATACTAGAGTATTGGGCATGTTTGTTTTTTAGGATTGGATTACTTAGCTTATTTGAAAAAATAGTATTTAGTGGGTGTTTGTTTTAATTCGGGATTATTTTAACTTTTTTATGTAGTCCTACAAAGTAAAAAATTAGACCCGCGCTGCTCCTTATACAAGGATGACAAAACATCCATCCATACATAAGCCAAAAGCATAGCTTTCGTTTCTATGTTCATGTTTGTGCAGCACTAGAAAAAATTAAATCGCAAGTTGTGGATTATGAACTTGGAAAGCATGATAGCTTCGGCGGCCATGAACATCGATCCTCTCCCTCTTTCCATTTTCAAGAGGTAGCCCTCTCACAAATTTAGCTTCTGATTTTTGGGGATGTAGATCTACTTTCTCTCTTCTACTTATCGAAGGCCTTCCTATAGAATCCCAAGAATATCAGCAACAGAAGTGTTTACTACAATGGGGTCAACTACAGTGGATGGAGACACATGTCTAACTCGCACTCTATACAAAACATACACAGAGAGATAAATGAGGAAGAGAACTACTACTTCTTGTTATATCTCCAACAACAGTACATGCTTTCTTATATAGAGATAGATAGATTACTGAGAAAACTAAAATCTAATGAAGCCTCTATAATACAATTAAGGCACTACCTTGGAACATGAAAAGGCTAATCCTAGAAGACTTCAGATAACCCAAAATACTAAGAAAATATTAATGAGCTTGGTTTAGTTTCCAACAACCTCCCTTAAACCAAGCTCACTCAACTTCTTCATTCCCATCATCTTCTTCAACTTCAAGAAAGCATCTTCTTTGAGTGGTTTTGTAAAGATATCGGCAGCTTGATCCTTAGAACGAACAAACTGAATCTTAACTTGCCTATCATTCACCAAGTCACGAATGAAATTGAACTTCACATGAATATGCTTGGTCTTCCATGAAACACCGGATTTTTTGACAATGCAATTGCAGTCTTGTTGTCACAATAGATCTTTGTAGGAAACTTTTGATCATGCTGTGAGAAACTCAGCATTCTCCGCAACCAAACTACTTGAGTTGCACAACCATTTGATGCAGTATACTCTGCTCCTGCAGTGGAAAGAGCAGTAACTTGCTGCTTCTTTGAAGACCATGAAAATCTCCAAAACCTATATAGAATACATAACATGAAGTACTTTTTGCATCCTCTGTATCACCACCCCAATCACTATTTGTATAACCAACAAGTTCAACCGGACAACCACTTGAGTAGAAGATTCCATCACCTTGAATGCCTTTGATATACTTCAAAATTCTTTTTGCTGCCATCATGTGAGATTGTCGCAGTGACTCCATAGATTTGCAAATAAGGCCAACACTAAATGTAATGTCTGGTCTAGTGCTACAAAGATACCGCACTTCCAACCAACTTCTTGTAGTGGGTGGGATTCACAAGTTCTCTAGCTCCATCTTTCTCCAACTTTGGAGGACATCCCTTGCATATTTGCTTTGAGAAATAAAGATTCTTTGCTCCATTTGCGTCACCTCAATGCCAAGAAAATAGGACATCAATCTCATGTCAGTCATCTCAAACTGAGAAGTCAAGATCTTCCTGAACTCTGCAATCAATTTTGAGTCACTACCAATAATTATAAGATCATTCACGTACAAGCACGCAATAACAACATCTTCTTCTTGATTGGTTTTTACATACAGAGTGTACTCATAAAGACATCTCTGAAAATCATGCTCCAAAAAATAAGAATCAATGTGAGTGTATCATGCTCGTGGTGCTTACTTAAGGCCATATAATGCCTTCTTCAACTTGCACACCATGTCAACTTGACCTTTCTTTACATAACCTGCAGGCTTCTCAAGATATACTTCTTCCTCCAAGGTTCCATTTAAAAAGGAAAATTTAACATCCATTTGAAAAATCTTCCAAGAGTTATGAGCAGCAAGAGAGACAATCATCTTCACAGTATCAATTCTAGCAACAGGAACAAATACTTCAATATAATCAATACCTGGCTTTTGCTTGTAGCCCTTTGCTACCAACCTTCCCTTGAAATGCTCCACTTTTCCATTTGGTATGTACTTTGTTTTGTATACCAATTTAAATCCAATGGGTTACTTTCCTTTAGGAAGAGACGCCAGCTCTCATGTGTCATTCTTCTCAATAACATGAATTTCATCATCCATCGCCTTCATCGAGTGTTGATGACGACTTGCTTTGTCAAATGTGAGAGGAGCACAATCAGAATATAAGGCAAAATTCACAATTTCTTCATCTAATGCATCATTGTCGTTACTGACATGGTAGTCTTGAAAGCGTACTGGCTTCTGATGATTGCGATGTGGATGCGCTGCTGCTGGGACTTGTACTGCAATAGGTGGAGCTATTGTAGTGGATTGTGTTGTTGCAGTGGAACTTGACTATTGAGTTGTTTCTATTTGAACTGTAGGGATTGTTGGCACTTCTTCTTCTCTAACAAGAAAATCATCTTCTAGTGGAACAAATACTCCATGTGTGCTTTTCTTAAATGACCAATCCCAACAACTTTGCTCATCAAAGACAACATCTCTACTCACAATTGTCTTCCCCGTCTTTGGGTTGTACAGCTTGTAACCTTTGGTGATATTGTTATACCCAACAAAGATACACTTCTCAGCCATGTCATCAAGGTTCATTTTGATCTTGTATGGTACATGAGAATAAACAATACATCTAAACACCCTCATATGCTGGATATTTGGCTTTCTTCCACTTCATACTTCATCAGGAGTTCTTCCACAAATGCTACTGTTGGGAGCTCTATTCAAAATATACACTGCACAAGAAACAGTTTCTACCCAAAACTACTTTGGCAATTTTTTTAGTTTCAGCTTACATCTCACCATATCCATGATTGTCCGGTTCTTCCTCTCCGCTACACCATTTTGCTGCGGTATGTGCCTTGCGGTCATCTGGTGTTTGATACCACTCCTTCGCAAGAAATTATCACAGACAATATACTCTGTCCCACTATCTGTTCTCAACACCTTTATCTTCTCTTCGCTTTGTTTCTCAATATAAGCCTTGAAGCTTTTGAATGTGTCACAAGCCTGTGACTTCTTCTTCAAAATATACACGTAGCACTTCCTGCTAAAAATATCAATGCAAGTAGGCAAGTACTTTCCTCCACCAATGGAAGGAACTTCAACACTGCATAAGTTAGATTGAATAATCTCTAGTGGCTTATGTTCTCTAAAAGACTTTCCTTTAGGAAAAGGGTCTCTATGCATTTTGCCAATCACACTAGTCTTACATACTTGAGTTAGCACCGTAATTTGTGGCAAACCAGAGACTAAATTCTTCTGAGAAAGCAACTGCAGACTATTGAAATTTAAATGCCCAAAAGTATATGCCATAACCAACTATCCCCCGCAATGATAGAACTCAAAGATGGCAGTTTCTCATAATCAGCAAATAAAGGAAACAAACAGTTCAGGGTTACCTTTACTCTGGCTATTAGCTTCCTTTGAGGATCTTTGATTGTGAACAAGCCTTGAAAAATTCGCATATCATAGTCTTTCTTCGATAGTTGCCTCACACTTAACAATTTGTGACTAAGTCCAGGTACAAAATAAATATTAGTTATGGTGTTTCTCATCCCTTCCTTCAATTAGATAGAAACTGTGCCTTTCCCCATCACCGACATCTTTAATTTATTACCAAAGGTAATCTCTGCCTTTATAGACTCATTCAACTCCACGAACTACCCCTTGTGACTACACATATGGTTACTACAACTTGTAACTAAGTACCACTTGACTTCATCCCTTCCATTCACAACATTAAAAGCCAACAACAAGTTCTCTTCATAGTCGGCATCACTCTTTGAAATGTTGGCATGGTACTGATGGTTCTCTGATCTTCTTCTCTAGTTGCACTCCATTTTGTAATGGACATACTCCCGAAAATTGAAGCATTGAACTTTTGATTTGTCGCGCGGCTGACTTCAATTGCTACCTGTTTCTTTTCTTCTTCCTCTTCCTCTTCCTCTTCCTCTCATTGCTCCAAAATTATTAGAACCTCTCTGGTAGCCTGGATTTTGGTTTCTTTGATTTGTATCACGGTGGTGGCCTCCTTCACTGCAGTGACCTCTCTCATTGAGGTAGGTACCTTCACTACAATGGCTTCCCTTAGTGCGGTGAGTTTTCTCCTTCTTCAGATTCAATTGCGTCTCCAAAATTTCTTCACCTATAGTCTCTGACTTCTCATTCAGTCTCTGCTCATAGTCTTCAAGTGAACCCATAAGTGTCACATGGTGCTAAGATCTCGTGACTGCTAAATTGCAGTGACTTTTCCTTCGAACTGATCTGTTAAAGTTTGAATAATTTTATCCATAATATGGACATTCTCCATCTTCTCTCCATTGGCTTTAATCCTAGAGAGATAGATTACCTAGGAAAACTAAAATCTAATGAAGTCTCTAGAATACAATTAAGCCACTGCCTTGGAATATAAAAAGACTAAACCTAGAAGGCTCCAAATAACCCAAAACACTAAGCAAATATTAATGAGCTTGGTTTAGTTTTCAACACTCCCTCTCTTTTACTTCTGGCTGATTTGGTAGATAATGATATAGATATGTTGGGTTTTGTTTTTTGATACGGTAGATTTGTTGATTTGTTGGATTTGTGTTTTTGATACATGTTTTCATAAATTTGACTAGTCCTATATTTTATTATCGTGATACTAAACATCGGATATAGCACTTCTAGTGTAAGCCATTCTTGTGTAAGAGAGATAATTATTAAGAATTAGTCTTTCTACTATAAAGAGGTGTAACAAACATACCTTAGTACGCACTTCATGGCCAATTATGATGTCCGGCTTTCATTCTTCTCGCATTTCTTTACTGTCATCTCACGGCATTACTCTTTCTTCTTGGTCTTCGATCATCAGCTTTTGCCCGACTTACTTTAGCCTCGAGGCTTTAATTTTTTTACATCACCGTACATATAGTTTGATTTTTCTTCTTCTTTTTATGACACTGAGAGACATACTCATGAGTCGTTACTACTTCATTTTGTTACATAAACATGTATGGTTTGAAGAGAGAAAACTATCTTACATGCACACCCCTAAGATATACCTAGCTACAATCTTAATCGAAAAAGACCGACATCAAATATGTATTGTTTGGGTTTTATAGAGTGATGACATATCACTCGGTAAATATGAAATATCTCATACATACACTATGATACAACTAGATATAATCTCAATCGAAATACACCGACATCAATTATGTATTGTTTGGGTTTTATAGAGTGATGACATATCACTCAGCAAGTACGAAAGATTCAAATTGTGTATTGCAACGTAATATCTAGTAATTTTGATAATTTCGTGGTTTGCATCGGGAGAAAGGTTCCACATCTCAAGGCCAATCATTGGATCATTTACAGTGATATCAAATGCATGAGAATTTACGGTATAATAATTTTCATTTATTATTTATTTAACCTCAAAAATTTTAAAATTATGACAAACCCCGTATAGTTGTATTCTATACACTATAGGTGGGTGGGTGCACATGAGAATTTACTGATTGCAAGATTATGGACAGTTTAGATTTGGAGCTCAATCAAATTACACATCATCCAAAAGTAGTAGTGCTACTTAGCTTTAAAAACTACGAGTTAGTCAGAGTGTCAAATACATCTTTGAAGCTCGGTTTGTGGGGGTGGGCTTGATATACTGTGGGACTTTGCTGGCAGCACATAGGAATGAACATAGGAATGAACATCTGGCTCCTTACTGTTCATTCCTTGAATCGTCAGATGTTCACGCTCCTTCGGGTGAATATCTTTTGACCGTCAGTTTGCCGAGAACAAAGGCTGTATGCGATGTTAATGTCTTGATTATGTAAAAATCTCCTTTATATATAGGAAAATATAATGACTTGTTGTAATGAACTTAAGATTCTTAATGCTTAGATTCACTTAATGACTCTAATTGCTCGAAATTTTTTCTCCTAGGTTTTGGAGAATACTCTTAATGAACATTTTGGGGATTAAATTTTTCAAGTAGCACGTGTCGTAATGTAATAAGTCATTAATGTCAACTTTTTTAAAGCTTGACTGAGCTTATGTGAGTTCAGTATAGGAGATCTAAGCTGCTCCTCTCTCTTCTCCAATTTCCTTTGTGACAATTCCACGTAGCTTTGCAGCAGCCCAAGCTATGGTTCTCCAATGACCACGATCACCATTCACTAACTCACCGAGTCGACTCACTCTCCCCACCAACCAAACCCTCCTCTTAATCCCCAGATCCCTCAAAACCCACAAAACAACCCATCTTTATCAACCCCTCAAGACCTCTCCATAGCCCATAGAACTCAGCTTCTGCGGGGTATTTTCGCCCACTGATTCCTGCATCTCCTCAATGCTGCAAGCTGAATATTGACAAAGATGGCAGCGAACATATGTATGAGCTCAATTACTCTTGTCAAATCTTGGAAGAGAAACTAAGACATTTTGGTTGGGATATATGAATTTACCTTAACTGGTGATCCAGTGGCCTTCTTTTGCTGCTCCTTTTCTCTCAGAGACTTAATCGGAGAAAACCTCTGATCCAATCCCAAACGGCATCAGCAAAAGAAAATGAAACCAAGATTGAAATAGAAAAGAAGTTAATGAAATAGGAGCTTACAATAGCATGACAGTGAAGCTGATTCAATCTGAATACCCTATATATCCACATCAATCTCAATCATCTTCTGAATCTGGCCTCTGTTTTCGACCTCCTTCATCTTCAAATCCAGCACCGCACCCCTTTCCATCTTCTCCGTACTCTCTTTATCCAATCTCAGCATCTCCAGCTTCTTCCTCATTGCGCTCAGCTCCTCCGCCAAAGACGCATCCATGGCAGACGTCTCTATCATCTGCGCCGCCGCCGCGTATTGGTTCGATCTGGGATTCTACACATGGTGATGAGAGACAGCGGCGGTTTTCAGGCGGAGGGGAGAGAGATGCTCTTTGAATATGATCATATGGACTTATAATGAACTCAGTCAACTGTGAAAGTTGACAAAATTAACCGATAATATTATGACACGTAAGTCTAAAAAAATTTATGGGTGCATTCCAAAAAAAATTCCAATTTTAAGTTTGAATTTGTTTACTGGAAATAGCAGGAAGGCAATGCCATCAACCTATACAGGATTACAGGTAAGTAATGTGTAAAATGAACAAAAATTGGAGAAAGGAATTCAAAGCTTCAAAATTTGAAACCCAAGCGAATTGTTAGAGAGAGAGGGATCGATTCCCTGGTCTTGTTTGTTCATGCATTATGGTGTGGAGACGATGGATGAGGGGACTGACGAGATATTTTACCTGGAGAGAGACAGAGAGAGAAAGAGTAAAAGATATTTTCTTGTGCTCGACGCCAAAGGAGAGGTCAGTCAACCTGAAAATGGTATAGTGAAAGTGACGAAAGATAAAAAGAGAGGATTTCAGTTTCCAGTTTCCAGTTTCAGTTCCCTTTTAAAGTCTTTGTCCGATTCCTTTATCTTCCTGTACAAGCCCTGACCCCATACGTTTTAAACTCTAACCATATTTGTTAATCTACCCAGTACCGGAGTACCCCACTGTAACTGTAAGCCTGTAACTAATGGCTGAGCTTGATTAGTAGGTGGGTGAGTTTAACACTAAGCGGTCCTCACAGGAATCGCAGAGGAGAGCAATATCCATGATCGAGTACGTACCAAAATGAATGAGCAGTTACGCGTGTGGGTTTCTACTGTCATCTGGTATTTGTCTTGTATACATCGAAGGGTCCACTTGAGAGGGGAATTTTGCCTATCTTATCGTGTCCTCTCACTCCTTTCGTGCCATCGTTACATCACTTACCTCATCCCCTTACAAAATCCCCATGGCCCTTTTCATTCGATCTCATGGACCATATCAACTAATCAAAGTGTATCCCTAAGCTTCTTCCTTGTGTCAACTTGGATTCTGGCATCACCGGTGTTCGGGTGTTGTGAGCTCTGGGTGACAAGGGATCGTGCAGATGAACCAAACCGGCCCACTTTGATTGTTTCTTGTTACAATGTTCACTCATGGAAGCAATGTGACATATATATAGGCAACTAACATGCATGAAACCTAGTCGAATGTGAGAGGCTATGAGGCTATAGAATTTTTTGCTCTATAGGGTAGGGGATGTGACATGAGAACTTCTAGACACCTTGTTACTATTTTGTTATACGTTATCTGTATAATTACACCTTAAATAAGATAGAGCAATACTATGGGACATTAAAGAAGGCATAACTTTGTGGCTTTAATTTGACATGTCATGTCAAAATCTTTAAAAGTCTATTTTATCCTTTGTTATTTCAATGAAAATCTAATATTTTTTATTACTTATAGAAAAATGATTTGGGGCCTTAAGAAAGACAAAAGTTTTATGGCTTTAATATGTAGCATTCCATATCAATAAATATTTTCCACATCAAATATAATCACATATTCAGATTGACAAAACTCTTTGTAATTTATTTCTCAATTTGGTATTTCATTAAATCTTAGATTTTACAAGAGATGATCGACCTTTAATACTTTTATGCACTACAATGACTACATCGTTCAAGTTGTTTGATTGAAGATATGATGTATATATATTCATATGAACGAACCGATGAATATAAGAGATTACTTCAAATTTGGTTTCAGCTCATCAATTCTTGTGGTCACAAAAGATCTGCCTTTCTTCTTTGAAAAGAAAAGAAAAATTGATCCAAGATGTTCTGATTACTATATATAGCGCTTTCATTTGACGAATTCAAATATAAAACATAAATCAAAAATGGTTTATAAGTGCTCTCGTCCAACAAAAAATGGATTTTAGATTGTCAATTGGATCCCGTTGTTTTCTTGATCAATGACCCCTTCTATAGATAATTAACCATGCATATATATGAACATTTGATCAAATTGAATGCAAGGCCATATGTACGTGCTGCGTTTGAATTGATGAAAGTGAAGGAAAGGGATATCCTGGAGAAAACATAGTGGGTTATATTTAGGGTTATTAGTATATATCAGGACTCCTAATCCATTCCTTTTTCAAATAAAATTCAAAAAATTAGAATATAAAGATTTATATCAAATGGCATGGCAAGAGTTGTATTATGTGAATTTTTACGCACAAATTAAATTTAGTGACATGACATGCCACTTAGGATTAAGGCCACAAATATTTGGCCTTCCTTAAGGCCCCATAGCATTACCCTTAATCATAAATCTTATATGGCAACCCTAATATAGAAAAAGGAAGGAAAACAAGTTGTAGAACTTAAAAGGATGAAAGATGAACCCTTGAAAATTTCTTTCTAAGAACTTCACATGTTTCGTTCTTGTCGCTAGAGAAAATGGGTGATGATTCAAGCTATTGAAAGCATCTAGTGTCTATGTACTGCATGTAATATAGGGGCGGATCCATGATTCATAAACTAGGGGGGCTGTAAAATGTATAGCACATAATTTTATTTTTTTAGAATTGTAACATATTAGAAATTCATCTCACATTTTATTATTATATTAAAACACGATCTTTGGTTCATTTTTTTCATTCACACGATATTTAGTTCATGATATATAACTATATTACTTTGATGGTTTCTAAATATTTAGATAATCTTTACATATAAATTAAAGACATAAGAAAATTAATACCAAAGAGTTCAGCCAAAATGAATTATGAAAATACTAGTGGTTCTGTAAAACTAGCCTATCAAACTAACCAAGATCACCCCATAGATCATCAACAACCCAAAAAATAACTCATAGAATAGTCGTTGCCACTTAAAATACTTGATGTAGACCAACACCTCATTTGGTCAAAGACCCATCACGCATCAATCTCATCAGTAAAAGAGTGCTCTTAGACTTTTACCTCGGGTTCTCTAAATTCTTTATACTAAGTATATGTATCATTGTAAAAATTACTATATGGGTATAGGGTTTTTCCCTCAAATTTCTTACCGAGCTACAACCCTAGTAGCCTACTGAACAGATCCGCCCTGATGTAATACATATTATTGTATCCTCAAATCCTTATTCAAATCTCAATTCCTCTTTCGTGGATGGTATCCTGGCATCAATCGATTACAATTTTGCTATTAATTGTTACTGGGTTCACCCGGTTGGCTATCATCAATCTATATACTCGTCTGTAGTAATGATAATTGGAGAGGAAAATCCTTGAGTCGTTTTGTATTGTCTCATCTTGATCGTATATATATGACAAGATTCTAGTTATTAGCAGTAGTGATTCAAATTAAATCACATAATTATAGAAGCAAAAAGGAGGAATACGCTATTTTTTGGGTTTGTAATATTTAAATATGAACTTATAAATCTCTATTAATTAAGCAAACAGTCTTATGACAGTTGTCAGAGTAGAACATTCAATATCCCTAATTTTATCCTTCTTCCATATGATTCTTCCAAAAAGTAGGAATATACTGAGCATGGGCAAAAAAGTAATTAAGATCAAGAAATTAGTCGTATAAATTGCTATGACTACGTGTGAGATTTTGGGACGACAACAAAGCGAAAGCAACTACCCATGTTGGTTATCCCGTAGTCGATATATATGGATTCATCGTTTATCAATCACATTCTCTCAGATTTCAATTCTCACACATAATCGGAGCACAAAAGAGAAGAATGACATGGGCAGAAAAATCATGTTGTTAAAGTTTCAGTTTTCGATGACGGATGAGACTGATTGGATTGATTATTTCATTCATCTCACTTCAACAGTTACATTTTATTTTCCTACTTTTTGGGCAGGAAGAAGATTCTAAGACATGGATTGTGTGTTAATTGTGCAATATAAGTAAAATAGCTCATTGTAAAGCAGCTCATTGATGTAGTATATACAAGAGGCAGGACCGGCCATATCAACCCAAAGTAGAGAAATTTAAGTGTTTATGTTTGGATTTATTGTTAATCTTCGGATTGTATGTTTTCTAATGTATTTTTGTTTGGATTCATGGTTAATTTTCCTAAAGGCTGCAAGGTGTACAGTTTAGTAAATGATGATCGAAGAGTCTGACAAGTCTAAGTTTAAAGTGAAGGACGAGGTTGATGATGATGAGTGTGGCAAGGTGAGCATGTATGTGGCCTTAAATATACAATTCAATTGAAGTAAAAACTGTTATATTTTTTTCTTTTCTTTTTTCGTGCAGGACAAAGATGATGACCATTACAAGAGAAAGGTGGAGAATATGGAGGAGGAAAGGAAGCAATGTGTGTCTAAATGAAATCTGATTCAAAGCTTTGTCGAATCCGATGTCCATATTGTTTCTACCGAATTTCGTGAGAGACTATTAGTAGAAGGTCAGATGGAGCTATTTTGGGTGATCTAGACTATAACGCGTGTGTCGTTCTTTACTTGCTGTTAAGAATAATACACTAAACATGCGTTAGGAGTCTTGACGGGGTGTTCCTGCATTCGACTCTCCGACGCTCTAGTTATAATGTATGAAGTGTAACAGTAGTATTGGTAGAGTAACGGGCGTACCTTGTAACTGTCATAAATATGTTGTTTATATTGGTGTTTGAGTATGGAATCTTTTGTTGTTCTTCGATGTGGGATTATGTCTCTTGTAATTTTGCCTGTCCTGGTACTTTCCATTTGTCGTACCGAAAGTGTGGACGTTCGGATGGGGTCGGTCATTTGTTTAAAGTCGAAGCTTGTATTGCTATCTTGCGTTTGGTCTAAGCTGTATTGATCCGTTTGTAGTGATTACGTGTGCGATTTTTGTGTGATACGGGATCACGCACTAACACATATCTTTCTGTACTTCATGATCCTCCATAAAAAGGCTTCAATGGTATTTGCCATGTTCATTTGGTTTGAATTTCTATGTTTCAATGGTTTTGTCTGTTTCGATCAATGATGGTATTGATTGTTGTATTCAAGTCGACGGACTCGAGACTCTATGAACAATTTGCTTTGTTCATTCTCTAAAATATGGCTACAATTATTTTGATTTTCCTATTATTTAGGTATATCAATAACTACACAAAGGTAAATTTACTGATGTAGTGGTCTTTTAGGCTTCGAAGAGGTATACCGACTGCATCTTGAAAGAAAACCTTAGTTATTAACCAAATATAATTACTTATCCACTTGATACAACTGTTTCACTACTTTTCTAATGCTTTTAGGATAACACTTTTAAAACACATATTTTGATTTATAAAAAGAATGTTGTCAATCCATCAATATACTCTTACTATAATTTTTTGATATACATGCAAGCAAACAAATGAATAAGTGAAGGATAAATGTTTAAACTAAGGGGAAAGAACGATGTTGGATGGTAACTAAAAGATGAATTGTTTCTCAATTATGTGTATTCAAACATAACATTGTATCTTGGAACAAAACAATTCAAATGATAAAATATAAAATTGCACATATTGACTAAATGCCCCGAATATTTGCACACACAACGCAACGCGTTTTGTACACGCCTATGCGCGTGTAGAAAGGATAATGTATAATAACTGAGAAATATATGTTTTTTTATAAGAATGAAAAATATATGTTGAGAAGTTAAAAAAAGAAGAAGTTGAAATAAGTGGATATGCTTTAAAAAAAATGAGGTGGACATAGAGTGTGATGCCATTTAGGATTAAATTTAGGATTAAGACCATAATTTTTTGACCTTCCTTAAAGTCTATAATATTTTTCCAATAAAATATAGCAACCGTACGTAAATTTTTCTATTCAAAATGTCGAGTCGAAATTGTATTTTCGACTCAAACTAAACAAGCAATAAGAAATTCAAATTCTCTATCATGTGTAAGAAGGACATCAGACTAACTCCTCTAACAAGAATCTTCCTTCTCACCATCTTCATAACCTAAAAATATGTCTTATCGATATCACTTATCCAACAGTGAATTCCATTTGTGAAAAGTTAAAACCGCATCGAAGACCCATGAGAAATAGGGGGATTGTTGTGCAAGCCATGAGCAACGTGACATTACGACTACTGAGACGCACGTACTGTTCAACGCAATTAGTATGGCAGCACGTGTTCAACCCCCCCCCTCCCCCCGCTTCTGCTTCTTTCGCAGGCACAAGCAGTGATCGGCAACTTCTTCTTCTTCTTCTTCTTCTTCTTCTTCTTCTTCTTCTGAGTATAAGAGCATCCGCACCTGCGAGTTCTTGCTCAAGCAGGTGGTGGGACCGACAGGCTTTGCTCGGGCAAACCCAGAATCGGCATCGCACTGAGGAAAAAATGGAGCCGGGCTGCTCGTTGGCGTTTTGCTCCATCGATCGCTCAAGCATAAAATGCTCCGGTGATTGCTCGTCCGCCTGGCGAAGCCCACAACTTGTAGGTGATGTCAGGCGAGTGGGATTTTTTCTTCTTCTTCAATAAAGCACGTGTTTTACACGCGCTAGTGAAAAGTTAAAAAAAAAATTGACGCACGAATGGGTACGCAACACCTATCGGGCCCTGGTAGAAAATTTAAAAACAGCTGTCCACTAGATCTGAGCCTTTGATTTTGATTTTGAATTTTGATCCAACGATCCAGATTTTTTTAAAAAAATAGTTATTTTTACTAAACTAAAATTAAAATTAAAGTATCTAAAAATCATAATAAATAGTTCGAGAGTCCGAAAAATTATACGAAAATTCGTACGAGCTCGCAATAAAATACACTACAGCTCTCATGAAAAAAGTGTACTCGTATTCATTTATTAAAAATAGTCGATTTTAAAAGCTCATGTGTTACGACAAATCGTGTATATACTATGCAATATGATGCAAGCTAAAATGATGAATGTGATTACCGATTTGTGGTGCAATGTACAACTAAGACAAATAATTGTTGAAAATTTTGAAGATGAACACACGTGTCGCGTCGTCATTGGACAAAAATCTTACCGGAAATCTGGTCCAATTATTTTGTTGATAACGCTATCTCGTAGTGACGTGTCGCACCATCATTAGTCAAATTTTTATCAGAAATCCAGTCCAATTAGTTTATCGATAATGACACATCTCTTTTTTATTAGTTAAAAATCTTATCAGAAATCTTGTATAATTATTTAGTCGATAATGACACATGTCATATTATTATTAATCTTAAATCTATCAAATAAATAAATTTTTAATATTTTACAACTTAACTAAATGAATTTGTTCAAACATTTTATGAATAGGTGTGCTCAAAATTTAATTTAATTGAACAAATAAAAAATTTAATTTAATTAAACAAAAAACCTCATTTGCTCTAACAGTTGTTCAAACAACACGAGTGGAGATGCTCTGATAAGAGCCGATGCCGAGCTATCTCCATTATTAGTTTTTTTATTAACCCCTTCCAAGAAAGTAGTCACTGCTCACTACTGTCACTAGTGATGAGTGCGTACAAGCAACAGCTTTGACATGCTGCCACTCAAACGGGGGTTGTGGGACCTGTGGCATGTAGTTAGATCGATCCAACGGCCACGAGAGAAGGCAGCCCTAAATCCACGTGATCTGAACCGTTTCCTTTCGCTTTCGTAACCACCGTCCGGTTGGCCGGAAGTTTGTTGGAAGCCTGAGTAGCAAAATGCTTCAGTTTAATTACATTTGGATTGTTAGGACCAATAATTAATTAACTCAAGGTCAAGATTGTTGACTTTAACAGTTCCACCCCATTTGCCTAAATTCCGCCCAACTTTCTGTGCATTTTCGACATTAGGGACTGAGGCTCAATGTCACTAAGATTCATTGAATTGAAAATTAATTGTTGTTGTAACCAAAAAAAAAATATTTGTTGCATGCATACACACAATTTTATCTTAAAACAAAAAATATCACTAAAATCAATTTTGTGGTGACCCGAGCGTTGTGCAATTCCTCTTTGGAATCAAGAGAAATTAATTATTAAAAAAATTATACTTGACAAGTTTGTAATTTGATAAAAGAAACATCAAATTTAGTGACAAACAATTGCACTTGTATTAAAAATATCGGATGTTCAAAATACGTTATTATTTTGTAAAGTATTTTGCCCCCACTATAATCGATTACAAGTTTATGATTTAGCTCGTGACATCTTCCGTATAACTCTCAAATTTATACATATTTTTGAGAAATAAATCCCCCTTTTAACCTTCTATGGAAATATTATTGTACTTTCATTTCCTTTTTCTTTTTGATAATTACAATTTCTGTTGATAATTTACTTTCTCTGTTTCATGAAGTATGAGAGAAAATCAACTAAAATAATGAGAGCTCTCCTCTCTCTTGCTAAGCGCGGCAAATTCTAGGGTTTGCCTATCGAAAACCTAGACAACTGAGACGTCTCCTCGCCCTTGTGTTGCCTCACGATTGTCTTCTCTGAAGACATGTGTAACATATTACTCCTGGTTGGCTCGTGGTGGCGGTCCTCGAGGCTTAGAGCATCGGTTTGATAAGGATGGATTTGGGGCTTAGCGTCGGACGATGCCCCGGGGTATGAGATCTAATCGCTAGTTTTGGGATCACAGACGAGAAACTAGAGGGTATGCGGTTGATAGGAGAGGTCAGGCGGTGGCTGTCGATCCGTCGATGGCTTCAGTCCTTGTATTCAGGCTGTGGGTTGAGCCGTCGAGATCGGTGGGTGAGTTGCGGCGTAGTTCGGCTGTTGGGTGAGTGGATCTCCATGGTTGCTTGGCCAGATTTTGTGGCTTTCAGGCGAGGTCTTCTACTAGTGGGGCAGCAGCTTGCGCAACTTTGAAGGAGACGGCTCTTGGTTGAAGGAGTCGAACGTCGACGCTCGTGTTCGATGGGGACAACCGCCATGCTAAGAAAGTTTTGCCTCTGTGAGGTTGTTGATTGGGCCAAGTGTCTTGTGGGCATCTTTGGTGCATGTGGTTGGAACTTTTTGGTTAGTTTGGCTAGTTTTGGCACATGACAATTGGATTGCAACAAAGTTTGGGATCCGAAATTTGGGATTCAGGAATTCAACTTGGAAGTTGTCTCAGAGTAAGAAGTTCCTACTCTGATGAAATTTTAATTTTTTTTTTGCTTAAGCATTTTATTGGTTTTTGGACCTGTTTTAGCATAAAACTGGTTCTTTTTTGAACTTACAGTTGATCCCGGAATAGGTATTGCATCGTCCCGGGATTCGCTACGCCATTGGTTACGAACTTTGAGTTTATTGTTAGGTTTCAGATATTTGGTTAGGGGTAACTACATAGTTGTTACGTTTAGCTAGACTACGGCTTCTTTCTCTTGGCACCTTTAAGTAGGTAATCGTGGTTGTATTCGTTACTACATTCTCATTCAATGAGAACTGACGTCTCACGCGATGCTTTAAAAAAAAGTACGAGAGAAAGACAAGTAATCATGTCCTTGATTGTTCAGTTTGGGCCAGATATGTGCTCTTTCTTGGGACCCACCCACTCAAGCATTTGTGGCTACCAAGGAATGCAAAATCGATATTTTTGGTGATATTTCAGTTTTTTTGACTCACCTGAAAAATTCTACATTATATCCCTAAATCTCTCAAAATTTTCTGATTTTTATCCATATTTATGATATATCAGCGATATTCCCAATATTTCTCAAAATTTCTGAAAATTTTGAAACTTTCAAAAACTTTTCAAAAAATCTCAAAAACTTTTCAAAAAAATTCAAAAACCTCATAGGTCCTTTACGTGGTTTTGAACTATTTGTATATTTGATTTTGTAATGTGTGATGTGTAATATATTGTGCAAAATGCGTAATGGCCTAGCCGTTTTTGCCATCAAAAAATAAAAATAGAAGTATTACATTATATTTTAATAATTATCAGTACTTAACACGTACTAATTCATATAGTAATATAGCAAATTCTATGTCTTGATGTTTGATCAATATTTTCTTTTTACATAAGGTAGATAATTGATCATATAACAACCTCCAAAAGTTTCATTACAAATTTCCACATATTTTTACTAGTTTCTGTCTTTTCCGTCAGAATTTTCACTGGATTGATATTTTATCGATATTTCAGTCAACATATTCAAATTTTGGATTGTCAATATATCTTCGATATCCGATATTTTACTCCTTGGTGGTTACTCGTTGAGATCTTTATATGTACGTGTGTCCGCTTAAGAAGAGCTTAAATTCTAAGTCGAATTTATCGTTTGCTTTCTTTTATTTGAGTTATCTCATATGCAGAAAAATTACAGTAAAACTTCGATAAATGAATATTTGATAAATTAATAACCTCTCTAAAGTAATATTTTCTTCTAATCCCGATTCAAGACCAGTTCATATTACTGGCAACCTCCTTAAATGCATAAGATAATAATTTTTCTCTAATTCCAAGTCCCTATGAATATATAAAATAATAATTTTAATTAAAAATATTTAAAAATTAAATTCCCAGCTGTGAATTTATATTTTCTTGAGTACTTTAGCTGTTTCTTTAAAAAAGACTTTAATGTAGCCTGTTTCTTTTTTGCATCTAAACCAAATTTAACTGTCTTTGATCTTTTGCAATGTGTGCACAAAATTTGATAAATTCTTTTTCATTTTGTAGTGAACAATTATTCAAAGTAAATTGTGCTTCAAATGTCTCTTCACGATAAACTTTTGGTATAGCAGGACTGTCATTTAAATCATTATCATCTTCAGCATGCAGATTCATTATTCCTGTAATTATCACTTCATCAATAGACGATTTCATCGCATATCATTTTCGTTAGGATAATCCAAAAGTAATAACCTCGCTAAAGTACGTCTCGATAAATTAATAAACTATTATTTTATCGATAAAATAATAACCTTGCTAAAATAATAATTTTCTTAAGTGCAGATGTTATTCATTTATAGAGATTTTATTGTAAGTACAAAATAAATTGTTCAACCAAAAACAAAAAAGTGTAATCGAAAAAAGAACAAGAAACAACACATATCAAAAATAAAATAACTATAGAAAAGTCATCACCATATTACAAAATACTTTTTATAAAGACTATATTGTTTGTTTTCTTGTTTTTATTTTGCTAGGTGCAAGACCATATATGCGTTTATGATTATGACAATATAATTATGTACTAAGACTTACCTTGAATGTGACATATCTGACTCTAGATAAATATTCTCAAATAAACGACCATTATATATCATAATAATGTGAGTTTTATCGTATGCACACTTCTTATCCATGTTTTTTTAAGGAGTAATTTAAATCATGATGTGGAGAGGATGACAAAGTTAGTTCAAAGCATAATCTAGGAATGGCAATATGCATGATGTTACTTCCCAACTCTAAACTAAAGACGTGACACCTTAATATTCTATTAATCTTTTCATTACCAAATTCGTCAATGAATACGACTTGGATTCTTTTTACGTGTACCACTCATACACACCTTTTCATTGAGATTTAAGGTCTTGTATATTTAATGCAAAACTTGTCCATGTTCTTTGATGTAGCTGTATACACATTTTGAAAGTAAGAATAATGCGATTAGACTTTACGAGTCTAATTTATGATAAAAAGGAAATGCAAATTTTTGAGAACATTTATCACAAACACATTACTAATGGTTAGACTCCTAACATTTTATTATGTAAATAATTACGTTACTCCTAATATTTTATTATGTAAATAATTACGTTACTCGATAAAATGACACTAAAGTTACTTTATTTATGCAACTATAATTTCACATTTGCTATAAACTTATTTTAAGAATTAACTTAACTCGAAACAGTATCTTCAGGTGGCCTACCTCTGAATTCTAGTTTCTACATTACCTTTTTGTTCCTCAAATTCATTTGCATTCTTGAATATAATCCTATAGAATCCCAAAGAGGTAGATATTGAAGTATAACATTGTTAAAGCATAGTATTATCGGACAACCTAGCCGGCCTGTCATTATTTATAAATAAAACAATAGTAGGAGCAGATAATCTATTTTATTAGCTGGGTGGACGAGGGCATAATACCAAGTTTGATTGTGAAAAAGTTTTTGATCCTCTGGCCGATTAAATTTTCAAGATATTGTTGGATACTTGGAGTGAAATCACATCAGGGCCTTAAATTAGAAAATGCATGCTAGTTTTCAACGACTAATTAAGTGCTTTTGTGTATTCGGATCATCACAGACAATCTCATTTGGTATGTTAAACAGTTAAACATGTATCATGCCGGTGTAGTCTTCAATATTATCTTGTTAATAATTAAATTTTAGTTTGTTGTGTAACATGATTCGACATAAATGATTAAATATGATATATTACGTAGAGTTATACGTAAATAATCTATAAACAAGAAGAAGAAATAGAGGTTCACAAAATTAAGTTAACAATGTTGTTTTATATAGATTGTTAGATCGATCAAGTGATTATATTGAGCATGCATGTCCTATGACTCCTATCATTTCACGACCCGGTTTCCGGCCGCTGCCAAATTAGAATATAGAAGCATAGAATAAATGGTTGGTCATGTGATTTGGTATCTGTCCAAAGAAAGAAAGTAGACACTAATTTGGCTACTAAAGAATTCTCATAATGTCAAGGAGCAGAGAGTGACAGCTTCAACTAATCCATTACAAAGATATATGGGAGTATGGGAGGGATCAAAGTCTCGAAACGCTTCCACGTCAATATTGTTCTTGGAGTAGACAAGAGGTAGGATCTCCGTTTTCATTTCTTGCATTAGAAAACGCAGGAGGACAAGCTTATAAAGATTGGTTTAAGTTTGAGTTTGTTTGTTCTGAATTCGAAAACATTTCGTACACGACACTCACCTCGAGCTATCCGAAATGGAATTCATTTTTCTTGTGAAGTGAAATATTCCTAAACTAAATTAACCAACCAATCCAACCCATTCCTCGTGCAGCTTAACCACCTCACAAACAACATTTTCACATTTTGTAATGGAAATTTAGCATGTAGCATGTAGGATGAGGATTCGCGTGTGTAAGATTGGGTTTAAGTTATTCCAAATGTTAACTCCATTCATTGTCCTAACAATTGCCTAGAGTGAAATAGTATTTAAAATATATTTAATAATCAAAAGAAAATAAAGGACGATATGATAATAATTTGAACCTATATTGCATGGACGCGGACACGGCAAAATTTTAAAAAATAGAACACATATATGACTTAGACATAGGGGTGATTATGGGCTGGGCTGTGCCGGTCTCGACTCTAAATTTAAGACTTAGGGCTAGACTGGGCTGAGCTGGGTTTGGTCAAAAGTCAAAGAGAACGAGGCCGGGCTGGGCTGGGCCGATGCCACAATTCGGAAACCCTAACCCGCCCATTAAGGCTAGGTCAAAGAGGCTAAAGAGGCCAGGCCGGGCCAAGATGAGCCTTAAATTAAAAAAAAGGAATAATATTTAAAAGGTTTGAGGTATTGCAATTATTAATTTATAATATTTATTTTGAAAATATGTTTGCAAGTTGAGAAGAGTGAGAAAAATAAAATAAAAATTATGAAGAGAATAAGAAAATATGATAATAATCATATAATACATGTCTTTTTTAAATAAAAAAGGCCAAAATGGACAGGGCTTGGCTTGGCTTTTAAGGCTAAAAAAGGCCGAGCCGAAGGGCCAGACCGGGCTTAACTTACATGGCCCAAATTCTACTCTAATTTTAATGAGGCTAGGCCGACCCGCCATAACACGAGGCCGGACGGGCTAAAATGAGGCTCAAGGCTTTGAGGCCAAATGATGACACCCTTGAACACGGTAATTTAATTTAATTTAAATTTAATAACTATATAACAATTTTAAAGTAAAATAATCAAAATTAAGATCATGTAACTTAAAAATCAACAACAAACCTAAAAATCCATGTGTCATAAAAAGAATACTAAAAATTCAAATAAGACAAAAATCATGTAACTTCATGGTGTGATGATAAATTGCACTCTCGTTGCCATCATTTTAAAGTTTCAAATAATACGCCATTTATTATTGGTTTGTCTAGAGAAAGATTTTCAAGCTCAAAAACATCTCTTAATCCTATAGTGAATGAGATTCTCATTTATTTATGTTAAAGAATATATAAAAAAAAATATATATTATTTTATATGCTAAAGTCTCTTCGAGCGTCCACGGAGCGTCCTTAAGTGTTCAAAAGGGAATATTTTTAGACACGTCATGTGATACTTTGTACACGCCGTCTTCAAATGTCTGCAAGCGTCAGAGTGTACCCAAGTATCAGACATGTGACATGACACTACAATAAAATATCGGTGCTACAGAGATTTGAACTAAAAAATAAAATTCAAGTGTCCGATATAAATTAGTAGATAGATGAAAAATTGAAAATATATCCTATCATTCACGAATTTTATTGGGTTTGGTAAAACAACATAAATAAACAACGTGTGTGCAACCTTTGCTGATGCATAAAAATAAATGTTTGACGCATGCTACAATCCAAATTTAATCATGGCAAAGAAAAAGTTTATCAAATGACATCAACTAATATCATACAGTAGTCGACACATGAAAACTTAATTTCAAGAGACGTTTGTTCGCGTCAACTTAATCTCTCGACACTTTTTCACACGCCTATTATGTATCGATTTGAATTACATCACATAGAGTCGGTGTGATTCAACAAGATATAATTAATTGTTTAATAAATAACTATAACATTTTTTTCGTATCCTAAATCCGATATCGGATCTCACGTCCATACTTATGATAACAGAAATCTCCCTCCAACGAAACATTCACATAAGGACATTGAAATTTTGATTCATAATGTAGTTACAATATATGTTTGTGGCCGGATAAATCCAAACCCATGTAATTCCTCCATTTTCCTTCATCAAAGTAAGTAGAAAAAACAAAGAAAGGGGAAAAGGTAAATGTGCAAACGAGTCGGGTCATGCGGATCTCGAACTGAATAGGTAAAAACCAGTTTCCACAGGAGAGGAGAGGAGAGGAGAGGAGAGGAGAAGAGAAGAAGAAGAAAAAAGAGCGTGACTGACTGACCGGACTCTCAACTCCGCCGAATTAAAAGGGCCCTCGTGTTTATAGCACTCTCCCCTTTCTTCTTCTTTTAGTTTTCCATTTTTCTTTTCTTTCTGTGAACCTATCCACAATTCCCACACACCCATTTTCACATTTTCTCTCTCTTCCAACTTGTCTTCTTTTACTCTCTTTTTCCTTCATCACCAAAAACCCAACAACTAGCGCTCTTTGTCTGACGCTCCAGATTAAATTAAAAATCCAAAGCACCTCTCTCTCTCTCTCTCTCTCTCTAATCACCACCGCCGGTGGAGAGAGAGCTCTACCTCGCTTCGGTTCCGGTGTCTCCGAGCTCCGATTTGCTCAACTCCGTCGGGTTTTTTTTGGGTGAGCGAGTATAAAGAGTGGAAGCGAGCTCAATTGTTGTGATGTGGTGAGTGAGAGAGCTGCAATGCTGTGAGAGACGAAGATATAGAGGCTTGCTGGAGTGAGATCCATTGTTGTTGTATCATAGTCTTTGTTTTTTGTTTTTTAGTTTTCGGAGCTGACTTGATATGAAGATCAATTGTGCTGATGCTTCTTCTGGTGGACTAGGTCAGACTGCGTTCTTACTATTCTTTTTTAATTTTTTTTATGGTCTTTCCCTCTTTTCGTTTGGTTTTGAAAATTTCAGGGCGTGAATTTGTGAATTTTGATACTTTTTAATTTCGTTTTTTTTTTCAACGGTTGAATTCTGATCTTGGTTGGTACCTGGTAATTCACTTTTTTTTTTCTGGGTTAATTTGGTTGAATTTAGGTTGCTCAGGGACTATGAAAATTAAAATTACAATTCTGTTTTGGTTGTGGGTAGGTAAGCAAACAATTTCACAGCTTAATTTAACATTCTGTTTTGGCTCCTCAGGCTCTCAACTTGAAATGAATTTCTTCATCTTCTCTTTGAAGTCATGAAATTATTTTGATTTGGGATTTTGGGGTTGTAATTTGGAAATGTAGTCTCTCCCAGTTTTGATTTTGAGTTGTATGGTTGTGTGAGATCAGTAATTTACAGTTAGAATTACCAATTTTGCAGGAAAGGAGTCATGCAGTATAGATACATTCAGCAAGTGAGAGTTTTTCGGCCTTTACTGTTCTATCTCTGTCTTTTGTTATTTTCTGGGCAACATTTTCTGGGTTGTGAGTGCTCCGCACGATGCCATTTGAAGTGATGGATCAACGAGGTCTATCTGTGTCTTCTCATTTGTTTGAAGAAATGCCTTATTCTGAGGTGATCTTCTTAGTGTCATGAAGTTACTTTCTTTTAGGATTTTCGTCATGTTTCGTTAAATAACATGTGAACAAGGAATCGAACCCTGTTTACTCTGTTATAGATTATGTCACATTGTAGCTCGCTTTTCGATAGTTTTTCTAATTTGCCTCTTCGATGATTTTGATTTGACAGAGACAAGCTGGATTTCAGAAGCTGAAAAGTATCCCTGATCACCAAGGTGAGCATTGCGTGTGTAATTTGTCTAACAAGTTTATCACCTAGTTTGTCTCTCCCTGTCAAATTATCTGTGATTGGTTCTTGGGAGTTTGGTTGTTGAAGTTATGCCCTTGTCAAAGAAGCAGGCGAAAGAAAGCCCAACAGAATCCCGTAGCTTACTGAGAACCTGTATCACATGACTTGCAAGGAATGAGTTCCCTGACCCAATGGATGTCTCTAACTTACTAATTGCATCAATGTATAACTCAAACTTGGGATAGTAGTCTTGGAACGATATCCAGTGGTTAGCGAGGTTGCTGTAATAACTTTGGTCATTTAAAATGTTGGTAATAAAGTTGATTGATGGGCTGCTTTTTGTGGTACCTTGTCCATGTGAAATTTAGAACTATCCTCTAATCCTCTTTATAGAGACAGTGATATCTTGTTTATTGTAATCAGTTACCTTGTGTTGAACACCGTTCTCTTTTGTACTACAGTAGGAGTGGACAGAACAGTGCCCACAGCTGGCAGCATGTTTGATCCTTCAATACCCTCGAAAAGGTTTCTACCAATTGGGGCACAGTCCGTGGATTACTTCGATATGCCACAATCCAATCTTTCTGGAGAGCGCACAGACAGGTTAAGCATGGGTGGTGGAGTTGCAAACACCTCTAAGGCTTCATGGAGACCTATGAATCAGCATCCAAAGTTGTGGTCAGACTTGCCCTCAAGGCCGACTTCCCATAGCTTGGTTGGAAGCAAAACTGTTATTAATGGTGCTCAGCATGAAAGCAGTCTATTTTCAAGCTCATTGTCTGATTTATTTAGTAGAAAGTGTAAGCTCTTCTTTCCTATATATGCTTCAAATTATTATTTATTTGTTGCATGCGTGTAGTTTTACCTTCTACTTGGGTGTTTGTGTGACTGTCATTTTTCTTTCTGAGACCCATTATCCACTCATCACATATAAATTTATATTTATCATGTTAACATATTTCTTCCTGATTTGCAGTGAGAATCCTAAACAGTGATTTTATATCTCATCAATCTGCCAATACTGTTGCTTCCCAACATGACGAGGAGCCCTTTGAATCTCTCGAGGAAATGGAAGCTCAAACCATTGGAAATCTCCTTCCTGATGAAAATGATTTGTTTTCTGGCATGGCTGATGGTCAGGGTGGGGGATTTGAAGATTTTGATCTTTTTAGCAGCGGTGGGGGCATGGAATTAGAGGGAGATGATCAGGGGCTTTCTAATGGTTCACTTGTGGGTGAACACCCCTATGGAGAACACCCTGCCAGAACACTTTTTGTTCGAAATATTAATAGCAATGTTGAAGATTTGGAATTGAAAAATCTTTTTGAGGTGCGGCACCTTTCAATCTAATTTAGATTTAAATTAAAGGACCATGCAAGCACATTGAAGCAGTTTACCTTGCTTTTGAAATTGACGTTTTGTTTTTGTTTTTTTAGCATTATGGAGACATCCGAACCTTATATACAGCTTGCAAACACCGTGGGTTTGTCATGATTTCTTATTATGATATAAGGGCTGCCCAAAATGCACTAAGAGCACTGCAGAATAAGCCACTCAGACGTAGGAAGCTCGACATACATTATTCAATACCCAAGGTATAGTGCTCAATTGTTAGCGCTAATTTCACGACCATATTGTTTTTCTGAGCTTGTTCATGCATTCTCATGATACTTGGTTGCTTCATGTTATGTACTTGTTAATTATGTCAGGACAACCTTTCTGATAAAGATATTAACCAAGGAGCACTTGAGGTATTCAATGTTGATGCTTCTGTTTCTAATGACGAGCTTACTAAAATTTTTGGATCGTATGGAGACATTAAGGAGGTAAGCTGGGTATGTTTTTCCCATCTTATTTGCTTTGCTTCAAAGAGGCATGCATTTTCTTTTCTTTATAATTTAATCTCTATATAATGTGGTTATTTTGTGTTTCCAGATCCGTGAGGCTCCAAACAAGCATAATAACAAGTTAATAGAATTTTATGATGTTAGAGCTGCAGAAGCTGCACTACTTGCATTGAAAATAAGTGAGATTGGTGGGAAGCAGATCAAGCTTGAACCCAGCCGTCCAGGGGGTGCCCGAAGGGGGTATGTTACCAAACTCTTCCTGTTGGTTATCTATAAGTTCCTATGTAGTGTATGGCGTTTCTGTTTGTGTTGTTAACATTCGTAACTTTGGTTGCTCTTGTTCTCCTTGATTTTTTGCCAATAGTTGTCGCTGTCCTTTTTCTTGTAAAATTCTTTTCCATGTGTGTTTTAATTTCCTGAACTTCTCCTTTAATCCTTTTTACAGTTTTTCTCAAGTTTCCGAACAGGAACAAGATGATTTCAATATCTGTAATAGTCTGTCTGACAACTTATCATCAGGGTGCAATGGTATGACTACTTCCTGGAAACTATTACTTCACTCTTTATATTCTCATAAACATGTTAATTTGTGTTCATTTTGTCACAAAAACAATTTCCTTGATCTGTTTACAGCATCCCTTTGTCCTGGAATGATTGCATCCAGCTGCATGGCTAATGAATCTAACCTGGGTTTACATTCTTCAATTTGCTCACCTTCCAGTGCATTTATGGGAAATGCTTTATCTCATCTGAGTTCAAGTGTTCCGCGTACCATGCCCACTTCGATGAGAGTGATATCTGCGGACAAGAACTTTTGCCCTCCCGAGTCGAACCATTCTTTGAATGAAACAAATTTTGGTAACCAGGGCATTCCGAATTTCCATCCTCATTCCCTTCCTGAGTACCATGACAGTTTAGCTCATGGCATCACATCCAACTCTTATGGAGTGACTAGCAATGTGGGCCTTAGAATGGCGGAAGGCACAGACAGGAGGCATACTCGTGAAATGAATGCAAATGGGCATTTGATAGAACTGAATGGAGGAGGAGGTACTTTACGTATATAATTGTGATATTGTTTTACATTGTTCTCTGACAAGGTCCTAAACCCAGTCTTGTTTCTTAGATGTTATCTCATTTGCTGGTTAAATAAGGTGGATCTCAATGTCCTTGATATTGTTTAAGGCTCTTATAAGAGAAGTGCTGGTATTATATGTATATAATTTGCTGTGTTTATATCAAAACAACCCTTGTGGAACATCTCGCTGTCTTCCCTTTCTCCCTAGTCTGCCTTATCATTTGGCAGAATTATGTGCTATATTTGTTTGCTTGGATATCTGAGAATGTAATGTTTTACAGTCTACATTTAATTTTGTGCTTTTACTCAATTCACCCCCTCACCCATCCTGTATGAGGAAGAATGTAACTAGGCATTGATCCATTACTTCTTACATCTCCACTTCTCTGATTCTTCTCCAAGGCCATCTTTATGTCTTGAAAACCAGTTTCTTGTTGAATTATAGACGGACTTGGGAGCTACAGAAATAATACTAATTGAGTGGTGGCGGTCATACCGTCCCTTTTGTGCTTGCTATTTCTCTTTAGTTTGGAATTGTCTCTCATTATTACACTATTGTTTGGTTTTTTCGTTGAACATTTGAAATCTATATCTCTGTTCTGGTTTGTTGTTCACTAGTATTTTCTTGTGCAGCCTTTTCGTCTTCTGGAAATGGGAGTGCTGGGGCTCGTGGACCTCATCATATGTTGAATAACTCCAACTCTTATCAGCAGCATCCTTCAAGTCCCATGCTGTGGCAGAATTCACCATCATTTATCAATGGTCCTCATGCTCATCGTTTCTCACAGATGGCTGGTTTCCCTAGAACACCACCTCATATAATGAATGGTACATCCTCTATCCGCCATCATGTAGGATCAGCACCAGCAGTCAACCCTTCCCTTTGGGAGAGACATGCATATGCAGGACAGTCTCCCGACACTTCGAGTCTTCACCTGGGTTCTCCTAGCTTTGCGTGTTTTCCCAGTAGTCCCCAGTTGCATCCCATGGAAGGCCCCTCCCGCAACATTTTTTCTCTTGGTGGAGGAAATGGCTCGGACATTAATACCAGCACCCGGCAACGCTCCTCGCAGGAGTTCAGCCACATTTTCCCTGGGCGGAATTCCATGACATCGATGCCGTCCTCTTTTGGTTCACCAACTGAACGTGTTAGAAACCCATCTCACCGTAGAAGTGAAGCAAACTCCCATAATGCTGATAGGAAACAGTACGAACTTGATGTTGAGCGCATTCTGCGTGGGGAAGACAACAGAACCACACTGATGATAAAGAACATCCCCAACAAGTATGTGTCTGATACCCTCAAATTGTTCTTGATTTCATGTCCTGGTTATGACATAATTGCTTGAATGATGAAAGAATGTATAAGGAGTATCTATCTTATAATTTCTGGCTTATTGCTCAAATATTTCTACAATAATATTAGCTAAAGTACTGCCTGTACTGATAAAACTGGTAACCATGGTTCTTAAAACTGCAATGACCATTTTGTTGTGTAAGTTGCTCTTTAGTAGTATTGCTTTTATTGCTCTGATAAAGTAGTGATTGGCTTTACAGGTATACTTCAAAGATGCTTCTTGCAGTAATTGATGAGAACTGTCGAGGAATATATGACTTTATCTATTTGCCAATTGACTTCAAGGCAAGATAATTTTTGGCTATATCAAATTTTATCGAGTAGAGAATATATGTGCTGCTTCTAATTTTGCACATGTTTTTCCACAGAACAAATGCAATGTGGGATATGCATTCATTAACATGGTTGATCCTCAGCAGATAGTTCCATTCTATAAGGTTCGACAAACAGATTGTTATATGTTATCTTCTCAATTGGATAAACTCCCAGTATATCTGTTCTTCTACATTTTGTTAAACTGGCAAGTGAAGGTGGATTACATATAACTTGCAGGCATTCAATGGCAAAAAGTGGGAGAAGTTTAACAGTGAAAAGGTGGCAACACTTGCATATGCTCGTATTCAGGGAAAAGCTGCTCTTATTGCCCATTTTCAGAATTCAAGCTTAATGAATGAAGATAAACGCTGTCGCCCTATACTCTTCCACACAGATGGACCAAATGCTGGTGACCCGGTAAGATCTAATGCGACCAACTGTTCATGGCTTCTAGATTCTCTTTTGTGTGTATCCTTCATGACAACTCTGTGGTCCCTCTTTTGTTCCTACATGTCTCTGCAGGAACCCTTCCCCATGGGAACCCACATCCGATCAAGACCAGGAAGATCTCGAACCAGTAACTATGAGGACAGCCATAACCAGTGGAGCCCTTCCTCATCTGCCAATGGAGAAGAAAGTTCCTAGATTCTTAAAATGAAATTCTGCTGGCAACTTTCTCAACCCAGGGAACTAACCATTGAACTTAATATCGGAGTACAACAAGTAGAACCATTCCAATTCTCTATATCAGGGGTGGTCTTTTGACTTCATTTTTGGCTATGGAGGAGTTGCTTTTGCTGCTTCTTCACTTCACAGCACTTTCTGATTTCATTTCAAAGCCAACTACAAGTATAGAGGCTGGCTTAACCTAAGCTTAAAATTTTGGAGACTTGTTTTGAACAATATCTTGGTGTATAGGCATTCTCAGGAGCCAGGACATTGTGCTTTTCACTTTTCCTTTTTGTTCTCTCTTCCTCAAAGTGGGGTGTTTCCTTGTTGACCAAGGTGTTCTTTTACCTAGTCGACCAAGGGGTTCTTTTACCTAGTCGACCAGGGATATAGACCCACGGCAGATTTGGTACTGTTGAAATTTTTTGGAATGCTAATCTCATTTGAACCCTTGTTGTATGTATTGGCATGAATCCTTTGTATCCTTTTGAACCCTATACTGCAATGTGCATCGGGATGTCTTGTTTTTCTATTGGCCGAAGATAGAGTAGAGTGTCTGATGCAACCCCAAAATTGAAGTAATTTAAAAGTTGAATAGCAAGTCCAAAAAAGCTGAATATTTCGTTGTTTAAGGAGATTTATTCTTTGTAATTTTCGGTGTGTGTTGTCTTAGTCAGATACAATTTAGTTTAGATAGGAATAAAGAGAATCCTGTTTTATAAGGACACTGATTGTAACAGATTGTATTAGTCTATATATAAGGTATTCTACCAATGAAAAAGTTAAAGTTTTCGGTTTATCAAATATTCATTTACAACACGTTATCAACACGTTCTAGAGTTGATAGCCAACCCTAGAGTTCTTGTCTCCACCGCTGGCTGCCTTCCCACCGTCGATCTCAACAAGTTTGGCCCCTTCCTCTTATTTCTGGCGATCCTTCTTGTGCAGCACACGCTCCAACAAACTTCCCAACTTCGACAAAATTGCTCGACTTCCAAAGAACCGCTTCAGACAAGCTCTTACTCAACGTCATTCAACTTCTGTAATGATCATACCGAGCATAATACCAATCGAGGTAAATTTTTTAAACCGTCAATCTTTAGATCTAGGAATAAAACTTCTTGCAAAACCCTAGATCTTAGGATTGTGATATGTGATTATTGAATATCTATGCCCTAGTTCCTATGGACTTGTATCCATAGAGTATGAGTGACGGTCTTGGGGGAGTCACGGTTTAGAAAAGAAAAGAAAGAAAGGGAAATCAATCATATGTGATGGTTAAACACGGTTTCTGGGTGTGGTTTTTGAGCCACCGTTTATTGATGATAGATTTTGTGACCATACATCATGGATCCCGTCCTTATCCATTACAACTTGATGTTAGGAATTTGCTTATCAACTCGTGGGCAATACTATTACCAATGAGTTAACTCGTTGGTAATAGCATTGCCCACGAGTTAACTCGTAAGTCGCCGGCAATGCTCTCGGTATTTCCAGGAGGCAGCTCGAGCTGCTTCCTCATTTCTTCACCTCTCTCTCTTCCCTCTCAAACCATAAAACCCCATTTCTTCATCTCTTCCTCACCTACCTCGCCTCCCTCTCCTCAAACCTCTCTTCCTCTCCTCCCCTCTCCCCTCCGGCTCCCCTCTCCCTTCTCCCCTCTCCACATAAAAAAACCCCAAATCTCAATTTCCTCTCCTCCCCTCCTCCTCTACCTCCTCCCCTCACCTCTGTCGCCGGAATTCGAAGCCGAGCTCGACCATGACAGGTCCTAGCTCTCTCTCTCTCTCTCTCTCTCTCTCTCTCTCTCTCTCTCTCTCTCTCTCTCTCTCCCTCCCTCCCTCCCTCCCTCCCTCTCTCAATTTTTGTTTTTTATAATTATGTATATATATGCATTTTAATTATATTTTTATGCATTTTAATTAACTTGATTAATTAAGTTTTGGGTGATGTTTTAATTTTTGATAATTTAAGGTGATGTATATATGTGATGTATGTATGTGGAAAATATTTGAAAAATTTAATTAAGGTGATGTATATATGTGGAAAATTTAATTAGGGTGATGTATATATGTGATGTATATAATTAAGTTTTGATAATTTTTGATAATTTAAGGTGATGTATATATGTGGAAAATATTTAGGTAATTTAAGGTGATTTGGGTGGATTAATTGATATATATATGGGCAAATTAAGGTGATTTGGATTAATTGATATAGTTGATAATTTAAGGTATATTTGTTAACTTAATTAATCGGTTAAATAAGCATTTGGGTAATAATTAATTGATATCATAACCGCTTTGTTTGGAACCGGAACCGTTTGTAACCGAACCGATAACCTCGGTTCCGGTTCCAAATGGTTATCGGTTCCAACAATTAGTCCTGGATTCGGTTCTTTGAAAACCGGAACCGGAACCGTTTGGAACCAGAACAAAAACGGAACCGGAACCGTTTGGAACCGGAACTGTTTGGAACCGGAACCGTTTGAAACCGAACGGTTCCGGTTCCAAACCGTTCCGGTTCCAAACGGTTTCGGTTCCGGTTTTTCATAGAACCAAATCCAGGACTCATTGTTGGAACCGATAACCGTTTGGAACCGGAACCGTTTGAAACCGGAACCGTTTGCAACCGGAACCGTTTGGAACTTATAACCGTTACAACCGGAACCGGAACCGGAACCGAACGGTTCCGGTTCCGGTTCCAAACGGTTCCATGGTATAATTTTCATAGAACCGAATCCAGGACTAATTGTTGGATGTGCAGGAGGTTTTGCGGCAAATTGGCTTGGATGCATCAAACGGAGAGGGAATAGAAATAGTGGAGGGAGCAGCAGTCAAGGTTCCTCAGCCGCAGTCAGCAACACGCGCAGTGGGCCAATTATGAATGCTCGCACACAAATGTTGCTAGCTGCGCGAGAAGAGGAGGAAGCTGCACGATCCGGATCCGTGCAACCCCCAGTCCAGCCTCGAGCCTCAGTCAGCAGACGCTCAGTCAGCAGACCCTCAGTCAGCAGACCCACAGACGAGCGACAGTCAACGGGGGCATCAAAAACTCCCTCAATCCGAATGCCCCCTATTGGCCCAGTGCCTACTCCCGTTTCACGGGAATCATCTGAGGCAGATGGTGCTGGAGCCTCATCGTCCAGGCCTCGTCTATCTCCGCCGTCCGGTCTCTTCCTGCCCGACGAGATTCCTATGATCCCTGAATTCGATGATAAGGGGAGGCCTATTTATATTGAAAGACGGCCGGAGTTCCTGAGCGTGGAGGAAGCGTACAACTTAATCCCGTTCGACCCCGTGTATCTTTGGAGTGCGAGGTGCACCAACCAGCAAACGGACGATGCAGGTTAATTTTATTTAACTAGATTGATTACAACAATTATTACTTAAGCCTTACGATAGGTTCAATTAATGATATCAATTTGTTGACATTGTATTATTAGGTAATTTCGTTAATGGCACTGGAAAACGAAAGACTAGAGGCACCTGCACCGGGAAGAGACTTGAGCAGGCCACCGGGGGAAGGAAAATGCTCATTAGGGCCAATGAGCATGGTGAGGTGATCGAGACATTTGACACCACGCGAAAGTATGCCAGCATGGCCGGGGCCGTCGTGTGGGACAAGGTCCCAATGCTTTGGCCAGATTGGGAATCTGTGCCTCTCTACGTGAAGATGCAAGTGCATAATGCACTGAGTGTGAGTTAAATCGTATTTTCATTACGTAAATTTTACATTTATTAATTAAGTCCGATGAAATATATAATTTTACCGTTTATATATTCATCTTGCAGGTGTGGTTTGACGTGGATGAATGCCTTATTCACACGTGGGTAGAGCGTCAACTACATATCAGGTGATGTGATTCTAGTTATTTGAGTATATATCGAGTTAGATTTTTGTTTATTAAGTGTTTTAATATCTCTAATTTTTTTTTTCCTGGTGTTAATATAGGTATAAAGAGTGGAAGAATGAGCTTTCAAAACATTACACACAGTACAAGGAGCTAGGCCGAGGTTCTACCCCTAGCGAATTCCGGTTTAGGGAGTACGAGTGGCTGTGGCTGGTAGCCCACTTCGAGCACCCCAAAGAGAAGGTATGCATCCTGAATATATTTTACAACCCTAATGTATCGTATCACATTGAAATAGTCAGTTACTAATTTTTTTACATATGTTTATCAAACAAGGCGATTTCCAAGACGAACAGGGAGAACAGATTGAAAAACACCAAGGCACATCATGCAGGTTCACTCAACTATTTGGGTTGGTTGAGTAAGGCGCAGCAACAACAAGAAGTCAACCCGTTGGTGTTTGTTTATCAGAAGTTCTATCCGCAGTGCCCTGAAGAAACGGTAAGTCTTTAGCCTCATTAGTGTGTAGTTCACACAATAAAACTATTTTTCTCTATTAATTTAACTCATTTAATAATACGTTATTCATATTCGCTTTTCAATTAGGCGAGAGTGGAGGAGGCGATCACAGAAGTCACCATGAATATAGCTCGAAACAACCATCCTGACTGCTCGGAGGAAGAAGTGACCCAATATGCCTCTCAGATCGATCCGCTTGATCGCCCTATAGCGGCTCAGATCATGGAAAAAGCATGTGGGACTGGAAAGAATACCTACTACTGCAGGGGAATGGGCTCGGCGGGCGAAGGAGTATTGAAGAACACTTCGGAATACTCTAGCGGGTCAAGAACTTCTTCTAGGAACTCTAACCTAGCAGCGCAGCTTCAGAGGACGCAGAGGGAGTTGGAGGAGCAAAGGAGGCAGATGGAGGAGATGCGGCAATTAGCCGAGCAGTAGGCAGTCAGAGATGCCGAGCACCGGATGCTGGTCGAGCAACACCGAATGATGGTCCAGCAGCAAACACAAATGTTCACATGGATGCAGATGATGTACGCGTGCCAGACTACCGGACAACCGCTCCCCACACTTCCCCCGGTCCCTGTGTTCCACACTTATCCACCACCGCAGCAGTCACCGCCACAGCAAGACCAGGGTAGCCACCGAAGTTCAAATGGTTACATGGATTTCTTTGACCCTGACGCAGGAGTTCCTCGACCCTGACGTGTAGTTGTAGTTTATTTTCGTATTGTTGCTATTTGTACTGTACGTTGGACAATTATGTGTGTACTGTTGAACTTGTATTTGTACGGTTTCTGTTTTTCAGTGCAGGTTATGGAATTGGGCCCAATCCAGAACCGGCTTTTTTTTGACAAATTTCTCCGGGTATTGCCGGTGACTTGGACCAAAGTCGCCGGAAATACCCCTCATTTTCCGGCCACGGCAGAGCAATCATTGTCGGCGACTCAAGTCGCCGGTAATGCCCTTCATCATTGCCGGCGACTCATTCCTTGAGTATTGCTGGCGACTCAAGTCGCCGGTGATGCCCTTAAGCATTGCCGGCGACTTGAAAAATAAGTCGCCAGTAATACTTTCACCGGCGCCAAACTTCCGGCGAGAGTATTACCGGCAACTTGTCGCCGGTAATAGTCATTTTCGGCGAAAAAAAAGAAAGTCGCCGGCAATGGTACTTAATGTGGTAGTGCCCTGCAAAGAAGTAGTAATATGTATAGGTGAGCTTGAATCTAACCAGTAAGTGTGTAAGCTGACATTAACAAAATTAAATTCTAAAGAAAAAATTGAATTTGGAAAAGACTCACCATTCTTAATCATCCAGGCCTTAAAACCGCCGCAATCCTTCTTCATATGTCCAATCTTTTTACAGAAAAAATATTTGAACTTGAATGGTTTATCAGATGGCTTAAAGTTGGTTCTATAGGTTTTCCAGATGGCTTAAAGTTGGTTGTCTTTTAAGCTGAATTATTGGTTTTCTTCTTCCATTTGGATTTCTCCACCAGATTGATTGCTATAGTTGCTACAAACTCCTTCTTAATGTTGTCCTCTTCATCAACACAGACTGATATGAGTTTTTTTAAGTCCCATTTTGCCTTAGAAGCATTATAGGTGGTTCTTAGATGGCTAAAGCTTGCAAGCAGTGAATCTAAAGCAACATGAACTACCTGAGCATCAGTAACTCCCATCTGCATGTCCCTCAGATTAACATTAATATCAATAAACTCTACGATATGTTCTCTCACATTCCTAGTTCCCTCATACTTCAGTGAATTAAACTTCTTTGAGAGTCTAGCACCTTTATCTTTCTCACTAGCTACAAATTTCTTAGATATGGCTTCTAGGTAGTCTACAACATCTGCATGCTCTTCAATGGATCCCCTCACCACTTCAGATATGATATTTCTAATGACATTCTTTGCCATCCTATTGGTTCCGATCCACTTCCTGTAATATCAATTGTCATCCTTAGAACTCTCATCAGTTAGGTAATCTGGTTTGTCCTCTATAAGGCAATAGTCCCTGTTTTGGTGCATGGACGTGTAGAAATCTACTTAGTTTCTCCACTTCCTATAATTGTTTCCGTTCAGCAGTTCAACCTGTCCTAGCGTAGCAATCTCAACACCTTGACACAGAAAAATAAAGCATGTGTAAAAGTTTTTCCTATATGTTAAGTACTGTAAAAATTGAGTTGTTGTAAACAAAAGCAAGCACACATATCAGCAATCAATACAAACGTAGACATGTGTTCATATATATAGACATACTAAAGTGTCCATTTTACTTAAATGATATAAGTTAACACCTTTGTGCATGTGACATAAAAACTCATATCCTGCAATTTTTTAATCAGCATACTGCATATCACAAGAACTAGTCATTTTGTGAAACTTCATAAGTCTTTGGACAAATTAGTTTAAAAAATCTTAATAATCTCCTGCATAAACATATACTGCTGCATATATTACAAAAAATCACTCAAAACACTTCTTTGGAAGACAACATAAGTAAGACTTTGAAAGAATGCACAAGTTGTGTTCTTGACAGATTTTAACCTGTATGCATGAAGAGTTAAGTTTGCTTTGTGCAAAAATTAACAAGTGGCCCATCATAAAATAAAACACACATCAATGAACCAAAAATTAATTTTTAGGCTTTACTGTAATCATCAATGTTTCTATATCATGAATCTGTTGATTTTTCTATAGTGGGAGACTTAATATGCATCAATCAGTTCATAGGTTTTAACAGAAGCAAACATATGTATACATATTCAAACATATCATCTTATCAATTCAAACAACTAAAATCATCATAGCAATACTTATGCTCACGTATTAACAGTATGACAACTTCCCAAATGCAGAAATGAGATTTTGACAAGTTTGAATTTTCGCATAAAACTTACCTTTGCCTCTGTTGCATAGAGAACAAACATAAAACATAACATTTATTGAACTATAGTCTTTCACTTAAAAAATAATTTTTCTTAAGCAGGGGGCTTGAATCCTTTATTATGAGAATTTAGACCTTAGTATTGCAATCAAATGGTTTTGAGAAGAGAATTCAATATTTGCTTAAGCCTGCTTGTGATCTTAATGTTTGCAGAACAAAAGTGAATTTTTAAAAACTGAGTTTCTAGCAAAAAAATGAACTGTATGCGGGTGAAAGCCAAAAGCTCTAATACCATTTGTAATACTAAATGATGAAGTTCTGTAAACATCAATTACAATATATGAAGATCTATTAACAAGAATACATGAACACATGTTTACAAGAACTCAAACTACAGCAACACTAACAGACTTTCCTAGTCTGTCTAGGAAAACTACCTGCTCATAAGCAACATCAACCTTTCTCGACACCATCTTGATGATCACATAGCAACCAAGTCTTCCACATTCTAATATCTAAGTACAGAATGTGACTGATTTTTCTAGGCAACGATATTAGACGCAAAGACTTATGCCTCCTATATATACTGATCTATAACCCTCCCCATAAGAGAGTCACAAACCAACTCAATGTTAACGTCTATAGAGACTCGATCTTATCAAAATACATCATTGCTGTTAATGAGGTATTTAACTATGAACATTCCTTGTTTTTCAGTGATATACAACTCGAAAAACACACAGTAGTAGATTCCTATTTCTTTGCTTCTTACTGATAACTTGAGCATTGATAGTTCACTTGAAATGCAATATTGCATAGATCACATTGAGTTTAGATACAGCTTTACAACATCCACACTCATGTAGCACCTTCTATTGGCCTTGCAATTGAGGAGGTGCAGTCATTATTCAACGAATAGAAGGGCATCACCTCTTTTTTTTTGTAGCGGTTAAAAAATAGCACATTCTATTACTATTCATCGATTTGATTTTTTTAATTTTTTAATTCTTGGTAAGATATTCAATCAATAACTAGACGACACGTGTTTGTTAGTTTCGTCGTTACGCGATTAACCTTGATGACGAATTTGTCGTAGATACGAGGTTTTAAAATCGACTATTTTTTATACACGAAGATAACTATACTTTCTTCCTGAGAGTTGTAGAGTATTTTATTGCAACCTCGTAAGAATTTTTGTATAATTTTTTGGACAATCAAATTACTTATTATGAATTTTAGATGCTTATTTGTCAATTTTAATTTAATCTGGACGTAGTATTGATTTTTCAAAAAAAATTTCGACGGCCCCGATCAATTTGGCCGGTGGGAAGTTTTGCGAGACAGCCTCGCCACGCGGCGAGCTGTCATTCGTCCATAAAAGAAAATTACTCTTTACTAGGGACGCACCCTAGCATCACCAGATCACCCATGTGTGGGGGCTCCACCAGGATAACAACTCCTCTCGAACGAGCAAGAATTGCTCGTGCTGTTGCTCGTGAGCTCCGTCAACGAACGATCACGGCTGCTCTCCATCACCGATGCACTGTTTTTTGCTAGCTGCTCGTGCTTTTCTGATGAGATCCGTGGCTGCTCATGCTGAAAAACCGTTGCAGATGCTCTGAGTATCATAGTACTAATTTTCTCTTCTAAAATTTCTGCTCATATTAGTCATTTTTTTTTCCGAAGAGAAAACAACGTACTACATATATAGTACCCCTACACAACTAGCTCCAACTTGATCAAACAACAGAGCAAGGGAGGACTGAGTAGGAAGAGATAAAATTATGTACACTGAACAGATTGAGACAACATGAAATGACTAACATGAGCCAAGCTATCAACTACAACTACGAAGTTAACTTCCATTAAAAAATATGGGCAAAAAATGCCCTAAAACCGAAATGCTAGAGATCGAATGTCTAGCTATGGCCAAAGAATTTATCCTCCTAGGAACTTCATTCTTCTCATTGATTAAGACCCAAAAGATCTTATTAGGGAAACCTTATAGGCGATGAATAAAAATAAAGAGACATTTTAAGTATCGTCAAAACTATTGATAAGCATGATTAATTCCGCCATTACTAAACTTTTCTTCATTTCATAAGCATGACATCTCTCGATATATGTGAAATACTGCAAATATATACGTGTAAGTGTATCAGAATATCTGGTCACTTTAACAGTTTCGTAATCTAACCTCGGGTGTGAGATTCTAGAGGTTCAACTCAACCACTAAGCCACCTAACTAAATGCAATTTGATAACGTTACTTTTTACTGCTGTTTCAAAATTTATTTTAGTTAGATTCACCGGAAATCTATTTCTTATGGTCCATTTCGTAATATTTCATTTTGTGATTAACATCAAGTATTTCCATTGTTGTCCCATAAAATGAAGAAAAGTTTAGTAATGGCGGAATGGGTGCTGGCCGCCAAAAATTGAGTCCCATACCAAACAGTTCCCCAACAAAACTGGAAACAACAACCCAATACGACGATGCCGCCGGCGACGGAGAACGGCGACCCGGATAGCCTACAAGACCGAGAAGAATCCCTCGTCGCTCTCATTGAGCATCGCACTCGTGAAGTCGAACACAATCGCCAGCGCCGCGATTATTATCAGTTTAAGGTTCTACAGCTTCCACCCTTCATCTTATTTGCTTGGTTTTGTTGTTCTTGCTAAGTTTTGTCTCAAAGTTTCAGCTACCCTTTAACTGTCTGCATGTTAATACATATTGGGTTTTTGTGGTTGTAATCGTTAAACCCAGAAGAAGAAAAAATTCCATTTTTGCTTCTGTGAAATGATGACTAGAAATGAAGAACTAGGCTATACAATTTGTGGGTTTCTTTGAGTTTGTTCGAAAGTTTACGACTTTGCTTTAGTATTTAGCCTCAGCTAGTTTCTAGTCCCATTGTATCATAAGATGAGTGTTTCTGTTGTGCTAATCCTTTCTTTGGGAATCCGAATGTAGCTTTCCGAAGCAGAGAAGAGTTTGAATGAGTGTCAAACTAAACTGGCTCGACTACGATCACATAATAAGGCAGTGCCAACTAAGGCTTCTCCCAGTAATGAAATTAGAAGTGTTAAAGAGGAGCCGACGAGTCCTGTTCATATAAGCCGGGCTCAGTCTAGATCGGAACTTTTGATTCCTGCTGTAACTCCAAAAGCTTCTCAACCTACGAAATTGGCAGGGTCTAGTGGGAGGGCTCAACCTAGTTCTAGTTCTCAAGCCATCCCCTCGGTTTCTAGTCAATCTAATAGTGCTACGAGATTCAGAGAAGACAGGTCATGTAGGAATTTGTCAAAGCAGGATGTTGAAGTTCAAGATAGAGGGACAAAACGGAAACTCGGTGAGTCTCTTGACAGGCTCATGCTGTCACCTCAGCTTCTTAAATGCTTTTCTATAGCTTACACATCTGCTATTTTTGTAATGTTTATTCAATTTCATGTGTATACTTTCTATGTTTCTGATGGGGACATATTTGTATTTCAGAAGAGAAAGAACACAAGGAATTAATTCCAATGGTTCGAACCAGCTCCAGACCATCTATAATCCAGTGTCTTACAAGCAATCATATATCCAGTCAGCACAAGAGAAAGTTGAGATGTCTTTCTTTGTGTCCAGTGAACGATCAGCTTTTCGCGACCAGGTATATGTCTCTAGCTAATACTTACTATCTATTGTCTTAATTTAACTCTTCTTCTCTTCCATCTTTACTTGAGAGAAAGACAACCCTGATATTAGATTAGTTTGTGTCTTTTGCTGCTTATGGTCCTTTGCTATTAATAGTGTCCGAGTCTGAGCCTCTACATTTTACTCTATAGTTGGGATATGTAACTCTCGAATTCCTGCATATTTTCTTTTGCATTCAGCTACAGCTCCTTTATTTTTTTATTTTTAGAAGGTTATGCCACATTGCCACTGCTTTGGAAATGTGACTTCTTTCTTGCCTTTAAGTTGGATAAGAGTAATAAACCCATATGTTTCCTTCTGGTACCATAGTTTTTTTTAAGCAGCCTAAACCTGAAAGAAACTTATTCTGTCACAGAACTACCAGTTACATGAAATGCTGATAAACACGGTTAATTCTCATACAATTGCTTTCAAATATTGCAGTGCTTTGGATGGAGTGGTCAACTTGTGGGAAGTTCAAGGCAAGGGGTAAGTACATAGATTTTTCCTGTAAGGCGACGAATTCTTAAATTTACAATGCTTACTTGATACTGACGTAAAACTAGAGGAAAATAGACAAAAAGTCAACTAACCCCTTTTTGTGTATTCCTCTCGTTTCTTTTGATCAGGTCGGGTGCTTCTCTTCTAAGTAGTACGGATTGCCAATCCCCAAAGCAAAGGAGATGGCCAGAAGATATAGCCTGGCATCCCCATGGAAGCAGCCTATTTTCCGTATACACTGCTGATAGTGGGGACTCACAAGTCTCAATTCTAAATCTGAATAAAACACAAGGGGTAAGGAACACGGACTGTGGTTAAAGTTAATGTAGCAATTGTGTGCTGTTATCACTTAGTATAAATACATAAAACTAATGCATGTATAGGGCTGGAGCAGCATGCTCTCTCCCTCAAGTCCACAAATACAATCTGTCCATTGAGAAGTCTGGTCCTCCTTTTTAAATTGTTCTCAATTCTGATTCTTGTTTTTTTCTTTGTGTGCATTTGACAGAAAACCCGTGCGACTTTCTTGGAAGCAAAGCCTCATGTGAAAGGGATTATTAACAGCATAGTTTTCCCACCTTGGGAGAACACCTGTTTTGTCACTGGTGGTAGTGATCATGGTGTTGTTATGTGGAAAGAGACTGATAAGGAAGATGTCTGGAAACCAAAGCAATTGCATAGGAGTATACATTCATCTGCTGTCATGGGCGTTGCTGGGATGTGGCAAAAGCAGATAATACTATCTGTTGGCGCAGACAAGAGGATTGTTGGGTTTGATGCTAATATAGAAAGAACAGAGTTTAAGCATCAGATAGATAGTAAATGCATGAGTGTACTGCCTAATCCTTGTGACTTTAATCTCTTCATGGTTCAAGCAGGGTGAGTAACATTAGCTTTTTTGGCTAAAATCTTCCTAGACTATGTTTGCACTGAACTTTGCATGCTGCGTAATATTATATGCTAAGATCATGCATGATTGATGGCATTTATTTCTTAATTGTTGTTATTTACTTTCATAGTGGTGAGTAAAACCATTCGCTTGTTAGACTCGCTTCACTTAAAGAACAGATGAACTTTGTTCAACTAGAGTGTATATTTTCTTCCAATCCAGCTTAAGGTTGTTAACATCGATGTGCTTTTACTTGCAGTACCCATGAGAAACAGCTTAGACTTTTTGATATTAGGCTGAGGCAAACGGAAATACACGCTTTTGGATGGAAGCAAGAAAGCAGTGAATCTCAATCGGCTCTTATAAACCAAGCTTGGTCTCCTGATGGTTTATACATCTCATCCGGTACTGCAGATCCTATGATTCACATATTTGATATCAGGTATAATGCCCAGAAGCCTTCCCAATCCATTAAGGCTCATCAGAAACGAGTTTTCAAAGCTGTATGGCTCCGCACTTGCCCCCTTCTCGTCTCTATATCTTCTGATCTCAATGTTGGTTTACACAAAATCTCATCATAGACAATAGAACCCGCAGAGTTTTGGCTCTTTGAAGGAACTAGTCCTTTATTTTTGTGTCCATGGTCTGTAATCATATTGAAGAGGAACAATTTTAATAGGGGATCTTTGTAACAATCAAGCATGTAGTAGTAGCTCATGATAACTTTTAAGCGGGAATTTTCGTTTACTTTTGCTGAGAAAATTGTCTTTTTAACTCTTTTATTTAAACAGAAATTGACATAATGACACACTCACATAAGTCCGACAAAAGTGTCATTATCAAAGTAAATCTACTTTTTTTAACTGGCTCGGTATCAACCACAGTATCGCCATAGTGGAAATAGTAGAAATTCAAAATTTGAGCTCTTTCTATTCCAAGTGGGGTCGAGCGAGAGCCCTAACTCCCAACATCTATTCTGGCCCAATTTCGTGGCCTCCTTCGCCACTTTGGGCCCACCCAATAGCTTAGCTTAGCAGTAGTCTGAGGTTTCCTTTTTGGCTCTGACAAGCTTTGCGACTGAAACTTCGTAATCAAGGTACAGCCTCCTCCTTGTCCACTTCACCGAGCTCTTTGAGTTTTCCTTTTACGTTTTGTGTATTCTGGGATTTCTGGGACCTGAAATTACCATGATTTACTTTCTGGGTTAAACATTTGTGACCAACCTACGATGCATTATAACGAAATGGATTTCATGAATTGTACGATTGAATCTGTAGCTCGTAATTTTCGTTTCATATAGTTTACACTCCACTGGGCTAAAGCTTTAGCTAAGATTTTGAACACATTTGTATTCGTTTGCGGCAGTAAATATTTCTAGAAAAGCTGTAAAACAGTGCATAAATGTGAAGAAAAAAAATTGCATTGATTCATGACAATTTGGCTGTAATTTAAGCTTGTCTGATTCTAAGTTAGTTGCCAGTGGAGTATTTCTTAATCTGATTTGATGGGGGTACTACCTTTCTTGTAGGCTTTAACATGAATTTGGAGGATTTTTCGGGTTACATATTCATGTGTAATGGACAAACAAAACCGGAATGCTATATGAACCGTGTATTTGGACTTCCTGCTGGAAGAAGGGAAGCTATCGAGAAGATTAAGCCGGGGATGAAGCTGTTTTTATTTGACTATGAGGTGAAGTATCTTTATGGAGTGTATGAAGCAACCACTGCTGGGAGATTGAACTGGAACACTCCTGCTTTTGGCGGGCGCTTTCCTGCACAGGTGAGAGATTAGATTGTTTAACGTATTAATTCCCTGGGCCAGAAGGTATCTGTTTATGTTGAAACTATGTGTACCGCAACATTGTAGTAACTTAACTATTCGAGTTCAGATAGGTACATTCGTACATGCTTCGTTAGGCTCCTGACCATAGTATTGTAGATTCTCTTCAATACCGTTTTTACACTGCCTTTTTTCTTTTCTTTTCTGATTTTGTATCATGTGTATAGGTGGGGTTTCATATTTACGAGGAATGTCTCCCTCTGCCAGAGAGTCGTTTCAAATGTGCTATTCAAGATAACTACCAGACAGCCTCCAGGAAATTCAATCCAATTCTCAGTAGCCAACAAGTATATTTCTCTTCCAAGTAGAATCAGGTTGATCTCATCCTTGAGAAATTAAAGTTTTCTCGTAAACTTTAGTTGATTTATTGGTGCAGGTAAGTCATCTAATATCAATGTTTGAGCCTCTTATGAAGCCGTCATCTGCTACATATGACCACTACTCTGTAAACAATCAATATCAGTCCCATGCAAGGAATTCTCTTCTAAGCAATCCATACTCCATTAACTTGACAAACTCCAGTCATACTCCACAAGAATCAGTGGCTCGGAGCTATTCTTCCATGTATGGAAGACTTACTTCACCAGCCTTGGAGCCTCAGCGTACTCAAAGGAGTGTGTACCCAGAAGCGTCAGTGCTTCCTAGTTATTCTTCCATGTATAAAAGACTTACTTCACCAGCCCTGGAGCCTCAGCATACTCAAGTAAGTGTGTACCCAGAAGCATCAGTGCCTCCGAGCTATTCTTCTATGTATGGAAGACTTACTTCACCAGCCTTGGACCCTCAGCATACTCAAACGAGTGTGTACCCAGAACAAGTTGATTATAGATATACAGGACAGATGGACTACAACTATCCTGCTGTGCAATGGCAAGCTAACTCAGCTGCATATCAGGCATCTTATTCTGTACATGCAGGGCAGTCTCAGTTGTATGAAGCACCCAAATCATATGAGAGGTACATCTCCTTTTGCAGCTTGGTCCGCATACAGTACATGCTTTGGTTTAGTAATAGACAAAACTCCATTAGTCGCTTTTTTTTGGGTCAATGGACCTCACCGATCACGTAGAAAGTTTGCCTCTACGTTACTATCCAAAGAGTATTGTGTTTGGGAAGCTGTGTTTGAAAGGTATCAAGCTAAACTAACATTATGTGTACTGTGAGATTGGATGACTATCAAAAGAGATTAGGTAATCTTGAAAATACTGCATGTCATTGGTCAAGTAATGCATTGATGAGCATGCTTAAAAATAAGTGTGGACAATGTTATGCCAAATCCCTTTACCAGCTCTCCATTTATTCTCTTAATTTCTCTCAATTTATTTGATGTGGGCTTGCTAGTATGGTGCTTACATGTCTTCTTGGACCCCTGCGTTTATGATAGATTTGAAGTTAACAAGGTCCCTGCGTTGTTGCTATTTTGCTATATATCACAGGTACCAAGATGCTGGGCAAGCTATGGTTCCTACTCATCAACACACTGGCTGGACGTATGAGTACAATCAGTTCCCATCACAGACAAATGGAGGAGAATGGTGCTTAGCATCAATATCTAAACCAAGTGCCTGCAGCCCATGATGTTGCACATTCTTCATTCCATAATTACATGCATCAAGACTCAAAAGAGCCTGGAGGGCCTGCTGTGAACACTCTTCCCATCTCATCATCGAATACCTGGACTCTACAAATTTAAAATGGGTAGACAGCATTTAGTTTGCAGATCATTGTGGGTCTGCAATTCGTAGATATATGCAGAACACGGCTTGCAGATATGTACATTAGAGCAAGATGACGTGTAGATTAGCTTTTGTGTGATGCTGAAGAACACGACTCGATCAAAATTCTAGTATCCATATCAGTCATATTAACTGGTTAGTATATCTCCTTTTCTTTAATCTCATAGCATTGTGCCATCATATCAATTGGTAAGGAGAAAGAGACATGTTCATTCATTTTGTGTCATTATATTCTGTGTCTTCTGGAGTAGTGCTGTTAACTCATCATATGTTAGATCGATTGTTGCTTCACCAGCAAAATTGGATTTGATTTTGTGGGTCATTTTGATATTATGGTGCGCTGACTTGACCTTGACCTTGACCTAGACTTATCCACCATTCTCGTCTGCACTGTTGTCTTACTATACTTGTCTGGAAATTTCTTGTTTTTTCAAGAGACGTGAACAACATGGAACAGGAGAGGTAAGTTGGTCACATTGCACTGTCTGGTGGTTGACGGGCTCACTCTCGTTGACTCGGCGATATTTTGACAGGGATTCTCCACTTCATATTGTTTTCTGTTGAGGTTTCTTTCATCAACTTTACAGTCTTACTGTATACATAAAACGTTTCAGTTTAAGTTTCGTTTTTTCACTTTTTCATTTTGGTTCATTAGGATGTTAACTTGAATTATTAAAAGGGACAGTTGCTCTAATGGTCATCCAATTATGTCAAAATAGATATTTTAGTAACTATCGTTTGACATATATCAAAATGGTCACTTAACTTTGGTCTCTGTCTATCAATTTGGTCACTCCATGTATTTTAGACGTTACATATATGACATATGATGGGTAAATATGTTTTTCTCTTTGTAACTTCTTAATATTTATAATAATACCATTATTATTATTTCAAAACAAAAAATACAAATATGCCATCGCACATCTCTCTCTCTCTCTCTCTCTCTCTCTCTCTCGTATTACACGAAATACACAGTCGCAATCAACTCCACCCTCCCCTCTTGACAACGCCGCCACCTTCTTTAGACTGCATCGCCGCCTCATCCTAAATTTTTGGCGACGGCGAATTCTTGGTTCGCGGCTTCTCAGTCTTAGCCTCCCTAGCCGCAACTCATCGGAGCTCTGTCACTGTGCTGAGCAGTACCATAGTCGAAGCTTAGCCTCCCGTGTCTCCCGGAACGCCTCTGTCGAGGTTGTCCAGCCTCGCACAGCCGCAACCACTAGTTCGGCCTCGAGCCGCACTTTACCTCGTCGTACGCTGGGCTCGGCTCCCTGCGTGACTAATTCTTCAATCTCGGTCTCCTCTTCTCGACGTGCTGCAATGACTTAGATCGCCTCATCTGTGTCGACGCCGCCTTACAAGGTTGTCTCGTGGTGTGTGCCTCACCTCGGTACAATGCGCTGAGCTCACCTAAAACAATTTCTTCTCCTCATTAGATTTATTATTCAGTAACCTGGGATTCGCCTAGCTCCTCGCCACTTGCCCAGGCCAGTGATGCCATTGATCTCTGTCTTCCAACGATGGTAGGTGCCCTGATCAGATTCTTTGGGTGCAAATATAATTAATTTGGGTGCCCAAAGTAATTGAAAAAGAAAAAGAAAGAAAAAGAAACAAATATTTGAAAAGACGTAAATATCCTCCAGAATTAACGAAATATTCTATGATTTAACATCCGTTGAGAACGAGTGACTATTTTGATATACAGAGATTAAATTTAAGTGACCATTTTGATAAATATCAAACAATACTTACTAAAATGTATATCTTGATATAGTTAGGTGACAATTTGAGTAATTTTCCTTTATTAAAAAGCTGGAGAAAAAGGAAGAAGAGAAAAGGTGAAGTGGGCCAAAAAGACTTTTGCCATCGTCAATGTTTGTTTTGTTCTTGGGCCAGCTGTTTAGTTCAAGTCTTCTTTTCTGATAATTGTTTAGTTTTAAGTCTTTTATGTGCTATATCTTTTGAAGAACTCCCTAGCAGTCTATGTATTATAATCATCATATCATGTTGTGCTTTTATGGGGTTAGTAGTGAGTAGGTATCCAATTACAGCCTATTTTCCCACCTAAACAGGCATGCATGCCCTCTTTACTTTGCTTATCTTTTCTCCTTTATGTATATTCGTTTTCATTTTCATTTCTTCTTATGATGATCTTGTAGGAAAAATTGGCATTGTTGACTTTATATCTAGAATGGAAAATTACAGGAGAAGTTTAGGCTAGATCATAATCAAGAAGTTTTAGGCTTTTTATCTAGTGTTCTTATTCCTTCTCATATAATCATGTTGCTTGTCCTCAAAGATAACAAAGGTATACCCATGATTTTCTTTTCCATTTCATGATTCTTTTCATCTCCTTTTCTAAGTTTATATAGGAAATTAGGACATTCAGAATGTATTTTAGTTCCTTGTTCCTAGTCAATATTACAAAGAAGTGAATATAGTAATGTAATGATCAATTTTCTAGTCCTACAAGTGGAGAACATCCCCATGTGATGAATTCGGACATCCAATTGTGTATCATAGGAACTTGATGTAAATACAATTGTCCAATTTCTTTCTTTCAATTTATTTTCTGGGTCCAAAATGATTGATCCAGTAATGTCTAGCTGGTTTCCCCACTGACCTCTTTCAGCCTTTGACTGCGGGTTACCCGTGAATCTTCTCTTATTACTTCCACTTGAGTGGTTGATAATGGAGTTATGGCACGAAGAGGGGTTGCAAACGCCGTTACATTTTCTCTGTAGCGAATTTGAGGTCCGAATTTTACCTTGAAAAACTTGCAATCGAATTATATCAAGTGTTTTGACTACATTTTAGTCGAGTTATAATTTGTTATCGTAACGACTTTCGCAGAATTGATGATAAGTTGTCCCAATACCAACAACTAAATCCGATTTGTTAATGACTTTGAACATGTATTTGACGTGGAAGGTTTAATAAGTATACTCTTCAAGTATTTGCAATGAAATCAATTTACCACTGATGTGGATGTGGGGTAACAGTATATAAACCATTGATGTGTAATGTCGAATTCACCCGCAATTATCACGCTAGTGCTTGTCCGTTATTCACCGGAAGAGTCACTTGCTCGGTTGAAATGCCGAAGTATCGTTTACCAACTTCGTTTGACAGTTTGTTAAATTTGGAGTCTCCATCGGTTATCTTTAACTATTGTTCCTTACTTTATGCTGCACATGAGATCCTTTAACTCTATTTACATCCTTATGGACTTTGAAAATTACAGTCGGGCACTTTGTCCTGATATTTGTTATAGGCACTTTGTGAATAATATTTGATATGATTAATTAAAAAAAAAGTTGAAATCAAGTTGAAAAAAAGAAAGACCTCATCCTATGTTTCTCTTTCTAAACTTTTGTTTTAGCGTCCTAAAAAGTCGCGGGGTCCCCTCTGTTTCTGTATCTGTATAAAACATAAAACATAAAACGGAGAGATTAAAAAACGCGGTTTGCTCTCAACTAATTTCAAAATAGTTTCCCGGTAAACAAACCCAAGTAGATTAGATTGGACTTATAATACAAAAACGCGTTTCTAATCTGTGGGCCATTGCGTTTCAATCCAGATATAAAATATTCGAAATTAAAACAACACGAAAGAGTTAATACTGATTTCCACTACTACTGCGACTTGGCTTCTTCTCTTCTTCTTTCTTTCTTTCTGTCTCTACTTATATATCAGAATCTGGGCGGCAGCTGCGTATTTGCAAAGTGCTTAATTATATTCTTTTTGTTCGGAATGGGGAACTGCTGCTCCGACCACCCCAGCGGCCGGACGGCGGTGGGTGGGACAGCCACCACTTCCCTCGGCAATCCGAACGACGCTCACAACGACGCCGTCGATCATCTCCTCAAGTCCCGCGGCTACCACGGCCTCTTCTCTCAGATCGAGGTTCCTCTCTCTCTCTCTCTCTCTCTTCGAATCTTGAGCCGTTTTGCTTTTGCTTTTGCTTCAGCTCAGTTTGTGATAGTTTGACTTGAATTCCTTGACTGTTGTTATAAGGCAATGTAGTCGAGATAGAGTAGAGCAATTGACTGTTTTTCAAGTACTGTATAGGATATATATATATATATATATATATTTTGAAATAATGGAGTATTTGATTTGTTCAGTTCAGTTGAATTCGCAGTCAAAATCGTTGGAATGTAGTATTAGGTTTAGATACAAATTAAAACTTGCTGCCATTTCAGCTTTGCTAGTTCTCTTTGTGTGTTTGTGATACTGACATTTTTATCGTGCAATGATTTTCACATGTAGTTATCCTTGGCAGCTGTGGACTTGCGTGATCGGGACGTACTCTCCAAGGTTTGTTGCTGTATTAGACTCATTATTATTACATAGGAAAGTTCATTGAACCGCGGTTCTAGCAGTCTAACTAAATTAAAAATGCTAATTGTTTGAATAATTTGAACGCAATTAAGCACTCCTGGGGGTCTTATGTTTCTCTTACAAAGATAGTGATGTTTTCTTTTGGGATGTCATGCTCTTTCTAGCTAGCAAGTCATTGTATGTACTCTCTTCTCTTGTGTTCCATTCATGTCTTGTGTAAATCTGTAATCATTATCCATGAATTTTATTTTTTATTTTTTATAGAGCGATCCAATGGTGGTTGTCTATACAAGAGGAAGAGATGGTGGACTTGTAGAGTTTGGCCGCACGGAAGTAGTACTCAATTCATTAAACCCGAAATGGATCACGAAACATAATGTCACTTATCATTTTGAGGTTGTCCAGACATTGGTGTAAGTTGAAGCTTTCATCTTTTCTCTAAGTCGGGAGACTTGTTTTTAAAATTCATACTGATGTATAATGTGGAGTATTGTGTTAATAACAGGTTTCGCGTGTATGACATCGAAACTCAATTTCACAATGTAGATGTGAAGGTACAGTACGAATATATGATGCTGTTCCTGGATATAGTTTCCTTAAAGTCTGTAATCAGCCATGTTTTCATAAACTCTCTGAGTATGAGGCAAAGGCATAGAAATTGTTTTCTCAATTGGAAAATGCCACAATGAATATAGTTTTCCTGCATCTAACTTTTGATTAAGTACATCAAGCATACCATGCTCATAGTGGATTGTTTTACTTGTGCAGATGCTTAAGCTAGATGAGCAGAAATTTCTTGGCGAGGCAACTTGTGCATTGTCTCAGGTGTGCAGTAGTGACCATTCTCTGTGAAATAACTAAACAAGGAACCTTTATGATACTTTATCAAGCACTGAGTTAGAAACTATGGCTTATACTATATTTTGTATATTTGAAGATTTCTGTACAAGTGTACAGTATCACTATTTTTGCCTCCAACAGATAGCTTCACCATTCCATTTAAGTAAAAATTTCAGTAGACTTAAAAAAAAGTAGCAGATTAAAAGGTTCTCTGGTCCTGGAGAGATGCATTTTAGTCCGTATTTCTTGTGCACATTTTAAACTTTTTATGTCAACAAGTTCTAGTGTATTTTATCACCCATATATCTTATTAATGAAACAGTTTATTCTGAAAGGACCAAAATATATGGAAGCTCTGGCATTGATTCATCTTTATACCCATGCAGATAGTTGCTAAATCTGACAGGTTATTAACCCTAGATCTTGTATCTAAAGAAGATTCAAGCAGACCAAACCGTCATCAACACCGTGGAAAGCTCATTGTGCATGCTGAAGAGTCTGTTAGCTCAAAGACAACAATAGAAATGAGTTTGAGGTGTTTACATTTGGAATGCAAGGATCTCTTCTCGAAAAGTGTAGGGGCCGCATAATTTCCTGTGTCTTTGTTAGGAGCATTATTAGTTGTATACCTTCTTTGCTAAATGAAAACAGTTCATGTTTTGACACTTACTCTGAATTCTATTACAGGACCCCTTTTTGGTAATATCGAAAATTATGGAGAGTGGGATTACAATTCCAGTTTGCAAATCAGAAGTCATAAAGAATGAACTCAAACCTGCATGGAAGCCAATATATTTGAATATTCAACAAGTTGGAAGCAAGGTATATACAAGCTCTTTTGGTGCTAGAATATGCATCAACTAGTGCGATTGAGTTCCCCCTTCTGTGTTTGCTTTTGCTTGTATATTTCATTATCAAGGACAGCCTAGGGTTTTGGTTTGGCTCACTAGGTTGATGGCAATTTTTTACCTCACTAACCTCAATTTGGTTGAACTAGTCCATAACGTTGATGTTGCTTGCTCTGACTATAAATGTGCTGACATATGGAGCTTCCCCCTAATAATCATGTGAACAAACATTAAGATATCTGTATGAACCTGTGCTTCTTCATCTCTATAGTGATGCTTGGTCATGTTATGCTTCTCCTCTGTTTCATACTTTATTAATTTTGTTCTCATTTCAGGAAAACCCCTTGGTAATAGAGTGTTTTAACTTCAATAGCAATGGCAAACATGATTTGATTGGGTAAATAAAAATTTATTTCTTTTTAATCCAAGCATCTGCTTTCGTTTGTTTAATTTATTTTTATTTTTATGTGATTTCCAACACAACTCTGCTTTTGTTTTGAGTGAGCAGAAAAGCCCAAAAATCGCTGGTTGATCTGGAAAAGCTTCATATTAGTGGAATAGGAGAGCATTTATTTATACCATCTGTTGTCGGGCATGATCACCACAACAAGGTAACTATTATATTCTCACATCTACTTTCATTGAAATTACTCTTAGTTTACAAATTTTCTGACTAAATGCAGATTTTGAAGAGCCAACTATTTGTGGACACGTATACTGAGAGTGTCCAACACACATTCCTTGATTACTTGGCAGGGGGCTGTGAATTGAATTTCATGGTGGCTGTTGATTTCACAGGTGCTTATCAAATTAGACTTATTTTGCTGTACCCTTCGTTTATTTTTTGTTTTATTTTTTTGTTTTCTGTGGATTATAGATGTGTCTTGTTCATGGTTCAATAATACAATATATTTCAGATTGTCTGAACCATTATTGAGCCAGAAAACTTAGGGCTGAAAGTACAGTAGCTCAGCATGTCTGCAAACTGTCTTCTAGAGGAAGATATTACTGTATCATACTTGTGCTGTAGTTATCACTTGTCCTTATTTGTATCCCGTAGTCTCACACATATGTGTATGTTTGTTCACAATGAATTGATTGTAATATATTTGTCTTATTATCAGCTTCCAATGGGAATCCTCGCCTGCCTGATTCTTTGCATTATATAGATCATTCAGGACGAACCAATGCATACCAGAGAGTGAGAATTAGGTCCCTTTTGTACAACATTACACAAATCATTACTTTCCTTGGACCCATATGATTTTGACATTTCTTTTTTCCAGGCAATCATTGAGGTTGTGGAGGTGTTGCAGTTTTATGATTCAGACAAGCGCTTTCCGGCATGGGGATTTGGAGCCCGTCCTATTGATGGTCCAGTTTCTCATTGTTTCAATTTGAATGGCAGTAGTAATCACTGTGAGGTGAGATCCTTAAGATCAGAACATGTTTTTGTCGCCTTAGTTGTAGCATCTGTTCTCCGTTTAAAAGGAAGGCTGCTTCTTTCAGGTTGAAGGAGTTCAAGGAATAATGACTGCTTATTCAAGTGCTCTTAAAAATGTCTCTCTTGCTGGACCGACGCTTTTTGGACCCATAATTACCAATGCTGCTGCAATTGCCAGCCAGTCTCTTGCCAATGGTGGACAAAAGTACTTCGTTTTGTTAATAATCACGGTAAGCATGAGGTAGTTAGATGTGTACATAATATCTTCCATCTCTTATGTTTAACACAATTTGATATTACAATGTTACTGCTGTAGGATGGAGTAGTAACAGATCTCCAAGAAACCAAAGATGCCATTGTCAAAGCATCGGACCTGCCATTGTCAATCCTCATTGTTGGAGTAGGAGGAGCAGACTTCAAAGAAATGGAGGTAGCTTGTAAACTTGTGTTTATACATTGTAAAGCTGAAATATCAGATTAGCATACATAAGTGGCAGCGTGAATAAAATTCGTAAGGGTACCTAACTAATTATTCACTTCTTTTCTGTAAAGATTTTGGATGCTGACAAGGGTGACAGGCTTGAAAGTACGACTGGACGTGTAGCTTCACGTGATATCGTGCAGTTTGTTCCATTCCGAGATGTACAAAGTAAGTCTTTGCAGATAACTAAGCAGACATGCACCTAAAAGACGTAGAGTAGCTTTAGAAATTCCTTCTGGGTGGATAGTAATGTTCTTTGGACTTGCAGGTGGAGAAATTTCTGTTGTTCAGGCGCTTTTAGCAGAACTACCGTCTCAGTTTCTGACTTACATGCGATCTAGAAAAATAAAACCACATTTCTGAACATGTAAAAGAACTGTACATATGAAGATTCAAGTTCTACTGTTTGATTGTCATACAGTATGACTATGAGTCTGAAGGTTTATTATCCCCCCTTTCATTTTTTTTCCTTTTCCTTTTTCGGTTGCGTACACGGGAAGCCTAATGTCCTTTTGTAATGAAGAACAATCTAATGCTGCACCATCATGTTTGAGTGGGATCTATGGCTGCAGCTGCACCGCTCTGGTGGCATTTTTGTGTGACTATCAGGCTTAATTTGGTTATACTAGTGAAGGTGCTCAATGCGAACATTTAACAAATGGAGAAAGATGGTTATACAAGGCAGGGTTGCTGGTCGCTGTGGGAACAAGTTTACAATCGAAAATTAACAAATGGAGAAAGATGTGAAGGAACAGTTCGATCTTTTATAAAAAAGTTGAGGCAATGTAAAGTGTTCAAATGTTACATATAGCTTTTTCCAGATTCTTTACGCACTTGGGCGTTTATGTTTTTTAACTTATTTTTCTTGTTCTTTTTTGGTGAGAGAAGTAAAATATGGATAGCATCAGCTGTATATTTTGTTTCTGGTAAACATGTTGAATAGTGACTTGGACCAGAAACTGTGTGCAAGCCATGCATTTATTATTTCATTATTGTTGGAGGCTAATTATTATTTCTTACTTTCTTAGGCTACTCATATAGATGTAGTGCATAATACGTCCATATTATACCTTCTAAACATTCATCTTGTTATTGGAATTTGGATGTTTTATTAGGTGCGTAAAACAAAGAAATCTTTGTGCATTGGATGCTTTGAGATCTACATATGCATCTCATCTCTAATATGAAGTCAAACAACGACTCACAGATCGAGTTGGTCATAGGAAAATAAGAAAACGACTAATTAAATCGGTTCAAAGTAGTCTCTAAAACCATTTTCAATTGAAAATAAAAGGAAAGTGATCGATGAATCGTGCATGCGGAACAACAGGACACCAAAGTAAACGTCCTCGTTTCAAAAAGGGAAAAAGAACGAAAGAATTTGGAACTTATAAAAAAGCCTTAAAGCTCGACGAGATATTTGCTTTATAAACTGAGTTAATCATCCCCAAATTCAACCACCAAACCCTCAAAGATGAAATTAACAATTAATTAATCAAGCATATATATGTTATAGTACGTACTGTATCTAACCCTATCTCCCTCTCTCTTCTAGCTAGCTGGCTCTTCGATCTCTTAGGGATATCGATCTAGCTTCTTGATCTTGTAGTACGTATATCAATTCAGACTAATTAACAAGGTGGATCATCGTCGGAAGCATGGGAAGAGGGCCTTTCCTCGTGATGGATCAGAGGAGAAAAAGGAAGATCAGGATCAAGTAGCTACTTTGTTCCCCGCTTCGCTGTTTTGCTCATCATCAGCTTCAGCTCGATCTCAGCAAGAGATGTCTGCCATGGTCTCGGTTCTCTCACAAGTTATTAGTGGAAACACCGCTGCTGATGCTAACCAAATTCCACCGCCACCGCAGCTTCAGCTTGATCACGGCCAACAGTCCGGTGCTGTATCGGAACATGATCAATCCAACCAACAAGCCCCAGCTGATCAAGGTTTCTTCATGATCCATATATATGTGTAGATATCTTAATTCTAGCTATATATACACATAATTATAGTACATGATCGTGTCGTTCCTTCATGATTAACTAATTAAGGGAAACCCTATATATGCTCGTATGATTGAGTAACAATCTCAGAGGAACTACCCTCAATTAATATGTATTTTCATTTCATTTTCAAGTGTTTCGATGATCCATCTTTCTTCATATCTACTTATGATTAATTTAAGTGTTCATAGCATTTATATATATTTAGATTAGGGTTTGTGAAAACGACAGACTTGGTACATAGAAGCGTGCATGCATGTAGTAAGATGTATCAGTTATGTATAATATATATTGTAAGCCTAGCCATTTCATGCAGCCTATCTGATCGATCCAATCTCACCGGCCACTTAATGAATTGATTGAGCTTACCTCAAAGACTATTGAAATAGCTGCAGGATTCTTTAATTTGTTATATATACATTGATAAAATGATTCATATACATATAGCAGCTTTACTTGATTTTATTCCTTTCATATAATCATATTTGACCTTCAACTTATTTGTAATTATAAGTTCAAATAACTCGTGAATAACATGTTTTTTTTTTGTGAAATGTGAAGAAAATTCGAATGTGAAGAGGAGACACTATAGAGGAGTCAGGCAGAGACCATGGGGAAAATGGGCGGCTGAGATTCGCGATCCAAAGAAAGCAGCTCGAGTATGGCTGGGAACTTTCGAAACTGCGGAGGCTGCTGCCGTTGCTTACGATGAAGCAGCTCTCAGATTCAAAGGAAGCAAAGCTAAGCTCAACTTCCCCGAGAGAGTTCAAGGGACATCCGATTTCGGTGGTTACCTCATGACAACTACTCATCATCAAACAGTTCCTCATCAGCCTCTTATTCCTGATTATCATCAACAACAGCTTGCATACCAGAATAGTATCACTACTAGTGATCAATATTATCCACACTCTTATGGGGGGAGCTTAGACTATGGTCAAAGAGATCAAAGATATTATTACCAGCCTACTATATCATCGGCAGCAGCTACTAGTACTACTCCTCCATCTTCACCTTTCATGCCAATATTTCGAACACAAGAAGGAGATCATCAACAACAACAACTGCCAGGCGCAAACTTCTCTATGCCGGATTTTGGTTCATCTTCTTCGTTTTCGAATCCTGAATATCCGCAGGGATAGTTAGATAGATATATATTGGCATGGTTGTTGTTTTGAGTATTGCATCTATTATTTGTTTGTTTGATTTGTTTCTTGTTTTCTTTTTTTTGAGGTGATTTGCTTCTTGTCTTGAATCAATAGTGCCCTTTTTGTTTTGCTTAATGAGAAGTACGTATACGCAAAGTTCTATTAATCCAGAGAACTATATATTTGTATGGTAAGTCAGCTAGTGGCCAAGACAATTGCCTCTGCTTACATATATATCTTTCTGGAGAAGAGTATGGTGAATTAAGATATGTGATACATTAATTTGTAAATTTATTCAAAAAATTGTAAAATGAGTATTTTTCTTGTAATTTTAACTCAAAAGTAGTAATCACTTAATCAAAAATATTTTTACAACTTTTAGAACGAAATTACTAGTTAATCTACTAATTTTACAACTTTGAGAACTAGTTTAAAAGTTGATGTATGTCATGTATTAAAACGTAGTAGAATTTTCAGTTTACCCGATCCAAGTCCAGAAGCTATATATTAATCAAACAATTTAGGGAGAAAAGATACCTCATGAAAATATTAATTTGTTGTGATTGGAAGTTTGCTAATTAAGCTCACGTACTGTAGTCTATAGGACGTACTATAGATATATGTGAAAGTTTCAACTTGAATTACTTAATTATATTATAGAACAAGGGTTTAGTCTATCATTCAACAAATTACAGATGTATATATATGGAAAAAATAATATGAAATCAAATTCAAACTGGGTAGAATGCGCACGTACATATTAACATAAAAACATATATATGGTCATTGAATTCGGCTTAGTTCGAGAACATATATGCTCATTCGGTCATCCGGATCCCCACCCGGCCGGCCGGCCTGATCACGATACATCACCCCTAGCCAGCATGCATGTTTTTTCTGCATAAATGATTCGAAAGGTTTCATATATATATATATATATATATATAATAACGAGCTTCCATTCAGATATATCCGAAAATGATCATTTTCAGGTATAATATATTATGCCAATTTTTTGATTATATTTTACCATCTCTATCTTTCAGATTTTAGGTCCTAATGTGAAGATCAAGTTTGTAAATTTTCAGCTAATTAAAATGGTAATCGTTTAGGTATTCAAAACTGCAGTTGAAGTTCATAAGTAAGAACGGTTCAGGTTTGACAGATTTGATCCGTCTATTAATTTAAACTAGTTCGATACCTTAACGATCACCATTTTGGTTGAAAATTTACAGGAATTATATACTCATATAAACCTAGTAGTTGGACGGTGGAAATGATAAAATATGATCAAAAAGTTTGCGTAATATAATATACCTGAAAATAATCATTTTCAAGTATACTTGAGAGGAAGCTTGCTCTGTGTGTGTGTGTATATATATATATCACTCAGGTATCCATTTTTTTAATCGATTTTCACCTCAGGTATAGGGCATTACACAAACTTTTCGATCACATTTTAATATCTCCACCATCTAATTATTAGAACTATATGAATAGATCATTCATATAAATTTTCAGCCAAAATGGTGATCGTTAAGGTATGTATGGAACTAGATTAAATCAAAGGATGAAACAAATTTGTCAAATTTGAACCGTTCATACTTATAAATTTTAATTACAATTTTCAATGCTTTAACGATAATCAATTTGACTAAAAATTTACAAAAATGATCTACATATTATAAACTAAAATCTAAACGATCAAAATGTTAATATATATATATATATCAATTCAAGTGTTGATACATATTAACGTTATCCTTTATTGAAATAAACCCTTACGTGATCGTCACATAAGTGAATATAGCTACGTAGGAATGGAGTTCGAATTCTAGTAGGTACGCAAGTAATAAACTGTAACAAATTAAAAAGAAGAATCGAATATCGGCTGAATTGACGACTACCCAATAACATTCACCCACCACTTACACATATACGTACTGCTCAGTGATGACTCCGCCGCTCCTTCCATCAATCCATCTTCTGGAGAAGACTATACCTTCTCGATCGATACAGCCGTTTTTCTATATTTGCTTCCATCCCTAGCTAGCTAATCCATAACGTTACGTTATATATCTTTGTAATTATTTCCTACTTACGTACGTAAGTGTAACACCCAATTCGGAGATTAGATTCACTCTTACCTACGTATGTTTTGAAGGGACATTTGTTCGTAGTTTTTTTTCTTTTGTATCTTTCGTATCTAATAAACACCTCCTTAATTTGTTTAATTTGGTCAAAATGCCAAAGGAGTCTTCCATATATTAATTGAACCAGCCAGGGTTGTTACTTTTGATTCATAAGTTGAACTAGGGTTATGATCGAGTATATACACTATCAAATTAATGGCTAGATAAGTCATATACGTGTATATATTGGATTATATATGGAGCTAGGGTTGACTTTAACTAAAAGCTGCTAACGTTGGAGCCATTAGTTTACTTTGTTCAAGCATCTTGTATATGTTCACACAATAAAGTCTAAATTATACTTGATGATAGAAAACCCTATCTCCCAATTCTCTAGATCGACCTCTTCCTCCACCGCCTCATTCTTGTCCTCTTGTTTCTTCCTCTCTCTTTCTTTCTGCTTCTTATTCATCGATCTTTATTAGCTTCCTGTACCTAGTATATGTGCAGGTAGATCGAACTTAATATTAGAGCTAATTAATAAGATCGACTTCCTACAAGTTATATCTATCTACTGCGCCCTAGCTAGCTTGACCACTTGATCGACCAAAGCTAGATTGATAAACTGGATCATCAGAAACATGGGAAGCGGCCACTTCCTTCAAATGAATCGGAGAACAAAGATGAGGCTCCTCCCGTGGAGTGTCATCGAGATAGCTTCCCTGATTACTCAAGTAGATCTCAACATGATAACTCAGCCATGGTTTCAGCTCTGACTCAGGTGATTGCAAATACTCATGATCAAATTCCACTTCAAGCTGATCGTCAACTGCATGGAAACACATCAACCTCAGCTCTAAATCAAGTCCAGCAATCTCAGCCTGCACTTCTTCAAGATCAAGGTATTACAATACACACACACATATATAGATCGATATATGTTAGTTTGCGAATCGATCCAGCAGCTTAAATCAAGTACGTCCAGCTAGCAATTAGAAATGAAATGATCACATCATCTATCCAGGTTTCCATCATTGATCTCCACTAGGCAAAGTGATCCACGAATGTACTATTCTTGTTTTATATTTTTACCTGTGAACAGTTAAGTGCAATAGCTTAGCTAATTGGTCTTCTTAAATTATCAAATTCATTAACTCGATCAATCACTGATTAATGTAATATATAGATGGGGATGTAGGTTTCAAATAGTTATTCTGAAAGTAGAAAATCTGAATGTTTTAAAACGACATAGTAATCTCAAGAACATATATAGATTTTCAGCTGAAGAATAGAACATTTTCTTAGTCCTTTCTAATCTCTAGAAATGAAAATACATATATAGTAACGGGATATCTACCATAAAATTTTATTTTCAATTAATTGAATAAAATTATAACTTATTGTACAAGAACTGAATTATTACATTTAAAACAAAATTACTACTACTTTTTGTATCATTTACAAATTAACTATTGAACTAAATTATAATTTTGATAACAATCTCTTCTCAAATTAGTAAAAATGTACTCTTTGTGTACTTACAAAAAATTGAACAAAATTACACAAAAATAGTCTCATTTTACAACAATAACAACAAAACTATTAAATATAAACCCCTTTAAAAAAAAAATAACTATTGAATATAATTTAGGTAGATGCAACTTCACCTAGAATTTCCTTATAGTAACTAATATATATAGTCTTGACTAATTGACGGTCTTGTTGTAAATTGCATGTGTGTGTGTGTGTGTGAAGGGAGTATGAGAAGACTACAACACTATAGAGGAGTGAGGAGGAGGCCATGGGGGAAGTGGGCAGCTGAGATTCGCGATCCGAAGAAAGCTGCCCGAGTGTGGCTCGGAACTTTCGAAACAGCGGAAGCTGCAGCTCTTGCATATGACGAAGCAGCTCTCAGGTTCAAAGGAAGCAAGGCTAAGCTTAACTTCCCAGAAAGAGTTCAAGGGTCGATCACCCCTAGTAATACTACTAGTGGTCGTTACCTTACAACAAGTACTAGCACTACTGATCATGATCAACCATCTGCACCGTATAGTAATTTTCCAAGCATTAATGCTCATATTGACTATCATGAAGCACAATATCATGGCTCGCAGAGTAATGTACCAACGACGTCTTCTACATCTTCAGCCTCTTCCATGCCACCTCAACCTCAACATATGCTACAACAACAACAAGAAGATAGGCAGCTCTTAATGTTTCCGACGTCCTCGATGCCTCCGTTTGGTTCATCGTCGAGTTCATCTGATCCTCCTACCAAGTACAGGAGAGATTCTTCTGATGGCAGTCACTTTAGAAGATGATATATAGCTTGTCAATCCATGATATATACTAGGATCGGAGAGTTAAATTTGCATCATATGTATATATATCTTCGATGTATTTCTATGTACTCCGTATGACTACAGGTAAAAAGCCCTGCGAGCTATACAATTGCATTAGCCATGAGTTAGTTACTCGTTGCCCTCTTTGGATATTCTGTCATTTTCTTTACAAAACCCATCGCAATGAACAACTCAGAGGTAAAGGGTTCCTCATCAACAAATTAATGAAACAGGAGAATAGCTATTTTTGCGAAATCTTTGACGACCAATGAGTCGTTGGTAAAGGGTTCCTTTATTTTAAAGGTTAAGAGTGAGAAGTCATTCCTCAATTGTAGCCAAAAGGTGTTTCCATGTTCAAGTTGGAATATAGAGATATTAAGGTAGGTTCTTCCGATGCTTGGAAACGAAGAAAGTAGCAAAGTTATTTGACTTAAAAAAGTAGTGCTACTTCCACCAAAATCTTATACCAAACTCATGTCCCAGTCTCCACGCTAAAGTGTGGGTCAAATAGTCAACGTGTAGAACATCGACTGTAGACATTTTGTATAGATTCTTTTGTAGCTAACATTCCATTTCATTGCCGACCTGAACTGGTGTGTTTTGACAGGCCGCCTCCGAATCTTCAAACTTTACGGCTAAATTCACATTTATTAATCATACATCAGATGTATCAAGTACAAGAAGAGAAGATTTTACAAACAAAAAATTGTGAAAAATCCATCAGGCTTTGATATGAGCACATAACGAAATACATAATCATACAGGAAACGACCAATAGCTATAGCAACAGAACAGAATACAGAACTGGAAGGGTTGTAACGTTATTCATCTTTAATATGAGTAGGAACCAGTGTTACTACAATAGTAGCGGCATAGTCATTGAATCAGACCAGGGTTCCCGGTACTAGATAAGCCGATAAGAGAAGCATCAGGCAACCCCGTAATAGTACTCACAATGACTCATACCAAACCAAAGACCAGAAGAATAACAAGTTAATCGTCAGTCATCCCCTGACCCTGACCCTTTTTTCCATAAACGTTTTCTAAGCATTCTTTGGCTCTATGGACCTTTGACTGGAGATAAAAGCTTCCATTTTTGGCATTCCGCTCAAACAAGTTGTCATATCGCTGCAGAATTGAATTGTTTTAACACGAATCGTGAGTAACATTTCCAGATTAAATGAATTGATGCTCAAGTGGCGTTGAGACCAAAAGAGTTCAAAAGATAAAATAAAAAAGCAAACCTGCACGATCTCCTCCCATGATGCCTGCTCCGTGACACCTAAAACTTGCCTTGCCTCTCCTTCAGCCATAACTTTGCTCGCTTTCCTAATATTCTGTACTGCTTCATGAGCAACACCAGTCTTTGATGCATCTGCATTCAGTTATTTCAAATTCAACCTCAAATCTCAAAGAGCACACAGAATTGTGTAACACTACTCTGACTTATAAGATTAGATAAGATCCAATATCCTAAGCACTCAATTTGGGCTATCAATAGAACATACTCGTAAGAGCCTGACGGTATGCTTGAACAAAAGCCCTGGCCAACACTCCTGAGCCGACTACAATCAAATTAGCAAGAAGCTTTGCAGCCTATACACAAAAGAAACAAATACATTACATTGTTAATGGTGTCATGCAATTTGCACCATCTAAAACCTGATCTTCTTATAGAACATTAAGAAGGGTATCTCTTCATGTTATTTTTAGCTTTGTGTTGCAACAAGGAAAGGTCAAATATGGATCAGAGGGTAGATAATAAGGCCAATACCCAAAAGCTGAATAAGAAACTGATCAACTCTACGAAACTAATTGCTTTAATATACATACCATTGATGAAGACTGAGGAAACCAATAACACCCAGCAAGCGTCGGAACAGCACAACTGTGTCACGATCCAAGGATCCAACAATACCACAACAAACTCGTAAGATTTTACACTTAAAGATAAGCACCACGGATCGACAAGCGCCATCACATTCATCCCATTAGCTCAAAACCCCCTAAACAATCTACAGCAGCTACCGGGCACATGAATCACAACTTAGAAAAACGAAATGAGATAAAGCCTAACCACCGCAAGACAGCAAGGCAAAATTTCTACGTATCAACAACCACCCCCATTGACAGACCCAAAAAACTCACACAATTGAAAAACCATGAATTGAGATTTTGATGTTCCCCGAATCACAAACGTTAGAGGTCTATCGATTCCTATCAGTCAATAACATCCTTAATCAAATAGAATTGCAAAGATAGCTGAGAATACATAAAAAAAAAGGATCATACTTTTCGATCAAGCGCATATTACAGAATCAAATTTCATTATATCAAGGGAGCAATTAAAACAAGAAGAACCCAGAACTAGGAGAAAGATAATCAAATTAATTGAAAAGCATAAGTGAAGATAGAGGGAGTTGCTTACTGATTGAATTTGGGAATGAAAAGCCTGGGGTTGTGATTGTAGAACAAACAAATATTTTGGGGGTTTAAGTCTCCAGAAACAGCCAGCGCGATACAAGCATCTATTTTGGAGAAAGGATGGTAGCTTGGGAAGACGACATTATTGGGCCGACTATTCAATTTGGGCTTTGCTTGGGAAAAGACTCGGTGACTCAGTCCACTACCATTAACGATTCTTCTTTTCTTTTCTTTTTTAAGGAGAGTTAAATTGTTTTTTGACGTACAATGACGTCAAAGAATTTGTAGTTCTATAGATGCTTGTATATATTGAGTGGTGTGGATGAAAATGGAGAAGGGAAACCTGAGAGAGGCTGAGATGAATATCAGTAAAAACTGGAATCTAGTACAAAGAAGTGTATTTGATCGTCACATACTCTTAGAATGGAACAACTCAAAAGTAAATGTATGTCATTGTCAAGGAAGGGTTAATTTACCACGACCTAGCTAGCTACGATCATATATTATTACTAATTCGGGTGAGACAGTTCAAGGTTTCGATGGGAATCATGGATATAAGCATGTTTTTTTTAGGAAGGATATAATTAAGCATGGTTAAGTAAAGAGTACAAGATTGTCAATGTTAATTCGCAAGAGCTGCGTGCTCTTGATCAATCAATAGGGACACAGCCACAGTCTGCAAATGCTAGCTCGATCATCGATCCATCATCAAAAGATTTGGCTATTATAATCCGGAGTTGGTGGGTCCAAGAACTCCAAGTCTTTAGGTAGTGAGTCGTGCTTTAACCTGGCCAAGAAAATGAACAATTCCCAATTAATTACAGCGGAGGCAGGTTGAAGAATCATCTTCTCAAGCATAGGTGAAGAATTCGAAAGCACAAGTCTCATGAAATCTATTTCACCTTTGTTACCAGCAAATCCCGTTATTCTAACATGTCGTAGTTGTGCGAATGCGCCATTCTTGCGGTCATCTTGCCAAGACAACAAGTCCGCTACTTCTTCCTCATCTCTCTCTCTCTCTCTCTTTGTTGGCCGAACTACAAAAGATCAATATATGTACAGTATGTGTATGTCAATAACCATGCATCTATTTTCGCTACACACTTTGATATTATTAGGGTTACGTTTGAAGCTAGCTCACCGAAATTTCTAGTTAATGGAGAGCAGGGGCGTTTAAAAGCACAAATCTGATGAAGTCTACTTCAGTTCTGACACCCGAAAAGTCAGTTACCTTCAAATGTCGCAGTTGAGTACTGAATGCCTGATTCTCATGTAACCATGGAGCTGCTTGTTTGCGAATCTACATAAAAAAAATTGCAAATGTATTGTTGATAGTCGCATATTTATGCATCTATTCGGTATTTAATTTGTTCCCTGTATTTAGTTTATTGTTATTAATCGAGTGAATTAATTATGTTTATTTGGCTTTAGGTGTTTTGGAGATTAATGGAGAAAAGGAGTTTAAATGATATATTTGGAGAGCTTCTTGGCGAGGAACTGTCTGGCGAGGGATATATGCAAGTGAAGATGGGTTTAATGACTGCAATTATATATGCCTTGGCGAGGAGATTACGTACGTTGGTGCTTGGCGAGCAAAGTTGGTAAGAGAGGAAGTAGAAGTGGATTTGGACTTGGAGACTAAAAGAAGAATAATAAAGAAAGAAGTCTAATTTGAGTGGAAGTCATGCACGTGGGCTAGCTTGATAGCCAAGTTGCATGCATATATATATAGCTAGCTAAACATAATAAAAAGGTACGCACGGCTTGGGGCTGGAATTCTTGGGAGAAGAAAGAGAGAAACAAGAAGAAACAAAAACAAAGGGAAGATCTCATGCAAGAAGCCTAACCCGATTCCGTTGTCGTCAAGAGTTTATTCTTTTTCCTTTATTTTATTTATCTTTCATGAACTCTTTGATTTTATTATTTATGACTTTTAGTAGCTAAACTCATTGTTGAGGGGTTGCTTGAAGCCCCGTACATGAAGTCTTTTTAATGCATACACTTTAATTTAGTTTTGCATATTTTATGAATGAGGTTTCTTTCTCTGAATGATCACCGTATGAATTCTTGTATGTTTGTTTTGGTGGCCAACTTAGTATGCATTCTAGGGTTCTAGTTTCATGAGATACGGGCGACTGAAGATAATTTCTTCCACCGGATTCTCTATAGTGATACACCGATTTTACCGTCGGGAGATTGAAATCCATAGGTCTAGCGAGACACGCCCATAGTGTACTCGTGAACCATTGTAGCTTCTCAAACCTTTTCTAGAACTTAATGCTTTCTTCTTTGTAAACCTTGGAGTCCATGACTATGGGTTCAATAGAGGGATAGATGTAGGGGAGGTCCATGACAAACTTGCATAGGCATAAGGATTAGGTAATAAGATGTGGTTGTAACGATCAACTCTTCCTGGGAACTTTCATTCATTGAATATGTGCATTAGATTAAGTATGTGTTAGATAGATGGAATGACGGTGGTGGATTGCATTCCTCTTAACTCTTTAATCATATAGTTTAAGCCCATTTGCATTCATTAGCATATTTACTTTCAGCAATTATTTTCTGCATTAGCTGTAGCTTCGCCGATTTATTTCGGTAACCAAATCAACTCCGAATACCCTCAAATTTTGTGTGGTAGTCCGTCACTGTGTCTAGTTCATTGTGTCAAAATTTCGTAGCATTTGAGTCTGTATAGCTTAGGTTCGCATACCATTAGTGTTCTGTAGTCGAGTCTGTCAGCATAGTAGTTTGTTAGGATTTAGTTTCACCAATTCCTTGTGTTCGATAACCCCTATTTATCTTACTACATTGATATATCCAGGTTATGAATAGGGTATCTTTGAGAGGTGTTAAACCGCCTTGTCAAATTTTGGCGTCGTTGCCGGGGAATTGCTTAATTCTAAGTCCTAATAGAGTCTGTAAATTTAACTTGCATATTAACTTTTGTATATTATGTATTCTAACTTTGTGGTTTGTTCAAGTTGTTCAATGGCAGGTCACTCAAATGAGGAATGTGCATATTTTCCATATCAAAGTTATTCCACCATGCAAAGTGAATACTATACACCTCCTTATACTCCTACATGGGATGATCACTCCGGCTATGACTATCCTCAACAATCAGATGATACAGAGCAGCGATTGATGAGTATGTTACAGCAGATTATGGTGGATAAACAAAAAGAAAGAGAGGAGAATCGTGCTTTTATGCAGGAGATGAGTGCTTTGTGCCAAGAACTCAAGGCCACAAGTCAACGAAACGGTAAAGCAATCAACTTGCTTGAGCAACAAACAAGCCAAATACAACAAACAATGGCTCAAGTCAACATAGAAGGACTCCCCAGCAACACTCTTCCCAACCCAAAGAGGCCATATGTAGCTCATGTTATGACTTTGAAGAGTGGGAAGGTGTTGGAGACAGTTCCAACAATCAAGAAGCCAAGAAGAAAGTGGGAAGAGCCTGTAATAGAACAAATTGTGTTTGATGAGTCATCAAAAGTCAATCCAGGAACCCCAACTCAACCCGTTGAGAATGCACCTGGAATGAAAGTTGTGCCAAAACCGAAACCAACTCGGGTATGTCCTTTATCTTCACCTTTGATTACCACTAATGTGCATTTTCCTAGCACGTTAAGAAAACTAGGGAAAGAAGAAAAATACAAGGAAGACCATCTTGACGAGGATTATCTTCAATATGGATGGGGTGAGGATACCCTCAAATTTTGTGTGGTAGTCCGCCACTGTGTCTAGTTCATTGTGTCAAAATTTCGTAGCATTTGAGTCTGTCTAGCTTAGGTTCGCATACCATTAGTGTTCTGTAGTCGAGTCTGTCAGCATAGTAGTTTGTTAGGATTTAGTTTCACCAATTCCTTGTGTTCGATAACCCCTATTTATTTTACTACATTGATATATCCAGGTTGTGAATAAGGTATATTTGAGAGGTGTTAAACCGCCTTGTCAATTGTTCGTACTAGCTAGTCTAATTAATATTAACATAGTCGTCTCAAACTTCTGAACAAGTTACTAGTTTGGTTGATCGGCTACATGCATACAATATAATATAAATCAGTAACTTACCGAAATTACTAGTTCTCGTAGAGCAGGCCGGTGAGCTTCTGAGGAGGCACATTGCAGCTAAAATCTCTTTCAGATTATTCAAACATATGCTTAAAGAAAGAAACCTCAGACTTGGACATGGTTTAGGCAGCTTCTCCGGCATGGTGTCGATAGCGCACTAGAATAAAAGAAAAGATCAATTTATGCATAAAACAACGAATTCAGATGGGAAGCATGCACGTACGTGTGCTCGATCAAACTTTCTCATAGGGTTTTTGCCCTTTAGGGTTTCGGGCATGCAGTTACCTCTAGAAAGCTGTCCTTAAGTGTGAGCCTCTCTATACGAGGCAGGCTGTAGAAAAACTCGAGAATTTTGGTGGAATTCGTAAAACCTCGATCTTCGGTCTATTGAAACATGGACAAGATTAATTGTTGTGTGCTCCAGTTCAAAATCCTTGAAACAACTAACAGCAAGCTCAAGGAATTGGACATTTGGTGCATCAATCTTGATATATTGTGTCACAGTTGGCCACCAAGTAACTTATATTTATTTTCTCCAGCCGAGGACTGCAAGCAATCATTTGTTCCAACACGTACTTCTTGGTCCACAAAAAATCTTCGAATACAAAGGCTCTTCAACATCCCGAAACCTATTAGTGACGTCGATGATGATGATGAAGCCTGCAACTTACAGTTGTACAACTCTAAATGAGTCAAAGCTTGACAAGAAAACAATCTGGAAGAGATTCTTTGGAGTGGTGTGAAAAAAGATGAATAGAGGAATAGGACACAGTAGATTATATTGGCTGGAATATTTTCATTCATGAGTAGCAAACTACATATATATCAAAGCTAGCTATCGTACTGTACTATACAAGACGTGTACTACAATATGTATACAAGGAAGTTAATCTCCTAATACTATTACAATAATTACAGAAGATCTACTTTCCTACATGGTGGTATAAAGAAAACAGTAGATGCTTCCCAGTACAAACTCTTTGATGGACTTTATTGATAAATAAAGGATCCATTGATCAATTTGATCAGGTTCTATAAGATTTCCAGAAGAAAACTTGAAGGTGCATATTGGTCCATTATGACGTGACAGAACATGAGAAATGGTATTAGTGTTAGTGACGTCATTCTCATCACCAAACACAAGAGATGGAATCTCCGTCCATTTGTTCCTCCAATTTTTCGAAAGAACACTAGTCCTCGCTGTCTCTTTGATTGGCAAATAGGACAGTATTCGATCAGTAATATCAGTCCCTAAGTAGCTTATTTTTCCAAACTCCATCCCGTTTATTGTTAGGGTGGTTTTCTTTGGATCTGATCGAGAGATATATTAAGCGCGCAGGCAATTAATTAGAAACAAGAAGATCGAGAAGAACCTCCGATCTTTCAGAAATTGAAACAAGAAGCTGCTAGAGTTCGAAAAATAGTCATGGATAGGTTAACAATATATAAATCCTATATATATAGATCATATCAAGTGCAAAGCTTCGCACTGAAATTTTAGTGTGAAGTTTAATTTTACATAAAATTGACGAAATAATTTGATCATTGGAATTAATCATTTTTTAAATACACATAGAAGGATTTTGCCTGCGAAATTTTAACCCAATCAAAGATGTTTTGACCATTTGATCACACATTCAAAATTTGAGCTAAATCGGACAACCTATGTGCATTGTTAAACAATGCGACGATCAAATGGTTAAAACGTCTCTGATTAAGCTGAAATTTTTCAGACACGATCCTTGCATATGTATCTAAAAGATGATTGACTTGAATTATCGAATTACATTGTCGATTTTGTGTAAAATACAATTTCACACAGAAATTTCAGTACGAAGCTTTGCACTTGATAGAAACTAACACACACACACACACAAAAACATATAGAAGCTCTATGCAGTCATATTGTTGCGACTGACATAAATTATCTTTATAAGGGACAATTACATATAAGGTCATATACATAAAATGTATACCAGATAAGGTCACTCTACAAATTTATCACAAATAAGGTCACCTAACATAAAACTTAAAACATATAAAACCTTAAAATTTAATCTATTTACATGTATGTTATCGTATATAAACATAAGAATCCCTCTCTCTCCAAAATTCAGTCACAAAATTGCCATTTTCTACCCAAAACCCTAGCAGAGCAAATCCCTCTCTCTCATCTTCATTCGTAGCCCTCACCGCACACACCGCCTCTTCAGCACGCCGTCGCCACCGAGAGAAGTGACTTCTCCCCCGCTTAGAACCTCAGCCTTCGTCTCCTCGGCTTCCTTGACTCACAACAATCTCACTCTCCTCTCGATTGCGTTTTCGTCACCCCCATTTGCTGCGACGCCGCTACCAAGCTCTCCGACGCTCGCCACTAACCTCGCCAATCGGTACAACTCTCTCTCTCTCTCTCTCTCTCTCTCTCTCTAATCTATATATTATTACCTGGATTGCTTTGATAAATCATGTGATTGCAGGATCTAGGGTCTGTTTGTGTTAAAAATCAGTGGTGTGTTTAGGTTGTTATGCAATAGTGTCAATGATAGTATGTGGTAATGTATATGTTAGTCTGTAGTAGTGTATATAGATTTGTGTGCTTTGTTTGCTATGCAGTAGTGTCTACGATAGTTTGTGGTAGTGTGTATGTTAGTTTGTAGTAGTGTATATTGGTGTGCTTTGGTTGTTATGCAGTAGTGTCTACGATAGTCTGTGGTAATATGTATGTTAGTCTGTAGTAGTGTATACAGATTGGTGTGCTTATGCAGTAGTGTCTACGATAGTATGTGGTAGTGTATATATTAGTCTGTAGTAATGTATACATATTGGTATACTTTGGTTGTTTACGAAAAACTGATTTTCTTTTTTATAATAATGGTGTTGACATGCAGAGCAACACCGATAGTGATCAGAGACATGAATTCAAGTCGAAAAGGAAACATAATAGGGTGACAGAACCTATCAATGACGGACGTGAGTTGAGGTCGAAAAAAAGACATGATAGGCCTGCAGAACCAGTGAAACGCCAACTGAGGTCTCAGAAGGATGTTGTTGTAGCCAGAAAAGGTAAAGGAAAATCACCATCTTCGTTGGTCAAAGCTGTGAAGGGCAAAAAGAGGAAGACGACGAACCAGGACGCTCAGTTCGACTATGAAACAGGAAGAAGGCAACCGAAAGCATCAAAGTCTAAGTAGTAGTATAGTGCTTTTTGTTGTGTTAGGGTATGATGTAGTACCATATTGTTAGGGTCCGATGTAGTACAGAACAGTAGTACCTACCATGTTTTAAAGTAGTACCCTGAATATTTTGGAGTAGTGCTTACTAGAGACAACAGTAGTACATTATGTTACAGAACAATAGTACTTACCATGTTTTGAAGTAGTACCCTTAATATTTTGGAGTAGTGCTTACTAGAGACAACAGTAGTACATTGTGTTACAGAATAGTAGTACTTACCATGTTTGAAGTAGTACCCTGAATGTTTTTGGAGTAGTGCTTACTAGAGACAGCAGTAGTACATTGTGTAACAGAATAGTAGTACATTGTGTTACAAAATAGTAGTACATTATGTTACAGAACAGTAGTCGCCCAATGTTTCTCTCTCTCTAAAATTTTGAAGAAGACGAAGAAAGAAAAACTAATATATAGGGCAGAATTTGGAAAGACAGAAAACATGAAATAAAAAAAGTGACCTTAATTAGGATAAAAAGTGTAAATGACCTTGTATGTTAAATATAGTCTCTAATTGACCTTATATATAATTTCCTATTCTTATAAAGAGGTTATTCCTAAGGATAAATTACCATATAAGGTCACTATTCTAAGACATTTACTAAATAAGGTCACCTCATAGTTTTATCACAAATCAGGTCACTATGTATAACTCCCTGACCTTGAAATTAACCTTATTTACGACATATACAATCCTATATAAACAACATATCATACCACCTACCATACTATTCTTTCTCATCTCAATTCTCTCACATCTCTCTCTCTCAACAGAAACCTTAAGAAAGCTTCATAACTCCATCACTGTCGTCCCAAGAACTTCAACGCTGCTATCTCAAAAGCTCCATCGCCGCGTTCCTTCATCCACGCTCAGTCGCCACCTCATGTACCTCCCTCCACGCTTGGCCGCGCTTTTCGTTGTCGTCGTTGTCGTCTCTCTCTCTCTCTCTCTGGCCTCCACGAAATACCGCACTTAATCAAATCAACATGCTTATCTCCTCCTATAGGTACTCCTCTGCCTCATTTAAGCATGAATTTTTTTTGTTCTATGGTTTATGTATGAAGATATGTGATACTGTGATTTAAGATGGCGTTGAAGATCTATTTGTATGCATGAAATTGTATTTTCAGATGAGGATGACGTTAGTAATGTGGTTGATTGTCTCTAGTAGTATTTTTGAATTCATAAAGTAGTAATTTCAGATGTGATGATGCTAGTAGTGTGTTCGATGGCCAGTGGTAGTGTTTTGGTATGGCCAAAGTCGTATCTTTAACTCTGATGATAATACTAGTGCATTTGGTGGTGTGTGACAATACTTTTGCTAATGTAAACTAGTACGTTATGTTTAACCTGAAGTACTATATTTTGTTGCGTGAAGGACACTCTTGATGATAAATAAAATGATGTAGAAGAAGATGAGGAGGACAACACCAAAAAGGACAACATCACTCTCGATGTGGTAGTATACTCTGGTTGTTACAGTAGTATATTTAGCCAACTGCAGTAGTATGTTTAGCTAACTATAGTAGTATGTTAAGCTAGGAAGCCAACGAACAAAGACAAGCATTCAGGGTACGTACTCAACTGGAAAGAGGCAACAAAGAGCAGCAAAGCCCAAGAAGTAGTTAGCATTCTATCTGTAGTATTTGCTTATGTTGTAGTGTGTTTTTCAAATGGTTGTAGTGTGTTTTTAAAATGGAAGTAGTATGTGTATTGTGATGTAGTAGTATGCTTGATACACAACAGTAGTATGTTTAAATGATTCAAAGTACTGATCTTGGGTAATGTGATGATACATTGATGAAAAAATATATTAGTCAAGTTTGATATCTATTGCGACTTAATGATTCGACTTAATGTTAGTTAGTTTGATATCAAGAAAGATTATGTTAAATATACTACCTATAACTAACAAACATACTGCGTGTGACTAGTACATGTACAACATCTTCAGTCAACTTCGGTAACACTAAACCAACACATAAAACAAGTAAAATATGTCATTTGAATGAAAAGGACAAGAATATACTACTTAAAGTTGACAAAAATACTAAAATTGTTATGTAAATAGACTAGACATGTCCCATAAAAAATGTATAGCTCTTCACTCTAAACATACTACATGTGACTAACAGATACACTACCGGTGACTAGTAAATATACTACATCTTCATATTTTAGTTGCCAGGACCTTTTGTGCAAGTTTACTCGTCGTTCCTCCCAACCTCGTCATATCGACCACATTTAATGAGTCTTGTCTTCTCACCTTCTATAGAAGTCTTCATACAAGGTAGTCATTGGACTTCCGGATGAGATTATCGTCAAATGTGGCTTCACATTGGGAGCTTTGTTAAATGCATCATTCAATACATAGAATTCATTAGCTATGTATCTGCAAATCAAAGAGAAATTGCTCACAGACCAGTACTAGTATATTTAATAGTTATTAGTAGTATATTTAGCCAAAAGATGTAGTATGTTTAAGTGCAATAATGACAAAACGCTAAGGAAAGTCACATAACAGCAAAAGTGTATGTTTAAAGGCTAGTAGTAGTATGTTTGCTTAACAAAGGTAGTACTATTACATAATACATCAAATTCTTTGTGATGAAACAAAAATCAACAACATCAAGCACATAAAAACATATAAAACAACGAAACAATAAGTTAGATGAAAAAAAACATGATTGTTTGGTCGTTGTAGGTGCACTTGATATACAAATTTCATTCCATGGCTAGTTCCTAGTTATATGCAAAGCAAAGAGAAACTGTAAAATAAAATACATGAGTAACAACACTAGTATATTTCATAGTCAACATTAGTATTATTAGCCAACACTGATAGTATGTTTAACTGCAAACAAACACAACAACACAAGCATCTAAAGACATTTTGAAAATGAACAAGGATCACATGTACCTGCTGGTCATGTGACCACAATCATTGTTCACACACAAACTAAATAAGCATGCTGACAAATCCAAACTCAATAAGCAAATTCAGGTGTGGTTTCTCTTAAATTAGGCATTTCATCGAACACTTGGTATGCATGGTAATTTAGATAAACTGAAATCGAAATTTCAAATTGAAATTGAAATTGAAACCCAGCAAATTCAAAACAACTAACAACGAATAATTGAAAAGTGATTATAAAACAAGATCGAACTCACTGAAAGCACCGGCGTCATCTCTCTCCCGAGTCTCGACGGTTGTTGTCGACATCATATTTCTCGTCATCATTGAGGTGGCTTCTACAATTCGTGGCTCTCTCTTTCTCTCTCTAGAGTTCTCTGTGTTTGGAGAGAGAGAGAGAGAGCGCCATGAGTAGAAAAAATTAAAATGACCTTATTTAGGATAAAAAATGTTAGCAACCTAAATGGGAAAATAAGGTCTCTAAGAGACCTTAAATGTAATTTGTTATATTCCTAAATGGAGGTTCAGTTAAAAATCAAGCCCAAAAATTAAATAAAAATATTAAATAACTTGTCTAATTGTGATAATAATTATTCAAACTATAAAGCATAAATACGAATTAGTATATATTCTCAAACTCTAATACGTGATATCCATAATAAAATATAAATCGTATCAAAATATTATAAAAGGTATTAATTTTATTTCTTTGTAAATCACATTATATTTTTGTAATACCAGCAATTATTACTTTATGGAGGTCACTTTTATACATATGGGACAAAAAAAGTTTATAACTTATTACAATGTGGAGGTTATTCCCATTTATAACTGGTCTCAAGTTGAGACCGAGATTTTTTATCACTATAAAGAGGTTATTCCTATATGAAGTATTCTTAAATCGAGTTTCTATTGTATATATAGGGAACTCTTCCAATGAGGACCCTTATAACGAGGATTTGATTAGTACATTTTATAAAATTGTCGTAAAAGTCATTTTTCGATAACATTTTTATAAAGTTAACCTTTAGATGTTTAGATATTGATGAGTAGATCATTTCTACAAACTTTCATCCAAATTAAAAATTGTTAAGGTATCGAACAAGATCAAATCAATAAACGAACCAAAAGTGTCAAACATACACCGTTCATGTTCATAAATGATAAATCTTGATTATGAATGACTTAACGATTTTCAATTTTCGTGAAATTTTGCATGAGTAATCTACTCATCATTATCTATCTCACCAAGGTGGATTTTTCAAAATATAAAGAAAAAATGGGTTTAATGAGAAGGTACTCGCCAAGTGTTCATTATAAGGGTTCTCAATGAAGAATTTTCCTATATATATATATATATATTGAAAAGTAGACCTTACATACGTTATTCGTAAATTTAAATTAACATACCGAGTTGAACAAATTTAATGGAGCCAGTTTGATATTATTTTATGACTTTAATGGAAAACTTTTGCGAATGCGATGTGAGGATTGGGGAAGAAGAAGGGAGACTACTTAAGGGTTTTAGAGCGTCTCTAATGGGACAAATCATAGATTAAATTTGAATTTTTCTACCCCATTCATGTTCCCTATTAGGGTCCTAAAATATGAAGACCCTTAGAATCAGAGCTCCTAAATTGAAGAAGAGAGAAAGAGGTTCCTAAAGTTTTTGAAATAATTAATTGAAGTAGTTTATATATAATCAAAATAATTTACATGATGATTATTACAATTTATAGAATTTAGTTTATTAAATTTTTTATTATTTGTATTTGGGTCAAAATACATTATTTGTAAATCAAATAATTTTCAAACAAAAATATTATAAATTCAAACCTGTAAATCAATAATTTTGAAACTATTTAAGGAGATTTATTCTCCGTAACTTCCGGTGTGTGTTTTGTCCTAGTCAGATACGATTTAGTCTAGATAGAGATAAAGAGAATCCATGTTTTATAGGGACATTGATGTAACCGATTGTATCAACCTATATATAAGACATTCCATCAATGAAAGAGTTATAGTTTTCAGTCTATCAAATATTCATCTACAACACGTTATCAGACACGCTCTGATTTAATAGTCAGCTATCACCATAAAGAAAGAAAGAAAACCCAACCCTAACAACCAAGCCTCCACCACCAGCAGCAACTCTTCTCCACCGTCGATCTCAACAAATTCGGCTCCTCTTCCTCGATTCCGGCAATCCTCATTGTTAAGCACACGCTCCAACAAATCTCTACATTCACCAAAATTGCTCGACTTCCAAAGAACCGATTTATGCGAGCTATTCCTCAACGTCGTCCAAATTTTATACCAATCATACAGAGCAGTTTTTAAAGAGTGTTTTGGAAACGCGTTTTAGGGTGCGTTTCAGAGCGAGGCGGGAGAAAAACCCCCTTAGGCGTGTGCAAAAGGGTGCAAGTCACCAGAAGTGTTGTTTTTGACGACGAGACATGTGCTTTCGGCACCGGAAAACGACAAATTTTTGTTCAGGGTTCTTCTTTCTCATGGTTTTCTGATCAAATCTCCTAGGTTTGTCATAATTTTCTCTATCAGTAAGGGTTTATTGATACGAGAGGTTGGATTTCATAGAAAATTTTGGGGATGGACGGGTAGGTATAAAGGGAATCTGGGCGTTTGATTATTATCGATTACAGTCAGATGTGTTGTTGTGTTGGCCTAGGTGTTTGACTAGAAGTGGGGAAGGGGGAGATGTGAAAGAATGTAGGGTTGTTATGGAATCTTATTCTTATAAGAGAAAACTTAATTATCAAATATATGTGAGAAGTCACTTATATTAAGTTTTTAAATAATATTTATCTATAATCTATTAATTTGTGAATAATTTTAAATTTTAAAAATCCATTATATATATTAATTATGCTTCTTTAATACATCATATCAAAGGTTTACGCCTTTGCGACTTGAGGCTTACGCCTCGTCTTGGCGAACCAAAAAAGCTTCGTTTCATGCTTTCGTCTTTGAAAATATTGATACCGACATAACACCGATCGAGAAAAAAAAAATTAAACCGTCAATCTTTAGATCTAGGAATAAAACTTACTTCTTGCAAAATGCTAGATCTTAGGATCATGATATTGTGATTTGTGATTATTGAATATCTATGCCCTAGTTCCTATGGACACATACTTCTATCCATGGAGTATGAGTAATGGTCCTGGAGGAGTCATGGTTTAGAAAAAAAAAACGATACTATGTGATGGTTAATCACAGTTTCTGGGTGTAGTTTTGAGCCACCTTTTATTGATGATCAATTTTATGTCCATACCTCATAGATCACATTTTTATTCATTAAAACTTAATGTTAGTGATCATGGTTTTTCTATCGATACTAATAAAATCTCTTTGTATTTTGTAGATGGGTTTGAATGAGCCGGTCAGGCCAGAGTTTGACATCCTTGATGGGTCTCCGATGTAGTTAACACATTCATTGGAAAGAGACTTAACAACACCATTCAACCCATTGGGGCAAACATTATTCCACCATTAGAGGAATCAAAAGGTTAAGCCCTCATATTTTTGAGGCGTCATATTCATCCAACACTCAAGAACCAATATTTAAAGAAAATTGATCCCTTGGATCTGTAGGATGCTTTGAAGAAACACTTCGATAATATGCATGATGCACAGCTTCCTAAGTTAACTGCAAGATAGGAAACCCTTTGGCTTCTGGATTTTTCAAAGATCCAAGATTACAATCGAGTGATGTTGGATCTGCAGTCTGAGTTGAGCTTCTGTGGGGTGGAAAAGTTCGAGAACGACATGATTGAAAAGTCGTTAAATACCTTCCTAATCTCTATGAGCACTCTTGCTCATCAGTACCGGATCGAGTATGAATAGGGGAAGATCTTTACCTTCAGTGATCTCATCAATAGCCTAGTTAAAAAAGAAAGGCATCATGAGATCATTCTTAATAATAACTCAAGACCGGCTGGTACTAAAAAGCCTGAGAGTTACAAAACTGGAGCAAATGCCCGTAAGGACAAAAAGAACGTTCATTTGAAACCTTATAATTGTGGCAAACAAGCTCCACGTGGAGGAGAGCACTACAACATTTTTACCCATTGCCGGCGACTTTTAAGTCGCCGGCAATGTTTTTGGACATTACCGGCGATTTTTGCCGGAAAAATCGCCGGTAATGTCTTTTTTTTTTTTTTTTTTACATTACCGGCGACAAAAAATCGCCGGTAATGTCCGTCGCCGGCAATGCCTCGATGGTAATGTAAAAAAAAAAAAAAAAAAACGACATTACCGGCGACATACATTTATGTCGCCGGTAATGTAAAAAAAAAAAAAAAAAAAAGACATTACCGGCGACATTAATTATGTCGCCGGTAATGTCTTTTTTTTTTTTTTTTTTACATTACCATCGAAGCATTGCCGGCGACGGACATTACCGGCGACAAAAATCGCCGGTAATGTAAAAAAAAAAAAAAAAAAAAGACATTACCCGGCGATTTTTCCGGCAAAAATCGCCGGGTAATGTCAAAAACATTGCCGGCGACATAAAAGTTGCCGGCAATGGGTAAAAATGTTGTAGTCGAGGATGGCGTAGGCATGGCCAAGACCGCAGCCAAAATCTAACTTGGCATCGAGATCAGAACGCTAACTCCAACAAGAACCAATCTGGTTCAGGTAATGATGGGGAAATGCATTCCAATTCCGTGAAATTCACCTGTTATCAGTGTGGTTCAACAAAACATATGCACAGGCAGTGTCGTGCTAGCAAAGAAATCTAGAACATCTACAAGAGGCACAAGCAGTACTTGGCTCAAGAGTCCAACTTTGCTGGAGATTTCGAGATGGATGCTGACACAAATCTTGTGATTGTAGAGGACAAGTAGACGGGCCTAGTTACTCTGGATTTTGAATATGCGGTTATCTCTGTAATAGAATCAAGTTTTTGGTTTGGTTTTGGCTTGTGTTTCTGCCATTTATTTTTTTTAGACTATAGTCTTGGTTTTGATTTGATTTTTGGATAAGAACACCTATGATGTGATTTTTCTAGTTGGCAAGTAATGGAATTTTCCCTATTTTTTGGCATATGAAAGTGTTAAGAATATTATTTCACTACCAATATAGTGTATGGTTCGATGTTTACATTAATATATGGAAAAATGACACAACAATATAGTAAAAAGAGACATAAAGAAGAGGATGTTGTTGATCTCGGGAACCTTCGATCTATCGAAGATTTCATTCGATCCATCGAAGGTCGCCCTCGAGTCAGTTTCTGTGATTTTCGATCCATCGAAATTTTTTATACAAACACCTTCAATTCATCGAAGGAGTGTCTCGGGTCAAGCTCTTCGATCCATCGAATCCTAGTATCAAAAAATCAGAATTCTATTTTGAGTTTTCTTCGATCCATCAAGGATTTCTCTCGATCCATTGAAGGCTATACCCGGTTTGTGGTGTTCTTGATGTATTTTACATCGATTTTATCGAAAAAGGATCAGAAAATTTCAAATTTTTTTGTTGAAAAATTGTTGGTCTAATACGACCATCCTGCAATTCTACACCAGATGTGGGTTTACATCAGTTTCTGTCATATCATATCAACACTCAACAATGGTCACATCCCTATTCAAATCTCTAAGTGTTTACTTAAAGTGTCCGCCTGATCCTTATTTAAAAATTCATTTATTTACATTATTTTGTAGATGTCTTAAGGCGAGATTGAGTGTCTTGCAGATAGTGGTACTACCCATACCATTCTGCAGAATATGCAACTGTTTGTGTATCATTTTCCATACAAATCTTCAGTGATTACCGTGATAGGTGTAGAGCCGGTTATTCAAGGACGTGGTTCAGCAGAATTTCTGCTGCCTCATGGTACAAGAGTGTTTATCATTGATGCCTTATACGCGCCAAAGAACAATCAACCCTTGCTAAGTTTCAAGGATATTTGCGCTAACGGTTTCTACTTGGAAACATATTGTGAGAATAGACAAGAACTATTGTGTATTATCTCTGTTGAATGTGGCAGCAAGCACATTTAGAGAAGTTTTCAGATATTCATAGTGGTTTATATCTAACTACGGTTTAAATTATTGAATCCAATGTCATGACTCACAGGACTTCGTGTGACTCGAAATCATACAAGCTTTGACATTTTTAACTGAGACACTCAGGTCATGACATGATGATCAAAATATTGAAAAACTCTCATGGTCATCCATTCTTTAGAGCGAAGAAGCATGTGAGAATACCTAAATTCATCGGTTTAGATGTTGAGGATGAGACTACTCCTCTCATTCTTAGCTCGGTCTCCAAGACGAGTGCAGCACAATCCCGGTAAAATACCATTATGGCGCCATGCGTTATCTCACCAAATTCATATGTTGCAATCTCTTATCACTAGTAGAAAAAAACTATTAGACAACTGTTATAAACTGTTGTCTGATTGATATATCTGTTGTTGTCTATCTAACAGTTGTCTGATGAAAAAACTCAGACAACTGTTATTACCCATTTGATCCACCTTTAACTACAGTCTAGCTAATAAAAGACAGTTGTCTGAATGTTATTACAAAATCACGTGTTCCAGAAACGATGTTATCTGATGTATCAAGAGACTAAATATTTTTGAAATGTGACATTGTCTAATTAGAAGAGAGACCATATATTTTTTTTTTTAAGATGCTTGATGTAGAAATGAGACAACCAAATTTCACTAATGTAGTTGGTTTTGTACTAGTCAAATAACAGTTAATGAAACATTTATGATCGTTCAAATTTTAATATTGTTCATTCATATATCATTATAAATCATATTCAACATAATCATTCTACCCGCACATAAAACAAAGATATACTACAACTAATTTCATTTAGTTACTTAAGATCCGTAAAAATATCTAATACATTTAACTGTGTCAAATCGGATTGTGCGTGCATTTTTATGTAGCTCTTTATGACGAACTATGCTCACACCGCCTTCATGACATTTTCATTTACGGACCTGTAAAGCCAATTCAAGAATTAGTTAGTGATCTAACTAGTTTCAAACAATGAAGCTTGAGATGACAACAAGTAAAATGAAGGTTTTGCATATGTGGAATTATCTAAAAATACATCATATATCATTTCTCCACCACCTAGATAATGTGTGAAAATTAACAGTCAGCTCTAAATTAACATATTCCACTACTATGTTAGAGTTAGAAACAAAACTACAATACAAGAACTGAACTTTGTGAGAACAACTGCAAAATAAGAAATTATCAAAAAATAGTGGCATGGAAGATAATTGATCACTCTTGTCGTATAACTTATAAGCCTACACATCTGAGACATTAATCGGAGAATATCACTTCATAAATTTTCGCATAAAGCTAGATGCACTACATGAGGTAATATTCTAAACTTCTAACCTTGTGAGAATGAGCAACAAAAAGTCTAAGGCAGCACCAACCGCAATTGCAACTGCCAGAGGTGTCGTGACACCAACAATTGTTAGCCTGCAAATATACGAAACATGTGTAAGAGTTTAAAGTTTAAAGATAAAAGATTTTGCTGGAGTTTCTCTATGCATGATAAATGCATAGACAGTACATAAACCACTCTTAATTTTTACCAAACTAATCGATCTTGTCAAGCTGACATAGCATGAGAACAAGAACTAAATGAAAATGAACTCATTCTGGAATAGTCAATATAGCATACACCCAGCTCCTTCGATCTATCACATAATTACACTAAAAATAAACAATAAAGTCTCAAACAATCCAAATTAAATATTAAAATAAAGAGAATGGAATTGAATATTAAACTAAAAGAGAAAAGAATCATTCTTTGTTTGAAAATCCAAACCAAATATACTCTTCCATCACCAAATCTTCCTCCCTTTCATCTTCTTCATGTCTCCACTCTCCAATTTGATAGCACCTAATCTATATATGAGAACCCAAATCATAAAGATTACTTTTTTGAATGACATAAAAAGTTTGTATCGATCAATAATGGTGTTGTTAATGATGCATTTTCTTACTCCGTCACTTAGGAGATTATAGACGACGATGAAGTGAAACCTCGCTCTGTGGCGGATTGCCAACGAAAAGTGAATTGGCCGAATTGGAAGGTAGCAATCCAGGCTGAGTTAGACTCTCTGAATAGAATACATGTTTTCGGTTCGGTAGTGCTATGCCCACCGAATGTTAAGTTGGTAGGACATAAATGGGTCTTTGTTCAGAAGTGTAATGAGAAGAATGAGGTCATGCGTTATAAAGCTAGACTAGTGGCGTAGGGTTTCTCTCTACGTTCTGGGATTGATTATGAAGAGATATATTCTCCGGTTATGTACATCATCACATTTCGCTACCTGATAAGTTTGGTAGTGTCCGAGAAACTAAACATGCAGCTTATGGATGTGGTTATAATTATTACTGTATATCTCTATGGAGATCTTGATTCAGAGATATATATGAAAGTGCTGGATGACATTGTTATACCTAAATCAAGTACCTCTAAACCACAAAATGCTTATGTAATCAGATTGAGACGTTCACTATATGGATTGAAACAATCCGGTAGGATGTTGTATACACGTCTTAGTGACTACTTGATTGGGAAGAGATACAAGAATTATGACTTATGCCCTTGCGTGCTCATTAAAAGAACAAGTTCAGGATTTGCTATAGTAGCATTCTATGTAGATGATATGAACATCATCGAGACTCTTAATGAGATCAATGAGGCAGTTGGCTACTTAAAATCTGAATTTGAGATGAAAGACCTTGGTAGGACTCTATTTTATCTCGGATTAAAGCTAGAACATCGAGTTGGTGGAATCCTTATTCACCAGTCTGCTTATGTTCAAAATATGTTCAGGCGATTTAATATGGACAAAGCATACCCTGTTAGCACGTCAATGGTTTTTCACAGTCTGGACCCCAAGATGGATCAATTTCGTCCGCTAAATGACGATGATGAGATCTTGGGAGCTGAAATTCCATATCTTAGTGCTATTGAAGATTTGTTGTATCTAGCTCAGTGCACACATCCAGGTATTGCCTTTTCAATGAACTTGTTGGCAATATTTAGTTCTGTTCCTACGTAACATCATTGAAATGGAGTAAAACAATTTTTCAGGTACTTGAAGGGGTTCCATTGACTTGAGTTTATTCTTCCTTTACAAAAAGTACAGAGAGAAGTTTGAATTTCTCGAAAAAGGGATGGTTGAATCACAGCATGCAGATTCCAGAGCCTTTGATCCATCAAGAAATTTATCTCGATCCATCGAAGGTTGCTCCCTGGATGGACTAGAATCATGCCTTCGATCCATCAAAGGAAGTGTTCAATCCATCGAACGATGGACCAGCTTCGAGCAATTTTACTGTTGTCCCCTATTCCGAAACACTGGTTTTTATGTTGATAGGATTTGCTGATGTTGGGTACCTCTCTGACCCATACTAAGGTCGTTCACATACTAGTTATGTTTTCACTATGGAAAATACGACTATTTCTTGGAGATCAACTAAGCAAACCCTTGTTGCTACTTCCTCAAATCATTCAGAAATCATTGATTTGCATGAAGCAGTTAGAGAATGTGTCTGGCGTAGGCCATTCATTCATCTTATTCGAGGGTCTAGTGGATTACCATATACTACGACAGCTCACACTTGCATTTTTGAGGATAATGCAACATGCATTGAACATATGAAGTTGGGTTACATTAAGGGTGACAATACAAAGTATATATCGCCAAAATTCTTCTTCAATCAGCAACAACAACAGCTGTTAAATATATATATATATATATATATGAGCCAGGTGGGCTCAGCAGATAATGTTACGGACTTGTTTACCAAGTCATGACCTAAATCTACATTTGTGAAATATGTGATATGTATTGGTACGCGCAGGTTATCTGAACTCCATGATTGAGTTTATAGTCAAGAGGAGTTACATTTTTGTAGACATCACATAATGTGACTTACATGTAGTAGCATTTGTAGTTGATGTGTTGTACTCTTTTTTCCTTAGACCAAGCTTTTGTTTTACCCTTGAGGTTTTTTTTTTGCTTGACGAAGTTTTTAGTGAGGCAACAGGTCATGCAACATTCTTCAGGCCATCGACACAATGGGGAGTATTTAAGGAGTTTTATTCTTTGTAACTTCCAGTGTGTGTCTTGTTATAGTCAGATATAATTTAGTCTAGATAGAAATAGAGAGAATCTCTGTTTTATAGGGACACTGATTGTAACAGATTGTATCAGCCTATATATAAAGTATTCTATCAATGAAAGAGTTACAGTTTTTAGTCTATCAAATATTCCTCTATAACACAAACAAAGTTATTATAAATTTGTAGTATTGCATATTGAACGAGGATGTTGAACACGCTAAATTGCGAGAAAGAGAAGAACAAGAGGAAGAGATCGAGAACCATGTTACTCAACACTACTGGGATGTTTCCAATCTAACAAATTATTATGAAGCACGTCAAATGAAAATTATTGCGAAGTGAAACGGACATAAAATGAGCCATTAAATATGACTTTTTTAAGTTGTAATTTGTTTTGAATTTTGGTTATATGTCCCCCCAATATTTTATTTTCGTTAAAATAAAGGTCATTGCACTTATCATGACTAAGTAGTAACCTTAAATACCTCCCAAAAAATAGAGTAGTAGCCTTAAATAATAACGACTATGAAATTATTTATATTATTTCTGTGTAGTTTTTTTGTTGTTAAAAATAAGTAGATTAAACGTTTAGTGAAACTATTAGAAAAATACATTTGAAAATAGATGCATTAATTGTGGCTTCCTATTTTTTTTCCCCTGTATGCATGGTTGGAGTATAAATTTTTTGACTCCCTAAATATTTTTAACTTTTAGTTATTTTTCCAACAAATTTGTTGAAAAAATAAAGAACTCTTATTTAATGGAAAAATGCATGTATGGCATCTGAGCCTATAATTAATTTTGAGACATGATGTAATACCTCAATCTTTTATATATATATATGATTTTTAATATTAATTTACAAATATTTTTGAATTCAATTTACCTGGCGTGGTAAATAATTTTACTATCAATAAATGTCGAGCAACATTGGTTGACCTTTTTATTGGATTGATGATGTTGGCTAACTTCGGGTGGAAGTCGTAGCATTTGTTGAAACAAGTTCGTAAGGCCCATAAAATGTTGTAAACGAATTACGACGTAAAAGATTCACAAAAGCTTTATCATAAATTTTGGAGTATAAATAGAGTTTTCCATATATGGAAAGTCAGTTAGACCCAGACATTGGTCAACTCTTTCCTTTTCTGGAGCAACACGACCAGCAAATCCCAATTAGGGGCAGAACTGTTCTAGCGATAGAGCACCTGTGAACAGCCACCTCCGATCGCCAAACGGGTCGGAATCAAACGGCATCTCTCTCATCTTCCTTCTTATATCCTCACTTTAGACATTTGTTGCCTAAGGAGAGTGAATCGATTTGGTGAGTTTTAGGGTTTTGGAGGTATTCAGCCGGCATCTCTGGCAAGTCCACTTACCATGATTTCAGTATGATTGTGTTTCTCTTAATGTATGGAGTGCTCCAAGTTCGAATTCAACCTCCGCCGTGAACGGCGGTTGCCAACTGTTTTCTATGCGTCCCTCTGACCTTGGATGCGGCTAGGTTTAGTATGTTACAAGCAAATGATAAAGCACACAAGAAAGTATAAGGTTGGATAATTTCATTGATAATGATCTCAGTACAACTCTGGGAATATATGCTGATAGTTGTTGATAATTTAGACAATTTGGGTCACCCTGGCCAAGAGTCGAGGACCTGGAGCAGAAGCCTTCCCCCAGATGCCGCTCGTATGCACATTGCTGATCTTGCTGGAAATGGTTGTCTGAGAGGAATGTCATTTGTGTACTTTTCTTTTTCTTTACCTAGCAAAAAAAAACTCTGGGAATATATGACCAGCAAACAACCAAAACAAGGACCACCATAACATGTGACAGCCACTGTGTCTTGAACCTCAATGAATAGATAATTAAAAAGTATAACTAACTAAGCACACTTAACAATAATTAATCTCATCTCTAAAACATTCCTAAAGGAACTAGGACAGAGTTAAGGCTCCCATTAGTTTTAGTGGTCAAGGATAGAGGGGTTTTGCTCTCCTCATCCTTCTAAGTCGAGTCGTGTATGCCTCGAGCCCAGACGTGGCTTGACTGCAGAGATTCGCCGCTGGGGAGTTTTTCCGGTCGAATGCATTTGGGGCCGATTCCGGCCCAGCCAGAATATGGTGAATGTCTTTTGAGAGAAAACGTTGGGCTCCTTGAGAGCTTTATTTTGTTGTGTCAATTGTCACCGTCGTCTGTGGTTACAGGTAGGCACGCGAGCTGCACACGTCATTGCCTGTGGCGGCGTGTCCGCCGAAAAATTCTTTCGGAAATGAGTCGAGTTATATGTCGTTATGTTCGTATCGAACATAGTCATGAGGTTTATTTTTCGTTTAGACATCGTCTTCCTAGTGAGTGGGCGGCGGTGACGAATGTCGCTACCAGTGACGGTGCAGTCGATGGAGAAATTAGGTGTGTTCTTTATTTTTACGACCGTTTCGTTGTAACGGATTAGTCGAAGTTGTTTTCAAATCAAGTATTTACTCGATTTTTGTGATAGTTTAAAAGTAATTTGTCCTCTCAAACTTATCAAGGAACTACTTAACCTTTCAAAATATTATCAATATAGTACCTCTGTCCATTTTTTCATCAACTCTTCGTCTATTTGCTTATGTGGCATGCTTTTAATTCAAAATCAAGGAGAAAATACCATATTGTCCTTTCTCTTTCTTTTTCTCTCCTATAACCATGAAATGTTCATCGCTAGAAATACCTCTTTTAAATAACAAAATGACCGCATCGACTTCTCGTAACACACGCTCTCAAAACCATGAGCACTGTCCAAAAGCACTAAATGAAAGATCAGTCCTCTTGAATGGTCTCATCACTCATCTTTTCACTACTCCCCTTCTTGAGTATGCTTTCACATGTAATTCAACACTCCCAAATATATTTAGAAAACATCTCAAAAGCCTCTCTCAACGCCATGTAAGTGGTTTACAAGGCATCCATTGGCATACCCCATATACTTATCATGCAGCTCGAGAATTTTCCTAATAAGTTGACATACCTCAAAAGCCTGACCTCCCCCCAGAAACTCATTGTGCTCGTCGGCGACGGAAGGAAGCACCGCGTCGTGGTGACATAGTCCTTCAACAATTAGCCGTATTCATGGTAAAGCTGCTGAGAAAGCTTGAGGTGTTTTGACTCGTCGTATGTTGTAGACGTTGGTGTAATGGTGTAGATCATCATGCATCAGGCATCAGGTACCATACATGCATTTTTTTCCTTTGTATGAACGAGAGATTTTGAGAAAGCTAGGAAGGTCTTAGGAGAAGCAAGGGGCAAAGACAACTGGGCCTAGTCGGCCTTCCATGCAGTTTGGACCGCAGTGAAGTAACCAATAAAAACTATAAAAGTTTGCGAGAGAAAAAATGAAACTAATTTCAACATAACATTAGCCAACAAAGTCATATCAGCAGAGGCGCACTGTAGAGGACGCATCCAGCGGCCGCGGGAAGAAATTTAATTAGGTCATGTCAAATTTATTTTTTATTAGGTAAAAAATTAGTCAAACTAACAAGTCTCACAAGAAAACAAACTTTGTCTCACAAGAAAACAAACTTTTCTTTTATATTTGTTCCTACTCTTGTTTCTACTAGAGTACTAGACTACTATCACATGCTTAAAACACCGGATCACATCTTTTTATTTCTTAAATCATGACTTTTACTTGATGACTTACAAAGCTAAGACATCACATATTTACATTTTACTTGATTTTTTTTATCTTCTCTAAAAAAAAATAATTAAAGACATAAAGTATCAATTAGGTTAGCAAATCAACAAGTTTTGATATACTATATAACATTTGATTTCTACTCTTATATTACAAATTTTTCTCCGCTCACCTACGTTTCGGGATCTAGATCTGCCACTGCATATCAGGGCGCAAGTCAGATCGCATTGTACCCAACAAATATTATATATTCAGTTACAAAGTTAGTCATCAACACACTTGCATCAGTAACATCGTTACATATTGAATTGATCAATCGAATAGAGCACCAGTGACATCCATGGCGGACTTACAAATTTGAAACTTGAGACGAGAATTAAAATTGGTGTTCTCCATTGTTTTACAAAAAAAAGATTATATATAAAAAAAATCAACGATCGATTATACAAAATTATGTCACACATGTATTCAAACTAATATACTTTCACGTCATTTTCATATATACCAATATCAATGATTAAAAAATATAAATTAATTAATGTTCCAACATAGTATATAAACAATAAAACTACAAACATTCCAACACAATGCATAAAAAGAAAACTAATGTTTATAATGATATTACTAAAAAGAAAAGAATTAAAACAATCATTCAGATCCTAATTTATTTCCTCAAAGACATCACAAAATAGGGTATCGTCCCATAATTTTGTTTGAATATATTTTATATGAATATTTTTTCTTAAAACTTTTATATGCATATATAATTTAAAAGCATCTGGCCTTGAAATTTTAGTGCTTAAGACAGCCCGGTCTCCTTCGCCTCACCTCAGGTACGAATCTGGTGACATCATCATCCTCATCCTCATCGTGCCATAAGTCATAAGACTCCTCGATCACTGGAATCCAAGTCCAACAACTCTAAGTTTGCAGCTGGTACCGAGTCGTGCTTCCACTTGGCAAACAATACAAATAATTTCCAATCTACATTGGCAAAAGCAGGTTGAAGTGTCATCTTCTCAAGCATAGCCGAAGTGCTCGAAAGCAGAAATTTGATGAACTCTCTTTCACCTTTGCAACCAGATACTCCGGTTACTTCAACAAATCGTAGTTGCATGAATGCACCATAGTTCTGGTTCTCTTCACCTGACAAGGACAAGTCCACTACCTCCTCCGCATTAAGTTGGCGAAACTACAAAAGGGTCCAAGTTAATAGCATCAGAATCTAATTAAAACCGTTCTTATATATAGCAACATACAGTTTGTTAATTTGATATTAGGGTCTGAGGCTCACCGAAATTTCGAGTTTGTGGAGAGCAGGGGAACTTAAAAGCAGAAACTTGATGAAGTCCAGTTCAGATTTAACACCTGAGAAGCCAGTTACCTTCACACGCCGCAGTTTACTACTGAAATCCGCATTCTTCTTGTCATTTAACCAAGAGATTACTTCTTCATCATCATTGGGACAATATGGTACAGGAATCTAGATAAAAATTCGTCAAATATTATTGGATAAGGCTATGGTAGAGGAGATCTATCTTAAAGATTTATCTACAAATAGTTGAACAAAATTATAACTTTTCGAACTAGAAATTACTACATTTAGAACAAGATTATCACCATATTTTATCATTTACAAACAACTAAATTAAAATACAGCATTGACAACGATTTATTCTCAAATTTGTAAAAATATGCTCGTTGAAATATTAACAAAAAATTGAATAAAATTACTAAAACATTATCTCATTTTAGTGAATAAAATCTACGATAGAGTCATTCCACTCTAAAATTTTCCTATATTATATTATATATAGTCTATAGTAGTAAATAATGATTAGTCAGCTACTAGGTTATGAGCTTACGAAAGTTTCAAGTTCTTGCAGAGCAGGTGCGCTTCTCAGAAGGCACATAGCAGTTAAAATCTCCTCCAGATTGTTCAAGCGTAGGCTTAAAGAAAGAAACCTCAGGCAGAGACATGGTTTAGGTAGCTTCTCCGGCAAGGAACCAATAGCGGACTAGAGCAGAAAAAAAAAGTTGCATGAAACAACAAAGTCATATATATGAAATGCGTACATATATATAAAATGCTTATTTTCTAGCTATTTACCTCTAAGAAACTATAACTAAGTGTAAGCCTTTCGATACGAGGCAGCTTGTACAAGAACTTGAGCAATTTGCTAAAATTTGTAGAACCCTTTTTTCTCTCGATCGAGATTGAAACATGAACCAGATTTACGGTATTCTCGAGTTCAATATCCTCAAAACCACCTCCAAGTTTAAGGAATTGAACACTTGGTGAAGCAACCTTGATATGAGAGCCCCATGTCACGTATACTTACTCTCAAGCCGAGGACAGCAAACAATCGTTTGTTCTAACACATCTTGGGGCACGGCAACTCTATGAAGACGAAGGCTCTTCAGCTTCCCGAACCCTTTTACAGTAGACGATGAAGCTTCCAACGAACAACTGTATAGCTCTAAATGAGTCAAATCCTGACAAGAAAACAATATGGAAGAAATTTTAAAGGGTACGTGATGACTCCTCTTTAGCATAAACTCTTTGACAGCGTTTAGTGATAGAGAATGGATCCATTGGTCAATATCATCAGGTCCTATAAGATGATTGTGAGTAGAAAGCTTGAACGTTTCTATTGGGGCACTACGATGTGAAAGAACATGAGAAACAATTGTCGCTTTAGAAAGGCGAGATTTATCATCAAACTCAAGAGATGGGATCATAGTCCATTTGTTCCTCCATTCTTTTGATAGAACACTTGTCCTCGCTGCCTCCTTCATCGGCAAATATGATAGTATTTGCGTCAGAAGACCACTATCTAAATTGCTTATTCTGTCCAACACCATTCAGAGAGATTTTGAATTGGATCCGAGATTCTGAGATACCAAGCAAGCAAAAAAATAAGAAGAAGAAGAAGAAGAAGAAGAAGAAGAAGAAGAAGAAGAAGAAGAAGAAGAAGAAGAAAGAGTTGTGATTCAAGAATACCATATACTTTTTCGTAATTTGTTATACGAAAACATAACCAGTTTGAGACAATGGGGCGTCCAGCTTCCATATTCGTTTTTGCATGTATCAGGTGGAAAAGTATGAATGCAACGTGTGGAAGAAGGAAGAATTAGGGTTTTGTATATATAAACGCGTAAAACGCCAATGAGGTTTTGGAAAAGAAAGATTGGCTGCTTGAGAACAAAGGTTAGAAAGGTACGAAGATAGCTGGGGTTAGTAATAGATAGGCCTTGTGCTGTTTGGGCTGAGAGTGAAGTCCCTGTATCACTGTATGTGTGGACTGGTGAGATACAAACACAATAGGCCCATGGCAATAAGGGACATCATGACACTGGGGTGGGGAGTCGAGGTTCTATTACTTCTATGTCCCCCTTTACATATTCAGGTTCATAAATCAAACATTATGGACTGGTCGCACCACTTTTATTTCAAAACAAATATCATCCTCTATACTGATATGAAATTAAGCTGTACACTTCACGTGGAGTATTTGCTCATTCCCCAGCATTACATCACTCATTAACAGGCAAACCATATAGCTCCCCTACTGAAAACTGTGTACGCTAAACTTTTAACAGAAAACCAGAATCGTTGTAGACTACAGCTAATGATCAAAAGGAACTCTCAAAACACAAAAACTAGTTGTAAAATCTCATCCAGAACCCATGAATTCACGACCCCCAGTAATACAATTCAGTCGGATTCAGAGTCCGACTCGAGATCGGTATAATCATCGGAATCGAAGTCAGAATCCTCATCAGAGTCTGAACTCAATGGTTCCAAGTAGCTTATCTCTGCATGCGCCGAGGCACGCCTAAACTGGATCAATTTCTTTAGCAACTCCAACGAACAATCTACTGAAGTAGGTTGAATAGTCATCCTCTCGAGCACAGGTGAACTTGAAAGCAGAAATCTGATGAGATCTACTTCGGGTTCAAATCCATGTATGCCTGTTAACTGTACAACTCGTAGACAGGCGAAATCAAAAATCTCTTGTTTGTCATGAGGCCAAGAGTTCACTTCTCCAGCAAGAGCCTGATCACGAGCCTACAGAAGATGAGGTTCAATAGCATCAAAATCTATTGCTTCACAAGATTCAATGCTGTAAATACAGATTGTTAAAGTAGAATTCAGGCAAATCTTTAACACAATGCTTTTGAATACTCCAACAGAACAGTTCTCACCGAAATATGTAGTTCTTCCAGGGCAGGGGAACTTAGAAGCAGATACTTAATGAAGTCTAGCTCAGATTTCACACCAGAAAAGCAAGTTACTTTCACAAGTCGCAGTCGGTTGAATGCCCTGTTCTGGTTGTCATCAAACCAAGAATCTATTTCTACCGCCTGTTCTTGAAAAGGTGCCTACAGAAGATTCAGGTGAATAGCATCAGTATCTCAAAACTTCTGAAAGCCGGTTCTTTAAGCTACAAAATATCAGATCAGAATTGATTTAAAGTCTAAACTCAAAATTGTGAGTAGTTTGCAGTCTCTCATAGCATAAAAGGTAGACTAACCACAATTTCTAGTTCTTCAAGATCAGGAGAGCTCAAAAGAAGAAACTTGATGAAGTCTACTTCAACTTTAACACCAGAAGTGGCATTCACTTTCAATAGTCGTAGTTGGGTGAATGACCAATTATGATTTTCATTTAACCAATAGGTCACATCTCCAGCTGTAACCTGATCTGCCTGAACCTACACAAGGTTGTCAATAATCTCAAACTTGGGAAAAGAAAGAAGTACCTTGCTAACTTACAACAAATTAGAGTCAAGATAGATCAAATTTATAAGTTAACGTAAGTATATTAAGTGAATGCTCTGATAAACAAAAACTCACTGAAATGCTGAGTTCTTCTAGAGCAGGTGAGCTTCTCAGAAAGCATATGGTAGCTAAAATTTCCTCCAAATTATTCAAGTGTATGCCTATAGAAAGGAACTTCAGACATTGGCAAGGTTTAGGGAGCTCCTCTGTAAAGGCACCAACGGCAGACTGGAGCAAAAATAATATAAATATAAAGAACATAACCAATTAAAATGCTGATATTCATATACTAAGTAAGTGATCATTAAATTAAAACGTAATTATCCAACATCACACAATCCATTACCTTTGAAAGAAAACCCCGGATCGTGAGCTTTTCAATAAGTGGTAGATGAACAAAATACTTGAGCAAATTGTTGGAGTAGCTAGAAGCTTCACCGCCAGTATCAATTGATACATCAACAAGATTTAAGGTATTCTCAACCTTAAAATCCGTAAAAGTATCTTGGACTTCAAGAAACAGGAGATTTGGTGCATCTATCTTGACATTGGCAATACCATTTAATTCGATTAGAGTCAACCTCTCAAGCAGGGGACTACCAATCATTTTCTCAAAAACAACATCGTCAACAATCACATTGTGAAAGCGAAGGCTCTTCAATCTCCTGAAGCCTTTGAACGTCGTCGGGGGTGTAAGCAAACAATTGTGTAAATCCAAATGGACCAAATCTTGGCAAGAAAACAAGCATGACGAAACAGTGTAGTAAGACCCCCTGAATTTTGCAAGCTTAAACTCTTTCAAAGACTTTCTAGAGAGATGAAGAATCCATCTGTCAACGTCACTAGCAGCTATAAATCTTCGATAAACAAGCTCGAAAGCGTCAATGGGGCCAATCTGAAGTAACAGAACACGGTCCACAATGCTCACAAATGTAGTTTTCCTCCTCCTCGCCTTCCTAGTTGTGACAGTCTGACGATCATCAAACACCAAACGCGGAAGCATAGCCCATTTATACCTCCAGTTGCTCGACAACACACATGTCCTCACCGCCTCCCTGATCGGCAAATATGATAGAATCTTCTGTATAACACCGCCCGGTAAGTTGCTTATTCTGTCCAACTCCATCGTTATCTCCAAACTCAAAATCATCTGGCACATATATAACTTCTATTATCAATCGAATATTCATCATTTGGACATGTAAGGAAATCGAAACTTCAAATTTCTACTCTACAGAATCTAAATTCGTAACTAATTGCAGCCTAACTAATATTTCGAAGTGAATTAAACGCCTAGTTTAGGGTTTACGGATTTGCCTAATTTACAACGCAGTCAATAGTCAACAGTCACAGCAAAATTACAGACTAAAATCTGTGAAGCACATCGTAATCGATTGAAAACAGTGTAGAATTGCACGAGATTGAAACGAAACACTTACCGAATCACTTCATTTATGTCCACGAACACTGAGATAAGCCTGATAATCCTGCAGGGTTCATATGACTCGTTTCGTCGGGACAATTTGAATCGCCGTCGTAAGAAATCGATGAGCGAGCGAGCGAGAGAGAGAGAGAGAGAAGAGAAGAGAGAGTATGAGTTGCAGAGAGTAGGGTTAATTTGAAGGTTTGGGGTCACAGTTTGTAGAAGAAGAAGGGGATTACAATGAGACGCGAGGTTTTACAAATGGAAAGGAAGCGAAGCATAGCCCATTTTGAAATTATTGTAATTAAAATTTGCTTCGTTCAAATATGAAAGTTCTCACTTTATACCGTTTACTTATAAAAATTTCCATCTTTTACCACAAAATGATCAAAAATTAACAAATCTGTGAAAACAAATTGGTGTGTTTCATAGATGACTTTGGGTCGCATTGATAGTGTACTGTTATAGTAGTCTAAGGTGGTGTTCAGTGTTACAATATTATTAAAGACATAAAGTTCTTATTCGAAAACAAGAACGTAATAACGCAAGCTCAACTGCTCAAGTATGATAGAAGGTTCAGATAAGAATTCAGAATTGTATGACCCAGCTATGATTTATCTATCCATCTAAAGTATTTGATCCATCTCAGTAGTGATTTTTCAATGATGTTTATGACTAGGTGCGTTCCCGCACTTCGCGCGGATTATGGAATGCAATTGCATACTTATAAATACTTTGGTTGCATATTATAAATTAATGTAGTTGATCCATATTACAAAATAATGTAGTTGTCAAAATAAAAGTTAGCACAAGACAGAAATGATTTGTTGTGATAGAATTCAAGCTATTTAAGCATAAGAAAACAACATTTGTTTGAATAAATCCACTATTAATTTTTATCACAAAGAAATTACATCTATAGACTACATCATATATAGTATTATTCTACTTTCTATATTTACATTGTTGAACAGTGGCTCAATATCTTTCTCAAAATGAGAAAGTAACATAATCTAGTACGAATTTACATATTCGGAATTTAAAATGAAAAGCAAAGTTTTCATAACTCACAACAGCTGAGTGCAAGTTAGTTAACACTCCAGGATCAATATGAGTGTGATTAGCATATCCAACACTGAGTCTCCAAGAAATTTAAGCCTCTGTCAAGAATTTAGAGGTCAGAAACTAAACTATACAAAATCAAGTGCACTATGCTTTCATTACAAACATATAATTAATATCCCATACTAGAAAGTCAAGAAAGCTTTGCCTCAGTCTCTACTTCTGTTATATAGCTGTATATATCTCATTCCTAAGGGCATAATGTGATCTTTATACTTCTCACCATTCAATAACAACCATACTTTCAACACCAAGATAAAAGGTGAACCAAATATGTAAAAGAAATGCAGAATGGGAAAGGAAGATGAAAGAGAGTATATATATCTTAGAAGAATGCTACGGACACCATAAAGAAATTATAGATCAACTAAAAGTACATAATCCAGATCACCAACTTATATTTATCAATGTATGCTAGAACTTTTCTAAATGAATTATCATCTATATTTAAAAAAAATCTATTGTCAAAATTGATATAATTTTTATTAAAATTGCCTTGCTATACATAAAAGCTGAAAAATGAGAGAGTACATACTTTAAAGGTAGGTCTTGCAAGAACTCTCTGAACTATAGTCACAAAGCTCATTTCTTGATTTGACATAAACTACGCCAATGATGAAACACTGCAATACAGAGGTGATAAAATTAAATTAGTCAACCACGAATGCAACAAAAGAATTCAGCTCTCGTTTTAGAAATTACAAAATATAAAAAATAAAAATGCAACCAACCTTCTAGTAAAAATATGTTCACGAACACCTAAAATTGAAGATGGACGCACTTCATGATCCTCATTAAATTCTTCAAGAGGGTTTCGCATTTTAAGAGCTTCTTCCAAGTAATTATCCTTCACAATAAATTGGCAAAGTTACTCATCTCAATTGGATGAAATTAATACGGAACACCTCGAAGCTAAAAGCTTCTACAGGTTTTTACCTGATTCATGTCAATAGCCTGAAGAGCTTCTCCTCGAGTAAAAATTATAGCATGATTTTGAGTTTCAGGCTTCATTTCTCCAATCTTTGTTGGGCCCGGAAATTTTATATGATAGATTTTCTATAGAAATTACCAAAGTATGAGTGCTTTAAGGACAACAAAACAATTTTGTGATTCTGTTAATATGTTTGATGGTCACCTGGTCAAGATTATCGACAACTTTCACCAGCACTGAATAGAAAACCTGATGCACCTTTCCTTAACTATCTTTCTTCAACTTCATCAATATATGCAACCCGGAGAGAGAGATTGCTGTGAGGAAAACAAATACAATTCTTGAATAAAAAAGATCTTAGCAGAAATAGTATCAATCAATGTAAACTATCTTTACTCTTATTGATGAAATTTTAATCATCCTGTAATGGTAACTGTTCTATCATCACAGAACAAAGTGAATTGAGTTATTCACACACATCAACAAAGCCTTCAATATCCCAATGATATATATATGTTATATTAATACATTATACAACTGAATTGAGTTTTAGATAATATCAAACTCTACCACACCAGTATTCATACAACACCAACATAAACATTACAAAGATTTAAACTCTAATCAAACCCCAAAAAGGAGGTGGTAAATTGATCAATATGCAACAACTAACAAAAAATAAAAAGAAGGATAAGAGTTTACAAACCTCATAGGGCTCAGAGATCTGCTTGAATTTGGTCTCAACTTCTTTCTTGTTGGTTGAGTTCTCATCAGGGTACCACTTCATAGCCAATTTCTATACGTCTTCTTTAACTTATCCTCCACAGTATGCCCTAAATCATTAAGAAATCTTAAATTGACTTCAAAATTAATAAATCTTATGTCTGACAGATTAAAAAAGAGCATAAATAGCTCAAATGAAGAATTACAACTTTTTCTCAAAAATCAATAGCTTCTTGGAATCAAACAACTAAACGACAATAACTGAAATAGTTACCCAAGAAAATAATACAATTTTCCAAAATGAATATAAGAGTTTGTATAGTTTTGCTGGATTGTATAATGGCCCTCTGTTTCAGCCAGAAGCACATTATGATTCTGAAATTTGAAAAGAGCCCAGAAAGATAAAGCAACTACAAACCCTAAACTGATTCGAACGCCAACTAATCCAATAACTGTGAGAAATTAGAAATTAGAAACGATTTGAAAGACCCAAAACAATCAAGAGAAACAAAGATTACAGATATCAAACTAGTAGAAGAACGGAATAAACAAAATAAGCTAAAATGAACCAAAACCCAACATTTTGACATCTACGGAGAACACATAGAACAGTATTTATAACCCAATAAGCTACATAGTTCGTACTAAATATGGGGCATCAAAAACGTATTAGAGCAGTGAATTCAGCGTATCATATGTATTTAGTCTATTAAGTTTTAGAATATTAACAAACCTCAATCCCCTCGATCTGAATGTTAACTTTCTCTCCTCTGACTGTAAACTCAAAAGCCGGTTTGGGAGGACCGTCTGGAAAATCGTTGGGTCGACATAGTCCACCATACTGAACTGGAACATCCTCAGGCCTAATAAATCTATATCAAAATAGCAAGAAGCCAGTACCTATTTCAGGTAAGTGGGAAATCGACTTAAAATAGCAAGGACAATACAACAGTGTGCACTGCCAGTTGAAATTTAAAACAAAATGAAACAAACAAAATTTAAAAAAAGAGTGACGAAATCAAAACCTAATTGGGAATCCCCAACCCTTTTAGACAATAGCAAGATAACAACCAACAATGGACCCAGTTAAAGATTCTGATGAAATAAATTTAACTCAGATCACAGTAAGGATAAGTTTTCTTGAATTAGATGAGTAGTACACCTTCGCTCAGGGGTGGACCCAGCCCAATGGCAGGATAGGCTGCAGCCCACCCCAAAATTTGGGCAATGAAAAAAAAAATTATCCATGCAGCAGCCCATGGCAGTCCAACCCTAAGTTGATCTATACTAGCCTGCCTTTGATCTCTCTTTCTCTTGATGGGTGTTCTCTCCCTGCTCACTTCCAGTTAATCTAGTCTTCAACGATTTCCTCTGCCACCGACCAGCCCACCCGCCGTCGACCCAGCGACCTCCCAGGTATCTCCCTTACTCTCTTTCTCTCTCTCCCTCTCTAATTTCTAATCTTATACTTCATCAGCATATATATACTTCAAACTAGGACTTGAAATAGTGAGGATCCAAACAAACAGATGAAACACTATTGATATTAACTAGGAGATCGATGAAACACAATCTAATTCAGAATAACTATCTAATTCGGTTGTTGATGAATTTGAAGTTAGCGGAGCTCAAGGGTGAGATTTAGTTAGTAATAATGTAGATCTCTTAAGTCACCGAGTTTGGTTTTATGTCCCTCCGATGTATATTTTTCTTGCATATAATAATAAAGACTCGAGGATGAGCCTCCCAATGGATTACAAACCTATAAAAAAATCGTGAGCTACACAGTAATTTATAGCCCACCTAACATTGAAATCCTGGATCCGACGCTGCCTCTGCTAGAGTCTTCATGGTTCTGGGTGGTGGTGTACGACGAAGACTCGGTCGGGCATGTTGGGTTGGGGCGGTTCCTCAATCCAGATCTTGGCGTCGATGGCCTATTGGAGCTGCTCGATGACTCATTCACGTGCACCTCTGATTGCGACCTGACCTGATTGAGGCATGACACCAGCTCAGGCGACTCGGTCAGAGAGAGAGAGAGAGAGAGAGAGAGAGAGAGATCAATGTCTCAAATGTTTCAGATCAATCGAGAGATAGGAGGAGGAGGAATAGAGTAAGATTGTAAGAGAAGCTACGGTGGAAATCGAGAGGCTGAGATTGTTATAATTTGCAATACATAGTAACAGTGAATATATTTGCAATGTGGGGAATCAAAAACTAAAATACCCTTCGTTTAGGAACAATGACTTCAATGTATCAGATGTACAGTAGACTCAAGATTGTTATATAGTAAATGTATATGTATTAAAAATATAAGATGGTTGTGTATTGTGTATTGTGTATATGTATAACGTGTATGTGTTATATGTATATCATATATTTTGTAATATATCTCTATAGACTATATTTTTTATATAGTTATTAGGCTCATCGTTACCATTTTTTATCATTATCTTAAGACCTTTTTTCGACGTCACTCTCAATAATGCCACATATAACTGTCTGTGAGTAAAAGCTGGTTCCGACAAATATATTTCGACTTGATTTAATGATTGACCTTGGCTTTTATTAATCGTCATTGCATAACAGGGTCTAACAGAAAACTGACGTCTTTTAAATGTAAACGGCCATTTAGTTTCAGTTGCTATTAGTACCATTCTTGGAATATGTACTTTTTGTCTAACGTTACTCCCAATAAGTATTTTTGTTCTATTAATCTTTCAAACAATTCTGTCACAATTAACCTCGTGCCATTACACAGTCCTTGTATTTGATCTAAATTTTCTTACTAACATAATAGGCATACCAATTTTCAATATGAGTTCGTGTGTCGGCATACTGCTAAACTCAAGCTTATTAAAAAAATTCATGGGATACAAAACACTAATATTATCGCTGTTATTTGAATTATATGAAATAGAATCTGAACTAAAATATGATTTGTTATTTTCAGGTACTAATTTAATTGCATAATTATTGATTTCATGAATAATTACATTTTTGGGAGTCACAATAGCACATTTGCTCAAATAAATTGTGTCATTGTATTTGGTATCAAAATTGGGATAAGTTGCTTCAAAAATTGATTTTATGGGTTCAACTGTGCCATCATCCAACAAATCTTTTAGTAAACCAATCCAACTCACATTGGGATCATCCATGGGCAATTTAGATTGCAATCAACCTTCACCTATCTGTATCATCCATTCAGCAAAATCTTTAATTTCATTTTTTCCAAGAGGAGTTAAACCAATCGTCGACAATATCATATTTTCAGTTAGATGAATTACTGCAATGTTAGGCCACAAATATGAATTATTAAAACGATGCTTGAATGACTTGTTTTTTACTACCACCTTGTATCACCGACAATGTTTGTCTAAAATCTCCACCGAATAAAATTGTCTTGCCTCCAAATGGTTCTTTTTTTTTTTACAAAATATCACGCAGTGTTCTGTCCACCGATTCAATACACCATTTATTGCACATAGGAGTTTCATCACAAACTATTAATTCAGCATTTTCAATTAAATTAGAAAGATTGGTTTGTTTACTCATGTTACAATTTGAATCTTTATCTATAATCAGTTTTATTTTGAAACTTGAATGAGTTGTTCTGCCTATCGAAAGCAATAATTAAGCAACGGCCAAAATAATTGTACATTCAGATCTCAATCTTGAAATTATAGTATTCCATAAAAAAAATTTACTTGTACCTCCGCTACCATAAACAAATAATGATCTTGAGTTCTTTTGTTCCATGGCTTTGATCATCTCATCGTATATAATATTTTGATTATTATTTAGTTTGGTGATCAAGTCAGAATGTACTTGTTTCAATGCTTTACGATTATAATCTAGTTCTTCTATGATAAGCCTATTATCAAGTTGATGTATTTATTATGTCTTTTACATTGGTAATTGATGTCCTTTTAAATTACTGGACGACATGTTAAACAATTTTTTAAGTTCATGTAGAACAACATTCTTTAATTCATCATCAGGTATGCTAAGATTTGGCATATTAAAATTTGATCTCATTTTGTGTGATATATCGTCGGACATGTTAATCCAATATGCATCAAGTAAAGCTCGAGGATCTGAGACATTACAAAATAAAATAATCGTAACAAATAAATAACGAATTTGAGAAGAAGTACCACTAAAAGTAGATTCCAACAATGTTTCGACTCATTCTTTATCATCACTAATCTCAAAACTCGACATACTTCTTGATAAATAGAGTATACTATCTCATTGACCGCTCTTATTACCTCAAAATTGATACATTATTTTTAAACATTCAAAAGCATTATAAGATAGTACAATTCACCAGCATTTGGTGACACATGTACTATTCTACTGGGAACACGATATTTTTTCCTTTGGTTTGATAATTTTTTTATTATTATTCCTCACATATTTAGCAGAAAATTGAGTATATGTTAATTTATTTGTCTTCTTATAGTCTTGTTTGCATTAAACCAAGTAGTCAGCATTGTAGTCTTTATACCTGGATTTTGTAACACATTTTCAAGAGAATTAGCTTGATGAAAATAAAGAGTTTGTTCATTGGGTAAATAAATCTTCAAATATTGAACAGCAGGAAATTTAGAATGAATGAAAAAATCAAACAAATGTCATACGGACTTAGGAGGAGTTAAATATCAATAATTGAAATAATATTGGATTTCATCATTTATATTGTCACGAACCAATACACGAGCTCTATCGGATCTTTTATTGATGTACTTGAATAAATATTTTATTCACATAGACTGAGAACATGATTCAATGTTAATATAAGCATTATATCTCGACAACAAATTAACATTGTACGGAACAACATAATTATTATCAACATGAACTCTATTTTTAACTACAAAACATGAATCATCATCATGACGTCTATATTGAGGAGACTTTGTTGCTTAAAAAATTGTGTCAGGAATAAATAGTTTTGGAAAAGATTTTGTACATAATTTGTCTCGCATACACGAAAAATATTGATTAAGTTGACCGCAAGGACCATGAACCATAAATTGACTAACTATTTCAAACAATTCTGGACTAATATTTTTATCAGACAATTTCATTGAAATTATGGAATCTACATCGTCTGCTATATAACATTTGTATTTATCTTCAAACCAAAATAATAAATGAGCATGAGGTAACCTTCGCTTTTGGAATTCAATCGTACATACATGAGCATGGACTTCTCTAAAGGGTTCTCCATATTTAATATAATCAATCATATCATCTACTTTTATTTTAAACATTCGACACACAATATCAGGATGATCTTCTGATTTGTAGCTTGATTTTTTTTCAAAATATCTCAAAATTTCTGGCCATTTCACATTACACGTCAAAATAATGAACAAATTATAATTACCATATTCTCTATAAATTATCATTGCATCTTGATAATTATTTATCATACCTCTTGGACTCCCTGTGTGAGAACCAAGAAGAAGAAGAAAAATCGACATCAGAACCTTGGACAATTCCATGTTTTACACCTTAGTTCTGGTCAGTGATGTCTTATATATTCTAAACAATTTTCTTCGAAAATTGCATATGTATCGACTAAATATTGTTTAAATAATCTTCCACATTTTAATAAAGTACTCGATTGGTTTGCTCTATCATGCATTTGATAACATACAAATTTATTTATTGTTAATTTTTTATCTTTATTGTCACTTTTGCTTGCAATTGGTTTTAATTTCATATTAATTTTAAATCCATCCTCTTCATATGAAAAAAAAAAGCGAATATTGTAATAACATTAATTTAGGATGAATTTTAGATATTTTTTTAAGTGACCATTCGTTTGATCGAATAATTATATATCTATTAGAATTAAATTCAGGATGACTGAATGTATATCTACTATACATTAGAATAAAATTCTAATGCATTCAGTAGGCTAATATATATGTCTACTTCACATTATTCTAAAGTTTAAGCTAGATATATATTAGTAATATATATTCTCGTATATATTAGACTAATATATATGGATGTACAATATATATATATACCTTCTAGCAACTAATGCAATTTTCACATATATACCTTTTCACGTACAATATGGCTCCAACGAACAGAATACACCCTACAAACAAAAGGTAGAGCATAAAGGCATCAAAAAAGCTAAAATTAAAGATATATACAGACAAAAATGCAAATGAGATGACATAAAATATCAAAAAACCAAAATCAAAGCTAAATCAGAAAAAATTGAGAGACAAAATCCAAAAAGAAACCCAACACCTTATTGTATGCAAATAGAAGTGAACATCAGAAGTAAAATAATACGATTATGGGAGCCATATGACACTAAAATAAATATGAACTACATGGCACCTAGGTATGGATAAGACCTCAAGTACTGCATATAGATTTACAGTTGCTTTGCAAATTACATGGCATCAAGGTCTCATTAAACACTTTCTCATATACTTTTCTTTTTCTCATTTCTTTGCATTTTAATTTTCTCACCTTATACTAATTTGCTTCATAATTAGTCATGTCTATTATAGATATAGAGATTATGTATGTACCAATATGCTAGTTGAACTATTTCATGAATACAATCACTACACTATTTATATGACTCATTAACCTTACACGAAAGCACATAAATGAATTCCAAAACCAAAATTATAACTCTCAAGCATAATTATATCAATCAACAACCATAACTCAAAGTTTCTTCCATTTTTTGGAGTTTGCAAGTTCCAGATAAAACTAATGGAACCCACAGGTTAATACACCATTACACCATATAATACATCATTACTCTTGTTAATAGAAGATGAACTTCACCGTCCATTTTCCAAGGAAGCTTTTCATTATTATCTCTAAATAGAACTAAATATAGATAAAATGACAAAAATAAATCACATTAACAGTAATAATTACTCCCTTGGAATGCTTTTTTTTTATTAAACAGATAAGTCTGTTAAACTTTTTTCATTTGTTTTTACTGTCCCTTTTTTTTCATCAAACAGTAAACTTTTTAGCAAATAATCCAAATGATATATAAAGGGTCACTCATACCAACATACACAAATCAGACATATACCTTTAAACGGATAATGTGATCTACGCAAACACAATACAACCTGTATATAAAAGGTAGACTATAAGAATCAAAAGGCAAAAATGAAAACTATATGAAGCAATATAATGCAAATGAGCTCTTTAATATTAAAGATTTACACACCTGACAACTAAATAACCACAACTCATCCAAAATTCGGAACTAAACACCTCCAAAAGTAAACATAATTACATATATCAGAAAAGAAGATAATAGAATGGATCAAATAAGAAAACAAATATATACTAAATATTTTAGCAACTAATCTAAATGATATATAAATGGCCACTCATACATACATATGCAAATCTAACATACCAGCCTTTAAATAGATGATATAATTTACGCCAACACAACACAACCTACAAACACAAGGTAGAGTATAAGAATCAAAAAGAAAAAAATGAAAACTTAGCTAAGTTCATCACCAATAAAGTGATATGCTTATATACTTATTTTGATCAATAAGTTCTCGAAGACTATTCTTTCTTATATACTTATATACTTATTTGATCAATAAGTTCTCGGAGTCTCAGATGAAGACTCGGATTTAGAAAACTATACTAAGCAGCTTATATACTTATATACTAAAAATTCTCGGTATATGCTTATATACCAATATATACTTATTGAAAAGCTAGTTTTCTTTTTCATCTTTAGCAAATTTGGATCTAATTAGTCTAACGTCTACTAACTATATAGATAACTGACACACATCGAACTTAAAAAGAGCAAAGATTTTGTTCTTTTTTTTTCTACAATTGTTTAAATAAAGGATAATAGACCATGAGCAATTATCAAACTCTTCGATCAATCAAAGATAGAGGAAGGAGAATGGAGTTAGTCAACTACATATATCACATTTGGTATTTGTTAAGAAGCCGAAGCAAAAACATGATTTTAGTTCTTTCTTAGCTAGCTGCAAAGTTAACATTTATATTTTCTTTTGTTATATCTTAAACCTTAAAGCATCCAAACACATGATCGACTAAAAAAATGGTGAACACAGGAACACATCCACTGATTTAACATGTTCTGACATTGGTTTCTATCAAATTGATACATCATAAGGAACCCTTAGTATCGGATTGGGGCTTATACTGTAATTTGATAACCCGTTGGAGTGGCAATTAAATCACTTTCACGTATTTAGTTTTTCAAATTTAAATCAATGGATCCTAGATAGGGGTTAAAATCAAATTGATACATCATATTACAATATGGGCGGGCAGTAGGATATAAATCATTAGCATTTATATAGATTTCCAATTCTATATTGCAGATAGTCTTTATATATATCCATTACTTAATCCTATTGTAATCTATGGTGTTCTGCAATAACACATACAAATTAACAATCGGATTAAACAACACCCAAAAAATAAAAAGATAGATCGGTAACAAAGATAGCAAACCCAAAACAAAGATAGATTGGCAACAACACCCAAACGTCGATTCTGAAGAAATCGACAGTGAAGACCACAAAGAAGACAGATCAGAGAGCAACAACGAGATTGAGATCCAAGAAGAGATTGGAGATTAGAGGTCTCTTCATAGAAATCAGAGGTCTTTGTAGATCAGAGATCAAAGAGGACATGAAGAAAAAATATGAGAGAGGAGTTGAAAGATAGCGAGAGAAGTGAGAAAGGAATTGAGAAACGATGACGAAATGGAGGAGAGCGAACATAATTTTGTGATTGAGAGAGAGGAGAGGTTTGAATTTAGAGATAAAGAGCCGCACAGGCCACATGCTTGTGAACAATAGTTTGAAAGTGTAAACAGGAACTGTGACCAATTAGTTCACGTATGTTGTATAGGAAACTAGGTTGAAAGCCCCCGTGTGAGTCGTGATGCTGCAATCATAAAAGAATAAAATTAGTTGCAAATAGGAATTAGACAATATAATTGCATTCTACGAAAATTATTGAACTTATGAAGAAGGGTTTATTAAGCAGGGTGTAAAGGTTGAAGGGATAATTCTTAGGTACCCATGGATATTGTTTATCACTTGAGAACAAAATTTGTGGTCATAGTGTTAATCTGAGTTCTCATTTGTGTAATCTTAAATATATTATAAGTAATTACTTAATTTAGCATATCAGTTACAACTTTTAAACAAATTGTTTTCAAATTTATAAATTTAATTAAATTAATTATAAATATCATCAATAATTTTAAAAATAAATGTTCATAGTCTAAATACGAACGTTGAACTTTAGAGACATCATTGCAGCAAAAATAAAAATGTCATCAAGTACACTTTGACAATAGTAATTTAAAAAGTTATCAAGATACATAGTCATCATCTGATTGATGTTCGATTAATTGTCAAAATTTTAATGATATAATATATGTTTGTCTAATTTAAGATGTTGAGCTGTACGTATCACTTTCCTCGTTACCGTATTCAGAGAGTAACCAAAGTTGATTTCATGAACCTAATCTTATATACATATTAGTGATTTCTTGATTCCTCTCATACTTAAATTTGCATCTAGATGTGTTTTTGACTTTGATTTGCGTCTCATTCTACCTTTTAAATGGACACATAAAAAAGTTATTGAGAACGGAGAATGTTCAGAATCCCTCACTAAATTTACTTATGAAAGAGACCACATATTCTGAATTAATGTTTATTACAATTATCAGTACTAACAACTCACCATGTATAATACGTTGTAATTTCCATGTACAATACTTCAGATTAGGTGGGCTCTGCTGCTATGCTCTCCTCCTGGATCACTAAAAGATCGTAATAAGGCTTCTACATGTTATGAGCAATATGACCTGAAATTTAGAAAAAGAGAATGCTCCTCCATTAGGTATAGGATAAATCATTAGATAAACTCTTACACGTGACAAAAATGATTGCCAATTTTACAATTTTTACAGTTAAAATTATGAAAAGAAATTATCTTAAAACTATTTTTTAAATTTTTTACTTCTAATCTTATGTAAAGAACAACAGCTTGTTAAGTAGTCCCCCTAACCGTATCACTGCCCTATTTCAAATTTTCAGTTACATCTAACTCCCATTTTCATATGACCCCACTGAATGAGGAACTCAAATCTACCTTATTTTTTATCGAGTTTCACACTTAAACGAATCAAATTTTGTGTCTCCATTCATAACCCTCGCACATGTATCAAAAAACAAAGACTACACAATAAAGCGACGCCTTCACAAAGCAGCCTAATGCTATGGCTAGAGAGATACACAAAAAGCATGCTAGCAAGACAAAATGAGGTATGTACTTTGGGAAGATAGGAAGAGAAAAAGAGAGATACCAAAATAAAAATATTGAAAAAAATTCCAAATAACAAAAACTCAAAGCATGAATAAATAATAGTTAGATTGCTTACTTGTTTATCATGGCTATCTGGTTTGATTATGTTTATATGAAGTCGCTTAAGGCTGGTTTGGTATTCCAGTATTCCAATTTGTTGTGCTTCACACATAAAGCTCTCTTTGTATATACTTGATTCCGTACTTGTGGTAGTTCCAAGCTTGCACCTCTTTACACTTAAAAATTCACCTTATTATTCTGCAATGTTAACATACAAAACATTATACGCAAAGAAAAGATATTACATTCAAAGTTCAAATTAATAGAAGGACAAAAGAAATTAGAATCCAATTTCAATTTCATCGACTTGGAGAAGATACCATATTCATAGTTCAATTCAATAGAATATGAAGCATTAATGAAGAGCCAACACTGTTTCAATGAGTGACACAAATCTCATAAACAAACTAACAGAAGAATTTACCTAGATGCCATTGTAAATACAGTGTCTATTATTTTGATAGTGGAATAAAGTTTTACCGTATTTGTCAATGTTCTTTAATGGTATATACGTGGTGCTGAAAATGAATGTGAATGAATGTGATACACAATTAGACATGATAAGAATTCTCATAGAAAATAAACGAAGTGGTAGATGAATGAAGAAGTGCAGCTCCAGCTTTCTCAGATCCTACAAGAATCTTCTTTAATATTAGGAAAGCACAATCATAGTCTAGAAAGCAAAGCCTCTCTATTATGCCAGTGTTGATCCCTTTTGCATTATCACACACGCTTTATACATGTAGAGGTATGTAGTTGGTTATTCTAATTGGTTTATGATACTGCCATTTGATCCAAACATATGCGCTAATATACAATCTGGGATGGAGGTGGGTCAACTCTTCCAATTATATTTTCGCATGTTGACTTGTAAATTCATACCTATGTCTTTTAAGTCTCGTATCAAAGCATTTCCCTGTTGTGGGATGAATGGCATGCTCGTTCAGTTTTTTTGTCCCTTTACGAACCATTAACAAGAGTCTGTATAGTCTATTTTGTGAATCCTCACTATTTTAGTGAGCGACACAAATCTCAGAAACAAATTCATACCCATGTGAAATTGAATCCTCACCATATTCAAATCAGACCCAATAGATATTCAGAGCAATGGGTAAGAGATGTAGAGTACCAACAAATTTAGAGTCGAAGAGAGATAAAGAGAGAGTTACCTATCAGAGTTCGAGAGAGATAGCAATGGGTCTCTGTTCTTTGAGCCTCTGCGATATTGAGTGGTGTGCGTCAAGAATGAGAACACAATATGGGACGGTCGAATCAAGGCTGATACAGGCGGCGACTGAGCAAGGCAGAGCGCTACAACAAAGTGACACAACCAAAGTGAGAAAGAGAGACGGAGATCGCGTCTCCTTCTCCAAAACAGTCACAAGTATCACAGTAAAGGAAAAAGAGATTGAAGTAAAAAGGAGAATGAAAAGAAGAGAGCCGAACAAATGTCAGTCCAAAAAAGCTGGAGATCTATGCTTTGAGGAACTTTCGGTGATCGATTTCGTCGGAGAGGAAGATTGCAGGAGATCGAGAGCAAAGACAGTCCAGAAAAGATGGAGATCGATGTTAGTGACTGAGGAGGAACCGACGATGAAAAACAAACCTCTAGTGAGATCGAGAGAGCGAGATCAAGATCGGATGAGAGACAAATCGAGTAAGACCTAATCCTGCTACGTACCAACGGTGAGAGGAGACTAGTGAGATCGATGGTGCGAGAAGATAAGGGTTTGATTAGATAACAACGTGAGGTTCTGATGAGTGGTAAGAGAGAATGATCAAATAGTGCGAGAGAACTGCACGGTTCGCATGTTTTGAACAATTTCAAACAATAACCCAAAAGTATGAACAGTAAATCACGTTATGTGTATAGTTCTGTGTTGATCCATAAAGATAATAAGGAGAGCATTCCAAGCTCAGTTCACAGAAGTCTTTACTCTTTAGCAATACAATTTCTTCATTCAAATTCAGATTTAACAAGCAGAGGACTTGATGGGGAGCCACTCTCTTCGCCTACTACTTCCGAAGCCTTCTTCCCTTTAGTCTTTGATCCAAGACCAGCAGCCGTACCAGCATCTGGAACTAGTGAGACTTGACCATTGGTCTGTACAGAAGGATTTTCATTTACCTCCTCGTTATTATTCTCAGGTAAGCTTTTATCCGAGTTGATTTTCGGTCGTTTAGGGCTCCTTCCTGGCTTGCACTTTGTTGTAGATTGCTCTTCACATTTATCGGAGTTGATTTTCTGTCGTTTAGGGCTCCTTCCTGGCATGCACTTTGTTGTAAATTGCTCTTCACATTCTTTAACAGCTGCTTCTTCTAGCATTTCAGTGCTAATTTCATTGTCAGAATCATCCATGTCTTCGCTCAACTCTTCTGCTGTATCCCCATTCTCTTCCTCTTCATTCTTTGACTTGAGCGACTCTATTGCATCCATTACCTCTCTATTCACCTGTCAAGTTCAATTCCAAAAGAAAGACATTTCTACTTGTTCATATCATGAAACATAAGAAAGCTAGTCCGTCCATAAGGTAATGGTTCTATGACTTCCAAGAAGCCAAAAAAGGACACATTCTAGTTTACATATCTCCACCCTGTGTTCTTCCAGATGAAATGAAAGCCAATGCAAATGACAAACCTGAGGATTTTGAAGAAAGTCAGAGATATCTGTGGGACATGAAGGGCAGGTCATTATATTCTTTTGAGTCCGAAGGGTTCTTCCCCCTCTGCTTCTTTCTCTCACCAAACTCTTGCCCACAAAAGCACCTTCTATACATGACTTGCAAAAGTTATGAGCACAAGGCGTGGTCATTGGTAATGTCATGACCTGCTGGCAAATAAGGCAGCTGAATTCTGCAGATGGAATAACATCCATGTTAGCATGAAAGTGTAATACACATCATTAACATGTTAGTAATAAATTGTAGCACCAAATCAAGTTATGTAGTGAGTCTACTTATACTCCATTAAATAGAACAATCACAAACAAGCTGTTGAGAGAGATATACCTTTTAAGAGCCTCTCTCGGACAGTAATGTTATGCCCCTCCCTCGTTCCTTTTCTTAACCTCTTCCGTTCAGCAGGATCTAATGTTTGAACAGCTTTTCTACTGATAGGCAGTGGCTTTTTCCACTTCCAGCAGCCATCTTTCTCCTATTAACATAAGCAACTAAATCAAAAACACTAACTTACAATCAGCATTCATGAATTGGAGTTTAGAGAGAGAACCTCTTTGAGAACAAATGAATTCCTTACCTCGAAACCCCATGATGGAATTGACTCTCTCTCTGTTATATTAGTAGCTTTCTCCAGCTCAGCTATTGGAGGTAAAGGTCTAGGCCGGTCCCCATGTTCATCACTACAGTTCAAGTTGGGGAAATTTTGAGCATAGTCAATTAAGAGGAGTGGTAAAAGAGAAGCTAAGAGCCTAAAACAGACCTTGTCCATGGTGCAGGTTCATTGTCACATCTAACAAAAAGATACCGGCAGACCTTAAAACCCTTATCAATGAGAAAGATAATTATTAAGTCTGTTGAGCAAATAAGAGAACCTTCCGAATCTGGGATAGCAGATAGTTACCTGGATTCCCACTTTTGTCCAACATTTTTCGATTCTATAGATTCCATCGTACCTCAACCCTTTCTCAGGGGCATATGAGGAGCGCTTTTCCTTGTGAGATCTAATTAGCAAATTCAAGGAAAGTTATTCACATTCAAAATGTGTATTTGAATGCACACTTAAATAAAAGTGGTTTTGATCTCATTATATTTGACGGATATCGATATACTACAGCAACAAACCTACATATATTTTTCAGAACAATCCATCCTCACAAGCATTCTTTTAGAAGTTTAAGGCATGCCAAACTACCCATTATATAAATACTAATCAAACTATCTCCAATACCTAGCGAAGAATGACTCGAATCAAATTCAATAGCATTACATTAGGAACTGTGATGTAGACAATCACTGGTGTAAACTGAGGCAACCAAAATGCAGTGTTTCAATTTGACTTGTAATGCAATTTTCTCAAACAATACACATGAATAAGATGAAATGATATCATGCTAAAAAGGCCACATGAGAGAGAGGTTCAAAATTTTACCTCACCACGCGTACAGGATACCCATTCTGGCAACTAACTTGAAGAGCCTTGTTATATTTCTCAAATTTCTGGTCAAATGACTGATCCTTATTTGTTCTCTTATTCCCACTCAAATCCCTTCCACCACTGCTATGCAGAACCATGGAAACACAAGGCAGGAAAACTAAATAAGAAAATCAGATAAGAACAAATAAGTTGATCACAATATGAGATGCTTTATCAGGCACGGAAGAAAAAGGCACAGAGGAAGTAGTGCATCCCATGACCAACCTTCCTGTGTATAAGAACCATTCTCCATGGTCCTCATCATCAAGGTACCCTCCTGAAAGCACAACTGACTGGGCACCATGGTTAGCCTGACCAGCTATCCCAGAAACATGGGGAAAGTGTGCACCCCACTGTCTACAATCAAGCCTATCCTCCCAGCATTCCCCTACCAGCACACCTTGGTTTCTCTGAGGATCATACTCAGCGGTTATAGGTCCAAAATGATCAGCTGGAATTGTGACAAAGATCTTGCCACTAGCAGCATTGGATTTCCCAGAATTCTGAGCCCGCTCTGTGGTAAAAGCTTTGTCAGGCCTGTCTTGGTTTCGAACAATATGGTATACCTTAGGGGGGACCCCAGGAGCATGTGATTTTGATAGCTTAGCCATACGAATAGCAACTACAAGTGAGGAGTTGATGTGGGGCTGACTTGCCATTGTGGACGGAATGGCATGGCGGCACTTTGCACAAGTACGCTTCCCTTGTCCAATCCATTTCTGAAAGCACTTCAAGCAGAAATTGTGGCCACATGGTGTCTAAAACCAAAAGCATACAACAAGGTTTTTAATGATGCAACAGTATCTGTACAAGTGTACAGCAATCTGCTAATTCTCAACCTATGCTATAGAGGTAAAGACAGCAAGATTACCTAGCTAAAATAAGTGAAAAATTCTCCTCCTATATTTTAAAATTCAATTTTCTAAAAGTTCATCATCACATCACATCCAGATGCACTTCCGCATAAACCATTTGTCGCTCAAAAGCACATTCAAATGATGAAGCTTTGCAAACTCAAGTGCCAACGAAGATAGATGAACTAATTAAAGCATTAATAAAGGTAGATAGTCAACAACCTAAGTACATAGGACCACATGACACCCCAATACAAGAAAAGAGGGAACCAAAAGCAAACAAAACTACACATAGTGCACTACAAGCCAACCTCCTAGAATTTTCAAAAGGAATGATGAAAGCAACAAGAGCCCAAGAATACTACAAGGACGTTGTAATAAAATCAACTCTATATTTGTACTCATTTCAAGTGAACCCAAAAATATGCATGCTAAGGAAACCAAACAGATCATACAATTTGGTACAAACACGCTAGTACAATCAAAGTCAAACAATGAAACGAAGCACAAAGCCTCCAATAAATTATGTATTCTTTCTCTAACTGAATATCAACAACAATTTAACCGAATCTATATAAATATTTCAAGAAATTATACAATGATTCTCTAACTGAACATCAACAATAATTCAACAGACACTGAAACAAAGCATCGTTGAAATCAAAGCAGTTGAAACGTAGCAACACTGTCTATCATCCATCAAACCTCACCGACTCAAATAAATATTTTCACGGATAGTTACCAGAAAGAAATAAAAGTGTTTTTATTAAATAAAAATTAATGAAAAAGTAGAATACGAACCGTAACAGGTCTATCCGGTATTTGCATACAGAAAGAGCAGTTGAAAATTCCGTCAAGAACATCCAAGACCTCGTTACTTCCGGCGCCGCCGTCTTCCCGCCGAGCGTTCCCACTCATGAGCTCCTGCCGCTTACTCGCCTTCTGCTGCTCCGTTAGCGACTCATCGGCCTCGATCGCCCGGATCGCGGCGATCAGATCGCTGGAGACGGCGGATTTCACGGAGGTAGAGTCGCCGGAGCAGTCCGGGCACTCCCAGTGTGGAGCGGAGGACGGCGACGGCGATTCGGGGGGACGGGAAGAAGAATCGAGGCAGTTTAAGTGCCACGGAGTGACGCAGGTACTGCAGGAGACCTTGTCGTCGTCCGACGGCGTCGTTTTGCACAGCATGCAGATGCCGTCTCCGTCGCACGGCAGCAGCTGGCTAACGTGCGCCATCTTAGGATAGGCTAAAATGCGCCGGAGAGAGAGAGAGAGAGAAAGTGATTTGGTTTGATGGGAAATAAGAGTCTGAACACGGCGGGGATTTTAAAAAAGAAAACGGAGTGATTTTGAAAATTGAGTTTTTAGCCAAGGAATCTGGTGGAGGGCGGCGTACGTGAACTCTGTGTGGACGTCAAAGTCAAACAAAAGTCCTTTCGCAGTTTTAAAGTACTTGTATTTTGGTGCGAAGGACTCGCGCCTAGCGCGCCTAATTTCCCATTTGTTACCAGAATCTGAAGTTCTCTTTTTCAGTTATGCCCTTTAGAAAGGATACACTCCAACTAATCTGATGAAAACCCTTTCATCTTGGGAACTAGAAATTGGTACTCAATGCAAAGACTTTAACTAATTGTGGTTTATTATATGGATCCTATGCACCGCAGAGCTTAATATCTCAGAGTTAATTACTAATTTTGACCCGTGTCAACTTTTTAGAGTAATTTTGTCAACTTTTTACATATTTGATTGAGCTTATGTTAAGCTCACTATGTGTGATAGTTCATTTGCCCACCATCACCAAACTGGCATCGCCTCGCCTCGCCTCGCCTCCTCCACACCTCCCAGTACCGCCGGCCTATCACCTTTTGTCTCTCATCTCTCATCATCGTGCCTCCTGCGGCTCATCGCAACCGTTTGATCTGCTGTCAGCATCGCTTCACTGCCTTGTCGCCCCTTGATCGACCTCGACCTCAAGCTTCCCCAATCTCGATTTAAAAGCAAAGTCGTTGCCGTGGGAGTAACTCCTTTAGAACTGCTCACTAGAGTAGCCCCTCTCCATGGGCCCGTTATCGAGCGGGCCGGACAGAAACCCTTTGTCGAGCGGACCCGACCGGAAGTAGTTCTAGAGAAAGAAATCAAACCCGAGGCGAAGGAGGTGAGCTGGATGAGGGTCGCGACGCGATACCATGGACAAAAATCAGTGCAGGCTGAGCTCGCAGTGGCGCATGTAGCGACACGTCCACCGAAGTCGTAGTTAGGCGAGGCAGGCTGGCGAGCGGCTAAGGCTATGAGCTCGGGAATGGAGAGCGACTATGTTCGACGGTTAGTAGAGAGAGAAAGAAGAGGATCTTGTGCATTAAGTTTATCATAAGCTCAATAAAACCTATAAATAGTTGAAAAAAAATGAACCGCTATAATTACGCCATGTGTAATGGACCATGGGGTGTTTAGCCTGTAAGTGCATTGCAGAATTTTCCTCATTATGTATACAAAGACTATGCGACTAAATTATGGTCAAACATCAAATGGCTTGTGATAATCTATCCGACGACTCTTATAACCTCGTCAAAGGCAAAGACTGTTTTACATGGTTCATTTTAAATAGGCTACCAATGACAATCTCAAGTGTTGTATTCTACCCACCAAATACGTGTTTGTTGCTCAGTTTTATGTTGACTAAGCTGGACTGACTAAGGTATGTAAGCTGGACTAAGGTATGTAAGCTGGACTGACGGTCACATAAAAAACTCTCTCCGTTGGGAGAAATTTCTCTGTTGATGCATCAGACCATACTTGCCTAACGAGTACCAAGCGAGGGAAGTACGGTTTGATGCCAGTTGCCGGAAATTTCTCACACATGTAAGCACGATGAAGTTATCATCTACTTTCTCAGAAAATAGTAATAAAAAATGGTCTGTTTTCTATGAAACATGTAATCGCTGGAGCATGGGTAGTGTTCCCCATCAACATCAATGGTGAATGTTATAAAAACTATACACATCTTGGAATATTACGTCAATGGTGAACACCTCAATTTCTTGGTGCAAATACTCTAAACCAGCACCAAATCTGTCGGTCATCATATTGCCTAGCCTATATGAAGCTCTCGAAACAAAGAAACACAAAATTGATATTTTCAATAACGTCAATATTTTAATTTTTTTAAATCACCTGAAAAATTCTTTTCACATAAAGTAGATAATTGATCATATAACAACCTCCAAAAATTTCGTTACAAATTTTCATATATTTTTATTAGTTTCCGTATTTTTCGTCAGAATTTTCACTGAATCAATATTTCATCGATATTTCCGTCGATATATCTAAATTTTGGACCTTCGATATATTCTCGATATCTGATATTTTACTCCTTGCTCAAAACACTTAAAGCAGAAGAGCGCACACACAAAAGAAAAAAATAGTTCATACTAACTCTCTAAACCACATACCAGTTGTCACCGAAATTAGTAGTAGAATCAACACCTTTATTAAGTGTGCAGAAGTGAAGGGGACGATCCCAAGGGTATCCGAGCAGCCAACAAACGAGGGAACGACCTGGAACTTGATGAATAGGCACTGTTAGGCACCGATTGCTTTCCATCTGTGGCTTATTGGACTGACTTGGGAGAAGAAGCTCCCTGGGTGTAACTGGACTACCCAGATTTTGATAATTTCTCTTACTTCCCAATAGCTCCCACAACAGCTTCTCATCATTTGTATCTTTCTCCATCCCTAAAATCTGCAGATGAGAAAAAACAACAGTGATTGGTAGTTTCAACTTTCAGAATGTATAAAATATCCCATTTGAATGATCATGATCCAAATTGCAGATAAATATATTGGAATTTCTACGGACTGTCTAAACTCAACCTAGATGAGGAAAACATGAATTTCATCAAGTCTACCAAATTAGCTGACATTTTCTATTTTGACATGTATCATGTATGAACATCATAATACAAGAGCAATACATATCCAGATTGCGCGTCGCTATTTGAAGTTTCAGACTATTTATTTACAATGTTATTAACATATTACTGATTCACAGGTAAAAGTAACCAGTTCACCATACTGATAAGCCATGTCAATGCCAAAATTAGTATTAAGCAGTGAATATTGAATATTGATAAGTAGAATCTGTCAATGAGCTTATCTTTAAGGGAATTAAGGCCTATTCTGCCAGCATCTAGTAATTTAGTGAATAAGCAACTTTAAAGTCTTTCAAACTTTCAACCAAGTGAGTAGCAGCACGTATTCACTGCATTCAAGAACCCCTGGTTGGTAAGTCTCTCCCCAAACGTAGCTGGCTTGAACGGCCACCGATTAAGCACATGTAAATCGGCTTTGAAAGTCTTTCAAACTTGCAACAAAGAAATGTGTGTAATCTATTATCATTCATTATGTTTTCTGTAAATAGTTATAAGCAAAATATTGATGATTCAAATAGAGTTAGACAGTTAGTTGATGCTATATTCAGCTCCAGCAAGCACTAACAAGCTTTTGTTCAATGTATTAGGCCAATAACGCAATTTATTCCCATTCACTATGTTATCCAAATCACATCTTCAACCAATATATTCATAGATTAAACTTTGCCTCAAATCAATTGAAGAATGAAAGAGAGTAGTACCATATGTGAAGCAAAGGCTTTGGTTATTTTGTTGGATGCTTTTTTGGGTGCTGCCAAGAACTTGAAGCAGTCCTTCACCTTCCTCACGTATTCTTCCGATTCCCTGAGCTTCCTCATAGCCTCAGCTCTGCTCTCCTCTGCCGCCGTGGCCATATTCCTCGCCGCCTCCAACTCCGCCTTCGATTCCTCTGCTGCCTTGGCCATTTCCTTCACCAAGCCCACCAGGCCCAAACAACCCCCACCCCTCATCTCAGCCTTCACGCCCTCCACGTACTGCACCATCGGCTCACACATTTTCTGTGCCAAATCTCCCACCAGGTCCTCCACGTCAGCCTCCACCGACCCGAAAACCGCAGCGACTTCGTTGAAAATTGCACGGAGGAGGTTCGTCACCGCCATCTGGAAGCCCTGGTGGTCGTCGCGGTCAACGGAGGAGAGATAGGCCATCACTTTCTGGAAGAACTTGCGAAGCGAGAGGCGGCGATTCGCTAGGGTTTTGACCGTGTGGCTGTGCCGATTGTTGGCTTCAGACTCGATTTGCTTCAGGATACGAACCAGCTGCATCACTTGATCCTTTTGCTTCTCGATTACTTGATCGCCGGCCACCGCCTCTTTGGCCGCGTAGATCTCCATCTTCGCACACTGACGTGTCTCCTCTGACAGACCCGACCGACCCGACGGTCCAGATCCGGATCCATCGGTTCCGAAACTCTATGAACAAAAAATTTCTCAGAATTTAACAATTAAAATCAGAAAAAATTAAAACAAAAACCTAAAAATATTGCTCGAGAATCAAAACCTGATCGGGTTGGATGATGATGGAAGTGAATCTTCCCTCCGTCGCCATCTCCGCCGTCTTGAGACCGACGAGCTGCATCAACGGATTCGCCAGAGAAGCGAAGACGTCTTCGGCCTTGGTGATTTTAACAACAATACATTGCAATTAGCTTCGTAGATTTCAATTCGAGTTGGTACAGAATCGAAGAGAGTGAGAGAGATAGACAGTAAAAGGAATTGAGATTATTACTTGGAGAAGACAGTAAAAGGAATTGAGATTATTACTTGGAGAAGACCGGTCTGGATCTGAGATTTCAGCTGGTGAAAAGCGGTCTTCATTTGTTCGTGACCGCGTACGACTCTTATGAGTTTTGATCGGATCTCCGCCGCTGGCGACGTCTTAGCTGATCTTCGATGGCTCCTCATGTTCTGGCGGGAGTTTCAGCAGAGTGGAATGAGTTTCTAAAAGCTTTCGAATTTAAGCACCGGTTTTCAAATTTGGTTCGGGTAAATTAGTTCTAAGTTCATTTATATAACATCTATATTAATTTAATAAGTTCACCTAATATTTCTAAGATCACCTAATTTAAAAAAAAAACCACCTCGTTCAAACTGTTTACGCTAATGTTATCGTATGCAATCGTATATAAATTTCGTTTCTCTCTCTGTTTCAGACCAAAAAATCAAATCCACCCCAAATTTTATCGAAACCCTAGCAGAGCTCTCTCTTCGTCGCCCTCTTCTCTTCGTCGCAGAGCTCTCTCTTTGCCGTTCTCCTCTCTCCGCAGCATTTCTCTTTGTCACTCTCCTCTCTCCGTCGCATTTCACTTTGTCATCGTCCTCTCTCTGTTGCCCTCCTCTCTTCGCCGCCCCTACCAAACCCTAGCAAAGAAGAATGAAGACTTTGTCGTCGCTCCACCACCTCCCTCATCGGCGGCTCTAAAATCTCCGACCAGTCAACATGGCATCAGGTGAGCCTGGATCTAGGGTCTGATATATAGGTTATTACCTGGATTGCTTTGATAAATCATGTGATTGCTGGATCGATCTAGAGTCTGGTTGTGTTGAAAATAAGTGGCGTGTTTAGGTTGTTACGCAGTAGTGCCTGCGTTAATCTGTGGAAGTGTCTATGTTAGTCTGTAGTAGTGCATATAGATTAGTGTGCTTTGGTTGTTATGCAGTAGTGTTAATGATAGTCTGTGGTAGTGTGTATGTTAATCTGTAGTAGTGCAATTGATTGGTATGCTTTGGTTGTTATGCAGTAGTGTTAATGATAGTCTGTAGTAGTGTGTATGTTAATCTGTAGTAGTATTTTGATGTCCATTTTGTTGTTTGGCAGAGGAAGAAATGGAAGTAGAAAGAGGAAGACGGCGAACCAGAATGTTCGGTTTGACTACAGAACAGGAAGAAGACAACCAAAAGCATCAAAGTCCAAGTAGTAGTGTAGTGTTTTCTGTTGTGTTAGGGTATGATGTAGTACCATGTTGTTAAGATCTGATGTAGTATATTGTGTTACAGAATAGTAGTACTTACCATGTTTTAAAGTAGTACCCTGAATGTTTTGGAGTAGTGCTTACTATAGACAGCAATAGTGTTAGTACACTAAATGTTTTGAAGTAGTACTTTCTATTGTGAAACAGTAGTGCTTACTAGAGAAATCAGTAGTATGTTTAACATTGATGTAATGTGATGAATGCTTTAAAGTAGTGTTACTTTTGTTGTATGATGAGTGTACTACTATTGTTGTTGGATAGTACTAATGTAATTGATTTCACAAACAAAGCGCTATCACATACAAAAACGCACAATTGACCAACACAAAATCGCAAACTCAAGAATAACAAACTCGAATTAGTATGTTAAACAAATCGCATAAGGGAAAATTACATTAAAGTAGCATGTTATATAATGAAGAATCACATTGCATGTTTATCGAAAAACACTCGATGAAAGAGATTTGGGCCAATTGTACTACCAATGACTTGTATTCATACCAACTATATCTTGTGACTAATAGAGTGTATGTAAAGGAAATAGACATGCCTCAGAAAAATTATCTGTTCAGGAAGAATATACTACTTTAGACTGGTGAAAACATGACATATGACTAATATAGACACTAGTTACTCAGGTTTCAGCCGCTGATGAGTTTGGTACATGACAATATGTTGTGTCTTCCTTTTTTGCCACAACGACCACATCTGATTGGCCTCGTCGCCTTCCCACCTTCAACAGAAGACTTCATGCGAGTATCCTTTGGACGACCGGATGAAATTTTTGTCAACGTAGGCTTCACAATGGGGGGTTCATTAAGAGAATCATATCAACGGAGGCCTCACCAAAGGATTTAGTTGAAGCTTCTGGCCTAAAGCAACCCAAATAGTCATTTGGATCAAGAAATTTAGTCGAAGATGACGACGTGCAAGTCAGAGAAGAAGAAGCGTCATCAAAAGAGGCTATGGCAGAATCCACATGAGTACCTAAACTACTCTAACCACTATCCCTGGCAATAATATCCACAGAGGCTACCTCAAGTTCGATTATGGTCTTCATCATCAACTTCAAGTCTTTATCACCAGATATCATGCAATTCGGATAGCGTGGCAATGAGAAACCAAAAGTGAATGAATCCGGTCTCAAACCAGGAAAACGCGATGACACTTCCATCACCACGTCAATGAAAGTTTTAGTAGGCGTAAGATCGAACATGATTATATGGTTGTTGTAGGTGCACTTTGCATACAAATCCAAATCATTGGCTACCAATCTGCAAATCAAAGACAAACTATTACAAAACAGAAGTAGTATCCTTAATATTCATAAATAGTATACTCACTCAACACTAATAGCACTACCAAGTCCAAACATAAACAGAACACACAAAACATCTAGCTAGTGTCTTCAGAGGGATGCAGTAGTGTACTCACTTAACACTACTAGTACTATCAAGTACAAACACACATAAACAACTAACTAGTGCTTTTAGAGTGATGCAGTAGTGTACTCACTCAACACATGTAGTACTCCCAGTTTATAACATCTCATAATTTATACGAAATGTCAAAACACACAAATCAGCCACATTAATCACACACAAACACATAAATCACAAGAGAAAATATACAATAATATGACTACAATGTGCCGATCCATAATCCACAGTATCAAAATCAAAATCAAAAAACTGAAATTCGAAATCGATGTGCGTATAGGAAATTCGAAACCATAGCTCAAACAAAAGCATCAATCGAAAAACACAAAGCACAAAACATCTACAGGAAAGCTGAATAAAAGAAGCACTATCTCATCGGAAAAACGAAGTTACTGTAAGATTTGTATACTGTCATTTTGAAGAAACGACAAAATCTTCTTCTCACAGAAGCACTATCTCACCGGAATCGCCTTCGCCCGTTGATGATGTCAAGTATGCACTCATCTCTCTCTCTCTCTCTCTCTCTCTCTCTCTCTCTCTCTCTCTCTCTCTCTCTCTCTCTCTCTCTCTCTCTATCACACACACACACACACACACATAAACATAGACAGCTGATAGAGAGAATCAAGCTACATTTTGGAGCTCTCTCTCTAAATCGCGATCGCGGCTCTCTCTCTCTCTCTCTCTCTCTCTCTCTAAGCTGTGTGCTGTTTTGAATTTGAAAATCAGCAACGTTTATATCATAAGGGCAATTTTGGAAAACAAAATTTATTAGGAAATGAGAGATGACCTTATATGTATAAAAATTATAAAGTGACCTTATTAGTAGCTTAAGGTCTCTTAGTAGCTTAAGGTCTCTAAGAGACCTTAAGTGTAATTTCCTAATTTTGTTTCTACAAGAAAGATGCCTGTCATTTTGTCACATCTGAAATGAGCTGAAATGACGTTGTTCGGTCATAAACCATACATACCTACTAATCAATTTGAGCCAGACAATTATATCTGGAGAAAATTTTATGTAACCTTCGCTGAAACTAGCATCTTGCACACACGCGATGCGTATACGAAATCTAAAAATTGATATAATTATTTACTACATTGATATCACTTTGTATATTTTTTTTGTATGAGAAATACTATTTTTATGTTTAATTTTTACTTTGAACCGTTAAAGGGAAAAAGAAAAAAAATTGAAAAAAATGAACGTGAAAAAGGAAGATCAGGGAAGTTACATCTGACTGGGAGTTGGGTTCTTCCCTAATATTTAAGGGGGTGTTGAAGGAGAAAAGTAGATACGCAAGTAGATAGATATGAAACTGTACTTTATTCATTGATAAATAGCATTTAAATAGGCATTACAATCTGATACAATAAATCTCCCGGTAAATCAAGGATTGAGAGAATCTTTATATCTATACTAATTATGACAAGACACGCATCTAGATACCAGGAGTATAATTTTCTTAAACACTCCATCTTGTGTCGTGATCCTAATGTATGATGCATAACCTTTTACCTCATTAAAAACCTTGCTAAGCAAACCAAAACCTCCCCGGTAAAACCAAAAGTTTAGTCTAAGGAAAAAAGAGTACAATGTATTAACTACAAAAGTGATCGCATGTGATGTAGACTCCCCCTGATGTCTATAAAATGAACTCCCCATTATCAGTAACTCAATCTTGGAGTTCCGACAATCTTCGCATACCAATGCATCTCACCTGCTTTGTAAATATAGATTTTGGCAACAACTTGGTGACAGTCTACAAATCCTGTAGTAAAGATATCATTAACATAGACCGCTACAATGGCAAATCCTGAACTTGTTCTCTTAATGAACGTACATGGGAATAAATCATCGTTCTTGTATCTCTTCCCAATCAAGTAGTCACTGAGACATGTGTACCACATCCTACCAGATTGTTTTAATCTATATAGTGAATGCTTCAATCTAATCACATGAGCATTCCATGGTGTAGAGTTACTTGAATTGGGTATGACCACGCCTTCCGACACTTTCATGTATATCTCGGAATCAAGGTTTCCATAGAGATATGCAGTCACCACATCCATCAACTGCATATTCAGTTTTTCAGACACTGCCAAACTGACAAGGTAATGGAAAGTAATGATGTCTATAATCGGATATTATGTCTCCTCATAATCAATACCAGGACGTTGAAAGAATCAATGCGCCACAAGTTTAACTTTATACCGCAAGACTTCAATCTTCTCATTACGCTTCTTAATAAAAACCCATTTATGTCCAATTGGATTCACATTTGGTGGACATAGCACTATCGAACCAAATATCTGCATTGCTTCTTCCATTTTGGCCAATCCGTTCTTCGTTGACATTTACCAACCGAGCGAGGTTCCACTTCATCGTCATCAATGATCTTCTGAGTGTTGGAATAAGCAAAAGCATCATCAACTACCTTGGATATTCTATCCATAACAATGTGTGCATCATTGTTATTTAATGAGATTTTACCATTCTCTGACATCACATATAGGTCTTAAGCATCCTCCAGATAATTCATTTGTGATTCTAGAATATAACTATTAGTTCGTGATCCTGTAAACGCACAATTGTCGCACACTTAGTCACTCCAAATGGGTCAACACAGCTCAGACCAAACGCAAGATAGCAATACAGGCTTCAACTTTAAACAAGGAAGCAACACCATCCGAAAGCCCACACGCTCGGAACAACAAACGGAAGGTACCAGAACAGATCATGAACAAACAAGCAGGATCCCACATCAAAGAGCAACAAAAGACTCCATACTCAACCGCCAATATAAGCAACACATTTATGACAGTTACAAGATACGCCTGTTACTCAACCAATACTATTGTTACGCTTCATACACTAACTTGAGCGTCGGAGAGTCGAAGGCGGGAACAACATGTCAAAGCCCCTAACGACCGTTTGGTGTATTACTCTTAACAGCAGGTAAAGGACGACATACGCGCAATAGCTCAGATTATCCGAATTGACCTCATCCGCACTTCTACTGGAATTCATACGGAGTTTGGTAGAAACAATTGGCACCTTCTGTGGGAATCGAGCAATCGTAAACCACCCGAAACCATAGCAGCAAAGATGGCAACAGACCACATTACACCCAAAAGCCAAAAGAAGAGAGACGCACCCGTCGACGCGATCAACAGCATCAACGACCTAACGGAGGACGAAGCAGCAGCCCATCTCGTGAAAGAACTCCAAACGGCCCGAACCGAAAGAGACCAGGAACGCCAAGCCTGACAGCGCTTGGAGGATCGGCTTGACGCGTTCATCCGAAGCCAAGAGACCCAACGAGAGGAATCAGGACCAACGAAGGATCCAGGAACGAGTAGGCAAGCCGTCAAAATAGACCCACCGTGTGAACAACGAAACAACCGACTCCCAGGACCTCCACCACCGCCCGAAAGAATACGGGAGTACGATGACGAGGAACCTACCACGAAAGTTGGGAACGCCATGCTCCGGCGAATGGCGGAGATGGAAGCCGAAATCACGTCACTCAAGAAAAGCACGCACACCGGGCCAAAAGGAATGTACACTCCACGTGTGAGCCCCTTATCGGACGATATCCTGGCGTAGGGCAGGGATCCGTATTCCAAAACCGTCAAGATCAGCAGGTTCAACGGGAAAGGAGACCCGCGAACACACATTGACGAGTATCAATCCGCCACCGCAGGTACCCGGTACTCGGACACAACCCTTTGTTTCCTGTTCCAGGAGACGTTGGCAGAAGACGCACGAAACTGGTTCTACGAGGCGCCCACGGGATCCATCCACTCGTTCGATGAGCTCACGGAACCGGCTACTGGGCAAGTACAAAACTTTCAACACACTTCTAAAGATCCGTCAGGGGGACCCTGAAAACCTATCCGGCTTCATCAACCGGTGGAGGGCCATTGTGAACACGTGCATGAACCTTGACAAGAACGTAGCAAAAACGGCGCTACTAGAAAACCTGACGGGAACCCCGTTCATGGAGAAGATGGTCAGAAAGGACCACATTGGGTACGACGAGATCATCGACCTAGTCGTTCAAAAGGCAATGCTGGAAACCCACGTGTACGGAGCGCAAGGTCCAAGCACGACACCAACCTCGAAGACACACGGCTACACACAAGATTGCCCGTCATCCCCCCATATAGCTAAGAATCCGCAACCGAAAGCACAGCCCACCGCGTCCCGCAAGCGCAAAGACCACTATCGCGAACACAGGAACTACAAACACTATCAGCAAACACATCGCGAGCGTTCACCACAGCAAAACCCACCACCCAGAGATCCCCACCAGCGACGCACAGTCTTCTCCATTACCCAGGGCACAAACGAGGAAGTGCTCAAACAGAATAAACGACAAATCTGCCCACCCATGCCTAGGGCGCCCGGGATAGCCCCTATGTGGAACAACAGGGGAACGTGGTGCATGTATCATTATTCGAATACCCACAAGATCAACGATTATGAAATCCTAGCCAAGGAAATCGAACGATTGCACGCTGATCTTCCGAGCAACAAATGCGGCATGCCCAGCTACGGATATACGAATCAGGGGCACCATCAACAACATCATGGGCGGCAAGCGGAATGCCGAATGCCCACGGGAATGGGAAGAACCCGACCTATGGACGTATTTGCGGTACATCCAAGAAATCCACCGAAGGCTGTCAAGAGGGATTGGCCTCCAATAACCTTCACCCACGAGGAAGAGGGCAACCAGAACAGCACGCTCTTGTTCATCATCGACGGAATGGTGGAACAATACTTAGTCAAGCGCATCCTCATCTATAACGGAGCTTCTGTCAACATCATCATCTGGGAGGCGTACGAAGGTGTCAAGCGCCCGAAATGCAAGATGACGCAGGATCAAGAGAGCCTCGCTAGCTTCTCAGGTGAAGCCACTTACCCCCTCGGTAGCGACTACATGCGATTCGGCATCGGGGCACCAGGAACCCCCCAGAGCGAGATCAGAACAGACTTCGTTATCATAGACCTCCACACGTCCTACAACATGATCCTCGGATGACCAGATATCTCGAAGCTGAGGTTGATCATTGCAGGCCATATGCTCATGGCAAAGTTCCCGATAGACTACGGAATTGGCACGGTCAGATGGTATGATTTCGTGGAAAAAACTGTTCGACCAGACAAAGACAACACGCGATTGGAAGTACTCGCAGTGGCGGAGTGCTCCCTTGAAGAGCAGCAACCTAATGACTCGCATGACGGACTGAACACTATCCGGTCCGCCAAAGAACGAGAGGGGCAACGCACGATACAACTATCCCGTGAACACCCGGAGCGCACGATCCGTATCGGCGCGCAATTAGAGCCCGACATGGCAGCTTGGCTAACCCAAGTCCTAACAGACTGCCAATAGGTATTTGCATTGTCTTACACGGACATGCCTGGAATCGCCCCAAGCATCATCTCCCACAAACTCAGCATCAGCTCACTTGCAAAGCCAATAAAGCCGAAACGGCGGGCGTATGACCAAGAACGATATGCGGCTATGCACGCGGAGGTTGATAGACTGCAGAAAATCGGTTTCATCCAAAAAGTTGACTACCCGAAATGGGTGTCCAACGCCGTTATGGTCAAGAAGCAAAAGGGATCCTGGCGCATATGCATAGATTACAGTAATTTGAACAAGGTCCGTCCGAAAGATAGTTTCCCGTTACCCCGAATCGATCAGCTCGTAGACGCCACTACCGGGCATAAACTACTGTCCATGATGGACACATACTCGGGGTACAACCAGATCCTTATGAACCCCGAAGACCAGGAGGCCACGTGCTTCACAACGAACAACGAGCTCTACTGTTACGTAGTCATGCTGTTTGGCCTAAAGAATGCAGGCTCCATATACCAAAGATTGATGAACATCATATTTTACGGGCTAACGGGCGAAATCGTAGAAGTCTACATCGATGACATACTGGTCAAGAGCACCAAGGCAACGGATCACCTCGAACACCTATAAACTGTACTCGAACTTCTGATCAAGAACGGCATGCGATTGAACCCGGCCAAATGCACGTTCGGCGTGACAACAAGCAAGTTTCTTGGATATATTATCAGCAAGGGGGGCATCGAGGCCTCAGCAACAAAGGTCAAGGCAATACTAGACATGCAACCCCCCACGACTAAGGCCAAACTCCAAAGCCTAACGGGAAAATTGGCATCCCTCAATCGCTTCATCTCTACTCCGACAAATATGCACCGTTCTTCAAAGCCCTCCGAACGACAAACAAGTGAAGCGTTGTTTTGACAACCGACTGTGAAGCCGCGTTTGCATCAATCAAGCAGTACCTCGGCTCAATCCCTCTCTTGTCCAGACCCGTAAAAGGAGAAGCCCTATATCTATACCTAACTGCTTCCCTAACGACCGTCAGTTCGACCCTGGTCTGAAGAGAAACAAATTTCGAATTGCCAGTCTTCTTCACCGGAAAGGGCATGACACCTTGCGAGACCCATTACCCCACAATCAAGAAGGTGACACTTGCACTCGTCTCAGCAGCAAGGCAACTCAGGCCATACTTCCAGGCCCACAGCATCCACGTTCTCACCAATGTCCCATTGCGACAGGTATTGCAATAGCCCGACCACAGTGGTCGTCTGGCGAAATGGGCCATCGAGCTAAGTGAATATGACATCCACTACGCGCCTCGAACAACAATAAATGGCTAGGCTATCGCAGACTTCATAGCTGAGTACACGGAGGCCGAAGGGGTGACACAGCCCGTCCTCGACACGCCACCTGTTAGCACGGAGCCTCCCAAGGAAAAACCCCAAAACCTGAATCACCATGGAACCTTTACGTGGACGGGTCATGCACCAAGAACACCAATGGGGCTGGGATCATCCTCACCGGTCCCGGGGGAGTACGAGCCGAGTACGCGCTAAGATTCAAATTCAAAGCAACAAACAACGAGGCCGAATATGAAACTCTTATTGCCGGCCTACAACTGGCCCGAAACTCAAGAGCCCTAAGCATCAACATCTTCAGCGATTCACAACTAGTCATCAATCAAATCCGGGGCGACTTCAAGACGAATGGCAATACGATGACGACATACCATGACCACGTATGCACAATGTTAAGCAAGCTCAAGTTCTTCAACATCAACCACATCCCAAGGGGAAGAAACACCAAGGTAGACACACTTGCCCATTTAACAACATCGCCCATACATACGGAGCCAGGGCAACGAGTAGTGGAAGTCCTAAAGAGACCAAACATCAAGAAAACGCCAGAAGAAATCTTTACGATCTAGCCACACGTTGCCAGTTGGATGGACCCCATCATCAAATACAAAACACGGGGCGAACTACCAGCAGACCGGGCCCAAGCGCGAAACATCATAACCCGAGCAGTCAACTTCAGCATCCGACACGACTGCATGTACAGACAAGGGAAGACATGGGCCAACCTCAAATGCGTTACACCGGAGAAAGGTGACAAGATACTCAGGGAAATCCATTCGGGCGTCTGTGGCCACCACGCGGGAGCACGGTCCATCACACAAAAGGTGCTCAATTGTGGATTCTGGTGGCCCACCATCCACGCAGATGGAACCACGATCACCACGACCTGCCATCAGTGCCAACTCTACGCACACAAAAATCATGTGCCCGCGGTTCCCCTATCGATCCTCACTTCTCCTGTTCCGTTTGCACAATGGGGACTCGATCTCATCGGAGAACTTCCGAAATCCAAGGGCCAATATCGATACATCATAGTAATCATTGACTACCACACCAAGTTTATCAAGGCGGAATCGATGGTAAAGATCACGACCGAAAAAGTGAAGAGATTCTTATGGTGTTTCCTCTACTGTCGCTATGGCACCCCACTCAACATCATCACCGATAACGGGCCGCAATTCCACAACGACGAGCTCAAAGCATTCTGCAAAAAGCAAGGCATCAATTTGATATTTGCGTCACCAGCACACCCACAAATAAACGGACAGGTAAAAGCAGCAAAGAAAATCATCAAGGAAGAAATCAAAAAGAAGATTGAACTCATCGAAAAAGGAGACGTTTGGTACGGACTATGGCCCACATTACTCCCGAAATACTATGGTCAATCCGAACTACGGCAACAGCAGCAATAGAAGAAACCTCGTTGAACCTCACATTCGGAACGAAGGCCGTACTACCACTCGAGCTCACGTACAGGAGCCCAACAATCGAAAGCTACAACCCCACCACCAATGGCGAAGGACTCAGACTCGACAACGACCTCCTTGAAGAAACGCTCGACACGACACACCTTCACAACACCGCAAACAAGCAGCGAGTCGCTCGACTATTCAACCAGCGTGTGAAGGAGCGCCCGCTTCAACTAAGGGACTGGGTCATGAAAGCAATTCAAACAAAGCCCAAGGGATTGCGGCCGTCATGGGAAGGTCCGTACGTCATCGATGCAGTCGTAAGTCCGGGTACGTTTTACATCAAGGACATGTTGGGAAGAAGGATAGGCAATCCCTGGAACACACAGCACCTAAGGAAATATTTTCACTAAGTGTTCATCAACCTGCGTTTGAGCACGATCCCACGTTTTGTAATCTAACGCGTGTACATCTAGTGATACGTTTTGTAATTTTTTGCATATGTACGATCGTACGTTTTGTTGTGTGCCAGTAACAATATAAGTATACATCAAACGCACTCGGACAAGCAATGTAAACGAAACAAAAGGTACTTAGATATATTTCCCAAAAAGTTGTACACAGTCCATTCACTAAACGCACGCAGGCGCAAGAGTACAAAGAAAAAATAAAAGAGAAAGCAAAAATACAAGATAACTAGCTGGCCCCAGCAGCAGCATCTGCTCCGACCTCCGGCTCTTCGAGTGAGCGCTTCAGCACTGGCCCGTCACCCTCAGCTGGCGCCCCGACCTCCGGCTCTTCGAGTGAGCGCTTCAGCTTCTTAGCCTCAGCGGCTTGCGATGCCTCAAACTCATCCACCTTCACGAACAGCAGCATGAGCAAGGAGAAGTCCTCATATTGGACGTTGGCCTCAGCAGCGACCAAGTCCTCGAACTCCTCTGAATCCTTGAAAGCCTGGACCGCGTCAGCCCTAACCTTCTCAAACTCGGAAGATGCCTTGTACTCGGCCACTGCCTCTTCCGCAATCCTCTGACGGACTTCCTCCGTCACGGCATGGGCTCGGGCCTTCGCGAGCTCGTGCTCCATCTCTGCTATGCGCGCACCACTGGACGACCGGAAGGTGGCTAGGTCAGTCTCCAGGATGGCAACCCCAGATTGCGCTTCCCCCAGGTCCTTCTTCAGCTCATCGGCCTCATGCACAAGCTCGTTTACTCGAGCGATCTTCCGATTGGCTATGTCGGTGGACTTGGTCAAAGCCTGCTGCACCTTGCCCACGTCAGCCTGTAGCTTCCGGTTTTCGGCCTTTGCCTTTGAGAGCATGGTGGTCTGCAGCCTCGACCCCTCGAGCCCTTTAATGAGGAAGAGCTGATACTGGAGCTGCATGCAGGTGTCAAACGCAGCACTGAGGGATTCGCTCGGATCAGCGCCCAGCTGATGCCACTTTTGGAGGGACTCAATACCCACACCCATGGAGCTCTGAATACGGGCAATGAAATCCAAGGATAGCGCCGTCTCGCCCGCCACCGCAACCGTAACAGCAGGGGAGGCCTCGTTGGACGGACCTCGAGAGCACTTCAACGGACGGCTGGAAGTGTTTTGGTTATCCGGCCTCCTTGCCGACATTTGGGACCGGCGCGCATCCGCCTCTCTTGGATGACGGATGAGGGAGATCTCAAACGAACTCCTCGAGGAGCCCGTGTGGGTGGAGGGAGACTTGCCCTGACTGACGCGTCTGTCCACGCGTTCAACGCAACGCTCGCCACGCTCCCTGCTACGTGTCTCCTTCTTCCGTCAAAGACGCTCACTTCGGGCATGCTAGCCCTCTCCCCTTTGCGCATCAGGCGCAACTTCTTCAGCCCGCCCCTCAGGGATAACGGCTGGGGCTCCGATAGCCGCACCCACGGCTTGGCCATCCTCATCACCCTCTGGTACCAGGTCCAAGTACTCATTGCAGTTAGGAGGATGCATCACTCCCTAAGGAGTGTCACCCTGTACCAGCTGGCCGCTCGCATCCTCGACGACCATACGAGCCTATCGGACCCTCTCCATGAGCACCAACATGTGTTGGTGAGCAGCGTCCTGCTTAGTGGAGGATCTGGACTTCTTCATCTTTGCTGCAAAAAAAACACAAGGGTTAGCCCGACAACTTACACAAACGGAATAATCAAACGCACTGAACAGGAAAGATACATACCAGGAGGGCGTGAGAGACCGCAGCGTTCGGCAAACTCCCAGTGGTTGGCTGCCCAGAAATTTCGCTCGTCCGGGTGGGTTCGAAAGCAAACTTGATTCGCGCCAACCGCTTTTCCTCCAAATGGGTGAGAGGATACGAACTTTGGTCTGCAAAAGCACAAACGTATTAGCAATCACGAATACAAACTTCAAACAAGGCAAACGTTGTTAGTCGACACTACAACACCACACCTAGCGGCTGAAAGGACTCAGTGTAACTGATCGCGCCCGCGTGATAGAGAACCATCCGGCTTGTCAAACTCCCACTCGCCTCCGACAAGATAGAGATACCTATGACAGGCTGTGGAAGAGGAAGGGAGCTTTGTTAGCCACCAATTCGTTCGGGGCTCGACCGTCATCGTACCCTTATCCTTCATACGGGGAGAATACTTTAAACGAAAGAAGTTCCTGATCTCCACCCGTGTGGGGAATTACAGCCCACTTAGCTTCCAAATGTTGTGGAAGGCAATCAGCATGTGCGTTAACGTCGGCCCGCATTGGCCTAACGTGATATTGAACAAGGCAAGCGCATACTGGAAGAATGGATGGAGGGGAAGCTTCAGCCCTACCTTTAGCTGGAACTCGCTCACGCATACGTAGCCACGCCAAGGGCGTGTGAACGACTCGCCCTGACGGAGGGCCCTCGGCTTCACCGTACGTGGGATATGGTAGTCCAGGTACCACAGCTCGATCTCACGCACCGACGGGGACCCATCCGGCTCCTGCACTACTTGGTCGTCTGCCAGTCACCACAAAACAGGCCCGCCCCTAGGAAGCACGGGAAGGGCAGCCCCAGACGCCCGTTCACCGGGTGGGAGCTCGACGTATCCATCTGACCCCTTGGAAGAAGATGACGCTTCACCACACGGCACGATCGATCCAGGTTGCTCCATGTTCGGCACTGACGACCTACGCAAAGCACTACTGGCGTTAACGGACAGTGGGGAGACGCTCAGTACGCTATCAGACGAAGAGTTCGAAACACTATGGGATGAACCTGGGGACCCTATACGAAACCTAGGGGTTGGCGGAGGTGACTCATCACTGGACACAGCTACCAATTCCATGATCCTAAGAGAAAAGCAAACGGGTCATAAGCCAAACGGCGAACGCGTAAACGGCCGCAACCCCAATCCCCCAGCAAAAACAAGTACCCACTTTTCGCAATACCCAAAAACCGATCAAAAACCCAAAAGCAACAAAAACCCCAAGAATTCGAAGCTATTCTTCCCAATACCCAAAAAATCCCAAAAATTCCTTTTGGCACCAACAAAAAAAAAGCTACACAACCCAGAAGTTTACCCCAAAAACAGTAACCAAAACAAGTACAAAAGCAACACACTACAAACAATTTTCAAAAAGCAACAAGAACAAAGAAACTACCTTTGAAGAGAGGAGAGGAAGATCCACGAGATAGCAAGCAAGAAACACTCCAAGATTGATAGCAAGCAAATTCGAGAGCACGTTTACGCAGAGTTTCAGTTTGAACAGCAAAAGTGTAAAAGGTGAAAGTGAAAATACCATACTATTTATAAGCAGCGAAACTAACCATAGGCAAACGCCTACCATTTATTTTCAGCGCTTCCAACCGTAGGATCACGACACATGTCTCACGCGCCCCACGCGCTCCTGCCAAAATTAATTACCCTACCACTTTGAACTTGGCGTGCCACGCCTCACGCATGCAGCAAACAACTGAAACAAACCGTCTGACACACGATCACCTCAAGCGACAGATAACCATTATGAAGACGAAAAGGCCGAAATACAAAAAGACAAGAGGGACCCACTTCAAAAACAGCAACACCGTTTCGGAGTCCACCCGATAAGCAAGTGGCAATTATGCTTGCGCTATCATGGGCACGGTCGATACCATCATGACATGCGCCATCGATCAGTGCTAACGGACTGAGGTCTGGGACCTCCCGTTACGCATCCACCAGATAGAGCAATACCCGATAGGCAAGTGGTAGTTATGCTTGCGCTATCATGGGCACGGTTGATACCATCATGACCTGCGCCATCGATCGGGGCTAACGGACTGAGGTCTGGGACCTCCCGTTACGCATCCACCCGATAGAGCCATACCCGACACATAAGCCGATAGACGAATAGCAACAACGTTCGCGCTATCGTGTGACGAGTAGCAACATCACTTGTCGCCACGTAAATGGATCTAAACAGCAACATCAAATTTCAGAATCCACCTCGATAACGGAACAGCAGCAAACGTCTGCACTGTCGCGGGACGAGGCTCCACGACACGACACTTCGACATTCGACCTCAAAATCAGCTCTTCATCGGAGAGTTAGGGGACTCTGGGTTATCAGGGTGCACCCCCCCTCCTCGAGTGACCACGTGTGCAAATCTGGACAAAGCCTTGCAACTCCCTAATCAAGAGCTAATTCCCTTGACTTGGGGACTTGGGGACTTGGGGGACTTGTTAGTACGTGATCCTGTAAACGCACAATTGTCTCACACTTAGTCACTCCAAACGGGTCAACACAGCTTAGACCAAACGCAAGACAGCAATACAGACTTCAACTTTAAACAAGGAAGCAACACCATCTAAAAGCCCACGCGCTCGGAATAACAAACGGAAGGTACCAGGATAGATCATGAACAAACAAGCAGGATCCCACATCGAAGAGAAACAAAAGACTTCATACTCAACCGCCAATATAAGTAACACATTTATGGCAGTTACAAGGTACGCTCGTTACTCAACCAATACTATTGTTACGCTTCATACACTAACTTAAGCGTCGGAGAGTCGAAGGCGGGAACAACCCGTCAAGGCCCTTAACGTCCGTTTGGTGTATTACTCTTAACAGCAGGTAAATGACGACATACGCGCAATAGCTCAGATCATCCGAATTGACCTTATCCAAACTTCTACTAGAATTCCTACAGAGTTTGGTAGAAACAATAATTGTACCCAGGAACAATCTCATGTGTGGGATTCACAATATTGATGATGAAAGGATCATTTTGTGCCTGAATGGCCTGCCTTTTCGTCGACATCTCATATGTGGATTTTCTTGGTCTCCCCCTCTTCTTGTTGGGTACTGAGGCCAATGATACTCCATCCACATGGGTAAAAAGCACGTTACTCTAATCTAGAGTTGCTTTAAACCGCTCATTAGGGACTTCCAACCTTGCAGGAATATTTGCGGCAGGAATGTGTGATCTCGTCACTTTGGCAATATCAGTGAAGGAGTCAGACATCGAATCTGCTACCTTCTGAAGATCAAGTATACGTCGCACTTTAATCTCACTTTGAGATGTGCGTATATCTTCTTGAAACATAGTGGGAGGAGCTTTCCACGTCAATTCATAATGTTCAACCGGAATGAAAACATTCATATCTCCCCCTGACGGCGGGAAGTATGTTTCTTTAAAATGACAGTCTACAAATCTTGCAGTAAAGATATCTCCTGTAAAAGGTTCTAAGTAACGGATAATTGTTGGAGATTCATAACCAATATATCTGCCTAATCGACGTTAAGGACCCCTTTTAGTGCGTTGTGGAGGCGCAATTAGCACATACACTGCAAAACCAAATATGCATAGAAACGAAATGTCAGACTTATATCCAGTTACCAACTGGTACGCACTAAATAGTCTGTGTACTACAGGTCTCAAGCGAAGAAGTATTACTGCATATAATACAGCATTTCCCCAAGCAGATACCGGTAAATTGGTATTCATAACCATTATTCAAGCCACAAGCTATAACCGCTTGATTTTTGCCTCTGCTAAACCGTTATGTGTTTGAACATGAGGGTCGGGATGTTCAACTTCAATCACAATCGACATACAGCATCCATCAAAAGTTTTTGATATGAATTCTCCTGCATTCTCCACTCTAATCGACCCGATTGGTTATCCGGGTGATGAGCCCGAAGCTTAATAATCTGTGCTAGGAGTTTTAAAACTGTAGCGTTCCTTGTGGATAGCAAAGCAGCGTGTGACCATCGTGCTGATGCATCTATCAATACCATAAAATATTTAAAAGATCCACATTCTAGTTTGATAGGTGCATAAATTTCACCGTGGATTCTCTGTAAGAATGGTATGTTGTCATTGTTGTTAGCCACAAAGGAAGGTCTAGCCTACAACATTGTCAATGAGCAAGCATTGGAAAATATGCGATGAGCATCAGAGATTGCCATAAAAGAATCTCTAGGAATAACACTAGGTGTTGAGATTGGATGAAAATTATTAATCTCATCCAGTCAATCAAATCTGATAGTTTTCGGGATTTCCACATGCTTCTTGCCTTTGAAAAATGGATGACCATGAGAGGTTTTCAATATTTTGATCATCATATCACAACTTGGGTGTTCCTGTCAATAATGTTAAAGCCTGTATAAGGTCGTGTCACACACAATCGTAAGTGTGACAACATTGAATCAATAATTTCTACCGTAGTAATATATAATCCACTATGAATTGCCCCTAACTTTTTCAAAGTGTGCTTTCTACCACACTCCTCTGAAGTTATGCATAAGAATTCTTTTCAATTCTCACAATGAGTTTCCAAGAGTAAATTGTTGGCTCTGATGTCCTTAAAACTTAGCAATGTTTGGTTGGCCTTAGGCGCGTACAATGCATCGGTGATATGAATTTTAGTAACATATGGTAGCAAAAATTGTGCTGAACCACGTGCTTGTAAAACTAGCACTGAACCAATAATAGTTGTCACTGATGATGTATATAACACAAAATTAATAAACAATTGCTTATTCCGCAGTATGGTATAAGTAGTATCACTATTTGTTAAACACTCGATATCGCATTCAAACATCTACAAAATAATTTGAATTAATTAGTCTTTAAGACTTATTAACCACTTTAAGTAAAGACTTAAAAATTTACCAAGGGGTTGTGACCCTTAAAAAGTGATGATCTGGCATAGGCAAACCGATGTAAAATCACATCAAGAATAAAATACCAAGCTCGAGTATAACCTTCGAAAAGTCGAGAGATATTCTCAATGGGCCGAGGATTGCACAATTGTGTCACAAAAATCATCATTCGATGGTCGAGAAAATCTCTTAATGAGTGGAAGGAAATCTTAAAACCGTATCGAAATATCGATATCATTTTTGGATGGGTCGAGAAAAAAGTTTGAAGGGTCAAATGTGTGACAGAGGCTATCCTTCGATGGGTCGAAGATTCTCAGAGGTGAACCCGAGGCTTGACCTCGATGGGTCGAAGGATGCATTTTTTGGAGACCAAGACTTTCCTTCGATGGGTCGAAGGTTCTCAAATCTTAAACCCGAGAACTCCCTTCGATGGGTCAAAGGTAAACCAACAAAATTTTCGACAGATAAAAAATTGTCAAAAACTAATGCAGAGTGTTCCTTCAAGTCGAAGAGTTTACAGGATCAAACCATCCTCTTTTTGTCTTTTTTTTTATGATACTTTGGTGTCATAATATCATAGAATTTTGTAAAATTTGAAACTTTTAAGAAATATTTATGAATATAACCATTCTTAACACTTTCAAATATCGAAAGGAAATTTTTTTTATTACTTTGTCAACATCAAAAATTACATCAAAAGATCGTTCTTATTCAAAACTAAAACCGACTATAACAAGTCAAAAGTACACTAAACTTGATTACATGGTAGAATCATAAGCCTGATACATAGACTAATCAAAATTCATAGTCTCTAGACTTGCTTTGTTGACATCTGCTACTATGAGGTTGGCTTCACTAATGTCATCTACCTCTTGATCCGCAGTGTAATTGGTCTCATGTACCAGGTACTGTTTGCATCTTTTGTAGGCATTCTGGACATCCTTGGGTGCACAACATTGCTTGTGCAGATGCTTGTTAGAACCACACCTGTAGGAAGGTGCCAAGCTAGAAGTTGTAGGAGCAGACTTTGAAGAATTTACATTATTCCTAGAACCAGAACTTATGGATTCTTGTTGGTGTTGTTGTCTCGGCGAGTCCAAGTCAAATTCTGACTATTTCCTTCTCTACCACCACGAGTTTAATAAGGTTCCACATGGTTGTTCCTCTTATCCTTTCGTATCTTTCTAGTATGATTAGTATCATAGACTCTTTTTGTACTGGTTGGCCCCGCATTGTTGTGGGGAAAGATCTCTTGATGCCTTACTTTCTTGGTTAGCACACTCATAATGAGAAAGTCTTCATTGCTTGTAATAAAGGAGGTAATAATGAGAAAGTGTGTCCATGGAGGTAGTAAAGGTAGTCAAAAACTTCTCGAACATAGCTTGATCGGTCTTTATAATTCCACAAATAGCAAGCTCAGACTGTAGCTGTAGTATATCCTGTTAGAAATCATTGATTTTAGGATAATCCAATAACCAGATTTGATCTCGTCTTTCTGTGAGCTCTAGAAGTTATGCCTCATGCATATTGTTTAACCATTCTTGAAAGTTACCAACAAATTCGTGGGGTCATTATTTAGTAAGTACTGTTTTCTCATAGCAGGATGAATGTGTCTCCTGTGAAACATGAGAGCTTGAGCTTTTCTAGTTGTGGTGTCCTCGTTGGTTTCAGTGCCCAGTGGAAGTGGTGGAATAGTATCTGTGAGTCCTTTATCGATGAGAGTATTCCTCACATCTGAGACTCATCTGTGGTATTCTACTCTTTGAGGATTAAGGATGTCAAATTCTAACCTTGCTGGCTCAGTCATCTACAAAAGACAAAATATGAAATTAGCTTACCGATCGAAAAACCATGATCACTAATCAAGTTTAGGGACTAAGAAACATGATCCATGATGTATGGTCACAAAGATCGATGCAATAACCGATGGTTTCATACCACATCCCATAAAACCGTGACTAACTCAGAGTCACAAAATATTGACTTCCCTCTTTTCATGTATACCGTGACTTCCCCAGGACTATCACTATTGTTTAAACTTTGAAAAAGAGGATTAAATCTTCTTTCGCTCATACCTGCAATAATCCATAGGAACTAGAGGCAATATAAAAAGTTTACGATATTGAAATATAAATATAGATCAAGATCTAGGGTGTTGGCATAAGCGCAGCTTTGCCCCATTTCGTACACGCTTGCTAAAAAATAAAAGCCAAAGCAGCGCACAAGAGAAAAGAAAAACAGGGGAAACACGTCAAATCCCACATCGAAGAAAGAGGAGAAAGCACGTTTCCTAATAAGTATATAATACATTAAATGTCATTAATAAAGGGTAATCTAGAGCAGTGACTAAAACTACAACTTCATTGATACCTCTTCACCTTCCATGTAGCCATTAGTTACATAAGCATTGGAATTTGTTAAGCGGGTCATCCCAACTTCACTTTTGACGCCATTCTTTCATCTTAGCAGTTCAGCGTAAATTCAGTGGGTCACTTCCTCATTTCGTTCATCTCCCTTCATCCTGGTGTTTCATCAGTATCTGTTCGGATCTGTACAAATATTTGATGCCGTCTACGAGTTCTTTCTCCCCTACGTCAGTAAAAGTTCACATAATATCTTCCTAACTATGGAGTAGACCACCGCCCTTGGCTTCACTACTCCAATCCTCCAGCCTTCGGACAACCATAGCAGTGAGGTTTCGTCCAGCTCAACTATCCCCACGTCGCGCGCCCCTGAGAAAGCAAGCGAGGACATATCTATCCGACTCTTCTAAGAGTTGGAACTCATTCGCCACGAGCATGACACTGAGCGCTCAGCTAGGTAAGAACTCCAAAACACCTTGGATGCCCTGCGACAGGGCCGCTTAGAACACGATTCAACTCAACATTTCGCAACCAGTCGTCTGAATCCTCCGGTCATCCAAATTTCGACTCCACTTCACCCTCCTTTGTTCCCAGGTCCCCCTCTGGAGCCAACTACACCTAATGAGGCCACTCAAATCCTGGCTCGCCTAGCAGAATTAGAGGCTGGAGTTCGTAAGGGGAGCTTCGTGCCTCAGCAAGGCATGAACGCAATCTACACAGCTCGTATGACTCTTTTTTAGTATCCATCACTAGGGTTAGGTGTGACCAACATGCTAAGACTCCCAAGGGACCACGATATTCTAGGCGAGATGACCCGAGCGTTCATCTAGATGAGTTCCTCTCAGCCACTGCTGGGCGACATCGCAATGATGCCACTTTATGTTACATTTTCCTAGAAACTCTAATGAGCGAGTCATTGAAATGGTTCTTTGAGCTACCTAAGGGCTCCATCGACTCATTCATAGATTTCGCATATGCTTTTCTTAAGCGATACAGATTGCATGGCAGGTATGATACCACCAACGTCTTATTTGCTATTAATCAAGTGGAACATGAATACTTGTCGTCCTTCCTCTCGAAAAATACTTCGAGAGGGTGTACTCACTTCTTTGATTTGGACATAATATGGATTAATTATAAAACGGATCAAATGGAGGATTTCAGACGAACTACCGCCGAATGATACTTTTGGTCCAAGGATTAATAATTTTATTTTCTGCATTTGTACTTTGTTTTCATTTACTTACTCGCATTATTTACTTCTTAAGTTTGATTTTGGGACTAATGAAGGATTTAGGACGGACTACCGCCGAATGAAACTTTTGGACCAATGATAACTAATTTTTATTTCAAGTTTATATACTTAATCCCTCTATATATTTACTTTCAAGTATAATTCGGAACAAATGGAGGATTTCGAGCAGACTACCGCCAAATGGAACATTTGGAACAAAATTGTTAATTAATAAAATATGTTTAAGTCTTCCTTTACAAATTCTATTACATATATATTTATTACAAAATTATGATGTAAATATATACTCTATGATCTATATATACATATTCTTAACTAAAGACTTGTTTGTGATCATTATGGTTGAGGTGTGAAGTCAGATGTATAGTACGAGTTAACTCGTGCTTAAGTGAATTGTTGGTAAACTATTTTGTTATTGTGGGAGTTAGCTAAGGGCCCTAGTCCCTTAGAGATAGTGCACTATTATACTCTAAGGAATGAATTGTGTCAAGCCGGGAGTATAGATGTTTTGGCAGGTGGCCTTAGAATGCTGTGACTTTATATGTGTATTGGTATTGTGAGACTAAGCACATAATTTTTCAAGTAATTACCAGTTAATCTAAAAGAATTCACTTCGAAAGTATTGGCATGTTTGTGTGTAGATGTGAAGTTGTGCAAATACGTATATTATGTACCTATATGTATATATTACAATGACGCAAGTATAAGTATGAGAGAATAACCGGTTTGAATATTTCACCTTTCTGAATTGGTTGTTCGGTATGATGTTTCTTAAACATAATTTAGTATATGTTTATAAGCTGTACTTACTGGGTCAGTGTGACTCATGAAACTACATCTTTCTCTTTTCAGGTGATGAGTAGAATGCTTGGGAAAAATGGGATACGTCGCCTACTAAATAAACGAATTATTTTCTACTTGCATTCTGAATTGAATAAATGTAATGACTATTATTTTCAAAAACTTTTGTATTGTAATATTAGCATTTTCACTTTTCAATAAATGTACTATTCCGACATCTTAATTTTTGAAATTAATTGGGTTTCTTATTCACATCACAAATCCTTACACCATATTTCAGTATAATACTAACCCCAAATTTGGGGGTGTGACAGTGGCGAACTCTGGCAACGGATGGTGCTGCTCCAGCGGTGGAGGAAAATCTAGCGATGGTTATAGGCGACGCTGGGGAATTTCCCTTAAGGAGGAGGCCTGTGGTGGAGAGTTTTTCTGTTGAGGGGTTTGAGTTGGCTATCAACTCAAGAACTATTGATAATGTGTTCAAGGAGAAAAGTAGATACGCAAATAGATAGATCTAAAATTGTACTTTATTCATTGATAGATAGCCTATAAATATGCATTACAATTTGATACAATAAATCTCCCGATAAATCAGGGATTGAGAAAATCTCTATATTTATACTAACTAGGACAAAACGCACATCTAGATACCAGAAGTATAATTTCCTTAAACAAGAGTTTTATTTTCTTATTTTGTTTTTCTATTTTACAATTAATTATAGCTTTACAATTTTGACCCTAACTACTTAACTGTTTCTATAGTTTTTTAATCTTTAAAAGTTAATTTGGTAAAAAAAATCTATTTTAATTGACAAGACTTTGCTTAGTAATAGTATAGACATTGGTTAGTCTTCAATTATTAGATAGAGACTACTTAGGGAGCAGATTTACCACATTGATTAAATGATTAATAATAGTATAGATATTGGTTAGTCTTCAATTCTTAGATAGACTAGGGAGCAGATTTGCCACAGTGATTAAAAAATGTATAATAGCTCTTTCATATGAGAAATTCTATACATGAATTTTTTTAAGAATAAATACATGAAATTTTTTATTACCGTTAGTTTAAGAAATTCTTGAAGAGAGCATTTCCAGCAATTCAGTAAGAGCAAGTTTACACATTAACTCTAGCCTAGTTGCCACTTGCCACATAGATCTAGCACCAAAAAGTTAAAATTTTCAAAAACATGATTTTCACTCATAATTTTTTGTCTAGGTAAGAATTTCTCTGGATTAGTTCTCACTCTTTCTCTTAACATGATTACCACATAATACATTTGAATAATTGCTTATTTTTAATTTTTTTTTCTTCTATTAATCCTCAAAATATTATTTATTTAAATTTTAATATCATTAAAATTAGTTATATATGTCATTAAAATTTATTAAAAATAAATAATGAGATATTAATTAATAAAAAATAATATTCTAATCTGATTTTGACCAAATAGGTGGAAGCAACCTTAAAAAAGACTGACACTCTGACCCTATAGATGAACTTGCTCTAAATTTATTTGCCGGAGGCACATGAGAGACGGTATGAGAGAACGAAATATCTACAAAACTACTCTCTGTAAACAACAGTCGACAATTTAAGAGAGCAACAAATTTTTATCAAAATTATAGGTTGAGAACCCCATTTAACATGAACTGATGCACATGCTCGTGGATCATGTGTTATATGTACTACAGAACGATTCTTGCATGAATATGGCAATATATATATAGTCTAAATTTGATTGATAATGTATGAAAAAAGTAGAGACGGAAAAGGCATAAGACTTGCACATAATGTTAAAAGTACGTAGCGTTTAGCCACCTTCACGTAAACATAGAGATTAAGGCAGAATTACAGACATAAATAAACATACGTACGTGTTAGTTCATTGTTTCAGGCTTTTAGCCACAACTTTAGGTTACACATAGTCCACTAGAAACTGTCGCATTCCAAGCTATGTATCATTGGGGCAGCTGCTCAGCAGTACCACTACCACAGGAAGCAGAGGTAGACGGGGTGGCACAGTTACGCTCAGCATGACAGAGCTGGCGAAGTTTGGTGGGAACATACCAAATAGAGAGTCGAGGATGAGCTTCGAAGATGGCATCAATGTCCCAGTCTTGGCCTGCAGCAATTTGAACGACCTGCCTGTAACACGCCTGCCTCCACGCCCCGATGTTATAACCTCTCATCTTGCACTCTCTCCTCAACTTATTCGACCCCTCCTCATTCAGGCAATGCAAGGCATAACAGTGAACGTAATGTCGCATTTTGGGTTTGTTGATGTAAGTTGCTCCCTCATCTTTAGCAAACCTAAACACCTTGTTTGTCACCTGTGCGCATAAGAAATGATCCATACAAATCATTCTAGAGCTCTTATATGGAACAAACAATATCGCTGGAACAGTAAAAACGCTAGGTTAATCGCACCAACAAGTCACTAATTACGGATAACTTGATTTTTAATTCAATTTTCTTCACCATACTTTCATTTATCGTAGGATTTATAATCTATAAATTAAGGTCTTGTCAATGTGTTAACAACAACACGTACAATAAGTAAAACAAAATATGTACATTCACTACCAGAAATACACATTTAGGCGACGAATAATTTCGTCGCCTTACAAATCTCAATTATTACATCAGATTTTTTTTTCTCTCGGGTTATCTCATCCTCTCCTCTTAACTTCGCTCTCTGTCTCTCCTCACTCAACACCCACTACACACCTCTAATACCGTCCGGAGAAAATTCATCAAATATCAATTTTTCAACCCTCGAAGTTCTAGTTTACCCATTTATCTCTTTATTAATGAATGTATCAACTTGTTTCTCTTGAATAATTTTTTTGAATTTAATACCGTGCGTAATTATATACGTACGGTGATTGATTTTTCGGGTGAAATATTCTGACGAATATATAGTTTCCCCGACCTTAGCTTAATTATGTGTTGTATTGCATCGTTAATCTAATTGTAAGCTAATTAGTATGTTTAATTTGATTAATTAGTTAAAACATGCATGTTAAATTAAGCTAATTAATGGTTTAAGCTAGGTAGCTAAGCTTAATTAATTACATGTATATTAATATATTGTTAAATAAACTAATTGTAAATCTAATAGTATAAGTACGATAATTATATGTTTAATTAATTGTTAAGCTAGTAGTTTAATCCATGTTAGAATAATTAGTTTAAAAATATATATATATATATATATATATAATATGTACATGCATTTATATAAACTTAATAACGAAGTACAAGATTAGCTACATTAATTCTAGTATAAGATTGATTATATATAGCTACTTAATTAATTGTGTCATATGTCATTTGATAATATATATAGTAAATTAGATGATGTCTATACATGTCCAGATTGCAACGTCTATATATGTCTCTATACACAACAGAGGCGATGAAATGGTACGTGGAATGACAAATAGATGATGATGTGCTCACACATGCGGTAGATGGGGAGACTTTTAAACATTTCAACAAAGAATTTCAAGACATTGCAGTAAATGTTCAAAATGTTAGACTGGAACTTTCAACAAATGGATTCAATCCTTCGGGTAGTAATAGCGCTGCCGTTTGCACTTAGTCATCTATTCTCATGCCGTACAACCTGCATCCGTTGATGTGCATGAATAAGAAATTTAATTTCTTTACTCTGCTAATTCTAGGTCATAAAACTACAGGAAAATATTTAGATGTGCACATCAGACATTTGATCGACGAGCTGAAACTATTGTGGAAAAACAGAGTCCTAACTTATGACAAGTTCACTGTCACGATGAGAGTAGCCGTAATGTGGACAATCAACGATTTTCCTGAGTATGAGATATTGTCATCTTGCACGACCAGATGATATAATGGTTGTCATGTCTGTTTAGACAACGTGAACTCCATTTTGCACACGGGAAAAATGTGTTACCTAGGTCACCGTAGATGGCTTCCTCATGATCACCCATGACGACAGAATAAAGATTATTTCGACGGAACAGTCGAGAATAATCTTAAACCCTGACAGTGGCCTGGCGATGAGGTTTTAGAGAGATTGAACAGCTTCTATTTCGATATGTTGACCAATGACAAAGATGTGAAGACACTTAATCCACACATTCCATACAATTTCAACATCATAATAGTATTTTCTTTGAACTACTTTGCTGCTCCAAGTTAAAACTTATGAGCAACTTTGATTTCATGCATATAGAAAAGAATGTGTGTGAACGCGTGGTGGAAACCATTATGGGTATTAAGTTGAAGACTAAATATACTCCTAAAGCGCGAAAAGATTTGGAATCTAAAATTTACGTTGTTCCTTATAGTTGAGAACGGATAAAAAAAAAGTGTACAACAAGATGTCAGATACACCTTACACGGTGAAACCGACACATAGGGGTATTGTATTCAGCTAGTTTAAGTGTGTTTGCTATCCAGTCGACGAGGTGAACCACACGTTTATTGGTCTGACATCGAATATATTTGAAACAGTTGACGATGTGCAACACAAGGTTATTGGTCTAAAGACTCATGATTATCATGTTATGTTGTCATATCTATAATTCAAGTGGTAATTTGACCTTATTTTCCTAAAAACGTTGTCAAACTAATAGTAGCATTATTGTGGTGGCAAAGATTAGGTGTCAGAGAGTTGAAAAAGTCAGATATGGTAGAACTACAATACAAAATTGTGCACATCCTTTGCAAACAAGAAATAATTTTTCCCCCTGCTTTCTGTGACATTGTGATTCACCTACCCGAACGAGTGCTTCTTTCTGGTCCGGTCCACTATACTTAGATGTATTCTCAAGAAATGTACGTATACAATTATTTATAATGATTTTTCATCATTTACATATTTTTTGTGTTTTTTAATATTCGTTAAATAATTAAGTGTATGGTTTTGTAGACACATCAGACAGTATAAAGGATTCTTGAAAAATAAATTTGTCATGGATGACTCCATAGCAAAGATATACCTAATGCATGAGTGTGTTACCTACTACAACAGGTACTCTAAGGATCCAATCCAGACCACTGCCTCTAATCCAAATGTCCACATCAATCTTTCATTCATCACAGATGTCATACAACCATTTAGAGGAGTATTAACTAGAGAAGAATTTATTGAACCACATTGGGTAGTGTTGCAATGAACCTCTACATGATGAACATTCAGGAAGCCAAACCGAACAAGAGTCCAACCTGGGTTGAAAAACTCCTTGATTATGCGAAATGGTTTACCTTAGTTTGTGCATTCATATTTTTGGTTTCCTTTATTTTTAAAGGAAACTATATCAAATTTTCGGTAGAAATTAAATACACATTCATATATATTCTTCACATTTTCACAGGTGATTGATCTACAAAAATCTAATAACTACGAGGGGTGGTAGTTATGGAAAAAATAGTTGTTGGCCCATAACCCGGTTAAACACAATATTTACCCCAGCTATTTTGTGAACAATGTAAAGCTTCATTCATTAGCCCGAAATGAAAGAAGAACACAAATTAGTGGGATGACGATTGGGTAAAGCATATCTATTACGGGGTTCTTGTTAATGTTGTTCAGCTACTGTACGAGAATGATATCAACATTTTTCTATTCAAGTGAAAATGGTTCAGGCGTACCAAGGAAGATCTGAGCATTTTATCTGTCGATACAAACTCAATGTGGTATGAGAATGAGTCATTCACTCTAGCCATCTTAGTTAGGCAGGTGTTCTATCGGGATAATCCGAAAGTAGGTAAAGATTAGAAAATAGTAAACCATGTCTCACCAAGGAATATGGAGTGCCACAACACTTGAAGGGACGTGAGCAATTGATATTGAAGCACATATAGACAATGCATATCAAGAGCCTAATACGTCTATCATTCCTGACGCCAGGGAACTTATTCGGCCTAACGAACGCGTACCCGTTTCCGATAGCGCCACAGATCTTACTCAAGAGGAGATTAGTAAGTTAGAGAAAAATGCGCTTGAATAAGAGCCAGAGGATGATGACGATGACGGATACGATTCAGACGATGTAGAGTATGTTGATGATGAACAATCAGATGATAGTGAGGAGGCTGATTCAAATGATGATGATTATGACGATGAGAATTGATATGAGGATTAAATGCAAGATATTCTTTTTTAAATTCTCACACATCTAAAATGCTAGCTTATACATCCACACCTTAGTTAGGCATTGGATGCCTTTCAGTCGACCAAGATTTGCGAAATTGGGAAGCTTGATGGATGGAACGAGACAAGAGTTATAGCACCGATGCACAAAGTTAAGCACATTCAAAAAGTAAAAGGAGGAGCTTGATTGAGATAATCGACCACTTAAAAGCTCGAAGGGTACATTTCTATTTTCATTTGTATACGTGTGATGTTGTGATGACGTAATGTAATGATCAACTATACTTTTTAGTGCATGGTTTGGTACGTAGTTTGTTATCTAATAATTAATTAATTAATTTAATTTAATTTTAACATACATATATTATTTTTATTTACGGCAGTGAAATTATGTTATTCAATTAATTAATGTGTTTCAATATCCATGTGTTGCTTGAAATACAATAGTGTTCAGAATTGAAACAAAAAAAATTAAAACAATAATGTCCTCTTGGCCAACGAATATAAATCATTTCGTCATCTAAGTTGAACTTAGACGAAATAACTTATCTTCGTCGGCTAAGTGGCACTACTCAGACGACGCCTATTAAATTTCATCATCTAGGTGAACCTTAAAGCCTAACACTAATCCCTTTACCCTAAACCCTAAACATTAGACAATGAAGGGGTGTCGTCGTCTAAGTTAAACTTGGACGCAAAATGGAGTATTTTCGTCTAAGTTTTACTTAGATGATAAAAATGACCTATTACGCCGTCTCAGTAGGTTTTCATAAAATGACCTCTTTTGTGTTGACAGTTCGCAAATCGAATTTACGAAAATTTGTAAACACTGCAACAACATACATACCTTTCTGTTATGGTCAAATTTATTAACTAATTAATTTCGGTTTAATGCATGGTTGACTACACCGATCACGCTCTTAACGAATTTCGCATTGGATGAAATTTCATCTATTGACATATTAACATGTGATGAATATATGTAACGATTGTTTTGTCTGAATTTGATTTCATTATTATGGATATACAGACATATGAACACGTATGTTATTCAACATTATTAGATGGCATGGATAACGAGTATTAACTCGTCAATCTAAATTTTAAATCAAAGTTCATTTATTTTAAATGTAATTGAAAAATCGTGCCTCACGCCGCTAGCCTCTTACCTAGTTCTATAGCGTCGTCGCCCGGATTGCCTTGCGCCGTTGCCCTCTCCCTCCACCGTGCCTCTCCTCGTCGGTATCACTCTCTCCTCTCCGTATATACACACACACACATATATATATGAATTTATTTGGTAATATATTTATGAAAATATGGATTATTCAATATAAGGATTAATTATATATATATATTATTAATTTGGGTATATTGATGTTATTTGGATAAATTTAGATACATTAATGAAATTGAATAAAATATATATGTATACTAATTTGGATAAATGGATATATTGGTGAAATTTGAATAAATTGGATATATTTATATTTGAAGAAATTTGGATGAATTTGTACAATGTTGATGAATATTATATTGTTAGTATTTAATTTTTTTCAACTTAACTAAGATGCCGCCAAAGAAAAGGCGCTCGCAAGAAGAGAGGGAAGCTCAACTCCAATCTATTGCACGACAAATGAGTTTGGGAAAATCCTTGAAGGAGAGCGTTACTACTCATCCAGTCCAGACTTCGACTACGATGACTGGTCCAATCCCTCTTGTTCCTACACGGATGAGCCACCTGTCACCGCTTCAGCGGCGGTGTCAGCGATGCCAGTGCCAAGATTATGGAGCACAGCGATGCCAGTGCCACGAACATTTTCAAGGATTGGAAGTACTGTCTCCACGAATACGATCTCAAGCATGGTGCCTCGCTTACCCCACTAGAGCTGCGGAACAAAAGGGAAGAGAGGTGACAAAATTGAATAATTTTTTATTTTTAACTATTTATTTATTATTTAATAATCTTTGTTGTGAAATAAACAAGGTGGCAGGGCAACAAAACAAATCGTGACAAGAAGACCAACCATCATTCTTCTGGCTTGAAACAGTTCATCTATATCACAAAGGAGCACATAGATGCAGATTCGAAACATTGTTTCCTAAATGTCAGCATCACCACTTATGTTATACCTAGGATCGTCAATGAAGCGAGCGAACGCGAGGTTAGTAACTCATCTTTCCTAAATCAATTGACGTTAATCTTACTTCCAAAATGCATCAAAATTTAGTATAACACTAATTATATTTTGAAGAAATTGAATTGTTAGTTAAGTTGCATTAGTTAGGTTGTGCTCTTGGAATATGATTTTGAATTTGAGTTAGGTTATGCTTTAGTTGGTTAAATTATAATTTTCAACTTAAGAAATCAAGATGGAAATCGGTGCCCACAGTAAATTTGTGTTGTTGGCATTGGTTATTCAAAGTGTCTTCTTTCCTACAGGTTGTTGGTTTCCTCATATTTTAGGAAAAATTATGGCGAATGTTTTTTATGAATTAATATTTATGTATTTTTCATGTGATTAATTTCAAGCAAGGTAGATAGAAATAGCCCAGGAGCAATTGGGGAACACTTGGCTAGAAAACCGGGAGATGTAACCTGAAAAGCTACCTCCTTTATTGATGGAGAGTGAGATTATTATTACTGATGTTGTTTACGGCCACCAAGCTGGCAAGGAGGTTCATGGAAATGGTCAAGTGCTCCATATAGATTTTTCTCAGTCATCCACATCGTCGACTAGGCAAGGTAGGGAGGATGCCAAGGCGCACCACACTGCTCTTGAGCAAACTCGATTAACACAGGAGTCGGCCGAAGGGGCCTGGGAGCATACGAGATCGTTGCAAGCACACCTTGACACGCAAAACAGTAAGATGGTCACATTCTTCATGATGTGCAGGAGCATGGGATTGCCCATTTCTGATGACGAGTTTCGTCCCACCCCCCAGCCGACTACTGGACCCAACGACCATGATTCGAGCGACAAAAGGGGACTCGACCGCGTGTCAACCCACAATTTTGTTTTGTAGTTTTTTTTGTTTGTATTATTTTGACCGATGTACATACATTTTTTTATTTAATGAATATTTTATTTAATTAATTTTATATTTTATATTTTATATTTAATTTAGAATTCATAAACAACAAAAAAAACAAAAATTTGAACTTAGACGACGAAACATCTTATTTTGTCATCTAAGTTCTTCACTAAGACGACAAACGCTTCATCGTCCTGGTTTAAACCTTAGACGATGAACATTTATCTTCGTCGTTAGACCTAGACAACGAAGAATAGGTCATCGTTTAAGTGGATCACTTAGACGTCGAAAATAAGTCGTCATCTACGACGTGATACTTAGGCGACGATTATAGATTTTCGTCGGCTAAGATGACGAACACTGACGTCGTTTAGAGAGAATTTTTTTATGTTTAAATACTTAAACGACGAAACATATTTCGTCGCTTAAGATGCTACTTAGGCGACAAAACAAAACAGTTCTATGGTCTAAGTACTTAGATGACGATTATTAAACGACAAGCCTTGGGCGACGAAAAAAGCCAATTAGGCGTCGAAACTGCTTCGCCACCTAAATGTGTTTTTCTGATAGTGACTTATACTGTTATATATTTGAGATTGCTTTGGCGTACCGTGAAAATAAACGATGTATACAAAAAATAAAATTGAAAAATGATATGAAGTCTTAAAGAAGACCACACTTTTGTGGACTCAAATCTACGTAGAGCGACATGTCATTACATCGCTAAATCCACATATTTAATTATTGACACATCATTATAGTCAAAAATCCATAATACCTTTATATGATCCAATGACTTAAAACATATTATATATAATTGAAAGAAAAAAAATAAATTTTTCCAATCTTTCATAAATACATCACTCGAGATTCTTGTCATATTAGGGATCTTCATTAAATCTGCAATTTCACTAGAGGCTTCGAATTGTGTATTTGTATCACTAATATCAATATATATGTGCATTATGTTCAATTCCTCTTCCTACTCAGCTCCATCATCAATCATCCTCTTTACGATTAATTCTAGTTGCACAATCAAACACATGTAGTAATGGTGGTAGAAGAGTGCGATCACGAGAACAATAAAACAATTAAGTTGCTCAAAAAAGAAGAAGAAGAAGATCAAAGAGTTACAGAACGAATTAAGTTCAAGAAGAAATAGAATATAAAGAAGAAGGATGGAACAAAAAAGCTTAGATCTAGTGATGATGATGGTGCGCCTCGTTAGGGTGCGGAGAAAAACTGAATAAAATGCCCAGCAAAACAAAGAACGCAGCAATTATAGCCATTACATACAATAGAGACAAAACGTATTTTAATTATTTAATTATGAGATAAAAATATAAAGTGGGAAAAGGAAAGATTTGATTGGTATTGAGATGGCAATATAAAAAATATGGAAATTGCCATATATAGTGACATATGTAATGTTAGGTAAGGCCACAAAATTAGGCTTTTCTTAATACTCATATCATTGCTCAATAAAACTTGTTGAGTCTGAAGTCATGCATGTTCCTCGTAAAGACATCCATGCTACTCATAAAGACATGATTAACCAAATCATATCAGTACGTGCTTCTCTAATTATAAACTCTGGATTTAACTCGTGTATATAATATTTAACATAGTCTGATCTTTTATGTGACAAATTCAAATCAGTTATAATATATAGATAGGACAAGCCAGAACTAGTGTGATCTATTATAGAAAACAGTACTGAATCAGTGGTGTTACGATGCTACCTATATAGTTACTGTATACTAGATTGATTAACCAACTACAGTTCTACCAGATTGCCATTGGTGAGATTCATATATTTCTCATCGTAGTGGGTCGTACGTACCTTGGTCGGACATTTTTCTCCACGCTCCTTGGCGTTGTTCTGCACCTGGATCAAAAAAGCACGGCACTGCTCAAAGAGATGGAAGAGGTAATCCAGTCCGTTCTTTTTGCCACGCGCCACCTCTCCAACCTCAGTAACGATAAACGGGTGCTCCCTCTCTCTCTTCTCGCCGCCACCACCACTAACATTCGTCAGTAAAACCCGAATAGCTCTTCCATTAACTCCGTCCTCGTTCTCCGCCACTTCACCAAACCCCTCGTTACTACTCCTTTGCCTTCCTCTCCTCACCCGCTTCCGCCTCTCCGCCGCCGCAGCAACCGTCTCCCCGGCGGCTTCTCCTCCGCTCCCCACCATCTCTTCTTGCACCAGCTCCTCAGATAGCCCTATCAAAAGCCACCTCATGCATTTTAGTACGGATTGATTAGATAAAATGGCAATAACTACCAAAAATGAAAGGTCTGATCTATGCACGTGTGAAATTAAGGCAAGGAAATTAACCTTCTTGAGAAAGAGCATCCATAGCGTTGGTGTTGCCGAAGAGAGCATGGCGGCGTCGCGAGTCCTCGTCGTCAAGGCGGCGCCTCTCGGATCTGACGGCCATCTTGACGCCGTACCTCTCCCCGACGAGCATGTCCACCCGGAAGTACTGAGACAGGCAGCTCATCATGTCGTCAAGCTCCTCTTCCCTCATGTTCAGCAAAGTGTTGACAGTGAAGCCGAGCTCAGCTATCCTTGCCGCCGTGTAGTACTTGACTCCGTAAGCCCGGAACATTTCCTCCAACCCCATCACGACTTCCCTCGGCGTCGACGTCCGCACCGCATAGCCCGCGGCGGCCGCTTGTTGCGGCGCGATTGACGAGGGTTCGAGCTGGACGCGGTGCTGAGGAACCGGCATGCCTCGTAGGTCCCACTTGAACAAACTCGCAGAGTAGCCGTCGTGATCCATCTAGCTCAGCTCGATCAGTTCAGCTAGCAAGGCAACTTATTTTCTTTCGACCTCTTTCTCTCTCTCTCTCTCGGTGAAGTGTGTGTTTACTCGTAGCCCTATTTTGTGGAGCTGGCGAGTGGTAGTTTGGAGCTGTTCCGGTCCTATAAAGACAACTATTTTGTTTAGATTTCCAAACTACCCCTGTAGTTAGTCCTGTTCCCGAGGAGGGAACTAACCAAATTGACGGGTTGCTGTTCTATCCGAACCTACACACTCGATTCTAACCAATACAAATGAAAAAGAAAGAAAAACCAAGTTAACGCTAACCAAGGTTTTTAAACGGTTAAATTACAAAAGAAAACTGGTTCTCATCTGAAATTGCTAACTTCCTCGCTAGTTCTAGTTCTTTCCCGCATTTCTAAACCCTTTACTCCTGTAGGGTTCAATGTACTTGATCATAAGAGCATCTTCAATGGGAGGTTCTAAATCCTATAATTATGATTTGGCCTGAGATTATTGCTCTCTAATGGTTAAAATTGAGGACCTAAACTCTATACAATCTAGCTTGAGGTCCTAAAATAAGATCTAAAATAAGACTTCTTTTATATTGGGATTTAAAATTTGAGGGAGAAAAGGTGGTGGGGCTGACGGGGCAGAGGAGAGAGGAAGAGGAAGAGGAAGAGAGTGACGCGCTACGGAGAAAGTGAGTCGCCAAGTCGCACTAAAGGACGAGGAGTGGGTGGTTGGAAGACGCGCGACGCAAAAGGGAGGGTGAGCAGCAGGGTTGGCAGGCATGGGACCCAGCCCATGTGAGGAGTTCCAGCCAATGCACTCCCATTTCAAATCCAACGGCTATCAAATCAACGGCCGTCATTGATTTCAATCTGAAATCAACAGCCAGATTCAAATATCAGTTAAATGGTTTTTTTTTCAAGACTGATTCCTAATCGAATGATTAAGGGTATATCCTGAAATCAATCCAACGATTATTATTCAATCAAACACTTATTTTTTATATAAGGGTAAAAAAAATTATAATTTTTTTTAAAAATTAATCAACCCGTTGGAACAGTAAAAACAATTTTTTTCTATAAATACCAGCCCAAATTTTCATTCATTCCACACAATTTCTTATTCTCTCTCACCATTTCTTGCATCCTCTCAAACTTTCCTTCCTCCTCTTCTTTACTTATAGCAAATTCAAATTTTTCGTTCAACACCATGGATCCAAAAAGAACTTCACCAAAACCTAGGGCACCACGATTGAAAAATTGGAAAGATGCGGAAGATAGAGCTTTGTGCGTCGCCGTGTTGAGTATTGGTGGAGATGCCGCCATCGGTACTAATCAATCCGGTAGAACCTTGTGTGATCGTATATCTGAGCATTTTGAAAGTATCAAGCCAACCAACGCACCCATGCGAACTCAAACAAGCGTCGAATCTCGATGGAAGAATATCAATCCCGCAAGTATGAGATGGAGCCAAGCAATGCACAAAGCCATCAAGAATCATGCGAGTGGAGAAAATGATCAAGATGAATTAAGTATTTTTATTTGTCACTTAACATATAGTAATAATTCATGATATTAAATTAAATAACCACTACTATGTTTGGGAGAGGAAGCAAAGAAAGATACTTGAGCGAGAAGAATTGGAGGCACAAGATTCATCTCATCGGTCATTCCATGCCCCTCAACCATCTACACCTCCTTATGGCGGATCAAGTTCTTCCCCTATCTTCCACTCAATCAAACGGAGTGGATGCATAATAATGATCAATAGTGATTAGCTTGTTTTATCTTATTCATTGCTTAATTTATATTATTTTTTAAAATTAATTTTAATTAATTATGTATGAAGTGTATTTTTTGGCATTTTAATGGTAATTCCTAGTTTGTTATTTTCTATAGTCTTGTAAATTCAATACATACAATAAATTACTTCTCAGTGAGTACAAACACACACCAAGTTAAATGCAAACAACAACACACATATAAATATAAAATACAAACAACAAAACACAAAGCTAAATGCATTCAAGTACACAAAATATTACATGCACACACACACAATTAAAAACATACAACCACATACAAAATTATATGCAAACAACAACACGATGGCAAACTATGTCATTTATTGACACATGATAACGACACAAATTAGTCATTGTTGTGCTCTCACCACTTCTTCATAGCCCAGCCGTGTTGAACTAAATCTGATCTTAGTTCCCACATATCGCTGGACATCGAGTCCTCTTCTAGCGATAACGTATAAATGCATGCATTAGTTGGGGATTACGATGCACTTCATCATCATAAGCCGGTTTACCATATATATCAGCTTTTCTTGGATGCATTGGGATGTCGTTAGTGTCAAAATTATATTGCTCATCTTCAGCGCGCTCATCTTCTACAATCATGTTGTGCAAAATAATGCACATCATCATGATGTATTGGAGCCTTTCCCTACCCATAAACGAGCTAGACCCTTCACAATTACAAAACGCGCTTGGAGGATACCAAATGCTCTCTCCACGTCTTTTCTGAACGCTTCTTGCATCCTCGTAATGTGTCTTTATCTCCGGAGTGGTAGGATTTTTTATTCCTTTCACAAGAGTTGTCCAATTAGGGTAGATGTCGTCCACCAAATAATAACCTTGATGATACAGACTGTTTGTGAAAGGACCCAACCTCAATTTAGTTTCCTAAACCGGAATCAAACCCCTTCTGAAAACACGAACCAACAAAAACCATTAAAATTTCGGCAGAGTAACGCTACTAATGTGGAATTGCATTAACGTGCACCCTGAAAATAGCACTTCATCTTATGCCACAAAAACCAAACCGTGGGCACCAATCCCATCCGGATTTCTCAATATCATATCATAAACAATAAACAGTAAACAAAACTGTAATATATAGTATATCCGAGAAAATCCGTATAGAACATGTATCAGAATTTATCAGAGCGACCTCTAGTGTAAATATATACAATATACACATCAGTAGGCGAAACAAGAACCTACTGGAAAACACAGGTAGCTCGAATCACTAGCCTCCAACCGCGACGTGAGACACCAGAATCCGAACTACAAACTGGGCACGGAAACCGAAAAGCCCAGGGGAAAGGCAAATAAAACGTTAAAGTGAGTGGACGAAAATAAACATATGCCTTTCACCAGTTATATACATAATCAATGTAAAACATTGCGAGTTCGGAAAGTATATATATGGAGGTTGTAAGGCGAATCTCTCAAGCCCGACGTCAGGTGAATCGCTCAAACTCGACGGTGATAGGCCAGGGGAATCTCTCAACCCCGGCGGCATACAAGGGAATCTCTCAACCCTGCCCAGAGGAATCTCTCAACTCTGGTCCAGAGGAATCTCTCAACTCTGGCGGACTACCGGTGATCAGCCGAGTAGCCGAAGCATCGATGCAGTAATGCCATCACCAATAAATATAAAGTAATACCTTCGAAAATAACATATATCTCAACATCGTATAAAGTAAATACGGAAAATCACGATAAATCACGAACTCGCAAACAACTGTGAAAATATAAAAATGTCCACTCACAGATCAGCAAGCGCGCACTCGCGCTAATCTCGTAGTCCGGCGGAAGATCCCTCGCCTGAAACACGATCTCGATCTTGATCCCCTGAATAATTATAAAACACATCTTATCAAAATCATAGCCCACAACTCTGTACTTAACCACGGAAACCAACCGTTCCCGGAAACATATAAAACTGCATAAAACAATCGATTGAATTTCCGAAATCTCCACTCGAAACCTTCGACTGAAAATCCGATTCCCAAATCAATTCGAAAACATCTAGGCGATAATCAGGGCGTAATTACGAGAAAAAAGACATTAAAATCATCGAAAACTGAAAAGTTGACTTTCTCGCCGGAGCGCCGCCGTTGACCACCGCCGGCGGCGGCGGCGCGCCGTCAGCTGAGAATTTCTCTAGCGAGGAAGCTCCAGTTCTCAAGCTATCCTCAAGCCCAACACAATTTCCAACTACCGCAACCCTCAATTCTCACCGGAACCTCACCAAAAATAGCTCGAAACAAATCGGAATTCTTCTCCGGCAACCACTTCGGGTTCCCCCAAAACCTCAACCAAATCCAAATTAAACCACATTGGAAGCATCCCAGGGGCAAGGGGAGTCAAAACCCCCACTTCCTCGCCACCGTGGCTCGCCGGAAAGCCACCCCCCGTCACCGGCGAATTCCGGCAAACCGACCCGAATCGGACTCCACCAAAACTCAATCAAATCTCACAATTTCAAACACAAAACAGTTAAGAAACTTAAGGGGAAGCGATCCATACCCTCAACGTGGCCGGAGGTGGCCGGAAAATGCAAATCGGCCGGCGAAAACCAAACGGGAAAGTTTCCTCTTCGGTCAACGGTCAACAGCCCAAAATGGAAAGTCAACGCCCTGGTCAAACTTCAAACAGTGTTTTCAACAATTTTACGACTATTTCCGATATTTATACTCGCGTCTCGTGACGATCAACGGTTCAAAACGATAACCAAAATAATTCGGATAAATACGAAACAAACGGATAAACTCGTCGAAAGCCGAAACTTCGAATAATCATATTATATTCCTCAGTTATCGGAAAAATCATTCGGAATCGCCCACGAGTTCGAAATCACGTACTCTACAACTTCCGTGAAGAAACCCAATTCAAATTCTCATTAGATATTTAAGTCGCGAGCTAATCCGGCAAATCACACTATTAACGACTAATCGCGATTATACGCTAACTCGTGAATCGTGCCGATTACACAACTGATTCTGGTTCGGGTCGTCACAGTTTGCCACTTTGAAAGTCACTGGAGGAGCTTCACCTCGTCGAACAACGGTGACTTTCCCAGGACGTTGAGATCGTTGAGAGAATCTGGAAGTCCAAAATATGCATGGCAAATCCAAATATCATACGAAGCCACCACTTCTAAGATAATTGTAAGTTTTCCTTTGTGACCTTGGAACTGCCCGGTATGAGCAGCAGGACAATTTTTTCACTGCCAATGCATACAATCAAAACTACCCAAAATACCTGGAAATCCGTGTTCTGCAGCTTTGTTCGTCAATCTCTGCATATTTGCGTTTGTGGGTGTGTGAAGATAGTCTTTGTGGTACACAGCTCATATCGCTCTTGTGAATGATCCAACACTTCAAGAGCAGTTGATTAAGCAATATCAAAGAACTCATCGGTCAAGTTAGCTTGTAGACCGTATGCGAGCATCCTCATAGCGCATGTTAGCTTATGTTCGGTGGAAAGACGGAGTCTCCCGGTGGCATCCATCTTCTGTACAAAGTACGGGTCGTGGTTGGTCACACTACACATCATTTTGGCAAAGAGTAGAGGTGACATACGGAAGCGCCTTCGAAATGTGTCGTCGTCAAACCTACATGGTTCAGTGCAGTATAGAGATTTTAAGCAATGATCCATCATCTCATGCTCCCTTAATATGTACTTCCCCCCTTTCGAAGAACCACCCGATTGTGAGGCTTCATCTTCTTCCATCATCTCCACTTGGTGGGCTGTCGCGGACATCAATATGACTTGATGTTGCCTTCTCGGAACATCTTCGGCTTTCTCTTTCTTCAACAATTTCCACAACTTATTCATAACTGAAAACAAAACTAAAGGTATGAAACAATTACTAAGAAACCACAATTTTTTTGTGGGGGGAGGAGTTTTTGTGAATTGGTGAGAGATGAAGGAGTGAATGCTCCATTTTTATAGAATATCAACATGATCTCCGAAAATAAGAATTTACACATGACAGATAACGTAATCTCGTCAACTAATTAGACGTTGACACGTGTTGCACAAAATTTAGTTCGATATTTTGATAAGTTATGTGGCAGATAACGTAATCTGGTATGAAATCTTGTCCGATATTAGATACTTTACACGTGGTAGATAACGTAGTCTCGCCAACTCAAATATCTATACAATGTACTTGTGAAACGATCGACACATGTAAAACGAAAATATATCCGATTTGTGAATAATGCATAAGTCACTCAAAATTTTATTTTTTAAATTAATATAATTATTATTTATCATGTATAATTATATTTTATAAGGTTTAAATTATTATTAAAAATAACATAAAATAATATTATCTAAATATATAAAATTAAAATTTTGAGATTGAACTTTAATTATTAGAGATGATTGAAATTCTAAACAAATAATGTCAAAATAAAATCCTAAAACTAAATTTAGAACTTTTCCGTCGGAGATGCCGAAGAACGTGATCAAACTCATCAAACAGCGATTTGGATTGGTCTAAACAACCCAAATGTGTAATTTTACTGAAAAGCTTGTCGGCCGGTAACAAGTTAATAAACATTTTCACATCTCAACGAGAGCAATGAACACATTATCAACACGATGGGCCATACAAGACCCCGTGTGGACTGCGCTTTAGGCCATCAAAGTGATCAAACGATACGCAAGTAACGGCATGGTGGAATTAATTTCAAGACTTCAGATTTGTGTTGGCAGGTTGTGTAAAATATGGTAACTTTTCCCTCTCGTCCCTATCCATCATTATAATCCATTGCTTTTCGAGTACAAAGCACACTGAAAACTGAGAGAGAGAGAGAGAGAGAGAGAGAGAGAGAGTGAGAGAGCGCTATCCTGCATTCTAGCCTTATCTCGTAAAGAGATTATGGTTCTGGAACAGTGAAGCTTTTCCCTTTAGATTCACTCCAACACGACAAACACGCAGCTGGAGAAGAGGGGCAAACAAATACTATTCCTCGGCAACATAAACATGGCAGGATGGTTTACTAGAGCGAGTCAGTCGTCTCAACTCTCAATACTGCAAAAGGCTGTTCTCCTTTGATGCACTGTGAGATATGATATCACACCGGTGCGCGCTATCACCTGCAGCACCGGCATACTTGTTCCCGTCCGGAGATCGACGACCCATGCCAACAGGTGTCCCTGACGAATCAATACCCACGTTAATTGTTTGCACATTGGGAACACCGGACACGTGGCTTGGAGACGGGTAATTAATCGGGTGGCCGATGATCCACGGTTGATGAGGTGGGTGGTGATTGAACTGGTGATGTGACGGGGGAGGTCAGAATTTGGAAAACTGTGGGGATGAAGCTGGTTTCGACTTTATCTTCTTTTGAGGAACATAAATATTTTTGTCAACAGCAAAGTACTTGCTGAGGAGAGTGGCCTATGAGAAGTCGACACGCAGTGTACTGGGAGCTTGGTTTGGGGCTGACACAGTTGCTCCAGGGCAGTCATCAGCAGGGCTGGTGTGGAGCACTGGCTGGCTCGTTGGATCGATCGTTTAACGCTGCTCGCATCCTTTTACCGTGTTCTCTCTTTCTCTATTGTAATTATTTCTCACACCAACGACGGAGTACGGATCATGGTGACGGTCACCAACTAAGTTCATGTAGCTTTGTTGTGTTACGGCTGTCACTAGGGTTTTGTACATATATAAAGGTGAATCCGGTATCGGTCAGTTCTCTTGATCGTAGATGGCGATGAGGTCCAAGAAGCTATGCCATATTAACATTGTCGCCTCCTTGGTGTAAGTTTAGCGTTTCACCAGTATGGTGTTCTTGCAACTGTCGAACCGGAAAAAAGGAAGGAGGTGACGAGGATGACAAGCTCGAGAACAAGATAATGCACGTGGTTAGGGGTGGAATCGGTTCGGTATTAAGCCAAAAATTATATCGTATCGTAATAAATCATTCGATTCGGATCTTATTCGGTTTGATTTCTTGACAACTTCCTCCCACGAGTTTCGGACCAAACGAATTTCGGATCGGTTTTTCGATAAAATTTCTTAGGACTAAACAATTGATAAAGTTAATTATTATTGAAAAAAAAAAGGCAAAACAGTAGAGAGATAGACGAAATGTGAGAGAATGAGAGTATTTTGTGTTAGTGTTTCCTATATATATGTCATAAAAAGATCCAATATGAGTGAGTGTATATTCATTTGGGTAAGAAAATAAGCACAATTTGACATGTATATCATTTGGAAACAATTTGATTTTATTCGGTACCGTACCATAAAAAGTCATTCAGTTCGGTTTCTCAATTAGCCTATCTCACGAGTTTCTGGTCCAACAAGTTTCGATACAGTTTATTTAGATTTTTGGCTCAATTTTTCGGTAAAACATCTCACCCCTACATGTGGTAGTTCCTGCTTGGCTAGCATGGGAGAAGCACGCATACATCACAATGGTTAGGTCCGTTGGGAGTGACTAAATTACTCAGATATGGTCAGCCAAATATAGTCCCAATTAGGCAATCACTAACCAGTTGGATTATTCAAGTGTATATATAAACGTGAGTGCATTTTTGCTCACACTCCCTAGTTAAAGTGTGAGTCTCACATTCTGTGACGACCCAGACTAGAATCAGCAGTGTGATCAGCTTACTTCATGTGTTACTGCGTAGTCGCAGATGTCCGACGGTTATTCGAATTGCTAGGCTTGTTAATGACTTAATTATTGGCCGAGAATTGGAGCTGGGTCTTTTCTCGAGAGTCGTTGTACGTGTGATTTCGAGTTTTTGGGCGGTTTCGAATCGTTATTTGGACGACCGAGGAATAAGTTATGAATATTTGAAGTTTCGGCATAATCGGATTTAAATTGTGGTCTTCTTAACGACTAAATTACCGGACGAGAATTTGGTTTCGGCTTCTTCACGGAAGTTGTTAAGAATTTAACTTTGAGCTCGTGGGAACTTCCGGAGCATTATTCTGAGTTACGAATATTAAGTTGTGAATATTTCCGATTGTTGATTATTTAGTCGATTTAAATATGGGTTGGTTTGAACAGTTGACTTTTTATCCGTTTGGTCGATATGTTTGACTTTGGATGATAATTGAAGAACATGTCGAGTCGAGTTTGTTGCCGCGAGAATTATTGGAATCGGAATTACGACGCGAAAGTTATGGGTATTTAAAGTTCGTCGAAAAGGATAATTACGAAGTTTCCTAATTGGGAAAGCTATAAATGTAGGTTGCCATATTGGGAAAGTCAAAAACTGAAGTTATTATGGTTGACTGGTGTTGACTGAGTCAACACGTGGTGGTGGAAGGAACTCGACGGAAGCTCCACGGCTGCCGGCGGTGGCTCGCCGTCCGGCCACCCCAAGCCTCGACGCTGGGTCCTTTTGGAATGCCTCAACGCCCTCTACCCACTCCCGGCCTCCTCTCACGGCGTGGGACGCCGGAGGAGGGATGAATTCCGGCCAAAAATGGAGGGTTTTTGAAAGAATTCGGGTTCTTGAATTCCGGCCAAATTGAGCTAAACCAAGTACTGGGTTTTGAAGCTCTCCTCACCATGATTCTAACCATGTAAGTATGGAGTTCTAATTCAATTTGTGGATGGAGAATTTTGGATTTGAAATTTGTGTATCAATTCGGTTTTTCTTGAAATTGACCTAGTTAGAGTGAGAATTGGCCTTCGATGCAGTTGACAAAGTTGCTCAGTGGATGATTTTGCATGGAATAGAGGTTTCTCCGCCGTGAAATTTTCCATTCGGTGGCGGCGCCGCCGTTGGCGGTGGTCAACGGCGGTCAACGTTCAACAATTTGACTTTTTGGGATTTTCGACAAGTTGCATGTCATTTCACTCGAAATCGCGCCCCGATCTCAGTGGGGAGGTTCGTTTCTCGATTTGAGCATCCAAAAGTACAGCAAGGTATTTAGGTGTGATTTTCGGATTTCCGACAGTTTGTCGTAATCGGATTATGTGTTTCCGAGAACGGTGGCTTCTCGTGATTTGTTTTGAATTGTCGAGTTATGATTTTGAGAAATGAATTTTGTGAATATTCAGGGGTTCGTGATCGTTTGTTTGGCAATGGACTTTCCGCCGGATCACGGGTTAATGCGAACTGCGTTACGCTAGTCTGTGAGTGGACAATTTCTTTTTACGGGTTGATTGCGAGTCTTTATACACGTTTTATGAATTTGAGCATGTTTACGAGATTATGATTATTATGAGCATGTATTATACGATATTGTTACGTATATGCATTTATATGTTGTTTATGCATTTGCATCGAAATATTTATGATTTGGTTTTCACAGAGTACAGTCATAGTTTATGTTGTTGTATCGATACACACGCATCCCGGCTGATCCCCGAGGGTGCCTACCAGGGGGAAACTATACCTTGTGCCGATGTATTTCCGGGTGGGTGCAGTTATCTGTACCTTGTGCCGATGTATTTCCGGGTGGGTACAGTTATCTGTTTCTTGTGCCGATGTATTTCCGGGTGGAAACAGATATCCTGACCTGAGGCCTTTCTGGCTCGAATCACGTGTGGGTCTGGGATCCCGTGATTCGGACTGTACTAGCACGGACGTGTCCATGAGTGACCCCGTGTGATTTTTACTTGCATGCTCTGTACGCTAGAGGAGTATGACTTTACCTCGCGTATTTTATTATATTTATTCATTTGGAGTCGCATATGTTTTTATAACGTATATTACTTCGTGAAAGACATTTATTTTCGTCCACTCACTCTAACGTGTTTCATGTCTTTCCCCTGGGCTTTTCAGTTTCCGTGCCCAGTTTGCAGTTCGGACTTTGGTGTCGCACGTCGTGGTCGGAGGCATAGTGCTCGAGCTACCTTGTTTCTTCCAGTAGGTTTATTGTTCTACCTACTGTGGTATACGTATATGATTATACATTAGAGGTCGCTCTGAGAATTCTGTTGTATATATTATACGATTTTACATCGGATTTCAGTAAAGTATAGATATATTTATTGTTTTACTTTACTGTTGATATATTGAGAAATCCGGATGAGATTGGTGCCCACGGTTTGATTTTTGTGGCATAGGATGAAGTGTATTTTCCGCGTGCAGGTAATGGTAATTCCATGTTAGTAACGAAACTCTGCCAAAATTTTCTACGGTTTTTGTTGGTTCGTGTTTTCGAAAGGGTTTGATTCCAGTTTAGGGAGCTAAATCGGGGTTGGGTCCTTTCACATTCCTTTTAAAATTTGACACCTATTAAGATTACAATTAATGTTAAATTATGGTTAGCTATAATTTTTTGCTAATTATAAATTTATACCTAAATAATAACCAAAAAATATATATAGTTAACCATGGTTTAACATTAACTGTAATCTTAATAGGTGTCAAATTTTAAAAAGACTGTGATGATTACACTTGAATTAAGGGGCGTGAGCAAAAATGCACTCTATAAACATTCGCGGTTTGGTTGATGAGTAATCAAATTTTAGAGACAATAAAAATTTGTAATCTTAATAGGTGTCAGAATGCCGCACACCTAAATAAGATTAGTAGATTAATTTATTTCTAAAGGCTTAGATGATCTTGGATTAAAAGGGCGGGTTGGGCCTTGGTTCCTAGAGTCCTAGCTAGGGCTCAAATAAGGCCGAGATGGCCTTCAACAATCAATAGAGGTTTGGCTGAGCGACATTTGCATGTTGTTTGTAAACAAGGGCGATGTGGGCCGTGTGATAGCCCTCAAGCTATCATTGATGAAATTCGGAGAAGATATGATACATAAATTTTGTATTACAATAGACTAATAAGAGCATCCCGAATAATAATAAAACTACTCCTAATACCTATGCAATCAAGCACACATCCATTACCAAAGAATGTAATGTAAACACAGTAATGGAAAGATAACGCAAAGATGATGCATTGATACAAATCTAATAGCCTTCCTACTATGAATGATAATTAAATCATCATCACTTTGTTTCATCCTACCAGTAAGAGGAAGTGTCTATTGAATTATGACAGATATCCTCCCATGTCAGACAAGGCACAAAATGTGCACAAGCAAACTAATCGCCTATATCGCCAGAATAAACCTAAAATCCACAACAACAAACAATAGCAAACAAACTTAGAACACTTTAGGTATTGGAAATCTACCACCCAAACCCAACTACTATCAACATTGACAACAAGAATGAGAATCCAAACCCAACGTTGTCACCTGCATTACCTTGGCCTTTAACACTGACGTACGAAACCCAAACGACATCTCTCACTTCCTCGCATACCTCATCCAGCAACCATCAAACCCAACCCATCCAAATCTAGCAATTGCGCCCATCAGCTTGTCGTCGAAGATTCAGTCTATCGTCCATCGCCAATTAGTAAGCCTATTTTCTCCATTTTCAACAGTCTTTTGAATCTGGAACCTATACCTCATTGAACATCTTGATTTAAAAGAAACAAACTTCCACACCCACGATGAGGCGAGGCGACCAAAGGCCATCACCTGCACCTGGGGCTGTCGGACGAGTCACTCGAGAAACTATACGCAACAAGATTTTTGTGTTTATAACTGTTGCATAGAGAAAAAGACATGCATTTGGATGAATTAAAGAGGCTTAAGCCTGCTGGTGACTTCATCATCAAAAAATTTGTTGGAGCTCCTATCCATGTGGTTCAAGAAGTTTTGGTCACACAACAGTTCCTATAGCAGAGGTCCTTGTGTTTCTACCGAATTACGCGCGGGGACGAAATCTGGCAGAAGCAAGTACGAGCAGACTTCCTTTTCCTTCTCCTTCGTCCGAACGCTCGGGCTGTTCGGATGGTCGGACGCTCTTCTCTCTCTCCGAGAGTACGGGCTCTCTCTTCCGACGGTCGACTCTTCCTTCGGGCGCTTCCTCTTCTCTCGGGTGATCGGGTGTGCGTATTCGCGTGCGGCTGTTAGAAGAATACAACAACAAACGGGCGGTCAGGGGTCGAGACGGGGTGGCCCGCCTTCAACGCTCTGATGCCTAAGTCAGATGATGTATTGGATATAACAGTCAAGCGAACGTGCGTAGGGGGAAATTTGAGGTAGGGTGAATGAGTGCTCTTACCTGTAATAAATACCTTACATATATAGGTGGTTGAGTTTGGAGTTTGATGGTGTTCTTCGATGTGGGACTGGTATGCTTGCTGGTGTGTGATCCGTGCATTCGGGTGTGTGCCCGTCGGGCGCGTGTGCGCTCGGATGGGGTCGGTCTGGTGAGTGAAGTTGAAGCCTCCTTGGTGGTCTAGTAGGTGTCGATTACCTGTTTAAGTGGATAAGTATATTAATCGGACAACTCATGCTATACAAACACCTTGCCTTAAGAGATGCTTTGGCATGCAGTCAAGAAAAACTTGAAGAAAATCGCTGTGGAATGAGACTTCCAAATGATAATTTGGTGCATCCAGAATAAGTGCGTGATTGCTTGAAGAGTCTTGAGAGTCATCAAAGTTATTGAGCATCTTTGTCGAAGCTTTGAGGAGATAAGTTTTCATCATATCTTTAGTGGAGAAAATTTCGAAGCAGATAAAATGGCCAACTGGTGGCACCAAGCTTGTAGCAATCATGTTTAGGAAATATTTCGTAACGATCTAGAATTTTATTTATTATTTAATTAAAATAAGAAAAAGATTTTTTTTATATCTTGTTCTTATTATATATATAATAGTTATATATACAATTATGTTGGAGTGGGCTGTAGTTTGATTAGTTACCTTTAGTATAATTGAGAGAAGCCCATAATTAAGCCCAAGAATCATAGTTAGTCGGAGAAGAAAAGAGAGAGCAAACGTGACTGATGACTTTATCTTTCTAGCAAAAGCAACGAACCCAGAATAGCTAGGAACCTAGAACCTACTTTCTCCTCTAACTCGGACCCTTGTCTCATCTCTTCATCGTTTTCCTCCTTCCATATTCATTTCTTACCCAGTAAGCAAGACATCACAATCTTTTAGGTATCGACTCACCCAAGCTGGAGGTGTCGATATCATAATAAATTGGATGATTCACCAAGACACCAACGCTAGGAGATAGGGGGAAAGAACCCTAGAGTAGGAGGTGGATTCGTAGGTTATGGAGATGGCAAGTCTATTGTAAACGTGTAAGCTTCCTCTAGTTCCCAGATTCAGTTTTTCTTCTTCCATCCTTATCTTGAGTTTAATGTTTAGCTGCTTGTAGAAACCTATAAATAGCTGGATTTATTTCACTTTATTGATAGTTTTCTGGGAATTCTTTCATACATAAGCTAGAGGATAAGGAAAGAAAGGAGAGGGAGAAAGAGTAGAGATGAAGAAAGTAGGTCTCTAGCTAATCCTGTAGAAGTTCAATTTAGGATTTTGAGGTATGTTTTAACTCCATAACCTATTTAGATTTGAGATATTCTGATTATATCCCCAACTTTGTTAAGATAATTATATGAAGATCGTATGAAAATTGAATCTTGTTTGTGTTATTGTCTTATGTCAATTCCTGACTTGTTTGGATTTAAATTTGATATAGTTTGCTTGAAGGAGTATGTGATTTAACCTAAAATTGTTATGCACCTTAAGATGAATCTATAATATATGGTATGGTATAGATACAGGTGACTTACAATGATTTTGGTAGAAATTGTTATAAGATGTATGATAATTAATTGTGAGTAGCCATACCTATTAACTAGTCCTTGATTTGAGAAATTATTTGCATGTTTGAAATTACATAATTCAGATTGAAGGTTTGTACATTTCGGTATTATTATATTCATGTTTCTTTTGTTAAACATGGGCTCAAAAAGGAGAGGATTTCCCGCTCAAATTGATCTTTTATTTTTCGGACCTGATGACCTTTACTTTTAGTTTTGCACAAATATATTTGCTTTCTGCTATTGGTGTCTTCAGAAAAGTTTTAGAGAACCTTTCTATGACCATGTCAGACTTAGTTTCAGCTAAAAAAGAGTTTTCTTGATTTAGTTATGGTTTTTCAAAGTTAGGAGTATATTGTTCTCTAAACTGGTTTTCTGAAATTCTGGCCGTATGATGTTTTGGTTTGAAACTGTACTTCTCGGTTCATATTTTGAAGAAGTTGTCTTCCCAAAAGTTGTAGATGATATGTTTATGATTGTGTCAAACCTAAAGTTATAGCAAATGAATTTTCTAGATTAAGCTACGATTTTTCAAAGTTAGGGATCTACACAGCTTAAACTGGTTTGTTGAATTTCTGACCCTGTGGTCTTTTCATTTAAAACTGTATTTTCTGATCATATTTGGAAGTATGTGTCTTCATGAAAGTTATAGACAGTATGTTATAGATCATTTTAGTCTTTGATTCATTTGAAAACGATTGTTTTATATTTACTTATGAAATTCCAAAATTTAGGTTCTATTGCAGCTTTTACTGTTTTCTGCTGCAATCTATATGTTTCAGAGTTCATTTCATGATTTTCTTAGGTCTAATATATGTAAGGTTATGATAACCTTTGTAAGTGGTCATTCTTAGTTTTCGAATAAGACCAAGCATGCTACTTTAGGAATTCAAATGATGCACTAAAGTTCACTGTAAAGTTGGTTTTTACATGGGCTTTTCTGCAGAAAAAATGCTTTGATGTTGTATTATTTTGTTTCTGCTTCTTATTTCAATGGCCTGAGGTATCAAATGAAATACATGTTATGAGTTAGTCATCTTCAATTTTGTTGCTAAGCATAAGTGATGTTGTATATCTTGTGTTTTAGATATTTTATTGAAACATATAGACATGTGAAATATAATCGTCATTTATTATGCAGGATCAATCAACATTATTTGGAATCAAGGTAAGGGGATTAGGGAACCTCAAATCAGTTGTATTATTTCTATTGGTTTTTTGTCTGTTTTCTTTCATGTTTGTTTGATTTATGATTGACGTATTCGAGTGATGCATTTATTTTGAGTTTGTAAACATTGTTTTGCATTGAATCATTTGCATCAAGTATATTACTCATGGAGAGATAAGCAAGAAGATACAAAAGCTACTAGTTTTTGTGTAGTTGAGTCCATAACCTCGGTAGGTACTACGTTACCATGTATGCTCCATAATGCGCAAAGTAGTATAGGAAAGGGTAATTTAGGACTGGCAACATGGGAATGGACAAGATATCTAGGGGGAGTTAGGTGAAACTTGGGATGAGGGTTAATTCATACTGTAGAGTATTCGGGATCACCCTCGTCGTTAAAATACATGGAATGGGACATGTAGGCTTGGTATACTTTACCGTATGGATTAATTAGAGGTTGAAATATATTCATACTCATTATGTTATTGTTGTGTTACATGTTATTGTTGTTTGAAGAGGATTTGCTTCCTACTGAGCTGACATATTGAGCTCACCCTTATGTAGACCTTGCAGGTACTCGATGAGTGAAGATATGTGAAGAACCAAAGCTAGAAGAACCAATACTAGATTAGTTAGAATGGTACCAACAAAAGTTTAGAAAGATTTGCTCTATGTAAACCTCTTTTGTACAAATTTTTATTTATGAGAATGAAATGGGTTTTCCGATTTATTTTTTGTCCAACTTTTCTTTTTTACTCACACCTTAATCTTTAGAATGAGTTATTTTTAAATTCATTCCAAAAATCGGGACATGACATGTTTGTTCCTGCTTGTACCAATACGGCCTTACTATTTGATCAAAGTAGTGTAGGGTGCCAGAGATGCTCTTCCTTGTAGCCTTATTTCTTTTGTATATAAGAAAGAAGGTTTAAGACTCTTGCACCAAACAACAAAGGTGCACTTTTAATACTAAAAATTGAATATATACATATATGTCTAAGAAATAAAAAGAAGTTTACATAGTGATGTGGTAATGCTATGTAGTTTTACACAAGTGGGCTAAGTTTGAGTCTAGTCATGTATCTTTTATTTTTTTCTCTTGCTACCTTTTAATATAGTTTTGTATACATTTATTTTTCTTTCTTTCTTCCTACCATTTTATACAGTTCTGGACATTTATTTTATTCTATTTTTTGCTTCCATTTTATACAGTTATGTTTCCCTTTTATACAATATTAACAATTTTTTTTTTCAATTTTTAGTATTTATATGTCTATACTAATTTTTATATGTGTTTTCCTTTTGATGTTTTTAGGGCCCCCTCAAACCAAATTCTGACTCTGTCCCTAGATATATGTGTAGGACACTTGTCACAATCTCAACCATTTTAAACTTAGGTAAAACTAGTGCATGAGAACATGTAGATTGTAGATCACTTCAATTCACATGCGTGTTCCATGCACCATAAGTTTTTTTTTTCAAATGATGACCATTAAATCTAAATCATTGTAAATGGCTTAGTATTTATGAATCCGAGTTTTAAACTTTTTCATTCTAATTTAAATCACAAAACATTAAAAATCGTTAATATAAAGTCGGATGTGACGACGGTAAACTTTTAAAACTGGAAAGTCTAAGAAATTGTATAAAGAGTATAATATTAGATCAAGCTGCTATGCAGCCTATGGCTAAACACCCCAAGGTATAATTTTCTATTGTGATACATGTCATAATCTGATTCGTTAATATTATCAACTTTCTTTGAGCTTGACTAAGATTATGATAAGTTCTATATATGTGATCCTCATCACCCACCACCCAAATTCTTTCTCCCTCGTACACAGGCTGCACAACCTCTTCTCTGCCCTTCGATCCCACCCCATCGTCCCGACTCCTTGGGCCACCTCCATGCAATGTTTTAAAACATAAATGTCGTCGCAACGTAATTTTTCGAGACTATCACATACATGATAACCTCGATGCGAAATACGAAAAAATGTAATTTTTTAAAAATAAAATATATACACATAAATTCTATATATATACTTAGCGATTGTTAACATGTGTAATTTTTATTTATTTATGTAATTTCTTCTATTTTTCTGTCCTTATATCAGTTATATTGATCGGATAGAGGACATGTGCGTTAGTATTTATCATATATCAAATAAATGAAAGATGATTATCACTTAATTAATTTCCCACAAGTCTCAGTCTGTTTGAAGAGCAGCAGATGTACGTTAAACACCTAATTAAACCCAGAATCTTATACCTCTCCACCGCCAACCTACCACAGTAGCACCTCGATCAATCACCTGAACTCTTCCTCCCCAATCAATCTTGATAGGTACCAAAGGAACTCTTCCTCCCCAATCAATCTAGACCCAAAATCGATTCAGCGGTTCAGTATGGATTCCGGGGTCTAAAGTAATTCCCCTGAAGAAGCTACCATAGGCAATTCAACAGATATAGGTGTGTGATTCCCCAAACGCCTCTTGAGCAATGAAACGTGGAACGCTGGATAGACTTTGGAACCCTATGGTAAGGTGAGTTTGTAAGAAACCTGACCAATGCGTGTAGCCACTTGAAAAGGTCCATAGAAACGGGGAGACAATTTTAGACATTGAGGGAAAATAACGATTGTTGACGGTAGTGTTGGAGCTTCAAATAAACCCAATCACCAACTTGAAATTCACGATCAGTGCGGTGTTTATCAGATTGCTGTTTTATACGGTTCCGAGATTGATGTAAGTTCTACTTAAGCAACCTCAAAAGCCGATCTCTTTTTACCAATGCCGAGTCAACAGCGACAACAAAAGTGGTGCCATGCTGGTATTATGACACTGTGGGGGGAAGCTGACCATATAAAGCATGAAAGGCACTTGTTTTCAGGCTTGAGTGAAACTGGTGTTGAACCAATAGTTAACTCAATGCAATAAATCTGCCCATTGCTCATGTTTATCTATCACATAACAGTGCAAATAATGCTCAAGTGTACGATTGAGTACCTCAGTTTGGCCATCCGACTGCGGATAATTAGCAGAACTGCGGCATAACTTGGTCCCTTGGAGCTGAAATAATGAGTCCCATAATTGACTAGTGAAGACGGGACCGTGATCAGTGATAATGGATTTGGGATATCGTGGAGTTTGAACACTTCACGAATGAAGGCATCCGCCACTGAGTCAGCTGTGTACGGGTGAGACAAGGCTATGAAGTGCCCGTACTTAGTGAACCGATCTACAATGACCAAAATCACACTCTTAGCCCTAGAGTGTGGAAGACCCTCCACAAAGTCCATGAAAATGGACATCCATGCTCCTTCCGAAAATCGACATCGGTTGGAGGAGTCAGGGGAACGTATAGCCTCATAATTCTGTTGTTGGCTCTCATCACAATCGGCGACGAACTGTTTGACATCCTGTCGTGCTCCCGGCCACGAGAAACTACGAGAGAAATGCTTGTAAGTGGCCAAGAAGTTGGAGTGACTTGCTGTGAGGTTTGAGATCTTGAGTGAAACTCCTTCAATAATTGAGCAGACCACTCAGAGTGCAAAGGAACATAGACCCTACCCTTATACATGAGGTGATCTTGATGAAGTGTGAAGCCCTTGTGACAGTAAACTCCATTCTTGAGTTGCTGAATGATTTATGATGCCTCAGAGTCCACCAAACAAGCCTGGTTAATGGCATCCATGCAAGCAAAGACCGGTGCAGTTAGACCCAAAATCGAACCCACATCATGGCAACGGGAGAGGACGTTGAGAGCGCCGTTAAGAGACCCAGACCGATGAATAATTTCGAAGGTGTAACCTAGTAGTTTGAGTAACGATTTGTGTTGAGTAGGCGTCATCAGCCTTTGATATGTAAAAAACTTCAAGGTGCGATGGTCCATAATGATGCAAAATTTCTGCCCCACTATGTATGCCCACCATGTATGAACTGCACATACGATCACTATCATTTCCTTGTTGTACACCGATAGGGCCAAATTCCTTCCCAAAAGAGGTTTGCTTAGATGAGCAATTCAATGTCCCTCTTGTTGAAGAACTGCCCCAATACCACATCCTGACGTGTCTGTCTCCACCACAAACTATTTAGAGAAGTTAGGCATGACCAGAACGGGTGTGGTGGTGAGAGCGGTCTTCAAGCTCTCGAATGTCGTTGTCTCTTCATCGGACCAGACAAAGGCGTCCTTCTTGAGAAACTGAGTCAAAGGTCAGGAAATTACATTGAAGCCTCTCGCAAACTTACGATAGTACCCAGCAAGTCCTAAAAAGCTTCTCAAACTTTTAAGGATATTGGGCCTGGGCCAGTGAACAATTGCAGCTATCTTAGCGGGCTCGACCTGAATGCCAGCAGCTGAGATCGATGATGTGGCTCAAATAGCCCACGGTGGATTGACCAAATGAACACTTCGAAGCTTTGATTTTGAGAGAGTGTTCCTGCAATTTGGTTAGTACTAATTGCAAATAGGCTAGGTGCTCATCCCAACCCTTACTAAATACAAGTATGTCGTAAAAAAAACTAAGAAGAACTTGCGTAAGTATGGTCGGAATACCGAATTCATAAGTCTTTGGAAGGTAGACAGAGCGTTGGAGAGTCCGAATGACATGACCATGAACTCATAGTGTCCATCATAAGTTCGAAAATCCGTCTTATGGATGTCGTCGGGGTGCATCCTAATTTGGTGATACCCGGAGCACAAGTCAAGTTTGGCGAAGTTCGTGGCGCCATGTAACTCGTCGAGTAACTCCTCTATAACCGGGATTGGGTAATGATCCTTAACTGTAATAGCATTGAGTAGGGGCGGCCCTAAGTATGTGCGGGTTGTGCGGCCACACAGGGCCTCCGATTTTCGGGGCCTAAAAAAATTTAGGTTATAGAAGTATTTGATAAAACAAAAAAAATGCTCATGTGTAACAAACTAAAAAGTTGCAGGGCTCAACATCCCTCAATTTTTTCCCCTTTTCACTCTGCAAATTACTTTTCTTTATTATTTTTTTTCCTTTTCTCTAGTTACTTTTTTTTCCTGTGAATAACTTCCCCTCCCTTTATCCCAGCAAATTTCTTTCCTTTTTCCTTATGTAACACTTTATTTTGGTTTGTTATTAAATTTCGATGATCAAAGGTATAAATTATATTTTTATTCCTACGAATTAGTTTCCTTTCTTTCATTTTTTTCCATGCGAATTTGTTTTCCTTCTTTTTATACAACTTCTTTTCTAAGTACTTTGCTATCAAATTTTGATGATCATAGGCATAAATTATATTTTGCTGAAGTCGAAAAAAATACCCAAAAAAATGAACACAATATTGGGCCACACTTCTAAATTCACACAAGGTCTCCATTGGTTCAAGGCCACCTCTGGCATTGAGTGCTTGGTAATCCACACAAAAGAGCTGTGTTTAGTCTTTCTTTGGGACCAATAACACCGGAGACGAGAACTCACTCTTACTTTGCCGAATGAGGCCCTTGCTTAACAAGTTGGCCACTTGGCAGTCCACTTCATCCTTTTGGCGCAGAGAATGGCGGTATGGCCTCACCAAAACATCCTTAGAGTTGGGAAGTAAGTGAATACGGTGATCACATGCTCTAGGAGGTGGTAATGAGTTGGGCTCTGCAAACAGATCCTGATACTTGCCCAATAGTGATAGCATATAATCTAGGATATCGACACTGATGAGCTCTGAAGAATTGGGCATCGTTGCCACATGAAAAAAGAGAGTACAATACATGAATACCATATGCAGTTTTGGGCTGGATCATACCTTGTAAAACATGGGCCTTGCCCCCAACTGAGAAAGCCATGGCCTTTTTCTGAAAGTGCCAACCAATGTGGCCCAAGGACTCTAGCCATTCCGCCCCCAATATGAGATCATACCCCGCCACTTCGAGCAGTTGGATTGAATCTGTAAAGTGATACCCCTATATGTCCACCATGACGTCGACGGCGACGCCCGCCGTGGTCAAGATGATGTTGTCATCCACCCTAGAAGTGCGACGATAAGTGGTGTATACCTGGAGATCAAGTACAACAACAATTTTGGGATTGAGGAAATTGCTCGAGGCACCAGAGTCGACTAAGATGAGAATGGGAAAAGCTCTGATTTTGCTAGGCAATTGCATCGTTTGGGCCTTACTGGTCCCGATCAAAGCTCCGATGGATAAGACAGTGTCGTCGATAGCCAAAGTCGACTCCGATAAGCACTCATGGAAGACATCCTTCGACGACTCCACTTCAATTATCACCATGATCAGTCGAGGACATATGTGTGTAGGGGTGTACTTCTCTGGGCACCCAAAGCACATCCCTTTCGCATGGCAATCGGCCATTTCCTAATGGCTTAGGCGAATGAAGGGCAGAGCTGATGGACCACTGGCAGCCGGTAGTCTTGGTGGAAATGGTGGAGCTGATGAGCTCAAGTGGGGAATCGAGATAGGTTTATGTGGTTGAGAGTATAGCTATGACCTCGGCGGCAGGGGCTTAGAGTATGACCTTCATGCTTTGAGCTTATTTTCCACATTGTGAGTCATTTTGAAAGTAGCAAGCAACGAGGAGGGCTCAAGTATGAAAATCTCATGAAGAATCTCTTCTCGGAGGCCACCAATAAATACGTTCATCAATTGATTATTGGTTCAGTTCGAAGCATGGCAAGGTAACAAGGTAAATTGCACCCTGAATTCATCGAGTTTCCTTGTCTGCTGGAGATGAGATAGTGTCGTCTCCATATTAACACTCTCATCACCGATGCTGAACGATTGGAGGAAAATGTCGACAAAAAAGGCCCAATCATCAACGAGTTATCCTGCTCATACAAGCTCATCTAGTGAGTGGTGACCTCGTTAAAAGAGCAGGTTGTTGTGCTGTCCTTATCAGCAGGCGGGATTTTGTAAAACTTCAGGTAGCGCTCTGCTATAATGAGCCACTCGAGGCCCCCTCTTCTAGTGAACCGAGAAAGGTCAACTCGGGGTGTGGGTCGGAAGGAGGGCGTCGAAGGTTAAGGATGGGGTGGGTCAATGAGTTGTAGAAAGGGACAAAATATATGGGGATGAGATGAACGTGTGTTGAGGTAGGGAAGTATAGAGTTGGTGTATGAAGGGAGGTGGTGGGATGTGGTGGTGATGGTAGAGGTTGTAAAAGCAGCAACGTTGTTGTGACTTGGGACTTGAGACAAACCTGGAGGTATGACGGTTAACACCGGTGGGTAGCTCAACCCGAGGCCGTCCCAAATTGATATATGAGCTAGAGGCAGTATAGGAGACAGTTGTGGAGCCAATGCCGGAGTTTGGGGAGGATGGACCGGCGGAATCCTTCTAAAAGAGCAGCCTGCATCGAAGCCAAGCGGTCAAGGGAGGTTTGAAAGTTGTCTTTAGTGGTAAGCATGTTGGTTTGGGTATTTTGGATGGAATACATGGAAGCCCATAGTTGACGTTGTTGAGCTGACAAAACAGTGATTGAATTGGCAGTGGGAACGGTGGTGGAAGAATGTGGGAAGGTCGATAGGAGGTGTTTGGGAAGCAGGTGGAGGGTCAGTAGGACCGAAGGAGGAGCCAGAATGGGTGCGAGAGCTCCAACCATAGCTGGTCTCTAATACCAGAATGATAAGTACTAAATGAACTCGGAGAAAGAGAAGGAGATTTAGATAAATTGGGGAGAGAAATAGATAGTAGTTTTCATTCATGTCTTCCAAAATACATCAACTGAGTTCATATAGACTCAAATTAAGTTAGAATATCACAGGTGTCAAGATCTCAATGGATAACTACAATGGTCTGCTAGTACAAAAGATAAAGACAAGCATGACAGCTACAAACTGCAATAACAAGAGTACATAACATGATAGGATTAAGGACCAAGTCTTTGGAACCCTATGGAGAGTGGTTGAGTTGCAACAAATCTTTCCACTGCCGCCGTCCTCATCACCACCTCTACGGCTTCTTCCTCCTCATCTTCTTCCCACCCTCATCGAGATCGCTAGCCTCTCCAGCTAGGACTTCTTTGATGTCAATATAGAGAATGACCCTGGTGGTATCAAAAAGTCATTTTGATCATGAGCGGAAAACAAAAAAAAAAATTAGAAAGTGGGATGCGTTTCTTGCGTCTTACATGTTTTGGACTGCGTTTCATGCAGAACTCGCGTTTCTCCCCTTTTTATGTAGAATGATGTGATTTCTTTCCGCGTCGCGCTGAGACGGATTTCAAGGTGCGTTATGTGCCGCTTTTTAAAGCACTGCCTCCATGAATGCAAACGCACATAAAGATTTATTCATTCAAATAAATCCAAATGCTCAAACAATGTTCACAGAGTTTTGCATTATACCTTTGTTAATTGACGAATTGTCGTTCAAATTTTGAGAAGCTGAATCACATTGATGGCTCATAATTGAAATTAGTGAGGAGGAGGAGGGGAGATGTTTTTACCAAATGTCTTTAGGAAGCCATATTTCATGAGCTCCTCGTTCTCGAACTTGTCGAGGCGCACAAAGATGGTGAAATTGCCGACCTCGAGGCGAGCTTTGAAGTAGAACACCATCTTCTTCGACTCTGACATACTCGTCGCCGACCAGATCATAGTTGAAGGTGTCCACGTCCTCTCACTCTTCGATAGGGCCAACAACGCATCTTCGCCTTATGAGTTACGATTGCGACTCCATTGCCATCAGCGCGGGGGAGCACAACGTCCTTGTCTTCACCTCTTCCAGGAACTCTGGGCCCAACCCTTCTAAAGGGATGGCCTCAAGCGACTCGTGGTTGTCATGAGGTTGAGCCGACGTTGTGACCGACGGAGCACATATGTTCTTTGGGCAAAAGCATATACATCACATATGTTGAGCTTATGATAAACTCAGTTAACTATAAAAAAAAGTTGGCAAAATCAACTAATCATGCTCTAACACGGGTCACTTTCGAAAAAAGTCTAAAGGATACCCGGGTGCATTTCAAAATTTTCCACAGTAAGGCTTTTCTTAATGAGCTAAATGGGTAAACGGGCCGCGACCCGGGTGATACATGGTCCAGCCCAGTGTCTGACCGGTCTTTTCTTAATGAGCTAAATGAACCCGGCTACGGCGAAGCCGATTCTGACTGACTCACTGATTGAAAAGACAGAGAATGATACAGAACGGCGGTCATGGCGCCAAGAAGCTTGTCCACCGCTCCGCCGTGTCACGCCACGTCATCACTCCCACAAGAACTCAGCAGCCGAAAAAGCTCCCCTCCGCCATCTCCAACGGCGCCAGGCCACCTCGCCACACAGGTAAATGAGCTAGCTAATTACCACTCAACCCTCCTCTTTACTTTTTCAGTCATCTCTCTATAACTCTCAACTATTTCAGACCATCAAATCCTCCAGCACGTTCTCAAATCCTGCAAGCTCACTCGAAACTCCTCAACCGCAATCCAAACCCACGCCAGAATCGTCACGCTCGGCTACGGATCCCACCCTTCCCTCCTCGCCTCTCTCCTTGCGGTCTATCACCGCTGTGACTCCGTCAACCACCTCGCCGGTCAACTCGTTGACCACATCTTCTCCTCCTGCGGCCGAGTCAGCTTCTCCAACCTCGTCATCGAGAACCTGATGAGAAATGGTGAGTGCGACATCGCCAGACGGATGTTCCGAAAAGCTCTGAATCCGGATATAGTGACGTGGAACACCGTGATAGGAGGCTGTGTTAGAAACGAGCGGTTTCAGGAGGCATTGTCATTGTTCGAAAATCTATTGATCTCGGAATTTGAGCCGGATGGGTACACGTTTTCGTCGGTGATGACGGCGTGTGCTCGGCTCGGGGCGATTCACAATGCTCGGAGGGTGCATTGTGTGATGATGAAGAAGAATGTTGAGGTGAATTTTATCTTGAGTGCAGCTCTGATTGATATGTATTCGAAATGTGGTAGAGTAGAAACAGCTAGAGAAATTTTTAGGAGTGTTAGGCATAGTGATGTGTCGGTGTGGAATGCCATGATTAATGGCTTGGCGATTCATGGCCTTGGTAAGGATGCGATTGCAGTGTTTTCGGAGATGGAGAGTGGTAATGTGGTGGTGCCTGATTCGATAACTTTTGTTGCTATTTTGAAAGCGTGTGGTCATTGTAATTTGGTGAAGGAGGGGCGTGAGTACTTTGGTATGATGAGGAGTCGGTATTCAATTGAGCCGGAGATTGAGCATTACGGAGCCATGGTTGATCTCTTGGGTAGAGCCGGGCTTCTGGAAGAGGCGTACACAACTATAAAGGATATGGCTATGGAGCCAGATGCTGTTATATGGAGGGCACTTCTCAGTGCATGCAGGACTCATAGAAATTTTGAGCTTGGAGAAGTTGCCATTGCCAATATATCATGTCCCAAGAGCGGGGATTATGTGTTGCTTTCGAATACTTATTGCTCGATGAAGAGGTGGGGTAGTGCACAGAGAGTGCGAGAAATAATGAAGAGACAGAGAGTTCGTAAAAATCAAGGAAAGAGCTGGATAGAGTTGGAAGGTGTGATCCATCGATTCAGGGCTGGTGATCAGGCGCACCCCGAAAGAAAGTCAATATACAGAGTGTTGGAAGCATTAATTCAGCGGACCAAGTCAGAGGGCTTTATGCCTGTCACAGAACTGGTTTTGATGGATGTATCCGAAGAGGAAAAAGAGGGAAATTTGAATTGTCATAGTGAGAAGTTGGCGTTGGCCTATGCAATTATGAAAACAAGTCCTGGAACAGATATTAGGATCTCGAAAAACCTTCGGATTTGTCATGATTGTCATTGCTGGATAAACTTGGTTTCAAGACTACTCAATAGAGTGATAATTGTGAGGGATAGGATTCGTTTCCACCACTTTAAAGGTGGTATTTGTTCCTGTGGAGACTATTGGTAGCCAACAACTTTGATATCTGGTATGTGTGGTTTGGGTTCAGAAGGAAACTTGGCAACACTTGTCCATTGAAGTATGTTCTGTATGAGTTTGTTGTTGATATATAGCACTTTGAAGGATAACAAGAAGCCTGTGTGAGTTTCAATTAGAGAGTCATCAGGGTTGCAATAATATAGACTTCGATTATATGCAGAAACTGACAAGAGGTGAACTACTTTGAAACATCAAGTCTCTGTTAAGCACCATGATGCTATCGAACTTTGCACCAAATATGGGCTGTTGGAGGCTCTTGCGAAGTGCCAGTGCCGTTAGAATCAGTCAAAAGTATGGTTTGCTAGTGCTTGTATTAAACAACTTCGTTTGACTAGTTTCATGCATACTAGTGTTTCATAGTTGAAGCTTAAATCATACATTTATATGTCTTGTATAGTAAAACGTAGGCGTACATGCATCAATAAAAAGAGTAGGGTCTCATCCATAATTACATGTACTTATCATGTTAGACCATGCACTTAAATTGAAAATGAGCATTTTCCGTGACTTGTAAACTTTTGCATCCTAGCATGATAATCAGTTGCAGATACTAGACAGGAACCAAGGACTGTTTGCCTCCATATATCTCAGGGAGTTGGCTCTCATCAATCTCTGTGAGCAGAGTTGATTTCAGCGTTTTGTTCTCAACAAATACTATCTGCAGAATCACAACTAAGATGAAGTCTAACTGTCTAAGTAAGCCTGAAGTTTGATGTTAGTATGAAGTGTCAGTGATGCATACGTGGAGGTATGGGTGATGCGTATGATAGCATGGGAAACCAGTGTAACAACGTGTGTAACATCTTCACCCGTAGAAATTTAGAAATGTACCTTCTTCTTAGTTTCATTGTCAAAGAAAGGGTAAACGATTTTCCATACTGTCATAAACATGAAAGGCACATGGACAATGACCATCTTGCCTAGTCTTTCAGGATAATAGTCCTGCATTGATCAATAAAACTGTTAATATGTAACTAATATTGAGATATTATTCTTCTGATAAGGTTGACATGGTTTGTGCAGAGTAATGAGATGGTATATAGTGCAACAGAGACCTGCAAAATGGATAGAGCTCCGAGGTATGCTCTAATATCACTGTTTGCATATCCCCAACCTTCAAGATCCCCGATGACGGTAAACTTTTCTTGTCCTGCGGGCATCCTGAAACATCAAGGTACAATCATCAGAAAATCTGTGAACTACAGTTATTGTCTGTATCGTCATGATCATACACTAAATTTTTCTTAATAATGCTTCGTCTGTACAGTTGTATGAGCAGAAAGAAGAAGAAGTTACCTTGCACATATCTTATCAAAAGCATAGACAACATAACCTGCATAGACAAAAGTACTAGTTTGAGTAGAAATGTCATCCAGATTGAAGTTTGAAAGTTTCAAATATTCACTGCTCACTAAACTGATTTTTCAATAAGAAATTGAGAACTTAAAAATTGTGGTACACTTCTCTTTTATAATATTTTCAAGAATATTTGTTACTCAGATGATAAGCCACGTCTGTGATTGTGAACACATTTCTCTTGACCCATAGAATATTTCATGTAGGTTGTGGAAATTAAGCAAAGATGTTAAAACATACGTTGGAACTCCTTGAGGCTTCCTTTGTCTTGAAAATGTTTAGCACCTAAGAGAACTGCTATTGGACATCCTTTCTTGTCCAATCCCTGCAGAAACAGCTTGTTCTGTGCAATTTGATTTGGTACATCTGAAGCAGAAATCGAACCATTAGGAGCAAAATTTTGTCTCCATTTCAAGTACTTGAGGAACATGGAAGATGCCTGCTCTACGTCTAAATCACGAGCACGTAGGAACCTTCTTAACATCAGGTCGTCCACTGCCTGCACATACACTCAAATTTTCACTTGACATTCATTATTATCAGATTGGGAATCCAGATTTTCATGCAGGTATAACTTTTGTTCTGCAGACTTTAGAATGTTAAATCAACAATCTGAAAACTTATGCAGGCAGCCCAGTAAATTTAGATACAAAGAAGAATGGACTGACACGAGCACAAACAGGTGGTTCTGACTATTGGTTATGCATCATTTACACTGACCTGAATATGATCTTTACATTACATATATCTTGTTTCACTTAAATTCTCTAGATTATAGTTATATGTATTAACTAGAAAGTTGAATTCACTTGCATAGAACTAGCACCTTGGACAAAGGATCTTTCCCTTCAACAAATGCTCTCATTAGACGAGTTTTGCTTAGCTCCTCCTCATCTTGTGTGCTGCTTTTCATCTCGGTACTTGTATGTATCATTGCCGCCGCATCTGCTTCAGCTTTCATGGTGTTCTTAGACTTGGACTCCAACTCTGGTATCATATCAGAATCCTTTTTTTTTTGTTGCTCTCTCTCTCTCTCTCACACACACACACAAAGAGCAGAAAAACTAATGAAGTACCTAATGAAGTAAGTGAAAAAGTACCTAATGGAACCTGGACAGCTCTTAGTAGCTAGTTAACGTTGAGGATGATTAGAAATAAATAAAAGTTAATGAAGTACCTAATGACCTTTGGGATTGGGTTGAACAATGAGAACTTTAAAGTTTGGCGGTTTTGAAGAATTGCAGCTGCACAGAACTTTACTATAGGGTATAAGTAACGTAAAGGACAGCCATCTGGGTCCAATGTTGAAGGCTTGAAGCTCCCATGCAATTAACTGCTACCAAACTGTCAAGTCATAAGGATTATGAGTTTTGACCCTCAGCTGGGTTTTGCTACCCTTGTTTTGGCTTCAATTTTAGTTTTAGCCGTCATTTATAGGTGTATGAGCAAATGAGGTATCACATTCATTACAAGAGTCTCCAGTACACCTTCAATCTTTAGGCATGTCAAAAGTTTCATTCCCTAAAAGAGTATATACTATCTCTACTTTAAAGTTGATGTAACCATAATATAAGCATCATGATGCAATGCATGATATACCCCTCTCACAGCAAATTAATTTTGGGTTAGTAAAAAGAGGGTCATTTACCTATATAACAATCCCCGTCCACTGTACAAAATCACTGTACAATACACGGGATTCACTGTTCCTAAGGGATGGGGGTGTTTTTGTCCCTGTGGTGCTAAAAGCTCACCGAAACAGACCAAAAAGAATCGGTCCGTCCTGCTCTCTCTCATCGAGATCATCTCTGTGTCGGCTTCCATCAGTTGTTCGATTCTTCTTCAGTAGCAACGACCAGTGGTTCGATTCCACAATCGTCTCTTCCATCTCCGTCGATCCGTCCTGCTCTCTCTCATCGAGATCATCTCTGTGTCTTGCTGTAAGTATGTACTATCCCTGAAATGTATCAAACATTTCTATCCTAAATGTTCAATTATAATGGGTTTTGAGAATTTTTTTCGTCCCAGCTCAGATTTGGGCTTTTGGGTCTAAATTTCGATATTTTCTAGGGATTTCAGAGTTTTGAGTGAGTGTAATTTCTGGGTTAGCTGTAATTTTTCGAGGTAAGGGTTTGATTTTTTGAAGTTGTTCATGAAGAACTCGGTGTCTTTGTTTTACTTGAGGCCGGAGCAGTCCCGATATGTTTTGACATGGGTTGTGCACGCATATAATCTCTCATATGTTTTCTATACTAATGGTATTTGATTCAAGTGAAGATACCAATACTTTGGGGATGTTGAACGTTCCACAGAGGAAAACAACAAAATCTTAAAATCTGTTTGTATTTAATCATGATTGATTAGTTCCATGATTAATTGGTTTCGTGCAGTATGTGTTTGTCAAATTGTGCAGGCTTTGACAATTGTGACTGTGTTGATCATTTGATTTGGACTTCGATTATCTATTTGATTTGCATTGTTCAACGGATTGGCATGTTGTCTGTTTCTTAGTAGTTGAAAGATGTGGGTTTGTGATGTAGCTTATGTTCATGCTTACTTTCATTAGTGAGTTGCTTGCTGAGTTGGACTATACATGAATTAGGGATAGTGAATTTAATCTTAACATATGTCATTGACAATGTATCTTTTAACAGGTACAGGAAAGCAGCAATACTCAGTTTTCAAGACTGGAGGAGTTAAAAAAAAGACTTGAGCGGTTGAACCTTTGAATCAAAGCAGAGCATCAGCCTCAACTCCTCATGTAAGTTCTCTTTTTATATACATGATATTATAGTTATAAAATGGTAAACGGGATCGTTTTTCGTCGTAGTCATTGACTGGCACTGTGGAATAGATTTCTGTTGTTTCTTGAAGTATGAGTAATGACTTTATGCAATAATCTGAATCAGTTTTCATTCATCTCTCTCTCTCTCCTTCTTCTTCTTTAAGAAATTGTTTTGTTTATTTTGCAAAGGCCGAACGTAAGCGTATGAGATTTCTGTTTGTATATAAAGAGTAGAGGAAAGTAGGAAACAGAGTGAAAAGACCGATCCCAGGGCGTTTTGAATTTTGTGTTACTTTCAAGACATACTGGGTTTGATTATATCCATTTATATGTGGTTGTGGTTTGTTCTATACTTATGATTTATAAGCATCATATACCCGTAAGATCAGTATCATAGGTCGCTGTCTGGCTTAAATCTGATGCCTAAAATTTTCTGTCTGTGTGGTGGTGTTAATGACATGAGGATGTATTGGAAAAGTGAAGGATAATAGAGGTACTAGAACGGAGATATTTAGAGTTTTTTGCTGATTGATGACACCACACCAAGATCTTTCTCGGTTGAACATCGCTTGGGACTACACTATGTAATTTACAAACGATTTGATATTGAATTGAGGTCCAAAGCAAACGGAACGATAATCTTACATGCTTTTACAGTTTGATATTGAATTGAGGTCTAAAGTTCAAACGAATCGTTACAAGAGAACCATAATTATTCATGCTTTTACAGGTTGATATGGTTGATATTGAATAGAGGCCTAAAGTTCACTGAGCATTACAATTTTTTAAGTTAGTGGTATGAGTTTTAAGTTTTTGGGTTTGGGGATTTTGACTTTGTTTAAAACATGGAATTATGGTTTAAGAGGTTCGCAGGTGTGTGTTGATTCACGTTACATGTATATATTATTAGGGGAGCATATACTTTCATCTCCATCGAGTAGCCTCTTTGCTATGATGACATTAGGAGCTTTTGTCGGATGATAAGCATCCCAAAACACATACTTGGATCGGTCCTCACAGAGAGTATTGTTGGTTAGTAGATTAGGTGCCTGGACTCCATGAGGGGTTTTTAAATCTTTTAACTTTTGATAGCTGGGTTCTGAGCTCTTTAAATATCTGATGTAGTTTTAAAACCTTAACTTTTGATACATGGGTTCTTAACTCTTTGAACATTTGATTATTTCTAGACTTTGTTAGAGACCATTATGTAAATTTAGCTCAAAGGTAATTTGTCTATGTAAATGGGTTGAACTGTGAGATTTTGCTTATTTATGTGCTCTTTTTTTCCTTTTGAAGGAGAATTTATTCAGAATTTTGCATCACTCAATTTGTTGTTGTAGTCTCCCTCAAATTTTAGTCCTACTCTCTTTCATCTAATCATAGCTCTCATCTCTCAGTCGGCGAACCGATCCATTGCTGCACTTTCCATCGCCGTCGACCAAGGCTGTAGCTCTCATCTCTCAATCGGACTCTCGGCCTCTCAATCAGCGAGTTGATCGACCGAAACCATCGCACCGCACGTTCCTCGCTCAACGGGTGAGTAGGCTTTTCAACATATTATGATTGGCTCTGTTTGATTGGATTGGATTTCAGGAAATTTATTTGGGTGATCGATGAAGGTCTTATGTATCAGTTTATGTGTTTGATTTTGTATGGGTTTTATAGTTTTTGTTGTTTATTAAATGATTTGAAAGACAGTTTGAGAGAATGGAACCTAATGTATGTTGGAGTATTCAACTTGGTATTTGCTTTTAGGGTTTATTTCAGCAGCTGTGAATTGTAATTCATATAAAGCTGTAAAATTTATGTTGTATTCTTACCAAAGTTTATGCCTTTGGGTTATTGAAACAAAAAATTATGTCTTTGCAGTTCAATTATTTTATCTTGAATTCTACATTCTTTGCTTGCAAGTTTATATCTATTGATTCCTTGATGAATATTGCCGAGAAGGATATTGGATTATTGAACTGGTAGCTGTTTCCTTTCATTTGGATTATTACTGAACTCTTCCTAAACAATGTCTCTGATGTTGGAGATTTTGCCATTGACTTTTTTACTTTGCCAATTCCAGGCTGGAACAATTGAATTATTTCTGTGTTTGTTTCGACTCGATCTTCCATTAATTTATATACGATACGATTTTCCATTTAGTGGTCTTCACAGAAAGCCTTTTCATTTCTATTGGGTTGATTTGGAGTGACATGATGTCTCTTTCAAGAGTAATATGTCTGTCAGCATCTGAGGGTCGTCGATTCTGTTAACCATACAGGGATATGGCTCTATGCTTGAAAGGCCGCCATATGAGACTCCAAAATTCTCATGTTTTGACTATGGACTCGGTGCAATTTATCTGCAAGGTTGTTTTCTAACATTACTGCTCTTTCGCAGAGTTGATTGGTGCTGAACAAAGAGCAGATAGAATTAGCCAGCAGTTTTTGTTTCTTCCATTTGATCTTCCTTTTGTTTGTTGTATGTAAATGCTTGATGATTTCTGAGCTTAAGAATTTCAATTGCTATCTGGATTGACAAAACAGAAATTACTGTCAGTTCTGTCATATAAATTCCTTAATTTTGTTATGTAGCACAGTAGATCTCATGGGTATTATGGATCCAATACATCTATCCTGAGGTACGGCTGAGCTTATGCCGCTAATTTCATTTGGGTTTGGTTGACCATATTGTCAGCATCTCCTAAAGGACTTTGTTGACCTGATTTGTATCTGTGATTGGGTCTGTGCTTCATGTAATAACTTACCAAGAATAATAGTGCTGATTATGATTAGCCTTGGAAATGAATGTGGTTGAGCTCGAGTCTGTTTGTGTTTTTGGTTTTTGAGAAGGTATGCTATTAGGATTTCTCCCCTGTTTTCAGTGATTTAGATTATAGATCAATCACTCAAGTATAATGGGCAAGGTGATTTCTGGAATTTCCAAAATTTATGACTTGATGACTGAAAGGTCAAGGCCTCCATTTTTGGTCAGCTTTTCTGAAATTTTCTAAAGTATGGTACTTTATCCTCTCATTGAGTAGTTTCAGTGTTAAACCAAATGAGTTGGTTTGTAAAACAATTCTGGATTTCCTGAGTTTGAATGAATATCTGCTCTTACAAGGTGTTTTGCATAGTTTCATTGAGTTTTCAGTTTGCCCGTAGCCAGCAGTCGGTTTGTATCAAACTTATTTTGAAATCATACCTAATCTTATGCTATTTGTTATGAAGTTTCTTTTCTGCATTGCTTTTCACTGTTTTAGTCTGTCTTACTTTTTTTCCTTTCCTTGATTCTCAATTCTATTCCTTACTTTGTTTTGTTTTATGCATTATGGATAGGTTTTTATTTCTCTCCGTTGGGACTTACGAACTGCAACAGTTGTCATCTTCGACTTTGATCTCACCTCTTGCTGAAAATTTCAATCCTGGGTAGGCACTGTAATATGTTGTCGCTAAGTTGTATTCTATATATATTGATTTTAGAATTTTGTATGCTATTATTGTTTTGGGGTATGAAAAATGTATTTTTTTTATAGGAGAAAAAATGTATTCTTTTTAATATGATTTATGAGAATGCATTAGCATGGTTACATAAACTTTGACTAAAGTGACTGTTCCATTTACTGTGTTTATTAGATTTCTGTTTTCATTAGGTTGTGATATTTGCCATACTGTTATTTTTTCATACTGTTATTTATCAATTTGTTATGATTTTTGTAGGAATGCCGCCAAAAAGTCGTTCAACCAAAAGGTCAAAATTTTTTGAAGACCCTGACAATTTTAATGGGTCACCCTCTATTCCATGTGAGGGCTCGCGAACGAAGAAGACAAAATTTTTTGAAGATCCGAAATCTTTTGAACAAGACTTGGCAGTGCAAGAGACAACAGTAACAAGTATGTACTATGCTACTGATAATGTAAATTTTGGTTAAACTATTTTTAGATAATTATGAAGGAATAACAGTTATTTTGTTTAATATTAGGTGTGTTCCCTTCTTCAACTTCTTTTGGTCAAGCATCATATCAAAAAAGTCGCCAAGGTGAATTATTTACCTTCTTAATTTTTGAATTAGTCAAATAATGACATATTCAAAATTGAGTTTTTCCGACTTTACTTGCAGGTGTGATTGTTAAATATGAAGATTCTGGCGACAATAACTATTGCTGTAAGTATTGTGGTGCATCTTTTTGGTTAAGTGAGGCATTGAAAAAAATGGTTGAGAATACACCAATTTACACCACTTGCTGTCAAAAAGGACAAGTCAAACTCTCATTATCAAAACCAACACCACAATTTCTTGAACAATTATTGAATCCAAATAATGGAAGAGAAAGCATACTATTTCGTGAAAATATTCGAGTTTATAATTCTATGTTTGCTTTTACTTCTATGGGTGCAAAAATTGATTACAAAATAAATGATGGCAGAGCTCCCTATATATTCAAAATCTGTGGGCAAGTGCATCATTTGATGGGATCTGTATTACCTTCTGCGAATGAATCTCCTAGATTTGCCCAGTTATATGTTTATGACACAGTTAACGAGATTTCTAATCGTATTAATGCCATTGATCCAAATAACGCAAATCAAAATATTGATGCTGACATTGTTGAAACTTTAGCAAATATGCTTGATGACGTTAATGAATTGGTCAAAAAGTTTCGATCAATCAGGAATGAATTTGAAAATATTTCGTTACCTAATTGTAATATGACTCTACTTGATCGACAACTTACTGATAGCAAGCAATATGAATTACCAAGTACTTCTGAAATTGTCGGTTTAATTGTTGGTGATATAGGAGAATTTAATTCTAATAGAGATATCGTTATTCGATCAATTGATGGACGTTTAAAACGAATATCTAAAATACATCCAAAATTAATGTCATTGCAATATCCATTGCTTTTTCCATATGGTGAGGATGGATTCAAAATAGACATGTTATTAGAGCGTACTAGAGAAAATGATAAGAGGAAAAGAACAAAATTGACTATGATAAAATTTGTCTGTTATCAAATTCATGATAGAGATAATGATTTTGGTACTTTATTAAAAGGCGGAAGGTTGTTTCAACAATACTTAGTTGATGCATATGCAACTGTTGAAGAAAATCGCTTAGAGTATATAAGAAATAATCAACCATTATTGAAGTGTGAAAAATGGAATCAATTATCTACTTTTGCTTCAGATGGTGTTACTCGATGTTCTGATGTGGGACAAACTATTTTTCTTCCAGGAACTCATACTGGCAGTCCTAGAGATATGTTAAATAATTATCAAGATGCTATGACAATTTGTAGATATTATGGTAATCCAGATTTGTTTATAACTTTTACTTGCAATGTTAAATGGCCAGAAATCATGAGATATTTTGAAAAAAAATCAGGATACAAAGCTGAAGATAGACCAGATATTATTTCTCGGATTTTTAAAATTAAATTGGATGATATGATTGAATTCATTAAATCCGGAGAACCTTTTGGAGATATTGATGCACATGTTTGTACAATTGAATTTCAAAAACGAGGATTACCTCATGCTCATTTACTAATTTGGCTTAAAAGACCATATAAATGTTACACATCAACAGATATAGATTCTATTATTTCGGCTGAATTTACCAGATAGAAACATTAGTCCAAAACTTTTTGAAATAGTTAGTCAATTTATGATACATGGGCCTTGCGGTCAATTCAATTCAAAATCTTCCTGCATGAGAGATGGAAAATGCACAAAATCTTTTCCAAAATCATACATTCCTAACACAATATTTCATGCAATTAAAGCTCCTCAATATAGAAGACATGATGATGATTCAAAGTTTGTAAATAAAAACGGAATTCATATTGGTAATAATTTTGTTGTTCCATACAATCCCATTTTGTTGTTAAGATATAATGCTCATATAAATGTTGAATCGTGTTCTCAATCTATGTTAATAAAATACTTATTTAAATATATAAATAAAAGTCCAGATAGAGCTCGAGTGATGATTCGCGACAATGTGAATGATGAAATACAAAATTATTTGAATTGTCGATATTTAACTCCACATGAATCCGTGTGGCGGTTGTTTGAATTCTCTATTCATACCAGATATCCTGCAGTGCAATACTTAAAAATTCATTTGCCAAATGAACAGAGTGTTTTTTTCTATGAAGGTCAATCTCTTCAACAAGTTGTTGAAAATCCAGATGTGGAACGTACTATGTTGACTGCTTGGTTTGATGCTAATACTATTTATAAGAATGCAACTAAGTTAACTTATGCTCAATTTCCTTCTGAGTTTGTTTGGGACAGTGATAGTAAAACATGGATTCCAAGAAAACGATACAAAGTTATTGGTAGAATTGCGCACGTACCACCAATTGCAGGTGAATTATTTTACTTACGAATGTTGTTGAATATTCAAAAGGGATGTCGCAATTTTGATTGGGTTAGAACAGTTAATGGAATCGCTTATTCCACTTTTCAAGAAGCATGTCGAGCTTTGGGATTGCTAGATGATGACAAAGAATGGAATGATGCTTTGGTTGAATATTCATTTACTGCGACCTCTTCTCAGGTTAGACAACTATTTGTTACTATTATTCTTTTTTGTAATGTTTCGAATCTGCAAGCTCTATTTGATGCGCATTGGATGATCATGTCTGATGATATTTTATACAAAATTCGATCCAAATTCAACATGCCCAATCTCACCATACCTGAAGATGATTTGATAAATGGTGTTTTGCACGAACTTGAAAAATTGTTCAATATGGCATCCAGTTCACTGAAAGAACATCAATTGTCGATGCCAAAAACAGAAAAGATACAACAACTGAACAATAAATTAATGAGAGAGGAATTAGATTTTGATTGTGAGACACTTAAACGTGATCATTGTGAATATGTTGCTAAATTGAATTCATGTCAGAAAATTATTTACGATGAAGTGATTGAAGCTGTGGAACAGAAAGCTGAAAAATCGTTCTTTGTACATGGTAGTGGTGGAACAGGGAAAACTTTTTTGTGGAATACAATAATTTCTAGACTGAGATCTGAAGAAAAAATTGTTCTCGCTGTTGCTTCATCCGGAATTGCTTCTCTGTTACTTCCTAAAGGTCGAACAGCGCATTCACGTTTTAAAATAAAGCCAGTTTTAGATAAAGATTTAAAATGTTCGATAAATAAAAATACACATCTTGCAGAATTAATTAAAAAAGCAGATTTAATCATTTGGGATGAAGCTCCGATGTGTAATAAATGTTGTATAGAATCATTGGATAAAACTCTTCGGGATATTTTGTCGGCAAACTCTGATGATCGAAAGAATCAAATACCATTTGGAGGTAAACCATTTTTGTTTGGCGGAGATTTTAGACAAACTTTACCAGTTATAGAAAGAGGAAGCAAAGAGGAAATTATTGAGGCTTCATTGAATAATTCATATTTGTGGCTTTCGCTTAAAGTATTCTATTTAACTGAAAACATGAGATTATGCTCTGCTGGATTAACAACCGTTGAAAAAGATGAAATTCAAAATTTTGCAGAATGGATGCTACATATAGGTGATGATCGATTGCAATCAAATTTTCTTACAAATGATCCAGATACATCTTGGATTCATATTCCTGATGATCTACTTACTGATTCAACTTTAGATCCTATAAAGTCAATTTTTACGGCTACTTATCCTGATTTTGAATGTAAATACCATGATACATATTATTTGAGAGAGCGTGCTATTGTTACCCCCAGAAATGCAACTGTCCATGAAATAAATAAATATGCAATTAATTTATTACCCGGTGATAAAAGAACATACTTTAGTTCTGATTCAATTTCGTTTAATACAGGAATGTACAGTGATAACAGCCTTATATATCCTATAGAATTTTTAAATAAACTTGAATTTAGCAGTTTACCATCACATGAACTTATACTAAAAGTTGGAATGCCAATTATGTTATTAAAAAATTTAAATCAAATACAAGGTTTGTGCAACGGAACACGGTTAATTGTAACAAAGTTGTTTGAAAAAATAATAGAGGCAAAAATACTGACAGGGACTAATATTGGGGAAAAAGTTTACATTCCAAGGATTGTTCTGACTGCAAATGAAACTAAATGGCCATTCACATTTAAGAGACGACAGTTTCCTGTTAGAGTATGTTATGCAATGACAATCAACAAAAGTCAGGGTCAATCGTTAAACCAAGTCGGAGTATATTTGACTGAACCAGTTTTCAGTCACGGACAATTATATGTTGCACTATCAAGAGTTACATCAAAAAAAGGCCTAAAGATTATGATAAATAATGGTAATGACATACCTAATAATTATACAAAAAATATAGTTTATAAAGATGTTTTGCAAAACATATGATACTCTCATAAGTAGATAGTTATACATATATACATAAAATGTACAGTGTAATACGTTTTCAACTTTTTCACTGTTTACCAGTTACTGTTTGGTTTCTCTCTCTATGGTGCATGCCAATGAGAGAACAATGACACATGACGGCTCCGATAGTCTTCAAGTTCGAAGGTGCGTTCTTTATTGATTTGTTTTCCTTTGGTTATTCTCGCTTTGTTGGGTTCTATTGGCTTTTATTAGATTCAGAGTTTTAGGGTTGTGAGCTCTTATTCGAACATATAATTTTTTCTTCAGGGTTGTGCTGACACATACATGCCTCATATTTCTTATGCTTTTCAAATTAGTTGAAAGGTCACACGGTCAAGAACAACAAAGCATCTTGAACATCCGTCTGAGCTTCTGAAGTGGATCATTGATGGATCAAGTATTGGACAGGCACCCGGATATGACAGTGAAATGATCTTATAGTGAGATCTTAAGTACAAAGTTACAACTTTGATTCTATTTTGTCATAATTGCATGTAATTTGACTTGACTTTTATTTTCCAGCCCACAAGTTTCTACGGTTGCAACAATATATTGGTAGGCATCATACATATGCAAATCCAAAAATTAGTTTCTTATTATAGAAAGATTAACATTTATAGAGCTATGTTATAACAAGTGATGCCAGAAAACATGATTGGTTTCATCTTATTTGTTTTACATAGGTAATTTGTGATGCATACACTCCACAAGCTGAGCATATCCCTACAAACGAACGATACAAGCCTGCTCAAGAATTTGGCAACCAGGAGCTCATTGATGAAGTTCCATGGTAATTCTGCTTTTTAATATTTGTTATTTTGGTGTGTGTACAATTTTCTTCTTACAATTTTACTTAAGTAAACCGCGCCCGGGCGCGGGCAACTACCTAGTGCAATATGTATGTGCTTGCCTTATGAACAGTCAAAAGTAGGGTTTGGTTATGTATGTTTGTATCCGAGAGTTCAGATCTGGTGTATCTAACAGCTATTATCCGTATCATTTCAGGAACAGCAGCATGGTGAACTTGCTAGCGGCGAAAGACTGGAGGCCACAATTTCCCCACCGAAATAAATTCTACTGTTGGTTCGTTCCCCGTCAATATCAAGAGACGGTGAGCTACATTTAATGGCATGATGTATACATCCCTAACTCAGCTGTGCACATGTGAATTATTTGCCACCACATTTTTTGTCTTCTATCATGAACATTACTTGAATCGAATATGTATTCCTTAGACCATATGCACATGGGAGGGCTTTGTTCCTCAAATAGCTTTGCTCCTCCTATTTGAGGAGCAGACATTATTTGAGATGGAACATATATTATTCATCAAATAGAAAGTGTAGTTCTTGTTTTTTGCGCAGCGGTACAAAAAAATATCACCTCCTATTACTGTTTATAAATTAATTTTTTAAATAAAAATTTTTTTGATTGATTTTCAACCAATACATAGACGACACGTGTCGTTGTCGTATGAATAATTGAATAAGATTTCGGGTAAGATTTTAGACCAATAATGAACTGACATGTGTCACACCGACAGAACGTTATCTTATAAATAATTGTACAAATTTTTTGGGTAAGATTACCGATCAATCACTTGACGACACGTGTCATTGTCGTGTGAATAATTGTCGAAGATTTTCGGTGAGATTTTTGACCAACCAGGAGATGACACGTGTCATCATCATCGGACATCAGATAACCTAAAATCGGCTATAAAAGGATCATCTCGGGCAGCATATATTCTCACACCATTTACAACTTGCTATTTCTTCAAACATTTCTTCACATTCCAACATCAGTAAGATGGATCTTTTTAGTTTAAACATATTTTTCACGAGGAGACGACAACAACGCCGACAAAATGCAGAAATAGCTAACGCCTTCGTCACTGACGCGATCGTGGTAGCTACAGCGTTCGATGATGAACCACCTCGCCGCCGTCCAAACGAAGAAAGGTTCAGGGTGCAAAGGGAACATAATCTTATGGAAGATTACTTCATCGAACGTCCGGTCTTCAACGAGCAAGCATTTCGTCGGAGGTACCGAATGAGTTCGAACTAATTCAACCGTATCTACATGGATCTTTGAAACAACGACCCATTTTGGCATCAAAGAGCAGATGTCATTGGATTGCAAGGACTTCTTCCGCAACAAAAGATGACCGGTGCTCTCCAAATGTTGGCGTACGGCGCAGCCGCAGATCAGTGTGTTGAATACACAAGGATGGGTGAATCAACTACACTAGAATGCATGAAGAAGTGGTGCACCCAAGTGCACGAGCTTTACAGTGACATTTACCTCCGCAGTCCAAATGCAGCTGACATCACTCGACTTCTAAAGAGGGTTAAGCATTAGGGATTTTCAGGTATGATCGGAAGCATGTACTGCATGCACTGGGAATGGAAGAACTGTCCAATAGCTTGGCAATGGGCATACTCAGGCCGGTATAAGCGTCTCACTATTATCTTGGAGGCGGTGACCTCATATGACACGTGGATATGACACAGCTTCTTTGGGATACCCGGAGCACATAATGATATCAACGTGCTTCACCAATCGGATATCTTTGATTCGCTCTTTGCCAGAAGTAGCCTGCAAAAGAGTTATAAAGTCAACGATATGACATACCACAACACTTATTATCTGGCTAACGAAATTTATCCAAGGTACTCGTTATTTGTCAAAATGATTTCCAATCCTCAGACTCTACTATAGAAGTTGTTCTCAAAGAAACAAGAGGCATACCGAAAAGATGTGGAGAGGTGCATACCGAAAAGATGTGGAAAGGTGCTTCGGCATTTTGCAATCTCGTTTGGCAATTATTCATCATGCTGCTCGGTCTCAGCACACAGAGGTAATAAAAAATATTATGTTGGCTTGCATCATTATGCATAACATGATAGTTGAGGAAGAGTTTGATGAGGTAGAATTTGAGGAGAATGAAGAAGAAGATCTACAAAATCCATCAAGTGCTTTAACAAATTATGATGGGCCAGTGGATGAACAAGGTAATCAGATTCCTTTTGAGCCAATTGGAAGGGATGGACTGGATAAACAACAGTTTCGTGACCGTGTTGTTGATCTTCAGTCTTCTGATATCCATGAAGAGCTTCAGAAGGACTTGGTGAAGCACAACTGGTTTCTAGAGACCGGTGAACATATCTAAAAATGTTGTTTGAATTACGTTTGTTTCAATTTGGTGTATTTTAATTTAGTGTATTTGAATTTGATGTATTTGGATTTCATGTAATGTTATTTAATAACGTCTCTAAATAAAAAGTGCATTTTTATTTCTTGAAAATTTAAATTACATGATGACAAACCAAGCCTAAATTTATTACGAAAGCCAAACTATTAAAAAAGTGGGCAATAACAATTTGAAAAGGTTCCCTCGCTATCTTGTGGTTCGTTGTCGTCTCCTTCTCCTTGCTTAAGGATTTCCATTTTTCTCTTCGTGAAATACCTCTTTGAACTCCATATCTATTGTCATGATCCTTGTTTTTTCTTGTAGAGCTCTCAATTTGAAGTATTTCTCTTGAACGAGGAGTTGCGCTTTGTGTAAAGAAAAATTGTTATCCTCACTTGTTTTTTGAGCGGCGGCCCAAATGGCTTGATTGGCCGCAATGGTCTTCAAAGCCTCATCTCGTAGCTCACTTGTAAGAGTCATGATTCCCCCCCCCCTCAAGCCTAAATTTATTACGAAAGCCAAACTATTAAAAAAGTGGGCAATAACAATTTGAAAAGGTTCCCTCGCTATCTTGTGGTTCGTTGTCGTCTCCTTCTCCTTACTTAAGGATTTCCATTTTTCTCTTCGTGAAATACCTCTTTGAACTCCATATCTATTGTCATGATCCTTGTTTTTTCTTGTAGAGCTCTCAATTTGAAGTCTTTCTCTTGAAGGAGGAGTTGCGCTTTGTGTAAAGAAAATTTTTTATCCTCACTTGTTTTTTGAGCGGCGGCCCAAATGGCTTGATTGGCCGCAATGGTCTTCAAAGCCTCATCTCGTAGCTCACTTGTAAGAGTCATAATTCCCCCTCCCTTTTCTTGCTTCTTTTGCCGCCTTCACTCCCGGCGGTCTAGGGGGAGTTGTAGGACCTTTGCGGTTGCTCGTTGGTGTTGCAATCACCTCATCCTCATCCAAATTGATGGTGAGAGAAATTTCTCTAACGGTAGGAGTAGTAGCTTCGTAGTTGTAAATACGTGGAGTAGTAGCCGTGGTTTCCCTAAAGAAAGGATGAGTCTTTACCACTTCCCAACATTCAAACTTCGAAAACTCTTTCTTTGTCTTCGACACAAACCACATTTGAGCTTTTCTTAACTATTAAAAATAACAAATTTCTATGTCACAATTTATTTATGTTTAATGGAGATGACAACATTTAGTTCATAAAATCAAAATAATAGACATGGAAAAATTTCAAGGACTTACTTGATCTTGTGGAGAGGTGCCGGATTGTGGTGGATTCCTTCATGCATAACTAAGAGCTTCGCCCCAAAGATTGAAAACAGGCTTCAACTTAGTAAAACGAGATGAAATTGCGGTTTGAGTCCGATCTCCCTTGGTTGATTCACCATGACCAATCACCCAATTTTTGATATATTGGCATAGAACTTTTCCCACAATTTGTCGACTTTTTGCTTGTTGCCGGTGATATAATCAATGCTAACATGCATATAAGAAATGCACAATTGCAAATCTTCCGAAGCAAGCCAATTCGATATTTTTTTGGAGAATAAAAGACAAATGAATGAGAGAAGAGATGGAGGAAGATGATGAACTTGTTGTGCACAAATTGGTGTGAGAGGTTTGTAAAATTGATGTAGTATTTATAGAAAAAATGTAGGGTAGTGTTTGTAATTTTTTGGAAATTTTTAGAAGACTTTTGGGCAAAAAAGTGTAATGCCCGTTAATTATGCAGAAAAAAGAGCCGGTATGCATAAAATTGTAGGTAGCTATTGCCTTTGAATCTGAGCCGTCAGATTCAATTTTGTAATTGAAATGGACGGCCCAGGACAATTGACCGTTGAGGGAGAAATTGATCAGATGAGCGCCACGTGTCACCTCCCGATTGGCCCAGCACCTCACCGTAATTTTTTTTTCCTTTTACTAGTGCGTGTATTACGTGCGTCGTATAGAAAAAAAAACCAGGCAACCTGGCGTCACCTATGTGCGTGGGCTTCGCTAGGCTGCTCCTCCTCTGCGACGAGCAGAGCTTGCTCGAGCAGCAGCTCGCGAACTTGGTCAACGAGCGGTTGCCGGACACCGAGCACAGCGCTGCACCATCTTCTTCCTCTTGCTTGTGCTATTCGAGCTGTTCCCTACCGGTTTCAATGGTTGCTCGAGCAAAACTGATGCCCGATGCATATCTCTTACTATTAGTATCTAGGGCTTAAATAGAACTTTGCTTCGATTCCGATGTCGATAACGGTTTCAAAGACTACTATCGTCACAATCGGTTCTATCGTAGATCACAGAAGTGATGGTATAAATCATTATTTTGTTTGAGGGCTGCCATTTTCTTCCTTGTCAAAATTGCATTGAGCTTATATGAGTGCTATGATGCCTTAAGGAAGATCTAATTTTATGGCCTTGAATAACATGTCACTATTTTCTTAATTCACATAATTTATGCATCGGCACCTCATAAATTGTAAGACTTATCTACCCTCCACATTTTTCTTTCCATTCTTTGTTTTATTTTCTTCTATGCACATCACACTTCTTCTTCTTCTTCTTTCATTATGTGCGCAAGCACACCATCATAGATCATCAATCTCTTGAACACCATCATCGATCATCAATATTTTCTCGAGGACTTAGTTTTTCGTTCTTATTTGTATTCCTTCTTCCGCATCTTCATCGTTTTCTCTAGTAAATTGATTTGATCAATCAATCTTCAACCTTGCGTTTGGATGTTAGAGAGAGAGAACTTGATTGATTGAATTTTCTTTGCTATCGGAGATGAGTTAAATCGAGTTGCATAAAAATCCATTATCTTTGATGCTTCTCCTTCTAACTCTGCGGTTGAGTTCTTATTAAACAACTAGATCTCACACAACATTAGACCAAAGAGTCCAACTCTTGATGTTGGTATTTGCTACAAAATATTGTAAAAAAATATAATCGAAGAAAAAAATTGTAAGAATATGAAACAAAAAATTAAGCATGAATCAATTTTGATGCCAGTTTGCCTCAGGCGTATGCTGATCCAGAATATTAATTATTATTTTTTTGAAAAAGTATATATCAAAGAACACATAGAAGAAAAAATAAAATATAAACAATAATATATTTTATTTAATGTGAGACCATTGGATTTAAAAGGACAAAGATAGTCATTAAATTAAGGCTGATAAAATTTAGAAAATAATTAATTAGGTGGAAAATCTTAAGTGACACATTGGCCTTCCCATGTCATCACAAATATTATTTTCACGCATCAAATCAAATCAAATTGATAAATAAATGAAATAAAAAAATAAAATGGGGACGCCATTTTGGATATGTTTTTAAAACATATCCAAAATAAATAAAAAATGACTCGCTTACTATTTAAGTGGCTTCACCGCCAACTCATTTTTTTTCTTCAGTTTTGCATATTTGCTTGTCTGATTTTCTGTACACAAACAGCAGTAGGGTTACGCTTAACTTTCTCTACATTTCGATTTCGTTCGTCATTCTGGTTTAGATTTAGTGTAGGAGGTGTAGCTTAGCTCATCACAACATAACACAGTGTAGGAGGCGCAGCTGCTCAGTGTACAGGTAAGTAGGGTATTTTTATACGGACTAACTTTATAGTCTCAAATCTATGTGGCATTAACATATCACTTTTTTCTAAATTCACATAATTTATGCATTAACACCTCAAAAAATGTAGGACAAAATTGTAAGACTTCTCTACCTTCCACATTTTCCTTCCCGTTCTTTGTTTTATTTTCTTCTACGCACATTGCACTTCTTCTTCTTCTTCTTCTTCTTCTTTCCTTATGTGCACAAGCACACCATCATCGATCATCAATGTCATCTTGAACACCATTAGCGATCATCAATATTTTCTTGAGGACTTTGTTTTTCGTCCTTGTTCGTATTCCTTCTTCTGCATCTTTATCTTAGTAACCACGTTTATTCATCCTTTTTTTCTTATGCAATTAAAGTTTTGACGATCATGCATCATTCAAATTACATAATGACTTCAAAGTAAATTGAATCGATCAATAAATATTAAACCTTGTGTTTGGATGATAGAGAGAGAACTTTATTGATTGAATTTTCTTTGCTATCGGAGATGAGTTAAATCAAGTTGCATAAAAATTCATTATCTTTAATGCTTCTCCTTCTAACTCTGTGATTGAGTTCTTAATAAACAAATCAGATCTCACACAATATTACACAATATTAGACCAAAGAGTCCAACTCTTGAGTCGGTATTTGCTACAAAATATTGTAAAAGAATATCATCAAAGAAAAAAAAATATTTTTGTTGCCAATTTGCCTTTTGCGAATACTGATCCAGAATTTTTAATTAATTTTTTTGAAAAAAAATATATCGAAGAACACAATGAAGAAAAAACCAGATATGAACAAGAATATATTTGTTTTAATGTGAGACCATTGGATTTAAAAATACAAGATACTCATTAAATTGAGGCTAAGTGACTTGCCGATAAACAGCTTTGGCGTCGAAGAGAGCGACGGATGTGCCAAGGACGTCCTTGTTCGTTCGAAAACAATAGGTAAAGAAACAAAACAAATATGCCCCAAATATTAACTCATTAATTAATTAGAATTACAAGCATCCGCCTTTATCTCATTCATTTATTATTCATAATTATTGCAGCTGACATTGTTTCGATCTACTCCCACTATTTTAGCAGAAACTCTTTTCTTACTCCCATACTCCAAAATCTTACTCTAGTTAAATAAAAGAAAGAAAATAAAGGATAGCAACCAAGAAGAGAAATCTCACCTAATGTGATGGCCATAGTGGGTGTGAAGAGCACGTGGGTGTTAAGAGCACAAGGGCCAGGGAGGAGGACCATCACGCTAATTAGAACTCAACCGCAGAGTTAGAAGGAGAAGCATCAAAGATAATGAATTTTTATGCAACTCGATTTAACTCATCTCGCAAAGAAAGTTTAATCAATCAAGTTTTCTCTCTCTAACATCCAAACACAAGGTTGAAGATTTATTGATCGATTCAATTTACTTGAAGTCATTAGGTAATTGGAATAATGCATGATCGTCAAAAAATTAATTGCATATGAAAAAATATAAATAAACGTGGTTGCTAGAGAAAACGATGAAGATGTGGAAGAAGGAATGGGGGGGGGGGGGGGGGGGGGGGGGGGGGGGTTGTGCAAGACTTAAATTTTATGGCCTCCTTAATCTTGTGTCTCATAAAAATTTTCACCTAATTAATTACTTTTTTAGTTATACTATCTAGCCTCAATTTAATACATAACTATATTGTCATTTTAAATCCAATGGTCTCACATTAAATCAAATATATATTTTTTTCATATTTTATTTTTTCTTCTGTGTGTTCTTTGATATGTACTTCTTCATAAAAAAAAAAAAATATTCTGGATTAGTATTCACAAGAGGTAAACTGGTATCGAAATTGATTCATGTACGTTTAATTTTTTGTTTCATATTCTTACAATTTTTTTCTTTGATGATATTATTTTAAAATATTTTGTAGAAAATACCGACATCAAGAGTTGGACTCCTTGGTCTAATACTGTGTGAGATCTGGGTAAGAACTTAATCATAGAGTTAGAAGGAGAAGCATTAAAGATAATGAATTTTTATGCAACTCGATTTAACTCATCTCTGGTAGCAAAGAAAATTCAATCAATCTAGTTTCCTCTCTCTAACATCCAAACATAAGGTTGAAGATTTATTGATCGATTCAATTTACTTGAAGTCATTAGATAATTGGAATGATGTATCATGCATGATCGTCAAAACTTTAATTGCATATGAAAAAATGATGAATAAACTTGGTTGCCATAGAAAACGATGAAGATGCAGAAAAAGGAATACAAACAAAGACGAAAAACAAAGTCCTCAAGAAAACATTGATGCTCGTTGATGGTGTGTTTGAGCACACGAGGAAAGAAGAAGATGAAGAAGTGTGATGTGCGTAGAAGAAAATAAAATAAAGAATGGAAAGGAAATTTTTGAGGGTAGATCAGCCTAGAGATGACAATAATACCTATCGGGTAGGGCATTCATCGGGTATTCGACCCTAACAGGGAACAGTAACGGATAAAAATGGGTAATGGGTACGGGTGTACCCAATACTCTGATTTTTTGTACGGGTACAGGGTTGGTATGGTATTTTTATATCCATACTAATACCCACCCAATAAGAATATTATATTAAAATTTTATATATTTTTATTATATAATTTATATTACATATAATAATTACTTTATATATAAGATTTTAAAGTAAATAATCATTAGTTTATCTATATATAGAAAAAATATAATATATATATATACAGAGGGCTTATTGATGCGGACCTCTACATATTTTGAATATGCGAATTTTCTTGATTTGACCAATATTTAGTCACATAATCATATCTCCATCGTTTAGTTTATAGATATATATGTATAGATCAATCATATAAAGTTCCATTCAATTTTATGATCATTTGGGTTTTCAAAATTGTGATTTACCACTTATATACACGAACGGTTCCGATTTTATTGATTTTTGTATGTTCGTTAATTTGATCTAGTTTGGTAACTTAACCATCACCAAATATGGATGAAACTTTATAGAAATGATCTATACACCAAGACCTAAAACCTGGATGGTGGAGAATTGAATATACGACCTAAAAGTTAGCCAAATTAAGAAATCTGCATATATTGAAATATGCGGACCTCCGCACCTAAGAATATCCATGTGTGTGTGTGTATATATATATATATATATGTATACCAAAACCTTAGTACGTTATTACCCTAGATATATATATCTTGTATATCTAGCCTATCTTACTGCCTGATGCATTCCTCGTCCATCTATCAGACCACAAACCGTACGTGAATTGGTTTAGTTCGTTAATTGTTTTCATGCAACCTTTAGTCAATGATTCTAATGATCAAGAGAATCAAGTTTCTCTGGAAGTTGAAAATGAGAACACTTCTACACCTATTTTATTTTTATTTGTTTGGTTTATAGTTTTGCTTATAATCGTTTGCTATTTTAACATATTTTTTTACGCGTATAGATATTCTGGTATCCAATGAATACGGGTACGGATAACAACCTATAAAATATCATGGATATCGGGGTGGGTACGGGTACAAAATATAAATGTTACGATCCAAATCGAAATTATGTGCTTCTTGAGTTATATTAAGCTTTATTGCAGATTAGTCACGTTACCGAGGTTGTTAACGAATTTTTCATCGAGTGAGAATTCGATTTGACTTTCTTCATGAAAGTTTTAGAATATTTAATTTCGAACTCGTAAAAATTTTTGGAGATTTTTTCGGATAAGCAAGCTATTTCTTATGCTTATCGGAAGTCCGCGCGAGATATTATTAAAAAGAAAATTATTTTTAGTTGGTTAAATTTTGACCGTTTGATCATGATAAGATTGATTTTGGGCCGTCGATATTTTGAGGAGCTTAGGGTATAAACATGTATTTTTTTTGGAAATTACAACCAGAAAATTAAGAAAATTCCTCAGGGTGCTCGACCCGTTTTCACCCTGCGAGCCGGTTTGCTCGACCCTACCCTTTTCACAGATTCCGGCCACCTCCGGCGACGGAAAAGGTTGGAAAACGAAGCCCTTGATTTCCTTGATTGATTGGTGTGTTTATTTTGGAGATTTTTGCAGGTTTTAGCATAACCTGATTCGGGTTTTGTACCGTTGGATCGCCGCCGTCGGTGGCGGTGCTCCGACGTGAGTTGGGGGGGGGGGGATTTTGAAGTGCTATCCCTCCTGAGTCTTTCTAGGTGGTTAAGGTGGTCCAACAAAGCTCCACATTAGAGCTTCAATGTCGCGTTAATTTTTGGCCGGTTTAAACCATGGACTTTAGAAGCTAATTCCTGTCACGTGGTGGCAAGTTGGTGTGCGTCGAGTTAGGGGTTAGGTTGGGCTTGATGAGAGGAGCATTTTGAGGGTTCAATCGACACTGTTGGCGGCGGTTGCCGGAAAGTGAAATTCCGGCCTGTTTTGGCTAATTCCAGAAAGTGGAATTTCGGCCTGTTTCGGCTAATTCCGGCCTGTTTCGGAAAGTGGAATTCCGGCCTGTTTTACCGTTGAATTGGACCTCGGTCTAGTTATGAAAGTGGAAGCACTTTCCGTGAGTTTTCCAACGAAGGGTCAACCACCCCCATAAGATAACTTTCACCGAGGTGAGACAATTTTTAGAAATCATCGGCGAGACTTTTGGGGTTGTTTTTAGGGCTGATTTCCATAGTTTTACGCATATTCTAATATCGTATGTGATCCGTATTTACAGAACATCGTGATGGCAACCCTAGTAGCGAAGGAAATTTGGCTGGACCCCAGCAGTAGTCGCAGACTCGTGAGTGGACCCTTTTATTTTCAAAGTTGTAGCGATTTCAATTTTCAGTAATTCAGTAATTCAATTTAATTTACAATATATTTTAGAACAGTTAAATTTGGAGGTTTTTTTTTTGATGACTTTAGTTAGTTGCATTCATTCACTGACTGTTCGGTTGATCACCAGATAGTCCAATCAAGGGAGGACAAGTTGCCTCATCTGACTAGTCAAGGGAGGTCAAGTTGCCTCGTCTGGCCCATCACCTATATTTTTTTATATACATTTTGTCGACTCAAGTTAGGGAAAAAACTCTTGAGCGACCACCTCTATCAGAGTTCAGATTTGTACTTGAACTCGCTTTATTTTACAGAAATCGGTGGAAAGGTATTAAATCATATTTTATTTTTTACACAGATTATTACGAGATTTTGTCCACTAACGCTAACGTTTTATATTTTTAAATGTCTTTCCCTGGGCCTTTCGTTTTCCGTTGCTCAGGCTGCAATATAAATCCTAAATTTGCGTGGTGTCGTCGAAGGGTTTTAGTACACCTATCAGCTATTCATTCAGTAAGTTCTAGTCCACTGTCAGACTTGTTCAAATGTTTATAGAAGTCACTCTAAATTCTAGTTGTAAATATGTTCTAAATTCCTGAGTTGAATTCCTAGTTCTTGTATATGTGATTTGTTGAGAAATTCTGATGGATAATCGGTGGTCCGTGGTTTATTTGTGAGAGTTAGGTTTAGAAGTATTCTCTTCTTGCAGTTTATGGGTTGTTCAGTTCTCAAGGGGAATTATGTCAAAATTTTGGTAGAATTTCTCATAATTTAGTTAATTGTTAGGATTTAATTCTAGTTTACTAGCTAAACTATTTTATTTACTAGCTAAACTAGGGTTGAGTCCTTTCAGCTTGGTATCAGAGCATTAGGTTACAGATTCTGTAGACTATTTTGTCTTGTCAGTACATGCATTTGATATTGTACAACACTCTCGGAGGATGGCCTGACCGACCGACGGATCCCCATCACAGCTCAAAGTATCGTGCATTGTTAACTGTCTAGAGTCTCCTAGTTGAGCCATTTTCTTGGTCTCTTTGAGTGAGCTAAATATCTTTTGTGGACTCTTATGTCATTATACCTCAACAACCAGCTCAACAGAATGAAGTTCAATCTTTGGCATAACAAATGCGTGAATTAATTACATGCATGATGTCAGCGCCATGTGAGGGTCATGATGATTTAGTCACCAAAGCTATATCGGCAGAAGCAGTTCCCTTTGCAGGATCCCATGACCTTGAGACTTGTGAGAACTGGCTTATATAGATTAGCCGAGTATGTGACCGCCTGCATCCTCAGTTGACTTCAGAGCAGCGAACAGAGGTAGCCGCGTGTTTGTTGCAGGACCATGCTTGCCATTGGTGGGAGAGCACTGAGAAAAATGAAACCACCACCCCGTGGGGAGAGTTCAGGGAGTTGTTCATGAGTCGCTTCTTTAGTGAAGCAACATAGCAAAGGAAGTATGAAGAATTTATGAATCTTTGGTAAAGAGACTTGTCTGTAATGGAGTATCATGATCGTTTTACCCATTTATCTCGATTTGTACCAAATTCTGTCAGGTTAGTAAAGGAGAGACGTTAGAGGTTTGAGCAAGGTTTGCGACATGAGATTGCCCCATGTACCACACATTGATTTTGATGAGTTTTTCAGTGCTACTGTGAGATGCGAGGATAGACTTTGATCTGAGCGGGGCCAGATTCAACGATTCGAGGAAGGTAGACCTAGCCAGGGTCCTTAAAAAATGGGAGACTTCAGCGTATCTAGTTCCACATCATCTTCTGGTGATGGATCTCAGACCTCTAGCACAGGTCGTCCGAGCTGTTTTCCTAGATAGAGGCGGAGTCAACCACAGAGATAGGGATCTGGGGCCAGTTCTAGTGGGTCTACTAGATACCTACCTACTCCACCAACAACTAGAGAGTTTCCTTTATGCAACATCTGTCAAATATGCCATTTTGGATAGTGTCAGATTAAGACTTCAGCTTGCTATCGTTGTGGTCAGACGAACCACTTTGTGAGGGAGTGTTCGCAGATGGACACCTTGGGTAGATTTACGGTGTAGAATTCTGGTGGCATTTAGAGAGCCACTTCAGGGGTTAGAACCGCACCACCACCCAAACAACCAACTTATCAAGACCGGTGCCAAAGAGAGCGACCGTCTGGACAAGCCTGACTTCATTGGATAACTCTACAAGAAGGTAGAGAGTCCCCAGAGGTGATCCTTGGTACGTTGCATGTTTTTGGTTATGATGTTTATACGTTAATATATCCTGGGGTGACACACTCGTTTATCTTCGTGAGATTAACATCAATAATTAACGTACATGCCACTCCTTTATCGAAAATGTGGCGAGTGATATATCCCTCTGGCGAGGTGATTGTAGTTGGGCTAATGTATCAAGATTGTAGCGTGATGTTGGAGGTTTTGGATTGTTTGCCGATATGATACCTCTTGACATCGTATATTTTGATTTAATTTTAGGCATGGACTTTCTGAGCAATCATCAGGATTTAGTTGATTGTCATGGAAAATATGTGGTATTTAGAAGTTCGGGGTTTCCTGAGAATTTATTTTGCGGGGAAAGAAATATTCTTTCTTTTTGCCTTATTTCAGCGGTGAAGGCTGAGAAGATGTTGCGGAAAGGGTGTACCGCATATCTAGCTCATGTAGTAAATACCAGTATTTCCACCCCTAACCTTGAGCAGATTAAAGTGGTTAGGAAATATCCTGATGTCTTTTCTGAGGAATTACCAGGTCTTCCTCCAGTAAAGGAAATAGATTTCACAATTGAGCTACTTCCGGGTACAGGTACCATAGCTCAAGCTCTATATAGGATGGCTCCATTTGAGTCGAGAGAGTTGCAAATTCAGCTTCAAGAACTAATTGATAAAGGTTTCATTTTTCCTAGCATATCACCATGGGGAGTTTCAGTTTTATTTGTGAAAAAGAAGGATGGATCTATGAGGTTATGCATCGATTATTGGAAGCTGAAACAGGTTACAGTGAAGAAGAAATTTCCATCGTCTCGGATTGATGGTTTTTTTTATCACCTTAAAGGAGCTACGGTGTTCTCTAAGATCGATTTGCGATCGGGATATCATCATTTGTAGATTAGAGAGTCATATGTCTCTAAAATCATGTTCCGATCTCGATATAGGCACTATGAGTTTCAAGTTATGTTGTTCGACCTGACGAATGCACCTCCTGCCTTTATGGATTTGATTAATCAAGTATTTCGGGCATATCTTGATAAATTTGTCATTGTATTTATTAAAGATATCTTGATTTACTCTAGTGATGTGAGGCTGAACAGAGTTAAATTTCTTGGGCATGTGATTTCGGTAGATGGAGTTAGTGTTGAATTGTAGCAGACCTACCAGTGTAGCTGATATCAGGAGTTTTCTGGGCTTAGCCGGTTACTACCATCAGTTTGTAAAAGACTTTTCACGTATTGCTGCACCTCTTACTCGAATTACGAGGAAGGGATTTAGATTTGAATGGTCAGAGGCGTGTGAAGAAAGTTACCAGATGATAGTGGAGAGTTTATGGTTTTCAGTGATACATCTAAGTTAGGCTTGGGATATGTGTTGATGCAGGGAGGCAAATTTGTTGCTTACGGTTCCCAATAATTAAAACCTCATGAAGTGAATTACCCCACTCATGACTTGGAGTTAGCAGCAATTATTTTCACCTTGAAGATTTGGAGACACTACTTGTATGGTGCCAGGTGATGGATTTTTACCGACGATAAAATTATTATGTATTTCCTCACACAACCGAAATTGAATTTGCGGCAAAGGAGGTGGATGGAATTGTTGAGTCATTATGAGTGCACTTTCGAGTACTATACCGGAAAGGCGAACGTGGTAGCCAATGCTCTTAGTTGGAAATTAAGAGTTGCTCTATCGAATATACAAATGTCTCGGATGCCATTACTTTCTTAGTTGGGAGCCACTGGCGCATTTATGTATACCGATGATGATAAACCAGGAGTTTTAGTAGCCAATTTTCAGGTTCGACCTATTCTTATTGACATGGTTCGTGAATCACAAGATTTTGATGCTTCATTGCTGAAACTAAAGGAAGCAGTATGTAGCGGTGGACAACAAGACTTTACATTACTGAGAGATGGCTTACTGGTGATCAAAGGTAGACTTTGTGTTCCGAACAATAAAGAGTTGAAACAAGAAATACTTGATGAGCTCATTCTTCAGCATATGCAATGCATCCCGGTAGTACAAATATGTATCAAACTCTTAAGGGCATTATTGGTCGCTTAATACGAAGAGGGAAATAACGACATGTGTGAGTCAGTGTCCCATTTATCAACAAGTGGAGGTGGAGCGGCAGAAACCTTTAGGCTTGATGCAACAATTTGAAATTCTAGTTTGGAAATGGGAGCATGTTATTATAAATTTTGTTTAAAAGTTACCTTGTACATCCAAGGGTCATACAGGTATTTGGGTAGTTGTGGATCGCTTCACGAAGTTTGCACATTTTATACCAGTCACAAAGGAACTTTCTATGAGCAAACTAGCTCAGTTATATATGCAGAAGGTTGTGAAGAAACATGGTGTGCATGTTTCTATTATCTCGGATCAGGATTCTATTTTCACTTCATAGTTCTGGAGAGCTCTACAGGAAGTTATGAGAACCAAGTTATGATTCAGTACATTTTTTCACCCCCAGACGGATGGCCAGTCCAAGAGAACCATTCAAAAATTTCCGGAAAAATAGAATAAATACCTGCATTTGATGGAATTTCCTTATAATAACAGTTTCCATTCCAGTATTGGTATGTCACCATATGAAGCCTTATACAGGAAATAGTGCAAGACTCTTTGTGTTGGAGTGAGGTAGGAGAGAGAAGCCTTATTGGTCCAGATATTGCGCAAAAAACAACGGAGAACATGAAGATCATTCATGACAGGTTAAAGGCTGCCCAGGATCGACAAAATAGTTATGCAGACATTAGGAGGAAGAAACTAGGATTCGAGGTTGGTGACTGGGTATTTTTGAAATTGTCGCCATGGAAGGGTGTTCTGCGATTTGGAAGGCGTGGCAAACTTCAGCCATGATACATCAGACCATATGAGATTATTGAACGTGTTGGTGATGTTGCTTATCGTTTGGAGTTACCATCAGAGCTAGCACATGTTCATGACGTATTCCATGTGTCCTTGTTGTGAAAATGCATATCTGACCCTTTTCATGTCATTGTGCCTGAACAGATTCTGTTACGTGAGGACTTAGTTTATATTGAGAAAGCAGTGGAGATTCTTGACCATAGGGAGCAAGTTCTCCGGAACAAGACCATTCCTTTAGTGAAAGTATTATGGAGGAATCATGAAGTGGAAGAAGCCACCTGGGAAATTGAGCAGCACATAAGAGAGCAGTACCCTCATCTTTTCTAGCAAGTATGTAAATTTCAAGGACGAAATTTTTGTAAGGGGGGTAGATTATTACGACCCAAACCATTATATTAAGATTTATCGTGGATTAGTCGTGTTACTGAGGTTGTTAACAACTTTTTCATCGGGCGAGAATTTGAATTGACTTTCTTCACAAAAATTGTAGAATATTTAATTTCAAGCTCGTAGGAATTTTCAAAAAAAAATTCGGATAAGTGAGCTATTTCTTATGCTTATCAAAAGTCCGCGCGAGATATTAATGAAAAGAAAATTATTTTTAGTAGGTTAAATCTCGACCATTTGATCGCGATAAGATTTATTTTGAGCCGTCGACCTTTTTAGGAGCTTAGGGGTATAAATAGGTATTTTTTTGGACATTAAAATATAAAAAAAATTAGAATATTCCCCACGGTGCTCGACCCATTTTCACCCTGCAACCAGGTTTGCTCGACCTACCGTTTCACCGATTCCAGCCACCTCCGGCGACGGAAAAGGTAGGAAATTGAAGTCTTTGCTTCCCTTGATTGATTGGTGTGTTTATTTGGGGGATTTTTGCAGGTTTTAGCATAACCCGATTCAGGTTTTATACCGTTGGATCACCGCTGTCGGTGGCGGTGCTCCGGCGTGAGTTGAGGGTGGGGGGTTTTGAAGCTCTACCCCTTCTGAGTTTTTCTAGGTGGTTATGGTGGTCCGATGAAGCTCCACGGCGGAGCTTCGATATCGTGTTAATTTCTGGCTGGTTTAAACCGTGGAATTTGGTAGCTAATTCTGGCCACATGGTGGCGAGTTGGTGCGCATCGAGTTAGGTAAGGTTGGGCTTGATGAGAGGAGAATTTTGAGGGGTCAATCGCTGTCGTTGGTGGCGGTTGCCGAAAGTGAAATTTCGGCATGTTTCGTCTAATTCCGGCCAAACGATGTCGAATTGGACCTCGGTCAAGTTACAAAAGTGGAAGAGCTTGCCGTGATCTTTCCAATGAGAGGTCAACTGTCCCCATCATATAACTTTCACCGAAGGCGTGTGTAACCCACGCGCCACCGCCCACGACGGTGCTCCGGAGAGACAATTTTTAGAAATCATCGGCGGGACTTCCGGGGTTGTTTTTATGGCTGATTTCTATAGTTTTGTGCATATTCTGATATCATATGTGATTCGTATTTACAGAACATCTTGATCGCGACCCTAGCAGCGAAGAGAATTTCGCTGGACCCCAGCAGTAATCATAGACTCGTGAGTGGACCCTTTTATTTTCAAAGTTGTAGCGAGTTCAATTTTCAGTAATTCAGTATTTCAATTTAAATTACAATATATTTTGTAATAGTTTAAATTTAGAGATTTTTCTTTGTGATGACTTTAGTTAGTTGCATTCATGCACTGACTGTTCGGCTGATCACCAGATAGTCCAATCAAGGAAGGTCAAGTCTAACCGGTCAGAGAATGTCAGGTTGCCTCGTCTGATCCATCACCTATATTTTTTTATATACAGTTTGTCGACTCAGGTTAGGGAAAAAACTCTTGAGCGACAACCTCCATCAGAGTTCAGATTTGTATTTGAACTTACTTTATTTCACAGAAATCGGTGGAAAAGTATTAAATCATATTTTATTATTTACACAGATTATTACAAGACTTTGTCTACTCACGCTAATTTTTTATATTTTTAAATGTCTTTCCCTGTGCCTTTCTGTTTCCGTTGCCCAGGCTGCAATATAACTCTTGAATTTGCGCAGTATCATCGAAGGCTTTGAGTCCACATGCCAGCTATTCATTCAGTAGGTTCTAGTCTACTATCAGACTTGTTCATATGTTTATAAAAGTCGCTCTGAATTTCAGTTGTAAATATGTTGTAAATTCCTGAGTTGAATTCCTAGTTCTTGTATATGTGATTTGTTGAGAAATTCGGATGGACAATCGGTAGTCCACGGTTTGTTTGTGGGGGTTTGGTTTAGAAGTGTTATCTTCTTGTAAGATTTTTGGTTGTTCAGTTCTCAAGAGGAATTATGTCAAAATTTTCATAAAATTTCTCATAATTTAGTTAATCGTTAAGATTTAATTCTAGTTTACTAGTTAAACTAAGGTTGTGTCATTTCAATAAACTTGGGTATGAGTATGGTATTTTAATATTCGTACCCTACCCTACCCATTGTCATCCCTCATAAGTCTTACAATTTATGAGGTGGCAATGCATAAGTTATGTGAATTTTAAAAAGGTAAATTACACATAAGGTCATATAGATAAGATCTATACTATATAAGGTCACTCCACAGTTTTATCCCAAATAAGGTCACCTAACATAAAACCAAAAACAAAAAAACCTAAAAGTTTGACTTATTTACAAATATGTCATTAATATATAAACCTCATAATCTTTCTCTCTCCCAAATTCAATCACAAAATCTCTTTCCCTCTCTCTCTCTCTCCCAACACCCTAGCAGAGCCTCCTCATCTTCTTCTCCGACGAAACTCTACGGCAGTGACATCGCTTCATCTTTCTCAGCAGCGAACCCTAAGTTTATCGCCTCCTCCTCTTCTTCTTCCTCTTCCTCAAGTCGTGTCTTCTTTGACGACACTCTGAAACCCCGACGACGACTTCACATCTTAGCTTTCGTCGTTAAGTGTAACCCTAAGCGCCTCAAGTACTCCACTCCTCGCTTCAACAAGGTCCTCTCTCTCTCTCTCTCTCTCTCTCTCTCTCTCTCTCTCTCTCTCTCTCTCTCTCTCTCTCTGCGTTGAAGCATAGTCTGTGGTAGTGTTTGGTTTGGTTTGGTTTGGTTGTTACGCAAAAGTTGTTGTATTTTAGTTGTTACGTACGTAGTAGTGTCTACAATAGTTTGTGGTAGTGCTGATATTAGTCTGTAGTAGTATGTACAAATTGATATTTTTTAGTTTTTATACAATAGTGTCTACAATAGTCTGGGATAGTATTTATGTTAGTCTGTAGTAGTGTGTACAAATTGGTGTGCTTTGCTTTTATGCAGTAGTGTCTACAATAGTTTGTGGTAGTGTTTATGTTAGTCTGTAATAGTGTGTACAGATTGGTGTGCTTTGGTTTTTATGCAGTAGTGTCTATAATAATCTGTGGTAGTGTTTATATTATTCTGTGGTGTGCTCTGTAGTAGTTTGTAGTGTTGTCTGTGAGTAATATGTAGTGTGCTATGTAGTAGTTTGTAGTGTACTTTGTAGTAGTTTGTAGTGTGCTCTTTAGTAGTTTGTAGTGTGCTTTATAGTAGTTTGTAGTGTTGTCTGTGAGTAGTATGTAGTGTGTTCTGTACTAGAATGTAGTGTGCTCTATAGTAGTTTATAGTGTTGTTTGTGAGTAGTATATATTGTGTTCTGTAGTAGTATGTAATGTGCTCTGTAGTAGTTTGTAGTGTTGTCTGTAGTAGTTTGTAGTGTTGTCTATGAGTAGTATGTAATGTGTTCTGTAGTAGTATGTAGTGTACTCTGTATCAGTATGTAGAATTGATGTAAGTAGTATATAGAATTTATGTGAGTAGTATGTAGTGTTTTGATGGTCTATTTTATTGTTTTGTAGAAATGGCACAAATGAAGGACCCTAAGAAACCCAAAGTCCAAATAAGATCGACATTAAGAGGTTTTTGCAAAGTCATGAGTGAATTTCATAAAAAAATTACCTCCAAAAACAGTGAGGATGTTACAGAAAACACAATTTAGCAGTTTCATGGAAAACACTACAACAGTTTGTTGAAAGTACTATTGTAGTTTTCAGAAAGTACTACTCTAGTTGTTGGACAGTACTACTCTACTAGAACTTTATGCATTCTAACTAAAACTATGTTGAAAGTACTACTGTAATTTTCAGAAAGTACTACTCTAGTTGTTGGACATTACTACTCTACTGGGACTTGATGCATTCTAACTAAAATTTTGATGAAAGTACTACTCTAGTTGTTGGATAGTACTACTGTTACTAGTTTTACACACTATCCAGAAACTGAAAAACGAACATTCGTTTCCGTTCTTTCCAGTGGTACAGAGCATGTATTCCTTGTACTTTCCCTTAAGATGAGCAGCATTAACAAACAAAAAAACACACACAAAAACACAAAAAGCTAATGTGGAGAGAATCGAGCTAATGAAGCGCTCTTTCTCTCTCTCTAGCACGGCTCTCTCCCTCTCTCTCTAAAAGTTGTCGGTGGAGTTTTGAATTTGAACTAAACCGTTACCAGAAAGATAAAATTTGAACTAAACAATTCTCTTTATAAAATAGGGCAATTTTGAAAATTCAAATATATTAGAGAAGGGATAATGATCTTATATGTATAAAAAATTTATAATAACTTAATGGGTGAAATATGATCTATAATTGACCTTATATGTAATTTTCTATTTAAAAAATAGTGACATGTTATATTTAAGTTTTCCTTAGAGCCCATAAATCTATAACACTACTCTGTTTAGAATTACGTCCTGGGGAGAAAGAGTCGTGGAACGGTGGGTCACGAGCAAAGAATGAAATATCCATAATATCTTCGATATTTTCGTGTTTTGAACTTCCCGATATTAATTCTACATATCAATATCTTTTGTCCGATATTTCTCAAAATATTTGATATTTTCCAATATATCGCCGAAATCCTCGACATTTTCAAATTTATCCGATATTTTGATTTTAGATATATGTTGATCGCACTAAATCAAAAACACAAAATCCTCCACGCTAATAACTCAAAAGCTCAATCAAATAAACTCTATAAATAATCAACAAAACACAATTTACAAGTTTCAAAACACATTAATCATATAAAAATCTCATAAAGTTCAAATACAAATTTTGATGTATTTATCTCAATTTTCGTCGATTTTTTATTTCATCGATATTTCCGTAAAAAATATCCGTATTTTGGACAGTCGATATATGTTCGATATTCTATTTTACTCCTTGTTCACGAGTATGCATGGTGAGCGGTTAGAGGAATTGACATGATCATGGGCTCTTGAGCCGTGACATTCTCTCATCTGTCCGATTTATTACGTAGATTATTTTACGTGTAGTATGGTATGGAAGATGTTAAATACTAGGTCATGGCTCAAATACAAGAATTCATACAAATATGAATAGAAGATCGGAACACCAATAGAAGTATGGTTACATATTAAATTTTAAATCGGCAATATTTTAAGACACAAATCTATTAACTATTAGAGAAATTATATTCACACTACCCTAATTATTTAATACACACCACATTTTTTGTAAATTCTTTTTAAATTTCAACTCTATCCTGTGCCAATAAAAACTCCCCAAATTGTTGTCCACCGTCGTACCTTTGCTGAGTTTTATTGCCATACATTTCATGATCTACCATAACACGTTATACACCTTTATTAACTTGTTCATGGCTACTTGCAAGAGTTGCATCCACTGATCTGATCATATCTATTTATAGAATATATATATATATATATATATATACTAGCTTACATCTAGAAAACCAATTTTGTTTGGTGACGGTAACATCATAAAAATCAAGGCAAGCATATCTGCATATGAATAGTGAAACCAATTTGAGTTTGGAGAGAGAGAGAAAGAAGGAGTTATTGCTGCAAAATCTGGAAAAGTGAGACGAAGTTGGGTTTGCAGTGCGTGAGCAAAAAAAAGAGGGAAAAACAGATGGGTAAAAGTGGGAAAAGAAGGGAAAAAATGTACAAAAACAATTATGGGATGTGTATGTAGAGATATGGAATGTGCAAATAAAATCATTCAATTATTATTGATCACCAAACTACAACATGAATGACATAACCAAATAATTAATCATAGCTATGTGTGGTTAAAAACCTCCAAAACTCAACTAATGTATTTCCTATCTCATCGAAAAAACTAATGTATTTCCTATATGCTTTTTCACTTCAAAATAAATTAAACACACCATGGTTTTATATGATCATTTAGAGCTCCATTTAAAAATTTAATTATTTCAAATTATATGTGTTTACAAATCTAGCAAGGTTTAGCAAAGAATTCTCAAGTCTTTGGAGTCTTTTTTTCAAGGCTCAAACACGAGGCATCATTTTATTAATGCAGTAAAAGTTACACAGTAGACACTCATATGGTATGAGAAAAAACACTACTGTTAAGATAATCTAGAGAGACTCCCTAAACCAACTCACTAACATCGTAAAACAAATGAAGTACAAAGTAACTGAGAACTATGCCATGCGAAAACTAGGCGAGCACCAACACAAATAAACCAAGGTAATGCTCACCTAAAACTTACTAGGACCTACTCATGGGTCTCCCCAGGGTCCTCCCTCGTCCGCACCGCCATGTCACTATCTTCTCCACCTATTGGAAGCACTTTCACAGCCGAGACCACACTCTTTGGATTCTCTACCTCATCCAAAGTTACATGACGCCCTTTGATGAGTCTCTTTCTCACCTTTGGGGAAACGTCCACCACTTTCGGGTTCACTTCTGAGCCCTTGCCCTCGGTTATCTCCTTAGGCTTGTTCTTCGATCCCAAGTGGCGGTCTTTCTTCCTTTTCAATGGAGATACACGAATATTACCATACTCATCAGTCAGAGATGTGGTGAGAGACTTGAGGAGCACTTCTCCCTTACTCGGGGTTTCTGGCGCTGGAAGCCTAGCTTGGCACTGATACACCTTTACCAATCGAGCTACATTGGGTTCCTTATCCTTTATGCCTTTCCTTTTGCTTCCCACTGAGGGTCATGCTTTCTCCACGAATCTCACACCTGGGGTTGCCATTTCTGGAGCTTTAAAGGAGAATGCTCCAAGTTGCCTAGCTAGTTCCGTCGCCGAGATGCCGGGGAATGACGGTGTGAAGTCAGGGGATGCCAATGAAAGACCACTTGACCTTGACCCTCCCACACTCATACTCGGTTTCCTAGTCAGACAATTTGCTTCCCTTTAGAGTTAGGGATATTCAAGGCCGCCACAACTTCCTCCACCGTCGACATGTTAGGTAGTCTTCCACATACCTTGTGCTCCAAAAGCTCGCATAACTTGCAGAAATCGAACACTCGATCATAACAGAACTTGACCCGCATAACCACTTCATCAAACTCATACACCTCCGGTGGGTAGGCTTGCTTCACCGGGGTCGTAATATCATGAAAAATTCGGGCTCTCACCCTTTTCCCACTCTTAATTCCTGGTTCATCCAGTCGAATTATTACTCCTAGTGTCGTTGCGATGTATCCAACAGTGTAATTCGTCTGCAACCTTGGTGGGAGGCCAAGCATCTCGACCCACGTCGGAAGTCGAGTTAACGACGCTATCATGGCGTCCGCAACACCATCATAAATGTTCAGAGCTAGGTTTGATTTTCCATAGAACCATAGACCTTTAGATAAGTTTCGATCACGCTCCGCCTCTAAATCGAAGCAAAAGATGTAACGACCCTCATTGTGCCAGATCGAGAGGCGTTTCTCGAAGTCCCAGACTCCAGCCGTAGTCACCATAAAAGATTTGGGACTCACTTCCTTTGTCACTAAGAGAAGACTCCCTACAACGTAGTGTTTTGAGTTTCCGGCATCCTTGATGCCAAAAATGATCTTGCCCCTATCGGAGACAGCAAAAGCTACAGCGAAGCGGCGAGATTCTTCATTGTTCATGACCACGGATGCGACGTAGAGGCTAGGAAAGCTAGCGGGCTGCGACATAGGTTTTTTTTTGGATTATGAGCTTTGATCACTAAGAAGTAACCATTCTAATCTTTGGAGTCCTTTTTGTTATGTTGCGTACTTGCATATTTTGAACCCAATATCTTCGTAAAGTAACTTTATGATCGGTATGTTTCATTCATTCCACCAATTTAGTAAAAATACCGAAACTGGTCAATTATTTTGACTAAACTTGAATTACTTGGCTTCTACAGAAAATAAATTCTCAATATTTAGTTTTCCTAATCAGAAAAGATTAAGAAATTATGACAAGGTAACACAGTTCAGAAAAAAGGCTTGGTCTTTTTGGTGTTTGAAGACTGAGATGGACTAGCAATCGACCCACCGTCAAGTCTGAATTGATTTTCGGTTTAATTTAAGCCACTTTCGTCTCGCCTGCTCAAATTTTGAAAGCAATATCTCACCGAATTCAGCTTCGACGTCTCAACTGTCACCTTCATCAGATTCCAAAAGAACCCTTCTCTCTCATTTGACTTGAATCTCCAGCGTCCATTCTCTCTTGGGCTACTGGTTTCGTAGCTGAAGAGAGATTGGGATCACGAAAAGATGAGATTTTGGAAGTGGGTTTTTGCTGGGATTGTTTGGGCTGCTTTGGTTATGGAGATTGGTTATGCAGAGCAAGCTCGCACTGAGAGAATTTCAGGTAAGAGAAACTTAAAAAGACCTCATTTTTATTGAGTTTGTAGATTGAATTCGTTCTGGGTTTTATTGGTTTTTATGTTTAAATTCATTATTTCATTTGTGGAGCTTGGCGTTGCTTCAACATTGGGTTTTGATTAATTGGGCGCGTTGGGGATCTTCGAATAGTATAGGATCTGGTGTTTGAATATTCATTTAGCTCTTGTTGTTCATTGTTCTTAGTTCTGAGTTAGTTCATCTCTGATTCACAGTGTGATGCTTGATACAAAGCTTTAATTTTCATCTTGTAATAGTCTAATGAGTGAATACCTGTTTGTGGTTATGTTGATTTAGTTCAATGGAATTGTAGCCTCCCAAACAGCTAAGCAAATGCATAATGCCATTGTGTAGTGTTCTTAAATTCGGTTTGGTTTAGTTTCTTTGTCTTTGATTTGATCCTCTAATTAGTGTTGAGGGTGAAGGACCTATTTTGTAGTAGTGCTGATTAATTTAGCTGGAGTTGGATTCCCTAGAAAGATAGCAAATACTTCAGTACCATTGTGACTGTTGTTTATCTTTATGGTTTTGCATTGGACATGTCCTTTTGAAATCAGCAGATGGTACATAGATTCAGAGTTGACAGAGAGTACAATTGCGTATTAGCTTCAATACCGTTTGTTTGAACATAATGTAGGTAGTGCTGGTGATGTCTTGGATGATGATCCTGTGGGAAGGTTGAAAGTTTTTGTGTATGAGCTTCCGAGCAAATACAACAAGAAGATTCTTCAGAAGGATCAGAGGTGCCTTAACCACATGTTTGCTGCTGAGATCTACATGCATCGGTTTCTTCTGTCTAGCCCTGTCCGAACCCTTAATCCTGAGGAAGCTGATTGGTTTTATACTCCTGTATACACTACCTGTGACCTGACCCCCAATGGTCTTCCTTTGCCATTCAAGTCACCTCGGATGATGAGAAGTGCAATACAGCTTATATCTTCAAATTGGCCTTATTGGAACCACACTGAAGGGGCTGATCACTTTTTTGTTGTGCCTCATGACTTTGCAGCATGCTTTCATTATCAGGTAAGAAGCTTGATATTCTTGTCATTCATCCTCTCATACTTTCTGACAGTGACTGATTGCATGTATATCCCGTTTGGTGTTGTTAGCATGTTCTTCTGTAGCTACAGAGCTTTTCTCCGTGTACATTAATCTCACCACCTAATGGTAATTTGTCTTACTCAGGCATGCTGGTTACTCAATATTTTTATATGTTTTCAGGAAGAGAAGGCAATTGAAAGAGGAATTCTTCCCTTGCTCCAACGCGCCACCTTGGTTCAGACATTTGGGCAACGGAATCATGTTTGCTTGAAGGATGGCTCAATTACTGTGCCTCCTTATGCTCCTCCACAGAAAATGCAAACCCACCTTATTCCCGACAAAACTCCTAGATCCATATTTGTTTACTTCCGAGGATTATTTTATGATGTTGGAAATGACCCAGAGGGTGGCTATTATGCAAGGTAACTCTTACATAACATGTTTGATGAGACAAGTCATATCATTCTACATGCTCAAAAACATTTATACAAAATACATTCTTCTGATAACTGTTTCTAAGTAAAAGTGAAAAGAATTCACATAAAGATATCAAGAGATATACTGTTGCTATGTACAAAAGAAATGGAAGTTTTGGATTACACAGTTGATTGCTAGAAATGATATTAGTTCTGCCTTGGAGATGTCTTTGTCTAATTTTGTTCTGCAACCTTGCAGAGGCGCAAGAGCAGCTGTGTGGGAGAACTTCAAAGACAATCCGCTTTTTGACATTTCCACAGAGCATCCTACCACATACTACGAGGACATGCAACGGGCAGTATTTTGTTTATGTCCACTCGGGTGGGCACCTTGGAGCCCAAGATTGGTTGAAGCCGTGATTTTCGGTTGCATTCCTGTTATCATAGCAGATGACATTGTTCTACCCTTTGCTGATGCCATTCCATGGGAAGAGATTGGCGTATTTATAGATGAGAAAGATGTTCCTAACTTGGACACCATACTCACAGCAATACCACCTGAAGTCATATTGAGGAAGCAGAGATTGCTTGCCAACCCTTCAATGAAGCAAGCTATGTTGTTTCCACAACCCGCCGAACCAGGTGATGCTTTCCATCAAGTTCTCAATGGACTGGCGCGTAAGTTGCCTCACGACTCTAGTGTTTACTTGAAGTCGGGTCAGAAGGTACTAAACTGGACTGCAGGGCCAGTAGGTGATCTGAAACCCTGGTAACCGCCCTTGGATTGTCTCTGCAACCCAATCCCATATTTTTACAGTAGTAGTTTGTTGTTGTAGTTGAGATTCAGATGCTGCATCAAAGTGTAAATTTAGATGTTGTGAAAATGTATCAGGTTGCAGTCTTTTGTACTTCTACTTGGATTGTTCTAGTTATCTCAAGAAGGCATTAATGGGGTGATTGTTCCATCACTTCAAAGTAACTTCTCCATTTTTTTTTCAGTCAGTAAAGTCAGTAAACCTCTCCTCCATTGGTGTTCGAATATATATTAGGGCCACGAGAGAATATATATATATATATATATATACATATATACACACACACTTATACGTTTTTTCAGTCATGCAACCAAATGAGAAGTAGATAGAAAATTGTTATAGAAAAGAACAGAAAAAAAATGAATATAGGAGGGAAGACTCCAGAGGCTGGTATAATGTGCTACTTGACTTGTGGGGATTATGGAGGCCACGCTCTCACAATCCTTACTTGCTTTTTGGCTCTCTTATCTCTTCCTATCTTCCTCACATTTCATTCCTAGAACAAGTATTACATACTCACTCACTCACATCTTTCTGCAAACCTAGTTATTAGAAAATGGCCCTGCAACTGCAGGCACCCTCTAGCAGAGCTCATCTAGCATCCCCATCATCGTTAGCTCCAAAAGGCAATGCCGGTCTACGCCAGCCTTCGGATCGATTTGCTCTACGATCCTCTTACTTCTCTCCATCACTTAGCCCATTGCTTCCTCCCAAGCAACAAAAGCCTATTGCTAAAGCTGCACCCAGGTTCTCTATGAGAGTTGCCTCCAAGGAAGCCTATATTTGCCGCGATTGCGGGTACCATTTCCCTTCCTTTATTGTTTGTATGTTTGTTTCTTCAATGTTGAGTTCTCGAAGATAGTGATGAACTTAGTACTTGACAAAATATGATGGTGATGAATGATGATGATGATAATGCAGGTATATATACAATGAGAGAACTCCTTTTGCTAAGTTACCTGACAAGTACTTCTGTCCTGGTAATTTCTTGTTTTACATAACTCCGTACCCTAATGATATATACAGCTTTTGTATAGATAAATGTGTGTATGTGACATGATGTGTTTTGTATGACACATATCCATTGAAGTGAAGTTGTTCATTGTTTTCAATTCTTGAAACGATCGTAGACCAAATTATGTAACTTGATCATGCATGTAATTTGTTCTGTGCAGTTTGTGGTGCTCCCAAGAGGAGGTTTAGGGTATACGAGCCTCCTGTGACCAAAGACGCCAACAGCAAAGATGTTCGAAAACAACGAAAAGCGCAGTTGCAGAGAGATGAAGCCATTGGGTAAGCATGATCATATTCCTACTTTATATCAGTTTAGACACAACAATGGCGTTTATTCCTTGTGATGAATTAAAGACTTACTACATGCTGCTTTCATATGAAACAGAAAAGCACTGCCTATTGCTATTGCAGTTGGAGGTGTGGTTCTTGCTGGATTATACTTCTATCTGAACAACAGCATTCAGGAATAGATAGTACTCATAGTTTGGAGCTATATATGTATCTCAAAAGGATTGAACACAATGTTTTGTATGATTTCATTGTATTATGATTCAATTTAGTAACGAGTACTGAATCAAAAAGATCCCCTTGCATTCTTAGTATTGGGTTTGTTGCCTTAAGGCCAATAACTCAGCACTTCAATGTAGTTCGGACTTCGGAGCCATGATAATTCAAGATAGCGAAAGTTACTGTTGTCGACATTTGAAATTTTATATTGTTAGCTGGGAAAAGAAACTATTTTGCCTTACAATCATTCCTTCCAACCGAAAATATGAACGAGAATATACATAGAGATTACACGATGTTTGATATCTTGTTCTTCGAAAGCCTTTGTCATGAGAAAAGACTCAGAGTTACAACAGACCAACCTTTCACAGTGTCTAATAATCTGGCTTGTAAGTTACCAAGGAAATGAAAAACCAGTAAGAGACAGGAAGATAATTGACACAGGAACATAGATTAATTGAGGTTAGGCAAACAAAACTTAACATTTACATTGATGAGGTATACAAAGTAGAATGATCATTCTTGCAACACAAATGAACCCTCAATTCTTTTCTCAATAGACTGCTGAATAGGAAAGTTTAAAGAAGAGAACATGTCGTTGGTACTGGAGGCAGGTGCAGGCTTGAATTCATATGGACCTTCCTTTGGTCCCCAAACCTGTAACAAAACAAAGAACTCAGATTGATGCAATGGAAACTACTACAGTAGCAAGAATCAATAAGGTGATTACAGTGAGTTGATTAGGAAAAGAAAAACTGACTTGGTGTCCTTCATCATTGTATCCCCTATCCCAAGAATGTATCTCATTGTTTTTAAGAAGTGCAAGTTCAGATGTACAGTATGATGCTCCATTCTGTTATAAAGAGAAAAAAATGATATCAAGGCTATTGCCCAGACCAAAAGCACACATTAAGGGGGAAGAAAGAGCGACAAATAAAAGCAGAGAATTACCCATAAATTAGGGAAACTGGCCGGCGGAGTTGAACCTTCATATAAGCAACGTTTTCCGCGCTCACAGCGTTTAAGGTGCACTGTTGTCAAATGCTCTGCAATGTCCTGCACAGAATAAAATTTGTAATAGGAAGTTCAGAAACATCCATATATGTACGAAATCTTCTCAAATAGTTCAAAGTTAGACAGTGTGGAGCACAAAAAATGCAACAACATCAAAGCATAAATATGCTCAAGTTTCTTTTTTCTTCACAAACTGGAGATTCAACCTGAACGAGCAAGGTTGGCAGACAATGTTCCCGAACTGTAGTTTTTTACATATCAATATTTCAATAGTTTCACGGCAAAATAGTTTATATCATGTTGAAATTAGCAGGTACAAATCATCAAAGGCTCACTTCAGTATCTCATATACCTAAACTCTAAAACGCATTTGTAACCATAACAATAAACACAATTGCCAAAAACCAGATAGTATCATGCATTGGCTTGCTACAACAGTGAATATAAAACGGACTAAGGACTTACCCCGATAACTTCTTCCGGCAGGGGACGCTGGTCCTTTGAGCGATCACAAAAATTCTTGTATTCCTCGGCATCTCTAATTGCATACGAGCTCACCTACTCAGTAATGAAAGATATATTAGATTGTTATTCTTATCTTATGATACACACCAAATGATGAGACATATTTACTCTCTTGCTAGCACACATGTAGACAAGTAATCCCTAAAAGGGTTGAGCAGGATGAAAATTACTGGTTGAATAAGAAAGAAGACTACGTCCTTTTATCATATAGATTTGCAGAAACAGAACCACAGATAATCTCACCTCAACATCACATTTCAACTCTTTCGGACAAGGCTTCACCATATAAAATCTCTGCAACCAAAAGAGAGAGAAGTCTTTAAACACAAGCACATTAAAAGCTTGAACCATTAAGCATCAGTCTCACTCTTAAAATGAAAAACAAACCACACACCTGCCTAAAGGGCTTGTGGGGACTCCTCCAAAAAGCCTATAGCAAATAACACACACATATTAACCTCAAGCTTTATCTTTTTAGCACACTGAATTTGATGAACACGACCACAACTAAAGTAAGCTAAACTAATGCTTACTTGTTCAAAGTACAAAACTTTAGACCCATCCACCATCTCAGCTGCTGGGCAGCTACTCATTCTGCAAAGAACCAAGTTCTATCATCATCAAAAACGGCGCCGTATTGAGACAAAAAACAAAGAGTAGGGCAAGTAGTAGTACCTGATGTTGAAGTAGTGATCCGGATCTCTGGCGGCTTGGTCCTTGGAGAACTTCTCGCCGGAGAGAGAGCGGGTGACGTGGCGTGTGTGGTCCCACCGGGTCGTGGACTTGGTCAGTCGCTTCAGCAGTAGAGCTCCGCCAATCAATACAAGCGTCTTCACCACTAACCCACGCGCCACGCCCCAACCTCCCTCCGACGATGACGAAGACGGAGAAGATGAAGAAGAATACGACGTGTCGTCCGGCGAGCTCCCGCTACCCGACTCCGACCCGATACCCATTTTTCGGATTACGAAATTAAGCAGCGCACTTTAGTTCACAACCTGTACCATTTCCCCGATTTCTGATTCTCTCTCTCTCTCTCTCTCTCTCTCTCTCTCTCTCTCTGTACAACTGACTGCTATGATATGCTATGATGTAGAGCAAACTCAACCACAGAGAAACTCCTAACACTAGTTTTGAAATTTAGAAATTCTATCAGTTTTGGGTTCGGTTTAGACTTGAGAGCCTCGCAGCTTCTATCACGTCACCGGTCACGGTTATGAGTTATCGTTCGTTCACCGACTTCACTCCATCTGGTCTTCGATTTGGGCCTGTCTGTAAGGCCCATATTTTATTGGGCCATGGAACTCTGATCCAATTGCTTAACGATATATAAACAACTGTTTGAAAACCACACTCATTACTGTGTCGGTTTTAAGCGTGTTGTTATTTTGAAGGAAAAGAGTCACGGTTTGAATTTTTGTCGTCGTATCAAAATGATGTTCGAATTTTAATGGTATTAAGATGATGCTCGAATTTTAAAAATTATTAAAGTGATATCCAAATTCTTGAAATTATATCTACGTAATGTCTGGAGCAATTTTCCGTCACTGCTCCATCTATAATGATGACGAGACAATTTGTTTTTTCAAAAAAAAGAAAAAGGGTTGTAATACTCTTCTGATTTTTTTATTTTTTATTTTCTGTTTTATTTTAATTTTTTTTTCTATTTCATTTTTTCCCTTTATTTCTCTCCCTCCCTCCTAATTTTCTCTCTATCCTCTCTATCTCCCATTCGCCGTTGATCTCGCTGGAGGTGAACCACCCAAATGTAATTGATTAATTAAGTGATTTCTGAAAACCCTTCCGATTTTCATTTTCATTTATTTATTTATTTTTTATATTTTTATTTTTTTCCTTTATTTCTCTCTCTCTCTCTTTCTCCTGATTTTTTCTTTATCCTCTCAATCTCTCACTCGTCGTCAAGCACACCGGACACAAACCACCAAAAACGTAGTGTTGGGTATCAATCTCTTCGGCTTAGTCCCCTCTATCTTTTTCCCATAACCCTAGCACTCATCTCTCATTTGATTTGCTCGAATTTGGAGAGCAAAGTTCAAAATTTTCAAGAACCCTAGAAATTTGGGGTCGACTGATTCAACATCAATTCGGCTAAGGAGACCTACTGGACTTTATATCCCTTTTCCTTGTGTGTCTTTACATACCAAGGACAAGCTTCAATTTAAGCTAAGGAGGGAGAATCGACGGATTGAAGGTTTGAGAATTTTTTGGTGTTTTTGGATTCAAAAGGTAATCCTGTGGCTTTTATTTGGAATTGGATTTAGGTGTAGTTGAGAAAGTTGTTGTTGGGTTAATTTTGGACATATTTGATTTTTGGTCGCCGGAATTTGGAGCGCCGCCGCCGACAGTGGTTTCTGACGGTGCATCCGGCTGATGTGTTTTAGCAGATGTTTAATGTCGTTTTGTTTGTAAATATGTATTGATCACATTGAAGAGATTCTCGAATCAATTGGACTTAGTTTGATTGAGACTTAAACTTTATTGGAATAATAATACGAATAGTTTATAAATTATTAGATTTCCATAAATCACGTACGTAGTTCGAGAGTGCGATATTCCTGACGGATAATGAGTTTAGTTAATCGATAATTTTTTGGGAGATTCGCCTTTGGCGAGCTCGATGACGAGTGAGAGATGGAGAGGATAAAGAGAAAATCAAGAGAGAGAAATAAAGGAAAATAAAATATAATATAATATAAAAAGAAAAAAAATTGAAAAAAATAAAAATAAAAAATAAAAATCGAAAGGGTTTTTAGAAATCACTTAATTGATCGATAACGTTTTGGGTGGTTCGCCTCCGATGAGCTCAACGATGAGTAAGAGATGGAGAGGATAGAGAGAAAATCAGGAGAAAGAGAGAGAAATAAAGAGAAATAAAGAGAAAAAATGAAATTGAAAAAAAAATGGAAGGGTATTACAGTCTTTTTCGAAGAAAAAAAATTCGTTGCATGGAGCAATGACAAGAAATGACTTTAGGCATCACATACATATAATTTCAAGAGTTTGGACATCACTTTGATAGTATTTAAAGTTCGGACATTATTTTAATATCATGGCGAAAATTCAGACCCTGTAGATGATTTTTTTTCCTATTTTAAATGGATAACATACACAGCTAGTATTTTTAGTTATTTAACCAAGGGAAGAGTTACTTAGGCTTGATGGACAGCTCAATCATATCAGAGAGATATACATCGGTGAAGGTGTAATCTCGGTTACGAATCGAAAATTTGCTAATTAGCAAAAAAGAACATCAGGAATCATATTAGTAAAACTGATTCATTTGGCTATTTGATTGCATTAATTCAGAAACCAGAATTACATTTCTAGATAGCTAGTGAGGCATCTAACACTGCTACACTACTAGTCAGCTAGCTAGCTCTCTCATCAGTCTCCCGTGATCACTTGGCTTTATAGATAGTTCAACTTCAACCACAGAGCTCTTATTTTCCCTATCCAACTCATCAGTAGCCTCTCCAAAACAGTAAACAGGAGCATTCCATTGTGCATCTTCTAGTACGGCTCCCACCTCAAATGTCATCACATGAGCACTCATTCCTGCATAAACAATTAAAATAATGCAAATGAAATCTTAATCTCAAATATGCTCTCAGATTTACCTCAGCCTAGAAATCTAGCCAAACTATATATGTGTTCAAGAACTGTGACATATAATAGGACTAAAACAAAGTTGCCGCATACCAGCCAGTGGACAGGTCTCTTGGTGATGACATCCTCATAGTACCATATGAAGTCCACTTTCTCCCACACATTGCAGAGGAAGCCGTCGACGTGGCGCTGGCCGAGATAAGTTGCGCCGTCGAGCCAATTAGGCCGAAGAATGCCCACGACAAAATGCAAGACCCTGCATTCACGGCTGGAGTTGTCCAAGGTGTAGATGTAGGATGTGCCATTGTCCCATTCCAGGTCGTACTTGAAGACCCCTAGTTGGTTCTGGATTATGTTCAAGTTTCGACCGTTGGGCCAGTCGTACCACAGGTCCAACTTTTGTAAGGATCCGCTGTTGTTCATGAAAAGAACCGAGTGGAATTGCTCCGGCCATGTCGCCGGAGTTGGGTCTTCTTCGGAAGCTGATATGATCGAGGAGGATGTCAATACGAGGAGGAGGAAGGACAAGGAGATTGGTGTGGCTAACTCAGAGGCCATTGTTGATGAGTTCTCAGTTAATTTTGGGGTTGACAACAGAGAAAAGATTAGGGCTGTCAGGCTCTAAAGGTTTGGATGGATATTGATACCTCCGGATAGATAAGCTGAGAATCTTGGCAAGTTAAGATGGGAAATTTTTACTTTTCACCCACAGATTCTTTCAAGTATTTATAGAGAACAAATCTGTTGGCTCCAAAATCCACTCATTTTAAGATTCAAAGTTCATCTACACCATTTTTTGCTGTTAAAAGAAGAATACTAATTCAGCTGCCCTGAAAAGGCATTTTGGACAGCAGAGATATTAACAGTGGTATTGTCTTCGATAGATTATATCAGTGATTGTTCTTGGAACGAGAACAAACTAATGAGATATTTTAATATTGAAGTTGTTGAGCATATTATGGGAATTCTCATTCCTTTAACTGATCAGGATGATTGTTTTGTTTGGGTTCTGCCTCAAATAAGAAGTTCAATATAAAATCTGCAACATGGTTGCAGGTAGAAGATACCCCTAAGACCAAAAATCAAGTTTTTCTTGATAAGCTTTGGAAGCTCGTGATCCCCCCAAATGTTAAAATCTTTTGGTGGGTTATGTTACAGGGAAGATTAAAGACTAGAGATAGACTTATGAAGATGAAACTTTTGAATTCAAATGTATGTCCTTTTTGCAATATCAATGAAGAATCGTTGTCTCACATTTTATGTGATTGCAACTTGGTTAGAGATGTGTGGAATCAAGCAAGAATTTTTACCCCAACCTTGGGGAGAGACTTTTTGGAACAACTAAAAGACTCATGTCAGCAAGAGAATATTAATACTTTGTTTGAAAGAATTTTGACTGTTTGTTGGCAAATTTGGAAGACAAGAAATTGTGTCATCGTCAAAAATGAGCGTGTTGTTCCTTCTTCCATTGTGGCAACAACTCAGACTTCCCTCAATCAATATCAAGAGAATAATCAAAAGTTAGACAAGAAGAAAAATCACCATCAAATGGCTACTTCCTCCTTCTAACCTATTCAAAATCAACTTCGATGGTTCAGTAGTTGGAGGTGGTGTTGGGGATGCTGCTGGAGGATTTATCATCAAAAACTGTAGTGGCCGCCCTATTATTTCTGGTGCTAGGGCCTTTGGGAAGACTTTAATCTCTCTTGCTGAAGCCCTGGCTCTCAGAGATGGTCTCAACCAAGCACGAAGAAAAAGTCTTGACAAGATCATTGTGGAGGGGGACTCTCAACTAGTCATCAGCAGCATTGTTGACAACTTCTCTCCTCCTTGGAGACTTGCTACAATGATACATGACATAAAGGAAATTACTCGATCATTTGAGAGCATCGATTTCATTCATGTTCTTAGAAAAACAAACTTCGTTGTGGATAGTTTGACCTCAATTGGACATCAAACTCATAACCTCCATATATGAAAAAGCTGTGTTCCAAGTGAAAATATGATTGCTCTATGTTTTCATCAGTTAAGTAGTGAGTGTTCTAGAGGAGCTTCTTTGTAATCTTTCTTCTAATAAAAAAAGAAGCTCATCTACACTGTACTTGAACAACCACTTGGTCTTCCTGATGTACACAGTTTGATTTTGTGAATAAGATAGAAAACAAACAAATTCTCATCTGAAAATTGCATAAATTTATTTTTCTTCATTATGATAAGTATGCAGTTCGAAAGAGTATTGTTAACATATCGCATTTCTAACATCTTCAAGGGGCTACACAAGAAAATAAGAACCATTGGAGAGAGTTTATGGGTTGAGACAATAAGAGGAGACAGTCCCAGCCATAAGTCTTGGTTTTATTAACAGAGACTAGGGATTCCTGATCCAAATAAGCATTTTGCTTCTCCATAACTCGTTTACAAATGAAAACACCGTAAAGAATTTGGCTTGACAGGAACTATTGGTTCCCAGTTATGGGGCCTCCCTGACTCTTCTTTATATCATCCCATCCTCTAACCCATGGGTTCCCTGGTGTTGCTCGTGTCTCAGGTGCAGCATAGCTCTCCGGGTTCTTTTCAACTTTGCTGCGAACTGCAGTGAAAACCTACAAACACAGATCGTTTGAATTGAACGGTCGATAAGCAAAAACCAATGAACTGAAAGAGGAATATCTGATATTATCAAGATCAACTCACCGGATTAGATGTGAGTTCCTCGGGTGGTTGCTCCTGGCCACTTAACCACTTCTATAGATCAGGGTTTTCCTGTAGAAAGGAAATGTGATCTCAGAAAAGAACATGATAAATAAGCAGATGCTCTAGCTCCCACTTCGACTAAAAACCATAACACACAATTATTCATGTAAGAAGCTCCATCCAATTCTACTTCCAAAACTTACTAATGCAGCATGATAATATCTGCCTACATTAAAAGAACATATACCAAGGTCTATGTTCTCACGTACAGTAACAGTAATCCCTATGTTCTCACATACAGTAACACTGGTTAATAGTAATCCATGTCATTTTTACATGCTCGAAAGTCAGAACCTCTGTCTTAGCTGACTCCATTTGAAGATGACAAATACAACAGTTTGAAAGATGGTTTGTTTCTGATTAATCATTTTCATGTTCCAATGTAAAAGTACTTGAACACTCTGATTTACTGATGGCCTAAGGCCTTAAAAGCATGCTATCCAATGCAAAACATGAATCACTGACTTTTATTACAGCCTAACAGTTCACGGCCTCACGGGAAGACTTAGCAGGTTATACATCAAATGTGAAGTTATCACTAGATCAAAATGCATCTAGTCAGACGAAAGAACTAGAGCATACTCCTAATCTCTGGTTGGAAGCACCATGAACAATTGAAAACACATCCAATCCCTGCAGCTAAGCTATTGTTCTGTAGAATGCAACACCATTATGCTTTAAAACATTTTGAATACATGATAGAGAAAACAAATATCAGCTGCAAAGATCGCAATGAATATTAGCTGCAAGGAATAGAACAAAATTGTGCTCAAAACCCTGACTACCAATGGTACAAAAAGCATCTGGTATACACCTGTGCCAACACCAGAGCATCTATCATTTGATCCATTTCTGTCTCCGTCCTACAATGGTCTTTGCTGACTATTCAGATCACGGCATAGAGCAGTGCTAGTGATGTTTCTTACATTAGAATTTTCAGATTAATTTTGATGACGGTGGATATTGAGTCCAGAATAAGCAATTGAGCCATTTCGCAAACTGTCAGTCTTCAGCCAGATTACCTTAGTACCTTACTTCATGTCTCTCAGCGAAAAATTTCCCAGTTATTGCCTGATCTGGAAGCAAGGACAACCACACTGCAGTGTCAGCTCCTTCTTCGGCTGAAATGTTCCCAGCATAGCCAGTCATTGCGGTCTTTACCCAACCTGGGCAGTAGCAGTTGATATAGATCTTCTCCCCATCTGGTCTATCAGACAGTATCTTTGCCATTAGCCTGGTGTACATATTCACTGCAAGTTTTGATACCGAGTAGTCAGTAAACGTTTTAGGCCATCCACCTGTCTCCCACGTGCCCTCTTCTACTTGTTTTAGAAAACTGGATACTGCTCCATCAATGATTTCCTCTGCGAGTGTTTCCAGGTTGCTAAGTTGGTCTCTCAATTCCACATCTTCAATTTTCTGTCAAATAGAAAAGTAATCAGCTTGTCATGGAACTAAGTTTTGCTCAAGTATGGTCAGATAAAGATGACTGAAAATTTGTAAACAGACTAACAGTAATGGTTGTGAAAGGATCCTCTGATATTGTTACCCTAGACTTGATACAATTGTAACAAAAGGCACTCGGAATGCAAATTCTAAAGTAATCAACGAAAGAATAGAACCAGTGAGCAGATAAATAATACATCTGTAATAAAGATGCAGTTAATGTTGATTATTTGTTTGATCACTTCAGCAACCAAAAGTGGTACAGAGGTGCTAGATATTACACCACATTAGGATCTCTCCCACAATATTTCACCATTACTCTACATTTCCCAATCCCCCCATCCCGCCACATTTTAAGTACACACAAAACGACTACAAATGCAATGCCAGATCAGAAACACAAGACCAATTAATAGAAGACAGATAGAGCAAACACTCACATTTCGCTTGCCATTTAGTCTACCCAATCTCGAGCTCACATTAACAATCCGGGCCCCAACACTCGAAGGCTTCATCAAAGGAATCATAGCCCGAATCATATTCTTCATGCCATAATAATTCGTAGTGCACACCTGAGACGCAAACTCCACAGAATTATCAGACCCCTGATTGAAATTAATAGCCGCATTATTCACCTGCCAAAACACACAAAAACCAAATCACCAAAAAAATTAAAATCCCACATAACACATCACACAACCTCCAAAGATTACAAACCCAAATCAATAAAAATGTACCAGAATATCCAAACCGCCATAGTTTTCCTTCAACCATTCACAAAACTCATTGATGGAAACTTGGTCCAACACATCCAGCTGATGAAAAAACACATTGAGACCCCCTTCTTGTAGGACCTTCGCGGCTTCGAGTCCCACATTAGGGTCCCTAGATGTGAGAATAACAGTCAAACCATGCGCTGCAAGCTGCCTACTAATCTCGAATCCAATGCCTCTGTTACCTCCAGTCACCACCGCAATGGTCTCAGTCGACCACCATCTATACAAACACAAAACATTCAAACCCACAATGCATGAGTACAAAATGGGTCTCCATTTCTGCATTCAATTCTGTAATTCATTGGGATTTTGAGAGACTAATAATAACAGACTCAAATGAGAGAGATAGATTGGAAGTAAAGGAGGGACCTTTGGTGATCGGAATAAGGGATGGTTCGGAGGAGCGAGATCTCTTGGCGACGCTTCTCTCTTCTCTCTTTGGCTCTTTCTGATTTCGTCATGGTTGGGTTTCTGCGCAATTTGGGAATCAAAGTTTGAGTCTTTGGAGATTGAGAAGACGGAGAGGAGTTGGCATAAACCAAGTTTAGGATTTTTATCACAGCCTCCGTGGCCCTAGGAGCAACAAGGACAGAGTGCACGACACGTGGCTGGTTTTGCTGGTCAAGTGCCTTGTCCCCATGTTTTTTTTTATTTGATCTTTTTTTAGCAGAAGAAAGAAAATTGGAAACTACAGTATATCCAATTTTTTATCACGTCTCACTTTATCGACTTCGTGAAAAATAGTGTTACGTGTGTGTATTATAATGATTCATTTAATGATTAATTTATTTTATTTTTATTTTAAAAAAAAATTGAAAATGTTATTCAAATATGACACGTTCTAAATTTTGTTTACTTATGTATGATAAATATCATTTTAATCACTAAAATATTATACTTTTAATTACTCTGTTCACTCCGAACCGAAGAAAATGGCGGTGCCACTTTAATTTTCGGCGCATCAAAGCTCAATCTGTGCGAAATCAACCCAACAATAATTTTTTCAACTACACCTAAGTCCAATTCATCATGGAAGTGGTCGAATTAACCTTTGAAGTCAAGAACACCAAAAACTCCAAATCTTCAATTTTCCCTCCCCGGGTTGAATTGAGGCTCGATCTTAGTATGAAAAGACTCACAAGGAAAAGAACTAATTATAACTCGAATTTAAAACCCCAAATTTTTGCAAAATCCAGAGTGAGCAAAGTGAGTAAAAGTATAATATCTGAGTGATCAACGTGATATTTGTCATACAAGAGTGAGCAAAGTTTATAATGTGTCATATTTGAGTGACTTTTTTAGCCATTTCCCCTTCTTTGTTAAAGAATGATTAATTCATTTGATGTAACACAATAGTTGTGTAGTTATTCTTAAACATGTAATGAATAGTTATGAATTTTTAACGCGTGAAATACAATGACTATGTTAGTCTTTCGTGCCGTAACGACAACCATATCCCGTCCTCATCGCGATCTTGTAACATCACCCCTCTTCGGTGTTACCTCTAGGGCGTCCTTGCTTGGTGTCTGTCTCCCGTTCTCTTCTCGCCAATGATTGTTTAAATTTGCGGTGGGTTATCTCTGAGGCAACATTGGATTTGAGGTCAGTTTTAGATCGACTCTATGCGTACGGTCGACACGAGCGAGATTAAAGTTTCCATATGGGAAATGAGGGCTCCTAGTGGTGCGGAGGAGGCTAACAACTTGAGGTGTTTTACACAGTGGATCTGGCAGCGGATGTCTACCCACTATGGGGAACAGTTTGGTTCATTTTTTGCAGTAGGTGAGCGTCGGTGCTACTGGACGACAGTTGGATTGGTCGGCGACAGTCTTTACTCTCTGGTTGAGGCGAGGCCAGATGTGGGGATGGTATTCAAGCGACGACGATCCGGGGATGAGGTTCTGATGAGGTGTTTCTGCCCCGTGCTTTGCGGGAATCGAGTTAGGCCACCTTGGGCCTCTATTTCAGACAAGGTTTTTGGGTCTGGAATTGGTGGGCTGGGACAGCTAGACTTCCAGTGGCATGCTCTGTTTTGGAACCTATGTGGGCCTTTCATATGGGCTTTATTTGGTGAGGTTTTCGGAATATTCTTGGATTTTATGTTAATGACGTATGTGCATCTCATGTGGATAGCGAGATTCATTAAGGATGACATACTTACCACAATTGCGTGCTTAGGGGTATGATTATTTCTAGTTATTTAGGTTTTTCGTGAGTCAATTGCGATACATATATGTCTGCGTTTGTCAAGTTTTATGGATTTAAAATATAGTGCTAGTATCTGTAATAGTATAGCACACATTAGTTATGATTGTGACGTTCTTTATAAATGTGTCACCTCTGCTCCAAAGTCTGTTCTGGATGTCATATATTACGATTATATTCGTATTAAGTAATAAAACTTCTTTTTGATTCTCCAGAATGTCGTTTTCCTAATAAAAAATGTAACAAATAGTTTTAGTTAATGTCACGATGTCATCGATACAAAATATGTAATGTTATTTTTTGATCAACTTTGTTATGTTTTCTATTTGGCACCACTATTACTAAAAATAATGGATGTTGGTTTTCTATTGACGAATATGATAAGAGCAATTTTAACATATCTCCTATATGTCATTTTTAACTAAAATATAAAGATTTTTCTTTAAAATTAACTTCTGCAGCTCCCTTATTTTATTAGTCAATTTAAAGATTGCATATATTTCATATTTTTATCTTCTATTCCTATACCGAAAACATAAATTATAGATCACCAAATATTCAATACTGTAATTAATTTTTTCTTTCTAGAATACAAATGAAATCAATAACTAAATAAATAAATAAATATTTTATTATCAACCGATCCAAACTAAATATTTGATTAAAACTGACTACATTTTAAGAAGGCAGCGACTTGGGGTTTTTTTGGAGTAGGTTGATCCTCATCCGGCGGCTTATCTAGCCCATGCCGGCCTCGGCTGTGCAGCAGCATCGCAAGTGCGGCTGGACGAGAAGTTGTTCGGAATATTGGGCCAATGATGAAGGCGCTAATGAGGCATGGCGACTCGTTTGGAGTTTCAGTTTTTGGCGTACGACGTCGGGTTGCCTTAGGCGACGTCGGCGTGGCTACGTGGATTGAGGACGGTGGGGCGACGTCGCGCTTGTTGGGCGAGCGGTCGGACTTGAGTGAGGCAGTGGGGATAGGACTTCCAGAGATCGGCTGAAGTCTGTTTCGGGTCTCTTGGATCTCGCAGTTTGCTCCTCGCGAACTCGGCTGGATCTCCAGGGTGGGACGACGAGCTTTTCAACGTCGTTGATGCACATACATGGGCGGCAGATTAAATTCCAGTTGGATTGCTGATGCTATTGGTTGCTGGACCTGGGCTAGATTCGTATTAGCTTGGGCCTGGTTTCTTTGTCTTTATTAGTTTTCCGTAGATTCTGTTTAGTTTGTTTTTTTTTGTTGAGATGTTGAGTGCGTTGAGATTCTTTTCAGTGACACTCGCCTATGCGCTAGGTGGGTCGGATCGTAGTGTTGTCGTCGGTGTTCTATACCTAAATTGTATAGAATATTGACTTAGGTGAGTAGCCCTGAAATGTGTGGTTACCATGGTTGAGGGTGCACAGATAGATAGGGTGTGTGACCACTTTTTATGCGTAGCTTTTAGCTTTTAGTTGTTAGTTACTTGTTCTACACCTAGTTACGTCTAGCTATATTTGTTGGTAACAGATTGAACTGTACTTGTGTAGGTTGCTTTGGGGAGGATTTTTCTATCGTGTCGGACACCGGTGTCCCTCTTTGTAACTTACCACATACATAATTCCACTGCTAAAAAAACTACATTTTAAGCGATGTTATTGGAGTAAAGTTGTATAAGTGATTACCTAAAATAAGTTTCAGCTCTATTTTTGAACAAAATAAAAATACTTTAAGTGATATTGTTGGAGTTGTTCTAAGAGCAAGTTCTCCGGGGTGTTTTGCCTGATTGCCATGTAGATATAGCCCCAAAAAGAGAAAAAAGTAAAAAATCAACACTTTAATAGTACGTGTTTTCTTGCCTAGACAAAAATCTCCCTGGGTTAATCCCTGGGACACTTCTAACCTCCAAATTTGACCCAATTACCACATGACATTCTTAATCTTGACCGTATATACTTTTACGTTATCAGAGTGATGTTTGATGACCTTGTATATTTTCACATCATTTTAAATGATTAATAAAAATTAAATAATAATAAAATTTTAACCCAGACCCAGACCCTGACCCTGACCCTGACACAACATAACAATCAAAAAGTGAATTACACGTCATTGATTTATTATCTTATTATTCTAACGATGCTGACTCCGTGACCCAATAAATGAACTTAGGGGGGTGTATTGTATCTGGATTTTTATGAATTTTTATGGAGTTTTTTTAATCCATGGACTTTTAGAAAAGTCTACAGACTCTTTAAATAGTCCACAGACACTTCTAAATAGTCCACAGACTTCTAAGCATTTCTAAAATCATCGACAGACTTTCTTACGATTTATAAAAATCCACAGACTTTATATGAACGACTTATACAGATTTCAAAGGGAAATTTACGTTATATATTAAAATAATTGAAAGGTACATGGTCGAACATGAGAATGAAAAAACATTGATGAAAACTTTAACATGAAAAGCAGACGTCCTTAACAACAATGATATGATCATCCTTCTTCTTCTTGTTGATTACTTTCTGCATCGTTTACATTGTTGGCGTTTGCTTGAGCTTCTGCCCACATTTGATTAGCAATACTCATTCTCCATTGATTAGCGTTATCCCTTTCGTTTACCACTTCCTTGTGAATCTCCCATCTATGATTCAAAAGTTTCTCTTCTTTAGCTACTCAAAGTAGAACATTCAAAAGCCAAACTACTTGATTACAGCGACACCCAGGAAAGACATTCAAAAGCCAAACTACTTTATTTGAGATCAATCAAGTATATAGAAACCAATAAACACACTTGAAACAAACATAAAGAGCACAAGTGTTCTATAGGTCCAAACAACACATTGTGATTAATACCAAAAATCTCTATTAATAGCAGCTGATAATGATTATGCAAATCCCTAACCAGAAAAGCAATGTAACAGTACAAACTTTCGAGAAGAGACCAAATTTTGTTCAACAACAAAAACCAACATAACCCAAAATTCTGATACCACAAGAAATTAGGCAGCAGATACTTTGCCTCATTCTATGTTTCCATATGCATATGCTGTCATTGCTGTGTAACTATCCCCTCCCTGACAGGCTGGCACGTACGTTAGAGTGTTCACAGTACGTGTTCATATTATTACGATCTAAAATACCAAAGGCTAGCTAGTTCGATTCTAGCCTCACAGCGTACGTCGACCTTGCAAGCCCACATTCAATCCCGCCCCCCACCCCACCCTATTATCCGCGATGAATAATGTAAATCTGATAGCAGTAAAAGTGCGAAACTAGAAATCTCTAATCAACACGTGATCGAAAAGAAAGAACACAGAGATATCGATCTGTCAACTTTATTGTCTTTCAAGCATAAGTGAGTTCTCAACTATCAAATATAAATTTACATGGGACAAATTTTTGTTTCACCACTATTGTGTATGTTTACAGTTTACATGTAAAACAGTAATAGAGAAGAATCAAGAAAACAAGATGATGGGAACCAACCTCTTTGCACGTTCAGAAGGATGAACTTTGATAGACTTTTCCCACGCTCAAAATCTTTGCCCTAGCAGCTGACAAATTGTTGAAGTCTGCTATTTATACTAAACCCTACAAAGTCCACAAATTTCTTTGACATTCTAATTCCGTAAATATGAATGAAATTTTGAATACCCTAAAATTTCTATTCATTTTTTAAAATCCTAATAGAATACCGCTAGACTTTAAATCTGTTTTGAATACACTTGGACTTTCAGATTCCATGGACTTGTTTAAAATTGTCACTAATTCCAGATACAATACACCCCCTTACTCTAATAAACTTGATTTGAAGTTAAGATGTTCCAGATTCATTGTCCATATCATGGGGCCGCTCCGTGTCATATCGACGATCGAAACTATCGATGATTTGTGATGAGTTGTAGATAGTATTGATTTGCTAGAGTCCAAGGTCATGTATGAACACAGGCAGATTTCGTCTTTGGTCCATAAATTACGGCTGCGCAGGGTATGTCCAAACAAACTAAAAACCCATACTCATGTTCTTCATCACCGAACAGTTGAAAAAGTAAAACCTCGTGGAAATTGGAAATTACTCGGCAACTCTTGAATTCTTATGCCATTGCGTCATGGCTGAGGCCATCTGAGATTGAAAGTGAACATATATCTGCTCTCGTGACTTCTTCTAATGGTTACACGGCACCGTGCGATTCTCCAAACGTCAGTATCTGTCACTTTCAGAGTTTCTCCTCCTTTTGGTTTTTCCATTTCACCTTGAGCAATTTCCGAATAGATTGAACGGCCGGAGAATCTTCCATATATAGTTATATATACCGCTTGATTTACACCAGAAAGATTGAAACTTTAATTCTATCTATCTATCTATCTATCTATCTATCTATCTATCATCCAATTCAGTTCTATCTTGCTGTGCCTGCTGCTCAGCCACCTCTTCTTTTCACTCTGGTATGCTCTCTGCCGTATCAGCCTCATTTATATTAGTTCATTGTACTGTCTTTGATTTTCTGATGATTACGTGATTGTTATGATCGAGACATGCATATGTTTCATAACCCATATCAGTGTTACTAGTTTAGAGAAGAAACCGATTCTGTTCACGATTTTAGGTGTAAAACTGACTTGAGTCTTTGCTTAACTAGACCTTTTACTTTGATAATGGCAGAGAGAAAATGGCACCTTCTTGTCAAAGATTGGTGTTTTTGCTAGCTGTGATAGTACTGGGATTAAGCATAACATGTTCACATGCTATTCGGATCAGTAAGGTTAAGACTAGGACTAGTGTCTATGTTTCTCCCAAGTTTGTGATGGAACCAGGGTCTGTTGCAGACAAGTATTACTATAACATAGACTTTCCAAAAGGTCATATTGCCATAAAGTATTTCAATGCTGAAGTGATCGATGAAGAGGGGAATCCGATTCCTCTTCACGAGACTTATTTGCATCATTGGGTTCTTGGAAGATATTATGGCCGGAGGACTTATGTGGAACCAGAGCAGATTGGTCTTGACGAAATTGATGAATCAGATTTTAAGTTTGTGAGAAATAGTGGAATTTGCCAGAATAATGTTCTTGGGCAGTACTATGGACTCGGATCAGAAACACGAAAGACTGATACGCATGTTCCTGATCCTTTTGGAATAGAGATTGGTAACCCTGCGGAGATTCCTGATGGATATGAGGAGAGATGGATGCTCAACGTTCATGCTATTGATACTCGCGGTGCTGTGGATAGTTTGGGATGCACTGAATGCAGGTGTGATCTGTATAATGTTACAAAAGACGCACGAGGCCAACCGCTGAAGCCAGGGTACATAGGGGGTTTGCACTGTTGTTATGATGGTACACAGTGCAGCGTTAAACAAGGCTACAACGGAGTCAAGAGAAGCCTCTACTTGAGATATACTGTGGAGTGGGTTGATTGGTCCGATGCTATTGTGCCTGTCAAGATTTATATCTTTGATGTCACTGATAAAACAAATTATTCAGCAGGACCCAATCTTCAACATGATTGCCGGGTACGTGGTCTAAACTCACTCCATCTAACAAGTTTTAGTATTGTGACTATCATCACTATTCTGCCTATTTGTTTTTTCTTGAGACACGAGATTAATTCCATATATGCTTGACCTTCTGGTTTTCTATCATACAGGTTGAATACAATGTTGAGTCTTGCAGTGCCGTTGATACATCAAATGATCAGTGCATTGACAACCAATCCGCAAAGGTTATTATGCCAACTGGTGGTTATGTTGTCTATGGTGTAGCTCATCAGCACACAGGAGGGCGCGGTGCAACTCTATATGGAGAGGTGCCTTTTCTTTTACTCATAGTATTTTGGTTTCTGCTAGACTGTATAGTAGTTCCCCACTGGCATATGGCACAGCTCAAATACAATAAAAACTTTGATGCAGCATAGTTTCAGAAAACTAATTGTTTGATAGCAGGTCCATCTTCTCCTAGTCCCATTGAGTATACGGTATACCTGAGTACCTGACCTAATATTTACTGTCATGCTTGGCCAAGCTGATTTGAGATGTGTAGAAATGATTTTCCTTGTATTGCTGTTTACAAGTTTACAAATATATTGCTGTATAACAGCTACTGTTACATAAGAATAATATTCTACATTTTAATCTAAATCAGAAACTGATACAATAGAAACAGCAAATCAATATTGATACTCCATATCTATAACGGTAGAGGAATTATGGCATAATTTAAGCATGCTGTCTAACAAGATATCTTTGTTCTTTCAAAAGAACTAAAAATTAATAGTCATGATCGGTGATTACTAGCTTGGGTGTTTTTCGATCATTGCAGTAACTTCCTCCTATGAAAAGCTTGTATCCTTATATGGGATAGAGAAAGCTCAATCGAGTATACACTCTTGTATGCACTATAGCTTTTGCCTCCCCACACCATTTTGTGATCTGGTGTCTAGGATTAAGCTTTAAGCACTGCATTCGAGTCCATTTGTAGTAGATTATTTAAAGAGCACCATCTCAGGATCGATGTCTTCGACTGTTTATCTTCTCTATCGTCTTCACCTTTACAGGCAATGATTTTGTTTTTCAAGTAAATCGTCTTTAACGAATTCACTGTTTGTGATGATTTCAGGACGGACGGGTTCTATGTTCATCAATACCAATCTATGGACAAAGTGAAGAAGTTGGAGACGAGTCTGGTTACATCGTAGGAATGTCGACTTGCTTTCCACATCTGGGATCTGTCAAAATAAAGGATGGCGAGACTTTGCTTGTAGGATCCAAATACAGCAGCTCTCATCCGCACACAGGAGTCATGGGTCTCTTCTACATTTTGGTTGCAGAACACCTGCCAAAGTCCTCCTCGCTTAACTTGGACCCTTCACTTTAAGGCTGCTGGTTTCTTTGATCAACAGCAATAGGAAAGTTGGCGATGACTTTAGATTTGGCCTACTTTTTAATTAATGTGATTCAAGCTACTTGAAACTACTACTTTTTCACTCAGCACTGTGATATGTAGACATTACATGCCAATGTACGCTCTTATATACATAGCAATAATATCAGAGTATGGCATATTGGCATTGGCTCATATATACACTAAACATAAATATAGCTTAGACTCAAGATATTTAGATGTATAAAATATATATTTTTTTAATTTTTAATTTATGGAGAGATATTAATTGTAATTGAATATAATATTTATTTAAGATAAATGAAGAAAATAAAGTTTCGGATTAAATAAAGTTTCGGATTATAGTGGAGGAGATTGCCATTAGCCCTAGCATAAAGTGAGCTGAATATCAATGTGATGCTAATATTTTCTTTTTGCCGACAATGATAATATTTGTTTTGAGAAGGAATATGGTCATCTTCCAAACTTGAATTGAGCTAATCAATTTGGTAGAAGGAAAACTTAAGATAACGTGTGAGGTAGAAGGAAAACTTAACATAACGTGTCTATCGCAGGTTTATCAAAAGGAATCCTCATCTTCTCCAAGATGAGGTGTCAGTATTTAATCAAAAGAGTTTAAATGCGTCCATACTAAAAGGTGAGTGGACCAAAGACGAGGATGCAAAACTTCATTCTGCAATAGAAACTTTTGGTGAGTGTGATTGGCAGTCTGTAGCTTCTTCCATGGAGGGACAAACTGGTACCCAATGCTCTAATAGATGGAACACGCCACTTCATCCAACCAGGACAAGAGCAGGAAAGTGGACTCCGGAGGAAGACAAACGCTTGATAGTAGCTCAAATTCTTTTTGGGTCCAAAAATTGGAATAAGACAGCTCAGTTTGTTCCAGGTCGAACCCAGGCACAATGCAGAGATAGATATGTCAATTCTTTGGAACCTACTTTAATGTGGGGTGAATGGAATGAAGAAGAGGACTCAAGGTTGATAGCGGCTATTGAAGAATATGGACACTGCTGGTCAAAGGTTGCTGCATGTGGGCCTCATCGAACTGATAATATGTGCTGGAGGAGATGGAAGGTATTGTTTCCAGATTAAGTGTTCTTGCTCAAATAAGACAAGAGAATACGCAAGACGGCTCTCATCCGCAACTTTGTTGATCAGGAAAAAGAACGTCCAGCACTTGGCCCTAATGATTTTCTTTCAAGAGATGTTACCTCAATGAAACCTATAACTTATTCTAAGAAGATAGGAAAAAGAAGCCGAGCTCTAAATAAGATTAGACCCGGGAGGCCTAGAAACAATGGCCAAATTTCTTCTGAGTTACCTGAGACGAGCAATTCTGAGGTAGAGACATATAGTGAGGATTAGGCCCCAAAGAAAAGAAGAAGAAAATTCTTAAACAGGGTCGCAGAAGGCACAAAGACAATGAGCCCACAGGAGACTGTGAGGAGCATAAGACCAATGGTAGACTTTGCTTTGAGGATGTCTCTGGGATGAGAAAGCCTGTGGTTGAGATATGTAATGAGGATGTTGTCCCGAAGAAGGAGAAGAATATGGCTCTTAAATTGTATCACAGAAGACACAAAGGCAGTGAACCAACAGGAGAGTGCAAGGCTATTGTACCTGTTACTAATGACAACGCTGCACAGAAAGAACCGACAGAAATGTCCTGTTCAGATCAAAATATAGGAACGTCAGATGGAGATGATACTCTTGCAAGCTTTCTACACAAGTTAAAGAAAAGAAAGTGGAAGTTTGCTGTACAGGATGGTCCCTCCTCTTTTATAAAGAATCTTGAAGATGTGCAACAATATGACTATATGAGCCAACCATAGCTTGCGATGGTAGCCCTAGTCGATAAATTGTAGTAGTCAGTGATCAAGGGCTGCCCCTCCGTGCACCAAGGGGTGAAGCGTCAGGAAACAATCATGAAACAGATGCTCTTGTTTTTGCTCCATTGGTGAAGAAGTCAAAGGGGCACGCTCAAACCACCGAACAACACACTGTCCCTGATCCTGGTGCAATAGACCTACTTATACAGTTATACAAGATGAGGTCAATTTCAACCATGTGAGGGAACAAACGAACACTGGTGTCGGAGGCAGTCGAGTAGGCTTACGTAATAGATCAAAGCGGTGCAGAAGGCCGTCATGTAGGCTTACTGCTTACATAATAGATCAAAGTGGTGCGGAACAGTCACGTAGGCTTACGTATAGATTAAGGCGATGGTGTCTAATTGTCCTGATGCAAGTCAATTTCGCTGAAAGGTAACTAATCCCTCATTAAGTACCGGTTGATTAGCATAGATCTGTATGTAAGTATCTTGCTCAACATCATCCCACCTTATCATTTTCATCAGCATTTGCCTGTTCTGAGTTTAGGAAATATGTATAGAACAGTAGTTTCTTGCTTATCATCCGCCCATCTCATCAATCAGTTCATAAGTTTTTAAAAAATGTCCTTATTGAGTTCGTTTGATAATTTTTTTTGAAGATAGGATGTCAACTTTTAATTGTCATCTTAATTGCTTGATTGATACTTTGATAATTTATTTAAAAAAATGATAACAACTCATTATTTTTACATTCAATCCTTTCCTTATTCAAATGTCAAACCCATAAATTTTATCCATCTATAATTGAAGTTGTCCATCATTATCTATATTATGGGTTTTATCCATCTATAATTGAAGTTGTCCATCATTATCTATATTTTCTCCACCGGTCATCATTTCATATTTTTCTTTGTTCATCTATATATTCACTTCTTATGTTGCAAAAATATTGATACAATTTTTAACAAAGGTAATGTAAGTTTACATTATTTTTATACTTATTATTAAGTTTCGTCGTCGTCTTCTTCTTATGAACAAGGTATATGTTAAACTGTTACACTTAGCAGGGTTGACAAAGCTCTTGCGACAGCTCCGATACTTTCAAAGCGGTCGGGCAACCTAGCATAGCTAGGGTCCTTTGGGCGATGGCCTCCGGCATCGTCATCGTGTTGAGTCTGTTGAGTTAGTGTAGGAAGAGGGATATTGAGATGGTGTTGGGTTTTATTGCCTCGGCGAGGTTGAGACTTTGGTCTCGAAGTTAATTGATATTCTGCTTGGTTGCGAAGAGGATTCGTGCCTCTGAGCGGTCTCTAACTGAGTCGGCCGTTTACAAGGGGCCACTCCTGCTGCTGGCGAGATTAGGTAGAGTCGAACAACTGTAATGGTGGGCTCTGAGGATTGCCAAACTGAGTTGGGAGATTTGGGTGACGGGTCGACTGAGACCAGAGTGAGCAAGATTGAAATCTTTGCTAATGAGGCGGGGACAACGTGATGCGAATGCGCGGCGCGAGGTTGGTCGATGACCAGATCAACCTAAGAGGGAGAGAGGCCGAAGGCGGCACAAATTGTCTTTTGTAGGGCAACATGGTTGACCAGCTCTTCGGGACTGGTTTGATTGGAAAGCCCTGCAGATCATAGCTAAAGTGGGCATTTGGTGTATTTGGGCCTATATATGTTGCTGCTTGTGGTTATTGGGTTTAGGACCCAGAAAAGTAGTGGTGGAGCCAGAATTTAAGGTCGGGGGGGGGGGGGGGGGGGGGCGCTTGATTAAAATTTAAAAAGAAAATAATTTAATAATAAAATATTAAATTGTGCTCCTAAAAATATTATCTATTACAAAGGTAATTATCATCGTCGATGTTTCATATTCTAAAAACGTTTCATAATAACTTCATCATTGATAGTAATGAAAATGTCTTTCTTGATGTATGATATCAAACAATCATTCATCAACTCGTTACCCATTCGGCTGCGTAAACGATTCTTCACGATATTCATTGCAGAAAGTACTCTCTCCACACTTGCTGTTACAACCGGTAAAATCAATGCTAATGTCAAAAGCAAATATACTGGAGGATATGCCTTATCTTTCTTTCTGTCGAACCATTTTTTCTGCAAGTTCAATAATCCCTTTCAAATCAGCAAAATCAACGTGAAAGCACATGTCTATTATATAGTTTTCAAGTTGATCATCAAGTACCTCTATCTCATGATAACTTGAAATTGGCGGGTGCTTACATGGATTAAAAGGATACTATTCTAGTTTATCATCAACTGATACTAAAAGACTTTTTTGAATTATTGTCATTCTTTTTTGGAATTTTTGCAGGTCGTTGTTCCGATGTTGGATATGAGCTAGACGATTCTCTATAATTTTTTCCTTTTCTTATGAGATATTTCTCCATTGAGAGTTGAGAAGTAGATAGTCAAAGTATAGCAAGTTATATTTTAGGCGGAGGAACACAACAATATAAGAAATAAAATACGATTATCAAATTAGCTTAGGGAGTAGGACCGAAATTATAATGGCTTTATATTTTATTTTTAAGTATTGAAAAGTGCCCATAAAGTCATGTCATTGTCAGACTTGAATTTAGGTTTGTGGATCCAAACTAATTAATGAAAGTGATGTTTACCGAATGGTCCTAGTATTCCCATGTAATAAAGTATAATTATATATAATAAACTAGTACTATTTTTTTTAGGTCAATATTTTTTTTGGGGGGGGGGGGGAGGGGGGGAGGCGGGCAGGCCCGGGTTTGCCCTCAAGTCCCTGTGCCACTGCATGAAATGTTATTGTGTTTAATAGTGGACGACCTCAGTTTGTCACACCCAACTATCATGTTTTTTTACAGCACATCACTACCGGAATAAGCAACATTACCGGCGAGATTACCGGAGACAAGGCCGGCGACCGGAAAAGTCGCCGGTAATGTCGCCGGAATTTCGCCGGTAATGTTTCAAAACATTACCGGCGACCTCCTCCGTCGCCGGCAATGTCAAGCCAAACATTGCCGGCGATTTTTCGGCCGGAATTTCGCCGGCAATGTTTGGCTTGACATTGCCGGCGACGGAGGAGGTCGCCGGTAATGTTTTGAAACATTACCGGCGAAATTCCGGCGACATATCGCCGGTAATGTCTCCATTTTCGGCGATTTAATGAATCGCCGGCAATGCCTCTTATATTAGATGTCGATCGCAGCAAGTCATTCATTTCGATCGAAAAAAATCCGGTGAAATCGAAAGAAGGAAAACGCTCTGAAATCGATCCTTCGGTATTGTCAAAATTAAGGCGCGCGTCGAAAACTTGATCACTCGAGAAGCTATATATATATAGGTACGTGTATATATACGTATATGTGTATGTATATATATATGTGTGTGTTGATCAAATCCAATTCGTGAGATATGAAATGTTGTTGATGTCACCGAAACGAGAAAACTGTTTGTAGTTAATCTTATCTTGTGTCTGAATCAACGACTGGTATCACTACTGGAAATTGACTCATTGCCGGCGACTTGTAAGTCGCCGGCAATGTTTTTGCACATTACCGGCGATTTTTGCCGGAAAAATCGCCGGTAATGTCTTTTTTTTTTTTTTACATTACCGGCGATTTTTGTCGCCGGTAATGTCCGTCGCCGGTAATGTCTCGATGGTAATGTAAAAAAAAAAAAGACATTACCGGCGACTTAATTTTTGTCGCCGGTAATGTCTTTTTTTTTTTTTTTTTTTTTTACATTACCGGCGACATAAATGTAAGTCGCCGGCAATGTCTTTTCCGGCAAGACATTACCGGCGACTTACATTTATGTTGCCGGTAATGTTAAAAAAAAAAAAAAAAGACATTACCGGCGATTTTTCCGGCAAAAATCGCCGGTAATGTCCAAAAACATTGCCGGCGACATAAAAGTCGCCGGCAATGGGTAAAAATGTTGTAGTGTATTATCGTAGTGCTATCGGAGCCAGGTTTAAGAGAGCCTCCTACCTAGTCAAATACAATTTGAACTGAAAAAAGAAGAATACCATCATCGAGTACTGAATCGAATTCAGAGATTAGATCGATATATATATATATATATATGCATGCATGTGTTGATTTAATTAGAGTTGAATTGAGATATCGCGTCGATTATTAGTACTGAATGTGTGTATATATATAATACGTAAAATTGTTAGAATTTTCAGGATGGACAAGAGTTGGATGAGCCTCGAAAGATGAGATGTCAGATATCACCAGGGAATTAGGAGTTTTGTGAATTTTGTGAAGGCTAATTGTGGAGACACTACACTTCATTATTGCCCGTGTAAAGAATGTAAGTGTTTCAGCGATCGATTTCGTTTTCCCATTGATAAAGTCCAGAAGCACCTAAGTAAATACGGGTTTTGGGATAAGTACACTTGTTGGATTTATCACGGTGAAACATCGTTAGCGGGTCCGCATGATCATGGACAATTTGGTGAGAGGGCCAGTCCACGCTATGATCATGGAGATTTTGCTGAGAGGGGCAGTTCATCCTATGATCCAACATCGATGTTAATCAATGATATGTTTCCTCATGAGAGCGGTGTATTTGCTGATGAAGCACCAAATGTCCCTCCCGTCGTTGAGGGTTTCCCCCATATTGAGCAAGTCGAGCCATTACCTGGAGCTCATGTCAACACAAGTGGTATGGACAAGTACAACAACCTGATTGCATTGCAACAGACTCCGTTGTACGACGGTTGTAGTAAGACTGTTCTTGAAAGTGTGATGGGAGTGATGCAGCTCAAAATGGAGAACAAAATGTCTGTCAAAGCTGTTGATTCTTGGTTGAAGTGGACTGCTTCGCTACTGCCACTCGGTCATCGTCTTCCTACCACTCATCATAAGGTGCGACATATCCTGAAAGATCTTGGGCTTTCCTACATCAAAATCCATGCATGCAGATATTATTGTATTCTCTTCTGGGGAAAAGATCTTGAAGACCTTGAAGCCTGCCCGGTATGTTTTACAGAAAGGTATAAGTTGACTCCTACAGGCAACAAGAAAGCTGTGAAGATACTTCGATATTTCCCGCTTATTGATAGGCTGGAGCGGTTGTTCATGTGTGCTTTCACGGCCGAAGCAATGAGATGGTGGGCTGAGAGGAATTTGTCTGACGATGACACCCTTATACACCCTTCCGACGGAGAGTCTTGGAAGCACATGGTCAGGAAGTTTGATCATTTTGCAGCAGAGGTCCGAAATGTTTGGCTAGGGCTCTCATCTGACGGATTCAACCCTTTTGGCAACATGAGTCTTCAATACAGCATATGGCCAGTTATTTTGGTACCGTACAACCTTCCACCATGGATGTGCATGAAGAAGGAATACAATATGCTCACTCTATTAATTCTGGGCCCGGGTTATCCAGGAAAGTGTCTCGATGTGTATTTGAGGCCTTTGATTGAAGAGCTTAAGTACCTGAGTGAGTGTGGTCACCCCACTTACGATAGGTTCAAAAATGAGATGTTCCAGATGCATGCCATGCTTGTTGGCACCATCAGTGATTTTCCTGCCCGCGGTATGTTGTCGGGCAACGTTACCAGGGGTTACAGGGCTTGTTCAGAGTGCATGACGGTTGATTGTTGTAGTCCTCATTGTAGTAAAATTGTTCAGATGCGTCACCGTTGTTGGCTTCCATATGATCACCCATTTAGGCAGGATCCAGATGCGTTTGATGGGACTGTGGAAACAAGTGTGGCACCCAGGCGATGGACAGGGGAAGAAATTTTGGAAGTGTTGAATGAATATGATTTTGGCCAGCTGAGCAATCATCCTGACATAGTGGCGTCAATTCCAGACAAGCCCGAAAGGTATAAGTTTTGGACACACAAGAGCATATTCTGGGAACTCTCCTACTGGCCCAGGTTGCCTATCAGACACTACCTAGATGTCATGCACATAGAAAAGAATGTGTGTGAAAGTGTGGTGGGCACAGTTCTTAACTTGGAGGGGAAAACAAAAGACATCCCTAAGGCACGCATTGATCTGAAAGCTATGAGACTGCGAAAACATTTGTGGTTAAGAGATGGTAAGAGAAAAATGCCGCAAGCTCCTTACACCGTCAAGCTGAAGCATAAGCATGAAATTTTTCGGTGGCTGAGTAATGTCAGGTATATATTCTTATATATGACTATGCAGGAAATTGGTTTGCCTTAAATTTGTACCGGATTATGGTTATATGCGAGAAATATAATTGTTGCCTATGACTATATATATATGCATGTATCCTTATGGCTATGAAGGAAATATAAGCAGGTGTGTTAACTTCCGGGACAATAAGATGTACGGATTAAAGAGTCATGACTGCCATGTACTGCTTCAACGGCTTTTCCCTATTTTCATTCGAGGGTACCTGCCCAAAGAGGTGGTGGAGCCGTTGGTGGCCTTGTCAAGATTCTTTCAGAAGTTATGCACCAGGGAAGTTAAAAAATCAGATCTCAGGGAGATGCAAGATGACATCATTTTTATCATGTGCAAGCTTGAGAGGATATTTTCGCCAAATTTTTTTGACATCATGCCTCACCTAATGATTCATCTTCCCGAACAATTGTTGCTTACCGGTCCCGTATACTACACTTGGATGTATCCCATGGAAAGGTACATTTGGTTTGCCTCTGTTTTTATATGTAAAGTCCTATTTTTACCTTAGTTAACATGCACTTGTTAACTTGTAGACAATTGGGAGCGTACAAGGACTATGTGAAGAATAAATATGCACCTGAAGGGTGTATCGCTGAAGCATATGTTGCGCACGAGTGTGTAACGTACACCAAAGTGTATTTGGGAGCGCTTGAGGACCCCCAACAACAGATGCCGATAGATGAACCTCAGTTCAACCTTTCTATCATCTCCAATGACGTGGTAGTACAGGGAAGCTTGCCAAAGTCGTACAAGTTGGATGGAAATGAGGTAGTCATTGCCCATTGGTCGGTACTGATTAACTGTGAAGAAATACAATATTGGAAAAACTATCATCTTCACTGCCCTGCTATTGCCGGAAATGTTGATTACCACAACAGGACGTTTGCAAACTACTTTGGTCAATGGGTAAGGTTATATGTGTATATGTCTTTTTTTTATTGCCATTTTCCTTATATAGCATGTGTGTACGTACGTGGTTTTGTGGTTTCTATGTTCATAATTGCTTGTGTGGTTTCTTATCGTTTTCAGATGAACCATGTAGCAAATGATGGTTGCCCAGAGTGGTCAAACGAATTGAGGGTCCTGGCGATGAAACCGATAGCTTCAAAAGTTTACTCGATGTGTCAGATCAATGGCGTGAAATTTATATGTGAAAATCGAGACGACCGACTGAAAACACAGAATTGTGGGGTGATGGTCCATGGTGGGCAGGATGGCGTTGACTATTACGGTGTCCTTCATTCAGTAGTTGAACTAATTTATGGGAACCGCATGAAAGTGCACTTGTTCAAGTGTAGATGGTTTGATACTAGCCCGGAGAACACAAGGACCGATCAGTACGGAACATTTTCGGTGAATACTGCTACTAGCTGGTATGAAGATGACCCTTTCGTTCTTGCCTCATCAGTAAAAAAAAGTGTTTTACCTTGACGATCTTCTTAACAAAGTCCCGTGGAAGGTGGTTAACCATGTTGCTCATAGAAACATATACAGTGCTGCCACACTCGGTGAGACCGCAGATGATGAGGAAGTTACTGCATACCAAGAGCCGAACGCTTTTGACATTCCGGAATCATCTACGATTCGCCTTAATAATGTGAGATCTGGGAGTGTGGTTCGAATTACTGGAGGAGAACTTCTCGATGTTAATCCACATGAAGTTGACGCTGATTCAGATGACGAGGAGCGACACATATTGCCAGAGGTTACCTATGAAACCGAGTCAGACTCAAGTGATGAAGATGATTACGATTATCATCCTTAGTACGTTAATGATGTAGTTGGAAATTGTAGTCGGAAATTGTACGTAGTCGGAAATCGTGTTGGAAATCGTAGTCGGAAATTGTAGTAGTCGGAAATTGTAGTCGGAAATCGTAGACGGAAATTGTTGTCGGAAATTGTAGTCGGAAATTGTTGTCGGATATTCGATCTTCGGGAAATGTCAACATTACCAACGACTTAAACTCGTTGGTAATGTCATTACCAACGAGTTTAAGTCGTTGGTAATGTCATTACCAATGAGTTGCTTATCAACTCGTTGGTAATGTCATTACCCACGAGTTAACTCGTTGGTAATGTCATTACCAACGAGTTTAAGTCGTTGGTAATGACATTACCAACGAGTTAAACTAACTCGTCGGCAATATTGTCTGGATATGCAAGATCCCAGCTCGAGCCCGAGCTTCATTTCTGCTTATCCTCTCCTCCTCCTCTCCTCCTCCCAACGAGATTCCGGCCATAACCCAGCTCAAAACTCTCTTCCTCTCCTCCCCTCTCCCCTCCCCTCACCTACTCTCCCTTCTCCTCTCTCCTCACTAAATATCCCGATTTGGTTTTGAATTTCCTCTCCTCCGATCCCCTCCTCCTCTACCTCCTCCCCTCACCTCCGTCGCTCCACCATGGCAGGTCCTCTCTCTCTCTCCCTCTCTCTCTCTCTCTCTCAATTTTTATTTATTTTTGTGTATGTGTATATATACGTATGTACATATGTACGTATGTGGGAATGTGTATATATATATATGTACGTGGAAATTAAATTTAATTAGGGTGATATGTTGGAAATTTATATGCAATGTATATGTGATGTATATATATATATATGTGTGAAAATTATGTGATGTATATATATGTGAAAATTCTGTATATATATATGTGGTAATGGATGAATATGTGATGTATATATATGTGAAAATTAAATTTAATTAAGATGCATGATGTATATATATGTGTGAAAAATGTGGAAAATTAATTAGGGTGTGTGATTTGGAACATATGTGATGTGTATATATATATATGTGTGTGAAAATTAAATTAAATTAAGATGCATGATGTATATATGTTAATTTAGGTGATATAGTTGTTAATTAATCGTATAAATTAAGGTGGAAAATCGGGATCGGAACGGTTTGGAACCAGAACGGTTTTAAACTGGAATCGGGCGGAACCGGAACCGTTTGGAACTGGAACTGGAACTGTTAGTAACTGGAACCGTTTGAAACCGAACGGTTCCAGTTCCAAACGGTTCCGGGTTCAAACGGTTCCGGTTCCGCCCGGTTCCGGTTACATTTGGTTCCGGTTCCGATTTGTTATAGAACCGAATCCTTATGACTATTACGGTGTCCAGGAGGTTTTGCCGCAAATTGGCTTCGGAGAGGTTCTCGAAATAGTGGAGGGAACAATAGTCAAGCTTCCTCCTCACCCGCAGTTAGCAACACGCGCAGTGGGCCAATGATGAATGCTCGCACGAGAGCCTTGCTAGATGCGCGAGCTGAGGAGGAAGCTGCACGACCAAGAGCCGTGCAACCGGAAGTCGAGCCTCGAGGCTCAGTCAGCAGACGCTCAGTCAGCAGACGTCCCTCCGTCAGCAGACCCTCAGACGAGCGACAGTCAACGGGGGCATCAGAAACTCCCTCAATCTGAATGCCCCATATTCGCCCGGTGCCTACTCCCGTTTAACGGGAATCATCTGAGGCACATGGTGGTGCTGGCGCCTCATCGTCCAGGCCTCATCTATCTCCGCCGTCCGGTCTCTTCCTACCCGACGAGATTCCTGTGATCCCTGAATTCGATGATAGGGGGATGCCTGTTTATGTTGAAGGATGGCCGGAGTTCCTGAGCGTGGAGGAAGCGTACAACTTCATCCCGTTCGACCCTGTGTATCTTTGGAGTGTGAGGTGCACCAACCAACAAACAGACGATGCATGTAAATTTTATTTAACATCAGATTGATTACTTAATTATTACTTAAGACTTACGATAGGTTCAATTAATGATATCAATTTGTTGACATTGTATTATTAGGCAATTTCGTTAATGGGACTGGAAAACGGAAAGGGGCTAGAGGCACCTGCACCGGGAAGAGACTTGAGCAGGCCACCGGGGGAAGGAAAACGCCCATAAGGGCCAATGAGGATGGCGAGGTGATCGAGGCATTTGACACCACGCGAAAATATGTCAGCATGGCTGGTGCGATCGTGCGGGACAAGGTCCCAATGCTTTGGCCAGATTGGGAATCTGTGCCCATCTACGTGAAGATGCAAGTGCATAATGCACTGAGTGTGAGTTAAATCGTATTTTCATTACGTAAATTTTAGATTTATTAATTAAGTCCGAATAAATATATAATTTTACCTTTTATATATTCATATTGCAGGTGTGGTTTGACGTGGATGAAGTTCTTATTCACACGTGGGTAGAGCGTCAACTACATATGAGGTGATGTGCTTCGAGTTATTTGAGTATATATCGAGTTAAATTTTTGTTTATCAAGTGTTTTAATATCTCTAACATTTTTTCCTTATTTTAATATAGGTATAAAGAGTGGAAGAACGAGCTTTCTTCCCATTACACTGTATACAAGGAGCTAGGCCGAGGTTCTACCCCTAGCGAATTCCGGTTTAGGGAGTACGAGTGGTTGTGGTTGATAGCCCACTTCGAGCACCCCAAAGCTCAGGTATGCATCCTTAATATATCTTACAAGCCTAATGTATCGTATCACATTGAAATAGTTAGTTACTAATTTTTTTTCATATGTTTATCAAACAAGACGATTTCGAAGACGAACCGGGCGAATAGATTGAAAAACACCAGGGCCCATCATGCAGGTTCACTCAACTATTTGGGTTAGTCGACTAAGGTGCAGCAACAACAAGAAGTGAACCCGTTGGTGTATATTCATCAGAAGTTCTATCCGCAGTGCCCTGAAGAAGCGGTAACTCTTTCGCCTCTCCATGTGTTAATAAAACTATTTTTCGATATTAATTTATTTTGTTAGCTAATACGTTATTCATTTTCGCTTTTCAATTAGGCGAGAGTGGAGGAGGCGACCGCAGAAGTGACCATAAATATAGCTCGGACTAACCATCCTGACTGCTCCGAGGAAGAAGTCACCCAGTATGCCTCTCAGATCGATCCGCTTGATCGCCCTATAGTGGCTCAGATCATGGCAAAAGCGTGCGGGACTGGAAAGAATACCTACTACTGTAGGGGAATGGGCTCGGCGAGCGAAGGAGTATTGAAGAGCACTTCAGAATACTCTACCGGGTCAAGAAGTTCAACTTCTAGTCGTAACCTCGCAGCGGAGCTTCAGAGGACGCGGAGGGAGTTGGAGGAGCAAAAGAGGCACGCAGCCGAACAACAGGAAATCAAAGATGCCGAGTACCAAAACCTGGTCCAGACTCAGACACAGATGTTCACATGGATGTGGACGATGTACGAGGCTCAGACTACCGGACAACCGTTCCCCACACCTCCCCCGGTCCCTCCGTTCCCTAGTTATCCACCACCACCACCGCACCAGTCAACGCCAGAGCAAGACCAAGGGTAGCCACCGGAATTCAAATGAGTACATGGATTACTTCGACCCTGACCCGCAAGTTCCTCGACCCTGACGTGTAGTTGTAGTTAATTTTCGTATCGTCGTTGCTATTTGTATTGTACGTTGGACATTTATGTGTACTGTTGAACTTGTATGATTGTACGGTTTATGTTTTTTAATGCAGGTTCTGGAATTGGGCCCAATCCAGAACTGTGTTTTTTTTTCAAAATTTTTCCAAGCATTGCCAGCGACATGGACCTAAGTCGCCAGCAATGTCTTCAAATTCCGGCCACGGCGGCGCTGACATTGCCGGCGACTTGACATTACCGGCGACTTGAGTCGCCGGTGATGTTTAGGACATTACCGGCGACGGCGTTTCCCGTCGCCGACAATGCTATCTCCGGCGGGTAATTTCCGGCGGAAAAAAAAACAAGGCCGGCGACTTAAAGTCGCCGGCAATGTCTCTTAATCCGGTAGTGCATGTTAAGATTACGGTGGCGATGGAAGTATGTACCATACTCTGATACCGGCTCAAGAGTACTTGTCCCGACAAATGTTACCAAACGGGTCGAGACATCGAACATCCTAAATTTCAACTAGCAAAACAGCCACTAATTACACGGCTGTCTACAATGACTGCATCTTTGTTAAAGTCTAGTACATGGGCTAATTTAACAAATATTGCCTTCATGTTCTCAAAATACATGCTTTCGATTTCTTCTAGTGGCATGCTTATGTCCATTATGCGTCTTAGATTAGGTAACCTTGTTTAAAAGACCTTGCGTAATGCAAGAGGTCGTTATGTCTCTATTCAGCACCATGAATGTGAGCTGACATGATTGTAATTGTTTTAAATTTAAATAAAATTTTCTATCTTTTCACCTAATAAAAAATAAAAAATGAACAAGGTATGTTGTGATAGTTTTTCTTTTCTTTTCACTGACTATTGTATAGGCATATCTTTTGAAATCTAACGCTTTTGTAAGAATTGATCATACTAAAACTTTTTCCTTGATATACTTTATTTGTCTTCATTTTGTATTTTTCTCGTGCACAACAATGTTTATCTCAATGCTTAGTTCTCAATCAGAAATAATTTTGGTTCTTATACTTATCAAAAAGTACTATTAAGCTTTTACCTTTCATTTAGAGACAATTAATGAGATTTGAGGTTAAACGTACATTTTTTTAAACATAGTTCTTCATTTGAGCTTTTCCGTACCTTTCTTTAAGACGTCATAGACACATAGTTTTGTATTTATGATTTTCCTTTCTTTTAGATAACACTACGTACCTATATATATAAGGTTGAATCTAGTAGCCTTATATGTACATTTTGTGATGTTAATTTCAAAATTACTTATTATACCTTGTGATTAGAGAGACGTGGATTTTTTATATCATTTTCAAATTCTTGAATTATACCTCCTAATTAGGTTGATTTGATGTTCTTCAATTGGTGTTTTTTGTTAGGTTTATTTATATTTATTTTTATTTAGTAGGAGAATTCAAATTTGAATGTAGAATAACAATTGTAATTACAGAAAATTACAATTTATGATATTTAAATTGTTTCCTAATTTTAATCTGAAATTTTTATCAAATGACACAATTAAAACAAATAAAAATTGACATGACTGCGTATAATATAGTGAATTAAAAAATAAGACCTAGATTAAAATGTCTCATAAAAAATGTGTATTCTACCCAAATAAATCGGAAGCATCTATTTACACCTCCATATTTATTATTTACACCTCCTTTAAATTTTTGCCTACTAAATTTCCGGTAAAGTTTTACCCATGTTTATCTCTCTTTCATCGGGCAACGTTCTTCCCATTCTCCGGCCTCCTCATGTTCGTTCTCTTATTGATACAAGTATTTGATTAGCTTCATATATATCAGACCACTCACATCGAAACTCAATTGTAAAACTGAAGTTTTTGGGTAGGTTAGCGATAAAAATAATTTTTACAAATTTATGAACTCCCTCAAATTACAAACCCTAAACCAAATTCAAAACAGAAGATCATAATTAAATCAGAGGGTATAAATTTCAAAACTACGTACTAATGACCTTGAATTCTTATTTTGCACAAAATAATTGACTTATACTGGTAGCAAAATAAATATTTCGATAGTATGGTAGCAAATTAAAGAGTAAAACAATCATGAACAATAATCTCTACCTAAAAACTAAAAAGGATGATTGCGATCAATCTTATAAGATAAATAGTAAAAAATGTAAAAAAATAATTTAGACAATATTTAATTATGTATTCATAATTAAGTTGCGGCGTACTCTCCTCAAAATTTAGGTAAGAGCTCTCATGTTGATGTTGATGTTGATTATGAAGATTCATGGCTGTAGTCTTTTTTTTTTGTTGACAAGGGGATAAAATTAAATTTTAAATGTTCTAAACAAATTAAAAAATATAATTAACAATTTTAGAGATGTATATAGACGAACTTTAAATCACGCCTGAAAAAATAAAATAAAGATTGATCGTGGAAGCCCCAAATGCGTTTGGACAATTTGGGGCAAAGCCACACAAAAACTTGGGCGAAGAGAAAAAAAATAGAAACGAATATCCAGTTCCACACAGAGAGCGATCCTCTCCCTCCCTCTCCTCCGGGTATCCCATTCCTTCTATGCTCCTCTCTCTCTCTCTCTCTCTCTCTCTCTCTCTCTCTCTCTCTCATTTCTAGATAGATGGATAGATAGATGACACAATCGATATGGCCATTTCCCACTTGCAGCATTCATCTTCCTCTCTATTAAATTAAATTAGCCCCTCCAATTCTGACCCGACCCAATTTCGAGACCCATTTCCGGCGAATGCTCCAGTATCACACAGTTACCCGATCTCCCAAACCCTAGATTCCCTTTGACTGGGTTAAGAATTGATAGGGTTTTATGTCAGGGGCAAAGCCGGCCGCCGCGGAGCATGTCGGCTTTCCCGCCGCCGTGAAGAAGCCGCCACCGATCACGATGGATCACGTGCTTCTGGCTCTGCGCGAGACGAAAGAGGAGAGAGAGCTGAGGCTGCGTAGTCTCTTCAATTTCTTCGACGCGGCTAATCTCGGCTACTTGGACTACGCTCAGATCGAGGCCGGGCTATCGGCGCTTCAGATTCCGCCGGAGTATAAGTACGCCAAGGATCTTCTCAAGGTTTGCGACGCTGATAGAGATGGAAGGGTCAATTACCATGAGTTTCGACAGTACATGGATGATAAGGAACTCGAGCTGTATAAGATTTTTCAGGCCATTGATGTTGAACACAACGGTTGCATTCTACCCGAGGAGCTCTGGGAGGCTCTCGTCAAGGCCGGTATGCCGGCCACATTGCCCCATTGCTTTTCGAATATTGATTGTTTAAATTTGTGCCAATTGATTTCAGAATGTTAGGGTAGGATAAGCTTTAGTAATGTGGTTGTTTTGTAAAGCATGTTCTTCACGTACTTGATGAAACCATAGAGCTGTGTGTTTGTAGTAGGATGAGTTTAATTTGTGTAGTGATGAAGTAGGGCAGGTTGTGAGTTTGTCCATTTTATAAGCTTTGGCAGTTTTCTGATTTGTAGGGATTGAGATGGACGACGAGGAGCTTGCACATTTCGTGGAGCATGTGGATAAGGATAATAATGGAATTATAACTTTTGAGGAGTGGAGAGATTTTTTGCTGCTTTATCCACAGGAGGCGACGATTGAGAACATATATCATCACTGGGAGAGGGTGTGCCTTGTGGATATTGGAGAGCAGGCTGTTATTCCGGAAGGTATTAGTAAGCATGTTCATAGGAGCAGGTACTTTATCGCTGGGGCAATTGCGGGAGCTGCGTCTCGTACCGCTACTGCACCTCTTGATCGCTTGAAGGTCGTTTTGCAAGTTCAGACAGCACGTGCATCTGTGCTGCCTGCGATACAGAAGATTTTTAGGGAAGACGGTTTTTTTGGGTTTTTCCGAGGTAATGGGATTAATGTTGTCAAGGTAGCACCTGAAAGTGCCATCAAGTTCTATACTTATGAAATGCTGAAGAATGTGATTGGGGATAGTATGGGGGAGGACAAGGATGATATTGGTACTGCAGGTAGACTTTTGGCTGGTGGTGCGGCTGGTGCAGTGGCCCAAACTGCAATCTATCCACTGGATCTTGTGAAGACTCGGTTACAGACATGTGTTTCAGAAGCTGGAAAGTGTCCTAAATTGGGGACACTAACAAAGGAAATACTGATTCATGAGGGACCTCGAGCCTTCTATAAAGGTCTACTACCATCTCTTCTTGGGATAGTACCATATGCGGGTATTGATCTAGCGGCCTATGAAAAATTCAAAGATATGTCAAAGACATACTTTCTTCATGATAATAGTGGTATGATTCGTAGTTTGGGTTTTCTTTTGTTTGGTTATATTTCCTTCAATTCTTTTTTCTGATATTAATATATCATGTACCAACAAGCATTAAAGCTTTTTCAATTTCGTGCAGATCCTGGCCCTCTAATCCAACTGGGCTGTGGGACAGTCTCCGGAGCTCTTGGAGCAACATGTGTTTATCCATTGCAAGTTATTCGCACCCGGTACAACTCTATTGCTGAAGTCTTCTGCTACTTTGATCACTTTTTACTATGATATACTAAGCCTTTCCTGGTGAATTTGCTCGGGTGCTAAATTGGTTCTTTAATACTCAGAATGCAAGCTCAACATTCGAATACAGCAGAAGCTTACAGAGGAATGTCTGATGTATTCTGGAGAACGCTTGAGCGTGAAGGGTATAGAGGTTTCTACAAGGGATTGTTTCCAAACCTTCTCAAAGTTGTGCCAGCCGCAAGCATTACGTACATGGTATATGAAGCTATGAAAAAGAAACTAGATCTATAGTGAATGTGGTAGTTCTACCTGATGGTAACTACATAGATCTTGTAGTTAGACATTGCGTACGTGGTGATGATGAAGAAAATAAGAATGGGATAACTGATTATGAAATCACAAGAGCCTGTAGTCACTCCTGATGGTAACTACAAAGGTCATGTAGTTAGAAATTGCATTCATGTTCATGATGATGATGATAAGTTAAACGAGATTACTAATTCGGTAGGTGATATGGTTGTCATATGACAAAGGTATTCCCCTTGAGGATGGGGGCACAGATTTTCAGTTTTGTAGTTGGGAAGTTATTTTTGACTCGGAATTATTATATAACTTCATTTTGAGAAACAAAGATACAGCCACATTCCAAATTTGGTGGCAAAGGTGATAGTATGGTAGTTATCATTTTGTTATATTCTCTCTTTGTTACACATCAGTAATATATATACTTTGGTAAATTGATGAGTTCTATCATTCCTTTACTGTGTTCTGGTGATAGTGGCACAAAATTCTACCGTATTACTCTGCAAGAAAGCGAAGCGCTACACATACCATTATACTAAGCAATTCCGCATTTCTAAGTCTAACTAGCAAACCAGGATAACATTGAGTTATCAAAATCTGATTGCATCATCCTTTAACTAGTCAGGCGCCTTCTATATTCATACGACATTTTCAGATCAGGGTCTACGCCTCCGACCTGCCCATCAACTATCAGCTCACGGTTTACATTGTTGTTGTACCACAACCTCGCTTGGAGGGCAGGATCAAGGAAGTAGAGCCGGAAGTGACACATGCTCGGAAAAGAAGGACTTTGGGTGCTAGGATCACAGTACGCAGACCGCGACCTAAGGCTCAGAGGATGTAACCGGGTTATGCCTTGCCTTGTGTCACATCTATTGCTCGGCAACAGCTGAAGAGTTGGGCTCTTCGGCCCCAGTCCACCTAGTTGCTCGTTACTTGATGCCCAAGAATAAGGCATAGAAAAGGGGTTGCATTCAGGTCCACTCCATAGCTTCGACTTATATGCATGCCCTAGACTCACCAAACTTACTGGAATAGCTGGTGTTCGTTTAAACATGAAATACAACATCTATCAAACAATCACAACTAATATTCCCAAATTATCAATAGCTTGTGTCACAAATAACATGATAGAGCCATATGTAACGGCAAATAGATGGTGTAGTTTCTAGTAGAATTCCAACTAGAGTCTTCAATATTTGATAGTTTGGTGTTCTGGATAGTGGGGGAAACTAATTTTTTTAACACTTATATCAACCACGGAAGAGAACATGATCATTAGTAACTTCGAATTCACAAGATTCTTTGTAAGTATAGTTGTTAAGTTTAACAAGATATGATGCTATGCATAATTCGGTTGTTGAAGCAATTATTGTTCAATTTGTCCTACTGGGTGGGGAGATGCGAAGAATAAAATGCATATAATGGGAACAACACGGTATGACTAAATATATATTGGACTTTGAATCTTTGATATAATGATATAGGGTAAAAGTTTTCATTTGTACTTGGATTATAAGATCAGTGTAATCTAAAGGGAACGACATTGTATGACTAAATATATATTGGACTTGGATTATAAGATCAGCGTAATCTTTAGAATGATGTTCACGATGACATGTAAGGGTAAAAGTTTTCATTTGTACTTGGATTATAAGATCAGTACGATGGTTTAGGCAAGATATGAGTTTAGCTATCCGGGATTCAACAAGTACGGGGTTTTAACAGAAAAGATCTCGGAATTAGTGTGTGTGGTACAACCCACACACACACGGGGTCAAAAATGTCAATACTCTCCCCATTTAGTTATCCGGGATCTAACGGATACGAGGTTTTAACACAAAAAGTTTCGACATTAGTGTGTGTAGTACAACTCCTTATCAACAATAGATAATTCTGAACTTTTCTAATGTGAGATTCCAAATGGCTCAAATATAAGTCAAACTTTTCCAACAAGATTAACTTGTATTTTGAAGAAAAAATAAAAAAACAAGCTAAAATTGTTGTATGAGCATTGTGTTTGGCTCAATTTTTTCCCAGCGAGTAGATGTGTACTAGTTCTAGGTAAACCACGAACTGTCTCTTTTATGCGTACTTGGCGTGTCACTGCCTAAGGCAAAATGTTGATATGCGTTGCGCCGCTACTAAACTTCTAAAAAGCGATTGAAGCAAGAGGAGCACCAACCTCTCTCGATGAGTTTTTTTTGCCTAAGTGACTTAGGACTTATGGTTTTCATGTCTCGCTGTTGAACCACGAAAATCGATACTTCACAGCTCTTTCGGTGCAAGACAGAGCAATCTTCTTGGCAAGTGTTGAGAACAATGGTTTGTGACTTCTTTGACCGCCGAAAACCTTCACGCTCCTTCTGGTTAGACCTCCTTTGATCATCGTCGTCTGATAATAGAGGATCTTCGAATCCATCACACTCCTTCGAGTGAGAATTCTGGATACGCCATCACCGATTCTCTCACGATGAGAGTTGTATTTGTCGAGGCAAATTGTGTGACTGTAGAAGTGCCTTTGATATGTCCACGAAGCCTCAATTTATAATGATTGGTCAAGCATATCTCCTGCTGAAAAGAGTAAGTAATCAGAATCCCTGAAGGACTAAGATTACTAGATTCACTAGATTTCATTCTTTCTTGCTCAGCAAGATATATAGCAAGATCATCTTGATTCTCTTCCCAAAACAAGATTATTAAGAAGGTCACAGGAGTTGGCCTAATAAAATATTATTTTATGGTCCAAACATAGCCCCCCATGCCTCAAGATTAGGCCTAAGCGACGTTATCGAATAGGCCTTGTTAAAACGTTGTGTCGTTTTGAATCAAACAGTAACTCTGGCTAAGACGACTTTATTTGCCAACCAATCTCCTACGAGACTACAATTCTTGCGAGACAAACCACTCAACCTAACCTTCGGATTACTGGACCCTTCCGCCAATACAATGGTCGCCTTAAGTCTGTTGCAGAAGGACTCACTGCACCTTTCAGCTAAGCTTATCTGATGCAGGATGTAATTCCCGAGGAGCTTCATCCTGAGGTGAATTCCCAGGTCAACATGACCTTTGAAAGGAAAGTTGAAATTGAGGCAACAACTGAGAGTATTGAAATCTCTCACCTGGTGAGAGAGGTTCCCGCAGCAGACGAGGAAACAGGCAAAAATCAGGCGAGCATTACCCAAGCAGGAGAAACTCAAGCGAGAGAAACTCCTTGGTGAGAGAAAGCCAAGCGAGAGCCACCCATGCATGTGAGGCGCAGGCGAGCGGCGACTCTCACCTCTGTTCTTGTCGTCTGAGGTGGATTTGGCCACAATCAAAGCAACCCTTAAAGTATTTCCCGATGCTCAAGTGTCAGAAACGGTTCAACATGGGCTCCTCCCTTCCATTCTCCTCAAACGAGGAGACTCCCATATATGTTGAGGGTTTGATAACGAAGATGCCTACGAGTTCCACTGAGTAGGCTGCTTCAGAGACGTCTGTACCTCACGTTGAGACCACTAAAGTAATGAAAACTTGCATAACTCATGAGAATTATACCAAATTTTGGCCACAAACGATGGCCTTTACAGTGCTATCCCCCCAGTTTTGCTAGGCGACCGAGAAAAAGACAAGCCTCTCAAATATGTTGTCTACGAAAGCATGAAGACGAAGTCACTTGGTCCGGTGTATGTTTGTTTGTTGCAACTAGGACGCATCTATTTGTAAAGGTTCCCTATTGTTGCAATGAGACACTAAAACCTCTGCCCCACTGGGTGTGCCAAAATGTTTGGCTCGATTTTTTCCCAGCGAGTAGATGTGACTTTGTCCCAAGCGAGGAAAGCTTCGTAGTCGCTAAGGGTTTGAGAGCAAACACACTCGCAAGCCTCACTGAGCAAGATGTTTCGGCGATGCCTACATCCCTCGCGAAGACTACTGAGGTAAAACTTTGTAACGTTCTGAGACACTCAGGTGAGAAATGACACTCAACCAAGTTCCGCTCCCCCCCCCCCCAGCCTGTTTCGCTGAGCCATGACAAACCACTGACTGGTATCGAAACTTGTACTAAACAAAATTTATAAATTTTAACCACGGGTACCGGCCAGTACAGTATATGGTTGCCCCATAATTTTTCTAGGTGAGCGAGAAAACGAGCCTCTAGTGTAGGTTGTTTGCGAACTTAGGAAAACTAAGTTTGACAGTAAAAGCTATTGTAGCTTCTCGCATCGTTCCAAACTTGTCCTTGACCTCTGAAGATGATAACCCACAGCAGGCCGATGAGTTATACTCAAGGAAAGCTGTTGGTGGGTGCTTAATTAGAGCAACTAAGATACTTTTTACAGTAAGGATCCCCAGTTTGTTGCGTCGAGACACGAAAGATGGTCCCACTGGGTGTGCCGACGAGTAGATGTGTGCTGATTTTAGGTAAACCACAAACTGTCTCTTTTACGCATGCTTGGCGTGCTACTGCCTAAGGAAGAACGTTGATATGCGTTGCACTGCTACTAAACTTCTAAGAAGCTATTGAAGCGAGAAGAGCACTAACCTCGCTCGATATTTTTTTTTTTGCCTAAGTGATATGACTTATGATTTTCGTGTCTCGTTACTGAATTACGAAAATCGATACCTCATGACTCTTTCAATGCGGACCGCAGGAATCGGCCTAATAAAATATTATTTTATATTCCAAACACATTTATCTCCATTGGTGGGTTTTGCAACCTACAGTATAACTTGGGTGAAACATATGGGCGACGACTAATATACAATCTATCAAACTGCAATTTATTGAAATTCAATTCCTCAAACAAGCATCAACTTTCTTCCAAACTTGAAGAGTTCTTCAGAAAGGCTAGATAGAAATTTCGATTAACGAAGTACAAGTATTGCTTAACGATCAACATCACTCCATTCTAACCTGGATAGATCTCGAGCCATCAAAAGGTTAGAAACTACTCATACATCGAAAATGAAATTTGCATTGCTTTCCTAACTCGTACTATATTACATACAGAGTTGGGACATACATATGCAGTAACAAACCCGGAAGAAAGGCGTTGCCTTCCCTTTGCCTCATGACTTGCCGTTTGCCCCTTCGCTACTCCATCACTAAGGGCGGCGAAGAGGGTGGTGCAAATGTACTAGCTTGTAGAAGTTCTTCTACTTGAAACCATCGTCCTCTTTTTCTTCTTTTTCCTCCACATCTTCTCTCCCAAGAGCTTCTTTGGTGTTGGTGTTGGTGTTGGTGTTGACCTGTTGGGGATGATCAGTTGATCACAATGGCATTGAGAGTGTGAGTCTTCTTATCTATAGCTCCCCAAGTCCCCTCTAGTGCTTATATAAACACATTGACATGCTAGTTTCTCAAAGAAGGCAAAGCAAACAGATCAGCAACGTATTAAGAACCACATTTTATCAAAATGGTCCCCTTTAGGCATTATTCTCTTATTGGGTAAGTGCTGCTTTATTTTGCTAAGAATATTATCATGCTAGATCCCATTTGGTGTAGACTAATAAAGAGAGATGGCATGCAGTCCTACACTCCTTCTGCATGTGGGAAAAGATGAAGGAAAAAGATTATTAAACTTAATGGGTGGATTAAAATGATAGTTTACTGAGGGAAAAGTTGTTAAAAAGCAGTTGAGTAGAGAGTCCTAGAAGAGAATGTGGAAGCAGATTTGGTACCGTCTATTTTGCAGCACAATGCAAAGGCTTGTGAGAATCTAGGTGGCCAAACTACTTAGTGGGGGAAGCAAATGACTGTTGTGACCTAACTAAGAAGATTAAATATGAACCAGAGCTAATCTTTTGTAGACAAGACATAGACTTAGATAGTCTTTTGTAGTCAAGGAAGAGAGTCAAGAGACCTAGCTAGATAGTGATAAGTTATGAGAAGATCGAAGAAGAACCTAGAGAGCATGTGGAATAGCTTTGCTTTTGGTCAAGTTACTTTAGTCTTTGTGTAGCTGTAAGCAGCAATAATGAAATGGATTGAATCTATTCTTAAGAATTAAGTGCTAAAGAGATGTTCCATTGTGGAAAGGCTTGTGTCTTATCTGTATGTGCTCGACTAGTAAAGAACTTTCGATGATTAATGGTTTGATCTAGCAAGGTTTCTATCCGGTTTAACTTAAATTGGACAATCGTGAATTCGATACTCAAAATCTTCTACCAAATATTATCTCTTTAAAAACAAATACAATTTTTGTATGAACTAATCTCAATTTAAGCGTTTAGACCACAACAAAAAATTAACAATTTTTGTTACTCGAAAATTTTACTTTGAGGCATCGCGAACTCGATTTTAGAATTTTACTTTTGAGTCACGGAGAATTGAATACTATTCTTCGGCGGGTGGATCAAAATTAAGGCATACCTTCATATTTGATTTTTAGTTTTATGTTAATTATTTGTGTCTTGCCAAACTAGCAGAGGCGGGTGGACGTGCCGGAGTGGTTATCGGGCATGACTAGAAATCATGTGGGCTTTGCCCGCGCAGGTTCGAATCCTGCCGTCCACGGTTTTTTGCAATCCATTCTTTTACAGTCCCGCCCGACATTTTACAATTTACACTTCTCCTTTCTCAGAATCTCAGGTCAGCTCTAGAGAGCCAGACACTCGAATCAAATCCAAGTGAATGAATGCCAATCTCATCACCCTAATCAAACTCTGCAAAACCCCAAAACAACTCCTCCAAATCCACGCCCACACCATCACCACCACCAACTCCACTCTCACCCACCACAAAATCTTAACCCACATCCTCCACTCCTTCATCTCCTTAAACCCTAAACCCTCAAACACCACTACCTCACTCACTTACGCCCTCTCTCTCTTCAACCTCATCCCAAACCCAGCCACCTTCTCCTACAACAACATCATCCGAGCCCACACACTCTTCTCCTCTCCTCTCCAAGCCCTCCATCTCTTCTCTTCTCTCCGCCGCCTTTCGCTCTCGCCGGACTTCCACACCTACCCATTTGCCCTCAAAGCCTGCGCCCACCTCGCTCCTTCTTCATTCCCAACCACCCAGACCCTCCATTCCCAAGCCCTCAAGTTCGGCTTCGCTTCGCATTCGTTTGTCACCAACACCCTCATCCATGTCTACTCTGTTTGCAACAATCTGGGTAATGCACGCAAGGTGTTCGACGAAAGTCCTCACAGAGATGTGGTCTCATATAATGCATTGCTCGATGGTCTTGTTAAGGCCGGTGAGGTTTTGAGTGCGCGCAAGGTGTTCAATGAAATGCCTGAACGAGACGCAGTGTCGTGGGCGACTGTTGTAGCTGGTCACGCGCAGATGAATGACTGCAACGAGGCGATTGTGCTGTATGATCGGATGATCGAGGAGGCGAAGATTCGGCCCAACGATGTCTGTGTGGTGTCTGCTCTCTCGGCGTGTGCACAGATAGGTGATCTTGAGCGAGGGAGAGGTATTCACGATTACATTAAACGAACCAGGACTGAACTGAGCTCGTTCTTGATAACAGCATTGGTTGACTTGTATGCTAAATGTGGGTGCATTGAGACTGCTATGAGTATTTTCGAGTCAAGCTGTGATAAAAAGACTGTGGTGACTTGGAATGCAATGCTTGTTGGGCTAGCAATGCACGGCCACGGCCACCTCTCACTGGAATATTTTTATAGAATGACAGAGGCTGGAGTTAAGCCTGATGGGGTTAGCTTCTTAGGGGTTTTGGTGGGCTGCAGTCATGGAGGTAGAGTAGAGCAAGCACAGAAGCTTTTCGACAAAATGGAAGCGGTCTATGGGGTTCCTAGAGAGCACAAGCATTATGGGTGCATGGCTGATCTGCTAGGAAGAGCAGGTCTGATCAAGGAGGCAATGGAGATGATAGAGAAGATGCCAATGGATGGTGATGTGTTTGTGTGGAGTGGTTTGCTTGGAGGGTGTAAAATACATGGTGATGTTGAGAGTGCAAAGAAAGCAGCAGAACATGTGATGGAGTTGGACCCTGAAGATGGTGGTGTGTATTCAATCATGGCCAGCGTTTATGCCAATGCAGAGAAATGGGATGATGTTGTCAAGACCAGAAAGGCGATTAGTGCTGATAAGAGGGTCAAGAAGATCTCTGCTTTTAGTTTGATTAGATTGAATGGAGTCACTCATGAATTTCTCGCTGGAGATACTTTGCATCATCAAACAGAAGCCATTTATTTTGTATTGGATGGGCTCTGGAAACATCAATTTGAATCATGCTAATTGTGGTTGAAATTTGGTATTTTGCTTTTGAATTGATTAAAAAGGCTTTAATTAGATCATCCTAGTGTTTGCTAAACGTGGTGCTTCATGAGGCTTCTAGTGACACTCTACGGTTTAATGCTTTGACATCTGTCCTTTTTGGGTTCTGAACAGTGATACGTGGCTCCAGAACTCTCTACTCGTTTCAGCAACTGTTGTCTTTCTTGTCTATCTTATAAATGGGACCATTATCCAGTAGCAATCGGAAGCAAGTCAAGAATCACTTCTGTCAACTTTGAGATAAAACTGAGATCTGGTAGCGCTACTGTTGAACACTTTGGTTTCAATTTGCATCACTCTGCTGAAGATCATGGCGTTTAGATCAATGGTATGTGGGTTTGTGTCACGTTTTCGATTTAGATTACTATGTTTAGAGCTCAGATTTTGGTGTTCATTTTGGAGTTCACAGTTCACTTACCAATGAATTGTATGTCAAATGATGCAGAATCAATGGCAACGAATTGTGAATGGCTTAAGAGGATATGCAATCTCAGCCTCACCAAACATGAAGCTGATTCCCCTGAGATGGTATGCAACTTCAACCGCGCCGAAGATGAAAGCTTACAATCCAACTGCTAATTTCGCCGAGCAACCAAGCAGCAAGAAGCGCTGGGGAGATTTTGTGCCGGTGTATGTAGCGGTTGGGATGATAACAGTTGCGGTGTCGATAGGACTCCACACGGCCAAGCAACAGCTCATGCACAACCCCCACGTCTTCGTGAAGAAGGACCGGAGGGAGACGCTGCCGGAGGTGGTGGAGCCGGACCGCGTGCTGGCGGATGCTGACAAGTTCATGAAGAAGTCCTTTTTCAGGAAGGTGGCTCATGTTCAGGAGTTTGACAATCCAACAACTACTGATCCTACTCATGGAGATGTCTATGCTCAGCGGCCACGTGCCGTGACTCTCAAGTCTGTAGGAATTGATCCTAAAGAGGTTGCTGATCCTAAGTAGGTTGTGGAAGAAAATACTAAAGCAGTAGCTGTCTAGTTGAATTGCAGCGCATGCTCAATTTCTTTCTCCACTTCTGTTTTGTGTTTTAACCCTTAGTTTATGTTGTTTGAGTCACTATTCACTACCATTTTGATTGTTGTACAGAGGAGGGATTTGGGAGGTTTTTCATGTAGTGGTGGTTGGATTAATGTAACTCTTTAAACACATGTATATATTTTTCTGGAGTTGAAGAAATAAAGCAATTCTGGTTGACACAAAACACATGGCTTAATAGTTACAATGCTCAATTGCATCCATTAAGCCCAGTATGTGAGCAAACTTTAATGAAATCTGTTTGAAGATGCTGAAGATTATGTTCTTGCATCAATTCTCCATAATCATGAAGATTAAGATAGATATTTTGCATGTGTAATATCTAGTGTAATAAATGTAATATATATAGAGCATACTCTATATATTTTGAATGTGTAATAACTTTTGTAATATACACAGGATATTTATATATATATATGGTAGAATCACTTCGCCCTCTGGAACTTCCCTATATTATATATTATTACTTTCCATAATTTGTATCACACTACTTATATATACTTATATATAATGCCCGTCTGAGAATTCAAGAAGAACAAAATCGATATCTTCATAATTATCATAATATTTACGTACGAATATTAATTAGATAGATATATAAAGACATTTATCTTAAGAGATTGTATTTAAGATATTTTATTAATAAAAGAGATAGAGTTTTTCCTGATTACATATTTTCTCCACAACATGTTATCAGCACGCTTTTTGGGTTGATAGTCATCACCACCAAAAGAAAAAGAAAAAGAAAAATTAACCTTCACAAAGAGCTAGCATCACCGTCGGCCTCTTTCTCTCATCTCAGCATCCCTCACTCACGCACAAATTCTTCAACACATCAAGATTACTCGTCTTCCGAGGAATCGTTTCAGAAAGGTTTCTACCTCAACTCAATCAACAAGTGTAGCGGTCATACCGAACAAAACACACATCGAGGTAAATTTTTCTAAACCATCAATCTCTAGATCTAGGATCAAACTACTTACCGCAAAATCCTAGATCTAAGTTGATGATAATTGTAATATGAGTTGCTTTATATTATATGTTTACCTTAGTTCCTATGGATTTATTTCCATAGAGTATAAATGACGGTCCCGGGGAGTCACAGTTTATAAAAAAAAAAAAAAATGGAAGGAAAATCGATCATATGTGACAGTTAGTCACGGTAGCTGGGTGTGGTTTTTGCCACCGTTTATAATCGATTTTGTAACTATATATCATGGATCACGTTCTTATTCAATAAAACTTGAAAGTTTTTGTGATCGTAGTTTTCAATCGTTACTGATAAAACGTCTCTGTATGTTTTTGTAGATGACTTCGAATGAGCCAACTAGACCGGAATTCGACATCCTTGACCTTCAAGTCAAGGAATATCATTGTTGGGTCTCAGATGTGGAAACTACACTCATTGGAAAGAGACTGACCAACATTATCAAACCCCTTGGGCCTGGAATGAATCTCCTGCCCCCCACTGAAGAATCAAAATCTCAAGCCCTCATGTTTTTGAAGCGTCATGTTCATCTAACTCTTAAGAAGCATTATTTAAACAAAAAAGATCCCATGGTATTGTGGGACGTTCTGAAGCTTAGTTTTAACAATGTGCATGATGCACAGCTTCCTGAGTTGACTGTTAGATGGGAGCACACTAGACTTGTGGATTTTCCCAAAATCCAAGAGTTTAATCAAGCCATGCTAGACCTGCAGTCAGAGTTGAGTTTTTGTGGGGTGGAAAAATCCAAGAATGACATGATTGAAAAGGCGTTACAAACATTCCCAACCTCCATGAGCATTCTCGCACATCAGTGCCGAATTGAGTACTAACATGGGAGGATTACCACCTTCAGTGATCTCATCAATAGCCTTGCGAAAAAAGAGCGGCATCATGAGATCATCCTCAATAATAACTCAAGACTGGCTGGTACTAAGAAGCCTGGGAGTTACCAAACTGGAGGAAAGACCCGCAAAACTAAAAAGGTTACTCGTTCAGAACCTTATGCTCGTGGAAGACATGCTCTGCGTGGGGGTAGAGAAGGGCGTTGGCGTGGCCAAGACCATAGCCGAAATCTGACTTAGCATAGAGATCAGAACGCCAACTCCAACAAGGACCAGTCTGGTTCAATTTCTGATGGTCAACGGTCTCAACATTCTCAAAGATACGTTGGTTTCAAATGTGATTCTACTAAGCATATGCACAAACAATGTCATGTTAGTAGAGAAATCCAGAACATCTATAGGAGGCACAAGCAGTATTTGGCTCAACAATCGAATTATGCTGGAGATTTAGAGATGGAGGTTGACATCAATCTCGTTCTTGCAGAAGACAAGGGGAAAGACCTTGCTACCCCAGATTTTGATTAAGCCTCTGTAAAAGGCATTGTCTTTGTAATTTTTCAAGTTTTTACTTTTATTTTTCGCTTACTTTTTGGCCAAACTTATTAAGACGCGTGTCTTGTTTTTGATTAAAAACATCTATGATGTATTTTTGTTGGCAGTAATGAATATTTCTCTGTTTTTCGGTCTATGAAAGTGTTGAGAATGTTCTATTTTCATACAATTTTTATGTATGGTTCAATGTTTATAAGTATCTGGAAATATGAGATAATGATACGGCACAAACGTGACACAAAGGAGAGGATGTTTTTTTTAAACTTGGAGAGATTTTCGATCCATCAAAACTATCCCATGGGTTATTTTTTGACATTTTTCGATCAATCGAGAAAATGTACTTCGATCCATCGAAGTTTATCCTCGGGTCCTTTGGTTGAAAAATTCGATCCATCGAGACACTCCTTCGATCCATCGAAGGAATGCCTCGGGTCAACTTTTCGACCCATCGAAAATTGACATCGAAAATTTGATCTCGTTTTAGGTTCCTTCGATCCATAGAAGGAATTCATTCGACCCATCGAAGACATCATTCTGGATACTATTTTTTGACCCATCTAAGCTTTGCTTCGACCCATCAAAAAATGGTAACGAAAAATCACATTTTATTTTGGGTTCTTTGATGCATTTAAGGTTTTCTTTCAACCCATCGAAGATGTAACCCGGAATTGATGTTCTTAAATGAGTTTTTCGTCCGTATCATTGGCTTATGATGTTGTTTATACATCAGCTTTATTGGAAAAAGACGGAAGCCATGCCAACCTGGATTTCAGGACCAGATGTGGTTTTACATCGGTTAACGCCATGCCATGGGTTCCGCTGAAGAGCGTAGGAGACCCAAATGTTCGATAAATACTCGTTCAAGGAAGGGAGCGTGTTTGGCACAATATGATTCATCGATCATTGATACTCAATTCCATCACATGGTTATCATTGAGGGATGCCTTAGAGTTAAAATCAATTACTCATAATATAGAGATCTCTACAAAGTACAAATTACACTAATGTACATGAGAACATGAAATTTTAAGACCTATCGAACTTATCTACGTCGAAACTCCCAAACTTAGTAGCAATTGGCCTACATGAAAAGAAGTGATCCAGATTGAATTATGTTTACTAACAAAGAGAAAAGTAGTTGGGTTGGTGATGCCAACATGCCCAAGTGTAAAGCCTATCAAAATGGGTCTTTGTTAGAAAGCGTGGTAAGAATAAAGAGATTATACTCGCCTCATGGCGCAAGGTTTCTCATAACGCTTTGGAATCGACCACGATGAGATAAATTCTCTCACAATGGATGTCATTGCACTCCATTATTTTGCCAATTTATGTCAACATAATAAGGTACACATTCATATATGCGTTTAGGTGTAAATAGACGCATCCTAAAAAATTTGAGGAAAAAAAAAACCAAAATTGAAGACCCAAAATTTGGATTTCAAATTCCATTTATATATGTGTCATTTTCAAATTATATTATTTCTTTCTACGTTTATGAGTGAAAGTGCTATTATTTTAAATTTCATGTGACGATCTAAATTAACATTAAAAATTTAAAATATCAATAATCTAAATAAGAGAATTATAATTCATATCATTTAGAAACACACAAAAATTATAATTCTTATCATTTGAAAAGAGTTTTACTTTTTAAACTTCCTAATTTTCTCACTTGACCTCTTCCTCAATAATTTCTCTTTAAACTTTGGACTATAGCCTTAGGTGTTTCCTTTTAGAAAATTGAGCAAATAAAAAATCTTGGCATGTTATAGAATATTATATTTGTGTATCTAATTATGATAGATAAATATAACCGAAGATTTTTGTTAATAGTGATAATTATGTACTATTGTAGATAAGAATTAGTAATTATGTTAGTGACAATTGTGTACGATCGTAGATAAGCACATGTAGTTATGTTCTTTGATAATCTCCATAAACTACTTGCTGTGAGCTCCTATACAAGCAGCCCTCAATTATCAATGAAATATGACGGAAATTGTTTCCAATTTTACGTTTTTCTAAAAACGTTATCAACATGAAGTTCTAATCCAGAATTCGAGTTCGTGTAAAAATTCCAAAATCCTAGTCGAGACTTCATCCATTTGTCTCGAGTTTTGATCCTCCAGCGCGCCAAGTCGCGACTGCGCAACTCAATGCTACACCCGCGCTCCTCCTCCCCACTACAGTGCTCGCACCGATCAGTCGCTCCTCCTCCCCACATAGCAACCCGAGTTGCAACCAGGAAAATCTTCTGCGCACACAAACTGGGGAACCCAGAATTGATAAGGGCACCCAAGCTTTGCGAGCACCCACTACATCGCGAGACGAGCCCAGTCGGTCTGCAGCGAGCTTCTGCCTCGCTCCACGCGACGCCTAACACAGCGACGACCGCACCTCGATCGAGACCAGTCGCTCCGTCGCTAGCCCATCAAGCCTGACCGACCGCTCCCCGCCGATCCGACCAGTTCGCGCTCCCGTGGGCCTAAGTTGCAAGCCGCTTGCTCCTGCCCAAATGCACACGACCGAGGTCGAGTGATCCCGCATCGCGAACCATGAATACTCCTCCTCGCGTTGCCTCTACAATCGGTGCCTTCCGCCCCAGGCCACGCCTACGTACTCGCCGCAACCGTGCTTTTCGTCCTCTCGCGACGATCTTGTTCAAGCCGAGTCCAAACAGACAAGGCCAAACCGAGTCGAACGGTTGACCAGCAAGGACCACACACGTGTGGTGTGCATGGTTGTGTGTTTTACAGGCACGTGAAGATTTATATGTGATTTGAAATTCGTGTTTCTCCACCGATCCGAAATATTATTACGAAAATAATCAAGATGTTTCTTCTACATGTTCTAATTAAATTTACACAGTTAAATTTAATACATAATGCTGCGACATTTAATTTGGTTGTAATTTTATGCTTGATTGATCAGTATTCGAGAATGCATAAGAAATGGTCGGCGTGCGCAATATAAGAAGAAGAAAAAAGTTGAAAAGAGAAAATAATTGTGTATTCTAAGTAAGTAAGTTTTTCTAAGAGTTCATGTTTTCAATTTAAATTCGAATAATTATTTTTTTCGTAATTTTTTTTTATCCGGAGAATTTAGAGATTCGTTTCCTATTCTTCATTTTTGAGAATATAGAACAAGGTTTCTAAATCGACAATGAGAGTCTATATGAATCAAGAAAATTTAACATTGATTCGAACAAAAAAGTTCGTAAAAGCATCGATAACGAACAAAGAAAGTTCGTATGACCATTACCATCTTGGTTTCGGTTTAATCCAAATATCTTGGAATTATTAGTTGTCGAGGAAGTCTTTGAGACTGCGAAACAAATACATCTTCTTGTTTCTCAATATGTCATATGCAAAGGTTGTAATTTGCTATATTTGACTCTATAGCATAGAGTAGTGAATGGCGTTGAGAAATTTCTCACTCACAATGGGAATCTATGGAGTAAAGTTCACAGATCAAGAGGAGGTATACTATAGATGTTGATCTATGAGCATTGTTTGAACATTACAAGGAAAATGTCAAACGAGTTACAAAATACAAAGCATATAAAGATGCGAAAAGTGCAAGAGACTCACTATGCAACTAAAGAAGAAGATGAAGATAGAAATGACGTCAGTCTCATAATTACAAACTTCAAAACTGGTAAAGATCAATTGGATTTTGCAGATTTTGATTAGAGCATATATATTTTTCAAGAATATTATGTAAGAGTTATCATGCCTTAGTTTAACATTTGATGATCAATCAATGTTGTTATTTGGTTTAGCGCACCTTTTGATGTAATTCCTTGGCAAATGATTGATAAAAATAATGTTGTATTAACGTATGCTTGGCTATATTTCTGTATAAAGTACTCGATTTGCAATCTTTATGATCTTATTTTCAAATAGGGTTCACCTGAGTAGCTCATAATATCTAGAAAAATAGAATTTTGATAATAGTGTGCTTAAGCGGGCCTCGCCCCACCTACATCGATTTCTCTTAACCTAGTTATGAATGAAAAGAGTTATCCAAACGATAATAGAATGACATAATTATTAGTAAAGTCGTCCATGTACTATTGGGATTGTAAAATTGTTTGAATCCTTGAAAATACCACAAAATCGCATTAAGTGTGAAATTAGAATATGTATTAGTAGATCAACCAATTTCGATAGAGCTTTGTGAACAACTCAATAACGAACCATATTATGAATCGTATATGGTTAGAAAGCTATGGATGTCTAGTTTCCAAAACTTCATTCGGTTCCTTTATTATAGACGAAGTTATGCTTGTTTGAGTATACAAAGATCAGAAAACGATTTCCTGGAAAATCAGATGTTCTTAAACAAGCTCTGTATGTATGTATGTTTCCTGGAGAACATGAATGTCTCATTAATAGTGGAACCACTAAGACTATGTTGTGTTATATACAATTACTTATCAAATTTGTGCCTTGTCGATCATACGTAATTATGGTAATCACCGTAACAAACGCTATCTACATTCACAAGGATGAAAGAACCCTCATGAGGTCTAAGTTTTAGAGACATCACGCCAACGGATTCCATTCATATCTTATTGCGAGAATGGAAGTGCATTATTATGCATCACCTCTGATGATTGTGGAAGAAACCAAATATTAGAGAAACTTATGTGTCAGCCAAATGAGCTATGTATAACAACAGTTCAAGTTGATTGAATCTAACTAGGTCATAAGAGATGACTTCTAGATTTTGACACACATAAGCTTTGGCATAGCAAACTGGGACAACCAGATCATGACATGATGAGCCGAATCTTGAAATGTTAAAATAGATATCCCTTCTTTCGAGTGAAAGGAAGCAAGAACCAAGCAGCTGGTTCAAAAATGGATGGTGACGGGTACCCAGCGTGGTGGCATCGTCGACCATCATAGGCCATGATGCATAGCCAATGTCGTCCCCCCCCCCCCCCCACGATAACAATTAAACACGATATGTAGTGTCAGAATGCCCCTTGCTTCCCGAGTTAATGATGACTCTACGTCTGAACTAACATCCTCATTGGTTATGACAAACACTTATCAATCATTTTGTAAAGCTTGTTCTTTAACAAAAGTAAGGTTGAGACCATCTTATGTTAAAGACACTAAAGAAAATATTTCATTCTTACAACGAATCCAAAGGAGATTTTATGGAACGATTCAACCAACTAGCGGACCGCTTTGATGATATGATTTATGGTGTTGGTTGACATGCAAACACACTGATCATGTGTTGTGAAATCGTTCAATAGTAATGTTGCTTATGAATTCATATCTCAGATTATGTAATTGCGGGTTCACTACCCAGATCATCACATTCAGTCAATTTGACTTGATGAAGCTAGAGAGTTTACATCGAAAAAGTTTGATGATCATTGCACATCATTGAGATTTGATGATTGGCATCATAATCCAATGTATGTACAACCCAAATGGTCTCGCAGAAAGTCATGATTAAGGGACTACAATGGTAGCCTAGATATTGGTGATGAGCACCAATATTTTCTGCTAAGGGTTATGTAATATCGCATGCAGCTATACTAGTTCGTCTATGACCCACCACTATTCAATTTTGCGTTACAGCTAGTGACTGTGTGCAAATTATAATATCTCACACTTACGCATTTATGTGCCATAATTGCCACAACACACCATGTGGGTTCTTCGAGACGAATTAATATTTATGTTGGACATGAGTCTCCAACTGTGGTCCACTATGTAGATACTTTGACAGGTGATCTATTTATCGCTAGTTTTGCAGATTGTCACTTTGATGAGATAATCTTCCAGTCATTAGGGGGACATAAGAACAAGCATGTTTGATAGGAACGACAGGAAGTTTCGTGTCCTTACATTGTCTCATCTTGATCCCCAAAATGAAAAAACGTAGTAGTTTCGATGCCTGAGATGTTTCTTATATCTTTAAAGTGACAAGATTATATATTACTTGCTGCAAACATGCATGTAAGTATTCATGTCCCTGCAAGAAAGGACATGGTGTCACCCAAAAGAGTTGGATACGACGTTGTCACCATGGAAGGTGGTATAGTGACGATGCCACAAAAGTGGCATAATGGCATCATAGGCCTTGGGTGTAGAGAGCATGAGAGACCCATATGTTCGATAAATACTCATCCAAGGAAGGAAGCGAGTTTGGCACAATCTGATCCATTGATCATCGATACTCAAATCTGTCTCATGAGAATATTTGTGGATTGTGGTTATAATTAAAGGATGCCTTGATGTTAGAACAAATTCCTTAGAATATAGAGATCTCTACATAGTAAAAATTACACTAGTGTACATGAGGACATGGAATATTGAGAATGTTGTCGAACCACACTATGTTGAAAGTCTCAAACATAGTAGAATTGACCTACATGGAAAGAAGCGATCCAGATTGAATTATTTTTACTAATAAAGAGAAAGGTAGTTGAGTTGGTAGTTGGTAATGCCAACACACCCAAGTGTAAAGCCTCTCAAAATGTGTCTTTGTTAGAAAGTATGATGAGAATAAAGAAGTATATTGTCGCCTTATGGCACAAGACTTCTCACAACACTCTGAAATCGACTATGAGGAGATGAATTCTCTCATAATGGATGTCATAGTACTTCATTACCTTGTCAGTTTGGTAGTTTTCGAATAACTTGACGTGCAACTTATGAGCGTAGTTGTAAAGTATCTCCATGGAGATCTAGACTAAGAGATATTCATGAAGATCCTAGATGGACTTCATTTACGTTCCAAATCAAGTGGCTCTTAACCACAGAGCGTGTTTCCAATGAGATTGAAACAGTTACTAAGTAATTATATTATTGGGAAGGGATATGATGAACTATACCCATGTGTGTTGATTCAAAGGATAAGTTCTGGATTTGCAAAGTATTTAAAATCTGAATTTGAGATAAAAGATCTTGGGAATATACAATTTTGTCTTGAACGAGAATTCAAGCACCATAGTGATGGAATTGTCCATCAATCAGCTTATACTATGAGATACTATGGAACTTTGATGATGATAAAATGAAGTTTAAGAGTACTCCTATGATCAACTGATGTCTTAACCCTTAGAGGGATCCATTTCGTCCAAGGATGACGACAAAAATGTGTTAGAGGCTAAAGTGCATAATCCAAGTACAATAGTGTACTTAGCATAATGCACAAGACTCAGCTTCACATTTAATATGAACTTATAAGCTAAATTTAGCTTTGCGCCCACACAACGCCATTGAGCTGACATAAAGATAATCTTTCGATACTTGAAAAGTATGCTAGATATGAGTTTGTTCTATCCCTACAGAGAGACGGCACGGAAGGTATACATCACTGTAATTAAGGAAGCAAGGATGTGACATGTGAAAATAGAATTGCTTCCTCCATCCCCTACACCAACAACCTTGTGATGTGTTGTTAGTGTTGCTGATATTGGGCATCTCTCTGCCCACACAAATGTAGTTCTCATAATGGTTATGTCTTTACCTTGGAAAACATCGCGATATCTTAAATGTCTACAAATTATACTCTTATAGCTACATCTTCGATTCACGTTGAGATGTTGATCTACGTGAAGGTATTAAGAAGTGCATATGGTTGAGTTCCATAGATGCACATATTCGAAGATGAAGTGGTTTAGAAAAAAACCATTGATTAACCTACATGTATTGATGAGGATAATGTTGCTTGTATCATAGATGAAGCTAGGTTACATCAAAGGCGACAACACTAAGCATATATCGCCCAAGTTATTTTACAAATCATCAACAAAAATTCCTCGAGATCATGATAAACCAAGTTCGATCTGAGGATAATTTGACAAACTTATTACTAAGTTAGTAGTCACATCCACATTTGAGAAGTATGTGAAGAGCATATGGTTGCTCAGTTTATATAAGCTACATGATTGTCGATATCAGGGGGAGATGCAAACTTCAGGAGGACTTTGGCATACATTGATACACATGAACGTAACTAAATGTGAAAGACACGTTGTACTCTTTTTCCTTGACCAATATTTTTATCCCAATGAGTTTTTATTACTTGGAATTTTTTAATGAGCAACATAGATAAGTGTCATATCATCGTTTATGACGATCTGCACTCTTTTTACTTGTACGAGATCACTTTTTCTCCTGCAAAAGTTTTTAGCTCGACAAAGTTTTTTAGGAGGCATCACAGAAGCATCAAGGAAGCATAATCTACCATAATCGGCACAAAATGGAGTGTTATAGAATATTATATTTGTGTATCTAATTATGGTAGATAAGTACGACCGACGATTTTTGTTAGTGATGACAGTTATGTACTATCGTTGATAAGAATTAGTAGTTATGCTAGTGACAATTATGTACCATTGTAGATAAGAACATGTAATTATGTTCTTTGATAACTGCCATAAACTACATGTGTTAAACTCCTATATAATAAGCCCTCGATTATCAATGAAATATGACCGAGAATGCTTTCAATTTTACGTTTTTTCTAAAACATGGCAGAAGAAAGAAAAAAACAACAAGATTATTTCAGATTTGGGGTTTGAACCCTCATTGCCTGCTCATTACCTTGTTGGGCAGTGTTGCCGATGTTCTCCATAAATTTATATTTCTACGTAAATAAGATCTTAAAAGTTTTATTCTAGTAAATCCTTTGTTCGATCTGTATATTATTGTTGGGGGGAGAATCAAGCTGATTAAGAATTCAGGTTGTATATGTACTGGAAATAAGATGATGAACCCTAATCCTTTTCTCCAGCATTTTTATTATTTCTTATATTTTTAAATACTAGGGAGCAGAATAAAGTTTCAAGAGTAACAATGAGAAATAATTGTATTCCTGGAAACATAGGATGATTACTCTAAATTATTTTTGTTGTTTATAATGATGGGCTTGAAACTAGAATTTCATGTGAACTGATATCATCGAATAAACTAGTTGCTTTTTGTTTCCTCAGATCTTGTTCTATGTACTCGTAATTAGCTCTAGCCTCCTTCCAAATATGATTATGGAATTTCTGGCCCCTAATTTTGCACCATTGACAATGACAACCAAATTCTTCCAACTCCATAATCATATTTACGTAGGTCGATCAATTGCAAATAGTGACTTCGATTTATACCAAGATCTGAAACTCTGAAACTAAAGAAATCAGACCAGATCATATATATCTCTATATTCCAGTTTTAATAAAAAGGGTGAATTTGAATGATAGAAAGAGATGAGATCAAATGAGAAACAGGGAGGTTCCAAAAAAACACTAAAACATTTAAAATTATGCATCCAAACACAGAGTTGAAGAATTATCGTATATGAAAGGAACTATTCGTGTTGATAGTTCTCTGTTGAGTCATTTTGTTCTGCCCAGTGCTCAGTATATTGGTTCTGCAGCGTCAAGATAATTTGTTTGCCCAGAAAAGCTTCAACACTGGCCATCAAACGAGCCCTAAACTGAAAACATTTCCAAGTAAATGTTTGCTTGGTCACTATCGAAAGCAACTATAACAGCTTCGTAGAAATGTCATTTACACTCCTGATGCATTACTGTTTTAACACAATAGGCTAAAAACACAGAAAAAATACCAACTGCCATGAACGACCTACAAAACAGCTAAGCTCAAAATTTCATGATAACCAAAGTGAAAGATTGTTAACAGTCCGCTACTTCCCACTCATTCACGTCTGGCTCCCACCCTCCGTCGAGGAGCAGCAGCTGTTTCCTTCTCGCTCTCGGCTGAGGTGCCTTCCTTCTCAGTCTCCTCTTTCTTCTCCTCCTCAGTCTCCTCTTTCTTCTCCTCCCCGCTTCCAGATGCTTCTGCAGCAGCGGTGTTCTTCTCAACCTTTGCCTACACAACAGAAATCAACATTTAGCAATAGCAACATTAACATCAAAATCAACCGAGGATAATGACAAAGTTGGTCTTCTAAGATGATTCGAAACTTACGGTTTTCTTCCCACCGAAAAGGATCTTGAAAAGTACTGTTAAGATGATAACAGCAATGGAGCCAATGATGCCAATCGTGAGATTGGGTTGATCCTCTGCCTTCTCAATGAGATCCTGCAAGAGATACTTGGTTATAAGGCTGCACCCCACAGATTCATCATCAAAATGGATTGAAGAAACGATAGGTTAATGACTTACAACTATCTTAGACTTGTGGGAAGCCAAGAAGGGCACGTCTGCTACCTGGTATAGAATGTCAAATACCTTCTTCTGCAGGGATTGAAAACTGATATTACTTGCTATACAAAGAAACCATTTTATAATTTAGCATATGCAATACCACAGGAAAACTAAATTGCATAATCATGTACCTGGACTTTGGCTAATAGCCCTTCTGACCTAGGAACATCTTCCTTATCCTTCTCTTTCTCCTTCTCAACTTCGAACTTTGGTTTCCAAAGGTGGTCACGGTATGATTGCGCTGCTTTCTCATCTTTTGTTATCAGAATGTTGTCAAACAATATACCATCTTGCATTGTCCAGATCTCAATGCCTACACCAGCAATAGGTTCAAAGTTGGGTTTCTCGAGCTCAAAGTAACTGGGGTTTGGAATCTCCTGAGGCTTCCAGATACCCTTGTAATTGGGGTTATCGATGAGTGGTGCATGCCATTTTCCCTTGTAAGCTGGGTTCCTCTTCATTGGCTTCTTCCATTCGCCGCAACCAGGAGCAGTGGCACACTTCTGGTTATCAATCTTGGGGGCTTCCCACTCACCATCCTCCTCATCATCCCAATCTTCTGGCTTTGTGGCTTCAGGGTCATCAATCTCCTCAGGCTCGTCATCCAACCATCCTTCAGGTTTCTCAGCTTCCTCATCTACAATTTCCATTGGTGCATCCTCATCCCAGTCATCAGGTTTTACAGCAGCGGGATCTGGGATTTTGGCTCTCTCATCCCAATCCTCAGGCTTCTTATCTTCAGGGTCAGGAATAGTCTTGGCAGGGATAAGTGGAGGCAGGAAATCTTCAGTTGACAAAAAGTTTGCCTTCCTCTTCTCCTCCCCATCCACCAGAATAACCAACTCGTTATCAGGTTTGAGAATGGCAGTGTACACATGAGAAAGTTTGTCGACTGGGACAGAGGGCGGGGTTGTAAGATGGTGCTCAACATACTCTCCAGTCTTGGGATTCTTATGCTTGAAAATGAAGTGAACCTTGTTTGTGAGACCACATTTGTCAGGTCCAAACATGACTGAGTAAGGAGACTCATTATCGAATATCTTGGGTTCCCATCCAGCTTCCTGGGGCCGAAGGTATTTCAGATAGGCACCACCACATTCAAGCCCATTCTGGAGACGAGTCTCAAATTGGAGGACAACAGTCCCATCCTGGAGACTCACAGGCTCATCAACCTCCTTAACAATCGCGTACTTCTTAGCTTTCTCACTCACCAGAAGCCCAAAATCCTCATGCCCTTCACTCTTTGAGTGCTTCCAGACACCTAAATGAAAATGAAAATGAAAATGAAAAAGAGAATATACATAAATACTCTATCACAAGAAAATACAACTTTCAAGCTGAATATAAGCACAAAATATCACATTTAGACATACAAGGAAATTTCTGGTTTCAACTATTCCATCTATGAATATTCCACCACAATATCATATTTAATGCATTAAATGCAGATAGACATGGTATATTACAGAAATACAGAGCATCTGATCAGGTTCGAGTTATGACTAAGACTCCCAACAGTTCCTTAAAGATGTATAAATCATGCACTACTAAATTTGAATTGTTGCCTTCCATATTACTGTTATCACAATTTTGATGATGCATAACAGCCCATACCTAAATCAAACTCTATAACCGACTCCGCCAGTAAATAATTAGTTACAAGTTTCTCTACTAAACGAATTCATAAACTCTTAAGCCACTATATTTTCACACAAATCATTTTGAGTTCCGTAAACACAACTCTAACATCACTCTGATCAATCAGACAAAGATCCAACAGATAACAACAACAGCACGAAATCTCTATCTACGATCTTTGAAATGACATACACACACTGACCTTGGTACTCATCTTTGGTAGACACGATCCAACGGCCTTCAAATGACTCGTCGAACGAATCGTAAAAGACCTAAAATCAGAGCAAAAAATCCATAAGCAAAAAACGTTGAGATTGAATCTGAGACTAAAAGCATTTATAGTAACGAAGCAGAAAACCGATTCAGAGATGCATCAGATCCGTTACCGTATCGTCGGAAGCAGAAAGCAGCTGAATAGAGAAGCAGGCGAAGAGTACGAACAGCACCGAATCGACGCCGGAGCGAATCTTAACCATCTCTAATCTCTTGTTTGAAGAGTCTCTCTCTCTCTCTCTCTCTCTCTCTGTGAGATATTGGATCTTTTTCTCGGGTCAGTTCTACATATAGATCTGTAACAACACTGCTTTCGACTTGCTTCCACCAATCATAACATGCGCCACGTTAAGTGGACCAATGGGGGTGAGCCACGTACGAAACTTGACGCATCGTTGCGTCCCTTGGGAGTTGCGATCTTTCTTCTTGTTGTTGGACCGGCTCGGGTTAGCCCAATTGACTGTCGGGTCGGCCGTTTTTCATTGATTTGTATTTACCTTTTTCTATTATAATCTCTTATTTTGATCACTATCAGTCATTTCTATTTGTGGAGTATGTGACCAACTATTTTGTATTTGAGGTCCCTTCTATAAATGAAACATTTAATGATGAATTGTTTTTCACCTTTTTGATCATCCATTATCTCATGTTCAAACGATAACAAATATGAAACAATCTCGATACAATATGCGAAAACGTTATAAAAAGATTATAAATTTTTGAAGAACAAAGAAAGAGATAACTTGCATGTGATCGAAACATAGACGTATTCGTTGTTGATATAACTCCAAGTATAGATACTGGAGTACACTGCAAGTTCGTATTATTTAGAGACTCCACTTTTTTTTTTATACAAAAGAGAAGAGAAAGGAACCAAAGACTAAAACCTCTACTACAGCCGAGACCTCATCTATCAAACAGGAAAGCACTCCTAGCGCACTCAGGAACAGAGGCAGTCCAAATCTGGTTGTTGCTTATTTTGTGCCCCCATTTTACAATCTTGTCAGCTACAAAATTTGTTTCTCTATAGATGTGATGAATCAAGACAGCTTCAAAGCCTTGCAGAATGCTTTAGAGACTCCACTAGTTGAGCTCAATTTTAGGTAAATGTAAATCTCCATATATCCTAGGTTCTTGTTCTTTTAGAGTGTGAGCAGAGATACAGCAGTACCTTCCTCAATGCCAGCAGCCCACAAATGAGTACGGTCATCAAGAACAACAGACTTGCCATTATACATCATTTCGAGTGACTTGTATTCGATATTAATGCCTCGACTCCCAAGGTGATCTTTGAACGCGCCCACAGTTATCTTCAGGGACAGTCAAGTGCCAGACAAAGTTGTCCGGCATTCTGTTGATAACATAAATTGACTTGGGGACATGAAGGACCGTACCAGCAGAAATGCTGTATTGTTGCAGAGTCATTTCATTACTTAGCCACACCTTGTTGTCTAGGATGTTCAAACACAGTTCTTGCATCTTCGGTGGGATAGCGATTCTACGCTGTTGCCAAACTATCGATTTCACTTGTGTGATTGTTGCGAAAGCTGGAATTTTAGAGGGAATTCTTCTCCTTCCCAGTAAAGCATCACTGGAGTGATCTACAAAACAGGGGAACTTGTCAGCGTAAAGACCAAAAAAATTTATCACATTCGAATTCGCTATAAAGTATTGAACTCTTACCGGAATCTCTAGGTATTCGTTCGTCGTAATAAGTTGATAAAGAACTATATCGATTGAACTGCTGATGATTAGTGATATTGTTCAGAGTGATTTATGCGGTGGATTTACTGTGTATAATGCACCCGTTCATGTCACTACCATGATCACTTAAACTTCAGGCATATTATGTGAATGAAAACAAGGCATTACTTCATGCACCTGTTCCAGACTGAACAAGAAAATGCAAATAAAGGCATACCATTACATTCATATATGGCCTGTGCTGTCAGGTATTGTCAAAGCCTCAAAGGGCTCAATCTGATTGTTCCCAAGCATTGGTGGGAATCAATATGCTGCTTTGAGAGACTCGGACGAGCCTAGCAGTCCATATATGAATGTAAAAGCACATTACATATATGAAATATGCTAGCCTCAAAAAGGAGACTCAACACATACATGAGCAGGTATCAACTTATTGTAAATGTATAGAAAAAAAATAGTTTCCTCATTTAAAGAAAAACAGAATCCGCATTCTGAAAACAAAACTTAAGCAAGTCTAACTGCAACATAATCCTCTTTGGTTTCTTGCTCTAAAAGCGTATAACTTAACTCATTTTGGATGATAGTTTGTAACTTAGTTTTCATCCCTAGTATTCTATGTTCATCGCTTGCCCGCACCCTTCTTAACAGGCACAGCCTTGTCCTCGTCATCAGACAAGATATCTCCATATTCCCACATCCCCCGTCGATTAGTCCGAGCTTCGTCTTGGAACTTCTCCAAGCTCTCAAGAGCCATCTTCCGTTCCTTAGTGTCATACCTCTTCTTCTTTTCTAGTGTAGCCCATCCCTCCTGTAAATTGCACAATACGGAACTGAGATTATGTGCAGCAACAGGCCAAGAAACGAGATATAATGAATACATGGTGAGGATCATTCGCAAATTGACCAAATCAGATAGGAAGGCTGCGAAGCCAAAGCATGCATAGACATATACCACTCACCCACAAGGACCTATTATCACATAAAGGGAAGTATCCAATATGGATATAAAACCATTACACTGGTACAACTAGTGGACTATCATAACACTTAGGGAGACTGGAGACATCATAGTATTATGTTATTTGTGTACAGGTGCTGATTCACAATATTAGTTTGCCAAATGGAACTACGTTTTCAATGAACCAAATAGAGAACCATTGGAGATGTGATAAATGTACTAAAAACAGAAATAGGTTCCTTTAGTTTTGAATTTCCTAAAATTACACGTCTGACTTCAATTTGTAGTTTCAGACCCAGCTAACCCAAGGCTTACCAACATTGTATTGACTTAGCACTAAAAACACAAAATTGATGATTAGTAGGTACTATGCTTCATAGTATATTATACAACCCTCTTCAAGGTTTGATTCTAATGACTTCACTAGTTCTCAGGACCACTTCTTTATCCAAGGTATATCAGTTCCTATGATTTATCTTTGGTTGTTGCATATGACCAAACTCCAATAATATAGTAGGGATTGTGAACACACTAGATTCTAAGAGAAACGCTTGAAAAGTACCAAAACTGAGAAAGAGGGCCAAAGTACATACCTCAAGCAGAGCCGCATTTATACTGATCTCAGCATCAACCGGGACAAGAGTTACCATAAGAAGCGGTCCAGTTCCCTGGCCTTTGGCTTTGCCTCCTGAAAGATCCCTTTCCTCAATCCTAGCAGTGAACTCTTTGGAACTGTTCAATGTCAGTTCACTCAAATACTCTGCTGCTTCTTGACCATACTCCTCGTCCAATGGAGGGACTTTAACATATGCAAGGGTGCAAAGTTGGGCGAGGCCAGATGCAGAAGAAACAGAAGAATCAATAGGCCGTAACTGACTGTAAGGCACAACCTCTTGATTACCATAATCAATGTAGAACACTTCAAACTTATCCTTAGGGGATTCCACAGGTCCTCGAGGTGCATTGACTATCTGTGGATGTCAAAATAAGAACATATCAAGCTCACATATCACAGAATAACAGAACATAGAGAACTTTTCTTTTTTGGACGAAAAGAAGTAATTCTCAAGGAGACATCATACATTTCTCGATGGATCGAAAATTTACTATATATTGACGACAGGGTCTTTAGAAAATTCAAAAAAGGAAATGATAAAATAGATATACAGTAATGACTAACCATTGCTCGGTTCCAAGAATTATCGGCACTAAATTGAGCGAGGACAATGTCTCCCTTCTTCGGACTAAACGCACCAATCAAAGGAGCTTCTTGAAGATTCAACGAAGCAAGTTGCTGCTGAATAGAGGAAACCTTCTGGTCACCAACTGCCTGAACATAAAACTGGCCACCACCCAAAACTTCTGTAACCACTACCTGAAAATACAGACCAGCACAGATGAGATACTCTACTATGCACTTTTCTAAAGGATGATATTATGTTACACTTTACATTGTGGAATGTGAACTGCATGTTACTTGGGAAAATCACACACCTTGAGAACTTCTTTCTGTTTGGTGTCAGCTGGTAAACCATTAGAAACTTCCTCCCCTTCAACATATTTCTCCCAAATCTGCAATACAATGTGAATTAGCAAGAATAACAGGAAGACGAATGTAACAAATCTTCACCTAGTTTAAAGAAGAAGAAAAAAGAGAGGAGAGAATATGCTGCTTGACATACTTTCAACTTCTGTTTCTTTGCAGATTTCTCAGCTTGTTCAAGCAGGTAGGCATCTGGGATTCGGTCACTGCCGGCAAAGGAAGTAAATTTTGCTAGGCCGGCTTCAACAAGGGCAATTGCCATATTGGTTTTTGACTCCCATAAAGACCCCAAGAAAGTCCCAGTTCTATCAACAGTCTCCACTTCAATCTGCATGAAGATAACAATATAAAAAAAATGAATGAACAGGGTTAATGGGTAAAGACATCTTATGAATGTTAAGTTCCTAACTAATACACACCTCGACATCTCTCTGCATTATTCTTCTCCTCATTAGTGCAATTGCTTCATCCGAATAAGGCTCGTCACGACCGGGACATCTTACGCCAGAGAAAGAGAAAGCAATGCTACATGTTTCCTTGGGAATCAATAGTTTAAAACGATGGCCACTGAGGACATATTCCACAACCGCAGGAATCCTCTTACTCCGATGTAAGAATGGCAAGAAATCTCTGGCTTTCTTGGCCGATGCCTAACAGAGAGAGATGTCAACAACATAAAGACATAAAAATACACTAAGATATACAGGAAATAGTGATTTTATTAGCAGTTGTATTGTATTTCTCACCGTTGTCAGGTCTGTTATGTGCATCACTGGGGGCTCCTTGGAAGAATGCTGTCCTTTCTTGCCAGTGGTAGCTCGTGATTCCGCAGAAAGAAGGGCATCATAATAGTTTGATCTCTCCTCAAAATCTCGATGTCTAATAACAGTGCCAAAGCCACGTGCAACCACAAGCTCAGCAACATTCACCCCAGCAGGCTGACTGGCAGATGATGCAGCTGAAGCATCTTCTCCTTCAGCTTTACTAGGGGTGGTAAGAAAGACTGATCCGAAATCCATTATCCTGGAATCTGTCGGTCCATTAACAACCGCAGCTCCATCTGCTGGACTAACTTTTCTCGAATACTCCATTTGGACAGTCACCTATGAAACCATACAAAATAGACATGTTACAGCTTATCTCTGAGGACTCCGTCATTGAATAGTTAATCCATAATTAAGATTTGTACCTGACGTCCAATAAGACGTGTTCTAAGGAACTCTTTTGCTTCCCTGGCATATGGAGCTGGCTTTTCTTCTCTACGAGGATTACCCATTTTTGGACACCTAATACTTGAAAGATTGACTCTACGCTCTGCCAGTGGACTCCCAAATGGAACAGAATCATCGGCCACAATAACACAGTCTCCACTTACAACCTCCACAACCTGAAAAAGAAACAAATATCTATTACACATGTACACAACAAATATCACGATAGACAGGAATTTTCATAAGCATGCATTTCAAAGTTAATAATGATGACATCACGCTACACAGAATGAAGTTTATGATACTACCTTTCCTGTGAAGTTCTGGTTATGAATTGGCTTAGAATTCGTAGCTGGAGGCAGATAGTTTGTCCAAATCCTCAACTTGCTTTTCTTAGCTTGAAGCTCCGCAGTCTTTAGTCGTCGTTTTGGTTCTTCTTCCATCATATTCGCACTCCACTCAACATATTTTGCATAGCCCTAAACAAAAAGTTCAAGACTTAACAGCATGTCCCAGAGAGTACTTGCATAAACTAATCATTGGGCTGAGATATTAAAGGTGTACAAGCAAAATCTAAAGCATGCAAGCAGCCATACCAGCAAGGGAAACAAAGCATTAAATATTGCAAAGTGATACGTACAAGTTAATCAACATTAATGTGAAATATCACAATACAGCCGAGAGTTCTTACATGCTCCACAAGTTCCAGCGCCAAGTCTTTTGCGGAGTCCCCATCAGGATAATACACTGACCCAATTAAATTGCTGAATTTGTCAACACCTTCCAGAATGATGCGAACCTATGAATCCGGCACAACATTTAGAAATTGAAATAAACTCAATGTGAATTATAATTTCAGCAATAACCTGCTTACATCTCTGTTCAACACCCGAATTTCAGTAAAGTATTTAGCTTCCAGTGCAAATGGATCAGCTACAGTTTCAATAGTTGACATTGTTGAAGCTGCTATCCTTTGTGCAGATGTAAGAGGACCCCGAGATTCAGCAGAAACATCTCCATTTGTTTTCTCCGAAGAGATTTCTGGTTCAGGGAGAGTTTCAGTGGTTATTGGTCTCCTTCCCACTGATGGGGCCTATTTGGAAAGAAGAAAAAATGTGTTAATTTAATATAAGGAAATAAAGAAAAGCAATAAAAACCAACTTTTGTTCAGACTTCCAAATATATATATATATATGTGCATACCTGAATTCCTGCTACAAATACTTGCACGAACTGAAAGTCGGGAAGCAAGTAGACGCGAACTGTACTGCCATCACGAACCTGCTCAACAATAGCTTCCATGGGTTTGCCCTTATTTGCAGCTAGCAGACCCATAGCATCTAATTTGCTAGGATCACCAATAGCAGAGGGAGGGAGACTCCTAATAGCTGCCTCAGCAGCACCTGGAACCTACAAATCAGAACAAATTGGTCATGCTACTTGCTGACTATTATATCACAAATTAATTCCACATTATGAGTACTGAGATGAAAATAAGCTAAAAATGAATACCTTGCTCCAGCGACCAAGACCCTGGGTCTTTGCCTGCTCTTCGAATTGCAGCAGTTCCGCAATGAAAGGACTGGCTTCTACTTTCTGTTGTCCCTGCTTCGGTTGACTGGGTTGCTCACGGACCTGCAGAAGATTCCATTTATACTCGTATAACGGAAAACATTGCATAAACATTTGGCAAAATCAACTCAAGATATCAACAGACCTTTGCCCATCCTTGAGAGACAACAAGCACGGCGACATTTTTGTCACCAAGGAAAACAGAGCCAAAATCGCGACCTATGGATGATACAGTATAGTCCACTCTGAATGTCACTTCCTGTTGGACCAAAAAGGACAGACAATTATATCCATTATGATTATTGCAGTCATTATGAATATGATTGTATTAATAATAATTACCTTTCCTATGCAAAGCTTCCTTAGATACTCCCTGCTTTCCCATGCAAACGGCTCATCAATGCCACCTCTCCGAGCCTAGCAAAAATAAACAGCACAAACAGAGCAAAACAAACAATTCTCAGCAACCAGACCAATCCACAATCAAAGCAGTAACAGTGAAACAATTCAAAGCCATAAAACACAGCAACCCTCCTCCGAATCAAACAAACCGGAAATTCAATGGCACCGAAACATTACCAGCTTGGGAGCCATGAGCGACGAGAGAGTGATTGTCTTCTCTGGCGGTGGGCCGGGTTTGCTGGACGTGAGCGCCATGATGACAAGGCAATCACCTGAAGTAACGGCCTTAACTCTCCCTCTCAGCCATCCGGTGGAGCCAGCTGTTGACGATGCCATCTCAACAGCCTCAAGAATTGATAGAGATCTACACACACAAAAATTCATCAGCACAAAAACACATCAGTATCTCACATCACAGACATGCAGAGCCATTATCTTCACACGCATCAACAACAATCACAGACATAAAATCAATCAATCAAAACAATCAGATCCATCTCAATTCGCATGCATCAATACGACAATGACATACTCAAAACGACGACCAGCACAGTACAATTCGCCGGCAATCGAGACCACAATTACACTAGCTCAGATTGCCGGAGCGGCCAGATTTTCAGTCAAACGTAACGGAATTGCGTAAATGAAACAATAACAAATACGAAATATACGATTGATATGATCGAAGAGATCTAGAATGCGAGAGAGGGAGTACCAAGCAGAATCGGATTCGGTATGGCCTGACTGTTCGGGACCGGGTTCGGATCTGAACCGAGCCGAATTCGGAGCCTTCGTCCTTGCGGAATGCAACGTCGAGCGGCGGATCACACAGAGAAAGAGTGAAGAGAGAAGAGAGAGAGATGTCGTTATGGGGGCTCCAGAGTTGGCTTATATAGAGTCGACGACGAGCTGAAGCCAGCAAAGGCCGTTTCAACGAATTACCCTCGGTTTCCAAAGTAATTACCGAAAATACCATTGAGGTGTGAAAATGCACGCACCAAAAAGCTTCCCCTTTTGTGGATTTTCTCATTTATTAGAGGGAATTAAATGTACAGCGAGGATGGTGAAATACCGAGACAGCCCTTTTACGATTCTGACACGGATTGAGACAAATTAACCGGCCAGCTTTATGCTGAAACTGCTACCTTGCATTCCTCTCCTCCGTGGCTTTTGTTCAAGTCTCCAATGCAGAAAAACGTCACCAAAAACTGCCCAACAAACTCTATTAAGTTGTCTTCTGCCCGGAAGAAAAACTAGTAAACACTGGTACACTACCCAAAAAAAAATAGTAAACCTACCTTAGTAAAATAGTCGAAATTAACCTGTGGAATAAGTTAGCATAAAGAATAGTCGATGGGATCTTACACGTCCGTCATATAGTATGAGGGTAAAAAGGTCTGAAGAAAATTGGCGGTCACTTGGCTTAATTTAGTATGATCGTGGAATTGGATAACATTTACGAACAAGGATAACTATAAGGGTAATATGGTCTGCGTGATTTTTGTCAACTAAATTGGCACGAGTTAGCATTGATCGGCAAAACGGACATCATTAATATACATAGATAAAATAACGGTCGAATAATCTAAAGTAAAAATACGTGTACTAAATTTAATAAAGTGACAATATATGTGTACGTTAAACTTAAGGAATAACTACATGATCTCGATCTAAAGTACCGTATCAATTAGTTAAAGTAATTATGATTATCAAGTTCTTGAAACGAAGATCACGTGGACCAATTTAGATAAATGCATGTATTATGTATTGAGAAAGCTCTTAACTTAAAATTTTGTGTGGATCTTCCCAAACATAAAAAGAGAGTAGTCAGTTTGATAATGCCATTGTGACATAATTTTGGCCGAACCAAGAAATCTCTTATAAACAATTCAAAATAGATCATAGATGTGAAACAAAATTGTTATATATAACAATATCTTTGTTTACGTATTTCAATCGAGTTGAGTCCTTTTACCCACATAGATGTAAGTCAAGGTTCTGAACATCTTTGGATAATTGTGCGATGAAAATATTCAAGGCGCCAGCCCTCTTCTCATCGTACAATTATCCAAAGATGTTCAGAACCTTAACTTATGGGCAAAAGGCCTCAACTCGATTAAAATACGTAAACAAAGATATTGTTATATATAACAATTTTGTTTCACATCTATGATCTATTACCCAAAGTTCTGAACATCTTTTACCCACATTATGTAAATATTCATAATTTTAGAGTTTCTATTCAACTCCATATTGTAGCCAGGCGACTAACCACCACTTAACGTTTAGATAAAGGATTAATCGGTTTAAGTGGTGATTTTTTAAACAATGATGTATATATTGTAACATCGGAACTGTAATCATTGATCTCCTATATTCACATTTCATCAGTGTATCAGAAAATTTTAGTTAATTTAATAGTCATTTTAGTCATTTTATGATGATGAAAATTACAAACGTAAGTGCCACATTGTCATTTCACATATGAGAAGAAAATTTTGAAAATATCATAATTGAAATAAAATGTGAAAGAAATCCGCATAATTTTAAGGTAACAGATCATTAGAAGCAGATGCGTGTATTTTGACCATATTAATGTTTTTAAGGTAAAACCTCATTATTATTTTCTTCCTTTAAAAAAACCAAGAAAAGCAAAGATACTAATAATGTAATAAAAGGTATTGTATCAAATTGTAAGAAAAGGTATTTTTAGTAAAAAATATGACTTTTTTCTTTTGAATATGAAATCATAAATGCTGACAGGTTAATGAAGAAAATGGGGTTAATTGTTTTCTGGATTTGATTTTAACTTTTAACTTTTAACTCTATGAGGTAAGAAAAATTATGCTTTAGAACATACAGAAGTTCACTTTCAACCACTCTTGGCTAATCAAACCAGCAGTTCCACAACAAGTTACAATCCATTCTGAATATGCTTTTGGTAAAGAGAACAAATTTCACAGCGTGAAGGAGGAAGAGAAGCACGTGACAATGTGACTGGTTGTTCTATCAGGTTAACTCTATTTCTGAAGTAACTTGCTTCAAGGAACAAAAAACACGTGTAATATGGGTGTGCTCACAGAAACGGCACCAAACTACGCGTTTCATTAACTTTCTTGTTGCTTCTCTTCTGCCGACAACTACTATCCTCCCCATTCAATAAAACAGAAAGCCACAATTTTGTATTTTATAAGGAGGCAAGTTTCGGGCTTGTTTGAGCTAATGTGACAGTTTCTTCAGGAAAGAGTACTCGAGGAAGAACAACACGTACTATATACTAAAACAACTCGATGATACACTAGTTGAAACCGACTCTTGATGCTAGAAATTATGTTAGAATATGCTTTGAATCTGGTATACCGTTAGCGTACACAGGTCTCGTTAAGACAGATGTTTTTGGCGAGAGGGTCGCAAGGAAGAATCTCTGGCGAGAGAGTCTTTGGCGAGGAGAGTTAGAGTCTCTGGCGAGCAGGACTACTACTCAGGTTTCCGTAAGGAATAGGGATTCTTCAGTCATTCTGGTTTAGGTTTCCTCAGACGTTTGAGTTTGAGATTCTTCTGGTATTCAGGACTCTGTTAGGCTATATATATATATATATATATATATATATACACACACACACACACACACACAGGGGTATTAGCGAAGACAGAAGTGGGTGAATGAAATCTGGTTTTATCCTGTAGATTAGGCTTAATCTAGTATGGTAGATATTCTGTATTATGTAATCCTAGGTTGGCTAACCTAGTGTGATACTCTGTAATCTGATATCCTCAAGATAATAAATTTGTTCTCCTTCTACTGTGGATATAGCTAACTTACATTAGTGAACCACGTAAATCTGTGTTTGTTATTACATTCAATTGATTCTGCTATAACAAACTGGTATCAGAGCTTCGGCTCAGGATGTCTGGGGTGAATGTGAAGATCGACAAATTCACGGGGAGGAACAGTTTCAGTTTATGGCAGATCAAGATGCGTGTCTTGTTAAAACAACAAGGGTTGTGGACGCCGCTGATGAAGAAGACAGTGGGTCTTGAATCCGTTGAGATGGCCAGTCTGGAGGAGAAGGCACACTCGACAATCATGCTGTGTCTTGCAGATGATATCATCACCGAAATTGCAGAAGAAGAATATGCATCTGGTCTGTGGTTGAAGCTTGAGAGTCTATACATGACGAAGTCTTTAACCAACAAGTTGCTTCTGAAGCAACGTCTGTTTGGTCTGCGTATGCAAGAGGGTGCACCTCTGAGAGATCATTTGGATCAGCTGAACACAATTTTGTTAGAATTGCGTAATATCGATGTTAAAATCGATGATGAGGATGCTGCTCTAATTCTGTTGGTATCTTTACCGTTATCATATGAGAATTTTGTGCAATCCTTTATTGTTGGAAGGGATACGGTGACTCTTGAGGAGGTAAGATCGTCTCTTCATACCAAAGAATTGCGCCATAAGGCGACTGGTACAGGTTCAGATAATCAGGCTGCTGGGTTAGTAGTCAGTGGATGTAAAAGACATGGAAACTCGGATAAGAAGAAATTCAAGAAGCTAAGTTTCAAGGGTCCTAAATCCAACGATGTCTGTAACTACTGTAAAGAAATGGGGCATTAGAAAAGGGAATGTCCAAACAGGTCGCAGCAAGAGAAACCATCAGGTACTGCTGCTATAGCAGAAGATGACACCAATTCAGAAAAGGATACGGCCCTACTTGCTGATGAACATGCACATCACAATGATGTGTGGGTTCTAGATTCTGAGGCGTCTTATCATATATGTCCACACATGGAGTGGTTTTTAACCTATGAGCAGGTAAATGGAGGAGATGTCTCCATGGCCAACAGTGTTGCCTGCAAGGTGGTTGGAATGGGCTCAATTAAATTACGGACACATGATGGTAAATTTTGTACATTAAACGAAGTTAGGCATGTTCTACGCATGACTAAGAATCTGATATCTCTGGGTTATTTGGATAACAAGGGATTCTGTTTCAAAGGAGAAGACATAGTTCTACGTGTCTGCAAGGGTTCTAATGTGGTTCTGAAAGGTGTCAAGCGGGGTACTTTGTATATTCTACAAGGTTCTACGCTGTTGGGTTCTGCTGTTGTTGCATCATCGAAAGTTCGTAAGGAGGATATGACCAAGCTATGGCACATGAGACTCGGTCATATGAGTGAACGAGGGATGCAAGTTCTAGCTAAAGAAGATCTTCTTGGTGGCCACAAGGTAAAGGACCTTGGATTTTGTGAACATTGTGTGTTCGGGAAATTACATCGCAGCAAGTTTCCCAAAGTGATTCACAAGACAAAAGGCACACTTGATTACATATATTTAGACTGTTGGGGTCCGTCTCGTGTTGAGTCTTTAGGAGGTCACAGATTTTTTGTGTCAATGATTGATGATTTCTCAAGAATGACTTGGGTGATTATGATGAAGCATAAAAATGACACTTTTAAGAAATTCAAGCAGTGGAAGACGTTGGTTGAAAATCAAACTGAGAATAAGATCAAAAGGCTACGAACTGATAATGGTATGGAATTCTGATGTTCTGATTTTAATGAGTTCTGCATGAATGTAAGGATTGCTAGGCATCATACAGTCAGGGACACACCGCAGCAGAATGGTGTGGCAGAACGGATGAATCAGACACTTTTGGAGGGCTAGGTGCATGCTCTCTAATGCTGGACTAGAGAAGAGGTTCTGGGCAGAAGATGTAAGTACAGCTTGTTTTCTGATAAATCGTGGACCTCACACTGGTATACATCTCAAGACTCCTCTTGAGATGTGGTCTGGAAAGTCTGCCGATTACTCAAATCTGAGGGCTTTTGGCTGCACTGTTTATTATCATGTGAGTGAGGGTAAACTTGAACCAAGAGCTAGAAGAGGAGTATTTGTAGGCTATGGAGATGGAGTTAAAGGGTATAGGATCTGGTATCCATCTGAAAGGAGGGTTATACTCAGTAGAAACGTAGTCTTTGATGAAAATTATATGTTTAACCCTACTGTGAAGTCCACAGTTGTATCAGAGAATGGTAGTGTTGAGAAACAGGTGGAGCAGCAAATCACTCAAGATGAGAGTGAACCACAGCAAGGAGATCAGCACTCACGTTCAGAATCAGAGCCACTAGTAGTTAACCAGCATAGTTTGTCTCTTAATCGGTCGAGGAGAGCAAACTTCGGGAAACTGCCCACAAGGTATGGTTTTGAGGACATGGTGACTTATGCACTTCAGGTTGCTGAAGAGGTGGATCCTCGCGAGTCATCCACCTACAAGGAAGCAGTTACATGTATTGAGTCTGCCCAATGGCTTGCTGCAATGGGAGACGAGATAGAATCACTTCACAAGAATCAGACTTGGGATTTGGCCAAGCGACCTCGGGAGAGAAAGGTTATTACTTGCAAATGGATTTTCAAGAAAAAGGAAGGGATGTCACCTGCTGAGGGTATCAAGTATAAAGCTCGGGTAGTTGTAAGAGGGTTTCGTCAGGAAGAAGGTGTAGACTACAATGAGATTTTCTCGTCAGTGGTCAGACATACATCTATCAGGGTGTTACTAGCCATAGTCGCACATCAGGATCTGGAACTTGAGCAACTAGATGTGAAGACAGCTTTTCTGCATGGAGAGTTGGAGGAGGAGATATACATGACTCAGGCAGAGGGTTTCCAAGTTCCTGGAAAGGAAGATTATGTTTGTAAGTTGAAGAAATCTTTATATGGACTAAAACAGTCACCGAGGCAGTGGTACAAGAGGTTTGACAGCTATATGATTGAGATTGGCTATAGCAGGAGTCCGTATGATTGTTGTGTATACTGCAACAAGGTTTCAAATGAGTCTCTCATTTATCTGGTCATGTATGTAGACGATATGTTGATAGCTGCAAAGGACAAGTCAGAGATTAAGAAGTTGAAGGGTCTTCTCAGTGATGAGTTTGAGATGAAGGATTTAGGTGCAGCTAGGAAAATTCTGGGAATGGAGATCTACAGGGATAAGAGTCAGAAGAGGTTGTTATTATCACAGAAGGATTATATTTAGAAGATATTGTCAAGGTTTGGCATGTCTACAGCAAAATCCTTGGATACTCCAAGTGCAGCGAACATTCATTTGTCCACTGTGTTTGCACCTAAATCTGCTCAGGAGAAGGAGTACATGTCTCGAGTTCCCTATGGTAGTGCAGTAGGAAGCTTGATGTATGCTATAGTCTGCACTAGACCGGATCTTGCACATGTTGTCAGTGTTGTCAGTAGGTTTATGGGAGAACCTGAAAAAGAGCATTGGAAAGCTGTGAAGAGGATCTTTCGTTACCTTAGAGGTACGTCTGATGTTGGTCTCATTTATGGAGGTGATACAGGGTGTTTAGTAACTGGTTACTCAGATTCAGATTATGCTGGAGATGTTGACACTAGAAGATCTATGACTGGTTATGTTTTCACTCTTGGTGGGTCTATTGTTAGTTGGAAAGCTACTCTGCAGCATTCAGTGACTTTGTCTACAACTGAAGCAGAGTACATGGCATTAACAGAGGCAGCCAAGGCGGGAATCTGGTTGAAAGGACTGGTTAGTGACTTGGGTCTACATCACGATCAGGCTATAATGTATTGTGATAGTCTGAGTGCAATCTATTTAGCCAAGGATCAAGTTCATCATGAGAGAACTAAGCACATCAATGTCAGGTATCATTTTCTAAGGAGTAAGAAGAGGATCAGGGTAAACAAGGTGGGTATTGTTGATAATCCAGCAGACATGTTCACCAAGCCGGTTCCGTATAGCAAGTTCCAACATTGTTTGGACTTGCTGAATGTCAGAAGCTGTTAGTTGCCCGTTGGGGGCAACATCTGGGCCCTTCTTTAGGAGGGACAACATCTGGGTTCCTTCTCTGGGAGAAGGCAACATCTGGGTTCCTTCTCTGAGAGAAGGTAACATCTGGGTTCGTTTTTTGGAGGAACGACATCTGGGGCAGAGGAGAGTCTGGTACTTCTGGTACATCTGGTTATTTGGGAGAGGATTCAAGTCAAGGCGGAGATTTGTTAGAATATGTCTTGAATCTGGTATGGCGTCAGCGTATGCAGGTCTCGCTAAGACAGATGTCTTTGGCGAGAGGGTCGTAAGGAAGAATCTCTGGCGAGAGAGTCTTTGGCGAGCAGTCTTTGGCGAGGAGAGTTGGAGTCTCTGGCGAGTAGGACTACTACTTAGGTTTCCGTAAGGAATAGAGATTCCTCAGTCATTCTGGTTTAGGTTTCCTTAGACGTTTGGGTTTGGGATTCCTCTGGTATTCAGGACTCTGTTAGGCTATATATATATATATACACACACACACACACACACACACAAGGGTATTAGCTAAGACAGAAGTGGGTGAATGAAATCTGGTTCTATCTTGTAGATTAGGCTTAATCTAGTGTGGTAGATATTCTGTACTCTGTAATCCTAGGTTGGCTAACCTAGTGTAATACTCTGTAATCTGATATCCTCAAGATAATAAATCTGTTCTCCTTCTGCCGTGAATGTAGCTAACTCACGTTAGTGAACCACATAAATCTGTGTTTGTTCTTACATTCAATTGCTTCCGTTATAACAAACTAAACCAAGATTCAATGTCTTAATTATAATATCTACATTAAAATTCAAACTAATGAAAAGTACAAATTAGGATTAGGCGACAAGACTGTCCCATCAGATATAGGATTAGGCAAACAAGAAGAACTTTACAGCATGGGACCCAAATGACTTTGTAAAGTGTAAAGTTCACTTTGTCATCAAAACATTTTCCAAAATCCAAAAGAGTGCAAAGCAGCAGTTACAATGCCTTTGAAAATGCATCATCCCATAAGAGCAACTAGCCGAACTAGGCAACCCTGGGTCGCTTATGGATCGGGTTGTTTGGCCCGAGATCATCGATTGTTGGTCTCTACTTGTGGTGATCAGTCACTGATTGGTAAGCAATTGCCAATGCTAGGGCCTGCACATGATTTTTGTTGTGCCGAAAAACAGCACCAAATGATCCAAACTAATAAATACATGAACACGATAGCTAGAGAATCAATCTAGGAATCAGCAACAACCCAAGCAACACATAGACAATAAGAAAACAAGAAAACAAGATATACGTGGTTTGGCAATAGCCTACATCCACGGAGTAGCGGAAGATTCCTTCACAATCAATTGAGGTTTACAAATAGAGAGTGGGTTACAAACAAAACTCTAAAAAACTCTTGGAGAGAATTACTCTATTATTCCAGCATTCATAAACTCTCAATACTCTGTATTTATACAACTCTCTCTCTCCAACAACCTAACTTACTCGCCAATGACACTGTTCTTCGCCAAGAACTCTGCTCCTCGCCAAAGACCACCAAAGCTTCTTACGTATGGTAAGAAACCAACCCAACTTCTAGCACATGACTCATGCACCTCTCGTGCACATCACATCAGTCAAGCGAGCGAGAGAAGGCGAGCAAGCGAAGACGAGCAAGTATGAAGCCCCACATTCAATAATCTCCACCTTAGGGTTCACACGATTTTACATCCCAACTTCCCACTGCTTAAACAATTCTTCAAGCATGAAGAATGTGTACCAAGTCCAAGCAATGCTCAAACTTGGCAGCACCAACAACCTTTGTTAACATATTAGCTGGATTGTCTGCAGTACCAACTTTCTTCAACATAATCTTCTTCGGTTCCACAATATCACACACATAGTGAAATCTCACATCTATGTGCTTGGTTCTTGAGTGATCCATCTGGTACTTAGCCAAGTGAATGACACTTTGGCAATCACAATGGACCTCTACCTTCTTCTGATATATGTCCAACTCATTGATGAGACCAGATAATCACAGAGCTTCATTAATACCTTCAGCGAGCGCCATGTACTCTGTCTCTTAAGTAGACAAGGCCACTGTATCTTGCAAAATAGACCTCCAACTGATTGGTCCATTTGTCATGGTAAACAAATAACCAGTAGTAGACCTCCTCCTATCCAAATCACCAGCATAATCAGAATTAGTGTAACTAACAAGAAGATTATCATCTGCATAACACCTCTCAAAACATGAACCAACATCTCTAGTCCCATGGAGATATCTAAGTATCCACTTAGCTGCATTCCAATGCTCATTTCCTGGATTGTGCATATATCGACTAACAACACCAACAACATGAGCAATATCAGGTCTGGAACAGACCATAACATACATCAATCTACTAATCAAATTAGCATATGGAATATTTTTCATCTCCTGCTTCTCTTCATCAGATTTGGGACACAACAGAGCACTAAGTTTGAAATAATTTTCTAAAGGAGTACTCACAGGCTTGGTTGAACTACAAATACCAAAATTCTGCAGTAGCTTCTCAATGTATAGTTTCTAAGTTAACCACACCATACCATCTTTCCTGTTACGAGTAATCTCCATCCCAGGGATCTTCTTGGCCTCGCCAAGATCTTTCATTTCAAACTCCATCTTTATTTGCTCTTTCAACTTTTCAATCTCCATCACATTCTTTGAAGAAATTAGCATATCATCTACATAAATTGACAAGTAGAGGAATGAACCATCACACAACCTCTTGAAATACACATAATGATTATACCTATTGCGAGTGTACTTCTGTCTCTTCATAAACTCATCAAATCTGAGGTACCATTGTCGCGGTGATTGTTTTAAACCATAGAGAGATTTGTTCAACATGCACACCAAGTTCTCCCTTCCATCTTCCTTGAAGCCATCAGGCTGAGACATATAAATCTCCTCCTCTAAGTCTCCATGTAAGAAGGCTGTCTTCACATCAAGTTGTACCAACTCAAGATCATACTGTGCTACTAGTGCTAGCAATACACGGATAGTACTATGCTTCACAACTGCAAAGAAAATTCCATTGTAGTCTATTCCTTCCTCTTGCGAGTACCCTTTGGCAACAAATCTAGCCTTGTACCTTATGTTGTTCCTTTCTCCAGTATCCTTCTTAAAGTAAACCCATTTGCAGCCAATAGCTCTCTTTCCAATAGGCAAGTGAACTACATCCCAGGTCTTGTTCTTCTCAAGGGATGTCATCTTTTCCTTCATTGCTTCATCCCAATCACTGCTCTCTGGACTTGCAACAACTTCCTTGAAAATTGATAGGATATCAGCACAAATAATGAGAAAAGCATAAGCAACACAATTGCTAAACCTTGTAGGTTTCTTGACTTCCCTTCTTTGTCTCCTTGCTGCAATGGAATCAGGATTAGGTACATGATCTTGTCTCTGCCTTCTAACATGTGCCTCAATATCATCTTGGTCATGCATATCTTCATTGTTCTAGACTTCAGTCTCTTCTTCACTTTCAGAGTCACCATCTTCATTCTGGCAAGGAGAAACATCCTTGGTGACAACTCGACCAGCTACACCTATTGAACATCTCTAACATCTTTTTCTCCATCTGTACCCTTGGCATTAGGGTGAAGCATACTAGCTTCATCAAAGGTAACATCCATGCTGATCAGAAGCTTCTTCAATTATGGACTCCATAACGTGTAGCCTTTCACACCACTTCTGAAACCAACAAATATAGCCTTCTTGGCCTTTCCATCTAGTTTAATCTCAATCACGTGAAAGTATACATGACTACCAAAAATATGTTAATGATCATAATCATCTGTAAGTTTTCCAGACCACACCTCAATTCTTGTTTTACCATTAATCACAAAGGATGGCAAACGATTTACAAGGTGACATGCATAAGTAACTGTTTATGCCTAAAAAGCTTTACTCAAACCAGATTGCTGCAACATACACCTCACCAACAAGGTTTTATTGAGTCTCTCAGCTACTCTATTTTGCTGTGGAGTCCCTGGAACAGTGAAATGCCTCACTATCTCTGCTTCTCTGTAAACTCTGTGAAAAGGATCAGATGTATACTCTCCATTGTCAGACCTCAAAGCTTTTACCTTCCTGCCAGTTTGGTTTTCTACCATCTTCTTCCAATCAAGGAAGATACTTAACACCTCATCCTTGTGTGTCATTGTGTAAACCCAAGACCTTCTGGAAAAGTCATTAACAAAGGTTACAAAACCAATGCTTACCACCCATGGAAGTATTCTTTGTAGGTCCCCAAACATCAGAGTGCACATAGTTGAGGATTCCTTTGGTTTGATGGACAGTTGTACCAAACTTCACTTTGTGTTGTTTACCCAAGACACAAAACTCACAGAGATCAATCTTGCAAGTTTTGGCTCCTTTCAAGAGTCATTGTTTCACCAAACCTTGCAGGGCATTTTCACCAGCCTGCCCAAGCCTCATATGCCACAATCTAGTAGCATCATTTGTACAATCTCTAAAGCATGCCCAAGCCTCATTACCAATCACTGTTTCACCTTGCAGTATATACAGATTGTGATTTCTCTTCCCTTTCATCACCACAAAAGCTCGTTTTGTCACCTTTGTGACACCATTCTCCATCGTGATCTTGTAACCACTAGCTTCCAAGGTACTCAAAGAGATCAGATTGTTGTCAAGCATAGAAACATACTATACATTAGTTAGTTCCCTAAATACACCATCATGGAGCTTCAACTTGACTGTTCCTACTCATTTCCTATCATGAGCAAAGTTATCACCCATAAACACACTTCTGGTGACACTTGTATCCAAAGTAGCAAACAAATCATGATTTGCACACATATGTTAGGAGCAGCCACTATTTAATAGCCATGAATCAGGTTCATCTACAGATGCAATACAATTAAAAGCTACAGTGAGAATATAATCAACTTCCTCACCAGTAGAAGCCACATTTGCATGAGGGCCAGCGTTCTTATTTTGCAGCTTCAAGCACTCATGCTTCCAATGACCTTTTTCACGACAAAAGACACATTCATCTCTTCCTAAACTTTTTCTGCCTTTGGAATTTCCTCTGGTGCGATAATGAGACTTTCTCCTGTTGTTGAAACCTTTTTTTCAATTGGTCTACCTCTAGCTACCAAAACATCTGATGTAGAAGCACTACTCAACTTGTATGCATGCCTAATCTCATGATTCATCAAGGCACTAGACACTTCTTCAAACTTAATAGTCTCTTTCCTATAAAGCAAAGTGGTAATCAAATGCTCATATGACTCAGGCAAGGAATTCAACAAAATCAAAGATTTATCTTCGTCTTTGATATCTTCATCCAAATTAAACAGATCTGCAACTAGCTTATTAAAAGTATCAAGGTGGTGTATCATCTTCATACCTTTTTTGTACTTGAAGTAGAACAACCTCCTCTTCATATGCAGACGATTTTCGACACTTTTTGACATGTAGTTGTCTACAAGTTTCTGCCACAAATCCTTCGCCTTTGTCTCCCTCATCACAACAAACTTTTGGGGCTTTGCAAGACACAAATGAATCGACGAACAAGCCATCTTGTTTATCTTGTCCCACTTGGCATCTGACAACAACTAGGGTTTATCTTCCAAAGTAATATCTAACTCTTGCTGTGTCAACATGTCTCTTACCTCACATTGCCACATTCCAAAGTTGTTTGTACCATCAAATTTCTCCACCTTAAATCTTGCATTCTGAACCGTCGTCCTCGTAACCTTGGAGCTCTCAGCTCCACCAAATGGATTAACATCCTCATCTCTATTATCTGCCATCTATCTCAACCAGATCTAAGCCGAAGCTCTGATACCACTTGTTGTGCCGAAAAACAACACCAAATGATCCAAACTAATAGATAGATGAACACGATAGCTAGAGAACCAATTTAGGAATCAGCAACAACCCATAGAAAATAAGAAAACAAGAATAAGAACACAAGATATACGTGGTTCTGCAATAGCATACGTCCACGGAGCAGCAGGAGATTTCTTCACAATCAATGGAGGTTTACAAAGAGTGTGGGTTACAAACAAAACCCTAAAAAACTCTCAGAGAGAACTACTCTATTATTCCACCCTTCACAAACTCTCAATACTCTGTATTTATACAACTCTCTCTCTCCAACAACCTAACTTACTCGCCTAAGACACTGTTCCTCTCCAAGAACTCTGCTCCTCGCCAAAGACCACCAAAACTTTTTACGTATGCTAAAAAACCAACCCAACTTCTAGCACACGACTCATGCACTTTATGTGCATATCACGTGGGTCAAGCGAGCGAGAGAAGGCGTGCACGCGAAGGCGAGCAAGTGTCAAGCCCCACACTCAATAATTTTGTCATAAATTTTGTTATTAATTGGATATTCTGTCGCATCGATGTAACAAAAAACAAAGAACACTCACGATGTGATCATGGTGAGGAGGAGCATAGATTCCGGTGGTGACTGTGGTTCTTCGAGGACAGTCATCGCCGAGCGGATTAGATATCTTGGGGAAACCGGATGGAACATCGATTACCGGCATTCCTACCAGATTTCCCATAAAATTCTCTCCCAATTAGTTGCATTTCCAATGAATGCATCAACAGTAAAGCTCTCTCTTACTTCTCGAATCAGCTTCCCCTTTGCTCTCCGAGCCTGCACAACGACATTTCTTAAAATACAAATCATAGAGAACAAACCGATTACTCACATCTGAAAAATACTGTAATCAGTGTAATGCCTACCAACTTACCAAAGAGTTGGCTTAAAGTTGACAATATGGTTGTTTTGGACCACTGTTTTGGATAAATGATCATAAATACTGTATTCATTCTGGCTAAACATGGGTAATTAGCCCGAGTGCCTGATTCAACCAAGTCTGATTCAAAAATACAATGTCTCAATCAAAAAGAGAAGACAAAATTAGGATTTTTCAAGACATGTAATCATGAAACGAACCTGCACATAGTCTACTGTTGGAAAAATGTGTGCACGACACAGCTTAGAGGCTATTGATCTTTTGATTCATACTCATCATCCTTCCATGATCGCTGCCACTCATCGAAGTGAGCCAGCGTATCCACATCCATAGTAAAGTAAGCAATACCAGTTTGGCTTATAAACAGTGCCGGCTCGGGTGTGTTCAAAGACCGTTCTACTCTCAATTCTCATCAATTTTATCTGTTTTCATCCCAATCTCTCTGTAGTTATTGAACTATTTAAGGTCTTTATAGTAATTTTATAAAAACACGATAAGCAAGTGAGCAACTCTCTCCCTTTCTCTACCCAAAGACGAAAACCCACAAAATCAAAGGTTCATCTTCTTCCTCAAATTTTCAGCTAACCCACTTACCCACGAACTCTGCTTTCTTAATCAATCATATATAACCTAGAGGTGTGCTTTGTTGGAGGAGGAGAACAGGAGGCCTAGAGATGGGTTTAAAAAGGGGTTGGGAGTCAAGTTCTTCATTGATTTCAATTCGTTTATTACAGGACAATAGATAATGATTTGTGCAATGTGTTGTTAATAGGTGAGCCTTCAATTGGAGGCATTGCTAGCTGAGAAATCAAGATAAGCAAATGAGAATGCAAATTCTTATTCTTATGGTGATAAGCAATTGGCACAATGTAACCTGCTCTCTATTTCATCCGTTTCTTATCTTAATCTCCGATTTTCCGTAGCCCCATTTCCTTTATCCTAATTCTTTTTTTAGAACACGAAGTGATCAAATGAATATTTGTCTTGCTTTGGCAGAGATCATGTCCTCAAAATGGTGGTTTATACCTTGTGGAATTTCTAATTCTACTTGGAAAGACTCGTTGTTCAAGTATCATGGTTACTGCCTGAGTTAAGATGTATTTCGGAACAAATTTGTTCGCCTTCGTCTGTTTCAAAACATATACATATTGTATGCTCATATGAAATTATGAAGTAGACACCGTAATAATCTCAACGATAGAGAGCAACCAATTATTAAGAAAAAATGTGATAAAAATAAGTTTTTCATCCATTATCGTAACTTTAAAGGAATGAGGTTGACCTAATGAGAGTATTAATCACAATTCCATCATGTACGAACAACTAAATAAAATTCTTTAACGAGACTAATTAGTACAAGTGCTGTTCTTCGCTTCTCCACTCTACAAGACCTAAAATCCTGCAGCATAGTGCGGGTACAACTACTAGTATGTACCTAAATCTGGGTATGTTTTGATGGAGAAATTAACTAAAGTATATAATATAATATTCAAAAGTTTAATAAAATTAATATAATTGGGCTATAAACATAATTTACCCACAGACCTCAGTTATCTCACTTGGGCTATGGCCCAACCTACACAAGTATATGGATCTATTATCGAAGACCATCTTTAATGGTGGAGGTTCTATATCTCATAATAAAACTTTTGGAAAAAATTTCATCTCCAACCCATGAAGATCCTAGTCCTATACCTTAAAACTAAGTCCTATACCATATTTTGGGTTCTAGAATAGAACCTTGGATGATATATAGAACTTTGCAAAAATTGGTGGGCCCAAAGGAAAGAAGAACATGTGGGGAGAGAGAAAGATGAATCTTAAAATGAGGTATGAGACCTTGATGGTTGGAGATGGAAAAATCCTATAATAAATAGTAATTTTACAAGGTCTTATAATAGAGTATAAGACATTGATGGTCGGAAATGTTCTAAGCTTTACACCCGACACTCATAGATCGGTAACAAACCTCCCAAATTCTAACGTCGCCGCAAGCCAGCAACCATGATCACCAGCTCTGGTCTCTCTCCTCCATTTCTCTAATCCGAATTCATGAATTGATTTTTTGTTCTCCTTATGTTCGTTAGAGTGCAGACCCACTATGCTTGGATCGATCCCGATTGGAAATCCATGGATCAAAGACGGTATATCCATTGGTTTATAATAGCTCGAGAACTGCTTCAAATTCTTGGTATCGTTGTTGCTTTTCAATCCATAGTCGCTTGTGGGAGAGCTAAAGTTTGCAATCTCTGTTCTCGATTGAGGAGTTCGACACATTCCAAAACGCGACGTTTTTCTGCCGCTTTTTTGCGCCTTTTACGCTTTATGCATCGCGTTTACGCTTTGTTAGTATTTTACGTTTTTTCCGATAGAAGGATGCATTTTCAGGCCGCCTCACCCTGAAACGCGCCTCAACGCGTCGCTGTTTTAAAACATTGATATAAATAGCTCAAACTCACCTCTTCAATTGTTGTATAAAAATTTGAGTGAGTTCCTGGGAAGTAATTTGCTTTGTCTTTATGAGCTCTCCCAATTCAAGAACCTGATCGAGTCCATAAGTCATTCAAGATTGTGATTGTCTGTGTTACCCGCAAGTAAGAGAGACAAAGAGCAGTCTAAAAGCTATACTTACACTCATGAAGGCAATGTCGTCGTCACTATTTGGCCTTTGAATCCCAGAGAGACTAGGAAAATTGAACCTTTTGCATGGTTGTTGTGCTTTTTCAATGCCCCAATCTGGAACGAAGACTAAACAAGACGGGTCATTCAGTCCTCCGGTAACAGAAGCAACCAGCTTTCAGTTGGCTCTGATTGCAGGGATGTTAAACTTGTTCGCACCCTTCACAAACTCTAGCAACTAAAGAAGACATAAATTGTACACAATTACACATTTTGAAAGCACAAATTAGTAGTTAATACTCCAGAACAAAGTAACAAAGTAGAGGCTAGCTCTTATTGTTCAATCCACCTTCTCATCATTGAAGAAGTTGGTATCAATTAAACCAAGCACCCTTTTAAGGGATGCAACGTCGGCAATGTTTTCCGGCGACTCACCATTTCTCTCACTGTCCTGATCAACGAAACAGATTAAGAAACTTCCAATGAAATTCAAATGTAGTACTTCTCACTGCTGCTATTACCTGAACATATGCTTAGGGACATGAGCTTTAACTTTCTGGGTGACCATTTTCCATACATTTTTTAATATCTCACCTGTTTTGCATAGGGTATTAGGGTACAATCTATAATGGCAAGCAGGATGAAAGAACCTACAGAAGTACTTCTATCTCTCCAAATATCCTTGTTACTCTGGCTCAAACTTACTATTTAGTTTTTACTCGGTATCAATGATTTTTACATCTTTAGAATAGAATAGGTAGAACAAGATAGTTGTACAAAAGACAAAGAGCGCGAGAAAGAGAGGAGAGATTACCATATTTTGAAAAAGCTTTGGCGAGGCCGAAAGGCTGGTGGCGTAGTGGAATAGGAGAAAGGTGGAGTTTACAGAAACTCAGAGTGAAGAAAGGGTTTGGAGTAATAAACTGCTTCATGAATCATCATGACTAGGAAAATAACTGCTGATGTGAAGTATACACACGACTCGCACCTATTTGATGGGTTTCTGACACCTGTACTCCTGCATGACTACCCAATTATCTACTGGTAAAGAAACGCTTTACTTTGTTTTGCCACAATTGTAACAACAGATTAGCCAAGTTTCAGATCAAAATAGACAAATACATCTATGGAAAAATGGACTGATCATCGGTCCCACAAATCTCAACCGAGGAGGCTCATGATCTTTTCTTTTTTCTTCTTCTTGTTTTCTCTGTCAGAAAACATTAGTAGATGGAGATTTTAGAATGTGCCGCCCAACGATGTGCGGTACTATGATAACTAGTACTACTGTACATACATTTTAGTGGCACACTGCTCACATTATACATCAAAGTAGTATATTTCATTTGATTGGAATTTGGGAGGCCGGGTTACTTGGCTAGGTAAGTGAAGATGGACATAAGATGGTGTCATCTGGGCCAAGATCATCAATGGGTGGGCGCTTCTTATGGTGATCAGTGACTGATTGGAAAGCCATGGCTAATGCTAGAGCCTGCACATCAAAACCATTATCAAACAATCAGTGTTTTCTAACTAGTACACCTTACAATAATGAATTATTTGGCTTGAGCTTACAATATGGTCTTTCTCAGGAGGAGCATAAATGCCAGTAGTGACGGTAGTTCTCCTACTGTTGCTACGATGTGGCTGTGATATGTTCTTGAAACCTGTAGGAATAACAATCACAGGCATGCCAACAAGATTTCCGAGGCAAACTCTCTCCCAATCAGTCGCATTGCCGATGAATGCATCGACAGTGAAACTCTCTCTTACTTCCCGGATTAATTTTCCCCTCGCTCTTTGTGCCTGCACATTTATGTGGTAAAAAAGCATTCAAAAATTTGCTACATTATCTATCATGCTATGTTCTGCATCATTACTTACTTACCTGCACATAGTCTACAGCTGGAACTACTCGTGCACGCCGAAGTTCAGTAGGCCATTGTTCTTGAGCTTCATATTCATGATCCTTCCCTGAGCGCTGCCACTCGTCAAAGTGAGCCAACATATCCACGTCCATGGTAAAGTTCAGGATGCCTTGGACAGAGTCGACTGTGTAGTTTAGTTTAAAAGGGATCATATTTACACCTTTCGAAGCAAGAACATGAACAACCTGAAAGGAAAAAAGTAACTCTCTCTTAAGCTCCACATTCGAATAAGGTTATAATTCATGAGCAAGTGTTATGATTTTTTCTGATGTTAATCTCCACTAACTTCCATCTCGGCATCTTCTAGATATCCGACACTGAGTTTTGTGATGTCAACTGAAAATGGATCATCAAAGGGAATGTCTCTAGATGAAAGATCATCCGGGTCCTTGCCTCTAATGGCATCAAGAATGATGGCACAATCGATGGCACTTCTACAGAAAGGACCTAGCTTATCCTGTTAAAGTAGTCAAGCAATCAATCCTAACATTGTCTACATCACAAAAGTGAGGACTTGAAATTAAAGTAGATCAGAGAAGTACCAAGCTTTCTGATATGCTCATTACACCAGTGCGGCCAGTAGTGCCGAATGTTGGGCGCAATGCTGTCACTCCACAGCGTGCAGCAGGGTACGTAATGGAGCCAGCTGTTTCTGATCCAATTGCAAATGGCACCATACCTGGGAGATGCATTGCATACTTTGAACTAATTAGGCAAAATCCCCTTAAATAGAAGAAAAAAAAAAATTAGCAATGCTATCTTTAAGGGATCAATATATGAAGATTGCTACAGTCTTCTTGCCTGCTGAGGTGCATGCAGCAGGACCAGCTGATGAACCAGTAGAGAACTCCTCAATGTTCCAAGGATTCCTTGTTCTACCGCCAAACCAGATGTCATCGTAAGCCATAGATCCCGAAACAAGCTTTGCAACAAGAACTGCCCCAGCAGACCTTAACCTGGTATTAAGAAAATATCAGGTAACAAAATAACAAGTAAACTGCTGCAGTATGTCAACACAAACTTTACTCTTTAAGAACCTCTTGTAAACCCAAGCTTCAATGTTGAGAACTTGGTCCTTGAAACTTTTGGAACCCCAAGTTGTTTTGTAGTGAGGTACTGCAATTATGTCCTTCAAACCATAAGGAATCCCATGGAGAGGACCCAAGTACACTCCTTGTGCAAGCAGATCATCGACCTCTTTTGCTTGCTTGTAAGCTAACTCTTCAGTATATGTCACCACTGCCTCAAGTACAGGATTGTACCTAGTATTTCAATCAACAATGCAATCATTAAACAAGTGTTAAAAGAGGACCAATGAACCCTATATATATGACAATTACCTTTTAAGTCTCTTGAGAAAAATTCTAGTCAACTCCTTGGATGTGATTTTCTTTGTTCTAATGAGTTCTCCCAATTCAAGAATCTGTTGAACACCCACCAAAGTTCATTACCACATACATATTCAGACCACATTTGCAATAGACGTACATATTGTAATGTCTATATAGCAACAGACTTACACTCATGAATGCAATGTCCTCTTCACCTTTTGGTTTCTGTAAATCACAAACACAAGGATGATCGAACCTTTTGGTCACATTTTGTGCTTCTAAGTCTCTTCCCCAGCCAGAATTGAACACCAAGTAAGACGGATCACTCAGCCCTCCGTTCACCGAAGCAACCATCTTTCTGTTGGCTCCGATTATAGGGCTGTTCAACTCCTTCACACCCTTCACAATTTCCAGCATCTAAACCACATACAACAACAAAAAGTTACTTTGAAGTTTACACAAAGGTAGAGCAGAAGCTTATTACTGTAAATACGAAAGTCACCTCTGTCTCATTGAAGAAGGTGAAGTCAACCAACTCAAACGCACATTTAAGAGGCGAGAAGTCACCAACTCTAGCCCAGCACTGACCATCAAATTACACAAACACACAACCAAAGTCAATCCCATATCAAAAGAAGTTCCAATTCAACAACATCGATCATGTAGAGATTATTGACGGAGGGAACACACTCAACACAGACAGAAGAAGAAGAAGATCTTACCACATTTTTCTCTTGTGAGGTAAGTACAGGGCAACATGTAAGTAGTGCTAGAATTGCCAAATGGTGGATACCGACTTGGGTCCATTGTAGTGATGGAAGATGAAGACGGTTGTTCTGCTCGGGCATCACTGCTTAGTTCGGGGTCGTCTCTCTTCTCTCTGTTGTGATTTGGATGAAACGTTGAAGCGGAATATGAGCACCGCTTTTACACACAAGGAGTTTATATATGACGTGGAAAAAAGTGATTGGTCGGATATGGTTTTACGAATTAAAATTCAAAAAATTATAAAAAGAAAGTCCCACTTTCACTTGTGTGCGCGCGGAGATAGGGTTGCTCTGATATCCAGAAATCGCAGCCTCGCAGGTATTCCTCCATCGCTTTCTTTATTATTCATCGAGATTTCTCCGATTTCGATTTGAACGAGTGAGTTAGATGGTAGATCTGACAAGCATTGGCGGTGATTGGTACGAGAATCCCACTATTTTTGTCAGCGCTTTCCGATTCATGCAATGTGATTACTGCTTTCCCCATTCGTAGAGTCAAATTCAAATCTGGCTGTTATTTGTTCTCCTGTGGTGCTTCATTTCGGTCCTCTTTTGTGTATCAGACCATCTGTAATTCTTAACAATATCGATGTAAAATGTTTAGGATCGACCAGGTACAATTCTAAAGGCCGTCGATTATCAAAATTATTTCGAAAACAAAACTAAAACGGTGGATTTATACATGTATGGCTTCCGATCCTGCTCGGGAAGGCTTGTTGTTTACCTCAATTTGAGCTCATAATCTGTGACATGAATAATGCTGCAGAATTATTATGCTTTGTTCAGATCTGCGTAGTTTTGCACTTAATTTTACTGCAGCATTTTTTTATTTTGATGCTTAAAGCTAATATTGCACTTAAAGTTTATAAATAATTTGTATTAGAGATTTTGCCAAGCTTAGTTTACTCTTTATTTGTGCTTAGTAGACTCCGAGGATCTATAAGGTACTACATTTATTCTTAAAGATTCAGTGTTCAAATACTTTCTCATTTTAAATTGTCTAATGTCAGCTGAAAACAAGGAGAATTGGTACACTTTTTTACGAAATTTGATAACTCTCCTTGTATGCCAGATCATCATGTTTAAGGTTCCAAATGACCAAGTTGCTGGCCATATGGCCGCTGTTGGAGCACTTGGCCCTCTCATTGACGATTCAGGGAAATTTTACAAGCCTCTTCAAAGTGGTGAACGTGGAATCAAAGAAGTGGCATTCTATCAATCATTTAAAGAGAACAGCAGGGTTCCAGACCATATTCGCAAATTCTTCCCTGTCTTTTATGGCACTCAAGAATTGGAGGCATCTGATGGTTCTGGCCTGCATCCTCACCTTGTTATGGAAGATATTATGTCAAATCGAACCAATCCATCTATATTAGACATCAAAATTGGTTCAAGCACATGGTACCCAGAAGCTTCTGAAGCGTATATCACCAAGTGCCTTAATAAAGATAAAGTTACCACGAGCCTGACACTGGGATTCAGAATCTCGGGACTTCAATTCTATGGAAACAAAGAAACTGGGTTCTGGAGGCCGGACAGGCAGACTGTTAATAATTTTTCTCATGATGAAGTCAGGTCAGCTTTTAGGAAGTTTGTTTCTTCTAACACTTCTACAAATTCAGATGACGAACCAGATTGTTCGTATGCGTCAACTGTCTATGGTGGCCTTGATGGGATCTTGGCACAATTGCTGGAACTGAAGGTTTGGTTTGAGGATCAGACCATTTTCCATTTCTATTCTTGCTCGGTTATGATGGTGTATGATAAGGAGTCTATACTGAAAGGAGAGAATCCAAATCCTCAGATTAAGCTTGTTGATTTTGCACATGTTGTGGATGGCAATGGTGTTATTGACCATAATTTTCTGGGTGGCCTCTGTTCCTTGATAAAGTTCCTCAATGATATCGTCAAGTAATCACCGGAGCCGGAGCAGAAGACGTCTACAGCTGTGGAAGAACTGCATTCCCACTAGTAGCAGCCAAGTCAGTGGACCAGTAATAGCCCTTAAAAGTTAAGGCACCCCTGTCCATTTTTACCGTTCAGTCACAATTATCTTCCGTCTAGCTCATATGTAAAGCTTCTCTGGGGGATTTTAGATTAATCATCCTAGATGTTCAGTTTCTTTCCCAATTATAATCCATTTTCTCTTTCCTATAATAATAGAACAGCTGATGGTCTTCTGATGGTGTTTCGATCTATAAAACTATATGCTAAATGAGAGGTGATAACTTTTTATTCAGTTGCCTCAGTAGAGCTGTTACAAAGATCTTAGATGAGTATATTGTCCCATCAAATGGAAATTTATTCAAATCAAGCTAATGATAATCACATATTTTAGGAATCAGGTGTCCCTCTCTCATAAGAGTGTGGATAGTGATATTGCTTAACTAGGTTGCAATGAAAGTAAAGCAAAAGTCTAGAAGCTATGACTAATTGCAGCTATTTTCTTTCCTGTAATGGCAAGGATAGTAGTCTTTGGGTCCATTATGGAGACCTTGGAGCTGAAAGCAAACCCAAACAACAGTGAGCACATGAGTGATGAGCCATCCAGCCATTTAGACTAGGGAAGCTAATATGTCTTTTAAGCAATGCACTTATCCAGTAGTGAACTCCAAGCTTAATAAATTACTTCCATCTAGTCCAACCTCAAAGACAGTACCTATTTATAAATCTGAAACAAAATCTCTACATTAGTACCAAACAAACACACAAAAGCACTCAAGATGAATATTATTCCAACTTTTTCTTGCTGCATTGTCCTTCTGTCTGTAATCTTCTGCACCAGCACTAAAATCGGATTAGCAGATTCGGATAATCTCCAGGACACATGCCCTACCTCCCTGCCGGGAAAACAAACCCTGTTCATCAATGGATTCCCTTGCAAGGACCCAAACAGCATCAGCGCTCCGGAATTCAAGACTTCCAAGTTGACCCAACCGGGTGACACAGACAACTTCCTTGGCTCTGCAGTGACAATGGTCACTGCTGCAGAGTTTCCAGGCCTGAACACTCTTGGCCTCTCAATTGCTAGAACAGACCTGAGAGTCGATGGCCTGGTGAGACTTCATTCCCACCCAAGAGCTTCGGAAATGTTATTTGTCAGCAAAGGCTTTGTGCTAGCCGGATTCATCGATACACTTAACCAGCCATTCCAGAGTTTCCTCAAGGAAGGAGATGTGTTTGTGTTTCCCAGGGGTCTGCTTCATTTCTGTTTGAATGCTGGCTATGACATTGCCACTGTTCTGTCAGTGTTTAATAGCCAGAATCCAGGGGTGGTGAGCATTTCTGATGCTATGTTTAAGCCTCAGCTGGAAATGATAGAGAAGCTCACACACCGCTTCATCACTGATCACATTAGAAATGTCACTCTAGGTGGATTCTCAAGTCTTTAATAACAGACATTGATGATTTAGAACTTAGAAGTATCATATGAAGATAGATAGTTTTGTGTGTCCTGCCAATAACTGAAGTCCATTCACCAATAGGCCTATTTAAACATCCTGAAGCCCTTATAAATTTCCCTGTGATAGTTTCAAGATTTTGATCCGACTATCACTTGTTGCTTTGCATTGTGGTGTAATGAACCGTTCTGATTATATTTGTTGATAATTTTGTGAAAGATTCATGTTATCAAACCACCAACGATACTTGCATCTTTATATGACTTCAGATCTCCCAATATTACGCCCTGTGACTGGACAACAAGACTCCGTTTTAACTTTAACGGCATCTTCCAAGAGCAATGCCATGACATCTGCATGTCTATAAGCAGCAACCCTATGATCAAAACCTTATTCATAATCTTGTGATCTGACAGTGAAATGCAGCAAACATAATGGCATGATAAAAATGCACTACCCACTATCCACTATGCACAAAGTTATGCATTGTATAGGCAACATAGATAATTCATAAATTGACGGGTTGGTATCGCATAACATACCTGACAGGGTGAGAATCCATCAACAATCTGGTTGACTGATATGTACAAGTTGCATGAAATCTGGTTCACAGAGCCCACCAGATTCTCCTTGAAGTTAAAACGGGCTTGCAGCGGTTCATCCATGTCATCCTTTAAATCCTGTAACCATCGGTTCACCAGGCCAGGCAATACTCTGGCATCTGCAAATTTTCTGACTCAAATTCAGTGACAATCAACTAACATTTCAACTAAAGTACGAAACTTTAACGATTGAAAACAATATAACAGCCCAAGTACTAGTGAAATGTGTTCAGCAATCGATATGGCTATCTGTATAACAGTGTAAACACACTTTCCACACAAAAGAAGAGACGGAAGGAGTAGTACCTGAGATATACGATTGAAATGAGCAATTATCAAGCTCGGAGATACATGTTATGAAACTCTTATATTCTCTTTTACATTGCTCAAATTACAGAAACACACTTACCCCCTGCAGCCTGTGTAAAAAAAATAAAAAATCCAACGGAACTGTATGAGAATCAAACACAGCAAGTAACACGAAACATCGAAACTGAGTAACAGAAGGCTCACCGTGAGAGTCTTTTTCATGACCGTGTCGACATTTCGAGGCAAGCAGGAGGTGATCACTATCACTTTCCTCATGATGTCTCTACCTCCCCAGTGGTACAAAACCTCATCATTAACAACACTTGAAAGCTTCACATCTGCAATGAATCATAAATTCAACAAATTCCACAGCAAAATAAACAGCTGACGTCAGCAATGAATGGATCAGTAGAGTCGTAGATCACCGGAATCGTCCGTCTGAGGCAAGCCGTTGACGGCGTGGTGGAAGTCTCGTAGACTGAAGTTGCCGTTCGGACTAGGCGTGTACACGATCTTCAGCTGTAGAAATACGACGCCGTTTTCAGAAACTCTCAGCGAGACATTTAAACGAAACAGGTTCTGTGTGCATATTGCGAATTCTGATTACCTGATCGGAAGAGGTGATAGGATTGTTGAAGACGAAGCAGAGTCCTATCCGATCTCTTAGCGACGGCTCCGATTTGCGCCGCGGCGAGTAGAGATTAGCGAGCTGCAATAGTGACGGTGACCGAGGGAATCGAGATTTTGTTTCGGTTAGAGCTTTAATCGAAGGAAGAGATATAAGAATGAGATGAAAACGGTGTCGTTTGAATTGGAATTTTGAGTCGGATTTTGCTTACCTGCTTAGTTAGCTTGTGCATATATTGACAACGTGCCGCAGGATGTGAATGCTTGTGACCGTTTGAGTTTTGTCGTGTTGCATGGTAGACACGTGGCCTTGGCTTAGTCGCACTGCCACTACTATTTATGTAAACGTGATTGCACCGCTAGGTTTTCTCTCATTTTTTTTTCTGCGTTTTTCATTTCCTTTCCTGGAGCTAGCTAGGCTTATAACAACTACCAGAGCCAATCTTTCCGATGGGTCCGAAACCCAAGCCTCCGGATCTATCAGCTACTGAACGCGACTACATAGCTCAGCAACTACTGGACAATCCACAGATCCAACATATGCGGGAAGGGATGGACGAGATTCGCCGTGATCGAGCAAGTGACGCTGAGTGGTCACAACCTGGAGATTCAGCTGCAGCAGGACAACCTCCACTAGGATACGAGGGAACTCCGAGCTGACTTGAGGGCAGCGACGACGGATCTACGGGAGGAGTCCAAGCATATGTTTTTGGACCTCATGGCGGCCATTCAAACTCCCTCGGCTAAAGTGGAAACGGCGACATCTGACCGTTCTCAACCAAACCAGAGTGTTCTACAGTTTGGTTCCTGTGACCCGATTGTCCTCACACACAGAGCAGCCTCGGAACCTCTGCCTGCGACAGACAGACCGACAGAGTCCTCACGTGCGACAGATGTGGTGGCGGCATCAGTTGAACCACAAGAAGATATGGGTCTGACGCTGACTTGGAGCAACGCCGACGCGACAAAGCAAGGATCATGTCACCAGCTTGGAGCAAGAGCGAGCTCAAACGAACCCACCAGTACCGAGGTTGATGTCGATCAGATGTAATTTGGAGCGGCCAAACTCCGGTCAGACCTGAAGGTCCTAGAGGGGGGTGAATAGACTTTTTACAATTTTTTCGCTTAAATTGTACTCGTGGATAGCAGATTGGTAACCTATCCCGATTTACAGAATACGAGTGTTTGAATTATAAAAGCAGTAAGTAAAGAATAACACGAGCATGTTTTTCTTTAACGCAGAAACCATGCAACCAGAGAGAAAAACTGCGTGCTCCTAACTTTTGAGGGACAAACATTTCCACTATAAAGTAACACACACAATTACAAGACTTTTGTACTCTGGGGATACATAGCCTGTATGTTATCCTAACTAGTCTGACTACCAGTTCTAAACAGAGCTACAATACTTGACTTATGTGTTTACAACTTGGAAAGTGTCTAGAAGCATCAACTCAGATCTTAACTATTTGTAAGTTAAATCTTCTTGATCTACTTCTTCGAGTTGAGCATCTCCATACCTATCTCAATGGAATGCACTTATGCAATCATGCATATGGGTTTTGAAAATAGTTTTTATGAATGATAATCTACAGCTTACATGCACAGCAAGGAGTAAGCATAGACATAGAAAGGGAAGAGAAGTGAAGAGAGAAAATTATACAAATTTGTGCTCTCAAAGAATCAACTAAAATAATACTCACTCAACTAAAGAGCCAATGCTGCCTTGTGATCCCTTATATAGGCAAAAGAGCCCAGTCTGTTTTGACAACTCAGGAACGTGGGAAGCAGACCTAAAACAGACCTATAGCAAACTTATAGCAGCTGCCATCAATTGATGGGACAATAGTATGCTCATATGACAAACAAACAAGACAACTTCAAGGTTTCCAAATAAGGCATAATTTGTCAAAAAGAGGCAAAAAGTTTTCATGCTCTCATATATACCAGAAAAAGCCATTTCGGTGGTCCATAAAGCAAGTACGTTTTGCAGCACAAAAACATATTAAGGATGACATAAAGCAAACCCAGCTTTTTAAAGCAAAACAAATTACTAGAAGAACAAAACTAATTCCAAGAAGTCACATGTGAACCAAAAATAACTTTCTCCTAGAAATCATCCTTAATTCAAAATAGCTTTTCAAGGTCAAAGTACACACAGATTGTGCACATATATTCTGAATTTTAGAAACAACCTTAGCTATGAAATATCACACATGAAAATATTCCAGATTATCAGGGATACATGCCTAGTGTGCTATCCTAAATGAAAACATGTTATGCAAATGAATGATCAACCTGTTTTCCATTGAGATAAGGTAGACTATGTCAACATCTTCATTGATGATTCTTCAACTATTGTGTTTTGTCAAATTGCAAGGAATAGCCAATACTTGTATGCCTCCAAGACGAGGTCCAAATGTTGGGTAATTAAGCCGACAATTTTTTCCAGCTACCACCTTCAGTGTCACTAGCACAGAACCCATAAACGGGTATATTCCCCCACCTCTCGCTCCCCACGTGACACCGGTCCAGGCATCTCTTGGGCCAGAAAGCCCAAATCCAAACCCAACTCACAAATTTTCACCCCTACCTAAACACATACCCAACCCACATCGCTTCTTCATCCCAAACACCACCCCTTACCTAGCAACACCAAATATTTCCCTTCCCTAACCCGAGACCACCACTTTCACAAGTTCCTAATCCTCCACAGATGCTTGGAGGACCCCGCTGATCCTACACTACCCACCATGCGTCAAATGTGATTGGATTTCCCTACATTTGACCAAGGTGATCCCATTGAGTGGTTGCACAAAGCTGAACAATACTTTACTTTTTACCAAGTCCCAGAGGACCGATGAGTCATGCTTGCAGCTATGCACCTTTCAGGTGTGGTAGCCGACGTATGGTTCATGTTTAACCATGAATTCTCACACACTTGGCAAGGTTTCAATGACTTAATGATGAGAGAGTTTGATGTAGGTAACCATGTTGGATTTCAGGCAGAGTTAACACGCATGACACAAACGAGCTTGTTGGAAAATTTTGTGTTTATGGTATGGCAAAAGAAGGAAAAATGCTTCAAAGACACATAAATGTTTACGCTTTCCTTTAGACTTTATTTGCCCCACTATTTAATGTGTAAGGGGGGAATAATCAAATAAGCCTTTAGGATACAATGAAGTCTAGCAACTTGCTATTGTTGATCATCGATTTATACTAACGAAGATCAACCTAACCCTTAATCAAAGGTTTTGCAAGAAGTTCAAAGTTGCTAGAAATTATTCCTGCAGAATAATAATTTCTAGATTTTATACAAAAACTAATAAAACTTGGTAGAACAATTACTAGAGACTAGAGTGAAGAGAATAAATGATTTGCTGAAAGATTTTTTTTTTGGTTCAAAAGAAAGTGCCATGCACTACTCCTATATGTAGGAATAGTCATGCCTTTTACATTTGAATCACACCCTTTTGTAAGGGATGCACCTCTTCCTCAACCATCTGTCTAGCAAAAGGATATATTGGTTAATTAACAATCATGTTGCTTGATTAATTGTATCCCATCCTTTCAAAATATAACACCTCTTCAAATGTACCTTTTATAACTTTGAAAATATATTTAACAATCCTTCACCCTTTACAAAATTATAAAAAATTTGAAAATTATTTTGAAGAAAACGTTAAAAAAATTTTGAGCAATTTCTTGGAAAACATAGTGCATAAACTAAGGTGTCTTGTGGACTTGAACCTTAGCTTAGTGAAAACACATCAAATTTAAATCAAGATGGTGAAGTAGCTTTGCTTTGAACTTGCGATCTAACAGGACACATTTCATACACTAGTTTCCTACTTCTTTCGAGTGTTCTAAAAACCGACGTGTGAATTGGCCTTGCGTCTGTATCCATATTACGAGTGCTCTAAAGACTAACCCAAGTCGCATAGAATGCGGCACCACCTTCTATACTCGTATAGGTAAGCATGTAGTACACATGTAACTAAAGTGCTTTCCGTCATGCTTATTAAGAGTTTTAATTATAACTCAACATCTTCCATTCATTACATGTACCAAGCACTTCTACCTCGGAATAGATATGATATATATGTGTTTATTCATATATACTCATTTAATTTATTTAGTGCTTGCAATCACTACATATGATGTACTTTTGCTCATTGAACTCAAGATCTTGTTGTTACAAGTGTTGAGTTGAGTTTTCATCATTGGCGATTATTACAGTTGGACTTTAACCCCATTCCTTTAGATGTTTTCTACACCAAATTCCTTGCAAGTCCTTTTGTTAATGGATCAGCCAAATTATGACATGATCTTACAAAATCAACGGTTATAACCCCGTATATTATCAATTATCTCACCGAGCTATGCCTCAAATCAAAGTGCCTTGATTTGTCATTATATACCTGGCAATAAGCTTGTGATAGTGTAGCTTGTCTATCACAATGAATAGATATTGGAGACATTGGTTTAGGTCATATCGGAATTTCTAGTAGTAAATTTCTTAGTCATTTCGCTTCTTTACTACATGAAGCCAAAGCTATAAATTCTGCTGTCATGGTGGAATATGAAATTACAGTTTGTTTCTTTGAGCCCCACGATATGGCTTCTCCACAAAGTAAAAATATCCAGCCCGTAATTGATTTATGATCCTCATTATCGGAAATCCAACTACCATCGATAAATTCTTCTAAAACTGAAGGATACCCACCATAATATATTTCATAATCAATTGTACCTTTTAAGTACTTTAATATTCTAGAGATTGCATTCCAATGTGCTTGTCTAGGATTGCTAGTATACCTATTATGCTTGCTTACAACGAAAACTATATCAGGCCTAGTATAAGACATGGTATATATTAAGCATCCAATCACTTTAGAATATTCTAATTGATTTATGGCTCTACCATTATTTTGATTCAGTTTCAAATTTGAATCAAAAGAAGTAGAAATTGATTTGTTATCATAATGGTTGAATTTTCTAAGAACTTTTTCTATGTAATGTGATTGAGTTAAAACTAATCCATCATTACCTCTTTTAATTCTTATACCAAAAATGACATCAGTTTCTCCCATATCTTTCATATTGAAACTAGAAGATAAGAATTTCTTAGTTGATTATATGCTTTCGATATCCGTTCCAAATATGAGCATGTCATCAACATATAAACAGATTATCACTCTCTTATTATTTTGGAACTTGCTATAAACACACTTATCAGATTCATGTATTCTGAATCCATTGGAGATAATGACTTTATCGAATTTTTCATGCCATTTTTTAGGTGGTTGCTTTAAACCATATAATGATTTAACTAACTTACACACCTTTTGTTCTTGTCCAGGCATAATAAATTCCTCAGGTTGATGCATATAAATTTTCTCATCTAATTCACCGTTTAAAAATGCAGTCTTCACATCCATTTGGTGAATATAAAATTTATATATAGGAGCTAAAGCAATAAGTATCCTTATGATAGTTATTCTAGCAACTGGTACATAGATATCAAAATAATCTATACTTTCTTTTTGAGTATATCATTTGGCTACTAGCCTTTCTTTAAACTTGTCTATAGTTCCATCAACTTTCATTTTCTTTTTAAATATCCACTTACACCCTATTGGTTTTGAACCATGAGGTAAGTCAACCAATTTCTAGGTCTTGTTTCCCATGATGGAATCCATCTCATCATTGATGGCTTCTTTACAAAAAGAAGCATCTTGTGATTTTATTGCTTCCTCATATGTAAGAGGATCAGACTCTACACTATGTGTAACCATTGTTTATTTTTGGTGTGAGTCTCTTGTACCTTCCACAAGGTACACAACGAAATCAGGTCTAAAGGATTTTTCTATTCTTCTTCTTTTGCTTCTTCTAATTTCAGTTGGTTCTTCATTTTCATCTTGCTCATTACAGAGTCAAGGTGTATGTAGTAAATTTGAATTATCTTTGTTTCTTGATGAAATCTCCACATTTTTATTATCATCTTTAGATAAAGACGTGAACCTATTTTCATAGAATTCTGCATCTCTAGATTCTATGATGGTATTAATTGATATAGACTCATTAGGTTCTATAATCATAAATCTATATCCCTTGCTATGTTCCGCATATCTTAAAAATATGCATTCTATAGCCATTTTTCCTAATTTCTTTATTTTAGGTTTATGTAACCTAACTATGGCTCTACAACCCCAAACTTTAAAGTAGTTTAAGTTCGGTTTCCTTTTGAACCATAACTCTTAAGTTGTTAATTTTAACGACCTTGTTGGTACCCTATTTAAGATGTAACATGCGGTGAGCAATGCTTCTCTCCAATAACCCTGATTCATATTAGAGTTTAGGAGCATTGAGTTTACCATCTCTACGAGGGTCCTATTTTTCCTTTCGGCAACTCCATTTTGTTGTGGAATATATGCTATAGAAGTTTCATATACTATACCTACAGTTAGTTTGATGGAAAATGGTATTCCAACAAGTAAACAAAAATAATAAATATTTTATTAATAGTTAGTTTGAACATTCCATCATACATATAATCTTTTGCAATAAAGGTACCAGCCTTGGTCAATATAAACTTATCCAACTCAAAGACAAGTTTGAAACCATGATTATTCAAAAGACTTGTGGAGACCAAATTTTTTCTAACATTCGAAACATGATAGACATCAGTTAGAGTAAGTACTTTCTCCAATGTGAACTCGATTTTAATTATGCCTTTTCCTTTGACAATTGAAGTCGATGAATTTCTCGTATAGACGAAGTTGTCACCATCACATTGTTCATATATCTTGAACATGCTTTATGTTTGCAAACATGCTTGGTAGCACTGGTGTCGACCCACCAAGCTTCAATATTCTCCATCATGTTGACTTCGGATATCATTGCCACAAACTTTTCATCATTAGTTTTTGGCTTTTTCTTGAGCAAACGACAATCTTTCTTGAAGTGACCCGGCTTGCCACAATGGAAACAACCTCCTTTTTCTTTCTTGTTTGAGTTCTGACCTTGGTGTCTCTTTTTTGAAAAATTTTCTTTCCTCTTCTTTTCTCCTTGGTTGTCTTTTTGAGTTTTTGACCCATCATCAACCATGTGAATCTAAGTTTCTTCAGTTTTCTTCAGTTTCTTCAGTTTTCTCCCAGAATTTAAGTTCTTCTTCTATACGAAGATGTTGTCCCAATTGCTCCATGGACATGTCCTCTTTCTTATGTTTGAGGCTCTTCTTGCATTCATTCCAAGAAGGTGGAAGTTTATCCACAATTGCAGAAACAAATATAGAATCATCCATGTATATCTTGTATTGAGTAAATTGATCGCGTATATGCATGATCTCATGAAATTGTTCTACAATGGATCTATCTTCGGTCATCTTATAATTAAAATTTTTAGAAACAATGAACTTCTTACTTGTAGCATCTTCGGACATATATTTGGCTTCAAGCGCGTTCCATATTTCCTTTGCGGTACTCATCTCATGGTAGATGTCAAATAGCGAACCAGACATTGCATTGCATATATGTCCCTTGCATACATAGTCATCTTGTTCCCACTTTATTCTTTTTCATTGGGTAGCGATCGTCTCGTCTTCACTTTCTTCGAGTTTTGGAGTAGTAAGGACATATACCACCTTTAGACTTGAAATCAAGAAGTGTAACTTCTTTTGCTATCTTCTAAAGTTTTCTCTATTGAAGCGATCAAGTTTCACAAAATTTGATGTGAACTCATTCAACGATGCCATTGCAAAAAAAAAAAGTCTAAAGATTGTTGGAAAATTTTGTATTTGTGCGTATGGCAAGAGAAGGAAAAACGCTTCAAAGGCACGTAAAAGTTTACGCTTTCCTTTAGACTTTATTTGGCCCACTACTTAGTGTGCAAGGAGGGAATAATCAAATAAGCCTTTAGGATACAATAAAGTCTAGCAACTTGCTATTGTTAATTGTCAGTTTGCATTAACGAATATCAACTTAACACTCAATCAAAGGTTTTACAAGAGACTCAAAATTGCTAGAAATTATTCCTGTAGAATAATAATTTCTAGATTTTGTACAAAAACTAATAAAACTTGGTGGAACAATTACTAGAGACTAGAGTGAAGAGAATAAATAATTTGCTGAAATTTTTTTTTTTGGTTCAAGAGAAAGTGGCGTGCACTGCTTCTATATATAGGAATAGTCATGCCTTTTACATTTGAATCACACCCTTTTGTGAGGGATGCACCTCTTCGTCAACCATCTGTCTAGTAAAAGGATATATTGGTTAATCAACAATCATGTTGCTTGATTAGTTGCATCCCATCCTTTCAAAACAGAACACCTCTTCACAAGTACGTACGTTTATAACTTTGAAAATATATCTAACAGAGCTCAATAGAGGAGTATAGACACCGCTTTATGCGACTCTCGAGGAGGGTTTATGGCATACCTCCAGTTCTACTAATTTGAAGCTTCATAGGTGGGTTGAAGCCCGAAATCAGAATGGATGTGATACATGAGAATCCGAGAACTCTATTCGAAGCTTGTGAACATGCTAGGCGTTACGAGATCCGATATGCTGCTCATAGGTCACTCTTCCAGCGTAACCATATGACCCAAGTGGTGTGTCCAGCTATGACTACTCCACAGACACGCCTGGGGGCTCTTATGCAGCAACCAGCTCCACAACCGGTACCTGCAAACCCTATAACTAATGGTACACATTTGAGTCAAGCCGAGTACCAATCCCGGCATGCAAGGAATAAAGGCTTCTTTTGTAAGGAGCCATATCGACCGAGCCACTCATGTAAACGTATGACTCAAGCTTTGGTCATAGAACCTGTGAGTGATGAAGACACTGTGGCCGCGATGGAAGGAGATACAGAGGTAGAGGGAGATTGAAAAGATGAACACGAGCCAAAGGATCAAGAGGAGCCCTTGATCCAGTTACAAGTGGCTTCCGCTGGTGAGCATAAGGAAACAATGCAGGTCAAGGGAACTCTAGCACAGCATAAGGTGCACGTACTAATAGACTCTGGGGCCACTTACAACTTTGTGAGCGCAGGCTTAGTACATGGGAACAAAAAAGTGTTGATGGTGGATACAAAGCCTTTAGCAGTGCGGGTTGCTAGTGGTCAAATCATGCAAACTGCAGGGACGATAATTGCAACATTGTGGATACAGGGCTATTCTTATACGGGGGAGTTTCACGTCCTACAGGTTCCAGGCTGTGATGTTTTGTTGGGCGTATCTTGGTTACGAAGTCTCTGAGACATTTGCTGGAACTTTGAACGCTTGTATATGAAGTTTGTGATCGATGGCATTCTCTATACACTGCAAGGTGCACAACAAGGCAAGGCTGAGGTGGTAAGTTGTAAGGTGATGACAAGAATTCTTAAGAAGGAGAGGAAAGTCATACCGGCACATGTGGCTCCGGTGGTGAACGGTAAAAGCACAGCTCCTCTTAGGGAGGACATACAAAAGCTCATCACTAAATATACAGAGGTATTTGGGGAACCAACGCAACTACCTCCACCCCGCTGCCATGACCATCGCATAGAACTACTTCCTAATACACCACCAATCAATGTCCAAACCTACGCTTACCCTCACTTCCAGAAAACTGAAATTGAGAAGATAGTTAATGAGATGTTGGAAGCGGGAATCATTAGACCAAGCATAAGTCCCTACTCTTCCCCAGTGATTTTGGTCAAAAAGAAAGATGAGAGTTGGCGCATGTGTGTGGATTATCATGCCTTAAACACGGTAATGGTGAAGGAAAAATATCCCATTCCCATTGTGGATGAGTTACTTGATGAGACCAGTGGAGCTGCATTCTATTACAAGCTAGACTTGCGTTCTGGATATCATCAGGTACGCATGCATGCTCAAGACATTCCAAGAACTGCATTTTGAACTCATAGTGGTCATTACAAATTTTTAGTTATGCCATTTGGCCTTAGTAACGCACCATCTACATTTCAATCACTCATGAATGACATATTTCGTGATTACTTGAGAGATTTTGTGCTTGTGTTCTTTGACAATATCCTGGAAAAGGTTTTCCAGCGTTTGAACCAACATTCACTCAAGGTGAAAGCTAGCAAATGTGCTTTTGGTGTGACAAAAGTGGAGTATCTTGGTCATGTGGTATCCAAGGATGGAGTGGCCGTGGATCCCGAAAAGATAAAGTGCATCCAGGAGTGGAAACGTCCCACAACACTGAAAGGCTTACGTGGGTTTCTCGGCCTTGCTGGCTATTACCGAAAATTTGTGCGCAACTTCGGATTAATAGACAAGCCACTCACAAACATGTTGAAGAATGATGCTTTTCGCTGGTCCGATGAGGCAGTACGTGCTTTTAAAGCTTTAAAGGTGGTAATTGTGTCAACCCCGGTACTGAATCTCCCAAACTTTAACAAGGAGTTTACCCTGGAGTGCGATGCATTTGACATTGGTATAGGGGTAGTCTTGGCTCGAGAAGGTCATCCCATAGCCTTTATGAGCAAAGCTTTGGGGCAAAAACACTTAGCATTGTTGGTATACGACAAAGAAATGCTTGTGGTAGTGAGTGTCGTGCAACACTGGCAAATGTAACTTCTTGGAAGACACTTTACCATTGTGACAGACCACCAGACCATAGAACACTTTCTCAAGCAACAAATCACTACACCTTCACACAAAAAATAGCTCGTAAAGTTGCTAGGGTTAGATTATGGGATTCAGTACAGGGCAGGATCAGAAATCACAACCAAGTAGCAGATGCTTTATCAAGAGAAGCTACCATACACACTACCACATGCCTAACCATGCCTTTATCTTTGGTAGTCAAGAACATATGTGCTGCTTGTGAAACCGATGTGGATGCCATTTAATGGAAGGAAGAGGTACAAAATGGGGTATGTACTAATCAAAAGTATACTGTACACAACTCCATTTTGATGTACAGGGACAGGGTCTTTGTTCCTGCATCAGATGAGTGGAGACAGAAATTTATCTCAGAATTTCATGGTGGCCAAATGGGAGGTCACGCCGAACACTTAAGAACTTACCACAGGGTGATGAGGAACTTTAATTGGCCTGACATGAAGAGAGATATCAAGAAGTTTGTGGCGGAATGTGACATTTGTGAACGAAACCATTATGAGTCACAACTCCCACCTGGTCTACTGCAACCAAATCCAATACCAAACAATGTTTGGCTAGACATTTCAATGGATTTTGTGGAGGGACTACCTAATTCGGAAGGTCAGTCAGTAATTTTGGTTGTCATTGATTGTTTCACAAAATATGCTCATTTCTTCCCCAGTCACACCCATATACGGCCAAGAGAGTGTCTGAAATTTTCATCGAAGGAGTGTTTAAACTCCATGGCCTCCCTAAGAGCATTATCACAGACCGGGATCCAATATTTTTGAGCAATTTTTGGGAAGTTTTTTTTCCAAGGCTCAGGGCACCAAGTTGTGTAAAAGTACCTCCTACCATCCACAGATCGATGGACAAACGGAGAACCTCAATCGTACTTTAGAGCATTATTTGCGCTGTGTTGTCGGAGAACAGCCATCTACATGGGTACAAGCTCTTTCTTGGGCTGACTTTTGGTATAACACAGCTTATCACTCATCTCTTCACATGAGTCCTTTCCAGGCTCTATATGGCTACCTCCCACCTTCTATACTCCTGGTTCCACAGCGGTCCATGAGGTTGATAAGGTCCTCCAGACTCGAGATGCATTACTTGAGCAGATTAAGAACAACATCCACAAGGCTCAAGAGAGAATGAAGCTCCAGTACGATAAAGGCATGTTGAGAGGCACTTTGAAGTCACTACTGGAAGAGAGCGCCAAGGTGATGAAGAAACTTACTTTTGTCGCCTCAGTTAAAATGAGGCGACGAAGAAACCTCAGAAATAAACTACGTCGCTTCAACGCCACTGGGGCGACGAAGAGCGATTTTGGTCGCTTCAATAAACTGAGGCGACCAATATGAAGCGACGAGAAGTGTCTTCGTCGCCTCGATCAATCTGGGGCGATGAAGATTGAGCAATCTTCGTCGCCCACGTTTTTGAAGCTAGTGTATGCATCCAATTAATTAGCTAATGTATGCACACTACATGCAAGTATGCAACTCATATTTTCCTCGAGGATATATTATAGAAGTGTTTTTACATATCACTTCAAGAATCACGAATATTTTGGAACACATAAATATTGACTGTTTTTTTCTTCTTTGAAAAGATATATTATAGAAGTGGTTTTACAGAGTACTTCAAGAATCATCAATCTTTCTAGCTACATATACACATCTTTGGAACACATATCTACATATTTTTTTATTTATTTGAAAAATATATACTAACTCGATCGTCTGATTGGTTTGGAAGCAATCTGTAACCTTGCATTTGAAGCATCAAATATATATATTCTTTTACAGAGGAGCATCAAATCTTAAATATATTAGTCCAAAGTACTTGAAATTTGAGGTGGAGAACTAACTAGCGGCTTGAAATCCAATTTAATGTTATTTTAGGTTGACATTGAAGCGACGAAGATTGCAATCTTCGTCGCTTCGGTTAGGGTTAATAGTCAATGAGGCGACCAAGATTGACAACTTCGTCGCTTCGATTAGGGTTAATATTAGGGTTAATAGTCAATGAGGCGACCAAGTATGGATCCCCAAGGTAACCTTGTGAATACAATATTGGTCGCTTCAATATTGAAGCGACCAAGTGTTCAATCTTCGTCGCTTCAATGTATTGAAGTGACCAATATTGTAATCTTCGTCGCTTCAATACATTGAAGTGACCAAGTGTTCAATCTTCGTCGCTTCAATGTATTTAAGCGACCAATATTGTAATCTTCGTCGCTTGAATACATTGAAGCGACCAAGTTTTCAATCTTCATCGCGTCAATTTATTGAAGCGACCAATATTGTAATCTTCATCGCTTGAATACATTGAAGCGACCAAGTTTTCAATATTCGTCGCCTCAGTGTGATTATAATTCCAGATCACAGATCTCTTCATTCATTCTCTAATCAGTTTTCGCTTCTTCTCTTCTTCTTCGTTTCTCTTCCACGGCTCTACCCCCAATCTCATCATCGAAACCCTAGATCTCTTCTCATCCTCTTCTTCTCCCTCGGTCCGACCAATATTGAAGACCCACTCCATCTCTGCGAAGACGAGAAGAAGACTCTACGAGGCAGCAAAGCAAAACACCTCTTCCATCTCTACCTCCTCCTCGATCCCAACCCAAGTTTCCAATTCAACTCAATTTTTAATCTTCCCACTTTTATTAACTCTCTAGGGTTTCTCTGCTACTCGATTGTATACCTACCAATGTGTACATGAGGTGAGGTCAGATATGATACCGAAATGAATAGGTACTCCTCTCGCTCCTCCAAGCTCGAATCGATTGTCGACGACGACTCCAGCGCCGTTGTCAACGATTGTTACAAACTCTCTCTCTCTCTCTCTCTCTCTCAATTTTCATTGTTCGATTTCAATTTTTGTTAGGTACTCCTCTCGCTCCTCCAAGATTTTTTTTTGTCCTGTTACTGGATCTACGAGTTAAATACAAGCATCAATTATTTATATGTGTTGGGTCTTAGGGATGATGGAGAAGAGCACATGCAGCATAACTGTATGGTAAAAGATATAGGAATATTGTTCTTGAGTTGTGTCTGTAGGCTTAGTATACTGGACATATGAAATTTTGTATACCCTGCAAAGTGCAGCTTAAGTTCCCAATTGGAGGAAATAAAGGAACTGACTAGCTAGAGTTGGACTCCATTCCCTTTCTTATATATGTAAAGCTATGCTGATGTAATTGTGAAATGATGTGTTCGAAGATATTTTTTCATTCAGCATGCCTGATTATACTAACTGAAAGAATCCAGTATTTTGGGTATAAGGAATGAAAGCGGCATTGAGTCAATATGGGACGTAATTTTTGTTTGATTTTTTATATTAACATGTCTTAGCATAACGATTGTCGATAATTTTTAATCTTTACCTTTTGTTTTCTTCACCCCTCCCTCCTTGTTCATAGATCCATCTGCTATTATAGAACAACTGAAGCAGGGACTAATGTAGATCTCTCCGATGCCAAGATTTTGTATTCGATAAAATCAACCAGTTTGGATGTGAGCTGTTAATTGTTTACTTTCTTCTTTTTATAAGCTTTGGTAGGAGAACGTTAATAGATTTAAGTTTGACGAAGCAATTCATTTTTGCAGAATGCGTCTACAAGATCACTTTTCTGTGTTGGTAATAGGATTCTGGAGGACAATATTGAGAGAAATGATGAGGATGTACCTCATGTATGGCAGTAAGAGGATACATGGATGCCACTGTGAAGCATTCATGAATCTTTGTACATCTATAGTAAATTGTTTGTTCTCTGCTTTGCATATTATTCTGTATCTTTAACTTTCTTCCATTTTCTATTCATAATTGGCTCAGCATGTGGCATATCTTCTGAGAAAAGTCATGCAAGTGATCGAGCAATGATTTGGAAATCAAGCAGTGAACTTAAGAATTGTAAGTTCTTTAGTCTTTCCATTTTCATTGGAGAACATCGTTTGCTAATAGTCTACTCATAGTACTAAATTAGTATATTGTTTGATGTTTGTAGCAAAACAACATATATAAGTCCCGTGAGGAGAAGTACCAAATGAAGATGAAAGTACTTGAAACTCTTGCGTCGGGGACCAGTGAAGAAATCCAGGTAATGCAGTAGTATGTAAGACTATTTTGTTCTATATAAAGTAAAATTTCAAGGTCTTGTTATAAGCTAATTTATATCAATTAACTTGCTCTTACTTTCCATTATCCTGTAGGTTGTTCTAGATCTGGTTAAGCAAATGAAGGTGATATTCTAATCTGTTCATTCTCTGTTGAATTTTATAACGACAAAAATTGTTTGTTAGGGTGCATTTTTGTGCTTTATCTGCTGTAATGCATACTTCTTATAAGGCAATTCTCCAACAGTGCAGACTCTTAAAGTGTTTATTTAATACAGATGTAAGTACAGTATAATGTTTAATTCTTTTCTTGAAGTAGCAGCATATTAATTTCTGCTGCTGGATTTTCGAAATCATTTGGGCGTTGACGTGTTCTCTAAAGTTGATATGATATTTGATTTGAGATCCTTTTTTGTGTAGGTGAAGTACTGCTCTGAAAACAACAAGCAGTTGATTCACTTGTGAAGCACTCTCAACCATACTTCGTTTTGTAAAGTAGTAGCTTCTCTTTTTGTAAAGCACTCTCAAACATACTTCATTTTGATTCAGTTTGATGATCAATGCTTATTTCTCTCCCTGAATCTACATTCCCTAGCTTGTAGAACAATTGGAAAAAGTAGACTATATCCTCTTTGTCCTAGCCTTCTACATAAACGTGTCTTCAATTTTTTAGATGCCTGCAAGTTATGCCTAATCTGAAAACAAGTATGAGGTAAAGATGATGCCCATTGTAATCTTTGTTGGCTTCTGATTAGTAAATTTGATTTCATGGGATGTTCCCTCTTCTTGATTTAGTTGTTGTGAATAATATGAATTTAGGGATGGTTGAGTTTCATACAAGGAGTCATAGTTTCTCTTTGTTTAAAGAATTGAATTGAATGATCCAATTACAGCATAGCTTGCTGGAATCATAGTCTGCAACGTTCAGCACTAGTTGCAACATCAATTGCAGCGTTTATATTGAGCTGCACCTTTCATTATTTGCAGCATTTTTGTTTTGCTGTTACTTTGTCATTTTTGCAGCGTTTTTGATGTGCTGCATCTTCATTACTTTGCAGCGTTTCTTTTAGGTTGTGATATGCTCAATTGCAGCCTTTTTGAAATGTTGCAAATGTGTTTTGGCAGCATTGTACAAATGTTGCAAATGTATATTTAATTTTTTTCCCTTCACCCAATGAAGCGACGAACATTGATCAATATTCATTGCTTCAGTGTCAATGAGGGGACGAAGATGGATCAATCTTCGTCGCTTCAGTTTCACTAATGTTGGTCGCTCAAACAGAGGAGCGACAACTCCTATCTTCGCGGCATAAATTCGAAGCGACAAATATTGCCTTTCTCGCGTCAGTTAAAATGAAGCGATGAAATTTTATCAATCTTTGTCGCCCCAATAGCGAAGGGACCAATCACAGACGACGAGGCGTTGGCGACGAATACTTGGTCACATCTCATCGAAGCGACCAAAAAATGATCCGAGACGACCATAAAGCTTCATCGCCTCGGATCTCTTCCCCAATAGTGAGTCGGAGACGAGGTCTAAACTGCAGCCCTATAGGAAGCAATCCTTGTCAACCCGAGTGAATCACAAGTTGTCAGCATTTTGGACCATTCAAGGTGCTAGAGAGGATCGGGACAGTGGCTTACAGATTGGCCTTACCAAGCTCAGCAAAATTGCATCTTGTATTCACGTGTCTTTACTAAAAAAGAAACGGGGCAAAGGAGTGCAGGCCAGACCACATCTTCCACCAGTGCATGATCCTAACAACCCGCGCCGGTATCATGGTCGAGTACTTGATACAATGTTGGTACAGAGAAGAGGCAACGCAGCTGCAAAATGGCTAATTCAGTGGCTTCGTTCAGATATGGAGGATGCGACTTGGGAATTTGCAGATGAGATTACGGCACGCTACCCCGACTTTAAAGCTTGAGATCAAGCTTCTGGGCAGAGGGATGGAGTTGTTGGGAACTGGAATGTCCTAGTTCCATTTTGCATTAGTTAGCTTGCGTACATATTGAGAACGGCATGTCGTTCTTGCAAGTGTGCCGTAGGATGTGAATGCTTGTGACCGTTTGAGTTGTGTCGTGTTGCATGGTAGACACGTGGCCTTGGCTTAGTCGCACTGCCACTACTATTTATGTAAACGTGATTGCGCCGCTAGGGTTTATCAATGAATTCAGCTTTTCTCTCATTTTTCTTCTGAGTTTTTCATTTCCTTTCCTGGAGCTAGCTAGGCTCATAACACTTTAAGTCGCTGAGAAACGGAGGCGATTAGCTCCGGAGATCGAGTTCAAAGCACACCTCTACCATTTCGCTTCTGCTTCTTCTTCGTAATCGCTCGTTAAAAAGTTCGTCCTCTTCTTCTCAAACCAGTCGAGAGAAGAGCTCTTTCTGAGTTTCGTTAGTGTGTTGCGGACTTAGATAAACGACGTGTCGTTTCTTTTGAAAAATGTCGTTTCTTTGAAATTTATCGAATACTGTAAAGAACTAAGAGATTATGTGAAAGTTGGAGAAAGAGCAATCATGTTATTTCCCTCATTACAGAGCCCTATTACGCTCAGGTTCACTTCTTCACCAATTGAAATCAGTGTCATTGAGAGGACTAACTTAGGTTCCCTAAGTGAAGGTAAGTGTTAAGCTTAATGCATGCTAAAATTTATGAATTCCGTTTGGAGTTGTGATACATACTGTAAGAATAAGGCTATATCTTTAGGTTTGGTCGCTTTTCCATTTAAACCAATCTGTTCTGAGATTTTTTAAGTGCATTGAGCTGCACGGCTTGTTTGGGCCTGAAATAAATATTTCATATTGGGCTTGAAATGCTGAAGTCTTGGCGAGCGGCCCAGGATGAGTTGAAGTCTTGGCGAGCGGCCCATATTCCATGAGAGCTTGGCGAGCGGTCGAGTGAAGGAACAGAGTCCGTTTTCAGATCAACTTAGGACTGTGAATTGAGATAGCTGATTCATGCGGCTTAATGTCTATCATACATTTTCTATTTCAGATAGGTTTCTTCTAGGTGAAGGAGTTGTGATAGCATTCGAACTATATAAAGAAACAACCCGTATGCTGGATGGTGTTAGAGTTATATTTAGATTCAAAGAGCAAGAGCAGAAGAGGTTTAAGAGAATTGAAAGACGACTACTGAGCATTATATAAAGAGAATACGAGCATTGTTGAAAGGTCCCCGATCAAACATACAACATTTTCTATACACAAGTACACCTAGACATCTCGTCAAGAGATTCTATTTCTTTGCAACCAGCCTATCAAAGTGCTTGTCACCTATCGAGTGAAAGTATTGCGATCTAAGGAAGCATAGCGAATGGAAGGTTGAAGGGTTTGTCACGTAACGAGTGAGAGTTCTGAGATCCAAGGAAGCAGTGTTCTCAACACATCGTCAGAGAGATTGCTCTGCTTTGCACTGATTTAGGGAGTGTGACCTATCGATTTCTGGGGCTCTGCTAGAGACACATATCTAAAAGTCCTAGGTTACTAGGCGAGAAATTTTCCTAATCGCTTATCAAGAAGTCAGGCAGATTTAATTCTATGTTTTCTGTTGAGAAACAGTGGCACGCTAGCATACGAAGCACATACAGGATAAACCGATACCTGCGGGAAAACTATCCGAAGTCAATAAAAGAGACTGCTTTGCAGAAGGATCTCTCCGCAGGAGATATTTTAGCATCAAACATTTTGGCACGCCCAGTAGGACTATCTTTATGTCTCTAAGTGACAATAGGGGATCCTTACCGAAGGAATTACCCTCAGTGTCGCAAACACCTACAACTAGCTTACCGTGAACATACATCTACTCGGTGTCGTTCATTGAGTAATCAAGCGGTTGACATAATCTTCGCTAAAGACTTTTATTCAACCATGTCGTTTAAATCTTTAAGCGAAGCGGAGATTGCGGAACTTACTTTCCCGGAGTACCTACCTTACGCGGCTAGGCGCGATGAACATCAAACTAGCTACTATATGGCTCTCAGTGAAATGATTGAACAACAAACAAATCTTCTCACTATCCAAGGCGATAGAATAGACGTAGCATTAGCTGAAATCCAAGCATTATAGCTAGAATTTAACAGAGATCAGGAGGAGAGAAAGGCAATTGGGGCCCAGGTAGCAAGTGTCTCAAAGGGTCAGGACAAATTACGGATTGATATCATACAACACTTGGGAACAAGTTTGGATGAATACTGCCGGCACGCGGCGACACTATCACAGAGGACAGACAGGGACATAGCGTCTCTAACTAAATCCGTTTCTGACCTCGCTAGAAAGACTAGACAGACAGAGTTTTTCCCTTCTCCTTGGGAACAACGGTTAAACAGGTTCATGAACGACTGCGACATACATCTGGCCAAGATGTATTATTCTTATGAGACACCGTTTCCTTCCACGCAGAAGGACAATCCAGATGCTTGACAATGGCCAAAGTACTACCGGCATCAGACCTTCTAGACTTTCTCTAGCGATGATGATTCCAATGCAGTAACACATCTAGCATACTTCACACTACAATTAGGGCAGTTTGCCGATAATGAGGGACTCAAATTACGAGTCTTCAGATCATCCTTGTCAGAATCGGTCCTCGTATGGTATACGGGATTAGAAAAGGGTTCGGTCAACGAGTGGAAGGACATGGAGGCTTTATTCATAAACCACTTCGGAACAGCGAGACCTGAAACCAGTGTTGGAAAGCTGGCTTCCTTGAGCCAATCGGCGACAGAAAGTCCAGTCACCTTCCTGCATCGCTTTCGGTCAGAATATAATCTATGCAAGACTCCACTAGGCAAATAAGAGGTAGTAGAGATGGCCAAGAATGGTTTGGAGGATACGTACCACCAGCTTTTCTTGAATAGCAAGTACTTTTCCTTGAACGAGCTTATCACAGCTGTAACTAGAGCGTACAGTACCATGCAAGAACGAGACAATCGAAGGAATGCGTCTAAGGGAACGTACACTGCTAGGTCTTACGACAGACCAAAGCCAAAAACCGTGGCTTATATAAAAGATATAGACGACCAAGATTCGGACTCTGATGATGAGCAAGTAGGAGCTGTGGATTTAACAATAAATAAAGTTTTAAATCTCCGCAAACTTCAAAAGAATAAGGGTCCTATCAAGCTTTCGACAGTGGCTTTCACTAAGCCAGAGTTCGAAACATACACGTACGATGCTAATATGGGTCATGAAATCTTAGATGAGCTCTATGGTATGCGAGCTGTAAAAGCAAATTTCAGACCTCTCCCTACGGCTGAGCAGTTAAAAGGCAAAAAATATTGCAAGTTTCATAGAGCATGGAACCACGTTACAAAACACTGCATCAAGCTGAAAGATCAAATCCAAAAGTGGATCAATGAAGGAAGACTAGAGCTAGAGGAAGCGACCAAAGCAGCTGCATTAGTAGATTTGAAACCCTTCCTATCACCTCAGGTTAGTATGATTGATGTCGAGTGGTCATCACCCGACAGTTGCATTGGAGGTGTGGAAGATTGGAATCGGCATGTCGTTTTGGGATATTCTTTCAACTACGACAAGTTAGAAGAGATTTTAGACAGGCTGCGGGACATGGGTTTGATCTTTTATTACCCGGTACTTGAACTCAGACATTTATGGTATGAAGGTCCGGCTCAACATTTATGCAGATTTCATAACCAATTTGGTCATCAAACAGCAAAGTGTTCGACCTTGAGAGATAAGATTCAGGGGTTGATCAACTGGGAAGTGATTAAAGTCAACTACAAGGGAGTGGTGGAATGACATCCACATTACAATAGAGCATCACCGCCTCCCTATACGCCATTTCCTTCCACCGACACCGTTTCCGTTTGTGATGAATCTGAACAAACCTACAGAAGGAAAAGGTCAAGGCAGAGGCCTAGACAGAATATTGCATTTGTCCAACCTAAGCGGGCTGAAATAACTCATGATGCATCTATGCGAGAGGAGATATTTGAAGAGCTAATCCAAGCAGGGATAGCTACAGTTCCTGACAATTGGGGAACGCCAGACCCACATCTTGACGATGTAATTAAGGGGTCTGCTTTACTGTTGATATCATCATCAATGGGGTCACCATTCCACGAGTGCTTGTCGTGATTTGAAGTTCAGGATTCAGCAGTGGATTGATAAGGGAGAAATAATGATGGATCAAGAGCCCTCACCAAGCTTGGCGACCGAAATATCTTTGATGGTTGGAGTGTTGGAGCTAACAAGAGACAAATCAGGAAAACGCAAACAGACCAACAATCACCAAACTACTGGTGAGAGTCCATCGAGCAAGTAAGCGACAAGATCAACAAAAGGAAAAGAAATAATGGATCCAAAAGCAGAGTCGCCAGTAGCCCTTTGTGCTCATTGTAAACTCAGGGGCGGGTTGAAGATTTCCTATGAAGAATTGGCTGAGGCAGCTAAGGTCTTCCCAGAGTTATTTTCGCAAACAAATCATTAGCCCCGTAGCCCACAGCGAGCAAGAAAAAGGGACTCCCCAGCTCCTAAGCGTTCACGAGCAACAAAAAGGGTCAGTGAAGCCAAGAAATCTGAATTAGAGATTGCTGACACACTCGCCAGGCCATATGTCCCATCAGCCTCAAGAAATATCATAAAGGAAAACGTTTGGTATGTGAAGGAGAAGGAAAAGACCATCGAGGTAACTCCAAGTAGAAGACAAAATCTTCAGTGCCGATTTGGAGAAGCCAAAAGAGCATTAGAGGCTTATGAAACGGGCCTGCTCAAAGAAGAAGAATTGGTGTGCTCCCCAGAGATGTTGTAAAGGCGATTAAACGCACTTGCAGTAAACCCCTTAGTAGTTTTTGGGAAGAAGTATCGCGAGCCCAAAGTGCAAGCACAACGACCAAGTGTCTTTGACCGTAACCCAGAGTTATGGTCCAAGGACAAACATCCAGAACCTATTCATGAGGATCGTCGTGAAGTCATGAAACGAAAGCCAGTGAGATGATGTCTCAATTTCGATGATGAAGCGATGGAAACAATGGGGGTACCCACACCACCGAAGGAGGGAAAACGTGCTCAAGCGCATAGCACTCCAGGCGAAACTAGAGTTTTACAGTGGAGACTAAGGCATTTGATCATAGAGGAACAAAAGAAGGTTAGTATTAACCAGAATGCATCCCTCCCCAAAGGACAAAGTTCTGAACTACTTATGCCAACAACCATAGATCCAATACTTGAGGATCAGATGCAACAAGTTGCTTCGCTGGAGGTCACTACAACTTTGGACCTCGAGGCACAAAAGTCTGAGGACAACAACAATGCAAATGATGAGGAGTTGTTAGACTACGGTGAAGATGAAGAAGCTAAAGAATACATCGAGGAGGCCGATACCACTGTTAATATGGTGTTTTTTTTACCTTCCAAATATTTTTTACATCCACCAAAATCAATGGATGAGACACTCGCAAGCGGAGGCGTTAACAACTTGGTGGTGCTAGAAATATAACCAACATCAACAGACCAATTATCACTCACCAAGACAACAGAGTTTGATTCATCAATGACAAAGGGACAGATGACGTTCGCTAAACCTACCCTGGACATGGCCATGCACATGCGGCCATTATATGTAACAGGAAACGTCCAAGGAATTCAAGTCAATAAACTTTTAGTGGATTCTGAGGCAGCGGTGAATATCATCATAGTCAAAGCAATGGCCTTATTAGGCGTTCCCAAGACTTCTATCCAAGAGACCACACTCAATGTTAGATACTTTCAGGGTAGCATCTCCAAGACTTTGGGTATTGTCTTTTTGCAGGTACACATCGGTCCAGCCACCGGTACATACACATTCTTCGTAGTGGAGTGCACAGCTCCATATAGTGCAATTTTGGGGCGTGACTGGATCCACCGGAGCTATTGTGTACCTTCATCCCTCCATCGGCAAATGTTACTTTAGAATATGGAGTCAGGAGAAGAGGAGATAGTCGACGCTGATCCTCATCCATATTCTGTTTCTGCTAATTCTTTGGAAGCCAGTTATTACAACAGTGACTTAAGGCCACTGGAGGTATATGGCGTCGATAACAAAGGCCGCCCGTTCGGTGTTACGGCCTCTGAGCTAGCTCAGTGGGGTATACTCCAAGTAAGTCATGATCATAGCAGACCCTACACCATTGAGCTACCATCCAACCATTCTCAATGATCGGGTCTCTATCAAGTACAGAGATCGAGGCTTGCTACTCTTTTTACGACTGTTTCCACCATTTTCTGTTGGAGAGCCAAGCCTATGAGAAGGTTCCAATGATTGCAGCATTAGAATATGTGGATGAAGATGTATTGAATGACTTAGATGAGGAGGAAGAAATCAAATTAGCCCCAGCAACTCTGGATGATTTACCTCCTAAAGTCAAAGATCCCATTGAAAAAGTTAACCTTGGGAATAATGAAGAGTCAATCTCTGTGGCCATTAGTACCTTCATAGAGCCTGAAGAACGACTGAAGCTCATTGAATTGCTACATGAATACGCTGATTGTTTTGCAGAAAAGTATGACGACATGCCAGGACTGTCACTAGATTTGGTTTGTCATAGCTTACCCATCATAGAAGGAAAGAAGCCGGTGAATCAAGAAATGCGTTGAATGAATACAGAAACAGCAATTTCAGTTAAGAAAGAAGTCAAGATGATGCTCAAGTTAGGGATCATACGAGTAGCCAAATATAGTGAGTGGCTATCTAACGTAGTCCCGGTCAAGAAGAAAAACGGAAAAATGTGAGTGTGTGTTGATTATAGAGACTTGAACGATGCAACTCCAAATGATGCATACCCAATTCCAGTAGCGGATTTGTTGGTAGACTCAGTGGCTCGTAATGAGATGTTAACATTCATGGATGGGACGGCTGGTTGTCATCAAATTCCAGTGGTAGAATCAGATAGACATAAGACTGCGTTTCGGTGCCCAGGATTTGCACGAGTATTTGAGTACGTGGACATGCCATTTGGACTCAAGAATGCAGGGGCAACCTACCAACGAGCAATGAACTTAATCTTCCATGATCTTATTGGTAAGACTATGGAAGTCTACATCGATGATGTGGTAGTTAAAACAAAATGCAGTAGCAATCATATTGAAGACTTGTGGCAGGTGTTTATACGGATGAGGCAACATCAACTGAAGATGAATCCAGCTAAATGTGTGTTTGGAGTACAAGCAAGAGACTTTCTGGGATTTTTGGTTCATCAGCCTGGGATTGAGATACCGGACGACAAGAAACAAGCGGTGCTTAGTGCAACCCTACCAAATAGTAAGAAAGAACTACAACGCTTATTAGGAAAGATCAATTTCTTATGACGGTTTATTGCCAATGCTACTGGAAAAACACAACCATTTTCAACGTTGCTCAAGCTTCAGAATCAGAAAGACTTTGTATGGGCGCCTATCCATCAAGAGGCGTTTGAGACCATCAAAGCATATTTGACAAACCCGCCAGTCTTGGTACCTCCACGACCGGGGGTTCCTCTTAAGCTGTATATTTCAACTACGGACCTTTCTATTAACTCAGGACGACACATCAAGAACTGAACGTGCTATTTTCTATCTCAGTTGTACCTTGAACGAGTGTGAAACAAGATACTCGCCAATGGAAAAATTGTGCCTGGCCTTGTATTTTTTCAGGATGCAAGTTGAGGCATTACATGTTGTCTTTCTCTACATGTGTCATAACACAAATAGACCTGGTGAAATACATGCTTTCCACACCCATTCTCCGGGGACGGATTGGGAAGTGGATTCTGGCTTTGTCAGAGATTTCTTTGCAATACGTTCCCCAGAAGGCGGTTAAAGGCCAAGCAGTGGCCAATTTTTTGGCCCATCATCCAATGAAGGATGTTAGCGAAGGGCCAGAATTGGAACTCACTCGTATTGATTTGGCCCCTTGGTGTTTATTCATGCTCATCCAGTTTATTCATGCTCATCCCATTTCACTCGCATGAGTAAACTGCAGGGGCAACACACAGGGATTATGTACATCATAGTAGCCTAAACTTGGGGCTAAATCTTTAGTTTCAGCCTATATTGGAGGCCAAAATTTTACTTTTTGTATTTCTTCTAAGTCAAGAGAGTTCATGTTAGCCAAATCACTGTGGCCAAAGATATGTACAAACTATATCTGAGTTTATCAATATAAATTTATTGTTTACATAAGGAACTCTTTGCTTTAAACAAAAATATTACATTCATTATTCAGAAGAATACAAAGATTTTGCGGCCTTAAGCTCTGATACCATATGAGAAACAAACTACAATCAGCAACATAACAGAAAGGTAAATACAGTTTGTTTTTCCAAATCCTCAAATAGTTGATAACCAGTCCTTGGGTCTACATGCAAAATATGCACACATTGAAAAGAGAATGCGAACTCAAGAGACAAAAAAGAGAGGATTTGAAAACGCCAAGGAAGCTAGTTCAACAGATCAGAAGACTATATGAACTAGACTTGGCGTTTGTTGCCTTTTCCCAGTTGAACTCCCTATTCTTCCTCTTCAGTGCAACCATGTCCATTGGGCTTGCAGCCTCAATGCATATAGAAACTGAGCGGGTGTCTGAGAGGAAGACGAGGTGAGTTCTACCTCGGGATTGTGGCTTCGTCTTCCTGTGGAAACACAGGTTGAATCGGCCAAGGTAACGCCTGGACGTAGATATTACTATCTAGTCCAGGTTTGGACATGGATATTGCTATCTAAAGTCTACAATATGGAAGTTTTTATCTGGAGGTTTCTTTAGATAAGAGAACCAGAGCAAACACACAAAAGGGGAGTTCATTCTCGCAAGGAAGTTTGGAAGGTTGATCACAAGACAGTAAAGAGGAAACCTTTTAGAGAAAGGAGTCATAGCGGTAAGGTTTCGCGAGAGTAAATACACCCGTTAATAGAGGACACGCGTCTAATTGGAATTGGGCCATGTTGCGGTTTATCTACCCCCAGAGGAGAGCATGATGAATGAAAGATTTTTGGGTCAGGTAAAACGTATTTTGAAGATTTGATGTTTGACGCGATATGGATTCCAAGCTTGGAATTAAATTCCATTTAATCCGGATTATCGAGACAGGCGAGCGGTTAGAGTCTATAAATGAGACTAGTCCCATTCAAATAAATTTTGGGAAGGCTTGATTCTGAGGCCTAGTCTTGCTGTCCAAGGCCCAATTGACACATTGTTTCCAAAATTTGGACTGAACAATTAAATACTTAAGAATATAAGAATAAGAAGAAAAAAAAGGGCTTAAAATCTGTGGCCCAATGATTACAACGGGAGGGTTTTTTCCCTTACGGATGCCTTTTCGATTTCAAGAGCTAGCCAGGATTGTTTGAATGTTTGTAGAGCGCTTGTGGCTTCTTCTTTTGTATCCTACAATAGTTGAACTTGGTTCTCTCCTTCAATCATGAATTGGCGCACAGAGGCTTGATTTCTAGAGGTATCAGCACGCAGACCGTTTACTTCAGCTCGAAGGGCAGCCACTTTAGCCTCAAGGGCAGTTAGTCTAGCTTCTTTGGTTGCCAGAGTTTCTTGTTGAGTAGACGTGTCCTTCAGAAGGGCCTGGATTTATTTTTTCTCTTCTTGAGTCTGGCGAACAAACGTCTCCGCCACTTATTTTTTACGCTCTACCTCGAGCTTTAAGCGTTGGTGGGCTTCACTTTGACTCAAGAGTTGATAAAGTTTCTCCTCAAGGTCAAGAATATGATGAATAAATTCTACAGGGGCAGTTGCCTTTAGATCCCTAACTTGTTCACGAGTGCGTTGGATGTCCCGAGGAGAGTCCAGGTTGCCAAAAAGAATGTTCTGAAGGGCGACATCAATAACAGAGGGAGAGCTCAGTGCACTCAACTTAGTATAAATTCCTTCCAAAAGTATTGCTTCTTCTTGTGTTTGGAGTGCCTGAGAGGAAGGTCTTTGTGATGAAGACGGTGCAGTAGTTTCTTTGGTTGCAGGTTCAGGGTTTTCATCACTGACACATAGAGAACTGAGAGGCTGATCCATGGCGGCCATTTCGGGAAATTCAGAAGATTGGCCTTGCAAGCTCATTTTTCCTTTGGATTTGTTAATAAATCAGGAACCATCTCACCAATTTCCAAAGGAATGTTTTTAGGCTAAAAAGTAGTAATACAAGATGTTAGGACCAGTTGGAAGAAAATATAATATAGAACGGAGTAATTAAATAAAATTCTTACTTGGATGAGGAGCATCTACTGTGTTTCTTCAGTCGCTTGAAGCTTATGCTTTGGCGAGGGAGGAGTTTGGTCCCTTAGTTCCGGAATAACTTCAACCAACGATTGTGGTTTGGCGACTTGAAGCTCTGGCGGGGAAGAAATTTGATTTTCTTGCTCTAAAATGACTCGGTCAATTTGAGCACTTGTGCCCTCGCCAGGCGAGGAAGGAATGGGGCAAGATTGAAACTCAATCTGCAGGCGTCGGAACAGAATAGCAATATCAGTTGGCTTGTTCTTTTCTTCTTCCTAGAGTTCCTTCAGGATGATTCCAGCCAGAAACTTGGCTATGAAGTCTTTGCAGCACTCTTTGCCGCTATTGATGACTTCTAGTCCTGTATCATGATCTTCAGCTCCATACATGATGCTGGAATCATCAAACTTTAAAATATAGGTTTTGCAGCATCCCTCGAAAAGCCTTTCCCCGAGTGAGTCTATAATATAGTAGGCTTCGTCTTCAACTTTGAGGACGAAGAAATGATCATTCCAACTCACTATATACACCTGACGCTTGATACTCTTGCTGATTTGCTCCCATATCATATCAAACGATGCAAGACCATCCAAGGCTTTAAACCTTTCTGGGTTGAAGTACCCAATGAAGGAGTCATCAGATGAAATCTTCAGGGGTCTGATGTTAGCCTTCAAAATAACCTCGAGATCATAATGTTGATCCAGATTGGAGCTGGCGAGGGTCTCGTCCTTGCACTGTTTCTGCCATTCCGAAGAACCTTAAATAAGGAGGTTATCAAACTCGGAGACCGTGGGCATGCTGTTTGGATTTGCACATAGCCAGTGTGCAATGGTGAAAACCAGTGCCGAGCAGGCGCTTGCCCTGGAGGGTTTGTCACTCCGTTGATCAAAGGTGGCATGGAATACATGAAGCTTGGCTTGTCTGTCCCTGTTAGTGATCTCTATAGCTGTCTAGATACCACTTGGAGGCTCTTCAGGTTTGGAGTGGATCTTCCTGCGCTTATGATACTATCAAAAGATTGGGTCAGCTATGGTTCAATGACAAAATTGAAAGTTATCTGTTCTGGGTAAATAAATTACAATACTTACCGATTGCCCAGAGGGATTGGATCTTTTCTTCTTAAAGGATTGTAGGGCGACAGTCACGTCTGGTTCTAGGGCGTGCTGTTTTTAAGAAGAAAGGGTTAGCTAGATACAATATAAGAAATTGCTAATACATGTGGAACTTTTGAATGTAAGAAGCATACCTGTGGCCAGGGGGTTTTACTTGTGTTCTTGTATGATTTCCCAATAACCGCCAAATCTTCTTCATTCGAAAACCTTTTGCCAAACTCATAAAAGATAGTGGCAAAACGGGCAAGCGGTCCCTTATGTCATACATCTTCCTAAAGTTGGGAGCGCCAGACTTGGTACGACTCAGTGACTGATTGAGAAATCACGAGTGGCTTCGTCAAAACAGGAATTACCACTGTCGGGAAGCCAAAGTGTTCATCCTACACCTTTGTTGCTGTAGGATGGCATGTCCCTCACCAAAGGGTATATTTGTTCACAGAACAAGCAAGGGGCATGGGAGCATCTTGAATGAGCCCAAGTTGTCTTGAGAAATAGTTTGGAGCATAAAGCTCATACCCGGGGCTAGCAGAATCAGGGACTGGCAGGTCCTTGCAAGTGTGACATTGGAAGAAATGGCTCCTCGCAAGGTTATCTTGCTCTGGCGAGGGCATAAATCCGCTCGCCCGGCTGCCAGGATGACGACGGTTCAAAATCACTTCAACTGTTGCGGTTGGAGAATCTTTACGCGAGCAGAGGTGGTTGAAGCAAACTAGATAAAACCACACTCTAGTCCTAGTTGGTGTAGACACCAAGGATTGGCCCAATAGCTTGTGATCTTCAAAGGAAGGAGTTGTTGTAGGGCAAAAGAAAGGAAAGTACATCCGCAACCAGAGCTCTACCATTCAGAGTGGCCCTGGTTGATTAAGATGGAGCTTTGAAAGGACGACTCGCCTCAGACCATAGTAGATGTAGGCAAGAACGGACTCAACCAAGCCTAGTTGTTCACAGTTGAAAAGGCGTTCAGCAAGGTTGGTCCAGCATCTGTTGACATTTGCGGAAGAAGGACAGAAGATGTACTTTGATAGCCAATATTCTAAAAAGGTTGTGCCTCCTTGGTCGGTGTCTTTCTCCTCTCGTGCAAAATGTTTAACCCAGGAAGAGTAGGAGGAATGACGATTGAGGGAGGTTTGAACTGGTGTCCTGGTTTGGTGATTATGTGACCAGGAGTTTTCAAATACTGGAACTCCAAAAAGGGTATATAAATCAAGGATAGTAATGCTCACATCACCACAGGGAAGGCGGAAGCAGTTGGCGGTGCAATAGCAAAAGCACATGGCTGTGGCAAACGGTGCTCCGTTGCCACCAGCTGGGAGTGAAAAGCACAAGTCGATGAGTTGGGTGATTCCAAATGCTTCCCATCGATCGATATCTTGTCCGCGACTGTGCCGGTACTAAGCAAGATCCTCTGCTTTTGGGTGCGGCCACTTCCCAATCAAACAAAGGGTATCTTTGTTTGTCCATTCTTTGAGTTCTGCCTTGGGATTTTCTTGGACTATTAAGGCTGAATTGCAGAGGGGATGGCATAGATGATTGAAAAGCTCTGGATTAATTGGAACATCCAGAAAGGGACCAAGTCGGCTAGTACCTTCGTTTGGGTCTACAGTTAGAGAGATGATTGCCTCTGGGTTCTGTCGTCTGGCGACGGCCTTGAGGTGTCTAGAGAAATTCTCGGCGTTATGTTCTGTGTAGGGGATGGAGATGTCTTTATGTGGAGGCATTGTTTTAATCGGAGTAGATGAACGACGACGAGAATGAAAGGTCTTAGCTTTTGACTAAGGAGGTTGAAAGTGTAGGATCAAGGCAAGTGAGAAAGTCTCGTTGGGGAATGAGATTTTGTTGATGTGGACTGGTGCTTTTATATTACGTCAGTCGAGTGACGCAAATTTTTAGAGGAGTTGTGTAACGTGACATTTACGTGTGATGTTACCGTTTGGTTTAACAGCACGTCATTCGGGTAATATTCAAGTCTTTTCGCTTGTATAGGTAATTTAAGCTCAAAAATTGAGGGGCAATGTTTGGGCCTAAAATAAAATTTTCATATTGGGCTTGAAAGGCTGAAGTTTTGGCGAGCGGCCCAGGATGAGCTGAAGTCTTGGCGAGCGGCTCATATTCCATGAGAGCTTGGCGAGTGGTCGAGTGAATGAATAGAGTCCGTTTTCAGATCAACTTAGGACTGTGAATTGAGATAATTGATTCATGCGGCTTAATGTCTATCATACCTTTTATATTTCAGATAGGTTTCTTCTAGGTGAAGAAGTTGTGATAGCATTAGAACTATATAAAGAAACAACCCGTATGCTGGATGGTGTTAGAGTTATATTGAGATTCAAAGAGAAAGAGCAGAAGAGGTTTAAGAGAATTGAAAGACGACTACTGAGCATTATATAAAGAGAATACGAGCATTGTTGAAAGGTCCCTGATCAAACATATAACATTTGATATACGCAAGTACACCTAGACATTTCGTCAAGACATTCTATTTCTTTGCAACCAACCGATCAAAGTGCTTGTGACCTATCGAGCGAGAGTATTGCGATCTAAGGAAGCATAGCGACCTATCAAGCGAGAGTATTGCGATCTAAGGAAGCATAGCAACTGGAAGGTTGAAGGGCTTGTCACGCAACGAGTGAGAGTTCTGAGATCCAAGGAAGCAGTGTTCTCAACACATCGTCAGAGAGATTGCTCTACTTTGCACTGATTAAAGGAGTGTGACGTATTGATTTCTAGGGCTCTGCTAGAGACACATATCCAAAAGTCTTAGGTTACTAGACGAAAAGGACATATTCGGACAAGGTTGATGCTCTCCTTGTCTTAATCGCTTATCAAGAAGTCAGACAACTTTAGTTCTATATTTCGTTGAGAAACGGTGGCACGCCAGCATACAAAGCACATACAGGATAAATCGATACCTGCGAGCAAACTATCCGAAGTCAATAAAAGAGACTGCTTTGCGGAAAGATCTTTCCGCGAGAGATATTTTAGCGTCAAACACGGCCAATTTTGACATATTGAACTGTAAGAAGTATATGCACCAGCTACCAGGGAGTTGGGCACACATGGTTATAGCACTTCACTATGCAATTTATTGACTACACAGTACTTCTTTTGTTTTTTGTTTTCGAGTGCTTTTTGTGTAATTAACTACCCATTTTACGGCAATTTTGTGCAGGCGTTATTATGGGAGCATCATATGTTGTCACTCCATCAGGTTTCCAGGAAGCAGAATCTTCACCCGATGAGATCGATCAGTCAGACCTGAATACTGAACGTATGTCGGAGGCTTTCCTTGGGCTTTCTGGTTTGGGTTGTGTGTGACTAAGAGTCAAACACATTAATCAAAGACAATCAAGTATAGACATGTATGATCAGAGGCCTCACATGAAGTCTCTGGTTCTTGGATTCATGAGTCAGCTACTCTTTTTGAAGTCCCTGTTTTTAAATTTTCCTAATCAGGCTTTGCAGTGCTATTATATTCTTCAACCTTCAGAGAACGGCCCAATGCTTCTCAGGGTGAACATCAACTTCTGATATAGTTCCTGAAATGTTTTAAAACTACAAAATTTCTTTGTATTGCTTTCCCTGCACGGCTACACTACCATCGTGGTCCAGTTTTAATTCCGCATGCTTGTGCACTATCTTGGCTTTCTTTTTTCTTTTCCCACATTGTTTCTGACTGTTGTATTTATGTTATTTATCATTATAATATTTGCAGCGCATTGCAGGATCTGAGGAAACTTTGCATATTCCCGATCTCCATCAGTTAACTGGTTCATCAGTAAGGAAGGAGTTTGAAGCTTCCATCAAAGACTCTCTGTCAAGGATATGCACTCCTTCTATTTGTGTATGAAGAGAACAATATGTCCAATCGTAACTATGTGACAAGCTTGTCCAGTTTCCTGAATGGATCGGGCCCAGATAGAGTTGCATGCTATAAAGTAAATAATGCAATTTACAATGATGCAGATTTGGGTCCAGATAATTTACTCTCTCAGATTCATGAAAGAGTTACATTTGTGATGCTTCTATCATAAAGCATCTACAGACGAGTTTCTTAGTGGCATTGCCTTAAGTAATTAAATGAGACTTTTTAGCTGTGTTATAACAGGGTGAGTTCCTTGCAGATTGACATAAGTGATTATGACCCGATGCTGCATGAGAGGGGATTCCATCAAAAACTAAACATGCTCGTAAAGGAGAGCTTACTGCTGGGGTAATTATTCTCTTCATCCAGATAATAAGAGAGTGAAAGACGGTGAAAAAACAAAAATGTCAAGAAAGCTTGAGAACCAATGAATTTATGTACACCGAAAGATAGTTTGTTCTTTCTTTCTAAGGGTATACTTGGGATTTTGAAGGTATATGATTCTTGACATATCTTATATCAATACAAAACATGATTTAGAAGACTCAAAACAAGTGAAGAACCAAGTAAAGAGATCAAAGATACATCGTAATGAACTCATAGACTCAAGGTAAAAACATACATATACATTCATTGTTTTTCACAGAAGATACCTGCATAGGTTCCTATCCCAAAAGCCCCTGCCTTTACAAATTCTTATGATCGGTTTTATTAAAACATCATTTATAATTGTGAAAACCTTTTTCAAAATCTCTGGCCATGTGTTGTTTTGTTAAATGTAGTTTATGTTTTATACAAGACACACTTTCACTTTACCTTAAGATAAGAAAGATATTTTGGGTTAAAAAGCTCTTAGCTGTCTACAGCTCCTATACTTGGCTGTAATCTAAGTAAAACTTGTATACTTGGCTGTGAGCTAAGTTCACTTTAATAGATCTTTTCTTTAGCATTAAAAAAAGGTTTGTGGGGTGTTCAAATCTCAATACATGGCTGGGATAACTTTGGGCAAAACCATTTCACTCCTTCCCGTGGCTATATATACAAACCAGTTCCATGTTTGTTCCTTGGTTGTTCAAATGGTATTTTCACTCTTTCTTCAAAACAGAGTTCTAAGCTTATGCTTATAGATTTGTGTTGTGCTTTATGTCTTAAAGTCTACATGAAAATCCTTTCATCTACATACATCTTGCATTCCATGAGTTCTTTATGGTAGATGCAAGCAACCAGAAGAGTTTCCAAGAGAGTTAGTTGTGCAATAACTAAGCTCATTTGTTAAACTTGTGTAACTTTCATTTGTAAAACTCTTACATATAAGATGGAGTATAGCTCTTAGTCTAGTGCGCGAATCTAGATAAGATATCACCGTTTCCTTACTATTATCGGAACTATAGTCTTGTAAAAGTGTTGTTACATATTGGAAAGCTTTGGCCTTCAAGAGAAAGGGTCACGCAGTTTTTATCCCTGATTGCAGGGTTTCTGCGAGTAAAAAATATACATGTGTTATTTGTCAAATTTACTTATAGCATCGTATGTTTACTTTAGTTCATCTATTTGTCAGAATAGTTTCACATAACTATCTCTGATTATTGATCACCATACTTTCAAGAAAAGTCGTTAAGAGTGTATTTACACCCCCTCTAGGACCTTCAGATCTTATGAGATTCTATATTTTGAACTTTAGACTTTAAAACTGATAGCGGTGTAATTAATGAAGTGATTATATATAACTGTAGTTGTACTGATAGGGAAAGTTTTGTTAATGTGAATATTTGAAGAGGAAACTTGTGAACCAAATGCAACCCAACGTAAATCTACAGAAGTGGTAGGGCAGTCAGATTCCAAATGGATGTTGAAGCCATCCGAGATGAAACCTCAAAGTTGGTGGATCTGACAACCGAAGAAGACAAAACATCGGCCTGCATTACAGAAGAGTGGGAGCTGCTGGTTGTGAATGATGTCTCCGAGATATACTCTCCAGTTTGCTCATCCAAAGCTAAGCCAGATCAGTCAATTCCATCACCGTCAGATGGTTCCCGCCAACTTGATGCAAAGACCTCAAGGATTCTTGTGAGACTTGAGGTGCTCAGACAGTTCAGAAGAGAACCAGTTCTGCCAAGTTACACCAGCAAAGGGGTGCCGAAGTCAAGTGTTCAGGTAAAGAAGCCTTTGCTCCCTTCCCAGCCTACTGTGACTGAAAGCCAACTAATGAAACCAAACTTCCCGAGACTAAAAAGGAAATTCAAATAGAAATATGGCTTAACTGTGTAAAGCAATCTAGACTAAACCTTGATTACATGTAGTTTCCGAACAGTTAAGACCTGGTCTGTGTGATGGAAAAACCTAGTTTCTACATCAGTTCACACTACGATCTAACTTCAGGGATCTAAAAACTTCAAGTATGAGAGAGTATGTAGTGTTAGATATTTAGCTATAGGAGACATCAGAATGGTTGAATGATTTGATCATCGCTTCTTCATGTTATGATCATCTCTGAAGAAAATATAGCAATTTTATTAGAATCGTTTAACTGTTGCCACACCACAGTTATATGTCAATATTATTTCTATGAATTGAACTTCATACACATCTTCTTACTGAAGGATATTTAGTGATAGTAGTACAGCATGCCTTGCATCACTCTGCATATCTGTCTCGTACAGCTTGTAACTTCTGCTATAATTAACAATCCTACAATATAGGCTACTTAAAAAAATATGGCACAAGGCATAATTGATAGTTACATATTTATACGGTTATTCGGTGTTTAATTCACTCATTATATTTAGTTATTGTTATATAATTGAGTAATTTAATTATGTTTATTATTTTATAAGTTTTGTGAAGAAATAAAGGAAAAATGAAATAAAAGATGGATTCCTAGCTCAATATGGATTTAAGAATGAGTTTTGTGCAATTAAAGAAGCATATTCTAATGTGGACTTGAGGAGATTCATTGGGGAACTATATAAACCTATTTTAGGATTTTTGAAAAGACTAATCAACAATCTTGGAGCACAAACTTGAGCAGAAGAAGGAGCAGCCTCAGGAGAGCTAAAGACTAGTTTTTGATCTATCGAAGACCCAGTCTTCAATCCATCGAAATTGGACAACAGTTCATCTTCTTCATCCAATCTTGATCTGTAAACTCTATAATTTGTAGCTAAAACTTTTGTTAAGGGGCTGCTTGAGGCCATGTACATGAAGTCTTTTTAATGCATATACTTTGACCTGATTTTGCATATTCTTTTAAATGAGGTTCCTTTCTCTGTGTAATTCATCGTATAAATTCATGTATGTTGCTTTGGTGCGCAACTTAGTTTGCTTGCTAGGATTCTGTTGTCATGAGATATGGGCAACTAAAGATAATTTCTTCTACCGAATTCTCTACAGTGATACACCAATGGAGGTGAGAAACTGTTGGGTGATTGAAACCCTAGGTCTAGTAGGACACGCCCATAGTGTACCTGTGAACCCTTGTAGCTTCTCAAACCTTTTATAGAACTTAATGCTTTCTTCCTTGTAAAATTTAGGGTCTATGACTATGAGTTCAATAGAGGGATAAATGCGGGAGAGGTCCATGACAAACTCACATAAGCATAATGATTAGGTAATAGGTTGTAGTCATAACGATAGACTCTTCCTGGGAAATTTCATTTATGGCATATGTGCATTAGGTCAAGTATGTTTTAGAAATATGGAATTGCGGTGGTGGATTGTGTTCCTCTTAACTTCTCATTCATATAGTTTAACATCTTGTATTCATAATCATATTTACTTTCTGTACATAGCTGTAGTTAGCCGATTTAGTTAGGTACACAAATCAACTCCGAATACCCTAACATTTTGTTGGTAGTCCTCCACTATGTCTAGTGTATTGTGTCAAATTTTCGTAGCATTTGAGTCTGTTTAGGTTAGGTTCGTAGTATACTTAGTGTCATGTGGTCGAGTCTGTCAGCTTTTTGGCATTCACGTTTAGTTAGTGTTTTAAGATTTAGTCTCACCAATTTCTTGTGTTTGATAACCCCTTTTTATCATTACTATATTGATATATCTTACTTGAGAATATGGTATCTTTTAGAGGTAGTTTTTCATTCATCAAATTTTGGCGCCGTTGCTGGGGAATTGCTTAATTCTAAATCTTAAAAGTGTCTTTGTTTTTCAGTTTTGTTTCTTTAGTTTCTTTTTCTTTTGAGTCTTATAAACTTTACTGTGAACATGAGGAATCACCATCACCAATGGCGAACAATAGGAAGCTTAAGGAATCTTTTGTCCCAGGCACAAGTGCTGATGATTCACCAATTGTGCTACCAGTGAATTTGAGGTCTTATGCTATTCTTCCATCTCTCATCTTAAATCTGCCACACATTAAAGGCACTCCTTATGAAGACTCTCAAGATCATCTTAATGAGTTTGCAGCGTTGTGTAGAATTTAGAGGTCTACAAATGTGGATGAAAACACTGTGAAACTCATTCTTTCCTCTTTTTCGTTGAAGGAGCAAGCAAAGGCATGGTTTAATTCTTTAGCTCCTCAATCGATGGACACTTAGGAGAAGATGTGTGGTGCATTCATGAATGAATTTTACTCGGCTTCTCGTACCAAGAACTTGAAGAAGCAAATTAGCACCTTCAGGCAGAAGGATGAAGATGAATTACATGAGGCATGGGGTCAATTCAAGAGTTTGCTTAGACAATGCCCTCATCACAAGTTTGATCTGAATACTCAAATGGAATTCTTCTATGAAAGACTTGATTCTTTCAATAGGTCTAAATTTGATTTAGCTTGTGGTGGAAACTTGTGGAATATGATTGGAGCTGAAGCAAAGGAAATTGTAGAGAACCAAGCAGAAACTCAAGACAGTTTCAGTCAAGAGATAGAACTATGGGAGTAAGCAAAAGATCTTTGAATGCTATTACTATTGATGGAGCCATGGGAAAGAGATTGAGTTCCATGGAGAATGACATTGCCCTAATTGCTAGTAGTCTGAAGGTGGCTAAGAAGACAACAGTTACTACAGCTCAAGTAGTATGCTCCCTATGTTCAGCTACAAATCATCTAGTAGAAGATTGCCCCAAGTTCAGAGCACATGAGGAAGTCAACCAAGAGGAGGACACGAATTACTTCTAAAGATAACCTACAAGGGATGGGCAAAATTTTGGTCAAATGGGTGTTCCACAGCAGCAGTATCAAACGTCGCCGCCTCCACCACCTTAGTCGTCAATAGAGTTGTCAACATTGATATCATTAATACAACAGATGGTGGTCGACAACAAGCAAACTAGAGAGGATCATAGTGCATTCCGCCAAGAGATAGGTACCTTCCTCCAAGAAAGCAAGACTACACAACAGCAACAATGGAAGACAATTGATTTGCTAGAACGTCAAGATAGCCAAATACAACAAACACGTGCTCAAGTTAACCAAGGAGGTTTTCCCATAAACACTTTTCCCAACCCCAAGAGACAATATAAAGTTCATGTTATGAAATTGAGGAGTGGGAATGTGTTAGAACCGGTAATAGAGTAAATCACATTTGACACTTTTTCCAAAAAAATTCAGCAGCCTAGTTTCAGCAGACCCGAGAGGCCCTTTCGATCCATCGAAGTAAAATATTTGATCCATCGAAGTCGACTCCAAGAACCCCAACTCAGCACAATGAGAATGCACCTGAAGCCAACGTTCAGACCCCCTCAAAAATTGGGTAGGTATCTTCTCAACAGTCACCTTTGGTCACCCCTAATGTGCATTTTCCTTGTAGACTTCAGAAACAGAAAAAGGACCATCAAGAGCAAGAAATATTAGACATCTTTCGTAAAATTCAAGTGAATTTTCCACTCCTTGATGCTATCAGACAAGTGCCTAAGTATGCAAAGTTCTTGAAGACACTTTGTACCAACAAGAAAAAGTTCAAGGAACATGAGACTGTGGTGGTGAGTGAGGATATTTTGGCAGTATTGCAAAGAAGATTACCGGTTAAATATAAAGATCCAGGGAGATTCACCGTTCCATGTAGGTTTGGTGAAACCAGGTTTAAACGTGCTTTACTAGACTTAAGAGCTTCTATTAATCTAATGTCATATTCTGTGTATAAGCTTCTTGGTCTAGGTGTATTGACGAGAACCTCAGTGAGGATTGAGCTTGCGAATAGATCTTATGTATATCCTCGAGGGATTCTTGAGGATATGCTTGTGTATGTCGAAGGACTCATGCTCCCAACGAATTTCTTTGTGCTTGATATGAGTGAGGAGACCCCTACTGATACGTTACTCTTGATTTTGGGTCATCCTTTCATGACTACAGCTCACACAAAGATTGATGTATACAGTGGAAGATAGAGCATGACAGTGTTTGGTGAGACTGTGGAGTTTTGCATCTTCCACCTACTTAAAGAGCTAGGAGAAGTAAGACAATATTTTGAGAAAGAGAATGTCCACTTGATGGAGGAAGCCAAATTCCTCAAGACTTGGACACCACTAGATAAAGGTCATCCCGATCTTAAGAAGGAAGTAGAAATTATTGCTATTGTGGCCACCCTTGAGTCGCAAGGTACGCATTCTTCTTCTTGTGATTTTTGATTATTTCTAATGAGAAGAATGCTAGTGTTGAAAACAGGTCTAACCAAGAGGACTCAAGGTTTTGTGGTCGAGTCTGTCAGTTTTCTGGCATTAGTGTTTTAAGATTTAGTCTTACCAATTTCTTGTGTTCGATAACCCTTGTTTATCATTACTACATTGATATATCTTACTTGAGAATTGGGTATCTTTAAATGGGTGTTTCCCCACCTAACAAACTTTGGCACCGTTGTTGGGGATCAAACTCGGGTCACCCGCGACAGACCTCGATCCATCGAGGACCATATTCGATCCATCAAAAAGTCAGTGTCAGTTTAGAGTTTTTCTTAGTCTTCTTGTATGTTTTAAGTATTTTATTTGAAAAACAAAATACAAAAGCGAATAGTGTCAAGAAAAATACAAAAAGAAGAGTCTTAAGAGCCTTTAACAAGTCAATGATGTGCTTATTTCTTCCAATTTTGTGACTAAGAGATGATTATGTGACTTGAGTTTCTTTGGATAATGTTGATGTATGAAGCATATGCGAATATGTAGTAGATGTAGAAATGAGTTAATATGGTATAGATTTTTGAGCATGCATAGATTTTATTAAGATTCATTTAATCCGTGAACTTTTGAACCTTTATGTTATATACATGCTTTCATTATTGAGTTTCAATTGCTTGCCACAGATTAAGTTAATGGACTCTTTATTCAAAGTTTTTAGTCAATACATGTTCTGATTGAACAAGTGATAAAGACATTTAGGGGACAGCATCATAGCCATATGAGCCTGTGTCTTAATTTTGTGTACACAAAATGTGCACCCTGTAGTTAACCACTTTGAGGCTACATGTAAAACTTTATGTCATCACCCACATATCTCTGACCTTGAACTGTAGAATAGTTATATCTTTACCCTTGTTCTAGGAATTAGTAGAGTTATACATGAGATAGGTATGTGACAACGGCTACAATGTCGAAATGTGATAACAAGAGATAAGTATGGGGTATCAAGCTAGTGTGAAAAAAAAAGTACTTCTGAAAAAAAAAATTTCGTGATGTCTAGCTTGATACCCGGGTTAACTTTCAATGAAAAAAATGTTATGAAGGCCCAACAAGATGAAATTCGGCCACAATAGTGAAAAAGTTCATGTTGTAAAGTTTGAAGAAGTCTCTTATTTGGTGCTCTACTGGGTTCTAGAATTGTGTTTGCAATCCATACCCATTTATTATTTTACCTATGAGCCAAGCCCCATTACAACCCATGAGGTCATTTTGATCCTCAAGATGACAGCCTTTGATCCGTGGAGATTAGTTACAAGAGTGAGCATATGGTTTGGTCCATTTGACAAGTAATTGAATTGAGTGATATCTTAGATATATTTGAGAGAAACACTTATGAGAGCATATCGATGCGAGGTTGAATCTTGATTGGTCATGTGAATGTTCTAGCTCTTTATTCACCTTGATTATATCTGTGTCCTACATGTTACATGTGTGTTTTATGTTGGAGTTATCTTTGGTAACTTGTAGGTACATGTGATTTTGATGTTACAATTTTGTGGAAGAATGCTGAGGCAATTTGTTGAGGGTATTAGAGTTTATTTTTTGAAGTTTGCTCAGTCTTTTTATAGTCTTAGTTTAGTGTATTGCTCGAGGACTAGCAATGTTTAAGTGTTGGGTATTTTGATAGTCGCATATTTATGCGTCTATTTGGTATTTAATTCACTCACTATATTTAGTTTATTGTTATATAATTGAGTAATTTAATTATGTTTATTGTTTTGTAGGTTTTGTAGGTTTTGTAGATAAATAAAAGAAAAGGGAAATAAAATAGGGATTCCTAGCTTAATATGGATTTAAGAAAAAGTTTTGTGTAATTAAAGAAGCTTATTCCAATGTGGACTTGAGGAGATCCATTGGAGAACTATATAAATCCATTTTAGGATTTTTAGAATCAGCAATCTTGGAGCACAAACTCGAGCAGAAGAATGAGTAGCCGCAGGAGAGCCAAAGACCAGTTTTCGATCCATTGAAACTGAATGACAGTTCATCTTCTTCATCCAATCTTGATCTGTGAACTCTATGATTTGTTTTGATTCTTTTATTATGACCAGTAGCTAAAACTCTTGTTAAGAGGCTACTTGAGGCTCGCACTTGAAGTATTTTTAATGCATATACTTTTACCTAATTTTGCATATTCTTTTGAATGAGGTTAATTTTTTTTCTCTTTGTAATTCACCGTATGAGTTCCTGTATGTTTGCTTTGGTGCGCAACATAGTTTGCATGCTAAGATTCTATTATCATGAGATATGAGCGACTGAAGATAATTTTATCCACCGGATTCTCTATAGTGATACACCAATGGAGGTGAGAAACCGTTGGGTGATTGAAACCTTAGGTCTAGCAGGACACACCCATAGTTTATCTGTGAACCCTTGTAGCTTTTCAAACCTTTTCTAGAACTTAATGTTTTCTTCCTTGTAAATCTTGGGGTCCATGACTATGGGTTCAATAGAGGGATAGATGTGGGGGAGGTCCATGACAAACTCACATAAGCATAAGGATTAAGTAATAGGTTGTAGTCATAACGATCAACTCTTTCTGAGAACTTTCATTCATGGGATATGTGCATTAGGTCAAGTATGTGTTAGAAATATGGAATGGCGGTGGTGGATTGCATTCCTCTTAACTTCTCATTCATATAGTTTAACATTTTGCATTCATAATCATATTTACTTTCTGCATTTATTTTCTGCACATAACTGTAGTTAGCCGATTCAGTTTGGTATCCAAATAAACTCAAAATACCCTAAAATTTTATGTAGTAGTCCACCACTGTGTCTAGTATATTGTGTCAAATTTTCGTAGCATTTGAGTCTGTTTAGGTTAGGTTCGTAGTATACTTAGTGTCATGTGGTCGAGTCTGTTTGCTTTCTGGTATTCGTGTTTAGTTAGTGTTTTAAGATTTAGTCTCACTAATTTCTTGTATTCCATAACCCCTGTTTATCATTACTACATTGATATATCTTACTTGATAATAGAATATCGTTAAAAGGTGGTTTCCACTCATCAATAATGCATTGCGGATCCGAGCCTGTGGTTATTGTCATAACCACCATTCTTTTTTGCTTGCTTGCATATGTGCTAATCATGTACTCATATACAAAAAGCAGGGAAAGATAAGATATAAAGATTGATTGATATGTGGATAAAAAAAAATTAAAAAAAGATTGATCGATTGATATGTATATAATTTACATAAAGCAGCAGGAACTAGAATCTAGACTCTCTTTCATTGTTACTCTTCGTTGTGTTTATATCAGAAATTTTCTTTGTGGAATTCAAATCTTGTGGAGGTCTTGTGGTTGTAATCCAGAGCTAGATGTCGTAGTTCTTCTGTAAGAGTCGGTGGCCCACAGTAGAACACCCCTGCAAGACACAACGCACACACCATTAACTTATGTCTCTGTAGCTGTAAGTGAATAATTGATTAGACATGGAGGGTTTAGTTGTTTAGTGTTGATAATCTTTTATGATCAGCAGGAACCAAAGGACCACTAGTTCTTCTAATCTCTAAGCAGTCACACTTTTATGATTCTTTTAGGAAAAACGAAAACGACAAAGTAAATGTAGACATAAAGATCTTATGAGATGTAGATTGCTAGGAAGATGGAGACTCACCAACTTTGGCATTGGTATGATCCAGTGCAATGCGCTTGTAGACCTCACGCCAGTTAGGCTTAGCAAAATGCGACTTCACCCGAGTCCCGGACACGATATCAACCCCATTTTTGGCATGATTGAGTTGCTGAAGCATAACAATGAGAGCAGAACGTGCATCACCTTCCTCATAAACACTGGTGCAGTAGTTGTGGAACTCTATCACTCTGTTATGGTCCAGCTCCGCCACCTCATTCATGGCTCCTTTGAACCAGTCGAATGACCCTTGTTCTCGGGTCACCCAGTAGAAATAAGCTCGTTTCGTCTTGAAGTTCCTGTGGTGTCCTGATAAGCCTCCCGGCCCGCCCGTCCCGTTTTCTAGGGCATTTTGTTCTTCATTCTCAATGGCTTTGATGTTGTTCACTATGTCCTTGAGGATGCTTATCATTGGGGTTGCTCCAATTCCCAGTCCTACAAGCAATACCACTTCGTATTTCTTGTAATCTTGAGCTGGTGCTCCATAGGGTCCATCAATTAGCACTCTCGGAAAGCTGTTTACAATAAATCGGAGTCAGTTGGTCACCAAAGCAATTATTTAACAAATTGGAGAAAACGAAATGGCCATCTAGTGAGAGGTCTTTGTCATTTTAGACACAGAGCAACTATTTCTAAAATAAAGAAAAGACTCCGAAGACTCCCGGTCACAAAGTATTTATTTCAGTGCCCAGCTTTTACAAGTCTTGTTTTTAACTACAAATGCAATCCCTTTTTGTTATCAGAACCATATAGAATATCAGATGAAACACGATTAGCTACTGTATGTCATGATGTAGTAAACTGTCAAATGGCTGCTCTATATCGTGGAAAACTTGGGCTTCGTTTTCATACGTTCATATATGATAAGCTTAGTTTGTAGGTGTGGTTATCAAAGTAAAAGGTGAACTTCTTCGACTTGGTTAAATCGACTTACTTTAAGTCATCGCCTTGCATACAGTCGGCTCTGAGGAGTCCACTCTTCCCAGAAGGAGATGGTTGGCATACCTGAAAAAAAAAACAATCAAGAGAAGATTAGCTATAAGTATCCCAAGTGGATTTGATTACTACTGGACTACTTGTTTTAATCAAGTCATGCATATCCATATTGACTATACACATTTGTTCTTTGCGATGGATATGCTTTTCTGTACCTAAAACAGTGATGTATTATTTATCGGTCTGTTCCAACATATTGGTGCCACATAGTTTGGCTCTATCGATACTGCTAGATCATGTTTTTAAGAAAGTTATTTTGGAGGAGTGGTTGAATGTTCATAGGCACTTTTGAATTAATTTTGATACACTAAACTGTTGTCTAGTGCAAGCACAATCTACTGTATCTAGTGAAGCTGTAAAATTTTAAATTTTTTGTTTCCCTCAAATTTCGACCAAAAAGACTAGATGAGAAGAAGATTTCGTAGTCAACTTGTTTCAGTACTCTAAAATTATCCTATTCTTGTAAGAAATTATGTACCTGTGAAAACACCGTTTTAAGTTGTCGCGTCCAATCACCAAGAGTGCGGATATGAACACTAAGGTGGTCATCTCCAGGGGCCGAAGTGATGGAAAAGGGGTGCCTAAAGACGCATCAAACATTAACCAAATACATAATTAGCAAAAATAAGAAGAAAAAAAATGGATTGCATGAGCCAGGATTAGATCTCAGGATAAAAAAAACTTTAGAAAAAATTACAATTAACAACATATGAAAATTATGTGTGCAGATAAATAATAAAAAAAAAGTAGAAAATCCATGGTAAAAGTGAAATAGAACATAATTGTGTGATTGTAAAATGTTAATTAAAATCCATGCCCACCCTCGCTTGCATGTGGCTCCGCCTCTGATTGCATGTCCTTATAGGTGGAACATAATTGTGTGATTGTTAAATGTTAATTAAAAATGGACGTGCTTAATTATATTACCATTCAAAGGGGGAGACAGCAGCACAATTAACAAACATATATTGCCCACTATGGTATCTGAAGCCTAGAGGCTTTGACATATGAAGTGCCAACACATTTCCAGGATAAAGAGCCACCTTCAAAGTCACAATCAAACAACAACGAATTAAGAGTCGGATACATGTTGTTATATGTTATCTCTTCTTATTTTATATATAGAAAGTGACGGAGTCAAAAATATTAAGAAGGGATTGTTGCAACTAGATCGAGTAGTTGTTTTGTTTACCTTTACTATCTTAACTGGCTTGATGCTGGATCGGAGTGCCCTAACCAATCTTTCACCACCGTAAAGGAGAAGTGGAACAGCCAAATACATCCAAGTCTGTCAATTCCATACTAAAAACGTTACAAACAAATTCACACAAAATAAAACAGGCAGTATTGTTTAAATTTTCAGAAAATTGAGGGAGAAGATTCTAACCGTTTTCTTGTACCACTCCTTGGTGAGGTAAAGGTACTCGCCATGGATAATGAGCAAGGTATAGACAATGACGAAAAGGTGGTGGGAGTACCAGAAGGCATTGAAGCCTGTTAGTCTCTTGAGAGGTTGAGGCAGATTCTTGAGCTTACCTCTTCTGAAGCATGGTGCAGCTAGTGTGAAGGCTATTGCCATTAGCACTACCATTACAATCCCAGTTATGCCTTCCACTGATTTCACAAAAAACAAATAGCTAGATGGTTGTTTGTTCCCAAAAAATGGCTTCATTAGCTCATACTTGTCACTACTTGCATCAAGGAGACGAGGGAAATCACATGCCAAATGGTAAATCGAGTGTATGCCTGTTCCAATTGTAATTCCAATAGCTATCACCTATTTTCATATCCAAAAGATCAATGAAATTAGATAATGAGTAGAGTAGATTTGGTAGCACATAAAACAAAACAAAAATTAGCAGGTTGCCTGATATGATGTAAAAGACAGAGTGCTCGTTACATAAAACAATTGAGTTTTTAAACAAAACTATGATACATTTACTGTTAGCAAGTATTTGATTACCTTATGGAAATTGAGATTATCATCAAAAGGGACGGCGACACCCAGCTTGGTCTTGTTTCTAAGTAAAGTGATGGTGTTTCTGCACACTGGCAATAGAATAAGAGCCATGTTGAACTTGAGTGTCTCAGCTGCACCTTTGGCCATGGCTACACAATGACCCATTACTTGATACGCAGCCCTGTTTTTGTATTGTACATACTTGTAAGCAAATAGACCGGCCATGATCCCAATCCACAGAGCCATCACCCAAACTCTCTGCCAATTGTCTTGAAAAAAGTAGTTGGTGTCCCTATACCACCTCCTCAATGGATTGTCTTCTCTCACGGGCTTCAGCTTCTGGCTCAGCATTTTGCTCAGGTTCCGGCTCTCTTTTCCCCGCACCACCGTCTCCTCCGGTCCGTACAATAAGAGCGTCTCCAGACTATCTATCTGCTCGAAACTACGTCATTTTAGTCTTCTATCCAAAAAAGACCAAGAACTAATTAATGTCATATAACTTTGACACACATTTTAATTACCATTATGTATCCGAGATTGTCAGGATCCAACTCCTCCATGATCAGTGCTGCATACTCCTCTGCTTGTTTCTGAATGTTTGAGAGCTTGTTGGCAGAAGCACTGAAGCTAATAATCTGCATATATTATTAGTTTACCAAACTAATCAATACATAATTTCAGAATTTAGAAACTTATTTATTCTAAAAAAGAATCACATGGTATAGCTAAGCTAATTAAGATATATGCCCATAGACCATAGTAGAAAGCACTATACCTCCTTGACTTCTTCTACACTGATTCTTCCATCTCCATCTTTATCAACCCTGGAAACAAAAATGAGAAACTACTATTAGTAACATGTGAAGAAATAGAGCTTATTAAGAAGAAGAGGAAATTAAATAGTAAACCTAAATTATAAATTACATGTCAAAGAAGATTTGGAGCCTGGAATTGAAGCCCTGCTCGGAAACTTGGCCCCACATCTCCTGAAGCTCCTCCTTGTTGATGGAGTCGCCTTTGATACCGTGCTTCCTGGCCAGAGCGTCGAACAGTTTTCCGGCGAACTCCTTGCAGTCCTTGTTCATCCCTATGCATTCTCCGAAGGTGGCACGTGGCAGCATCCCACTGGTGGAGCCAGTGAGCATATCGAAGCGCTTCTCGACGGCCGGCCACTCTGCATTGCCGTCGGTCTTGCTGATGAACTTGAGCCCCTTCAGCGCCGGAGCCGCCGCCGACTGCGTCCGGTCGAAGCGGCGGCGCAGCTGCGGAGGCGGTTGCAGCTTCGAGAACGACTTCAGCTTCTTCAGCTCCTGCTTGATCATCGTCGATGCCGTGCGGACGAACGATGATGACGACGAAGGCGGCGGCGGCGCGTCGTTATTACCGCTCTTTTCGCCGACGAGTAGAGTGAGCGAGTCGTCGACGACGGCGTTTTGGTCTTCGGGGGAGATGCCACGTGGCGGGAGGGGCTTGACGCAGCGGAGGGCGAAGGGGTCGTCGTCGCGGAGGTCGAGAGTGAGTTCCACGTAAGCAGCCGCTGGCTGATCTTCGTCGTCGTCGTCATTGTTGTTGTTGTTGCCTCTCTTGCCGCCGGACGTTCGCTTGTTGAGAGATCCGCTGAGACTGAGCGGACCGCTGTGACTGGAGGACGGCATTTTCTCGTCTTCTGCGGCGAGGTCGGTGTGATTACAGTCTGGGGAGGCCGTTTGTTTCATGACGAGTTGGATAGAGAGAGAGTGTGTGCGTGTATATGTGTGTATATATATATATATATAGTATGTTCTAGAAATGAAATTTCTGACAGACTGCAGAGAATATGGTGGTTGTTGCTGGTTGTTGTTGATGTTGTTGTTTAATGCATGTTCTGAATCTCTCTATTCTTTGGGACACTTAGTGGTGGGAGAGTAAATTGTGTCTAGCATATTTGTTATTTATAGAGTAAAACCACTCATTTGGGCAAAGCTAAAAGGTACGTAGCTTCCTAGTTCCTTTTCTAAATGCAATTCCCACAATTTATTTTAATGATTAAAAAAAATGAAAACTTGTTAGTCAATCTGTTTTGCAAGTCCTTTCGACTATGGGAATCTTCTAATCTCTAAACCGGATTTTTACATATTTTCTACACTACAATCATTCGGAGTTTCATTTGATATACATACACATGCAACTCAATGATGGGTGTGTCTTCAATTTTAAATTTTATAGAGTGATAATTGGGAAAGAATGTAAAAGACAGGAAACCAAATAAAGGAAATGAATGTCACATTTCAACTTATAAAATTTTGCGACAACCTTTGCTATCATTCTTGGTTTTTGATGCAATTTTCACAAGAATAATTTTTAAAAGAAAATTTGTCAATCTATTTAGTGAAGCTCTTAGCATTTCAATAATTCGATCAGATTTTTAGGATTGTGATGCCTGAACTATTCGGAGATCTTGTTCTCATTTGATATATATATATATATATATATACGCGCGCGGGGGATGCAAGAAAACTATGGTAAGAAATTAATAACCAAAATTCATGTTACATTTCATTTGCTAATGTCCCTGTTACTACCATAATTCTGTATCAATCGCTAATCACATTCTGTCTGACGAGTGATTCTACAATATGTTGTTTAATGGTGTGCGAGTGATTCTATTAATTTTTTCTTTCATGTGCCTTGCACATGTCAAAACTAGTGTAAAATTTAACATGCACATCGAAAATGCACTCCCTGACGCCTCTCTTTTTATCTTTCTCCTTTCTGTCGTCCATCTTTTGTAATATTACTTGATGAACTTTCCCCTATACATGCACATAAGAAATCTGAGGCACATTTCTACAGATTACGAAGTACAAAGCTTCCCCTTGTTTCACGTATAGTACCTAGTTTCTGTTTAAGCAAACGGTTTTATGAATGCACATATATGATATACTGCAAATGCCATCCAGTCATGGGAAACCAGTCCAACCCATGAAATAAATAGCCAAGTCCTTGCAATGCCATGAAATAGAAAAACACAACTAGGGGATGTTGGTTCTGACTCAAATTCTGGCATTTAGATCGGAATAGGCTGTTTTCTGATCACAAACGAGTAGAATTTGATAATTTCAAATGTGTAAGATGCATTGTATAGGCATTACTCTTTCGCATGATCAAAACGATCCCCAACTACTTATATGATATTGGTATCCCCCTCGTGTAAAACAAACGAGTAAGTTATGCAAAGAAAGATATAACACAATTCAAGTAGAGTATTATATATATATATATATAAATAGAAGTATATAGTCCATGTATGAGAGTCAACATCATTATAGAGTTAGGTGCATAGCATATGAACAATATATTTGACACAATATCCAAATCGCACATGGGTTTTCGATACTGAAATTCTTCTCTCCTTGATGCAAGGATATAGGTGATATTTTGTTTTTGTTTTTGTTTTTGTTTTCACCAGTGCTACATCAAAGATCATAGAAAGACACAAATATGACTAATTCCTTGGCGTGACAATTTGTTATTTGAGAAAGTGATATTGGTAAAGCATAGAAGAAAACTTATCTAGGGAAGCATGCAGGTAGGAAAGGGGGATGGAGTTGTGGTCTCTAGTGAGGATACTCTTTCAGAGTCTCTAAACTATAGTTTTTTTTTTTAATGACGAGTCCTTAAATTATAGTTAGTGTTTAGGTCCAAAATAAACTCAACATTTATTTTAATATTTTTGGGTTTTGGAAATAAAATGGGTCAGCTACGAGTGGCTCAATAAAGAGCTGCGTTTCTGGAAAGATATCTAGCTGCGAATCGGGAAAGAAATCTATGTGATTCCTGGATAATCTAAGGAATCCAAAGGCAGGATATCATTCCTAATCAATAAATGTTACATTGTTAAGCAAGGAGGATCAGAGTACCTACCTCTATAAATAGACGAAGCAAAACAGATTTGCGGACATCTACACATACACACAAATTTACGCACCAGCAAATCTTACTCCACTGCGAGTAAACAACCAGCGAACTCAAAATCTAGGCCACCCGACAGAGCGTGAGGATTTGAAGGTTCACTCAAGCTAACCAGTCGGCAATAGCGAATTCAGGATCTAGGTCACCCGACAGAGCGTGGAGATTCAAAAATTCACTTGAGCTACGACAACGGAAGTAAGCGGAGCCCAGGCCACCCGACAGAGTATGGAGATTCTTAAGATCTACGAAGTCACACTATCCGGTGTCCTCAACATTACATCCTTAGGATTGATCTGCTTTATACTTGCCCGAGGGTGTAAAGTATTGTATCTTTGTGGCTCAATAGAGAGACACGAAGCTTACGTCTTGAATCAAGACAAGTAGGACTCAAATAACGGGGTTGGTGCTCTCCTCGCTCCAATCGCTTGATAAGAAGTAGTGACTTCGTGGCGTACTACACTACAAAATTTTTCCCTCGGCAGTGGCATGCCTCGCACACAGCACGACAACAGGCGCGGATACAAAAAGAGACAGTTTACGACCACACCACTCGCAGCGACCTGATTGGAGAAAAATCAAAGCCAAACATTTTGGCACGCCCAGTGGGACTCAGGTAGTGTCTTCAAATCATTGATCCGTACCGCAAAAGCTTTATAAGTTGCCTTAAGCATTCAGCACCCACATTCCGGGAACACAACTCAGCCGCTTGTAGAGGTTTAAGCAACGAAGAAGTAATATAGAGGTTCGATGCGACGATGACTAAAGGTCGACCATCATCATCATCGTCAAAACCTAAGAACATCGAGGAGATAAAGGCCATGGACTTCGAGGCCTATAAGGAATTCTCACTCGAACAAGAACAACGGCGAAACGCTAACATAGAGCGAATTCTGAACAACATGGACACCAGCGACATGACAGTATCCAAGGTTCAGAACAGGCTCGATAGCCTTTACGAGGCTCGAGAGGTTGAGCGTGCCGACAACGGTAAAAAAATTGATGCTCTCGCTAACCTCACCAATACTATAACAACCATCTTTGTGCTGATTAACGACAAGCTGAGGGAGCGAGAACCCTTTTTCCAAGATGATAAGGACGTCAAGGATGACGATATACTAGCTCCACCTCCTCTGCAGGCAAATCCTGAACGAGAGTTGGAAGAAAGAATTAACCACATCATCAATCAGAGGTTGTCGGGTGCGGGAGGAACTCCGATAACCTACAACAATCCCTTCCCACCACTACCGTTCGGTTGGAAGTGGCCAAAGGGTTATCGACTTATCTCGTTTACTCGCTTCAGCGGAGAGGGACTAGAGCCAGTAGCTACACACATTGCCCGATTCAGGGTCGAATGTGGACCATGAGGTAAACTCAACGAGTTCAAGTTAAGAGTCTTCACGTCCTCATTGTCAGGTGCAGCGTTGCATTGGTACACAAACTTACTGCAGGGCTCTGTCCATGATTGGGCAATGATGGAGAGATTGTTTACTGAGCACTTTGGCGGGTCAGAACCGACTGTGAATCTTGGCAAACTGTGCCAAATGGTACAGATGCCAAGTGAGTCACCAGTGGTATATCTACACCGATTCCGAACCGAATACACCAAGAGCAGAACTTCATGTACCATGGAAGAGTTGGTGGACATCGCAGTAAGAGGACTTGAGGAAAGATTACATACAAAGTACGTAGATGTAAGGTTCACATCGTTGAACGCTCTTATTGATGCCGTGGCCCAGACTCATGCTGCATACGAAGAAGCCGATAATAGGCGAAACGCGTCTAGGGGAACGTATACTCCAAAACCTCCATATCTGGAACGCTTTAAGATGATTATGGCTGTGCAAGAGGAGGAAGAGTCTGACGGATATGATTTAGACGATGCAACGGTGGCTGGTCTTGAATTGATAACTAAGCACACGGTCAAATCAAAGAAGATGATTCATTCAAAGGGACCAGTGCGGGTTTTGACTAGTGTGTTCACGAAATCAGAATTTGAATCCTATACTTATGATGTAAATGCAGTGCATGAAATCATAGAGGATTTGATTGATAGAAAATTGACCAAGTCGGACTTCGGAGCATTCCCTACCGCTGAATAGCTCAAAGGAAAGAAGTATTACATGTTCCACAACATGTGGAATCACACGACCAAGAATTGCATTAAGCTAAAATATCAAATCCAGAAGTGGATTAATGAAGGAAAGCTTGCAATTGATGCATCACCACAAATTACTTTACTTGATCGATAGCCTTTCGAAGATACCTCGGTAGGAAGGTTGGCATTCCAGCCTTCTCCTTTCAGGGCCGAACACCATCAACAAGTTTCATAGTGACAAACTGGAAGAAATCCTAGAGGAGTTGATCAAAGTCGGTATCGCAAATGTACCAAACTCCACGATTACTCCTCCGCATAAAGGATTGTATTACAAATTCCATCACTCTTGGACACACAATACAAACCAGTGCACGACATTGTGGGAACAGATCCAGCGATGGATAGATGAAGTAGATATCGTTCTTCCAGACTGTAAGGAAGAAAAGGCTGTTGCAGGGTCTTTTATAGTGGGCACTTTAAAGGTATCCTGGCATGGAGGAACCAAGCGGAAGCAAACATTAGATCTCAGAACCACCAACGAAACAATTGCCCGCAATAGTAGCAAAGAAGATCCCAAGGGGAAGAAAAAGGAGGTCTGTAGAGAGGCGACTTCAGTAGTGCTCTGCACTCATTGCAAAGCAGAGTGCGGCCTCAAGATGACCTATAAAAAATTTGTGGACGCTGTACGAACGGGTCCTACGGTCAAATCTCCACCAGAAAACTATCAGCCGGCAAGCCCGAAAGAATCACAGACAGTAGCTCAGGAGTCAAACTTGATCAAACGTATGCGACTAGTTGAAAAGAAGGCTGGGGCCACTGATGACAGGCAGCGAGCAAGGTCGAGCAAGCCTTATATTCCTCCTGCGAGCCGAGCGTTGATTAAAGATGTATGCTACATGAAGTCAGGGGAAAAACAGTGGAATTGACTCCCACTAGGAAAAGGAAGTTACAACGTCAATTCAGAGCTGCAAAAAGAACTCTGGAAGCTTTAGATAGGGGCTTGATCAAGCCAGAGCAGTTGGTGGAGTCAGCAAAGCAGATTCAAAAAAGGATAAATAGGCTCGCAGCTACACCCATGATTACATTTGATCAAGGCTCTAGCAGACCAAAGGTTCAAGCAACCAGGTCTAGTATATTTTCCCGAATCGACATAACAAAGCCTAATGTAGAGGCACAGCGTGTCCCCAAAAGGGATCGGGAGATGTTTGAAGACAAACCAGTGAGGAAATCAATCTTCAAACGCATCGGACCCAAGGCAGAGCCAGTTGATGAGCCAAGGAAGAAACCGGTGCTGCGGTGGAAACCAAAACCTTTGGTGATTAAAGAGCAAAAGAAGCTCGCTCTTACTACTTTCAAGGACAATGTCGTAGAAGTAGTGGCTGGTGAATCAACACTCACGGCCAAGTTAGACTCTGCGGAAAAACTGAAGTTTGAGGTTTATGTGCGAGAGCAACTGGTTGATGAGCAGCCGCAGGAGCCGCTGTTAGTAGAAACTGAGGCTGAGGATGAGGATGAAAAATTAGTTGACTACGGGGAAGATTGTGAAGACTTGAAAGAAGTCTACGCCGAGGATATACACATTGGCATGGTATACTTGCTACCAGCCAAATTTGCTAAACCGGCCAAGGCAGCGCACGTGGCCGTTGTAAACAAGAGCACTCAAGGATTACCTGTGGTAGAACGTGAGGAACCAGAGGAACGGGGACCAATTGTGGATCCTGCAATATAAAAGTCCTACATGATGTTCTCTAAACCGACAACTACGACGGCCTCGCATATGAGACCATTGTACATCACTGTGGGCATGGGGGGCATTCAACTTAGCAAAGTCATTGTGGATACCGGTGCAGCGGTGAATGTCTTAACTACTCGAGCAATGACATTGTTGAGTATCCCAAGATCAGCAATTTAAGCAATGTCCATGACAATCAAAAACTGTGCAGGAACTGTCTTGCAGACATTAGGGTTGTTATTCATAGAAGTCAAGGTTGGACCGGTCATAGGGGTACACACCTTCTTGGTCATCGAATGCAATTAACCTTTCAGTGCAATATTGGGTAGAGATTGGATCCATATGAGTTATTGCGTGTCATCATTGCTTCACTAACAACTCCTCATATGGGACATGGAGACATCAGAATCACATATTGTCAATGCTGACCCGCGACCGTATTCAGTCTCTGCGAACGCACTGGATGCTGATTACTACAATAGAAATATTCGACCATTGGAAGTGTGCGGCATCGATAAGAAGGGCCGACCTGTCGGAGTAATGGCCTCAGAACTAGCTCGGTGGGGAATAGTGCAAGCAAGAGAAGACAAAGCACAACCCTACTTTCTGGAGCTAACCTCCAGGAGAAGTCAATGATACGTCCGTCCAAGGACGAGAAGGCAGAGGCTTGTGCTTCTCTGTATGCACGATTGCACACCTATATGATTGAGTCATAAGCATATGATTGTCTGCCAACCATAGCCATGGCAGAGTGTCTCAATGAAGACGCCCAGCAGGAAGAAATAGAGGAGGATATCATCCATCTCGCACCTGCAGCCTTGGATGACACACCACCTAAATTTAGAGACCTAACTGAAAAGATTAACCTTGGAACTGTCGTTGAGCCAATGGAGGTAGCCATCAGTACTTTTCTCGAGCCTGAAGAAAGAAAGAGGCTCGTTAATCTCTTATTCGAGTACAAAGACTGCTTTGCGGAGAAATTTGAAGATATGCCAGGACTTTCACCAGAACTGGTTGTCCATAAGCTCCCAATCGCAGAAGGACGAAAGCCAGTCTAGCAGCAGATGCGAATGATGAATCCAAAGACAGAAAAACTGGTCAAAGAAGAAATTGAAAAGATGTTAAAGTCTAGAGTCATCCAAGTGGCTAAATACACGGAGTGGATATCAAACATAGTTCCCATACGGGAAAAGAATGGCAAAATCAGGGTATGTGTGGACTACATGGACCAAAACTAAGCTACGTTGAAGGATGCTTACCCAATGCCAGTCGATGATCTGCTTGTCGATGCGGTTGCGAGACATGAGTTGCTCTCATTCATGGATGGCACAACGAGATATCATCAAGTCCCGATCGCTGAGGAAGACGGACACAAAACTGTATTAGATGCCCAGGAGTGTTGGGAGTGTTCAAATACGTCAATATGCCGATTGGGTTGAAGAACGCAGGGGCAATGTATCAGCGAGCAATGCACTACATCTTCCACGACCTAGCCGGTGATACAATGGAGGTCTATATTGACGATGTTATGGTCAAATTGAAGCAAAGGTCAACTCATGTAGAGGATCTATGATAAGTCTTCATGCGGATGAGGAAGCATCAACTCAAAATGAACCTTGCCAAGTGTGTTTCTGGGGTACAAGCGGGAGACTTTCTTGGTTTTCTGGTACATCAGCGAGGAATAGAGGTCTTAGATGATAAGAAGGAAGCAGTGCTTAAAGCTTCCCATCCAAAGAACAAACGTGAACTTCAGCAACTGCTCAGAAAGATCAACTTCTTGAGAAGGTTCATTGCAAACGCTGCAGGGAAAACCAAATTCTTCGCATCTTTACTCAAATTGCAGGGTGAAAAGGAGTTCGTATGAGAACAGGTTCACCAGGAGACGTTTGACACGATAAAAAAATACTAAGTTAATCCGCCAGTCTTGGTGCCACCGCACAAGGGAGTGCCACTTAAGCTTTATATTTCAGCAATTGAATTCTCTATAAGGAGTTTATTGGCACAGGATGACGAGGTGAAGACAGAGCGAGCAATATTCTACTTAAGCAGAACCTTCACGGATTGTGAGAGTAGATACACATTGATGGAAAAGCTATGCCTTGCTCTTTATTTTTTCGGCTACAAATTGAGGCATTACATGTTGTCCTTCATAACATGCGTTATCACATAAACAGACCTGGTTCGATACATGTTAGCCCGACCTATACTTCAAGGACGGATAAGGAAATGGATTCTCGCGCTATCTGAGTTTTCATTACAATACGTTCCGGAGAAAGCAGTAAAAGGCCAAGCAGTGGCCGATTTCCTCGCACATCAACCTATGGAGGAAATCTTAGAGCAGTGGGAGTTAGAGATATCACACATCTCCTTGGCTCCTTGGAAGCTTTACTTTGATGGATCTAGCACAACTGCTTTCGCAAGGACATGGATAGCACTAGTCAACCCGCAGGGTGAAACATTTGCTTATTCTTTCCGTCTCGAATATAATTGTTCCAACAATACAGCGGAGTACGAGGCCTTAATCATCAGACTTGAGTTTCTATGAGACCTGGGTGCTACGAATATCCAAGTTTGGGGAGACTCGCTATTTGTGATCAAACAGCTCCAAGCCACTTCCAAGACATGTCTAATTCTTGAGCCATATGTAAAAAGGGCTAGCGAGTTATTAGAATTATTTATAGAGGTGACCCTCACTCATATTCCACGAGGAGAGAATTTTGTGACAAACGAGTTAGCTCAACTTGCTACAGGAATTGAGCTGGTCGATGACGTACATGAGCACCTAATGAAAGTGGAAGTTCGTACACTACCTTCCTTCATGACTCAGAAGGAAGAGAAGGATGAGTGGTACGTCGCAGCCCTTGGCACCATCAATGATAATTAGAGACAGTCGATTATCACTTATCTACAGGATCCTAGCTCTATGATGGACAAGAGGATCGGGTACTTTGCTCCAAATTATATTCTCCGAGGTGATGAACTATTCAGTGGGGAAACAGGAGTGGATTTGGTCTGTGTCTTTGGAATTGAGGCAAAACGACTACTGGGAGAAGTACATCTAGGGGTCTGTGGAGCTCACCAATCCAAGTCCAAAGATGAGATAGCTCTTGCGGAGGCACGGATACTTCTGGTCTTCAATGTTAAAAAATTGTATCACTTTTGCAAAAGGGTGCGAGGACTGTCAGGCTCACGGACCAGTCAGTCACATTCCAAACATTCCTACGTAGCCAACTATCAACCCATGGTCAGCGCGAGGATGGGCGTTAGATCTAATTGGTCTGATTCATCCTCATTCTTTTATGCAGCATAAGTTCATCATTGTTGCCACAGATTTCTTCACTAAATAGGTCGAAGCAAGGCCTTTTAAAGTGGCCTCTGCCATTGCGATATCATCTGCCGATTTGGAATCCTGGATTGCTTCATTTCTGATTGAGGGACCACATTCGTGTCCAGAGAAGTAGAGGAGTTAATGACAGATTTTGGGATCAAGTTTTTGCATTCTTCGCCATACTACGCATAGTCTAATGGTCAGACTGAAGCAAGCAACAAATTAATCCTCCACATCCTTAAGCGCATGCTTGCAGACAATCCCTGACTTTGGCATGAAGAGTTTTTCAGTACTTTGTGGGCGTATCGCACTTCCAAATGCAGTTTTACCAGGACTACTCCATATGCGCTAATGTTCAGACGTGATGGCGTCTTGCCATTAGAAATCAATGTCCAATCACTAAGAATCATGGATCAGCATCAACTAATTGGTGAGGACTATGTACAAGCGATGTGGCAAGAGTTAGAGGATTTGGACGAACAGCATGTTAACGCCCTGACTAACTTACTCGCAGAAAAGCAGAAGGTAGCTCGCTGCTACGATCGACGTATCCGTGAACTTAAGTTTACAGAAGGAGAACTAGTTTGGAAGATACTTCTGCCTTTGGGGGAAAACAGGAAGGACGTGGTAAATGGTCTACAAATTAGGAAGGACCCTTCATCATTTATAAGATTTTGGGCAAAGGAGCTTTCCAGCTACGAGACATCGATGGTAAGGTACATCGCAACTCAATCAATGGTCGATTTTTGAAGAAGTTCCAGCAGCCAGTTTGGGAATATGAAGCACCAGAAGGATCAACAACTTAGTTTTGCATCCCTTCGCACCCTATCGAAGAGGCTCGCTCTTCATGTAAAACTATGGGGGCAACCAGTATGTCCCAAGCCAGTTCAGTTCATGTGGCCAAAATATTGCAAAATTTCAAGTTGTTGCATAGAGTCTTTTTATGTGATTCTTTCGAGTGTTATACATTATTCACGACCAAGTTTCAGTGGTCAAATCAATAAAGATAGTATTTTCGCTGATACAAAGGAAAACAAGAACAGTAAAATACACCGTTTTATTCGAGAAAAATAAAGGGTACAATATGAGGCTTTGCGGCCCCTAGCTCTGATACCATGCATCGAATAAACTATCTCTAGCTAAAAACTAATCGTAGGAAGTGGTTTAGATCTATCTCAACTGCACAACTGCGTCCCTGGTTTACGTCGGTGGATGAGCATTGACTGGGGATTAGATCTACCTTCGGTTCCGAAAGACTTTAGTTTGGGATACTTGCACTCGCCCAACATTAACGACTCAACAAAACCGTCCCTCTAATCACGATCTTAGACACTCCACTTCAAAAGCAAGGGGAACCACATCAGAAGTGAGTAGGAGCATGCACCAGACCAGGATGATTAAGCACAGGGATGGAGTTAGTGAGTGCCCATATCAACCATTGTCTGCTAATTCTCAAAGGTTTGAGAACTAGTCCAAAACCGAATGGCCTGAGTTTTGGTACTACGACCTAAGCCAGGCTTGAGCTTTGGTACTTCGACCTAGAAACGTCTAGCAAACTATGTAATCTGGAGGCTTTGCCTTAAAACAAGGAAGGGACAAATTATCAACTAGAAAAGCCATATTTGCTACCAAGAGGTCTTTTGGAGAGAAGGAGAAGTAACAGGCTATTTATAGGCCTGAAGATTTTAAGAGGCTTTGAATAAAAGGACCCAGAGCGCTGCATTGATTCAATGCGGTAATTAAGGGGTTCAACATTCAATTACCGAGCCGTGTGTCTCTTGAAGGGCTATAGAATTACCGTTTCGAGGTGTAGAGTTACGAGCCATTAAAGACGGGCAGTTATTCTCAAGGTCCAGCGTGATCTTTGGAGGCGCGAAGTTATTCTTTGGCAGAGATGCACAATAGTAATTAAGACCAGGGGCCACAGTGCGTAAATTAAACTAAGCAGGAGTTTATACAAGATAAGACATGGAAGCCCATATGTGGAGCTTAGTCAATAAAAACCTAAAATTTCATAACGGAGCTGCCAATATCTCACAGATTGGTCTTCATTTGGAGGTACTGGGCTTGAGCAGTGGCCCAAGCTCTTTCAACACTCGCAGCTGCAGCATGAGTGTGCTGAACGCTCTCAGAAAGAGTCTTCTCGGCATTAAGGAGAGCAATTGCAACCTGCTCCTTCCCAAAGAATTCCTCTTCCTTCTCACGCAACCTTGCTTGGAGCTTTGCGATCTCCGCATGCATGGGTAAGACTTCTACCTATTCACCTTCGTAGATCTTTCCCATCATCGTGATTTTATCTAAATCATGTTTCCACCTGCAGTTATGATCTACACGATGAGAAATAGCTTTGTTACACTTGAGGGTTGCAGAAACAAAGTGTCATAAAGGCTGGGGAGTTTACACAGAATTTCTTCCATTTGATCCAGGATAATGTGGTCTATTCCTTCCACAAAATGGCGAGCTATTTGAATATGGACAACTAGTTCTTGGTGTACGGACTCGTTTTCAAGATTGAGAGTCCAAAAATCATGAATGGAGGCAGTGGCAAGTTGAACCTCTGGAGGATCTTTCTCGGAGAGAACCAAGTCTTTGTAAATTTCAGCAGCCTCTCGTAGGGTCTTAGCCATTCCCTCGCTACCCTCTACAAGAGTCGAAAGGGCTAGAATCGTAAACTGGGGGGCAACAGCCTCATTGCAACCACGAATGACGTTAGAGAAATCTCCAAGCCTCCATTGACCTTTAGCGAGAGATAACTCTTCAATACCTGGATCCTTTTGTGAGAAAACCTATATTTAGGGAGTTATGAAGAGCTTAGGGAAATCATACAACAAAAACCTGCACGTGTAAATTCAGAATATACCAGAGATAGACGAGGAGGAGATTGGTCATCATACAGAGTAGTGTTGATACAAGGAGAAGAAGGAGCTTCAACTACCAAATGTGGAAAATAGGTAGAAATTAGATCCTGGTGAAAGAGAAGAAAACCAGGTTTAGTGGTTCAAGGGAAGTGCAATATAGTAGATTCCACGTGGCCAGTCTCCGCAGTCAGAGTAATAGAAGGGGCATCCAGAACACACGGTTGTTCTTCACTTGTAGGTGCAGGAGCTACATCCTCCGCAACAGGAATAGGTGTTGGTTCTTCCTGAACAGTTTCTTAGGATTCCATAACCGAAAACAGTGGTTAGAGAAGTACAAATATTTCAAGGGAGATGAAGTTGAAACATATACCTTAGCAATAGAGGAAGTTTGCACAACGGCGGTGCCAAGGGATTCATTATCTTCTTCAGGTCCAGCAGCCTACTTCAGAGGCTCTTCATTACCCGCAGTGGTAGTTATCTCCTCCATAGTGGCGGTTGCAGCAGAAATTAGTCGCTCGAAAGGTTGATTATAGACCTGCTCAAGGAGTTCCCTACGCCGAGCTTCTTCATCCGCAACGCTGGAAGAACCTACATCTAGAGGTTTAGAAACTAGGGGTTCCCCAAACGTACTCGCAACACTGGAAGAGGGCTCAAGAGTAGCAACTGGTTGGGCACCCTTGCCTTTGGCCTGCACATCTTGGAAAAGCAAGTCTTCTTCTGAGTATTCGCTATCAGGCATCAGTTCGATAGAGGGGGACTTATTACTCAGCTCATCTTCTGGCAGTTGCTTGCGTTCCTTAACAGCATGGCAACGGGAGCGGCGAGTCTGGACCGTAAATGAGCAAGAATTGTGGGTTAGAAGACAAAGGAGTGGCAACTAAAAGAAATAATGAGGAAAATAAATATCTTGAGACAAGGAGAGACAATACCAGTGGAACTTCTTCGTTTAAGTCTCCATCCTCATCATCCCATGCTTCAATGACCTCTTTCTTCTTTTTCATGGCGGCAACCACCTTTGCTGACTTCTTTGCAGCAGGGGAAGCAACTGCAAGACTCGCACCCATGAGCTTGCTGCATTTTGAGACAGGAGGGGGAGAAGCAATAATCTCTTGTTCCTTCCTCTTCTGACCCACTTCCTTTTGGACAACAAGGCCTACAGCCTTCATATCCACCGTTCTCTTGAAGTAATCAAGAAAAGAGGCTGAAAAAAATTGTGCGAAAGACTTCAGCTTTGGACTGCATCCAGAGTTCACCATAGTGGCGCCTATTCCACTCGTGGTATTCTTCAACCGCAGAATAAGTTACACAGAGTGAGTGCTAACAGAACTCAGAGAGGTCCAGTAGAGGAAAAGTTGGGGTAATAAGAGCCTGAATGACTGCTGCGGAAGGTTTCTCCATGCAAGTCCTCCATGGGGTATAGCCATTGAGGAATTCTATCAGGGGGCAGGGGAGACCTTGTTTACACCCGAGTTGGCAAGCAAAATAGTTGGGTGCGTATAGTTCTATCCAAAAAACTGCATCGGGGACAACAATATCAGCATAAGTGATGCACTGGGCAAAAAGTTTATTCGCAGTAGGAGCTTAGCGAGGGGTCACTGCGAATCCAGACGCTAATTCAGCAGGGAATCTTCTCGTCACTATAAATTCAGCCATATCCTTGGGGAACAATTTCTAACCCCAGAGGTAGTTGAAGCACTGCGAGTAACTCAAGGATTCTATTTCCCCAGTGAGAGCCAACGATTTCCCTAAAACCTCCTCAGAGGAGAACTCTTTATGGTGCGGACTGCGGAACTCAGGGAAATACACCTAAAACCACAAAGACAGAATCCAAACAGGCCCTGCAAATTTCAACTTAAATAGATTTAATGAAATTCACCCGAGTCTGCGATACAGAGCGCCCAACGCGGGTTGCCCAAGGCCAAGACAGTGGTTGTTATATAGCGCCTCAACTGCCTTGGTGAAGGTATTGGTAATCTTGTCTGCAACGTCACAGAATACGTAGCGACAAAACTAAAATTTCAAAACGACAATACCGCCATAGGCATTTTTCACCCGCTGGTCATCAGAGGCAGGAGTAGTCTGGAACTCTTCTGTGTTGTAGTGCTTTCACCAGTTTGAGTAAGCAGTACTGATGGTGGCACGAGCAGGGTCTGAAGAAAAGGGGAAGGATTTTCTGTCTAAAACGCTAAGAAGAAAAGGCCTATCCACAGTGGGCAAGCCAGTGATGGTAACGACATCAAGGAGCGTAATTCCCAAAAGGGAGAACAAAACTATTGCTACTAGTCTCCCAATAGCATAAGGCAGCAACGGCAGAAGCACGATTCCCACCTTGGGAAAGTTGAAAACATAAATCCAAAGCATGAGAGATACCAACTTGTTGCCAAAGCTCCTCATCGAAGGACTTTCACTCCTGGTACCGTTGAAGCTCTATAGATCGAGTACTGGGACATTTCCCCAATGTCATGTCGAGCTTCTTCTGGTCCCATTGAATAGGGGTAGCAGCTTCAACTCGCATAACCAACGGAGGACGACGCACAACCAAATCAAGAGCGGAAGAGGCCTTCGTCGTATTAGTGATCAGACCCATTATAACTTCATCCCCTGGGTTGAATCAACCCACGAATAGGGAGTATCCTGGTCTCAGTGAAGGCGCTGGTCTATGTGATTGCGGTAGGCTTCCATATCCTTCTCAGAGACGTCTGGGCAGAACTTTTGATAAGGAGCCATTGGCAAGGAAATGGATGAAAATCGGAATTCAGAGAGTATTTGTGAATTCAGAGCCTGGGGTTGAACAAAACTTCGGAGAGAAGGTGAAAGGAGAAAGATGATTGAAGAAACTTAAAAGAGTTGAAAATAGACAGCGCGATTTTCAAAGGAAAATCACTTGAGTAGCTTAGTGCGGGGCTATTTCAAAACTGCTAATTGGAGAGGCGGCACGTCACATCAAGACCCCTTCGATTGCCCATGGGTTAATCTCGAGGTCTGGGGGGCAATGTTTGGGCCTAAAATAAACTCAACATTTCTTCTGATACTTTTGGGCTTTGGAGACAAAATGGGCCAGCTACGAGTGGCTCAATAAAGAGCTGCGACTTTGGAAAGATATCTAGCTGCGAATCTGGAAAGAAATCTATGCGATTCCTGGATAATCTAAGGAATCCAAAGGCAGGATATCATTCATAATCAATAAATGTTACATTGTCAAGCAAAGTGGATCAGATTACCTACCTCTATAAATAGAAGAAGCAAAGCAAATTTGCGGACCTCTACATACATACACAAATTTGCGCACAAACAAATCTTACTCCACTGCGAGTAAACAATCAGTGACCAACGAACTCAAAATTTAGGCCACCCGACAAAGCGTGGGAATTTGAAGGTTCACTCAAACTAACCAACCGACAACAGCGAATTTAGGATTTAGGCCACCCGACAGAGCGTGGGGATTCTTAAGATCTACGAAGTCATACTATCCGGTGTTCTCAACACTACGTCCTTAGGATTGCTCTACTTTATACTTACCCGAGGGTGTAAAGTATCGATTCATTGTGGCTCAGCAGAGAGACACGAAGCTTACGTCTTGAATTAAGACAAGTAAGACTCAACGAGCGGGGTTGGTGCTCTCTTTGCTCCAATCGCTTGATAAGAAGTAGAGACTACGTGGCACACTACACTACAATATTCTGCCCTCGGCAGTGGCACGCCTCACACACAGCACGACAACAGGCACAAATACAAAAAGAGACAGTTTGCGATCACTCCACTCGCAGCGACCTGAGTGGAGAAAAATCAAAGCCAAACAATTAGTGTTGCATAAGGATCAGGGACGAAATCATCTTAGTTTTCTCGTTCTCGTCCTTGTCTTCTTTTGTTCTATTTTTAAGATTTTTGATTTAGTCAGATTTATATAGTATTCGAGCACTCTTTTATAGCCTTATTGATAATCGTATATTTATGCGTCTATATTGTGTTTATTGAACTCCTATACTTGATTTATTGTTATTACTTGACTAATTCAAATATGTTTATTATTTTATTAATTTTTATGGATAAATAAAGAAAAATGTGACAAATAAAGGATTCCTCGTGCAAATAGAAGAAAATAAATTATGTGCAAATAAAGAAGTCTTGACCAATGAAGATTAGGAGATACCAAACCAAGAAGTATATAAACTCACTTTTAAGTTTTTGGAAAGACTAATCAGCAATTTTGGAGACACACCTTCGTGTAAGAGAGAGAGAGAGCCGCGTGAGAAGAAGCCAGCCGCCCCAGTTCGACCCGTTGAGGATCTCTTCGACTCGTTCGACGATCAGACTTCTACTTCTTCATCCTTTTTGTTTGAATCAACTTTATGAATTATTTTGATTCTTTTACTATGACTTGAGTAGCTAAATACCTTGTTAAAGGGCTGTTTAAGCCCCGTTTATTAAGTATTTTTAATGCGTACACTTTGACCTAATTTTGCATATTATTTTAAATGAAGTTTCTTTCTCTTTGTGAATCACCGAATGAACTCTTGTATGTTTGCTTTGGTGTACAACTTAATATGCATGCTAGGATTTTATTGTCATGAGATACAGGCGGCTGGGGATAACTTCCTCCACTAGATTCTCTACAGTGATACACTAATTTCGTCGGGTTGAAACCCTAGGTCTAGTAAGACACCCCAACAGTGTACTTGTGGGCCTTTATGGTTTCTCAAACCTTTTATAGAACTTAATGTTTTCTTCTTTGTAAACCTTAGGATCCAGGACTATGGGTTCACAGAGGGATAGATGTAGGGGAGGTCAATGACAAACCTACATAGGCATAAGGATTATGTAATAGGATGTGGTTATAAGTTGTAACAATCAACTCTTCCTGAGAACTTTCATTCATTGGATACGTGCATTAGATTAAGTATGTGTTAGAAAGATGGAACAACGATGGTGGATTGCATTCCTCTTAACTCATTCATCATATAGTTTAAACTCTTTGCATTTGTAAACATATTTATTTTCAACATTTATTTTCTGCATGTAGCTGTACTTGGAAGAATTATTTCGGCAACCAAATTAATTTCGAATACCCTCAAATTTTGTGTGGTAATTCACCACTGAGTCTAGTAGTTTGTGTTAAATTTTCGTGGCATTTAGAGTAGTGTAACTTAGGTTCGTGGTATTGTTTGTGGTCAATGATTGAGTCTGTCAGCTTACTGACATTTGCGTCTAATTAGTGTATTGAGTCTTAATTTCCTCAATTCTCAGCGGGTAATGATCCCTATTTATTAATTACTATATTAATACATATACTCAAGAATAAAGTTATCTTTGATAGTGATTTTTCGCCTATCACTTATTGACAAATATTCCATGTAAAAGTTACATGGAGGATCATTTGGCAAGAGACCACTAATTTTAGTCTCACACAAGTTTTCATTTGTGTGTGTTGTGTCTGAGCAATTATATTTTATAACGTACGCAAAGTCGCAAAGTCACTGCTTTTTCTTGTTTTTAGGTAGATAATTAAAAATTCTCTTAGCATCGTATCAATCTTCTCACACTTTCATCTTCTCACACTTTGCATACATATTAAATAACGAACTCCCCACATAAACCCGTCAAAGCGTGTAGGAAATGACATTATCTAAGACCAATATCGGCTGTTAATTTGCCCTTGACAAATTGGCATGGCATGTAACTAGTATTATTCGCAGATAGTCGTGGTCAATAGGCATCGTTGGAATAGAAGAACTGGGAAGCACATCACTTTGGGAGGCCAGCCCAGTTTGTATGCATTTGGACCCACCCGAAATAGGCAGCGGCCTTCTCTTTTAACTGTCATTTTCTCTCTTAGCAATCTCAGTTAATCATAGACGCAAATTATACATGGACGTTTATGTAAATGGAAATGGTGGAATTCGGACGTTTTGGTTCGATTTTTGATAGAAATCGTAATCAAATCGAACTATTTTTTTCGGTTCAGTTCGGTTCAGTTTTTACAGTTTCAGCAAAAAAAACCAAGCGGTTCGGTTCGGTTTGGATCAATTAAAAATTTTGGTTTTTTTTCAGGTTTTTTCAGTTTTTACATCTTCACTTCCCTTGTATAACCTGGACTTTGCTACTCAATAAACAAAAGCAACCATGCCATATTCCAAACATGGAATCGTTCATAGCATAATTTACTGGGAACACGTCGTCCAATTTGCCCATGCCACTACCACTTATAAATTATTATTGAGGTTAGCTAGGGAGTTAAATATGAAGACTTAAGTTGGGTAGGGTACTAGGCACGAAATTTTCATCTTGTTGCTTATAAGAATCAATGCATATATAGGAAAGTTAATTAATCAAGAGATATAAAAATCTCCATCACATAGCAAACCTAATAAGAATTTGAATATAAGACCAAGTGACATATATAGCAATAATAGTAGCACAGTGGAACTTTCTGTCTGGTTCATACGAGCCCCAATGACTATTGATCTTGAGAACTTTATCTTGTTGTCAACGAGAGGGAGTTGAGTAACAACACCTCATGTTACCTGAATGGCTACTGATATTGAGAACTTCATCTTGTTGTCAACGAGAGGGAGTTGAGCCGGTCTAGACAGGCGAGTAGAACGGGGATGGGGCCAGTGAGGTGATTGTGGGAGAGATCGACGGCGTGGATGCGATGGAGGGTGAGAATGGAGAGAGAGAATGAACTAGAGAAAGAGTTGCGGGAGAGGAAGAGGGACTTGAGAAGTTGAGAGTTGAGACTGGAGAGAGAGGCATGAACCGAAGAAAGAGCTGCTTGGCTACTCTCAAATTGAACCCTAATTTTTTTTCTTATGGCATCCTTATATAGTCCAACTAAGTGAATGAACGACATCTGACCACCAAAACGACATAGTTTTGGATATGTTCGATTTTTCGGTTCGATTCGAGTTTTTAAAATCCGAAACTAAAACCAAACCGAATTTTTCGGTTCGGTTTGGTTTTTCGATTTTTCGGTTCAAATTTCTTTGTATTCAGTTTTTTTCAATTACGGTTACAATTAACTCGATTTTTTTTTTCAATTTTCGATTCGGAAATCCCAACCCAAATCATAATGCATTCTGATGTATCATAATGCATTCTGATGTATCATAACGAACATGACACTCCTTTATTTGCGGCCTAATACTATTTGTCAGCAGTAATTTCACTTTGTATATGTCGTGTCCTGCTCAAAGCGTGCAAAACATGTAAATTATCTCCAACTCAAAAACTAAGGTACTGTCACTGTACGTGTCACATATTAACGGTATCATTTGATAAAGGGATCATATTTACCCAATGTTTCAAAGAATCATTGAAGCTTGTTATATTATATACAGTTAATGAATCATATATGCACTTCAACAAAACTACAGTACAATGGCTAATTGGCTATGAGAAAAAGATTATAAGGTTGGGTTAGTTACAAGATGGATGCTGTATATTGGTATTAGACAAAGAGATACCACTCTGACCTGGTCCATTGCTTACACAAGGGTTCCCAGAAGCATCTAAATCGACGAAGGCAGTGTCGCCGGGCTGGTAAGCTCCAGAGAGAAGGGCTTCACTCAGTGGATCCTCGATTATTAGTGTAATTGCCCTCCTAAGGGGACGAGCACCGTAAAACCGGTCATAACCTTCGTGGCATATGAGGTCCTTGACTGATTCAGACACCTCTAGTCCAATTCCTAAAGATATTAGCCTCTTCTTCACTTCTTGTAGCATTATATTTACAATCTCCAGCATCTTCAGAAAAGAAATCAGTGAAGGTTAGTTCCATACCTCATAAGTCCAACATGACCCAGCTGAGATCATATGAAACTACTTTAAAACCTTAGCCAGTGTTTAAACCCTAAAGGTTGAACTAATGGAGGATGATCGACAAACCTGAGCCTTTTCAAGGGGATGGAATACAACTACTTCATCTAGTCTGTTGAGCAACTCCGGACGAAAATATGACTTGAGTTCTTCCATTACTGTAGATTTTATCCCAGCATATGTTGCTGATTCATCATCATCCGTGAGAACAAATCCAATAGAGTTTTTTTTACCCTTTGCAATGATAGTGGAACCCACATTAGATGTCATTACTAGCAAAGCATTCTTAAACGATACTCTTCGTCCCTGTCAAACAAAAATGTCAAACATTATGAGATTACACCAAAGGCGTTAATGTGCAACCATTTTCCTTGTATGAGTTGTATCTAGTTGAGTGCAAGTAGCTAAATCTAAAAGGCCACAAACCTGAGAATCAGTTAGGTGGCCATCTTCAAAAATTTGAAGAAGGACATTGAAAATATCTGGATGGGCTTTCTCAATTTCATCGAGCACGACTACTGTAAAAGGTCGTCTTCTAATAGCTTCTGTTAGAGTCCCTCCCTCTCCAAAGCCAACATAGCCTGGGGGTGACCCTATTAATTTACTGATAGAATGCCGCTCCATATATTCACTCATGTCCAGTCGTACCATTGCGTCCTCCTGTTAAATATAATAACATGAAGGGTCACAAAAACTTAAGATGATCCTTGATACTCTGAATAAGTAAGGTGAAGAATATAATCATAGCAGCAATAGTGATAACTTTGGCTTCCAATCACCTCTTACCTATCCGATGTTATCTTCATTAACGTTGTCTAAGAAACATGTGGATCAACTTATATTGAATGTGTATGCCTAAGCCTCATTGCCGAGCGAATCAATTATCCTTTCCAATTTTATTCAGAACATTATTCATTGCTGAGAAAGAAGTACAGAATAGACTTACCGATCCAAAATAACAGGCAGCCAAAGCTTTGGTCAGTTCAGTTTTGCCAACTCCAGTAGGACCACAAAAGAGCATTGCTGCCATGGGTCTACTTGGATCCTTCAATCCAACCCGCGATCTCCGAACAGCTCGAGAAATGGCAGCAACAGCCTCATCTTGACCAACAACCCGTCTTTTGAGCTTCTCATCAAGACCCACCAACAGCATTCTATCATCGGCAGTGAGCTGCTGAAGGGGGACTCCTGACCATAGTGAAGCAACTGCTGCTATATCATTTGGTCCCACCACTGTAGGTCTGAAAAATATATTAGCAAGAGATCTAGTTAGATATTGTGAGCCCTTCAGAAATTCAGGCAGACTGCATTATCTTTCATACAAACTTTCAGGGCCAAAAGTCATACTCATCATCATCTACTGTGGAAGACAAAATGGAGCCTTGAATTGGTTCCTTATTGTCCACAGAAGCAGGTACATTTTTCAGTTCACTCGCTAGGACCTGCTTATATCAAAGATGAGCACCAGCATTAGAAGGAGAACAATAAAAAGAAAGTAGGTAAAGCTCTGAAAAGACATTCGAGTAATGCAATTACCACTTCATGCATCGCCTGAACAGTGCGAATTTCTTGCCAATAATCATCAGGTGACTTGGAAAGTATACCAACTTGCTGTTCTCTTTTCCTTTTAAAGGATTCCATACGAGCTCTACTTCCTGCCTCATCAATGAGATCAATAGCTTTATCCGGAAGATATCTATCAGGTATATATCTTGCTGAAAGATAAACAGCAGCACTAATGGCTTCTGGTGCATATATGCACTTGTGATGGGCCTCATATTTCTCACGCAGACCAAACAGAATTTTAACAGCATCATCCTAGAAAATTTCGTACCATGTCTAATTATGAGCTTACAACATTTGACAAGTACACAAAGTTACAGGCAGTTAGATGAAAATAGATACTGAAAAACAGACCTGGCTTGGTTCATTAATCCACACAGGTTGTAATCTTCGTCCGAAAGCTTTATCCTTTTCAATATGCATCCTGTATTCATCGGTAGTTGTGGATGCAATACACTGCAACAATGCATGCAAAGAAATTAACAAATAAGAAGCTATTGATAACAAAATAAGAGCAAGCTTATGATCAAGGATTGACTCCCACTTGATTCGGTGCATGAGAACCTTTATTCAAAGGCCTCTGGTCATGCATAACCATAGCACTATTGGCCAATCATATAACATCATCTAAATGTGTATGAGGACATATTGTGTAGGTGACTAAAGTTTTCCAGTTGGTTTATCAAGATCAAATAAAAAGAAAAGAAAAATTGTGCCTTGGTGGCACAAGTATGGAAATTAGAGATGGCACAAGTATGGAAATTAGAGGGGGCTTGCCAATATATGAGGATTTAAATGTCACTAAAATAGCATATGAAGCAAGATGATATAGAAAAGAAAAAAAAGAATGAGAATGATAACCTGCAATTTACCCCTCCCAAGTGCCGGTTTCAGTAAATTAGCCATGTCAAGACCAGACCCCTTACTTCCTCTTCCAACTGTGCCGGACTCAATAAGGGTATGGACTTCATCAATAAAAAGGATAATGTTTCCTGCAATGCGAAATCATTCAGAATCAGCCTAATGGATCTCAAATCCCCATGTGGATGTTTAAGAAGATGTACTCACCTGATTCTTGTATCTCTCTTATCAAGCTGGTAATACGCATCTCCAACTCTCCCCTCTCCTTTGCACCAGCCATTAATAGTGCTACATCCAATGACATTACGCGTTTCGTCTGTGGGAACATAAAAGCTAAACAACGTTTAGTCACAACTTTACAAAATTTCATAAAAGTAACTGGATTTGGATGTGATTATGAGAACACACCAAGAGATAAACAGGGACATCTGCCTGGGCAATACTAGTTGCCAGACCTTCGACAATGGCCGTCTTTCCAACCCCACTTTGACCGAGAAGAATTGGATTGTTTTTGGTCCTGCGACAAAGTATCTGAATAATTCTCTGAACTTCAGTGTCCCGGCCAATAACAGGATCAATGAGTCCCTCATCAGCACGAGCAACGAGATCCACACAGAACCGCTCTAAAGCACTTTTCTCTGACAAAAACACATTGGACATTAAGACGAATATCCTTTACATTTGTAACCACAAAAAAAGAACAAACAAAAGAGATGAACAAACTTACACCTTCTTACCTTCTGTTTTCTGAGAGGAAGTAGTCGACTTTTTAGATGAGGATTTTTGAACTCCCCCTTGTGGTTCTCTACCATCTTTTGCAAGCTCTATCTGAAGTCTGGACGCTGCCTCAGCTAACAGCTGGTTTGCATTCACTCCTAGCCTGATATCACATTAATTTAGCACACACTTCAGAATGCCACTGGAAAATTTTCATTTTCAACTCTAAACTCAGAAACTGTCTATAATTTCATCTTTAATATACGCACAATCAAAGTCTAACTCTTTCAGTCTTTCATCAAAACTAGTGGACAGTTTGCAAATTTGGATGAACATGAAACCAATATATTCCTACAATGCACATAACTGAACTAGAAACCGATCAAATATGATCACAAAGTGTATATATGCAGAAGTAGTACACATTTTCCATCTAAATTCTCAATTCAACAAAATTAACAAAGAGAATAATAATTACCTCTTAAGAACCTGACCGGCGCTTCCATCATCAGCAGTCAACAAGCCGATGACAATGTGCTCCGGCGCAAGAAACTTATGAGCTCTACTCCTCGAATACTCCAACGCAGCCTCCAGAACTCTCTTGGTGCTAATCGAAAAATGAAGATCACTAGCAGAACCACCAGTTTGACTTTGATTTTGACTTTGACTTTGGTTACCACTATTATTAAGGCGCCAAATGCTCCGGACGGCGCGGCGGGCCTGGAGGAGGGTGATACCCGACCCGAGAAAGCCTCGCGAGTTGGGGTGGAGATTCCGGTGCTGCTCGTCCTCGGCGATCAGGCCGAGCAGTAGGTGCTGAGTGAAGACCATGTCGCGGCCGAGAGACTTGGCCTCTCTCTGGGAGAAGATCACCGCGTGGATCGCACGCTCCGTGAAGCGCTCGAACACCGCCGACACCACCAGAAGCTTCTTCTTCCAGCTCGTCTTTCTATTATTAATAGTCTTCACCGGCGTCGTTTTCACGAACAAGAAAGAAGAAGAGAGAGAAACGGCGTCGTTTCGGCGACGATCACCGAAACAACGAGCAGAGGAGGAGGAGGAGATGGAAGCGATGCTAGATTGTAGAGAGAGATGAGTAGCGAAGGATGTGTGTTGTTGTTGTTGTTGTTGGGAGGGAATTCTCCATTGGAGAGGTGATGACGTCAGCACGGAGGATGGTGACGACACATGCATTCTTTGAATTTCTGACGACTTTTTTTCTTTTCTTGATTGATTTCAGGGAAGAGGAGAAGAGAGGAGAGAGCTTGAGCCTTGAGGTGGGAAAGGTTTGGTACTTCTGGTGTGGTTTTGGTTCTTCGTTCAAATAGTAATATGAGAATAACTAATCAAACACATAATTCCATTTTTATATATATATGTAGCTATCAGAGACTGTTGAGCTGAGTTTCGAAGTAAGAAAAATTATGATTCTATTGTAAACCACGTCCAACTGGCCAAGCAAAGATCACGTAAACTGTAAGCAACGAATTCCTCGTCACTACTTACATGGATTTGTTCTCATCTAATAATCTAGCTTCGAAGAAAATGGTTGAGTTGGTAAAAGTGTCCATGTGAAAAAAGATTGGTTTCCAATTTTACAGACTCTAACTAACACGCTAATTCGACCTCTGGCATAAATCTAGCTTCTGATTATGATTAGTATCTAATTTGTTTAGTTAAGTGTCGTCGAACTGGAACATGTGCCCTAATTATGACTGGAAGAAGACCAGAATGTCACGCTAACTTGTTTAGAATCTTTCCTATCAGAATCGACAGCTGAGGAATATTTCACATTTCGAAAATCAATTTGCATTTTTCGTTTTGAATTGCAAGAACAGAAGGGCACAAAATTGAAGTAAAAAACCTTAGAACTGCAAGGAAAGAAAGGAAGAAGAAAGAAGGACGAAAGGTATTGTGTAGAGTAGTACGACACGTCAACGCCAGGGAACAAATAATGTCAAAACTTTAGTCGCGGTCGGAACGCAGCGTTTTGTACTCATCGCATAATGCTGTTTTTCTATTCTACATTCTACAACTATGGTATTTTGTCTCATCAGAAGATGAGAAAGATTTTCCCTTTGAACAGAACAGCTTAATTAGGACGGCCAACTCAGACTCGGCACAATTGGACATGTGATGGCTTCAACTTTTTGGGCACCAAACTTTGTTAATTATCGGTAACCAGAAAAGGAAAGTTCATTTTGAGTTGGGAAAAACTTTCAGCTGTGACCGCAAACTTTTTTTATCGCTTATAGTAACTGTATGAATAACACTCTACATATATGCCTAATTGACTGTTAATTTGAGTCTTATATGAATAAATGATCTCAACTCATATAAAATGTGATGTAAAAGGGCAGAGAGTATACCGGTGATTCTGGAAGCAGCACCATTTTCACATGGCTTTACTCTACGTCTAAGGGAGGCATGAAACTGACGTTTGTATGTCCCTGTAGTCGGCGTTATAGCATACACATCTTGTCCCACCTTGGCTAACATTGGGAAAGTTCCTCACCTCCAGCTAATTCTGGATCCGATACGACTTCCTACAGCAGCATCCGATGCTGAGATTTGACCTCCCCATATCATACAGAGAGAAGAAAAAAATGATCCGACAACTTCTCAAGACGCAACACAACCTATTTCTGGCATAGCAATCTCGCTTGAGGTGCACTGAATATTCTTATATTCAGAAATAAGCAATTACTGTGATCCTTAAACTCTTTCTGTTATTCTAGTAGTGAACATTTCACTTCAGGGCAGTGTGCTTCAAGCCTTCAACAGCTCTGAGATGATTGGCTCCAAAGAATCTCAGCATAAGCTTTATCATCTTCCTTCTCCTCAGCAAAATAATCAGTTGCTTCAACAACTTCATCTTCATCTGGATTCTCTTCCATAACTTCCACCTCCAAATCTTCCTCTCTATGTCTCTTTCTCTCTTCTTCAGTAAGTTCAGCTAATGCCTGCCACATAGCCAACCTTGTAGCAGGCCTGTCTTCTCGCTTGTATTTTGGAGCAGGCACAAAAAATGGCAAAACAATATCATCCAACTTTGTGGTGTTTTGGTTGGCACTACATTTTGTCTCTGTTTGAGGAAGGGTGAAGATGATCCCAAGTTCATAATTGCATACATGAAGCATCTGATCCAGAGAAGAGTCGGCATTCCCTATTCCATTCGTCTTTAAACTAGATGGTGTAGAAATTGAGTGTCCCCATGAAGATGCATCTCTCGTAGACTGGAACCGCCTTCATGCCACCTGCTTGGAGATATGATGATTCTGTTAGTAATATGACTGAGTATGACGTATGTCATATTTTCCAAAACACAAATTAATTAGCACACTGATGAAAACATATGAATAACTTCTCATACAATTGATATGTTAAGATGAGAGAACTAGAATCTGATGGTCTGGATATTCTTATATATGCTCTCGGTGGAAGAGAAAATATATGTTTTTGGGGTATTTCTTATGACGAAAGACAATAATTCTAATTCTATGATCGGTCAATACTCAGATTAAGAGGACGATTATATGAGTGAGGTTAAAGAGTACTTAAGGAGCTTGAGAATGTTCTCATTTAGAACTCTGTTCTGATGTCTCTAAGCAGCATCAGATACTAACCCCTACTATAGCTGAGAACGAAATATGATAACTGGATGACCTCTCCGAACCAATGATTCCATATGATAACATGAAAATAAAAAAGCAGTAAATCCCACAGAACTCCAGAAACTTTCATACCTTGGTATATATTGGATGTCCTACTCTATCACATGGATGAGGAATTGCATCATGCAGTATATCTACTGTCCTCAACCTTTGCCATGTTTTCTGTATATCAAACAATAATAAGATGGAGAAAGTAGATGGGCCTAGTGAAAGAAACTATCAAATGCAGAAAACTTCACCGATTGAGGACCGTTCACATCATTAAAAAAATTGAGGGGACAGAAATTCACAGTAACTAGAAAGATAATGTTAGTTGCAAATGATAATATTAGTTGTATTTTTGTTACTGCAGAATTGCAAATGATAATCTACCAGAGATATTATATGAAAAAGATCATACCTCAGAGAAGCAAAGAATGCGTTTTGAAGAAAATATTCCATTACGCGCATTCTTCACTCTTTCAATGGTTGGAAATATGATTTTGATGGATGGACTTTTTGATTCGTGTTTAGCATTCCAACATCCCCACTGTTAAGAGCATCCATTACTCCAGAATCAATGAATGAGCATGACATATTTTCAACAATAGTGAATGATCTTTTACCTCTGGATCAGACTCCTCAGAATCAAATTGGACTGATTTCTTTCCTGCAGCTGCTGAAAATTCTGCTAGAAACTTTGCATTGATTGACCCAATTGAAGATGCACCTTAGAGCGAAAAAGCATAGAACAATATATAAGAAGGAACACATCTTAAGTGCTTTGTGTAACTAACAAATAATATCTATTAATTTTTCAAATAGATTAAAATCAGAGTACTCTTAAGAAATTACTCACCATAAACAAAATCAGAGTTCAGCGATTCAGGCAATTTATATTGACCCAAGACCTAATTTGAAGAAAACAATCATAAGATGCTGAAAGTGACGTCGAGAACTCAAAAGTCAGTCAACAGCAACAAATGCTGGGTTAATTTGACTGATGATACAAAAAGAAGGATTGATGGAGGGAGTATATGACAAGTAAACTATATAAATCATGTTACAGAATTTTGATGGCTAAAAATTACAAGGACATTACCTCCTGCAAGCGCCAGACGCCTGTACACCTTTCAATTGATGCGACCAAAGAACATAGAGCAATAACATGTTGAGGTTGCATCATCTTTGACATGTCCTGAAACTGAGGTCCCTGAAAAGAACCAGCATTGCATCTTGATAATCCCGACTCATACTTGATACATCATAATCATTTAAAGTCTTATATGATGCTCCAATCTACCAATCCGACATACTCATATCCAATAAATGCAGGATATCATTATACCTGCAACACATGCAGTATTAGCTGTACTTTCTTGGTGTCTCCTCCTAAAGCTGATGCAAGGGCTTCTTTAGGACAGACATAACCCAAAAATCTAAAGAATCCAACATCCAACAGCGGAGAGACCCATTTTGCAATATTTCTAGGCAAAAAACCAAGTTGAACACAATCTACAAGAAGCAAGGGAATGAAAGACCATGGTTAGCAGCATCAAGACTAACTTAAAATCACATTGACACACTAGAGGAGTGGGACATTGAATAGACTGACTGTGATACATGCAGCAAGATCAATAGATAATCATTATACTATAAGATTATTTTCTGAGAAAAGCCAAAAATGTAGAATAAGAAAATTATAAACAATGAGGTGTTTCTGGACAAGACGTTTACCTCCTTCAAAGAACTCATTAGGATTTGATACATGAATGCTCACGGCATTTGCATCTGCAGGTATATTCATATTTCTTGTTAAGACAACCAAAATGTATCTAGCATTTTCAGATTTCCCAAGAAATGAAGCCAGTTTCTTCAGCTTTGCACCATTTGCATCTGTCGCGTTGTGAAAGAGGTAGCTTAAACCAACCACAGATGCTTCAACGGTTCCAACAATATTCAAACCAGATGACCCTGATGGACCATGATCAACCTGACAATAAGATTAGTGAAAAACAATGTTAACCATAATAAATAAACTAATTAATCAAGCAGCCATGATAAAAGCACATGAAGTGTTCCCATCATTGCTGAAGCCCTTGAGGTTAGTCTGCACTGAACATCCTACCCAGAGGGAAGGATATGAATGATACATGAAACAAGTAACTTCCAAGAGAAGTATTGAAACAAGAATCTCATTAAAGATTCACGACTGAGAACACTTAGACAGCGTGCCTGGTTTCCACTATATGAGGAGTTTTATATGAATGGATTCCAGGTACAGAAGCAACCAAATGTCCCGTTGCCCCTCCAAAATCATACTTTGCCAACTCAATAATCCACTGTGTCTGACTTGGTACATCAGTTAGTAGAGTTGCAATAAATCCTGCCAGATAAGATGCAAAATCTGATTTTGAGTCTTGATTCACTTCCCCACTGCGGAATTGAGTAAAAAGTGATGAATAATCTGGAACACTTCTACGGGGGAAATCTTGCCACCAGACGGTATTGGTTACTGCATACCACTGCCAAGTTATATAGCAATTAGCAATCTTTGTAATCAATAACATGATAGAAATTATAAGAGAATGTTAAATTATTGTACTTAAAAGGTCATCACCTGTGTTGGCACCAAATTTGCAGAGGTAATTATAACACGAATACAATCATCTCTCTGTACAATAAACAATTTTGGATGATGGCAACCAATGCCATGTCTTTTCAGGTCTTCACCAAAAGCTATGGACTCGGGGAATGGGGGATAACTATACAAATTTGAATCATTAAAATAGAAATATATAAATAATTGGCCGTACTACATATATTACAGTGCTTTAATTGAAATATATGACGAAAGTCTTACACTAAAGTTAAGTTTGGAAATTCTGGGTAAGGTGCAGATGTTCTATCATCAGGGCTTGAACTCCAACATCTATCCGTATTATGACAAGCAACTGTTACTGGTAGATGGTTAGGAATCTCACAGGATGACAAAAACCTACCAATACACCACAGTTAGATTTGAAAAATAACTAATGTGAGACATAATTGGTTAATATAATATAACCAGACAGAAAATGTAAATGAAATAAGCAACTCCAACAAAGTAATCATAAAAAAAAAATTGGCCTACCATAAAATGTCGCTTGTGAATGTTGCAATAAATATTTCTGAAATACTCTGAACAGGATGAAGCAGCTCTGGCAAGGAAATAACAGAATGATGACTCGAAGAGCTCTGGTCCATAAAGGCAAGACGATTCAGGTAGAAGTTCTTGCCAGGTTGTGGACCTACATTCTGGCTGCAACTTGTATCCTTAACAACACTAGGAAGATCATCCCTACTTCCGAAATTCAAAGACGAAGTCCCAGCATTTCCATCCTCAGCACTAGCCTGACTAGAGTCAGAAAGAACTTGAACTTCAATTTCTTTCGGATGCGGAAAATCATCTTGCAAATGGTGAGCAGCTGACTCACTGTTTGCCTCCAAAGCCACCACTCTTTCACAGTGATGCATCACTGAAGCTGACTGCATTTTATTTTTCACAATACAATTTACATCTGACGTGTCACATAACATTGATCCTTTCTGCTTTACTACTGCTCTACCAGTATCGGAACTCAAAGCTCGAATCACATCATTCGTAATGAACTCATTGCCAATAGGATATCTACAAAGTGTCCTAATGTAAGATATAGGGTCATCGCTACGCATAATTTGTCTGCACTCATTCAACAAAAACTTTGCTCTCAAAACGAGGGAAAACGAAGAACCTTCAGCCCTGGAAGCAAAAATCCTTTTACATCCCTGAGGACTTGATACAATTACAGGTCCCTGGGAGTCACTATATCTATGCATTTCCTCACAAACAATCCTATGAATCACAAATCCAATCCGAACCGGATTTCGACAAGAGTTTTCCAGCGGAGCAAGCAAAGGAGACCCAGTCTCCGTCGGTCAACTCCACCGCCTCACCTTTCCTAACCCTAATTCCATTCACAAAAACCCCATTCAACGAAGCCCTATCTACACCACCACTCTGACTCCTAAATTGAGAAATCGAACTCACAATTCCATCTACAATACACAATTTCCGATCAAAAGAATCATAGAAAACCTGGCAATGTTGACTCCAGACACGGCGGTCGGCGAAGACGAAATCGCAGCTGTGACGGCGACGGCCGATGGTGTACGGCCGGTCCGGGAGGAGGCAGATGCAATTTAGCGGCGAATATGTGGTCGGAGAAGTGAGGGGGACGCCGAGATGCTTCAATTCGACTAACGCCGCCGTCGTTCCCTGTGCATCACCTCCGCTCGGCGTTCTCGGCTTCTTACAAGGAATCAGGGAAGCTTGGGTTTGGGATCTCTTCTTGTTACTCCCGTGGCTGTAGCCCGATGAAGGTTTCATGATAGAATTAAATGAATTAAAGCGAAAAATTTATGATGGAATTTACAGTTGCTCAGAAAGAAGAAAGAAAAATGAAAAGGGAAGAACTGAAGAAGAGAGAGAGTGAGAAAGAAGTTACATCCCTCTTTTAATTTCCCTCCAAAAATCTTTTCCCGTTTTTGCGCGCCTATGCTTTTAATTCTGGGCTTAATATGACTGAGGCCCATTATTATTGGAATATAAACCTATTCCGCCCTGGACCCCATTACCGGCCCATTCTCTGTTTCCTATTATTCTCCCCTTTCCCTCCAATTTTCTAAAGGATTGCTCATTATCATGTTTTGGTGGTTGAATAAATTTGTGATCATGTGTGTTACAAACTTCTGATCTCTTTAAGCTTCAACAGCAAGAATAGTACATTTCATTTTCCTTCATTAGATTCAAAATCATATTTTTTGTTTCTTACTTACAAGATGAACACTGGGGCAGATCCAACCCAGTGACATGATGGGCTGCAACCCACGTAAAATTTTGGGCAGAAAAAAAAACTACGCCGAAATAAGAAGAAGAGAGAACAGCCAAGTCAGCCCATCCACCTTAACTCTCATTCTCTCTCGCCTGTAATCTCTATATCGATCTAACGTGAGTGACGTCTTGCAAGTGAGCAAACCCAATGAGAGAGAACAAAGAGAAAAAAGAAGAGAGAGAGAGAGAGACAGAGAGATCAGAGCTGAGAAACTAAGAAAAAATTGAATCAATTTTGGATGATTGGATCCATAAAACCACAACTCAGATTATTCAACTGCCTCTCGATCTCTCATTGCAGCCGCACGGCCCGCACCGATCAACCCACCGGTCACCACAGTTCTGCTTGAGTTCCTTCTCCGCAAGGTATGAAATTTGAAAAACTCTATTAATCTATTTTGTGATTGAATAATTTGAACTGGGAACTTGCAATGATGGAATCATTTAAGACTTTATGTTGAAATGGGAACTTGCAATTGTGATTGTATGAACTATGAAAATCAAAACCATAGTAATTAGGAAGTTAGGGAATAAAAAGTTTTTAGTCAGTTTGATTACTGTTTTTTTAAAGTGTCATAATTAAATGTACAAAATGTTGTATAGGTTTAACACATTGAATATAATGACGGATCACCATAAACCCAAACGTTATAATTCACGGAGTTTAGTTTAATGTCACATGTATATTTTTCTTATATATAATAATAAAAGTATAAATATGAATATAAACTTAAATAAAAAATTATACATTGCACACGGTACACCCAACTTTCAAATCCTAGATCCCTCCGTGCATGGACGCATGGTAGTCGAATATCCAACAAACCGAGTGCCAGGGTAATACTTTGCCTGCAACGAGTTGTCATGTGGCTCGTCGATTCGATACAAAATGAAAACTATATAAATGTACAACATGGTCTTGATTGATGTACCTACCCATTATCCTACCCAATATATAATAGAATCACGTACGTATAAAGAATGATACTACACGTACAAATGTTTCTTTTGGTTTTGGTCTTATATGTATCTGATAATTCAAAGCAGATATTTCACAGACAAGATTAGTAAGATAAAGCATCATACATCAATTCATTCTGCAATTTACTGATACTATATGTATAGAAAACAAAGTGAATTATTATTGACACAGAAGCATACATACACAAACAAAGCCAGTCATCCAAAGTCTTCTCTCACGGGGACCCTAGCTAGACAAAACGTTTGCCAGTTGCCATACAAATTTCAAAGGCAAACGTAGTGTCGACAAGGACCTTGTGAGATCGATAATTTACATAGCTAGGCCAGGTTAGGTCACACCGGCCAACAATCCTAGGCACAAGCACAAGGAAATATTACAGAAATGAAAAGGCAAAGGGACCAAAGCATGGACTTTGCGTCACATCGTCCGCATTGCCCTCGCGTCCTTATTATCAAATATGGTCACAGCTATCGCATCACAAGTTCACAACATCAAATCGTCTATCACACAAAGTCACAAACCACACTTATAAACTGTCTTCCCAATGTTTCATTATAGCTCCGGAGAGAGATTTATCTCTTGCATACCATAGTCGCATATATCGTCCTTCTCGTAAGAGAAAGTGACTGCCATATAGGAGTCATTATGTACGATGTACAGTACCTGTATGTATACAAGATCATCTCCACGGGTTTTAGCGACGAAAGCTCCTGACCTCGCGAACCGGGGCAAGTTCATCTCCTTGAAGCTTCACCGCCGTGTAGGTTGCTGCCCCTGCCAAAGCGCCTAGGGTTGGAGCCACCAGATATATCCACAACGATGTATAGTTTCCGGCAGCCACGGCTGGTCCAAGAGTTCGCACAGGGTTCATCGAACCACCACTAGATGGCCTGTCACATCAAAATTTGCAGATCATTTTAGGATAACATTCACAAAACAGGGAAACGTACCGGCCATGCAAATTCGAGTTTTCTTCTTCATTAGTACTCTTTAATACTTATACCTACATGCATGCATATATCTGTCTGGAATCTTTTTTTGTTTCAGTGTACGTAGGGGGCCGGTAGGAAGCGAAACACCAAATACCGGAGTGATAAGAAAACAAACTGCGCCATCTTTTCCCTCATCTACGTGACGCGATGCCAGGATGCATGCATGATTAGTCACAAGCCCTTTGATTTCCTAAGCTTATCTATCTAGCTAGCCAGGGTGCAAAGTCTGATACCAACTAGCCAATCGCCCCCAACAAATCCAAACTTATGATCGACAAGCTTTTGTTTGTTTGCATTAGGCATTATGCATTCGCCACAGAGATGCTGTTCTATTATATGTAGTACTCCCTACCAGACGTAATTCGCAAGCTTTTGAAGTACTTGTGTTTATTTGTTTTTGTAGTGAGCAACTGATTGAAACCATCTAACACATACAATGAACTGAACAGGAGGAGAGAGAGAGAGAGAATGAGAGAGACTAACCCAGCTATAAGAATGTTGACCATGACGGTCGCGCCAACTGCTAGACCAGCCAGTTCTCCCACAGCACGAGTGTCAGTAGCAACAGCAGTGACGACGAACAAGAGATTGAATGTGATGATGAACTCGAGAGCAAAAGCCTGGCCGTCGCTGACAGAAGGAACCGTGACTCCGCCGGACATGAAGGGATGGTAAACTCCCTTGAGAGCGAAGCCAGCACAGATGGACGCCGAGACCTGGGCGGCTATATAGGCAGGGACTTGAGTCCACGGGAAATGACGCAGGCAGGCGAAAGCGATGGTTAAAGAAGGGTTCAGGTGGGCCCCGGAGATGTGGCCGGTGGAGAGAATCACGATCATCACACCGAGTCCGGCGCATGCTGCGTTTCCGATGAGGGATTCAGCTCCGTTGTACTTTTGGTTTACGATTGGTCCGGCGGTTGCAAGAAACATGAGGATGAAGGTTCCCACGAACTCAGCTCCAATCTGCATACACAGACATAAATAACGATATGAACACCATGACAAACCTAGCGGCTAGCGCTCATTAGCAGAAGATTGATCAAATCAAGCGTTTTGAGCGTATGAATTATCTAATAAGAGTTTGAACAATAAGGTGCATGATATTGTGGGTACGTTGCTTTTAGGGTTCTCTTGATTGTACTTCTTCCTTTTCCTAGGTCATTATGTTCACGGTCCACCATCCATAGTAGGATGTTAGGCATTGAAGAATTATATTGAATAGTGCTTCGCACATTGGGTGGATCTTATGCAAGCAGAAACAGAATAGAGACCAACAAAATGAAATTCTTCCTACTGATCGAATTAGCTTAGCCACTAAATTTTTGTACTTACGTACCTTGCATCATTATAGCCAGCTCCATCCCAAATTTTGAAAAACACTATGATTTAGCTTAATTTTAGTCAAAAATACTAAAAATTAAAAATTAGTCTACCCGAAACTTTATAACTTAGCCCTCCCATTCTTGAAAAATGAAAAAATAGCTCACCAATTTCAAAATCTTAGTTCTATTACGTAGTATGGCTTGCCAGTTTATTAGAAATTAATATAGATAGACAGATTACGATCGAGTACGTGCACCCCGATTGTGACATACTTACATTTTACTACACTGCATTCTATGCTAGTACTTTTACATTTAGGCACACAGGGTGGATCAAACCTGTGGCCAATTGGTTAGATAGCAACCTCTATACTTTCTATCTCTCTCTTTCTTTATTTTTATAAAAAACACGACAACAATCAATTAACTAAATCAAGGTGAACCGTCCTTGAGGATTATCTCACAAAGAATAGAAAAATGTCCCAAAACTTGAAGTTTTGCAAACGATGGATTCTAATGTGTGTGGTAGGAAGAAGGCAGATGTATTTTGAAGAAATGAGGCTGTCATGCTAACTTACTTTCCCAACTCTCTTATATAAAACTTAGATGCTAACATGCATGCGTTAGTTACATTATTCAAACTACAGAATTTGTAAATATTTGACCAAGTCTGTTAGAGAGATGCTAGCTAGAGTAGGTGAAATGATTTCTTTAAAAAAAATATACGGACCTAAATTATTTTTTGGGTTTTTCTTCTTTGTTTGTATATATGAGCTAGACTGCTCGAGTATTAGCGAGTATGGTTACATCCAACCTAATAAACTTAATTATCTTGACAACAGATCAAAACGGAATGATCCCTTTTTTATAATCGTCTTTTTTGTAATTCGCAACTACATATGTCAAATATATAAGATAGTAAAGGGTTCACTGTATCACACCCCGAACTTTTCACACTACGTGCTAAGAATGTGAATATTCCGGCCAAATTTTTAAGCACCAAAAGACCTCAAAATGGCAAATAAATTAAAGGCTCATCCCTAGCTATATTAAGTATATGAGCATGTAATAATTATCATTCAATACCCCCAATAATTAACATTTTTAGCTTAACTAGAAGAAACAATGTACAAATTATACAGCTGAGTTGTCATGCTGGCGATGCTGCTCATGCAAAAACGTTCTAAGCTCTATCTCACAAGAATTAATAAGGTTAAAGAGATCAAATTCACTTATTCACTGTGTGTAAAATTGTGAAAGGTGGGAAGTAAAAAAGGAGATCGGAAAAGCGCGCGCGTACCTTGCGGGCGAGGGAAACATCGCCAGTCGGGAAGTCGGTGAAGCACGTGTGAGGTTCGCCCCACGTGGGAGCAGTTACAGGCAAGCATTTGCATCTTGGCATTGACTTCCGCTCTGACCCTCGCTCGTATGACAGCGAGTCAATTCGAGGCCCCATAAACAGCGGTCCGGGAGTCCCTGGCGTCGCCGGAGCCGACACCGGCGGTGTTGCTTGGTCGTATTCCGCCATTTCTTGCTCTCCGAACTCTAGCTAGCTCTCTCTCTGTTTTTTTTTTTATAATTAAAAGTGAAAAACACTAATTGGGTTCTGAAAATGAAGAGCTTAGATTACATAATTGGAAGGTTTTTATAAAGATGTTGCTAGCTAAGCGATTGCTGTATTCTTGCCAGGTTAACAATCACCGAGTACGGATGACTGAGAGTTCCTATGAATAAAAATGTACCTTTTTTTTTGGTTTTTTTGGATCGGGAAAATGGAGTATGAAAGGCTTGAATTTACATACTGTGGAAGCTTTTATAATTGTGTTGCTAAGCAATGGGAGAAAGGAAGATAGCCAGGTTACACACTACGAACAAAGATAAGATACACACTCTACTGGTTCATAATAATAAAGATCAATTTTTTTTTTTTTTTGCTTTTTTCTGGAATTGAGTCTCTGGGATTGGATGGTAAAGGCCGAGATTACATGCTGGGAATGCTTTTTTTGTGGTTTTGGTCAAGGGATTGTAATGGTGACGGAGAGATCCAGGTTTGGCAAACAGAAGCTACAGATATGCAGAGTCTGGCTGCTGGTGTTGGGATTCAAACCGAAACCGAAACTGAAGTAAACAAGGAGAAGGAGAGAGATTACAATAATGGAGATGAGCTAGGAATGTGCATGGATGACGTGAGAGAAACAACAACTGGATGATGAACTGGGAGAAGGGAGTTATGGAAATGTGATGCTGAGATATATATATATATATATATGTGTGTGTGTGTGTGTGTGGAGAGGGAGAGGGAGAGGGAGAGAGCGATGTGTGTGTGGGAATAAATGTGATGTGCATAGAGGGTTTATATACACGAACCGAGACAGTGGGAAGTTCCGAGGCCTAACCTCCCTGACCTTGCTTGATGATATTATAAGCCAAAAGTCAATGGGCAAGCTTCATAATTCTTTAACAGGTTCTGCCCCCCCCCCAGAAGTATTTACCTAGCCCAATGACTTTCGCCGATGTAATTTGATTGAGGTCCAATTGGTCATATTCGATCTCTATTGTCCGTATTCTAGCTAGCGTTGAATCGCGCAATCGGTAAATTATCATATATATATATATGGCCAGTAAACTATAATTTTTTTGTCATTTTCAAGTATAGGGTATTATATTTTTTTTGTCATTTTGGATCATATTTTAACATCTCAATCGTTCAAATATTAGGTCTACATGAGTAGACATTCCTGTAAATTTTTAGCTAAAATGGTGACCGTCAAGTTATCGAACTAAATAAAATCAAGGAACGGACTAAATTTGTCAAACCTGAATTATTCATACTTATAAACTTCAATTGTAGTTTTGAATACCTTAACAATCACCATTTTGGCTGAAAATTTACAGGCTTAATCTACATTAGGACCTAAGATCTGAACGATGAAGATAGTAAAATATGATCAAAAAATTGGTATAATACTCTATACCTGAAAATGACCAAAAATAGATATATTTTAATAAAAATGCGATGTATGTATGTATATATGTGTATATATATGTATGTATGTATATATATATATGTATGTATATATGTATTTGTATATATATGTGTGTATGTATATATAGGTGTCATTGCCAATGATTTAGTCTTCGAGGGCCTCCAAGTGTGAACCCACATTCGAGTTTAAATTATAAAGTTCATGCAACCATTTAACATGCGTTGAGTGATATGTCATGATCATAAAAATAGGAAGCTTTGAGTTACTTTGACATAATTACAACATACATACTTGATGTTGTGATTTTGATGTCGGGATGATATTAAGTATATATCTTAATTAATGCAAGGTATTTTTCTCTCTTCAACGTACATGTTTATGTAACAAAATGAAATCACTGTGTACTGCAAATTAAGTAAAAGAAATAAAGCCGAGTTGCTAAAATAATTAAGCTGGGCAAAAGCTGATGATCGAAGACGAGATCGAAGAAAGAGCAGTACTGTGAGATGACAGTCAAGAATTGAAGCTCAAGAAGAAGGCCGGGGGTCATAATTGGCCATGAAGTACGCACTAATACTCTAGAATTGCGTAAATGACCACAATTGAATCAAACGTTAACCCTTTTATGTATAATTCGACCAGTCTCATTGACTCTGATGAGCATTGGGGCATAATGGCCTGGAGGCTGGAGCATCTTTCATGAATAGAGCACGACCCACATGGCCCTCGATCGGGATCATCCCTTCCCTATGATCAATCTTAGCTAGCTAGCTACCTCTCATTTCTACAATTCTACTCCTCTTTCTACTTGTATAATAATAGTTCGCACCACCCACCCAATCATGTATTAAACAAATCCACACAGAGACTTTTTCGTTACAAAACGAACCACTGTTCTAATATGAAATTGCTTAATGTGTCTGGACAAATATGCAATTTTCACGGTTACATATAATATATCTAAATGCTCGTTTTCACCTCGCGCGATCGACTGGTTGTGTTTTTTTTTTTTTTAAACAAGAGTTTACGGTTATTTTTAAATTTCGATTAATGAAATGGTAGAATACAAAGGAGGGCTTAAAGTCTAAACTCCATAAGAAGAAAAACACTCTAAATAATATCAGGAGACTCGACTAAAACATTACATCCTAAACTGCACAATTTAACAAATAACGCAACATTGACTACTCCATTTGCTTTACAATAAAGGCGACACAGTACTGGAAATACGACGCGACTAAGGTGACACACCAAATCACTTTTAACAGTTTTCCAACTATGTTGCCGACAAGACATACTGTCGACACTATATCTCATCCTGCCACTAAGAGGGTGCTCCCATGCAATAAACCAACGAACGTCCTAACCTAGAGCAAACAAGGCACCAAAGGTGCACAACTCGGGACGAAGTCCACTTCTTCCTACCACACACATGTGTAGGTTTATTTTCAATAAAACAGAAAAAGATAAAAATAAAATAACTAAACTTTAACTTATTAAATAGAGTTTGAGTCAAGCCCAAAAAGAGAGCCCAAACCCAAACCATTATTAGGTCACGCCAGAGAAGAACTCGGCCAGATACCAGGCCCAACCGAGGCTGAAGCTGCTGCCACTGTGCCGTCGTCCCAGCCGCAACCAATCCCTACACCGCCGACCACAAACCATGCGTAGTTTAGATGGAATGAAACTGGTCAAACCCAAAGGGAGATGTCGATCAGTGATGAAGAACCCATCACGCCTAACCCGTAGCAACCCATCACCAAGATCGTCCAATCGATCTGGTAGCTCCATCCAAACCGCTATGCTGCCCACGCCACTAAAACCATCGATCACCATCGTCGGAACTGACACCCATAATAGAATCCCAACGCCAGCCCTGACCTCGATACCAACAACCTATCATATGCCGTAAACCCAACACATGCATTAGATCTCCAAACTCGAGATCGAGGTAACCTATGCCGCCACTAGGCCATTCCATCAAACACATGTCCACGAGCCCCATTCAGCGCCAGCCGCAGGCCTCCGGACGTGCCACAGATTTTCGCGAGAGAGAAAATTTTCTATCACGCGTGAGGCACGTTATTGTTGATTGTTACACCCTATGCACTCGCCCGACTCACTAGTTATGTAATTAGATGAATAATGTACATAAAATGTTTAAATACTAATAACAATCTTTAGGCCAGGGATCTGCGTACTTATAACTTATAAGTTATAATTTGAAAGAGATATTTAGGTCAGATATTGTAAACAAAGTTCCTGGATCGAAGTAGTACATGCAAACATTACTGATACAAACTCTTATAATTTTTATTTTATTTCGGGATCATTTGAGTAATTGGTTTTTGGAAATCATCACACTTGTTAATCTCCCCACACCCTAATTAGTTCCCACCAAATTAATTAATAATGGAAAAGTGTAAGTGTAAGTCAACTAGCCTCTTCTTCCTACGAAAGTCGATCCCAACATCCAAATAAAATGAACAGTTGCATGTATCTAGTACGTCAATGTTTAACAGTTCAATACTATTTTCTTTTTTTGGTTTATAAACAAGACAGAGAACAAGCTAATCTTCTTGGGCAGCCGGTTCCAAACAAGTTCAGTTCAAAAATCAAAACATTCGGTCATGTGCTTAGTTATTTAGTCAAACTAATTCGCAAAATACTTAGATTGTACCAAGCATGCAAGCTACGCAATCATTTACGCAATACTTCTTGTTAAAATAGTCCGCGAGTTGCTGTCAATCTTAGAGACACTTCTTAACCACAGACGTGTTGATGAGTGATTAAATATATATATATATATATATATATTTAAATATGAAAAATTCTAACATATTTTAACAGATGTCAAGGACGGAGTTACGATTTTATAATGAGGGGGGCTAAATTTTTTTCTAAATAAGTTTACATATGGTGCAAGAGTTAGATGTATAAATTTAGAGAGCGGCTAATTTTTAAAATTTGAAATTTTTACACTAGAAATTAAGATACAAATAAAGATTTTTTGAAAATTTAGGGGGGGGTTGTAACAAGTGTAGCTACGCCTTTGGATGTCATGCATCAACTTATAAATTGGTCCTCAAAGTTGTAAAATAATTATCTCAATTTCTAATTTTACTTAAAATATATTAAATATATATATTTAATTACTCATTCCACACTTGACTGTGTGACAGATACTATTTGTATACGTATAGATGGCCTTCAATATCATTTAATTAATGCTTCATATAGAACTATAAATTAACAAGTGCAGCTGCAGGTAATACGGTAATAATAACTAGAAAGAAAAAGCCGTAATGATGTTAACGGGTCAATGAAACCACGAGTAATGACTCAAATTATTTCATTATATAGCTCATACTAATTTGCTTCTCAATTATAAATTAAGTTTCCCTCGTATATGTATATGATAGTTTCATTATAAAATGGCCTAAATCAATGGAGCGCCAGCACTTTAGTTTTGTTTTAAAGAGTTTGCTTCTTCTGCGTTTGAGTGGAGTCGATTGCTTGCTCTGATTTAACTAAAACAACTAGTCTGGTACTCATGTTTTCTGTGAAGATTCCGAACACCAGATCGACTAATGCTAGCTGCAGATGCTGCAGCTACATAACCCTTTGGTTTAATTAAAAGTAATGCTCGTGTGTTTGTTTTAACTAGACAATTAGCACAATGGCAAAGAAGAAGAATGAGAGGGAATACTTGATTACTAAGTTGTTGATCACCTTCTTAGGCTCTTGATTACCGAGCCCAGCTAGTTAACTTGGCAGTATCAAACAAGTATATAGTTAAAGACAGACATATACTCGGGATCATGCATGTATGCATGTGCGTAATGGAATTATATATGGGGGAATTTGTGATGCCCCTGGCTACAATTAAGAACACGTACTAGGTTATGAGATTTGCTTTTCTTTTCTTTTTTTTTTCTAAGAAAAGAAAACTACACTAAGGAGAGCCCTCTTGAGAAACCGTTGCCTAATTGATCAATTAACAGATGAACTCTAGCAGCTGAAGAGGGTAAAGTTCGCCACCAAAAGGAGGGTCTCCGAGAAGAATGACCAATGTAGGCTAATTTATCCGCCAAAAAATTGGCCTCCCTTGGAACATAGGAGAAAGAGATGGAGTCAAACGAAGTAGCAATGTGTTTGATGTCCTTGATAACCATATGGAGCCTCCAGGGTATGGAACACATACTTTTGGTTAACACAATTGATCACCAGAAGAAGGATATCTCTGAGGGCTAAGGCTTCGGCAAGAAGAATATTTGTGGATCCAAAATTTCTCGCCCCCGTAGAAAAGCACAGCACCAAAACAATCCCTTAACACAAAACCTCCAACAACTGAAGTTGTTTGTATAGCATTAGTTGTCCGATTAAATATACTTATCCACTTAAGCAGGTAATCAACACCTACCCGACCACCCGAAAGACCACCAGGGAGGCTTCAACTTCACTCACAAGACCGACATCATCCGAGCGTGCACGCGCCCGTGAGGCGCACACCCGAATGTGCGGATTACACCAATAGAATCAGACCAGTCCCACATCGAAGAACACCATCAAGCACCAAGCTCAACCACCTATATATGTAAGGTTTTTATTACAGGTAAAATATATATCTCGACACCCCAAAACACTCCATACGTTCGCACGTTCATTTGACTGTTATATCCAATACATCATCTGACTTAGGCATAGGAGCGTTGAAGGCGGGCCACCCCGTCTCGACCCCTGACCGCCTGTTTGTTGTTGTATTCTTCTAATAGCCGCACCCGAACGCGTGCACCCGAACACCCGTTCACCCAAAGAGAAAGGAAGCGCCCGACCATCCGAACAGCCCCAACGTTCGGACGTGCAATAAGGAGGAGGAGTGCTCGTACTTGCTTCTACCAGATTACGTCCCGCACGTAATTCGGTAGAAACAGAAGTCACTTTTTTTTTGAAGATACAGACCCATCAAAGTTTATTTTCACTGTGTATAGATGAGGCAGTCTCCATCTGATTATAGTAGGGTTTTTCCTAGTGGATTGAGGATTTGAAATTATTCCAAGTTGTAGTAGCAATAGCACAGACTGTCTGAGGATTGAAAGCTTCTTGTCTGAAGATCATATTGTTTCTAGCATGCCAAATATTCCAACAGGTGTTCAATATCATAGGCAATATCTCAGTACCATTGGTTTTTATATCAGAGAACTTATACAGTTGATCAATCAAATTCTCATTCTCATTCAAATGAACAAAACCTGATTGGTTCCAGATGAGCCTAACATTAGGACATCTACAAAACAAATGGTCAATTGATTCCTCTGAAGTATTACATATAGGACATATATTTGTGTTTAAAAGGTGCATCTTGACCAATATGTCTCTAGTTTTGAGTCTACCTGTTGATAGTCGCATATTTATGCGTCTATTTGGTATTTAATTTGTTCCCTATATTTAGTTTATTGTTATTAATCGAGTGAATTAATTATGTTTATTTGTTTTTAGGTGTTTTGGAGACTAATGGAGAAAAGGAGATGAAATAATTTATTTTGAAGCTTCTTGGCGAGGAACTGTCTGGCGAGGGAATTTATGCAAGTGAAGATGGGTTTAATGACTGCAATTATATATGCCTTGGCGAGGAGATTACGTACGTTGATTTTGGTGTTTGGCGAGGAGGTGCTTGGCACGTGATATTGCTTGCATGCATGTAGATATATTTTGCAAGTGGGCTGACGTACGTAGAGCTTGGCGAGCAAAGTTGTTGAAAGAAGAGATGGAAATTGAATAGAAAAAAAGATAAGAGAAGTAGTAGTGGAATGGAGTTTGCATGCACGTGGGTATTGAATGTTTGACTTGGAATTTGATTAGGAATCATGCATGTGATCAACTTGCTAGTGAATTAACCTAGCTTAAAAGATATATATATATATATATATATATATAGCAAGTGGGGGGCTGAAGATACGCACGGCTGGAGAGAACAAGGGAGAAGAAGGAAAAAGACAAAACAGAGCTAAGGGTGAAGAAGAAGTTCGCGTGCATGCGAACTAGTCCGATCTTGACGTCGCTAAGAGTTCTTCTTTCTCCATCTTTTGTTTATTTTTCATGAACTCTTTGATGTTATTATTTATGACTATGAGTAGCTAAACTCTTTGTTAAGAGGCTGCTTGAAGCCCCGTACATGAAGTCTTTTTAATACATACACTTTAATCTAGTTTTGCATATTCTATGAATGAGGTTTCTTTCTCTGAATGATCACCGTATGAATTCTTGTATGTTTGCTTTGGTGCGCAACTTAGTATGCATGCTAGGGTTCTAGTTTCATGAGATACGGGCGACTGAAGATAATTTCTTCCACCGGATTATCTATAGTGATACGCCGATTTTACCGTCGGGAGATTGAAATCCATAGGTCTAGCGAGACACACCCATAGTGTACTTGTGAACCCTTGTAGCTTCTCAACCCTTTTCTAGAACTTAATGCTTTCTTCTTTGTAAACCTTGGGGTCCATGACTATGGGTTCAATAGAGGGATAGATGTAGGGGAGGTCCATGACAAACCTGCATAGGCATAAGGATTAGGTAATAGGATGTGGTTGTAACGATCAACTCTTCCTGGGAACTTTCATTCATTGGATATGTGCATTAGATTAAGTATGTGTTAGATAGATGGAATGACGGTGGTGGATTGCATTCCTCTTAACTCTTTAATCATATAGTTTAAATCCATTTGCATTCATTAGCATATTTACTTTTAGCATTTATTTTCTGCATTAGCTGTAGCTTAGCCGATTTATTTCGGTAACCAAATCAACTCCGAATACCCTCAAATTTTGTGTGGAAGTCCGTCACTGTGTCTAGTTCATTGTGTCAAAATTTCGTAGCATTTGAGTCTGTCTAGCTTAGGTTCGCTTACCATTAGTGTTCTGTGGTCGAGTCTGTCAGCATAATAGTGTGTTAGGATTTAGTTTCACCAATTCTTCGTGTTCGATAACCCCTATTTATCTTACTACATTGATATATCCAGGTTGTGAATAGGGTATCTTTGAGAGGTGTTTATTCGCCTTGTCACCTGTGATCAACGATCAACTGAAGATTTTCAATTTGGTTGGAGTAGGAGTCTTCCAGACTTTCTCAAGGAGCTTTGCATGTTTGTGTTTAGGACTATTTTCAATCAATAAATTTGAGGCAGATTTTATTGAGTACTTACTTACCTGTAGGAGCAGGTCCCAAACAAAGGCATCTTCATGGTCTGTAAGCGAAAGAGGAATACTACAGATGATATTGACAGTGTCCAAGTCAAGAACTAAAAGTACACCATCCCCAATTATCCATCTCATGCCTTCAAGTAGCAGGTTTCTGTTTTCTAACATACCTTTCCAAACAAAAGAGTTGTCTTGCTTCAACTTGACTTGGAAAAAAGAATGTTTTCTCATATATTTCCTAATCATGATCCTTACCCACCAGTTGTCCTTCTCTGTGACCAATTTCCAGCAAAGTTTGGTAATTGCATTCATATTAAAATGACTTAATTTTCAAACTCCAAGACCACCAAAGTTTTTAGGAATGCAGACATCATTCCAAGCTACAGGGGCACAATTTGACGTAGACCCTAGAAGAATTTTCTGACCTCAGCATCCATTGATTTAGCTAGTTTTCCTGGGCAAACAAAGCAAGAGAGGACATGGTCAGGAATAGTGGTTAGACTTGACTTAATTAGAGTGAGTTTACCTGCCTTTGAGAGGGAACCTATTTTTCAGCCTGCAAGTTTATTTGCAGTTTTGAGAAGTAAGTCTTTAGCATTAATGGGATCTTTCCAATTTATCACATTATGAATTCCTAGATATTTGCCAATGCTGTACTTCATTTGGATGCCAGTAATATTAACAATTCTATTTTTATCATGGGAGGTGACATTGGTAGAGAAATACAGCAAAGACTTGTGCAAGTTAATCTTCAAACCAGTAGCATTAAAGAGCAAATCAAGCTGCTTTTTAACATTATTTGCAGCTTTAGTAGAGGTTTTACAAAAAATTAGACAGCCATCAGCAAACATGAGGTTAGAGATTCTGAAACCATTTGGGGAGGACATTAAACCCACATTAGCCTTTGCAGATCTTGCCAAATGGTTTAAGTTCCTAATGAAAGGTTCAACACACAGGATAACGATATAGGGAGATAGGGGATCGCCTTGTTTTATGCCTCTAGAAGGTGCAAACATGCCATGAGGCTTACCATCGATCAAAACAGAAAAGGAAACTGATCTAATACAGGTCATAATTCTACATACATAATTTGCACTAAATCCAAACTTTAGCAGACAGGTCTCAATATAATTCCAGTTTATCATATTATAAGCTTTCTTTAAGTCCAGTTTAATAGCTAAAGATCCTTTCTTCCTATTATTTTTTGGGAAGTTGTTGAATATCTCATGAGCAATTAAAATATTATCATGAATCGATTTTCTAGGAGCAAAGGCCCCCTGGTTATAAAAGATGCAATTAACTAACATGGGCCTAAGCAAAAACACCATAATTTTAGTAATAGCTATATAACGGATATTACAAAGACTAATAGGCCTCAAGTAGTTAACAGTTTATGGATTATCGACTTTAGGAATGAGAGCTATATTAGTAAAGTTGATGAGCTTTAAATCCTCACCAGTTTCAAAGAACTTCTGAACCATAGGGACAATTGTGCTTTTAACTTCATTCCAACACTTTTGGTAGAAAATGGCATGGATGCCATCAGGTCTAGGGGCATTTAAACCACTAACGAACTTGATGGCCTCAAAAATTTCTTCTTCACTAACCTGTTTCATGAGCATGTCGTCAGTATTATGTATGCAGGAAGTAATATGTTCTAGGAATTTGCTGACAGTAGTGTTGTTGATCTGGTTGGTGTTAATAAACATTTTTGAAATTCCTTGACAATGACTTGGGCTATATCATCGGGGTTGTGGTACCAATAACCATTCTCATCCATGATCTTGGATATCCAATTCTTCTTCTTCCTAATTTTTGCCTGCAAGTGAAAAAATTTATTATTCTCATCACCAAATTCAAGCCAGGTAGCTTTAGCTCTTTGGGCACAAAAAACATTTTCATCCTTCTGTATTTGCTTCAAGTCTTGATTGGGAGCAAAACAAATTTCCTATAAATAGGAAGAATCCGGAGTAATCATTAATTATTGTTGGACAAGTTTAATGTCATCCTGCATTTGTTTCAGTTTCTCTTGTAAATTGTCAAGAGTGCAATCATTCCAATCCTTGGCCTTAGCCATGAAGCTGTGATAGATGGTTACTAGGTTTTTCAAAGGATCTAAATCATAAGATCTGCTTCAAGAATTCTTTACCAGAGAGAGAAAGCTCTTATGATTAAGCCACATTGCCTCAAACCTGTTAATTCTTTTGAAGGAACTAGGAGAATTGTCCATGTTTAAGATTATAAGACCATGGTCTGAGCCAGCAATTGGCAAGTTAAGGACCCGAGCATCAAAAAACTCAAGCAAGCAATCAGAGTTAGCACAAACTCTAATGAAGAGTTCAAACATGAGGGTATGATCCTTGTGGTTATTGGACCAGGTAAACGGTACAACTTCATAATGGAAAGTAGTCATGTTCAAAGGATTTAGAAAATTAGCAAAATTAACCATATGTTTGTTTAAAATATTGTTGCCACCACATTTTTCACTAACATAGAGAATGTTATTGAAATCTCCCATCAGAATCCAAGGTTCACCATTAGAAGGTTGGATTTGCTCAATAATATTCCAAATTTTCGGTTGTTTATCTTTCTGCGCATAAGCATAGACAAAGGTAATATAGACTTGCTTTCTGGAATTCAGATAATTCAATTAAGCAGTGAAAAAAAATGATTGTGATGGAAAATAACATTATAACTAGTAGTTCTTGACTTTCATAACAAAAGTAGGCCACCACTTTGGCCTAATACAGGTTCCACAAAATGTTCATCAAGATAAAGGTTTCTAGCTAGCTTATTTCCTAAATCGATTGATGTTCTAGTATCAACGATACATAGCACATCAAGGGCAAACATAGTACTAGAAATTAGCCTGCACATGGAAGCCTAGCAAGGAACTACCCTGGCTATTCCATGATCCTATCTTCATGGATCAACATTAATATTAGGTTTGAGGGTGGATTCAACTTCATCTTGATCGTTCTGGGCCTCATCCTCAAGTATCTCCCTTGTCCTCTTTTTGGGACTCTTGAACAAGGTAGACACCTCCATAAAGTTATTAGCATCAAAGGGTTGTTGTCAGCAGAGCCTTCAAAGTTGAGGTCTTTAGTACCCTCAGGCTCAATGGCATCCTTAAACTTTTCCTGGATAAAAAATCTTGGATAATAAGGGCAACAATAAGGGTTAAAGTCCCCTAAACTAAGGTAGTGGTGTTGTATTGGAGACAAGAACTCATCAAGGTTTGTCGGCATATGGTGATTGTAATGATTAGCTAAGTCAATAATAGATGAAAATGAAAGGACAGAGGTATCAACAGAGTTAGGGATAGAGCGAACCACATCATCCTCAATGGGAAGAGTAAGATTCTAGGGGTAGGAGCAGTTGAGTTCCTACTGTCTCCAATGACAATACCACCATATGAAGGGTTTGTCACAACATTCTTGAAGGAAGTACCACAATGCACCATGGCTGCAGAGGCAGGGAGTGATCTAACACTAACAGTAGATCGACCACGCCCTTTGGAACCAAAATAGATCTTAGCTCCAACGAGTTTGGGGTTAGGACCAACAATAGTCTAGTCAACATCATCATGCTCAACTTCGTCATTATCATTCTCATTGTCCTCTTAGTTCTCCACAGGTGCAACAGCTTCCTGGAGGTTGGACCTAGTTAACCTGCTATAAGGTTGCTGAAAAAAAAAACATAATATATCATCATTCATAAGGGGATGAATCTCAACCTGAACAGCTCTTCCAGTAGGCTCAGTATCTTCATCATCAGTGTGGCATTCCATAAGAAGATAGTCCTCATCATGAACACGGTAAGGACATTGATGAATTTTGTGTTTGTAGCTTCCACACTGGAAGCATATAACAAATAGGCCTTCATAGGAGAGAAATATCCTTAGTGGTACATCATCATTAACCTCAATGGTGTGGATAACTAGGACACGAGACATTGACTTCCTGATATCAATGTCCATGCATATGCGAGGAAAGATGCACTGGGTGAGAAGAGCAATGTCATCATCAAGCTTGACAAAGTCTCCCAAAGGTTGAGTAACATCATTAAGGACATCATCACCCAATAATGCAAAGGCAGATTGGGGATTCTAACCCAGACTCTAAGAGTAGAGATCTTAGCAATGATGGGGTTAAACTGCGCATACCATCTTTCCAGGTGAAAGATACATCCATTAATGTACCAAGGACAGCCTTCCAGAACAGTGAAAACATCCTCCTCAAAGGAGAACTCGAGCTTGAACCAGCTATTCGCCAACTTGTTAATGTTGAGCGTGTCTTGCAGGTCTTTCGCAAGGTCCAAGGTTTTCTCCAAAACAGTATCGCCATCAAGATGCTTGCCAAATATGCGTCTTACTAAGCAGTAGGTTTCAAAGTGAGCTAATTGCGCAAAAGGATGTCTTTTGACCCGCACATGAGTCTCATTTATTTGAACAGAGAAAGTGGATTGGCCACAATGCATAGGAAAGTATTCAAGATCCACACGGTGGCAGCTCGGTCCAGCAGACCGAGGAGGTGAAACCCTAGAGAGGTTTTCATTGAAGCGGGTGTTGGGGCTGGAGACCATTGAGAATTGAGTTGGTGAAAGCTTTGTTGTAATCGTGGTTGCGTTTATGGTATGGGAAGGCTATTGTTGCATGAACACAAAACTAAGGGTATATATAGGAGATTGGAGATCAACTTCCAAAGCACAAGTGACAATGTAATATGGGGTTTCTCGACGCATGCAGAAGTATACGTTCTCCAATCGCAAAAATCAGATACGCAGAGAGCTCAAGCGATGTAGGATGTAATCATGACTAACCCTAGTCATGGCTAAATTAGTTGAGATAGGAGCTGAAGTGCTCCCCAACAGCCAATAGGGGTGGCGAATGGGATTTACGAGTGTACAACAAGAACAATAAGGATAATGATTACCTTTAATGTAGATCTTGGTTGTCGGAAAACCAAATAAATGAGCTTCAGTTTCAGTAGTAAACGTAAGATGTTGATCTCGGTTAAGGTGTCGCTTGATCTTGATTGTTGGAGGGAATTTATTGCAACTCGGGGGGGGGGGGGGGGGGGGGGGGAGGATCTTCCACGAAAATGATAAGATTAGGGGTAACAAGGTACGAAGATGAAACGATCAAGTCTTGTTAAGGAAGCAATGGATTAGAAAGGTCAGGCGAGGGAGTAATCCAAGGTCCGAGCCACTCGAGGAAGAGAAGAACAAGAAACCCTAGCAGACTCAATTCCACCAGCGCGTGTTGCGCTTACCATTTTTTATGTAGTCTTATGAGATTTCCTATTAATACAGTAAAACCTCTATAAATAAATAACCACGGGACCGTAGAAAATTATTACTTTAGCGATGTTATTATTTTATTGATAAATGAATAGTTTATTCATTTATCGAGACTTTTAGATATTTTCTAGTTAATGAAAATGATATGATGATGGAATCGCCTATTGATTAAGAGATAATTGCAGGATAATGAATCCACATGATGAATCTGATTATGATCTAGATGACAATTATGCTATACCGATAATTTCTCCCCAACAGAAACATTTGAGGCAGTAATTAACTAATTACCTTGATTAACTTTTTGCTACAAAATAATTTTTTTTTACCAAATATGATGCACTAATTGCAAAAAATCAAAGACGAAGTTAAATTTTGGTCTAGAAGCAAAGAAAAAAAAACTACACTAAAGTCTTTTTTCAAGAAACAGCAAAGCTGATCGAGAAAATAGAAACTCTCAACTAAGAATTTAATTTTTATGAATTTTAATATATTTTTTATGTTTTTAGAATTATATTATTACTTTATATATTTGTAAGGACATAAAGGAATTAGAAAAAAATTATTATATTATGCATTTAACGAGATTGTTAGTAATATGAATTGGTTTCGAGTCAGGATCGAGAAAAAATATTACTTTAACGAGATTATTAATTTATCGAATATTTATTTATCGAAATTTTATTGTACCTAATTTAATACTTTGGTTAAAGCTGCACAGGTTTTTTTTTTTTTTGATACAAGAAAAAAACAGTGAAAACACCTGCAAACTAAATCCGATATCATTAGCATTGCTAACATCCTGATTGTCTAGTTAGTACGTTTTGGTCCATGGTAAGTTATACGGTGCTGATATATATATTAGGTAAACTTGTTTGATATACAAGTAATGTACCTTCAGTCTCGTGCCAATCTACGCAATGTATCACAGTATAAGTCATTGTTGTTTTACTACAATTCAATGTCTAATTCAAACACCAGCAGATACTAGTTACTGTATATCAGAACGGTTTGAAATTGATTTTAGATCTCTCAACACAATATAGAAACCAATAGATCGGATTACCTGGATATCACATTACTTCAAATGATTTAGAACGTACGTACGAAGTCCGTGCTGGATAAGAGCATATGCATCCATGCAACATTTTTTTGTGTGCAACGGTTCAAAAATAGCACCTCTTATTGCTATTAATTGATTTAATTTGATTTTTTATTTTTTATTTTTGGTAAGACATTCGATCAATAACTAGACGACACGTGTTTGTTAGTTTCGTCGTTACACGATTAGCTTTGATGACCAATTATCGTAAATACGAGGTTTTAAAAGCGACTATTTTTATACACGAAGATAACTATATTTTATTCATGAGAGTTGTAGAGTATTTTATTACGAGGTCGTAAAAATTTTCGTAAAAATTTTTGGACACTCGAACTACTTATTATGATTTTTTTATGTTTATTTGTCAATTTCAGTTTAAAAAAAAATAATGTTTAGTTTAATCTGGGCCGTATGATTGATTTTTTCAAAAAAAAAATTCGACGGCCCAGATAGATTTGCCAGATGGGGGAATTTTACTAGACAGCTAAGCCACGTGGCGACCTATCATTCGTTCGTTCAAAGTTTTTTTACTAATCACTGCCGCGTGTATTGCACAAACCTTACATAAAAAAAATACCCTGGCGTCACCCATGTGCATGGCCGCGTGGGTTCCACCAGTCCTCTCCAACGAGCAATTATTGCTTGTGTTGTTGCTCGCTGACTCGATCAACGAGTAGTTTCGCATGCTCACCATCACCACTGCAGCTCCCATTGCCGAGCTCATGCTGTTTTCTGACAGGGGCCACACCTTGCTCCTACTATTTGGGCTACCATTGTAGATGCTCTAAGTATAAGAGGGATCGATGAACAAACTATTTATCCCACTGTCAAAATTAAGAGCATCTGCATCGACAGGTATGATGCTCGAGCAAGGCATGGGGTTCGGCGATAGCTGCTCGAGCAAAACGAAATCGAAGATGCAGCGGTGAAGAACGGCCCGGCGACCGGACGTTCGCTCGAGAAAAATTTGCTCGGCACTTTGATTGATCGTCTGGAGGAGCCCACATTCACGGGGGTGATGCTAGGCTAGTGGATTTTTTTTTATTCCAAGCGCATGCATAATAAAACTGTAAAACAAAATAAATGACGAACCAATGAAATTGTGTCACATGTCCTCGCTATTTCTGATTTACTTTCCAACGGTATGATTGATCTGGGCCGTTTGTTTTGAATCTGAAATTTGATCCAACGTTCCAATTTGTGCAAAACTGCTATTTTTTTCCCACGTGATTAAACGGGCAGATTGCCAAAAACCTCTTAAAAATTACAAAAAATTACAAAAAAAATTCTAAAAATTATAGAAAACACCATAAATCTTTTTCTATAAATTCTACTTCATTTCATTCACAACTCACACCAATTTGTGCACAATAAATTTCACATCTCCTTCCATCTCTTCTCTCATTCATTGGGCAATTTTTCCAAAACAATGAGCACCCATTGGCTTCTTTTAAAAAATTTACAAATGTGCATCTCTTTTGCACGTCATAGCGTTGATGAATACAACGACAACAAACAAAAGAAAGATAAATTGTGGGAGACAATTCATGCCGATTATATGCTAAATTGGGAGCTTGCACAAGGTGAAACTCCTCTGAAGGATCCAAGGACCCAAATCACCCTTGCTTCTCATTACAACAAGTTCAAGCTACTATTGCAAAAATGAGGTGAATTTTTGCATGATGCACGTAAGCGTATAGCTAGCAACATTTCGCTATTGAATGAAGTAAGTTTCTATTCTTTTATCATATATGATATAAATTTTATTTGTTTATATGAATTAAATTATGTAATTTATAAATCTAATTTGTTTAATTATGTAGTATTGTGAAATAGCTAATATTTATATTTTATTAGATCAAGCAAACTCAATCCTTTTACTATTCGGCCAAGAAGAAACCGTTTACACACTTTGTATGTTACAAAGCGGTTAAAGACCATCCATCTTTCGTTGAGGTACTACCAACTACTCCATCTCCATATGCATGTAATTTTCATCTTACTCCTTCCGCAGCCGAATCATCTTCAATCATCAATTTGGGCGACGAAGTGAATGAGATACCTTAAAGCAACGTGGCCGCTCCCTCGAGTCCGGCTAGATCACTTGGAAACAATGCGGCAAAGGAAGTAAGGTGGCAAAAGAAACAAGGTAAGATTCTTATTGAGCAACGAGTTGAAATTTTGCTTATCATTGTAAGTGATCAAGCATCATGGCATACCTCGAGGAAGATGCATAATGAAAGTAAGCTTAATTATTCTAAAGAATACATATAAATTCAAAAACTAAAGGAAGCGAGGGCGACCAAAGAGTTCAACCTACTCAAGAAACAAGAGGAGGAAACATGGATCATGACAATTAATTTGGAGGCTATGACCCCGATCTCAAAAATGTATTTTACCAAGAGGAAACTAGCAATCTTTAATGAAGAAGAACCTAGTTATGGAGAAGCTACCGATGAAACATATTCAGATTGTTATCACCCAAGTTGCGTACTCTTTCCATAGTAGTTATAGTATTGTACTAAGAATAAATCTAGCTAGGCTTGGCTTGTCATTATGTAATTTACATTTTTGAGAAATAAAAATACAATTTATTTATTAAAATGAAATTGAAAAAATATATTTGTTACACATTAAATTAAAATACATACTAAAATTAAACACACACTTAATGAAACAACATAATAAAATTGAAAATCACATATTTAGACTAATATTTAGAGTATTTCACCGGTTTCCAACCTCTAGTTGTGCTTCACCAAGTCCTTCTAGAGCTCTGTATGGATATAAACGGATTCGAGATCGACAACACGATCATGAAACCGTTGTATATTATGTCAATATCTTCTCACTGGCTCAAAAGGAATTTGATTCCCTTGTGCATCCACCGACCCATCATAAAATTGTAAAGCTCTCGATGAGTTTTGCATGTCTTCTTCTTCATTCGCCTCATCCTCTTCATCCACGTATTCTTCCTCAACAATCATGTTATGCAATATGATGCAAGCTAACATGATGGATGTGATTATAGATTTGTGGTGCAATGTAAAACTATGACGAATAATTGCCTAACGAGATTGCAAGATGTCAAAACACTTCTCCACCTTTCAGGTATGCCTCTTATTTCTTTGCGAAGAGCTTATCTTACGGCGTCTGGGGATCAATTTTTTTTTCACAAATGTAGAGTACCTCCGATATATTCTGTTAGCCAAATAATAAGCGTTCGAGTACCTCTCTTTGTGGACTTTATAGACATTAGTTGGGCTTCTTCCAGCAAGGATCTGGTCGAACACATCAGATTGATGGAGCACGTTAATGTCATTTTTATCTCCAGGACAACCGAAGAAACTGTGTTATATTCACGTATCATACGAGGCCACCACCTCTAGGATAATAGTGGCTCGACCCTTTCTCCCCGAGTATGTCCCTTGATAGGCGGTTGGGCAGTTCTTCCATTCCCAGTGCATGAAGTCGATGTTTTCAATCATACCCGGAAAGCCTCGATGTTGACCTTTATATAGTAGTCGTGTGAGGTCCTCCGATATTTGAGTGTGGAGGTATCTTGGACCATAGAGATCAATCACTTGGCAACAAAACTCCTTCATACATTCCAGGGTAGTCGATTCCCCCATCCTTGTAATTTCAGTACACTGATCCGCCGCTGCCTCGTACGCCAATATTCGTAGAGCACCGACCATCTTTTGTTGGGGAAGAAGCCCTAACATTCCAGTAGCGTCTGCTTTTTGATGCCAATACGGTTCGTAATTGCAGAGATCCGTCATGATAATGTTGAATCAGTCTCTGCTCATTCGGTACCTCCGCTGAAATTCTTGCGTGTTGAAGTTGGGGCGTTCTATGAAGTAATCTTCTATGAGATCTTGTCCCCTTGACTCCCTCAGTCTTGGTCGATTCGATTTTCGACTACGGCGTGAACCACGACCTTGTGGTTGTTCGTCGAGTTGTACTTCTTCCATAACTACCTAATTGACGAAGGATTGCTCCATATCGTCATCCTCTTGGTTTTGTTGTTGTCTCAGCCTGAAAAAATTGTGGAAGTTGAAAGGATTCATCTGAGTGATGATGTAGGAAATCTTAATAAGTGTTTAGAGAGATGTGTTATCTACTCAGATTGGAAGAGACTTGTAGATAGTGTGAGTATAGAATGAGTGATAGACGAACGTTTTATAGCCAATTGTAGATAATCTGATTTTTTAAAATGAACACATATGTCACATCGTCATTGGACAAAAATCTTACCGGAAAATTATTTTGTTGATGACGACACGTGTCACATTGTCATTAGTCAAAATTCTTATCGGAAATCTAGTCCAATTATTTAGACATAACAACACGTTGCAATGACACGTGTCACATTGTCATTAATCAAAAATCTTACAGAAAATTTAGTTCAATTATTTTGCCGATAACAAGACGTGGCACGTTTTTATTAGATGAAAATCTTACCGGAAATCTTGTAATTTTATTTAGTCGATAACGCCGACGTGTGTTACATTATTACTGGTCGTAAATATATCCTGTAAATAATTTATTAATATTTTACAACATGATGAAGTGCATATGCTCTTGCATTTTGTGTATGGATGCATTCAAAATTTAATTTTCTCAAGCAAATGATGAATTTGCTTTGCTCAAGTATTTTGGAGCACTTGTTCAAACAATGGGTGCATATACTCTAAAATATTTACAAATATATACATATATTAAATATTGGAGGGTTGAATTCCGACTACTGAGATGTAATTAATCTACACTATACATTACATCACAAAGGCCAAACATTGATCCAACGAAGATCTCCCTAAATCTTTGCTCTGTGCAAGTCAATGGAACTGTCTATTCCTTATTCTCAATATTGGTGTAGTACGCAAGGCGGGGAATTTTCCATTACTTGATCAATGTGTGTATATATATATACACACTATACAATTGTGGATCGACAAAACGTAGTGGAAAGCCTTTAGAGAGGGATCTAGCTAAGCAAATTAGCTTCCTTCAATTCAATCATAGACATTGGGGTCTAAAAAAGTCTCCAAAAATAAAAACCACATACCATGACATTTCTACCTTTCTGCTGTCCAGAGCAAACCTCAGCCATTCTTAGAGCTGCATGTAGGGATTTCACTCATCAAAAACTCATACAAAAATATGAAAAAACAATCAGAAAAAATCCCAACCTCCCTCCTTCTTTCTCTCTTTTAAACCCAAAAGTGATTAGCACCAAACACCGAGTGTGTGTGTGTATATATATATATATATATATATATGTAGGAATGGAAGAGCTTTTCTGAGTCTGTAAGTTCTAGCTTATTGTACATTCCCTGCCCCACGTATCTCATGGATGGAGCACTTTGAACTGGTGAAGTGTATGATCTTGCTAGAACATTAAAATAAAAGGCTTAGAATGATTTTGTGTGTGAATGATCTTATATATATATATAAGAGGCTTAGAGTGATTGCATGTGAGAAAGTTGGAGTGGGTTGACTATTAAATATGTTGATTACCTAGGAGAGAAAAAGCTAAGGCTATAGTTATAGAATGAGAGGTTTTTTCCAAAAATTTAGTTTGTGGCATAAACTCTGGGATGGTGATAGTTGAGTACAAGACACTCCAGTATGATTCTCAACTCTTGAGAACTGAGGGTCCCCATTCTATTTCTCCGCCTTTTGTTTAAACTTCTGCTTTAATGGAACAATGATCGTCAACAGACTGGGTTTATTGCCAGCCCTAATCGAAATGATGATTAAAAAAAAAGCAATAACAGCCTAACAGTTGGTCACACTACTCACACTACTAAATTCTGGTCCAGAAGTTTCTTCGAAGTAAATGGGAAATATGAACAGACCGATTTGTTTCTCTTTTCCATCAGTCAACAAGGACAGATATGGATCGGCATTGCCAAAAGGATGATTGTAGTGTCGGTGGAGGCCAACAAGAATCTCCCTCTTGATCGAACGAACAAGCTGCACTGGAAGAAGTCTAGAATGATCTCATAGTTAGTGGAAGAAGGAACCCTCATTGATAGAGCTAATCTGCTAATTTTTGGTACGGTAATTATTGACCCTTGCTTGCCGAGTAACTCGCGTGTTATGTTATGCAGATGATCTAGATTGATATCGGATGGTAGTCATTGTTGGCTTTAGTAAAACTGTAAAAGGAGGCCGGAGTAGCAACAACCCTCTTTAGTATAGCTACTCAGGTATAACTAGGAAGAAGAGCGAGGCCAAGTTCAATATAGATGTGCCCAAGTGGGTAATGCTCTTAGGAAAAGCACTCGGTTGAGCCCTTAAAATAGTGTACTTTAGAGAATGCAATGGATATCACATTGTCATGAATACAAGCAAACTAGCAAAGGACCAGATGCAGACATGAGAAATGCATCTACCAATTTCAATTATACACCACAGTGTGTGCTGAGTAATGTGGTATTTCTTTACGTTTACGAAAGAAAATATGCTGGAAGTACAAAAAGTCAGCGGGGTGGAGTGAGCACAATGGATACCAATAGGAACACTCATGGTCTTATACTAAGAAAGGTCAGCACCGAGTCAAAATCCAAACCCAGAAAAAGATAAATGAATGAAGTAGTTAGAAGTTTAGAGCATAGAGATTGACTTCAAAAAAATCCTTATAGCTTTACTACATCAACAAGAAAAGCACTATTTCTCGGGTACATTAATTGGAGCATCTCTAAAGGACAAAACTTCAAAACTAAAGAGAAGTGACACTGTCTTGTAGGTACGCTGTTATAAACACAGCCAGTGCACTGACGGAAAGTGCTAAGAGAGGGCCGGCAGGAGCAAATTTCCGAGTAGCAGCTAATCGGATACCTGAAACCATTTAAAGAGAGGAAATGAGGAATAAAACATGACGAAAAGGTAGAATAAAGTGAGTGATGAAGTTCCACAATGATTCTACATAAAAATCTTGATGCATACCAAATATAGAAGCAAAAAGGAATGCTGAACCAAAGCCAAGGGCATCACCAAGAGCTTCCGTCTCTGGTGTTTGCATCAGACAGTAAGCCTACAAGCACAGTAGCACACCCAATGTTACACATTATACGATGGACGAACATTTCTTCATATGAGAAGAACCTGAACTTGATTGCTACTATACATGCATTTTCATCAGAAGAATAACCTCTCAAACATTTCTCAAATCCATATCTTAATTCCTTCATCTGAATCTAAGCCTAGCTCGCAATACAATTCACCAACCAAATCAATACATGGAATAGTAGCTATTAAAATTTATAAAGTGTTCCTACATTTTCAGTGAGCAATATGCAAGTGTTGTTCCCTCATATGTTTCATTTGTAGCAGGGACAATCACAACTAACTCAACAAGAAACTAAATATATTCAAAGCATATTCAAATTCATTTATAATTTAAGATCAAGTAAGAGATTAGCATTCTCCACTTATACACACACAGCACGGTGAAAACAAACGATGAAATTACCCAAAGAAACTAACTTTAGAAGAAAAATAGTTAATTTCTTACAGCGGCCATCACAGCTGCCCCAGAAACGCCTCCAATAAGTGACCCTTTGCTTCCTGTCCTAGTATCTGCCCGCCAAAAACCACCGCTAATAAAAAAATAGAAGAAGAAAAACAAAAACGTGTCTTTAATGGAAGAAATGATCAAGAAGCTTACAGGCAAAGAAGCCACCGCTGAGAAGCAAGACTCCATAGACGGCAGAGGTAGTTTGGGCATAAACGGCCAAATTAGAAGTGCAAGAGAATCGGCGGCGACGATTAGAAGATATGTACGGATCGTATCCGAGACTCGTGGCGTTGTTTAACCTGATCTTTCCATTTCCGACGATAAAGTCGCGGCGAAATGGATTGGCCGGAAATTTGGAGGAGGAGGAAGATCTGGGTATTGTGTAAGAGCAACAACTGGGTGCTGCTGTTGAAGTCAAACTCAGAGTGATTGACGCCATTATTCCTCAAATTCAGTGAGCTTGTGGATACACACACTCCCACTCCCAAAAATGTGCAAGATAAAAAACTGAAGAGAGAAAAAGACCGCCCACACCCCCCCCCCCCCCCCCCCTCCCCCCGGAATTTAAATGGGCTTGTGAAAGCCCAATAAATTCAACCTGTCCACGTTGGCATGAGATGGACTTTTGGGCCTGAAGTATCTGTCATTTCCTTTTCTTTTTTTTGGTGGACCGATCATGACTCAATACTGTTAATAGTCAATAGTCTCAATACGCAGCTCTTCTGCATTATTTCTAGTTTTCTACCGAATCGAGTGTTTGAAGATTTACTTAATTTGGCATGAATACAAAGGAAATGAATAACCAATGTTGTTTCCTAGTATGTATGTATGAATAATGTTGTGTATTTGGACTATTGGGGTACATTGGCAACAATTTGACATCGTTTTGTGTTTATCTTATTGATTTGTAAGTTTGATAGCGCTCTTACATATTCTCTAGCACAACCGTCACTCAATCAGCCCTCTCTACCATTTTGTGGACTTTAAAAGATCGGGGACAAAAAAATTTGGCTACACATGCGTGTATTTGTATGGAAAAGGCGAGAGGAAATTAATATTACAGGAGAATATGTTGACAATAGCCATTAGGGAATGATAATAATATCATTCTAGAATATTTACACATGAAGCTCTTTTACTTTTTCCTTAGATCTGATAACCTTTATAACGAATCCAAAAAGAAAAAGCCAGCACAGAAGGACAATCATTCTACCCAACTTGTTTTCTATTCATTAGTAACATGCACAAAATCATTCCAACCCTAATTATATTTGGGTACCCTTATATTTTCAAGACGAAAATGCATATAATTTGCTCATGTTTCTTGATTTTCCTCTCCTTTTTGGGATGTGATACTTCGATCAAATTGAGACTTTGAAATTTGGAGACATGTACAAAGCAATGTCATCTGTGTAACCAATCATTTTACTACTCTACTCAAATAAACATTTCACTACAATTTCGTTTACTTCTGGCTAATTAAGCACATTTGTACGATTTGTCAAAACAAATTTACATCAAAGACATTATTAAGAAATTTCGATTTACATTTTTTATTTTTCTAGCCATGAATTATGTAATGATGTTTTTTCATCTCGTCGATTTGTGCTTCGGCAAGTCTTGTAATTCTCCTTGCACTACGGAAATTCCGTCGGTGATTGTCTGCAAAATCTGAGTGACAGATGGTCTTAGCGTAGGAGACTGCCTCAGGCACGTGGCGGCCAACGAGAGCACGGTCCTCGCTTCCTCTACGTCAAACCCTCCACCAGCCCCTTCCAGCCTTCTATCCACCATTCCCGCCACCTCAATCTCGCCGCCGTTCTCCTCCAGCCTGCACCCCACAACCGAGGTCAACAGTTGACCCCTCTCCGGTGAGAAGGCCTCCATCCCCGTCACGAGCTCTAAAAGCAAGACACCGAAGCTGTACACGTCGTTCTTCTTGGACGCGATTCCGGTCCTCAAATAATGAGGGTCCGTGTATCCCGGCGACCCCATCATTAAAAACTGTTTCTTCCTCGATGGAGACGGCGGCTGTACGGTGGCGGAGAATCCCATTTTCGCCGAGCCGAAATCGCAGAGCTTCGAGTTTAGGTTTCCGTCGAGTAACACATTGGAGGACTTGATGTCCATGTGTACGATTTGTAAAGCACATCTATCGTGTAGGTACTCGATCGCTTTCGCGATTTGGTATGCGATTAACATCCGATTCTTCCACGGCAGAACACTCTGTTCTTCGCCGCCGTGAAGCTTCTCTTGCAAAGTACCGTTCGCGACGTATTCGAAAACCAGAGCACCCTCCTCTGTTAAACACAAGAACAAAAATTTAGATTTCCAACTTTGAAATTGCAAATAAAGAAACTAAATTTTTACTTGCGTAAACGAACTAAACTCACCTCGTTCGTCGCAGTAACCGAGAAGCTTGACGATACTTTGACTGTTGCCGAGGCGAAGTAAGATGTCGAGTTCTTGCCGGAAAACCATGTTGAGACGCTCGCTGCCGTTGTGGATCTTAATAGCCAAAAACCGGTGAGGGGAGTCCGGCGACTTAGCCAAGTAGACGTTGCTGTACCCGCCAGATCCGATTACCTTGGAGAAACTATTAGTCAATCTCTCAATCTCATCCCAACTGAATCTTCTAACTAAATTCTCACTCTTTTCGACATGAAGTGATTCACTGCTACTGCTTTTCTCCATGCCGACACGGTTCTGATGTTTTCGTTTCACTTTGAACCCCAAGCACTTGAAGACGGCCATGGCTAAGATCAGAGAAGCTAGTAGTAAGACAGAGAAGAAGACTATTAGGAGTGTGACGAGTTTATGGTCAACTTGGGAGTGGTGGGTTTTAAAGGGAGAGGTTTGAAGGTTGTTGTTGGATAAAGGAGAAGGAGAAGGGGCAGAGTACATGAAACGAGAAGAAGCCTCGGAGAAAGAGAAAAATAGAGGCGAAAAAAACAAGAGGCAAATAGTGAAAATGGCGGTTCTGTAACCACAGACAGGTATAAACCCGTGTGGGGAAGTAGTAGAAGAAGAACTAGTATATAAAATCCGACCTGCTGCTTCTACTTCTTCTTCTCCTTGTTGTTCTTCTCTGACCAGTTTTCTTCTTCTGCTAGATTTGGCCATGGGAGGCACAATCTGACAGGCTTTTGATGCCGATCTCACTCTCTCTCTCTCTCTCTCTCTCTTTAGAAAACAAAACAAAGAGAGGAGCTTGCTTGTTCATTTCCCCAATTTTCAAAAGGGAAGATTTGACTCATCAATCAATCACTCCGTCAAAATCATCATCTTAGTATTACAATGCTTTTGCTTATTTATGAAATGAAAAAGATAGTTCCAATTCTTTCTCACCAAAGAAGAAAGTATTAATATTAGGAAAATTAATTAGTGTATAATTATGTGATATACTGTATTACACAAGTATATAACTCACCCTAATTCCATTAAAAAAATTCTAAATGTAATGAATATGATTTATGTAATCTCCTCACATTATGATAGAATACGATGTATTACTGATAACCAACTAAATTAACGTGATATGTAATTTAGACCTACATACATTATGAAGAAAAATAATGTGGATTTTGATCTAGTCTAAAGTCCACTTCTTTACTTCTACGGTGCTACCAATAATACTACGTATTTTTCTTCCCACTAGCTGTTGATGTTGTTTATTGTTTTATGAGGACTTGCAGTGGTCCATTATTAAAGCTTTGCACATTTCAATGCTTGGTATTCAATGCTAAAATTCAATGTTTCATGGCTTCGAGAGTTCATGTCAATTTTTATGATATATGTAAATAGCACGCTTGGAATATGGTATTAGTTTTTACTTTTCAAAGTAAATTTTAACTCAGTTAGCTTATTAACTTAATTTTTGGAGTTAATTAAGTGGTTAAAAGTTTTTTTTTCATTAACCATCGCATGTGTTACGGGTAGTTCAACTTATTATTGATTCAAAAGAGACCTTCGATTTGTACAGGGCATGAGCGTTCTTGCATAGTTTTCAAACGCAAATTACTCCATCGTTGTTCGCTTCTATCCTAGAATCATATTTGAAAACGCAAATAAATTTTTACAGTATAAAGATGAACACGATAAAAATTTGAAAAAAAATAATCAAATATTACTTCAACTAATTTAATTTTATTCAGAGAACTTTATATCTGCACTATCATGAAAACACATTTCTACATTACATTAGAGCATCTGCACTGATATTCCATTGCTCTAACAGTTGATGGAGCCCACCAAATTCGTTTTACTCGAATAAGCGGTGGAGCAAAATTTGCTCAGATGATTGCTCTAGCATATAGCGAGCCCACCGAAATCACGGCTTGCTTACTTAAGCACACCACTTTCTCAAATCACCGCACCATTGCCGATTTCATTTTACTCGAACAAAGTTTGCTCGGATCCACCTCTTGCTCGAGCAAAAACATCACCTGTACAGATACTCTTAGGTATAAAATAACTTCTTCCTCCACGTATCGATCACTTTTGAAATCATTCTAAATGAGCCCACAGCAAAAACTATAATATGGTTGGGCTTTCTTTTCCATTAACACATTGAAAATGAGGTTTATGGAAGTATAAAAATGACTATCACGAGGCCTTTATCTTTTCCTCTCGAAGTCTTGTCTACATTCCTCTTTACCTTTCTCAATTCAACCTTCCAAAATACGTCTTCATCTGGCTTGAGTGGCTTCAATGTATTGTGCATCATTATCAATCCATTATAGGCTAATAATGTGCTCAACTCTATGCATTATTGGTAATGAAATGTGATCGACCAAAACGAGTGGGGGGACTTGCGTTTGTGCAAGAAAACGAATTAGTGGTCTGTTTGAGTATGCTTGATTTAGTAACTCTTAAACCATACAAAATTCCATGTAATTCTTTCGTTTTTTACATGCAAACGATAATACAAAACATGTATTCATTTAGTTATATCGAAACAGAAAATAACTATTTTACGACCAACTAATTGATAACCATTTATCATAACCTTTAAGATGACATATTCATCTAAAAAATTGATAATCATATCATTGCTATTGTCTCTATTAACCTTTGTTTTAACGCTATTGACTAGCTTCTTAAGCAATTTGAAATTGATCACGGAATATTAATATAGAAGGGTAAAAAAGTAAGAAAAATAAACTGTATCGAAATTGGATTAGATCAAAATCACATAGCAATTTCAGTTTCAGTCTCAAGCAAACGACCCTACTACAAACGACCTTTGGTTTTTACTCCGTCTAACGCAGGGCAGCAGATTGCAGGCAATGAGCTTTTAGTGCAGGCTTTGTGGAAGATGAGAGTATTGACAAGTACTTGATTAAGTGGATTACTTATTCTTCATCTTCCAAACTTTGTTCAATTGGATACATCTCTGAAGTTTACCGTAAATTCTCTTGGGTTATAGAAAGTGGTTTGCTGTTTTATTTGTGTGATCATTTGGATAAGAATGGCTAATTATTGATCTCTTAAGCACGATAATGATAGTCTCAATTTTGCGATTTAATTTGTACAAGTCACGATAAGGTATACTCATGCCTTTTATTTGAGTTAAAAAATGATGACTACTTTTCTTGCATAAGTTCCCCTGAAAGAGGGGGCGAGGAAGAAGAATGATGCATTTTACTATTCTTTGCAATTCTATCTCCTATAACTGCTCTACCCGAGTTACAGTGATCTTATCAATAGACGCTCTGCTTTTTCTTTCTCTCACATCGATGAACTCGATTGCAAGGAATTTGATACCTAACCTCACTAATCTGTACATTCCGCCCAAGAAAACTAAGGTTGTTTCTTTCAACTTATGTTCTTTCATTGAATTCAATTTCATATTAGGCTGGGTCATCATTGTATATTTGTTAAGGTTTGGATATAGAGATTTGGTTTTATTGTTTTAGTTTTGATTTTCACAGGGAACGTCGTTCAAGTTCTCAGCTGGGAGAGAATACATATGTATTTGGGTTTTACAAAAGACCAAAAACTGTTGAATTTTATTTGCTGGTTGACAGTCATGTGTGGAGGTTGATCACGAGGATGTTAAACAGCTTTTCAATGTTTCTAAGCCAAGAGAATAGGTGAGTATGGATGGAGATAAAAAAAGGGATGGAGATCGAACAAGGCAGATGGTATGGTTGTGTTGTTGAAGGCTTGGAAGAAGCCATCCACGATCTCTTTCCCTCTTAGACACTCATTCCCTTCTACAACACCAATTCGAATGCCATTTACTCATAAATAAGTTCACTCCTATTTGCATGATTTTCATTTCATCGTTTGTTTTTTGTCAATTGAAATTATGCGAGGGAATGTCGATTGTTACTCATGTTTTGATTCTGTTCGTAATCGAGTTTACACATTTGATCTGTTTTTTTATTGGTACGGACGCTCTTCAGTCTGGGAGGGGAATATAGGAAATAAAACTCCAGGGAGGTTGTTCTTAAATATGGCTTCCTATAAAGAAAATTCATCTAAAATTTTGGTCATGTAGTTTGAATTATATACTGATAATTTGGTCAATTTTAATTGTGCTAAGAGATTTGGTGATTGGATTCTTTAGGTGTTGTTGCTACAATTAATATGGTGTAGGCATGCACTGGAGTGAACAGTGCAGTCATGCTTACTGGCATCCCAAGGAAAGAATGCATGGAAAGGAAAGGTATCATGTCGAAGAACGTTTCAAACTACAAGTCACAAGCTTCTGCATTGAAAATCTTGAATCCAACTGTAAGGTAACTAATATTTTTTGCAATATAGATATCCCATTTTGGAAGAGTGTTTGTTTCTCTTTGGGCATGATGTTGTATTCAACAAATTTGTGCTCAATTGGAGAAATAGTTAGACAATAGTAAGATCACTGCAACTCAGGAAGGGCAATTAGAGGAGATAGAATTGCAAAGAATAGTAAAATGCATCATTCTGCTTCCTCACCCCCTCTTACTGAGGAACCTATGCAAGAAAAGAAGGAGACATCATCTTTTAAACCAAATAAAATGCATGAGCATATCAATACAACAATAAAAATACATTCTTTAAACAAACCAAAAGCCATCTGAGAAATCTACAAGTCACAAGCTTCTGCATTGAAAATCTCGAATCTAACCGCAAGGTAACTGATTTTTTTTTGCAATATAGATATAACTTTGGAAGAGTGTTGTTTCTACTTGGGCATGATGTTGTAGTCAACAAATTTGTGCATCATTTCATTGCTCTGTTGTATTATCTATGGACTGATAAATTTGGTGTACTCATTAAATCTTATGTGCCCAGTGATGATTTATACTAATAATTGTTTCTAATACAATACTGTGGGCATTACTTCTTCTTCTTTTTTTTCGTAAGCAAGTGCATGAAACATGATATACTTGAGTAGCACCATTATCTTCAGAGTACTGTCAAGCTATCAAAGAATGCTTCTATAAGTATCTTTTGGTTAGATCTTTCTATTGTAGTAGCAATAATAGTATAATTCTGGTCTCAACCTCTAATTATTTTGGATGTATGTTCCTCATTAACAAGATAAAAAGAGAAAAAGATTATTTATGTCGATCATAGGTTGGGATTCCATGATGCATCTGTAAGACGTGGAATTAATGCTCTGTATATCATTGAGGTAGACAAGCCACTTAAGTGTGCTTTAGCGTGAGCAATAAGGATTGGTATTTCATTTTATTTGTTATTCCACTTGCTTCACATATTATAGATACCTATGCTCTTATATATATATATATATATTTAACTAATCTAAGTATGAACACGCTTGATTACAACTTCGATGTCTTCAATTGTTCACGACTCATTCTTTCTGCTTAACAAAATTTTATAAAGTATCTCATGCGTATGTACTATATAGTGAACTATTTGTTGTTTCCACAAAGTTATAAAATTGAATGAGAATACAATTCGCACGCGTATATTAAGAGCCGACAAAATATATTTTGTATACCGTTGATAGATTTACCGATGATTCGCACGCGCAAAAGCGACGATTTCCGCATATAATATGGATGCATGTGATGGATACGCCCTTATAATATGTAGTATTTATAAATATTATTAGACGCTCTTCCGCATACGCGCAGGATGACAGGGATGAAATTGATTGGAAAAGACAAATATTAATATGGATGTGGATATGTGTAGCATGCATATAATAATGCAAAGGTTTCAATACATTAATTGATGAGTCTGTTAAGTAGATAAGTTGTACAAATTGTAATCAATAGATTTTGGACAATATAATTAGTAGTAATAGAATTATAGATTGTGTAAAATAATAGAGATATAAATATAAACACAAATAATTCGCACACGCGAGCTGTATAGAATTGTTATCTCATTTATGTTGATAGATAATTAATTGTTAATTACTTTTTATCGTATATATGAAAGAAAAGAGAGCCTATGAAGCTCTCAAGTCTCAACTATATGTTTATATGCTTGTGTATTAATATTTCAATTTCCAAATTGAACTCAACTAACACTTAAAACAACACTATAAAACCTAACCTATGACGGTGGTTAATGTGATGCACATCAGCCATTCCATTTTGCTAGCAGAAGAACAACTTGGGAATTTGCCTAGCTCATTCCTAGCTACTCCAATTCTGCCATTTAAAATTTTCTTTGTAGAATTCTTATATATGGCCTGCAGTTCAGTGAGTACTTATACTTAATTGTTTAGTGTCCTTATATTAATTAATCCTCCTTGGATCTGGGCCTTGTCGGATAAATATATATTTCTAACTAAACCACTGGCTAATTCGCCTTATCCTGATTTATATCCCCCGTGTTTGTGCACAGACACACCAACTGCAAAATAAGTTTATATATTTCCGGCCAGGTTTTATAATATACGTGAATTCGCAGCAGGCACGACATCTTTGTCATGAAATGTACGTACAGAACGCTACCAAATGTCCAAATCCCATTCCAATTAGTATAATTGTGCGTATAAATATGTATGTGGCTCGATCTGTATATACGTTTGTTAGGGTTTCTGATCCATCTTGTTTTGATTTGTATTATTACACGTGAACCTTGTTGTTTGATTATGATAAGCTAATCACAGGCTCAAGTTACGTCGTGAGGGCATCTCCAATGGGAGGTACTATAAGCTATATATGTAGCTTTGGGTGGAAGAAGAGTTCTTCAATGGTTGAATTCAAGGGTGCTAAAACCTACAAATCTAGCTTGGGGTGTTATATGAAGTGCTAAACTAGCACCTCATTTGGGACGCGTTACAAAACTGGAAGGTGGAGCAGCTGGCGCAGACCACAGCAAAGGAGAGAGAGTAGGAGACCTGTGAGGCGCGCCTGGCAACAATGGGAGGTGCTCACTTGCGCTAAACAACAAAACGAGAAGGAAAGAGTGACGCGCGACACGCGAGACACGAGGGGAAGGTGAGCGAGAGGAAATAGTGGTGGGACCCGCCCCACGTGATCAGCTTGCTCTCCCATGTAAGGCCCAACGGATATGAAATGGATGACCGATATTAATTCCTAATTGAAATCAACGGCCGGATCTTCTTCTCAGTTTATTTTCTTAATTTTTTTTTCATTATTGATTCTAATCTAACGGTAAAGGTTTTATGCTGAAATCGATCCAACGATTATTATTCAAGCTATAGCCAACTCTCATTTTTTATATAATGGTCAGAAAAAATTGAAAAAAATTATAATTATAATTTATCGATCATGTACAATAATATTTTATAAAGTTTAAATTATTATTAAAAATAACATAAAATAAATATATCTAATACAATATATATAAAGTTAGCACCTTAACCATTGGAGATGATTGAAGTTCAAAATAAATAGTGTCAAATTGAAGTCCTAACAATAGGTTTAGCACCCCATATAGGACTTTGTCATTGGAGTTGCCATTACCAATCACTAAGCCGAGGTCTCAATGCAAGGATTGCAATCCTTGTTTAGAATAGCTTAAACATCATACAACTCTAATTAAATTACATTGTTGATTAGCTAGTTGACCTGTAATTTCATATTAGCTTAGAGCCTGAGGTGTTATATTATTCAATGGCGGAGTCACGTAGGGGCCAGCAAGGGCCCAAGCCCCCCTGACCACAAATATAATTTGTTACTGAAATAGTCATAATTGCTAGTTTGGTGTGGTGGTGAATTTAATGATATGGTCCTAAGGAGGTCTTAGGTTCCACCTTTGAGCTTGTCAGATTTATAGCTTCTTTCTTTCTTTTCCATTTTGTGACAAAAAAATGGTATATTTGTCAATTATTTTTATTCTTTCTATTTTTCCTGGGCATGTTTTCTTCAGTTTTTTATCAGAAAAATGCCAGATGAAATTTTCTTGTTTTTCAAATTTTTCATACAAAATATGACAATTTTTTTAAGGTTTATTTTTCTTTTCAAGTTTTAGAGAAAAAAAAATTGGGCCCTCCTTCATGTTAAATTAGCTCCGCCCCTGATGTTATTCATGAAGGCCAGGATTGAAGGTAGCTAGGGTACGTAGTTTTCACAGAGGCTTACAGGTCATTCACCTGTAAGACGTCTGATCGAGCTGAGTCTGGAGTTTATCGTGTCTAGCTAGTTGTGTGGCTTGACTGGCGGTGGCTGGTGTAGGACCATTTCAGATCGATCACCATTAATATATACGACTGTAGAACTTGTCCATCCCGGCCGATTAGTTGGCGTGAGTTAAAGGAATACTGAATATGCTGGCATTAGAATTAATTCTCGACCTACTTACCCTTCTATCTTGTAATCTAGCCAATCAGAAAGAGTACGGTAGAAGCCGTCCGGCACGCCCCTGATCAATATCCTATAATCTTGACAAGGCGTACATGATTTGTGTTTGTAGACTTGAACATATGAACTGTACATATATAATAGATGTACGTACATGCATAAACCCTTGCACCTAGCTTGGAGTAGTACGTACAGTAAGCAGTTCATCCAAAACATAAAAAACAAAAAAAGGCAGAGTATTGATCTAGCTAGAAATATGAAGGATGAATGTGCGTAGCTCATTCCTACTGGATCCGTAATCTTCACTAATTAGTTAGAATCATTGTCTAGTCTTCGTTGGCTATATATGGCTCTTGTCGGAGATATATAAAACATATTTATACATTTGTCTAACTTTCATTATCATTATACTAATCATATAACGCGGGCGCATGCATACACAGACACACCAACCCTTAAGGAATCAAGTCCAAAACCACACCTTCTTCCTTATACGACTCCTTCTTCACCAAGAAGACGAGCCACGTCGGTTATGGTTTAGTAGCTAATCTGACTCTAAATAATATATTAGGGTATGGTCTTTAATTATATATACTCTTATTAGTTATTACATGCATGCATGTATCCCTGCAGGTACTACATCTTTGTCATGAATAATGCACCTTAATCTCGATCATACGTATACATGATATAAATTTATATAGCTACCAAATCTATTACGTATGTACTAGAATTACCTGCACCATAAGCTTATAGCAATATGTCCCAAGCCAGGGTTAAAAGCAACTCATGAATGTCCCTCTGGGACAAAAGAGGGTGTTTTTGTACGTTAGTTGACTTAATTATGTGTTAAGTTAAGGTTTTCGGTTGTTAACTGTTAATTAAGTTAAATTTGTTAGTCTTTTATATATCCATCCATTCCATCGTTAGTTTAACTATCAAGATCGACTTGAGATTAACTTAATGAATCGTATATATTGTAGCATATCATGTAAACATTTTTGGTATAATATACAAATGAGATGAGGATTGCATAACCTACCACAGGCGTACGTCTAACGCTCAAAGCGCACTACTTTCTGGTTCCTACACAATTGTTATTATTAAAGACAAGCTACTGCTTCCTGTCTTTCCAAACATTACATATATATGTTGATATGTAATTAGCATGGGAGATGCAATTAATATAGCTGTATAAATATATACTTTCGCAATCAATCAAGTTTTTCTTGCAGATCATTAGCTGAAATAGCCGGCCTGCCACAATGTGTATATATATGATCGATGATCATATCATGCATGTTATTTCGTTTCCCTTACCATGCATGTCTTATTCGTCTTATATTATATCTCACAAGTCACAACTCACAAGCGATCAATTTTGTAAAATTTGCATTTGCATTATATTTGTTTGTTAAATAGTATGGTGTTTGTCTACACATCCCATCTTAATAATTAAATACCGCTAATTCAATTGATGTAGTTGATCGATCGGGTGATCAATCGAGCTTAGAATTCATCGTTTCTTTTTCTTCTTAATTAGTAAGAGAAAATTCAAGAACTAATGAGGTTGAGCTTGTGGACTTGCATCTTGCTAATACAACAGAATTAGATAATGAATTTAGTTGTAGGGTAGAAAACCTAAATATTGCAGTGAGCTGCACTTGAGAGAATGTCATTTCTCATTGTTGCTGAACACATAAACTTCATTTTAGCATTAACAAGAAATTCATGAGTCTTTATATACTAAAAACACTTTTTCCTGCATGCGCACTATGCGTTCAGATTCAAATTCTCTCCGTATTGTTGGGGAACTCTTCTTGCGATTGGGCAATTTCTCTTTCGTTCTCCGATCGATTTGCTCGGTGCTTGTGAGTCTTGAACTACGGATAACACGTTTGTCCTCTCCACCATTCCTAAGGGAAGTGGCAGAGGGGAGATGGAGGTTACTGATGCTGTTTCAAAGAGGAAGAGACTTAAAGACAATGATATCTCTGTTACAATGGAGGCTTTGAAAATGTCAAATCTAGGTTCTTCGTCTAGATCTGAACCCCCTGTGGACTCGGTATGCTATGCGAGCAAGCTTCGTAGCCCTTTGAGTCGATATCATGATGTGATGGTCAATGATTTTGTTATGACTGAGAAAGATTGTGGGGTGCCTACTGGTACTCATGGCCCAAATATTTGTTTATCTAAGAAGGTTCATGGTAATCTTGACCTGGAGTGGCGTTACTCTGTGATTGTCAAGTTAATGGAGAAACCAAACTCTGTGAATAGTTTGATTTTATGCTTCGTGAACTGAGGAGGAAATGGCAGCTGAAAGGTGGCTGGAAGATAAATGACTTACCAATGATTATTACATTGTGAAGTTTAATCTGGAGACAGACATGGAACATGCCTTGTGTAGAGGGCCATGGATTTTGGCTGGACAAACCCTGGTGGTATGAAAATGACTTTCTAATTTTGACCCTAGAACTAATCATGTTGAGACAATGGCTCTGTGGGTTAGAATCATGAACTTACCAGTTTAGTTTTTCAAGTCATTCACTATGAGAAAAATTGGTGTTATTCTGGGGAATGTAGTGAAGGTTGATAAGCTGACTATGGCTTAGGAGAGAGGAAAATTTGCTCGTTTATGTGTTGAGGTAGATCTCAGTAAGCCTCTCAGACCTTTTGTGGAAGTTGAGAACATTGCTTACAATATTGTCTATGAGGGTATTTCTCTCTTTTGCTTTGAGTGTGGTTGTTATGGTCATGCCAAAGACAAATGTCCCTCAAGAAAAATAACTACTGTGAATGTTGAGATATCCACTGAATTTGAAGAGAACGATACTATTAATGGGGAGGGTGATGAAAGGCAGCAGGATGTTTGTGGTAGTGAGACTCAAAAAGAATGCACAGAGGTGAGGAAAGAAAACATTGGTGCTTGGATGATGATTAGTTATAAAACTAAGAAGAAGAGTGTTGGAAGGTATAAGAAGACTGAGGCATCTGGGTCTCGTTTTGATGTTTTTTAAAGTGTGGAGGAGGAAGTTGTTGAACCTGCTATGCAAAATGCTAATGAAACCTAAAAATTGGGGAGATACTAATATTGCAAGGTTGTGGAAGAACTTTCATAACAAAGAGAACTACACTGAGAAGAGTGTTAATGCTACTGTTGATATGTCTAGCACTAAGCAGAAGAAAGTTGCAATGAAGGGTGGAGGTTGTGGCATTCTTAAGACAACGTCTAATACTACTAGCTCTAAGGTAGTCTCTAGGACTCCTATGTAGGACTTGCCTAACAAGGAACCAGCTAAGCTTGGTTTGAAGGTTATCACTCTCTATCAAAGGAATACCAACCCCAGTAAAGAAAATAAAGGAAAATATGCTTTGGTAAAGAAGTTTGTGTTTGATAATGTGGCTTCCAAAGCTAGAGATTTTTCTACCGTCTTTGAAAGATGTCCTCCTAAGGATCTGAAGGGTATTATGAAAGACAAGGAGGCCACAAATGCTTGTCAGAAGTTTGTTGATGAAGTATTTGCATATGTGTGCAAATTGGTCAATGTTTCTAACCTACCTACTTCTACTGAAGTAGGTATGGTGGATGCTTGATTTTGGGTCACCCCACCTCTTTCCTTACTTCGACAATGTCTAACATCCTATTTTGGAATGCTATAGAAGCAGAAAATTAGAGGTTCCAGTCTGCTGTTGCAAACCTTGCGAAGATGCATGTTGTTGATGTTCTTGCTATCTGTGAACCTAGGGTTCCTTTTAGCAGGAATAAATTATTCTCGCTAAAATTAGGATTCACTAAATTCAAGTATGTTGATGCTAGGGGTTTTTCTGAAGGACTTTGGCTTAACATGAATGAAACTAATTGTCAAATGGAGTTTTTTTATAGTTGTTTCCAATCTGTCATTGTGAATGTTATTCAAAGGGGTAAACCTTCTTGGCTTCTTACTATTCTCTATGCTAGTCCCACCAATTGCATTAGAGCACAGTTATGGCCTTTTTTGGATGTTGTGAGGGTATGATGAATATTCCTTGTCTTTTTATTGGTGATTACAATGAACTTATTGTTGAAGCTGAAACTAGTAATGAAACTATTGCTAGAAGATTTGGTGGTTTGAGAGAATGAATTAATAGGAATCACCGTTGGATGTAGGGTTTACGGGCTTTTGCTTTACAGAGGGAATATGAGAGTAAAAGAGAGATTAGATAAGGCTTTTTTTTTGTAAAGAGTGGAGGACTATCTTTCCTGACGCATTTTTGTAGCATCTCCCTAAGATAAGGTATGATCTTTGTCTTATTTTGATGAAACTATTCTTTATTTACCCAAAAATATAGATCTTGTTCCTTTCAAATTTCATGCTATATGAATGGCAAATGATGCTTATGATATTTTTATTCATAAATCATGGGAAAATCTTGAGGGTGAGTTTCAGCATAAGGTGAAGTGTTTAGCTGCTGATCTGAAACAGCGGAACTATGAGGTCTTTGGAAATATTTTCCAAAGAAAGAAGAAGTTGCTGGCAAGGATTGGGGGCATTCAAAGGGCTACTGATAGAAACATTAATACCTTTCTTAGAAATCTAGAGGCTGAGCTCATTGTTGAATATGAAAAACTTCTTGATCAAGAATACACTATTACACTTACTGGAAGCAGAAGTCCAAAATTAGGTAGTTTGCAGGAGGGACATATAAATGCTAGATTCTTTCACATGACAACTCTGGTGAGGAGGAAGAAAAATAAGATTGGGGGGCTTTTTGATGATGAGGAGCACTGGACTACATGTTCTACCCAAATGAAGAAGATTGCTGTGCATTTTTTTGAGAACTTATTTGGTGAGACTACTTATGAAGATTTTGATGTTGTCATTCCAAATTTATTTCCTACACTTGAGGAGATGAATTTGGTAAATATAGGCAAATCAATGACTGCTGTAGAGGTTAGGGATTCTTTGTTTGGCATTGGGCCACTCAAAGCACCTGGTTATGATGGATATCCTGCTATCTTTTTTCAAAAATAATGGGATATATACTATGAAGATATGGTTAAGACTTCTCTGAAGCTTTCATTCCTTCTGGTCTTAATTACACCATCATTGCTTTGGTCTCCAAAATTGAGGGACCTCAGCATATGGTGCAGTTTAGGCCTATAAGCCTTTGTTGTACAGTGTACAAGATAATTTCCAAGATCATTATTTCAAGGATCAGACCAGTTATGAAGCAGCTCATTAGCCCCAATCAAGTGAAATACATACTAGGGAGGCACATTTCTGATAATATAATGACTGCTCAAGAGATGCTCCACAAGTTCAGAAAATTCACTAGTAACCTTGAATTTTTTTCTTGGGAAATTGACTTATCTAAAGCTTATGATAGACTTAAATGAGACTTCATTGAGTCTATGTTACATGAAACCAGGATGCCTAAGAAGTTTATTAGGTGGATAATAAGTTGCATTACCTTCACCAGCTTTCAAATTTTCCTAAATGGGGAACTCACTTAGACTTTTCATGCCAGAAGAGGTATAAGGCGGGGAAATCTACTGTCTCCCTACATATTTGTTTTATACATGGAAAAATTGTCTTATCTTATCCAGGAAGTGGTGTCTTCTAAAATTTGGATTGCAATCAAATCTTCACAAACAAGTCCCTTAATCTCTCACCTATTCTTTGCAGATGACCTAATGCTATTTGCTGAGACCTCTACTGCTCAAGCCATGGTGTTAAAGGAATGCCTGGATATTTTTTGTAATTTATCTGTCCAGGTTGTTAGTTTTGAGAAGTCTTTAGTGTATGTTTCTCCAAATAGTAAAAGGGATGTTACTGATCAGATTAGTCCTTCCACCAAGGATCTAGAGAAAAACCTTGGAATGCCTTTGATTCATTCCAAAATCAACAAACACACCTATCATTAACAAGTTGAATAGAGATTTCCTTTGGGGGGATTATGCTAATCAAAGAAAAATTCATCTTGTTGACCGGGACCTAGTGTAACAGCCAAAACAACTTGGTGGCCTTGGATTAAAGAAGACCAGTAACATGAATCATGCTATGCTGGCTAAAGCCAGCAGGAGTTTATTTTAGCAAGATCCTAGATTGTGGCCTACAATATATCGTGAGAAGTACATGAAGAAGGGTGATATTTTCACTACAGAATACAAGACTCCCCTAGATAGTTCAAGTACATGGAAGAGTGTTGCTCATGGTTTGAGTTTGTTTAAAAAGAATTTGGAATAGAGAGTTGGTGATGAGCAAGCCATTAAGTTTTGGATTGATTCATGGAATACTGCTTCTCCACTTCTGCAACATACTATTAGTAGTAACATAAACTTTGATGCTAGGGTTAAAGAATTTTGGAATAAAGAGGGTTGAAATGTTGAGTTACTGGGCACTGTGTTACCTAAGGAGATTGTAAAACAGTTTATCAATGTGTCAACTGGATTTGAGGGCCATGGCAATGATGTACAAATTTGGAGTGCTTCTTCTAATGGGAAATTTTCTATGAAATCTGCATATCAATCTATATTTGATTTCTCTGATGAATCTCCTCAATGAAAATTTATATGGAGATTAAAGATCCCACCCAAGCAGAAGACTTTCCTATGGGTTTTGCTGCATGGCAAGCTTCTAACTAATGTTCAAAGGAAAAAGAGACATCTCACTGATGAGGATACTTGTCTTATTTGACACACTGAGAGGGAGACACTAATCCACCTTTTTAGAGATTGCTCAAGGGCTAGAAAGGTGTGGGATGATCTGAAGCTTCCTTTGACTATCAGTTCTTCTTTCGCTCTCAATTGGCAGCAATGGATTAATGCTCAATTGCATAACTCTAATAGAGTTCATGATATTGTTTGGAGCCACTTATTCATCATTACTTGTTGGCTTATCTGGAAGTAGAGAAATAAGCATGTGTTTGAGGTTAACTTTGTCAAGCATTCTGATGTTATGCATATTGTTTTAAGAACATCTAATAAGTGGGAGTTATCTTTACATAAGGCTTGTGTGCAACAAAGATTTGGTGCTGTGCAATTTCATTGGATTAAGCCCCCTATTGATGAAGCTTAATGTTGATGGTACTAGAAGTAGTAATGGTCATATAGGAGCTGAAGGCGCTTAGTGCAACCATAATGGAGATTGGATTTGTGGTTTTCAAGTCAATCTTGGTACTGGTGAGATTCTGGATGCAGGAGCATGGGGTTGTTTTATGACATACAAATGGTGGTGCTTTACAATGCTCAAAGGGTTGAAATTGAATCTGATTCAGAGATCCTTATCAAGCTTCTTCACAGTGAGGAATTTCAATTACACCTTTTAGGTTCTCTCCTAAATGGATGTCAACAAATGCTGCAAAAGATGGAGCAGGTGACTGTGAATCATATAGTCAGAAAAAAGAACATGGCTGCTGATGCACTGGCTAAAAGCAGTGTTGATCCATGCATAAAGTTATTTGGATGAATGCATTGGTGTTTCTTATCCTACTTACTTACTAGAAATACTGTTTTAGTCTAAACTTTATTTTGCTTTGGTTGGGTCGTGTTTGACCCGTTTATAACCAAAAATAAAATAAAAAATCATGAGTCTTTTTGGCATCCAACTTCAGTATAACTAATGCTTGAAACTACAGGTGGATAGGAACTGCATGTTATGAATGAAGAGGCCGGTTCACCCGATATGTGGACATATGGACCATCAAAGTGCAACTTCCTGTTGGGCTTTAATATATTTTACAAAGTCGTAATAGAGGAGTTTATGGTTAGGGCTTCATGGTGGAGGACTATTCCTTCATCAACTTGGTCCAAGCCCGATAGGTTGGCATGAGTTAAATACCGTTCAGGCATTGGACCTTATTCTGTTAGTGTATTTGCGACATGCTCACCGTCCATTTTAAAAGCTTTGTTTTTTTGTGTAGCAGTGGGCATGTGTATCACGTCGGCCCTCGAAGAAAAACGTGCATATCACGTCTAAACCCCATACCATTGTTTTTTCCCATAGAACTTTGTAATATACCAATTATGGAACTTGTAATATACCAAATTTAATAACAACCGATCATTAGATGCAGTTGTAGATCCGGTCAAAGAAATCAGAAAAATATTTGAAACCGGCACACAGGCTCAGCTAATTTTTTTTTTTTTTTTTGTCAAAAAGGCTCAACTAAACAGTCCACAGTCAGTTACAAAGTCCCCTCACTCTTTCTTTCTTCCTCATCCGCCCAGATCATCTTCATCATTATCTCTATCTAATTATATCATTAGTCTTACTGTTATTGACTAGAGATTTGAACTCTTGGCTGGGTTTTGATTTCTTTGGCGGAGAGAGAGAGAAATGAACATTGGCGGTGCTGGCTACGATGTCTACCAAACCAACAAGCATCACTATCAGTCCCGTTCTCAATTCCAATCCCAAAGACCAGAGCATCCACCGATCAATCAAGAGCCGCCGCTGGCGGCAGAGTCAGGTAGCCGCGGCGGCGATCTTGATCTCCACCGCCGCCTGGCTGTCTTTAGTCTTCTCGGGCAGTCCGCCTTCCGTTCAGCTACCTCACCTCAACAAGGCTGCGGCGGCTCCGTCGCTCACGGCTCAGTACCGAAACGACAGCGTCTCGGTAGAGGAGGAGGAAGCGTGGAGAGGCGGAAACGACGAGAAGCTGTCCCTTGACGACGTCGTTTTCGGGATCGCGGGGTCGTCTGGGCTTTGGAAGCACCGCAAGGAGTACGTGAGGTTGTGGTGGCGCCCTTACGACATGCGAGGCCACGTGTGGCTCGAAGAGAGCATCCCCGAGTCGGAAGAAGAAAACGACTTGTCGTCTTCGTCTTTACCTCCCGTCGTGGTTTCCGAAGACACGTCGCGGTTCCGTTACACAAACCCGACGGGCCACCCGTCGGGGCTCCGAATCTCCCGCATAATCTCCGAGTGCTTCCGCCTCCGCTTGCCACGTGTCAAGTGGTTCGTCCTCGCGGACGACGACACCATCATCAACGCCGATAACCTCGTGGCGGTGCTGAGCAAATACGACGCGTCGGAGATGGTCTATGTAGGGAGTCCGTCGGAGAGTCACTCCGCCAATACCTATTTCAGTCACTCAATGGCTTTCGGCGGCGGGGGTATTGCGATTAGTTATCCTCTAGCGAAAGCTCTCTCCGAAATTCAAGACGAGTGTCTCGAGAGATACCCTAAGCTATATGGAAGCGACGATAGACTCCATGCCTGCATTACTGAGCTTGGAGTTCCTCTAACCAGAGAACCTGGGTTCCACCAGGTAATACATTCAACTCCATTTTACTACTTTAGTTGATGAAATATACAATGCGCTATGTTTTACCGTTGATCAATTAGCTGAATGTGTTTGTTATAATGTTATTGTAGTGTGATATTAGAGGTAATGCACATGGTCTTTTATCTTCACATCCTATAGCACCCTTTGTGTCGATTCACCATGTCGAAGCGTTGGATCCGTTTTATCCCGGCTTGAATTCTCTGCAGAGTTTGAAGCTCTTTACGCAGGCTATGAGACTCCAACCGACCAGCTTTTTGCAGCGGTCTGTTTGTTATGATTGGAGACGCCATCTCACGTTTTCAGTGTCTCTTGGATATGTGGTTCAAGTTTTCCCGAACATTGTTCGTCCTCGTGACCTTGAGAGATCAGAGCAGACTTACTCTGCTTGGAATGGAATTAGTAAGAGGAATGAATTTGATATGGATACGAAAGATGCTTACAGGTCTGTTTGTAAGAAGCCGATCATGTTCTTCCTAAAAGATATCAAGTCAGAGGGTAATGGTACTTTTGGTTCATATATGAGGAGGAGAGCAAAAGATGATTTTAAGAGAGCAGTTCTATGCTTTCCTCGATCCCGGCATTTGCGCCATCTGCAAAAGATTCAGGTTGTGGGCCTTCCTCTCACCAAGAAATGGCATTTGGTATGTTTCTTCACCTAGCTGTTTTATCCATGTGCATTCTGAAATAGATATCTTGACTTTTGGTGGTTTACTTTGCTGATGTTCAATATGTTTTACACAGGTACCGCGGCGGCTATGTTGTAAGCTGAACCAAATAAGTGACGAAGACCTTAGATTAACAGTTGGAGAGTGTGCTAAGGGAGCTTCTGGTGCTATTATAGATTCTAAATGACTGCTCTGGTAGATGGTAATGCTCATTCGATTTTGACATGAACGACTTGGTAGAATTTCATACACTGTTTTGTGTGGCCACTGTGAATAGGACTGGACTTGCTGCCCTTTATTAAGCTGACCTCTACCGAATTCTGGAAACATATGCTCGCAGATATGAGAGTGCTTTTACACATGCAAGTTGATGACAAGCACGGGAACCTCAATCACATTCTTCGCCTTCAATTTTGTTCAGAAGGTATTTAATCGTAACCTGAGATCCATGATCTACTATCTGCTGATTTAGTGAGACATACTGGTAGCTTTTGACTTCTTTTTTTGAATTTGCAAACTGATTGATAATTTGATGAACCTGTGACTTTAGGCTTTTGGCTTTTATTCATTTTTTTTGCTGTTCGATGATCATGTGTAATCTAGAGCCTAAAGTTTATTGATTTGTTGATTAGAGTAAATCATAAATGCTGCCCACAGCATTTTAAGCTAGAATGCTGTCCATTCGTCCCATATTGAGTGAGGAAATGAGAATATGGTGAATAACAAAACCTGGTGTTTAGGATTGTTAGCAGATGTGTATGGATTGTAATCATTGTATCATTTGCATGGCAATGTAACTTCCAACATCTCTCCAGTGATCTTGATTCCAGTTGAGTCTATTGCTTCATTGTTCATTACCTATTCAAGTTTTTGAGAAACTTTCCTCTAGGTATAAAGGAACAATTTGCCTATTTAGGTCATGGTGTTCTTCATGTTGCAATCTGAATGAGATCGATTTGCAGAAAAAGTGTTGTGTGGAGTCGATGTAAACGAGCTTGGCCTCCACTGGTGGAATTAGAGGCCCAAAGTACAGGTGTGGAGTTTTGACAAAATAATACCTGTTATGTGGGCTTGCCCCAGTCTTGTCAAAATCTGAATAAGCCTAACTTGTAGCCAAACAAATGGTTGAGCCAGCAGGATATATTCTTCAAGGACCCCTGAAAGCTGAAACTCAAGAACCTTTTCTTCTTTTACATCCTTTCCAATTTAAAATATTCAAGCCTTCTCATTTAGTGAAGGTCATCCTTATGCAGGTAAATTCTGCAGGTAAGTTTTGAATCTACAACTGTTAAAGTTATGAGATCGACTTTTACTTGGTTACATACATGTAAAGAATATCCCTGAAGGGACAAGGAATAAAAAGAAACAGCTATGGTTATATATATACTGTTGTCTTAGAGATGAGGTTATCCAATGATAATAAAGCAAACACAACACTATTGTGTGTCTGTGATACAAGTAGGTCATAGTGTAAAACTAGGAAGAGATAGGATATGACTTTGGGGGAGATCATGTTAGGGGCCAGCTCATTGCCCACAGCAGTTGTGACATCTAGTAACAAGTTGACAGGAGAATATTTATTTTGTGACATTTACGTAGAGACTGCAGAGTCAGCGGAGAGAGGGAGAAGTATAATTCAAAATATAATTAAATTGCCTTACCAAAAGAAATTAAATTAAATTTTAAAAAAAAGTTTTAAAGGGCGAAAAGTATGTCAACAAAACTTGGTAGAATAGACATACATGTGTTTGTGTTTGTCATACACTAAACTGTTGCTAGAAATCTTTTGTGTGATGAGTGATCTATATCACTTTACATTTTCGTGTAAACTATACCATCAAAATTTGATGGAGTAGATATACCTGAGTTCCCTTGAACTGTTTATGATGAGTCGTAATTATTATTATTTTTGGTGAGTTTAGACGATAATTTGGTGTATGATGAGATTCAGACATGTAACCTTAATGATCACGGTAGTATAACTGACCAAACTTTGAGTCGTAACTTGAATTCATTCTCTACTTCCGGAACTTTCTTGTTTGATTTATACATATACGGGTCTATATATTAAGTGGTTAAAAATGAAGAAAGGGACGAAGGAGCAAGTGGCATGTGGAGTGATTGTAGGATGGGGGGGCAGGACCATGGGATTAGGGTAAATAATGGAGAGATGAATATAATAGATGACTGATGATTACGGGTAGTTAGAGGGTTTCTCAAATCCGGGAGAAACGCCTCGCACGTCTTCTTCTTCTTCTTCTTCTTCATCATCTTCTTCTTTCGTGTTCAAATCGTTCACCCATTTCATGTAGAAATGTCTCAGTTGGTAATGTGGAATAGAAATGGGAATAGGGTCCCGTTTGAACAACTGTGTCAATCTGTTCTTGTCTGCCCTTCTCCACCTCTTTTTCCTAATGCGCCTTCTTTACCTTCTCCCCCCTTTCTTTTTCTTACCCCATCCATTTTCTTCTTCTTTTTGGTCAATCTACCACTTAACCCCCAATTGATTTATGAGTTTTCTATTAACGTGATGTAGACCCCGGTTTATGGGTATTTCAGGAATGACTCCATGCTACAGTCATCTTTCAATTTTTAGAAAGTTACATATGAATGATATGATGTATATGATAAGTGCCTAAATTCATTCATATTAAACATGGAAGCCTTACATGAACAAGTTGCTTCAGTTGCCAAACTAGAGTGACGTACCGCAAGATACTTCATAAACTGATTGAATATAGTTTAAACCGGTCTAAAAGGGGTATATGAGAGCAACCCAAGTGTTCTAAAGATAAGGGTCTAGATAAAAAACACACACTCGTATGTATTGAAGTGGCCACTCACTATGTGGTAATGTATAGCTAGAATATTAGGTTAGTAATTAGTCATTAAATTTTGAAATCCTTTTTAATACTTTGTACAACTTGTCACAAATAGTCAAGACGTAAAAAAATCATTGTTTTTGTTCTTGAGGATAATAGATGGGTATACTGCAGCTATGGTAATATGGGGAGGGCAACAGATGCAGCGGCCATTTAACAACTGTGGTGCCTACTCTACCCTTTTGTTGCATGGGCATCCATTTTAGAATCGGGTGTGATCTAATAAAGTTTACATGTTAGCTACATTATGGTTCTCATGTGAAACCAGCCAGGTAATGAAAAATAAGGAGAGAAAAAAACTCCATTCTAACTTGTGCCCCCTATTATTTACTAAAAGAAATATAACACAACGAAGCAAAAACTTGCTGGACAAATAATGTCAGATTAATTAGATCGCTTAGCAAGTCATCCAATCTGAAAATATTCCTTCCCCAATATTATTACTATACAAGTCACCAGATTGAGGAGTAGTCTTAATCGAATCATTTGGTGATATTCTACACTCGTACAGCTAAGGTTTTGCTCCTTTCATCCAAATCAAATTGAGTAAATTATGTGGATTTCATTCCAATACACAACTACCTATACAAGCATCATAATTATTGTTTCTTTTTCTTTCTTTAATATATGCAACGACCTCATATTGGTAGACCTCATACTGCTAGACTATTTTAAAATTATCACAAAACAAATATGAGAAAAAACTTGCGTTAATATTTTTCTAACATTTAATGACGTTCTAATAATCTGACTATAAAGTACAGAATAGAAACTTGTTACGTTAAATTGTATACGAAAAATTAAATTAAGTCGATTACACTTATATAATGGTATTTTTGATGCTTTGAAAGTTATTCCGTATACCATTTGATCGCGCATCATTACCCCTTAACTAGTTAGTTAACCCATCAGTAGATATAAACATTAAAGCATGCATCATGCACGCATTGATGCATTACACATGCTGTAAATTTTAAAATGCAAAGAGCCAAAGAAAGACCTAGCTTCATTATACAAGAAAAACATGATTGGCATACCAGAAGTACAGGCACATATAGATAAGGTAACCCTCAGGCCTCAAAGTTCCCCACGGTCACAATGGGCGTTAATGAGACTTTAAAAGTTTGGAAATCAAAATGGTCACCGGCTCAGGTTTCTGTGCTATAGAAGTGTTGGGAGTGATTGATGAAGCAAACAAAGGGAATGGAGTTTGGAGGTTCCAAAAGGGAAAGGAGCATGTTGCACACTGCCACTCTGCGCTGGCAGATTTGTGTTAATTTTGGGCATGCTATTTCAACTTGGGGTTTATTAATCACTTCCGCCGAGTTGCTGTCAATATTGTTTGGTGCCATTTATAAATTGGGTTCACCTTTCTTAAAATTTAATATATACGAAGCCAAAGAAAATTGAAATATAAATAATGTTTTACATGATGAATTCCATGAGCCTCCCCCTGCGGCTCCAATCACATGGGATTTACTAAGCATGTCAGGTGGGAACGAATGTGAGGCCACCCCTGTGAGACGAGTACTGAGAATAGTTATCCCTTAAAAAAAACTAAAGTCGTATCAGGCAGTGTTGCAGGTCTTCTCTCCCTCTCGGCTTTTGAAATTTTAACTTTCGATGTTGGACGAGGCAGGGGCGAGATTAAAATTAGAGGGAAATGTTACCGTGACTATTTAAAGTGGAGTGAAAATGTGAAAGTAGCAATGTTGTGTACACGCTATTTTTCTTCTTCGAAGTACGAACTTAAGAGAAGATACGAATAGTAGAGAATAATTAGTGATGTTTTTGTGTTTAATTATACTTGTGCTTAGTGAGTAGTATTTTAGTGTTTAGTTATACTTAATTATCTTCGCACTCGATATTTAAAATAGCGTACTAATAACGTATAGCGTAGCAAGTATTATAAAAAATGTCTCAAGGCGTATTTAATTTAGCGAAATGTTCAAATAACATACGCAATTTTTAATATAGTGTACGCTATTACCTATTCATACCATAACATATCATAGTGTTTTGCTATTTCCGTTTTTTTTGTGGTTTTTATTTTGTTTTAGTTTTTATAAGTTAAAACAATGCCGTTTAAATAAGAAGAAAAAACACTCAAAACTCATCATCTTTCTTTTCATTCGTGACTTAAGCTCAAACCCCTCTCTCTTTCTCGCCTTCATCTCTCTCTCACTTCATGTCCTAAGCTCAAAAATCTCACAATTGCTCAAATCAAAAAAGCCCAAGTGTTATAATCATCAAATTGCTCGAGGTTGATATTCTTCTTCTTTTTTCTTATTGTTTCCTCAATTAACATGATTATTAATTCTAGTGGTAGGTAGTACGGGTGAAACAGATTAAGGAAAAGATTTTGCCTGGGTTTATGCTAAAAAAGCTGATGGAGAGAGATATTTTAGACGTGTGTTTGGTGACAAAGTTTGTAGTGGGAGGATTACAAGGTTGAAGAATCATTTGACTAAGACTAGAGATGGCATGACACAATGTATGAGAATGCCAAATGATGATAAGCCGGCCTGTCTTGATGGATTAACAAATTTCAAGATCAAACGATCTAAGCAAAATGCATTGCTTTGTGAAATTGGGGAAGGTTCTGATGGAGCTCGTGTAATAGGAGAGGTTCAACTTGATGACATAGATCAACCTATGTAATTTGATAGTGTAAATTACCCTACTCATTATGATGCTTGAGATGAATTTTATAGTGATGTTGATGTGGGCGATCTTAGTGATGAGGAAGACAAATATTGGCAAGAGTAGAATAGATGGATTAGATCTTTCTTTTATTGTTTGTTACGTATTTTCGAGTTTAAACTTAATTTGACAATGTTTGTGTACTAGTATGTCATATTATTTTTTTTATAAAGTTTGGATGTTAATTTATGTATATTTTTATTCTATAAATGAAAAATTATATTTTTTTCTAATATATTTTATTTAGTACACGAAAAACGTACGCGTTATAACGTTAAAGCAGACAGACGGAGCAAAAACGCGTATGTTACGCTATTGGCTATTTATAACATTGTCCACATTTGAATAATTACAAAGACTATTGAAATACAATTTATTCATTGTTATTGGATATAAATATATCTACTTATAATTTAATGCACTTGACCACAAAAATCAATGTACCACAATGACATGATTGTGTTCAACTTTGTCTCACTTCTTGATCATATTCCACAAGAGTGAATTATAGGTCCGGGCCGGACCTCCTTGGAGATATGAGCTTACGGGGTTGAAGAAATCATCGCCGACGAAGCTCATGTATTGTGACGACTAGTGGGAGCCATTAGACGTGAATCAAGGATTGTGGTTGTCTGGTGGTGTTGGGACTACGGTGCATGATGGTTTGGGTCTTTAGTTTAGACTAGAACCAATACAACATCATACACGTATGAGGTTTCCCATTGAGTTTTAAATATTTTTATACGTGTGTTCGATTATTTTGATTCATTTTATTGTCATCACTGTATAAATAAAAGAAGGATCATGCACGGTAATATCAAGTATCATAAAAAAGTGGAAAGACAATATCCTACGACAACAATTATGCTCACTTTTAACCCAAATTTAAATTAATGGACCCGAAGTCCTTTCTATGTAGAAATGAACATAAAAGACACCTATAATTCTATAAAGGGTTCTATAAACCTCTATACACTTGGTTTTGCTTTCCATCATTAGCAAATAGTGATTCAATTAATTAATAATATAAACGAGGATTAAGGATCGAGGAGGAGCGTTGTAGTAGTAGTACTTGCTACTTAATTAATTGGCAATGATCAGGACTAATGAGAGATAGATAGAGAGAGAGAGAGAGATCTTGTAGTTGGCTTAGCTTCGGTACTCCGTTGGGTTGGGTTTCTTAACTATGGTTAAGTCTCTGGAGAACTATTCTGATTCGTTTTGCTGGTGCTGTGGTGCTAATTGTGTGCTTCAACTTCGATTTCGAGTTCGTATTTCTTCCAGGCCCAGCTAAAAAAAACTGTATAAAAGGGTGTCAAATAGTTATGTAAAGAAATGCCGAGGAGAATCTGATAGGACTCTCTTAGCTGCGAGGGTAGAGCCGCCCCCCCCCCCCCCCCCCACAAGAATTCTGGATTTCCATGTTCTTCATGATTTTGGTATTCATATCAACTCAATTAAAACACAGTCTAAAATTATTTTCTCCTTAAAAAGGCCAAAGTATATAATAATAATAATAATAATAATAATAATATTCGTTCACGGGTTTAGTAAGGTGGTCTCGTTTGCTTCTTCATGTCGTTACAAACTGTCAAAATAATTATGTAAACATCATTTTAACTTCGAGATATTAATGAATTTTTCTTCCCTAAAAAGACACAATAACATATTTGTTGCGAGTTATTCATTTTAGAATTATTTGTATGAAAGAGTTAGACCAACCGTAATTATTAATGACTGTATAACGCAGATTGACGTAGTATTCTAACGACCCCACTCATGTTTTCAACCTTAAAAAAATTATTCGATTTTATAGATAATTATTTTAAGTAGAGCTCATGTATCGTTATTTTTGACACATTAATTATGAGTTTATGTAAGATCAAAAAGTCAAACCATAAAACCTAAATAGAACCCTAAAGAAACACTTTCTTCCCTTCCTAGTTGATACATAAATTTCAACCATAAATTTAGAGATAAACACGAAATTGAGCAAAAAAAAAGGAAAAAAAAAGGGGTGAAAATACGACAGCTTGTATAAATAGACCAGGGAGTGAAAAGTGAGAGTCAAAATGTCGTGCTGCACTAGCTAGGGTAAAGTTACAGCAAAGTCCAATTGGACGTGGCCACATCATCGAGAGAGGGATTGTTGGGTCAATTCAACATGACATTATTGGAATGGCAAACAAAAGTTGGCCTGAATCTTTATTCCCTAAGATGGCTGTGGCTGTGGCTGTGGCTCTCCTTCCCTCTTGCTGCTTTCAGTTTCCAGCTCTGGTCTTTTGCATAACATGATTAACATCACACCATTACCACTGTTCTACACGACCATATCAAGCAGTTGGCAAACAAATTTCATTAAATCTCTTCAAACCCATCAAAATAGAACTAGTCATTTTTTTTCATCAAAGTTTACTACAGTATATTTTCGTTGAATCAAATTTAAAGATGTACTATCTTTTATGATAATTGAGCCGCTTCGGCGTATAGATCAAGACGCAAGACATTGTCTGGTGAGGAGTTAGGATAAAGTGACACATTTGTTCAAATAACACATGTAACTTGAGATGAGCTCAACAAGAATATAAATTTCGTGTTGAACAAAATAATAAAAACTCGTTTGTTTATAATTTCTCAATACACATACAAATCGTGAAAACGTATATATCTTATTTAATAGAAAACACACCTGAATATAAATTTAATAGTATGCCTTCAAAAGTATTAAAATTTGTGACACAATATAATAATATAATCGTATGATTCGAGACATATTTAGATAGAAATTGAAGCGTCTTAATTTGTAAATATATATATAATTTTTTTTTTAAAAAACAGAATTATTTGAAAAATGACTAAAATGATCACTCAATTATGACATGTTCTAAACTTTGTTCACTCATGCATGACAAATATCAATTTATTCACTATCGAATTACACTTTTACTCACTTTGATCACTCCGAACTAGAGAAATTGGCTGTGCCACTCCAATTTTCGGCAAACTGGAGCTCAATTTGTGTGAAATCAACCTAACAACAATTTTCTCAACTACACCTAAGTCCAATTCATCATGAAAATGGTCGAATTAATTTTTGAAGTCAAGAACACTTAAAACTTTAAATCTTCTATTTTCCCTCCACGGGTTATATTGAGCCTCGACCTTGGTACTAAAAGACTTACAAGAAATAGAATTACAATATCTAATAGGTTTTCTTGGCCGATTATAACTAGAATTCAAAATCTTAAATTTTGTAGAATTCGGAGTGAGCAAAGTGAGTAAAAATGTAATACTTGAGTGAACAAAGTGATATTTGTCATACATCAATGAATAAAGTTTAAAACGTGTCATACTTAGTGACTTTTTAACTAATTTTTTCAATTTTTTAGATATTTTGGTAATTTTTTAAAATTAATAATTTTGTTTTCACGGAGTTAGGAAGAAAAAACCCAAAAGAAGGAAATAGTGGTGAAAACCTAAAATGGGGGTTCTGACAATTATTAGCAGCAAAGTGAGAACCGCTGACCACACAGCATCTCGATCTCAAAATAATATATATACATATATTTTGTTGAGAGTTTTCATCTCTCTCTCTCTGTCTCCTCGCTCTTAATCATCATCATTATCATCATCATCACTCTCAAGCAAGTCTCTTCTCAACTCAATAATAATAATAATAATCGTCATCTCTCCCATTCATTCATTCGATTCATTCATTCATTTCATTTCATTTCATTTCATTTCATCTCTCTTTCTTCATTTATCTCTCGCCCCCCACAAACCCATCCACTCTCTCTTTTCTGTCTTTTTCTTCTCTCATCTCTCGATCCCTCTCTTCTCTCTCTCTCCCCGGTCTGTCATTTCTGCAGAGCCAGCCGCAGCAGCTAGCTAGCAGTTTTGATAATATATGGGGTCCGTCGACCAAAGACGTATGCGTCCCTCCTCCTCCTCCTCCTGTTTCTTTCTCTCTTCTTCTTCTTCTTCTTCTTCTTCTTCTTCTTCTCCTCAGCCCCATCACACCCTTTTTTCCTTAATTGTTTAATTTCTTGCCGTGGTGTGTTTTTAAGTAAAAAAGAAAAACCGAGGAGGAAGGAATAAAAATCAAATCTGAAAGACAAAAGAGAGAGAGAGAATAGTAGAACTGGGAAGGTGAAGTCCAGCACTAACTCATAGGAGAAGGAATTCACTTTCCAAGTCTTTCCAGTTGTCTAATCTTAGCTTCTGTCTTCCTTTTTATCTCTCACCAACCTCTTCTTGTTTGCACTCTTCTCTTCTCTTCTCTTAATTTCTCTTTCTTTCTCTTCAAAATTTTTCACTCACTGCCGAGATCCGCCGCTTATTGTAAATGCGGAGTTGATAGTTGAGATGCAACAACAACAGCAGCAGCAGGGAGTGCAGTCCCATTTCGGAGTAGCAGCACCACCGCCAGTATCTACTTCTGCTTCAGCTGCTGCTGCTGCTCCGTCGATGGCGGCGGAAGCGGCCGGGGCGGGGGCGGGGGCAGTAGACCATGCTTCGCAGCATGTGGTGGAGGAAGCGTCGCCTATAAGCAGTAGGCCGCCGGCGGGTGGAGCAATCTCCGCCGTCAATTTAGACGAGCTGATGACTCTGTCGGGAGCAGCAGCTGACGTGGCGGCAGATCAAGGTGGTTCAGGCAGCGGCGGCGGAGGGAACAGGTGGCCGCGTCAGGAGGCGCTAGCGCTTCTCAAGATTCGGTCCGAGATGGACGTGGCGTTCCGCGACGCCACTCTCAAAGGTCCCTTGTGGGAAGATGTCTCCAGGTAACCATTAGATTAATTCAAATTTATCTTCTCGAGATTAAATTTCAACTCTTTTTTTGTTTCTGTTTGAATTTTCATGAACAGTTTTTTTGTAAACTCGAATTCATTTTTCCCGGTTACCATTTCTGAATTCTTCAAATTTCTTGGGGCATTTCCAAATTTGATTATTATCCAAAAAATAAAAATAAAAATAAAAATAAAAACAAATCTTTCTTGAGCAATCTGCAAGTGAATATAGATAGAGAGAGTTAGATAGATACAGCTAATTAAGCTCAGAGGCTGAGCTGCACATGAGACATGGCCCTTCTATCTCTTTCCATCACGATTCACGAGTTGAGAGAGCATCTTTCTATTTTGCTCTTGACAGCAGCAGCAGAGGGCTCAGATCCACTGCGTCTTGTCTTCTTTCTACTTCCTACGTCCTCTCTCTACCCACAATATAATCTTCCTTCTCTTTTTTTGGTTTTATTATGGAAACTTGAAAATCCAGATAAGATTTCAATTTCTTTTCCTTTTTCTTTTTCTTTTTCAAAATTGTTATAATTATCCTCTTTCCCTCTAAACCCAAAATTTCTGTACTATTTCTTTTCAATTTTTTTTTGCTTCCACTATAGACAGATTAAGACCAAATGGATACTACTCCTCTCATTTCTATTCTGTCTTTAATTTTTAATTTTCTTTCTTTTTGTGATGAATTTTTTGGGGTTGTGGTCGTCTGCATTTCAGGAAGCTAGCGGAATTGGGTTACAAGAGGAATGCCAAGAAGTGCAAAGAGAAATTCGAGAACGTTCACAAGTACTACAAGCGAACCAAAGAAGGCCGCGCCGGCCGCCAAGACGGCAAAAGCTACAAGTTCTTTAGCGAGCTTGAAGCCCTTCACGGCAGCCCTCCCCCCACCGCCAACGTGTCGGCTCCTCCGAGTGTTCACGTCACCACGGCCACCCCAGCTCCTCCTCCTATTGTCTCCTCCTCCATCGGGTTCGGATCCATAAGCAGCCCGGTCCCCATTTCGTCTTTTCTCATGACTACTGGCACCACCACTACTTCCTCAATTCCCGTTTTGCTGTCGCAGTCTCCAGCTACAATTACAGCAATGCCCTCCTCCCAACCACCACCTGCTACTACCACCGCTGCTGCTCCGATGGACATTAATTTCTCCTCTAACAGCTCATCCACATCCCACGGCGACGACTACGATGACGACGACGAGGCGGGGGAGCCGTCGAGCACGAGCTTCCGTAAGCGGAAGCGAGGGACGTCGTCTTCGAGAGACGGTGGCGGCGGCGGAGGTACGAGGAGGATGATGGAGTTCTTTGAGATTCTGATGAAGCAGGTGATGCAGAAGCAAGAGACGATGCAGCAGCGGTTTCTAGAAGTTATAGAGAAGCGAGAGCAAGATCGGAACATTAGAGAAGAAGCTTGGAAGAGGCAAGAGATGGCTAGGTTGACTAGAGAGCACGAGCTCATGACTCAAGAGCGAGCTATCTCCGCCTCCAGAGACGCCGCTATTATTGCATTTCTCCAGAAAATCACGGGCCAGACGATTCAACTCCCTCCGCCGCTCAACGTCCACAACGCTCCTCCCCAGCCAGTGCCGCCATCCGTGTCGGTTCAAGTGTCAGCGGCAATGCCACCGCCGCAGCAACAAGTACAACGTCAAATACACCACCAACAGCAGCAGCAGCAGACTCCGAATGCACAGATTATTAGACATCAAATGCAACCCTCTCCTAGTCCCAATCCGACGGATGCATTGGTGGTCGTGCCGGAAAAACAGCTGGCGCTGCTGCATGAGAATGTGGTAGGTAGCGGAGGAGGATTAGAGGCGACGACGTCGTCTTCGAGGTGGCCTAAGGCGGAAGTTCTTGCGCTGATCAAGTTGAGAAGCGGGCTGGAGACGAGGTATCAAGAGGCCGGGCCAAAAGGTCCGCTCTGGGAGGAGATTTCGGCGGGGATGAATAGGATGGGATACAAGAGAAATCCAAAGAGATGCAAAGAGAAATGGGAGAACATCAACAAGTATTTCAAGAAAGTTAAGGAGAGCAACAAGGCCAGGCCGGAAGATGCGAAAACGTGTCCTTATTTCCATGAACTTGATGCTCTGTACCGCAAAAGAATACTCGGTGGCGGAGGAAGCAGCAGCGCCGCATCGGGCAACCAGAGTAGCCAACAGCAACAACAACAACCACCGCCGCAGCAGCTGAAATTGGATTCAGCTACTCAAGGGACACCTGTGCCTGCACCACCAACACAAAGAACAGTAGCAGATCAAGGCACAAATCTGCAAAAGAATCTCTTTGGAGATGGACCTGAAGAAGCAGCCAAGAAGGTAAAGTGATTCCATATGAGTACATCTTACATTTGCTTTAATTTAACTCCGGTGGTTATTTTTAGAATTGCTAAACAAATTTGTTGAACCGGGGAATTTTTACATCATCGAGATTTGTGTCATGATGTTAGTGTAAGAGATATATGCTGATTAGTGTTTTTGCTTCTGAAGCCAGAAGACATTGTGAAGGAGTTGATGGGGCAACAGCAGCAACAACATAATCACAATGCACATGTACTCAACCAACAGCAACAACAACAAGGGGCACAGCAATTAGTAGTGGAAGACTATGATAGAGTTGAGGAAGGAGATAGCGACATTAATCTCGATCAAGATGAAGAGGAGGACGACGACGAAGACGATGAGGAAGAGGATGAAGAAATGGACGGCGAGAGCAGGAAGATGGATTACAAGATTGAGTATCAAAAGCAACAGAACACAGGCCCTTCATCTAATGGGGGAGGCAATGGGGCTCCCTCATTCTTGGCAATGGTTCAATGATCAATGATCTTCATCTTCCATCTTGGCCCGAAATCTGTACAATGTGTACCTATCTACATGTTCAGAAGCTCAAGTAAGATACCTAACATCTGTCTGAGCTTGAAATCCATGATAACTCTTTTACTTCCTCCACTTTCGTTTTCATTGTTCTTCTTCTTCTGTTGTTAAATTTTCTTCCTTTGGTCTCCATAGTCCTACTCTGTTTTTTTTTTGTTGCCCTTCTTCTTCTTCCTTCTTCTTTTTCTACTTCAATTCGGGTAGAGTGTTTAATGTATAGCTTCTCTGAGATGAATTAATATCTTGGAATGGCAGTACTCATCATCATCATTTGTATCAGTTTTTTTTTTTCCAATTTATTGATTTATTGGTGAATAAAAGAACCGTTTTCAAGGAAAAAAAACGGAGAGGGGATTGGATTAAGAACACTGGAAAATAAGCTGCAGCATTTAGCAGCATTACCTTTCATAGTTGTCCTTGGTAAGAGAAATATGAGACACGCAGGAGAAAACAAACAAAGCCCTGCGCGCTGAAAAAGAAAGAGATCAGGGAGAAGTGGACAGTTTCATCATCAGAAGTACAAGCAGAAGCAGATGATTCAGTTTTCAGTTTTTATTTTTCTTTTTCTTTTTGTTTATTACCCTTTTTATTAATTTATTTTGTATGATCTTGGTTAAGTTTTGAGTTCTTTGTAACTTTTTTGCTTAGTTTGAATGAAATGAACAAACTGGGCTCGCTAGAATTCGTCTTCACTATTCACATTCATCTTCATTATTCACATTGTTCGTCAACTACTGTCCTCAATTTTGAATGGTTCAGAAGCATGCATAGAATTCTCAATAAAAAAAAGGGGAGTGGAATTGTCATCCCTTTTATAATTCACACCTCTTTTTCTTTTAATCCTTTGCAAATATGTGTTGGAGATGCATATGAAATTCGAGAAAGGGGGTATGGATTGTAACAAAGGAGGTGTCAATGTCATTCCCAAAGATGATTTAATCGATCATGAAATTGTAGAGATAATTACACAATTTATTGGTGATTTGGAGATGGAAAATTGCAAGTAGAGTAAAGAATAGTGATAAGAAGACGGGTGAGTAAGAAGACAAAGTAGATAAATATGCCAGCTACAAACTAGACGAGATTGCGAGGTGTTGAGCTTTCATCTTTAGAAGACTTGGAGAACATGGTTGCATGGTGGTAGTGCTGGCTACTTGGGTTCTCACCACGTCACATAATAACAGAAGCAAACTTTGTGAGTTGGCATTTGGTGAATAGTTATGACCAAGTATGTGGAGGCTATGCTCTCTCTCTATTGGTCCGCTCTGCATGTTAGAGTTTATCTCATATGGTTACAATGTTATATTTATCGCCTTTGGATCAGAATTCAGATCAGACCGTCCATCAAACCAAACTTCTCAAATATTACCGACGATCAGAAATAATTTGTGATATTAAACTTTTACAAAGATGAGATTTATGTCATAAGGTCTAAGTAATCAATCTAAATAGTGAATAATAAATATAACCCGGAGAAAAGGGTACATTGTTTGTCCCCAAACCATGTGCAAGTTATTGTTTTTTTCTTTAATATCGAACCCACAATCCCACATGCTACACAGCCTATCTTTTTTTCTTTCTCTTCATATATAAGAAAAGGCCATACGAATTCGAGTTATACGGTTATGCGTCTTTCTTTTTTTTTTGAAGTATTCTTGTGTAATAAAAACTTTGAGAATGAAGGATTTTCTCGAGACATGAAAACTTTTAGACGCCCCCATGATTTATAATGTTATTTTTAGAAGAAATGAACGAAATCAGTCTGTCCGAAGACCCACTAGGCGATGCTAGGGTTTTGCCCTTGACTGCGCAACATCTTTCTTCTGGGGAGATCGAGATCGGCTCTTCAATGATTGAGTTTTGCGAGTTTGACTTCTGTCGGCTTACCTTTATGCTTCGCTCGTACGAGGGAGGACATTCGAGTTATCACTAGAATTGTTGGCGTCGTTCTCAGTTGTGGTGCTCGTCCACCATGCTGTTTTGGATGACAACGTCACCCTCGAGAGCAGCGACTGGTCTGGGATAGTAGAGGAGCTCAAGACGGAGGCTAGATCAATCTGTCCTGGAAAGATCAAGGATGGAGCTGGCGTCGCCTGAGGGTTGTCGCTTCTCGGTCCGCTCCGGGACCTGTGGAGTGGAACTGGTTGCAGCGAGGTTTGTGTTTTGTTTCGGTGTTCTGTCGACTTATATGGGCTAAAGGCCCAGGTCTTCGACTACGTGGGCGGAGTCGGGTTGCTCTCAGGGATCGACTAGTTAAGGCTATGAGCGTTTCTGGAGACGACGAGTTCAATCGAAAAGGGGATAATGCTACTCGATTCAGTCGACGACCATAGTGGGTGACAACATCGAGGAGATGTGCGGGTCCTGTGCTCTCTCCTAGGGTAGGGCCCGTTGGGCTAGAACTCTTGGCTTCTTGGGCCATTGCTTTGTTGACCAATCCAAGATGGGTTCTATCCAACTTTTATTCTTTAGGAGTTAGGCTGAGTCTATTTTGGAAGTTGGTCATAGATTCTGGTCTAATTTGGATCAGGATTTGGGATCTCGGTGTTTGGAGTTCCAGGAATAAGGTGTTGGATCCTGTGGCATTTTAACAGTAGGTTTTACCTGCTATTTAGGCGAACATTACCTTGGTCTATCTGTGTTGGTGTTCGTCTTTAGCTGGAGAGGCATGTCCAGATTACTTGGTGTTTTATCTCTTGAACTTTTGTTTGTGAGCTAGTCTAGTCTTCCTAAATTAGTTTAGCAGTAGTCAATTCTCTCGAACATTATAGACGTCTACTGTATACCAATGTTTACTTTTATCAATATAGTGTCACTCATCTTGCTTTGCGTTAAAAAGAATGAAAGTATTCTTGTGTAATAATGAGTTCAGCTCTTCTCTAATCAGTAATCACACAGGCAGCACTTGTAAACTAGCAATCTAGCATGTTACAAAACAGAAGCACATGGGCGCAAAGAGAGAGTGTATGGCTTTTGAATTGGTTGGTGTTGGTTGAAGGTTTTAACATCTTATTTATGTACATCACAGCCCGTATTCTCTCTTCCCTCTTTTTCAATATTCACTTCCCCGTTTCGTAGTTTACCGCCGTAAAAATTATTTCAAGCAATTTTACGGTTTATATCACAAAATCACCTAATCAACGAGGCTGTGAAGTGGAAAGACTGATCGAGAAAGTTACTATTCTCTTTTATCATCACACGGTTGAGATATGTTGTAAGAGCACTTCATTTTTAGTCCTGATTACGAAAGAAGGCGACTTTTTAACATTGATTTAGAATTTAGATATGAGAGTTTCCGCACCTAAAAGCTCTTACCAAATTAATAATCTTTGGTGTTTTTGTAAATGATGTATGTGCAATGAATCTCTCTTCCCATTATTAGGTATTAATAATCCACAAATTTATTGGATCAAAGTGCCACTTTTGAGATATGAATGTAGGTGTTTATGTACATTGATTAATCAAATGATGGGATTTTAGTATAATACGCAATTCAATGATGGGGTCCTTTCTAAGTTTGCCATAAAAACTTGCATTTCACCGATGGGGAGAGGGGAGGAGAGGCTGTGAAAGCTGTGTTGTGGGATGAGATTCCTATCCCTCCTTTACGTATCACGTGTACTGTCCACTTGTCTAGTACGTGGCTACAGAACACAAAAGCCTGTAATCCTCTATTGTAGTGGTGCATCACTTTCTTCTTTCAGCAAAATCATCACCATCACTGAAAGAAAAATACAGAACCTGTCAATTGCTGTTTTCCATTCACAGATTCACCTTCTTTTTTTTCCCTCTTTGAGTTGAGGCCTTGCATTACATATTTGCATGCTAAAGAGAGTGGAATGACAACAAGGCCCTAGAGGGTCTTTTTCTTCTTCTTTCTTTTCTGGTATGTGAATGACAGATTCCTAATGGAAGTAGGTATCCGGCAGACGGCGCCAAATCCATGATCAGCCATCCACAGAAATATATGCCTTAGCAAAGGCGCAGAAATCTACAAGTCTCACTTGAATCAAATGCTGATGCATAGTTGATATTAGAGCCGTTACTCTTTATTACATTGTTCTGTAGTTCTGTACAAGTATAATATAACAAACCTTGCATCAAAATTTATGACGGCCAGTATCACGAAAAAGAAAAAAAACAGAAAAAGAAGGGGTCCATTCTACATGTATATAAAGCTCAAACCGATATGGGAATTTGCTGTGCCTAAGCTTCAAAACAATAATTTGGGATCCAGAGAAAGCGTTACAATGAGTTCCTGAGAAGTTGCAGCGGGAGATTAATCCTAATAATTACAGATGCCCTGTCCTACAATTCCTGCTTACTCTTGGTTTTCTTCATCTTTGCCTTGAACCTTGACTTCACCACGAGTGTTTGTACTGTATTTACAAAGTTCCCGATTGCCATCAAGATTAGTAGTACACCACACAAACTCACCTGCCAAAAAACTTTCCCCATTACAAATGCAATAACCGATATGATCCTTACGTCTTGAGTAAATAACAGAGAGCTGCCCACTTAAAGTATATTCGGAAAACCTTTGTGAAGCACATCCACTTTGGCTTTCCATTTTGAATGACCAAAATGCAGTTAGAAGAGGAAAATGAAAGTTGCCAGAGATATTCTCTTGAAGATTGAAGAGTAGAGTGATGGGTAATTTCCAAAAATAAAGATTTCTGGATTTTCACCATCTATGAGCAGGTTGGTAAAGGGAGTTTACTTTTTAACTTTTAGTTTTTCTTTACAGTAAATGAGATCAGAGAACAAGATCTTAGTACAAATTACCTGCCATTCAGTAACATCCCCGAACAAAGCAGTCTTAAGCAACTGCAGTCCAACATACGCCTCAAAACCCTGAAACAATATGAGATGAGTCTTGCATTCAATAACCAATTCACTTGGCTAACATCGCAAAATCTGATTTGTGAAAGTATACCCCAACTTGAACAAAGCCATGTACTATTCAAGCAAGTGTGCACAATATCGTTTTTATAATGCAACTTGAAGAAACTACTAAGCATTGATTTCTATCACCCATGATCTATAGCCTACTGCATGTCATGCAAAGCCCATAAAAAGGCATCGAGAATTGATATATAAGATAATGCCTGACAAATCATGAGTAAATTGGGTCAACATGTAGCGACAGTTTTATCTATAAATCCCATGAGCTCCAAGCTCAGGTGAGCTGAAGAGTAGGAAACTGGTATATCCTAGTTCCTATCAGAACTTCAAAAAAAATTCCTGACATAAGGTTTTCTCTGCTAAACTTTCAGGACCGATATCAAAGCTTTCTGATTACCTGCATGACAAAAAGTATAGGACATAGAAGCCACAATTGACCATCTACACCAGCTGATTCACCCCAAACAACATCCATCCTATTAGCCTGAAATACAAAAACATAAATATGAACAATACAAAAGGCCACCTTAAACTATTCTTAGCATACAGTAAATTGATGGAATGACACCTTTCCCAATGCAATTCGAGTATACAGTCTCTGCCTTTGATATCTATTTTGTAAAAGCATAGCAACTCCTTGCATCATTGCCCATTGCAGGAAGAGTTGTACCCCTCTCTGCAAACATTTTTAAGCATTCGTCAAAGGTTCTACTTCTATTACTATACAATAGACAAAATTTACCTAAAACCACATGTTACCTGCTTTTGTGCACAATTTGGATGTCCTTGAATATCCCATGTGAGACTAACCATGGCCATAAACATAGCACAATAGTGATGGTATATCCACCTACAAAAGCATTTCAATATCTTTCTTAGAACATGTTGAGCACATTCACAATGGCAGTTAACTAATAGAAATAGATGCCATGCACGACCATTTTCACCAGTTATCCTACTCTTGTGAAGGCTTCATGCAAAGAGTAGCACGCTATTCATATATGGCAGAAACCTTAAAAACAGAAATTTCTGCGTATATACATATTATTAGTTGACTAAAGAATCACATGTACAACCAAACTTGCCATATCCACAAAATTCTGGGCATCTTACAGGTGTCTAAAACTTCTAGCAAACAGTCTATGCTAAGATGAACCAGGAATTCACCATGGCTGGACACCCAAAAAATTAATACATCACCACAAGGCGACTGTTACGATACTCGAGATATGGGAGAATTGACTACATGAGCTGCATTAATGAGGAATAACAGCAAAGAAGAAAAAATGAAACAAGTGAAAAAAGAAAGTGTGCACGTACCATGGACGAATATCACTTCCATTTACTCTCAGTATGTTTTCTCGCAATGACAAGCCAGTGTAGAGGAATAACAACCATGCCTGATAGATTTGAAGTCAAAGTCAAATAATATTGTAATCAAGCATTTAGGCAGAGCTAACAGCACAATCATCATACACAGAAAATTAGAGACTACAACATACCTGGTAAGCCTGAACTGGAAATGTTGGTAAGCATCCATCCCAAATCCAAGATCTCAGAATAAGTAGTGTTGATGGAAAGAGAAGGAACAGCAGGGCAGTTCGATCCTGCTCCAAAGATAATTATCATAAATCAGGGCTTCTCCATCTATGTCACTCAGTGATCCTCACAGTAACAGAAGATGCAGAAGGTGAATATATGAGATGAAGAATAACATAGAGCATAAGAATCTTATAGTTCATCGGGGATACTCTGAGCCATCATCACTTTACATGACTTGTTAACTTGAAAATGAGAATTTACAAGAGGAATTGTTTCAAAACTTAAGGAAGGATCTGATCAACTATAGACTTGGAAGTTGATTCAATCTCAAGGGCCTTCAAGATTGCTTTGGAACTCATAGTGAACTAAAAGATCATTTGATCTGCATGCAGGGCGGAAGTAGATCCTCCAAAAATTCAGAGTACATGAAGCTTCCCAGCTGGTCTATGACAACTTTGACAAGCTAAAACCATAGCTGGGGCAGTTGGAAAAGTAAACGAGAACGTAATGATGTACTTTGGAAATGAAAGTAACCAAAGAATTGGATAAGTGCTATGTCATACTGCCTTAGGATGATTAATCAGTATCTTCACTGAATGTATATACAAGTAATCTCATATGCATTCGAAGCACCAAATTCTGTCGTCACTAGTCTAGTCTAAATAAAGACGACTCAGTTCAATCAACCGACACCTACAAAGAATTTATTCCTACAATCTCCAAAACATTCAGTGCAGAGAGACTCACCCAAAATAGTCTTCAAGATATTTCAAAACCAAACTTGGTACAATTGGCAATAGCAGAGTATCTACGTTGGCTTCATTGTTTGTACCTATATTTAGTCCTAGGCCCGATTCTAAGCACAGATTCTGCACTAAACTTATCTAAACTCAGCCTAACCTATTGACACATACAATGCCAAATGATTCTATTCCTCCAATCTCAAAAACTCTACTTGAAGCACCAGTCTTTGAGTAAAGCGGACAAAGCAAAACAGCAGAACATATTAACACACTCACCCTGTAAGCATTGTATTCCTCTTTAACCTTGAGCTGAATGTCTTTGCTAGAGGAACGCACATTGATAGGACCCAGAAACATCCTCAGAAACCCTCCTGCCACCACAAAATCCCAAACCTTTATATCAACACACATCCAATCAATCAAAACAAAGCCAAAGTCTCAAACTTTGAAATGGGGGGAATAGCTATACCATGAGCTTTGGGAGGAAGAAAAGAACCGGCGTCGCCGTCCGTCAAAACACACGTGGCCCTATGCAAATCCTCCTCCAACTACACAAACCCAAATCAAATCTGATGTCAAAATGTCTCCTTTCTCATATATTGCATGCATCAAAAATAAAAAAAATAAAAATGGAGTCTTGGGGACTTGCCTTGTCGGAGAGCTTGGGATCGAGAGACTTATGGAGAGAGTAGATTTGAGAACGGAGGCGGCGGATGGCGGAATCGAGAGTTTGGGCTCGCTGGCGTAGAGATTGCTCTTCGCTTGAGTTTCGATAGATGAATGAAGAAGCTGAGTCCTGTAAAGCCTTGGCTCCTTCCAGAGCTCTGTTCACTTCGTCTTGTAGAGCTTCCACACTACTACTATTGTTCAAAGAGCTGCTGCTGCTGCTTCTCTTGTTGTCATCTCCCATCTTGGGTTTCAGTGTCTGTCTGATTGATTGATAGATTGATTGATTGATGTTGAATCGTCCTCAGGTTTTTAGGGAGATTTGGTGGGGGCTTTGGTTTCAATCTAAGATACTAGTAGTAGTACTGAAACTCACAACAACACAACTCCCTAAACTCTTGAGAGAGAGAGAGAGAGAGAGAGACAGAGAGCGTTCAGAGTCCACAAAAACGAATACGTGTGTGGTGCTCTTGTTTTGGAATGTGTATTCTAGATTTCTAGTTTATATGTTGCATGCACACATGCGCACGCCCGCACACTTGGTGACTTGGGTTAGCCAAGTGCCCTCCTCCCCAGTCTGCCCGTTACACCGAGGCATATCATATATTATTATACCATTGTGTTTTATTTTCTACAACAAATGTTTATGGTCAAAAATAATAATAATTATTATTATGATGATGTCTATTGTCTAGTACACGAATCAGGAAAATATTACTAAAAGGGGAAATTGATTAGTTTATGTAAATTGATGGAAGGGTCACGATGACAGAGAAATTCAACACAGAAGAACCTCTTGTTTATGGAGAGAAAATCTATCTAAATTGATCAAAATGAATGATGTTGTCACTTCTAACTGAAAGTGAAATCAAAGCAAGAGGGTAAGAGTTAGATTCGGAACAAGATTGTATTATAATAAAAAAAATTATAATGATTGTTAATTAGTTGTTAATTAGTCGCGTCGTTGATGAATTTTTTATTGGGCAAAAATTTGATGTGACATTCATCACGGAAATTGTAGAGTATTTTATTTCGAACTCGTGAGAATTTTCGGAAAATTTTTCGGATATACGAGCTATTTATTATGTTTTTCGGAAGTTTTAATTTTCGAATAAGTATCGCGATATTTATCAGAAGTTATCATAATGGAAAAATCGAAAAGAAACTTTTTTTATCAGTTAATTATCGGTCGTACAACGCGATAAAGTTGAATAATAGCCGTTGATCGTTTAAGGAGTTTCCCCCTATAAATAGCAAGTTTCTGAAAATAGCCGAATTACCCGTTTTAGAAAGTCAGAAATTGTTTTGTTGACCCGTCGTTGACCCGACCCGGTTTGAACCCGTTTCTTGACCCGTCGGATTTCGACTTTGTTGCTGAAAAATAAGGTATGGTTTTGAAGCTCTAAACCTATACTGTTTATTGATGTATGTTTGGTGAAGTTTTGGGTGATTTGGTGTTCGAATTGTTAAAGGGAAGTATGGGGATTTCAAGTTCGATGGTGATGGTGGTTCCGGCGTGTTTCCGGCAAGGTAAGTGGATGATTTGAACTGGGTTTGGTCCAAGGATGGAAACCCCTTTGAGTCTGGTGGCCGAAAAGCCTCAATGACGTCGAATTCGGTCGGAGAATTTTTCCTGCCGATTTTCGACCCGTGGGCTTTCGAGGGGTTTTCCGGTCAATCTAGCCGGAATTGGGTGAAGTCGTAGTTATGAAAATGATTGGGATTGAGGAGATCTACAGTTTGGTGGGTCGAATGCTACCATCGGAGCTAGTTTACTGGGAGGCGAGTGGGGCTCACGCGCCACCGCTCACGGCGAAGCTCCAGCGAGGGTATATTTCGATTTGTAGAGGGGGTTTCTGAGACCGTTTTAAAGTCAATTTTGTATCGTTTTACGTATATTGATATCCTATACACTTTATTTTCAGGGCGTCGCGACCGTGACCCCAGTGTGGGCGATACATCCGGATCACAGCAGTAGCCATATACAGTGAGTGAACGTTTATTTATTTTCACATTTGCTGCGAGATCATGTTTACACAGATTTACAGTCTCCTATATTTTATTACAGTCGAGTTTGGAGGTATATTTGTGATGGTTTTATTTTCAGCATTGATGCTTTGACTAGTTGGTTGATCATTGACTAGTCGGGTCAGACCGGGTTAGGACGAACATTCTGTCGACCCAGATCGTTTCGGGTTAGGACAAACACCCTAAGTGTCCACCTTTATATTTTATTCAGTTTATTATTTTGAACTTGCATGATTTCACAGAAATCAGCAGGAAGGCACATATAAAATATTTTACTGTTTTACACTGATTATGAGTTTTTGTCCACTCACGCTAACGTTTTTATGTTTTTATATGCCTTTCCCTAGGCCATTCAGTTTTTTGTGCCCAGGTTGCGGTGCTTCTTCTAAGTTGAATTTTGATCCCCTAAGGCTTTGAGTCCACCAGATTGTCATACATTTCTATAGGTTTCGACTCACTAGCAATGTATTTTCATATGTTTTATTCTACTCCTAGAAGTCGCTCTGAACACTAGTGTTGTAAATATTTTCCAGTATTGGTTGTGAATTGATACTATTGCTAGATTATGATTTTTCAGTTCATGTATTATTGTTCGAGCATTTTAATTAATTTACTTTTCGCTCTTTATGTAGAAATCTGGATGGATATTGGTGGTCCACGATATTGTTTGTGGGAAATTCGATGTGTGATTTTCTTGCAGGTTTCTGGTAGTCCACTTCGTAGAGGAAACTATGTTAATTTTTTTACAGAAATCCGTGGTTTAAGTCTTGTCATTAGGATGTGATCCTAGATTACTAGTTAATCTAAGGCTGGGTTGTTACGACCCAGAACAAGATTAACACTATACTCAGGAACTTTGCGATAATCGTTAATTAATTGTTAATTGGTCGCATCGCTAATGAATTTTTCACTGGGCGAGAAATTGACGTGACATTCTTTATGGGATTTGTAGAGTATTTTATTTCGAGCTCGTGAGAATTTTCGGAGAATTTTCCGGATGTGAGAGCTATTTATTATGTTTTTCGTAAGTTTTTATTTTCGGATAAGTATCGTGATGTTTATCAGAAGTTATTGTAATGGAATATCGAAAAGAAAATCATTTTTTTATCGGTTAATTATTGGCGGTACGATCGCGATAAAGTCGAATAATAGCCGCTGATCGTTTGAGGAGGTTCCCCTTATAAATAGCGAGTTTCCGAAATTAGTTGAACTACCTGATTTAGAAAGTCAGAATTTTGTACTGTTGACCTGACCCGTTGACCTGACCTACATTCAACCCGAATCGTGACCCTCCAGATAAATGGTCGTCCGACCACCATTTCCAGTGCTCAAGGTAAGGAAATTCATCTTCTCAGTGTTGTGATTGTGTTTATGGGGAGAATTTGAGGATTTGATGAGGTTTGGAGGTGGTTTGGAACTGGGTTGTTTAACCTGTGGGGTGTTGCCATCGTTGATGACGCTTCGACGAGTATTGGTGACAGTGGAGTAGGGGTTTTTGTCGTGGACTACGAGGAGTCGATTGAGACAGGTTTCGAGAGCTATTGTGGAGCGTGGCTGGCATTTTGACGCCGGAAAGAATTTTTCCGGAGATGTGTTCCACCGCCTTTCGGTCTCGATTCCGGCTAAACGCGGCAGAATTGGAGGAAGCCATAGTTATGAAAATGAATTGGCTTGAGGATATCTAGAGTTTGGTGGGTCGAACACTCCAATCGAAACAAGATCGACGGAGGGGCATGTGGCTCACACGGCGGATCTCTGGCGAGGGAGTTTCTGGGTTCATTTTAAAACCGATTTTGTATCGTTTTGCGTATATTGATGTCATATATACTATATTTTCAGGATGTCGTGACCGTGACCCCAATGAGGGTGATACATCCAGATCACAGCAGTAGCCACAAACTATGAGTGGACGTTTATTTATTTTTACAGTTGTTGCGAGTTCATGTATACGCAGATTTATAGTCTCCTGTATTTTATTACAGTCGATTTTGGAAGTATGTTTGTGATGGTTTTATTTTTTGCATCGATGTTTTGACTAGTCGGCTAATCACTGACTAGTTGGGTCATACCGGATTAGGACAAATACCCTGTCGACCGAGATCGCCTCGGGTTAAGACAAACACCCTGAGTGCCCACCTCTATATTTTATTCAGTTTATTAATTTAAACTCGCATGATTTCACAGAAGTCAGCGGAAATGCACAAATAGAATATGTTACTATTTTACACTGATTTTGAGTTTTTGTCCACTTGCGCTAACCCTTTATGTTTTTATTTGCCTTTCCCTGAGCCTTTCAGTTTTCCGTGCCCAAGTTGCAGTGCTTCTCCCGAGCTGGATTTTGATCTTCAGAGGCTTTGAGTCTACCAGATTGTTATACCTTTCTGTAGGTTTCGGCCCACTAGCAGTGTCATTTCATATGCTTCATTTTGTCCCTAGAAGTCGCTCTGAACATTAGTGTTGTAAATAGTTTCAGTTTTAGTTGTGAATTAATAGTATTGCTGGATTATGAATTTTTAGTTTATGTAATACTGTTCCAGCATTTTAGTTAATTTACTTTTCGCATATTATTGAGAAATCCGGATGGACATCGGTTGTCCACGGTATTGTTTGTGGGAAATCCGAACTGTGATTTTCTTGCAGGTTTCTGGTAATCCACTTCGTAGATGAAATTATGTCAAAAAATTTACAGAAATTCATGGTTTAAGTCTTCTTGTTAGGGCGTGATCCTAGATTACTAGTTAATCTAGGGTTGGGTCCTTTCATGGGTCCTTTCATTAAGTCTATATCAATCACTGGATCCTCCACGAGGAAAAACTCAAAATCCATCATAGTATTTTTTTTTTTTGAAATGAAAATCCATCATTGTATGGTGTTAATGTAATTGCAGCATGATAAAGCCTCATAGAAGAACTAGTGTCGAATGATTCCTAGTGGTTTTTAGTTAGCCTCTACCACACTCAAGTAGAAATAGACAAAAACCATGGCAGCTCTCGGGTTAGGGTTTAGCGTCGCCGGTGCAAACTCTCTATTTTCTCGTGCTCCGCCTCTCTGAGGTCGAAGATTTGTGCACAACGTCATATGGCTAGGGTTTTTAGGTGAGCTTGTTCACGTCGACTCTTCGTTTCCCCCGTTCTCTCTCTTGTTCCTATTGTTTTCTTTGGTTTTCACCAGGTTTGTCTCAGTACGATGGTAGCCGATGGTGGTAGAGGCTACGGCGTCGTGATCTCCGGTTCTGGCCTACAAAAGGGTCGCGTCGGTGGCGGTTGGCTTTATGATGGTGGCCTAGAATCGAGGAACATAAGGGTTCCCAAGTCCCTTAATGTGTTGAATGTTGACTGGCGTCGTCCTCGTGTGGTGGGGTTTGATGGTGTAATGTTCCGACCTGTGGGGTTCGACCCTAGCGGTCGTTGGAAGATTTATACCCTCACACTTAGTGAGTTAGGAACTAACTCATAAGTGTAAGAATGGTCTTCACCCTCAAGTATAAGGGGACAAGTAATAATATAGAAAAAGAAATCGAGTGTCGAACCCACGAGGATTAAGCACTTAGATTCCTTAGCTCGAAGTGAAAAACACAAAGACTACGACTCATTAGAAAATACTTGACACTAAAAGGAAATAAAATGTGAAAATGAATCTCACACTACTAAGTCCTTTGGAGACTTAGCATTGCAAGGGATGATGCAATTACGGTGAGTGATTATATGAGTTGATTGATTAATTAACTAACTAAATGAAGTGAAAACATAAAGTAAAACAAAACAAAGGAAATGTTTGGTCGGCTAGAGATATCGCCACTAACCAATTCAATGTACCAACAGTGTCCAAGTTATGAGTTAGTTCGGTTCACATGCGCTTGTCCAACTTGTGATCATTCCGAATCACTATTGGTTGTGAATCGAATCTCTTAGGCCATTAGAGCACTAGAAGTGTTCGGCCCAATATTAAAATATAAAGCAAACCAAAACTAGAATGCAACTCAATTGTAAATCGTATCATAATCATACCACATGCCTAATGAGTTCAATATGTGTTCACTTATGATGAATCTGAATGACTTTCCTTCCTAAGTCCCTATTAGAGAACATAGAAGTAAGTTCTAATGACTTTTTTAATCCACACCATTTAGAACATGAATTAGAAGAAGTAACAAGTAGCTACAAAGCCCATTTAAGTTAATGTAAGCTTGACTGAAGCTCCTTGAATCATTCGGACTTCAAGAAGGCTTCCGTCCATGCTCAAGCCAAATGGAAACCAAACCTTAGGCTTATCCTTTTAAGTAGGGGCGGAGCCAGGATTTTAATTCAGGAGGGGCCTTTAAAAAAATATATAAATATACCAATAACGAATTTAGACTCAAAAACTTGATGAGCGAAGAAAAAAATCATAATGGATGAAAAAACTTGATGAAAATGTCAGCTTCTTCTCAGCCTTTTTCTTTATGGAGATAAAAAAAACCTTAACATGTGTGATATGATGTTCATTTAAGCAGCAACAAAAATGCCATTTCAATAATAAAAAAAAGACAACAACAAAAAGAGCATGCAAGTTTTGAATTGATAGTTTGAAAGGATAAGAGAACACAAAATGTTATAAAAATTATGGAATTGGGGATTTGAACTCAAGACCTCTCTAATGAAAAAATGATCATCTACCACTGGACCAGTTTACAATTCATGCAATTGTTGAACACAAATTATACTTAATTGAATTTCAGGAGGGGCCTGGGCCTTCCCTGGCCTCCATGTGGCTCCGTGCATGCTTTTAAGTGTAGACCTAAGTCATGTTTTCATGCTTATCTTCCTTAGGTGAGTGACTAATTTACTTAGGTTCATCTTTAGCTTCCATAAACACATCTCAACTTAGTCATGGCCAATACATGAATATGAAAACATTGAATCAAGCCCAAATATACAAACTACCACAATCACATCACAAGCTATCAAAATCATTCACAACATGTAATAAACTAAACTAAACCAAATTCAAATCCATAACTCAAAACATAGTTGTATGTACATCAAATTGGCTAAGGCTAAGCCCTAACTTTCCAAAAGACAACTACTCACTACCCATAACTAAGATAGAGTATAGATACATAAATTAGAGATAAATAGGATAAGAGATAACCAAAGAGTCCAAAAATCTCCAAGCTCTTCAAGCTCTCATTCCTTTCTTGCTCCAAAAATGCTCATATGCTCCAGGAACTTGAGTCACCCATCTTAGGCTTAGGAGAAGATGGTGTAGATGGAAGTATGGTAGTGGTGATGGAGATTTTCAAGTCTTTTGGTGGTGCTAATGGGTATAGATATGGATGGAGGCCTAAGAGAGAGACTAAAACTATGAAAAACTAAGAAATGAGGTGAGTTGTATGTGGGTGCCAAGGGGAGCTCGAATTTGGGCTGAATGGGGAGGCAAATATAGACCCTTAGATGATAGGAAATGGTGAGATGGAAGATCTAAAGGTTAACTTTGAATTAGGGAGACTATAATCTACTATTTTAGGCTATGGAAGGTTAAACTCCAAAATGGTGACATCATGCGGTCCAACTTCTTATATTTCTCTCCAAATCAGATTGGTAAGCATAGATGGGCTCAATGGGCCTCCATTGGGTTGGACTCCATGTGATTAGGCCGGCTAAGGTGGGTTGTCCTGCTGTGGCAAATTCTGGAGGATTCCGGGCAACTTCCGGTGAAACTATTTCGTCATTTTCCCAAAGTTGCTCCAAATTCTCTCTTGACCTCAGAAATGTATACGTCTTTTCCAATAAGTATCTAATTCTTCATATTTAATACATTTCCGAGCCGACTCCACATTTCCTAACAAGAACATGAAACGTCATAAGAACAATGGTTTATTCATAGAAAATAAGCTATAAGCATAAAATTATGAGCGTAATAGGCACATAACTATGTGCCTAACAGTCGTACGTGGTGGCGGCAGCAGGTCACTGTGGGATGTCTTTGGTCGGCGACACAACAAGACAGTCTTGATTTGGATCCCAGAATTTCAACCGGGTCGGAGCCTTCATGTCTCAACCCACATCCTCTCTTGGGGTTTGGGCTTGGGCTGCTTGGAGATCTAAGGACTGGGTCTTTATTTTGGACTCAGTGGATATTTTGGGTTGGGCCACTTCCAATGGGCTATCTTCCTCATATGGATCACATAGACTACTTTACTCTTCATATGGGTTATTTGGTTGTCTAGTTTTATGGTCTAAGTCTTCCTTGTCCCTCGGCATGGGATCCGGGATGTACTTTCGTAACATAGAGGGTTCCTAGCTAATTAAGGAGTATGGTGCGTCTAAAATTTTGACAGTTATTTGTGCTACTCTGGTTATTAGTCTAGGGCCTGTGTGTCATATAGTTAACCCAAGTGTAGTGGTACGATAAAATTTCTCTCTTTAGTGTGCCGGATAATCCGGTGGAATTCTGTATTGCTATCGACTTTGTTCCTATAGTGGATAATTTTTTCGCTCCCTAAAAAAAATAGAAGAACTAGTGTCATGTTGGCTGTCAAGAGCAAAGCTAAGTTGCAACTTTTGTATTCTTTGTTGTCGATAGAACTTAGCAACTCTTGTATTCTTTGTTGTCGATAGATCCTTGGGCAGGGAGATGAGTTATTTTTGGTCGCATTTATTTATTTATTTTCAGTTGCTTTTTTATTTAAAAATTACTCTAACAATTTTAAACTAACTTCACCACATGATATTAGATTTGGTACATCTATTCTCACCTCCAAAATTAATATTCGCACCGCCCTACTATTTATACCTCCATTTTACTTTTTAAATACTAAATAAAGCTAAGTACACCTCCTCATTTTTACTAAAATATCCTATGCTCCTAAAAACTACAAGCTCCATCGCTGGCCTCCTCCCTTGCATGAAGTCCTCACCGCCGCCGATCACCTTGAAGTCACCGGAATTCGTACACCACCGCTAGAGCACCTTCGCCGTCGCCAGATTTTGCTTTCTTACTTCAGACTTCTTTTCAGCGAAGTTTTCATTCCGAGCATAACACCCTCGAGGTAAATTTCAAGTTATTCAATTTAGAATTAAGTTGCAAAACTTAATTACCACAACACCTTAGATCTAGGTCTAGATTTAGGTTTAAATATCGTAAATTTTCTTTTGCCTCTAGTTCCTATGGATTATTGCAGGTATGAGTGAGTGAAGGATTAAATCCTCCTCCTCAAAGTTTAAACAACAGTGACGGTCCTGGGGGGGGGGGGGGGGTCACGGTGTACATGAAAAAAAAGGGAAGTCGATATTTTGTGACTCTAAGTAAGTCACGGTTTTATGGGATGTGGTATGAAACCACTGGTTATCGCATCGATACTTGTGACCATATATCAATGGATCATGTCTTCTTATTCCCTAAACTTGATTAGTGATTGTGGTTTTTTGTCGGTAAACTAATTTTATCTCTTGTCTTTTGTAGGTGACTCAGTGACTGAGCCAGCGAGGCCAGAATTTGACATCCTTGATCTTCAAGGAGCATATTACCATAGGTGGATCTCGGATGTGAGGAATACTCTCGTCGGTAAAAGACTCATCGACACCATCAAATCACTACCATCAAGCACTCAAGCCGATGACGACACTGTAGCCTATAAAATTCAAGCTCTCATGTTTCTTCGAAGACATATTCATTTTGCTTTAAGGAAGCAATACTTGCTAAAGGACGACCCCGCAGATTTGTAGGTGACTTTGCAAGAACGGTTCAACAATGTGCATGACGCACAATATGATCATTTTTCCCTTCGACCAAGCTTTTATTTTACCCAAGAGATTTTTGTTTGCTTGGTAAGGTTTTTAGTGAGGCAACATGTTATGCATCATACATTAGGATCGCGACACAGGGGGAGTGTTTAAGGGAATAATCTTCCTGGTATCTCGGTGTGTATCTTGTCCTAATTAGAGTAGATATAAAGATTCTTTGAATCCCTGAATTACTGGGAGATTTATTGTATCAAATTGTAATGCCTATTTAAATGTCATCTATCAATGAATAAAGTACAGTTTCAGATCTATCTACTTGCGTATCTCATTTATCCTTTAACATATATCAGTATTGGAGTTAAGTTTTTCATTCTTAATTGTTATTGTAAGTTGGCTCCATAAAGTTGGATCAATTCAATGCCCTATCCTTGCCAGAAGGTATATCAAATTGGTACCTCTTACATATACCAAAAGATCGAAGGAGGGATTATGTGGGAAACTGATGTGGCTGATGCTCAATCATTGCGTTTAGACTAAGAAGATGTTGAAGACTAACGTAAAAAAATAAGTAGGAATTGGATAATGATAACTCTTAATTAAAGCCTTGAGGTAGAAGAAAGATGAGTTGAAAATGAAGATTCAGTGTTTTTTTTAATCTATTATATTTGTCCTTAATTGTCTTTTTTTTAGAAATTAAAAAAGTCAACAACAGTTGAAAAAAAAATTTAGAGACGTGATAATCGATTTTAAATGTGTGAATAGACAAATTCTATTAGAAATTTATGTAGTGGAGAGCAGGTCACCACAAGCAAAATAAACTATCACTTCAAAATTAGTTATACTGTCTTTAGACTTTTAGTGGCATTTGAGAAGAAAAAAAAATGAAAAATACCAATAAATCAATTTGCTAGATTAAAGTTGGTCGGACCCTTCATTGATGATGGACTGTTCTGAAGGTCATACCGGGTCTGTTGAATTTGATTTGGCAGTGACAGTTGAATGTTGTGATATGAATAGAAGCCCAACCTACTTCTAGCCTTGGCTGACCTAACTTACACCACACAGGTCACACATCAAATCAGCACTTTCCAGAACCATAGTAATTGCCTAATATGTATTCATGTATCACCAAAACCTGGATACTGGATTAGTCTGGAACTCACTTTGCTATTATTTGAACCTAAATTTGGCCCATTTTGAGTCAACATTGCTTTCTTGAGTTCCAGTTACAGTATCACTACAGTACATGTATGCCTTTACTTACCATATGAGCAAGAAATGAATGATATCAGGAAGTCAAAATGTACAAGACACCAGGACAACGCGAACTGTGACAATTGTGTGTGTTGTTATTTTGTTTTGACACTGAAAATTGATTTTGTTAGCTGTTTCCAAACTTTGGTATCAAGATTCAACCAGCGTCGTCTAAATCTTGATAGCAATAATCAAAGAATGCCTTTTCTGTGGAAGTAAAAGTAGCATGAGTGACCAGTTCTACAATGCATAATCAATGAGCAAAACTAACCCCTTTCTCAATTAGATGCATAGAATATTCGTTTACAAAATCCGAGATGATAATAACATGGTGATGATGATGATAGAGCAAAAATAGAAACAGAAACAAAAGGAGGGTAGACTGTCCAGCTTAAGAAAAAAGAATACTACTACTACTACTACAAGTCTACTAGCTTTGCTTCTTAGCTTCACCTGTCCAGTAAGTTTTGACAGCAACTAGAATTTTTTCTGGATTGAAAGGTCCACTTTCATGGTCCATAATTTGACTCTTCCACCTCATACCATCTGTAATGGCCTTTACCTTCACAAGTATCTCCACAGTATCCCTAAATATAACAGTTCCTTCTGGCCTCAGAATTCTGTCCATCTCCAGCAATATGTATGTAATATCACACCTTCAAGAACATATACATGCATAACATATTAGATATAAACATCAGAAATTATGATACCAAAGGTAAATTCACTAAATTGCAATGTAGCAAGTTGTACCTGTCTTGATATATACTGAAGACACCACCAGCATGGATGATATCGTAAGTTCTGGGATATGTCGAAAATGCTTCACACCAGTCCTGGTAGGTACCAATGAAACCTCTTTCATAAATCACACCAAGAGTGTCCTGGTTTGTACTGGCAGGGACTGTGTTCATAACCCAGACTGGGTATTTCGACACTGCTGCAGCAAATCCACCAAGGTAAGCATTCATGTCCATTACATTCCGATACCTTCCTTTAGAGATTGGTATATAGCGCTTGTAATGTTCGACCCTGTCCTTCCAAAGATCATTGTCCTCTTTAAATTTCTCGGGGGTGATTCCTGGTATCGAACCACTGCTGATTCTAGGAGGGATGGCGAATGCACGCTCAGGCCACTTCTCCAATGCCCCACCAGCCACATCATTTGGATTGTTTGCCTCTGGTAGAGGTGTAATGCAAGCTTCCAGGTTTCTATCCCTTTTAAGCACAATAAACAGAATCAACTACATGATCATTTTTGTCTACCAAATCAAATTAAATGAAGTATCTTGAACGAAAATCAGGCAGTATTAGTACCAAGACATATCTGGATTGTCTGATTTGCATATATGTGGTGTTTTTTGGACCTTCCTGCTTCTGATGCATTCAAGGTGATTGAGGGGTTTTTGAAAGATAGCAAGGTCATTCTTCTGAATCACTTTCTTCCAGCACAAGCTCTTTGCAACGGCCTCAATGGCGTCTTGCTCTTGTTTCAAGTCTTCTTGGGTTCTCTCCCATCCTCTCCAGTGTCTTTTCCAGTTAATAGGGGGCCCAGAAAGAATCCAGTAGCCACCCGGCCTTAGAACTCTGTCCACTTCAATCAGATACAAACCATCTGCTCAAAGTAATAATAAAATTCACATGTGAGAAAGTATTGATCAATTTTACACTTCTCAGAAACTTGTACATTTCAAGACAGAGGGTGACCATCCTACTGAAAATATGAAGCTGCTAGGTAATGTTAATTACTTGTATTACTTGTATACGACCTGATCAATTTTCCAACTATTAATCAATAATAACATTCTGTACATTCATCTTTAAAGAGTTAGATGGACAGCTTACCATAATTCATCCACGGTATCAAGCAGCGAGAACAATGAGCCATATCGAAAGCCCTAGCTGGGTACGGAAGCCTCTTTGATGCCATGACACCAATCATAGCAGGAACTCCCCTCTCCAATGCAAACTGGACCTGCGCAGCATGCGTATCTCTTGGAGCAAAAGACATTGCCAAGATATTCCTCTTGAGCAAGTAAGCACCCCAACTTGCAACCTAAGTAAATTGACAATTATAAGTCCATTAGCATTCACAAGTGAGATATGAACTCCAAGTGTTAAAATGTTACTTACACCACAGCCTGTGTCAATTGCAGTTCTGATTTGACCTTTTGTAAGAGGAATGAGCTCATTAATGTCATCAATATAAGCATCAGCTCCTCTAGGAAACATGGTGCCTCCACCAGGGAATCTAAACCTGTCACCCTCAACTTGAATCCAATTCTGAACAGCTTTCTCAATACTGAGCTCCCTGTGAGGAATGTTGTCATACCACGCAAAATCCCGGCTTTGAGGCCACTGGAAAGGAGTCTTGTACTTTGGCGGAGCAGGAATCAAGCAGAGAAGCTGTTCTTCCTTGGTAGGACAATGCCGCTCTCTGTACTTCAACATTTTCCTGTCGAATTTTCTCCCCCTATTTGGATCCTGGCAAGGAGTGTATTCACTGTATGTCATGTCACACGGTGGGAACGTCTGGACTGCGTCGGTTTTGTTGATCTCCACTTGGTGGTGGCTTTCAAAATCCAAGTGCAGTGAACCAGGATCCGTTGTGGCATTGGAGGAGCTCTTCTGTTGAGCTGAAACTTCATCACAGCCAACCCGGTTATAGAGCTCAGACCGATTGACGGTGGTAGAAGTGGTCTGCCAAGCTCCTAAGCAGTAACACACTATGCAAAGTGCACTAACCCCAAAGATCCATGTAAGCCTCTTCTTCTTAGATTCAAGCTGGTGGTGCTTTGGTGATCCACCACTATAATCCCTGGCCATTTTTATTCTCTGCACAATCAAAACATAAACAACAAACTACTATAGCCATCATCCATCAACAACACACTGTTATAGTCAATCATCAATCAACAACGTCAAAGATTGCCGCTTTAATCACAAATGCTAAACCAACCCCACATACAATCATTAACCAACCTCACCCTACCACACACTTTAATTTCAAACATCAATATCACACTCTTAACTAGCAAACAAGAACAAAGATCCAATCTTTACCACGCCTAATCTATCCCCACATGAATCTATCTCCTCATCTCGTTTCAAAATCATATTACAAAACCAAAAACAAGAAAAAATTTCACAGAGATCCAAACACCGAAACACCAAAGCTACAAGATCCCAATGAAGCAAAACTCAACAATGAAACCAAGAAAACCAAAAAAAGGAACCACCAAATGTACCGAATTTCCAGCAACACGAGCTGAAACTAAAACCAAACTCACATAAGCCACTTCTGGTTTCTTAAGCTTCTCCTTTTCTCTGTTTTCTATTATTCTTTGCTTGTTTCTGACCCCAAAAAGCTTCTTCTTATCATGAAACCACAAAAAAGACCCTTAATCCCAAGCCAGTGGATTCTCAAGCAAACCCACAGAGAGCGCGTAGAATCGTATATAATAGAAGCAACTGGAAAAAGGGTATCTATCCAAAACAAACTCACAGACACAGTACTAGTACTACTAGTATTTCTATAAACAAAGAAAACAAAAAAAGGCTCTGCCTTTTTTTATTACCTGAGAGGCAAAAAAATCTCAAACCAAGGGCAAGGCTTGTGTACTCTCTGACTACAACTCCCTCACATAGAGCCGCAGAGGTGATACCTTTTTTTTTTTTTTATCTCAACTCAGATTTGTTTCCATAGAAGAAGAGAAAAACAAAAAAAAAATCACAGTGAGGGGAAAGATCTAAAGCTCTCTCTATAATAGTACTGATGAATTGTTAGAAGGGTCCTCCGCGATTACTGGAACAGATCAAGTGGTGATTGGTTAACAGTGGAGTCGGTTTGCAACAGCTACGCATTTCCCTTTTTTGTTTGTTTGTTTGTAAAATGTGAAATGGTAAAGAGGTAAATGAGAAGAAAATGGAGTTTTTGCAGAGAGGCTCAGTTTGTTATTGGGGGCTTAATTTTTAAGGGCTTTGAGGGTTCCCCAATTCCTCTTTGTTTGTACCTAAAAATAGAGTGAGAAGAGTAATTAAGGGACTCTCTTTTCCCTAAAAAACGGCATTTGCGGCCTTCATAGAAGAGAAGAGGCTGACCAGCCTCAAATTTCTCCTCTCCCATGCAAGTTACGCCATCTTTCTCTTGACCAGATACACAAAAGTCATCATCTTTCTCAAAGTTTCCTGCTTTATTTATTTTTTCATCATCTTGTGAAGTGAGAGCAATTATTTCACTATCTTTTGGATTTCAAATTCGATATGTATTATTAGTATATATATATATATCGAAAAATAACGAGACGGATGGACTAGTTCGGACTGCATCACTCTATTTTAAAAACTTAATTAGTATGAATCTAACTGATTAAAATACAAACTAGCTAATAAAATTTATGTGGTTTTATTGGTTCCTGAGAATCCAACCAAAGTTCTAAAAGCTCTGACAAAAATGACGTGACAGTGTTTAATATTATTTGAAGCCATTGGCCAAAGTAAATTAAGCTGTAGTTGATCTGGGCTGCATAAGATTGCTAAACAATCCAACCCAGAATAGAATAATAGGGTTGCTCGAATCTCAGAACACTTGTTCTTCCGAACTCAAATGGGCGGTGGTTGAAGACTTGAAGAAAGGGCTGTGAATATTTTTAACTAATGGAGTGAGCCTTTGCAGAGTAAGTGTAAAGCGTCGACGGATAATACAAAAATGTGTACGTGCAGAGAGAGTAATAGAAGTTTGCCATTATTGTTGGAGAAAGAAAATTTTTAGAGAGGAATTGGAAGTTTGGCTTTGCAGAGGGGAGATCACGTGAAGCTCATCAATGGGCAGAGATTTATGTTTCTTACTCGTGATGATAATGCTATCTGGGGTCAAGTCCACTTCAGCTATATATGCTATCTTCTAATTTTAGTTGCATTATTTATCAAAATTCAAATGTAGGACCTTGATGCTTTAATAAAAATCCCATGTCAATTGTATATAGAAATTCTAACGTTTTGTAGCTGAAAGAGTACGGATTGATTTCCTATTTTTCATTGTAAAATTTAGCAAAATGTCCCTAGTTCGATTCATAGAAAAAGTGAAAAAAATTATTGACCCGGTAATCTTGACAAGGCCGGGAGGGAAGGGGAGATTGCACATTGTCACATTCCCCTCGTAATAGTGAAGGTCAAAGATAGTAATTTTAGTATTGTGATAGTTTAATTGGGAAGATCACAATCTGCTCCCTTAAATGAAGACACTTGTGGAGTCTCATGTGGAGAGAGCACTTAGCATGCAGTTGGATGAACAAGAGATTTAAACCAAGGCATCTAGCAAGACGAAGAAGAGTGTGACTGGTCAATCTGTCATGCTTGTTGCAGCAGCATAATAACCCCCAGCTAAGCTAAGATGGCGACCTGCCTCTACGTAGTACGTACTCAGCTGAGTCAGCTCATCAAAGCTATACCCACCTCCCTCCCCCATTCATGTTCTGTGGTCAAAAGTAGTGTTTCTCTTTCTCGACCTTTTTCCTCATTCATTATCATTTTCTCCCTCTCGTAATTCCATAGCAAATTGCCCATAAGTAACATGATTGTCAGTGATAAGGATCGAAGTATACAAGTTTGCCCATTCTCATGAAAAGTAGAAAAAGTCATCTACATGGTCTGAATTTTAAAAAGAAAAAAATCATCCGTAGGAATCTGAATTTTAAAGGAAAAAAATCACCTTCAGGACCTTGAACTTTAAAAACTATCAAAGTGATGTCCAAACTTTTAAAATCATAGCCACGTCATGTCTACCATCAATTTTCGTCAATACTCTATTTATAATGATGACGTAACACTTTTTTTTTCAAAAAAGAGGGAAAAAGATTGTAATATACCCTTTTGATTTTTTATTTTTTAATTTAATTTAATATATTTTTTTCCTTTCATTTTCTCTTCTTTTCTGTTTTATTTTTATTTTTTCCCTTTATTTCTCTCTCTATCTTGAATTTCTCCCTATCCTCTTCATCTCACACTCGTCGGCGAGATCGTCGGAGAGGAACCACCTAAAACGTTATCTAATTAAGTGATTTCTAAAAATCGTTCTGATTTTTAATTTTTTTTTCTTTTTTCGATCCTTTATTTCTCTCTCTCCTGATTTTCTCTCTATGCTCTCCATATCTTACTCGTCGTCGAACTGGCTCGAGGTGAACCACCCAAAATGTTATCGATTAACTAAGTCTATCAGGAATATCACTCTCTAACTATGTGATTTTGAATACCCAAAAAATTTATAAACTATTTGTATTATTATTCTGATAAAATTTAAGTCTCAATCGAACTAAGTCCAATTGATTCGAGAACCTCTTCAATGTGATCAGTACATAATTACAAACAAAACGATATTAAACATCTGCTAAAACACATCAGCCAGATGCACCGTCATAAACGATTGTCGACGTTGGCGCTCCAAGTTCCGGCGACCAGAAATCAAACATGTCCAAAATTAACCCAACAACAACTTTCTCAACTACACCTAAGTCCAATTCCAAATAGAACTTACTGGATTACTTTTTGAATCCAATAACACCCAAAAATCCTCAAATCTTCAATTCGTTGATTTTTTTTCCTTGGTTTGAATTCAAGTTTATCCTTGGCATGTAAAGACTTACAAAGAAGAGGGCTATAAAGCCCAGTAGGTCTCCTTGGCCGAATTGATGCCAAATCAGTCGACCCCAAATTTTTAGGGTTCTTGAAAATTTTGAACTTTTCTCTCCAAATTCGAGCAAAACAAAGGAAAGATAAGTGCTGGGGTTATGAGAGAAAGATAGAGAGGACTGAAACGAAGAGATTGATACCCAACACTGTATTTTGGGTGGTTCGTCTCTAGTGAGCTCGACGACGAGTAAGAGATAGAGAGGATGGAGAGAAAATCAGGAGAGAGAAAAAAACAAAATAAAATAAATAAAGTAAAATAAAAAATAAATTATGAAAGTAAAAAAGAAAAGAAATATATATATAATAAAGATAAAAATGAAAAATCGAAAGGGTTTTAAAAAATTACTTAGTTTATCGATAATATTTTGGATGGTTCAGCTCTGGCGATCTCGACGACAAATAAAAGATGAAGAGAATAGACAAAAACAGAGGGGAAAAAAATTACCACATCATCATTATAAACAGAGTATAGACGAAAATTAAAGATATGCATCACATTGATATGATTTCAAGAGTTTAGACATCAATTTGATAATTTTTAAAGTCCGGACATCATTTTAATACTACGGCGAAAATTCAAACCGCGTAGATGACTTTTTTCCTAAAAAGTATAGAAAGATGGAAGCCAATTGGAGAAACAAAAAAATGAATTGAAGGTGCAAGTTCTTGTACTCACTTCCACGACCAAAACATGTAAAAAAACATTCGTGGGTTTGAATCGATAAATATTTAAACAACTCCTACGCAAAATTGAGCTAATTTTAGCATTGCCTTTATAAAACTCGAATACATGCACTATGATGCAACAACTTTCACCCATTCCAGAACCTAATTTCTAACCAACCCCTCTCCCCATCTTCAACCAAAACAAGGCAGAAAAGGACAAGCACGTTGGCACGTTGATCATCCTCAAGAGCCCAGTATGTCTAAAAGCACCCACATTCTTTGTCTTCTAAAAGCTGTATTCCCACGTATTAGGTGAATATGGATGGGACTAGGTCATGGGTTGATGTCCAAAGATGATGTACAAAAGTTCATGAAGCTAAGACTGAGAACTCACTGTATGCTTTTCTCTAACTTTTCAAATTTCTCGGCAATTGCATGATGCTTCCTGCCTTCGTATAACTGAATCAGTGACCGGATTGCATTGCATATCATTTCTTTCTTCGGGTTGTCAGTTGGCTTGTTATTTTCAGATTCCCGTTGACTACTCGACTCTCCCAGTGATGAGCATAGTGCCTTGAACCAGTCTTCAAAGAATGAGGCTTTCTGTATACAGCAGAAATAAGAATGAGGCCAGAAGGCCAAACATAGCAGCACTCAGACCTAAGAAACGACTGAACCAAGTTACCCGATAACAAACTTCATACAAAAAGGGACGCTGTCAGCATGTAGATAGCACTTACTTTTACGAGAAAATCTTTCACCGGTTCATGATCAGAGCTTGAAGCAAGGTTAAGAACATGCAACATGGTTGAGGTTAACTGAATCAAGCAGATGATAACATGATTAGACACAGCATAATGCACTACTTAACCGATATTTGCCAACATAGGTACTCAGGAGCAAGTGATTTGAGTAACCGACCTGCTTTTCGAGGGCAATCCTATATTTGAAATTTGATGGTGAGGCAATCTGGTTCGAACCTTGATTCTCTAATATATGTTCCAGACCCTGGGTGACATCTGAGAAAGAATTCCCATAATCTGCAACAACCAATTGGGCATCAATTTCCCGAAGCCAAAAGAAAAAGAAAACAAGGCAAGATTCTTGTAAAAAGAAGGCATATATATTATGTAAGTCGGACCCAACAGAGAATGGACAAACTTTATTTGGTAAAGACTATACCTGATAAGGCATTTGTTTAGCTACCAAAGCAATCATTGCATGGGAAAGACAGATATTACTCTACTCACCATGTACCGATGCTGGAACAGCCAAGGCAGCAGCAGCTTGTATCCTGATTTTAAAGTTGGAAGAATCACGTAATAGTAGTAGAAGAATACTAAACACGGATGGAGCCCTGTCAGAAAATATGCGTAAGTAATTACTTTTAGTTGTAAGCTTCAATTAAGAAGACAATGACATCGTTCATCAATAAACATAACTATATCATCAAATAATGCAATTTAACCATGCCAGAAACAAGATTTGAATTAGCTTTACCAATCCATGTCTTGCATCTTTAATGTCTCGTTCAGAAAGAGATTGCTCAAAGCATGACAAACATTCCATTGGACCTGTTTATACACTTTGAATTTAGTAAACAAATGATGATAATAAGGATACAGATTCCATCTAGTCTAGTTCAAACAAAGTCAGCATTATGATTATTGATACCTTGACATTACCAGTTGTAACACAAGAGATAAAAGCCTGAACAACCCTCTCAAGCCAACGCGATTTTCTCAATGAATCTGGATGGTATGATAATGAAACATCTCTTTGACAAGCTTCCCCATCATTTACTGTCATCCCATGATCAAACGTACATTTGATAGATCTTGAAAGATTCCCCAGAGCTCTTACAGCATTTGATTTGATCTGATGGTAAGGAAAACAAAAGCTTCAACTGTGAGAAAAATATATCATCCACAATTCTAGTCTAGTTCAAAGTTCAAACAAAAGTTTCGCTGTAAACTTGTCAACAGTCATCCAAATGAAGTGCTAGAATGTGATGTTTGCAGTATCTGCCAACACGTTTTAATAAAGTCAAAATCATTTAGTGATATCAATTTCTTAATTTTTTATTGTCTCGCGTTGATTAAATAGTACTTTAAATTATTAATTACCAATTACTACAATTTCTCTGCTAAGGGATGAGGGAACCAAATTCCCTAAACATTGTAAACAACAATTATGGAAAAGGAAAAGAAGTCAAGTGGCTTTGGTAGTTGAATTATTTACCTTATCTCCGTCCTTAGTCAGGCGCAAAGCACACTCAGTCAATAAGACAAATAATTGAGAAACTTTATGAGGTCCTATTAAAAGATAAGACAGCATAAAAGTTATTTGCTAGACAAGTTAAAGCAAAGAAACTAATAGATCTAACTACATTACTTCTAAAATATTTTTGCTCACCTCCAGTATTTTCCAAACTAAAATCATCAATACAATGATGAATAGAATCACATATGTTTGCTAAAGCCCAAGAAGCAGTCACTCGAACCTGAAGAATTACAGTAAAAAAAAGTACACCTGCTTAAGTATTAATGGAGCTTTATCAAAGATAAAAAGAAGAAGAAGGGAAATCAGTAAAGTACCGAGACCAAAGCATCACGAGTGTTACTCTCCACAGCATGAATAAGCTTATCAAGAATCTCTGCACTATAATTTCAGTTCTTAGTAAACTTCTGTCTAAATTTGAACATAGCACAAAGCTGATAGAGTCCAAGTTGATAAAATACAGAGAGAGGTCAAGGAACACAGCAAATCATATAAAAATCACCTTCGGGAAACTTGAGGGAAACATGAAATGACACCAATGGCTCGACAAGCAGCTGACCTAACTGAAGGTACATCACCATGTACGGCCGCATGAACCTATGAAGATTTCATAACCACAAATTAATGAAAAGAAGATTTCTGTTCCATTCACCAAATAAAGCAGTTAAAGTATGACACCAAGTCACCAACAATATTTTACATGAAAACTTACTGAAGACGAAAGAATGAAATCCTGTTTTTCCTTCGTGAGTGTGCAGAACACTGAAGAGGTTATACCCGCAAAACAGGTAACTGAGGCAGCTCTTACCTTCCAAGAAGGAAAATGAGAGAGTTACCAAACATGTCCGAATAAATGCACATCTAAAACTCACTCTTCAGACGAGCAATGTTATTGAACCTAATTATAATCAACTAACCATTGCAGAACTATGGTGTAGGATTAAAGGCATATGCTTCTCAATTGCCTCATACCACTGCTCAATTCCAGATTGAATTGATGTGGATTCATCTCTACTATTTTCGAAGCTCTCTAAGTCATACAAAGGGGCTGAAGAAACTTTCTTCATCCTTATGCAGTCAGAAGTAAATGGGGCATCAAGTAATTTATCGTCTAAAGGGTCTTCGGTTCCTTTAAATCCGGATATTGCCCGAAGAGATTCGTCCAAAACCTGATAAAATTGCATCATGAATCATCATATCTGTAAGTACAGATATAAACATAGGGAAAACGATCATTATTACTATACAAAAAATGTATCATATCCAAAGGTTTAACTTTCACATTTTAATGTAGTTATGTAAAGAAACAATTTCACCAAAAAATATCAATTATATAAAAGAAATAAAAGCAAAAAATATCAAAGGACTCTTACTCTAATAGCAGCTGTTATGATTTTTTCCCCAATAAATCCAACAGAATTTCCACTATGACCTTTCCATTGTCCTGACCGAAAGTCCGGTGTAGCTGCTCTCAAAATACCGTAAACAATGGTGGAAATTTGTTCCCAACAGGAAGACATTGTACTGGGGTAATTGTGGGACACAGCCCTAAGAGCCTGTAGGTAAAGAAATAGGTAAGTAATGCCACTAGATTCTCAGTTATGGTGGTGACATGCTTGTGGGACACAGCCCTAAGAGCCTATAGGTAAAGAAATAGGTACGTAATGCCACTAGTTTCTCAGTTATTGTGGTGACATGCTTCAACACTGTCACATGCCTTTCTATAGAGTATAGACCCTTAGTGGATGGAAGAGATGACAATAGCAGGAAAAGAAAAGGCATTTCTTGATAGTTCATGCATGAGCTTTTCCTGATAGTGTCATCTCTTCTATGTTCTAGAAGTCTGATCGTTTTGCGCAAAGGCACATGGCATTGTTGATCACTATATGAGCCTTATAATCAAAAGAAATTTCTCAATTTTCAAGCTGTCTTATACTGATTATATCAGTACCTGAAGAGCCTCGAAGCATATCGGTGGATTGCTAACTTGTTCAGAAAATTGAAACAATGTAGAAAGAATCCCCGACTTCTTCTTAGCCACAGCAAAACCTGGAGAAAAAGGAAAGGGAACATTCAACCAAAATTAAAAGGTTAATTCCAAAAGACAGATGCTAATTTTATCGAGGAAAGCTGAATGAATTATCTTATATAATATGCTACCAGCTAGGATTGTGTAGCCTAAAAATGATCAAACATGAGCAACTGTGAAGTGTATCACTGTATACCACTGAATCTAAGCTCACCATTTGATATTTCTTTCTGAAACATTTCTTTAATTTGCAATGAAGAAGGTGAGGTATTCAGGGCTGCTGTCAAGCAACTAAACGAAGAAGCCTGTTGATTGAGGTAAAAGATATAATATAGTTATCAAAGTGAGTAAGGGAAATCATCCCAAATATTTTTTGCGTAATTAAAAGAATTCTGAGAGAAAAAGAATGTTAACCAGCAGGGCAGTCTGATCACTTTTAAATTGGAAACCATTTTGTATCCTATCTTGTAGAGATGTAAAGACCGTTGGCAACAATTCTCCAGGCATTCTTGAATATCTGTAGAAAGATGCATAATTATAAATACACATGAAATCAGCAATGAAGAATCACACGTGAGATTTATCGACTGTCTACAAGTAGCAAAGAAAACCAATGACATGTTATTGAGAGGTTGAGTCTGTTCTCACACCAGATGATGAATAAACATAATTTCATCATGGTCTCAACATTGGCTCCTACAGTAGAGGCATACAATGGCGCCCAAAATCCAAAGGAACCGGGCGAGGGGTAGATCCCACCCAAAAGGTCTATTATGTACTTGAATTTGTGATTCATATCATTTCTGCCAACTTCTTTTATATGTTAAAATGAAATATGACTGAACCACAGTGCATTGATTTCAACACGAAACTCTCGACTCTGAGTATGGACAACTGGTAGCATGAGAATACATGGTTACATCAACAATTGAAGTACTTCCATGGGAGAATACATACGGTGTAGAGGTTATTAAAAGCATGAGAATCTTGAACACTGATGCCAGCAATCTACTATGAGTTTCTCGTTGAATTAGGTATAAAATGCCTGCATCAGATTGTAATATTTAGAATAGACAGAATGCACAGGTAATACAGTGACACTGAAAATTATTTTGTACATTAAAGGGTGTTTTATATACCAGTATGAAGCTGCATTAATATATGTCCAAGGGAACTTGAAAGTGATGTAAAGGATCCACGTTTAGAGGATTCTTTGAACTCTGCTACCTGCAGAAAAACAGAAGAGGGCCCATCCAACATCGCTTCCAGAGTTGAGGCAGAAGCAATCTGTGCCTACACACCATACAGAAGCATGTGTCAGCTAGAAGCACCACTGAAGAAAAATCATTATATGACAATCAGAAGATGTTTGAAGACCATAAACCATAGCATGAACATAGATTTTTAAATGAATTACCTAAAGGAAACGAAGTAACTAATTATTTTAAGAAAGTGAGGCTAGAGAGTAAACAATACCTTTAGATAAGGATCAAATAGCAAGCAAGTCATTAAAGTTGCTTCAAACTTCCTGGATAGCAGAAGGTGACATGGAACAAATGAGAATGAATAGGTGTAAAGATAGAAAAATATTGACATAAGTTATCAACCATCAGTGGATTGCAGGACATAGAATGCTTTACCTAGGTTGTAGTACATCACTCGTTGGCAAAAGAAGCGTCCATTGGCTACTAAATGATTTCGAATCAACTTGACAGAGATCCTTCCAGGGAAGAAAAAAAAAATCCATTAAGGATAATCAACAAGAAGAGAGCTCAAACCTATAAATCCTAAAATTTACTTGAATGTTAGGATAAAAAGGGTATGATCCTTAACGTTATGCAAAGTTACCTGTATACAAACAATAGCAGCTACTCTGACCTTTGATATCTGAATACTCTCATTGTCTTTAATTGATCCATCACTGTCACTATAATCTGAATCTGATGATGAATAATCAAACGCAGAAGATTCCTGATCTGATAAACCTTGAGAACCTTGACCTCCAATCTGCCTTAAACTTGAACTGTCCCTGTTGCGTAGGTGTGGAGGTCTATAAGGAACTCGTTCTTTGTTAGGCTCTTCCAAAGACAGCTTGAGGCTTGCTAACCTAAGTTCATTCTCTTGTTGAACAGGTACAGGTCTTGTAAGCTGGCTTCTACTACTAATGCCATAGGAAAAGAACATACGTAAAGCCGCAACAAAACCTGACACCTGAAGAGGAAATCAAATCCAGGCAGTGCGAGTTATAATGATTGCGAGAACAAATTCAAGAATAGCTGTTAATCTGATAAGAAGAACCTCACTAACTTACGTGGTCAGAGAGTGAACACTTATAATCTGCGAGAGTCAAATGCAGACAGTGCAGAAGAGATAAATAATACCTGCCAATCACAAGTTTCAAGGCAAAAATATGTAAGGTGACACAAGCAGTGCCGTGAATTCGTACTTTCACTTATCTCTTGTATCCATTTTCGCTAAAACAAGCCAACGAATCAGGTGAAAAAGTCAAGTACCTAGACATTACACTGTCTTCCACAAGCAGGCTTTTAGCTGCCAATACATCCATCACTTTCCTAAAAACCTGATTTGAAATAAATCAGCCTCGAGACGAAATGTACACACATGTACACCAATAATCACAAGCTTAAAAACGACGCATAGGGTTACCTCAATATTTGATTTCCAAATATCCGGAGGAAACAACGAGCCGGCCCTAGAGACAGTTTCTCCGAGCATAGTGAATGCAAGTGTCTGAACTTCCCACAAGCTCCCGAATTTCGGCACTGTCTTTCTCTTTCCAACTTCAGACGCACAGCTCTGGCTGCCACTCGAATTCGACAAGCTGCTCAACTGCGAATGACAGCTCTCTATCAATCGCAGAAGGAACTTCACCAGCTGAATCTCATCTGCCGACGAACATTTCCTCTGGTAGGTGCTCATCACGCGCCTGAGCAACACAGCACAGTACACTATCGAATTTGCAACACAAACACTACACATTTCCTCGAAAACCGAATCGAAAAAAACTTACCTCAGAGTCTGTAGGGATTCCATAATAGGCGTAAACGACGACGACGCAATCAAACATTGAAGCATGTTGCTAAACGCGTCAAGCATGCGAGTCCACGAAGCTGAATTCACTTCCAGAGGAAGACGATGGCTGACGTCATGGATCTGAATTCGAAGAAATTTCAAGTCTCGGATGAATAAGCAAAGAGGTTTGAAGAGTCTCAGTGATATACATACCAAGTGAATCGTGTGAGCGAAAGTGGCGGTCGTGTCTCCGGCGGCGTGAGACTTGACGGTGATGAGTTCCGTCACGAACAGAAGGTCTGACGTCACCTCCGTCGGGGGCAAGTCGGGGGCGGCGGAGAGGAGAGTGAGGGAGTGGGAGAAGATGAGGCTGTTGAGGAGTTCGGGGATTGGTGTAAGCGGAGGAGTGGTGGTGGTTTCGTCTCGAAGAGTCAGAAAAGCCGTCCGCCACCACCTCACCGGCGATTGGGATACAGACGCCGCCGCCATAACGACTTCGCTCGCGGCTTCTTCTCACTAATAGTCCCTCCGATCCATTTTTCAGGTGTTTAAAACTCGCTGTCCATTTTCCGTTTCAAGAGAGAGAAAAAGGAGCGCCCGAAATAATTTTATATGGGCCGGGTTATGAGCCCGATATTCACTTGGGCTTATCGCTTGTCTTTTCTTCTCTTCTCAATACTAAATTCTTCTCCTACCTGAGTTAGGAATGGCTCGACTAAACCATCTTTATGCCTTGATCAATAGTTACTGATGCTCTAAGCATGTTTTATCAGATTTATATTACCAAAGCGTTGAAAAAGAGAAACAGATGAATGGTTGAATTTGAGAGCCGAAGTTGTATCTTTATTAATTCATATCCGTATTTTGTGAGATGAAACCGAATTCATGATTCTCGTGAATCTAAATTGCTTACTAAATTGCTCAGTAAGCATAAAACTTATGATATGTTAGTTTGAGTCATTAATATATTTCATACTATACGATGTGTACCTTGAAATATGTTCATAGTCTCATATTTTTTTAACAATTTTCGGTTAGTAGTGCCTCATATTAGTGTTAACTCGTACCATGTTCTAGTTTTATGAGCGAAGTAAGTTACTCTAATCCTCCATTCTCGCATATAAAATCCAGATTCTGAACTGTAACACAATAGTTACGATTCACACTTCATTATTCTATGTTGTTGTAAATGCAACGCTTAAAACTTGAAAAACTTGAATGTATGTCATACGATGAGTTAAAAGAACTATAGGTTGCTCGTCAAATTTCTAAAATGGATTCATCCATTTTTCTTCTGGTTATTACCCGAGTATGAGATATAGGAAGTTTGAGATATACTAGCTCCACTGGACAAAGTTTCAAAGTTGAACAGAAAATGCTATAAATATGAGCTTACCTTACTAATTTATTTTGCAAGCTAACATTTTTGGACCTATTTGAGTATGAACTTTTCTCCTAATTTATGGTCATCCCTCCCATTTTATTTTCACTTATTTTATATTTTTTTAAATCTCTCGAAACAGTTCTGCGCTCGTAATTTGTACGCCAAACTCAGACACACACACACACACACATATAACCCCAATTCCCTTCACTTGTTCCTCTCTCTCTATCTCTCTAGGGATCGGTGTCTCCGACGGCCGTAGCCTTCTCCGATTCGCTACGCTCTCTCACTCGCAGGTACCTCGGCTAATCCATTTATTATGTTTCGTTTATCACAAAATAAGCTATTATGTATTATCTAGCTTGTGATCTCCTTAGTTTTACCGCTTACGATTTAACTCAGTTTCTTCGCCGCACATTGGTTTTTGATGATGAAATGAGCTTTGTTTTTTGTGAGATTAGGAAATTGTATACACGCTTTGACTGTCTGCAATGGCGAGTTTCATGAATCAGCAGAATCACAATCCGAACAATTCATTTGAGGTAAAATTGATTTGGAGCCTATGCGGTTTGTTTATTAGTGATTAAGTTTTTTGTTATTTGATTTACTTTAAAATTTGACAGGTTGTTCAGCCTCCGACCGATTCGGTTTCAAGCCTCAGTTTCAGTCCTAATTCGAACCTTCTGGTCGCTACCTCTTGGGATAATCAGGTTTTCAATTATTTTTCTTCTTCGTATTTTTTCTCTTGTTTGGTTGGTATTTAGTCCTTAAAATCTGTTTAGTTGTTGCTGTGAGAGTTATTTTGTAATTACAGAAATGAGACATTCTGGATTTCTGGTGACTATGTCATCGAACATGTAGTTGTGTATGATATATGAGGTTTTCACATAATGTACTTTGTACTTTAGTAGCAAGATTAGCATACATCACTTTTAATATGTGGCGACCAAATGTTAGAATTCTAGCTATTATCAGGTGAATGCTGATATAATCGTGTTCAGGTGCGGTGCTGGGATATTCAGAAAAGTGGGACAAACATGACTTCTTGCACGCCACCGAGCTACTTTTCGCATGACCAACCGGTAGGATAAGCACTCTCTATTTTAGCTTGTTTTATTTTGATCTTGATTTGTGATCTGAAACGTTATCAGTGATGTGCTCAAAGAAGCAAGCAAGCAAGCTTGACACTGCATGCAGACAGCAGTCTATAGTATGTTTCACACATGATTTCTAATATATGAGGATCTGTTTAGGTCTTGTGCTCAACTTGGAAGGATGATGGGATGACTGTGTTTTCTGGAGGTTGTGACAAGCAAGTCAAGATGTGGTCTTTAATGTCTGGTGGCCACACCAGTACTGTTTCCATGCACGATGCACCCATAAGACATATTGATTGAATTCCTGAGCTGAGCGTTTTGGTCACTGGAAGTTGGGACAAGACTGTGAAGTAAGTAATGCAAAGCCTTCATATCTAAATAATTAATTTTAAGCCATGACTCGCGAGTTTATCTAAATAAGGGTTATGGGTAGTGTCATTAAGATGTTGATCTCCTTTGCTCCTAAGTTTTGTTCGTGCTACTAGTGTCCTCAATCCTCATACATAATGATTTCATTCAATTTAATGTTAAGCTGTCAATATTTAAGACTAGAATTTCCTTAATCTCAAGCTTTCTGCCTTTAACATGTGATCTTTTCTGTATATATTCAGGTACTGGGACTTGAGGCAACCAAATCCAGTGCATGCACAACAACTACCCGAACGCTGCTATGCACTTTCAGTAAGACAGCATCTAATGGTTGTTGGAACAGCAGATCGAAATCTGATCATCTTTAACTTGAAGAACGCGCAGGTAACAGTTTAATTTCAGAAGTTGAAAACAAGAATAGACATAAATGAATACAAATATTGGATCTTTATTAACTTTTGTGGGACTTTAAGGAAATCTTCTAGCTAGTAAATGAAACTACAGTTGGATTGAGAGATTACCGTATCTTTTGGCTCACCCTTCATGCAATTACTGACAGGTTGAATTCAAGAGAATCATATCACCCCTGAAGTATCAGACAAAGTCTGTTGCTGCATTTCCTGATCAGCAAGGGTTCTTGGTAAGTATTAACCCTTCCATCAAGGCATTCTTTCTGTCTATTCAAATAGCTTGCTTATAATGACAAATATGTTATTCTTGCATAAAATTTTATTTTCTTTGTTCTTTCAAATATGCAGATGTTTATTCAGCAGAGTTGATCTACACATCTTCACTTTGATTGCCGACTATTTATTTTAATGTTTCTTATTTATGCTCTGCGCAGGTTGGTTCCGTTGAAGGGAGGGTTGCAGTGCAGCATGTAGATGATGGACAAGAGAACAAAAATTTTACCTTCAAATGCCACAGAGACAACAATGACCTATACTCAGTCAACTCTATAAGCTTCCATCCTGTAAGATTTCTATTTCTACTTCCAATATTTATCGTTGTCTTTTTTTTTTTTCCGCTTGTCATGTGTTACTGAGAATCTGCTTGATACAGTTTTTCATTTGTTTCCTCTTGTAACTACTACAATAGTGAAGGGCAGGGGTAAAAACTGATGAGGGATGGATAAGTGTAGGAAAAAGTTGTTTATAGAAAGAAACCAGACACAGTTCTTATTTCATTTTCAGTTTTCTTGTCTCATTTAGAACAAGGATACAAAGTGTTACCAAACTGGATTTGAGTTTTCGTTTCTTTGACAGATTCGCAATCTATATGAAGATTGGATTCTTTGCTTGTTGGATTGTCATAGATTATGAGAATTAGATTAGTTATGTACTTTTGTTGTTCGTATTCTGTTCTTTAAATCTCGTTGTGTTGCTTGTTATAGGTGTATAACACATTTTCTACTACTGGTTCTGATGGTACTATCAATTTTTGGGATAAGGACAGCAAACAGAGACTCAAGGTTTTTCTCACAATCTCACATCTATATTATACATTGTTAATTGTTTTGCTTCATCTTTATCTAATAGTCAAGACTTGAGTACTCTGGAGTTCAGAGTACCTCTCTTCACCTCTTTCTCTCTCTGCTAGTTTAATTTTGTACAAATTATTATTTTATGTCATAACTTCATCATTTCCTCTTTTGTAGTTAAGCATGTAGGTGTCTAATAGAGATCTTCTGATTTCAGGTCATGACAAGGTGCAATCAACCTATACCCTGCAGTACATTCAACAGTGATGGTTCTATATTTGCATACTCGGTAATTTGCTTTAATCGTGAATTTGAACCAATATTAGATTATTAGTATTAGACTCTCGCTGGTGTTATCCTTATGACTAGTCAAAACTTGCATGAAACTTTGCTCCAAATTCATGTTTTAGGTTTGCTACGACTGGCATAAGGGTGCAGTAAATCACAATCCTTCAACAGCAAAGACCTCCATTTTCCTCCACTTGCCACAGGTATATACACCTATATATCCGATGGCACTTCGACATTTCTATTCATTAATGCCTGAAAAATGTTAACACGTAAAGTATCTGCCTCTTCGGCCGCAGGAGGCTGATGTTAAACCCAAGCCAAAAAATAGTGGAAGAAGGTGAAGCTGGTTTCGGAACAACTTGAAAGTGGATGCAATTGAATCATATGACCTCTTGTTTTGTATGTGCTGGAGACATCTTACTAGTTGCTAACAAGGCTGATCTAGACTAGACTAGTTCCTTCCTCCATTGTGTAATCTTCAAATTTGGTACGAAGGTCGCTCTCCTCCTATTCTGAATCTTCATTAGTCCCCATCAAGCTGACCCATCGCTTTGTTAGCTAAAACCGGACTTCGCTGGTGTAGATATATTGTAGGCTGTAAATCATTGATCTTGCCCCGGTTCTTTTCACTTCGTTTTGAGAAGTCTAAATGTAGTCGAGTTTTGTGCAACTGACCTTGGTTCTTTCTCTTGTGGCAAAGGCATTGCGTTACCATACTTCACAGTGATTTGAGCATATGATTCTTACATGTACCATCTAGAGTACAGAGTTGGTTGAAACTTGAAACTGCTTTAACCAAACTCATTGATTAGAGAGCATGGGCGCTGTCCCACTTCGTCCCACCACCTCTCATTCATTCTAATCATCTAATGCATCTTTGAATCTTCATTGTGATTGTGAAGTTCCCTGTGGTGCAGGCAAGTATTTGCTCTAATTTGCGTAGCTTTCGCGGGTCGTGATTTGTGAACTCGTTAACGACGAAAGTTTGTGGGTCACGTACTCACGTAAGCCTGGTTGTGTAGCCCTAGGCCACATATATCTGATGAATTGCAATCATTCAATTCTCTCTTGGAGCCGTATGGGTTAGTACCAAGTCCAAACCCATACTCATTTCCTCTTGTAGACCTCAACTTATTCATTTCTACTATATGCATATCTTAGTAAAAGAACACTGATTCAGAAAGATATAGCATTCTGGAATGATGTAGAAGAAAATATATAGGTCTATTCATTGTTGGAATACCTGGCAAACCAATTCATCAAAGGATGGAAATGAAGGTGGGACTTTAGAAGTGTCTACATCTTTTTTTAAATCATTGAGAGCCATCCCGACCATTCTCACCTTTTATAGTTCCAGAAACTCCATATAACAGTAGTTACGTTGTTTGTTTCTTTGACAAGCTAGCATGCTTGCTTGCTTAGTCGACCATTCCTCGATTGATTTCCGTTTACAATTTTCAGAAAAGAAAACGTCCTTGTGGCCTCTAATATCCATTGCAGCCATTGCAGGTAAAAAGCACACAGTTCTTCATCAGCAATCAGCCAATTACCGAGACCTTGTCTGCATAATTATCTTCTACTCCACCCACCTCTCCATCTTATCATTATGTTTATGGCTTTCTTAATCCTTCAAATCTTTTATCTATTTCGCAAGTTGTTACATCATTACCTGTTAGGTCTGTTACCAATTCATCAAGGCTTCTTTGAGAGAGAGAGAGAGAGAGAGAGAGAACATCATCATCTATCCACAAGAGCCCTTCAGTATTTAATGAGTTTTAAATGCAGGGAAGGGGAGTTCAGATATACATGAAGCTCCATGGGACCAATTCTGGATGCTGAAATACACCTGTAAATTTAACTTATTTGATTCACAAACTAAGTCAATTTTTCTTTGTATTACTTTAGCTTTACAGGGTAAAAGTATGAGAAAAGTAGATATTTGGCATCTCGAATTAATGAAATTATGGTTTTGAGAATCATATATATGAGACCCCTGTGCAATTTGATCATGAGAGATTGATATTATGTATACACTATAAGATCATTGTATGTTTGGATATATATGGATCTTGTCACTACAAAGGATTTGCATGATAATGGCTTCTAAATTATTTATGGTTTATGATTTCACTCTATAGCTAGTGACCAAATCAGATCCTAGATCACTCAAACTCTCCAACTCCACTAAAAATACACCTGCTCCTTTACTCTATTCCCCTCACCCTTTACCCCATCCGGGCATCAAGTTTAAAATTTCTGTGGGATTCACAATTTCAATTTTCAAATACTAACGAAGGATAACAATAACGGTTTCATATTTAGCGTAAATTTATTGTTTTCTTCCCATTGTCAGTCATTTAATTTTATTTAATACAATGTAGGGTTGGGACTGGTTCCATGAAGAACCGGAGAACCGAATCGAATCGAACTGGAACCGTTAGGTTCGGTTCGGTTCTTTGAATTTTGCAAAGTAATATTGATGGTTCGGTTCCAAGTGCAAATGTTTCGGTTCCGGTTCTGATTCCTAAGTTACAAAATTTTAAGGAACCGAAAAGAACCGGTAATATAAAAATAACACATGTCAATATATTATTGGTAGTCTTGTAAAGTCTATATTATGTACTATAGACATGGGTATAGAAAATCATTCCTCTCCAACTATAAAGTATATGAAAAAAAACCTCTCAAAATGTTAAATCTAGGTAATCTACCTAGTCAACAACCCTCACACTCTCACCAAAAAACCCTCACGCTTAAAAAAAATATGGATGATGCAAGGGCAACAAAAGTTACCAAAAATTAGTTTGTTAAATAGAATGCAACTTTGAGGTACATATGTAGTATTTGGTTCAGAAGTTTTTGTGGATTATAGTTGGTGCCTTTAGTTGTTCTATTCAACAAGAAATTCAAAGACTTATTTGACGTAACTTATTTTAGCTTGCAATTTGTAATATATTTGAACTAAAAGGACTCGATGATTGTTGGATACTTGGGGATCGAGTGATTTGTGGATGTATTTAATTTTCTATTTTGTACTTTTTTTGTACTTTTTCTTCAAAATTAGGCTATTTATTGATGTTTCTTTATATATTTAGGAACCGTTAGAACCGTAGAACCGAACTGATTTTTTGCGGTTCGGTTCCATACAGGTTCCTCCTAAAAAATACAAGGAACCGAACCGTATGTATATTGAACGGTTCCGGTTCCGGTTCCTAAAATTAATGGATGAAACCGAACCGGTCCCAGTCCTAATAGAATGTAACGGTAACGTGCATGATTTGATATATGATTTAATTGCGTGAAATTACACTCAATAAATGCAAAATCACGTGTACAAAAGCGACTAAAACAAGAAAACCGAAAATTAGTGGCCGATTCACGATAAATAACCGGGTCTCTTCACTGAAATACAAGGTCACAAGCTTTCTCTTAGTCCATTATTTGTTGTTTGGTTTTACTTTCTGTAGCAAAACATAAGTAGGTACAAGACATGGATTAAAAGCCGAGTTATGCACTCTTTCATTTAGGTCCATTCTTCTTCTAACTAGTTAGTCTCGATCTTCATTTAGAATTAATGACAAGAAAAGAGTATTGATCATTCCTTTTCTTCTTGAATGGGAATACCTCAATGAGAGAACAAGGCAAGGATCAACAATTTCTCATACTATTGAGGTCAAAGTTCGAATTCCAAACGGACCAAACGTCCGAACCCCTTTCCTTGTTTCAAGAATATATCGATTTGCCTTATAATTATCGAACATTTTTCTTCGGAAGCACTTCAACTCAATTTACAGAATCTCTAAAAACGAATTGATGACTTTCCACGCTATAGGTTCTTTGTCTGCTTGAGTTGCTTAACACTATAGTAAATTAAGATTTTACACAAGACAAAACTCATAAACAGTTTGAATTAGAAATCGAATATGCTAAGTAAACTCTAACTAATCACGATAAGATCGATTTCTGGATACGATCAATAAAGCATAGCGGTAAGTCGGTAAACATGCACGATAAATTGGCGGGCAATTTTACATGTGGATCGAGTTTGAAGGTGCTAGACCGAGTGTGAAATGACAGAGATCGTACCCCACACATGTGAAACTACTTGAATAGGGCTAGGGCATCATCAACAAGCTGCCAAATTTGTTGCACAAGGAAACATAGAAGGGTTAAAACCTCAAGTGCACGTATGCATTGCTTTTCGATCGACCTTGCTCTCTCTCCTCTCTCTCTGTACCGCAGTACCGCTATATATCATCCTTCCTCTTCTCTCTTCTCACGCAACCTCTCTCACTCTGTACAAAACATTCCGCTTTTTCTCTGCAAAAACTGAAGAGAAAAGATTACCAGAGCCAGAGGAGCAGAGAGAGTTGAAGTTGATTAGTATATATTAGTATGAGGCCACTACTAGTAGCGCCGAGAACGCTACTCGAGGCAGCAGTAGTGGCAGTGTCCGAGTACGGCGGCGACGTCGTCCACCTCTCTCCACCGTCGCTCCCGCCGTCGCCGCCGCCATGCATATCCCACGCCTGCCGCTGGTGGCCCTACTCGGGCTCCAAGGAGTTCGAGGCCAACGCCGCCATGGTCCTCATCATCCTCCTCTCCGCCCTCATCTGCGCCCTCGGCCTCAACGCCGCCATCCGCTGCTTCCTCCGCACCGCCGGCATCCACACCGCGGCGGCCGACCTTCGCGGCCACAGCAACGACCACCGCCCCCGGCGAGAGCAGCTGCATGAGCTCAAGAGCAATGCCGCGGCGGCGCTGACCTTCGACGGTGGGCCCACGATGGTGTACACGGCGGAGATGAAGGCGGAGCTGTCGGGTTCGGCGGTGGAGTGCGCCATTTGCTTGTCGGAGTTCGTCGACGGAGAAGGAGTGAGGGTTTTGGAGCGGTGCAAGCATGGCTTCCACGCACACTGCATACAGGCCTGGTTGTCTTCTCACTCTTCTTGTCCCACGTGCCGCCGCACGTGCCTCCCTCCTTCCCCTCCTCCTCCGCCACCGCAGTCCAACGCCGACCAACCTCCCTTGCCGGAAAGTACCGCTGTACCCTAGATTTAATTACATGCATGTGTATGTGAACCAGCTAGCTAGCTTGAGTTGAAGTTTTCCCAAAGTTGGTTATAATTAAACTGCTAATGCTACCAAAAACTTCATCTAAATGTGTTTGATCATCTCGCCGGTAACGTTTGTCGTTTGGTAAAAACAAATTTAGTATATATTAGCTATAATATTAAACCACCACCTTTCGGAATTGGCTAGTTTAGCTGCGCCCACCGGAAATTAAGTTTCGGAGTAGTTCTGGTACTAGATTTGTGGTTTAAGGTGCGGTGTCACTATTGTGACATGTTTACTAGCTTTTCTTGGTCAGATTTCCACATGGGACTAGCACTTATTTGCTCATAACCGTCCATCATTTTCCGGCTTTACGACAAAAGATGTGCAAAAACAGGAACCGAACTCAAGTCAGGACTATATGGTGGCTCTCTATGTGTTTACAGAGTCGTTCTGCAACGTCTGCCTCATTTTCCAGCCATTTCTGTTTCCGAAATTAAGCATTGGAAACAAACGACACTGTAAATCGTAGTTATCCCAATTCAAAAATCGATGGAAGTAAATATATAGTGAAGCACGTACATGAGACATCAATTCAATGTGTACAAATACAATTGCATATATATACTACTGGTCCCATTTTAAGAACTAGTGCAGTATGAAACTGAATGTGTTTGAGAAGAAAGACAGGATTACAAACAGACCAGGAAACACAACATAATCTGACAATGGCAATGGAACCACACAATACAAGAGGGAAAAGACAGTACAATCACATGTCTAGAAGCATTTTCTGTGAACGATGGATGGGCCGGATTCGTCGTACTCTGGCTTAGATATCCACATCTGCATTGGAGGAAAACAACAGTAGATGTCTAAGCTACAATGGCAGTACCTATTCAAGAACATTGCAATATAATATTTCATGAAAATGGAATTGCTGGTAATCCTACATGCAATGTATCTATCTAATGTCTAACCTGATGTTATATGAAGTTATGAAACATGATCAAGTGTGTATAGTTTCCTGTACTCTCTATCTCTATTACTTGAGAATATCACAGAATGGACTCTTGAACCCTTTACATTCACCATCCAAGATATTATATGATCAATACGACTGATGTCACACTTAATATGAAAAGAAACCAAAGATAATAAAACTGTCGCTGGAGAAGTAGTATAAGCAGTACCTGCTGGAATGTGCTCAGTGAAGCCAATATAGAACCCCCAATCCAAACACTGTACTTTCTCTCTGGAGGTGCTACGACCTTAATCTTCATGCTGCTTGGTGCGAGGGCTGTTATCTCCTTGCTCATCCTATCAGCAATGCCAGGGAACATGGTGGACCCTCCACTGAGCACAATGTTACCATACAAGTCTTTCCTGATGTCAACATCACACTTCATAATCGAGTTATAGGTGGTCTCGTGAATCCCAGCTGCTTCCATTCCAACAAGTGATGGTTGAAATAGGACTTCAGGGCAACGGAAACGCTCTGCTCCAATGGTAATTACTTGACCATCAGGTAGTTCATAGTTCTTCTCAACTGTTGAGCTGCTTGAGGCAGTTTCAAGTTCTTGTTCATAGTCTAGTGCCACATAAGCAAGCTTCTCCTTAATGTCACGTACAATTTCCCGTTCAGCAGTTGTAGTAAAAGAGTACCCTCTCTCAGTCAGGATCTTCATTAACGAGTCTGTTAAATCTCGTCCAGCAAGGTCAAGTCGCAGAATGGCATGTGGTAGTGCATAACCTTCGTAGATGGGAACTGTATGACTGACCCCATCACCAGAATCCAGCACAATACCTGTGAAATGGTTCTTGTAAGAATATGGAAAGTACAAAACTTTCAAGGTTATCAATTTGGCATCCAAAAGTTAACTGATCTATGTTCTCTTGGTCGTAAAGAATCAGAATAGAATAAATAGATTGTGATCCTCTCAATATTGGTACAGCAAAGTAGATACCTGTTGTACGCCCACTAGCATAGAGGGAGAGAACTGCTTGAATGGCAACATACATCGCAGGGACATTGAAGGTCTCAAACATGATCTGTGTCATTTTCTCCCTATTGGCCTTAGGATTGAGGGGTGCCTCGGTAAGGAGCACAGGATGTTCTTCAGGAGCCACACGAAGCTCATTGTAGAAAGTATGATGCCAGATCTTTTCCATGTCGTCCCAATTGCTAACAATCCCATGCTCAATAGGGTATTTTAGAGTGAGAATACCTCTTTTAGACTGTGCCTCATCCCCAACATATGCATCCTTCTGTCCCATCCCAACCATTACACCAGTGTGTCTAGGTCGACCGACAATACTGGGGAAGACAGCCCTCGGAGCATCGTCTCCAGCAAATCCAGCCTGTTAATGAGATCATAATCAGTTGACACATACTAAGATAGTCTGGTTGAGAAGCCAACTTTTAATCCATTGGTATATCAAACAAAAGTAAGTCCTTACCTTAACCATTCCGGTACCATTATCACAAACAAGAGGCTGAATGTCTTCAGTATCCGCCATTTCTTGAAGAGTTAGAATAATACTGCAAAGGATGATTGGTAATCTATTAGGAATCTAATAAGCATACACATACTAGAGCTCATCAGCGACCAATCTCTCTATCAACTACGTTTCCCATACTAGTTTACCCTTTTTTGTTTAGAATAGATAGTGATATAGTTGAAGTCTTAATGAAATAGAGTGAATGGATACAGTTGGGGACTGGTACGTTTACAAAGTTAGCTCATCAATCATCTGAGTGAGCTGGTATCACAACATTTGCAACATTTCCATACCTACAAGCTTAACCCAATTCACCTATAAGCAGAAAAGCAATCACTTCAACAAATAACATGGTGAATCTATAATCTGATTACGACAAGAGAAATGGGTACCTGAATTTCCTATTGTACTATAGCACTATTAGCTTATGCAAAAAACTAAGATTCAATTTTTCTCAGCCAAATTTAGATCCCCCCAACAAAACTAAACAGTCACAAACTCAAATCCACGCAAACATATCCAACACCCGAACTTCAAATCTAAATGGGTACCATAAAAAAACAACAGAAACTCACACAAACTAGTAATTTAAACAATGAAAACAGAGAAATCGAAGAGAAAGTAGCAATCTTTAGTAGATGGGTGAGCTCATATACCTTGGGAGTTGAGCACTTAAGCTCGCTGAGAGTTCTGAGAAGTCACAGAAGGCAGAAACGTGCAGAGAAAACCAAAGAGAGGGCAAACAGTGTGAGTGAATGAATGGACAGACGAATAATGAGAAGCAAAAGCCGGTAGATTCTGCTTTAAGATTAGACAAAGCTGATGGTGAGAGAAATTAATATTCGAAAAATAAGAGAAAGTATTGAACTTTACCCAAAAAGTGTGGACTGTGGAGCCGCAAGTGAACTTTCCAGAATGTAAAAATTTAGAGAGAGAGAGAGAGAGAGACAGACAGACAGACAGAGAGGGAGCTAGCTGGAAATGGAGGACTGATTTTCTGGCGAGCGGTGGACTGGTTTGACAACGTGGGTTACAATAAGCACATTTAAATATGCCCTCAACACTGAAATCACCTATTCTAACCAAGTAACCATAGTACGTAGCTATCCTTTCAAAAAAAAAAAACGATTACACCAACGTTTGGTGATTTTTGATGATATAATCTTTTGAAAGGAGGCTTCGGTGATATTTTGTTTGTGAAGGGGGCATTGGTGAGTTTTTCTTTTATAAAAAAAAAAAGATAAGACGTCGATTTCATTAGAAAAAAGTAAATATAAATACAATTTTAATTGTCAATTTAAAAGTGATGACAGACAAAAAAGTCAAAGTCTATGTAAACTAAGCGACAAAGTCACTTAACCTACACATATATTATTATCCCAACAATAAGCACCAAACGCAGCAAAAGGCAACAAAGGAAAACTGAAAGTTAAAGCCAAATCCAGAAAATCATAGAAACATAAAATAAAAAAGTAAAAAGTAAAAACCTACTGCCACGCAGTAGTTCACTTCTCATGTGTTGCAGCCCTGGGATTAACCTCTATCTCCATTAATTTTGGTGCCCTGACACCACCATTCTTGGAAGCAAACACAGAAGAGCGCCACTGCTAATCCCCTACATTAGTGGTGGGAGTGACTTCCTCAAAGGAAACAATCTCGATAGACTGATGCATTCAGGGCATATGGTACCAACTTCCATGCCTTTCATCTTCACAAAGCAATCCCGGTTACGCTGTCCCGATATCCCTATAATTTTGCGAGGGTTCTCTGCCTCAACCACTAGATTCATAACCAGTTTCTTCGGTTTGTTTTTGAAACCTTGAGGTCGACCTCTCTTCGATTTCTTCGCCGGAGACTTCAGGAGTAGGCCATTGTGTTCCGGGATTGCAAGCTCTAGTGTCACCATGAGTTGTTTCTTACTTTGAGAACGTGGCACTCGCTACCTCATAGATTCTTCCTCCTTGTTATCGCCAATTTGACGTTTAAGCGGAGCTTCCCTAGCCGGTGCAATGAGCACAGTTTGACGAAGAGCTGCATTGACCAATGCAAAAGATTCCTGAGTGACCCCTGGAATCCTAAATAGCAATGGAGTCGAAAGGCTTTGCAATGTCTTAACATGCAAGAAAGAATGAGGGTTAGGGTTAGAAGCCTTAGTCTCCGTAGTAGCAGTGGTCTCCGGTAGAGAAACGTTTGCGCCACTACCAAAACTCGCTGCTGATTTGAGAATAATGTTCTTTAATAAGTCTGGAGCACCAATACATCCAGATTTAGGATGCTCAAGAAGACTACAGACATGATAAAACCCCTACAAGCTCTCAGATTTGAATGACACCTTCACTGTAATTCCATCTTCAAAATAAAAAGTACGACCTAGAAAAGGTTGCCATACCCGTGAGGTCACCGAGTGTCGAAGACGAACCCTACCTATCCCACATCGAAAAGTAGCTTCTTCTATCTTGATAAACACTCTGATCGCATTAGCAATCATGCGAATAGCCTTCCTCGTAAAAATGATCGGCTCCAAACCGTGGATCGTCACACACTGGTAGCGAAAGCAAAGGAACTTGCATGGGATCTCCACGACCAGAGTATCTTGCTGACACCAAGGCATCCTTTCCATAGAACCATGGATCGCTTTCCAAGACATGCTTGGCTTCCGATTCCTTAGAGAAGTCCATAAGAAACCGGTTGTCCACGGGGCGAATCGAGAGACAACGACCATAGTCCCAAAGGGAGGCTAGGGTTCCAGCAGCAGCTTGAAATTTTGGAGATCCCTTACCTCTAATCAGTTTGGCGATACCAAAGGAATGATTAGACACAATAGCAGAACCCTTAACACCAAAGGATGTGTGACCCTCATCGACAATAGTCAATGAGTTCTTGAGTTATTTTGTCATTTGATCCACCATGAAGCCGATGGAATCTTGGTAACAAAGTTCTTGAATGGAAAACCTAGCAGCTGTAGATGGGACGACGGTAGGGTTTGCTATTCACTCTTTAGGTTATATTTTATTTCTTTAATTATACAATTTAGTTTTTATACTCTTCATCAATGGAATTTGAAAAAGAAAACTAGCAAATTTCACTCGATCATCTGAAATAGTACACGTACATATATAAAGATCGCCTAAAAATGATCAATATTTATAAAAAAATCTAAGCTTTCAACAAAATATTTATTCATTAAGATACACATTTTTAACTCGCAAATTTAGCAAGCTTAAGAATCAAGTAACCTATCTATAGAAAGAGAAAGAGAAAAATAACTTCAAAGATATAGTCGAAAAGAAAAAGTAAGTAAAGATGTAGACTTAACTAGCGAAGTGAGGTAAGACAATTAATTATGGTACAAATGAAAAAAAATCAATCTTGCAAAGAACCTCAATAGCCTAGAGCATATCCAATGGAGTTCTCTATTGGAGCTCCTTAGCTAAAGTATAGAGAAAAACTAATTTTTTTTTTCTCTCTAATTATGCTCTTTATTGCACTCTTAAGATTTGGTGGATGCTAGGAGCTCCTAAATCTAAAAAAAAAAATGAGTTCGTAGAGGCTCATTGTGATTAATTTAACTAATTTTATTGTTTGTTTTTTACTAAATTTATCATAAAACACAAATTCGTACTCCATTCTTTTCTCATATGGTTGGAACACAAAATTTTTTACTCTCTAAAAGTTCAAGTTTTAGTTAAATTTCTAACAAATTTATTGAAAATAGAAGAGCATCTCCAAAGATGTGCCTCGACTCCAAAGTACTCGAAGTGTTAATTATCTCTCTTTCATTTTCTTAGAGCAAATGCAGCATTGTGGGCAAAAGGTCGGAGGCAAAGAGACTGTCTTGCAGTGTATATGGGTAAAGTGCTATGAATCCCAAGCACTCTTTGAAAAATAAAAAAACAATGGACCAAGCACAAACTTAGGTCCAATACCGGCACAGCCAAGCTCAGACACAGACTAATGTTCTCTCAAGCCCAAACAGCCCCAAAATTAAGTGTACGACGCAAAAATCAACGTCCTGTTGTTTTGCCACGTGATAGGCACGTGACCTAAATGAAACGAGGGTTTTTCAAACCTCTAAAGTCTAAACCCCCGCATCTGATTTCCATTTTTTTTTGTTCAGAGAGGAAGGAGCGATTGATTGGGTGTTTCGATGTGGTTTGCTGGTCGGGTATTGAAGGCCTGCTGCTCCGGTGGTACTGGGAATGGTGGTCTGATTAGAGGCGCGACGGCGTCGTTTTTGAGGTACTTCTCTCGAGAACGCGCCGAGAATCTGAGGAAGATCAATCCTAAGGTCAGCTTTCCGGAGGCGAATATCATCGCTCGGGAACTATACGACGTCGTCAAGCAACATGGCCCTATCACCATCCCCAATACTTGGGCTCAAGCCAAGGTTCCACCTTTTTCATATTCATATGTTTAGTTGTGTGTTAGAAATGTGAAGTTGGATTGAGCTTTGTATTTGTTGTGGGATACTAAAGTTTACACCTTTGTGCTTGAACCCATTTGCCCATTTTTATTTCTGGTCAGTTTGGCTAGTCAAGTTTGAGATTTTATTCATTGGGCGTTGGTGTGAGATGCCCAAGTGTCAGATTTGTGTTCTGGGTACTTGGATTGTGTCAAGAATTGAATTGAATTGAGGGGTACTTGATATGATGGTGTTTTCATTCACTAGAGTAATGTAGTTTGAAATTGTGACTATAGATGATTGTTCAGGTAACTGGATTGTTTGAAGCATGCTTTATGGCCTGTTGTTAGTTCACGACGATGATGATAATGACCATAAGAGTTTTCTGTACTCATTACTCTATACATGAGGTTTAGCTCTCAAGCATTTAGTAATAGTTTTTCAGGCTGACGATACTAATTCTCATGGTTGTGGACGGTAAAGTCTAAGCATCGTTATGCACTAGTTGTTAAAGTAGCTCAATCATGAACAGGTCCAGTAGGGTGCTCAACCTGTTTATGATTGTGCTACTTTACTTTGGTACTACATCTGAAAAATGCTCGTTTGTGTCCTTCAACGCTATAGGTTGATGATTCTGATTAGGTCTTTTAAAATGTTAAAATTATCAGGAGTCTGGTGTTAGTGGACTGAGCAGTAAAACACACATGAAGATAATGCTCAAATGGATGAGGGGAAGGCAGATGCTGAAGCTGTTTCCCAACCAAGTTGGTTCGAACAAAAAGTTCTTGTTATGTACACTGCCTGAAGACCCTCATGTTACTGAATTTAGAATTTCCACAGCAGTAAAAGTGCACTCTAAGAAGCCTTCGTCCAAGAGGAAAAAGCAAAAGCACAAGAGATAAGCTCAAGTCTTAACCTTGGTTCTGGCTGCTCCCGGATGCTTCATATGATCCATTGCAATTTCAGTGCGCCCTTTGGTTGGATGAGAAACTGATCGCTCAGTTTTGTCCCCGTTTTCCAACAAATTTAGTTCAAGGATTGATTATAGTTTGCTTGTAAGATTTAGGATGACAAGACAAGTTGGAATATTTGAAATAATGTTGGTGGCAGATGTTGTTTTGAATTTTAGCAAGACTGAAATCAGTATTTGTCTTGCCATGAATCTTAGAGTAAAAACTATAAAGTGCATTGCACAATTTTATTTGTCGTAGGCAAAGGTGCTCTGTAAGTATAACAATGCAAAACTGTGGAGAGTGTTGAGCCCAAAGGGCTTCCCATTTGTTTTCAGAAGATTCCTTTAAAGAAAACCTTGCCCTCAAAAGTTGGAAATTAGCATCATGCATGACCTAATTGGTTGATAGTTGTTGTATTTTTCTGCTGGCGTCATATATGATTCAAAGCCCATTTCGTGTATACTGAGGAATCCACACAACTGACACACGTCAACGAATGAGGACTATAAATATAAGGAAATTACGTATAAGACAAAGTGGCAGACTTCTTCATCCTTAATTCGTCCGCAAACTCTGAAACTAGTACGACGACTTCTCTCTTGGTATAATTGGGTAAGTTAACGATGCACCTTTTGTATTCTGTAGTTCACTTTGAATCTGAAAAGTCAAAGTTTATGACACCCAATCGGCGCAGTAGATCACTAAAGATCAGTTATGAATATATATATATATATATATGAGTCACGCAGGTGTTGTTCAGAAATATTGAGAATCATTAGTTGGCTTTCTGACTCCATCTGAACTGTTATCAAGCTTTACTGTGTTTGGACGCAATGCTTCTTCTTGTTTTATCTAGTTTTGTATAATGTCAAGCTAACCAAATGATAGATTGGTCAATGTTTGCAGTGGTAAATCAACAATGAGTGAAAAAGGGAATTGCGTTGGATATGCTGCAAGGGATCCATCTGGAGTTCTGTCCCATTATGAATTTAGCCGCAGGTGAGTTTTCTTGCTCTATATATAGAAAGTTGCAAAGATTCATTAGCTTTCACTATTCATTGTCTAAGCTCACTTGGCTTCAAGAATGTTTCTTTTCGATTTTAGTTGTAGCTGTAATCAAATTCACAATGTTTGGTTATGAATTGTGATTCTTTCAGGGCTCTTGGGACAGACGATGTTTCGATTAGAATTACTCATTGCGGAGTTTGTTATGCTGATTTGATATGGACGAGAAACAAGCATGGAGATTCAAAGTACCCTCTTGTGCCTGGGTATGTTGCAGTTGACTTTTCCATAGACAAACAAGTAGCTTTCCGTACTTTTCATTCTAAAACTAATTGTTGGTTTATTGTAAACAGACATGAGATTGCGGGTGTTGTGAAAGGGGTAGGTTCAAATGTTCAGCGCTTCAAGGTTGGTGACCATGTCGGTGTGGGAACTTATGTCAACTCTTGCAGAGATTGCGAGTATTGCAATGATGGACTTGAAGTCCAGTGTGTCAAAGGATCAGTCGTCACGTTTAATGGTGTTGATGCTGATGGTACGGTAACTAAAGGAGGATACTCCAGTCATATAGTTGTTCATGATAGGTATGAAGCTTTTACTAAATTAATGGCGAAATGGTATATATGTAATCGAAGTTCTGCTTCTCTTAATTTAATGCCAATTCAAGAAAAAGAATCCAATGCCAATTCTTATTGCAGGTACTGCTACAAGATACCTGATAACTATCCGCTGGCTTCAGCAGCACCTTTACTTTGTGCCGGAATTACTGTTTATGCTCCCATGATGCGTCATAAAATGAACCAACCTGGTAAATCTCTAGGAGTGATTGGGCTTGGTGGTCTTGGCCACATGGCAGTGAAGTTTGGAAAGGCATTTGGCTTGAATGTAACAGTTTTTAGCACAAGCATATCCAAGAAAGAGGAAGCCTTAAGTCAGCTTGGTGTAGATAAATTTGTGGTCTCATCTGACCAAGAGCAGATGAAGGTAAACTTTTCGTGTGAAGCAAACATTCTCTGAAGTTTTAACTAATCACAGAGATTTAACTGATGACCTGTGCTCTGGTATGGTACTTGATAGCTTTCTTTGATCTATGCAGGCCTTGGTGAAGTCATTGGACTTCATTGTTGATACAGCATCTGGTGATCACCCATTTGATCCATACATGGCACTGTTGAAGACTAGTGGAACTTTTGCCTTGGTGGGATTTCCCAGTGAAGTTAAATTTAGTCCTGCAAACCTTAACCTAGGTACTTAGACATTCTTCCAACTCTTTTTCGGTGCGATTATAGGTTCAATTATAATGATTTAGTTTATTGACCTTTTGGCAGGTATGAAAACCATTTCTGGTAGTATAACAGGTGGAACAAAGGATACACAAGAAATGATAGATTTCTGTGCTGCTCACGGAATTCACCCAATGATTGAAGTAATTCCAATTCAGTATGCAAATGAAGCTATTGAGAGGCTATTAAAAAGAGATGTGAAATACCGGTTTGTGATTGACATTGAGAATTCCCTGAAATGATATCATGGAAGACGAATACATTTTCAGGTGTACCATGTCAAAACTTTACAAGGAGTCCTTGAGACTTTGTGGATTTATTTATTTAGAATTGGTATTCTGCATAATGTGTAGAGGGATTGGAGATTGTGTCAATAAACATCAATTTCATTTGGGATTGATTTTCTGAATCATGCTGGAACAAGCTTTTCGTTTTCATAGACTGTAATGAACTACGTCCTTTCTGTAGTTACAGGATTTGTCACCTTAATATCATTCATGGATATGGTGAGTATCTTATCATCACGAAGAATTGATCCTTTCGCTTCTTTGATATCCTTCAAGGAAATGGCGAGCACTTTATCATCGTGGACTACTTGTTCAATCTCATTGATTTGAGCAACAACACCATCTTTCTGCTTCCCCCATAGAAAACTGTAAAGGCCAACGATGATGAGACACCCTCCCATCAAGCTGCATACAATTCAGGATTAGATTGTTTGTGAACCTTTGTATTTGAAGGAAACAATTGTGAAGTAGTAGCAAGATGGTAGAAGAGCAAACCTGCCGAAGTGAAGTCGCTCTGCAAAAGCAACGGCAGAGAACAATGCCACTATAATGACTTGCAGGGGACTAAACATAGCTGTGAAAACTGGTCCCTTATAACTGATGCACCAAGTTTGCAGGTAATAGACTAATGCAGAGCTCACAATTCCCTGTTACCAAAGTAAGCATCAGATTAATACAGAAATATAGTGAGTGACGTATAAGATGATTATAAGTTACACATGTGACTTCTTAAGAAAAATTACTCACACTGTAGAGGATGGTCAAAAGTTGCACATTTGTCTCTAGTCTCCATGAAGCTTGATCTCTTGCAAGAAACAAAGCTAAAACCGAAGATTGCAACGACGCGAAAAAGCATATCAAGGTGGTCAATGACAATGGAGCAGGGTAGACTTTGTAAACCAGAGCCTGTGCACCAGAAAATCCTTAGGGCTAAGCTGAAAGAGCAACATATATGTCTTTGATTATATATACATGTTTCATTGTCAATCAAGGATTTATTCACCTGGAGAATCAGCCATGAACACCATACTACGTAACTAGTCAGAATAAGAGCAGCACCCTTGATCCAGTTTTCCTGAACATAACCATGACTCAACTCAGTGGTGAATGCATTGATCAGTGGCCTATCAACAAAACCCTTGAATAAGTATCCTTTCCAGAACGTGAAAATAAGAGAACCGCCGATGCAGAGAATTGTTCCAACCACCTTTGCTTGACCTCTGGCACTTTTAATCTTCAATTGCTCCATTCTGCATAAAAACCAGTAAGTGACTAACCAGAAAATCTTATAGCACAAGAAAAAAAGAGGAAAAAAAGTAGCATACTGATGAACTAGTTCTGATTTCTGAATGGTCTTGAGCTAGTCTACATCTATATGGAACTGGTCCACTTCTAGCATACTGGTAGCAATTTTCACACTTAGGGTTAACCATGCATGTGGAGCAAGTTTAAAGTGCATTAGAAATACAATTAAACCTAAGTTCCCAAAGTCTGTTATTTCAACGTAAAAAAGCATACATAGGCTGAGAGGTCAAGATTTCAATTCTCCATAAAATAAAAAATAAAAAAAATAAAACGTTTGAAGCATACATAAGAACAAGGTCCAACACTGAAAATATTTGCAAAAGGAAGGGGGTGGATTAACTCGATGAGTGTAGAGAATATACCGAAGCAGCACTGCCATTAGAAACGTCAAACTTGGGACTACATTGCTCAAGGCGCAAGCAACTGTGGGGGAGGTGTATGCTAAACCAGTGTAGTACACATTGAGATGGATGGTAGTCCCAAATAATGCAAGCACAAAAACTTTTGCAGCTATCGAAAATGAGAGTGAAGGTCTCTGCTTCCTGCAATTTGCAAATCCATTAGTTCTACGTACTAGCTACAAATTAGTTTATTTGGTTTATAACACCACTAAATAAATAAGAGTCTGAAAATGTTGCTTACTTTTCAAGAAAATAAGCAAACGGTGCTAGCAAGAACATGGCCATAACATGTCTATAAACCACAAATACAACTGGCTTGAGACCTTCCTCAAGAGAAAGTTTTACAAGGATGCTTGATCCGCCATAGCATAGCTGAACTAGGATCATTACCAAGTAGTAACTGCATCCCTCCATGGTTAATTAATTATAAGGTACGGTTACACCTTACAATAGAGGTGTGGTGATCACTTACTTGTTTCAAGTATTTGAAGGGTATTTTATAGTAGTGTCAAGGATCAACCAGAACCACATCTTCTAATAATCACTGTTTTTGGTTAAACTTTTAAGTGGATCTGGAAAGAAGTGAACAAATTAGCTAGTGGAATTCACAATCAGGTGTTGATAAATTGTGATTACGATGCGTAGCTACTGACGTCCTTAACTCAAAAAGTGTTCATGATGAAACAGAAATATACAAATGCTTAAATGGTATATCTGTTTTGATTTAATTTTGGGAAAATATTTTCATTCAGTGCACATTGAAGTGTTTGTCTAGATTGGGTGCAGAAGCACTTGCCAATTGCGTCATTGTTTTCGCCCACAATAGAACATAGATTAGATGATCATGTTTCTCATTGTCCGCCTTCCTTTAAAAGTAACTAGAAGCTTGTTGTTTTGTTAGGTTTGTGGCTTTCTGTAATAAGGTTGGTATCTGATAACTACACGTACGTATAGAGCAATATAACACTAGCTTGTACGTTCTGGCCTCATTATCAGCAAGGTGAGTTTGTTGTGAACTGAATGAAATTCCAACTGGTATACATCATTTCTGGTATTTCTGTTTGTTCCGTGAACACGTTATTCCCTCAATCAAGTCCTCCATACTTAAAGAACCACAAGTGATTGAGTTAGTAAGAGCCTCCAGGTTTGCGAATCCCTCGATCAAGCCATGTAGTCAGTATCACTAATTTGAGGACTTTCGAGCCGGCAGATACAAGTTTTCCTTCTGCAAATTGGAAGCAAATGTATGGGGTGCTTATTATAAGTTAATTAGTGTTCATTAATTAATTAAGCCATCTAATAGTTAAGCTGAATAATGCAGATGTTAATCGATCACGTACTGCCTTATGGATCAGGAATAGGTGACTTCCACTCTATTACAATCCACTACCGGTAAAGTATGGTTTGCTGAGATCAGTGTGCCACCTCAAGCTGGACAATTACCAGCTTAATTAGCTAGTGAGGTGTGACTAATAATAATAAGTCTCTAACTGACTCTAATTGGATTAGAACTCTTGCTGTTGCTTATGGATAGTGAGTAATGCCCACTTTTGTTGTGTTTAGTGAAAGAAAAAGATGGAATATATTGTTAAGAAAGTTCCATATGTTGTGGATGCATGGAATCAATCACTAAGCATATTCAAAATGGATACCATAATTTCACAATGGAGATTGACACCATTTGCTAATAGTACCATATCCATTATCCATCAGCTTATAATTATAATGTAGAAACCATAATAAACCTGCAGCCAAAGGTTTCATATATAAATCTCCATGAAGGAAACTCATACTCCTAGTTAGTAACACAAACATGAAACTGACCAAATTAACTGAGGAACTATATCATTCAGTCATCTTCAGCTATGACTGAGGTGATTCTACTTCTATATTCAAACGAAGCCACCAACAAGGACATGTGAATTTCATGCCAAATTAATGCCAAGCGAGGCTACCAGTCCTAACAGTACCATTGCCAATGTCGATGAAAAACCAATAATGATGATCTATGGCCGTTTGGCAGAAGCTGCTTTTTCAAATTGAGTTTTCCAACTGATTATTTTAACAACTGAGTATAATACCAAACTAAGCCTAATTCCATTCAGAAGCCTAGAGCACAGTGTAAATTTCTTCCTTTCATGTGCTTTGATACAGTATGCTATTTGTTACAAAATGAGGCGAAAGCAACTCACGATCCATTCATGGTTAACACCTTCGATGAGCTTGTGACGCATAGAGAAGAACAAGAGGGACAACGTTTGGCATGTAACTGATGATATCGATCATCAAGGAGATCCAAGCAGAATTTCTCTTCTTAAACTTTTCTTATTTAGTTCACATGATCCAAGTATATACAGTGGTGAAAATCCCTTTCTGGCAATGATCTTCTTCACATTGTGAAAAGTGACTTGAATGATCAGGAATCTCATATAGGACTTTTTCTTCTTCTTATATATCGATTACTTTTGTTATGGCTAGCTCTGTCTGTCTGATTCTCTACCTTGAGGTTCCATCATTATATCGATCGTTGATGGATATGCCACCATTGAGTATACCTTTTCCATTCTTTGGGAGTTTGTCATCACAACCATCTTCCTTCTTTCCCCATAGCACAAAGTAGAGACCAGCAATGATCAGAAAGGCTCCGATCAAGCTGCAATCAGTTCGAGTATCACTTAATTATGATCAACATGGAAAATTTCGTATCAAGATTGGAAAACAACTTTGAAGTAGCTAGTCTTACCTGCCCAAGTGAAGCCGCTCCGCAAAAGCAATTGCCGAGAACAATGCCACTGAGATGACTTGTAGAGGCATAAACATGGCTGCATAAACAGGTCCCTTGTGTCTGATGCACCATATTTGCAGGTGATAGACTAATGCTGAGATCACAACTCCCTATCACACAAAATGTTAAGATGCAGATAAATACTAAGCCTGACTTCCTCATATATATAGTTTGGTTGAAAGCTAGAGTCCAACATTTTTAACAGTGAGGCTACTAGCTAGTGGTGGTGTAGATCAACATTTGAGTAGATTCCATCAGATTAATATGTATGAAAAAGAACACTCACTCCATAGACGATGGCTAAGAGTTTCACGTCCCACTGGAGTATCCATAAAGCTGGATGTCTTGCGAAGAACAAGGCAAGAAAGGAAGATTGTACCGACGCGAAGAAGCACATCAGGGTGGTCAGTGATAATGGAGCAGGGTAGACCTTGGTGACAACACACTACAGTGAGAATAATTAATAACCAGCAAGTTTGAAATACTAAATATATATATTTTCATTTGAAATACTGAATTTGAAGGTATCCAGCATACTTTGATGTAAATACTAAATAGAGTTTTCATTTGAAATCAAGATTTGATCGCCTGGAGAATCATCCATGAACTCCATGCTACGTGACTGGTGAGAATAAGAGAAGACCCCTTCACCCAGTTTTCCTGACCACGCTGCAACTCATTGTTATATGCCCTGAGCAGTGGCCTGTCAACAATTGCCTTGAATAGGTACCCTCCCTTCCAGAAAGTGAAGGTCAGAGAACCGCCTATGCAGACAAGTGTACCGAGCACCTTTGCTTGACCTCGCTTACTTTTGAGCTTCACTTTCTCCATCCTGCATAAGAGCGCGCAATTATATATGTACACCATTCGATAGGCAAAAGAACTATAGTTCTCCTATTTAATTGATGGTCTTGTAATGCCCTAAAACTCTATTGAGCTGTACTTAAGTTCTATAACATTTTCCAACCTACTCACTCTCAAGACTGCAAAAGATCATTTCAAAGATACGCATACAAAAGGTGGTGTTACTTGATCTTTGCTCAATCTAAGTAAAGATTTACCGAAACAGAACCGCCGACAGAAACGTCAAGCTTGGGGCTATATTACCCAAGGCGCAACCAACTGTGGGAGAGGTGTATGCTAAACCAGCATAGAACACATTGAGATGGATGGTAATCCCTAACAGTGCAAGCACAAAAATTTGTGTAGTGATTGTAAGTGTGAGTGCAGGTCTCTCCTTCCTGCTTTGCAAACCCCGTTAAGAGTAATCATTAGTTTTCGCAGCTCCTCAAAACCAGAAAACAATAACGTCCGAAAAATGCAAGAACATATTGCTTACCTCTCAAGAAAGTAAGAAACTGGTGCTAACAAAAGCATGGCTAAAACATGCCTATAGACTAGATACACAATTGGATTGAGACCTTCCGATAGAGAAAACTTTGAGAGAATGCTTGATGCACCAAAGGCTAACTGGGAAAGTACCAATGCCAAGTAATAGATGCATCTCTCCATGGTTATAGGAACTGTCTTTCTACAATTTAAAATGGTGATCAATTTTATAGTACTGGATGGAACAACCAGAACCCGTGTTATACTCATTTCTAGTTAAAACTAAAGTGGAAAAAGAAAGGACTGTAACTATTAGCTAAAACAACTCACATGTAGTTAGCTAAAACAATTCACAGTCACTTTACGAACTATACCTGACTGAAACAGAACTAAACTCACCCATTACTGGAAATGGTTCCAGAACGAAAGGCAAGCTCGCGTTGTTTTCTGAGATTAAATTTTGAGGCATTTCATGTGCACGTTACTTTCATCATGTGGTGTTGTCAAGACTTTGGTACAAATAGTAGAAATGCAGAAGAATATATTAACCACAAGCTCCCGTCATTTTGAATCCTGCAGATTCATATAGTGACAGAATTATTGACCTGAAATAGATCGGTTGCGATCAACTTACAGCTACAATATGTTTTCTTCTGCTATGTTAAAAATTGACTCCCATTTCCGAAACTAATCATTTCAGTCAAAATCGAAATACAGATCAAAGACAATTCTCATCAGAAGTCCTTTCTGCTAGCAAATTTCCTTACATAGTGAGAGTTCTTTAGTTACAGCATTCATCACTTAAGTATCAATCATGCCAAAAGCACTTTATCATCGTTACGTAGATGATTTCCATCCTGCGTTGGTTCAGCAGCATGACCATCTTTCTTCTTTCCCCATAGCACGGAGTAAAGACTGACAATAATGAGAAGTGCTCCGATCAAGCTGCAGGTAGCTTCATTTAGAATCATCCACTTTACTAGTAATAATAGTGAAATCAAAGAGAGATTGAACACAAAGAGGGTGTTAGGATCTTAACGGGACACTTTACCAGCCCAACTGAAGTCGCTCGGCAAAAGCAACTGCAGAGAACATTCCCACTATAATGACTTGTTGGGGACTAAACATAGCTGCAAAAACTGGCCCTTTGTAACTAATGCACCATGCTTGCAGGTAATACACTAGTCCTGATATTATAACTCCCTATTACAACAGTAAGTAATTCGATGAGTAATTGAATATGATTGACTGGTAATGGTTCACACCAACATTTGAATGAATGATGAACATGTAGCTAGAAAGAAAACACTCACACAGTACATGATGGTTAAAAGTCGCAGGTTCCACTCAAGCCTCCATAATGCTGGATTTCTTGCGAAAAACAAGGCAAGAAAGGAAGATTGCAAAGATGCTAAGAAGCATATTATGGTGGTAAGGGACAATGGAGCAGGGTATACTTTAGCGACCACAGCCTGCGAATCAGATAACCATAAAGAGTTTGATAAAACACTTGAATCTGATGCCTACAAAGAGGTCTCAGCCAAAATCACGGCATCACCAGCATAAGTAGCCATGAAGTCCATGCTATGTGACTAGTCAGAAGGAGAGCAGAACCCTTGATTTGATTTTCCTTACCATGCCTCGACTCGGAGTTGAATGCATTGATGAGTGGCCTCTCAACAGAACCCTCGAATAGGTGCCCTCCTTTCCTGAAAGTGAAACTCCTTTCCTGAAAGTGAAAATAAGAGAACCCGCAATGCACAGAAGTGGACCAACCACCCTTGCTTGACCCCTGGTACTTTTAATGTTCAATTTCTCCATCCTGAGGAAGTGAAAGTATATTGATGAACAGGAAGGCCCTGTCTGTTGGTACTTTCTGTTTATTATGTAAAACTCTATATACAACCCCACATTGTCGACCCTGACCTACACCTTAACAAAGTTTATTTGAACATAACAATCTAGAAAGTCATCGGAAAGGTGAGTAGAGAATGTACAGAGGTAGGACGGCCATTACAAATGTCAAACTTGGGACTACATTAGCTACTGCACAAGCAGATGTCGGAGAAATGTAAACCAAACCCGCATAGTAGACATTGAGATGGATGGTAGTCCCAAATGAAGACAGCACAAAAACTTTTGCAGCAATTCAAAGTGAGAGTGCAGGTCTCTGCTTCCTGCTTTGCAAATCCATTCTAATGTTAACCCTCTCTGTTCCTTTAAAACACAAAACATGGACTTTGCCAAAAATTGATGAACATATTGGTTACCTCTCAAGAACATAAGCAACCCGTCCCACCAAAAGCATGGCCACAACATGCCTATACACAACAAGTACAAGCGGATGGAGTCCTTCGGCAAGAGCAAGCTTAATGAGGAAGTTTGATCCACCATATGCAAGCTGAACCAGTACTATCACCGAGTACTAACTGCATCCCTCCACTGATATAGAAACTTCTTTCGTTCTAATGAAGTTCTTATAGCCTCATCCACTCACTCTCCATAGTTAAAACCAAATTGGGCAAAAGAACCTAACTAAATAGGTAGTGGAATACTACCACTGTGTATAAACTATTCTCAAAGCACAAAACAAGTACCACAATGCCCGAATGAACAGTAACAATAGCATTAGTGGACATTGCTATCATGATACAGTCACACACTCAATACACATAATAAAGATAGCACAAAAAATTAAAAACAGTAAAATCATAAGTTTAGATTGAGCAAGCTGGATTTCCACAATCTCAGAATTGACATAATCCGATATAAGTTTTTGATAAATATATCATGGCAGAACAAAAAAACTCCAGACCAAAATTTCCATACTCGCAAAACACTAAACAAAATGAAAACATAAGAGTAATGAAAGTACTAATGACTAACAAGAGCAATCGACGACGGATCATTCATCACCGGAGGCAATGGTGCTCCTCTCGCTGACGTAGATCCCATCCAGAAACTTCCTGATATCCTTGTTCTTGACGTGGCACTTCTGATTGATGAGCGCCGCCGATCTCGACACAAGCTCGATGTCGTTGCCGTCCAAGACGAGCTCGTCCTTGACCTTCTCGGACCTAGTTATGGTGACGCCGTTGAGCATCTCGACTTTCCTCACGCGCTTCTCGCCGAGAAAGTTACGGATCTCGATGGCGTTGGCCGTGTTAGGGATGGAGGCGTTGATCGGAAAGTGAGCGTAGACGAATCGCATCTTGTAGCGGTAGCCTTTGGTGACGCCGGTGATGAGATTGTCAACGTGGCTCAGGGCTGTGCGGATGGCGGCGCTGGTTTTGCGAGTACCGAACCAGGCTTCGATTTTGAGCTTCTTTTTGCCGGTGGATTCGTCCTTGACGAGCTCGAAGTCGAGGTTGAGATGCTTGAAGTTACGGGTGAGCTTTCCGCGAGGGCCTTCGACTTCGATGACCTGGCTTTGACCTTGATGGTCACGCCGTCAGGGATGTCCATCGTCTCCGATGACAATATCGTCTTCATTTTATTTTTTTCTTTTTGATTTTGCTGCACAAAACCCTAACGCTGAAACAAGGCGTCATTTATATATTGGGAACACGGGGGCCCCATTGCTCTCTCTCATGGGCTGTATTCAGAGACCGTAAAGCCCATATCCATTACTGGCCCGATATGATATGATGTGCGGCACATTGTATAGTTTCTTCAATTACAGGTGAATATGATATCACAAGGGTTACACATATAAACCACGTGATTTAATGAAAACATTAGGTGCCGCTCCGTGAACGTTAAATATGTGAAACTGCTTGTCATTTTTTTTTCTTTAAGCGAGATTCACGTCCCAGCTCAAAATTATATTGATACAATCAAATCAATTGTCAAAAAGTAGGAAGTTGAGGGACAAAAAATCAGACTAACTTAAAAATAAAATATTATAAGTTATAAATTAAACTGATAAAATCAAAACATGAACAAAACAAGATCCTCATCAAAATCTAAAAGAAGTCAGGTCTCAACTGTACCCTCGAGCCAAAAATTCTCACCACACTCCCAACGTTTGATGCTCTATAATTAGGTAGACTATCAATTAAAGAATTTTCTTCCCGATAGATATGAGTAATATTAATCTGCATATTTCTCATAGGGGTTGCGGCTATTCGCACCCCATTTTTTACTCATCTCACCCAATTACTCAATACATAAGAATATTTTTAAAATTATAAAATACTAAGCACACCTTTTTTTTAGACCCAAATACCCTTTTGGGGTGTGAAGAGTGCAAACACATAACAAGTAGACGAAGTTGTCGCAACTGTCAGAAAGAAACCGTCATAAAAAGAGGAGAAGAGAGAAGAAGTTGTGCATTTAAACACTAGTTGTAATCGCACATTCACTTTGATCGACATTTTATAGGCAAGAGGAAGAATCATAGGTAAAAGAATGGAACTTTCATGAGTGCAAAAATTAAGATAACATATCCTCGTTCCTCGAACTTTCATTTTTCGTCAGGACCTTAACAAAAGAAATGAAAGCATTCGTCAGACGTTTGACATATAACATTAAAGCGTTTGTTAAGACTTTGACAAATGAAATATTCTATGTGTTCCTTACCGTTGGAATAACATTCCACCCTCGTTCGTCAGGACTTTGACAAAATTTATTAATGTGTTTGTCAGAACTCTGTCAAATATTATGGTATTATTTGTCAGGACTCTGTTGAACGAAATATTATGTCAAAACATACTTTGCTTAGAGAAAATAACTCAGCCAACCCTTTACCTGATTAAATCTGTTGGGTTTATTTTGTGTAGTTATCAGCCTTTTGGGTTTATTTTGTGTAGTTATCAGCTGGGGTGTATTACGCAACAAAGTTTTATAATTTTGAATTTAAATATGTATATCTATGTAAATTCAACTAAAATAAAATAATAATTCAATAATTCAAAACTAATAGGGTGTTAAGATAAAAAAATTGGGTGTGAATACCCGCAGCCTTTCTCATAGCACCAAGACAATTACTCCGCGCATTTCTTAAGCGCCAAGCAACTTTGACAGCACCTTGCATCACTGTCATGCATTTGATGTCCTAAAACTCATTTTTGGACTTCGGTGTACCAGAAATCCAAAAACCACAGATCCAACTTCAAAAACTTCACCATACCGTTCTGTACATCAGCCATAAGTAATTATCTAACCAGTAACAAACGACAACATTTCACTTTAAAAAAAAACAATATCTAGTTACCGAGTTTCTGCTCACTGCATACCAGGTAGATGGTGAAAAAATGAATGAAAATACTAAACCACACAAGTAACAGTCGGAGGACCAAGGTGTAAGAGAGCTATACCACAACCTACATGCTATACATATCCAAAATCAGTTACCATCAACCCTTGGCCAAAAATAAACAACACCTCCTCAAACTGGCTATTTGTGTCAAGTTCGAGTCCACAACCTGTCAGCAGTCTTGGGTAGCATCCACTTCCCAGTCCTCTTCACCTCTCAACTCATAAGAACTGAAATGGTTGACCATAAATGTCCACTCTTCCCTTTTAGCATCATAGGAAACAAACTTGGCACCTTGCTCCTCTGCCTTCCTCTTCAGCATCTCCTTGTATTTCTCGACCTTTGGACCTTCTGTATACTGCAATCCACTCTTCTTCTCGATGCATTTGATGTTGAGAAGTGTTACCTCAGCAGGTTTATTAAGCCCTTGCCCAACTGGAGGTTTCTTGTTATCATCTTGGTACACAATTACCTCCTTACTGTTGAACTGCACCAGAGCCTCCAGATCAAGGCGCCTTACATCTGTCTCGCCCAAGAACTTAATACTACCATAACCATGTCGCCCAACAACAAAGTCTTTAACGCGACTGCAGAAGCCTGGCTCTGCTCTTTCCTTTGCCGCCAGTTCTTGAATTCGAGGCTCTGTGTAGTAATCAGAACGTCGAAGCTTCGGCATTTGTGCCTCAATGTCTGCGCCATGCTCATATGCAATAGCAGCCTCACCAGCTCTCTGCCCACTTAATGTTGTATATGAGTCCCCCTTCTGAACTGAGTGATCATCATGTACTCCGTTAGGTTTCAGATTAGCTTTGACATGATTATGCTCCTTGTACACACCATCTTCTTGCAAAGTCTCCGGTTCTGAAACAGAAGTTAAAGCCATGTTTGTCAGCCACACTATGTCACTAAATGCATGCTAATGACCATCAATTACAGATATAGTAAATACACAAGAAAATAGTATATGAGAGTTATATAGACAAATCCTGACCTTTATCCTCAAAGTTGGATCCTCCATTGAGTGTTTCTCCAGATTTTTTCCCTGAAAATTTGTGTAAATTGAGTCAGCAATCACAAACAAGCCACAATGGCATAATATGCTTCAATCAAACTCAATTAATCTGAACATATATTTGAAAATCAAGTCATTCATAATGATTTAGTGCACTTGGCCAACAAGCCATATGTGCTCAGTTAAACTGTTACAAGTTCACTTGTGGATGAGAAATATAAGCCACAAGACCCATGAATGACCTTAATTGTCATCTAATGAACTGCATACAGATTACGGTGTCGATCTGAAACCAAACCTGAGATATAAGTTAGGAATGGAAAAGTCCAAGGAAAGCTAAAACTAACATACACGCTTTCCCCTAATACTAAGGAAGACCACCACACACATAAGACAGACATAAAATGATACCAAGATATCCTGGTCCTAGAATAATGAGGACCTCCTTTCTAACTCCTAAACCTATAACAGAACTAGAAGTAGCAAGGTTTACCATTCTCATGGACTGGAGCGGAAGAATTCTTAAATGGGGAAGCTTTATCAGCACCAGCCCTTAGAGGCCACTGTTCTTTAGGACGAATAACAAGTGCTCTTGGATTTTCCCTAGGCTGAAAAATGACATCCCCTTTGGGCGTACTTGGTGTTTCCTCATCGTCACTAAAAAATGGAACCTGCAAGAAAGCATACATGTGTAAGCTCAGATTGAACAACCATACTACAGTAGCGCTGCTAGATGCATAATCCTCACCTTTGGACTATCATTCTTAGGATTATACTTTCTTGCAGGTAGCCTGATCCGCCTTTGCAACAAATGTCGAGGAGTCAAGACAGACGTTACCCTGACAGTCGCAGGTTTATCCACAACCTGGAAAAAACAAAGAGAACATCCAGTCAATGTTCAAACTTGCTACGGTGACTAATTCACAACAATAGGAACACCTCCATCAAATAGAACTTCACAAAAGAATTTCAACTTACAGGCATGCTTGAGATTCCATACTGGATTGATGGTGCAGTGCCCCCACGACCAATTGACATCTGAGGCATTGCGGGGAGCGTTCCGAATGGATTTGTAGCAGGTACTGGTTGTTGAACAGCTGCAGAGACTTGAGTAGCAGACCTTTAAAGAAGACAACAGAGCTAACTTATATCTACTTTCCAAATGAGGTGTTATTATTGGAGCATTTGAAAAGCAAAATATGCAGAGTAGAGCTCCGTGTATAGTATCCATGGACTTGAGTAACCCATGAATGTCAACGAAGCCGGCCCCAATCAACTAGGTCCACAAAATGATAAACGAGACTGGACTCGGAGTATTTTCCATTAGGAAAAAATGACAGCATTTGGGATCATACTCTACTAGTGAAATTGTTATCCTCCCAACTATTTTAAGAAAAACTTTCTATCCTTAATGACTAATTGAATCATCTCAAAAACTTATCAAACTTAATCCAAGTGAAATGGAATACACCAAGAACCAAATAACAAAATAGTAACTAAAAGAGATACGAGTTGTTTGACATACGGTTGCAGAAAGTTGTTCTGACCAAGAATGCCTGCTGAACCATTGAAGCCACTTGTGTTGCCTGGAAAGTGAAAAGCACCAACCGATAAGGTCAGGCATTCAACATAAGAATCTGACAAACTGAACATATATATTCCTATAGAAGGTGCAATTTACCTGTCTGTGTTGGACCAAAAGTATTGGTGAAGCCAAAAGGAGCATTCTGAGTAGGCTGTAACTGCTGGAAACTAGGAAAGGAAGACTGGACAAGAAAATTAGAGATAGTCAACCTAGTCATCCATACAACTAAATCAACATCATGACAGAGTATAGATATCATCAAAAAGATGAAAATAGAACAGGAAACGGAAACAGAATATTTCTAGTTTGAAAAACACAGAAAATGCAATAAATAGATGCCCTCGGTCATGAATTTTCTTATGTAAAAGATATATTGCATTTGATATGTATTGCTATATCATGCATGAATTTTCAAACACACTTTTGCAAAAACCAGGTAGATCGATATTTCATAATATGCAAAAAGAATTCGATGCCTACAGCAATCCTAACATACAGCTGGACTGAAACCCTGGATACCCAATCAACACATAATTTTTACTCTTTTGGGATATATTTTCGTCGGCTAACAAACAAAATCATAAATAGGGACGTTAGACTGTTAATGAGAGAGAGCAAGAGTTAGGAAACTTACAGGTGGTTGACTAGTACCAATTTGGTTGCTTGTATTGGCTGATGAGCTGCCCAGCAAGCTGGCAGAAGTATTGAACAAACTTCGACCAAAGTTAGTTTGATTCAGCCCAAATGAGGTGGTGGCTGTTTGACCAAATGGTGTCTGTGCATTTGAAGGTGTGGGATTGAAAAATCCAGATGATGAAGCCGGATTAGTGAATGAAAAGGACGGCGCGGCTGAGGTGGTACTGAAAAGAGATGGAGAGGACGACTGGCCAAATGGTGAAGATGACGTTTGGCCAAATGGTGAAGTTGACGTTTGGCCAAATGGTGAAGATGATGCAGGTGTGAACAAACTGGTTGGATTAGATGATGAGCTAAAAGGTGTAGGTGAAGTGTTAAAACCAGCAGATGGAGTGAAAGATGGGGTCTTTGAAGCAAATGGATTAGATGTAGTTGACGTATTAAAGATATTTGAAGATGGTTGAGAAAACGACGGTGCTGGATTAGGATTTATCTGTGCATTTGGTACACCAAAGCTACTCACACCGGCAGGAGATGGTCCACCTGAAAGTTCAATTTAAGTTATAAATCTATGCTATATAACTGACTAAATGTGGTCGGTGCTGACGATATCTGAAGAAAAAAAAAATACCTTTATCCCCCGATTGGTAATCTTCCCATCGCAATTCTTCATGACTTTTATCTTTATAGACTGGCATTGCCGATATTGACTCCAATTTCCCCATATTAGTCCCAGTACCACCGCCTTCTGTATCCGATGTGCCTGTATAAGGAGTCACTCTACTACCACCACGTTGACCCCCAAAGTTTGACTGCCCAAAGGGAGTGTTTCCGACTGTTGGTGTTGTTGATTGGGCCCCTGCATTGCCACATACATAATGACTAAACATAACTTCTATTACAACATGCAGAAGGATGACTAAAACCTAAGATACTCACCAAATGGAGAACTCTGCCCTCCAAAACCCGATGAAGCACCAAATTGGCTGCTACCAAACGGAGATGATGCACCCAGACTTGGAGTGGTTGAAGCACCAAAAGCGGGAGCAGTTGTTGAAGTACCAAAAGCTGAGCTAGACTGACCAAAAGGTGAGGTGCTTGAAGACACCCCAAATCCTGTCCCAGAATTAAACAGGTTGGAGCTTGTCGTTGTCCCAAATGGAGATGCCGTGTTTCCAAATGTAGGACTTGGTGCTGTGCCGAAGGTCGGCGTAGTTGGTGTTGTGCCAAAGGCAGAACCAGTTGTACCACCAAAAGGTGAAGTGCTTGTGGTCCCAAATGCCGTAGTTCCTTGACCAAAAGCAGTGTTCCCGGGGACACCGAAACCTGGTGTGGTGTTGGTACCAAAGGCTGGAGTTCCGGTGGCACCAAAGGTTGTGGTGCTCGTACCACCAAATGCTGAAGTATTACTGTTAAATGCAGACTGACTACCACCAAATGGTGAGGAGGTGGTGTTGCCAAAAACATTGCTTCCAAATGCTGATTGCGATGGTTGAGCTGTGTTTCCAAATGGACTTGATGGAGCAGGAGTTGACCCAAAGCCAAAAGCAGGCTTCTGACCAAAAGCAGATGTACCGGATGCTCCACCAAATGGACTTGTTTGTGTGTTAGATGGTGCACCAAATGGACTTGACGTAGACGATGCTCCAAAAGCAGTACTTCCAAAAGCCGGCGTGGATGGAGCACCAAAAGGTGTGGACTGCGTATTACCAAACACACCAGTTGAAGTTCCCCCAAACAGGCTACTCCCTGTTTGCGCACCAAATGGGGTTGTGCTACCAAACGGCTGGGGTGCAAATGGATTGTTATTTGTAGTGCTGCTTTGCCCAAACACCGATTGTGTCCCAAATGGACTGTTCGAAGACTGCTGCCCGAAAGCTGTAACACAAAAACTCCATCAGTAAAAATATCTTTACACAGAAGAACAAGACACTAAACAGAACCTAAAATTGAATGACGGATTGTATATGCTATTACATATGATTAACACAATAACAAATTCGATAAGCCAAACAAAATCAGACTCTACGAACTTGTAGACGATAGATAGAGAGATGGATAAGAAAGCTTACGGCTCGTAGAACCAAACATCTTTATCTTCCGATGATTCTGTATCCCTAAAGTCAGCTACACAACTCGCCGATCTCAATCTGCAGAACACACAGCACAGATTCAACACTACCGGAAATAACAACAGCGAACAGCCTCCTCGACAATTCTACACACAAAGCAATGCACAAGTAAAACCAACAAGCTCAAAATCTCCGCACAATTCGATCAGATACGAACTCAATGATCGGCGAACGATCGTTAGTAATACATGTAGATCAGATACAATAGACGATAGGGAGAGAGGCTAGGGTTTTCGAAGTACCTGTGAAGATAGGACGCCGGAGTGGTGACGTGGCCGTCGATCTGGACGGCGGAGATTGGATGCGGAATCGGAGAGAGCGAAACGGCCCGAGTGTTTATGCGAATGTCAGAAATTTAGAGGAGAAAAAGGTTTAATATTCTGAGTGACGGCGAATTGGCGTTAAAACTAAGCCACTGGGACTCACCGTAGGTAGCGTTAAAGGTAAACCCGTAACAAAAAGTGTACCGACATTTTGGACACATAAAAAGAATACTAATCTGGTGGTCAATAAATTTTGTAGTCAATGAGTGATTAAAAAATAGTTAAAGTACATTTATTAATCAAGAATCAGAATCATCAGAAATTTGAATCAACAGAAATCAGAATGAGAATATTTCATTTCAATTGAACTGTTTACTTATCATTTAGAATCATAACAGGAATGAGAATGATTACGATTATTAACGTTTACTTACCATATAGAATCGAAATCAAACTCACTTAATTATCAAAATAATCCTGTACTGTATTTCCATATTATTTGAAATTTTTTTCTTCTTTCCTTATAAACTGAGCAAAGTTCATTGAAAAATTCGACTAATGTACAATCAAAACTTTTTGTCAAAAATCAAGACTATTGATCTTCATGTAAACTCCTCCTATGCTTATAATATATTTTGCTTCAATGAAATTGAAAATTAAAAAGGAAAAAAAAGAAAAAGAGAACAATGGTCACTCACCAGAGTACAATGGAGGAATCGACTTGTTTTGGTTTTGTCGTTGTTCGTTATTGTCGTCTACTAACTATTGAGAATAGTATATATATTTTTAGGGTTGGGTAATTTGTAGTTTTTGAATGTTTATAAGGATATTTGGGATAAAAAAAATTGATTAGGGGAGAGTTGATTCCTAAACTCATCTCCCCTTAAGAAATCAAATTCATGGTATTCCTGATAAAGAGGTGGGTCCCACTTCATTCTCATTCCCAAATGTGCAAGTAAACGCATAAATTTTCTCCTCCCGTAATCATTCTTAGAGATTTAATTCACATTCCGGATCAGTAAACATACCCTTAGAAGATAATTTATAATTGACATGACTGTATCATTTGTAGGCCCATGCCCCTATGGGCTTTGGTTAATTATACTTTGTGGGTATTACGAATACTCAATCCAGGCTAGCATGACGCGTACTTCACAGATGATGTGACTCCGGTGAGTTGTTGTATAGAGTACAGACCCTGAAATACTATGTTCATCAGTCATTTTGAGATGTATTCTGCAGAAGCTATTTTGTAGTTGTCTTCAGACATCAGACATTAGATGGTTTGAAGAATAATGTAATTGAACTTACTATATAGCCTGGCCCTGTAGTTCATGGATTCGTAATCTCCTAAATGTGTGAATTAGGAACTTTACTAGGTCAAGTTCTTGCTGCAACATGTAGGTGTAAATTCATTTGGAGTCTATTAGATCAGAACTCAAGTTTTGTCTATATTACAGAATTGCATGCCTTTATTTCGGCTGAAAATTTTAGAAGTAATTTCTTGTATTTGGGTGACCAGGTCAAACCTCTGAACCATTCTCATGATTTCCCACCCCCAGGAAAGAAAGGGCGCACTTATATATGCAGCTGTATGATCTTCTTACGTCCTACAAGCGGAGCAAAATTAATCATAAAGGCAAGAGGAGCCATGGTCCAGAGCAAAGAAAGCAAATGATCAACCTGATTTTAATTGGGAATTTAGACAAACATGCTGCACGTGTATGTTTTTGCTTTATATTTCCGTCCCATATTTGCTAGTCATGGTGATAGGTGGATAAGTCTTAGAATCTTTATAATAAAGTATCGCAATTGGTTTGGACCTGCTAAGTGATTATGTTTCTGATATTCTGCAGGCAGACCTCTACCAACATTCCCTACAGGAGACCTGTACTTGAAGAACAAGACATGGGTGAAAGAAACTAAAGGGATGCATGTTATAATCTGTACATATATATACTATATTTATGTAGTTATCAAGTGTAATCGAGACTACATCATGAAGACCGACACCGGAGCTACACATCCGGGGCAAGAGCCGGCCAAAGCCGCCACTGGAAGTCGCCCTCCCAAGCCGCCAAGAAGGCTTCATGGATTAGCTGACAAGCCTCTCTCCGCTCTTTAAACCATCCCATTATATATTTTAATAGTCACTTGGGCTTAAATCATCTTTTGACTCGAGATCAATAATAGAAATTCAAAGTGACAAAATGGAGTAGCCAATTCGATGAACCATTATAATTCTTATATCGTTTACTTATTGCACTTATCGTATTAATCTAATTATTGTTTCATATCTCGAATATCTCGGTTATTCTTGGAATGAATATTGATGCTATCTGCGAGATTTGCAACAAAAACTTTAAAGCGTTGTTATGTTTGCAAGGCTAAGATAGGCAGGAACATTTTTTTTCTAGAAATGAGAGAGTTTATTCTTTGAAGTTACGTGAGTGAGTGAGTGAGATGAGCGAGTGTCGCACCACGGCCGGAACCAAGGTCATCCGCGGAAGCACCTCACTCGCTCGCCACCCCGGGTACGACTCCCACTCCGGAAACAAGCTCTGAAAACAAACCCCGAATCCAACCAAGCTCTCGCTATTACGCTCCCGCCAAATTTAAAAGCTAAGTCTACTGTTTTGATTGGCTCATTTATATGCACCGTAAACAATACATCCATCAGTAATTAGACAAGTATTTAAATGCAACCACTACTGCACATATTTAAATTGCAAGCATGCAAATATATATTTTTGGTAGAAGATCAATATAATAAAGGAGGCTACAAAGTCAGAGAACAAGCCATAAACCAAGCTCTGTCTCACCAGAAAAACTAGAAATACAATAATAAAAATTACATCTTCACCCAACAATATCCTGACCCGAACAGAAGAGGAGTACAAAATGGGAAGATAGCAAAAACTTTCTACGTTAATACTGGGAGTAGCATTAACGCAAATCCAAGACCCTAATTATTGGGAGGACAAGGACACCCATCATTCTTCAGTACACGAACACGGGATGGTGGTGATCTTCGGACCCTACTGTTAAGTACCACCCTCCCAACATCAAGCGCTGCAACAAAATCTGCTGCCATATTCGCTTCCCTGTGAATCCATCTCCAGTTGATATCCTCAAAAGCCTTGCCACAGTGTCTAATGTCAGAGATCACTGTGAACAAACTCCAGTCACAAAGCATGGACTTATCCACAATCATCTTAGCCACAGCTTTGGCGTCGGACTCCACTATCAGCTTCATGCACCCTATGTCCCTAGCAAGTTCCATCCCTTTCAAAATAGCATAAGCTTCGCCCTCCTTTACAGTAGCACACCCCAACGATGTAGTCTCGTTCGCAATCCACGTACCTTCATCGTCCTTAATGATTGTTCCCATTTTGGCCTCCTGCCTCCCCTCATTCCAACTCATATCACAATTAAGCTTAAAGAAGCCAATATCTGGTTTACACCATCCATGGATTGGCTCTTCCTCATCATGAGTCGACACACTGCTCAGTATAGAGCTCCTAGCCAAGAGTACCTCATTTTGGAGAGTGACTGCCTGTAATATGGTCCTCTGTGGCTGGGGAGTAACATGACTAAACACATAGTTGCACTGGGCTTTCCATATCTCCCAACAAACGATACTGACCATGACAAAAGCATCCTCTCGCTCCTTCTTCGAACCCAACCCAGATATAATTTGAAGTAACCACTCAATAAGAGTAGTAATACCTTGTTTGCACAGCCTCAAACCCAGGTTAGAGCCAAACCACACCATTTCTACCCAAGGGTAGAGGAGTAGGACGTGTTCCATGGATTTCTCACCCTCACCACAGATCCTACACATGGGACTAATACCAAGTCTCCTGCGGAACAGATTAAGAGCACAAGCAATAGCATTATTCAAACACTTCCAAAGGAAGCACTTCACCTTGGGTAACGTCTTACTCTTCCAGATGAACTTCCACACCTTCATATCCACCACCCTGGAATTATGATGATCCATGGGGATGTTAGTCTGCTTCTGTTTGTGTAACCAATGGAATCCATATTTAACGGTATAAATTTCGCTTCTATTATCAGACCATATCAAACAGTCTTCACCCTCATTCACAGGAATAGGAATAGCAAGTATTTTGAATTTGTCCTCCTCCAAAATGACATTCCCAATGGCTGAAAGACCCCATCTTCGTCTCCCCTTGTCAATCAGTACATCTACAATACTCTGAGGATCATCAACTGCCGCCAGAGTAGGTTTCAGTTTACCATTACCAGAACCCGGAATCCAAGCATCACACCATACATGAATATTATTTCCGTTCATAACTTGCCATCTAGAGCCATTGATGATAGTGTCACGAGCCTGGATTAAGCTTGACCACCCCCATGATGCTCGACTCCCCTTGACAGCCACTTTGAGCTCACACTTTGGGAAGTATCATGCCTTGATCACTCGAGCCCACAAAGAGTGAGGGTTCTGTAATAACTTCCAAACCTGTTTAGCAAGTAATGCATTGTTGAAAGATTCCAGATCCCGAAATCCAAGTCCCCTACAATCCTTAGTTTTCCTCAAGTAATTCCAACTTTTCCAGTGTAAGGCGTTTCCATGCTCGTTCATTCCCCATCAGAATTTGCAGTCGAGGATAGGAGACCTTATTTACAGCCATCAATCCTTTGGACAATTCTTTCCTTAACAAAAGCAAGAGCCTGTTTCTTGGAATGTCCCCATACAGTAGGGAGCCCTAGGTATTTCCCAGGATCACTAGTAGCTCCCACCATTAGTAGCAAACTCATGAGTCGTTGCATTTGGTGAGGAGTATTTGGAGAGAAGAATAGGCTAGACTTTCCAACATTGACATCCTGTCCTGAGGCTATACAATATTCATCCAAAATACACAAGAAAGTGTTACAGTTAGACAACGTAGCTTCCAAGAAGTAAAGTGAGTCATCTGCAAAGTACAAGTGGGAAAGCATCAAACTCCTGCTCAGCTTAATTCCACACAGTCTCTTGTCCTCCACCTCCTTTAGAACCCTAAGGGAGAAAGCCTCACTCACAAACAAAAAGAGATAGGGAGATATGGGATCTCCATGCCTCAAACTCCGGTATGGCTTAAAAACGACCCAGGGTTCCCATTAAGCACCACTGAATACGTAACAGTAGAAACACATCTCATCACAAGGTTAACCCACCTTTGATCAAAACCAAATCTCAACAATACTTCCTCCAGAAAGTCTTATTCCACCTGGTCATATGCCTTTATCATATTAAGCTCAAGTCCTAACTCACCCTTGCTACCAGTTTTCTTGAGCTTTAAGTAGTGAAAAACTTCATGAGCAATAGACAAATTATCATTAATCGTCCTACTAGGCACAAAAGCATTTTGATTATTAGAAATGAGGTCTGGAAGCATCATCTTTAACCTATTCGCCATAAGCTTGGAGAGGATCTTACAGGAATTATTGCACAAGCTTATGGGGCGGTAGTGCGAAGTGGTTTCCAAGCAGGGCACTTTCAGAATCAATGCAATGCGAGTCTTATTGATCTTTTCCATACAAATCTTGCCATCAAGAAACTCATTGGTAGTAGCAAAAACAACCTCATTCATAACAGACCAGTAACGATGATAAAAGAGTCCAGGAAAACCATCAGGCCCAGGTGCTTTTAAGGGTCTCAGTTGTGCCATCGCATCTTTAACCTCCTCGAGAGTGAAAGGACGTAGTAATAATGAGTTTTGCTTACCAGAAATGACTGAGGAGACACCGATTAACGACTCTCCCCACTCACGCTGCCCTAAAGACTTGTAACATCCATATAATGTGCTTCAAATTCACCACGTACCTCTCTCTCACCCTCAATCCCTACCCCGTTACCATCTGTGATAGTAACAATTCTGTTTCACTGTCGTCTCTGTATGGTGGTGAGATGAAAAAAGCGAGAGTTAGTCCCCCTTCGTTAACCATTTTAATCTAGACCGTTGGTGCCAAAAAACTTCCTCCATAGTCTATAGTCGCTCAAGTTTTGCAGCAAGGGTTTCCTATTTTTTGCTCTCCTAGTAAAACTAGGGGTAATATCCAACAGAATGGGACAATGATCCGAGACAACCCGGGGCAGATGGGTTACCCTGGATTCCGGCCATCTGAGCATCCACACTTCGTTGACCACTCCTCTATCAAGACGTTCTTGAATACCACAACCCCATCCTCTTTTTTGCACCACATAAAGGCATGCCCCTTATACCCTAAATTAATGAGATTGTTATCATCAATGAATCTCCTGAGGAAACCATATCTCCTCGCGTTCCATGCCCACTGATTTCTCACATTGCCACAATAGATCGTTAAGATCCCCAATAACACACCAAGGAATCTCATCATGCTTATCCATTAGCTCCCTAGTCCTCCAGAAAGCCTCTTTATCCTCCTGATATGGAGGACCATATACCCACGTGAATCGAACAATGCCCAGTTCCCAACCCATGTCAATCAGAATATCGATAAAATTGTTCGAGAAACCTGTAATATCCATTTTTCAGTCTGGTTTCCACCAGAGGGAAAGACCACCCGCACTGCCAACTGGATCAACATTAAATCCCTTCAAATAACCTAACTTCCTCCTGATTTTGTTCACAAAATGATTGTTTCAATGCGTTTCTGATAGGAAAATCACACCAGGACAGTAGGAGCGGATAAAATCCCGCAACATTTGAATTGTCAAGGGAGTCCCAAGCCCTTAACAATTCTATGACAAGGTATTCATGGTTTCCGTGCAGCTATAGGCCAGCTACCAGTGCCTCGAAGATGGCTAAGGTGCTACCAGCCCCAGATTTGGTTCCCCATGCACCGTCAGAGAAGAAACTCTAGCCGTTGCCCTAGCACTGGCAGCCTCGATGTCATTCTAAATGGCACGTCTTTTGGGGCTACTCTTTCGTTCAAAATCTCGCCGCTCAGGGCAATGACCTGGACGCCGAAAGACTGCCAGATTAATGAAACTTGTGACCTTGACATATGGGAACTTATTGGGATAGTGTGGTTGGGTGAACCCTGCCCTCAATGGTGGTTCCGCCACAAGATTCTGATCGTAGACAACTCCCAATTTGATCAATACTGGATTAACCTGAAAAGTGCAATCTTGAACTATATGACCCAGCCTACCACACTTATAGCAGAATTTCTTCAAGTTCTCGTACTTGAACCTAACTCTCGAGGTAATGCCATTACTCCTTGGAAGCGGACAGTAAGTAGCAAGTGGTTTGCGGGCATCAAAGTCAATTCTCATTCTTAGATAGCCCCTTTGTCCAATCACCCTAGGATCATTCACGTCAAGTATTGAACCAAGCATAGCACCAAGTTTCCGGCCATTGGACTCGGTGAGTTGGTCCTTAGGGATGCCATGAGCTTGGACCCAGTAAGTGACTCGATGTGGGTTGATCTCCTTCACTGATTGGTATCCAGTGCCTGACTGAGAAACTAAAGCCCCTCACACCCCAGGGGCTGCTCTCAATGAGCTTCTTTGCCAGCTTCTCATAACCCACAGTGATAAAAAAAGACATTTTCTCTTGAGTGGAATAATCCGAATTTGCCCAAGAGTTTTCCACATACCAAGGAGAGATGCCTCGACTCCTACATGGTTTGGCTCGTTATCTGCAATGAGCACCCCTAGCAAGTCAATACCTTCCTCAAGATCAAGTAGGTCCACGCTGCTCTCAAAGTTGCATGACATATATAGCTTCAATAATCCCCTCATTCTCAAAAAGGTTATCCTTCCCAACGGGATCCTCATTCGAGTACCTGGACGTGGAAGCCATGTGATAGATAGACTCGTGTAAACTAGCTCACAGACAGCCACTAATAATGGGGCACAGAAACTCTCTAGCAGAGTAATGGAACTCCCACTCTCAAGTAAGAGTAGGCATCTAGTTTTCAGTGGAAAGGAAGAGAATAAAAGTTTACGTTCACCACTACCAGCAAAGACTCAAATTGTTTGGGATCATCTATCGAGTCGGGGCGTTCCTTGAAATTAAAAAGCGTCAAGCATGCAAATCTATCAAATCTACGTTTAGCTAATGCGATAGTGTGATATTAATCACGCATATTCGTTTATTACGTGCATGCGCTAATTCGGGTATGCCTCAACCATTCACGCCCGACAGTGACACATCTTGAATTGCTGCTCAAATCATCTATTCCACAAATCCAGCACAAAGCCGTTCATCATCGTTGCTTTAACGGATACGAGGTCTCGAGCAGAACCAGGCCAACTCCGGGAACCATTACGGACTGCCCCAATCCGATGCCACAAATCGACGGCACCACAACCACCAGCGGGAACAACCACGCCAGCGAAAAAAAATAAAAACGCAACAACATCAGAAGTTTAAAAGCACAACAGAAAGAAACTCACCGACGCAGAATCAAATCAAATCAAATCCGCCCGAGGCCGGGATTGCCCCATCGCAAGAACAGCCCTGCCACCGAACCAAAGTCGCTGGTTACCATTCGCTACTGCCGATGCCGACGCCGACGCCGGGGACTACACAGAAACCACCACTCTGAGCAGAACAACCACTCCGGATCGGACAAAAAAAAAAGGGGGGCTACCGCCGAGATGAGACTCCGAGAAGGACAAATGACCGCCTTCCGCCACAGCTATCCGCTCCAAACCGTCGAGCTGGAACCCAACTCCAAGCGACATCCCACCGAAATATCAATCGCCGAAACACCATCACTGGAAACAACCTCCGAAACCAATCCCATTCCCGGACGACCCCATGCCACGACGACCACTCCGGCAACCCCATTTTGTGACGACGTCTGCCCTGCGATCACCTGCATGCCGGAATCGACTTCCGCTCAACCTCGATCGCTCATCCCGATCCGCAACGCTCACCACAACAACCAGTGAGCCGGAACCCGCTTCGGTCCTTCGCACAACCTCCACGACGCCCACACCGGAACCAAAGCACCGGAAACTGCCGACTCCGGAACCAAAAAAACAAAACAAAAAATTAAGGGGCCGATTGAAAACAAATTGGGCGGAGGGTGAGATGTGTTGTCGAAGAAGAGAAGGAGGAGTGAGATCAGAAATCAAAGAGACAAATAACTTGCATGGGCGATCGAAACAGAGGATGAGGAGAGGGTGGGAGATGAGTGAGAGTGTTGCAAATTTTATCTATATGAAAGGACGGTTTGAGTTTACTGTTCTTAAGAACAGTGGATTTCCATTTTTATCCAGATTGTTTGATATAATTATGACAATGCCATTCTATGTACCCAGACGCTCAAACATATATTTTCTTCACGGCTGTGGATCTTTCTTGGCCCTCTTATGCCGTCGCTCTCTCCTCTCTGATCTCACTGTCCGATTGATCGATTAATTTGGTTTGTGTCTTAAATTCAACTTTGTTGATATGTTTTAAGGATTTAGCATGCTGCAAATTGATCAGGGATCAAATTCAATTGTTTGACTTTGATATGGAGTTTTATTGGGGATTAATGGGTTCGATGAGATTAGTCTCTTGGGTTTGTTTACTTTGTTGGTTGCATGATGCAGTATATGACTGCAAGTTTTTATTTTTGGTAGATTGTTGAAATCAAATCGACTCCCTCACTAAAGCTATGCCGAGATAAAGTTTCATTCTACGTGTAATGCACTCTGCTGTTGGGTTTCTTTATGGTCTTCGTCTTGATTTAGGAGTCAGTGGTTTACTATGTTTGTGAAATTTATGTAAGCTCAACATCTTTTGGCTAATCAAGAGTTTGATTTTGGAAAGGCCTAACTCATAAGCCGTCTTTTGATTCTTTTCGAGTATTTCCTTTCAACCATTTTGTTGGTTTATCATGTTTTTCCTGTTTTGTTCGTTTGCAGGTAAGCTTGAGCCTATTTTTATTTTCGTTTACTGTTCGTATTGGTTGTGTTTGGGCTGCTATTCTGAAAAGCTACGTGTGCTTTTTGTGCTCTCTTTTTTTAGCAGGGGATCAGAGGTCGTGTAGTTTCATATTTCGAGGATAAATTGTTAGAGGATTATTTGGTTTATTCATTCACGATTGGCAAAGTTATGATTTATTAATCACGATTTGATTAGTTCTTATTTTCAGTTGTATGAGAATGAAGCCTTGGATTATTTTGTTCTTACCCAGAGTTTATTTTTCATTCATTGTGTTGTTTTTATGTTAGATTGTTATGATTTACTCGCATGTTATTGTTCATGTCGGAAATGGTCATCTCTCAAAATGTCTGAGATCTGACTTCGTTTTGAACTTTTGATTTGTTGAGTGATAGAGTTGGATTTCTTTTTCCAATGTGCAAGATATTAAGGCTTTTTTGTGAAAGATTTGGCATGTCTTCCATGAATTTTGGTTTATGTGCTTCCATGAGTTGAGAGGAGTAAGAGGTCTGAAGATCGGAGATTTGGCCCCGACTAACTACAACTAAAAGTACATAAGAGGATTGGAAACAAATAGAAGGAATATGAAATTCAAGAACAAAAAAAGATGAAAATGTACTAATCGAAACAAAGATTGAAGAAGTGTGTGAATAAATGAATTGATGAGGTTGAAATTTGTATGTTGATGGATGTTACTTAATTTTCTTCCTTTTTTAGTGTATAAACAATCTATTATTGGTAATAAATATGCAACTACTTGCATTTCTTTTTCAACCTACCCAAATATTATACCCTTCAGAAAATAATCTTATTTTTATGGTTATTTGGGATCTCTTAAAACTCATATCAAAGGATGATCATGTCCTAATTAATCAGCAGAAGTCGTAATAGTAGAAGCCGCAGCATCGCGCGGTAGTAGTTACTAGTGAGAAAGAAAGAAAAGTGGGGCGGCTGTCAACGCGTGAAAGGAAGGGAAGGTCAAAGACCTCTTCTGAGCCTTTGTCTTTGGGCCTCGTGGCTGAGTGATCCGCCCCATCACCTTAAAATTGAAGGAGCCTGCTATAAGCTAAATGTTGTTAGCAATACTACTTTCATGCATGACTAATTACTTACTTGCGCACCTCCGTTTATGCCTTCATACAAGTATGTAATGTACTATTGTTAGACAACCGAGCTATTGTTGATGCTATATCTAGGCTATTCAATTTCTGATTTGTTCAGCATGCCTATTATACTTTACGCATGTGGTTTACTGTTATCGGTTACTTACTCACACACGTGTTCCGCCGCTCCTTGCTCGCCCATCCATGTTGCGGATACATATCCTCCTCGGCTTACAAATCTTATGTGATATCACTATTATTTTTTTATAATTAATATATGTTAGAGAATTGTTGTTAAAGCTTAATTAGGTGATCTATAGTTCTGATTAGGTCATCCTGAGTTAGATATTGGCTATGTTGAAAGGACCCAACCCCGATTTAGCTACCTAAACCGGAATCGAACCCCTTCGAAAATACGAACCAACAAAAATTTTCTGAAATTTGGGCAGAGTTTCGTTACTAGCGTGGAATTACCTTAACCTGCACGCGTAAAATACACTCCATCCTATGCCACAAAAATCAAACCGTGGGCACCAATCCCATCCGGATTTCTCAACATCAATATAATCAACAAAAGTAAACATACTGTACTATATATATGTATACCCGAGAAAATCCGTATAAACAAGTATAAGAATGTATCAGAGCAACCTCTAGTATAAAATATATATATATAACATGTACATCAGTAGGCGAAACTGAAACCTACTGGAAAACACAGGTGACTCTGATCACTAGCCTTCAAACCGCGACGTGAACACCAGTATCCGAACTGCAAACTGGGCACGGAAACCGAAAAGCCCAGGGGAAAGGCAATTAAAACCGTTAGAGTGAGTGGACGAAAATAAACATATGCCTTTCACCAGTTAAATATATACAATCAATATAAACAATGCGAGTTCGGAACACAACACATTTATACAAGGAGGTTGTCGGGCAGATCTCTCAAGCTCGACGTCGGGTGAATCGCTCAAACCCGACTGTGATAGGCCAGGGGAATCTCTCAACCCCGGCGGCACTCAGGGGAATCTCTCAACCCTGCTTCAGAGGAATCTCTCAACTCTGGGCCAGAGGAATCTCTCAACTCTGGTAGCATCGATGCAATAAATGCCAATCACAATAACACATAACAATACCTCCGAAAATAACATATATATCAATCATCGTATATAATAAATACGGAAATCATAAATTCCACGAACTCGCAAATCAACAGTGAAAATAGAAACTTGTCCACTCACAGATCAGCTAGCGCGAACTCGCGCTAAACTCGTGGTCCGGCGGAAGTCCCCTCGCCCGAAGCACGATCACGATCCAGATCTCGATCTCGATCCCCTGTCCCGTGGCGGATGGTGGCCGGAAAAAGGTCGCCGGAGATCAACTTCCCGTTTGGGAAACTTTCCCTTTCGGTCCCTTGGTCAGCTTTCCAAATATGGAAAGTCAACAGAATTCAATTCGGTCAACGCCCCAAAATGAAGTTTTCGACTAACTCTCGACTATTTTTCGACTTTTCGATATTTATACTCGTCCCTCGGGTCGATCGACGGTCCGAAATGAAAATACGAAATGATTCGGATAAGCTCAAAACAAACGGATAAACTCGTCGAACCCGAAACTTCAAATAATCATAAAATATTCCTCGGCTATCGGAAAAATCTTCCGAAACCACCCACAAACTCGAAATCACGTACTCTACACCTTCCGTGAAGACACTCAACCCAAATTCTTGACCCAAAATATCGTCGCGAGTCAAATCGGCAAACCACATAATATCGCAAAACTGCGACTAAACTCAAATCTCGAGAATCGTACCAAACACACATCTGATTCTGGTTCGGGTCGTCACATATGTTACATTACAGCTACAATATGTTCCCCGAGAAAAATTATCACATTCTCATAGACACTTATGATACTTACATACCAACTCATGCGGGACTCGACTCTCTCTAATTTTGCTTAAATTAATACTTAAACAACATTTTTGCTCATATTAATTATACTATTTTTGCCTCAACGAAATGAGAATTCTTCACACTTTTACTTATCATTTTGCGTCCGTCACATTACATTACGTTCTCCTTATAAGCAAATGAATTCTCTTCATACCTCTCATTGATGCAAACATTATGTCACGTGCATTATTTATGTGACTTTATGCAAATACATATGTAACTAATACATGCATTAAAGAAAAATATTCAAGAATTTTGATGCAGGGAACAAGTGGATCCACCTTCTACGCACAGGTACACCATCGCGAGCAGAAGGACCGAGCAAAAATCGGTTTGGCTAGTGAACATGGGGACTTGCACGTCGCGCGCTGAAACACGAAGCATCTGAGTACATGAATTCGTTTAACCAAGGATAACTCAGTTTTAGATAGTAGCTGACCGACAAGATCCACCCGCAGGTACGCCATTACTTTGTTTCTGGCAAAAAGCCGAAAGTCGCACAAAGGTCCGAAATTTGAGGGATCAAGGGCTACCGATAACGAGTTCCCACCTATGATAGTGCCACTACCCGTGTAGCGATAAGCAACCGGTAGGATGGACCGAGTGTAGCATACCGAAGAGTATGTTGCTACGCTCAACGCAAGCTGAGTCACCACTTGCGCCCCCCATTACTGGAAAGATACGGAGGACTATGCCAGTATCCGGGAAGGGCTTCATTGGGAGCGGGTCTACTGGGTTTCGCTACTTAGAGGAACCCCGAATGACATCATGATTCATTCAAGAATATTTACAAAACTTTATCTTTTATTGTCAAAAGCATTTTTACTAATCCGCTGATACTTGCGATGATACGCCTCAGTGAAGCGGAACTATGCGAAACTCATCGTGGTTGCCGAAGTCACATATTCGGGAGACAATAAACTAGCTACTTACTGTTCTCACAACAACTAACCACACTCACGAGAATTATCTTTACATCTTAATTCTATATATAACAGGTACGCAAAAGAGCTGTGGATCAACCTGGGTTGGCAAATCGAGGACCATATGACCCGTAAATGGCAGCAAAAAAGAGTAGCGAAAGCAAGAGTAGCGGCAGCGAATGCAAAATTTATTTGCGGGCATGCATCGCGGCTAATTTGAGGCTAGGGGACTACGCGCACGTGAGCCATTTTGAGCGGATACACTTTTACTAACACTTACATCTTTTGTGCAGGAACTTGTTTCCAGTCTAAGGACTCGGGGACTGAAACACATTTTTTAGCATGATCACCCATGCATGCCCTATCGCACAAACATGTGCATCATCATACGTGTATTTCATACACATACATCACACATTCATAATGCATCACCGCTCATCATTTCGCATATGCTAACTCATTATTTTTATCATGTATGATTTACTTTCCGCGCATGGTCTAGCTAGTATATCTCACATACCGCTATCGGCGCAACTCGACTAATACCATATTCCACTGTCTACTTTTATTATATGCACAAATTTGTTTAAATTGTAAAATAATTTAAGAGTGGTCGTTCTTACTTGTAAAGTTAGGGGACTAGGAGGTTCGTACCCTTAATTACGCTTGGTAATTTATTTGTAACTCCCAAAGCAAGAATTACTTTTAGTTGAAGAGTTAGGAGACTTGTGCATATATATACTATATTAATGTAATTACCCAACGTAATCAAGACTAAGTCCTGAAGACCAACACCGGAGCTACACATCCATGGCGAGAGCCGGCCAAAGCCGCCATTGGAAGTTGCCCTCCCAAACCGCCAAGAAGGCTTCATGGATTAGCTGATATGAGGTGAGGGGGAAAGCCTCCCGCATTGAAGAAATGTAAGGAGAGATGTCACCCTTAGCCTATAAAATGAAGTCTCTCTCCACTTTTTAAACCATCTCACTACACTTCTTAGTAGTCACTTGGGCCTAAATTATCTTTGAGCTTAAGACCAATAGTAGAAGCCTAAAGTGGCAAAGTGGAATATCCAATTCGTTGAACCACTACAAATCTTGTGTCGTTTACTTATCGTATTAGTCTAAATATTGTTTCATATTTCGAATACCTCGGTTGCACTTATCGTATTAGTCTAATTATTGTTTCATATCTTGAATACCTCGGTTATTTTTGGTATGAACATAATCCACAATAATTATATCATAGGTTTCAAAAGAAGATTAAGTGCTTCCATGATTATAATCTATGGTTGGTAGTTGATCATGCTGGTGAGTCCCCGCTAGGAAGAATATGAATTTGATAGACCTCATGATGTGTGGCACTTTCAGTAGAATATCAATCCCAGTGCAATTGGAACGACGAAGAAAATGCTAGCTACCAGTTTGTTGACCTTGTTACGATGGTATTAGCATATGGAAAGGGAACAAGTGAGAATTGATTATGGGAGAGTTTTATGCAGCTTGTAGCTTGTACCACCCCGTATGTATTGAAATTTTGCTTCAGAGTAACATGAATCCTGTTAGTGAATCTCGAAAGTGCACTATCTGATTCACCATCTAGTTGAAAGATGCAAGTTTTCCAAGTACTTCCAAATCATCAACAAAAGAGAGCATTTCTTGTTTAGAAAGATCCACTTTAGCAATTCCATATTTGCATTCATCATGTAATCAACCATTTCATGTTCTGTCACATACATCCCTTTTCCTCCTCAGAATTCAAAGAAAATGATTTATAAAGCTACTAACCACTATGTCCATTTTTAAACGTTACAGTATAAAATGGAACTTCACATATGAAAACGAAATATACTGTTAATCCATGAAATCTATAACCGCCAGAGAAACGGTTATAAACCATCTCCGTCACCAAAAAAACTCCACAAATAGTTGTTATCTCAACACGTCCCACAAGTCACTATAAATAGAAACCAGAGAAAACAAAACTCAAAATCCCATTGATTTTTCACTTCTATTTTCTTGATTCAAGTCTGGATAGTTTCTTCATTTTTAACCATGGCTTCAAAGAATGTGTCGCTTCTTATGGTTTTGGATTCAATGTGCTTGGCAGAAGGTGATGATCCTACTGAGGCAATGCCATGTGTGAAGAAACTTATTCCTTGCCAGCCATACTTACACGCGCCGGAGAAGGCCCCGGTTTCGTGTTGTTTGCCTCTGAAGCAAATGGTTTCCAACGATACGAAATGCCTCTGTGGAATGTTTAACAATGCTGATATGTTAAAGAAACTGAACCTGACTTAGGTTGAGGCCTTGAAGCTTCCCAAGGCTTGTGGTGCCAATGCTGACATATCTATTTGCAACAAAGGTAACTGAGAATAAATTACAACATGTATACATACCAAACTTTAAGAAGAGTAGTAATATTTTTGGTTTAAAAAATGTGTTATGTAGATGCAAGTGTAAGATATCCTGAAGAACAATACATTGTATCTAGGTGAACTGAATCATGGAAGTTAATCTCAAATGAATACAGTTATTAGAATAAATCTAATTAAGATATATTTGAAATAGCAGTTAGAATGGTTAGACAGTTTGCTTGATGGAAGTAACTGTGAAATATGGCTAAACTAACAAATTTTGGTCCCTGCTTGTACAAACACTTTTCTCAAACATAGACCCATCAACTCCGAGAAATCTAAAGGTGTAACAAGGAGAAGATCCAAAATTGCTGATGCCAATTCTTCAACAAGTTTCTAACAGACAAAACGTTAGCAGAAGTTAAGGGACTCAAAGTGTGCCAACAAAAGTCTAAAGGAAAACATCAGAAGATGGCATTGATCAATCAAAGTTTTCTGGGTATATTTTCGGTTTCAGTTATGTAAAATCCAGTTTACAGTACGAATAAATACATATGTTACTATCCCGAAAACACATAATGTTCAAGTTCATGTATTCATTATGAAATAGATTTCATTAACAAATTCAGTCATAACAGCAAGATCACCACCCAAATCACCATTAACTCCATCAGTTTCGAACAATAGTAAGTTTCAATTACGAGTCATTTGGGGTCTGGTTTGATTTACGGAAAAAAAAAAACTCCATCAGTTCATGTAAGATCGTTTTGCCATAATAAAAAACTAGCAGTATGCACGCGCATACACGCTTGAGATTTTTATGTAGAGTAGTTTTTATGCACGTGATTTGTACATAGTGCAGTTATAGTTTACTTTTTTGCCATTAAACAGATCAATTGATAATTAAAGATAGATTAATTATCCAGGGGCAATTGACGGATTTTTGAAAATTTAACCATAAGTACTTTTTGCTTAATTAATTAAGATAAATAAATTACCATAATTAAATGTTTGAAATCTCTCATTGAATTTCTAAAACGTTGATTTCTTTGTAAAAAACTCATTTGCAGTAACAGAAAAGTCAAAACCGATATCTAATAACGCTTGTTTAGATATTTGCAGATCGCCTACAAGAGTTGAAGTAAAAATTTGGTTTGAAGTTACAATTCTCGGGTGTTTGGGATCTCGAGAAATTATGAACTCATTTAAGGTGGTATGATCTCAAAATTAAGTTGTTTCACATAACTATTTTGTCGAGGTCGATTTCTAGTCTTCTTATCATCATGTTTATAAATCAATGCATTGTTTTATATATAGAGAAAACACAAGAATACCACATCGACTATAAAGTTTCAAACCTATTGTAAATGCCATTATAAGATTATTTCGACTTTTAATTAAGGGGGTGAAATTGGCACCCTCTTTTTTACAAACCACATTTCCCTTGCTAATTTTTGTGTGTTTTTCAAATACTCTTTTTGGTGAAAAAGATGAAGAAAATGGGTGTAGATTGTAAAAAAGAGGTACTAATTTTACCTCCCTTTAATTAAAGATAAATAAGATAACTTTTCATCAAGAGCCATTATCTCATCTTTTTATGGTCCTCATGTTCAAAGTCGAATTTTGACTCTAACCACTTTTTCTAGTGTAGTGACAACTAACTCACAAGAAAAGAGAAAATCGACCTTTATTACCCAAATCTATACTATATATTAAGAAAAGACCTGTTGTTCTTTCTTTTTCATTTTCTACTGACTATACCCTTTTTTGATATGTAGAATAAAATATATTAGGATTGTTCTAGGAGATTTATTCTCCTAACTTTCGGTGTATGTCTTGTCTTGATTAGATACAAATTAGATTAGATAGAGATACAGAGAATCCCTATTATATCGAGACATTTATGGTAACGGATTGTATCGGCCTATATTTAAGGCATTCTATCAATGAAAGAGTTACAGTTTTCAGTCTATCATATTATTCATCCCCAAACACGTTATTAGCACGTTATCACCATAGATAAGAAAAATACCCTAGCCCTAAATACTCCGCCGCCGGCCACTATCACCAACAACCTCCACTGCCGACAACAACCTCCTTCACCACCACCGATCTTCAATCTCGGCGTCCATCACCGCTGATCGTCACCATCAATTTCTCCTTGATCCCAACGTTTTCTCCTCATTCGTCAAGATTGCTTAACTTCCAAAGAACCGCTACAGACGAGCTCATCCTCAACGTCATCCAAATTTTATACCGGTCATACCAAACATAACACCAATCGAGGTTAATTTTCTAAACCATCAATTTCTAGAGCTAGGACTAAAAATTACTTGGCATAGAGATCAGAACACCAACTCTAACAAGAACCAATCTGGTTCGGGTAATAATGGGCAAAGACATTCAAATTTTGGGACATTCACCTGTTACCGGTGTATTTCAACAAAGCATATGCACAAGCAATGCCGTGCTAGCAAAGAAATCCAAAACATCTACAAGAGGCTCAATCAATACTTGACTCAAGAGTCAAACTTTTCTAAAGATTTTGAGATGGGTGCAGACACCAATCTCGTGATTGCAGAGGACAAGGAGACGACCATTATTACTCCAGATTTTGAATAGCCTATGTAAAATGTGTTATCTCTATAGATTCAAGTTTTTGGTTTATTTTTGGCTTGTTTAAACGCCATTTTTCTTAGACTCTTATGTTGGTTTTGCTTTGATTTTTGAATAAGATCATCCATGAACATATGACAAATGACACAGCAATACAGTCAAAAACGAGCCAAAAGGAGAGGATGTTGTCTTGATTTCGGGGAACCCTCGATCCATCAAAGACTTGTTCTTTGATCCATCTGAGCTATCCCTCGCGTTCGGTTTCATAGATTTTGGATCCATCGAAAATTTGTTCTTCGATCTATCGAAGTCATACCTCTGGTTTGGTTTGTACAACTTTTTCGATCCATCGAATCTCAACTCTTCGATCCATCGAAAATCAAAATCAAAATCGAAAAATTAAATTTTATTTTGGGTTTCTTCTATCCATCAAAGATATCCCTCTGGTTCGGTTTATGAAAAAATTTCAACCTATCGAAGCATAAGCCTTCGACCCATCGAAAACAAGTATCAGAAAATCAAGTTTTACGATCCATCGAGGGTTTGTTCTTCGATCCATCGAAGCCATCCCTTTGGTTAGGTTTCTGAAGTTTTTCGATCCATCGAAATGGTGTACTTCGATCCATCGAAGATGCTACCCGGATTGTAGTTTTTTTTATGTGTCTTACATCAGTTTTTTTGTCATGTCATGTCAGCACTCAACAAGGGTCACATCCTTATTCAAATCTTTAAGTATCTACTTAAAGTGTCCGCCTGGTCTTCAATTGAAAATAATTGTTTGTTGAAATTGGTAAAACTCTTTCGATCAAATAAAAAGGGAAAGTGTATTATGCAGGAATTAATCATTCGTAGGATTCTTTGACAGAAATAAATCACAAAAAATGGTATGTTGCTACCGTTTTGAAAGGATTTAAGGGTGATCCGAATTTGTATTTCTCGCGGTTGTACAAGAATGTACATATTTTACTCGATTAATTCATTTGATCTTATCAATTCGTAGAATTTTTTTCGAATAAATCTCATGGCTGGATAGATAAATGTTTAGATTTCTGCGATTATTTTTTAATAAGAGTTGCTGAATATCAACAACTTATTACACGCAACCCCATTTTTTAAGAACGAGTAGAGGGGATAGGAATTATTGGTCGAGAGGGGGAAAATGGACTATTGTCAAGTGAGTGACATCGGTTTATGAGCGTAAATGTGACCCTAACGAAAAACACAGGTTCTTAGTTCAAAGACTTACTTATTTACATTACTTTTGTAGATGTCTCAAGGCGAGACTGAGTGTCTTGCAGATAGTGGTACTACCCACACAATTATGAGGAATAGATAATTGTTTGTGGATCTTTTCTCATACAACTCCTCAATGACTACCATGATAAGAGCAGCATTGGTTACTAAAGGGCATGGTTCAACATAATTTTTGCTGCCGCATGGTACAAGATTGTTTATCACTGATGCCTTATACGTGCCAAAAACTAATCGAACCTTGCTAAGTTTTAAGGAAATTTGTGCCAACGGTTTTCACTTGGAAACATATTGTGATAATGAACAAGAATTATTGTATATTACTACTATTGAATGCGGCCGCAAGTGTATTCTAGAGAAGTTTTTGGCTATTCGTAGTGGTCTATATCTAACTATGGTTCAAATTATTGAATCCAATGCTTTGACTCACACAACTTCATATGACTCAGACTCATATAAGCTTTGACATTTTTGACTGGGACATCCAGGTCATGACACGATGATCAAAATATTGAAAAATACTCATAGTCATCCATTCTTCAGAGCGAAGAAGCATGTGAGAATACCTAAATCCATAGGCTTAGATGGAGCGGATGAGACTACTCCTCTCAATCTCAGCTCGATCTCCAAGACAAGTGCAGCACAATCCCGACAAAGTACCGATGTGGAGTCGTGCGTTGTCCCACCAAATTCATATGTTGCAATCTCTGATGCACATCACTCGTTTTGTAAAGGTTGCTCTTTGGAAAAGTTACAGGCACGTCTTTCTTTTGTTGTTGATAACACCAAAAATATTTCATTCTTACAAAGAATCCAAGGTGAAATTTGTGGACCTATCAGACCAAAATGCGGACCATTTAAATATTTCATGGTTTTGGTAGATGCATCAACACGATGGTCATACGTTGCTATACTATCCATAAGGAATGTTGTATTTGCTAAACTCCTGGCACAAATTATTAAGCTCTGGGCTCACTACCCAGATCATCTAATCAGGTCTATTAGATTGGACAACACAAGAGAGTTTACATCAAAATCTTTTGATGATTACTACATGTTTGTTGGGATTGAAGTTGAACAACCCATTTCTCATATTCATTCTCATAATAGTTTAGCAGAGGCTCACATCAAGCGGTTACAACTTATGTCTCACGTGTTGGTAATGAATACAAACTTAGCGGTATCCGCGTGGGGTTATGCAGTGTTACACGTGGCTATGTTTCTTCGTTTTCGACCCGTAGGATGTCAACCATTCAGTGCGCACCAGTTGGTAACTGGATATACGCCTGACATTTCATATCTACACATTTTTGGTTGTGCAGTATATGTGCCTATTGCACCTCCACAACGCACCAAAATAGGTCATTAACGAAGATTAGACATTTATGTTGGCTATGAAGCTCCAAAGATAGTCCATTATCTTGAAATTTTGACAAGAGATCTCTTTACTGCAAGATTTGTAGATTGTCACTTCGATGAGACATACTTCCCGACAGTAGGAGGAGGAAGGAATGTATCTATTTTGGTTCAACGTTAGGAATTGACGTAGTCTGATACCACAATATCTCATCATGATCCCTATACATCTCCGAGTGAGATTGAAGTACAAAGAATACTTAATCTTCATAAAGTAGCAGACTCTATGCTTGACTCCTTTGTTGATATTGCTAAAATGACGAGATCGGATATACCTGCTGCAAATATTCCCGCAAGGTTGAAAATCCCGAAAAGAGGATTGGTTAGTACCAACACCGGGCAAGAAAACGTTCTTCCAATCTATGTGGAAGGTGTTGAGTCGGCCTCGGCTCCCACCAGGAAAAAGGGGAGACCAAGAAAATCTATTAATGAGCCGCTGGTTGAAAGGCGGGTCATCGAGACACAAAATAATCCATTCATCATCAACATTGTAAATCCTTTACATGAGATTGTCTCTGACTACAGTTATATACTTGAATCACAATTGGCATGTCTGAGGGACATCTCAAAACCTCTTGTGATGTCAAACAACAAAGAAATCTTGCTTAGAACAAATGATGTGCACGTTCTTATGGATAGATCTTCCATATTAGTTGATGATTCATTTGCTTATTCCGTCGCTCAGGAGATCATAGACGGCGATGAAGTCAAACCTTGCTCTGTGGAAGATTGTCATCAAAGAGAAGATTGGCCGAAATGGAAGGTAGTAATTCAGGCCGAACTAGACTCTCTGAATAAAAGGTAAGTTTTCAGTCCGGTAGTGCTATGCCCATCGAATGTTAAGCCGGTAGGACATAAATGGGTCTTTGTTCTGAAGCGTAATGAGAAGAATGAGGTCTTGCACTATAAAGCGAGACTGGTGGTGCAGGGTTTCTCTCAACGCCCTGGGATTGATTATGAGAGGATGTATTCTCCGGTCATGAGCATCATTACCTTCCACTACCTGGTAAGTTTGGTAGTGTCCGAGAAATTAAACATGCAGCTCATGGATGTGGTTATTGCATATCTCTATGGGGATCTTGATTCAGAGATTTACATGAGAATGCCAGATGGCATTGCTTTACCTAAATTAAGTAACTCTAAACCACAAAGTACTCAAGTAATCAGATTGAGATGTTCACTATATGGATTGAAACAATTTGGTAGGATGTGGTACACACGCCTTAGTGACTACTTGATTGGGAAGGGATACAAGAATGATGACTTATGCCCTTGCGTAGTCATTAAAAGGAGAAGTACAAGATTTGCTATAGTAGCTATCTATGTAGATGATATGAATATCATCGGGACTCTTAATGAGATCAATGAGACGGTTGGTTACATGAAATCTGAATTTGAGATGAAAGACCATGGTAGGACTTGATTCTATCTCGGATTAGAGCTGAAACATCAAGTTGGTGGAAACCTTATTTACCAGTTTGCTTATGTTCAAAAGATGCTGATACGATTTAACATGGACAAAGCACACCCTGTTAGCATGCCAATGGTTGTTCACAGTCTGGACCCCAAGAAAGATCCATTTTGTCTAGTAGATGACGATGAGAAGATCTTAGGAGCTTAAATTCCATATCTTAGTGCTATTGGAGCTTTGTTGTATCTAGCTCAGTGCACGCGTCCAGATATTGCCTTCTCAGTAAACTTGTTGGCTAGATTTAGCTCTGTGCCTACGCAACATCATTAGAATGGAGTAAAACAAATCTTTAGATACTTGAAGGGTTCCATTGACTTGAGTTTATTCATCCCTAACAAATAACACAGAGAAAAGCTTGATAGTCCTAGATAAAGGATGGTTGAATCACAGCATGCTGATTCTGGAGCCTTCGATCCATCGAAGAAATTATTCTTCGATCCATTTAAGGATGCTCTCAGGTTGGTCAAAAGTGATACCTTCAATCTATCGAAGGAGTTGTTCTTCGATCCATCAAAGACTAAATCTGTTGCAAGTAGTTTTACTGCTATTGTAACGACCTAGATCTAATTTAGTAACTTAATCATTGTTAATTGCGCTAATTAACGAGGTAGGCATCTTACGTCACGTCTATCGTGATTTTTCGTGACTAAAAATTGACTTTTTATAAATTTTGAATTTGAACTTGTTTTTTTTCATAGAAGTTGTAGTGGAAATTATTTCTAATTTGTCGATACTTTATTGGATTTTTCGGAGGTTCGAGTTAATTTCTACGAATTTTAAAAATTTATTATAAATAATAATTAAAATGAAAATCTACCATAAGTTAAATCTTGTGGACCGTCTGATCTTGACCATGGATAATCTGGACCGTTCATCTAATTAGGTATTTACTTGATATTTCTGGGAGCCCAACTCATTTTTTACCCGACTTTTCTCTCTCCCTTGTGCGACACCGAGCGACTGTGACAGGAGAAACATCGTCATCCGTCCACGGTTGGTCGCCAGCCTAGGTCCATTTGATCCCTCTCACTCTCTTCTTTCATTTCAAGCCACTAGATCAATCATGCAAACCGATTTGAGGGAGAATCAACGACGGGAATTCGAGGGTTTTGCTCGACTTCGCCATTGTCCTCGACGGCATTGCGGGCCGCAATGCATCACCGGATGTTAGGGGTTTGACTCCCCTCATTTTGGGCTTACAATTGAAGGTGGTCTGGAGGCTTGAGGTGGTCAGAGGTTATTCGTCGTCCGACGACAGTTTTAAGGATTTCGGCGAAGGTTTGAGGTGAGTTTTTGGTCGGTTAAGCTTAGAATTGGAAATTGATGCAGTTATGAGTTGTTGCTTTCATCATGCAGATTCTGGAAATGTGCAATTTGTGGAGTTACTTACCGCCTGTGGTGGCGCGTGGGCCAACTCGCCGCCATACACAGCAGTGCTCCGATGACCAGAAAAATTGTCTTTCTCATGGGGAGTTCCTAAGCCCATCTATGATCATATTTTCCGTAGTTTTGTGTGATTCGATTTTACGCACAAATTTTGGGGTGACTCGACCTTCGAAATTGTCAATTTTCGTATGTCGAGTCCAAAATAACTCTTTTGAGCGGTAGAACGCGGTGATTTAGATGAAGACGTGTTTTGTTGACTTCGAGGGGTGAGTAAGAGTAGTGATTAAGAAATATTGAGGTAAGGTAACTTTTCCGATCTACTTCTTGTCTCTTATTCCTTTATCCATTTTAGTTACACGATCGAAACAATTTAGTGATTGATTTAGATTTCAATTTGACATAGGAGCGTTGAGTGCAAATTACGAGTTAGTGGATCAACGGGGTAGCGAATTATTGGCAATCCAAGTGAGTGGACTTTATTTTTCACTGTTACATAGCGAGTCTCTTTTATGCTCATAATTTATTTTATGATTAAAACTAAATATGATATGATACGAGTATGTTTATGCACAGAGGCACTGCATTATATTTCACGATTTTTATGCACGTCACGTACATGATTATGCATCGATGCATAGGCTACACGGCTGATCACCGAGTTTGCCCCGGGGAGGACCAGGAATACCTTACCTGATAACTCATTTGGGGGGACCAGAAATGCCTTACCAACGATTTATATGTTTCACCTCCACAAGCTTGCATTACTTTTATTCAAACTCGCTCAGTTTTATTTTATATTTTTTGGTGAAAGGCATAAGATTACGCTTTATGATTTCCTAAGATTGTTTATTTTTCGTCCACTCACTCTGACGTTTTTCATGTTTTATATGCCTTTCCCCTGGGCCTTTCGGTTCCAATCGCCCAGGTCTGGAGAGTTATGTGGAGGTCGAGCGCACATGTTGTTCGGGGCATAGCCATTCTGCCGTAGGAGTAGGTTGATCCTACGAGCTAGTTTTTCAGTTAGCTTACTTAGTTAGGATTGTCTAGTAGCTCTGAGGTAATAAACGTTTTCCTATATTTTCTACTTAGTGTGACATAATAATAAAAGAATTACATTGTTGTATGACTTCAAAGTCTTGAATTTTTACTTTCTACGATTTTTAGTTAATCTTAGGTTAGTATGGTCATTAGGGCCTGATCGCGGTTTAGGCAACTAAATTCGGGTTGGGTTGTTACAGTTATCCTCTATTCTGAAACACCGGTTGATGTGTTGGTTGGATTTGCTGATGGTGGGTACCTCTCTGATCTATACAAAGGTCGTTCACAGACCGATTATGTTTTCATTATGAAAACACGACGATTTCTTGGAGAACAACTAAGCAAACCTTTGTTCCTACTTCTTCGAATCATTTAGAAATTATTGTTTTGCATGAAGCGGTTAGAGAATGTGTCTGGCTTAGGTCAGTTATATATCATATTCGAGGATCTAGTGGATTACCATCTACTACAATAGCTTCCACTTGCATCTTTGAGGATAATGCGGCATGCATTGAACAAATGAAGTTGAGTTACATTAAAGGTAACAATACAAAGCATACATCGTCAAAATTCATCTTCAATTAGCAATAACATCAGGTGCTGAATATCCATGTAAGCCAGGTTAGTTCGGCGAATAATGTTGCAGACTTATTTACCAAGTCACTACCTAAATCTACATTCGTGAAATATGTGAGACGCATTGGCATGCGTAGGTTATCTAAACTCTATGACTGAGTTTACAGTCAGGGGGAGTTATATTTCTGTAAACATCAGTGGAAGACTACGACACATGTAGTAGTGTTAGTAGTTGATGCGTTGCACTCTTTTTCCCTTATACCAAGCTTTTATTTTACCCATGAGGTTTTTGTTTGCTTGACGAGATTTTTAGTGAGGCAACATATTATGCATCATTCATTAAGTCATCGACACAAGGGAGAGTGTTCTAGGAGATTGATTCTCCTTAACTTCCAATGTGTGTCTTGTCCTAATTAGATAAAGATTAGATTAGATAGAGATACAAAGAATCCTAGTTATATGGGGACATTTATTGTAATAGATTGTATCAGCATATATTTAAGGCATTCTATCAATGAAAGAGTTACAGTTTTCAGTCTATCATATTATTCATCCTCAAACAAAAATATAAAAACAAAAGCCTATATTCTAGGAAGTAACTTCCACAAAAAACTTCTGATCTAAACAAAATTTCCACAAAAACTCAATCGGTGCCCAAGAAAATAGGATGATTTCCTCTCTTTTTATTGGAAAAAAACATATAGAATTATTTTAAACTTACTATAGTTAAATTCTTGTTAAAAGTGAAATAAAAAAACGCAAGTAAATAGATCTGAAACTGTCATTTTATTCATTGATAGATGACCTTATATAGGCATTACAATCCCTTAAAATCTATATCCATATAAATAAGAGATTTGGACAATATATAATTCTAATCTAATTAGGAAAAGACACACACCGGAATACCAGGAATATTATTCTTTTAAACACTCTCCCTTGTGTCGAGATCTTAATGTATGATGCATAACATGTTGCATCACTAAAAACCTCGTTAAACAAACAAAAACCTCTTCGGTAAAACAAAAGCTTGGTCAAAGGAAAAAAAAATATAATGCATCAACTACAAAAGTGACCACATGTGATGTAGATTCCCCTGATGTCTACGAAATGAAATTTCCCTGATCAGTAACTCAATCTTGGAGTTCAGATAGTCTTCGCATACCAATGCGTCTCATATGCTTTGCGAATGTAGATTTAGGTAGTGACTTGGTAAACAAGTCTGCAACATTATCGGCTAAACATACTTGATTCACATGAATGTTCAATAGTTGTTGTTGTTGTTGTTGATTGAAAAAAAACTCCGGCGATAAGTGCTTGGTATGATCACCCTTAATTTATCTCAACTTCATTTGTTTAATGCAAGTCGCATTGTCCTCAAAGATACAAGTTAGTGTTGTAGTAGTGGAAGGTAATCCATTAGTTCCTCGAATGTGGTGTATGATTGACCAAAGTCAAACACGCTCCTTAACCGCTTCGTGTAAAGCAATAATCTCATAATGATTCGAGAAAGTTGCAACTAGGGTCTATTTAAATGATCTCCAAGAAATCGTTGTATTCTCCTTGGTAAACACATAACTGATCTAGGAACTCCCTTTATGTGGGTCAAAGAGATACCCAGCATTAACAAAACCAACCAAGACATCAAATGTGTCTCTGAGTATGGGACTGCACTAAATAGAAGAACATTGCTTGCAGTAGGACCATTGCTCGATGGATCAAAGGTATGGTCCTAGTCTGTCCAGGGTGCAACATTCGACAGGTCGGAAAAATTCTTCGACTGGTCGAAGGCTCTGGAATTTCATGCTACGATTCAAACATCCCTTTTCCGGGAATTTCATGTTCTCCCTATATTCTTTGTAGGGAAAGAACAAGCCCAAGTCTATGGAACCGTTTAAGTACTTGAAGATTTATTTTATACCATTCTAATGATGTTGTGTAGGTGCAGAACTAAACCGAGCTAACAAGTTCACAGAGAATGTGATGTCTGATCTTCTACTTTGAGCCAAATAGAACAGAGCTCCAATGGAACTAAGATATGGTATTTCAGTTCCCAATAGTTCTTCATCATCATCTTTCAGACTATACAGATCTTTATTGGGTTCCAGACTGCATACGACCATTGGTGTGCTAAGAAGGTATGCTTTGTCCATATTAAATCGGTTGAGCACCTTTTGGACATAAGCAAACTGTGATTAAGAATTCCACCAATTCAATGTTCTAATTTCAAACCAAGACAAAATCAAGTCATACTAAGGTCTTTCATCTCAAACTCAGATTTTAAGTAGCTAACCATCTCATTGATTTCATCAAGAGACCCAATGATATTCATATCATCAACATAGACCGCTACAATGGCAAATCCTGAACTTGTTCTCTTAATGAACACACATAGGCATAAATCATCGTTCTTGTATCCCTTCTTAATCAAGTAGTCACTAAGGCGTGTGTACCACATCCTACCAGATTGTTTCAATCTATACAGTGAACACTTCAATCTAATCACATGAGCACTCTGTAGTGTAGAGTTACTTGAGTTGGGTATGACCATACCTTTCGGCACTTTCATGTATATCTCTGAATCTAGATTTCCATAGAGATATGTTGTCACCACATCCATAAACTGCATATTCAATTTTCGAACACTACCAAACTAATAATGTAGTGAAAAGTAATAATGTCCATGACTGGAGTGTATGTCTTCTCATAATCAATGTCAGAGCGTTGAGAAAATCCTTACGCCACAAGTCTACTTTTATACCGCATGACTTCATTCTTCTCATTACACTTCCGAACAAAGACCCATTTATGTCCAACCGGCTTCACATTTGGTGGGCATAGCACTACCGGACCAAATTCCTGCCTTTTCTTTAGAGAGTCTGGTTCGGCCTGCATTGCTTCTTTCCATTTTGGTTAATCCGCTCTCCACTGACATTCAGCAATCGAGCGAAGTTTCACTTCATCGTCGTCAATGATCTCCTAAGCGACAGAATAAGCAAAAGCATCATCAACTACCTTGGATGTTCTATCCATAACAATGCATGTATCATTGCTATTTAGTGAGATTTCACCATTCGATAGCATCACATATGGGTCTAAAGCGTCATCTAGAGATGTTATTTGTGATTCTAGGACATAACTATAGGCATGAACAATCTCATGTATGGGATTCATAATGTTGATGATGAAAGAATTATTTTGTGCCTGGATGTCCTGCCTTTTTGCCGGCAGCTCATCTGTAGATTTTCTTGGTCTCCCCCTCTTCATGGTGGGTGCCGAGGCCGATGTTACTTCATCTACATTAGCAAGAGGCATGTTACTCTCCCCTGGAGTTTCTTAATTTAAACCGCCCATTGAGGACTTTCAACCTTGCAAGAACATTTGCAATAGGAATGTGTGATCTCGTCAATTTGGCAATATCAGTGAAGGACTTAGGCATCGAATCTGCTACCTTCTGAAGATCAAGTATACGTTGCACTTCAATATCACTTTGAGATGTGTGGATCTTCTTGAAACATAGTGGGAAGAGCTTTCCACGTCAATTATTGAAGTTCAACCGGAATGGAGGCATTCCTATCTCCCCCTAACGTCGGGAAGTATGTTTTTTCAAAGTGACATTCTACAAATCTTGCAGTAAAGAGATCTCCTATCGAAGAATCTAAGTAACAGACAATTGTTTGAGATTCATAAACAATATATATGCCCAATCAACGTTAAGAACTATTGTAGGTTTTATACCCTCAACCTTTTGACTATGAATTAGTTTAAGGCTAAGTGCATTTCCTTCACCCGCAAGTGTACGGGGTCCAAGTAATATAATTTGTAAAAATTCGAGTGTCAAACCCACAATGATTGACCACTTAAACTTCTTAGCTTGACTCGATTAAGCACTTTAAATCACGGATTAACTAGACATAAGACATGACACTAAAACTAAAGCAAGATGTAGAAGTGTATCTCATAAGACTAAGTCCTTTGTCGACTTAGCATTGCAAGAGATTGTTGACCTATAATGAGTGGTTAAACGAAAGGTTGATTGATTGTTTACTACTAACTAAATTAAGTGAAAACATAAAGTAAAAGCAAAACAAAATGTAAATGTTTGGTCGGCTAGAGATGTCGCCACTAGCTAACTCAATGTACTAACAATGTCCAAGTTATGAGTTTAGTCTGATTCACACATGCTTGTCTAATTCGTGATCCTTTCGAGTCACTATTAGTTGTGAACCGAATCTCCTGGGCCATTAGGGAACTAGAAGTGTTTCGGTCCAACATTCAAATATAAAGCAAACCAAAACTAGAATGCAACTCAATTACAAATCATATCCTAATCATCCCACATGCCTAATGAATTCAATATGTATTCACATATTATGACTGTGAATGGCTTTCCTTCCTAAGTCCCTATTAGAGGACATGAAAGTACGTTCTAATGACTTTCCTAATCCAAACTTTTTAGAACATGAATTAGAAGAAATAATGATTAGCTACAAAGCCCCTTCGAGTCAATGTAAGCTTGACCGAGGCTCCTTGAGTTATTTGGACTTTAAGAAGGCTTCGGCCCATGCTCAAGCCCAATGAAAACCAAACCTTAAGCCCATCTTCTCAAATTCAACATAAGTCATGTTTACATGCTTATCTTCCTTAGGGGAGTGACTAGTTCACTTAGGTTCATTTTTAGCTTCTCTAAACATATCTCAACTTAGTCATGGCTAAGACATGAATATTAAAACATTGAATCAAGCTCAACAAGAAAACATACCACAATCACATCATAAGGTATCAAACTCATTCACAACATGTAGTACACTAAAACAAATTCAATTCCATAACTCAAAACATAGTTGTATGTACATCAAATTGGCTAAGGCTAAACCCTAGCCTTCCAAAAGGCAACTACTCAATAATCATGATGAAAAACAAAGTTTAGATATATGATTATGACTATAAGATTAAAGAGATAACAATAGAGTTCCCTTAGCCAAAGATCCACCAAATGACTCCAAGGCTTCTAGCTTCACATCTTTACTTCTAGCTAGCACCCAACTTCAAGAGGACGTAAGGATAACTCTTAAGATTCTAAGGAGCCAAGGGGAAGATTGATTGCTTCCCACTCCTTTGAATTCTAGAAACCAAACCAAATCTTAGAGGCAAATGTGAGAGGAGGAACACTCAAACTAGACCGAAATGATGGTGTAGTGGTGAAGAGGTTCGTCTTCCTTGTAAGGGAGGAAGCTAGGTCTCTAAGATGGATGGAGATGGTGATGATTTGGTCTAGATGAGGGTGAGAGAGGGAGGAAAGTGTTTGAGAGGATTGGAGAAGAAAACCAGAGAGAATAAGCTAACTAAAACTTAGAAATATGTAAAATGAAGTATGGTGTTGTGTGTGGGTATGAGGAGCTCGACCAAGAGAGTTATGGGAGAAAAAATTAAGTGTTTTATAAGCCCTTGGATATGCTAGAATGGTCATGAAGTTTGATCTAAGGGTCACAACTTGTGATCCCTTTTTCTTGGCTTCTAGTTAGAGACAAAACCATGCATAATAGCTCTAAAATTTAAATTGTGTGACTGTGACGACCCAGACCAGAATCAGCAGTATGATCAGCTATATACGTGAGTTACTGCGTAGTCGCAAGTTTCCGACAGTTGTTGGAATCGCCAGGCTCGTTAACGACTTAATTATTGGCCGAGAATTGGAGCTGAGTCTCTTCTCAAGAGTCGTAGTACATGTGATTTCGAGTTTGTGGGCGGTTCCGGATCATTATTTGGACAACTGAGGAATTAATTATGAATATTTGAAGTTCGGATTTAAATGGTGGGCTACTTAACGACTAAATTACCGGTCGAGAATTTGGTTTCGGCTTCTTCACGGAAGTTGTTCAGAATTTAATTTTGAGTTTGTGGGAACTTCCGGAGCATTATTCTGAGTTACGAAGATTAAGTAGTGATTATTTCCGATTGTTGGTTATTTTGTCGATTTAATATGTGTTGGTGTGAACCGTTGACTTTTTATCTGATTGGTCGATGTGTTTGACTTTGGGTGATTATTGAAGAATATGTCGAGACGAGTTTGTGGCCGCGAGAATTATCGGAATCGGAATTACGACGAGGAAGTTACGGGTGTTCAAAGTTCGTCGAATGGATAAATATGAAGTTTCCTAATCGGGAAGGCTTTAAATAGTGGGGTTTCCATTTATGGTAAGTCAAACATGCATTCATGGGAGTTGACCCGGTCAACTCGTGTTGACCGAGTTGGTGCGATTGGTATTCGACGGTGGCGACGGCTCTCGGCGGCGAGCTGTCGTCCGACCACCATGGAGCTTGGCTCCGGTTCCGTTCACCTCGCCCCGAGCTCCCGAGTCTACCCCCGGCCACCACACACGGCGTGGCTCACGGAGGAGGAAGAATTTCCGGCGAGAAAATGGAGGTTTTTGGGTTTAATGGTGGTTTGTGATTTCGGCCGAATTGAACTTAATCAAGCACTGGGTTTTGAAGCTCTCCTCTCAAGGATTCTAACCATGTAAGTATGAATCTTTAATTCGATTTGTGGAAGAAGAATTTTGGATTTGAAATTTGTGTACAAATTCGGTTTATCATGAAATTGACCTAGTTAGAGTGAGAATTGGCCTTCGATGCAGTTGACAAAGTTGTTCAGTGCATGATTTTGAGTGGAATAGGGGTTGCTCCGCCGGAAGATTTTCATTTTGGTAGCGGCGCCGCCGTGGACGGTGGTCAACGGCGGCGGTCAACGGTCAACGGTTTGACTTTTTGTAGTTTTCGACAAGTTGCATGTTATTTGACTCGAAATTGCGCCCCGCTCGCAGTGGGGAGGTTCGTTTTTCGAGTTGAGCGTCTGAACGTAAAGCGAGGTATTGAGGTGTTATATATGGATTTTCGACGATTCGTCGTATTTGAATTACGCATTTCCGAGAACGGTGGTTTCTTGTGATTTGTCTTGTATTGTCGAGTTATGATTTTGAGATATGGATTTTGTGAATATTCAGGTGTTCGTGATCGTTCGTTTGGCGAGGAACTTTCCGCCGGATCACGGGTTAACGCGTATCGCGCTACGCCAGTCTGTGAGTGGACAATTTATTTTCACGGATTGATTGCGAGTCTTTTATTTATGATTTACGAACTTGAGCATGCAGATTGATTATGATTTTACGAGCATGTGTTTTATGATTAAGCTTATACGAATATACGTAAATGAGTATACATGTGTATATATTATGTTTTATGCATGTGCATGAAAAGGATTTATGATTTGATTTACACAGAGTACAGTCTTGGTTACGTTGTTGTATCGATACACCTTGGCTTCTCGGCTGATCCCCGAGTACGCTCCGGGAAGGACAGATATCCTGACCCGAGGCCTTTCTGGCTAGGAATCACGTGTGGGTCTGGGATCCCGTGATTCAGACTGTGCTATCGTGTGGTAGTCCATGAGTGATTCCGCGATTTTTATGTTGCATGCTCCGTACGCGTGAGGAGTTAGAGTCTCCCTCGTGTACTCGGACGTGTGAAGAGTTAGAGTCTCCCTCGTGTACCATTTCTTAACTTATGCATTTGGACTCGCATATGTTTTATTGTATATATATTATTCGGTAAAAGACATTTATTTTCGTCCACTCACTCTAACGTGTTTCATGTCTTTCCCCTGGGCTTTTCGGTTTCCGTGCCCAGTTTGCAGTTCAGGCTCTGGTGTCGCACGTCGTGGTCGGAGGCATAGTGCTCGAGCTACCTTGTTTCTTCCAGTAGGTTTATTGTTCTACCTACTGTGGTATACTTATATGTTCATATAATAGAGGTCGCTGTGAGAAATCTGTTGTTTACGTTGTACGATTTTACACCGGATTTCAGTAAAGTATAGATATATTTATTGTTTTACTTTACTGTTGATATATTGAGAAATCCGGATGGGATTGGTGCCCACAGTTTGCTTTTTTGTGGCATAGGATGAAGTGTATTTTCCGCGTGCAGGTAATGGTAATTCCACGTTAGTAACGAAACTCTGCCAAAATTTCTACGGTTTTTGTTGGTTCGTGTTTTCGATTGGGTTTGATTCCGGTTTAGAGAGTTAAACCGGGGTTGGGTCCTTTCAGCTTGGTATCAGAGCATTAGGTTATAGGTTCTGTAGACTTCTGTAGTCGTGTTTACTAAGGATATTTGAGAATGTACAGCATGTCTGGAATGGTGACCCAACCGGCTGGCGGATAATCATCAATATTCCGGGTGTTGTATACTTTCAAATATTTGAAGTTCCATGATTACGTTCCACTTGTTGTGAACGATGTTTTATTCATTAGGATGCCTCCTGACGTGCTTTCCGTGTCGTTTCGGTTGTGGATCCTAATGAGGATCAATCGACGCGTGATTTGCCAGTGAACTATGGATTTGGATGAGTATTCTGTGTTCAGAGAATTATGTGGCACGGTTTGCCCGGTTGTGTGTATGAGCGTCTATATGTTGCCTCAGAGCTGAGAATTTTGGCAGTGATGTTTGCCTGATTCAGATCATTGTGTTTGGTGGGCTGTTATGGTGTGAGTTCCGGTTGTGACTTCATGGCCTACTTCCAGGGTATTGTTTATACGTAATGGTTGTATCAGGCTACCCAATATTCGAATGTGGAGTGTTTACCCACCTGAGGCAGAGATGCATTGTCCACATGTTTGCCCCTATTTGCACGAGTTGTGTGGCTTCAGAGGAAGCAGTGTACGAGGTTCGAGATGAGTTTGAACCTGAGCATCAGAGAGAGTCTGATTGATATGCCTCGAGATAACCGTGAGGAGCTTAGTGTGCTGCACTCAGTGGCGAGGCTATTGAGAAGGAAAGATGTACGCGGTTTTCGATGTGATGGTTTGAGGAAAATGGACTTAGTCGAGAATTTGATGAGGTTGAGTTCCGACACTTCGGGATCAGTGACGTCATCAGACTGTGGCTTTTTCGATTATGTTGAGGATCCTCTGCTGATCCGTTTGACGATGGCGGAGATCACAGTGTAGCGGACTTGCTCTTGTGGCATGAGTTTGGGTGATCGTCAGTGATCCTTTCACGCAGCAGGTGTTATGGTGAGTTGAGTTCGAGGAGTACTCTCAGTTGCTATTGTGGTGGCCAGGAGGGTCACGTTACAAGGGAGCTAAATCGGGGTTGAGACCTTTCAGTGACACCCTAGCCAAATCAGTTAAGGTTCTTCTCTAGGTGGTTTGGGCCTTCTATTGAGCCTAGCTTAGAGTGTTTGGGCCATTCTTGATAGTTTGGTCAGCCAGGGATAAATTCAGCGATTTTCTGGTAGTTTTCGATAACTTTCGTCGACCACTTTTCGTCATTTTCCCAAAGTTGCTCCAAATGTTCTTGTGGCTTCAGAAATGTGCTCGACTTCTCCAAGAAGTGACTAATTTCCATCTTTAAGAGCATTTTCGTGTCAAATCCCGCTTTCCTAGCATGAACAATAAATGTTATAAGAATGATGCTTTGTTCAAAAAAGACAAGTAATAAGCATAAAGTTAGGAACATAAATAGAACACAATTATGGGACTAACAATGACCGATTTTAGTGCGTTGTTGAAGCGTAATTGGCACGTACACTGCACAAACAAATATGCATAGAAACGAAATGTCATGCTCATATCCAGTTACCAACTGGTACGCATTGAATGGTTGGCGTGCTATAGGTCTTAAGCGAATAAGCATTGTTGCATGTAATACTGCATATCCCCAAGTAGATACCGACAAACTGGTATGCATAACCATTGCCCTGACCGCAAGTTGTAACCACTTGATTTGTGCCTCTGCTAAACCGTTATGAGAGTGAACATGAGGGACGGGATGTTCAACGTCAATCCCAATTGACATGCAGTAGTCATCAAAAGTCTTTGATGTGAATTCTCTCGCATTATCCAATCTAATTAACTTGATCAGATTGTCTGGGTGGTGAGCTTAAAGCTTAATAATCTGTGCTAGGAGTTTAGCAAATGCAGTATTCCTTGTGAATAACAAAGCAACGTGTGACCTTCGCGTTGATGCATATATAAAAACTATAAAATATTTAAATTGTCCGCACTCCAGTTTGACAGGCCCACAAATATCTCAATAGATTCTCTATAAGAATGGTATATTTTCAATATTATCAACTGCAAAGGAGGGTCTAGCCTGCAACTTTTCCAATGAGCAATGCGCATCAGAGATTGCCATAATGGAATCTTGTGGAATAACACTAGGTGTTGAAACTGAATTGAGATTGTAAATCTCATCCACTCCATCAAATCCGATGGTTTTAGGAATTTTCACATGCTTCTTGCCTTTGATAAATGGATGGTCATGAGAGTTTTTCAATATTTTGATCATCATATCACGACATGGGTGTTGCAGTCGAAAATGTCAAAGCTTGTATGATGCCGTGTCACATACAGTAGTAAGTGTGACAACATTGGATTCAATAATCTAAACTGTAGTAAGATATAATCTACTACGAATTGCCCATAAATTCTCCAAACTGTGCTTTCTACCGCACTCCTCTGAAGTTATGCATAAGAATTCTTTTTCATTCTCACTATGAGTTTCCAAATGTAAATCATTGGCTCTTATGTCCTTAAAACTTAGTAAGGTTCAGTTGGCTTTAGGCGCGTACAATGCATCAATGATATGAATTTTAGTATCATGTTGTAGCATGAATTGTGCTGAACCATGCCCTTGTATAACCATCATGGAATCAATCATGGTTCCCACTAATGATGTATATGGCACAAGATCAATAAATAGTTGTCTATTCCGCAGTATAGTATAAGCAGTACCACTATCTGCTAGACATTTGATCTCGCCTTCAAACATTTACAAAAGAATTTGAATTTAATTAGTCTTTAAGACTTGTTTGACCACTTTAAGTAAAGATTTAAATGTTCACCAAAGGGTTGTGACCCTTAAAGAGTGTTGATATAATACATCAATTGCATCAAAAACATCATTATCAGGTGACATCTTCGACAGGTCGAGAAGAACCACTCGACGGGTCGAAAGAACCTAAAATAAATTTTGATTTTCCGATAACAATTTCGTCGACGGGTAGAGAATGTTTTTCGACGGGTCGTTGATTGGAAACCATCGATGGGTCGAAGTAAACCATCAACGGGTCAAATAAATCCTAAAACCAATATTTATTTTTCGATATCTTTCTCAACGGGTCGATGAAAATTCTTGATGGGTCAAGTTTGTGACAATATGGAGACGGGGTCATGCATTCGACGGGTTGAAAAATGTAAAAACTCGTTCTAGAGTGAAAAATCTCTAGAATCAAACCATCCTCTCTTTTATCTGGTTTTTATGATACTTTGGTGTTTATAATTCCATAGAATTTGTAGAATTTGAATCTTGTAAGCAATAAGTATGAACATAACCATTCTTTATACTTTGAAATACCGAAAGAAATAAATTTTATTGCTTTTCCAACATCAAAAGTTACATCAAAAGATTGTTCTTATTCAATAACCATGACTAAAAATAAATTCAAATATAGTGCTAAACTAGATTACACAGTAGAGATATTTGTTTAAACGAAATCTGTAGTTGTTAAGTTTACATTTGGGATATCTGCTACAATTAGATTGGGTTTTTTTTTCATCTTCCATCTCTTCATCCGCAGTGTAGGTTGTCTCATGAGCCAAGTACTGTTTATATCTCTTGTAGGCATTATGGACATCTTTGAGTGCATGACACTGCTTGTGCATATGCCTACTCGAACCACACCTATAGCAAGGTGTTGAGCTATATGCCAAGGGAGCAGACCTCGAAGAATTTCCATTGTTCTTGGAACCAGAACTTGATGGATTCTTGTTATTGTCTTAGTGAGTCCAAGTCATATTCTGATTATTTTCTCCTTTGCCACGACTTCCTCTACAACCACGAGTTTAATAAGGTTTTGAACGATTGTCTTGCTTATCTTTTCGTGTCTTTCCAGTATGATGAGCCTCGTGGACTTTCTTTGTACCGATTGGCCTAACATTGTTGTGGAGAAGAATCTCCTGGTGCCGTTCTTTCTTGGACAGCACACTCATGAGATCATTGAAGGATCTAAGTCTTCCTTGCTCATAATCAATCTGATATTGGTGAGCAAGTGTGTCCATGGAGATAGGAAATGTAGTCAATGAATTTTTCAACCATGGCCTTGTCGTTCTTGACAATGCCACAAATAGCAAGCTCAGACTGTAGCTCTAGCATATCCTTATAAAAATCATTGATTTTGGGGTAATTCAACAGTTGGATCTGATCCCACTTTTCAAGAAGTTCAGGAAGCTGTGAGTCATGCACATTATTAAACCGTTCTTGCAAAGTCACCCACAAATTTGCGGGGTCGTTCTTTAGCAGGTACTACTTCCGTAGTGTAAGATGAATATGTCTCCCAAGAAACATAAGATCGAACTTGAGCCTTGCGAGCTATGGTGTCATCATCGGCTTGAGTGCCGGGTGGTAGTGGTTGGTTCATAACCGTGAGTCTTTTACCGATGAGAGTATTCCTCACATCTAAGAACCATCTATGGTACTCTGCTCCTTGAAGATCAAGGATGCAAAACTATGGTCTTGCTGAGTCAGTCATCTACAAAAGATAAGAGATGAAATTAGTTTATTGATCGAAAACCACGATCACTAATCAAGTTTAGGGAATAAGAAAACGTGATTCATTGATGTATGGTTACAAATATCAATGTGATAACCGGTGGTTTCATACTACCCCATAAAATCGTGACTGACTCAGAGTCATAAAATATCGACTTCCTTTTTTTTCATGTATACCGTGACTCCCCCATGACTGTCACTATTGTTTAAACTTTGAGGAGTAGGCTTTAGTCATCTCTCACTCATACCTGCAATAATCCATTGGAACTAGATGCATATATAAAATTCACGGTATTTAAACCTAAATTCAAACTTAGATCTAGGGTGTTGCAGTAATTACGTTTTACAACCTAATTTTAAATTAAATATCTTTGAAGATTTACCTCGAGGGTATTATACTCGGTATGAAAACTTCAGTAGAATCTAAGTTTGAAGGGAAAAAATCCACAAATCCAGCGAGAGGAAGCTTCCGCGACGTCAAGGTGGTCGGCGGCAATGATGAATTCGTGTAAGGGAGGAGGCCAGCGGTGGAAAGTTGTAGTGTTTAGGTTTTTTTTTGTCTTTTACGAGTTTGGGTTGGCCATCAACTCAATGGCTGTTAATAACGTGTTAAAGGAAAAATAAAGATACGCAAGTAGATAGATCTGAAACTGTCATTTTATTTGATAGATGACCTTATATATACATTACAATCTATTACAAATTCATATCTGTAAAAATCAGAAATTACAAGAATATTTATTTCTATTCTAATTAAGACAAGACACACCACCGGGATACTAAAAATATTATTTTCTTAAGCAACTCTCTATTTTTATTTTATGTGCGACCATAAATAAAGAATAGAATATTATGAATGTTAACCACAGAATTCTAATCACACGCATAGCGCGTGTTGCGTCCAGTATCACTAGTAGATCTCATAAAATATCTGATTTGGTAATGACATTTCACAATTTCATGGGCTTGGGCCGGTTGGAAGATAATGTAGACTGTAGACTGTAGAGTGACCTCTGCCAAACAAACACAAGAAGTAAAATATAATAGTTGAAACTTGAAAGAAATTGTTTAGTACTTGGTACTTGGTAGCATAATTGAACTGTCACTCATTTGATGGATGGAAACTCTTATCTTACTGGATTGTTAGCGACACCCATACTATTTAATGAGGTCAGCATCACAAGAAAGACCCGAGTTCGAAATGCTCTGAATTCCCCCAGTAACCCCAATGAAATTTCAGTTCACATTAGCTTGGTAAATCGCATGTTCAAAGTTAACCACTGGGGCATCTCGAATGAAGGGTATCAAACCCTATAATTTTGGGGGTATTAACAAATGGGAGGTCCAATAGTACAAAGTGGAGGTATCAAACCTTATGTTTATGAGATTTGATCTCATTCGAAGTCTCATTTTAAGACTTCGTTTGAGACGCATGCTATATATGTTGGCTGGGACTCGCGTGCTCATAGGAGAGAGAGTGGACTAATGGGGAGAGAGGAGCAACGCGTGGGAGAGAGGTGAGAAAGAAGACTAGCGCAAAAAGACGAAATGGGGAGAGAGGAGCAACGCGCGAGAAGGAAGAGAAAGTGAGGCGGGCTGAAATGACATGGGACCCACACACGTGACTCTTCGCTCCCAACGATTATTAATAATGGACAGCTAATATCACCCTCCCTTTGAAACCAACGGCTCTAATTAAACTCTCAGATATTTTATTTCTAATCTGACGGTTTAAGATATAGGTTTGAAATAAATTGACGGTTCTTATTTAAACTAACTCTGATTTTATATATAATGGTCAGAAAAGTGACGACAAAAATAAATATAATATTAATTTATCATGTACAATAATAGTTTACAAATATAAATTTTTATTAATTACAACACAAAATATATATATATATATATAAAGTTAGAACTTTGAGTTAAAACTCCTACCATTAAAAATTGTTGAAGTCTTATATGAATAGTATCTAAATGATGTCTCATAATAAATATGAGACCTCATTATAACACTTCCCCATTAAAGATGCCCTAACACCCTTATCCCCTTTACCGTACAACTCACAAGTTAAACGGTAAATCCAAGGACTTGAATAAGAAAAGAGGGTTTTACAGCGGTAACTACAACAAAGTTGATTGTTTTCTCCAACCAGCTACTGGCAGTGCAGACGTCCAGTGGTAAATTGAATATTTCAAAGACGAAAAAAAAATAAAAAAATCCACCCAATCCTAGACTCTCACGGTGACTGTTTGGTAACACCGCGATACTTGTTACTGTTTTATTGTCTGGTATTTTGGGCATTACCATATTCTTCTTCGTATGCAATGATGCAAATCATGCAAGGCAAGAAAGTATTGCTGACCATTTCTCTGGTTTTTAAAATTATTGTCTTTCGTTACAAACAATTAAGCCTGCAAGGATACAATGGTGACATTTTCGGTTCTTTTCTCTTGTTCATATTCTCAAGTCGAATATCCTTTTCATTATAAATTAACCACTACTCTATGCCTTTCGGTTTTCAGTACTCACCAATTAAGCTAGAGCTACCCATGGGAGCTGTACGAGCTCAAAACGACGGTATCCGCGGCAGAAGGAAGTCATCATCGAGAGGGCACCACAGGTTCGTGGGAGTGAGGCAGAGACCATCGGGAAGATGGGTGGCGGAGATCAAAGACTCGTTGCAAAAGGTCAGGCTTTGGCTCGGGACTTTTGACACAGCTGAAGATGCAGCAAGGGCTTATGACGATGCCGCCCGAACCTTGCGCGGTGCAAATGCCCGCACCAACTTCGAGCCGCCGCCTCAGTCGAATGGTGCGGGTGTGGGACGTCCAGGCGGCTTCGAAAACGTCGAGCCATTTTCGTTCGAGGAGGTTTGTGACAATGGGGATGCAGCAGAGGGCTTGTTGGGTGCGCTCAGAGCCAAGTTGCTTGATGGCAACGGTTTCGGTCGTGTGCATGTGAAGATAGAGTCCATTCCTCCGGTTGCACCACGTGGCAATGGGTTTGGAATACCGAACACTCCGACGCGGCATGATCCGTCTGGGTCAGGGTCCGCAAAAGAAAAGAGTATTAGTTACGAGCGGTATACACAGCCTCCTCACAAAAATGATCACATGACCGGCGGCCACGGCTGCGATCAGCTCATTTATGATCATCACGAGCAATTGGATGTGGCCGTGGCCGGTCATGTGGCATCGAACCCCAACCTGGGGATGGTGTGGACCAATGATTCTCCATTATATGAACCGACTTGGTCCAACACAGTTTCTATGCCTACATGGCCAGTATCAACCGAGTCAATTGTGAATATGGCATATATAGACCAATATTCTATGGAGCTGCAGCAGCCAAGTAAAGTAGCAGCAGTGGCGCAGCAAATGTCACAGATGGAAGCAGCAGTGGGAGGTGGTGTTGCTTGGTCCGCGGAGCAACAATCTGTGCACTGTCACAACAACTGGGCAGCTGCTGCTAATGGCGCTTGGGAATCCCAAGGCCTCTTCTATCAGTCCCCTGTTTCTGGGGTGATATGATCATATATGTTCAAGCCAGTGAATCATCTACTTAGTTCCTTCAGGGTTATTCTTTCAAAGGCTAATCATTCTTTAATATGTGTACTATCCCAGTGTGTGTGTGCTCACTAGTGAATGATCACAAGAAGCTGAAGCAGACAATATGCTACTTACTGATCAAGATGCAATACATGTACATGTATATCTTCATATGTTCTACATTTTCAACATATATTCCTCGGTTCCAAGAATTCCCTTGGTTCTTTGCTGAAAGAAAGAATAGCCCACTGTATATTTCTCAAAACATTTCAACAGTAAAGACCAGATATGCATTTCAAACTTGTGACCTAGAAAAAGTATGTGAGAGCTAGCTTAAAGGTGCCGTGATTCGGTAATGCCAGCCCAAAGTATATGGACTATAGTGACTATACAGCATGTCGATTAGTACTAGCTGCAAGCTTCTAACCTAGTAAGCGGAAATAGCAATAGGAGATAATAGCTTTATGATAAAGAAACCTAAAGCATACCATTCAGTAAGAATTATAGGGATGAATGAACAATAACCATGAACTACCCGCGTCATTTATTCTTAGGAATGTACCATATTTAGTGATATTACCATGCTTTATCAATCTCTTCTCTTGTACAACATCGATAACGCAATACTTGTTACTTCTATATACACTGATGCTACTTTTGCCATCTGCTTCATGTACAGAGTGCCTATGTCAATTATCTCTAACTAAATGATAAGTGGCCTGCATAAAACAAGAAGGTATCGGCTCACAATTTGAATTACCTCGTAACTGAAACACAATAGATGTTAAATGATAACAGATAGTCATGTTTGATCATTTCCTGCAGGCTAAGGATCAGCAGAAGACCCATTCATCCATATCCATGTCTTTGTCCAAGTCCTTGTCTACAAACTGGAAAAAAAAAAATCACACTGTCACAATCATTTCATTTTCTTCAGTGAGGGACATCAACCCTCACTACAAGCTTGGGCGTAAGAGTGCACATTAGTTTAACATAAAGTTTAAGACAAGATTGATCATAGTACTGGTCTTTAATTTTTGTCTTCAAAGATCTTAACATGTATATATGCTCCAGAGAGATAGAAACATACAGCTGGTAGACTAAAGCCGATTGAGTTGCTTGTAGTAATAGCTGCTGAAGTGCTGCCCGAACCAAAACCAGTGAAAGGATGATTGTATACGTTTTGACCAAAGAAAGTGGATGTTTGACCAAAGGTACCACCTGTCCCTTGTATTGAAGGTGTGCAGCTATATAGGCCAGAATTAAATGTAGAAGTTGATGTTGAAGCCGGAGCAAAAAATGGAAGTCCAGATGTGGTCTGTGAGCAAAAAGGAGAGGACGTTTGTCCAAAAACTGATGAAGATGAATATGAAGGTGCAAACAGATTGGTTGGAGTTGAAAAACCAGTGGAAGGGGTATTGAACATATTTGTTTGACCACAGGGAGTTTGAGTTGGCCAAAAGGAGGTAGATGCTTGTCCAAAGGCAACACCTGTCTGAGCATTTGAAACTGTGGGAATGAAACTTGACGTGGAATTAGATGATGGTGCTGGAAATGTGAAGGAAGATGTTGCCGGATTAGTTAGAAGAGAAGGAGTGGAAATTTGGCCAAAAACTGAAGGAAATGAGGACAGAGGCATTGTATTAGAAGACCCAAAAGGGGAGCAGAATGATGATCTAAATGGTGAAGATGAAACTCCGAAACAAGTAGATGTGAGTGGTGGATTTTTGGGACCAAATATGCTAGATGATATTGAGGTCTTAAAAGGCCATGTAGATGTTTGAGTAGTTACTGATGCAGGGGTGCCTGACTGCGTGTTAGAGATGCCAAAGCCACTCCCACTAGCAGAAGCCAGTCCACCTGAAAGTTACAATATAACACATCAAACTAAGTAAATACTAAATACCATAAAAAAACTGAAAAGTGAGGAGATCTTTTTACTTAACATTACCTTTATCCCCCAACTGATAATCTTCCCAGTGCAACTCTTCATGACTTTTATCTATATAAGCTGGCATAGCTGATATTGACATGAATTTCACCGTAGTTGCACCATATGCATCTTCAAGTGTTTCTGTGTATTTAGCCACTCTACTTACCCCACGTTTGTCCCCAAATGTTGAATTCCAAAAGCCAGTGTTCCCACACATTGTTGCTTGAGCTCCTGCATCGCAACATCTCATAAGAACATATATGTAATACAGCTACAATGAAACAAAACGCAATGTGGTCCAGTTTTATAATTTTAACAATGGACACCCCCTCACCAAAGTTCAGCACCGAAGGAGATGAAGCACAAAATGGGATGCTGCTAAATGTAGAATTTGATTGGCGGAAAGCAGTAGTGGAAGGAAAACCAAAAGGAGCAGCGTTTTCAATGCCAGCACCAGGATGAAATAACTTGGCACTGGATGAACCAAATGCCGGGGTGCTTGAAGCACCAAAAGCAGTTCCTGTGCCTCCAAATGCAGAACTCCTTGTTGATCCAAACGCATGAGAGCTTGTGGCACCAAACGGTGGGGTACTAATAGTACCAAATGCCGGGGTTCCTGAAGCGCCAAATGCAGAAGTCCTTGTTGAGCCAAATGCCTGAGAGCTGGTGGCACCAAACGGCGGGGTGCTATTAGTACCAAAAGCAGACTGACTTCCACCGAATGGTACAGCGGTAGCAAACACAGTGCTCCCAAATGCTGGCTGTGACGGTTGAGTCATACTTCCAAATGGACGTCTCTGAGCAGGATTAGACCAAAATGCTCCCACATTGGGACTCTGCCCAAAACCAGACGCACCTGATGAAAAAAATCCTCCGAAAGCAGACATCGTAGTTCCACCGAAAGATCCAAATGGTTGCTCATGAGCTATTAAACAAATTCCACAACTGAAATCACTTCTTCACAGACAAAAGCAATATACATAGAACATTAAATCGGAAAAATCGTAACCCCACAACCAAGCTGCCAGTAGTAAATTCATGCTATATGTTCATCTTCCAACAGAACAAATAAATTGCGAATAACCAGTTAAAACAGCTATATGCATCTTCAAATATAGAATAAATTTAAGAACTCAAAGTCACTACCATTAAATCCAAAGATTATTAACAAAAACAAATAAATCATTCCTATATGGAAATGAACTGAATGCAGTAAAGCCGAAGCAACGTAATCAGACTCAAGGATCATATAAGAGATCAGAAATCTTACAGCTCCGAGAACCAAACGCCATCTCTTATGCCGAATCTGTAGCTCAAAATCAGTGGTAAGCTAGTCGATTACAAGCTGAAACAAAATTAGAAACCAAATTAAATTGAAAAAATGGAAAATGAGGAAATGATCCGAGATTACATGTAGCCGAAGACGCATGATTCCGATGAAAAAAGAAAAATTGAAGCTACGGCTTAGGACGATGAAGCTTTAGGGTTAATTCAGCCAAATTGGGCGAAACATAGGTGATTACAAACTGAATCGATGCGATGAATGAATCGGATACAAGAATTATGAGATTTAACATATGAATCAGAAGGATTAGGGTTTCGGAAGTACCTGAGAGAGAGAGAGAGAGAGAGAGAGAGAGAGAGAGTAAGCAGGGAGCGCGGGAAGCTTTGCTTGGATAAATGTGTAGAGCTTATAGAGTAAGCTACTTGTGTATATCCAAGCCCATGTAGAAAGTGGGCTGGGCCAATGAAATTTCAAAAGATTTTTTTTTCCTAGGCCCGTTTCACTCTGCATCAAAATAAAATTATTTCATATATGATTTGAGTAACTGAAGCATCATGTCACGAGCTCCAAAATTCATCATTGAACTGAATTAGGCTTTTTAGGGTGTACCTATAATATGCGGCAAACTTGCCATAATTTCAACATTTTGAGCTTAGATAAATAGTGTACGGAAATATTTAGACCGTAGATTATTATTTGAACGCTTTTGTTTCGCATATTAAAAAATAAAATAAAAGTGATATTTAGTATATATCTTTCATCAAACAACCAAAAAAACATATATAGATCTAGAGTCGTGTTATGGTGGTCAAGAGTTATGTGGCTAGTTTTGGTCAACTGCCGTTAGATCTATATCTAATATTAGATAACTAAAATTCAGTTGAAAAATAATTTAATATTATCTGACAATAATTAATCATAACTGACCACAAAATTCATTAACCACCAAAATATGATCGTCTAAACCACAACTTGAATCAATTTGAATTGACCTCCTTCAATGGTATATTTGTTACGTACCGTGATCCATATAGTCTTACAAATATGTAAATTTATGACCAGTCTTTCAAGGTACGTATTGTGATCCATACAATCATACAAATATGTAAATCAAAGACCAGTCTTTCAAGGCATGGTGTCATGTAGTATTTTAGAACATGAAAACCAATATATTTCACTCAAGTGGTGAGCATAATAAAATAAATGGATTCAAATCCTCTTTGCGAGATTCAGCGTAGATAGTCTTTTCAGCTTCAAATGAGAGGTACACAACTTACCTTATTTTTTATTTTCTTAGTTTTTCCCAGTTACGTCCTAAGGCCCCAAAATTTATCCATATCATTTAGCTTCCTCCTCCAATGAATTGGGTTAAATTTAACATTGATAGTTTGTTTTGATCTTCATTAAATGCTAGTTATGGTGGTATTTGTCGGAATGAAAATGTTTTGCATTTGGTGCTTTTGCAAGAAAAGTTGTGGTAAGAAATGCCTTAGAAGCCGAGATGTTGGCGGAAATAGAGGCTATCAAGATTGCCCGGGTTCGTGGCTGGCATAATTTTTGGATTAAGACTAACTATACTTTTGTGGTTAGTTTTTTTACCTCTTCTTTGAAGGTTCCCTGGCGTTTGCGGGTTGAATGACGTATTTGTCTTAGTGAAATCAAAGACATGAATTTTTGGGTCTCTCATATCCTTCGAGAAGATAACAATACAGCTGATGCTATTGCTAATTACGGAGTCTCTCATGATGGGTTTGTGTGGTGGGAAGAGATTCTTCTCTTCCCTCTCATGATGGGTTTGTGTGGTGGGACGAGATTCCTCTCTTCCTAAAAACTCTCTATGTGCATGATTTGTCAGCAGTGGTTCATTATCGGTTTAAGTAATTGATACGCTAAAACTAAGCACGAAATTAGTAACTTAATACCTAATCTAACGCATTCAATTTAAACCCTTTTTGTGTAGATATAGCATTGATAAGTAGAGTATCATTCTAAACCTGGGATTGAATGGTGCATGCAATTATTGTGTAAAGAAAAATGGGGGTAACGAGTTGTACTTTTCTAACCTATTAATTCTTCCTAAAAATATCACAAGCACAAACTAAAATTTCTAGGACTCTAACATGCATAAACTCATACACAAGTTATACACAAAAGACCCCTAAAAACTCGAATTCATGTTATGACAAAAACAAACCTAATTACTATTTACATGTGATCCTCTCATCTCTTCTTTTAGACTAATTACAAATTAAATACATAACAATAACCAACTAAATTCCATTGTTTAAATCTAAGACGCACATGCATATTATTTTTCCTAAGTACTCGAGATCGCCGTAATACTCTAATCATTGACTCTAAGATTGGATACACCGAAGATTGTAGACTCAAAGCATTAAATTCACATAAACACATGCATCGAAAACCAAAACAAAGAACACGTGGAAGATTATTGAAAGATATATAATTTATAAAACCAAGGTTCACTTCAAATTTAATATAAAAGCACAAAAACAAAACTACAAAGGAGCTACGGAATAAAGAGGTCATTGTTACACTTTTGATTTTTCGGGATCGCCCTAAAAACAAGATAGAAATGGCTTCTTCGGTGGATGAATCTCATGATCACCTTGAAAGATTCAGATGGAGGCTAATACTTGAGAGCTGGAGTGGATCAAGTATGAAGATTTGTGGTGGAGGCGGGTAGCACTTTGATGGTGGTGCTCAAGTGTTTCGGGAGAGTATGAGGAGTTATTTTTGCAGCCTAAATTTAGAGAATGAGAGATATCTACAATGAGGGTCGAGTCTTTGCTTATATAGGCATTACAAATTGGTTTTCCTCTCCTAAATAGGTTTTCCTTCTCTACCTCGGTAAATTTGGCAACGTGCAAATAATTGCACTTTTCCGGAGTTGTAGAGCTCCGAAAATTATGATTTTGAACTCGTTGGATAGAAGAGTCAAAGAGATTTCCAACCATAGATCGATCTTTGTCTAACTCCTCTTGAAATATTCGCAGTCGTCCGTTGAAGTTAGCTATTCTGCACAGGCAGATTCTTCTTTCCTTATTTTGATAGATTTCCTTCTTCTTTTCAACTTGAGAATCATTTTCTTGCCATATTTCCTCCTCCATGTTTTGGCTGACTTGGTCTTCAATCTTGAGTTTCTTAAATGGTCTCGTAATTAGTTTGGCCCATTTAGCTTTGTTCTTCTTCCAAGGTTCTTCTGGATGCTTCCTTTTCCTGATCAACATAAGAAACATTTTCTTCTCATTTTTCTTCATCATTAGGACATCTTTCATGCTTGTAGCATTCTTTACTTCGTCTCTTTTATTCAAAACCTAAAAATAAAAAAAAAAGTAAAAATTAATAATACTAAGTAAATAACATAGTCAAAATGTAGAGAATAATACATTAATTAATATGCCTAAAATGCGTAGATCAGATAATATATAGAAAATTTAGTTTTTGGTTCAATTGTCCTTTCTTTTCTAAGTTATGTTCACATGGGTATGCCCTTGAATATTTCCTATATTTCTTTTTATAGTCATATCTTGTTTCAAGTTGGTTTGGTATTAAGTCCCCTAATTTTGTACTAGTTGATTTATTAATAATATTTTGTACCGGGACGATGAGTTAGTCTCGGTACGCTTTCTAAAAAAAAATTAAAAAATCTAGCTATGAGAGAACCTAACAAAGCTAGGGTTTGGAGAGTTGATGCCTTCTTGACTTGGCATCGTCCTCCGACGGACCAACTTCGACAACAATCATTCTCGACGTCGAGGGTGTTAGGTGAAGATGGTGTTTTTAGTTCAAATATGAAGTATTTCACAGATGGAATGTGGATGATGCTATAAGACCATAACTTCAAGTTTAGTACATCATCTTCAAGTTTAGAATGTGAGTCTTTACACAAACTAGATAGTTAATGTACATGTTTAGATTAAAGACGTTATAGATTATTGGTCTAGAATTTCATCATTTCTATCAATTCAAGCTCTATTATTTTGATTTAAAGTTTTACTTATCAGTTATAAACTGTTGGTCATGTGACTTATGTCAAATAGCTTGTAACTCTTGGTTGTAAAGGTTTTTCTTTTCTTACTTTAATTGACAGATACAAAAAAAATTATGTTGACAAATCGTTTCTACCTTGACGCCAACGTGATTCTCACATACGTGATTTGAACATATGCATTTTGGGTTCCCCTTTTTGTCTTTGATTTTAATTATGCGATTTATTGTTTTCTCAGCGGTTGTATACTGTTGACATAACTATTTCAAGGAAGTTATCTAGGACTCTAACTCTCTATGTCAAGGAAGATTCTAAGTTTTTTCATTTATTTATTTATTTTGAAATGTTTTTTATGGTTTTATTTGATAAAATTTTGTATTAGGTCTTAATGACTTCACCATGGCCTCTCCCCAAATTTCATGTCACAATGTATACTATTGACATAACTATTTCAAGGAAGTCATTTAGGACTGTAACTCTCTTTGACAGAAGATTCTAAGTTTTTTCATTTATTTATTTTTTGAAGTGTTTTTTACGGTTTTATTTGATAAAATTTTGTATTAGGATACCAACTGGACATAACAACTAGACAAATTAAGAAGCAAATCCATAAACTAACCAACGAGAAATTTTGAAAAGCTCAAACAATATCTTTTGTTTTGGTGTGTTATCTTGTGAGTTTATGTCTGTAGTCACGAGCTTATTTTTCTACTGGCACTCATGCGGCCTTAGCACTCCCCTTATGCTAAGTTAGCCTAACTATCGCCAACGCTTAGCTAGAACAACTGAAAGATCGAATGGAGAAGAGCTTTGAAAGAAGAAACTTGTATTGCTAAAGAAAGCTTTACAAGAGTGTTTGATAGCTTGCTCCTAAGCTAAGCTCCTTGATTTCCTTCCTAGAGTTCCTTCTTCTAATCTACCTCAAATGGGAGGGGTGGTTCCCTATTTATAGCCTCCACCTCCAAGCCTAAGTGTTCTAGACTATTCTAGGACATGTACAAGTATAGAGAGTTCTAGACTTATATATACAACTCTATGATGTCCCGTGATGCTTCTAGAAATCTCCGGAGTGACCTTGTCCCACGAGCCTCTCTAAGGTTCTAGAGAGTTTAAGACCTTTCTTGATGCTTCCCAAGTCTTCCAGAGACTTCCGCGACCTTCTAAGGCCTTCCGGCACCTTCCGTAGTGTTTCGGGTGCCTCCATATAGCTTTGGACCCTTCCAGATGCCTCCGTGATATTTCGGACCCCTCCGAAACCGACCCCGCTGTTCCGAGCCTTTCCAAAACCTCCCAGGCCTACCGGGGTGCGTTTGGCAGCCCCCTGGCTGGCACCCGGTTGCCTCCGGGTGCTTATGGCATCCCCCTAGCTGGTACCTGTCTGCCTCTGGATGCTTCGGGCAGCCCCCTGGCTGCTTCTGACAGCCCCCTGATGCCCCTAGCCTCTGGGTGCTTCTAGCTGCCCTCGAATGAGTCCAGGATGCTCTAATCATATCCTTGAGTCATGCTTTCCTCGCAAATGCTCAAGGCAACCCTTAAAATGTGGGAGAGGCGTGACACTATGCTGACTTATCTAGGGTGGGTATGACCTGTCTATTATTGGCCTCCTCCTAGTGAGCTATCTTGACTTTTCTTTTATTTTTTTCTAGTCTATGCATTTGTCTAGGGGGAGTACTCAAGCTTTTGACATACACACTTGGTCTTCTCTCTTTTTCAGTACCAAGATTAACATGGTTGTGAACCGATCTTGGAACTTGTTTACTAGCCGACTCTATTCTACTTAGACTTTGATGGAGTGTTATGTTTCTGCAATGAGCCATTTTTGACTTGCATCAATCAACATGCGCATCATCTTTCTTCTCTTTTTTATGGATTGTTGTTCTTACTTTTGGTTTGTTAACCACTGGATTATCTCTTGTGTTTTGACATACACACTTGGTCTTTTCTCTTTTTCAGTACCAAGATTAAAATGGTTGTGAACTTATCTTGAAACTTGTTTACTAGCCGACTCTACTCTACTTAGACTTTGATTGAGTGTTATGTTGCTGCAATGAGCCATTTTTGACTTGCATCAATCAACATGCGCATCATCTTTCTTCTCTATTTTATGGATTGTTGTTCTTAATTTTGGTTTGTTAACCACTAGATTATCTCTTGTGGTTTAGTATGAGAGTGTTACACACGTTGTATTATCCTTGAGTACCTTCAATATACTTTTGGGATACATGGGCATTGGGTCATGCCTATTGCTGCATGTGGACTTCTCTTACTATTTGAAATTTTCTTACCCTTCTCTCTCCTTTTTCTTCCCGTTTCTTTCTTTATGTTTTTCTTCTTGATCGGGGTAATTGTCCCATCACTCACCTCCTCCACTTCTTCATGGCTCCTCTATTTAAACCGCATCATTATTACCTCTCTTCCCTCCCATAACCGCCACGTTTCTTCTCTCTTCTTTTACCGTTGGTTTTTATACCAATCTTATGGTTCGGTGCATGCAACCCCCATACTTACTTAGTGAACCTCCCTCTTCTGTATTTCTTTGCTCCTTACTGTCATGCCCCGCCAACATTCCAAGGGTTTCCTTGAGCAATCGCGAGGAAAGCATGGCTCAAGGATAGGACTGGAGCACCCTGGAAGCATCCGAGGGCAGCTGGAGGCACCCAGAGGGGGCTGCCAGAGGCATCTGGGGGCTTCCAGAAGCACCCGGGGGCTGCCAGATGCACCCGGGGGGCTGCCAGAAGCACCCGGGATGGCCTGGGAGGTTCCGAAAAGGTTCGGAACAGTGGGGTTGGTTCTGGAGGGGTCCGAAATAGCGCGGTGGCATTCGAAAGGGTCCGGAGTTGTATGGAGGCACCCGGAACACTACGGAAGATGCCGGAAGGCCATGGAAGACCTTAGAAGGGCACGGAAGGTCGCGGAAGTCTCCGGAAGACTTGGGAGGCATCAAGAAAGGTCTTGAACTCTCTAGAACCTTAGAGAGGCTCGTGGGACAAGGTCACTCCGGAGATCTCTAGAAGCGTCAAGGGACATCTTGGAGTTGTCTAGATAGGTCTAGAACTCCCTATACTTGTATATGTGCTAAATTAGTCTAAAAACACATAGGCTTGGAGGTGGAGACTATAAATAGGGAACCTCTCCTCCCATTTGAGGTAGATAAGAGGAAGGAACTCTAGGAGCTATCAAACTCTTGTAAAGCTTTCTTTAGCAATACAAGTTCTTCTTTCAAAGCTCTTCTCCCTTCGATCTTTCGGTTGTTCTAGCCAAGCGTTGACGATAGTTAGGCTGACTTAGCATAAGAGGAGTGCTAAGGCCGCACGAGTGCTAGCAGAAAAATAAGCTCGTGACATTACACTTCCTTAACTATGATTCTCTATCAGCAAGTGTACCTCCATTTGTCTCCATTTCCCCAATGGCTTCCTCATCATCGCACCTTTAAAGTGTTCGACACTTCTCTGTTCGTCATCAGTATTCGGTGTCACCAACACCTTCTGGTCATCCTGATTCGTCGCCTTCGGCATTCCCTGCGTCCGAAAAGGTTCTGGGAGAGGCTCTCTCTCAGTTGAAGCAGCAACGCAAAGGGCAACGTTCTTGGACACAAAATGTGGGAAAGCCAATTCAAACTCCTGCTCCCAAGTCCCCTGTCCTTGAAGAGACGATGAGGATGGAGACTCCACACCCATCCCATGTCACTCCAAGCCTTCTGCTTCCAAGCGACCTTCTCCTCAGCAGTTTCTTCCTCCTAAAAAAAGGACAGCTGAGGTATCCACCATCCTCATTCCTCCTCTGTCTCGGTTTGTCAGTCCAAATGCTAGGTCCCTTTTTGCGACTATTACAATCTCTCGACCCCTTGTTCTTGAACTCCCCATGTTATTTGATGGTCTGCCTCAAGGCTGGGATGGGTAGAGGCTAGTCAATCTTTTCCTAGGGTGAATGTCTCTTGGGTTCGTGAGTTCTACGCAAATTTTCCTCTGGCTACTCCTGAGTTTCCTTGTCTGAAGTCGAACAAGGAAATCTATGTGTCTGTCCAGGATGTTAGGGTTAACATATCTCCATCCCACATTTGTATGGTTTTGGGTCTGCCTACCACCAAAAAATCCTCTTTGACCAAGCTTAAGGACTTTGAGTCCAAATTCTCTCTTGATGAAGGCGCTGCTACCTTTTACTCCATTCCCCCACTCACCAGCACACGCTCCTCTCATCTCTCCAGTCAGTTTCTCACTGAGTTTCATAAACTTATGGGGTTTCTTGTTCGCACATTCTTGAGTCCTGTGTCCCAGACCTCTAAGGCCACTTTTGAACAGGCTACAATGATTGGTTATCTCAGCTCGGCTAAGAAGCCCATTCCTGCTGAACACTACATGTACTATCACATCTTTCATGCTGCTATCACAAACTAGTCCAATCTTGGAAGTTCGCTTGTGTTCCCTACTCTGATCGTCCTCCTCTGCCATGAGTCCAAGGTCCCACATTTGGATGATGACTTGTACATGGACCTCCTTCTTGTTGACAAATCCACCATTACCAAATCTTCCAGCCAATCCCACGTCTATCTGGAGCCTATTGAGACCATCTATCTCAAGAAAGACATTAAGGAGCTGGTTGAGGTGATTATTCATCAATCCATGTCTGAATCTTGTGATTGTATGATGCATGAATTCTCCAAGATTCAGGCCAGCCTCAAAGAACTGGTGGGTGTTGCTCGCAGAACAAAGGATGGCGCTGCTACATCCCATCCCGGTGGATCTTCTGACTCATCTGGTGCCTCATCTGAGGGGGAGTCTGTTGGTGAAGACGTTGTTGATATGGATGCTAAAGACGCGGAGGATGCTTAGGCCTTATGCTATTCTTGTGTTTGTTATGGTCTTATGATTTATGCTTCGGGTGTTCTCGGTTTCTTATTTGTTCCCCTGTCCGTGGCATTTTTCTTCATTTTCTGTTTTGTTGTGGTTATTCTCTACTCCCTTTGTCATCCCTTGTCAAAAAGGAGGAGAGACCTCGTAGTTTTAATTGTTTTATGTTGTAATCCCTTGAACTCTTCGTGTGATGTTTCTTTGTGAACTTAATATCAATGCATCATGAGTTCAACATTATTAACGTAATTACCTACTGTTCTTGTATTACTTCACTTGCTCTTGCCATTGCTGAATAGGTATGCAGGTCCCTAAGCATGTGCACAGTTGAGCAAAGAACTATTTTTTATCAAGAATTCCAAATGGGGAGAATGTTGGCACAAAGATTAATTGGCATACCTTGATGTGATCAAAACAGTTTCTGGATGTCATCCTTCGAGCTCCGAGCAAGTGTAGTATTTTGTCTATGTAAAACAAGGTTGAAGACCCAATCTAACCTTATGAAAAAAGATAGCATCATGCATATGCATATTATTAGGATAGATAGTGGTCTCGATATCCCAGGTCATCTGGGTTGACAAGACTCTCAATCTGTGACTTTATTTCTTGGATTATTCAAAGACTTTAGTCAGTCTATCCATTGATAGACTTTATGAACGTCTATCACAGGCTGGTCTTAGAGAAATGTGTTTTGACATGTTGTGTTTGAAAAAACCTATTTTGGGTAATAGTTTGCAAAACATTTTTTCTCTTGTTTGAATTATATCTTAGGAATGACGTTCTCCTTTTTGCTAAAAACAGGAAAAGATCCTTTTGCATTTTACCGACTATCTAATCTCTTTTATGTCTTGATTAAAGAGTTAAAAGGGATCTTTGGAAACATCTTCCTTTCTTGTCGCTGAGGCATCTCGGCCTTAACCTTTGGACACTTTGGCTTGCCTATAAATATAGTACAAGCACCCACGACTTAGTTGGTTGTTCAAATAGTCTTTTTAATGTTTAAGCTAAGTCTGCTCTTCATTATTGAAATGCAAAGTTTAAGTTGTTTCTGGAGAGACTGAAGACTCTCCACAAGCTTCAATGTCAAGACTGAAAAGACTGCCAACTGGAGAGACTTTCTCAGACTCCATTGCTACCCTCTTGAAGATTACGTCCATGAATGGCCGACGAATCCTTCGTCGTTCAGGTAAAAATTAAAAAATTAATGTTACAATCGTACGTTTGTATTTGCCTGATATAGCTTGTACATATTTCAATGTATATGACACTTAATTTGTTTTGATCATATATAGGGATGATGCGAGTGGTTATAGTACAAGTGTTAGAGGACTAGTACTGAAGCTGCTTGAGGCCATTTCGGAGAGTTTAGGACTGGAAAAGGACTACATTTTGAATGCTTTAGGCAAGCAATCTTAGCATATGGCTTTGAATTACTATCCACCATGTCCAGAGCCAGAGCTTACTTATGGCTTGCCCGGACACACAGACGGTAATCTTATCACCGTTCTTCTCCAAGATGATGTGCCTGGATTACAGGTCCTTAGGGATGGCAAGTGGGTTCCCGTTAACCCCATCCCCAACACCTTCATTGTTAACATTGGTGATCAAATGCAGGTAAGATAATCAGAACTAATTTAGTTCGATATATTACCATATGTTTAAACATGTTATGTTTCACAAATCTGTCACAAAATTTTGTCAAATTGTCGGTTTTGACAACATAACATGTCGAACTGTCTAGCAAGACATATACCAAATTTTGTGTAATTTATTCTGATTTTTTGTTTTTGCCCTATTTCTTGGTGATCAGGTGATTAGCAATGATAGGTACAAGAATGTGCTACACAGAGCTGTTGTGAACTGCAATAAAGAGAGAATATCAATTCCAACCTTCTACGGTCCATCATATGATGCCTTGATCGGTCCTGCCAAGGAGCTCATCACCCATGACCAACCAGCTACGTACAGAAACTTCACCTATGGAGAGTTCTACAAGAAATTCTGGGACAGAGGACTTGCAAAAGAGTGCTGCCTAGACTTGTTTAAATCCAGTTAATCATTTGGCAAGACTGCAATTTCAATGCTATATTTTAGGCTGTTTGCACTTGTGCCAATTCTATAGTGCTAGTCTTTGTTAAATAGTGGAAAAGAAATATCTTTGTCCAATTTTTCTTTGGAGTGTCTTTGGCTACGTACTCCAAATAAAATTTGCCTTTTCCTGCTAAGAAACTATTGAACACACAATTGGTGTGGATTATTACTATTAGTAAAAGTGAATTTCCTTAATATGATGTTCGGGTTTTCTTTGTCTTCTTCTTACCTTTTGTGCTTACCTAATCCAACTAGATATTTCTACAAGTCATCCTAGTTAAATCTCATGTTCATCTAACCCATCTTTCCTGAAAACTAGAGTGAATTCCCGTGCGCGAGGCGCGAGTGGCAACAACAAAAATCCGAATAAGAAGAATATCAAAGTTCAGAACAAAAATTAATGCCAATATGTGGTGTATTCATAGAATTTTTAAATTATAATCAAAAATAAATATTTAAATATAAAGTAAACATAGATACTTATTGTTTATTAATGAGAGATGAACCTTATAATTATGAAGAAAAAGAATAGAAGATTTGAAGATAGACTATAGTTACAACATAACTTATACCACATGTAAATAGAATCATTCGTGTGAATAACATAGGTCCATAACAAAATTATAGAACAACAAATTATCATTCAATAAATTGTCATTTCGACAAATCAAGCTTCACACAACAACGAAGAGGTCGAAAGCTAAAAAAATAAAAGTTGATTACTCTGTATAAACAACAACAAAATGAGTCTAGTCTTCCTATGTACTTATAAAATTATAGATAGAATACCCTTATTAGCACATCAATTTAAATATACACTGGGTAACCAAACCCATCAGAAATTAACAGTAATATACCAATTATAAAGCTATGAAGTAAGAATGAAACTAATAGAAATTAATATTAGTTAGTCACGGCCCAAAAGTTATGATCACACACACCACAATAAAAATCAAAACCTCCATACAACTCAAGCCCCACACATACAACTAATATCCACACACGCACATGTAAATTAGTCTGACCAGTCACAAAATAGAATCGTATAAACAACATTAGATTTCAATACAAATTCAAACTAACCACCATCACACGATTCGAAACATAGATTAAAATATATACTTAAACACGATCAAGATCAACTGGATCAACACAGATTAATTTTTATATCTCAACATCTACATATTGTCAACCATAATAACATTGATGTACAAAATACTTTTTAGGCATGGATTTTGTAGCGTGAGACCAATAAAATTGAATGTAATGACCAATGGCATTTCCCCTCTTCTATTTAGTCTTGCCTACTGGTTTTAGTAGCATACTCTTATTTTGGCTACTTTAAAACCACATCAAATAAAGCAAAAAGTTTATAGCCACAGTCATTCCAAATACCAAAATTACATGTCTAAACTTAAATTAAGCAATGTAGAAAGTCAAAATTACTAAGCATGATGGCCAGTTAGTGCTTCATCTTCGTAGTAATATAATGCTTTCTAAAATTTGTAGCATCAACCTAGCAAAAGAACTATGCCACAATCATATGATATCCATGAAAAACACATGCTTGAAGAAGCAGAAATGAGTGTTTAACTTTGTAAAAAGAAACTATAACAATTTACAATTTCCTGCGCATCGGGTTGGTCCATTTCAAGTGGACCAAGATAAAAACAACCCAATTTACAATCATATTTCTGGTCCACTGAAATTTTATTTGAGGTATGTGAATGATACTATAACAAAGCTTTTTACTTCATATTCTAGGGATGAGTATATACTCTAAGCAATGTAGAGATTAATGCGAGTGTTTAACTTTGGACATACTCTGCTAGCATGAGAATTTAAATTGTCATGAGAGAGGCCAATTATAATGTTAATTTCTAGGGAGTGAGACTATATAAAAGCACTCCCATCAGAGTGATTTCCACCTAATCAAGCTCCTATCATGCAATAACCTTAAACTATATTTACAAATCAAAGACATCAACCAAACAGATTTTGATATAAAACATTTAGTTCAAAGCAGTAATGAGCCTAAGAGCCCAAAACAACCATTACTCAAGCCAAACTATAAAACTGACAATGCTCTTGATATGACGAACTATTTTCAAATAAAACAATCAGACTAACCTTGGTTGATGATAATATACTCCCGTCCTCCTCTTTTGTGAAATAGGATTTCAAGAGGAAGCAGCAACAACGACCTAATGGGAAACAAACTTGATTATAAGTTTAGTTTACTTCCCAATATTTCAACCAAGAAAATTTTGATATAAAATAAAACTTCAGTGAGTTCATCAAAACAACATGTTAATTGCTATTGATCCAAACTTCCAAAATATCATATGGGTTGACCATTTGGTTGTAGTACATGGCTACCCATGACAGTTATCCTATCATATCCATTCAACATGACAATTTTATCACATTATCTTTGTTGAGATTAAAATATAGCAATGTAAGGCCCATTAAATCCAACTTTATCTTTAACCCCTAATATATCTAAAGAGTAAAAACCAAAACCGCATTGGCACATGTAGTTTAGCTTGGGTAATGGTTGTTTTGGGCTTAAAGGTACAATTTTTTGGCTTTAAAAGAATACGCTAAGTTGTATTATTTCTCATATCAGTGCATGTTTATGGCACATCTAGCAGAGCCGTGTTGTATTTGGTTTGCACATGTGGTACATGTACTGTTTTGTTAAGTAATTTTGAGATGTTAGCTGATAACATTCCTGATTGTACATATTTGCTTCATTCATTCTCTAATTTGTCTAGAGATATGAACTTTATGTAGATAACTGTATGGAAGCTATAAGTAACATGTTTAAACCTTATCAGATAATTCTTCCTTTTCTATAGTTCATGATTTTATATCATCATAGTTACAGTTACACTATAATCTCTTCTGTAGAACCAAAGAGCAAAACCAATCATAATTGACCCATGCATGTACTTCTCAAAAGAATTGATTAATGCCTACGAACTAACTTGATCCAATTCACAAAGTAGGTCGGTACAGAGCACACAGAGCGAGATAGAAGAAAACTTTAGAATGGCAGATTGGAGAGTAGATCGGAGAGCAGTAAAACAAAAACAACACAGCTAATTAGACACATCAACACCTTATACGAATATTAAACCTCATACCTCATATAGATAAAAGCTCACCTTACAAATCCAAAGCTCCCGATTAAGCTGAAATAGGCCACAATCGATGTCACAAATCCAAAGAGAAGAAGCTATAAGATTCAGAAGAAGAATTAGCTCATATCTACTACCTCTTCTATAGAAACCTCATTGACAGAAAATTGCCTCTTCTAATTACATTGGTTTTGTGAAATCTGTAATCGAAAAGGAAAAACAAAACGACAATCATTTATTCCATAATCACACAATCACATCATGAATAGATGAAATGTTATCATCAAAGTAATTGATACATACACGTACAGTGAAACCCAAGTTGATAAAAAAATGAAAATGAAATCTGAACAATCATCTAGCAGAGAACTTACCCTAAGCACTCATTATATGCAAGAATGATATTGAACAAATATACTCATTCTTTTATACCAACAACCCTCTGACCCATGATTGTAATTAATCATTAACTTAAGAAACTGAGTTAACTTACAACACAACATCTCTCACCTTTCTCCAGATTATTATCGTCATGAGAACTACTACTAGTTGTCTTCGACAGTAGCAGAATAGTCTTTCACCGTCAAAATCTCGCCACAGAATTTTTGTGGCACCTGTTGTAGTGTTTTTCCTTCTTGCCATGCTTGTGTTACCATCACGCCTGATTCTAGATGACGAACATATACAACCACTTGATCGTCGAAAGGATAGGGATGTTCACTGCAAAAAATAAAATGAACAAATGGTGAAAATCACTTGACTGTAATACAATACACAGTAATGCAGATAATACAACCTCCACATCTTATTTTTGTGCAGATGGAAGAGCTAAGTAGGACTCCCGAATAATAACTTAGCTCTACAGGCTGTGGCTTAACGACCCTTGGTGAAGTTAATGCTTGACCAGACAAAAAAAAAATTCAAAATTAGCAGCTAGGGCAACTCAATCTCTAGACAATCATTGATAGTTGCTCTAGCTACCAAGTTTTTCATTTAACTGATGACTGCCAGGTTGATTTGGACGGACATTTTCACATATATCTATAATGAATAACCATTCGTCTCTTTGGTTATGAATAGGAAAATATACAATATGACAACCTGAAGTGGGAATATGAGTCTAGATCATAAATTTATTGAGCAGAGGCGTTGACGTTGTGCAACAGATCGGAGTGGAGAGGAGTGAGAAGAGGAGGCATGGCTGCTGCTACGTTGTGATTTGCTGAGGAGGAAGATGAGATTTTCATTTTTGGAATTTGAGGCTGAGAGGGAACAATGAGCATAGGCGGAGAGGAGGTACGAATGGAGAGAGCTGGTAGGAAATTAAGGGCTGAAAATGGTGAGAATCGATCCAGGACAGTGCCACACCGCTAGCATGCTTTGAATAATTTAGAACAGTGTGAACAGTATGAATAGGACCAGTTAAAAACCCACGTTTGTTATAAACTAGGTGAAGCCCCGCGCCTATGGCGCGGTTGAACGATAAATTTCTACGAAAAGTGGATGATGAAATAGGAAGGAAAGAGGAAGAACATATGTGATATAGGATAAAATACATAACATAAAATGAATAGAGATGTTTTCACCTTTCCAACTATTTCCATATTTTTTCCTATGTGGTTTTCAAACAAAATAAACTTGTTTGAATGCCGTGGTTTTCATGTCAACAAAATTTGGCAGACTAAAATTATTTAGGTAAGCATATCTATCTTTCTTTGGGAAATTCTTTTTGTCTATCCAAAATTGAGGTTTTAAGAAATGCATTGTTACAGGCTGTAGACACAGATATATCAGCTACCAAACAAACCACACCTCAAAGACCAACCAATTCAAGTTCATCTACATATGAACTGAACAGCTAGCTAATTGGCATGAGAGCGTCCCTGGGTCCCCAAAAACAATTTACACACTAACAATATCAGATCATCATAATCTGAGATTGTCATAAACAAACCCAACTAACTACCCAGACTAAATCTCATCAAACCCACTAATCCACAGATGAACTTCTCCACATCAAAACCACAATTTGAGTTCATCAGCATTACAGAAAATATAATCTTCAACACCTCTCACATTCAATCATTCAAACCATTTCAACATGGAAATTAGGAATCACCATACCCAATAAGCCTACTCAATTAGATTGAATTTCGACAAACAGAACACTTCAGTGATCAATACTTCATGATCCAAGACATCAAAATGAAGCAAGCAGATGATCATGTGTAAATCTTTCGGGTCAATCAAAGTTTTAATATGGACTGCAATTCTAGAATCATAGAAGAAGATCAAACCTTTGCAGAAAACGACAAATTTAAATACCCGTCCGTAGCAGCTCCATATGTTGTTAGTTTGATGAGGACAATGAATGGTAGATGGAGAAGTATAATTGATGATATATAGCATATGAGCCATATCACCACTATCTTAGATTGATCTCTAGCTAAGTAGCTAGGCAATGCAACCAGACATAACTACCATGTCGGAGCTGGATCCACAGTCTGCCAACACTCCGCTGTTGGCCCCGGCTCCTCCTTACCATCAAGCAGGATGCTTAGAATTCTGGTAAGACACCACAACTATATATATTCTGATTTCTTCTTTGCCTAGCTACATGGATTAAAAAGACGCCAAATTACATATTGAACTTCAACAATTATATTTGTACAATTTGTGACTTCTGTAAATAGTTAAAGGCCATATTATCACAAAAAAAACTAAAAAATAAAATAAATAAAAACACGCCAGATTAGTCTTACAATCTTCGACATGTTTTTTTATTGCATTATGGCACAGTCACCACAGATTGTAAGATTCTTCATGATCCTAAAAGTTTGCCTAGCAGGAGTACTGATTAGTACATAAGCAATTGCCAAACACTCACTGTGGTACTGCAAAGCCTGCTCGTTTTCTTCCTGATCAATGTAGTGAAGCACATATCTAGAATTATAAACTGACATAAGAGAATGGTTTGCATGGGCTTAAATAACAGAGTTAAAGAAACCTTATTTGATAACAAAAGTGGAAAGAGAGGTGTAGTGAAAACAATATATTATCAATGAAACTAATATTTGGAATTGAAGGGTAGCCCACGCGGAAGGCGTGGTAGCTAATATACGTTAAAAATAATCGGAAATGATGCATAAATGAAATCAGGATTTAAGTAGAAAATTTTGTTAAAGATGATACTTGTTAAAACAAAAAAAGTTAATGCGCGTGGTGAATTAAACAAAATCTATATAAAAGTTTTTTTATTGTAAAATTTAAGTAAAAAATAAAAATTATACTGTTAAAAAATAATACTGTGAAAATGACTTGTGCATGTCAAAAAGTAAAAGTAAAAATTAGAATTATTAAAAAATAAAGTTCAAATGTAAAACACAAAATTGTAAAAAGGTTTGGTAAAAAATTAAAGTAAAAAATTGAACTATAAAAGTCAAAAAGTAAAATATAAAATTGTAAAAAAAAAATTGGTAAAAAGTTACAGTTAAAAATTAAAACTGTAAAAATAAAAAAGTAAAACAAAAATTATAAAAAAATGATAAAAGTTCAAGAAAAAAGTAAAACTGTAAAATTTAGAACCGTAAAAATTGTTAAAAAGTAAACATAAGAACTGTGAAAGTAAAACTGTAAAAAGTAAAAAAATAAAACTATTAAAATTAGATGAGAAAATACCAAAACGCCCCCTTTGAAGAGTGCCTTAAAAACAGTAAACTGCCTTTTGTTATATAGTAAATGTGTTCCATCAACTACACGCGGCTACAGGCCGGGGCAAGTCTCAAAAGCCGGCTTTGATTATGAAACGATGCAGGCAAGCCATCCAAATGGTGTACGTTAGGTTAATACAGAAATTCACATGGACATAGAACATTCTCATTTCCAGAAGCAAAAAGTTCTTCATTCATAAAAAGTACGCCAAGAAATACCATCTGCAACTCTCTAATTGGTATACATTTGCAGAAAAGATTAGGAGCTAATATAGACTCACTCCTATTAAGGAAACTATTACTGTATATAACTCTATTACCAACAAAAATCATATGAGAATGGAGAGCTGGTAGGCGCACTACTCCACAATTTTGAGTGATATTTGAAAACCTCAGACATCCAAATTCCAAATGGTGTGTGTTGCAATTTAAGATTTTATGGTGTTTCATATGCTGACTTTGAAAATGAATTCGAGCAGTCAACCCATCCAAACGTAACATACTAGTGGTAAGAAAGCTCCACATGGACAAAAGATATTCAACCTCATTTCCAGAAGCACAATATATATTTATCCACTAGTCCATGTTGACGAGGACAATAATTGAGAGCCGTAATAGAGCTAAACACCATGTTCAGAACCGTGTTGGAGTTAAACACCATCGATCTTCAACTCGATCTAATGCTTATATAAATTTATCGTACATAATAACTATGTATGTCAGTTATACAGACACTTTCAATTCTTTGTAGACCATTAGCAACATAAACCATCTGACAATGTCCACCAGCAATGAAGAGGCCAATCACTCACAATATGCTATGCAGCTAGTAACTGCATCACTACTTCCTTCGGTGCTTAAAGCTGCCATAGAACTTGGTGTGCTTGACATAATACACAGTGCTGGCCCTGGTTCTCAGCTTTCAGCTTCCGAAATAGCGTCACATCTCCCCTCTCACAACAACGCTGATGCCCCATTAGTGCTTGATCGTATGCTTCGGCTTCTGTCTGCCCATTCCATTCTGACTTGCTCAGTTTCCGACCACCAAGATGATCATGTGAAGGTTTTGAGGCTTTATGGTTTGGGACCTGTTGCTAAGTACTTCATTCGGGACCAGGATGGAGCATCACTAGCAACTTTACTGAAATTTTGCAATGACAAAGTTAACAATGATAGCTGGTAATATATACAGCATTAACCAAGTCTTTTAGTATGTGACAATGTCTGTTTCATTAGTAGGATCTGCCTAGATTCTGAAGACAGTTATTCCTAGCAACTAAGATGGTGGCATGTCAAAAACAGGTACCATTTGGCAGAAGTGGTTTTGGAAGGAGGGCTTCCATTTACTAAAGCCTATGGAATGAATGTGGTTGAGTACAATGCCAAAGATGCCAGATTTAGTGAAACATTCAGGAACTCAATGAAAGACTTCAATCCTGTTTTTATGAAGGAGATTCTAGAGAAGTACAATGGTTTTGAAAGCGTAAAAACACTTGTTGATGCCGGTGGTGGAGATGGTACTATCCTTAACATGATTGTCTCCAAATACCCTACCATCAAGGGTATCAACTATGATTTGGCTCCTGTTATAGAAAAGTCTCCCTCATATCCTGGTATGAAATCTTATTCTCACATTACAATACTTCTTGAATAAATATATTGTTCATTTACATTAATTAAGCTGCTTGTTCTTGGTCTTTTGCATAGTGTAGCTCAAATGCTCAATTTGTTACACTTTGATAAGTACACTAACTTTTCGAGGAACTTTGTTTCAGGTATTGAGCATATTGCAGGGGATATCTTTGTTGACATTCCGAAAGGAGATGCCATCTTCATGAAGGTTAGCTCTGTTAGTACTAGTATATATGTACTTTTGTAACGAATTTCATAACTTGTAGAGGAGCTAATTGAGACAAACCAGTATTTTTCTGGTTTATGTATTTTAGAGAGCTTAGAACTAATGGAGATGGTTTTGAATGCAGTGGATACTACACCATTATGATGACAATCAATGCTTGACGATACTGAAAAACTGCTATGAGGCATTGCCAGACCATGGAAAAGTAGTAGTTATCGATATGGTGATACCAGAAGTCCCTGGGACTAGTCTTTCAGCCAAAAGCTTGTTCCAGTTTGATATGTTCATGATGAACATGAATACAACTGGAAATGAGAGAACAGAGAAAGAACTTGGAAGTTTAGCAAAACAAGTAGGGTTTCCCACCATTCGAGTGGCATGTTCTGCATTAAATTTTTCAGTGGTAGAGCTGTTCAAGAACATGTAATATCCAACATCCTGTTGGATTAATTTGTTCTGTTTTTTTTTGTTTTTTGTTTTTTGTGTTTTGTGTTTCTTAAGGTTAATCTCCTATCATAGTTGTGGAATAATAAAACTGAAGAATAAAGAACAATAGAAGCTAAGACACAGAATATGGGTTTCATGTCTCCCACTAGATCATACAATTTCCCACAATAGTACAAAATACATTGTAGCATATAGAATTGAATATGTACACTATACTAGCTATGACATTTCAACTGTGTAAAAGAATTTTTAAGCTAAATCGGGGACACTGCCTTCGTTATTTCTGGCACAAAATCCACAATCACTCCGTCAGTTCCCATTAGGTGTTGCATGTAGACAACCTCCGGCACATTATTCAGTTTTCCATAGGTTAGGAGTGAAAGTTTGGACTCCTTGATCTTGGTTACTGCCTCAGGATCTTCAAAATAGCTTCCACCTCCGACACAACACCATCCAAACCACCCTTCAAGCACAGCTTGCTTGCTTCTTCCAAAGAATTCCTCCTCACATCTTCGCTCCCGCCATAGTTTGTCAAGAAAAAGACAGGGTAGGTGTCCTGCAACAACTTCTTTACAAGGAGCTCTGCGTCCGGTTGGAATGTCGAGAACACGATTGGCCTATCTTTGGCGTAATCAAACACAACTCTGAAGATGGCTTGGAGAACACGGATGAGATAGTCCTCCTGGTAAACAATGTGGTCGTCAACTAAAACATTATAAAAAATATCTCAACTAAACTCTATAAAAAGAGATACACCCGAAATAATGGGGGACATAAAACCTAAATTCTATAAAAAGAAATACACCCGAAATAATATTAGGATACTCAACTAAAACATTTTATCCTAAACTGTACCAATTAGCAAATAATGCATCATTAGCTACTCCAATTGCTTTACAATCATGGCGACACAATAACAGAAAGATAACCCGACAAGGCAATGCATCAATCACTCAGAATATCTTTCCAACTATGTTGCCGACAAAAATTATTGTCGGTACTACATCTCATCCTGCCACTAAGAAGGTGCACCCACGAGACGAACCTAGAATCTAGAGCAGACACGACATTAAATATGCACATCTCGGGATAAAGCCCACATCTATCTACCTCATATGGGTAAAGGTTTATTTTAATTTCTAAAACAACTACTACCAACTAACAAATAAAATATCTCAACTTAAAATAAACATAAAGGCCTAGTGCCCTTCTTTGGAGCCCAACATACGAAATGGAAAAAAGTCAGCCCAACTCAGCCACCTGCTAACCTTCACCATGCCGCACACCACCACCAACGCCGTCATCATTCCCCGGGAAACCCCTACCCATTGTCTCATAACGGAGCCGCACATCTCGTCGAATCTCCATCACCAGACCTCGGTCATCCTCTCCCTGAAAATCATTGTTCCCCCAAACCGAGTCGTTGAAACCGATGTTCAACCCAACCCAGACCTATAGATCATGGAGCTTTGACATGTAGTATGCTACTACTCTGTGGCTGTTTTTATATAAAAATTTGAATTTCTTGTTTTCTTTATCATTTGATTATGCTTTTGGAGTTTGACACTTCTTATTTGGTATGAATTTTAGAGTTTTGTTATGTTGTTTGTGTTTTCCTGCTACTACAATTTTCGTATTGCTACTACTACATCTACAAAAATATTGAAATTGTGATTTACGAAATTTTTGTTGTGTTATTGAGGCTATTGCTGAAATTTAATTGGTTATGTATGATTATATATATATTTTTAAACAAAAGATGATTTTTTTCCTTCATAGCATTTTCTATATTGCTACCGTTACTAATCGATGGTTTTTACTTTTTATCAATGCGCGACCATGGACATTTTGTTAATGTTATGTTCATATATGCACTACTAGAATATCTCTATTAGACGACAAAATGAATTTGTTGGCTAAAAGAGTCATTTCGTCGGCTTGCATGTTAGGCGACTAATTTCGTCTCCTTAAGTTCGTCATCTAAGCGTCATTGACTAAGCATCGTTGCAACAAATTTTAGACGACGAAAATATAATCTTCGTCGTTTAAAGAGTTAATTACATGACGAAAATAATGTTGTCGTCTAAACTTTTAGGCTACAAATACTTTATGGGTTTAATGGCCAACTTTTTCGTCACAAAACCCATATTTTAGACGACAAACATTTTTGCGTTCCTCATCTAACTGTTATTACTTAAACGACGAACGTAAAATTTTCGTCGTCTAAAATATTACTACTTGGGCAACAAAATTTTCATGTTCGTTGTCTAAGTTATTTAATTAAATAAATAAATAAAAACAAATTTCAGATAAATGAAGTTTCAAAGTGAAGATGCTTCCTGCTTTGGAAGCGAAAGCTTGTCGGAAGCTCTCAGAAGTACGATTCCAAATTATTCATTTTGGAAGCACGATTCCAAAAATATATTCCTTTTGGAAATTTGATGTTCCACATTGGAAGCGTTAGATCATATTTCATAAAGAATCATGATCAAAATTTAGTATTATTTATATAAGAATTATATTATTATGCATGTACCTGTTTGAAAACAATCAATTGAGAAATTAAATTGTAATCATGTTTTAAGTTACTTATCAAATTCTATTTTTCTATGTATATATAACTAAATTTTTATTATATATTAGATGTTTCCTTTGAGTACCCGCTTTCACTAGTTTTTGAAGAAAAAAAAATGCTTCCACATTCCCTCATGTAGGGGTCATCATTTGGCCCGTGGGCCTCGTGGGCCGGCGGAGGTTCGTAAGCCCGTGGGCTAAAAGCCCGGCCCGGCCCGAAAAAGCCCACAAAAGCCCGCTTAGGTGGATGGTGGGCCGGGCTTGGTTTAGAAGTCTAAAACCCGGCCTGGCCCGCCAAAAACCCGTTAAGGCCCGTTAGGCCCGGCCTATCAAAGCCCACAATTTTTTTATATATACAAGATAGTAGTACATATATCATTATACCTACACTTATATATATATATATATGATATAGTGACTAGTACTATATAGATATATATTTTATATTTGTGTATGTCTATATTAATATATTACATATACATATATTGATCAAATATTGGAATTCCATATATAGTTATATTTGTGTATCTATTTTACTATTAAATCATTATTTAGAGTTTAGGATAAGTTAGGGTTTAGGTTTAGGGTAAGTTAGGGTTTAGGGGATTGAGATTTAGGGTAAGTTAAGGTTTATGAATTTTGAGGTTTAGAGTAAGTTAGGATTTAGGTTTAGGGTTTCATTGTAATTTTTTTATATCAATTTACCTTACACAGTAAAACATAAATATAATAGATGGTTCAGATTATATCTTGTAATTTTTCAATGGTGAGAGTTTAATTGAGATTGTGTGAAATGACATCAATACCCTTCTCTTATATATTGCTTATTTTTCCATGGAGAAACTAGGTAAATCAAATTTTTATGTCAATTTTTTTGACACTATGAGATAGATATGTAATTTATAAGAATGTGTGTTAAAATTTTGATCTTAAAAAATCCCTTTAGGGATGGGTAATTTACGTTTTAGTTGTAAGGGTACTACGGTCATATTTAGCGAAACCCATAGATGTAGGTTTAAATCAAGTCCAAAATTTATAAAATTTTAACGACATGCTTAAAATATTATGAACAACCAATCTGACAGTTAGTTTTGTAAAATGATGATACATGATCGATTACGTTTCACAAAGATCTTTTAACCCATATAACCAAGAATAAAGGTAAGAACATTAGTGTGCATATAGAGAATTCAAGCAATATAAGAATTAAAAATATTTTAACAATAAAGAAGGCCATATGTAATATTTCACCTTGTAATAAAAGACAATGTACGTAAAAATTAACCTAATCGAAGTACGTTTGGATCCCGGTCAATACAGTTAAACAAAATTTGTGAAAAGACTAAAATACACTCATCTTATTTTCCTTATTTTCCTATGGGGGGAGTAGATAAATCAATTTTTTATGTCAATTTTTTTGACACTATGAGATAGATATGTATTCCATAAGAATATGTGTCCAAAATTTGATGTTAAAAAATTATTTTTGGGAGGGGTAATTTCTGTTTTAGTTGTAAGAGTACTACGGTCACATTTGTCAAAATGTATGGATCGATGTCTAAATCAAGTCTAAAATTTATAAAATTTTAAAGGCATGGTTATAATATTCTAAAAAATCAATCCGACGGTCAATTTTATAAAATAATTAAACATGTCCGATTAAGTTTCACAAAAGTATTTCATTCCATATAACAAAGGAACAAACGTAAGAACATTAATATACATATGGAGAATTCAAGCAATATGAGAATTAAATATGTTTTAATGATAAATGGGGACATGTAGAAGGGTCCATCTTATAGTGGTAAACACCGTACTTAAAATTAAGACTCGTCGGAATTCGTTTAGACCCTGGTGCATGGATGAATGTTACTTTTATGTGAAATGTCTTAATTTTCAATAATTAAAGCCCGATAGGCCCGACCTGTAAAAGTCCGCAAATGCCCGACCCGTAAAGTCCGCTTGAATAGGCCGGGCCCAGATCTTTGTATAAAAGATAAAACCCGACCTGACCCGTGCCGGCTATCCATGCACCTGCGCCTTTACCCATTTCCATGCAACCTAGCATATAATAATCAGATTCCTTTGTTTGTATACTTTTGAGCGTTTTAATGTGCAAACGTATGCAAATAACAAAAGTGTGAAAAACACTTATTATCATTATCAATTCATGAGTTTTTTTAACCTTGTACCTACAACCCTAAACTCTCCTAGCTAAGCAGTGTGTCGTCGCCGCCGCAACTAGGATGAGACGAATCTCCTTTACTCCACTGCTGGTGGAGACGACTCTCGAGCCTCTCTCTTGGCCTCGCGCCACGTCCCTCCTCTCTAACTCAACTCTCTTCTTCTCCGATCGGATTCTCTCCTTCTTGGATCAGAGGGATGTTTTGCATCGATCTCACCCGTTTCGGATGTCCAGTACTCGATCTCACCCGAGATCCTCATCCGTGCCCAACGTCGTTGTTGCTCCTCTTGTCCGGCCTTGCGGTTTGGGTGCCCCAAGGTCTGGCTTTTCTAGATCAATTCTTCCAAGATCTCTCGCCGGATCTAGTTCCACCGTCGTTTTTGGCCCGCTACTCGGTTCCATTCGGGGCCGTTAGTTTTTCTTGGTGTGTTGTTGATGGGTCTGTTTTCAGCCTTGGGCCTCTATTGGGCCTGGAACCCTTTGTTTGGGTCTAGGCTTCCTTCTTTTTGGAGGCTTGGGCTCATCCATTTGGGTTTAGGAACAATTTGGACTTTCTGTTTGGGCCTGGGCTTCCATCAGACTTTTTTGAGTGACTATTTTGTGCGGACTGTTACTTTTGTGGCTCGACAGTACTTCATAAAGGGGGCCCATCTCCTACATTCACTCAGCCAGTCCCACTTCCTTCTCCACTCTCAACATCTTCATCATCTGCAATGTCTCCTTTACCTTTGCTTCCGGGGTCTATTTTCTAGATACGGCTCAGTCAGCTAAGGAGGGGCCTTCAAAACAAATTTAGTCTCGGCATCTTTGATTTGTCTTGATTGAGTTATTTAAAATTAGTTTGTGCGCAATGCACTTTTAGGGGTTTCTCTTTTTCGGGTCAGAAATCTGGTGGAACTCTAGTACTGTAGTCACAGTTATTTTTTCGTCATATAAAAAAAAAAAAAAAACAAAACAAAAGTGTGAAAAAGCAACTACTCCAAGCAAAAGAAGATGAGCTAGATAAAAAAAAAAAACTGTGGCTATGCTGCCTTACCTTCCCGACATTATTGTTCACAAGATTTTCCGACTCATTCCTACTAAACTTGCCTTGCGTACGTTCAAGTATTGTTTCAAATCAGTGGCAGAGCGCGTGGTCCTTGGGAGTTCCCTTATTAGATTTCGACGACGAGGCTGCAGACCAGATTGATGAAAACCTCGTCCGCGGTAGGAATATGAGGTTCATTCAATTTGTGGAAAGTTGTTTTAGACTTTGCCAGACAAACAATGTGTTGGATCCCTCGATTGTGACTTACTAGGATAGACAAAGTGATTGAGTTTTGCGGTTGTTGAGAGGTGTTAAAAGAGTTAGATATCAGCATTCAAAGAAAACATATCATGATGATGACCATACTACACTATACCGCCCGCAGACCATTTTCAATTCTAGATTTCTGGAGCATGTGATAATGAAGAAGAATTGTCCTATAAGCCTACCTGCGTTGAAAACTATGTCCCTTTTTATGCTGTTTTGTTCGATTGGCGCATGGAACTGCCCTTCCATCGAGCATTTGTCACTAACATTTAGCTCAAAGGACTTGCCCTGCTATTGGTGCGTCGATGTCATAAGTTCCAGTCTTAAATCCTTGCAGGTTAAGCATTGCAAGTTTAAGGTTGAAGCAGAGAATCTTGAATCGTTTATATGCATTTCAGATGATATTGATACGCTCTGCCTGCTTCCAGGATGCTCCAAGTTGAAGTATATCAATGTTAATTAATGCTCTGCATATGTCTAATCTTGAAATTCTTGGAAGATGCCGTGATAATTTGAGGGCTGTATAGATACTCCAGCTGTCCGATCGAGCTCTTATATACGATGGTTATCTACTGCCTAATGATGTAATTTCTATGAAAATTATCACGGGTACATTTTCATGCTTAATTGGGATGATGAGGAAGAACCTCCATGGGTACGTACATTTTCTTGCTTGGAGAGATTTTGGCTGCTGCAAGAACTACAGTTGAATATTCGTCATGATGTTATTGCTAAGGCTCTCTCGTAAGTTTCAGGAAGAGCTCATCATCACCATTGCTTAATGTCAAGGAACTTGAGATCTTTATTGTCCGCAGACAATGGCCACAGTTTTCGAATTGATGAACTTTTTGCGTTGGATGGCACCATATGCAATATTTAGATTAACTTACTGGGATGATGATGATAGAAGTGATGAAACTTCAGAAAACTGCATTTATCCAAAGCAATGCTAAAGTTATACAAGTAAAAATTGGTAAAAATGATCCTGCAAAAAGAGAGGGAGGGAAACCTGTCAGACAGCCAAGTGACCACCCCAGACTTGGGTACCAAGCTGAGAACGATCATCTACAACCTTGTAGACCCAAAGATAACCGGCCATTAATCACGCTCTGATCACATGGCTATGATTCATCCACCAGGTTTAGATTCCTGTCTCCTTTGAAGTCAAGGCTACAGAGGTACTTCCCTATAGAACAGATCCTGTTCAAGTAAGGTCGTGACCAATTTCCCCGTGCTTCTTTGTTTGAACAGTAAGTGGTTTCACTTGTGAATGATGTGGGAGAGCTTCACTTGACTAAGGCTTGCTCAGTTGTTCTCTTTGCTAAATACGAGCCTTACCTATGGCAGTAGTTCCATCTAGCTGATGATGCATTTGAATAGAATCCTGAATTGAAAAACGAAAAGCATATACTAGCCAAACAGAAATGAAATAGTCTATACTAAACTATTGTCAAACGCCGTTGAGTTAATTGGCGGACAGAGGCTAGTAAAGAGAACGTCATAAATATGTTCCCTCCGATGCAGAATTATTATAATATTAATAATATGAGACAAGTGAATGTGAATTCTAGCAAGTCCACAAGCTAGGTTCTTTCCCTGTATTTCCTCCACACACAAAAAATACATCAACCATCAATCCGGCGTAGAAAGTTGATACAAAAGATTACTAAACTTGAAGTTATGATCTTAATTATACCATCATCCACATTTCATCTATGAAATAATTGACATGTTTGAACTAAAGACACCTCTAATATTACATGTTTATTTCAGGACATCGATCACAATGCAATACTTCTTCCATATTCGAAATTCATCCCCATCTACTACTTTTGCCAGCGATTTTCATTAACATATTGCTGCATCCGCGATAACATGCTTAAGATTGAAAAATAGAAGCCACTGCAAATGACAAGAACAAGAAGAAAGGTGTCAGCACATAACTTTCATTCAAATATGAAACACATCAAGGATGGACCAAACAAAAGGTAGGCACTAGAACAGTAACGGAAGCGATATAGTAACTAGTAATCTATCCTCAGCTCGGCCAATCACATAGCTTTTCAAAGGATTTGATTCAATTAACAGATGCAGAAAACAACATTTTCAGAAAGTACAGTACCAGCACCAGGAATCTTCAGATTAGGATATTCAGTACTATTGGATTAATAATTCCAGATATCTCTGGAACATCATAAATATGCACTCCCAATACATTAGTGAGAGGAGATATGGCATACGTACCCTGGAATCCTGGATGATGGGAGATTGTACAATCAGTACCAAAGCCCGGAGCTGCCTGAGTTGCCGAGGAAGCCAGAAAAAAATCAACCGGTTAAGAAAATAGGCAACATCAACTGATAAGAAGCTGAATGACTATATATCAATGAATACACCAAAGAACGTACCTGTCTCAGTCTGATTGTTGCGGAAGGAAGAAGTACTGGTATGATTGCTGAAAGGTGAAGCACTATTCTGGTTGTTGCCGAAAGGAGAATTACTATTCTGATTGTTGCCGAAAGGAGAAGTGCTAGTCTGATTGTTGCTGAAGGGAGAAGTGCTAGTCTGATTGTTGCTAGAGGGAGATGTCCTAGTCTGAGCAGGCTGACACACTTGAGAAGGCATACATCCAAATAGCTGCTGCACATGCATGAGCACAAATGAAATATAAATTTATAGTCGTGGTGTCCTATTGCATTTTAAGAAACGTCAAAACAAAATTTAATTGCGTATTAGTTATTACTTATGAAAGAAGACAAGATACTTACATCTGATGATGACTTTCGCCCAAAATCCCCAAATGGTGAAAAACTGAAATGACTGGCGGTAGTCAGGGGAATTGATTGACCGAATAGTGCAAACTGTGCAGATGGAGTCCCAAAAGGTGAACTGAAGGGCGTAGGCTTGAATGGAGTTGAATTTGAGGTTTCAAATGGACTTGGAGAAGTTCGAGCAAATGGACTTCCAACAGAAGTGAGTTTTTCCTTTTGAAGAGATGACTTGTTGAACATGTTGAAACCAAAGTCATTCCCACTAGTACGTTCCAGTCCACCTGAAACTTAATATTGAAACATACATAACTTAGCAATTAGTGTACAAATTAATGATGACAAATTAAAGTTAAAGGGAAATTTAAACAGTTCAAATTACAAAATATACCTTTATCCCCCAATTGATAATCTTCCCCTCTCAGTTCCTCATGAGATTTACAGTCATAGATTGGCATTGCTGATAGTGAAACCAACATTGAACCAGAACAAGCTTCTGTTTCATAAACCGGTGTGTAAGGAGCCATTCTACTTCCCCGGTCATGAAGGCCGCGAAGAGCTGGAAAGTCATCTAATGACTGAGCTGCGGATTTGTTCCCAGGTAGTGTCGTTGAGGACATATGTCCACCTGCATCACAACATAAGAGTAGTATAACACAATCAGTTATTTTTCTCTCTTTTTTTGTCCATGTAAGCAACTTGTATACGTGAAAAATGAAACTAACCATATGGAGAACTCTGCGATCGAAAACCTGCATCACAAAGTAGTATAACACAATGAGTTATAATTCTTTCTTTCTTGTCAATGCATTTAACTGATTTAAGCAACTCGTATACATGAAAAATGAAACTCACCAAAGAGAGAACTAGTCCGCGGTACATAAGGAGACGAGTCACCGACTTGGCTGCTAGGAACAGTGGGAGTCGATTGACATGTCGCAGCAGATGTTGGTAAGGCACAATTGAATAAGTTGCTTCTAGGAATACTAGTGGAGGCTTGAAAGGGAAAAAATCCAGCTGGTGGTGGGGTCACTGGGGTGCTAGTTTGGTTGCTGGTTATGGTGATAGTAGTGCCTATAATTGGGGTTATGGAGACATTGGTGCCCGCATTCGGGGTAACGGTGATATTAGTACCATGACTACCATCAGATGAGGCAATGGTGATAGTATTATTGCCAAGACTTGAGGTGATGGAGATTGTAACAGTAGGGCCTCCGATAGGAGCTCCGGGAGCGCCAAAACCGAAGGTCCCCGAATATGGGGCAGTAAAAGTACCAAAAGCTGGCTGTGATGGTGTGCTTCCGAACATTCTCGATTCAGAGGCGCTTCTGCCAAAAGCTGTTGCATAAAAGAGAGAGACAAATAGCTAAGTTGAGAACATGTCCTAGCTTCTTGCGAACACAAAGAATACAAAACACATACATGGTTATTAATTTCTGAAGACATACTTATGTTGGCTATCCCTTGTATTGGACAAAACACAATAGACTGAAGGAACATCAATAAAAAGACTGGTGATGTTGACATTGCCTATCTATCTCAATAGAAAAACAGGTTGATCATTCATATTGCATAACATGTTTTCATTTAGGATAGCACTCTAGGCATGCATCCCTGTTATTCTGAAACGTTTTCATGTATGATATTCAGTAGCTTAGGTAGTCTCTAATTCAAAATACATGTGCTCAATTTGTACGGTAGTTGACCTTGTAAAAGTTGTGTTTGAATTATGGAAGAACTTTTGGTGAATATTGCTTTTTGGTTCACATGTGATTTCTTGGTTTTAGTGTGCTTTATATCTGTTTTACTTTACAGCCTGGATTACTTTTGCCCTCTCAGAAATCTGTCTGTGGAAACATAACGTGCTTCTCTGCTGAAACTGTTTAGCCATTTTCGGTATGAATAAGTTTTTGCCTCCTTAACACACTTTGCCTTAAAAGGAAACCCTAGAGTTGACTTTGTGTGTTGTCTCTTAAGCATGCTTTTGTCCTTTAAACTGATAACAACTGGTTGGTCTATTCCGAGTCAGTTTTAGGTTTGCTATAGGGTAGTTTTTGAGCTGTTTTGCATGTTACTCTTTGCTGTGAGAAGCTACTGATCTGTGCTGTCTATATAAAGGATTCCAAGGGCAACAAATATCATTTTGCTCATTATCGAATTACACCTTTATTCACTTTGATCACTCCGAACAGGAGAAATTGGTGGCGTCACTCCAATTTTCGGCGAACCAGATCTCAATCTATGCGAAATCAACCCAACAACAATTTTCTTAACTACACCTAAATCCAATTCATCATGGAAGTGGTTGAACTAACCTTTGAAGTCAAATAACATCCAAAACTTCAAATCTTCGATTCTCCCTCCTCAGAATGAATTGAGGCTCGACCTTGGTATGAAAAGACTCACGAGGAAGAGAGCTACAGTGCCCAATAAGTTTTCTTGGCCAATTATAACTCGAATTCAAAACCCTAAATTTTGCAAAATTCGGGGTGAACAAAGTGAATAAAAGTGTAATTCAATAGTAAACAAAATGATATTTGTTATACATGAATGAACAAAATTTAAAACGGACCACCATTTTTAGCCATTTTCCCTTCTTATAATCCTAAAACAAAATCACCACACCAAGATCATAGATTTTGCAACAGCGCGCATATGTACAATATCATTAGTATTATGATGCATTCAAAAGTAAAACGATTAACCACAATATGAAAAAGGTGGAGATGTGAAAGCTCACGCGAAGCCTGAGGTACGTTGAAACTAAACGCCATGTTGTTGTGATTGTGTAGATCAAAACCAGTGATTGATAGCTTATCGAAATCAAAGTCCGAAAATCTGAAACAAATGTACAACAAAGATTTAATCAACACAAAAAATCAATAAGATGCAACAAATTAAGCAAGCCCGGCCGATCAATGATTTCGGAACTAAACGACATTGGGGGAGAAGATCATAACAATGTAGTCCTCGGTTGGTGATCGATATGGATCAATTTGTGGATTACAGAATTTAAAAGGAGTTAGATTTGAATGTGACGAACAGAGAAAAAAAAACGGTTAGGGTTTGCAAATACCCGATTGCGAAAATTGATGGAATTTCAAAGAAGGTGGTGGTGGCCGTCGATCTGAAACTTATATATGTAGGCAGGAGCTGTGCGTGAATATGCAGCACTTGGAGCAAGAAAGGCGGGAAATCTGCGTCGTTCTTAAGCAATCGAGTCCGGTTTCTTTCTTCATTTTTTTCTTTTCTTTGATGGGTCAATAATTTCTTTCCTTCGTTTTCCACTATTTCTTTAGTTATGTTGTGCCATTAGGCCCAACGTATTACAAATAGGAAATAGCACGAATACACGAGTAATAGGATGAGTCCAATTATAGGCCAAACTAATGGAAAAGAGGTGAAGGCTCAGGCCCATGTAAGGTAATCAAACAGAAGCCTGTCCAAACATATTAGAATTTTCTGTTTAAAAAGCCGATAAGGGAAATACACAACCAAAATATGTACATTGAATTACAACTTTTACAAGGTTGTATTGTATTCGAGGACGGTTAGGCCTCATTTGGGATCGAGGTTTTTGAATTAAATCAATTTATTGTGAAATGAGTTTTTGATAAAACAAAATAAAATTTTTGTTATTTTATTTTATAAGTGCAAAAATTACGGTTAAAATTAAGCAAACGAATTATTACTTTTTCTAAACTATATTTTTCAAAAATTCAATATTCTCACCTTAGTCTCAAACTAAGAGGGAGAGAGAGATCAAGAAATCGAATGTGTAGTAGTGGGAAACCCAGGGGTGTTGTACTTATCTATGGATCATTATTCTAGTAAGGATGCATTTACTATGTGTTAACTTACACATAGGCGAATGGAAATGGTTTTGATAATGGACCTGATTGTGACTACTTTTAAGGCTCTAAATTTTTTTTAAAAATTTTTAGAGTTGTTTTTGAAATCAGGAAAAATCTATTATGTGTTTCTCAAATATTTTCAAAACTCAATTAAATCACTTTTTTTTATTTTTTAGATTTTTTTATTTATAATTAATTATTCTTATTAATCCAAAAATAAGTTTAGACATTCTAAAAGCATTCCTAAACTCCTTCAAAAAAAAAAAAATCTCAAACAAACCCAATAATATCTACATACAAACACATAAAATCGCCTATTGATGAAGTGATTATTGAAGGAATAATGAATCTGCATGCTGAAGATGATCATGATTCAAATGACAGTTTTGTTATACCAATAGTTTCTCATGAAGAGACATTTGAAGCACAATTTACTTTGAATAACTGTTTACTACAAAATGAAAAGAAATTTTCAAATTTGGTGCACGCATTGTAAAAGATAACAAATAAAGTTAAATTTGGTCTAGATGCAAAAAAAAAATAGGTTGCATTAAAGTTTTTTTTCAAGAAACAGCTAAAGTGCTTGAGAAAATATAAATTCACGGTTGAAAATTTAATTTTTTATATATTTTTAATTTAAAAAATAATTTATATATTCATAAGGACCTAAAAGAATTAGAAAAAAGATATTATCTTATGCATTTAACGAGGTTGCCAGTAATATAAAAAAGTCCCGAGTCAGGATTGAAATAAAATATTACTTAAACGAGATCATTAATTTACCAAACATTTATCGAAGTTTTACTGGATCTCACTCCCACTCACTCTCAAACTAGCATATATAAGGACTGCACTTTAGTTCTAAATAATATCGTTGATCTAACGTACCGCTAATTTCGGAGTTACCTCCATGGCTCCATATACTTTTTGACTCCAGAACATCACTTACCTAAAAGCTTTATATAATCAACCAAAATATCTCAACGTTCCACGCCTATTTCCCATCATTGCCACTTTTAGTGCAAATTATCTTTTAAAGGAGATAATTGATATATCGAAATTCCATAAAGATGGTGAATGCCAAATATCTATACACCAATTCATAGGGAATGATCGTTGTTTAGAGATGATGGCCGGCAATAGTTGATTTTGTTCACACGGCTGCCTAGAACGTACCATGCGTCAATTGCCTAGCTAGCTATCTCCCATCATTTCGAAAACCATCTTTCGCAAGGAACCAGCTTTAGGCTATCTAAAGGATCAATCCTACGTACTATATATGAGTTAAAGAGCTTAGTCATGATCCCCTTGACTTGGTTTTAAATGAATAAAAAGGAAGATATGACATGCAAAGTAGTGTCCCAAAAACACCAAAGAGTGGTCGTGGTCAGCCAACAGATTAAAGCAAAACTGACATACAATTGTTTGATGGTCTTGGCCATCCCAGAAAGTATCGTTTGAGCATGTAGACGAATTCGTGATTTAACTTGGTACCAAATTTCTACTATTCTTAATTTGATCAGCAGAGGACGGGAATGGAAGAACCTCATTCAAAACAACCATATATATATATATATATAGGGGTTAGCTATAGCTCGTTGTTAATTACGGTTTCTAATTAAGTGCATCTCCAATGATATGATGCTCATCTTTCTAGCTTAGCTTTGTGTTAGATTTTTGTCTTAGGAGTTCGAATTAATATATATGGAGCATATTGAATATGCTTGATCTAATTGGTAGCTAGAATTGTTTCTATAGTATCGCTTTCTTATAAGGAAAATACGACAGAGATGATCATGATGCAGTGATTAGTGTCAGCAACTGATAAGCTAGCTTATCACATCTTCTTGTCATTAACCATGCCCTATATTTGTGAACTGAGTGACAGAAATTAATTAAAGCTTGAGTTTCTATCATCTTCGACTTGTAAAACTGTTAATCATGGAGGCCGGATTTGACACCTTGGATACAACAACACCACAAATTGACAATCGTAGATATTTTTACGATTCTTATTATTTTTTATTGTATATATTATTTCTTATTAAAAAAATTTATATTATAAAACTGTATATACCCAATTCGGGAGTCAAGTATTGCATTCTATCATAAATACCTTGTTTCTACTTTTCCACTAGGCATCAGAGCCAATCCTATAGACTTATCGACAAAATCATATTTTTTGTCATTCATTACACCTTAAAAATTTTGCTGTCATGGGTGAAGAATCTGACTCTGCTGTGATCTCTTCTCCTCAACCAGCTCTACCTACATCCATCCACTACCATCAAGAAAACTCATATTTTCCCATTAGAGTTCTTTTGAATAATACCAATTACTCTACCTGGGCTCCTACTATGCAGATGCACATTGAAGACCGTAACAAACTTGAATTTATTACCAGTGCTTTGGTTGCTCCGCTTGCCGGCATTTCTGACTATATTACTTGGGAGACTAACAATGAGAAGGTGAAGAGTTCGTTAATCGATAACATGTCTCCTGATATCATTCAGCGTTATCTCTGTCTCAAGACTGCTGCTGAAATTTGGAAGGCCTTACAAATTACCTACTATGATGATCATGATTTTACTTGAATTTATGAGTTGCACCGCCTTTGCTTCACTACCAAACAAGCGGGGCGGCCTCTTTCTGTCTACTGCAATGAGTTGGTAGCGTGACTTAAGGAATTGGATCAACGAGTGGCTTCCTTTTCTGATACTATGGCTGCAATTGTCTAGGACAACAATTACAAGTTTGTGCTTCGAGTACATATGTTTTTAGGAGGTCTAGATCCATAATTTGATCAAATCCGAGGGGAGCTTCTTCGTCAAGAGGAATTATAGAGTTTTGACAAGACTTATGCTCGTGTTCGTCGTGCTCACACCGATCGTCTTACCTATTCTGTTGGCCCGAGTCAGCCTGCGGTCATGACAACCACTACATCTCCACCACCACCACCACCGGCGCCGGTTCCCACTCCCGACGCTCAGGCTGCTGTGACTCAGAGACGTTCCCCTTCTACCTTCCGCTCTTCTGATGGTCCTCGTTTTGTCCGCCTTCCTAACCCGTATGCCCACTCTATCTGCCCACTGCACAAGGATAAGGGTCACTCCCTAGACATCTGCTTTGCTAAAATTGGATATCTGGACTGGTGGGACAATAGTCCAAAAAAGACTTTTCCTCCTACCACTGCCACTGCTCATATCATCTAATCAGGTATGTCTGATAAAGCCTTGGTTGCTACATATTGTAGGATTAATGCTTGGATAATTGATAACAGTGCATCAGATCATATGACTAATACCCCTAACTTAGTTCACTCTCTTCATCCCTCTACTTTATCTAGTGTCTCTACTGCTAATGGTTCCTCTTCTTTTGTTATTGATGAATGCTCTGTTACTCTCTCTCTCTCTCTCTCTCTCTCTCTCTCTCTCTCTCTCTCTCTCTCTCTCTCTCTCTCCATATTTAACCATTGATTTTGTCTTAGTTGTTTCCTCCCTTGCATATAATCTTTTATCTGTTAGCCAAATCACTATGGCCATCTCTTGCTCTATCACATTTTATCCCAATTTCTGTGTGTTTCAAGGCATTATGACTCGACAGATTCTTGGCTATAGTATTAGACGAGTGAAGTTGTACTATCTCGATTTGACATCCAATGAAGAGAAGCAAGTTCGTTGAGTCAAGCCAACAATGTTAACAGTTTGAATAAGGCCAAAGAAACCATATGGTTGGGGTATCGTCGTTAAGGTCATCTAAATTTTGGTTATCTTAAGAAATTACAACCCCATCTATTTTTGGGTATTGATGAATCCGAGTTTCACTGTGATGTTTGTGAACTAGCTAAAAGTCACCGTGTTACTTATTCTCCAAGTTTGAATAAATGTTCCGTTCATTTTATGAAAATTTATTTTGATGTTTGAGGTCATGCTAGGATTTCTATACCTACTGGAGCTCGTTATTTTGTTACATTTATTGATAAGTGTACTCGGATGACATGGGTTTGCTTGATGACTAACAAGAGCGATGTATTCTCTCGCTTTGTTGACTTTCATAAGATGGTGAAAATTCAATACCAGCAACCATTCCGAGTTTTTCAATCTAATAATGGTGGTGAGTATGTCAATGATGCTATGTCTACTTATTTGAGCTCTCATGGCATCCGTCATCAAACATCTATTGCCTACACTCCTCAACATAATGGCTTGGTAGAGCGTATGAACATGACTTTGTTGGAGGTTGTTCATGTCTCTTTGTTTGGCATGAATGTCCCTCATTCATATTAGGGTGCAGCTATTACTTCTGCTGCTTATTTGATCAACCGTACTCATTTCCGTGTTATTGAGTTTCAGACTCCCTACCAGAAGTTTCATGAGATGCTGAATGTTCATTCTCCCCCTAACTTAGAGCCTAGAGTTGTTGGGTGCACTGTATATGTCATATCAACAAGCAATTACGCGGTAAGCTTGATCCGTGTGCTTTGTAGTGTGTCTTCATTGGATATGCTGATATTTAGAAGGTTTATCGGTGTTATGATCCTCTTACGAAGAAGACTTATGTTTCTCTTGATGTCTCATTTCGAGAATCTGAGCATTTTTACTCAGGGGGAGTGTCAGCGTCTTCCCTTCAGAGGGAGAGAAGTAGATGTGAAGGAAATACTCTGACTTTGCTGGAGTTTGAAGAACTTTAACAATTGGAGTTGAGATTTGGGGGTTCTGACATGTCTCCAACAGAGGACTAGAGAGCCTCCTTCGATGGATCTAAATATCCTCTCGATCCATCGAATCAAAGTAGTGATGACCCAAAGGATGGCTTCGATGGATCAAACCCCTCCCTTAATGCATCAAAGACTTCCAGTTATGACGACCCGAGGAATGGCTTCGATGGATCGAACCCCTCCCTCGATGCATCGAAGATTTCCAGCAACGACGACCCGAGGAATGACTTCGATGGATCGAATCCCTCCCTCAATGCATCAAAGAGTTTGAGCAGTGAGAACCCGAGATATTGCCTCGATGCATCGAAGACTCTGTATTAGAGGACCTGATTTCATCTTCTCAAACCAATGAGAACCTGACAATTAATTTACCTTATCGAGATAGTACTGAAGCTTCTACTCCCCTGTCTACACCGCCAACTAAGGTCTCCGTTCAGAATGTTCCACCTGAGGTACGTAAATCTAAATGTGTCACTATAGGAGTTCCTAAGTAACAATATGAGCCTAGTATAGATGCCAAAGCCAAATACCTTATTGCCAACTATATTTCTCACCATAGGCTGTCTGAGTCTCATGCACCTGTTGCTAATCAATTATCTTCAATATCTATTCTTAGCAATGTACAGGATGACTTGACATATCCAAAGTGGAAACAAGTTATGAATGAAGAATTAGAAGCCCTGTAGAAGAATGAAACTTGGGATATGGTCCCTATGCCACCTGGTAAGAAGACAGTTGGATATCGTTGGGTGTTTACTGTGAAGCTTAAAGCTGACGGAAACATTGATCGCTACAAGGCTAGGCTGGTTGCTAAATGTTATACCCAGAAGTATGAAGTTGATTACCAGGAGACTTTTGCACCTGTTGTCAAAATTAACACTGTAAGAATCCTTATTGCTCTTGCAGCTCATTATGATTGGCCTCTATGTCAGTTTGATGTGAAGAATGCCTTCTTGAATGGTGACTTAGAAGAAGAAGTATACATGGATGTTCCACTGGGAGTCAGTTGTAAACCAGGTAATGAAGGCAAAGTGTGCTATTTGAAGAAGTCTTTATATGGCATGAAGCAATCACCTAGAGCATGGTTTGGACGTTTATTCAAGGCAATAAAGAAGTTTGGATATCGTCAGTGCAATTCTGACCAAACCTTGTTTGTTAAACAAGAGGATGATAAGATTACTGCATTGATTGTGTATGTTGATGACATGGTGGTTACAAGAGATGATCCATGTGAGATGACAAGTCTTCAGAAACAATTGTCGCTAGAATTTGACATAAAGGATCTGGGAGACTTGAAATATTTTTTGGGAATTGAAGTTGGAAGGTCCAAGCAAGGGATTACATTGTCCCAACGGAAGTATGTCTTAGATCTTCTTCTTGAGACAGGACTGTTAGACTGCAAGCCCGCCATTACCCCTATTGAGCAAAATCATAGATTAGAGTTTCTTCCAGATCAAGTTCCAACGAATAAGGCCAGGTATCGGCGTTTATTTGGGAGACTAATTTATTTATCACATATATACTAGACCTTATATTGCATATGTTGTTTGTGTGGTGAGTCAATTTATGCATAATCATGGAGTAGACCATATGGGTGCAGTATTGCGTATTCTCGGGTATTTTAAAGACACACCTGGTAAAGGTTTGTTGTTTGCAAGAAACAACGAGTTTTGTGTTTCTGGCTATATTCGTGAGGTGTGTGTTTTTGGCTATAGTGATGCAGATTAGGTTAGTGACCATACCAATAGGGCATCTACTTCGAGTTACTTTACTTTTATTGGTGGAAGTCTAGTAACTTGGCGTTGTAAGTAGCAGAATGTAATTGCTCGCTCTAGTGTAGAAGCTGAGTATCGTGGAATGACGAATGGAGTATGTGAATTATTGTGGATCAAGAATGTGCTTAAAGAGTTAGGTTTTAGGCTTCAGAAATCTATGGACTTGCATTGTGATAATACAGCTACTGTTGAGATTGCTCCCATAACCTAGTACAGCATGACAGAACTAAACATGTGGAGGTGGATTGACATTTCTTAAGAGATAACCTTGACAAGAAAATTATCCGGTTTCCCTTTGTGTCATCTAAGGAGCAGTTAGCTGATGTTCTTACTAAAAGATTGTCACATGAAGCCTTGAGTAAATTGATGGTTAAGTTGAGTATGATTGACATCTACGCACCAACTTGAGAGGGAGTGTTGACAATTATAGATATTTTAAGATTCTTATTGTAATTATAATTGAGTTATTTTTTATTGTAGATATTCATTCTTATTAGGAAGCTGTATTGTAAAACTGTATATATACCCAATTCGAAAATCAATAAAGTATTACATTCTACTTAACAGAAGGCGTTAAAATGATAATAAAGAGCTGCCTAAGCAAGTAATTAAGCATGCATGTATGTATGATCTTCGGGATTTCTTGAATTCCTAGAGAACAACTGCAGTCAATATTAGACCGCCACTCCTCTCGATCTCCCTCAAGCTTGTATCAGTTGTATCGATCACTATTATTCATGTATTTGTGCAACATAGGGTAACTCTACTACTAGCCATGGCGCAACACAAAGACACAAACCAACACCAGAAATCGTTGACGATGGAGGTTCGACACCCTCCAATATATTCCTTGTTGAATTAGGAGTACATTTATATTTATGTTATATTAAACTTTTAAAACCAATGAGCCATTACTTCGATCTGATATAAAATGAGGAGCAGTTGACTTCTAATTAAAGTATGCATAAACCTTATAGCTTGCGTGTTTAAAACACTGTTTCCCCCTCTTTCTCTTTCGTTTTCTCTTTTGAATTGATATATTGTAAGATTTGACAAGTTTTTCTAAACCACACAGTCGGTTCTTAATTTCTGTATTTACAAGATGATCGAAGTATTAGATGCCATGGATGGTCCAGTAGCAGAGGTCAGAGTATATGTTTATTTCTTTATCACCACTAAAAAGATACTTATAACAGCCAAAGATAAGCCATGCACATGCATCATTTATAGGTATACAGAGAGTAAGAGAAGAACAGAAAAATAGCAAATTCGCTATCTTAAAATTGTATATATATGTATATAGATATAATTCCCATGCATTCCTGATTTATTAATTTTCACATATATTATAAAATGGAAAGGAACAGTCAAAAGAAAGCAAAAAAGAAGAGGCATCAAACATTTTTAAAATGTCAAAGTTGGTTGCTTAAAGCATTGAGATATGATTTGAAGAATTTTAATCTTGCTTTGTACTCACTTATTCTGGAATTTGTCTATATTAATTATCTCTCATCAGCCACATGAAAAATCATTCAAAAGAAAAGGCAGAAAATTGAGAGGTCTAACTAGCTCTATCTGCCTCCTTGAGTAGCGCATGTGCGCGCTTTCTTTGTTATATAAACCCGAGAAACTTGTTTTCTTGGAGTAGAGTGCAAGAGAGGTTCTCGTTACGTACTAGTTTCAGTAGTTTGCTGAGAGCCTGATCGAGACTAACCGAATGGCCGCGGAGATGAAGGGGTTCGAGGAATGGAAGCCTTTCATTGCTATGGTGGCCATAGATTTTGTGTTTGCCATAGTGAATATTCTGCTCAAGAAAGTGCTTGATGAAGGAATGAACCATTTGGTTCTCATTACATACCGGTTGACAGTTTCGACTATCTTCTTGGCTCCAATTAGTTACTTTTGGGAGAGGTAAGCAACCATGATTCTCAGCTGGATCAGTTTCACTTCTTTCATTTTAAACTTTCTGTTCAAATAAGGAAGCTTGTTTGCAGAAATACTAGACCAAAGCTTACACTAAGGATCGTTTGTTACCTCTTCTTGAGTGCCACTGTTGGGTTAGTCATCCAAATCAGACTCAGTTGGTTTTTGTACTTTCTTGTTGTCGAGCTTATACAAAATCCTTAATTCGTTGTAATATAGGTCATCCATAACACAGTACTTCTTTCTTCTTGGAATCCAATACACATCTGCTACTTTTGCTTGTGCCTTCATCAACATGGTCCCTATGGTCACATTCATAATGGCATTACCCTTCCGGTAATAACTAATTCACAGTAAAACCTGATCAACCATATATACTTCTTGAATCTTTCCGGCTAATTAAAGTTTACTCTTTTTAATTTCTGTTGTGTATTAGAATAGAGAAGGTGAACTTAAGATGCAACGGCGGTAGAGCAAAAGTTCTCGGTACAGTGATTTGCATCAGTGGCGCACTCATACTAACTCTTTACAGAGGAGTTGCTTTGTTTGATCATTCGAAATCTACGAGTACTCAGATGACTATGGTGGATCATGGTATCAAGCTGAGCAGCAGTAGAAACAAGGAGAGATGGACTATTGGTTCAATAGCTTTGGTTGCAGGAACTCTGTTATGGTCTTCTTGGTTTCTTGTACAGTCAAACATAAGCAAGCTATATCCATGTCAGTATTCCAGCACTACTATAATGAACTTCTTTGGTGCCTTTCAGTCGGCAATCTTAGGATTGTGCACTAGTAGAAACCTCTCCGTATGGGTTCTGAGGGGGAAAGCACAAATCCTCACTGTCCTGTTTTCCGTAAGTATATCTTCCTCTTTTTGGGGTCGCAAAATGACACTCCAAAATTGAAATTAAAGTGTCATGTCGCGACCCCCCTTAAACGATTTGACTAGTGGATGGCCTTAAAAAAATAAAATTAGAAAACACTTTCAATCAAAAGATACCCAGTAACATTTGTTCAGTCTCCTAGCTAGTGATTTCTTGGTTCATAAGAAATCTATTGTTGTGTTCAGGGGATGTTAGCATCAGGCTTGGGCTTTGTGGGGATGTCATGGTGTGTGAAGAAAAGGGGACCTGTGTTTACTGCAGCATTTAGCCCCCTGGTTCAAGTTATGGCAGCCGCGATTGGTATCCCGCTTTTTCATGAACAACTCCACCTTGGAAGGTGACAATATTTCCAGCAGAACTAGTTGTCAATACTCAATTAATACCTATAAATAATCAGTAATATGTGACTGCCTATGGTGCTTAGCTTTGCTTATTAATTGATGCTGCAATATTTGCATGGAGCAGTTTGTTGGGGTCTACCATTGTGATAATAGGCTTGTACATTCTTCTTTGGGGAAAGAAAAAGGAAATGCAGAAGCGTGTGACAAAGCTAGCCCAAGAAGCCGAAGCAATCAAGGAACCGGAGCAACCTTTACCAGTCATCAGAGTCTCCGTCGATGACGATTCACGGTGTCCATGAACCCAAGTTATATAAGCATTCAATTTCTTTTTATTGCCCTGCCAAATTGTTGCGATCCTCTAGCCAGGAAACAGCTGATAAACAATCAGCCAGTTAACCATAATAAAATTAAGAAGATTTAATTAGTTCCTCCGGTGTAACCAGGGATCCCTTGTTTGGCTATGGCTATATATATAGTGCTTTTGATCCCATGTTTCATTTGTAATGAAATTTGTTAAACATAGTCGACTTCTCTAAAGTGCCATTTAATTAGAAAAAATCACGTAATCTCGATGGTTTAATCTATCTTACAGGTCTTGAGCTGCCATCGACCATCTATTATATATTGAGATTATAGTATCATAACTAACAAATCATAGCCAATGGCATCAGCTCAATCCGTAATGAATTAGCAGCTTCAGATTATAAGCATGCAGCCTCATACAAGATAGTGATTATTAACCCAAAGAATATCATAGAATGCAGGCACACAATTTTTGTCATATAATTAAAACCATATCAAAGCCATACGAGGCTGATTATTAATATTTTAATTAGCAGCTCTGTTTCCATGGAAATTAAGGTAACTAAATCAAGATCATCGACATGCATGAAACATACGTGCTCTCGTTCAAGTAGTATCAGAATTTCAAGCCAGGGCTCATGCATCATGCTCCTCATGGTGATCACTTTGGTTCTCCTTCTTCTTACCCTTCCAACCCTTCTTCTCTGGCTTATGATACCCATGTGGTTCGAAAAAATCCAAAATGCCGAGATGAACTCCCGGATCGTTCGAGGTGTAGCTACCGCCCATCATGAGAGAGTTGTTGATGGCTTGGAAGTTGCTGTTCACGTAAGTTCCTAGCCCCTTGGGGTCTTCATTTGGACCGGTTCCTTGGTGATGACGACCAGCAGGGCCATGTTTACTATGAGCCAACTCGTGATGATCATCCAACTCGGTTCGCAGTGTGGCTCCGGTGTTGGTTCCTGCCAGGCTGACGATCCTCAAGCCATGCTCGTCCTCGTCGTCGTGGCCGTGGACCGAGCCTGATTTGTGGAGATCGGTCATGCGGTTGGTGATGGATGTGACCATGTCGCGGACTTCGCGGTCGAGTTGCTTGTGGCCGGTGGGCTTGCCTGTTTCGTTCAACATGGTTTCGAGTACAATAGGGAGGATAGAGATCGAGAACGATGAGGTTGTGTCGTGAGCTTGGGGTAGTGTAGAGGTTTGGAGAACTCTCATTGCATGGGCTAGGTATACATAAAAGAGAGTAAGGGAATAAAGGAATGCCTTGATCGGCAATACAAGGATATTGATCATTGCAGCTGATAAAGAAAAATAAAGAGAAGAGGGGGAATGTGGATTACTTGATAGTTGGTCCATCCTATAATTTCTTGAACTTTATGCTTTTGTTTCTCACAATCTTGTTTAGAGGAGTTTTAGGTTTCATGTGATCTCAAGATTGATGTAATGCTTATTAGCTATTATTACAAGCCATATGCATATCATGTTTTGGAAAGTGATAACTTTTTACCTTTTTTAGAGTATCATATTAAAACCGATTTTTTAAATATTATTCTTATAGGTTGAGAGGAAAGGGATTCAGCTTCTAATAAATTTATTTTCAGGTGAATTGAATTTTTTATTTTTTTAAATACATACTATTCTTTAAGAGAAGCTACATTGTTTACCTTATTTTCCCAAATATTCCAATTATAACCTTATCACTTTGATCTACTTAAATATTTAGAGGGTTTAGTCACTTCCAAAATAAGAGAAAATTTAAGTAAAAATAGAGAAAAAGAATTGAAACTGTTTTCTATCCAAAATAAATACCACGCCCAGAACGTGTGCATTCTGTCTAGTACATAAATAATGGTGGTAGGGAGTGGCAAAATTTACAAAGCGAACCACCCTGATAGTGTTTAGGGTAAAAAAATTGTCAAAATTCTGACCCTTTAGATCGCACATTACGAAATAAAGTTAATCTACATCATAAGTCGAGTTGGTAAGAATTCTATAGATACTCCACTAGGCTAAACTCTCGCCAACGCTGATTGAAATCAAATTCCAGTCTAACTGACAGGAAGGGTGTTGGAAGCGGTTTGATAATTGATATGATCATCTGCTAAAGATTATTCTATAGAAGCTTCGAAGGAAAATTGTGACGGACTCTTATAACGAAAAAAAAAATTAGAAAAAAGTGATTTTACATTGTTGCCAATTTGGGCCACATGCGGGTTTGTTCGGCCCAGTTCTGCAGACCCGAACGTTCTAAATTTGACGCTGATCGACGACCCTCCCAACCACCAACTGGAACAGCAGTAGCCGTCCGATTATAGTCAACGTCCTGCTTGACCGAGATTAAACTTCTTTCTTGTTCGATTTCAGAGAATTACTCCGAGCGAATTTCGAAACTGAAGAGAACAAAATGGAGACGACGAAGAAGAACAAGTACAGTATCATAGTCCCAACCTATAACGAGCGCCTCAACATAGCCCTCCTCGTTTATCTCGTCTTCAAGCATCTCCGGTAAAACCATTTCCTGACCCCAATTTCTCTCATTCGAATTCCGTAGAGTCCAAAACGTCGTCGTTTTATTCGCTTTGTTTTGTTTTTCCAGGGATGTTGACTTTGAGATCATCATTGTTGACGACGGGAGCCCTGATGGTACTCAACAGGTGATTCAGCAATTGCAAGACCTCTACGGCCACGATCGCATCGTAAGCAACATTGTTTTCAAACTTTTCTTTCAAAGCACTTGAAATCGTTGGTACTTTGGGTTTATTATTAAAAAATTATATGATGTGTTGTTGTTGCAGCTTTTGAGAGCTAGAGCTAAGAAGCTTGGGTTGGGTATGTGTTATGCTTTTGTTATTGAGATATCTGATCTGGATTGGATGATTTGGAATTACTAAACTAGATGCAGCTGTATTGTTATTAGTTCATAAGATGTGGTACAAATTGTTTCGTTGTTTGCGAATTGCAGGAACTGCTTACATTCATGGATTGAAGCATGCCTCTGGGAACTTTGTTGTGATAATGGATGCCGATTTGTCACACCATGTAAGTGTAGTGAGTGTAACTTAAGGAGGTCAATCATCATGTGTTTGTTTCTGAAGATACTTGCCTTTTCCTTGAAAATGTTAACTGTCCGCTGTGATAGCTTTATTCGAATACAAGAAGAGTCAAGTGAGATCAACGGCATCTTGCTTATAAGTAGGAAATGATAAAAATTGAAGTGTTTGTGTTTTTCAATAAAAAAGGAGAAGAGTGAGAGAATTGTAGTTTTCTTATTTGGCTAGTGATTTTGGCCGTTCATATGTAAATGGCACTTGAATCTTTTATCAGCTTCAAACAATCAGAGGTTTGTTCATTTGATCTGTTTGCTTCTTGTGATGCAGCCGAAGTATTTGCCTAGTTTTATCAAGTAAGAGCAATTCCATTTCGCGTGCTTTGTCTTACTATACCAAGTGTGCCTGATACATAGAAATGTTCCTTAATTTACATTTTGCATGCTTATCAGGAAACAGTTGGAGACTGATGCGGATATAGTTACTGGAACCCGTTATGTTAAAGGAGGAGGCGTACATGGGTGGAATCTTATGCGCAAACTAACGAGTAGGGGGGCTAATGTACTTGCACAGACGCTTTTATGGCCTGGTGCTTCAGATTTGACAGGATCATTCAGGTACACGAGTATTATACTGCACTGAACAATGATGGAAATCATAGTAAGCAAAGAAGTAAGACTCAGATTGTTGTGGTTCTTTTGTAGGCTTTATAGGAAATCAGCTCTTGAAGATATCATTAGTTCCTGTGTCAGCAAGGGATATGTTTTTCAGATGGAAATGATAGTTCGGGCTTCTAGGAAAGGCTACCATATCGAAGAGGTAGATAAAAATACATCATTTCATGTTTTCCTTTGTGGATTCTGGTTAGCTTTGACTATCTTTAAGTGAGAAAATGTGTGGTCGGTACTGCTCGGTTTTTACTAATTTTGAGTTTTCATGTCATTCTTTGTTTCAAGTATGTACTGTATACTAACTGATCATTACCCCTGGTTTTTACTCTACCATTCTGCAGGTTCCAATCACTTTTGTTGACAGAGTGTACGGAATTTCAAAGCTCGGAGGCTCTGAAATTGTTGAATATCTAAAAGGCCTTGCCTATCTTCTTGTTACAACATGAGATGTGCATAGTTACAAGTTTTAAAACTTGAGTTCACTGTCATCCACATTCTTACCCAAAGCATGTGTAAACGTTTTTGACTTACTTATAGCCTGTTTACGACTTCAGTTAATAGTGAAATGAAATTCGATTGAGGCCACCACTCAATGGTTTTCATACTTGTTGCTTCCTTAAGTTGTTAATGAGTTACTACAATACTAAGCGAGTAGTGAGTACAGCTGGATGAACCTGGCTCCCTGGGAATTATGCCTACAATAGTTCTGTAATTTCACTTAATTGTATCATCCGCGGCTTTACCAAGACATACACAACGAGTATTAGTGTATTATACTACTGATTCAAGGTTAACTGGTTAACAATAACGAATGACAGGCTTACCATTATCACATGCAACTGAGGCAAAGCCAAGAAATCATACACAAAAATAATTTAACAGGCTCGGACTGGGCCGCATTAGCCACAGAATGGGCCGGGTCAGATCCACGCCCGGTCACATCCTCTTAGCACGGTCTGCAGAGAGAGAGAGAGAGAGAGAGAGAGAGAGTAGGTACTGATAATCAATAATAATCTCAACTTAATAAAACCCTGTACCGAACTCATGAATCTTCTTCTTCGCCGCTTTTGTTTCTCTTTCTTATTCAATGGCTTAGCGTGTGGGCATCGTCACCGTTCAAACCCAGACCAACCAAACCAAACCAAAACCAACAAATTTAATCTCCCAACGTCTTCTCATTATTCCCGTCACAAATTCCTTGACCTATACGAATTGCTCCCTCAACTGAAAAATCACTAGACTCCGTTGTCGGTGGCTCTAGGGTTCCGACGAGCTCCCAGTAAAAACGACACTTCAAACAACACCGAGCTTCCCGACCTCGAGAAGCAGCAGCAGCAGTGCTGAGTCGGCGAGCTCAATTCCCGATCAGGCAGTCGAATATACGGGGCCGAACGTCGTCGTCGAGGAGCCTCCGACTGTCTCTGCCGCTAATCCTTCAAAGGAGTTGAAGGCGCATCACTCCAGAAACTCCAGCTCTAACGAACAATGCAGGTAAAAAAGCGTTGACAACCTCATTTGAACTTGTAAGGCTTTTAATCGGAACCGAATTCGATAACCGAAACAGTTTTGATTGACTGATTGTTGTTGTTGTTGTGTAGAGTGTGCCAGCAGGATAAGGATGAGAATTTGATTGATCTCGGATGCCTATGTAGAGGTGGACTTGCGAAAGCGCATAGATCATGTATAGACACTTGGTTTCGTAGCAAAGGATCCAACAAATGCGAGATTTGCCAGTAAATTACTCACACTCTGTTCATCTTGTAAATTAAATTAGCTCAAGTAAGAAGTGTGCGTATTAATAATTTTGTTTTATATTTGTGCAGAGGAGTAGCTACAAATGTTTCATCTCCGGAGTCCCAGCCAACTGTATGTACTTTGTGCTGTTGGGCTATATCTATGATCATTTCAGTTTCAATGCTTATGGTTCTACGCTTCTGTTTGCATAAGCATTGAAGCTAGTTTGAATTTTATCTTTAACGAGTAATATTGTATGATATAAATTGATATTGTAATTGAAAAACATGTTGTGAAGATGATATTGTAACTTGATTTGCTACAACAAGAAATATATAATCATTTGTTTATCTGTGAAGCTGGACTCTTGTTTTAGTATGCAAAATGTTATCTGTGCTCCAAACTTAGTCATTTAGTTTTGGTCTGTAATCTCGGAGACCTCAACCATGGAAATAAGACTGATTTATTAGATATGAGGTGATGATTAATGAATTAGAGTAAAATAGGGGAGAATATGATTTGTTACATCCGCGTATGTATTTGTGGCAGTGCAATTATCCAATTTGTGCTGTGTCTCGTGAACTAGCGCAAAGGCTTATCTCTCATTAATCAGTGTATTTGGTGTTACAGACGAATTACTGGGTTTGGAGAATTGAAACAACCTACGGAAACCGAGACCGGTTAACAAGTGTTTTATAGACTAGAAACTTATTGGATTCAATAATGAGTGTGATGTGATAGCTATTCTAATCTTGTTCTTTGTTGCAGGGCTGTATGAACCCACTTTGGGTTGCTTTTTCGATACTCATAGGTGGTCTTCTGTTGGACATACTAATATCTGCAACCCTTGGCATCTCTGCAGTTCCCATAAATATTATCATCGGTAACTTTCTGGCTGTTTATAATGTGAATATGATATCACTTTATTCATTTATAGCTAAAAAATGCTGACATTAATAGTTGAACCTCATATACAGGTGTTATTGTTGTTCTTGGACTCGGAACTGCACTGCGACTTGCCTTGGCGTTCTGCCATGAATACAGTTCAGGGAGAGTTCTGCAGACGGTGGACGCACCGAGGGTGAATACCGGTGTGCAGAATGTTCCTCTTGGTTACCATCCTGGCCTTTAGGTAAAACTTGTAAATAATAATATGTAGAAGTAGAAGAATCTTACTCTGTTTTGGCTCTCTGTAGTTCAGCTTGTCATTTGTTTTGTTTGGACTAATGATACTGATTACCACATATACCAAAAGTGTACTCGAGTACAAAGAATACTTGCAGGGTTGGTTAGAAATACATTTCTACTATGGAGTCTGGACCCAAATGTTAAGTTACCTTCCGAGACCCAAGACGGTGAAGACACTATCATAGTCTCATAGCTTACTTAGCTAGTAATGTTATGTGGTTACTGTTTTCTCATACTCCAACTTTAACTTTGTGGTTAGTGTGGACTGTGGAGATATCATTGGTTCGAGATTAGGACTTGCTTTGTGTCATGTGCTGCGGCGCTGGAGAATCTTAACTTTATATGAAGGTGGCAGACATTGATTTGGCCTTAGAGCCCTTTTCCATCACTGAGACTGGGCCTTTTTCTAATCCCCTAAACGTCGGACTTTTTGGTTAGTTTTAGACCGAGATCAGTGAGACCGTGGAGCATAAGAAACGGAAAAGAATGCATCGTCACACATTTAAGCCCTAAGTTTGTCGATTACCTCATCACGCTTTAATTTGATGAAAAGCATTAACTAAAACATGATTACTATATTAAGAAAGATTCAGGTTTTAGAGCATCACTAACAACAGTTACCCTACCATTTTTTTATGCAGAAAATATAAATTATGATACATTTTTTGTTTTAATTTCAACAGATTTTTTATATTACAAATTTGATAGAGATTGCTATAAATATAAGGAATGCTGTTTTCTCTCTCATAATATTCTTTATTTTAAGTAACGTGTTTAAAGAATTTGTTAGAGTAAAATAACCAAAATATTTCTTAAAATGGAGAAAAATTCAAATATAGGAATTGTCAGAGTTGCTCATATCGTTTAGAACTTAGAAGGAAAAATGATATTGAGGGTCCATCTCTCATGGGTGACATCGAGTTCATATAACTCCCATGAAAGATCACCTAATTAGTCACTCTAATTCGACATTCGTATAATCGTAGTGTTGAAGACTTAAAACGCTCCTTCCGAGCACAACCTCCTCTCTCCGTTTACGAACGCATCATTTCTATTTCGAAAAATAAAACCATATTTACCTACAAAACGGCACCTAATTTTTTACAATTTTATTTGCTTGCATGAAAATTTCTCGATGTTGTAAGAGACATTCTCCCTGGATCTGCAGTAAGAATTTTCCCGCGGTAAATAAGTACCGGTCAGAGTTTGGAGTCACAGAGACGTCATCATTGGAAGGGATAAAATTCACCGACGGTGATAATTACCAGATGGCAGTGTCAGTAAAGTACCGTACAATTTCATGCTAGACCAATGACACGTGTACACTTTATCCAAGTCATAATCTCCTACACTCGCTCACACACAGAGTCAACATCACGCGGCCAATAGAACCTGGTCACCCTCTGAGTCAGTCAAACAAAGTAAGAGCTAAGTAAACAACTGCAGAGCTCTCCATTGATTGAACGAAGCCGCGCACGTTATTTCCGAGCGCAAAAAAGGAACGAAGAAGAAGACAGCACCCCTCAAATTTACCAAAGCTCAAAAAATAAATCAAAAGTCAGATTTTTTCTGAAGTCCTTAGGGTTTTCGAAAAAGCAGAGATAGATAGAATTGGGAAAGTGAGACAGAGACGGAGACGAAGACGAAGACGAAGATCAGATGGCGGTTTTGTCGACGGAGTCGCTGCCGTTAGGATTCCGATTCCGGCCGACGGACGAAGAGCTGATCAACCACTACCTGCGGCTGAAGATCAACGGCCGTCATTCCGAGGTCCAAGTCATCCCCGAAATCGACGTCTGTAAATGGGAGCCTTGGGATTTGCCAAGTACTAATTTCTCTTCTCGTTTGTTTTTTTTTTTTTCAGTTCAATTTAAACTTATACTCAGTAGAAGAGTGTTTGGTTGGGTATTTAGGGGTTTGAAAATTTGTGAATAAGAATATGTGATTTGGATGGCTTGAGAATTTTTTTTCTTCCTTTATTCGCTCAGTCACTATGAATATTTATCAGTTAGATACTCCTTACCCTGCTTAATTCTTCCTCATCATAATAATACTCTAGCTTTTTTTAACTACTCAATTCAAATACAATATTAAAGATTGTAGCTTTCATAGTGTGATTTGTAGGATAATACAAAGCTTGTAGCTTTGTCTGCCTTGGTTTTCCATTTCTGTTAGCCTATGCTTGTTAGTTTATGTGAAGTTTGTTAATTCTGGAGGAGAAAATCTGACATATTGAGCTTGAATACTAATACTTAGATTCTTTACTTGATACTTGATGGAATATTTTAAGTACACCAATACCAGTAGCTGTAACAATTAGTGATCTTTTTTTAAGATTGAAGCTTTGTTGCTGTGATTGGCTAAGTTGTGATGTTTCTGTGCAGAGCTGTCGATGATAAAGTCGGACGATCAGGAGTGGTTCTTTTTCTGCCCGCGTGACAGGAAGTACCCAAACGGTCATCGCTCCAATAGAGCCACGGATGCTGGGTACTGGAAGGCAACCGGGAAGGACCGGACTATTAAGTCCCGCCAGTTCAAGTCTGCCTCTAATAACACTGGCTTGGTTGGAATGAAGAAGACATTGGTTTTCCACAGAGGCCGTGCTCCCAAGGGCGAGCGCACCAGCTGGATCATGCACGAGTATCGCCCCACCCAGAAGGAGCTCGATGGTACTGCTCCTGGCCAGGTATGGCAACTCCCACAAATTCTTTCCTTGGTCACTTATCCTTTTGCATATATACTTGGTAGCTTTGGAATTGTGTGAATTAGGAAAAGATTGTTTTCTGAATAGATGTATATTCATTCCTCATTTGAGAATGCTTGTTGCAGTGTGCCTTTGTTCTTTGTCGCCTTTTCCATAAACCGGAGGAGAAGACTGATATTCTGAAGTATGATGAAGTGGAACAAACTGGCTTATCTCCGACCACCTCTCCTGATGAGGCATCCTCGGATATAGTTCAGGAAACAATGCCAGATATGAAAGGTGGAAAGCAATCAGAAATTATATCGAGGTGGTTCAATGACAATTCTGACCACAGGACCCCTGAGGCTCTGACTGTGCCACCCTCTGACAGTTGTATGGCTTCTGATGTGGAAGATCATGGAACAGAAGAAACAACCATTCAGGTTAGATGTTGATTCTTCAATTCCTTTTGTGATGTCCTTGTCCTAGTTTAAGGATAATAATTACAGATTTACTGTGACTAAATATCATGGTTTCATGCTTGTCAAATTTTAGGAACATTATCTTCCGGGAGTAAATCTGGGATTCTACGAGTCCGCTGACGACCAACTTGACTGGAAACTCTTCTCACCATCGCATACAGAGTTTACTACAGAGCTAGATCGTGTGGGTTCACCTTTTCCTAGTGACTTCGGCAATTATAACAGTGGATTGCATTTTCAGGATGGCACATGTGAACAGGATGTATCTCTCTCAGACCTGTTAGATGAGGTTTGTAATAACCAGTATGAGAGTTCCTGTGAGGAGTCAACCAGTCAAAAGAACTTGGTTGGTAGTGAAACACATCCATTTGATCATTCATTCATGTTTCAAGACATACCACCAGAAAATGTGTGTCTGAATGGTGCATCGAGTGATACAGATACCAAGATGGCCCAGGTATATATTTCTATTTTTTTCTGAATTTTACAGTTGCTGTGATTTTCTTTCCAGTTTATCTTGTTTCACATACTTCCAAACAAATTTGAATATCTGGATTCTAGAATGTGGTATTATCCGGCTAGTTCAATTGCTATATAGAGTAGACATTTGATTGTGTCCTGTTTCTTTGTTGCTAAACAGCATGATCTGGAAATGAGAGCTCCTGACGTGTCTACTGAAGAATGTGATCCCGAGGATCAGCTGCATAAAGCCTCATTCGCTTCTTCCCAACCTGAAGCCCCAGCTTCTGTTTATGACCAGAAACCTGGAATGGGAAATATGGGTTATCCTGGTATCTCATCTGCTGATTCTGCTGTGGATTCAGTCTACCATATGTCAAACAATTTGGATGGACCTACTAGTTGGAAGAGGGTCGAACACCAAGACAGTCCTCAGTTTTATGTACCTAAGATCAAGCTCAGGTCCCGTACTCAAGAACGACCACATCCAAATTTCGCCGATCAGGGAGAGGCCCACAGAAGAATTCGTTTAGGAGTTGATAAACATACGAGGGTGCCAGACCAGAAGAAAGAAGAAGATGAAGTACATTCAACTATCACTGAGGTAAAAGTCCTTAGAAAGTTGGTATGATAATTCTTTCATATGCCTTTTTTTTACTTCAATTGTTCGGTGGTTCCATGTAGGCTAGAGAAGCTGTACAGGAGAGTCTCACCTCTAATGAAGAGGAGAAAGGGCATGCAAAATTCGTTGAGGAAGAAGAAGTAACCAGTGGGAGTTCTTCCGTTAACAACAGTCGGGATCATGCTGGTAGAACTGCAATCACTCGTAAGACCCGTCAATCTAAAGAGCAACCAGACTCAGACAAGCTCGTTACTCAGGGCATGGCTCCAAGGAGAATCCGCTTGGCAATGAAAAGGTCAGCTGGGTCAGTTGATGACGGTAATATGATAGATTCAAACCATGGTGAAGAAGATGAAGTACAATCTAGTATTACTGAGGTAAGGGTCATTACTATAGCCAGTCATTTAGATATATATTTAAATCAGATTTTTCAACATAGCTTTGATCCATGCAGGCCAGCGAAGCTACAGAAACGACTCTTCACCTCAACGAGCAGGATATAGGGAGCCATCCTCCCAAGTTGGATGGAAGCAGAAAAATATCTGAAGAACCTTCAACAACGCTGGTTGATGAGAGCAAGGAAACCACCGAGGAAGCCGCTACAAAGGTTAAGTCAAAGACGAGAAGAGAGAATAATTCATCACAGAGCAACCAAATGGAGATCTTAGTGCCTTCCAAGGCAGCATCAAAATATCACGGTCTCACTTCGGCATTCATCATTTCTGTTGGGATTCCCTTGGTTCTCACTCTGTTCATAGCCGTCAGTGGGGTATGGACTTCCGTTAGATCTTGACGTTGCAGACAGCACAGACCTTGTGGTTCGTTGCAGTGATTTATGTATCACGTAGTTTGAAGCGTGTGTTTGCGTTCTTATTATATGCATGCATATATATAAGGTATAACCTCATATTAGATTAGAATCATGTTTGTGTATTAGGAATTCGTCTGTACGTGTTTATGTGTAAACTTGAGTGGACTCATCGAATATATATATTAGTTATACAAATGGACTCTTTCATGTCCCTAGTTTTGTTTATGAAGAACGATCACAACCAATGCTCACAATGTCTTGATAGTTGATACCATCCTACCAGTGGAGCTGTGGCTTAACTCTGTGTTTGTAATCCTGTAGGCTGTAACGGACTGATGGAGGTGGTATCGGAAAACCAGACTGCAGAAATATACAAAAACCATAGCTTGGGCTCTTAATAATTTAATGAATCTAAAAATTTGGATAGACAGGATAAGGATGCAGGAAAAGCCAATGAGCAGCAAACCTCATTCTCGTTTGTTCTCTTTCTATTAACCAAGGGAATGGATATATATCATATATGAGACCAAGCTAGGAACGAGTCATCCGGACACGTGTGAGCCAACAAGCTGATAGCACACTGGAAAGAGGAAAGTCCTAGATATGTCTGAATGAATGAGTGCGCCGTGGTAACGCCCACTAGAAAGTAGAACACCGTCATCAGATCACATGCTCTGGTCCTAGCCTCTTTCCTCTTTCTATTTCTAGCTCTCTGCATTATTATATTTGAGAAGAAGAGACTCAACAAGTGTCGCATAAAAGCTAGGTGTTGTCACTGATTGATATTCACGTCAAGATTCCAGAAGCTAGACAAAGAAGCGATCGAAGAAGATGATACTGGTGGCGGGTGTGGCGGAGATGATGGAGGAGTACATGGTGTTACTGGCGAGGATTCTGGAGCACGTGTTCCATTCTGCGCCGTTTCCGAGGAGGGTTCGGTTTCTAATTCTCAGAAATCTTCCCTTCGTGTCTACGTACCCCCTGCCTATTCCTCCTCCTCCTCCTCCTCCTCTGATCGGAGCTCCGGCGGCTTAATTAATTAGGATGCATGTTGATCGAGAACAAGCTAAGCTAGCTTCCTGCCCCTTTCGTTTTTTTGTTGTTGAAGAAATTAGGATATATGTAACGGTTGATTTGTTTTCATTGTTTGTACATGTATGGAGCTTTTAGATCGATTCCTAGCCTCTAACAATGCTTGCATCTTTGGAAGTTGAATGTATGAACTAATTCGTACATTATATGTCCAATCTCCACCAAGTCGTCCATCTCTCGGGCTTGTTCAGGATTCAAGGGAACGGCAGCTAATGAATGCCACCCATTTCTGACTTACCAGCCTGGCTTGGATTATACCATGGGACTGATGGGAGATCGAAGAAGACTGTAAAAGATACATGCATAGATATAGCTAGAGAAGAGAAGAAGTCCATTTTTGTTTTGACATGTATAGTATGTGGATGTGGACTAGTGGAGTTATGGATAAGCTAATTTTGTGTCATACCATCCTGGGATTCTAATCCTCTTTCAATGTCTGTCGCAAAACTGTTTTATTACAAGTGATATTGATGGATAGTCTCGTCCTGAACATATTTAATGTCCTCATTTCCATGGCCTAGCCAAGATTGTAATAATCGCGTTACTTGGACGAAGTGGCTTAACCGCTGGACACTTGGGAGACTAGGTAAGCATCACGTATAATCGTATAGAACTACAGATATGTAGAGCCCAAGCCACATTGTCAGAATTAAGCCCAAAGACGAAAAAATGTGAAGCCCAAATCACGACTCTGAGTAAAAACCCATACAAAGACCAAACACAACTGTCGTTTCTCTACAAAATCTTTTAAATTTTATCCAAGGAAAATTCGAAATCTCTAAAATATTTTACCTTAAATTTCTCTATTTTATATCCTATAAGTTAATGAATATAATGAACAATTCATATAATCAAGATATTAATTAGGGAAGAGAAGATAGAATAGAGAAAATATGGAGCGAGAGAAAAAAACAGAAAGTATGAATTTTAAGAAGTAGCATTAAAGTTTAGAGATTTGTAGAAGATTTAAAATATTTTATCTTTTTATAAATATAGGGTTTCTCTCTCTCTCACGAGATATTGTTAGAGCAATATATAAAATGATGCATTTACTCGTAAATTAGAGGTAATTTCAAATTGAGAGTGTCGACTGTTGGAGATGCTTTAGACTACGAAGATCAATCAGATCATCATCGGGTTTCATTTCTCAATCTCTCTCCTTGTGGGTTAATGGTTGTTGACTAGAAACCTGGAGGAAATATTAAGTAATATTGATCAAATCTGAAAAATACTAATTAATTTAATTAAATAAAATTACAAAAATAAAATTCAAGAAACTATGAACTTGTTATCGAAGGGTTGATGATGATAATCTGAGTATGAAGGAAATTCGAGTCACGTGTATCACACGCTTTCCTTAAGAACGTTTATGCCGCATACTTCGATGTAATATGCTTGCTTGATACAACGACTACTTAAGTTTTGTGTTTGCATTACACAAAAACCCTAGACGAACTGGAGAACACATTTCTTTATCACCGAAACTAGAACTCAACGGAACTCTTTGGAATAAGAATTTGAGAGGAGGGGACACTTTTCGAATGAGTGCGTGAAGAATGAGGAGGAGGAAGCCTCTATTTATACATGGAGGAATGAGGAGGAACATAAATGCCAGCAAATAAAAGGTTTTTGGTTTTGCACAATTAACCAACCAAATATTAATTTGGTAGTAAGTTTATAACCGAAATAATGGGAAAGGCTAAAAATTTTGTAACCAAAAGAAGGTAGAAAGCCAAATGTCTGTATTCCCAAGTGCAAAAGAAAACTTGTGCAAGCAAGCCCAAATCGAGGCGCATAAAAGTCCGTATCACAAGTTTGGTCCAACTGAGTCTCTTTACTTTCTTACTCAAAGCATAGTAAAGTCAAATATTATTTAAAGACCTTCACATTCCTAGTGTTAGAACCCGACCCCGATTTAATGCCCTAAACCGGGATTAGGTCGTAAAGATACTACTAACTGAGGTTTTTAATCATCAATCGAACAAAACCTCCTAATAGAACAGCAAAAATAAACTGAAACTAAACCCTTGCTAAAATCAACAAATTAAGAATCTACATAAGTAAAGAAGACTTGTTGACACCAGAGCTGCTACATATTCTAATTGGACTAACTAGATAAGCTACAAGCCTGTAGGATCAACCGCAAATCCTACAGAAAGAATATTGATATGCCTCGAACTACGTGCACGCCCAACCTTCGGTAAAACTCTGCAAATCTGGGCATTTGAAAACAAAGGGCCTATGGAAGGACATTTCAAAAACAGAAAACTATTAGAGTGAGTGGACCAATATCATAATAAACATGATAAATACCAAAAACTATTGTTATGTCCTTCCACTGAATTTCAGTGAAAAACTAGTATGCGAGTTCTTAAAATCATATAACGAAAATAAACAGCCGAGATCAACAACGAGGCTGGCTCTAAACTCAAATGTCGAAAGTCGAGATATGAAATCGACTAGCTGAGAGTTGAATACGAATTGAGCGTCGAAAATTGAAATCTCTAACAATATCGATGACTAAGATATTTGCATCTCTAACCATCAGAATTGATGATTAGCTGAATGATAACTTAAACCGGAATAAAATAATTAAATGAGGATGACTGAGGTATTCGACGTTTCTAGTCTTGAGAATCTGAGATTAACTGACAAGAAGCTAAATCCGATGATGGAAAAAGCAGAAGAGGATGATAGAGGCATCTGACACTCTAGTCATTGAGTGTCGTTTGGGAGCCTAACATCCATGACGATACATGACTATTGTGACTCAAGGAATAAGGAGGCGATGATATTGACTGGCAGTGAACTACAACCGCAGGCACCCATATAGTGAACTACAACCCCAGATAATGCATCAGTAGAGAACTACAACCCTATAATGGCTACCTGAGGGCCATTCAAGTAGCATATATATATATATATATATAAATTCTTTGATATAAACATATAGCCTCCGTGACTACTCACTCATCTCCCAATAAGACACAAGAAATGAACTAGTGAATTGCCGTGAAAAATGGAAGCACTAACAGAACTGACATGCCAAGTATAAGCGTCAACTGAGCAGGAACATTAAGTATAACCCATGGAGGTAGATTGTAATAGAACTTGAAATTGTAACCATGAGACAAGAGAAATTGGAATTAACTGAGCTGACTTCATACTAAACTTAATTGAAGTAATTTTGAAAACTTATAACTATTCAATTTCTAACTAGGAAGCTGAAATCATAAAATATAATCAATTTAAAGTACTAACATCAACCATACAATAAAATGGTACTACTCACATACACGACAGTGAAAAGAAAAGCTCCACTCACCCGAATCACCATAAAAACAGTCGTCGATCCATAAATTCGAAATCCGCACTCAACATTCCTAAATCAAATTCAGATACCTAACTTAATTAGTAAAATGTTCTAATTGTACAACTTAAGGAGATAACGGAACCCGAGGCAAGTCGTATCTCAAATACTCACTTTCTATTTTCGATAAACCTGCCGCCTCAATGAAGTGTATTCAATAACAAACTCAAAGCAATAGAGTGACAGGCCTCGCTACTCGAGTGCCAGTGACAGTGAGCCTCGACTCGACACGACGCAACCGCGTCGCTGTGTCGAGTCGTCACAAATCCTGTGCACAAGCCGATATGTTACAAAAAATTTCGAACTACACGAAACTACACAAAATCGTTTACGAAAGGGTTTAGGAACTTCCCGTGAAAAATGTTAGCTTTCTGCCTACTGAAGTTCCGCCACACACGACGGCGCATGGGGCCCACGTGCCACACCTAGTGGAGGCCACGCGCTGCCACCATTGACCACTTCCAATTCCTCGACAGATCAGAAATCTCATCGGAAATCATCACCGGCGGTCCAGTCTAGACAAGTCATCTCAAGCCACAACACTACGACCATTAGAAATCTCAGACCAAGTGCTTCAAAACCCCTAAGGAACCGAGGTGCGTCCCGGCCCCTAACGCCGCCGCGAACAGTAGGAATTTCGAACATAAACCCTCGATTTCGAGGCTTCGGTTCGATATCTTCCGGCAACGAACTGTAGGAATTCTGCCATGACAAGGTACAGGGAGGAGAGAGGAGTTGATTCTAACAAGAACTAAGACCGGAGGTGGTCGTCGCCGGCAAACCGAGTAGGCTGGGTCGAATAAGCTTCTCGGCTCGAGACAAGCGAGTTAGCTCGGTTTGGTTTTCCCCCAAACGGTGCACATTCCAAAATAAAAACTAACCAACCAACGGTTCAAATCAAGTTTCTATTTGGATCTAACGGTCAGGATTAATCACCATGTGTAAATTTGCATTTTGAATTTTCTTTTCCGTGAAACTTTAAAAATTCGTAATAATTATCTCAGGCCTCTGGAAAATGAACTAAAAATATGCGCGAGCTCGTATTAACTTTCTTCACAGCTTTTGTGAAGAAAGTGAATCCAAAATCAGAACTTCTAGAAAGTCAATTTTGAAGGATTGCGACGAAATATAAAGTCTCAATAAACGCAAAAAAGTGGAATCAATTCATTATTAATCTCGATAAACAAGATTAATGTGATAATTTTGATACGGGTTATTACACATAGTTTCTTCCATATGGGACAAACTCCTTTCTTTATGTTATGAGTGACCAACTTTGGGTGACAATTTCTCATTCACCTCTTAGGCAATTTAAACAAATGAATACATAATCTTTATGTACTCTTGTAGGAGAACACAAATTTATGTTTCTCTTCCTTTAATATTAAGTGCATCTCACTTAATTTTCTTGTTTAAATTATTTGAATAAAATGGTGGTTTTACCATTTTTCCTACAATTCCCCACATGAATGAAATTGGCGACCAATAACTCGATAAACTTGGTGATTGGATATGCGGTTGAAAACCTGCATATGACAGGTAGGGGTAAACCTTTGAACATTCCCTTATGAAAATATGCTTACTTTATTGACTAAACAATATACGCGATGTCTTTGAACTGTTCGTCGTTTGTGTAAACGATAGCATATCTCATACATGTATCTCCCTGATATTTTTAGTTCTCATTATTGTTTCCGTTTTGGCCCTGGACAAACGTCTAGTTTTGTAGGACCTTAATTGAAATTTCACCCTCAGCAATTTCCTTAGAAGCGGCCCAACTTCTCTCTTACATATGTGATTTATTAATTAAGAGTAACCCGCATTACTCCGCTCGGATTTCCTACGTATAAGAATCATTAAAACCTTTTAGCTTAACCTCATTCCTTATGGGTATGAATGTTTTCATCATAGGAATGGACTTGGTATAGGTTCCCACAGTGATCTGACACAGTCTCTACAATTTAGTTGTCCTTTTTGAACCTAGATCTTGAGATCTCCAATCAACTAGGTTGGGTATCTAATGTAAAGATTTTAACTCATGAAATTTAGTCTCATTTCCCTCGATGATTTGTCAACTAACTCTCTATTTAACCCTTTAGTTAACGGATCTGCTATTTATCTTTTGACTTCACATAGTCAATGGAAATAACTTCAGTAGAGAGTAGTTGTCTAATGGTATTGTGTCTTCAACGAATGTGTCTTGAGTTACCATTGTACATATTGTTTGTGTTCTACCACATGCAGACTGACTATCACAGTGTATACAAATTACAGGCACATACTTTGTCCATTTTGGAATATCTTCTATGAATTGGTGTAGCCATTCTGCCTCTTCCTTACATTTGTTTAGGGCGACAATCTTAGATTCTATTGTGTATTGGTTATAATAGTTTATTTTGAGGATTTCGACAATACTGCTGCACCCCCTAGAGTGATCACGTATCCACTGGTAGACTTTGACTCTTTCATGTCAGATATCCAGTTTGCATCGTTGTACCCTTCTAGGTTAGCTAGATATCTTGTGTAGTGCAGCCCAAAGGTACGAGTATACCTTAAGTACATGAGTACTCTTACAATTGCTTACCGATGCATCCCTCCAGGATTACTCTTTCATTTCTTCTTTGAAATATGAAGAGTCATATCCATCGGAGTTCTAGCAACTCCAGAATTTTCCTTGTCATATTTCTCAATGATATTCTTCATGTAATGTGTCTAATTTAATATCAGACCTTTTAACATTCTTGGGATGGTTTTTCAAGGATTACAACACGTTTGCAATCCAACATAGTACATGAACGACTTTGTTAGTAATTATAACTTTTATAATCGTGGGTAGCTCTTTTCACTTATAACCAGACTAGGAGAAATTGATGTATGTGGGGCGAGGCCCACTTATGTACACTATATTATCGAAAATCTCATTTTTTAGACATTATGAGCTACTAAGGTGAGCCATATTAGAAAATAGAGTCATAAATACTGCAAATCGAGTACGTATCTTTAGCAGATTTGACCATCTTATCATTGCTTCCAATAATAAGGATGTCATCTACGTATACACCTAGTGACATATACATTTTCTATGTTTTTGGCATATGCACATTTCTCACACTCAGTGATATGTTGTCAAATTTTCAGGCCACATATCTAGTCATATAATGACTCTATATTTTCTCCTTATTTTCAAATCCACTTGGAACTGAAAGGTTTGTAACCTGGTGAAATATCCATCAGTTCCCAAGTGTGATTCTGCAGAATTAGAATCATATTTATGTCTAGTGACTTCTTCCTAACAGGATAGTACACAAGGTAACTATCTCTTAAGATTCAAGTTTTACTCTTAATTATACATGATAAGAGTCGGAACCTAAGGATTTTTCAATCCTTATATCAGTTCTTTGATTCTGAAGATAACCATTTATTATGCTTCATGAGAAAGCACAACACTGACTACCACAAATCATTTTTGTGTTAATGATTTTTAACTCGTCCGTTATACGCATTCATTTAACGCTTTAGAAGTCATTAAATTTCTCATCAACTAACCATTAGATGGTTGTTCCAAACGTTTTGCATTAATGACTATTTAGCCGATTGTTACAAACTACTAACTTAGCTGTCATAATCCATCACCAACAATAAGTTGGATAATTTACTCGAAAATACATCTTCAACGAATAATGCAATTTTCAGAGTTCCTTATCATGTCTTGTGTTTATTTAATTTTTACACAAGATATCGATAATTCTTACAGTTATGTGCATATCAAATGCATTTGACTGTTTCTACATAATTCTCCCTTTTAGGTGGAGATTCTTCACTTTGACAAGATATCTCCATATTTTCAGGTAATTGTAGGATGACTATCTTCATTTTCATAATTCATATGATTTTGTTTGTTCAACAAAATTTTTTGGTATCTTATTTAAAAGATAATTAGCAGATAAAATGGCATCTCTTCACATGCTTGGTGGCAAACCAAAACTTAACAGCATTGCATTCATCATATCTTATAAGATATGATTCTTCCGTTCAACCACATCATATGATTATGGTGAATAAAGTGATGTTGTTTTATATATGTTCCCATACGGAGCACAATAAATAAACAGTGATTCATACTCACCTCCGCAATCACTTCTTATGACCTTAATTTTTCTTGTTGAGTTGATTCTCAACCTTAGTTCTATAAAGAATGAATTTCTCTGTAGCCTCATATGTACTCTTTATGAGGTACACATAGAAATATTTTGTGTTATCATTCATAAATGTGATAAAATACTTGTTTCCACATTTTGTTTGTATTGATTTTAAATCTCATATATCACTATGGATAAAATCAAGGGGTTAATTAATTCTTTCAGTACTTTTGAAAGATTATTTTGTTAGATTTATCTCAACACAAGTTTAGTACTTATGCTTGAAATATCGGTAAACTTTTCAAGTTGATTAACCTCCGTAGAGCATCATAATTAACATGTCCTTGCCTACCGCACTATACATTGGAAGATACAAAGATGAAAATGCTAGTTTTATTCATATCATTGACCATGGTCATCACCTTTCAATTTAAAATTTCCACCACTTGTGGCTCTATTACCAATATACATTCTATATTACGAAACTAGAATTGATTTTCCTTTACTCAATAAACAAAAATCATCTTCACTGAACCTCGACTCAGTTGTTAGGAACGTACAGTACGTTGTTTAGTTCCTTTCTAGAGATCAACATTTGGATCTCCTTACTTGAGCCTTGACTGTTCATCCAACTTGGTGTGATCATACCACCACTCCAAGTCTTCTAGAAATCAACATTCGAACCTCTTTAGTCAACCATTGATTGTTCATCCAACTTGGAATGGTCATACCACCTCTCCAAGTCTTCTATCCCCCAGTCATAATTTTTGACTATTTTCATGCCTTGTCCGTCGTCTATGACATCATTTGTCACGGCACAGTCCTCATAGCAAGATATTATATGTTTTGGGCCAATCATTCATGATTTTACTTTTGGACCTCATCACAAAATACGTCTTGCTATAGGGATGTGACTCTCCATATATAAGGCATATCACTTCATCTCCCCTATGCGATGTGAGATCTCACATCATCAAGTGCAAGTCACTCATAGTTTGAATTAATCAACACTCATTATCACATCCTCACTTTCAACCAAAAGACTCGATGTGACATCTAACATTTTTAGTGTCTTTACACATTCCGTTGCATTTTTAGGAAAAAAAAACACACAATAACGTGTTATTTTCTAATCAATAAATAATACTCAACAACTAATATTGGATATTATTTCTCCATTAATTATTTGATCAAATTCATAAGAAAATTCTTACTGAATATCTCGATATTCAATCACACTATCAGAAAATAGCAATTAGACGACGAAGCATTTTTGTCTCCTAAGTGAGATTTTTCGTCGCCTAAGTACTTAGGCGACGAAAATTTCATCGCTTAAAGTTCATCGCTTAATTGTCGTAGCCCAAGGGTTAGGCGACGAAACAAAAAAGTTTCGTCAAATAAGTGAGTACTTGAGCGACGAAACCATATTTGTCGGCTAAAGTCTTCGATGACGAAAATTTATTGAATTAAGTGACGAAAATGTTCGTCATTAATTTGATGTAGGACAACATAAATATGTCATCATCTTAGATTTACACTTAGACGACGAAAATTTGTCGTCGTCTAAGACGAAAAGTTTAGACGATTTCGTCGTCTAAGTGTCCAAACCAGGCGACGAATAATTCCTTCGTCGCCTGAGTTGTGAAGTTAACTTAGATGACAAAATAGTATGATTTCGTCGTCTAAACTGTGTATTTAATTTTATTTTTTTAAAAATATTTTCATAAATATAAATTGAATTAAAATTAAATATAAAATTAAGAAAAATACGAATTGAACCCAAAATTTATATATTAAATAAAAAATTGTACTGATCCAAATGTATGTACACTACATAGAAACTACACTAAACAACAATATCGACAAGAGTTTGGGCCCCGCCTAGTCCCCCGGTGCTCGGATCAACGTCATCGAGCCGAGGATGCCGATGCGGGACACTCGGCTCACAAACATCTGGCAGAACATTGAGGAGTGCGAGTAATCTATCCAGCTTCTACTGTAACTCATTGGTTTGTGCGGTTGCCACTTGAGCCTGCTCCTTGGCCGCCTGAGCCTGCTCCTCGGCTGCTCGGACTTGCTCCTCGTCTGTTGGGTTACGCGATCGCCTTATTGCCAATACCTGACTCTGATCTCGATAGACATCTCGTCCGAGGCCTCGAACCTCCTTCCCAGGTCAGTGGCCAAAAACTATATCAACAATAGCGATCTCAGTCTCCAAGGGCAGCAGAGGCAACTCTTCCAGCGTCAACTCCATGTTCTCCTCCTGCATGTGTGCCACTGCCTCGGCGGCCATTTGTTGCACTCTTGCCTGAAATGGATATCATGAACAATATATGAACATCTAAAAAAAATTGACATTATTTCCTCTAAAAATATAGGAAACTAGAAACCTGTACGAAAGAAAACACTTCAAATAACATCTTAATTTCCGAAATAATATACCATAGGCACCGATTTTCATCTGGATTTCTCAACTTCATAATCATGTTTAATATAACCAACTATACCAAAATTCAAGACTACCATCAGTAGCAGCAGCATCAACAACAACAACAACAACAACAACAACAACAACAACAACAACAACAGTAGCAGCAGCACCAACAACAACTCATTCAATTTTGGAATAAGTGTTACTTACAGGGTTTTGAGTCCCGACATATTTTTCTAGCTTTGGCCTATTGTAAGAATCCACGAAGGCGGAGAGATGCGGGTGCTTTGAACCCTTATCTATGTGAGCCTTTACAAGGTAGGCGATCTTCGTGGAGCCCGAAGCGTGGTTGCAGTTCTTCGCCGTCTGATTGGCTGTGTTCGCCCTCGACCTTGTCTGTTTCACAACTAGAAAAATTAATTACTAAGATAACTTATAAATTAAAGTATATGATTAAAAAAAACCAAAAGTAAAGAAATACGAACCACAAACTGCTCTGACTCGAAGTGGCTGACCAACCAATCCCACTCAGATCTCCTTTCCTCGTGGAACTCCTCTAGGGCTGCGCCTTATTTCTTGTAGTGCTTGTGAAGCTGGTGCTTCCATCACCTGTAAACATCTGCGGTTGACTTCTCTGCGGATTCCAACATCTCCATAGTTTGGTCCAAGGCAAAGTATACCTAAGAAAAAAAATATATTAAATTAATCGATCAAACCCGTAATTTAAAATTATTTCTAAAATAAATAAAATTAAATAATCCATATTAATTACCGATAGTTCGCGGACAACACTGAACCTCTCAGCTTCCTCCAGCTGCTCCCAAGTAGGGTTATTATATGTATCTTGCTTCGTACGATATTCCCGATCTGAGTTGACGTCAAGCTGGTGAGCTCCTTAGATGGAGGGCCTTTGGTGAAAATATCGTGCACCACGTCGATCCGTTTCCCAAGCCTCTTGGTTGTCTCCTTGATTTTACGCCCATTCGCAACTTCCAGAGTACGTTTAGGGGTAGGGGCTGAAGAGTCTTTACTCGTTGCTTTGCGTAAGACGCTAATGCAACAAGACTGTTGTATGGATGGCCCAAAGTTGGAAGATGGATTCACATGCTCGTTAATTGCAAGCGACTGGTCATTAGGTCCAACCAGAATGGTTAATGACCGTTGACCCGAGTCGTGAGCCGTAACAGTCTCCTCGGACCGTTTAGCCCCCCATCTAAACCGTTGGAATGACGATTCCAATGCGGCCTTCCGTTGCTGTTCATTTTGCCTATTCTTTCCGTCTTTCTAATCCGCCAGGCATCTTAAGTACCTATTCGACAACCGAATCCATTCAAAACACATTCATACCATATGCACATATAAGCAACATCAACACATAATGTACAAAACTATTCCAAACAATTTACCATACCGTCATTTGAAACCATTCATAATTAACCATATCACTATCAATTCATCTATTTCACAATGTAATCAATCCAAATTGATCAACATGCCTCAATTCATCCATAATTCATATCACAGTTGCACTGATTCAATCTCACATAAATCAATCCACCTCACAGTAACCTAGCTTAATTCATATCACATCTCAATCATCCAATATCACATTCGCAATCATCCAAATTCATTTTAACCTCAATCAATCTTATATCACAGTAGCACATAATGAGCCTATATCACATTAATCAACCAATTATCATTCAAAACAACTATCCAATAGTAGCAAAAATTATCACTCAGCATCACAGTAGCATTAAAAACTCACATTAGCAACAATCTAATAGTAGTGAGAGAGTGTGTAACCGTGAGAGGGGTGTGTGTGTGTGTGTGAGAGAGAGAGAGAGAGAGAGAAACCGAGATAGAGAGAGAGAGAGAGGTACTGTGAGAGAGGGCGCTGAGATTCGACGGCAGAGGATTGTAAGCCGGTGAGATGCGGCGGCGGTGGAGAGTAGGCTGGAGATTGTGCAGGAGGCGGCGGCGGCGGCGGCGGTAGCAACAGGGTTTTTTTTTCGGAGCACGCGGTAGGGTGGGGGAATGTAGCGTTTAGAAGGAGGCGGCGAAGGGTTCGACGACGGAGACGGGAGTGGATGGTTTAGGGGGTGGCGGAAACAGGCCGGAGAGATTGGGGGTGGTGGTGGCGATTTAACCCAAGAGGAATTTTTGAGGGTTTAGAAAATTAAGGATTTCTGGGAAAGGGATCGATTTCGATCGATCTTATTAAGGCTCTTAGGTGACGAAACTTAATGGTTCATCGTCTAAGTACACTTAGACGGCGAATCACATTTATTTCGTTGTCTAAGATGACTTATGAAATTTTCACAAAAATTTGGTGGGAAATATGAACCACCAAATTTTTGAGGTTAGACAACAAATATATTATATGCGTCGCCTAAGTCTTACACTTGGGCGACGAAATCGCTGGTTTTCGTTGCCTAAGTGGTACTTAGGCTACGAAATTCGGGTATTTCTGTCGTCTAAATGGAATTTTTATATATTTTTTAAATATAAATAAAATTAATTGTTTGTTGTTGCTTATAAATTAAATAATCAAAAACCAACCGTTTTATGTAACCATTACATTTATATAATATTGTAGAAAATAATTTATCCCCAATTCGGATTAGTTTATGATTTGATCGATTAAATATAGTGATGAAAATGTTTTAAAAGATGGAATCAATCGTACAAAATAAATTGTGAACCTGTTTCCAAAGTTACGGGTGTTTGTCTTGTCAGAAAAACTTAATTTATCAACTAGATAGAGATTATTTGAAATTTCACAAAAAAAAAATTATTTAAGACTACAAACTTGTTATATATCTATTAATTTTGTATAATTTAAGTGTTTGTATATATATTCACTCAATATCAATATTAAAGAAATTGAATTTGGAAAAAATAACCGCTGGATATATTCATCATAAAATAATATGTTAGCGGACTAATGTTTAGGAAATACGAAGTTCGTTAAGGGTTTGATCGGCAGAGTCAACCCTAAAACTGAAATAGTCAACGAAACGGAAATGTTTATATATGAATCTTTGTAACTCCAATTTTGTAACGGTCGACACTCAAAAGTAAAGAATTGTGTACTTTATGCCCTCGATAAAAAAAATTGCATTTTAAGATGCTATAAATGGTCGTGCTCTTTGTTGGAGGTAATTAATGAAATTCATCTTAGACGACGAAACAACAATATTTTGTCGTCTAAATGACAACTAGACAACGAGTTATACCCGTTTCATCGTCTAAGATTTTGAGGGTCAGGGTTTAGGTTTATTGATTAGGGTTTAGGGTTTAGTTTTATCTTAGGCGACGATTGAAACATATTCGTCATCTTAATTGTACTTGAACGACGAACCGTGATTGGTTCATTGTCTAAACCCTACGTGGACGACGAAACAACGGTATTTTGTCGTCTAAGATTATTTTTATAACAAAAAAGCATCATCATTTTGTTTGACACAAAATCATACATGTAAGACAAAACAAGTATTACAAATACTCTAAATTAAACCAAACCAAATTCAATCCATCCATCCATCGATCTGGCCATCCATCAATAAATTGTACGTACGCGTACAAATTAATTAAATATTTTATTGTTTGAATTCCATCATATTAATTTACACATGCATCAAACACTTCGATCATCATAATCTTCATTAACGTTTTCCTCCTCACTCTAATCACGTTCTTCATCCTCATAATCATAATCTACATTATCATCATCATCATATATGATGAAATATTCTTCCTCCGACTCCTCTTCATAGGCATTAATATTGTCTAGGTCAATGATCTCCTGTTTAGTAAGATCTGTGTCACCATCAGGTAAGGGTAATGTTTTGTTAAATCGAATTAGTTGTCTTGTGTCGAGAATGACAGAAGTATTAAGCTCTTTATATGCATGGACATTATTACCTTGAGTATTAGTCCCTTCAAGTGTTGTGGCACTCCATATTCCTCGATGAGACATGTGGTTAACTACTTTCCAACCTACGCCCGCTTTCAGATTATCCAAATAGAACACCTGTCTGACTAAGGTAGCAAGAGCGAATGACTCATCTTCATACCAACTTGAGTTTGTATCGATTAATAACAGCCCGAGATGTTCTTTTGTACGCTTGAACCATTTATCATTGAATAGAAAAACTTCTATCTCATTCTCATATAGTAGCTGAACAACATTAACAAGAACGCCGTAATATACATCATCACCTTCTCCTACCGCCAAGGTTCTAAAAATCGCTAGGTGGCTCTAGACGGTGAGGGTACTTTCTAGGGCCTAGGCGGCTAGACGGGGATTAATTGGATTCTAGGCTGTTTCTAGGCGGTTTGTAGTAAATATATATTAATTGATATATATAATAATACATATTCTTATAAAGTCATATTAGACATAATTATAGTCACAATAACTAAATATAAAACATACCATCGAGTCTTTATTATAAGTTACGTGACACACAATTAAGATTTTATAGTATTTACAATCCATCTATCCACATAATACAAAACCATAATACAATGAAATGTTGCAAAGTGAGGAGATCGAGCTTAATTAGTTGGGATTGACTGTCACAAGGCAAAACTTCAGAGGCATTCTGTCGCGAGTTAATTTGAGAATTTAGGGTTAGATCCCTAAATTTAAAGCTTTTATATTTTTGAAAAAAAAACTGAACCGCCTAGAACTATCAATAAAAAAATTAAAAACTTTTAAAAAAAATATATAAAAAATTGACCGCCTAGGTTTGCCTAGGACCGCCTAAGTCCGCCTAGGAGGAGAAATCAATTTTTTGCCCAATTTGAGACAAAATTCAACGACTGATGGCGGCCTAGCGCCTAGGCGGCCGCCTGGACCGATTTTTAGAACAGTGCCTACCGCTATCCCATTGTTTTGTGTTCTTCTTCCTTCATCTCAGTAGACTGAATGAAACTTTACACCGTTGATAAAACATCTGGGGTAAATATAGTGTTAGGCCAGCTTATGGGCCAACATGTGCTTTTCTCATGACCACCACCCCCCATGGTCAGAGGATTTATGTAGACCGTCAATCTGCAAAATAGTGAACAAGATGTATTAATGCATATTTAATAAATTCCTACAAAAAAATGACATAGATTCCCCTAAAATTAAAGGAAACCATAAACCTGCAAACATACGTAAATCAAGGAAAAATATTATGAATACACAAACACAAAAAAATCAACATCCATATTTCTCACGTCAAATAAAGTAAGAACAAAAAGATTATAGACTGAGGTTTTAACATACCCATTTGGGGAAATAACCAGGAAACCTCTCCTTAACTTGTCTTTCAACTCAGAGTTCACTCTTGTCCAATTTGTTTGTCCGAATTTTTTCCCTGTACATTTTCATGAACTCTTTGATCTTATCGCAGTCGTGCAACGCTACCCAATGTGTTTCATTAAGTTCTGCCTGAGTAAATTTTTCTTTTAATACTCCTCTAAACAGCCGTACAACATTATGTTACACACTCATGCATTAAGTATGTTTCAGCTATAGAGCCATCTGAGGCAGATATATTTTTGAGGAATCCTTTGTACTATAGGAATTGTATACAACAATGGGGTAAAATTAATTATATTTCATATTACTGTAAGAAAAAGAATATAAATGATGAAAACTGTGTTTAACAAATTTAGTTACATTTAAAAATGGTACATTTCCTGAGAATGCATCCAAGTGTAGTGGATCAAACCGGAAAGTAGCACTTGTTCGGGAAAGTGAATCATGAGATGAATCATGAAGTCAAAGAAAGCAGGGAAAAAATCATCTTTAATTTGTAAAGTATTTGGACAATTTCATGTTGTAGTTCTTGAACATTCGACTTCTTCAACTCTCTGGCGCATAACCCTTTGCCACCACCTGCATAATACAACTATTTGTTCGACGACATCTTTAGACAAATAAGGTCAAATTACCACTGAAATCAGACGTTGCAATTTAGCATGACATTCATAAGTCTTTAGACTATAGAACTTGTGTTCGCGAACATTGACACCTCGATATATATTGACTCACATAATTAGACAATAGTTCACATTTTTTAGCCAATCGAATACAGTACCCCTTAGAGCAAGCTTCACTGTGTAAGGTGCATCGGTCATCTTGTTATACACACCGTTTCTATCCCTCTTCAGCCACAAGGCACGATGCAAATTCATAATTTCAAGATCTTTTCGCGCGTTGGGAGTATCCTTAGTCTTCAACTTAATACTGAGAATTATTCCCACCATGCTGTCGCACATATTCTTTTCTATGTGCATGACATCTAGGTTGCTCTTGAGTTTCAACTTCGACCAGTAAGGCAGTTCATAGAAAATACTCATGTGATACCAGTAGCTAAGATGATGTGGAGGGTGTGGATTGTGTTTATTCACATCGTCGTCATTGCTTAACACACCAAAATAGAAATTGTTTAACCTCTCAAAAATCTCTCGCCAGACCACTATCTGGGTCGCGAATTATCCTCTACTGTCCCGTTGAAATTATATTTTTTCTATCACCACGGGTGATCATGAGGAAGCCATAAATGGTGATCCATGTAACACACCTTCCCCGCGTGCCAGCTAGAGTTGACGTCGTCCAAGCAAACATGACAACCACTGTATCCTTTGGTTGTGCAAGATGCCAACATCTCATACACTGAAAAATCATTGATGGCCCACATTACAACTGGTTCATCATGAACATTGTGTCAGTAAACTTGTCATAAGTTGGGACTCAATTTTTCCACAATAGTTTGAGCTCGTCGATCAATGGTCTGAGGTACACATCTAAACACTTTCCGGGAGACTTGGGACCTGGAATTAGTAGAGTAAGGAATTTAAATTCCTTTTTCACACACATCCACGGAGGCAGGTTATATGGCTTAAGAATAACTGGCCAAGCCCTAACGAAAGCGCTATTATTACCCCAAGGATTGAATCCATATGTAGAAAGTCTGAGTCTAATATTTCGAACCTCTGCTACAAAGTCTTGAAATTCCCATTTGATATGTTTAAAAGCCTCTCCATCTGCTCAATGTCTGAGTACATCGTCATTTATTCTTTGTTCTGTATACCATTTAATCATCTGTGTTGTATTTAGAGACATGTACAAACGTTGTAATCTGGAAATCAACGAAAAATAGCGAAGCACCTTCACAGCAACCTTCTTCTTCGAACTCCTTGCATTAGACTTAAACCACCTGGACTTGTTGCACACTGGACAGTAGTCCAAATGTGCATTCTCCTTGTAAAACAACACACAATCGTTTCTGCAAGTGTGAATTTTCTCGTACTTCAGACTTAGGCTACTAAACATCTTGTAATGAGAATCAGGAAGCTTATGACCCTTAGGAAGCAAATCACATATATGTTGTTGTATATCGTTAAAACCAGCATTCGAGATTTTGCGCTTCACTTGTACTCCATTTGAGTTATAATGGATTGCAAGACATTCAATTCACATCCATCGTACACTAAAGGTCTGGGGTTGAAGTAGCATGTTGTTATACTTATCTATCTCAATAGCATCAGTCTCTGGAAAGGCTGGAGGGACTGTATTATAATGAGGATTATCATCACCTCCCTCTTCATGTTGGTGTGTAACATGACTGAATGCCGAAAGCATCGTGCACCAAATTCATAGTGAGGTTCCAAGTGGAGGCTCCGGTACCGTTGGATGAGGCACCCTGAGCTTAAAAATGGTTCTGAGTTGTAGTGTACTACTTCACTATGCTCACTCCACGTAGTGTAACTCCACATCATACCATTGTCATACAGATGTTGAGTCATAAGGGTAACCGTTGCGAACTGATTGTTAAGACATCTTCTGTAAAGACACCTGTAACGCTTCTTTCCTTGATCATGTTGTATTGCAAACTAAATAAACCGGCTGATTCCGTCCACATACCTCTCATCACTTCTATTCGCCAACTATATCCAACTCTTGTCTATATTTCTGCGTAAGTTAAGCGACACATAAATTGAACTATCGAATAAGCCATAAATATACAATTTGGAAAAAATGGCAATCTAACGACCTTCTTATAATTCTTAACTTATAATAAATAATATTCATCATATATAATTAAATAACATAGTACAATAACATATGAATTTTACACGTATAAATACATCGATGAATATATATGCGTAATTATCAACTAATTAATCTAGCTAACATTTAATCAACTAATTATAAACTAATCCACTAATTCAGTCACTAATCAACTAATTATCAACCAATTATCCACTAACTATCAATTAATTTAACATTTAATCAACACATATATATATATGATTATATGATTAATTAAGAAAATAATCATCAAACATGCATGATATTCGACCATACCATTGCTTTATAGCTAGCTACCTAACAACCTAATACATACTATATTGTGCTCGTTGAAATTTTTCGCCAGAATTTTTTGTCGGATAACTCCATTACCGTACGTAATTACATCCATAATTATATTCAAAAAAATAATTAATCGAGAGAACCAAGTTAATATCTTTACCGATAAGGATATATTTAGATAATCTTGAGCTCCGGAGGTGGGAAATGTATATATTTAAAAAGAAGATTGGCCGAAAGTGGTTTTGAGAGATCAGTTTTTTTCCGGATAAGATGGTGTGTGTGTGTGTGTGTGTGAGAGAGAGAGAGAGAGAGAGAGAGAGAGAGAGAGAGAGAGAGAGAGAGAGAGAGAGAGATCTGGATATGATATCTGATGGAAATAATTGATTCCACTTAAACGACAAATTATAGGCGACAAAACGGACTCCGTCGCCTAAGGCATCATTTAAGCGATGAAAATGTTGTTTGTCATTTTAGATGGTTTACTTAGGTGACAAACTGTGTCTTTTGTTGTTTAAGTCAGTACTTATGCGACGAAGATTTTTTTAATTCTTTTAGATATAATTTTAGACGATGACACATTTATTTCTTCGCCTAAGTGATATCTTAGGCGATGAATGTGGCGATGAATATATATTTTATCGCCTAATATATTACTTAGGTGATGAAATTTTTTGTCGTCTAAATGCTACCTAAACGATGAAAAAAAAATTAGGCGACAAAAGAAATGTTCGTTGTCTAAATTTTACTTAGGCGATGAAACTAAATCATAGTGTCACTTGAGTTTGGAATATAACCAAATCATAGTGTTTCCTTATTCCAAGGAAAACTTTTCATTATCCTCGAAAAACTTTCATTAGCGTAGGTAGGTAATTCGCAATTCCTTTAGAGTCTAAATTTTGTAGGCAATGTTTCGTGTTTCGGAACACAATTACAAAGGCAACCGTTTCCTTAGGCAACCATTTTCCAAAGGCAACATAATTTTGGTTTAGGCAACCACTCCGTTTAGGAAACCACATTAGTAAATATCACATATAAACATTCTTAAGATTGTAAAAAATATTAAGTAATATTGACCAAATCTGAAAAATAATAATTAATTTAATTAATTAGATTAAATAAAATTTCAAGAATAAATTTCAAGAAACTATGAACTTGTTACCAAATGGTTGATGATGATGAGTAGAAAGGAAAGTCGAGTCACGTGTATCACACTCTTTCCTTAAGAACGTTTACGCCGCATACTTCGGTGCAATATGCTTGCTTGGCGTACGTCTTCCAGGGTACAACGACTACTTGAGTTTTGTGTTTGCACTACACAACAACCCCTAAACGAACTGGACTTTTCTCTATCACCGAAACTATAACTCAACAGAACTCTTTGGAATAAGACTTTGAGAGGAGGAGACATTTTTCAAATGAGTGAGTGAGGAAAGAGGAGAAACATAAATGCCGGCAAACAAAAGATTTTCGATTTTGCACAATTAACCAACCAAATTAATTTCGGTAATAAATTTATAACCGAAATAATGTGAAAGATCAAAAGTTTATGACCATTTTTGCTTGCTTTCTCAAAGCATAGTAAAGTCAAATATTATTTAAAGGTCTTCACAATCCTAGTTTCTCCCATATTGGATAAACTTATTTCCTTAATTATGTTATAATTGACTAATTTTGGGTGATAATTTTTCATTCACCTCTTAACCAATTTAAACAAATGAATACATAGTTTTTATATATAGTTGTAGGAGAACGAACATAAGTCCATGTTTCTTATTTTCAAAAAAAAAAATTCATGTTTCTCTCATATTAATATTAAGTGCATCTCACTTAAATTTTTTATTTAAATTGTTCCAATAAAATAATAAAAAACCACCATATTTCCTACGCCACATATATTTAGGCATGAATCAGATTCGAATGGCTAACCTCCTCATACATTTTTAATGTCAGTTGCCAACTGTACTACAGAACATAACAAACAAAAGGGCACTTTCGAACATAACAAACAAAAAGGCACTTTCTTGCTATATATTGCATTAGTAAAATTACATATAAGGCCCCAAAAATTTGGGGATCCTGTTCCGTCGCAGACTTTGGATATACTTGACCTAGTCCTTAGCATGGTTACCAAAAAAGTTGATAGGAAATCGTTCTCGGAGGTATGCAAGCAATGGTGTAAGGTTGAAGGTCTAAGCCGAAAATCACTAAACATTGCATTTCGACCGTACCATCTTCAGTTTTTCCAGCTTCTCTAGCTGCTAGATTCCCCAACGTAGTCAATTTGGAAATATGGGAGGCCATGCCCAAGTACGTGAGTCCTTTCGCCTTTGGGCATAATACTGGAGTGGCCTTGTTTGTGAACTCAACGCCTAACTTGACGTCCTTGGAATTGTATGGAATAAACGGCATTACGGATCGCGGACTTTAATTGATGTTGTCTTCAAGCCTTAGAAGAACCATCAAGAAACTGGTCCTGGTAAAGTGTAACGGGATCACCGATGACATTTGCGTAGAATGTCTAGTTCGGAGCATCTGGAATTGTGTCACTGTCCGTCGTCTCGGAAATTCAAACCCTCAAAACACTACTGAAACTGCGAAATCTTAAGGGAGTGTCGGACGCTGGAATTGTTGCTCTTGCAGAGAATTGCCTCAATTTGGAATTGCTTCATTGGGAGAGGTATTGTCTATCAAATGGTTCCACCATGCATCCGTGCATTCTCAACTCACAAGTGCTTGCATTGAAACGGCTTGCATACATTGCTCAAGGTAAGGCAACTTGATACATCTGATGTGGTAGCTGTAACACTTGGATGTGCGTCATTACAATATTTTTCGATAGATCATTTCGATCTGGAGATGGATTGGAGGAGCTCTCAGCCGATGCACAAAACCAGAAGAGTTGTCAATTGGAAGTTGAGAACTTCTTAGAGGATTAGTCAGGATCGGACTCGGGACTTAGAACAAGTGTACGTACGTGTTTATCAGAAGCTCTAGGACTTTGGTTTTCGATCTGTCAAGTTCTTTCTCATCTTTTCTGAACAAAGTTGCAAATAGCCGCATTAATTTGGAATTTTCATTGCTGAATCCCACCTTTTTTTGCTTCAAATTCCTTTTCGTTGCTAGACTTGTTTGCAAATTCATGAGATGTACGTTTTCCTCTCATTGTGTTGAGAGCTAACTTGAAACCAACAGAGCATTCGTAACAGCAATTGTCATTGATCCAAACAGATTAAAACCAACTGACGACTAAATTTGGGCAAGACAACGTTTTAAAAAGCGTCAAATAACTCGCCTTAAAACGCGCCTCAGCACGACGCGGGAGGATTTTGATGAGTTGTACAGGAAAATGCGTCGACGCGGAAAACAGGACAAATGCGTAAAAAACGATCCGAAACGCGTCCCGCATTTTGCTTTTTTTTCCCATAGGATCAAAACGACGTCGTTTTGAGCCTAAGTTTTTGAAAAGAAAAAAAACTGCAGGGTTTAATTAATCCTCCCATTATAACTTCACAGCCCCCGCCTACTAAATTAGAAACCCTCTTCTCCTCTCACTCAAGCACAGCTCTCTCTCAAAATGGTGATGATAGCTTAGATTGTGACATTCTACATGATGATGACAAATTTGAAACTTGAAATTTATTTCATGTTTTTGTTTACGTTTCATACTTTGAATTATCTTTGAGACTTTAGAGGTTTATGTATAGCACTATGAAGGTTTTATGTTTGAGACTTGGAAATTTTGAATGTCTAAATTTGAGACTTAGGATATTTATTTTTATTGAATTTATGAGTTTTTTTTATAAAAAAGCTTAGACGTTTTTACGTGTTTCACGTCGAGGCTATCATCGTATGTGAAGTTCTCTAAAAATTACGTCGCGTCCGCGCTTACGTTTTAAAACATTGGGGCAATATACTCAAGATTATCACAAGTTGATAATCAACGTACATGTTTTATCAGTTCAGAAAACGAATAAAGTTTATCAAGAAGCGATTTTTTATTTTGTTTTGTTAGTGACAATTTGGTCTAGTGTGGTATAAGTGTCTGGGGAAGGGATAGCCACTCTTTGTGCTTGTTACTTGGGAACGAAGGCTGAAAACACCAATGTTACAGACTGTAGGCTGGGCCCTGGATCTGATGCTGTTGTTCAAATCGATCTGTTGGTTGCTTTTGAAATTAAAGTAGAAGATATGGTAGCTAGTGATGGGCTTAATTAAGATGGTAATTAGAGGGATGAATTTGCACAATGTGTGTTATATATGAATGGAGTGTGTAACTGCTAAATGGAGAAAAGGTACCAAATTAAGGGTTACCAGAAGGGCAGGAGATCTGCGAGTGGGTGCTACAGAATATATTCCAAGTTCCAAGTATGAAATTCTCAACTGGTTACATATTTTCCCTTGATCAAATGTCTTGTAGTTTAACTATCAATGTCTCACTAAGCACTCTTCTTTTGGTTCAGACATAAGCCAATTGTGCAAAAGTTGTCTTCTAAAAGAGAAAAGAAAACTTTAGTGAAGCCATGCTCCTCCCTTAGGTGGACTGGAATCTGATGTGGGTGTATGAGTTAGATTGCCGATGTGGGTGTATGGTCGGCAGTTGCTTTGGTGGCCATCGATCTTTGTTCCTCATGTTGTCACCGGAGAATGATTTAGCTCCATTTTTCTTGTACCACCAGGTTTAGTAGGTATTAATTTGTGTGGCTCTGCAGGTATATATATATTGTTACTCTACATGCAATACTCCCTTCCGATGAATATATAGCAATGGTAGTGGTGCATTTCATCAAATATTTATGTCCAAAACCAGGTATCTATAAGACTGTATATAAGAGCACATTGTATTGTGTATTGCAAGGTGCACAATGAAATAATATTACATAACACCATATTCTCTGTTGGAGAATATCATGACCAAATCACATTCGATCTGATGCAGCACAATATATAATAGTATTGAGATTAGGAAGAACCTCTAGCTTTTTCCTCATGCATGTGTACGTGTGCATATTGTGTATTCCTGCTCATTGCCTTTCCAACTGGCCGGGTATTTCAATACCAAGGTTACTAGGACTACTGTAGGGATAGTATTTCATTTTCAAGATCAGCTTGACAGAATTTCACATGATATATTCTTTCTTTTGTACTGTTTGTCTCCTAAAGCTTACTATATATGCTGAGTTGTGTGAAATATGGAGATATAGAATATTAACTCAGAAGCATCAGAACCTTCCATTAATTAAACAGAATTATTCTTTGTGAGGTTTTATAGATAGCATTGAAAGTATACAAATGAAATTGATCTGCTAAAAGAGTACACCAAGTGATCACCAACCACCCCTCCATTTTGGTTATCAATTAGATAAACAAGTTGTATATATGGTTGTATAAGCCCAAGTTTCTGGTATTGTGGGGAAAACCGGAAAATGCCATCATTTTGTTCAGCACTAAAAACTTAATGATGCTGTACCAGTTTCTTGATAGCATAGTTTATTGCTAGAGCAATTCCCAATTGATATTCTTAACTGAAAAGTATAGAACCCAAGAGATTCCTTTCTTCTATAGGGCTGCGCAGTACAATTGTGAAATACCTATAATTTATACAGGGTTCTAATACTAATAGCAATGTGGGAATATAACTTTGCTAATAGACTTTGTAGATAAATGGTAGTGCATGTTGTGTAGTGATTTTCAAAATGGTTAAAAAGGATAGATATTTACAACAATTGAGAATATATTTTGTTCTCCTTTGCATCAAAATCCCATCTTTCCTATCCTTGAGCTCATCCACATCACCATGGAAATAGCTGATATATTCCCTTCTCATTTGTCAGCAGCCATTATAATATAAGCTAGCTAGCTTCAACCACATTTCAGGCATTAATGTGAGGATTTAGATACCATTCCCTGTCCAAAAGGTTCAACTAATTTGTGATTATATCCACGGGAAAGCTGCTAAGTTGGAATAGATTTAGATAAAGCTCAGGGGAAAGAAATGAAATGCCTTAGGCTACTGAGGAATATCTTCTAGGGTTGGTTTGTCTCGAGTACCCAAATCGTTTTCCTTCCTTATATATAAAGAGCAACTAACCCAATTGTCATGGCAACCCAACTAAAGAGAACATTTGGCTCTATCCTATCCTCCATTACATACTTCTGTTACTTTGACAATCAGCAACACCACCATCACAAAAGCAGCAGCAGCAGCAGCATCCATAAACTCAAGTACAACATGCCTAGGGGTCGACCTCTTTCGTTGCAGGTTCGCTTTCATGATCCTCCATGTGAATGATTTTTGTTTTCGATGTTTTGAGGTATCATTGATCATTTTCTGCATGAGTACCGTTCACCATGCATACATATATGTCTTCTCATTCAGCCTCTATCTGTGTCTATAAAAACTTCAGTACAGAGCTATCTTCTTTCGTGTTATAATTTCTGGTGTACTTATCAGATACGTTATGCTAATCTCATGAACAAGTTTATCTACCATTTTTGGAAGAAAAAAAAACAATAGAAACTGTTAAAGACATTGTTTAATGATTTACAAAACTATAAGAATAATAATGATCATGATCATGATCTTGATCCCTTTGGACTCGTGGCTTTTCTTGACCCCTTTGGTTTCCAATTATATTAACTGATTAAAAGTTCAAAGCTGTCTGAAAGAACAAAAGGAACAAAATGAAAAGGAAAGTCACTGTGGACAGAAAAAGTAAATTGGCCGGAAACAAGCTTTTTCTATAGAGATTCTGAAATCTTGTTGTTTCTTTTTCACAGACTGTGGACCTCAAAGTCAGGATGTGCTGCACTGGCTGTGAGAGAGTTGTCAAAAATGCCATCTTCAAGCTCAGAGGTTTTGATAACATCATTTACAAGTATTCCTATTACAAATATACAACAAATTTCTCATTTTTTTTGGTCTAGTACATTTTACTCATAATTTCTGTGTACAATTAATGCTGTATGCACCTAGGGATTGATTCTGTTGAGGTGGATTTACCGATGGAAAAGGTGACGGTAGTCGGTTATGTTGAACCGAACAAGGTTCTAAAGGCGGTGAGGAGGGCGGGAAAGAGGGCTGAGTTCTGGCCTTACCCAAACCCTCCCTTGTACTTCACATCCACCACTGACTACTTCAGGGATACAACCAATGAATTCAAAGAGAGCTACAACTACTACCGGCATGGTTACAACATCGGGGACAAACATGGTACCATTCCGGTGACTCAACGGGGAGATGATAAAGTCAGCAACATGTTCAACGATGATAATGTCAATGCCTGCAGTGTCATGTAAATACTAGATCGCGATCGATGGAGTAACTATATATGTACCATGCATGTACTAAATGTATATGATGATCCTATACGAACTAGTGGTGTATTTCAGTGCTTTCAAGTTTCATGTGTACCATATACTGATGTACAGTATGCAAATCAAACTTGTTTTCATTGTAACTGTTGTAGTGTATATATGTGTGGGGAATATATTCTGCAACTTTTTGTTCTAAAGACCATGCCAAATTGCATCACTTCCAAAGACTATTATTTCTTATATCATATTATGTGCTTGGTTCTTTCCAAGAGAGCAATTTAGAAAAGCATCGATATTTTTAGAAGTTTAATTTCCTCAAAATATTATGAGAATAATAGGCAATAAAAGGAGGCAGTTTCTTGGTTGTGAAGGCAATTAAGGGACTCAATTGTAATGAATGGAATGGTATAACCACAACTGTTTGTTCCTGCAAAGAATATTAGAGATGTCCGCTTATTCACGGTATAGCCAACCATATGGCAACAAAGATATATAGACAACTGACTGAACTGAGGAATGTTTTCAAATGTTACTCAATGGTTGTACTATTATTATTGATATACATAGAGCATAGGGGGAAATGATCGATGTTACATATCACTGTTATGAACTTATGATGATGTGAGAAGACCCTTTTCTATAGAGACTATATATGTTACGTACATTCATACAAGAAATTTACTCATAAGAATTTTCTTCATTACAAGTTGCCCTTCTAAACCAAAGCGGGGACTGGTCCTTGACCAAATCTAAAGTCGAACAAACACCGGGAAAGAACCGGTCAGGGTTTCGAGGCGACATGACAAAACTCAATGGACAAAGCAATCAATAGTTAGAGAAAGACCGACTCGGACAAAGACCCTTCTTCTTCTTCTTCTTCTTCTTCTTCTTCTTCTTCACTCATCTGCAAATCTGCAATTGGTATGTCCTTAATCTCTCTATCCTTATTCTATCTTCTTTGCTTTACCAAACAAGTATGCCTGCATAGCTCAGGAAAAAATCAATGCTTTAGATCATAAAAAGCAACGAAAGCAGAGTTATTTGAGATTTCATCATCAAAATTGAAAAAAAAGTTCTTTGCTGCTCTGCTTTCTCTGATATTTGTTTTTGGGGTTTAATCAGGGTTTTTGACTTGAACCGTATACACATTATACACTGTTGAAATGGAGGAGGAGGGTCATGTTTCGAGAGTCGTCTCATCGTCTCGGTTGTCTGCTAAAGCTCAGCCCTTTATGCTGAACCGCTTTAGTGCCCAACCCACTTGGACTTCTTCACGGACTTCAGTAGACCACTCTTGTGATTCTTTGCTTAGACCCTTGTCTGATATCAAAATAGAAGCGAACCCATCAACAATTGGCTCAGATTCTCGGTTTAAGCAGCGCCCATCTGCAAATTCTGACTCGAATTGTGGCCCTGTGGCCTCCATCAAGTGTGCTTCATCTGCTTATGAGACATTGCTTGATCAAGGTAGTTTCTTTGCCTAATTTGTAATGTACATTGGTTCAGTTCATTTCTGCTTTAGACTTTCGCATGACAATCTTATAGTATATAGCAACAATTTATTGTCTTTTGTAGTGACTTGGTTGCCCATTTTCGGATGACATAACTCTCAATCTTGTATGATTTTTTCTTGTTTGATGCTTATGGTCAACCGAATATTCAATGCCATAATTTACCTTTAAGCTTGAGTAACTCCTAATACATGATTTGTGCTTTGCTGCTCTCCTTCGAAGTAGTGCAAACACAACAAAATGGCTTTAATGTGTGTGGCAAAGTAACTCATTGTGTGGTATTAACTTTTTAGGCATAATACAATTTATCAGTTTGCTCTCAAATCTTATATTCAGCATTTTGTGGAGTTGGATGGACATATTACTATATATAAGGGGAGAAATTCATTAATGAAGTGTACAAGGAAACAGGACTTATATTGTGATTCCGATTTACTTTTTTTGACATCAATATAGAAAGTTCTTCATTTATTGCATGCATCTGGGCAGGAAAACCTGGTAAAAAGTCAAAACTCAATGGCGTAAACTCTGAAAGTGCTCGCAAGCAGTGCAGTGATTCAACCATGGGAAGAGAAAATCCATTCATTTCAAGATCCACAGAACAATTAGATGTCGGAATTTTCACTTTTCCAGAGGTGAATTCTGTGGCCACTCCACATGAATTTCTGATATCACTTATGTGCTCTGCACCTCAAAGTTCTTCTCAACCTCAGCTACCATATACTGCGCCAGCTACAAGTTGGAACCATCATAGTTCATCACTGCCTTTTGGTGAGAGTAGCTTATCAACATTTGATCCTTACACAGTTAATTCTACATTTTTCTCACTGAATGAATGCTTTTCCAGATGTGGGGCATGGCTCGTCAGATATCAGCACAACTGCTTGGCACTCGAATCCTGTCTTGTCAGTTAATGTTAATGATAGTTCTTCAAAAGTCTGTCCTCCTGATAAAAATAGTTCGGACAATCTTGATGCTAAGACAGCTGTTTCTCATCCGTCAAAGATAGATGAGAATGACTCCGATGTGGATTCACCTTGTTGGAGAGGAACCCTGGTCTCTATAGAATCTCCCTTTGTTTCAAGGGCATTGAGTTCAGACTTCACTGAAAATGTACAAGAAGGAAGTTATAATTTGAATCCGCTGGCACCTCGGTTTATTCCTCGTCCTTCTAAAGCAATTGTTGACCCTTTCAAAAAAAAAGCAATTGTTGATTGCTATATGAATGAACGTGTTGCAGATGATTTCTCATTATCATTCCAAAAGAGAGAATCTGTAGCTGTCGGTGCTGTTAGTTCATTTTCCAATGGAAAGATATCTGTTGATACGCTGGGATCAAAGTCTTCAATTAATGGAACTGGGATTCGAACTTCTGATGCTTTCTACACACCCAAAAGAGAATATGCCTTGCTTAATTGCTCAGCAAGTGGCTCTGTGCTCAACTTTCCTGAGGGTGTATCCAAGTTGCTGTCTACACATTCAGGAATGGGTGTTTCGACAATACTAAAAATGATGCTTGAACTGTCAGAATTGCTTGTACAAAACTGTCCAAATGATGTAAATATATTCAATGAGCATGACTTGATCGAACATATAATCAATAACCTTTATATGTGCTTCCAACATAGGGCTGGAGGAACTCCCATACCTGATTTTACTCTTACAGACACTCCATACTGTCCTAATAAGTCCACAGAGCTCTTCAAGGTTGGGGTATGTGTCTATTTTCCATTTGTTTCTTTGATGATAATCTGATTTCAAGACAATGGTGAATTCTGGAGTTTTATTTCAAAATTTAAGTAAGAAACCCCTTAGGCACTCAGATTCTAACATTTTATGAGGATGCTGATGGACATTTCTGCATTTTACCATTTTATAAGATATACTTGGTCTCATATGAGTCTTATCATACTAGTTTCTTGATATGTTTTGAATCCCAATGTGTGATTATTGAATATTAATGGAACATTAACCTTAGATTGCAGGAATTTAATTATCTTGTCTAGACAAAACAGTGTTGCTATCGTAGTAAGAATGAAATGAATAGTTAGTGTGCTTTGATTTGTGTTTACCATGGAGCTATTTAACTAGCTAATCCAACATATCCCTCAAAAACTTATATTGTTTGGTTATTGCTTCTGAACCTATACCTGTACATGGACATGTTATGGACACATTTTTAAATACTATGTTGATTGACAAGCCTAAATCTCTTTCAGTGCTCAAACATGGGTTTTCAAGTAACAAACACAAGGGATTTTGCATTTTCGCATGAGCTTGATAGTCCAGATGGCATTGAGGGGTGTAATGTTGATCGTCATGATTCTGCTGAAAAGAAGTTGCATTCCTTTACTTCATACAGCAACATAGGCACTGGGAACAACAATGATATCATTCAGGTAAAGCTTGTGGATCTGATGCCAATAATATTCATATCAGTACTCAATGTAATCTTCTACCGTACTTGGAGATTGGACATTAACATATGTAATGATATGATGCAGGTTATGGGGAGCACTTCGAGGGACATTCATTCAACCAAGGAAGATATGGACCCTGAAGCTTTAGTGTACAAAAAACTGTGGCTTGAGGCTGAAGATACATTACGTTCCATGAAGTATGAAAAATGTGTCATGCAAGGCAAAATCTAACCACAAAAAAGGTTAGCTACTTCCCTTCCCAGTTCCAAGCTATTTCATTCTTGATTTAACCTGTATACCTATTGGACAGATAGGTTCCGGTCTAAGCTTATAGCACTAGAAGGGACTATTGGCTTTGGAAGCTAGAGAGACTCTGGACCCAGATGTGTACAATTTCATATTAGAATGCAGTATATACTGTAATATAGCTAACAGTGCGAGTCTGAGAAATGTAAAGTTAATCTCAAAGTTTTAGAACAAGGGATGACAAATTCACAACTCCTGCTTGGACAGTTGAGATTCTCAATTATGCTGTTTTTTGCCAACCTCTCATTTATGCTCCGAGAGAGTGAATCTGCTTGATGCAGAACGGGCCAAAAGCCCAGATCAGAGAGCTACTTTACAAGTACTCTATAAGCCCATTTCTTACCACTACCAAGTTCCCAGCGAAAGGTAGCATCCGGGTAAGAGAGAAGTAACCATTTGGGCCCGTCCTTATCCTAATATATGGTCAAAGCAAATTAGTAAAGCTTCTTTATACTTTCAAAAAAAGCTTCTTTGACAGCAACAACACATAATGCATAATCATTAAAATGCTTGTATGTTTTCAAATTGTACATTTCAACTATAACCTAGTTTGATGTTAGTGACTTGGTTTGACATACATACATATATAAGTAGCAAGAACAGATACCTTATTCAATTCAATCCAATTGTAGGCACATATTTTCATATGGTAAAAACCAAATGACATTCCCTCTCACTGTGGACCAGAATAAGGAGAGCCTTTGTAAAAATGAAACATAGTAAACAAACACAAGGTATTGAATGGGCAAGGGAAGTAGGAACAAAGGGGCATTAATTAAGTATGAAATTGAATTGATACTGTTGGAGCATGTGGTACCAACATTGAAAACATGCATTGTGTTACATTACTGTAGGCTTTGGTGTCGAATGCCCAGTGGGAAGTTGTAGTAGTAGTACATGGACTTTGGACACTACCCATTCACTCACCAAGAACAAAAAATGACAGATCATGGCAGTAGGGGACCTCAAAACTTGGGCCATTTACCATTTCCCATTTTACCATAACTCCTCCAAGAGGTACACATCATAGTAACAATCACCATCTTTACCTCTCTTCAAGAGTACTGTTACATCAGAGTAACTAGTTACTACCATGTAGAATTTGTGTAAAACAGTAAAAAAGTAAAAAATACCATGTTCTTTGAGCATGTAATCGATTAGATTGGAATTATCTCCAAGCTCGCTCTCGTTCTCTATCACGCTTGCGCTCTCTGCCATAGCGCGCACATGGTCGACCATATGTCAAATGGTCCACATCACTTCTTCATAATTCCATGGAACTAGCTAGCGTATGTATTAGTAAAAGTAATTCGTGAAAGCTAGCAACTTTGTCTTTGGATGGATCGAAAAAGGAATCTGATTAGAGTGCGTGGAGATAAGCTTAATTAGGCAAAAAGTTCCTTAATTAATTAAGGGTTTGCCAAATATATGGTTCAGCTGGGATGTCTATATATAACAACATATATTACTAATTTCATCCGATCCCACATCCAGGTGAGGTTGTTATTTTTCTGATCCGGCTAGTTATGCAAGCCCCCCTCTGCATGCTGAGGCCCACCGAGCTGATCGAGCAAGAAACTATTTATAGCTCGATCGATCTCATCCAGTTTGGTCTACTTGGTTTACAAATATAGTAAGGTTTTCATACACATCTTTACGGCTGTTTTGGACCCTTTTGGGGATAGTGCAACTGCATGTGAATAGCAACAACAAAACCCTCCATGACCTATTGCTTTCATATTTATACTAGTCGATCTATAATTATGCGCGGTTGTTATAGTTTTATGGGATCGGCTGCTAGCTTCTCTGCGCGAGCTCCTTCTGCATCAATAATAATGATCAATCTCACTACCCGCGCGCTGCATTGTCGTTGTTAGTGCTCTGTTGCTAGCTCACTGTCACCAAAATTTCTTGAAGGCGCGCCAGCCGTATAGCCCCACAGACAGTCTTTCTTGTTTGAGTTGCTTCCTCCTTAAATTTCCTGCTGCTGCTGCATCTTCTTCTTCTTCTTCTAATAACAGAACCAAAAGTGAAAAGCCGGATCATCTCGGCCGTTGGTGGCTTTGCTTCTTTAATTTGACGATTCTGAGGAGACCCAGACGGGGTGTATAGATGGTCCATATTTCACCTTTGGGGACATGGAATGTTGGGTGAGATAGAATTAAGATGATGATAGCTAAAGGAAAGGAAAAGAAAGAAGATCAAAGAAAGAAGAAAGCATGCCGTGCCAATATGTCATATGCCGTGCCTCCACAAAGCTTATCATTCTTGATGTGAGCCCTAAACGTACAAGTACGTTGTGTGTATATATATATGTATAATAACGTCAAGTGCATGTAACTTAATTTTACGTTAATTAGTATATATGTTTGGCATGCCCTAAACACTTAATTTCCATCGAAGATGGACTGATTAGTATCTAAACCTAACTCTTCCCTAATATAGCGATTGACTGACGAACTGCTGATCCAGACGACGACGAGACGTAAAGTTATTTACTTTCTTCTTCTTTTTTTCAATAATAAACTATTAGAATTGTAAGTCATGTGTTTGAATCTGACTAAATACCAATTTGAAAATTTAAATCCTGCAGTAGCCCTAAAATCTGAAGGGAAGCCTACATTCACCCTTTAACGCAAATCCACCAATGTCACACGTTCAATTCATTTTTCATAAGTACATTTTCCACTGTATATATATGTTTGTATAATTAAGTGAAATCAATCACATCCTTTGTTTTGGCCAACTTGGGCTACAGTAATACGTACATCGATCACAATCGATCACGTACATATATTCAGTATCAATCACGAGAAAATTTGGGTGCAATTAAGCAGAGAAAATATCAGCGTGGGCCATACAGAAAATTTGGGTGCAATTAAGCACGCGTTTGGCCCAACCTTCTTTGTTTGGCAAAGCATGAAAAAGAAATTTCAAAAGGACGTATTCTCCTACTACTTTCTATATATTGGCGTCATTGATTACGCCTATTTCGATCAAAACCCTAGAGTGGGGACTCCTCCATCCATATCCCTTCTCCGATCCATTTCTTCTTCTTCAAATTAAGGCTAGCTAATTCCAGTTCCATATCAATCCCTCCCCCAGGAATCTGAGAATCTTGTTTCGCTTTGCCTTCATTTACTGAGAGCTTTTCCATATGCATGTGCAGCAGAAAAACCAGCAGATAATATACATATATATACAAGAAAGTTTAGAACCAGAAGATTTAGGGCTAGGCTCATATAGAAAAATAATTCACGTTCAGATTGCAGCATGCATTTGGTTGGGGCTTTTAGTTCCTAGCTAGGATGAAAAGCTTGCTACCAGATTTTTTACTGGTTCGATCTTTTGCCCAGAAAAAGATGAGTACAACAGTTGCCCATTTTTTATCGAGAAATGGACAAAACGGTTGTGTACTGTTAAAATTAATGCAGAACAGTGATATGACCAAGAGCTGCGTATTTCGTTATGCTTGTCCCGTACGTACTGATCTGTTAGCTTCACACTTTCACAGCAGCAGTATCTATTAGCATGCTTGAAAACAGTACTCACTACTACTACTACTAACTCAGATCCATACGCAGCAGCAGCCCTACATACTGGTATCACTGAACACTATATACTTCTCGATCCGTTGCACTCATGGACTTATATTCATGCATATCTATCTGTGTCTAGATGCTTGACTACATCTAGCTATACCATATTTTTTGTAAGGGTTTGGGGGGGGGGGGGCCGCAATTGTTATAATGCATATAGCATATCCTAGTTGATATGTAAAAACTCCCAGGCTTTTTGAAGCAGCACTGGTTCAAGGTCGACGTTTGTGTAGCAAACTAAGCATTCGCAGTGGCGCTGTCCCTGTAAAGTATGACATCCCCCAAACACACAACAGTTACATATCTCTGCTATATATTAATTTTGACTCTACATGCATACCTTTTTTCTCTCTCTCTTTTTTTTTTGGGGGGGGGGGTGTTATTTTGTTTGAGAGAAGAATTATGCGTTATTATATATGTCCTGAATTGATCGATCAGCTTGACCAGAACATAGAGCTGTTTTTTTCCATCGGATATATAATTGTCAATAATGTCAGATATATATGCCGTTTAGGTTTTAGTTTCCTCCTAGCCAGCTAGCTATGGAGGAAATCAAACATGGCATTTCAAGTCAGCATGATGTTGAGAGTAGCTAGCTAGATATACTTTGACACTACTTTGGAGTTTTGACACATCAATTTCTTTGTATTAATTTAACGTGATGATGAGAGGAAAAATTGCTCCAAGATATTATCAGGGAAGCGATGATGTACGTGGACAATAACGAGTGATTATTATCGATTTGAAAGACTTTGTTGCGAGAAGTGAAGCATTTACGTAGTCCACATTTTCTTCCGTCACTCCTCTAATTTGTTCTAAACCGGCCTGCAGCACCTAACTAAGGCAAAGTTAGGTCTGCTCCAACCGTAGAACAAAAATAAGTACAAACTGTCTAGGATGCATTACTTATCGCGATCGGTAATGCATTTACATATAGTAATCTTTCTTTCTTTCAAGATTATGTCCCTTCAATTTCTCTGGAAACAAAATCTTTGAACCAAGCGATATATAAAACACAGTTCATTCTCTCCAGTACTTTTTCTGTTAGCCTCCTGCTTCATATATGGTTGCGCCTCACTGATTTCTCTTTGGATGAACACCAATGAGTTGATCGATTTTCAGTTACCTTCTCTTAATGTCAAGACAACGAGAACACACTCTGAAATTATGAAACGTATGGTAGAGGATTATTTAGGGGAATCGACCTCATTCGTGCCATCACATAATTAAGTAAGATTCTCATTTTCAAAGCTTGATTTGTATGAAAGAATTCAGCTGCTTTGGATGGTTTCGTTTGCTTGGATATATCAGACTTCTTCATAGAAGAGTTATGTACTATAAAATGACTGTATGAGCAAAATAACACACATTTAGGTGTATTTAGGGTGATAATTAATAGAAACCCTGAAGACATTGAAATTGGACAAGACCCTAGCCCGAATGCATATATAAATTAATCATATGTCATCGCCTCATCGGTAATGCTCGATATCAGAAAACAATACAAGAGAATTGTAGCCATATATGTACAGAATCTCTTTTACTATTTTCAAAGTATCTTAATTTTAACTCATATAAACTGTTTCACGCACCATGTACGTTGTAGAAAACCTAAACGTACTTGATCTTTTAGATTAAAAGCAGCCAGATCGAATGCATAATGAAGATGCACAATTGGACCTTAATTAATTTGGAACAATTCATCTCATTTTCCAGAAAAACTAAAAAGTACTGAGCACAAATTAAGTACTGCATGTTCATTCAACAGTCATATATATGTACGTATATGGTTGTGATCTGGTGATGGAAATTTCATGCCTGAATAGCTTGTATTAAGATATGGGGGATTAATGACAAATGAAAAGAGGCATTAACGTACAGATGAATATGCATTGACATCTGATGGGAATCTATCAGTTTCTATAACTAGAAACAGTTTTCTCCAACACACTACATGAAAGAACCTGCAAATAATCAGCTACAAATGTCAAAGGGGGAGTTTCCAGACTTGTGTTGTGACCATTAATGCATTTCCTGTACTAGCAGGAAATTGAATTGGAACTTTCACTATTAGTAGCTATGCAAACTAACTGAATTTGAAAACAATTTATAGACCACATTACACCCTAAGCTGAATATGGTAAAGGATGAACTTTATATCCCTAGAATGAGCTGCCCTTTCTAAAAAGTCCAAACTGGACGCAGTAAATGCAATCTAGAAATTTAGAAAATACTGACCTAGGGATGCCAAATTGTCAAATCAATATATATATATAATTTAAGTAGAAAAAGGCCAATTCAAGTTGCATGCTTTCCTAAACCCTAAAGCTGCATAAAATGCGACACTGTCTGATTGGCTATATATACTGCAAACTACCTAGGAACTAGTACATCTTCATGGTCTTTACCAATAGATATAAACAGTCTTAGAAGATATGAGACCCTAAACAATCCACAAGCTAGGCATCCTTGATCACAGCAACGCACTGTATTAGGGGAAGATTACTAGCTTAATTATAAAAGTCTGTTAGTTATACATATATGGCGCTTATAGCGGGAATCGAAGCAACTTAAATTTATCTTCTTTTTTTCTTCTCTAAAACGTAAATTCTCCTCTTCAAAAAGAAAAAAACATAAATTCTCACCACAATTAATATATATGAAGATGAAGAGTACTGTGAAATAAATGATACACAGATGAGTATGCAGAAAAAACATATGTTTTCAGGTCTCATGTTTTCAACCCTCGAGATATATGTGATGAGACTGAGTACTGAAAAAAATCGTCAGTAGGTAAAGGAAGTGAAGATGGGTAAAAACTAGCATTACAAGCTAGAACAGAAGAATAGTCCATGACATAATACGTACATCAATTTCATATGCTCACACCCACATTGCTCAAGTAGTTAAAAAGCTATGTAATGAATATACAATACGTACTAATTATGATCGATATTGTCTGATGATATAACTGGAGATAGCAAAGGCAAGAAGACACAGTAAGAAGTAATCTCTCTATATACTGTAAAAATTATAGGGTGCTTTAGCAAGTGAATGTAAGATACTGTCAAAGAAAAGACATTAGTATATAGTACTGCTAGCTTTAACGTACCATATCACAGATGTCATTTTTGTCTCCACATTAAGTTCAAATAAAGACTTTTAGGATTACATACAGATTGGGTAAAAGACTAAATTCCAAACAAGCATGTGATGCATATTGGATGGAGAAAGAGAACAGTCTCATGCAGGTGATAATCGTGATATAGCCAACAAAGGGAGCACTTGTATAAGTACTGTCTTAATTCTTGTAGTGTCTTTGAACAACATGCATTACATTATGATCAATATAAGAAGTATAAGTAGCTAGGCAGCTGAAGAGGATAGAGGTAGCTAGCCAAATAGTCTCCAATTGGATTACTTCCCAAGCAATAGAATTTAATTCAAAGTGTATAGAGGAAGTGAACCCAAATGAATGAACCAGCTAGCAGTTAATATTGGAGGCTTTTAAATCAGTCAATAAATATTGCAGGAAAAGATGGGAGAGCAACATTACTGGCAAGAGTTAATGATGATAAATAGAAGTTAATTAAAGAAATAGATTTTATTTTACTTACCTGGTATACCTTTTTTGTCTGTATCGATCGATCTGAGCCTCTCTCTCTCTCTCTCTCTCTCTCTCTCTCTCTCTCTGCAAATAGAACCTGCCGGGGGTTGTGAGCCCGAGGAAGCAGCAGCAACAAGAACATGAACAAGAACAACAACCTACCAAGGTAAAATACAAAACAGCTACTACATCGATCAGGTAGCTTTATCATTCAATCTAACTACTACCTGCACCGAACTGATCCACTGCATTCAACAGTCGATCAGCAGGGAAAAGCTTATATCCAAAATTTAGTTTTAGACGGAGAGAACAAGTCGGTGGCCGAAGAGAGAAGTAATATATAATAAAAATTCATCATCATGGCTTGGATTGGATACAAATTAATAGAGAGCGGGGATCGAAACTGAGACCAGAGCCTACAAAAATGCAATATTAAGAGCATGAAATCTTGGGCAATGATGAGATCTATGTCTTCCATCGAATATACCTCACTCTCCGATCTTCTGGTGATGATGAACTATCTATCTCTCTCTATGATGATCTCTCTCTCTCTCTTTCTCTCTCCCATATAGATTCATATATAATATTATACACATGATCATGATCATGATGATGTCTGAAAAATAAGCTGTTAAACTATATTGAAAGAAGACATGATGGTTTTGACATTTCTCCTAGTTAAGCTATAAAACCCCAAACCTTGTACACCTTCTGTACCAATTCCGAACATGTCATCGATCCAAGTTGAGTTGTTTCATCACATTGTCAAACATCGAAGTCCAAAGACATGGAGGAGGACGAGGATGTCTTCCCCCTGTTGAAGAAGTCGGTGGTGGCCGGTGTTCCGTCGTAGAGCCTCAATTGCAGTGGCGGTTGAGCCGTTGTTGTGATTGATGATGACAAGATGTCGCACTCGTCGGAGGAGGAGTGATCGGATGCGGGACAGTCCATGTTTACACCAAATAGCCTCAGCCGCTTGCCTCCTGCTGTTGCGGCTACTTCCCCATGGACCACAGGCACCGACTCCAAAACCATGGGCTCGACCACATTAACCCGACCCAGCTGCTGCTGACTCAGAGCCCCCACTTGACCATGTTGTTGATGAGCCATACTGCCCTCTTGCTCATGTAATTGCTGTGCCACAACCACTGATCCTCCTCCTCCGCCTCCGCCTCCGCCTCCTAATCCACCCGATCTCAGATAATAAACCGCCCCCCCTGGGTTCATGTTCATGCTCATGTTCATTACGTTTCCATACGCATAACCGCCGCCGCCGCTGTTGGTCGCAGTTGCGTAACCGCCGTTCCGATAAGGATGATGAATATTATTATTCATGCTGCTGTAATTGATCTGCTGTAAATGCTGGTCTCGGGCAAACGACGACGACGAAGAAGTCGACGATCCAGGTGGCCGCATTAGGAGTGGGCTCCACGGGACCGCTGCAGAGCGGTGGAAAGAGTAATGATGCGGAGGAGGAGGATGATGACCAACTCCGTAGCCGTGATAAGGCACGTGGTAGTGGTGGTGAGGATCAGGCGCGTCGGGGCGGCGCCTCCAGTCAATGTAGAAGCGGTCGTTACTGACCTCGCCGACGCCGCGCATGAAGGAGACGATGTCGCCGGCGTCGAGCTTCTTCTCTTTCACGAAGCGGCTCCAGCCTTTGGTCATGACGTAGCTCTGGCTGCTGTTCCAGTACGAGTACCTGAACCGCCACGGCTTCCCGGTTAGGTCCTCGAAATTGAGCAGCAAGCCCTTCTCGTTCGTCGACGAATCCAACGGGAAGTACTTCTCGGCGTGCTGCTTCGGAATCACCAGCCGGTTTAGCTTCCCCACGTCGCTCGGCGTCACTACTTTGTCGAACATGTGCTCCTTTTCTATCGGCGCCGACACAACCGTCGTCGTATTGTTCACTTCACTTGGGTCACTACTCTCCGTGTTCCGCGGGGAAGAGTCCATCAGCTCCAGCCTCGTTCCTGGCCCACCACCTCCGCCGAAAGCATCCCAGCCGGTGGAGCTGTGACCGCCCGGGAGGAGGAGAGTGGCGTTGAAATGAGGCGAAGAGGAAGACGAAGACGGAGAAGAATAGGGTGAAAAGAGAAGCTTGTTATTACCTCCTGGAGGAGCTTCACCGTCTTCGCCTGAGCCGAAATTCATGATCAGAGAAAACTAGATCTTGAAGATCTAAGGGGGGAGGAAGAAAACTCGACCACGGCTCTGAGCAGGTGGGCAATTTTGGTAGCTAGCTAGCTATTTTCTTCTTCAGCTGCCTACTTTCCTCTTTGTGAGTCTTTTTTGTTGGTATTTGTTCTAGGGTTGGGATTTGACAGATGAAAAGAAATTGTGGGTCGGAGAGAGAGAGAGAGCTAGCATAGTGTGTCAAAAAAATCAGGAGGAAGAGGAAAGGAGGAAGAAGAAGAAGGTAAACATGAATGAAGCAGAGGCTATGAGATCGAAAGAGGTAGCTCTCAGTACAACGACGGTCGGTGCATTCTTCTTTGACCGAGGAGACTCAGACACACCAAATTAAGCCATGGACGTTTCAAATGAACTAGAGAGCGAAGTTCCTCTTGATGTTGTTGTTGACCTTGGGGTTTGAGAGAGAGAGAGAGAGAGAGAGAGAGAGAGAGAGAGAGAGAGAGACTAAACCAAACAAAAAAGAGTTGAGGAAAAGAAATGGAGGTTTTAAGGGAGGGAGGTCTATGTCGACGTCGTCCCTATAGGAAGATCGAGGTGGGTGCTTCCCTGCCTGGAACCTTCAAATAGTTAGGCTTAGGCATAATACATTTCTATTTTTTCTTTTTTCTATTTTCCAGTTATATACACACTTCCTTTAATTTTAATTAAGATTTATTTGCAATAAATTCTCAGAAATTATACGTAGGGACCCCATGTATTATCTGGTTGGGTTCATGTGAGCTTGTCTCTGTCATCAACCTGGGTGCATGGTATTTTCGTTTTTAATCCGCAGGGGATATTTTATTTTATATATTATTATTTTATTTATCTGATTTAATTTATGTTCTCTACGATAAGGCCCAAAGGGCCAGCTGTTTTGGGAGAGAGTATGAAGTATGTAATTCTATACACCATCAAGGATTGGTGGACCATTTTTATTCTTCTTCACCTTTAATTTTGGATTTTTGCTTCTATCATTTCTATGGGTGTGTACCTATTTTAAGAATCTGTTTGCCGATATAGAGAAGGGGAATAAGAAATAAGGAAGGAAATGATGGATTTCACCGATGGTGATTATTATTTTTTAGATGAAAGATAGAAATATATTCGATTTGATAAGTTACAAAGGAGAACGTCGTGTGCCAGGTTGATAGAAAGAATTTTATATGACAACATATATTACATCGTGCTCACAACAATGCTATCACATTACATACAAACAGGCTAGACGTAGGAAAATGACTAGAAATAAAATCTGAGGTCCACATCTTATCTAATTATGTATCCTAAAAAGTTACAGTGCCCCTATGAGGTACCGCCCATCAGCCTGCTAATTTTCCATGTGGTTGGAGTTTCTAGCGTGGGGCAACGCTGGACCTTTTCAAAGACGAGGCCCAGTTCTCAGATCCGGAACCAAAAGTGCACTGCGCTCCACCAAAGCCATGTGGCCCAGAAGGCCTCATCAGAGCTCCCATCAATTTGAGAAGCCCAACATCCTACCATGGTGATAAGGGCCCAAAAGCAGTTTAACCCAAACCCCATTTGGGATCTTGACTTCCCACATTTTTGGGAGTCGCATGCTCACCGCCGCCACCAACCCGAATCGTCACTATTGCCGTCATCGAGTCATAGTCAGCTTTTGCTCTCCGCTGGCTCAAACCTGTCGGCGCTAGCCGATGTCATCTTCCAGCGTCGGCGTCAATTTTTCTTTGACCCACGACCATCGTGCCAACCCAGAACAGGTCCTCACCTCCTCTGATCTCTTCTCGGCCCCAGGTGCATCCTAAAGACGTCGTGGAAGCGGTCTCGTCGCGCTCAACTGCCGCCATCATCAGATCGGGATCGGCTCCGCCCGAACCTACATCTCTCCCACGTCCTCTCGCCAGTCACCCTTTTCACATATCCGTTACAGTCGTTTTCTATCCGGGTGTCGTCTCTGCCCACCCGCAAACTCCACTATCTCAACACAAAAATCCTTCTCAACACCAACTCCGGCATCCAGAACTCCTGGTTGCTCCTTAGTTGGGAGCCGTCACAGGGGAGCCTAGGGTTTCTCTGCCAATCTTTTCGTCTAGTTTTTTATTTTCACCTGATGGCGATTATTTAGTTGATGGTAAGTGATTTATTTTTTTAAGAAAATAGAAATTTGAACTCGAAAATCAATTTTGGTGATCGATCTCTCGAGCATCGTAGATGAAGATACTATCGAGTGACTAAGCCATGATAATATGTGGGTTATTTCTCTCATTGTATAGGACCATCTTCACTTATCGACAATATTATTGTTTGACTACGTACCATCAACTGAATCCTTCCGTTATTTCTATTTCCAATATCTACAGTTACGTATACGTCGTTTCTAATTCAATAGTTCAACTTTAATTTATATTTAAGACGTTTGCTTGGAATGGATAATGTCGCCAATCAAATTAAACATACCAAATTGTCAATGTGATGAGATTACCAAAATCGTGACTTGTGATGCATTCAGTAATGCTGATTCGATTCTATATGGGTAAGTAACGCATTCATTCATTGAATTGGAATAAATAACAAATCTGCCCTCATGGAGAGTTGAGTTATTGTAGGAATGGAAGAAAGTATAATCACCTATCCAATTCAACGTGACTAACATGAGATTGTATGTAAGACATGCATTCAAATAATTTTGTCAATATTATAAAAAAACGGCTCTACCATGTTTTTTCGAAGTGGAAATTCGCGCAAGCTTCTTGCAACGCATACAAGTAGGATATATAGAGCTAGTAGTTCGTAAACATAAGTGGTAAAAGTTTCCAAATATCTTCCATTACTCGCCACTTAATTACCAGATACGTATGTTGAGAGCGATAGTTGGGAATATTACGTATTTTACTTCAGGCTGATCATTCCCATATCTTTAATATATTAGGTACATGAAAGATACATATACAGCCTGATAGTTATTGTTTGTCATCGGGAGTACGTAGGATGTGTTAAATTGCTTTGAACTATTTCGTATGGACCATATTTTGTTGCACAGTACTACAGGCTAGTTCGATCAATCACTCCATGCATGTGAGATCCATAAGATCTTATACATATGTACATATGAACAGGGTTCTTGATCATAGAAGTTATTCACACAAACATTTTCCACAATGGATCACCTGGATTAGAGTAAATGAAGGGCTAAGAGCGCACTATATATGGCAGCCAGCAAGTAGCTAACTTTGATTACAATTTTGTAAGCAAATGCAGGGAAGATAAGATTGTACATCTGGTTTAGTAGTGTTTACTCCAATTAGGTCTGAGAAGCATTGTTGTAAATTAAACAAGTATTATTCCACTACATTGATCCCTACCATCCAATCATTGTACGTGCTCATAAAATCGACTCTTCAAGCTATATTAATATGTATCATGCATAAAACCTGATTAATGTTAATGGATTGATGAATCTCGACAAATGAAAATAATAACTTACACAATATGAATGTGATCAAACCAGGGCACAACTGGATTCTTTGGACATCTCCATCCTCCAGTTTTCCCTCAACTTTCATGATATTTTGTATCTCTTTCTGCCTCTATATCCAGAATGATCAATAGGGTCCCTCGAGTGTTCCATCCAAATCACATATAGCTTGCTTAGCTCAAATTACGTGTGTCTTTTGTGTCTATGTGTGCGTAACACGTGCAGTGAAGCTAGCTCATTGATTGTTTTCATATATAAAGCTAATTAGCTTACCCATCAAAAATTTATGTGCAAAATCGAAGTGAGTATATATATCTGAAAAGGTTTGGTTACCTCAATGTTTCATACATATGTATAAATGTGATGACCTAATTTGAGTGCTGTTGTAATATTACTGATCACTAACGTGTCTGTCATGTGGTTGCGTTAGTCTCCTGGCCACTTGGAGCCTATAAATGGACCACTTATATAACTAACAAATTAATTCCCATAGCATATGCAAGAGGATTAAACTAGTGTATAACGTACTTAATTTGCCATTTTGGGGTCCGTGATGTTATTGTACGTTGCTTGTATTATATATAAGCTTGTTGTAATTCATTAGGTTAATTTGTTTTTTGTGTGGAGTCTCATAGGCTCAGAACATATATATAGTCGATGGAATTTAATCAATTAATTAATGTAGTTAGTTAATTAAATAGTTAGAGAGATTATTAAGGTGCTACATTGGTTAAGATGCGGCAATCGTCACCAACTCCTGGACACAGTGACGTTTGTGTATATCGGAAGGGATCGCTATAATTAATTGATTAAATCCTCCAATTCCTTAATTGATTGTTAATTAATTTAATTAAACTGACTTTAAAATCATTTTGAGATGCCAAAGTTTTTACCCCTTTGCAACCCAACAAATGATCATTTTAGTTGTTTTAGGCTCTTTTAGCCGCCCAATAACTAGGTTTCTTGTCTTATTGTTCCCCGTAATAAGCCTGACATGATTAGCTTAACAAGATTGCAAACATGTTGCGTAGATCGTTTTAGTCTTTGCATGGGTTTGACCAATAAGTTAATTAACTAATATATATCATTACCAAAAATTCTTACTTAGACGGTGAAATCTAACGATTCTATTATGTTTCGTCTCCTAAGTACACCTTAGATGACGAAAATTTATTTCGTCGCCCAAGACAAATTTTCGTCATCTAAGTTATATCTTAGATGAAGAATTATGTCATTCGTCGTCTAAATATGTCCTTAGACGACGAATTACATAATTCGTCGTATAAGTTCAACATCTTAAACGACGAATTATATAATTCATCATCTAAATTTAAAATCTTAAATGATGAAAATAATATTCGTCGTTTAAGATATCACTTAGACGACGAATTATATAATTTGTGATCTCTTAGACGACGAATTACATAATTCGTTGTCCAAGTGATCTCTTAGACGACGAAACTTTTCACTTAGACAACGAATTATTTCAACTAATCAATTACACATACAATTAAGCTTAACGTACAATTAGCTTAAACCATTACGTACCTTAACAATTAAATATACAATTAACTTAATCTAACATTTTTCAACTAATCAATTAAACATACAATAAGCTTAACATATATAATTAGCTTAACAATAAAATAATTAATTGTTAAGCTAGCTAATTTGTTGTATAAGTAGTTGAAATTATATATATAATATTTAAATGCATCTGAACTTAATAATATAAAATATTAGCTAGATTAATTATAGTACGTATATTAAATTATAACATATTAACTTAATTGTGTTATGTAATTTAATAATATATATAGTATATTTGATTAATTAATTGATTGAAAAATTATATAATATGATAATTAACTTACGCATAAATATGAACAAGACTTAGATACAGTTGGCGAATAGAAGTGATGAGAGGTATATGGACTAAATCAGAGAGTTTATGTTGTTTGCGATAGAACATGGTCAAGGAAAAAAATGTTATGTTTAGGTGTCCGTGCAGAAAATGTCTTAACAATCAATTTGTGGAGATTAATGTTATGTCTCAACATTTGTATGACCACGGTATGATGTGAAGTTACACTACATGGAGTGAGCACGGTGAAGTAGTATACTTTAGCTCATGATCAGACTTCAGCTCGTAGTATAGTTACCATGATGCCTCATCCAGCAGTAGGGACATCCCTTCTTGGAACCACACTGTGGATTTGGTCCATTATGCTTTTACGAAATTTAGTCATGGTAGACACCAACATGAAGAGGGAGGTTACGATATTCCTCATTATGACCCAGACCCTACAGGCTTGGCCACTCACTACTGAGATGGATAAGTACAACATGATGCTACTTGAAACCCAGACCTCGGTGTACCCTGGATGTCCAGAGATTGTGTAGCGATATATAACGGAGGAAATTCAAATAAAAGTGAAGAACAAAATTTCAGACCGTGCTTTTGACGAAATGCAGGAGCATATATGTAAGTTGCTTCCTAATCATCACAAACTTCCAAAAACCCATTATAATGTTAGAAAGATCTTGAGCAGTCTCGACCCAAAGCACAAGAAAATTTACCCCTGCATAAATGATTGTGTATTGTTTTACAAAGAGTATGCACATTTGGACTATTATCCTGTATGCAACCAGTGCAGATATTTGAACCGGAGAAATAAAAGGAGTTCGAAGAAGCAAATTCCTGTGAAGGTGCTTCGCTATTAATCTTTGATTCCCAGATAACAGTGTCTGTACATGTCTCTATACACAGTAGAGACGATATGATGGTATGCAAAACAGAGAATAAATGACGATGTGCTCAGACACGTGGCAGATGAGGAAGCCTAAAAATATTTTGATAGAGAATTTTAAGACTTTACAGCAGAGGTTTGAAATGTTAGAAATGTTAGACTCAGACTTTCTATAGATGGATTCAATCCTTGTTATAATAATAGCACTGCCGTCAGTACTTGGCCAGTTATTCTCATGTCATACAACCTGCCTCCGTGGATGTGTATCAATAAGAAATTTAATTTCCTTACTCTACTAATTTTAGGTTCTAAATCTCCTGGCAAGTGTTTAGATGTGTACCTCAGACTATTGATTGACGAGCTAAAACTATTGTGAGAAAATGGAGTCCCAACTTATGACAAGTTTACTGACACAATGTTCATAATGAAAGCAGCCATAATGTGGACAATCAACAATTTTCCAGCATATGGGATGTTGGCATCTTGTAGAACCAAACGATACAATGTTTGTTCTGTCTGCTTGGACAACGTCAACTCTAGTTGGCATGCGGAGAATATGTGTTACATGGGTCATTATAGATGACTTCCTCATGATCACCCGTGGTGACAGGATAAGGAATATTTTGACGAGACAATAGAGAATAATACTAAACCCCGACAATGGTCTGGCAAGAAGATTTTTGAGAGGTTAAAAAACTTCTATTTTTGTGTGTTGACCAATTACGCAGATGTGAAGAAACTCAATCCATACCCTCCACACGATCTTAGCTATTGGCATCACATAAATAGTTTCTTTGAACTGCCTTACTAGTCGAAGTTGAAACTTATGAACATCCTAGATGTCGTGCACGTAGAAAAGAATGTGTGCGACAGCGTGGTGAGAACAATTCTCGGTATTAAGTTGAAGAATAAATATACTTCCAAAGCGCAAAAAGATCTGGAATCTATGAATTTACTCCGCCCCTTGTGGTTAAAGAGGGATAGAAGAGGAGTGTACGTCAAGATGACAGATGCACCTTATACAGTAAAGTCGACACTAAGGGGTTCTTTATTCAACTAGTTTAAAAGTTTTCATTATCCGTCTAATAATGCAACGAATATATTTGGAGCAGTCAACGTTGAGCAACACAAGTTCATTGGCCTAAAGACTCATGACTATCACGTTATACTGCAACATCTGATTCTAGTGGTAATTTGACCATATTTGCCTCGTGACGTCGTCAAACCAATAGTAGCATTGTGTAGATAGTTGCAAAGGTTATGCACTAGAGAGTTGAAGAAGTCAGGTGTGGTCGAATTACAATACGAATTGTCCACATCCTTTGTAAATTAGAGAGGATTTTCTCCCCTGTTTTCTTGGACATCATGATTCACCTCATGATCCACCTTCCATAACAAGTGTTATTTTCTGGTCTGGTCCACTACACTCGGATGTATCCTCAAGAAAAGTATAATTAATTATAACAGTTTTTCATCATTTAAATATATTATTGTGTTTTTACTATTCGTCAAATAATTAATTGTATCATTTTGTAGACAACTTGGATAGTATAATAAAGGATTTGTCAAAAATAAATCTGCCCTAAATGGCTCCATAGATGAGACATACATAATGCATGAGTGTGTTACCTACTGTAATAGGTACCTCAATGATCCAGTCCAGACTACCGCCTCCAATCCAAATGCCTGCAATAATATTTTAGTCGTCACAGATATTGTACAACCGTTTAAAGGAGTATTAAACGAAATATTAACTAAAGAAGAACTTATTGAAGCGCATTGGATAGTGTTACGAGACTGTGACGAGGTTGACCCGTACATGAAAGGTTACAGGGAGAAAATTTAGAGAGCCAGACCGGACAAGAGTCATAACAAGGTTGAAAAAGTGCTTAAGAAGAAGTCCCCAGATTATTTCCTCTAATGGGTACGTATGTTTAATTAATTTAAACTATGAATATAGGTTTGTGATTTTTTTTAAATTGAGAAATCCGGATGGAAATAAGTGCCCACGATAAATTCGAATGACATTTGGTGCATGTTTGTTTATGCGAAGTGTTTTTCCTTAGTTTGTGCATCCATATTTTTAGTTTTTTTTAGGGAAAACTATGTAAAATTTCGCTAGAAATTAAATACACATTCATACATCTTCTTCACATTTTTGCAGGTGATCGATCTAGAAAAATTTGGTAACCACGAGGGGTGGTGGTCATGAAAAAAACACTTATTGGCCTATAAACCGGTTCAACACTATATTTACCCCAGATATTTTATCAACGGTGTAAAGTTTCATTCATTGAACTAACATGATCAAAGGAAGAAGAACACAAAAATAGTGGGATTGTGGTTGGGGAAGACGTTGATGTATATTACAGGGTTCTAGTTAATGTCGTTCAGCTACTTTACAAGAATGATATCAATGTTTTTCTATTCAAGTATAAATGGTTCAAGCGTATGAATGAATATCTGGGGTTTTTATCAGTTGATACAAACTCAAGCTGGTATGAAGATGAGTCATTCGCTCTTGCCACCTTAGTTAGCCAGATGTTCTATATTGATGATCCAAAAGCTGGTGAAGGTTGAAAAATAGTAAACCATATGTCTCACCGAGGAATATGGAGTGCCACAACACTTGAAGGGATGTTGACAACTGACACTGAAGCGCATAATGTCGACAATGTATATCAAGAGCCTAATACTTCTTTCACTCCCGATATAAGGGATCTAATTCGGTCTAACAAACACTTATTCATGCTTGATGGTGCCAAAGATCTTACTCAAGAGGAGATTAACGAGTTAGAGAAGAATACAGCTGAAGATGAGCTGGAGGATGACGACGTCGGATACGATTCAGATGATGAGATTATGATGATGAGGAGCATTCAGTAAAGAGTGAGGATGATGATTCAAACGATGATGATTATGATGAGGAGGAGTGATTGATAAATTAAATATACTTAATACTCAATAATAATTATGTAATAGATGGAGATAATTTGATCGAATTTCAAACTTAATTAATAAATTTATACGTACGCGCGTAGCATAATAAGCGCAATAATTAATTAATTATATATTAATTAAGGCGCATAAATTAAAAGAGGTTTATTAAAAATGTACTTATGTACGTTTGCATTACTTATGTCTTACATGAATGACTTAGAATAGACAAATGCAAGATCACATTTTAGACGATGAAATCATATGATTTCGTCATCTAAGACTTAAATGACTAAATTACATAAGTTCGTTGTCTAAGGTTTGACTTAGACGACGAACATATATTTCGTCGTTGAAGATCAACTTAGACGACGAAAATTATTTCATCGTCTAAGTAAATATACAAACCCTAAACCCTAATCCCTTTTCCCTAAACCCTAAAAGTTTTGGACGAAGAAAGTAGTATATTTCTTCGTCTAAATCACACTTAGATGACGAAATTGTACCACTTTCGTTGTCTAAGTAGATTTTCACAATCTGACATCTATGAGTACGAGTATGTGTACCATGTTAGATTACAGATTATATTCGTCGAAGGCATAGAGTAAACAATTCTTGGACTGTGGATGTTGGTGGTTCGAAAATCAGAGTTACGAATATTCGTATATAAACGTTTCTGTTTCGTTGAAATTTCGATTTTATACTTGACTACACTGATAAAACCCTTAACGAATTTCGTATTGAACGAAAATTTGACTACTTATGTACATATGAAGTGGTAAGTGGTGATGAATATATCTAATGGTTGTTTTGTCCAAATTAAATTTCGTGAATATGAATGTAGAGTAAATACAGACATAGGAACACTTAAGTTATACAACAACAGTAGATGTATAACACGTATTAACTCGTCAATCTATTTTTTAAATCAATTTTACTTTAATTTATATCTAAATGACATTTAAAGTTTCGATGTAAGCTAGTGACCGGAAATGTGAAATGGTTTTTATAATTAATAATATTTACGATCGTTTCCATCTTTTAAATTTTTGTCAACATTAACAAATTAAATTGTAATGATCGAATACTAAACTCTACCGAATTAATTGGCGTAAATTATTTTCTAAAATATTATATAAATGTAATGGTTACATCTGAAGGCTAATATTTTTAGGCAGGTAGCCAAAATTCTTTTTTTTTAATTATCTAAAAAATTTTTAATAAATTATCACTTAGACGACGAAACCTAGCCGTTTCGTTGCCTAGGTGTCTTCTTAGACGACAAAATCATATAGTTTCGTCATCTTATCCCAAAAATTTGACGGTTTTTTTTTGCGCCAATTTTTTGGTGGACATTTTTTAAAAACGACTTAGACGACGAAATACGTATCATTCGTCGCCTAAGTCAATCAATATGAATCAATCTAGGAATTATTTTCCCAAAATTGGATCCGGACCCTTAAATTTCCTCTCTCTCTCTCTCTCTCTCTCTCCCTCTCTCTCTCTCTCTATATATATATATATATATCCTCTCGGCCTCGTTCTCTCATCGCCTCCTTGCTCGCCGCCGCCTCTCCTCGCTGGCCACCACCTCTCCTCAACGAGCTTCAGTAGCTCTCTCACTTGCCTCTGCCTCTCCTCCCTCTCCTCACCACAACCACACGCACCGTCGACGCTAGCTCCTCTCGGTCAATCTCTCTCTCTCTCTCTAACCATATATATTAATATATATATATATATGAATTTTGTGAATTTGTTGAATTTAGATATATATAACTATGACGATGAATATATATATATATATTTGTGAAGTTGTGAACTTGTAAATTTGTGAAATGAATATATATATTGAATGATGTGAGATTGTGAATATGTTTGATTTGTTCGATGAATTTTGGGTGGAAATTTGTGAATTTTTAGGAACATGTAAATTTGTTGAATTTGTAGGATGAATTTTTGATGCCGATGAATATCTAATGAATATATATATATGGATGAATATGTATATGTTGAATTTTGTGTGTATATATATTATGAATATGTTGAAATTTGTTATATTTGTTGTATTCAAATTAGTTGGATTGTGTATTGTTAAATTGCTGAGTAAATGTTGTTAAAATTTGATTTTGTACAGCTTAATCAAGATGTCCTCTGGTGGTAGGAAGAGGTGCATTGCAGTAGAGAAGGCTGTTGAATTTCAATCCATTGGATGACATATGGGTTGAGGTCAAACCTCAGGGAGACCGTTACAGCTTCTACGAGTTCTGCGGCTCATTCGGCTCCAGTGCCTTCTCAGCCAATACCGAATGCTCCAACTGAAGTGGCGATTGAAGATACAGAAGATCTTGTGATTTTTTCTTCGGTGGCAGCATTACAAAGTCTCCAAGAATCTGTCGACGATTCTATGCACTATAGCGCCTGACGCAAGACCAGGAGAGAGCTCTCAGACCTGGTTCCCAAATGCACTCGGGGACTTGGGAATGGAGCTAAAGGCGAGCGGATAGTGAAGTCAATGGGAAAGAAGATTGAGGTGTCATTCGACGAGTTCACCAGAGGCCCTACGATCAAGGAGCTGAGCAGTTTGTGCTTGCACAACATCGAATCAATTATACGGAACAACATACGTATGATTGCCCCTTCTTGGAATGAGCTGCCCCAATCCGAAAAGTCTAGGGTGTACCGCGAACTCTCGGTAATAGGGTCTATTGAATTTTATTTACTTTTATAATTAATTACAAAACAAAGAGGCATGAGGTCAATGAATTTAATTTTAATTTTTTTTTATTCTAGGTACATTTTGATTATGAAGGCAGACCGAAGATGTGGGAGCACATAGAGGATACGACTATCCGCATTTAGAAAGATTGAAAGTACGACCTTCACAAGTACTACAAGCAACACGACGCCTCACCTACCCCAGAAGAGTTGCGGACGAAAAGGGAAGACGAGTGACAATGGTTGGTCTGGCACTTTGAGTCCGAGAAGTTTAAGGTTCGTCTTCATTTTCTTTAATGTTATGAAAATGGATAATTCTTACTTTTAAAGATTTATTTATTATTTAATATTCTTCGTTGTGAAGCAGATAAGGTCAGAGGCCAACAAGGCTAATCGGGAGAAGCAGACCGACCACCATATTTTGGGCTCCAAAAGGTTCATACACATGGGAAAGGCTAACAAAGATGTGGGTTCGAAACATTGTTTTCTGGATGCTAGAGCGTCTGCTTATGTCAAGCCCATGCAAGTAAATGCCGCGAGTGAAAGTGGCATAAGTAACTATTTTTTTCGAAATTCATTGAATTTAATCGTAATTTCAAAATTTATTAAATTTAATCTTACGGTAATTGATTTGAACCAATTGAATTATAATTAGAACATTTAATTAGGTGGTGCTCTTGGAATTTGTTTTAGTTTGCTAAATTATGATTCTGAACTTGAGAAATCCGGATGGGAATTGTTGCCCACGGTTAATTTTTTATGTTGGAATTGGTTATTCGAAGTATTTTCTTTCGTGTTGGTTTTTGGGTTTCCTTCATTTTTAGGGGAAACTATGCCAAATTTTGTTTAGAAATAAACATTTATATATTGTTCACATGATTAATTTCAGGAGAGGTTGATACAAATAGCACAGGAGGAATTAGCATGCGCACAATTGCAAAACCCATAGATGATGCTTGAAGAGCTGCCTCCTCTATCGAAGGAGACTCAGATCATTATTGCTGATGTAGTTTTCGGCCTCCAAGCTGGGAAGGAGGTTCGTGGGCTTGGATGGGGGGTCGATCGAGATTTAACCCAGCCATCTGCATCTGCGTGTAGGTGCAGTGCAACGAATGCAGATGCGGTTTGAGTTTCCCAGGAGAAGGCTCGATCAGCCCGGGAAGAGGCCAAATCGGCTCGGGAGGAGGCTCAAACGGTCCAGGATGAGTTTTGATCGACTAACACTCATATGAGCTTTGTCCTCAAGTTTCTCGAGTCAATGGGCATGCAACATCCGCCCCAGAGTCAACCTCCCACACCTCATGGGCATGACGACGACGACGACGATGCGAGCAGCGGCGGAGGCATCGGCGAGATCTATACTACTGGTTTAGTTTCGTAGTTTATGTATATTTCGATCGATGTACGTACGTACACTTTTTATGCACACATTTTTATATTTAATATATTCAATGAATATTTTATTAAATTTATTAATAATTAATTTTTAATTTGATTTTTAATTCTAAAATAATTATTAAAAATAATTTTAAAATTGAACTTAAAAGACGAAACAAGAAAAATTCGTCGTCCAGGTTCAATAACTAAGACGACGAATTATTCGTCATTTAGGTGTTATACTTTAGATGACGAATATTGATATTCGTCGTCTTAAATGACAAATATGCTTCGTCGTCTAAGTGATATTACTCAGACGACAAATATCAATATTCGTTGTCTAAGGTGCATCTATGACGACGAACAGTTTTGTTGTTTTTTTTTTTCAGAAATATTTCGATTTCTAAGTACAAAGGCGACGAAATATATTACTCCATCTAAGGTGCTACTTAGACGACGAAATAGAAATTTTTTGTCGTCTAAGTTCTTAGACACGACTCTTAGACGACAAAATCTAGGTGACAAAATTATATCGTCTAAGTACATTTTTATGATAATTTAGCAAGCTTGTGACAAAAAAAAATTAATCACAAAAGATCGATAGAACAGATCTTCGAAAATCAACACAATTAAATATTTACTGAGACTTGTAAGATAAAATGTCATCGAAAAATGGTTTACGTACGATTGCACAACCAATACAATTTATTTTCAACATACATAATTGGTATGCTCTCCCTAACTCATGGAGTTATGCTTCTTTGAGAATGCCTAGCTTGTCTCAAGCGGAATCTTGGTTGGATATATCATATATATAAACATTTTCGCAGTCTTCTTTGTTTGGCAATGTTCTTTTTGAAGTCATAAGTTCATCTTAACGAATAATATATAATTCTTGAATCATTACTATAAATAACACGCAAGTATGTTTATATATATCTCCTCAGAATTGAATGGTCGTAGTTTATAACAAAAACGTGTAGAAGGTCAAGAAGCTCAACTCATACTAATCGCCTCAAGGACCAATTAAACAACACACACATATGTGGGTCGATTACAAGTACTTTAAGAGAAGGAAAGAGCAGGAAGGGTAACGTTGGACTACGTACTTTTTATGAAGCGACGTAGGAAGTAATTGGTCCCTCAAGGACCTTAACGCGATATATAGTATTTTTGAGACTATTAATGTCTTCTACGTCGCCTCAACGACATTAAAACGACGAAGGTAAATATCTTCTGTCACTTGGAAACTGTTGCCCGGTAATATAAGTATGGCCAAATTGTATTAATCTGGTACTAAACTACTTAGTTGCGGGCTTAGGATGAGATTCTTTAAAGAACAAACTAGTGGTTGGTTTTATAAATGGACTATTAGCTGGTACGGTGACCTAGCTGTAGCACGATCGATCAGTGACGACAAATTCAAACTTTGGTATGTGGGGGATGATCGATTTGGAATATAACTGGGACTTAATTAGGCGTAAGGAATAATAAACTCGGATCAACTTACATATGGAAGTGTATTTTTGTATGATTGTGGAAAGTCGATGTGTGTTCTTTTTTAGTACTTGTAATCGACCCACATATGTGTGTGTTGTTTAATTATAGATGTGCATGGGTTTCTTCTTGATCTCGAAAGGTTTCTATATTCGCGTTTAAGATCGATGCTATATATTATTAGGTAGGCTACACACATTAGTCCCTCCTAACATATTATTAAGGTATGAAAGTATTACAAGGGTTCTCTTACTACAATTACATGCATGGTAGTAACTAAAATCTAGCTAGAGAACGAGTTTGACATGCAGTCCATCATCATATGATGTGTTTTGGTTAGCTGAATTTGGAGAACACCCAAATCAACAAGGAAGCTAGCACACCAAACCCTAAAGTGGGTTGTTTCCAAACATCTCCCACGGAATTAAAAAGGGTGAGAACATTTTGTATGAGAGAGCGATTGCATATATAGCCAGGCAAAGCACATAGTCCCAACCAGACCATCTAATTAGATATAATTTTCTTTTTCCCGAAAGTGTACATATATAGCTAGTTCGCTACCAATTACTATTTATACAAAATCTATGTATGAACATGTAATGCAACCAATATATTGTGCAGAATGATGGGGAAGTGGACTATGATGTCTCACCCATTGAAGTTATTACTGGACCCCCTGCCCTATATTCACATAAACCCTATAGTCCTATACATACACATAACTTAAGCCTCATTGACAATGTCTACCTTTAATGGGATCGATTTTGCATCATCCTGCATCATGACTCGTTAAGCTTGTGTACTACTTAGTTATGGTTTTTGGGGATTATACCTTTAATTTCTTTTTCTTCCTCCATGATTTACTTCCTCTTTTGCTCTCTTGCTCGGTTTTACCCCACGCTAGGGTTTTTAGGGTTGCGGGGGACTTTGGGGTCGTTTATTAGGTAGGGGCAAGCTCTCTCCATCGTTTACTACTTGCTTGTTTCAGCTTCACACCCTCCGGTTCACGGAGCTTGTCATCAGTTTTCATTTACTCTTTGGTGCTACAAAAAAATCGAAGACAAAACTTTGCCATGACCGGTATATATTGAAAAGTGTGACGTCCGAGTGTGTATGTATGTATATGTATGAAGCTTTGTGCTATGGCCAGGACGTGTTTAACGTACTTTAGTCTAGGCTTATCCTATTCCCACCAGCACGATATTACCACTGTAACTCTTTCTTCTTCGTCCTTCTAGGTCTGGCTTTATATGTATATATGCATGTATGGACCAGCTCCAGCTACAACGAAATTGAATTACGTACAAATTAATTATGCTGCTTTAGCTAGGCTTCAGGCTTTTTTATGTTCTCAATCGAGCGAGCGAGAGGGAATTGAAGAAGAGGAAACAATGTAATGGATCGATCGAATGAATTAGCTAATGATCGAAAATGAGGAAAGGAAAGTCTAAAGATGCATGATCGATCATGAATTTTTTATATTGATCGGTGCGATGATAGTTGTGTTTGGGATATATCATGTCTATATATATAGGACCACGCCTTCTCTGGAAAACTTGAATCGAATGGACCACTGCAGCTGCATGCAGCTGATAGCGTTCACAGAGAGATAGAAATCGAGAGAACCAGATCGATGGTGGGATCGAAATATATATAGAATATATATAGACAGATAGATCCTAGTAAGTGTGAAGCTTCGCACTGAAAGTTCGGTGTGAAATTCAATTTTACATAAAATCGACGAAATAATTTGATCATTGAAATCAATCACCTTTTAGATACATATGAAATGATCGTGCTTGCAAAATTTTAGCCCAATTGGGGATGTTTTGACCATTCGATCACACGTTCAAAATTTGAGCTAAATCAGACAACCTATGTATATTGTTAAACAATGCGACGATCAAATAGTTAAAATATCTCCGATTAAGTTGAAATTTTGCAGGCACGATCCTTGCATATGTATCTAAAAGATGATTGATTTCAATTATTGAATCACAATGTCGATTTTATGTAAAATATAACTTCACACAGAAATTTCAGTGCGAACTTATATATAGATCAAACAATTATCGATATCTAGTTGGCGGCTATTAGAGCAGCTGCACCGGCACCGGCACCGGGTCGAGCAGCTCGAGCAGCTGCAAAACGGCGGGCCCTCATCTCCGGTAGCACAAGCAGCTCCAACGCGGACGTGCAGCGGTGACGTCCTGCTCCGGCGACCGCTCGTTGACCGGCGCCAAGAACAGCTGCACGAGCAGCTCCTGCTCAACCTCCTGCACGAGTTGTGCTTGTGGAGTCCACGCACATGGGTGACGCCAGCCAATTTGTTTTTTATTCCTACCTGGCGCGTGTACAAGCCAATGGGGATGCGCCACGTGTCAGGCCGGATGGATAAAAATCTATAACGGTCAGATTGATCTGGACCGTTTGTTTCAAATCAAAAATTCTGATTGGACGGCTGAGATTCAATTGAAATGGCTATTTCTAAATTTTCTGCCATTTTGTAAAATAAACCCTAAAAAATTGTAAAAAAATCCCAAAAAAATTCAAAAAAAATGCAAATAACACCCTATAATTTTTCTATAAATACTACATCAATTTTATTCACATCTCACACAAATTTGTGCACAACAAATTTATCCTCTCCTTCCTATTCTCCTTCATCCTTCTCTCATCCCTTTGAATTTTAGTTCCCAAAAAATGTCCAATTGGCTTGATTCAGAAGATTTGCAACTTTGTATTTCTTATTGTCGTATTAGCGTTTGCCCTATTACCGGCAACATGCAAAAATTCGACAAATTGTGAAAAAAAGTCTATGTCGATTATAAGGAAAATTGGGAGATTGCGCATGGTGAATCAAGGCCGGAGCCTAGGACCCAAACCGCGGTTTCTTCTCGTTTTACAAAGTTGAAGCCGAGTTTTAGGTCTTGGGGTGCTGCTCTTGCATATGCACGAAGGAATGCACAATCCGGCTCAAATTTGCAAGATGAGGTAAGTGTTAATAGTTTTGTCATAAATTATTTATTACATGTATTTTAATCAATGTTGACATCTCCATTTCCTAGATATTATTTTGACATATAAATTTTTTGCACCTTAGATAAGAAAAGCTCAATCATGGTACGTGGCACAAAAAAAGAAACAGTTAACCAAGTTTGAATGTTGGGAAGTGATGAAGAACTATCCAAATTTTTGGGCCGTCGAACCTAGTATACCACCTCTTTCATATTCTAACTCTGCAACTACTCCTCCTTTTACCTCAATGCCTCCCCCCGTCAACGTGGAGGATGATGAAGTCATTGCAACACCACAAAGCAACGAAGAAGAAGTATACTCTAGTCCGGTTAGACCAATCGGAGTGAAGGCAGCCAAGAAAGCTAAAAGAAAGGGGAAAAGAGCTATGACATCTTCAAATGAGGTAAGAGATGAGGTTTTGAAAACCATGATGGAAAATCAAAGAATGCATCTCGCCGGGCAAAAAGAAAGTGATGCCACTGAGCTAGCTTTATACCAAAAACAACTCGCCCTTAAGGAGAAGGACTACAAATTGTGGGCCGAAGCGGAGGATTCAAGGATTATGACAATGGATACCGATGCTATGACCCCCAGATCGAAGAGGTATTTTTCGAAGAAAAAAGAGACTATCCTTAAGAAAATGGAGGAACAGGAAGGAGATGGTAGCGATGAAGCATTTTCAAATTGTTATCGCCCACTGTTTCAATAGTTTGGTATTTGTTTGCCATTATGAAATTATGTACTTTAAATTTCCAATAATTTTAGGCTTTGATTGAAATTATGTTCTTTAAATTTTCTAGTAATAAAATGCACTTTTTTTATTCCATCAAATCTCACGCACATTACAATAAAATATAATGACTTAAAATCAAACACACATCACTCAAACAACCAAAAGGAAAAATAAATAAAGCAAACATGTTGCACACCACACTTAATTAAAATTACACACATATAAACATCATTTAAAGTCGTTCGCCGGTCTCTAGATACCAGTTGTGCTTAACTAAGTCATTTTGCAACTCTCCATGGATGTACGCAGATTGGATATCTACAACACGGTCGGCAAATCGTTGTTCATTTTGTCCATCCCTTCCAACAGGCTCAAAAGGAATACGATTACCTTGTTCATCCACTGGTCCATTATAAACTGTGAAAGCAGTTGATGGGTTTTGTAGTATCTTTTTCTTCCAACTCCTCGAACTCCTCCTCCACAAATTCTTCTTCGACAATCATGTTATGCATTATAATGCAAGCCAACATGATGCTCTTCAATGTCGATTGGTGATGACACCTAGCTGCATGCCGAATAATTCCCCAACGAGATTGTAAAATCCCAAAGCACCTCTCTACATATTTGCGGTATGCCTCTTGTTTATTGGCAAATAGTTTCTGTGGAACCTCTTGGGGATTGGAGATTTTTTTCACAAACGAGGAGTACCTGAGATATATACCGTCAGCTAGATAGTAAGTATTGTGGTAAGTCATACCGTTGACTTTATAAGTTGCACTCGGACTGTTTCCAGCAAGGAGCGAATCGAATATGTCAGATTGGTGGAGCACGTTGATATCATTTTGTAATCCGGGTACCCCAAAGAAACTGTGCCATATTCACGTGTCATATGAGGCCACCGCCTCTAAAATAATAGTGCCCGAGAATGCCCCTTGCCAAGCTGCGGGGCAGTTCTTCCATTCCTAGTGCATGCAGTCAATGCTTCCGATCATACCAGGAAATCCACGATGCCTTGCTCTCTTTAGAAGTCGGATTATGTCTGTGGCATTTGGAGCGCGGAGATAGAGGTCATCATAAAGCTCGTATATATGCATACACCACTTCTTCATGCATTGTAATGTTATGGATTCGCCCATTCTTGTTATTTCAGCACACTGATCTGCGGCTGCGTCGTACGCCAACATATGAAGAGCGCCAGTCATCTTTTGTTGTGGAAGAAGTTCAACCAATCTGGTGGCGTCAACTCTTTGGTGCCAAAATTGGTCGTGGTTGCAGAGATCCGTCATTATACGGTTGAATAAATTCGTACTCATTCGGTACCTTCGACGAAAGGCTTGTTCATTGAAGACGGGGAGTTCGATGAAATAATCCTCCATCAGATTATGTCCCCTTGACTCCCTCATTATTTCTTCATGTGGTCGGCGGCGAGGTGGTTGATCATCGAACATTGTATCGACCACGACCGCTTCAGTGATGAAAGCATTAGCAATTTCGACATTTCGTTGACGTTGCTGTCACCTCCTCCGGAAAAAATTCTCAAAACTAAAAGGATTCATCTTATCGGAATGTAGAATATATGGTTGGAAATGTGTGAATGAACGATGAGCACCGATCAACAAATATATAGCCGAGTGTAGATATTCTGATTAGATAAGATGATGACACGTGTCGGCTTTCAATTGGTGGGAAATCTCTTCGGGAATCTTATACCAATTATTAGGACGATAACGATACGTGGACATGACACGTGTTGCATCGTGATTGGTTGAAAATTTTATCGAAAATTTTGTACAATTATTTACCTGATAACGTTCTGTCGGTGTGACACATATCAACTCGCCATTCGTCGAAAATCTTAACCGAAATCTTATTCAATTATTCATATGACAATGACACGTGTCGTTTATGGATTGGTTGAAAATGATTCAAAAAAAAATTAATAAAAAATTTAATTTATAAACAGTAATAACACGTGCTATTTTTTGACATCCTATTTGATAAACAGTGACCGCTCCATCTCAAACAATGCATGTTTCTCCTCAGATAATACAAACAAGCTCGTTTCACCGCGGGTGCTCTTATGTATGTCTTTTATGCATCTTCGATCATTGTCTAGATAGCTCCCGTGTTGAAAATGATCCAAAGTGAAATAAAGGTGGTTCAAGGCGTGCGGCATCGAAAACCCATTTATTTCCGTTCCAGAATCCACCGTGTGGCATCGAACACTGCAGAAGAGACTGCAGGGAGCATTTGATGACGAACAATCTGTACAACGACTAAATTTGTGGGACGAACTTAAAGTAGTAAGTGCTGCACTAACTGCAGACCTGCAGTGGGGAGATTACGAGATTAATTTAATCCCTTCTTTCGCTCATCACTTTAAGAAGTGTTAATTAGTTTTGTTTGGACTAAAGTAGTTCAACCCAATGTACTCTCAGGCCCGGCCCGCGTCATCTAATATTTCTCTATTTATATTTTGACAAGTCGGCGCCGAATTTGATATCGGAGAAAGAATTTACGGGACGAGGCATATGAAACCCGTCTCAAATCTCAAGTCTCAAGTCTCAACCATATATAGCAGATCATCGACTTCAACGTGACTAAGGTTGACGAAGCCATTAACAATAAAGTGTCAAAATTGGCTAGTCACGAAATAACTAACTTTTTAAGTAGCCTTCCCGTCATAGAATTCACAACGCTATTCTTTGGTGTTCTAGCTTTCCGTCTTCCTTCAACAACAGTTCAACTCAGAGACAGAAATTCTCTCTTTAGTTTGGTTGGTTTTTATTTTTGTATCGGAAAAAGAAAACAGCTCTCACGTGGGCCGAACACAGAACTCCAAGGTCGGAGACTTGAAATTGGGCCTTGAAGTAGAAGAGTGTAAACAAGGCCCAAAACCCGAATTGGTGCCCCTCAATATTTGGTGAGAAGGGCAGCCAAGCCTGAAGCCATAGAAGCAAAGCAGTGTTTTAGGGTTTTAGAGAGGAGAAGGCCAAGTCGAGAAAAGAGAGACGAGTTTTCAGTCAGCCATGGATTTCTCATCATCGCAAAGTGGATCTTCAGCAACCCAATTCAACCCTGACGCTTTTAAGAGCCAGTATCAGAGCCAACTCGCTCAGGCTTATGCCGAAGAGTTTCTCGAAGTATTAATCTCCTACCCTTCGTCTTTCTAATCATATTCATAAATATATGAACTTTATTCTGTGCGTGTAGTTTTTCAGTTAAAGATCGTTTTTTTTAATTACTGGTTCAGTAGGATCTGTACTTGAATAGTTGAATGTCTCCGCTTTTTGTGTCTGGAACTTGTTTGAGCTTTCCAGTATAAATTTTCAATACAATGATTGTTATGCTAGACTTTAGAATTTGCAATACCAAGTTTTAAGCTTTGATGTATTGGTTTTGCAACTTTACTAGTTTGTCAGGGACTTCAGAATGTCGCGATCATATATCTTAGAGTTTGACGTTTGCGCTATAAGTTAATTAGAATCAGAGGGGGTTGTTGTAGTGTAGCTTGTATATCTGTCAGTCTGAGGTATTGAGACACCTCATAATCAATGATAATTGTCCCAGGGTTGTTCTCATGCAGGGGAAGCAGCCACGAACTGTGTTTTTGTAGGTCCTTACATTCGGTCTAGCTCACTAGAACATACCTATAAACTGTTCATGAACTTGGGGAATCCTCTTTTTAGGAAAAATCACTCTTCCTGTTTCCCATTCTCGTTCCTTCACTTATGTGTCATCCTTTGTTAGAGTAGTGTGCTTCTGGATGATTTTCCTTGACCTTCATCATTGCATTGATGTGCTCCTTGATTATTTGTTGTGTATGCTTTTGTTTGCACCAACGAAGAGGATTGTAAGGGGAAGTACTGGATTTGGAGGGAGCCAGATGAAACAGTTGTTGGTTGGAACTTTGATTTTTCCCTCACATACTTCATTATTTCTTTAATATTCATCAATGTCATAGAATTTTCTTTTCATTTGATGAGGTACTGTGGTTTGATGAAATATGTGCTATTTTTTCAAGTGCTCAAAAATGCAATTACTAATCAGCGTGTCTATTTTGAGCCTTTGTTAGCTGGTCTCTCTTCGATGCTATGCTTACTGATTTCTTGTGTATTCTGATTTTTCACCATCTCCTTTTTCATCATGTAAAAGTTCAATGCCCCCTCTGAATTATTATCTTTGGCTCTCAACTGTTCTTCATTTGCTACACAGACCCTGAAGACGAAGTGCTTTGACAAGTGCATCACCAAACCAGGATCAAGTCTAGGCAGCGGTGAGAGTAGCTGCATCTCTAGATGTATGGATCGCTATGTTGAGGCCACCGGCATCATCAGTAAATCACTCTTTAGTGCAGCACAGCCGTAAAACTTAAAGGATTAAAGAGCTTTCACTGAGAATGTTGAAGATACAATTCATTAGGAACCAGTAATTGAAGAAGAGACTATGTTATGTATTCCATCCCAAAGATAAACATATTATTATGGGAACAACCGACTTAATCTCTTAACTTTGCTATTATCTGGACTTTTTATCTTTTAGCTATGCGGACCTTTCCTCCATGTGACTGCTATTAACAACAATCTAATCATTATGTTACAATTTTTTCATGTGATGGGCACCCTTTTCTTTTGTAATGGAACTTGAAAAAAAGCTCTCGAGCACAGTATTTCGACCCGCTCTCATCAAATCTGAAGCAGCATTTGATTTCACAAGTGAAAATCGTTTATGCCACATCTGTGTTTCTTCTTCCTAGCATGTTGTATTTAAGTTCTTCCATCACCGATAGTTTTGAGCTATAGATCTACATATCTAGTTGTTCATAGTATTTGGTGGCATATGTTTAATAAAGACTACGTACTCATGTTTGTTTGCTTATCATAGCCTTGACTTTTAGGGGGGTTATGATGTTGTCGGGGTGATGTCAATGAGAAACAAGAGTGGTTCGTAAGGAATGACGTTGCTATGGCTATGTCACTCTTGTGATCAAGCTCAAGATGTCATAAACTACAGGACAGAGGATACCTTGATAACGATTTGCTCCACAGATTCATAGAGGCCAATTTGCATGCCTCTTACTTTCATCCGAAGCGGTTGCGTATTTGATTTGACACAGATGAATTGATAACCTTTCTTTGCTGTCGATACAGTAGAGAATTCTATGCCACTTTCGTCTCCAACACATTCGATCACATCACTTCATTTGTGAAAAAAGTGTTCGAGGTTTTACACTAATTGACTCCTGACTTGTTCGGTGTGAGATTTGTACGAGTCTTTTAAAAAATGTAATTTGTGAGTAGTAAATCTTAGCTAATTATCAAATGTTTCTACATATTAAAATCTCTATTTATTGGAAGACGATACTTCAAATCTCTCAGCTATGGGTTTAAAGAAGGACCAGTGAAGTCTTGGACCCCTTCCACATGTCATCTTGCAAGCAATGAAATGGCAAGCTACTAATTAGTTAATTTCGTTCTAGTTATGCACGAAACTAGTTAACTTGTAAATTAAGTCTCATTTCATTTACATAAATTTTATGGTGTACGAAACTAGTTATTGTGTAAACTAAATTTCTTTTTATTTCGATAAATTAATGAGAAACAAATAGTAATTTTGGCTGGAAAAACATGTCTAGGGCTCTGCTAGGGTTTGAGAGCCGTCACTATGGCCATTGCTCCAACACTTTGCTCTTCCTCTGATCGTACATGTCAGCAACTCCTCCACCGACATCGAGAATCACTACCCTCGGGTGTGGTTTTTTCTTCCCCCAAATCCTCTCGGGGTTTCCGTTCGGAGTGGTTCGCCCTTGATCCTCTGAGATATTCGTTTATGCCGGTGCCGTCAGCTCTTGGAGGGCTAGGAGGTGATGGAGGTGGAGGAGCCACCGAATATTGCACCACCAGTAGCGGTGAGCGGTGCCATTGAGGGAACAAAGTGATCGTGTCCAATTTGGGTTCTGGTTGTTGAGGCCTGGTTGGTTTGTCTGCCTCGACATGCTTTTACGATGGTCACATGGTTTCTTGCACGCTTCATCTAAAGAGTTGCATTTCGATTTAGGTCCTGTTAGATCGTAGGATAAATTTATGTATATTATACCTTACATTTGTATTAATGTGACCAACTTTTGATAATAAAAAAATAAAAAAATGAGTGAAACAAATAGGGAATGGGCGAATTAAACACTGACCGCCCGTGACGGTGCACTTTGTATTTTAGTATCTTCTGAAAATCCTAGCTACAACCTACAAGTTTGCAATCTCTCCACCCATCATATCGCCATCCTTTGATCCCATGTCACTTTATGCAGTAGTTAAGCTTCTACTGTGTACCCCAAAAAATGTATTAAATTGATTTCACGATCACTATAAATAGGGGAACCAAGAGATTCACATTCCATCACAAACCTTCAATCTCACAATAAGCAATTATTCTTTGTTCTTAGCATAATGGCCACAGCAAAGCAACTCCTAACAGACCTCATCTCCGGCGTCAACCATGTCCCCTCAAACTACATTCGGCCCATCTCCGACCGTCCAAACCTGACCGACGTCCAGGAGTCATCACAGGGCTCCATTCCTCTCGTTGATCTTCAGGGCCTCAACGGCCCCAACCACTCTAACATTATCCAACAGATCGCTCAAGCTTGCCAAAACGATGGCTTCTTTCAGGCACGTACATATACATATATGTAACCCTAGCTATTATGTGTGCACGATCGAATGATCGAAGTTTAGAGCTTAATACTAATCTATTGTTGGATACTTTGTACGTTCAGGTTAAGAACCATGGAATACCAGAGGAGATGATCGATGGCATGCTGAGAATAGCAAGAGAGTTTTTCCGGTTGCCGGAGAGCGAGAGGTTGAAGATGTACTCCGATGACCCTTCAAAGACCACAAGACTCTCCACAAGCTTCAATGTCAAGACTGAAAAGACTGCCAACTGGAGAGACTTTCTCAGACTCCATTGCTACCCTCTTGAAGATTACGTCCATGAATGGCCGACGAATCCTTCGTCGTTCAGGTAAAAATTAAAAAATTAATGTTACAATCGTACGTTTGTATTTGCCTGATATAGCTTGTACATATTTCAATGTATATGACACTTAATTTGTTTTGATCATATATAGGGATGATGTGAGTGGTTATAGTACAAGTGTTAGAGGACTAGTACTGAAGCTGCTTGAGGCCATTTCGGAGAGTTTAGGACTGGAAAAGGACTACATTTTGAATGCTTTAGGCAAGCAATCTCAACATATGGCTTTGAATTACTATCCACCATGTCCAGAGCCAGAGCTTACTTATGGCTTGCCCGGACACACAGACGGTAATCTTATCACCGTTCTTCTCCAAGATGATGTGCCTGGATTACAGGTCCTTAGGGATGGCAAGTGGGTTCCCGTCAACCCCATCCCCAACACCTTCATTGTTAACATTGGTGATCAAATGCAGGTAAGATAACCAGAACTAATTTAGTTCGATATATTACCATATGTTTAAACATGTTATGTTTCACAAATCTGTCACAAAATTTTGTTAAATTGTCGGACAACATAACATGTCGAACTGTCTAGCAAGACATATACCAAATTTTGTGTAATTTATTCTGATTTTTTGTTTTGGCCCTATTTCTTGGTGATCAGGTGATTAGCAATGATAGGTACAAGAGTGTGCTGCACAGAGCTGTTGTGAACTGCAATAAAGAGAGAATATCAATTCCAACCTTCTACGGTCCATCATATGATGCCTTGATCGGTCCTGCCAAGGAGCTCATCACCCATGACCAACCAGCTACGTACAGAAACTTCACCTATGGAGAGTTCTACAAGAAATTCTGGGACAGAGGACTTGCAAAAGAGTGCTGCCTAGACTTGTTTAAATCCAGTTAATCATTTGGCAAGACTGCAATTTCAATGCTATATTTTAGGCTGTTTGCCCTTGTGCCAATTCTATAGTGCTAGTCTTTGTCAAATAGTGGAAAAGAAATATCTTTGTCCAATTTTTCTTTGGCTACGTACTCCAAATAAAATTTGCCTTTTCCTGCTAAGAAACTATTGAACACACAATTGGTGTGGATTATTACTATTAGTAAAAGTGAATTTCCTTAATATGATGTTCGGGTTTTCTTTGTCGTCTTCTTACCTTTTGTGCTTACCTAATCCAACTAGATATTTCTACAAGTCATCCTAGTTAAATCTCATGTTCATCTAACCCGCCTGTACTGAAAATGTGTTCGATCAACTACATGTGGCTATAGGCCGGGGCAAGTCTCAAAAGCCGACTTTGATTATGAAACGATGCAGTCAAGCCATCCAAATGGTGTACGTTAGGTTAATACAGAAATTCACATGAACATAGAACATTCTCATTTCCAGAAGCAAAAAATTCTTCATTCATAAAAAGTACGCCAAGAAATACCATCTGCAACTCTCTAATTGGTATACATTTGCAGAAAAGATTAGCAGCTAATATAGACTCACTCCCATTAAGGAAACTATTACTGTATGACTCTATTACCAACAAAAATCATATGAGAATTCTCCCATTAAGGAAACTATTACTGTATGACTATTACCAACAAAAATCATATGAGAATGGAGAGCTGGTAGGCGCACTACTCCACAATTTTGAGTGATATTTGAAAACCTCAGACATCCAAATTCCAAATGGTGTATGTTGCAATTTAAGATTTTATGGTGTTTCATATGCTGACTTTGAAAATGAATTCGAGCAGTCAACCCATCCAAACGTAACATACTAGTGGTAAGAAAGCTCCACATGGACAAAAGATATTCAACCTCATTTCCAGAAGCACAATATATATTTATCCACTAGTCCATGTTGACGAGGACAATAATTGAGAGTCGTAATAGAGCTAAACACCATGTTCAGAACCGTGTTGGAGTTAAACACCATCGATCTTCAACTCGATCTAATGCTTATATAAATTTATCGTACATAATAACTATGTATGTCAGTTATACACACTTTCAATTCTTAGGAGACCATTAGCAACATATATAAACCATCTGACAATGTCCACCAGCAATGAAGAGGCCAATCACTCACAATATGCTATGCAGCTAGTAAGTGCATCACTACTGCCTTCGGTGCTTAAAGCTGCCATAGAACTTGGTGTGCTTGACATAATACACAGTGCTGGCCCTGGTTCTCAGCTTTCAGCTTCCGAAATAGCGTCACATCTCCCCTCTCACAACAACGCTGATGCCCCATTAGTGCTTGATCGTATGCTTCGGCTTCTGTCTGCCCATTCCATTCTGACTTGCTCAGTTTCCGACCACCAAGATGATCATGTGAAGGTTTTGAGGCTTTACGGTTTGGGACCTGTTGCTAAGTACTTCATTCGGGACCAGGATGGAGCATCACTAGCAACTTTACTGAAATTTTGCAATGACAAAGTTAACAATGATAGCTGGTAAAATATACAACATTAACCACGTCTTTTAGTATGTGACAATGTCTGTTTCATTAGAGTAGAAAATATAGACAGAAAGTATTTTAGGGTAGAATGCAATACTTCATTCATTCCCAAATTGGGTATTTATACAACTTTACAAGACAAATTTTTAATAGAAAGGAATATCTACAGTAAAGAATGAATCAATTCTAATTACAATAAGAAACTAGAATATCTACAATAATACTTGTCAACGCTCCCCCTCAAGTTGACGCGTAGATGTTAATCATGCTTAACTTGACCATCCATCTATTGAAGGCTTCATGTGATAGCCCTTTAGTAAGCACATCAGCTAACTGCTCCTCAGACTACACAAAGGGAAACTGAATAATCTTCTTGTCAATGTTATCCCTTAAGAAATGTCTATCCACCTTCACATGTTTAGTTCTGCCATGTTGTACTGGGTTATGAGCAATCTCAACGACAACTGTATTATCACAATGCAAGTCCATAGGTTTCTGAAGCCTGAACCCTAACTCTTTAAGCAGATTCTTGATCTACAGTAATTCACATACTCCATTCGCCATCCCACGATATTCAGCTTCTGCACTAGAACGAGCAATTACATTCTGCTTCTTACTGCGTCAAGTTACCAGACTTCCACTAATAAAAGTAAAGTAACCAGAAGTAGACGCCATATTGGTATGATCACCAACCCAGTCTGCATCACTGTAGCCTGAAACACACACCTCATTAGTGTAGTCAGAAACTCACAACTCACTGTTTCTTGCAAACAATAAACCTTTACCAGGTGTGCTCTTCAGATACCTAAGAATACGTAGTATTGCACCCATATGATCTACTTTTGGGTTATGCATAAACTGACTCACCACACTGACAACATATGCAATATCAGGTCTAATATGTGATAAGTAAATAAGTCTCGCAACTAAACGCTAATACCTGACCTTATTCGTTTAAACTTAATCTGGAAGAAGCTCTAACCTATGATTTTGCTCAATAGGAGTAACAACAGGCTTGCAGTCTAACAGTTCTGTCTCAGCAAGAAGATCCAAGATATACTTCCGTTGGGACAATGTAATCCCTTGCTTGGACCTTGCAACTTCAATTCCCAAAAAATATTTCAAGTCTCCCAGATCCTTCATGTCAAATTCCAACGACAATTGTTTCTGAAAGCTTGCCATCTTGCATGGATCATCTCCTGTAACTACAATGTCATCAACATACACAATTAAGGTAGTAATCTTACCATCCTTGCGTTTAACAAACAAGGTGTGATTAGAATTGCACTGACGATATCCAAACTTCTTCATTGCCTTGGAGAAACGCTCAAACCATGCTCTAGGTGATTGCTTTAGGCCATATAACGATTTTTTTCAAATAACACACATTTCCTTTATTACCTGATTTACATCTGACTCCTGGTAGAGCATCCATATATACTTCTTCTTCTAAGTCACCATTCAAGAAGACATTCTTCACATCAAACTGAAGTAGAGGCCAATCATAACGGGCTGCAAGAGCAATAAGGATTCTTACAGTGTTAATTTTGGCAACAGGTGCGAAAGTCTCCTGGTAATAAACTCCAAATTTTTGGGTATAACCTTTAGCAACTAGCCTAGCCTCGTAGCGATCAATGCTTCCATCAGCTTTAACCTTCACAGTAAACACCCAATGGCATCTAATAGTCTTCTTACCAGGTGGCATATGAACCATATCCCAAGTTTCGTTCTTCTGCAGAGCTTCTAATTCTTCATTCATAGCTTGTTTTCACTTGGGATCTGTCAAGGCATCCTGTACATTGCTAGGAATAGATACTAAAGATAACTGATTAACAACAAGTGCATGAGAATCAGACAATCTATGGTGGAAAATATAGTTAACAATAGGGTATTTGGCTTTGGCATCTATCCTAGGCTCATATTGTTGCTTAGAAACTCCTTTAGTGACACAGTTAGATTTATGTACCTTAGGTGGAGCATTCTGGACGGAGACCTCAGTTGGTGATGTAGACAGGGGAATAGAGGCTTCAGTATTATCTTGATGTTGTTCAGCAGGTAAATCAATTGTCAGGTTTTCACTGATCCGAGGGGAAATCAACTCTTCCAAAAATGGATTTTCGATGCATCGAGAAGATCCCTTCAATGCATCAAAGGAAGCATCATGTACTATACCATCCAGCATCTTCAATGGGTCGAAGGAATTACTCAACCCATCGAGGCGATCACCCTGGTCTGAATTGCTCCAAGCCTTCAATGGGTCGAATGGATTACTCGACCCATCGAAGAGATCACCCTAGTCCGAACTACTTCAAGCCTTCGATGGGTCGAAGGGATTACTCGACCCATCGAGGTGATCACCCTGGTCTTCGTCCGTCTTCTCTTTCGATGGATCGAGAGGATATTTCGACCCATTGAAAGCACCTCCCTGATTTTCCGTCCCAAACTTCAACTCCAAATCTTCAAGTTCTTCAAATTCTGGCAGACTCAGAGTATTTCTTTCACATCCGCTTCTCTCCCCCTGAAGGGAAGACTCTGACACTCCCCCTGAGTAAAAAGTGAGAGAATCTCGATAAGAGACATCAAGAGACACATGAGTCTTCTTGGTATGAGGATCATAACACCGATAACCTTTCTAAAAATTTGCATACCCAATGAAGACACACTTTAGGGCACAAGGATCAAGCTTACCTCTCAATTGCTTGTTGATATGAATATAGACAGTGCACCCAAAGGCTCTAGGTTCCAAATTATGAAGAGAAGGGACATTCAGCATCTCATGAAGCTTCTGGTATGGAGTCTGAAATTTAATGACATGGATGAAGTACGGTTAACCAAATAAGCAACAGAAGTAACATTTGCACCCCAATAAGAACGAGGGACATTTATGCCAAATAAAGAGGCACAGATAGCCTGAAAGGACCCAACCCCGATTTAGCTACCTAAACCGGAATCGAACCCCTTCGAAAACACGAACCAACAAAAATTTTTCGAAATTTGGGCAGAGTTTCGTTACTAGCGTTGAATTACCATAACCTGCACGCGGAAATTAACACTTCGTCCTATGCCACAAAAAAACAAACCGTGGGCACCAATCCCATCCGGATTTCTCAACATCAATATAATCAACAACAGTAAATAAACTGTACTATGTATATATGTATATCCGTGAAAATCCGCACAACATGTATCAGAATGTATCAGAACGACCACTAGAGTAAAACATATACAATATGTACATCAGTAGGCGAAACAAGAACCTACTGGAAAACACAGATAACTCTGATCACTAGCCTCCAAACCGCGACGTGAAAACACCAAAACCTGAACAGCAACTGGGCACGGAAACCGAAAAGCCCAGGGGAAAGACAATAAACACGTTAGAGTGAGTAGACGAAAATAAATGTCTTTCACCAGTTTATATATATGTTTGAAACAACATATGCGAGTTCAGGTAAATAAAATAACAAGTACACGAGGTAAAACTCATACTCCTCCAGTGTACTGAGCATGCAAGTAAAATCCCACGGGGTCACTCATGGACACACACCGTGCTAGTACAGTCCGAATCACGGGATCCCGGACCCACACGTGATTCTAAGCCAGAAAGGCCTCGGTTCCGGGGATACGCCCCTCGCCGGTCAGGTCGGGGTAACGCCCCGCCTGGGATGCCTACCATCGGGGATCAGCCGAGAGGCTAAGTGTATCGATACAACAACGTAACCAAGACTGTACTCTGTGTAAACCAAATCATAAACATTCCGATGCAAATGCATGAAACAGCATATAAGTATATGTATACTCGTATACGTATATCCGTATAAGTATATCGTATAATCGTAAAACACATGCTCATGTAATCAGAAATCTCATACGCATGCTCAAGTTCATAAATCATATAAAAGACTCGCAAACAATCCGTGAAAATAAATTGTCCACTCACAGACTCTCGATATGCGCACACGCGCTACACTCGTGGTCCGACGGAAGATCCCTCGCCTGAAGCACGATCACGATCCAGATCTCGATCTCGATCTCCTGAAGATTCATAAAAATATAACTGATCAAAATCGTAGTTTACAACACTGTACTGATGCACGGAAACCAACCGTTCCCGGAAATACGAAATGCAGTGCAAAATGAATTACAGAAATCCCGAAATTCCCACTCGAAATCTCGACTGAAAATCGGCTAACCAAATCAACCCGAAAACCTCCATACGATAACCAGGGCGTGATTACGAGAAAAATGACACTAATTACATCGAAATCTGAAAAGTTGACTTTTTCTCCGCCGTTGACCGCCGTTGACCGCCGCCGGCGGCGGCGGCGCGCCGTCAACGGTGAAATCACACAGCGGGAAGCTCCAGTTTTCATCCCCACAACCATGCGAACCTTTCTCTCTTCTATCACTAGAACCAATTCAAAGCAAAACCTCCCCAAAATCGAGCAAAACCGAACGAACCTCCCAATTCAAATCCCTAATCGGGTTGCATAAAAAACTCTTCCTTAACCTCAATTGACCACACCAATAGACTCAGAGAGACGAGGGGAGTCGAATCCCCCTAATCTCCCCTTCCAAAACTCGCCGGAGCCAAGCTCCCCGTCACTGACGATATCAACCCGATCGGTATAACTCGGGCACCCCAAAAACCTCATCAAAACTCACCAATTAAAACATCAACCAACTCGAAATCATCAAGGGAAGCTAACTGTACCTTTCAATTAACCAAAGGTGGCCGGAATACGGTGGTCGGACGGGCAACCAAATCGGGAAACTCTCCCCCTCGAGTCAACGCAGTCAAACTTTCCAAAATGGGAAAGTCAACGCAAGTCAATGCAAATTCGTATTTTTACGACTATTTTCCGACTTTTCGATATTTATACTCGTCCCTCGGGTCGATCAACGGTCCAAAATGAAAATACGAAATGATTCGGATAAGCTCGAAACATTCGGATAAACTCGTCGAAACCCGAAACTTCAAATAATCATAAAATATTCCTCGGTTATCGGAAAAATCTTCCGGAACCGCCCACGAACTCGAAATCACATACTCTACAACTTCTGTGAAGACACTCAACTCAAATTCTCGACTGAAAACATAGTCGCAAATCGAATCGGCAAACTACACAATATCGTAAAACTGCGACTATAACCAAATCTCGAGAATCGTGCCAAACACACAACTGATTCTGGTTCGGGTCGTCACATATCCTCCAACAAAGTCTTATTCATACGCTCTGCCAAGCTATTCTGTTGGGAAGTATAAGCAATAAAAGTTTGATGATGGATCCCATGAGAGCTTAAATAAGCAGACATGGCGGTGTTGACATACTCACCACCATTGTCAGATTGAAATACCCGGATAGGCTGCTGATATTGAGTGGCTACCATCTTATGAAAGTCAACAAAACGGGAGAACACATAACTCTTGGTAGTCATCAAGTAAACCCATGTCATCTGAGTACACTCATCAATAAAAGTAACAAAATAACGAGCCCCAGTAAGCGTAGAAATCCGAGCAGGATCCCAAACATCAAAATGAATTTTCATAAAAGGAACTGAGCATTTACTCAAACTGGGAGAATAAGTAACGCTGTGGCTCTTAGCCAGTTCACAAACATCACACTTAAACTCAGACTCATCAACACCCCAAAGTAGATGGGGTTGTAACTTCCTAAGATAACTAAAAGAAAGATGACCTAAACGATGATGCCATAATCAGACAGACCCCTTGGTTTTATGTAAACTGCTAACACTATTGACTTGACTTAGCTGCTACTCTCCACTGGATGTCAAATCAAGATAGTACAGCTTTCCCCGTCTAACACCATAACCAAGAATCTGCCGCATTAAAATGTCCTGAAAAACACAATAGTTGGGATAAAATGTGGTAGAACAAGAAATAGCCATAGTGATTTGACTAACAAATAGAAGGTTGTATGCTAGAGTGGGGACAACTAAGACAAAATTAATAGTGATGTTAGGAGAGAGAGTAACATAGCCTTCACCAACAACAGAAGAAGGAGATCCATTTGCAATAGATACACTAGGTAAAGTAGAGGGGCGAAGAGAGTGAACTAAGCTAGGGGTATTAGTCATATGATCTGATGCACCAGTGTCAATTATCCAAGCATTATTCCCACAAGATGTAGCAAGAGAAACCTTACCAAACATACCTGATTGGACGATATTAGCAGAGGCATTAGTGGGAAGAAGGGTCTTGCGTAGGCGAGGTCCCCACCAATCTGGATATCCAATTTTGGCAAAGCATTTGTCTGGGGAGTCGCCATTATCCTTGCACAATGGGCAGATAGAGTTGGCATACGGATTTTGAGGGCGGACAAAACGAGGGGACTCAGAAGAGCGGGAAGTATAAGAAGACCATCGGTGAGCTACAGTGGCTTGAGCGTCGGGAGCGGGAACCGACGCTGATGGGGATGGTGTAAAGGTAGTGGTGGTCATGACCGCAGGCTGACTAGGGCCAGCAAAATAAGTAAGACAGTTAGTATGAGCTCGACGAACATGAAAGTAAGTCCTGTCAAGACTCAACAATTCCTCTATACAAAGAAGCTCCCTTCGAATTTGATCAAATTCTGGATCTAGACCTCCCAAGAACATGCGAACCCGAAGCATAGACTTGTAATTGTTGTCCTGGACAATGGCAGCCACAGTATCAGAAAAAGAGGCCACATGTTGATCCAATTCCTCGAGGCCACTCAAATTGGGTATTTATACAGCTTTACAAGACAGATTCCTAATAGGAAGGAATATATATAGTAAAGAATGAATCAATTCTAATTACAATAGAAAACTAGAATATCTGCAATAATACTTGTCAACAATTAGTAGGATCAGACAGTTATTTCTAGCAACTAAGATGGTGGCATGTCAAAAACAGGTACCATTTGGAAGAAGTGGTTTTGGAAGGAGGGATTCCATTTACTAAAGCCTATGGAATGAATGTGGTTGAGTACAATGCCAAAGATGCCAGATTTGGTGAAACATTCAGGAACTCAATGTAAGACTTCAATCCTGTTTTTATGAAGGAGATTCTAGAGAAGTACAATGGTTTTGAAGGCGTAAAAACACTTGTTGATGCCGGTGGTGGATATGGTACTATCTTTAACATGATTGTCTCCAAATACCCTACCATTAAGGGTATCAACTATGATTTGGCTCCTGTTATAGAACTGTCTCCCTCATATCCTGGTATGAAATCTTATTCTAACATTACAATACTTCTTGAATCAATATATTGTTCATTTACATTAATTAAGCTGCTTGTTCTTGGTCTTTTGCATAGTGTAGCTCAAATGCTCAATTTGTTACACTTTGATAAGTACACTAACTTTGTGAGGAACTTTGTTTCAGGTCAATTTCTAAGAGGGCCTGGAAAGAAAGTACATATTAGCTCAGGCATATTACTGGTTTGTCTAAGCTCTCCAAAGTACATAAACCAGAAAAATACTGGTTTGTCTCAATTAGCTCAGGTGAAGGCATATTACTTAGTTGACATTTTCTAGCATTAACAAAACATATATTTAAGGATGATCAACTAAGAAGATTGAAGACTTGGACCTACCGAACTCATGGTAATCAGGTAGTTTCATACATGTGCATATCATAATTTTTCATTGAGAATGACATCCTTGCCACCTATCCCAAAATAGTCTGATTTGCCCTAAGATATTTGTATCTATTTTTAGCCCATTTTTAAATCTCCCTACCAATTGAAAAATGCTTCTTTTAGGACAGCTGTTTATTGACTTGTTACTCAAGATGTTTAGATAGCTTTTCTTGCAAACCATGACCTTGTCTTCTAGTATTGCATGGTAACTATCAAACTACCTTGTCTCGTGATACTCACTTATGTGTAGCTAATTACCTTTTTCTTTGAAAAGAGTTTCTTACTGTTCTTTATGTCATGCTCCTTTTAGAGTAAGTGGAATAAATATTTTCTGCCTCATTTTGAAACTTAGATTTGGTTAAGGAAAGTTTTAGTTTGTCTTTTCTAGTGTCTTCTGGTTTCTCTAAACTTTTCTTTTTACTGCATGTAAGTCTTAGAGTATTGCACAAACAATTTTTTTATTCAAACTCATATGCATTGTTGCACTCCATTGAGATTGGTATGGTAATGTTAAACCCGAGAAGCTGCTCATGAAGAATTAGCTTATAAATAGTTAAGTTCTTAGATAAGGCTTCTGAAAACCTTTCATTGGTAAACACTTAGACACAAGAGATAGTGTAGCTCTATAGAACTAGTAGAGAGACTGGTTAGGATAGCATACGGGTTATGTATCCCCAAAGTACAAGAGTCTTGTAAAGAAGTGTTGTTCATAGTGAAAATATTTGTTCCTCAAGAGTTAAAGGCACTCAATTTTTCTCCCTGGTTGCAAGGTTTTTGCGTCAAAGAAAAATATCCTGGTATTATTCTGTACTTATCGTTTTTACATTTCAAGTACTCAAATATCTGTGAATCGGGATAGTTCACTACTCTACTATCCTCGAGAACAGTTTTAAGCGAAAAAGTTGAAAATGGCTTATTCACTCCCCCCCTCTAGGACCTTTAAGTGGTATTAGAGCGGCCACTAGCTTTCGCTAGTGAGATCCTCTGAGAACCAGAGATGGAGCATGAAAAAGGCTCTTCCACCAATGTCCCTTATTTCTTTGATGGACATGATTTTTCACTATGGAAAATCATGATGAGTGTCTTCCTCTCCTACCAAGATGATGGTCTGTTATGGCAAGTTGTAAAAGAAGGTTGGTTACATCCCACAAAGCCGAAAGCAGAAGGCTCTCTTGTTCAAATCCTGAAACCAAAATTTGAATGGGATAAACTTGATAAGGATCAAGCTAGAGCAAGCATTAAAGCTCTAAGCTATCTCTTTTTAACGCTTTGTCTGAAGGAGAATGCCAAATGATCATCCATTGCTCTACTGCCAAGGTTGCGTGGGACGTGTTTGTTAACACTCATGAAAGTAACTCTCATGTTAAACAACAAAAGCGTCAACGTCTTATTTTTGAGTTTGAAGGGCTGTCCATAAGTGAAAATGAGTCAACTGATGAATTTTATGGTCGTGTACTTAGCATAACTAATCAGTGTCGTAGACTATGAGAGGCTATAGAGTCTAAGAAGATTGTTAGAAAATTCCTGAGTGCCTTACCTAATTTCTTTCATTCTAAAATGAATTTCATCGATGAAGCTCATGATATAGACATTTATCTTCTAGAAGAGCTAGTTGGCAACCTGCAAACCTATGAGATACTTAAGAAGAGAACCAAAAATGAAAAGTCTGTTGCTTTGAGTTCTGTTAAAACTAAAGTAGAAAAGGTTCCTAAACATGTTGAGTATAATACTGATGAAATTGCTTCCATGACTAAACAATTTGAAAAATTTCTCAAGAACTCAAAATGAAAGCCGTTCAACTCAAATCATAACTTTTCTAAAAGATCTAGCTCTAGTTTTTCTAAAAACAAAGATTCTTCTAAAGATCGAAATACCAAGTCTGCTTCTATCCCAAGGTAGGACAACATATGTTTTGAATGCAATGGCGTGGGACATAGAACTGTTGAATGTGCAAACAGAAAAAACAATTCCACAGAGTGCTCAAAGCAATCTCGAGTGATAGTGATTCCGATCCGACTTCTGAATCTGAAAAAGAAGAAGAAGAAAATGTTGCTTTTGTTACTACGGTCACATTAGATGAGTATCTTGATGACAAGGATTCTGATGGTGAGGGTCAGGATATGTACACTGAGTTATATGTTGCGCGTCTAAGTCTATGCTCACTAAAATTGAGGTTCTAACTTGTGAACTATCAAAAAGTGAGGAGGCATATGCTAGGATACAAGAAAAATATGTATCCCCAAAGACAAAGTGAAAATCTGAAAAATCTTAGTTTGGGTGTCAAGTGAACTCTCTCCAAGAGAGACTTGAACACCAAATTGGCTTGGTGAAAGCTCTAACTTCAGAAAATCTGGCATTGAAAGAATCTCCACGGGACACCAAAGCTCAATTTTCAAAATTCTTCATTGGTTCGGAAAAGTTATCCTAATTATGTGGGATGGGTAAGGTTGATGGTGACAAGAAGGGTTTGGGTTTTGAGAATGGAGAAGGCTCTAAGAAGTCAGGGAAAATTATGTTTGTCAAGAGTACTGGTTCCATATTGGGAAAGCTTCCTTTGCAACCAATGATCAACAAGGTCGAAGCATCTAAAAACGGACATATTTGCAGATTCTATTATAAATTACGAATAAGTTCTTTCTCTGTAAGAATCCTGCAAAACAGTGACCTTTTGTCATCATTTCAGAAGTCCCTACAAGAGTTGACCAAGATTGCTCAGTCACTTGCCATCCCACAGAAGAAAGAGAAGAAGACTTTTCCAAAACCTGGGTGAAGAAGACTTTTCCAAAGACTCAGGATACCAAGGTCACCTCCTCTCCCAAAGAATCTAAAATTGAAGGAAAATCTAGAGGAAGATGTGGTCTGTTTTCTGTCACGAGTCAAGGCAGTTCCAACAGATAACGGAAGATTGTTGCCATGTGCAATGTTGCCCTCTCAACCAAAAAAATCTGATTCCTGATACATGAATATTGGTTGTTCCAAGCATATGACCAGAGATAGCAAGTGATTCTCATAAATGAATGACACACACCCCATTGGCGATGGTGCCAAGGCAGAAATTATTGGGAGTGGGACAATAGACACCCCCGGTCTCCCAAACTTGGAGAATGTTCTTCTGGTCAAGGGATTGGAAGTATGTTTGTTAAGTGTGAGTCAGATTGTAGATGAGCATGAAACAGTGACCTTTGATCATCTCAAGTGCATTGTCCTTGATGGGAAGGGGAAGAGCATCATGAAAGGAGAAAGAACAAAGGCTCATTTATATTGTGTCCGTGCCAACAAGATGTTTCAACTGGAGCTATATTTTCGGTCTCTAGTACAGGAGAGCCCTCTTGATCTCTGGCACAGAAGGATGTGCCATCTGAATCACCAAGACATGGAGAAGCTGTCCTTAAAAGAAGAAGCTCGAGGTTTTCCTAAACTTACCGAAAAGACAGCTGGTATCTGCAGGGATTGTAAGATGGGTACGCTATCCCAAACTTCTCATCCTATTTTGAATGCTAAACCTACTTCGAATGAGCTTGAGTTACTTTATCTTGATTTAGTAGGTTCTGTAGAAACTAAAAGTGTGGCTGGAAAGAAATATGTGCTTGTCATGGTTGATGATTTCTCAAGATTCACTTGGGTAATATTTTTAAGTGATAAAACTCAAAAAGAAAGTTTTGGAAAGTTTTTTGAACTTGCAAAACGTATTTCAAATGGAAAGCTTTCTGAAAACAAACGCATAATTAGAATTAGGTCTGACATTGGAACTGAATTTGAAAACTCTTCTTTTGCTAATTATTGTGAGGAGTATGGTGTGCATCATGAATTTTCTGTCCCCATTACTCTACCACAAAATGGGATAGTTGAAAGGAAAAATAGAGTTTTGGTTGAGATGGGTCGGGTGATGCTTAGTTCTGCTGATTTGCCATATATGTTTTGGGCTGAAGTTGTCTATAATACTTGTTACACAATTAATCGAGTGATACTTAGGCCTGGAATGGACAAGACACCCTATGAGTTATGGAAAGGGAGGAAACCCAATGTATCACCTTTAAAAGTGTTTGGTAGTCCCTATTTTATCTATAGAGATAGGAAATACTTGACAAAATTTGATGCCAAGTGTGATCGTGGTATATTTTTGGGTTATGCGTTGAATAGTCGTGCTTCTTGTGTCCACAACAAAAGAACTTGCAAAGTTCTAGAATTGGTAAATGTGGCGATCAATGATTCACTTGTGTGTTCTCACAATCATTCCTCTAGATTTTTACAGGAAGAAGGTTTAGGCACAGTGGCTAGAACAACTTCTCCAGCTGTTGATACCCCCATTGATGAGCAGAATCTAATTCCTGATGATGTATCCTCAGATGCAGAATCTGGCTCAGAAGGTGCCAGGATAGATCATACCCTTGCTATCGAGAAGCCACATCGCATGGGTAAGAGACAAGTTCAGAAGGATCACTCACCTTATGATGTGATATGTACAGTTGATGAACTAAGAAAGACTAGAAGTAAGCCAAACAAGTTTGTAAGTAACTCTGTGACTCTCAAAAATTTTCTTACTACACATAGGTTGGTCATCAATCGAATCTCCTGTTATGGTTTCGTTTCAAATATTGAACCTAAAAACATTAGAGATGCTCTTAAGGATTCAGATTGGATAATAGCTATGCAAGATGAATTGAATCAATTTGAGAAAAGTAAAGTGTGGCATCTTGTTCCTAGACTTAATGATAAGAATGTTATTGGTACATAGTTGGTCTTTAAGAACAAAACTGATGAAAATAGGATCATAACTAGAAACAAGTCTAGGCTTGTAGCCCAAGGTTACTCTCAAATAGAAGGTCTAGACTTTGATGAAACCTTTGCTCCTGTAGCTAGGCTTAAATCTGTTAGATTTCTCTTATCCATTGCTTGTTTTCTTAAGTTTGATCTTTTCCAAATAGATGTCAAAAGTGTCTTCTTGAATAGGATTTTAAAGGAAGAAGTATATGTAGAACAGCCTCCGGGATTCAAGAGCTCTTTCTATCCCGACCATGCTTTCAGGCTTGATAAAGCTCTTTATGGGCTGAAACAAGCACCTAAGGCTTGGTATGAGAAATTGTCTACCTATCTTATTGATCATGGATATGTAAGGGGATCTATTTACATAACCATATTTTTCAAAAGTACCTCTTAACATATGATTATAGCTCAAGTATATGTTGATGATGTGGTATTGGCTCTACTTCTCAAAAACTCGTTGAAGAGTTTGTCACTCTAATGAAACAAGAATTTGAAATGAGCTTGTGTGGAAAGTAGAACTTCTTCCTTGGACTTCAAGTCTAGCAGAGGAAGCATGAGTTGTTTATTTTGCAAGAAAATTATGCGAAATATTTTGGTGAATTTTTTTGAGATGTAATCATCTTCTCCAATCCGGAACCGCATGGGCATTTCATGCAAGATCAATACTGATCTTGAGGGTATTGATGTTGATCAGACCCTATACAGAAGCATGATTGGTAGCCTACTCTACCTCACAGCTATCAGGCCTGATATCTCCTTCAGTATAAGTGTTTTGTGCTCGGTATCAGGCTAACCCCGAGGAATCCCATGTGAAGGCAGTTAAACATATAATTCGATACGTTTCAGGTACAAGTAACTTTGACATCTTATATACAACTGATACTAACATGAAAATTGAAGGTTACTCTGATTCGGATTGGGCTGGGGATGCCATGGATAGGAAAAGTACATCGGGTGGATGTTTCTTTGTTGGGAATAACTTGGTCTCGTGGCATAGCAAGAAGAAGAATGGGTATCCTTATCTACAACCCAAGCTGAGTATATTGTTGCTGGAAGTTGCTGTACCCAACTTCTCTGGATGAAGCACATGCTAAGTGACTACAAATTTCAGCAAGGTATGCTATCCCTGTCCTGTAATAACACTTCTGCCATAAATATTTCGAAGAATCCTGTGCTACATTCTAGAACAAAGCATATAGAGATTAGATATCATTTCATTCGAAATTTGGTAGAAGAGAATCAGCTTGAATTGACGTTTATTCCTACTGAAAAATAATTAGCTGATTTGTTTACAAAGCCTTTAGACAACCTATGTTTTGAAAGTCTTAGAAAGGCTTTTGGTGTGTGCACCATTACATGATTTCTCTCTCTCTCTCTCACTAAGTTGGTTTTATTTTCTGCATTTCTGTGTATTTTTTTTTAAAAGGGAAAGCAACAAAAGTTGGAACTGTGTAGTCTGGGATATGAGCTTACTTATGTATCCTCAGAATTATTTTTGAACGTGACCTAAGTTATGTGTCCATATTTATTTCCTCTTGGTCTGATTTGCTGCATTTCTTGCTTGATTGTATACATCTGTGTCTCAAGATCTTTGTTGTTTGTGGTCTTAATCACTCTTAGGACTATATAGACTTGCTTGTCACAAAGGTGAACCTTGTGGGGTGTCCCAAGTTAAGCTAGAAAACTGAGATAAGATGTGTTGTTATAGAAATGTCGTGTTCGGGAAGAAGATCTAATTTGTAAATTGATGATGAATATGTTGAGTAACTTATGAGCTAGTCTATCACTGGGTGCACCTTTATGGAACCAGTGGGGATCCCTAAGATGTATTCTATCCTTCGATGGATCCGATCTAGTTATCCGCCGAGTGTCTTTGTTATACATATTTCCCTTTTGAGCATCTTCTTAGAGAGTCAATGATAACTACATTTCTACATGGACCTATGAGGACAATTTCTCAGATGAGCTCTTGGCTAAATTAAAGTGGCAAAATGCCTTGAACTAAGATGGTTAATGCCCAAAGGGTCAATTGTGACAAAGCCACTTAAAATTGTTACTCTCTGGCTATACAAGGGTGGTTGTGACAAAGTCACATGGTTACTATCTCTTACCTTATTTGATGCTCCAACTTTGTCCCATGGGTCAAGCGTTTGCACACATACACACACATCTTGATGTTCCAAGAACTGATTATTACGACCATGACAATGATGTTCTCTTTATAGTCATACTCTCATGTGTCAAATTTGAGTCACCAAGATGTCTAAAAAATTGGTGTCATGCTTTGTGAGTCTATAAACTTTTCTGCTATGAGGATATGACTGCTCATCTCTATCCCAGGATTTGTGTTGTCAATTCTACTTTTTTTTCTAGTATTTCTCTTTATATTAATTCATGCACTTTCTGAGAGGGAGATTTCAATGTTTTGGTATATGCATTGGTACCAAGTTTGTCTTGTATTTGGTTGTCAAAAGTTACTGTAAACTTGTTTTCATTCTTCTTGTGGCAAAAGTTGTTTCTTGACTTGATGCATATCTCAAGTTCTTTTGGCCAGACTTGTGCCCTCATATTGGGTATGTTACTATTTGGACTCACATTTAGACTTTAGGGCCATTTGTTTAATCTTGGCTATCCCTCTCTTGACATGTGCCATGTTGCTTTTTGCTATTTGGTCGATGAATTAAGTTGCTTTTTGCAACTGTTTCATTTTGGGTTTTTGAATTGTTTATTTTTTAGTGGGAGCATTTTTTTAGGCTCTCTCTCTTCCGCTTCCTATATACTATACGTGCCATGATCACTCCTTTTCCACTTCACATTTTCACTTCCCATCTCAATTCATAACTACCTATTTTCAATGGAACCTACCTCCTCTTCTTCCTCACCAGTGCCTAACACCAAAACCGCCATCGTTCCATTCATGGATCTTCTTGCTCGACTCATTGCTACCGTACCAGCACCACCATTGTCACCTTCCCCTATTACCATAGAAACCTTACCATCTCCCTCACCACTCGTGACTTCTCCGAAGTCAAGACCCACCTCACCATCACCTCTCATGCCTTCACCGAAGTCCGAACCGCCTTCACCGCCTCCGGCCCCCGTGTCTACCTACAAGTGCAATGGCGCCTCTGTTCTCAAGCCCAAACCTCTCAAGAAGCAAAAGGTTGCTTCAATTCCTTCTGTGGTGTCACATGCTCCCTCTTCTCAACCGGATATGGCACTACAAGAAAATTGCACCTAGACCACGCACCATTTCCGTCGTCTAGGTGCAGTTTTCCGTCGTCTAAGTACTTGGACGACGGAAACTCCGTCGTCCAAGGTCCGTGCTCCAAGTGCTGTCGTCCAAGCACCTGGACGACGGAGATTTAGTGATCCGTCGTCCAAGTTCACTTGGACCTCGGACATTATCCGTGGCCCATGTATACACTTGGACGACGGAAACACTCAGTCTCCGTCGTCCAGGTGAACACCTGGGCCACGGACATTGCTCGTCTGTCCGTGGCCAAGGTGTTCACCTGGACGACGGAGACTGAGTGTTTCCGTCGTCCAAGTGTATACATGGGCCACGGATAATGATATCTTATCCGTGGCCCAGGTGTTCACCTGGACGACGGAGACTGAGTGTTTCCGTCGTCCAAGTGTATACATGGGCCACGGATAATGGTATCTTATCCGTGGCCCAGGTGTTCACCTGGACGACGGAAACACTCAGTCTCCGTCGTCCAGGTGAACACCTGGGCCACGGAGAACGACAGGGTTTAGGGTTTAGGGGTTTAGGGTTTCACCTGGACGACGGAAAACATAATCTCCGTCGTCCAAGTGAATATTTAATTTTTTTTAAAAAATAAATTGAAATTAATAATTATTAATTTAATTTATTATTATTTTAATTTAAATAATGAAAAATGGTAAAATTAAATAAATAAACTAAATTTTGAATATTATAATTAATAACTTAATTAGTAAATAATCAAAGTAAATTAATTTGTACATACGAAAAAACCCATAAATTAAAAATTAAAATATTGTTCGGAATGCGGAAAGAAACGAGATAATATACTACGTGCTAGCTAATACACTGGAGGAGCAGATGCGGGGCCGAGTCCTCCGCCTCCAGCCGGGTCGTTGTCGTCGGGGTGTGGGTTCGGAGGAGGTTGACATACTTCTCGATTTTGTTCCATGAGGGCGATGAGTTGGGCTATTTGTGCTTGTTGTTGGTCACGTCTTTGCTGCATTGACTCATTCTCCTCTCGTGCCAGTCGAGCCTCTTGAATGGCTGCTTCGACGGCCGCAGCCTGACTCATTCTCCGCTGCCTCGAACCTCCCGTAGATGATGAGCCGGAGGTCGTCGACAAATCTCGTACCACCATAGACCGTAGACCTCATCCGCGATTGCAATTTGGCTCTCTAAGGATAGAGGAGGCAGGTCTTCCGGCGGCACATCTGGGAACGCAAGTTGAGTGTTGGCCAACTCTTCATGCGCACGCTCTATCGCCCTTGCCTACAAAATTATAATTAATTTATTATAATGAAATCATATTTAAATAATAATTACTATAATTAAAAGCACATATATATATATATATTACTTACCCCGTATTGACTCGCTTCATTATCGAGCCCTGGCGTCACGTACGCGCTTACGCTTGCATCAATAAAAGGGTGTTTGGAACCCTTATCCTTGTGCTCCTTGGAAATTTGAATGAACTGCTTGGCGCCGGTAGTATGGTGTTTCTCCTTCTTCCCCCGGTTGGCTTTGTTGACACCGGAGAATTTCTGTTACACAATATAATTAAATCATTAAAAAATGAATAACTACAATTTAAATAATTCAATTATCTTAATTGAAATAAAAAAATTAAATTAATACCTTAAATTGTTCATCGGCAAAGTGGTTACACAACCACTCCCACTCATCTTCTTTCTCCCCTTGCAGCTCTACCGGGGGAGGCACGGGACCGACATCTTTGAAGTACTTATGGAGCCTGTACTTCCAATCTTTGTAGATGGAGTTGGCGGTTTGATTGATATGCCTCAACATAGCCGGTGTCGGATCCACGTCAAATTGTTCCTATGAAAAATAAATATAAAATTATAATCGTATATATTATGAAATTTTAGGCCGAGATTAACAATATTATATAATAACTAAATTGAACGTATTACGTACCGAAAGATCTTTGAAGACTTTCGCCTTCTCATGATCCGGCGCCTCCTTCCAAGTAGGGGCAGTGATACGAACCCGGTTACGGATGATTGACCCTATCCCATGCGCCGAGAGACTTGCTAGCTGAGCTGTGGGAGGGCCACCGGTGAATTCGTCGTACGGCAAGTCGATCTTTTTACCGGTCGCCTTGCAAATACGCTCCGCTTTTCCCCCTTTAACGAGACCCCGAGTCCTTTTCGGTTCCGGGTCAGTGGGAGCCCTCCTTTGCCTACGGCGGGCGCTGTACATGATTGATTCGGCGGTCGAGGACGCCTGAGTACTTCCCGTTGAATGGGTACCGGGCGTCGGAGATTGGAAGGGGTCGACGTCATCACCGCTCGAGATGAATGGGGGAGCGGGAATTTCCCCAGAGGGCGCTACGGACGGATCAGATGATCCGTCCGGATTGAGAGCGTCGTTGCCCTCCGGTGGTAATTCCCAACCGACTTGGTCCGCCAAGCGGCGGAGCATGGCATCTTTTGCCTCTTGTTGGGCTTTCTTCTTGCCGGATGTCGTCTTTGGCGGAGCCATTTAAACCTAAGAGTACGGGGTTAAAATACCTACTTACCATAATAATTACAACTTAAAAATTTACGCTAATTAATTAAGTACGTTTAAGATTTAAATAGAGTACACTAGCTTGGCATTTTCGGTCGTTCAATGGACGTGCGACCCGCGCGATAAAGTGTAAATTTTCAATTAATCAGCCTTAGTTAAATCGAAAAACATGGCCAGTTAGGGATAGAGATAACGCGAGAGGCAGGACTAATTTCGACAAAAGTCTTTCTTAGTCCAAATCCTGTCACCAGTCATAACCCGTTTCTAGACACCATGTCCGACATTCGGCCAATTTTTCGAAAATTTACACTCCCTCAAGTCCTTTGCAAACTCCGCCCTCAACCTCGTGTCCATAACTTCACTTAGGTTATGGTGTGCGGTGATGAAATCCACACATCACGAGGGGTTAAGGAGATAAGCAAGGAAAAGAGGCGCCATCTATTCCAAAGAGTGCGACTTAATAATTACCAAGCCTATGTACTAAATTTAAATCGAACACGTACTACTAATTAATTTACTAGAAAATAAACGTAAATATTAATTAATAATTCCTTTAATTAGATGCAATAATTTATATTTATTTATCATGCAACTAATAATAAATAATTTAATAGTCAATTCATTTAATCATGCAACTAATAATATATAAATAATTACAATAATTACAATAATTATGATTTAATTAATTAATAACAATAATTAATCATTTATTAAATATTTAAACTAATTAATCAATTAAATTCTACTAATTAATTATATTTAGAATTAAATTAATTAATTAAATGAAAATTATTTTAATAAGGGAAAAATAGAAATTTACCGAATCGGAGTTTTCGGGAATTTCGCCGGAGTTGAGTCGTCGGAGAGGAGGAACCACGCCGGAAAAAATGTCGTCGGAGCGTCGCCGGAGGAGGATCGCCGGAGGAGAGGAGAGGAGAGGAGAGGGAGAGGAGGAGATGGAATGATGAGAAAATGAGGGGGGGGGTGTTGTTCTATTTATAGAGCTTGACTTAGACGGCGGAGCACTATTCTCCGTCGTCTAAGTGCACCTGGACGACGGAAACAGTGTTTTCCGTCGTCCAGGTGGCGGTTTAAAAATTTTCAATCGGCGCGTAATTAATCGGCGGGACGTTTTGAACCGCCATGGAATTGGACTTAGACGACGGAGATGGTCACTCTCCGTCGTCTAAGTGAAAATTCAAGCGGTTCCAAAAACGGAAGCGGTAAATTGAACCGCCATAAATTTGGACTTGGACGACGGAAATGGTAAGTTTCCGTCGTCCAAGTGAAAATTACATGAAAAAATTAAACAAAAAATTATTTGAACCGCCATGATTTTTGAACCTGGACGACGGAGATGGTCATTCTCCGTCGTTCAGGTGAACATGATGTCAAAGAAAGCAGGGGGGAAAATCCTCTCTAGTTTGCAAATGATGTGCACAATTTGTTGTTGCAATTCCACCACATCTAACTTCTTTAATTCTCTGGCGCATAACCTCTGCCACCACCTGCACAATGCCACTATTGGTTCTACGACGTCCCGAGGCAAGTATGGTAGAATTACCACTGGAATCAGACGTTGCAGCATAACGTGATAGTCATGTGTCTTTAGACCAACAAACTTGTGTTGCACCTCGTCCACAGCTCCAGTTATAGTAGCTGCATACGTAGCCGGATAACGAACGCCCTTAAACCAGTGAAATACAGAACGTCTAAGCGTCGGCTTCACTGTGTAAGGTGCATCTGGCATCTTGTTGTACACTCCTTTCCTATCCCTCCTCAACCATAAGGGACGACGTAGATTCATTGATTCCAAATCTTTGCGCGCTTTGGGAGTATCTTTAGTCTTGAACTTAATACCGAGAATTGTTCCCACCACGCTGTCGCACACATTCTTTTCTATGTGCATCGCGTCCAAGTTGTTCCTCAGCTTCAACTTCGACCAGTAAGGGAGTTCAAAGAATATACTCTTGTGATCCCAATAGCTCAAATCATGTGGAGGAATTGGATTGCATTTCTTTACATCCGCGTCATTGCTCAACACACCAAAGTCGAAATAGCTCAACCTCTCTAAAATCTCTTCGCCAGACCAACTACGGGGTTTAGGATTGTTCTCTACCGTACCGTCGAAATGAGCTTCATCCTGTCGCCACGGGTGGTCGTGAGGAAGCCATCTATGGTGACCCAAGTAACACACCTTCCCCGCGTGCCAACTAGAGTTCACGTCGTCCAAACATATAGGACATCCATTATATCTTTTTGTCCTGCAGGCTGCCAACATCCCATAAGCTGGAAAATCGCTGATCGTCCACATTACGGCAGCCCTCATCGTGAACATCGTGTCAGTGAATTTGTCATAAGTTGGGACTCCATTTTCCCACAACAGTTTCAGCTCGTCGATCAAAGGTCTGAGGTAGACATCTAAGCACTTCGATGGAGATTTAGGACCTGGAATTAATACGGTAAGGAAATTAAATTCCTTGTTCATGCACATCCACGGAGGCAAGTTGTACGGCATCAGAATAACTGGCCAAGTGCTGACGGCGGAGCTATTACTTCCCCAAGGATTGAATCCGTCTGTAGATAGGCCGAGTCTAACATTTCTAACCTCTGAAGCAAAGTCTCCAAATTCTCTGTCGAAATGTTTGAAACCCTCCCCATCCGCGGCGTGTCGCAGGACATCGTCATCTATTCGCTTTTCTGCGTACCATCGCATCGCCTCTGCTGTGTGTAGAGACATGTACAGGCGCTGCAATCTGGGAATCAAGGGAAAATATCGAACAACTTTCACAGGAATTCTCTTTTTCGAACTCTTCCTATTCAACTGGAATCTGCACTGGCCACATACGGGACAATAGTCCAACTCTTTATACTCTTTGTAAAATAGCACACAATCATTCGGACATGCGTCAATTATCCTGTACTTTAGGCCGAGGCTGCTCAGGATATTTCTAACCTTATAATGAGATTTAGGAAGATTGTGATCATCAGGAAGCAACTTACATATTTGCTCCTGAATTTCGTCAAAAGCACTCACTGACATTTTGTGCTTCACTTTTATCTTCATTTGCTCCATCACATATTGCAACACATTCTCTCGACATCCAGGGAACACCGGGGTCTGCGCTTCAAGTAGCATCCGGTTGTACTTTTCCATCTCACTGGTGTCAGTGGTCAAGCTAGCTGCGGGGAATGTGTCATCATGCTCATTGGTGGTACTGTAACCTCCGTCTTGGTGTTGGTGTCCACCATGACTACATCCCGGAAACGCATCATGGACCAAATCTGCAGTTGGGTTGCAAGCTGGGGGTCCGGCACCACTGCCGCTGGATGAGGCACCATGGTAACTGTACCCTGAGCTGAAGTCTGCTGCGCTGAACTCTACTGCTTCACCATGCTCGCTCCATGTAGTGTAACTCCACATCATACCATTTTCGTACAGGTGTTGCACCATAACATTAACCTCCGCATACTGACAATTAAGACATTTCTGACACGGACACCTGAAACGTTTCTTTCCCTGACCATGTTCTATCGCAAAATTCACAAATTCGCTAATTCCATCCATATACCGGACATCACATCTATTCTTCAACTTCATCCAACTCTTGTCCATACTGCTACAAAATATTATAATTAATTAATTATTACGTATATATATATATATATTAGTCCATTAATTTACGCTTAATTATACGTACTCGATCTACATCGATAATCAATTATGTACATACGTAATTTAATCGATCTGTATATATATATATATAGCTAACATCCTTGCATGTATGTACGTACGTTTTCACTAAATATATATTAATTAAGCAAATTTTAACTGCGTACGTACCTGCTGGCCTTCTCGATATCTGTTAATTAAGCTAGCTAGCTAGTCAGCGGAGATCCCTTATCGATCCTGATTCTTTGATCTCGGCCTTCTCCCTTCTCCCTTCTCCTTCAATTCTTCTTCAAATTAATGGAATGAAGAGATGGAGGATCGGATGGAATGAATTCAGAGAGTTTGGCATCGGGCTTATATAATGCTTCACTTAGACGACGGAGATGTCGGTACGTCGTCTAAGTGGAAGTACGTTACTCGGACGACGGCGTGTCGGTCCGTCCTCCAGGTGATCACCTGGACGACGGAGAATACCATCTCCGTCGTCCAGGTGATCACCTGGAGGACGGAGAAGACTCCGAGGTCCAGGTGGTCACCTGGACGACGGAGAATACCGTCTCCGTCGTCCAGGTGATCACCTGGAGGACGGAGAAGACTCCGAGGTCCAGGTGATCACCTGGAGGACGGAGAAGACTCTGAGGTCCAGGTGGTCACCTGGACGACGGATATGGTATTCTCCGTCGTCCAGGTGGCACTTGGACGACGGAGAAGTCTCCGTCGTCCAAGTGTCACTTGGACCACGGAACAATTACGTTTCCGTGGTCTAAGTGCTGTTTTCTTGTAGTGTGGGTTCTCTCCCCATCACCAATCCTCTCTCTCCGGGATTTGATACCACTGTGCGATCCCCATCTGTGTCTCTTGGGAAACGCAAGGCCTCTATGACTCAGACCGTTGGTTCCTCTTTCGTGACCGGCTCAGCCTCTGATTCTGATCCTCCTTATCGCCTTGATTTGGATCGCGAGCTCACTTCTCCTCCCCCGAAGTGGGTCACCCGTGCCTCCGCCGTGAACGCAGTCAAAACTAAAACCACCTCTACTTCTCGAGCTTTGCCTACCACTCCTTGCAACGGCTCCTCGACCAAAGGCACCCCATCTACTGTCTCCAGGACCAAGCTTCCTACTAAGAAACGACTCGGTGAGGATCCTCATCTCCCTCCCCGTGAACACTTTAGTTTCGATGATGCTTTCAATGTGTTTGGGTAAGTGACCATCAATCGCCTCATAGTGGAAGAACGGCTGATTGACTTTCCCTCGCTTCATCCCCAATTTCTTGCTTTGGTCTCTAATTTGGGATGGGTCGCCGTTCTGAACTCCCTGCCTCACTACAACCACACTTTGGTCTAGGAGTTCTATACAAACTTCCCTTTGGATACCCCTGACAAGGTCAAGCTGCGCTCCAAGGACCCCATTATTATGACAATCTGAAATGTTTCTGTCAACATCTCTCCTTCCAGGATTCGTTCCGTCCTTCTTCTCCCAACCACTCAGGATTCTGGTTTAGATCAGGTTCAAGACTTCCTCTCTTCTCAGTCTATTGATGACCTTGCTACTAGGCTCTACACCTCTGCTCCCAAGGACCCTGTTGGTGCTTATCACCTCTCAATCAAATGCATGACAGAGTGGTTCAAATCTCTGGGATTTTTGGTTCATTCCCTTCTTGTTCTTGCTACTCAAAGAAGCAAGATTCCGAAGAAACAAGCCGCTCTGATCGCTTATCTGAGCAAGCGCCCACCCATGCCTCAATTTCCTGCCGAGTACTTTATGTATTAAGCATTCTGGACTACTGATGTTAAGCACCGTGAGTTTGTCACCAAGTATTTGGTTTTTCCCTCTCTGGTAACTCTTTTCTGTTATGTTGCTGGTGTTCCTCTTTGGAAGGGTGATGTGATGGGTCCTGAGCTCGCTCCGGTGGATGCTATTACCATCACCAAGTCTACTCACCAGTCACATGAATAAGTTGAGCCTATGGAACACATTTTCCTCACGATCGATCTCCACTCCATGATATCTGCTTCTGTTTCTGAGCTCAAGGGCTACATGGATGCTCAGGTTGATGCTGTCAAGTCTGAGCTCCTTTCAATGCTTTCCAGCCAGCGTGGCTCCATTCCCGCCGCTCAAGATGGGACCGTGACTTCCCCTTTTGGATCACACTCTTATTTGGGTAGCAAAGGTGCCTCTTCTGAGGGGGAGTCTGGCAAGACGATGGGCGTCGATGACGAGGATGAGGATGAGGATGAAGACCGTTTTGATGGGTCTGGTTATGCTGTGTAGTGGTGTTCTCTGGGTTATTGTCATTGTTGTAGGATCACCTTATCTTGTTGTCTTTGCTTATGTTTTGATTTATTATCCTGGACATGTTTTTGGTATTCTTTTCCCTTTGTCATCCCTAGACAAAAAAGGGGGAGAATTAAAACCATTAGGACCAGTTCTTAATTATGTTTGTCTTTTGTAACCTGACTATGTTTACATGTTATGGTTGTCGGGATAGTTGACTATGGTTTTATCCCTAGTAATGAATCTTCTTGTTGCTCTCACTTGATCTTGTTAAGCTATGTGCAGGTTAAATCTGTATGGCTATATATCTGATCAGTGCTTGATAAGTCGTACAAAGTGTGTTTTGTTAGGAATGTCAAAGGGAGATATTGAAGGAATATTACTTAGTTGGCATTTCCTAACATTAACAAAACACATATTTAAGAATGATCAACTAAGAAGATGGAAGACTTGGACCTACCAATCTCATGGTAATCAGGTAGCTTCATACATGTGCATATCATGGTTTTTCACTGAGGATGACATCATTGCCACCAATCCTAAAATAGTCTGGTTTGTCATAAGATATTTATATCTGTTTGTAGCTCGTTTTCAAATCTCCCTACCAGTTTAAAAAGGCTTTTTTTAGGACAACTATGTTTATTCACTTGTTACTTAAGATGTTTAGATAGCTTGTCTCGCAAGCCGTGACCTTGTCTTCCAGTGTTGCATGATACCTATCAAGCTAGCTTGTCTCGTGATACTCACATACGTGTAGCTGATTACCTTTACCTTTAAAAAGAGTTTTTTACTGTTCCTTATGTCCTACTCCTTTTAGAGTAAGTGGAATAAATCTTTTATGCCTCATTTTGAAACTTAGACTTGGTTAAGGAAAGTTTCAGTTTGTCCTTTCTTATTGGCTCATGTTTTGCACTTGTCACATCACACAAATTGCCAATTGAAAAACATCTAAAATTTGGCTTATGTCATTGTTTATGTGGCTTATGTCATTGTAAAGCCGCGTTCTGTTATTGGAAACCTTGGCTTGAACCATGTTAAGTAATTACTGTGAAGCGGTTTTGTAATTGGAAACGAGACAAAAGGAGTATTCCTGCTTCGACTAGGAATAGTTGAGTATCATTGGCAGTTTATTATACTACAAAGGGAAAATAGTAGGGCCGGACATGGGACGGGATGGATCGGTTCAGGACAAAAATTACGATAATCCCATAGTTTTTAAGTGGAACGGATCAAGATGGAATTCTCTATTCTAAAAATAAGGTGAATCGTGATATCAAACTCAAACAGAATTGGTTCGGTACGGGTTCATTTCGGGATCCCTATATTCTTTTTTTGATAACAAGAATAATACAAGAATATATCTAAAAGTTCCAAAACAACCAAAAAGAAGCATTTCAATAAATTCATGTTGTTCATTACATCGCCGAAACAAGAATTCAAAATCAGCCGCAATATATACCCAAAAAGAAAAAGAAAGTATGAAAATAAAAACAACCCAAATTAACCAAAAGTTAATAAGCTTTCAAAAAAAAACTGAAAGTTAATCTATTAATCAGCTTATTCCCAGCTTTCACACATGAATAATAACATTGCCTCTTGCTTTTGGATCAGAAATTGGTAGTGGACATGTTGTAATACTAGCAGATGAAGTAGAGTTTTCATGATCTGGAAAATGCACAGTTTATGAAGTTATAAGTATATCACAAGACACTAAATTAATTGATACACTCACATACTGAAATACATCGAAATGAATAACATACCTAGTTCATGTTCTTCACTTGTTAAGTGGATAATATCTACAATTATCTATGATGTGCCTATAGATGCATACATACATAGTAGTAATCATATATCTAGTTGCTTATATAGATACCCAGTTGCATATTTAGTAGTAATCATATACCCAGTTGCATAAGTTGCATATATAGATATCTAATCTCATATATAGATACCGCTCTTTACATTTACAAATTAAGAAAATAATAGTCAATGCAATAAGAACAATAAAGAATTTAGTTAGAAGAATTATTGATTTGGATATCTAAGAAGTTGAGTTGATGTCGTACGTGAACCGTGGAAGAGGATAAGAAACTCCACAGGGATGAAAGTGAGATGAGTTGAGATTGATAAAAGTAAATATTGTAATATATAGTTGATAATGTTTATTATTTTGGGTATAATATTCGGGTTGGGCCGGGATCCCACTTACATTAAAAAATAAACCTTAATCTCATCTCATTTTATTCAAACGGGCCGGGATGGGACGGACTTTTCATTTCGAAAATCTAAACCCGTATCGTTCTTATACGGGACAGTTCGGAACCAGGTCAGATCAAGATTTCCGGGACCAAGTGTCCACCCCTAGAAAATAGTTGAAAAGATCACTGAACTTTGTCACAATTGACAGTTTGGTTACTAAACTTTCAAAACTATAAAAATAGTCACTGAACTTTTAATTTGTCTATCGATTTGATCATTGTCTGTTTTAAAAATTAAAAATTGTTATGTGCTTTCATTATATGGATAAGATTTTTAGATAATAATACATAGTATAAGCAGGAGAAGTGTGAAGACCAATGATGAAGAAGAAAAATTGAAGTCCAAAACAGACATAATGACTAAATTAATATGTGAGATAATAGCTAGTTCAGAGAACATTTTAATGTTTCCGAAAATTCAATGACTGAATTATCGATTGTGATAAAATTCAATGATCATTATACCTATTTTTCATACTACAAAAATAGTCAAAAAGTCTCGTGTGAAAATAAAATTTTGTATTCCCATCCCAAAATCGTGTTTAGTCACTTTCGTCCGAATAGTTTTTTTTTACACCAATTAAAATAAATTTATCCAAGTTTAACCCACGTGTGTAGACTAATCTTTCGCCTGAAGTTAATTTCAGATGCTGACTTGACCAAATGAATTGGAGTAGTTCTTGGGTAGGGCTGCTCCATACTGTTTTCATACGGCCCAGCCAATAAGAGAAGCCATGAAGGATAGTTTTGGAATTTCGCAGGGAATTTGCAGGACAATTATGGTAGAAGGTTTTGGATTTGTGGCTTCTGATTGGCTGGGTCTTATGACCTTGCCACATCAGTGTCCCTACATAATTACTGGCCAACGAAATGATGCAGACGTGGAGTCAAGCAACCCATATCAAAGTTAACCTACTCCGATAACAAAACTCCACATGGACAATATGTTATCTCATTGATCTAATTGCGCTATAAGGTAAGTTTCAAAGGCTGACTTAGAGTACATGATAGGCCGGGTAAACACATAGTCAAAGATACCTTATTTTCAACCAAGATATATCATTATAATAGTCAATTATAAGGGTCATCGAACACAGGGAGTTGGTGACACTAAATCCTAACACAAAATTGAAATGCTGACAGACTCGATTACAGTACACTAATGACACTACGACCCTAAGCTAGACAGACTCAAATGCTACGAAATTTAGACACAACAAACTAGACACAGTGGCAGACTACCACACAAAATTTAGGGTATTCGGAGTAGTTTTGGTTACCGAACTGAATCGGCTAAGCTACAGCTAATGCAGAAAATAAATACTGAAAGTAAAAATGCTAATGAATGCAAATGAGTTTAAACTATATGATTAATGAGTTAAGAGGAATGCAATCCACCACCGCCATTCCATCTTCCTAACACATACTTAACCTAGTGCACATATCCAATGAATGAAAGTTCTCAGGAAGAGTTGATCGTTACAACCACATCCTATTACCTAATCTTTATGCCTATGCAGGTTTGTCATGGACATTCCCTACATCTATCCCTCTATTGAACCCATAGTCATGGACCCCAAAGTTTACAAAGAAGAAAGCATTAAACTCTATAAAATGTTTGAGAAGCTACAAGGGTTCACAGGTACACTATAGGTGTGTCCTGCTAGACCTATGGATTTCAATCTCCTGACGGTAAAATCAGTGTATCACTATAGAGAATCCGGTGAAAGAAATTATCTTCAGTCGCCCGTATCTCATGAAACTAAAATCTTAGCATGCATACTAAGTTGCGCACCAAAGAAAACATACAAGAACTCATACGGTGAATCATTCAGAGAAAGAAACCTCATTCAAAAAATATACAAAACTAGGTTAAAGTGTATGAATTAAAAAGACTTCATGTACGGGGCTTCAAGCAACCCCTCAACAATGAGTTTAGCTACTAAAAGTCATAATTAAAGAATCAAAACAATTCATAGAGTTGAAACAAACAAACAAAATGAAGAAGACTCCTGGCCAGCCAAAATTCGACGGGTTGAGGATATATTCGACCGGTCGAAATCAAGACAGGTTGAATTCCTCTGCGGCTGCTCTCTTCTATGTACGAAATTCTTCTCTAAAATGCTAATTCCTCTTTTCCAAAACCTAAAATACGTTTATATACTTCTTCACATTGCTCTCCTAGAGTCCACATTGGAATAGGATTTTATAATTGCACATAACTCCTTCTTTTCTCCGTATTGAGGTAGGAATCCTTTTTTTGTTTCATTTTCCTTTATTTCTCCACAAAACCTATTAAAACAATAAACATAATTAAATCACTCAATTAATAACAATAAATTAAATATAAGGAACAAATTAAATACCGAATAGATGCATAAATATGCGACTATCAGTACGAAATGGCGCAGTCAAGCCATGCATCCCAATAAAAGATGGTGTAATACAGAACCGTGATGGAGCTAAATACCGTGTTCTAAACCGTGATGGACTTAAACAAGTTAAAAACTCATGCTTATAAATCTCTGTCACAGATCAATAGCTAATACAGAAAATCCCAATTCTAAAGAGACAGTTAGCAACATAAACCATCTAAAAATGTCCACAATCAATGAAGAGGCTAATCACGCTGAATTTGCTATGCAGCTAGTAAGTGCATCACTACTGCCTATGGTGCTCAAAGCTGCCATCGAACTTGGTGTGCTTGACATAATACACAGTGCTGGCCCTGGTTCTCAGCTTTCACCTTCTGATATAGCATCACAGCTCCCCTCTCACAATAACCCTGATGCCCCTTTAGTGCTTGATCGTATGCTTCGGCTTCTATGCTTCGGCTTCTGTCTGCCCACTCCATTCTGACTTGCTCAGTTTCTGACCACCAAGCTGATTATGTGAAGGTTTTCAGGCTTTATGGTGTGGCACCGGTTGCCAAGTACTTCATTCGGGACCAGGATGGAGCATCACTGGCAACTTTGATGAACTTTTGCAATGACAAGGCCAACATACATAGCTGGTACCAAAATTCATACAAAGTCTGTTACTTTGAGTTTCCTTCATCTGTACACTAGAAACTGACAATGTCCCATTCAACCGAGTTTGCGCCCATTTTGAACTTATTATGTCATGAATAGGTACCATTTGGCAGATGCAGTATTAGGAGGAGGAATTCCATTTACCAAGGCCTACGGAATGGATCTGGGGGAATACTTTGGCCAAGATGCTAGATTTGGTGGACTGTTCAAGAACTCACTCAGAGAGTTTAACCCAATTTGATGAAGTCGATTCTGGAAAATTATAAGGGTTTCGAAGGTGTAAATACACTCTTAGATGTGGGAGGTGGTGATGGTACTATCCTTAACATGGTCATCTCCAAGTACACTACCATCAAGGGTATTAACTATGATTTGGCTCCTGTTATAGGGAAAGCTCCCTCCTACCCTGGTATGAAATCAAAGCATTGTTTAGTTTAGTTCAGGGAAGACAATTAAGCACTCCCATTAAACAGTAGAACTTTATTCATTTTTCTCTTGATCTAGTTCATAGCATAGCTCTACTTTGTTAACATGCAGAAGCACGTTGCTTCAGGTATAGAGCATATTCCAGGAGATATGTTTGTAAGGATTCCAAAAGGAGATGCCATTTTCATGACGGTTAGTTCTTTAATAAGATTCTGATTTAATATAATCTTAACTTGTTAAAGTTCGAGGTTCAATATACTCCTACGGTTCAATCTAGACAGCTTTCAACTAATGCAGATGGTTTTATGAACAGTGGGTACTACACCTTTTCGATGACAAACAGTGCCTAATGATACTGAAGAACTGCTATGAGGCCTTGCCAGACCATGGCAAGATGATTGTGGTAAATTTGGTGATCCCAGCGGCCCCTGAAACTAGTGTTTCTGCTAAAAGCTTGTTTCAGTTTGATATGTTCCTGATGAACACGATTACAACTGAAAGGGAGAGGACAGAAAAAGAATTTGAAAGTTTGGCAAAGCAAGCAGGGTTTTATGCTGCTAGAGTGGCATGTTCTGCATTTAATTTTTCAGTGGTGAGTTATTAAAGAACATGTAATTTCCAGTTGGATATATTAATTTCCGAATGGTCACTTTTCTATTCAACTTCATTCTAGTTTCCTATCTCATAATGTATGATTATGACATTGAAGAATAAAGCGCAGATGAAATTGCAGAAACATATAGCATATGTTGTGAGCACGAATTAGAAACTAGAAAGCAAAGCCAAATAGATGGATGGTGGATATATTATTTCACCAATTTCAAGTCTGAGAAAAACACAACTAACCTAATTACTGACGTTCTATTTGAATGGTAACATGAGTGATGTTATATTCCCTCTTGATATAGTCTATCACCTTCTCCAGTACCACGTCAGTATCCGAATCCGGCTTAGCAATAACATGGCAAGCAAGTAGCACCTTCCCTACAGTAATGGCCCAAATGTGCAGTTCATGAATTGCTATTACCTCATCAATCTCACAAAGACCTTTCTCAACTTTTGTGGCATCGATTTCTCTAGGAGTGCTCTCCATAAGAACCTCCAAAATACTGCGCAACATCTTGATTGTTGTCCACAGAACAAGTACAGAGAATACAAGGGTGCATATCAAGTCGATAATCTTCCACTCGGGCTTCCACCATATAACTGCTCCACCAATCATAACTCCAGCACTTTGAAGAAGGTCCCCAAGTACGTGAAGATAAGCCCCCTGCACATTGATATTTCTTTCCTTCTTTCCTGCATTTTCACTAAGCAGCGGTTGTGTGTGATCTTCTCCGTCAGAATGATGATCATGGGGATTCTCAGCGTCATGATGATGATCACCATGACCATGATCGTGGTCACTATGGCCATGGTCGTGGTTATGACTGTGACCGTGGTTGTGGCCATGGCTGTGACCATGACCGTGATTGTGGCCATGGCTGTGACCGTGATCGTGGCCCCCATGACTGTGACCGTGATCGTGGCCCAACAAGATTGCCATAGCAAAGTTAACCACTAGGCCAAATGCAGAAACAGCAAACATGAGAGAACCTTTAACTTCACCAGTCTCATTGATGAGTCTGACAACGGCTTCATAGACTAGGATCCCGGTAAGAAGCCATATCATCTGGATGGAAACAAGTGTACCAAGTATTTCAATTCTGAAGAAGCCATAAGACTGACGAGGAGTTCTCTCCCATCCTGCTGCCCATAGCGAGAACAAAGAAATGGCAAATGCTGCAACATCTGTCAATAGATGCGCTGCATCAGTCATAATTGCAAGACTGTTGGCTTTGACTCCCCCAACAACTTCAACAGTCATGAAGATTACACATAGCACAACTGCAATCAAAAGCTTCCGCATAGATGCTGATCGTTCCTCTGCATCTTTGGAACTGTTTTTCGGGTCTGAAAAGCCGCATGGTGCTTCCCCACAAATCTTGCTAATGCCCAAGTTTGACTCGTTATCTTGCACATCTCCACAGACTTCAATTATAAGCCCATTACCAGAATGTTGTGCTTCCATCTGAATAAGCACCAAAGAATGCTAGAAATGAGAGTCCGTTTAATGCTGGCAAATTATTCTGTTAGATACTTATTTAAAAAGCATACTAAAAGATGATCATGCACACTAACACCACAGAGATGTATGAAAGACAAACATAAGCTGTAATGCTAAATAGATCCATTTGTAGATAAGTTAATATTTACTTTGAAGTACTTTAGGATTAGAATTGTGGAAAAAAGAAAGGTTAGACCTGCATAAGTTAAATCTTAATACTGAATGGGCAAATAACAGATAGAATTATAACAATTTAATGGCCAAGCATTGGACCATATAGACTAGATTCACAGCATTACTAATTGTAATCACAAATAGAAGCTGAATACAGAGAAAGCTCACCTAACAACAATATAATCATCAAAAACTTAGAATACAAAACAAGCAAAGTCCAGAGGAAGTCAATAATGAAACCAGAAAGTACTGGAATCATACATGAAATTGGATTAGTGGAGAATAAGAATCACAATCTATATCACACAAACTGAACTATCTAAGTGCGGCAAATTTGAAGCAATTAACACCAACACATACTAGAACCAGAGACAAATAGCTCACAAGAAAAACCAACACAAGAGCCTCAGACCTTATCCTCAACGGCTTAATATATATGGATATGACCAAACAAATTCATAAGGCCCATCATGCAATTCAAGTCAAAAAGCGCTAAAATGCCACCAGCTTTCCCAGAAAATATTAACAAAACAGAGCAAAAGCGCCAAACAATCAACCGATACCTCCCAAATCACAAAAAGCAATGAACTTTCTATCCCTCAGAATCTGGGTAATTGAATATGCATTGAATTTATTGATAGCAACACACAAAATTGTAAAAGCAAGAACAAAAAGAAATTAAGATAATGAATCCACAAACAGAGAAACAATGGTACAGAACAGAGAAAGGAGAAAGAAAAAAATGAATATTGAACCTTTTAAGCTGAAGCAGAAATGTGTGAAACTGGATCTTCTGGGTCTGTATATTAATGGCGCTAACAGAAAGGGACTGGTGGCGACAATTGGGTTCTGAGAGATTCTCAGAGAACAGAAACAGTGTAGGTGGGTTTTGGCCTTGAATGAGAATTATGTATATATATGTATAAATAGAGAGAGAGAGAGAGAGATACAAGTACAAAGAATGAGGCAGAGTCCGATTCAGATGTGTGCTGCTGGGTGTAAAGCTGGTTTAGGGTCTTTGTAGTCTTGCTCGTGAAGAAGGGATGTCTCCTTCTGAATGATCAATTTGGATTTTGTTTTCTAGTCCTTCAATATCCATTAAGGATTCGCATTTCGCAGTTCCTAACCCTTTTTGGGCCGCCATTCTATTTAATTATCTGTAATTTAAATGGACTAAAATCCTTAACCACCTCTGTAATTGTTTTATTTTTCTACGTCAAATTATTTGGTCGGATATTCTAAAATTTTTAAGTACCGGAAGAAGTGCTGAACAGAGAAGATATATTTTTGTTGTTGCAGGTTGCTAGGAACTTGTGTTGCTTTCATATTTAATGGTTCTTTTCCAGGTCGAAATAAAGGAGAGAGCCTTTTATTCAGGAATCACAGAAAGAGTCAAATGACTCAGGTGAGTCACTGTGACGAATATGTGGCATATTCTTGGCAGTTGGCAGCCAAGCATATAATGTAGTTAGGAAAAGCAATTGCCATTTAATTTCAAGATTTCGTGTTTTTTTTCTTTTTTTTCTTTTAAATTTAGTTTTCTTCTAATCAATTTTGGATTGGATGAACAAATTTGTAAACCCGAAAAGAATTTGGCTGATGCTGTTTGGCGCTGTGTACATGTGCGGACAGTGCGGTAATTGTCTCACCACCAAAGGGATCGGCTTGTTAGGCATTGCCATCCGGTGTGGTGCCAAATTCGGTGGGACGATGTCGTGATCTGCATCATGTGGAATTGTGGGCGAAAAGATTGTCTATGACACGGCTGGTAACTCGCAAGTATCATGTTCATTTGGAAAAAAAGCAGCTGTTGATAGTACCTCACGGATCACATAACAAGAAATCAAGCACTCTAGCATTCTTGCCCAGAGAGACTTGGATTCTTTTGAATTGTTAATTGTATGATCAAGGAGATGTTCAAACTAGCAAAAAAGCTTCTAATTGTTTTGATTGTGTTTGCAAGATTCTAACTTTGTTCTTGATGCCACGGTTATTGGAATAATCGAATAAGAATGACACATGAAAAATCAGTGCAATGAACAATACATGGATGAACCCATGCCAGCAACAAAAACTGAAGGTTATTACATTCTGAATCACATCAATCCTCCCTATAAGCTTACAGATATGGTTTTAAGCACAAAAGGTTGATGGAATCACAGCAAAACTTCCTTCTTTTTCTTTACAAGAACAGGAGGGTCAATATCGATTCCCATATTAGCTGCAGTGCCTGCTATAATTCTCATCGCTGATTCTATAGTTGTGCAATTTAAGTCTGGTAGCTTTTCTTGTGCAATTGTACGCAGTTGGTCAATAGTTACTGTCCCTACCTTCTCCATCTGTGGGTCTTTTGAACCTTTCTCCGCTCCTGCATAAAACTCAGCCCAGGTGAACAAACAACGTACCATATGGGTGTTGATATTATTACGCAACTGGTTGGTTATATTGTGATTTATGACACATGAAAAGAAGATGCAACCTGTACTGAGAAGCCAAAATAGTATAAACTTTCATAGTGAATAGCTAAAAATAGTGGCAAACACTTGATGATAGAAACAATGTATTGCAGTAACAATCAAAACCTACAAGATTATTCACAAAGTAACCACGTCTCTCATATTCAGTCATATCATGAGATTTGACGTGCACCACCCCAAATAGCTTCTAGCAGTCAAGAATCCACTCTTAACTATCTGCCGCACTAAGGTAATGGGAGCTAACTAGCTGCTGAATTGAGTGAAGTATACGACTCACTATTCACTATGCACAAAATCAATTAAAGAGGAAATCGCAATTCCCATCTCATGGCAGTAGACTCTTCAGTCCTCAGTGCTCATGTTAACAACATATGTTATTCCGATCAACAATGAAGACATGAAAACCTCTTAAAATTGTCCTTTCAGCATTTGTCTTCGTCTGATGAGATAACACAAATAAAAGTACTAGCTAGTTACAATCTATACTTCAGTAGAGCAATGTCTGTTTATATGACTATATCCACTACCCCATTACCAATCACCTAATTAAACAGTTAAAGACCAATGCTTGAGCAAAGAATTCACACAACAAACTCAGGAAGACCCAACAAGAAACACATACCGCAAGCCTTGAGAAGCAAAACCGAAGCCGGTGGAGTTTTCAATATGAAAGTAAAGCTCTTATCCTGCCACATGCACAAAATCCGACAACAAAGTTACAATCTTGCAACACACAACAACACTTCAAACTGAATGAAACACACTCATAGCCAAAAAGTCACTGACATCGTAGACAGTAATTTCGACAGGAATAACATAGCCGGCCTTGTCCGCAGTCCTGGCATTGTAATCCTTACAGAAAGCCATGATATTCACACCCTTGGAACCCAAAGCGGGACCCACCGGCGGCGCCGGAGTGGCCTTCCCGGCCTCAAGCGCCAGCTTTATCATTCCGACCACTGCAAAACCATCAAACAATATGAGTAGTTGAGATGAAAATGAAGTTGGGGATTGGTGAATGTGAAATTAAAGTACCTTTCTTGGCTTTGCCGCCGGGTTTGGCGGGTTTGGGAGGTGCCATTGCGGTGACGCTGAGTCTTCTGCGGGTCTGGAATTGTGGGGAAGTCATGTTTGGGTTGGAGGAGAAGCTGCTGATGCTGATGGGTGAGCCCCATAAGGAAGAAGGAGAAGAGAGGCGATGAGACCTCGTGGAAGAGAAAGAGGGAAAGAGGTGTTGAGAGGTAGACATGGACGACGCCATTGCTGAGTGAGTGTGTCTCAGAACCAAGACTGAACAAGAGGGCAAAAAGAGTTTCGGATAAAACTCTTCCACAAGCACGAGACCATCCCTATACAGCACTCTGAAACGACGCCGTGTGCTCCTCCCCTGTTTTTTTTGTTTTGTTTCGTAAAGTGAGCAAGTAATAAGCACACAAAACTTTACTAACAAACTCTGATCAAAATTTCAGATAATCAACTCGAAATTATGTCACTTAAATCTTTCATACAGAATATACAATTTTATTACACTTAAATTTTTCATCCAGAATTCTATAATTTTTATTTATTTGTAGGGTTTTAACAAACTAAATTGTGATCTCATTTTATTTCATTAGCATTAGAAACGATTGTGATTAATATTTTGTACACATATTTAGTTATATTCTTTCACTAGTCATCTACTCCAACTTTACAGAACTGGCAAAAAGATCGATGTGACTATAGAGAAATTATTAGACAGTTATCGGACTCCGATCCTCTCCTAATGGAGAATTAAGAGAGGTTCCTAATTTCAACCTAACTAGTGCATAATAACCGTTGATTTTGATTCTATGGAAACGATCTTATTTAGCCATTATTTTCTTTTATCCATATCCACATTGAATCTTTGTTTTCACCCTTCACTTGATTATCATTTTCTCTCTCCCTCTCTCTTACTTCCATAGTTCCATTACTTCCATATCTGCAGAGGATTCGTCTTCTTCGGTTCTTCCTATTATCATCTACCCACAATCATCAATTTTGAGTTTTGGATTTGATTTTGATCTAGGCTAGAAACCAGAATCATGAATTATTCTCTTTAAGCTTCGCCAATCCTCGATGATAGAGAATCGGTGAATTTGAAAAAAATTGAATATAAAGATTGAATATGTGTTCATCTTTCTCGTGCTTGAGGTGCATCATATGTTTTTTCATTTTCCTTAATAATTACCACAGATCCTTGCTCATGTCTCTTCCTTTCATTGTTCACACACATAACTAATTTTAATTTAACTCAAATTTGGGATATGACAATGCTTGATATTATACGGAAGGCCAAGGAAGATGAGATTGATCCGGTCTCGGTATAGTGTTCTTTCAATTTGCTTGTTGCAAAATGAGAAGATCAAAGCAAATAGAGACACCGAACTGATGGAAGAGCAAAAAATCTGAGCTCTAAAAGTTTCACTTTGTACCATGAATCATCAATAAGAGTAGAAAAAAAAATCTGGACTCACCAATAAAGAAGATGAAGAGCAACAAATCTGAAGAGAGACAAAGAGAGAGACTACCAAACTGTTGGCCATCCGATGTATTGAACGTTCGAGATTAAAGCGTTAGGTAGCTAACCGTTTAGAGGGGGTCCGAATTCATGTCATGATATTAACGCTTTAACTCAATTAAAAAGAAAACATCAATAATATCTATATATTTTCGTTGTTATTCAGTTTCCTCCAATGTCTCAACAACACAATTCATAACTGTATAAGAATGATCCTTTCTTACAATCATTTATATATAGGTTATGTTTGAATAGGGAGATTATATTATTCACTTTGAACTGAAACTATATATAAACAGAAGCCATGAGTTGCTTGCCTAGGATAATCATATCAACAACTTCGTGATAACCCTTCCAATACCAAATTTGTGACTAAAATTCCTAGATGCAAAGCCTCTGTTTTTAGTTCCTAGTGTTCGATGCAAAAATATCTCTCGGGAAGAGATCCTTCTCACGAAACAGTCTCTTTTATCTCGGATGTTTTAATACGCGTGGGCCGGTCTATCCTGTATGTGCTTCGTATGCTGGCGTCCCACCGTCTCTCGACGGAATATGGACTGTTTCCAGCCGCCTGACTTCTATATTAAGCAATTAGAACAGGGAGAGCACCAACCCTGCTCGAATAGGTCCTTTTTGCCTAGAAACCTAGGACTTGATATGTGAATCTCTCGCTAAGTCTTGAAATCGATACTCCACACGTCCTTTCTCGTGTAAAGCAGAGCAATCTCTTAACAGAGTGTTGAGAACACTCGCTCCCTTTGAGTATTCAAGCTCCCAACTTACAAGTGAGCCGCTCTTCAACTTTCCGGTTGCAATTGCTTCCTTGGAGTCGTAATACTTTCACTCGATAGGTGACAAGCACTTAGACTTTCTGGTTGCAAAGAAGATAGGAATCTCGAGGACGAGACGTCCGTCTAGATTTGTTTGCGTATAGCAAGATTGTTTGATTGATTGGGGGGCTTTCATAAAATCCTCACTCTCCTTATATACTCGCTTAATAACAGTCATTCATTCTATGTTAAAATCCTCTGCTCTTGTAATCACAGTCTGAATCCAACACTAGCATACGTGTCGTAATCACTCATAGATCTTCTAATTCAATCATAACTCTTCCAAGAGTTCTATACAAAACAAAACTAGCTATGACAGAATCTAAGCCGCATAGAATCAGCTAATAAGACATAGCTCTAATAGAACTCAAAGTCTTCTTCTAGCGAATCTCGCCAGACGCTATATAACTTGACTCTTCACCAAGCACCATTAATTATAATGGGCCGCTTGCATAGACCTCGGCCATCCAAGCCCAAAATGAAATTCTTTATTTAGGCCCAAACATTGCCCCTCAGGTCTTGAACTTGGAAACTTTCTGAACAAGCGAAAAGACTTGAATATATCTTGACCAATGTGCCCATTGACTTTGAAACGCTACACCATCACTCGAACGCCACGTCAACCAACTCTTCGAAAAAGTATGACGCTCGACTGACACCTCTATAATAGCACCAGTCCATATCCACAAATTTCATCTTTCAACAAAACCCTTTCAATTGCTCAAAACCCTGCACTTTCTAACTCTCTCAGTCAAAAAGATCAAACCTTTCTTTCTCACCGCCGTCAATCCTTATTCCTCCAAAACAGAAAAATGCCTCCTCGTAAAGACATTTCCAGCCTTTATGAAACTCCTGATGCCAAGAGATTCTCCAAACAGCTCAAGGCAGTAGCTAAACGACACAACCCAGACGTCGTCTGCACTCTCACTGTAGACCCTGTAGAAAACACAGGTCTGCTTGGTCCATTTCTGGACTCTCTATTAAATCCAGAGCTTTTCACATACCTCTGTAAGCCCATCTGCAGTTCATCCCTTATACTTCAGGCAGACCCCAAAGCAGACCCAAAGGAATGGACTCAAAAAGACACTCACTGTCTTATTGGGAAATGACCACATTCAAGCCAAGACGACCTCGCCTGGTACCGGCACCGCCGTGGGCAAGACATTGATAGGTGGGAGGTAGCCAGAATTGCCCAACTTATAGATTTATGTTTCTCTCTTCCGGCTGGGGGTAACAGAGCCCTATTTGCTGCAGCCATGTGCTTTTGGGACTGCACAGCAAACTGTTTCCATCTCCCTTATGGAGACGTGAGCATCACAATGCTCGACCTCTATACCATTTTTGGAGTTCCTGCCTTTGGAAACACTTGGGCTCCCCAAGACTCTCGCCAGACACCCAAACAAGCCTCTTCAGAACGCCCTTCATCCTACTCCGCCTGGGTGAAATACTTTGCAAGCGAGGAAAAAGATACACCACAGGGAGGAATAACCTTTCTGGAATATTGGCTAGCCAAGTATCTGTTCTGCTTAACCTCTGCAAAGGTTATCAAGACATGGACCAACCTCGCTGAACGCCTCTACAACAGAGAACAACTGAGCTTGGTTGAGTCCGTCCTCGCCTATATCTACTATGGCCTCAGGCGAGTAACCTTATCAAAGCTCGATCTGAATCAACCAGGACCACTGTGGATGGTAGAATTCTGGTTGCAAATCTACTTCCCACACTTCTGCCCCTCAGCAACCCCTCTCTTTGCAAAACACAAGCTGCTGGGCCAATCATTAGTTTCCACACCACCTAGGGCCAGACAATGGTCCTACCTCAACTGCTTCAAGCACCTCTGCTCGCATAAGGACTTCCTTTATACAGCAGTTGAAAGAATTCTGGGTCGTCGTCATCCTGAACTCCTTGCAAGTGGATTCATGCCTTCACCTGAACAAAATGTTCACGCGAGGGACATATTCATTAAGTTCAACACTTGCCAGGACCTTCAAATCCCAGACTCAGTAAGCTCCGGGTATGAGCTCTATGCCCCAAACCACTTCTGTAGACAGTTTGGGCTCAGTCAAGATGCTCTTATGCCCCTCGCCTGCTCTGTTAATAAGTATACTCTCTGGCGAGGAAACAACAAACCCGTTGCAGCAGAAACACGCGACGAGAACTTTGGCTTTCCAATGGTAACACTTCAAACAATTACAAAGCCACTGTCAAAATCAAAGTCGGTCACCCCCTCGTATCTCACATGGTGCTCCCAGTTCTGGGAAGAGAAACGAAACCAGGGACCAGACTTCTTCTTTGCTGCAATTTTTCATGAATTCAGCCACAAATTCTCGCATAGCGAAGACTTTGCTGCACTTACTGAAACACACCCTAGCACCAGCTCTACCCCGTGGCCATAGGTATGTTTCAACATCAAAAAATTGCCACATATATTAGCAACTTTTCAACTCTTCGATGGTAAATGACCACTTCTTTCTTCCTTGCACAGCACAACCCTGAACCAGATGTGACTATGGCCATACAGTCTTTTAGGAAGAAAAGATCAAAGCGTTCTTGATCCCCTGTAAGTATTTAGACTGCTATTCTTCCAGAACAAATTGACTTACCACTGATCTTGATACTAATCACAATCCCTTGACAGTCTCCAAAGCGCAAGAAGCTTAAATTGAAGAACCAAGGGCCTGAAAGTGGAATTTGGCTGGGGGTATTGGTCCCCAGCAGGGATAAACCAGCAAGCCTTACTGCTCAAGTCTTCCTTGCCTCGTTCGATCAAAGGAGCAACAAAGCCTCAGGGTCCAGTGCTTGTTCAACTGTAGCCTTCATCATTGCACACTGGTTATGTGCCAATCCAGACAGCACCCTTACACTCTCCCAATTTGATGATCTCCTAATTCAAGGTTCCAAGGAGTGGCAGGAATTATGCAAGGACGAGTCCCTTGCGAGCAAGTACCCAGACCAACATTTTGATCTGGACACCATCTTGAAGGCAAACATCAGACCACTTCAGCTCTCATTTGATGGCGCCTTCATAGGGTGTTTTGACCCTGAAAGGTTCACAGCCCTGGATGGTTTCCCCTCCTTCGACAATCTGTGGGAACAAATTCAAAAGAGCCAGAAGCCACAAGTCTACATAGTGAGTTGGAATGATCACTTCTTTGTCCTCAAGGCTGAAGACAAAGCATACTATATAATAGACTCACTAGGAGAGAGGCTCTCTGAAGGACACTGTAGAGCCTTCATTTTGAAGTTTGATGATTCCAGCATCATATTCAGCAACGAAGATGAAACTACAGACCGTGAAGTCTTCAACAGCCACAAAGAATGTTGCAAGGACTTCATAGCCCAATTTCTAGCTGGAATACATCGAACAGAGCTCCAGGAGGAAGAGAAGAAAAAGCCTGTAGGTCTTGATGTTTTGCTTAGACGTATGCAGATTGAAGTGCAATCTTGTTTTATTCCTTCCTCCTCTGGCGAGGGCCCCAGTACTCAGGATGAACAATTCATTCCAGAGCCTGAGCAACAAATTATCCCCTCGCCAGAGCTCATAGTTGACCAACCACAAATCCTGGTTGAGAATAACCCGGAAGGCGAAGAACCGAGTCCCTCCTCGCCAGAGCAACAAGTTCAAGCTCTTGAAGAAACACAGCCATTGTCTCCTCAATAAGTAAGAACCCTGTAACCTTACTTCTAGATTAATGATTTTTAAATTGGTCCTGACATGACCTGTTATTCTCATATTGTAGTCCAAACTTGTTCCTGTGGACCTGGACGCTCACAAGAGCATTCCCAACAGCTCAAGGAACCAAGCGAGCACATCAGGCGAGCCAATTTTGATAGCTACTGAAGATCAGCCTGATAGTACTCCAGGTGTCAATGATGAAGATCCCATAGTTCTGGCCAAAGGAAGTCCTATCCCATCTTCATCACAAGGAGACAATCCTCAACTGCTCAGTGTACAAGAGTCAAACACCAAGATCCAAGAGCTTGTGGGCAAACTAAGTACACTAAGCACTCCTTCAGACACTAAAGCTGTGCTTCACAAAATTCTCTCTGGGCCCCTAGATGATCTAAAAGATATTCAGGCCATTCAAAAACAAGTGAAAACTCTGCAGGCCAACGTCCCAGCAGACCTCATTCCTCGCCTTGATGAACTAGAAGAAAGTCTCTTTGAATTCCAGCACCAAAGCGAAGTCTTCCAAGAACTAACACTCGAGGCTGAGCGTAAGAATGCAGCAGCGGAAACCTTGGAGCAAAAAACTCACAAGGAGACAGAGAGAATCGAGAAGCATCTGAAGGAAAAGATTACAAAGGAGGAGACTCTAGCAACCAAACGTGCCAAGATAATTGCTCTCGAAGCTGATCTCGCTGTACTTAGAGCAGAAGTAAATGCATTGGAAACTGACATCCCCAGTTATCAAGACGAAATGCATCACTTTTTGGTGGAAGGCGAGACCCGAGCACAACTCCTGCAAAAGGCACGCGATGAAGCCGATGAAGCTCGCTTAATAGCTCATCAAGCCTGGGTGGCCTCAGAGATGACTAAGATCTCGATAAAGAGTTTCTTCCTTAAGTTGTAAAAATTTTGGGCCTCTGATGTAGGCCTTTTCTATTTGTTACCAAACATTAAAGATTTTTTATGTATTCACATCGTTTTGACAACAAAGTCTGAATTGGGTCAGAAACCCAAATTGGGCTTCTCCAATAAGTCTTTTTCCTAATTTCGATCCAGCCCCGCTTTAGGCTGTAATTAATTTTGACTATTTTGATCGTTCAACAATAAATGGAATTGAATTCTTAAACTTGGAATCCGTATCACGTCAAACGACCAAAATCTTTGAAATACGTTTTACCTGCCCCAAAGATCTCCTCATTTATCATGCACTTCTTGCGAGCAGATAAACCGTCTTCAAGGTCCACTCTTATTTGGACACGTATTCTCTATTTTCAAGCGTAATTACTCTCGCGAAACCAAACCGGTGTGACTCCTGTCTATAAGAGGTTTCCCTTTCCTTCGTGTTATGAACCAACACTTTCGCGAGAATGAACTACCTCATTGTTCTTTTACTCTGGTCTTCCCATCTAAAGAAACCTCCAGATAAATCTTTCCATGTTGTGTTCCTTAGATAGCAATATCCATGCCCAAACCTGGACTAGATAGCAATATCTACGCCCAGGCGTTGCCTTGGCTCGTCCCAGATTAAAGGAATCTGGAAGGGACAAGCCACCATCCCAAGGTGAAGACTCCCTCACCCTTCCCCAGTGCACCCGTTCGGTGTCCATATGCACTGGAGAAGGGAGGCCTCTTCAATGCATCCTGCAATAGATGGGGAAAGATGGGGTGTCACCCTGGGAAGAAGGCAGCAAACGTCAAGGCAGGTGTAAAAGTCTTTTGATCTGATGTACCGCTTACCTTGGTGTTTCAAATCCTCTTCATCTCCTCGCTGAGGTCGATCTCTTTTTTTAAGTTGGTTTCCAAGTATACATATTTGATACACCTTCCCCAGGAGATGGCGAACAACACAGAGGATCTTGTGAAAGAACAAACTATTTTCTTTTTCTCTGTTGTTGATTCAGGTTTGTTCTTGTATATGGTATCAGAGCTTGAGGTCGCAAAGCCTTTGTATTCTTCCAAGTATTGAATGTAAAATTTTATATTTGAAGTGTAAAAGTTCTTTGTATTGATAAACTCATATAGTTTGCTCAAAATTTAGGCCACAAAAACTGGCTAATATGAACTTTGACTTGGAAGAAAAACCATAAAAAATTACAAAAGTTTGGCCTCGAGTAAAGGTCCTAGCAATTAAACCCCACTAATAGGCTATTGTATATGATCCTCGGTATGTGTTGCCCCTGTAGTTTACTTATGCGAGAGCATAAATAAACTAGATTAAGCTATTGTTGGAGGATCATCATACTCCCAAACAGGTTGTATGAATTTCTTTAGGTAACGACCATTTATTGGGTTCGCGTGTATAGTACCATCTCGATCTCGCAAACGCACTGCTCCTTTACCCAACAGTCGATCGATAATGTATGGTCCTTCCCATTTCTCTGACCATTTACCTCGTCCTTCAGTCTTCTCGCCAACAGGAAAAATGACTCGCCAGACAAGTTCTCCTTCTGCAAAACTCATGCCCCTTGTACGTTGGTCATAAGCACGAGCCACCTTTTGTTTCTCAGCACGTAGACTATCATAAGCTTGTATTCGTTTCTCATCTAAGTCTTCATGCTCCTGCCACATCGCTTGGACATAGTCTTCACCGATCAAGTTGTGTTGCTCCATCACACGTAAAGACCGAACATTTATCTCCAAAGGCAGAACAGCATCGTGCCCAAACATCAATGCATAAGGAGTTGTACCTGTAGGTGTCCTCTTACTAGTCCTATAAGCCCACAAAGTATTAAAAAGTTCTTCATGCCACAGTCTGGCATTGCTCGCAAGCATCCGTTTTAGGATATGAATGATGATTTTATTGCTCGCTTCAGCTTGACCATTAGATTGGGCATAGTATGGAGAAGAGTGAAGAAAATGGATCCCAAGATCCTTCATTAGAGTATCTACTTCTCCAGACATGAATGCAGCTCCACGGTCTGAAACAAAACTCTCAGGAATACCAAACCTACAAATAATATCTTCAAATAGGAACTGGCGGATGGCCTTTGCAGACGATACCCTACGAGGTCAAGCTTCGACCCATTTTGTGAAGAAATTAGTAGCCACGATGATAAACTTGTGCCCTTCAGATGAATGAGGATGAATCATTCCAATTAAGTCCAAAGCCCATCCTCGAGCTGGCCAAGGCTTGATTATTGGCTGTAATGGTATTATGGGCATATGGTTGACTGGACCATGTTTCTGGCATTCTTCACAACCTTTGGCGAACGTGATGCAGCCTCTGAGCATTCCTGGCCAATAAAAGCCATGTCTTTCTAATAACCATCTCATCTTGGGACCAGCCTGATGTGCCCCTGCAATCCCAAGATGGACCTCTCTCATTAACCGCTTGGCGTCACGTCCAAAGACACACCTTAACAGTATGCCTTCCTCTCCCCTTCTATATAACTCAGCATCCTTGAGTACATAATTGGGAGCTAAAAATCGAATCCGCTTGTCAACCGGATTATTAGGATCCTGGAGATAAGAGATGATTTCCTGTCTCCAGTCCTTGTCAATGTGATCAAGTGTAGCAACGTACCATTCATTTTTATCTTCTTGTCGTACAATGAAAGATGGAAGGGTTCTTCTTTCAATTTTTAATATTCGTTCGCGTACTCCATCTTGCAAACTGATACCCGTTGCTAGTTGAGCCAACTCATTAGCTGCATAGTTCTTCTCGCGAGGAACATGACTCAACTCCACTTCTGTAAACAACTTTAATAAGTCACAGGCCCTCCTCGCATAAGGTTCTAATATTGGACCTGCCTTGTATTTTGTCTCGAGTTGTCTGATCACCAGTTGGGAATCTCCAAGGACATGCACATCATTGATCTCCATATCTATCAGAAGTTCTAATCCAATGATTAAAGCTTCGTACTCTGCTTGATTGTTTGTGCACTTGAAGTCCAACCTGAAAGAATAAGAATAAGTTTGGCCGCGTGGGGAGATCAAAGCTACCCCTGCCCCAACCATAGTACTCGTACTGGACCCATCAAAATATAAGCACCAGGGGGCCAAGTCAATACGAGCAAGATCCAGTTCTGGCCCCTCGACCACCTCTTCCATGGGATGATGAGCCAAAAAATCAGCCACTGCTTGGCCTTTTACCGCCTTCTGAGGGACATATTGCAAAGAAAATTCTGACAAAGCCAGAATCCACTTTCCAATGCGTCCACGGAGAATCGGTCTGGACAACATATACTTCACTAAATCTGTTTGTGCAATAACACACGTAGTGAAGGAAAGCATAAAGTGCCTCAACTTACACCCTGAAAAGTATAAGGCTAGGCATAACCTTTCCATTGGAGAGTATCTCGTTTCACAATCGTTCAAGGTACGACTCAGATAGAAAATAGCACGTTCAACTCCTGCCGTGTCGTCCTGAGCTAATAGACTTCCAATGGAGAGTTCAGTAGCTGATATATACAGCTTAAGAGGAACCCCAGGTCTTGGAGGAACCAAGACATGTGGGTTTGTTACGTAGGCTTTAATGGTTTCAAAGGCCTCTTGATGTATAGGCTCCCATACAAAGTCTTTCCGATTTTGAAGCTTGAGCAATGTGGAAAATGGTTGTGTTTTCCCAGCAGCATTGACAATAAACCGTCGTAAGAAATTTATTTTTCCTAATAAACATTGTAGCTCTTTCTTACTCTTTGGTGGGACTGCATTGAGAACTGCTTGTTTCTTGTCATCCGGTATCCCAATCCCACGCTGATGAACCAAAAAGCCCAGGAAATCTCCTGCCTGGACGCCAAACACACATTTGGCTGGGTTCATTTTCAGTTGATGTTGCCTCATTCTGAGAAACACTTGCCTTAAGTCTTCAAAATGATCACTTCTGTGTTTCGTTTTAACTACCACATCATCAATATAGACCTCCATGGTCTTACCAATAAGATCATGAAAGATCAAATTCATAGCTCGTTGGTAGGTTGCCCCTGCATTTTCAAGTCCAAATGGCATATCCACGTACTAAAAAACACCGGCAAAGCCTGGGCACCGAAACGCAGTTTTATGTCTATCTGCTTCAGCCACTGGAATTTGATGATAACCAGCAGTGACATCCATGAATGTTAACATTTCATGGCGGGCAACTGAGTCAACCAGCAAATCAGCTACTGGCATAGGGTATGCATCCTTTGGGGTTGCATTATTCAAGTCTCTGTAGTCGATGCATACTCGCATCTTTCCATTCTTTTTCTTAACTGGGACTATATTGGAAAGCCACTCATTATATTTGGCTACACGTATAGTCCCTGACTTGAGCATTTTCTCGACCTCTTCCTTGACTAGAATTGCTGTTTCTGTATTCATGCGACGCATCTCCTGTTTTACAGGCTTCTTCCCTTCAATGATGGGCAAATTATGACAAACCAAGTCTGGTGACAGACCAGGCATATCATCGTATTTTTCTGCAAAACAGTCTGCATATTCTTTTAGCAATTCAATAAGCTTGAGTCTTTCCTCAGGCTCCAAGAAGGTACTAATAGCCACAGAGATTGGCTCTTCATGTGTTTTAATATTAATGTGTTCGATGGGATCCTTTACTTTGGGAGGTAAATCATCTAGAGCTGCTGGAGCTAATTTAATCTCGTCCTCCTCCTCAAAGTCTTGCAAAACGTCTTCATCCACGTATTCTAAGGCTGCAACCATTGGAACCTTCTCAAAGGCTTGGATTTCTAATAGAAAATTATGAAAGCGTTCGTGTAGAGAAAGACAAGCCTCGGTCTCTATATCTGATAGAGACCCAATCATGGAGAACGTTTGGATGGTAGCTCAATGGTGTAGGGTCTTTTACTATCTTGAGTTGCTTGAAGTATACCCCACTGAGCTAATTCAGAGGCCGTAACACCAACTGGGCGGCCCTTACTGTCGACGCCACATACCTCCAATGGCCTAAGGTCACTATGGTAATATCTGGCTTCTAATGCATTAGCAGAAACGGAGTATGGACGAGGGTCAGCATTGACAAGCTCTGCTTCGCCTGACTTCATGTTCCAGAGTAACATCTGCTGATGAAGTGAAGATGGTACACAGTAGATTCGATGTATCCAGTCACGCCCCAAAATGGCACTATATGGAGATGTGCATTCTACCACAAAGAATGTATAAGTGCCTGAGGCCAGCCCTATGTGTACCTGCAAGAAGACAATTCCCAAGGTCTTGGTTATACTACCCTGAAAGTTTCTGACACTAAGCGAGGTCTCTTGGATAGCAGACTTGGGAACACCTATTAAGGCCATTGAATTAACGGTGATGATATTAACCGCTGTCCCTGAGTCCACTAAGAGTTTATTCAATTGAATCCCTTGGACTTGTCCTGTGACATATAACGACCGCATGTGCATGGCCATGTCAATGGTAGGCTTGGAGAACATCATCTGTCCTTTTGTGTGTGATGAATCCATCTCTGGTACTTCAACCAGTGTTGAGTCATTTGGTAGCTCTGGTTCTTCATCTGGTAATACCACACTGTTGACGTTCTTGGATTCACCTTTTGGTGCTGACGGAGACAAAGCAAATTTAGAAGATAAGACATACACCATGTTAATGGTGGAAGTGTCTTCCTCGATACAGGCAAGTGCTTCAAGATATTCGTCCTCACCGTAGTCTACCAACTGCTCATCGTCGTCGTAGTTATCATCTCCAGCCAAGTGTCCATCCTCGCTAGACATTGTAGTGACCTCAAGATGGGCTACTTGCTGTATTGGATCCTCAGGAATAGGATCAATGGCTGCTGGTAGTAGTGGTGGTGGAGTTTTCTCCTTGGGAATAGGGATCAATTCTTGGGCCTTCACTTGTTCTTCCACAATCAAAGGCCTGGGTTTCCATTGCAAGACTGGAGGCTTGCTTGGAGTGTCTTGTTTCTGCATGCCCCCTGTTCCCTTAGGGGGTGTCCTTAGCCCTACTGTTTTCATCGTGTCTTCCTCAAAGGTGAGGCGTCTCCTTACTGGCTGTCGTTTTGTAGTCTCACGATGAATCTCCTGAGTAGATTCAGGCTCTTTACCTTTAGTCCCTAATTCTGGGTTTCGTTCGAAAACCCCTGGTCTTTGGGCTCTCACCTTAGGCTCGCGAGATTTCTTCCCAAAGACCACCAATGGGTTTGCTGCAATGGTGTTTAATCTCCTTTGCAACACTTCTGGAGGAAACTCCAGGTCTTCTTCTTTGATGAGGCCAGCCTCATAAGCATCCAATGCTCTCTTGGCCCTACCAAAGCGTCGTTGAAGGTTTCTCCTCTTGCTCGGAGTCACCTCCATGGTTTTTCCTTTCTCCCTTATGTACTAAACATCTTCCTTTGTAATATTTCTTGAAGCTGGAGGTATATATGGCTTCGCGAGCGTACTTGCAACTTTAGACTCAGGTGTTTTAGCCAGACTGGCTTGGTCTGTCGCTCGCGAGCGCTTGGGAGCTGGAGTATCCCTTTGTTTTTCTTGTGGGGGCTGATGATCTGTGTTCGAGAATAGTTCTGGGAAAGACTTGGCTGCCTGAGCCAGTTCCTCATAAGAGATCTTCAGTCCACTTCTCAGTTTACAATGTGCACAAAGGGCTACTGGTGATTCCGCCTTGGGATCCACCTTTTCTTTTCCTTTATTCCTTGGTGTGTAAGATGGATTCTCGCCAGCAGTTGGTTGGTCGTTGGACTGTTTTCTTTTATTTGATTTGTCACGTGTTAATTCCAACATTCCAACCATGGGCATGGGGGTGGTCAAGTTTGACAAGGGCTCCTGTTCTATTTCTATCACTCCCTCGTCAATCAACTACTGTATCTTGAATTTCAGATCTCGACAAGCACTTGTGGTGTGACATCCCCATTTATGGTGGTATCGACAATAAGGCAAACCCTTAACATCCTCAGGATGTGGGTCAGGTGTTCCCCAATTGTCAGGAACCACAGCTATTCCTTCTAGGCATAGCTCGTTGAATATCTCCTCTCGCCAAGACGCGTCATATGTTATGCGAGCTCGCTTGGGTCGGACAAACGCTATATTTCGCTTAGCTCTTCGTCTGGACTTCTTCCTCGCATGAGTTGGTTTATTTTGACTATCCCCTGAGGAAGTGCCACTGGCAGGAGGAGTTGTAACTGGAGGAGATGGTGTTCTATGAAGATATTGTGGGTGAAAATCCATCTCGCCCCCGTCTTTGATCACAATCACTTCCCAATCCCTGGATTTTATCTCTCAAGGTCGAACACATTGTTGTTCGATGACCAAAGTGATTGTGAAACCTGCAAAAGTGCTGGGCTGGCTCTGTATACCGTAGGTGTCTGAGTTTGTAGACTGAATAAAAGAAGATCAGCCCCATATCCCTTAGCCTATCGAAATATTCTTCTGTCATATCCAATCTGAATGAATAGGCTAAATAGGAAGATTGATTCCAAGCCTCCGTATCTTTAAGGAGTCTATTAGGTGATGTCCAATTCACCTCAACCATATTCACCTGTGGAGTAGGGAATTGCTCGGAATCCACTAGTGCAGCTGTTTTGGACGACCCTTCCGATTCTAATTTTCCCTTATTGATCCACTTCTGGATCTGATCTTTAAGCTTAATGCAGTCTTTGGTAACGTGGTTCCATGCTCCATGGAACTTGCAATACTTCTTACCCTTTAACTGCTCAGCTGTGGGAAGTGGTCCAAAGTCTGCCTTGACGACACGTAGACTATACAACTCGTCCAAAATTTCATGAGCCATGTTGGCGTCATAGGTGTACTTCTCAAATTCTGGCTTAGTGAAAGCCACTGTTGAGAGTTTGATTGGACCTCTACTCTTCTAGAGCTTGCGGGGTTTTATAACTTTGTTTGTTGATAAGTCAACAACGCCCACATGATCACCATCAGAGTCTGATTCTTGGTCTTCTACACCTTCAATATAAGCCACTGTTTTTGGCTTCAACCTATCATAGGTTCGACTACTGTACGTCCCTTTGGACGCATTCCTTCTGTTATCTCTCTCTTGCATGTTGCTATGAGCTTTAGTCACAGCCGTGATGAACTCATTCAGAGAGTAATACTTGCTGTTTAAGAATAGCTGATGGAACGTGTCCTCCAGACCATTCTTGGCCATCTCGACCACCTCCTCCTTGCTCAGAGGGGTCTTACATAGATTGTACTCTGACCGGAAACGGTGTAGGAAGGTGACTGGACTTTCTGTCATCGATTGGCTCAAGGAAGCCAGCTTTCCAACACTAGTCTCTGGCCTTACCGTTCCAAAGTGATCTATGAACAAGGCCTCCATATCCTTCCATTCACTGATCGAACCCTTCTCTATTCCAGTATACCACACAAGGGCTGATCCTGATAACGATGAACCAAAAACTCTTAGTTTGAGTCCTTCATCTTCGGCAAATTGGCCTAACTGCAGAGTAAAATAGGCCAAGTGTGTTGCCGCATTTGCATCGTCATCACCAGAGAAAGTCTGGAAGGTTTGGTGTTTGTAAAATTTTGGCCAACGCCACTCGTTTGGGTCGTCTTTCATCGGAGGAAACGGTGTCTCGTAAGTTTCATGCATCTTAGATAGTTGTATGTTACAATCATCTAAGAACTTATTTAACCGTTGCTCCCAGGCAAGAGGAAAAGACTCTGCTTGCCTAGTTTTCTTGGCCAAGTCGGATACGGATTTGGTTAGAGATCCTATGTCATTGTCTACCCTTTGTGATAGAGTCGCCGTGTATCGGCGCTATTCCTCCAATCCTTTTTCCATTTGGCGAAGGATATCTATCCGTAGTCTGTCTTGACCTTCTACCAAACTAGTCACCTGGGCCCCCATGGCCTCTCTCTCCTCACGATCTTGATTTAACTCTGCCCGTATTGTTTGGAAACCAACTGTCGCTCTATCGACTAATTGGGCCTGGGTGGTGAGAAGTTCTGCCTGTTGCTCGATTTTTTGTTCGAGTGCCAAATGGTGATTAGCATGGTGAATATCTCACCTGGCTGCATAAGCCAGGTATTGTTCGAGCGTAAGCCCTGTTATTTCCGCCTCACTCAAAAATTGGAAAGACATGGTGTCGAGGTTGTTAGCAAAAATAACTTCAACCGCTTGATTACTTAATGAACGACACTCCGTAGATGTGTGTTCACGGTAAACCGGTTGTGGATGTTTGTGACACTGAGGATAGACCCTTCGATAAGGATCTTCAATTGTCTCTTATAGATGCAAAGAGATATTGTCCCACTGGGCGTGCCAAAATGTTCGATGCAAAAATATCTCTCGGGAAGAGATCTTTCTCGCGAAGCAGTCTCTTTTATCTCTGATGTTTTAACCGCGTGGGCCGGTCTATCCTGTATGTGCTTTGTATGCTGGCGTGCCACCGTCTCTCGACGGAATATGGACTGTTTCCAGCCGCCTGACTTCTATATTAAGCGATTAGAACAGGGAGAGCACCAACCCTGCTCGAATAGGTCCTTTTTGCCTAGAAACCTAGGACTTGATATGTGAATCTCTCGCTAAGTCTTGAAATCGATATTCCACACGTCCTTTCTCGTGCAAAGTAGAGCAATCTCTTAACAGAGTTTTGAGAACACTCGCTCCCTTTGAGTATTCAAGCTCCCAACTTACAAGTGAGCCGCTCTTCAACTTTCCGGTTGCAATTGCTTCCTTGGAGTCGTAATACTTTCACTCGATAGGTGACAAGCACTTAGACTTTCTGGTTGCAAAGAAGATAGGAATCTCGAGGACGAGACGTCCGTCTAGGTTTGTTTGCGTATAGCAAGATTGTTTGATTGATTGGGGGGCTTTCATAAAATCCTCACTCTCCTTATATACTCGCTTAATAACAGTCATTCATTCTATGTTAAATTCCTCTGCTCTTGTAATCACAGTCTGAATCCAACACCAGCATATGTGTCGTAATCACTCATAGATCTTCTAATTCAATCATAACTCTTTCAAGAGTTCTATACAAAACGAAACTAGCTATGACAGAATCTAAGCCGCATAGAATCAGCTAATAAGACATAGCTCTAATAGAACTCAAAGTCTTCTTCTAGCGAATCTCGCCAGACGCTATATAACTTGACTCTTCGCCAAGCACCATTAATTATAATGGGCCGCTCGCATAGACCTCGGCCATCCAAGCCCAAAATGAAATTCTTTATTTAGGCCCAAACACCTAGTATATGAAAGCCAAATGCCCAAATCTGCTTACAAATAGTTTACAGAGATGTCATACATCAGCATATGAATCGACTACAACACGAATGGCTACAGGACTCCTGACCCGATGAACACCGTCAGTCCAAGTTAGGCTTCCAAACTTGTAGCCTCCATTCACTTTTTGAGTCGAGGAGAAGGTTACTTTGTACGAAACAACTTCCGTGGTTATGTTGAAACGTAGAGTTTGAGGCTCCACTGTCATTTTGATGCCAGGAGGAGCCTGCAATATAGCCTTGTACTTTGCATTAGTGTTTTTCCCTACATTCGTCACTGTTCTTGTCACCGTTGCTGTTCTTTTGAGATTCGGAATAGCGATCGAGGGGAGGTTGAGGTTCATGGCTTGAGTTTTTGTTAAGCAGTTTGTTGTAGTCGAGGTTAATCTAGTGAGTGATGCACTACTGTAACCCATGGAGCAGAGAAACTGAGTGTAGTCGTATGTAGTAGCATTGTAAATGAGCCCCGGATCCATTGCCTTGGTGGGATCAACATGGCCGCCGCCTATGTCGAAAGGGTCAGCTTCCTTGCGAGACGGACCTTCGACAGAAATACTTGTTCCATCTGTTCCAGTTTGGGAAGCTGCAATTTGCATAGATGTTAAAATGGTCAGTGTGAGTTACATATGACCATATGAGCATGTGCATTTTTTTTTTCACTTTGAAGTAGAAAGTTTGGTTTGACTCGCCAGTAGTGACCAGAGCTGATTTTATTGCCGCAGGAGACCAGTTCCAATGTACTGATTTGATGAGAGCTACAATGCCTGTGACATGAGGACATGACATTGAAGTTCCTGATAGAAATACGTAGCCACTTCTATGCTTCTTGTTGTGCGGTCGAAATGCAGCTAAGATGTCCACGCCGGGTGCAGCTATGTCAGGCTGTGTTCATTGATCAGGTATTGCAACAAGTGATCACTACCACATTGCATATACGAGAGTTGAAGTAAATTAAATTACTCTTAATTTGGATCGACGAATAGGTATTAGCTTTTCTACCTTTAAAACTGCTGGTGTTATAGAACTAGGTCCTCTAGCTGAGAATGTGGCAACTTGTGGAGATGCCGATTTCCCGATAACAGTGTTTGGATCACTGAGCTTGGCAATTGGGAATCTTTATAGCATAAGTGTGACATTAGTATGGTATAAAGACTATACACTATATATAAGTACCATTGTTGTCTCCATCTCTAAATAACCTTACCTTGCTTTTCTGATGTAGAGAAGTATTTGTGTTCCTACTTCATAGTCTACCTTGGTGCATGGAATCATGCATGACTCGAGTCCATCATTGGGAAACTCTGCATATATAAGGCCAATTCCACCTGCTTCCTTCACGGTAGCTGATGCGGAAACAATGTCTTGGTCGTCTGATTTGGAGAAACATAGTACTATTTTCCCTGCGGCTAATGTTGCATTAAGAGTTCCAGGTTGACAATCCTTGCTTCAAAGTAATATGGAATAATGTGACACTGTAAATATACTAGAACAAACTGAACATTTTATATACTAGAAAAGGATCGGAGATGATTGAGGTCTCACGCTGAATCATCTGTGGAGTCTATGGCTATGCGTTCGGAGTATGTAAGACCCGCAAATCCATGGTTATGCTTTCCAGTATTAATAGATTGGCCCTGCAACGGTTCACATGTTAAAATTTAATAAGTGACAGCTTCATTTTCCAGATTTAGTTGTGAAAATTATTGGACTTGCCCAAAGAGTGCGGTTGTTTCCAAGTGTAATAGCTGTTGGGAAGGTCCTGTCTATTTGGGTGGCTGCAACAGTGATGATCCATGGTGCAGTGTTCACAACGGTCTGAGAAGTAGGGCCATCATTTCCTGCTGAACAAACTACTGATATCCCCTTCATTGTTGCATGGAATGAACCAATTGCTACTGTGTCACGTAGATCGACATAGGAGAACAAAGGAACCTGATTGCCTACAGAGACAGATAGAATGTCTACTCCATCATGAATAGCCTTGTCAAATGCTTTTAAAAGATCAGCATCAGTACATCCTATGTTGGCCCAGCAAGCCTTGTAAATGGCTAAGTGAGCAAGAGGTGCTCCTCCTCTGGCAAGTCCTGAAGCCAGTTCTCTGTAGTTGGCTCTTTCGACAAAGTTGCCAGCGGCTGTGGAAGCTGTATGAGTGCCATGGCCAATTCCATCCCTCGGTGACAGAAACTCTGCGGTGTCAGTTTTGTTCATTGGCATTTTGAGTTCATGCATTGCTCCTTTTATGAACCAGCGAGCACCAATGAGTTTCTTGTTGCAGTTTGTAGAGTTAAAATCCTCTCCCTTCTGGCAAATTCCTTTCCAATGTGATGGGATAGGATCCATGCCTTCTTCATTGAAACTTTTGGACTCTGGCCAAACACCTGCACAGATGTTCAAAGTTATGTTCAACAACAGACCAACTTTTAAGTCTCTACTGGTGTTGATAAAAAGTATGTTACCTGAATCTATTACACCAATTATAGTTCCTTTTCCCAAACTTCTCGTTAAATGACATTTTGGAGAAAGCTGATGAATTCCAATGAAGTCCCAACTTCTGGTTGTATGCAGCTTGTGAACGCGATTTGGAATCACTTGAAGAACTCCCGGAAAGTCTGTAGTTTATAGTGATAGCATCATAGCAATGAATTGGGGCTAATATAGCTAACGCTATCATGTAGTTCTGCTAAAAATAGCTCTTATTACCTGCAATTGATTCCGCCTGAGATTCTGTTAATCTTGCAGCAAATCCAGAAAAGCCATGCTTGTAGCTGTAGAGAATGGAGCTGTATGCAGCTTCTTTGCTTCAACATGAACATCATTTCTTTAGTAATGAATGCAAAGCCATATTGACATCAGGACTCAAACAATGAACAGTGACAAGTGGAACCATACCTTCCTAACAAGTTGGTGAGCATCTTATGATGAAACTTTTGCGTAGATGCGGGATCATCATGTTTCTTTTTTCCCAAATATATAATGTGCACCTGAAAAACTCTTTTGTCAAATGTCTGTGTTGAAAGAACAACGGAAATAAAAGTTGGAGTTAAAACTAAAGTTGAAATCATGCATATAGACACTCACTTTACTTGTGGCCTCTACTAAAGTATCCAGGTGATGTTGAACTAAAAAGAGAGCAAGTGCCACCAGAGAGTAGAGCCTTGTATTGGAATGCATCGATATAGGAGGACGAGGTTGTTATGATTTACTACAAACCGGTATGTATTACTTGTTCTCAGCTTGTACATCTGCAACCACTTTAACAAGCCTGCATCTTCATATTATACCGTCATGAGAAAATGAAAAGTGGAAAATCTTTTCTGTATTGTAGTACTACTTCGCTTTAGTTCTCATTCAATTGAAAAGAAAGAATTGATTTGATGTAAGTAGGTACTGATAGAGAAACAACATGCAGGTCCATGTGAGGAAATCATATTGGAGAGAAAGTTTTTGCTAACAGTTCTACCTCCCCAGCTTTTATGTTGTCAACTTGAACACTAGAGCACAAACACTTTCGATTGAAATGCTGTTATGGTCATATAATTCTTGATCATTTCCGCCCTCTTAATTTTTTGGAGGATCAACCGAAAATTCTGCTGTCTTGAATGTATTGTTAGCATGATGTCCTCTATGCCGCATCAATTTCTCCATCCATGCGTCTTAATTATTGATTTATATGATCTTAACAATACAGCATAACAATGTACACTGATATTATACTGGCTATACAAGCTAGACTTATGCAGTGTAGTTTAGGGCATATCAAACAATAACTAAGATGGTGGGAGAGATGGATGCTGCAGATTTGACATAGAGGATTATGTGTATTCCATATGTATACGCACACTGATCATAAGTTTTTGGCTTTGTGTTTATGTTTCTACTTAAAAGTGAGGAAGAATGATTGTGGTGTTGCAATGCATTGGTGTAGGTGAGTAGGTCCCTAAAAGCACGTTTATTGGCTGCTTTTTACCAAAGCCCTGCTGTGAGATTCCTAGCCCACAACTCATAAGTGATTGCTTTTTATCTTTCCTTCCATTAGTGGCAGGGCTATTCTTTTTCAAAGGAAAGTAGGATTATTTGGAGAAGAAAGATCTTTGTGTACAAACCCCGTGACGGAGTCGAATTTTGTCCAAGTAAGATGAAATTTATACACGTATTTGATAACTTACTTGAAAGTGTTGAAAATTTTGTGTTTGTGAGTATGACAAGAGAAGGAAAAATGTTTCAAATGCACATAAGATTTACGCATTCCTTTAGACTTTATTTGCCCCACTACTTAGTGTGGAAGGAGGAATAATCAAATCAGCATTTAGGAAACAATGAAACCTAGCAAATTGCTAATGTTGATCGTCGATTTGCACTAACGAAGATTAACCTAATACTCAATCGAAGGTTTTACAAGAGACTCAAGGTTACTAGAAACTATTTCTGCAGAATAATAGTTTCTATATTTTTTTTAAAACTAGAAATGATGGAGAACCTAAGATAAACTAAACGAGAGGAAGAGAAATAAAGTTTTTGGTTATGAGAATCTGCAGAAAATCATTCATATTTATAGAAGTGATTATGCATTTTCACCATTGAAAGGTTGCATCTTTCTGGTTATTTTTCAATTGACATGCCTTTTCATTTAGAGTTGCATTTATTTAGTTTATTTTCAATGAATATTTACTAAGAGTTGCATCGATTGATTTTCCATTGGACATGTCTGTTACTTTTCAATAGACAAACCTCTTGCTCTCTTTATTTTATATTGTTAAAATTTATTCCAACAATCCTCCACCATTTTTAAAATATAAAAATACTTTTAAAACAAAATTTATTTTGAAGACGTTTTGATAAATCCTTTGAAAATGTTTTGAAAAATCCTTGAGTAAATTCCCGGAAAACTTAGCACATAAACTAAAGTGTCTTGTGGACTTGAACCTTATCTTAGTGAGAACACATCAAAGTTAAATCAAGATGACTAAGTAGCTTTGCTTTGAACTTGCGATCTTATTGTGATCTAACCAAACACGTTTCACACACTAGTTTTCTACTTCTTTCAAGTGTTCTAAAAGCAGACGCGTGGATTGGTCTTGCGTCTATATCTTTTTCACGAGTTCTCTAGAGACTAGCTGAAGTCGCATAGAAGGCAGCACCACCTTCTACACTCGTATAGGTAAGCATGTAGTACTCATGTAAGTAAAGTACTTTCCATCATGTTTATTAAGAGTTTTAATTATAACTCAACTTCCACCATTCATTACATGTACCCAAGCCCTTTAATCTTTGGATGTATGCAAACATATAATAAAATTATATATTTTTTAATTTTACTTCAATCACTACATATGATGTACTTTGCTCATTGAACTCAAGGACAAGATGTTTCAAGCGTTGAGTTGAGTTTCCATCATTGGTGATTAAAAGTTTGGACTTCCCCATTCCATTTGATGTATCACCCATCAAACCCTTGCAATTTAAAATATGCAAGTTATTTTTTAATTGGTTATTAAAATTAATTATCCATATCTTTAAAGTTCAACGGGTCACACCGTCCCTTTAAATAGTCTTACATAGTTATATCTCAAACTTGTATATTCTTCTTACCAAAATATGTTTACTAAGAAGCCTTTGATAGTTACGACTTCCAAAAAAAGTAAATATAAATCATATCCTTTTACTTAGGATCCGTCTATTTCTATGACACGTGGATTAATTTTCGTTTGACATTAACAAGTATTTTGTCAAGCTCATCTCTTCTAGATGATATAAATACTCATTATTTAACTTGAGTATTTCATAATCCACAAACTGTAGATGTCATCAAACTTGATGCTTGTTTATATATGAATATCATGCAATGAACTCAAATTCATATAACTTTTTATCAAGCTTGCATTTCCCGATATTCATAAAACAACTAGCTAGTTGGAATATCTTAATTAAATTCCAACTTAAATATCCAATTAATTTTTCAACTGATAACATGCATAAAGGAAGGTTCAATGAAGTGCATATATATATATAAAAAATCATATCACTCATGTATATACATAAACCATACATAAAAATTTGAACTTGATATAAGCATGCGCAACATTAATTATAATATAAATACATTTAAAAACAGATATTGATCTTGATCAGTCATTTAACTAAGAGATAACCTGCATTTTCTAAATTGAAACAGGAAACACACATGCGATCAAACCAAGCAAATGTAGCAGATGAAGATGTAAAATTAAAGATAAATATATTAAAATACATGTAGAATTTAGTACAACATAATACACATCAAGGTATCATTCTTAGTCACCAAAACGTTTGTAAAGTTCATGTAGGAACTTTATTGTCTTTCCGAAGTGCATTCGCCACTTTAGATACTATTGCCGCTAGTTTCTCATTGGAGTTAAAACCCTTTTGATGATTCTTGAGAATACGACAATATCTCATTATGTGACCATGTTTCTTGCAGTAGAAACAATTCACTTTTTTCTTCTTTGAAGTTTGACTTGAATGATCAATATTCCATCAAATCTTTCTTTTTCTATTTCCATGATTATTTTTGAATTGATCAGATCCACCAACAATCAAATCATTATTAATAGAAAAAGAATCATCTATTTTCTCATCATTCTCATCCTCATTTTTTATATGAAGAAAATTGTTCAACCTTTTATAGGTTATTCTATATTCCTCTTCGTACTGAAGTTCATGACCCAATCGTTCTATGGTCATGATGTAGAACAGATGGCATTGAAGATTGAAGAAGAGCTCGCTCGTAGGAAAGGTAAAATCGGTAAACTGCAGGTTTGGCAAACGGTGTCCGATTTGGGCGCAGAATACCTTTTCGGAAAGGGAACAACGAAATAAAATGGGTCCCCATTGAGCTTGCTCATGGGGACTATGCTCCGTTTTTCAATCTGGGGTCGTTTGGGTCTCGAAAAACGTATTTTTGTGTTTTTGGACCGTTTTAGGATTTTATTTATTTTTGGTTTCATTTTTATTTCGCCCATGGGCCCTTCTGTTAGCCCCCTAGGGTTTTGTTTCGGTATTTAAGCGCCTCTTTGTGGCTGCTAGACTCATCTTTCATATTATTAATCAAAAACGAGAACTTTTCTCAAACTCTGGTGGATTCCAGTTTATCTTGGTTCTTTCTAGGTCAATCGCTTGATAACATATATACTCCGCTGCGTCAGGTCAAACCTTCCAACTTATGTATCATACTTCTTTTGAAGTCTTTCCATGAAGAAGGCAGCTTATTCAAAATAATAGGAATACTGGTGAGTGAATCTATATGCATACCATGTCGAGTGAGCAAGTGATGTATATGAATGATTTCACAATATTGCTCAATGACGGATCTTGTATCTACCATTTCATACTTGAAAAATTTAGAAATGAGAAAGGCTTACTTGTAGGATCCATAGAAATGTATTGCTTCTCCAATGCATCCCATAAGTCTTTTGACGTCTCCTTATCTTTGAAGTGAGAAACTAATTCATCACTTAACGAATTGTATATGTAATACTTACATTGTTCGTCATCTTGATCTCATTTGTCTTGTACTTGTTTCATGAAAAAGATCTTATCTTCACTTTTTTTGGGTCTTGGTGTTGTAAGCACATACACTATCTTGAGGTATGTAAGCATGAGGTAAGTCTTCTTTTGTCATTTCGAAAATATTCTCCATCAAATCAATCAAGCTTCATTGTAGAAAATTCATTTTTGCTTTCCTTCGAAGTTGCCATTAATTGCAAAAATAAAGTTTAAAGATTGTTGAAATTTTATGTTTGTGGGTATGACAAGAGAAGGAAAAACGCTTCAAATGCACGTAAAGGTTTAAGTTTTCTTTTAGACTTTATTTGCCCTACTACTTAGTGTGCAAGGGGGAATAATCAAATAAGTCTTTAGGATACAATGAAGCCTAGCAACTTGCTAATTTTGATCGTCGATTTGCACTATCGAAAATCAACCTAACACTCAATCGAAGGTTTTACAAGAGACTCAAGGTTACTAAAAACTATTTCTGTAGAATAATAATTTCTAAATTTTCTTTAAAACTAGAAAATGATGGAGAACCTGAGAGAAACTAAATGAGATGAAGAGAAATAAGGTTTTTGGTTATGTGAATCTACAGAGAAACATTCCTATTTATAGAAGTGATTATGCATTTTCACCCTTGAAATGTTGCATCTTTCTGATTATTTTTCAATGGACATGCCTCTTCAATTAAAGTCGCATCTATTTAGTTTATTTCCAATTGATATTTATAGAAGTGATTATGCCTTTTCACCCTTGAAAGGTTACATATATCTGGTTATTTTTCAATGGACATGCCTCTTCATTTAGAGTTGCATCTATTTAGTTTATTTCCAATAGATATGTCTCTTGACTAGGAGTTGCATCCATTGATTTTTCATTGGACATGTCTGTTACTTTTTAACAGACAAACCTCTTGCTTTTTTTATTTTATATTGTTGAAAATTATTCTAACAAAAAGAGCAAATAATACAAATGAGGATCATAAGAAAGAAAAAAACATCAAGACAAAAATGAGAATTAGATATCTGGAGAAGAATAAATTAGAGTTTAGTGAGAAATATTTTGACTTCGAAATGTACTAACTCATTATTTTGTAGAGAATGATAATGGTACGTGAAGAAGGTGAAATGTGAGAGCTAATAGTAAGTGAGTTTAGAGTTGCAAAGAAAAATCGTTATTTTTTAAAGATAAGATGAACGGTTAACTGGGTAACAGAAGTTTTTAGAACGACTAAATAAATATATGTATCAAGCAAATATATAAGTTTATAGTTGAATATGTATATATGAATTTTTGTTCTCTAAAAATCTAGGTGGGGCATTTGTCTCACCTGGCTGACTCCTCCACCAGTGCCCATACATGATGCTTGAAGAGAAAGATGATAACAAGACTAGGAAATTTCTGTCCAGAGAAAGATGATAACAAAGACCAAGAAATTTCTGTCCAAGTTCTTAATTGGCACTTGGAACCTGGTAACCTGGTATTTGCAATCAAATAGAGATTGACCCTCGTTATAGTTTTCATTTCAACTGTTTTGTAATGTACAAGTGACATCAGTTTCAGTGGTCGATCATTGGTATAAGGTTGCATGATCTGTGTTGTTTAAAGACAATAAGACTTGTCATTAACTATATACGGTACGGCTGGGGTGAACCCAGTTCACCCTCAACCCACTTCCTCAACCCACTTTGATTTCTTCATAAAAAGGGGAGCACGTATTAGGCACAGCAGGGGGGTGAGGGGGTTTGTGTTAGGTTTGTGCTGGGTTCACGGTGAACCTAGTTCACCCGAAAACCATCGAACTATATAGTAAGATAAGTAATGTTCTTAATAATATGCAATCCATTATTTCCATATTTGTGTATCCATATACTTTTACCATTCACAGAATCACAGTCATGCACTTGTGCACATATCCGTGCATAACTGCATAAGCCTATATACTATATAGCATATCCACACACCACATATATGTGGCATAGTCTGGGGAGTATGCTGAATCTGCAGAATGTTAAAGCGAAACAAATGTTCGTTTTTCATCCCTTATTACTGTAGAAGTGACTAAATCCACACTTATTTTCATAACTTAAAGGTCCTAGAGGGGGGGGGGGTGAATAGGCCTTTACCACTTTTTCGTTTAATTCCGTTCTCAGGATAGCAAGATATTGTCCTATCCCAAGATACAGGTTACGAGTAATAAGGAAAGAGCAGAAAGAAAAGAATAACACCAGATGTTTTTGGTGACGCAGAAATCCTACAACCAGGATCAAAACTGCGTGCCTCTAACTCTTGAGGGACAAACATTTCCACTAATTTGTGACTCACACAATTACAAGTTTCTGGCACTCTGAGGATACATAACCCTTTATGCTATCCTGACTAGTCTACCCACTAGTACAAACAGAGCTACACTACTCTAATCTATGTGCTTAATTACACTTGGAAAGAGAAACTGAAGTATCAATACAGATCTTTAACTACACTTTAAGTTAAAACCTTCTTGAACCACTTCATGGGTTGGGCATCTCCATACTTTATCTCAATGGAATGCACAATGCAATGATGCATATGGGTTTTGAAAACAGTTTTTATGCTTGAGAAACCATGTCTATTATGCACAGTTATGAGCAACCAAAAGACATGGAAGAGAGAGAGAGAACAGAAGAGAAACAACACACGAATGTGCTCTCAAAGAATGCCTAAACAGAATAACCCAAGAGGCTCAAAATAACTCCCTCAACCCACCGCCTTTCAGAACAGTGAGGACTCCTTATATAGACCATACACAACAGCATCACAATGCAGCAAGTAAGGCAAAGCAAAAGGTCAACACAAACTGAAAAGGCACGTGTTATAGCAGCACACTGTGCTGCACAAAGCACAGTCCTAAAACAGAGCAAACCAAGTCTGCACACTTAATAGGACAACAACATAAGCAAAAGGAAGAAACAAGACAAAACAGCTTTTGTTCTTCCTAATACCCAGAAAACCATATCGGTGAAAAAACAGTACATAAGAGTTGAACATGGCACCGAATCACGTGGTCACTAGCATACAAGAAAGCTTATGGCTGACCAAAAACCAACACAAATTTGACCAAGCAGTTTTGACAAAACAGAAACGAGTTTCAAGACAAAATGCTAAGTCAACATCATTTATCCATTTTGGGTAAGTTGAGTTTTTGGGAGGGAACATGTTGTACACAGCCAATTACCAGAAATAGCAAAGCAGCAGAAAGAGTATCACGTGAAAACCAAGGCTATCCTGATTTCAGATTGTAGAGCACATGCATAAAGTAACACAATATCCTAAGTATCACATGTTCATGTTGGCTAAACATATTTGAAACATAAGGTCAACTAGCAAGGACCAAGATACTGACAAAAGGTTTAACCTAGGCTACTGTAAGACACATGTGCAATCAAACCAGATAAGAACATGTTCACATAAGAGTACCAGATCAGTAGGGATACAAGCACACTATCATATCCTAGATAGAAAACATGATATGCAATGAATGAACTACCTGATGTACCAAGGAGATAAAATTTGGAGATGCCAACAACTTTAATCTCTTGTCTGAATGATCATCGAGTGCTATGGTGTTTTGTCAATCGTCAAGGACATGCCAATACATGTGTATGCCTTCATAACTCTACTCTGCAATGGTGTGGATTACATTTCAATTGCCATCTGAATAGTACTGAATTATTTGTGTCTTGACAGATATGGGAATTGTCACTACATGCCCTCCATCATCGATCCAAGCGAGGCTTCCGAAGTAGTACCCTGTGTTAACTTTATGGGTGGTTGAAACCGCAACATTGAAAGAGGTTGATTTAATGCCCGAGTCGAAAACCAGAGTCTCAGGTGTCACAGCCACACTGATTCCCCATGGAGGGATTATCTGCGCTTTGTATGTTGAGTTGACTGGACCAACATTTGTGACAGTTCTGGTGAGTGTAATGTTCTCTCTTAGATTTGGAATGGTAATGGATGGCAGGTTCACATCGAGAACAGAAGGCTTTGTACTTGAGCATGTTGTAGAATTCCCAACAAGTTGAGAAATCTCCGAGTTATTGTACCCAACAGCACATAGGTAACATATGTAGTCATTTACTCCCATGTCATATACTAGACCAGGGTCTGCTGCCTTGTTTGGGTTCACAATTCCACCTCCATAATCAAATGGATCGGCAAGTTTTCGTGGTGACCCCTCAGCAAAGATTGGCTCTCCGAATGGATCAGTTGTCCATGCTGTCATAAAATTTTGCACTCATTTTGGTCATCGCTAAAAGTGTGTAACTGTGGATTGATCAACTACGTACCTGTTGTTACAATTGCTGATCTTATTGCAGCAGGAGACCAATCAGAGTGCAATGCTTTAAGAAGCACTACAATCCCCGAGACATGAGGAGCTGCCATTGATGTTCCTGAATGCAAGGCAAATCCTCCATTCATGTAAGGATCAAACGGAGCACTGCCTGCTAATATGCTCACACCAGGTGCAGCTATGTCTGGCTATGGCAGCATAATAATTTTACATTAGTGACTTGGTTCTCAAGGAAAAGTTTCATTGGGATTCAGTTTTCCTAAACGGTGTAGGAGTTTGTACCTTCAGTATTGCTGGAGAAATGGAGTTCGGCCCTCTAGATGAAAAAGCAGCAACCTTGGTTGAAACAGGCTTCCCCACCAGTGTCACAGAAGGGCTCAATTTTACCACAGGAGAACTGTTTACCATAGTGTTGTCCAAGTTTCATATTTCAACAAAAGAGAGTCACTTGAATTGATAAGAGGATGCATAATGGTTATTTAAAGTACCTGCTGGAGCGAATGTAGAATAGGATCTGGGTTCCGAGCTCATAGTCTACTTCGATGCATGGAAAGTCACTGCTACATGGACCCAAGACATCCCCAGGGCTCTTGACAACAATCACTCCAACCCCACCAGCTGCTCTGACACTTGAGACGGCTAGTGCTACCGGAGCTCGCCTGGCCACTGATGTAAAGCAGAGGACTACATTTCCAGCTACCGGTGTGTTATTCAGTGAGAGTGCCTCGCAGACGCTGCAAGTGAACTTTTATTAGAAACTAGGATCGATGATATGCTTGTTGACGTTAACATAAGAGCAAGGAGGCTTTAAGTTGATCTCAATCCATCATTTAAACTTCAATCATGTCAGAATCTTTGAAAGACAGCTATTAATTGGAAAGGGAGAAAAATCATTACCCTGGTAGTGCAAGAAGGGGAGGAATTAATTCCGGGTTCTCTGGGTACACCAAACCAGTAAAGTCAACTTTGGTACCTGCAAACAGAGCTTGACCCTATACAAAGAAAATAACGAAATAAGCATAGGGAATGAGTTATGTTATGACATGTTTTCTTGGCAGAATGTTAGTCTGGGATTGTTGTTTATATGAAGTGATTGTTTATAACATGTGAGAAGTATTAGGTAACTTCATGAAGTTTGCCACAAAAAATGTGTGAAATTACCAGTATGGTTAAGTTGTTCCCTAGTGTAATGTTTGTAGGAAATGAGCGATCAATAGTTGAAGCTGCTACATTTAAGATCCAAGGTGCTGTGTTTTCGACTGTGTATGCAGAAGGTCCTCCATTTGCAGCTGCACATACAACAGGTATGCCTTTGGCCACAGCGTGGAACGAACCAATGGAAATTGCATCACGGTCATCAACCTCCGAAAACAGTGGAAGTTGAGTTCCGAGTGAAACTGAGATAACATCAACTCCATCATGAATTGCATCATCAAAAGCTTTCAGTAAGTCAGCATTTGAGCACTGCCCTGTTGGCACATTCCAGCACACTTTGTACATTGACAAACGAGCACGGGGAGCTCCACCTCTGACAAGTCCAAGGCCAATCTCTTTGTAGCTCGCATTGTACACGAAAGATCCTCCAGCTATTGTAGATGTGTGTGTTCCATGTCCAACAACATCTCTTGGGGACATGTAATCCGGGCTGTCTGTGGTGTTGAATGGTTGTCGATTCTCAGCAAGAAAACCGTCAATGTAATATTTTGCTCCTATCAGCTTATTGTTACAAGCTGTGGAGGCATTAAATTGCTGACCAGATACACACTGACCCTTCCACTGACTTGGGATTGGCCCCAGATCCTCGTCATTGAATACTTCTGACTCTGGCCATATACCTGCCATAATTTGAAGGCTTCATTGTGAAGGGACTAGAGAGTTGAAACTAACTCACAGAAACAATTACATAAAAAGAGGTTACTACCTGTGTCCAGTAGGCCAATAATAGTTCCATCACCCAAGTTTGTGTCACTTAGTGGGTTATTAGGAGAATTAAGAATGAGGCCTAGATAGTCCCAACTCCTAGTTGTTTGCAGCGAATGAAACTGATTCGGTATAACACGAACAACTCCAGGTAACTCTATGTACACAGATGCAAAATCTCATGACTAACATAAATTTGGACTTAGGTAAGCTAGCTGCAATGTGACTAAACATAAAAGTACCTGCAATCTTCTTAACTTGAGATTCTGTTAATTTAGCTGCAAAACCGGAAAATCCATGTTTGTAACTATAAACAATAGCATCAGCGGCTGCTTCCATGCTGCATAGACATAATGAAGTACAGTCAGCCTGAACAAGATCCAGTAAGCCTAATCAATGATTCTCAAGCCAGTGTAAGATTTATTGGTCATGTGGCAAAGAGAAAATATTACTTCCAAAGATTTGTACTTTAATGGGATTATAGGATGTATTACCTCCCCACAACTGAGGCAAGCATATCTTGATGCAAACAGGATACAACCTCAGGATCATGGTGGTGCTTTTCACCCAGGTAGACTATGTGAACCTATCAAAGGACCAACAATAGTTCAAGTCAGAACTCTTTGTTTTCTGTTTGGAAAGTGCAAAGTACTTCTAGCTAGTTTTAGAGCCCTTACTTTAGTCTTGGCATCCACCATCCCATTTTGGCTACACAGTACTAAGAAAAGATTGACCGTCAGAAATAGCAAAACTTTGTTGTTCTTCTTCCTCACTAGAAGAGATCCCATGGTGTTTGAATAGCAATGTATATGCTTAAATGTTTGCTACTTATGTTGTCTTTTATAGTTCCATTAAACCTCAGAAAGTTTAAGATCGATGCCATATGTTATATTATTATGATGCTTCAACAAACAAAATTTGACTAAAATGTAACATATCCCATTAATAATAAACTTATTGCTAAAGATGGAGGCTAGGAAAGCTTCCAGCCTTCCAGTGTCCTGAAATTTTCAAACGCTTACAGTCATCAGTACTTATCCGAAGGATTAGCGCCAATGTGATTGTCCTAAACGCTTACAGTCCTGAAAACTGAATCATACTAGCTACTTAATTAGTTAGTCAGTTGAGTGACCTTTACATCATAAGGCTGTAGTTTATTTGTTCTAATAAACAAGGGAATCAGAGTTTCTCACAGCTGAATTCTGAGGATTGCAGCAACAATTTTATATTTCACTTGGTCATACAATGGGACTATATATATGTACTAACTGTTTGGATCCGAAATAAATATTTTATATTGGATTTAAAGGGCTGAAGTCTTGGCGAGCGGCCCGATTAGGTTGAAACTTGGTGAGCAGGTCAAGTAGTATAACAAAGTCCGTTTTTGTATCAGTTTAGGACTGTAAGTTAAGATAGCTGATCTATGCGGCTTAATGTTTATCTGACATTTCCTATATCGGTTAGGTTTTCTTCGTAAAAGGAATTGGGATAACATTGAAACTATATAAGATAAGACCCGTGTGCTGGTAAAGACTCAGGGTTGTATTGAGAATCAAAGAGCTGAATACATACAAGAGAATTGAAAGATGATTATTGTGCAGTATATAAGGAGAGCGAGAGCATTAGAGTAAGGGTCCCCGATCAAATACAAAGCTTTGCTATAAGCAAATACCAATACATCTCGTCAGAGATTTATCCTGCAACCAGACGATCAAAGTGCTTGTCACCAATCGAGTGAGAGTATCGAGATCAAAGGAAACAACGCAACTGGAAGATTGAAGGGCTTGTCATATATCGAGTGAGAGTTTGGATATCCAAGGAAGCAAACTCAGTATTCTCAACACACCGTCAAAGAAGTTGCTATGCTTTGTACTCGTAAAGGGTAGTGTGAGGTATCGATTTCTGTGGCACTGCCAGAGACACGAAACCCAAAGTCCTAGGTCACTAGGCGAGAAGGACCCATTCAGGCGAGGTTAGTGCTCTCCTCATCTTAATCGCTTAAATCAAGAAGTCAGGCAGCTTACATTTCATACTCCGTCATGAGAGGGTGGCATGCCAGCACACGAAGCACAACAGGATAAGCCAACACCTACGGTTATATTATCCGGAATCAACAAAAGAGACAGTTTGCAAGAGGCTCTCTACGCGCTCCTCGCCAGAAAGATTTTGGAGTCAAACATTTTGGCACGCCCAGTGGGACTATCTTTTTGTGTCTCTAAGCGACAATAGAGGATCCTTACAAAAGGGAATACCCTCAGTGTCGTCAAAATCCACAACCGGTATACCGTGAGCACACTTCTACTAGGTGGCATTCATTGAGTAATCAAGCGGTCAAAATTATCTTCGCTAACGAATACTACTCAACCATGTCATTCAAATCTTTGAACGAAGCGGAGATCATGTAGCTCACGTTTCAAGAATACCTAGCCTACGCGGCTAGGCGCGACGAACATCAAACTAACTACACGGCTCTTGGTCAACGAATTGAACAACAAGCAGATCTCCTTACTACTCAAGGCGAGAAAGTAGACTCGGGGTTGACTGAAATCCAAGCATTAAGAGTAGAACTCCACAGGGATCAGGAGGAGAGAGAGGCAATCGGAGTCCAAGTAGTAAGCCTCGTGGAAGGTCAGGATAAACTGCGGATCGACATCATGCAAACCTTGGGAACAAGTTTGGATGAATACCGCTCACACACGGCAACACTGTCTCAAAGGACAGATAGAGACATTGCGTCTCTAACGAAATCCGTTGCTGACCTCACCAAGAGGACCAGACAAGCAGATTCTTTCCCGCCAGCATAGGAGCAGAGGTTAAACAGGTTTATGAATTACTGTGACATACATCTCGCTAAGATGTATGAATCATACGAAACACCATTCCCTCCCATGTAGAAAGACGATCCTGATGCTTAGCAATGGCCAAGATACTACCGACATCAAACCTTCCAGACTTTCTCTGGCGACGATGATTCTAATGTAGCGACTCACTTAGCGTACTTTACTCTCCAACTAGGGCAGTTCGCCAATAATGAGGGACTCAAGCTAAGTGTCTTTGGGTCATCTTTGTCAGGATCTGTAATACCCCGAAAATTAGTATAATAGTTTAGATTATTGTATGACTCGTTAAACTTAGAAATGACCATAATTTAGTTTGACCTTAGAGATTTTAGAAAATTCGATAAAAAAATTGTCTGGCGAAGACAATGTATAAAAACGAGCTTTAGAGAAATATTAACGGAGTGGGGCAAATGGTCCAGTGGATACTCAAGTTCAAGTCAGGTACTCCTTGGTCTTAGGTTCGAGGCCACGAGCTGAAATCGTGAAATATTCCATTTTATAGGTTAGTAAAAATAATAAAAATGTTTTTACTCCAGTTAGAAACGGTAAGAAACTCTAGTTCCAACTAACCGATTTTTGGAAATAGAATTTTAGCAAAACGACCAAATTTTCTTTGTTCGAATCTTTTCTCCGAATCGAACTTTGTATTTTAAGATTGCAATTCATACTTTTAGAGGTCATGCTCATATATCAATTTGGTGCTAATTATTATTGGTTGATATATATATATATTACACTACATTACACTTAATTAGTAAAACCACACATTTTCACACATCACATTACATATTGCATTCACATGCATACATAATCACATTTCAACATTTCAATCAGATTTCCAACCACATTACTATTGTTTTTACAAGTCCATTTTAACCCTAGAATTAGTAGCTCAACTATTCCATTGTCAACTTGTCTACAAAAGTCTACAAAAAATAGTTATGAATTTATTTCCCATGTCTCCTCCCATGTCTATATAAATCATCCTTGAGTTCAATCTGATTTTTATACCACTTCAATCTTTCCCTTACGTACTGATTTGAAGTCCTCCCAAAGTTGCAATGCAACTCCCCTAAAGTCCCACACCAAACTACCTTTCTTCCAAGTACTTTAGTAGTCAATTCATTTGCTTCAAGAGGGTCACTTGAGTTAATCAAAAACCTCCATCACCTACTGAAATTCTTGAGTAAGTACATGAGTACATTCCTATACTTCTTTATCTTTAAGATTACATCAAAGTGCATGACTAAGAATAAAAGAGAAATAATAAGCCTTAGTGTAAATTTAATATTTTCGTTTCTGTTAAAGTTTTAATTAGTCAAATAGTTTTACATATTCAGATTCTACACAAAAAGTTATTCAACTTTGGCTTTTGAATCACTTAAAAAGGTTAAGTAATGAGAAAATTATGGCTAAAACAAGTTTTGTTAATCTTTCCCTTAATCATGTTCGAAAACTCTTAAGGTACTCTTAACTTGAAATTTCCATATCTCACTCATTTCTTAACCAAATTTAGTGTTCTTTACATCAAAACAAAGCTTAGGAGTTCAACTATCAATCTGGAAAGTTTGAAAGGCATTAATTAATACTTACTAACTAATTAATACGTGCAAATGAGTTTAATAGCGAGCGTAACCATTTCTGGACAGTCGCTAAACTTTTTTGTTTCTGAACTTGAGAACACCCTACCGAACTTTGTGATTATTACCATTGGATTCCTCTCGAAAAACACTTCGAGCTGGTATACTCACCTCTTTGATTTGGACAAAATATGAATTAATTATAAAACAGATCAAATGGAGGATTTCAGACGGACTACCGCCGAATGATACTTTTGGTCCAAGGATTAATAATTTTATTTTCTGCATTTGTACTTTATTTTTATTTACTTACTCGCATTATTTACTTCTTAAGTTTGATTTGGGACTAATGGAGGATTTCGGACGGACTACAGCCGAATGAAACTTTTAAACCAATGATAACTAATTTTTATTTCAAGTTTATCTAATTAATCGCTCTATCTATTTACTCTCAAATAGAATTTGGAACAGAGCGGACTACCGCCGAATGAAACGTTTGGACCAAAATTGTTAATTAATGAAATACGTTGAAGTTTGATCTTTCTTCCTTTACAAATTCTATTACGTATATATTCATTACAAAATTATGATGTAAATATATACTCTATGATCTATATACATAGTCTTAATTAAAGACTTGTTGTGATCGTTATGGTTGAAGTGTGAAGTCGGGTGTATAGTACGAATTAACTCGTGCTTAAGTGAATTGCTGGTAAATTGTTTTGTTATTGTGGGAGTTAGCCAAGGGCCCTAGTCCCTTACAGATAGTGCACTATTATACTCTAAGGAATGAATTGTGTCAAACCGAGAGTATACATGCTTTGGCAGGTGGCCTTAGAATGTTGTGGCTTTATATGTGTATTGGTGTTGTGAGACTAAGCACATGATTTCTTTTGAGTAATTACCAGTTAATCTAAAAGAATTCACTTCGGAAGTATTGGCATGTTGATGTGTAGATGTGAAGTTATACAAGTGTGTATATATATATATATATATATTATGTACCTAATTGTATATATTACAAAGACGCAAGTAGAAGTATGGAAGAATAATCGGTTTCAATATTTCACCTTTTTGAGTTGGTTGTTCGGTTTGATGTTTCTTAGAGATAATTTAGTATATGCTTGTAAGCTGTACTTACTGGGTCAGTGTGACTCATGGTACTACATCTTTCTCATTTTCAGGTGATGAGTAGAATGCTTGGGGAAAATGGGATACGTCGCCTACTAAATAAACGAATTATTTTCTACTTGTATTTTGAATTGAATAAATGTAATGACTATTATTTTCAAAAACTTCGGTATTGTAATATTAGCACTTTCTCTTTTCAATAAATGTACTATTCAGACACCTTGATTTTTGAAATTATTTGGGTTTCTTATTCACATCACAAATCCTTACATCATATTTCAGTATAATACTGGCCCCGGATTTGGGGGTGTAACAGGATCAACCCTCGTTTGGTATAAGGGATTGGAAAATTGTTCGATTAAAGAGTGGAAGTACATGGAAGCCTTGTTTATAGATCACTTCAGAATGGCAAGACCTGAAACTAGTGTTGGAAAGCTGGCTTCCTTGAGCCAATCAGCAACAGAAAGTCCAATTACCTTCCTGCACCATTTTCAGTCAAAATACAATATATGGAAAAGTCCATTAGGAAAAGAAGAGGTAGTAGAGATGGCCAAGAATGGCTTGGAGGATACGTACCACCAGCTATTCATAAATAGAAAATACTTCTCCTTGAACGAACTTATTATGGCTGTAACTAAAGCTTACAGTAACATGCAAGAATGAGACAACAGAAGGAATGCATCCAAGGGAATGTATACTGCTAGGTCTTATGACAGACCAAAGCTAAAAAATGTGGCTTATATAGAAGAAATAGAAAATAACCAGGATTCAGACTCTGACGGAGACCAGGTAGGGGCAATAGATTTATCAACAAACAAGGTTTTGAAACCCCGCAAGCTTCAGAAGAGTAAGGGCGCAATTAAGCTTTCGACAGTGACTTTTACTAAGCCAGAGTTCGAAGCATATACGTATGATGCTAATATGGCTCATGAAATCCTAGACGAGCTTTACAACATGCGAGCTGTCAAAACAGATTTCGAACCTCTCCAGCTAAGCAGTTAAATGGAAAAAAGTATTGCAAGTTCTATGGAGCATGGAATCATATCACGAAGGACTGCATCAAACTAAAAGATTAGATCCAGAAGTGGATCAATGAAGGCAAACTAGAGTTGGAGGGAACATCCAAGACAGTAGCATTAGTAGACTCTCAACCTTTCCCAGCACCTCAAATTAATACGATCAATATCGGTTGGTCGCCAGCCGTTAGCCATGCATGAGGAGCTGAGGAAGAAGTTTCATTAGTCCTTCCACGTTATACCTTTCCACAGGATAAAGTGGAAGAGATTTTGGATGAACTGTAGGAAATGAAGCTTATTGTTTATTATCCAATATTTAAGCTGAAAAATCTAAGGTATGAACGGCCGAGCCAACATTTCTGTAGATTCCATAACAAGTTCGGACACCGAACATCAACGTGTTCAACCTTGATAGACAAAATTTGAGGTTTGATCAACTGGAAAGTGGTTATAGTTAACCAGGAATGAATGGTAGAATGGCCTCCTCAAACACCATCGCCTTCCCCAGAAACATCCCTTTCTCGCGATGCATCTGAGCCCACACCAAAAAGAAAAAGATCAAGGTGAAGGCCTAAACGCAATATTGTATTTGTCTGACCTAGGCAAGCTGAGATCACATATGATGCATCTATAGGAGAAGAGATATTTGAAGATCTACTCCAGGCAGGGATAGCAGTGGTTTCCGATAACTAAGGAACTCTAGACCCGAATTCTGAAGATGTAAGGGGTCTACCTTACTGCCGATATCACAACAAATGGGGTCGCCATTCCACGAATGAATGCGTTAACTTGATGTACAGAATTCAGCAGTGGATTAACGAGGGAGAAATACTGATAGAAGAACCCTCGCCAAGTCTGGCGACCGAAGAAACATTTATGGTTGGGATGTTAGAGTTGACTAGGGGCAACCCAAGTAAGAGTAAGCAGACCATCAATACCCATACCACTGGCAAGATTCCACCGCAGAGACAACCGACAAGATCAACTAAAGGTAAGAAAGAGAAAGTGGATCCAAAAGCAGAGTTGCTAGTGGCTCTTTGTGCTCATTGTAAGTTCAAGTGCGGTTTGAAGATTTCTTATGAGGAATTGGCAGAAGCAGCCAAGGTTTTTCCGGAGTTATTTTCAAGTCCAGAACATCATCAACCGCATAGCCCGAGAGAGTTAACTCAAGGAAATTCCCAAGCATTCAAGCGAGTGCGAGCAACAGAGAAGGTCAGTGAAGCAAAGAAGTTCAAATCAGAGATAGCTAACACGCTCGCCAGGCCATACGTTCCACCAGCTTCAAGAAACATCACAAAAGAGAATGTATGGTACGTTAAGGAGAATGGGAAGACCATTGAGGTAACCCCATGCAGGAGATGAAATCTCCAACGATGATTTGGAGAAGCCAAGAGGGCATTGGAAGCTTACGAGATGGGCATCATCACAGAAGAACAGCTGAAGTATTCCCCGGAGAAGCTGCAAAGACCATTGAATGCACTTTCAGTAAACCCTTTGGTGGTTTTCGGGAAGAAGTCTCGCGAGTTTAAAGTGCAAGCACAGTGATCAAGTGTCTTTGATCGTAACCCAAATTATGGGTCAGAAACAAGACCCCAGAACCTATCCCTGGGGTTCATCATGACATACGAGAGGGGAAATCAGCAAAGTAGGGCCTTAGGTTCGACGACGAGGCAATGCAAGCAGTGGCATTGACTAGTCCACAGAGGAAAAAGGAACTTGCCAAGGGGCATGTCACTTCAAGCGAAACCAAAATCCTACAATGGAGACCGAAGCCTTTGATCGAAGAAGAGAAGGGAAATGCCAGCTTGGACAAGACCTTTCCCCCACTCTAGAAACAAAGTTTTGGAGTATTTATGCCAACAACCATAGAACCTATACATGGGGTTCAGATGCAGCAGGTCTCTTCCCTATAAGTCACAGCAAACATAGAAGTAGAAGAAGGGAAGCCCAAAGATGACATCAACAAGGATGATGAAGAGCTACTGAATTATGGTGAAGATGAAGTAGATGATATAGAAGTAGAAGAATACACAGATGAGGTATACACTAATATAAGCATGGTGTTTATCTTATCCTCCAAGTACGCAATATCTTCACAGAAGATAGCAATGGTTGAACCAGTCTTGAGGAGAGATGCTAATAATTTGGTAGCGCCAGAGGATGAAACAATACCGACAGAATAGCTAGCGCTCGCCAAACAATCAGAAATTGACTCACCACTACCAAAGGGACAAATGATGTTTACGAAACCCACCCTGAACATGGCCATGCACATACGACCATTGTACGTGACAAGAAGGATCCAGGGAATTCAAATTAACAAGCTTCTAGTGGATTTTGGGGCAGCAGTGAACATCATCACGGTCAAAGCAATGGCATTACTAGGTGTTCCCAAGTCCTCTATCTAAGAAACAACCCTTAACGTCAGAAACTTTCAGGGTAGCATATCTAAGACTTTGGGAATCGTCTTTCTACATGTGCACATAGGACCAGCCACTGGGATATACACATTCTTTATAGCAGAATGTACAGCTCCATACAACACAATTCTTGGACGTGACTGGATCCACAGGAGCTATTGAGTGCCTTCGTCCCTTCACCAGCAGATGTTACTATAAGACATGGAGTCTGGCGAGGCAGAAACTATTGATGCAGATCCTCGTCCATACCCCGTGTCTGCCAATTCTTTATAGGCTAGCTATTACAACAGTGACCTTAGGCCACTGGAAGTATGTGGCGTCGATAACAAAGGTCGCCCAATTGGTGCAACAGCCTCTGAACTAGCTCAATGGGGTATTATTCAAGCAGACCATGATAGTGGTAGACCCTATACCATTGAGTTAGCATACAAACCATCTCAATGATGGGGCCTCTATCAAGTATAGAGGCCGAGGCTTGTTATTCTCTACACGAATACTTCCACAACTTTTTAATGTAGAGTCAAGCCTATGAGAGGGTTCCAATGATTGCTGCATTGGAATATGTGGATGAAGATGTACTGAATAAGTCAGATGAGGGGGACGATATACCTTCTAAAGTCAAAGATCTCATTGAAAATATAAATCTTGGGAGTTCAAAAGAGCCAATATTTGTGGCTATTAGTACCTTCTTAGAGCCTGGAGAACGATTGAGGCTTATTGGATTGCTACAGGAGTACACCAATTGTTTTGTAGAAAAGTACAAGGACATGCTATGATTGTCACCAGAATTAGTTTGTCACAGCTTACCTATCATGGAAGGAAAGAAGCCGATGAAACAAGAGATGCGTCGAATGAATACAGAAACAACAATTCTAGTAAAGGAAGAAGTTGAAAAAATGCTCAAGTCGGGAATCATACGAGTGGCCAAATACAACAAGTGGCTATCAAACGTAGTCCCAGTCAGGAAAAAAATGGAAAGATGCAAGTTTGTGTTGACTACAGAGACTTGAATAATGCAACCCCAAATGATGCATACCCCATTCCAATAGCAGATTTGTTGGTAGACTCGGTGGCTCGTCACGAAATGTTATCATTTATGGATGGGACGATTGGTTATCATCAAATACTTGTGGTAGAAACAGATAGACATAAGACCGCGTTTCGGTGCCCAGGTTTTGCAGAAGTATTTGAGTATGTTTTATTTTTCTTTCAGTTTGGATTTTCGGTGTACAAATAACCAAGCGAAATACGAGGCACTCATCATAGGCTTGGAAATTTTGCTAGATATAGAAGTTACAGATATGCACGTATATGGAGATTCCCTGTTAGTAATCCGACAACTTGAAACCAAATATAAGGCTGGACCAACTTTAGATCCATACGCCAAACGAGCCTGTGAATTACTCAAGTTTTTTACCGAAGTAGAGTTGAGCCGTATCCCTCGCGAGGAGAATTATGTAGCAAATGAGTTGGCACAACTAGCATCGGAGGTGAGCTTGCGATGGTTTATACGATGACATGGTTATTATTGGCCAGGTATGCTCAAAGATTGCATCACGTTCGCTAAAGGTTGTGAAGAATGTCAAGAACATGGTCCAATCAGCCACATGCCTAAAATACCATTACAGCTTATAATCAAGCATTGACCATCTCGAGGATGGGCTTTGAACTTAATTGGAATGATTCATCCTCATTCATCAGACGGGCACAAGTACATCATAGTGGCTACTGTTCTTCACAAAATGGGTTGAAGCTAGACCTCTCAAAGTATCATCAGCGAAGGCCATTTGCCAGTTTTTATTTGAAGATATCATATGCAGGTTTAGTATTCCTGAGAGTTTTGTTTAGACAGAGGGGCAGCATTTATGTCTAGAGGCATCGATGAGCTCATGAAGGATTTTGGGATACATTTTCTACATTCTTCTCCATATTATGCTTAATCCAACGGTCAAGCTGAAGCAAGCAACAAGATCATCATACACATCCTCAAACGAATGCTTGTGAGCAATGCTAGATTGTGGCATGAAGAGTTATTCAACACATTATGAGCTTATTGAACAAGAAAACGGACCCCAACAAGCACTACTCCTTATGCGTTAATGTTTGGCCATGATGCAGTCTTGCCTTTGGAGATTAACGTACACTCTTTAAAAGTAATAGAGCAAAATAATCTGACCAGTGAAGATTATGTACAGGCTATGTGGTAGGAACATGAAGACTTAGATAAAAAGAGAATACAGGCTTACGACAGTCTATGTGTTGAGAAACGGAAGGTGGCTCGTGCCTATGACAAGTGTACTAGGGGCATGAGTTTCGCAGAAGGAGAATTAGTCTGGCGAGTGATATTGCCCATTGGCGAGAAGACAGAAGGCCGAGGCAAGTGGTCAAAAAAGTGGGAAAGGTCATACATCATCGATCGACTCTTAGGCAAAAGAGCTATTTGCTTACGAGATCAAGAAGGAACAATTCATGCCAATCCTATCAACAGCCATTTTCTTAAGAAATATGTACAGCTAGCTTGGGAGTATGACAACCCGCCAACAATAGCTTAATTCAGCTCATTCACGCTCGTTGGCGACGTTCGCCTGATTGAACTGAATGGGCAACACATAGGGATTATTTAGACGTAGTTAGCCTATACTTGAGGCTAAAATTTAAAAAAAATTAGTATTTTCAGCCTATTCTTGTGGCTAAGTTTTATTAAAGAGTTCATGCTCACCAACCGCGGTGGCCAAGTTATGTACAAACTATGGTTAAGTTAACAATACAAAAGACGTTTTGCATAAGGGAACTCTTTACTTTGAATATAATCAGATTACATCAAAATGAAAGATTACAAAGGCTTTGCGGTCTTAAGCTCTGATACCATATGAAGACAGACTACAATCAGTAACAGAACAGAAAGATAAATACAGTTCAGCAGCCTAAAAGACCACTTGAAACAGGCTTGGCGTTTGTTGCCTTTCCTCAGGTTGAACTCCCTGTTTTCCCTCCCCAGTGCAACCGCGTCCATAGGGTCTGCGGCCTCAATGCATATAGAAACTGAGCGGGTGCTAGCAAGGAAGACGAGGTGTGTTTTCCCTCGGGATTGTGGCTTTGTCACCCTGTAGATTCTTAGGGTGATTCGGCCAAGGCAACACCTGGACATAGATATCACTATCTAGTCCAGGTATGGGCATGGATATCACTATCTAAAGTCTATAATATGGGAGGACTTTATCTGGAGGATTTTCCAGATAAGAAAGTCAGAGCAAACATGAAGACAAGGAGTTCATCTCGCGAAGAAGTTTGGAAGGTATGACCACAAGCAGTGAATAAGAAAGCCTTTTATAGAAAGAAACTATACTGAACCGTAGTGGTAAGGTTTTGCGAGATTAAATGCACCCCTTAATAAGAGACACGCGTCTACTGGAGATTGTGCCATTGAACGGTTTATCTACCCCTAAATGAAGGCATGATGAGTGAAAGATTTTTTGGGCAGGTAAAATGTATTTTGAAGATGTGACAGTTGGGATGACGCGTTACAGATTCCAAGCTTGAAATTAAAATCCATATAAGTCAAGTGACAAGGGTAGGCAAGTAGTTAGGTTTTATAAGAAGGCCTAGCATTATTCGTATGATCCACGAAAGGCCTAAGTCTGAGGCACAGTAGGATATTTAGAGCCCAAATTTAAGGAGCAAAAATACCAAAATATGAACAATCAAAGAAAAGACATAAGATGATAGAATGTTTTGGAATAACATAATATAAAGAATGGGCCTAATCCCTGAGGCCCATTAACTAAATTGGGAGGGCTTTTGCCCTCAAAGATATTTTTGCAAGCTCGAAGTCTTGCCAAGATTGTGTATACAGGTCTAGAGCGCTCGTAGCTTCTTCTTTTGCATCCTGCAACAATTGAGCCTGGCTTTCTCCTTCGACCATAAGCTGGCGAACAGAGGCTTGATTTGAATGAGCATTTGTACGCGGACGATCCACTTCAGCTTGGAGGGTAGCTAACTCAGCTTCTTTGGCTGCCAGAGTTTCTTTTTGGGATAATGTATCCTTCAGAAGAGCCTGGATTCGCTTATTTTCTTCTTGTGTCTGGCGAGCCAATGTCTCCACCGCCTCTTTCTTGCGTTTGGCCTCAAGTTTTAGACGGTGTTGGGCTTCGTATTGACCTTAGAGCTGGTGAAGTTTTTCTCAAGGTCGGATATGGTCTGGAGAAATTCAGCAGGGGCAGTGGCCTTTAAATTCCTGACTTGTTCTTGAATTTCTTTAATGTCTTGAGGAGAGTCCAGGTTGCCAGAAAGGATCTTCTGAAGGGCAATGTTGATGGCCAAATGGGAGCTCAATGCACTCAACCTAGTCGGAAGCTCTTGCAAGATTAAAATCTCATCTTGAGGGTTGGGTGCTTGAGTGGAAGGCATCATTGATGAAGACAGAGCAGCAGTTTCTTCATGAAAGGTTTTGGGTTCTTCATCAATAATATTTGGCGAGCTTAAAGGCTGGTCCACTGCAGCCACTGTTGAGAGCTCAGGAGATTGAGGGCTGATTAGAGTTTGAAGTTGGCCTTGTGAGTTTGCCTATTCCTCTGAATTTACATTTGGTTCAGGAAGGATTATGTCGCTATTCAGAGAAGCAGGTGTGGACTAGAAGAAAACACAAGATGTCAAGGTTCAATCAGAGGAAGTTAATGTATAGATAGAGTAAATAAATGGGAGTATTACCTGAATATGGGGAAAGTTTTTGGATTTAACCAATTGTCATGGTTCTTCAGCCGTTTGGACTTAGAGCTCTGGTGAGGGGGGAGTTTGATCATCTGGCCCTGGGGTGACTTCGATCAACTGGTGTGGTTCTTCTACTATGGCCTGGAGCTCTGGCGAGAGCCGAATCTGAACGTTTTTGAAAGGACCCAACCCCGATTTAGGTTCCTAAATCGGAATCAAACCCCTTCGAAAAACACGAACCAACAAAAACTTTTCGAAATTTGGGTAGAGTTTCGCTACTAATGTAGAATTGCCATTACCTGCACGCGGAAAATACACTTCATCTATGCCACAAAAAGCAAACCGTGGGCACCAATCCCATCCGGATTTCTCAATATATCAACAATAACGTAAAGTAGTAAATATATATGTACTTTACGGAAAATCCGGAGTAAAATCGTATAACATATACAATAGGAAGCTCAGAGCGACTTCTAATACATAATCATATACGCATACCACAATAGGTAGGACAATAAACCTACTGGATGAAACAAAGTAGCTCGAGCACTATGCCTCCGACCACGACGTGCGACACCCGAGCCTGAACTGCAAACTGGGCACGGAAACCGAAAAGCCCAGGGGAAAGACAATAAACACGTTAGAGTGAGTGGACGAAAATAAATGTCTTTCACCAAGTAATATATATAATAAAAATATATACGAGTCGAAAGTATAAATAATCAAATGGTACACGAGGGAGACTCTAACTCCTCACGCGTATACGGAGCATGCAACATAAAAATCGCGGAATCACTCATGGACTACCACGCGATAGCACAGTCTGAATCACGGGATCCCAGACCCACACGTGATTCCTAGCCAGAAAGGCCTCGGGTCAGGATATCTGTCCTTCCCGGAGCGTACTCGGGGATCAGCCGAGAAGCCAAGGTGTATCGATACCACAACATATACTGAGACTGTACTCTGTGTAAACCAAATCATAAACCTTTTCCATGCACATGCATAAAACATAATATGTACATATGTATAATCGTATACGTATATTCATATATGCATAATCATAAAGCACATGCTCGTAAAATCATAATCAATCTGCATGCTCAAGTTCGTAAATCATTTATAAACAGACTCGCAATCAATCCGTGAAAAGAAATGTCCACTCACAGACTGGCGTAACGCGTATCGCGTTAACCCGTGATCCGGCGGAAAGTCCCTCGCCAAAAGAACGATCACGAACCCCTGAATATTCACAATAACCATTATTCAAAGTCATAATTCGACAATTCAAAACAAACCACGAGAAACCGCCGTTCTCGGAATTCACAATTCAATGTCGACGAATCGTCGAAAATCCGTATATAACACCTCAATACCTCGCTTTACGTTCGGATGCTCAAATCAAGAAACGAACCTCCCCACTGCGATTGGAGCGCGATTTCGAGTCAAATGACATGCAACTTGTCGAAAGTCCAAAAAGTCAAACTTTGACCGTTGACCGCCGCCCACGGCGGCCCCACCGCTGACCGGAAAATTTCACGGCGGAGCAACCCCTATTCCACTCAAAATCGTCCACTGAGCAACTTTGTCAACTGCACCGAAGTCCAATTCTCACTCTAACACATCCAATTTCAAGTAAAACCGAAATAGAACACAAAATTCAAATCAAGAATTCTCCAAACACAAACCGAATTGAAACTTCAAACCTACGTGGTTAGATTCGTGGAGGGAAGAGCTTCAAAGCCCAGTCCATAGTTTAGCTCAACTCGGCCGGAACAGTTTAGTCCGATTACCCCCAAAATTCACGAACTTGGCCGGAATATTCTCCTCTCCACCGCCACTAACGGCGTGAGGGGTGGCCGGAAAGAGATTCGGGGTGCCAAGGCGCACCGAAAGCTTCCTCCCCCCGTGGCCGGAGACAGCCGGAATGCCATTCACCGTCAACCACCGTGGCCACCGTCGATCTCCAAACCCAGCTGAGTTTGACTCGGTCAACTCCCCCATATGGCAAGGTTGACTTGCCCAACATGGCAAGTTACTATATATAGACTTTCCAAAAAAAGAAACCTCCAAAATACAAATTCGATAAACTTCAAACACGCGTAACTTCCACGTCGTAACTCTGATTCCGATAATTCTCGCGGCCACGAATACGAGTCGACATAATCTTCCATAATCACCCAAAGTCAACTATATTGGCCAAATGGATAAAAAGTCAACCATTCAACCAAGCCCATATTTAATCGACAAACAATCCACAATCGGAAAATAATCACAACTAAATCTTCGTAACTCAAAATCATGCTCCGGAAGTTCCCACGAACTCAAAATTAAATTCTGAACAACTTCCGTGAAGAAGCCGAAACCAAATTCTCGTCCGGTAATTTAGTCGTTAAGAAGGATGCCTTTAAAACCCGAACTTCAAATATTCATAATTAATTCCTCGGTCGTCCAAATAATGATCTGGAAACGCCCACGAACTCAAAATCACACGTAGAACAACTCTCGAGAAGAGACCCAGCTCCAATTCTCGGCCAATAATTTAGTCGTTAACGGCCTGACGATTCAAATAACTGCCGACAAACTGCGACTATGCAGTAACTCATCAATCAAGCTGATCATACTGTTGATTCTGGTCCGGGTCATCACAGTTTTGTTTCGAAATGACTTGGTCATTCTGGGAGCTGTCGTCCTCGCCATAGGAGGAAGGAAGGAAGCAAGATTGAAATTCAATTTGTAGGCGCCGAAAGAAAACAACAGGATCAACTGTCTTTTTCTTTTCTTCTTCCTCAAGCTCCCCTAGTATGATTCCGGCTTGGAATCTCATAATGAAGTCTTTGCAGCACTCTTTACCGCAGTTTATGACTTCCATCCCTGTTTCATGGTCCTCATCTCCAAATATTATGCTGGAATCATCATACTTCAATATGTAGGCTTTACGACACCCTTCAAAAAACCTTTTTCTCAGTGAGTCAACAATATAATAGGCGTCAGCTTCAGCTTTAAAGACGAAGAAGTGATCATTCCAGCTCACCAGATACACCTGAGGCTTGGTGTTCTTACAGATATTTTCCTAGATTTCATCAAACGATGCAAGATCTTTCAGATGTGCAAATTTCTCTGGGTTGAAGTATCCAATGAAGGAGTCATCAGAAGGAATCTTTAGGGGTCTGATGTTTGCCTTCAGAATAACTTCAAGATCAAAATGTTGATCAAGGTAGGAGCTGGCGAGGGCCTCATCCTTGCAAAGCTTCTGCCATTCTGAAGAACCTTGGATAATGAGGTCATCAAACTCAAAAACCATGGGCATAGCGTCTGGATTTGAACATAGCCAGTGAGCAATGGTAAAGAGCAATGTTGAACACGCGCTTATCCCGGATGCTTTTTCACTCCGTTGATCGAAGGAGGCATGGAAGACGTTGGCTTGAAGCCTAGCCTGTCTGTCTCTGCTCGCGATCTTTGTAGCTATCTAGATACCACTTGGTGGTGTTTCCAAAGTTAAAGGAAGCTTGGGGACATCTTGGCAAGCAGCTTTGGAGCCTCGAGTCTTAGATGTTTCTCCAAAAGAAGAATCAGTCCTCATGCGCTTATGCGACTGATAAAGAATAAGTGGGCCTGTTATATTCAGTGAGAAAGCAGAGAACAAAATTAATCTGGGTAAAGAATTTTGATACTTACTGGGTGCCCAGAAGTGTTGGATCTTTTCTTCTTTGGAGCTTGCAAGGCAAGGGCCATGTCTGCTTCCAGGGCATGTTGTTGATTAGAAGAAAGAGGAAATTGATCAAACAATATTAAGAAATTGCTAACACATGTGGCAAAGTTAAATAAAAGAAGAATACCTGTGGCCAAAGATTTTTTCTAGTGTTTTTGTACAACTTCCCAATTGTCGCCAAATCGTCTTCATTTGTGAATCTTTTGTTGAAATCACAGAAGATATTGGCAAAGAGAGTAAGCGGTCCTATCCTTCGTATGCTTTCCCAAAGCTGGGAACGGCATACCAAGTATATCTCGGTAACCGATTGAGAAATGGCAAGTGGCTTTGATAAATCAGGAATTATCACTGTCAGGAAGCCAAAATGGACATCTTGTAAATCATGTGTTGAAGGATGACCTAACCCTCGCCAAAGGTTGTATCTATTCAAAGAACAGACGAGGGACATGGGGCATCTTGGGTCAGCCCAAGTTTTCTTGAAAAGTGATTCGGAGCATAGAGCTCATACCCGGGGCTCGAAGAATTAGGGATTGGCAGGTCCTTCTAGGTGTGACTTTGAAGGAAGAGGTTCCTCGCAGAGTCATCTTGCTCTGGCGAGGGCATAAATCCACTCGTAAGGCTGCATGAATGGCAATGATTCAGAATTACTTCAACTGCTACAGTTGGAAAGTCCTTATGCGAGCAGAGGTAGTTGAAGCACACTAGATAGGATCATGCTCTGGCCCTAGAAGGTGTAGTTTCCAGAGTTTGGCCCAGAAGTTTGTTCTCTTCAAAGGAAGGGACTGTATAAGGGTAGAAGAACGGGAAGTACATCCGCAACCAAAACTCTACCATCCATAGTGGTCCTGGTTGATTGAGGTTGAGCTATGAAAGAACAACTCATCGCAAGCCATAATAGATGTAGGCGATGACAAATTCAGCCCAGTCCAGTTGTTCACTATTATAGAGGAGTTCGGCAAGGTTGGTTCAGCATTTTTTGACCTTGGCGGAGGCGGGACAGAAGATGTACTTAGATAGCCAATATTCCAAGAAGACTATGCCTCCTTGATCAGTGTCTTTCTCCTTTTTCACGAAATGATCAACCCAAGCAGAATAGGAGGAAGGTCGATCTTTAGGGGCTTTAATTGGTGTCCCGAATATGTGATTATGAAGCTAGATGTTGTTGAACACAGGAACTCCAAATAGAGCATAAAGGTCAAGGATTGTGATGCTCACATCACTACAGGGGAGATGGAAGCAGTTGACGGAGCAATCCCAAAAGCACATGGTGATGGCGAACGGTGCTCGGTTTCCACCAGCAAGAAGTGAGAAGCATAAATCAATAAGTTGGGTGATACCGGCCGCTTCCCATCGATCAATATATTTTCCGCGACTGAGCTGGTACCAAGCGAGGTCTTCTGCATTTGGGTGCGGCCATTTTCCAATTAAACAAATTGTGTCTTTGTTCGTCCACTCTTTGGGTTCTGCCTGTGGATGTTCCTAGAAGATTAACGCTGAATTGCAAAGGGGATGGCGGAGAAGAGAAAAAAGTTCTAGATTTATTGGAGTTTCCAGAAAGGGACCAAGCAGGCCAGTGCATTCGCTTGGGTCAACATTCAGAGAGATAATGGTCTCTGGGTTTTGTCGTCTGGCGACGGCTTTGAGGTTTCTGGATAAATTCTCGACGTTTCGTTCTGAGTACGAGATGATTATGTCTTTACGTGGAGGCATGATTTTTGATCAGAGAAGATGGACAGCGGCGAGGATGAAAAGTTTAGCTTTTTGTTATGGAGGCTGAAAGAGTAAAAGCAAGGCAAGCGAAGGAGTTCTGTTGGGAAGTGAGATTTTGTTGATATGGACATGTGCTTTTATATTACATCATTTGAGTGACTCAACTTTTTAGAGAAGTTGTGTAACGTGGCGCTTGCGTGTGATGTTACCGTTTGGAATAACAGCGCGTCATTCGAGTAATATTCAAGTCTTTTCGCTTGCATAGGTAATTTAAACTCAAGGCTTGAGGGGCAATGTTTGGACCTGAAATAAATATTTCATATTGGGCTTGAAAGGCTGGAGTCTTGGCGAGCGGCCCAAGTGAGTTGAAGTCTTGGCAAGCGGCCCGGTTAGAAATAAAGCTTGACGAGCGGCCAAGTAGAATAACAGAGTCCGTTTTCATATCGATTTAGGACTGTAAGTTAAGATAGCTGATCTATAGGGCTTAATGTTTATCAGACCTTTCCTTCTTTGGTTAGGTTTCCTTCATGAAAAGAATTGTGATAACATTGAAACTATATAAAGATAAGACCCGTGTGCTGGAAGTCTCAGAGTTATATTGAGAATCTAGGAGTTTAAGACGTTCAAGAGAATTGAAAGACGACTATTGTGCAGTATATAAGGAGAGCAAGAGCATTAGAGAAAAGGTCCCCAATCAAATACAAAACATTTTCTATACACAAATACACAAACATCTCGTCAAGAGATTCTATCCCTGCAACCAGACAATCAAAGTGCTTGTCACCAATCGAGTGAGAGTATTGCGAACAAAGGAAGCAACGCAACTAGAAGATTGAAGGGCTTGTCACATATCTAGTGAGAGTTCGGATATTCAAGGAAGCTGTGTTCTCGACACATCGTCAAAGAAGTTGCTCTGCTTTACACTCGTAAAGGGTAGTGTGAGGTATCAATTTTTGTGGCTCTGCTAGAGACGCAAAACCCCCAAAGTTCTAGTTCACTAGGCGAGAATGACCCATTCAGACGAGGTTGGTGCTCTCCTCGTCTTAACTGTTTAATCAAAAAGTCAGGCAGCTTACACATTCCATATTCTGTTGAGAGCCGGTGGCATGCCAACACATGAAACACATACAGGATAAACCGACAGCTGCGGTTAAACTATTTGAAATCAGTAAAAGAGATAGTTTGCAAGAGGATCTCTACGCGCTCCTCGCCAGAGATATTTTGGAGTCAAACACCTTGATTTCTTAAGTAGGGATTTGCAGAGCATGTAACAATATATCGTTTAGCGTGTGATCGTGAAGTAAATTTTCTAGTCAATATATATTTGACAGTTGAAACCTTTTTTGGGATTGATACTTGAGCTGCACAGCTTAAGTATGTTTCCGACACAAGGCCGCATTATGCCCCATCGATCATCTGCTCTGATTAAAAGTGTCGGTTGGACGGGGCTGTGGGCTATGAAGTTGGAGCTTAGAGTTCGTCGGCTGGTTTGTTGGTGGTTGATCAACGAGGGATGCAGACTCCTCTAGACGTGGGCTGAGTAGCTAATGTGGAAGTGGGCTAGGATTTTTCTCCCTGGGCCCAATTTTATTTGTTTTTATTTTACTTTGTTTTAGTTTTAAGTAAAATAAGTGAATTTCTAGTGGTATTTGACTCGAGTAGTTGATATCATGCAATGTAGTGTTTTTTGTTCTCCGAGTATTAGGATTGGGGTTGCTCTGTTGGTCAAGGCATTGAACTTATTCATTGACAAACCAGGTTCGAATACCAGTACGTACTCCCTATTTGAAGAGTATTTTCTCTAAAAATAGCTAATTGAGAATTGTGGTCGCTCCATGACCAAAGCGTTGAACTATCCACTGACGAACCATGTTCAAATCCTAATACTCACTTCTATCGTCCAAAATTTTAAATGTTATTCTTATTTTAGTATTTTATTCCGCCACTACCCTTGCGACGACTCCGATTTCCTCGGAGCGGCCGGGTAACCTAGCAAAGCTAGGATTTTCTCAACGACAACCTCTAGCATCGTCGATGTATTGAGTTTGTTGTGTGTTGAATTTCCAGAATTTTTTGATGGCACTGATATCGAGTCTCGGGGCTTAGTGTCGATCGAGGTTCAAAATAGTTGTGAAGTGGGTTCGGATCTCTAAGTGAACTCCAACCTTGTCGGACACCTATAAGTGGTCTTGCCTGCTGCTGTCGGTGTTGAGTAGACTCTGACGGATGTAGCGATGGATTATAAGGGTTGCCAAACTTCTTTGGGAGGGCTGGGTGCTTGGTCGATGATCGGTGCATAAATATGCACCTCTATATTATTAATTGATGCTCATATACTTATTATTTTTTTCATTTATTCAAACATATTAGTTTACTTTATTTTTTTTAGGTATTTTGAGTGAATAAGGGAGAAAATAAGTTTAAAAAGGGTTTAAAGCTTAATTTGGGAAATCTACATGTGCAGGTCATTCAATTTTCTACAGAGAACTGAGAGCAGTTCAAGATGAACCAGAAAATGATATTTATATTCTTGGAAATCCCCGAGTGTCTAGTTTTCATAGTTTCTTCCATAACGTGATTATCATGTGTCTAGAGAAAGTTATGGTCATTTTAGTCTACGGAGGTCAGTCTACTCGAAAATTTGACTTTGACGAGAAAGATGGGTTTGGAAGCCCAAATCACACCAAGGAGTCTAATGACGAATTTGTGTTTTACAATCCAATTTAATACTGATGTGGCTTATGGAAAAAAAGTCAAGATCTAAAAAGATTAAAGAAGTTTGACTTGTAAAAGAAAAGAGCCCAAAACCTAAGTGAGCAAGGAGATGCACAATCAAGCCTCTATAAATACTATTTTCAGGGTTTTAGAAAAGATAATCAGCATTGGAAGGAAGAATAACTTGGGAAAGAAGAGCAAGGAGCACCAGTCGCCCGTTGAATTGTTGATAGGATTTCTCCATCTTTTAGTTATTTTTTCTTTTCTTTATTATGATTGCTGGTAGTTTCGCTTCCTTGTCTATGAGAGGCTAATTACTTAGTTAGGGGTTGATCAAAGCCCTAAATATGTTTCAATTTTGAACCCCTTGTGATTTATATACTTTTGGGTGAGAATTTCTTCACTATAGCATCATTGATGACTTCTATCTTATGTTTATTTGGGCTGACACTTAGTTGCATGTTTTAGGGTTTATGATCTTGAGATTGTATGCGAATGTTAACATTGGTATGTACTCTGAAGAGGCAAAGCAACACTATTAGTTGTGTGAAGTTATTCCTAGGTGATGTAAGAAGCACTTACCAATACGTAGCTCTAGAAGCCTTGTTGTTTCTCAAACATTCTACAGATCTTAATGACTTGGGTTAGTCTTGGATTAGCATCATAAGGTTTCCAATTGGGGATCAAGTGGAGGCGGTTTACCAACCCTGAAACACGCCAAGTAAGAGAGTGTAATACAATCAGTGTCCTAGCAATTTTGGGCTAATTATGGGAAGCATTCATTCATTGTTGTGTGAATTGGATTGGGGTAGTTCGAAACTATCTAGGGTGGAGATGAAACCCACGATGGATGGTACCTCTGCAATGAAAAGATATGTTCATCAAAGGATCAGATTTTCTTCAATCTCCATAAGACAATACCAAAAAGGTGTAGACATATTAGACACTCAGGATCGCAACAAATACCTGACAGAAAAAAAAAAAAAAAAAACTTGAGACATGATCAAGGTTCTTACCGGCAACAAGATGTAATAGTAATAGTGACTACACTGATCCATGAAAATAGGGTACCTAGTCCAAGAACCCAACAGACCGATATGGCCTTATACTGCCCCTGCTTGTATGTCAATTGATGAAAAAGATATCATCAGATACATCACATCTCAACTGGAAAACATTATTCAAATTTCAAGGGTGAAAACCATTGTTATCGCTTATATTCATGTAGACCCAAGAACAAACCTCAGGCCTTGGTGGAGCCTTGCTTTCATTAAATTCAGTCATCATGGCTATTTTCTGAGATGGTCTTATAATTGTTATAAAGATTTAAACAATTTCTGCAGACTGTAACCTATATGACTTCACCAAAACTATTTGTTAGTCAATGCCTTGAATCTTGAGTCGCGTCGACGTACGCGAGGCACGTTGGCATACGTGTGGCACGTTGGCATACGTGTGGAACGCAAGCAAGGAAGAATCTCTGACGAGAGAGTCTTTGGCGAGCGTTGACTCTTGGCGAGCGTTGACTTCTGGCGAGGAAGTCTCTGGCGAGGGAGGAAGTCTCTGGCGAGGAGAGTTAGAAGTCCTTGGTGAGCAAGACTTCTACTCAGGATTTCGCTAGGACTAGGATTCCTCAGGCATTAAGGAATTGGGTTTCCTTAATCATTCTGGTTTAGGTTTCCTCAGACGTGTGTGTCTGGGATTCCTCTGGTATTCAGGACTCTGTTTGGCTATATATATATACATAGGTATTAGCCATAAGGGTGTGTGTGATATCTGGTTCTATCCTGTAGATTAGGCTTAATCTAGTATGGTAGAGAGATTAGGTATTCTGTAATCCTAGGTTAGGCTTAACCTAGTGTGATATACTTGTAATCTAGTTCTCCAAGATAAAGTAATATGTTCTCCTTCTGCCGTGGACGTAGCTAACTCGCGTTAGTGAACCACGTTAAATCTGTGTTTGTTCTTACATTTATTTGCTTCCGCTACAACAAACTGGTATCAGAGCATCGGTTTAGGATGTCTGGTGTGAATGTGAAGATCGACAAGTTTACGGGGAGGAACAGTTTTAGCTTATGGCAGATCAAGATGCGTGCCTTGTTAAAGCAACAAGGGTTGTGGGCGCCGCTGATGAAGAAGGCAGTGGGTCCCGAGTCCGCTGAGATGGCCAGTCTGGAGGAGAAGGCACACTCGACTATCATGTTGTGTCTTGCAGATGATATCATCACCGAGGTTGCAGAAGAGGAATCTGCATCTGGATTGTGGTTGAAGCTTGAGAGTCTATATATGACGAAGTCTTTAACCAACAAGTTGCTTCTGAAGCAACGTCTGTTTGGTCTGCGTATGCAAGAGGGTGCACCACTGAGAGATCACTTGGATCAGCTGAACACAATTCTGTTAGAATTGCGTAATATCGATGTTAAGATCGAGGATGAGGATGCTGCCATAATTCTGTTGGTATCTTTACCGTTATCATATGAGAATTTTGTGCAATCCTTTATTGTTGGAAGGGATACGGTGACTCTTGAGGAGGTAAGATCGTCTCTTCATACCAGAGAGTTGCGCCATAAAGCAACTGGTACAGGTTCAGACAGTCAGGCTGCTGGGTTAGTAGTCAGTGGGGGTAAAAGACATGGAAACTCGGATAAGAAGAAATTCAAGAAGCCAAGTTTCAAGGGTCCTAAACCCAATGATGTTTGTAACTACTGTAAAGAAAAGGGACATTGGAGGCGGGAATGTCCGAAGTGGAAGCAGCAGGAGAAACCATCGGGGACCGTTGCTGTAGCAGAAGATGACACCAATTCAGAAGAGGATACGGCTCTAGTTGCTAATGAACATGCACATCGCGATGATGTGTGGGTTCTAGATTCCGGGGCGTCTTACCATATATGTCCGTACAGGGAGTGGTTCGCAACCTACGTGTAGGTAAATGGAGGTAATGTGACAATGGCCAACAATGTTGCTTGCGAGGTGGTTGGAATGGGCTCAGTCAAGTTACGGACACATGATGGTAAATTCTGTACATTGAACGAAGTTAGGCATGTTCCTCGCATGACTAAGAATCTGATATCTCTGAGTCATTTGGACAAGAAGGGGTTTAGTTTCAAAGGAGAAGGCGGGATCTTGCGTGTCTACAAGGGTTCAGATGTGGTGCTGAAAAGTGTCAAGTGGGGAACTTTGTATATTCTACAAGGTTCTACGCTGTCTGGTTCTGTTGCTGTTGCATCGTCAGAAGTTCGCAAGGAGGATATGACTAAGCTATGACACATGAGACTCGGTCATATGAGTGAACAAGGGATGCAAGTTCTGGCTAAAGAAGATCTTCTGGGTGGCCACAAGGTAAAGGACCTTGGATTTTGTGAGCATTGTGTGTTCGGGAAATTACATCGCAGTAAGTTTCCTAAAGTAATTCACAAGACAAAAGGCACACTTGATTACATCCATTCAGACTGTTGGGGTCCGTCTCGCGTTGAGTCTTTAGGAGGTCACAGATTTTTTGTGTCGATGATTGATGATTTCTCAAGAATGACTTGGGTTATTATGATGAAGCATAAAAGTGATGCTTTTAAGAACTTCAAGCAGTGGAAGGCGTTGGTTGAAAATCAAACTGGGATGAAGATCAAGAGGCTAAGAACAGATAATGGTCTGTAATTCTGCTGTTCTGAGTTTAATGAGTTCTGCAGGAATGTAGGGATTGCTAGGCATCATACAGTCAGGGACACACCACAGCAGAATGGTGTGGCAGAACGAATGAATCAGACACTTCTGGAGAGGGCAAGGTGCATGCTCTCTAATGCTGGACTAGAGAAGAGGTTATGGGCAGAAGCTGTGAGTACAGCTTGCTATCTGATAAACCGTGGACCTCACACTGGTATACGTCTCAAGACTCCTCTTGAGATATGGTCTGGAAAGTCTGCTGATTACTCAAATCTGAGGGCTTTTGGCTGCACGGTTTATTATCATGTAAGTGAGGGTAAACTTGAACCAAGAGCTAGGATGGGAGTATTTGTAGGCTATGGAGATGGAGTTAAAGGATATAGGATCTGGTCTCCATCTGAGAGGAGGGTTATTCTCAGTAGGAACGTAGTCTTTGATGAAAATTCTATGTTTAATCCTACTGTGAAGTCCATAGTTGTATCATAGAATGGTAGTGTTGAGAAACAGGTGGAGCAGCAAGATGAGGTTGAACCACAGCAAGGAGATCAACACTCACATTCAGAATCAGAGCCACTAGTAGATAACCAGCATAGTTTGTCTCTTAATCGGTCGAGGAGAGCAAACTTTGGGAAACCGCCTACGAGGTATGGTTTTGAGGACATGGTGGCTTATGCACTTCAGGTTGCTGAAGAGGTGGATCCTCGCGAGCCATCCACCCACAAGGAAGCAGTTACATGTACTGAGTCTGCCCAATGGCTTGCTGCAATGGGAGACGAGATGGAATCACTTCACAAGAATCAGACTTGGGATTTGGCCAAGCGACCTCAGAAGAGAAAGGTTATCACTTGCAAATGGATCTTCAGGAAGAAGGAAGGAATGTCGCCTGCTGAGGGTTTCAAGTATAAAGCTCGCTTAGTTGCAAGAGGGTTTCATCAGGAAGAAGGTGTAGACTACAATGAGATTTTCTCGCCTGTGGTCAGACATACATCTATCAGGGTGCTACTAGCCTTAGTTGCACATCAGGATCTGGAACTTGAGCAACTAGATGTGAAGACAACTTTTCTGCATGGAGAGTTGGAGGAGGAGATATACATGACTCAGCCAGAGGGTTTCCAAGTTCCTGGAAAGGAAGATTTTGTTTGTAAGTTGAAGAAATCTTTATATGGACTAAAACAGTCACCGAGGCAGTGGTACAAGAGGTTTGACAGCTATATGATGGAGATAGGCTACAACAGGAGTCCGTATGATTGTTGTGTTTACTACAACAAGGGTTCAAATGAGGCTCTCATTTATCTGGTCCTGTATGTAGATGATATGTTGATAGCTGCAAAGGACAAGTCAGAGATTCAGAAGTTGAAGGGTCTTCTCAGTGCTGAGTTTGAGATGAAGGATTTGGGTGCAGCAAGGAAAATTCTGGGAATGGAGATCTACAGGGATAGGAGTCAGAAGAGGCTGTTCTTATCACAGAAGGATTATATTCAGAAGATATTGTCAAGGTTTGGCATGTCTACAGCAAAATCCTTAGATACTCCAAGTGCAGCGAACATTCATTTGTCCACTGCATTTGCACCGAAATCAGCTCAGGAGAAGGAGTACATGTCTCAAGTTCCCTATGGTAGTGCAGTAGGAAGCTTGATGTATGCTATGGTCTGCACTAGACCGGATCTTGCACAAGCTGTCAGTGTGGTCAGTAGGTTTATGGGTGAGCCTGGAAAGGAGCATTGGCAAGCTGTGAAGAGGATCTTTCGTTACCTTAGAGGTACGTCTGACGTTGGTCTCATTTATGGAGGTAATACAGGGTGCTTAGTAACTGGTTACTCAGACTCCGATTATGCTGGGGATGTTGACACAAGAAGATCTATGACTGTTTATGTTTTCACTCTTGGTGGGTCAGTTGTTAGTTGGAAAGCTACTTTGCAGCATTCAGTGACGTTGTCGACTACTGAAGCAGAGTACATGGCATTGACAGAGGCAGCCAAAGAGGGAATCTGGTTGAAAGGACTAGTTAGTGACTTGGGTTTACATCAAGATCAGGCTATAGTGTATTGCGATAGTCTGAGTGCAATCTTTTTGGCCAAGGATCAAGTTCATCATGAGAGGACTAAGCACATCGATGTTAGGTATCATTTTCTGAGGAATGAGAAGCGGATCAGGGTGAACAAGGTGGGTACTGCTGATAATCCAGCAGACATGTTCACAAAGCCGGTTTCGCATAGCAAGTTCCAACATTGCTTGGACTTGCTGAATGTCAGAAGTTGTTAGTTGCCCGATGGGGGCAACACCAGGGTTCCTTCTCTGGGGGGAACATCGTGGTCCTTCATTGGGAGGGATGACATTTAGGTGCAGAGGAGAAGTTTGGTACTTCGGGTACATCTGATTACTTGAGGAGAGAATTCAAGTCAAGGTGGAGATTTGTTAGTCTATGCCTTGAATCTTGAGTCGCGTCGGCGTACGCGAGGCACGTTGGCATACGTGTGGCACGTTGGCATACGTGTGGAACGCGAGCAAGGAAGAATCTCTGACGAGAGAGTCTTTGGCGAGCGTTGACTCTTGGCGAGCGTTGACTTCTGGCGAGGAAGTCTCTGGCGAGGAAGGAAGTCTCTGGCGAGGAAGTCTCTAGCGAGGAGAGTTAGAAGTCCTTGGCGAGCAAGACTTCTACTCAGGATTTCGCTAGGACTAGGATTCCTCAGGCATTAAGGAATTGGGTTTCCTTAATCATTCTGGTTTAGGTTTCCTCATACGTGTGTGTCTGGGATTCCTCTGGTATTCAGGACTCTGTTTGGCTATATATATATACATAGGTATTAGCCATAAGGGTGTGTGTGATATCTGGTTTTATCCTGTAGATTAGGCTTAATCTAGTGTGGTAGAGAGATTAGGTATTCTGTAATCCTAGGTTAGGCTTAACCTAGTGTGATATACTTGTAATCTGGTTCTCCAAGATAAAGTAATTTGTTCTCTTTCTGCCGTGGACGTAGCTAATTCGCGTTAGTGAACCACGTTAAATCTGTGTTTGTTCTTACATTTATTTGCTTCCGCTACAACACTATTCTCGCCCTTTGTACTTTATAACTAGACTCCTATACATTTGGAGCTTCTTCTTCTATGGAATGAAATTCTGGTCAGATAGTGATAGAACACTTGGTCAATTTTTCATTGTCATAGATAGTAAGATAAGTAATGTTCTTAGTAAGATGCAATCTATTATATATTTCCCAGATTTGATATGTATTACTATCCATAATTGTGTGTCCGTTCATTTTTTACTATTCACAGAATCACAGATATGTGCATAACTGCATAAGCCTATGTTATACTTGTATATACTTGGATATTATATACATAGGAATGCACTTGAGGTCTATGAAGTAATACATTTCGGAAAAAAAAAACCAAAAAATAAATGAGTAGGACAGAATTTGATTTACAGACACTCAGAAAGGAAATATGTGAATGAATCATAGAATCTGAAAATTAAATATAGTGTTTCAGTAAACTGTACTGAAAAAATCAAATATATCCCACTAGTCACTTCAGTAATCATCAGCATAATTTTGTAAAAACTCTGTCCTTACAGACAGGGGAATTCTCACAGCATGCACTTTATCGGTCCAAGTAAGGCTTCCAAAGTAGTATCCAGTGTTCATTTGGTGGGTTGTGGAAATAGTAACCTCAAAAGCGAGCTTGTCAACAGTAGAGTTGAAGACCAAAGAATTAGGTTTTACAGATACCACTGTACCCAAAGGAGGTTCAACTGTAACTTCATAAACGGATTTAGACGATCCTACATTTGTGACGGTTCTTATTACTGTAATGGAATTTCTGAGACTTGGTATTGTTATGGAAGGCAGGTTAATGTCCAAAATGGAAGGTCTCTTTATTGGACATGTTGTAGTTTGGCCACTGAGCCTTGATATGGCAGAGTTGTTGTAGCCCATGGCACATAGATAATGCATGTAGTCTGCGGCACCCATGTCGTATACTAGACCAGGGTCTGCTGCTCCATTCGCGTTCACAATGCCGCCTCCAAAGTCAAATGGATTAGCCAACTTTTGAGGAGTTCCCTCTGCAAAAATCGGTAGACCAGATGGACCATTCCTAGATGCTGCAGAAGATATAAGAAACATCTTTTAACAATGACATAATATTAGAAGACAATTTAGGATGCACTGCCTTGAGAAGAGCTGTGACATAATAACTTTTGGCATGAAAATGGTCATACCGGTTGTGACTAGCGCTGATCGAATGGCTGCTGGAGACCAGTTAGGATGCACTGCCTTGATAAGAGCCACAATGCCAGAAACATGAGGCGTTGCCATTGATGTTCCCGACTTCATGGCATATCCACTTTCCCCAATTAAATCAGGTGGAGGAATTGAAGCCAATATGTTGACACCAGGCGCAGCTACATCTGGCTGTCCAAGAAGAAAGAACAAAGCAAATTTACTAAGCAGAGGCCATAATTTCCACTATCAACAAATCGCGACTAAGATCAATACCTTGAGAACTGCTGGTGCAATGGAGTTTGGTCCCCTTTCTGAGAAATAGGCCACCTTGGCTGATAGTGGCTTCCCTACTAGTGTTTTAGAAGGGTTCAACTGGACAAGAGGATTTCTGCGCGTTCCAGACCAAATTTGTCATGCTTTAGAAACAAACCGCAATAGTAATCACTTCAACAATAAAACAATGTCTACATGTTACCTTGTAGATCGAGTATAAAACAGTATTCTGGTGCCAATCTCATAGTCAACCTCAATGCAAGGGAAGTCATCACTACATGGACTTGAGAGATCATTTGGATTTTTGGCTATGATTACCCCAACACCGCCTGCTTTTTTTACAGCAGATGAAGCCCTTACAACTACACTACCAGTGAGTGACGTGAAGCACAGAACCACCTTTCCAGATACCATGGATCTATTAAGTGAGACAGACTGACACTCACTGCAAAAGGGTAACCTCATCAAAATGAATTATAAGATTGCAGAATGACATCTTATTAAAAGATTGTAATAAGAACAAGCTAATAGATCATGATACCTTGAGGCATTAAGATCATGTTCATCAGCCTCTGGATACATCAAGCTCGTGAAACCTATTAGAGGTCCTGTATAGATAGCTTGACCCTACAAGAACAATTAAGTATGTGAAATGTTTACAAAATCCAAAATAATGTAACTTGCCACACATTCAAAGAAGAGAATTAGTACCAGGAAAGTTTTGTTATTTCCTAAAGTTATGGCAGTAGGAAATGCTCGATCAATGGTGCTTGCTGCGACAGTTATGATCCACGGTGATGTGTTCGCAACTGTCTGCGCCGCAGGTGCACCATTTCCAGCTGCACACACAACAGTAATTCCTTTTGCCACAGCATGAAAGGAACCGGTTGCAATGCCATCATGTTGATCCACCTCCGAAAAGAGTGGAATTGAAGACCCAAGTGAGAGTGACAGCACATCAACTCCATCATGTATGGCTTCATCAAAAGCTTTGAGTATATCAGCATCTGAGCATTGACCTCCAAGCCAGCAAACCTTGTAAATGGCCAATCGAGCATTTGGTGCACCCCCTCTAATTGTCCCATGAGCAAGGCCCTTGTAGCTAACATTGGTCACAAAAGAACCAGCTGCAGTGCTAGCAGTGTGAGTTCCATGTCCATGTGCATCTCTTGTGGACATGAAATCAGGTGTTTCAGATGAGTTCAAAGGCAGTCCATACTCGGCTAGTATTCCATCGTTGAACCAACGAGCTCCAATAATTTTTTTATTGCAATGCAATGTGGCTTTGAAATTTTCCCCGGATACACACACACCCTTCCAATGAGATGGTACTGGCCCTAAGCCTTCATCACTGAAAGATTTAGACTCTGGCCATATACCTGCACAATACATTCATTGATACATTAGTAGGTTTTTTTCGTATCCGTCTGCGTGCATATGAGCAACAGGAGAGACAAACTCACCTGTGTCAAGGACTCCTATGATAACTCCATCACCCATATTGCTGTTCTGAAGAATGTTATTTGAAGGTAATTGAGGAGACAGGCCAAGATAATCCCAACTCCTAGTTGTTTGCAGCTTGTGTATAGTATTTGGTATGACTCGAACCACACCAGGCAACTCTACAGTAGGACATATCAATGATTAGTACCTGAGTGTACGTACTATGTTTCATGAGTTTTTTCTGATCACTGCAAATAAACCAGATCACATATCTTTGTTTCACCAAGCTAGCAATATTGGTCAAACACAGGTACGTACTTGCAATTTCTCGTGCTTGTGCTTCTGTAAGCTTGGCTGCAAATCCAGAGAAACCATGTTTGTAACTGTATACCATCGATTCTGAGGCCAGACTCTTGCTGCAGAATAAAAATATACAAACATTTCTCAAATTTGGATCACAAAATGAAGCATCCAGGACCCCAAGTTCATCACACATATAGTTGACTTCTTTTTGTTCCCAATATATATATGAGATGTCCCTGTAAATTAGTTACCTTCCAAGTGTGGTGGCAAGCAAATCATGATGAGAATCTGTGACAAACTTAGGATTGTCATGCTGCCTCTCACCCAGATATATAATGTGAACCTGCAATTTGCAGAACATACGTACACAAGTTTTAGGACACAAAATTCAACTTCCAGAATAAGAAGACACATGCATCTTTAAGATGTTGACCAGTTATATTGATGTACTACATACACGGCTACTCGTCTTGGCGTCAGCCATTGTTATCCATATTCCGTGGCCATTCAGAACAAAGAGAATGCATAGAAAACCAATCACTACTGAATTCATTGAGCTGCTCATGGTGTACCTCTAGAGAGAAACTGATCGAGGATGAAAACTCTGGGTTAAGAATAATAAGATAAGATATGTGACTACCTTATTTATGCAAATGATTGGTGGCACATTATGCTTGGAGGGTGGGTCAAATCTATACAATAAAAGCGGTGGGAAATTAAGAAAATATGATGCCAAGTCAAAGTTTTAACATGTTAAGCATCACATGGATTAGTCTACACATGCGATGTAGATCAACTGTGGCAGCAGTCTTATCGTCTTGTTGATTTTAGTGGAAGGAGTTAAAAGCTTAAGATATTTCTTGACGCAAAAGGTTCAATGGGATAAGAAAACTTGAAGATTGACAGTGATACAAGGTGTTGGGGACAAATGAAAGGAAGCTTCTCTGCTTTTGAAAAAAGATGGATAAAAAAGGAGAAACATGGTCTAATCTGGTATCGGTGGTATATGGAATTTGCTTGCACATTTTAGATACTTAAGACTGTTGACTATATGCTCTTGAAAAAATGAAGAGCATCCCTCCATTTTCTCATTGGGTCTCATTTTTCTGGCCCTAGCTAGCCTGTTGCTTGTTAAAGAAGTATTCCAGTTCAGAATGGAGAAATTAAATTTAAAAAATCCTAATGGTTAGTACCGAATCTTCATTCTTACAATCTTTTGACATGTTCATATATCTGAAATTCCATCGAAGAAATATTCGTAGTCTGGAACAAAATTGAAGCTGAAGTGCTGAACACTATACATTTATACCGAGGACAAAGTTTCATTCTTCCTGTATCGTATCAGAAATCTTCTCAAAGTATACATGGAGCAGATTTACAATATTTCTGAGAGTCCTAGTAGTAGTCCATGATTGACCGTACCACAACTGCCTCCTAACTGAAAATTCCCATGATGAATAGATCCATTCAAACTTGAGCTGATATGTTGTGCCCTGACTACCTCTACTTATTGTCATTTCATCCCATATTGAGTCAAAATCTCTTTATCGATATATCTAGAAGAGGTTTTCTAATTCAAATTTTAAATCAAATATTCGAAAGATATATCCACTACGGCATCTTTTAGAAAGATAAATTCCTAGCTCCGTCATGGATTATGCTACCAAAAACCCAAATTAAAGAGCATGCATCCAACTCTGCGTCAACCATCATCTTCTGCAAAATGTAGACATGGCACACATTCCACACAATATGTTGGTAAAAAATAAATCAGGTATGGAAAATTGTACTAGATAAAACAACCTTTGTTGCACAAGAGATCAAAACCAGCTCCATCCTTAGCTAGCTCAAAGATTCAAGCTTTTTGGTTTAATTTGCAGAAGCAGCAGCTAGGTTATGAAAACATTGCAATACAGAATGCAAGATTAGAAAACAGGTCACAACAAAAAGATCCAGCACTTGATGATCATCTCAGGATTCTCAGTTAAATATATTTAATTGGGAAATAAAAATTAGAGGGGTGGGATAAGGGCTGGTGAGGGCCCCAGTCAATGGGAGTCAAGGCCTCGAGGGGACCTGTCCCTGTGAAGAAGGGCAATAGTGGTAAATTGTAGTCTACCCTACTACTACTATGCATTTTGATCATTTGTTATCAATTCTCATCATGTACTCAAGTTGTCTCCTCTCTCTATCATGACACGTGTCCGCCTCTCCGGCAATTCGTGCGGATTTGCGCTCCCAATTTGATGATCTTGTCCATTCATTCATCTCTTATTTACACCATCACCATTTACCGACCTTTTGAATCCGAAAAAATATCCAAATAATTACTCAAGTTTGTTATAATTAATGTTTCAAGATATTTTATCCTCAAGTCAGATATATTATTGTAATACTCAATAATAAGGGTTATCGAACATAAAAAATTGGTGAATTGAAACTAAATTCTAACACTTAATAACAATGCTGACAGATTCGACTACAGTATACTAATGACATTACGAACATACTCTAGACAGACTCAAATGACACGAAATTTTAACACAATAGACTAGACACAATGATGGACTACCACACAAAAATTCAGGGTATTCAAAGTTGTTTGGTTGCCAAAATAAATTGGCTAAGCTACAGTTATTGCAGAAATCAGTAAATTGCAGAAAATAAAATTGTTGGAGAAAATCAATGAAATATGAATGTTAAGGATTTCTCTCCACCCTAGACATACTTACGACCTCCCCAATATAATTGAACTAATCATGGATGAATATTCCCCATACAAGAGATTTGGTTAAGTCATCTTGTGTATTACATTCCTTACTTGGCATAAAAGAGGGAAGGACAATCCGCTCGATCTTAATCCCCAATTAACCAACTTATATATATGGTGATGTAAGCCTAGAAAACTGAAATCATTATGTTTTAAGAATGTTTGAAGAATAACAAAGCTTCAAGGGTTGATGAGGTGGTTACCCTTACATCACTAATGATTGTTTCACACAAATACATGTTTGTCTCTAATGAATATGCAATGATAAAGTGGTCATGTACACAATCAAGACTGTAGATCCTAAGCCATGCATCTAAGCATGCACTCAAAGAAACATGAACATAGAAATCATCCAGTGAGAAGAGCAGTGAAACAAAACTCATCCAAATAATTAATATAATCAAAAGGGGTTCAAAATCGTAAGCATATCTAAGGTTTCAATCAGCTCCTAACTAAAGAAATTTAGCTACTCAAGTCATAGTAACATCATAGAAAAACATGATGGGAAAAGAAGAAAAACTAAAAAACCCTAGAAAACTCAACAAAAAGCTTACGATAGGTCGAAAGCCAAGTCTTCGATGGATCGAAGACTAACGATTGCTCATTCTCTTCTGGCTCCAAGTCTCTCTCTCTTTTGGATGTTTTTCTCTCTAAAATCTTCAACCCTAATTATTTCCTGAAAATTCCTTTATATAGGGTTGGTTGCTTGGGCTTTCTCCTCTCCGGACTAGGCTTGGACTTCTTTCCATGTGGACTCTTGACTTCTTGATCCAATTGCCTCAGGATTTCCCGTTTTATTGTTTCTTTTTGTAATTTCTCCATATGAACTGAATAAATAGAAACATTAATAAATATCAAAAACTAAACAAATGAGCCAAGTAGTTTCACATGATTAAGCACAAGAAAGTTGTATAAATATGCAACTATCAAAATACCTCATACTTAGCTTTTGCTAGTCCTCGAGCAAAATACTAAACTAAGACTTTAAAAAGACTCAACAGACTTTACAAATACAAACTCTAATGCCCTTAACAATTGCCTCGGCAATCTTTCACAAAATTGTAACACCAAGATCAACATGTACCCACAAGTTACTAAAGATAGGTCCAACATATAACACACATGTAACATGTAGGACATTGACATAATCAAGGTGAAAGTGAGCTAGAACATACACAAGACCAATCAAGATTCAACCTCACATAGTTATGCTCTCATAAGTGTTTCTCTCGAATATCTAAGGTATCATTAAATTCAGTTACTTGCCAAATGGACCACACCATATGCTCACTCTTATGACTAATCTCCACAGATCAAAGGTTGTGATTTTGAAGATCAAAAAGACTTCATGGGTTGTAATTGGGCTTAGCTCACATGTTAGAGAATAAAAAGGATATGGAATTCAAATATGGTTCTAGAACCTAGTAGAGCACCAAATAAGAGATTTCTTCAAACTTACAACCATGAACTTTTTCGCTATTGTGGCCGGATTTCATCTTGTTGGGTCTTCACATCATTCTTTTCATCAACAGTCAACCTGGGTATCAAGCTAGACATCACAATGTTTTTTCTTTCTTTTGTTTTTTCGAAACAAAGCTTGATACCCCTACAATTATTTCTTTGTATCACCTTTCGACATTGTCGTCGTCTTCACATATCTGTCTCATGTATAGCTCTACCAAGTTCTAGAATAAGGGCAAAACTATAACTATTCCACAGTTTAAGGTCGGAGATATGTGGGTGATGACATAAAGTTTCACATGTAGGCTTAAAGTGGTTAACTATGGGGTGCACATCTTGTGTATACAAAATCAGGACACATGCTTATATGGATATGGTGATATCCCTTAAATGCCTTTATCACTTCCTCATTCAAAACATATATTGACTATAAGCTTTGAATAGCACAAGAGCAAAGCTTCGATGGGTCGAAGGATATCCTTCGATGGATTGAAGGGCACACCCTGGACTGTGCACTCTCACTTGCATAATTTCTACAGAATTAACCACACGTCCGAATAGGCTAAAATTTTACGAGCATATACTAGACACATATCAAAATTTCAGAATTTTATGAGACCTCCAGCTATGTCTGAAAAATTACACTACATCAAAAATAAAAAATTCTGACTCAAAAACTAAAAATCTTTATTTAGACGCTAAGTATATTATATAACCCCACCCCACACTTGAAAGTTGCATTATCCTCAATGTAAAAACTAAAATAAAATCATACAATACACCAAACAAGTATGACACAAGACACATATCACACACAAAACACACTAATCATAGAGAAACTATAAAAATAGAAGAATAGAGAGTTAAGAATTGCAAATCTGGTTTTCCATGCTTCTCCATCAACATGAACCGCCTCTAAAGTGACGCTAAGTTTAACGTCTTCAGCCAAACAGTGCACACCAAATTCAATCCTCTGGTGTAGGATCTTAGAGAGAGATCGCTTCCACGTCTCTCACTTGAGAAGACTCATAAAATGGTTTGAGTCTATGTCCATTCACTTTAAATATGTTGTCATATCTTGGATTCAGAACTTCAACTACACCATGAACAAACACATTACGGACAACATAAAGACCGGTCCATCTAGACTGAAGCTTACCTGGAAATAACTTCAACCGCGAGTTGAATAACAACATTTTTTGCCCAATAACAAACGATTTTCCCTTGATCGTCTGGTCATGGAACATTTTTGTCTTCTCCTTATAAATGCGACTAGATTCATAGGCATTGTTTTGAATTTTAGCAAGCTCATTTAGCTGTAACTTCCTATGAGCACCGGCATCATCAATATCAAAATTGAATCGTTTTACCGCCCAATATGCCTTGTGTTCAAGCTCCACTGGAAGGTGGCAGTCTTTCCCATAAACCATCTGATAAAGAGACATTCCAATCGGTATTTTGAAAGCTGTTCTGTATGCCCACAACGATTCATCCAAGCATTGGCTCCAATCCTTCCTTGTTGGTTCGACAGTCTTCTCTAGAATTTGCTTAATCTGCCAGTTAGAGACTTCTACTTACCCGCTCGTCTGAGTATGATAAGGTGTTACCACCTTATGATGCACATGAATCTTCTTGAGCAGCATTGCAAATGACTTGTTACAAAAGTGAGAACCTCCATCACTTATTATGTACCTGGGAGTGTCAAATCTCACAAACAGTGATTTCAAGAACTTCAAAACAACAACAACATCGTTAGTACGAGTGGCCACTGCCTCCACACACTTTGAAACATAATCAACTGCAAGTATAATGTAATTATTCTGATAAGAGCTAGAAAAATGACCCATAAAGTAAATACCGCACACATCAAAAATCTCAACTACTAAAATTGGGTGCTGGGGCATTTGATCTTTAGGATCTAAGTTACATGTTAGTTGGCATCTAGCACATGATTTATAAAATTCATGTGCATCACCAAACAGTGTTGGCCAGAAGAATCCACTCTCAAGTACTTTCCTTACAGTCTTCTTTCCAGCAAAATGGCCTCCTGCTACATGTGAGTGACAAAAAGATAGAATAGAATGAAATTCAGTTTCAGGCACACACCTTCTTATCATCAAATCTAGACAATGTTTCTAAGATACGGCTCATCCCACACATAGTACTTAGCTTCCTTGACAAGCTTGCTCTTCTGTGCTCTGGTGAAGTCTGGTGGAATATATTTACTCACTTTGTAGTTAACAATATTAGCATACAAGGGCTCCACAATTTGAACAACAAAGAGTTGTTCATCTAAAAAGTTATCTCTGAGAGGAAGAGTGTCCTCTTTGGCCTTAGACCCATGGGTGAGTCTACTCAAGTGGTCTGCCACAACGTTCTCAGTACCTTTCTTGTCCTTGATCTCGATATCAAACTCTTAAAGTAAGAGCATCCATCGAATCAACCTGGGTTTAACATCCTGCTTAGTCATCAAATATCTCAAAGCAGCATGATCAGAAAATATAATAACTTAGTTACTAACAAGTAAGATCTCAACTTTTCAAGAGCAAAAACCACTGCTAAGAACTCCTTTTTTGTAGTTGAGTAATTCAACTATGCATCATTTAAAGTCCTAGAGGCATAGTAGATGACATGAGGTAACCTCTCTGGGCATTGGCCTATAACTCCTCCAACAACGTAATCTGAAACATCGCACATAAGCTCAAATGGAAGGCTCTAATATGGGGTCTGAATAATGGGAGCTGTAGTGAGCAACTCCTTAAGTTTATTGAATGCTTGCAAACTTAGCTGTAAAGTCAAATGCTATGTCATTTTGCAGCAATGCACACAATGGTCGGGCTATCTTGGAAAAATCCTTGATAAACCTACGATAAAAACCTGCATGGCCAAGAAAATATCTCACCTCCTTCACAGTATAAGGAGGTGATAAGGTCCGCACAATATCAACCTTAGTTTTGTGTACTTCTATGACCCTAGCTGATATGACATGTCCTGAAACAATACCTTATTCCACCATAAGTGGAATTTCTTCTAGTTAAGCCTTAGTTTTGTCTACTTCTATGACCCTAGCTGATAAGACATGTCCTGAAACAATACCTTATTCCACCATAAAGTGGAATTTCTTCTAGTTAAGCACAAGGCTAGTTGCTGCACAACGCTCTAAAACCATAGCTAGATTATGTAGACATAGGTCAAAAGAATCACCGAAAACAGAGAAGTCATCCATAAATGTCTCACTTTTCAACCATGTATGAGAAAATACTCACCATACACTTCTGAAATGTTGCAAGTGCGTTGCATAAACCAAAGGGCATCCTTAGAAATGCAAAAGTTCCATAAGGGCAGGTGAAGGTGGTCTTCTCTTGATCGTCCTTGTGAATGGCTATTTGATTGTATCCTAAATAACCATCCAAGAAACAATAGTACTTATGTCCCGCCAACCTCTCTAACATCTGATCAATGAATGGAAGCGGAAAGTGATCCTTGCGTGTTGTAGCATTGAGCTTGTGGTAATCAATGCACATTCGCCATCCTGTTTGCACACGTTGAGGCATCATCACATTCTCATCATTTTTTACAACAATGATGCCTTAACGTTTGGGAACTACCTGCACAGGACTAATCCATTTGCTGTCAGAAATAACATAAATGATACCTGCATCTCAAACCTTGATGACTTCTTTCTTGACAACTTCCATCATTGAAGGATTGAGTCGACGTTGAGCTTTTCTTGTGGGCTTAGCTCCTTCCTCCAGATGTATCCCGTGAGTACACAATGTCAGGCATATGCCCTTGATATTGGTCACTGTTCATCTAATGGCGGCTTTGTGCTCTTTAAGTACACTCAATAATTTCTTCTCTTGTAATGTTGAGAGCTTGGAAGAGATGATAACTTGAAGTGTATCGTTCTCCCTCAAGAAAGCATACTTCAAATGCTCGGGAAAAAGTTTAGCTCTAATGTGGGTGTCACTTGTATAGATGGAACAAGAATATCATCTGAAACCAGAACAAGAATAGGTTTGTATGATTTACCTTTCATACTTGGCAATGATTTGAGTACCTCTTCCATAGCATAATACTCATCTTCCATCTTAAGGTCTTAGGGCGAAGCAATCTCAAAAATAGGCTGAAATTCGATGGATTGAGACTTAGCTTCGATGGATCGAAACTTGGTCTTTGATGGGTCGTCTAGGGGCTTTTCTTCGATGAGTCGAAGAATTTCTTCTTGACCCATCGAGACATTCACTCTAGTTGCATTGATACAGGAATAATTTTCGATGGGTCGAAGGTATTCCCCTCGATCCATCGAGATATGCTCCCTGGACCTTCCTGCCGATTTTGTTTGATGGGTCGAAGGGATCCTTCGATCCATCGAAGGATACCTCCTGGATTGGTTATTTTCTCTTGCTTTTTCAATGACTTTTCTCAAAGGATCATCATCCAATGAGTACTGAATAAATTCCTGCACAAAGCTCTCAAATGTGTCAATTGAACAACAAGAATAAGCATCATCACTATTTGGATGTTTAAGAGCTTCATAAATGTTAAAGTAGATCTTCTCCTCCGCCACTTCCATGCTCAATAATCCATCAAAATAATCTATCTTTGTGCACACTGTTCCCAAGAATTAATGGTATTTCTAATGGTATTGGCTCATGCTCTATGTCCAACACAAAGAAATCTGCTGGGAATATCAAGTCTCCCACCTGCTCTAAGACATCCTCAATAATACATGCACATTGTTACTTCTATAGCTCAAAACCGGATGATCTCTATTCCTACCATATGTGTTGGGCTGCCTTTGGAAGTAATTGGCCTCCTCCTCTTGATTGACTTCCTCATCTACTCTAAACTTGGGGAAATTTTCTGTTAGGTGATCTAAAGCTGAGCATAAAGTGCAGACAATCTAAACTGCAACAACGGTTGTCTTCTTAGCCACTTTTAAGCTACATCATTCTCAATGGAGCTCAACCTCTTTTCCATAGCTCTATCAATAGTAACACCATTCACATATCTCCTTCTTGCTCCCAGTGTTCTATCCCTAGACTGAAATTGTCTTGAATTTTCAGCTTGATTCTCAATGATCTCTTTTGCTTCTGGTCCAATCTTATTCCACAAATTTCCTCCATAAGCAGAATCCATTTTCGACCTGTTGAAGGAATCAAGTCCTTCATAGAAAAACTCCATCTGAGCATTCAACTCAAACTTGTAGTGAGGACATTATCTAAGCAGACTCTTGAATTGACTTCAAGCCTCATCCTTTTGTCTGAAAGTATTGATCTGCTTTTTCAAATTCTTGGTCCTGCAAGCTGAGTAAAATTATATCATGAAAGTATTGCTTATCTTCTCCCAAGTATCAATCATCTGAGGAGCCAAAGAATTGAACCATACTTCAGCTTGCTCCTTCAATGAAAAAAGAGAACAAAATAAGCTTCACAGTATCTGCATCCATATTAGTAGACCTCTGAATTCTGCACGATGCTCCAAATTCATTCAGATGATCTTGAGGGTCTTCAGAATGAGTGCCTCTGAAGTGTGGCTGATTGGAGATGAGTGATGGGGAAATGACATATTTCCCCAAATCAACGGGTAGCACAATTGGTGAGTCATCAGCTCCCGTGCCTAGAATAAAGGACTCTTTAAATCGAGTAGGATGTGCCGTTGGTGATGGTTGGGGTAATATATTTTGTTCCTCCTATTCCTCAAACTCAGATTCTATGTCAGATTGATTTTCAGGTTCAAGTTGTTCACCACCACTATTGTGCACGCTCATCGACTGTTATCTTTGCCGTCTCCTGTTTTATCTTGTTGAGCGTTCAATTTCCTGATCAAGCAATAATAGCTCAACGCTTTTAGTGTGCCTAGTACGCATACACAATCGTTCTGCACACAGTAGCAACAATAAGACTCAAAAGAAAAAGAAAAGAAAAGAAAACTGAAATTTAAAGACACTTTAGAATTTAGAATTAAGCAATTCCCCGACAACAGCGCAAAAATTTGATGAGTGGAAAAACACCTTTTAAAAACACCTTATTCTTAAGTCAGATATATTATTTTAATACTCAATAATAAGGGTTATCGAATACAAGGAATTTGTGAAACTAAATTCTCACACTAAATAACAATGTTGACAGATTCGACTACAGTACACTAATGACACTACGAACCTACTCTAGACATACTCAAATGACACAAAATTTTAACACAATAGACTAGACACAGTGGTGGACTATCACAAAAAAATTCATGATATTCGGAGTTGTTTTGGTTATCAAAATAAATCGGCTAAGCTACAGCTATTGCAGAAATCAGTAAATTGCAGAAAGTAAATTATTGAAGAAAATCAATGAGATATGAATGTTAAAGATTTCTCTCCACCCTAGACAGATTTATGACCTCCCTAATATAATTGAACTAACAATGGATGAATATTCCTCACACAAGAGCTTTGGTTAAGTCATCTTGTGTATTACACTCTCTTACTTGGCATAAAAGAGGGAGGGACAATCCGCTCGATCTTGATCCCCAATTAACCGATTTATACATATAGTGATGTTAGCCTAGAAAACTAAGTTATTGTGTTTTAAGAATGTTTGAAGAATAACAAAACTTCAAGGGTTGATAAGATGGTCACCCTTACATCACTAGGGATTGTTTCACACAAATACATGTTTGTCTCTAATGAATATGTAATGATAAAGTGGTCATGTACACAATCAAGACTGTAGATCATAAGCCATGCATCTAAGCGTGCACTCAAAAAAACATGAACATAGAATTATTCGGTGAGAAGAACAGTGAAACAAAACTCATCCAAATAGTTAATAGAATCAAAAGGGGTTCAAAATTGTAAGCATATCTAGGACTTTAATCAGCCCCTAACCAAGAAAATTTAGCTACTCATAGTCATAATAACATTATAGAAAAACATGATGGGAAAAGAAGAAAAACTGAAAAAACCCTAGAAAACTCGGCAGGAAGCTTTCGATAGGTCGAAAGCCAAGTCTTCAATGGATCGAAGACTGACGACTGCTCCTTCTCTTCTAGCTCCAAGTCTCTCTCTCTTTTGGGTGTTTTTCTCTCTAAAATCTCTAACCCTAATTATTTCCTGAAAAATTCCTTTATATACGGTCGGTTTCATGGGCATTTTCCTCTCCGGGCTAGGCTTGAACTTCTTTCCATGTGGACTCTTGACTTCTTGATCCAATTGTCTTACGATTTTCCTTTTTATTGTTTCTTTTTGTAATTTTTCTATATGACTTGAATAAATAAAATCTTTAATAAATATCGAAAACTAAACAAATGAGCCAAGTAGTTTCACATGATTAAGCACAAGAAAGTTGAATAAATATGCAACTATCAATAATCGACAACTTGATCACTGAAGTTTAGAAAATATCAAAAAAGTCACTAAACTTTAACTTTGTCTATCAAATTGATCACTTTGCCCATCTTAGAAATCAATTTTTCTAATTTATGGTGGTTTTCATACTTCTCCCACTTATGCTATGTGCATTTCTCTCATAATCTTATCTATATAAGCAAAATATTTGACAAATTAAAATGTTTAAAATAGACAAAGTGATCAAATTGATAGACAAAGTTAAAGTTCAGTGATCTTTTTGATATATTCCAAAGTTCAGTGATCAAATTGTCGATTATGACAAACTTGAGGGATCATTTGGGTCATTTTCCCTTTAAATCTGCTTTTAAGCTTTCAAATTCTCGATTATGCATTTCTACTACAGAAAGCTTCATCGTCAATCAACATATTTTCTTTCGAATTAATTTGAACCAAACTGGCCCCTCTTTAGTGAAGGTTCTATTGTGAAACGAGTTTAGCAAACGACACCTTCACAATTACATACAAAACAAATGGGCCCATGTTTTTTGCATTAAGCGGGTCTCACTTATTTGTGTGAAATTGTGTCGCTATTTTAAATTCAATTTACGTCACTTATTTGGACGATGGAAAAAGACATAAAATTTCATTTAAAATCAGAATTTGTCAAATTCTATGAACAAAATTCTTCGTTTGATAAATAATTTCTGAGAAATTAAGTGAAAAAATAAAATAAAATTTAAATATTCAAAATTCTGACTTTAAATTCTATCTATATGTCATTTTCAAATTCTATTATTTATCACAACATTATTATATTTCAATAGCATCATTTTAAAAAGTCATATTTATTAGAATTCTCATCATTTAAGATTCACTACGAAATTCAAAACTTCTCCATCCAAATACAACCTAAGACACCAAAGTTTCTTCTCTAAGAAAATGACAGAAAGGCCAAAATATACAAATATATCTAGAAGGGTTTGTTTAAGATTTTCCTCATCATGCCTAGGATTAAAAAACTTGTGGCAAAAGTAATAGTGAATCAGGCGATGACTAGCCACAAATAATATAGTTTTGTATTGTAATCGGGATTATTGCTTGCAATGTACAATTATTCCTATGTGCATCGAGACCCTCGACCTTGAATACTACAAAGACAAACATGAATCATGTATCTTGGCACCTCACTATTCATGGTTGGATTAGTTTAGTAAAACAATACATGACAACGAGCTAGGGGTGTGCATAATGAGGGCCTCTAAATCATAAGATTAAGAAACCGATTGAAGAAGGAATACAGAACCGAAACAGAAGAGCTCATGAGAAAGTAGCCGGCCAAATGCATTGCTTGAGAATAAAGGGGCATTATTGGTAGTTAAAGCTGTCACGACTTGTGTCCATCGTCCATTGGAAGATATAATATTTGCAGCGACAGAACAATGAGATGGAAGGAAGGGGCATAATTACAAGGTAGCCCATCTCCCCACAGACTGAAATTGATTGGTTTAAGAAAGCTGATTGAAAGTGAAACGCACACACTTTCTTTCACCTTAAACTAGACTCAGAACTCCATCAGTTTTCAAATAATGATAAGGGGTCTATTTCAGGACATGGATTTGTTGCTCTCTGTACTGTTTCTCCGATGGCTTTGCTTATAGTGTCTTCTTCACCATAACCTGATAGCCCCACACTGTTTTACTTGAAAAAGGTTTTAAGTTTAGAGAAGAAGCTAGCTAGCCTCGGTTTCCTTAAAGGTGAAGCCTTTTCGTGAATCAGAATCAGATGAGTCTTATCAAACCTCACAAAGTTGGCAATGGAGTCTCCACCAGATGGGTCTCTCTCTTTTGCATTGTCAGCTTCTTCTTGGGTGTTCTTGTTGTCAACAGGTTAGATTCAGCTTCTAGATTTGCTTACTGGGCTGATAATGGGAATTGTAAAGTTGCATTCTTTGTGCTTTTAGTTTTCTGGTTTCTGATTCAAATGTATGTGCTTTTGTTACCCATAATGCTCAAGATTCCCGCTTTTGCTAATCCTTTATGGTAATTGTGTATAAGTAGGTCTTTTCTGATAGATGTGATTAGACTATAAGAAGACTACATACATTTTAGTTGGCTTGACAATGTGGCATGTTGTAGATTTGGTGAAGTTTAGCACTGAAATCTGAGAGGTTAAGTGAGTCACTGAATCTGGGAATTGGGAACTGCAGATAAGTTTCCTGCATTGTTGTGAGTTAAGTCAGATTTGGGTTTGGCTACTCATTTGCTTGAAATGTTGATTTTGTAACTCAGTTGAAATTTGAAGCTTGGTTTTGGATACTAGATGCTATGAAAATTACGTACCGTTTGCTGCTAAAACCGCTGTTGCACAACTTAATGTGCTTCAAGCAGCTACTCGACTATTTCTGAGCTACTGAGTTCGCTGGCAAAATGCGAGAGGTGATTTGTGATATGTGTGCAACAAAATTGTATTGAACTGACTAATCGGAAACAAATCAAAATGCCTTGGATGTTCATTCCAAGAGGTTTTAGCAGTCATCTATTCCACCAATAAAATGAGGCATGGAGCAGATATACCAGACTTTTACCATATGGATTTCAACTGGCTCACATTTGTATTGCAGGTTCTGGGCTGTCCTTGATCAAGATGAAATGGATGAAGAGGCTTCGGCATCGGAGGAATATCAACTAAGATCTCTTCACCATGTTGTTATCTGTGAGAAGAAGGCAAGTTACAAGATCCACATATTCATTAGGTCCATATCGTCGTAAGTCGTAACACACTATAATTATATCTATGCTACTGCAGGAAGACACTGACGAGGTGGGAGACATTTTCTCTCAAGTCTCTCAAACACATGATGTGATTAGGTAACTTCTCATATTCTTCTACTATGTTCTGAAGAACTATTTTGAACTCAAGATTCTTTTCCATTGAAAATAGTATATATGCACTTGAGTTCATTTCTTTGTATGTGATTGTTTCACCGAAGCTGCTTCAAATCTAACATTCTGTAGTAATTTTTCAGGAAGCTAGATAAGACAATCTCCTCATTGGAGGTTCAGTTAGCATCAGCTAGAGCTTCCGCATCAAACAATAATGAAGGATCACCGGTTGATATAAAACTAGGAAGCAAGGAGCGCCAGAAGGTTTTCTTTGTGATGGGAATCATGACTGCCTTCAGCAGCAGAAAGCGAAGGGATTCAATCAGGGAAACATGGATGCCTGGAGGTTTGAATTGAAAACACTAATGACTATTGTATTACATCAAAATTAGTTGCTGCTATATTATATCTCTATTGTATTTCTCTAGGTGAAGAGTTAAAGAAGTTGGAAAGAGAGAAGGGAATTATAATGCGATTTGTTATTGGACATAGGTAAGTGAAGTGGATTTTTTTCTGCTTAGTTCAGAATGATAGTTGGCCAGACTGCCCAAACATAATGGTTCCGTTCATTCCTTTTCGTCCTCAGTGCATCTACGGGTGGTGTTTTGGATCGTGCCATAGAGGCAGAAGATGAGCAACATAAGGATTTTTTCCGACTGGTAAGTTATCAACTGCTTGGACCAAGGTAGCCTATTATATCTGATCAGTAGTTTGGAGACTCATATGAAGTGTGATGCAGATATAACTTCTTGGGAACCATTCAAAGGAACAAAATCTAAAATCCTTTGGTGGGCTTGTTCTAGTTGTTTTAGAGTTTAGATCTTTCTTGCCAGTGTTGAAATACTGTGGTGAACCTTATGCATTGTTACTATTGTATGCCTGCAGAACCATATAGAGGGATACCATGAATTGTCATCGAAAACCCAGGTTTATTTCACAGCAGCTGTCAATAAGTGGGATGCTGACTTTTACATTAAAGTTGATGATGATGTGCACATAAATCTTGGTAAGTGTATATGTTCTAGGCACTGAATGGGCTGAAGAACAACTTAGATTCAAATTCAAGGCACTGAATGGAGTTTAAATTTCGCAGGTATGATTGGTTCTACTTTGGCTCGCCACAGATCAAAGCCCCGTACATATATTGGATGCATGAAGTCTGGACCTGTCCTAGCACATCAGTAAGCAGCTGAATATTGTGGACCCATACGATTATTATATGAGCACATCATTGATGATGTATCTTTATTGTAGGGGGGTCAAGTACCATGAACCAGAGTATTGGAAATTTGGAGAGGAAGGAAATAAATATTTCTGGCATGCCTCAGGTCAAATATATGCAATTTCCAAAGATTTGGCAACCTACATTTCTGTGCATCGGTAAGACCTCTCATGGAGCATCACAGTTCAGTTATATAACTGGAAAATGTTATTGATTGTGATCTTGTTTCCTCCAGACAAATACTTCACAAATATGCAAATGAAGATGTTTCTCTGGGTTCTTGGTTCATTGGTCTTGATGTTGAGCATATTGATGAGCGAAGCCTTTGTTGTGGGACTCCTCCAGGTAAGTTAATAAAAATGTGATTGTGGTTTTCAGATATTTTACTGTTAGGTAATTTAAAATCACTCACCCTCAAGATCAATGTATTCATGAACTGTATTACCTGTATAGTCAGTTGATAAGCTTAGCCTCCAGTAAAATCATCTAATCATGTGCTGATACTGTAATATATGCTTAACAAGACTAAGTAGCATGCTTTGGGACCTTATTCCTAGCTCTAAACTCTGTAATCTGTGTTATAGATTGTGAATGGAAAGCTCAAGCAGGGAACCCTTGTGCTGCATCATTCGATTGGAGCTGCAGCGGCATATGCAAATCAGTGGAGAGAATGGAGGAGGTGCACCAGAGATGTGGAGAGGGCGCCGATGCCATTTGGCACACCAGTTTCTAAAACTAGGTTGTACTCACTTCTTCTATTGTAATGTAAATGTGCATGCATTAACAGAAGAAGAAAAAAACTGGATGAACAGGCCATCTGCCCCATTTTTGCTCATTCATGCCCAGGGACAGTTTGGCATATGATTAATTTAATCATTGCACATATTGTTGTAGGATATTTGATGTTCTTAGTTATGATGGAGAACACAGGATATGGCAGTATAGCTTATCTAGAGATGTAATAGGATTATTTTCCTGTTTGTACATCTTGTACTCTCCTATATATAGGAGTTGCTCTTTCATTAATAAAGTTACAGAATTCATTGTTTCAAACTATTCTCTCTACTTTTATATTTTCTTAAAACACGTTATCAGCACGAAGCCCTAAAATCGAGCACCGCCGCCGACTACAATAGCTGCTGTGATCCCGAAGAGAAAGAGGAAGAAAAAGAATTGTTCTGTAATAAAACAAGTAAGTTTTATATACTCAGTTTCGTCTTTTTCAAAATAACCTACTCTTTTGGGAAATTTGAATTTTTCTGTAGGGATTTCGGGATAACATCTCATCCCTCCTTTCTACACCGCACATTTCTTGAAGGTGGGCATTCTTGGAACTAAGAGCGTTTCCGCATGCACTAAGAGCGTTCATGAGTGAACTAAGAGCGTTCACGAAATCGATTGAACAAAGAGTACGTATTCATAAAAACATTGATTGAAACGAACAAAGAGAGTTCGTAAGACTATATACATCAAAGTAAAGGTCTAATCCAAATATTATATTGGAAAACAAATTAGTTGTCAAGGAAGTCTCTTACGACTGCGAAACTAATATATCTTCTGTTTTCTCATGGTGTTTGATATGCAAAAATGCATTGACACCATGCTCTCGGATCTAAAAGAGAAGTGGAATAATATGAGGTTTTCTGACTTCAAGCAAAATTGCATCAATCAACTATGAGATGCTTAAGCTTAGATTCATGCTCCAATTATGCGGAAACCAATTGAAGAGTAAAATTTGATTGAGAAAATCCTCTACATAATCATAATTCAAGGCAAGTTGAAACTAAGAATGTTCACTATGTGAATTATGAAAGCGCATCAAGAGAATGGCGCAAGGAGCGGAACCCTTAAGTTAAGGGAATTTTGATGAGACAGTTTTTGGTCTCTACCACCGCCCACACAAGGAATGACGCCATAAGTTGACGCATGAAGGTCATGATCAATGACCATGATAGAGGAAGCGCCGGCCATAGAGGTCGTGGTGACCAAGGAAGCCATGGAGGCTGAGGTACCAATGCTAAGAGAGGCCAAGATAAGACGCATGATGTTTCTTGAATCAAATGAGTTGTTTATTCTCAAAATGTTTGAGAAGATAGATTTCGGAAGTTTTGAGTCAATAGGTATTGATTACCATTGATAAGCAATAGATGTGAGGTATCTATGGATTTCCAAGATCATCATCGTTACATTGAAACCACCCAATCCGAATCTACTTGATTCTTGAACACATCAGTTTTCAAAACTGTTTTCTGCATACTATTGTACAAATTATTTGACCTAGCTACAGGTCTCGAAAAATTATGAAAATTTGCAGAAGTGTTCATGTACGTATCTAGTTTGGGTATGAAAATTTTTGTTGCATTCCGAAACACCAATAATTCGGCAGAAAATCAACAAGCAAGTATGCTCAGATTTTGCGAATTTTAAGGATCAAAGAAACAACAAAGCAGAAGATAGAGATGGAGCAGAGGCTAATCTCATTAAGGCAAACTTCAAAATTGGCAGAGACTCAATTGCTGAGATACCGAATTTTGATTAGAGCTTTATGTTTTCCATGTCAAATGGCGTGTGTGCCTAAGTATTATGTTTGACAATGTTGGTCAATTACTTTGGATTAACAAACTTTGATGTATGATGTTGGCATTATTAATAAAGGCATTATTTTGGCTTATTAATAACAGGCTTGTCTACATTTTCTGTGTAATGTACATGCTTTGCGGTTGCTACAAACCTATCGTCTACTAGGACTCACCTTAGTAACTTGTGATGTCTAGAACAAGAGACTTTCGATAAAGGTATTTGAGCGGACTTTATGTCCCACCTACATTGATCTCTCTTCACCTGGTCATAAGTGAAAAGAGCTACTCAAACGACTTTAGATGTCCTAGCAAACTTGCAAATTCGTCCATTGGGATAGCTAAGAGTGCTATAAGTCCCCGAAAACACAGAAAACAAAATCTGCTGCACTATCAGCCAACTTCGACAACGAACTGGGAATTTCCCAGAAATAATCAGCATGTGAGTGGCATATGGCTGAAAATATACGGATGTCTAGTTTTCAGAACTACCTCCAGATTGTCGATAGCTAATTTCTAGAAAAAATTTATACCTATTTTACTGGACTAAGGTCAGAAACAGGGCATAACAGAATCTGCTCTACAGATCAGTCGACTTCGACGACAAACTGGGATTTGTCCAGAATAAACCAACATATGGATGTCATATTGTTGAAAATATACGAACCTCTAGTTTTTAGAACTACGTCCGGCTAGTCGATATCTATTTTCTAGAAAAGGTTATGCCCGTTTTACTAGACAGAGGTCTGAAACCGACATAACACATTTGGCTGTGTAGATTGCTTAGTTTTGACATGAATCTGGGATTGATTCACAACGATTCAGCATATGAGTAATATATGTTCGGAAAGCTACGGATGTCTAGTTTCTAGAACTTCATCCAGAACGTCAAAAGCTATTTTGTAGACAAAGTTATGCCTGTTTAAGTACTCGGAGGTCAGTTTGCCCGAGGAAGGCCAAAACCTGAGGAAAACCCGAGGAGGCCCTTCGATGGATTGAAGGTGTCCTCAATGGATCAAAATGTTTCCTGAGGACACCCTTCAATGGATCGAGGGATCAACCCTGAGGGGGTGCTTCGATGGGTCGAAGGCATATCCCCTGAAAACTAAACTTTCGAGTTATTTTTCGATTTTTTCCTCATGCAAGACTTGTGTCTTTGCAAGTATTTTCCCCGAGAACTTTGAGTGTCTCATTGACGCGGGAATTACATATAGTATGTTATGACATAGACAACTTACATCGACTTTGTGCCTTGTCGATTATGTTTATATATTATGAGAATGGACATGGGTCTTCTCATCATCTATGCCAACAATTTTCAAGTGAGAATGAACATAAGTTCCTTTGCATTATCTCTAATGATTGCGGTATGATCCGAATATCAGAGAGATTTATGTGTCAGCCAGATGGGCAATGTAAGACAACTAAAAGAGAGTTGTAGAATCAAATAATGTCATGTGAGATGACTTAAGGGATTCAAACACATATAGGCTTTGATACGACAAATTGGGATACCCAAGTCGTGATATGATGATTCGGATTTTGAGAAAATCAATCGGACATCCTTTCTTTCGAGTAAAATGAAGCAAGAACTAGAAATGGTTCATAATAGATTGGAGTTGGGCACCATTTAGTGGTGGCTCCATCGTCCAAACGTCAATTAGTGATCGACGCCTCTTCCCCCAAGAGGAGAAAACTAAACGCTGAGGATGGCGTGCTAGTCTCCTATCTTGCTTCCCGAGTTCATAGAAACTCCAAGCCTCAACTAAAATTCTCATTGGTTATTTTCAAAGGCTCATTACTCGTTATTGTAAAAGCCCACTCATTCAAGATTGAGACCATCCTATGCAAAAACACATAAGTTCTCACTATATAGAATCTAAGGTGATTCTATGGGACGGTTCAACCAACTAGCGGACCACTACGATGTTTTGTGGTGTTGGTTTATAATGCAGACACACTAGTCACATGTCGTGCCATCTTCCACTTGTAATGCTGCTTAAACTTCTAGCTCAGATCATATGAATGCGGGCTCACTACCCGAATCATCACATTCATAGTCGGTTCGACTCAATAATGCTAGAAAGTTTACATCGAAGAGTTTCAATGACTTATATTGCACATCATTGAGATTTGATATTGGTATCATACTCTTATGAACAAACCCAAATGGTCTTGCAGAAAACTACTGTTTAGTGACTACGATAGTAGTCTGAGCATTGGTAATGTACACCAATATTTTCTGCTTAGGGTTATGCAATATCACATGCAACTATACTTCATCGTCTACGATCTACCATCAATCTTATTTTGTGTAGCTAGTGACTGTGTGCGAAGATAATATCTCGCACTTACACAAATATGTGCCAAAAATATTGCTCTGCCACAGCACATTATGATGGGTCAATCGAGACGGATGAATACATATGTTGGACATGAGTCTTCAACAAGAATCTGCTATAAAAACCTTGACAGACGATCTCTTTACCGCTAGTTTTGCAAATGTTACTTTGATGAGACAGTCTTCCTGTCGTTAGGGGGAGATAAGAACAAGCATGTTCAAATAGGAACGACAAGAAGGGTCGTGTCCTCACTATGTCTCATCATGATCCCCAAACGATAGAACGTAACAGATTCGATGCCTGATACGATTTCTTGTATCGTGAAAGTGACGAGATCACATATACTTGCTGCAAACATGCCTGTAAGGATTCATGTCCCTTTGAAAGGACATGGCGCCACCAAAAGGAGTTGGTTATGGCACTGCTACCGTAGAATATGGCATAGTGACGTCACAAAGTGGCATAGTGTCGTCACAGGCCATGGGTTTCGCTGGAGAGCGTAGGATACCCAAATGTTCGATAAATGCTCGTCCAAGGAAGGGAGCGAGTTTGGCACAATATGATCAATTGATCATTTATACTCTATTCCATCTCATGAGAATATATTTGAATTATGGTTATCATTGAGGAACGCCTTAATACTAAAACCAATTCCTCAAAATATAGAGATCTCTATATACTACACTAATGTACATGAGATTATGGAATTTTGAGACTTATCGAACATATCTACGTTGAAACTCCCGAACGTAGTAGCAATTGGCCTACATGGAAAGAAGCGATCCAGTTTGAATTATATTCACTAACAAAGAGAAAGGTCGTTGGGTTGGTGATGCCGACACACCCAAGTGTAAAGCCTATCGAAATGGGTCTTTGTTAGAAAGCGTGATGAGAATAAAGAGATTATACTCGCCTCATGGCGCAAGGCTTCTCACAACGCTCTGGAATCGACTACGATGAGATAAATTCTCTCGTAATGGATGTCATTGCACTCCACTACCTTGTCAGTTTGGTAGTTTCCGAAAAACTTGACATGCAGCTTATAAACGTGGTCATGATGTATCTCTATGGGGATCTAGAATAAGAGATAGATATGAATGTCTCAGATGGACTTCATTTACCTAAATCAAGTGGCTCTAGACCACAGAGCACGTTTGCAATGAGATTGAAACGTTCACCAAGTGACTACTTGATTGGAAATGGATATGCCCATGCGTGTTCATTTATAGAACAAGTTCAGGATTTGCAAAGTGCTTGAAATTCGAATTTGAGATGAAAGATCTTGGTGAACGTTTTGAAGACACGATTTTGTCTCGAATAAAGGAGTCACAACTAGTGACGGGAACCCGAGCACCGTAATGATGAGATTCTTCATCATCGGCTTACTCTAAGATATGTTGCACTTTATGATGATAAAGTAAAGTCTATGAGTACTTCCATGATCTACTATAGTCTTGACCCTTAGAGGGATCCGTTTTTGTCCAAGGGATGACGACGAAGACGTGTTAGAGGCTAAAGTGCCTCATCTAAGTACAAGAGTGTACTTAGCGTAATACACAAGACTTAGCTCCTCATTCTTGTTGAACTTAATAGCTAAATGTAGCTATGCGCCCACGCATTGCCATTGGAATGGTTTAAAGACAATCTTTTAGTACAAAGAGTATGAAAGATATGAGCTTAATCTTTCCCTACAAAGAGGCCATAAAGAAAGTGGCGTTGAAAGTAAGGGCACCACAAAGAGAGTGGCGTTGATTTCCCTTTACCCCCTACACCAACAATCGTTGTGATGTGTTGGCAAGTTTTGCTGATGTTGGATATCTCTTTTTGATCCATACAAAAGTTGTTCCCAAGTTGGTTATATCTTTACCATGGGAAACACCGCGATATCTTGGAGGTCTACAAAGCAGAACCTAGTCGCTACATCCACGAATCATTCTGAGATTATTGCTCTTCATGAGGCAGTTAAAGTGTGTATATGGCTGAGGTCCATCATTACACATATTCGTGAGACTTGTGGATTGGAATCCACTACTGACTCTTGAAGTCTAGAGAGCAGACTCTTGTCGCTACATCTTCGAACCATGTTGAGATTATTGATCTAACATGAAGTTGTTATGGAGTGCATATGGTTGAGATCCATAAATGCACATATCGAAGATCAAGTGGTTTATGAATCACCACTGATGAACCTCCATGCATTATGAGGATAATGTTGCTTGTATCAAGGTGATGAAGCTAGATTACATGTATGGCGACAACACCAAATACATATCGCATAAGCTATTCTATAGTCAACAAACAATAGCAAATCCTCAAGGTTATGGTTGACCAAGTTTGATTTGAGGATAATGTGACAGACTTTCTAAGTCATTGGCCAAATTCCACATTTGAGAAGCATGTGTAGAGCATATGGTTGCTCAGCTTACTCAAGCTACCCTTGATGTTGATATCAGGGGGAGATGCAGACTTCAGGGGGAGTCTGACATACACATGAGCGTTTCTGGATGTGAATGACACGTTGTACTCTTTTTCCTTGACTAAAGTTGTTTTTATCCCACTGGGTTTTTATTACTTAGCAAGGTTTTAATGAGGCAACATAGCTGTGTGTCATATCATCGTCTACGACGATCTGCACTCTTTTTACTTAGCGAGACCGATTTTTCTAGTACAAAAGTTTTTGGCTCGACAAGGTTTTTAATGAGGCATCAATGAAGCAAATGAAGAAGAGTCACCACCATACACCGGCACAAGGGGGAGTGTGTAGGATATTTGATGTTCCTAGTTATGGTGGAGAACACAGGATATGACAGTATATCTTATCTAGAGATGGAACATGATTACTTTCCTGTTTGTAGCTCTTGTACTCTCCTATATATAGGAGTTGCTCATTCATTAATAAAGTTACAGAATTCATTGTTTCAAACTATTCTCTCTACTTTTATATTTTCCTAAAACACATATGCAATTTTTAGTCAGGAAAATCTGAAGAGAATCCATAGTATATATCTTTTGAGTTTGATACACCAACCACAACACATGCTTGGTGACAAATGTGCCTAGCTGCACTGCATGATTCATGTAGAGTTTGAACAAGTGGCCATAAGGCCTTTCAAGTAGCAAGTTCCTGTTCTGGACTTCTGGTGAGGATTTTGACCCTACCATGTTCAATTATGCGCTCAACTCTGTGGCTTTGAGCCTTTGAGAGTTTGAGGCCTTGAGCATGTACCAGTCAGGCAACCAAGCTTTGATACGATGTCAAACATACGCGCGTGAAGAACTTATTGCATGTGTATCATATTTTGAACACTGAGATTTCCTTTATACGTACAATTCTTCACCTACTTACACCTTTTGCGGCTTAATTATCAAAAAGTGTTATGAATCTATCATTCTTTTGTTCATGCAGCTATCGATTCAGTCCATGCATTCCTCCATAATCTATTTTACCGGCCATTCGAAAGTGACATGTATTCATGAGTCATGACTAAATTTGAATACGAGGACTGTATGAAGTTAGTCACCATTTTGGTTTGGATTCTTGAATCCAAGTTATATAGTGACTGAGATGCAGAAGTGACTGGTGTGATGGGTCGGTGTGACTGGCCTAATTGCCAATTTCAATCTTGACAATGAAGTTGCACAGCAGATGGGATTTTCCCTACAGGAGCAAATATTCTTTCTCGAAGAATTTAAGCATGTAATTACGACTGAGCTATCAGTCCTGGACCTACGTACGCACCTAATCACCGTCAGTTTGGTATCTCTGGTCAATTACATAGTTCATACACAGAATCCATATGTAGAACAATGTCAATTCCTGAAACTTAATTCTGCGAGGCTTCACATTATGAAAATTACACAAAACAGCTTGGTTGGACTATGAACGAGTTCCGGTACAAGTGTCAATAGCCTACTAACTTGCACAGAATTATAACTTGTACGTACAAGTAAGTGAGTATGTAATTGGCCGGAATGATTAATTAGATGAGTTTGATTGGGGCAACTCTTAATATAAGCATGTGTAAAGCATGGAAGTGAAGTTTTTTTTTGTCCATATAAGGATATATATATATATGTCTTAATATAAGACATAATCATCATGTTGGTGAAGCAGCTTGTATGTGAGTGGGAGATCCGAAAGACGATTTAGTGTACACCTTGAAGTCACTAAACTCTCGATCTACGCCACTTAAATTAAGTTGCACGACGAAAACATGGAGTAGGTGGTCGGTTCAGATTGACTTATTGCTTCAGTTGCATGCATTATTGTGTGCAGTATACTCTTGAAACTATTTGCAAGCAAACTTGTACCAGCAGGCTCTCCCAAATTTGGGTTGCGCTAGTTTTCCTCATATATGAAAATGCTGGAGTGTAAAAAATTGCAATTTGCATTATGTTAAAACTAATGTTTTTTTGTTGTTGAACACATGTTAAAACTAATGTTATGCTTCTCGTTTTCGAGGCAATTTATCGAAAATGTCTTATGCATTTAACTTGTAAGTTTCATGCAAATACCATATTAACGAACATAAAATTTAAAAAAGAAATGCGCCCGCCCTGGAAGTTTTGGATGGACGGTTATAAGATTGTATCACCCCGTTTTATTTCTCTGACACCTGCCTTGTCTTGGTGTGATATATGACTGAAATAGTTTTGAGCTGATTATGCTGTTTGAAGCTCTACGTAGAAGATATTGAGTAAAAGTGACCTTATAATTAAGAAAAATGGTCAAGTCAAATAGTTTGGAGGCAGAGACCATGCCATGCACATGATATGGGAATTCAATCTTATTTATTATGCATAAGCATTTCAGACCAAAATGTTGAAACCTTCATCAAGTTGACCTTAATTATGCAAATAATTAATTTCTGCATCTTCGGCCTGGTTAATTTAGTCAGAGTTGTATAGCAACAAATCTAAGCGCGTGCATTGGATTAATTCATCAAGTGAGTCAAATGCTGGAATTGTAGTTTGATTAGCTAGGCAAAGAAACTATGCTGCATTTTTTTATGACTCCCACTAGCTTATTATATGTTTAGTAATGGCCTTGTGGGGAAGCATATATATTAAACTAGCTTCACTTACCTTACATAATTAGTGTTTTAATTTCTTTATTATAGACATTTGTTAGGGCTCCTTCTCCTTTTGTCGGTGTTTAGAGAATAGAGAGCAAATGAAAGGGGTTGGCGAGTTCTTTTTCACAGATTCAAATTTGTCAAAACTAATTTAGTTTTAATAACTATATATATGTTTCTTTTAATTCCTGACCTAAATGTGAGTTCAATTGTGATTATATAGAACACTCGAAAGCATTTTAAGTAGTAGACAAGAATGGATATTATTAATAAGTTGGTATTGATGACATGTGGGGTGTTTAAAAGTTAATTAGTTGTGAGATGATGATAACTATGAACTTAGTCCAAGGGTTTGGCAGGAAGAGAGTAGATCAACTTGGTCTTTAAAAGATCCGGTGGCGAAGAGGCACCTTTTCATCGATGGCATAGTATTCTCTAGTCTTGTTCAACTCATGAATGCCCTTTGGCCTCCCAAAAATTTAGATTCCTTGTTTTGATTTTTCTTCCTAGATTGACTAGTTTTTCATCATATTTGCTTCACAAGTAACAACTTTTGTAAGATGAATTTTTTTATTCATGCGTCATATGTGACAATTCTACACCTAGAGACCCTTACCAACTCGACACCAATTAATTCTTATTTCTGCACATAGTTTTTATCTTAAAACTAACAGAAACAGCATAAAAAAATAACATATAATCAATAGAAAATAATAGCCAAAGACAAAATAAGATTGTTAAATACAAAAAATTCAATCACAACATAATTTAGACAATCAAGGACTGAACTCTAACCCAAAAATATAGTAGTAGAGAACTCAACCCATCAAGAAGGATGAAAAGACAACACTATCCTCCTATTTAAATAAAAAAAATCATACTCACTAAATTAGTAAATTCTCTCTCTCTCTCTCTCTCTCAAACACAGTAACAGCACGTCACAGCCGCCGTGCCGCTGTCGGCTCCTCACTGTTGCGTCCTCCAAGCTTCGACACTCGCTGTCTTCCGCCATGTCTCGGCTCGCAGCTACGGCTCGGCCTTCTACAACCCTTCAGCACTCCACCTCCGCCACCATTCACCACCGGCTCGAGCACCGTCGCTCGAGAAGCTTCGCGTCGGTCGTGCCTCACAGTAAGCCTCGCCTTGCAGCTGCTACTGCTCTCCGTCGTCGTGGTCATCTCACAAACTCGTTGTCGTCGAGGCATCGTAGCCCCAAAAATTGTGCGTCGCCTCCCTCAAGTTGGAGCTCAAGAAGGCATCTATTGTGTTCCTCATTTCTTAACTGCTACTGTGTTTGTTGTCTATTTTTTTTTTCTGGATTGGTTACGTGCTGCTGCTTCTAATGCTTGCATTTGTTTATTGGTAACAAAATATATAATTTATGGAAAGTATATGTTTGATTTAGGGGAAACGTATCCCTTCTTTCGATTTTCCCATACAATTTGTGCTCATTGATTCATGCATCAATGTTGAGATATTGTAGTAGCATTTTTGCCATGTGTTTATTTTAATGTAAAATGTTGTAATACTGTAATAGCATGCCGATCTGGAATTAACCATTTTAAAGTTGAGATTTGTGTTAAGAATTACACCATTGTTACTGATTTATTGTGTTGTCGGGTTTTGTGTTAAAAAGTTTATTGTTGCTACTGATATGTTGTATTATTGCGTTTTTTAATTTTCAGTAGCAGTATTTTTAAATTTTTTTTTCAGTAGCAATGTTATTTGATTCTTCGGTAGCATTATTATTTTATTTTTCAGTCACAGTGTTTTAGATTCATTAGTAGCATTATTATTTTATTTTTCAGTAGCAGTACGTATTGTTGATATATTTTCAGTAGCAATGTTATTTGATTCTTCTGTAGCATTATTATTTTTTATTTTTTAGCAGCAGTGTCTTTGATGTTTTTGTAGCAGTATCTATTTTTTTAATTTTCAGTAGCAGTGTTTTCGATTCTTCGGTAGAATTATTATTTTATTTTTCAGTAGTAATATTTTCGATGTTTTTGTAGCAGTGTCGTATTTTTTTAAAATTTTTCAGTAGCAGTGTTTTCGAGACTATTAATGCATTCGGGAACTGCTACTGTGTTTTTGTGACTACTACTTATTTTATTTTTCAGTAGCAATATTTTCGATGTTTTTGTGGCTGCTACTGCATTTTAGGTTCGATGACTGCTACTATATCTTTGGGAATGTTATTGTATTTTCGGTTCGAATGCTGCTAGTATGTTATTGAACCGAAAATTGAATACAAAAAAAATGAGTGAAAAAAAGAATCTAACTAAAAAATATTCTTGAAAAGAAAAAAAATTAAATATTTTTGGATAAAATAAACATTAAATAGCCATACACAAAAAATAAGGAAGGGTATTAAAATGTATTAAAAAGAAAAAAATAATTTTAAGTAAAATAAATATTAAATACAACAAAAAATATATAAAAATAAATTTATATCTACCACATAACAACCCATAGACAACTTGTCTTTATTTGTAAGATTCTGTCTTTCATTGTTTAAAATAATTTTTTTATATTGTACTTTAGTCTAATTTGTTATATAATCAAATTAACAACGCTTTCTCCTGGCCAACATAAAATTAAGGACAGTGAAAGAAGAAGGAAAAGCACATAACGTGAAAAACGAGAGAAAGAGCGAGATAACGCGGCTATCCACAGTGTTGCATAATACAGCCAACTCTTCTTGGGTGGGTATACATAAAACCAAGAAGAAACCAGTGCAGGCCAATTCAGAATCACACAAAAACGCATCCTCGCACCGTCGTCTCAAAGACTACTCAAAACCACATAATAAACTTCCTCCTAGTCACTCTCTCTCTCTCTCTCTCTCTGTGCGCGCGCGAGGTGAGCGTTACTATTTTACCTCTTTGACACTTCGGCCATTGGGCAACCAATTCACAAGCAAACAAAGCTCTCTGGTTGGGCCTCACTGAGCCTCTCACGGCAGCAAATCCCAACAAGCCTCTCTCTACCGCTTATCTTCCCCTAATCTTATCCACTCTTGTCTGTCTTCTACCTTCCTCATCCTCCTTCATCATCATCATCATCTCCTCTATCTCTGCTGCACAACAACAACAACAACAACAACATCAAACCATATCTAACTACCAGTTCTCCTCCTCCTCTACCCCTTCATCTCTTAAAAACCCAAATCTTCTTGTTGGGTCTCACCTCCTCTTGGAGTTTTGGTCTCATCATCCCTATACTCCCTCCTATCTATCTATCCCTCTCTTTCTTCTCTTTCGAAACCCCTCGAGGAGTAATCGCTGTGCGCAACGCATATCCTCCATTCGAGGGTTTCTTCTCTACTCATTCAGTTTTCACAAATTCGAATACAAATGGCGGTGGCGTCGGCTTTGATGGAGATTCTACAAAGTCCCACTATTGTTGAAGTTCTTGGGGAGCTTGTCAAGTTCATAACTCCTCTTTGGATTGCTGTGATTGTTGGGGTTTTCGTCGGCTGGTCGTGGCGACCCAAATGGGTCACGGTTGTTGGTAGAGAATTGTTGGACAGCTCAACACAGAAGGATGAGTCGTCGTCGTCATCTTCTTCAACGACACCAGCTTCGTCCACGTGTGGGATTTCTATTCTTCCAAGCTTGAGCTTGAGTTCTATGCTGCCCAATTGCATTCCTTGGGCTGCTGAGGATAGAAATCAGAACCAGGCTCTGTCTCTAGCGCCTAACAACAGCTCAGACTGCAGGTTTGTTGACTTTGTTCGAAGAAATTTCAAAACTTTGATTTGATTGAGTGTTAAAGACTTCTGCTTTTGACTGTTTAGTTTCTTAGAGTTTGAGTTTGATGAGAGCGATGTTTTTTTGTTGTTGTTGTGGCAGTTCCTCTTTGATTGAGAAAGAAGAAACTGAAAGTGTTTCGAATGAGGATTTACGGCACATATGTCAGCTTGTTGAGGAGAAAGATGGAGGTCCTGCCTGGATTCATATGATGGATAAGTCTACCCCAACTATGGCCTATCAAGCTTGGCGTAGAGATCCTCAGGTAGATAACAATTTAAGTGAGCTGCTTTTTTAATCTCCGATTTCGGATTAGTACAGAAACTATGTTGTTCAGAATGTATATTCTTGGTGAGTTTATACTGAATATTGTTACTTTTGTTTATGTTGTAGACTGGACCTCCGCAATACCGTAGTAGAACTGTGTTTGAGGATGCTACACCGGAGACGGTGAGGGATTTCTTCTGGGATGATGAATTTCGAGCCAAGTGGGATGACATGCTTATCCAGGCTTCTACTTTGGAAGAGTGCCCGACTACTGGAACCATGCTAGTGCATTGGGTCCGCAAGGTGAGAAAAGTGTCTGAATTGTGTGATGTCTGTTCTTGAATTGTTCCGGTTGTGTTGGCTTATGACTTACTGTCTTTGTCTTTGTTTGTTCTGGATGCAGTTCCCATTCTTTTGTAGCGACAGAGAATACTTGATAGGCCGTCGCATTTGGGAATCAGGAAGGTCATACTACTGTGTAACTAAGGTAAGAGAAGGGAAAAGCTTTCTGTCCAGTCTCACAGACAAATGCACTAATCAATTATAGCCTATTTTTTGGAGGGGTCCTTCAGATTCAAACTTACGTTTAGTTTTAGCTAGGAAAAGCTGAACCAGTAAGATATATGTGTCCAGTCAATACGTATTTGATTAGAACATTAGTTTCAAACTCCATCAAGGTAGTATCATAGCACTGGATTCTAGTGAGGACTACCTATTGGTAGTTTGAGTTATCGATCAATAAGGCTGACATGAAGGAAACTTGTTTCCAGATTGTATACTAGAATAGAAACATCAGCCAAATGTTGTACATTGTTTTCTTCTAGCTGGTTGTGGTTTTGAAAATTTAAACTTAATATTATTCATGAAGAACAATTTAATTTTGATTCAGGAAATAATGTGTTGCAATACTTAATTTTCAGGGAGTGCCTTCCTCTGCTGTCCCAAGGCGTGACAAACCTAGACGCGTTGATTTGTACTATTCAAGTTGGCGCATTCGTGCAGGTAATGAAACCTTGCCTTATATTGTCTTATGAATAATCCGAAAAGCAATTTGGTTTTGATTACTGGAAAAATATAGTAACAGAGAAAAATATATCTGAGTTCCTAATGAAGAACTTCTATTTTTATTTCTGTTCACTTGATTGACATATTTCTTTCCTATCTTAATTTTGTTCATGGAAACACCTGCTGACATTTGTATCTGTTATATATGAACAGTTGAATCAAAAAGAGGGGATGGCCAGCTTACTTCATGTGAGGTTTTACTGTTTCATCACGAAGATATGGGCATTCCTTGGGAGCTTGCGAAACTTGGAATTCGTCAAGGTATGTGGGGAGCTGTTAAAAAGATTGAACCAGGCCTACGTTTATATCAGAAGGAGAGAGCCGCTAAAGCCCCACTTTCTCGGTGTGCTAAAATGGCTCAGATCAACACCAAAGTCAGTGCAGATTACTTAAGATCAGTGGAAAATAGCACTAGTGGTTCCATGGAGGTTGAAAAGTCAGATGCAGTGGAGAAACCAGTGGGGCGGAATATACCTAAAGCTCTAGTTGTCGGTGGGGCTATTGTCCTTGCTTGCAGTCTTGATCGGGGGTTGCTGACTAAGGCAGTAATCTTTGGAGTAGCCCGAAGATTTGCAAAGATTGGCAGGAGGTTATGATACAAAATGGTTACTGCCGTGCTAAAGTTATTGTCAACGAAATGAGGGATAGCCAAACGATGACTGTCCAAACTTTGCCTCCTTTACAAGAGGATTGGACGTGTCAAATTCTTTCTCCTTCTAATTTAAGCTATTAATATAGCTTCAATTGTATAAGTACGCCAGGCCGAAAGAAATGAAAACAAGACGAGAGAATCTATAGCTGTAATTCATTGAAAGTTGAAAATGTCATGAAAGGATCTTGTTCTGCAAGAATAAACAGAAATGTTCCAAGTTCTTTCTAATCCTTCATTTTCTTTCTTTAATCTATTATCACTTCATATGCAATTGAATCATGGCATATGTGGTTGTCGCTTAAACCTGGTCCATATATATAGGCTTGCATACGCATTTGCCGCTTTAATTTCTGGGAATTGCTTGTGGTCTGGCCAAAGGTGCATTGTGGGCATTGTGACATTGTGTACAGCAATTTGGGTCCCCATAAGATGGACTTGAACTCTGTTCACGTGGCTGAGCACTTGAGCACAGAAATTAATTCACACAAAAGCGTTTCCATCGGGGGCCTCTGACTTCAAGAAAGTCGGCTATTTATAACAAATATCGTTTTTGACGGATCTGTGTTTGAGTTGGGCAAGCTACACAATCCATGAACAGAAGCAACCAATCAATTTAGAATTGTGGTCTGTACCCTGTTATTTTGGACAGACTAACCTTAACAGTCTGGATGAGTGGTCCTTGAGCTATTAACGAAACCGTGGGAAACTTAAGCCTCGTTTGTTTAGCAGAAAAAGAAAATATTGAGATTATAGGGCACGTTTACTTATTTGGAATCAGAATCAACTAGAATCAGAATCAGAAGGAATTAGAATGAGAATATGAGCTGTTTACTTACCAGTTATTGATTATGAAAATATAGCTATTAATTTGTAGGGGTATTTTAGTAATCAAACAAGTTTTTATTCCCAAATCCACCTCCCCCTTGGAAATCAAATTCCGGATTTATTCGGGAATCATTCCTGATAAGGAAATGAGATCCACCTCCATTCTGATTCTCTTATACGCAAATAAACACTGGAATGAAAGAGAATGAGAATGATTTCCCAACTCTTTTGATTCACATTCTAGGTGAGTAAACATGCTTAGTGTTTGGGAATAAGAGAGAAGGGAAGGTGGTCCCCCCCTAACGCAACTTAGGATTTTGTTTCCCTCCCACTTGTTAGCAATCATTTCTTTTATTTTATTTTTTACAAAATTAACTTTGTTTGAAGTTTGAAATTGCACATGACTCACATGAGGTTATTATTGTAAAACTTGAAATCATTGCACATGAGATTATGAGATTATTATTGTAAAACTAGCAAAACATTTACTTTTATTCTCTTAACATCAACCAAACACCAGAAAGGAAACACAAGGAAGTTTCCATTTCCCATTCCCAAGGGAAAAGAAAGGGAAAACAAACTCCCAAATACCAAATGAGGCCTTAGTTGTGGACATGACCTTTTAGGTAGGGATGGAAAAATAACTCAAACCCGCAGGTATCCGCCCGACCCGATCCCGACCGAACCCGATTTCTAAGGCAAATAACGAGTATCGAGTATTTACCTATCTGAATTGTGGCGGGTTCGGGTCGGCTACGAATATGTATCTATCGAACCCGAACCCGACGCGCCTTTTTTTTAAAATGAAATTTGTAATATTTTATAATTTAGATCTAATATTTTTTTATAGATTTATATATTTTTTCTATAGAATTGCATATTTATATTATTTTATTTTATTTATTTTTTATTCGGGTAAATGGGTCGGGTTTGGGTATTATATATCTAACGGGTTCGAGTCGGGTAAAAATCCGAACTTCCAAGTTCTGTTGAACGGATTGATTTCGGGTTCGAGTTGGGTTACCCAAAACCCAGCCCCGACCCGACCCGTTGACATCCCTACTTGTAGGTAGGCCTGTAAATCTGTCCCAAAGCCCATTGGCCTGCCCATGCCCAACCCTATTTTTTGGGATTTAGGCTGGCCCTGCCTAACTTAATGGGCGGGCTTTGCCTGGCCCATCTTGGAGAAGGTAGGGTATGAGTGATGCTTTTGAAGCCCTGGGCATGGCCAAAGCCCTGCCCATTCATATAATATTATAAAAAATATATATATATATAATTTTATAAATAATTATATATATAGTAAATGATGATTAATGAAGAAATAAAATTCAATTAAACTACAAAATGTAACAACTAATAGATTACAATTTAAGAATCGAATTTTTAATTAATTTTGGATTCCAAAACAATAAAACTCCATCAATCTTAAACAGCTATATGCATGATTACATCATTTATATGTGATTTATGTTTAATTGATCACATATATATTTAGGTAATTGATCACATATATTAGGTAAAATAATTAACACTTGATTGGTTTAAATAATTAACACTTGATTGGTTTACTTTGAAATATATCCATAGTGATCTAGTGGACAATTAGCTTGAAAATAACTAGCCAACTAAGAACATGTAATAATATAAGTTACTGTAGGGAGTTCTTTCCGACGAAGCGGTTATCAGTGTTCTCCTTATAACGTATCAGCTGTAATAAATTATATTGATTCATCTATAAAAAAAATCACCTTTACTATAAAGTTTAGACTTATAAAAAACACAAAAATATACGAGAGCCGCCAAAGAGAGAAAACTCTAGTTTACAGATTTCCTCGTCTAGTGGCCTTCGGAGTTAACGACTGCCATTGGCCTCGTTGGCGCACGGTGGGTGCTGCCGGACGGGCTTTGTGCCCGCGATGGGTGGTGTTTATGGCGAAAGACGATGTAGAGGTCGTGATAGTTTGGTTGCGATTGGGAGGGGTTTTGCTGTTGGCGACGGTTGGGGAGAAGGAAAGTGGTAGTTAGGTGGCTCGTCGGTGGGGTCTATGGCTAGTTGTGTAGTTGTCTTCCCCGTTCTTGTGCCCTTGTAGGTGGCTCGTGTCCATGAAGGTATCGATCTCGACTGGATCTGGTTCTTTTCTGTTTACTCGTGGTCGCTCGAGGTGGTTCTAGAGCGGACTGCGGAGGAAGCATCAACTGGTTTGGGTGTCGTCCATGGGAAGGCGGTCGGTGCTGGCGAACGCTGGCTGGAAAGCACGGGATGCAAGTGGTTCCCGGGAATGCTGTCATCGATAGGAAAGTATCCTCTGTCAATTGTGGGCTGGGCTTCTTACTTTTACTTTGGGTTTCTCCTGCTATTGTGGGCTAGGGTTAAAACTTTTAGCCCAAAGTTATATTTTATTGTTCTTAATTTGTTTCAGTTTTGTTTCTTGAGTTTAAGAATAAGTTTATGCTCTTCTTGGGTAGGCCTAGTTGGGCGGGTTAGGCTATATGCATGTGTGTGCACTTTAAGTGCTGTGTCTGTCCTGGTGAGTGTGTGTCATGGTAAAATGGTCGCATCTTCCTAGTGGCAGGATGAAACGTAGTGTCGACGACTTAATTGTCGTTCGGCAACATACTAGGGAAGCTTTTCAAAAATTGGTAGTGTTGGAATGCTTTCTCAGGGAAAGCTACAATTTGATCTTTCCAGTGTGTCGCCATATTTGTAAAGCAGATAGAACGGCTTGTATAGCATTCTCTGTTAATTGGTGCATGTTTGATTACATAGTTATCGTAAGATGTTCTGTGATTATTCAGGATGTTCTATATGCGCTCATTGTAATATGAGGTTTAGGTTGTATGTCCCCCCTATGTATTCATTGGTTTCATTAGTAAAGGCTTGATGGCTACTGTATCGCCCTTCTTTAAAAAAAAAGTTTAGACTTATAAATGTAAAGTTAATTCTTTTTTTCGAACAATAATGCACCTAATTTCCTATAAAGTATTAAGCTTGAAATTAAGGGGGATCACATACGGATTTTATAGGCCCGTACTTTATCAACCCAGAGATAGAGCTTGGGTTTCATAAATTTATTATAAGGCCGGCTCGACCTTGCTCATTTTATACTAGGACTTAAAAACTTAGAGTCGGACAAAACACGGACTACATGTTTTAGGCTAGCCGGCCATTTTACACTGAACACACAGTACCAACAATATGCCTCGCTCACTTTTAGGAGAGGAAAGGTTGACATATGAGAGCATCCGCAGCGCAGGAGGAATTCGATTCTGTGGTGGGTTCCACGGCAAGGATAGGAATTCTGGAGGAAAGGGGTGTGCAGCGGGGGAGAGGGGGGAGGGAGACCGAGGTTTGACCGAGAGGAATTCCTCTCGGAATTCCTGAAATGGAAACCGGGAGGGGAATTCTGGAGCTGACGTCAGCAAGCGCGTGGCTGACGTCAGGCGGCAAATTTTTTTTAAATCGGGCGCGTGTGGTACACGCGCCCGGTAAAAAATTTTTAAAAAAAAAACTTACCGAATTACGCAGCCAATGACAGCCCGCCACATGGCAGGCTGTCGGCTGACTTTACTTAGCAACGGTTAGAGAGATCTGGACGGCCCAAATTCAAATCAAATAAGATCGGACGGCTCACATTTGTCCGCAACGGCTACTGAAAATTTCTGAAAATTTCAGAACGGAAACTACCGTAAAAAATCCAAATAAATCCCAAAAAATCCCAAAAAATTTCTTAAAACCCCCTACTATTTTTCTATAAATATTAGGTATTTTTTCCTTACACTTCACACTCATTTGTGCACTTCACCTATTTTCCTCCTCCTCCCTCTCTCTCTCACAAAATCTTTGATTTTTGGCCAAAAAATGTCCACAAATTGGCTCATTTCCGAAGATGTACAATTGTGCATATCATATTGTCGCTATAGTGTGTGCCCTATCTCCGGCAACAAGCAAAAAATCGACAAATTGTGGGAAAAAATCTATGCCGATTACCAACAAAATTGGGTGATGGGTCAAGGTGAAGTGAGAGCGGAACCGAGGAGCCAAAAGGCACTCACCTCTCGTTTTGCTAAGTTGAAGCCAAGCTTGTCACAATGGAAAGCGGCGCTTGCATACGCAAGAAGGAATCCGGAATCCGGCGGAAATCTCAATGATGAGGCAAGAATTTATTTTATGACCTATATTAATTTTTATTTTTGTGACCTATATAAAAGATGTGACCTATATAAAAAATGTGACCTATATTAATTTTTGTGAGCTATATTAAAAATGTGACCTATATTAATTTTTGTGACCTATATTAATTTTTGTGACTTATATAAAAAATGTGACATATATTAAATTTTTGTGACCTATATAAAAAATGTGACCTATATTAATTTTTGTGAGCTATGTTAAAAATGTGACCTATATTAATTTTTGTGACCTATATAAAAAATGTGACATATATTAAATTTTGTGACCTATATAAAAAATGTGACCTATATTAATTTTTATTTATGTAGTTAAGGAAAGCTCAAACGTGGTATGTGGGGAAACAAAAAAAAGAGTTTACGCACTTTGCGTGTTGGGAAATTGTGAAGGATCATCCTACTTTTAGAGTCGTTGAAACTAGCACTCCACCATCTTACAATTCCTATGTCGAAGTTACGCCTACCTCAAATGTAGTGTCTCCTATGGTCAACTTGGATGAAGATGAAGTGTTTCCACCTTCACAAAGCAACGTTGGAGGTACCTCGAGTCCGCCTAGACCTGAAGGAGTGAAGGCGGCGAAGGAGGCAAAAAAAAAGGGAAAGAAGGCCATGACACCTACGAATGAGCTTCGAGATGAGACTTTGAAGAACATCGCAGCTAATCAAAAGATGTTCGCCGAATGGCAAAGGGCAACCGAAGAATCTCAGAGAATGCTTGATGAGAAAAACTACAAATTGAGGGAACGAGAAGAAGAAACAAGGATCATGACAATGAATTTCGAGGCTATGACTCCAAATTCAAAGAAGTACTTCATGAAGCGGAAATCAGAGATCCTTCAGCAAGTAGATGACGATGAAGGAGAAGTCGGCGATGCTAGCTTTACCGGTTGTTATCGTCCCCGCAACCTTGATTTTAGTGATTAGTTTTGTAATTTCAATTCACCCATGTAATTTCAATTTCTGTAATTTCAATTCATGTAATTTCAATTCATGTAATTTCAATTTCATGTTACCTCAATTCATGTAATTTCAATTTCAAGAAATAAACACGCACTTTATTTATTTAGATCGAGCTTCAAATTTAAATTCATTGATTATTAAGGGAAACACACATACAAAAGGGAAACACACATACAAAAGGGAAACACACATACAAAAGGGAAACACACAAATTGCAAACACACATATGGAAACTACATTAATTAGAGATGTTCACCGGTTTCAAGAAACCAGTTGTGCTTCACTAAGTCCTTTTGAAGTTCACCATGGAGATAAACTGATTGTAAATCGATCAGCCGGTCGCTAAACCGTTGGTGATGCTGATCTCTTCCCACTGGCTCAAATGGAATTCGGTGACCTGTTTCATCCACCGGCCCATCATATAGTGTGGAAGCAGTCACTGGGTTTTGTAAATCTTCTTCCTCATTCTCCTCAAAATCGTCTTCCACAAATTCATCCTCGACAATCATGTTATGCATTATGATGCAAGCCAACATGATCATTTTTAATGTCGATTTGTGATGACACATTGCTGAGTGACGAATGATAGCCCAACGAGATTGTAAGATGCCAAAGCACCTCTCCACATCTTTACGATATGCCTCTTGTTTCCTTGCGAACAGCCTCTGTGGTTGATCTTGCGGATTGGATATTGTCTTGACGAACGAGGAATACCTGGGATATATTCCATCAGCTAAATAATAAGTATGGTGGTAAGTCATACCATGGACTTTATATGAGGCCTGCGGGCTTCTTCCGGCAAGGAGTTCATCGAAGACATCAGAGGAGTTGAGCACATTAATATCATTTTGTGCTCCAGGCGTCCCAAAGAAGCTGTGCCATATCCACGTGTCATATGAGGCCACCGCCTCTAAGATTATTGTCGGACGAGCCTTCCGCCCCGAGTATGACCCTTGCCAAGCTGTTGGGCAATTCTTCCATTCCCAGTGCATGCAGTCGATGCTTCCGATCATACCAGGAAATCCCCGTTGCCTCGCCCTTTTTAGAAGTCGAGTTATGTCAGCCGCATTCGGAGCGCGGAGGTAACGGTCTTGGTAAAGCAAGACCACCTGTGTGCACCACTTCTTCATGCATTTGAGTGTTGTTGACTCCCCCATCCTTGTGTATTCAGTACACTGATCTGCGGCTGCGCCGTACGCCAACATTCGTAGAGCACCTGTCATCTTTTGCTCGGGGAGGAGTCCTTGCAATCCAATGGCATCTTCTCTTTGATGCCAAAACGGGTCGTGGTTACAGAGATCTGTCTTGATCCGGTTGAACAAGTGCGTGCTCATTCGAAACCTCCGGCGAAAATCCTGCTCGTGGAAAACAGGGCGTTCCACGAAGTAATCGTCCAGCAGATTATGACCCCTTGGTTCCCTTTGCCTTTGTACGTTTGGACGGCGGCGACGAGGTGGCTCATCATCAAACGAGGCAACTACCATGGCGGCATCAACGACGAAGGAATTCATCATTGCGGTAGCTTGCCGACGTTGTTGACGCCTCCTCCTCCTTGACTCATCGACCTCGTTAGGATCCATCTTCTGTATGAGAGAAAGTGAAGAAGTGTGTTTACGGGTGTTGTGAGGTTTCAAGGCAAGGAGGCATGGTTACAGAATTTATAGCAAAATTGGCTAATCTGATGTTGAACGACGGGTACACGTGTCACATCCTCAGTGGTCGCAAATCTGACGTGAAATCTTCAATGGATAACTTGGCCGATAACGACACGTGGATGAGTACACGTGTCACATCCTCATTTGTCAGAAATCTCACCGGAAATCTTCATCAATAATTTAGCCGACATTGACACGTGGATGAGTACACGTGTCGCATCCTGATTTGTCGAAAATCTCACCGGAAATCTTCATCAATAATTTATCCGACATTGACACGTGGATGTGACACGTGTCGCATTATCATTTGTCGGAAATCTCACCGGAAATCTTCATCAATAATTTATCCGACAGTGACACGTGTCACAATATGAGTTGTCGGAAATCTTACGGTAAATTTTTTTCAATAGTAATATTACAAATCGTTGGATAAACATATTACAAATAATTAATCAATACTTTATTTTATGATTATGAATAGTAATAGGAATTCCTATTTGTTGCACTGCTGCGCAAAAAAACTGAATAGGAAATCCTATTTGCTGAATAGTAACAGGAATTCCTAAAATAGGAAATAGGAAGCCTGAAATAGGAATTTATGGGTGCGGATGCTCTGAAACTAACGGAATGTGGTGACGGGAATTATACTTGAATTGTAGCGTGTACATGTCAACTCAACCATAAACACATTGATGTCAACTCAACCAAATTGTGGGCCGATATTTCAAGCCTAACAAAACTCAACTCTTTTGTCTTCGGTGAAGGAGAAATCTTTATGAATGATCCCTGGAAATTGGGACTTGGGAGGCTAAATGACTTTCAAGTTTGATTTGTCTAATTGTTTTTAGGGTTCTAGCTAAAGAATGAAGAACTCGTTCTGTGTTGCATCTGGGTAGTTTTTAGTGATTTAGGGTCAAAAAACTTATTTGGCAGCAAGCTCAAGCTACAACGTAACAGAACCCAAACCCAGTTGAACACAGTTCTGAATATAGTCTTTACCTAATTTCAGGAAAATCATATCTAATCCAAGGTTCTTGAGAGACTCTTTTCTTTTCTTTGTATCTATGTAGTCAATTTGTAGCTAAATCATACTAGACATGAAGTTAAATTTTGCAAGCAAGAAATCAACACGAAAATTCTCTGAAAATTGGTAAAAGAATCATAAATTTGCTATTAAATTTGTAGTATAACTTATGTACAAGTACATTGGTTTCTTTTCTTTTTCTTGATTGAACCAATATCTGAATATCTAGGAAATGAATGAGACTCCGATCAGATCAGCTAGACAAGGGTTTCGAAACAGTTGAGTCCATCCAACTCCACCGCAAACCGACGCGGTGCTGCCCTCATCTTCTTGACCTGGGTGCCTTCCGGCAAAGACTCTTGCTTCTTGACCTCATCGTCTGAAACTGTACCCGCCCTGTTATTAAACAGAGTACCCGTCTTCTTCTCTTGCTGCGAAGTAGGGAACGAGGTCTTGAGAGTTTGGCCCAAGAACTCTCCGCAAAGAATATCGAATGAGCTGAACATGGAATTCATGATCGCTTTGCTTCCTTGCTTTCTAAGTAATACGAAAACCAAATTCTTGGAATATGAAGAACGAAACAGAGAGAGTTGGGTAACTTGGTATATGAGGATATGTTAATTGGAAGTTTTGATTTGATTTGTGAGAGTTGTGGAAGGAAGGGTTGGTTTTATAGTGGAGGGAATAGGAAACTTCGAGAGAGAGAAAGGTTGGGATTCGTTTCCTCGGTGAAGTTGGATTTGGATTTGATCGAAACAGCGCGGAGGGGGGATGCCCAAGACTGGACGGACTGGACCGCGTGCGTATTTAGTTATACAAGTTGGACTTTTGGAGACGAGTAAGGGACGAACAGAGACTACATTCCAATTTAGGACCTTTTCCCTGTTGGTCCACTTGGATGAATTACTATTATTGTGTTCATATGAAATCCTTTTTTTACTTTTGCTACTTTTGACCTCCAAAAATTACACCGACCCTTCAATTTTTTCTTTCTAATAAGCAAATTAGGTCAAGATATAACACGAGTCGGATTTCTAAAACTAGAAGAATCGATCGAAAATCATACGACACGAAAAAAATAAAAAATAAAATTGTTTAAATAGCCATTCAATTATGTTAAGATAGACACTTTAATAATTATTGTTTGACATATATCAAAATAGTTACTCAACTTTGAATTCCATCTATCAATTTGGTCATTCCATCTAATTTAAATCTTATATATTTGACTTTTTAATGAATAAAAATATCTTTATGTCTTTTAATTTTATATATTTACAATAATACCAATATTATCGATTTTCAAAAATTATGATATCTCTCATTGCAGATCTCTCCCTCTCTCTCTGTACAATCAGTACCATTGCGGGAGCCCACCACTTCGAGGCGAGTTTTTAGAGTCTTCGGCGAGCTTGATCACGATGCCGCTTGGGCCACCACAACCCGAGTTGGGTTTGACGAGGAAGAAGCTGCGACAGTGCTCGAAGAGAAGAGAGGGAGGAGTGAGTGATAATAGGTATTTGGTGAAGACGGGGTCGGAGAGTGAGGGCCGCCATGACTTGCAGGCACATCGGCATTGGATTAGAGTTGGGAATGGGATTCCCCGAATGGGTTCGGTAGTTCGAGTATTATGGTAGGTTTAGATTCGGACATGATCGATGGATTGGCAGCTTCATCGTCATATGAAGCTGTACAATACAGTACCACTGTACCAATGGTGATCGAATCCGTCACCCCACAAACCACAATCGACCAATCACCTCACGGTGTCGCCACCGACGTCGTTCGATGCCTCGTGCACTTTCGTGCCTGGATTCGCGAAACCCTCCACTTAACTGATAGTCTCACCATCTGTCCGCCATGAATTCAGCTGGGATTGCCACGCCACCCCATGTTGGAACTCATCTTCCTGCTCCGCCTGTTTTCGGCCGGGAGCCTCACGCTTCATCTCCACCTCGGCCTGCCTCGCCTAGCGCTCTTGAGATCCGACCGAAAAGTCCTGTCAAGAGGATCTCAACATTCATCGTGAAAAGATTCCGGGTCAGGCGGGTCATATGGTGCCCATACCATATTATTTGGGCCCAAATTAATTTTCAAGTAAAGTAAAATAAAAAAAACATAGATAGAGAAAAGGATATAAATACTCTAAAAAGTAATTGAATATTCTCCATTAAACGGATATTTGAAAATTAGTGTATTTTGATAGTAAAATGTCAAGTTGAGTGACCATTTTGATATATGTCAAACGATAGTTATTAAAGTGTCTATCTTGATATAATTAGATGTTCATTTGAACAACATTCCCGCAACAACAACCAAAAATCACCTTATACAATGTATATTGAGTTATTGACTATATTCGTTTGTACAAAGGTGAGTTTGGTTCGGGAAGCTTCTATTATAAAAGATGAAGTTTTATGAATTATGAACGCACCTTCGTACATAAAAATCTTAGCAAACCGAATAAAGTAACACACCTTCAAGTTCGTCTTCTGTTAATATCTTCCTTGGAATCATAGTTGAATATAATACGATGTGCATGTTTATCTGTTACACTGTAGTTAACGTTGGTTTTGGTTTCAAGTTACAATGACATTGAACCTGTGTTTGGAAGAGACAAGCTAGCAGAGCTGTATACATGGGAAATAGAAAGCCGTTGAATCTCCTCAATTCCATAGTGCAACTTGGTCAACTCGTGGATAGAGATGGAGGACCAGCTCCCGACTCGGAGCTTAAATTTGATACGAGAAAATGAGAAATGAAGAAGAAGAAACGGATTGGATTATTGGAAAGGTCTAGCTCGTGGAGTACGTATGATATAGTGTTCAACCTTTGAAGGTTTCAACTGTACGTATACGTGAGGCTCAGAGGCTATATGCAGCTACTGCCTCCATGGATTGGATCCACGCTTCATCGAGTATGTATATTGCCCAAGACCAGAGACAAGTCTCTTGTATACCAAAAGCTGAAGCAGGCTAGCTAGCTAGGTTACGTATTGTATACGGCGTTCCTAAGATTGGCTGATTGGGTAAATGCATGGAGTTTTATTTTCAACTTTGATCGAACTTTCGTTCTAAAAATTGTAGGGATGGACGGACTAAGGAATCAAATCGAAGGACCAACACAAATATAGAAGTGTAAAACATTAGCATTTATATATGCATGGCAGAGAGTCTGCTCATTAATGTCTTGCTAATTGAAATCTGCTATAAAAGAACTCAAATTAAGAAGCTGGCAAGCAAACTCGAATTCAGTTGAACCTGGCGTTTACATGCATTATTACATAAATATAAAATATGCATCAGAAGTATATTCTGTTAATTGTTACTAATTACTAAAGTTTCAAATCTAATTGAAAACTAGGGTTTCGAAGCAGAACAGTCCATCCAAGGCAGGAGAGAGCTGCAGTGTCCGTTGCAGTTTCACAGACGATGTGCTTGAAGATGATATAGTGCTTGCTGAAGTTGCTGCATTATTATTCATTGTCACAACATCACTGCTTACTGAAAGGTTTTGAACCTTCACGGATTTGGTGCTTTCCTTGGAATCTCTAGTCCAAACGATGGGAGGGAGAGGCAGAGCCAAACCATACTCCTCACCAAAGAAGTCGGCATATATGCCATAACGAAAGCCACTGAAAAGAGACATTGTCGATCACGTTCACTTCAGAAATTCTCGAATTTGTGGAGCCAAGTAAGAACCTGAGAACAAGAAGAGAGTTGTAAACTTGTAATAAATTAATTGGTGCGTGGAAAACGAAGGAATGCGTTAATCCTTATATAAATGAAGCTATTCACGATCCTAGTCAATTGAGGAAAGGGTTTGTTTCTTCTTAGAAAAAAAAGAAAGGGAAAGGGTTTGTTCGGCTACGTTTATCCGTGGGTAACGAGGAAAACTCTTGACTTCCAACTCTTACATGTTTACATGCTGGAAATTAACTTCACGACATTTGTTGTTAGTATGTATACTTATACGGTCCGATTACGTATGTTTAGCCACTAAATGCAAGTACACCGCTTAAACTTAACGTAAGATTGCAGCGAGAGTTACAACTTTGTTGACAAAGTCAACCCAAAAAATGTCAACCACGCGCCCAATACGACAACGTTTGTGTCAGGACTAGAAGATGGACTCGTCCCACATTGAAGAAGGAAGCAACATCACTCATTCAACCACATTTATAACCGGGACATTTATGATTAAGGAAGGTACACCAATTACTCTATCCTCTAACGTTGTTATATTTTATACATATCTTGACTTAGGCCTCAGAATGTTGAGGGCGGGCCTACCCCGTCAAGACCTCTAGCGCCTGTTTGTGTATTACTTCTAACAGCAGCTTCGCGAAGCAGGAGTCAGACGGAAACAACTACACCACAATCACATCCTTGCTTCTATATGTAACCTAAAAGAAACCAGTAGAAACAATTGGCACCGTCTGTGGGAAACGTCCTAAGTGCAAACCACCTATAAATACCACATAAAAATCCCGATAGCCAATCTCCGGTAGCTAGAGATGACATTTGAGACAGAAGGTTGATCCAACCAAGTAACCCCGACAAGTTAGAGGATCATGGCGCTCGCCTCTGATACCTTTTTGCATAGTATCCACGACATGACGGAATATGAGGCGGCAACCCACCTCGTCGAAGAACTGAAGTTAGCCAGGGCCAAAAGAGAGAAGAATGCCAGCCTTGTGAAAAATTAGAAGAGAGGCTTGAGGCAGTCATGCACCGTCGGGAGACTCGATACGAAGAAGCACATCACAATGAACCAGGAAATAACCAAGAGAATATTGTCAGAGTCAATCCACCAGGGGGACTCATCAACCCCAACCTCGTCGGACTAGCTCCGTTACCCCAGAGGAGGGTCAAGGTCGAGGAGCCGTATCATGATACGACGAATGGAGGAGCTGGCAGCCGAAATATCATCACTCAAAAAAGACAAGCAGGTGGGGTAAAGCGGAATGTTCACCTCTAAAGTAATCCCCTTTTCGTAGGGCATCCTGGCAGCCGAAAGGGACCAACATGCGAAAACTGTCAAAATCACTCAATTCAATGGAAAGGGGAACCCCTGATCGGTGTTTAACCACCTTCAAAGTTACCCTATAATGAACTCAATATGATTGTCAATGCAGTACAATAGTATATGGGTCAATCCACAAGGAAGAATGAGACTCAATATTCTAAACTACAAACAGACGCGAAAGCCAGAACCCTGACAACCTCGACCACTGGGTACTAACGTAATTAATTAAAATATCTAGACTTAACCTAAAATCACGAAATTAATACTGGACACTACAGACACAGTGGTGGACTACCATACAAAATTTCAATATAATCGGAGTTGGTTTGGTTGTCTAATAAATTTATGCAAAAAAGATTACGAAACTGAAACAGAAAACAGAGTATAAGTAAAGTTTACAATCAATGATAAAGAAGGTTAAGGAAAGTGTTATCCACCACCGTCACTCCATCTAGACGACAAATGTTTAACTAAACAATGCAGATGTTATGAATGAAAGATTCCCAGGAAGGCCCCGAGCTATGAACACAACCTATTACCCAATCCTTATGTTTACAACATTGAAGGTCTGCTTATCAATATTGTCTATCCCTCAGAGAACCCGAAGTCACGGACTCGAATTTACCAAGAGCAAAGCATTACGATCTAGAAAGGGTTTGAGAATCTACAAGGCTTCATAAGTACACTACGGTCGTGTCTTACTAGACCTAGGGTTTCTTATACCAAGCATGTATGAGTTCTACGATTGAAACTTGAGGAAGGTAATAATCACCAACAGCCATCAATTTTCTTAGAATTAGATTCCTAAACATGCATACTAAGTGTGCACTCAAAGCATACATAGTCAAGAATCATCACTGTATAAATAATAAAGAAACCTCATTCAAATAACAAAAACAAAACTTAGTTAACGTGCATAAGCAATCTAGATATCATGAACGGGGCTTCAAAACAGCCCCTTAACAATGGAATTTAGCTCCTCATGAAACCCATAAAATTCTAGTCTAAGAAGAAAAGAGAAAATTACATAATGGTCTCCTCATTTCCCCGTACGTTCTCTTACTAACTCTATATATATGTTCCAATCTAGCTAGGTTAATTAGCAAACCACGTGCAAGACTCCAAATCCAGCCCATCTCTTCTTAATCTCATTATTATAATAGGACTCTTCTTCTCTCCTCTTTATTAGCTAGCTAGCATGTGCATGGCTTCTTATTCCAAAATCAATTCAACTTCTTCTTCTTGCGAGCAACTTGCCAACCCACAAAAACAACACTAGCCAAAAATACTAATATATGATTAGCAAAAGCTGATCAATCTCATGTTGTTCACGTGCACACCATCAATTCAATATGCAAATGGACTCCCAAAGTCCAAGTCCACATCAACTTCTGATTCTCACCAACCTTGCTCGCCAAAGACAAAACCTCCTCGCCAGAATATATTATTTAATCTCATTTTCTTCATTAATCTCCAGAATACCTAAAAATAAATAATAATATTAATTTACTTAAAAACATAACAAAAGAGCTAAATATACGGTTCAGTAAAGCACATAAACGTTGCATAAATATGCAACTATCAACCCCCGAGTCCATATCGATGAGTACCAATCCGCCACAGTAGGAACTCACTACTCTGACGCCATCCTTTGCTTCCTCTTCCAGGAAACACTGACGAAAGAGGCAAGAAACTGGTTTTATGGACTACTAGCTGGGTTAATTTACTCATTTGAGGAGTTGACGGAGTGCTTCCTCAAAAGATACCACTTGCAAGAAAAATACAACACTGCAAGCATCCTCCTCAAAGTGAAGCAAGGGGAAACAGAGAGTCTGTTGCACTTCATAGACCGATGGAGAGCATTGACCAACACATGTCGGAATCTTGACAAAAGCATAGCCATAACCGCACTGTTGGATAACCTACTAGCAACGCCGTTTGTCGAAAAGCTCATGAAAAAGGACCGTTTGGAATACGACGATCTCATTGACCTTGTCGTGCAAAAAGCCCAGATTAAGGGCATGATCTATAGATTAGCAGGACCACCCGTCACAATACCACCACCCCAAAAAGCCATCACAAGAACACAACCTCCCTCAATTTCCACCTCACCCGCCAAGAAAGCACAACCTCGTTTCAACTCCCAAAAATGAAGCGCCCCCCATCACCACGAACAAAGAAGCCAAAAGCCTCACCAACAGAGCACAACTCGTCATCCAGTTAATCCACCACACAAAATCAGCATCGCTCACAAGAACCACAAACAAATCTGATCTGACACAATACAAACCCCCGACATGATGTTTTCTCCATTGCCAAGGCATCGAATGAGGAGATCCTATCAAAACACAAAATTCAAGTCCGGCCACCAAGGCCAAGGTTGCCAAGTGACAGCGTCATGAAAAATGACAGGGTTGTATGGTGCAAAAATACCACGATTCCAACACCCACGACACCAACGATTGTGAGATACTCGGTAGGGAGATCCATGAGCTATACGATGTCGACAAGATTTAAATACGAAATAAGGTGGAAGCATGCTGAGCCGAAAACATTGTAACAAAAGGAACTATTTGTGCCATCTTCAGGTGTAAAAGAAAAGCAAACTAGCCGGAAATTGAAAGGAAGTCCGCCAAGAGAGACATATTCACGGTGCATTGCGGCACACCCGTCAAGGCTAGAAAGAAGGAGTGACCTTCGATCACCTTCTCATATGATGAAGAAGAAGGCCAATAAGGCAGCACATTTCCATTCGTCATTGACGGAGTGGTAGACCGATACAACATGAAGCCGATACTGATCGACAATGGGGCTTCTGTTAATATCATATTCTGACGAGCATACAAAGAACTGAAAAGACCCACCATTAAGATGACATAGGATCATGAAAGCATCATGAGTTTCTCAGGCGAAACAACCTACCCACTCGGCAGCGATTACATGTGATTCGGTATCGGTGCCTGTTGTAGAATTTCCCCTACACACTTTATGCACTATTGTCTAGCCTATAAGCATGAAGAGTTATTTCCTCCAGCATGTATCTAGGTGGTTTGGGCATAGCTTGGAGTGTTTGGGCCATACTTGATAGTTTAGCCGTCCACAGATGAATCCGTCGATTTTTCGGCAGCTTTTGATAACTTTCGGCGACCACTTTTTGTCATTTTCTCAAAGTTGCTTCAAATGATTTTGTAATCTCGGAAATGTGGTCAGTTTCTCCAAAAAGTGATTAATTTCCATCTTTAAGAGCGTTTTCGTGCCAACTCCCACTTTCCTAGCATGAACATGAAACGTTATAAGAACAATACTTTATTCATAGAAAATAAGCAAAAAAACATGAAGTTAGGAACATAATTAGAACACAATTATGGACCTAACAAACTACCCCACACTTAAACTTTGTTTGTCCTCAAGAAAACAAAGAAGAAAAGAATTAAACTAAGCTAGACTCAAAGCACAAAAATACACTAAGCATGTAAGCATCCCGAATTGATGATCGCTTTCCCTCAAAAGACCATGGCTAGATGGATTGAATTTTTTTTAGCAACACTTTAAAACATAAAATCAATGCATATGGAATAAGCCAAAATAGTCATGCTATATGTCAAGCCAAATGCATCAAAATGAGATATATTCAAGCTAACATGTCTCCTCACCATGAAACTCACTAGACATCACTCAATGTACACAAGTGTTTGATGGTTAGTGTTTACACTAAAAAATAATCGTATTAAGCACATGTTTTCCATAGGCTTGGTTTTCAACCAAGTGCTCCAACAATCCAGCAACAGAAGCATTTCAAATAAAGAGGACTTTTATTTAGGTTGTAACGGGGCTTATGAGAGAAGGGGATAGGAATTCAAGAACTAACCAACCTAGCAAACAATTCACATGTCGAAGTTCCTTACTAAACATCTAGGTGCCATTAACTTCCTTTTTTACATAAAACTACTTCCCAAAACACTTATTCTTTATGTACATACTATTTATGTACACTTATTCTTTATTCCCAAAACTATCCATACTCTTTTTATGAAACTCTTTTCTACTTTCTATTTTTCTTTTCTTTTCTTTGATACTCTTTTCTCATTTTTTTTTCTTTTCATTTATTTTCTTTTTATTTTTGAACAAAAACTCAACACAAATGAACATCACAACAACCTCCTCAACCTCACACTTAAACTTTTTTCAAACTTCACAATAAGTACAAACTCTAAGAACATCCTAATATGACTTCATTATCGCTTGCCTGATTGCCTAGTTAAGGGTAGGAGTAAGTGTTAGGCTTCATAAGGATTTATGGTGTTCAAGAATTAAAAGACTAAATAATGTAAGGCTCAAATTGGCTATCTAAAGGATGTATGCATCATAGGGTTCATAAACAATTTGGCCAAAGTGGTGATCATCTTATTGCCTCTATCATTTTCAAGACAACTTATGATTTGGAAAACGTTTTACATGGTTTCAAGCAAGTTCTAGCTTACACAATGACCAAACGATGTCACACGTGAAAGAGTAAGTGCATAATGTAACTATGCATGCACAACAAGGCTCAAAATCTCATATGGGGCATGAATAGTTTCGAAAATATGTCAATCCTTCTTTTTCTCATGTACGCATTTTGAATAAGATATGCACATTTCAAACCGATTAAACATGCATTGTTTTCAATTTTTAAACATGCTCAAAATTATGCAACCTACTAGACATTAGTTCAATCTCATCATTGGAAGTGGTTATTGGGACACAAATCATACCAAAATACACATATTTTTATATTTCATTTTCTCATATTTTTAAATTTTTATGGATTTTAGGATAAGGAGTGATACGACTTAGCCTACTACCTCAAACTTTAGAATCAAATTGTCCCCAATTTGCATTAATATACAAAGTAAACAAAAAGTGTACAAGAGATAACATAGGCATCATCATTTTATTCTCCGAACACATGTTATCCTAGGTATAATAACTAGCATTCAATCACACTTAAAGGGTCATATAGTCTCAGGAAAACGACAATGTAATCAAACATATAACATGAGGGGACCTCACACTTACACAAGAATACCACATTCTATGTGGCTACAAACAATATACTAATTAAGCATCATTCCTAAGCATATTCATACGAAGCAATGAAATAAAAGGAGTAGGGATGAAGAGGGTGCAAATGCTTTAAAGACTGCCACCAAGCTCCATATGCATGAATATGTAAACCAACGAAGGTCAAGTTAGGCCTTACCATCCAAAGGTGTGTACGGGTTGGTCATGAGTCTCCAACGGTGCTCTCGGACTTGTCTTGGCATCAAGAGATTACTTTATACTCCATGCCTCAAAGTCCCAGGCTCTTGGTCTTCAAAATAGGCTTGAAAAACTTGAAATGGTAAGAGACCTTTTATGGATCGAAAGTATTCTTCGATCCATAGAAGCAGGGCCACGGTCAAAAAGAGCAAAAAGCTTCAATGGATCAAAAGGTTGGCCTTCGATCCATTGAAGAAGAGCTTCGGGTTAGTTTCGATGGGTCAAGATATTGGCCTTCGATTGATCGAAGGAGTGCCTCAGGTTTGCACTACTTCAGCATTTTCAGAAATTTTGCCTTTCTTCAAGTTCTTGAGTTTCATGCCCATTCCACAACGTTCTATACTCCTCTAACCTCACACTTATTCCTCTAATATGCCAATGCTGTCTGATCATCACGGGTTCAAGTTTATCGACGTTAACATGGTCAGTGAAGGAATCTATGATCTCAAAACATCATGGTTGGGTCCTTAAAGTGATAGACTTCCGCACTTCATTTCGTTTTTGGCTCAAAAGCCTTAATCCGTGTCTCATGGAGCTTGAAAGTTTTCCCATTCTTCAAATTCATCAAAGGGACGACTCCTTGAGGACATAGCTCAAGAAATTTGTAATTAGTACTCTTCAAGGGATTAAGTCTCTTTAAGGTGGTCTTGCTACCAACAACCAATGCCGGTTTCTCAAGCTTATCTAGCTTTAATTTGTTTTTCTTTTCACGGATCTTGCCCTTATCCGGTGCCTTGACTCTTTCAACGTGATTGGGTTTGTTTTCCACAACATCAATATTATAAGCTTGTAGTGCCGAAATCGATGGAGACTCTTTGAATATCTTGAAATTTTTTGTCTTCTAGTCAATCATAGCTTGTGGTCTTCCTTTAGCATTGTCTTGAGGAAAAGGTAGGAACTCAAGTGCATCCGGTTTCACCTTAGTCTCGGCTTGAGTCTTAATACCCTCATGTTTCTGTTTGGCTTCATTCTCAAATCCGGGAGGTATGCTAGGTACATCATATCTTCTTCCGGTAGACAACACTGCATTGACCACTTGACCTTGATGCTTTTGAACCTTTTTGGTGCAAGACGGGAATTTATTGATCCTTCCGCTTTGTTGAACTCGATATGTCTTTGCAAATTGATTTAATTGCTCCTCCATCTTCCGAAGTACACATCGTTCTCCTTCCGGATCTCCTTGTTCTCTTCCATTAAGCTCTTGAAGATAACCAAGTACATTTTCTTGTCCTCCGTTCGTTGAGCTTCCAATTTTCTTTGAAGAAGCATCTAATGTTGTGAAAATAGCTTGCTCATCAACTCCTCCAAATTAGACTTTGACAGTTCCCCTCGAGGTGGAGGTGCTTGTGGCATTGGAGCTTGTTGTGGTATAAGAGTGAAAGATGCTTGTGGTTGGAAAGAGTTACCTCTCATAGCATTAACATACTCCCCACTAGCCCTTGTAACTCTGGTATCCCCATGCTTAAAATCTTGACCATTTTCTTGACCACAATTGTTGGCTTGGCTAGGATCATCCCATGAGAAAATAGGATTGGTATGCCAACCCGGATTACTCCTTTGTGAACCCAATGACATGTGCTTCCACTCCTCAATAGTCTCCGGATGGTCTCCTTGATGTGGGCAACATGGAGCCTCACCCATTACACTCTTACAAATCATGCAAGGTGTCACACTAGTTTCTACAATTTGACTAACATACCCTATATTCCGAGTTTGCTTCAACAATAGGTCAAACTTCTTGTTCATGGTCTCTTCAAGTTGCTTGATGGCATCCTCTTGTACATGCATAGGTCCCTTGCTTCATATGTACTTTGTTGGTTGGCTTGGATGGCTTCTCTCCTTGATATTTCCGGTGTTTGAATATTGGGCTTGACATCCCATAAGGATGACCGTTTCGATATCTTTTCAAGTAGAACATGTGCCTCATCCACCATTTTGTCCATGAAGTCTCCTCCACATACATTGTAGATCTTCCTTCTTGTCTCCGTAAATAATCTTTGGTAGAAGAGAGACAATAGCATGTCTTGGGTTTGACCGTGGTTAGGGCAACCACTTTATGTTAGGCCTCCAAACTCTCAAAGTACTCAAAGCCTTGAGGGCCTTCTACGGTGCTTCTTTGATAACCCCCTCAAGGAAACATCAATGAGCACTCTAAGAGTTCAAATGGAATTCCGGTACACGGCGCAGTGGCATTCATAATGCTATGAACACCAAGGTGAACCGAGGTTAAAGCGTGTGTGATCCAATATACCGAAATCACCAAATAAAGTCCTAAGAATCTAGGGTGTAGCGAAAATTAAGTTTGCTAAATCTAGACACACTTACTACTATGCTTGAAAATAAGACACTACTTAGATATGCTTTCAAGAATATAAATACTGAAGATAAAAGAGGTAAAAGGTAAGTGAAAAAACCTAAATCACAGCACAACTTTGATGGGTGGAAGCAATAGGCTTCGATGGATCGAAGCAATAGGCTTCGATTGATCGAAGCCAAGCCCAGGTATGGATTTTCAGTTACACTTCGATGGATCGAAGGAATATGCTTTGATGGATTGAAGCAACTCCCCTAGTCTCACCCGCAACAAGGCTTTGATGGATCGAAATGTAGTCCTCCAATTAATAGAAAGTATGTCCTGCAAAAAGGTTAGAAGCTCAAATTCTAGCACAATTTTACCTCAAAGTACCTACCAAAGTATTCTAGAGATCAAAGACAAGAAAAACAAAGTTTGAAGTGATAAAATGAAAACTATAAAGCTAAGAAACAATCATTCAAGGAAAATCTACGGTTATACCGCAATCAAGGCTATCCGAAGCTAAGGAATTAATATGAGCCTAATCCTCGATAACGGCGCCAAAAACTTGTTGTAGAATTCCCCCTACACACTTTATGCACTATTGTCTATCCCATAAGCATGAAGAGTTATTTCTTCCTGCAAGTATACGGGGTCCAAGTAATATAATTTGTAAAAGTCAAGTGTTGAACCCACAAGGATTAGCCACTTGAACTCTTTAGTTCGAATGATAATGCACTTATACCACGGTTAAACTAGACACTAACTTGATTCTAAGACTAAAATAAAATGCGGAAGTGTATCTCATGCTACTAGGTCCTTTGAAGATCTAGCATTGCAAGGGGTGATTAGACTACGATGAGTGATTATACGTGTTGATTGATTGATTATACTAAAGCAAAGAGATTAAATAACAAACAAGATCACAATAAGAGAGAATGGTTGGCTAGGGAAATCCCCACTAACCATTTGATGCTCAAATAATATCTCGATTTATGTATGTAATTAAAGTTCGTTTCACATAAGTAGATGTCCAAATCGTAACCTTTTGGGTCACGTTTGGTTTTGAACCCAAGCTCCTATGCCATTTCGGACTCTAGACGACTTGAGCCTAACTTTGAATTATTTGGTGAAGAGCCTAAACCATTTTGGGTTTACATCTTGATCGTATGTCACATGAGTGAAGCAAACAAGCGTACTATGTGATAAATATGGAAGATTTCCCTTCCCAAACCTCTTTTGGAGGATCTAAGAGAAAGTCTAAGTGAATCTCTCAATCCGTACTTTTTGAGTTACGAATCGAAAGACCCACCAGCAACTCTGAAGCATCCGACATCAATATCTTTAATGACTCTCTACTAGTTGTCAGCCAGATTTAAGGAACCTTCAAAGCAAAGAGCGACACAATGGCACTCACATTTCCAGAGAGAAAAACACCAAAGCCGACATGCTAGCACGTCTCGCTACCGCCCCAGTTCACACAACGTCAGGGAAAACCATAGTCAAAACACTTCAGAAGCCAAGCATATCCAAAACCCTCATGGAAGTGTTCGTGGCGGAGACTCATATCACCAGTTAGATGGATCCCATCATCAAGTACAAAACCAAAGACAAGTTCTCGACCGACAAGGCTGAGGCCAAAAACATCATAACTAACGTAGCCAACTTCAGTATCTAACACAACAACCTTTACTGCCAAGGGAAGACATAGGCCAACCTCAAGTGCGTCACACCAGAGCAGAGGGAGGTCATTCTGAGAGAAATTCACTAATGCATATGTGAACATGCATGATGCAGGTGCCAGGGCCATTGCACACAAGGTGTTACGTAGTGGGTTCTGGTGGCCTATTATACATGCTGACGCAACCTTTGTCACCAGCATGTGTCACAAATGGCAGTTTTATGCACACAAGTACTATACGTCGGCAGTACCGCTCTCAATCCTCCTTTCGCCTGTCTCATTCGCACAATGGAGATTGGACCTTATTGGCTAACTCCTTAAATCCAAAGGCCAATTTCGTTAAATTATCGTGATAATCAATTACCACACCAGGTTCATCGAGGCGAAACCAATGATCAAGATCAAGTCAAAAAAAGTGAAGAAATTTCTCTGGCGATTTCTATATTTTCGTTACGGTACGCTTCTGAACATCATAACGGTAATGGACCTCAGTTCAATCACGATGAGATGAAGAACTTTTACAACAAACTCTTTACGAATCTATTATTCGCGTCACCAGCACACCCTTAGACCAACAGACTGGTAGAATCATCCAACAAAATCGTCAAGGAAGGAGTCAAAAAGAAGATAGAGCACATCAAAAAGGGAACCATATGGTACGGTAGCTGCCCGATCTTGTGCTGGAAATACTTTGGTCAATCAGAACCACTGCCAAGGCAGCCACAGGCAAAACTCCTTTCAGTCTGACGTTCGGAATGAAAGTTGTCCTCCCGTTAGGACTCACTCATGAAAGCTTGTAGAATTTAAATCTATGACCTAGACACTAACGAGGAGGGACTTCGACTGGATAACGATTTGCTTGAAGAAAGGAGAAACATGGCACACATGCACAACACTGCCAACAAGCAACGTGTGACCCACCTCTACAACCAACATATCCTTGCATGACCTTTACAACTGGGGGACTAGGTTGGGAAGGACCCTACATTATCGACTAAGTCATTAGCCCTAGTACGTTTTATCTCAAAGACATAGAGAGATGAAGACTCCGTCATCCATAGAATTCACAACACTTACGAAAGTATTTCCATTAAGCAATCTGTATTAGTCAACATGTATCCCTATTCATAGTTTTTAACCCAAGTCACTCTGTCTGACTGTGGGACTTGGAATAAATTCGCAGCTCAACAACCCATTAGCTACTTTTGTAAGGATACACATCATGATTTTGTTGGCTTAATGAGAATGAGAAGTTATTCAGATATTATCTACATACCCAACATGATAAAGAAACAAAACAAATTCAGGCAACAATGATAATATATATAACTTCTCAAAATGGCTTCTTGTTAAGCAAATCATGCCAAACGAAAGTTAAGTGCTAGCCAAGCACCTTAATGATCCCAAAATAATACTGTATCTTCGCTCTCACTATGTGAACACAAAAAGTGCACCTTAGAGCATATGCAAATTGTTATTAAAAAAACAAAGAGACAAATAAAAAACCTAAAATCAGAGACAACATGATCGATGTTTAACCACCCTCAAAATTACCCTATAATGAACTTAATATGCTTGTCAATGCAGTACAATAGTATATGGGTCAATCCACAGGGAAAGATGAGACTCAATACTCTAAACTACAAACAGACGCGAAAGTCAGAAATCTGACAGACTCGACCACGGGACACTAACGTAATTAATTAAAATATCTAGACTCAACCTAAAATTACGAAATTAATACTGGACACTAAAGACACCCTATCGAACTTCGATGCGAAATTTCGATGCAATCGGAGTTCGCTTGGTTATCGAACAAAATTGTGCAAAACAGAGTACTAAACTGAAACAGAAAACAGAGTATAAGTAAAACTAGAATCAATGATAAAATGGGTTAAGGGAAGTGTTATCCACCACCGTCACTCCATCTAGACAACAAATGCTTAACTAAATAATGTAATTGTTATGAATGAAAGATTCCCAGGAAGGCCCCGAGTTGTGAACACAACCTATTACCCAATCCTTATGTTTACAACATTGAATGTCTGCTTATCAATATTGTCTATCCCTCAAAGAACCCGAAGTCACGGACTCGAATTTACTAAGAGAAAAGAATTAAGATTTAGAAAGGGTTTGAGAATCTACAAGGCTTCATAAGTACACTACGGTCGTGTCTTACTAGACCTAGGGTTTCTTATACCAAGCATGTATGGGTTCTACTATTGAAACTTGAGGAAGGTAATAATCACCAACAGTCATCAATTTTCTTAGAATTAGATTCCTAAACATGCATACTAAGCGTGCACTCAAAGCATACATAATCAAGAATCATCACTGTATAAATAACAAAGAAACCTCATTCAAATAACAAAAACAAAATTTAATTAACGTGCATAAGCAATCTAGATATCATGAACGGGGCTTCAAAACAGCCCCTTAACAATGGAGTTTAGCTCCTCATGGAATCAGAAATTAAACTAAAATAATCCATGAAAGAAATTGATACAAACGGATGAAGGAGAAACTTGCAGCTTCCTTACTCTTCGATACGTCCGTCCTCCCCTTTGCGTACGTTCTCTTCTTAGCTATTTATATGTTCCAAACTAACTAGGTTAATTAAGCTAGCGAGCAACCCACGTGCAAGACACCAATTCCAGCCCATCTCTTCTTAATCTCATTATTATAATAGGACTCTTCTCTTCTTCTCCTTGCTAGCCCATCGAACTTCGATAGCCCATCGAAGTTCGATAGCCATATATAGGGTTTAGGGCCAAATTTGATATCAAAGTCATATATATCACAAGCCATATATATATATATATATCAAAGTTGATTCACTGGCCAGCATGCATCACGTGCATGCCTCTTCTTTTCTTCCCACTTGATATCTATATATATATAAGAGAATGCATGCATGCAGCCATCCTGACACAAAGCCACTTTCCCCTACGTACGTCTCTTTGGCTATATAAGTATATATATATATATACAACAGCTTCTCTTTTATCATGCTCGCCAAAACAACTTGCAGAAGGGCTACTCTCTATTGAAGCTCGCCAAGACAAAACCTCCTCGCTGAGGTTTCCTCGCCAGGATATATTATTTAATCCCTTTTCTTCATTTATCTCCAAAATACCTAAAAACAAATAATAATGTTAAATTGCTTAAAAACATAACAAAAGAGCTAAATATAAGGTTCGGTTAAGCACATAAACGTTGCATAAATATGCAACTATCAGAATACCCCACACTTAGCTTTTGCTAGTCCTCGAGCAAAACACTAAACTAAGACTCTACAAAGACTCGACAAAACTCTAACGCCCTCAACCAATTGTCTCAGCAATCTTCCACAATTGTAACACCAAGATAAGTGACTCCAAATTAACATTCCACAAAGTTTCGAAAATTAATTTCAATGCATGACACACATGTAATATGTAGGACAAAGATATAATCATGGTGAATGTAAAGCTGTAGCATGCAACAAACTTGTCAAGATTCAACCTCACAGGTATATGCTCTCGAAAGTGTTTCTCTCAAAGTATGTCTAAGGTTTTCACTCAACTCAACTACTTGCCAAATGGACCACACCATATGCTTACACTTGTGGCAAATCTCCACAGATCAAAGGCTGCCATCTTGAGGATCAAAAGGACTTTCATGGGTTGTAATGGGGCTTGGCTCATAGGTTAAAGAATAAATGGATAAGGGATTCAAATATAATTCTAGAACCCAGTAGAGCACTAAATAAGAGACTTCTTCAAACTTTACAACCATGAATTTTTCTCACTTTTGTGGCCAAATTTCATCTTGTTGGGCCTTCACGTCATTATTTTCATCAACAGTTAACTCGGGTATCAAGCTAGACATCACTTTTTTTTTCTTTTTTTTTTAAGTAACACTAGCTTGATACCCCACACTTATTTCTTTGCATCACTTTTCGACATTGTCGCCGTCTTCACATACTTGTCTCATGTATAGCTCTACCAAGTCCTAGAACAAGGGTAAATATATAACTATTCTAAAGTTTAAGGTCAGAGATATGTGGGTGATGACATAAAGTTTAAACATGTAGGCTCAAAGTGGTTAACTAAGGGGTGCACATCTTGTGTACACAAAATTAGGACACAGGCTTATATGGCAATGGTGGTGTCCCCTAAATGCCTTTATCACTTCCTCAATCAAAACAAGTATTGACTATAAGCTTTGAAAAGCACAAAAGCAAGTTCTAGTAATATCTAGAGTCCATTAACTTAATCTGTGGCAAGCAATTGACACTCAATAAAGAAAGCATATGTATTCACATATAGGCTCAATCGCTCACAGGTTAAATGAATCTCAACAAAGTTTAAACATGCCAAAAATCTGTACCATGTTAACTTTTTCTACATCCACTACACATTCGCATATGCATCATATATCAAGATTAACCAAAGAAACTCAAGTAACATGATCATCCTTTAGTCACAATTACGGAAGATATAATCACATCATGGACTAGTTAAGGGCACCTAAAGACACAAAACAAATGACTCTTTTTATGTTTTTCTTGACACTTTTTACTTTTGTATTTGGTTTTTCAAATAAGACACTAAAACACCCTAGGAAAACAAAGAAAAACTCAAAAATTCCAATATCAGGCGAGCAGCTCGCCAGACTCTGTGTATCGAGTAACACTCCTCGCCAGAATTTTACAAAATTAATCACTCATCGTAATTGGCTAAAATTTTGCAAACACTATCTAGACACATATACAAACCTACCCTCAAAATTTCAGAAAATTACGAGACCTATAACTATGTCAAATAAATTATACAAAACAGCAGACTGCATGCTCGCCAGCCCATCGAACTTTGCTGGCGAACAACGTGCAGCGAGGCTCGCTAGGATTTTACAAAATTTGTCACTCATCGAAATAAGCTGAAATTTAGCGAGCACTCGATAGACTCATTTACAAACCTGCCCTCAAAATTTCAAAAAATTACAAGACCCCTAGCTATCGAAGATAAATGACACGAACAGGTTACTGTTCAGAACTGAGAACTGTTGCTCGCTGGACTCAGCTCCACTTCGCCAGAATTATATAGAATTAATGACAGAGTGGAATGAGCTGAAATTTAGAAGGGACAAACTAGACACATTTATAAACATTCCCTAAAAATTTCAGAAATTTACGAGACTTCTCGATATGGCGAACAAATCACACACAACATCAAACCGAACAGTACAACATGCGAAGCTCGCCAGAGACTCATTCCCTCGATAGAATTTTTCAGAATTTATCAAACATTGTAATGAGCTGAAATTTTAAGAGCACAATTTAGACACATGTAAAAACATCCTCTAAAAATTTCAGAAAATTACGAAACTTCAAATTATGTCAAATAATTGACACGAAATAGCATACTGTACAGTACCAAAATAACGAAAAATTTATACATAGACGCTAAGGATATGATATAAACCCCACCCCACACTTGAAATCTGCATTGTCCTCAATGTAAGACAAAACTAAAACATACAATACATCAAGCAAGCATGGAATAAGACACATAACACATCACAAATCACACTAATATGGAGAAAAATAAAGAAAAGGAGAAGGGATAAGAATTCAAATCTGGCAGCCAAGCTTCTCCATCCACATGGGCTGCCTCCCAAGTAGCGCTAAGTTTAACGTCTTCAGCCAGACGGTACCAAGTATCACTCTTTATCCTGTGGCACATCCTCGAGAGGTACTTGCTTAACGATATGCTCCATCATCAACTCGTGAAACGGCTTCAATCGATGTCCATTGACTTTGAAAACTTTCCCTGTTTTGTCACTTTTCACAACTACAGCACCACTAGGAAAAACATTAGTAACCACAAATGGACCAATCCATCTAGACTGAAGCTTACCTGGAAACAGTCTCAACCTCGAGTTGAAAACCAAGACCTTTTGTCCTACCACAAAAGTCTTGCTCCTAATATTTTGATCATGAAAAGCCTTGGCTTTCTCCTTGTAAATCCTGCTGGACTCATATGCATTGTTCCTGATTTCTGCCAGCTCATTCAGCTGCAATTTCCTGTGAATCCCAGCCTCATCAATATCAAAATTGAACTGTTTGACCGCCCAATAAGCTTTGTGCTCAAGCTCGACCGGCAGATGACAAGCTTTGCCAAAAACAAGCCTGTAAGGAGACATCCCTATAGGTGTTTTGTAAGCTGTACGGTAAGCCCACAAAGCTTCATCTAATCGCTGACTCCAATCCTTCCTGGTAGGGCCTACGGTCTTCTCAAGGATCTTCTTGATTTCTCGGTTAGACACCTCCACTTGTCCACTGGTCTGAGGATGATAAGGTGTCGCCACCTTGTGTTGAACATTATATTTCCTCAAGAGCGCAGCAAATGTGCGGTTGCAAAAATGAGAGCCTCCATCGCTAATGATGTACCTAGGTGTGCCAAATCTAGCAAATATGGATTTTAAAAACCTGAGCACAACAGCAGAATCGTTAGTTCGGGTGGCAACTGCCTCCACCCACTTAGACACATAATCAACTGCCAAAAGTATGTACACATTAGAATGAGAAGAAGGGAAAGGACCCATGAAATCAATACCCCACACATCGAAAATTTCAACCACAAGAATTGGGTGTTGAGGCATTTGATCCCTAGGACCTATGTTACCTGTCATCTGACATCTTGGACATGCCTTGTAGAATTCATGAGCATCCTTAAAAATGCTAGGCCAATAAAATCCACACTCCAACACCTTGAGTGCAGTTTTCTTTCCCCCGAAATGTCCTCCACCTACATGTGAGTGGCAAAAAAAAAGAATAGAATAAATTTCAGATTCGGGTACGCACCTTCGTATGATGGAATCTGGGCAATGCTTCCATAAGTATGGATCATCCCACACATAAAATCTGGCCTCCTTTTTCAACTTGTCCTTCTGAGCACGGGTATAGTCAGTAGGTACCAGTTTTGAAACCTGGTAGTTGACAATATCCGCATACCACGGCTCAGAATCCTGGATAGCAAAAAGTTGCTCATCCGGAAAGCTCTCAAGCAATGGGAGGTTGTCCTCCTCCGCATTGGACCCATGTGTCAACCGACTCAAATGGTCTGCAACCACATTCTCTGTTCCTTTCTTATCTTTGATTTCCACATCAAACTCCTGAAGGAGTAGTAACCACCTGATCAGCCTTGGCTTTGCATCCTGCTTTGGCATAAGATATCTCAATGCAGCATGGTCAGAGAAAATAATCACTTTAGTTCCTAACAAATAAGATCTAAATTTCTCTAAAGCAAAGACAACAGCCAAAAGTTCCTTCTCAGTTGTTGAATAGTTTAACTGAGCATCATTAAGGGTTCGAGAAGCATAATAAATCACATGTGGTAACCTCTCAACCCGCTGTCCCAACACAGCACCTACAGCATATTTCGATGCATCACACATCAATTCGAACGGAAGGTTCCAGTCTGGTGCTTGGATGATTGGGGCGGTGATCAACAACTCCTTGAGCTTGTTAAAGGCAGCAAGACAATCTTCAGTAAAATCAAACATCACACTCTTCTGGAGCAATGCACTGAGAGGTCGGGCTATCTTGGAGAAATCCTTGATAAACCTGCGATAGAAACCTGCATGTCCAAGAAAATAGCGCACCTCTCTCACAGTAGTGGGAGGTGGTAAGGTACGTATAACATCAACCTTAGCCTTGTCTACCTCAATACCTTGTTCAGAAATTACATGTCCCAAAACAATACCTTGTTCAACCATGAAATGACATTTTTCCCAATTTAACACAAGGTTCTTTCCACACATCTTTCTAGAACTAGGGACAGATTATTCAAACATGTATCAAAAGAATCACCAAAAAAAGAAAAATCATCCATGAATACCTCGATGATCTTCTCCACCATGTCTGAAAAGATGCTCATCATGCATCTCTGGAAAGTAGCTGGTGCATTACACAACCCAAAAGGCATCCTCCTATAAGCAAACGTGCCAAAAGGACACGTGAACGTGGTCTTCTCCTGGTCTTCTCTGTCAATGGCAATCTGGTTGTAGCCAGAATAACCATCTAGAAAGCAATAATACGCATGACCTGCAAGACGTTCCAACATTTGATCAATAAAAGGAAGAGGAAAGTGATCCTTACGGGTTGTGGCATTAAGCCTGCGGTAGTCAATACAGACTCTCCATCCTGTTTGAACTCTCTTTGGCACCAGCAGGTCCTCATCATTTTTAATCACTGTAATGCCTGACTTCTTGGGTACCACCTGCACAGGACTCACCCACTTGCTATCAGATATTGCATAAATAATACCTGCATCGAGAAGTTTGATAACCTCATTCTTCACCACATCCATCATAGGTGGGTTAAGTCTTCGTTGTGGTTCTCTCGTTGGCTTTGCTCCATCTTCAAGGAATATCCTATGAGTACACAATGTTGGATCTATTCCCTTAATGTCTGCAATAGTCCAGCCAATAGCCTCCTTGTACTCCCTGAGTACAGTGATTAGCTTTTCCTCCTGTAACACTGTTAGTTTTGAAGATAAAATGACTGGTAAAGTCTCACCAGTTCCAAGGAATGCATACTTCAAATGCTCAGGCAAAGGCTTGAGCTTAAGCTTTGGTGCTGTTACAATGGAAGGAAGAAGCGTGTCATTAGTAATAGGAAGAGGAAGAGATTTTGAACTACCTCTTATGTATGGCAATGACTCAAGGGCTGCCACAACATCATCGTACTCTTCTCCCATCACTAACTCTTCAGCTGAGCTGATTCTCAATGTTTCTTCTTCTTCATCCATGGATCGAACTTGGGTGATCAAATCCTCAAGTTCATCCCACACTTTAGAACATATGGGAGGTTCAGATTTCCTCCCCCCTTCTTCAATCGCTTTCTTCAACGCATCCTCATTCTCATTTACTGAGTGCTGCATAAATTCCTGCATAAAATTATCAAATGTATCAATAGAAAAACAGGAATACAAATCATTATCACTAGGATGCCTCATTGCGTCGAAGATGTTAAAGCGGATCTTCTCTTCATCTACTTTCATAGAGAGGGTACCATTGAAACAATCTATCTTGGTCCTAGCGGTCCGTAAGAATGGACGACCAAGTATCAATGGTAGCTCGGATGGTTGAGGCTCTGCCTCCATCTCCAACACGAAGAAATCAGCTGGAAAGATCAACTTACCTACCTGTACCAAAACATCCTCAACATAACCTCTGGGGTAGCAGTTAGATCGATCAGCTAATTTAATTGTAACACCAGTTTGTTGTAATGCACCAATATTCAAAGTTTTATACACAGAGTATGGCATTAAGTTTATTGATGCACCCAAATCAAGTAAAGCTCCAGTAAAGTTCGTGTTACCAATTGTACATGGGACGGTGAATCGTCCAGGATCACCCATCTTGGGTGGTAGCTTCCTCTGAAGTACCGCTGACATCTTCTCACTCAAGGCCACGGTCTCGGTCCCTGTGAACTTCCTCTTCATTGTACAAAGTTCCTTAAGAAACTTTGAGTACTTCGGTATTTGCTTAATCGCATCGAGCAACGGAATGTTCACTTCCACCTTCCGGAATGTATCTAGAATCTCTTGCTCCAATTCATCCTTCTTCTTGTTCTTCAACCTGCCAGGAAATGGAACACGTAAGGGAATTGAAGGAGAAGGTTCAGAAATCGACTTACCTGATTTTTCATTTGCTGAATTTTTCTGTCCAGGTACACTCTTCTCTCCCTGATCCTGCAGTAGTGGTGGAAATGGCAGCACCTGTTCTAGGACCGGCTCATCTTCTAAAGATTTTTTTGTAGGCTTTTCAACCTCTTCAATCACTCTTCCACTTCTCAATGTGATCACATTAGCTTCATGTTGAGATCTTGGGTTCTTAACCACATTGCTTGGAAGAGTACCTTGTTGTCTTGTTGACACTTGTTGCTGCAAGCTGTTCAGCTGCTTCTCCATAAGCTCGAATGCCTTGCTAGAGTTCTTGTTGTGCATCTCGATCCCTTCTAGCCTAGCCAATATTGCTGCCATGATAGGATCAGGAGCTGGAGCTGCAACCGGCTGTTGTACCTGCTGATATTCAGGTCTTACCTTGAATCCGGTGGGTGGGTTCAGCACATTGTTTGTGTTTCCATAGCTGAAATTGGGATGATTCCTCCACCCCGGATTGTATGTGTTTGAAAATGGATCATTTCTTGATGCTCGTTGTTGCACAAAATTCACCTGCTCTTCTTCAGGAATAAAAGGACAAGTTTCGTTAGTGTGATCCGACATAGAGCAAACAGAACATACCTGAGAAACAGATGATGATGATGTCGTTTGGCTCTTGATGGCAGTAGAAATGGACTCCAACTTCTTCTCTATTGCTTTCATTCTCTTATCCATGTCTGGGTTGGTGGCAACCTCAAATACAGCTTGTTGTTTCTTGCTTGCCAACGTTCTCTCTCTTGTGTAGAACTGCTTGGTGTTCTCAGCCAATTTCTCTATGGTATCATGAGCTTGCTGACCTGTTTGATACATAAACATACCTCCACATGCAGAATCCACTCTTGTCTTGTTGGCTGGCTCTAGACCTTCATAAAATAAAGTCATCCTGTCCTCTATATCATACCCATGATGTGGGCATTTCCTCAACAGCTCCTTGAAATGACTCCATGCCTCATGAAGCATGTCACCATCTTTTTGTATGAAGCTATTAATCTCCTTCTTCAACTGCTTAGTCTTCTGGGCTGAGAAATACTCCTTCATGAACGTCACTTTCATCTCATCCCAAGATTGTATAGACCTAGGAGCCAAAGAATTGAACCACATCTTAGCTCCTTCCTTCACAGAAAAAGGAAATAAAATTAGTTTCAACACATTAGATTCAACATTTTGTAAGTTTTGTGTTGATGCTAAAGCTTCAATCTCAGCCAAATGTTGCTGAGGATCCTCTGAAAATACCCCCCTATAATGAGGTAGGGCTGATAGTAAAGCAGGAGGTACTGAATAAGTCCCAAGAGCTGGCAACACTATTGGTGATGAATTCCCCTGAGAACTAGGTACAAAGGAATTCATCAACGTTCTTGGTTGTTCTCCCATTGCTGCTCTTTGTGGTGGCGATTGAGGAACTTCTTCTTCTGAATCTGAACTTGTTTCCACCTCAATCTCAGGTTCTGGCGCTGGGCCACTCGTATTTCCAACCTCCAGTTCTGCTTGCCTCTTTTGCTTCCGGTTTTGCTTAGCTGAGCGCTCAATCTCTAAATCAAGCAATAGTGGCTCAGTTCTTCTTGACCTTCGAGTATGCATGCACTAGGTACCTGCACACAAGAGACACGTTACACTACAAAAGAAATGAAACAAAACAAAACAAAACTGAAAACAAAAGACACGTTAGAATATAAAGACTAGATCTCTCCCCGGCAACGGCGCCAAAATTTGATCGATGTTTAACCACCCTCAAAATTACCCTATAATGAGCTTAATATGCTTGTCAATGCAGTACAATAGTATAGGGGTCAATCCACAGGGAAAGATGAGACTCAATACTCTAAACTACAAACAGACGCGAAAGTCAGAAATCTGACAGACTCGACCACGGGACACTAACATAATTAATTAAAATATCTAGACTCAACCTAAAATTACGAAATTAATACTGGACACTAAAGACACCCTATCGAACTTCGATGCGAAATTTCGATGCAATCGGAGTTCGCTTGGTTATCGAACAAAATTGTGCAAAACAGAGTACTAAATTGAAACAGAAAACAGAGTATAAGTAAAACTAGAATCAATGATAAAATGGGTTAAGGGAAGTGTTATCCACCACCGTCACTCCATCTAGACAACAAATGCTTAACTAAATAATGTAATTGTTATGAATGAAAGATTCCCAGGAAGGCCCCGAGTTGTGAACACAACCTATTACCCAATCCTTATGTTTACAACATTGAAGGTCTGCTTATCAATATTGTCTATCCCTCAAAGAACCCGAAGTCACGGACTCGAATTTACTAAGAGAAAAGAATTAAGATTTAGAAAGGGTTTGAGAATCTACAAGGCTTCATAAGTACACTACGGTCGTGTCTTACTAGACCTAGGGTTTCTTATACCAAGCATGTATGGGTTCTACTATTGAAACTTGAGGAAGGTAATAATCACCAACAGCCATCAATTTTCTTAGAATTAGATTCCTAAACATGCATACTAAGCGTGCACTCAAAGCATACATAATCAAGAATCATCACTGTATAAATAACAAAGAAACCTCATTCAAATAACAAAAACAAAATTTAATTAACGTGCATAAGCAATCTAGATATCATGAACGGGGCTTCAAAACAGCCCCTTAACAATGGAGTTTAGCTCCTCATGGAATCAGAAATTAAACTAAAATAATCCATGAAATAAATTGATACAAACGGATGAAGGGGAAACTTGCAGCTTCCTTGCTCTTCGATACGTCCGTCCTCCCCTTTGCGTACGTTCTCTTCTTAGCTATTTATATGTTCCAAACTAACTAGGTTAATTAACCTAGCGAGCAACCCACGTGCAAGACACCAATTCCAGCCCATCTCTTCTTAATCTCATTATTATAATAGGACTCTTCTCTTCTTCTCTTTGCTAGCCCATCGAACTTCGATAGCCCATCGAAGTTCGATAGCCATATATAGGGTTTAGGGCCAAATTTGATATCAAAGTCATATATATCACAAGCCATATATATATATATCAAAGTTGATTCACTGGCCAGCATGTATCACGTGCATGCCTCTTCTTTTCTTCCCACTTGATATCTATATATATATAAGAGAATGCATGCATGCAGCCATCCTGACACAAAGCCACTTTCCCCTACGTACGTCTCTTTGGCTATATAAGTATATATATATATATACCACAGCTTCTCTTTTATCATGCTCGCCAAAACAACTTGCAGAAGGGCTACTCTCTATTGAAGCTCGCCAAGACAAAACCTCCTCGCTGAGGTTTCCTCGCCAGGATATATTATTTAATCTCTTTTCTTCATTTATCTCCAGAATACCTAAAAACAAATAATAATGTTAAATTGCTTAAAAACATAACAAAAGAGCTAAATATAAGGTTCGGTTAAGCACATAAACGTTGCATAAATATGCAACTATCACAACAGTACTCCATCCATCAAGCATAGTCACCAGCCACATCCATCTCCAGCACTACCTCATCTTCACCCGGTTGTTTCTGCTCTACTGCGTCATCACCACTTATGACCTGACAGAGATCCTCCACTTGAGCATTCACTTGAGTCGCCATGTACGCCTGATACTCATCAACCTTGTGGAAGGGAGTCTGTCATGCGAACAAGCCATCAGACTGGGAAGTTCCCTCTCCATCCACTAGCTTCTCAAACTCATCTAAGTCCTTGAAAGCCTGGACAATGTCAGCCTTTAACAACGGCCACGCTGACGGGTCAGTGGGGGGGGGGACCCGAAGGCAGAACTTAGGCAGTAGGAACAACATCGGTGCACTAGCGTTTCAGAGAATGAGGGCCGGTAGGATGGGATGTTGAGTGACCTCCACCAAACTTTGCAGAAGAAGAAACAGACTTAATTGGGGAGTTTGACTTCGACCCCGACTGGGAAGAGGTATGAGATCCCGTTAGCGCCTCACAAAGATCCCCCATCTCTACACTCATATGTGTCTATTCAGTCTTCCGCTGAAGATGTGCCTGGCGCTCAATATCCATTTGGCGTTTTCTCTTCTCAGCATGTTTTTCTTTATTTCCCTCAGCATTCGATCGATGAACCAACTGCGTTTCTTCACTCGTCGCAATAGTCTCAATGATAGACTATCGGGCAACAGGTACCCTCGACACCAAAGGAGCCGATTGACAGGCTTTGTCCTTCCCCTTCAACTTGTACGAAGGAGAGTGTGGTAGTGCAAAATCTAAAGGATTCGGCAGAGCAACGTTGGTCTACATCATGTTCATCATCGTAAGGACACTGACAACAGGACCCGATGCTAATTTTCGTACCGCCCCCATTAGAAGGTGCATCCGCTTCTCCGCCAGCTTCATCTTCCTATTAGAAACTAAGCAACTGATACACAAGTCATTAGTTTACTAGGAGCACAAGCAAGTCTAGTCCGCTCTATCAAGTCCCAGTGGTTGGCGGCCTAGAAATTGCGCCTTTCCGGTTGCGATTCAAAGATAAAACAGAGTCGTTCAATGTTCTGTTCTTCAAGAAGCGTCCAAGGAAATTCTCGACGATCTGCAACAACACAAACAAAGAATTCACACACTATCGACATGACAATCAAGGCATATCATACAAACATGCAACAAACAAGGAATATCATACAAACAACAACCTAACGGTTGAAACCACTAGGGGACTCCCTTGACAGTACTCTGCTGTTCCGGAGTCAGGTGCTTCCAATCAAGTATCCTTTGATAGGTGTCATCGAACTCCTAGTTACCACCAACCAAGCACTGGTAATGGCACCAACTGGTGGAAGACGTAGGCAGCTTCGTCAACCACCACTTAGTCTATGGTTCAAATGTCATAGTGCTATGGTCCGTCATGCGCGTCGAATACTTCAGACGAAAGAAATGCAGTACCTCCGCCCATGTTGGATACTGCAACCCGCTAAGGTGCCAAATATTATACAAGGCCACAAGCACTCTAGTCATGGTGGGGCCGCACTAGCCTAACCACACGTTAAGCAACGCCATAATGTACTGGAAAAAGGGATGAAGCGACAACCTAACACCAGATTTCAAGTGGAATTCACTGATGCAAACATACCCTGGCAGAGGCTTCGCAAATAATTCGCCCGGTCGCAGGGCCCTCATGATAACAGAACTAGGGACACGATAGTCTCAATGCCACCTCTCAATCTCCTTAATGGGAGTAGAATCCACTGGCTCTTACACTGGTTCTCTATCATCCAAGCATCAAAAGACGGGCGACAGAACTAAATGAGGCCCGACAAAACCTGAAACTGCTCCCTTCCCCTTCACACATTATGAAGGCCCGACAAGGCTCTCCCCTAATCGTCACCCGAACGTCTTGGTGGATGGGCTAAGTAATCCTATGTCACTTGGTGCTCTATACCAGGGAATTTTCACTTATGATAAGCACCGCCAACGTTAATGTTTATAGGGGACACACTTAACACACTCACTGCCTGACGAGGAGTCAAACAAGCTATAGGTCGAGGAGACACTAGGGGACCCTATTCCAAAATTTTTAACACGTTGACGGGACTCATCACTCGATATTGATATGGGGTCCATAATTGGGTCTATAATCCTAAAATGAAGGAAGACGAAAGGGGTAAGCTATCGAGCTCTCAATAAGTCAGAGATTTCTCACGTCAAAAGTCAAACAAGGCCTATATGCAAAAGTCAACAAGGAACATGCCTCAATAAGCCAAGCCCACAAACACATATTCAGTACAAATCATCGAGTAAGTCAGATCAAACACTACCATATTCAAGAACACGAGGTTGTTCCTAGTGTTTTAAAATACCCAAACCCAGAAACTCAACACACACAATCAAGATTACACCATCAATCAACGCACTACCCCTAGCAGAATTTACAGGCCACAAGCACTAATCATCAACCCACGCTATAACGTGCAAAACTATCAACATCTCGAGCAGGTATAACCAAGCACATTTCGGTCAACAAACAGTCAAGAACAAAAACCAGAACAACATGTGATTCAGATCAAAAGCAGCAAACTTAAATTTCGTTTGAAACAAACAATCCTCCTATGAAACATTCAAAAAGGAGAGAATCAATCGTACCTTGAGAAGCAAACAAGTCTTGCGGGCTGTGTTGCTCTAAAAATCTTATTGAAATCTTCTGGTGATATCGCGGCAGAGTTTTGGCGTCCAAAGATTAAAGTGAGAGGACGGGGTGGAAATGATACCTTTTATAGCCACTTGTTAGATCCATAATTTTGTTCTAATTATGTTCCTAACTTCATGCTTATTACTTGCCTTATTTGAATAAAGCATCATTCTTGTAACGTTTCATGTTCATGCTAGGAAAGTAAGAGTTGGCATGGAAATGCTCTTGAAGATGGAAATTAATCACTTTTTGGAGAAGCTGAGCACATTTTCGAAGTCACAAGAGCATTTGGAGCAACTTTGAGAAAAGGACGAAAAGTGATCGCCGGAAGTCGTCGAAAGCTACCAGAAAGTCGCCGGATTTATCTATAGTTGGCCGGACTATTAAGGATGGCCCAAACACCACAATCTAGGCCCAAACCACCTAGATAGGAACCCTAGCTGATTTGGCTAGGGAGTCACACAATTTGAATTTTGGTTCTATTAGACATGGTTTGAACTCTAGCTAGAAGCCAAGAAAATGGGATTACAAGTTGTGACCCTTGGATAAAACTTCATAGCCACTCTAGCACATCCAAGAGCCAACAATATATCCAATTTTCTCTCCCAAAAACCTTTTAGTCGAGCTCCCCTTGGACATCACATACAACATACTTCATTTTTCAAGTTTTTGCTTAGTTTTGCTCTAGAGATACCCCTATCTATTCCCTAACTCCCTAGTTCTCTCCTCTACCTAAAACACCTCTTACACCACTACTAAAAGGCTTAGGAACCTCCATCACCACCTCCATGCTCTCATCTCCACCCCATTCACCCTAGCCTAAGCTGGGTTCATCATCTTTTGTGGAGCCAAGAAGCAAGGAAGGAGCAAGAAGTGAAGAAGTGCTTGGAGACTTGAAGGCTTTGCTTAAGGGACCCTTTGGTTACTTCTTACACTTATTGATTCTCTTCTATGTATCTAGACTCTATTTTCACCATGTGTAGTGAGTAGTCCTATTTGGGAGGCTAGAGTTAGAACCCTTGCCATTTTATGTAGACAAATTATGGATTGATTCATGTATGATTTATGTTTTTATGTATGTTGAGTGAACATGTGTTTGTGAAAGAGAATGCTATGTGTTTGTGGTTGTTTATGTGCTTGAGCTTCATGTAGTTTCATTTATGCATATGTTGACCTTAGCTAAGTTTATGTATGCATTAAGGAACTAAAAATTGGACATTGGTTGAATTAGCTACTCACCTAGGCTAGATGAGCATGTGAACATGATTATGGTCTATTAGAAGAGGGTCTACCTTAAGGTTTGGTTTCCTTAACACTAAGCAAGGACTAAAGCCTCTTGAGTCAAAATAGATTTAAGGAGCTTTGGTCAAGCACACATTGAATCAAGAGGTTATTGTGGCTACTAATTGGGTCTTTTGATTCATAACTCACAAAGTGTGGATTAGGAGTTTCACTTAGACTTTCCCTCCGGTCCTCTAATAGAGGTTCGGGAAAGGGAACCTTCCATAAATATCACATAGTATGCTTCTTTGCTTTACTCACGTGACATACGATCAAGATGTATACCCGAAATAGTTTAGGTCTTGGTCCTGGTTCAACAAATACTTCAAAGTTGGGCCAAAGTCACCTAAATTCCTATATGGCGTAGGAGCTTGGGTTCAAAACCAAATGTGACCCAAAATGTTACGATTTAGACATCCATCTGTGTGAAATAGACTTTAATTACATACATACATCGGGATATTGTTTGAGCATCAAATAGTTAGTGGGGATTTCCCTAGCAAACTAACTTTCTTTATTGTGAACTTGTTTATTAGTTAATCTCGTTGCTTTAGTCCTAATCAATTAATCAATTCACATAATCACTCACCGTAAACTAATCACCCCTTGCAATGCTAAGTCTCCAAAGGACTTAGCATCCACCTTTCATTTTAGTTTTAGTGTCAAGATTTTTAATCGTGGTCTAAGTGCATTATCATTCGAACTAAGGAGTTCAAGTGGCTAATTCTTGTGACTTCGACACTCGACTTCTATAAATACTATAACTTGACCCAGTACACTTGCGAGAAGAACTAACTTTTCATACTTATGGGATAGACAATAGTGCAAAAAGTGTGTGTGTGTGTGTGTGTGTGTGTGTGTGTGTTTTGAGGGGGGGGGGGGGGGGGGGGGGGTAGGGGAGGAGAGAATTCTACAACACCACTCAGATTAACCCTAGTAACAATGACAACTGTCCAACACTAGCGCATCGAGTCGTTGAATACAGAGACGTGTCCCACACGCTTCCGCCCAAATAACTTACCAGAGCTGCTTCGAATTCCAAAATCCACATGTCGATCATGTAGAAAGTAACCGTTGCACACGTCTCGATACCTGTTAGACATGCACAGAAAATGTTTCCATACCCTATCGGGACAGAATACGAAAGGCTACCATCTCATTTCTCAAAATATCGTGGCTAAGCATCAAGATCGCTTGTCGTCACTAGATGGCTGGAGACGGAAAGTATGTCTTAGCTGAGCACATATGATAGGAAAACAGTAGAGAACAAGATTGTTTGCGCTATCGTGGCCAAGCATCAAGATCGCCTTTCGCCACTAGATGGCTCGACAGGGCAAGTAGATCTCAGAGCGCATCCAATAGGCGAAAAGGAGAGAACAAGATTGTATGCGCTATCGTGGCCAAGCAGCAAGATCACCTGTCGCCACTAAATGGCTCGGGACGACAAGTATGTCTCAGAGCGCATTCGATATGAAAACATGAGAGAACATGATTGTTTGTCCTATCGGGAATCATACGACAACGATCATGTGGCAAATCTTAAACACACCACCTATGAGAAAGGCAACATTTCGCCTCCACAACCCAATCTATTTGGTTCATGCAAGCAGGTCACCCCTTAATCGGGGACTTGGGGGACTATAGGGGGTCCGACACGTCAGGCACCTTAACGTGGCTAAGTACACGTAACCGGGCAAGACTTCTTTTCAAATCCCCAATCAAGGCCTAATCTACCTGGCTTGCGGACTTGTTGGTATGTATACCTTTACGGCCCGATTACGTATGCTTAGCCACTAAATACAAGTACACCGCCTAAACCTAACGCAAGCTTACAGAGAGAACTACAACCTTGCTGACGAAGTCAACCCCAAAAGATCAACCACGCGCTAGATACGACAGCGCTCGTATCGGGACAAGAAGATGGACTCGTCCCACATCGAAGAAGGAAGCATCATCACTCCTTCCACCACTTTTATAAGCGGGACATTTATGACTAAGGAAGGTACATTGATTACTCTATCCTCTAACATTGTTATATTTGATACATATTCTGACTTAGGCATCATAGTGTTGAAAACGGGCCGACCTCCTCGAACGCCCGTTTATATATTACTTGTAACAGCAGCTTAGTGGAGCAAGAATTAGATGTAAACAGCTACACCACAACCACATCTTTGCTTCTATCTATAACCTAACGGAAACCAGTATAAATATTTATGACTCACAACTCGGATTTGGTACAACACTGTAATGATATCGTATGTATCTCTATCCACGCTTTTACTACATTGTCATTAGTCATATTACTCTCATAGTAAGTTAGTAACAAAATACATCATGCATGCACTGTTTTATTTATGCTTTTGAGATATCAAAGTAAATATAAAACTTAGATTTTATGTGTAACTGACCAGCTCAATTGTCCTATTTGCAACTTCCACTTGCTGAAGCGTAGTTTGGTTTAGGTTTTATGCTCCTTATGGCATCTCCAATGAAAAAGTCCTATATGAAGTCCTAAACCTATTTTTAGGACTTCATTTTGACACTATTTATTTAAGACTTCAATCATCTCCAATGATTAAGGTCCTATATGAAGTCCTAAACTTATTCTTCCCTCTGCCTGGCCCACTGCCTCTCTCCCTCCCATTTTAGATCCGGATCTAAATGAAGTTTTATTCTAGATCTTCATTTAGGACTTGTAGCTAGATGGATGTATGGTTTAGATCCTCAAAATGAACTATTGGAGAGTAAATATTGGCATACCAAGCTATAATTTAAGGTTTAGCACCTCCCATTGGAGATGCCCTTAGGTGCAAACTTATGTATCGTACTTTAGTAATATTAATAATATTGGAGGTGAAGACGAGGATGAGCCTCCTAGGGCTTGAATTAATAATTATGTATTCGGTTTGCAACTCACAGACTCGATTTGCCCTATTTGCAACTCTCATGAATTGGATCTTATAGATCAGCCCAAATTGGACAATCACAGATACTTTCAAGCATGCAATTGGCAAGAACTTGGGAGCTAGTGACCTAGTGCGCAATTGTCACCGAAATTACAAGGACCAGAGGTGTCATTGGAGAAATATTAGTCACGCAGAATATTCTACTAAATTCAAATTTCTTAGAGTATTTTTCTGGATCAATATTTTGGTTAAACAATTAATTTGATTGGACATTTTTTATTCTTTAGAAAGTATATTTGATTGAACATAGAAAGTGTGGACTGTGGGAGGATAAAAAGACGAATAACATGACTTTAAATCTTTAATGACTTTGTTTTATATCTTGACTAAAATTTAATGAAAAAGAAAAATTAAATTCAAAAGTCTAAATAAACGGCGTCGAGACCGAACAACGCAAAAAAAGTCTAATATAATATACCCCCGCGCTCTTGGGGCCCATCCCTTGGGTATCTAAATGCCCACCAAACCGAGCTTCTCTAACCTACTTTCCCGCACACGCAATCTAATCATGCACCTACCTCATCGTACCGCCCGGGACCCATCCCGACTTAATCTTCAAACACCAAATCAACGGTGCACAACATCCGAACCATCTCCACCACTCAAACATCGCCAGCGCATCAAAAAAGAAACTGCGGATCTAAAACTAAAATTTAAATCCCGTTAAGTCCGGTAGCAGTGTTTTATATAAAAAGCCCAGCGAGCTCCAGATTTATTAACAGCCACACTTTCTCGGGAAAAATAAGAGCCAATTTTTCAGGTCGAGATCCGGCGACCTCCGTCGGGTTTCGTCCGCCTGAAAATTCGCTATTAACTTTTTTATTTCTTTCTCCTAGCTCCTCCTAGCGCATAGCCGTCTGCTTTCGAAAAATGAAGGGGTCGAGTACTCTTGTGGCTTCCATGGTCGCCGCGTCCACTATGGCTCTCTCCTCCTCCTCGTCTTCCTCCCCCAACGGCCAGGTCTGCTACGTGTTAAGCTTTTCTTCCTCTGTAAATTTATATCTGGTGTAATTCTTTTACTAATCGGAATTTTTGTTTTGATTTTTACAGAGTTCTTCGTGTGGAGGTAATTGGGAACGGAATTCGAAAACGGCGTCGTCGGGTAAGAAATTCGAGCCGAGATTCGACGGGTTGAGGTTCATAGAGACGTTGGTGACAGCACATAGATGATGATGATGATAGACTAGCAGGAGTTCGAGTTTTATTCGAGGAGTTTAGCCCCTTAATATTGAGGAGCTGCTTTTCTTATTTTTCCTACTAAATTTGAAGACTTTGAAGAAGAAGAGGAAGATGGTGTGATTGGGTCGTTTTTGGTGTTTGGTATGTATTCAATCTCATTTTTCTTAAAGGAGCCTTTTTTCTTAGGATCAATATTGTTATGTGGTTCGGTTCTGGATTGGCGTCTGTTTGTAACTTTGTAATGTAATTTTCTCTTCCGCCGGGGGAAATTATAATTGTATAAACATTATTTGCCAGCCTTTTAATCATATGAGTTTGCTTTTTAATTCCAGTTATGAATTTGGGGATTTGGAACCTTCTTGGTGCTATAGGGAAGAAAGAATATACCAGCTGTTCTGGGCATGTGTTTGTTAAGCCAACGTGTTGGGTTTGGCCTGTAGCTTTGAGGGTTCAAGGCTGCTTATTTGTTTACCCAGAAGTCAAAATAATGTAATTTTGTAGGGGAAGAAAACTAAGATTGGTTGAGTCGGACGGACTTGAACAGAATTGGTAAAATATGTAGGGGGCTTGGGCTTTTTGTTTTTCTTGCGTAGGAAACTTCAAGGAAGGATGACTAGGCCAATGTTCATAGACAGGAACTACATTCCAGATGGGTAATGACGTCTGCTTTGATTGTTTGGTCTGCTATATTTTGCTACAGCCATCCATGTTAATTTGTGAAGCAGTATACTACTCTAATTTGGTTATCAAATGACCGAAGCTTACGATTTCTAACTTGATCTTCCTTGTGACAAGGAGGAGTACCGATCTTGAGACTAGCTCTCCAACTTCTAAGAATCATATCGGGTCTTCGGGACAAGTATGGAAACCCATTTTTGTGGGATTTGGGTTCCAAAGCCACCGACCCAATTTGGCCCATCCCGACATTCACCAACTGGACAACAAGTCTCATACATTATAAATTGTCTGTTCCGTTTGTTGGCGCCGACTTTTATATTTTGATCTGACTCGACGCCACAAAAACTAGTCTAAAAAATATTGTTTTTTCCTGTGGTAGAAAGTAATCTTGTGGTCCAAGAGTCAATTTTGATGTAGACCTTATAAAAATCTCTGTGAAAATTGTGATGGCGTGGAATAATGCAGATGAATCTATCCTTTAAAATTCTTGTGTTTGAGACTGTTTTATGATGTTGGCCAGAAGTCCACAAGTTTCCTAGATATTGTCCATCATATTAAGCCAAAGTTGGAACCTTACTGATGCGTTGATATTAATTTACCTATTGCATATCTTGTTTGTTTGCAGCCACATATGATATAAATGGTCTAAAACCACCAACAATTTGTATGACTCGTTAGTCTTTATATACATGGAGTTTACAATAAGCAGTGATTTAATGTGTGGATGGTATCAGGCTATGCGGCCTCAACACCTCGTCTTGGACGCACCATTTGATGTGTGAATGATCATCAATTTAACTAATAAAGCACTAGCCAACGAAGACTTTTCCTGATAATGGATAGTATAATTTAGTATGTCAAACTAAGCTCTAAGAGCATTCCCACCCATGGAGGATGTGAGGAAGCCCAATTTTGAGGAATTCCTCAGAATTTTGAGGAATTCCTCAGAATAGGAAGTCCTCAAACAGTTTTTCGTGCAGCGGTGCCTGTTTGAGGACTTCCTATTACTATTCACGAATAATTAAAATTTTGAAATTTTAAATATCGAATATTATTTTCACCCAATACTAACCGACACGTGTTATCCCAGAACATATAAGTGGTTGCGGATTTACGATAACATTTTCGACAAGTTATTTTGAGACACGTGTCATGTATACGTGTCGGTGTCGGCAAAATCATTGATTAAGATAAGACGGTAATATTTCCTGTAAGATTGCGGTCCAACGAGAATGAGACACGTGTCAGTGTCGGCAAAATTATTAATGAAGATAGGACGGTAATATTTCTTGTAAGATTGCGGTCCAACGAGAATGTGACACGTGTATTGTGTACGTGTTGGTGTCGGCAAAATAATTGCGAAAGATATTCGGTAAGATTTTCAACCAATCGACGGTCGACAGGTGTCGTTATCTAATCTAATCTGGTTCTTCAAATGACTATAAAAGAATGAGCTATGGGAGTGGAAGAACTCACACCAACACTTCTTCCTTATCATCCTCTCTAAACACTTCATCACATTTCCCTTTCCTCAAGATGAATCCTATGGGTTTCACTAATTTTTTCAATAGGAGGCGACAACAACGCCGACAAAATGCTGAAATTGCCAATCAATTCGTTATCGACGCGGTGGCGGTTGATGCAGCATTCGATGATGATGCAGCATTCGATGATGATCCAGCACCACGCCGCCGTGCAAATCAACCAAGGCTGAGGGATGAGAGGGGCCATAATCTTATGGAAGATTACTTCATCGAACGCTCGGTCTTCACCAACCACGACTTTCGTCGGCGGTTCCGAATGAGCCGACATATATTCAACCGTTTAATGACGGACATCTGCAACAACGACCCATTTTGGCATCAAAGAGCCGACGTCACTGGAATGGTCGGACTTCTTCCCCAACAAAAGATGACCGGTGCTCTTCGGATGTTGGCATACGGCTCAGCTGCAGATCAGTGTGCCGAAATCACAAGGATGGGGGACTCAACAACTATGGAGTGCATGAAGAAGTGGTGCACCCAAGTGGTTGAGCTTTATGATACTCGTTACCTCCGTGCTCCAGATCAGACAGACATCACTCGGCTTCTAAGAAGGGCTAAACAACGCGGATTTCCTGGTATGATCGGCAGCATTGATTGCATGCATTGGGAGTGGAAGAACTGCCCAACTGCTTGGTCCGGGGCGTACTCAGGGAGGAAAGGTCGTCCAACAATCATCTTAGAGGCAGTGGCCTCATATGACACTTGGATCTGGCATAGTTTCTTCGGGGTACCAGGAGCTCAAAATGATATCAACGTGTTGTATCAATCAGATGTATTCGATGCAGTGCTTGCTGGAAGAAGTCCATCTGTGACTTATAAAGTGAACGGTATGACATACCGTAACACCTATTACCTTGCTGACGGGATATATCCGAGGTACTCGTCGTTTGTCAAAACAATTTCTAATCCTCAAGAGCTTCCACAAAAGCTTTTTGCGAGAAAGCAAGAGTCATACCGTAAGGATGTGGAGAGGTGCTTTGGCATCTTACAAGCTCGTTGGGGGATAATTCGTCATGCAGCTCGGTGTCACCGCCTTTCGACGTTAAAAGACATCATGTTGGCTTGCATCATAATGCACAACATGATCGTTGAGGACGAGTTCGTGGAGGATGAGTTTGAGGAGAACCAAGAAGAAGATCTCCAAAACCCATTTACCGCATTCACTGTTTATGATGGGCCAGTGGATGAAGGGGGGAACCGTATTCCATTCGAGCCGGTTGGAAGATATGGAAATGAACAACGGTTTAATGAGCGTATTGTAGATGTCCAATCAGCTTACATCCATGGAGAGCTTCAAAATGACTTAGTTAAGCACAACTGGTTTCTTGAGACCGGTGAACAACTATAAAAATGTTTTGTGTTTGAATTATGTGTGTTAAATAATTTTTGTAATGTGTGGGAACTTGATGGAAATAAAGAAATTGCATTTTTATTTATTTTAATGGGAAACTACATAATTTAAATGCTTGAAGGGAAAATACTTGAAAAAAATACAAGTGGGTAATTTAATTTAAGAGCTTGGAAAAAGGGGGCGATAACAATTGGAATAGCCTTCTCCGCTTGCTTCATCTTCAACCTCATCCATTTGAGAAAGGATTTCGGCTTTCCTCTTGGTAAAATACTTCTTGGATTTAGGAGTCATAATCTCGGTATCCATTGACATGATCCGAGTCTCTTCTGCCAAAGCTCTCAAATCGATATCTCTTTTTTGAAGCGCGATTTGCTCTCGAAGAAGGGAAACCTCAATTGCATCATTATCTTTTTGATTGCGACCATAAGCTTCTTGATTTGTCGCAATCCTATTCAAAGCCTCGGCTCTTTCATTTGTTGAATTCATGCCTTTTTTTCCTTTCTTTTTCCCTTCCTTGGTCGCTTTCACTCCCATAGGACGCTCCGGAGAAGAGGGAGCTTGATTGCTCATTGGTGTGGGAAATGCATCATCCTCATCCAAGTTGACGGCGGAGGGCATTGAGCTTGCGGGATGTGTTGATGAGTAAGGCGGAGTAGAGGATAAGTAAGGTGGAGGTGTACTAGCTTCGACATGGATGAAGTATGGATGATTCTTCACCACATCCCAACAAGCAAAGTCCTTAAACTCTTTCTTCTTTTTGGCAACATAAAATGATTGAGCACTTCTCATCTAAAAAATTAAATAATTAAAGAACATGCCATAAAGAAAATTAAATAAAATGGACATAACTTATATTAAATATTTTTTCAAAAATAACTTGCAAAAAAATGGAGATAAAAAACAATACCTCATCGTGTAAGTTGGAGCCGGAAGATGCATTTCTTCGTGCGAAAGAAATAGCACTACCCCAAATTTTCAAATTCGCCTTCAACTTTGCGAATCGAGAGGATAATGCGTTTTGGGTCCTAGTTTCCGGCATTGATTCACCATAACCAAGCTCCCAATTCGCCTTGAAATCGCCATGAATCTTTTCCCATAATTTGTCGACCTTTTGACGATTTCCGGTAATCGAATCAACACTAAAACGACAATAAGATATGCTTAATTGCACATCTTCCGAAAGAAGCCAATTTGTTGACATTTTTTTCCCAAAAAATAAACAAAGGATTTAGAGGATAGATGGAGAGATTGAGAGGGGGAGAGAGTGAATTTGTTGTGCACAAATTGATGTAAAAAATGAATGAAATGAAGGTAGTATTTATAGAAAAAATATAGGGGGTGATTTGCAATTTTTTGGGATTTTTTTGCAATTTTTGGGGGTTTTTTTTGCAATTAATTGATTTCTGGCCGAAGTGGCCGTTTGATTTGAATTTGGGCCGTCGGATCTGTTTAGATCCGTTTGAAATGGATGGCTGAGATCAACAGAGCCGTTGATCTGTCAGCCTCCCAGAAGCTGACAGTTTTTACTTTTACTGTTTTACTTTTTTTTTACCCTAAAAAAAAAAGGGGGTCATGCTGACGTCACCCACGTGGCGTGGGTCCCGCCAGCTGGGACGATCCGTCCGTCAACGTCCGGTCCACGCACGGCCACCCCCCCGCTGCACGCCTCCACCTTGCCGGACGTCCCCGAACTGCTGGGCCACCCCCCCGGACGTCCTCGCCGTTCCCTACCGGTGGGAATGCTCTAATATGCTTGTGTTGCCAACTTATAACAGCACAAAATATGTAAATACATCAAAAACAACGTAATTAAAGAAGTGGTTTATTGCTAATTTGCTATCGGGTAGCTCACAATCTAATAGTTTCGATAACAGAAATCCCAGTAAACTTGATATTTTGGAATACAATGCGACTATAAATTAGAAAATATCTATTACAAATATAGGTCAACTCTATGAAACAAAAAATACTAAATATGTATAACGTAAGTTGTGTCTAGAAATTAACGAAACTTAAACAACAAATAATTAAATTTGAAATAAAATATTTTCAATCAAATATGAAAATTAAAATAGAGAAAGTAATTCGAAGTTACTAACTTTCTTGAGAGAGGCTTGCAAGAGCAATGTCCTAAGATAGAAATTCGTCCCTACACTTCTGCTTGTAGAACTTCTTGACGTAAAAACATAAACCAGATTTCTCATACTATAAAAGAGGTAAAGACGTATGTTCAAAGTCTTGAACAAAAGGTCGTCTTTGTTCATAGATGAAGAAGACGAAGAGTTGCGTCCAAAGAGGACTAAGGCCCAGTCTATGATTATCAAATAATCATGTAAGCCTACTATGAGGCTCAACAGGAATTTTCAATGAAACCTATTAAAATTTTCTCACCTAACCCCACTTACATTTACTATCCTACAAGAAGTATTCCTTATTAAAGGTATAAGCCTTTAAACATCTTCCATGTGGAAAAGTTCCAACATAAATTAGTTGCATGCTAGCAAGCAAAGTAATAATCAACTTCTGAATCTCCTCCGTTGCTTCTGGTTTGATACTTGGCTCAAAAGTGTTGTCCTAAGAGGCTGAGAGACGGGAGGCAGAGGCATAGATAAACCATCATCGGGGCAATCACCGGAAAATAGCATTGTCTTGCGTGCCTAGCTACCCAACAACGTACTTTGACAAAGATCAAATGAGCAAAGATTTCCTCCGGAGATAGCAGAGAATATCACATTGTACGTATAAAGAGAGTGTAGATAAGGCCAATCCTAAACAAGTTTCGATACGTAAGGACGTACAATCTCCTATTCCTACTTTAAAAAGGATCACCGCGTGCTTTCTTATGGTCTCCATATCAGTGCCGAACTCCAAGAGGATTTAGGAATGTGTCATACTAGTCCAACTTACCTATAATATAGTGGCTATATAAGGGGGTGTTCTACAATACTCTAGAGTACTAAATTTTTTTATTTTTGGAGCGTTAGATCACTTTATTTTTCTAAAAATGGGAACTGCAGAAGTTATCCAACACTCCAAAATTGGGGAATTTTTTTATAGATAGGGCCAATCCTAAACAGGTTTATATACGTAAGGACGTACAATCTCCTATTCCTAGTCTAAAAATGATAACCGCGTGCTTTCCTATGGTCTCCATATCAGTGTCGAACTCCAAGAGGATTTAGGAATGCGTCATACTAGTCCAACTTACCTATAATATAGTGGCTATATAAGGGGGGTGTTTTACGGTACTCTAGCGTACTAAATTTTTTCAATTTTAGAGCGTTAAATCACTTCATTTTTCTAAAAATGGAAACTACAGAAGTTATCCAACACTTTAAAATTAGGAAATTTTTTGTACTCTGGAGGACACTATAAAACTTTCGCTAGAATATTCAAGATGAGCACTTTCGAGTCCCAATCTGTCTTTGAGCGCCAAAGTAGCAGAACCAGTAGCACAAGTACCAATCATTTTGGTAGCATAAGCCACTCGGCTTTTTATGGAAGCTCTCCTAATTTTAATCACCACAGGCAGCAGGTGTTGGAAGAAAAGATGAGACAGATGAAAGCCCCAAGTCGACAGGTTCTCCAAACGTATGGTTCTATGTACTCACAGAAAGGAAATGTGAGTCAGCGTCGATTCGCTAGGGCACCCATGCATGTTCTAAGCCCTGCATTACTTAGGGGATTTGTGAGAGACCCTGTAGTCGGGAGAACTGATGAACATATGTATACAAATTCATCTTGTACTACTTGTCAGTTTTCCAGTTCAAGTGAGCCTGGTATAGGTGACGAGAGGCTGAAATATCAAGCGGCATTAGAGGATCTCAATCAACCAAAATTGGAGGCTAATTTACCTGATGGTCTTTTGTCGGTCTCTCTTCTACGACATCAGAGAATCGCTTTGGCATGAATGCTTCAAAAGGAAACCAGAAGCGAATTGAATTGTCGGGTGGAATCTTAGCTGATGATCAGGGCCTTGGTAACACAATGTCAATGATTGCACTTATACAAATGCAGAGGAGGACTTTGCAATCAAAATCAAAAACTGAAGAAGCTAGGGCGACATTGGTTGTTTGTCCAGCAACTGGTGTTCGACAGTGGGCTAGGGAGCTAAATGAGAAGGTCGCACAAGAAGCGAAATTGTCTGTACTTGTTTATCATGGAGGCAACAGAACAAAGAATCATGAGGAACTTGTAAGCTATGATGTGGTTATCACCACATATGCTATTGTAACCAATGAACGCCCGAAACAACCTGATGAGGTTGAGGCAGATGATGATAAATTCTTCCATATCAACAAGAAAAGAAAAATGTCTTCTAATGCTGGCAACAACAACAACAACAACAAGGAAAAGAAAAGTAGAAAGGATTTGAGAATGGCTCTGGGCCACTTTCGAAGGTCGATTGGTATAGGGTGATATTAGATGAAGCACAAACGATCAAGAATCACACAACTCAAGTTGCTAGAGCCTGATGCAGCCTTTGAGCCGAAACAAGATGGTGTCTTTCTGGTACACCAATACAAAACACAATCGATGATTTATACAGTTACTTCAGATTTCTGAAATATAATCCGTATGGTGTGTCGTACCAGTCATTTAAATTTACCATCAAGGCTCCAATATTCCGAGATACAGTCCTAGGTTACAAGAAGCTCCAAGCTGTTCTGAGAGCTATTATGCTCCGCCGAACAAAAAGAACAATGATTGATGGGCAACCTATACTTAATTCACCTTCAAAAACAGTTATCCTGAGTAGAGTTGGCTTCTCATCTAAGGAACGTGCCTTCTATAACCAATTAGAATATGGTTCGCGTGCTCAATTCAAGGCCTATGCTGCTGCGGGAAAGTGAATCAAAACTATGCAAATATCATTTTGATGCTTCTGCGTCTCCGGCAGGCTTGTGATCATCCCTTGCTACTTACTAGTGCTGTGAATGTTCCTCAAGTGGATATGGAAACTCCAGTCTCTAGGGAGGAGTGCACGTCGTCTAAAGTGAGAGCTGTCATTGAGCTATTACAGTCACATGATACTAGTGTAGTTTCAAACTCATCACCAAATGATGGGCCAATTAAAACAATAATCTTCTCCCAGTGGACTAAGATGTTGGATTTGGTCGAGAATGCGTTGAACAAGTACTGCACACATGTACAGTACACAAGGCTTGATGGAACAATGACTCTGGCATCGAGAGACAGGGCCGTCAAAGACTTCAACACTGATCCTAAGGTCACGGTTATGCTAATGTCACTAAAGGCAGGAAATCTTGGTTTGAACATGGTTTCTGCAAGTCATGTTATCATGTTAGATCCTTGGCGGAATCCAACTACTGAAGATCACTCTGTTGATAGAGCACATAGAATTGGGCAAACTTGGGCCGTTACTGTAACTCGATTTACTATCAAGGATACAGTGGAGGACAGGATATTAGCTCTTCAGGACAAGAAGAAACAAATGGTAGCTTCTGCTTTTGGTGAAGATAACGTAGACGGTGGTTCTGCAACTCGTCTGACGGTTGAGGATCTCAGATACCTATTTAGGGTCTAGATCACCACTAGCTTTTAGCATCTTTTTTTACTTTTTGTGTGTGCTTGCTCAGAGCCTTGTATAGTTGTATAGTTTGTATAGAAACAAATTGCGTAGCTTGAATATATGAATGTTGACGCTCCTCTCAATTTTTTGTGTATAAAACATGCATAATGTTGGGCCCAGTCCAAACACCATTCTTTAGTTTATTCTGATTCGAGCCCAAACCTTATTTTGCGATGTAACTAGTTTGTCGTTTTGCCAAGTTACAATGTTGCTACTGTATATGCTGCGGAACCAAAACAGATCAAGTAGTCGAAATCTGTGAGCTTCAATCCCATACATAAAACCTCCTACACGTAAAAAATGGTGGGAGTCGAGAGATTCTCTCACTAGGAAAAAGAAAACCCAAAAACCAAAACCCTAGCCGTCTTTTACCTTGAATCAAATCTTCTCCATCTTCGTCAAATTTTCTTCCAAATCTACTCCATTGCCCATCTATCTCGATTCCCCATTGACTAGGTTTACTAGTTCTATTTCAACTTTGTCTTTAACGTTTTGTAATTTCTCCATAAACTCTAAAATCAGATCGCACCTCTCTAGTGCCAATCTTGTCGTTCCTTACTCACATGGCCGACTCTCCTCAACGTCTTCCCTGTGAGGAGATTGATCTCTCCGTTGGTGCGGAGTATGAAGCGAATGACTATGGATTTGCTGCTATCCGAGTCTTTTCTTCCTCACGTACCATCACCAAGAAAGAAGGCCGAGCCCTAGCTCGGTGGATGATCTCTTTGTGGGAAGGATTTCTTGGCCCTAACGCCATCAAAATTTGGCAGTGTACCCATGATCGCTTCATGGGTAGGTTCAAGGATATTGGGGCCCTTCGCAGGGCTGCTGATCGTGGACCCTGGTTCTACAATGATATGGTTGTTCTTGCTGTAGAGACCGGTGATATGGTCCCCATATAGCATATTCCGATTCACAAGGCTCGGGTTTGGGCTAGGGCTACTGTGATTGGAGGTGACCTCACTAATGGGGATTTGAGGCAGCAATGGTGGCGAATCTTAGGAATTCCATAGGCCGATACATTGACTGTGATGAGGCTCGGCTGGTAGAATCAGGAGATTCATTTTTTTGTGGAGGTGGATCTGTTACACCATTTGGCGGTCAAGGTTACTCTTCCCATGGGAGGTAAATCTTGGGCTACCTTTGAGATTGAGTACCTTACTTTGCATGGTTATTTCAAAATTTAATCGATGCTTAACCACCTACCAAAGTAACCCTATAATGAACTCAATATGCTTATCAATGCAGTATAATAATATAGGGATCAATCCACAGGGAAAGATGAGACTTAATACTCTAAACTACAAACAAAGGCAAGAGTCAGAAACCTGACAGTCTGACATTAACGTAATTAATTAAAATAGCTAGACTCAACTTAAAATAACAAAATTAATACAGGGCACTATAGACATAGTTGTGGACTACCACACAAATTTTCAATGTAATCAGAGTTGGTTTGGTTATCAAACAATATTCTGAAAATCAGATTACGAAATTGAAACAGTAAACAAATTAAGAGTAAAGTTGACAATCAATGATAAAGATGGTTAAGGGGAGTGTTATCCACCACCGTCACGCCATCTAGACAACAAATGCATAACCAAAATAATATTAGTGTCTTGGATGAGAAACTCAAGTTGGTCGGGTGGGACCTATCAGAGTAGAATGACGCAGAGGAGCTGGATCCGATGGAGGATGCGTGGAGAATGTGTCTAGCTAGTTTAAGGGATGGCTCTATTTTTTTATTACCCATGTTGTCCTGGTTTGCTAGTCTAGGATTATTTGAGTGAGAATTAGTATTAGTAAGTGATGCGTATAAATGCTTCCTTTTATCAGACCGAGAATCCGGTTGAGTCTTTGTATCCCTACCACATTATGATGAATCCAATATTATCGCATTCTCAACAAAAAAAATGCTGTGCAACCAGCCATTTGGAGGCACTCATGAATGATCATACAACTCAATATTAGCCTTTCCTTTGCATATTCTTTGTTCTTTAAAACTTTGTTCCTAACACGTAATGCTCGTTTAGAAAAAAATATTTAGCCCAACATAGATTAGGGTTCTCCAAAAAGTCCAAGAGTTCAATTCATTTTTTTTAATTCAATCCACCCGGAGTTAAAAAATTTGGTACGATAGAACTAGGCTTGTCATCGGGTCATGATTATTATCGTGTCGAAAATACAAACTCAAATTCAACCTATTTAATTTATTGTGTCGAAATTGCAAACTTTAATCCAACCCATTTATAAACGGGTCGGTGTAGGGTTGTCCTGTTTAAAACTCATTAAAAAATGTGCAATGCATAAATCAAAATTTTTATAACTAAATCAAAATTTTATTGTTTAATCACTTTCAATGACTCGAAATTGTGTGATATTCAACACTTTCATTTCATGCGTTAATAAAATTACAAAATGTTCCTTTCAAAAAAAATTACAAAATGTATTTATAGATGTGTCGTACATATTTACCCTAATAAGAAAAAAATATTAACTTTATATAAATAATAAATAATTAAAGTAAATAAATTACATGGGTCACTTTCATGTTATCGGGTTAACCCGAGACCGACCCATTTAAAAAGCAGGTCATGAGCGGAGCGACTCACTCATCATCAACTTTATAATTGTATGGATTTGACCTGTTTTAGATCGTGAGGTTTGGAGTCGTATCATGAGATCGTGTCCAGATTGACAGACATAAATAAAAAAGAGTACTAGAATTTGAACTTGTCTCATTAACGAATAAGTTGAACGCTTCGATCAAATAACAGCTCCAAATGCTCAAATTTACTATACTCATGTCTTAATGCATATCTTCTACAAGCAGAATCAGTTGGTCCCTTCTTAGAGCATCCGCACCGAATGGCCGGACGCTCGAGCAAATGGAGGGTCCCGCGGGAACTGCTCGAGCAGTTCTGTTTCGACGACGCACCGGCGAGCAGGAGGGGAGGCGAGACCGAGCAATCATCGGGCACGAGCTGAAGCTCGAGCAGAAATGGGTCGGGCTGAAGCTCGATCAGCTGGTGGAACCCACTGGCACGTGGGTGATGCCAACTGACATTTTTTTTACTGACTCGTGCCAGTAAAAGGTAAAAAAAAATTACGCACCAATTGATGTAACGACACATGGCTCACCGAACAGAAGAAAAAAATTCAACAGGTTAGTTGATCTGGGCCGTTGATTTTGAAATCAAAATATGATCCAACAGCTGATATTTAAACATAACGGCTATTTTTTTTCCAGAACGGATATAAACGGGAATACCCAAAATATTTGCAAAAAAAAAACCTAAAAAATTGCAAAAAAATTCCCAAAAATTGCATAACACCCCATCTTATTTTCCTATAAATACTACACCATTTATTTCACAACTCACACTAATTTATGCACAACAAATTTGACATCTCCATCCATCTCTTCTTCATCTCTACTCTCATTTTCTTGAGCATTTTTTTTGAAAAAAATGGTCATCCATTGGCTTCCTTCTGAAGATTTACAAATGTACGTGCATCTCTTTCGCATGTCATAGTATTGATGAATTCAACAGCAATAAATAAAGGAAGGATAAATTTTGGGAGAAAATTCATGCCGATTAAATACAAAATTGGGTGCCATCAGAAGGAGAAACACCTCGAGAGGTGCCTAGGTCTCAAATTGCGCTTGCGTCTCACTACAATAAATTCAAGATACCATTGCAAAAATGGGGTCAATGTTTGTGAGATGCACGTAAGCGTAGAGCTAGTGGCACTTCTCACATGGATGAGGTAACTCCTTATACTCATCATCTCATTTTTATTAAATTTCTACTATGTAATTAATTTAGTGAATTTTTTAATTAACTTTTCGTATGTCTTTTTAATCTAATTAATTTACTGCATTTTTTTAGATTAAGCAAGCTCAAGCATACTACTATGGCGCTAAGAAAATACCGTTCACCCACTTTGTATGTTATGAAGTTCTTAAGGACCATCTAAGTTACCGAGATGTTGAACCAAGTACTCTGTCTCTGTATGTAAGCTCATATGAAGAGAGTCCCTCCGTTACCGAATCATCTCCAATCATAAATTTGGACAACGAGGAAGTGAATGAAGCACCACTCGCCTACGTTGGCACTAGTCCGTCGAGTCCGATTAGACCAATGGGATGCAAGGTGGCAAAGGAAGCAATGCGTCAAAAGAAAGAAGGTAAGACTCCTATTGAGCAACGCATTGAGGTTTTGCAAACGATGGCAAGTGATCAAGCATCGTGGCATTCCGCAAGGAAGATGCATAATGAAAGTGAGCTCAATTATTACAAAGAGTATATACAACTTCAACAACGAAAGGAAACAAAGGCGGCAAGTGAGCTCCAACTTAAGAAATAAGAGGAAGAAACAAGGATCATGACAATGAATTTGGAGGCTATGACTCCGATCTCCAAAAAGTACTTTACCAAGAGGAAACTAGATATCCTTAAGGAAGCAGAAGATAAGGAATGTGAAGTTGTCGATGATACATTTGCAGATTGTTATCAACCACACGTACTCTTTTTAGGGTAATTTTAGCAATTGTAATAAGAATAAATGTTGTCATTTATGTTTTCATTATCTTTCCATTATGTATTTAAATTTTCAAAAAATAAAATTACAATTTTTTATGAAATTACTTGCCAAAAAACACATCATATTTAGTTTGTCGAAATCGCAATTCGGAGATGACACGTGTTACTTTTTCATTGGTCACTAAATTATAATTGTTCAAATAATTTGTAAACCACTGCATTCTATTTTGTTCTTGCTCAAACAGATTAATAATTTCAAATTACTCCAGCAGTTTAAAAAATTACTTTCGCAATTACTGATTGACATTTGCTCTTACTCGTTGGGAAGTTGGAGCCCTCGCTCGTCATATCCACGAGCGACTCCTTGGGGAAAAGACTACAATCATTTCGGTGTCGTTTGTGCCTCCACGGCCTTTCCCCAATGTGTTCAGTACCCCCATAAACAATGTCGCACGATTATGAACTTCAATGCAACGTCCACGTGATCGTCCCGGACCGTTGCTTCCCGCCACGTGGCGCTCCGAGACATTCTAGGGAGAGCGAGCCAGTACAAATCCCGGATGCCCACTTCTTCGTCGATCAATTTTCCCACCAAATCCTTGACACGCGCTCTCGATCGAGCTCTGTTCCCCCAGTGAGATTCGGAGTGAGCTAGTAATAAGTAAGCAAATCTCATTTCTCTGCTGCAGACATTTTTTATTTATTTTAGGGGTTGTTTTTTTACGGGTATGTGATTTGGTGTCATCAGCTCCGATCTTTTCCCTGTTCTCGTTAACTATATTCAGTATTTTTCTCATATCAGTTGCGGTTTCATACTTACTAGAAAGGAAAGAACTTTAGTGCATAGTTCCCTTATGATTCTCAGAGTCTTCGATTTTGTTTGATCATCTTCTTCTTTTTCTGGGTCTTTGTTCTTCGAGTAATCCCTTATCCCTGTGGAATTAAACCCTTAAAGATGCAACTTTTGTTCATTTTTTACATGATGACTGTGTTGTGTATTTATTTGTATCTATGTTTGTTTCAGATCAAGGATATTGGAGATGACAACTGTGACAGTTTCAAACTTTGTACCGAGCAGTGCACTTGTCAATGGAGCTTCAGGGTCAAAAACCAGGACAAAGTTGGGGAGATTGGTCTCTGCAACCGATCCATGACTCACAATGGGCTAAGATATCTGAGAAACTCGGATATGCTTCGTATTCGAAACCATCCTAGTGGATTTGCTAAGCAAGTCATGAGGAAAGCTGAGAGTGGTGTTGGATCTGTGGGGAAGATTGTCTGCGGTCAAGGAATGAACTTGGTCTTTGTTGGGGCTGAAGTCGGACCGTGGAGCAAAACTGGTGGTCTTGGTGATGTTCTTGGAGGTCTCCCACCGGCAATGGCGGTATGTCATTTTCTTGAATTTGCTCTATGAGATTAGTCTTCTGTGGCTGATTTTAGTGCCTGATTGATAAATGTTTAGGCTAATGGACACCGTGTTATGACGGTGTCTCCACGCTATGATCAGTACAAAGATGCATGGGACACTAGTGTACTAGTTGAGGTAAGTTTTGTAGATTTACTTGTAAGCTTTTCTTGTTTAAGTGAGCAAATGACTAAATGTATGTTGTGGAAATCTGCCTTGAAGTGATCAGTATCCTTATTTTTTCAGATAGAAATGAATGGAAGGGTTGAAGCTGTTCGGTTCTTCCACTGCTACAAACGAGGAGTTGATCGTATTTGTGGATCACCCATCCTTCCTTGAGAAGGTAGTTATTTTCCTCATTTATTGTTGTCTTCAGCTTGGAGTATCATATCGGTGATCTATTACTGATGCAATTATCTTTCTCTACTATGAAGGTATGGGGTAAAACAGAATCCAAAATCTATGGTCCTAAGGCAGGAGTCGATTACAATGACAATCAAATGCGCTTCAGCTTGTTGTGCCAGGCATGTCATGCGTTTATCCTTGATTTTCTATTTTGCAACTTGAAAGTGTCTTCCAGTTGAATTACTATATCCTGTTTAGGTAGAATAGATACTCTCTTATAAATACAAGTGAAGTTGAATTGTCACTCTTTTGAACTTCAGGCTGCGTTGGAGGCACCGAGGGTTCTCAATTTAAATAGTAATGAACACTTTTCTGGACCTTACGGTGTGAATCTATCTCTCTGTTTCTCAAGTTTAACCTTTTTAAGAAATAATTCTACTAAGGATCTTTACTTGTTCAATGCAGGAGAGGATGTTGTGTTCATTTGCAATGATTGGCACACTGCTCTAGTTCCTTGCTTTTTAAAAACCCTTTATAAACCAATGGGGATTTACAAAAGTGCCAAGGTCATGAGTCCTTGCTGATGAGAACTGTCTAGAGTGTGCATGAATTATTTACATAAAAGCTCATATAGTGCATGGTGAATGATGGCAGGTTGCATTTTGCATCCACAATATAGCTTACCAGGGGAGATTTGCTATTGCGGACTTCGAACTCCTTGATTTGCCCGATCAACTCAAGGGCTCTTTCGACTTCATGGATGGGTACATTATGTGAGGACTTAGAAATGTACTAGAGATTATGAGATGGCATTCCCTATTTTGATATGTTTGATCACAGGTATAACAAGCCTGTAAAGGGAAGAAAAATCAATTGGATGAAGGCTGGAATATTGGAATCGGACAGGGTTGTTACTGTGAGCCCATATTATGCACAAGAATTAATATCCGGAGAAGACAAAGGGGTTGAATTAGATAACATTATTCGCAAGACCGGAATCACTGGAATTGTGAATGGCATGGATGTTCAAGAGTGGAATCCAGCAACAGACAAGCACTTACATGTCAACTATGATGAAACCACTGTAAGCCGTAATGATTATTAACTCCAGTAACAAAACTGGTAGGAAAAAATGTATTGATTGGCAATTTGGCATTGTGTGTGTCCAGGTATTGGATGCAAAGCCTCTTTTGAAGGAGGCTCTTCAAGCCGAAGTTGGGCTACCAGTCGACAGGAACATCCCATTGATAGGCTTCATTGGTAGGCTAGAGGAGCAGAAGGGTTCAGACATTCTAGTGGAAGCTATTCCAGAGTTGGCCGGAGAGAATCTGCAAATAATAGTCCTTGTGAGTATTGGTAGAATTTACTATATATCTTCACTCTAATACGGTTGATTGACTTTGATAGTTTTGGTTTGTTCTTTATATAAGGGAACTGGGAAAAAGGAACTGGAGAAGAAGATTAAACAGCTAGAGACCAAGTATCCTGGAACTGCTGTAGGAGTGTTGAAATTCAATGTTCCATTAGCCCACATGATCATTGCCGGTGCTGATTATATGTTGATCCCAAGTAGATTTGAACCATGTGGTCTCATTCAGTTGCATGCTATGAGATATGGAACAGTAAGGAGTTAGATCCATTTGGTTCTTTCATTGTCTTTGCCTTAAGTTTGATCATCATCTCCGGCCACTGATGGTATCAGTTACAATTACTGTAGGTTCCCATAGTCGCTTCAACTGGTGGGCTTGTCAACACTGTCAGGGAACGTTTTACCGGATTTCAAGTGGGAGGTTTCAATGTTGATGTAAGTAAATACATTATTAATTAACTCAACTCTGCATCATGATTCATGACAACATATATTCACTACTTGTTCTACTTGTCTTTAAAGTATGTATTAATTTTCCTGTGCATGGATTTCTTTTAGTGCGATGCAGTTGATCCTGCAGATGTAGTTGCAATAGCTACTTCTGTGAAGAGGACTGTTGCAAGTTATGGTACTACTGCCATGAAAGAAATGATCCAGAATTGCATGGCACAAGATCTTTCATGGAAGGTTAGTCTGATACCGAGATGAATCATTATCCGAGAATTTGACATTTGTCCTTGCAATTTGAGATAGTAATTAACGACATCTATCTGAAACAGGAACCTTCCAAGCAATGGGAGAAGATGCTGTTGAGCCTGGAAGTTGCTGGTGGAGAACCTGGATTTGAAGGTGACGAGATTGTTCCACTTGCCAAGGAAAATGTTGCCACTCCCTGAGCTTTAGGTTCTCTAAATGTTAGCTTCCAAAAGTAATGCCACAGTGCTCTAGTGGTAACAGTAGCAATTGGTTCTAAAGCTTAACTCCAAGTGAGCGAGCTATGTATGCTCGCTAGGAATCTCAGCTTTTCTATAATCAATTTATATTTGTGACGTGAATGATCCTTGAAGTTGTGTATAACGTACGTGATGCATTTGATACGTTTTTATTTCTCAAATATAACTTTTCCTAAGCTTAGAAGTGATAACCCATACCGGACACTTAGGCCTGAAATTTCAATCCGACTCGGTTAAGTATAAGGACGGTACAAGTTTATATTTTTGAAATAGAAAGTCCGTCTCATCCTGATCCATTTGAATAAAATGAGACGAGTTTTGAGTTTATTTTTTAAAGTAATTAATATCCCAATCCGACCCGATTATTTTTTAGAGTAATTAATATCCCAATCCGACCTGAACATCACATCTAACACAGTAAAACTCTATCAACTTTACATTGCAATTATATTCTTACCCTTTTTCACTGATTCTTTTTAAAACTCTACTGCAATTTCTCGTAGCATAACATGTCCACCTCCAGGTCTTGATCTGAAAGCAAAGAGCAAGGCTATTATTGATGTGTGAGGTGGGAATAGGTTGATTGACTATCAGTTGGTTTGGATTGTTTTTATTTTCAAACTTTCTTTTTAAGAATATTTAGAAGTTGATTCTAGATTGCTCAGAGATGTGATAGAACATTATGAGTTTATTGAAATGTTTTTATTTGGTAGTTTTATGACTTTTAGATATACTCTTGCTTTATTTTTTTTTATAAAAAAAAGATATGGATCCCGAAATGAACTAATACCAAACCGATTCCGTTTGGGTTCGGGCCTTCTTGGGGTTCATTTTTAGAAAAGCACATCCCATCCTGATCCGTTATGCTTAAAAACTATAGGATTATCGTGTTTTTGTCCCGAACCAATCCATCCCATCATGTGCCTAGTCCTATAACCCAACGTTTGACTCGAAGTTTGGTCTAGTAGTATCGACAGTACTTTGATATTCTAGTCCTAGTTCTTTATGTGCTTCATTACTATGGTATGTGACTGCTTAGTCTAGATTTGTTTCTTATTCAGTTAAGGAATGTTAGATTAAGTGTTTTTTAATGTACCTATCAAACGATTGTCAATGCATTATTGTGTTTTGTTGTGTCAAAAAAATAAGTGATAATCCGGAGCTCATTATTTGTTGAAGGCTATAAGAAAAGACTCCCGGCTGCGGTAAGAAACCTGGCTCATTTTGATATGGGACCTTCTGTGTGGGTAAATATCCACTGATGGTATCTCAAAATATATTGAACGCCAATAAAGTGTCGACATAGTCATATTGGTTATCTTCACTTTCTTCTCATCTACTCATATTTTCCTGAATAACGAATTACATTCCATTAAGTAAAAAGGCACACTAAAAATCCGTATTGATATGGCTAGGGTTAGAGCTTGCACTCTTCTCTTGCTTCAGCTGTAGCCCTCTCTTGGGATTGTACAACCGATCAAGCCGGCCAACAAGATCCTCCCTCGTCAAACCTATATGTCGAGCCCCACTATGGATTTGAGGAACCCTTTCTTCATCATCCGCTCCTCCTTTGCTTGGAGTGACTATTCAATTCAGAAAAGAGGTTCGCCTATGGAAGAGTATCATGGGAGTTTTTGACTCTTTTCAAATGTGGGATCCTGGTTCATTGAGGGTTTCGTGGCCGGGATGGCCTCAAGGCCAGACTTCTAGTTTTGGTAGCCGGGAGGAAGTTTTAATGGTGGAAGGTATAGTCATGGAAGGTCGCCGTGCGAAGTTGATTTGGGTTCCTTGCGGTTCAATTTTGACAAGATCGAGCTGTGGTTTTACAGATGTTCATGCCTCCGTGTGGCAGTCTTGCAATCGTCCCTTAGACACTGATTTTGACGTTTGGGGAAGCGGCATGGGCTAGCGTGCTTTGCTCCGGGCGCCGACGCCAACGGTGGAGGAGGAGATACATGGTCCTATATGTGTCTCTCATGGGCCCACCCAACTTAGGTTTCCTACTGGGCCTAGTTTCTTTGGATGGGCCCAAGCCCTTTTGACCACCCTTGAATGGATCTGGTCCAACTTGTCTTTTCGATGTGGGCTAGGTTTATTCCTGGGCCTTATTATCGCCTCTGGTCTGATATGGATCTGGATCTGGGACCCCGGAGAATGGGCCTCGAATAGTAAGATATCGGTTTCTGTGGTGTCTCAATAGGTGGAACAGTAAGTTAGACGAACATTACCTAGGTTTACCCGTGTTGGTGTTTGTCTTGTTCGCATGCCATTTCCTTAATTACTTTTGTGCTTCATTTTTAGTGCAATGTCTGTAAGTTAGTGTAGGGATTATTTCTAGATTAGCTTGACAATAGTCTTTTTTCATGTACCCTGAGGGTGTCTACTATTTAAACGTTGTATACTACTTGATTAATATAAGTGCCTCACGTTTTTGCCTTGAAAAAAAAAGTGTCAACATAGTCAAATAAGCTTTTATTTGCAGAAAAGAAAAGCCAATACTGGTTTGCAAAAAATAAAAAATACTAATAACATATAAACCTTATTCCATTAAGGCTTGGTAGAGGCGGTAGAGCTTTGTCCACAACTGAAACAACATCCTAGCCAATTCAGAGAAGTAGGTCGCCCCAGTGATTAGGATTGCGCAACTACGTCTCCATTTGGCGAGCCCTAGTCTTGATGGACATGTCAACCATCTTCTGCTCAAACTCTATGACAAGCCCTCCCAAAATGCTTAGATCAATGTTCCCTTCGAGCTTCACTGTCTTTCCCTTTCCAAGTATCTCCTGCATTGTCTCCTCCAACTCCTTCTTCTCTTCAGCCGGGAGGGGCTGGTAATCACATAGTAATATAATTAGATCGTAGAAAATAATGTGATATGGCATACCGAGTTACCAACTATCACCTACATATTTCTTCTAAGTGCTGTGTTGCATACATCATAATATCTATGCAATGCAAAGTTGCAAACAAACGTAAGTATATAGCCAGCTATATAGCTAACCAAAACTCAAATGTCATCTCTGTTCCTCGTCGATCTGCATAGTCACATTCATGTTCGTTGAAATTGAATAGAACTACGAAAACACGAATGTAAGGAAAATCAATCAAAAGTTCGATCAGAAAATAACAAATCATAGTGCCTTTTGGATAAAGAATGTTTCTGGTATGCAACACTCATATCAAGGATCCCACGAAACATCTTCGAGGAACTATAAATTTTTATTCTTTAAATAACTGAAATCTACCATCAAATTAACTTATAATGACAAATGTAACATTCACTTCGACTATTTCCTTATGTGCCATGGTCAACTCCATAAACTTCTTTGCTATGGCTTCAACATGATTCAGTCCTCCATGTTCAGCTTACACACCTATATGTGAACAAAAACACACTAGTTATTATTCAAAAAAAAAACACACTAGTTATACACGATCAAATATAACTGCAACAAAAGATATATATACACACACACCATTATACATAATCATATATGTATAATCGATCGAAAAAAGAAAAGAAAACCTACACAAGAAGTTCTTCATAATCTCTGAATGTTCAGCTTGAGCAGAAATTGTCGTTATTGCCTTGATCTGGCAGGAACGGGTAAAGTGGGATCCTTGGTGAATTGAGAAAGCTCAGGAATTTCCTTGATAGACCGAACGAAGTTGAGAATCTCTGACTCGACTTTCTCCTATGAATCCGTTTTCGTTGCAGCAATGTACAAAGCAGGTGCATATTTTCCAAACCCTTCAAACAAAACCAAAGGTAGCTTCATCTTCTCGTCCATTTTGCTCGCCGCGGCTATCGAATTGAAGTTCCTTGACAACTCATCGGAGGAGTTGTTAGTTTTGTTCAAACTAGGGCAAGCTACAACCCGCTGAGCAGCGGCGGAGAGTGACTCCGATTTGAGAACCATGCTAACAAGGACTTGAAGAGGGAGGCTAGATCGGAGTCGATTAGCAAATGCCATTGTGTAGATCGATCTCAAAAAACCCTAGTTCTCTTTTTTTCTCTCTACCTTTCTCCCTCGCGCAAATTGCAGCTTTGTCCTCTTGGTATTACAAGAAGAAAATATCAGAAGTAGAAAATCTTACTGAAGAAAAAAAAAAACCTCAAACAACCCAGCACCGCGAACCGTGATCGATCGATCGATCTATTTCAATTTGTGTTTTTGATGCCGTTGAAGTCGATCCGAGGAGGATGGGGATTAATTGACGACAGCTCAGTAGTTCACAGCTGCATGCTTTTATTTGGGTTTGTTTTTTTAAAGGATTTGGGGTTTTTTTGGGAAAAGTTTATTTGGTCTTTCCGCGAGGAGTAAAACTGTAGAAGACTAGAAGTAGACCGCTTCCTATGCTTTCTAAATCGCTAGGGTCTAAAAGCGCTTTTAAAAGTTTTCAAAAGTGTTTTTAAACTTAGAAACACATATCGTGTCTCTTTAGGATAGATTCTCAAAGTGATTTTCGCTATTAGTATTTTTAGGAGGAAACACTCCTAAGAGAAAGCATTTCCTATGTGTTTCCTACAAAACTGCTTTAAAGACTTATAAGTGGTTTCCTAAAATTTTTCAAAACACTTTTAAGTATAACCAAACACTCTAAAATTTCTAAGTGCTTATGAAATCCAACAAAATATTTTTTTATTTTTTATTTATAATGAATTTTTCTTTTAAATTCAAAAATATTTTTAGGCATTCTAAAAGCAATCCAGGCGTTGAAACCCTTACATTTCTCGTTCGGCGGCCCAGGCGTTGGTGTCGGCCTCTGGCCTCGCTAGTGAGCTGTGGGTGGCCGGACGAGGATTTTGTTGCCTCGTGGATCGTGTGTCCATTGATGGACGGGGTTGCCAGCCGATGTTCGAGGGAGGGTATAGGCTCTGCTCTAGTTTGGAGTTGTCGCAGTGAGTGTTGTGAAGAAGATCGGTTGCAGGGAGGGTAGGGGAGTGTTGGGTTACACCTCTTCCTTCAGAGCGTTGCATCGTTGCTGGAGAGCGGCGTTCCACAGCTTGGAACTCGTTCGGTTGGTCTGTCATTTCGGCTTTGGATGTGGGCAGTACTAGATCGTGACGCATGGAAGCAGATCGCAACAGCTCAGGTCTTGATCGGAGCAGGTCGGTCGGAGGTCGTTGGCGGCACAAGACGTGGGAAGTAGTTGGTGTGTATGCGACGAATCCATGGTAGAGTTTGGGCCTATTACTTTCTTTGGTTGGGCTTTGGAGTTGGGTTTGGGTTTTTACCCTAGGCCTAGGTTGTTGGGTTTTCTTAAGCATTTGGTATATTATTATTTTCTTTTAAATATTAATACTGTTATGTCAGTAATAAACTCCTATGTTATGTGGTTATGGCTAGTTAGGCATCTTAGGTAAGCTATATGTGGGTGCACTTTGAGTGCCTTATTTGTTCTAGTGATGGTGTGTCCTATTAAATGGGTTTTTACCCTAGGCCTAGGTTGTTGGGTTTTCTTAAGCATTTGGTATATTATTATTTTCTTTTAAATATTAATACTATTATGTCAGTAATAAACTCCTATGTTATGTAGTTAGGGCTAGTTAGGCATCTTAGGTAAGCTATATGTGGGTGCACTTTGAGTGCCTTATTTGTTCTAGTGATGGTGCGTCCTATTAAATGGATACATCCTCCTAGGAACATGATGAAACGTAGTGCCGACGACTCGATTGTCGTTCAACAGCATACTAGGAAAGCTGGTAAAAATGGGTATGGATGGAATACTTTTGCGGGGGAAGCAATATGATCTTTCTAGAGTGTCATCTTTATTATAAAGCGGACGAAATAGTCTGTATGACGTTCTCTGTTAATTGGTGCATGGTAGATTACATAGTTAGTGTAAGATGTTTTGTGACTATCCAAGACATTCTATATGTGCTCATTATAATATGGGATTCAGGTTTTATGTCCCCCCTATATACTTAGCAGTTTCATTAGTAAAGACTTGAGGGCTACCGCACCCGCCCTTGAAAAAAAAAAGTAATCCAAATATGCCCAATTGGGTGAAGAAAGTAATTGGGTAACAAATTGCATATTTTTTTGCCAAGTATAACGAGTTGCATATAAAAATGGCAAATATCTATGAAATGTAAACGATAATAATTATGCGTAGTTTTGTTGGGACGGTGAGAGAGAGAAATTTTGTAGCTGCGATCACTTCAACGATTATATTGATGTAAGATTGACCTCTTTGACCGATATTTCATGGCACGCACTATAATGATAATTTGAGAGCCAAATTTAGAGGAAGGGGGACCCACCTTAGAAAAAAAAATTTAGACCGTCAATTCTATTTAGCACATTTGTTCTGTGCACACTATAAAATGTTTCCCAAATCTATATGATATAAGTTCTCAACGTGATAATAGCAACAAACACCATGATGATTTGAGGGGAAATTTTTATCTTCTCATTAGGACAAAAAGTCAAGTTACTCATAAATACTTCAAAGGATATGCTCAAAACTAGTCAACTTGGCAATTGAAGGGCAACTGGAACAGGATGTCCATGAATAATTGTCCGAAAAAGAATCGCCATATACCTAACCGGAAGTCGAGAACTAATTGTGATAATAATACGTTGAAGTAGATAGAAACCTTTGAGAGAGACTTACAAAACATTGTGACAATAAGAGTCGATCTTTTCTGCAAGTAACCATCAAGGACTTCAAACTGAGATATTATTTTTGCAAAGCCAAAAAGAAAAACGGCGAAAGGTGGATTCGCACGACATACAGCTGCGTTGTTTTGCTTGGCATGCATGCCACCTAACCCGTCAACGGGTCGGGTCGGACTTTGCATGTTTTGGGCCGGGTTGAACTGAGCTTTTTAAAAAATATAATACGGCGAAAGGTGAATTCACACGATATACAGCTGCTTTGCTTTGCTTGGCATGCATGCCACCTAACCCGTCAACCGGTCGGGTTGGACCTCGTGGGTCGGACTTTGAGTGCTTCGGGCTGGGTTGGACTGAGCTTTTAAGAAAATATAATAATTATGGGTTAGACCGGACTTTAAGCAAAATCGTGAGGCCCACGCTCAACCCTTAGAATTGGGCCTTGCAGGCTGGGCCGGGGCTAATTTTTTTCTACATAAAAAATAAGTTTTCAACGCACTAGTAGCAAATATTAGATCAATACTCAAAAATTAAATCAAAACCCATATAGTACTTTCAAAACAAAGAATAATTTTTTTATATATATAAACCTAAATTTATTAATTAACGCCAATTAGACAAGCTGAGAATGTAAGAGCAAATCAAACTAGCTAAGTAGACAAGAAAAATATAGTATGAAGAAAAATAAACACTAGAGTTTGTTCTCACTTTAAAGAGTGACTACATATAAAGAAAAGATTAAACTAGTAATTTGTTGTAGTCTTATTTCCTTAATCTTGTTTCCTCATATAAAGAGAAAATTAAAATAGTAAATAGATTACAACATTGTTTCCTTATTATATTTTGTTTACATAGGTTTAAATTATAATTTATATATTAAATATTAAAAATTAAAATACAAAATAGACGGACGGACAGACTTCTTAGAGCAAATGCACCAAAGGACTGATTTGCTGGGTTGGGTTGAGGGGAGGGTCAATTTGCTGATCCACCGGGTATTAATTGGGCTGGGGGGAGGTTTGGTTGGTGGCGGGGCCCAGGTGATCGATCAGAGAGAGGGTTGAAAATTGACCCTCGGTTTGGGCTGGGTGAATTGGTGGTGGGGCCCGCTGACGTCAGCCACGCGGCTTGTCAGACGCGGCTCCCTTTTTTTTTTTAAATTTCGCTTGTGGGCCCCACGGCCTGCACACTGCCGGCTGCCCAACGGTCATTTGATGCTGACCGTCCGATCTGATCTGGACGGTCAGCATTCAAACATAACGGATCCATTTTTTTTTTAAACCAACGAAAAAAAAAACTCTTCTTGGCAGATCTGGGCCGTTGGATTTAATCTGACGGCTCAGATAAAATCCAAACGGGAATATGCTTTAAACCTGTCTTAAAAAATTCAAAAAATTTCCAAAAAATTCTATAAATACCAAAGCACTCTTCTTCATTTTTCACACCAAAAATTTCTGAGATTTCACATATCCATCTTGTTGTTTCTCCTACCTTGTTCTTATTTCTTCATTTTAGTTCAAAAAATGGGAGAATCGGGTACTAATTGGAACACCGCGGAGGAAGTTCAATTGTGCGAGTCTTGGGCGCGTGTCACCGTATGCCCGATCACCGGCAATGCTCAAACCCTTCCAAGGTTATGGCAAAAGGTACGTGAAGATTATGTGGAAAATTGGTCCGGTCCAACTGCGGTACGAACTCCGATCGCTCTCCAATCTCATTTCAAACCTTTGAAAAAACTTCTCAAACAGTGGCATAATGCAAAACTTCAAGCTCGTCATCATAGACCAAGCGGCACCAATCAATTGGATGAGGTAATATAATATAGTGTGATTTAATTATTTATATCCCATTATTTTTTATATCTCATTATTTATATCCCATTATTTTTTATATCTCATTATAGTGTGATTTTTTATTTTTTTAACAATCATTTATATCCCATTATAACATTTTCAATTTTTTTAGGCCCGTCAAATTCAATTGGAATTCATTAGAACAACTAATAAGCAATTTGTAAATGAGGAATGTTGGGACGCGGTGAAGGATCACCCTTATTTTAAAGATCCACCAACGGCTCCCGTCTCTCCTTTTGTTTATCCGACGGTAAGTCTTGATGAAACCGAGACACCAATTGATTTGGATACTGATGTAGGTTTGGATACTCCTACTAGCTCTGTTGGAAGGCCTATGGGACAAAAGGCTGCAAAAGAAGCAAAGAGGAAAGGAAAGAATAAAGAATTGGGAAGTGATGTGGCCCTTGCAATTTTAGCCATTAATGAGAGCAACAAAAAATCCATGGAGCTTCTGCAGAAAAGAGACGAGGAACGCCGAGCAGAAGCTTTGAAAATATATCAGTTTGAAGAGGCGAAAGAGGATGCAAGGATCATGGCCATGAAGACTAGTGATTTTTCCCCGGACTCAAGAGAGTGGTACAAAAAGTTGAAGAGCAACATCATGAAAAAAACCAATCCGAATGCGGATTGTTATAGACCTCTTTTTCAAGAACCACAATCCCCACAATAGAATGTTGTAGTGTTTTAAATTTTATTTTTCTTGTATTGCTAGGCTTGGATTGTCTTTTATGTATCTTAAATTTCATGAAATAAAAGTTGAATGTTATTAATAAATATTGTGTACGTAACAAAAGTATACAATGTATTTTATACAAATTGAAACATAAACCTTTATGTTTGAAACAAAAGCACACATACCTTTATTATTGAAACATGATCACACAAACAAAAGCACACAAATTAAAATTACAAGCCAAAGCACACATACAAAACAAATACAAATGATCCAAATCATTTGTTAATATGGATGACCAAGTCATCTTGCAAGGCCTTGTGGAGGTACGCAGAATGTAATTGGAAGTCACGATCTAAGAAAGCCGGAAGACTTTCTCCATCCCTCAAAACCGGTTCATGACGAATAACATTTCCGTTTAAATCCACCGGCCTATCATAAACGCTTGCCAATAATGGATGCATGTTATCATCTTCATTAGGCTCCACAAACTCTTCTTCCACAAACTCATCTTCCACAATCATGTTATGAAGAATGATACAACTTACCATGATGGTACGCAGATCTTCCAACTTGAACAAGTTAGCACCGTGACGAAGTATAGCCCACCGAGCTTGGAGGATACCAAAACACCGCTCAACATCTTTTCGATAAGACTCTTGCATTTTGCTAAAGTGTGCCTCATCTGCATTCCTGGGTTTGGATATTGATTTCACAAACGTCTGCCACCTCGGGTAGATTCCATCTGCAAGGTAATACCCAGTTGTGTATGTGTTATCATTGACCTTAAAGCATACCTCAGGAGCACTTCCGTTTATAACTCTCGCGAAGACGTTGGACGCACCGAGAACATTTAGGTCATTTTGAGCTCCTGGGGTACCGAAGAAGGCATGCCATATATGTGTGTCATACGAGGCCACTGCTTCAAGAATAACCGTTGGGTAGCCTTTGCGGCTTGAGAATGCTCCAGACCACCCCTTTGGACAATTCTTCCACTTCCAGTGCATGCAGTCGATGCTCCCAATCATGCCCGGAAAACCGCGTTGTTGCCCCTTCAGCAGAAGCCTGCGCAAGTCAGCGGCATTGGGAGCACGAAGATACCAATCACCGTATAGATACTCCACCTGGGCACAAAATTTCTTCAAACATTTTAGGCCCGTAGATGCCCCCATCCTAGTGAATTCATCGCATTGATCAGCTCCAACACCATATGCAAGCATTCGAAGAGCACCTGTCATTTTTTGTTCCGGGAACAATCCCAACTTCCCAGTGGCGTCCGGTTTTTGCCCCCAAAAAACATCAAAATTGCAAAGGTCCCCCATAATACGGTTAAATAAAGTTCTTTGCATTCTATAACGCTGACGGAAAATTACATTGCCGTACACTGGACGTTCGACAAAGTAATCCTCCATCATGTTATTACCTCTTGATTCCCGGTGTCTTTCGACATTAGGGGCACGACCGGGGCGTGAACCACGACCTTCGGGAGTCTCCATTGAATGATACGCTCCGAGAATTGCAGATGCTTGAGCATTGTTGGCTTGAATTTGCTGAATGTGTTCTTCATCTTCTTCATCCCTGATCCTCAAATAATTTCTCAAAGCATCCATAGAAAATATGACAAATGAAATGGATTTTTCTATCTGAAAATGGAGGGAAGAGATTAATGGGAGGAATGTGTGAGAAGAGAGTGAAGTACCGGCCTTATTTATTGACTTTTGTGGAAGATAAAAAGTTATCGTGATTACACGTGGCGTGTACCAATTGGTTGAAAATCTTATCGAAAATCGTTAAGATAACGAATCTTGCAATGGACACGTGTTCCTCACCAATTGGTTGAAAATCTATTCGGAAATGTCAGATATTTTTGGCTGAAAGATAACGATATTGAGGGTGACACGTGGCGTACGTACATTGGTTTGCCATATTCTTATCGAAAATGCACGTCATTCGAAATTAATTATATGATTTTTTTTAAATATTCAATTTGGTTAATTATTCACCAATAATGTTAAATCATTAAGTACTTAACAAAACCTAAAAAATATATTAAATATAAATTGAATGAATAGTAATTAGTCTTCGAATTGATCTCATTGCTGCATTGTCAAACCAAGGACCAAGGACCAATTCAGATGAATAGTGTATTGACCTGGGTGGAAAATTGACCCTCCCCTCCCCAAATGGGTCCATTTGCTCTTACGGCCGGATTGAGCTTGAGATATTAAGCCTAAATCTGATCCACAGACCGACGGACGGGCCTATTACGGCCTCCGCGGGTCAAATAATAAGGCCTACTGGCACGTATCTCAGGCTGATTCGTAATCTCTGTCGTTCAGTAACAGCTCCTGAAAATCGAATAGAAAAGAAAGAAAGGTCAAAACGAATAAAGTAAAACTCTTGTCCTTCTCTTTCGTCGTCCTCCGCTCCTCAAAAAGAAGATGGCTTTCGCTTCCTTCTTCCCTGATGGAGTGGGTTGGAAATGGCGACCATGTGAAGCCTGTCAGATAATACTAACCCCTCCCAGACCCACCAAACCCTATCACCACAGCTAAAGGCCAAACCACCCGATGCATCATCATTCATAGCAAAAAAAGAAAAGAAAACTGAAAGCCAGGAATCGAAAATATCACTCCCCAAAATTGCATAGTGCCTATTTTTATGCCCTTGGTCCCCCTTCTAATCTTTTCACCCCTCTCATCTCTCACTCAATCAAGAGCTCCAAAATATCCACCAAGCTCCCATTTTTACAGTTTGCGTACCTGGACATCGTCATTACTCATTATCTCCTCCACAGCTCATATCTGAGGCTGAAACACACAGACTGGGAGTTGAGGCACAGCTCATTTCTGGTCACGCTCACTCTCACTCTCACTCTTACGCTTCAGCTCATTCCTGCACAAAAATGGACTCCTCTAGCTCAAAATTCTTCTTCATTCTTCAAATTTCAGGTACTACACACTAAAAAAAGCAAAACCCAACTCCTTAAACTCCCATTTTCGTTTGGAAGTTTCAATCTTTACTACATATCTGTAAGCTAACTAGAACTCTTATTTGTGTGTGTGCTTTTTTTTGGAAGTGCTTGTGTACTGTGGAGTGTTGGTGAACTCAATCGGAATCAACTACGGCCAAATCGCAAACAACTTACCTACACCAGACGCCGTAGTGCCCTTAGCAAAGTCCATCGGCATCACAAGAATCAAGCTCTACGACGCTGACCCCAAAGTCCTCAAGGCCTTCGCCAACACCGGAATCGAGTTCACCGTCTGCTTACCCAACGAGTATCTCGCCAAAGTCCAAGATCCGGGTCAAGCCCAAGAATGGGTCAAGACCAATATCCAAGCCTACTTACCGTCCACCAAAATCACCTCCATTTTCGTCGGCAACGAAGTCCTCACCTTCAACGACACGTCGTTGACCGGAAACCTCCTCCCGGCGATGGAAAGCATCCACGCCGCATTAGTCGCCGTGAATCTCGACAAGCAAGTCTTTGTCACCACCGCACACTCCCTCTCCGTTCTCGAGACCTCTTTCCCGCCCTCCGCCGGCACCTTCCGCCGTGACCTGAAAAACTGCATAGCTCCGATCCTCGATTTCCACTCCAAAACCGGATCTCCGTTTCTCATCAACGCTTATCCTTACTTCGCCTACAAATCAAACCCTAAGCAAGTTCCATTAGACTACGTCCTCTTCCAGCCCAACGCCGGGTCGCTAGATCCGGCGACGAATCTCCACTACGACAACATGCTCTTCGCTCAGATCGACGCCGTCTACGCCGCCCTAGGCTCGCTCGGCTTCAAGAAGCTTCAAGTTCACATTTCCGAGACCGGTTGGCCTTCCAAAGGCGACGAAGACGAGGCCGGAGCGACGGCGGAGAACGCCAAAAAGTACAACGGGAATCTGATCAAGCTGATCTGTCAGAAGAAAGGTACGCCGTTGAAGCCGAACTCGGATCTGAACATCTACGTGTTCGCTTTGTTCAATGAGAACATGAAACCCGGACCGAGCTCCGAGAGGAACTTCGGGCTTTTGAAACCCGACGGAACTCCGGCGTATTCGCTCGGATTCTCGCTGAACGGTAACTCAGGCAGTAAAGGTAACAGTAGTAGCAGTGGCAGTGGCAACTCGTCCGGGTCGGGTTCGGGTGGGATTAACCCAATTACTGTAGATTCGCCGCCAGATTCTTCCAGTAACGGCTACTTGTCCATTTCCTCCGCCTCCGTCACTGTGAGTGCTACTCCTATTTTACTGGTTGTTTTTACTGTTTTACTGTGTTTACAATGGGGGAGATTGGTTGTCGAGTTCTTGGGTCCCCGCGTGGAATTAAACATTAGTGACGTGCTGTCAAAAACGACTGTCGTTTGGATTTGGCGGTAAAACATTTTGTGAAGTGCTTCTATGCAAATCGAAAATGTGCTTCTCGACAAAGCAATTGTCAAACTGGGTCAAAGAGCGATATCGATTTGCTTAGATACTTTTGTGTTTGTTTTGATTCTGATTAGTGGCTGGTGCTTTCTTATTTACAGGATAGATACCATTTGATTGGTGCCATTTCCATATGGTGGTCACTTCTGTTGTTGATAAAAAACGTCCTCTGAAGTTGGAAAGTAAAAAAGGGTGAGAGCATCCCAAGTGCTCAATCGGAAAGAGTCAGATGTGAATGAAGGGTAGAGAGAAGAAAGAGAGGAAAATAGAAGAGGTTACTTGAGAATTAGGCAAAGGTGAAAGCTTTGTTACTCTCCTATAAGGCTATAACTAAAACCCCCTTTACACTTTTGGCAGCACACAATTGTTAGGCTGGCTTTAACTTTTGCTGTGTTGTCGGCTTTTGCAGGAGAATTATTTTATCTATCCCAATAATTCTAGTCGGTAGGGTTTGCTCATGAGGCTGGAGAGGACCGTAATTCAATATTCATCATCGTTCACAATATAAGAGTAGAGTTTGTTCATAATATAAGAGTACGAGTTTTTTATTTGCAGCGTACCAGTTGTATCTCATTTCATCGGACATAGTGTTTTATGTAGAAACAATGTTTTGCCTTCATCTATTCATTTCATGTTCTTGCTAAAGATTCACTATATTGACTCTGGTTTAGTACGTAGGCGCAAAAGAGATGAATAAATGTTCACGAAGTGTTTACCATTTCAGTAATATATGATCCTCGTTCATTTCATCGTGATTCCGAATGTACCCACAAAATAATTTGTCCGGCCAAGTACAAAATCGTTCACAGGGCCACCTTAAACAAGTAAGCGGAAAACAAACGTAGGACACCTTCGAGAACTTGAATGATTTGCTACTCTTATCAACAAATAAGGTCAAATGGATGTTTACAATAGCCTTTACCAGATTCATTGATAATGAGATGATCAATCTACCAAAATTTCCTGTTCCTAAAAAATATGGATAAAGGACACATTCCTCGTACCAACAATGCTTCTGTCTTGCCCTTGCGTTCTTGGTACCAACAATCTTTGTCCATGCCAATGTGAAAACTATACCATTTGGGTCAAGTCTAAGCACAGTAAGAAGCTTCAAACAGTAAGAAACTTCAAACCTTGTAACAGCAAAATGTGGATGAATCAGGTCCTCAAGAAGTCATGTCAGCCTCTGATGCTTCCCCCTCTCCTGTAGGTGTTCCACTTTTAACTCTTCGATAGAATAGTACATAGGCAGCTGCAGTCTTGATCTCATTTTCAGCAACCGTAGAAACATGACTGTCATCAAAATGGTACCATCTGTTCTCATCAATCAACTGCACAATTGGAAAATAAAATGCCCTAGTTATCAACGCAAAAGTGTCCTAATTTATAGTTTATAAAGGCCATGGTGACCCATAGAACTATGAAACAAGGCTAATATGCGACCATCATCAAGTCAATGACATATGGACCATACCACCTTACTAGAGGTTTTCCTTACCTTTGCATATGCAGTGTAATGCCCACCGCCAAGACCACCATAATGGTTGCTAATGGCATACAGCTCATATAAATAAGGTTTCCCATCCTTGCTCATCACATATTTACTCAAATCAAGATTATGAATTGGAAACGTCACGAAACTGTCAATTTTATTCTTCGAGTATCTGCTGTATGAGAATCGTTTCAAGTGAAAAACCAGAACCTCTGGCAACATCCACAAGTCCAGTTTCTTGGTAGCTTGTCTATGCTCCTTGCACCTTGGGCAGTACCTGTATTACAAAGATCAAGACCACAGGTTAAAGCTCGCATTTTCCTTCCAATCACATCATACGGCCTGAAAATTCATAGTAATGTCATGAGGAAAAGTACAATACCACATATCTGAGGGCCCTAAAGGTTCTTCCTTCAAGAATGCCTCTAAGCATGTGAATAAGGAAATTGCTTCCTGGCGAGTTTTCTTTGCAGTATTGCCAGACTTCTGTACCTCCGGTATATCCTTCAGGTAAGAAGCATCATATAATTTCTCTTCTTTCGGGGTCCAGTCCAGGAAAACCCTTATACCTCTACCAGGTTTTAAGGAAGTAAACTTTTCAAGTGGCTTGCATGTTTGACTTCTTTCATCAAGGGCTAGAAATAGGTGAAAGGATAGTTCCCTGCTAGATGGTTCCTCTATTTCTGTATCATCCATGGACCTCAAACTGTTGCTATTTGATGGTTCGTCAACAGATTCTGAAGTTGAGCCATTTTCTTTGGTGGTATTAAGATTAACAGCTTTCTTCAAAGGGGACAGAGATGTAGAAACTGCTCTTTCTATATCAACTCCATTTATTTGGTCTTCTCCTAGATAGGTGACCAAAGGTGTTCCAAAAAGCTTTCTCTGAACCTTCAAAGGATCCGATGTACATCTGAAAATTGGCAATACTTTGGTCAAAACAGAAATCTTATGATCTATGCCACAAGAGACCAGCTGCCAATGCATACATCAGATGAGAAGAGACGGCTAGCTATATATTTATAGTAAGAAATTAAACTTACTTTTCCTGCCATCGATGCATAATTTCAAGTCTGGTTGTTCCGGCCCCTTTAGTATACCGATAGGCCACAATACGTTCATCAGGCTTTATTGAAGATAAGTGTTCAGAAGGGTTGTCCAAATAGCGATAGACTTTATGCTCATATATCTGAAAGTAAAGGTGTTAGACTACTGTTTTTAATTTTTACCACAAAAGCTTAAATTGTTAGTTAATGTAAGGGACAGTCTACACAAGCTAGGCTAGTGAAAGACATATTACCTCTGCAAGAAGAAGGCTTTCATCACTTTTCAAGCAGCAAGCAGTTGCCAATGCATCAGTAAGATCTTTAATGGAGCGATCTTTTATCAAGGTTACAGTGCACGGCATTGGAAGACCCCCTCCATCACCATAAAGTACAGTCATCGTCATCGACCGAGTGACAGTTGAAGGTAGTGGCACCGACAAATACATAAAAGGATCAAAAGTAATTGAAACCTTGGAGCAGACAGGACATACCAAAGTTGATTTATATTGACCCTGGTAATTTATACACAATCAGTATCCAAAGATAAATCTTTTCCTATCGAAGAATAATAAAATCCTAGTAGTGATATATCATCGAGCTTCAACGAAACCTACTCTTGAAACAAACAAATACGGGGGAAAGCTACGGTGAATTAACACATGTCATGCATCAACTTGTATATTTATTCAAAAAGTTGTAAAATGAATATTTTTCTAGTAATTTTAGTTCAAAAGTAGTAATCACTTAATCAAAAATATTTTTACAACTTTTAGAACAAAATTACTAGTTAAACTACTCATTTTACAACTTTGAGAACTAATTTAAAAATTGATGTATGTCATGTGTTAAAATATACTAGAATTTCCCAACAAATACGGTGATTCTGGAATATATACATAAAAGAAAATAAGGTCTTACGTAAATGAGTCGGAAATGAAAAACAATAAGATGAAAGTTGATGGCTGATATTCTAGATCATTAAAATATGATTAAAAAAATAGTACTATTAAGTAATGCATACTTGGCAAACATCCACAATCAATGAATCATTCCGGGCCTTGTGGTTTTTCCAACACTCCTCTGCAACTTCCTCATCTGGACGACCATCTGAATCCTTTGTTTCAATGTAGGGCTTATTTTTTACACGATTCAGATCTTCATGTAGTCCATCCAGCAAAAATGCAAGAAGTTCCTATTTTACACAATTCGTTTTAATAATGTCACATAAAAATATTATTCTTTATCATACTCACAATAAGTATTGTACTTGTATACTCACAGGCTAGATCTATCTAAGGCAGATACGTGTTTCATTACACAAAAAGCATACACAAGGTTTAAAAATTACAGTCCCAACCTGAGAATCGTGCTGATTATAACCGCTAAACTGAGGAGCAAATCGAGCAAGTTTCCCCTTGAATGCACGTGGTACAATTGTTGTTCTCCCAGAGGACCACAATTTCCTCAGCAATTCACCAAAGGCAAGGGCAAGCTCACCCTACACAGCAACATCATATATTAGAGCTTTTAGGGGATAAGGAGGGCAGACAAGGGAAATTAGATAATACACTTACATGCATTCCTAAAGGATTGTCTGTGTTGATCTCATCAGAGTAATCTTGCAAGAAATAATCAACAAGAGGGGGTGTGTGGACTAAACACTGGAGGGAGCTATTCATAAAGCAAGTATTTCCAAGATTCTGCAATCCTGCCAAGCCTCCCTTATCAACTTTTTTCATTGGATTGTAAACATAAGGTCTGTCATCTGTATCTGTTGATGCTGAACCACCCAAGGTACTTCCCTGAAACACATTTTTACTATAACCCAGTGCATGACCATTTGACAAAGTAGGCCCCCCAGCAATTGACATCGAGTGCGTTGGTTGTACAGTAACCAATGCTAATTCATTTCCAGTTGAATCCATGGAAGTTTGAGAGGAATAGTTTCCATCAGCTTGCACCTCAAGTAGAATCTGTAATAAAAATAAATAAATAAACCAGATAATCATTACACATATAGCAACATAATCATCCCAACTTTCAGCTTGTAAGGTTCTATTCAAAGCATTAAAAGAAGTGAAATTTTCTCCAAACCACTACCACTAAAATGCAAGGGAATATTTAGTTACCATACTATAGCACTAAAGATCTTAATGTCTGAAAATCTACAGAACAGTATTAGCATATATAGTAGCTTTGATTTAGCAGATGAAAAAGAATTATTACAGGTGAAGGTGAACCAGAATGTTCTCTTCGGTATCTGGCCTCTTATATTTGATACAAGGTTAGAATTCACATGCATGAATTTAAGTGTTTTAATCTAAACCTAGAATGTAAATCTAAGGGAACTTATTGTCTGGACTCCGGAAAAGTAAAAAGTATATAAGAAAAGAAAAAAAGATTAACCGTATAATGAATCAATCAATCATCAGTTCAAAACAGAACTCACTTCTTGATCTATTTGCAAGTTCAACTGCTCCAATGTTTTGTTAGAAGCATTCAATAGTGACTGCTTCTCTTTGTTGAAGTAGTCCCAGATACAGACCTGTGATTTAAAATTAGGTGGAAAAAAAAACTGTAAGTTCATTTTAACTTCTCAAATCCAAAATTCAGCAGAGAAAATAAAATTCAAAACAGAAGAGAGAAGGATGTGAAATACCTTTTGTTGCTCTATTCCTCTGATTGCACGCACCTTCTCATAAAGCTGCTGGACAGAAGCCTGAAATAGTTTCATGTTGTCAGAACTTTCAGTGTCCACATGTATAGTCAAAGTCATTAGATGAGGCTTCCATTATTGACAGCCACAAGCAGATATATTCCCTAAGGAAGGAAATCCCCTAAATTAGATCCCTCAAAGGTATCTATTCATCATTATAAACATCTCAACTGGGCCGGATGGATATCAAGAAACATGACAACAATGCTAGAAAAATCACTGTTTCTCTGAATGACGATAAATGGATAGAACAAATAACTAAAGAAAGTTTGTTCTACCTTTTTGCTTAACCAGATAACTGTCTGGCTGTTGTCTCTTGAATCAATGATCTTAAGACACAGTGGGTAAACCTCCACCATCAAATTCTTAACAACTTCACCCTGAGAAATCATCTTTCTTGGTAATGCTGGACCTCCTTTATACCTGTATAAAGGATGGTGGAAAAACTTTAGCCATTCGCCAATCTGGTATTGCATTTTGACTATCTACCTTGGAGGCCAACCCAGCTACAAAATGAAGTGGGACAATCCTAGAAGCAACAGCATTTGACTGTTAATTACCATTCATAAAGCTTTCCCCACACTTCTTGAGAAACTAAGACATAGTCTTGGTGGTCCATCAGCATTCTACGAAGCTGTAGATCACCTCCCTCGCGTTCTTTTTCAATTATATCAGAGTTGTCAATTGGTCCAGGTCTGCCGACTTTTTTTGAAGAAACCAAGTCCATATGCTGGGATTCAGAATCCCACTTATCATCTAAAGATTCTCCAGTGCCTTGTTCAACATAACTCCTCCAGCTTGAGTACCACCTGCTCAAATAGCATAAACAATCTGCTTAACTAACACGAAAGGTATCCTGATATTGCAACAACAGCCGATAAACTCGAAAGAATAGCTACCAATCTTATGAGTGGTACCACCTATGCGGTGTAGTACAAAAACCTTCTTCACTTTCTTAATAATGACACTTTTCTCGAAGAAAAAAAAATCCCACAATGTATAGAGAATACCTACTTCAGAAGTAAAGTCCATTTACTATACATGCATCTAATAAACTTAGAAATCACTTCAAACCCCAAAGAAGCTGAATTCCCACAACAAAGCAACTAATCCGAGTAAAACTAGCGGTAAAAACAAATATAAATTACTTTCCATATTCATACACAGATTGAAATTCTTGACTAATTCAGGAGGAGAAGAGATCAAAACCTGTTGGAAACAACGTAGAACAAGCTGCCTTCTTTCACATTGGCGGCTTCGGATTGCGAGGTCAAATCGTCAATGATCCGCTTCTCCTCCTCTGGCGTGTGCGGTAAGCAGCTCGCCTCGTTCTCCATCATGAAACCGGAATCCGGAATCGTCATAATCGACACAATGACTCAAAAACTTTACCTACCTAAAATCCAAAACAGGATATTCATTCAGCTAAATCATAACAAATCGAACCACAAAGATCTCGAATTTAAATCGACACAAGTTCAATCTAAATAGGAATCGAGCTAAAACTGACAATCCAGCTTAGAGCAATAGGAAATTGAGCTCGAAGATTAGCGAGAGTGAGATAATGGACGAACCTGGAAGGAAGAGATCGGCGGAGCAGAGAGAGAGAGAATTTAAGAAATGGAAGGTGAGGAAACCCTAGATTGTTGGGGTTGCCGGTAGGTGTGGGGTTAAGTTTAGTGATCCTTGGGAGCCGGAGAGACAAAGGCCAGAGAAATCTCTCACCGTCGTTTTCAACGATCTTCTTTGTTTTTTTTTCTTTTTTTTCTTTTTTGAGTTTTCGTTTTGTATTTAGCTGCGGAGTCTGAAATCAAGAAGCTAGCTTTTATAGGACCGGATGGGAGGCCCAACAACCCGACGATGTGGAAATTGCGCCATAGCAGATTAGCAGATACTTGTGCCATACTCTCTCTTTTTTGAAAGTGAATGATTCATTCAAGGAAGGCAAAGCCCTGTGAAAAGTTACAGAGGGCAGTGTAGATAGATCACTTATGCCACCTAATTCAAGCAATGAAAGAGGACACGGCAAAGAGATAATACAAAAATGCACCAAAAGTGTAGAACTGGTCATAATAAAATGGGGCAAGGACATCCATCATTCATAGTAATCCAACCAATGATGGTAGTGCAGCCCATCACAATTGATCCACCCTCGTATGCTCAAGCTGAGCAGTTGCATCTGCAACTCTATTAGCTTCTTTTGGAATCCCCCTTTAGACAAGGTTGTGGAACACCAAACTAACTCTTCTTATATCTCGGATTAAGGGATAAATACGCCAACAATGTGTCTACCTTTCATCCATAATTACCTCATAAAGAACCCATGAGTCAGTTTCAAAGATAATGTTATCCGACCCCATCTCTTTAGCTAGGTCCAATCCTTCGTTGACTACGATCGTTTCGCCAACCAGTGCAGATGCACAGTCAATCTGCACGGATAGTCCACCGAGAGTATGACCATTTGTGTCCCTAATCACCACTCCAACCCCACCGCGTAGACTATCTAGGAGAAACTTCTCTTGGGAACCCCCTCTTTGGGGTTACGTGAAGATAAATGTCGATGCACACTGGGAGGGGGGCAATGGCACCCATCATTCCTGAGTACTCCAACCTATGATGGTAGTGGCCTTGCAGCCCATCGCAATCGATCCACCCTTATATACTCAAGCTGAGCAGCTGCATCTGCAACTCTATTAGCTTCTCTTGGAATCCCCCTTCAGACAAGGTTGTGGAACACCAAACTAACTCTTCTTATATCTCGGATTAAGGGATATACGCCAACAATGTGCCTTCCTTTCATCCATAAGTACCTCATAAAGAACCTGAGAATCAATTTCAAAGATAATATTATCCAACCCCATCTCTTTATCTAGGTCCAATCCTTTGTTGACTGCGATCGTTTCGCTAACCAGTGCAGATGCACAGTCAATCTGCATGGATAGTCCACTAAGAGTATGACCATTTTTGTCCATAATCACCACTCCAACCCCACCATGTAGACTAGCTGGTGACCAGTGTGCATCGACATTTATCTTCACTTAATCCCAAAGAGGGGGTTCCCAATAGAAGTTTCTCCTATATTGACTAGGGGAAATCACAACAGAAGTGTGTTTAATAAACTTCATAATTGCCTCATTTGCTCTTCATATCACACAACTAGGTGATGGAGGTTTGCCTCTGAAAATGTAATCGCATTTGGAGGTTAAGGCAAAGCTCCTCTCATCCTTTTCAAGTGTGAGATTTGCCATCGACGAAAACCAATTAGCAAAGGTTGTGATAGCTTCTAGTTTAATAATAGCACCAAGGTTAGAGCCAAACCATACAACCCTCACCCAATTGCAGAGAAGTAAGCATGCTCAATAGATTCCTCTTGCTTACCACATATCCTGCAATCAGAGGAAGGGCTAATATGTCTTCGGAAAAAATTCAAGCTGCAAGAGAGAGAGAGTTCGTAAGACATCTCCATAAAAACATTCTGATTTTGGGGAGGGTTTTAATACTTCAGATGCAGCTCCACAAGTTAGGATCAATAGAAGCCGAGCTGTGATTAGAGAGGGGAAGATTGGTATAGGAGTATCCATGTTGTCTGTAGTACCCAGACTTCACCGCATAGCCTCCATGCTTAGTCCAGAGCCATATTAATCTGTCAGCATCCCCATCACCATCAAGTTGCATCTTCAAGATTAAGTTGCGAGTGTTGGCATCAATGAGGTGCTCAAAAAGTTCAATCTTCCATCTCCCTTGTTGAAAGTCAATAATATCAGACACCATCAAGGGGGGTGACTCCTCCAACTTTCTAACAGGGACAATTTTTTCACCCAGATCATCAACCTAAGTGTCTTCCCATACGCGCACCATGTCACCATTCAAGACTTGCCACTTAGCTCCCTTAGCAATTAAGTCCCTGGCCCTTAAAACACTAGACCATCCTCATGAAGCACGATTCCCTTTTACCGCAGTCATGAAATCTCCCCTAGGAAAGTATTGAGCTTTTAACACTTTAACCAGGAGAGAGCTCGGATCATGTATGATGTGCCAAGCTTGTTTTTCTACAAGTGCAAGATTGAAAGAAGATAAATCCTTGAACCCTAGACCCTCCCTCCTTTTTAGTTTTTTCAAGGTATTTCCAGCTCCTCTAGTGTATGCAATTTCCAGTATCATTCGTTCCCTACCAAAAGTTTCTTATTAAAGCATTTAACTCAGCACAGAAGGTGGTAGGGTAGAGGAAGCAGGACATAGAGTACGGGGGAACCGCCATTGCTATTGACTTAATGAGAGTCTCTCTTCCTGCAACAGAAAGAGTGTGTTGCTTCCAACCCTCAATTTTCCTAAGCATCCTCTCCTTAATGAACCCAATAGCCTTCTTTTTTGACCTTCCCCACAACATAGACAATCCCAGATAAGTTCCAGGGTTGTTGGTAGCAGGGACCCGAAGTAAAAGATTCATAAGATGTTGCATTTGCAATGGTGTATTGAGAGTGAAGTAGAGGATAGACTTAGCGTAATTAATGGCTTGACTAGATGCCATGCAGTACGTATCCATGAGCTTAATAAAATTCTTGCAATTAGATAGAGAGGCATGGATAAAGTAAAGAGCATTGTCTACAAAGAAGAGGTGAGATAGAGTAGACACTGATTGCTAATCTTAACTCTCTTGATCCATTTATCTTCAATAGCCTTTTGAATATGCAGAGATAGGACCTCACTAACTATAAGAAAATGGTAGGGAGAAAAGGGGGTCTCCCTGCCTAAGATCAAGTTAAGGTTTGAAGAAGCAACTGGGTTTCCCATTCAAAACTACCGAGTAGCTGACAGTCTTCACACACAGCATAATAAGATCAACCCAGCAGCTGTTAAAACCAAACCTCAAGAGAATCTCCTATAAAAAATCTCACTCGACACGATCATATGTCTTCATCATGTCAAGCTTCAAACCCATCTCAATCTTGCCACTATGCTTCTTCGTCTCGAGGTAATGAAAGACCTCATGAGCCACAAGAATATTATCATGAATCAGCCTACCCTCAACAAAGGCATTCTGTTTAAAAGAGATTAAACCAGGCAAGATCAGTTTGAGTCTGTTGGTCAATAACTTGGACAAAATCTTGTATGAGTTATTGCAAAGGCTAATGAGGCAAAATTGAGATGTGGTTTCAGGGTTTGGAACTTTAGGGATCAACACAATACGTGTCCTATTAATCTTCTCAACAACCACCTTGCCATGTATAAAGTCATTTGTTGTGGCCTTCACTATCCCATTCACAACCTCCCAGCACTTATGATAAAAAATGTCAGGATATCCATCTGGACTAGGGGCTTTTAAGGCGCCTAATTGAAAAGTCGCATCTCTAACCTCCTCAAATGAAAAGGAGCAAGAAGCATTTGGTTGTCCACCCTAGTTACCACAGTTTTAACTCCATCAAAAGCATCAAGTGAACTCCTGCAACCACTAGTCTCAAAGACACTCATAAAATCCTCTTCAAAAGTCCTCCCTAATATCACCTTCCCCAACATACCACACATCACCATCAACCCTAATCTTCATAATCTTGTTTCGTTACCTTTTATGGATAGTAGTTAGATGAAAGAACCTCGAATTTGAATCCCTTAGATTAAGCCAGCTAATCCAAGAGCATTGATGTTAGTATTTCTCATCAATGGTCCAGAGGTCATTGAGCTTAGCAATGAGCTCCACCTGTCTATCCATCTGGTCGCTCTCATTTCGTTCCTGTAGCTGGTTGAGATCCTCCATACATCTCATAATCTCAAGACGATTATTAGGGAAGCTTTGTCTTGGCTAATCACATGCTTAGAGAGTCTAAGGTTAGGGTTAGGAGCATGACTTTTCTCTTTTATCTTCTTAATACGCTTGGGACCAGTAGTATCTAAGGAGACCGGTTGTGCAACACTACGTTTTCTCTTCTAGCTTGCAATTGGCTCTTCAGCTAGTTCCGTTAAGGTAGTTGTGGGGGGTCTAGGGCTAGGCTCCAACATTTTGTTGAATGGGACAGGTACAACATGTTCCTCCTGTTCAGTATATTCAGGAAAAGGAAAACGGGGATTACCCTTTAAAAAAATTAGCTTTTGTTTTAAAAGCTACGGTGGAATTACTTTAGGGTCGGCCCATATTCGATTTTTCAGTGAGAGCCCATTTTAGCGCTGTAGTCACACTCCCGTTGATATAAAAAGCTCCGTTAACGGGTTGCCACGACAAAAATATGACGCCTGGTTGCTTAATCGAGGAGGACTTGGGAGTGGTGCAAAAAGAGGATCAATGGCCTCATCCCCAGGCGCAACTGGAACTAACTTGATCACTCTGAAGGGACCCCTTGGCATGTCGCAATCATAGGCACACAATTCAACTCCCACCTGGGAAGCATTCAAATTTGGCTTACTTTTCCAGCCAGATTCACCTTGAATTCTGGTAACAAGAATGTACAGGAATTCAATAGGCATGTTCGGTTGCGTAAACCCCGTACGATACAGCAGCTCCGCCACCAGATTAGAATCATAAACAATACCAAGTTTGGTAACCAAAGGATTCACCTGGTGTTGACAGTCAGAGATTATATGCCCTAGCCTGCCCGCATCTGTAAGAGAATTTCTTCAAGCCTTCATACTTCAAGAACACCTTGGCCATGTTCCCCTCCCCCTTAGGAAAGTTGCAGAAGGTTGCCAGTGGCTTGAAAGTATTAAAATCAACCCTCATGCGAAAGTAACCACAATGACCAATAAAGCAACAACAGTAGGGTTTTCAACGTCAAGAACAGCTCCCAGATGCTCGCCCAACTTCCTACCATTGGTTTTTGGTAGGACTGGGCTTCCAAACCGAAAAACCGAACCGAATGGGCCGAAAACTGAAGCCCGAACCGAACAGATCAGCCCAAATCTCGGCCCAAAACCGAATGGCTTTATTTCGGTACGGTTCGGTACCATACAGAAACCGAACCGAAAATTAATCAAAACCGAAACGATTACGTGTCTCCCATCTACCGTCCTGAACTCGATATCCACATTACAAACCCTACACCTTCCCTTACTGAATCTCTCCCACTTGATCCAAGTATATAAGCTGAAACGAAAACCTGATACCCTAACCTAATCACACCCTCACGGCCTCGCCCTCTCGTTCTCGCCTCATTTCTTTCATCTCTCTCTTTGTCTCTCAGACTCAGTCCAAAATACAGCAGAGAAACCCTAACAGCCCAGATGACGACAACGGCCCAGACGACGGCACACAACCCAATCGACGCCGTACCACCTCAATCGACGCTTCCGCTTTTGATTTCTCAGCCTCAAACAGTCAAGCCCTAGGTTGAGATTCAGTCACACACAGCCTCAATCGACGACGCACAGCCTCAAACGAGCGTCGCCGCTGCCTCAATCGACGTTGTTCAGACGTTGACCCTCAAGGCCTCACCGATCTCCGAACACCTCTCGACCAAACCCTCACAGCCTCATCAATCTCTGATATGCTAGCCTCATCGATCTCCGATCTCTTCTCGATAGCAGTTGCATGTCATCTCCGATCTGCTAGCCTCACCGATCTCCGATCTCTTCTCGATCGTAGTTGCATGTCATCTCTGATCTGCTAGCCTCACCGATCTTCTATCTCTTCTCTATCACAGTTGCATGTCATCTCTGATCTGCTAGCCTCACCGATCTGATCTTCAAGGGTAGGCTTAGCCTCTCTCTCACAGTCTCATTGTCTCTCAAAAAATTTCATTTTTAATTAGTTTTCATTTTTTTGCTTTGAAAATAGAATTTCACTTCTCACTGCCTTGGTTGTTTTGAACTGAAAATAGAGTTTTCATTTTTTTTGTTTTGAAACTTGAAGCAAAACTAATTAGGTATAGCTTGGTATATTGGATAAAGCATACACCCAGCCAGGCATGCATGAGGCTGTCATTGCACACCGATTGTCCTCTGCTCCCGTACCAAGCTTTGATTTTTGTTAAAATGAACTAAAAATCTGAAAGTTTAATGTTTAATTAAGTTGCATGTTGTGATTGAATTGAACTGAAAATGTTGTAAACTGATCCTAGTTGTTTACTTTAGCGAGACATGAAAAAATAGGCCCTGGATAACTGGATTTATAGAAAAAGTAGGCTGTGAAGCAAGTGAAGCAATTCAAGTGGCCTGAATCCTGAAGGTACAGTGTCAAACACTGTTAATTTTTCATTTTTTTGCTTTGGTTGTACTTTGTGATTGTTTTGAACTGAAAATGGAATGAATCGAATGATAGTTTTGAACTGAATAAGCATGTTTTGAAACTTGTGAATTTGTGATGCATGTTTTGAAACTTGTGAGATGTGATGCATGTTTCTAAGTTTCTTGGTATATTGGATTAGGCATACACCCGACCAGGCATGCAAGAGGCTTCCATTGCACACCAATTGTCCTTGCTCCCGTACCAAGATTAGTTTTTTAAAAATGAACTGAAAATCTGAAATGGTTTGTGTTAATTGAGTTGCATGTTATAGGTGGAACTGAACTGAAATGATTCTATTTTAATAAGTGAATTGGAACTAAAGCAAAACTAATTAGGTATAGCTTGGTATATTGGATAAAGCATACACCCGATCAGGCATGCATGAGGCTGCCATTGCACACCGATTGTCCTCTGCTCCCGTACCAAGCTTAGATTTTTGTTAAAATGAACTGAAAATATGAAAGTTTAATGTTTAATTGAGTTGCATGTTGTGATTAAATTGAACTGAAAAGGTTGTAAACTGATCCTAGTTGTTTACTTTTGCGAGACATGGAAAATAGGCTCTAGAGAACTGGATTTGTAGAAGAAGTAGGCTATGAAGCAAGTGAAGCAATTCAAGTGGCCTAAACCCTGAAGGTATAGTGTCAAACACTATTTATTTTTTATTTTTTTTGCTTTGGTTGTACTTTGTGATTGTTTTGAACTGAAAATGGAATGATAGTTTTGAACTGTTAATTAACATGTAGGCCTTGTCTTTTTTATAACCTACTGACTTGTTCTTTTTTTTCTGTACAGGTAGGACTATCACAAGCTAAGAGACTGGCCTAAGGGAAGTTTTGAACTATGACTAAGATCAGTGTAAGTTTTTGCATTTGAAGTGATATTGTGTTTATTTTATTGTGTAACATATGATCTCCAATTTGTAATTTTAGGTTTTTAACTAGTTTTCTTTTCTGTCACAGTTGAAAAATATTAAGAAGAAAATAGGAGGAGTCCCTGAAACCAGTAAGGTTCATGCTCCAAGTGGGAATGCTTTGTCAATTGGAACCACTCCAGCTCTAGTAGCTGAAGCTGAGGCTGCTGCATCTTTTGTAAGTCCAGACTGTTTCGAATCTAAGAAACATAGTTTGGTGTGGGATCATTTCAAAGAGTATAATGTTATTAGGGTTGTTAAGTGTAAATGGAAACCTGATCAAACCATATCTGAAAAGAGAGTTAAATGCAAATATTGTCCTAAGGGTAGTTTAGGAGATTATGTTGCGAATAGTACAAAGAATGGAACTGGATGGATGAATAAACACATAAAATAAAGATGTTGGTATTATAAAGGAAGGCAGAATGTTGATAAAAAATAGAAGACTTTGGTTGGGGATAAAATTAAGGGTAATAGGCTGAAGACTCATATTTTTAACCCTAAAGAAGTTATGCAAGCCTGTGTTGAAATGGTTGTTGTTGATGAATTGCCTTTTAGCTTTGTTGAGAAATTGGGTTTTAGGGGTTTTTGTAGAGTTGCTGCTCCTGATTTTACAGTTCCATGTAGAAGAACTCTCCATAGAAATTATTTGAATCTGTATGAAAGTAAGAGGAAAGACCTTAATAAGAGTTTACTCAAGTATAGAGTTTGTCTAACCACCAATACTTAGACAAGTGTTCAAAAAATTAATTACATGGTGCTTACTGGACATTTTATTGATAAGAAGTGGGTAATGCATAAGAGGATCATTAATTTTATCACTATCCATAATCATGGTGGGAGTTCAATAGGAAACCTGATTGAGGAATGCTTGCTTAAGTGGGGTATTACTAAGGTTCTCATCATAACTGTGGATAATGCAGCTGCTAATAAGTGTGCTATTGAGTATGTTAGGGCTAGATTGAATAGAATTAAGGATTCTCAAGCTATCTAGGATGGTAAACATATGCATGTTAGGTGTGCTGCCCACATATGCAACTTGATTGTCGGAACTGGTTTAAAGAAGTTAAATAAGGGTGTCTTGGAAATTAGAAATGTTGTTAAGTTTGTCCGGTCCTCTACCCATAGGTTAGATATCTTCAAAAATAGCATAGCAAAAGAAAATATACCTTGTAGAGGGCTGGCTGTGATGGATGTTCCGACAAGATGGAACTCCACATACCTAATGTTGGAAGCAGCCCTGAAGTTCAAGGTTGCTTTCATTAGAATGGTGAAGGATGAAGAATGCTATAAAGCATACTTTACGGAGCCGGATGAAGAGTTTGATGAGGAAGGTAACCTGATTCCTCATCTGCCAAATGCTAGAGGAAAGTGTGGGCCTCCTTGTGATGAAGATTGGGATAATGCGGAGGAGTTTGTGGTGTTCCTCAAGGTTTTTTATGAGGTGACAGTGAGAGTTAGTGCATCTACACACCCTACAGTGCACTCCACCTACCCTGATGTGATGGCCATCGATGCGGAGATCAATAAGCTGATTTTGGAACCTGAAATGATACGAGGTGCTACTGCCGTAAAGAGGGTGATGAATGATATGGCTGGTGACATGCTGAAGAAGCTTAACAAGTATTTTGGATCAAAGGCTGAGGTGAATCCTTTCATCCAACTAGGTTTGATTCTTGATCTGAGATTCAAGCTTGTTCACTTGGTGCATCTGTTTCAAATTGATGGGAAAGATGAGGTGGAGATTGATGCAGACACAAAGAAGGCAAATAAGTTCTTCATGGATTTATATGCACAATATGTGGAGCCAGTAGACATTCAAGCAACTGTGAGCAAGGCTAATCTGCTAAGGGCAACTACTAGCAGCAGGGCAGCCCTCACTGGTTTCAGATCCTCCCTTATTGGTAAATGGAAGAAGATAGTGTCTTTGGCAAATGAGTCTGGGCCTATCCATGAAGTAGATAGATATTTGGATGATGATCTTGAGCCGGTATGTGAGAATGGTGAGCAGTATCCAATTCTGGATTGGTGGAGGGTGAATGGTGTCAAGTATTATGTGGTGGTAAGAATTGCTAGGGATGTACTGGTTATACAAGTGAGCACAGTGGCTTCAGAGAGTGCTTTTAGCACAGGTGGGAGAGTCAACGACAATTTTATGAGCTCATTGACTCCTAAGTCTGTAGAGGGATTGATCTGTCTTCAAAGTTGTCTTAGGAGAAATGAAGTAGATGATAATGATGATGATATTCCAAGCATTAGGGCTACTGAGATATATGAGGCATGTGAAAAAGATTAACTGACTTAACTCACTTAACTGCTTTTGTGAAACTGTGTCATTTTGATTATGTCTGCATTTACTTGCATTTTGATTCTGTCTGCATTTGTGACTTGCATTTTGTTTCTGCATTTGTGAACTTGCATTTTGAATCTGTGCATCTGTGAACTGTAATGTATATCAGTATATAAGTTTATGCTTGTAAATTTGCAGAGCACATTACACAGCTGGGAAGTACCACAGAAATTGGACTTGGAGCCAGTGCCAGTGCTAGTGGAGTTTTTGAAACTGGAGATGAATGCTCTAGTTGAATTTGAGACTGTATTTATGCTAAATTTGACTGTAATTCCATTTTTTGCATTTTGGACTATAATTCTATGAACTGCAATGACTGTAATTCTATGAACTGTATCTGGGACTGTTTGGACTGTAATATCTAGGAATGTTTGGACTGTTAGGACTGTTAGTATATGTAGTTAGTATCTGTTTGGACTGTTAGTATTTGTTTGGACTGTTAGTATCTATAGTATCTGTAGTTAGTTCTGAATTCAACATGAACTGTACTTGGTTTTAATTGTATTTAGATCTGCATATTTGAACTTGAAATGTACTTGGTTTATGTGTACATAGTTATGCATATTTGAACCTGAAATGTACTTGATTTAGGTGTACTTGATTTTGAAATGTAAAAACTCTAATTAGACTTGGTGTACCTGAAATATGAAATAAGTCAAATAATAGATTTGGACCATTTTGTAAACGAGACCGTACCGAATTGGGCCGAACCGAACCAAAATTTTTCGGTTCCAGTCCATTTAGTCCAGATGGCTAGAACCGAACCGAACCGAACCGAACCAATTATTATTTCGATTTCGATTTCGGATCAGGTCCAATCCCGAACCGATCCGACCCGAGCCCAATTGTAGTTTTTGGTGATACCCTTAGGGACACCATGCCCTTGTATCCAGAATGTGGCTCGGTTAGGCTCGATGTCGTCAATGGCATGGTGAGGAGGCCATAGTTTGACAGTGAAACAGTACCCACGCATTTTCCAGGGCTCTGTGTAATCAGCTTCTTCGCCAGTTTCTCTGAGCCAACCGTAATGGAAAAAACATTCTTTTTTAGGGGGATGATACGGATCTGGCCAGAGTGCCTCCACATATCCTGTAACGTGGCTTTTGTTCCCTCTAGACTCATGTCATTGTCTGCTATCAAAATCCCCAACAGATCCATACCATATTGCAAATCAAGTAGATCTACATCGTTCTCGAAGTTGACCGACATAGCCTCAATGATGCCCTCATTCTCATACGGAATCTCCTCTTCTTCAACTCTTGACGTAGATGCCATGGCCGGAGAAGCAGAAAGAGGCCCCTTGTAACTACAGCTCACACAGAAAGGAGAGATAAGTTGAGACAAAGCTCAGATAAAAGAAACTATCCCCACCTACCAGCACAAAAGTACAGTAGGGGGCAGTAAATGGTATTCTGGCAGACAAGCTGCAAATAGAACAAACTAATTAGTTCCTTAATAAGAGACAGATTTGTCAGCTCCCATGAATATCAGATTTGGTGGGGTTAGCAATAACTCTTAAGAGCTGTAGTAACACAGTAGTGACTTCCTTCTCTTTGGTAGTTTCGAATCCCCGGGAGGATGAAACAAAGCACAGAGAAGTGAATTCAGACTCACGGAAGGCCTTGAGAAAAACTACTACTTTCGTAGTACAAGCAGGTAAGAGAGATGAATCCAAGAGTTCCAAATCTGAAGCAGATCAGGGAGTGCAAAGGGAAGAGATCTGTACTTGGGCTTGTTGAATGAGAAGGGAAGCAGGGAGTGTGGGAAAAGTTTTAAGCCAAAAGCTATTTTCTACAGAGAAGGGAGACATTCTCTCTCTAGAACAAGTTAATGAAAGCCTTTGGTAGTTTACCAACATCATTTGACATTAAATTGATATTCCCAGTTTCCTGAGCAAGGGCTGACCCTGAAATGCCCATTGAGATACCAACATCGGCTGTGGCTAAAGCAGGGGCATCATTAGCAGCCATACTTGATTCTATTCATTTCTTTGTTTCTTGGAATGGAATATTCTCTCATTTTCTCGTTCCAAGTTTCTAACAGTATTAGTATTAGGGTACACGCAGATGTTTTTCAAGGACAGAAATTAAGTCATTGATAATGCAAAGATTTAATTTCTAGACTTTCTAAGCTCATAGGTGAATCCATCGGCGCCTATGAAATACTCTAATTCTGCATTGTTTTGAATCAAAATCACTATCATCCATCGTTCAAATGAAATATGAACTTCGTCAAATATCGAGCAAATTATTTCTTCACATTCAGACATAACTTCCGGCAAGCATGTCTGATTCAAATTGATCAGATTAGTACAACCTTAAATTTGGACACTAGAATCCAAATCGTTATTTTACTTGTCAATCACTGTTTATCAAAGATGTCTCGTAGATGAGCACGACAAAAGGAAAAGTATAATCTATAAGCTAAACTCTTCCTCACAAATTAACTTAATGAATACGATGAAGTTTTGTAGAGATCAGGTGCAGCCTGCCTAAAGTTTTACTGAATCAAATTGAATCACTACCTACATAAGCAAAAGGTGACCCATAAATATACATTACTATGTACACACTATTATTACACTTTTCCGGTGACGGCCGTAGTCCCATATATCCAGTGCCCTAGAATAGTTAGATGGTAAAAAAAACAGCTCATCTAGACTTTCAGAGAAGACAGAGACCAAACACTGCACAGTCAACTTTCCCCAGTCTCCTCTGAACTCGAAGAGGCCTCACTTCCAAGACCAGCTCCACCTCCCTGAATATCATCCTCGGACACAGTACCCTCAGTGGAATTTGAAAATGACGGTCCAACATCATCATCGCTGAGCATATCTGCTTTCCGTTTCTCCCTGACATCCTTTATTCCTCTTCCTTGAAGAGCCAGTCTTCTGCGCTTTCGAGCTTTTCTCTTGCCCTTTGGAAAGTCCTCTCTCTGTGTCTCGATGCTTTTACCTTCCAACTCCTTTGGATTGTCCCCCTTGCCATATTCATTATCCTCTGAATCGTCAGCATCAGGTTTTCGCTTTTTCCTAGGGTTTGTCTGCCACAGAATGATTTTGAGATTAGAGGTTACACCAAGGAAACATCATACCTCCCCCGAAATCGGAAGACATTCAAAGCACATATTTTCGGTCCACTGTTTGGTATTTTTATACATTTAATCCACACAGCAGAATTTGTACTAAACAAACACAGATAACATCAAAACTGTTAAATAGTTCGGGACAATACCTTGGGACCACGATCAACTAGTCTGGCCCATTCTTGTCGATTCCGAAGGCAATCCAAAACAGCCTGTGATGGACTTGTATATGCATAACGCTCTCCATTATGCTTTCTCAGATTATGCCAGTGCTGCAAACAGAACAGAAACAAAAGAAAATATTGAGAAGTTGTATTTTACTGTACCAAATTCTGTAGGAAACAACAATTGCACACAGTAGATGGAGCATTTCTAGGAAACAATACCGGCATAACAGCATTGCAGAGCTCCTCATACGACATTCGTCTGCCTTTACTCATGATCTCATTAATCAAGCCTGCATGAAGAAAACAAGGATAAGCTATATTGAACTAAAAGAATTATGTAAAGTAAGAAACCACAGAGAAATTTAAATCTACCTGGTAAAGTCGGATGAACAGGACCAACCACCCCTGTATCATCATCAGATACATTCCTCGGTGAACTGCGTACAGATGACACATTACGATCATTAGCCTCAGCGGATGAAGATGGTCCACTGTTTGCAGTTGGAATGGAGGTAGACGGGATAGTCTTTTTGGATGAAGATGCATTTTCCTCCCTCTTGGTAGCAGCATCCACTGTACTTGCTGCATCTTGTCTCCTATGATCCGAAGAGGATGGTACTGTGTCTATCCTCTTACTTTCATCATCCAGTTCACGGGAACTTCGAGTCCCATCTTTGTATGCATCCCTCACTTTTCTTCTAGACCCCTATATTGTATTACTCATGTTTGTCAGCACGACTCAAAAAATTTGATCACAGGAAGTAGCCTTATTTCAAAATAAAAGAATGGACATATTACTGAATTGTGATCCTTCCCGCTAGAAGAAGACGTCCGTTTTATTAACAAGCTTGAGGCACTAGGAGAAGCATGCTGAGGTAAGCTCGACGCATGACGAGCACGTGGTACACGAGGTACTCTAGGAGAGCTATTAAGTTCTTGATGTAAAAGTAACGCAAGCTGCACAGATCCCCATAAGCTGATTAAGAAAGTTCAAAACAGAAGTGAAAGATTAGATAGATAGAGCAAAATAAATGGAAGAACATGCTCTTACTTCCTCATCACTTAGTTTTGCTTGAGAACTCGATGATGCAGGTGGACAAGCAGGTGGTGGATGATTCTGAGTAGTCTTAGAAGAAGTTGTCTGGTTTGACTTTTCACCTCTGTGCAAAGCACTTGAAGCTGAAGTTTTGTTTTGCCCATGTAAACCTTTCTGACTGGGCAAGGGTCCAGCAGGCTCACTAGAGCCTGAAGGAACTGCAGTATCCCCTTCTGAAAATGTCTTGGAAGAAGAGCGAAGCAATATATCTTTTGATTCTGATGTGGTCCGCTTGGATGCAGAATCATGTGAATTCCTGCTGAAGTGTGAGGTTTTGAGAGAAGAATTTGTGGGGGATCTTAATTGCTCTTTTACTATTTTCCTTGGTATATTGTCCTTGTCATGATCCATGTCCGCAGATGAAGAACGGTCTTTCTTAGTGCTACCCTTACTTTCAGATGTTACTCGTTGCTTGGTAAACGGATTAGAATTCTGAGCATCCCCAGACTTTACGCTCTGAGGAGTGGATGATTTGGGGGTCAAACTGGTGGTGGCTGAAACAGTAGATGGTTTGCCAGTACATGCTACTGTCTTCAACTGACCAGGTGCTGCTGCAGAGTTTAAAATACCGCCTGGTTCTGAAAGCTCTTCTGATAACTTCAAACCATGTTTGACATCTGAAGGACATTTCTGAAGAGTAATTGAATCCTCCAATTCTCCCAATTCTCGTTTAGCCCGGCAATTGCCAGATGTTTCATCACCTGTCCCTTTATGAGAATCACTAACTGATTCCGAATTTCTGTCAGCACCTTGCACCTTATGGTCACTGGACATGGAGATGTTTACTATTACTTTATCAGGTTTATAACTCTCAGACACTTGATCAGCAGACTTGCCCAGATCTTTGGCATCACCGAGAAGAGAAGTCTGAAGATTCAATGGGCTCCAACATTTGTCCTCGTGATCTTCAGTTTTCATATTGGCGGAACGTCGTACAGACCTGTCACCAGTAGGATAGGGGTTCTGATCTGCAACCTCCAGTGTGGTGCTAACATCTTCAGTGGGTGGTTTTACATTCAAAGTATCATCTTCTGTACTATCTCCCTATTGTAAATACCACAAATGTTTAAGTAGTTGGAGTCTAAAGTAAAATTACATAAGAACCTTATGTGCATAGACGAACAACATAGCAAAGAGAAAAAAGTAGAGGAAACACTTGGTAATACGTTTAAACTAACAAATGATACATGCATGCAGGCCAACAAACTAGCATTAAATACTGCCCACTACCCAGCCAATAATGCTGAAACATAAATCTATAGGTACAAAGAGAGAATAATTGCTGATTGGATATGTGTGTGCCTATGGTACTCTCTAGAACCCATCTAAGATTCCAAGTGATGTCTGCAGTACGTAGTTCAGGGTGCTTCAACTCTTTAATTATTAATTTGGTAACATGCTTAATATGTTCTGACATCAAATTTCAGGAGAAACCAAGAATCTTTAATACCTTCTTCTTTTTCGTTGATAAAAAAATCTTTAATACCTTTATATCGGAGAATGAAGAATTTTTATATGTTTCTTAGTTTCATTGAGCTAAAAGACTGTCACAACCTTTTGGCAAATAATAGGAATGATGAAATAAGGAAAAGTGCGGTGCCATCAGAGGGTATACTTGGGGCAATGATGATGTATTGGCATTTCAGAAACTTAACATACTAAACCAGCTGAAGTGATAACAAAAAGACATACCTCTTCTCGTTGACAATCTGTCCCAGCATCATTTAATTCTAACAATGATGCAACAGCAGCAGCAGCAGCATCCATTTTGGTAAAAGTCATGTGCCCCGGTGAAGCAGAAACTTGGTGGTCAACCTTCTCTTCCTTCAGTCCTTCACCAATCCTTTTAGACCTATCAGATGGCAAGGCTTCTGAAGAGTGTTTTTCACAATCATAATCTGTCGCAAGAGAACCATTTGACGCATGTTCTCTCACCACAGAGTTGCTCGATTTCTTGTATTTCACACTCTGAACATCAGCCTTGGAAATCTGACCTCTGTCCTCAGAAAATTCCAATTGTTTTGCATCACTTGAGGGTGTAAGCACTAGTAATAAAATTAAAACACAAAAGTTCATGTCAACAGGAGCAAGTCTATTACTACAAGATTTGACCCGCCACTAATAATCCTTGCTTTTAATTCAATGATAAATAAGGTAAAACATTTTTCCCTCATAATATAGACAAATCAATGCAGAATGCGTCCAAAGTAGAGAAAATCACCTGATTTAGAAGATTGATCCCCTCTCTTTCTTGCTTCAGCCTCTTTCTCAGCAGCTCTAGCCTTCTTCTTGGCACTCCGATCTTTGGATGACCCCAGATCGTCCTTCTTACGCTTGCCCGTATGTGATACCATCGGCCGAACTAAGCTCCTCTCCTTCTTTGCACCACTCTGAGCACATCTAACATCACGACCCTCCTTATCCCATCTTTTTGTCTCTTTCAAAGAAACCTTCTTGTCATACCCACCTTGTTCTCGGTTCCTCATTCCGACCAAAGCAGCCACTGGATTCGCCAACATGCTCTCATTCATCAACGAGAACAGAACCCCTGCACCTCTATCCACAGCATTCTCACTGTCTTCATCAAATCTAGCATCATCCTCCTCCTCCTCCTTATCCCAACAAGGAAACTCCCTATACTGAAAATTGAACTTCTTAGGCACATATCCACTAGACTTCCACAGCTCCGGAGTAAAAACCGACGACAGCCCACCGAAAATAGCCGGATCACCCCCCGGAATCCCTTGCACATGTACCCTCTCCTCCATCGGTATATCGGTCCAAAGCCTCAACGGGCGCTGGGGAGGCATACTCGGCGGAGGCGGAAACGAACTCTCTAACCTCACCGTCTTGGTAGGAAGCTCAACCAACAGCTGTGCAACCTCAGTCTCTTCACTCTCATTCCTTCTATTCCTTCTCTTACATTTATCACAAACAAAATTATCATCTCCTTTCACGTACCTAGAGCACCTTGTGTGCACCCAAACACCGCACTCGTCGCAGTTGACCATCTCTTCGCCATCGTCGAAATTCACACCGCACAAGCAATCGACGGTCCACGACTCCTCAACCCAATCGTCCGGCGGTTCCGAACGGTGCGATCGCCCTTTCATATCTTCAATAACAACAAGAACCCTAACGCCCCTGATTTCACTATCCTAAATCCTAAAAATCCGAAACTACATAATTAACATCATCCGATTGGATACATTGTTTTCAACGGTGGTTTACAGAAACATGAATTGCAATAGCTAGCTGGGATAGAGCTCGCAAACATTGAAATTGGGGCCGGAAATCTTAAGCACCTGGAAAAAAATCCGGAAACATCTGAGCTGTTCCTGTTGAAGAAGAAGAGCGGTAGTGCGTGGTGGATTTGGTTGAAACGCAGCGTTTTAGCAGCAGCACAAGAGTTTGGTGCTCTGGGTTTCTGCGGAGGTTGGATTTCTCAGCGGAACTGAAAGCGGTGAAAGCAGTGGGGATGAATGTGTCGGATTTTGGTTTTGCTTTGGCGTCCGTGGTGGTTTTTGACTGCGGCTCGGCTCGGAAATATTGGAACTCGTGAAAGGCGAGCCGGGCCGTGATTGTTAAAGCGCGTTTATACCCGGGAGTCAAAACGACGACGGTTAAGTAGAGCGTGGAGAAAGGCTATCTTAACGCTAAGCTGTGCTGAGTCCGAATTTGAGGCTCATTGGGCTTTGAACTTTGACCCATCTATCCATTAGGTTCAGCCCAATGGACCTTTTTGTCTTTCTGACAGGTGTATTTGACTGAACATTGAAAAGACAAAGTTGAGACAAAGCGGCATGTAATCCAAGATTATGATTCTATTTTAGGAGTAGTTCTTGGGTAGGCCTGTCCCTCAGGTAATCCAATAACAGAGGAAACAAAGGGTAGTTTCTGATTTTCTCTCCTGCTTAGCAGGAGCAGTTTGGGATATAAAATTTTGGTTTTGGGATTTCTCATTGGTTCCCCTATTTTCCTTATCGTTCTTGGTCCCTATCGAAGAACTGATCCTATTTTAGACGCGTGATCTATTCTGGCCTAGAAAAAATTTGGGTTACCAAAGTGAAGAGAAGGTCGGTCATCAATCATCAAATCTTCATTGTCATGTCGATAGGCACTTCTTTTGGAGTTTGAATCCAAAACTTAACAACTGAGTAGCTCACAGTTGTCACAGCAAAACGCCCTTAATGGTATGTTGGCATATTTCCATACTAAGAGTTAAACCTCATCCGGGAAAATACGTTTTGGTTGGGTTCCCTGGTTTGTGCATGGGTCAAATTGGAGGAATTGATTAGGGATCTGGTAAGGTAATTGTGAGAAAAAAGTTATAACTAATCTTAATGAGATATTATGAAATAATTAAACTCACTTGTGGTGTTCAAACTCTTGATGCTACTCAAATTTTAAAAATTATCAGCGTGATATCTAAACTTTAAAATTGTATTATTGTGATACCTGAACTGATTTTTCGTCAGTGAGCCGTCAAATTCTGCCCAATTTGATGACATGCCTATTTTTTATTATAAACAAAGGGTAATTTAGTCAATTAACATCTGTTATAACTTAATGAATATGAATATGATACCCAAACTTTAGTTACGATATTAATGTTATCCCCAAATTTTATGGTGAAAAACATCAACCAAAGCACACCGTGAACCACCACCGGCGGCGGGGGCTAAGGCGGCGCTACCTCCATTTTCGGCGTCCATAAACCTAACTCGTCCAAATTAACCCAACAATAATTCTTTTTACAGCAACAACATCAAATCCTAAACAAAGCTCAACCAATTTTACTTTGAACAGAAAATTCTCAGCCGCAACTCTATCTCCATCGTTGGATTGAGCCTTGGGTCTGACCCACTTTGATATTGACAGCGGGTGTCAACATGAAGCCATTGACCGCCGAAGACGCCTAATTCAGAAATCTCAATTCCTCCGATTTCCGAATACCACAGGTGGCGGCCGAATCCAAATCCAGCAATCCGCATGTCAAAACATCAGAAACCCGTGGAATTGCATTTTGAGAAACAAAGCCATGAAAGAGCAGCCTTTAGAGCTTAGTAGCGTGCTCGCTTCGCTAAAAGGGTAATACAACGTCGTTTAGGCCTTAATTGCGTCGCTAGGGTTTGTGTTTTGCGGCGCCAAGCAACTGAGATTCTTAGGGTCGTAGCTCCAGACCGAACTTGAGATCTGGAAGTACAGGTCGAATAACCGGTCCATTATGAGAGTGACGTAGTTATGTGAGACGAGGTTGCCGGGCATAACAGAGTGGTGACGGTGAGTGAATGGCCGGCGAGCAGAGTTGAGATCTTGGCGCTGAGCGGGAGTGACTTGAGGGATCAAAGATAGAAGGCGATCAGGAGGAGATGGTAGCGGAGGAGGTTGAGCGACAGCTGGGTGGAGCTACGGCAGAAAGCCGCCGTAGCAAAGACAATAAGCGACAACGATTAAGAGATGAGGTTGTGAGAGGCGAGGTCTAACAGGTGAGCGACAACGACTGAGAGATGAGGCTGCAGGAGGCGAGGTCTAACAAGTGGTGAATCATCGCCAGAGAAGTATAGAGAGAGAGAGTACGAAGTTCGGCTCGTCTAGGATGAGCAAATGGTGTGGTTCTAACAGATGAGATAGAAAAATTAAGGCAAAATTGCTTAAATGGTCACTAATTTTTGCTCAAAACGACAGTTTGGTCACTATCGAATGACATATGTCAAAATGGTCACTCGTCTTTTCTCAAAGTATATCAAAATAGTTACTCCCTTAACTGAGACGTTAAAATATATGTCTTATAAGGGGTAAATTTGTCTTTTTATTTGTCAAATTATTTTATCTACAATAATGTCATTATTCTCTCTCTCTCTCTCTCTCTCTCTCTCTCTCTCTCTCTCTCTCTCTCTCTCTCTACATTATCAAAGAACAACAGCATCTCGACAGTGGTATCCCGACTCCGGCATTGCACCTCTACCTCGACCCCGTAGCATCCCACTGTCCTCGCCATCTCCGACGCTCATTCCTCCGGCGGACACCGACCTCGTCCCTCCACCGTGTGATCGAAATCAAAATTCGGCAGCAGATTCTCCAATGTCGAATCCTTCACCCTCCCATAATGCCTCAGTGAATGACACCTGTCGCAGACCACCAGCTTCTTCTTCTTCTTCGACTCCAACTCCTCGCCAGAATCATAATAAAAATCCAAACTTTCCGGCTCAATCACCAAACCCTTCTTCAGGGCTTCGTTGAATTGCGACTCCAGGCCCACCAACTCGAGGTGGGGGTGGAGGCCCAATTTGTAAGTTCTCGGGTCCTTTTTCGACAGCTGGAGATAAAATCTGGGACCTTGATAGTCGCATATTTATGCGTCTATTTGGTATTTAATTTGTTCCCTATATTTAGTTTATTGTTATTAATCGAGTGAATTAATTATGTTTATTTGTCTTTAGGTGTTTTGGAGATTAATGGAGAAAATGAGATTAAATAATATATTTTAGGAGTTATTGTGGAAAAGGAAGACTTGCGAGGTCAAGGAATCCTAACTTGAAAAGAATACAAAGGGGAGCAGCTAAGTCTTGGCGAGGAGCTTATTTATATATACAATTAAGAGATGCCTGACGAGCAGATTATAGGAGGTTACGTGCGTTGGTTTTGGTTCTTGGCGAGCAAAGTTGGTGAGAAAAACAAGTTGACGTGGACTTGGAGACTAATAGTAAAATAAAGAAAGAAGTCTAACTTGAGTGGAAGTCTGGCAAGTGGGCTGACGTACGGTGGCTTGGCGAGGAAAAGATTACAGATTCCTTGTGCATGTTGGATTGCATGCACGTGGCTTTTTCTTTAGCTAGCTAGGTTAATTAAGGTATATATATATAGTTAGCTAGCTAGAGAAAGAAGAGAAGGGCTGGCGAGAGGGCAAGAGAAGAAAAAGACAAAAAGAAGAATAAAGGAGAATAGAGAAAGAAGAAGGAGTGGAAGGAAAAAGGAACCGAACTGCATGCTTGCGATCTCGACGTCGTCAAGAGTTTATTCCTTCTCTTTCTTCTGTTCATCTTTTATGAATTCTTCAATGTTATTATTTAAAACTATGAGTAGCTAAATTTCCATTGTTAGGGGCTGATTGAAGCCCTAGATATGCTTACGATTTTGAACCCCTTTTGATTCTATTAATTATTTGGATGAGTTTTGTTTCACTGTTTTCTCACCGTATGTCTTCTATGTTCATGTTTCTTTGAGCGCACGCTTAGATGCATGGCTTAGGATTTATAGTCTTGATTATGTATATGACCACCTTATCGTTGCATATTCTCTAGAGACAAACATGAATTTGTGTGAAACAGGCCTTAGTGATGTAAGGGTGACCACCTTATCAACCCTTGAAGCTCTGTTATTCTTCAAACATTCTTAGAACGTAATGACTTCAGTTCTCTAGGCTTACATCACCATATGTATAAGTCGGTTAAGTGAGGATCAAGATCGAGCGGATTGTCCCTCCCTCTTTCATGCCAAGTAAGAGAGTGTAATACATAAGATGACTTAACCAAAGCTCTTGTGTGGGGAGTATTCATCCATGGTTAGTTCAATTATATTGGGGAGGTCGTAAGTATGTCTAGGGTGGAGAGAAGTTCTTAACATTCATATCTCATTAGTTATCTACAACAATTTACTTTCTGCATTAGCTATAGCTTAGCCGATTTATTTCGGTGACCAAATCAACTCCGAATACCCTCAAATTTTGTGTGGTAGTCCACCACTGTGTCTAGTTTATTGTGTCAAAATTTCGTAGCATTTGAGTCTGTCTAGCTTAGGTTCGCATATCATTAGTGTTCTGTAGTCGAGTCTGTTAGCATAGTAGTGTGTCAGGATTTAGTTTCACCAATTCCTCGTGTTCAATAACCCCTATTTATATTACTACATTGATATATCCAGGTTGTGAATAGGGTATCTTTGAGAGGTGTTAAACCGCCTTGTCAAATTTTGGCGCCGTTGCCGGGGAATTGCTTAATTCTAAGTCCTAATAGAGTCTATAATTTTCAGTTTTGTTTTGTTTTGTTTTGTTTTTCTTTTGAGTCTTACTGTCTCTTATGTGTGCAGGAGCATTGTGTATGCGTACTAGGCACACAAGAAGCGCTGAGCCATTATTACTTGATCCAGAGATTGAACGCTCAGCAAGGCAAAACAGAAAGCAGCAGGGACAACGGTCCATGAACGTGATCAGTGGTGGTCAGCCTGAGCAAGAAATACATTTTGATACAGGATCTGAATTTGAGGAAGAACAGAGTATTCCGACACCACCACCATCACCAAAAAGAATGGCAAATGCAACCAAGCTGAGAGAGTCCTTTATACCGGGCACAGGTGCAGCAGATTCACCGATTGTACTACCAGAGAATTTGGGGTCTTATTCTATTCCCCCATCACTTATATCGAATCTGCCACACTTCAGAGGAACGCATTCTGAAGACCCTCAGGACCATCTCAATGAGTTTACAGCATTGTGTAGAATCCAGAAATTAACTAATGTGGAAGAGGATACTATGAAACTCCTCTTATTTTCGTTCTCTTTGAAGGAGCAAGCAAAAGCATGGTATAATTCTTTAGCTCCTTTATCTATGGACACATGGGAAAAGATATGCTCTGCATTTATGAAAGAGTTCTACTCTGCTTCACGCACCAAGAACTTGAAGAAGCAAATTAGCACATTCAGGCAGAAAGACAGTGATGAATTACATGAAGCCTGGAGCCAGTTTAAGAGTCTTCTTCGACAATGCCCTCATCATAAGTTTGACCTCAACACTCAAATGGAGTTCTTCTATGAAGGACTTGATTCTTTCAACAGGTCAAAACTTGATTCAGCTTGTGGGGGAAATTGGTGGAATATGACTGGAGTTGAAGCCAAGGAAGTTGTTGAGAATCAAGCAGAAAATTCAAGGCAATTTCAGTCAAGGGATAGATCCATGGGAGCAAGTAGAAGGTCTCTCAATGCAGTTGCAATCGATGGAGCCATGGAAAAAAGATTAAGCTCTATGGAGAATGATATTGCTCTGATTGCGAGTAGTCTGAAAGTGAGCAAGAAGACAACAGTTGCTGCAGCTCAGGTTGTGTGCACTTTATGTTCAGCTACAAGCCATCTAGCAGATGATTGTCCCAAGTTTAGAGCAGATAAAGAAGTTGATCAAGAGGAAGAAGCAAATTACTTCCAAAGACAACCCAACACATATGGTGGAAATAGAGACCTGTTGAGCTATAGGAGCAATAATGTGCTCAATCCTCCTATTGTTCCACCTGGATTTCAACAGAGGCAGCCTACAAGAGATGGCCAGCAGTTCGGCCAAAGGCGTATGCCTCAGCAACAACAAGCTCAAGCTCAAACATCATCAAAAAATTCTACCTTGGAAGCCCTGATGCAACAAATGATGTTTGACAACAAGAAGGAACGAGAGGAGAGTTGTGCCTTTCGCGAAGATATCAAGGCCATAACTCAAGAACTCAAGGCTACAGCTCTACAGCAAGGAAAGGCAATTGACTTGATTGAACGACAAATGAGCCAAATGCAGCAAACAATGGCTCAAGTCAAGGAAGGAAGTCTTCCTAGTAACACTCTTCCAAATCCCAACACAAAATATGAAGCTCATGCCATGACCCTGAAGAGTGGGAAGGTGTTGGAAGAACTGCCCAAGTCAACAAAGAGAAAGTGGGAGGAGCCCGTGCTTGAACAACTTGTCCCTTACAAGCCGTTGGACAAGCCGTCAGAAGATTCTGCAGGAACCCCAATTCGAGCCGTCGAAAATGCACCTGAAACAGAAGAACTGACAAATCAAAAATCAGGTCAGGTATCCTCTACTCCTTCTCCTTTCGTTATTCCTAATTTACCTTTTCCTAGCAGGTTGAAGAAACAGGTGAATGTTGACAAAGAGAAGGAGATCTTGGATGTGTTTAGAAAGGTAGGAGTAAACATCCCTTTGTTGGATGTGATCAAGCAAATACCACAGTATGCAAAGTTCCTGAAAGATTTGTGCACAACAAAGAGAAAATTTTATGGAACTGAGATTGTGGCTTTAGGAGAGAGAGTATCTGCAGTGCTTCAAAGAAAGCTCCCACCTAAGTTAGGTGATCCAGGACGTTTTACGATCCCATGTACCATTGGTGATCACAGGTTTGCGGGTGCTTTACTTGATTTAGGTGCTTCCATTAATTTAATGCCATACACTGCTTATAACAGGTTGAAAATGGGAGAACTTATTCCCACAGGTGTCACCATTAAACTTGCTGATCGGTCTAACCGTTACCCTCAAGGTATTATTGAGGATGTTTTGGTGCAGGTGGGAGATTTGATATTCCCAGCAGATTTCTTTATGCTGGAGATGGAGCATGAGCCAATGCCATCAGAAATACCATTGATTCTTGGGAGACCGTTCTTGAGAACAGCGCGTACAAAGATAGATTGTTTTGATGGATCATTGAGTATGGAAGTAGCTGAGGAGAAAATCCACTTCAATATTTATGAAGCTCTCAAACATCCGAATAGTGATGATGCTTATTCATGTTGTTCAATTGACACTTTTGAGAGTTTTCTGCAGGAATTTATACACTATTCATTGGAGGAGGATCGTTTGAGGAAGGTCATAGAGGTATCTGGAAAAGAAGATGTTCCAGGTCTGAAGCTTGGCGAGGAGAAAAAAGTTGAACCTATTTTTGAGATAGCTTCGGCTGAGGATCTTGAAATGGAAGAGGAGTATCATGCTATGGAAGAAGCACTTGAATCCCTGCCAATTATGAAAGGTAAATATTCTAAACCCATTTCTCTTCCAATTTCAGATGACGTTCTTGTTCCGTCTATACAGGTGGCACCCACATTAGAGCTTAAACTTCTTCCCGAGCATTTAAAGTGTCCTTTCCTAGGGGAGGATGATACACTTCCAGTCATCATCTCTTCCAAGCTCTCAACGTTACAAGAGGAGAAGTTACTGAATGTACTTAGGGAGTACAAGACCGCCATTGGTTGGACAGTATCCGATATCAAGGGCATCTGCCCAACATTGTGTACCCACAGGATCCATCTGGAGGAAGGAGCTAAACCAACAAGGGAAGCTCAATGTCGTCTCAATCCTCCCATGATGGAAGTTGTCAAGAAAGAAGTCATCAAGCTTCGAGACGCAGGTATCATTTATGCTATTTCTGACAGCAAATGGATTAGTCCTGTGCAGGTTGTGCCCAAACGTTCAAGAATCACAGTGGTAAAGAATGATGAGAACGTGTTGGTGCCTCAAAGAGTCCAAACGGGATGAAGAGTGTGTATTGACTACCGTAAGCTCAATGCAACCACAAGAAAAGATCACTTTCCGCTCCCATTCATTGATCAGATGTTTGAAAGGTTGGCAGGTCATGAATACTACTATTTCTTAGATGGTTATTTAGGATACAACCAGATAGCCATACATAAGGATGATCAAGAGAAGACCACATTCACATGTCCCTATAGCACTTTTGCTTATAGGAGGATGCCATTTGGTTTATGCAACGCACCTGCCACATTTCAGAGGTGCATGGTAAGTATTTTCTCAGACATGGTTGAAAAGATCATTGAGGTATTTATGGATGATTTCTCTGTTTTCGGTGATTCTTTTGACATATGTCTTCATAATATAGCTATGTTTTTAGAGCGTTGTGTAGAAACTAACCTTGTACTTAATTGGGAAAAATGTCACTTTATGGTGGAGCAGGGTTTAGTTTTGGGACATGTTATTTCAGCTAGAGGTATTGAGGTTGATAAAGCTAAGGTTGATATTGTGCGTACCTTACCCCCTCCTTCCACTGTGAAGGAGGTGAGATCTTTTCTTGGACATGCAGGATTTTATCGCAGGTTTATCAAGGATTTCTCCAAGATATCCAGACCGTTATGTGCATTGCTCCAGAAAGATGTTGCTTTCAACTTCACCGATGAGTGCTTGCAAGCATTCAATAAGCTCAAGGAGTTGCTCACTACAGCTCACATCATTCAAGCACCGGATTGGAGTCTACCATTTGAGCTCATGTGTGATGCTTCAGACTATGTTGTTGGCGCTGTTCTTGGCCAACGGCCACAAAGACTCCCACATGTCATCTATTATGCCTCCCGTACTTTAAATGATGCACAGTTGAATTACCTAACTACAAAAAAGGAGCTCTTAGCAGTGGTTTTTGCTCTTGAAAAATTTAGGTCTTACTTGTTAGGAACTAAAGTTATCATTTTTTCTGACCATGCTGCTTTGAGATATTTGATGACTAAATAGGATGCCATGCCCAGGTTGATTCGATGGATGCTCTTACTTCAGGAGTTTGATATTGAGATCAAAGACAAGAAGGGTACTGAAAACGTGGTGGCAGACCACTTGAGTAGACTCACCCATGGGTCTACAGCCGAAGAGGATACTCTCCCTCTCAGAGATAGCTTTCCAGATGAACAACTCTTTGTTGTTCAAGCTGTGGAGCCCTGGTATGCTGATATTGTTAACTACAAGGTAAGTAGATATATTCCACCAGACTTCACCAGAGCGCAGAAGGACAAGCTTGTCAAGGAAGCTAAGTACTATGTGTGGGATGAGCCATATTTATGGAAACATTGTCCGGACTTGCTGATAAGAAGGTGTGTGCCTGAAACTGAATTTCATTCCATTTTATCTTTTTGTCACTCACATGTAGCAGGAGGCCATTTTGCTGGAAAGAAGACTGTAATGAAAGTACTTGAGAGTGGATTCTTCTGGCCAACACTGTTTGGTGATGCATATAAGTTTCATAAATCATGTGCTAGATGCCAACTGACAGGCCATTTTAGTGGTTGAGATTTTTGATGTATGGGGTATTGACTTTATGAGTCCTTTTCCTAGCTCTTTTCAGAATAATTACATTCTGCTTGCAGTTGATTATGTTTCAAAGTGGGTGGAGGCAATAGCCACTCGTACTAACGATGTTGTTGTTTTGAAGTTCTTAAAATCACTTTTTGTGAGATTTGGCACTCCCAGGTACATAATAAGTGATGGCGGTTCTCACTTTTGCAACAAGTCATTTGCAGCGTTGCTCAAGAAGTTTCATGTGCATCATAAGGTGGCAACACCTTATCATCCTCAGACGAGCGGGCAAGTAAAAGTGTCTAACCGATAGATCAAGCAAATTCTGGAGAAGACTGTTGGACCATCAAGGAAGGATTGGAGCCAACGCTTGGATGAAGCGTTGTGGGCTTACAGAACAGCTTTCAAAACGCCGATTGGAATGTCTCCCTATCGGATGGTTTATGGAAAAGGCTGCCACCTTCCAGTAGAGCTTGAACACAAGGCATATTGGGCAGTGAAACGATTCAATTTTGATATTGATGATGCTGGTGTTCATAGGAAGTTGCAACTGAATGAGCTTGCTGAGATTCGAAATAATGCCTATGAATCTAGCCGCATTTACAAGGAGAAGACAAAAATATTTCATGACAACATGATCAAGGAAAAAACTTTTGTCAATGGGCAAAAAGTGTTGTTATTCAATTCGCGGCTGAAGTTGTTTCCAAGTAAGCTACGGTCCAGATGGACTGGTCCTTTTATTGTCCGTAATGTGTTTGCTCATGGTGCAGTTGAAGTTCTGAATCCAAGAGACGGCAATACATTTAAGGTGAACGGACATAGACTCAAGCCATTCTATGAGTTGTCTCAAGTGCGAGACGTGGAAGAGATTCCTCTTCAAGATCCTACACCAGAGGATTGAAATTGGTGTGCACTGTCTGGCTGAAGACGTTAAACTTAGCGCTACTTGGGAGGCAACCCATGTTGATGGAGAAGCGTGGGAAACCAGATTTGAAATTCTTAAACTCTCTATCTTTCTCCTTTGCTTTATTTTTCTCCATGTTTAGTGTGATTTGTGATGTGTTTTGTGTCTCATTCCATGTTTGTTTGATGTATTGTATGTTTTAGTTTTGTTTTACATTGAGGACAATGCAAATTTCAAGTGTGGGGTGAGGTTTATATCATATCATTAGCGTTTATGTATAAATTTTTCGTTATTTCGGTACTGTACAGTATGTGGTTTCGTGTCAATTATTTGACATAGTTTGAAGTCTTGTAAATTTTTGAAATTTTTAGAGGATGTTTTTACATGTGTCTAAATTGTGCTCTTAAAATTTCAGCTCATTCCAATCTATGATCAATTCTGAAAAATTCTTGCGAGGGGAATGGGTCTCTGGCGAGCTTCGCATGTTGTACTGTGCAGTTTGATGTTTTGTGTGATTTGTTTGTCATATCTAAAAGTCTCGTAAATTTTTAAAATTTTTAGGTAATGTATATAAATGTGTCTAGTTTGTTTTCTCTAAATTTCAGCTCATTCCACTCTGTCATTAATTCTATATAATTCTTGCGAGTGGAGCTGAGTCATGCGAGCAACAGTTCTCGGTACTGAGCAATAACCTATATCGTGTCATTTATTTTCTATAGCTAGGTGTTTCGTAATTTTCTGAAATTTTGAGGGAAGGTTTGTAAATGTGTCTAGTTAGTGCTTGCAAAATTTCAGCTCATTACGATGTATGATGAATTTTGTAAAATTCTCGCGAGAGAGTTGCTCGCGAGAGAATTTTGCTCGCGAGAGTTGGTAGTTTTTGAGTCTGGCGAGCAAACAGTCTGCTGTTTTTTATAATTTATTTTACATAGTTATAGGGCTCGTAATTTTATGAAATTTTGAGGATGTGTTTTTATATGTGTCTAGTTTTTGGTCCCAAAATTTCAGCCTATTACGATGAGTGATTAATTTTTTAAAATTCACGTGAGAAGTGTTGCTCAGTACACTGTGTCTGGCGAGCTGCTCGCCAGAGGTTGGAATTTTTTAGTTTTTCTTTGTTTTCTTTGGGTATTATAGTGTCTTATTTGAAAAACCAAATACAAAAGTAAAAAGTGTCAAGAAAAACATAAAAAGAGTCTTTTGTTTTATGTCTTAGGTGCCCTTAACTAGTCCATGATGTGATTATATCTTCCGTAATTGTGACTAAAAGATGATCATGTTATTTGAGTTTCTTTGGTTAATCTTGATATATGATGCATATGCGAATGTGTAGTGGATGTAGAAAAAGTTAACATGGTACAGATTTTTGGCATGCTTAAACTTTGTTGAGATTCATTTAACCTGTGAGCGATTGAGCCTATATGTGAATACACATGCTTTCTTTATTGAGTGTCAATTGCTTGCTACAGATTAAGTTAATGGACTCTAAATATTACTAGAACTTGCTCTTGTGCTTTTCAAAGCTTATAGTCAATACTTGTTTTGATTGAGGAAGTGATAAAGACATTTAGGGGACACCACCATAGCCATATAAGCATGTGTCCTAATTTTGTGTACACAAGATGTGCACCCCTTAGTTAACCACTTTGAGCCTACATGTTTAAACTTTATGTCATCACCCACATATCTCTGACCTTAAACCTTAAAATAGTTATATCTTTACCCTTGTTCTAGGACTTGGTAGAGCTATACATGAGACAGATATGTGAAGACGACGACAATGTTGAAAAGTGATGCAAAGAAATAAGTGTGGGGTATCAAGCTAGTGTTTCAAAAAAAAAGAAAAAAAAAAGAGAGAAACATGTTCAAAAGAAAAAAAAAATTGTGATGTCTAGCTTGATACCCGAGTTAACTGTTGATAAAAAATAATGATGTGAAGGCCCAACAAGATGAAATTCGGCCACAATAGTGAAAATGTTCATGGTTGTAAAGTTTGAAGAAGTCTCTTATTTGATGCTCTACTGAGTTCTAGAATTATATTTGAATTCCTTATCCATTTATTCTTTAACCTATGAGCCAAGCCCCATTACAATCCATGAAGTCCTTTTGATCCTCAAGATGGCAGCCTTTGATCTGTGGAGATTTGTCACAAGTGTAAGCATATGGTGTGGTCCATTTGGCAAGTAATTGAGTTGAGTGAATACCTTAGACATACTTTGAGAGAAACACTTTTGAGAGCATATACCAGTGAGGTTGAATCTTGACAAGTTTGTTGCATGCTACAGCTTTACATTCACCATGATTATGTCTTCGTCCTACATATTACATGTGTGTCATGCATTGAAATTAACTTTCGAAATTTTACGGTATATAAATTTGGGGTCACACTTATCTTGGTGTTACAATTGTGGAAGATTGCTGAGATAATTTGTTAAGGGTGTTAGAGTCATGTAGTTAGAGTCTTGGAGTCTTTTCAGAGTCTTAGTTTAGTGTATTGCTCGAGGACTAGCAATGTCTAAGTGTGAGGTATTTTGATAGTCGCATATTTATGCGTCTATTTGGTATTTAATTTGTTCCCTATATTTAGTTTATTGTTATTAATCGAGTGAATTAATTATGTTTATTTGTCTTTAGGTGTTTTGGAGATTAATGGAGAAAATGAGAATAAATAATATATTTTAGGAGTTATTGTGGAAGAGGAAGACTTGCGAGGTCAAGGAATCCTAACTTGAAAAGAATACAAAGGGGAGCAGCTAAGTCTTGGCGAGGAGCTTATTTATATATACAATTAAGAGATGCCAGGCAAGCAGATTATAGGAGGTTACGTACGTTGGTTTTGGTTCTTGGCGAGCAAAGTTGGTGAGAAAAAGAAGTTGAAGTGGACTTGGAGACTAATAGTAAAATAAAGAAAGAAGTCTAACTTGAGTGGAAGTCTGGCAAGTGGGCTGACGTACGGTGGCTTGGCGAGGAAAAGATTACAGATTCCTTGTGCATGTTGGATTGCATGCACGTGGCTTTTTCTTTAGCTAGCTAGGTTAATTAAGGTATATATATATAGTTAGCTAGCTAGAGAAAGAAGAGAAGGGTTGGCGAGAGGGCAAGAGAAGAAAAAGACAAAAAGAAGAATAAAGGAGAATATAGAAAGAAGAAGGAGTGGAAGGAAAAAGGAACCGAACTGCATGCTTGCGATCTCGACGTCGTCAAGAGTTTATTCCTTCTCTTTCTTCTGTTCATCTTTTATGAATTCTTCAATGTTATTATTTAAAACTATGAGTAGCTAAATTTCCATTGTTAGGGGCTGATTGAAGCCCTAGATATGCTTACGATTTTGAACCCCTTTTGATTCTATTAATTATTTGGATGAGTTTTGTTTCACTGTTTTCTCACCGTATGTCTTCTATGTTCATGTTTCTTTGAGTGCACGCTTAGATGCATGGCTTAGGATCTATAGTCTTGATTATGTATATGACCACCTTATCGTTGCATATTCTCTAAAGACAAACATGAATTTGTGTGAAACAGGCCTTAGTGATGTAAAGGTGACCACCTTATCAACCCTTGAAGCTCTGTTATTCTTCAAACATTCTTAGAACGTAATGACTTCAGTTCTCTAGGCTTACATCACCATATGTATAAGTCGGTTAAGTGAGGATCAAGATCGAGCGGATTGTCCCTCCCTCTTTCATGCCAAGTAAGAGAGTGTAATACATAAGATGACTTAACCAAAGCTCTTGTGTGGGGAGTATTTATCCATGGTTAGTTCAATTATATTGGGGAGGTCGTAAGTATGTCTAGGGTGGAGAGAAGTTCTTAACATTCATATCTCATTAGTTATCTACAACAATTTACTTTCTGCAATTTACTGATTTCTGCATTAGCTGTAGCTTAGCCGATTTATTTCGGTGACCAAATCAACTCTGAATACCCTCAAATTTTGTGTGGTAGTCCACCACTGTGTCTAGTTTATTGTGTCAAAATTTCGTAGCTTTTGAGTCTGTCTAGCTTAGGTTCGCATATCATTAGTGTTCTGTAGTCGAGTCTATTAGCATAGTAGTGTGTCAGGATTTAGTTTCACCAATTCCTCGTGTTCAATAACCCCTAGTTATATTACTACATTGATATATCCAGGTTGTGAATAGGGTATCTTTGAGAGGTGTTAAACCGCCTTGTCAGACCTTTCGAGTCGGAGCTTTGCATGTGGACCCCGCATCCGGGACAGATTGAGGCGAGGGCTTCGTCGTAATTTCTGTCACGATTGAGAGACAAAGACGAGAAGGGCTTGTTGAAGTAGAAAGGTGGATGCTTTGTTGTTGTTGTTGTTGTTGTTGGGTTTTGGAGATGGGGATGATCTGGGATTCGAGAGAGATTAGGGTTTAGGATTTTGGAAGTGAAGGGTTGGTGAGAGATTAGAGAGATGGAGGAGAGGAGGGTTTTAGTCTTGAGAGAAAAAGAATGTGGTAGCTTCTTCGAGCTAAGAATATTGTGAGCTTGATGGTGAGGATGACCGTGATTCACTTCGGTTCCGGCCGGAGATTGGGTTGTAAATACTCGAAATAATTTTCATATTGGGTTGTAAATACGCGAGTGGCAAACTCAGTTGCCGCGACTGGTTAATTCAGTTGCCGTGACTGACTAACTCAAGACATGTCTACGAAGTGTAATTAATAAATATTTTTTTTTGCCAAATGAGGATAAAAGAGAAAAATACCCCTAAAAATAAATGGAATATTCTTTTTTTAACAGACATTTGAGCTCGAATGACCAATTTGAAAATGAAACCTTAGCGGGAGTGACCATTTTGACATATGTTATACGATAGTGACCAAACTGTCTTTTTGGACAAAGATTAATGACCATTTAAGCAATTTTGCCGAAAATAAAAAAAAACAGAAAAAAGGAAATTGGCCCATTAATGTCATTTAAACTTTTTTTTAATTATTTTTAAATTCCACATTAGCAAATTGAACACAGTAATACGATTTTAAAGTTTGGGTACTATTTTAATACGTTTTAAAGTTCGGGATCATTTTAAATATAGCACTGAGAGTCTGGGTACCATGAGTGAGTTTAATCCATCATGAAAATAGTACTTAGATGCGGTCATGTAATTATTGGTCTGAGACCTAACATATTGCAAGTTGATGTTATTTGTTATGACGAGATAACAGACGAAAACCATAGTTATCTGTCGAATAAATGAAGGTTTCAGGCATTTAATCTAATAATGTCACAATTTGAAAAAACATGTCACACCCACCAACCACCATTTTATGTCACTGAATGAGACCATCAATTGGTCAAATATCATACGAGGTTGTACTCACATTCTAATTTCGAACTCAAGTACTCAACTCAAGAAAGCTAGAATTCTGTAACCCAATTGGATTTTTCCTCCTAAAAGAAAAGTTCGTCTTGTTTAACCAATAACTAAAAGCTTTACCTTATATATCTTCAAATATCCCAATGTTCGACATAGACCATGATCGATGGATGAAAACTCCCTCTCCACATACTTGTACCCACCACCATTCTATTCCAGTTCATCAGTGATGTTTCTTTAACAATGAAAACCACATCGACACTTGCAAACACTATTACTCATCTCAAAGCATCAATTTCCAGTCGAGTCGCACCAACGCTATCAACAAAATCAAAGAGGCACGAAACTAAAAAACCCTAAAATCGTCCAAGAAAGCTAATTGAACAAAACTAGTTACACTGAAAACTCTCGCAAATAGACCAATTCCTAGATGTTTGATGTTTTTTTTTTTTTTTCAACACTTCTGCTTAGAGCAAGAGAAAGAGAAAGAAACAAAAGAAAAATATTAAGCATTGTAATTTTCACTAGGCGTGGACATGGGAATGACGGTAATACCCCCACACCAACTGGTCCCAGTAGTCTGTTAAAGCCTAGCGGTAAAATTCAAACAGTCCGCAGACGCGGAGAGAGAAAGAGAGAGAGAGTCGCTAGTCGCAACTAATTAAACAACAGAACTTTACTAGTTACTACGGGGAAGAAGAAGATAAAAAAGTCAAAAGGATTAGGCTTCCCCCAACAGATTTAACTATTCAACGCAATCAATCCTCCTCCTCCTCGTCCACCATTTCCATCGCGCCACGTGTTCAGATACGACCTACGAGACACCAACCCCAATGTCCTCCCCATGATGATGATGATCATCATCCCCAGATACAAAATCCCATGTAGTATCACAAGAGATCAAACAGAAACTGAAAGACTTTAAGCTCGCTCCTCAGTTTCACAAACACCAACCTCCTCTCCATTTCATGTAAAACACAGAGCTTTCCTATCTCTCTCTCGTATTAAATAATAAAACCAAATAAAAACACCCCTAAACACTGTGAACAACAACTCCAATTTCAGCTCTCTCTCCTTTTCTTTTCCCTATTATTTTTAATTTTCTCTATTTTAATTTTTCGAGTGTAAGTTTGAGCTGCTTCTCCATTTCGTATTCTCCGTAGTGATCTCGAGGTTGTCCGATTGTTCTTAGGCTCTGTCTCGCTGTTGATCAGCTAGCATCAGAGTTTTTTTGTTTAATCTTTTTTTTTCTTCAACTTATTCTGAAAATTTGGAAAGGGAAAGAGACAGAGAGGTCAATTATGGCAGTGGTCGAGAATCTGGAGAATGCTGGGGTGGAGTTGGGGAAGACGGTGGGGTCCGCCTCGGCGGTGGCGAATCGGAACCCTGAGACTGTGGCGGCGGAGGAACCGTCGTCCAACAACGATCAGGAGCAAGAAGATCAGGATCAGTCAAAGCACGGGCCTTTACGCCACCGTATCGAGGCTGCTGTCCAGCAGCAGCAGCAGAGCTACGCCATGGCTAACGGTAACGGAAACGGAAACTTTGATCAGGTGGTGGTGCATCATCATCATCAGCAGCGATCTAACGGCGATGGAGGTGACGACGGAGACAGCTTTAATCGGGACATGAGGGAGCTGAGGGAGCTCTTCTCTAAGCTCAACCCCATGGCGGAGGAGTTTGTGCCGCCGTCGCATCATTATTCTGGCCACCCCTTTGGAGGAGCACCCTTTCCTGACTTCACTGCGCTCATGATGCAGAACGGCAATCGAATTGGACAGATGAACGGCGGCTTCCCCGGTCGGCGGGTATGTACAATCCCATCACTCTGTTTTTCATTTTCATTTGAATTGTTTGTTTTGGGCAGATAAGAAATGAACTGAATTAGACTGTGTCGTTATAGAGACTTGATTGATGGCTGGTTGTGTGTGTGTATCTTGTTGTGTAATCAGAGAAGTAGTCAAGGGAAGAGGAGGATGAACAGCAGGACCAGTCTAGCACAGCGCGAAGATAGAATTAGGAGGACTGTCTATGTGTCTGACATTGATCAACAGGTACGAAAGTAGCATACTTGCTTTGGTTCTCATTGTATATGCCAGGTATGTGGACTGATGTGGTGGTGTTTTCGAACATAGGTCACTGAGGAGCAGCTCGCGGCACTGTTTATTCCATGTGGGCCGGTAATGTGGTATTCTTTTGAATAGGTTTTTTTTTACTGGTTGGATGAAAGTTCTGGTTTTGAACATTGCTGTTATTGTATGAATGAAGGTTGTTGACTGCCGAATTTGTGGTGACCCGAATTCTGTACTCCGTTTTGCCTTCGTCGAGTTCACAGATGAAGGTAATGTGGGTTGTTGGATGCTTGATTTATAATGAAAGTATTACTTTGAAGAGTTATTTAACTGCACCTATGATTAGATTGTACTGTCCGATGATACGGTTAGTGTTTTTTGGTAAGCAGATGGTGCAAGGGCTGCTTTGAGTCTTGCTGGGACAATGCTTGGATTCTACCCTGTGAGAGTGTTGCCTTCTAAGACCGCTATTGCACCTGTTAACCCCACATTCTTACCTCGAGTGAGTGAACATTTTTTTTTTTAATGACAATCGAAGACCTCTGAACTTGAAAGTTCTAGCCTCTGGGAGTTGATAGTTTCTTTCTTAGTAACATGGTTATTTGTTTGTACTTTGGCTTTAGACTGAAGATGAACGGGAGATGTGTGCAAGAACTATATACTGTACAAATATTGACAAGAAGGTACCTTTCTCGGATATATGTTGTCATCAGTTGGGGACTAATTCTTTTAAGAAAGTTAATGTGAGCTGATGTTTGGCTTGTTTCACAGGTTTCTCAAGCTGATGTTAAGCTCTTTTTCGAATCAGTTTGTGGAGAGGTTTGTGATTTCATGGAAACTTATGTTTCCTTTTGTTCTTTGGTAAAAGTGACAACTAATGACATTGGACTTCAGTCATGAGGATCTCTTCTGCTGCAGGTTTATCGTTTGAGGCTGCTGGGAGACTATCACCACTCCACTCGTATTGCATTTGTCGAGTTTGTGATGGTACTTGTCTCTTCCTCTATAACTTACACTTGTATTGTCCTCTCTCAGCATAATAGTATCTGTTTTAGATGTTACGTACTAACAGAAGCTAGAGAATATGTGAGGATATTAGTATATGCAACAAAGCTAAATTATCCTGTTTGTGATTGTGAACAGTAGTAATGTAATTCACCAAATGCTCTTTCTGCCTTTTGGAGTTTCTATTTCACTTGACAAGTGTGACTGATGTGTCCGATTGATGCAATATATGTGTTAGTTAAGAAAGTAAGATATTTACTATATTATGAGGAAAACATTGTTGATTTTTTTGAATGTGATGTGGTCTGTGACTGACTGATGGAGAGGGAGCTTGGTTGCCTGAAACTCTATTTTAAGCCTGCAGAGATGGCATCATTTGAAATTGTTGGTCTCCATCATATCGATTGTCTTAGACGGGTAGGATATCTTGAGGTATCTAGTTTTGTAAAGACAAGCAAATGTTTCTTTCGTGAGTTTCAAACCGTAATCAAATAATTGGTCTATGTCTAAAAGTCTAATAAACCAACAAATTTTATCATGGGAGAGGCCTTTAGATTCTAACATGTCAATGCCTGCACCTGCCGCATACAAATAGGTGATCTTACTCACCTCAGGTCCTCTAGTGGGGTGGAGAGAAGCCTAGACATATGGGAGAGCTATAGTATACAACACTTTGGCGCACATCCTAATAATTTAAGACTTAGGGTACGATGACTCCAACAGAGATCTCAAGACACCATGTGCCACTCTGAAGAGCTCGCTCCCAATATATGATAGGTTATTTGTATTTCTGAACATGCTCGAGCATCCTAGCGAAATCAATATCAGAAGCCTCATGTGCTAAACTGCTAGAAAATATAAAGCTCAAAGATGATCAATTACCAAGCATCTTCTCACTGTCCTTTCTCTGTCTCCCCCTTATTTGATAAAATACTGCAAGACTCTTTTTGTGTACAAAGTTTCTTGTGTATTGCGGAACATAGTATTATTAACCAAGTATTAGTGTCACCTGCTTGAACTGAGACTGGAGAGTGGATTCTCGTAAAATGGTCTCTGTTTGTGGTTGGTGTTTCAGTCACGTCCAACAGTGGACACTAGGATTATTACTACTTTTATAACCATCTATTTCCAGTGACAATCACATGTCCAAATGAGATTTCTGTTCTCCCATGACATATCGTGAGTAGTGATGTAGAGTGATTCTATGGTCTCTTGTTGGGGCAGTTAAGCATGGGGGAGGAAGGAATTGTGCTGCGTTTTAAAGCATTATTTCAGATGGTTTGTCAACAGAGAAGGCCTATGTTTGAATTGTTGATACATATACCTAACTGCAAGCTATGATAGGTGTAAAATTGATTGTTATTGGAGGACTCAAAAGATAGTTCTAACATTGGGGATTCTGTGGATCTGTGTATTGACAAGTAAAGTAGTAAAGATCATGTGTAATGCCTGTCGATCTATGTGTAGTGGTCCTAAAGTTGGATGTCTACTTATCAAAAGTAGACCTCATGGTTGCTGCAGTTTGTTAGGATATAATGGTAATTTACACTCTGCAGGCTGAAAGTGCAATTGCTGCTCTGAACTGCAGTGGTGTGGTTTTGGGTTCGTTGCCAATCAGGTTAGATTTCAAGTTGGTTCATCTTTATATCATCCCTATAGAATAACAAGAGAAGTATGAATTATGTATATAAAAGGCTTGTTATCTGATTCTGGTGTCTTGTACAAGCAGGGTAAGTCCATCCAAGACACCTGTTCGTCCGCGTGCTCCTCGCCTTCCCATACATTGATTCGTCTTTGGGCATCCCAGACTGTTTTACAGTTCTGGTTTAAATATATCTTAATACACATACAACTATGTAAAGATGTTCTCCATGCCTCTGGTCGTTCCTGGTTTATCATATACCAGTCCTCGGCTTCATATAGCCTTGGATCTTTTGTTCTTTAGAGGTTTATTATATCGTTCTCTGGAATATAGAGTTGGACAAGTACTTGAGGCTTCAAAAGATTTCATGTATTATTGTCCATTTTGGGTTGTGGTCTTTCCCCAAAGACTAAGCTCTTCAAATTAGTTTCTGACGTATGAAGACCCTTTTAACAGTCCTTTTGTAAGTTACTTAAAATGGTTATTTTGTTAATGGGTGGTTGCTTAAGCTTGCTCATTCTAGTAATCACTTTCTCTTTCGTATCGCTTAGTATTTTTGTGTACAATTTGTCTGATGCCCACCGAATGTTTGAAGTCGATGATAGGCATGTAATGTGATTAGAGGCAGAGAGGTACGGTCTGCACTGTGTAATCTTATTCTGGTATGTCCTATAAGGAAAGTTAATAGGTATTTCGATGATGTGTTCATGTGTTGATCAACACACTTTTTAGGTATCAAGAGAAGAAAGATACATCACAATGTAAATTTATTTACTATACTGTATAACAACCGGGAGTTTCTTAGAAACAGTGTTGTCGTGACTGTTTTGTCTGTTTATTTCCTTTATTTACGAAATTACCATCTTCTATCAATTCTCCACCTGTCTCATTATTTCTCTCTGCTTCCTGCGTTGCTTTCTTCTTCTTTTTAAATTCCCAAACTTGTCTCTCTCTTACTGTCTCCACCTGTCTCATTATGCATGCTGACCGGCTGAGTCATGACATTTGCACAATCGACTAGATTCAACCATGGCCGGTAGAGTGCGGTGTGAAAATTAAAATGTGGTCATAATATTTTTTTGTTTTGTTGTATGTATTGTTATGTGTTCATCAATTGTTTGATATATTTGTTTTAGAAGATGGAATAGTAGAAAAAAGACATGAGTAAGAACAAGAAATTAAACAGACGTAAATTTTAGTGAGAAAAAGGAAAATAAATAAATAAATAAAACGGGGGATGGGGACAGGGTGAGAATCAAACTTGGCTGGAGAGCCAAAAAAAAAAAAAACAAAGATACATATTCAACTGAACTAAGTGATCACTTGATTGCATGTAGATTTTTTTATTTTATTAATCACATCTATTCTTTGATATAATTTTTTTTTGGACAGTGTGTTAACACAATTTACAATAAAATATATGTTAATAAAATAACTATAAAATGATAAACTAATTTATTTCTGTAAGGTTGTATTATTAAGCCTAGTTTTCTCATAAGTAACAATACCAAACATAAATAAGTAACTTTTTATTTTTACGGCGGTGTTAGATTAAATTAAAAAAAATGAATGGTCAAGATTAAATTATAAATTATAAATAAAAAATTATTTATTTAGGTCTGATACTGTTCCTTATAAAAAACTAAACTTGATATTACAACTATAAAGAAATAAATTAATTTACTATTTCATGATTATTTTATAAACATATTTTTTATTGTAAATCGTGTTATTTAAGTTGGGTCCTTTTTGTTTAGGTACTGAAAATTTGGAGTCCCAGCACGACTGCACCTCACGTGCAGTCCATGGCCGCCCCTGGATTCAACACCTTGAGCTTAATCGATTACTCATGAGTTTGATGATTTTGTGGTTTTGGTATTGGGTTTTGATTGCATCGTCGGATAAATTATAATCCTGATATTCGCTAAATAAGATTGCTTGGCTCCCAATCTGATCGAAGTACCCAGACACTAAAATCTGACCAATTTTTGCACAAAGCTTTGATTGTTTTGTTTGGGTGAGAAAATATTGACTAAAGCTTTACATAGATAAGATCATTCTCGACAATTTATTGATTAAATTTAATTCACAAACTCCTCCAAAGGAACACAATATCAGCAAAGTTTTACCCCGCAGCAGAGCTCGGGATACTGTTTCTAGTAACTTGCATTAGATAACAATGCTGCACCGGGAAACCAATCACACTATACAACCATTCTATACAATACATTAAGAAAGATACATCACATTGTGATTATTTATTTGATAATGAATTTCAACACGAAGGTGACAAACACTGGAGCAGATTCAAGGCCAAGATAGTCTCCATTACACACTTCCATGCATATGCAAGCAGAGAACGTGAAACAGAGGAGGCTCACAGATGCAGAACGCATCTGAGTGACTCGCCTTCGACTAGCAACTGAAACGCATCGTTTATCTTCTCGAAGGGAAGTTCATGCGTTATGAACGGGTCTAAGTTCACCACCTGATGAAGAGATGTATAACTCTGGTTTAGAACATTAATAGAGCCGGAGATGTAAGTGTCCTGTACGTATTGAACTGAGTTTTATTTATGTACTAATTAGTAATTACGTACCCCTCGCATGCATTCTTTGGCAAAATGAGGGAGCTGACTCTTCCCTTTGAAACCTCCAAACAGAGATCCAATGATTCCCCGACCAGAAAACAGCTCCATTGGATGGAAGGGAAGCATGTTTGGGGATGCATGAATTCCCAGTATCACTGTAAAGCCCCATCCCTACAATAACGTACAATTAGAAATAAGGGATAGTCGTGAAAGAAAGAAAGAAATAACACAGATGAATGGTATAGAGTGAAATCAGTGAATACCTCATGTGTAGACAGAAAGGCTTCCCGGAGAAGATCTGAGTTGCCTACACATTCAAAGCTGTAGTCTACGCCTCCTTCTGTTATTTCCCTGATTTTCTGCAATTCAACCATAAAAGGCCATGAAAATCATCTTACTGTACTGGCCGGAAAATGCTTGTAGCTAAAGGGCAAAACCACGTACTGACCTCGTGCAAAGGCTTTCCAGGGACGTCGCTTGGATTTATAAAATCTGTGATTCCCATTGCTTGCCCTATTCACATGCTTATGAGAAATTGTACGCGAGCACTTAATTGGCATAAATTAAAAATAAATCCGAATTTGAAACAAGGGTGAAATCGGCACTATCATTTTTGTATTGAAATGTAAACTCAGCGGGTGGTATAAGAGCATCTCCATACAAGACAAAAATACAAAAGTTCTACAATAAAATGACTCTAACTTCAACAGCTTCTCTCTATATATGTTTCTCTAAAATTTAATGATTTTTTCTAAAATTTAATGATTCTAATATAAATTATCTATTTTTTTAGTTTATATTTAATAAAACTATGAGGTGCATTAAATTTGATGAGAGAGTGACACATGTAGAGAAAAGATGGAGAAAGAGAAAGAAAAAATGAGATTAGCATTAAATTTTAGAGGTTTTGGATGAGATATAGAGATTTTAGTTTTTCTATAGATTTATAGTTTTTTGTTCTCTCCCCAAGAGTTTCTATAAGATAGAGATTGGTTTACAAGAGCTGTTGGAGCAAAAAAACATCTAATTTTTCTTGAAATTAGCCAAATTCTCTATTGGAGGTGCTATAAGAGTGTGGTTTATGTACAAAATGGTGTCAATTTCAATCTCTAGCTACCCGAGTAATAAATTGTGTGTGTGAATCACACTAGAAAGGTATCTCGCACCGAAGGCGCATTATTGCTAATGTACGATGAGAAGAATCGTAAATGATGCATAAATGAGATAAAATTCAAATAAAAGATAAAATTCATAAAAAAAAGGATAATGTTGAGAGTTTATGCAAAATCGGTTTAAAAGTTTTTTATTTTAAAGTTCAAATAAAAAATAAAATTAAATCAGTTAAAAAGTAAAAAGTAAAACTGTGTAAATGATGTATTTATAAATGTTAGATAGTAAAAATAAAAATTAATACTGTTAAAAATAAAGTTAAAACGTAAAACAGAAAACAATAATAAAGATTTGATAAAAAGTAAAAATAAAAAATAAAACAGGTATAGTTAAAAAGTAAACTGTAAAAAAGGGGGGGGGGGGGAAATACTAAAATACTCCAAAATGAAAAGTATGAACAGTAAGTGAGAATAGTAGACCGATTTTGTTATATAAGAATTATGTGTATACTAATACCTCTGATAAATTTATTAGGATTTATGTCAACGCCAATTATTTTAGATGCCCCTCTGGCTCTGGCTCCTTCAGCAACCTGCTCCCGATTGCAAAAAACAAGTTGATCTCATGGCTTAGTATAGTTTATATGGTCTGCACTGTCTACTGATAGTTAATGTAAAATTGTCAATTTATATATGTACCAATATTTCAAGATGTGAGAACATGCATGAACTCCTGAAGCCCTCAATTTATATATTGTCAATTACTCAATTTATAAGTGTATATCGTAATCGTTTCATCTCTGTAGATACTTTTTGTCAAACTATCAATTATGCAACAAGAAGTGCGAACGTGTATGAAAACAAAAGAACCAAAACTGGCCGGAATGAAAAGAAATGAGCTACTCACAGCAAGTCCAACAGCCCCTAATCCGAAAATGGCGACGGTTGAGTTAGGTTGAACATTAGCAGTGTTCCACGCAGCACCAACTCCTGTATATCGCACTTCATACTTAATATGCATGCTATAAGTAGATGGATGGCTTTTTAATTTACTCAATTGATATTACAGCAAATGCAAGTAAAGTCGTCACAACCTAAGTAATTAAGATGACGACATTCAGACATTGGAGTGAAATGATACACGATCGACCAAATTATAATATGTATCCGGAACACATACAAATATTAACTTTGAATTGAGGCAGAGACATACCGGTTGAAACACCGCAACTAAGCAATGCCATCTTCTTTAGGGGAGCTTCTGAGTCAATCTTGACAGCACAAGCGGACTCGAGAACTGTATACTCACTAAAAGTGGAGGTGTTGAGAAAATGATATATGGGTTTTTTCTCACCGCCATCGACCATAATTGAGAACCTCGTTTTACCATCACTTTTCATCACCTTCTCCATTCCGCCTCCAAAGTTGTTGCAGATATTAGTTTTCTCATGCTTGCAGCAGATGCAGTAGCCGCATTCGCCGATGAAAATAGGGATCACATGATCCCCTTCTTTCATGTCTGTCACGCCTTCACCAACGCTCTCAACAATTCTGTTCATCAATATATATAGCTAAATCAATTTCGGAGGTGACGACGAAGTACGTACGTACGTACTACTAGGTAGTAAAATGGTGATAGCTGATGCATCGTACATACAACTTACCCGGCAGCTTCATGGCCGAAAATTCGAGGAAACGCCCGTAAAGCTTCAATCTTTAACAGTATAATTAGTAAATTAAGTATTGAAATTTGATTTTCTCACCACAAATTAACTGTCTTATATGGAGCGAGATTGTGAATATAGATATGTAGAGTCTACATTGGCGACATAAGCACGGTATATTGCCGGACGTACTCCGGCAAGAGAGCATGAACATGGTTTAATTTAAGCGGAAAGATTGTACCTCTCCTTTCCAAGCAGTAAGATCACTATGACATACTGAGGTGAAGAGGATCTTGACTCGGACCTCCATTTTCTGCGGCGGGTCAACTTGAACTTGCTCAATCACAAAAGGCTCTCCCGGACCCCAGACAACAGCAGCTTAATTCATAATTAATTAATTAACCATGCGCCTAATTAACATATCAATGATTTCATAATATGCATATATAGAACAGCGCAACTAGTTCATTAGTAGCTAGCTCAGCTCTTACCTTTGCAAGTGATGACCTTTCCGGTTGTCTTCTCCATCGATCCCTCCGTCGGTATCCGATTTGTACGTCTTAGAAACTAGTAAATTTCACAGAGCATATATGGGGAAGGGACGAATTGAAGGACGGAAGGTAGAAAAGAATTGTAACGTACGGTGGAATGAAAAAGGTGGGTAGCTAGATGTAAGTCATTCAATTCAATGGTGGAGAAGAGATAGCTCTTGAGTCCCCAGTACTTGCACAATTATGCGGACTCACTTATGACGTCTAACAACTAACATGGAGGAGTATTATCTGTCATTCTCTTCCTGCTCTTTTTTGTAAATGGCTACAGGAGCATCCGCGCACTATGAACACAGCAAAAAGTAAAGCAAGTGTAAATTTTGCTTCAAGCAAAATATATCTAAGATTTGCTCAAGCAAATCAAGTTTTGCACACACTCATTCACTATTTGCTTCAAGCAAATCAATTTTGTCATGTTGTGAAATGTTTAAAAAAGATTTACCGGATGGATTTACCACCAATAATAATGTGACACGTGTCTTTATCGGTAGTAATTATACAAGATTTCCGAAAAGATTTCCGACTAATTAAAAATTGACACGTGTCATCGCCATGTGTCGGTAAAATAATTGAACAAGATTTCTGATGAGATTTTTGACCAATGACGATCCGACATGTGTCGCTACGAGATATCGTCGTTGACCAAATAATTCAACCAGATATCCGTTAAGATTTTCGACCAATTACCACTACAACACAAAATGCTTTTTCCGACGACAGAATTTCATCGGAAAAAATCATTTGTGGTCGGAAAAGGTCATTTCCGACAAAATATTTTCGTCGGAATGCGTAAGAAATGCTTTGGTCAGAAAAGCTTGTTTTTCCGACCATTTGTCGGAAAAGCTAGCATTTCCGACCAAATTTTATCGTTGTTTTTTTGTCAAAATTGTATAAATTACCGACCAAATTCTTTGTTGGAAATACTTGTATTTAGTCGGAAATACCTTTTCCCGACAATGATGACATGTATTTCTGACCACATATTTCCGACTATATAAATTCTTTGTGACAAAAATTATTTCCGACTGAACATAACTATTACCGACAAATAGCAATAGTCAAAGATATCATTGTCAACAAAAAAAATTTTAAAAAAAAATTCACATGTGTCAAAATTAATATTTTTGTATTTCTGAGTAATTGTATTTATATTTATTTTAAATTATATTTATATAAAGAAAGAGGATTAACATTTTTTTTTAAACTAGATAGATAACATATATAAAAAGTCTTTACAATCTCAAGTAACGTAATAAAGAATCCAAATGAAACATAACAAGTGACACATCAAGTCTTTCATAAGAGGGAACAAATAACACAACTAAAATAATACTAAGGTAATATAAATAACAGTCTTCTCCAAATAGTTTTTGCTTCATTAATTTCTTGGATGCACAAGTACATATCATATGTCTTCATTCTCAAGGTTCTCATCCTCATGTGAAGTTGTAGCTTTTTCCTACATAGAAACATAAATTAAAATACATGTCACAAAGTAGCTTGTTATAATCTAAGTGTAATGATTATCTTAATTTTTTTTAAATATATGAACAAAGTATATAATCCAAACCAATGAAAACCAAATAATATATAATGGTAAAGATATATATATATATATATATATAGATAGATAGATAGATAGATAGAAAACTAAATAATAAAGGTAAAGATATATATATATATATAGATATATATATATAGAGAGAGAGAGAGAATGTTACCGTAGCAGCTGACTTTCCCAAGAGAGCCTCTATCATTGTCTTCATATTATGTACCTCATTTGTTACGCTTGCAAGATTTTGTTTAACTTGGTCAAGCTCTTCTCCCCGTTCTAAGCACCGACGTTTATTGCAACTTTGACTATTTGATCCATACTCATCTCGGGTGTTTGATCTCATGCCATCGCTTAAACCGAGAATACTCCCACGTCTTGGTTCACCAACCACCTTCTTGTATATTGTCCAATCATCTTTCGGTTGCTCTTGATCATCTCCACCAAATACATCTTCCAATTCCTTTTCAAGAACCATAGTGTCCTTCAATTACATATGTCACAACAATGTTTACTATAATGAAGTATTAACTGGTCTTATTTAAAATCTAAGAATGTATACTTAAAGGATCTAATGACCGCACATGAAAATGTACAACGAGAACTAAAAAAGAAACACTTGAAGACAATGCAACAGATAATATAGAGAACATGTAGCGGAACCTGAACTTTGAAAAATCATAAGTATGTGTAGAAATATCATTTTCAAATGATTAAAAGACTAAAATGATCTGTAACACGTCTTCTACAACTTTCATGAAGACACCTAGTTCAAAATTTGAGCAGAAAAGTACAAAATTTGAGCAGAAAAGTACAGTTTTAAAAGAAAATATTACATAGTCAGAAATTCAGAAAAAGTTAAAACTGTGCATACCCATATCTTTGAAAAACCATAACTATCTGTACAAAACTCCGTTTCAAATGAACCAAAAACTAAAATGATCTTTAATGTGTCTTCTACAGATTTCATGAAGACAATATGAGCAAAAAAGTACAATTTTAAAGAAAAAGGTAACATGGTCAGAAATCTAGAATATCAATTTAAACTGTGCATACTTATAAATTAGAAAAATCATAACAATCTGTAAAATTCTCCTTTTCAAATGAATAAAAAACTGTAATGATCTTTAGTGTGTCTTTTACAACTTTCGTGATGATAAATACTACAAAATGTGGGGATAAAAGTACAGTTTTAAAGGTAAAGATAACATGGTCAGAAATCCAGAAAATCATTTTAAACCGTGTATACCCATAACTTTGAAAAATCATAACTATCTGTAGAAAACTCCTTTTTAAATGAATCAAAAACTGTAATTATCTTTAGTGTGTCTTCTACAACTTTCATGAAGATAACTACTGCAAAATATGGGCATAAAAGTATAGTTTTAAAGGTAAAGATAACATGGTCAGAAATCCAGAAAATCATTTTAAACTGTGTATACCCATAACTTTGAAAAATCATAACTATCTGTAGAAAACTCCTTTTTAAATGAATCAAAAACTGTAATTATCTTTAGTGTGTCTTCTACAACTTTCATCAACATAACTACTGCAAAATGTGGGCATAAAAGTATATTTTCAAAGGAGAAAGTAATATGGTCAGAAATCCAGATAATCAGTTAAAACTATGCAGACCCATAAATTTGAAAAATCATTACTTTTTCCAAACAACTTATTTGTAGGTAATTCTAGGTCTGACACAATAAAAAACAAGTCATCTACAACTTCTGTGAAGGCACCAACTACTAAATACAAGCCTATATATATACAAAAATCAACTAAAACTCTATAGAGACAGAAAATAAGTTTAAATTCTGCAAAAACTTACATAGAGTTCTGTAGCCGTTCCACTCTTCCAATGTTCCTCTTTTCCTTTCTTGGACTTAGACATATGAAACTTTTTGAAACATTCAATAGGACTAGGCTCTACTCCGGTTCTATCAAACTGTTGAATTCACATAAGCTGATATAAACAAAGGGGAACACTAAAATCTAAGTCAAAATATTACCATGGATATTGTATCCCACAACAACGTTAAGTCAAGATATCTTACTTCGAAATTGAATTCTTAATATGTATGTACCTCCTCTTTGATGTATTTTGCCATTGGAATTGAACCTGTGGTGTGCACTATAGTGGATTTTTCACGGTTGATCTTGTTTCGGTCACTTCTTTTCTGAAAATATCATTAACATGAAGTAAGCAACAAACAATCCAATTAATATATTCTGTGTGGATTGATTATTTACCTGCCATGATTCTTGACTCCATTTATGAACCATTTGTTTCCATATCTCTGAGGAGATAAATTCAGGGGGGTGAGCGGATCGAGCTGCCCAACTCTTGTGCTTTTGGAAAACACTATCTCTTATCTGACTCATCCATTTATTATAGGATCTTTTGATATGTAATGAAAAAGCTGCAAACACATCTTCTTCGGGGCATGAGAATTGAAAATTGAAATTCTTCCAACGGGTGAACAATTCACCCAAGTCTTTAATCAGATATTCCTTCCATGTCACAAATGGTCCTTTAAGTTGTTCCTGAAAGAGCGGAAATATACTTCGGGCTGCTTGTGTAGTTATGTTCCTAGACATTAAATACATTATGAGTGCACAAGGTTAGAGGATTTATAAATCAATTGTTTAAACTATAATTGAAGTGACCAAACCTATCTTTAAATACTTCAGCATGCATGCCATGCCCTTTATTGCCCGAAGCTTTCCCCCTTACGTTTTTTTTTGGAGTTGAAACTATTGACAACAATGAAAGAACGAGTTACAACTTAGATATTGAGTCATTTGTACTGCAATTACATAAAACTGGAGTAGTCAACTGAAAAATGTTATGTAATAAATTTTTGTTTCCAGTTAACGTTACCCTCTTCATTTGACAATTCAGTTTGCATTTCATTCCCTTCCATCTCTTGCATTTCATTGTCATTTATCTCTTGCATTTCATTGTCATCCGAAGATCCAATAGAATTGTTTTGGTTTGAGGGAAGCTCCAAATCTGAAGAGCTCGATGACCTTTTATCCTTTATTTGCTTTTCTTTGTCGCACAAAGCAAATGAAACTGATTTTCTAGCAGTACCTGTAAACCAAACAAATAACTAAATGCCATGAGTGGTGATGTTCTTAAGAAATCTAATGCAGAAAAAACAAATCTGAATTTTACTTGAATTGGTCCCTTTGTCAGATAGATGCGATGGATGGAATTTTGTAGCAACTGTAAATGAGACAAAAACAACACAGATATGCATTTATAATAATACTGTACCAACAACCAAGAGCATGAAGAACAACCATTTATGATCTGGAAATTAAAATGCAGATGCAACAGTAAATACTAAACAAGTAATGGACCAGATGCTAGCTGCAAACCCTTCTGTACATTCAATACATAATTTTGGCCAAATGTATTCTCCACACGGTGGTAATGCAAGAAAGGTCTGTTGAGAGAAAACATAGTTGTTATACTACATTGCATAAGGTGAAACACACATGAGGGGATCTAATAACTGAAGATCATTAATCATCAATAACAAAACTATTTTTTTCCAATCTCAACAATTCAATCAATGAGATCGCCAAAGACAACCATACATCCAAATACAGGAAGAGGAATCTTCAATAAACTAACTAACCTGTTGGATTATATTAGATATTAAATAGATACTAATGGCCACATGTAACAGAACTTCAACTCTTTCTTTTGCAAATTCAGACCATTCTTTCATCTTCAAGGAAGCTACTCCAATTCTATGGTCAACTACATACAAAAGTGATGTAGGAATCCATATCCAAACCAGTTTGTTCAACCCAGACTTGGAGAAGATGTAGAATAAGGAAAAAAATTGAGAAAAGAAGATTATGTGTTCACCTGGTGGGGATCGTCTCTTCATATTCTTCATTCTCTCTTTTTCTTTAATGCATGCATGAATAGGGAGGGATGATCTTTATATTCTTCATTCTCTCTTTTGCTTTAACGCATGAAGAGAGGGATGAGACACATGTAATCAAATTTTGGAACTGTAACAGTGTAATGGGAAGTTTTTTCTCCCTTTAAGAGATTTACCGGGAATTTTTTTTGTTTTGGGATACAAGGATATTGTAGAATGTGCCGAATTTAAAATTTTCATTCTTAGCTAGCAGTAAATCTCAGAATTTGAAGCCCAAAAAGTAAAGAAGCTAGCTGGAGGTGATCAAGGAATAGCAAAACAGCTACGAAAAAACCATCTGTGATCAAGGATCGGGAAACCATATCCAAGCCTCATGGGTCTGTGCTCTAACGAAGATAAAGAGAGCAAAAAAATCAATTCATGAATTCGATTTAGAGGGAGGAGAGGAGCAGTTGCTTGTGGCGATGTCGGGGGTGGAAGGTGTTAAGCAAAGCCTTGGCTGGTTGACCATGCTTGGATACAGTTGTCATTGTAGAGGTATATTCTCCTCATACGCTCAGTAGTCGTAGTCTTTAAATAGGAATTGTTTACTTGTTACTGTAAGCTGGTTCATTGTAGGAAACCACCCAAAATCAACACTTAGAATTTCTTCTTCAATCACTTTTGTGTTTACATAGATCGATTGTTGTGTGTTTGAGTGAGTGACCGTGTAACCATCTTAACATGGTATCAGAGCTCACAACGATCCTGAGCTACTGGTTCAAGCTTCTGCATCAATCGATTCTCATTTCAAATGGAATTGGAAACCCTAGGGATTTGATTCTCCATGATATCCCATGATCTCCACTCTGTAAGTGATTTAATCAAATCTGTGGTGCTTCGCTCACTGTATTGCTGTAGATCGACCCTCTTTGTGAGCTTGTGGTCAAATCTCACTCTCAAGTTCTAAGTTTTTTGAGTTCGTGTTGATTTACTGCAATCTGAACCTTCGCACTTAATCAATGGCTTCCGAAAGCAAAAAAAACCTCATGTTCGATTGCATTATTCTGGTGCTTCTCAAGCTTGCGGTCAGCTCAATATGTTAAACCTTGCACTCGATGCTCGGTTCGGAGCGATTCTGAGCTGTTTGTGACTTAGAGTGTGTTTACTTCTTCGACGATCCTCTGGTATAACTTTTCTGACTCTTGTCGACTGACTTATATGCCATGATTACAATTGAAGGTGTAGTGTTGATCCTGTGGTTGTTATTAAGCTGGAGAACAATGTTGATATGTTAGAATGGTACGTGGTGATTGTTGTGATGTTGTAGTCTGATGATAAAAATGTTGAGGTTAGATTGAATAGCTAAAAGTGGTGAAAAATTGGCTTGGAGTAGTCTGTTGCTTAAATTTGGTGTTAAATTGGGAGAGGTATTAGGTGGTGCATTGGTATTAAAATTTGGAGATAATTGAAGTGATTGATGTTGTTGTTTTGAGAAGAAGAAGAAAAAAGGAATGTGTGGTGATGAGTTGCTGTCAAAAAACCAGAGATATTGAAGTTGTTGATTTGCTTGGTGACAGACTGTTGCTGTGATCAAAATTTTGGTAGGTGGTTGCTAATTGAAGGTTATTAGAGATTGTTGTTTTCTTCTTCAATCTTTTTGTTTACATTGATCGATTGCTGTGTGTTTGAGTGAGTGACCATGTAGCCATGTTAACAAGGCTGAGCTGAAAGTAGTGCAATAGAAACAGCAGCCTCGGTGGGAATCACATATTTGGTTAGTCTTTCCAAAGTTTATAACTCATAAGAAACTCTGTTCTTAGTCTTTATGATCTTAATTTCAATTTGTGGGGAGCAAGTTTATTTAGGTGAGTAAAGGATCGATCACATATTCTTTTTACCAAAATCTTAGAATTTTAACTTGAAATGGGTTTATGGTTTGGTTTTTGTTATATAGGTGGATTTTCTGTAACTAATGAGTATATTTGCAGGTTAATTCTCAGTTTCAGACTTTCAGATGAACATTTTCTGTTCGTGGTTAGTTTGCTCATCTTTGTTAACTTGGCTTCTGTGAGAACCAAAAAAACCACCTTAATTTCAGGCTGTTGTCGCAATCTGTAATGTGAAGCACATAAATGTGGGACACTGATGAGCATATACAGACATACATAAGATACATATATAGAATGCTGTACTACGAGTTGATTTATTTTGCTGTACACGTAGATGCTGCTCTGAACTATGCAGTTTGTGTGTGTGTGTGTGTAAATCTAAATGCTTACTGGGCTCCATTGTTAGTTGAATCAAACTCAGATCACCCTGTGAATCACCGGCTACCGGAACGGATAGTTAGGGTTCAGGCAATTGAAAAGCATGCCAGGCATTGGACTGATGCAGACTATCTAGTTTTTAATTCCTATCTTTGGTGGAGAAGGTCCATGATGAGTGTCTTGTAAGTTAACTTTGCATATTTTTGCTAAAAAGAGAACGAAACCCATTAGACTTACTTTGCTTTATTAAGTTAAATTTGTACTGGTTGTTGGCAATGACCGATATGTTAGGTGGGGATCTTTTGAAAGCTCTGTTGAGATGCTAAGAGTGTATGAGGTGGCTCTCAAGACTCGGTCAGATTGGTTGGAGGTCCATGTTAATCCGAACAAGACCAAATTGTTCTCTGTTAGCATGTCCCTACTCACCAGAGGTATAAATGAGTTTCACAATTACATATATATTGACCAGCTTGATTCATGCAGTAAATCGTTATAGAATTACAGGGTGATCTGTGTTCTTTGATTGTTATTTTAAAATTTTGTTGCATGAATTAAGGTCACCTTTTGTAATAAATTGGTGTGTTGGTACCTGGTCAAATATCCATTTGCCTATATTCTTTGTTGCTTTATGTTCATAAAAAGGCATTGGTGATTTGTTTTTGTGTAATTTTGATTAAGTTGGTGTTCAATTTGGATTTCCAATGTGAACTGCAGATCAGCAAATGCAATACTACTGTAAATATTTCAAAGGAAAGATTTAGAATTTGGTTGTTTATTGGAAGAGATACGAGTTCAATTGGCAAGCTGATTGTCGGTTTTTTAGTGATAGAGATGTATATAAATAATTAGCCTAATGTTTAGGTATTGAAGCTTATCTATTGTGAGTAGGCACATTGAAGTTTTCGTTCAGGATCTCAAGTAGTTTTATCCCTTTTATACATGAGTGAGTTTTGGGTTGGTGTTTTGAATAACATTATGTTAAAGAATATGATATCCAGTCCTCCATGTTTTTTTTGGAAGAAGCACCATCAATCAGTGATATTTGCAGATTTTGGTGGCAGAAATTCTGAAGGTTTGTTTATGAGATGTATTTTAAGTGTACAAGTTAGAGTCTATATATGATTTATAATCCTTCATTTCAACGTTGAAATTCTTTGTTCATGTATGTAAACAGTGCTTAGCAGTTGTGAAACTCATCTGTTCAAGATCAAAATCGGCTTAACCAACGATTTCATGATCAAAGGTATCTTTGCAGTTCCAATTGTACATGACACATCCGTTAGCATTGCATCTGACTCCAAGGAAAAGGATAGCAGAACCAAGCCAGCCATAACCTGTTCTTGATACACCAGGAAAAAAGTAGAAGAGCAAAAGGTAAAAAGTAAACATATTTTCTAACCTTATAACATACATATACAAATAGCTTTCTAACTATGTATCTTCTTTTAAACTGTTTGTCACAGCCCAAATAACACTTCAGCACTTAGCCAAGATGAACTCTTCGTGAAGGAGAACCAGTATATTGTGTAAAACCATGCTCAAAATGCACATAGTATTGCCCTAGCCTCCTTTGTATAGATAACCACAAAGGGCATATAACATGGCAGTAGAATAACCATCTATTGTATATAACTAGCAATATGATCCATGCAGCCCTTTTTTTTTATAAATAATGGCACAGGGCATTAACCATGACAATATCATTAGAGCAATCTTTTGTAAAACTATAATCGCTGAAACCTTTGTATTGATCAATTCCTTTTAGTTTAATAACTCTCTTTTGTAAAAAACACATGGCTTTCAACCCCGCGGCAACGCGCGGGCACTCATTGACTAGTGTGAAAACATTTTTTGGCAAGACATTTATTATTGGAATTTTGACATCAAGTTTATCATAATGTACATTGTGCTTTTACTTTTAACGTACTATTGACTGGCCAGTAACACACGTGAGCAAAAGTTATAGGTCATTGCTTATAGACTATATGGTATTTTACCTTCAGCCAAATCTTTATACTACTAATCTCTACTTGTCACATTAGATTCATCAAAAACACAACTCTATATAACTACGTCCTACTCTATAATAGAAGATTAACCAAACAGAAATAGAAGTATGAAAATCTCAGCGCGCTAGACCCCCGTATGCTACCGGCATACAAATGTGATTCAAGGCATATTAACTATATATATATATATAGATACACACACAGTGAGTTTCAGGTGCGGACGTCCAATTTGATCAATAATATATACATATATAGATCAAAATGTTGATGTAATTAATGTCATATACCTGAAAATGATCATTTTCTGGTATATCTGAGTGAAAGCTTGTTGTGTGTGTGTGTGTATGTATATAGTCATTATCAAGAGCAGAGCTCTGCTTTGAAAACAAGGAGTGACCTAAAATGATCAAATCATCTCGATTAATCTGATTTTTTGTAAGCGTGATCGTGTTATAATAATCTAAAAAATGAGTGGTTTCATTCATCAAACAACTTTTTAAACCTTATAAAAATCGAAGCTTCGTTCCGTTTTTCCAAAGCAGAGCTCTTCCCTAGATAGGTAATGTGTGTGTGTGTGTGTGTATATATATATATATCTATATGTTCATCTTTAGTTTGAGATTACTTTGTATTTGTATGGATAGAGTTGATTTGAAAATCAATTGAGTTTGGCCGTTTTAGTTAGAAAGTACAAAAATTATGAACTGAACCCTTTCACGCTTTGAAAAACTTGGATAATAATAACTACGAACACGTTTATTATTTTGAAATGAGAATTGTCACTAATAAGAATCAACCCAAAATACTTAAACCCTTAGAATCAACCTAAGAAACTTAAACCCTAAATCCAAAATCCTAAACCCTAATCCTAATCCCTAAATTCTAAACTCCAAGCACTATAAATTCTAAAAGAATGTATACACGATTTTACTCTTAATTATAACAAGTGTGTTCAAACTCCATACACACAATTTGGACAATATGGAATTAATAATCACAATAATGTTTGTAATGTTTTGATTATATATCTATTTTAGTATAGTACAGTAAAATTGAGGAAGTTAGAAAAGTAATTTTTTTATTAAAAAATAATAATTATATGAGATAATCACAACAAGGAATCATCTAAGACTAGATAATGACCGATCAAGTTCTCAGCGGGTCTCTCTCTCAAAGAAAGAAAGAAAGAATGGTTCTCCTCTGGGCTTTAGATAATAACAGTTACAAACAGAAGAATTCAGACCGTGGCCTACTTTTCCTATCACTATCAACGGCGGTGTGGTGAGTCGACTTGGCAAATGCGTCACCGATATCCTGAGTGCCCAAAAAGCAGTACTCAGAAGAGCGAGAGATTGAGTGGCAATGGGAGCCGAGTTTTTCACATCGTCGATGTCGCCTTGGCTAACCCTCTGACCTCGCCGTGCCTCCCTCAACACGTCGCGCTTGAGCTCGTAGCCACAACTCATCCCGCCACCACAACCCGCTCAAGATATCTCTAGCGACGTCGTACATCAGATGATATCTCGAGCTCAATCCCGCCTTGTCCGTCCCCAGGGTCGTCGTAGGCCACCTTGTTGTATTGGGTATGATTTCAGTATGACCTCCCCTCCACTAGCTACCAACTAATTCAAAAACCCACTTCTGTTTCTCTCATCTCTCTGTCTTCCGATCTAATCTTTGTTAGTTTTTTTTTCTTTTCTTCATCACAGCTCATTTAATTTTTTAGTTGATATGGACTTAGAAAATTGGAGGTCTGGGTATTTGGCAATTGAAGAATTTGGATTCCATCATGAGGGGAATTTATAGAATTCTTCAACTTAAGTGATTGATTTCTAATCATAAAAGGTCGATGGAGACCATTTATATTGGATGATTGTTATGTGTGTTGTTTCGTTCTCATGTTGATATGCATCACTTCCAAAAGATTCAATGAAGACAATCGGGCAATAGACGAATTTGATTGTGTCGATTTGAATATGTGGTGATTTCACAGCTTATTGGGTGATTAATTCTAGAGTAGAAAAACAGGCATCGAACATAAGTGTTTAGAAAAACTGAAAAAGCATTTACAAATCTCCTCTGAGTTCAGTTCAGTTTTGCTTATGATGAATTTTGTATAATCAAGTTTGTATCGAAGAATAAAGTGACATGTTTTCTACCTCAGGTAGTGAAGATTAATCTGAGGCAGTGAAGTTGTTGCACCAAACATGGGTCTCGGCTGTGTATGAGGTTAGCCTCCTTAATATCCTTGGGGTATTGGTGTGATCTGAGTTGCCAATGCATATGTTTTGGCTTCCATGATAACATTGGTTTATTCTTAACTTTTCCAGTGATATACTATAACCTGAACTATCAACAAAGTGAAGTGAAGCATGCAAAAGAGATACAAAGATCCCAATGAACCAACACAGTTAATTTCCAAGAATACTAAAAAAATATTCTTCATTTGTGATCTAAAGTAAATAATACGAACATAAGTGTTTAGAAATCGTTAAGTAATATGCTAGCGTTAAATATCATGGTCAGTTAAAAAGACTCATCTGGTGGTGCTATTATTGTGCATCGTCCTCATCCTGATTAAGGTTAGCATACATTTGATTCGCGTGTGTTTCTTCTTCTTGATATGCATCCCCATCATCAGTAGGCATTTCGTAACAGTTTCTAGGTTTTGTTTCCACACAACAATCCATTTGCTATTCTTTATTCCTTCAATGTAATACACCTGAGTGGATTGGAATGCTAGCACAAATGGTTCTTGAGTATTAAGCTTCTCTTTTGTATTGACACTGAAGATTCCATAACGATCCAACTTATAGCCTTTGCCATCATTAACAGTGTCGTACCAATTACAGTTAAACAATACGACTTTATTATTGTCTGGATACAAGAGCTCAACAATCTTTGTCAAGGTTCCATACCATGGCACATCCTCTTGGTTCTCACCTTTAACCATAACTCCATAGTTTTGTGTTTCCATATCATCATTATGCAACTGCGTATGAAATCTGAACCCATGAATATTATAGCCTTTGTAGTATGCAGCTCGCTTTCCCGGTCCTTGGGCCAAATAAAGCATTTGAAGGTTACCTTTTCCTTCGGCATGCAATTGTGTGATCTGTATGTGATACATAAGAAAATTTTGAGATATAGGTGGTTAACATAGATATGCTTTTTCAAACGACTTTTTACACTTACCCTATCACAAAACCATTTGGCAAAATCACTCCTATGCAATTTGTCTACACGATCAGCCCCATGTTCCTTTAAAAGTATGTCTTTATGCTCTCTGTACACAGTAGATTTATATGATAGTAATGAGTAAAAGTATATACAATTATCCATGTATATGTATAATACTTGTATGATTTTGATGTCTTAGTTAAGGGATAGAACTCTTACTTAATATAAGGCAAACACTCATCACAATTTGCTAGAACGTAATATGTAGCAGCCTTGTGAAGTTCACTTGACATCCTCAAAAGTTTTTTCCTCCCAATGGGTTTTCCAGGCAATGAAAAGATAGATAAACAAGATGTGTTAGCTGAAGGTTGACCTCCATCAAAGTTTCTTTCTTCTTTGTTGAATTTAGTCTCAGCCTCATCAGATAAATATCGAGAGCAAAATGTGACACACTCATCTGCCAAATAGCCTTCTGCAATAGATCCTTCAGGATGAGCCTTATTGCGAACATAACTACCCAATTTGTGCAAATACCTGTATTGCGAACATAAATAAAGAAATGTATGCATACATGCCAACAAAATAGATAATTATTGTTGACATATTAGATTAATTAATCTTAGTTACCTTTCAACGGGATACATCCATCTATATTGCACTGGACCAACCACTTTTGCTTCCCAAGCTAAATGAATAGATAAATGAATCATGATATCAAAAAAGGCCGGAGGAAATACTTTTTCCAACTTGCATAGAGTAATGACGATCCTCTCCTCAAGTAATTCCAAATCAGAAATCTTCAACACTTTAGCACACAATTCTTTGAAGAAATAAGAAAGCTCAATTATAGCCTCACACGGTTCTTTTGGCAGTAGCTCTCGTGCCACAAGAGACAATAATCTTTCTAAGAAAACATGACAATCATGACTTTTCATCATACCAGAGAGATTACTTCTGTTAGCATTGACCCACTGAGAGGGTTTTGCACAATATCCATTAGGAACCTTCAACTTTAGTAGCCACTGACAAATAGCTTTGATATTCTCAGTCGACAATGTAAAAGGTGCTGGGTCATAGACCCATTCATCATTAGGCCAATAATGTTTCCTTATTCCCATAGCTTTGAGATCAAGTCGGGCATTCAAAGAATCTTTTGTTTTACTATCGATGTTCATGATCGTGCCAACGACGCTGTCAAAAATATTTTTAATGTGCATGACATCCAAGTTATGGCGCAACATAAGTGTTTTCCAATAAGGTAATTGGAAGAATATATTGTGTTTCTTCCAATTATGAGTCTTTCCAAACCCGAGAATGGTTTACTTCTTGCCATGTTTTCCGTGTGTGATGTCAGGTAAATTCTCAAGCTCATTAAAAACATCATCTCCAGACGGTCTTCTTGGTGCATCTCTCTTTTCTTTTGTATTGTCAAAATCTTTTTTTTTTGCGCCATTCGTGATCTGATGGTAACCATTGACGATGACACATATAACTTTGCTTTGAGCCATGTTGTAATCTGCGACTTGAGTTCTTTGATGCACAAACTGGACAAGCCAACTTTCCTTGAGTACACCAACCAGACATGTAACCGTATGCAGGGAAATCATTAACAGTCCACATAGTTGCGGCTCTCATTTGAAAATTTTGCTTTGCAGAAATGTCATAGGTCTCCACTCCTTGTTCCCATAGAATTAGTAACTCATCAATTAGTGGTCTCAAGTAAACATCAATGTCTATTCCCGGACTTTTCGGTCCTGGTATGAGTAGAGATAGGAAAATATAAGGTTCCTTCATACACATCCATGGAGGCAAATTGTAAGGGAATAGTAAGACGGGCCAACAACTGTGACTATTTCTTATATTTCCATAAGGGATAAATCCACCAGTTGCCAATCCCAATCGTACATTCCGAGGTTCACTGCCAAATACTGGATGATTTTGATCCATAAACTTCCAGGCCTTTCCATCTGCTGGATGCCTTAAGTCACCATCTTTCACACGTTATGTATGGTGCCAACTCATATCAGAAGCCGTCTTTGATGAAATATAAAGTCTTTTTAATCTAGGTATGAGTGGAAAATATCGCAAAATCTTCCATGGAATCTTTTTACCAATTTTCTTCTTGTTGGGTTGTGGTCTCCACCGTGGAAGTTTGCATGCAGGACATTCTGTTGCATTTGTCAGTTCCTTGTAATAAATTACACAATCATTCTTGCACGCATCGATCTTTTCATAATGAAGACCAAGCTCTTTAACAATCTTCTTTGCCTCATGATTGGATGTCGGCAGTTTATCACACACTGGGAAAGCATTTTTCAGTGATTTCAATAACTGGTCAAATCCCTTGTTGTTCATATTACCAGCTGCCTTCATGTGTAACAAGTTGACGACAAATGATAAGTTGGAATTTTTCTCCCAACCGCTGTATAATGGTGTTTCCGCCTGCTCTAACAACTTGTAAAACTTTTCTGCATCTTCATTTGGATCTTGTTGGTAACCTTCTTCTATCAAGCCATGCATATCATCATCTGGCAAAAATGGTGCAGCCTCATTATCATCACTGTTAATGTCACTTTTATCAATATCATTGTCTTGGGTCTCCCCATGTTTACTCCATACATCATAGTTTTGCTTAAACCCTTTATACAAGAGATGAGTCATAACCTCTGTTGGAGATCGTCTCAATGCATTACGACACTGACGACATGGACAAAATATTGTTCCATCACTTTCCATAGCATGTTGAGTTCCAAATTCAATAAACTTCTCCACCCCTTCAAAGTACTCTTGGTTTGACCGACTTAATTGCATCCATGCCTTGTCGATATGCATTGTTCTATAATGTAAAATGTATTTAATATTTGACACTAAAGAGGTTAAAGAATATATTGGTATTTCTAAAAATCTAACAATCAAAGAGATTTAAGGTAGTGTACTTACCAGAGCAATAATTGAGCAATAGGTGAGGCTTTTGACCAAAATTTGAATGCCCTCAGTTTCAATACTTTGGGGTAGCTGGTTGTGAAACATGTAAAAGATTGTGAGTGAACCATATATTAGAGATATCAAAAGATTATATGAGCGATAAGTAACTGCAAATATAGTAGATTATTTTCCTATGAGCTATTCTGTAAGCTACTCGGCTTTCTTTGTTATTAACTGAATGATTTGCCGTCTTCCTTTTTGTACAATTGGACCAACTAATTGTTGATTACTGTTTCGATGTGAACTTTCAAAGAAATTGACAGTATGCTTGTGAACTAGTTGTAGAAACTAATCAGACACTAAAGTAGGAATATTATTTTCAATCTAATTCATTGTTCTCACTGACAGCGAAGATATAGAAATCCAAAGTTACTATGACAGTTCTTATTCCTTTCCACGTTTTATACATAAGATGTGATTTGATTACGTCACTACCCGATGAGCAAATATATATATATATGACTTTGCTTAATATTATGAGCTAGGTTGCACAAATTATGAGGACAACAACTACCATACACTACACCAAACAGCAAGGGCCTGGTAGTACTACTAGTTCACTATTCTCATATACTAGTTCAAACTACTCCCAAGAACAATGCTACTCTGGTACTTCAGTTTTCCTCACTCCTCACCTAAACACACAGGAAGTACTAGATCCTTGTTCAATTGATTTCATGCCAAACCAAGACCACAACCAATAACCCTAATTCAATTTTCCTAACAGCTGGTTTCATACATATGTGGTTAACATTAATTGAGCATGCAATATGCACGGATTCCACATTTCCACATAAGCAACTCTTTGCTTTCCTTAATTGAAAGTTTACTTAAAACAGAAGCTAACTGACAAAAAAATTGAGATTAATATATGTAGATCGGTTAATGGAGATTGAAGTATTCTTTAATTGATTTGTTGATTTCTTTGCAAATCACGTCTGGATTGTGATGCTTCCCTTGGTTTTGTGTTTGTGCGTTACAGGATTTGGCTGGAGAAGGCTGCTGTTTACATACGTATCATAAGCAGGAGTTTGGTTAACTGATTTGCTAGTTAAGATCCTAATTTCGTTTCTGTTATCAAGTATATGTGACTGTGAGGTTTGATTTTGGTTGGCTTCGACTTTCTTGTTAGTTACAATGAGTTTTGTTGATCTTGGTGTTAGGATGAGGCTGCTGCAAATGGCTTTTATGGAATTTTGTCATTGAGGCTTTTCTTGGTTTTGTCACTCAGTAATCAACTCATCACTCTTCCAAATTTTTTTTCTGATTGCATAATTGGATTTTGTTTTAGTGAATCAAGTCTTTCTGTTGGTTTGTTTTAGGGTGTCCCTGATTTGTTGATGATTGTTAGCAAGCAGCTGTGGTGGTGAAGTGATGTGGTTTAGTTTTCAGATCAGTTTTTACTTCAATTATATCCGTTCTTTCTCAGAATCTATTGCATTATGATTACTTAATACATTTTGGGGGTGTAATTTTTTTTCTCTTTGTCGTTTTCCTCCTCCCTTATTCATTTCTTACCCAGTAAGCAAATAAGACGTCTTAATCCTTTAGGTACCGACTTAAACAAGCTGGAGGTATTGATTTTCAGTTGATTCTGGTGACTCACCTAGGCTAAGCTGTTGGAGAAAGAACCCTAAAACCAGAAGGTGGAGAGTCTACTATTAATGTGTAAGCTTTATATAGCTTCCCGATTCGGATTTGCTTCCTTCATCTCTATCTAGAATTGAACAGTGAGCTGCTTATAGAGTACTATAAATAGTTGTGCTTGGTGCGTTTTTATTCATAGTTACTGGGATTTCTATCATATAAGAGTGAGAGGGGGAAAGAGAAAAAAGGAAGAGGGATTAGGACTAAAGGATCCCATAGATTAGAGAGCTTGAATTGGGACTTGAAGGTATGTTTAAATTGTTTACCCTGTAGCTTACAGACTTTGGACGTTTCTGATTGAAACTTATACCACATACTTGGACTAGATTAAGTTCATTTGAGAGTTGGTTTTTGTTTGTTTGTGTGTGTGTGTATGTCTTATGTTAATTTATGATTGTTTAGATTCAATTTTGATAGATGGAATCGATGGTTATAACTTGCAACTGTTATACTTCTTTTTTGGGTACTTTATGTTAAGCACTTCTGGTTTCATATAGATTAAAAGAACAGTAATTAGTCATGGTTGGACTATTATTAGATGCTTGATTATTGTGAAAGTTGACATAATTATTTGTCTAGGTCATGATTTGTAAAGCCATATACATGTTTTGAGATGCGTACTTTAGAATTAGGAACTGAATAGTTTTGTGGATTTTCGTTTGTGTTTAAAATGTTAAAGTTGAATTAAAAATAAACCTGCTCTTTCTCAAAAACAAAACCTGCTCTATTAAATTAGTATTTTGATTTTCTGACTCATAGCTTTTAGGTTGAATACTGTACAGTTATGTTTGTTTTTTGTTGTTAGTGTCTTCTTAAAAGTTTTAGACAACCTTTCTATTATCATGTCAGACTTGGAATGAAAGCTAAATGAGTTCTGCAGAACAATGTTGATATGTTAGAATGGTACGTGGTGATTGTTGTGATGTTGTAGTCTGATGATAAAAATGTTGAGGTTAGATTGAATAGCTAAAAGTGGTGAAAAATTGGCTTGGAGTAGTCTGTTGCTTAAATTTGGTGTTAAATTGGGAGAGGTATTAGGTGGTGCATTGGTATTAAAATTTGGAGATAATTGAAGTGATTGATGTTGTTGTTTTGAGAAGAAGAAGAAAAAAGGAATGTGTGGTGATGAGTTGCTGTCAAAAAACCAGAGATATTGAAGTTGTTGATTTGCTTGGTGACAGACTGTTGCTGTGATCAAAATTTTGGTAGGTGGTTGCTAATTGAAGGTTATTGGAGATTGTTGTTTTCTTCTTCAATCTTTTGTGTTTACATTGATTGATTGCTGTATGTTTGAGTGAGTGACCATGTAGCCATGTTAACAAGGCTGAGCTGAAAGTAGTGCAATAGAAACAGCAGCCCCGGTGGGAATCACATATTTGGTTAGTCTTTTCAAAGTTTATAACTCATAAGAAACTCTGTTCTTAGTCTTTATGATCTTAATTTCAATTTGTGGGGAACAAGTTTATTTAGGTGAGTAAAGGATCGATCACATATTCTTTTTTCTAAAATCTTAGAATTTTAACTTGAAATGGGTTTATGGTTTGGTTTTTGTTATATAGGTGGATTTTCTGTAACTAATGAGTATATTTGCTGGTTAATTCTCAGTTTCAGACTTTCAGATGAACATTTTCTGTTCGTGGTTAGTTTGCTCATCTTTGTTAACTTGGCTCCTGTGAGAACCAAAAAAAACCACCTTAATTTCAGGCTGTTGTCGCAATCTGTAATGTGAAGCACATAAATGTGGGACACTGATGAGCATATACAGACATACATAAGATACATATATAGAATGCTGTACTACGAGTTGATTTATTTTGCTGTACACGTAGATGCTGCTCTGAACTATGCAGTTTTTGTGTGTGTGTGTAAATCTAAATGCTTACTGGGCTCCATTGTTAGTTGAATCAAACTCAGATCACCCTGTGAATCACCGGCTACCGGAACGGATAGTTAGGGTTCAGGCAATTGAAAAGCATGCCAGGCATTGGACTGATGCAGACTATCTAGTTTTTAATTCCTATCTTTGGTGGAGAAGGTCCATGATGAGTGTCTTGTAAGTTAACTTTGCATATTTTTGCTAAAAAGAGAACGAAACCCATTAGACTTACTTTGCTTTATTAAGTTAAATTTGTACTGGTTGTTGGCAATGACCGATATGTTAGGTGGGGATCTTTTGAAAGCTCTGTTGAGATGCTAAGAGTGTATGAGGTGGCTCTCAAGACTCGGTCAGATTGGTTGGAGGTCCATGTTAATCCGAACAAGACCAAATTGTTCTCTGTTAGCATGTCCCTACTCACCAGAGGTATAAATGAGTTTCACAATTACATATATATTGACCAGCTTGATTCATGCAGTAAATCGTTATAGAATTACAGGGTGATCTGTGTTCTTTGATTGTTATTTTAAAATTTTGTTGCATGAATTAAGGTCACCTTTTGTAATAAATTGGTGTGTTGGTACCTGGTCAAATATCCATTTGCCTATATTCTTTGTTGCTTTATGTTCATAAAAAGGCATTGGTGATTTGTTTTTGTGTAATTTTGATTAAGTTGGTGTTCAATTTGGATTTCCAATGTGAACTGCAGATCAGCAAATGCAATACTACTGTAAATATTTCAAAGGAAAGATTTAGAATTTGGTTGTTTTTGGAAGAGATACGAGTTTAATTGGCAGGCTGATTGTCGATTTTTTAGTGATAGAGATGTATATAAATAATTAGCCTAATGTTTAGGTATTGAAGCTTATCTATTGTGAGTAGGCACATTGAAGTTTTCGTTCAGGATCTCAAGTAGTTTTACCCCTTTTATACATGAGTGAGTTTTGGGTTGGTGTTTTGAATAACATTATGTTAAAGAATATGATATCCAGTCCTCCATGTTTTTTTTTGGAAGGAGCACCATCAATCAGTGATATTTGCAGATTTTGGTGGCAGAAATTCTGAAGGTTTGTTTATGAGATGTATTTTAAGTGTACAAGTTAGAGTCTATATATGATTTATAATCCTTCATTTCAACGTTGAAATTCTTTGTTCATGTATGTAAATAGTGCTTAGCAGTTGTGAAACTCATCTGTTCAAGATCAAAATCGGCTTAACCAACGATTTCATGATCAAAGGTATCTTTGCAGTTCCAATTGTACATGACACATCCGTTAGCATTGCATATGACTCCAAGGAAAAGGATAGCAGAACCAAGCCAGCCATAACCTGTTCTTGATACACCAGGAAAAAAGTAGAAGAGCAAAAGGTAAAAAGTAAACATATTTTCTAACCTTATAACATACATATACAAATAGCTTTCTAACTATGTATCTTCTTTTAAACTGTTTGTCACAGCCCAAATAACACTTCAGCACTTAGCCAAGATGAACTCTTCGTGAAGGAGAACCAGTATATTGTGTAAAACCATGCTCAAAATGCACATAGTATTGCCCTAGCCTCCTTTGTATAGATAACCACAAAGGGCATATAACATGGCAGTAGAATAGCCATCTGTTGTATATAACTAGCAATATGATCCATGCAGCCCTTTTTTTTTTTTATAAATAATGGCACAGGGCATTAACCATGACAATATCATTAGAGCAATCTTTTGTAAAACTATAATCGCTGAAACCTTTGTATTGATCAATTCCTTTTAGTTTAATAACTCTCTTTTGTAAAAAACACATGGCTTTCAACCCCGCGGCAACACGCGGGCACTCATTGACTAGTGTGAAAACATTTTTTGGCAAGACATTTATTATTGGAATTTTGACATCAAGTTTATCATAATGTACATTGTGCTTTTACTTTTAACGTACTATTGACTGGCCAGTAACACACGTGAGCAAAAGTTATAGGTCATTGCTTATAGACTATATGGTATTTTACCTTCAGCCAAATCTTTATACTACTAATCTCTACTTGTCACATTAGATTCATCAAAAACACAACTCTATATAACTACGTCCTACTCTATAATAGAAGATTAACCAAACATAAATAGAAGTATGAAAATCTCAGCGCGCTAGACCCCCGTATGCTACCGGCATACAAATGTGATTCAAGGCATATTAACTATATATATATATATATATATAGATACACACACAGTGAGTTTCTGGTGCAGACGTCCAATTTGATCAACAATATATACATATATAGATCAAAATGTTGATGTAATTAATGTCATATACCTGAAAATGATCATTTTCTGGTATATCTGAGTGAAAGCTTGTTGTGTGTGTGTGTGTATGTATATAGTCATTATCAAGAGCAGAGCTCTGCTTTGAAAACAAGGAGTGACCTAAAATGATCAAATCATCTCGATTAATCTGATTTTTTGTAAGCGTGATCGTGTTATAATAATTTAAAAAATGAGTGGTTTCATTCATCAAACAACTTTTTAAACCTTATAAAAATCGAAGCTTCGTTCCGTTTTTCCAAAGCAGAGCTCTTCCCTAGATAGGTAATGTGTGTGTGTGTGTGTGTCTATATATATATATATATCTATATGTTCATCTTTAGTTTGAGATTACTTTGTATTTGTATGGATAGAGTTGATTTGAAAATCAATTGAGTTTGGCCGTTTTAGTTAGAAAGTACAAAAATTATGAACTGAACCCTTTCACGCTTTGAAAAACTTGGATAATAATAACTACGAACACGTTTATTATTTTGAAATGAGAATTGTCACTAATAAGAATCAACCCAAAATACTTAAACCCTTAGAATCAACCTAAGAAACTTAAACCCTAAATCCAAAATCCTAAACCCTAATCCTAATCCCTAAATTCTAAACTCCAAGCACTATAAATTCTAAAAGAATGTATACACGATTTTACTCTTAATTATAACAAGTGTGTTCAAACTCCATACACACAATTTGGACAATATGGAATTAATAATCACAATAATGTTTGTAATGTTTTGATTATATATCTATTTTAGTATAGTACAGTAAAATTGAGGAAGTTAGAAAAGTAATTTTTTTATTAAAAAATAATAATTATATGAGATAATCACAACAAGGAATCATCTAAGACTAGATAATGACCGATCAAGTTCTCAGCGGGTCTCTCTCTCAAAGAAAGAAAGAAAGAATGGTTCTCCTCTGGGCTTTAGATAATAACAGTTACAAACAGAAGAATTCAGACCGTGGCCTACTGTTTCGATGTGAACTTTCAAAGAAATTGACAGTATGCTTGTGAACTAGTTGTAGAAACTAATCAGACACTAAAGTAGGAATATTATTTTCAATCTAATTCATTGTTCTCACTGACAGCGAAGATATAGAAATCCAAAGTTACTATGACAATTCTTATTCCTTTCCACGTTTTATACATAAGATGTGATTTGATTACGTCACTACCCGATGAGCAAATATATATATATATATGACTTTGCTTAATATTATGAGCTAGGTTGCACAAATTATGAGGACAACAACTACCATACACTACACCAAACAGCAAGGGCCTGGTAGTACTACTAGTTTACTATTCTCATATACTAGTTCAAACTACTCCCAAGAACAATGCTACTCTGGTACTTCAGTTTTCCTCACTCCTCACCTAAACACACAGGAAGTACTAGATCCTTGTTCAATTGATTTCATGCCAAACCAAGACCACAACCAATAACCCTAATTCAATTTTCCTAACAGCTGGTTTCATACATATGTGGTTAACATTAATTGAGCATGCAATATGCACGGATTCCACATTTCCACATAAGCAACTCTTTGCTTTCCTTAATTGAAAGTTTACTTAAAACAGAAGCTAACTGACAAAAAAATTGAGATTAATATATGTAGATCGGTTAATGGAGATTGAAGTATTCTTTAATTGATTTGTTGATTTCTTTGCAAATCACGTCTGGATTGTGATGCTTCCCTTGGTTTTGTGTTTGTGCGTTACAGGATTTGGCTGGAGAAGGCTGCTGTTTACATACGTATCATAAGCAGGAGTTTGGTTAACTGATTTGCTAGTTAAGATCCTAATTTCGTTTCTGTTATCAAGTATATGTGACTGTGAGGTTTGATTTTGGTTGGCTTCGACTTTCTTGTTAGTTACAATGAGTTTTGTTGATCTTGGTGTTAGGATGAGGCTGCTGCAAATGGCTTTTATGGAATTTTTTCATTGAGGCTTTTCTTGGTTTTGTCACTCAGTAATCAACTCATCACTCTTCCAAATTTTTTTTCTGATTGCATAATTGGATTTTGTTTTAGTGAATCAAGTCTTTCTGTTGGTTTGTTTTAGGGTGTCCCTGATTTGTTGATGATTGTTAGCAAGCAGCTGTGGGGGTGAAGTGATGTGGTTTAGTTTTCAGATCAGTTTTTACTTCAATTATATCCGTTCTTTCTCAGAATCTATTGCATTATGATTACTTAATACATTTTGGGGGTGTAATTTTTTTTCTCTTTGTCGTTTTCCTCCTCCCTTATTCATTTCTTACCCAGTAAGCAAATAAGACGTCTTAATCCTTTAGGTACCGACTTAAACAAGCTGGAGGTGTTGATTTTCAGTTGATTCTGGTGACTCACCTAGGCTAAGCTGTTGGAGAAAGAACCCTAAAACCAGAAGGTGGAGAGTCTACTATTAATGTGTAAGCTTTATATAGCTTCCCGATTCGGATTTGCTTCCTTCATCTCTATCTAGAATTGAACAGTGAGCTGCTTATAGAGTACTATAAATAGTTGTGCTTGGTGCGTTTTTATTCATAGTTACTGGGATTTCTATCATATAAGAGTGAGAGGGGGAAAGAGAAAAAAGGAAGAGGGATTAGGACTAAAGGATCCCATAGATTAGAGAGCTTGAATTGGGACTTGAAGGTATGTTTAAATTGTTTACCCTGTAGCTTACAGACTTTGGACGTTTCTGATTGAAACTTATACCACATACTTGGACTAGATTAAGTTCATTTGAGAGTTGGTTTTTGTTTGTTTGTGTGTGTGTGTATGTCTTATGTTAATTTATGATTGTTTAGATTCAATTTTGATAGATGGAATCGATGGTTATAACTTGCAACTGTTATACTTCTTTTTTGGGTACTTTATGTTAAGCACTTCTGGTTTCATATAGATTAAAAGAACAGTAATTAGTCATGGTTGGACTATTATTAGATGCTTGATTATTGTGAAAGTTGACATAATTATTTGTCTAGGTCATGATTTGTAAAGCCATATACATGTTTTGAGATGCGTACTTTAGGATTAGGAACTGAATAGTTTTGTGGATTTTCGTCTGTGTTTAAAATGTTAAAGTTGAATTAAAAATAAACCTGCTCTTTCTCAAAAACAAAACCTGCTCTATTAAATTAGTATTTTGATTTTCTGACTCATAGCTTTTAGGTTGAATACTGTACAGTTATGTTTGTTTTCTGTTGTTAGTGTCTTCTTAAAAGTTTTAGACAACCTTTCTATTATCATGTCAGACTTGGAATGAAAGCTAAATGAGTTCTGCAGATTAAGTTTGACCATGCTAATCTGGCTAGACGTGCTCTGAGGAATACAGCTCTTGGTCTGTTTTACTCTTTTAAAACATTAAATTTTCAGTATTGGTAATGTTTAATTTCGGATATCAACTTCTGTGTTGATCTTTTGTTTTATCTATAGCGTATCTTGCATCCCTTGAAGATTCAAGATGCACCGATCTGTCCTTAAATGAGTACAAGAATGCAACAAACATGACTGATCAGTTTGCGGCTTTGGCAGCCATAGCTCAAAATCCCGGTGAACATTGAGATGATATTCTGGCTGACTTCTATTGCAAGTTGAAGCATGACTACTTGGTAAACTCTCCTCCCTCCCGCTCTCGCTTTCGAAAAAGATATGTACATGCACATATATTTGATTTCTGTTTTATTCATTAAGTTTCACTTGTTGTTGAGCAATTTCAGCTTTTTGAGACTCTTCACATCATTATATGCATGTTCAATCAACCTTTCAAATTCAGTGATTTTAAGTGTTGCTAACACTGACCATAAGTGTGTTAATATTTTTTTTAATGTAATTGGTTTGTCTTTTTACTTTTTGTATTGTTATGCATGTTTAATTTTTCTCATTTAAGCTAATAAAGATTCTTCCTTTCTTTTGGTTTAAACTTTGCATTCCTCTGCCCAGGTTGTGAATAAATGGTTTTCACTTCAAGCAATGTCCAACATTCCCGGGAATGTTGAGAATGTCCAGAAGCTCTTGAGTCACCCAGGATTCGACTTGCGTAATCCAAACAAGGTGTACTCACTGATTGGGGGTTTCTGTGGTTCTCATGTTAACTTCCATGCAAGGGATGGGTCAGGCTACAAGTTTTTGGGAGAAATTGTTGCCAAATTAGATGGAATAAATCCTCAGGTCCTCTCACAGAATCCTAATGAAAACAAGTGTTTTTATCATTAATGCTTGACTGTTAAAATATGAGTCATCCCTACTAATGCTTTTGGTCACTGGATGCAGGTGGCCTCCCGCATGGTGTCAGCCTTCTCAAGGTGGAAGCGTTTTGATGTAACCAGGCAAAACCTTGCCAAGGTAACATTTTTTTTCCCGCATCTTAGCCTTTTCAACTCTGTCGTTGGACATTGTTTTACTTTGTCAGACACTTACACTGTAACTCTTGGAACTCATCCTGTGTCGAAAAATAAGCATCGTCCTTTTCCACACCTCAGCAGTGTAATAGAAATCCGGTGTCATGTTTTCAGGCTCACCTAGAGAAGATATTGTCTACGAATGGGCTATCGGAAAACGTGTTCGAGATTGCCTCCAAGAGCTTGGCTGCTTAAATTCAGATGAGAAATCGCAAACATGTTTTTCATTCTCTAGTTTTTAGAAGTAATAAAACATTTTGACTTGCCATCATAAGGTGTCTACAACACCAAGATGTCTTTGCTCATTATAAGTACTACAGAAATACTTCAGATCAGACCAGACCATTTGTGGATTTTAAATCTTACGACATTCCATTCAGGCAGACAATACTACTCTATATAGGACATGATCAATATGCGTAAACTTGTTAAGCTTATCAAACAACTACTATGACTTAACAGTTTTCAATGCTGGTCATGATTTGTAAAGCCATATACATGTTTTGAGATGCGTACTTTAGGATTAGGATCTGAATAGTTTTGTGGATTTTCGTCTGTGTTTAAAATGTTAAAGTTGAATTAAAAATAAACATGCTCTTTCTCAAAAACAAAACCTGCTCTATTAAATTGGTATTTTGATTTTATGACTCATAGCTTTTAGGTTGAATACTGTACAGTTATGTTTGTTTTCTGTTGTTAGTGTCTTCTTAAAAGTTTTAGACAACCTATCTATTATCATGTCAGACTTGGAATCAAAGCTAAATGAGTTATGCAGATTAAGTTATGATTTTTAAAAGTTAAGGATCTGTAACAGCCTAAACTGGTTTTCTTGAATCCTGACTCTGTGATGTTTTAGTTTGAAACTGTACTATTTCGTTCATATTATGGAGTTGGTGTCTTCATGAAAGTTATAGCAGACGTGTTGAATATGAGAGATCTCACATGCAGCCCAGTTAAATCAGTGACCTCTCTGTTATTGAAGCAAAACTTGCTTGGATTGTTCATATTTTTTCCAGCAAGTTTTGCTTCAATAACAATGTACTGGGTATAGGTAATGGGACGTGGCTAAGGCAAAAAATCCAGTACATTGTTTCTTTGTATGTGGCCAAGGCAAAAAACGTTTCCAGTAAGTTTCTTTGTTCATATTCTTAAGATAAAACAATGTACTGTGTATAGGTAAGAAATGTTGAGTTCTTTTTTTCCCTTTCATCTTTCTTTCTTTCAATCATAATGTGGCTTATATATCATCATTTTATGTTTCTGTCATGCAGTGCAGAGTCACAATAAGTATTCTACTAGTTACATCAAAAAAGAAGAAGTTCTAAGTCTTCTCATGCAAGGGATGAATTGATCAAGAGTTCTCATGCAAGGGATGAACTAATCTACTAGATTGATGCATTCCTTATTCAATTACACTTTTCCTAATTCTTATTTCATGATGATGAAAACTAAAAGGGAATCATTGTTAACAACTCTGGCAAACAAAAAGAGAAAATCAATAGAGAAAGAAATTACCTTTGAGAATTGAGAATCAAGTACAGACATCCAAAGTTGAGTCAAGATTGACAGATTGTGTATCACAATATAATTGTTGGAGTATCAATGGAATTATGAGAAATTTGGAACAAGGGTTTTGAGAAAGAAACTAAGAAATTAGGGTTTTTATTTTTTAAGTGTTAAAGTTTAAATGTTAGCTAGGGATGTATTTTACTCACGTACGTGGCCAAGGCAAAAAAAAGAGAGACGTACACTTGCTGGAAACAAGAGAGAAATGCTTGAGAAAAAAAAGAAGAAAAGTGAGAAAATATGAGAGAAAATAAAAAAGTGAGAAAAAATATACTAGAATCATTATCGTCAAAGTAATCAATCGTTAGAAAAAGAATGTATTTCTTAATTACCATTTTACAATTTTGTCAAAAAAAATGTATTACTGACGAAATAGAGTTTTGTCGAAAAAAGAATTTTGTGTTGTAGTGTACGATGCGACACATGTCAATGCGAGATAGCATCGTCGACAAAATAATTGAACCAGATTTCCGGTAAGATTTTTGACCAATTACGATGTAATACATGTGTTCATCTTTGACGATCAGATTATCTACAATTGCCTATAAAACGTTCATCTTTCCCTCATAGTTGCCTCATACCATCTACAAGAATCCGAGTAGATAACTCATCTCTGTAAACACTTAGCAACATTTCCTTGTTCATCACTCTGATGGATCCTTTCAGCTTCCCCAATTTTTTCAGCAGGAGACAACGTCAACAAGAAAATGATGACTATATGGAGCAATCATTCATCAATCAGGTGGTCATGGCGGAAGCACAAGACGACGATGAACCCTCACGACCGAGCGGTTCATGTCGTGGTAAAAAACCGAATCATCCATGACAGAGGCTATCTAGGGGACGCAATCTCATGGCTGATTACTTCATCGAACGTCCCAACTTCGAGGCGGCAGAATTTCGCCGGCGGTATAGGATGAGCAGAAACCGATTCAACATTATCATGACGGATCTCTGCAACTACGACCAATCTTGGCATCAAAGACCAGACGCGACTGGATTGCTAGGGTTTCTTCCCGAACAAAAGATGACCGGTGCTCTGCGAATGTTGACGTACGGGGCGGCCGCGGATCAGTGCACTGAAATTACAAGGATGGGGAAATCGACTACCCTGCAATGCATGAAGGATTTTTGCAGCCAAGTGTATCAAATCTATGGTCCAAAATACCTCCGCAGTCCAACATCGGCAGACCTCACGCGACTCCTAGCTAAAAGCCAACACCGAGGCTTTCCAGGCATGATTGGAAGTATCGACAGCATGCACTGGGAGTGGAAGAACTACCCAACCGCCTATCAAGGGGCGTACTCAGGTCGAAATGGTCGCCTAACTATTATTCTGGAGGCGGTGGCCTCGTATGATACGTGGATATGACACAGCTTCTTCGGGTGTCATGGAGCCAAAAATGACATTAACGTGCTCCACATATCGAATGTGTTTTCAGAAGTCCTTGTAGGAAGAGGCTCAACTGCCGTCTATGAATTCCATGGAGAGAGGTACAACCACGCTTATTATTTGGCTGACGGAATATATCCAAGGTACTCTACATTCGTCAAAACTATTTCTAATCCCCAGACGCCGCAAGATAAACTCTTCGCAAATAAACAAGAGGCATACCGGAAAGATGTGGAGAGGGCCTTTGGCATCTTGCAATCTCGATAGGCAATTATTCGTCATAGTTGTACATTGCACCACAAATCGGTAATGACTACCATCATGTTAGCTTGCATCATATTACATAACATGATTGTTGAGGAAGAGTACGTGGAGGATGAGGATGAGGATGAGGAACAAGAAGACGTGCAAAATCCATCGAGGGCTTTCCAGGTTTATGATGGGCCGGTGGATGAACAAGATAATCGAATTCCTTTTGAGCCAATTAGTAGAGATGGAGCCAATATACAACGGTTTCACGACTGTGTTGCCGATTTTGAATCTGGTTACATCCATAGAGAGCTTCAGAAGGACTTGGTGAAGCACAATTGGAGGTTGGAAACTGGCGAGATACTCTAAATATTATTAAGCTTGTGTTTAATTTTAGTTTAATTTTTGTATGTGTGTTTAATTATTAAGTTTGTGTTTTAATTTAATGTGTATTTCAATTTCATCTTAATAAATAAATTGCAACTTTATTTCTTGAAAAATTAAATTACATAAAATTTAAATTGCATAAAATGACGAGTCAAGCCCAGATTTATTCTTAGTACAATACTATAACTTCTATGGAAAAAGCACGCGACTTGGGTGATAACAATCCGAATATGTTTCATCGGTAGGCTGATCTTGACTAGGTTCTCCTTCATTAAGGATGGCTAATTTCCTCTTTGTAAAATATCTTTTTGAGATTGGGGTCATTGCCTCCAAATTCATTGTCATGATCCTCGTTTCCTCCTCTTGTTTCTTCAATCGTAAATCTTCATCCGCCCTTGCTTCATTCCGCCTTTGAATTTCTAAGTACTCCGCGTAATAATTAAGCTCACTTTCATTATGCGTTATCCTTTTGGATTTCGACGATGCTTAGTCACTAGCAATGGTATGCAAAACCTTAACTCGTTGCTCAATATGAGTCTTACCTTATTTCTTTTGTCGCCTCGCTTCCTTTGCCGCCTTCGTTCCCATTGGTCTAGGCGGACTCGAGGGAGCGGCCACGTGGCTTTGAGGTGTCTCATTCACTTCTTCGTCATCCAAATTAATGGTTGAAGATGATTCAACGGCGGAAGGAGTAGGTTGGTAACTACTTGCATATGGAGATGGAGTACTTGGTAGCACCGAAATGAAAGATGGATGATTCTTAACCATTTCCCAACATTCAAAGTGTGTAAACACTTTCTTCTTTTCCTTATAGTAACATGATTGAGGTTGCTTGACCTAATAAAATAATTATATTAGCTATTTCACCATGCTACATATTTTATTCAAATTACATATATAAGTTATGCTACCAAAAAATGAATGTATGCTACAAAAAAATAATGTATGCTACCAAAAAATAATGTATGCTACATAATTTAATTCATCATTATGCTACAAAAAAATTTATATGATGTATGCTACAAAAAAATAAACTTACTTCATCCATTGGTAAAGTGCCGCTAGCTATACGTTGCCGTGCCGCGTACAAACATACGCCTCATTTTTGCAAGAGTAGCTTGAACTTGTTGTAGTGAGACGCAAGCGCGATTCGGGTTCTCGGCTCTTTCGGAGGATCACATTGTGTTGGCTTCCAATTTTTCACATAATCCCCATGAATTGTCTCCCACAATTTCTCCCTCTTTTATTTGTTGCCGTCGTATTCATCAACTCTATGAAGCACAAAAGAGATACACATTTGTAAATCTTCGGAATGAAGCCAATGTGTGCCCATTGTTTTGGAAGAAAAGCTTAACGAAATGATAGAGGAGATGGAAGGAGAAGTGCAATTTGTTGTGCACAAATTGGTGTGAATTGAGCAAAAATTGAAGTAGTATTTATAGGCAAATATTTGGGAGAGTTTGAGAATTTTTGGGATTTTTTTACTATTTTTTTGGATTATTTCCGTTCTGATTTGTAAGTAGCCGTTTCATTCAAATATTAGCCGTTGGATTGCTTCAAACTGATTCAAAATGGATGGTCCAGATCGATTGGACCGTTGGGTTTGATTTTACCAGCCGGTAAGTATAGCATGTGATTGGTCCGTTAATATTTGATTTTTTACAGCATGTGATTGGTCCGTTAATATTTTTTTTATATAACTTTTTACCTGACATAAAAAAAATCAGTCGCCTGACGTCACCCACGTGCCGTGGGATCTGCCAGGGAGTCGAGCAGCTCTTGCTCGAGCATTTGCCGGAGCAAATCGTCAACGACAACTGCTCGGCCTCGTGCTCGCCGGTGCGCGCTCCAAAACTCAGACGATCGAGCAACTCCGTGCGGCCCCACCTTATGCTCGAGCAAAACCGGTGCCGGTGCTCGCCGGTGCGGTTGCTCTAAGAGAAAGAAAGTAAAGCCATTGTGGAGCTTGTTCAGACAAAATAAAGGTCATGTGCCGAAACCTTTCAGCCTTTTCGGGTGAGTCGATGTTGCTTATTTTATAAACGAAAAAAATTGATAAATAGATTAAGAGTACGTTAATTTAATCAACGAAATTAACGTGATGCGAAAATTTTCTCGAGGAGAAATAAAAAAGTGTGTTGATCAATGATAAAGACTGATTAGATAACAATGTTGCGCAGGCCAATCACTATACAACCATTTCCTTCATAATTACGTACAGAAAAGATAGTAAGAAAGATACATCACAATGTTTATTTGACAATGAATAACTAATACAAAGTGAGACCTTCGAGTCGATTCGGGCCAACGTAGACTAAAGTAGGGTACATATATGCTGCTCCATAATACACCTAGCTCCAAGCATATGCATGCAAGCAGCTAGGGGCCGTGAAATAGAGGCTCACAGATGCAGAACACATCTGAGTGACTTGCCTTCAATGAGCAGCTGAAACGCATCGTTTATCTTATCGAAAGGAAGTTCATGTGTTATGAACCCGTCTAAATCCACCGCCTGATGAAATAAAATAAAATGGTTGCATGTAATTAGAACCAGAAATGAGAATGTTGATATTAACAAACTGAAAATGTTGCATGTAAACAGTGACCATTTTGATGTTTTAGAAAGTTTGGTGCCTAAATTATTTATTGTGAGAAAGTATTACATACCCCTCGCATGCATTCTTTGGCAAAATTAGGGAGTTGGCTCTTCCCTTTGAAACCTCCAAACACAGATCCAATAATTCCTCGACCTTGAAACAGCTCCATTGGATGGAAGGGAAGCATCTTTGGGGTTGCATGAATTCCCAATATCACAGTAAAGCCCCATCCCTACAATAACAATTAGAAATAGTGGTAGTCGATCATAAAAAATATTTAAAAATTACTAGAGAAAAAATGGTATAGAGTGAATACCTCATGTGTAGACAGAAAGGCTTCCCGGAGAACATCGGAGTTGCCTACACACTCGAAGCTATAGTCCACACCTCCTTCTGTTATCTCCCCGATTCTCTGCAACCATGTCCATCCATGAAAATTGCTAATGGTATAGACAGAAATTTATGATGTAATCTCCAGAGGAAGAAGACAAGTGTAGTTTAATTTAGACTTGTTGAAAGACCAATTCATCTAGCTAATACGTACTCTAATTAGTAATATATAGGCTTAATATTTTTTATCGTAAAACCACTGACCTCATGCAAAGGCTTGCCAGGGTCGCTTGGATTTATGAAATTTGTGATTCCCTTTGCATTGGCTACGTACAAATTAAAGCATGCGAAGACTAACTTATGAGCATATCTTATATAATTAATCCTATAATTAAACCCGAATCTAAAATAACGAGAAGAAACACACCATGCCAATACGTACCTTTGACGAGTTTATCTGGGTTTATGTCAACGCCGATTATTTTAGATGCTCCTCTGGTTCTTGCTCCTTCAGCAACCTGACTCGATCAAGTTGAACATGACTTGTCAGATAAATATTGATTAGTTAGACTAGCGAGGCCTACTTGATGAATCATGACTAATACTATATCTTCCTAATGGAAAAAACACATGAATTTAGATAATAACATGTGTATGCAAAGTCAGGATGATCCTATACAAATATGATATGCATGTATGCATGCATAGAATAGTAGATGTGAGATTTAATTTTAGCTAGACCGGTACGTCGTATGTTGAAATTATTTATGCACAAAGAAGGAATGCATGCTTCATGAACCATGAATAAATTTATCAACGTAAGTTAATTAATAATACAATTTCCCCTATACTCTATTGAAAATTGATTTGATCCATGCCCGACCATGCTATATATCTTAATACAACGCACCGTAGACGCATGCATGTAGTTTCATCACGGATACACACACTTTCTTCGGGATTAAGAAGCAAAATGTGTAATATCTATAGTATGTACGTACATGAGACCCACCCAAAAACAGACCAATTAACTAATGAAAAACCAAAATTGACATGGAAAGAAATGAACAACTCACAGCAAGTCCAACCGCGCCTAAACCAAAAATGGCTACGGTTGAGCCAGGTTGAACATTAGCAATATTCCATGCAGCTCCAACTCCTGTATATATATAGCAATTAGCATGTATCAATATTGTCGTTCATGTCTTCATATGCAATTATGCATGTCTTCATATGCAATTATGCATGTATAATTGTATAATTGAAAATGCCTCGCATCGAGCTATTTCAACTTGCATTGCTAAGAAACTATTATTAAGGGCCAGGCCGCCAGGGCGTCCTAATTCCTAAACTCTCTCTGTGCAAGTTGCTACATGCGTGCATAAGTTGCTACATGCGTGCATGTGTTACATCCTAATTAAGATCACAATCAACTGCTTAACACTTCTAGATCGATTTATAGATCCTTCCTTCCCTACACGCTACACATGTGTTAAGACAATTATCGATCGAGGACATTTCTGCACTAACTGTTAATGAACGTTTCCATGGTTATTAGATATCTATTAATTATACGAGAATATATACCATATAATATACAGAATTATTATGTTGAACAATAATAAATAGGGAACAATACAGAAATACAAGAAGGTATTATCCCCTGCCCCCTGATAATTTGGATCCCTGTGTTTTTGAGTGATTGGCTCAACTATCAAGTGAGGACGATGTAGAACAGAGACTTTGATTAGTTTGATCGCGCAGAACATAATTTATATAAAACAATATCTCAAAACAGTAGCGTATGGCTAGGGGCAAGTTACTATATATAATATATTAGAATAATTTTTTTCTAATTTTAATAGTCACCGGAAATATAAATAAACTGTATGTGCGACTAAGATTGTGCAAATTGTACTATATCTAGACAAAAATTGAAGTGCAATGATTACTATTTTGTATATATTATATATAATTTTTTATTGAAGACTTGTATGATGAAAATTTGGTGAATATCTTTTATACAACAGTTTATAAGTCTCAATTTTGATCGTATTTTGACATATCAATCGTTAAATGTTTAGCTATATATTAATAGATCATTTTTGTAAATTTTCAACCAAATCGTTAAGAGATTCAAAATCATGGTTTATCAATTATAAACATGAACGGTTCAAGTTTGATAAATTTAGAACGTTTATTTATATCATATTGTTCGACCCCTTAACGATTTTTAAATTGGATGAAAATTTATATAAATGATCTACGTATATATAGCTAGATATACAATGATTGATCTTCCAAAATATTATTGGGAAGTATGATTTTTAAGAAGGTACTCACTAAATTATCACCATAGAGGTCCTCAAAGAAATTTTTTCCATATTATATTATCGATGTAGTAATTAACGAAACCACAATAATATGCATGGCAAGCAGAAATTATCCAATACTCTAAAATTAGAGAATTTTTGTAGTAGAGAGCACTTTAGAATTTTGGGCAAGCAATTAGTGTATGATGCAGACATACCAGTTGAAACACCGCAGCTGAGCAATGTCATTTTTTTAAGAGGAGCGTCTTTGTCAAGCTTGACAACACAAGCGGATTCAAGAACTGTAAACTCGCTGAAAGTTGAGGTGTTGAGAAAATGATATATGAGTTTTATATCACCGCTATCCTTGGCTATAATTGAGAACCTAGTTTTGCCATCACCGTTCATCACTTTCTTCAGTGGGTGTACTCCAAAGTTGCTGCACATGTTAGTTTTCTCATGCTTGCAGCAGATGCAGTCACCACACTCGCCGTTGAAAATAGGGATCACATGGTCTCCTTCTTTCATGTCTGTCACACCTTCGCCAACGCTCTCAACAATTCTGCTCGTCAAAATATTAGTTAGAGTAAAAGACTCAGAATTTTCTATGTTGAAATTTGAAAATGATATATATGGCTTTACCCGGCGGCTTCATGGCCTAGAATTCGAGGAAAAGCCCGTTGAGCTTCATTCTTCAACAACACAAACGGGAAAGTAAGAGCACAATTGTACTGGAATGCTATCTTCTCAGCTCACACAAATTATGTTGTAACTTGTGAGATTAATTGTACATATGGATCACAGTTAATTAGGTTCTTCATGCATAATGTGTAGTAGTCTACATTCACAATATAAGCATGGTATGTTCCCAGATTCCGGCCGGCAAGAGATGGAATATTATTCATTGATGAATTGATGGAGAGTGGTGTGCAAATTAAATAGTATACCTCTCCTTTCCAAGCACTAAGATCAGTGTGACAGATTGAGGTGAAGAGGATCTTGATTCGGACCTCCATTTTCTGTGGCGGATCGACTTGAACTTGCTCCATCACAAAAGGCTCCCCCGGGCCCCAAACAACAGCAGCTTCATAACCACAATACATATCATCAACCGTACGTTTTAATCAAGTGTTCTGAGTTTGTTCTGAGCTTCTGATACATATGCATAACAATGCAAAATAAGTAGCTAGCTCATACCTTTGCAAGTGATGACCTTTCCGGCTGTCTTCTCCATTCCTCTGGCGGTATCCGATTTGTCTTAGAAACTAATGAATGTATGTAGCAAGATCGAGGCTATGGCTTCTAATAAAGATCTGTGCTTTTTTTTTCCTGACGCAAACTAGAGCATATATATAGCCAGGAGGGGGAAGTTAAAAAGGAACAGAAGATGGATAGCAATAAAAGCAAACTCAGGGGATCGGTGGATTGAAGATTTGAAGAGGGTAGCTAGATAAAACACATACAACAATAATGGTGGATAAGAGCTACTAGCTCTGCTCTGCAGTCCAATATATATGCAAAGGTGATACGACTGTGAATCAGCTTGGACATGTATAAATAGCTTGGACATGACTTATATATAAATGATATATTAATTATCTGTCATTGACTTGTAACTTTTTAGTAATTAAACAGAAAATTTGAAAATGCATGGAAGCTACAAGTAAGCCATTTGATTATATTAGATGGTAGTGTGGACGAAGGGAAAAAAGACACCATTTGGTCAAAAATAGAGCTGGCTCTGCCACTGGTGTGAATTATGGACTATGGACTAGACTCGGTCCATCAGTCCATGCCTCCATGCGTAAGCTTTGCTCCAGGCTCATTGCTGATGGTACCCAGATTGCCATTTTACTCATACTTAAGCTATATAACAATTGACCTTTATATAAAAGAAAATGAACCATGTTACGTGACGAAATTGTAATTGAATGTTCTGTTTTAGAGGTTGTCTTTATATATATATATATATATTGTGAAAGTTACCAAGTCTAACTAGCTCATATAAAACGTAGGAGGATGCACTACACATTTGAGAGGGAGTACCGTTCTAAAAGGACGGCAATGAATTGGTTAGTGGTTTCAACTTTCAAATACCAGGATTCAGGTGACAATTAGCCAAAGATTATTAATAGATCAACTAAAGAGAGGATTCGGAGGCCGAGACTGCTCCAAAAGAATTGAACCCAACTCGGACATAACATGGCCAAAACAAACATCCAAAGCAAAAATATACGACCTAGAGTGAAATGGGGTAGTTTGGCTGTCTCGGTCCCTTTCCCCGTCATGAAGTAAATGAGGAATGCATGCTACCAGGCCCGACTCTAACCCTAACGTAGGACGGGCAGGACGATAGTCCAGAGTCCAATCATAAAGGGGGCTCAATTTTTTTTTCTTCAGTTAAAATCAAATAGAAAAATATTCGATCGTTTTGCGTTCCTTTCGCATTCACTGTCAACAATTTTTCTTCTCACTTTCTCGGCTTCTACACTTTTTCGATTTCAAGCATCAATCAAGAAAGAGACTATTAATTTTTTGCAAAATTCACTCCATAACTATATACCCATTTTGATAGCTCAACAATCATGAAGAAGACGATTAATCTTCTCCGAATCACAAATTTCGCTTTATGTAAATAGCTAACAATCCTTTTGAAGTCTACATCATTCAATCTCATATCCCAGTACTCAAATTAGATTAGCACCATGTTATAAAACCCCAAAAATCATTGTGATGTTGTGGACGTTGAACTCGTCTTTGAGATCTACATTGAAACACTAGTAGTGTCCTTCTCTCATTCCAGCTTAGCAGGGTTTTCACGAAGAACGACTACACTCCAGTCACCGTTGCCTATTTTAGCGTCAAGGCTCTTATCAATTTGAATAAATTTAAATTATCATTATTTTCTATATATTAGACTCTTGGGTGTTGACAAAAATCACAAAATCATGGAGGTATTAAGGTTTGTGTGGCATTTTGTTGTTTGGATTGCTAATAGTTAGAAGAAAAAAAGATTGCTTTGCTATTTTCTACAAGTTCACGATCAAAAGGTTCTAAGTTTGATAGTATAAATCTTGAAAGTATATCACATTTTACCTTTTCAATTCTATATTGGAAGTTTTTTTTGTCTTCCAGAATGGAATAACTGAAGGATTTTAACTTATCAATAGAATTTTAGTGAAAAATTACTGAGTATAGTTGGGGCATAGTAACTCGTTATTTTTGATATGCATTGGTTATGAAAAACTAGTTATCCATCTCAAGTACTCGTTTTTATTAGTTATCCGATGTCTGAATACTTCTGATCGATGTGCAACAGTCATGACAATTCCCTTACAAAATCAGAATATTTCAATCAATTTTTTTTTATAAAGGGTCCAGTTTTAATTTTTACCCAGGGTCATGATTTCTCAGGACTGACCTGCATGCTACTTGATAAATATTGTGATATCCAAATATATGCAGTCACAGAGTTGTGGACCGTAGTTATTGGAGTTCTACAGTTCTTCTCAACCAACTCAATCAATGAATTCATGTGTAGTGGGCTGTAGGCCTACAGCAGCCGAGAAAGGACCCTTTAGCTTTGTAAGAACGGTTTTTTCGACAATGTGTGATCAATATATAGATGAATCTAGCGTCTAGCTTTAGCATGATAGGCATGCATACATGGCTAGCTGTATATATAGTATATACTATTGCCGGAACTCTAACTCATTGATGGTTTTCCACAATAATTTGGGGATGCCATGCCCTATCTTAATTGCACATCGCATTTCTTTTATTTTTGGTTCTATATTATTGCTACACTTGTATATTAGCTAATGATCGGAAACTTTGATGATGTAGAACTGCATGTAGAAGAGTCCTGAAAACCGGAGAAAGGTACAAACAAAACATGATATATATGGACTATGGTGAACCCACTCTAGATGTGCCCAAGTCATATAAATTCATATATAAGGATTATAAGGTACGCTAGGATTCTTTTCCAACCCGAGTCCTGACTTCTGAGTTTGGCTGTTAACTCTTAATCCTTGTATGTACAACAACATGTTGCAAGTGGTATTTGATCTTCTGTAGTTGGTTTTGGTCATTTTGGTGCTCGCTATATGGATAATTGGATATTGCAGGGTGAGTAGGGTCCAAACTCTAAAATATATATCGGCCGCATCACTATCCTAAAAAAGCCCATCCTCGTTTGTTAGGGTAATGGAAGGCTTGGGTCCAAGTTTCGTATGGACTTCAGGACTTGTATTAATTGGTGTTTTCCGACCCAAACCAAGTTGCAGTCTGGTCAAGAGCAGAATAAATTAACAATGTCCCCCTATCTATGAAAACGTAAGTTTATAGATGAGGATTACTATCTAGCTTTGTTCCATGAAAACTTCTTACAACTTCCTCACAATCCAAAACGTCTTTGCTAACTGCTTCACGTTCCTTGCTTCACTCGATCTTTGTGATTACTTGCATTTATATCTCATCCGTTCCTTCTCTTAAACTCACATGGGTAATTCCATAGCACCTCTTGGAGACAAGAACCAATCTAAGCCTCACCATCCGAGGGATGGACCCAAAGAGGAGAGGGCATTCGTGTGTATTGTGAACAACGAAGGCCAAGGCTTCCAAGTACATGACTAACATGAGACGTTATCCTCAGGTTGTTGGGGATACCGATTGTTCTCATCAGTCAATGGATAAGAGGCCGGTGCCAATAATTCATGTAGACAGAGAATCAAGGTAGTTATAACAAGGCTAGCTGCAGCTTCAAGAATTATTATCCAAGAAGGTACCTATGGAACAAATGCTCTTGAAACTCCAGACCAGAGAAGCAGGGAATAATACTAATTGTGCTTACTATACAACAAGAAGGTGGATTCCAGTGCTTGAAGCAATTCCTGAATGAAGTAAGTTGGGGAATATATATACTCTTGAAATTAATCTACTGTAAGCAATGCTTCTTTTTAGGCCTAATGCATGTTGAATACATTATAATGCTATGCCTTTCCTGTTCATCACATCGTTGGTTTTTGACATGAGTCTTCGTCCTAATCCAAATTTGTACTCACATATATGATATTACTGACTATAGATATCAGTGACCAGAACATTACTCTATTCAGCAGGGCCAGTCCTGCATAATTAGAGCCTGTTGCGAAAACTAAAACATGACTCTAATTTTTGATCTTTTCGTATTGTTATGTTTTCGTATCATCAAAACGATTCAATATCAAATTATTCCAATATATTTAAACTCCTAAATTACATGATTCACATATATTTGTATATCAATTGATCATAACAAGAATGAAACATTGAATTGAAAGAACACCTACGAAAACAACAAAAACAATCTGAAAGAACTAATAAGTTTACCTTTGAGAATCAATTTGATACTTGAAAGTCGTCGATACTGAATACTTGATAGAGTAATAAAGTACCAATGAAAATTGGAAAAGATTGAATGAATGGGTTTTGTTTTTTTTTTTGTAGAAGAAGTTGATCGCTAGGGAAGAGGGTTTAGAAAGAGGGAAAATGTGAGTAAGAAGAAAAAAGAAGATGTTGGAATGACAGGAAAGTAACTGATCGATGCATAAATATGCACCTTTATGCTAATAATAGATGCTCATATACTTATTTTTTTGTTAAACACGATAATATTAACTTATTTTATGGTTTTATAGGTATTTTGGAGTGGATGAGAAGAAAGGAAGAAAAAGAGGGATTAAAAGTTTAAATTGAAAATCTGCATGTGTTGATCAGTCAAATTCGATAGAGAACTGGGAACATCTCAGGAGGAATCGAATGGTAATCTACATATACATAAAAAGCTCTGGATGTCTAGTTTCCAAAACATCTTCTAGATCATGATTTTGATGTTTCTAGAAGAAGTTATAGCTGTATTAGTACAGAGAGGTCAGTTTGCTCCGAAATCTGACTTTTGACGAAAATTCATGTTTTAAGGCCCAAATCTCATCGAGAAGCCCGTGGACGAATGTGTGATAAATTTTACTATTTAATATGGATGTGGCTGATGATAAGAAGTCATAAAAGTCAAGAGTCAATAAAGAAAATAGAGGATGACTTTTCTTCCAATAGTCTCAAACTTACAAGGAAGAGGATTCCAGAAGATATAAAAGATATTACACATAAAAATAAGTTTCTTCTCTCTCTTCCTCCTCTTTCTCATGTCTCTCTTCTATCTTCTCTATTCTTTTCTCTTTCTCTCCATCTTTGTAATATGTTTGTTTAATTTTCTTTAGTTAGGGGTTGATCGAAGTATTAGAAATATTTTGATTTTGAACCCTTTGTGATTTATATAATTTTAGATGAGAATTTCTTCACTATAACATCATTGATGACTTCTATCTCATGTTTCTTTGGGTCGACACTTAGTTGCATGTTTTAGGGTTTATGGTCTTGAGTATGTATGCGAGTGTTAACATCAGTATGTGCTCTGGAGAGGCAAAGCAACATTATTAGTTGTGTGAAGTTATTCCTAGGTCATGTAAAAGCACTTACTAGTAGCTTTTGAAGCCTTGTTGTTTCTCAAACATTCTACAGATCCTAATGACTTTAATTTGTTAGTCTTAGATTACTATCATAAGATTGCCAATTGGGGATCAAGTGGAGGCGGTTTACCAACCCTGAAACATGCCAAGTAAGAGAGTGTAATACAGTTAGTGTCCTAACAATTTTATGCTAATTGTGGGAAGCATTCATCCATTATTATGTAGATTAGGTTTGGGGTAGATTAAAACTATCTAGGATGGAGATAAGTTCCTAGCTTTCATCTTTATTAGACTCTTCTTTGTTTTACTTTGTTATATTTTATTTTCAGTTTACTTTTCTGTTTTCTCAAATTTATTTTGGCAATCAAAATGAATCATAAAATTCTTTAAATTTATGTGGTAGTCCGTTACTATATCTATTTATAGTTTATATTTTATTGTGATTTTAGGTCTAGTATAGATAGTTTAATAAATTAATTTTTTGTTTGTAGGTCGAGTCTGTCAGATTTCTGGTAGTAGTGTATCGAGTCGTTTAAAGCATTTAGTCTCATTAATCCTTTGTGGGAATGACCTCTACTTACCTTTGCTACAATTGACAATCTTAGGAGTAGAGTAGGGACTTATCTTTGATATGTAGTTTTCTGCCTATCATATTTTAGCGCCGTTGCCGGAGATTGATTAACTCTAATTGCTTTAACTTGTCTTGTATATATAAATTTTGTATATTATGTATTTTAATTTTGTGGTGTGTTCTATATGTTCCATGGCAGGGCACTCAACTAAGGAATGTGGATATATGCAATATCAAAGTTATTCCACCATGCAGAGCAACTACTATGCACCTCCTTACACTCTTACTTTGGGTGATCACTCTAGCTATGACTATGAAAATCAAGGATATCAACATGAAGAAGTTCAAGTCTTCAAAGAAATCATGTCTCGTCTTGACAAGGTGCAGATAGATCAGATCACTATAGGTTCAAGACTTGAGAGGTTGAAAACTTTTGTCCATCAGTTGATGGATGATGTAGTGAAGCACACATGTGTTCAACAAGAGGATGTAATCATGGTGCCTTAAGAAGAAGAGTACAATAATGAGGAGGTGGAGACTGTCTTTGAAGAGGAATACTTGAAAGGACCCAACCCCGATTTAGTTTCCTAAACCGGAATCAAACCCCTTCTGAAAACACGAACTTGCAAAAATCATAAAAATTTCGGCAGAGTTTCGCTATAACGTGGAATTACCATTAACCTGCACCCGAAAACACACTTCATCCTATGCCACAAAAGCCAAACCGTGGGCACCAATCTCATCCGGATTTCTCAATATCATAACAATAATGTAAAGTAATAAGCAAAACTGTGCTTTACAGAAATCTGGGGAAAAACATATAAAAGTATCACATTCGAGTAATCAGAGCGACCTCTAGTGTATATATATACAAAAATATAGAATAGTAGGCAAAACAAGAAACCTACTGAAAAAGAAAGGTAGCTGGAACACTAAACCTCCGACTGCGACGTGAGACACCAGAATCCAAACTGCAAATTGGGCACGGAAACCGAAAAGCCCAGGGGAAAGGCAAATAAAATCATTAGAGTGAGTGGACGAAAATAAACATATGTCTTTCACCATTTATATAATATAAAAACAATGCGAGTTCTTAAAATGAATGGAGGTGTCAGGCGAATCACTCAAGCCCGACAGTCAGGCGAATCTCTCAAACCCGACGGTGATAGACTAGGCGAATCTCTCAAGCCTAGTGGGCACATCAGGGGAATCTCTCAATCCTGGAACTGGACTACCGGTGATCAGCTGAGTAGCCAATGCATCAATGCTAAGTAAATGCCATCACCATATAAAATATTAAATAATACCTCCAAAAACAATATATAAACTCAATATCATACTGGTAATAAATACTGAAATCAAGAACTCGCTACGATAGTGTAAATAAAAGTCCACTCACAGATAGCACAGTGCGCAAACGCGCTAATCACGAGATCCGACGGAAGATCCCTCGCCCAACGTACGATCTCGATCCTTTGAATAATCACAAAATATAACTGATTAAAATCACAATTCATTACTCTGTACCACACCTCGGAAACCAACCATTTCCGGAAACATATAACTCGGATACAAAATAATCGACGAAAATCTCTAAATTCTCCACATAAACCCTTGACTAAAAATCCAATATCCAAATCAACTCGAAAACCTCAAGACGATGATCGGGGCGCGATTACGAGCAAAACGGCATAAAATTTGTTGAAATCCAAAAAGTCAACGGGTCGTCGGAGCTCCGCCATTGACCGCCGCCGATGGCGCGCCGTCATCGGAGGAATTTCCCGGTGACCAAGACCCCAAAATGATCTCCTCCTCAAGCCAAGCCTCTTTCCCAAAAGTGTCACCACCATCCAGCCACCACCGTGGCCGGAAATCAGCTCGACAGTTCAAAATCTCAAACCGGTCGGAAAACTTCTCCGGCAAAATCCTCCACCGTGAGGCCATCTCGGCCTCCCAACTTCAAGGGGCTACCTCCCTAGCTCGAACCCAACCTTTTCCACCTAAAACCTCCCTCGGAAAGTCGCCGGAGCGTCACCCCCCATGAAACCCGATTCCGGCCAAAAACTCAAGAACTTAAACTAGCTCGTTCTCCCACAAATCCTCACCAAATTTAACAAATCAAAGTCCCAAACCATAGGAAATCAAGAGGAGAATCGAACCATACCCAAATCGGAGCCGGAGGTGGCCGGAAATGAAAAGTCGCCCGACGAGTCAAACTGTGGTGCTTTTTCCTCCCTCGGTCAACGCGGATCAACGCCAATTTCTTGGTCAACGATGGTCAAACTTCCCGAACAGTGTTTTTCGACAATTTTTTGACTATTCCGATATTTATACTCGCGGCTTGATACGATCGACGGTCCAAAACCAATCACATCCACGTTTCGGATAACTCAAACTTAAACGGATAAACACAACGAAATTACGCGATTTCAAATATTCATAACATATTCCTCGGTTATCGAAACAATTATCCGAAGCCGCCCACGAACTCAAAATCACGCGTACTACAATTCTCGTGAAGAGATTCAACTCAAATTCTCGCCCGATAATTAAGTCGTAAACCGAACCGCCAATTCAATTCATTTACGATAAACTGTGATTACTCGCTAACTCGTGGACTAAGCCGATTATCGTGCTAATTCTGATTCGGGTCATCACAAATCTACCCCCCTTAAAAAATTTCGACCTCGAAATTTACGTACTTGCTAGTTGAACAGATGAGGATACTGCTCCCGCATACGGTGCTCGGTTTCCCAGGTGGCCTCCTCAACTGAGTGATTCTGCCATAAGACCTTCACAAGTGGTATGACACAGTGCCTCAACTCCTGCTCACGCCGATCGAGAATCTGTACCGACTCCTCCACATATGTCAAATCTTCCCGGATAGGAAGCTGATGTGGTGCTAACACATGTGATGGATCTGGAATATATTTCCGCAACATCGAGACATGAAAAACATCGTGTACTCGAGCCATCTCAGAAGGCAACTCTAATCTGTAAGCCACGACACCAACTTTCTCGGTAATTTTGTACGGACCAATGTACCGTGGTCGAAGCTTGCCACGCTTCCCGAAACGCACAACTCCCCTCCAAGGAGATAGTTTTAGGAAGACCTAATCGCCCACCTCGAACTTAAGACTTTTTCTTCTCACGTCCGCATAACTCTTTTGGCGATCGTGGGCAATCTTCAATCTGTCCCGGATAATCTGAATATCCTCCATGGTGCTCTTCACCAGATCAGGGCCAATAAGCCATCGCTCGCTCACCTCACTCCAACACAATGGAGTGTGGCACTGCCTCCCGTATAGAACCTCATACAGTGCCATATCAATACTGGCCTGATAGCTGTTGTTGTAAGAAAACTCAATCAAATGCATTTGCTGGTCCCAATTTCCTCTGAACTGCAAAACACAAGACCGCAACATATCATCGAGAGTCTGAATAGTCCTCTCAGACTGCCCATCAGTCTGAGGATGAAAAGCTGTACTGAAATGCAATATAGTACCCAAGGCTCACTGCAATGCCTGCCAGAACTCTGAAGTAAACTGACTGTCTCGGTTAGAAACAATGGATACAGGCACACCATGCAGACGAATGATTTCCGCCAAATACAGCTTTGCCAACCTGCCCACTGAAATCTTCCCCGGAAGTGCAAGGAAATGAGATGATTTCGTCAATCGATCTACGATAACCCAAATACCAGTATTACCAGCCGAAGTACGCGGTAACTGATACATGAAATCCATGGTAATGTACTCCCACTTCCAAACCGGAATCTCCAAGGTCCTGCAGGCTTTTGCCTCTTTGCTTTAACCTGCTAACAAATAAGACATCTGCTCACATATGCAGCAATCTCCCTCTTCATATTTCGCCACCAATAATAAGCTCAGAGTGTACGAAACATCTTCGTACTGCCGGGATGCATCGCATACGCAGAACAATGAGCTTCGTCTAAAATCTCTTTCTTCAAACCCTCATCTCTGGGTACACATAATCAGCCTCTGAATAGCAATGTACCATCATCACTCAACCGAAACTCTGTTGGCACACCATTCCGAATCATGGTCTTCTTGTCCAACAGATAGGAATCTGTATCCTGAGCTTCCCGAACCTGATCAACCAATATCAGTCGAACCTGGAAGCTAGCCAACAAGGCTCCATCATCATCCCACTCAAACTCAGCTCCCGTAGCCTATAACTCAGCTAACATGGAAACTTTGGCCACACACACATGAAACAATGAAGCTCCCGATTTTCGACTGTGTGTATCAACAACAACATTAGCCTTCCCTGTATGGTACTCAAATGTGCAATCATAGTCATTGATCAACTCCATCCATCTACGCTGTCTCATATTCAAGTCTGGCTGCGTGCGCAAATAAGTGAGACTCTTGTGATCTGTGTATATCTTGCGTTAAGCTCTGTACAAGTAGTGTCTCCAACTCTTCAAGACTAATACAATAGCAGCCAGCTCCAAATCATGGGTAGGATAGTTGACTTCATGTGGTTTCAGCTGCCTGGAACCGTAAGCCACCACTCTGCCATACTGCATCAAAACACAACCAAGTCCCAATTTCGATGCATTGCTGTAAACCACAAACTCTCTACTAACATCAGGTAGAGTCAAAACCGGTGCAGTAGTCAACTTTTCTTTCAAGAGCAGGTAACTCTCCTCACATGCGTCAGACCACTCGAACTTGACGCATTTCTTCGTCAATTTGGTAAGTGGAGTGGCAATCCGTGAAAAATCCTGCACAAAGCGCCGATAGTAACCTGCCAAACCCAAGAAACTCCTGATCTTTGGTACGGTGGTAGGTCTACACCAATTCAACACGGCTTCAATCTTGTCAGGATCCACGCTGACTCCCTCAGCTGATATCACGTGACCCAAAAACTTCACGCTATCCAACCAAAACTCACACTTGCTGAACTTCGCAAACAACAGATTGTCCCACAAAGTCTGCAAAACAACTCGTAATTGCTTCTTATGCTGGCCCACACTTCTGGAGTAAATCAGGATGTCGTCGATGAACACGATCACAAACTTGTCCAGAAACCGTCTGAACACCCTGTTCATCAAGTCCATGAAAGCTGTGGGGGTATTGGTCAACCTAAACGGCATAACCAAGAACTCATAATGCCCGTACCGTAATCTGAAAGCTGTCCTGGCTACATCTGACTCCCTGATCCTCAAATGATGGTATCTGGACCTGAGATCAATCTTCGAAAAGACTGAAGCTCCCTTGAACTGATCAAACAAATCATCAATCCGCGGCAACGGATACTTGTTCTTCACGGTGACTTGATTCAGCTTCCGGTAATCAATACACAACCGCATGGAACCATCATTCTTCCGCATAAACAATACAGGAGCACCCCACGGTGATACACTGGGTCGTATGAAACCTTTCTCCAACAACTCTTGAAGTTGAATTTGTAGCTCCTTCAACTCTGCTGGCGCCATACGATAAGGTGCCTGAGATATGGGTCCAGTGCCCGGTAAAAGCTCAATGGTGAAATCGATCTCCCGAACTGGAGGAATACTCGGTAACTCCTCCGAAAATACATCTGGAAACTCAGAAACCACCTCAATGTTACCAATGTCTGGCACAACAGTCGTAGTATCCACAACATGAGCTAAGTATGCAATACAACCCTTCTTCATCATCCGCTCGGCCTTCATCGCTGAAATCACACATGGCAATGAAGTATTCTTCTCACCGCGAAACAGTATCTTAGGGAACCCAGGACGTTGAAACACAACCTCCTTCTTGTGACAGTCGTACATAGCCCAATGTGTCTCCAAGAAGTCCATACCCAAAATCACATCAAAATCGATGATATTCAACAATAACAAATCCGCGGCTAAACCATGACCTCCAACAAAGATCTCACAATCCCTATACACCCAACCAATACTTACAACCTCACCGGACGGATACAACACTCTCCACAACCCCAGAAGTGGAGATGCAGGCATAGTAGCTAAAGATGATAATCTATATGATATGAATGAATGTGTAGCACCTGGATCTAGCAAAGTAAGTACTGGATAGCCAAAAACATGCAACGTACTAATAACAACCTCCGGTGAAGCTCTGCCCTCACGCAATGACATGGCATGAACCCTGGTCTGCCCGACTGGTCGCCCACGCTGAGGGTGACTCTGTTGTCCGCCCTGGCCAGAAGACTGTACCGGGCGAGCCCCAGAAGTGGTACCTCGCTCTCCTCCGGAACTTTGGACCGCCTGTCCACCAACACCAGCAAGCTGGAAACATTCCCTCGCATAGTGACCCTCCTGGCCACAACGATAGCAAACAATAAGGCCTCGCTGACAAGGACCAAAATGATGCCTATTGCAGAGATTGCATAGTGGATACTCCCTCGGTACAGCAAAAGTGTCACCGGTACGTCGAGGATAGCTAGATCCGCTAGAACCCCCACTGGACTGCGGTCTCTGTGGCCAATCCCTCCTCCATCTCTGTCTCTGTCTATCTATACTAGCTGGTGGTCTATATGGTCCACTGCCAGATGATGATGCCGATCCTGAAGTGTCAGAACTCAGCCTCTTGGAAGGTCCCTGACTCGGGCCACCCTCCTCAAATCTTCGAGACTGGAATCTCATCTGCCTTTCCTTCTCGATATCCTCGCCTCAAAGTGCGTCACTCACAAACTCATCAAAGTTGTTCCGAGGCATCGTAGTCAGTGTCCCCTTGATGTTCAAGTTCAAGCCCAGCTCAAATCTTCGGTACTTAGCTTCCTCTGTAGCCACCATGTCACGAGCAAATCGGGTAAGCGAGTAAATCTGTCCCGATACTCAAGTACTGACATACTGCCCTGTCTCAAATTAGTGAACTCATCATACTTCCGCTGCTGTGTAGCCTGGTTGAAGTACCTCCGCATAAAAAAATCTCAAAACAAAGTCCACGGGGTATCAACCGGAACTCTATCGGTGCTAACTCACCAGCAGTATGCACCAGACTCAAGTAACCCAACTGCTGCCACTGTCATATGTTCAGGGGTGAAATGTAGACGCTCACAAAATCGTTCAACCTGAACCAACCATGCCTCACAAATCTCTGGATCAGATGAACCAGAGAATACAGTCGCTCCAACAGTTTGAGCTTTGACCACAGGGTCAAAACGCTCCTCCAAACGCAACACTCGCATAAGCAAGTCATGTGTTTGGCGATCCTCATCAGGATCCACATCCCTATTAACACGGGAACCACGTCTAGGAGGCATCCTAATGATAAGAGGAAAACATTAGATACAAAGCACAAGGAATGTAATCATGAAACTTCAGACATTTGAGAACACACAACACCCGAAGAATTGATGAGTAACCACTGGCCAGTCGGGTCATCGCTCCAGACATGCTGTACATACTCAAATACCATTAGTATCACAACTACAGAAGTCTACAGAATCTGAAACCTAATGCTCTGATACCAAGCTGAAACGACCAAACCCCGATTTAGTTTCCTAAACCGGAATCAAACCCCTTCTGAAAACACGAACTTGCAAAAACCATAAAAATTTCGACAGAGTTTCGCTATAACGTGGAATTGCCATTAACTTGCACCCGAAAACACACTTCATCCAATGCCACAAAAGCCAAACCGTGGGCACCAATCCCATCCAGATTTTTCAATATCATAACAATAATGTAAAGTAATAAGCAAAACTGTGCTTTACAGAAATCCGGGGAAAAACATATAAAAGTATCACATTCGAGTAATCAGAGCGACCTCTAGTGTATATATATACAAAAATATACAACAGTAGGCAAAACAAGAAACCTACTGAAAAAGAATGGTAGCTGGAACACTAAGCCTCCGATTGTGACGTGAGACACCAGAATCCAAACTGCAAACTGGACACGGAAACCGAAAAGCCCAGGGGAAAGGCAAATAAAATCATTAGAGTGAGTAGACGAAAATAAACATATGCCTTTCACCATTTATATAATATAAAAACAATGCGAGTTCTTAAAATGAATGGAGGTGTCAGGCGAATCATTCAAGCCCGACGGTCAGGTGAATCTCTCAACCCCGACGGTGATAGACTAGGCGAATCTCTCAAGCCTAGTGGGCACATCAAGGGAATCTCTCAACCCTGGAACTGGACTACCGGTGATCAGCCGAGTAGCCAATGCATCGATGCTAAGTAAATGCCATCACCATATAAAATATAAAACAATACCTCCAAAAACAATATATAAACTCAATATCATATTGGTAATAAATACTGAAATCAAGAACTCGCTACGACAGTGTAAATAAAAGTCCACTCACAGATAGCACAGCGCGCAAACGCGCTAATCACGAGATCCGGCGAAAGATCCCTCACCCCAACATACGATCTCGATCTCCTGAATAATCACAAAATATAACTGATCAAAATCACAATTCATTACTCTGTATCACACCTCGGAAACCAACCATTTCCGGAAACATATAACTCAGATACAAAATAATCGACGAAAATCTCCAAATTCTCCACATAAACCCTTGACTAAAAATCCGATATCCAAATCAACTTGAAAACCTCAAGGCGATGATCGAGACACGATTACGAGCAAAACGGCATAAAATTTGTCAAAATCCGGAAAGTCAACGGGTTGCCGGAGCTCCGTCGTTGACTGCCGCCATTGACGGCGGCGCGCCGTCACCGGAGGAATTTCCTGGCGACCAAGACCCCAAAATGATCTCCTCTTCAAGCCAAGCCTCTTTCCTTAAAGAGTCACCACCATCCAGCCACCACCGTGGCCGGAAATCAGCTCGAAAGTTCAAAATCTCAAACCGGTCGGAAAACTTCTCCGGCAAAATCCTCCACCGTGAGGCCATCTCGGCCTCCCAACTTCAAGGGGCTTCCTCCCTAGCTCGAACCCAACCTTTTCCACCTAAAACCCCCCTCGGAAAGTTGCCGGAGCGTCACCCCCCATCAAACCCGATTCCGGCCAAAAACTCAAGAACTTAAACTAGCTCGTTCTGCCACAAATCCTCACCAAATATCACAAATCAAAGTCCCAAACCATAGGAAATCAAGAGGAGAATCGAACCATACCCAAATCGGAGCCGGAGGTGGCTGAAAATGAAAATTCGCCGGCGAGTCAAACGGTGGCGCTTTTTCCTCCCTCAGTTAACGCGGGTCAACACCAATTTCTTGGTCAACGACAGTAAAACTTCCCGAACAGTGTTTTTCGACAATTTTTTCGACTATTCCGATATTTATACTCGCGGCTTGATACAATTGACGGTCCAAAATGAATCACATCCACGTTTCGGATAACTCAAACTTAAACGGATAAACACAACGAAATTACATGATTTCAAATATTCATAACATATTCCTCGGTTATCGAAACAATTATCCAAAACCGCCCACGAACTCGAAATCACGTGTACTACAATTCTCATTCAGAGATTCAACTCAAATTCTCGTCCGATAATTAAGTCGTAAATCGAACCGCCAATTCAATTCATTTACGATAAATTGTGATTACTTGCTAACTCGTGGATTAAGCCGATTATCGTGCTAATTCTGATTCGGGTCGTTACAATACCATCATGAGGAATATCTCCAATATGGATGGGGTGATGATACTTTGAAGAAAGTGCTCGGATCCAGTAAGCCAGAATTTGCAGAATAGAAACTAATTGAGCAAGAATTAGACGAGCTCGAAGCTCTTCTCGAGTATAGGCCTATGAAGCTGACTACTAAGGCTGAATATTCAATGGAAGAAGAGGATACTTTCTTTGATGATGATGAGATGGATGAATTCCTTATGGAGGAGTCCATCGAAGTTCCTTTTATTGAGGATCGAGTTGCTACCACCATGATAGTTGCATATTTATGCAACGTTTATGTGCTCAACCGAACCTTATATTTAGCTCTTTTGTTATGTTTTTAAGTAATTTAACATTATTATTTGTTCTTAGGTATTTTGGAGATAAATGAAGAAAAAGAGATTAAATATATAATGCATCTTGGCGAAGGAACGAGAGTGCTTGGCGAGGAGTTTTGGTTCTTGGCGAGCACGTGATAAAAGAGTGCAAGTGGGTTTTGCTAGTTTAATTAAACTAGTCAAATGGGATTAAATAATATATCTTGGCGAGGAAACCTTGGCGATGAGGTTTGGTTGTTGGCGAGCACGTGATAAAAGAGAAGCTGTGATATATATATATACTTATATAGCCAAAGGACGTACATGGATGGAGTTGTTTTGTATCAGGATGGCTGCATGCATATTTATATATATCAAGTGGATTAAAAAGTGGGGAGTGCACGTGATGCATTCTTGCCAGTGAATTAACTTAGACATATATATGGCTTGGCGAAGTTGCTCGCAAGGAGAAGAAGAGAAGAGTCCTATTATAATAATGAGATTAAGAAGAGTTGGGCTGGATTTTGGAGTCTTGCACGTGGGTTGCTAGCTAGGTTAATTAACCTAGCTAGTTTGGAACATATAAATAGCTAAGAAGAGAACGTACGCGGGGAGGACGAACGTAACGAAGAGCAAGGAAGCTGCAAGTTTCTCTTTCATCCGTTTGTATCAATTTCTTTCATGGATTATTTTAGTTTAATTTCTGATTTCATGAGGAGCCAAACTCCATTGTTAAGGGGCTGTTTTGAAGCCCCGTTCATGACATCTAGATTGCTTATGCACTTTAACTAAATTTTGTTTTTGTTATTTGAATGAGGTTTCTTTGTTATTTATACAGTGATGATTCTTGATTATGTATGCTTTGAGTGCACGCTTAGTATGCATGTTTAGGAATCTAATTCTAAGAAAATTGATGGCTGTTGGTGATTATTACCTTCCTCAAGTTTCAATAGTAGAACCCATACATGCTTGGTATAAGAAACCCTAGGTCTAGTAAGACACGACCGTAGTGTACTTATGAAGCCTTGTAGATTCTCAAACCCTTTCTAAATCTTAATGCTTTTCTCTTAGTAAATTCGAGTCTGTGACTTCGGGTTCTTTGAGGGATAGACAATATTGATAAGCAGACCTTCAATGTTGTAAACATAAGGATTTGGTAATAGGTTGTGTTCACAGCTCGGGGCCTTCCTGGGAATCTTTAATTCATAACAATTACATTATTTAGTTAAGCATTTATCGTCTAGATTGAGTGACGGTGGTGGATAACACTTCCCTTAACCCATTTTATCATTGATTGTCAGTTTTACTTATACTCTGTTTTCTGTTTCAGTTTCGTAATCTGTTTTGCATAATTTTGTTCGCCAACCAACCAAACTCCGATTGTATTGAAATTTTGTGTGGTAGTCCGTCACTGTGTCTATAGTGTCCTGTATTAATTTCGTGATTTTAGGTTGAGTATATATATTTTAATTAATTACGTTAGTGTCCAGTGGTCGAGTCTGTCAGATTTCTGACTTTCGCGTCTGTTTGTAGTTTAGAATATTAAGTCTCATCTTTCCCTGTGGATTGACCCCTATACTATTGTACTGCATTGACAAGCATATTAAGTTCATTATAGGGTAACTTTGAGGGTGGTTAAACACTCGATCACACCATATGAACAACCACATGAGTTATCAATGCCAAACTCAAGTTCACACTTGTTTCTTGCATCAAAGAAACACTTGAGTTTGAATATTTACCTACATAGCCATCTTATTTTTTGGAGATTATTGAGATGGTAATGCGTGATCACCATATGTCCAACAAGGAGATTCTCTTTACCTTGTTTGTTGAACTTAAGAAGAGGAGGCTTTGCAAAAAGAGGAAGAAAAGAAGAAAACACTTTGGGTCTAGTGTGTGTGGGACTCAAAAGTTGTCCAAGTTGCTTGGCAGAGCTCATCTAGCATCTTCATTAAATGCCAAGCACTTGATCGAGTCAAGACCACAGCCACCTGATGGTTTTGAAGATGTCTGGCTAAAGACGTAAAACTTAGCGCTGTATAGGAGGCAACCTATATTGATGAAGAAGCATGACTAACAGATTTGATCTCTCATCACTTCTCTTTTACTTTCTTTTTCTCCATGTAGTGTGTTTTGTGATGTGTTATGTGTCTTACTTCATACTTGTTTGATGTATTGCATGTTTTAGTTTTGTTTTAAATAAAGAATGATACAAATTTCAAGTACGAGGTGAGGTTTATATCATATCCTTAGTGTCAATGTATAAATTTTTCATTTTTTTTGGGTGTTACTTCTGAGCTGTGCAATATACTGTCTTGTGTAGTTTATGTGACAAGGTTAGAGGTATAAGAAAATTCTGAAATTTTTTTATATTATTTATCTATGTGTCTAGTTTATGTTCACAAAATTTCAGAGAATTCTGATGTGTATTGAATTTTGTATAAATTCTGCAAGTGAGTATGCGTAGTCTTCCGATTTCCGAGTCTTTCTTAGAATTTCCAGAGAGCTACTTTCGATCCATTGAAGAATATCCTCGACCCATCAAAGTTTTATTCCAGAATGAGACCTGAGAGCATGTTTCGATGCATCCAAGGTAAAAGTTTCGATCCATCGAAGCTTAGTGTCAATTTTTGGTGTTTTTCTTTGTTTTCTTGTGTGTTTTTGAGTCCTATATGAAAAAATAAAATACAAAAGTAAAAAGTGTCAAGACAAATAACACAAAAAAAGAGTCTTTTGATTTATATTTTGAGTCTTAGGAGCCCTTAACTTGTCCATGATGTGACTATATCTTCCGAAATTGTGACTAAGAGTGAAACATATGAAAATATGAACATGTGACTAAGTGATATGGGTTTCTTGGGTTAATCTTGATGTATGATGCATATAAGAATGTGTAGTGGATGTAGAAACAAGTTAACAAGGTACAAATCTATAAGTATGTTTAGACATTATTGAGATTCATTTAACCCATGAGCAATTGAGCATATATGTTATATACATGCTTTATTTGATTAAGTGTCAATTACTTGCCGCAAATTAAGTTAATCGACTCTAGAGATTACTAGAACTTGCTCTTGTGCTTTTCGAAGCTTATAGTCAATGTATGTCCCAATTGTGGAAGTGATAAAGGCATTTAGGATCTACCACCATGGCCATATGTAGCATATGTCCCGAAACCTTGTGTAGACGAATTGTGCACCCCTTAGTTAACCACTTTGTGACTACATGATAACCATTTTTTCATCGCTCGCATAACCTTAATCTTAAACCATAGATTAGCTATACCTCTACCTTTGTTCTTAGGACTTAGTAGAGCTTTACACGAGACAGGTTCATAAAGACCAAGGTAAAAGTTTGTGAAGGTGATACAAAGAAATAAATGTGGGGTATCAAGCTAGTTGAGTAAAAAAAAAGAATTTTATTTTTTGTGGTGTTTAGCTTGATACTCTAGGTTAACTATTGATGAAAAGAATGAAGTGAATGCCCAATAAGATGAAAATCGGCCACAATAGTGACACAATGGTAGAGAAATTCAGTGGGTGTAAAGTGCGAGAAAAGTCTCTACATTTGGTGCTCTACTAGGTTTTAGAACTTATATTTGAATTTCATATCCTTTTATTCTATAAACCTATGAGCCTAGCCCTGTTACAACCTTTGAAGGACATTTTTGATCCTTAAGATGGGCAACCTTTTATCTGTGGAGATTAGTCACAAGAGTTGAGCATAGGTCTGGTCTATTTGACAAGTAATTGAGTTGAGTGAATACTTTAAACATATTTTGAGAGAAACACTTATGAGAGTATATCTACGTGAGGTTGAAGCTTGACTTGTTTATTGCATGTTGCATATTAATCCATCATGATTATGTCTCCGTCCTATATATTACATGCGTTTCATGCATTGACATTAATCTTCAAAATTCTATGGTTTGAAATTATGATAACACGTGAGCTTGGTGCTGCAATGTTAGGGAGATTGCTAAGACAATGTGTTAAGGGCATTAGAGTTTTGTAGTTTATCTATTGTTGAGTCTTTTTAGAGTCTTACTTTATTATTTTGCTCGAGGACTAACAAAATATAAGTGTGGGGTTCTTGATCGGCGCATAAATATGCACCTTTATGCTAATAATAGATGCTCGTATACTTATTATTTTGTTAAACACTCAGTAATATTAACTTACTTTATGGTTTTATAGGTATTTTGGAGTGGGAGTGGATCAGAAGAATGGAAGAAAAAGAGGGATTAAAAGTTTAAATTAAAAATCTGCCTGTGTTGATCAGTTAACTTCGATAGAGAATTAGAAACATTTTGGGAGAAACTAGATGGTAATCTACATATACATAAAAAGCCCCAGATATCTAGTTTTCAGAACATCTTCCAGATCATGATTTGGATGTTTCTAGAAGAAGGTATAGCTGTATTAGTACATAGAGGTCAGTTTGCTCGGGAATCTGACTTTTGACGAAAATTCATGTTTTGAGTCCCAAATCTCATCGAGAAGCCTGTGGACGAATGTGTGATAAATTTTACCATTTAATATGGATGTGGCTGATGATAAGAAGTCATAAAAGTCAAGAGCTAATAAGGAAAAGAGAGGATGACTTTTCTTCCAAGAGTCTCAAACCTACAAGGAAGAGGATTCAAGAAGATATAAAATATATTACACATAAAAATAAATCTTTTCTCTCTCTTTATTCTCTTTCTCACATCTCTCTTCTCTCTTCTCTCTTCTTTTTTCTTTCTCTCCATCTTTGTAATATGTTTGTTTAGTTTTCTTTAGTTAGGGGATGATCGAACCCTAGAAATGCTTCGATTTTGAACCCCTTGTGATTTATATAATTTTAGATGAGAATTTCTTCACTATAACATCATTGATGATTTATATCTCATGTTTCTTTGGGTCGACACTTAGTTGCATGTTTTAGGGTTTATAGTCTTGAATATGTATGCGAGTGTTAACATTGGTATGTACTTTAGAGAGGCAAAGCAACACTATTAGTTGTGTGAAGTTGTTCCTTAGTCATGTAAAAGCACTTACCGGTAGCTTTTGAAGCCTTGTTGTTTCTCAAATATTCTATAGATCTTAATGACTTTAATTTGTTAGTCTTAGATTACCATCATAAGGTTGCCAATTGGGGATCAAGTGGAGGCGATTTATAAACCCCGAAACATGCCAAGTAAAATAGTGTAATACAATTAGTGTCCTAGTGATTCTGGGCTAATTGTAGGAAACATTCATCCATTATTATGCAGATTAGGTTTGGAGTAGATTGAAACTATCTAGGGTAGAAATAAGTTCCTAGTTTTCATCTTGATTATATTCTTCTTTGTTTTACTTTGTTATAATTTATTTTCAGTTTACTTGTTTGTATTCTCGAATTTATTTTGACAAGAAAAACTAATCATAAAATTATGTAAATTTACGTGGTAGTCGGTCACTATGTCTATTTATTATGTCTGTTTTCTTGTAATTTTAGGTCTAGTCTAGATAGTTTAATAAATTAATTATTTATCTATAGGTCGAGTCTGCCAGATTTCTTGTATTAGTGTATCGAGTCGTTTAAAGCATTTAGTCTCATCAGTCATTTATGGGAATGACCCCAACTTACATTTGCTACAATTGAAAATCTTAGGAGTAGAGTAGGGACTTATTTTTGATAGGTGGTTTTTTACCTATCAGTACTATATTAGGGAAAGGAAAATGACAAAAAAAAGAAAAGAAAAAAAGAGGAGAGACCAAAAATGGAGAGGCTTAACCAACTAAGCTAAGTCCTTTGTTGATGATATGTAAGCCTTTATTTTTTATTTATTAGATATTTTCTCTGATATTTTTTTTTTCGGCTCCCAAAAATCGAAGGTCTGGTGGGCCGCATCTATCGCGCACCTCAAGGGTCGCCCCTCGCTTTTCACATATATGATATGATTAATTAGTGCAACAATAATGTAGGAATTCTTTCTTATTTTTTTGAGGTGAAACATTAGAAATTTATTGATGATGATTGATAAGAACAATCTGTACAGCCAGTCCCTCATAAAATCGGGTACGACCTGGAACTTATATGGTATCATCGCATTTCTAATGGCTCATTTGGATAGCTTATCAGCAACTACATTGGCCTCTCGATCTGAATGAACAAATCTAGAACAAGGCAATAATCGAAATGCACGTCGGATATCTTCACAAGACTCCTGGAATATGCTGGACATCGTCCCTGGGTCTATAATAGCCCTAACCACAGTCAACAATCAGAGATAACCCGAACTGGATTATATCTTAGCTGATGTGCTATATGAATAGCTCTCTAAGCTGCCTCAAACTCAACAGCCAAAGTCAAATACACATTGTCTATATGGCTAGCAACTGCAAATACAAACTCGTCATCTTAATCGCGAACAATCATGCCTATACCACCTCTGAGTCTAGAGGAATTGAAGGCTCCATTTATGAAGACACAATACTGACATAATGGTGGTCTAGTCCAAGTATGAAAAACTCTAGTCAGGCGGTTCAGAGTCTTATGCATGAAGACATACTTATCATGCCAGACTCATGCCAACACCGTTAGAGTCTGACCATCAAATTGTTTCTGGTTTCACAGTTTGTCATTTCGACCCTTCCAGATAAACCAAATAATCACAATCAGTAGAGCAAAAGTCTCCCTCAGAAGACCGACCAAATACGCCACAATCCAATCTCTAAAAGTGTCTGCAGCCTCACCCACACTTGCAGTAACAAGATGTGTGATGACTCGAATAACAAGACAGTCGTAAAATAGGTGTAACTCCAGCTTAGCATCCTGCTCACTTAAAAGAAAAATACCATCAACATCAACTCAGCGACCTTGTAATCGGGGTCCTGTAGGCAAATATCCATGAGATGCTTGCCAGAGGCACATCTTGGCTGCCTGCGCTACTCCAGCCGTCCACAGGCTCTTCCTAAAGTCTCCCCACTGATGCTGACCAAGCAAATGAGGCAATACAATCTAATCCCTAGCCAGGTGATATGCAGTACTAACTATATAATCCCCTTTCGAGGTGTAATGCCACACTACTCGATCCTGACAAATCTTATGACTCGGTGGAATATAATTTACAACAGAAACATCAGCCGAAGTCAAATACCTTTATAAGGCCACCTAATTCCAAGTCCTCTGTGGTGTTATGAGTTGAGAGACCCGATCTAAGGTGGTAGGAAATCTAATCTCCCATTCCATTGTGAATGGAGGCCAAGGAAGCCACCAGTCCCTCCAAATCTGTATGTGCTTCCCATTTCCCTCCTACCATCGGGACCCTCTCTCCAAAACCTCTCGGGCATGCATAAAACTTCACCATGTATACGAGGGTGACCCTCCTACCCTTGCCTCCCAATTTGACACTTTGGAGAAATAGCGGGCCTTGTAGACTTAGGCCATATAGGAGGATAAAAAATGCAAGACTCTTTCTGCTTCCACGAGACAATTCCAACGAACAACAAACGAATCTCATTGATGACGCTTCTGACAAAGATCTTTAAGATGTATCAACAAATGGGGGGGGGGGGGGGGTTGGGGGGAGGGTACCTTCAAAAAATACTCTGACGCTATAGTTAGACAGAGTTTTAGTGCAAGTTTATCAACAATTTCATAATCTGAAATCTTACTCTACTCCCTGGTATTTATAGTGCTCAGCTTCCCACTAAAATATAGGTGAACCTTGCCCATAAAGTCCCACATTCATAGGATCCATATTCCCCTATTTTCATGCCACTACTCGCATGACTTATACCACTGATTAAGTCTGCTGACCAGATCAACTTTTCGATGCTGACCTTCGATGCTCATCCTCGATCCTCAAGTGTCAGTTATATTCTTGTGTCTACTCCTTTCTTGCACACCAAGCCTTTCATCCACTATTTATAGTGTTCTTTACCTACCAGAATATGAGCTACCTTCTTCTCAGTTGAACTTCGAAGCTCGTTCCTAGAACCTCGCACTTCGAAGTTCATTCCTAGAACTTCGATCCTCGATCTTCGACCTTAAACTCCAACACCCTCCTTTTTTGGTGCCACTTCCCTAGGCTTGCTCCCCAATCCACGTTTAGTGACCCTTTTTTAGGGCTACGTGGGTTATTGACCTACCAAATCTGATTCAATCCTTAGCCTTTACTCTGGGCCCTTAAATCTGGGCCTTGACCTTACAATCCATCGATTCCAGAAGATGGATCTCATCCTGGCCACGAACATGGAACTTCAAAAAACATCTCGTCTTTCAAATGTCAAGTTTCATACCTTGAGTAACACTTCTGAGGTTGAACATTGAACCTCGAAATACACCTTAAAGGTCTAGCTTTAAAGTTCCTATTATATTGCTCTTAACCTTCGATCTATGCTCACTTAGCTTCATATTGTCAATTCCAAGTTTGAATTGTTCCCTCAATGCCCTAAATTTCGTCTTTGGGCCAAAAAACTTGAGCCCAACAGAGAAAATTCAGCTTCAAAGCACCATTCAAACTATCATACTTTGACCTTTGATTTTCCTTGAGCTTCGTCATTTTGAACCTTGTTTTCGACACGCACTTCTTGCGCTTCTCCGAGTTCATGCTCTAGAAAACTCATCAACTTCCCACTTCTAATACAACTCTTCCACTACGTGGCATGTGTTGAGATTTTGATGAATCTGAACTTTCATCAAACCAACTTCTCTCGACCCTAGATATCTTGGCGGTTTTAATCCATCCTTGACTATACCACCTTATCCTCAAAGATCATCACCATGATGCCTTCTGTACATGAGGAGCATTACACATATCGCTTCCAATATCTTCTTCTCAAAATCATCACAACGATACCCCCGAGTCTGGCGAGGATTTCATATTTTGCTCGAGATGTCTCATCTTTAAAGAATATCATGACAATTCTACCAAACCTCGTGATACAATATAACTTAACTCCACGTTCTCAATCGAGAAACTGATCTATGTAATTTAGGCGTATTAATTCATGTGTTATTCTCTACATTTTAACTATGTTATTTACTTAGTTTTATTAGTTTTTACTTATTTTGTTATTTTCAGGTGTTGACCAAAAGAAACGGAGTAAAGGAGCCAACAAGCATGCAAATCACGTGAAGAATAGAAAAGAAGATGGAGAACCATTTGGCCAAAGGAAGATTCAAGAAGAAAATGGAGAAGAAAAAGAAGTCTTTGGTTGACTAGGAAAATACTTCCTAGGTTGACTAGGAGAAAGAAGCTTCCGGTAAAACCTTGGAAGAAGAACAAATGTAAGATAGGCCAAACTAATTAGAAGACCATTCAAGAAGCCCAAGATTAAGTTCAAGATAGATCAAATTCATAGATAATATGGTTTGGCAAGAATATGATTCCCAAGTTGAAGAAGAGAAGGAAATCTATCAAAATAAGGAAAGTAGAATCTGTCTTTGCAGAACAACCAACTTCAACGAACGACTGGGAACATCTCTGGAGGAGTTAGATGGCGATCAATATATGGTTGAAAAGATCTTTGAGTCTTCTTTCTAATGAGCCAAAATCATAGTTTTTGGAGGTCAACAGCTTCGGAAAAGTGTAACTCTTTGTAGCATGCCAGATATACCCGGGTGGAGTAGGAAAACCTAGTTTTGTGAGGAAAACCACTTTGTAATATCTATATAAGCCAGAGGCTCGACCCTAATGAGGATAATCACCTATTCTAAGCTCTCTTACCACCAAAACAACCACAAACTCTCCACCACAAAGTTCTCCAAGTGCTAAGGCCGAATTACACCATCACCACCTCTCAAACTTCCATCCATTCCTTCTAAATACGCTTCCACCTAAGACTCCATCCACTAGAAATTTTGCAGGGCTTACCAGGAATTAAAAAGTATAAACATGGAACCTTTACTCCATAACTCTCCTTGTATTAGTTTTGCTTTGTTTGTGAAGATAACATGTTTATTTTGGTTTTATGCTACTTTCGAGTTCAATATACATTCCATGTGTTTATGAGTTTTGTGTCCTGATTGCATGTTGTGTGTCATGCTTAATGCTTTGGTTTAGATCTTAAGATAAAACGCTTAGTTAATTATTTTTTACCTTAAATCAATGAAGTCGATATTATGGTGTTTAGACGTTTAGTTGCATTTTAATTCAAAGTCATGGCATATAATCCGGAATCAAAACTTGTAGATTTCGTAGGTAATTGAATGAGAATATATGTGTAAATGAAAGATGTGTAGGATAAGTCGATCACATGTATATAATTAATTGCGTTTTCTTTTTTTCATAATATGATTTAAAGTTCTTAAGGGTTTTTTTTGTGTTGCTTGTCTATGAGTTTATGCATGCTAGAGTCCTAAGTTGTTTGCTTTATGTTTGTGACGGTTTAGGTAGAACTAATAGGTTAGAAAATCCAATTTGACACCTCCTTTATTTACACAATAACTGCATGCACCATTCAATCCTCGGTTAGAACGATCCATACTTGCTTAAAATATTACATCTATATGATTTTTTTTATTGTGTGTTTAGATTAGGTATTAAGTGTTTAATTTAATGCTTAGTTTTAGGGTATTAGAAACCAATAGCAAGTTTCCATGCTAAAGAATCATTCTTTGCAAACCAGTTTTATTTTCCTGCTCAAGCAATTAATCACAACAACAAAACGCGGCTTTCCTACTTTGAAGAATATGTCCAGGTTAGTGCGAAAGACATAATCATATCTTACAACCGGTTTCCATCCATAAAGCATATTGCATAGCGAAATCAAAATAAACCATACTAATCGTCACTACAGTTATAACACAACATTTAAAAGAGTCGTACCTCTTTGCATATAGTATAACCAAGAAAGACACATACCTTTTGCCCAGATTTGACTCTACTTTTGACCATAGTCACTACTTCGATCCATGTTTCAAGTGACCATACCTTCAATATATTTTAGGGTGTTGCACACACGCCTCTCACATACATTTTCCATGCCCCCTTATCTCATAGGGGGAACAACATAGGCTCATCTTGACCCTATCATTTCCCTTCAATGTCTCATAGCCTCTCTGGATGTTCCATTTCAACTCCGAGAATATTTTCAAAATTCAAGTCTATGCTTCAAACTTTAACTTTGCTTCTAGTGTCTATACTCATCAATCACTCTTTTTTAAACTTGTGTTGCAACTCATCTTGTATTGCAACTTCATCTTTTGCAACTAATCTCTTGAATAACGGCTACCATTTAGCTCTACATTCGAATTCGTCGCATCCTACCTTGTTGTAATAATATTTCTATTCACATAACGATAATTTCTATTGCAAAAATATTTATGCTAACCTGAGGTTCCTTTGAGTATTTTCAACTTGCTTTGAGATGAAATTCAACTTAATGCTCGATCCCTCCTTCTACGCCATCGTATACTAAAAAATAATGCATCCCAGCCGTGTATTTTCATACTTTTTCTGAGTTAGGTGCTTCCTCAACTTTTGTAGCACACGAACTCTCTACACACGACATAAGAAATCTTCAAGTGATGCCGATGGGCTCTCAAACTTCACCTGGCTTTGAACTTGTTCCACGTCTATCCACCTTAAACTTGGTCGTTCATTCTTCTATCTTTGTACGTAGCTGTTCACTTGACTATTCTCGAATACATTTGTTTGATTTCATTCAACCATCTCTTCGAACCCTTTGTCTGGTAGGCTATTCTCAATCTTTTCTGCAATTTCTTTTATTCCTTTTTCCGAAAGTTCTATTATTTGCACCGAATTTGAAAAGGTCCACCACAGGTTTCGGTTCCACAATAATCTATTTTCGATATTTGATTTTATCTTGATATCATATATATCATAGATCTCACAAATATATCACAAACTTTCTCATACACATGCCCCCAATAATTTCTCTCTTCAGATCATCGAAATTGAAGCGAGAATCATTCTTACATGTAAATCTTACTTGAGAAAATTCCACATCACGCTTTCGAAGCTTATCCTTCAAAGCTCATCGTTCGAAGCTACATCTCGATGCTTTGTCCTGCCAAAAGTCCTTCTCATAGTTCGAACTTGGCATTAACACCTCACGTTGTTAGAGGTTTTACTCCAAGCTTCAAACTTGACACTTAAATTCACATCGTCAGCAGTTTGGCTCACCACTCGAACTAGATGTCATACTTTCTCGTCAGATGTTCTAGTCAAAGTTTCGAACTTTCTCGTCAGCTTACAACTAGAGCTTGACATCCACTCTTCCTCGTCAGAGATTCTACTCAAAATTTCAAACTTGATGCTAACACTTAACGTCGTCAGCGGCTCAGCATTTCGGCCCAAAGTTGATGCCCATGCTTCTCCTAATCAAATTTTCTACTCAAAGCTTCAAACTTGACGTCAACACTTCACATCGTCAGCAGCTCAGTTTTCAGCCCAAACTTGACGCTCATACTTTTCCTGCCAGAGGTCCTACTCAAAGTTTCGGACTTGACATTAACACTTTCATTGTCAAGGGAAAAGAAAAGAGCTTTCCAACATGCCCATTGTCCTATCCTCACATTCATTCTTTTTCATGTCACGTTTTTGATCTAATGAATCAATGTCTCCTTATACAAACTATGGTTCTCATAGCCCTAACAATGAAGGCATGACTTTAGAGAAGAGAGTTACTTATCTTGAAGAGATATTGTCCCCTCGTCATCACTGTGACCTTGCTGAGTCTTTTCACCACCGGCGCAACCCTTTTTCTCATCACGACCATATAAGTCGCAACTTAGACCGCTTCGAGCCTAACAACATTCTATTCCCATGATTTCAAGGTTGAACTCGACCCCAGCCAAGCCAAGGCTAATGGTCTGGAGAAGACAGTATTTTGGTTGAGCCTCTGCAAAATCCACCTAAGCCTCATCAACTAAGTTTTGGCTGAAACAAACTTTACTTTTTGAGTTTAATAGAGAGACCCGATGTTGTTTCATATACCTGCAAGACCTCTTTCACCTTATGGCATGCCTAAACAGTAGCTTGGGAAAAGACCAGACTATCATCAACAAACAATAAATGAGACAAAACTGGGACTTTCGTACAAACCCGAATCCCTTATAATGACTTAATCTGTTGTGCCCTATAGAGTAAAGTTGACAGACCCTCCGCACATACAAGAACAAATAAGTAGATAACAGGTCACTCTATCGTGGACCATGGGTAGGAATAACATAACTCCTTAGATAACCATTAATTAAGAAAGTATACCTCACAGAATTGACACATACCATGATATTTGTTATCCACACTGGTGGAAAACCCAGTTTCTTCATCACTACCTCCAAGTATTTCCATTCCATTCGGTCGTAAACCCTACTCACATCCAGCTTCAGTGCCATTTGATAATTTTTCCCACACTTCTTCATTCACAGTTAATGAGATACCTCATTTGCCACCAGGTTACTATCAGTAATCAACTTTCCTTGGATGAATGCACTTTGACATGGATAAATTATATGATGTAATAATGACTTCAATATATTTGCCAAGACCTTCGCTGCAACCCTATTCACCACATTACACAACGCTATCAGTCTATAATCCTAAATCTTCCTTGGGTTCTATACCTTCGGGATAAGCCGAATGTTGGTAAAGTTCACTAATGCTAAACTTTGACCTGATTGGAGAACGTCATGTACAACAACTACCACATCCATACCAAAAATATCCCAATATTTCTAAAAAAAAGGAGGAGTTATACCATCAAGCCCTGGGGATTTCAACGGGTGCATCTGAAAGAGAGAGACTCGGACTTCCTCAACATTATAGGGCAAACATCAAAGTCTGTTGCATCTCCTTCATCACAATGGGTTTCAAAAAGTAGTCATTACCTCCAATTGTTCTTTGGAAACCCCTGCTAAAGTGAACAAACCTGTGTAGTAATCCACTATTATTGATTTAATCCAATCTGACGTCTCCTGCCAAACTTCATTGTTATCTAGCAAACTCGAGATGTGATTCTTTCATTTTCGGTTTGTAGCTCTCTGGTGGAAGTACCTAGAATTCTCATCTTCATCCTTCATGTGTTTGTCCTTCGCCCATTGCTTCCAATATAGAACTTCCTGAGTCAAAAACATTACTTGATGCTCATACAATTATTTTCTCTCTTCAACCCTACTCGAATCAAAAGCCCGAGCATTAAAGGCTTCTAATTTTCATTAAATCTCCTTTAGTTCATCTTTACAAGCTCCAAAGGTCACATTCGCCCAATCATTAAGCCCAAATCGAGCATATTTAATTTTCTTACTCAACTTGCATTGAGATGTTTCTGACTCAAGAGTCGGAGTTCAATCCCATGCACTACGCACCACTTCCTTACTTTCCTCTTCCTCAGCCCACATGGCTTCAAATCGGAAAAAATGTTGTCTCCTCAAGAAGGCGACAAGAGGTGATTCTCTTACCGAATAAGCAATGGAATATGATCAGAGGCTGATGAAGGTAAATGCACCACTCGCGCGGCCAAGAACCGACATCTCCATTCTCTCGTTGCTAAGGCTCGATTTATTCGGCTTTGACAACGGGAATTATGCCATGTAAATTCAGCTTCCGTAAATTCAATGTCCTCTAACCAACAGTAGATTAAGCAATTTTCAAAATTGTTCATTTGCCATGCCGGCCTGATAGGTCTGCCAGATTTCTTCGTGGATCGAAGTATTTCATTGACATCCCCGAACACTATCCATTCAGCCGATGCATCTTGAACTTTTAGGGCTCGCAATAAATCCCAAGTCTTCACTCGGTTTTGTGGTTGCAACTTTCCATACAATCCTCCAATTCAGATCCAATCCCCGTTGCCCAACCTTCACCCTTACATTCGCATCAACAAATCTCGGGCTATGGTATCATAGGTGTAACTTAATTTCTTTCGACCACAACATCATTAATGCTCCTCCTCCTTGCTGTGAGCATGGCACCATAAGGGCTTCATCAAACCCTAAATTTTGATGCCAATTTTCGCATTGGGATGCACTGTTTGTAATGGTTTCCATAAGGAAAACAATAGCCGGCTTCTTTGCTAGTACCATGTCGCGAAGCGCTAGATACTTCGTGGGATCCTTGGTTCCACGTATATTCCACGATAGGATCTCTATCTCCTACTTTGGTTTCTCGATCTCTAACACAACACAACAACTCAACTTGACTGCCGAAGATCGGCGTCACAAACCCTAGCTATACTAGGTTTCCCGGTCGCTCGAGGAAAATCCGGAGCTATCACAAGGGTATAAAATCTAGGTAGGTGTCAAGTCGTAGGATTTCCTTCTACATGCACAACCTACAACTTATAAAGTTGTTCGTTAATTATACTATACTAATTATGTAACTAAAATTAATAATCCTCTTTTCTTTTGGTTAAGAATTGTTAGTACCGCTTAGAGCTCCACCACTAATTAAGCCACATTTAACACTTTAACTAGCCAAATTAAAGAAAACAAAGAAAAGGTATCAGAAATAAATATTCTACGAGCCACTTGCCAACTTGGTGAGTCATCCACTATGATAAAATGACTACTTTACCCTCAGCCAAAGCAAGTATCCTAATAATCCCACATTTCTAGAAGAGGGAATATATCCCTTACTCTTACCTATACAAGAAGGTCTCTCACCTCACTCAAGGTACATAACACACTTCCTTTCTAGTGTAATAATTTTACTTGTTACTCTACATGCTTACTAACTTAGGCATCAGAACGTTGAAGGCGGGCCAACCCAGTCTTCACCTCTAACGTTGTTTGCCTGTTTTTGTAACATAGACTCATGTCTTTATCGAAGATCTCAACAGAACTCGGTAGAAAAATTTGGCACCGTTTGTGGGAATCGTACATTTTAAGCCATGTATAAATACCATATAGAAAGAAGCGTTGCTCTACTTATCCAACCGATGACCCCCCCCCCCCCCCAAGAGGCTCCAGCCCCCAGAGGTCCGCCCCTGCGTGGATGCCCCCACTTAGATTCTCATGCCTGGATGACCCCAGAGACCCGCCCCTGCCTGGATGCCCCCGCGTAGATGCTCCTGCCCGGACGACCCCAGAGACCCGCCCATGTCCAGGTGCCCCCCAGAGGTGAGCCCATGCCCAAGCGCCCACCCCCCAGACTTTTCCCGCCACAATTGGGGTTAACATTTGCAACCAACTTGGGGACTTCGTCTGGTTAAACCCTCAATATCATTCAATTAACTATTGTATTCCGATGGAGTCCGCCAAGAGCTAGGTCTCCTTTCTTTATGTTATATTCCTTAACTTAGTCACGCATGCCTACAATTGTACATGGACTTCACATGCTACATAGCCCACATGAACAAACTTCATCAACAAGTATGTTCACAGTAGCTTTAAAATATGATAACCTAAACTATGCATGTGTGCTATATGAAAATTGATTCTAGCTCAATCGATCAATTGGTTTATAGACAATTGAGTCATATTGAGTTGGTACGAGTTGCGGTACATCCTCCGGGGTATACTCTACGTCCTTCGGAACATAGTTACGTCGTCTACGACCACCTCTAAATACCTACTCACAAACTCACATACTTGACTCAATTACACATGACTCAATTTAGATTACCAAGCAGCAATCCTTCATATACGCTTCAACCTATATACTCTAAGTGCTTCACGAACATCTATATTTAAGTATGTGCTACTGTGATTTAATTCAGCTCCCTATAGTGATTACTTACTGTTAGGTTCATAATTTTGTTCTAATTATGTTCCTAACTTCATGCTTATTAATTGTTTTCTATGAATGAAACATCGTTCTTATATCATTTCCTGTTTATGTTAAGAAACTGGGGGTTGACACGAAATATCTCTGAAAGATGGAAATTAATCACTTTTTGGAAAAACTGAGCACATTTTCAAAGTCATGAGAGCATTTGGAGCAACGTTGGGAAAATGACAAAAAGTGGTCGCCGGAAAATATCGAAAGCGGCCGAAAAATTGCCGGATTTATCAATAGCTGGTCAGACCATCAAGTATGACCCAAAAACTCCAAGCTAGGCCCAAGGGAAGGACTAAACCATCTGGATACAAACCATAGTTGATTTGGTTAGGTGTCACACATTTTGAATTTTGGATGTATTAGGTATGGTTTGGACTTTAGCCTAAAAGTCAAGAAAAGGGGATCACAAGTTGTACCCCTTAGATCAAACTTCATGGTCACTCTAGCATATCCAATGGCTCACAAAACACTACATTTTCTCTCCCATATATCCCTTGGTTGAGTTTCCCATTCGTGACCAATACAACCTATCTCATTTTTCAAGTTTTCATAGTTTTAGTCTCTCTCTCTCTCTCTCTCTCTATAGCCCTTACTCATTCCCTAACCCTCCAGCTCTCTTCTCTACTCAAACACCCCATCAATCACCACCAAAAAGCCTAGGAAACTCCATCACCATCACCATACTCTCATCTCCACTCTCTTCACCCAAGCCTAAGGTGGGTTCATCATCTTTGTGGCGTCAAGAAGCAAGAAGGGAGCAAGAAGTGAAAAAAGACTTGAAGAACTTGAAGGCTTTGCTTAATGGACTCTTCGGTTATTTCTTACACTTTATTAATTTCTCTTTATATATCTAGACTTCATTTTCATTATGTGTAGTGAGTGGTCCCATTTGGGAGGCTAGGGTTCATTCGATGTAGACAAATGATAGATTGATTTATGTATGGTTTATATTTTTGTGTATGTTGAGTGAAACAAATGTTTATGAATGAGATTACTATGTGTTTGTGGATGTTTATATGCTTGAGCTTAATGTATGGTTTCATTGATGCATGTGATAACCTTAGCTAAGTTGATGTATGCATTAAGGAGCTAAAAATGAGACATTGGTTGAATTAGCCCACGATTAAGGTCTATTCCAAGAGGGTTTACCTTAAGGTTTGGTTTCCTTAGCACTAAGCAAGGACTAGAGCCTCCTTGAGTCTCAATAGACTTAAGGAGCTTTGGTAAAGCATATATTTAATCGAGAGGTTATTATGGCTACTAGTTGAGTGTTTTGATTCGTAACTCAAAAAGTGCGGATTGGGAGATTCACTTAGAATTTTTCTCGGGTCCTCCAATAGAGGGTCGGGAAGAGGAACCTTCCATAAATATCGCATAGTACGCTTGTTTACTTCACTCACGTGACATACGGTCAAGATGTAAATCCAAAATGATTTACGTCTTGGTCCCGGTTCACCAAATACTTCAAAGTTGGGCTCAAGTCGTCTAGAGTTCGAAATGGCCTAGGAGCTAGGGTTCAAAATCAAACATGACCTAAAAAGTTACGATTTGGATATTCACTTGTATGAAATCGACTTTAATTACATACATAAATTGGGACATTGTTTGAGCATCAAATGATTAGTGGGGATTTTCCTAGCCAACCATCTTTCCTTATTGTGATCTTATTTGGTATTTAATCTCTTTGCACTAGTATATAATCAATCAATCAACTTGTATAATCACTCACCATAGTCTAATCATCCCTTACAATACTAGGTCTCCAAAGGACTTAGTGGTGTGAGATACACATCTATATTTTATTTTAGTTTTAGTGTCAAGATTAGTGTCTAGTTTAGCCGTAGTCTAAGTGATTTATCATTCCGAACTAAGGAGTTCAAGTGGCTAATCCTCGTTCATTTGACACTTGATTTCTTACAAATTACATTACTTGGACCCCATATACTTGCGGACGGAAATAACTCTTTATACTTATGGGCTAGTTCTTAGTTCAAAAAGTGTGTATGGGTAATCTTTCTAACAAGTTTTTAGCGATGTTGCCGAGGATTAGGCTCATCTTAATTCCTTGGCTTCAGATAGCCTTTATTGCGGTAAAACTGGACATTTTGTTTGATAATTGTTTCTTAGCTTTGTAGTTTTCTTCAGTTTTATCACCTAAGACTTTGTTTTAACTGTCTTTGATCTCTTGAATACGTTAGTTGATATCTTTGAGGTGAATTTGTACCAGAACTCATGTTACTAACCTTTTGCAAGGAATTCTAATCGACCTATCGAGAATTAGTTCGGAGGGACACAGAAGTGTTCATTCAACCCGTCGAGACATAGTCTCGACCCATCGAAAGTAGCCTGTGTCATAAATAGGAGTGTGCTCTCGACCAGTCGAAGAATACCTTCAACCCATCGAGAAATTGTTGTGCTTGAAGGTTGTTTCACTTGTCTCTTACTCACTTAGTTTGAATTATCTACATTCTCGGGAGCATATCTAAGTAGTGTCTTTATTTAAGCATAGTAGTTACTATGTCTAGAGTTAGCAAACTTAATTTTCGCTACACCTTAGATTCTTAGGACTTTATTTGGCGATTCCGGTATATTGGATTATGCACGTTTTTACCTTCGTTCACCTTGATGTCCATAGCACTGTGAATGTCACTGCGCCACATACCAGAATCTCATTCGAATTCTTAGAGTGCTCATTGATGTTTCCTTGAGAGGGTGTCAAGGAAGCACCGTGGAAGGCCCTCAAGGCTTTGAGTACTTTAAGAGTTTGGAGGTCTAACATCTACTGGTTTCTTAGTGTGTTTAACAGGTTTATGCCCTTGAATCATTCGAATCTACACACACCATCTTCTAGCACACCATCCGTATTGTGGAGATCAAATTTGAGGTTTGAAACTGTGCCACCGTATATAGAAGGTTCAAGTGAAAGTAGTGAAGAAGACGTTGGTATCCCGTTGTTGAGGGTAGAGAACCGAGAACCACTTGGGAAGTTGTTTGACCTAGCTATAGAGGCTAGATGCGAGAATATGACTAGTGGAGCTCATGTCATTCATATTAAGTTGGATCCACCAATTGAGCAAGAGGTTGAGCCTATAGTACAAGGGCAACTTGACATGGAAGAAAAAAATTATGAAGGAATGCCATTTAGGGAATGCTCCTTACCCCTTTTTGTGGCACACACTGGATGTATTTGCTGCAACTATTGGTTGGAAAATCTTTTGAGATAAAGCCAAACTTCTTGCAAACTCTCCCTATTTTTCTAGGCCATGCCAACTAGGATCCATATTTACACATTTTGGAGTTCGAATAGGCATGTGCTCAATTGAATATTAGTAACATGGATGCCGGACAATTGAGACTACGAGTGTTCCTTTCAAGTCTAAGAGATAAAGCCAAGGAATGGCTCAACAAGCTCCCTCCCAATTTTATCAACTCTTGAGAGACCTTACAAAGAAATTTCATTACTAAGTACTTCCCTTCGGGCAAGATCAATGAAAGAAGAACGAGTTTGATGACTTTCCAGGAAGAAGAGACAGAACTCTTTCATGAAGTATGGGAGCGCTTCAAAGATCTAGAGCTTGGATGTCCAAATCATGGGTAAACACAAGATATACTTATGTCTCTTTTTTTATCAAAGGCTAAGGACGGAGACAAGGTGGAAGGTAGACAATGCTTGCAGAGGCAATTTAATAGATAAGACCACATAAGAAGCCCATATGTTGCTTAAGAAATTGGCGAAGAGATTGACTTTATGGAATGTGAAGCCAAGTGTGAGGAAGCTCACGGTTTCAATGAGGGAGGCTACCCAAGCCAACCAGGGTGTTTATGTATGAAGTTAAAGCATATCATATGCAAGATGAAGCCATCAAGAGGCTTGAGGAGAGCATAAACAAGAAGTTTGACCTCTTGATGAAGCAAAACTGGAATGGAGGTCAAGTGAACCAAGTGGCGGAGATTAGTGTGGAGCCGGTGACTTGCTTGATTTGTGAGAGCATGGTGCATGAGACTCTTAGTTTTCCTCACCAAGAAGCCTACCCAGAGATTATTGAAGAATGCAAGGGACTCTTCTATGACCAACTAAGGAATGATTCTTACTCCAATACTTACAATCCGGGTTGGAGGAACCACTCTAACTTCTCATGTGGTGTTCAAAGACAAGGCAACCAATGAGGATAATGTGGGTTGCCAAGACCAAATGGTGGTTTTCAAGGTCAAGGAGAAATATATAATCAAAGAGTTAATCAAGGCAATTTTGGTGCCTCAAGTAATGGAGGCAAATGGTTCTCAAATTACCAAGGAGCTCCCGGATTTGCACCAAGGCCGAATGGAGGAATTGCCACTACCTCAAGAAGTAACAGTTACCAATCGAGAGCACCTTTTACGCATAGAGCTCAACAACCACCATTGCTCCAAGCACCAATTCCTACACCTCTATTGGAAGCACTGAAACCCAACACGGATGACTTGCTTGTCAAACTTGTCAAGAATCAAGAGGAGGACAAGAAGATGTATCTTGAAATTTTCATGAGCATGAAAAGTGGGAATCAAGCACTTCGCAATGAGAGTGAAAGTGTAATATTTAAGTTAAAGACTAAAGTAAGCCAATTGGCGAAGACAATCACCACACAAGCAGGTGGCAAAGATTTCCGAAGAGATATTTGAAACATCAAGTGAATGTAGTGAATGTGGTATTGATATCCGGCAAGAACTTCGAGAACTTTGGAGATGCTCCCATAGTGGAGAGTGATGATGAGGATGACTTAGAACACCATTTGTGTCTAAGAACCATTCCGAATTCGGGAAGGGCACTCCAAGCTAGGATAAGATTATGCAGTTTCAAGAGAAGACCACTTTGATTCCCTTTGAAGATGTTAATAACTCAAGTGATGAGGATGTTGAGTTTGTGGTTGAGCAAGCGAGTTTCAAGAAGGGTTTGAGTAGCCATGGAAGTGCTAGAAAAGGGTTAGAAGGTGTGAACATGCATATGAAGTATCACAGGATGGATTTGGAGAAGAATGAAGAAAAGAGAGTTGCCCAGGGTTTGACAGGTAGAGGAAATCCCTCGACCTGTCAAAGGGAGCCTTCTGTCTTGGAGGACACACTTTTTTGACCTATCGATAATACTTCTCGACCTGTTGAACAGAACAGTCAGGGCAATTCAAATGAGCATTTAGAGAAGGTTCAACGTGATAAAGATGTGCGCCTACCCTTCCCTCAAGTGAAGAACAAGGAGAGAGCTTAAGTTAACTTGGATCAGAAGACGAAGGAATGTTTGGATTTCTTCAAGAATGTTGAAATCAATATACCCCTTCTTGACGCCATTCAAACTATTGATATGTACTCCAAGTTCTTGAAAGGACATTTGTACCAACCAGAGATTGAAGAATAATCTACAAGAAGTGGAAAGGACCAAAAAGGTAAAGCGTAATGCCATAGTGTCGATAATCATTCAAAGAAAGGTACCCAAGAAGCTGGTGGATCTAAGGAGTTTCATCGTGCCATACACATTGGAACCAAGTATTTTTCAAGAGCATTAATGGATCTTTGTGCTTCTATCAACTTGATGGCCTACTCGATGAACAAGGAGATTAGTTTAGGGAAGATCAAACTGGTGAGCATGTCACCACAACTTGCTAATAGGAGTGTGATGCATTTGAAGGGCATAATAGAGGATGTGTTGGTAATGATTGGTAAGCCTGTGAACCCGGCCGATATTGTGATACTTGATATGGAAGAGCCGAGAGGATATGAAGATCTTCTGATTATCTTTGGAAGAGCATTCATGGCTACGGCCGAGATGAAAAATTGATGTCAAGGGCGGAGTGCTTACTATGGAGGTCTTAGAAAAAACCGAAACCTTCAAAATCTTCCGTAATGCGGGTCTTATCCCTAAATTGCAACCATTTAAGTTCGAGGTTGCTAAAAAGGTGAGCTATATGGAGCCAGAAGCCAAGGGGATGAGTGTAGAAGATGAGGAATCACCAGACAAGGAAATGAGGCATGGAAAGAAGAAGCGGAAGCCGAACGAGAATGTGGATGACAAGCAAGTCATTGGAAGTAAGGTCACCTTGAAGAACTCCAACCCCTCAAGGGATGCATGCTACAAATTACTTGAGATTTACTCGAATGGAGTAGTGCATTTGAGGCACTTTACAAATGGGAAAACTTTTGAGCTTCATAGAGAGCAAGTAGAGGTTTGAAAGAGACAACAAGAAAGTGGGGTGGGAAGGTCTATCGCTTCAAGGACTCGACCATGATGGTTTGACTTCCTCATCCCTTCAAGGACTATGTTTACATCCTTAAACTACACCTCGTGATGTTCGAACATCATTAGTATGTTAGAAGAATAAGTATGAGGTTGGGGGAACCCTTGAGCATGAAGAATGGGGCATAGAAGTCAAGATTTGGAGAGGAGAATTATGAGAATTCTTGATGAGTTGAAGGTCTTTCTCGACCCGTTGACTACAAGCCACTGTCCGGTCTGGGTCACTTTTTTGACCCATCGAGAAAATCTCCCAACCCATCGAGGAGTGCCCTGCACGAGTTGACTTTTGAAGACCAAGAACTTGAGGATTTGAGGCATGGATTATAGAGCAATAACTTGAGGCCAAGAGAAGTCTTAGAGCACTGTTTGAGGATCATGACCAAGCCTATACAACATTGGATGGCGAGGCCTAACTTGGCCTTCGTTGGTTTACATTTTAACGCATATTGAGTTTAGAGTTGGTCGAAAAAGTGTTTGCATCATCTTTATCCCTACTCTCCTTACTTATTTGCATGATATGGATATGTTTGCGAACGATGCTTAATTAGTCTATTGTTTGGAGTCACGTTGAATGTGGTAGTCTTGTGTAAGTGTGAGGTCCCCTCATATTATATGATTGATTACATTGTCGTTTTCCTTTGAAATATGACTAGTATGCAGGTCCCCATTGCGGTTGATAGGACTCTAATAGCTTCATTACTTCTTAGAGACTATATGACCCTTTAAGTGTGAATGCATGCTAGTTGTTATGCCTAGGAGAACATGTGTTAGAAGAATAAAATGTGAAATGATGATACCTATGTTATCTCTTGCACACTTTTGTTTACTATGTGGCTTAATGCAAATTGAGGACAATTTTATTCTAAAGTGTGAGGTACTAGGCTAAGTCGTATCACTCCTTATCCGAAAATGTATAAAAATTAAAAAAATGTAATGCAAAAATATGTGTGTCTTGATATGTTTTGTGTCCCAATAACCACTTACTCACTACATGCCTTACAAATATGTGCTCCAAACATGCTCTAAATATGTCTTGCCATGCTATGAAATCAAATAAAATTCAAGCTATATGCTCCACTAACTTGACAGGGGACTCTATGGTATCACTATACCTACGCTTCCACCTACAACGGGCAATGCTATGGTACGAAAAATTTACCTACGCGTCCAGCGCTACGGTTTTGATGTGTGCGCCCACGCGCATGCCACAAAATGGAAAAATGCTAAATGGCCCAGACTCAATGGCCAGACACGTGTCGCTAGCCTAGCTTTCGGCCTTGCAGCACGTCATTCGACACTTCTCCCATTCTGAGTATATTTTCCCTCAGCATAATTAGCCTACCTATGTGACTGGCGCCCAACGCCCATCGCTTTCTCATACGGACTCCCCCAACAATTGATCCCCCTGGACAGGATGTCCCCTGACGTGGTCTTCGACCTAGCGGCATCGGCTACCTAGAGACTTAGACTCCCCTCGGTCCTAAAAAATCCCTAGCATTATTGTCAACCATCAAGCAACCTCAAACGGCCTGAGGGCAGGATGCATCGCGCACCTTGATCACTATCAGACCTCCTAGGGACTGATCCTCCTAGGTGCATCTCATACGCGGTCCTCGACCTAGGACGCATTGGCTACCTAGGGATTTAGACTCCCCTCGGGCCCAAAAAATCCCTAGCATCGTTGTTACACGTCAGGCGGCCTCACCGCTCGCTGCCCAAATGCACAACGTTCCTTGCTTAACGTTGTTCTCACACATGAAGTTTCAAGCTCGATGTTCACTGCCTCAACACACGGCATTCATTGCTTAACGCTCGTTGTTCACACAACATTTCAAGCTTGACACTCACTACCTCAGGGCACAATGTTCCTTGCTTAACGCTCGTTGTTCTCACACACAACATTTTAAGCACAACGCATGCTATATCGCACATTCCTCGCTTAGCGATCGCTGCTTTCACGCATGATGTTCCTTGGTTAGTGCTCGTTGTTCTCACACACAAAGTTTTAAGCTTAACACATGCTGCATCACACACGCCATTCTCTGATCAACACTCGTTACCTCAGCGCACGACGTTTCAAGCTCAACGCTCACTGCCCCAACGCACGACGTTCCCTGCTCAACGCTCGATGCCTCAGCACACAACGTTCCCTGCTTAACACTCGCTTCTCCCACACACAACATTTCAAGCTCAATGCTAGCTGCTCCACGATGTTTCAAGCTTAAACGCACGTCGCCAAACGCGACCCGCCAAACGCCATGCAATACTCTGTCAACAAATATTCTCTGCAGAAGACCAATCTTGGTTGCGGAGTCGAGGGGATTCCGAGGTACACAACACTAGCCTAGTAGAGCTAAGTGTGACCACATTAGGGGTTTCATTTTTTCAACTCCCCAATCAAGATCAATCTCCTTGACATGGGGACTTGGGGGACCTGTAGTACCGCCTAGGGCTCAACCCTTTATTAAGCCACACTTAGCACTTTAACTAGCCAAATTAGAGAAAACAAAGAGAATGTATCAGAAAAGAATATTCTACAAGCCACTTGTCAACTTGGTGAGTCATCCATTATGAGCAAATGACTACTTTGCTCTCAGCCAAAGCAATTGTCCTAGCAATCCCACATTGCTAGAAGAGAGAATATATTCCTTACTCTTGCCTATATAAGAAAGTCTCTCACGTAACTCAAGGTACACAACACACTTCCCTTCTAGTGTAATAATTTTACTTTGTTACTCTACATGCTTACTAACTTAGGCATCAGAGCGTTGAAGGCGGGTCAACCTTGTCTTCACCTCTAACACCGTTTACATGTTTTTGTAACAGGGACCCATGTCTCTATTGAAGACCTCAACGAAATTCGATAAAAACAAGAACCAAATCAGCTGTCGAGTTAAGTTAAGACTATTGATGAGACCTCATAAATTAAAACTCCAAAGAGAATTGAGAATAGGGAAAGTGACCATGATTTGCAGCATACATAAGAGACTACAAAAAGTAAAGAATAAAGACATGCTCGATCCAAAATAAACTATTTACAATCGTGATTAAAGTACACATCCCAAATCGCTTGTAAGATTTCATAATAGCTACTCCATGCCTAAATGCTTCATTCATGTCTCAAGGAAATGAGAGTGCCACCAATTTGTCTTCCCATATTTTCCGTGGTTTCCCACTCGTCTACGCACTTCTCTGTTTTGTGGAAGGCCAAAAAGAATGGCTATTCTATGATAGTATGATCCTTGATTTTGAAGGCCATCTCTTTCTAAATGCTTGTGACTAGTCAAAATCTATGCCAGTTTCACTTTAAACATGCGAGTTTGTATAATAGAGTGACTGCATAATTGCCTCTAACTCAAGTTTCAGAGCTAGGTTGTGCTAATTACTCTTTACCTATGCTTGACACAACACTTGATGTAGAAAACCTTATATTCGAACATGAATACCGTCTTCATTGTTCATAGGTCAAACTACAACACAATATCCTCTTGACACAGCTCGTGACCAATGCTTCCCTCTCCAATTAATATTGGCGGGTAACATGTCATAGGGTACTCTCTCTTTCCATTTCTCTTTTAACATTTAGACCAGTCTTCGACCTTGATAAAGACAAAGCGAGAAAAAAGATGGTTAAAGGGATGATTGACCGGAAAAGAAGAATGCTTCTTCGGCTACATGGACCCCAAAGTACCGACTAACCCATCCATTTTAGCCATGCATGGACCCCTCCCCCATACCTACAATTATATACTTGTACTTGTCCACAGAGTACGTACACACTCGCTTTGCGAATTGTGACGACATGACTTGTCTTCTTTGGTGTCACTCTGCCTTCCTTTTCCTCTACCCTTTTGTTTTATATATCCTCCGGTTGGTTTAGGAATGCTCCCAAGAAGACTCCCACCGACGTTTTAGCTCTACAACACAAGCATCTCTTCCTCTCTTTCCCACACTGCGTAAATCTGTGGAAGTCATCGATGGGAAACTGCTTGTTCGGAGGTCTGGGAGAGGCTGGTGGAGTAGTCCAAGTGACGACGTCCAACGGCGGCATCATGGAGTTTTACGCGCCAATTACGGTGAGCTCCATCACGGACGAGTTCCCGAGCCATGGCATTTTCAGAAGCCACGATCTTTTCTGGAAACCACTTTCGCAAAACGAAGAACTCGTCGCAGGTGAGTCGTACTACCTTCTTCCGCTCAACAACCAAAATGATCATCACTTGGGAATGACTAGTTGTTCTCAGATTGTGCGTCAAGGACATGTTAGGTCTAATAGCATACAGTTACCTAGTGCGCTTGCCGGAGCGCCGTATCGGATGTCGATTGACTACCAGGGAATGGTGAAGAGGTCTTACACAGAAGCGTTTTCGAGGCATAACAATGTGAGTTTTTGGAAGGTGAAGTTGGTGATTAGTCCGGAGCAGCTTTTGGAGATATTGTCTCAGGAGGGTCGGACTCAAGAGTTGCTCGAGAGTGTGAGGACTGTGGCGAAATGTGGGAGTGGTTCGGCCTCGGCTGCTGTGGGATTTTCGGATCAGTGGAGTCTTTCAAGTAGTAGCAGGAATGCTTCTACGACTTCTAAGAAAGAATTTGGTTTGGTAGACATGTGATCCTTCTCTTTTGTTTTTTGGTAAATTGTTGGTCTTCTTGGTTATGGAAAATATAGCTAGTGTGTCAATACTCAATGCAATCATAGTCTTGTGATCTTTCGCATCTAAAATCAAGTTGTTAGCAAAGACGTTACATAATTATAGCATGCAAATTGAACGATCATATGATCATCGCTTAATTTCAACAAGAAAAGAGAGGGTAAATTTTACATCAGATCATATAGATAAGATCTATATTACATAAAGTCACTCCATATTTTTATCCCAAATAAAGTCACCTGACATTAAACCAAAAACAAAAAAAATTTAAAAGTTTGATTTATTTATAAATATGTCATTAATATATAAATCTCATAATCTCTCTCTCCCAAAACCCTAGCAGAGCCTCCTCATCTTCTTCTCCAATGAAACTCTACGGCGGCGACTTCGCTTCATCTTTCTCAATGGCAAACCCTAAGATTATTGCCTCATCTTCTTCTTTTTCCTCTTCCTCAAGCCGTGTCTTCTTCGACGACGCTCTGAAACTCCGGCGACGACTTCGTGTCTTAGCTTTCACTATTAAGCGTATCCCTAAGTGCCTCAAGTACCCCACTCCTCGCTTCAACAAGGTCATCTCTCTCTCTCTCTCTCTCTCTCTCTCTCAGCGTTGGAGCATAGTCTGTGGTAGTGTTTGCTTTGGTTTACGCAAAAGTTGTTGTATTTTGGTTGTTACATGCGTAGTGTCTACAATAGTATGTGGTAGTGCTTATATTAGTCTGTAGTAGTATGTATAGATTGGTATTTTTTAGTTTTTATGCAGTAGTGTCTACAATAGTCTGGGTAGTGTTTATGTTAGTCTGTAGTAGTGTGTACAAATTGGTGTGCTTTGCCTTTATGCAGTAGTGTCTATAATAATCTGTGATAGTGTTTATGTTACTCTATGGTGTGCTTATATGAAACAGTAGTAATGCATATGTGAAATACTAGTAGTAGTGCATCTGTGAAATAGTAGTGCATATATGAAAGTGTAGTAGTGCATATGTGAAATAGTAGTAGTGCATCTGTGAAAGTGGTAGTAGTACATATGTGAAAGTGTAGTAGTGTATATGTGAAACAGTAGTAGTGCATTTGTGAAATAGTAGTAGTGCATCTGTGAAAGTGTAGTAGTGCATATATGAAATACTTGTAGTAGTGCATCTGTGAAAGTGGTAGTAGTGCATATGTGAAAGTGTAGTAGTGCATATGTAAAACAGTAGTAGTGTATATATGAAATACTGGTAGTAGTGCATCTGTGAAAGTGGTAGTAGTGCATATGTGAAACAATGGTAGTGCATATGTGAAATAGTAGTAGTGCATTTCTGATTCAGTGGTAGTAGTGTATCTGTGAAATAGTAGTAGTGCTTTTGTGAAATAGTAGTAGTGCACATGTGATCCAGCGATAGTAGTGCATTTGTGAAATAGTAGTAGTGCATATGTGAAACAGTGGTAGCTCATCTGTGAAATAATAGTAATGCATTTATGATTCAGTGGTAGTGATGCATCTGTGAAATAGTAGTAGTGCATTTATGAAATAGTAGTAGTGCATCTGTGAAACAATGGTAGTGCATCTTTGAAACAGTGGCAGTACATCTGTGAAACAGTAGTAGTGCATCTCTTAAACAGTGGTAGTGTATATGTGAAACGGTAGTAGTGCATTTGTGAAATAGTAGTAGTACATTGTGAAAGTGGTAATAGTGTATCTACGAAAGTGGTAGTAGTGCATCTATGAAATAGCAATAGTGCATTTGTGATTCAGTGGTAGTGGTGCATTTGTGAAATAGCAGTAGTGCATTTGTGATTCAGTGGTAGTAATGCATTTGTGAAAGTGGTAGTGCATTTGTGAAACAGTGGTAATGCATTTGTGAAACAATAGTAGTACATCTGTGATTCAATAGTAGTAGTACATTTGTGATGTCAGTGGTAGTAGTGCATTTCTGAAAGTGGTAGTGCACTTGTGAAACAGTAGTAGTGCATTTGTGATTCAGTGGTAGTGCATCTGTTGTTAAGCAATAGTGTCTAAGTTGTTAAGCAGTGGTGTTTATTTTGATGTCCATTTTGTTGTTTGGCAGAGGAAGAAAAGGTAGTAGAAGTCAAAAAGAGGAAGACGGAAAACTTGGACTCTCATTTCAACTACACAACATGAAGAAGGCAATAAAAATCCTCAAAGTCCAAGTAGTAGTGCAGTGACAGTTTTTACATTGTGTTATGGTCCATGTTGAATGTTTTACATTGTGTTATAGTACAGTAGTACTTACCATGTTTTGAAGTAGTACCCTGAATGTTTTGGAATAGTGCTTAATAGAGATAGCAGTAGTACATTGTGTTACAAAATAATAGTACTGACAATGTTTTGAAGTACCATGAATATTTTGGAGTAGTGCTTACTAGAAACGGCAGTAGTACATTGTGTTACAAAACAGTAGTACATTGTGTTATAGAACAGTAGTCCCCCATTGTTTCTCTCTCTCTGTCTGAAATTTTGAAGAAGACGAAGAAAGAAAAGTTAATATAAAAGAGAAAAATTGAAAAGACATAAAATATGGAAAAAAAAAAGTACCCCGTCTACATGAGTATCAACCGCTGAGCTTCCTTTTCCTGCTAGGTCTTCAGAAGAAGCGCAGGATCACAAGCCAGTTTCGTTTGTGGGGATTTCATCTTGTACACCCCTTGTGGGCGTGATCGGTGCATAAATATGCACCTTTATACCAGTTATTGATGTTCATATACTTATTCTTTTGTTATTTATTCAGCAGTATTATTTTACTTTGTTGTTTTATAGATATTTTGAGTTGATAAAGAGAAAAGAAGTAACAAAAGAGTTTAAAGCTTAATTTGGGAATCTCCCTGTGCAGGTCAGTCAACTTTGACAGAGTACTGAGAGCAGCTCAGATGAACCAGGAAATTGTCTTTATATGCTTAGAAATCCTCGGGTGTCTAGTTTCCATAACTTCTTCCAGAATGTGATTATCATATGCCTAGATGGAGTTATGGTTGTTTTAGTCTACGGATGCCAATCTGCTCGGAAATCTGATTTTGATGAGAAAGTTGTGTTTGGAAAGCCCAAATCACATCAAGAACCCCAAAGACGAATTTGTACTTTACAATCCAGTTTAATACTGATATGGCTTATGCAAAAGAAGTTAGAAGCTAAAAGAATTAAAGAAAGGTTGACTTGTCAAGGAGAGAGAGTCCAAAACTTAAGTGGACAAGGACTAGCCCAATTCAGCAACTATATAAGATCTTTTGAGGGATTTTTGGAAGGGGTAATCAACATTGGGAGGAAGAATAACTTGAAAAATAATAGCAAGGAGCCGCAAGAGGAGCACCAGTCGCTCATAGAATTGTTGACGGGATTTCTCCATCTTTTAGTATTTTTGATTTTCTTTCTTATGATTGCTGGTAGTTTAGATTCCTTATCTATGAGGGACTATTACTTAGTTAAGGGTTGATCGAAACCCTAGATATATTTTGATTTTGAACCCCTTTTGATTTGCATAATTTTGAATGAGTTTTACTTCACTGTTTAATAATTGATGATTCCTATTATATGTTTCTTTGGTGGCCAACTTGGATACATGTGGTAGAATCTATTGTCTTGAATATGTATGTGACCATCTTATCATTGCATATTCTGTAGAGATAAAAGCAACACGATTAATTGTGTGAAGTAATTCCTAGGTGATGCAAGAGTGCCCATCATAGTAGCTCTAGAAGCCTTATTATCTCTCAAACACTCTAAAAATCTTATTGACTTAGGTTAGATAGATTTGGACCCATCATAAAACTTTGTCTCCTTAGTTAAGATCACGTTAAGGTAGGTAATCAATCTAGATAACATGCCAAGTGAGAGAGTAATATGTATGTGACTTAATCATAACTTATGCATTGAAAACATTCATTCATTGTTTTGTGAATTGTGTTGGGATAAGTTCCTAGATCATCTTCCATTGTTGGTTCACTTTCATTTTTCAGTTTTCTTTTCTTTTTTGTATAATTTATTTCGACAATGTATAAAATAATCTTAAAAAATTCTATAAATTTACGTGGTTATCCACCACACTGTCTATATTGAGTCTACATTTTCTTGTAATTTTAGATTGAGTCTAGATAGTTTAATAAATTAATTCTTCGTCTATAGGTCGAGTCTATCAGATTTGTGGTATTAGTGTATCAAATCGCTTAAAGAATTTAGTCTCATCAATCCTCTGCGGGAATGACCCCTACTTCCATTCTACTATATCGATAAACTTGTGTAAGGAATAGAGTATTTTTGTGTGGTATAAAACACCTATCAAATGTTGGCACCATGTCGCCGAGGATCAACTCTAATTGCTTTACATTGTATCTTTTTATCTAACGTTTGTATATACTGTATTCTAACTTTGTGATGTGTTCTAAATGTTATATGGAAGGACACTCAACTAAGGAATGTATGTATATGCAATATCAAAGTTATTCCTCCATGCAGAGTAACTACTACGCACCTCATCACACTCAAACTTAAGATGATCACTCTAGCTATGGCTATATACATCAAGGATATCAATAGGAAGAAGTTCATGTTTTCGAACAAATCATGTCTTGTCTTGAACGGTTGTTGAATGATCTTCACAATGGATTCTAGACATGAGAGGCTGAAAACTTCTGTGCAATGGTTGATGGATGATATGGTCAAGCACACGTACATATGTTGAGCAAAAGGATGTAGCACAAGAGTTAAGTGAGGATTTGAATTTTTCTCAACATTATGACTTACTTCTTGATATGGATGAGCCATTAGTAGAAGATGATCTCAACAATCAACACAGTGACACTGAGCTTTATGATAAGGAGTTACACGTACCGGATGTGACTATGGTGCCTCAAGAAGAGATAAATTGTGACAGTGAGGAGGTGGAAAATGTATTTGAAGAGGAATATCATCATGAGGAAAATCTCCAATATGGATGGGTGATGATACTTTGAAGAAAGTACTTGGATCAAGTAAGCTAGAATTTGCATAACAGAAGCCAATCAAGCAAGAATTACACGAGCTCGAAGCTCTTCTCGAGTATAGGTTTGTGAAGTAGACTACTGAGGCTGAAATTGCAATAGAAGAGAGGGATGCCTTCTTTGATGATGATGAGATAAACAAATTCCTTGTGGAGGAATCCATCAAAGTTCCTTGCGTTGAGATGTTGCTGCCACCATATGAATCATCACAAGAGCTTTCAATGCCAAACTTAAGTTCCACACTTATTTCTTGCACCAAAGAAACACTTAAGTTTGAGGATTAACCTACCGATCCCCCTTATTTTGTAGAGTATGGTGATACCTGATCACCATATGTCTAACAAGGAGATTCTCTATGCCATATTTGTTGGACTCAAGAAGAGGAGGCTTTTGGAAAAGAGGAAGAAAAGCATAAAACACTTTGGGTCTAGTGTGTGTGTGGGACTCCAAAGTTTTCCAAGTTGCTTGACAGAGCTCATCTAACATCATTATTAAAGGCCAAACACTTGATCGAGCCAAGACCACAACCGCCTGATGGTTTTAAAGAAGTTTGGATGAAGACGTAAAACTTAACGCTGTAAGAGAGGTAACCGATATTGATGGAGAAGCGTGGCTACCAGATTTGCTCTCTTATCCCTTCTTATTTACTTTATTTTTCTCCACATAGTAAGTTTTGTGTGTGATATGTATTCTTTATCATACTTGTTTGATGTATGGCATGCCTTAGTTTTATTTTATAATGAGGACAATGCAAATTTCAAGTGCAGGGTGGGGATATATCATATACATAATTAGCGTCTAGATATAAGTTTTTCTTTAAATTTTTTGTTTTTGGGTGTTAATTCAAAATTGTGCAGTATACTATATTTGAGAAAATATTTATTTATGTGTCTCATTTATGCTCATAAAATTTTAGCTAATTTCGATATGTAATGAATTATGTATAAATTTTGCCCGCAGGTATGCTCAGTTTTCTGATTTTCGAGACTTTCTTTGAATTTTCAAAGACGACCCTTCGATCCATTGAGGAATATCCTCAGACCATCGAAAAATTATCCCAGAATAAGATCCGAGAGCATGGTTTGATCTATCGAGAGATTTCTCTCGACCATCGAAGCTTAGTGTTAGTCTTTGGTGTTTTTCTTTGTTTTCTTGTGTGTTTTTGAGTCCTATTTAAAAATATAATAAAATACAAAAGTAAAAAGTGTCAAGAAAAGAAATATAAAAAGAGTCTTTTGATTTATGTTTTGAGTCTTAGGAACCCTTATCTAGTTCATGATGTGATTATATCTTTCGAAATTGTGACTAAATGTGAAACATGCGACTAAGTGATATGAATTTCTTTGGTTAATCTTGATGCATGATGCATATGAGAATGTGTAATAGATGTAAAAAAAAGTTAACATGGTGCAGATCTATGAGCATACTTAGACATTGTTGAGATTCATTTAACCCGTGAGTGATTGAGTCTATATGTGAATATACATATTTTCTTTGATTGGGTGTCAATTGCTTGCCACAGATTAGGTTAATGGACTCTAGAGATTACTAGAACTCGCTCTTGTGATTTTTAAAGCTTATAGTCAATATATGTCTTGATTGAGGAAGTGATAAAGGCACTTCGGATCTACCATCATGGCCATATATAGCTAGTGTCCCAAATTGTGTGTGCACGAGTTGTGCACCCCTTATTTAATCTCTTTGAGCCTACATGATAGCCATTTTGTCATCACCTGCATAACTTTTACCTTGAACCATTGTATAGTTATATCTCTATATTTGTTCTAGGACTTAATAGAGCTATACATGAGACATGTACATGAAGACCAAGGTGAAAGTTTGTGAAGGTGATGCAAATGAATAAGTGTGAGGAATCAAGCTAGTTAAAAAAAACAGAGAGAGAGAGAGAGAGAGAGAGAAATTAGCAAGATTTTTTTTGTTTTTGTGGTGTCTAGCTTGATACTCAGGTTAACTGTTAATGAAAATGATAAAGTGAATGTCCAACAAAATGATAAATATTCATTCATTGTTTTATGAATTGGATTGGGATAGATCAAAATTATCTAGGGTGGAGATAAGTTCCTAGATCATCTTTTATTGTTGGTTCATTTTTACTTTTCAGTTTTCTTTTCTGTTTTGTATAATTTATTTCGACAACGTATAAAATCATATCAAAAAATTCTATAAATTTATGTGGTTATCCACCACGTTGTCTATATTGAGTCAGTCTTTTATTGTAATTTTAGGTCAACTCTAGATAGTTTAATAAATTAATTCTTCATCTGTAGGTTGAGTCTGCCAGATTTTCGGTATTAGTGTATCAAGTCGCTTAAAGCATTTAGTATCATCTGTCCTCTGTGGGAATGACCCCTACGTCCATTAAACTATATCGATAAACTTGTGTAAGGAATAGAATATTTTTGTGTGGTGTAAAACACCTATCAGGGCGGCTCACCTCCCCTTTGCTTGAGCTCTGTCTGGATTTTTCCTCACAAGTTTCCCTCTTTGTTCCCATAATTGGTGCCTTGTAAGGCACTGCTGAATGAACTTGCATGATCACCATCATTAGTTGAGAACCTGCAGAGTCTGTCATCTCTTCCTTTGTAGAAGAAGAAATCGTCAGATGTCCTCCTGAATCTATTATTGAAACTTGCCCTACCTTTGGAATATGAATAGTCATCGATGCTCCTCCACTTGTAGCCTGGAATAGTGGGTTAGCATGCACATAACTCACATGTGATGTTTGGCCCGACATCACTCCAGTTTGACCCTCCAACAAAACCTCTTCGGCCAGCTTTCCTGCCGCCACCGCTTGTTATTGCATCTCCCGCAACAGTCCAACCATGGATAGTCCTGAATTCCTTTTGGAACCTGGAGGAAGCCTTGGCCTCATCCTCCACTGAGTTATTACCATCAGCCCCTGAATCACCTGCCTGTCCCGAACCTGCACCACATGACGCCACCACAAGGCACACCCCATCCACATGCACAAACGAACCACAGAAGCCATAAAAACCTTTCAAATGTTCATACCAAAAATAAAGAATCACAGACACACCTCTAGGGAATCGAAACCACCGTCGCACCACCAACCCTAGACTGACATCCACCATCGCTTGGATCCATAATTGATAACCATAGGTGAGCTTGAAAGGATCATAGCTCTTGTATTGACCGATTGACTGGCCAATTTTTTGATCCCAGGCCTCATCCAACCTGCCATCTAGTACCCTAAGCACATCAACCTACACCCTCACCTTGGAAGCCTCAACTTCTATGACATCCGAAAAGTCATCAAACCGATCAACAACCACTATTGCACTACCAAAAAATCAAGGACCACCATACATCGCCCTCCTTAGGACCCTAAGGTCTCGAAAGGTACAAAAAACTAATTCGCTGCCTTCTGAATAAAGATGACCTTAGCTGGTTCATGTGGCAGCCTCCAAAGCCGCTTCATTTGAGTCCAGAAGGACTTAATCTTCGATTATTCTGAAGAGAGAGCACCCTAACAACACCATAAAAGCAATCAAAACTGCCTTCATCCCCATCGTGTCGGCCTCCAAGTTGACCTCAGGTCATAATTCCAAGTCTTCTTCCTCAAAATCTATGGAAACCAAGAACCGGCGGGCCATATCCTCCGCTGAATCCAACATGCAATAGGTTGAGGAGAAAACTCTCAATGGGGAGAAGAAGAATCTAGGATTATTTGTGAGAAAAGAGAGAGAAAAAGAGAGATCAGGTAAAGAGAAAGGAGTCGGCGGCTCCAAGTTATGGGTTTTCTTTTGGAAAAAAATTCCCGCTAGAAAGAGAAACTATTGACGAGGGCTTGCCCTACTACATTGAAGTATTCATTTTCTTTGTTAAAGAAACGGTTCAAACTTTTCAAGTTAATTAACTTACCACGTTATAGACCTTGGACTATTGCATAACCTTAGCCATTTAAGATTTAAGGAAAAATTCACCAGGATCTGAACTTTTGTGGGGGCCTCATGAAAGTTATCAAAGTAATGCCCAAACTCCTAAAACGCTATATTTGTAGTGCCTACTATCAATTTCCATCACAACGCTGTTTATGTCGTTGACGTGACATTTTAAAAAAAGAAAATAGAAAAAGACCTTACTACCTTTAAAATTTATAAGTCTTCTCTCTCTCTCTCTCTCTCTCTCTCTAAGATGAGCCAATTGAACCCGTCGTCGCATCCTCCTCCATTCCACTCGTCTAGTCCTCACTCCTACAAACATACACCAAGTCCCTTTCTCTCCGCCACGGCCTCCCACTCCACGCCCATGTCATCGAGTCCCACACTCACAAAGTCTTCGACACCCTTTATTTCAAAGACGCCAACTCTTGGACTTCCATGATCACCGAATACATCAAATCCCGTGACCCATAAACTTCAGTCGACATTTTCTTGGAGATCCAATGCTGCCTCACTCGTCGAGGACCGAGTTGGTTTGATCTGGACGATGTTGACTGCAATAAAGCCTTTAGCGATAGTTGCAGTGGTGACGGTAAACAAGGAGGCTTTCAAGCTCCAATGTCGCTCGTACGAACCGAGGAAAGGCGAGATCGAACAATCGACGTACGAGCTTAAGAAAGACGAGACTGAACAATTAGTTGTGGCTGCAACGGTGGCCGCGAGGTCGAGGTGTTTCTCGACCTCCACATGGCAAATCAGTCAAGGCTATAATTCCTCATGCGATTCCAAATTGGTCGGGTTCCCAAACCCTCGACAGCGCTCATACACCGGCTGCCTCCTGGGCTCGTCCCTCGACGAGATCATCAACAACAACCCGAATTGAGAAAACAACCCGATTTGGTTTGGGCTTGTGTTCGCCAGGATCAAAGAGAGATTCAGAAGAAAACAAAAATTCAAGGGTATTAAAGTTATTTTACCTTATTTTCAAACAAACAAAATGACATGTCAGTAAAGTTAACGGAACATAGACGAAAATTGACTGTAGGCATCACACATACAAAGTTTTAGGAGTTTAAGAATCACTTTGATAACTTTTATAGTTTGGGCATCATATTGATGCCCCCGTGAAAATTCAGACCTTAGTAACGATTTTTTTCTAATACTTAAATACTACACCACTTCAATTAGATTGATTTTTTTTACTTGTAACTCAAACTAAAAGGTATTATAGGCTTAGGATAAATCTCTGGCCCATGTAAAATGATCCAACTATGCATTAGATCACAATATCTGGACACATTGACAGATTTGTAATTTGAACCTAGGTTAAGAAGCACACCCAACTAAACTTGAACCATTTACTAGATCACTTGCAATGATTACTTTGATTAGATTGATTAGAGTGAAGCTAAAGCTAAGTGAACATTAAACATCACCACTAAGGTGACTAACTAACGCGTTTTAGAGGTGAGAATTGGGTATCAGTCAAGTGGCCGGCCAAGACAGTGTATCATCCTCTTCACTACTTAAGTTTATGACCCCTTCCCTGTTATGGACCTATAAAAAAAACGCTGAGATGCAGTAATAAGTTTACCATGTGCCGGATGTCAGATGTTCGATCATCTCTTTCGAAAAGGAGCGTCCGATCAGCTGGTTACCTTGACTCGTGGAAGTGGGGAACGCAAAAGAATACTGGACAGACAAATTAAGCTATTAGGGTTCTAGGCAGTTCCTGCTATTTGCAAACTGCTGGAAACAAAACGAGGCTGGGGTACTTCTGGTCCCAAAGAAGCTCTGATATGATGGATCCCCGATCTATATATTTCTCAGAGAGGTCGAATCATTTTTCTGTCAAGCATTTCTACTTTCTTATCTTTCTCCTGTTCCTGCATTATTTTTTAAAAGCATCGTCAATTCGTCATGCTACGTCCATTCAGATTGCAGTAGCACCATTTCATCAATTTGTTGAGACGTGTGAGAAAGATTTGATATATAAAGTGAAGATCGTTCTGTAAAGTATATGGCTGGTCGACCTTGCTTGGTGCATATAATTGCAAGCTCTTCAATGTATTGGCCTAATTAATCAAAAGTTCCATATAATTGCATGCATTTTTAAACACAATGAAGCACGAAAAACATATAATAGGCCATTTTTCTCTGTAATGTTTCAAGGAATAATTAAGTTAAAATGGCTCTATCAAGTTATGTGTCACTTGAACGTTGGTCTTGGAATATAAAATTAATGAAATCATAATAAATTTCGTATGCACCAAATCATGTTACCATATATTGTTTCCCAGTAAACTAATAAAGTGCGAAAAGAACACCAGGTGAAGAAAAAAGAAGCAAAAAATAGAAGTTTTGAAACTAACAAGTTACAAACATTGACGTTTTTCATTGACATATATATCACAAACTTGATGAAGTTTGAAGTAGAACGTGAATATTATACAATTAATATGTAATACTCGATCCGGTAAGTCAGAAACTCGATCATCCAGACTATATGTTGAAGGGAAGTTAATTAGCTGCCAAAATCCCAAAACTTTAGCCACGTACTGTTATATCAGATGATAATTAATAGTTCTAATACTGATCATGTGTCAGTGTAAGGAAATCATTCACTAATAATTGTGTATGTGAGAGACACGCCAACTTATTGTGTTACCTAAAAGCTGCTTTAATTCCTATTTAAAGTTTCATTATTTCAAACAAACATTTATCTAGATTCCACTAAAGTGAAAGCACGGTTTGATCGAGTTCAGAACATTCAGGACTATCTTGTTGTTCGATCATTCTAGCTAGCTAATCGGCTTATTCTGTTAACTAGTAGTCTATAATGGTCTAATGAGACCTCATAAACTTGCTTTGAATTAGCAGCGGAAGTAACCATGCATGCATGCTTCTAGTTCATTTTTTTTTTTTGAAAGGGAGTTTCTAGTTCATTATCGATGAGCAACAGAAAAATAAATCTAAATGAAGGAAAAAAACAACACTCTTTCTCAACGTGAATTTGTTCTTTATGCCAGAATAAGACCGAAAGCTAGCTAGTTCGAACTCGTGGGCACATATTTGATAGAACTTCACCATCAAGCTGGAGATGGATGTCTTGCCAAAATAGGGTTAGCAGGCTACTTATTTGACTGGAAATGGCTTTCGATCTGTTTCAATGAAACATGCAATACGTACGTACTACTACTAATGTGTTATATATGCAAGATGTGTGAATCAATGTACTAATTTATGCTACGTATATATGAATTTCCACGCACCGAACCAATTCAAGTTAGGTGAAATACATGTACATTTGATCTTAGTATTCTGTAAGACCTATCTAAAGAGACAACAACTATAAAGAGATCGATGTTGCATTCTTTCAAACTTTTTATCATGTATATTCAACTCTCATAATTCTCACCTCACCTTCATTTCAATTCTAAAACACATCAATGATTCCGTTTTTTTGTACCAAAGTAACCTTCCAAATGCTTTCAAATTTACTTATTAAATACTTTTGTGATAATATATTAGGTTATTACGGTTACTTAACATAATTTTACTTTCATTTTCTAACATTAACTAAGCAATACTAAATAAACACAAAGATACTTTATGAACATTGGTTAATTAGGAAACTTGGTGGAAATTTTTAGACTGCATGTGTTAATTATCGTTTTACAAAAGTATTTTTCAATTCGTTTTATGGATACAAAAAATGCAGTGCAATATATGTTTGATATGTTTGGTAAACTGTTTTCAGAAAACGATTTTCAAAAATGAAAAACACTGAAAATAGAAAATACAATTTATTATGTAAAACGTCAAAATGAAGTTTTCACTGTTTTTTGAAAATAAAATCTGAAAAATATTAGAAAAAAATTAAGGTTAAATTAAATTGAATTTTACACTTAAAATATACATATATAATTTAGAGAAATTATCACCAATGGTACCTGAAAAATGAATCATTATATTATCACTTTGGTACCTCACTTTTATAAACTATCACTTCGGTACCTCACATTCAAATCCTTACTATGGATCAGTATCCGCCGCCACCACATTTTTGGGCATTACCAACGAAATGGAAAACTAAGGCCGACGATTTAAAAAATCGTCGGCAATAGTTTTCCCTATTGCCAACGATTTGGAGGAAAATATCGTCGGCAATAGTATATTGCCGGCGATTTTCCCCATGTCGCCGGCAATAGTTTTTTTTTTTGGCTATTTCCGACGAATTATTGTCGGCGATTTGGGGGAAAATCGTCGGCAATAATACTATTGCCGACGATTTTTTAAATCGTCGGCCTTAGTTTTCCATTTCGTTGGTAATGCCCAAAAATGTGGTAGTGCGCTGTTACTAACACTATCAACTTATTGAATTTATTTTTTAAAAAAAAATATCAAATTTTAAGGGATAAATTTTCAATTCCAATTGTTTTCTTTATAGTTTTTATTCATTAGTATTTTTCTGTTTATTTTTTATTTTTTCTTCTCCTTAAAAGTTGACATTTTTCAATAATTTCTTAATAAATTAATGGTGTTACTAATGGCAGATACTGATTTTAGGTAGATATTTAAAAGTGAGTATCGAAGTGATAATTTTCAAAAGTGAGGTACTGAAGTGATGAATGGTTCATTAATGTGAGGTACGTACCATTCATGATAAAACACTAATCTATTTTGATTGAAATTTAAAATTAAATCAATATAAGTTTGTATTTTGTAAACCTCGCGTAAGTATATATACTAGACATATTTTACTGTTTTTATATTGAAAATATAATTCTGTAATTTAACTTACCAGACACGTTTTTGAATATTAGAAATGCGAAATTCATACTGTTTTCGTTTTACGAAATAATTTTTTTAAAATTATTTTATAAAACGATATCAGACGCGACCTAGTTTCCCTACCCAAGGAAAAACAAATGGAGAGTAAATGATTTCCTTTCTTTTCCGGAAACCAAACCAGGAAATACACTCATGTTTTTCATATTATGTATTTATTCTTCTTGCAGAGCAATATGTAATGTAAGACTCTTATATATCTCTACATCTCTCTGTATTCTGTAAAACTTATTTTCTCTCTTCTAGATTTTAATTAAAATTTCTCATAAAACAAACTAGCTCGCTACATCAATCAACATCGATCGTTTTTCGTCATTTTTTTCTTGTCTAATTGATCTTGAATACGTACTCATCATTTTGATGATTCTCTCCCAAATGGTAATAGTTCTTTTGGAAGATTCACATGAAATGGTCAGTAATTGATTCAACGTACGTAAGATATGAAGTCATGGAGGAGTAAGATGAGACGTCGATGGCAGAGCAGGTCAGTGAGAGGTGGTTCCGCAGTCTATTAGTCTCCTAATAGAATCATCATTAGGCATAGAATTCTTGGGATGGATCGAATAACGTTCATCATTATGGTTAAGACGACATCGATATCGATCAAGCTAGCTCTCTCTCGTTCTAAACAGAAAATTTCTTTTGGCTGTAGTTTTATAAATATTCAGTATCCCTAATTCCATATATATCGCTAGTGCGTGGAACCGTTAGTGTATATACGCGGGTGTTGAGCGTGAGAAAGACTTGGAAGGAGCTAGAGCACTCAAACATTCGTCAAATGGGAAGCTACATATATGTTCTGGTAGTTAAGTATACTTAAAGAAAAATGAAGCAAAATCAACACAAAGATGACTTGAGATTATTGCTAATTAATTACTTATAGTGACTTGGGTAGTTAAACTATAATTTGATTGAAATTATCTAAGTGATAGAGTTATACGTAGCTAGCTAGTGCGCAAATTGTGGCCGGTGACATCATATATATTGTTCGGAAACTATAATATTTGGAGATCGCCCGCAGGTATAGAGAAGCTAGGAGAAGAGAAAGAAACTAAGAAAAGTCACGCTAGCCAGCATTTAACTCAAGATTAACAGAAATGCACGCATACCATTTTAATCGACAGAAATATAGTTGTAACGTACGTACATAGTTGTAACGTACGTATGTACATGTATGGATTTGCATGCATGCATGCATTAGCTTGGGGCCTAGGGCTACCTTCGAATTTGAGACAACGAGTACAACAATTTTTCAGTCATGATCCATGCATGCAACTATATGTGTGTGTGTGTGTGTCTGAAGAAGCTAGGGCAACCCAAAACCGAGGAAAAAAACGAAAAAAAGGATCGTCGAGTAACCAAGCTCATGGCCGGTCCTCATCACCGTACCAAGTTAATAAGATAAAAGAGGCTAGCTAGCTAGAAAACCGAAACAATCGAGATGCAAAATAATTTTACAATTATCGTGACCGAAGAATGTTACAATGAATTAACACATCATGTTATGCATCAATTTATCATTTATCTAAAAAAATTAAAATAAATATTTTTCTTATAATTTTGGTTCATTATTAATTAGTAATAATCACTCAATAACTTTAAAGACATTCGGGACAATATTAAAAGTTGAGATACTCATTTTATAACTTTGAAAATCCATTTATAAATTAATGTGTATATATATGTCATGTGTTAATGCATAAAATTTTCCATCTAGCCTCCTTAATGTCACCGTGCCGCATGGATCACATCTACCCCATGATGACAGAAATAATCGAGAAAAGAAGATATTTCTCTCACTTTTATTATCGTGTACTTATGTGATCAAATGCGACCAGAGATTATTTCCTGGCAGTCATTAATCTGCACAGCTTTTTGTATATATATAAAGAAGATGTCAATGTAGTACCTTGATCTTTATGATCGTGTTTACTCGATGGATCATCTAGCTAACTCCCTCTTCTTTTTCCCATTTTTCTTTCTTCCAATTTTTGTACCACCCGATCAAAATATGTACAATAAATGATTATGTGGAGCCTCACCCTTGGGGACTCCAATGTTAATGCTGTAGGTTATTGACAATGTGACTGAAATTAAAGAGTAGCTAGGAGATCCACATAATATATATAGCACACTTGTGGGCAAGTAATTAGGTAACATGAAACACGTAGCGACGTTCTAGAATTGATCGATCGAACACGTAGATAGAACGTTTTACTGGCATATAGAAGCCAATTGGCAACAAGGTGGACAGCCCTTGAGAAGTATGAAAATCCTTGGTACATGATAGGAATGTACGTGAATTGCGATAGCTTGCCAAGTTGCTATAGATGCATCTAGTCGTTGGAGTGCATGTGTAACAATGTCGAGATCAAAACAAAAGGTCGAATTTTTTTCACTAGCTACATGGAACAAGCTGGCTGCAGTGTGTGCTAGTGGGATTCGGAATTCCAACCTCCAAAACAGAATTCGCACGAGAGAAGGCATCATGCCCTTGTTTTCTTGCGGAGAGTCCATACGAAAGCTCAGCGTCTCCGACCCCATCATCCCTGTCCCTCTCCTCGGCTTCTTGTCGTTGAGGTGGTTGCACAAGTAAAACGAGTGAGTGCATGCTCATGGACATGGCCGGGTAGAGAGAGAGAGAATATTAGCTAGAGGTGCTTTTCCATTAGATATTAAGGTCGAGTGTCACAGTTTGGATGTGGGCGTGCCCCCCGCACAGCACTGACTTTATAATAATACTTGTATTGTTGCCTCGCTAACGCATTTTGCTTCGACCCCATTTTCACTACCTATAAACCTTGTGGTGTCCCACATCCTCTTGTTCGAAATGACAAGTTCTACTGTATGCTTTGCTAGGTCTTCTCTTCTCGATCAGCTTGGCTGGCCATAGTTTAGGTGGTTGGCTCCTCTTCAAGGGTTTGGACCCCATAACTGAGTAGAGTACATTAATAGCCATGATACCTAAGCTTTCCATGCATTTTTGGACCCTTTCCCTGTCCTACTCCCATTATAAAATATCATGACTGCGTTTCTTGTCCTTCCAATTTCACTGGGCTCATTCGTCCTCTCTCTCTCTCTCTCTCTCTCTCTCCCTGAGCATTAGTTTGGGTCTAATTTTCTGGGTTCAACCTTTGTACTGGCTGCCAATGTCATCCGAGGATCAAATGAATCTATCCATAAATGGTCACTCTCAGGTCCCTCCTGGCTTCCGCTTCCATCCAACCGAAGAGGAGCTTCTTCACTACTATCTCAGGAAGAAAGTTGCCTACGAGAGAATTGATCTTGATGTCATTCGAGAGGTTGATCTCAACAAACTCGAGCCATGGGACATTCAAGGTACGTTTGCTTCAACAATTCACTTTAATAACATGCATGCATGCATTTTGAGTTTTCGGATTATGCTATATATATATGCTTGACTCATTCGTTGATGCTTTGGCGTGTAGAGAGGTGTAAGATAGGTTCAACTCCACAGAATGATTGGTACTTCTTCAGTCACAAGGACAAGAAATATCCTACCGGAACTAGAACCAATCGCGCAACCGCTGCTGGCTTTTGGAAGGCTACTGGCCGCGATAAGATCATCTATAGCGGCATTCGAAGAATCGGATTGAGGAAGACGCTTGTGTTTTATAAGGGACGAGCACCACACGGACAAAAGTCGGATTGGATCATGCATGAATACAGACTAGATGAAAGCAGCAACAGCAGCCTTGACACCACAGTAAGCTTAGCTACAACTTTCTCTTAACCTCCCATCTTATGTGAAATCGATCGAGACAGAATGATCTAACTCTTGCATGTTGTTCCTGCATGTAGGCTTCTAGCTCAATTGGGGAGTCAATGACCGAAGATGGGTGGGTGGTTTGCAGGGTCTTCAAGAAGAAGAACTACCAGAAAGCCTTGGAGAGCCCCAAACCTACCTTTTCTATGGACTCACCAAACAACCAAATGCTACCTAGTTCGAGAAACGATGGCGTTCTCGATCAAATTCTCTTGTACATGGGAAGGACTAGCTGCAAGCTTGAAACCCATGACTCACTCCATGAAAGATTCATGCATCTTCCGAGGCTTGAGAGCCAAACTTCTCTTCCTTCGCTTCCTGTTCATTTCGATCACGACCGTAGCTTCAAAGCTTGCTATCATGATCAGACCATTGATGACATGCTCATAGAATCTGATCATCATCATCATCAACAGCAACAACAACCTTCTCCAGCAAACCAAGCCAACGACCCGGATCATGATGACCCTAAACCAAGGATTGTAAATGACTGGGCTACCCTTGATCGGCTCGTTGCCTCCCAACTCAATGGCCATGAGGACGAGACATCAAAGCACTTGTCCTGCTTCGGTGACCCTAACATGCCCCTTTGTTCGTCTCCTCCTTCAAATGATGAGGACATACACTTGTCGTATCCATACCTACGTCCAGGTAGAATATCTCAGACTCATACTGAAGCCTACAACAGCGAGAACGATCTTTGGGGCTTCACTAAGTCGTCGTCGTCGCCGTCAACCTCCGACCCATTATGCCACCTGTCGGTATAAGGGAAGCAATACCTAATCAAGCTTGATCCAAAAGACATATACGTATACATATAGAGAAGTATATATATATATACGGTGTTTACTGTTGACAGAAAATATATACTTGTATTCATGGCAAAAGAATAAAATAGGTAATAATAATATAGTGTGGCATTGTCAACCCTAATATTTCTTAATTAGAAATAAATTTTATGTCTGTTATATATGGTACCAACTACCAAATTATTTGTTGTCGAAATCTGGGAGCTCTCACATGGCTGCTAGCGCTTAAATTCTACTTTGTGCTAATGTCTTTGGGTTAATTATATATGCTTCGACCCTTATGTTTCTTTTTAACTATTTCGCATGCGCATGAGGGACAAGTTAGTATGTGAAATGATTCATCATCATACATATACAACCCAGTAATGCTGCATATATTTGGTTTAATTTAGGGTAACAATAATATTGGTAAGAGGTCGTTATTACAACAAATCAATTGGTTATTGTTGAGGAAACCCCGGGATATTTCAAACCTTCACCTAACGTACGTAACAGAATAAAGGGAATGATGTTCATAAAGGTGACCACCATTAACCAATAGAAATAAGATGAGCCACCATGAAAATCATATGGAGTTCGTTGAACATACTCACGTAATATAAATTACATTTTCCTTTGTTTCATTTGGTTTAGATTAACTTCAGATCATCGATTCTCTGTAAACTCTTTCCACAGCTGTCCGAGTTACAAATGACAAATTATATATATAGCAGAAATTGCATGTCCGATTAATGAGTTGCGGTGCATGGTTGATTTATTTTGTTTCGTTCGGTACAGTATTTTGAGAAATTCATAGATTTAGTGAATAAATATTAAATTACGTGAAATGTATGTTCCAACTATACATTGCAGCAGTGTCTTTCAACTTCTTTAATTCAAACACGAATATAGGGTTTTGAATCCAAACATGCGCCGCGATCACTGTACTACGACTGATTCTCACTAGAACATGAGTTGATGTCAATGAAATAGACGCGGTAGAAACTTGGAGGTGAAGGAGCTTGCAACTTGCATGCTAGTGGGATATATAAATTGTCATCATCAACCGTATTAATGGTTTCTAATCCTCGAATAAAAGCTAATTAAGAATCAAAAGGCCAAAGGCAGATGTATAAAGTGAGTATTTATACAAGGATATTAACTTTGATTTGCCATACCAACAATATTGAGATATCCATGATGTGATGGTGAGAAGAGGCCGGGATGTGATCGTATATATATATATGTATATAGTTTGGCTGACAGGAATCTCTCAATTAAGCTAGTTTGGTCCTAGCTTGGTAGCCAATACCTGAATGTATTGTCTGTCAATATATATATGTTGGGAATTCAACAGTCTCAGGATCCTTAATTCCCATATTTGTGGGAGGTTCAAAACCCTATTCATGCTATCAAAACCAGTACGCATGAACCTCGATCTTTTAATCGAGCAGACAGAAGAAGCAGAGAACGTATATAGGCCAAAGATGAAAACATAATTGGCAATACGCAGATGCTCATCAATGTTCAGGTATTTGAGCATGCATGCATATATAATGATGGCATCACTTCTGATGCAAGAAATTCTAAGCGTATAAACTGATAATATATAAAAGTAGAAGCACAATCTATTTAAGGACGAACTAAGAACATCTGGATCGGTGCTGTTTTTCAGCACACGGGCATTTGTCAAATCAAGAGGTGACCGCTCGTTAACGAGCTCAAGGCTGCACGAGCAAGTTTGGTAGGGCCACGCACATTGGTGACGAGCACAGAGGAGGGGAGGCAAGCCCAACCGGCGAATAGCAAGAGCAATGCTGGAAATGACGTGCAACAGTGAGTACAGAACCGGCGACTGCTCGTTGACGAGTTCGACAAGCTGCTGTTCCTACTGCGGTGCAGATGCTCTAAGGATGGATCAAATATATGTCCTGAGTTCTGAAATACTTTCATTATTTTCGAAAATATATATATCAATCGATCAAAAAGGTCATCGATCATATAATTGACATATTGTGTCATTAGATTTTCCTTAGGTACAAACCATGAGAGGCATAATATATTGTCGTTGAAAAACTTCCACAGTACTGTAGTTGACAGACCTGAAACTAAAATGAAAGGCATAATCACCAACATCATATCCTCAACGAATAATTTCTATCTTGGATCTTAATTTGAGAGCTAGCTAGCTAGCTAGCTACCTAGCCGAGTCCAGCGCCACCATATATATATATATATATATATATAAACGTCCTCGATCTAGTTAAGGTTATGCCGACAGACCCCACCCAGAAAGGAATGGATCATCTTGTTCCTCAAGTAGTAGTGTGCCATCATTTAATTTTCGTATGTAAAAAACAATAAACAAATTAAGTACGTAGCTAGTTACTTCATATCATCGAGCCTTAAGAAAGATCGATCCAACGGCGCGCAGAAGACCATATTATGCTAAACAACAACCGCCAGGCATTCTTCAAATGTAAGATAGATATACTTGCGAGTTACGAGTACGGGTACTCTCTTTTTGTAATCATCCAATAACTCGTTAATAATTATATTGTTACGTATTCAAATTTTCAATCAAACTATCAACCAATGATGAGGTAATTGAAACGTACGAAATTGACAACTAATGAAAAAGCATTTCATGGCACACTAGCTCATCAACATCTATTTATTCATTATAATGTTTTATTAACCTCTATTTCCTCGCTATAATGCAACCTCCAGTCCTTAGTCTTAGTCCTTACCATAATGCTAGGCCATGTGGGATTGTGGGTAGGCGGGTAGCTCATAGCGGGTCTTCAGTTAATCACCAAACTCAAGCCCATCGTTCCAAATAAAAAAGCCCACCATCGACCCAATTTGCGAAAACCAATAAAGGTTTGACTGAAAAGGTAACATCGTGTTGGCACAGTTACGTAATAATTGGAAGAGCCTCTTACTCACAGTCACACTCACCTGCAATAAATTTTTTGAATTAAATTTTAGCGCTAAACGCTCGTGCGTACAGTGTTGAACTGTTGCCCCATTTCAAATATCAAAATTGAACCCCCAAAATGGCTTTTTATTCAAAATATTATTGTACTCCACACCCACAAAAGTCCTCGCATCTCCTTGTCTCTTCTTCACTCTCACTCCACAGTTTTTTTTTCAGCTCAGAACTCAAGAACCCACAAAATTTGAAGCCAGAATATGGGGTGTGTTTCATCGAATCTCTTCAACCACGACGGCGACGACTTCTCCCAGCTCGGCAGCTCCGCCTTGGGCCACCACATCGTCTCTCTCACTTCCTCCACCTACGGCCTCCTCACTCTCGATCCCCCACCGCCGGCGACTCCCACCACACCCCTCAACCCACCTTCTCGTTTCACACTGGGCTCCATTTTCCCGAGCTCAATGTCGGAGCCCCGGTCTCTCTGGTCCGACCCGAAGCCACTCCGCTCCGACCCGGAAGTCATCAACTCGTGGGAGCTGATGGCCGGCCTCGACGCCGAGAGCTTCCGCTTCCCAACTCCCAACAAACCCTTCTTGATCCGAAATCCCAAATCCACTGGTGATAATAACAATAAAGAGAATTCAAACCCGAACCAGGCGATGACCCGACCCGTTTTCATCCAGGGGGGCCCACTGGACCGGTTCGAGCCGAAATGCCCGCCGGGAGGAGAGAACAGATTGGTTCTTTATACAACGTCGTTGCGAGGAGTGAGGAAGACGTTCGAGGCGTGTAACGCGGTCCGTTCGGCGATCGAGAATCTAGGGGCGATGGTCTGCGAGCGTGACGTGTCGATGGATTTGAGGTTCAGGGAGGAGCTGAAGGATTTGGTAGGGAAAGAGGCGGCGGTGCCGCCGAGGCTGTTTGTGAAAGGGAGATATGTCGGGGGAGTTGATGAGGTTATGAGGATTGTGGAAGAGGGTTTGTTGGGTGAGCTTCTAGAAGGTCTGCCGAAGAAGCGAGCCGGGTCGGTTTGCGAAGGTTGCGGGGAAGCTAAGTTCTTGCCGTGTTTTCAGTGCAATGGGAGCTCAAAGATGGTGCTGGTGGTGAAGGAGGAGATGGGGGAGAGAAGCAGTACGGTGGTGGTGAGGTGTCCGGAGTGTAATGAGAATGGGTTGGTGTTGTGCCCAATTTGTAGCTGATCGATCTGCTTATGTTTTGTAAGCAATTTTCTGTATTCTGTAATCTATCTATAACAGTAAAGATGTTATTTTTTGAAATTGGGCTCTTCTTGAGTATCTGGGAAATAATTATATGCTGCTCATGTGTCTCTCTCTTGTTTTTGTGTTTACAATTACATATGTTGTAATCTGAGAACGGAGAAGTAGAAATGGGATTATGTTGGATTCGGCTTTAGAAAATTTTAGAGGAGCTGTAGCTTGTTATCTAGTGAACAATTACTAATCACCCGGTGTTGTAGGATTACATGTCCCGGAGATTAACTTTTGTTGATTGTTCAATTCTGATGAGAGCTTCCATCTGTGCAATAGATTACAAGCTTGTTGAATTTTGTTTCGATTTAGAAATGCACCTCTGAGACTGGTAGGAGATTCACTTCTGATCTTTCTGTAACTCTATAAAAAGTGTCTGCTGTTATGAGATGATATACTGATGGTATTGTTATTACATTACTTGTGTGACCAATGAAACATTTAATGTGTTGATATGGTATGCAGGGTTTAATCCACAAATGCAGTCAATCCATTAAGAACTTTTGCAATATGCTTAATATTGCCTACTGCAAAGTAGTCTGAAGATTCGGCTTCTTTATCAATCGAGAAAACAACAGTTCTGGGTTAGATAATTAAGCACTGACCTCGAGAAGATGAAATACGAAGTAGCAGAAGCTCTGATATGGTCACAGATATCAAAGTAGGATAAAAACTTTGACACGGATATCTTAGACACCTCCAAAATATTAGTGACTTGCAATTTTTTTCTGTATTATTCTCTGTGTTACTGGTCAGATGATAACTCATACCATAGCGTATAGTGTTGTGGAATGCGGGAATAATAAACTGTAGAATGGAGTTAGTAATTAATTTACAACTATAATTAAAAATAAAATGATAGAGAATACTAGAAATTAATATGGTTCGGCAAAATGCTTACATTCACGGGACAACAATAACAAAAAACCATTACTATACGAATAAAGGTTACTTGAAGAGAAACACTATTCTCACACACATTTTGCTTTGTTACACACCCAAACTCTCTACTTGGAGTTTTTTTTTCCTACTCTCTACTTGGAGTATTTCTCTCTATCTCACACTCTTAATAACACATAAGGTGATAACTCCAGTACATCAATTGCACCAATACTCATGCCTTTATATAGACAAACTTCTTCATGCATTTCCCATGCAATACTTCACGCCCATGCACAAGAAGAAAGTCCAAATTTCTTCCTTAATTCATAGATCAATGTTTGCACACTTCATCAATGCTTCTCCCTGACTTTGTCAAACAAGGCAGCCACCGTAAGCCTATGTGCATAGGCATTCTCTCTTGCATTTCAACAATTGCATGCTTCACCTACTTTACTATTGATATAGCAACTTGCCTCAAGCTTAATTGAATGAGTTGTAGGCTTTACCGAATAGTTTTCACATGTAGTAAACTACATGACATACTCCTCCAAATAAGGAGGGATATACGACTCATCAATTTGCCCCTCCCGACTTTGTGGCATACATGTCTTGGCCACATGAGTGAGAAGGGACTGCAAATGTTGGCAAAGAAGTTGTTTGTTCCTGTTGCCAAAGGTAACTACTAGACTCTTGTGATTATTATTTATTTGGTAAGCAGAAGAAAGTCAATTTTTCGAAGTCTTTCACGAGGAAATAAAATATTCTCGATCTAGTACATTCTGATGTGTGTGGTCCGATGGAAGTTGAATCATTGAATATGCATAAGTACTTTGTTACTTATATCGATGATGATTCATGGAAGGTTTGGGTTTATCTGTTGAAATTCAAAAATCAGGTGTTCCAGATGTTTGCAATTTTTCACGTCATGGTAGAAAGAGAGATTGGAAGAAAATTGGAGTGCACGAGGTATCGATCTCCTGGTGCTTCTGCATATTGGTGGTTGATTATCCACAGGCTACTCCCCCTTAACAAGCTCCTTCTCATCTTCGACTTCAGCATCGATCATGTTAGGCACATCTTCAACTCTATGACTTTGCAACGCAACGTTGGATTCATGCTGCAACGGTGAATCAAAAATGCGGTTATCTGTTGTGGCATTTCTCGGTAGTACCACTTTATCGAAATCTGCATTTTATTGGTCTTCATGGAACACCATATCTCTGCTTCTAATGAATTTCTTCGTCTTTGGATCCCACTACTGGTAACCAAATTCTTTATAGCCATAACCAACAAATGTGCATGGCCTCGCCTTGTCATCCAACTTTGTTCTCTGCTCCTTGAATACATGCACAAATGCTTTACATCCAAATACTCTTAAATGTGATTACAATGCATCTTTGCTGGTCCAAACTCCATTTGGAGTCTCAAATTCCAAAGGCACATTGTGCTCTATTGATGAGGTAGCACACAATCTTCACAGCTTTTCCCCAAAATTCTTTTGAAAATTTGGTCATCTTCAACATGCATCTGAATCTCTCCATTATGGTACAGTTCATCCGCTCAGCTACGCCATTTTGTTGAGGGGTGCGAAGAACTGTCTTCTCATGTCTGATGTCATGCTTCTCACAGTAATATCTGAATTCGTGCGAAATGTACTATCTGCCCTTGTCATTGTGAAGACACTTCAATTTTCTTCCAGTCTCTCTTTCCATTATGGCGTAGAAAATTGTAAACGTCTAGAACACTTGGTCTTTGGATTTCCACAGATAAACCTAAACCTTCCATGAAGCATCATCGATATAAGTAACGAAGTACTTCTGCATATTCAATGATTCGACTTCCATCAGACCACACACATTAGAATGTATTAGATCGAGAATATTTTCCTTCCTTGTGAAAGACTTCGAAAATTGATTTTCCTCTGCTTACCAAATAAACAATAATCGCAAGAGTCCAGTAAGTTACCTTTGGCAATAGGAATAAGCGACTTCTTTGCCAACATTTGCAGTCCATTCTCACTCATGTAGCCAAGATATCTATGCCACAAACTTGGTGAAGATTCCTCAAATGCATTTAACTCACTCTTGCATATCTTCACGTAGGTCTTGTAGAGTGTGCAACACATTTTTCCTCTAGCAACTACAAGAGATTCCTTTGTAAGCTTCCACTTTCCATCACCTCCATGATGAAGCAATCATTGTCGATCAAGTACACCAGTTGACATAAGATTGAGACGTAGACCAGGAATATGTCTCATATCTTATTAGCATTAACCGGTAGCCCACATTCGTCTACAATTAAACATCTCCAATCCTAGCAATATTGGAGTAGCTTTCGTTGCGCATCTTCACTTTATCAAAGTCACCTGCTTTGTACGTAGTGAAGAACTCTACGTGGGACGTGGCATGAAATGTGGCTTCGAAATCAACGATCCATCGAACTCCAGAATGATCTACCAGTAGACATTCACTTCCAAGCAAGGAATGCAAAATCGATATTATCGGCGATATTTCGCCGATATTTCGATTTTTTGAACTTACCTGAAAAATCCGTGAATATATCTCCAAATTTTCCGAAATTTTCCGAAACTTTCCGATATTTCCAATATATCCCTGATATTTCCGATATTTTCCGATATTTACCAAAATTTTTGAAATTTTCAGTAACTTTTTTAATTTAACGAAATTAAAAGCTTGTCAAAATTTTGCAATGTCTTATCCTTCATATATCATGCCTTATGGTCTTCCAACAAGTGATAACTCATCGTTACAATCACAAACAAATGCCTCAAATGATGATAGCAATGAAGAAAGTCGAGCAATGCCTGGTTCATACTACGAGCTCCAAAATCTTCAAAGACCGCCCCCTGACCCATATGGTTGGCATGTAAGTCAATACGTGCAGAATTACATGGGAGAGCAATCATTTAATGAGTACTTTTCACAATACACACATGATTCTGCACAGAGAGATGAGGAAAATAGTGTGAATTTCGAACCTCATAGGTCCTCTATGTGGTTTTGAAATATTTATATATTTGATTTTATAATGTGTGATGTGTAACATATTGTACAAAAATGTGATGGTCTAGCCTCCCATTAAAGTTTAGCCATCAAAAAAATAAAAATAGAACTATTAAATTATATTTTAATAGTTATCAGCACTTAACACATACTAATTCATATAGTAATATAGCAAATTCATATGTTTTGATGTTTGATCAATATTTTCTTTTTACATAAGGTAGGTAATTGATCATATAACAACCTCCAAAAGTTTCATTACAAATTTCCATATATTTTTATTAGTTTCCGTCATTTCCGTCAGAATTTTCAGTAGATCGATATTTCGTCGATATTTCCGTCAATATATCTAAATTTTGGACTGTCGATATATCCTCGATACCCAATATTTTACTCCTTGCTTCCAAGTAACAGAAACTCACACTTATCATGAGACGCCGCAATAGTAACATTCTTCATGTCCTCATTTTGTTGATGAGTAGCGTCTTCATTTTGTTGATGAGTAGCGTCTTCTCTCCCTTTTTTGAATTCCTGCTTCAGCTTGTCACAATTTTTCTTCATATGGCCTGGAAGACCACAATGATGACACTTTCCGCTGAATTTTGTTCTAAATTTTCTCATACTCCTTCTATGGCCTCTCAGTCCTCTGCTCTTGCTCCTTCCTCTATTCTCCGCAACGAAGAATTGACAATTTTCTGAATTTGATGATGAACTCCTCTTGGTTTCTTCGTTCATCATAATATCTTTAATACTTTCCATAGATAATACACTATTAGGAGAGGAGTTACTTACAATAACAACAATGTCTCCCAGCTATCTGGTAACAACCCGAGCAGATGCAAGACTTGTAACTCATCATCAATCTTCATGTTCATCGCGGCTAATTGATTGAGTACACTCTGAAAGTTGTTGAAGTGCTCGGTCACTCGAATGCCTCCCCGATACTTCATGTTGATGAGCTCTTTAATGAGAAAAGCTTTCTTGGCAATAGTCTTTTTCTCGAATAAGGACTCCAACTTCAACCAAAGCTCATGTGGACTGGTTTCGTTGGCAACATGGTGAAACACACTATCGTCCACCCATTCACGAATATGACAGAGCTTTGCAATTCATCTTCGTCCAAATTGCTGGTGCAGTCCTTTCTGGCTTGGCATCGTCTCCCTCGATCGGCTTGTACAAATTCTTGCAATAGAGAATATACTCCATTCTCAGCTTCCACGTAATCCAGTTAGAGTGGTTGAGTCTGATTATGGTACTCCATGATCCTTCCATTCTAATAGCTCCCGGTCAGAACCAAGAGCTCTGATACCACTGTTGGGGAATGCGAAAGAATATACTGTAGAATGAAATCAGTAATTAACTCATAACCACAAACGGAAATAAAATGATAGAGAACACCGAGAATTAACGTGGTTCGGCAAAATGCCTGCATCCACGGGCGAGGCAACAACAACAAAGAACCTCTACTATACGAATAAAAGTTACACGGAGAGAAACACTACTCTCACACACACTTTGCTTTGCTAACACACAAACTCTCTACTTTGAGTTTTTTTTCTCTACTCTCTACTTGGAGTATTTCTCTCCATCTCACACTCTTGATAACATACAAGGTGATAACTCTGGTACATCAATTGGACCAATACTCATGCCTTTATATAGGTAAACTTCTTCATGTATTTCCCATGCAATACTTCACGTCCATGCACAAGAAGAAAGTCCAAACTTCTTCCTTAATTCATGGATCAATGTTTGCACACCCCATCAATGCTTCTCCATGCCTCTGCCAAACAAGGCAGCCATCGTAAGCTTATGTGCATAGGCATTCTCTCTTGCCTTTCAACAATTGCATGCTTCACTTACTTTGCTATTGATATAGCAACTTGCCTCAAGCTTAATTGAATGGGTCGGAGGCTTTACCGAATGATTTTCACATGTAGTAAACTACATACATACTCCTCCAAATAAGGAGGGATATATGACCCATCACATAGTTCCTCAACTCCAGCAGCATAGAGATAATGGTAGCCGAAACTCCTCTGGTTCATGAATGCTCTCATTCGTCCACAAATTAGTCTTTCCTGTCATAACTCATATTTAAGTTACATTGCCTTGATAGAGACATTTTCAATGGGAATTTTGTGCAGAGCATAGTAGCTGATGTTATTACTGATTCATGAATCATGAATGTGAATGGTTTCCACTGTTCAGAATGTTTTCTGGTAAATCTTTTCAGATTTTGTGTTTGAATATTTACTGAAGTGGGATGGCAGGAAAGAATGGCCCCTTATCTCAGTGGACGGTACAATGATTGTAAAAGGCTCATCAAAGGGTAAAATTCCTTTTTTTTCTCTTCTGAAAAATAAGAAACAAATGAGCTAAGTTATCTACGTATTTTTGCAAGATAAGTTGGGCTAAGATTCATTGGGAAATCCAAGAACCAGCAAGCAAGAAGTTTCGTTTAATTTGGGCTTGGCGTTATATGACCAGCAGACTTGGTGATATGTCCGGCCTTTTCCGATTAAGTACATGTTTGCATGATGTTACACTGACTAGTGACAAGAATACGAGTTGGTCCACATTGATTTTTGATACTATAGCTGCTTTCACTTCATGAAAATGTCATGAGCTAGAAGAAGAACACAGAAAAGGTTAGTAGGGGCCATTTTTCGAACCACATTGATTATACTGTGTGTAATTATTACAATTGTAATTCAAAGGTACCAACTTCACTTGGCTAATAAAATGACTTATTATTGTTGGTTGTGTTGATATATGTAAGATTATTTGAACAGAGATTTCTTCAATGTGGTAATTCTGATGACAGAATTTATTGGCGGACCAGAGAGAAAATGAAATCAAGTAATGGGAATGAATGTTGCTCTTACTCCTTATCCTGAATCCACCACTAATCAACATTGACTAGCTGAGAGAATCAAATCAAACCAACCAGTTTGACTGGTAATACCGGGGAAGTGAAGCCAACTATGATGCTTGTATTTTACCCATGAATAGAAATATGGGCTCCCCTCCAGCTTTATCATACTTAGTTTGGGGCATGGTCTTCGAGGACTTTGAGCACCACCAAACACACACACACACACATCAATCTCAGTTCCATGTCTTCTCCATTGCCGCTTTGCCACATTATTCATGGCTAAATTTCTCGTCCTTTTCTTGTCCACAACACGTGAAACCATTTCATTGCGTCAGTGTTATTGAAAGCTAGCCTTCGATCACTCAGAAAATAAATAAACTCAGTCAATACTTTTAGTTTTTACTGGGAACTTTGGATTCTTCATTTACATCAAAACCTCTATCTCTTTCTGCTTCTGGTTCACAGTTTCACTTTCACCATCCTAAACCTTATTTTACTTTGCATAGTTTTTGGCAATATGTCTGACACCTCCATTAGTTATCTCGCATGCCACTAGCAAACACCATTTCTGTTCCTTCACAGATATATTGGAGCTCGTACTTACTTGATTCCCTCTTCCTAGCTTATAAACAAACAAACAAACAAACATCAAGTCTTTTCTTTCTCTTTCTATCTGTCTCTCACTCACCCATCATGTCATTAAACCTCTAGCTACTTATGTACCTCTTCTATTTCTCATCTTTTTCACCACCTTCATTTCCCCCGGTGCTGAAAACTTTGCTCAGTACTCACTTCAATGGGGAAGAAAAGTAATAGTAGTACTTCGTGGGTGACTATAGTCAAACGAGCCTTCAGGTCTCCTTCTAAGGATCATGACCAGAAGAGCAGCAGAAGAAGAGAAGGTCATGAATTACCAGAAGAGGAAGAGAAGGTAAGTAATAAGTGACAAACAAACTATGTATTGTGTCGCTGTCTTTTTTGTGCTTAATCTGACTACATTTTACTCTCTGCATGCAGAAGAGAGAAAAGAGAAGATGGCTATTTCGGAAGCCCACGGTTCATGTTCAACAATGTGAAGCAACAAAGAAAGAAACCACCTTGGCTGTAGTTCCTGATTTGGATGCTGACAAAAGACATGCAATTGCTGTCGCCGCAGCCACTGCAGCTGCAGCCGAGGCTGCTGTTGCTACTGCTCAAGTGGCAGTAGAATTCGAAATTGTCCGGCTCACTCGGCCCAATTTTGCTACAGAACACTATGCTGCTACACTCATTCAGACTGCTTTCAGAGGATACTTGGTAAGTATAGCATGTACAAATCTAAACTACAGCTCAAGCTCAAGAAGTTAGTTACTTATACTGAAGTGTTTAATGTTCTTTGTTTTGGTTCAGGCTAGAAGAGCTTTGCGTGCACTTAAAGGGCTTGTGAAGCTCCAAGCTTTGGTGAGAGGTCATAATGTACGGAAGCAAGCAAAGCTGACCCTGAAATGCATGCAAGCTCTGATTCGAGTTCAAGATCAAGCTCGACACGAAAGAGCCAGGCTTTCACATGAAGGAGGCAGAAACTCCATGTTTTCCGACACAGACATGAGCTTGTGGGAGTCTAGATATCTTCGAGACATTCGTGACAGAAAGTCCATCGTAAGCAGCTGCAGCTTTTTAGCTTATAAATATTACTCAAGTGTATGAAACTAATTTACTGATCATGCATAGTAAGTAACTAACTTCCTTAACCGGCTTTTGTATCACAGTCTACTGAGTCTAGAGAGAGAATGAGTGAAGGAGTGGACCAATTCATGACGCAAAGTCGAAAAGAAGCAGCTTTAAAACGTGAAAAGGCACTTGCTCATGTCTTTTCTCACCAGGTATATATATATTGACGTTTTATGTAATTCGATAGTACTTTGAAGTTTGGTCATGAACAAAACTAGCTAACATCTCTAAATTTCAGATATGGAGGCCTAGAAGAAACCCATCTGCAGGGGAGGAAGCAGAGCTAGAAGAAAGAACCAAATGGCTTGATCGTTGGATGGCCACAAAGAACTGGGAAAACTACAGCAGCAGAGGCTCAACTGACAAAAGGGACTCCATAAAAACAGTTGAAATGGACACTTCTAGGCCTTACAATTCATCCCAACACCAAAAACAGCCAAGCCCAAATGCTGCAATTGCTTCACCTCTACACAAATCACATTACGGCAACATGAACATCTCTCTCAGCCACTCACCAGCTACACCTTCTCCTTCAAAACCCAGATCCTTAAAAGTGCGTTCAGCAAGTCCTAGATGCCCAAAAGAGGAGAGGTACTACTACTCTTCATCAGCCGCACATACACCAAACTTGGGCTCTTCTTACTGTTTCAGGGGCGGTACGTGTAGATACGGTGGGCTGGGCTCAAATGGGGTTAATAATGTTATTGGGCCAGTGCCTAATTACATGGCTACCACTGAATCTGCAAAGGCCAAAGCTCGGTCTCTGAGTGCGCCGAGGTCGAGGCCGTCAACGCCGGATAGAGACCGAGGCGGTTCGGCCAAGAAGCGGCTTTTGTACCCGGCCCCTGAGGCACCACATAGCTTGAGAAGTCCTAGCTTTAAGAGTGTGCAAAATGGGTATTATGGAAGGGAGAACTTGTCCACGTACACTGATAGCCTAGGTGGAGAAATTTCTCCATGTTCAACCACTGACTTAAGGTGGTTGAGATGATCGAGTGAGGGAAATGATGATGTATGTGAGTTTATATCTATTGTCCGCTAATGATTTTTTTGTTTTATTTTCGTGATAAATTCCCTTGTATATGACATGGTAATGATAATGGTAACATTATTGTAGGGGGAGATTCGAGCCTAGTTATCAACTACATCAATAGGAGACATTCTTTTTCGTGAGCCAAATTTTGCCATCGGTAGTCTTGCCTCATTAGGCCGCAAATTTTGTAATCTTCACATTTGGGAGTGGAGTTAGAAATGGTTTAGGTTTTGATCTCCTTGGGAGTAGCTGTCCGAGAGGAGCTTCTTTATGGTCTTTTTTTTTTCTTATAAAAAAATGGTAATTGATTTGATATAGTTGGGGGCTCAGTTGGATACTCGGATGTAGGCCTGGCTTGATTCGGGTTTTGCATAAAATAATAAGACCCGAACTCGTACCCGAATTGTACAACACGGGTTAGGGTTGAGTAATTTTTTAAGCAAACCTAAACTCAACACGACCTGAATTATTCGGGCTCGGATTTGCCAGATTTTTGGGTTTTAACAAAATATAGATAAAAAAAATACACAACCAAGTACATATATAGTTCATAATGCATACTACATAATCTCATCCATCATACTCAAAAGATAAATTGGGATTAAATCCATTAGACCTTTATAACATATTACAACACTTCAAGTCCACAAATATAAAAATAAGAGTTAGAGAATTAGACTAGCCACAGAATACACAAATTCAAAATGAAAAAACTTCAAGTAGCAATTCAATGACCATCAAGTCAATATACTTTAGGGCTGCATAAGTCTATTAAAATTAGGGCTGCATTATATAGGTGACTTTATTAATTACTGGACTATATTGAAATAAAGTGAAATAAAAGTTGTTGTAGTAACCAATTAAAAATGATATGTGTATTACTAAAATTTTATTCGGGTTTAACTATTTTACGAAAACAAATACCCAAACCTGAACCTGAACTTTGAGTTTGGTCCGAATTTAACATATAATATAGTTTTTATTTCAAGGACTCAACCCAAATCTGTATTTTTCGGACCATTCGTTTTGAATTCTTGAGTACTCGAATCCAACGAACCAGCCCTACTCCTCGGATGTCTCCAATGGCTAATACATGAGTCTCCCCTTCTTGGTCGGTAATGTTGGGCCTGACAAATGGATGGGTTGGATGGGTACTGAGCAGGTTCATGACGGAGCGGGTCTATACGACTATACCGGATTAGCCGAAAATGGTTCAGTACTTCAATGACTATATTTGGCCCAAATCATGAGCTAGGCACGAGGTTGAAGCCCAGAACGAAATCCAGAGCAAAGAGACTTCCAGGCCTACGCTGAATGTCGGCTTTTACTAAAAGCCTAGAAGAGGTTCTGTTTTTCAAATTTATATTTGTTATTATTTATATATTTGCTGCAAGTAAAGACACATAACACGAATCTCTAAATCTCGGCATGGCCGGCGTAAAGAAATTTAAGAGCGCTCTCACGTGGCAATGGTCAGGATTAGTGTGCTGATGAAAATAATGTGTGTGTATATATATATATCCATATACAATTTTCAATATATATACAATTTTCAATTTTCATATACAATATTATTATACTGATAAAACAGATTGAGGGAGAGATTAGTATATCACTCAAACATGTCAGAAAGTCTGAAGTTGCTCCTCAAATTAAGCTGATCATGGTCTTAGCTAGCTATTTGTCATTATATTCAGTAACATTCCTGTTAACGAGGAATCAAAGGAAAAAAAAAACAGAGTAACCGCGATGTATGTACAATACATGTATATCAGTATGACATAAGTGATTGATAGTCGTATATTTATGCGTATATTCAGGATTTAATTTATTACCTATACTTATTTTATTGTTATATAATTAAGTATTTAATTATATTAATTATTTTATAGGTTTTGTAGAGAAATAAAGAAAAATAAAATAAAAGAATGATTCCTAGCTCAATATGGATTAAAGAATGAGTTTTGTGCAATTAAAGAAGCATATTCTCATGTGGACTCTAGGAGAGTAATGAGGAGACGTATATAAACCTATTTCAGGTTTTTATGAAGGCTAATCAGAAATTAAGGAGAGAAACTCATGCAGAGAAGAGAGCAGCCGAAAAGGGAACCAGAGCCGTCTTCGATCCATCGAAGCATAAAGCTTCGACCCATCGAAGCTGGACGACAGCTTCAGTTCTTCATCTATTTTCAATATGTAAACTCTATGCTTTGTTTTTGATTCATTCTATTATGACTTTCAGTAGCTAAACTCATTGTCTATTTTCAATATGTAAACTCTATGCTTTGTTTTTGATTCATTCTATTATGACTTTCAGTAGCTAAACTCATTGTTAAGGGGCTGCTTGAAGCCCCGTACATGAAGTCTTTCTAATTCATACACTTTAATCTAGTTTTGTATATTCAATTCGATTGAGGTTTCTTTCTCTATGTGATGCACCGTATGATTTCTACTGAAGATTATGGTTCTTCCACTAGATTCTCTATAACGATACGCCGATTTTACCGTTGGGTGATTGAAACCCTAGGTCTAGCAGGACACGCCTATAATGTACATGTGAACCCTTGTAGATTCTCAAACCTTTTCTAGAACTTAATGCTTTCTTCTTTATAAACCTTGGGGTCCAATGACTATGAGTTCAATAGAGGGATAGATGTGGAGGAGGTCCATGACAAATTCATATAGGCATAAGGAGTAGGTAATAGGATGTGTCGTGTCTATCGATCTTCCTGGGAACTTTCATTGATTGGATATGTATATTAGATTAAGTATGTGTTAGAGAGATGGAATGACGGTGGTGGATTGCATTCCTCTTAACCCATTTTTCATATAGTTTAAACCCAATTGCATTCATAATCACATTTACTTTCAGCATTTATATTTTTCATTAGCTGTAGCATCGCTGATTAAGTTCGGTACCAAAAATAACTCGGAACATCCTATAATTTTGTGTGGTAGTCCACCACTATGTCTAGTCTTTTGTGTCCAAAATTCGTAGCAGTTGAGTCTATGTATATTAGGGTCGCAGTGTCATTAGTGTACTATAGTCGAGTCTATCAGCATTTTACTTTCATATTAGGATTTGGTTTCACCAATTCTTCGTGTTTGGTAACCCATATTTATCATACTACATTGATATATCCAAGTAGAGAATATGATATCTTTGCATAGGTGTTTACCCGCCTATCAAATTTTGGCGCCGTTGCTGGGGAATTACTTAATTCTAAGTCCTAATAGAGTCTGTAAAATTTCTGTTTTGTTTTGTTTTGTTTCGTTTCTTTTTCTTTTGAGTTTTATAGTTTCTTTAGTGTGCAAAGACATTGTGTATGCGTACTAGGCATACTAGAAGCGCTGAGCCATTACTACTTGATCCAGAGATTGAACACTCAACAAGGAGAAATAGAAAGCAGCAAGGACAATGGTCCATGAACGTGAATAATGGTAGTCAGCTTGAGTAAGAGATACATTCTGATACAGGGTATGAATTTGAGGAAGAACAACATATTCCAACACCACCACCATCACCAAGAAGAATGGCAAACACAGCTAAGTTGAGAGAGTCCTTTGTGCCAGGCACAGGTGCAGTAGATTCACCGATCATTCTACCAGAGAATTTGGGGTCTTATTCTATTTCCCCATCTCTTATATCGAATCTGCCACACTTCAGAGAAACGCCTTCTGAAGACCCTCAGGACCATCTCAATGAATTCACAGCGTTATGCAAAATCCAGAGATCAACAAACATGGAAGAGGACACTGTCAAGCTCTTCTTGTTTTCATTTTCACTAAAGGACCAAGCAAAAGCATGGTACAATTCTTTAGCTCCTCTATCTATGGACACATGGGAGAAGATGTGTTTTGCATTCATGAAAGAGCTCTACTCTGCTTCCAGCACCAAGAATTTGAAGAAGCAAATTAGCACATTCAGGAAGAAAGACAGTGATGAATTACATGAAGCCTGGATCCAGTTTAAGAGTCTTCTTCGACAATGCCCTCATCATAAATTTGACCTCAACACTCAAATGGAGTTCTTCTATGAAGGACTTGATTCTTTTAATAGGTCAAAACTTGATTCATCTTGTGGGGGAAATTAGTGGAATAAGACTAGAGCTAAAGCAAAAGAAATTGTTGAGAACCAAATAGAAAACTCAAGACAGTTTTAGTCAAGAGATAGAACTATGGGAGAAAATAGAAGATCTCTCAATACAGTTACAATCGATGGAGCCATGGAAAAAAGATCAAGTTCTATGGAGAACAATATAGCTCTAAATGCTAGTAGTTTGAAAGTGGCCAAGAAGACAACAGTTGCAGCAGCTCAGGTTATGTGCACTCTATGTTCAGCTACAAATCATCTAGCAGAAGATTGTCCCAAGTTTAGAGCAAATGAAGAGGTTGATCAAGAGGAAGAAGCAAATTACTTTCAGAGGCAACCTAACACATACGGTGGGAATAAGGATCTTTTGAGATATATAAGCAACAATGTGCTCAATCCTCTAATTGTTCCACCAGGTTTTCAGTAGAGACAGCCTATAGGAGATAGACAACAATTTGGCCAAAGGCGCGTGCCTCAACAACAAGAAGCTCATGTTCAAACATCATCAGGGAATTCTACTTTGGAAGCCATGATGCAACAAATGATGTTTGATAATAAGAAGTAACAAGAGGAAAGTAGTGCTTTTCACCAAGAACTCAAAGCCACAACTCAACAACAAGAAAAGGCAATTGACTTGCTGGAGCAACAAATGAGCCAAGTTCAGCAAACACTTGCTCAAGTCAAGGAAGGAAGTCTTCCCAGCAACACTATTCCCAATCCTAACACAAATTATGAAGCCCATGCTATGACCTTGAAGAGTGAGAAAGTGTTGGAAGAAGTGCCCAAGTCAACAAACCCAAGGAGAAAGTGGGAAGAGCCCGTGATTGAACAGATTGTCCCTTACAAGTCGTTGGATAAGTCGTCAGAAGATTCTGTAGGAACCCCAATTCGAGCCGTCGATAATGTGCCCGAAACAAAAAAACTGACAAATCCAAAATTCGGCCAGGTATCCTCTACTCCCTCTCCTTCAATTACTCTTAATGTGTCTTTTCCTAGCAGGTTGAAGAAGTAAGTGAAGGTTGACAAGGAGAAGGAAATCTTATATGTGTTCAAAAAGGTAGGAGTAAACATCTTATTATTGGATGTGATTAAGCAAATACCATAGTATGTAAAGTTCCTGAAATATTTATGCACAACAAAGAGAAAATTCTACGAAACTGAGACTATGGCTTTGGGAGAGAGAGTATCTGCAGTTCTACAAAGGAAGCTCCCACCTAAGTTGGGTGATTCAGGACATTTTATGATCCCATGTACTATTGGTGATCACAGGTTTGCGGGTGCTTTACTTGATTTAGGTGCTTCCATTAATTTAATGTCATACACTACTTATAACAGGTTAAAAATAGGAGAACTTATTCCCACAAGTGTCACCATTAAGCTTGCAGATCGATCTAACTGTTACCCTCGAGGTATTATTGAGGATGTTTTGGTGCAGGTGGGAGATTTAATATTCTCAGCAGATTTCTTTGTGCTGGAGATGGAGCATGAGCCAATGCCATCAGAAATACCATTAATTCTTGGGAGACCATTCTTGAGAACAACACGTACAAAGATGGATTGTTTTGATGGATCATTAAGCATGGAAGTGGCGGAAGAGAAAATCCACTTTAATATTTATGAAGCTCTTAAAAATCCAAATAGTGATGATTCTTATTCTTGTTGTTCAATTGACACTTTTGAGAGCTTTTTTCAAGAGTTTATTCAGTACTCATTAGATGGTGATCATTTGAGAAACGTCATTGAAAAAATAGGAGAAAACAGTCATTCCAGGGTGCCCCATTCGATGGATCGAAGTATTCCTTCGAACCATCGAAATAAATTGACAAAAGTCTCGGGATTACCCATCGAAGACAATCTTTGACCCAACGAAAACTTACAGACTGATTTCCGATGCATCGAAGACAATCTTCGACCTATCGAAGAAAAGTCCCTAGATTACCCATCGAAGACCAAGTTTTGACCCATCGAAGTTGAGTCCAAACCCAGCGAATTTCAGCGTGTTTTCGATATCGCTTCACCTGATGACCTTGATATGGAAGAGGAGTTCTATGCTATGGAAGAGGCACTTGAATCATTGCCAAGTATGAAAGGTAATTCATACAAACCTATTCTTCTTCCGGTTTCAAATGATGTTCTTGTTCCATCTATACAGGTGGCACCCATATTAGAGCTTAAACTTCTTCCCGAGCATTTAAAGTATGCTTTCTTAGGGGAGAATGAGACACTTCCAGTTATCATCTCCTCCAAGCTCTCAACATTACAAGAGGAGAAGTTGCTGAGTGTACTTAAGGAGTACAAAGACATCATTGGATGGATGGTGGCCAATATCAAGGGAATTTGCCCAACATTGTGCACTCACAGGATACGTCTGGAGGAGGGAGCTAAGCCCACGAGAGAATCTCAACGTCGACTTAATCCTCCAATGATGGAAGTTGTCAAGAAAGAAGTCATCAAGCTTCGAGATGTAGGTATTATTTATGTTATTTCTAACAGCAAATAGATTAGTCCTATGCAGGTTGTGCCCAAATGTTCAGGAATCACAGTGATAAAGAATGATGAGAACGTGTTGGTGCCTCAAAGAGTCCAAACGGGGTGGAGGGTGTGCATTGATTACAGCAAGATGAATGCCACAACGAGGAATGATCACTTTCCACTCCCGTTCATTGATCAGATGCTAGAAAGATTGGCTGGGCATGAATATTATTTTTTCCTGGATGGATATTCTGGGTACAATCAAATAGCCATTCACAAAGATGATCAAGAGAAGACCACATTCACGTGCCCATATGGTACTTTTGCATATTGGAGGATGCCCTTTGGTCTATGCAATGCACCTGCCACATTTCAGAGATGTATGGTGAGTATTTTCTCAGACATGGTTGAAAAGATCATTGAGGTGTTTATGAATGACTTCTCTGTTTTCGATGATTCTTTTGAATTATGTCTCCACAATTTAGCTATGGTCTTAGAGCGTTGTGTTGAAACTAACATTGTACTTAACTGAGGAAAATGCCATTTTATGGTGGAACAAGGTATAATTTTGGGACATGTCATATCAGCTAGGGGCATAGAAGTAGACAAAGTTAAAGTTGATATTGTGCGTACCTTACCCCATCCTTCTACTGTGAAGGAGGCGAGATCTTTTCTTGGCCATACGAGTTTTTATCGCAGGTTCATCAATGATTTTTCCAAGATAGCCCGCCCATTATGTGCATTGCTACAGAATGATATTTCATTCGACTTTACAGCTGAGTGCCTGCAATCTTTCAACAAACTCAAGGAGTTGTTGACCACAGCCCCCATCATTTGAGCACCATATTGGAACCTTCCATTTGAGCTCATGTGCGATGCTTCTGATTATACTGTGAGAGCAGTTCTAGGCCAAAGGCCAGAGAGGTTACCTCATGTCATCTACTACGCCTCCAAGACCTTAAATGATACCCAGTTAAATTATTCAACTACAGAAAATGAGCTCTTAGCAGTGGTTTTTACTCTTGAAAAGTTTATATCTTACTTGTTCGGAGTTAAAGTTATTATATATTCTAACCACACTGCTTTGAGATATTTAATGACTAAGCAGGATGCCAGGCCTCGATTGATTCGATGGATGCTCTTACTTCAAGAGTTTGACATTGTCATCAAAGATAAGAAGGGAACTGAGAATGTGGTAGCTGACCACTTGAGTCGAATCACTCATGGTTCTTATGCAGAAGAGGATAAACTTTCCCTCAGAGATAGCTTTCCGGATGAACAACTTTTTGCTATTCAAGATGTAGCGCCATGGTATGCTGATATTGTAAACTACAAGGTCAGTAAATACATTCCTTCTGATTTCACAAGAGCACAGAAAGAAAAGCTAGTCAAGGAGGGTAACGAACCATATTTGTGGAAATATTACACAGACACTATCATCCGTAGGTGCATCCCTGAATCTGAATTCCTGTCCATTTTAGTTTTCTGTCACTCATATGCAGGTGGTGGACATTTTGGAGGGAAAAAGACGGCTCTCAAAATTCTTGAGAGTGAATTTTATTGGCCCACTCTACTTCATGATGCACAGGTTTCTATAAATCTTGTGCCAGGTGCCAAATGAAAGGTAACATAGGTCCAAAAGACCAAATGCCTCAACACCCCGTTCTTATAGTCAAAATATTTGATGTGTGGGGTATTGATTTCATGGGATCATTCACAAATTCTCGAGGGTATTTTTGGGAAGGCTAATTAGAAATTAAGGAGAGAAACTTATGCAGAGAAGAGAGCAGCCCAAAAGGGAACCAGAGCCGTCTTCGATCCATTAAAGCATAAAGCTTCAACACATCGAAGCTGGACGACAGCTTCAGTTCTTCATCTATTTTCAATATGTAAACTCTATGCTTAGTTTTTGATTCATTCTATTATGACTTTCAGTAGCTAAACTCATTGTCAAGGGGTTGCTTGAAGCCCCGTACATGAAGTCTTTCTAATTCATACACTTTAATCTAGTTTTGCATATTCAATTCGATTGAGGTTTCTTTTTCTATGTGACTCACTGTATGATTTATTGTATGTGTGCTTTGCTGGCCAACTTAATATGCATGCTAGAATTTTATTGTCATGAGATCCGCCGACTGAAGATTATGGTTCTTCCACCGGATTCTCTATAGTGATAAGCCAATTTTACCGTCGGGTGATTGAAACCCTAGGTCTAGCAGGACACGCCTATAATGTACATGTGTAGATTCTCAAACCTTTTCTAGAACTTAATGCTTTCTTCTTTGTAAACCTTGAGGTCCAATGACTATGGGTTCAATAGAGGGATAAATGTGGGGGAGGTCCATGACAAACTCACATATGCATAAGGAGTAGGTAATAGGATGTGTCGTGTTTATCGATCTTCCTGAGAACTTTCATTGATTGGATATGTGTATTAGATTAAGTATGTGTTAGAGAGATAGAATGAAGGTGGTGAATTGCATTCCTCTTAACCCATTTATTATATAGTTTAAACTCAATTGCATTCATAATCATATTTACTTTCAGCATTTATATTTTTCATTCTCTGTAGCTTCGCCGATTAAGTTCGACCCAAAACAACCTCGAACACCCTATAATTTTGTGTGGTAGTCTGCCACTGTGTCTAGTGTTTTGTGTCCAAATTTAATATCATTTGAGTCTGTCTAGATTAGGGTCATAGTGTCATTAGTGTATTATAGTCGAGTCTGTCAGCATTTTACTTTCATATTAGGATTTGTTTTCACTAATTCTTCTTGTTCGATAACTCCTATTTATCATACTATATTGATATATTCAAGTGAAAAATAGAATATCTTTGTATATGTGTTTATCCACCTATCAGTGATATGTATACGTAGTCTGTGACCTATTTTCTCCATTTGCATTCTCAAACTCTTTGAGTAAGCCGATAGTTGTCTCTAATTGAGGCGCCAACAAAACAACGCCATGGCTTCATCAACGGAAATTCAGAGAGCCACTTCGATTTGCTTGTTCTATTAAAGTATGTGGAGTAGATCACCGGATGGAAAACAGTTCTTAAGGAAACAGCTAATCGATCGATTGGACATAATTGTCAGGATGGTCTCTCGATCACGGGTATGGAACTACTCATATTGAAAATTGTTTAGTTGTTTACAGCTGGTTACTGTAATGTAACAATATGTATTGACTTTAGGAGGTATGTATGTGCCTTCTTGTGTAAGCTTGGTTTACTATAAAAGCAACACAGATGTGTTGCTGTTCTGTCAAGGTCACATCAGTAGCTTTAGGCTTCCTTTCTTCTGCTCTTGTAGCCGTTGCTTCTAGTCTTAATACATATACATGTAAAACTCTCACTTGTAAAATATACAGAAAATTATTAAGAGAAAAGCTTTCTCCATTGTTTGTGTTTTTTCTTTGCTCTCAATTTCTACATGGTATCAGAGCAGGAACTTTAGTATCCTGACTCTTAATACTTATTTGAAGCTTTGTTTCCACTTTCAATCTTTATAATGGTTGAAACTGATTCTTCTTCTACTACTACTATGAGAGATTCCTCTAGTTCTTCCGCTGCAAACTTTTATGAGCCTGAGATGAACACTAGTCTTCGTCTCAGCTCTAATTTGTTAAACGAGTTTAACTATCTTCCTTGGACCAGAGCTGTAACTCTTGCACTAGGAGGTAAACCTAAACTTGGTTATGTCAATGAGGTGATAACCAAGCCTGCTAATTCTAATAAAGATTATGAAGATTGGCTATCTAAAGATCGACTTGTCATGACTTGGCTCTTGAATTCCATGGAATAAAATATAGCTGATATATTTAGCTTTTCTGAATCTTCCATGCATCTCTGGAAAAGTTTGAAGGAGATGTATGGAAATCAGAACAATGCTGCCCGAGTTTTTCAACTCAAGAAGGAAATCTCTGAATTATAGCAAGGGGCAGATCCATTTGTGAGGCACCTGAGAGCCTTGACCAGGATGTGGAACGAGCTTGATATCTACAAGCCTCACACAACTGATGCTCCAGTTCTTCTCAAACGTGCTGAGGAAGACAAAATATTTCAGTTGCTCTCAAGTTTCAACTCTGAGTATGAAGACATGAAAAGCCTTATACTGATGAACTTTGAGCTGCCATCTTTCTCAAGTGTGTGTGCTACAATCAACAAAGAGGGGGTGAGAAGACAAATGATGAATACAGAAGAAAAAACCAACATTCCAGAAGCTAAAGCCTATGTCTCAAATCATAAGCCTTTTAAAGAAAGAACTTACAGGAGAAAGAGACCAGATCTGAGATGTGATCATTGTAAAAAGGTTGGCCACATCATAAAAACTTGTTGGGATTTACATCCTGAGCTCAAAAAGCAGTATGAAAAAGATGTGAAAGCAACAAGGAGCTTCAACAACAGCTCTAAAGGTGGTTACAAGGAAAATCTTGCCTCATCTTCTTTAGTATCCATGAGTGATTTCATTGCCAATCCAGCAACTCTGATCAATGAATTTGTTGCCTTCTTGCATCTCAAATAATAGGAGGGTGAGGGATCTAGTGGGGCTGGGAGCAACACTCACACAACAATGCTAAGGAAGTTTGCTGGTTTTCTTGCCGACTCAGATTTAGTTGAGAAAGATGACATTCCAGGTTTCTTGCAATCCTTCTGTACTGCTATAAATATGAATATTGAACATGGTTGTTAGATAATTGACTCTGGTGCTATTGATCACATGACAAGCCATTTTTCAAACATTAAATTTTTTGAAGAAATGTCTTCTAGTGTGTCTTTTGCCAATGGGAAAGGTGTTTCTGTTTGTGGGAAGGGGAAAATCAAGTTATTATCTGATAATATATAGTTTGATGCCTTATATGTTCCTTCATTTAATTTCCAGTTACTTTCAGTTGGAAAAATTACAAACTTATTGAACTGTTTGGCCATTTTCTCACCTCACCAAGTATTTTTTCAGGATATTATCACCAAGAAGATGATTGGTGAGGGTTTCTTCTTAAATGAACTTTATTATCTTTCAAAATAGTCCAAACCCTCAAATGCACTTCAAATTAGTTCAAGAACTTCTCAGGATCATCATCTTTGGCATCAAAGATTAGCACACCCCTCAGACAAAGTGTTGTCCTTTTTGTTTCCTAATCTATGTAATGACAACATTGAATGTGATGTATGTCAACTCTCTAAGTTTACCAGATTACTTTTTGCTTCCTCTAGTTCTAAATCTAGTTATCCATTTCAAATCATCCACTCTGATATCTGGGGGTCTGTCTTAGAATCTTTTGATGGTTATAAATATTTTGTAACTTTTGTAGATGATTTTACAAGGATAACTTGGGTGTATTTGTTGAAATTTAAAAGTGAGTTCTTTGAAGTGTTCAAAGACTTGCACCTACTTATTGAGAATCAATATTCTGCCAAAATTCAAACTTTAAGGTCTGTTAATGGCACAGAGTACTTGTCCAATAACATGGTTCAATATTTATGCTCTCATGGAATTATTCACCGTACCAAACAAGTTGTGTAGGAACTCCACGACAAAATGGAGTCTCAGAAAGAAAAAATAGAGACATCTTGGAGAAAACTAGGGCTCTCATGTTTCATATGAATGTACCAAAGAGGGTTTTGGCCTCAGGGAGTACATACAGCAGTATATCTGATTAATAGGCTGTCTAGTAGGATTTTGAATTTCAAATCTCCACTAGAAGTGTTAAAGGGTAGGAAAATTGATCTTTCTCATCTGAAGACCTTTGGATGTGTGTGCTTTATTCACATTCAATCTCAGCATCGAGATAAACTTGATCCTAGAGCGACTAAATGTATGTTTCTGGGATATTCATCTACTCAGAAAATGCTTCAAGTGTTATAATCCTAACTCCAGAAAATTCATTGTGTCAAGGGATGTCAAATTTGAAGAAACTTTGTCTTTCTATGTCAGAAAGAAAGAGTGTGATTGTGAGGGGGAGCTCTACCAAGATTTGTTTCCTATGCCTTTTTCAAATTTAAACTCAGATACATCTTACAATCCTACTGAATTTGTTACTCCTCGACCATCCAACCCTCAAGAGCCAAATTCCTCAGAAATTACCATTAAAATTCCTGATCTTGAGGTGCCTGATCATGAGGAACCTGATGTCCCTTCTCCTATTCCTACGAGAAAAAATCCTCCACGTGATAGAAACAAACCCAGTAGACTCACAGATTATGTCTTATTGACCTCTAAACATCTCATTTCCAACACCTACAGTTATAAAAGGTCGTCTTCTTCCCATAGCTCATTTCTTAGCACCATTGAGGCTAATTGTGAACCTCATACCTTTGAAGAAGCTAATTCTCATGATGAATGGAGGCAAGCTATGTCTGATTACTTGTCTGCTCTTCATGAAAATAAAACATGGTATGTGGTCAAACTTCCTAAAGGAAAAAAGGCAGTTGGGTGTAGATGGATCTTCAAGACTAAATTTCTGATGGTAGAATTGAGAGGAAGAAAGCTCAAATGGTGGCTCGGGGCTTTACTCAAACCTATGGTGTTGACTACAAGGAGACATTTGCTCATGTAGCCAAAATGAATACAGTGAGAGTTCTTTTATCTGTGGCAGTAAACAAGACATGGACACTACATCAAATGGATGCGAAAAATACTTTTTTGCATGGTGAATTGATAGAAGAGGTCTACATGTGACTTCCACCATTCATGAGGGTTGGATGAACTTCTTAAGGAAATGACCATTTATAGGATTAGCGTGTATGGTGCCATCTCGATCTGGTAAACGAACTGCTCCTTTACCCAAAAGGCGATCGACAATGTATGGTCCTTCCCATTTTTCTGACCATTTTTCTCGGCCTTCAGTCTTCTCGCCAACAGGAAAAATGACTCGCTAGACCAGTTCTCCTTCTGCAAAACTTATGCCCCTAGTATAGCAGTCATAGGCACGAGCCACCTTTCGTTTTTCAGTCCATAGACTATCATAAGCTTGTATTCGTTGTTCATCCAAGTCTTCATGCTCTTGCCACATTGCTTCTACATAATCTTCACCGATCAGGCTATGTTGTTCCATCACCCGTAAAGACTGAACGTTAATTTCTAGAGGCAAGACCGCATCATGGCCGAACATTAATGCATAAGAAGTGGTACCTGTGGGTGTCCTTTTTCTTGTTCTATAAGCCCACAGAGTGTTAAATAATTCTCCATGCCACAATTTGGCATTGCTCGCAAGCATCCTTTTGAGGATATGTATAATGATTTTGTTGCTTGCTTCAGCTTGACCATTAGATTGGGCATAGTATGGAGAAGAATGTAGAAAATGTATTCCAAAATCCTTCATAAGCTCGTCTACATCTCCAAACATGAATGCTGCCCCACGGTCTGAAACAAAACTCTCAGGAATGCCAAACCGACAAATAATGTTTTCAAATAAAAACTGGCGGATGACCTTTGCTGATGATACCCTGAGAGGTCGAGCTTCAACCCATTTTGTGAAGAAATCTGTAGCCACGATGATGAATTTGTGTCCATCAGATGAATGAGGATGAATCATTCCAATTAAGTCTAAAGCCCATCCTCGAGCTAGCCAAGACTTGATTATAGGCTGTAATGGAATTCTGGGCATATGGCTGATTGGACCATGTTTTTGGCATTCTTCACAACCTTTAGCAAATGTTATGCAATCTCTGAGCATTCCTGACCAATCAAAGCCATGTTGTCGTATTAACCATCTCATCTTAGGACCAGCCTGATGTGCCCCTGCTATCCCAAGATGGACTTCCCTCATTAATCGCTTTGCTTCACGTCCAAAGACACAATGTAAGAGTATGCCTTCCTTTCCTCTTCTATACAACTCATCATCCTTGAGTACATAGTTAAGAGCTAAAAAACGAATCCGCTTATCTACCGGATTATTAGGATTCTGGAGGTAGGAAATAATATCCTGTCTCCAATCCACATCAATGTGATCAAGGGTAGCAACGTACCACTCATTTTTATCTTCTTGGCGAGCAAGGAAAGATGGCATGGTCCTTCGTTCGACCTTTAATATCCGTTCATGTACTCCATCTTGCAAGCTCACCCCCATTGCTAGTTGAGCCAACTCGTTTGCTGCATAATTCCTCTCGCGAGGGACATAGCTCAACTCCACTTCAATAAACAACTTGAGTAAAGCACAGGCTCGCTTAGCGTATGGTTCTAATATTGGTCCAGCCTTATACTTAGTTTCAAGTTGTCAGATTACTAGTTGGGAATCTCCAAATACATGCACATCCGTGATCTCCATATCTAACAGAAGTTCCAATCCAATGATCAAATCTTTATACTCTGCTTGGTTATTTGTGCATCTGAAGTCCAACCTGAAAAAATAAGAAAAAGTTTGGCCGCATGGAGAGACTAATGCTACTTCTGCCCCAGTCATAGTACTCGTACTTGACCCATCAAAGTATAAACACCAAGGGGCCAAATCGATACGAGCAAGTTCCAGTTCTGGCCTCATGTGAACATCCTTCATTGGATGATGGGCCAGAAAGTCGGCCACTGCTTGGCCTTTAACCGCCTTCTGGGGAACATATTGTAAAGAAAATTCTGATAAAGCCAGAATCCACTTCCCAATCTGTCCCTGGAGAATGGATCTGGACAACATGTACTTCACCGAATCTGTTTATGCTATAACGCACGTGGTGAAGGAAAGCATGTAGTGCCTCAATTTGCATCCTGAAAAATACAGAGCCAGACACAATCTTTCCATTGGAGAGTATCTCGTTTCAAACTCAGTCAAGGTACGACAGAGATAGAAAATAGCACGTTCAGTTCCTGATATGTTGTCCTGAGCTAATAAACTCCCAATAGAAATGTCAGTAGCTGAGATATATAGCTTAAGAGGAACCCTTGGCCTTGAAGGCACAAAGACTGGCAGGTTTGTTAAATATGCTTTGATGGTTTCAAACGCCTCTTGGTGGATAGACGCCCATACAAAGTCTTTCTGATTCTGAAGCTTGAGCAACGTTGAAAAATGTTGTGTTTTCCCAGCAGCATTGGCAATGAACCGTCGTAAGAAATTGATCTTTCCTAATAAGCGTTGTAGTTCTTTCTTACTCTTTGGTGGGATTGCACTAAGAACCGCTTGTTTCTTGTCATCCGGTATCTCAATCCCACGCTGATGAACCAAAAATCCCAGAAAATCTCCTGCTTGTACTCCAAATACACATTTAGCTAGATTCATCTTCAGTTGATGTTGCCTCATTCTGAGAAACACCTGCCGCAAGTCTTCAATGTGATCACTCCTGCACTTCGTTTTAACTACCACATCATCTATATAGACTTCCATAGTCTTACCAATAAGATCATGGAAGATTAAGTTCATTGCTCGTTGGAAGATTAAGTTCATTGCTCATTGGTAGGTTGCCCCTGTATTCTTGAGTCCAAATGGCATTCTTGAGTCCAAATGACATGTCCATGTACTCCAAATTCCTCAGAAATTATCATTAAAATGGTATGTAGGCTGCATAAGGCTATTTATGGCCTAAAACAGTCTCCTAGAGCTTGGTATGCAAAGCTCAGCTTGGTTCTTGAAGAAGTTGGTTTTCAAAGTAGTCATGCAGATTCCTCCTTGTTTATCAGGAATGGCACATATGGGAAATTGGCAGTTCTTATCTATGTTGATGACTTGATTATTACAGCAGATAATTTGGAGGAAATTGTAGTTCTAAAGCGAGCCTTGAAATCTAAGTTTGCCATTAAAGATCTAGGCAATCTCAAATATTTCCTTGGTATTAAAATGGCATCTTTTCACAAAGATCTGTTTTTGAATCAAAGAAAGTATATTTTGGACCTTCTCAAAGAAGTGGACATGCTTGAATGCAAACCAGCTAGGACTCCACTTGACAGCAAGCTTAAACTGACCATTGATGGTGAACCTCTTCATGACATGAGTTACTACCAAAGGTTAGTAAGTAAACTTATTTATCTCACTATTACTAGACTAGATATCTCATATAGTGTAAGCATTGTGAGCCAATTCATGCATGCACCCACCTTAGATCATTTGAACATTGTCAAGAGAAATTTGCGTTACTTCAAAGGTTTTATTGGAAGAGGTTTGCTGTTCCAAAAAAATGAAGGAGCAGACATTTTAGGCTATGTGGATGCTGATTAGGTTGAGAATGCTCTAGACAGGAAGAGCACAATTAGTTTTTGCACCTTTGTCGGAGGAAACATGGTAACTTGGAAAAGTAAAAACCAGTCTGTGGTTGATCGATCAAGTGCAGAAGCAAAATATAGAGCTATGACTTCAGCAGCTTCTGAGTTAATTTGACTCAAAGGTCTGTTAGTTGATCTTGGTTTTTCTTCTCTGAAGCTTATATCTCTCTATTGTGATAATCAAGCTGTTATGTACATTGCATCAAATCCTGTTTTCCATGAGAGAACAAAACATATTGAAGTGAACTGCCACTATATTCGGGATCAAGTTCAAAGCAAAATCATTGAGACAGTGTATACTCGCAGCCAAGATCGGTTAGCTGACATTTTTATCAAAGTTCTTCCTACTGCTCAATTTCTGCAGATTTTAGGCAAGCTTGGCTCAATCAATTTGCTTGATCCAGTTTGAGAGGAAGTATTGGAAGTTGTTTAGTTGTTTACAACTGGTTACTGTAAAGTAACATTAAGTATTGACTTTAGGAGGTATGTATGTGCCTTCTTATGTAAACTTGGTTTATTGTAAAAGCAACACAAATGTGCCGCTGTTCTGTCAAGGTGCTTTAGGCTTCCTTTCTTCTGCTCTTGTAGCTGTTGCTTCTAGTCTTAGTACATATACATTTAAAATTCTCACTTGTAAAATATACAGAAAATTATCAAGAAAAAAGCTTTCTCCATTGTTTGTGTCTTTTCTTTGCTCTAGATTTCTACAACCCAACTATCTCTTCTTTTTCTCCACAAATCACAACTAGAGACATTCTTTAGGCTAAACCCTAAAACACCATTTACTCTTAAGACGTACTGTCGTTTGGTTTGATGGGATCGATTCATCGATATATATTTGGTTTTTTTTTTGTGAGAATATATATTTGGTTGGATGGTTATCGTTGGTTTTCACTTTTCAGTGATTATTGGTTGACAGCAAGATCTTAGGCTAATATTTATTGATCTGATTATGAAAACTGAGATCAAATGGTCTAAGACTCTAAGCAACATAGATAACAAAGATCTTAAAACATCGAGAAATATCGTGAAGATGAGAAAAGAACTGTACAATACATGTGCGGATTTGCCTCAGAAGTCAGAATTGAATAGCTAGGAACTGAAACTGAATCCTCTGAACCATTCATGGACATATGACGTGTTCTTGAATTTTAGAGGTAGGGATACACGCGCTGGGTTCACATATACTCTCTACAAGGCTTTACAGAGAGCGAAAATAAAGACATTTTTTGACGACTGTGAGCTGACCCCAGGAGAATATATCGGCAGCACTCCTTCACGCAATACAAGTTTCAAGAATTTCTGTGGTGATATGCTCTAAAAACTACGCGCCGTCCAAGTGGTGGTTGGATGAACTAATCAAGATTCTTCAATGTCAATAGTCACTTGAGCAAATTGTTATACCGGTTTTCTATAAGGTGGTCCAGCAAATGTACGATATCAATCTGGAAGCTTCGGGGAAGCCTTTTTGACAACCAGTTTGATACACAAAGAGGACGAGGAAAGGATCAAGAAATGGACTGCAGCTCTTACAGAAGTAGCAAATCTTTCAGGATTGACTTACGTGCCAGGGTAACTAGTACAAATTCACACATTTTAGAAGCGCTGCTGGCTTAATTATATGTTCGATCAGTAGCTAGGATAACATTTGAATTGGTAGCTAGTTTCCTACATAAATTATAGATGCAAATGCTGATTGTCTTTATATTCGATCTTCAACACTGGCAGCTGTTATAAAGAGGATTTCGCTGACAACATCGTGACACAAATATTGAATGTGTTTGGTCCTGAAATAAATATTTTATATCGGGTTTGAATGACTGAAGTCTTGGCGAGCGGCCCAAAATAGGCTGAAGTCTTGGCGAGCGGCCCAAAATAGGCTGAAGTCTTGGCGAGCGGCCCATATTTTATAAGAGCTTGGCCAGCGGCCAAGTGAGAGAGATAGAGTTCGTTTAAAACTGTAAATCATGAATTAGCTTATTCCATGCGGTTTGGATGTCTATCATACATTTTCTGTTTCAGATAGGTTTCTTTATTAAAGGAGTCGTGATAGCATTAAAATTCTATAAGGATGAAAACCCGTATGCTGGTGTTAGAGTTATATTGAAATTCAAAGAGCAAGAGCAGAAGAAGTTCAAAGGAATTGAAAGACAACTACTGAGCATTATATAAGGACAGTAAGAGCTTTGTGGAAAATGTCCCCGATCAAATACAAAACATTTGTTATATGCAAGTACACCTAGATATCTCGTCAAGAGATTCTATTTTCTTTGCAACCAGTATATCAAAATGCTTGTCACCTATCTAGTGAGAGTATTGCAATCAGAAGGAAGCAATAGCGACTAGACGATTTAAGGGTTTGTCACCTATCGAGTGAGAATTTGGATATCCAAAGGAAGCAGTGTTCTCAACACATCATCAGAGAGACTGCTCTGTTTTGCACTGATAAGGGAGTGTGAGGTATCGATTTCGAAGGCTCTGCTAGAGACACATATCGAAAGTCCTAGGTTACTAGGCGAGAATGACATATTCGGACATGGTTGGTACTATTCTTGTCTTAATCGCTTATCAAGAAGTCAGACAGCTTTATATTTTATATTCCGTTGAAGAACGGTGGCACGCCAGCATACGAAGCACATACAGGATAAACCGATATCTGCAGTCAAACTATCCGAAGCCAATAAAAGAGACTGCTTTGCGGAAGAATCTCTCCGCGTGAGATATTTTTGCATCGAACAGAATGTACTTGAGAAGGCAAAAGATGAGGCCAGACTCCACAATCAAAAGAAGAATGAAGCTGCTGTTGGTGAATTCCAGTCCTCATCACCTCCACCAGTACTGCCGAAACAGGTGAAGGCCATTCGAATGCCGACTGCCAAGGCTGTTCTTCTGCCGAAACAGAGGAACAACCTCCTCGATCGCTTTGAAAAGATATGTCCACCGAGTGGAGAAAACAAGTTAGTCCTATACACAACGACCTATGATTGGGATGATGTTCCTTTTTTGGAAAGCAACGACGTGCGCGCTGCCATAAGAAACCTTGGTGTGGTTTTCTCCGAGCGTGACACATCAAGTGACAGTGTGTTCAGTAAAGAGTTGAGTGACTTGTTGTATAAGAAAGGAGGAGGGGAATGGATGCCCTCTAGAATGTTTTTTAAGGGAAGATATTTGGGTGGGTTTAAGGAAGTGATGGGGATTTTAGACAAAGTATGGTCGGACAAGAGCAGCAAGGAAGAGTTTGTAAGAGGGCTCCCACAAGAATAGCAGAGATTCGATATGTATGTGAGGGATTGTGAGGCTTGTCAGGACAAAATGATTTTCAAATGTTCTCGCTGCAGAGGACGTGCTCAAATATTTTTGGACGTCCAAGGAACTAGAAAGGTTGATACTTGCCCTGATTGTAGGCCAAATGGAACAGTGCTTTGCTCAATTTGTATGTGATTTCTTTTTTGCTGTAACAACTTCTTTTCCTTTAAATTTTTTTGATAAAGTTACCCGTCACAAGTGAAGTTATTTTGTTATTCATATTTTCTATGTCTCGATCGTTATGAATAGGGAGCTGAAATTCGGACTTCATAATTATTGTTATTGGGACTCCTTTTCTTTTTTAATTGGATTTTAGAAAATTTATTTGTGTTATTCCCTTTTAATACTTTCTTTCGTTGCAACAACAGCCAACATTGTGAGTAATGTTTCATAGTAACCTGACTTCCTCTTAACACGACTCCAAGTACCCCGACTTTCTTTGGAAAACCCTAGCTGTGCCGTCCCTCTCTTCCCCACCGATCTACCTCTGTTCTCCTCCGATTCCAAATTGGAGGCCATATCCCTCATCCTCACCTCTCACCGATCTACCTTAAATCCTGGCATGTGATTTTTGTCAAGTATACATACACGCTCACAATACTTCCTCTCGGCCTCACCTTGCCTCGCCGATAATCCTCACCGGTCCCGATCTCAGTTTTGGTTTACCTCATTTCATTCTCTCACATGTCTATTTTCTCTTCCTGCATGTTGACACCAAACAGTTTGGTGGTTGTTCCTTCTCTCCCCGAGGCTGCACCTCCTCCCGACGCTGAGCTGCAAATCCTGGCGGCGGCTTGGGGGGGCGGTCGACCTCACCATGTCCGATGTCAAGGAGGAAGAGGAATGGTACTACGTCATTGGTCGTTGTTTCTCTCTCACTCCCTTTGATTCCGACAAGATTCAAGGTTTCAAATTGAAGATGCTTAGTTTGTAGCGAGATGTTTCTGGCTCGGGTAACATCGGGTTTGAACAGATCGCTCATGATCGCTTTGTGATAGTCGCATATTTATGCGTCTATTCGGTATTTAATTTGTTCCCTATATTTAGTTTGTTGTTATTAATCGAGTGAATTAATTATGTTTATTTTTTTAGGTGTTTTGGAGATTAATGAAGAAAATGAGATTAAATAATATATAATGCTGCTTGGCGAGGAAATCTGGAGGAGGCAGTCTTGGCGAGGAAAAAAATAAACTGTAGATGTGGGCTTGGTTTTTGTTTTATGTGGTTAGCACGTGATTGCTAGCCAGGATGTTTAATCAAGCTTTATGTTTATTGCTATCAACATAAAGCTCGCAAGACTAAGATGGAGAGTCCATTTACAATTGGGAGATTAAAAGAGATGGGCTTGAGTTGGAGTCTAGCACGTGGGTTGCTAGCTAGGTTAATTAACCTAGCTAGTCTGGAACATATAAATAGCTAGCAAGAGAACGTACGCGGGGACGGACATAACGGGGAGCAAGAGCAAGGAAGCTACAAGTTTCTCTTTCATCAGTTTGTATCAATTTCTTTCATGGATTATTTTAGTTTAATTTCTGATTCCATGAGGAGCTAAACTTCATTGCTAAGGGGCTGTTTTGAAGCCCCGTTCATGATATCTAGATTTCTTATGCACGTTAACTAAGTTTTGTTTTTGTTATTTGAATGAGGTTTCTTTGTTATTTATATAGTGATGATTCTTGATTATGTATGTTTTGAGTGCACGCTTAGTATGCATGTTTAGGAATTTAATTCTAAGAAAATTGATGGTTGTTGGTGATTATTACCTTCCTCAAGTTTCAATTGTAGAACCCATACATGCTTGGTATAAGAAACCCTAGGTCTAGCAAGACACGACCGTAGTGTACTTGTAAAGCCTTGTAGATTCTCAAACCCTTTCTAAATCTTAATGCTTTTCTCTTAGTTAATTCGAGTCCGTGACTTCGGGTTCTTTGAGGGATAGACAATATTGATAAGCAGACCTTCAATGTTGTAAACATAAGGATCGGGTAATAGGTTGTGTTCACAGCTCGGGGCCTTCCTGGGAATCTTTCCCTGTGGATTGACCCCTATATTATTGTACTGCATTGACAAGCATATTGAGTTTATTATAGGGTAACTTTGATGGTGGTTAAACACTCGATCACTTTGTGTGCAAGTTCCGGTCCGTGGTTGATCAGAAAATGGCTATGGACCATAGTCCCTAGTTTCATCATGATACAACAATCGTGGTGGAGCACTTTGATGGCTTCGCCGATCCTTTTATGATTTCGGCCTCTAAATGCTCGGCATGGGTCTTTGTTCGACCTGCTTCAGGTTGTTTTGCTTCTGCGGCTCTCTAAGTCAAGTGGTTCAAGCACATGGGGAATGCACTAGGCGGATATCGATCCCATGATCCACTCTGGTGTCTCATCGCTCGGAGGTCAAGCTTTGTGTGGATCTCAATCTTCGGAGACCGCATATGGTGAGTACTACTTTTATCATTGGTAGTACCTACTTGTTGATGTGACTATAGAATATGAATGCTTGAAGGGCTATTGTGCTGTGTGTGGCACCTTCAAGCATGGTGCTTCGTGTTGTTTGAAGATTCATATGGCTTCGTCACTCGTACCTCCCGAAACAACTACAATGCCTGTTACCCGACATGTACTGGACAAATCAGTTGCAACTTTTGGCTCTCAGTGGGAAGGGGGACTGGTTCTTGGAACCCCTTACATGTACTTGGTGTTGCGGCGCCCATCCAGTCTGGGACGAACCTGAGTCCGACTATGATTCTGGCCCTTGACAGGGGTTGTTTCTCTAACAAGGATACTATTTTGCAGGTGGTTGTTTCAGATTTTCCAATTTTCACGGTGGTCTCTGAAGTTCCACAATCTCATTTTAATGCTTCCCCAAGTATTTTGGTATCTGATACAGGTGTTACTGTCATGCCCGTGGAAGTTGTGGGGCTCGGTGGAAGTTCCACAATCCCATTTCATGCTTCTCGTCTGGAGTTGATGACGACTGATCAAGAGAGCCTAGGGATGCCCCATGGTAATGCGCGATGCCCAAACAATAAGAGAGACAAATCCAGCCTTGGCCCTAAAGGGGGGGGGGGGTATGAAGAATGTGTCGCCCAAGAAGTCTACAATTCTTTTACCAACTGATATGGATGCTGAGGCGCTGTATCGCAACGCAAAGCAATAAAGGGGGCTCCTAGCTAATTAAGGAGTGGTGCATCCTTAAGTTTGACAATTACTTGTGCTACTCAGGTTTATTAGTCTAGGGCATGTGTGTCATATAGTTAAACCAAGTGTAGTGGTACCATAGAATTCCTCTATTTAGCGTGCTAGATAATCCGGTGAAATTCTGTATTGTTACCGAATTTGATCCTATAATGGATAAAATTTTGCGCCCCCAAAAAAAAAAGACTTTCTTTCGTTTACTTTCACCTACGTCGTTTTCAGATAGTATTTTTTTTTAATTTTCTATCCATTATGAAACAAACACAATACGAATCAAATACATATTCATCAAACTTGCACTTAATCTATGTACGATAGAAATAATTGAAAATATGTAGGACATAAATAATTGAAAATAAGTGAGGCTCCTACAAATGAATGTGCAATGACTTCAAAGTACTGTGAATGTGCCCAAAAGAGTAGTATTCTTCATCAGCCGCACATACACCAAACTTGGCTCTGCTTACTGTTTCAGGGGCGGTCTGTGTAGATACGGTGGGCTGGGCTCAAATGGGTTAATAATGTTATTGGACCAGTGCCTAATTACATGGCTGCCACTGAATCTACAAAGGCTAAGGCTCGGTCACTAAGTGAGTCGAGGTCGAGGCCGTCAACACCGTATAGAGACCGAGGCGGTTCGACCAAGAAGCAGCTTTCATACTCAGCCCTGAGGCACATAGCTTAAGGAGTCCTAGCTTTTTAGAGTGTGTAAAATAGGTTCTATATGTGGAAGACTTGTCTACATACACTGATAACTTGGGAGGATAAATTTCTCCATGGTCAACTAAGACTTATCATTTGGCCTGTAGGCCCAAAAATTCCTTGGACGACTCAAAGTCCACTGAGTCTAATTCCGGCTTGGCCCGAAAAAGCCTAGCTCGTTGGGTATAAGGCATGACCTAAGTTGAGGTCTCCAAGCTCGTAGGCCTAAAAAGTCTGGCCCGCTTGAAGCCGTGTACTAGAAATATGACGTTAGACATTAGTCTTTTAACATCGCTCAAAATTTTTTTTTCCCGATGTAAAATTGTTTTATTACACCATATTTTTAAAATTCGATGTCTTATTAATAATTAACATCGATTGTCATGTACAATACCTCAATTTTCGTTTTAAAATTTTATACTGTGAAAAATACTAAGTTAAGTTTTTTTTGTGTGCGGGAATAAAAAATTTGGACTTTAAAAAACACGCGAGAAGACTGAGATACGCTCTCTCTAAAATTTTTGTTCGCTCTCCCTCCTTTCTCCCCTTGACTTAGATTTGCTCATCTCTGAACTCATTTCTCTCCTGCTCTCCCTCTCTCTCGTTGCTCATGTCTCCCTCTCTCTCGTCGCCTTGCACCTACGCCGTCATAGAGCTGCCTTGTCTTGTCGCGTGAGCCTCTCCTCCGCGCAACCTCGTCGCCGTCGCTCAGCTCTAAAGCGACTCGGGTCTCGAACCAGCAACAACTCGAATCTTCTCCTCGATCCGAATTCGCGCCTCTCTCTCTCTCTCTCTCTCTCTCTCTCTCTCTCTCTCTCTCAAAGCCATCACTCGCATCCTCGAAGACCTCGACGGCTGCGCTCGCGCCAACGCCACTCCGAAATGGAAAGAAGTCCTCAGCCAGTACTCCATGGTCAATCTCGAGCTCTACAACATCGTCAAGGACATCAAAAAAGTCTCTAAAGCCTTCGTCGTCTACCCTAAGAACGTCAACGCCGAAAACGCCGTCGTTTTGCCCGTCATGCTCTCCTCGAAGCTCTTGCCTCAGATGGAGGTCGAGGACAACGCGAAACGAGACCAGTTGCTTCTCGGCTTGCAGAATCTCCAGATTCCGTCGCAATTCGACAAGCCCAAGGTAAGTTATATCTCTATCTCTCTCTCTTCAATTTCCTCTTCAATTTGAGCTCTTGTGTTTAGAAACCGATGAAAAATTGATTTGATTCGACTCGATTTAGGCTAGGATTGATATGATTGCGGCGGCTTGTGATAGTGCCGACTGTATACTGCCAGGAGCTTGTTAAGTTACAGGCAGGTTACTAGTGTTTTTTTCTCTTTGTTTTTTTCACATGAGCTCCCTTTGCTAGCAGCCATTTCATTGTACGCTTTTACCAAGATAGAATTCCGTACTTTTTTTTTATATCAATTCTGGACCTTGTGTTGCAGGATCAAATACCCCCATTTCCAACACATGTAGGAAAACTAGGAATTAAATCTATCGAATCCCAGCTTGGAGTGCCCATTTCAGAAATTTTTGCTGATATCAGCCCAGAGCCTATAGCAGCGGCATCCCTAGGGCAGGTCTATAAAGGTGAGAGAACTCTTTTCAATGGTCATATGCTTGGAGTCTCCTAGCGGATGTTTTAAATAAGTGTTACTGAACAGTTTGTTCCGTTGTTCAAGTTTGCAGCTCACCTGCACTCTGGGGAGCTGATAGATGTTAAAGTACAAAAGGCCCGGCATGTCACTTACATTGACCCTTGATGCCTTATTATTCCATATGATTGGTGGCCAACTATTTGCAGTAAATGAGATGGTGAGTCCTGGATTTTATGTGGCATAGATTTTGTCATGTCTTTACATATGTCTGAATCTAGAGTGTAGTAGGTGTGGGATTTCATGTGCTCATGGCTTCATCATAAACATAACACTTATATGTTAATTTGTTTCATTCCTTTGTATTTTCATTTTGTTTTATTTGTTTGATTAGTGAGTATGCCTGAATTTGAAGGAAGTATATGGTCTTTCTTAATGAACAGGTGAGGCACATGTTTGATGAAATTGATTACATCCTAGAGGCAAAAAATGCTGAACGTTTCGCTTCTCTCTGCTTCACATCCGCGCAAGTTTCCTCAAGACGTAACAAGCACAATGCGTTGACTAGATGCAAAAGTGGTTTTATGGTATTGTGCATGCTTTGTCCTATATATTTCTCTTCACTGTTGATTAGAGGATTGTTTGCTTGTTGCGGGTCTTCTGTTAACATAATAACATTCTGGAATGACTTTGTTTCAAGGATTTTTCTCTCAGAATCTTGTACCTATTGGTCATGCCCTGGGATTTGTCCTTCTATAATACATGTCATGATTTGCATTATATTTAAGAATGCTGATTTTCATGGATTACCCTGGAGGAACACTATTAAATAATTACATGGTCTTAATAATAAGCTTTAGGAATTCCATATTCATGATTTAACATACTGGTGCTTTTATGACATCTTATGATAGATATATTGTATACCAAATGTTAGCTCATATGTAAGAATTTTTTTTTATAGGAGAACTCATCACATTGTGTGATACATGTATTTTATGCAAAAGGAGCTCTTATAACAGTGACACTTTTTTCTGATTGACAGGTGAAGGGAAAAACGGTAATCCTAAACCTGTCGCTGGGAAAGCTCATAGACATAAAGAGGCCAACTGTATAAAAGTTCCCAAAATTTTTTGGAACCTTACACGGAGGGCTGTGCTTACAATGGAGTGGATAGACGGGATAAAGCTTACAGATGAAATTGGTCTAAAGACAGCCTTTCTAAATAGAAAAGAACTCATTGACCAGGTAGTTGGAATGAGACGCTCCATTTTCTCCTGCAATGGCCACTTGTATGGATTTGTTTTCTAGAGTTGGCATCACAGAAATATAAAGTAAAGTAATAGGGCAGTAGAATTCCTATGTTAAACCATTGGCACATTTAGATCTGATGTCGTTTGATAAATAGGCGAGTTATATAAAGTCAAAGAGCCAACTAGTGGGCTGGGCAGAGGTTTGCGTCATGAAAGAGTTCTCTTAGATGCTCCTGCACCAACTTGTGATCAATATGAGTTTGCATGTATATATTTTTAATACCGTGGGTAATTTGGCTCTCGAGAAATTTACCTTTATTTTTTCTATTGTTCTAGGGGTTACACTGTTCTCTGAGACAATTACTTGAGGTGGGATTTTTCCATGCTGACCACATCCTGGAAATCTTGTCGCCACTGATAGTGGTGCCCTTGCATATTTTGATTTTGGAATGATGGGTGATATTCCTCGACATTATCGTGTGGGGCTTATTCAAGTGGTAAGAACGGTTTATTCTTTCAAAGATCAGGTTCAAGTTTAGATTATTGTTGTTATTTCATTGGAAGTATTTCATCTAGTTGTGTGTATAATATTGCTATATTTATGTGTTTGATGACTAATATGTTCAATTGTCTTTCTTACAGCTTGTTCACTTTACTCAACAGTTTATGCGTTATAGAGAGTTTGGCTGGCCGGAATATAGTTTATGTGGGAGATAATTCTAACTGTATTTATTCCTTCTTCGCATGGTCTTTGACCTTCTTGCGCTCTCTTCTCCTAGCCTGTTGCTCAAAAATTGAGTGGACCACCATCTGGTGGTGGCCATTGGTTTGCTGCTGCTCTCTCCTAATGTAAGCTTGCTGCTCCTCAAATTCTGTCACTCGCAATTTGTTTGTCTGCATCCTTGACTATTATCTCCACTATAACGATGTGTCAATTATTACTCCTGGGCAGATTCCAGGAAGAAACAGGGTCTCCATGCCTAGCAACTCACATTTTCAAGTGGTGCCGCCATATGCACATGTTAATAGCTATGGCAGTGTAGGAAAAGCCATGGTAGTGGACATATGTTCATATTTACATGTGCATATGGTAGTGGACACAGTACCATCGCTACCATGGTCCACCTCAAATTTAGACATATGTTCAAATTTAGACATCTGTTTCAAACCGATGTCTTAGTGTTTCGATCTTTTACATCATTCACTAAGACATTGGTTCAGATTTTTTTTTACATAAGTTGTGGACTGATGTCTAAGAGTATTTTTCTAGTAGTACCCGCAGGGCCAGCCCGTTCCGGACCGAAAAGCCCGTTACACTTAAATGAGTTTAGTTAGTAGTTAGTAGTGAAGTAGTCTGGAGATACACATTGCACATTGGGTAAACATTCATTGTGGTTCGAGACTGACTTTCTCTTCACAGATCTCTTTGTCTCTCGAGTCTTTCCCTCGCAAATCTCTCTGCCTCTTCTAATTTCTTCCAGAGTTAGAACTCTGTCGGCCTTTTATTTGATCAGTTTGTTCGCTTGTGTATGAGATCTGAGCAAAGTGGAATCCCTAATTGAATTAGGGATTCATCTTAATCTTAAAAGAATCAGGTGAATTCAACTTTTGTTTTTAAGAATTTCAATTGTCAAATACTGGATGATGCATCGATTGACGTTGATGGGTCTTGATCTGAAGTATCTTACTATGTATTGCATATATTTGTTTGCATCTAGTGGAAACGACGAGGAACCGATGACGTCAAAAGATCCCAGAGACAATTCTATAACAAGTTCATTCTATAGTAAGTATGCTTGAGATCAAAATTTTATGAGTTTGATTGAAAGCCGTATATGCAACTGTATGTGCTGACACTAGCCCTTCCTCCTACATTAACTGTGTACTGGGCATTTGGGGACTTGCTTCTTAATTCCAATGCTTGTTCTCTAGTCCCAAAATCTCCCTTTAGAGCTGTCATTTTAATCTAGTTTTTGGTTGACATGTTAGTTTGACATTAGGTTAATTGGATTATTTCTTTAGCTAATGGTATGTATAAACATGATAAATCAGCCATAAAATCACTTGTTTTTACTGGTTTAGCTTGGTTCAACTTGGTTGAGTTATGAAAAATGAATCTTTTTGCTTGGTTTTGAGTCTTGACTTGATTTTGATGAAAAGCTCAACAAAGTCCGGCCCAAAAAACTTGGACTAGGCCAGGCCTATGGACATCCCATGGGCCTAAATTTTGTGGAAAATCCAGAGACTCGAATTATGGGTGAGCAGTCATAAGGCTTGGCCCGACTCATTGATGAGCCCTATGTTAACCACGGACTTAAGGTAGTTGAGATGAATGAGGGAAATGATAATGAATGTGAATCCAATTTTTTAAAATGTGCCGCATAACATGCCTTGACGCTCGATGATGATGATAATAATAAATAATAATATAGAGGAAGATGATGATAATGATTTTGAAGTTATTTAATGTTTAAGTTTATGGTTGACTTTGAATGTTTATAATTGGAATTTTGAAGGCTTGTGTTTAAGATTGAAGCTTGAATAAATTTGAGAATTTAAGGTTTTGGATGTTTATTTTTATTAAATTTATGTGCATTATTTTTTCAAACAATTTACGCGTTTTGCATTAAGACTATCATGTATGTAAAGTTTTTGGATGATCACATCGTGGCTGCGTTAACATTTTAAAATATTGCGTTAACATTTTAAAATATTGTGTGAATCTATAACTACTTTTTGTGTGGCTTGGATGTTTGACCTAGCGGCTCAAGTTGTTGTTTTTAATATTTGTATCGGAATATATCATCACTTTTATTTAATGTTATTGAAAATCCTTATTAATGTGGAATATACATTTTCCACGTTGATTCTCAACTTATGCCTATCCCGTACAATAATTTGCACTCTTAAATTCTTAATCAACCCATACAACATCACCGAAGACTTTAACTGTACCTGTGGTGAAGATTGTATAGAACTGGTCAATAACCTTTTGAAAAAGAAAAAGTAAAGAAGGATTATTAGAATGATCATTGAATTTTGTCATAATCGACAAGTTGATTATTGAGTTTTAAAAAATCAAAATGGTCACTAAATTTAGAACCGTCTGTCGATATATTAGAACACTTTAGGACACTCTGTTTGTTTTAAAAATTAAAAATGGTCAGGTGCTTTCATTATAGGGATAATATTTTGAGGGAAAAATATTTTAATTAGCATAAATGGGATAAGTGTGAAGACCGATGATGAAGAAGAAAAATTAGTGCCAGAAGTAGATGTAATGATGAAATTGATATGTGAGATAATAATTCAGTGACCAATTTGATGTTTTTAAAAATTCAGTGATTTAATTGTCGACTGTGATAAAATTCAATCATCTGATTATTTTCTCAAAAAGAAATACAAAATATTAAAAGAGAAGGTCAGAGAGAGCAGGTAGGAGCTCTAAAGCAAAGTGGAAAATACGTGGTAAATACGTATTAAGATCGAAGTGGCGCGCGCTGTATATAATATTATAATAACAAGCATGAGAGGCATAGGGATATATATACTCAGATATATTCAGATATATAGGATGGCATCTCCAATAGTCCCAGTACCCGAACTCTTGCAATATTGGAGTTCTTAATTAGTTGTCTGAAATGCAGTATAAGCAGGGACGCGCCTCTTCTTCCTCTACCTCTGTTTCCTACTCATGGAAACATGATGTGTTTTTGAGTTTTAGAGGTACGGATACTCGTTCCGGTTTTACATACAATCTGTACAAGGCTTTAGACAAAGAGAAAGTCAAGACCTTTTTTGATGATCGGACGCTCAGGAGAGGAGAAAATATATCATCAGCCCTTCTTCGCGCAATCGAAGTTTCAAGAGTTTCTGTGGTGATATGCTCTCAAAACTACGCTTCGTCAAGTTGGTGCTTGGATGAGCTTGTTAAGATTCTTCAATGTCAAAAATCAAAGGGGCAGATTGTCATACCAGTCTTTTATAAGGTGAATCCAGCACATGTACGACATCAATCTGGAAGCTTCGGTCAGGCCTTTGACGGGTTGAAGTATAACATGAACAAGGTCCCTGAATGGAGGGTAGCTCTTACAGAAGTAGCAAATCTGTCCGGATGGACTTATGTAGACGGGTATATATGCTGATCGAACTTTAAATTTTGTAGAAGCTGGCTTAGTTATTTTATCAACTTAAATAATTATTAGGGTACGTAACATTGCATGCATGTACGTTGCAACTTACTGTTGATTGATCATGTAATTCGATCAATTCCTTTATATTTTTCCACATTGATTGACAGGTATGAATCTGAGTTCATCGAGAAGATTGTGAAAGAGATATTAGATGTGGTTCGCTTGGATCATCAGAACGAGCAAAAAGACCGGACCGGCATCGACGACCAAAAGAAGAATGTTGATGCAGCAGACATGTACCACCAAGAAACCGTTGATATTCAGAAAAGAATGGAAGACGCCTACGGGCGGGAGTTAATTGAAGCTCAGGAGAAGGCTAAAAGTAATGCACTAGCTGTTTTCAACCAGGGGTTAATGGAGTCCAAGCAGAACATATTGGCCATCTACGAGAAGGCCTTGTCCGACGCCGAGAAGAATATAAATGCGGATAGCAGCCTCATGGATCTTGCATCGTTTCAGGCATTAAGGTTGCAAACCATAGAGTTTCGCAAAACATTCACACCAGCTGATCGGAAATCTGCGTAGTGTAGGGTTCTCTCTCCTTCTGGCACGTGTTGTGATCGATCAATGTGTGTCATCCATCTATATTAAGCTTATGATCGAGGAAATTTTCCTGTCGCTTTCTTTCATATTTGACTTTTATATATCCAGTGTACGTGAGATGATCATAGACTTGATCTTGTTTTAATAAAGAGGACTAATAGAACGTTTTGGTTGCTTACAAAGTTGCAATACAACGCTGAATTCGGCTATGGAATAATGCAATTCCTTTCGAAAAGCTCAATGCAAGTAACCCTTATTAAATTTTCAAATATGGCCGTAGCTCAAAAGTCACGGATAAGGTAACGTACGTAGTAAATTGGTACAGTAGCTGTCGATCTCCTCCCTCATTCCCATTCCGATCTCTCTTCTCCTTCTTGCTTAGACAATATATATAAACACCACATTCTTTTGGGCTTCGCCTCCTCTCTCTCGTGAGGCACGGTCGATTTTGTGGTCTACGTTGCAAGACGTTTTGCGACGGAGATGAAGTTGTTGCACATGGCGGTACGTAATATTGCCAGAGTTTGGTCGATCGAAAATTCTATAGTGCTCCAGGGTATAAAATACTCTCCAGTTTTGAAGCGTTAGATAATTTTTGCAGTCCACACTTTTGGAGAAATGAAGTGATCTAACGTTCCAAAATTAGAGAATTTTTATACTCCGAAATACTATAAAACACCCTGTTTATTTGCTGATTTTAAAAATCGACATATCAGAGACACGAGGTGTGAAAAATGCCAAAAAGGGCCTTGGTTCTTCCGATGCTTATGTAATGATCTTGATCATTTTGCTATAGAAATACTAAAATAGAGGGCTAGAGCTCATGTTAACTCTTTGGCGGATTGGACTTGGTCTTTTAGTCTCTCTCTTCTTTTTTGGAATTATTAAGCTCACATCACATGGTAAGTTCGTATATATCATGAGATGCTTAGGGATCAATATATAGGATGGCATCACCAATAGTCCAATACCCCAACTCTTAATCAGAGTTCTAGCTATCTAGATTAGTTGTCTGAAATGCAGGGAGCCTCTTCTTCCTCTACCTCATCGAGACATGATGTGTTTTTGAGTTTTAGAGGTGAGGATACACGCTCTGGCTTTACATATAATCTGTACAAGGCTTTAGAAAGAGAGAAAGTTAAGGCCTTTTTTGACGATCTGATGCTCAAGCGAGGAGAAAATATATCCTCAGCCCTTCTTCGTGCAATTGAAGTTTCAAAAGTTTCTGTGGTGATATGCTCTCAAAACTACAGTTCGTTAAGTTGGTGTCTGGCTGAACTTGTTAAGATTCTTCATTGTCAAAAACAAGTGAGCAAGTTGTTATACCAGTTTTCTATAAGGTAGATCCATCACATGTACGACATCAATCTGGAAGCTTCGGCCAGGCCTTTGATGGGTTGAGATACAACATGAACAAGGTCCCTGAATGGAAAGCAGCCCTCGCAGAACTGGCAATTCTGTCCGGATTGACTTATATGGATGGGTAAGTTGATTTTAAACATTTCAGAAGCTGGCGTAGTTATATTATCACGTTATCTAGGATCTATGTGTTTGGAAATGTTGATTGATCATGTACTTCGGTTTCCGTATAGTTTAGGCCTATCAATGGAGCGGAGTCCGACCAGATCAACTTAGATCCGGATCCGTTTAAGATGACCAAAATCCTAGATCCGATATGTCCCGTTTATCCGGAGGATCTTTAATAATCAAATTCGGATTCAACGGACTGGAATAACGGATCTTCGGGGCGGATTTAGATATATCGGATGGATTAAATTCACCCGTGGTACCCAGACTCTTGGTGCTATACCAAAAGGGGTCCCGAACTTTAAAACCTATCAGAATGATACTTAAGTTTTAAAATTGTATTACCGTTCCGTCAAATTTGATGATGTGACATTTTTGTTGGTAAACAAGGGATAATTTAATCAATTAAAATCTGTTATAACTTAATGAATAACAATATGATACCCAAATTTAGTTACAATATCAATGTCATCCCCAAAAAATTTGGTGAAAAAACTTTCGCCAGAGCACACCGTGAACAACCACCACCGGTGGGGCTAAGGCGGTGCTACCTCTATATTCTGCATCCATAAATGACTCTTTTTCATTTTTTGTTTTTTAAAAAAATATATATTTTCCTCTCTCTCTCTCTCTCTCTTTCTCTCTGTAATGACCCGAACTTATATTAGCGAGTTAATACCAAAGATATCGTAACCTTAGATCTAACAAAAATGAAACACATATCAACGAAATCCAAAACAAAATCATTAACGAGAATCATAGATCAAACCCTAACTAAACCTCTCTCTCTCTCTCTCTTTCTCTGTAACGACTCGAACTTATATTAGCGAGTTAATACCAAAGATATCCTAACCTTAGATCTAACAAAAATGCAACACATATCAACGAAATTCAAAACAAAACCATAACGAGAATCATAGATCAAACCCTAACGCAAGCCAAGCTTTAGAGAGAGAGAGAGAGAGAGAGAGAGATAGATAGATAGATAGATAGATAGATAGAGAGAGAGATAGAGAGAGAGAACATAATTTATAGAGGAAATTATTTCGAGATTATTGATACTTCCATTGAATTTTTCAGAAGTTTGAGCTAATTTCTACGAATTTAAAAAGTTTATTGTAAACAGTAATTGAATAGAAAATTGATATACAACTAGTTGAATTTTTGTGGACCGTTTGATCTTCCTTAGATTAAATTTGAACCATCCATTTGATAGTAGTTACTTTAGAAATCCACCTAGTAGTGGTAAAACCTTAGCCGTATGGGTTGTTCTCTTCGTCGAGGAGAATCTCGATGGAGGCATCGCCGGTTCACTTCATTGGCGACAAGCAATCTTCGACCATGTTTTTGGTTGGGTTTTGAAGCTCTTGTTCTTCACTTTCCTTTTCCTCAATCAATTTCACCCCACAATGCACAGAGAGAGTGAAACGATGAGAGAGAGACATTTAGGTTTTGTCGAATCTCTGTCACCGTCAATGGTGGTGATTTAGTTAGAAATAGGTATTGCGATGATCTACGCATTTTAGGCGTATTAATTAATATATTTTCTCTACATTTTTACTTTGATAATTGCTTTGTTTTATTAGTTTTAACTTATTTTGTTAATCTCAGGTGTTGACCAAAAGAGACGGAGTAAAAGAGTCTACAAGCATGCAAAACGCAGCAAAATAATGGAGACAAGAAATTGGTTCAAAATTCCAAGGAAGAAAGAAGAAAAATTGAAGAGAAAATGAAATCATTTGTTGACTAGGAAAACCTTTCCTATGTTGGCTAGAATTTTGAAAGCTTTCGGAAGGATCTTGAAGAAGAACAAAAGAAAATGGACCAAATTAATTAGAAGACCATTTGAAAAGTCCAAACTTGAAGAACAAGACATGCAATTTCGTGGAGAACAAGTTATGGCAAGAAGAGGATTCCTAATACTTAAAGAAGAAGGAAATCTGAAGCTACAGGACAGCAGACTTCGACAGGCTGTAGAAAATGCGTATCAACTCCGATTGAGGCAATCAAAGAAGATATTTTATTTCCCATGGAAAGAGCTTTCCAATGCCGTAAGAATCATGCAATTCGAATATGTATAACTTAGGAAAATCGCATTTTACTACAGGAGGTCAGATTTCTCCGAAATTAATGTGGACTTCTTGTTATGGTAGGAAACAACCTACCCTTCTCCTATATAAAGGGGAGCTCGGCCTCAAAGCAGATCATCACTCATTCCTACGCCTATGCTCTGCCAAATACTCTTCTCCTCCCCACAAATTAAGCCGACATCCTCGAGAAGTCGACTACGCCATCAAATTGCCGCATCTCTTCTTCCACCGACGTATAGGGGATTCCGAGCGTCTTCCACCAAAGAAATCTAGTGCTCTTGAGTAGCCTTAGGAGATTCCGTAGCTATAAAAGTGTAACCATGATCTCTTTACTCCATAGTCTCCTTTTGTGTACTAAACTTGGTTGTGTGTGTCAGATGATTTTATTTGGTTTCATGAATTATATGTCTTTCAATAAATCTTCCATGTGTTTTATTACTTTTATTCAAAACTTACGTGTGTATTTAGTTCTTAATGCTTTGATCTTAGATATAGGGGATTATGAGTCTAAATCAATGGTGTATAGGGGATTCCGAGCACAAAATATGAAATATGCATGTGTTTTGAGAATTTGAGTGATAGAATTTCGTAGGTTGTTGAGAGATGTATATATGCCATGTTTGAGTGAAGGTAAGGAATAAGTTGATCACTTGTATATAATTAATTAAGTTTTCTTTTTGTTTCAAAACGTGGTATGTGTTTTAGGGTCTTCTATGTGTTTGCTTGTCTATGAGTCAATGCATGTTACAGTCCTAGGATTATGTGCTATGTTTGAGACGTTTTTAGTAAATAAATTAGGTAATTAAAAATAACTCTTGATACCCCCCTTTTTACTATACAAGAATTGCATGCACCCTTCAAACCCCGGTTTAGAACGATGCCCTACTTATCAATGCTACATCTACATAAAAAGGGTTTAAATTGCATATGGTTGAATTATGTGTTAAGTGTTTATTTGATGCGTGTTTTGGTCGTATCATGCGACCATGAGGGTTTTGATCTTCATCAGTCTAGAAGTTGAACACCATTAGTCTTGCGGTGCAACTCAGCTTGTGGATGATGGATGATTGACGCCAGAATAGGGAAAGCCCAACTCGGGAGCTTGCGAGAGAGAGAGAGAGATAGAGAGAGAGAGAGAGAGAGAGAGAGAGAGAGAGAGAGGAAATTATTTCGAGATTATTGATACTTCCATTGAATTTTTCATAGGTTTGAGTTAATTTCTACGAATTTTAAAAATATATTATAAAAAATAATTAAATAGAAAATCAATCTACTACTAGTTGAATTTTTGTGGACCGTTTGATCTTCTTTAGATTAAATCTGAACCATCCATTTGATATTACTTTAGAAATCCACCTGGCTGTGGTAAAACCCCAGCCATACGGGTTGTTCTCCACGTCGAGGAGAATCTCGACGGAGGCGTTTTCGGTTCACTTCATCTCCGACAGGCGATCTCCGACAATGTTTTTGGTCTGGTTTTGAAGCTCTTGTTCTTCACTTTCCTTTTCCTCGATCAACTTCACCCCATAATTCACAGAGAGAGTGAAACGATGAGAGAGAGACATGTTGGTTTCGTCGAATCTTTGTCGCCGTCGACGGTGGTAATTTAGTTTGAAATAGGTATTGCGACCATGAGGGTTTTGATCTCTATCAATCCAAGAGTCGAACGCCACTAGTCTTGCGGCGTAACTCAGCTTGTGGATGATACACGATCGACACCAGAATAGGGAAAGCCCAGCTCGGGAGCTTGCGTCCCTTACTGCTACTATAGATAGATAGAGAGAGAGAGAGAGAGAGAGAGAGAGAGAGAGAGAACAATAAAATATAAAATAATGGCAGTATTGTCTTTTTTACTCTAACTTCAAAAAAATGCCACATCATCAAATTTGACGGAGTATGAACGGAAAATTGACGCAGGTATCACGGTAATACGAATTTAAATTTTGGGTACCATTTTAATAGGTTTTAAAGTTTGGGACTCCTTTTGGTATATCACTAATTACAAGAGTTTGGGTAACACAGGTGAATTTAATCCATGCATATCGGATGTATTAATCAATTTGCTATGTACTAAATTTATTTCGCTCATCTATATGCTAGCTAATTAGCTATATGTCACATGATCCTGTTACATAACCAAAATATTTCATACTAGAATGACAAGAATAATAAAACTTTAATTTTCTTTAAGAAACTTAACAATAAACAAAATATTTTGAGTTACCAATCCATTAATTGATTAATGCTTTTATTTTTATATAATTTTGATAAAGAAATTTAGATTATTTATTTTTAAAAGGGATTTTTAGAGTAATTTTTCTTTTATATATAAAAATTATATTGAACAAGTTAAATATATAATCAAGTCGCATACTTAATGGATCGACTCGAGTATTATTCGGATTTGACCTATCAACTCAACAGATCAACGAATCCGAGTCACAAACAGATCCAAAACTAGATTCAAATCTGTTTAATATGAACATGTCTGAAGCGGATCTGAGATCAAAATCCGCTAATTAACAATAGACGGGAGTAGAATAGTATCTTTAGGGAGAATTCAATGCTTCCATTTATCCCAATTTTGGGGTAATATAGCTTTACAAGTGGTTTCCCAAAAGAAAAAGATATTTACACGATCCTATCATATCTACAAAAGTTAATTCTAATTACAATTTGAATATTATTTCCAGCACTCTTTTTCAAGTTGGTGCCTAGATGTCAATCATGCCCAACTTGTCAATCCATCTTGTGAATGCTTGGTGTGACAACCCCTTAGTGAATACATCCACTAATTGTTGTCCAGAAGCTACAAAGGAAAAAGATATATCCTTCTTATCAAGGTTATCTCTGATGAAATGTCGATCGATCTCCACATGCTTGGTTCTATCACGCTGTACAGGATTATGAGCTATCTCAATTGCACCAGTATTGTGACAATGCAAATTCATGGCCTTATGAAGCTGGAAGCCTAACTCTTTCAATACATTCCTGATCCATAATAGTTCACACACTGTATTTGTAATTCCACAGTATTTAGCTTTAGCGCTAGAGTGAGCAATCACATTTTACTTCTTACTATGCTAAGTTACTAACCTTCCACCAATAAAAGTGAAGTATCCGGAAGTAAACACCCTATTAGTTTTGTCACCCACCCAATCTGCATCAGTATAGCCTGTAACTCTAAACTCACAATTCTTTGAAAACAGTAGGTCTTTACCATATGCAGACTTCAAATATCTGATCTTTACTAGGTGTAGACTTTAAATATCTGAGAATGCACATCACAACATTCATATGTTCTTCACTTGGATTATGTATGAGCTGACTAACAACACTTACATCATATACAATATCAGGTCTAGTATGTGACAAATAGATAAATCTTCCTACTAATATCGGATACCTGCCCTTGTTTGTTGGAACTTAACCAGGACACAACTCCAATTTGTGATGCATCTCAATATGAGTATTAGCAGGTTTACAATCCAACATTCCTGTTTCAGTAAGAAGATCAAGCAATACGAGATATTGCTTCATAAGAAGGTTGAACTTTAGTTGATGATACTTCAGCTTATGTATTCGATGAGTTGAGTATATTGTTCGACGGGTTGAAGGACATATTCTATCCAATTTTGGTTCCATTCTTCGACGGGTCGAGGATGTTGCTTGATGGGTCAAAGGTGTCTTTCGGGTTTGCTCCAAGTGTAGATCTCGACAGGTCGAGAGCGTCCTTCTATTTTGTTCCGGGTACTTTGTTCGACGGGTTGAGAGTAATGCTCGACAGGTCGAACGGAGCTCCAGTGCAATTTTCTGAGCAATTTTCATCTTCAAATCTCCTTTCTAAACTCTCTAATCCTTCAAACTCGGTCAAATTCAGAGGATTTTCTTCACATACTCTATTCTCCTCCTGAAGAAAAGACTCTGACACTCCCCATGAGTAATAAGGTTCAAATTCAAGGAAAGAAACATCCAAAGAACACATGCATTTTATTCAAATCTGGATGATAATAACGATAGCCTTTTTGGAACTCAGCATATCCAACAAAGACACACTTCACATCACATGGATCAATTTTGCCTCTCAATTATTTTTTGATATGAACATACACTGTACACCCAAAAATTGTTGGCTCCAGATTTGGCAAAGATGGTACATTTAGCAATTGATGCAACTTCTGTTAAGGATTTTGAAACTCAATGACACAGGAAGGAGTGCGATTGATCAAGTATGCAACAGAACGAACAACTTCTCCCAAGTTTTATTTCACATTCATACCAAAAAGAGAGGCTCGAACGACTTCCATTAATTGTTTATTCTTCCTTTCAGTTAATCCATTATGTTGAGGAGTATACGAAATTGAAGTCTGGTGTTGGATTTCATGAGAGATCAAGAATGCAGACATCTCACCATTCACATATTCTCCACCATTGTCGGGTTGAAGTACTCGAATTTGCTGTTAATACTGAGTTGTCACAATCTTATGAAATTCAGTAAATCTGAAATACACTTCATTCTTGTGCTTCATCAAGGAGACCCAAGTGGATTTGTAGTGGTTTATTACTACGGTTCAGATCATTGAATCCAATGTAGTCACTTATAATAACTCTGCCTCATATAAGCTTTTGCATTATGATGATCAAGTATTGAGAAATTTTCACGGTCATTGATTTTTTTAAGAGCCAAGAAGTGGGAATATCTATACTCATCGGTGTAATAACCGGAGGTTTCATACCACACCCCATAAAATTGTGACTAACTCAGAGTCACAAAATGTCGCCTTACCTTTTTTTCATGTATACCATGACTCCTCCAAGACCGTCACTGTTGTTTAAACTTTGAGGAAGGAGATTAAATCCCATTTTCACTCATACCTGCAATAATCCATAGGAACTAGAACCAATATAAAAATTCATGATTTTGAAACTTAAATTTAGACCTAGATCTAGAGTATTGCGGTAATTAAGTTTTTCAACCTAATTTCTAAATCGAAGAAAGTTAGTTGATTTACCTCGAGGGTGTTATGCTCGGTATGAAAACTTCGCTAAAAAGAAGTTTGAAGAGAAAGTAGCTAGAATTCTGGCAACGATGAAGGTGCTCAGGCGGCAGTGCTCAGGCGATATAAGGGAATCCGGCGGTAGAGGGTTTTCTGTCTAGGGATTTAGGGGTTTGAGTTGACTATCAACTTAAGAACTGCTGATAACGTGTTGAAAAAAAAATAGATACGCAAATCATTAAATCTGAAACTGTATTTTATTCATTGATAAATGACCTCAAATAGGTATTACAATTTGATACAATAAATCTCTCGATAAATCAGAGATTGAGAGAAACTCTACTTCTATTTTAATTAGAACAAGATATACATTACTGAAATATCAAAAATATTATTTTTTTAAATAAATTTTAATTACAATAAGAATATTATTTCTAACAACAGGTCTAATAATGTTCCACATCAATCGACAAGTATAAATATGAGTTCATCGAGAAGATTGTGAAAGAAATATTATATGCGGTTGGCCTGGATCATCAAAAGAAGAAAGAAAATCCACTTATCGGTCGAAAGGAGATATTAGATCTGGTTGACCGTATCGGCCTTGACGACCAAAAGAAGAATGTTGATGCAGCAGACATGCACGACGACCGAAAATCCAGTGATATTCAGAAAATGAAAAGCCTCAACACCCAAGCACCAGGTTTGTGGCTATTGGCACGTTCTGAGTTTTCATTTCCTGTTCGGCCCCTCTTCAATACATAATCACAAGTCTATAATCTATATATTTACAGGAGAACCAGGAACTTCTGCTCAAATGTATTTCGCAAGGTTTTATTAGGGGAAGACCTATTGGTGCTTGTGTCATATACAAGTGTCTTCTTCACGAGCAGTTCTTGGGTAGAGTCGCCGTGCCACGTGTTTTTTAGGCCAGTCAATAGCATAGAGCAGAAAAGGGTAGTTTTGGATTTTTGCTCTTGCTTAATAAGAGCATATGCACCCATTGCTTAAACAATTGCTCAAGCAGTTCTGGCAGTTTGACTTTTCTGAACTGCTTGAGCAGTTTCAAAAAATAATGCAGCCTGCTTGAGTAGTTACTATTCAAGTGATCAATGAGAAAGCGACATATGTTCTATCCGAATTGTAATTTCGACAAAATAATTGAAGCCGATTGTCGACGAGATTTCCTGTAACGATCCGGACTTCGTTTAAACACTTATGCTAGGGTATTTAGGTTTTTGTTACGAGCTTGTGGAAGTTGCGGAAATTGGTTTTGATATTCCGAATTTTCCAGAATTTTGTTGCTAAATGTGAGATTATTCCGGGACCGTTGGATTGATCTTGGCCATTTTGGGCCATTGATTTATTTTTGGTCCAATTTCCTTCTTCACCTTGGGCTTGGCCCGGTTAACTTCACTTTTCTTTTTATTCATTTTCTTCTCGTGAGCTTGGTTGGTAAGAGAGAGAGTGAGGGAGTAACCGTGGTGGTGAGTGGCTCACTGGAGGACTTCCCGGCCGGCCTCAAGGTGGTGGTCCTAAGGTAAGGAAATGGGTGGTGCTGTTTTTGTTGTTTGTGGTGTTGTGTTTGTGTGATTTGCAGTTTGGTAAGGAGTGGAAACCGGTGGGTTTCCTCCGGACTTAGCCGTCGTGTGTGATTGTAGTCTGGCGGGTTCTTGGACCTCGAAATGGGGCGGGTCTTGGAGCCTTGGCGTAAGGGAAGGAATTAGGAGTGTTGTGGTGTCTCGGGGTGGCTCACCGGCGCCGGAAAACACCACGAAAGTTCCCCGGATTGAGGTGGGCTCCGTCAGCTGACGTCACCCACGTGTTGTGGGGCAACCAGCTGGCCGAGCATCAACTCAACCCAGAACTGCTCGAGCTCGAGCTCGAGCTCGAGCTCCGTTGACCTCCGTCCTGCTTGAGCAGCTCCCATGTGGTGCATCTTCGATTTCTCCCCTGCTCGAGCACCACCGACGGGGCCCTCCACCAGCTCGAGCAGTTCGCCGGTTTGCTCAAGCACGGTGCATATGCTCTAAGGACAGTTTGGGGTATGAGTTTTAAATTTTGAGCTCTCTAATTGACTGACCCTATTTTTCCTAGCAACCGGTATCCCTACCGAATTGGCCCTTCTTCACTGGAGATCAGTTGAAATGGAAAGGACTGGCAGTTTTGACCGTGTTATTCAAACAGTAGCTTCAGCCATAGAGGCAAGCCGCTTATGTGGTTTTAACTTTCAAGCTATATATCCAAACCTGACAATAGCCATATTTTCTTAATCTCATAAGTAAAAACACATATGCGCATAACTCTATCGCATGTAATGGTGCTGGGATATTTTCTCATGACAGGTACAAGACAATCTCGACACATTAGCCTACTGGTTATCTAATATCTCAACTTTGTTGTTGTTAATCCGACATACTATAAGTGGATCATTTAGCTTGACACCACAACGGAGGAGAACATCATCATCAGCATCTCTTTTTGCATGCAAGGATGTCTCAGGTAATTAATTTGAAGCAATTACAGTTGCATATTGTATGTATATTTCTCTTCTTCTTTTTTGCAACTTCGTAGGATTATACTGTTGATTATCCATATATTTCAATCCATGCATGCATCTTTTTATCATCAATCTTAGGGTCCTCGTGCCTCTCCGGAAAGTGGTGCGGCAGTCTCGGTTCTTAATGGTCGAGGAGGAGTTGGTACGATGGATGGCTTACGGCAAGTTAAGGCCAAGTATTCAGCATTATTGTTTAGGCAACAGCTTACCGACTTCCTTGAGAAGATATATGGAATTACGAGAGACAATTAAAAGAAAGAGATATCACCATTACTCGGATGTATCATACAGGCAAGTTGACTTGATTTTCTGCGTTCTGCTACAATTGGCTTTTATGTAGTTAGAAAGAGATTAAAATCTTAAAATTGTTAGTGTTCTATATATATATTGATAATAAGAGTACGTGCTTCTTGTATAGTAGGAGATTACAAAATTGAGAAACTAGTTCACAAAGTACATGCACTAACTGGTACATGGTAGAGTCATTCTACAATGTGTAGAACATAAATATGCAGTAATTTACAGTATAGTTTTTTTAATGCACTACTCATTTAAACATAACACGCACTACAAGAAAAATGGTCTTAGACATCGGTCAGAAAAAATAACGATGTAAAATGATTATTTTAACATCGGATTGTGAAAAAGCGATGTCTTTGTGTAATATAGACATCGCTTTGCATACTCGACAAATGTCTATATTTTTTTGCTAAAAATTAAAAAACACGAAAAAAACTAAGTTAAGAAACTTTGTATGTGGTAACCAAATCTCAAAACACGCGAACTATAAAGCCACTCGACCTCTCTCTCTCTCTCTCTCTCTCTCTCTCGGCCTTCTTCTTTTTCTAGCCATCGTTGAATCTAGCCGGAAAGTATAATGGCGTTCGGAGTTGAGTTGCTGTGAATTGAAGGTATCACGAGTTAGGTTTAAGTAGAGCGAGTGGTAGCATCATTGTTGCTCGTGGAAAATCTAGATATCGATGAAGAAACTGAGAATTTAGGGTTATATGAAATCGAGATTATGAGTGTAAAGGTCCAGACCCCCCCCCCTCTCTCTCTCTCTCTCTCTCTCTCTCTCTCTCTCTCTCTCTCTCTCTCTCTCTCTCTCTCTCTCTCTCTCTCTCTCTCTTTCAAGCTTGGCTTGTGTTAGGGTTTGATCTATGATTCTCGTTAATGGTTTTGTTTCGGATTTCGTTGATATGTGTTGCATTTTTGTTAGATCTAAGGTTACAATATCTTTGGTATTAATCAGTTTAAGTGTTCGATTTGACTTCGATTCAACTTCCATGATAGTGAGTTTCTGGTTTGAATTTATACAATTTGAATCTATGACTTGTTTGTTTACCACTGTAAACTTTCGTCGATTTTGGGTCGTGATAGGGAGATTCAAGTTCCCGGATAGTGATTGTCTGCAAAAATGTCGCCAACCAACTCTACATGTAAGGTTTGATTTTGGGTCTTAAGTCTATTATCATGCGTGTAATTTTGATTTGTGATTGTTATGAGTTGTTTTCTATATATCTAATTTTGGGATATGCTAATTTTGAATGATTTGACAGAAGCAAGTTTGTATGAATGTGAATGGATCTCCTCTGTACTTGATGAACATATGACTAAGATATGTTTGCCTTGATTTTTGTTGTTAGAAACTTGGGTGTTCGAGTTACTTAAGATAATGAGAAGAAGATTTTTGAGTTGCATTATATATTTTATGAGCTCCTAGACTACTTGCTAGTTGCTACTCTGGCGAGAGGTATTCAAATATTAAGTTTACAGTTTGACGACAGAGGAAAATCATACCATTGAGTGGACCATGCGATTAAGAGTTGCTCTATTCATCGCTGAAGCACTGGATTATTGCAGTGCTGAAGGCCGACCATTGTACCATGACTTGAATGCGTACAAGGTTCTCTTTGATGAGGTGCAGTCTCAAATTTGTTATCCCTAACTTGTATATGTAATTTTCTTTAGTGATGTTATGGATTTTGCAGAATGGTGATCCTCGGCTTTCTTATTTTGGGTTGATGAAAAACAGTAGGAATGAGAAAAGTTACAGCACTAATCTTGTCTATACACCTCCTGAATATCTAAAAAATAGTTTTTCTTCTACTGGACTTCATTAACAAAGTATGTTCTAGTTGTAATCACTTTGGAAAGAAATCATGAACAAATATAGTGTGTGTTGCAGGAAGGGTAACTCCAGAAAGTGTTATCTTCAGCTTTGGGACTGTCCTTTTAGATCTTCTCAGTGGGAAACACATCCCTCCAAGTCATGTAAATGTTTCACAATGGCGTGCGCTTGTTTTCTGTCACTTAGTTTGGAAAGAACATATTCATGTATTGTATATGTAATAGCCGAAGAGTTTGTTAAAATGCATCTTTCTCAAAGATGGTTAGTAAAAATACAGGGGTCTCCTAGGTTTTCTCTAATGTATGGTAAAGAATAGAATTGAATATAGATCACTCATAGTTGGACATAGAAGCTGACTTCTCTTATAGCCAACTGATAGTTTTTGGTTGGAAAGGCCAATGATGGGAAGAAGAAAGAAGGTGGCTGAGGGAAGAAAGCAACACCAACTCTCACTTTAATGCTTTAATCATGGGAAGAAAGGCCAAGGTATAATAACATTGTGACCCTTTTAAGTTCTTTGTTTGATTGGATTGGATTATCTGTGGTATTTATAAATTATTATTTATCTATTTATGATGTTTAGGCTGCTTGTGGTTTGACAAACAAATCAAAAGAATAGCTTTTCTGACCTATATAATTATAGATATTTGCATTCTACTATTTGCAAGTATGATTTCCATTGTATGATTTGTATATCTAGAGTCTTGAAACAACAATGCCTGCTAAGTTAATGTACTAGAAAGAAAGTTAGAAACGTCGCAAACCAGTGTTTATGATTCTAGTAAGCTTTCTCATGAAACAAATTTTTGACTACTTAGTGCAGTAATTAACGTGTGCCTAGACCATATAACATAGTAGAACATGAAGCAGTAGCAGCAAGGTAATAAAAGCATGCTTTGATGATTACCGTTGTACAATTTTTGGACTGATGGTGAGCCTCCTTGGCTAGTTGATGTTGTTCTTATTTCATTTTCATTTTAGTTTTAGTGAGCTGATGTGTCCTATTTTAGTTTTCTGATATTCATTTTATATATACTATATATCTATATTCGACTTTAACATCTGAAAGTTTTTTCTCTTTATGGACATTCTTTAATTTATTCTGTAACAGTGACTGTTCCAAGGTGCTGGTGAGTGATAGGCCAGGTAAACACCTATTCAAAGATACCTTATTTCAACCAAGACATATCACTATACTTGTCACTAATAAGAGTTATCGAACACGAGGAGTTGGTGACACTAAATCCTAACACTAAACTACAATGCTGACAGACTCGACTACAGTACACTAATGACACTACCAACCTAACCTAGACTGACTCAAATACTACGAAATTTTGACATAATAAACTAGACACAGTGGTGGAAAACCACACAAAATTTTAGGGTATACGAAGTTGATTTGAGTACCTAACTAAATCGGCTAAACAACAGCTAATGCAGAAAATAAATGCTGAAAGTAAAATGCTTATGAATGCAAATGATTTTAAAACTATATGATTAAAGAGTTAAGAGGAATGCAATTCACCACTGCCATTCCATCTACCTAACACATACTTAACCTAATGCACATATCCAATGAATGAAAGTTCCCAGGAAGAGTTGATCGTTACAACCACATCCTATTACTTAATCCTTATGCCTATGTAGGTTTGTCATGGATCTCCCATACATCTATCCCTCTATTGAACCTATAGTCATGGACCCCAAGATTACAAAGAAGAAAGGATTAAATTCTAGAAAAGGTTTGAGAATCTACAAGGGTTCATAGGTACACTATAGGCGTGTTCTGCTAGACCTATGGACTTCAATCTCCTGACGGTAAAATCATTGTATCACTATAGAGAATCCGGTGGAAGAAATTATCTTCAGTCGCCCGTATCTCATGAAAATAGAATCATAGCATGCATACTAAGTTGCGCACCAAAGCAAACATTCAAGAACTCAAACTGTGATCATTCAGAGAAAAAAACCTCATTCAAAGAACACGTAAAATTAGGTTAAGATGTATGAATTAGAAAAACTTCATGTACGGGGCCTCAAGCAACCCATTAACAATGAGTTTAGCTACTATAAGTCATAAAGAAATAATTAAAACAAATCATAAAGTTGAAACAAACAAACTAGATGAAGAAGAGTTCTGGACGGCCAGAATTCGACCGGTCGAAATATCCCTTGACCCGTCGAACCGAGACTGCTTGGAATCCTCTCGTTGGCTGCTCTCTCCCTTTGCACGAATTATTTATCTAAAATCTCATTCTCCCTTCTAAAACCTAAAAATAAATTTATATACTTCCTCTAATAGCTCTCCTAGAGTCCACGTTGGAATAGGCTTCTATAATTGCACATAACTCTTTCTTTCTTTCCGTATTGGGTTAGGAATCCTTCTTTTGTTTCCTTTTTTTTTATTTCTCCACAAAACCTATTAAAACAATAAACTTAATTAAATCACTCAATTAATAATAATAAACTAAATATAAGGACCAAATTAAATACCGAATAGACGCATAAATATGCGACTATCAGTGAGCTTGCACTCAAAGGCTCCAAAGAACAAACTTCTGGGTGTGTTCAAGAAGTACCTAAGCATGAATAGTATTTCAACTTAACAACCTTACTCTTTACATTTAGCCACTTTAGATGTTCTACATGTCCATGAATGCTTGTTTTGCCTAAATACATGTTTGGTATTGAAGCTCTGATCTATATCATACTTGTCTTTTATTTCTTTCTGTTTTTATATATAAATTGTGTCAATTATTGATAGACTTATGTAGGAAAATCAATACCACCCTATCAAGATCTTGTTTACGTCAGGGAGGCAATTCGAGTACACAAAGGTACTGTAATGTTGATCATTTTTCTTTCTTCCTTCAACTATAAATTTGGACAAAAGTATGTGGAGAAGGTAGATTCAATCCAGTAATCCTAAATTAGTAGAGTTTTATTGCAGAATGTGTAGGCCTAATAGAAATGTGTTACTACTGCTTAATTAGGTTCAACCTAAAAGGTGCTATAAAGCTGGTGAAGAGCAGAAACAACGACTTAAGTACCTAGTAGTGTTTTCGGGCCCTGCACAGCTGTGTTGATTAGTATAGGGGTAGATTTTTTAGTGTTCACCTTAGATTTTGTAGCTATTGTTTGGGTTTGACATGAATGTTTTGAGTGAAATGTGTTGTAGATTTCATGGTTTCATTGTAGTAATTCATCTTGTACCTAAAATTTTGGTTTGAAACGAAAGTGTTCTTAGTTATGGTTGGTTTGTTTCTATAATGAGTGGAAACAAATAAACCGAGGTCAAGAAAAGGAAAATACATCAGTTTACAAGAAAAAAACTGATGTCACTCAAAGTAGTGCTCATCAGATTGTATGTTTGAAATTAACATAGACATCGCTTCTATAAAAAAAACTGATGTCTTTTGTTTGAGGGCCAATGTCTATGATTAACATAGACATTGGTTTGTAATTGGAATCAATGTTAAATTAGATAAATTTGCTACACGAATTTTATTTCAATAAGCATAACACACAAATATATGAAGATTGAGGATAGATACACAAGCAAAATGGTGACAATTTAAGGGCTAGTACATCGATTTTGATGTTATAACCGATGTTTGATATGTTGATAGACCGATTTGGCGACCGATCCAAACCGATGTCTATTTATTTTTTACATTAGACATCGCCCACATAGACATCGATTTGAAAAATTTTAGACATCGGTCCAGAACCGATGTCTATGACCCTTTTTCTAGTAGTGACGGTTGACATCGTGACAAGTGTCCCGCACACTTGTGTGCTACACACTATAGGTGCATTTGTACATGGTACCACAATCCCACTACCTCATATTTTCCCCCGGTCTCTCCTATCGCTCGTATCAGACTACCAGTCACCACTAACGTACTGATAGTACTAACTAAATATTGTCTACCATAATTAGGTACCTCAGAATAAAGCGCTAAGAACAACTCCAGCAGATTCCCTAAACATCCAATAATATAAAGATTTTTACCAAATGTCAACTCAGTAGATCACCTATATCCTTATCTAGTTTAGGAAATCCCTAAATTTTACATTTTCATCCCTTATTTCTATATCAAAGAGTAAGAATATAGGTAATAAAAATAAGAAAAAATGCAATTAATAATATCCTTATAAGTTGCAAAAATAAAAATAACAAACATATATTTAATCATTTTATTTGGTTAACCAATCAGGCACTGCAGATTTATACTATAAATTGTTTCCTTGTAAGTTCTGTGATACCTTCTCTTTTTTTGAAAACAAAGTGATGAAATTTCATTAATGTTTCATTGGAAAAACCCCAATGAGAGTAAGAGCCCCAAAAACTCCATCACAATGCAATAGAATAGGAAATTTGCAACTCAAACCTAAACCAGACATCGGTTAGGGTAAAGAGTACAATCCTGAAAAATAAAAGAAAATCTCCTAAATCGAACATACTTCTGCCTCCGCCACCAATGTATTGTACAACCATGATTTGCCGCACAATGCTTATAGAGACCAATATCAAGGAAAATATCCCAAGAGACCGATGCAAACATAATTCCAAGACACAATTCAAAACATAAACAATAATAAGATGAATGAGATCCATCACAGCAACATCCCTCTCTCCACCATCGCGACCAAGATGTACTAATGACCGTGACTCAGGATACATGATCCAGAGCATAAAGCATAAACAAGAACAAAAATAGTAACGATGGATAATGGAGGGGGGAAGGGGGTGTAATACCCATGCGTGAGCACCCATAATTGCAGAGATAAGTGACTTGCACTTTTCGATTACAATCATAACCATCCTCAGCCAAGCCTCTCATTTCATTGAGGTTGGGGATAGAGAAATCAAAACTGTTGTCGGGTTGTTTGATTTTTGAATTGGAAACAAGTGATACTGTTTGGCAATAAGAATGACTGAAAATAAATGAGGAACAAAGTCCTCCCGATCTGGACAATGTCAGCTATAAACCACAAAGGGTACAAAATCATACAAAGGTGAGAGGGAAGCAACACAAGCTTAATGAAGAACATGCACAACAAATATAGTTATACGACAACAATAAGTATCATCAGAAGCAAAGAAGCTAGTGTGCATCGCGTACCAAAAATTCTCACCCAGCTTTGCAGCAACCACATGATTGTCGCGATCTTCCAGGCCATCACAAACCCAAATCTTCGTCGGCAGACCGCCGACAAAGCCATAGAGCCACTTCCAAGCACGTTATATCCAAGTCCGATCAAGTCGAGCCTAAACTAACTTCATAGCCCCGACCCAAGCTCGCGACTTGTTGGAATCAAACAAATCAATTCTGTTTGACTCCACCACATATTGCGTCACCGAAAATTTGGTCCACTTCGTCGATAACCATCAACATCGCTGAGTTTTACTGCCACCTGATGGTTGAGAATTGATTGGTATTAACACATCCACACTGCTCCTTTTCCTTGAGACACTACCACCGCTAACCCAAAGCTTGCAGTCCTAGAAAAACATCTCATCCCGTCCGGCCGCACCCAACACACGTTGACGAGGCCGGATGGCCACCATCAATGATGGGCCGCCGAACGAGTGTATAAAATGAATTTTGGGAAAAACTATAGCGCGTACAAAGGCGCGTGTAAACCTAAATCTTGTTTTGTGATACCTTACACAAAATGTGTGCTAGGTTCTGGTGGGGGAGTAAGGGTGAGGATAAAATGATTCACTGGTTGTCATGGGAGAAGCTTTGTCTACCCAAGGAGAAGGAGGGATGAGATTTAAGGATCTCTATACTCATAACCTTGCTTTGTTAGCAGCTAGACTAATGAGAGTTAAATACTATCCACATGATGATTTTTGGACGAGTGAGCTTTTGGATAGTTCATCGATGTGTTGGCGTAGTATTTATGCATCAAAGGAATTGTTACAACAAGGTGTGACATGGCAGGTTGGGACTGGTGCTGAAATTAGGATTTGAGACGATCCATGGATCCTGAATGCCAGTTCGTTTAGACCACAAGCAGGCCCTACCCCAAGTCAAATGCTGGTGACCTTGGTATCAGAGTTGATACTTCCTGGAGAACGATGGGATGAGGAAAAGGTGAATCAGAGATTTGTACCATCAGATGCAAGTGATGTGCTTGCTATTCCACTTAGTCATAGACCTATATGGGATCGACTAGTTTGGCATAATGATCCTATATGTAGGTTTACTACAAGGAGTGCATACAATTTTTTTTTCTCGTGAAGACATGCAAGGGCTGGCACTTCAAATCCTGAAAGGAGTCGGAATATTTGGTGAGCTCTTTGGATGCTAATGTTATAGCGGAAGCAATTGAATGTAAGAACAAACACAGATTTACGTGGTTCACTAACGTACGTTAGCTACATCCACGGCAGAAGGAGAACAGATTTATTATCTTGAGGATACCAGATTACATAGTATCACACTAGGTTAGCCAACCTAGGATTACAGAACCAGAATATCTCTACCACACTAGATTAAGCCTAATCTACAGGATAGAATCAGATTTCATTCACACCTCTCTTAGCTAATAGCCTTGTATATATATAGCCTAACAGAGTCCTGAATACCAGAGGAATCCCAAACCCAAACGTCTGAGGAAACCTAAACCAGAATGACTGAGGAAATCCTTATTCCTTATGGAAACCTGAGTAGAAGTCCTGCTCACCAGAGACTCTAACTCTCCTCGCCAAAGACTGCTCGCCAAAGACTCTCTCGCCAGAGATTCTTCCTTGCGACCCTCCCGCCAAAGACATCTGTCTTAGCGAGACCTGCATACGCCGACGCCATACCAGATTCAAGGCATATTCTAACAAATCTCCACCTTGACTTGAATCCTCTCCCAGATAACCAGATGTACCAGAAGTACCAGATGTACCAGATTCTCCTCTGTCCCAGATGTTGTTCCTCCAAAGACAAACCCAGATGTTCCCTTCTCCCAGAGAAGGAACCCAGATGTTGTCCCTCCCAAAGAAGGACCCAGATGTTTCCTTCTCCCAGAGAAGGAACCCAGATGTTGCCCCCCAACGGGCAACTAACAGCTTCTAACATTCAGCAAGTCCAGACAATGTTGGAACTTGCTATGCGAAACCGGCTTGGTGAACATGTCTACTAGATTATCAGCAGTTCCACCTTGTTCACCCTGATCCTCTTCTCACTTCTCAGAAAATGATACCTGACATCGATGTGTTTAGTTCTCTCGTGATGAACTTGATCATTGGCTAAACAGATTACACTCAAACTATCACAATACATTATAGCCTGATCGTGATGTAGACTCAAGTCACTAACCAGTCCTTTCAACCAGATTCCCTCATTGGCTGCCTCTGTCAATGTCATGTACTCTGCTTCAGTTGTAGACAAAGTCACTGAATGCTGCAAAGTAGCCTTCCAACTAACAACAGACCCACCAAGAGTGAAAACATAACCAGTCATAGATCTTCTCGTGTCAACATCTCCAGCATAATCTGAATCTAAGTAACCAGTTACTAAACACCCTGTATCACCTCCATAAATGAGACCAACATCAGACGTACCTCTAAGGTAACGAAAAATCCTCTTCACAGCTTGCCAATGCTCATTTCCAAGTTCTCCCATAAACCTACTGACAACACTAACAACATGTGCAAGATCCGGTCTAGTGCAGACCATAGCATACATCAAGCTTCCTACTGCACTACCATAGGGAACTCGAGACATGTACTCCTTCTCCTGAGCAGATTTAGGTGCAAACACAGTAGACAAGTGAATGTTTGCTGCACTTGGAGTATCTAAGGATTTTGCTGTAGACATGCCAAACCTTGACAATATCTTCTGAATTCTGTGATAAGAACAGCCTCTTCTGACTCCTATCCCTGTAGATCTCCATTCGCAGAATTTTCCTAGTTGCACCCAAATCCTTTATCTCAAACTCAGCACTGAAAAGACCCTTCAACTTCTGAATCTCTGACTTGTCCTTTGCAGATATCAACATATCGTCTACATACATAACCAGATAAATGAGAGACTCATTTGAAACCTTGTTGTAGTAAACACAACAATCATACAGACTCCTGATATAGCCAATCTCCATCATATAGCTGTCAAACCTCTTGTACCACTGCCTCGGTGACTGTTTTAGTCCATATAAAGATTTCTTCAACTTACAAACATAATCTTCCTTTCCAGGAACTTGGAAACCCTCTGGCTGAGTCATGTATATCTCCTCCTCCAACTCTCCATGCAGAAAAGCTGTCTTTACATCTAGTTGCTCAAGTTCCAGATCCTGATGTGCAACTATGGCTAGTAGCACCCTGATAGATGTATATCTGACCACTGGTAAGAAAATCTCATTGTAGTCTACACCTTCTTCCTGATGAAACCCTCTTGCAACTACCTAAGCTTTATACTTGATACCCTCAGCAGGTGACATCCCTTCCTTCTTCTTGAAAATCCATTTGCAAGTAATAACCTTTCTCTCCTGAGGTCGCTTGGCCAAATCCCAAGTCTGATTCTTGTGAAGTGATTCCATCTTGTCTCCCATTGCAGCAAGCCATTGGGCAGACTCAGTACATGTAACTACTTCCTTGTAGGTGGATGGCTCTCGAGGATCCACCTCTTCAGCAATCTGAAGTGCATAAGCCACCATGTCCTCAAAACCATACCTTGTGGGCGGTTTCCCGAAGTTTGCTCTCCTCGACCGATTAAGAGACAAACCATGCTGGTTAACTACTAGTGGCTCTGATTCTGAATGTGAGTGTTGATCTCCTTGCTGTGGTTCACTCTCATCTTGAGTGACTTGCTGCTCCACCTATTTCTCAACACTACCATTCTCTGATACAACTATGGACTTCACAGTAGGGTTAAACATAGAATTTTTATCAAAGACTACGTTTCTACTGAGAATAACCCTCCACTCAGATGGAGACCAGATTCTATATCCTTTAACTCCATCTCCATAACCTACAAATACTCCCCTTCTAGCTCTTGGTTCAAGTTTACCCTCACTTACATGATAATAAACAGTGCAGCCAAAAGCCCTCAGATTTGAGTAATCAGCAGACTTCCAGACCACATCTTAAGAGGAGTCTTGAGATGTATACCAGTGTGAGGTCCACGATTTATCAGATAACAAGCTGTACTCACAGCTTCTGCCCAGAACCTCTTCTCTAGTCCAGCATTAGAGAGCATGCACCTAGCCCTCTCCAGAAGTGTCTGATTCATCCGTTCTGCCACACCATTCAGCTGCGGTGTGTCTCTGACTGTATGATACCTAGCAGTCCCTACATTCATGCAGAACTCATTAAAATCAGAACAGTAGAATTTCAGACCATTATCAGTTCGCAGCCTTTTGATCTTCTTCCCAGTTTGATTTTCAACCAACGCCTTCCACTGCTTGAAGTTCTTGAAAGCGTCACTTTTATGCTTCATCATAATCACCCAAGTCATTCTTGAGAAATCATCAATCATTGACACAAAATATCTGTGACCTCCTAAAGACTCAACGCGAGATGGACCCCAACAGTCTGAATGGATGTAATCAAGTGTGCCTTTTGTCTTGTGAATTACTTTTGGAAACTTGCTGCGATGTAATTTCCCGAACACACAATGTTCACAAAATCCAAGGTCCTTTACCTTGTGGCCACCAAGAAGATCTTCTTTAGCCAAAACTTGCATCCCTCGTTCACTCATATGACCAAGTCTCATGTGCCATAGCTTGGTCATATCCTCCTTGCGAACTTTCGATGATGCAACAGCAGCAGAACTCGATAGCGCAGATCCTTGTAGAATATACAAAGTACCCCGCTTGACACCTTTCAGAACCACATTAGAACCCTTGCAGACACGTAGAACTCCACCTTCTCCTTTGAAACTGAATTCCTTATTACCCAAATAACCCAGAGATATCAGATTCTTAGTCATGCGTAGAACATGCCTAACTTCGTTCAATGTACAAAATTTACCATCATGTGTCCGTAATTTAATTGAGCCCATTCCAACCACCTTGCAGGCAACATTGTTGGCCATGGAGACATCACCTCCATTTACCTGCACATAGGTTGAGAACCACTCCCTGTGCGGACATATATGATAAGACGCCCTAGAATCTAGAACCCACACATCATTGTGATGTGTATGTTCATCAGCAACTAGAGCCGTATCCTCTTCTGAATTGGTGTCATCTTCTGCTATAGCAGCGATACCTGATGATTTCTCTTGCTGCTTCCTGTTTGGACATTCTCTTTTCCAATGCCCCATTTCTTTACAGTAGTTACAAACATGGTTGGATTTAGGACCCTTGAAACTTGGCTTCTTGAATTTCTTCTTATCCGAGTTTCCATGTCCTTTACCTTCACTGATTACTAACCCAGTGATAGTCGCATATTTATGCGTCTATTTGGTATTTAATTTGTTCCCTATATTTATTATTGTTATTAATCGAGTTAATTAATTATGTTTATTAGTTTTTAGGTGTTTTGGAGATTAATGGAGAAAAGGAGATTAAATAATGTGTTTTGGAAGTTTCTTATCGAGGAACTGTCTGGCGAGGGAATATATGCAAGCTTGATGGGTTTAATGACTGCAATCATATATGCCTTGGCGAAGTGATTACGTATGTACTATGCCAGCGAAGTTGGAGAGAGAAATAGAGGAAGTTCGATGGCATAAGGAATTGTGGACTTGGAAATCAAATAGGAATAAATAAATAAAGAGTCCATTTGCATGTTGGAGAAGGAATCATGCACGTGATCAACTTGCTAGTCAATTGCCCTAGCTTAAACATATATATAAAGCAAGTGGGGGGCTGAAGTTACGTACGCACGGCTTGGGGGCTGAAATTCTTGGGAGGAGAAAGAGAGAAACAAGAAGAAACAAAAAAACAAAGGGAAGATCTCATGCAAGAAACCTAACCCGATTCCGTTGTCGTCAAGAGTTTATTCTTTTTCCTTTATTTTATTTATTTTTCATGAACTCTTTGATTTTATTATTTATGACTTTTAGTAGCTAAACTCATTGTTGAGGGGTTGCTTGAAGCCCCGTACATGAAGTCTTTTTAATACATACACTTTAATTTAGTTTTGCATATTTTATGAATGAGGTTTCTTTCTCTGAATGATCACCATATGAATTCTTGTATGTTTGCTTTGGTGCGCAACTTAGTATGCATGCTAGGGTTCTAGTTTCATGAGATACGGGCGACTGAAGATAATTTCTTCCACCAGATTCTCTATAGTGATACACCGATTTTACCGTCGGGAGATTGAAATCCATAGGTCTAGCGAGACACGCCCATAGTGTACTTGTGAACCCTTGTAGCTTCTCAAACCTTTTCTAGAACTTAATGCTTTCTTCTTTGTAAACCTTGGGGTCCATGACTATAGGTTCAATAGAGGGATAGATGTAGGGGAGGTCCATGACAAACCTGCATAGGCATAAGGATTAGGTAATAGGATATGGTTGTAACGATCAACTCTTCCTGGGAACTTTCATTCATTGGATATGTGCATTAGATTAAGTATGTGTTAGAAAGATGGAATGACGGTGGTGGATTGCATTCCTCTTAACTCTTTAATCATATAGTTTAAACTCATTTGCATTCATTAGCATATTTACTTTCTGCAATTTACTGATTTCTGCATTAGCTGTAACTTCGCCGATTTATTTCGGTAACCAAATCAACTCCGAATACCCTAAAATTTTGTGTGGTAGTCCACCACTGTGTCTAGTTTATTGTGTCAAAATATCGCTGCATTTGAGTCTGTCTAGCTTAGGTTCGATAGCCATTAGTGTACTGTAGTCGAGTCTGTCAGCATAGTAGTTTGTTAGGATTTAGTTTCATCAATTCCTCGAGTTCGATAACCCCTATTTATCTTACTACATTGATATATCCAGGTTGTGAATATGGTATCTTTGAGAGGTGTTAAACCGCCTTGTCACCCAGCAGCCTGATTATCTGAACCTGTACCAGTCGCCTTATGGCGCAGTTCTCTGGTATGAAGAGACAATCTTACCTCCTCAAGAGTCACTGTATCCCTTCCAACAATAAAGGATTGCACAAAGTTCTCATATGATAACGGTAAAGATACCAACAGAATTATAGCAGCATCCTCATCATCGATTTTAACATCGATATTACGTAATTCTAACATAATTGTGTTCAGCTGATCCAAGTGATCTCTCAGAGGTGCACCCTCTTGCATACGCAGACCAAACAGACGTTGCTTCAGAAGCAACTTGTTGGTTAAAGACTTCGTCATGTATAGACTCTCAAGCTTAAACCACAGACCAGATGCAGATTCTTCTTCTGCGATTTCGGTGATGATATCATCTGCAAGACACAACATGATTGTCGAGTGTGTCTTCTCCTCCATACTGGCCATCTTAGCGGATTCGGGACCCACTGTCTTCTTCATCAGTGGCGCCCACAACCCTTGTTGCTTTAACAAGGCACGCATCTTGATCTGCCATAAACTGAAACTGTTCCTCCCCGTGAATTTGTCGATCTTCACATTCACCCCAGACATCCTGAGCCTAAGCTCTGATACCAGTTTGTTATAGCGGAAGCAATTGAATGTAAGAACAAACACAGATTTACGTGGTTCACTAACGTGAGTTAGCTACATCCACGGCAGAAGGAGAACATGTTTATTATCTTGAGGATACCAGATTACATAGTATCACACTAGGTTAGCCAACCTAGGATTACAGAACCAGAATATTTCTACCACACTAGATTAAGCCTAATCTACAGGATAGAACCAGATTTCATTCACACCTCTCTTAGCTAATAACCTTGTATATATATAGCCTAACAGAGTCCTGAATACCAGAGGAATCCCAAACCCAAATGTCTGAGGAAACCTAAACCAGAATGACTGAGAAAATCCTTATTCCTTACGGAAACCTGAGTAGAAGTCCTGCTCACCAGAGACTCTAACTCTCCTCGCCAAAGACTGCTCGTCAAAGACTCTCTCGCCAGAGATTCTTCCTTGCGACCCTCTCGCCAAAGACATCTGTCTTAGCGAGACCTGCGTACGCCGACGCCATACCAAATTCAAGGCATATTCTAACAGCTAAAATATCAGGGAAGATCAAGGTCCACTTCTGGAAAGTTTGCAAAGGAATCCTACCAACTACTTCACAATTGCGCAACAAGCGTGTTAATGTGAACAATGGTTGTGTTCTGTGCAATGTCGAGGAGGAGACTATACTACATCTACAAGTGGAGTGTGATTTCATGAAGGAGATGATGAGAAGATTTCTCGAGGTAGCCTCGGTAGGTCGTAGGGTGATAGTCACGAGAGTGTATTGGATTGGTTCGAACAGTGTGTGGTTAATTTACGTAAGGAGCAACTTGCTGGGATGATGTTTGTCTTGTGGTCAGTGTGGAAGGAAAGAAATAGACGGGTATGGTCTAACAAGTTTCTTTCATTGAACCAAGTAGCTTTTTAGGTGAAGGCTCATTTTGAGTTTTATAGGGCAGTGATGCATACTGCTAAGTCGAGGACAAGACGACCCCAAAGGCCGTGGTCTCCGCCTAGTGCGGTCTGCCTCAGGGCCAACTGTAATGGTGCATTCGATATAGAACGACAATGTGGATGTGTTGGAGTAGTGTTTAGAGACGAGCTTGGTACTATTGTTGGAGGAGTATACCAAAAAGTCAGCAATGTTTCTCAACCTTTACTAATGGAAGCACTGGCTTGTCGTGAAGCTATGACAGAACATAACATTACACCAGTTTGCTTCAAAACAGATTGTGATGAGGTTGTTAGTGTTGTAACTCGTGCTTGAGTAGAGGGAGAAGATTGCTCTGAGATAGGGCGTGTGATTGAAGAGGTCCTAGACTTGAAAGAGGTGTTGGTTGGCAGTTTGCTTCATCATACCTATAGGGAGGATAATTCTCGTGCTCACAGGTTAACTAGATTTGCTCTATTGTCAAATCTTGATGTATGTTGGTATGGGGAGTCCCCAGATTTTTTAACAGGTTTTCTAGTCTCATGTAATGCTTGATTCCTCATTGAATGAAAGGTCGTCCAACTTAAAAAAAATAATCAAAATTGAGCATTTATTGAAATTTTGTAAAATGGTGAGCTAAAATAACTTTGAGTCAATTGTAACAAACATAAATTTTAAGTAATGCTGTTGGAGCATATTTTCTTAAATGGTGAGCTAAAATAACTTTGAGGTCAATTTTTGAATAAGATAACAAAAATTTGAAGTAATAATGTTGGAGATCTCTAATATTCTACAACAAAAAATAATAAGAAACTGTGGCTCACGATGCTATATGCTTGCTTACAGCTGACCCAAAAGCAGTGATGCTAACAATATGTTGAAATATTTGTGTGACAAACACAGAAATTAGTTGGATAACAGTGTCATAATCATGAATACTGCGACAGAGATTAAACATTTGTTGCTCTTTCAATATGATGCAGGCCCCGAGGACATCACAGGATGTAGTGAATGGAGGTCCGTACGCTAATGCTGCTCATCAGCACTGGAAAAGCATTGTGAAAAGCTTAGACAGTTGCCTGAAGATATTGAAAGCCAACTATGTGAGTTCTAGCTTAGCAAAAACAACTATGTGAGTTCTAGAGTTTCCCTTAGAAAGATCAAATCTGAGTACTCCATCAGTCTTTATCTTTTTTTGGTTCTTCTCTTTACAGAGGTGCCTTTGTTCTTGGTCGAAAAGATGCTACGTCAGATATTCTCATTCATCAATGTTGAGTCCTTCAATAGGTAGATAATCTGATCAATCCTGGCCAATACAACACGCACAGAATTAACCACCGCATGCGACTTCTTCAATTTATTTTGATACAGACTTCTATTCAATTTTTTCATGCAGTTTTTGTCTGCGACGGGAGTATTATTCGTTTTACTAATGGGGAGTTCCTAAGAGCCGGATTGGCTGAATTAGAACTATGGTACAGTGTGGCGGGGGAAGAAGTAAGCGTCATGCAACATTTTTCTGAATAAATTTTTAATTTAGTCTCCATTCTTCTTATAAATTCTTCAAACATCTTTAATGGAGATGTCAAACTAATATGTCAAATTTGAACTTTGACATATAAGTCGGCAAAAATTTAAATTGACATTTTACCTCTCTAACTCATAAAAATATTAATTTATTAAACATCAAAACAAGTTCACCTATGTGAAGAATGAGAGAAAGAGAGAGTTGAGAGAAGAAGAGAAAAAGGAAAGAGAAATCATAATAAACAAAAGAATGACATATTGGTTTTGATATGTTAAATTTGGCATATTGAGTATGGTATGTCATATGCCATACATCATGACTTTGACACAAGGGTTGGAGGCTCCAAAAACTTTCTCCTAGCTAAATATTTCAATTTAAGTGCCAACAAGGATTTTGACATAACCATTGTGGATGCTCTTACCTGATATATTATGTGTATAGTATGCAGGGATTATTTAGTGTACGTCGGTTTGTGATAGATTCTCAAAGTGATTTTTTCTATTAGCATTTTCAAGAGGAAACACTTCCAAGAGAAAACACATCCTATGTGTTTCCTATAAAATTGCTTTGAAGGCTTATAAATGATTCCCTAAAATTTCTCAAAGTACTTTTAAGTATAACACTCTAAAATTTCTAAAAGTTCTATTATATGTTTAAAATTGCTTTCAAAAACTATACCCAACATGCCATTAGTTTTAGTTTCAGTCATACCGCTCATACGGATAATTCCCCCGTAGTAAAGTCAATATTCTCAGTTTTGAAGGATTATACAGGTTATATCAAGCATGAAAGTCATGATGACTGAGGAATACAACAAAGCTTTAAGCAACTCTTACCTACTAGATGATAACTCAAGGTAAGAAATCCATGGTTTCCCATTTCATTGATAGCTCTTGAGTTGTATTTATTTTGCTATCTTGCTTATGGTTTATAAACTCGACCAATTTCCAGCATACCATTCTCGGTGGATGACCTCTACAAGACAATGAAACATGTAGATATAACAGGCATTGAACCTCCACCTTTGATTCGTAAACACCCTGGATTTCAGTTCTTACTCCCCAGCTCAGAGTGATATTGACAGTTGCAGTCGCTGATATTCGAAATCACAATCCTCATGGTTATAGCCGAGAACGAGAATCGAGGATACACCAATCGATGTGCTAAAACCTGTGCATATAGTCTCATTGTTTGTAGGATTAATTACATAACGACCAAGCGGATTAAGAAGCGAGATTCAGTTTTGCAATGCCTTTATCACAACCGAAGCCCCATTCTATGTGATTAACGATTTTGACATTGTGGAAAGAGATGGCTTCCAGACTTCCGGTAGTATTGCCACTTTTATGATTGTTCCTTTTTCATTTCAAGATTTGGGATTTTCGGTAGGTATTCTGCCTTTGGAACTTGCAAGAGTGGTTCTTGTTCATATACGCTTTGTTAATTCGGCTGGGATTAAGAATGAAGATTTAGATATCTATAGTATCGTTATGTAGTTTTATTTTTTAACGTATGTAGTTGACAAATATACGTTTAGGATGAAGATTTGCCGTACTGGTTTCACATCACTGGCTTTGGCGATGGAAATCCAAGCAGAAAAACTCAGTTACACTGCAATTTCAGATATGATTATAGCTCAAAAGTCACATGTTAATCAGGTGCACCTTCTTTTCATCTCCGTCGACAATTACAGAAAAAAACATTGAAAAACATGAACAGCTTGCAACCTGCTAGTGATGTAACAGTTGCATTGTCTCAAAACTTGAGTTCTAACCATTTAAGGTATAGCACTGCCTTCGCTCTTCAGTTAGTAAAGTCAAATTCCTGTCTACCATCTGCATATGAGTCTCTGCAGCCATTAGAGGACGATGTTGCTCTTGTGGAACTGGCAATGCCAAGGCACAGAGCTTCAGCCAAAGGTCCACCAGGTGGTGAGCTCATGCTCATGCTCATCCACGAAAGTGGGTTCATCCATTGGGTTGCATTATGTCTCTCTGAACCCAAAACCTCCACACCCATTTGCCTATTCCCACTGTCTACATTGGCCTCATTATTCTCACCGGACATTGATAGAGTGAGGGATGATGAAAAGGGAAGCTTCTGGTTCAGTGGAACAGAGCACCTCTTCTTCTTGCCAATATCATCAATGCCATGACCATCTCTCTCACCGGACCAAGCATCAATGAAATGCCTTGTCTGTTGTGCCTGACTTGAATTTAAAGCACATCTCAAATCGTCATGTGATCTCTGATTCTGCAGACCACCTTGGCTACCACCCCTATACAAACTTGGTGAGCTCTCATTTTGTTGCTTCGGAAAATTGACATCTGTGTCCGCCTGCTTGCTGGTGTGGCTGTTCAAGCCTAACTTGAATGGCATCAACTGCTTCCATTCTTGGTTAAAAGTAGCAGAAACAGAGGCGCTTTCTCCATTCATGAACCAGTCCAATGCTCTTCACAGTCAGAGACAAAAAGTACCATTTATTACACCATACAAAATGAAGCATAACAAAGACCCACGTCACGTTGACACATCCAATTCAAATGCAGATAGATAAGAACAGGCAATAAAATAGTGCAGAACTAAATGGCTTCTGGTCCCAAGTTTCAAACCAAATTAAGAGAATTGAAAGTAATCTTCAACCCACCTGGGTTGGGCATATGATGCAGTAGTAGTCACCATGGTATTTGAAAATGGAGTTAGATGGTTTAAGCTGTTACTGTTGTTCTTGAAAGGTGAAGGCTTTGGACTCAGCATGTTGGCATTGACATTCTTGTTATTGCTGATGAAGTTAGGTAGTGATTCCACATGCTTTCTTGAACGTCTTTTGTGGCAGTGTCTCTCACAGTATTTTTGGTCAACTGCTATGTCTCTGGAGCACCTCCATTTCTTACCATCTGTTCTTTTACACCTCCATGGCTCTGGATCCAAGCTCTTAGAAAACCCCTCCAACATGTCTCTCACCCCTCTTGGTCTTGTTGGCTCTCTCACTTATAACAAAGATAAAAAAATCATTCATTCTCACACTTCACAATCATAAAAACACAATTTTTATCTTCTTTTCAAGATGAACAAAAATGAAGAAAGAGCACAAAAGATTTACCATTTGGTGGATTGTTGGCAATGGAGAAAAGTAATTGTTGAGGGACTGGGAGACACGTCATGAAGTACTTGTAAATCGCAGTCTGTGTCTCAAGCTCTTCTCTCTGAGCTGGAGTAAAAGGAATTCTTACATTCACATTCACCATTCCACCTCCTGAACAAAACCCACAAAGACCAGAACTTTTGTTTGTCAAAACTCAAAAATGTCAAAAATTTAGATTCTTTTTGTCAATTATTCCCACACTGTACTCTCTCAGGAATTAAAGCAAACACCACATGTGCAATGAAAGAGGAGAGGGCTTAATGAAAAGAGAGCAACTTTACCTGAGGAACTGAAAGACAAGCTATCAGAGTAGTTAGGCTGCTGCTGCTGCTGATGCAGAGTCTTTGGCACCACCACTGAACTAAAACCAGAGGAGACAGCATTGTATATATCAGTAGCCCCTGGGCTCTTGTTGTTGCTTCTGTTATAAAACAAAGGTCCCCTATTACTACTAGCTGTTTCTCCATCAAACCCACCTCTGCAAAAAACTTGAGACTCATGATGAGGATGATGCTGAGGCATCACCATCTGATTCATCTTCTTACAAGGGAATGATTGAAGTTGGGTTTCCCTCATCAAACCCAAACCAATATCACAACACTCTCTTTCTGTTTCCACAAACCCATTTCTCATCCTACTCTTCCCCATGATATATAGTTGTCAAAAAACAAATATTCTCTCTTTCTTAATCTCTACAGTGTCTAGTCTAGAGTCTCTTCTCCAACTCAAAAACCCCCCAAAAGGAAACAACTTTAACCTCACTCTTTGCTCTCTATCTTCTTTGACACTTCAACTCTCTCTCTCTCTCTCTCTCTCTCTCTCTCTCTCTCTCTGTATCTAGCTAGCCCCATTTTGTGCTATTCCTCTTCAAGTGGGTTTTGCTATTGTGTGGCAGCTTCTTTTGCTTCCCAAGCGTCCAACATTAGTTCCTCTTATACAATAAGGACAAGAAACTAGTACAAAGCAGCTGGCAACTGCACACACAATAAGACATAACGTTTACTTCACGTTAAATCCCAACACCGTTAACATTCTTGGATTTAACAGCAGCAGTCACAGCCTCAGTGACTTTGCTCTCACTTTGCAGACTAGTCTGACTAAAAGCTTTACTGGCCGATTTGACGGTCTCGTTGACGGCGTCAAAGGTTTTGGGCCCTCTTTGGTTCCATGTGGGGATCTGGGGACCAAAGGCTGTTGAGATGTTGATGCAGTAACCAATTTGTAAATGAGATTGGGGTCCCAGTGATTCAATTTATACATTAACTTTTGGCTTTGGTAATGAGAATGTTAAGATTTCTGACTTTTCAATCTTAATAGGAAGAATGTTCTATGATTAATTTAATTAGGTGGTTATAGTTAAAACTGATCTGGAATCTGGGTAGAATGCCGATCATACATGTCTCCGTTTCCAGGATTTGGACTAGTAGACATTTTAATTAGTTGGATCTTAACCGGCCCAATTCATCCGATTAGATTTTGATTTTAGGGTTTATGGTTTAAGATATACACTAAGAAGCACTGAAACGCCTCATAGGGATAGTATCGCGTATCAGATATCGATATTGATACGATATGCGTCCGAAACGACTGAATATTTTCAGATAGATACGGTATCGAAATTTTGATACCAATTGAATACGTATGTTTCTTAAAGGAATACGCTAAACTGTAAATTCTTTTGATACCTTCATTCCTTCTTGTTATCAATTGATTAGACATATGAGTTTTCAATTGTTGATTCCATTTCCATCAGTTCGTGACTCACAGATGTACTCAATTACTCATATTATCTTTCAATTGTTGATTCCAATTAGTCATATTAGTGATGTACTGATGTTAGACATGTTAGTGATATACGGATGTTGCTAATATTGTTATGAACTGATGGCCGACACAATTGTTTTCAAGAAGATGGTCGACGCAAATACTCCTCCAGGTGGTCAACAAAATATATTTTTTTGAACTATATATACATATTTTAATTTTAATATATTGTTTAATTTTCGTATCTTTCTCATATTGGATCCTTTGATTTTTGATTTTATCGTTCGACGTAACGTGTTATATCGTATCTTCGTATCCATATCTGTATCTGTTTCGGTGCAACCTAGGATATACATGATATCATTTTGGTTCCTTTAAATAGAATTGAATCATTTGATTACTCAAACAAAGAATCTAAAGTAAAATTTCATATCCAAGATATACAGCTGTAAAATGTGAATAATGAGTAGAAAGTAGATGGACAAAGAAGTGGTGTAGTAAAAGTGTGGTGTGCCAATTTGCGTTTGGCAAATAGCAGAGGATGGAAATCCATGGTTATACAGAATTGGTTTTACTTGCACTCTATGTTCCCACTGTATATCTGAGGACTGGTATCATGTTGTTGTCATCATCATAAATACATGATATTTGGTTTTAATTTGTGGTATGAATGCTGTTGTCAGATTTTCACAAGACTCTACATGAATCCAGACTACTTCTTGGTGATGAATTAATTGAGTTCATTGAGCATTCAACTTTGAATTTCCAAACTAAAGATTCTTGCATAGATTTGCTTGGGTCTAGAGTAAGTTAAAAAATTTGAACCTATGTGTTGTAGTGCTATTATCAAAGACACCACAACGGGCGACCATAACCACCACAGTAAAGTGAGACCAAATCATATTTTTGAGATATGGTGATTTTCACCAATAGAAGATATATTTCAGACGTTTTTGACAATTAGCTTCAAATTGAAACTTATTAAGAAAAAAAATGGCTATTTTGTTGGGATAAAGTGTTTAATACAATGATCCAATGAATTCTAAGAAACGAAACCAAGGAATAAATATACTAGAAAAAATTAAAGAAAACGAAGTTTTGAATTTTCAACTAAAATTAACTTCAACAGAGTAGTCACTTTGTTAAATATACATGTGAGACAAAAGGCACTTTGGATTACAGATGGCTCTGCTAGGGTTTCACACCCTCCAGTGCCTCCTTCCTCTACAACGCCTTCGACATCTAGAAGTGGTCGTCCTAGGGAGGCTGAAAACCTTGAGGACGACTCGTCGTTCTCTTTATAGCCTTGTCGAGGGTCTTTGCCGAGTCTCTTCACGGTCGTTCTCGTGAGAGGATGAGAGTTCATGCGTGGATGGGTCACGACATGGGTCGGATGTCTGTCAAATTTGGGGATGTGGCGGGGTGTTTTGTGGTGTGGATCTTGATCTGCAACTACAAGGCAAAATGTTGCATGTCCTTGACGGTGGTGTGCATCGTGAGAGACTGCACAATCGAGAGTAGGTGTCGAGATTAGATAGAAAACATCATGTCTGGGTATAGGTCCTCTTCGTCTGTGGCTGGTTGCAACCTCGGAAATTGGAGGTGAACATGAAGATGCTCGACGTTCTGGCTTGGTTGGGCAGGTGATCGATTTCAGACAACGGTGCTCGATCAGTGGCGATGCATGCTGGGGTGTTGTTTAGCCTAGGGCTGGTGGGCAGCGGTCATGGAACCTTGAGAAGATGGAGCTTTGTGGGCTTTAGCCTTTTTTAGGGTTTGGGCCCGAGCGCTAGGCTCAGATCCGTTTTGGATCTGTACTTGGGATTCGGGAGGGACTTTGGTTAGAGTTTGTTGTATTCTCTTTGTTGGGGCTTGGCGGTCCTGTACCCGCTCCAGAAAGAGTGTACAACATCATGAGTTTTAGTTTTAGTTTGTCGGGCCTGGTTGGTCTGCTCGTCTCGACAATGTCTCTTAATCATGGTCACATGGTCTTTGTGCTTCATCTCAGAGGTTTCATTTCGATATAGGTCTTGTTAGATCACGTAGGTTCTTTAGGAATGTTGGTGTTTCCCAGGTCATTCCCTTAATTTGGGCGAATCTATGTATAATGTAACTCATTATTAGTTTAATGTGACATACTACGTTTCAAAAAAAAAACAGAGTAGCTATAGTTAAAGTCAAATATACACTTAAAAAAATAAAATATAGTTTTTAATTAAATCTGTAGCTATATTTAACTACCGAGGAGAGATAAAATGACTTAAAGTTAAACATTTAATACTATATATATATGTAATTTTTAACTTTAGAATAACTATCACTGCTAAAATTGAAATAAAGCAAGTAAAGATCGAGTTGGAGCATTTTCACCATGGCTCTCCTAGGGTTTTTTCGGGCAGTATAGTTTTTAGTTATATCTGTAGCTATATTTAGCTATCGAAGAAAGAGAAAATAACTTAAAGCTAAACATTTAACACAATATATTTAACTTTTAACTTTAGAATAGCTATCACTGCTAAAGTTGAGCTGCTAAAGTTGAAGTAAAACAAGTGAAGAGTTTGAGCATTTTTTTCGGGCGGCTGTGACGACGATTTCACGTCCTGTCTGTGATCTCTATGCACCATCGGCTTCAAAAGCACGTAAAATTTTATGTCATTTTGGGTGAATTATCGTAAATATCAAAGGCTTCTTTCAAAACATATAATGGTAAGAAGAATATACCGATTTTAAACATAGCTATGAAAAATAATTTTAAATGACGATGTGATATAAGCCGTGGAATATCAAAAATTATGGATAGTGACTTTGATAACTAATCCACAAAAGACTTGCATTTGTTTTAAAAATTTGCAAGGATTTGATGGGTGAGCATCAAATAGGATGGGGTACTCCAAACTTTTAATCACCAATGATAGAAACTCAACTCGACGATTGAAACATTTTGTCCTTGAGTTCAACGAGCAAAGTACATCATATGTAGTGATTGAATGATTTCACGATATTGCTCAACGACGGATCTTGTATTCACCATTTCATATTTGAAAAATTTAGAAATTAGAAAGGCCTTACTTGTAAGATCCGTATAAATGTATTGCTCCTCCAATGCATCCCATAATTTATTTGATGTCTCCTTATCTTTGAAGTGAGAAACTAATTCATCACTTAGAGAATTGTATGTGTAGTACTTACATTGTTCGTCATCTTGATCCCATTTGTCTCGTACTTATTTCATGGATAAGATCTCATCTTCACTTTCTTCGGGTCTTGGTGTTGTAAGCACATACACTATCTTGAGATATGTAAGCATGAGGTGAGTCTTCTTTTGCCATTTTCAAAAATATTCTCCTTCAAATCGATCAAGCTTCATTGTAGAAAATTGACTTTCGCTTTCCTTCAAAGTTGCCATTGCAAAAATAAAGTCTAAAGAATGTTGAAAATTTTGTGTTTGTAGGTATGGCAAGAGAAGAAAATGTTTCAAAGGCACGTAAAATTTTACGATTTCCTTTAGATTTAATTTGTCCCATTACTTAGTGTGCAAGGGGGAATAATCAAATAAGTCTTTAGGATATAATGAAGTCTAGCAAATTGCTATTGTTGATCGTCGGTTTGTATTAACGAAAATCAACCTAACACTCGATCAAATTTTTTACAAGAAACTCAAAGTTACTATAAATTATTTCTACATAATAATAATTTCTAGATTTTATTGGTTTAAAACTTGAAAAACTAATGTAGGATTGCTAGAATAATATAGGAGTGGGTAATATAGAAATCTGAATTCTACCAAATGAAGGCAGCTGTGCACTCCTATTTATACAAGTAAATGTGGCTGTGGCTTTTGAATTCAAAGGTTGCATCCCTTCAAAAGTTGCATCCCTTTGATCGGTTGCATCCCTTCAATTGTTCCATGCAAAAGTCATGTATGTTGGTTGACTAAGTGGCTGCCGCCCCGTTGGGGCGGTTTTATCACGATTGCTATACTATATGATGTCTTTGATAAACCACTTCGGATATCTTTTTATTTGAATTGACGTAAAATAATATAGAGAAACTGTTAATATACATGGTTTTAAGCATTGTGTTACTGCAATTTCAATACCAATTAATTTCTACTTAAACATAAACAGTGGCAAAAAGTTACACCATTAAATATAAAAAGTTGTATCGTAACATACATAAACTTCACTTGAATTAGAATTTAAACAATACATCACTGAATTGATGTCCAACTAAAATTATATTAGATGATATGGAAGTTACATCATGTCATAATCCTAAGACTATAACTCATTACATCATCATGAATCATGCATATACTCAAATTTGGAGTTTGCTACAAAAACATTGGGTATCTTGCTACAAAGACATCACCATGAGCCATGTATATTTCTAGAGCTCCAACAACTACATTTGAATTTGGATCAAGCGAGTAGAGCTATTTAAACCCATCACTGCAGCCAGTGTGTGCATCAACTGGAATCGAGGATGCTTTATGGTGCACTTACTGAGGATAGTTATTCCCATAGTCTACCAAATTAATAACTCATTCTCATCGGATTTTTCCTCGGTGCATAATCAACCTATTGATATTTCGAAAAACCAGTTAGGAACATTGACATGAAAAATAACAACTATCACATTTCATCATGACCAAGTAATCGAATACCTGAGAAATGGCGAGGTTACGAAGATCTTGAGGCTCTAAGAGTTTCCCATCACAGTACAGAACTTTTGTTTGAGACGTAAGCATGTAGTCACTATACAAAAGTGATAAATTTTTTGAAGACATAACATATAGTAAACAATTCCATTCTTCAACCCATGTCAGACCATCTACATTAAAATGCAAAACACTCCAAATAAGTTACAGGAGATGACCGATATATATATGTTTGATAAATCATAATGCACATTATAATTATAGTGATAGAATATGATATGATATGTTTCACAATGCAACTAAACTATATTCATCAATTTGGCGGCCACAAATTTCTGGAACATCACTCAGAAACTCCAATACAGAACACCATAGAATACTTACAACAATTCAAATGAGAATTCAAAAGCGATTACAGCGAGAAAAGGAAAAGTCCTGTAAATGATTAAGGAAAAAAAGAATCAATCTTTATATTCTTCTAAATCACGAAGAATCAATTTTTTTTGTCACCACCAAGAATATGGAGATCAATATTGATTATTAACTTAATCATACTACACTAAACCAACTCAAGACAATAATAATGTTCAGAATAAGGCAATGATAACAGGAAAAAGCTGACCTTATGTAACGTTATGTAATATTATGAGGTTCACTTTTGATTTGCAGCAGAATGGTCAATCCTTCTATAACAATAAAATAGATGCAAATTATAAAATTGAAGACCCCAAATTGTAAAGCTCATGATTAATCAACACATAAATCAAACAATTACCTGCAGATAGAAAATGGAATGAAGATGAAGTAAGTAAGATGGAAAGTATCGCCTGCTAAATGAGGGCAGAGGACAAACTGGTCAGATGCGAGTTCCTCCCTCCTTGCGGCAGGCTCACACCCTTTTTTAGCTGCTTGAAGGTGAAGACACGTTGAACCAAGTGGAGGGTGGTGATTGTGAGGATTGGATTCACTATTTGAATTGTTTTTAATTCGTATTAGTAACAAATTAAGACATTTAATTGATGTATCAAAGAAGAATAGAGAGAGGAATAAATGATGATATCACCTGAGAAAGAGAGCAGCCGGAGACCATGAATATAGCATCGATGGAGGAATGTTGAAGGTGATTCACGAAGATGGGAGAAGATATGTGAGAGAGAGAGAAAAGAGTGATCTCGCTTTCAACCACCTCCACAAACCCATCAAAATTAGAATCTCGCAAATCCGCAGTGTGAGATCGCTGGTGATACTTTTAATTTGAACAGTTAGACCATGGTTGAGATATAGAAATCTAGCATTCAAGGTTGATTTTGAAAAAAAAAAAACCATGACCATCAATATATACAAATTGTAAATGTATGTGTGTGTATGTATATGAATAGAGAAATTAGTAGTGTGAAAGTAGAGATAACTATGAAAGCATGTATATTTAAAGCATTTGCAGTATTTAAAATACGTACATTCTATCTCAAAATACAAATGGTTATATATCTTGCAACACATCCTTATAGACAATATTTTTCGTACAATTATTAGGGATGTCGTTACCATTATTTATAAAAAAATAAGACCTTTTTTTGACGTAACTCTAGATAGCGCTACATATAATTGTCCGTGAGTAAAAACTGGTTCTGACAAATATATTCCTACTTGGTTTAATGACTGGCCTTGACTCTTGTTTATTGTCATTGCGTAGCATGGCCTGACAGGAAATTGACGTCTTTTAAACGTAAATGGCCATTTAGTTTCTGTTGCATATAATACTATCCTTGGAATATGAACTTTTTTTCCCATATTGTTTCCCGTTAGTATTTTGGCCTCAATCAATCTTTCAAACAACTTTGTCACAATCAACCTTGTGTCGTTACACAGACCACGTATCTGATCTAAATTCCTTAATAACATAATAGGCATACTAATTTTCAATATTAGTTCATGTGTAGGCAATCCACTAAATTCAAGTTTGTTCAAAAATTCCATGGGATATAAAATATTTATATTATCGCTATTACCTGAATTATATGAAATTGAATCAGAACTAAAATATGATTTGTTATCACCGGGTAATAATTTAACTGCATAATTATTTATTTCATGAACAATTATATTTTTTGGGGTCACTATAACACGCTCTCTTAAATAATTTGCATCACTATATTTGCTTAAAAAATTGGGATATGTTGCTTGAAAAATTGATTCTATAGGATGAACTGTAGGATTAGTAAGTAATTCTTCTGGTATGTCAATCCAACTTACATCAGGATCACCTGTAGGGAATTTCGATTCTAACTGACCTTCCCCTATTTGTAGTATCCATTCAACAAAATCTTTGATTTCATTTTTTTCTATACTGCTTAAACCAATCGTCGATAATCTCATATTTTCAGTTAGATGAAATACTGTAATGTTAGGCCACAAATATGAATTATTAAACGATGCTTGAATGACTTGTTCTTTACTACCACCTTGTATGACCGGCAATGTCTGTCTAAAATCTCCACCAAATAGAATAGTCTTTCCTCCAAACGGTTCATCTTTTTTTGACAAAATATCACGCAGTGTTCTGTCTACTGATTCAATACACCATTTATTACACATAGGAGCTTCATCCCAAATGATTAATTCAGCCTTTTCAATTAAATTAGAAAGATTTGTTTGTTTATTTATATTACAGTTTGAATCTTTATCTATAATTGGTTTTATTTTGAAACGTGAATGAGCTGTTCTGCCTAACGGAAGTAATAATGAAGCAATGCCTGATGAAGCAACAGCTAAAACAATTTTGCCTTCAGATCTTAATCTAGAAATTATAGTATTCCATAAAAAGGTTTTTCCTGTACCTCCGCTACCATAAACAAAGAATGATCTTGGGTTCTTTTGTTCGACGGCTTTTATCACTTCATTGTATATTATTTTTTGACTGCTATTTAGTTTAATGATTAGGTCAGAATGTTTTTGTTTTAGCACTTCACAATCAAAATCTAATTCTTCTCTGATAAGTCTATTGTCAAGTTGACGTATTTGTTGTGTCTTTGGCATTGGTAATTGATGATCTTTTAAAGTACTGGAGGACATGTTAAACAATTTTTCGAGTTCATATAAAACAGCATTTTTTAATTCATCTTCGGGTATGGTAAGATTTAGCATATTAAAATTTGATCTCATTTTGTGTGATATATCATCAGACATGCTAATCCAATATGCATCAAGTAAAGCTCGAGGATCTGAAACATTACAAAATAGAATAATCGTAAAGAATAAATAACGAATTTGAGGAGAAGTAGCAGTAAAAGTAGATTCCAACAATGCTTCGGCCCATTCTTTATCATCATCTAGCAACCCAAAGACTCGACATGCATCTTGATACGTAGAGTATATTACACCATTCACTGTTTTTATTGAATCAAAATTGGTACATCCTTTTTGAATATTCAAAAGCATTCTAAGATAATACAATTCACCTACAACTGGCGGCACATATGCTATTCTACCGAGTACGCGATATTGTTTCCTTGGGGTCCATAATTTCTGATTATCATTCCAAACAAATTTAGTAGGAAATTGAGTATATGTTAATTTATTTTCCTTTTTATAAGTCTTGTTTGCTTCAAACCAAGCAGTTAGCATAGTAGTTTCTATATTCAGATTATTTAACACATTTTCAAGAGAATTAGTTTGATGAAAACAAATAGTTTGTTCTTTAGGCAAATGAATTTTTAAATATTGAACTGCAGGAAATCTAGAATGAATGGAAAATTCAAATAAATGCCATACAGACTCATGAGGAGTTAAATATCGACAATTGAGATAATTTTGGATTTCATCATTTATATTATCACGGACTAACACGCGAGCTCTATCAGATCCTTTATTTATATACTTGAATAGATATTTTATTAACATAGATTGAGAACACGATTCAACATTTATATGAGCATTATATCTCAACAACAAATTAGCATTGTAAGGAACAACATAATTATTACCAACATGGACTCCTTTTTTAACTACAAAGCGTGATTCATCATCACGGCGTCTATATTGAGGAGCCTTAATTGCTTGAAAAATTGTGTCAGGAATAAATGGTTTTGGAAAATATTTTGTACATAATTTGTCTCGCATACACGGAGAATTTGAATCAAGTTGACCGCAAGGACCATGAATCATGAATTGACTAACTATTTCAAACAACTGCGGGCTAAGATTTTTATCAGGTAATTCTGCCGTTATTATGGAATCTACATCATTAGCTGTATAACATTTGTATTTATTTTGAAGCCAAAATAATATATGAGCATGGGGCAACCCTCGTTTCTGGAATTCAATTGTACATACGTGAGCATGGACTTCGCCAAAGGGTACTCCAGATTTAATATAAGCAATCATATCATCTACTTTTATTTTAAAAATTCGACAAACAATATCAGGACGATCTTCTGGTTTGTAGCCCCTTTTTTTTTCAAAATATCTCAAAATTTCTGGCCATTTAACATTGCATGTAAAAGTAATGAACAAATCCGGATTGCCGTATTGTCTACAAATTGCCATTGCATCTTGATAATTATTTATCACATCTCTTGGACTGCCGGTATGAGAACCAGGAAGAATAACTTTTTTTCCAATATCTGAGGCTTGAATAATTCCACCCGAAACAAATGTAGATATATTATTCCATGTTTCACACTTCAGATCTGGCTAATGTCATCTTATATATTCCAAACGATTTTCTTCAACGGTTGCATATGCATCAACTAAATATTGTTGAAATAATCTTCCACATTTTAACAAAGTAGTTGATTGATTTTCTCTATCGTGAATTTGGTAACATACAAATTTGTTCATTATTAATTTTCTATCTTTGTCACCTGCAATTGATTTCAATTTCATATTTATTTTAAATCCATCATCTCCATATGGAAACAATAACGGATATTGTAATGACATTAATTTTGGATGTATTTTAGAAATACGTTTTAAGTTTCCGTCATTTGATTCAATGATAACATCTCTATTAGAATTAAATTCTCCGATATCACCGACAACTAAACCACTAATTTCAGAAGCAGATGGTAATTCGTATTGTTTTCCATCAGTTACTTGTCGATCAAGTAAAGTCATGTCAAAATCAATCAGCGAATTATTCTCAAATTTGTCTCTAACTGTCCGAAATTTTTTTGTTAATTCATTGTATTCATCAAGCATATGAATTAATCCTTCAACAATATCAGGTTTAATTTTTGAATTTGTATTGTTTGGATTAATGACATTTATACGATTTGAAATTTCATTAGCAGTATCATAAACATATAATTGTGCATATTTAGGACATTTTCCTTCAGAATGCAGTACAGAACCCATTTTATAATGTACTTGTCCACATATTTTAAATACATAAGGAGCTGTTCCATTATTTATATTGTAATCAATTTTGGCACCCATCGAAGTAAAAGCAAACATCGAATTATAAACTCGAATATTTTCACGAAATAATATGCTTGTTTGACCATTGTTTGGATTCAATAATTGATCAAGATAATCAGGAGTTGAATTTGATAATGGAAGTTGAATTTGTCCTTTTTCACAACAATTTGTATATATCAATTGATTTCTGATTTTTTTCTTTAATGCCTCATCCGACCAAAAGCAAGCACTGCAATGAGTACATGTGTGTGAATCATCACCACAATCAAAATACTCTACTACAACACCTGCAATGACAAAGATCATATACTATGTTAGAAATTAGAATCAAACCAGTAACAATAGTGAAAAACTTAGATATTTCAATAACCAAAACCAGATAATCGAATATGTAATTCACCTTCGCGAGTTCTCTGGTACATAGCCTGACCAAAACCAGTTCTAGCAACACCTACATTGATCATCAAAAAAAACATTCTTACTTTTTAGAAATCTATGGTCAAGTACTAAAATATACTCTATCTATATGTGTACAACGTAATATGTACATCTTTCTTGACATGTTTCACAAAAACATATGGCCAGTTACCAATATTAATTGTTACCATATATACACAAAGATTACCTGGTAAATCTTCCACGGCATCTTCATCGTCACTACTTTCTTTATCTGTGTTGCATAATCCAGGGTAAATTAATTGTGGTGCTATCTGATTCCATGTCGAGGATTCTTCCGAAACAGATCGAAACAAACGCTTGTTGTTGACATAACTATGGTCTGATTCAGCACTTGTCAACGATGTTGCTGTCTCATGGCACGTCGATGACTCTTCTGTAATCGATGAAAAGGTACGTCGCCTCTTGTCGGAGCGAACTTGATTTGACTGAGAGTAGTCAAACGGTGCTGCCAATTTTTTCCCTTTTGCTACACAGCTCAGATTTCTTTTAGGGCCCATACCTAAGCAAACAATTTAAACATCCAATTTTAAAAATTCATGAATGCACAGTTCATGTTTATATTAACAAAACAGACTAATTTCTACATAATAAAAGAATGCAGCTGCAAATAAAAAAACATATTTGTTTATTGTTTAAACATGAATGAAAAATAGTACAATTGTCACACAGCTCAGAGTGAGAACTAAAATGTAGGAAGATAATTCAATGTATTGATATTCGAAATCACAGAGTAGACTTTTTCTTAAAAAAAATATAATCAATATAGCCAAATGTCATTACAAACTTCAATATCAATCACAATGAAATAGAATGTAACAATTCATTACAAACCTGAATAACGATCAGAGACTAAAATTGAAGACGATAATTGCCAGAGACACAGCAACAACGTGATACAGCAGAGACTTTTTTGCATTAATTATAGTTGCATATTTATGCAACGTTTATGTGCTTAACTGAACCTTGTATTTAGCTCTTTTGTTATGTTTTTAAGTAATTTAACATTATTATTTATTCTTAGGTATTTTGGAGATAAATGAAGAAAAAGGGATTAAATATATAATGCAGCTTGGCGAAGGAACGGGAGTCCTTGGCGAGGAGGCTTGGGTCTTGGCGAGCACGTTATAGAAGAGTGCAAGTGGGTTTTGCTAGTTTAATTAAACTAGTTAAATGAGGATTTATATATGGCTTGGCGAGGAGGCAGTCTTGGCGAGGAACAGAGAGAGAAAGTGGGGCTTGGAAGGAGAAGTTTTGCAAGTGGATTCTTATATATATATATATATATTTATATATATATATTTGGATTGGAAGCTTGGCACGTGAGCAAGAAGTGCTTAATTTTACAAGCTAATTAATGGCATATATATGTAGCTCGCATGGAGAGAAGATGAGTCATATTATAATAATGAGATTAAGAAGTGTTGGCTTGGACTTGGACTTTGGGAGTCCATTTGCTTTTGGATTTTTGCTGGCACGCAGGTTGCTAGCTAGGTTAATTAACCTAGCTAGATGGGAACATATATATATATTGCTAGTGGCAGACTTGTTGAGGGGGGACAGACGGAGACGATTCGATAATTATCTCTTTTCTTTTTAGACTAGAATTTTATGGCTTCCATGAGGAGCTAAACTCCATTGTTAAGGGGCTGTTTTGAAGCCCTGTTCATGATATCTAGATTGCTTATGCACGTTAATTAAGTTTTGCTTTTGTTATTTGAATGAGGTTTCTTTGTTATTTATACGGTGATGATTCTTGATTATGTATGCTTTGAGTGCACGCTTAGTATGCATGTTTAGGAATCTAATTCTAAGAAAATTGATGGCTGTTGGTGATTATTACCTTCCTCAAGTTTCAATAGTAGAACCCATACATGCTTGGTATAAGAAACCCTAGGTCTAGTAAGACACGACCGTAGTGTACTTATGAAGCCTTGTAGATTCTCAAACCCTTTCTAAATCTTAATGCTTTTCTCTTAGTAAATTCGAGTCCGTGACTTCGGGTTCTTTGAGGGATAGACAATATTGATAAGCAGACCTTCAATGTTGTAAACATAAGGATCAGGTAATAGGTTGTGTTCACAGCTCGGGGCCTTCCTGGGAATCTTTCATTCATAACATTTGCATTATTTAGTTAAGCATTTGTCGTCTAGATGGATTGACGGTGGTGGATAACATTTCCTTAACCCATTTTATCATTGATTGTCAGTTTTACTTTTACTCTGTTTTCTGTTTCAGTTTCGTAATCTGTGTTGCATAATTTTGTTCGCCAACCAAACAAACTCCGATTGTATCGAAATTTTGCGTGGTAGTCCATCACTGTGTCTATAGTGTCTTGTATTAATTTCGTGATTTTAGGTTGAGTCTAGATATTTTAATTAATTACGTTAGTGTCCAGTGGTCGAGTCTGTCAGATTTCTGACTTTCGCGTCTGTTTGTAGTTTAGAATATTGAGTCTCATGTTTCCCTGTGAATTGACCCCTATACTATTGTACTGCATTGACAAGCATATTGATTTCATTATAGGGTAACTTTGAGGGTGTTTAAACACTCGATCAATTAACCTTTAGACCCTACACAATACATCAAATAAATTCAGAGCTATAAAAGATTTTGACAAATTCTACATAAACTAAAATAGTAATGAACCAAAAGACACATCGTGTAATTAGACAAATGATTTAGTAATAACAACTGAGAGCACACCAATTGAGAACCATTCAAATATGCGCATGCTTAATTCTACCTAAATTTTAAGATCACAAAATGAAAAAAACCTAGATAAGCATACATGAATAAATAGTAGTCATACAACTTAAAAGAAGCACACAAATAGACTTGTATACAGAGATAGATCATTAAATAATCCATAACAAAGCGTACACTCCTTCGAATGTAAATGGTAGACATGCATTTTAAGGAGTAAGTTGTAGCCTAAGTAGAGATCAAAGAAAAACATCAATCAATTGAAAAACTAATATACCTCATAAAGTTAAAACCTAGAACCCAAGGCATAATCTCAATACAATTCATTTCGATAATAAAAATAAATATGGTAAGCATCAATTGAGTCATACATCAAAGCCTACATGTTCAGTACAGTAGAATAGTGAAAACGTTTAAATAGTACTCACAGATGCAACCAAAAACCACAAATGCATATTGTTAGCTCGATTTGAATAGCACTCATAGAATGAAAATCCCTGGTTTAGGTTATAGAATATACCCAGTTGTAATATATAAATCAAGAGGTTTCAAATCGAAATTTCGATATGACGACAAATGGAATCACATGCATGCATGAAGTTTGAATAAATTGGGCATCAAATCAAATTACCTGCATCTAGTTAATTAGCTAGCTAGCTTCATCTTTCGAATGTTCATAACTTCTTCGTATATGTTTATATTAAGCCAGAGCGTATAGTGATCGATCATGCATGACTTGTAAAGCAAATCAGAAAGTGTCTTCGATCTATGGCTTTAGTTGTGTGCCTTTGCTGATGTAATTATGTAAGCTAAAGAAAACATAATATTGATGATCGATGTTTAGTGTTGGATTCAAAAAGCCAGAAATGCAGAATGATTAGTTTGTCCAACTCCTCGACCATGCACTTATTGTGCCCCCAAAAAGAACAGCACTACTTCAACTATATAATCATACTTCATTACTTATAGCAATACTTCACAAATCCATATGTTTGAGACATAAACTTTTTAGATTATTCAGACGATTTTACTTGATCGATTCGCAATGCTTGATTATGTTGTTAGACGTGAAATTATCTAGTTAGGTCAAAGCAGATCATGGCAGCTTAAATCAATCAAATTCTTCAACATCACAAAACAGCACGTGAAAAAGAGGCCGGCTAGCTTGTTTATCACCTCCACTGTTAAAACACGCTACCGAATTCTATCTATCTAGTGCATAATGCTGATTCTATATTGAAGGTATAATAGGATGGTCACCACTCATCACTGAGATCAGAGGTTTTGCAACTTTGCATATAAAACTGAAGCAAAAGAGAATTACAAAGAGGAAAACCAGCCGGGATCTTTGAATATAATTTGGAGCAGTAGTCTACATTAGTTTTATATATATATAAAGCTATAGCCATTAAGAAAAATCGGAATCTACGTAAGAATTCTGTGTTAACCACTAAGCTAGCCGAACACAGACACACATGGCAGTAACACTAAAATAGAATCTTCAGAACATTAAGTAAGGAACTTCATAACAGAATCTTCAGTAACACTAAAATAGAGCATTGCATAGCCAAAATGAGGAAAAATGCAACAAATTTCCATAACAAACTTCACTTACCAGAAGAAACTAAAAACCTCTTTTGTATGCGGAGTTGCGGAGGTGTTTGTCTCTCTGTTTTTGGCTATTCTTCAATCACAACACCAAAATCACCAGAAAACTGAAACGATTTTGGATGAAAAATTAATGACAAAATTCATACATTTCCAAAAAATATATGAATCAGAAGAGGAAAGATTATGACAGTTAAGTAATTTTCTACACAACAGATCGAGGTGGTTAAACCCGTAGCATAATTTGAGACCTAAATCAAATGAACATGGATACAAATCCTAGAAATGGCATCATCGAGCAAAGCAAAATATATGTACCTAAAGCATAGACAAATTCAAGGGAGTTCCAAAAGACGCAAACATTTTCATGGGGCTAACAACAAAACCCAGCTAAAGATAAACCAATTAATACCTGATTGAACCTGTACCCAGCCGTACTTTGTCAGATAACCCGTAGAATTTGATGGAACCCATATCCCATATCATACTATAAAACTCATTATATAAAACTGAAACAACACGTAAATAATCAAAATTAATACCCACCACGAAACTGTGTGGTTGTCATCTATCAAACATAATCTCATGTTTGTGTAATTGTGATCTATGAAACACAATTGAATTAAACAAAAAATAAATTGCAAAGTCACCTTATGTTTATGTACGTGGACTGAAGCGATAAATCAACGAAGAAATCGAAAGGGGAAAAGCTTGCGTGGTACGGCGGAAGAGGAGGCGGCAGCGGCGGGTCGAGGAGGGGATCAGACTTTTCGAAAGGAATCTGATCTTTGTTTGCAGTCCCACAGGTACAAAAGAATAGCAAAAGAGAGAGAGGATTAGGTAAGTGAAAGAAATCTTTTTACCCAAAACAGTGATCGGCCAAATGGGTGGTCAAGAGCGAAAGGGGTGGAAGCAAAGTAAGAGAGGGAAAGTGAAAACCTTCACCACTGTTGATTGAGATCGGAGGTCGAGACTGGTGACTGATGATCGGAGGTCAAGAACGAAGATCAGAGCCCGATAGTGATTGATTGAGAGCAACAGTGGGAGAATCTGATCGAAAACACTATTTCAAAATCAAGAGAGGATGAGATGAGATGAAGATGAGGTCGAGATTTTTGGGTTGGTATATTACACGCATCACACGCTGCCAACAACAATATGATGATAATATCCCTATAAACAGTACAAATGAACAAGGAAAGGAATGGTGAAACCCAAGATTGTTATATAGGTAAAATGCTTAGACTTGAATTGGCCAGCAATTATGGATGATGGAATATTAAGAGATAATTTTTAGTAGGCCAAAAATGGCCAAGCAGTGCCTCTCCATGATTGTCATAGCTTGCAGCTTAATCCTACTCATCATCACCACCACAAAAAACTCTTCAATTGCTCATCATACTATTCATTTCTACTTACACCAACATCATCATACCCTCACAGCCAACAACATCACAAATTTACATTCCTAATGAGAGATGTGCTCATGAATGTGACTCAAGCACCAAGTCTACGACATGATACAAAGAAGTAAGCACCAACCTAGCTTACTTCACAACATTTATGCAATTCAACATTAAATCTGTTAGTATTTAATTTCAGTAGAAATCTTGTAGGTCTGCCTTATCGTTGCTAATCTACATCCATGGTGTTACAACGTGGTTGCTCCTCTACAATAACTATATAACTCTTTGATTACAACCTGCTTTGATATGTTCGACATACTACATTCATATAATATATTCGACAATGCTCTGATCTAGTGGATATATATTTTGGATGTTGGTTTGATTAGTTAAACATGTGTAAGGTAGCAGGAAAGCAAACCAAACGCTCTAATCTACATTCATACTATGTTGGTTTGGTTGGTTATCTCAATACCTCTCTCTCTCTCTCTCTCTCTCTCTCTCTCTCTCTCTCTCTCTCTCTCTCTCTCTCTCTCTCTCTCTCTCTCTCTCTCTCTCTCTCTCTCTCTCTCTCTCTCTCTCTCTCCCTCCCTCCCTCCCTCCCTCCCTCCCTCCCTCCCTCCCTCCCCCTCCCTCTCCATCTCCCTCTCCCTCTCCCTCTCCCTCTCTCTCTCTCCATAGACAGAACAGTATTGAGTACAAATGGTGTATTGCTGGTGCTAGACATTCAGTACCGAATTGGTTATGGATGATTGTAAATATGTCCAAAGTACCAGAAGCTAGAATGATCCTGTTATCACTTGTCATCCAAACCAGCTACGTACAGCAATAGAATCATTACGCTGTAGCGTTCAAAGTGTGTTGGATTATTAGATATTGGTTGGGTCAAGTCCTCCATTGAAGACTGATGGTTTGATGAAGCATATGTTATAAATAAACCCGATCTAATATTTTTTGTTATCTTGCTTTCTCTCTATCCCTTTCCCGATATTCTTTAATTCAGGATGTCGTCCTATGTTATGCACTTTTCTTATGATTAACAAAAAGGAAAATGGACAGTGCAAGCAAAGCTATCCCATCTCGATTATATATATGAACCTAGACTACTTAATCTAGAGTAGATATAATTGGACCGGTGACGACCCACCTGCTCTACCATGATCGGTCTAGCTAGATAGCTTTGACAGATACTGTTATGAAGATTCCAACCATGCACTGTTGCACAAACCTTTTATAATTAGTAGTCTGAGTATGAAATATTGTATCACCCATAAGGCTCGCTCTCTAGCATATACAGATCAGTTTGATGTTAAAACTATTGATGCATGCTGGCTAGCTTTCTCCAACCAAAAGTTAGATATTGGGGATCCAACACACTTGGAATTGAACTCAACTCATCACACCAATTGAAGCTCTCTCTCTCTCTCTCTCTCTCTCTCTCTCTACCATAGTATAATCATGTATTTTATATCCAACCAAATTCAAGCAAAGTTCATACAATATACATACTACCCAATACAAAATCTAGCTCAACTAATCAAAACCACACCAAAAACTTCTTCGTGATGAGACAAAACATATCTTACCCTGGTGGGGAGTCTTGAAATTCGTAGAGGAAAGCTACGACCCGTGAGGATCGGCTGCGAACGAAGGCGCGACAGTGGAGCGCAAAGGAACACCGGAGACCTGGACCGTGAAAGAGAACGGCGAGCGTATTCTAAGACAAACGAAACAGAGATTTGAATCAGAGAAGAGATCATCGCACAGAAGATCACAATCGAACGACAACATAGTTAAAAAAAACAAAGAACAAAATAAGATCGAAATCAATCCAGAATGAACAAAAGAAATTGATGACCAAGGAACTAACCTGGACCGAGAAGCAGAACGATGACCAGATTAGAACAATGAAATCAGAGATGTGAAGCAACCTGTGAAAGATTCAGATGTACTGTATTTGTTGCTTGATTTCTATTTTTTCTTCTATTTACAGGTGGTTGATTGTGGAGATGCGTGAAAGTTTACCCAAGGCAAGTTGCTAACTATCTCAAACTTGATTGACTTGATCAATTAATGGGAAGAGAGATGCAGTTATGTGAGAGTGGGAGAGAAGGAGATTGAAATCAGCAGATTTTGGGAAAGAGATTTGTGAGAGAGAACGATGGGCAGGTGAGAGAGAGACACAATCTTATCCAAAACATATTTATTCCCAAGATGACAGAAATGCCCCTATGAACAGTACAAATGAACAGTAAAATGAATAGTAAAACCCAAGATTGTTATATAGGTAATTACCAACAACATACACCTCTTCATTTATATACCTCTTTATATATATTCTTCATATTTTAGAAATATTTCCAACACTTTCTTCAACGTTGCCGCTAGGACGTCCTTGTTTGGCATCGAGTCTTCTTCTGTTCGATGGGGGTTAGCCAATTTCAAGTTTAGTTATCCCAGAGAGATCTCGAATTTTGGGGTCAGGTTTGGATTGATCTTCTGTCTACGACCAGCCCATACCAGGCTAAAGAGATTTTCGGGGGAGGCGAAGTCTTTTGATGGTGCATAGGTGGCTGGTAATACAAAGCGGGTTAAGCCGATGTGCGGGCGATGTTTGTTCTCTTCAAAGGCAAGGACAATTTTGCTAAGAGCAATCATTAGGCGACGATACTTTAGACCGTGGATGGATTTGTGTCATCCATTGGCAGTGGGCAGAGTACTGTAGTGGCGACGAGTTGGGCAACTGGATTGTTTGGCCAGTGGTGGCGAATCGGCTCTGTAACTAGTGGAGATGGTGATGGGATGGTTCGGCCTTCCAATTTTGAGCCGACTGTTGGGCTAAGCATGCTAGGGTTTTTAGTGGCTTGCTTGGGCCTGGGACCCATATAGATCTTTGTTCCGTCCCAATATTGGTGATGAGTGGGTAATATTCATAGTGATAATGTTTATGACTTATATTCGTATCATATGGAGTACGAGTTTCATTGAAATAAACATACCTACCACAATTTGGTGCTTATGAGTATGTTTATCTCTATTTATCGTTGATTCTCCTTATTTTGAAGAGATGCGTGTAAGCTTACATTTGTCGAGCTTTATGGATCTAAAGATTAGTGCTAGTGTTTGTAATAGCGCAGCACATACACTTGTTTATGAATGTGATATTCATTATGAATGGTTCACCTCCACTCCAGAGCATGCTCTGGATGTCATCGATTACGACATTAGTCGTGTTTATTTAATAAAATGACCATCCGACTCCTCCGGAATGTCGTTTTCCAAAAAAAAAAAAATTGCTAAAGTTAAAGTCAAATAATGATGAGTTATATTTAACTTTTTAATTAAAAATACTATAGATTTAACTTTATTATTATAGATGTTTTTTTATTAGAAGACAATAATATTGGATTCATCAAAATGTGGTAGGGATACAAAGACTCTACCGGATTTCCGGCCTGATAAAAGGAATCCCTTATACGCATCACTACACTAGTATTGGTTCTCACTCAAACAACCTTAGACTAGCAAACCAAGACAACATGGATAATAAAAAAAATAACACTATCTCTTAAATTAGCTAGGCACATTCTCTACGCATTCTTCATCGGTTGTTGAAGATGTTTTAAGGAGGGCTATAGTCCTTGTGACGAATATTACTACTCTAGAATCATCCACAAAATGAATGTTTCAATTCTAAAAGTTCACTAACAAAGAGAGACAACTAGAGTGAAATGTTGCTAATAAGAAAAGAATCTTTTGTTACCTACTGCCGGTAGAAACTTGCTCATTTGCTTTATATATACTGTTATTTGTCATGTACCCGCAAAAGTCGATTTGTTATGTGCTTAGAACTTTTCCAAGGTGTAACGCATTTCAAAGTGGCTATCTTTTGCTCTGTTAAGAATGATTGTAACATTTTCCTTGGTATCAAAGTTCATGGCTTTCAATTATGTCAAGGCTTTACTACAATATCTACCGGAAAGTTAGACTAAGAGCATCCGCACCCGTTTCGGCATTCCTATTGGTCTAGAAATTCTTATTTGAAGAATTACAATCACTATTCATCAAATATGAGGTTCTATTCATGTTTTTTCCACAACGGTGCAAAAAAATAGGACTTCCTATTATTGTTCATTAATTATAAAAATTTAATTTTTTATTTTTTGGTAATATTTTCATCCAATTGGTGTGAGGTGTTTTTGGTAAAAATTATAAACACTAAAAGGATTGAGAGAAGAGATTGAGGAGGATGATAAATTTGTTGTGCACAAATTGGTGTGAGGTGTTTAGAAAAATGAAGGTAATATTTATAGAAAACTGGTAGAGAGTTATTTGAAATTTTGAGGGTTTTTTGTTGTTGCAATTTTGTAAGATTTTTTAAACAAAAATTGAGATCAACCCGTTATTATCTTAAAATGACTGTTCTGATTGAATCTGGGCTATCAGATTAAATTTTGGATTCAAAATGGACGGCCCAGATGGAGAGAGCCGTTGGTTGTGCAGATGAGAGACAGCCCCGCCATGTGACAGGCTGTCATTGGTGCGTTACACCCGATTAAAAAAACTCACTTTTAACGGCGCACGTATTACATGTACCTGGTTGATAAAAAAATCAACGCATCCTTGCGTCACCCACGTGCGTGGGCTCCACAAGGGCGGAAGTTCTCTTTAGCGATTGATTTCCTATTGGCTGAGAGGAAATCCTCTCCGTCAACGATCGGTCCTCCTCCCCTTTTTGCTCTGCCGCACCATTTTTCACGAGAGAAATTCCTCTTGCCGGCGGGACCCACCAGGAATTCCTCCGATTTCCCCTCCTATTTTCCAACCACTGCAAATGTGCTAAGGTCCAAATTTGGGATAGTTTATGGAGCAACTTTTGCAACTTAATTTAAATTATAAGTTAATTAAGATGTTTGGTAAACAAAAAAAGCTATACTTTATTTCCAAAATTACACATAAAAGTTATAAGCTACAACAACTTATAGAAGTTGGTAATATGCAACTTTTATAAGTTATAAGCCACAGTTGATTATTCTCACAACACGGCCCTCCCAAACTGGACTAAAAAACTCAACAAATTAAATCAAAGATATATCCATCAAGTACTGAGTTTGTTACCCTCACAATTCCTCTCATGTCTCAGATAGATCAACGAACAGTTATATCCTTTACCCTGAGATGTTAAACTAATCTATTTGTTCATGTTTTCGCAATTATATTCTCTAGAGTACTATAGATTTTGAGAAATTTTATTCACACACCCCTAATTGTTAGATACACATCCCTTTTTGTATATATCAAATATTACATTTCAGGGGTGATTAACTTACCAAAAAAGACATCAATGCAATAATAAAAAACACAAAATCTAATTTATTGAGTTTCTCCCGCTTCAACTTCTTACCTTCACAAACGTGTTTCGCAAACTTAGAAGTTAAAGATGAAACTCTAGAGGTTATCTATCAATTGCTCTGAAAGCGTAATGGATTCTGAAGTAAATTAATGATTTGCTCTGGAAGCGTCAGATGATGTCCATATGTTTGACGATGAAAATGTAGAACATCTTAACGATGATTGAGTTGTTTTGGAGATGTACTAAGTTGAATTATTAAAATTTACAAAACTTAAGAATGCTTTTGAGATGTACTTGGTCAGTTTTATTGAATTTTAACCTATAATTTATAATTTATAATTGAATGTAATTGCACTCTCATACACAATGTCTAATTTTGTTCATTTTTATGGCTGTAATTTGTTGGAAAAAAAAATGACGTCGACAAATGTAATTGGTTTATTTTTTTTTGAGATGAAAGATAGAGTATATTAAGAGGCTGATAATTTACAAGGAATCGACCGATTACCGGTTTGATAAGAAAAAAATTATTAATTTAATAAATGAGGGGCAATTTCAAATTTTTGGGAGGTGTGTATCTATAATAAAGCTGATATAATAAAGTTAATGGTTGATATATTAAAAAGGGGATTTGAATCTAGTATTTAGGGATGTGTAAAGATTTTCTGGTAACTAAACTCTGTGTGTTGTTTAAAGGCTAGGGCACCCTACACATAGGATCATCAGTACCAAAATGGATACAGATCCTTTCAGACTTTTTCCCTCACCTATGATCTATCTGAAAGTTTGGTAGTATAGATCAAGAACATTGCATGGTCCATATGGAACATAAACTGATGAACACCTCATATATAAATAATACAAACCACACTTCTATAGGGTCCATTTCTTGACGATTAAGGCATTCGTGGCCCCTTTTACGAAAGAAAACCAAACTTCCACAGCCCCATTTACTTGGATATTATTCATATATACAAATATCACATGCTTCTGCATGTGTAGGCTTCTTCACAAGTCAAAACTGATCGAGCTGATCTCAAGTGGATCAAAAATTAAGCATGTGCATGATGTGTGTAGGTATCTTCAGATTTGGAATAAAACTTTACACCATTTTTCTTTCAACGCTAGCTTGATCGGATCGAAACAGATACTTTTCTAATTGCAGAAACTAAACATGCACTTAAGCACAAAATTTCCAACATCAGTACAATACTTTTCCAACTATTACAAGCTTGAAATCATATTTAAGATGATATGGAACACATTATACATATGATTAACAAAGAAACAGCAAAAACAGAGTGTTTGAATTGGAGGAATTAACTGATAATGAGACTATTGGATCGAATTGGACTCTTTTGCTTAAGTAGAATCCTCAGCTGAGCCTTCTGGCACTCCAGTTTTGTACCCCAATGCCTACTTTTGGACCCAATTGCTCTAACAACTTTTGGAAATTCAACAAACCCTTTGATCCCTCTCCTTATATGGGGATTCTCCGATTCCGGTGAGGCCCTTTTCTGAATCGCCATTGTCGAAAATCCACCGCTGTTTTCGCTACAGGTCACCGGCTTCGATTTAGTAGTAACTACAATCGAAACAGGGTTACTATTCTCAGCACAAAAGGCAGGCTTCTCAATAGTTTGTGTTGTATTTGGCTTAGAGCTCAACTCAAAGACCTTCTCTTCAAAAAGAAACTTGGCCTCAGAAAGCTTCATCTGAACTCTCTCTTCTCTTATCACCTCAGCCATTCTCAACATCTTCCTCTCTTCCTCCATATCTTTCCTCATCCGATTAATCTCTGAATTCCGAGACGAGATTTCTCTGGCGAGTTCTTCACAGACCTTCTCAATTGCTTCTCTGACTTTTCTCTGCTCACTCAACTCTTTGGAAATCTTCTTGTTGATAACCTCCAACTTCTTCCGCGCTTTCCTCTCGTGCTCTAGCTCAGCTTTCAATTCGATGATCTGGGCCCTTGTGTAGTCCATCTCAGTCTCCATTATCGGCTTGAAGAATGTGAGATCCCAAAACGAAGCGGCGAGCTTTCGAGCAGAGGTGGGGAGGTGAAGGCAATGCTGATTCTTGGTGCTGCTAATTTGGCAATGTTGCTGATTTTCTGGGTGACTTTGATGCTGAAATTGAAAATTATAAAAAGGGTTTTCGTAAAGTTTCCAGCTTGGGATAATTGGAGTGGTAGTGGTTTCATTTGTGCTAGTTTCTGGGCTGCTGCTACTACTACTACTATTGGTGGTCATCATCATCATCATCATCATCTTCTCCTCCATGTCTTGTTGTGGTGGTAGTGGATGATGCTTTTCTTTTGAAAGGTGCTTCTATCTTGGGAGGTTCCTTTCAACTTTCTCTTTTGCTTGCAATGTGGACTTGCTCCTCTCTGTAAACAAATCTAAATGGAGGTAGGGTCAATTGATCCTGGAATTTCTATAGAAATGAGAGAGAAGATAATCACATGGATCTGATATTCATTAATAGTGGAGGTGCTGCTCTTTGTTAATAATGAATGAATTGGTCCAATTAATTTCACCTCTCTTCCCACTAGACACCGTCCTTTCTTGTTTTATTGGTCAACCAACCCTGTCCATTGAGTCAACAAATTTAGGAAGTCAGATAGGATCAGTAAAACTGAGCAGTAATTTTCAAGAGCCTAGCCAACAGAGCAATTACATAACCCAACTTTACTGTTGGAATGAAGTTTACATTTTGAATGTTCTCGTCTTATATTGAACAAATGCATCTACGGAATCACAGCAAAATTCATAGTAAGGTAAATAATGGAATAATGTGTAGAGTGACATTAGGAACTTGGATATACTTGGTGTGAATTTTAGTGGTGGTATGATTTGTGTTGTGATTAGTAGTGGCAGTTCCTATCTGTGAGCAATAATTGCCTTGCTGGTTGTGTTTTGATGGGATTCCACAGGACAAAATGAAGAAGTGAATACTCATCCCTCATCTGTAGTTCACTCTACAGGTTCCACATGGTTGTTTCCTCTTGTGCTCCTTACTCTTCCAAGTCATGGTCCCCTCTGCTGGTTATGGTTCATAAGATCATCCAATTATTGGTTTGATTGCTAACATGTCATTTTACATGATTTGATGGACTACTAATACAAATCTTTCTAGCAACAGAAACAGTATTAGTCAATAAAAAAAAACAGTATTAGATTGCCCAAATTTAGTAGTCAACTACTCGATCAAAATGCCAAGATAATAATCTGAAAATAGAGTAATTCATCAAATCTTTGTAGCACTCTGCCTATAAATTATCAGAGCAAATTTTTGTATGGTAATTGTTATATTTTTTACTTGACGTTTTTGGGTGTACGTATTAACATGTGTCTGCACAAGTACTGCGAAAAAAATATTATAAAAAGTTCCAGAGAAGACCCTATCTATGTGGTGGTTAGGAAATCTCCCATTTCTTTTACACACATTCTTTAAAAACCATGCTCAGTTTTTGGATTAGGATCAGATGTTTCTTCCTAGATTCTTGCTCAAATATTATTATATTTTTTTTAGGTAAAACCATAATAATCTCAAACAGTACAATCATCAGTCAACCACCTCTGTAAGAATGAAGGAGTTGAGAGAAAAGCAATAGGGGCATTTACATGGTGCAAATGATTCAAAGCTCATCTAGCTAGCTCATGAACCACCACATTGGCCTCCCTACCTAGGTGTACAAACCTAGAATTTGAGAACTGTCTAAGACTATCACACAAATTCTGACATATATCTCTAAACATGACTGAGGAAGAGTTAGAGTCAACTGTCACATTCACTACGTTCAGAGAGTCAGAACTAAAACGAACTAGATGATAACCACGGTCCATTGCTACTCGAAGTGCATCTCCCGCAGCCGCCATCTCAACTATCATAGGAGAGAAAACTTCACCAACTCGACCGGCCAATCCTAACACAAGCTAACAAGAAATAAAAGTTTTTAGTTCGTCTCTGACTGCACATGTCAATTCTTCCTAATGAATGTGTATGTTTTGAAAGATGGATTGGTGTTATACTATACTCTTCATCTTGAGGAATACTAATGATTCCTCGTGTACCACCTCATGCCACGTTTACTTACTTGGAATCAGAATCACCAGGAATCAGAATCAACTGAAATCAGAATGGAAATATGTTATTTCTATTGAGTTGTTTATTTACCATTTGAAATCATAATAAAAATCGGAATCAAAACTAGTTTGATTACTAAGATATCCCTACAAAACAATAGCTATATTTTCATATTCAGTAAATTTTTTTTTATAATCTTTTTATAAATTTGAGCAAAGTTTATTAGAAAAATAATTAAAATGATACCGACATAAGAACAAATCATATGAACTAACTAAATACCAAAAAAACAAAAAAAACCAAACGTCAAATCTAACAAACTCTATAATTAGACAAAACTTCAAATTCAACAAAATAATAATTATAATACATTTAAAAAAATTTAAAATATAACCATTCGCAGTAGCAATTTAGAAAATAAATTAAAATATCATGTCTAAAGAAATGGGAGTCATTTAATAATACATAAAGTTTTTAGAAAAAATATATATTATTGGTACAAAAGTTGATTCCGGGAGGAATGATTCTCAAATTCACCTCCTCCATTGGGAATCCAATTCCAGGTTTATTTGGGAATGAGCCCTGATAAGGAGGTGAGACCCACCTCCATTCCGATTCCCAAATGTGTAAGTAAATGCTTAAACTCTCTCATTCCAAAATCATTCCCAGAAATTTGATTCTCATTCTCAATTAGTAAACATGCCCTCAATATTGAATTTTTGACACATGAAGAGCCTTGTATAATAATTGTTTGATACAATGAAAAGCCTTGTATAGCATGTTGATGAATGTAGTCAAGATGATTTGAAGAGTCGATAACAACAAAATTCGATGGTAGATGATTATAATGTACGTAGTTGATACATGTACATATTTTTAGATACAAATACAATTGTGGTAGTAGCCCACAGTAGCAGGTATTCAGATGTTGGCAAATAGGAGTGGGACATTGTAATCAAAAATCGAAAAAAAAATTCGAGCCGAAACCGAGCCATGGCCGAGAAAAATTGAACCAAATGAAATCGAAACTAAAAAAAAAACTTGACATTTGGTTCGACTTGGTATTTAATTTTTTTGTTTTGTTTTGGATTTCCAAAAACCAATCTGAACTGAAAAACTGAAGTATGCAAAAAACGACATCGTTTTGAGTATTTTGTAATATTTTATATAAATATATACAAAATAAAAACTTTAAACTCCTAAAATCTTAATTTCTTTATGCACAATCCTTGTCAAATTCTCTCATAAAGATTAATCAAAATGTTAGGCGACCCAAAAAATAATTTTTTTATAGAAAAATTTTTAGTTATTTTTTTTAAAAAATTAGTTTTTATACATTATAAAAAAACGAAAAAAATCGAAAAGATCTGAACCGAACTAAATAATTGTAATTTTTGTTTTAAGAAGTGAAAAATCGAACAGAACTGAACCGAATCAAAATAAATATTTTGATTTAGTTTTTGTTTTTATGAAAAAACTGAACAATTCTTCCCGAAACCCACCCCCGTTGGCCATGCGCGAGAGGATTGGCGGGCTGGCGGCAACCACAATGGAGACGGGCTCGTGGCCGCTCTTGTGGTACTAAAAGTGGCCTTGAGATCGTGCAAATGGTGCAATGCACTTATGTACACTTTCATGTATACATGACGCTCAAATTTCGTCAGTATTATGACTTTATACTTGGTATACGTCTGACTTTTGTATAATGGGATCTATTTAGACATGATGACTACTTAACAACATGGCACATACGTGTTGAAAAATTCTTACGTCTGATATGTTCACCCTTTTTAAGATTTGAGTTGGTTAGTGTGTTTGGCCACAAAGTCGTGAACAGTGACTAGTTCTGTGTTGAGTGACTCGAGTCTGATGGCATCCTCATCCTCTTCTTCATTCAACCAATTCAAATGGAAATATCATGTCTTCTTGAGCTTTAAAGGTGAGGATACACGCGACAATTTCACAGGCCACCTGTACAAGGCTTTAGTTGACAAAGGAGTTCGCACATTCATTGATGATCTTGAGCTCAAAAGAGGAGAAGAAATATCAGCAGCACTTCTCAAAGCAATTGAAGAGTCAGAAATATCTGTCATTGTATTCTCCGCAAACTATGCCTCGTCTAGGTGGTGCTTCGATGAACTCGTGAAGATCCTTGAATGCAAGGTATCAAACCTTGTCGTTCCAATCTTTTACAAGGTGGATCCTTCTGATGTACGGAATCAGACCGGGATTTTTTAGGATGCATTTGCCAAACATGAAATCAAATACAAGGAGGCCGGCATGGAGAAAGTCAATATGTGGCGAGCTGCTCTGAAACAAGTAGCAACTTTGGAGCAAATGAACCACCGCAGGATTACAAGGAACTGGTAGAGCGTGCAGTAGTATATGCTCAAGGTCTTCCACTGGCTTTGATAGTCATAGGCTCTCATCTTTGTGGTAGAAGCAAAGATGCATGGCTATCTACATTGAATAAATACAAGAAAGGTCCTAATGAAAAAATTCAAGAAATTCTCAAAGTTAGTTATGATTCTTTGGAATTGAATGAAAAGGAAGTATTTCTGGACATCGCATGTTTCTTCAAAGACAAATGTAAGAACTTTGTAATTGGGATGTTAGAAAGTTGTGATCTCGACCCACCCTGTCATTGGTATTGAAATACTCCAAGAAAAGGCCCTCATATCTAGTGGTCTAAATGAGAAGATTTTGATACATGACTTGATAGTAGAAATGGGCAAGGAAATAGTTCGACAAGAATCACCCAATGAACCAGGCCAACGTAGTAGATTGTGGTTTCACGAAGATGTATGTCGTGTACTTGCTGAAAATACGGCAAGTGTTGGAAAATTGTCATTTGATATATGTTCTGTTCTGTTTGCTCATCTGTACTTCTATATTTTTCAATCTGAATAAGGTTTTTCCGTGGTGTAGGGAACGAGTAAAGTCAGAGCTATCATGATAAGTTTGCCGGAATGCAAATCGTTATTCCTGAGTTCAAAAAGCTTCAAAAAAATGAGAAATCTGAAGTTCCTCATAAATTGTAATGCATATATTTCTGGAAGTGTTGATTATCTATCCAACGAATTGAGAATACTTTCTTGGCCTGGCTATCATTTACAGTCTCTGCTGTTCGATTTTCGTCCAGAGAAACTTGTCGTGCTCCATATGCCTTCCAGTCACATAACACTACTAGGGAATGGACTCCAGGTCCTTTAACTAGTACATTTTCTCTTATTCTTATTCTTGAAATCGTTTTTGCAGAATGCAGATAATCTCAGAACTGCCAGAGTTTGCTAGTACGTACTTGATCTTGTTTTCTTGTTTGTCCTTGCAGAATTTGAAAAATCTGGTTACTATGAATTTGGAATGCTGTAGATTAATAACTAAGATATCCCACTTCTCTGGAATCCCAAATTTAAAGACGTTGAATTTAGATTCCTGCACAAAGTTAATTGAAGTTGATGTTTCGGTTGGATGCCTTGATAAACTTGTTACATTGAGCATTGTTGACTGATCGGTGGTCGCACACCAACTAAAAATAATACACTATTCAGTATATACTTAAGATTAATATAATATAGTGCAGATAGGGATCGATCCACAGGGAAAAGTAAACTCTATACTCTAAACACAAATTAAGACGCGAATATCAAAAACCTGACAGACTCGACCACTAGACGAAAACGTAATTAATTAAAATACCTAAATTAAACCAAAAATCACGAAATAAATATTGGACGAACTAGACACAGTAACGGACAACCACACAAAAATTTGATGTAATCGGAGTTATTTTGAATGTCGAAATAAATTACACAAACTATACTACAAACTGAAAACAATACAGTAAAACGAAGATTTAATCAAAATAAAGAGATCGTTAGACACTTCTCTCCACCCTAGACAATTCCAATCTACCCCAATCAATTCACATAACCTCAAATGAATGTTTCCTATGTACACGCTGTGATTAAGTCGCATACACCTTACACCCCCGTGCTTGACATGCTAAACCGGTTGATGTACTCTAGCTTAACTTGATCTTAACTTAAGAGATACGATACTTCTTCGATCGGTGCAAAATCTACTTAAAGTAAGTCATTACGATTTGTAGGATGTTTGGGATAACAACACGACTTCTAGAGCTACTATGGATGAGTGCCCTTGCATCATCTGGAACGAATTCACATAACATATTAAGCTGCCCATCTCTACAGAATATGCATTGATTGATCGTCACCTGCACATTCAAAATAATAGATCCTAACATACACATCTAAGTTTCGAACCAAAGACACATATGCAAGAAATCATACGATGATAAAAATAGTGAATAAATTCTCATCAAAAAGTTATGTGAATCATTGGGGTTCAAGATCAAAACATGTCTAGGGCTTCGATCAGCCCCTAACAAATAAAGTTTAGCTCCTCATGCTAACCATGGAAGCTAGAAAAAATAAAGATGAAAGAAAAATTACAGAAAAAAGATGATGAAGTCGAAATATGGTGGTGCCTCCTTTTGTGCTGCCGAAATTCCTCTCCTTTTACTCTTGTGATAGTCTTCTAGTCCTTATAAACTTGTTCCTCTTTTATTTAATCCCCAAAGCTGATTTGTTTTGGATTAAATACATAAATTGGGCTGAAACCAAATGACTTAAGGCTTTGACAATCCATTCCTTCATTGGACTTGATCCATTAACTCTTTGCTAGATCATTGCTTCTCCTTGTTAACCCTGAAAAGTCCATTCATTCAGCTTTTAATCATTATTCTCCAAAAATCTATAAAACAAATACACATTATTAAAATGCTGAAAACATAAAAAAAAACACTAAATATAAGGTAATATTAAACATAGAAACGTTGCATAAATATGCACTTATTATTGACTGCCATAGACCAAGGAGGTTTCCAAGAATAATCAGCTTGAGGTCTCTAGAATCTCTTGATCTTTCACGTTGCAGAAAGCTCAATTACTTCCCAGAAATTGAAGGGAAGATGAACTCCTGAAGAGATTATGTATATCTGAAACTGCCATCAAAGGACTCCCTTCATCAATTGAGAATCTTACTGGTCTTCAACATTTGGACATCAGTAGTTGCTTGGAACTTCGAAAGCTTCCGCACAGCATTTATAAGTTGCAGAATCTGAGGTTTATTGATCTTTTTTTGTGTGGACTTGTTACATTTCCAAGTCAGATTGCTTCAAGTAGTTCAGATCAAAACAGAGGCATATTAGCATTTCCTAAGCTTGCAACACTCCGACTAGCAGGCTGGGGTATTTTTTCACTACTAGGCTCCCTTGCGCCTCTTGGTTGCTTGTCCTCAGTATGTAGACTTAACTTATACGGAAGCTATTTTGTAAGTCTTCCCGATTGCATAAGCCAAATGGTCAACCTGGGAGTACTTGACTTGCATGGTTCCCTACTGCTTGAAGAAATTCCAAAGCTTCCACCAAGCGTATATGAGATAGACGTAGGTGATTGCAAAGCATTGAAAATATTTTCAAACTTATCTGATTTGTTTTGTGCTATTGAGTGGATCAATCTATCAAATTGTGTTAAGCTATGTGGCAATCTGGACTACGAGGTGACAATGATGGAAAAGATTTTATTGAATCAGGTTTTTCTCTCTTTCATTTGTGTGTTGTTATAATAATAATAATAATAATAATAATAATAATAAATATATGGAATGAATTAAACACTGAATAGATGCATAAATATACGACTATCATGAATATCATTAGAACGAGGCAAGACTTGAAGGCCAAGGAAGTAACAGAGGGGCCCAAGATCCTTAATGTCGAAAGCATGACCAAGTTTGTCAATAAACCGTTGGAGAATAACAGCATCACTACTTGTAATGACAATGTCATCAACATATAGAAGAAAATAGATAGTGTGTTCCCTATGTTGGTAGTTAAATGAGGATGAGTCAGCCATGCTGTGGCGAAACCCAACGGAGAGCAGGAAATAACTCATTCACTGAAACCATGCTCGAGGAGCCTAAAGAGCTTTGTGTAATATGTAAACATATGACAGATGATCAACATCAACGAACCTCGGAGGTTGAACCATGTAAACATCTTCTTGAATAAGACCATAAAGAAAGACATTCTTGACGTCCAGTTGTCGAAGGGGCCAACAACGAGACACCACAAGGCTGAAAACTGTTCGAATGGTGGCTGGCTTAGTGACAGGACTAAATGTTTTGGCATAGTCTATACCAGGTTGTTGATGAAACCCTTTGGCGACTAGCTACGCTTTGTACCACTCAATAGACCCATCAGAGTTATGCTTCATCCGAAAGATCCATTTGAAGCCAACTAGATTCTGATGTGAAGACGAATGAACAAGCGTCCAATTCTGATTTTTGAGCAATACATTAATCTTGCCTGCCATAGCCTGATGCCAATGGGCATGCTTGGATGCCTGTGTGTAACAAGTAAGATCCACAGAGTCAATCACAGAAAGTAATGCACGAGGAAGTGGGTACCTCACGGTGCCATCAGTTCAGTGTTTTTGTGGGAATGTGTTGTCACGACTCCGAGTAATCATGGGATGAACTGATTGAATTGGTGGAGGTGCCGGAGCATCAAGCAACACCGAAATTGGTGGGTTGACTGTTGGGGATGCACCAATCGGTAGAGGAGCAGCGGCTGCCTGGTCAGGGAGAGTTGCGGCATCGGGTTGAGGAATCATAGAAGTGTATGGGGCTGGGATGAGAGAGCTCTATTCGGGACTGGAAGTCAAGGAAGGTGGACGAAGATGGTATATGATGGGTGCGCCACTGCACAGTGAAGATGTAGAAGCTGGCAGTAGCAACACAGATGAAGTCGCACGAAGCAGAGCGCCATTGCTGCATGACAGCAAGTGGCCGCGATGAACCTCAACGATTTGAGTGGGCTAAGTGGGCAAAAACGGAGGTTCCGGTGGTGAGAAAGTCGGCAACGGAGGCTGGGATGAAGTCGATGATTGGGGCTGGGTTCCCTGAGAAGATTGAGAGATGTCGGTCACTGTGTTTGCTCGACTAGAGTCATCAAAGAGAGGAAGATTGACTTGACTTGAGACTGGAGTTGTTTCTGAGGCTTGAGTTATGGCAGGTGGGCTTGGGCCCAAGAAGAAGAATTTCAGGAGGCCTGCGAATGTGATGGGCTTTGCGGAAGTGTAAACTCAATGAGGCCTGCATCAGAATTGTTATGTACCTGCAAGGCATCTTTGTACAAAAAATGTGTTTCATCAAAGACAACGTGACGCGAGATATAGACACAATTAGTTTGGGAATCTAGACACCGATAACCTTTATGATGAGGACTATAACCAGTATAAAAAAATGGCCTACTCGGCGGAGTAATCGCCGAGTACTAGTTGTTCAGTATGAAAACAAACTTAATTTGGCCTGAACGGGCACTTGAAGTGGGACACCGAGTAATTGCCATGTAATCGGCCGGTTCGGTCAATTTGGACCGGTTACTCGGTCAAACTCAGTTATATTTAAAAATAATAATAATTGAATTCAGAAATATGTGAGACTTGAGAGAGAGAGAGAAACCCATTCACCCTAAAATCAGTCCCCCTCATTTCCTTTCCTTTCGCACTCTCCAAATCTCACCCTCTCAAATCGTCGGCTGGTCGCCTTCTTCCTCTTGCGTCACCCGGGTGGCCGCCCATCGGCGTCACTGCCACTGCTTGCTTCAACAGTTTAATCACTGCCACTGCTTGCTCCAGCAGGTTAGTAGCTAATGGTTTGTTTCACTTTTTCACTTTTTCTCGATTAGCTACTGTGAGTAGCTATGCTTGTTAGAAACTTAATGTTAATTGATGTGTATCTACTAGTCTGCTAGCAGAATAAACAAACTAGATCAAGGTTTGCCTCGACCATGTATATTCCATTCTATTTACACTATCTACCAACTAATTAGCTTTACTCTAGTATTCATTGTTTATGATATACAAGGTTGTGTTTGTCTTGGATTACGGTTTTAGGTTTTTGTTAAGGACTTAAGGCAAAGACATGTGTGTATTAGTGTATGTCCAGTACTCCAGTATAGTGTATTCATGTGTGTCCATTTTGTTTTTTGAATTATCAACTGTTATTGACTTATTGTGATTGTTAATTAGGTAAAATAGCCAGTAATCCGATGTCGTCTTCTTCCTCTGTATGCAATGCAATGTCGGAAGCTTGATGATGTTGTTCAAGAGTCTACACTAAGAGAAGATAGAGAGCTTGATGATGAAGATTTTAATTCCGATTATACCAAAGTTGAAGAAAATGAAGACGTATTTGGTTGTTTTTGATAATATAGAGCGTTTTTTATATTTGAAAGACAATTTAAAATTAAAAAATAGCGATTCCGAGTACTTGGCTGAGCGGTAATCAGTACCAAAATGAATCATGGCCGAGTACCCTTTTTTTGAACCTTGACTATAACTAAGAAAAACATACTCTATACTACGACTCGACAATTTATTGAAAACTTAATGACGAAGAAAAGGGAAGCAAGAACACCCCAAAACTTAAATATACGAATAGGAAGGATAGTGACCATAGAGACGAGTGTAGGGAGTATCCCAATTGAGAGTAGGAAGTAAATTTATGATATACACAAAGGCGAGAGCTGCTTTAACCCAAAGTTTTTGAGGTGCACCTGAGGTGAGAAGTAAGGTCCGGGCCATGGTGGTAATGTGACGATGTTTTCTTTCAGCAATCCCATTTTTTCATGGGGTAGAAGGGCAAGAGAACCGTTGTTGGATTCCCAAAGATATACAATATTGAAAAAAAAATTTATTAAAATATTCGGTTCCGTTGTCACTTTGAAGATATTGAACTAAACCTTGAAATATAGTACGAATCATGGCAACAAGAGTTTGAAAGTGAGTTAAACCTCATTTTTCTTGCGCATAGGATAAATCCATGTATAACGAGAGTATTCATCAGTAAAGACAACGTAGTATTTGAAACCACTGACAGATTGAGTTGAAGGCATCCAGACATCGCTATGAATAACAGAAAAGAGAAAAGAGAAAAGAAGCTGAAGAATGATTAACTAGAAAAGGTAATCGGTGAGATTTGTTGAGTGCACTGAGTATAAAAAGAATTAGATGGTAGTTTAGTACCTATAGTAGGCCCTAAACAAGCCAAGACAGACGACAAGGGATAACCTAGATGATTGTGCCAAAGAGTGAAGTGAAAGGAAGCAAGGGTTTGAGGACTAGCAGAAGTGGAAGACAAATGAAGAGGATATAGACCATCTTTATAAGGACCCTGAAACAACAAGCGACCGGTGAGTAAACAATATATTTGATAAAAATTAGGAGCAAAGAGAAAGAAGACACGATTATCTTTGGTGAAACGAGCGACAGACAATAGATTTTTACGAATAGAAGGAATGCGATAAACATTTTGTAGAGAAAATTAGAGTGGTTTAGGGACAAAGAAAGGTCACTGGTATGAGAGATGGACATCAAATCATCGTTACCCATATACACATTGTGTGGACCACCATAGGATTTAGAGTTGTGAAGAGGCATGGCGGCCATGTGATGAGTTGCGCCAGTATCAGGATACCAATTCGGGTCACTGGAAATATGAGCACTAGCAAAAGGAACTATAGTAGTAGGCCCGGAGCACAAATGAAAAGCTCTAAATGGAAATTGTTGTTGGACTAAAGGAGCACGGTTGGTGAAGGCCATGAGATATAAGGGGAGGATAGAAAAGAGAGGAAGACATGAGGTATGTCTTAAAACCAAAATCTTAAAACCAGAATCGAAGAGAAGAGAAAACACCTAATAATCTGATACCATATAGAAGTGTATAATTGGTATTGCCTTGCCTCAACACTTTTACATGTGAGTATATATAACTACAACAGCTACTGTTACATAATTTAAGCTATAATGGAGAATAATAATGTATGATATACATCAGTTACAAATCTATGCTATAATGGAGAATAACTACATTTAATCAACGAAATTAAAGGAATAGGAAATCATGCTAACAACTTGCCTTAGGATTTGACACACTGGAGGAGGGGACTGGCCGGACTGGCAACATGAAACACTCCATCGCAACCTTCAACTGCAGCACAAAGGGAATCATAATCCAATAAGTTGGCTTTGAAGAGTTTCAAGTTTTCAGATGCCTTGTCAAGCTTCTTCAAATGAGAGTACTTGTCAGAACCTACACGCATATAACGACAGTATATCAATTATCGAGAACTTTAGCAGAAAGAAAAAAAAATGCCTACTCCACTCACAGATGACAATGAAAGTCTAACACATAACCTTTACAAATTGGATTTAAAGCTCTATTGCACTAGGTTTGGCCACAATATCCAAAGAACCGAAGAACCGATTCGAAAGAACCGGATCTGTACGGTTCAGTTCCTGATCTTTAAAAAAAAAGTGTTGTTTATACTTCAGTTTTGGATTTGTTACAGTTTGGGATCGGTTTCGGATCCTGATATAAAAAAATAATTAGATCCAAAGGAACTGTTTAATCAATAACGCAACCCAAATATATAAGCCTAACTATATAAATCTTAAATAGCCAAACCCAAATAAGCCGGCCCAACCCAAACACCTACTCTTTTCTTTTTTCTTATTCAGTTAATTTCAATCTGTCACAATTTATTTAAGCCTATGAAACTTATTTTGATGACTGATATGATGCAAATATGATCTTGATGAATGACGAGTTGATCTGTTGATGACCGCATGTGATTTAATATGCACATTATATGTTTTTATATCTATAAATTATATATACGACCATGTCAAACATAAAGTAAGAGGATTTTGAAGTCAAATTTACAAAATATCATTTTCATTATTCGGTTCTTTTTTTTTTCAAATGGATCCTGTACGAGAACCGAGAACAGCTAGAATCAGAACCGGAACCGAACGATTTTGGTTCCAAACGGTTCCACTCATGATTTTTACAAAACCGAACTGAATGCAAGAAAACGGTTATGGATCCGGATCTTAAAATTTTCGACCAGATCTTAACCGAATCCAGGAATTTTAAAGTAAATGAGAAGCAATCAAGCCGAGGCCATAACATTCCATGAATGGAATAGTAGCAATACAGAACCGTGAATAACAACAGTAAAGATCTACACTATATAAAGTTTCAATCTGAACAAAACTACGAACATATGAAATTAGAGAAGTGGTCAAGTTAGGATTATTGGGATCTCTGACGTTCCGTGGACTGTGTAGTTGTTGGAAAGGAGAAGCTTAACGAGTCATGAAGAAAGGAAGCCACCAGCCCCTGTAACATGAAACCTTTCATTCTAAAGCACCATAGTAGTTGCAAGAGCTCTCTTTGGGTCTCAACAAGGGAGATTATAAGCATACAACTGTGAGATTCAGATTGTCTCTTGCTCCATTGATATTTTGTGACGACCCGGAACAGAATTAGCAGTGTAATCAGCTTAATCTACGAGCTTGCGAGTAATAGCAGATTTCCGACATATAATTAGATCGTCGGACTTGATCACGACTTAATTATTGGCCGAGAATTTGAGCTGAGTCTCTTCTCAAGAGTTGTTGTACGGGTGATTTCGAGTTCGTGGGCGGTTCCTGATCATTATTTGGATGACCGAGGAATAAAATATGAATATTTGAAGTTTCGACATAATCGGTTTATAATGGCGACCTTCTTAGCGAGTAAATTACTGGATGAGAATTTGATTTCGGATTCTTCACAGAAGTTGTTGAGAATTTAATTTCGAGCTCGTGGGGATTTTTCCGAGTTACGAAGAATAAGTTACGAATATTTGCGACCGTTAATTAACTACTCGAAAAGCATTACAAAGAAAAATAAACTAACATAGTACTCAGAGCGACTTCTAATTTACAAATATATATATAAGCTAGTAGGTTAAACCAAGAACCTACTAAAAAAGAACGGTGTCTTGAACTCTAGGCCTCTGATGACGACGCGCAACCACAGGATATAAACTACAAACTAGGCAAGAAGGAGACCGAAAAACCCAGGGAAAAACATATAAAATAATAAAAACGATTAAAGTGAGTGGACAAAAATAAAATTTCATTTTTAAACTGATAGCAATAAATATAACGTTCTTTTCACAATATATAAGTAAATAAACATGATGCGAGTCTAAAAACCACGGGGTCCCATTCTCGGACACCTCTGCCTCAGTATAGTCTAAATCACGGGATCCCAGACCTACACGTGATTATATAGTCAGAAAGACCTCGGGTCATGATATTTGTCCCCCCCCCCCCCCGGAGCATCTCAGGTGTTTCTACCATATTCCGTAAGGATTCCAACAGAGGTACATATAGGGTCAATTCTGGTGATTTGAGCTGTCGCGCGTGTATCGTCTTTTACCTGTTGTTAAGAGTAATACACCAAACGGTCGTTAGAAGCCTTGACGGGTTGTTCCCACCTTCGATTCTCCAACGCTCAAGTTAATGTATGAAGCGTAACAAACAATATTGGTAGGGTAACGGGCGTACCTTGTAACTGTCATAAATGTGTTGTATATATTAGCGCTTGAGTATGAGGTCTTTTGTTGTTCTTCGATGTGTGATCTTGCTTGTTTGGTCATGTTCTGTCCTGGTACCTTCTGTTTGTTGTTCCGAGCGCGTTGTCTATCGGATGGTGTTGCTTCCTTGTTTAAAGTTGAACCCCGTGTTGCTGTCTTGCGTTTGGTTCGAGCTATGTTGACCCGTTTGGAGTGGCTAAGTGTGTGATAATCGTGTTTACGGGATCACGTACTAATAAGTCCCCCAAGTCCCCAAGTCAAGGGAATCAGCTCTTGATTGGGGAGTTCCAAGGCTTTGTCCATATTTTGCACACGTGGTCACTTGAGAAAGGGGGGGGGGGGGGGAACTCCTGCTAACCCCGAGTCTCCCAACTCTCCGATAAAGAGCTGTTTTTGAGGTCGAGGGTAAAAGTGTCGTGTTGTGGAGCCTTGTTCCGCGATTATGGGGGCGTTTGTTGCTGTTCGGCTATTGGGGTAGACTCCGAAACCTGATGTTGCTGTTTGGAGCCGCTTATGTGGCGACAAATGATGTTGCTACTTGTCCCACGATAGCGTGAACGTTGTTGCTGTTCGGCTATCGGATTGGACTCCGAAACCTGATGTTGCTGTTTGGAGCCGCTTCTGTGGCGACATGTGATATTGCTACTCGTCCCACGACAGCGCGAACGTTGTTGCTGTTCGGCTATCGGATTGGACTCCGAAACCTAATGTTGCTGTTTGGAGCTGCTTATGTGGCGACAAGTGATGTTGTTGCTCGTCCTACGACAACGCAAACAATGTTTCTGTTCGGCTATCGGATTGGACTCCGAAACCTGGTATTGCTGTTTGGAGCCGCTTATGTGGCGATAAGTGATGTTGCTACTCGTCCCACGACAACGCGAACGTTGTTGCTGTTCGGCTATCAGATAGGACTCCGAAACCTGCTGTTGCTGTTTGGAGCCGCTTATGTGGCGATAAGTGATGTTGCTACTTGTTCCACGGCAGGGCGAACGTTGTTGCTATTCGGCTATAGGATTGAACTCCGAAACCTGATGTTGCTGTTTGGAGCCGCTTATGAGGCGATAAGTGATGTTGTTACTTGTCCCATGACAGCGCGAACGATGTTTCTGTTCGGCTATCGGATTGGACTCCGAAACCTGGTATTGCTGTTTGGAGCCGCTTATGTGGCGATAAGTGATGTTGCTACTCGTCCCACGACAGCGCGAACGTTGTTGCTGTTCGGCTATCGGATAGGACTCTGAAACCTGCTGTTGCTGTTTGGAGCCGCTTATGTGGCGACAAGTGATGTTGCTACTCGTTCCACGGCAGGGCAAACATTGTTGCTATTCGGCTATAGGATTGAACTCCGAAACCTGATGTTGCTGTTTGGAGCCGCTTATGAGGCGATAAGTGATGTTGTTACTCGTCCCACGATAGCGCGAACGTTGTTGCTGTTCGGCTATCGGATATGACTCCAAAACCAGATGTTGCTGTTTGGAGCCACTTATGTGGCGACAAGTGATGTTGCTGCTCGTCCCACGATAGCGTGAACGTTGTTGTTGTTCGGTTATCAAATTGGACTCCGAAACCTGGTGTTGCTATTTGGAGCTGCTTATGTGGCGACAAGTGATGTTGCTGCTCGTCCCACGATAGCGTGAACGTTGTTGCTGTTCGGCTATCGGATTGGACTCCAAAACTTGATGTTGCTGTTTGGAGCCGCTTATGTGGCGACAAGTGATGTTGCTACTCGTCCCACGACAGCGCGAACGTTGTTGCTGTTCGGCTATCGGATTGGACTCCGAAACCTGATGTTGCTGTTTGGAGTTACTTATATGGCGACAAGTGATGTTGTTGCTCGTCCTATGACAGCGCGAACGATGTTTCTGTTCGGCTATCAGATTGGACTCTGAAACCTGGTATTGCTGTTTGGAGCCGCTTATGTGGCGATAAGTGATGTTGCTACTCGTCCCACGACAGCGCGAACGTTGTTGCTGTTCGGCTATCGGATAGGACTCTGAAACCTGCTGTTGCTGTTTGGAGCCGCTTATGTGGCGACAAGTGATGTTGCTACTCGTTCCAGGGCAGGGCGAACGTTGTTGCTATTCGGCTATAGGATTGAACTCCGAAACCTGATGTTGCTGTTTGGAGCCGCTTATGAGGCGATAAGTGATGTTGTTACTTGTCCCATGACAGCGCGAACGATGTTTCTGTTCGGCTATCGGATTGGACTCCGAAACCTGGTATTGCTGTTTGGAGCCGCTTATGTGGCGATAAGTGATGTTGCTACTCGTCCCACGACAGCGCGAACGTTGTTGCTGTTCGGCTATCGGATAGGACTCTGAAACCTGCTGTTGCTGTTTGGAGCCGCTTATGTGGCGACAAGTGATGTTGCTACTCGTTCCACGGCAGGGCAAACATTGTTGCTATTCGGCTATAGGATTGAACTCCGAAACCTGATGTTGCTGTTTGGAGCCGCTTATGAGGCGATAAGTGATGTTGTTACTCGTCCCACGATAGCGCGAACGTTGTTGCTGTTCGGCTATCGGATATGACTCCAAAACCAGATGTTGCTGTTTGGAGCCACTTATGTGGCGACAAGTGATGTTGCTGCTCGTCCCACGATAGCGTGAACGTTGTTGTTGTTCGGTTATCAAATTGGACTCCGAAACCTGGTGTTGCTATTTGGAGCTGCTTATGTGGCGACAAGTGATGTTGCTGCTCGTCCCACGATAGCGTGAACGTTGTTGCTGTTCGGCTATCGGATTGGACTCCAAAACTTGATGTTGCTGTTTGGAGCCGCTTATGTGGCGACAAGTGATGTTGCTACTCGTCCCACGACAGCGCGAACGTTGTTGCTGTTCGGCTATCGGATTGGACTCCGAAACCTGATGTTGCTGTTTGGAGTTACTTATATGGCGACAAGTGATGTTGTTGCTCGTCCTATGACAGCGCGAACGATGTTTCTGTTCGGCTATCAGATTGGACTCTGAAACCTGGTATTGCTGTTTGGAGCCGCTTATGTGGCGATAAGTGATGTTGCTACTCGTCCCACGACAGCGCGAACGTTGTTGCTGTTCGGCTATCGGATAGGACTCTGAAACCTGCTGTTGCTGTTTGGAGCCGCTTATGTGGCGACAAGTGATGTTGCTACTCGTTCCAGGGCAGGGCGAACGTTGTTGCTATTCGGCTATAGGATTGAACTCCGAAACCTGATGTTGCTGTTTGGAGCCGCTTATGAGGCGATAAGTGATGTTGTTACTCGTCCCACGATAGCGCGAACGTTGTTTCTGTTCAGCTATCGGATTGGACTCCGAAACCTGATGTTGCTGTTTGGAGCCGCTTATGTGGCGACAAGTGATGTTGCTACTCGTCCCACGATAGCGCGAACGTTGTTACTGTTCGACTATCAGATTGGACTCCAAAACCTGGTGTGCTGTTTGGAGCCGCTTATGTGGCGACAAGTGATGTTGCTACTCGTCCCACGACAGCGCGAACGTTGTTGCTGTTCGGCTATCGGATAGGACTCTGAAACCTGCTGTTGCTATTTGGAGTCGCTTATGTGGCGACAAGTGATGTTGCTACTCGTTCCACGGTAGCGCGAACGTTGTTGCTGTTCGGCTATAGGATTGAACTCCGAAACCTGATGTTGCTGTTTGAAGCCGCTTAAGTGGTGACAAGTGATGCTGCTACTCGTCCCACGATAGCGCGAACGTTCCACGATAGCGCGAACGTTCTTGCTGTTCGGCTATCAGATTGGACTCCGAAACCTGGTGTTGTTGTTTGGAGCCGCTTATGTGGTGATAAGTGATGTTGTTACTCGTCCCACGATAGCGCGAACGTAGTTGTTGTTCGGCTATTGGATTGGACTCCGAACCTGATGTTTATGTTTGGAGCCGCTTATGTGGCGACAAGTGATGTTGCTATTCGTCCCACGACAGCGCGAACGTTGTTGATGTTCGGCTATCGGATTGGACTCCAAAACCTGATGTTGCTGTTTGGAACCGCTTATATGGCGACAAGTGATGTTGCTACTCGTCCCACGATAGCGCGAACGTTGTTACTGTTCGGCTATTTGATTGGACTCCAAAACTTGGTGTTATTATTTGGAACCGCTTATGTAGCGACAAGTGATGTTGCTAACACTGTTGCTGTTCGGCTATCGGATTGGACTTCGAAACTTGATGTTGCTGTTTAGAGCCGCTTATGTGGGGACAAATGATGTTGCTACTCGTCCCACGACAGCGCGAACGTTGTTGCTGTTCGGCTATCGGATTGGATTTCGAAACCTGGTGTTGATGTTTGGAGCTGCTTATGTGGCGAAAAGTGATGTTGTTGCTCGTCCCATGACAGCGTGAACGATGTTGCTGTTTGGAGCCGCTTATGTGGCGACAAGTGATGTTGCTACTCGTTCCACAGCAGCGCGAACGTTGTTGTTGTTCGGCTATAGGATTGGACTCTGAAACTTGATGTTGCTGTTTAAAGTCGCTTATGTGGCGACAAGTGATGTTGCTACTCGTCCTACGATAGCGCGAACGTTGTTGCTGTTCGGCTATCAGATTGGACTCCGAAACCTGATGTTGCTGTTTGGAGCTGCTTATGTGGCGATAAGTGATGTTGTTACTCGTCCCACGATAGCGCGAACGTTGTTGCTGTTCGGCTATCGAATTGGACTCCGAAATTTGATGTTGCTGTTTGGAGCTACTTATGTGGCGACAAGTGATGTTGCTGCTCGTCCCACGACAGCGTGAACGATGTTGCTATTTGGAGCCGTTTATGTGGCGACAAGTGATGTTGCTACTCGTTCTACAGCAGCGCGAACGTTGTTGCTGTTCGGCTATAGGATTGGACTCTGAAACCTGATGTTGCTGTTTGAAGTCGCTTATGTGGCGACAAGTGATGTTGTTACTCGTCCCACGATAGCGCGAATGTTGTTGCTGTTCGGCTATCGGATTGGACTCCGAAACCTGGTGTTGCTGTTTGGAGCCGCTTATGTGGCGATAAGTGATGTTGCTACTCGTCCCACGATAGCGTGAACGTTGTTGTTGTTTTGGTTACCGGATTGGACTTCGAAACCTGGTGTTGCTGTTTGGAACCGCCTACGTGTTGGGTATTGCTATGTCGGGTGGATGCGTAACGAGAGGTCCCAAACCTTAGTCTGTTAGCCCCGAATGATGGCGCAGGTCATGATGGTATCAACCGTGCCCATGATATCGCAAGCATAACTGTGACTTGCCTATTGGGTGGACTCCGAAACGGTGTTGCTGTTTCCGAAGTTGGCCCCTCATGTCTTTTCGTATTCCGACCTTTTCATTTTCGGAACGGTTATCTATCGCTTGAGATTTATTTCAGTTGTTTGCTACATGTGTGACGCGTGGCGCGCTGAATTCGAAGTGGTAGGGTAATTAATTTAGGCGGGAGTGCGTGAGACACATGTCGTAATCCTGCGGATGGAAGCGCTGAAAATAAACGGTAGGCGTTTGCCTAGGGTTAGAATTGTAGCCTATAAATAGTGGTGCTTTCACTTTCACCTTTTTACACTTTGCTTGCTTGAACTGAAACTCTGCGTAAACGTGGTCTTGAATCTGTGTGCTTTCTCAATCTTGGAGTGTTGCTATCTCGTGAATTCTCGTCTCATCTCTTCAAAGGTAGTGTTTTTGTTTTTGTTGCTTTTCGAAAATTGTTTTATGGTGTATGGCTTTTGTACTTGTTTTGGGTACTGTTTTTGGGGTAATTTCTGGGTTTACGTTGCTATGTGTTGTAATGTGGAGAGGATTTCTGGGCTTTTTTTGGGTATTGGGAAGAACAGCTTCAAGTTCTTTGGTTTTTGTTGCTTTTTGGCTATTTTGATCGATTTTTGGGTGTTGGGAAGGGTTTGCACTTGTTTTTGCTGGGGGATTGGGGTTGCGACGGTCTGCACGTTCGCCCGTTTTGGCTTATCGCCCTTTTGCTTTTCTCTTAGGGTCATGAAATTGGTAGCTGAATCCAGTGATGAGTCGCCTCCGTCAACCCCTAGGTTCCTTGTAGGGTCCCGTGTTTCATCCCATAGTGTTTCAGACTCCTCGTCTGATAGCGTACTGAGCGTCTCCCTACTGTCCGTTAACACCAGTAGTGCTTTGCGTTGGTCGTCAGTGCTAAACATGGAGCAGCCTGGGTCAAGTGTTCCGAATGCTGACGCGTCTTCTTCTTCCGGGGGGTCAGATGGGTACGTCGTGCTCCCACGCGGTGAAAGGGCGTCTGGAGCCGCCATTCCCGTTCTTCCTCAAGGTAGGCCCGTATTGTGGCGTTTGGCGGACAACCAAGTGCTGCAAGAGCCAGAGTGGTCCCCGTCGGTGCGGGAGATCAAGCGGTGGTACTGGGACTACCACATCCCGCGTACGGTGAAGCTGAGGGCACTCCGTCAGGGTGAATCGTTCACACGCCCCCCGCGCGGCTACGTGTGCGTGAGTGAATTCCAGCTGAAGGCCGGGCTGAAGCTTCCCTTCCATCCGTTCTTCCAGTACGTGCTCGCGCTTTTCAACATCACATTAGGCCAATGCGGGCCAACGTTGAGACGCGTACTGATTGTCTTCCACAATATCTGGAAGCTAAGTGGGTTGCAGTTCCCCACACGGGCGGAGATCGGGCACTTCTTCCGTTTGAAGTATTCTCCTCTTATGAAGGACAAGGGTACGATGACGGTTGAGCCCTGAAAGAAGTGGTGGCTAACGGAGCCCCTTTCCTCCTCCACTGCCTGGCGCCGGTATCACTGCCTTGTCGGAGGCGAGTGGGAATTTGATAAGCCGGATGGCGCTCTGTCGCGCAGACGCGATCAGATACACCGAGTCCCTGAGTCCTTCCAACCGCTAGGTGTGATAAGTGTCGACTAGCGGCGTTTTCCCTTTTTGAAGTTTGTATTCGTATGTGCTAATCCGTTTGTGTTTTTTTTGCAGACCAGAGTTTGTATCCCCTCACTCGTTTGGAAGAGAACCGGTTGGCGAGAATCAAGTTTGCTTTCGACCTCCATCCAGACGCGCGAAACTTCTGGGCAGCCAACCACTGGGAGCTTGTCGAACGCTGTGGTCTTTCACGCCCTCCTGGTATGTATCTTTCTTGTTAAGCACGCTTGATTATTCCATTTGTATAGGTTTTCGGGCTAACCGTTTATTTTTTTGGTTGCAGCTAAGATGAAGAAGTCAAGATACTCGACAAAGCAGGATGATGCCCATCAACGTATGTTTGTGCTGATGGAAAGGGCCCGACAAGCCCGCATGGTCGTCGAGGATCCGAGCGGCCAGCTAGTGTAGGGCGATACTCCTCAGGGTGTCATGCAGCCTCCCAACTGCAATGAGTATCTGGACTCGGTACCAGAGGTTGATGAGGAGGTCGAAGCCGTGGGCGCGGCTGTCGGAGCCCCAGCCGTCATCACAGAGGGACGGGCAGAAGAAGTTGCCCCCCAAGCTCAAAGGGGAGAGGGTGAACAGGCCCGAAGGGACCACCTCCGGTAGGAGAAGGAGACGCGCAGCCGAGAGCATGGCGAGTATCGCATTGAACGCGTGGATAGGCGTGTCAGCCAGGGCAAGTCTCCTTCCACCCATACGGGCTATTCGAGGAGTTTGTTCGAGGTTTCCCTCATTCGTCAGCCTGAAGAGGCGGATGGGCGCCGGTCCCAAACCTCGGCCAGGAGGCTAGATAGCCAAGGCACCTCCAGCCGCCCGCAGAAGCGCCCTCATCCATCCAACGAGGCCTCCCCTGCTGTGACTGCTGCAGTAACGGGCAAGACAACGCTCTCGTCAGAGTTCATTGCTCGTATCCAGAGCTCCATGGGTGCGGGCATTGAGTCTCTCCAAAAGTGGCGTCAGCTAGGCGCTAACCCGAGCAAATCCCTCAGTGCAGTGTTTGATACCTGTACGTATCTCCAGCATCAGCTATTCCTTATCAAGGGGCTCGAGGGGTCAATGCTGCAGACCACCCTGCTGTCGAAGGCGAAGGCCGAAAACCGGAAGCTTCAGGCTGATGTGGGCAAGCTGCAGCAGGCTCTGACCAAGTCCACCGATATAGCCAATCGAAAGATCGCACGAATAAACGAGCTTGTGCGTGAGGCCGATGAGCTGAAGAAAGACTTGGGGAAGGCGTGATCGGGGGTGGCTATCCTGGAGACCGATCTGGCTGCCTTCCGAACGACCAACGGTGCACGAATAGCGGAGCTGAAGCCCGAGCTGTCGGAGGCCCGAGCTCATGCTGCGATGGAGGAGGTCCATCACAAGATTATGGTGGAGGCAGTGGCCGAGTACAAAGCCTTTTCCGAGTTTGAGAAGGTCAGGGATGACGTGGTCCAGGCTTTCAAGGATTCGGAAGAGTTCGAGGACTTGGTTGCTGCTGAAGCCAATGTCCAGTGTGAGGACTTCTCCTCACTCGTGCTGCCGTTTGTCAAGGTGGATGAGTTTGAGGCATGGCAGGCTGCCAGGCGTCTGGTGGGGGTGACGGGCCAGTGCCTGGGAAGGGTGGAGAAGATGCTGCTGCTGGGGCCAGCTAGACTATCTTTTATTTTTGCTTTCTTTTTGCTTTTGCCTTGTACTTTCGCGCCTGCGTACGTTTGATGAATTGTACAATTTTTGGATAATATATCTAAGTGCCTTTTATTCCGTTTATATTGCTTGTCTGATTGGATTTGATGTATAGTTATATTGCTACTGGCACACAACAAAACGTACATATGCAAAAGTTTACAATCACTAGACTAACGTGCGTTTAGATTACAAGAGGTGTTTAAACGCAAGTAGATGAATACTTAGTGAAAATACTTCCTTAGGTGCTGTGTATTCCAGGGATTTCCAATCCTTCTCCCAAACATGCCTTTGATGTAAAGCATACCCGGACTTGCGATTGTGTCGATGACGTATGGGCCCTCCCATGACGGGCGTAATCCCTTGGGCTTCGTTTGAATTGCTTTCATGACCCAGTCCCCCAGTTGGAGTGGGCGCTCCTTCACACGTTGGTTGAATAGTCGAGCGACTCGCTGCTTATTCGCGGTGTTGTGAATGTGTGCCATGTCGCGTCTTTCTTCAAGGAGGTCGTTGTCGAGTATGAATCCTTCGCCATTGGTGGTGGGGTCGTAGCTTTCGATTCTTGGACTTCTGTACGTGAGCTCGAGTGGTAGTACAGCCTCCGTTCCGAATGTGAGGCTAAACGGGGTTTCTCCTGTTGCTTTTGTTGCTGTAGTTCTGATTGACCATAGTATTTTAGGGAGTAAACTAGGCCATCGTCCGTACCAGACGTCTCCCTTCTCGATGAGCTCAATCTTCTTCTTGATTCCTTCCTCGATGACTTTGTTTGTTGCTTCTACTTGTTGGTTTATTTGTGAGTGTGCTGGTGATGCGAATATCTAATTGGTACCTTGCCTTTTGCAGAATGCTTTGAGCTCGTCGTTGTGATTGCGGCCCGTTATCGGTGATGATGTTAAGCGGGGTACCGTAGCGACAGTAGAGGAAACGCCACAGGAATCTCTTCACCTTTTGGGTTGTGATCTTGACCATCGGTTCTGCCTTGATAAACTTGGTGTGGTAGTCAATGATGACTATGATGTATCGGTATTAGCCCTTGCATTTTGGAAGCTCTCCTATGAGATCGAGTCCCCACTGTGCAACAGGAGAGGTGATGATTCACAAGGGAACCGCGGGCGCGTGATTCTTGTGTGCATAGAGTTGGCATTGATGGCATGTCGTAGTGATTGCGGTTGTGTTTGCGTGGATGGTGGGCCACCAGAATCCGAAACGAAGTGCCTTTTGTGCTATGGATCGTGCTCCTGCATGGTGGCCGCATACGCCCGAATGGATTTCCCTGAGTATCTTGTCGCCCTGCTCCGGTATAACGCATTTGAGGTTGGCCCATGTCTTCCCTTGCCTGTACAGCCTGTCATGTCGGACGCTGAAGTTGACTGCTCGTGCTATGATATTTCGGGCCTGGGCCTGGTCTGCTGGCAATTCGCCCCTTGTCTTGTACTTGATGATCAGATCCATCCAACTGGCTGTGTGCGGTTCGATCGTGAAGATCTCTTCTATCGTTTTGGTGATGCTTGGCTTCTTCAGCCTCCGTGTACTCGGATATGAAGTCTGCGATTGCCTAGTCCTTTATTGTTGTTCGGAGCGCGTAGTGGATGTCGCATTCGCTTAGCTCAACGGCCCATTTCCCCAGTCGACCACTGTGGTCGGGCGATTGCAATACCTATCGCAATGGGACGTTGGGGAAGACGTGGATACTATGGGCTTGGAAGTATGGCCTGAGTCATCTTGCAGTTGAGATGAGTGCAAGTATCACTTTCTCAATCGTAGGGTAACGAGTCTCTGGGGGTGTCATGCCCTTTCCGGTGAAGAAGACCGGTAATTCGGAAGTTGTTTCTCTTCGGACCAGGGCTGAACTGACGGCCGTCAGGGAAGCCGATAGGTACAGGTAGAGGGCTTCTCCCTTCACGAGTCTGGATAAGAAGGGGATTGAGGTGAGGTATTGCTTGATTGAGGCGAATGCTGCTTCACAGTCGGTTGTCCAAACGACGTTTCGCTTGTTTGCCGTTCGGAGGGCTATGAAGAACTACGCACACTTGTCAGAATAACGGGAGATGAAGCGATTGAGGGATGCCAGTTTTCCCATGAGGCTTTGGAGTTCGGCCTTGGTCATGGGGGGTTGCATGTCTAGTATTGCCTTGACCTTTGTTGTTGATGCCTCGATGCCCTCCTTGCTGATGATGTATCCGAGAAACTTGCTTGTTGTTATGCTGAACGTGCATTTGGCCGGATTCAGTCGCATGCCGTTCTTAATTAGGAGTTCGAGCACTGTTCGTAGATGTTCGGGGTGATCTGCTGCCTTGGTGCTCTTGACCAGTATGTCATCGATGTAGACCTCTACAATTTCGCCCGTCAGCCCATCAAATATGATGTTCAACAATCTTTGGTACGTGGAGCCTGCATTCTTCAGACCAAACGGCATGACTACGTAACAGTAGAGCCCCTTGTCCGTTGTGAAGCACGTGGCCTCCTGGTCTTCGGGATTCATGAGGATCTGGTTGTACCCCGAGTATGCGTCCATCATGGACAGTAGCTCGTGCCCGGCAGTGGCGTCTACAAGCTGATCCATCCGGGGTAACGGGAAACTATCTTTCGGACAGGCCTTGTTCAAATTGCTGTAGTCTATGCACATGTGCCAAGATCCGTTTTGCTTCTTGACCATAACGGTGTTGGATATCCATTTTGGATAGTCAACCTTTTGGATGAAACCGATTTTCTGCAGTCTGTCGACCTCCACGTGCATAGTTGCGTACCATACTTGGTCACATGCGCGCCGTTTCTACTTTATGGGATTTGCAAGTGAGCTGATGCTGAGTTTGTGGGACCGATTCCGGGCATGTCCGTGTAGGACCATGCGAATACCTGTTGGTAGTCCGTCAAGACCTTGGTTAGCCGAGCCGCCAAGTCGGGCTCCAATTGCGCGCCGATGCGGATTGTGCGTTCCGGATGTTCACTGATAGCTGTATCGTTCGTTGCCCCTCTAGTTCTTCGGCGGGTCGGATAGCGTTTAGTCAGTCAAGCGGGTCATCAGGTTGCTGCTCCTCAGGGGAACATGCCGCCACTGCGAGTACTTCCAATCGCGTGTTGTCTTTGTCTGGTCGAACAGTTTTTTCCACGAAATCATACCCCCTGACTGTGCCGATTCCGTAGTCCGTCAGGAACTTTGCCATGAGCATGTGACTTTCGATGATCAGCCTCAGCTTCGAGATACCTGGTCGTCCGAGGATCATGTTGTAGGACGTGTGGAGGTCTATGATAATGAAGTTTGTTCTGATTTCTCTCTGGGGGGTTCCTGGTGCAACGATGCCGAATCGCATGTAGTCGCTACCGAGGGGGTAAATGGTCTCACCTGAGAAGTTGGCGATGCTCTCGTGGTTCTGCGTCATCTTGCATTTCGGGCGCTTGAGGCCTTCGTATGCCTCTCGAAAGATGATGTTGACGGAAGCTCCGTTATCGATGAGGATGCACTTGACTAAGTATCGATTCACCATCCCGTCAATGACGAACGAGAGCGTGCTGTTCCGGTTGCCTTCTTCTTCGTAGGTGAAGGTGATTGAGGGCCAATCCTTCTTGACTGCCTTGGGTGGATTTCCGGGATGTACCACAAATACGTACCTAGGTCGGGGTCCTTCCCGTTCCCATGGGCATTCGGCCTTCCGCTTTCTGCCCGTGATGTTGTTGATGGTGCCCCTTGTTCGTATACCCGTTGCCGGGCGTTCCGCGTTCGTCGTTCAGAAGATCAATGCTCCCTCCGTGTGCAATCGTTCGATTTCCTTGGCTAAGATTTTGCAGTCATTAGTGTTGTGGGTATTCGAATCATGATACATGCACCATGTTCCCCTGTTGTTCCACATGGGGGCGATGTCGGGTGCCCTAGGCATGGGCGGGCGGATTTGTCGTTTGTTCTGCTTGAGCACCTCCTCGTTTGTGCCCTGTGTGATGGAGCAGACTACACGTCGCTGGTGTTGATCTCTGGGCGGTGGGTTTCACGGTTGTGTGCGCTCGCGGTGCGCCTGCTGATACTGCTTGTGGTTCCTGTGCTCGCGATAGTGATCTTCACGTTTGCGGGACGTGGTGGGTTGTGCTATCGGTGGCGGATCCTTGGCTGTGTGCGGGGATGACGGACGATCTTGTGTGTAGCCCTGTGTCTTCAGAGTCTACGTCGCGCCTGGGCCTGACGCTCCGTACACGTGGGTTTCTACCAGTGCCTTCTGGACGATTAGGTCGATGATCTCGTCGTATCCAAGGTGGTCCTTCCTGACCATCTTCTCTATGAACGGAGTTCCCGTTAGGTTTTCTAGCAATGCCATTTTTGCTACGTTCTTGTCGAGGTTCCTGCACGTATTCGCAAAGGCCCTCCATTGGTTGATGAAGCCGGATAGGTTTTCGTTGTACCCCTGACGAACCTTTAGCAGCGTGTTGGCGGTGTTGTACTTTCCTAGTAGCTGGTATCGCTTGAGGAAGCACTCAGTGAGTTCATCGAAAGAGCGGATAGATCCCGTTGGCACCTCGTAGAACCAGTTTCGTGCTTCTTCCGACAGTGTCTCCTGAAACAGGAAACAGAGGGTCGCGTCCGAGTATCGGGTACCTGCGGTGGCGGATTGATACTCGTCAATGTGTGTTCGTGGGTCTCCCTTCCCGTTGAACCTGCTGATCTTGACGGTTTTGGAGTATGGATCCCTACCCTGCGTCAGGATGTCGTCCGATAAGGGGCTCACGTGGGGAGTGTACATTTCTTTCGGCCCGGTGTGCGTGCTCTTCTTGAGTGACATGATTTCGGCCTCCATCTCTGCCATCCGCCGGAGCATGGCCCTCCCGGCCGTCGTGGTAGGTTCCTCGTCGTCGTACCCCCGTATCCTTTCGGGCCGCGGTGGAGGTCCCGGGAGCCGGTTGTTTCGCTGTCCCCACGGTGGGTCTACCCTGATGGCCTGCCCGCTGGTTCCTGGTTCCTCCTTTGGTCCAGATTCTTCTTGTTGGGTCTATTGGCTTCGGAAAAATGCGTCAAGCTGATCCTCCAAGTGTTGTCGGGCTTGGCGTTCCTGGTCTCTCTCGGTTCGGGCCGTTTGGAGTTCTTTCACGAGGTGGGCTGCTGCTTCGTCCTCTGTTAGGTCGTTGATGCTGCTGATCGCGTCGGCCGGCGCGCCTCTCTTTTTTCGGTTTTCGGGTGTAACGTGGTCTGTTGCCATCTTCGCTGCTACGTTTTCGGGTGGTTTATGATTGCTTGATTCCCACAGACGGCGCCAATTATTTCTACCAGATTCCGTAAGGATTCCAGCAGAGGTACTAATGGGCTCAATTCTGGTGATCCGAGCTGTCGCGCTGTACCTGTTTTTAAGAGTAATACACTAAACAGTCATTAGAAGCCTTAACGGGTTGTTCCTGCCTTCGACTCTCCAACGCTCAAGTTAGTGTATGAAGCGTAACAAACAGTATTGGTAGGGTAACGGGCGTACCTTGTAACTGTCATAAATGTGTTGTATATATTGGCGGTTGAGTATGGGGTCTTTTGATGTTCTTCGATGTGGGATCTTGCTTGTTTGGTCATGTTCTGTCCTGGTACCTTCCGTTTGTTGTTCCGAGCGCGTGGGCTATCAGATGGTGTTGCTTCCTTATTTAAAGTTGAAGCCCGTGTTGCTGTCTTGCGTTTGGTCCGAGTTGTGTTGACCCGTTTGGAGTGGCTAAGTGTGTGATAATCATGTTTACGGGATCACGTACTAACATCGGGGATCAGCCGAGTATGCCAATGCATCGATACCATTAGTATCATTGAGACTGTACTCTCTGTAAAACAAATCATATTTGTTTCCATGCACATGCATAATCGTAAATGCGTACTCGTATGACATATAATCATAAAATGCATAGTCGTAAATTCATACTCGTACGTGCATAATCATAAAATTCATAATCAAGACTCGCATGTCAATCATTGAAAATAAAATGTCCACTCAAAATATACAGCTAGCTCGAAGGTCTGGCGGTACGTCCCTCGCCAAAATCTCTCTCGCGGTTTCCTGAAGAAATAACAGGTTCGTTTAATTTTAGAATTCAATAAAATGTGCGAGAAACAACTCATAAACCATCCCAGAAACCCCAAGGGAAAATAAGATTTTTGACTCACCGGAGCTCCGTCGCGGGCGGCGGCACGTGGCCGTCACGCACTACCGCCGGCGGTGGTGCATGAACCACACGCGCATTCAGTGCAAACTGCTCCAATGAGAGCGTTTGACTACTCGTTGGAAAGATCTTAACGAGCCCAACATCTTTTCCAACTGGACCGAGACCCAATTCCACAGCAATTGGCCGGAATTGAGCCCGAAAGTTCACCGGTCGAAAATCGCCGGAAAACTTTCCCCATCGATTTCGACGTCAGCGACGCACCTCGGTCCCCCAAACCAAAGGGGTTTTGATCCCTGGACCAAACCCAATCGAACCCACCCAAAGACTACTCCGGAAAACACCTAGAACGCCGCCACCGAGTCTACCCGGATTCCGACGGGTTTCCGGCCATTTTTCGGCCACAAAATATCACTAAATTTCACAAACAATTACATGAATGGAAAGAGGAGATGAAGAGCTTCAAATCCATACCAAGAACATCGGCATCCGTGGTGTTTTCCGGTGGGTCGAAATCGAAACCCAAACGGGCCAAAATGGTTATACGGGTCGCGTAAGTACACAATTTGTATTTTCCTAATTTTCTCTGTATTTCCACCGTATTTTCACTATAAATACCAAAAATTTCTGATCAGATCAACGGCTAAGGTTTGATCTGATGAGGATCCAGCGGTCCAAAGTAAACCGCCAAGAAAAATATTTAAAATACATATTTTCACATACGAACTTCTAAAAATCGAAAGAAATAGCTCGATAACCCGAAAAATTTCCTGAAAATTCCTACGAGCATAAAATTAAAAACTCTACGACTTCCGCGAAGAAAGTCGGATCAAGTTCTCACCCGAAGAAAAAGTCGTTAACAAAAAATCACGAGGTGCATAATTCGCAGAAAACCTAAATCGTAAAATTTAGCGTAACTTTTGGTTTGGATCATTACAGTTTTATTTTTGATTTACAAAAATCGAATCAAACCGAAAAACTGAAGTATGCAAAAAATAACATCATTCTGGGTATTTTGTAATATATTATATAATTATATATATGTAATATAAAAAACTTAAACTTCCAAAATCATAATCTCATTATGCGCAATTCTTGACAAATTCTCTCATATAAACGAATTAAAATGTTATGCGACTTAAAAATAAGACTTTTATAGACAACTTTTTAGTTATTTTTTGACAAAGTTAGTTTTTATACATCGTGTAAAAAATCAAAAAAATTCGGAGAAAAATCCAAACCGAACTAAACCGAATCGAATAGTCGCGGTTTGACAATGCGGTTTAACACCTCTCAAAGATACCCTATTCACAACCTGGATATATCAATGTAGTAAGATAAATAGGGGTTATCGAACACGAAAAATTGGTGAAACTAAATCCTAACACACTAATATGCTGACAGACTCGACCACAGAACACTAATGGTAAGCGAACCTAAGCTCGACAGACTCAAATGCAGCGAGATTTTGACACAACGACCTAGACACAGTGGCGGACTACCACACAAAATTTGAGGGTATTTGGAGTTGATTTGGTTACCGAAATAAATCGGCTAAGCTACAGCTAATGCAGAAAATAAATGCTGAAAGTAAATATGCTAATGAATGCAAATGGGTTTAAACTATATGATTAAAGAGTTAAGAGGAATGCAATCCACCACCGTCATTCCATCTATCTAACACATACTTAATCTAATGCACATATCCAATGAATGAAAGTTCCCAGGAAGAGTTGATCGTTACAACCACATCCTATTACCTAATCCTTATGCCTATGCAGGTTTGTCATGGACCTCCCCTACATCTATCCCTCTATTGAACCTATAGTCATGGACCCCAAGGTTTACAAAGAAGAAAGCATTAAGTTCTAGAAAAGGTTTGAGAAGCTACAAGGGTTCACAAGTACACTATGGGCGTGTCTCGCTAGACCTATGGATTTCAATCTCCCGACGGTAAAATCGGTGTATCACTATAGAGAATCCGGTGGAAGAAATTATCTTCAGTCGCCCGTATCTCATGAAACTAGAACCCTAGCATGCATACTAAGTTGAGCACCAAAGCAAACATACAAAATTCATACGGTGATCATTCAGAGAAAGAAACCTCATTCATAAAATATGCAAAACTAGATTAAAGTGTATGTATTAAAAACACTTCATGTACAGGGCTTCAAGCAACCCCTCAACAATGAGTTTAGCTACTAAAAGTCATAAATAATAAAATCAAAGAGTTCATGAAAGATAAATAAAATAAAGGAAAAAGAATAAACTCTTGACGACAACGGAATCGGGTTAGGCTTCTTGCATGAGATCTTCCCTTTGTTTTTGTTTTTTCTTGTTTCTCTCTTTCTTCTCCCAAGAATTCCAGCCCCAAGCCATGCGTACCTTTTTATTATGTTTAGCTAGCTATATATATATATGCATGCAACTTGGCTATCAAGCTAGCCCACGTGCATGACTTCCACTCAAATTAGACTTCTTTCTTTATTATTCTTCTTTTAGTCTCTAAGTCCAAATCCACTTCTACTTCCTCTCTTACCATCTTTACTCGCCAAGCACCAACGTACGTAATCTCCTCGCCAAGGCATATATAATTGCAGTCATTAAACCCATCTTCACTTGCATATATTCCCTCGCCAGACAGTTCCTCGCCAAGAAACTTCAAAATAAATTATTTAATCTCCTTTTCTCCATTAATCTCCAAAATACCTAAAAACAAATAAACTTAATTAATTCACTCGATGAATAACAATAAACTAAATATAGGGAACAAATTAAATACCGAATAAACGCATAAATATGCGACTATCACGGTTCTTTTGAAAAATCAGAACCGAATAGTTGCGATTTTTCTTTTGAACCTCTACATACAAGTGTGGCTGCACTACTCATATGATCCATTGCCAGTTGAACTCTAGACCAAGGTATAGGAGAGACTGATTTGAGTAAAGCTGAAAGAAAGAAGTCGGAATGCAACTACAGACTCTGAAATGCGGAGGGGATTAGATTTTCAAGTATGTTAGCAGAAACAGCATTCATCCATTTCAATACAGGGTCTTGCAGATCCAGACATCATCCTTTGGGTTGTTCTGGAGATTACTCTGATAAGGAAAGTTACAGCAGACAATATTTACAGATCTCTGCATTTTGAGAATCTATATAGAAGTGTTGTGCAGACCCAAGTAAACCAGAGCAAAGTTATAATTAAAGAACTAATAAACTAAACAGATACACTAACTAGAATTGGTCAAGTCAAGTGTGCTGTTCTAACCCACACTGATATGTCTAGATTACGGAGACTTCACAAGAAGGTGAGGTAGGTAATACATTTCCATCAGGCGAAATCATCCTAGACCAAGAAGCAAGTATGAGATCATTAACATCATAAATCTAAACAAACCTAGCAACTTATTGATTCCAAGACTAAACAGAACCACAAAACCACTCACTTCCTGCACTTGTAAATGAAAAGAAATCGAAGAACTCACAGCCGTGAAAGCGTGCTGCGTACAATAATGCTTGAGCATAAACTTTGTCAAAGAAAGAGAAAAGGATACGAAATATCGAAGAAAACTAAAAAATAGAAATTTTTTATTTTTTTGTTTTTGTTTTTAAGATAAATCGATAAAATTCATTAAAGAAAATCAAGTACAATCTTTTGCAATTATCTCTTCAATAAGTGAAAGGATTACATGAAAAATAGCTGAATGGAGAGCATATCGTAATGCCCATTTAATTAGCAAGGAGGTGTGCAACCTCATTAGCTTCACATTGGATATGTCCGAAGTAGGATGTAAATGAGCTGTCTATAAGGTCGAGTATATTAGCCATGGTATCCTGAAGTTCCAGAGGAATTAATATTGTCCAGGTCTTGGATTCCTTTTATCACGATCAGAAGCTTAATCGGGCTGGGGCCACTACCAGAAAACTGCACTTAGGTGACGATGATGATGATGGTTTGAGAGAGAGAGAGAGAGAGAGAGAGAGAGAGAAATTTTTGGGTAAGATAGAGAGATTATGAAAAATGGTGGTTGAATTTTGATTTATAGCCAATGACTTAGGCGACAAAACCAACAAATTTCGTCGCCCAAGTGATTTGATTTTTTGGAAAAAAAAATAGGCGAAAAAAAAATCGCAAAAATTTACACTTAGACGACGAAACTAATAGTTTCTAATTACCACTTAAACAACAAATGATACCCATTTCACCGTCTAAGTGTTTAAGGTCAGGGTTTAGGGTTAGTGTTAGGGTATGGACTTAGATGACGAATTGGTACCATTTCATTGTCTGATATGATTACTACGGCGAGGAAATTTTTCGTCGTTTTAAGTTTCACTTAAACGACAAATTATAGATTTCACCATCTAAGTGCTTCTTAGACGACGTTTATTTTTCTCTCTCTTAAACGACGCTTTTTTTCATCGTCTAAGTGTTACTTAGACGATGAATTTTCTCTTTGTTAGATGATGCTTTACGAAATTTCTGTCTTAGGTGATGAAATATGATTTCGTCATCTAAGTGGTACTTAGAAACCTTAATGATTTCGTTGCCTAAGTGAGTTTTTTTTTGTAGTGGGAAAAATCGTACCCCATATTCAAATGGCATGCCTCAAAACCAGCCATGATCTCTGCATACAAGGGCGAATAGCAACCTTCAATTCTTTTGGCAAACCCCATCACGAAAGTCCCTACCCAGTCCCGTACTACAATTCCAATGCCTCCCCATGAAAGGTTTCTGTCGAAAGCACCATCCATGTAAATATAATACCGACCATAGGGAGGAGCAACCCATTTATGCTTTTGTTGACCTGGTTTGGGGAAGGGTCTATTGACAAATAGGTACTACTCATGCCAAGTGAGGTTTGTATCTTAATATTCTCGCCAACAAAGTCCACATTGTTCCAGAATTTGTCATTTTGTGTTTTCAATAGGAACCAAATCAAGGCCATAAGTTGACCAAACATAATAGCGAAAAGAGAGGTATTGCACACCTGTATCTAAGACTTGAATGAATTCTCGTGGTTTCCCACCCATTAGTAATTGACTCAATAATGATAGAGGTAAGGCCACAGTTCTTAAACAAGTGTAATTCTATCTTCGGTGCGGCATTACACAAAGTACACCCTGGTGGGACATCCACCAATCGGGATTTGAGGTGAACACACAGTGGTAAGAAACCATTCACAGCTTTCCATGTGCACATTTTTGCAGCAGGTGCAACTTGTTGTCCCCAAACCGAACGCCAACAATTAGAGACTGCCAGTGCCACCAATGGAATAACTTGATAATTTTTCACATATTCGCATCCAGTAAGATATGCACTACTGACCTTAAATGAGGTATGATTCCAAATGAGATGGTCCTTACCAGATTTACGACTCAGGGGATGGTTTGAATAAGCTCCACATTAACAGCTGAAAGATAATACTGCAAGGTTGGGACGTCCCATGTCCAATTAGGCCGAATGAACTGAGACACATAGCGGATAATAGTTAGGTACCTCAATGGTATATCTGGTTTGAACTGACCAGAGCGGGATAACCAGTTGTCTTCCCAAACCACAACAAAGGAACCATCACCTATCTGTCAACGAGTACCTCTATCCAGTACCAGCCTAGCTGCTAATAGACTATGCCATGTAAAAGAAGGAGCAACGTTCATAGTAGCATCCCAAAAAGAACAATTAGGAAAGTAACGTGCCCTATAAAGTTGGCTAACAAGAGAGTCCATGTACTTAAGAATACGCTATAGTTGTTTCATAAGCATAGCCAAATTAAATGCATATAAATTCCTAAATCCCAGCCCTCCTTAAGCCTTTGGCTTGCACATATATTTCCAGGTACACCAATGGATCTTATGCTCATCAACAAAGTCTCCCCAAAAGAAATCCGCACACATCTGTTGGATTTCTTCACAAAAACCTTTCAGAAGGTGAAAACAGTTCATAGCATAGTTGGGAAGAGCTTGAGCCACTACCTTAATAAGCGCAATTCATGTCTTGCTGTACTGAGGAGTTGACCTTTGCACTCAGCCAATCTATCTTGTACTTTATCTTTCACATAAGTGAATGCAGCCTTTTTACTGCGACCAATGCGCATAGGAAGACCGAAATACTTCTCATGAAATAAAACTAGCTCCATACCCAACAGCTGAGCCAACTCCTCCTAGCTACTCTCATCTAGATTCTAACTGAAACATACACTTATTTTGACATAGTTGATAGACTGATCAGATGCCTTCTCATATGCTTGAAGAATGTCTTTAATTTTTCCATAGGCTTGGCCCAAAGCCGTGGAATACAGAAGACTATCATCAATACCGGGGTATGTTTACAAATAGAAATACCTTGCAGCTCCTTAGCAGAGTGAACTCGCTTAATAAGTGCAAACAGACCAGGTGTGCAAAGAATAAATAAGTATGGAGAGAGAGGATCACCTTGGTGAATACCTCTTGTCGGAGTGAGGTAGCCACGTGGTGAGCCATTAATAACAAAACCGTACTTGATTATGGTAACGCAGGTCATAACTAGGTCAATTAATGTGACAACCCTAACCAAAATCACGCGCTTATCGAATCTTATTACGCTTCATCACGGATTAGTCGAGTTATCGAGTTATTAATGAATTTTTCACTGGATGAGAATTGGACTTGATATTCTTCATGAGAATTGTAGAGTATTTTATTTCAAGCTTGTAGGAATTTTCAAGGAATTTTTCGGGTAAGTGAGTTATATTTAATGATTATCGGAAGTCGTTAGGAGTAACTATTAAAATATTTTGATTTTTATGTTGGTTTAATATGGGCCGTCCGATCTTGATCAGAATGATTTTGGATCGTTGATTTGAGCCAGCTAATTAACTGTATTTATACGGTATTTATACATAATATTTTGATGAAAGTTTCAAAAAATAGTAATTGGTACATACGAGCTCGACCCGTATTTCCGTACACCGACACGTTTTCTTCGATCTGACTCGAACTACTATTTTCGGCCACTTCCGGTGACAACTCAGGTAGGAAAATGAAGCTCTCCTCCTCCTCTTTCGTTTTATGTATGTGTTGCTGGGTTTTGGTTTGTGTTTGAACTTGAATTGATGAGGTTATTTTGCCAGATTTTGGGGTTATTGGTCGGTGGTGCTTCAGCTGTTTTCTGGCGACGAGGTTGGGTGGAATCGACTAGGTTTTTACCCCTTGGAGGGTCAAGGAGCGACAATGGAGATGATATCGGTTGAAAACGTTTTTTAGTGTTTTTCGGGCCGTGGGTTTCGTGTCGTTTTCCAGCCAAACAACGACGATTCGGAGTTAGGCCTAGTTAGGAAAATGATAGGTCTGGTTGAGATCTTTCCAACTGTGGGTCAAATGCTCCCATTAGAGCTGTTTGGTAGGGGCACACGTATGACTCATGCGCCTCCGCCTATGGAGGCTCGTGACGGCCACGCGCCGCCGTCCATGACGGGGTTCTGGCAAGGCAAAAATCTAAAATTGACCGGGAGGTTTTCGAGATAGTTTCTGAGTTGATTTTTGCACGTTTTATCGAATTCCAGTATTAAATGAATATGTTATTTATTCAGACGACTGTGATAGAGATTTTGTTTAGGGGACTTTTGCTGGACCACAGAGCTAGTTTTGTACTGTGAGTGGGCAATTTATTTTCACTATTGATTTGCGAGCCTATGATTATGCATTTTACGATTATGCATTTTACGGTTATGCATTTTATGAGTATGCATTTACGATTATGCATTTGCATGGAGGCACATATGATTTGTTTTACACAAAGCATAGTCACAGTTGATGCATCGATGCACTGGCTTCTCGGCTGATCCCCGAGACGCTCCTGGAGGGATAGGACAAATACCTGACTCATGATTTACACAGTACACAGGAGGGTTATGACAAACACCTGACTTGTGATTTACACAGTACACAGCATGGTTAGGACAAACACCTGACCTGTGAATATATTCTTGTAACTTTGAGAATAATATACTCAAGTTACTGTCTCCACACATTACACAGTACTCAGGAAGGTTAGGATAAACACCCGACCTTGACTTGTTTATTTTTAGACTCGCATCATTTTTTTGTACATTTTTAGTGAAAGACATATTATTTATTGTTTTCAGTTTCAAGTGAAATATTATTTTTGTCTACTCACTCTAACAGTTTTATTATTTTATATGTCTTTCCTTGTGCTTTTCAGTTTCCTCCACCTTTGTATCCTAATATTACACGTCAGCGACGAAGGCATAGAGTTCGTGTCACTGTACTCATCTAGTAGGTTCCTAGCTTAACCTGCTAGTCTTGTGTATTATGTTAACTAGAAGTCGCTCTAAATACTGTATAATGTTTACTTCTGTTGTGTTATATTTTCCATTCAGTCTTCAGATTTATTATCACCTTCTGTAAATAGTTTATATTTCTAGTAGATTCAGTGTTTGACTAATTTGAGAAATTCGGATGACATTTGGTACCCACGGTTTGTTTTTGTGGACATTTTAGAAGTGTGTTTTCCTTGCAGGTTTTTGGGTTTCTTGATTTTAGAAGAAACTATGGCAATTTTTTGGTAGATCTGGTTGTCATTAGGGCTTAATTTCGGTTTAGGCAACTAAATCGGGATCGGGTCCTTTTAGCTGGTATCAGAGCATTAGGTTATAGGTTCTATAGACTTCCGCAGTTGTGTTACTAAGGACATTTAGGAATACATAGCACTTTCGGAGCGATGGCCTGACCGGCCGGCGGATTCCCATCAGTGCTCACGGTGTTGTGTGTTTTAAATTGTTTAAGGTTTCATGATTTTGTCCTTTGTGTTTTATTGACTAATGTGTTTTCTCATCCATAGGAGATGCTTCCTAGACGTGGAGCCCGCGTTAATAGGGTTGAGGATCGTGATGAGGATCACCGTACACTTAAAGCTTACTATTGGTGACGTAACATGAAAAGAGAAATAACAATATATGTGAGCAAGTGCCTTATTTATCAACAGGTGAAGGCAAAGCAGCAGACCTGCTGGAAAGTTGCAACCATTAGAGATTCCAGTTTGGAAGTGGGAGCATATTACCATGGACTTTGTATATCAGCTACCTCGTACATCTAATGGTAATACTAACATTTGGGTAATTGTTGACTGCCTTACGAAATCATCTCATTTTTTAGCTCTTCCAAGAAAACTCTCTATGAGCAAATTAGCAAAGTTATATATTGCGGAGATTGTAAGGTTGCATAGAGTGTCTGTGTCTATAGTTTCTGAACAGGATACTCAGTTCACATCAGAATTTTGGCGAGCTTTGCAAAAGGTATTGGGGACTAGATTACATTTTAGTACAGCCTTCCATCCTCAAACTCATGGTCAATCGGAGAGAACCATTCAGACTTTGGAGGATATGTTGCGATCCTGTGCTCTGCAGTTCAAAGGAAATTAGGATCAACAACTTCATCTGATTGAATTTGCGTACAATAATAGTTATCATGCCAGCATTAGGATGGCTTCATATGAAGCTTTATATGGGAAACAATGTCGAACTCTGGTGTTGGAGTGAAGTGGGGGAAATGTGGCTTATTGGTCCTGACCCAGTGAAAGACACCGCAGAGGACATTCAAATTATTCGAGACAAGTTGAAAGCTGCACAAGACCGACAAAAGAGTTTTGCTAGTGTAAGGAGAAAAGATATCGAGTTTAAGTTTGAGGTTGGTGATTGGGTATTTCTGAAATTATCTCCTTGGAAGGGTGTTGTGCGTTTCGGGAAACGTGGCAAACTCTGCCCACGTTATATCGGTCTGTATGAGGTTATTGGACATATGGGTGAGGTGGCGTATAGGTTGGCACTACCTTCTGAGATGGCCAGAGTACATGATGTGTTCCATGTGTTTATGTTGCGGAAATACATTTCTGATCTATTTCATGTTCTGACACCTAATCAGCTCCCTATACGGGAGGATTTGACTTATGTGGAAGAACCAGTCCAGCTTCTTGATCAGAGATTTCAGGAACTACGTCACAGGATAATTCCACTTCTGAACATCTTGTGGAGGAATCATGCTATTGAAGAAGCCACTTGGGAGCCTGAGTTGTTCATGAACCCTCATCTTTTTTAACAGGTTTGTAAATTTAGATGACGAAATTTTTGTAAGGGGGGTGGTTTGTGAAAACCCGAACCGAAATCACGCGCTTATCGAATCTTATTATGCTTCATCATGGCTTAGTTGCGTTATCGAGATATTAACGAATTTTTCACTGGACGAGAATTGGACTTAATATTTTTCATGAGAATTGTAAAGTATTTTATTTCGAGCTTGTAGGAATTTTTGGGAAATTTTTCGGATAAGCGAGCTATTTTTAATGATTCTAGGAAGTCGGTAGAAGTAATTATTAAAATGTTTTAATTTTTATGTCGGTTTAATCTGGGTCGTCCGATCTTGATCAGAATGATTTTGGATCGTTGATTTGAGACAGCTGCTTAAGGGTATTTATACGTAATATTTTGGGGGAAGTTTCCAAAAAATAGCAACTGGTACATACAAGCTCGACCCGTATTTCCGTATGCCGACCCGTTTTCTTCGACCCGACCCGACCCGAACCACCATTTCCGACCACCTCTGGCGACAACTCAGGTAGGGAAATGAAGCTCTCCTCCTCCTCTTTCGTTTTATGTATGTGTTGCTGGGTTTTGTTTTATGTTTGGACCCGAATCGATTAGGTTAATTTGCCGAATTTTGGGTTATCGGTCGATGGTGCTCTGGTTTTTTTTCGACGACGAGGTTGGGTGGCGACGACGGCGAAAATATCAGCCGAAAATGTTTTCCGGCGTTTTTGGGCCATGGGGTTTCAGGCTGTTTTTCGGCCAAACGACGACGATTCGGGGTTAGGCCTAGTTAGGAAAATGATAGGTCTGGTTGAGATCTTTCCAACTGTGGGTCAAACGCTCCCATCGAAGCTGTTAGGCCGGGGCGCGCGTGTAACTCACGTGCCACCGCCTGTGGAGGCGCGTGACAGCCACACGCCGCCACCCACGACGGAGCTCTGGCGAGGCAAAAATCTAAATTTGACCGGGGAATTTTCGGGATAGTTTTCGAGTTGATTTTCTCATGTTTTTATCGAATTCCAGTGTTAAATGAATATGTTATTTATTCAGAAGACCGTGATCAAGATTTTGGCTAGGGGATTTCCGCTGGACCACAGAGCTAGCTTTAAACTGTGAGTTGGCACTTTATTTTCACTATTGAATTGCGAGTCTATGATTATGCATTTTACAGTTATGCATTTTATGAGTATGCGTTTACAATTATGCATTTGCATGGAAGCACATATGATTTATTTTACACAAAGCATAGTCACAGTTGATGCATTTATGCACTGGCTTCTCGATTGATCTCCGAGATGCTCCGAGAGGGGATATGACAAACATTTAACCCGTGATTTACACAGTACCCAGGAGGGCTAGGACAAACACCTGACCTGGGCATTCTTATAATTTTGAGAAAAATATACTCAAGTTACTACCTCCATACATTACACAGTACCCAGGAGGGTTAGGATAAACACCTGATCTGAGCTTGTTTATTTTTAGACTCGCATAATTTTTATGTACATTTATAGTGAAATGCATATTATTTATAGTTTTAAGTTTAAAGTGAAATATTATTTTTGTCCACTCACTCTAACAGTTTTATTATTTTATATGTCTTTCCCTGGACTTTTCGATTCCCTCCGCCAGTTTGCAGTTTGTATCCTGAAATTACACATCAGCGACAGAGGCATAGAGTTCGTGTCACTGTACTCATCTAGTAGGTTCCTAGCTTAACTTGCTAGTCTTGTGTATTATGTTAATTAGAAGTCGCTCTGAATACTGTATAAATTTTACTTATGTTGTGTTGTATTTTTCATTCAGTATTTGGATTTCTTATCACATTCTATAAATAGTTTATATTTCTAGTAGATTCATTGTTTCACTAATTTGAGAAATCCGGATGGGATTTGGTGCCCACAGTTTATTTTTGTGGACATTTTAGGTGTGTTTTCCTTGCAGGTTTTTGGGTTTCTTGATTTTAGAAGAAACTCTAGCAATTTTTTTTTGTAGATTTGGTTGTCGTTAGGCCTTATTTCCGGTTTAGGCAACTATATCGGGATCGGTTCCTTTCAATTCATTTTTCTGGGAAGCCCAGTCTAGTCAATACAGCACGGAGAAAAGTACATTCTAACTGATCATAGACCTTACTAACATCCAGTTTCAGCACCATCTGCCTCGAGTTGCCTAGAATTTTCGTCCAAAGGTAATGTGCCACTTCAATCGCAATGAGCTTATTATCCGTGATTAAATGCCTGAGGATGAAGACACTTTGACATGGATCAATGATCTGATTGAGCCACAGTTTGAGATGGTTGGCTATCACCTTATTACAGATCTTGAAAATTACATTACACAAAGCAATAGAACAGTAATCGGTTAATCCTAGTAGGATTCTTAAACTTCCGGAGCAGACAAACATATGTGAAGTTTAATTTATAGAGCATTTGACCTGATGTAACGAATTCTTTGACTGTCGACACCACATCCTGACCGACAACTTTCCAGTACTTCTGATAAAATAATGGAGGCATACCATCAGGTCTAGGGGCTTTGTGAGGTCCTATATGGAAAAGGGTCGTTCGAATCTCCTCTGTCGTGTAGTCTGCTAATAATTTTTCTACCATCTTCGGGGATACTACCAGAGCCAAAGAGGTGAGTACCGGCGCCATGTCAACTTCTGAGATCGTACCTACCGTAAATAAAGACTGGTCGTACTTATTACTTAAGAGAAAGTAGTTTCTTCTCTAGTTGCATGTGCGATAGAGTGAGTGTTTCCATCCAATAACTTAGTTGGCGGCGGCGTTTATGTCCTAGTGCGTGTCTGACTTTGTGGTTCTAGTTGCGCTTGTGTGAAGATCTTGTACGTGGTTTCTGATGGTGATGGAGGATGTGGTGGCCAAGTTTGAAAAGACGATGGCTATTGAGATAGAAGCAGTAATGGTTGTCCCGATGAATGAGGATAAGGAGGATCATAAGTTTTTCTACATGGTTGGGGAGTTGTTAACTTCAAAACCATATCGAATCAAGGCGTTGATCAGTACGCTGACGGGATTATAGATGACGAGGGCGAGGTCCCGAAGTGTAATAAGATTATGATAGTTAAGATCCCAGGGAGCAATCACATATTGTTCCGTTTTAAGCTAGCGGAGGATTTGAAGTGGGTGATCGGGGGGAACCCGTGGTCGTTTGACAAAGCTTTACTTGCAGTGGTGATAATAGATGGGTGTGAAGATCCACTGACGTTTTCACTATCTAAACAGTTTTTCTGGATTAGGATTCGGGGTTTGTCTCCGCGATTTATGGATGATGATGATACTGGTGAGCGGATTGGTTCAGTGATTGGAGAGTTCGTGCAAACCTGGAAGCATAGACCGGGGAAGTTCTTAAGTAGTTTCCTGAAGATTAGGGTGGGTATAGATGTGATGATGTTGTTGAAGAGAAAAGTGTTGTTTACGTCGATGGGGATGGAAACAGAGTGGAGGAGGCGTTACTCGTCTTTCGAGACTATTCGAAGGTGAAGGAGATTAGAGTCGAAGTTTCTTGAAGATCTCCTTGTAGAGCCATACATGTCATAGAATGGTTTAGTGAGGTATGCCAGTTATTAGACAAGAGACAATTAGATTTATTTTTTGTTTTATTATGGAGTATTTAGTTCGAGAGAAACCATGCAGTTTGGAATGAAGGGGTTATGGTTCCATGCAACGTGATCACATGGGCTTGCAATTTCCTTGGGAAGTACTAGAGTGTTCACCCATTGAGAATGTGTAAATTGAGGAGGGTGCAATAAAGGTGGAGATGCCTTCCTAGTGGAAGACTTCAAATTAACATAGATGGTGCATTCCAGGCTGTGTCTTGGATGGGTGATATTGGTGTTGTGGTAAGAGACCATGATGGTGAGTTTGTAGCAGCTATGGCTTGTCTTCTTCCGTATACATGTTTGACTATTCATGTGGAGGCCTCTGTAGAGTAGAGTTCTTATTGGCGATCTTTCATGGATGGGTGGAGGTGGATATTTAGAGTGACTTCTTGGAGTTGGTGGCAGCGGTGCAGGAGGAGGTGGAAGATTTTTTTTGAGGTGACTCACATCGTAGAAGACTCTAAGAGGTATATGGCTTCCTTTAGTTCTCTAGGGGTGTGTCACATCTTTCGCGAAACAAAACGGTGTTACTCATAGATTAGCTCACATGGCTAGTTTTAGTGATTTGGATGAGATTTGGTTAGAGGAGCCTCATGTGATTATCCGGGATACCCTTTATGAGGATGTTAGTACTTGTAGTCGGAGCAAATGTGTTATGTCCTTCCCGAATTTGAGTTGTAATTTTCATTCAATAAGTGAGACTGGGCCATCTAGCACTCTGAAAATTCTATAGTGCTCTGGAATACAAAAAATCTCTAGTTTTGAAGCGTTGGATAACTTCTGCGACCCCTATTTTTGGAGAAATAAAGTGATCCAACGCTCTAAAATTGGAAAATTTTTGTACTCCAGAGTATTGTAGAACACCCTCTAGCCCTCTGCTAGAATAGGCTTTTGAACCCCTGATTTTCCTTTCCAAAAAAAAAAAAGAGAAGGATGCATGAACGTGGCCTAACAAGACGGGATGAAACAAGACATCTAATTGCTTTGCACTTTAGTATATGATGATACGCCACAGTAAGATAAGTAAGCTCTGTGTATTCTACAAGACTTATTAGTTGTTACATAGAAAAAGGATAAATAACAGAAATAGTCCTCAAGCAGTATTACCAGAACTCACATTGCATCTTCAGCAAATTGGCAGTTGGCTAACCAGCAAAACTTACATCAACCTAAAGATACAGTAACTTTTAGTGTTATACTGTCATATGTAAGCCACACAACCATCTAAAAATTAAGCATTACCGTCAAGTTACAGAGTATGAATTAACTCAAATTCCGAGTATAGAGCTTTAACAGGACCACTTTAACAGGACCAAAAGGGCAAGATACACAACCCAGATAGATCAAGTGAAATGGTGCTGCTACAGCAGTACTCATCTACACATGAATTCGCAATCATTATTGATTGGTTGCATTAAGGGAGACATTTGGCATTAAAGTATCTAGAGTACAGTACTCGTGAGTTTTCATTTCCACTATGAAAGCCTTAGGCCGAGTCTAGAAGAATAGCCAGTCCTACATGGACAAAAAACAGTAATTTTTGACCAAAATACAAGACAATTCCATCGCTCTAATAGAGAAGCCAAAATCACGTGGAAGACTTCTCAAAACTGGACCGTCAAATTTGACAGTCGAGAACGCGACTGCCAAACTCCAACCGTTCTCTCTTTCTCGCATCTTTGTTCAAACTTTTCTCCCTCTGCACCGAATTGCCTGGGCTTTTTCTATACTTTCATTGATTCACAACATCCCTCGACAATGAACAACATCAAATTAGGGATTTGGTGAAGTTTTTAGGGGAGAAGAATTAGGTTTGTTCCGGAAAAAAATCAATTGACCTTTGAATTCGATCTGGTCATTGGGTCATCTTCGAGAACATCGATTGCTGACTCAGCGAGCTCAAGAGTAAGTTCCTTCTTCAACTTTGGGCTTTTGGTTTTGGCTTTGGCTTTGGTTACTGATGGTTATAATTAACCAGTTGATCCTTCAATTTTCACGTTGTGGTAGCTAGTTGTTTATGTGTGGGTTGAGTTTTGACTTGGATCTCAGATTTGTATACGTGTTTCATAACCTCTCTCCCAATTTCAACTTCTTGGTGTCAGTGTATCTATTCCTGTTTTGAATTGGTTTGTAGTTTCACTTTCTGTGAATCTTTTCTTCTCCAGTTTTGACAAAAATACTACATGTTGATGCAACAAACCATGAACTCATAGTGCATATTTTGAAGAACATTGCGTTATTGGGACTTCCATACCAGGTTCTAGTCTCATGATTAATGAACATGATGGAAGGATCAATGACAAAACAGAGGATGTAGTAGTGTTTCAATACAAGGGATAAAAAACATTTGACATTTCTATTAGACTTGATTTTTGCCAAAATGGCAAATTGCCACATCAGCATTCAAATTTGAAATCACCATCATTGTTTAGCTATTCTCCTAGACTTGCTCTTATACAGAACTCGTGAGTTTTCATTTCCACTATGAAAGCCTTATGACCCTGTTCAAGTGCCCATTTCTTATTTGAAGAGGAAAAAAATGATTAAAGGTAGCAAAAAATTCAAATAGTGTCAAGTAACTAGATAGCTTCATCATCAACCAGATTACTGTGGAACTCAATGGACAACAACGAGATACCTTTTTCTTCAAAAATTAATGCAAAACATGATCTTTCACTACTTGCACATATTATCCAATTCACAGGAAAATTTATAAGGCTATGATATAATCCTATAAACTCAATTTTTGTAACATAAAACAGAAGGTAACACCACAATGACCACAACGAAAAACAGAATATATCCCACTGTAATTGTCGAAAACTCTACCTCATCTTCCCCAATTCAATCACAGCACCATCATCTTCTCTACTCTAACTCACAATTCAAACTCATCTTCGAGCTTCAGCTGCTCAGCTGCAGCATCTTCCTCCTCATCATCGATCACAAAGTACGGATTGTGCGCCTCAGGCTTGAACTTGTACCCGGTAAACACATAGAACGCGATAGTAGCCAACTCGGCAGCCACCACACTAGTCCAAAGGTACCTATACGAAGTAATCGTCTCCAAAGCATACACCACAACCCTGGTAAAGTAAATGTAGCAAATCACCACAATGTAGTACTGCCTGAACAGAGTCAGCTTCATCAAGTTCACAGCGGCCTTCCCATCCGTCCTGGCGGCCTCTCGCAAGTTCTTAATCGACCACACAATCGGAAACAGCACGGCGCAGCAGCACACGACGTCTACGAGCAGAAACACCTGCTTCCAAGTGACCCAATCATGCCCGAACGGCCCCGTCTCATCAATCACAACCTGAGCAATGTTAGCAACCACTTGTAAAGGAATCACAATCATCAACACTTTCTTTTCCTTGTCCTGCAAGAATGGCTTCAAGAACGACCACCCGGTCCCGATCAACACAATCAGTGTGAACAGAGAGATTCCTTTTAAGAAGCTGAAGATGTAGAACAACACATCCCAGCCGTGAGCCGAGCCGGTGCGCTTGATATACGACTTGTCTTCGGCTTCACATAGCAAATTGAGAGTCTTGAGGACCAGAACAGCCAGCATGAAGAAATGGATTCGGAAAACGGTGAGTCGTTTCTTGTAGAGCACGAAAACCCAGAGTCCGAATAGGATTATGTACGCGAGTGAGAAAACGAAGTAGATTCTGGGAAGGATGGTTTTACCGGCGGAGAGATAGTCACGGCGGTCGCCGCTTTCGAGGTTGTACATGACCGATTTCACGTCCATGGAGACACGCATCGGCTGAATACAATTGGCGAAGAGAAGCGTGTATTGGTCGGCGTCGCTCTCGGAGAAGACGGTGGAGAATTCGGCGGCGGATTTGAGCTTGTCGAAAGTGTAGACGGGTTTGACGAGGTCGGATTTGAGCGCGCAGCCGATCTCGCCTTCTTCGAGTTGCTGGAAGACGTGGATCCAAGCGTCGCGGGTACAGAGGAAGAACCCGACCCGGGAGAGATCCGGATCCGGACCCGGTTGCTGTGTGAGGCTGATCTTGGAGACGTTGAGCTCGAGTCGGCCTTTGTGGGTGAACCCGAACTCGTCGAAGGGGATTATCGGACGCCAGTCGTCTCGGACCGACGAGGTTCGGATCTCGGCAGAGGAGAGAGAGAATAGGGTCGCCGCCGCGATGAGGAGGAACAAGAAGACGAAGCGAGCCATGGTGGTTCTGAATTGGGGGATTGGATCTGAGAATGAGAGAGTCGTCGGTGGGTTTTGTTTATGATGATGATGGGAGGTGAATATATGAGATGGGTCAGTAATGGCGACCCTTCAACGGAATTCTAGTGTGAGAAAATGTTATGGGTCGTTGGAGGAGGAGAGGATGAAGATGTTTCGTTGGAATTACCGACTACGTACTTGGCTTCTTGTTTTCTTTTGCCGTCTTGGTGAGATTACGGATTTGTACATGGTTTATTTTTTTTTATTAGGGTGCAATTAGGGAAAATCTTGGCATAAATTTCTAATGTTTAAGATGTGAGAAACTTCTGGTGTGAATCTGGTTTATCGTAAATAAAGGCAAAATCTTAAAAAGCATGTAATCTGAACGATGAGATTGAAGTCAGTTGATGAGATTGAAGTCGGTTCACCAGATCGGTTCATCTCAGCCCTACCCAAAATTTTCATGTTTTTGATTGAAACGCAACTAGTAAAAATCGCTTAAGTAGTCTAGCGGATGCATTGAGTCTCCTCATATGAAGATTAAGATGTAAAACTCACCCAATTTACCAGAGGAATTGTGTGAGAGAATGAGTGTTTTGTAAAAGTTGCAGTTTGCAAGTTACATGAATATTTTCCCGCATTTTCTACCCAAATGGAGTCATGGATCATGTGATTGGAATAAGGCTTAGGCAAGTGACTGTTAAAATGTTAATTTGATACAATGTGCTTTGTGGTAGTGGCAGTCTTTGCCTCTCTAAATCCACTTCTCTGATGAATTCTAAGTGAGGGAGGAGCTGGATCTACTTTGGGTTGGTGTTTGTAGAGAAGAATGCGAGAGCGCCAACAAATGGCGCATTGATGTAAGTAGCAGGCTCCGATTGCTGGTAGTTATTCCGGTCATCGGCGAAGTTGTGTTTGTTATCAGGTCCCCCAACAATGGCTCCAACAAGCACATTTGGATTTGGTGAACTGGAGTTGAAGTACTGAAAGGCATCGTTGCAAGAAATGCGGTTCGGCTGTTCTTGTATAGAAGGCAGAGAAGAACATCTGTGGTGTACATGCTGTGGATACTTGTCTCCAAATCCCACCATGTAAGACATCTTCATCGGATTGTCACCTAGAATGTAGTCAACTTGCTTCTTTGCCTGTGATTTTAGGGCCTCTGCTGTGACGGCAGAGGATCCACATTTGACTGCTCCTCCATTTGAACCTAGATACTTTGCATATGTGAGGAGGAGGAGTGTTGTGGAAGTGGCATACTGGAGATTGCTCTCACTTGCCTTTTACAGAAGTCCTCCTGCAAAGTAATTATATTAAGTAATCTGATGTTGTTGTGTCAATATTGTGCTTATGTCCAAAATGACATGTTTTGGAGAATACCAGGGGTGTATTGAGCCTGGAAACTAGATGTTCCAGAAATTAGAGAGCATATGTAGTTGTCTGAGTGTGCTTTATATATCTGGAATTCTTCGGTGTTTGTCTCTAGAAAGCTCTGCACCAAAAACTCAAAATTTACTAGCCAATTGAAGTAAGTAGCTTGCCCTCTAATGCTTTGCAGTCGGTTGCTCGCTAGAGGTGAGTGAGTTTATGAGAGTGAAACCTTGGAAAGGAGGACTTTTGTTCCGGCTCTCTTGTCATCCCAAATGAAAGAGTAGTCATCATCATCAGCACCTAGTGTATGGCCATTAGACTTGATGTATGACAATTAAGAACTGTTCTTAGAGGCTCTGTGGATTCAGGATGCACCCCAGAGAAGCTCGTCCTAATCGTTAAATCGCCAAAACCGCTGTTGATCAATAGTGTGCCAAAATAACTAAAGAAACTACTAGTGAAATGTGCATTGGCTTACTTGGTATCCAGAATAAGAGCAGTAAAAAGGACAGGTGACAGAACCTAGGGAGTTACTGTAAGAACCTCTATACTTGTCTGCAAAATCAAATACCTGCATGGTGATCACAGTTAATAAATTTTAATGTAAAATTTAAGGTGTTGATATGAATTTCAGCTCTTTTTATAAGGTGTTTACTTTCATGGTTGTGTGAAGCAATTTTCTGGAGTAAGAAGGGTCAGAGTCTTGGAAGACGATGGAAGCTGCAGCAAGTGCAGCAGCCGTTTCTGCTGCTACATCAGACCCTGGATTTTGAGTCGACACCTTGTAAACATTGCGCGGTGTATCCATGTCTTCTGGCCTCTCCCAGCGGTGGTCCTGTGGTCCATGTTTGAATCTGCCACCTGCACTGCCCAAACATGTGACTTTGAGTAAGTGCTTATCTTCAATAGTCCTTTGATGCACAAATGTAGGCAAATACTCAGACGGCCTGTTTTCCTAGCTTTAAGTTTGTTACTGTTGCTTTTTGAGAAGTGCTGCTTCATTTATTGTACATGCATGTTCGTCTACTTATTTGATAGTTGATATAGTTTAGCAAGTTTTTCAATGTTAATTTCTACATTCGCAACATACAACGATAAAATGCTTGGCCTTGCCTGTACGTATAAGGTTCCGGGGGTTGATGTGGCTGCTTTTAAGTGATAATCAGTGCTCCAGCGTACAGCAGCCTTGGCATTGTCAATCTGGCTAGGCATAGAGCTACCGAACTCGACCACACTCCATGCTATCAATGTAGTAGTGAAGGTCATTGGCAGGCCAAACTAGACATTGTCTCCGGCATCATAGTATCCACCAACTAGGTCTACCTGCAATATACATCCCCGAGTAACGCCAAAAGTTTAAGCTGTCAGGAAATGAGTCACCGATATACACCAAACTAACTAACTTATGGCATTAGTGACATTAAACATTAAGTTCAAAGTAGTAAAAAGTGTACATGATAGGAAGAACCATCAGACAAGCCGGAATTCCCCCTCCACTTGAGACGCTGATCCGAGGGCAACTGCCCCGATCTCTGACACTCCAAGAAGAGAATTGATTTCTCTAGGGCATCTGCATAATCTTGAGGAGTGAAAGCCGAACAGCCTAAGCTGAGTAAACAAATAGTCAAGCACATAACTCGTGTCACTAATGTGGTAGTGAAAGCCATTATTTAGTACTCTAATGGTATTATGCTAGGAATGCAGCAAGAAGTAGAGATGGGTTTGAATCCTGTGAGGTAAAGAGAGGGGAATTTATAGAAGGAAGTTGGTTAGTTCACTGTTCATTGATCACGGGATCAACTGCACCAATTCAGAGACGGAGCAAAACTCTATCCTCACCAAAACTGAAAGGTCTGAAGTAGAGACAAAACGAAGAGCATAAATCCCCTCACATGTTTGGAAAATTTGGTATCATTCTTCATGAAGGGTTTCAAGATCATGTTTTACCGTTAAGTCATGCCAAAAGTCTTGTAATTGGTGCAATTTACGTGAAGCTGAAATGGGGTTTAAGTGGTTTTAGGGATTTTTGGACTTATTGGATGGCACAATTCAAGGTGTATATATATATGTGATTTGTCCGTGGCACCAAAGTCACGGATATGATTTCATGTTTTCACATAGACACTGGAAATTGAAAAAGATTGGAGGCCATGAATGGAAACAAAGGCAAAGAGGTGGAGTGGCACATGAACGGTTTTATTAGTTAAAGTTGGCCCAACTCCAAACTGTGGTTCTACGGGGGAGTTTAATGAGTTTTTATGAACACACACAAAAATAAAATGAAAGATTTGTAGTGGAAAATCATAGCTTATTTATTTCAACATGATTACAACGATAGATCCAAAGCTTGACTCTCTGGTAAACAGCTATAAGCTGTTTAGCCAATCATAGTGGTAGACATACTTACTTGAAAATAAAGAAGTTGCACAGGTTGCTTCGACTCTTACTCTAGACTCACAAACTCAATCTCTCAGGCTTTTCTACTCTCAAATAGACTCTTCTATTCTGATTTTCGATGTCTAACACTAAGACTCAAGGCTCCTTATATAGGGGGAGGAACAAAAAATAGAATTCAAATACACATTATTAATAGTGACTCTACTCAGGATACTGACCGCATGCTGATCAGGCTTCCACTTTCCTCCATTGTTTTCTTTCGGAAAGCAGATTCTTTCATGATAAAAGATGTTTTCACTGAAGAAGAAGAAGACAATAAAATTTATTTGTCTTTACAGGTTATCATATATTTCTGAGTTTTCTCCAAGATAGGGTTCTTCATATTCGATTCTTCTTCTTGTCCTATTCTCTTCCATGTCAGTATCAACATACATCTTGTAGTGTCTTTATTTCTCGATCTTTTCAAGCCACTGAGCACATGCGAGGGTGGAATCTGTTTCCTTTCTTTTGAGGGCCACAAACAAATCACTGGTTAAGACCTCTGGGTGGTCATAAGTAGTGACAATTATTTTCTCTCATGATATAAGAAAAGTAATCTTTTGATCTTTTTCAATTATTTTCTTGAATACTCTAATGTCATTGCTTTCATCCACGGGATACTAGAGTTTGGATCTCCATTGAATCCGACACATGCTGGTTTTAGATACTGACCTTGCATGATTCTGACATAATGGTATGGAGAAATATACTCAGTTTCTCCATTGGACTTCTGCACCCACTCTGGAGGTGTAGATCTAAACTTGAGTATAAGAATACAGTTAGACTTCCTTATATTCTTGACAGTGTTGTAGATGATAGTTGGTAGTCCCTTGAGATCTTCATTTGTCCTTGTCCACAGCTTATGAACAAATCCATTTTCATTCAGCCATAGTTTATGCTCTTGAGGATGTTCACTCTGAACATTCATCAAATATCTTCCCAGGAATGGTCTTAGAACTATGAAGAATTGAATTAGGTGAATGTCTGCCAATGAGTTTGTGGAACTGTTTGGGCCTAAATAAAGAATTTCATTTTGGGCTTGGATGACCGAGGTCTATGTGAGCGGCCCATTATAATTAATGGTGCTTGGCGAGGAGTCAAGTTATCTAGCGTCTGGCGAGCTTCGCTAGAGGAAGACTTTGAGTTCTATTAGAACTATGTCTTATTAGCTGATTATATGCGGCTTAGATTCTGTCATAACTAGTTTCATTTCGAATAGAACTCTTGGAGGAGTTATGATGGAATTAGAAGATCTATGAGTGATTACGACACGTATGCTGGTGTTGGATTCAGAATGTGATTACAAGAGCAGAAGAATTTGACATTGAATGAATGACTGTTATTAAGCGAGTATATAAGGAGAGCGAGGATTTTATGAAAGCCCCCCTGATCAATCAAACAATCTTGCTATATGCAAACAAACCTAGACAGACGTCTCGTCCTCGAGATTTCTATCTTCTTTGCAGCCAGAAAGTCTAAGTGCTTGTCACCTATCGAGTGAAAGTATTACGACTCCAAGGAAGAAATTGCAACCGGAAAGTTGAAGAGCGGCTCACTTGTAAGTTGGGAGCTTGAATACTCAAAGGAAGCGAGTGTTCTCAACACTCTGTTAAGAGATTGCTCTGCTTTGCACGAGAAAGGACGTGTGGAGTATCGATTTCAAGACTTAGCGAGAGATTCACATATCAAGTCCTAGGTTTCTAGGCAAAAAGGACCTATTCGAGCAGGGTTGGTGCTCTCCCTGTTCTAATCGCTTAATATAGAAGTCAGGCGGCTGTGATCAGTCCATATTCCGTCGAGAGACGGAGGCACGCCAGCATACGAAGCACATACAGGATAGACCGGCCCACGCGGTTAAAACATCCGAGATAAAAGAGACTGCTTCGCGAGAAGGATCTCTTCCCGAGAGATATTTTTGCATCGAACATTTTGGCACGCCCAGTGGGACGATATCTCTTTGCATCTATAAGCGATAATTGAAGATCCTTATCGAAGGGTCTATCCTCAGTGTCGCAAACATCCACAACCGGTTTACCGTGAACACACATCTACGGAGTGTCGTTCATTAAGTAATCAAGTGGTTGAAGTTATTTTCGCTAACAACCTCGACACCATGTCTTTCCAATTTTTGAGTGAGGCGGAAATAACGGGGCTTACGCTCGAACAATACCTGGCTTATGCAGCCAGGCGAGATATTCACCAGGCTAATCACCATTTGGCACTCGAACAGAAAATCGAGCAACAGGCAGAACTTCTCACCACCCAGGCCCAATTAGTTGATACAGCAACAGTTGGTTTCCAAGCAATACGGGCAGAGTTAAATCAAGATCGTGAGGAGAGAGAGGCCATGGGGGCCCAGGTGACTAGTTTGGTAGAAGGTCAAGATAGACTACGGATAGATATCCTTCGCCAAATGGAAAAAGGATTGGAGGAATACCGCCGATACGCGGCGACTCTATCACAAAGGGTAGACAATGACATAGGATCTCTAACCAAATCCGTATCCGACTTGGCCAAGAAAACTAGGCAATCAGAGTCTTTTCCTCTTGCCTGGGAGCAACGGTTAAATAAGTTCTTAGATGATTGTAACATACAACTATCTAAGATGCATGAAACTTACGAGACACCATTTCCTCCGATGAAAGACGACCCCAACGAGTGGCGTTGGCCAAAATTTTACAAACACCAAACCTTCCAGACTTTCTCTGGTGATGACGATGCAAATGCGGCAACACACTTGGCCTATTTTACTCTGCAGTTAAGCCAATTTGCCGAAGATGAAGGACTCAAACTAAGAGTTTTTGGTTCATCATTATCAGGATCAGCCCTTGTGTGGTATACTGGAATAGAGAAGGGTTCAATCAGTGAGTGGAAGGATATGGAGGCCTTGTTCATAGATCACTTTGGAACGGCAAGGCCAGAGACTAGTTTTGGAAAGCTGGCTTCCTTGAGCCAATCGGTGACAGAAAGTCCAGTCACATTCCTACACCGTTTCCGGTCAGAGTACAATTTATGTAAGACCCCTCTAAGCAAGGAAGAGGTGGTCGAGATGGCCAAGAATGGTTTGGAGGACAAGTTCCACCAGCTATTCTTAAACAGTAAGTATTACTCTCTGAATGAGTTCATCACGGCTGTGACTAAAGCTCATAGCAACATGCAAGAGAGAGATAACAGAAGGAATGCGTCCAAAGGGACGTACAGTAGTCGAACCTATGATAGGTTGAAGCCAAAAACAGTGGCTTATATTGAAGGTGTAGAAGACCAAGAATCAGACTCTGATTGTGATCATGTGGGTGCTGTTGACTTATCAACAAACAAAGTTATAAAACCCCGCAAGCTCCAGAAGAGTAGAGGTCCAATCAAACTCTCAACAGTGGCTTTCACTAAGCCAGAATTTGAGAAGTACACCTATGACGCCAACATGGCTCATGAAATTTTGGACGAGTTGTATAGTCTGCGTGTCGTCAAGGCAGACTTTGGACCACTTCCCACAGCTGAGCAGTTAAAAAGTAAGAAGTATTGCAAGTTCCATGGTGCATGGAACCACGTTACCAAAGATTGCATTAAGCTTAAAGATCAGATCCAAAAATGGATCAATGAAGGAAAATTAGAATTGGAAGGGTCGTCCAAAACAGCTGCACTAGTGGATTCCGAGCCGTTCCCTCCTCCCCAGGTGAATATGGTTGAGGTGAATTGGTCATCACCTAATAGACTCCTTAAAGATACGGAGGCTTGGAATCAATCTTCCTATTTAGCCTATTCATTCAGATTGGATATGACAGAAGACTATTTCGATAGGCTAAGGGATATGGGGCTGATCTTCTTTTATCCAGTCTTCAAACTCAGACACCTACGGTATACAGAGCCAGCCCAGCACTTTTGCAAGTTTCACAATCACTTTGGTCATCGAACAACAATGTGTTCGACCTTGAGAGATAAAATCCAGGGTTTGATCAATTGGGAAGTGATTGTGATCAAAGACGGGGGTGAGATGGATTTTCACCCACAATATCTTCATAGAACACCATCTCCTCCACTTACAACTCCTCCTGCCAGTGGTACTTCTTCAGGGGATAGTCAAAATAAACCGACTCACGCGAGGAAGAAGTCCAGGCGAAGAGCTAAGCGAAATATAGCGTTTGTCCGACCTAAGCGGACTCGCATAACATATGACGTGTCTTGGCGAGAGGAGATATTCAATGAGCTATGCCTAGAAGGAATAGCTGTGGTTCCTGACAATTGGGGAGCACCTGACCCACATCCTAAGGATGTTAGGGGTTTGCCTTATTGTCGATACCACCATAAATGGGGATGTCACACCACAAGTGCTTGTCGAGATCTAAAATTTAAGATACAGCAGTTGATTGGCGAGGGAGTAATAGAAATAGAACAAAAGCCCTTGTCAAACCTGACCGCCCCCATGCCCATAGTTGGAATGTTGGAATTGACACGGGACAAATCAAATAAAAGAAAACAGTCCAACGACCAACCAACTACTGGCGAGAATCCATCTTACACACCAAGGAATAAAGGAAAAGAAAAGGTGGAATCCAAAGCAGAATCGCCAGTAGCCCTTTGTGCACATTATAAACTAAGAAGTGGACTGAAGATCTCTTATGAAGAACTGGCTCAGGCAGCCAAGTCTTTCCCAGAACTATTCTCGAACACAGATCATCAGCCCCCACAAACAAGACAAAGGGATACTCCAGCTCTCAAGCGCTCGCGAGCAACAGACCAAGCCAGTTTGGCTAAAACACCTGAGTCTAAAGTTGCAAGTACGCTCGCGAAGCCATATATTCCTCCAGCATCGAGAAATATCACAAAGGAGGATGTTTGGTACGTAAGGGAGAAAGGAAAAACCGTGGAGGTGACTCCGAGCAAGAGGAGAAACCTTCAACGATGCTTTGGTAGGGCCAAGAGAGCATTGGATGCTTATGAGGCTGGCCTCATCAAAGAAGAAGACCTGGAGTTTCCTCCAGAAGTGTTGCAAAGGAGATTGAATACCCTTGCAGCAAACCCATTGGTGGTCTTTGGGAAGAAATCTCGCGAGCCTAAGGTGAGAGCCCAAAGACCAGGGGTTTTCGAACGAAACCCAGAGTTAGGGACTAAAGGTAAAGAGCCTGAATCTACTCAAGAGATTCATCGTGAAACCACAAAACGACAGCCAGTAAGGAGACGCCTCACCTTTGAGGAAGACACGATGAAAGCAGTAGGGCTAAAGACACCCCCTAAGGGAACAAGGGGCATGCAGAAACAGGGTACTCCAAGCAAGCCTCCAGTCTTGCAATGGAAACCCAGGCCTTTGATTGTGGAAGAACAAGCGAAGGCCCAAAAATTGATCCCTGCTCCCAAGGAAAAAACTCCACCACCACTACTACCAGCAGCCATTGATCCTATTCTTGAGGATCAATACAGCAAGTAGCCCATCTTGAAGTCACTACAATGTCTAGCAAGGATGGAAACTTGGCTGGAGATGATAACTACGACAACGATGAGCAGTTGGTAGACTACGGTGAGGACGAAGATCTTGAAGCACTTGCCTGTATCGAGGAAGACACTTCCACCATTAACATGGTGTATGTCTTATCTTCTAAATATGCTTTGTCTCCGTCAGCACCAAAAGGTGAATCCAAGAACGTCAACAGTGTGGTATTACCAGATGAAGAACCAGAGCTACCAAATGACTCAACACTGGTTGAAGTACCAGAGATGGATTCATCACACACAAAAGGACATATGATGTTCTCCAAGCCTACCATTGACATGGCCATGCACATGCAGCCGTTATATGTCACAGGACAAGTCCAAGGGATTCAATTGAATAAACTCTTAGTGGACTCAGGGGCAGCGGTTAATATCATCACCGTTAAGGCAATGGCTATAATTGGTGTTCCCAAGTCTGCTATCCAAGAGACCTCGCTTAGTGTTAGAAACTTTCAGGGTAGCATAACCAAGACCTTGGGAATTGTCTTCTTGTAGGTACACATAGGGCTAGCCTCAGGTACTTACACATTCTTCGTGGTAGAATGCACATCTCCATATAGTGCAATCCTGGGGCGTGACTGGATACATCGAAGCTACTGTGTACCATCTTCACTTCATCAGCAGATGTTACTCTGGAACATGGAGTCAGGCGAAGCAGAGCTTGTCAATGCTGACCCTCGTCCATACTCCGTTTCTGCTAATGCATTAGAAGCCAGATATTACCACAGTGACCTTAGGCCATTGGAGGTATGTGGCGTCGACAGTAAGGGCCGCCCAGTTGGTTTTACGACCTCTGAATTAGCTCAGTGGGGTATACTTCAAGCAACTCAAGATAGTAAAAGACCCTACACCATTGAGCTACCATCCAGACGTTCTCCATGATTGGGTCTCTATCAGAAATAGAGACCGAGGCTTGTCTTTCTCTACACGAACGCTTTCATAATTTTCTACTAGAGAGCCAAGCCTTTGAGAAGGTTCCAATGGTTGCAGCCTTGGAATACGTGGATGAAGTCGTTTTGTAAGACTTTGAGGAGGAGGACGAGATTAAATTAGCTCCAGCAGCTCTAGATGATTTACCTCCTAAAGTCAAGGATCCCATTGAACACATTAATATTGGGACACATGAAGAGCCAATCTCTGTGGCTATTAGTACCTTCTTGGAGCCTGAGGAAAGACTCAAGCTTATTGAATTGCTAAAAGAATATGCAGACTGTTTTGCAGAAAAATATGATGATATGCCTGGTCTGTCACCAGACTTGGTTTGTCATAATTTGCCCATCATTGAGGGGAAGAAGCCTGTAAAATAGGAGATGCGTCGCATGAACACAGAAACAACAATTCTAGTCAAGGAAGAGGTTGAGAAAATGCTCAAGTCAAGGATTATACGTGTAGCCAAATATAATGAGTGGCTTTCCAATATAGTCCCAGTCAAGAAAAAGAATGGAAAGATGCGAGTATGCGTCGACTATAGAGACTTGAACAATGCAACCCCAAAGGATGCATACCCTATGCCAGTAGCTGATTTGTTGGTTGACTCAGTTGCCCGCCATGAAATGTTAACATTCATGGATGGCATTGCTGGTTATCATCAAATTCCAGTGGCTGAAGCAGATAGACATAAAACTGCGTTTCGGTGCCCAGGCTTTGCCGGTGTTTTTGAGTACGTGGATATGCCATTTGGACTTAAAAATGCAGGGGCAACCTACCAACGAGCTATGAATTTGATCTTTCATGATCTTATTGGTAAGACCATGGAGGTCTATATTGATGATGTGGTAGTTAAAACGAAACACAGGAGTGATCATTTTGAAGACTTAAAGCAAGTGTTTCTCAGAATGAGGCAACATCAACTGAAGATGAACCCAGCCAAATGTGTGTTTGGCGTCTAGGCAGGAGATTTCCTGGGCTTTTTGGTTCATCAGCGTGGGATTGAGATACCGGATGACAAGAAACAAGTGGTTCTTAATGCAGTCCCACCAAAGAGTAAGAAAGAGCTACAACGTTTATTGGGAAAAATCAATTTCTTACGACGGTTTATTGCCAATGCTGCTGGGAAAACACAACCATTTTCCACATTACTCAAGCTTCAAAATCAAAAAGACTTTGTATGGGAGCCTATACATCAAGAGGCCTTTGAAACCATTAAAGCTTACTTAAAAAATCCCACCTGTCTTGGTTCCTCCAAGACCTGGGGTTCCTCTTAAGCTGTATATATCAGCTACTGAACTCTCCATTGGAAGTCTATTAGCTCAGGACGACACGGCAGGAGTTGAACGTGCTATTTTCTATCTGAGTCGTACCTTGAACGATTGTGAAACGAGATACTCCCCAATGGAGAGGTTATGCCTAGCCTTATACTTTTCAGGGTGTAAGTTGAGGCACTATATGCTTTCCTTCACTACGTGTGTTATTGCACAAACAGATTTAGTGAAGTATATGTTGTCCAGACCGATTCTCTGCTGACGCATTGGAAAGTGGATTCTGGCTTTGTCAGAATTTTCTTTGCAATATGTCCCTCAGGAGGCGGTAAAAGGCCAAGCAGTGGCTGATTTTTTGGCTCATCATCCCATGGAAGAGGTGGTTGAGGGGCCAGAACTGGATCTCGCTCGTATTGACTTGGCCCCCTGGTGTTTATATTTTGATGGGTCCAGTACAAGTACTATGGCTGGGGCAGGGGTAGCTTTGATCTCCCCACGCGGCCAAACTTATTCTTATTCTTTCAGGTTGGACTTCAAGTGCACAAACAATCAAGCAGAGTACGAAGCTTTAATCATTGGATTAGAACTTCTGATAGATATGGAGATCAATGATGTGCATGTCCTTAGAGATTCCCAACTGGTGATCAGACAACTCGAAACAAAGTACAAGGCAGGTCTAATATTAGAGCTTTATGCGAGGAGGGCCTGTGACTTATTAAAGTTGTTTACAGAAGAGGAGTTGAGTCATATTCCCCGCGAGAAGAACTCTGCAGCTAATGAGTTGGCTCAACTAGCAACAGGTATCAGTTTGCAAGATGGAGTACGCGAATGAATATTAAAGGTTGAAAGAAGAACCCTTCCATCTTTCATTGTACGACAAGAAGATAAAAATGAATGGTACGTTGCTACACTTGATCACATTGACAAGGACTGGAGACAGGAAATCATCTCTTATCTCCAGGATCCTAATAATCCGGTTGACAAGCGGATTCGATTTTTAGCTCCCAATTATGTACTCAAGGATGTTGAGTTATATAGAAGGGGAGAGGAAGGCATACTGTTAAGGTGTGTCTTTGGACGTGACGCCAAGCAGTTAATGAGAGAGGTCCATCTTGGGGTTGCAGGGGGCCCATCAGGCTGGTCCCAAGATGAGATGGTTATTAAGAAGACATGGCTTTTATTGGCCAGGAATGCTCAGAGACTGCATCACGTTCGCCAAAGGTTGTGAAGAATGCCAGAAACATGGTCCAGTGAACCATATGCCCAGAATACCATTACAGCCAATAATCAAGCCTTGGCCAGCTCGAGGATGGGGTTTGGACTTAATATGAATGATTCATCCTCATCATCTGAAGGGCACAAGTTTATCATCGTGGCTACTGATTTCTTCACAAAATGGGTCGAAACTTGACCTCTTAGGGTATCATCTGCAAAGGCCATCCGCCAGTTCCTATTCGAAGATATTATTTGTAGGTTTGGTATCCCTGAGAGTTTTGTTTCAGACCGTGGGGCTGCATTCATGTCTGGAGAAGTAGATACTCTAATGAAGGATCTTGGGATCCATTTTCTTCACTCTTCTCCATACTATGCCCAATCCAATGGTCAAGCTAAAGCGAGCAATAAAATCATCATTCATATCTTAAAACAGATGCTCGCGAGCAATGCCAGACTGTGGCATGAAGAACTTTTTAATACTTTGTGGGCTTATAGGACTAGTAAGAGGATACCCACATGTACAACTCCTTATGCATTAATGTTTGGGCACGTTGCAGTCTTGCCTTTGGAGATCAATGTTCAGTCTTTACGCGTGATGGAACAACACAATTTGATCGGTGAAGACTATGTCCAAGCGATGTGGCAGGAGCATGAAGACTTAGATGAGAAACGAATACAAGCTTATGATAGTCTACGTGCTGAGAAACAGAAGGTGGCTCGTGCTTATGACCAACGTACAAGGGGCATGAGTTTTGCAGAAGGAGAACTTGTCTGGCGAGTCATTTTGCCTATTGGCGAGAAGACTGAAGGACGAGGTAAATGGTCAGAGAAATGGGAAGGACCATACATTATTGATCGACTGTTGGGTAAAGGAGCAGTGCATTTGTGAGATCGAGATGGTACTATATACGCGAACCCAATAAATGGTCGTTACCTAAAGAAATTCATACAATCTGTGTGGGAGTATGATAATCCTCCAACCATAGCTTAATCTAGTTTATTTATGCTCTCGCATAAGTAAACTACAGGGGCAACACATCAAGGATCATGTACCTTAAAATAGCCTATTTATGGGGTTAAATTTCTAGGGCCTTTACTCGAGGCCAAACTTTTGTAATTTTTTATGGTTTTTCTTCCAAGTCAAAGTTCATATTAGCCAGTTTTTGTGGCCTAAATTTTGAGCAAACTATATATGAGTTTATCAATACAAAGAACTTTTACACTTGAAATATAAAATTTTGTTCTTTCACAAGATCCTCTACGTTGTTCGCCATCTCCTGGGGAAGGTGTATCAAATATGTATACTTGGAAACCAACTTAAAAAAAATAGATCGACCTCGGTGAGGGATGGCGAGGATCTGAAACGCAGGAGGTGTTGTGCACCTGCCATGGCGTTTGTTGCCTTCTTCCCAGGGTGACACTCCCATCTTTCCCCATTTATTGCAGGCCACATTGAAGAGGCCTCCCTTCTCCAGTGCATATGGACACCGAACGGGTGCACTGGGGAAAGGTGAGGGGGTTTTCACCTTGGGATGGTGGATTGTCCCTTCCGGATTTCTTTAATCTGGGACGAGCCAAGGCAACGCCTGGGCATAGATATTGCTATCTAGTCCAGGTTTAGGTATGGATATTGCTATCTAAGGAGCACAACATGGAAAGATTTATCTGGAGGTTTCGATCTTTAGATGGGAAGACCAGAGCAAAAGAACAATGATGTAGTTCATTCTCGCGAAAGTGTTGGTTCATAACACGAAGGAAAGGGAAACCTTTTATAGACAGGAGTCACACCGGTTTGGTTTCGCGAGAGTAATTATACTTGAAAATAGAGAATACGTGTCCAAATAAGAGTGAACCTTGAAGACGGTTTATCTGCTCGCAAGAAGTGCATGATAAATGAGGAGATCTTTGGGGCAGGTAAAACGTATTTCAAAGATTTTGATCGTTTGACGTGATACGGATTCCAAGTTTAAGAATTCAATTCCATTTATTGTTGAACAATCAAAATAGTCAAAATTAATTACAGCCTAAAACGGGGCTGGATCAAAATTAGGAAAAAGGCTTATTGGAGAAGCCCAATCTGGTTTTTTGACCCAATTCAGACTTTGTTGTCAAAACTATGTGAATACATAAAAAATCTTTAATGTTTGATAACAAATACAAAAAGGCATACATCAGAGGCCCAAAAATTTTACATCTTAAGGAAGAAGCTCTTTATCGAGATTTTAGTCATCTCTGAGGCCACCCAGGCTTGATGAGCTGCTAAGCGAGCTTCATTGGCTTCGTCGCGTGCCTCTTGCAGGAGTTGAGCTCGGGTCTCGCCTTCCACCAAAAAGTGATGCATTTCGTCCTGATAACCGGGGATGTCAATTTCCAATGCATTTACTTCTGCTCTAAGTACAGCAAGATCAGCTTCGAGAGCAATTATCTTGGCACGTTTGGTTGCTAGAGTCTCCTCCTTTGTAATCTTTTCCTGCAGATGCTTCTCGATTCTCTCTGTCTCCTTGTGAGTTTTTTGCTCCAAGGTAGCCGCTGCTTCATTCTTACGCTCAGCCTCGAGTGTTAGTTCTTGGAAGACTTCGCTTTGGTGCTGGAATTCAAAGAGACTTTCTTCTAGTTCATCAAGGCGAGGAATGAGGTCTGCTGGGACGTTGACCTGCAGGGTTTTCACTTGTTTTTGAATGGCCTGAATGTCTTTTAGAGAATCTAGGGGCCCAGAGAGAATTTTCTGAAGCAGAGCTTTAGTGTCTAAAGGAGTGCTTAGTGTACTTAGTTTGCCCACAAGCTCTTGGATCTTGGTGTTTGACTCTTGTACACTGAGCAGTTGAGGATTGTCTCCTTGTGATGAAGATGGGATAAGACTTCCTTTGGCCAGAACTATGGGATCTTCATCATTGACACCTGGAGTACTATCAGGCTGATCTTCAGTAGCTATCAAAATTGGCTCGCCTGATGTGCTCGCTTGGTTCCTTGGGCTGTTGGGAATGCTCTTGCGAGCGTCCAGGTCCACAGGAACAAGTTTGGACTACAATATGAGAATAACAGGTCATGTCAGGACCAATTTAAAAATCATTAATCTAGAAGTAAGGGTACAGGGTTCTTACTTGTTGAGGAGACAACGGCTGTGTTTCTTCAAGAGCTTGAACTTGTTGCTCTGGCGAGGAGGGACTCGGTTCTTCGCTTTCTGGGTTATTCTCAACCAGGATTTGTGGTTGTTCAACTATAAGCTCTGGCGAGGGGATAATTTGTTGCTCAGGCTCTGGAATGACTTGTTCATCCTGGGTACTGGGGCCCTCGCTAGAGGAGGAAGGAATAAAACAAGATTGCACTTCAATATGCAGACGTCTAAGTAAAACATCAAGACCTACAAGCTTTTTCTTCTCTTCCTCCTCGAGCTCTGTTCGATATATTCCAGCTAGAAATTGGGCTATGAAGTCCTTGCAACATTCTTTGTGGCTGTTGAAGACTTCACGGTCTGTAGTTTCATCTTCGTTGCTGAATATGATGCTGGAATCATCAAACTTCAAAATGAAGGCTCTACAGTGTCCTTCAGAGAGCCTCTCTCTTAGTGAGTCTATTATATAGTATGCTTTGTCTTCAGCCTTGAGGACAAAGAAGTGATCATTCCAACTCACTATGTAGACTTGTGGCTTTTGGCTCTTTTGAATTTGTTCCCACAGACTGTCAAAAGAGGGGAAGCCATCCAGGGCTGTGAACCTTTCAGGGTCAAAACACCCTATGAAGGCGCCATCAAATGAGAACTGAAGTGGTTTGATGTTTGCCTTCAAGATGGTGTCCAGATCAAAGTGTTGGTCTGGGTACTTGCTCGCAAGGGACTCGTCCTTGCATAATTCCTGCCACTCTCTGGAACCTTGAATTAGGAGATCATCAAATTGGGAGAGTGTAGGGGTGCTGTCTGGATTGGCACATAACCAGTGTGCAATGATAAAGGCTACAATTGAAAAAGCACTAGACCCTGAGGCTTTGTTGCTCCTTTGATCGAACGAGGCAAGGAAGACTTGAGCAGTAAGGCTTGCTGGTTTATCCCTGCTGGGGACCGTTACCCCCAGCCAAATTCCACTTTCAGGCCCTTGGTTCTTCAATTTAAGCTTCTTGCACTTTGGAGACTGTCAAGGGATTGGGATTAGTATCAAGATCAGTGGTAAGTCAATTTGTTCTGGAAGAATAGCAGTCTAAATACTTACAGGGGATCCAGAACGCTTTGATCTTTTCTTCCTAAAAGACTGTATGGCCATAGTCACATCTGGTTCAGGGTTGTGCTGTGCAAGGAAGAAAGAAGTGGTCATTTACCATCGAAGAGTTGAAAAGTTGCTAATATATGTGGCAATTTTTTGATGTTGAAACATACCTGTGGCCACGGGGGAGAGCTGGTGCTGGGTTGTGTTTCAGTAAGTGCAGCCAAGTCTTCGCTATGCGAGAATTTGTGGCTGAATTCATGAAAAATTGCAGCAAAGCAGAAGTCTGGTCCCTGGTTTCGTTTCTCTTCCCAGAACTGGGAGCACCATGTGAGATATGAGGGGGTGACCGACTTTGATTTTGACAGTGGCTTTGTAATTGTTGGAAGCGTTACCATTGGAAAGCCAAAGTTCTCGTCGCGTGTTTCTGCTCCAACAGGCTTGTTGTTTCCTCGCCAGAGAGTATACTTATTAATAGAGCAGGCGAGGGGCATATGAGCATCTTGACTGAGCCCAAATTGTCTACAGAAGTGGTTCGGGGCATAGAGCTCATACCCGGAGCTTACTGAGTCTGGGATTTGTAGGTACTGGCAAGTGTTGAACTTAATGAATAGGTCCCTCGCGTGAACATGTTGTTCTGGTGAGGGTATGAATTCACTTGCAAGGAGTTCAGGATGACGACGACCCATAATTCTTTCAACTGCTGTATAAGGGAAGTCCTTATGCGAGCAGAGGTGCTTGAAGCAGTTGAGATAGAACCATTGTCTGGCCCTAGGTGGTGTGGAAACCAATGATTGGCCAAGCAGCTTGTGTTTTGCAAAGAGAGGGGTTGCTGAGGGGCAGAAGTATGGGAAGTAGATTTGCAACCAGAATTCTACCATCCACAGTGGTCCTGGTTGATTCAGATCGAGCTTTGATAAGGTTACTCGCCTGAAGCCATAGTAGATATAGGCGAGGACGGGCTCAACCAAGCTCAGTTGTTCTTTGTTGTAGAGGCGTTCAGCGAGGTTGGTCCATGTCTTGATAACCTTGGCAGAGGTTGAGCAGAACAGATACTTGGCTAGCCAATATTCCAGAAAGGCTATTCCTCCCTGTGGTGTATCTTTTTCCTCGCTTGCAAAGTATTTCACCCAGGCGGAGTAGGATGAAGGGCGTTCTGAAGAGGCTTGTTTGGGTGTCTGGCGACAGTCTTGGGGAGCCCAAGTGTTTCCAAAGGCAGGAACTCCAAAAATTGTATAGAGATCAAGTATTGTGATGCTCACATCTCCACAAGGGAGACGGAAACAGTTTGTTGTGCAGTCCCAAAAGCACATGGTTGCAGCAAATGGGGCTCTGTTACCCCCAATCGGAAGAGAGAAGCATAAATCTATAAGTTGGGCAATTTCGGCTGCCTCCCACTTATCAATGTCTTGCCCACGGCGGTGCCGGTACCAGGCGAGGTCGTCTTGGCTTGAATGTGGCCATTTCCCAATAAGACAGTGAGTGTCTTTTTGAGTCCATTCCTTTGGGTCTGCTTTGGGGTCTGCCTGGAGTATAAGGGATGAACTGCAGATGGGCTTACGGAGGTATGTGAAAAGCTCTGGATTTAATGGAGAGTCCAGAAATGGACCAAGCAGACCTGTGTTTTCTACAGGGTCTACAGTGATAGTGCAGACGGCGTCTGGGTTGTGTCGTTTAGCGACTGCCTTGAGCTGTTTGGAGAATCTCTTGGCGTCAGGAGTTTCATAAAGGCTGGAAATGTCTTTACGAGGAGGCATTTTTCTGTTCTGGAGGAATAAGGATTGACGTCGGTGAGAAAGAAAGGTTTGATCTTTTTGACTGAGAGAGTTAGAAAGTGCAGGGTTCTGAGCAATTGAAAGGGTTTTGTTGAAAGATGAAATTTGTGGATATGGACTGGTGCTCTTATAGAGGTGTCAGTCGAGCGTCATACTTTTTTGAAAAGTTGGTTGACGTGGCGTTCGAGTGATGGTGTAGCGTTTCAAAGTCAATGGGCACATTGGTCAAGATATATTCAAGTCTTTTCGCTTGTTCAGAAAGTTTCTAAGTTCAAGACCTGATGGCCAATGTTTGGACCTAAATAAAGAATTTCATTTTGGGCTTGGATGGCCGAGGTCTATGCGAGCGGCCCATTATAATTAATGGTGCTTGGCGAGGAGTCAAGTTATCTAGCGTCTGGCGAGCTTCGCTAGAGGAAGGCTTTGAGTTCTATTAGAACTATGTCTTATTAGCTGATTCTATGCGCCTTAGATTTTGTCATAACTAGTTTCATTTCGAATAGAACTCTTGGAGGAGTTATGATGGAATTAGAAGATCTATGAGTGATTACGACACGTATGCTGGTGTTGGATTCAGACTGTGATTACAAGAGTAGAAGAATTTGACATTGAATGAATGACTGTTATTAAGCGAGTATATAAGGAGAGCGAGGATTTTATGAAAGCCCCCCTGATCAATCAAACAATCTTGCTAAACGCAAACAAACCTAGACAGACGTCTCGTCCTCGAGATTTCTATCTTCTTTGCAGCCAGAAATTCTAAGTGCTTGTTACCTATCGAGTGAAAGTATTACGACTCCAAGGAAGCAATTGCAACCGGAAAGTTGAAGAGCGGCTCACTTGTAAGTTGGGAGCTTGAATACTCAAAGGGAGCGAGTGTTCTCAACACTCTGTTAAGAGATTGCTCTGCTTTGCACGAGAAAGGACGTGTGGAGTATCGATTTCAAGACTTAGCGAGAGATTCACATATCAAGTCCTAGGTTTCTAGGCAAAAATGACCTATTCGAGCAGGGTTGGTGCTCTCCCTGTTCTAATCGCTTAATATAGAAGTCAGGCGGCTGTGATCAGTCCATATTCCGTCGAGAGATGGTGGCACGCTAGCATACGAAGCACATACAGGATAGACCGGCCCACGCGGTTAAAACATCCGAGATAAAAGAGACTGCTTCGCGAGAAGGATCTCTTCCCGAGAGATATTTTTGCATCGAACAGGAACTTGAACCATTCTGTCTTTTTCAGTGCCTGAATAGGTACCTTTGCACTTTCAGGGGTTCTGATGTATAGCAAAGCTGGTTCATTAATAACACTGTTGTTTCTTCTTCTGAATTAGTTTTTCTGCTAAGGCATCCATGCTTTCTACCATAAGACTTTTATCTCGTTCTTGGAAGGCAAACATTAAGTTATCTAACAACGCCTTCTGATGCAGAGCTAAACATAGGTCAGTCTGGAAGACTGAATTAGAGAAAGTGTTTAGCTGGTAATTGAAGATATTTACAAACCTTGTAGGGAAAATTCTGCTTTTTGGCAAAGCAGCAGCCTTCAACGGTCTTGATGTGCCTTTACTATCTGCCGTTTGAGGTGGGCTAGCCAATCCTTTCCCCTGGAATTGGTCAGTTGAGGTTGGTCATTTAGAACATAAAAAAAAATTCTTAAGAACTTTCTCAATAGACTCTTCTTGTTCATCTGGTTCTTTTTCTGGCCTTCTGCTCCTGAGGTTTCAACATTCATCGTCTTTTTCATTCATTCGGAATATTGTTATCTCTTTCCTCAAAGTGTCTGGAAGATAATTCTTGTTTCCCGTAATTAATTCAACATCATAATCATATTGGTTAAGAAATAATTGTTAATTTACTAATCTTCTCCTATCAACAGCTTTATCCAGTTTGAAATTTTTAAAATTTTTCACTCTGGCGTAATCTGTTCTCACTATGAATGGTTTTCCTAAAAATGCGAGAGAATTTTCAATTGTCCTTTTGATTTCCAGAATTTATTTTTCCCCTGTAGAATAATTCTGTTATGCAGAATTGAACTTTCCACTGCAAAATTTTAAAATCTTTTCAGTGTTAGTGCTGAGTGTTCTTGCTAGTTACACCTGCCTAGAAGTTATCGCTAGCATCAGTTTGAAGAATGATCTCCATCATTTTCTTCCGGTTGATGTAGTGGTGACAAATTTTTACATAGTTCTTTAATTTTCCTAACAATCTTTTTATCATCTTCTGTGAACTTCCAAGCTCTCTTTGAGCATTTTTTGGGCGACAGTATTGTTGTTAATCCAGCAATCTTAGGAAGGAAATCTCTTCCATAGTTTATGACCCCTAAGAATCTCTGTAGACTTATAGCGTCAGGAATTTTGTCTGAAAATTTTCAGACTTTCTCTAAGATATGAGGCTGAAGCTTGATAACCTCATTTCTTATGTTGATCCCTAAGAAGTCAATTTCATCTAGGACGAGAAAGACTTTCTTTTCTCCTAGAATGATTCCATGATGGACAATGATCTTGACTACTTCGAAAAGGTTATTCATCTGTTCTTCCTTGCTCTTTGAGAAAACTAATATATTGTCTATATATACGACACAAAAGTCTGCCACTTGCTTGAATATGTTATCCATTTTTCTCTGAAAAATAGATGGAGCTTGTTTCATCCTAAAAGGCATTACTAGCCATTCGTAGTGTCCTTGTGGAGTTCCGAATACAGTAAGGGGAATGCTTTCAGGATGCATTTTTACTTGCTAGAATCCTGATTTAGCATCAAATTTTGAGAACACTTTGGCTCCTCTGAGCCTGTTGATTAGCACTCTTGCTTGTGCTATTTGATAACCATCTTTTACGGTTTTCTTGTTGACATCTCTGTAGTCTATCAACATTCTTACCTTCTTACATTCACATGATTTCTGACATAGAAAGTTGGAGCGTGATGAGGACTCTTAGATGGTCTTATCAATCCTTTCTTTAAAAGATCAGCTATATCTTTTCTGAATTCTCTTTGATCTTCTTGTTTGTACTGAGGGACTGCCTTTACATGACAGATGGAATTCATATCATGTAGCTTGAGCTCACAAACTACTGGGTCCTTTTCCCAGAACTTCAGAGGATTGATGTCAATATTTTGTTTGAGCATTTATTTTATCTCTCCATGGGTGTGCTTCTTCTGTTTCTCAAGCTTAGCCTTGAAATGCTTGAGATTATGCTCCTTTATGAATGTGGCTTCAATCGTCTCTTCATCTTCGTCTTCTGATAATTCTTCACTATACAACTCTTGTTGTATGTGATGATTATCAGTAGGATTATAAGACACACATTAATGGTACTTGTCTTGATCATGAAGTGGGGCAATAGTAGGATCTCCATTCTCAAACCTTGTTTTCATACAAGGCTTCTTGGAATTCTTCACTTTCTTCTTGAGCATTTTTTTTCTTATTTACACTTGTCACAATCTCTCTTGAGAATGTTGTAGACAGTGTGTTTTTTGAGTTTAATTTTGGTAGGGGCATGAGATGGAACATTAGGATGCTTGAATTCTCTGTTGCCATGGAACCTACAGAACTCCATACTATCAAAATTTTCTTCTTCTGATGATGATTCCTCAATAAGGAACTATTTTTGTTGCTTATATTGCAGTATTATTTTGAATTTTGGTGTATATCCACCACTATTCTGCTGTGATATATGATATTACTCTGTGAATTCTGGACCAACCACACTTTTTGCTTCCTTTAGCCTCTCTGTCCAGAAGATTTTATGATTCTTTTCGAAGCCTAATAAATTCTTCTTCCTTCTACAGTTTTTCCAATTGCACTTCTTTCTGGATTAGTTATCCATAACTCTTCTGGTATAGCAAACTTTTTTGCTAGACTGAGACCAGAACCATTATCTACAAAAGTATGTAGATGATACTTCTTGTATCCTAGAAACTTTAATCCAATCTCCATGTAGATACTGAATCTACTTGTAGAAATAGTTGCTACCTTGCACATATTTTTTTTTGGAGAACTTTCTTCCTCTTCTATAAAAAGACTGCATTGTTCTTCCTCACAATCTGGACTTCCTGCGGATACTACTTCTTTAGTAGTAGTATCAAACTTCATCCTTTTTAGATCTCTTTCTAGAATTTTGTGTCTTTCTTTTATTTCATAGAAGTAATCTTCGTATTCATGTTTAATAATCTGGTTTATTGAACCATTTTTTATTTTTATTCTTACTTCAGCTATGAAGCATTCTTTGTGATACGTTTCTTTTGATGCTTCAGAAAACATGGGGAGACCATCATTCTCATAGCAGTGACAGTAGTCATAAATAAATGATCCAGGATTGACTTCGTAAGAAGAAATCTTTTCTTCTTTAGAGGATTGACTTCGTAAGAAGAAATCTTTTCTTCTTTAGTGCCTCCTTCCCAATTTTTTATTTCAAGAAGATAAACCTCTCTAGGTTCATATTCTTCTTCAGAATCTGTTTCTGACTCTTCTGACGATTCATCTTCTGTCCATGTTGAATAGACAGATACATCGTCTTCTTCTTCTGAATAGATTACCTCGTAGCCTTTCATGTTTGTCATGTTTATGGCTCCTTCATAATCCCTAAGAAGAGCTTTTGAACTTCTTTTATCTTTCTTAGGACATTCGTTAGCATAGTGTCATTCAACCTTACATAATCAACATCTGCATGTTTTCTTCTTCTCTGTTTCTCGAGAGAAACTTGTCTTCTTGAAAAATCTCTTTCTAAGATTTTGCTTCTCTCTTTTGTAATTGGAGCTTTTCTTAAACCTCCAATTCTTCCTTTCATTTTCTTTGCAAAGTTTTTGGAAGTGCTTTCTTTTTTTCCTTTTCTCATCACATCCCCAGTTGGTTGGAGCATCTATCATTTGGTCACATAAGTCACTTGTTCCTTTAAGCTGCTTCTTGGCTTCTTTTGTCCTGGTATTGGCTTTACATTGTTCACGCATCAGCTACCTGATTCTTTATGCGACTCTTCTAACGGAAGAGGTTTTTATTCTATGTTTTCTCTTATAGCTGTCCTCCAAGGTTCAGTGAGCTTTCTATGTAGGAGGTGTACCAAGTCGGCATTTTTCAACTCTCCTATCATGCAATAGTATTCTTGGAATTCATTTAGATATTCCTCAAAATACTTCATATTGCATATTTTGAAAGCATATATGTTAGTTTTTTCTATCTCTCTAGTTATTTCTCCAACATATGAGATATCTCCGCAGAACTGTTCATATAGCAGAGTGACAAAAGTATATGGATTCTTATCCGTTTTTATGTTTTCTAACCATTCATTTCCTCTGAAAGTTTCTTTGAAGGAAAAATAAAACTTCTTTGTCATTCCCAAGAGGGTTGATTCGTAGAATACTTGCAAGTCTTGTGCTTCAAACTTTCCGCAGAGGGTGCAGGTTGCCATAACTAGGTTAGCAGCCCATTCATCTATGGATTTTTTCTTGTCTATAAATTTGTCTAGATGAAGTCATACTCCAAATTGTGTGATTGGCACCTTTGGTGTATTTTCCTGTGGAATGAATTTGTGGGAGCTTCTTTCTCCCTACTTTCTACTAGGACCTCTTCCTTGTGGAAGTTTGGTATTTCCACCAACTCTGATGATGGTAGTTTCTGAAGACTCTCCTTCTTCCTTCTCTATATCTTGATAAGGAAAGACTTTTCTTTCCTTTTTGAATGTGAAACTCTCGATCTCTTTGATCAATTGTTCCAGACGAGAGGGATTTTTACACTCTTCTGCTTCCTTATAAAGCTTAAAGAGTTCTTCTGATTTTGAGCGTTCTGATCTTAGCATGCTAATGTCTCTTTCTAAGTCAGCATCTAAGTCTTCCTCCATTACTGGATTGGCTTCTTTTCTTATCGAAATTCTGGTACTTTTGGTACCACCTTCTCTGGTAGAGCTGCATCTTCTAAGCGATCAAGAGCTTTCGCCTCGAAAGCTTTCGAGAGAAACATCACTGTTTCTGTGTCCTTCAAATTTGAGGATAACATTTTCAGTTCTCCTCTTTTCATAGACTATTGCCTTCATACTTTCTGGTTTTTCCTTAGGAGCCAATAATTTTCACTCTAGTGGGAAAGTTACCTCATCCCACGTAACCTTGTGAATTTGCTCTGAATAGTTTTTGGTATTTGTAAGGAAACCAGTAGTAAGACCTGAGATATTTGTTATCCTGGTCTTTGGTTCTACTGGTGTGCTCATTAGTTTATAGTAGATTCTATAAACTACTGCAAGCACTTGCATGCCCTTCTTTCATGGATGTGCCATCTGTTTTGACTATTAGTCGTAAAAAGTGAGTAGCATCCGATATGCTGGTTGAAAAGTTTGGGAAGCAGTTAAAGTATGCGACCTAATTGCGTAGCGATGCTTGAAGGGTTCCCAGTAGAATTTTCTAGAAATCGATCAGCCTATGATCTTGTAATACACATAGAACTGAACAGTTTAGGCCTTCTCTGGCGAGTAATTTTATGCAAACTTGGACTGCTCCAATATGCATAAATTTGAAGTTTATTTATTTTTGGCTTTAGCAACCTCTTCAGGTGTTACCAGAAGGAGATTTGTTTTTCCTGTTGTTGGTTGGGTGGTGAATTCAAGAATTTTGAACTGATGGCTATTTAACATGTCAAAATTTCATATTTTGTATATCTGACTGAATTCAAACTTCGGGATCGAAGTATTTCTGACATTATTTTCAATTTCGTTGAATTCAAATTCTTCTGAATTCAACAGTTGTATACTTAACAGGCTCATGTCACGAGTATCTTCAGTTTTAGGTTATCTAAATCTGATGCTTGATAGATTTGTTGAAGAATCTTGAAAAAATAGTTTTGGCAGTGGGTTTCCTTTTGGAACTTGTAGTGGTTTGAAGTCATTAGTTTTCCTAATGACTGTTCGAGGTGGACTATCACTTGATTTTTTATGTTCTCGGGCTATCATTTGAACATAATCAAGGATCTTCATCTGTTGAAGATTTAGTCCCTCGATTTTACTATTAACCTTTGTTAATAGTTCTTTCTTTTCTTCCGGTTGATTCTGGATATAATTTATTTTAGTTTCTAATTCCTGTAATTGGATACTAATTGTTGGAAGAATTTCTAGATACTCTCTACATCTAGAAATTTCTGATAAAGTTTAATAGTGCCTTGTATTTGTTAAGTCTAATAGAGAATCTAGTTTCTCTATTATCCTCTCAGATGGTAATCCCATCTTTGGGGTTTTTGAGCTATAGTAAGCTCTGATACCAGTAAACTGCATGTGGATCTAACCAAAATCTCATATGCAAAGTTTATGCAATTGTTCTTCAAATTTGGCTTTATCTCTTTGACAAGTAGCTAAAAAAGATTGCTCTATTGCAATTTTTCTTTCAATTTTTTTACTCTTTCTTGAGGAGGAATTTCCCTTCTTAATTTTTCTAAAAGTCTGATTTTTTTGTTTGCTATTATCAATAAATCATCGAATTAATTTAAGCTTTCTTCTTAGAAGAATAATGATTCGAAAATGAGAAATTTTTATGGAAAGGGATAACTGTTTACCTTCAAGTATTGAAGATAGATCTTTAGCTGCAAGTGTTAGAAACAAACAAATTATGTGCCCACTATGCTTTCAAAAATTGGAAATATAGAAGAAAAAAAAACTCAAAAAGGATAATTTTAGAAAAGGAAAAATTGCTCGGATGATCACTCAAGTAGGATGCGTTTTAAACTTTGCTCACTCATGTATGACAAATATCACTGTGCTCACTATCGAATTACACTTTTACTTACTTTGATCACTCCGAACCGAAAAAATTGGCGACGTCATTCTAATTTTCGGATAACCAGAGTTCAATTTGTGCGAAATCAACCCAACAACAATTTTCTCAACTACACCTAAGTTTAATTCATCATGGATGTGGTTGAATTTGACATTTGAAGTCAAGAACATCCAAAACTTTAAATATTTGATTCCCCCTCCTCGGGTTGAATTGAGGCTCGATCTTGGTATGAAAAAATTGACAAGGAAGAGAGCTACAATGCCCAATAGGTTTCCTTGACCGATTATAACTCAAATTCAAAACTCCAAATTTTGCAGAATTCGGAGTGAGTAAAAATGTAATTCGATAGTGAGCAAAGTGATATTTGTAATACATGAATGAGCAAAGTTTAGAACATGTCATACTTGAGTGATCATTCAAACAATTTTTTCTTTAAAAAAAGTAGATAAATAGTATCCGCACACTACTGTACAGAACACTTTAAGTGCACTCGGTATACATATATATCATGTGATACTAAGAGGTACATACAGTAATTAATCTAGAGTTTGCAGGAGAAGAGTTCTTCGAATTCTCGAGCGTTAGAAAAGCAGGAAGCTAGCTTTTCAGGTTTTATTAATCAAGACTTGGCACGGCTGTTAGGCTGTACTACTCCTTGTCAAGAAACCTATATTGTTGAACACTTGAACTTGATTGAGCATGATAATTGGGATTTTGGTATGTCAACTTGAGCAAGTTGCATAATTTAAGGAAGCTGTCTCCGTTTTTCTTTTAAATAAAACATCAAAATCAAGTAAAGCAATGAGAATTCTCCCAAGTGCAGGAGCCAGCTGCTTGTAATCCATTTTTCAGGTACAGCAGTAGCATCAACCGTATATTTTCTTACTCTTTTTTAGGATAAATCTTAGTACACCAGGTTTATTTGCACCAGGCTAACAGAATTTTAACAACGATCGATGATACTGACCCAAAAATAAATTGCATTAAAAGTAAAATGAGAAAAAAAAAATATTTCTCTTTCCACCTTTTCGAGATCTGTTCTCTTTCTCTCTCCTACTTCTACTCTGCTTTCGGCCTTTCACTACCAAAGTACCAATAGCCATTACTGGTACTCTGAAATTTTCTAATCTTCTTTGCTTCATTTGTGGCCTGATCTCTGTTTGATTCAGCAATTGGGTTTTGGGCTGTGCAAGTGTGCATATAAATAGTTCTTCACCCGAAAAATGGCTGCAGCTCAGTCGGGTAGTTCTACGCCGTTGGTGCCGCAACTGAGTCCAAAGTCACCGCTGCAATACCTATATTTTTTTGGATAATACAGTACCCAGATTTGTACGGCAAACCATTTAATTAATCGATAATCACATCATTCGCATGCATACCAAAAGTTCGGTTCGGCATCGAGTTTATGTTGTAGTATTAGATTTGATTTGTGACATTCATTTCTGCATAAAAAGTCACAGAGTTGTAGAACGAATTCGAACACCTCTCTGAGTCTCTCTCGGCCAGATGTGACTTTCCTTCCGCAAACTCCGTCGGTCGGCAAAAAGCCATCGACCATAAATCTTCGGTGCCCAGATCAATCGTAGTGGTGCTTGATCAATTTTGTGTGCTCATGGTAATTCTTAGGGTGTTTGGAACAAATTGATGTGCCCATTGTATATGGTTGAATCAACGATTATACTCGATCCAAAATTTAATTTATCTAATGAACCCGTATCAAAATTTTAAATTCGGGTTTGAACTCGATCTGAACCCGTGAAATCTCTAGTACTCGAATTTTACCCTCTACGAAGTTAAGATTTCTATAAACGCATGCGTGTAGTGAAAAAATGTGTCTGATTGTTAGGTATTATCTATGATAAACTCATGCACATATTTTATCTTCATTATGGATATTTTAAACTGTATAAAGTTAATAAATTATTGGTGTTGTCACACTTTTTTATTATATATTAATAAATACATTCTGATACAACAATCCGGAGGTAAACATAAATTTACTAATTTGATGTTGGGTTTAGAGCGTAGGGCATAGGGCTTAAGATTTAGTGTTTGGGTCTGTGGTTAAATTGTTTAAGGTTATTGTGAAGGGTTTATATGATATGAGTCATATGACTAAGACTTCTCATTTAGGGTTTATTGTTGATTTCTTTTGGACTATGGTTTTATAGTTTAAGCCTTTAAGGTTTATGATTTAGATTTGTTAATTCGATCGCTGCGTTTAAGATTTAGGGATTTGGTGTTTAAGTTTTGTGTTTTTGGTTAGGATTTAGGGTTTAGATTAAAAATTTAATTAAAATAAAATAAAATAAATAAAATCAGAAAATAAGAAAAAAGAGTTTGGTGATCCCTATACAATGTTTAATATTTTAATTTGGTTGACTAGTTTCTTATTTGGTGTAATTAATATAACGGCGTTCGTCTCGATGTTAGTGTCATGTCATGGTTTGATTAAATGAATGACTAAGATTAAATTATTGTAGTCGGTGCAAGTGCACCTAGTGTACTGCAGATGCTCTCCTTTTTTTTAACTGAATACCCAATTTTTTCTCAAAGAACTATCTAATTCAGAGTTGCATCTATCCGACTTACATATTGTTAATACCAGAAACTACCAAGAGTTTGAGATATTGAAACGATATGAATATTTGTTGATTCGCTCTTCTTTTTTTGCTCTTCCATTTTCGCTAATCATTTTCGGGTGATCGTTCTCAGGATTCGCTTGCGTTGTTTTCTTTCGTTACCACGTTACGCTCGCACTCTGTCAACTGCTCGCACTACTAAGATGGATAATCGTTAAGGAGAGACCGGGTGTGCCGACCTTCAACCCTCTTATGTCTAAGTCAGTATCGAGATATAATCTAAATAGAGTAACAACGTAAAAGAGTAGTGAATAACGTAACATTAATGTTGAACCGTCAAGCTTATAAAGGTGGTTGAGGTTAGGACCCTTACCACTTCTTCGATGTGGGATTAGTATTCCTACCCTTGTGTTGAAGTATTCTCTGACAGTTTCTTATTCGGGTGCGTGAGCGAAACTGACTTCGAATCAGGACTCGGGCTGCTCATCGAACTTGTTGCTTTCTGGGCGGCCTATGAATTGGTGTTAGCGGTGAGGATTAGTTAAGCACGTACGTAACGAGGCGATTAAGGAGGTATATGTACAAGTCCCCCAACTCGCTCAGCTAAGAGGATCAATCTTGGTTGGGGAGTTGTGAAACCGTATACCGGCGAATCATACGTGTGTGCTTAACACCTTTATTCTTTCGACTCCGGCTACGGGCCGTATAGTCCCCCGACTCGCCGACCAAGGTTGGTTTAGTTCTGTTTTATGTACCTGTTGTATATAATAATAAGATATAGAGATAATTCTTGTGTATGCACGGTTAGTTTTAGGGAGAACAGTAAGTAGCTAGTTTACTATCTCCTGAATACGTAACTTTGGCGACCACGATGAGTTTCGCATGGTTTCGCTTCGCTGAGACGTATCATCGCGAGTGTCAACGGATTAGTAAAAATGATTTTGACAATAAAATATAAAGTTTTGTAAATATTTTCAAATGAGTCACAACGTCATTCGGGGTTCCTCCAAGTAGCAAAACACATTAGGCCCGGTCCTAATGAAGCTCTTCCCCGTTACTGGCGTACTCCTCCGTATCCTTCCAGTAAGGGGGGCGCAAGTAGCGGCTCAGCTTGCACTGACCGTAGAGGCATACTCTTCGACATGCTACACTCTGTCCTTCCTATTGGTCGCTTATCGCTACACCAGTAATGGCACTATCGTAGGTGAGAACTTGTTACTGGGAGCCCTTGAGCCTCTGAATTCTGGACCTTCGTGTGACTTACGACTTTTCTGCCGGAAATACATTATTGGCATATGAAAGGACCCAACCTCGATTTAGTTTCCTAAACCGGAATCAAACCCCTTCTGAAAACACGAACCAACAAAAACCATTAAAATTTCGGCAGAGTAACGCTACTAACGCGGAATTGCCTTTACCTGCACCCGGAAAATAACACTTCATCCTATGCTACAAAAGCCAAACCGTGGGCACCAATCCCAACCAAATTTCTCAATATCATAACAATAACATTAAACAGTAAACATAACTGTAATATATAGTATATCCGGGAAAAATCGTATAAAACATGTATCAGAACGTATCAGAGCAACCTCTAGTGTAAATATATACAAAATATACAACAGTAGGCGAAACAAGAAACCTACTGGAAAACACAGGTAGCTCGAACAACTAGCCTCCAACCACGACGTGAGACTCCAGAATCTGAACTGCAAACTGGGCACGGAAACCGAAAAGCCCAGGGGAAAGACATGAAAACCGTTAGAGTGAGTGGACGAAAATAAATGTCTTTCGCCGAATATAATACGTTATAATAACATATGCGAGTCAAAATGAATAAATATAATGTAGTACACGAGGTGAACTCAAACTCCTCCAGTGTACAGATCATGCATAGAAAAGTCCCACGGGGTCACTCATGGACACATCCATGCTAATACAGTCCGAATCACGGGATCCCAGACCCACACGTGATTCTAGCCAGAAAGGCCTCAGGTCAGGGTATCTGTTTCCACCCGGAAATACATCGGCACAAGAAACAGAAATCTGTACCCACCCGAAAATACATCAGCACAAGGTACAGTTCCCCCCTGGTAGGCACCCTCGGGGATCAGCCGGGATGCAAGTGCATCGATACAACAACATAAACTGTGACTGTACTCTGTGTAAATCAAATCATAAATAATTTCATGCAAATGTATAAAGCATAATCGTAAAACACATGCTCGTATAAGTCATAATCACAAACGTATGCTCATGCTCGTAAAATGTAATATAAAGACTCGCGATTATCAGTGAAAAGAAATTGTCCACTCACAAGTGAGCAAAACGCGCACCCGCACTAATCACGTGGTCCGGCGGAAGATCCCTCGCCCGAAGCACGATCTCGATCCCCTGAATAATCATAAAATATATCTAATCAAAATCATAGCTCACAACACTGTACCACACCACGGAAACCAACCGTTCCCGCAAAACATATAATACTGTGCAAAATAATCGACGAAATTTCTGAAATCTCTACTCGAAACCCTCGACTGAAAATCCGATACCCAAATCAGCTCGAAAACCTCAAGGCGATGATCGGGCCGCGATTACGAGAAAAATGACATTAAAAACATCGAAATCCAAAAAGTCAACGGGTCGCTAGAGCTCCGGCGTTGACCGCCGCCGCCGGCGCACTATCAACGGGAGAGTTTTCCCGGCGACCGAGCTGCCACAATGATCTCCACAACAAGGCGAACAACGTTAACAAAAGGACCACCACCATCCAACCACCATCGTGGCCGGAATCCAACTCGAAAGTCACGGTGGTCCAAACCGGCCGGAAAACTTCCCGGACCGATTCCGGCGCCGTCACGCCACCTCGTCCCTCCAAACCAAAGGGGAAATGATCACAATCCAAAACCCAACAAAACCCACCAAAGATCCACCCCAGAAAGTCACCGGAGCACCTCCCTCCGTGGAGGCAGATTCCGGCCAAAAATTCCCAATTTTCAAATTGAAATATCTCCCTCAAATCTCAACCAAATCAAACAATTCCAAGTTCTAAACTGTTTAGAATCAGGAGGAGAACATTTTACCTTCAAGGGTCATGGCCTGAAATGGCCGGAATCAGCCGGTCCGGCGACGGAAGCCAAACGGTCCGTTTTTCTCCCCCGGTCAATGAAAGTCAACGGTCAACTCTCGGTCAACAACGGTCAAACTTCCCAAACAGTGTTTTTGACAATTTTTCGACTATTTCCGATATTTATACTCGCGCCTCGGGACGATCGACGATCCAAAACGGATAACCATTACGATTCGGATAAACTTGATACGAACGGATAAACTCGTCGATAAACCGAAACTTCAAATAATCATATTATATTCCTCGGTTATCGGAAAAATCATCCGGAACCGTCCACGAGTTCGAAATCACGTGTACTACAACTCTCGAGAAGAGACTCAACTCAAATTCTCGGCCGATAATTAAGTCGTAAACAAAATCGGTAAACCACACAATAATCGATAAACAACGATTACACGCTAACTTGTGGATTACGCTGATTACTCTACTGATTCTAGTTCGGGTCGTCACATATATTCGTTGGTGTGCCTTGTCGACTGGTGACTGGCGAGACAAATTTGTTTTCGGTTGGATGTATTTAGTGTATAGGGTCGTATCACACTCGTGCGAGTCCCATGCTTTCCTTGTTGCGCCGATCTCCGAATTGTTCCTCCTTATCTGACGACTCTATCTCGTGCAGGGGGTGGGCCCACTTCTTTCCCTCATTAAATGGTGTTATCATGTCTCGTGAGAGTCGTGTGTCCGAAATGAACCGTATGTGTTGTGCCCTTGACGCTACCTACCACACGTCTGGATTCAGTGAACTGACGTGTCATCTTGAATGGCCGTGATTGAAATGACCCGACTCCGATTTAGTTGCCTAAACCGAAATCAAACCTCTTCGAAAACATGACCTAAAAAAAATTGCCAGAGTTTACTTTAAAACACATGAACCAATATTAGAACCTGCAAAGAAACACACTTCGAATATTCCACAAAATCCAAACCGTGGAACTCTGTTCCCCATCCGGATTTCTCAATATCATATATAATAAGCCAAAAGGTTTACAAGAAATCCAAAAAACATTCAGGAGTAAACTCAACTAAAAACACAACATAAGTATTCAGAGCCACGCCTATATACATCATATACAACCAGTAGGTTGAACAAAGAACCTACTTGAACTGAAGTGTGATCTGAACTCTATGCCTCCACCGTCGACGTGCAACCCCAGAATTCAAACTGCAAATTGGGCAAAGGAAATCGAAAAGCCCAGGGGAAGACAAATAAAATCGTTAGAGTGAGTGAACTAAAATAATAATATGTCTTTCCCAAATATATGCTCATAAAAGCATAATGCGAGTCAATGCACATGAAAATCCCGACCAGGTACATTTTCCCTGATCCATAAATATGCACTTAAAATCCTGCGGGGTCACCCATGGACTCCTCCGTATAGTACAGTCTAATCACGGGATCCTAGATCCACACGTGATTATAAGTCTGAAAGACCTCGGGTCAGGATATATGTCCTTCCCGGAGCATCTCGGGGATCAACCGAGAAGCCAAAGCATCGATGTTACCTCTATATCTGAGATTGTACTATGTATAAACCAAATCATAAATCATTTCCATGCACATGCATAATCGTAAAGTGCATAATCATAAATACATAATGTAAATGCATAATCATAAATGTATACTCATAAAATGTATAAATCATGACTCGCAATTCAACTGTAAAAATAAAATGTCCACTCACAGTACGAAGCTAACTCTGAGGTCCGGCAGAAGATCCCTTACCAAACACTCGATCCCGATCACCTGAATAATAGGGATACGATCAATACATATTGAAACACAACATACAGAGCTAATACCTCAAAAATCCCGCGTTCTCGAAAGACGTATTGCTCGAAATATCGACGAGGATAACAAAATTCCCAAAATATACCTAAACAACCCTCGTCCCAAAGTAGAATACTCAATTCAACTCAAAACCCTCACGACTACGATCGGGACTTGATTACGAGCAAAACGGTATAAAAATCTCCAAAATCCCAAAAAGTCAACCTCGCCGGAGTTTCGCCGTTGACCGTCGCCGCCGCAACGGTGACATTCTTCGACGACCCATACCTAAAAATCTTCCTCTCTTCAAACCCCACATCTTTCTTCAAAATACCACCACCATCCAACCACCACCGTGGCCAGAATCGAGCTCGAAAGCCATGGAATTCAAACCGGTCGGAAAACTTCGTCGGTGAAATACTCCACCATGGAGCCACATCGTCCTCCCAAACTCAAGGGTTTCCATCCCCAACTCAAGCCCAACATATTCCACCCCAAAACCCCATTGAAAACTCACCGGAAAACCTCCCCCCATTCACACCGATTTCATCCAACTTCTCCTCCATAATTCACCACCCAAACCACCTCAAATCATCACAATATATACATGAATAGAAAGCTTAGATCAAGGGGATCATTTCCCTACCTTCCTTTCTGGCAACCGTGCCGTATTCCAGCAAGTCCAATGGCGGCGAGTCAACTCATTGGGTGGGTCAACTCGGTGACTCGGTCAAACTCAGTCCAACACTGGTCAACTCGGCCCAAATGCAACTTTTCGACAATTCTACAACTATTTCGATATTTATACGTCGCGAACCGACAAATTCACGATTCGGATAACTCAAACCCAAACGGATAAGTATGAGTAACTCGACTATAATTTCAAATATTCATTTTATATTCTCCGATTATCCGAAAAATCCTCTGAAAAACCTCCTAAAAACTCGAAATCAACTCCTCTACAATTTTCGCGAAGGAACTCAAACCAAATTTGTGTCCGATAATTAAGTCGTGAACAAACCCACAATATCGACCAATTATGACTAACTGTAACTAATCGTGAAATATGCAAATCAAACCAATTAACATACCATTTCCTGTTCAGGTCGTTACAGTGATTCCTCGCCTGAGCTGATATTTAAACCCTTGTTTCAGACCTTTTCCCTCACTTTTCATTTTTCATTTGAGTATTCTAACTTCGAAACCGAGAGAGAAACATCTGTTCATCGTTGCTCTGTGATTCTTCATTCGATTATTCTCTTGACATAGTAAGTTTTGTTTCTTTGGTTTATTGCTATTTTGATTTGTTTTGTTAACTTGGTTCGTCTATGATTGTCTTTCGTTTAAGTTTTCTAGGTTTTACATCTTCTTGCTTTGGATATGTTGGGTAGAGATTATGTCATGTTTTTCTTATATGTGTTGATGTGGTTGCCCTTCTAGGTATCCATGTTATTCGCGGCGGCCGAAGTTATCTTCGACGTCATGGAATGTTAGAGGTCCATCCCCTGGCCGATCTAAATTGGGCTATTATTTGCGTCTGCTTTGTTTCTCTTCGGGCTTGGGCTCCGTCCTCAGGCCCAACTGCATGGTGGATTACCTTTTTTTTTGTCTTGTGTTGCCTCTGCTATTGTCGTTACTCTAGGTATAGGTGTCTTAGGTCCACTGTCGTCTCGCTATGGGTTGTTTTGTAGGTTAATCATGGAGACCGTAGTTATATCATCTGATAGTAGAGAGACCCCTAGCTCTAGTGGTTCTATGAGTTCTGGGATGATGAAGGCATTGCTTGATGATATTAGAACCACTATGTCATCTAGTAGTAGGTCCGTAATCATGAGAAAACTTGTTCTGGAGTTGGGGGGACCAGGTATGTTTCTTGGAAAATCGTTTACAAATTGGGAAGCTGATATGGGTAAATCTTGGGCTAATCTTATCCTTCAACGTTTCGCAGTTAGCATGACATCCTCCTAGCAAGGTCAGGGCAGTACCGAGGAAGGTCTGTCAACTTCCACAACCATATCTGTTTTTCCAGAATCTATTGCTCCTCCAGTCAACGTATGTTGGGGCTATCCATTCCGCAAAACTGGAACTTGCTGATAACAAAGAGATGCAGGAGCCCGGGAAGTCCATGTCCTTTCCTGCCATGGAAGCAATGTGGGCTAATTTCTGGATACCATCCTTTGTTCTACTTAAACAATTAGGCAAAAGTGAGCTATTTACCAAGATGGGTAAAGGTCACACCGTCATGGGGGTGACGCATCTGAAGCTTGGTCTTTATCTTTCGCTTCATCCCTTCCATCAGTATAATTTTGGGTGGTTGCATTGTGCCATTGGCTAGGTCACGCCTATTATGTTGCAGATCTTGAATGTCATGTTCATTCTGTGGCATGCTGGCGGACATGGCTTCCCCACACGGAACGAAGTTCTGCACTACTTCAAAATGCAATATTCTATAAACAGGGGTTGCGGCGGTACGTTGCGCCTTGTAACCAGACGCACGAAAGGGGTGTTCCGGCTATTCAAGTCTCTCCCTACGACCAACACCAATTGGTGTGAGACTAACTTTATCGCTGAGGGCGAGTGGATGAGGCCCACCGATGAGGTGCCGAGACCCAAGGTGTCGAACTGGTTTACGGCCAGAGGCGGGCTAGGGTGATTGCTCTTCCTTCCTCTCAACTTCTCTTCTCTTTTGTTTCACTAATGCTTTGTCTTGGTCTGACAGTTAACAGTCAGTATTGCCTTCACAAAACCAAACATCGTCGTTGTCACCATATTGAGAAAGGTTTCTTGAAGAAGTTCTGTGACGTCTATCTCCTAAACGATTATGCCTTTCTCAGCTGAGAAGGTCTTGCATTAGCCCCTGGTATAATTGTGAGCGTGGACGAGTGTATCAGCCGTTCAACGACTTCTGTGCAAATGATGTGCCACCAGGGACAAGAGATGGCTAGGTCTACTGAGGAACTGACTCGCATGGCTGAGGAGTTAGCCGAGAAGGAGAAGTTATTGGTGATGGCCAGTGAGGAGTGGCTTCAGCTCTCACAGAAGTGTGAGCAGCTTGAGGGCGAGCTTGGTCAAGTGAAATGCTCCAAGCGCGAGTCTCGTCAGCGAGTTTTAGAGTTGGAGTCCAGGCTCGAGCATTTTTCAGAGTTGGAGTTCGAGCTCAGGCGGTCCCAGAGTGACCTTGGAGTCATCCGTGGGGAGTATGAGCAGTCTTCTAGTCAAGTGACTTTGCTTCAGGCTCAAATGAAGGAGTTAGAGTCCCATCGTGAAGCTGAAGTTGCCGATATTATTAAGGACTTCAAACTGGGTGCCGAGTACAGAAATGCGATGAAGAGGGTGTACGCCAAGGGTGTCCAAGAGATGATCGCGAGATATAAATTGAACAAGTGGCTTAGCGAGAAGTTCTTTGAGGATAACCACTGGGCAAATCAGGAGAAAGAGAGGAAACATACCGAGCTTGTTGGTACGATAAGGAAGGAAGAAGAGGAGGTCAAGCGGAGGCAGCAGAATCTGGAGCAGGGTTTAACCCCGGAAGGTGAGCACCCCCCTCCCCCGGAATCCTTATGGATCGCACTTCTTCAGTCTTGACTGTCATACTCTGAACATGGAGTCGTCATCACTCGTGGCTGACTATAAGGAGTGCCAGAGTGCTACTGAGCAGGAGGCGGACGTGGACCAAGTATAGTTGCTAGGGCTTCTGTATTTTGCTGTGTACCTTCTTAATATTTTTTGTTTGAACACTTAGGGTTTTTTTTCTATGTCGTTTTGGACTTTTGTGCTTCGATCAGTGTCGTGACCGTTGGTCTTGGTCCTGATCGAAAACGTTACCTTTTTGAATGGACAGGTGATCTTGTGAAAAAATTTCTTAGTGTCAGAGCTTTCATCAATGAAAATTGTGAAGGGAATTCGTTTGCTTGCCAATTTTGAGTTTGAATCGTCTAAGTAGGTTAGAACAAATCTATCACACAAAGTAGTTGTATTTTTGAAGTAACTTTGTCTCGACAAGGTGCTAAGAATTCTCATTTCATTGATTGTGCGTGCGTGCTAGAAGCGATGATACAAAGTAATTGGGTTTAACCCGGTACATAGACGTTTTTTATTTTTGTGTTGTAGACCAAAATGTAATGCCGTAATGTAGAACCTATTCAATGATGGAAATATCTGAGGTGTTCCGCGTTCCATTTTTGCAATACTTTGTTGCCATCCTTGTCTGTGAGGTAGAATGTCGTTGGCCCTACGCTCTCGATCATTTTGAATGGGCCTTCCCATTTTGGCATGAGTCCCTTTGGTTTCGGGATGACTTCTCTCCATACCAGATCTCCCACTAGAATATTTTGTGCCTTGACTCAACGCTTGTAGTGTCGTGCCACCAATTGGTTTTTTTTCCAAGAGTTCAACTCGGGTTTCATCCTCTTGTTCTTCCCGTAAAATAAATCATCATATCCAGTCCTTCGACGTTCTTATCTTCATCGAATCCTTCAACACGGGGGCTCTAGTGCATGATTTCAAGGGATAGCACCACCTCTGTTCTGAACACGAGGGAAAATAGTGTCGCTCCCGTTGCCTCTATTGGTGTCGTTCTGATGGACCAGAGTATTTCGTAGAGGCATTCTGCCCACTTGTGGTTGTAGCCTTCCATTCGTTTCTTCAACCCGTTCTTGATTTCCTTATTCGTTGCTTCTACTTGACTAATGGTTTGGGGGTACACCACAGAAGCGAATAGTAGGTGAGTGAACGGTGTTTAACCACCTTCAAAATTACCCTATAATGAACTCAATATGCTTGTCGATGCAGTACAATAGTATAGGGGTTAATCCACAGGGAAAAATGAGACTCAATATTCTAAACTACAAACAGACGCGGAAGTCAGAAACCTGACAGCCTCGACCACTGGACACTAACATAATTAATTAAAATATCTAGACTCAACCTAAAATCACTAAATTAATACTGGATACTATAGACACAATGATGGACTACCACACAAAATTTCAATGTAATCGAAGTTGGTTTGGTTGTCAAATAAATTTCTGCAAAACAGATTACGAAACTGAAACAGAAAACAGAGTATAAGTAAAGTTTACAATCAATGATAAAGAAGGTTAAGGGAAGTGTTATCCACCACCGTCACTCCATCTAAACGACAAATGCTTAACTAAACAATGTAGATGTTATGAATGAAAGATTCACAGGAAGGCCCCGAGCTGTGAACACAACCTATTACCCAATTCTTATGTTTACAACATTGAAGGTCTGCTTATCAATATTGTCTATCCCTCAAGGAACCCGAAGTCACGGACTCGAATTTACCAAGAGCAAAGAATTACGATCTAGAAAGGGTTTGAGAATCTACAAGGCTTCATAAGTACACTACGGTCATGTCTTACTAGACCTAGGGTTTCTTATACCAAGCATGTATGGGTTCTACGATTGAAACTTGAGGAAGGTAATAATCACCAACAGCCATCAATTTTCTTAGAATTAGATTCCTAAACATGCATACTAAGCGTGCACTCAAAGCATACATAATCAAGAATCATCACTGTATAAATAACAAAGAAACCTCATTCAAATAACAAAAACAAAACTTAATTAACGTGCATAAGCAATCTAGATATCATGAACGGGGCTTCAAAACAGCCACTTAACAATAGAGTTAGTTCCTCATGAAAGCCATAGAAGTTTTAAAGAGAACAAGAAAAATTACAGTCTATAATAATCGCCCCCCATCAAGTCTGCCACTAGCTATATATATAATTTAGCTAGATAATTTAACCTAGCAACTAGCTCACGTGCAAGCATAAATCCATATGCAAATGGACTCCCAAAGTCCAAGTCCAAGCCAACTCTTCTTACTGTTCCTCGCCAAGCAAATCAATTCAAATACAAATAGACTTCTTTAATTGCCTAGCAGAATTGCACGTGCAAGACTTCAAGTCCACTTCAACTTCTGTCTCTCACCAACCTTGCTTGCCAAAGACAAAACCTCCTCGCCAAGGTTTCCTCGCCATAATATATTATTTAATCTTCATTAATATCCAAAATACCTAAAAACAAATAAGCATAATTAAATCTATTAATAACAAAAAACTAAACATAGGGAACAAATTAAATACCGAATAGACGCATAAATATGCGACTATCAGTGAGTCCCTAGGTCACTTATGAATTTCTTCATTTCGTTGTTGTTGAATTACGTTTCGTTGTCAGTGATGATTGTAAGTAGTGCTCCATATTGACAATAGATGTTTCGCCAAAGGAAATTGATGATCCTCTCAGTGATGATGAGGATCAGCAGTTCGGCTTCTATGTAGTTGGTGTGGTAGTCTATGAAGATTACGATATATTTGAATTGGCATGTGGATTCCTTTAGTGGGCCGATGATGTTGAGTCCCCACCGAGCAAACAGAATAAGGCTGACCATGATTGACATTGAGGCCGTCGGGGATCATGGGTGCGTATCTGGCGCACATGTCACATCTGCCAGCTATCTCCCTTGCGTCTGTCTGCATTCCCCTGTAGTAAAATCCATAGTGTAGAAACTTGTGGATTAGAGTTCTTGGTCCTCCGTGGTTCCCGTAGTTGCCTCTGTGTATGCCCTTCATGATTGTTTGCCTTTCTTCCCATGTAATACACTTGAGCATCGAGAATCCCTTCTTGCTCATGTACAACCTACCTTCATGCATGTTGTAGAATGCTACTCTCTGAATGAGCTTCCTTACCTTGACTCGATCCGCGGGCAGTGTCCCGCTGAGTATTTACTTGATAACGCGTAAAACATGCATCAAATATTAACACAAAGTAGACACTTAACACATAGTTCACACGTATGCAATTTAAAACCCTTCTTTGTAGATGTAGCATTGATAAGTAGGGATCGTTCTTAACCGGGGATTGATGGTACTAATGCATGACAACGTTTGTAAACATAAAATAAAAGGTATGGGGGGTTTGAAAGTTTGGTTATTAATCTACGAAATATACAGACAAAACATGGCAGAAAACACATAGAGAAACCCTAAGTTCTATCATGCTTCAACTCATAGACAAGTTAAAGCAAACAAGAACATAGAATCTTAATCATGCTTTCTAAACGGAAAATAAAATCTAAGACTAACATATTTACAAGTGATCATCCGTCTAATTAACCTAGCCGATTTCATGCTAGAAGACTTTAGTAGACAATGAAATTCATAACTCTAAATCTAACTACACATGCTTGTTTATTGTATAGAAGTGCGACTCAGCGTCTTGACGTTGTTGCCGGGGATCGAACCCGCGTGACCAGCAGGAATACTTACCATTTTACTACAATTAGCGTCTAAACACCCTAAACAATTTCATCTTAAATAAGTTCATCAAAACCTGCAAAAGAGAGGTACTTAGCGTATCATCTAGAACATGGCATCGAAGCATTAGACTCAAAACAAACATATGTAAAAGACTTAGAATTATAAACACATGGAAGCTACAAAAGAAATCAAAACATATAGCTGAAAACCAAACTGATTCGTCATCAAATAACCGAAACAAATCCAATACAAAACCAAAGAATGAAAATAGAAGGTCATGGTTACACTTTGAATCCGTGAATCGCACTGCAACTCTAGGTGCTTGATGACTTCTAGGGTGGATGGTTCTCACTCACAAGGGACTTAGCGTATTGTGAGTGATCCGAGGCTCGTTGAGGCTAAACACTTCGGCTTTGGAGAGGCTGGATGGCTTCTTTGTGGAGAAGAGGTATTTTTGCAGAGCTTTGGCTTCTAAGATGGGTGATGATCTGCTTTGAGGCCGAGCTCTCCTTTATATAGGAGAAGGGTAGGTTGTTTCCTACCATAACAAGAAGTCCACATTAATTTCGGTGAATTCTGATCTCCTGTAGTAAAACATAATTTTCTTGAGTTATACATATTCTAATTGCATAATTCTTGTAGCATTGGAAATATCTTTCCGAGGGCTATAAAATATCTTCCTTAATAACCTCCATCGGAGTTGATCCGCGATTTCTACAGCCTGTAGAAGTCTGCTGTCCTGTAACTTCAGATTTCCTTCCTTTTTAAGTATTAGGAATCTCAATCTCATCAAATCTTGGATTTCTTGCTCTCCAATTCTTCTTGTCCGAAAATACCATTTAATTGCACATATTTTGGGCCTCAAATCATATCCATATCATCTTGGAATATTTTCCAAAAATTTGGCCCAATGGTCCTTTATTAATTCGGCAAGGTTGTGCTTTCCTAGATTGCGCAGGAGAAATGTCTTCTTCTTTATTTGCATCATTTTCATTTGTTCTTCTTCAAGATCCATGGAATTTCAGCAAACTCCTCTATTTGCTTCATTTTTCCATGCCTCAAATGCTTGTAGACCTCTTTGCTCTGTCTCTTTTGACAAAAACCTAAAAACAACAAAATGAATCAAAACTAATAAAACTAAGCAATTAACAAAGTAAAAATGTAGAGAAAATATATTAATTAATACGCTTAAAATGCGTAGATCATTACTCCATCAACTTCTTCCTCCAGTCCTTTGTTGATGGTGGAGCAGATAATACCAGCGTAAACACTTCTAAGAAGTTGTTGGAAATGCTAGGCTTTATCAATGTCTCCACCATAGTTTGCTCTCTCGCCGTGTGTACCGGGGATGTGGGTTATGTTATAGAAAGAAAACATATTTAAGATTGCTTTTACATACCCGAGATATTCTAACATCTGTGTCCCTTTGGCTTCAAAGTCCCCTGCAACTTGGTAAGGGAATCGCTGAGCTCGGTCACCCATTTGGTTAATCTGCCCGAGTGATCCGAGATTTTCAGTACTTGGCAAAGTAGTTGATCCATCAGTACGTGTATGATGTGGGATTGGAAGTATGGCCTTAGCCATCTTGCTGAAATGATGAGGGCCAATGCTAGCTGCTCTAAGGCCGGGTACCTTGTTTCGGCCTTGTCCAGTCCTTTTCCTGTGTAAAATACTGGCAGCTCTGTGTCCACTTCTCACCTCACCATGGTGGAACTGACTATTGTTAGTGAAATGGCTAAGTAAATATATAAAATTTCACCTGGTATTGGAGCTGATAAAAATAGGATGTATGAGAGGTACTGCTTAATTCCGGCGAGTGTTGCTTCACACTCATCCGTCCACCTGACGACTTTCTTGTTTATTGTGCGGATGGTTTTGAAGAACGACTAACACTTGTCTATGTACCGGGATATGAACTGGGAGAGTGATGTCAAATTTCCTATTAGGGTCTGGAGATCTTGCTTCGTTGTTGGGGCCTTTGTATTGAGGATCACCTGTATTTTCTTGGGGTTGGCCTATATGCCATTCGTTTCTCTCCTCCCGGTATGGGCGCGGTGAGGCTGCTCAGTTCGCGAGTCCCCCGTAGATTCCGACACTAGTTGTCTTTCCTCTACAACCTAGATTTAGCTTGTATGTACCAATGGTGCTTGAATTCCCTCGCTTTCTCGAGCTCCATGCACTTCTGCATTGTCAGCTTGTACTTGTGCTCCATCTCGCTGAAGTTCCTTTCCTCTATTGGTGCCGCTCCTTGCTCTGCTGTGACGTGTTGCTTACCCACCCGCTGAAACAACGCAGGTTCTTCTGCAGTCTCGTCCGTGCCCGGGGTCAGGTGGAGGATATCTTGTTGAGTGCTCGCGTTGCTAAGATAGACAATCGTTAAGGAGAGACCGGGTGTGCCGGCATTCAACCTCCAGATGCCTAAGTCAGTAACGAGATATAATCTAAATAGAGTAACAACGTAAAAGAGTAGTGAATGCGTACCATTAATGCTGAACCGTTAAGCTTATAAAGGTGGTTGAGGTTAGGACCCTTACCACTTCTTCGATGTGAGATTAGTATTCTTACCCTTGTGTTGAAGTGTTTTTCTGACAACTTCTTATTCGGATTCGTGACTCGAACAGACTCCAAATCAGGACTTGGGCTAATCATCGAACTTGTTACTTTTTGAACGGTCTATGCTTTGGTGCTGGTTAGTTAATCACGTACGGCGATTAAGGAGGTGTATATACACATATACACAGCAATAATATATGTGTTACTAAGTTGTAACTTCTAAGTTGTAACTTGTATCATAAGTTTCTCGATGAGAGGACTACATTAAACCAGATGGAGGAAGGAAACTTCTCCCCAATACGTTACACCATTGTATGAAGGAGAGCTTATATATAACGAGTAATATTATAATCCTGATTCCTGCCTATTCCAAACAAAATATTTTACTGTGTTCAACATGACTAAGGTTATGTAGAGGCTGTGAGCTGGTGACATATGGGATTTGAAATGTACTTAAACAACTTTTTCTATGATCATTTTGGAATTAGGATAAGTATCCTTAAGCTTGTAATTTTGGGCAGATGCCGCCACTAGGATTTGCATTGGAGCCTGCAGATGAAAGCATCGCTAATTTGCCACACACAAATAAAGGAAAGTTAGAATCAGAAATATATATATATATATATATATATGTGCGTCCCATCAATTTGATATATGATAGAGAAGTTCTACAAACTTACATAATTGAGGAAGGCATGGTTGTTTTGAGACAGGATCATCTTCAAATGATGGTGGAACTTGGCCATACACCATGTCACAACTCATATCTTCAGGATCTGAGCAAGACCAAATTTAAAACAGGGAATAAGGCAAAAAGTATGATCAGGATCAAATATGTATATGATCTTCAGCCTAGCTAGAATGTCAGTTAGCTTGTTAAAACGAGACAATGAGACATACTTGGAATCATGGTTAATGGAATCCCCAGTTGATTAGTAAATAAATCTTGAGTGGGGAACTTGCACATATTCACACACATTCCAACACAGCCACTAGTTTCCAAATACCTGAATGAGAAGCAATTTAAATGTCAAAGTGGTCTCTTGAATGTACCAGATCATCTGGTTTCATTTTTGGTTGCTGCAAAGTCATGGTCTCATCCAGTCTTTTCTTTAGACGCAATTTTTTTAGTCGATCTGTGAGCTTATTGCAGTAGCTATATACATGATGAAACAAATCAATATTCCGTTTGACATAATCAAGTCTAGTTTCTAACTGCATTTCTTTATACGAACTCCGCTTCTCTGCTTCACTCCTTCTATCTCAACTTCTATAACCTCAGAAGGCCCAACTAACCAGTGGGAGAAAGGCACTGCCATTGCAGCCTTTAACTCTGCGGCCTCCTTTGTTGGTGGGAAGAATTTCCTGAACTGCAAAACTAAGTAACAAGTCAAAAGCAATTCTCACTATATGATACCTCTTCATCCAAAACTTAGATACTTTGCCCTAATGATATGAGAGAACACAGAATTCCTCTTTACATGTTTTTATATAAACAGACAAGGGAGGACTAATTATAAAGGATCAAACAGATAGAGGAAGACCTTGACTCAAGTATCACTTAACAAATTCAAATCAATACTAACGATCTAGTGAAAAGCCAACATTAGAGAAGCGACAATGGTTTATAGTCTATATGTAATCCACCTGTGCAATCGCACCAGGCGGTAACATAAACAACAAGACCTCCCTAACCACTTGTTGCTGCTGAACTCTAGACCTTCCTTGCATCATTCTCTTTGACATATCCATGAAACTCTCATAGTCATATTCCCACCAGTTCTTTTCATCAATTTCCTTCTTGAGTTTCACTGGTGCTGCAAACTTCTTCATTTTGAGAGCAAAAAGTGTTATACATGCCTTCTCAATCAACCCATCATTGTACCTAGTATTTTGTCCCATAGGAGCTGGCATTTCTGATGGCTCTGAAATCCTACATCTGATACTAGTACGATAAACAGCAGTGCTGCGTTTACAATGTAAGAATTGTTTTGGGGTGGCACTAAATTGTACAGGTTGAAACTTCAAACCACCATGAAATCAATGTATTTTTGCGCACAGAAAACAAATGGGAGTATGGGACTCAACTTAACCTGGTGTATTGTTCAGTAATATAGTATTTGAACACTGAATCCACATGCAAAAGCACAAAATGTATGAGCAAGAGTTTGGTAGGCTAGGGGTTGGTTTTGTGCACACCCTTTACCTCAGGTAACAGTTAATTTCTGGCCTGTCCAGAAATCAAGTTTAGAGTTTGGCAGGTATTGGTTGTGTTCACACCCTTTATCTCAGGTAACAGTTGACTTAATTTCTGGCATATCAAGAAAGGAAAATAAAGACAAGGTGCCTGAATGTTAGATCATACAAAGTTACATTATACTAATCTTGTAAACCAGCCATAACGTATCATCTTGAATTTTACAAACAAATACTCCTCTTTAGAGTGCAGACATAAAGTTTCAGGACTTTCAGCCTTATTAGCATAATGTAACTTCCTCAAAACGCAGTGTAATATGTACTGAATTAGGTGAATCTGAAGACAGCATTGAGCCTGTAACATATGGGACTTGAAATGCACTTGAATAACTTTGTCTATGATAAATGGCTATAGGATGAGTATTCTTTAAGCTTGTAATTTTGGACAGACGCTGGCACTGGGATTGGCAATGGAGCCTGCAGATAAACACATGCATGGCTAGATATCAGAATTTTAATAAATTACATATAACACTCAGGAACACTAATTACAGAGGGATGGAGTTGTACAAACTTACATATATCAGTGAAACATGGTTGTTTTGAGACAGGATCATCTTCAAATGATAGTGGAACTTGGCCATACACCATATCACAACTCATATCTTCAAAATCTGAGCATGAACAGAATGAGGGAATAATACCAAGTCGGAGCATGATCAAATATGTATTTATATGACCTTCAGCCTAGATTTCAAATTAGCTCGCTAAACCAAAAGAATGAACATACTTGGAATCATGGTTAATGGAAGCCCAAACTCATTGGTGAAAAAATCTTGAGTAGGGAACTTGCACATATTCACACACATTCCAACACAGCCACTGTTTTCCAAGTACCTGAATGAGGATTAAGCAATGCAAAGGTCAGAACTGGCCGGATACTGGCTTTATGTAACTACAGGGTCATCAGGTTCAGTTTTCTAATTTTGGTTGCTACTTGCAGTCTTATCATTGAACAAAATTTTAGTCCGTAAGCTTATTGCAGTTTCTACCTGCACTTAATTCTACAACAATATGTATGTAAATGAATCGATTGTATAGTCCATCTGTACATGTTGAAATATAGTTTCTACCTGCACTTTTTGATACGTACTCCACTTCTTTGCTTCACTCCTTCAACCTCAACTTCTATAACCTCAGAAGGCCCGACTAACCAGTGGAAGAACGGCACTGTTAATGCAGCATTGAACTCTGCAGCCCACTTTGTTGGTGGAAATAATTTCCTGAACTGCAGAAATAACAAGTCAAAAGCAATTCACATTTTCCACACTATCTAACACCTAAAGAAATTAATCTACACCCAAAGATAGACTTAGAAGACAGCCTAATCTTATATTACATTTGTAAACCTTCATGTAGACCAGCTAGCAAGCCTAGCATATATCACAGAAGAAAGAATGCCCCTTTGATTACATGTTAATGATGCTACGTTTAAAGTTAAAACTATAAATAGATAAGATAATCGTCGGCTTCTAGAGGACTAAGAAGTAGGGATCAAACAAATAGAGGAAGATCCTACCATAGACTTGGATTATGTAGCCTAATCATTTACTACTTCTGCAAAAGTTCATTTAAATCCAGCTAGCATATATCACAGAAGTGACCACCTTTAAGTCGATTTCTTCTTGAGGACTAAGGATCAAACAAATAAAGGAAGACATTAAATCAATCACTTAACATACTTAAAGTAATGAGGTAAAAACCAATATTAGAGAAGTGATCAAGAATGGTTTGTAATCCACCTGAGCAGGCGCACCTGGCGGTAGCATAGACATTAAGACCTCCCTAACAACTTCTTGCTGCTGACCTCTGGACCTCCCTTGCATCACTCTCTTCGACACATCCACGAAACTCTCGTAGTCATATTCCCACCATTTCTTTTCCTCAGTCTTCGTCTTTGACTTCATTGGAGATGCAAACTTCATCATTTTGCGAGCGAAAAGTGTCATGAATGCCTTCTCAAAGAAACCATCATTGTACTTGGTCTTCTGACCCATAGGAGCTGGCACTCCTGATGGCTCTGCAATCCCACATCTGATACTAGTACCATAACCAATGGTGCTAGGTTTACAATATAAGAGCTGTTTAGGTGTGGTTCTAAGTTGGACTGGTTGTAAGCTTAAGACCCCCATGAAATGAATGTATTGTGTTGCAATGAAAACATATATATGGAACTGAACTCAACTGGGTGTGTTGTGTAGTATATATATACACTCAAAAACAGTGAGTCAGAATTTAGTAGGAGTCGATTTTGTTGATACCATTTCCCTCATGTAACAGGTTTATTTAGTTTCTCGGTGAATCCAGAAAGAACTATACAGACAACTCCCTGTAAGGCTATGGTTGGTTTTGTTTGCCTGGAAAATTTATGGCCACACATACCCTTTTGGGAAGAGATTTTGTGGCTCTATCCATTTCTAATAATTATTGGTTGCCCTGTATTGGAAAATAAAACAGAATCCCCCATTTCACAATTATCCATTTGAATTCTTGAGATTCCAGAGAACACATGTAGCTAGCTTTAGAGATTAAAGCCCCAGTTGATATTAGCAACAGATAAAGGTCCCAGTTGAGTATGGTCAGGTTGTTCGAGGGTAATTCTGTTTAGACTTCAAACAAATATTTTATATTAGACTTGAAATGCTGAAGTCTTAGCGAGCGGCCCAAGTGAGCCGAAGTCTTGGCGAGCGGCCTCGTTAGAATTAGAGTTTTGGCAAGCGGCCAAGTAGGATAACAGAGTCCGTTTCTATATCGATTTAGGATTGTAAGATTAAAATAGCTGATCTATGCGGCTTTATGTTTATCATACATTTCCTGCTTCGGTTAGGGTTCCTTCATAAAAGGAATTGTGATAACATTGGAGCTATATAAAGATATAACCCATGTGCTGGAAGACATTAGAGTTATATTGAGATTCAAAGAGCAGAAGTCGTTCAAGAGAATTGAAAGACGACTACTGAGCATTATATAAGGAGAGTAAGAGCATTTGAGGAAGGGTCCCTGATCAAATACAAATGCTTTGCTATACGTAAACACCTAGACATCTTGTCAGAGATTCTATTTCTTGCAACCAGACGATTAAAGTGCTTGTCACCAATCGAGTGAGAATATCGCGATCAAAGGAAGCAACGCAACTGGAAAATTGAAGGACTTGTCCCATATCGAGTGAGAGTTTGGATACCAAGGAAGCAGTGTTCTCGACACATCGTCAAAGAAGTTGCTCTTCTTTGCACTCGTAAAGGATAGTGTGAGGTATCGATTTCTGTGGCTCTGCTAGAGACGCAAAAACCTCAAAATCTTAGGTTACTAGGCGAGAAGGACCTATTCAGGCAAGATTAGTGCTCTCCTTGTCTTAATCGCTTAATCAAGAAGTCAGGCAGCTTTACACATTTCATATTCCGTTGAGAGACAGTGGCACGCCAGCACACGAAGCACATACAGGATAAACCGACAACTACGGTCAAACTATCCGAAATCAGTAAAAAAGATAGTTTGCAAGAGGATCTCTACACGCTCCTTGCTAGAGATATTTTGGAGTCAAACATTTTGGCACGCCCAGTGGAATTGTCTTTTGTGTCTCTAAATGACAATAGGGGATCCTTATCGAAGGGAATACCCTCAGTGTTGCAAACATCCACAACCGGCATACCGTGAACACACTTCTACTTTGTGTCGTTCATTAAGTAATCAAGCGGTTGAAATCATCTTCGCTAAAGAACTTCACTCAAATATTTTGTTTAAATCATTAAACGAAGCGGAGATCATGGAACTCACATTCCCAGAGTACCTAGCTTACGCGGCTAGGCTCGACGAACATCAGATGAACTACTACACGGCTCTTGGTGAAAGAATTGAACAACAAACAACACTCCTCACTACTTAAGGCGAGAAAGTCGACTTGGCGTTGACCGAAATCCAAGCGTTAAGGATAGAACTCCATAGAGTCCAGGAGGAGGAGAGAGGCAATCGGAGCCCAAGTAGCAAGTCTTGCGGAAGGTCAGAAAAAAATTATGGATCGACATCATAGAAACCTTGGGAGCAAGTTTGGATGAATATCGCTGGCATGCGGCGACACTATCTTAAAGGACAGACAGAGACATAGCGTCTCTAACCAAATCTGTTTCTGATCTCGCCAGAAAGACTAGACAAGCAGAGTCTTTCCCGCCTGCATGGAAACAAAGATTAAATAGATTTATGAATGATTGTGACATACATCTCGCCAAGATGTATGAATCATACGAGACACCATTCCCTCCCATGCAAAAAGACGATCTAGATGCTTGGCAATGGCCAAGATACTACTGACATCAAACCTTCTAGACTTTCTCTGGCGATGATGATTCCAATGCGACAACTCATTTAGCGTATTTCACACTGTAGTTAGGGCAGTTTGCCGATAATGATGGACTCAAATTGAGAGTCTTTGGATCATCTTTGTCAGGATCAGCCCTCGTATGGTATACAGGATTGGAAAAGGGTTCGATCAACGAATGGAAGGACATGGAGGCCTGGTTTATAGATCACTTAGGAAGGGCAAGACCTGAAACCAGTGTTGGAAAGCTAGTTTCCTTAAGCCAATCGGTGACAGAAATTCCAGTTACCTTCCTACACCGTTTCCGGTCAGAATACAATCTATGCAAGACTCTATTAGGCAAAGAAGAGGTAGTATAGATGGCCAAGAATGGTTTGGAGGATACGTATCACCAACTGTTCTTGAATAGCAAGTACTTTTCCTTGAACAAGCTTATCACAGCCGTAATTAAAGCTTACAGCACCATGTAAGAACGAGACAACAGAAGGAATGCGTCCAAGGGAACGTACACTGCTAGGTCTTATGACAGACCAAAGCCAAAAATAGTGGCTTATATAGAAGACATAGACGACCAGGATTCAGACTCTGATAGAGATCAAGTGGGAGCAGTAGATTTATCGACAAACAAGGTTTTGAAACCCCGCATGCTTCAGAAGAGTAAGGGCCCCATTAAGCTTTTGACAGTGACTTCCACTAAGCCAGAGTTCGAAACATACACATACGATGCTAATATGGCTCATGAGATCTTGGATGAACTCTACAACATGTGAGCTATCAAAGCAGATTTCGGACCTCTCCCCACAGCCGAGTAGTTAAAAGGTAAAAAGTATTGCAAATTCCATGGAGCATGGAATCATGTCACGAAGGACTGCATCAAGCCGAAAGATCAGATCCAGAAATGAATCAACGAATTCGAAGGAAGGCTAGAACTGGAGGGAGCGACCAAGGCAGCGGCATTAGTAGACTCTAAACCTTTCCCAATACCTCAAGTTAATATGATCGATATCGGTTGGTCGCCAGCCGTTAGATGTGTAGGAGGCATTGAGGAAGAAGATATACCGATATTTCCACATTATACCTTTCCACAGGATAAGGTGGAAGAGATCTTGGACAGACTGTATGAAATAGAGCTTATTTTTTTATTACCCAGTATTTAAACTAAAACATCTACGGAATGAACGGCCAGCTCAGCATTTTTGTAGATTCCATAACAAGTTCGGACACTGAACAATAACTTGTTCAACCTTGAAATACAAGATTCAAGTCTTGATCAATTGGGAAGCGATAGTAATTAGCCAAGAAGGAGTGGTAGAGTGGTACCCACAAAATCATCACGCACCACAGCCTTCCACAACACCATCTACTTCCCCAGAAACATCCTTTTCTCGCAATGCACTTGAGCCCACACAAAGAAAGAAAAGATCAAGGAGGAGGCCTAAACGCAATATCACATTTGTTTGACCTATGCGAGGTGAGATAACTTATAATGCATCCAGGCGAGAACAGATATTTGAATAGCTACTCCAGGCAGGGATAGCAGTGGTTCCCGATAACTGGGGAACACCAGACCTACATCCTGAGGATGTAAGGGGTCTTCCTTACTGTCGATATCATCACAGATAGGGTCACCATTCCACAAACTACTGCATTGACTTAATGTTTAGGATTCAGCAGTGGATTGACGAGGGAGAAATACTGATAGAAGAGTCCTCGTCAAACTTGGCGACCGAGGAATCATTGACGGTTGGGATGTTAGAACTGACTAGGGCCAACCCAAGTAAACGCAAGCAGACCATCGATCTCCATACTATTGGTGAGAGTCCAACAAGAAAACAACCGACAAGATCAGCTAAAGAAAAAGAGAAAGTGGATCCAAAAGCAGAGTCGCCAGTAGCCCTTTGTGCTCATTGTAAGCTTAGGAGCGGGTTGAAGATTTCCTATGAAGATTTGGCAGAAGCAGCCAAGGTCTTCCCGAAATTATTTTCAAATCCAGAACATCATCAGCTGCGTAGCCCACGGGAGGCAAGACAAAGGGATTTCCCAGCACCTAAGCGTTCGCGAGCGACAGAGAAGGTCAATGAAGCAAAGAAGTCCAAATCAGAGATAGCTGACACGCTCGCCAGGCCTTACGTTCCACCAGCTTCAAGGAACATTACTAAGGAGAATGTATGGTATATGAAAGAGAAGGGAAAAATCATCGAGGTGACTCCAAGTAGAAAGCGGAACCTTCAACGATAATTTGGAGAAGCCAAAAGAGCTTTGGAAGCTTATGAGATGGGCATTCTCAAGGAAGAAGAATTGGTCTGTTCCCCAAAGACGGTTGAATGCTCTTGTAGTAAACTCTTTAGTGGTTTTTGAAAAGAGGTCTCGCGAGTCTAAAGTGCAAGCACAACGACCAAGTGTCTTTGACCGTAACCCAAAACTATGGTCCAGAGACAAGACACCAGCACCTATATATTCATGAGGTTCATTGGGAAATCTCAAAGCGTAAATCAGTGAGACGACGTCTCAGTTTTGATGAGGGAGCGATGGATGCAGTAGGGCTAAATACTCCTCAAAAGGAAAGAGAACATGTCAAGGGGCATGTCACTTCAAGCGAGACTAAAGGCCTGCAGTAGAGACCGAAGCCTTTGATTTTAAAAGAACATAAGAAGGCCCCTTGACAAGAATTTTCCCCCACTCCAAAAATAAAGTTCTGGGATATTCATGCCAACAACCATAGATCCTATACCTGAGGATCAGATGCAACAGGTTGCTTCCCTTGAAGTCACCGCAAACATGGATCTCAAGGAAAGGAAACCTGAAAATGACAATAACGAAGACGATGAAGAGTTGTTGGACTATGGTGAAGATGAGGAAGACGATATAGAAGAATATGCAGACGAGGTGGACACTAATAAACATGGTGTTTGTCTTATCTTCCAAATATGCCATATCTTCACAGAAGCCAGCAGTGGTTGAGCCAGTCTTAAGGAGAGATGTTAATAGTTTGGTAGCGCCAGAGGACGAACTGATACTGATAGAACAGTCAGCGCTCGCTAAACAACCAGAGATTGATCCACCATCAACCAAGGGACAAATGATGTTCGCAAATCCCGCCTTGAACATGGCCATGTACATGCGGCCACTATACGTGACAGGGAATTCAAATTAACAAGCTTTAGTGGATTCTGGGGCAGCGGTAAACATTATCACAGTCAAAGCGATGGCCTTACTAGGCGTTCCCAAGTCTGCTATCCAAGAGACAAGCCTTAACGTCAGAAACTTTCAGGGTAGCATTTCTAAGACTTTGGGAATTGTCTTTTTGCAGGTACACACTGGAACCCGGCCTACGAGAGGATGTATTGAGCGAAGTGGACGAGGAGGAAGAGATCAAACTAGCACCAGCAGCCTTAGATGATATACCTCCTAAAGTCAAAGATCCCATTGAAAAAGTTAATCTTGGGAGTTCAGAAGAGCCAATCTCTGTGGCTATAAGCACCTTCCTAGAGCCTGAAGAATGACTAAGACTCATTGAATTGCTAAAAGAGTACGCTGATTATTTTGCAGAAAAATACGATGACATGCCAGGACAGTCACCAGACTTAGTTTGTCACAACTTACCCATCATGGAAGGAAAGAAGCCGGTAAAACAATAGATGCGTTGGATGAATACAGAAACAGCAATTCTAGTCAAGGAAGAAATAGAAAAAAAATGCTCAAGTTAGAGATCATACGAGTAGCCAAGTACAATGAGTGGCTATCCAATGTGGTTCCAGTCAAGAAAAATAATGGTAAGATACGAGTTTATGTTGACTACAGAGACTTGAACAATGCAACCCCGAAGGATGCATACCTAATGCCAGTAGCGGATTTATTGGTAGACTCAGTGGCTCATCATGAAATGCTATCATTCATGGATGGGATGGCTGGTGATCATCAGATACCAGTGGCAAAAGAAGACATACATAAGACCGTGTTTCGATGCCCAGGTTTTGCAAGAGTATTTGAGTACGTAGACATGTCGTTTTGACTCAAGAATGCAAGGGCAACCTACCAGCGAGCAATGAATTTAATCTTCCATGACCTCATTGGCAAACCATGGAGGTCTATATCGATGATGTAGTAGTTAAAACGAAATACAGAGTTAATCACATTGAAGACTTGAGACAAGTGTTTATCTGGATGAGGCAACATCAGTTGAAGATGAATCCAGCAAAGTGTGTATTTGGGGTCCAAGCGGGAGATTTCCTGGGATTTTTGGTTCATCGGCGTGAGATTGAGATATCGGATGACAAGAAAGAAGCAGTTCTTAATGTAATTCCGCCAAAGAGTAAGAAAGAACTACAACGTTTATTGGGTAAAATCAATTTCTTACGACAGTTTATTGTTAACGCTGCTGGAAAAACACAACCATTTTTCACTTCGCTCAAGCTTCAGAATCAGAAAGACTTTGTTTGGGAGCCTATCCATCAGGAGGCTTTTGAAGCCATCAAAGCATACTTAACAAACCTGCTAATCTTGGTACTACCAAGGCCAGTGGTTCCTCTCAAGCTGTATATCTCAACTACTGATCATTCTATTGGGAGTCTATTAGCTCAGGATGACACATCAGGAACAGAACATGATATTTTCTATCTCAGTCATACCTTAACTGAATGTGAAACAAGATACTCGCTAATGGAAAAGTTGTCCATAACCTTGTATTTTTCAGGATGCAAGTTGAGGCATTACATGTTGTTCTTCACCACATGTGTAATAGAACAAACCGATTTTGTGAAGTATATGCTTTCGAGACCCATACTCAGAGGATGGATTGGGAAGTGGATTCTGGCTTTGTCAGAGTTTTCTTTGCAGTACGTTCCCCAGAAAGCAATCAAATGCCAAGCAATGGCTGATTTTCTGGCTCATCATCCAATGAAGGATGTTCGAGAGGGGCCGGAGTTAGAACTCACTCGTATTGATCTAGCACCTTGGTGTTTATATTTTGATGGGTCAAGTACGAGTACTATGGCTGGGGTAGGAGTAGCATTGGTTTCTCCACGCGGCTAAACATTTTCTTATTCTTTCAGGTTGGATTTCTGGTGCACAAATAACCAAGCGGAATATGAGGCACTCATCATTGGCTTGGAAATTTGACTAGATATGGAGATTATGGATGTGCACATATACAGAGATTCCCAGTTAATTATCTGACAACTTGAAACCAAATATAAGGCTGGACCAGTATTAGAACCATACGCTAAACGAGCATGTGAATTACTCAAGTTGTTTACCGAGGTTGAGTCGAGCCATGTTCATCGCGAGAGGAATTATGCAACAAATTAGTTGGCCCAACTAGCAATGGGGGTGAGCTTGTAAGATGGAGTGCGTGAACGTATATTGAAGGTTGAACGAAGGACCCTGCCATCTTTCATCGCTCGCCAAGAAGAAAATAATGAGTGGTACGTTGCTACACTCGACCACATTGATGTGGATTGGAGACAGTCTATTATTTCCTATCTCCAGAATCCTAATGATTCGGTAGACAAGCGGATTCGTTTCTTATCTCTTAATTATATACTCAAGGATGATGAGTTGTATAGAAGAGGGGAATGCTCAAAGATTGCATCATGTTCGCTAAAGGTTGTGAAGAATGTCAAAACATGGTCCAATCAGCCACATGCCCAGAATACGATTACAACCTATAATCAAGCCTTGGCGAGCTTGAGGATGGGCTCTGGACTTAATTGGAATGATTCATCCTCATTCATCTGACAGGCACAAATACATCATTGTGGCTACTAATTTCTTCACAAAATGGTTGAAGCTCGACCTCTGAGAGTATCATCGGCAAAGGCCATCCGCCATTTCTTATTTGAAGATATTATTTGCAGGTTTGGTATTCCTAAGAGTTTTGTTTCAGACCGAGAGACAACGTTCAGGTCTGGAGATGTAGATGAGGTTATGAAATATTTTGGAATACATTTTCTACATTTTTCTTCATATTATACCCAATCCAATGGTCAAGCTGAAGCAAGCAACAAGATCATCATACACATCCTCAAATGAATGCTTGCGAGCAATGCCAGATTGTGGCATGAAGAGTTATTCAACACCCTGTGGGCTTATCGAACAAGCAAAAGAACCCCCACATGCACCACTCCTTATGCATTAATGTTTGGCCACGATGCAATCTTGCCTTTGGAGATTAACCTCCAATCTTTAAGAGTAATGGAACAAAACAATCTGATCAATGAACATTATGTGCAGGCTATATGGCAGGAACATGAAAACTTAAATGAAAAGAGAATACAGACTTATGATAGTCTTTGTGCTGAAAAATGAAAGGCGGCTCGTACCTATGACCGATGTACTAGGGGCATGAGTTTTGCAGAAGGAGAATTGATCTAGCGAGTGATATTGCCCGTTGGCGAGAAGACTGAAGGCCTAGGAAAGTGGTCAGAAAAGTGGGAAAGACTATACATTATCGATCGACTCTTAGGTAAAGGAGTTGTTCATTTACGAGATCGAGATAGAACAATTCATGCTAATCCTATCAATGGTCATTTTCTAAGAAGTATATACAACCAGTTTGGGAGTATGAAGACTTGCCAATAGTAGCTTAATCTAGTTCATTCATGCTCATCAACGACACTCGCATGATTGAATTGAAGGGACAACACATAGGGATTATTTACATGTAGATAGCCTATACTTGAGGCCAACAAATTTTTAGTATTTCAACCTATACTTGTGGCTAGATTTTAAATATTTATTAATATTTATTCTTCTGATTAGAGAGTTCACGCTCACCAACCACTGTGGCCAAGTTATGTACAAACTACATCTGAGTTTACCAATATAGAAGTTATTTTTTGCATAAAGGAACTCTTTGCTTTGAATAGAAATAGATTACATTAATCAGAAAATTACAAAGGCTTTGCGGCCTTAAGCTCTGATACCATATGAAAACATACTACAATCAGCAACAGAACAGAAAGATAAATACAGTTTTTTTTTCTTCCAAATCCTCAAACAGTTGATAGCCAATCTTTGGGTTCACATATCAAATATGCATACATGGAAAAGAGGAACCTCAAGAGACAAAAGAAGAGAGGATTTGAAATGCCATAGAAACTAGTTCAGCAGATCAAAAGACCATTTGAAATAGGCTTGGCGTTTGTTGCCTTTCCTCAGGTTGAACTCCATGTTCTTCCTCTCCAGTGTAGCCGCGTCCACAGGACTTACAGCCTCAATGCATTTGGAAACTGAGCAGTTGCTTGCGAGGAAGACGATGTGTTTTCTCCCTCCGGATTGTGGCTTCGTCACCCTTTAGATACTTCAGGTGAGTCAGCCAAGGCAACACCTGGACATAGATATCACTATCTAGAGTCTATAATATGGGAAATTCTATCAGAGGATTTTTCATATAAGAGAACCAGAGAAAATATGAAGAAAGGAAGTTCATCTCGCGAAAAAGTTTGGAAAGTATGACCACAAGCAATGAAGAGGGAGGCCTTTTATAGAAAGAAACTTCATTGAGCCGTAGCGGTAAGGCTTTGCGAGATTAAATACACTCGTTAATAGAGGACACGCATCTACTGCAGGTTGCCCCATGATACAATTTATCTACCCCTAGAAGAAGGCGTGATGAGTGAAAGATTTTTTGGGCAGGTAAAACGTATTTTGAAGATTTGGCGGTTGGATTGACGCGACATGGATTCCAAGCTTGGAATTAAAATCCATTTAATTCAGATAATCAAGGCAGGCGAGCGGTTAGGTTCTATAAGTGGGCCTAGCATTGTTCGCATGATTTTTAGAAAGCCTAAATCTGAGGCCCAGCAAGATATTCAGGGCCCAATAAAAATAAATACCAAAATATGAGTTATGAAAGAAAACACTTAAGATAGTAAAATTTTTGGAATGTCATCATGCTCAGCAATTATAATAGGAGGGCGCTTTCCCTCAAGGACATTTTTGCAAACTCAAGGTCCCGCCAAGATTGTTTATACTGATGTAGAGCGTTCGTGGCTTCTTCTTTTGCATCCTGCAACAGTTGAGCTTGGCTCTCTCCTTTGACCATGAGTTAGCGAACGGAGGCTTTGTTTGAATGAGCGTTTGCACGCAGGCCAGCCACTTCAGCTTAGAGGGCAACTAATTTAGCTTGAAGGACAGCTATTTTAGTTTCTTTGGCTGCCAGAGTTTCTTGTTGGGTGGGTGTGTCTTTTAGAAGTGCCTGAATTCGTTTATTCTCTTCTTGTGTCTGGCGAGCCAGTGTCTCTACCGCCTTTTCTTGTGTTCAGCCTCAAGTTTCAGACGGTGGTGGGGTTCGCTTTAACCTAGGAGTTGATGAAGTTTTTCCTCAAGGTCGGGTTTGGTCTGGAAGAATTCAACAAAGGCAGTGACTTTTAGATTCCTGACTTGTTCCTAAATTCGTTTAATGTCTTCAGGGGAATCTAGGTTATCAGAAAGGATCTTCTGAAGGGAAATATCAATAGCCGAGGGGGAGCTCAATGCACTCAACTTAGTCGAAATCTCTTGTAAGATTAAAATCTCATCTTGAGGGTTGGGTGCTTGAGAGGAAGGTCCCTTTGATAAAGACGGAGCTATAGTTTCTTCAGGAAAAGTTTTAGGTTCTTCATTGGTAATATTTAGCGAGCTCGAAGGCTGATTCACAGCGGCCATTTTGGAGAGCTCAGGAGAATGAGGGATGTTTGGAGTTAGAAGTTGGCCATGCAAGTTTGCCTCTTTCTCTGAATTTGCTTGAGAATCAGGAAGTATTTGATCGCTATTCAGAGAAGCAGGTATGGGCTAGAAGGAAACACAAGATGTCAAGGCTCAACCAAAATAATTTAGTATACAAGACAAAGTAAATGAACTGAAGTCTTACCTGGACAGGGGACAAGTTTTTGAGTAAAACCAATTGCTATGGTTCTTCAACTATAACTTGGAGCTGTGGCGAGGACTGAATCTGAACGTCCTGTTCTGGGATGACTTTGTCATTGTGGAAGTTGTTTTCCTTGCCAGAGGAGGAAGGAAGGAAACAAGATTGGAATTCAATCTGTAGGCACTGGAAGAGAACAAGTTGATCAACTGCCTTTTTCTTTTCTTCTTCTTCAAGCTCCTGTAGTATGATTCCGGCCAGGAACCTTGTTATGAAGTCTTTACATCACTCTTTATCGTTGTTTATGACTTCTAGCCCTGTTTCATGGTTCTTGGTCGATGTTTAACCACCTTCAAAGATACCTTAAAATGAACTCAATATGCTTGTCAATGCAGTACAATAGTATAGGGGTCAATCCACAGGGAAAAATGAGACTCAATATTCTAAACTACAAACAGACGCGAAAGTCAGAAATCTGACAGACTCGACCACTGGATACTAACATAATTAATTAAAATAGTTAGACTCAACGTAAAATCACTAAATTTATACAGGACACTATAGACACAGTGGCGGACTACCACACAAATTTTCAATGCAATCGGAGTTGGTTTGGTTGTTGAAATAAATTCTACAAACTAGATCACAAAACTGAAACAGTAGCGAAATTCAGAGTAAAACAAGAATTCAATAATAAAATGGGTTAAGGGATGTGTTATCCACCACCGTCACTCCATATAAACGACAAATGCTTAACTAAACAATGAAAATGTTATGAATGAAAGACTCCCAGGAAGGTCCCGAGCTGTGAACACAACCTATTACCCAATCCTTATGTTTACAATGTTGAAGGTTTGCTTATCAACATTGTCTATCCCTCAAAGAACTCAAAGTCACGGACTCGAATTTTCCAAGAGCAAAGCATTAAGATCTAGAAAGGGTTTGAGAATCTACAAGGCTTCATAAGTACACTATGGTCGTGTCTCACTAGACCTAGGGTTTCTTATACCAAGCATGTATGGATTCTACAATTGAAACTTGAGGAAGGTAATGATCACCAACAGCCATCATTTTTCTTAGAATTAAATTCTTAAACATGCATACTAAGCGTGCACTCAAAGCATACATAATCAAGAATCATCACGGTATAAATAACAAAGAAACCTCATTCAAAATAACAAAAGCAAAACTCAATTAACGTGCATAAGCAATCTGGATATCATGAACGGGACTTCAAAACAACCTCTTAACAATGGAGTTTAGCTCATCATAGAATCAAAAATTAAACTAAAATAATCCATGAAAGAAATTGATACAAATGAGATGGTGGAAAAATGGAAGAACTTGGCTTCTCTTCTTCTTTTTCCTCCTTCCGTCTTCTCTTCTTTTTCTCTTCAAAAACTCTCTTTTTTTTTCACATCTCTGCCCTCCCCCCCCCTATTTCACGTCTCCTTTCTTATTTAGCTAGCTAGGTAGCACATGAAAGCAATCCAATTCCAAGTCAAACACCACTTCTTACTTGTTTTATTCTCCTAATACAAAGCAACTTCCTCTTCTTTTTCTCCTTTACGTCTTCTTCCCTCTCTGTTTATATATAGGTCTAGGTTGATTAACCTAGGTAGCATGCATCACGTGCACCATGTCTCCTTGTTGGATTATGATTCTCATTTGGAATAATTAAGCCCATCTTCTCCTTGTCGTACTAGGAAAGTTCAATAACACATCGTTTATTCATTTTTCTCCAAATTCCTACAAAACAAATAATCATTAATAAATAAACCGAAAGCATCACAATAAAACTAAATATCGGGTTGAATTAAGCATAATTACGTTGCACATTCATGCAACTATCAGTCCTGATCTCCAAACATTATGCTAGAATCATCAAACTTCAATATGTAGGCTTTGCAACACCCATCGAAAATTCTTTCTCCCAGTGAGTCGACAATATAATAGGCTTCAGCTTCAACTTTAAGGACGAATAAGTGATTGTTCCAACTCACTAGGTACACTTGAGGCTTAGTGCTCTTGCTAATGTTTTCCCAGATTTCATCAAACGATGCAAGATCACTCAGGTTTGCAGACCTCTCTTAGTTGAAGTACCCAATGAAAGAGTCATCAGAAGAAATCTTCAGGGGTCTGATGTTTGGCTTCAGAATAACTTCAAGATCAAAATGTTGATCTTGGTAGGAGCTGGCGAGGGCCTCATCCTTGCAAAGCTTCTGCCATCGAATGAGGTCATCGAACTCAGAAACCGTGGGCATAGCATTCGTATTTGAACATAGCCAGTGAGCAATGGTAAAGACCAACGCTGAGCACACGCTTTCCCCAGATGCTTTTTCACTTCGTTGATCGAAAGAGGCATGGAAGACGTTGGCTTGAAGCCTAGCCTGTCCATCTCTGCTTGCGATCTCTATAGCTGTTCAGATGCCACTTGGGGGTGCTTCCAAAACTAAAGGAAGCTTGGAGACATCTTGGCGAGCGGTTTTGAAGCCTCGAGCTTTAGATGTTTTTCCAGAGGAAGAGTCAGTCCTCCTGCGCTTATGTGACTAATAAAGAATGGGTGGGTCAGTTACATTCAATGAGAAAGCAGAAAACACAAGGAATCTGGGTAAAGAATTTTTGATACTTACTGTTTGCGCAGAAGTGTTTGATCTTTTCTTCTTAAGAACTTGCAAGGCAATGGCCACGTCTGTTTCCTGGGCGTGCTGTTGATTAGAAGAAAAGAAAGTTACTCAAACACTATTAAGAAATTGCTAATGCATGTGGCAATGTCAAATGGAAGAAGTATACATGTGGCTAGAGAGTTTTACTAATGTTCTTGTATAACTTCCCAATTGTTGCCAAATCTTCTTCATTCGTAAATCTTTTGCCGAAATCACAAAAGATGTTAGAAAAACGAGCAAGCGGTCCTATGCGTCGTATGTCTTCTCAAAGCTGGGAACGCCATGCCAGGTATGTCTCGGTGACCGATTAGGAAACTACAAATGGCTTTGACAAATCAGGAATTATCACCGTTGAGAAGCTAAAATGGACATCCTGTAGATCAAGTATGGAAGGATGACCTGGCCCTCGCCAAAGGCTGTATCTGTTCAAAGATCAAGCGAGGAGCATGAGGGCATCTTGGATAAGCTCGAGCTATCTTAAAAAATGATTTAGAGCATAGAGCTCATACCCGGGGCTCGAGGAATCAAGGATTGGCAGGTCCTTGCAGGTGTGACTTTGAAGGAAGAGGTTCCTTGCAGAGTCATCTTGCTCTGGCGAGGGCATAAATCCACTCGCAAGGCTGCCGGGATGACGACGATTCAGAATCACTTCAACTGCTGCGAATGGAAAGTCTTTATGCGAGCAGAGGTAGTTGAAGCAGACTAGATAGGACCATGCTCTGGTCCTATATGGTGCAGACACCGAGGTTTGGCCTAGAAGCTTGTCTTCTTCAAAGGAAGAGATTGTTGAAGGGCAAAAGAATAAGAAGTACATCTGTAACCAGAATTCAGCCATCCAAAGTGGTCTTGGTTGATTAAGGTCAAGCTTTGAAAGGATGACTCGTTTCAAGCAGTAAAAGATGTAGGCGAGAACGGATTCAACCAAGCCTAGTTGTTCACGATTGAAGAGGCATTCGGCAAGGTTGGTCTAGCATTTGTTGACCTTGGTGGATGTAAGACAGAAGATGTACTTAGATAGCCAGTATTCCAAGAAGGTTATGCCTCCTTGATTGGTGTCTTTCTCCTCTTGTACAAAATGATTAACCCAAGGAGGGTAGGAGGAAGGTCGATTGGTAGAGGCTTGAACTGGTGTCCCGATTGTGTGATTGTGAAGCCAGATGTTTTCAAACACAAGAACTCCAAATAAAGCATAAAAATCAAGAATTAATATTGCTCACATCACCATATGGGAGACGGAAGCAATTGGCAGTGCAATCCCAAAAGCACAGGGCGGAGGCGAACGGTGCTCGGTTGCCACCAAGAGGAAGTGAAAAGCACAAATCAATGAGTTGGGTGATGCCAGCCGCTTCCCATTGATCAATATCTTTTCCGCAATTGAGCCGGTACCAAGCTAGGTCTTCTGCGTTTCGGTGCGGCCACTTTCCAATTAAACAAAGTGTGTATTTGTTTGTCCATTCTTTGGGTTCTGCCTTTGGATGTTATTGGAAGATTAAGGCTGAATTGCAAAGGGGATGGGGGAGAAGAGGAAAAAGTTCTAGATTAATCGGAGTTTCCAAAAAGGGACCAAGTAGGCCAGTGCCTTCACTTGGGTCAACATTCAAAGAGAAGATGGCCTCTGAGTTTTGTCATCTGGCAACGGCCTTGAGGTGTCTGGAGAATTTCTCAACGTTTCGTTCTGAGTATGAGATGATGATGTCTTTATGTGGAGGCATGATTTCTGATCGGAGAAGATGAACAGCGGTGAGGATGAAAGTTTAGCTTTTGGTTAAGGAGGCTGAAAGATTGAAAGGAAGGCAAGCGAAGGAGTTTTGTTGGGAAGTGAGATTTTGTTGATGAGGACTCGTGCTTTTATATTACATCATTCGACTGACTCAACTTTTTAGAGGAGTTGTGTAACGTGGCGCTTATGTGTAATGTTACCGTTTGGAATAACAGCGCGTCATTCGGGTAATATTCAAATTTTTTTGCTTGCAAGAGTAATTTAAGCTCAAGGCTTGAGGGGCAATATTTGGGCCTAAAATAAATATTTCATATTGAACTTGAAAGGCTAAAGTCTTGGCAAGCGGCCCAAGTGAGCTGAAGTCTTGGCGAGCGGCCCGATTAGAAATAGAGTCTTGGCGAGCGGCCAAGTAGGATAATAGAGTCCATTTTCATATCGATTTAGGACTGTAAGATTAAGATAGCTGATGTATGCGGCTTTATGTTTATCATACATTTCCTGCTTCGGTTAGGGTTCCTTCATAAAAGGAATTGTGATAACATTGGAGCTATATAAAGATATAACCCGTGTGCTGGAAGACATTAGAGTTATATTGAGATTCAAAGAGCAGAAGACGTTCAAGAGAATTGAAAGACGACTATTGAGCATTACATAAGGAGAGTAAGAGCGTTTGAGGAAGAGTCCCCGATCAAATACAAAAGATTTGCTATACGTAAACACCTAGACATCTCGTCAGAGATTCTATTTCTTGCAACCAGACGATCAAAGTGTTTGTCACCAATCGAGTGAGAGTATCGCGATCAAAGGAAGCAACGCAACTGGAAGATTGAAGGGTTTGTCCCATATCGAGTGAGAGTTCGGATATCCAAGGAAGCAGTGTTCTCAACACATCGTCAAAGAAGTTGCTCTGCTTTGCACTCGTAAAGGGTAGTGTGAGGTATCGATTTCTGTGGCTCTGCTAGAGACGCAAAAACCCCAAATTCCTAGGCTACTAGGCGAGAAGGACCCATTCAGGCAAGGTTAGTGCTCTCCTTGTCTTAATCGCTCAATCAATAAGTCATGCAGCTTTACACATTTCATATTCCGTTGAGAAATGATGGCACGCCAGCACACGAAGCACATATAGGATAAACCGACAACTACAGTCAAACTATTCGAAATAAGTAAAAGAGACAGTTTGCAAGAGGATCTCTACACGCTCCTCACCAAAGATATTTTAGAAGTAAACATTTTGGCACGTCATGGGGTTGGTGGGAATTATCCCCTAAGTCGTTGCCACTACAATTTGGTAATTAGGTAAATTAACCAACAAAAACTCTGTTTTGCAGACTGCACCTGATTTGACCACTTAATCGAACTCTTAACAATTTGGTTGTATATAATGTTACGAGGTCTTACGGAAACCTAAACGATGTGGCCTTAATCATATGCGACATTTACATGTCACTAAATAAGTAAATATTATATAGTATTCAGCTAAAATATATGTTACAAAACTATTTTTACCCTCGGTTAATCTGAAAATATTATTTATTAAAAACTATGTAGATTTGAACAAAACAAAAATAGTTTTTGTCCATCGAGATTTGGAACCACAAACCATTATCAAAGCAGATGGAGAAACATATCGATAGTAATTTTTGTATGTTTTGATCTAGTTAATACTACCAGAAAAATGTACTTAGTAAGGTTTCGTCGCCTAAGTGCGACTTAGCCGATGAAATATTATTTTGTCCCCCAAAAATATATTTTTGTCGGCTAAGTAACACTTAAGCTACGAAACAAGGTCTTCGTCGCCTAAGAAATTTCTTAGACGACGGCTCACGTAAGCCGTCGCCTAAGTGTGTACTTAGATGACATTTATTAATTTTCGTCGCCAACGATGCGCACTAAGACGACGGATATTTGTTTTCGTCGACTAAGTATGACACACTTCGACAACAAAACAGGTTCCGTCGTCTAAGTGATCACTAAGACGATGAAATTTGTGAACCGTCGAAAAACTTAGACGAAAAAATTACCCGTCGTCACCTAGGTGTATACTTAGACGACTACTTTATGTGTTGCATCGCCTAAGTGCTCACTTAGGCGACAAACCATGACACTTAGGCGACGAATAATTTCGTCGCCTAACAAAACTCAATTATTAGATCGATCAGATTCTCTCTCTCTCTCTCTCTCTCTCTCTCTCTCTCACACACACACAACACAACACAACACAACACCCACGCCGGATCTCCAATATCGATCCCGCTGGCAAAAATTAATCAAATATATATTTTTCAACCGCCGGAATTCTAGTTTACCCCCGGAGTCCTTATTAGTGAAAGTATTATCTTGTTTCTCTCGATTAATATTTTTGAATTCAATACCGTACGTAATTACATACGGTGATTGATTTTTTCGACGAATATATAGTACTTTCCGGCGACCTTAGCTTAATTACTTGATGTATTGCATTGTTAATCTAATTGTAAGCTAATTGGTTAGATAATTAGTATGTTTAATTTGATTAATTAGTTAAAATAGGTTAGATTAAGCTAATTGATTCATTAATTAATTATTAAGCTAATGATTTAAGCTAAGTAGTTAAGCCTAATTAATTTAAATGCATGTATGTTTAATATATTATTGTTAATTTAGTTAATTGTAAAGCTAATTAATAGTTTAATTAGTGTATGTTTAGGGCTTGGTTAAGGTAATAGTTAATATATGTTAGAATAATTAGTTGAAATATATATAATATGTAAATTAATGCATTTATATAATGTTAATAATATAATATATATTAGCTAGTTTAATTATAGTATGAGATTTAATTAATTAATTAATTTTGTTATCAGGCATTTCATAATATATATAGTATAGTATATTAGATTAATTAATTATTAGTTGAAAAAATTATATAATAAATAGAATTATTATCCGTACACAGAAATATGAACAAAAGTTAGATAAAGTTGACGAATAGAAGTGAGGTGCAGTATATGACTTGGACGATATCAGAAAGTTTGTGTATTTTGCACTGGAACATGCGCAGGGAAATAAGCGTTTCAGGTGTTCGTGCATAAAATGTCTCAACCATCGTTTGTGGAGTCTAATGTTATGGCTCAACACCTGTATGAACACGGTATGATGTGGAATTACATTACATGGAGCGAGCACGGTGAAGTAGTAGATTACAGCTCAGGATCAGACTTCAGCTTAGGGTATAGTTTTCATGGTGCCTCATCCAGCGATAGCGGCGCCCCTGCTTGGAACTCAATTGTTGATTTGGTCCATGATACTTTCTCGGGATTTAGTCATGGTGGACACCAACACCAAGAGGGAGGTTACGATACCACTTATGATGACACATTCCCTGCTGCCAGCTTGGATAGTGACACTACTGAGATAAGTAACTAAAACAGGAAGTTACTCGAAACCCAAACCCCAGTGTACCCTGGATGTCCAGAGAATGTGTTGCGATATATGATGGAAGAAGTTCAGATAAAAGTGAAGAACAAAATTACAGACTGTGTTTTTGACGAAATGCAGGAGCATATATGTAAGTTGCTTCCTGATCATCACAAACTTCTGGAAAGTCATTATAAGATTAGAAAGATCTTGACCAGCCTCGGCCAAAAGTACAAGAAAATTCACGCACTACCAGAAAAAACACTTTAGCTTCCTAGATGTCAACGTCAAAGCTTGTGTGAATCCCGAGGTCGTCAATAAAGCAAGTCAACGCGGCGTAAGTAACTCATCTTTCTAAAATCAATTGAATTTAATCGTACTTTCGAAGCATATAGAAATTTAGTATAACGCTAATTGCATTTTTAAGAAATTGAATTATGATTAGGATATGATTTAGTTAGGTTGTGCTATTGGAATATGATTTTGACCTTGAATTAGGTTATGTTTTAGTTTAGTTGGTTGAATTATATTTTTCAACTTGAGAAATCCGGATGGGAATTGGTATCCACGGTGTGTAATTGTGTCGTTGGAATTGGTCATTCGAAGTGTCATATTTCCTGTAGGTTTTTGATTTCCTCCAATTTTAGGGTAAACTATGACAATTTTTGTTAGAACAGCTACCTCCCCTGGCAATTTTAGGAGAAAATATGGCAATGACGCATGAATAACTGCCTCCTCTGTCGATGGAGAGTCAGATCGCTATTGTCGATGTTTTTTACGGTCGCTGAGCTGGCAAGAAGGTTCGTGGGTTTGGACCGGCGGTCCAGAGAAATTTGTCCCAGTCATCCGCATCGTTGACTCGTCGCGGTAGGATTCCTACTCCTGGTTTAGTTTAGTAGTTTGTTTTATTATTTTATTATTATTTTTTATCGATATACGTACACTTTTTATATTTAATAAATATTTAATAAATTGTATGAATATTTTATTAATTTAATTAATAGATTATTATATATTTTTAATTAAATTTTTAATTCAAATAAAAAACAATTAAAAAAATTAAAAATTCAACTTAGGGGACAAAACATCTTTGTTTCATCGTCTTAGTGAATCACTAAGACGACGAAACATGTTCCGTCGCCTAAGTGGTTACATCTACACGACGACGAATAAGTCCTCGCGTAAGTAGATCACTTAGACGACAACCATTAGTCGTCGTCTAAGTGTTAACACTTAGACGACGAAAACTAGTCGTCCTCTAAGTCGTAATACTTAGTCGACGACTATAGGTATTCGTCGTCTAAGATGATTTTTAGACGACGAACACTGTCGTATTTTAGAGGAATATTATTTCGACGTCTAAGTACTAAGGCGACGAAATTTGATTCGTCGCCTAAGATGCTATTTAGGTGACGAAAAAAATAATTTTTTCGCCTAAGAACTTAAGCTACGATTGTTAGGCGACGAACTTGCATAAATACCTAGCTGATGAAAAATACCACTTAAGCGACGAATATGCTTCGTTGCCTAAGTGTGTTTTTCTAGTAGTGTAATCCTACACTATTGGATTAGCCGGATATTTATGCAGGCACATCATAATTGTGTAATCGATCGTAGTAGATAAAAAGAAACACAATCCTCCGAATTTGTTCTATAAATTTCTCAGATACAAGTCCTTGCTATTGCAATTCAAAACTCCAGGCTAGTCTAATTCTAATCTTTATTTAACGCATGGCAACAAGGAACGAAGAACACAACTACACAAGTGAAAAGGGATTCATACATAATTACGTAATTGGATGATTTGGATCTGATAAAGATGGAGAGGACGTCTGATGATTAATCTAAATCATTTGATAGCTTATCTTATAAGCTCGTTGAAGATTATGAAATTTTTTTTTTCTAGATAAAGATGTCGTTGATGATGAAGTTATAGAAATAATGTAATTGATCTTATTGAAAAATCTGCTGGAAAAGTATTTTGAAATTAAATACATAGAAAATGTTAGGCCTTTGGATGTGAATGGGCAAGATGGTTATTTAGATAAATGACATGACGCATAGAGAATGATATGTTGCTGACATAAATGCCATATGTGTTTAAGGCCTATCTTTTAAGGCCACAAATCATTTCCATTAGGGAGGTAAATTGACCATCTAAAACTCGGTTATCCATGTATCCAAAAATAAATAAAAATAAACTCAGTTATGCAGACTGCACCAGAAATGGCATCTCCCTAACAGCCTTCAATTAAGTAAAACTAATTAACTTATTACATGGACAATAAACTTGCGTGTATATTATTATTCCCAGAAAAGAAAACAAACACACACATGAAGATGAACTAGCTATCATGATTCATGAACCAGTAGTACGTAGTATACGTAGTTTTTCGCAGTCTAGCTAAACTGTTAATATGGTTTTCATTTATGGGTACGTATGATGGCAGTTGACAAACAGAAGAGCATTATGGTGGTATAACTACTATTGTTGTAATGTTTCTACATTCTTTATAAGAGAGGAGAGTCTGCAACTGGTGCAAGGTGATCAGCCTTAATTTCCTCACAGAGAAGCAACATGTTACAGCTAGAAGCTACACAAGAGAAGCTGCTGCATGCTCAGCATTGTGTTATTTGTGTATTCTATTTTCCCAATTATTGTATTTGACATTTTGACTCCGTCTGTGATAATAATATTTAGAAACCATTTTCCAAGAAATCGAATTAAAATGCATGGTTATAGAACTCAGAGGGTTGACTTCTATTGTGAGTTAATAGCTCTGTCAGAAATTGTAAATTGCTACAGTTGACCTCTCTATTATATGCCATATCTTCTTGTTACAGTCCCAATCTTCTATGTTTCTGCAAACCTTAAACTTGCAACCAATTGGCCTGATGTTACTGGCCTTCCTCGACCGTAAAATTTCTGTTGCATGGTTTTTCCTTAAACATACCAAAGAGTTTAATTGATATATGACCGATACATAAACACGTTACATGCATATATTATTAGATTTTCACTAGGAGTTGTAGTTATAAAGCTTGCGGATATTAATAGGGGAGCTTATACTTTCATCACCATCAAGTAACCTCTTAGCTATGATGACATTAGCAGCTTCCGTGGGATGATAAGCATCCCAAAACACATACTTGGATCGATCATCACATAGAGCAGAGCTCGTGTTCTGCCCCTTGAAGCAAACAAATGGCGGAACATATCCGCCACAACACGGTCCATTGGCATCCTCAAACCCTATTGTACGCCAAACAAATCGAAAAAATCTCAAAACAAAGCACGTAACAGACCATCACAGTAATGAATACGATCAAAAAGGTAGCTCTAGTTTTACCATATTGATGATAATTGGCGACGATCTTTATAAATATGTCATAGGAATTTGCATACACAAAGATGGCTTCAGGACCTAACTCCTGGTTCAGTTGATCCAACACCCCATTCAGTTTCTTGTTGTATCCTTGTATCAAATCATTCACCTCACCAACACATTCACCGGTTGGTAAAAGATTTATGGCTCGAATGAAGGGTATGCAACCCAATGGTCCAACCCCAACCACAATAAACTTTCTAGCTCCCAACTCGTGCAGCCGCTTCACACACAGAAAATTAAGACAAAAAAATTTCTATATTAATCTTCGTTAAGCTTAGGGATGGTTTTTACTTTTTAGGTTGAAGTGTGATATACCTTAAGTTGGGTTGTCAAGTTAGAGACCATGAAATCCTGGAACATGTTAGGAGAGACTTTGTCATGACCAAAAAATGGTATAGATGGTTGGACGTAATTGAGAACATCGTTGGATCCAATCGTGAGCGAGAATACTGCCTTCTTTAGAAACTGTCTTGTCCTTATTTCTCCCGTTACATTCACTATGTAACTTCTGCTTTGCTCGAAATTGTTTACTTGCTCACGTAGTGGAACTCGTCCAATCTGTCAATTAAAATGTTAAATCTGTGAAATTGATAGATTAAATAGCTAGTGTGAAGCAAATCACTCCATGAATACTTACAAACAAAAAACCGGTTTCATCTAGTATTCCGGAGGCGCCAGAGGCATAATTAAGTCCTCTGATGATTGAGCTAGCTTGGGTGTTTGGGGCCAGATAAGGCGGTGGAAACGACTTGGCCCCAAGTTCTTGACCTGAGCAATCAGATCACGCAGAGCTCGACTTCCTCAAATTAAACGTTACAAGTTGAAAATTAACTAAGCACTCTAAAGTAGCTAACACTCACTGTCAAGTCTAATCTCCAACACTTGTAATCGACAAAAGAAAGACGAGTTGCACATGAAGAAAAGTATAGTACCAAACGTTCATTACCAACAAATTAAGAAGGGAGATGGATTTGAAAATTTCTAACATGAAGTCTGTACATCCACTACTAGGTCGATCATTATGAAATTAGCACGGGAGTTATATCAGTTACTTAAATAGTGATCGCCAAAGTTAATTTGATGTATGAGTAAAGAATCTTGCATATATATGGCAATTAGGTGTGAAAATTATCCATCCTGAAACGGAAAAAGTTCTAAAACTAGTAATTGTACATCAATATCCTAGACTATGCATCCATTTCTTTATTAAACCTAATTGAATTAATAAGATTGTGGTAGGTTTGGGCGTATAGTTACACTAAATAGAGTGCATTGATCGAACGGTATGAATTATTACCTATGATATCTGATATGGTTCGGCCATTTGTGAACCTACCGGTGGGTCGTCCACCAGAAGCCTTAAAATCTATGCCATATGGAGGAGAGTCGGCCTTCGAGAGCGTGAAGATGTAGTCGTTGTTCCCTGCATCAACTAGAGAATCCCCGAACACAAAGGACGTGAAGGCAAAACAAGGCAGAGCATTAAAACACAGAGCAATGAAAATTGTAAGTAGGAGAATAGACCGAGAAATGGACTTGAGGATCTCCATAGTAAATTTGTTATAGAACAACCACACGCAATGGAACAAGCTAGCTAGCTGCAGAGAAGGGTTATATATAGGAGTATCTTTTATATTTGTACTGTCCTAGAAGCTGGTTGTGAATCTTTGAACAGGTCTAGTAGAGCAAGTACTGGTGCATGTGTTAGAGATTTCCATGACGTAGTATTTTGGAATTGGTCTGTATGGACTATGGAGGGTTCAAAGCTTCATGGATTTTACTGGGCTCTTGAAGCGCGAATATTGCTTTCGTACGTACGTATTTACCTAATACTTGTACTATGATCTTTCCTTCTTTTCTGATTCCCAATAATTGATAGTGGTGTTACTGGGTTTGTTAGCTCTTTGATGAACTTGTCAAGGTTTGCTGAATGGTAGATATATAGCCACAATTTGAAGAACTAGATCATGTGCGTACCATCATGGCAAGTTATCTGTATGAGATTATTGAATTTATTGTGGTTTAATTTTGTTGAGAATCTGAATTGTGAAAGAATCTTGAAATTGAAAAGGAGGGACCTTATTAGTGGGATTGATTATAAGGATTTTGGTCACTTCCACCGGTGCCAATCAGTTTTGGTTGTAAATCTCAGATTATTTTGTCATGGTATTAGAGCGAACTCACCCGCTTGTGATGTCAAATGGGCTACGCACTTTTTTTTTGCTAAGCAAATGGGCTACACATGTTCACTATCATCCATATAAGTTGTCTACATGTTTGATTTAAGATGTCGTCACACCTGATAATGAGCTTTGTTTAGTGGATTTATAAAGATTTAGGTTACTCCACCATACCATTGTCAATTGGTTTTAGTTGTGAACCCCAAATTACTTTATCATAATAATTTATTGTAGTTGTGAACTCATATTACTTTATCAAATTTGTTAAGAGCATCCGCACCCATTCGGGAAGTTCTATTGGTCTAAGAATTCCTATTTGAGAAATTTCTGTCACTATTAATCAAATAAGATGTTCTATTCATGATTTTTGCGCAGCAGTACAACAAATATGAATTCTTTTTACTAATCATTAATTATAAAAAAAAATTAATTGTTAGTAATATTTTTATCCAATAACTAGCCGACATGTGTCATTATCGTCTAAATTATTGAACCAAATTTTCGATAAGATTTCTGACGAGTCATAATGTGACACTTGTCACTTCCACATGTATCGTCTAAATTATTGATGAAGAATTCCGGTAAGATTTTCAACCAGTTATTTTGTGACACGTGTCACATCCACGTGTCGTTGTCTGCTAAATTATTAACGAAGATTTTTGGTAAGATTTTCGACTAGTTATTATGCGACATGTGTCACATCCACGCGTCGTTGTCGGCTAAATTATTGGATGAAGATTTCCAATAAGATTACTGACCAATGAGGATTTGACACGTGTATTCAACTTCGAACATCAAATTATCTAAACTTTACTATAAAAACATCATCTATGGCTCCTTGAAACTTCACAACATCTACGAGTCACTTGATATTTGAAAGAACCCGACTCCGATTTAGTTGCCTAAACCGAAATCAAACCCCTTCGAAAACACAACCTTAAAATTTTTTTTGCCAGAGTTTACTTTCAATTACGTGAACCAATCTTAGAACCTGCAAAGAAATACACTTTGAATATTCCACAAACACCAAACCATGGGGCTCCGTTCCTCATCCGGATTTCTCAACAACATATATATAATAAACTAAAAGGTTTACAAGAAATCCAGAATCATTCAGGAGTATACTCAACTGAAAACACAGTATAAGTACTCAGAGCGACGCCTATATATAACATTTACAACGAGTAGGTCAAACAAGAAACCTACAGAAACTGAAGAGTGATCAAAACTCTATGCCTCCACCAATGACGTGCAACACTAACTGGGCAACGGAAACCGAAAAACTCAGAGGAAAGGCAAATAAAATCGTTAGAGTGAGTGGACGAAAATAAACATATGTCTTTCACCATTTATATAGTCATAAAAATTATGCGAGTTCTTAAGTACATAAAAGTCACCACTCCGGCGGATTTCCCTACCAGAGTAGCAGGTCGAGCGAATCTCTCAAACCTGACGGTGATAAACTAGGCGAATCTCTCAAGTCTAGTCGGCATATCAAGCGAATCTCTCAAGCCTGATAGATTGACTACCAGTGATCAGCCGCGTAGCCAATGCATCGATGCTAAATAAATAAATGCCATCACCAATAAAATAAACAATACTTTTCAAACGATAAATAATCTGAACATAGTACTGGAAAAAAATACTAAAATCAAGAACTTGTTACAACAGTGTAAATAAATGTCTACTCACTGAACATAAATGTCTACTCACTGAAAAAATAGTACTGGAAAAAAATACTAAAATCAAGAACTTGTTACAACAGTGTAAATAAATGTCTACTCACTGAATAAAATAAACAATACTTTTCAAACGATAAATAATCTGAACATAGTACTGGAAAAAAATACTAAAATCAAGAACTTGTTACAACAGTGTAAATAAATGTCTACTCACTGAACATAAATGTCTACTCACTGAAAAAATAGTACTGGAAAAAAATACTAAAATCAAGAACTTGTTACAACAGTGTAAATAAATGTCTACTCACTGAATAAAATAAACAATACTTTTCAAACGATAAATAATCTGAACATAGTACTGGAAAAAAAATACTAAAATCAAGAACTTGTTACAACAGTGTAAATAAATGTCTACTCACTGAGCAAAGCTAGCCCTGAGGTCCGGCGGAAGATCCCTCGCCAAACCCTCGATCTCGATCACCTGAATAACAGGGATATAATCAATACATAAAGAATCCCAACATACGGAGCTAATACGTCGAGAACCCCGCGTTCTCAGAAGATGTACCGCTCGAAATATCGACGAGGATTACAAAATTCACAAAATATACCCAATTAACCCTCGTCCCAATATATAATACTCAAATCAACCCAAAAACCTCAAGACTATGCTCGGGACGCGATTACGAGCAAAACGGTGTAAAACTTCCCAAAATTCCAAAAAGTCAACCCTTCGCCAGAGCTCCGCCATTGACCGCTGGCAGCGCGGCTTCAACGGCGACATTTTTCGGCGGGGAAAACCCAAAATTCATCTTCTCCCTGAGCCCAACACATTTCTCTTCTTCACCTTCCTCCAATTCCACCGGAAAACGGCCCGAAACCCACGCCGGAATTCTCTCTCCGGTCACCATCCCAAACCAATACAAACCTCAACCAATTTCAAAACCAAGTACCCAGAAATCATCATGGGGTTGAGGGGAACCTTTCCCCCCCACCACCCTGACAACAAATCTCGCCGGAAACCGCCACCCGATTCTGGCGAAATTCCCCAATTTCATCGACTCCATTCTCCCCCAATTCTCAATCAATTCCACTCAAATCAAGTTCTAATCAATAGGAAATCACAAGGGGAAGCTAACCATACCAAAACCGTGGCCAGAGGTGGCCGGAAACGCCAAGTCTGACGGCAGAATCAAACCGGGTCAACTCGACCCAACTCAGTCAACGAGTCAACGCTAGTCAAACGGACCAAATGCGACTTTTCGATAATTTTACGAATATTCTGATATTTATACGCGTGTCCCAAGACGATCAACAGTCCAAAACGAATCGAAACCAAAACGGATAAACACAACTAAATCCAACGATCGGAAATATTCATAACTTATTCCTCGTAACTCGAAATAATCCTCCGGAAACTTCAACGAGCTTGAAATCACGTACACTACAACTCTTATGAATGAACTTATATCAAATTCTCGCCCGATAATTTAGTCGTAAATAAATCTACCACATCGACTAATTACGATAAACTGCGATTATTCTTGAATCTCGCGAATCAAGCCAATTAACATACCATTTCCGGTTCGGGTCATTACAAATCTACCCCCCCCCCCTAAAAAAAATTTCACTCTCAAAATTTACATACCTGCTAGCTGAAGAGGTAGGGATACTGATCTCGCATGTGCTGCTCTATCTCCCAAGTAGCCTCTTCAACAGAATGGTTCTGCCACAATACCTTCACAAGCGGAATAGCTCGATGTCGTAACTCCTGGACTTTCCGATCAAGAATCTGAACTGGTTCCTCCACGTATGTCAAGTCCTCCCATATAGGAAGCTGATATGGCGTCAACACATGGGAGGGATCGAAAATTGTACTTCCACAACATGGATACATGAAACACATCGTGGACCCTGGCCATCTCGGAAAGTAATGCTAATCTGTATGCCACTGCACCAACTCGCTCAGTGATCTCATAAAGGCCTACATATCGCAGACGAAGTTTACCGTGCTTCCCGAAACAAACAACACCCTTCCAAGGAGAAAGTTTCAAGAAGACCCAATCACCAACCTCAAACTGGAGATCCTTTCGTTGCATGTCAGCATAAATTTTCTGTCAATCCTGAGCAGCCATCAATCTGTCCCGAATGATCTAAATGTCTTCCATGGTACTCTTTACCAAATCAGGGCCATGAAGCCATTTCTCGCCAACTTCACTCTAACATAATGGAGTTCGGCACTATTTGCCGTACAACGCCTCGTAAGGTGTCATCCCAATGCTAGCCCGATAGCTGTTGTTGTATGCAAACTCAATCAAATGAAGTTGCTAATCCCAATTTCCTTTGAACTGCAAAACACAAGATCGCAACATATCCTCAAGAGTCTGAACAGTCCTCTCCGACTGGCCATCTGACTGAGGATGAAAAGCTGTGCTGAAATGTAGTCTAGTCCCCATTGCCTTCTACAATACCCGCCAGAATTCGGAAGTGAACTGACTATCCCGATCAGAAACTATAGACACAGGTACACCATGTAGTTTCACAACCTCTTTCAAGTACAGCTTCACCAATCTGCTCACGAGAAGCTTTCCTAGAAGTGCTAGGAAATGAGCTGACTTCGTAAGGCGATCCACAATCACCCACCAGTACTACCACCAGAAGTACGAGGTAACTGATACACGAAATCCATAGTAATATGCTCCAATTTTCAAACTAGAATCTTCAAAGGTTGCAGTTTACCTGCCGGTTTCTGACGTTCTGCCTTCACTTGCTGACAAATCAAGCATCTGCTCACATACATTGCTATTTCCATCTTCATGTTTCACCACCAATAATGAGTTTTAAGTGTCCAGAACATCTTTGTACTACCCGGATTCATAGCATATGCAGAACAATGGGCTTCATCGAGTATTCACTTCTTCAAATTCTCATCTCTAGGCACACATAATCTCCCCCTGACCATCAAAGTGCCATCACTCCTCATCCGAAACTCGGTCGGTACACCATTCTGAATCAAATTCTTCTTGCTCAGCAGATAGGCATCTGAATCTTGAGCCTCACGAACTCGATCAAGTAGTACCGGATGAACTTGGAAACTAGCCAACAATGCTCCATCATCATTCCACTCCAATTCTGCCCCCATTGCTCGCAACTCTATCAAAAGTGACACTCTAGCAACACGTACGTGGAAAAGAGAAGCACCATGTTTCCGACTGAGAGCATCAGCAACCACATTAGCCTTCCCTGGATGATACTTAAAAGTGCAGTCATAATCGTTAATCAACTTCATCCATCTCAGCTGCCGCACATTCAAATCCAGTTGTGTACGCAAGTAAGTCAGACTTTTGTGATCGGTGTAAATCTTACACTGTGCCCCGTACAAGTAATGTCTCCAACTCTTCAATGCTAACATAATGGCAGCTAATTCCAAATCATGAGTAGGATAATTAAGTTTATGTGCTTTCAACTATCTCGAACCATATGCCACCACCTTTCCATGCTGCATCAAAACACAACCCAGGCCTAGCTTGAAGCATCATTGTACACCACAAACTCACCGCTATCTTCAGGTAGAGACAACACCGGTGCAGTAGTCAACTTTTCCTTCAAAGTCAAGTAGCTTTCCTCGCAAGCATCAGACCATTCAAACTTGACCCCTTTCTTCATCAAACGGGTGAGTGGTGTCGCTATTCGTGAAAATTCCTACACGAATCGGCGGTAATAGCCTGCTAAGCCCAAGAAACTCCGTATCTCTGCCACGTTAATAGGTCTGCTCTAATTCAGCACCGCGTCAATCTTATCAGGATCCACGCTGACTCCCTCAACTGATATCACGTGGCCCAAAAACTTTACACTGTTTAGCCAAAATTCACATTTACTGAACTTGGTGTACAACTGAGCATCTCGTAAAGTCTGCAAGACTACATGCAAATGCTTCTTATGCTGCCCCACACTCCTGGAATAGATCAGGATGTCGTTGATGAACACAATGACGAACTTGTCCATATAACGTCTGAAAATCTGATTCATCAGGTCCATGAAAGCAGCTGGCGCATTGGTCAACCCAAACGGCATAACAAGAAACTCATAGTCCCCATAACGTGACTGAAATGCCGTCTTGTCCACATCGGACTCCCAAATCCGCAACTGATGGTATCCAGAACTGAGATCAATCTTCGAGATAACTGAAGCTCCATTCAATTGATCGAACAAATCATCAATCCGTGGAAGTGGATACTTTTTTTTCACCGTAACCTGGTTCAATTTCCGATAATCAATGCATAGCCTCATCGAACCATCCTTCTTTCTCACAAACAACACTGGAGCACCCCAAGGTGAAATACTAGGTCGAATGAAACCTTTCTCAATCAATTCCTAAAGCTGACTCTGCAACTCCCTCAACTCTGTGGGTGCCATACGGTAGGGTGTCTACAAAATAGGTCCGATACCCGGAAGTAACTCAATGGTGAAATCAATCTCCCTAACTGGAGGAACACCAGGTAAATCCTCGGGAAACACATCTGGATACTTGCAAACCACCGCAATATCACCAATGTCCGGCACACGAACACTCGTATCAACTACATGTGCTAAGTAAGTCTCACAACCCTTCCTTATCATCCGATCAGCCTTCATTGCTGAAATCAAACAAGGTAAAGTAGTATTCTTTTCACCCCGAAACAAGATCTCCGGCATGCCTGGACTCCTGAAAACAACCTCCTTCTTGTGACAGTCAAGAACAGCCCAATGATTCTCCAAGAAATCCATACCCAGAATCACGTCAAAATCCACAATATCCAGCAGCATCAAATTCGCGGCTAACCCATAACCTCCAATAAAAATCTCACAATCTCTATATACCCACTCGACACACACTACCTCGTCAGATGGATACAACACTAGCCACATACTAGGGAGTGGAGATGCAGGTATAGTAGCCAATGATGCTAGTCTATATGACATGAATGAATGTGTAGCCCTTGGATCTAGTAAAGTAAGAACTGGATGACCAAAAATGTACAACGTACCGATGATAACCTCTGGAGAAGCTCTGCTCTCACATAGAGACATGGCATGAACCCGAGCCTGTCCAGCTGGTCGTCTACGCTGGCCACGATTCTACTGACTACCCTGACTAGAATACTGTGTTGCACGATCACCAGAAGAAGTACCCAGATCACGATCAACACTCTGATCCGCAACACCACCAAAAATACCACGCTAAGGACACTCCCTCGCATAGTGACCCACTTGGCCACAACGATAACAAGTAGAGGGACCATACTGACACTGGCCAAAGTAATGTCTGTGGCAGTTGTTACACAATGGAGCTTCCCTCGGTGTAGCTAGTGTGCTGAAGAAAGGTCGAGGATAACTCGAGCCACTAGTACTCCCATTCGACCACTGCCTCTACGGTCGACTCCTCATTCATCTATGACTCTGTCTAGTAGTGCTGGTAGGATATCTGTAAGGTCCACTACCCGAAGATGATGTCGATCCAGAAGTACCTAAACTCAGCATCTTCGAAGCACCTTGACTAGGTCCACCCTCTTCAAGTCGACGCATCTGAAACCGCATCTGTCTCTCCCTCTCAATATCTTCACCTCTGAGTGAAGCACTAACAAACTCATCAAAGTTATCTCGAGGCATAGTGGTCAAAGTCCCCTTGATATTCAGATTCAGACCCAACTCAAACCTCCTGCACTTTGCTTCCTCTGTTGCCACCATATCACATGCAAACCGAGACAAACAAGTGAACTTATCCCGATACTCAAGCACTGACATACTCCCCTGCTTCAGGTAGGTAAACTCCTCATATTTCCGCTGTTGAGTAGCTGGATTGAAATACTTACGCATGAACATCTCTTTAAACATCGGCCAAGGAGTATCAATAGGAACCTTATCTGTACCAACCCACCAAAAGTAGGCATCTGACTCAAGAAAACCCACTGCATCTACTGTTTTCTGTTCAGGAGTAAAATGCAGGCGCTCACAAACACGTTTAACCTGAACCACCTAAGCCTCACAAACTTCAGGATCAGGGGAACTAGATAAAACAGTTGCTCCCGTTGTCCTGGCCTTAGCCACTGGATCAATACGTTCCTCCAAACGCAATACTCACATAAGCAAGTCACGCGTACGTTGATCCTCATCAGGATCCCCAGTCCGTTCTGCACAGACTCCTCGTCGAGGAGGCATCCTAAGGATAAAAGATATTAGTCACAGCAAAGAAAGGATGTAATCATGGAACTTCAAACGTTTGAAAGCATACAACACTCTAGAGCATTGATGATTATCCACCAATCGGTCGGGCCATCGCTCCTGAAATGCTATACATTCTCAAATGTCCTTAGTAACAAAACTACAAGAGTCTACAGAACCAGAAACCTAATGCTCTGGTACCAACTGAAAGGACCCGACTCTGATTTAGTTGCCTAAACCGAAATCAAACCCCTTCGAAAACACGACCTTAAAATTTTTTTTTGCCAGAATTTACTTTGAATTACGTGAACCAATCTTAGAACCTGTAAAGAAATACACTTCATATATTCCACAAACGCCAAACCGTGCGGCTCCGTTCCCCATCCGGATTTCTCAACAACATATATATAATAAGCTCAAAGGTTTACAAGAAATCCAGAATCATTCAGGAGTATACTCAACTGAAAACACAATATAAGTACTCAGAGCGACACCTATATACAACATTTACAACATGTAGGTCAAAATAGAAACCTACAGAAACTAAAGAGTGATCCGAACTCTATGCCTTCACCAATGACGTGCAACACTGGAACCTAAACTGCAAACTGGGCAATGGAAACCGAAAAGCCCAGGGGAAAGGCAAATAAAATCGTTAGAGTGAGTGGACGAAAATAAACATATGCCTTTCACCATTTATATAGTCATAAAAATTATGCGAGTTGTTAAGTACATAAAAGTCACCACTCCGGCGGATTTCCCTGCCAGAGTAGCAGGTCGGGCGAATCTCTCAAACCCGACGGTGATAAACTAGGCGAATCTCTCAAGCCTAGTCAGCATATCAAGCAAATCTCTCAAGCCTGATAGATGGACTACCGGTGATCAGCCGCGTAGCCAATGCATCGATGCTAAATAAATAGATGTCATCACCAATAAAATAAACAATATTTTTCAAACGATAAATAATCTGAACATAGTACTGGAAACAAATACTGAAATCAAGAACTCGCTACAACAGTGTAAATAAATGTCCACTCACTGAGCAAAGCTAGCCTTGAGATCCGGCAGAAGATCTCTCGCCAAACGCTCGATCTCGATCACCTAAATAACAAGGATACGATCAATACATAAAGAATCCCAACATACGGAGCTAATATGTCGAGAACCTCACGTTCTCGGAAGACGTACCGCTCAAAATATCGACAAGGATTACAAAATTCACAAAATATACCCAATTAACCCTCGTCCCAAAATATAATACTTAAATCAACCCAAAAACCTCGAGACTACGCTCGGGACATGATTACGAGCAAAACGGTATAAAACTCCCAAAAATTTCAAAAAGTCAACCATTCGCCGGAGCTCCGCCGTTGACCGCTGACGGCGCGGCGTCAACGGCGACATTTTCTAGCGAAGAAAACCCATAATTCATCTTCTCCCCGAGCCCAACACTTTTCTCTTCTTCACCTTCCTCCAATTCCGCCATAATCCGCCGGAAAACGGCTCGAAACCCACGTCGGAATTCTCTCTCCGGTCACCGTCCCAAACCAATGCAAACCTCAACCAATTTCAAAACCAAGTACCCAGAAATCATCATGGGGTTGAGGGGAACCTTTCCCCCCACCACCCTGACAACGAATCTCACCGAAAATCACCACCCAATTTCGGAGAAATTCCTCAATTTCATCGACTCTGTTCTCCCCCAATTCTCAATCAATTCCACTCAAATCAAGTTCTAATCAATAGGAAATCACAAAGGGAAGCTACCATACGAAAACCGTGGCCGGAGGTGGCCGGAAATGCCAAGTCCGACGGCGGAATCAAACCGGGTCAACTCGACCCAACTCGGTCAACGGGTCAACGCTGATCAAACGGCCCAAATGTGACTTTTGATAATTTTACAAATATTTCGATATTTATACGCGTTTCCCAAGACGATCAACGGTCCAAAACGAATCGAAACCAAAACGGATAAACACGACTAAATCCAACGATAAAAAATATTCATAATTTATTCCTCGTAACTCGAAATAATCCTCCGAAAACTTCTACGAGCTCGAAATCACGTACACTACAACTCTCGTGAAGGAAATCATATCAAATTCTCGCCCGATAATTTAGTCGTAAACAGATCTGCCATATCGACTAATTACGATAAACTGCAATTATTCGTGAATCTCGCAAATCAAGCCAATTAACATGCCATTTCCGGTTCGGGTCGTTACAATATTCTACACCTGTAAACACATATCTTCAAATAAGATAGGATCCACGCTTTGACGACAATAAGATATGCACAATTGTACATCTTCGGAAAGAAGCCAATTGGTAGACATCATTTGCAAAAACTAAAAAAAGTGAGAGAAGAGAGAGATAAGAGATGGAGAAGGATGATAAATTTGTTGTGCACAAATTGGAGTGATGTGTGAATGAAATTGAGGTAGTATTGATAGAAAAATTGTAGGGGGTTATTATAACTTTTTTGTAATTTTTTAGAAGGTTTTGTGGAAATATTTGGAATCTGCCCGTTTTTACTAAAAGTAGCCGGTTTACTTGAATGTAGGCCGCCAGATTGGATTTCTGATTCAAAAATGAAGGTCCCAGATCAACAGAGCTATTGGTGAGCCCTGGCAGATAGCCCGCCACGTGGCGGGCTGTGATTGGCGAGTAATTGTCCGAGTAAAAAAATCACTTTTTACGGTTACACGCGCTAGATAAAAAAAATGGACTTGCCCTGACGTCACCCACGTAGGTGAGGTTCGCCAGGAGACACTTTCTCTTGCTCAATCGATTCCCGAACGCCGGAGAGGAATTCCTCTCCGTCAATGTCTGGTCGCCTCTACCCGATTGTACCGCTGCACGCTTTCGTGGACCCAGATTTCTTATTTTTGGCTGAGTCCCATAAGAGGAATTTCAATTTGGGGAAAAAATAAATTATGACATGCATGCAATACTCCGTACAATTAATATCCCAGCGTGCATTATGCGTAAACCATGTTCTACACGATTCAACACATCAAAGTTCACGAGTACGTTCCAATTAAACTCCGTACGCCGGTACGGGAATTCGGGCAGCCGTCAGACCTGAATGAGCATGCTCTATTCTAATACCAGCCACAATTGAGTGTTTAAATAAGGTAATTAGTTGGATCACGTAGAGGGCAAACTGGCAAAAAGTATAGTAGTATACACCAAACTATAGGTACTGTGCTTTTTCTCTCAGCTAGCTTGTGCATGTTTTACTTAATCTTTAGCTTGTTTAATTTTCGTTAGCTATCACAGTTACAGACCAAACGACCGGGATTTAGATTTAAGAACTATCCTAATCATTTGTAAGGACGACAATGAGAGAAGATACTTTGGAGTTTGTAGGCGATATAATCAGGCGGCATGTGATATATTACTTTGTTTGTCAACAAGATTAATTTTGTGGTGTGTTAACGAGTCAAAATAGATGGTTGACTTTTGTATATGCTAGCTGGTGACAGCTGTCATTGTGGTTTTAGATATTTTATGTAATTATTGTAAAATGAAGTAGATGTTTACTATGAGTGTGAAAGGATCCAATTCCGATTCAGTTATCTAAACCGGAATCAAACCCTTTCGAAAATACGAACCAACAAAAATTTTTCAAAATTCCGGCAGAGTTTCGTTACTAGCGTAGAATTACCATAACCTGCACCCAGAAATTAACACTTCGTCCTATGCCACAAAAAGCAAACTGTGGGCACAAATCCCATCCGGATTTCTCAACATTAATATAATCAACAACAGTAAATAAACTGTACTATGTATATATGTATATCCGTGAAAATCCGCACAACATGTATCAGAATGTATCAGAGCGACCTCTAGAGTAAAACATATACAATATGTACATCAGTAGGCGAAACAAGAACCTACTGGAAAACACAGGTGACTCTGATCACTAGCCTCCAAACCGCGACGTGAAACACCAAACCTGAACTGAAAACTGGGCACGGAAACCGAAAAGCCCAGGGGAAAGACATGAAACACGTTAGAGTGAGTGGACGAAAATAAATGTCTTTCACCGAGTAATATAAGTTATAAAAACATATGCGAGTCGAAATATAAGTAAATCAATTTAAATAGTTTACGAGGAGACACTGACTCCAACTCGTAAACAGAGCATGCATAGAAAGTCTCACGGGGTCACTCATGGACACGTCCGTGCTAGTACAGTCAGAATCACAGAGTCCTTGACTACCACGTGATTCATAGCCAGAAAGGCCTCGGTTCCGAGGTACTGCCCCTCGCCGGTCAGGTAGGCGTACTGCCCCTCCTGGTGGCCTACCATCGGGGATCAGCCGAGAGGCAAGTGTATCGATACAACAACGTAACTGAGACTGTACTCTGTGTAAACCAAATCATAAACAATTCGATGCAATTACATGAAACAGCATATAAGTGTATGTATACTCATATACGTATATTCGTATAAGTATATCCGTATAATCGTAAAACACATGCTCATAATAAACATAATCTCGTATGAAATCTCATGCTCGTAAAACCATAATCATGCTGCATGCTCAAGTTCATAAAACATATATAAAAGACTCGCAATCAATCCGTGAAAATAAAATGTCCACTCACTGACTCGCGTAATGTGCACTCGCGCTAATCTCAAGGACCGGCGGAAGATCCCTCGCCGGAAGCTCGATCTCGGTCCCGATCTCGATCCCCTGAATATATTCATAAAACACAACTGATCAATATCGTAATCCACAATACTATACTGATGCACGGAAACCAACCGTTCCCGAAAATACGAAATGTAGTGCAAAATGAATTACGGAAATCCCGAAATCCCCACTCGAAATCTCGACTGAAAATCGGCTAACCAAATCAACCCGAAAACCTCCATACGATAACCGGGGCGCGATTATGAGAAAAACGACATTAAAATTGTCGAAATCTGAAAAGTTGACTTTTTCTCGCCGTTGACCGCCGCCACCGCGCCGTCAACGGTGGAGTTTCACGGCGGGAAGCTCCAGTTTTCACCACCTCGATCTCACGAACCATTTCCTTAACTACCACGAAGCCCAAATCGAATCACAACCCCTCCAAAACCAAGCAAAACCGAACGGAAATTCAAACCGGAATTTCAAATCGGATTGCATCAAAAACTCCTCCCTAACCCCAATTGATCACACCACTAGACTCAGAGAGACGAGGGGAGTCGAATCCCCCTAATCTCCCCCTCCAAATCTCGCCGGAGCCAAGCTCCCCGTCACCGGCGAAATCATCAACTCGGCCTCCAATGGTTCTTCCCCAAAACGAAACCAATTCACTCCAAACCAAAGCCTAACCCACTCGAAATCAAACAAGGATGCTAACCATACCTGTCCCGTGGCCGGAGGTGGCCGGAAAGTAGGTCGCCAGACGGTGGTTCCCAAACGGGAAACTTTCCCTTTCGGTCTACAAGTCCACTTTCCCAAAATAGAAAGTCAACGATGGTCAATGCAAATCCGTGTTTTTTTACGACTAATCTCGACTATTTTGCTATTTATACTCGAGCCTCGGGTCGATCGACGGTCCGAAATGAAAATACGAAATGATTCGGATAAGCTCGAAACATTCGGATAAACTCGTCGGAATCCGAAACTACAAATAATCATAAAATATTCCTCGGCTATCGGAAAAATCTTCCGAAACCGCCCACGAGCTCGAAATCACGTGCTCTACCATTTCCGTGAAGACACTCAACCCAAATTCTCGACCTAAAACATAGTCGCGAATCGAATCGGCAAACCACAATTACGACAATAAACTGCGACTAAACTCAATCTCGAGAATCGTGTCGAATATGCATCAGATTCTGATTCGGGTCGTCACATAGTGGAAGAGAATCTCTGACAAATATTTTATTCATCTGTTATAAATATCTTTATATAGGGTATAAAATCTTAAGTTTAGGGTTATAGAACAAATTACAAAGATAGTCTATCTATTTACAAGATAGACATATTCAATAAAGTATGTACAACTCCCCCTTGGATATTCCTTGTATATAGACATATTGCGCTTTCATATTGCATCGTCAAAACTCTGTCAAGTAAAAAACTTTGTGGGACAAAAATAATCTTGAACGAAGGGGAAAAGAGTTCAATACGCGTTTACTCATCATGAGTATTAGTTTCCAATATGTATGCACACATAATTCTATTGCATCAAAACCTTGCCCGGAAAAACCCAATGGGACAAAATCCATGGTCAAAGAAAAAAGATGTGTAAGTGCATATACCTTATGGACTCTATATAGATTCGCAGGAAGGTGTCCCCTCAGCTAGTATCATCTTCTCCATGTGACATGAGAGTTTGCAAAACAAAACCCTCAAGCTTTCCTTCGATTTCCTGGGTTTCCTCGAGCTCGTGATGAATATTGATAAACTTTCTTGAAATGCCCCAAGGCTTATGTAAAGCCTTGAGGTTTCCATATTGCTGCTACGTATGAAGCTTTTTTCCCGTTTATTGTAGTCAAGATCGACCACAAGGGTTTCATATAAATCGTACACGTGAATATATCGAACACATCATTGTGCCTCAGGTAAAACCATCGTACTTCACCTAAATCATCGTACTCCATGCTCTTGCTATAGTTCTAAGTAAATATGCTTCATCGATCTCCAAGTGGCTCGACGATCCACATCAAGATTCAAAGGATATACTAACCTTGGTCATGCTTGATAGCATGATCTGTTTTAGACATGGTTTTTCGTAGAGGGTTGTGATAGCATTAATGCTTTTGCTCGGCTCCTCAAGCTCCGACAATGTCTGGCCTCGAGCCCCCTGCTTGACCCTTTAAGCTCCAAAAGCCTATAACCCTCCAGGTTAGAAATCATCCCTTCTAGGTTAGCAATCGTCCCCTAAGTTTTCCACACGAAAGCTTACGACCTTTAATGTCTCTGATCGATCTCTTATGCATGATGATCGTTCCTCAAGATTGTTGACCGTTATCTCAAGCTTGCTAATCGATCACACACCTCAAGGGTCGAGAGCTTTCGAATGGAAAGCTGAGGGGTCAATCAACAAGCTTGAGGGATCAATTAGCAAGCTTGTTGATTAACCCCTCATCTTTCCATTCGAAAGCTCTCGACCCTTGAGGTGTGTGATCGATCCCTTAAGCTTTCTAACTTGAAAGCTCATGATCCTCAAGGTTAGTAATTGATCTATCGCCTTCTCTCGAGGTTTCTGATCATCCACTCATACTCGTGGGTCTTTGGTCCACAGGCTGACGCTCAACCCCCTACTCGGTTCACAGGTTAATGCCTCAACCCCCAGCTTGTTCTTAGAAAATTGGTTATGTCTAAGGAAATAGGTAACCCTTAGCTCATTTTCCCTTTCACCAGGAAGGTTTATGCCCCTTATGTTCATATATATCACATATCCCAGAGTGAAGTTCGTCCATTATCGTCCTAGCTATGGGGGATGTACTGCTAGCAGGTCCGACCTACTTAAAGATCATCGGTGTGGCTTACCATCTCTGATGTTGTATCGTGCTACTTGTTGAATAACCTTCCTACCCTTTGTACGTCCCTTAGGGAGAATTCTTGCATCACTGTAATCCATCAGTTCGTCCATCCACGAAGTTCCCATATGTATTGGCATCACTATCACTACTTCCTCTTTGTCTGTACTGAGCATAAGCAAATGCTTCACATGGATAATTCATCTTAGCTAATAATCTGTACTGGAGGCTAGGTTGGCTAACGTATCTGCATGTGTATTCTCTAACTAGGGAAGCTGCATGATCGAGAATTCTTCGAGCTGGCTAACCAGCCCCTTTGTTATCCTAAGGTATGCCTCCATAAGCGAGTGATGACCCGCGTACCCTCCAAGTACCTGGTTCGTAATCAGCTAGGAGTCATAAAACACCTTGATCTTCTTCACATTTACCTCTCGAGCTAACCTCAGCCATGTCATAAGGGTTTCGTACTCGGTTTCGTTGTTGGTCGTCTTTTATTCCAAGGTTAGGGCTTGCTGCTCCATAATTGTACCGTCTGAAATTTTAAGTACCAGACATGCTCCAGCACCCTTGTCGAGGTACATCATTTCTGATTTTTTCGTTGAAAATAGTGATATTTGGCTAGATACTCTTTGCCCCCAGTATTCTGCTAGACTGTTCGAGTCTTGGAGAATACTCAATGCACTTAGTTTGAATTTTCTTCGTGCATGACCCCTGTACTTTCAATCCGTATTCCAATAATCGTCCAACAAACTTCCAAGAGCGAAGTGTTCCACCGTCCTCTAGATTCTGAGTGTGCACGATCCCTCAAACTTTCGAGATTTCAAGTGTGCACCCTCGTGGTCTCCTCTTTAATTTGGCATCTTCTTGGCGAATTCCAAAATGCTTCGAGCGTGTAGTTTTGGTATCCTTAACCCCTAGCAATTTTTTAGCTAAGGGGAACAATGCCCCCAAGTCTGATCTTGAGTTCTTAAAAAAACTACCCCCCAGCTTTGGTGTAAAGCTAGAGGTCGTGGTTTTTTCCTTATGCTCGATAGCAATCATATTCCGCCTAGGTAAGCAGGGTGTGTTTTCTCCTACTACTTATAAGAGCATACATGGTCTTCCACCTTTTTCCTCTAGCTCTCCACGAGCTCTGAATTTGCTTCTTGTGAAAATCTTGAGGATCCATCTCTCGCTCAAGGGGATTCCCTTCTCCGCCTTATTTCTAGCCTTATTTTGTTGTCTTTTACACCGAATTGGTGTTCCTCGAGGTCTCTCTGAGACCTCTACTTAGATCTTCTCCTAGCTTGTTATCCTCGAGGTCGTTGGTCGACCTTAGCATACCTTGGGCTCTGTAGTCGTAGGTCAAAAGATTCTTCAACCCTTGAGAATTCTGACACTAGTTGAATGGTGTACAGCATGGCATAATCATTCATTGGTAGAGGACGGGGAATGGGCTCCTTATTCGATGATTCTCGCCTTCTTTCTCGATCTTTGCTCATCTTTCCTCAACCATCGGCATGCCTTGAGCTTTCTTGACACGTCCTTGAGCATCCTAGGCTGGAAAATGCCTCCAAGTCTCCGACTTCTTCCACTCAACGTACCTTGAGCACTCTGAGCTAGAGGTACCCCTAGCTCAACTACCTCTTCCATCACTTTATGGTAGGCACAGAAGTCCCTTCAGTTGTTCTTGAGTCGGTTCGAGAGTGGGAGAACTGTCTTCAAATGCGACTCGCCTTTGATATGGTGAAATGTTGTCGAGATAAAGATCTTGGTTGGGTTTCATGAGTTTCTTGATCTCATTAGTGAGAATAGACTTTCATCTTTGATCCTCTTCTTCTGATTCTAGTCGTTGGTCCTTGTCACGCTGCTCCATAAGGTCGTCCTCGAGCTACCCCTCATGGTGAGGTAAATGGTCAGATTCTCGAGCAGACTGACCTCCTTGCACTAAATCGGTCATAATTTCTTCGTGAAACATGATAATCATAATATGGAAGATGTTCCGGAAACTAGACACTTAGAGCTTTCCATACATATGAAGATCATAACCTAGTTAGTTCTGAGATGTTCCCAGTTCTCCTTTGAAGTCAACTAATCTGTATAGGCAGATTTCCTTGCTCGAACCTTGAAACCCTTCTTCTTCTCCTATTGTTCTTATTCATTCCAAACTTCCTCCAATACTCTGATACGTCTTCTAATCCTCCTACTTGTTGGGCATTTTCTTGAGCCTTAGAGATTACTCATGCATGGTTTGATAAGATATTGGTCAATGGTTGCACAACTCACTACCCATATGCCAAAGCTTTTCATTTGATATTCAGATTTCAAAGGTTTCTTAGAGATGTTGGCTTTGTGGTCTTCAAGTCTTCATCATTCGTACCGTATAAAGATGGTTGTTTATCCACAACTGCACCTCGCTGAGTGTTGGATTACCATTGGACAAATCATACGATCCAACATGTAACTTCATGACTCGCTGTAGAATACAACATGTAGATGTAAACTACAACATGTAGATGTGGACTACAACGTAGATGTTGTCATGTGGTAGAACCTCTATCATAACTTACTTTATATAACTTGATCGTACTCGTGAATAGGGGATAGACCCTCGAGGTCGATTGCGACATTGCAAACTTTGTGTGGTTGTGACTTCATTTTTCTTCCTCATACGTGATTTTCCAGGTTTGAAAATCATAAGAGCCAAGCTAGTAAACTCTTCAACACCTTGAGGATGCTCCTCTCAATCTTCCAATGGCGTGCCTTTGTTTTTATCAAAACCACCTTAAGCTTTCCCTTCAGAGAAAGCTAGAGGACTTCGAACTTCCATACTTTCCCGGATTTCAAGCATATGTTCCTTGAGGTTTTTCATACTTTGAGTATGTATCTCTCAATTTTTCCATCGACGTACCCCTGCTGGGACCGTTAGTTGTCATGGAAGGTTTGCTACTATTTGGGAATACGACTACTTTCACGGGAAAAGACATTGTTCTTTGTTAGAAACCGTATGCTTTGGAGTGTGGAGCTATATTCTCTTTGTGAAAAATCATTGCTCCTCCTGGCTTGAAGAGAGCTATCTTCTCTTTGTAAGAGATTGCTGCTTCTGTACTTAAGCTACTGTTCTCGATCAAATAAGTTTCTTTATCGATAGCTGGTCATCATCGTTCAAACTTAATGCATTCGTAGAGAACTACATCTTTTCCAAGGTTTGGCTTATTGAAAAACTAGTTAAAGAACTCTATTTTCTGGAACTCCTTGGGTTTCTCAGACTCCGTGAGATTACAAGATCATCTATGGGTGTCGTAACCCTCTACATGTCTGTCCATATCATTCTGGTAACCTCCTTATCCTTGTTGTTGTCATCCTTCCATGTTATTTTGTTTATGAAAGGTTTTCCGCCAGTTTTCTCGTTCTAACACATTTTGGAACATTATCTATGTCTTCCTCCACATATCTCCGGTTGATGAGATTAATATAGCGTTGAAAAATTGACTCTAAAAGCTTTCTAACCATAGGTCATACCCCTCCTGAGTATTGTATTTTACTCGACAAAAGCAGCCCGAAAAACATACCAGTGGCAGCGATATTGTTTTCGTCAGGTTTGACCTCCGACCGGTAATTCTATCATATCTTCTTACTCCGAATTCCGATTGAGATGAAATTTATTTCGTTGGAAACTAGACTTCCGTAAATTTCTAACGGCATATGATTTATTATTTGAGATTTCCTATAGCATTGCCAGAATATTGACGAACATATGCTTTGTTTTTCTGGATTTCTAAAACATCATTCTTCATCGTATTTTTTAGGATTTTTAGGTTTTGGTGAAAACCATATTCATTCTGAATTCGAGAGAGAACCCATTCATGGAAGGATCATTGGATGATCACAGTAGGAGTCCTCTCAATAAAAGCACAAATTTGTGAACACAAATTTGTGACCGCCCCAAGCTAGTGCCTTACGATTGAATGAAAGCACCAGATCATAGGGGATGCCTATGATCGTTGAAGGTTAAGACCTTCCTTATAAGGTTTGTTGGTGATGTGAGACTTCTTCGACTTTCTTCCCTTGATAATTCCTCTTTGAAAGCCTGCAAAATAAGTCCAAGCATGGGTGGTACTGCGCTTAGACCCTCTGATGCTTTAAGTCAGTAAAGAACCAAGCATAAGCGTATATTAGGGTTGGATCAGTTCTTACCTTTGCCAAACTATGACGTCATATATATAGTGATCGTTCAAGGTCTAAGCATAGTCCGTATAAGAATAGGACTACATAATTTTGGATAGGAGGATTCCATTAAGGAATAGATCTCCATATCCAGGGCTAATCATGTTTTCAGATTACCACAAGCCCTTTGGTGTAATCCCTATAGGATTCATACAAATCTTACCATTTTCCTCTAGGATTCTGTCAATCCCTCGAGGTCGGATCGTACAATCCCTCGAGGTCGGATCATACTATTCCTTGAGATCCGATCATGCAATCCCTCAAGGTCTGATCATGCATTCCCTTAAGGTCTGATCGTACTTTGGGATTGTCACACCTACGAACATTCCAGAGACTTCTACATCATTCTAGATACTTCCATAAATTTCTAGATTAATCGATTCATACTTGGAACCCTAATCGTATATGTCCAAATCCATTATTTCAATTATCGGACCTCTTCTGCTTGCAGACCTGGATGACCAAAATCTCTTCAACTTAATGTGACCAAATTTAGCTCCAACACGTATGATGATATATAGTAACGAAGCTCTACGTACCATGTTTTTGTTTTTTTCTCAATTCAATAGCTGAGATATAATTCTCCATTGTTCTCCATCGTTGAGCTTGTATGTGATTCTGTTTACCATGTTATCATGCGGAAGGGTATTGTCGTTGAAATTTGGCACCCTTTAATGTGGTTAGCACATTTCTTGTGGACATGATCATGCAATTAGTAACAGCACATGTGACGATCACCATCGATCTAGTCCTAACACCACAAAAACCTTTCCACTTAGATTTTAGTCAGATAAATTAAATCAATTATGTCGATAACAGCAATAAAATGAACAAATCAAACCAGCATTACATTTTGTATCTAAGCACCTCGATCTATATGACTATATGTCAGATGTAAGCATGTAAATAGTGTCCCGAATCAGCCCTGCATGGATATACTCGTAACATTCACAAAATACAGGTTAATTTACTCGTGGGATTCATCGGACAAATTTGATAGATACGTTTCAGCCGATCCTCTCAATAGAATTCTACGAATTAAACAACGTATGTGCACATATTGTTTCCACCGATCCATATTATTAGTCATCTGCATGCATATTCGTTTAGTTTATACAAATTACTAAAATTGTTGGAATCATTTTTATGATCTTAAAACGGTGGACTGGTGGAAGATGGATCGAGGTCGTCTCTACGAGAAGATTATGTGTCCTATTAGATAGACTTGCTTCCAATAACTATTAGAGGTTTGTGAGCACCTCCATTTTCATTCATTTATCAAAATTCAATTCATCAAAAAGTAAGTCGTAATCGCGAGTGGGCACACCCTCTTAATGACAGGATGAGATGTAGTGCCGACGAAAGTTTCATTCGACAACATAGTTGGGGAGCTACTTAGAGTGAATTAATGCGTCGTCGGAATCACGTTATCTTCTCGGTACTGTGTCGCCTCAAATGTAAAGTAAATGAATTAATCAATAATGCACTCTTTGTTAAATGGTGCAGTTTATGATAGAATATTTTAGTTGAGTCGCCTGATAGTATTTCAAGTGTTTTTCTTTTTATGGGGTATAGGGTTTATGTCCCCTCTCCTCTTTGTATTCTACCGTTTCATCAATCAAGACTTAAGGGTTGCTGCAAGCCTTCGTTTTAAGAAGAAGAAAAAAGTAAGTCGTAATTGCATGATTCAGGGTGTTATACAATACAAGAAATCATGTGTATGTAGCACGGGTTCAAATACGAAGTATTTCTTCAAAGATATATGTAACATATCGTTAGCAATCCAATTATACATATACTCTTAGCAACCAAGGGAGTAGCTAAGTGGAGATGAGCAGTGTCAAATGACACGTACGGCTCATTTCTTAATTGTAGCCAATAAAGAATATAAAAATCTAACTTTTAAATTTAAATTATGAATTATCTAAGAAATTGACACGTTTGAAATTAAAATCCAATGTCCATATATGATTAGCAACCAATATAAATTTTAATTGCACTTAATTTTATAAGTACAGATAGATCCGTTCCTTATTATATTGATTTATATATGTATAGGAGTTAAATTTAGTTTTTTTCCGTTTCTTTCCCATTTTCGAATCAAATTCAATTATAAAGAAGGTTTGAGAATCAAACGATTTTCTCTACAATATTAGTCGGTTAAGCATACATTTCTTTTTATATAGACAACTATAGATATCTACGAGAGATTTATATAGATTGTAGGAAATGAAGACTCGCCGAAGACAATTATAAATATTTTGCGAGAGAAGTATGTATAAGATTAGACTATATCATTTGTACTACTTAATAATATCTTTACGTTAATTTAAGTTAATTTCAATTTCAATTTCAATTATGACATGGCTAAATCATATTTCTGGCTATACGACTGTTAACAAAAAAAAATCGAAATATATAATATGGGTGTGAGATTTAACCTCATTGAAATGTAACCCCATCATTCCATCAATGAGGTTCGGCAAGTTTGAGCTACAAAGTATGCGTTGTACCTAGTGGATGAGAAAAAACATGCATATATATGTTTTCCCGCAAATAGAACTTCTCGTTGCGCAAGAAAACTGTCATTTTGTGAAAGGATCCAAGAAATAATTTGATCATGGATGGAAATCTTATATTAAATTGTATGGACTTTTTAACCAAATAATGCGACCAGCATGGGAGAAGTCCTTACATACAAAAATATGTTAAGCCAAATATTTGATGATCGAGCAGAAATTAGTTTCCATACTTGGGCGTTCAACCACCACCTACCCTTTTTCCTCTTGGCCAACAAACCATGTTACTGAACAATCAACATAACATTTAACTCTGCTCCTTCTCTCTTGGTAACTTGCACCGGTGTTCTAAGGTATTCCAGAATACCAAAACATCCTAGTTTTGAATCCTTGGATCACTTTATTTCTCTAAAAATAGAGACCACAGAAGTTATTCAACGTTCCAAAATTGGAGAGTTTTGATACTCTAGAGTACTATAGAATTTTCGCAACCGTCTCCATCTATTTCACAGTTCATGCATCGCTACAATCTCATCCTCTAATAAGAGATCATCGACACCCCCACACGCTTTAAAATCCCACACGCTTTCGTTCATACGTAGCATGCTTATAGGGCCTGTGGCCAGAGAGCTGGGAAACAGAGTGAGCAACTTTCTGTCCATATGTTTGCATCCATCACCCATTTTGTAGATCCATACTTGCGCAAATCTAGCTTAGCTTAGCAACCATGACTCCCTGACTACATCCTACCTTGTATTGCTCTCGCTTTCTCTATTAAGAGAGAACTGTAGTACGTGAAGAGGGAGATAATCACGTACACTCATTAAACCAGTGCTACTGGATTCCATATATCTATGACATTGTAGCTACCCCTCTCTCTGTCTCTCACTGTCTCTCTGCCTAGAGCTTTCGGTTTGTGGAAATATGGCTGTAATGGGAAAGACCAGATCGGCTTTAACGTTGTCGGGGAGACTTGTAAACGAGGTCATCAGCTTCATCGTCTTCTCCATTCTCGACCTCGTTGATTTCCTGCTTTGTTTTCTGTACAAAGTTGCAGACTTTTTCTTTGAAGCCGAATGGAAGCCTTGTTACTGCTCATCTTCCAAGGAGGTCATTACGAATAGCGGAAAGATTCTGGTGTCGGAGCAAGGCGAGTCGAAGATCGTGTGCCTCAGCTCCACCAAGCTACACCTTGAGGAGATCTCCGACACACTCTACACACGCCCTTCGCTCTTGTCTGAAGTCTCCAAGCTGACTATGAGAGAGACCAAGAGAGGTACCACGGTTCGGTCCTCATTCACGGTCAACTCCACCATTGTTGAAATGCTTCAGGGAAAGATTGGAGGCCAAATATGTCACCCTATCCCGAGGTGGTCGGATTGCGACTGTAAATTCTGTACTTCTTGGACCTCTTCTTGCAAAGAAACTCTCTTTGTTAAAGCTGAAGGACCCAAAGGTAAATGAGCTAGTATAGCCCTGTTGTTCCAACTACTTTTGTGTAAATGAAGAGTACTAGTGATATCAGTCATAACTCATAAGGTGCTGTTCAGGTTTCCTTCTTCTTTTTTCTCTCTTTTGAATTAACATTTTCATGTTTTGGATACTTACTATGATGCCAGATCATGATGCACGAGAAGACGTGCTATTCATTCATGGGTTTATTTCGTCGTCGGCGTTCTGGACGGAGACATTGTTCCCCAACTTTTCAAGTGCCGCAAAATCAAATTATAGGCTTTTCGCTATTGATCTTTTGGGGTTTGGAAGGAGTCCGAAGCCAGCCGACTCCATGTACACCCTCAGAGAACACTTGGAAATGATTGAACAGTCCACGCTCGAACCTCATAAAGTCAAATCCTTCCACATTGTTGCTCATTCTTTAGGCTGCATTTTAGCCCTCGCCCTCGCCGTTAAACACCCCAACTCCATCAAATCACTCACATTACTTGCTCCGGTACGTAATTCATTAACATTATTTCGTTAAAACAATCTAATGCATTCTTTAGTCATGTTACATTTTTGAGCCGGCTTTGAGCAAATATATTAATGGAATCTAGTATTTTCTTCGATCATTTGTGCTTGTAGCCGTATTTCCCAGTACCAAAAGGAGTACCAGCAACACAACATGTGATGAGGATGGTGGCGCCGAGGCGTGTTTGGCCGGTGATTGCATTTGGTGCATCAATAGCGTGTTGGTACGAGCACATCTCACGGACGGTGTGCCTTCTTATTTGCAAGAACCACCGTTTTGTGGAGTTTCTAACCAAACTTCTGACTAGAAACAGGTAAATTATCTTAATTCATTTCAAGTTTTATAATGATCGACAAAACAAATTACAAGGTACCTAGCGAGTTCACCACCTAATGGAATATAAAGAGTCACACCCACCAAAACCTATTCCAAGCACGTATCATGTTATTCTCGATCATCTGCCATCAATTTTTTACAAGTTTGCAAACTATACTAGTGGACCATTTTCCGCATTCATTAGTGAAATCCCAAGCTACCCATCTACAACCAGTTATTAAACCCACCTTTGTGGTTCTTTTTCGTTGTTGTAGTTGTATAGACCAGTCGATGAGTCATGGTATTAGTTGTGCCACCATAACTACACTATATATCTTCAACTCCCTCTCGATTTAATTGGCACCTTGCAAACACCTAAATTTAAGGCAATAACGTGTAGAAATCTTATTTCTGAGTTGGTGGTTGATTCGGAACTTTATTTTTGTACGTATGAAGTATAGAGATACTTTGTCTGGAGAAGTTTCAGAATACAAAATTATGTAAAGGTCATTTTGTATATGCGTACAAACAGGAATTAACTAAGCTTAAAGAACTAGATGAATAAAAGGGGGGGAAATAGAGTAGAACAGGAAAAGGAAGATTAAAAAGTGAATCTGTCAATTTATAATTTTTCCCTACATGGGTCAACTACTTGCATAACTTGAATGAAAACAGATAGAGACATGCAGATCGATCATTTAATCTTAGAATTCAAATTTCTCTCGTCATTATTATGCTGCCAGATGTTGCTGCAAGGTTGATTATGATACCTATTGATACGTATGCAGAAAAGAGAAGAAAAAAAATGACTTTGATCGTATTTACCATGATCTATTTTTGTTTTGTTCAGAATGAGAACATTCTTGCTTGAAGGATTCTTCTGCCACACGCACAATGCAGCATGGCACACTTTGCACAACATCATATGTGGCACCGCCGGCAAGATGGACTCATACTTGGACACTGTTCGAGACCATCTAAAATGCGACGTGAATGTGTTTCACGGCAGAGACGACGAGCTGATTCCTGTCGAATGCAGCTACAGTGTACAAACTAGGGTTCCTCGTGCTCGCGTTAAGGTGATTGAGAAGAAAGATCACATCACCATTGTTGTTGGGAGACAGAAGGCTTTTGCTATAGAGCTGGAGGCGATTTGGAACAATTCATCACCGAGTGGTTGAAATTTTAAAAATATAGCAAATTAAAAGAGATCGATATATCTTTCTGTGATATGTTTCCGATCATGAGGCATTGAGTCTGTATGTATGTGATGTATTTTTCCTTCTTCTTTTGTTTTTCTTTCTTTCCAAATATAAGAGGACCTAGCTGGAGATAAAGGTACCTGGATTGGCCTGAGAAATACAGAATTGGGAGACAAATTTTCTTCCTCTTCAACGTACTTCAAGGAAGTCTAAGGTTGCCGACCGGGAACTTAGGGGTCGATCAAGAGTACCATGTGAAGATTATTACCGTAGCTAGCTGCGTATTGTTGGGTTGACGACATGCCCTAAAGTTTAAGACCTAAGTCATAAAATTGTCAAGTGTTCTTTTCTTTGGGTCCAATGAAATGTCAAGTTCAAAGATAAAAGACATGTACGTAAATTACATCCCATGCCAGTTCGTGTTGAATCTAGTTTTTCTAGCGACTTTGATCTCCATTTTATTGTATATATACTTACATGAAGATGACTGTAATTTGTAAAAGTTAATTGCTCTCTTCTATCAACGTAGATTGTTATGAATGATCGATTCTTTAAAATAGTATAAAATCTAAATTGAGAAATTGTCATGAATGATACATTCTATAGATGGAGTTGTTTGTGGAAGATAGCTAAACTGACAGAAATGACCAATGCAGTGCTTCCCATTCTCAAACCCCATTATCTTTCCTATATAGGACATTCAGACCCAGTGTGTTTAATTGCCATACCGGATCCAATTAGATTTGCAAACTAAACTGTTGCCGCTTGAGTACTGTGATAGCTGCTGCTCAACTTCCTCCAACTTAATCAGTGAATCCGGCTGTGTATGTATATAGTTCCAGAAGTTCTTTAAGTACTTAAATTGTGTACACAGCTAGCTAATAAGCTCAGAAAATTAGTTGAGAAAACTCCAGGAAGATACTCACTTAAATTGTGTAGGGCAGTGCCAAGATGCTCAAGATGTGTGAGAGGCTTGGCCATATATATGAGATTTGAGAGTGACAGTGTGAATTAGCTTCGATGAATATTGTAGGTGTGAGAGAGTATAGAAGAAGTAAATGCATGGTTTTCCAGTTAGGTAATATCAGCTCAGCATAGTTATGGTTTTGCAGAAAACATCTTCCATAGTCAAAACAAACTGAGAAGAAGAACATGTTTGTAATAATACACACCCAGTAGGACAAGTCTAGCAGGCATTACTACTGCACCATTTCCTTAATTTCTTCTTTGACTTAAGCTGCTCTACTCGGAGACGTGCCCTGTGGCTTGAAATGAACATGACGTTGCCCCCATGAGAGTGAATTCCAGATTTATGGGTAGGACTTGTATGTCTCGACCAACTTTGACTCAAATGACTACATGATGTATGATTTAGCTTACTGCTGGAATGCTGGATCACGAATGGCTTCCCATGCTTAAGTGTGGACAGTGAGCTGGTCTGTAACGTATATAAAACTGAACGATGGTGCAAACGAATAGCAATTTATTTCCACACGGCTGGTATTCAGGCAGTTTGGTGAAAGGAACAACCTACATTGCTTGCTGATCAAAGAAACCCATGAAGAATTATATAATTAATCTACTCCGGCCAGTTTATTTAGTATAATAGTACACGTACCCATATATATAGTCCATTGCTGATGTACTATACGTACGTAGTAATGCTGGGTGTAGCTCAAATCAACTCAGAGACTAGCAATGAAATGGGGATTTATTTAGAAGAGACTTACATTGTCGATTTCGATCTAAAGAACTCCTGGGAAATATTTTAATTACGCGTTCAGAAAGGACATGCACCATACATTTCATACAGTAAACTTTAATTAAGAGAGAGCACGTACATACTCAACAGTCTACAAACATTCAAAGCCTTTTTTATTTATTTATAAAATATAGAATAAAAAATAGACTTAAAATATGAATCCATATTACAGTACGCTTATATATACATAAAACACCTCGAATACTAACAAGATATCCTAAAATAATTATGTAATCAGATATGCATTAGTTAACAAAGAGTACCAGCCTCCTAAAGATTGTTCTATCTTCTTGAGGTAACGGTGGTAAATCGGAAAGAGCAAACAACTTTCTCGGCAAAAATATTTAATCTGGTACTTGGTCTAAAATAGTTTTCTCAATCTGTTGTCAACATTCGTTGACACTTTTTCTCATCCAACCATTAAGGGACAATGTCTATTTGATCATAATTTGCCACCACCTAGGACCGTTAAAACAAAAAACCGATCACCTAAATTGCTCGATATACCTACTACACATGGACTTATTTTCAATAAGAAATAAACAATTAAGCAACTGAGAGCATCCCCAATAGTAAAAAGTTATATTTGTCTAAATGTCAAATTTAATTGCATTGTTTTTGTAGCAGTATCGTTATTTTAAATGTTATGCAAGTTTAAAAAATGAAGAAAACTGAAAAGTGAAAGTGGGAGATGAAAATTATAAGTGACAAATATAACAAGAGATTTAACTATAAGTTATATTTAACTTTTGTGTAGGGTATCTGTTCGAGCCAACTTTTTTTTAATATTTCGTCAAATTATAATTTTATTTTTAAAATAAAATTTCTTTCGAAGATACTCTAATAAAAACAATAAAAAAACAAATTTAACTTGGGCCCAACTACAGTCTGGCCAAATTTAACTTAGACGGTTAGCCCCATGACCGCCTCCTCCATTTCGACCCCGCCGAAGCTCGTCTTCAAAATCTCATCAAGATTAGATCTATGGGAAAATTGTAATTAAATGCAAGAATAGAATGCATAAAATGTTCATTACTAATTGGATCGAGCAATCAAAATTGACATACTTCGTACATTTGGTGCATTTGAATATCACCATATATATATTCCTTCCCTCTTTGACTGTCTTTGTAATAGATCGTTTGATTCGTTCAGATCGTTTGTATTTGTGTCCCCAAAACTCATGTCGTTGTGCTCAGCATGATGCCTTGAAAAATTGTTTCAAACAAGACAAAATTATTTAAATGGTCACTAATTTTTGTCCAAAATGACAGTTTGGTAACTATTGAATGACATATGTCAAAATGGTCACTCGTCTTTTCTCAAAGTATATCAAAATGATCACTCTGTTAACTGAGATGTTGAAATATATGTCTTGTAAGGGGTAAATTTGTTTTTTTATTCGTCAACTTCTTTTACTATGTCTTGTAAGGGGTAAATTTATCTCTCTATTTGTCAACTTCTTTTATTTACAATAATGTCATTATTACTCTCTCTTCTTTTATTTACAATAATGTCATTATTACTCTCTCTCTCTCTCTCTCTCTCTCTCTCTCTCTCTCTCTCTCTCTCTCTCTCTCTCTCTCTCTCTCTCTCTTCATTATCAAAGAACAGTAGTAACAGTGCTGCAGTGGTATCCTGACTCCGGCATTGCACCTTTGCCTCGACCTCGTGGCATCCCACTATCGTCGTCATCGCCGTTGATGCCTCATCCTTGCCATCTTTGGCGCTCGTCGCCTTGTGAATCTCTCATCAGAGGATCTGGTCGCATATTACCTATGTCGTCGAACTCAAGATCTCAACGCGCTGGCTCCATTCTAGCCATGAATCGTCGCCGCACCTCCATCCTCCCCTCGCTTGACCTCACCGGAGCCAACCCCAACTCTACCTCAACCATTGTGACTCCTCATTTGTAAACTCCCCCTTCCCGCTCACTCTCTTCTGCCACCAATGTCCCTTCCTCCATCTCACCCGAGTATGTCAGAACCCTAGAAATTAGAATATGGGTAAATTTGGGGGGTTTGCTTTTAATTTCAAATTTAGTACTGATCAGTTGGAAGATGATACAGCATGCATTGATTTGGAGTCGTTGATTGCAATCGGTCAATCTAATGGAAACCATGACTTTGTTCGCAGTGTGCTTGAGCTTCATATTAATGATCAACGCTTTGAGGACTCAAAAGAAATGGAGCATGACAGTGTATTGTGTTAACTTTTCTTTCTGCTATCAATATTCTAGGCATATGTGTAAACCTTCAAATATGTTGTTTGTTGTATATGGGAAGAGAAATTGCAACTTTGTTGTCATATCGAAGTAATTATACTTTGTAAAAATTCCACCATCCTATGGTAGAGACTGGGCTTTTGATCTTCAACGCTGGCGTGCTTCGAACTGGTGCATCCCATGGCTGGGTGTGAGATAGGATCTGGTAGCATCCTACCTCCGCTGATGAACTTGAGATTTAGTCGCACGCTCCTCAGCCTATCTTGTGCGCCGCCGCGAGATTGCCACCACCCACGCCTCACGCTTTCCCTGACTCGATTTTCAATTTATTTATTTTTTGCCAAATGAAGATAAAAAGACAAAAACATCCTTACAAATAAATAGAATATTCTTTTTTAACAGACGTTTGAGCTTGAATGACCAATTTGAGAATGAAACATTAGCAGGAGTGACCATTTTGATATATGTCATTTGATAGTTACCAAAATGTCATTTTAGGCAAAGATTAGTGACCATTTATGTAATTTTTCCAAGAAAAAGAAACTAACAAATATAAAAAGACGTTAATACCCCTAAAAAGTAACAGAATATTCTTTAATTAACAGACGTTTAAGAACGAGCGACCAATTTGATAGTAAATATCAAGATAGTGACCATTTTGACATATGTCATTCGATAGTTACCAAACTGTCGTTTTGGACAAATATTAGTGACTATTTATGTAATTTTTCCCTGAAACAATAGCGTATTGTGACTATTGTCACATTCCACTTTAATCAATTCATTTGAGGCCTCAAATATTCATGTCTTTATTAGCCTTTGTTCAATTTGTTGGTACATTTGATTGGAAATATGAGAAATTTGACTTCCTTATTCGAGGCCTCAATTATTCATGATGTTTTTTTACTTTTAGTATTTTACTTTCACTACCTTGATAAGTTTGAGCAGGATAGGTATTGCTCAAGGGGGGAGTTCAAGGTAAGGAAGGGCAATTGCCCTCCCTTGATTTTTGTAGTTTATACGTTTTTTTTAGAGAAACGCTAATTGCATTAAATGAAAATCAAGTATAATCAGAACAATAAATGTGTCGAAAATAAAAGTATACATAGAAAGGATAATAATTCTGATAATGATATGCTAAAACTAGAACTGGAGTTCCTTCATTCGCCGGGTAAATTGGTTCTGGGCCGTGAATCATACAATGACTTATGAATAGTCATGCTATATTTAATAGCCGATCATTCACGGAGAATTCACCTCCACAACGTACCTCCTCGGTCACCAATCTCACATCGTGTGTCGCTAAAAGTACACCTCGGACGGGGCAAAGAATCCTTGCAACGAATGCATAATCAGAAAAACGTGTTATCCAATTCCTAAGAAACATACCAAAATCAGCCAAGCCATTTAGATTAACTAAGTCACCTAGGTCCCACACACAAAATCCAGAGAATTTAACCGGTGGGACAAATCTTTGAGCAAAACCCAAATCTTTGAGTAAAGTCCACAAAATCCACCTGGCCCAAAGAGAAGCCCCGGTTTGTGGGCCTTTCAGCAACCTTGGCCCCAAAGGAAGAAGTTGAATGGGTCTAGGGAGCCCGGACCCAGCCAGGTAACCTGAACTGAAAACCCGATCAGGATTGTCGAATAGATCCACCGCTAGCTTGCTGCTAACAAAGTCAATGCTCTTCATCGATCGGCCAACCCACACCGCGGTTGGAGGCCAGGGCCGCTATGGGAGCAAGAATTTTAGGGTTCGAACTTGACACTATGAAATGTGATCAAAGATCGAGCATGGAACGAGGACATTAGAAATTAAGTCTTCGAAGAATGTCTTGAAGATCCATGTCGGTTCCAGAAGTGAGGATCGAGGTTGGAGCTTCGAACCTCGATAAAGAATCTCGAAGTTCGAAGTGAGTCTCGAACTTCGAGTAGCGATGATCCATAGCGAGAATTGAATGGATCATTGGGCTGGAAGCAAAGCTTGAGTTCTAAAGGCCCAGGGGATAGTTCGAATATGTCCAAAGGGAGGCCACAAACCCAAAGGAACCCAAAATAAGAGGTAGTGGAGTGAGTAAAGAGTAATCCTAGGGACATGCCACCGAAATAGGAGGCGGTTACTGGACATGGCTGAGCTTCAAGGATCGAAGCTCAGTGCAGGAACTTCGAAGTCCAGCCACTACGTTAGTGGACATAATGGCTCCTATTTTGGTAGGATTCTGATTGTATAAATACATGAATATGGTAAGATTTTCTAGTTGGATGATATACCTACATGCTTGCATTAAACTCTCACTTACTTGAGCAACTCTCACTTACTTGAGCATCAGAGAGTCTTTTGCAGATAAACCCCCCCCCCCTAATTGTTCAAACGCAATTCGACCATCTCATTGTCATCTTCGAGCTGTCGTCAGAGGGGACATCGGTTTGATCGTTGGAGAAAACTTTGTGGAGCTTCGAATCACGTTTGGATTTTTTGTGTAACCACAACTAGGCACTGTCTGTGGGAAGCAATGGCAAACAATATCCCGGACAACGACGACGAGGTGTTGCACCACAATGATGGCAACCGAGCTGAAGATGATCCAGAAGAAGGTGATCTAGAAGACGGTGAAGTCGAGGAAAGAGCTGAAAGAAGGCGAAGGGAGAAGAGACCTATCTCCGAAGTTCAGGTGGTAAGGGAGAACGGAGGTTCGAGTCGCCACAGCGGAGGACTGACAAACCGGGAGATAAAGGAGCTCTAAGCTGAATTAGCTCGCTTTAGAAAAGACAAGCGAGCCAAAAAGAAGCGCACAACTAGGTTGAAGAGGAGCCGATCACCATCGCCAGAGGATGAATCCCCACTTGATGAAGAAAATACGTCAGAGGAGGAAAACCTGGCAGAAGATGGCAGTGAAATGGACAATGACTATGTGCCACCTTTGAGAGGCGGTGACTTGAAGGACTATGTGACAAAGGCAATGAAAGAAGCTCGAGGCCATGCGATATTGCGGCCAAGATTTTGTGAGGAATCACAGATTCACCTTTCACTGATGCCATATTAGAGGTTGAGAAGCCGAGACGATTTTCCATCCCGGCATTCACAAAGTTCACTGGAACCTCTAACCCGGAGGACCACATTAAGGAGTACACTAAAGCAATGAGGATCAAGACCACCAATCAGAATCTAATGTGCAAGCTATTCCCGACCAGCCTCTCCAGGCCAGCTGCGAAATGGTTCTAAGGACTAAACCCTGGATCAATATCAAGGCTTCGAGAAGTTAACGCGATTGTTTATCGCGCAATACTTCTACAACAAAAGAGAGAGAAATGACTTCTCCACCTTGTTTAGCATCAAGCAAAAACCAAGAGAATCTTGAGAAGTACTTCGAGAGAAATAGAGATGAGATGGCTGCAACAAAGACTAACTCGAAGATTGCGGTCATTGCATTCCAAGAAGGATTACTTTAAGGATCACTACTGTTCGAAAAGCTAGTAAACTACCAGAATAACTGCTTTAGGCAACGATCTCAAATCGTTGCCTAAAGTTAGAAAATCGTTGCCTATAAGTATAGGCAACGAAAATTCGTTGCCTATACCGTCGTTGCCTTTTCATCGTTGACTATACTATAGGCAACGAAAAACCAAACCCATTCGTTGCCTATAGTTCAGGGTTTAGGGGTTAGGGTTTTCAACTATACGCAACGACTAGGGTAAATCGTTGCCTATAGTGAAACTATAGGCAACGACTTCTTCGTTGCCTAAAACCCACCGACAGGTCAACTTTGACCACCTTTCAAACTATAGGCAACGACGACCTCGTTGCCTATACTGAAGAATTTCGTTTCCTATAATTAAGAATTTCGTTGCCTATAGTCAAGAACGTCGTTGCCTATAGTTTGAATTGTTGTATTTCTGGCAAACTATATGCAACGAAATTGGTCCATTTCGTTGCCTATAGTTTGTGTAATTTTTTAAAAAAATACTTGATTCTGGATTGGGCCCAATTCCAGAATCTGCAACATTTACATGAGTTCAAACCACAAGAGCGTACACATTCCAACCTAAATCAAAAACTAGCTACGTGCTACTGATCAAAGTTAACACAATTGAGGAACTCCTCGTGTGAACCCTCCTGGTGCTGCTGGTCGTCACCCCCGTAAAACTGATGAAGTTGCGGCTGCTCGTCACCCCCGTAAAACTGATGCTGCGGCGGCGGCTGCTCGGCACCCCCAAAAAACTGATGCTGCTGCGGCGGCTGCTGGTGGTCCCCATATAACGGCGGCTGCTGGTGACCCCCAAAATACTGCGGCTGTGTTGTAGGCGTGAACAGATTTGGCTGAGTCTGTGGGTGCGGCTGCGAAGCCCCCCGAGGTTGCTGAGATTGATATAATGCCCACATTTGGTCGTGCTACTCCTTCTCACGGGCTATTTCCTGCTCCATGGCTTCCCCGGCACGCCTCATCTCCTCCAACTCCTCCTGCTGCCTCCGAATCTGCTCCTCCTGCCTCCGAATCTGCTCTTGTAGGCCGGACGACCTAGAACTGCTGGACCCGCTGGAGAATTCTGGAGTCATCTTCAAGACTCCATTTCCTCTGTAACCCATCCCCTTGGCCCAAAACTTGTTCTTTCCAACGGGAATCGCATCTGACACGCACCTCGCCGCATTAATGGGCGTCATGTGGTCAACCTGAGATGCATACTGGGTCACCTCCTCCTCCGTGCACCCCTGATGCAGCTCTCGAGCTACTTTAGCACGCACCTTCGGGATCGACTCAACCAATCTCTCCTAATAGACAATGCAAAATCGGTGACGCATTAATAATTGAGTAAAATACAAGAATTAATTAAACATGAGATGTATCAAATATGGACAAATATTTATTAGATACTTACAACATATTCAGGGTTGTTCGGATACCCATGTCGGATGGAATACACGAGAGGATCGGTCTGTGGTTCCAACCTTGCCCCACGTCGAGTCCATCTCTCATACGTTCGGGAACCGCAATGATGTGGGTTCACGTTCTGCGCTCGGTTTTTAGCATTTTCTTTCGAAATGTGCTTGTAGAATGAGAAAATGTGCACAATTATTAGCCAATTATATATATAGCATAAATTAGAGAATATCCTCGCAACATTAATTTTTGATTAAAATCCAACCCATTTATTTTTCACATATTTAGTCCTCTGACCTAGAATTGTTTCCTTTAATTTCTAGGTTTTTTCATGTTATTCTGCAGGGAAATAATTTAATCTTTGTTATTTTTGGTTTTAATTTCTAGCCTCTCAATCACTAATACAGTTCACTATCTTTACTTCGTATAAACAATGTAAGTTGTATAATTTAATTTACCTACACAATATATTAGAGATTTACCTACATATTAAATTAATAACATAGATAGAGATTTACCTACTACCTCTTGCGTATATAAAATAATATATCATAAAATGTAGGTAAATTAATAATAATAATAATATTAGTTTAGATTTAGGTACGCAAATCAATTCATGTGCATACCACAAGCTTGGGATGCTTCCAGTGGGCTATAAGCCAGTTCCACTCGTACTCCCGGTATCTGAACTCACTTGGAGTGCCATTTCGGCCTTTATCTATGTTCTGCTGCCAGAACGTCTTCAAGTGGGACTTCCACTCTCGATACCTATATTGATGCAACAAAAATATCATATAACCAACACTTTATATTCACAAATCTAACGTATTCAGGATACTTAGCCTTATATAAATCCAAAATCACATCACCTAGACGCGAGCTTTCGTTCACACCACCCCCCGGGCTGCTTCAGCCGATCGTCAATAATAAACCATTGCTGCAATACACATATACATAATTAGCCTCATAAATATGTATGTTTGGTGGCTTATAATAATAAGAACGTCTATTTTTATGACAAATTAATGTAAATTTAACTCACCGACAGTGCATTATGCACTCGGGCCTTCACTTGAGCATCAACTGAACCCCACGAGTCCCACAACATCGGGACGAAATCACGTATGACAAATCCTGCTTGGCTAGCATACATCCCTTTGTCAGAATACTCGATAGCCGAGCCATCATCCTCATAATCAATATGAGCCCGATTGTCACCAACTCGATCTTCAATACCCTTCCCGCTTGTGGTACCTCTGCTCGGTTTAGCTTTAGGGTTGACGACGGTGCCTAAGACACGGTACAAAAGAAGGAAATTAATAAATATAACCTAATTTAATGTACTGTATCTACTAAAAGAACATAAACTTACCATTCTCGTAAGTGAGCTGGCCCTTAACCCTCACACTCAACAGAGGTTGAGAGAACGGCTCATATGTGTATGCTTCCTCAGGCGTCGTGAACGGGTCCTCATCATATATGGCCACGTTGTTAGGGTCGAGCTGAGGTATCTTCGGAATAACCGTAGGGAAGAACAAGTCCCTGGGCGGGCATAAGTGCACAGAATCCGTGCGGGATGCACTGCCGGATGGCCCAGATGATCCGGAATTAGGTTGTGGCGTCGCCGGATTGGAGGGAAGAGGTGGCATACGCGGTGGGTCCTGCTGGTTTGGCCATAGTACCCTCGTACTATTTGGGCGTTCCCTGCTGACTGAGTGACGACCGTCGACGGTGGTGGAGTTTCGACTGCTGTTGCGGGAGGGTCGTTCATGAGACACCGAGTGACGTGGACCTTGGGGATCCTGGGATGCTGTGTATAGTTGGAGGTGACAATTGGAATGTACATAGACGGTCTCAAGACTGTCCGGTACGGTGCTTCCAGAACTCTGACCAACGGACCTAGACCCACTCCTGGGTCCTTGAGGGTTCAACCCGGAGGACATTTGAGGTGTCGCTCCTTGAGGTGACGAGGAGGAAGCTCCTTTCTGTTTCCCACTTTTCCCGGGAATCAATCTTTTGAACACGAACATTTTTATTAATGTCTGCAACAAAATAACATAATGAATAGCTTACAATTGAGGCAACACTAACCTAAATTTAAATTTTGTCTAACTAAAATGAACAACCCAAACTAAAATCACACTTATTCCCAATTCTAATTACCTAAACTAAATAACCAAACTAAAATCACACTTATTCCCAATTCTAATTACATAAACTAAATAACCAAACTAAATCCTCTAATCCACAATATAATCCCAACCTAATTAAATCAACAATCCAACATAACATAACCTTACCAAAATCCAACCTAAATAAAACCTAAATTCAACAATACAAACTAAATAACAACACAAATCCAACTAAAATCAACCTAACCTAAATCCAACACAAATCCAACACAAATCCAACACAAATCCAACTAAAATCAACCTAACAAAGCACCCAACAGAAATCCAACACAACCTAACCTAAATCACAACACAAATCTAACACAAATCCAACTAAAATCAACCTAAATCACGTTGTTTATATATTCAAGTAAGGAGAGAGGGAGAGAATGCGAACCGTACTATTCGGGCGAGGGCAGAAATCCGGCGAGAGTTGTGTGGGCAGTCTTTCGAATCGTTGCGGCGGCGCTGGTCGCGACTGGGGGATTTATTCCACCTAGTATAGGCAACGAATAACAGAATCGTTGCCTATACTTTAGGCAACGAGGAGTACTTATAGGCAACGAGTCTGTCCTTGCCTTAACTTTAGGCAACGAGATGTATCCTTTAGGCAACGATTTGTGTCGTTGCCTATACTATAGGCAACAAAATCATTATTAAAGGCAACGAAATTGTCGTTGCCTATACTATAGGCAACGAAATCATTATTATAGGCAACGAACTTCAATTTATAAGCAACGAAATTCACATGTTTTCCACAACATACATGAAAATAACCGTTAAACTAATCCAGAAAATTATACAAGTAAACTTCGATTCGATCACCACATATATACATTTAGGAGTTAATCAACTCAATACAAGCTCGAAGACTATACTCAATTACATCTCTAACTAAGGCTGATAATCAGAATCTGAATCATCGCTAGAGTCTGACGCGGTTTGATAGTTGAAGTCTGGTAATAGGTGTCGCTCCTCGTCCTCGTCACTCGAGTCTTCATCAAAGTCATTTGGATTAACATTTAGAAGTGCTGCTCCAGAATTTTGAACCACAATACCAGGTCGAACATTATTAAGGCGAATTGTATCGGATTCCGGAATGTCAATTCCATTTCCCTCTTGGTATGCTGCAACTTCTTCGTCATCTTCATTCTCACCAAGTGTGGCAGCACTGTACACATTCCTAGCTTGCACATGGTTTACTACTTTCCACGGGGGTCTGTTCATAAGATCGTCAAGGTAAAACACTTGTTTGACCGATGTGGCAAGAACGAAAGGATCCTCCTCATACCAGCTTGTGGCAGTATTCACGGAAATGTATCCATACTGATCGATGCGAACGTTCTCCGGACGAGTATCAAACCATCTGCACTTAAACAAGTAAACTTTCATGCGTTCACCATACATGAGTTCAACCACTGAATGGAGTACACCGTAGTAGTCAGGGTCGTTATCCCCACCATGCACCATTACCCCACAATTCTGTGTCTTCACCCTGTTGTCTCTTTCTTGACACATAAATTTCACGTCATTGACCCTACACATCGCGTAAACTTTTGATGATATAGGTTTCATAGCCAAGATCCTCAATGCGTGTGACCATTGTGGGTAACCATCATCTTCTACATAGTTCATCTGAAACAAATAACCGTCAACATTAGATACGACATTTCATATAAATAACCGTCACAATTTGCTTTTACACGTCATATATATTATGACTAAATGAATATATACTCACCCATGTGCCAAAAAAATTTGCAAAGGTCCGGTTGTGGTACGCAACATCCCCGCGAACCTGTGGACTTCCAAGGTGTGTGTCTTTCCAATATTTAACTTCTTGACAATTAATGAGTACACACCAGTGTGCAATGTCTAACTCATATGGTGTCAACTCCCACTCCCCGTGCAACCTACTCTGTGGGTAAACATCATTAGAGACTACAGAAAGGTTGAACTGGGGTTCATCTACTGACATATTCGAATGTGGGTCCTCAAGCGCTCCCAAATACATTTTGACGTACGTTACGCACTCGTGTGCAAGATATGCTTCGGCGATACACCCTTCAGGTGCAGATGTATTATGTACATACCCTTTGTAGTCTCCCAGTTGTCTACAAAGATGAAAACAGCTTGTTATTATTGTTGCAGAACAAGAATAAATTAATATATAAAGACTTAATTAGCAAACATCATACAAATGCAAGGTATATACCTCTCCATTGGATACATCCAAGTGTAGTGAACGGGACTGGTGAGCATCAATTGCTCGGGAAGATGCATCATCAAGTGAGGCATGATGTCGAAGAAATTTGGGGGGAAAATCCTCTCCAACTTGCACATGATAAAAATGATGTCCTTTCGCATTTCTTCGAGGTCTGACATTTTCACTTCTCTGGTGCATAACTTTTGAAAGAACCTTGACAGCGCCACTAACGGCTCTACCACCTCATCATCAAAGTACCCTCGAATCATAATAGGGAAGAGGCGTTGAAGTAGTACATGGCAGTCATGACTCTTTAATCCATAAATCTTATTGTCCCTGTAGTTAACACACCGACTTATATTTCCAGCAAACCCATAAGGATACTGGACGTTAGCCATCCACACAAAAATTTCATGCTTCTCGTCACGCGTGACCGTGTAAGGAGCTTGGGGCATCTTTCTCCCCTTCTTTTTCAACCACAGATGTTCCCGCAGTTTCATTTTTTCCAAATCAACGCGAGCTTTAGGGCCATCTTTGGTTTTACCTTGCCAATTTAGAACAGTGCCCACCACACTTTCACACACATTCTTCTCTATGTGCATGACATCTAGATAGTTCCTGATAGGCAACATCCGCCAGTACGAGAGTTCCCAGAAGATGCTCTTGTGTGTCCAGAACTTATACCTGTCGGGTATCTTCGGTATAGTCGCAACAACCTCAGGATGATTGCTCAATGGCCCAAAATTATACTCATTCAGGACTTCTAAGATTTCATCTCCAGTCCATCCCATGGGTTGCAGACCTTCTTCTACAGTGCCGTCAAAAGCCTGGGCGTCCTGGCGAAATGGGTGATGTCGTGGAAGCCAACATCGGTGACGCATATGGATAATCTTCGAGCAATGAGCTTGTCCAAACATGGCAGTCATGCACTCTGGACAGGCCCTGTACCCCTTGGTTGGGTTTCCCGACAACATCCCTCGACCTGGAAAATCACTGATTGTGCCCACAAGCATAGCACGCATTCGGAACATCTCATTTTTAAACCTGTCGTAAGTGGGATGACCAACTGTACTCAAGTGCTGAAGCTCCATAATCAATGGCCTCATGTACACATCCAGACACTTTCCTGGATAACCCGGCCCTGGAATCAACAGAGTCAGCATATTATATTCTTTCTTCATGCACATCCACGGAGGAAGGTTGTACGGTACCAATATAACGGGCCATATGCTGTACTTCTGACTCATGTTGCCGAAGGGGTTGAATCCGTCAGTCGATAGCCCCAGCCAAACATTTCGGACTTCAGCTGCAAAATCAGAAAACACATTCACCAGGTGCTTCCAAGCCTGACCATCAGCAGGGTGTCTAAGGATATCATCGTCAGGCGAAGTCCTCTCAGTCCACCATCTCATAGCTTTCGCCGTGAATGCACACATGAACAACCTTTCCAGCCTATCAATAAGTGGGAAATACCGAAGTATCTTCACTGCTTTCTTGTTTCCTGCAGGAGTGTACTTCCACCTTTCTGTACCACACACCGGACAGTAATCAAGCTTTGATAGATCCTTCCCGTCATCGTCTACACCCCAAAAGAGAACGCAATCATACATGCATGCGTGAATCTTGGTGTAGGAAAGTCCAAGATCTTTGAGGACATGTCGTATCTTACGATGAGTGGGGGGAAGACGATGACCGGGGGGCAGCAGATCACCAGTCAACTGAAGCCACCTATCGACCGCTGCCACGGTGCTCTTGGTCTCCACTTTTAGCTGCATCACTGCCATCACACTTTCAAGGACTGTCTTAGGACATCCGTGGTACAACGGAGTTTGATGCATCTGAATCAGGTTGTGGTACTTGTCCATACCACGTGTGTTGACATAAACTCTAGGTAATGGCTGGACTGGCTCAATGTGAGGGAAATTCTCAACTTCTGGAGGAACATATACGGGTGCTTGAGAATCATGAAATACACCGCTCTCATGAGGAAACATATCGTCGATGAACCTCCTGGTGGGATCATAATTGGATGAACTCGCAGTATCAGCAAATTGTCCATGATCATGCGGATCGGCTGCTGATGCTTCACCGTGATAAATCCAACGGGTGTACTTATTCCAAAATCCGTTTCTATGAAGGTGTCGCTCAACTGTAGCAATGGGACAACGATTGCCGCGACACCGACATTGTTTACATGGACAATAATGCACTGGCAACTCTCCACAATTAGCCGCCACAAATTCCAGAAATCTCCTAATTCCCTGCCCATATCTTGCATCAGTTTTATCCAACCTCATCCAACTCTTGTCCATCCTGAAATGCACTGGCGATTCCAGAACGTTTCAGATTTTTCCACCGATTTTGATTTGAATGGAGGAGCTGCTGGCTAGATCTGATATAATAATAATTATAGGCAACGAAATAGTAATTCGTTGCCTATATTGTTTTTCGTTGCCTATTAAACTATAGGCAACGATTTTTTCGTTGCCTATAACCATACTTTAGGCAACGATTTGAATAGGCAACGATTTTTTTCGTTGCCTATAAACCAGACATTAGGCAACGATTTGACTTCTACAGGCAACGAACTCGTTGCCTATAGTTCACAATAGGCAACGAAAACCCTTGTCGTTGCCTATTGTGAACTATAGGCAACGAATTTACCAGCTCGTTGCGCGTTGTTTTAAAATTCGTTGCCTAAACTGTTTATGTTGGTAGTGAAAGAAGGTTCCAAGGACTATGGAACATATCTTAGATCTCATATAGGGTAAAATTCATCTTGAAAAGATCAAAGGAACTCGAAAAGGTTGGGTCTCCGCCAACATCGAAGTCAAATTTGGAGCTTCGAAATCTGCGGAAGTTTGAGATCGATGGTCAAAGCCAACTTTAAACCCTGAGGATCGAAAAGATAGGAGAAAGCCCTCTCTGTAGTGGTTCACCATCAGCCCGGCGACCATATTCTATAAGCACGAGAAGGATGGGATATTCAAGAAGCCACCGCCGCAAGCCGAAGCTAAGGATCCCAATTAGAAGAAACAATATTGTTCGTACCACCAAGACTAGGGGCACAACCTTCGGAGGTGTGAAGCATTAAAACTAGCTATCCTGGAACCATGGGCCAGGGAAAGTTGCAACAATACAAGGTAGGGAATACCAGTGGGGATCAAGAGCAAAAAGCGGTAGACGAAGACCTTCCGGTGCGAGAGATATTGGCAATATACGGCAGTCCATTCATAAAAGAGGAGGACGAGAGACGAATAAGAAGTAAAACCCGACAAGCAGAAAAAATCAGAAGGGTATGCTTCTCCCAAAGGAGAGAGATCTCCGAAGAGAAGGGGAATGAAAGCCCATCAATCTGCTTCTCACCTAAGGATGATTCAACTCCCTCATCGAGACGCATTAGTAATCTCAACTAGGATCGACAACTGCATGGTGAGAAACGTAATGATCGTCGCGGGAAGTAACGTTGACATCTTGTACTTCGAGGCATTTCACAAGCTCGGCATCGATTCAAATTTTGTCAAAATGAGCAAATCACCAGTGATGGCCTTTGATAGCGCCGAGACTTGGCCTTATGGGGAAATCACCCTCCGGGTGACCACGACTGGCAAAAAGGTAGATGTGAACTTCATTATCATAGATAAGCACTCGGCTTACAACGCCATGCTTGGAAGAGACAGGCTGCACCACATGAAAGTAGAAGCTTCGACGAGATATCAAGTTTTGAAGTTTATCTCGAAGGATAGAGGCGGTGCAGTCTCAGTACGTGGGACCAAACGCTATCAAAAATCTTGTACATCATGGAAATCAAGAAGAAGTTCGACATAGCACCCTCTAGCTCGAAGCTCATAGACCCAAAGGCACTTACCAAGAGGCAAATAAAACTCGAAGCTGCATGTCAGAGCTCGAAATCTAACAACAAGGAATAGTTCGACTCGAAAATGAAGATCGAGGAGGACAAAAATTATCAAATAGCCATTAAAGAAGGGTCCATCAGACAAAGGAAATGAGGATAAGGTCGAATATGAGGCAACACCAACCTTAGAAGAGGTTCAAAAAGTGTCCCTTAACAATGATCCGAAGAAGAAAGTTTTGATAGGAGCCCTCGACACTGAAGAGGAAGTTCGAAACCTAGTCGACTTCCTAACCGAGCATATGGATGTGTTCGCATGGTCACTGAAAGGACCCAACCCCAATTTAGTTTCCTAAACCGGAATCAAACCCTTCTGAAAACACGAACCAACAAAAACCATCAAAATTTCGGCAGAGTAACGCTACTAACGTGGAATTGCCATTAACCTACACCCAGAAAATACACTTCATCCTATGCCACAAAAGCCAAACCATGGGCACCAATCACACCCGAATTTCTCAATATCATAACAATAACAATAAACGGTAAACATAACTGTACTTATAGGAAATCCGGGAAAAACCACATAAAAATATGTATCAGTAACGTATCAGAGCGACCTCTAGTGTTCATAAACAAAATATACAACAGTAGGCAAAACAAGAAACCTACTAGGAAAAGAAAGGTAGCTCGAACGACTAGCCTCCGACCGCGACGTGAGACACCAGAATCCGAACTGCAAACTGGGCATGAAAACTGAAAAGCCCAGGGGAAAGACATATAAACCGTTAGAGTGAGTGGACGAAAATAAATGTCTCTCGCCGAATAATATATGTTATAAAAACATATGCGAGTCAAAATGAATGAATATGATATAGTACACGAAGTGAACCCAAACTCCTCCAGCGTACAGAGCATGCATAGAAAAATCTCATGGGGTCACTCATGGACACATCCGTGCTAGTACAGTCTGAATCACGGAATCCCAGACCCACACGTGATTCTAGCCAGAAAGGCCTCAGGTCAGGGTATATGTTCCCACCCGAAAATACATAGGCACAAGGAACAGAGATCTGTACCCACCCGGAAATACATCGGCACACGGTACAGTTCCGCCCTGGTAGACATCCTCGGGGATCAGCCGGGATGCAAGTGTATCGATACAACCACATATACTAAGGTTGTACTCTGTGTAAATCAAATCATAAATAGTTTCATGCATACGTATAAAGCATAATATAAATGCATAATCGTAAAGCACATGCTCGTATAAGTCATAATCACAAATGTATGCTCATGCTTGTAAAATGTAATATAAAGACTCGCAATCGATCAGTGAAAAGAAAGGTCAACTCACAGACAAGCACAGCGCGCAAACGCACTAATCCCAAGATCTGGCGGAAGATCCCTCGCCCAAAGTACGATCTCGATCCCTTGAATAGTCACAAAATATAACTGATCAAAATCAGAATTCACTACTCTGTACCATACCTCGGAAACCAACCATTTCCAGAAACATATAACTAGATACAAAATAATCGACTTAAACTCCCGAAATCTCCACACAAACCCTCAACTAAAAATCCGGCACTCAAATCATCTCGAAAACCTCACGACTGCGCTCGGAGTACGAAAACGAGTAAAATGACATAAAACTCATTAAATTCCAAAAATTCAACTCCCTCGCCGGAGCGCCGTCGTTGACCGCCGGCGGCGCGGCGTCAACGGTGACGGATCCCGGCCAAAATTTTCTGGCTCCGTGCCCAGTATCACTACTGGAGGAGAGAATCGGGCCGACGTAGTTACATTTCTACTTCGCTCCGATTTTCAATGAGGCGACGTATATTGTCTTTGATAAAAAGTACGTCGCTTCAACAAACTGAGGCGACGTAGATTGATCTTAGTCGCTTCAATAAAATAAGGCGACTACTTTTTCATTCGAAGCGACCAAATTAATCTTCGTCGCTTCGAATAAAATCTAGACGACGTAGATTGAGCAATATACGTCGCCTCGATTTTATTCGAAGCGACGAAGATTAATTTGGTCGCTTCGAAGAAAATCGAGGCGACGTAGATTGCTCAATCTACGTCGCCTCGTTTTTTTTAATCTGGATCTACTCTTCTTCTTAAAGTCAAACCGTTCATAAAGTTAGAATTTTAGAAAAATAGTTCATTCGCGTTCTGGAGCTGTTCTTGGGCGATTTTGAGAGAAATTTGAGGAAATTGAGAAAGAAGGTTGTTCTTGCCATTGATTTGATTCTTGAGTAAGGTTAGTTTGATTTGTATCTCTTTAACCCTCTTTATGACCATAATATGTTAAATTAGAAGTGAAATTGAAGTTTTGGTGAAATGTTTGAAGTTGAATTGAATTTGGTGTTATGTTGTAGTTTTAGTGTTTGAATCATTGAATTGTGGTAAATCATGTTATGGGTTCATGAATAATGTTTGAAATTTGGTTAAGTTTAGTGAAATTTATTGATGATTAGAAGTGAAATTGAAGTTTTGGTGAAATGTTTGAAGTTGAATTGAATTTGGTGTTATGTTGTAGTTTTAGTGTTTGAATCATTGAATTGTGATAAATCATGTTATGGGTTCATGATTAATGTTTGAAATTTGGTTAAATTTAGTGAAATTAATTGATGATTAGTGTAGATTAGGTGTATTCGAGCCTTAATTAGTAGTGTTATTAGTGTTAATCATGAAATCGAGCGTATGGCTATATATAATTGTGGTGTTTATCAACTTAGAACTCCCGTTTGAGAATCAAAAACTCATCTAGTTGATCGAGTTGAGTTGTTGATTCTCGAATTGTCCCATTTTTGGACACTTTAGGTGAACATGACTTTGTTGATCCTTTTGCTATTCGTGTGATTTCAGTTTCAGTTTTGGGATATGGTTTCGACAGTGTCTCCTTTCAATGTTCCCCGAGTGCAAATTAGATTGTTTAGATATGTGTGCACTCGGGGAACTGTAGGGAGATGCTGCCGAAATTTCCCTAAACTAGAGCTGAAACGCATGGGTGCAAAAGCGTTGACAAATGTCGTGTTCCCCTGAAGGGGATAGGACCCAACCCGGAGGCATAAGGCGAAGAAGTGTGGAGTTTTGGTTTAATCGCAACTGTGGCGTGGTAACTTTGTTCATATTGATTGTTTATGTTGACAGGAAACATGGACGGACACCCAGACAAAACTTGGATGACATATCATCGTGCTGATCCAAGGTACATCACAGGCATATTCGAGTTCATGAATTTTGCCCGGCGACATAGTAACGGAGCCGATTATTACTTCTGCCCGTGCAAACGTTGTAAGAACGGTTTGTTCAAGGTTACTATGGATGTCATGTATCATCACTTATCACACAGTGGTTTGAGTCCGGATTATACTGTCTGACACCTTCACGGGGAAGTTTCTGCTGAACCGACAATGCTCAGTCAATGAAAACAGTGGCTTCAAGACAGAGTCGGTCCTTCTAGTGGTGCCGGTCCTTCAGTGAACCCGCAGTTGGAGATTCTACATGATGCATATCCCTATTATCCTGGATACCATGCAGATGCACCCCAACAATTAGTGGAAGATAATTCGGGCATGAACTTCAATGACATGGTAGACGATGATTATGAAAAGTACGATAGATTATTGAAGGAGTCACAGACCCCATTATATGAAGGCAGTGAGGAAACTGTTTTGAGTGCCATATTAGATGCAATGGAAATGAAAAATGAAAATGGATGGTCGGACACAAGTGTTGACTCTTTATGTATTTACATTAATAAACTTCCTCCTAAAGGGAACACATTCCCCTGTTCATACTCGAGAATAAAAAAAAATCTTGAGTGATCTTTCACTGGGTTACGAAAGAATTGATGCGTGTGAGTTTAACTGTGTGTTGTTCAGGGGGGCGCTTGTAAACGAGAGGATTTGTCCAGTGTGTTATTCTGAAAGATATAAGCCATATACGAATGATATTCCCAAAAAAATAATTTGTAACTTCCCTCTAACACCAAGGTTGAAGCGTTTGTTTATGTCCCCACACACTGCCAAGCATATGCGATGGCTAGGGGAGCGGATATGCGTGGCTGGTAGCCTCAGCCACCCAGCTGATGGAGAAGCGTTTCAACATTTTGACAGAACTTTTCCAGGTTTTGCACGGGACTGCAGGAATGTGCGCCTTAGAATAGCAACAGACGGTTTCAATCCATTCGGAACAATGGGAACTTTGCATAGTACATGGCCCGTTGTTGTGATGCCGTACAATCTACCACCATCAATGTGCATGAAGAAGGAATATAACATGTTATCAGTGTTGATTCCAGGCCCTAAATCTCCCGGAAAGTGCCTTAGTGTACTCATTGAGCCGATGATCGAGGAGCTAATACATTTATGGGTCGTTGGAGTCCATACTTTTGATCGAGTAGACAATGAGGTATTCTTGATGAAGGCAGCGGTAATGTGGACTATTAGCGACTTTCCAGGTTTAGGGATGCTTGCGGGGTCAACTGTGAAAGGGTACAAGGCATGTCCAATCTGTCTAGATGAGCTAACTTCAGAGCATATATGTGGGAGGATAGTTTATGAAGGTCATCGAAAATGGCTCCACCAAGATCACCCTTGGAGATTGAGCAAGGCATTTAACGGGAATGAGGAGTTTGGCGGAAGACCCTATCGTAAGAGTGGAGATGAAATTTTGGAGGACGTTAGGTCACACGTTTACCCTATTCTTAGCCAACATGAAGACTTGAAGGTGCCGTACAATCCGAATAACAGACAGTGTTGGACTCACGAAAGCATATTTTGGAAGCTGCCGTATTGGTCATCATTGAAGATCAGACATTGCTTAGATGTCATGCACATTGAAAAAGAGGAATGTGCGAAAAAACCAGTGGCAAAGAGCGGGTGACTTAGGTACGGCGAAAGTTCCTCATGCACCCTTTTTAGTTAAAAAGGATGATCTAGAAGATGTGTTCCAGTGGTTCAGGGATGTTAAGTATCCTCTTGGTTATGCAGGTAGTTTGAGAAGTAAGGTGAAAGTAAGTTCCCCGTCACAGTTTTATGGATTGAAGACGCATGATTGCCATGTCTTGCTTCAACGTCTTCTTCCTGTGGTTATCAGAGGGTTCCTGCCAGAAAACGCTGTGAAGCCATTGATAGCACTGTCAAATTGGTTTCATCAACTATGCAGTAGGGAGCTTAAGAAGGAGGTTGTGCGTGACATGGAAACTGAGATAGTGATGATTCTCTGCAATTTGGAGCTCATATTTCCTCCACATTTTTTTACATCTATGGTTCATCTGTCCGAACAAGTATTCCTTACAGATCCAGTACACTATACATGGATGTATCCAATTGAAAGGTAAAATGTTTTGTTCTTGCTAATATTATGTTCGTTATGTAATATGTCGGCAATTAGGAAAATATTGTACTAATCTCGAGTGGTGTTTTTGCAGGCAATTAGGAAAATATAAAAAGTCAATGAGGAATACACGTTACCCGGAAGGTAGTATTGCTGAACAGTACCTCGTACATGAGTCGGTGACGTATTGTAAGTCTTATCTCAGACGGATGGACAACGAAGATATCGACACTTCCATTGCTGGGTGGAATATCAACTGTGTTTCACTCTTAGTAAGACCAGATATTATCGAGACTCGTTGCTAGTTCAGGTTGACTGAGGTAGAGACTGCTGAGGCTCACTGGCAAGTCTTGGTGGAAACAAACGAAGTCAAACCTTACCTAGAAGAACATCTCAGAAGGTTCGAGGCTAAAAATGGTGAAGATTTCGACGAGCTTCGTCGTAGGAGGAGTTTTCTTCGATGGTTCTTAACATGGGTACATATGCCTATTAATTCTTGTAAAGTTCTTTGAGGATTTATAACACTTATCTTTAACTTCTCTTAAAAATTATCTCTCAGGTGTCCCTTAAAGAAAAAAACTCGGACCCGAGCTTGGTTGCAGGAATAAAGTCATTAGCTCAAGGACCTCAACAATGTCGGGTTTATAAGTCGTGTTATGTGAACGGTGTCAAGTTCACATCGTTTGATAGAGATCAAAGAACCGTGACTCAAAACAGCGATGTCATGATAGACATGGGTTCATCAAGTTCTACGGCCATGTTAACTACGTGGTCGAAGTATTATATGCAGGCCGTATGCCAGTGGTGTTGTTTAAGTGCACATGGCACAACTCCGAGGACCCTGAAGATCTTGACACCGTTATACAAGATCATGGACTGATATCAGTAAATACAAACAACAGTTACTATGAGGATTCACCCTTCATAATTGCAACCAAAGCAAAACAGGTATTCTACATAGACGATCCAAAGGCTGGTGGTACTTGGAAGGTAGTACAAGAAATGTCGCACCGCAATGTCTACAGCGCCGAAGTACTGGCCATAGATGAAAACATATCGCGTACAGGAGATCATATATTCGAGCCTTACCAAGAGGACACTCCCACAGTGATACAATTTTACCCATATTTTCAACTACTTTTGGACGAAGAAGGAGACGAGGACGAGGAGGAGGACGAGGACGACGAGGAGGAGGAGGACGAGGACGAGGAGGAGGAGGAGGACGAGGAGGACGAGGAGGACGAGGAGGACGAGGACGAGGACGAGGACGAAGATGAGGACGAAGACGAGGACGAGGACGAGGACGAAGACGAGGACGAGGACGAAGACGAGGACGAGGACGAGGACGAAGACGAGGACGAGGACGAGGACGAGGACGAGGATGAAGACGAGGACGAGGACGAAGACGAGGACGAGGACGAAGACGAGGACTAAACTAATATTATTATGAATTTGAAACCTAAATTCGTATTTTCTTTAAAGCATAATTTATGTATTCGAGAAAATATTACTAACTTTATAATTCTAAACTTCATCGTTTCTTTCATATTCAGTTCATTACCTTTCCATAAATAAATTGAAGCGACAAAGAATTCAATCTTTGTTAGTATCTCTAATTTTAAGCGACGTAGATTGAGCAATCTTCACAGCTTCAAAAATAAAAAATAAAAAATAAATACATTGAGGCGACGTAGATTGATCAATCTACGTCGCCTCAATGTATTTATTTTTTATTTTTTATTTTTTTCGCTCCATAAAGCGACGTAGATTGATCAATGTACGTCGCTTGAATGTATTTATTTTAATTATAAATTAAATACAATGAAGCGACGTAGATTGATCAATCTACGTCGCCTGGTCTATTCAAAAAGGAAAAAAATAACAATTAAATATTCAGTTCACTTTCGTTTATTTATGAAGCGACGTAGATTCGATCTTTGTCGCTTCCTATAATTTCAAGCGACAAAGAACTCCATCTTCGTCGCTTGAATATGTTAAAGCGACGTAGATACTCATTATTTGTCGCTTGAAATTAGAGGAAGCGACAAAGTTTGAGATATTCGTCGCTTTAACATATTCAAGCGACGAAGATGCCAATATACGTCGCCTCGTTGGATTTATAATTCCAGAATCACAGTTGCTTTCTTCTTCTTCTCATTTCGTTTCCTTCTCACTTCTTTTTTGTTCGACCTCTCCCCAAAGCCCTAATCCCCAAACCAAATCGACCTCGCCTAAGAATTGAAGCTCCCTCCACCAAATCGACCTCCCCAAATCCCTAATCCCGAAACCATCTTCTTCCTCCCCCTCCCTCACCGTCGAATCTCAAAGCCGAAACGCAATTGCAGGTTGCCCCCAAATCGTATCAGGTTTCCTCCGTTTCTACTCGGGCACAATCTCAGGTTTGCATATGTATTTTGGTTAGGGAATGTTGGATGAGTTTTGATTTTAGGGTTTTGATTCAGTTGCATATGTTGGATGGTTAGGGAATGTTGGATGAGTTTGCATATGTATTTTGGTTAGGGAATGTTGGAATGTTGCATATGTATTTTGGTTAGAGTTTTGGTTTTAGGGTTTGTATGTGAACTGTAATAGAGAATCTGAGAATGCTCTTTTCGTGTTTGATATTGCTGTTTGTTCATGCTTTTGTTCATGTTTGGTATGAAATGTTTACAAGGACTGACTCGATCTACTAAGACCCATCTAATTAATCTAGAAGGAGCAATGGCGAAATCTGTGTTTCCAATCTGTTTTCAATCACATTCGTCGTGTGTAGCTAATCTGTTTTCAATCTGTTTTCATGTAAGCATTGGCGAAATCTGTGTAGCTAAAGCAACCGATTCCGAGCCAACTCCGTGTAGCTAAAGCAAACGATTTGAGCCAACTCGAGAAGGTATGGAGCTTTGTGTTTTATACTGTGCCAACTCCGAATGTGTATTGTGTTTTGTGATGAGGATGATCTCGGTTGTGATGATAAGGATATATTGAAAATTGATAAGCTATATGCGATAACTGAATGTGATGATGCGACATTCCGAATGTGTTTTGTGTTTTGTGATGATGATGATTCCGAATGTGATGATGCTTTGTGCGAATGCGATAAGCTATATGTGTTTTGTGTGTTGTGTATTGTGTTTTGTGTTCGAGGAATTCAATTCCTTCGGTTGTGATGATAAGGATATATTGAAAATTGATTGCTTATATGCGATAAATGAATGTGATGATGCTTTGTGCGAATGCGATAAGCTATATGTGTTTTGTGTGTTGTGTTTTGTGATGATAAGCTATATGTGATGGTACTTCGGTTCATACTCTTTTTGATATCTAACCCAACAAACGAAAATAAAATAAAAGCGACTTGCTATATGTGATGATAAGCATGAATGTTTCTGTATTGTTCGATAAGTTTGTTCTTAGTCAGAATTTGGTTAACTGCCTTAACTTTAACGAAACCGAAAGTGCACCAATGAAAATACTTGAACAAGAATATGCGTAACCTAGGTAACTATAGCATTATAGAAGTACAAACGAGTAAAGTATGTTCCAACTGGAAACGATGGAATTCCATGGCATTCCAAATTCCATAGCTATAAGTAATAAGTTGCCTCTTTCGCTTTATGCCGAAATCGGACCATTTCCTGTTTGAGCCGACATATTTTCCTAACGTGTCTGTTTAACTAAGGGAAGGGTAACCTAGGTCTTATTGTGAATGATGTTTAACTAACGTAGGTTTTAACAGAATGGCTCCCGGAAATACTGGATACCAGAGGAAGAAAGCGGCGATCCAGCGTGGTGAAGCGGTCGCGGTGGCCGCGGCGGCAGCTGCGGAGGCTACGGAGGCGGCGTGGCGAGTATTCAGCAGAGATGGGGCTTCCGGGTCGGGTTGCCCCACGGGACAATCTGCGACCCCAGCAGGCGGGGTTTTAACGCCCGCCCCAAACCTTGAGGATACGATTCCTCAAGGTGATGACAGCGACGCCACTACGGCGCCATAGCACCCTCCCGCCCTCAACATCCGGTGCAAGAAGACCAAACTCCCCGACATGGTGGACATGGCAACCGGAGATCCGACGACGCAACAGCGCGGAGTCGTTGTCGGGACGAAGACGGAGTACCTCGTCCGGATGAACAACAATAGGCGACTACAAGTCGCTTACTCTACGAGGCATCGGGGGCCTGCGACGAGGGAAATGAGGAGTCTGATGTGCAGAGACATCGGTAGCATCATCCGCGGAAAAGTTCCAATGCTTGCACCTAGCTTTTTGGGACTTAGCGATTTGCATCGCGATATCGTCAATACAAATATTGAGGTATACTTACTGGCCTTAGCTTACTTACCTACTTGTAGTAAATGTAAATATAACTTTTACATAACGGAATTAAATGTCTTGTGCTAGACGAACTACGATATCCCGGCGACTGACGTGGAGATGTGGAACTTCATTGATGCGACCGCGCAAACAATCTACAAGGATTGGAAGTACGATTGCCATCAACATTATCTCCACGTCAGCCAGGAGACTCTGGCCGAGTTTCTCGGGAGGGAAGACCAATGGGCGTGGTTAAAAGCCCACTTCGAAAACCCTGCTTACTTGGTGAGCTTCATAAACTATCCGCACAGTTTTGGTAGCCAACATTCTGAAAATATGCATGTTTATCTATTCTTATTTTAAAATGATTTTTGTGTGTGTGTGGCAGCGATTGTGCGAACGGAATCGAGGAAACCGAAACAAGAACAAGGAGCAGCAGCTCAACCACCATTCGGGATCTCTCGCCCTCTCGTACCGAAGCGAGGTGTTGGAGAAAAAGGGTCATAGAGCGCCCGCCGTCCAAACGTGGATTAATGTATACCAGCCGGACAAGAATGCGGCTGAGAAAGTGGTAAGCAAAAATATGTTCACGTTACGTTATTTCAATTATTTTTGTTTACTATATTGTAATATTATTTATTTGATATTTTTTAATTGAGCAGGCGGCAGTGAAGCGTCGACTCGATGAAGTCTTGTCGCAACAAGATAGTGTTGCGGGCCCAGTTGACGGCGATTCGGTTTCCCAAGCCCAGCCTCTTCCTCTTGATACACAAATAAATATCATAGAGGAAGAGGTGGGTTCAAGGCCCGGGACCTCTATAAGAGGTAATAAATCTCCTAAACCACCGTCGTTCATCTCGATTTACGTTTTACTTTATTTTGGTTTACTATTCCATTACTAATATTTGTTCTTGTTCGACGTTACAGGGGTGGGGCGCGCTCTCACACGCGACCCCAAACCGAGAGGAGGGGCCCGAGTACAGGAAACCCAAACCCTGAAAAGGGAGATTGCTGAAGCCAGAGAGGAGGCGCGCAGATCGAGCGAGGTGGCGCAGAAGGCCATAGAGGATTACAGTGCGCTCGCCCAAAGGATGCAAGAAATGGAGGCCCTAATGCGATCATTCCAGGCTGCGAGTCAACAACCTCAAGCTCCTCCACCACCTCCTGGCTCGTAATCGAGCTGCATTGCCGTCCCCCAGCATGAGTGTAATATGCGAATCGAACAATAGTATCTAGGCTTTGTATAAACTGTAAACGTTTTGATTTGTGCCAATTTTTTCTATATAACTTGATTTGTGGTTGAATGCGTTTTTGTGGTTGAATGGGTTTTTGTGTTTGTAAATTGCGATAGGTCGTGACTTGGTACAATAATATTTAATTTTTATTTTTTTTCTTTTTGAATAAATGAGGCGACGTAGATTGCTCAATCTACGTCGCCTCATTGTGTAAATAAAGAAAAACAATAAAAATTAAAAATATTGAGGCGACGTATATTGCTCACCTTACGTCGCCTCATTTATTCAAAAATAAAAAAAATAAATATTAAATACAATTAAGCGACGTAGATTGAGCATTCTACGTCGCCTCATTTATTCAAAAAGGAAAAAAAATCAAAATTAAATACATTGAGGCGACGTAGATTGCTCAATCTACGTCGCCTCATTTATTCAAAAAGAAAAAAAAAATATTAAATCCAATGAAGCGACGTAGATTGATCAATCTACGTCGCCTCATTGTGTAAATAAAGAAAAAAAATAAAAATTAAATAGAATTAAGCGACGTAGATTGAGCAATCTACGTCGCCTCATTTATTCAAAAAGAAAAAAAAATCAAAATTAAATAAATTGAGGCAACGTAGATTGATCAATCTACGTCGCTTTATTTATTCAAAAAGAAAGAAATATAAAAATTAAATACAATGAAGCGACATAGATTGATCAATCTACGTCGCTTTATTGAGCGAAAAAGAAAAAATAAATAAAATGAAGCGACGTAGATTGAGAAATCTACGTCGCTTCAGTGAGCAAAAAATTGAAGCGACGTAAATTTTTGTACGTCGCGTGAAATCATCGAGGCGACGAAGATTTGGTTCTTTGTCGCCCCAATGGTGAAGTGATCAATCTCAAGCGACATATCGAGGCGACGAAGATTTGGTCACAACAAATCGAGGCGACGAGAAATCCATACGAGGCGACCACCTTTCTTCGTCGCCTCGAATTTCTCCTCCAGTAGTGTATTGGCATGCTTATCGTCCTATGTGCGCCTTGATTACAAACTCTAGTTTCTGTAAAAATTACAAAAATTAAAAAAAAATTCCACGCCAGTCGGTGTCTCACTGATAATCACACGACATATAATTAAGTTGGTAGAGATGAAGTATTCGAGCAACAATGTACCACTATTTAACGAAAATGAACAAATTGTGAAGGTATTGCTTTTATCAATTCTCATTAGCTATATAGTGAGCTAGTAAGATCTTGTGAATCTGGACTAGCTAGTTGCAAAATCTATTAATAATGGCGGTTCTCATGGCCTCCTCGCTTGTGAAGCCATCAGGAACTCTTGCCACAACATCTTGAAGCATCAACTCATTCACACTTGATATGCTTGCATGAAGAATTTGTAGTTCAAGGTCTTTGAGTGCATTCATCAATCTAGCATTTGGATAATTTTCATCATCCGGGGACCGAACTCGAATCATGGCTTCCGAGCCTACGATCTTCACATCCACATCCGGAGCGGCGGCAGCTCTGTACGTGAGAGAGCTGCTGCTCTGGGTGTAATCAAGAATAGTGTTATTCACTATGGGTTTCTTGATTGGTTTTGGTTGGATTTTGGCCTCTAACTCCTCAATCTTTGTCGTTAGACTGTTGATGTATACAACTGCATCAGATAGTAAAGAAGCTTTGTCCATCTTTGATACATTAGGAACGACGGATCGGAGGGCATAGAATCGATGGTTAAGCTTCTCCCGCCGTTGTCTCTCGGCCTCCACATGGTTGATTGGAGAATCTCGTCCGCCTTTCACATGGTTATTAGATCTGCCTCTCTTTTCCGGTGGAGTTTTTGATGTGTTCTCTGAAGGCTCCGAGTCGGATGATGATCCACTTAGGTTGACAGTTTCTTCCCTACCACCTTTTGTATAAACGATCATGAATGAGAAAACTCATCACAGAAGTTTAATTAAATAATGTTCAAATTATATATACGGAAACTTATAGTTATGAGCGAGATCGATGTAACAATTTGTGAATATTTTTGTGTAGGGAAAGACAATCCAATTAGCACATTAGCTATCAATACGTACATACAATTTAACTCTCATTGCTTACCTTGTGTTTTCCACTCTTTTGCGGCTGACCTTGACAGCATCCAGTTTTGTTGCTGAGGGACTTGAGGCTGGCTTTGAACATCGTACTGGCCAGTGATCGGAAAAGGAGTCGTTGACTCCGTCCAATTTAGATGGAGTCGTTGTTGAAGTGTGGTTGCTGAGGTTTCTTGACAATCATCATATGGTAGAGAAAAGGAGGATATAATATTGGTCTTCTCCATGGCTTACTGCTGAAAACTAAAACAAGTAAGTAACAAAGCAAGTGATCGGAACAACCCAATATATGTTTATAGCAGTACGTGTGTGTGTGTGTGTATATATATATATATATATATATATTCTTGGAGACTCTGTTTAGCACAGAAGTTAAAGATGAGAAGCAGAAGAATTAAGGAGATCGATGATCGAACCGGGGCTTTGTTGTGAAAATTTGATTTCATTCTGGGAAATAAAGGACTACCTACCGATCAATATATCGACTAAATTTACCACGTGATAAACACGAAACAGTTGATTCCTTGAATGTGGGCTAAGCTAAGCTTCAATCTAGATTCTAGGGTTCATTATTAGCTTCGGATAACGATCGCTCATTTTTTTCGTGTTTGTCTTCGAAGTTTCTACTATGTTAAATCTACAAAAGCTACGCAATCTACTTGCTAATTTCAATTAGAGCATTCCTATCAATTATATATGCATGAATACTACAATACTACTGTTACTCAACAAAATATAGAGCACGCCAACATATGCAATGATCTTACGGCTTCCTTCCTCATGATCCTTAGTGTTTGTTGAGGGCTTAAGGCCTTGACCAACAACCCCCCCCCCCCCCCCCCCCCCCCCCCCCCCCCCACACACACACAAGCCCTTAATCCGACTAATATTTAACCTATAGTACACCACAGTGGAGGACCTGCGGATCAATAACATAATAGTATCCAAGACCCCACCAGAATAGAAGCCAACCAATTTGATCGTGCAGAAGACTTTTCAAGCGCGTTATCACTAGCTACTGCATGCAATAGTTTCCGATCGAGGACACGACACCATTCAAGGTCAGCAGCCATTGTCACTCTCTACGACTCTAGAATTCACAGATCTCTTGTACTAATTAAGTAGGTTTGGGAATTCAAAAATTGGTTGTATGGCTCGTATCGTACGTTGTACGTATTTATTGACCTAGAGAATGTAGATTTCTATGTCTTGGGGTTACTAATTCGTTCGCTGAATTAGCTAGTGTCTGTCATTTCCGTGGGTTGAGACTTGAGAGTCACACTAGCTCCCAAAGTTTTCTGCTCTTCCAAACCCTATATATATGCACCATTTTTCACGTTTCAAATCACTAGGGAAAAGGACTATGGATTTGAAATTTCATTCAAATAGACTAGCCACTTGGGTTGCGTATGAGGGCATTCTCTATTCATTAGTATCAGTTATTTAAGTGCGTTGGATTATAACGAAAAACGTAGTGCACGGATTCTTTTCGGTGATAGTAAACCGTGTATTCCCCTTCTCTTCTCTTCCGGAACCTAACGGCATCGCGTTCTTTTCCTCACCAGTTTTTCTCTTTCTTCCTCTTATTCGAAATCTAGACACCTATTCTTATTCCCCATTCGATTCTCTTCACTTTTTTGTAGGGTGAGATCGGTTCGGTATTAAGTCGAAATTCGGTATTAGGTCGGAACTCGTACCGTACCATAATAAATTATTCAATTCGGGTCCTATTCGGTTCAGTCTTTTGACAAGCCCGTCCCACAAGTTTCAAGCACAACGAGTTTCGGATCGTTATATTTCAGTTTTAGATCAGTTATTCGATAAAAATTTTGAGGCCTAAACAATTGTTTAAGTTAATTATTGTTTAAGAAAGGCAAAACCGTAGAGAGATAGAAGAAATGTGAGAGAATGAGAGTATTTTTGTAAGTGTTTTCTATATATACATCCAAAAAAGATTCAAAATGGGTGAGTGTATATTCATTTGTGTAAAGAAATAAACAAAATTTCATCACATATATCATTTCGGAATGGTTCGGTTTATTCGGTACCGTACCATAAAAAGTCATTCGGTTCGGATTTAGTTCGGTTCGGTTTCTAGATTAGTCCGTCCCACGAGTTTCAGATCTAACGAGTTTTGGTTTAGTTTATTTCGGTTTTCGGTTCAATTTTTCAGTAAAACATCTCATCCCTACTTTTTTGTACTTGCATGTTGACTTCGGAGACCAAGGTCACCAACCCTCTTCACGATGGTGAGGAGTCGGAGCCAAATCTTCTATCGGCGGCATTCGAGGAGGTAGATCTTGACTTTTCGGATGATGATGAAGATGAGGAAAGGGTCTTTGCTATGGCAAGGATCTTCTCTATCACTCATCTTGCAGCAACGACGGTGCAATCCTTTAAGGTTCATATGGCAAGCCTTTGGCATGATGTGTGTGGGTTTGGTTAGATCGGATTCACCCAGTTGGCAAATGATCTATTCGTGGTCAAATTTCGATCGATGTTGGATCGGAAGCGGGCTTTCTCAAGTGGTCTGTGGTACTTTCAAAACATTACGGTGGGGGTTGAGGTGTTTGATGGAATGGTAGATCCCATTATGGTCATAGTGGCACCTGGGCATGCTTGGGTTGTGGTGAAACCATCGGTGGGTAAGTTGATGGTCAGTGCTCTTCAAATGAAATGGTGCGACGAATCGGCAATAACATCGATAAGTACTTTGAATATGATCAACAATCACTTGATTTGAAATTGAAAATGCGTATCCGTGTGGATTTGAATTTTCATCGTCCTTTAGTGGTTAGGAAGAAATTTTAATTAAGTGATGTTTATGTTGCGGATTGTTTGTTGATCGATGAGAAATCTGTGATTTCTGTCTGGATTGCGAATATTTTGTGCATGGAAAAGATGTATGGCAATGCAGGAAACTTTGGTGTCGAGTCCTAACTAGACCTCGAGTGGGTTTGGTAGTGGTGTTGGAGGTGGAGTATCGGTGGTGGCATCTTGCACAAGATGGGAACAAGGTGTTCTAGGTCGTGGACTGCAAGTGCCACAAGGTTTAGGCCATATTGTTAGGAATGTTGGTAGGGCAACTTCAATGACGGGATTCTTAAGTGCAGTGCATCAATTGGGTAGTGCACCAAGGAATCGAATGTGAACTATACACAGGCAAAAGAATGGGTCTCTATGGAGAGGTTCCGAATGTTGTTATGGAACCGACATACTTTCTTATGGAGAGCCCTTTGTTTGGGGGAGCTCTAACTAACCAGTATGTTCTTTTGCAGATGGAGTATCTTAATTTTATTTGTGTCTTAGGACAATCTGGTCCGAAAAGAAATGATGTGGAACCAATCTTGGCCGCATACAATGGTACAATTTGTCATACGATGACACCTCCAGGTGTCAGTGAGTTCACATGGAGGCGCTATTATCATTCACATCAAGGTTCTTGAGCTGCTAGTACCGATTCCAAAACTTCCTACAGGAGCTTCGAGCTTACCCGTAGGATCATTAATTTGGTTCAGTAGCTGAGCAGTTAGAGGTTGATAGAGATACCCATATGTCATTTGAATAATGGGAGCATATGGTGGAAAGTAGTACTGAGTCTGTAGGGGAGATGCCTCGCGCTCTCACAGGCAAAGGAGGTTCTAAAAGGAAAGCTGAGGACAAGATGAGCGGGAACAAATTGGGGCCGATTCATGGGCCTAAAAAGATATCACCAAAGAAGAAGCTAGTCTTGCTGCAAGTAGGAACAAATGTAGAAGCATTGCGAAAAAGCGCCGCTCTATAGAGTATGTGCCTAGATATACTAATGAGTGGTGCTCCAAATTTTTGTTGTATTTGCGCTATCCTGATTTGTCTATCTAGGTTTGTGAACTAAGAAATGAGCATATGGTAATAATACATAGGGTTTCGGTTTTGACTAGGTAATCCGGTGGAACCCTTGTATTATCATTACCTATTAAAATGAAAATTATTGCTTTTTCTCAACTACAAAAAAAACTTTGGATTGTTTTCCCTTGCAAATCAATAGAGCAAAATATGAAAATATTTATCTATACTATTATTAAGAAAACACCACTTTGTCAACCATAATTTTTTTTATTACCAAAATACCCTTTAAATATTAAAAATCAAGTAAACAGTTATTGGATAGAAATGTAAAAGTTGTTTAAGAAAATTATACTCCTAGTATCTAGATGTGTGTCTTGTCCTATTAGTACAGATATAAAGATTTTCTCAATCCCTGATTTACCAGGATATTTATTGTATCAGATTGTAATGCATATTTAAAGGTCATCTATCAATGAATAAAGTACAGTTTCAAATCTAAGTTTCAATACCGTAAATTTTTATATTTCCTCTAGTTCCTATGGATTATTGCAGGTATAAGTGAAGGGGATTTAATCACCTCTTCCTCAAAGTTTAAACAATAGTACCGATCCTAGGGAAGTCACGGTATACATGAAGAAAAAAATAATGAAGTCGACAGTTTTGTAACTCTGAGTTAATCACGGTTTTATGGGGTGTGGTAGGAAACCACTAGTTATTGCATCGATGTTTGTGACCATACATCAATGGATCATGTTTCTTATTCCCTAAACTTTATTAGTGATCGTGATTTTTCAGTCAGTAAACTAATTTCATCTCTTGTCTTTTATAGATGATTGAGTCAGCATAGCCAGAGTTTGATATCATTGATCTTCAATGAGCAGAGTACCACAAATGGGTCTTAGATGTGAGGAATACTCTCATCAGTAAAAGACTCATGGATATTATCCAACCACTATGATCTGGCATTGAAGCCAACAATGACACTATAGCTCAAAAAGCTCAAGCTCTTATATTTCTTAAGAGACACATTCATCCTGCTATGAGAAAACAGTACTTGCTAAAGGATGACCTCGCGGATTCAATGATTTTTATCAGAATATGCTGGAGCTAAAGTCTGAACTTGTCATTTGTGGCGTTGTCAAGAACGAAAAGACTATGGTCGAGAAGTCATTGACTACATATCCTACCTCTATAGACACACTTGCTCATCAGTACTGCATTGATTATAAGCAAGGGAGACAAAAATTATTCAGTAATCTTATGAGTGTGCTGGCCAAGAAAGAATGGCACCAGGAGTTTCTTCTCTACAACAATGCTAGGTCATCCGGTACAAAGAAATTCCATGAGGCTCATCATACTAGAAATGCACTAAAGGAGAAGCAGAAAAAATATTCGGAACCTTATCAAAGTCGTGGTGGTGGAGGGGTATGTGGTAAAGGAAAAAAATGATCATTTCATCATCAACATTGTGAATCACACACATGAGATTGTTCCTGACTACAGTTATGTCATAGAATTACAAATGGCTTCTCTGAAGGATACTTCATATCCATATGTGATGTCAGAAAATGGTGAAATCTCACTAACTAACATTGATTCGCGCATTGTTATGGATAGATCATCTACCGTAGTTGATGATGCTTTTTTTTATTCCGTCGCTCAGAAGATCATTGACAACGATGAAGTGGAACCTTGCTCGATTGTTGAATGTCAGTGGAGAGCGGATTGGCCGAAATGGAAAGAAGCAATGCATGCTAAACTAGACTCTCTAATGAAAATGTAGGTTTTTGATCCGGTACGTAGTGTTATTCCCATAAAATGTGAAGCTAGTTGGACATAAATAGGTCTTTATTCGAAAGTGTAACGAGAAGAATGAAGTCATGCGGTATAAAGTTAGACTTATGGCGCAAGCATTCTCTCAACACCCTGGCATTGATTATGAGGAGACATACTCTCTAGTTATGGACTTCATTACTTTTCACTACCTTATCAGTTTGGTAGTGTCCAAAAAACTTAACATGCAGCTGATGGACGTGGTGACAGCATATCTCTATGGTAACCTTGATTCAAAAATATACATGAAAGTGCCGAAAGGCGTGGTTATACCCAATTCAAGTAAATCTACACCACAGAGTGCTCATGTGATTAAGTTGAAGCGTTCACTATATGGATTAAAACAATCCGATAGGATGTTGTCCACTCGTCTCAGTGACTACTTGATTGGAAAGGGATACAAGAATGATTATTTATGCCCATGTGTGTTCATTAAGAGAATAAGTTTAGGATTTGTCATTGTAGCGGTTTATGTTGATGATATGAATATCATTGGGTCTCTTGATGACATCAATGAGACGGTTAACTACTTGAAATCCGAGTTTGAGATGAACGACCTTGGTAGGACTCGATTTTATCTTGGTTTGGAATTAGAACATCGAGTTGGTGGAATACTTATTCACGAGTCTGCTTATGTCCAAAATATGCTCTGGCGATTTAACATGAACATTGCACACCCTTTTAGCACACCAATGGTCGTGCGCAATCTGGAACCCAATAAGGATCTGTACCATCCAAAAGATGATGATGAGGAGGAGCTATTAGGAGTTGACGTACCATCCTTAGCTCCATTGGTGATTTGTTATATTTAGCCCAATGTTCAAGATTAGATATTGCATTCTTTGTGATCTTGTTAGCTCGGTTTATTTTTGCGTCTACACAATGTCATTGAAATAGTATAAAACACATCTTCGGGTACTTGAAGGATTCCATAGACTTGGGTTTGTTCTTTCCCTACAAAGAATATATAGATGCATGAAATTCTCGAAAAAGTGATGGTTGAATCGCAGCATGCTAGTTCCAGGACCTTCAACCCGTCGAAGAATTCACTATACCCGTTGAATGTTACACCGTGAATGGACCAGAGCCATACCTTCGATCCATTAATTGAATTGTTCTACCCGTCGAAGGATGATCCGGCTGCAAGCACTATTCCTCATTTTAGGGCAGTCCTCTATTTAGAGACGCCTTGTGATGTCTTGGTTGGTTTTGCTGATGGTTGATACCTCTCTGACCCACACAAATAACGTTTCGAAATAGGTTATGTATTCACCATGGGGAACACAGAGATTTCTTGGAAATCAACTAAGTAGACCATTGTTGCTACTTCCTCGAACCATTATGATATTATAGCTAGTGCTTAAGGAGTGTGTTTAGCTTATGTCAATCAAACACCACATTCGAGGAACTAGTGGATTATCATCCACTACTACAACACCAACTTGTGTCTTTGAGGACAATGTGGCTTGCATTGAACAAATGAAGTTGGGATACATCAAGGGTGGTCATACCAAGCACATATTGCCGAAGTGTTTCTTCAATCAGCAACAACAACAGTTATTGAACATTCATGTGAATCAGATATGTTCCGTTAATAATGTTGCATACTTGTTCATCAAGTCGTTGCCAAAATCTACATTTACAAAGCATGTGAGACACATTGGTATGCGAAGATTGTCTAAACTCCAAGATTGAGTTACTGATCAGGGAGAATTCATTTCGTAGACATCAGGGGGAATCTACATCACATGTGGTCACTTTTGTAGATGATGCATTGTACTCTTTTTCCCTTAGACAAGGCTTTTGTTTTACACAAGAGATTTTTGTTTGCTTGGCATGATTTTTAGTGAGGCAACAGGTTATGCATCATACATTAGCATCACGACACAAGGGGGAGTGTTTAAGAAAATTATACTCCTAGTATCTAGATGTGTGTCATGTCCTAATTAGTATAGATATAGAGATTCTCTTGATCCCTAATTTATCAGGAGATTTATTGTATCAGATTATAATACATATTTAAATGTCATCTATCAATGAATAAAATACAGTTTCAGATCTATCTACTTCTGTATCTACTTTCTTCTTCAACAAAAGTAAAATAAATAAAATTAATTGGATAAATACAAACATTCATATATTTCTCATCTGAAAAAACTACCCATTTAAAAAGAAAAACTACCTTGCCAGTAAATTAATTTTTATTGGGGTTAAATTTGGAAAGGAAAAAAAAGTTAAAAAATTACCTCAAAAAGAAAAGTAAAAATAACTCTATTTTACACATGCTACACTTGTGTGTATTCCTAGTTATAATAAAGCGAGACGTGAGTTTGTTTGTTGTAATGATTGCCATTGCTTCACAAAATTTTGAACTTTCGAAATTACTCTTGACAGTAAAAATAAACTTAATAGAGTAAATTTCCAAAAAAAAAAAACTGAAATAGAAAATTAACATCTTCCATACCCATTTCTTTCATACTTTCATACTCATGGAGATGTGGGTTTTTTTAGTAATAATAATTACAAGTAGTATACATAAAACGCCACTATGTTGGTCAAGGCGTAGAACTTATCCGCTCACAAACTCAGTTCGAATTCCAGTACTCCCTGTTTGGAGAGAAAATAAGTCTTTCTCTCCTAAATAACAACCAATTTGAGCATTGGATTTTTTTCATGGTCAAGGTGTTGGATTATCCACTAATGAGTTATGGTTCTAAACCTAGTACTCATCTGTTCGTAAATTGAAAATTATTTAAGACTGGTAAAATTTATTTTTTGGTGTTATTAAGCACTTTTCTTTCACCCGACTCTCTCTCTCCCACGACTCCTTGGTTTCCACGACTTCACGTAACCCTAGCCACCAGCATCATTATCAGCGTCACCATACAGTCTCCATCATCCCAGCATATCCTCCCCGATCACCAGTCATCTACTCGACCTTCCTTTTTCCTTTCCTCACTCAAAAATCCTTAATCTCCCGAAGATATTTACGTTCGGTTTGTTTTTTTTTCATCTCTTCGTTACAATATGCCTTCCTTTCCTTGTATCGTTCCTGTTTCTAGTGCCTTAGATACTCGATCAGTAGTTTTATGGAAAGATATGGCAACCAAAATTCTGCATCAAACCCATACTCCTTTGATTTGTCTCGTGATAGTGATGAAGAAGAGGACGAGTTCAAGTTTGTCGTGATGAAGGTCTTCTCCCCGACTAACATCACGCATGAGAAAGCTAATTCCATAAAGAATTTAATGATCAATCTTTGGAAGGGACACAAATGCTCTAGCACTATCTCTATTCGGTTTGAGACGGATGATCAGTTTTTGGTGAAGTTCCGTGACAAAGGAACTTTCAAGACAATGGCCAGCCGTAGTCCTTGGTTTTTTTAGGATACTACGAACGATTGTGGTACAAGAGTTTAATGGTTTTCAACCAGTGGAGTCGATTTTGATCGACAAAGTCAAGGCCTGGGCCATTCTTGATTTCAACACGGGTGCGTTTTGCATGGCGAGGAGGCGTCCTTTGAATGGCTGAAAACCCTATGTGGGCACCTAGGTACTTATGTAGACTATGATGAGCGCCACTGGCGGATGCACATAGAGCCCAGCTTGGGCAATTGCCCAACCTCACTTTTATACTTAGCCTTAAATTATACCTTATATTATAGTGTTTGGGATAATTAAGCCATATAAAAAGGGCAAAATGAAGACAAAATGAAGACAAACTATGTAACTAAGAAAGCAAGTGCAGCGTTTAAGATTTTCATTCAATGATTTTCAATTGAATTGAGCTCAAAATATGTACATTTGCTTGATAATTATGATTTGCCCAAAAAAAACATTTCTTCCTCCATTAATTCCCAGAATATCACATTCAATCTAACAACAATCTAACAAAAGTAGTGTTACGATTTCCAAGATGTGTTACAAATATATTACACTCACTTGATATTGCCCAACCTAAATAAGATTTCTAAATCCGCCACTGATGAGCGCCATTTGGTTAACAATGAGGAAGTCCGACTGCTGATTGAGGTTAATTTGAGCAAGCCTCTGATTACCACTTCAAAGCACCGGTAGCGAGAAGGCTAAGGTTGAGTGTCAAGTAGAATACTTGACTTTGAAGGGTTTCTGTATAGGATGCGGCACCTGGGACCACACTCTAAACTGCTGCCCTATTCAGTGCCCCAAGCTGGAGGCGAAGCTAGCAACGAAAGGAGAGCCTAGGACAGAAGAGAGAATGTGGCGGCTGAGGGATGAGATCCCAATCTACTCTAAGCCGAGAGGAGGTTCGGGTGAATACCAGGAGGTGGTGGTGGACACCTGGGGCAATGAGGCTGCCAAAGAATCTGAAGAGCATGCGAGCAAGCATCACAAAATGTCCAAGGGACCTAGGTCGAGCAAGGAGATAACTTCTATGCAGAAGCTGAAATTCTACAACCAGTATCACCAAGAGATAGAGGATGTGGAAGAGTCTACTGCTGGGAATAAGAGGCAGAAGGTAGACTCGGGGACCCCGGGTGCTATGTAGAAAGGGCATCTAGCTAACTAAGGAGTGGTGCAACCTACGTTTGACAGCCCTCTCGTGCTACTCTGGTTTGTTAGTTTAGGTTATGTTATGTATCATATTATCATCTAGTTAGGCGTACTATAAGACTACTATTTTAGCGTGTCAAGTAATTCGATGAAGTTCTATATTCCTATCATAAGTTCCGAGTGAATATCAACTTTGCACACTTTCAAAAAATACATATAATACGTCAAGATCTAGCTCAAATATTCATTCGCTTGAGTGGCTTGAAATCAAACATATAATTAATAGAAAAACTTTGTAAAATGATTAAAATCTACCTCAAATTATGTAATTTGTAATACCATACAGTTAGTCGACTAAATTGAACTACTGTTCTATATTTGTAATTTTGCATCTAGTTCCACGAATGTGGACAGCTTTCTATAGCTTCAAGTTAAACGTGCATATTGATGAAATATACATCGCAGGCGGAGAATGACAGAGGGCACCACACCGCCGAGAAATATTAAAGAAGAAGAAAAAGAAAAGATAATGCAGCCGTAATGGGCTGAAAGTAACGGGCTCAGACAGCTCGATAGTGAACACATCAGGCCATCAGGGGGTCATGACTTTTGGATTTGAATTGCCAAATTCTATCAAGCCCACCACAGAATGCTACAAGAATAAGAGTAAGAATCATACAATCATTCATAAATGTCGGCAGGTCTGAAGAACCATCGATAATTTTATTTTAGATAATTACATATAACGTCTCTTAGACACCTTATATTCCTAATTAGGTCATTTAATTTTTTTTTTTACAAATTAGGTCATGTTTTAATTTCTTAGCTTTTCTACTTTTTATATTTGCCCTCACATAAACAGTTATATAATAATTGATTTTGCCTTCAAATTCAACAACGCACGAGAAAAGAGAGAGAGTGAGTGATTTGCGCGGAGGGGAGGGAGGGAGAGAGTGTGTGTGATCTAGAGAGAGCGAGAGCTGCACAAGCTCAGATTTCGGCGTAGTCAATGGCTAGAGGAAGATTCCGACGAGAGATGTCTTCTGGTTAGAAGAAAATTCCGGAGAGATTGAGGTGAGGCTTCGATTTTACAATTTCTGGAGGTGTTTTTTGTTATTTGATCTTGCTTTGTTATAGCTGTAATTTTGAATTTCCATCTCGCATTTCGATTTCGAAATTCTGTTTTTCGATTTCGTTGATTTCATATTATGTATTGTTTATTATCGATCAATGCATCATAGTAATACTACTGTATGATTTCTGCTGTGATTCATGTGTGTTTGCGTGCTTTGAGGTTGTTGATTTTTGTTTTTTGACAATAAGTATAACTATGAGATAACAGTACTACCTGTGTTGCAGAACACACTACTGCAAGCCTCTGAGAACACTATTTTGTTGTCTGTAAGTATCCATTATGTTGAATATGTAACAGTACTACATTTGTTGAGTGAATACACTACTGCAAGTCTTTGAGAACACTAGTTTGTTGTTCTGTAAGTTTACTCTATGTTGTACATGCAACAGTACTACTTGTATTGAGTGAGTACACTATTAATGACTATTAAGGATACTACTTCAGTTTTGTAAACAGTTTGTCTTTGATTTGCAGAATGGTAACCATGGATTTAAATTTGTATTCGAAGTGCACCTACAACAACCATACAATCATGTTCGATTTTACTCTTACATCGAGAATTTCTATGAGGTTGGAAGTTACAGGGTTGCGTATGAGTATGGTATTCAGCCAATACCAAACATTGAAAAGTTTTACCATGATGCTCCTAATGAACCGCCTATTGTGAACCCTCCGTTGACAAGAATCTCATCCGGCCATCCAAAAAATACTCGCATGAAGTCTTCTGCTAAAGGTGGAAAGGCGACGAGGCCAATCAGATGTGGTCGTTATGGCGAAAAATGAAGACACAACAAATTGACATGTACCAAAGTCATCAGCAGCTGAAACCTGAGTAACTAGTGTCTATATTAGTCAGAGGTAATATTTTCACCAGTCTAAAGTAGTACATTCTGCCTGAACAGATAATTTTCCTGAATGCATGTCCATTTCCTTTACATACACTATATTAGTCACAAGATATAGTTGATACGAATACAAGTCATTAGTAGTACACTTGATCTGATTCTCTTTCATCAAGTGTTTTTCAGTAAATATACAATGTGATTCTTCATTATATAACATACTACTTTAATGTAATTTTCCCTTATGCGATTTGTTTAACATACTAATTCGAGTTTGTTATCCTTAGGTTCGCGATTTTGTGTTGGTCAATTGTGCGTTTTTGTATGTGACAACACTTTGTGTGTGAAACCAACTATATTAGTACTATCCAACAACAATAGTAGTACACTCATCATACAACAAAAGTATCACTACTTTAAAACATTCATCACATTACATCAATGTTAAACATACTACTAATTTCTCTAGTAAGCACTATTGTTTCACAATAGAAAGTACTACTTCAAAATATTTAGTGTACTAACACTACTGCTGTCTCTAGTAAGCACTACTTCAAAACATTCAGGGTACTACTTTAAAACATGGTAAGTACTACTGTTACATGGTACTACATTAGACCCTAACATAACATGGTACTACATCAGACCCTAACACAATAGAAAGCACTACACTACTACTTAGACTTTGATGCTTCCAGTTGCCTTCTTCCTGTTCCATAGTCGAACTGAGCGTCCTGGTTCGCCGTCTTCCTCTTTTTGTCCTTCACATCCATATCACTCTTCTAAAGGGTGTATCTCCAAGTAATTTCAGCGTTTCACCAGGCAAATCATTTTTGCATCGCTGCATCAGGTGGAAGAAGCCAAGAAATGTAGACCAATTTTGTACTTTTAACCATTTTTTTACTTTTACTTCCATTTCTTCCCCTGCCAAACAAAAAAATGGACATCAAATACTGCTACAGACTAACATACACACTACCACAAACTAACGTAGACACTACTGCGTAACAACCTAAACCCATAAATCTATATACAGTACTACAGACTAACATACACACTAGCACAAACTATCATTAACGGTACTGCGTAACAACCAAAGCACACTAATTTGTATACACTACTACAGACTAATATACACTATACCACAGACTGTCATTAATACTACTACGTAAATAACCAAAGCACACTAATCTGTATACACTACTACATACTAACATACACACTACCACTGACTATCATTAACACTACTGCATAACAACCAAACCACACAAATCTGTATACACTACTACAGACTAACATACATACTTCCACAAATTAACGTAGACACTATTGCGTAACAACCAAAGCCACACCAATTTATATACACTACTACAGACTAACATACACACTTCCACATATTAACATAGACACTACTGCGTAACAATCAAAGCACACCAATTTGTATACACTACGGCAGACTAACATACACACTTCCACATATTAACTTAGACACTATTGCGTAACGACCTAAACACACCACTGATTTTCAACATAAACAGACCCTAGATCTAGCAATCACATGATTTATCAAAGCAAACCAGGTAATAATCTATAGGTCAAACCCTAGATACATTGTGCATCGATGAAAACTCAAAGCGCACAAATTAAAGCATACTTAGTTTGACTAGATTTTGAACTATGGAATTGTGTGGAGCCACAGATGGAGGATCAACCAGAGAAGCAAGCAAAGATAGAGAAGAAGAAATTAGAGAGGCAGAAGGAAATTGGTGATTGGCATCACCTGATGACATGTTGACTGGCCGGAGATTTTAGAGCTACCGGTGAGGGAGGTGTAGAGCGACGACGGAGAGTGTTATCGTTGAATACAGTTTAGGGTTTGGTGCAACCGAATATAGAGAGGCATGGCAGAGAGAGGACTGCGACGGAGTGAAACGCGGCGGAGAGAAAGCTTTGCTATGGTTTCTCCCAAATTTGGCGGTTTGGTTTTTGGTCTGAAACAGAGAAAGAAACAAGGTTTATGTACGATGACATTAGCGTAAATTGTTTGAACGATATGGTTTTTTTTTAAATCAGGTGATCTGATTTGGGAAAGAAATATTTGGTGACCTTATTTAGTATAGATGTTATGTAAGTGACCTTATACGTAATTTATCCATTTTATTTTGATACGATTATCGAAAGTTTATTGCATTGAATTTTCGATTTGCATTATCAAATTGAAATTGCACGAAAACACTAGATAGATAGATCCATTATGAGCCTGGCTAGCTAGCATCTTAACGCACCTAATGAACCAACTTCCTTGCATGAAATACTGCAAGTCAATCGATCTGCAACTACTGAATACTACATACTAGTACTACTTCTTGATCCGAACCCACGTTCCTCTACTGGGCACACCATCACACACAACAAACAGCAAATAGTACCCAGGTGGTGCCAATTCAGGCCTTGCCGGTGCATAGCTCTCGACACTGTAACTAAGAGACTCGGAACCTCCATATAATTTCTCACCAGTAGTAGTACTACTACTCTTATGCACCTGGCCCATGTCCAAAATCAACAGCCTCTGGTTCATAGCAAACGAGTGTGTAGTAAACGACGGTACCACCATCGCCAAATAAATCTTCTCCGCCTCATAATTAATTCTAAACCCCACGTAGAATTTCTCAGCGTAACTCATCTCTAAGCCCGGCTTCACCGAGCTTATCAACGCCCTCGACTTCGACGAAGGACTCAAGTACGGCGGTGAAAATGCTTCGAGACTCAGCTCAGTTGGGTAGAGAGCAGTGAAGTTGTAGTTGGCATTAGGATTACTGCCGCCGAGCAGAACACGTCCGTCGGATAAGAGGTGCGCCGTGGAATGATAGAGCCGAGGTATAGTAGTGGGACTCAGCACCTCGAACCGGTTTGGCTTTTTATTCATAAATTTGTAGAGAACCGGGTTCAAAACCGGTTTAATCGCTGCTCCCCATCCGGCCGATCCTTTTGCCGCGCCATTTATAATGAGAACATCTCCTGTCGGCAGCAATATCATGTCCCCCATAATCCTCCTCATCGGCATTTCCTCAATTTCCCATTTAGGCTTCGCTGAAGTAATCACAATCCGGCCACATGTTTTGGTCGCCGGGACAAATTCTCCTGCATTGGCTTTTACGTTGGCGTCCGGCGTTGTTCCACCGCAGACTAAAACCTCTGCCTGCGCTTGAAAATCAGCACCGACACTTGCTTGTCCCACAAGGCTGATTGGAAGTAGAGCTGATGAGCCAGTGCTGGGGTAGTTTCTAGATACCCCACCAGGGAGGACCGGAAACTTCTTCACAACAACGCTGTTCACGTAATCTAATAAGATAGCCCTGTCGTTTGCGAAAATGAACAGAGAGCCGTCGGGAGCTAAGTGAACGTAAGGGTAGAGATTGTTGGGTACTAGAGATGACGTCGTTGTTTCTTCGAGAAATGGCAGAGCGTAGACCTTACTTTTGGGGACGAATTCGTAGTTGAATTGATCCCTCCCGCCAACAACGACGATGCTGCCGTCGGGTAAGACTTGGTTGGAAGCGTACCATCTTGGGACGTTGAGGCCGTTCTGATGTTCTATCCAGTTGCAATTGACGCATGGCTTTAAGTGGCGAACGACTCTCTCTCCGAGTACATTCCCTCCGGTTTGGATGAGCTCGCCGTTCTCTGACAATGCACCGGAAGAGCACCACGTGTCGGTGGAGATGGTGAGCGGCCGGAAGTTTCGGTTTCCGGGGTTGAATTCGACGGAGTGGGCATAGCAAACTTGATCCTCTGCTGCGCAATTTGAGAGAGTGAGGTTGGATGGACCGCCGTCGGTTCTGTCGAAGACGACGATTTTGTCGTTGGGTAACAATGCCATGTGCATTGCCGAGATTCCAATGCTCTTCTTCAGTAGCTTCCATTCGCCATCTTGGCTAGCTTGGCCAAAACTCAAGAGCATGGAACAGAGTGACAGAACTAGCAAAACAGAGGAAGCAGAGTATTTTGCCTCCATTTTTTTATTTTCTTTGATGGAAATGCCTGAAAACTAATATGCTTAACATGAACACAATCTGCTACTTAAATGGAACGTTCGGAGGTGGATATGATTAGACATCGAGGCATCGAGCTACAACCGAATATATACTTATATAGCCATTAATTAAATAGTTGGACAAGTTAGTACTGAGCAGACTGTTTGACTAAAACAAACAGAAATAACTAATTGGGTTTCCATGAATCAGCAACGACTTAAGGTGACGATTGCACAATGATTTGGCTGAAGTAAGTGACTAAAAGGAGGATGTTAACACATGGTAGGTGGGTTCTGGACTTCTGGGTAGGTCATTGGCTTTATATAAAACCAAAGGAGGGACCAATGCATGAGCAAGAGTAGCTATGATGTTAATGATATGAGGAAGCTGATCGAGACCAGTTCAAGCTTGTTTCATTTTAAAATTGGGTGAAAGAAGCAAGCATCGCCATATAAATCCGCCAACCTTGCATGTTGTGATTGAAAATTATTGACATATATGTTTCATTGAATGTAAGCGATCGAAGTGGACCAATTAAGGACCAAAGTGTTTAAAAAGAAAAACTACTGATCGAGTGTAATGCATGAACTAGACTACTAGAGAGAGCATTTACACCATTGTGGGTGGGTAACTGTGATCCTTGAAGATTGTACTACTGGTTTAATATTTTCAGTGGGTAGTTGCTGGAAAATATTGGAGATATCTTATTTTATGTGGAGGGAAGAGTGCTAGCTAGTCTTATCTGCAGAACAGAGATTCTTAACTATACGTTTTGTCCGTACTTTTGTTTGGTTCTTGCTGGGGTCGTTGATTTTCAATTTTGTTTGAAGCTTGTGTAGCCAACCAAATGATGGAGAACCCTCTCAAAACTTTTTAAAAAGATTACCTACGAAGTGATGTGATCACTCTATTGAAGTGGAGTTTCCTCATCTAATAGCCATGAACCCAGAGTGTCGGCAACACATTGATCCGTGATTTTGATGCAGATATTATACAAGTAGTATTGTCATTAGATCGATCAACTAATGCTTAGTTGGAAAGTATCGCATTAAGATTTCGATTGACATAGGAATCTTCATTTATTGTGTTTTAGCTCAATCTTCGGTGCTTTATAATCGATACAGACACATGCGTAAGATTATAGTGTATACCGTAAATGACAAGTTGTGTAAATGTCTGTATTCAGCCATGTTTTAGTGGTCATTCAACTCTAGATTATATTTTGATAGACGCGTTATGTATAAAATGCTTGTGTTTAGTGTTTTGGTGGTCAACAAATTTTGTGATCATTTCTGTAAAAAAAATAAAAAATGTGATCATTTGTGCTCAGTTATCATTACGATTCCACCAAGAATCATCTTTAGCATGTGTGCCCAAAAAATCAATGGGCCGCCCAACTTCCCTTTGGACCTAGTCCGCCTTGATCTAATAGGCACAAAGCTGGGCTTACGGGTGGGTCCCAAAGATAGCCCAAAATCCAAACCGGCCCAACCCGTAGACATGTCCATGAACTTATAATTTACAAAAAAGAAAAAGAAAAAATTCAGCCCAATCTCTTGTTGAATTCAACAATGTAGATCAGGATTAGACATGTGAGGGTTCTAAATAATGTTTAAAGGGATTCTGGCCGACCCTAGGTGACCTTTGGACGATTTAGGCTAGCTCTAGGTGTGCCTAGATCTCCAAGATCGCTCACATTTTAACGCATAGGCGGTGTTATAGACTCTCTTTTTTAAATAGTGTATATCTATCTCATTACACTACAATAAAATTGAAATCCAAACAAAGCAATACTTTGTAACTCTTTACAAACTATGTAAGGTTTAGTTTGAAATTGAAGTAAAAATATTTATCGTTTATAAAACTCACTACAAAATAAACAACTCTTTCCATTCTTATTTCTAACCGTGATTTTTGAACTAAAAAAATTAAAATAAATAATTTTTATTATTTTACTAAGCATTCATTCATTCTATCAAAATAGTTAAACATAAGGTGATTTAATTCTGTAACAGTTTATAGCAAAAACACAACCTGCACGACCAATATATACATGACCAATTTATAAGACTCTTTGCAGACCATATAGCAGTATGCTCGTTTTGTTTTTAAATATGTGTTGATGTATATACCATTTTGTTAATACTTAAATATTCAAATGCAACAATACCACCCCTCCACCACAGCAGAAGTTCAGGAAGAAGCTCCCCATTGACCCATTCCATGAAGTTGGGCCTGCTTTCCGAATAATTCTTAAAGAGCTGGATGTGTGCCTTCTGCTCTGTCAATTTGAAGTGTTAGCCACATGGCGGCCCATAGAATTTGATTACTACCTAGCAATAACCACATTTGCAATTTTGCATATTTCGCACTCTATATAATTCATTGTTCACAAGCTTTCTGATATTGGGCTTGGGGCACTAGATTTGAGAGTCAATTTTTACAGATTCTCTCGTTTTCATTGTTTAGCAGTTTAGCATGCTGGATTCTAAACCATAACTACTGAACACCCCCTTTTGCAACCACTACTTCGTGGGCGAAGCTCTTCCGATTTCTATTTTGAAAATTGTATATGCTGTTGACAAATTACAGCCACGCAGGACGGGAAGATGCAATTATACCGTATGCAATGTTTTCCTGGACTATACAGCATTAGCAGAAGTATTAAACAATAAACAATATGCACGTACTTCTGAACTTGTAATATTATTATATATAGATAAACTCGATTTCTAATTTACATGGTGAGCATCAGAGCACAGTAGCTAGATAGCATGAGATATTGGTACCAACTGTCAAACCACAATGTCAGGATAATATTGAGCAGTTTCTTTTGAGTTCATGTGTTTGTAATTTAGTACCACCGAGTTATCCTATCATACTTGGCCATTTCAATTTTCCTTTTAAAACTCACCATGAAAATAATGTTGCCAGTGATTTCAAGCTTTAAAATCCTAAAAAACAAACTTAAGCAAACTTTAGGGAATAGGGACATGACTGTGGGACTGTTTGAAAAGCTATGTCCATGACTTCTCAAAGTAGTAGTAACTTATTGAAGTAGTTCTCTCAGTGTGTCTGTGCACTCCCTCAGAACTCAAATTAGAAACACATTTGAGACCAAGAAACAAAGCTCAATTCCCAACTCAAGTTCCATAACAAGTGATGTATATTTTCAACGAAACCAAAATCTGAAAATGAAGCTTCCTGTTTTATGGCTTCTCTGCAGCTGATGATGCCTAGCTTGCTTGTTTATATAGTACTGCTACTGTTCATTCAAATAATTACCTGCAGGCCATAATTTCAAAGGGATATATGGATTAGATTCGTTGCTGGTTAAACTGGGTTTGGGCTTATACACACGGGGTTGCACCATCTAAGCTGACATGGTTGGATCTGTACGGCACAACTGGGAAGCTGGGAACAGTGGTGAAGAAGATCAGTACTAGCTGATAGCAAAGTTAAATTGAAGTAAATAGGCATTGGGTTCCGTTGTGCAAAAGACACAAACAGTTGCGCCCAAATTGAAACATTGATCGTGACACAAACAGAGAGGCTATGACCCTCTACATCCATCTACATCTCTCTCTCGATTCTCAAAAATGGTGATATTTAGTTTTTATCATATAGAAAGAACTAAGCTTTTAGAAGGAATCCATGGCGTAACTGCTGATGTTGACTCGACTTTCATAATGGCAAAATGTGATTCAGATCTCTCATCAAGAGTCAGAGGTAGCCATTAAAGGCATTTAGTGTTGCTTATGCTACCATGTTTTGGATCCTAGCTTCTGAAATTGATGACATTCAACAGAATGCATGAAATCATCTCATCCAGAAAAACCTTTATCTAAGCAAGTAACAGTAAATGAAACACAGACACCCACACAAGCTATAGAAAGTTAGAAATTAACCATTCATTCCCGGACATCAATTTGAATTAGACCCCAGGGACCCCTCCCCTCTACCATACTTGTCACTAATTGTACAGAATTTGAGGCATTTTATCTACAGTAAAACCCTGTACTTCTGTAGTAGTAGCAGTGGTAGTTCTTTCCTTATTCCCACCGTGAAATCTTAAGCAAATTTAGCTTTCTTGTGTATGCATGTTATACATTTCTAGAGATGAAAGATCTATCTATCACATCTTGCTCCCTTTTACCTCTTTCACTTGAGAATTTAACCCACACTTCGAAAGCACAATCACAAACCCTGAAGTTTTGTGAGGGTTGTGTCAACAGTTGCTTGCAACTGGCCGGGTTACTTGCATTGGTTGCTTGTTGTTTACAACTTTGCCATATATATGCATTAGCTTTTTCAGTCATGAATGAGGTGATAGTGTGGAAAGATTACTCCTTTTCATGTTTTTCATTGTAATTTCATGTGATGGGATCATACAATCTTATCAACAAATTAAGCACAAGTCTTTCAGAATCAAGCAGATTATATGAACATTGATCAAAGCAAACTGATTCGAATACATGTATAATTTCTGATCGATCTGTACAAGACAACTCAAATATAACAACAGATACAAGCTAAGAACACCAGCTGGAATTGTCCCATATCTAAGAGGCGGAGAATACACAGCTAGCTGCATTTTAAGTCCATCCACTCCATCACTACCCAACAAAATTAGAAGGAATAGAGAGAAACTTGAAACCCATCATAAGATCCAGTCTTCAATTCTGTAACAGAATAAAAAGCGGATATCCATGTGTATAAATCGGTGTTCATTTAACATATATAGTAGCGATAGATCATGCAAATTAAACTCAAGGTAACTTGCTCGGGAGAGACTGCAGTACTGAAGAATCTGAAAACCCTATACTATATTATACACAGGGGGGTTATAGGGTTTAGGGTGTGGTGTCGTAAATTAAAGGAACAGAGTTAATTAAAAGTCTTTTGGAGTTGCAGAGTTTGGACAGAGAAAGATTCTTGAAGGCCATCATCATCATGAAAGATGAAGAAGAAAGTAAAAACTATCATCATAACCCAATGATATGGAAGGACCCCCTGAAGAAAGAGAGTTAAAGACTGACAATAGAAGCTCCAAAAACTGCTGCAAAAATTAGTCATGAAATTTAGAGATAAAAATAGAAGTGTAATGATGATGGTCTTTCTTTCCCCTACTTCCGTCAGAGTTAAAAGCCAACAACAAAGAACCACAGTCAAAACCCTTCATCATTACCCCAATCAGCTCCTGTTCTGCCCCCAATAACCATCAAAAAGAAAAACCGTCACAACAGCAACAACAAAAAATCACAACAGCTATCAAGTTCCTAACCAAAATCCACAGAAGGGCTCACCTTTTCTCACCTCTGTGTTCATGGGAAGCAAAACATGGACATCGATCAAGATCTGTGTACGTACATCGGAAGCAAGTAATTGGGGGGAATGAAGCCTGGTCCGACGTCGCTAAAGTTAGATGCAATGATCTACATCTCAATTTGGATCAAATCTATGCAGTCATAGATCGATGAGATGAGTAGATCATAGATCTGGTTATAGAGGCCTCGAGCCAGACAACATTCCCCTCAAAAAAACACAAGACTTCCTCAATGTAATCTCAAAACCAACCCTAGACAGACCGAAGAGAGAGCGTGAGAGAGAGAGAGAGAGAGAGAGAGAGAGAGAGAGAGAGAGAGAGAGAGAGAGAGAGAGAAGGAGAGGTCTTTCCCTCTTTTTCTCTCATATGTGAGCGAGTGAATGAATGAATGAATGAAAGAAATGAGAAATGGGTGTAGGAGAGATGAGGGAAGGATTATATGGAGGAGATAAAAAGATGGGAGACGGGGAAGGTGAAAAGGACAAAGTAATTAAAGGAGGGAGACCCCTCTCTGGACCCTACCAGCTGGGTCGTCTTCCAGAAATATAACCATCTAACTCACTACTAGCTCGCTCTCTAACTCGGGTCTCTCACACAGCTAACTTGTCCAATCCTCACTCTCTCTATCCTCTCTCTCTAGTCTCTACTCTCTACCATGCAATGCAAAATATAACACAGAAACACAAGCAGCACTGCTGGCCGTGCTGCCTTTACACATTCATATCAAAACCCGTATCATCATGACCTAATCACGCCATCAGCTAATACCCTAATTGCCCTCAAACTCACAACACCACTACCAAACCCTAACAGCCGAACCCTAGCTATTCTGGGCCAAACCCTATAGGAGTGCTGATGACGAAGATGACAGTGAGGACTGAGGAGGAATGGAGGATGAGACACCAAGAAAGGACTAGTCCTGAGTGTTTTGGTTGAGCTAATTCGGCCACCCTTTTATAGAAAATTAAGTAGCTTTGGATTGGTTCAAGTGTTTAACTAGCTCAATTAATTACTGTGATGTAATTTAATTTAAATAGGGAGCTGAGGAGGAATCAATCCCTCGTGAAGTGCGTTAGTTTTAATTTTCACTTTGTTTTTACTAAGACTAGCGTCGCGGGGGATTCACGATGACGACAGGGACTCACTGACAAATAGAAACTTACTCAGCAGTACATACAGATATACAACAGCTAGCTAGCTCACTTATATTTTCAGGTGCTTGCTGGTCCACTTTTCCAAGTATGGTCCTCCATCAACATTTATACTCTACACCTACACCAAAGGTCCTTTCACTCCTTTGTTATATGCACCAATGTTCTTATGCATGTGCATTATAAACATCGATCTTTGATCTGCCTTGCAATTTAATTATTTTTTCTTACTACATATGTCACATGGAATAGAACATAACATAAGAGGTTAATATTTCGGCCAAAAATAAACAATCTTTAAATATTTGGCCAATGTATGCGGTCTGCGTAGAGTAATAACATTTTTTTAAGGAGGAAATGATTCCCTTTTATCATCAAGTTTTAGATTTTGATTGAAATACCTAGAAGGTAAGATCTCGAGTAATTAGAGTCATCAATTGAGTCTAAACGCTAGGAATCTTAAGTTAACTACAACAAGTTATTGTATTTTACCCTATATATAAATAGAGGAAATCTTTACATAATCAAGGGATCAACATCGCATACAGCCTTTGCTCTCGGAAAACAAACCTTCTCATCTCAAAAACCCTAGCAACCTACGATCAAAAGATCTTTACCCGAATGAGCATGAACATCTGGCGATTCAAGAAAGTACAATCTTGTGTTCTCAACACTCGTCAAGGAGATTGTTCTACTTTACACCGAATGAGCTGTACATGTAAAGAATCAATTTTCGTGGCTCAACTCAGACACGAAAACCACAAATCCTACGTCACTTAGGCAAAAAAGGATTCATCGGACGGGGTTGTGCTCTCCCTGTCCCAATCGCTTCTTAAAAGTTAGGTAGCGGTGATGCTACGTTCAACATTCTTCCCACGAAAGTGGCACTCCAAGCATATACACACACGCGGTCGAGAAAAGAGACAGTGTGAGGACTTCTCAGTACTCTGGGATTTTTGGACCCAAACATTTTGGCACACCCAATGGGACCTACTTTTGTGTCTCTAAGCGATAATAGGGGACTTTTACAAAAGGGCATACCCTCAGTCTAGCAAACATCCACAATTGGCTTACCGGGAGCATACCTCTGCTGAGTGTCACTCACTCTCCGTGAACGCAGTAAAGTTAATTTTTGGAACCACACGTTGCTTAGCAATGATGTTTGTGTTCCTATCTGAAGATAAGATCATGAGATTGACGTACAAGAACTATCAGTCGTACGCCGCCAAGCGAAACCAGTATCACGTGGAACAGCTCGCTCTCATCGACCAACGGCTATACCTGCTGCTAATGGTGAGAAGACTGAGGGCATGAATGCTGAAATGGTCGCCTTAAGGGCTGAATTCGCCAAAGGCTTATAGGAACAAGCAACCCAAATGGCTTAGCTCATAACCCTAGTTGAAGGGCAGGACAAAACGCGCACCGAGCTCCTGCAAGCGTTAGAGGCCGCACTAGCACGATAGAAGAAAGACATGATTGATATGTTCAAACGAGCATACGGAGAAATTGGATAGTTATCCAAGTCCATGTCTGACATCTTGCTGACCCAACGGCAAGGGACTCATTCCCAGCCGCCTGGCAGGAGAAATTTGACGGGTTCATAGAGCAGTGCAACATCCAGGTTGCCAAGCAACATCAGCTGTATGTGACCCCTTTCCAAGTACTAGAGAAGGGCATCAACACCACTTGGCAATGGCCTAGGAACTACAAGCCAATCCAACTTCCAAACCGTCAGTGGGGATGGAAACAGGAGTGCGTCTATTCACTTGACTTACTTCACCTTGCAACTTGGACCTTGGGGAGAGAACCCGCAGCTCAAACTGAGGATTTTTGGTTCCTCCTTGTCTGGTTTAGCTTTAGTCTGGAACATTGGCTTGGACCTACAGGCCATAACAGAGTGGTCAGCTATGGAAAAGTTGTTCATCAATCATTTTGGAACAACAATGCCAAAGATCAGCATAGGAAAATTGGTAGCCATGTGCTAGGCACCATCTGAAAGCCCAATGACTTTCTTGCACATTTTCATGTCAGAATACACCTTATGCAAGACTCATTTGGCAAAGGATGCCGTCATAGATATGGCAATCAATGACCTGGAAGACCAATACTATCGCCTATTCCTAAGCACCAAGCATCTCTTGTTGAATGATTTTATGGCCACAATGACGAAAGCTTACAATGTTATGCAGGAGAAGGATAATAGGAATAACTCTTCTAAGGGGACATACGTGCCAAGGTCATCTTATGCACCAGAGAGGAACAAGCCAACTACTGTTGCTTATATTGAAGACTCTGTTGAAGAATGATATGACTCTGAGGAGGAACATGTTCGCGTTGTAGAGTTAACCTCCAAAACAGTGCTAAAACCTCGGAAGCTTCAGCAGAGTAAGGGATTAGTAAAACTCTCAAGAGTGGCTTTTACTAAGCCAGAGTTCGAGACGTATACTTATGATGCCAACTTGGCATGAAATCCTAGACGAGCTGATCAGCCAACAGGTAGCGAAAATGGACTTCAGGATGATCCCTAGTGCAGAGCAACTAAAAGGAAGAAGTACCATAAGTTTCATGGTGTGTGGAACAACTCCACTAAGGACTATGTCAACCTCAAGGATTAGATCTAAAAGTGGATAAATGAAGGTAAGCTTGCTCTAGAGACGTCGCCAAAGACGGTCTCGCTGGTAGATTCCTAACCATTCCCTGACCCACAGGTCAATATGGTCAAGATACACAAAATACCAGTGAGGCGGGAGGTGGAAAAGGCATAGAGAATGTTAGTAGAGTTTAGAAGAGGTCAGTTAAAAAGGACATCCAGATCGTTTAGGCAGTATACCTTCAGACATGACCGAATGAACGAGATCCTTGATGAGCTAATCATGGAGGACTTTATCAATTATAGGCCTTTAAAAAGGCTTAAAGACATGTCTTATATGGGGTTGGGTGATTACTTCTATAGGTATCATAACAAGTTTGAAAATGCTACTTTCTCTTACATCGGTTTGAATAACACTGTCCAAAGCTGGCTTGATTACCGGGTGATGGGCTTCGGCCAATGGGGGTGTTCAAGCAGTCATCCCAGGCCTCTTTCGTCATTCAACAAGAAATTTAGACAAGTGGTGCCGATGCCGAAGTCTGAGCCAGTAAGGAGACCTAAGCAGCGGTTTGCTAATGATTTGTCGTGGGTGGCAGAAATCCAAGATTATCTAATCCAAGCAAAAAAAATCACTGAAGTATTGAACAGACCTTGGCCAGACCTAGCAAGTGTGGAAGGTTTCTACTACTGTCATTTCTATCACGCCTAGACCCATACGACTGAACAATGCTGAAAGGACCCAACCCCGATTTAGCTCCCTAAACCGGAATCGAACCCTTCCGAAAACGCGAACCAACAAAAACTTTTTGAAATTTGGGCAGAGTTTCGTTACTAGCGTGGAATTACTATTACCTGCACGCGGAAAATACACTTCATCCTATGCCACAAAGAGCAAACCGTGGGCACCAATCACATCCGGATTTCTCAATATATCAACAATAACGTAAAGTAGTAAATATATATGTACTTACTGAAAATCCGGAGTAAAATCGTATAACATATACAATAGGAAGCTCAGAGCGACTTCTAAAACATAATCATATACGCATACCACAGTAGGTAGAACAATAAACCTACTGGATGAAACAAAGTAGCTCGAGCACTATGCCTCCGACCACGACGTGCGACACCAGAGCCTGAACTGCAAACTGGGCACGGAAACCGAAAAACCCAGGGGAAAGACAATAAACACGTTAGAGTGAGTGGACGAAAATAAATGTATTTCACCAAGTAATATATACATATAAAATCATACGCGAGTCAAATGCATGAAAATCAAATGATACGTGAGGAGACTCTGGCTACCACTCACGTACTGAGCATGCCACGTAAAACATATCGCGGATACTCTCGTGGGCTTCCAGACCCACACATAATCATATCCACGCGATAGCACAGTCTGAATCACGGGATCCCAGACCCACACGTGATCCTAGCCAGAAAGGCCTCGGGTCAGGATATCTGTCCTTCCCGGAGCGTACTCGGGGATCAGCCGAGAAGCCAATGTGTATCGATACCACAACATATACTGAGACTGTACTCTGTGTAAACCAAATCATAAATCTTTTCTATGCACATGCTTAAAACATAATATGTACGAATGAATAAATTCGTATACGTATATTCGTATATGCATAATCGTAAAACACATGCTCGTAAAATCATAATCAATCCGCATGCTCAAGTTCGTAAATCATTTATAAAAAGACTCGCAATCAATCCGTGAAAAGAAATGTCCACTCACAGACTTGCGTAACGCGATACGCGTTAACCTGTGATCCGGCGGAAAGTCCCTCGCCAAACGAACAATCACGAACTCCTGAATAATCACAAAATCCATTTCTCAAAGTCATAACTCGACAATACAAACCAAAACACGAGAAACCACCGTTCTCGGAAACACGTAACTCGAACACGACGAATCGTCGAAAATCCATTTATAACACCTCAATACCTTGCTTTACGTTCGGACGCTCAACTCGAAAAACGAACCTCCCAACTGCGATCGGGGCGCGATTTCGAGTCAAACGACATGCAACTTGTCAAAAGTCCAAAAAAGTCAAACTTTGACCGTTGACCGCCGCCCACGGCGGCACCACCGCTGACCGGAAAATTTCACGGCGGAGAAACCCCTATTCCACTCAAAATCATCCACTGAGAAACTTTGTCAACTGCATCGAAGGCCAATTCTCACTCTAACTAGGTCAATTTCGTGATAAACCGAATTTGTACACAAATTTCAAATCCAAAATTCTCCATGTACAAATCGAATTAGAACACCATACTTACATGGTTAGAATCCTTGAGAGGAGAGCTTCAAAGCCCAATCCATTTTGTATCTCAAATCAACCGGAACAATAACCACCCAAAAACTTCAAAACTTTGGCCGGAAAATCGAACTCCTCCGGTGAGCCACGCCGTGGAGGGAGGTCGGCATCCACACGGGGCAGCCAAGCCGAGCAGAACAAGCCCTAAGCCGAGGCCTAGGGTGGCCGGAAGCCGTCGCCCGTGAAGCCACCGTGAACCACCGTCGAATTCTCTCTCCACCATGGTCAACCCGAGTTGACCAAGTCAACTCCCAAAATGGCATAGTTTGACCTGCCCAAAAAGGAAACTTCCTTATATAGACTTACCCGAAATGGAAACCCCATAATTCGCATTTCGACAAACTTCAAACACACGTAACTCTTGCGTCGTAACTTCGATTCCGATAATTCTCATGGACACAAACTCGTCTTGACGTACTCTTCAATAATCACCCAAAGTCAAACACATCGGCCGTTCGGATAAAAAGTCAACCATTAAACCAAATACACATTTAAATCGACTAAATAACCAACAATCGGAAATAATCACAACTAAATCTTCGCAACTCAGAATAATACTCCGGAAGTTTCCACGAACTCGAAATTAAATTCTGAACAACTTCCGTGAAGAAGCCAAAACCAAATTCTCGACCGGTAATTTAGTCGTTAAGTAGCTCGCCATTATAATCTAATTCCGTCGAAACTTCAAATATTCATAATTAATTCCTCGGTCGTCCAAATAACGCTCCGGAACCGACCACGAACTTGAAGTCACACGTAGAACGACTCTCGAGAAGAGACCCAGCTCCAATTCTCGGCCAATGATTTAGTCGTTAACAAGTTCGGCGATTCGAATAACTATCGAAAATCTGCGACTACGCAGTAACTCACATATATAGCTGATCATACTGCTGATTCTGGTCCGGGTCGTCACAAATGCACCAATTTGAAATTCAGGATTTAGCGGTGGATAAACGAGGGTGAGATAGCCATCAACCAGCAAGGCGAGAATGCAGCTCAGGAGGCCAACACCGGCGACGGCTTCGTTGTCGGTATGGTAGATGTGCAATAGAGCAATCCTAACAAGAGGAAACAGACCCTGGACCTACATGTTAATGTGGAGACAACTAAGGTGGCAAAGCCAACACCTTCCATAAAGGGTAAGGAGAAAGTTAATTCGAAAGTAGAGTCCCCGGTAGCGTTGTACTCTCACTGCAAAATCCATTGTGGCTTGAAGATATCATATGAAGAATTGATGGAAGCAGTCAAAGTATGTCAAGAGTTGGTTTCCCCACCTGAGCATTACCAGCTTACCAACCCACAGGAGCTTAACCATATAGACATAGGCCTACAAGCGAATGTGAGTAGCAGAAAAGTTTCTAAAACCAGCAGTAACAGCAGCAAAGTCAAGTGGGGACGACGACCTCGCCAAACTGTACATTCCACTAGTATCAAGGAACATCACCAAGGAAACTATTTGGTATATTAAGTAAAAGAGGAAAACAATTGAGGTAACTCCTATCAATTGAACGAACCTACAATGTCGGTTTGGAGAGGCCAAGAGGGCATTGAAGGCTTTGGATATGGGCATCATCCACCCAGAGCAACTTGCATACACACATGAGCAGCTGTAACATCAGCTGAATGCATTAGCATCAAATCTCATTGTGGTCTTTGGAAAAAAGTCTCATAAACCCAAGGTCTGAGCAGCTAGACCCAGAGTCTTTTCTCGGAACCCCGACTTGCACTCTAAGGCTCAAATTCCAGAACTTATCCCTGAGGTTCAACGAGCTCATAGGAAACCTAGAAGCAATAAGCAGACCATTAACAACAACAAAGACCCAAGGCTTGTAGTGCTCAGAAGCCTTCAACGAGCAACCGAGTTGAGTGAAGCATAAATCACTTCAAGTGAGGCACGGGGACTCAGATCGAGGCCAAAGACATTGTTGGAAGAAGAACAAAAAAAGGCTGTGATTCAGACCAGGGCATCTTCCTCGGCGAGCAAAACCAATGGCATATCATCTCCCACAAGTGTAGAACTTACACCTGAGGTTCCGATTAAAGAAGTCTACGGCAGCTATGGAGGCAATGGGTCATGTCGATCATGACATGGTAGAGGTCAGACCACAAGAGAAGAATCCATGGTTGAATGAAGAGAAAGTTCAGGATGAAGAGCTAGTTGACTATGGCGAAGACAAAGAGCCAAAGACACAAGTTTATGGTAAAGAGTACGAAGTAAACATGGTATTCATTTTACCCTCCAAATTCGCAGGTTCTTCAGTTGGATTGGCAAGCTCAGTACCCTCCTTTACCAGAGAAGTAGTCCTAGATCAACCCAACACAGTGAACAACTTAGCGACGACTACTCACGAAGAAGAGAAAGTAGAGCAACAACTACTCTATGTGCAACCAAAGTTTGATCTGTCATTAAGGAAGGTCTATATGTTGTTCAATATGGCTATGCACATAAGACTCCTTTAAATATGGCTATGCACATGAGACCCCTTTACATCACCACCAAGGTTCAAGGGGGTACATCTCAACAAAATGCTGGTGGACTCGGGAGCAGCAGTGAATATCATTATTGTCAAGGCAATGAAACTACTAGGCATTCCTAAATCCACCATTCAAGAGACGGCTCTCAATGTCCGAAATTATCATGGTAGCATATCCAAAACCTTGGGAATTATTTTTCTTCATGTGCAGGTTGGATCAGCAGCTGTGATGCACACTTTCTTCGTAGCAGAATGCACAACATGTTATAGTAGAATACTAGGTCGGGACTGGATTCATTGCAGCTATTGTGTACCATTGTCTCTTCATTAACAGATGGTGTTGTTGAACATGGAGTCAGGTGAAGCAGAGGTAATCAATGCAGACCCTCGACCATACTCAGTGTCAGTAAATGCTTTGGACGTTAGTTATTATAATGGAGACCTAAGGCCACTGGAGGTGTGTGGCCTTGACAAGAAGGCGGGGTGACGGCCTCTCAGTTAGCTCAATGGGGAATCATGCAGGCAGGTAAGGACAATCTTCGCCCTTATACAGTTAAGATACCCCTAAATCATCTTAATGATAGAGCCTCTATCAAATATAGAGGAATAGCCTTGTTCATCTCTCTATGATCGCCTACATGAATACCTGATGAAGAAACAGGCATATGAGCATGTCTCAATGATTGCAGCGTTGGAATAAGTGGATGACGGCATACTGCATGAATCAGAAGAGGAAGAGGTTATTTAGTTAGCGCCAGCAGCCTTGGATGATATTCTACCTAAAGTCAAGGATCCCGTAGAGAAAATTAACCTCGAGACTACAGAAGAGTCAATGATTGTGGCTATCAGTACCTTCTTAGATCCTGAGAAACGAAAAAGGCTCATTGAATTGTTACATGAGTATGCAGACTGCGGCGCAAAAAAGTATGAGGATATGCCAAGACTGTCACCAGACTTGGTGTGTCACAATCTTCCTATCATAGAGGGAAAGAAACCAATTAAGCAAGAGATGCGTTGAATGAACACAGAGACAAGAATTTTAGTCAAAGAATAGATTGAAAAGATGCTCAACTCTGGCATCATTAGAGTAGCAAAGAACAACGAGTAGCTGTCCAATGTCATACAGTCAAGAAAAAAGAATGGGAAAATGAGAGTTTGTGTCCACTACCATGACCTCAATAATGCTACGCCAAAGGATGTATACCCCATGCTTGTGGCAGACTTGTTGGTCAATTCAGTTGCTCGCCATGAGATGTTGTCATTCATGGACGGCACAACAAGGTATCACCAGATCCCGGTGGCGGAAGCTGACAGGCATAAGACAACGTTTCGATGTCCTAGTTTCACTGGCATTTTTGAATATGTAGACATGCCATTTACGCTTAAGAATGCAGGGGCCACTTATCAGCGAGCTATGAATTTAATCTTCCACGAACTCATAGGAAAAATTATGGAGGTTTACATTGATGATGTGGTGGTTAAGACCAAGCATCAGACAAACCACATAGATGACTTGAGAAGGGTGTTTGACCGTATGAGACTTCACCAGTTGAAGATGAACCCTGCCAAGTATGTCTTTGGAGTCCAAGCACGAGATTTTCTAGGTTTCTTGGTCCACCAACAAGGGATTGAAGTATCCGATGATAAGAAGGAAGCAATGCTTAATGCTAGTCCACCAAAGAACAAGAAAGAGCTTCAACGCTTGTTGGGCAAGATCAATTTTTTGAGACGGTTCATTGCTAATTAATGCGGCAGGAAATGTTCAACCATTCTTGCCACTACTTGAGCTTCAGAATCAGAAAACTTCACTTGGGAATTTGTCCATCAAGAGGCTTTTGACACCATCAAGGTATATCTTGCCAACCCGCCAGTATTGATCCCGCCAATTCCGGGGGTGCCTCTCAAGCTCTATATTTCAGCTACTACCAATTCTATTGGAAGCTTGTTGGCAAGAGACAATATTGCCAGCATTGAGCAAGCCATTTTTTACCTCAGTTGTATATTAACAGATTGTAAGACGAGGTACTCACCCATGGAGATGCTTTGCAAGGCTTTGTATTTTTCAGGATGCAAATTGAGGCGTTATATGTTGTCATTTACCACATATGTCATTGCTCAAATAGATCTGGTGAAGTACATGCTTTCATGGCCTATACTACGAGGCCAAATTGGGAAGTGGATCTTAGCACTCTCCGAGTTTTCATTGCAATATGTTCCACAAAAAATAGTTAAAGGCCAGGCAGTGGCCAAATTTCTAGTTCACCACCCGATGTTAGATGTTTACAAGGGTAATGACTTGGAGTTATCCCGTATTTCACTCACTTTTTGGCTTTTGTATTTCGACTATTCGAGCACTAGTACCATGGTTAAGGTAGGAATAGCCTTGGTTAAATCAGATGGATGGAATTTTTCCTATTCATTCAGGTTGGACTTTCACTACATTAACAACCAGGCTGAATATGAAGCCTTTATCATTGGTCTGGAAATTTTAATAGACTTGGAGGTCACCAACGTCTACATCTGTAGGGACTCATTACTCATAATCTGGCAAATGGAGACCACATACAAAATAGGTGCAATACTCAAACTATATGCAAAAAGGGCAGCTGAGATGTTGGAGTTATTCACAGAGGTCACATTGGAACATATCCCTCATGACCAGAACCAAGCGGCCAATGAATTAGCACATCTTTCCATGGGCGTCAATCTACAGGATGGAGTTCGCGAGCGTATTTTAAAGGTTGAGCGTCATACCTTACCTTCCTTAAGAGCTCGACAAGAGGATAACAATGAGTGGTATGTAGTGACAAACGCATCCATTTCCTTGCTACTAGTTATATGGTAAGGAATAGTGAGTTGTATAGACGAGGAGAACAAGGTGTTTTGCTTCGATGTGTGTATGGGCGAGAAGCTAAACGACTGATGCGAGAATTTGACCTAGGGGCAGCAGGGGCATATCAAGCAGGTCCCAAAATGCGCTGTTTATTGCGGCATCATTGTTATTATTGTCCGACAATACTTAAGCGTTGTATCACCTTCGCCAAAGGTTACGCAGATTGTCAAGCTCATGGCCCAATCAGTCATTTACCTAACATCCCCATGCAACCAATCATAAAACATTGGCCTGCCCGAGGTTGGGCACTGGACTTGATTGGGATGATTCCCCCCACTCATCTGAGGGGCACAATGTCATCATAGTGGCTACGGATTTCTTTACTAAGTGTGTGGATGCTAGGCCTTTGAAAGTGGCATCGGCAGGTACCATTCGTAAATTTTTATTTAAAGATATTATGTAGGTTTGGTATCTCATAATGCTTCATTTCAGACAGAGGGGCATCCTTTATGTCTGGAGAGGTCAACACGCTTATGAAGGATCTGGACATTCACTTCCTCCATTTCACTCCTTATTACGCTCAATAAAATGTTCAAGCCAAAGCCAGTAACAAACTCATCTTGCATATTCTCAGGCGTATGCTCGCTAGCAACGCTCGTTTATGGCATGCAGACTTGTTCAATACACTTTGGACGTATCATACGAGTAAACGTAACCCCACAGGAACAACTCCCTATGCTCTGATGCTTGGGCATGATGCAATCCTGCCTTTGGAGCTCAACATTCAGTCTATGAGAATTATGGAATAGCACGACATAATTAGTGAAGACTATGTCCAAGAAATATGGCAGGAGCTTGAGGACTTAGAAGAGCAACATCTAGAGGCCTACGAACACTTGTGTGCTAAGAAAAAGAAAGTGGCTCAATCATACGACAATTATACAAGGGACATGAGTTTTGCATAAGGCAAATTGGTCTGGAAGGTGGTCTTACCCATTAGTGAAAAGATCGAAGGATGCGGCAAGTGGTCCAACAAGTAGGAAGGACCTTACATAATTATCATATCCTAGGACGCGGTGTTGTTCGTCTTCGCGACCAGGATGGTACATTCCACGGAAACCCAATCAACGGGTGTTTCCTTAAGAAATATATCACTCCAGTATGGGAGCAGGATGACCCGCCTAATGTAGTGTAATTATGTTTGCTCATACTCGCTTGCTCTTGCTCGCTTGATTAAACTCAAGAGGAATCCCATATAGTATATCATAAAATCTAATCTCTGTGGCCAAATTTTTGAATTTCAATTTGTAAGATATTGTAAAACTTGCTTTAGTTAAATATCTCGCCAAATCCTGTGGCCAAATACCATGAAACTTGAGATTGTTCATATTTTGTTTTATGTTGCAAAGCCAATACATGTGGCTAAGTTTATCAATAATACAACTCCACTCCACTTTGCTAAAGTGTTCAATGTTTTACAGACATGCTAAGGCAAACTTAGTAAGTATTACAAAACAAACACAGCAAGTACATGGAATCAAGTTTATTAGAACTTAAAAACTATTACAAAGGTTTTGTGGCCTTAAGCTCTGATACCATGGATAGTAAAAAGGTATGCAAGCCCAAACCAGAAGGTCTGCTAAATAGAAGTGGGCAAACAACGAAAGCAGAGATAGGGGACTGGAAAAACAAGCTAAAGACCACCAAAAGGGGGCATAAGATAACCTCTTAGTCTTTTATCATTAGCATTGATGAGGCAGCTCCAACCTTGGCATCTCCCTGGGAATGGTCCAGTTGCAGTCAACTTCTTGTTAACCACCTCCCCAGATTCACCATTTGCGTAAATGGGGAGTGGTAGTACAACAATTCTTTTTTCTTCTCTCAAGATAAGTGTGAGAACAAAGTGCCTCTAACTCCCTTGAAAAGCAAATGCAGAGCCGCTGCTAGCGAGGTTGACGACAGGGAACCCTCCCCAGCGTTGAGACTCGACTATCCCCAAGGATCTTGGAGCAGCTATACTAAGATTGAACCTGGGCATAGATATCACTATCTAGTCCAGGTTTGGGCATGGATATCACTATCTAAGGTTTAAGACACGAAGCATTGAATCTGGTGGGAATGCTTTTGGGAAGAACCGGAGGAAATACTCTGAAGAAACATCTTTACTCTGACTAAGTACAAGGGATGGATGTTGTGTTCTCTGATTAAGGAGGGTATTTATAGAGGCCTAAACCTAGAGGCTCCGTATGGAAATGAAACTATGAGACTATCGATTTGATGCACCGATTAATGACGTTCATATGTTTGCTCTGAAATTATAACCTCTTTAATTAATGACGGTTCATCCTTTCCAAGAAAGGTTGATTACTGCTATTCATTCCCAGACGGTTAGGGTAAGAAGGCGTGTTTCTTGGAAATCGAAGAGAGACGTGATTGATTTGATGACACGTTTTCGAATTCAAATTTGGAGTTAATTGATAAATGGGCTAAACCCATTGATTGGTTTTGTGAAAATCACGTTGAAAGGCCAAATGAGGCTTGTACTCGAGGCCCAGCCACTTCTGCTTGGAGCCTAAAAATTTTGGTTGCTTTAGCCTTGTTTTTTTCCTCAACACTCTTGAGGAAGTCTTAAATTGGCAATGGTCAAAGTGTATGAGTGGGTCTCGCTCTTTCCTGGTCTCAGTGTGTTGTTCCAGGCAGCAGGACAAGTGAACCTTACATGTTTGCATCTCTTGGAGTTGTTGGAGGCCTTGTTTGTACCGAGTCAGCAAGGGAAGAGTTCACCAAGGGTGATTTTCAGTAGGTCAGTGACTTCACCCAGTATTATTTTAAGGACTTCAGGATTATCAAGGTCGATCTTGAAGAGGCTCTGGATGGTGCTTTTGGCGAAAGCAATCTCCGCTGGGTCAAGAGCTGTGAACATGAATTTTTTGGACAACACTTCAAGTTCATGAGTCCAAGCAGAGTTGGCTGTGGCATTGGTGTTGGGCCAGGATGAGCCTGAAGCCTGGAAAAATTTAATAACAAGGTCATACAAGTCCTTGTTCTCCAGGTTATATGCTTTGAGGGAATCTTAGATGGCGTCTGCAAGGTTGTCACGCTCAGCGGTTGATGGCACTTGGGCGCTAGCTGGAGTTCTAACTGGCAGCAAGAGGGCCCTAGAAATGTCTTCCTCCTCTAGAGGGATTTCCAAAATAGTCTCAGGACCACCCTTGATCAGAGTTAAGAAGAGAGAAAGTTCAGGAAACTAATAAGGTGAAGAAGGTGTTCAAACGGGAAGGTTTGGGTAATAAAAAAGGATAGTCAGACTTGGTGAAATAATTGTTGTTACTTACCTCTGTCTCGCAAGGGACATTTTCAGTAGGCGGGGACAGAATATTTTGCGAGCAGTTCTCTAGAGGTTTGTTGTGCTCGTCATTTGCACCTTCATGTGGCCTAGCAATGGGGCTCGTTATTTTCTCTGGTTGGCGAGGGATAGAGACATCCAAACATGTGCTTTCTCGGGGATCGCTGCCATTGAAATTTTTTCTTCAAGAGTGTAAAACATGGCGTGCCATCTGAAAGGAGAATTTGTAAACGTGAAAGTTTTTTCCTGCTCGCCATCACCGACAGTGTCATCAATGACTTCCATTGCCTGGGAAGCCACTTCCTCAATTTCAAGCCCGTCTGTATCAAAAACCTTCTTAGGGGATGTGTTAACCAATGGACTAGCCTCAGGTTGAGTTCCTCATTGGTCATAGCCTGCAGATGTAAGTCAGTTAGAGGAAAAGAAATTTTCCAGAATCCGTATATCATGTACACGATAGATTATGAGGGTTACCTTATCAGCTAGGTCAGTTGAGGGTAAGACCAATGCTAATTACTACTGCTGCTTGCTTATGAGGGGCACCTCTTAGTTACATGATGGCGAGTGTACATGGGAGTTTCTAGGATTGCCAAATTGAATGGACATCCATTGCCATTGATCAACCCAGTGTTGGGGTTATTCTTGCTATTCGTACTGCAGCTCAATTTCATCAGATGCCCCAAGGCATCGGCCAGGCTAGGCTAAGGATGTAAGGTGGAACAATTACGAGGGCTACGACTTCACTTGGCCCATTTGAGGTTGTTGGCATTGCCTTCAGGGGAAGAGTGTCGAGCTATCTTACGAGGAGTCTGAAGTGAAACACATGGGTTAGGCATTGGAAGTTTTGCAAGGATTTAATCCTAGATGTGAAATGAACAATGACTTGACTTACAGGTTGTAGGGGTTCAGCTACCTCGTTTTCAGCATCATCTATCTCACGTTCAGAATTTGAAGAGATAATGCGCTTGGAATAGTGGGAACGTCACCTTCCACGCGAGGGACCTGCATCAGGACTGCTCACAGGGTTGCATTTCTTTGAGCGATGTGCCTAAGATATTTTTAATAGTTAAAATTGCCAATATCAGTGGCAAGAATGAAAAGCCAAAAGATTGGAACACTTACAATAGACCAATGTGTTGGCATGTTGGGGTCGTCCGGTGTATCATATTGAAGAGCCTCTTTATCATAAGGAGAAGTGAAGAAGCAGTCGAAGTCCTAGAAGATTGCGACAAAGAGGGTCATGGGTTGCACAGTACAGATCCTATCCCAAAACTGAGCTCGCCAAGCTCGGTAATGTGAGGTTACACCAAAGGATGGTGTAAGGGGAAAGCTAAAGGATTCATTTGGCAACATCATGATAGGGAAACCAAAGTAAAGGTCTTCCATGTCAGCCGCTACGAGATGCATGTGTGCTCACCAAGTGTTGTAGCGGTTGACAGAGTTAACCAAAGGCATCAAAGCATCTTGGGTTAGCCTGAGCCATTTGATGAAGTGGTTGAGGGCGTACAACTCGTAATAGAGTAGGGGATGGATTGGTTCCACGAAGAACCGGAGAACCGGACCGGAACCGTTAGGTCCGGTTCGGTTCTTTGAATTTTGCAAAGTAATATTGATCGTTCGGTTCCAAGTGCAAATTTTTCAGTTCTGGTTCCGGTTCCTGTGTTACAAAAATTTAAGGAACCGAAAATAACCGATAATATGAAAATAACACATGTCAATATATTATTGGTAGTCTTGTAAAGTCTATATTATGTACTATAGACATGAGTATAGAAGATCATTCCTTTCTAACTATAAAGTATATGAAAAAAACACTCTCAAAGTACTAAATCTAGTTAATCTATTTAGTCGACAACCATCACACTCTCACCAAAAAATCCTCACGCTTTAAAAAAATGCGGATGATGCAAGGGCAACAAAAGTTACCAAAAATTAGTTTGTTAAATAGAATGCAACTTTAAGGTACATATGCAGTATTTGGTTCAGAAGTTTTTGTGGACTATATTTGCCTCCTTTAGTTGTTCTATTCAACAAGAAATTCCAAGAATTTTTTGACGTAACTTATTTTAGCTTGCAAATTGTAATATATTTGAACTAAAAGGACTCGATTATTGTTGGATACTTGCGGATCGAGTGATTTTTGGATGTATTTAATTTCCCATTTTGTAGTTTTTTCGTTCTTTTTCTTCCAAATTTGGGTATTTATTGATTTTTCTTTATATATTTAGGAACCGTTAGAACCGTACAACCGAACTGATTTATTGCAATTTGGTTACATACATGTTCCTCCTAAAAAATACAAGGAACCAAACCGTATGTACATTGAAAGGTTCCAGTTCCGGTTCCTAAAAATAATGGATGTAACTGAACCGATCCTAGCCCTATAATAGAGTTTGGTGCCATCAGAGACTCTCGAATCTCCACATGTGTGGTTTTGGATGAAGATAATCCTCGCCGAGTCATCTTGATCTTGTGAGGGAAGAAACCCATTTGCTAAGTCCTTAGGGAAGCGATGTTGGATGATTAGTTCAGTGGTGTTTGAAGGGAAGCCGTTGAGAGAGTAGAGAGTGACGAAGCTATACTGGTAGATCAGCAGGTCGTAGTGGAGAGGTTGCGTGAGTGTCTTTCCAAGGAGCACTCTATCTTTAAACGGTTGCACATTTAAGTGACGGAATACTGGTAAATAGACTTACAACCAGAGGTCTATCATCCAAAGGGGACCAAGGAAGTCGAACTTCATTGGTTCTAAAGAAATTCATCTCAAGCTTCGATGATGGATTGAGCAAGGTCAGTCTTGGTGCCTTCGTATAAGGCTTCGGCGAGTCTGGTCCAGCTTTTATTGACCTTGCTGGAGACTGTACATAACATATACTTGGATAACAAGCATTCATGGAAAGCAATACCTTCATGAGGTGCTACGTTATTTTTTAAGCTGGTAACCCAAGCTGAGTAAAAGCTAGGACGAATGAGGCTGGCCGTTTCCTTGGTGAAGTAGGGGTCACCTTGCTTCCATGCCGAATCTGCAATTGGAACTCCAAAAATGGTCAACAAATCGAGCAAAGTGATGCTCATGTCTCCACAAGGAAATCATAAGCAATTGTAGCTCACATCCCAAAAACACATGGCGGCGGCGAACGGTGCTCGATTTCCTCCTTGGGGAAAGGAGAAGAATAACTCCAGGTGTTAGTATAGCACCATTAGTTCATAGATTAAACATACTTACCCACTTAAGCAGGTAATCAACACTTACCCGACCACCCGAAAGACCACCAGGCGGACTACAACTTCACTCACAAGACCGAGCCCATCCTATCGTGCACGCGCCCGACAAGCGCACATCCGAATACTCGGCCCACATGACAGCAAGTACAGCCTTATCCCACATCGAAGAGCACAAGCAAGCAACAATTTCACCCACCTATATAGGTAAGGCATTTACTACAGGTAAGGGCATTCAATTGAACCCGGCAATCAATTCTAGTCTTAAATACTCCAACCTACTTTCTTACACGTTCGCTTGACTGTCATATCCAATACATCCTCTAAACTTAGGCATCGAAGCGTTGAAGGCAGGCCGACCCTGTCTTGACCATCTGACCGTCGGTTTGTTTGTATTCTTCTTAATAGCTGAAGCCGAACACGCGAGTCCGCATACCCGATAACCCGAACACCCGAAGAGAGAGAAAGCACCCGATCATCCGGACAGCCCGAACGTTCGGACAAGAAGAGAAGATTACTCGTATTGCTTCTGCTGATTACGTCCCGCATAATCCGGTAGAATCACCAGGAAGTAGGAAATGCTGGCCAGTTTCTATCGTTCTTGGTTGATGACTTTGCGAGCATTATACTAAGCTTTTTCTTAAGCAGAAGTCGACGACCATTTACCCAATTGGCAGGACACGTCTCTGTGATTCCACCCCGTCGGTGCGGCTGGTTCTCTTCGGAAGATTAGAGCGGAATGGCAGATGTTGTAGTGGAGAGTTTCGAAGAGTGTTGGGTTGAACGACGTTTGGATGAACTGACCTAACCGACCGATGGCGTTGTCAAACAGAGTCGGGGTGATGGTGGAACCGGGGTTCTTCCTCTCCGTAATGGAGGGCACTGTGTCTGCAAAGAGTTTGCAGCCTCTTTGGAAATATGTGGTTGTGGGTTTTCATGGCAGTAAGGTGGCATGGTGTTGATCAAAAAATTGACTAGAGAAGAAAGAGAAAGCTTCGAAAAGAAGTTTAGACGTTTGGGGAGACTGAAGACAAAAAGGTATTATAGAGAAGTGGGTTTCTGAAAAATCGTGTTCGCTTAAATAACATCGCATCATTAGGGCGCGACTTTTCATAAATGAATTGAAGTAGCGTCGCTAACAGAAAGTTACCGTTTGACCCCGAACGAAGTGTCACAATTACAAACCTTTTTTATTACACTTAGGCTTAAGCTCAAGGCTTGAGGGACAATGTTTGGCCCAAAATAAACACTTTATTTTTAATGAGTTTTCATTATATTGGGTTGATGCTTACAGCCCATGTAGAGCAATAACATTTTTCTAAGGAGGAAATGATTCCCTGACGATCTTATCATCAAGTCTTAGATTTTGATTAAAAGACTTAGGAGGTAAGATCTCGAGCAATTATAGTCATTAAGTGAGTCTAAACGCTAAGAATCTTAAGTTAATTACAACAATTTATAGTATTTTCCTATATATAGAGAGAGGAAATCTTTACAGAATCAAGGGATCAACATCGCATACAACCTTTGCTCTCGGCAAACAAACATTCTCATCTCGAGAAACCCTAGCAACCTGCGATCAAGAGATCTTCACCCAAATGAGCGTGAACATCCGACGATTCAAGGAAGCACAACCTTGTATTTTCAACACTCGTCAAGGAGATTGCTCTGCTTTACACTAAAGGAATTGTAAAGCATCGATTTCTATGGCTCAATTAGAAACACGAAAACCACAAGTCATAATTCACTTAGGCAAAAAAAGGATTCATCGGACATGGTTGGTGCTCTCCCCATCCTAATCGTTTCTTAGAAATAAGGTAGCGGCGAGGCTACGTTCAACATTCTACCCACGACAATAACACACCAAACATGTACACACACGAGGTCGAGAAAATAGACAGTTTGAAGATTTTTTATTACCTTGAGATTTCTGGAGCCAAACAATCCAAATATATATATATATATATCAATGGCTATTTTAGTCCATTTTTTTAACCGATTTCGAATCAAAAGTGTAAATTCTACAAGTATATCAACTTTAATTTCATTGAGTTCTCATGCATGAAGGCACCAGCCATTTAAATAGTTAACATGTGTTTATTTTTGAGATCACATAATTAGTCTTTCTATATACTTGTTAGTCTTTCTATAGTAGTGGTTCAAACTCTTTAATATTTTACTTCACATAAGTAAAGTAGAATAATATACTTAGTTTCACATCGATATCAATGGTAAATGAATAGAACAAATGTAAACATCAAAGTTACTTTGAAGTTCAAATTCTCCCATAATTCAGAATGAAGATGATTTGACTCATTTGAGTGACACCTTGCATTGACACTATTGTGCGCTGTTCCTTGTTTGAATATGATTGATGTGAATATTTACATGAATTTGACCAAAGTGAGTTTCTAGTCTTGTTGATAGAAGCCTTGTACAAAAAGAAGTCATCGCAATTCACTCCCGAGTTGTCAAGTCCATGCCTGTCGTGAATTATACCACATGCATATGCATGTAGTTATTTAGCAATTAAACCAGTTTTGCTAATGCAGATTGATTGATGGGCTCATGGGCTGCACGGTTTACTGGAATCATCAAATCTTTGCAACAGATAAATCTTGCTGGTGGCCTTGCTGGGAATATGGGATACACTGGTGACTGGCCATAATCAAAACTGGAAATTATCACTATCAGAATCAGCAATATTTATTAGTCTCATTAATTAAGAACATAAAAAAGGAGGAACCAACATGCATGCCAACATTTTACTTTTTTTTTATATATATATAAGAACATTTTAGTTGGAATCAGGTCCAAATTATTAAGGTGCTCATTGACCGGAAGGCACCTCCTGTTTTGTGTCTTTGACTCCAAAATCTCATAAACAAAGCAAAGTATTTTTGGTATGATTTGCACTCCTCTTTTCCCGAGCGAGCTCCCTAATTTCATGGTGATCAAATTGACCTATATAGCTTAGCTAAAAGCATCTTTAGACGGACACCAGACTTTACCTAAATTTTTGTTCTTTCTCAGTTTCCACCATACATATTAACGGCATTGTCTCCACCCCTATCTTAATCCTATTTCTAAAACCCCACATTCCCTCGAGTTAGCTCACAGCCTGCTCCTGCTGTGACCAATTTCATCCGCATCCCAATCAGTCAATTCTGCTAAACGAAGTCGCCGAAGGAGATATGCTTTTGGGACTTCGAATGTCAATTTGTAGATAAAAACTTCTAGCAACTAGAGCTAAAAATCCAATACATCTTGTGACATGTATCGATAGTGTTAGGCTCTGTGCATCTTGTGACAATATATGAAGAGATGACTCTCGTACATAATATATGAATTATGTAAACATAAAGTTCATTTTTCTCGTAATTCTTATGTTAAATTATTTCTAGCTTAAATCGTAAATCCGAACCGTATGCAGTGGCAGAACTACGTTGGAACGAAGGTGGGCACTGCCCCCTGAGTTTGAATAAATACAATCTGTTTTAATTTCTATATGTATACAGATCTTGTAATGGAGTAGTGGTATTCATGCCCACTTATATGCATATTGACTTGGGTTCAAAACTTGGAGCTATGGAAATGGGTGGTTTTTTTTAGTTTTTTTTTTTCCTTTCCATGTTTGGGGCTTCACTTTACAGAATTTCTTCTTTCTTTCGGTTTTCCCCCGCCCTCTGATGCTCAACGTACTCTGGCTCCACCACTGATCGTATGTATATGAAACATGCATATATCTTGAAATCTATCATTGGTAGATCATAGCCTAAATGATTTTGAGAGCCTGCATTTTGTTGCGGCATAAGTCTTCTCTAGTGGATGTTTACAGCTTAGAATTAGGTATATATCTTCCATTGTTTGATTACCACACTCTAGCTTGTTGCTTAAAAAAATGGATCCCTTTGGCCTCGTTCCCATACAAATGATACTAACAAACATAAAGAAAACCAATTGTGCAAGAGTAGTTGTGAAAAGAGAAAAAGGCGACGGCCCTCTGTTGGAATCCAAATAAAATTTCATCCCAACCCAAGTAATCAAGCCTTGATTCAGCAAAGAAGATTCTTTTGCAAACTACACAACGCAGAAAATAAAACGAAGACTTTTGGTTTTGGTAGGTGTTCCTTCTTCTTTCTTTACAGTCTTCCTAAATGAAGTGTCAAAACACAAACATAGATAGGTACATATATTCCGCGACATATTAAACTTCGCTATAGTTTTTATTATTTTATGGGTAATTGTCCTATTGAACTTTCATCTGAGAGAGTGCAGGCGCTCGATCGACTCAGTTTGCAGCTGGGTAAATGTGGGTAAATGTGGCATGCATGCATATTTATTGTAATTTAAACCTAGCTAGGTACCAGCCAGTACCAATATGCCAGCTTTTAAATTGAAGCATTTTCTTTTATTTCTTTCCAAATAAAAATCTGTGGCTGGCTTGTTGGAAACTCAAGTTTGGTACAGAATTTTCAATTCAAGCTAGCAAGATTAGTCATGTTACATCTGTGCTATCACTTACTGCGCGCTGTGAAGTTCAGCTGTTCAAGTATAAAAGCTTAACGACTGTCTCTACTGATACGAGAAATATATCGTATGTATCAAAGCTAACTATATCCACAAGGTCGTTGGTTGCTTATCTGAATTGGATCAACTTTTTGATTCCAGAAAATTTCGGATTCAATCACATCCTCGTGTAACTAAGTGGCTAACCAGCCGCGATAGGAACTCGGAAGGGTCTCTTTTATCTTGGATCCTGACCAAAGCTCCGTTGGGCCCAAAAGTAGCCCTAAAGCTTTTTCTCATAAGCCGAATAGGACTTCTCTAAAGCCCAATATATTTTTGTCAAAATAAGCCCAAGAGAAAGATTTCAATGATAGGAGAAAAAAGGAGCGCATCAAAATGGCCTCTTTCAACTGGCTATAGTTTGTTAATTGAGCCTCTTCCATGCAAATTCTGCACAACGCAGAAAACGTTAGCAACATCATCACAAATGGTTTAGTCATTTAGAACGAAGGAGTACGTCGAGGAGTAAGGACGATTTTGAATCCATTGCTGGAGCAAGACCATGTTCACTTCTCAAACTTGAATAATGGAATCCATCCATGCTAGAAACCAGTCCATATATCCATTTTTGTAGGGGACGATCGAGTTAATCTGCCTTGTCTCTCCACAATGTCCAACATTAAACTTAATAGCTAAGTGCCTTCAATTAGCTAAGAACAGAGGCTAGCAAGCAATGACATCTGATAATCCATGGGCTATAAATTAAAGGTCAGGATATAGAATAGATGATTGTGCTAGTTTACAAAGGTTATGATGATTATGATTTATATGATTCGGTTATTAATTTTCACGTCAGGATGAAAGTTAAGCTTCACTTTGCACGCACTAGAAAAGAGAAACTTCACTCCTGAATAGATGTTGATCAAGTTATTGGCATGGGTCCTCTTTGTTCTTGATTCAGCCTTTAGATATTCTCGAAACTAGCTAGCTAGCTAGCTAGCTGGGAAGAGTTCTTCGATTCATCATATCAATCTCAATCAGATCAGATACTTTTGGAAAGGAAATCATATCAGATTTGTTTTACAAAAGCTCGGTGTAGTACCTTGCACACGATTAAAGTACTGGCCGGCCAATTAAGCAATCAAAGGCCCCCATTTATTTGAGTGATCATATCTTTATCATATGCAAGTGGAAGTGTGGAACACAATACATTGTCATCAGATGCAGCAAATTAAAGCTTAATTTGCTTCCTCAACGTGCAAATATATATATATGATGGGTACCCTTCTGAAATGAGACAACCGAGTTAACATCGAACATCCAATTCCACATTTGGCCAAGTTCATCATAACCTATATATTGCGTAGAATTATATAAACAAATTAAGAAGAGCATTATCCCACCTTTGGATAAGTATTGATGTTAAACAATTCATTTTTAATTTGTTATTTTGTTCTAGTAAGTAATAGTGTATTAGGAGGCAATATTATTGGTGGAAACTGGTGTGTGTATATATAGTTGCTCATGTTTTGTCAAATTCCAATATGGCTTTCAAAACATGAACTTCGTCCTTAGCTGAAGCTCTTTATTACTATTCTTACTCTTTAGCCAATTTTTAACGAAAAGTTAAGGCTGCGTTTTGTATCGTTTTACGAAATAATTTTTTGTTTTTCGAATATAAAAATGTAGTGAAAATGTATTTGGTGGATTCTTTTTAGAAAACGAATTTTAAAAACGAAAAAACATTGAAAAAAGAAAATACACTGTGTTATGTAATACGTCAAAATGAAGTTTTTATTATTTTCTGAAAACAAAAATTCAAACAAAATTTTAAAAAAATGATTAGTTTCAAATAAAATATATCCTTCAAATACTGATATTAATCCATTTCAATTGAAATCGAACACCAAAGAAATATTAATTTATATTTTTTAGAAAATTGTATAAGTATACCAAACGCGTTTTACTATTTTCATACTAAAAATACAATTATGTAATTTAACTTACCAAACATGTTTTTAAATCTTAAAAATACAAAATTCCATTTACTATTTTTTGTTTTACAAAATAATTTTTCAAAAATATTTTTATAAAACGATACCAGATAAGACATTTTTCTCTCCAACCACACTCCATATTTAGCTCCCATAATAGAGACAATGTTAGGAGCTCCTAAAATCGAAGAGCATCTCCAATTAATGATGCTCTCTATTTTTTCAGTTGAAAAAATAGCTAAAAGTTAAATTTTTAAGGAACCAACAAATTTGTGCTACAATCATACAAAAAAAATAGGGAGCTACATTAAATGCATCTATTTTAAAATGTATTTTTTCTAGTAATTTTACTAAACTTTTTAATTTTTTATGTTTAATAAAAATTACAAAAAAATAGCATAAATAATTTCATAATATTTATTATTTAAGGCTACTACTCAATCATACTAAGCGTTATGACTTTGTTTTTAAGGGAAACAAAATATCGGAGGGACATATAAATAAAACTCGATAAATTTTAGATCGATGACTAATATGAATAAATATGTATTTTTCCCGTTTCTAATAATACGTGGGCCAAAAAAATCAGATAGATTGACACATGGCTATATCCTCGTTTAATATACAAAGTACAAATTTATAATTTTTTTTTTTTGGAATTGTTGATTTAGAAGTTTGAATTAAATATTTTTGTTCTGAAAATTATTTGATTTACTAACATTGTATTTTTGACCAAAATATAAATAATAGAAAATGTAATAAATTAAATTCTATAAATTGTAATAATCATCATTTTAATAATTTATAAACTACTTTCATTAATGTTTCAAAAATCTTAGGAGCTCGTTTCTCTCTCTTCAGATTTAGGAGTTCTTAAGGGTCTCACTATTTTATGAGCCTAATAAGGAGTGTGAATGGGGTACTAAAATTTAATTTTTCTCTATTTTTTGTTTAAGGAGCTCCAGTAGAGCTCCATTAGAGATGTTCCAATTCAAGGAGAAAGATCAAAGCTTCTAAACACTTCTATTGCATTAATCTACCTATCTTTCTATTATTTTACAACATACTTACCAAAATAATTAATTGTTGTACTCTGCATTTTCAACATGGTTAGAGCACAAATTCGTCGACTCTATATTAACTTAGTTTTAAGATATTATTTTAACAAATGTGTTAAATAAATAGAGAGCTTCTTAATTGCTTCCGTGTGAAAACATTAAGCTCATGCATCAGATGGAACATCTGAAGGAACGAGCTGGATTCGCGTCTTCCGCGATCATGACCAATTTAAAGTTAAAAATAAATAAAGATCGTCGCACATAGTATAAAGATAAACAGTATGGTCAATTCAATGTCTTCTCACTTTTGATTTGGGTGGTCGTCCAGATTTCCATTTGATAAGGTCTGTCTGTCTTCCAAATACGTCTGAGAATATATATTTCACCACGCGCGCGCGCATACACAGTAACTCCCATGACTCATGACTCACGAGAGAATCTGACTTGTAGTCAATGTCGATCACCATAACAGAACAAAATAGTTAGGAATAGTCTAGCTTCAAAGAAATCGTAAGAAAGGCATTGACTCTTTCAGACTAGATCTCTTGTCTGCCTCTCTTATAAATAAGATAAATAAGATTACGAGATCACCATATATAACTTGACCACCTGGGACCGACGGAATGGACTCTACATGGCTGACGATATGACCATTTCACCCATGCATGGCCTCATGGTGTTTCTAATATATATATTCTTGGTCTCTACTCAAACCCCTGAGCAATGAGCATCCATGGAAGACGCGTGGAGGTTTCAGCTATGGCTTCGGTGCGCGCAAGAGCTGCAGGGTCCGTCGGTTTTTAGTTTCAGGGACACTGCATGTCACACGTGGTAATCGAAGCAGTGAAAGCACTGGCGTCCATGAAGAGAGACACAGGGGGAGTGGGGGGACTCTCGTTCCATTATGCATGGGAGGGGGGCCCGATCATCTCATGCGTTTGCCCTGCCCTTTAGTTGAAGGGTCCGGGTAGGTGCCAAAAACTTCATGCGAGCGACTTCTGGGAGTTCCCACTTTCCCACGATGGCTAGGCACGATGAGCTCATCACTTTCACTCCTCCATTGAACACGTGTACTGTGACTACTATCACACAGCAGTATCCGATTTCTTCAGATCCTTTCTCTGATTTTCCCTGTACTTTTCCCCTTTTCTGAGTTCCTTCGAGGTTATAAGCATAGTAGAGATGTCTAAATTATTTGACAGAATTTAAATTTAAAGTATGAGATAGTAATAGGTTTTACCATATTTTAATTTCAACCGTTATATCAAATAAATATATTATTTTATTCAAACAAAATGAGATATAAAGATTAGAGGCTGAGAAAAAGTAAAAAAGAGAGAAAAGAACAGAAAAAATAAAGAAAAATTTAACATATTCATTTGTTTATGTCAAATTTAACTAGAGTTTTCATATATGTCATCCATGTATACTCCAAATAGAAATTTGACATATCTATTAGAAAAGAAAAGATAAAATTAAGTAAATGTCAAAATTAAACCTTCACCTAGACTTTGACATATCTATTAATTAGACTTTCTCTTATACATCCAGGCCCGAGCAAAAACCGATTCACAAGTGAGAACTATTCGTACACCCGAAAAAGTAAAATAAAAAAATGCACAAAATGATGTACGAGCTTATTCACAAAAGAATTGAAGCGCATTGCTAATGATTTAAACCAGATGATTGCGTGTTGAGCAACAAACCGCCTGAATATACTGCAACACATTGTATTTAATTTTTTATATATATAATTTGAGCTTTCATTATATTTAAAACTTATTAGTATATTTAATTGAGATTATGTGTATCTAATCTTAAATTTTAAACATTTTTTATGGTCATTAATAACGTACGAATATCGAAACTATTAAATTCTATGGTCATTTTTTTCTTCATAGTTCTAGGGCTTAGAAAAAAATAATATAAAAGACGCTCTACTGAATGCTTAATTTCCACCACACTTAAGCCACTACCAGCAGAACCATTATATCCGACGAGTTGCCAAAAAACAGACCGACGAGAAGGGATCTCGTCGGTTATAGTTTTTTGACCGTCGAGATTTTCTTGTCGTCGGTTATAGTCGCCGGAAACTCGTCGGTCATAGTTTTCGACTATGTCCGACGATTTTTTTTACTATTACCAACGATTTTTTCATATCGTCGGTTATAGTTTCTTATTTCAGATCTGGGCAGCAGCTCGATCTGTCATTCAAAAAACTTTCCATTTTTTCTGAAAATGCTCTGAAATCGATCTTTGGGTGATGTCGAGAATGAGTTCGTGATGATTCATACGCATTATATATATAGGTACGTCATGCTTAATTAATATATATATGTGTTGTGCATGCATGCATGTATTAATGCTTAATTTGTTGAATATATAGATCGATCGATATTAATTAATTGATTTTGAATATATACATATATATTGATCGATCGATCGAGTTAATTAATTGATTCTTGAGTTTGAGTAATTGATCGATGGTTGATTTTGAGTACGTACGCGTGATTGATCGTAAATATATATTAATATATTGTTGTTAATTTTAATTTGATTATTGTGAATATATATATATAGCAATAACTAGCTAGCTAGCTAGGGTGATTAATTTATTTAATTAATATATTGCATTATATATATTGTGATTATATATATAGGATTAAATGTACAGTAGCTAGCTAGCTAGTACGTGTACGTACGTGCATGGTTAACGTTATATATATATATTTAGATTTTTGTGATCGATTATATATATATATTGTTAGGGTGTACGTGTGTGTATATATATATGTTAAAATGATGGGAATTAAAATAATAAATATTTATATCTAACTATGAAATTTGAATTAATAAGATCATGGGTATATATATCAGGATGGACAAGAGTTGGATATGTCTTCCAAGATGAGATGTAAGATATCACCGTGGAATTAGAAGTTTTGTAGAATATGTGAAGGTTAATTGTGGAGGGATGACAATTCATTATTGTCCGTGTACGAAATGTCAGTGTCGCAGCGAGCGATATCGTTTTCACATCGATAAAGTATTGGAGCACTTGAAGAAAAACGGGTTTTAGGATAAGTACACATGTTGGATTTATCACGGTGAGAGATCAACAGTTGGTCAACATGATCACGGACAATTTTTTGAGAGTGGCAGTACATCCAATGATCCAACAACAAGGTTGATCAACGATATGTTTCCTCATGAGAGCGGTATATTTGTTCAAGCACCGGATATCGATATCCATCCCGCCGTTGGAGACTTCCCTCATATTGAGCCAGTCCAGCAAGTACCTACAGCTGTCAACACTACTGGTATGGACAAGTACAACAACCTCATTGCCTTCCAACAGACCCCGTTGTACAACGGGTGTAATAAGACTGTTCTCGAAAGTGTTATGGGAGTAATGAAGCTCAAAGTGGAGAACAAAATGAGTGTGAAGGCTGTTGATGATTGGCTGAAGTGGTCTGGTTCGTTGTTGCCCCCCGGTCATCGTCTTCCTACCACTCATCGTAAGGTGCGACAGATCCTTAAACATCTTGGCCTTTCCTACATCAAAATCCATGCTTGTAGATATGATTGTGTTCTCTTCTGCGGTGAAGATGCTTATGGGAATGATCTTGAATCCCTTGATGAATGCCTGGTATGTGGTACCGATAGGTATAAGTTGACTCCTGCCGGAAACAAGAAAGCTGTGAAGATACTTCGGTATTTTCCGCTGATAGATAGGCTAGAACGGTTGTTCATGTCTGCACACACGGCTGAAGCTATGAGATGGTGGGCCGAGAGGAATTTGCCCGACGGTGATATGCTTATACACCCTGCTGACGGAGAGGCTTTGAAGCACATGGTGAAGGAGTTTTCTTATTTTGCATCAGATGTTCGAAATGTTTGGCTGGGGCTTTCATCTGACGGATTCAACCCTTTTGGCAACATGAGTCTTCAATACAGTATATGGCCAGTTATTTTGGTACCGTACAACCTTCCTCCATGGATGTGCATGAAGAAAGAATACAATATGCTCACTATGATAATTCCAGGGCCGGGTTATCCAGGAAAGTGTCTCGATGTGTATCTGAGACCCTTGATTGAGGAGCTTAAGTACTTGAGTGAGCATGGTCATCCCACTTATGACAAGTTCAAAAATGAGATGTTCCAGATGCATGCCATGCTTGTTGGCACCATTAGCGATTTTCCTGCACGCGGGATGTTGTCGGGCAACGTTACCAGGGGATACAGGGATTGTCCAGAGTGCATGACGATTGAGTGTTGCAGACCCCATTACAGGAAGATTGTACAGATGCGACATCATTGTTGGCTTCCACATGATCACCCATTTCGGGAGGATATGGAGGCATTTGATGTGACTGTGGAAACAGGTGAGCAGCCGAGGAGATGGACGGGGGATGAAATCTTAGAAGTGCTAAATGAATACGATTTTGGGCAGCTAAGCAATCATCCCAAGATAGTGGCGTCAATACCTGACAAACCCGACAGGTATAAATTCTGGACACACAAAAGTATTTTTTGGGAACTTCCTTATTGGTCCAAGTTGCTGATCAGACACTACTTAGATGTCATGCACATAGAGAAAAATGTGTGCGAGAGTGTGGTCGGCACAGTGTTAAATTGGGAGGGAAAAACTAAAGACGGCCCGAAGGCACGCATTGATCTTAAAAGGATGGGACTGCGAAAACATTTGTGATTGAGAGATAGGAAGAAAAAAATGCCACAAGCTCCTTATACCGTGAAGCCTGCCCAGAAGAGTGAAATTTTTGGCTGGATGGGTAATGTCAGGTATCCTTCAAACTATGTCGGAAATATAAGTCGATGTGTTAACTTCAAAGACAACAAGATGTACGGACTAAAGAGTCATGACTGTCATATACTGCTCCAACGCCTCTTCCCTGTTTTCATTCGAGGGTACCTGCCCAAAGAGGTGGTGGAGCCGTTAGTGGCTTTGTCAAGATTCTTTCAGAAGTTATGCACGAGAGAAGTGAAGAAATCGGACTTGTTGGAAATGCAACAGGACATCATTTTTATCATGTGCAAATTCGAAAGGATATTTCCTCCAAACTTTTTCGACATCATGCCTCACATGATGCACCATCTTCCGGAATAATTGTTGCTTACTGGTCCAGTACACTACACATGGATGTATCCTATGGAAATGTACGTAATGCATCTCTGAATCTGGCTATATATATGTCGATCTTTAATATTATTTATTCACTTATTGTTGCAATAAGCATAACATGCTCGATCTGTAATTACCAATTTACAGACAATTAGGGGACTACAAAGACTATGTGATGAACAAATCTGCACCCGAATGGTGTATCGCTGAAGCATATATTGCGCATGAGTGCGTAACGTACACCAAGTTGTATTTGGGAGCGTTTGAGGACCCTCCACAACATATGCCAGTAGATGGAGGGCAGTTCAACCTTTCGATCATCTCCGATGATGTTGAAGTTTCTGGAAAGTTGCCCAACTCGTACAAGTTGGAACCTTATCAGCTAGTCATTGCCCATTGGTCGGTATTGATTAACTGTCCAGAAGTTCAATATTGGAAAAATTTGCACCTTCACTGCCCTGCTATTTCCGGTAATGTTGAGTACCACAACAAGACGTTCGCAAACTATTTTGGCAACTGGGTAAGTTGATACTTAAATTGACCTGTATATGATCGATGTTAAGTGCATGTCTCGCATCCTATTTATAGTTAAGTTAATAAATGATTATTTTCAGATGAATCATGTACAAGATGATGGTATCCCTCAGTGGTCACACGAATTGAGGCTCTTGGCGCATAAACCGGTAACTTCCAGAGTTTATCCTATGTGTAAGGTAAATGACGTGCTATTTATTTGTGAACATAGAGATGTAAGACGAAAAACACAGAATTCTGGGGTAATGGTGCATGGTGGGCAGAATGGAGTTGACTATTACGGTGTTCTCCATTCAGTTGTCGAATTAATATATCGGGAAGGCATGACCGTGCACTTGTTTAAGTGTAGATGGTTTGATACCGACCCTCAGAACACAAGGACCGATCAATACGGGATTTTTCGGTGAATACTGCCACAAGATGGTATGAAGATGATCCGTTTCTATTGGCCACGGCGGTGAAACAATTGTTCTATCTTGATGATCTTGTGCATAAAGGCACGTGGAAAGTGGTTAACCATGTTCTTCCACGAAACATATACAGTGCCTCAACCCTTGGTGTGACCTCGGATAATGAAGAAGTCAGTGCATACCAAGAGCCGAACGCAACTGGTATTCCTGAAACCTCAACAATTCACCTTAATAATGTGAGACAGGGCAGTGTGGTACGAATTCCTCAACCGAATATTATTGATGTTAATCAGAATGGAGACAATGAAGACTCAAGTGACGAGGGCTTACACATCTTACCTGAAATTAACTCGGAAACAGAGTCAGACTCAAGCGAGGATTCTGATTATGCGCCTTAATTAGCATATATAGTGTATATATATATATATGTATGTTATATATTTTGACTTAGAGCAATGTAAAATGAATTTTATTCATATTATCGACTGCCGAATCTTCTCGATCGATGAAATTGCTATATCCGGCCCCATCATAAATGAGAGAGCTCGAGAGATCGATCGATCGAAAAAAAATACACAACCGATCGATTAATAATTATATCGTATTATTAAATAATAATTTAATAATTTGGTATTAACTATTTATAATTTCGTATTAATTTGGTATTAACTATTAATAATTTCGTATTAATTACCTATTAATAAATATATATATTAATACACTAAATATTTAATTAGTTTACCGGAATAATAATAAAATTAAATAGAAGAACTATATCCGACGACATTCATATGAAAATCTCGTCGGATATAGTTCTGTTTTATATCCCGATCTGGGTACGTTTTGGGGGAGAAACGAAACTGCCCCAAACTGCTCCAACGCCTCCGATCGATTTTCTGGGCTTTCATCGTGCTACAAGCAAGCAATCGAAGCGGTAGAAGTATTCCATCGATCCTCAAGCCAAATCCCTCGTCGATTAGTTCAAAATCAGGTTTGAAATCCCTAAATTCAAATTTTCGAATTTTTGTAATTTAAGTTAGATTTTGCATGTGTAATGTGTTGATCGATAATGTGGATGCATGTATTGATATAGCAATGGAATTTGTTAATTTTATGCATGTATTGATATATATTTTGGGATAATTTTGATTTTAGGTTAAATTTAGGTTAAATTTCGGGATAATATTTTGGGATAATATTTTAGGTTAAATTTTATGCATGTATTGATATATATTTTGTTAATTTTATGCATGCATGTATTGATATATATTTTGGGATAATTTTGATTTTTTGGTTAAATTTCGAATTTTATCCATGTTTTTTGCATGTATGTTTATATAGTGGAATATATTGGAATTTTAGGTTAAATTGGATTTGAAATTATTGGATTAACAAATTGGAATTGGAATTATCCAAGTTTTTTGTTAATTGGATTTAGAATTATTGTTGAATTTGGATTATTGGAATTATTGATATATATATAGTTAAATTATTGGATTATATATGTATTGGATTTTATGGAATTATTGTTGATTTTTGTGGAATATTTATATATTGGAATATATATTGGATTATTGATATATATTGGAATATGCATGTGCTAGATTTTTTGGATGAATTAGGAATTTTTTTTAATTTTAATAATTTTATAGCAACGATGCAATGGTTTAATTGCGGACCTTCCCGAGGGGCCGGGTCGAGTACTTCGAGGGGGAGGTCCAGAGGGAGAGGGAGATCGGGACGTGGGGATCCTGGCTCGGGAGCTGGGGATCCTGATGGCACCGGAAGTCGGTCCGCATCAGGATCCACCAGCGTCCCCAACACTTACAGTCTTCCGCTGACCTCTCGACACCGTCGGCTGATGGGCGAGGGACAACCTCAGCAGCAACCCGAGCCGACTCGATCCTCAGGCGCGAGGTTGGTTCATCAGGTCAGTCGCACGCCTTCAACGGATAGTGCGACTCAATCCTCGGTCCGAATGCCGGACATTCATCGCGAGGACCCTTCCCCCGTCATCCACCAGACAGCTCCTCATTCTTCCGAGGAGGCTGGTGGATCCACTCAGTCCTAGGCGAGGATGCGACTATGCCCGTCGCCTACATTATTCTTACAGTTGGAAATCCCGACGATACCTCACGTCGATTCCGACGGGATGCCTATTCCGGGACAGCTAGGGTTCATTACCCCGGAGCAGGCATATGCGTATATACCCTTCCCGGCACCTCTCTGGAGTGCGAGGATTCCGGGACAACGCACCGACGAATCAGGTAAATATTAATTAGTGATATCTTTTTACTCCCTAATATTTAAATTCAATTAGGTGTTGGTGTTTAAAAAATCGTCTACATATATATGTGATAGGCGAGATCGTGTCCGGTGCCAAACAGAAGAGAACCAGAGGCCCCGTCGTCGGCAAGTTACTGGACGAAGCCATTCAGGCTAGCGGTGGTGGCCAACTTATGATTCCGACCGGGAATAGAGGGCAGGTGATCGAGGGAAAGGTAACTCGAAAGTACGCGGGGATGGCGGGCAGCCTCATACCGGATAGAGTCCCAATGTTGTGGCCAGATTGGAATTCAGTGCCGCAATCCGTCAAAAATCAGCTGCATAATGCGTTGTCGGTGAGTTGAATTGTATATTCATTATGTAAATTATCTAAATTAATTTTTAATATTATTGATATATATATATATATATATATGCATTGCAGAGGTGGTTCCGCGTGGATGCAGACATTAGACCCAAGTGGGCGGATGAAGTGCATGGGAGCAGGTTTGCAGACGGGCATTTCTATGTATTTTTTCGTTTCTTTTGATTATGTTCATACAATGTTGTTAGTTACTAACGCTTGATTTTATGGGTATATATAGGTATAAGGAGTGGAAAGCCGAGCTGAAGAAGCATTGGAAAAAGTACGGGGACGATCGTGAGGGTACCCCTAGCGAGTTTCGTTATAGGGAGTACGAGTGGCGATGGCTTGTGGTTCACTTCAACAACCCGAAATTGAAGGTACGCAACCTTCAATCGATTTAATTTTTGTTTTATCGTACTTCCCTTAAATTATTTGGCTAATGAGTGTTTTTTTTATGTTTAATTAATCGCGCAGGCTCTTTCTGAAGTCAACACAATGAACCGGGCCAAAAACACCAAAAATCATCATGCCGGTACATGATCATACTCGGGTTGGATCGAGGAGGCGGCCAACCACCCAGAAGAGGATCCCCTTGTCTATACGATGCAGCACGCGTATCTGCAGTCCCCCGAATATGCTGTAAGTGTCCTTATAACAAAATAAACTTATTTCTTATTTATTTCGATTATTTTTTTTTAATTAATATTTTATTGTTCTTTGTCAATTAGGCGAGAATTCAAGAGGCGATTCCGGAGGTGTTGACTCAAGTGGCGAGAGAGCTCTATCCCAACACCCCCGATGCGGAACTCCCGATTGATCAAATTGATCGATCTGATCCGATCGTCAGGGCCAGGATTATGTCAACTGCGATCCCTCCAGGGAAGAACACATTCTACTGCAGGGGTTCCGGAAAATGGGGTCAAGGGCTGCTGAAGCATACCCCTGAATTCTCTCGCGGATCGGGATCATCATCATCTTCGAGGACTAATGAGCTACACGACCAGCTTCATAGGCAATCAATTGAGATGGAAGCTCAACGGCGTCGGATCGAGGAGATGGAGCAAGCGCAAGCAGCAGAGCAGAATCGGTTGGCCGAACAGCAGCAGCAAATGGGGACATGGATGTAGCATTGTTATGCACAGTTGCAAGCATCTGGAATCCAGATAGCTCCCCCGCCCATTTTCGGTGCGCCACAGCCTTAGCCTCAGCCTCAGCCGCAGCCAGACCAGGACCAGGACCAACCAACTTTCTCCAATCCGTTTGACCACATAGACTTAGGACCAGGACCCCCCTACATTTGAACAATTGTCGGTTTCATTTTTATTTTCATTATTTACTACACATATGTATACAGATTTGAACGATTTCGGTTTTTATTAATTTATTTATTTACTACGTACTCTAGTTTCAATGGTTGTTGATTTTCAATTTGAACAATATATAGATAGCGTGATTTTTTGTGAATGCAGGTTTTGGGATAAAACCCAAAACCTGCAAAAAAAAATTAAATTTTTTCACTATATCCGACGACATGTGTCAATCTCGTCGGATATAGTTTTCTCCAGAGTCAACCATTTTGACCATGGAGAAAACTATATCCGACGTTGACATCGTCGGTTATAGTTTAAACTATGACCGACGATAAATTATCGTCGGATTTAGTGTATTTATTTTCCAACGATAACCCTAAATCATCGTCGGATATAGTATTACCGACGGTGTATTTCCGACGATGTGTCGTCGGATATAGGTATGACCGACGAGAAACGGAAACAGACCGACGACGCCAAGTCGTCGGTCATAGCAATTCTTCCGGTAGTGAGCTATTGATTATGTAATATTCAAATTTTTGATATTCTTAATATTCAAATTTCTAAATTTACTTTTTGTTATTGTTATTTCAAAATTATTAAATGTGCATGAGTTAAATTATGTTTGTCAATGAGCGAAGTCGGACCGGATCAACCTATAACCGGATCCGTTTAAGTAAAGAAAAAATTAGACCCGATCCACCGTTTATCCAACGGATCGATCTTTAATAACCAAATTCGGATCCAAATCCGGCGGATCAACGAGTCAACAGAGCGAATTCATACCGATTTATTAATATGTTAATTACTAAACTTACTTCTTTTATCAATACGTTATTTATTATCAATATATCAGATGACCCGTGATTTATAATTTTAATTTACACTTTAAGCAAATCACAATATTTGGGATGGTTGAGATTCGATCTATAAATCCCACTGATTTAATCCGTGATCACCTCTATTTATATTAGTATATTTATATGGTAAATTCAGTTTACGAACAGGTAGGTTTATTACACATGTCTACCAAATAAAATCATGGATGGTTACAAAATGATTTATGGACGTCTGGCTAGCTACCTATCACGGCGTTGTAATTGTAATTATAGAACTTCCGAAACGGATAATAAAGTCGCGATAAATTGTTTGATGGCGGCCCATTACTAATCATGGCGGCTCAATATTAATCTAGCTAAAACTTTTATTTTCAGTTACATGGAAATAAAACGGTTCAATTTTAATATGATTATCATCGCCTATATAAACTACCTTCCCACTTCATAGTTCAACCCAAAAAAGGAAACAACACTCGCTCACTCACTCACTCACTCTCCCACCCTCCTCCTCTGTTACACCCATCCGCACAAAACTTGCTTGTTTCTCAGGTCTAGACTTCTTCCTCCACCATGGATACACAGATAGACTCCTTCTGGATCTTCGCCGTCTTTTCAAAATGCAAATCCTTGTCTTCCCTGAACACTCTTCTAGCCGTTCTCTTCATGTGCATGGCTTGGCTAACTATGTCGGTTGTTTTCTGGGCATTTCCTGGCGGCCCAGCATGGGGAAAATTTTACTGGCAGAAAAGAGGCGATCAACTTGCCAAAACTTCCCTTCCTGGACCTAGTGGATTTCCGGTGATCGGAAGCATGAGCCTGATGATAAATTTAGCTCACCGCAACCTCACCAAAGCTGCTGATCAGTTCGACGCAAGGCGGCTAATGGCTTTTAGCCTCGGTGACACCCGTGTCATCGTCACATGCAACCCTGACGTCGCCAAGGAGATCCTCAACAGTTCTGTCTTCGCTGACCGTCCGATCAAAGAGTCAGCTTACAGTCTCATGTTCAGCAGAGCCATTGGATTCGCCCCTTACGGCAACTACTGGCGCACGCTACGCCGAATCGCCGCCACCCATCTCTTCTGCCCTAAACAAATATCCGCCGCCGAGCCCCAGCGGTTCCAAATCGCCGCCCAAATGGTGTCGATGATTACTTCACGCGGAAGTAACAACCGACAGTTTTGCGTCCGAGACATACTGAGGCGAGCTTCTCTGAACAACATGATGTGCTCTGTGTTTGGACGTGCATATGTACTTGGCGAGTTGAATAAGGAAACTGAAGAGCTGAGTCAGCTCGTTGAAGAAGGTTATGATCTTCTGGGGAAGCTTAACTGGTCCGATCACCTTCCCTGGCTAGCCGGTTTAGACCTCCAAAATATCCGGTTCAGGTGCTCAAAACTGGTTCCCCGAGTCAACCGATTTGTCAGCAGAATTATCAGTGAACATCAAGCAAAAACTGGCAGGAAAAACCATCGTGATTTTGTTGACGTCCTTCTTTCACTTCAAGGACCCGATAAGCTATCGGATCACGACATGATCGCTGTACTCTGGGTAAGCTATTATTATGTGACATTACTAACATATTGTCACGTAGCATATCCATCCATCCATAAGCCCATAACACAACGTTTTGTATCGTATCGAAGTATGGCTACCGTTATATATATTTCTTTCGTATTGTAGGAAATGATTTTCAGAGGAACGGATACTGTTGCGGTTCTTATAGAGTGGATACTAGCGAGGATGGTTCTCCACCCCGAAATCCAATCAAAGGTTCACGAAGAGCTCGATCGAGTTGTTGGCAAATCGAGGCCGTTGACGGAAAACGACATCCAAGCGATGGTTTACCTTCCGGCGGTGATTAAGGAAGTGCTGAGGCTACACCCGCCTGGCCCACTGCTCTCATGGGCCCGCTTGGCGATCACAGACACTATAGTTGATGGCTACCACGTGCCGGCGGGAACCACCGCGATGGTGAACATGTGGGCCATCACACGGTGTCAACGGGTGTGGTCGGACCCGCACAAGTTCATGCCTGAGAGGTTTGTGACGTCGTACTCGGCTGACGTGGAATTTTCTGTTTTGGGGTCTGACCTGAGGCTGGCGCCATTTGGGTCCGGTCGGAGGAGCTGTCCCGGAAAGGCACTAGGGTTGGCTACGGTGAGCTTTTGGGTTGGCTCGTTGTTGCACGAGTTCGAGTGGAAGCCTAGTGACCAGGTCGACCTCTCTGAAGTGCTCAAGCTTTCATGCGAAATGGCAACCCCTCTCGCCGTGCAAGTCCGTCCTAGGCGCAAATAGATCGAAGCAACGTACGAAAGGAACTGCATGCATATCCTCTACTTAATTAACCTAGAGTAAGAAGAAGAACAAAAGTAAACAACTAGAAGAAAATTATATAGATTAGTCGATATATGTGTTCAGAACTTTAGAATTACGCGTGTTCTTCCTAAGCTCTTGGACGCTTTGACCATGCATGATCGAATAATCTCATCGCTCCAAGGACCTCTGAGTAGTGTTACGTGATACTTTAGCCTATAGTATTTAGACCAAGTTGGAACCAATATCTGTGTTTCGTTTTCTAAAGAGATGAAATATATATGTTATATATGTGTGTCACGCACTAGCTAGCTAACCGAATTAATACTGCATTATTATTATTATTTGCATTAATCTTGTTATATATATCATCAATCTCGATCGAGTTCAGATCGATATAATGATTCTATATTATGAAGACAATATGTGGTAGACGAGGTTTATTAATTTTGAGATGAACTGATATTGATCGATCCCTATCGACCATTTCAATTTTTACACGTGTGAATGATATTAGAGTTTCTAGACGATGTGAGGTTATTGTTCTTTTGGCATGCGATATGTCACTTAAAATTTTAATGAGAAGGCAGGTGATGCCTTGAATGAGGAGTAAGTGCTCATATTGTTGCACCCTTGCGAAAAGGATTTGATCATCATATACGACGAGATATCACTATAATTTTTCATTTCCTTTCGGGTCCGCACTCCGAGCCATTTCCAAGTACCAACAATTAAGTACGATAATCACTAGTCATAGGCAACAAGTTGAGATCGAAAAGGATCGAGGCATGGATTGAAAGACACAGATGACATGCACTAGCTTGATGATGAAAGATGAAAAGCATTTTGGAAATACTGAGTAGTAGCTACTCACAACTCGTTAGATCAAACAAATAAATACATAGCGATCTTATTGTCTGCATGTTTTGGAGATGCTTGGTCAAGTCCTAATCAACTGTATACGGTCTTGCCTTCAAGTTTCAGCTAAGGTCGTTTTCTCAATCAATTCTAGGGTCGAGTTTGATATTTCTTTGTCGTTTGGTGCCTTTGCCTGGGGGCTACTCTGGCGATGGCACAAGCCAAAAAACGATGGTGATACAATGTGTTGAGTGATGTGTGCGTACAATTGTGTAAACCTGATTGCATCCAAGTATGTGACTAGATTTAGTAGATTTCTCTCTTGGATCTTATTTACAAACAAATGTGACATTGCCTGTGAGGTAGCGGTCATATCGGATCATGTCTCGAATGACTTTGCTTGTGTCAATATTTTCAGCCGTGCCATCATCTCAAAAACGTGATCTATGAAATTCTCGAATGTAAATGGATTGTATAATCATGTTTTGTAATTTTTATGTACGCGATAAATTCTATTAATAAATAGTTAAAATACAATAAATTAGAAGCACAGGTTTAGCCATAACATGAGCGACCATGTTATCCTCTCGCTAAAGATGCACAAACGTTGGCGAAATAGCTCTTGAACGGCTGAACATCCCCATACTAATTCTGAACGTTAGTTGAAACTACATCAAAATCTTGAATAGCACGAACAAGTGACAAGAAATTAGAGCTAAAATGAACTAGGCCAAGTAGTAATCAAATGCTAAACGGTGGCCTCGAATCCCGCGCCTAGCTCAACTGAAAAGAGAGAACTTCTCATTTGGCAAGCAAATGGCATCACAAACTGCCCAAACCAATCACGAATTACTGCTCCAACTCCTCCTCTAGCTGCATTTCTGTTGAGAGCACCATCCATACAAATACAATATCTATTTATCGATGTGTGGACACGCTCAACACAAGGGTAATCTAGCCGGACGTGGTGGAGGCCGATTCACAATCACATAATAATCATGCATGCCAATCCCGAGACTGGACCCTGATTGTGTCACCAACAAACTCCAGGGTGTTTTATAGTATTCCGGAGTATCAAAATTCTTCAGTTTTGAAGCGTTGGATCACTTCATTTCTCTAAAAATGGAGACTACAGAAGTTATCAAATGCTCCAAAACTAGAAAATTTCTTGTATTCCGAAATATTATAGAATTTTCGATAAACTCCGACCAATTTTACGTCTTGTCATTTCGGGCTATTTTACAGAGACCGTACATAGTCCACCAAATGAGCAATCTGGTCTGGAGATAGGGCCAACGAGCAAGCCTATAACCAAGACTAGAATCCACAGCCGACAAACCAACTCCTGAGGATTGATAACATTACTTCTCGAGGATTGATAAGATGGTAGACCTTTTAACGACTTGCCAACAAGCCCACTTTTCTTGAAACTATGGGCCTAACAATACCTTCTCGGCTTCTCCTACTCGGGTTCATGTTGTGTGGCTTTGAAACTTCGAATCACTTCGAATAACAGCATAAGGCCATAACCATTTTCTTTCTCTATTTTGTAAGAGAGAAGTTAAACAGCAACTCAGCAAGTTACCAACGATCTATAAATATGCTAACCAAAGAAACACTAAAAGTGTTTTAGATGAAAGATTCTTAATTTTTATACGAATTGATAAATGATGAAAATTAGATTTCAGTATTTTAAATTACATTATTTATGAATTCTTGTATTTGAATTTCTTCATAAAGAAACTTAATAATGACAAGAATTGTAAAACTTTTAAAAAGTATTTGAGAGAATTGGAAAGAAGAATTTAAATCTTCAATTCTCCTGATTTTTAAAATAGAGAAATTATAAAATTCTTGAAGAAGTTATCCAAACACAAGATAAAACAAAAAATTAGGCCTAAATTACTGAAATTTAATTACGGAAAAATTGCATGAATGGTCATTACTATTTGTCCAAAACGACACTTTAGTCATTATCGTATGACATATGTCAAACTGGCCACTCCCGCTACGGTTTCATTTTCAAATTGGTCATTCGAGCTCAAACGTCCGTTAAAAACAGAATATTCCGTTTATTTTCAGGGGTATTTTTCTCTTTTTATCCTCATTTGGCAATTTTTTTAATATTAATTTCACTTTTTAGTCATGTCTTGAGTTAGCCAGTCACGGCATCTAAATTAGCCACTCGCGGTTGCAAAATTTTGCCGTCGAAATCGAGACTCTGCAGAGGTCCTGATTCGACAAAAGCTAGAAGGTCCACGGCTCGCAAAAAAGGAGAGAGACTGACTGCAAGGAGGAGACGAGCTCGAGCAGACAGAGCGACTGGAGATGGTGGTTGAGCTGAGGAGGTCGGGTCGACCACAGGTGCAGTGATGCAAGTTAGGCCGATCGGGACTGAGCAGCGGCGGTGAGACTGCTACGGTGATGGGGTGAGGTCGGTGGAAGCCGACCAGCGCCGGTTGAGCGCGGTTCCTTTCGACCAGAGGTGGCGAGGTTGGCAGCGTACACTGGATTACAAGATCGAGAAGAGGCGAGCTCTAGCAGTGGCGACGACGTGTGAGCACCGATTGGAGTGAGCGGACGAGCCAAGGGTAAGGGAGCGAGGGAGCGAGGGAGCGAGAGAGCGAGAGAGAGAGAGAGAGAGAGAGAGAGAGAGAGAGAGAGAGAGAGAGAGAGAGAGAGAGAGAGAGAGAGAGAGAGAGAGAGAGAGAGAGAGAGAGAGAGAGAGAGAGAGAGAGAGAATAATGGCATTATTGTAAATAAAAGAATTTGATGAATAAAAAGATAAATTTACCCCTTATAAGACACATTTTTTAATGTCTTAGTTAACAGAGTGACTATTTTAATATACTTTGAGAAAAGACGAGTGATCATTTTAATATATGTTATTCAATAGTGACCAAATTGTAATTTTAGACAAAAATTAGTGACCATTCATATAATTTTACCTTTGATTAAATTACTTTCATTCTACCTCTATCCAAACACACCACAAAACACACCATAAAGATTTTGAACTATCCAGATGGATAATATATAGCAAGTAGGATTATCATAAGACTGATTAGATGTAAAAATGGGTCCAACTATTTTTACAAGATCGAGCAGCTACTTATTCCTTGACCCTTAGACACATAAAAACACCGAGTACTCTACTTCTTGCTAAACAAACCAGAATCCTGCAATCTATTGAGCGCCTTTTCAAATTGGCTCCACCTCTGCTCCAAAGTCCCAATGTAGCCGATTGACATTCTCACCAGCCCAGGTGAAATCCCAGCCAACTCCTTCTCCTCATTGTTCATCTCACTGCTTGTGCTGCTTCCAGAGCAGGACATGAGGGTTTCATAGTACCCTAAGCTCACAGCCATGAAGCCAAACTGCGCATAGTTCTGCAACAGGTTCATCAACCTGTTGGCTCTCTCCTCAGTGCCCATGTCCACGCAGAGTAACCCACCATAGCCATAGTCCTTATTGATCATGCTCTTAAGAAGCTCATGCTGGGGATGTTCTTCCAGACCGGGGTATATGACTTTGAGTCCCATCTTCTTCATCCTTGTGGCATACACCATTGCCCTGTTGCAATGCTCCTTCATCCTTAAACCCAAGTGAGGGATCCTCTCAGCCAACTCAAATGCTACCTTGGCATTCATAGTCGGGCCCAGAAGCATTAGGGAGCCTTGGTGAAGATCCATCATTGAGTTCACCAAGCTTGCAGGTCCACACACAACACCTGCACCCGTTTGATTAGTACACGTACACATTAACATTGCTATCAAAACTCAATACTTTCTTGTCAAGATCACAAAAGATACTTTCAAATGGAAAAGTGATCGAGTAGAGAAAACTATGCAGAACATATATATCACCTAGTAGTGGGATATCTTTCGCATGAAATTGGAATATACTTGCCAGTACCTATAATCACATCCATTTCTTGATAGATGTTAATAGTTATTTCAGCTTTAATTTTAGTTCATACTGTGAAAAACTGTAAATTGTAAGGAAGTAATACTTGTATTTTGCTACAAATTCATTATACTATTTTAGGTTAAAAGTTTTCTTTTCATTTCTAGAACAAAGCATGCACATGCTTCACATGGAAGGCTGCAGGTGGTACTTGGAAACAAACAAGGTAAAACATCAAATCACTGTTCACGCAAGAGTACACCGGAGTATCATAATTCTTTAGTATTGGATCACTTTATTTAAAAAAAAAAATTTGTACTCCGGTGCAAACACCGTAAAATAAAATTTTCTAGAGATTTATAGAAGAATCCAACCCGAACTGGAGTCACCCATGTTGCACCGAGTGCTAGGTAATGGACAACAAAAACAAACAAACCAAGGCTTACTAATCAAACAGAGCAAACCAAGAACATCTTGTACCTAAAGAAGCACAAACAAACAAAAACAAGAAGAGCACCTGTCCCAGAGCAGAACAAGATTCACGAGGAGAAAGTATGTAACGCTCTAACTCTATCACAGGATTAATCGTATATGTCTCATTCTTAGCCATCCCGGAAAGAGTCCACCTTATTTCTCCCATCCACGTACCACCTATATGTCTCTAGATTCGTCACAAATTCACAAATAAAGCTTCTTTATTTTCTAATGTTAAGGTGTCAATTTAAACTATATATATATATGCACCACGCATATGTTGGAATCAACTTATATTAATCAGATTCGAATTTTAACTAGTGTCATCATAAAAAATGTACTATGATCCAATTATTAAACCAAAAAAAGAGAAAAAATTCTTAGGCTTTGGGAATGACCTGCAATGATGTCAGCACCGCCGCTGATGAACTTGGATATGCTGTGGACGACGACGTCAGCGCCGAGTTTAACAGGTGACAGAACCATGGGAGAGAAAGTGTTGTCCACGACGACGGTCAGGCCTTTCTCGTGCGCGATCCGGCTGAGCTCCGGTACGTTGGCGACAGTGAGTGTCGGGTTAGACATGCACTCGAAATAGAGGACCTTAGTCTTTCCGACTTCGATGGCATTGGCGACCATGTCGAGGTCGTTTATGTCCACGAAGGTGGTGGTGATGTTGCACGCCCTCGGGAAGAAGTGTGTCAGCAGGGCATGGGTCCCTCCGTAGAGGGTTCTAGAAGCCACCACGTGGTCGCCGCTGCTGACGAGCTGGAGGAGGACGGAGGAGATGGCGGACATGCCGCTGGAGGTGCAGTAGGCGGCCTCGGTGCCCTCGAGGGCGGCCATCTGACGGCTGAGGTTGAGGACGGTGGGGTTGAAGTGACGGCTGTAGATGAAGAAGTCCCTGTCGGCGCCGAGCTCGCCGGCGAACATCTTGCGGAGGGTCTCCGGCTCCATGACGGTGAAGGTGGCCGAGGCCTCGATGGACATGTTGACACCGCCGTGCTCGCCAAACTCGTGGCGAGCACTGGCCAGCGCCGTGGCCGGGTCCTCCCAGGCTCCGGCCGCAGTTGGGAGGAACATGGATTTCTTGGCGGCTGAGGCGTAGTCTTCGCCGTCCATGTCATCGTGCTCGGTTCTCTTCTTGTTGTTGATGGGGAAAACTAGGGCTTGGGATTTGGTCTCGGCCATTGTAGCAAGTTTGAGAAGAAACTGAAGATTTTGCTGGCAAGGCTGAATGAATTAAGGAGAGGGAGGACTCGGGAGAGAGAGAGAGGTTATAAGGTTGAGAACGGAAGCTGTTAAGAGTTGTGTATATATAGGTAAATGCAACGTGTGGTTGGTGGTAATTTCTTGTGACAGTGGAGATTGATTCCTATGACAGCAGTAAAACAAATGATTTCTTACTAATTTTTCAGGATATTTTATTTTTGTTATTTAGGCCTGGCGTGATTCTTTTTTCCCGCGAATAAAGATACAGTGAATCTGGTCATTTTCTTGTTGCTTGGGTATTAATAGAAACAACGTAGGTTTTTTTTTCCCATACATATATAGGAAACGAAACAGAATGAGTAAAATTGTTTGACCCATGAGCTGAAAATCGTTATCATCAGTTCTTTCTTCTTCACTCATTTATGGTATTCATTCCATGCATGTGTTTCAAGCAGCTAGATGAAACAAATGATAGAGATTTGAGTTTGAGTTCGAGTTTGGTGTCAATGTTCATCATGTACAAGGGGGGTTGATAAAAAAATGGGGCTCTTTTTGTGAATAGATTGGTAGATAATCCGGCCAATATTATCACATGATGTACTCCACGGAGGTCCATGAAGCTCCCCTATCTGGCTGCTTATAAACTTAGTTATCAGTAATTTCCGTATATATGCTTAATTCTAGTAAGTATTGGGGACCTTGAAATGTCCTAAATTTATATATTTTTTCGTACAAACAAACGACTGCCAGCATTCGGTTGTCGGCAAACTGCTACGTACTGGTTCCAAAGCAAACAGCTGTTTCTGTTTTTGTTTCTGTTCCGACCGGCAGTACAGGTGTTCAGACCGGCAATACAGGTGTTTGTGAACCTCAAACATCTAACTACATGAGCAGGACTGGAGCAGTAATCGACTTCAGAAAATTAAGATTAAGAAGCTCCTGGTTAATTTAGTACATTGACTTGGAAAGTGAATATATACGAGTGGATCGAGTACTGTGCGAGAGTCGAAGTAGTACGTCCGGCTCTAGGTCCTGTCAAAAGTGTCATGCTATTACATTAGAGATCGACGCATAGACCAAATTGCAGAAGGAATTCATCACAGCAGTGCACTTGGCGCCTTCTCATTGGCTTAAAGTTAAATAAAAAGTAACTATCTTTAAATAAGAAATCAAACCAAAATGTTGAATTACAGTTTTGCCTTCTTCCCCCTTCATTCAAACTTTGATCTGAATTCCAGAAAATCTCAAACACGTTGCCGTTGCCGGCACCGGCCTCGCCACCTCATTCCTCCTCCGTCGCACCCCCACCTCCTTGCGCACTCTTCCCTCGCCACCACGGGTCTACCGCTCCGTCCGAGCAGCAAGTCGCAAGAGGCGATCATCCTCGCCCAGTCGCCCCGGTCCCACAGGCCAAGCGGGTCCGGCCAAACCTTCCTCCGCCGTAAAAATTCCTGGATTCGGCGAAGCGAATCTACTCTGCTGACGACATCCTCCGTTTCAGCGACTCCGATTCCGAGAAGCACTCCCTTCCCTTCGTCGTCGCACTCTTCGACTCCATCGCGGCCCCCTGCCAGGTCCGAGAATCGAGAACAAACCAAGTGCCACGGCTCTGATTCAGGCGTGGGGGCGTGCGGCTCTGTTGCCCAGAATACTTTGGGTGTCCAGAGTTCAACGTCGAGAGAGAGCGCGAGGGTACGCGGCGCGTGAGGTGGTGGGTAAAATAAAAATATCCCCTATGCAGTGCAATTACACTGCTGCTGTGCATACAATAATTTTCCACCAAATTGTACATAACGTATGATTCTATTGTTATATTTATCTTCGGCATATCTTCTGCTACTCAAGACATCTGCCTCGTCAGAGTGTTGTGCCTCGCCAGAGTGCCTTGTTAGAGTTTATTAGTGTGGCCGTTAACTAAATTGGTTCAACATATTATTAGCTCATTATGAGCTGTAATTCTTGTTTTAAAGCCACCTCTACTGGTGCAACATGTGTCCCTTATCTGTAGCACAAGTTCTTTGCATAAATAACTCATTCACCTCTCATTTTTACCTGTATTGAAAAAGCTTGTAATATTTTTACTCAATATATACATTTTCACTATTATTGTCTTCACTGATAGAGCTCAAAGCTCACATTTTCATGGTATCAAGAGCCTAGGTTTGCTTCTGGATTGTATTGCAGACCTGTGATAATGATCGTGTGATATACTTACAGCAAGAGATAAGTTTTCAAGTTTTCAAGCTCAATTTGTCTATATACTTCAGATATGTGATTATAGAGTATAAAATTGCAATCGAAGCCTTAAATCTGTGCTATTGTTACATATACTGCACTCTATTGATGTTTGGAGTTAGTAAATACCTCAAGATTTCAAGCTCATCTACATACTGAAACCCTAGTTCACATTGCTGGTTCTGTTATGGCGTCTTCAAGTTATGGCTCAACTAATTCTGTGTTGTTAACTAACATTCAACTTGATGCTACGACTTATCTGTCATGGTTATTCCAAATTGAACAATTTCTTCGTGGAATCAACTTGTTTGGCTTTGTTGATGAGTCTATTGTGTGTCCTCCACACACTATCACTGGAGCTAATGGCACTACTGTGCCAAATACTGCATATCCTGCTTGGAAGACTCATGATCAATTTGTTGCTACGCTCTTGACATAAACTTTTGGTCAAGCAGCTGTAAAATGCATTGTTGGTTGTCGTTCTGCACATGAAATCTAGACAAGATTGAGACTAAACTTTGCTACTCTTAACAACAGAATGTGCTTCAACTAAAAGGCAATTTTCAGAAGATCAATAAATGGTCATACTCTATAGAAACTTATTTGGATAGCATAAAGGACTCTAGAGATGCTCTAGAAACTGTAGGAGTATTGCTTGATGATGAAAATGTTGTGGTTACTGTTCTAGCTGGTCTGCCTAAAGCATATAATGTCACTAAGCAGCTTATTCGTACCAATTATACATCTGGTACAATTGATGAACTTAAGGTGGTACTTCAAGCTACTGAAGCTGATTTAGAAGATGACGAGGATAGTACTCTATCCATGCCTCTAACTGCTATGATGGCAGCTAACGCACACAAGTCCTCTTCTACTACATCATCAGTGTGCAGTGTTTAATCTAGCACCTTCATGGCACCTTCCATTCAATCTCAGCCTCCATCTAGGACATCATCACCATCATCAACTGGTTTTAGCTTACAATCCCCACCACCAGGATTTGGATTACAATACAATGACCCTGTGTCCTCTTATAGTGGTGGCACTCCTGCATACAATGCACCTACTTACAATGTACATCCTGCAAGTGACAATTCTGTGTTGACAGCTGCTCTAGCTGGATTCTTTGCTGGTCGTGGTCAAGGAAGAGGATACAATGGAGGTCAAGGAGGAAGAAATAGTGGTCGTGGTTTTGGAAGAGGCCAATGTCAAGGCAATACTGGTTATAGTCAAGACAATACTGGTTATAGTAATTTCTATGGTCAGAGATAAACCACAAACAATGATAATGGAGCTTCAAATTGTGGAAATAATGGTTCCCTTGTATGTCACCTCTGTGGCAAGGTTGGTCACATTGCTAAGACCTCCAATTTGTTTCATAGACTTCAGAATAATCAAACTTATATTGGTGAATGCACCTATTGCAATGGTGATGGATATGTTGTGGAGAAGTGTTACTATCTTCATAGTTTTCCAAGTCAGCAGCCAAATACTACTGCAAACACTTCTCTCACTCTAAACTCAGTTGAAGCTATTCTTGCTAAAACTATGCAAGCTGTGTTGGCTACACAATCTACTACTACTGGTGGTGGATCTCAAGTTGCAGCAAGTGGCTCTCCTAATGCCTTTATCCCACAAGTCATGCTGGCCTCCTCTTCCGTATCAACACCAACTTCAACACCACCTTTCTGGCTTGCTGATCCAGGGGCTACTAATCACATGACTAGTGAAATACAATTGCTGCAGAATATTGCACGATACACAGGAGGCTAAACAGTCCAAGTTGGCAGTGGATAAGAGCTTAATATCACTCAATTGGGTAACACATTATTAAAGGGTTTAAAACTCATCAATGTCCTTCTTATTCCTAATCTTGCTGCTCACTTGTTATCCATATATCAGCTATGCAAAGATAATAATTATCGTATGTGGTTTGATGAGTTTCTTTGTGTAATTAAGGACAAGGTGAAGGGCAACATTCTGTACCAAGGGCAATGTAAGCAAGGGTTATATCCAATTCCTTTTGATCTGAAGCATATACATACAAGGGGTAATCTTCTACTGGTGATCAAAATAAGACAACTCCAGAACACGCAGGTGTTACTTCTACTACTACAACAACCTCTACTACTCCTACAACCCTTCTGGGAAAATGTGTGCACAAAATTCTCTGGCATAAGCGCCTTGGTTATCCAAGCAATGACATTGTTGCCAAGATGTTAATTAGGTGTAATATTCAATTTGTCAATGATTCAGATATTTTACTGTTTGTGGATGATTTCTCTAGGTATACTTGGGTTTTTCCTATGAAATACAAGAGTGAAGTTTTTGCGTACTTTCAAACTGTGTGTGCATTTGTTCAAAATCAGTTTAATTGACTGCACTGTTAAGATTTTAAGAAGTGATGCTGGGGAGAGGATACTAGTACTGTCTTCAAGAATTTTTTGAACAGTAAGGGAATCATTCATCAGTTTTCTTGTCCTCATACACCTTAACAAATGGTGTCTCAGAGAGGGAAAATACACATTAGAGAAACTGCAGTCGCATTATTACATACTGCCTCTCTTCCTGCATAATTTTTGTCTTATACTATTGCTATTGCTGCATTCTTAATTAATAGAATGCCATCACCTGTTCTGGACATGCTTTCACCATTAGAGAAATTATATAGTAAGGTTCCTGATGTCAGTATGATACGAATTTTTGATTGTGCTTGTTTTCCTCTGATGACACCTTATAATCACGACAAGCTGCAGCAAAAAACAATCAAGTGTGTGTTTCTAGGATTTGCTGCAGGCTACAAAGGTTACATATGTTATGATTCTACTTCAAGAAAATTCATCATCTCCAGACATGTCTTTTGTTTATGAATCTCAGTTTTCATAAGTTCTTGTGCACATAGCTTCTCCATATGATCATGCTTAGTTTACTTCACCTCCAGTGCTTTCTATATCTAGTATATCAGCAACTCATGACCAGTCTTCAAATTATCAAGGTCAATTCTTCAGCATACCACATCTGGATACTTCTCTCCCTTGCTTACATTCAGAATCTTCTGGTCCTATGGTACCCTCACCTATGTCATCTACAGCTCTGAATCACACAGGTACGAACTATTCTTCTAATGCTCAGATGTCTCTCTCTTCTGCTATGACACATAGTCCCTCTCCCTCTATTTGGCACAATGCTTCTTTAGATAATAGTCAGGTCCCTTCTACTCCTGTGTTTAATCCATATCACCACACATTTATTCGTTTTGATGAAAATGAAGGATCACTAAGTGTTGCTGCAACCCCTAGAAGTGGCATTTCAGTTGCCCTTGAGTGTTCTCCTACACGGTCTATATGTCAAGTCTCTGCAGCCAATATTCTACACCCAATTTGTGGTCTTACTAGCTATGATATAAATGAGCATGGAATGCTAACAAGGAGTAAAAGAGGTATATTCAAGCCTAAGGGGTTCCTATCCATTATGACAGAACCTAACCAAGACTTTTCCAATATAGAGCCTGTCAATTATAAGAATGCTCTCAGGACACCTGTGTGAAAACAAGCAATGGAGACTGAATACAATGCATTAATTAAGCTGCATACATGGGATCTTGTTCCTCTACCTCATGGTAAGAATCTAGTGACCTGCAAATGGTTGTTCAAGTTTAAATGACATGTTGATGGATCTGTTGCTAGACATAAAGCTAGACCTGTTGCCAGGGGGTTCAGTCAACAATATGGGATTGATTATGATGAAACCTTCTTACCTGTTATTAGACACACAATTGTGAGGATGATTCTGTGTATTGTTGCCTCTCAAGGCTGGATTCTTCATCATATGGATGTTACTAATGCCTTGTTGCATGGTGTTTTATCTGAGGAAGTGTACATGACACAACCAGAAGGGTTTGAAAATCTAGCATATCCTAGGACATATGTGTGCAAACTTAACAAGTCTCTGTATGGTTTTAAGCAAGCACCTCGAGCTTGGAATGAAAGATTCACCTCTTTTCTTCCCAGACTTGGTTTTAAGAGCTCATATGCTGATCCTTCACTTTTCTTAAAGAATTTTGGATCCACATGTGTGTTTGTTCTTCTATATGTGGATGATATCATCCTTATTAGGAATTCTGAAGTAATGATTGCAGAAGTTAAGAGAGATCTGCTTCATGAGTTTGATATGAAGGATTTAGGAAAGTTTCATTTCTTTCTTGGTCTGGAAATTCAGTATACTGATGAAGGCATCTTTGTGTCTCAGCAAAAGTATGTTAAAACTCTTTTACATAAATCTGGTTTCTCTGAATGTCATACTGTTATCACACCATGTCAAGCATGTCTCAAGTTACTCAAAGATAGTGGTTCTCCATTAAATGACAGTGAGGTCTCTATATTCAGAACAATGGTTGGATGCCTACAATATCTTACTTTCACTCGTTTGGATATCACTTATGCTGTCAACATTATCTGTCAATTCCTTCATTGTTCAACCTCAGATCATTTCACTGCAGTAAAGAGGATCCTGAGATATGTTAAAGGCACAGTGAGTCATGGCATTTGGTTTCAAATGAGTGCATCTTTTGCTCCTAGCTTTGAGTTACAAGCCTTCTGTGATGCAGATTGGGCAGGAGACCCTAATGAGAAGAAGTCCACTACAGGCTTTGTCATCTTACTCAATTCCTGTCCCATTTCATGGTGTTCTAAGAAACAACATGCCATCTTTAGATCATCCACTGAAGCTGAGTATCGAAGTATGGCTGACATAACTTCTGAGCTTATGTGGTTAACTCATTTACTTCATGATCTTCAGATTTCACTCAAGAGAGTACCTACTTTGTACTGTGATAACATCTCTGCACTTGCTTTAGCCACTAATCCTGTTCATCACAGCAAGCTAAAGCATGTAGAAATGGATGTGCATTTCACTCGCAGCCAAGTAAAAGCAGGCACAATCACACTACAATTTGTTCCATCCTATGATCAGCTTGCAGATCTCTTTACTGAGGGCTTATGTTGACCACTACATACTCACTTTAGCTTTAGCTTGGAGAAGGCAAGCCCTCATCCAGCTGAGGGAGGGTGTTAGAGTAGCTATCTTCAGCTACTCATGACATGTGTCTCGCCATAGTGCCTCGCTAGAGCTTACTAGTGTGGCTGTTAACTAAATTGGTTCAGCATATTATTAGCTCATCATGAGCTGTAATCCTTGTCCTAAAGCCACCTCTATTGGTGCAGCACTTGTTTCTTATATATAGCACAAGTTCCTTGCATAAATAGTTCATTTACCTCTCATTTTCACGTGTATCAAAAAAGCTTGTAATCTCTTTACTCAATATATATATATATATTCACAATTATTGTCTTCGGAGCTCAGAGCTCACATTTTCACCTATTTGAAAAAGACAATAGAGCTCGATATAATATGTAAAATGAAAAATAGAAAGTACATAGTGTATGTTAACCGAAAATGCAATTACATGCAATTTCGTCTTTTTCTTTTTCGAGTTTCACTATATGTAGTGTCAAACGGTCAAACCTATACGTATATGCACTTCGATCAAATTCTAAATCTTCAAAATTGCGTGAAAATGAGCATTATCGAGCATCACTTTGAAATACATAATTTCTATGATGACTTTTGCACATAGTAGTACGGACCATCATTTTCATGCAAAGAAATTTAAGCAAAAAGCTAGCATATGGTCCTCCATCGATGATGATCACTTCAGATAAGGCAGAACCCACGTCGATCCACCGAAGCTAAAGAAAGAGAGATCGATCATAATCACTATTGATCTTTGTGGTTGTTTATTTGCTAGCTCTATATCTTTGTCTAAGATTCCAAACATCTCGGCGTCATGAGTCACGACAATCCCGATTATATATAGGTTGGTGAAGGGCATGCTGATGTGGGTACGTACGTGGTTAATTGTCCAAAATCCCTCCAGCCTAGCGAGGGAGATGAGAATATGTATGAGCTCTCTATGCTAGATTCTCAGAATAGTTCCACAAAAACAAACAAGTAGCTTGGAAAGAAAATGATTCGATTCAGTATGCAAACAATAAAGAAAAGTCGACCTGTTAGTTTTTGAATAGTATGTTTAATAATTTGCACAGTTATTAGATAGCAGAAGTGTACCCGAGCTCGATCCTTAAGCTTTGGAAACAAACACGTGCTTAGTGAATAGTGACAAAGCATGTGATGGATGTTCCAAAAGGCTACTAATTTTTAGTGAGATGGGATGATGATGATGATGATGATGAAGAACTCTATCATGTGATGATCCTTGTATATGTCATGTTATAATTCTACTTATCTTATATAAACAATCTTATCCGAAACATATATTGCTAGACAATTAGCTAGAAGTTTTTTTTTTATGAGAAAAAAATAGCTAGAAGTTGTAGTAGATATCATCCGTGATCTTTATTATGATATTATCACATCATATCGTTCGAACTTACAATATAATTTCTTCCACGTAGAAAATAAAACGAAATTGTTGCACAGTAATACAACATTAATGGCGCATTATACAAAACAAAGACTTTGTTGAGCTTTGTTTGAAAGAGAGGGTAATGTCAAGATTGATGAAAGAAAAAGGTCTCTTTTGTGGTTTGACTGGCTTCCACGATCCTTAGCTGGAGATTCTGTATTTCTTTAGCCTTATGCAATGTTACTGTTAAAAACCGTGTAAATTTATTCCAACGTACTTGGCTCTCATTGGTTTGGTCAAGGTCAGAAGTTGTTCAGTGTCGAAAATAGAAGGAGAGTCGCACAAAAAGTGGTAAGATAAGAGAGATTATTCCTGGAACGTATAATTACTAGTAAATATATCATAGATGCCCAAGCGATGACGCAAAGGTTCACACTTCATCAAATGAAAGGAGCAAAAACAAAAGGAAGCCAAGATCGATAATATTGGGTACTTCGAGTTTTTGTGTAGTCCAGTTTCCATATATCTTATAAGCCGAACTGCTCGCTTTTCTTATGATTTAATTAGGAGACGCATGTAATCTACGGAACAATCAGATCAGAGTTAGTTCATGAGTTTCCAGAAATGAAGATCTTGTGTCTTGAAAATGGAGTTTGATTAACATGCAGAGAATCATACTTGAAGGAGTATGAGTATAAGAAGAATTGTTGCATTTTCTTTCAGACAATGTTGGCCTAACTTTATAATTTTGTGGAAGTTTATAATTCTCTGGCTTGAGTGAAATATAGGAGGAAACTAACAAAAAAATACGATAAGAAACTACGACGATCATGTGTGAGATGACATACAATACAACACTAATCGCAGTATTAGATTAGTTTCTAATTAGGTTAAACCAATAAAGCAATGTTTTGTTGTCCATTCTATCTGTTTTAATGTTTAAGGAGTTCGTAAAGAATGAGTTAGTAAAATAGTCTTATGTCTAAGTAGAAAATAATATTTTTGGGATTTTGATTGTCATTGGGACTCCATGGTACAAACTCATTTCATTTTTACCATTTTCGATCCGTGATTTCAAATTTGAGGCCACTAATTCTATATATTATTTGTTGAAGATCAACTGTACAAAAAATGAATCAAAATTAAGATCATTTGGGTATCCGATCTTGCAAAACAAATAAACGGTTATGGTGAATTTCAACATTACAATAACAACCGTTTATTTGTTTTGGAAGATCGAATACCCAAATGATATCCATTTTAGTTCATTTTTTGTAGAGTTAATCGTCAACCAATAATCTATAGAATGAGTGGTCTTAAATTTAAAATCACGAATCGAAAGTGATAAAAATAAGATGAGTTTGAATCTTAGGGTCCAAATGACTTTAGACTAGTATTTTCCATATTATTGCTTCCGCAAAAACGTTATCTTCGTGCTTTATACAACAGTTGAGATGCATGTATAAGAAAGCCGTTTGTAATTGACGTCCAACAAATTGTCACTGATAGATGCAAACTAAAATTTGCATATTATCCCATGTTTAGCAATTCAGCACCAACTTCGATTCTACACCGTTTGTTTCATTGTCGCAATTTATATACTGCAAAGACCACCAGCAACTTAAACTGCAATGATCAAATGATTTTAGCTTATTTTAGATAAATTTGATCGCACAGTGTCACATTATTTGGACTAAATGGTACATGAATATGAGCAAGTGTACAATATTGAATGGAGTATTTGATAACTAAACTTCCAATAGAGGCAAGTCCTCTTGACGTTGCTGCACACTTTCCGAATCACCAGAAATTGTACGGCAATCAGATTTTCCTCTCTCTAGATGATCGAGGAAATCCATCACGGTTGGATCAGTCCAAGGGCATCCGAGTGGAGCCTCAGCACCAGCAACCCAACCTAGATGACCACCTTGGGGTGTCACTATCAACATACAGTTTGGATTGTCCTGAGATGAATGACAAAACAGAAGGGTCAGCTCAATGGGAGATCTATTCTGAAGCTTTTGAGACATGTTAAATGAGTAAACCATGTGATAGTGCTTTATTTGATCTCGTCTAGCAAGAAAAAAATCTTTCTTGATATACGATCACGTTAGATACACATAATCTCCGTTGGCTGATAACCAGGATTAAGGATTATCATGTTTTGTAGATGGGACTTGTTTTGAATAAATTGAAAATTGAATTGAGGTTTAACAACCAAGTCTTTGGGGAACAGTGTTAAGCTTCGGTCTACACAAACCTCAATATCTCCACGAGGAATTCCCCTGTATGGAGCAATAGGATCATTTGCTGCCTGAAAACCATTATGAACGAGTAAGTCTAAGCATATTTGAATAATAAAACATTGATTCAAAATTTTGATGGACATCCTCATGCGATTTAAATCCAAATGTCGACAATGTTCCTAGCAACAAACGTATGTAACATGATATATTATGCAGTCACTGGAAGGAAAAAAATCCTCTTCATGTCCAGCAAAATGGATGAACAACGTGGGAAGAAATTAAACTTTATAACTATATAGTATTCATGATACAATTCATAGAATTGAATGGAGTGAAGAAATGTATATCCATAAATTCTGTTTAAAAGATCCCCACTCCTACCCACTAATCAATCTAATTATTATGCTGGAACTAGGAACATAATATCCCTCCATCTTTCTTTTTCACCAACAAAAAATTAAGTATTTGACACCCTTCCTCATTTCCAAAAAATCATTTCACTGTTCAATGTATTACCTTCTATCTCGTTCATATAAAAAGTACACATAGATGAATATATATGCAAGCACCAAGTTAAACAGATCCATTGTCATTCAACCATATCAGTAACAAAAAAACAATGCCATGTGCAATCAACAACAATGGAGAGGTACATAGAATGATTATAAAATGATATGCTGTGTTGAAATGTCACCTGAATGCAGAGCAAGGGTGTACAAACATCTTTTATGGAATCTGAACTACATGAATTAGAGTAGTAGTCGTCTGCAGACTTAAAACCAAATGAAACTGCAATATTCAATGAAAGGTGCTTTCAGCATATTAATGTTAAATTGTTATACTGAATGCAAAAAATAATAATGAAGTGTGCGATATTTATACCACGAGTTAGTCCTTCATCAAAGTCCCTGACAGACTTGGCATTAGCAGCCAATGGGATATTATAATCTCCACCCATGTCTTCAAAGAGCAACGCATGCCTACAATATTGTGTCAGAATATCGAGTCATCAACTTCAAACTGAAACAAAAATTGGGAAATATATCATGTAGCAAGGGATTTACTTCTTGAAAATTTTGCATAGAGCACTTGCAAGAGCTTTGTCATAAATATTGTTAAAACCCTTATGGAAATCCTCATCCGCAATCACCAGATTGAAAGGATTACACAACGACACCGCACCAGAGAGATGACAACTATTAGATTCCTGCAAGTACCCGCCATCACATCAAGATAGCATCACCATTGCACTTTGCATGAATAAAACCAACAGAAACTTCATATGCGAGCGAGCAACTGATCAATACAAGTTTCAACAGCATACCTCCCCTAAGTACCGAACGAGAATGTTAGCACCTAGAGACCATCCAACAGCATATAAATTAGCTTTGGGATACCGAGCACTGACATGATCCACTACCTCATACATATCTCCTAAAAATGAAGCCGAATAGAACTGCATATCAGCATCATAAAAAATAAACAAACAATCACAATGTCTTCAACAAAATGAATCATGGTTTGGATCCAACTAGTAAAACCAAGTGTGAAGATAGAAAACTTTACCTGAGGAGTGGTGATAGGGCTATGACCACAACCACGGCTATTGAACACCACAACGCGCCACCCTTGATTTCTAGCTCTGATCAGCATGTGCCTCACGTACGAATCGTCACTACCTCCGGTTAAACCTGGCTGCATTACACAATTACCTAAAGGTCTCGACTATGAATTACAAGTTTTGATGAAGTTGAATGAGATCAGCAGTGCGAGATTTACGACGAACCATGAGAATGAGGAGGGGAGAATCGGCGCATAAGACTCGGTCATCGCCGGGGACCCAGTCGAGGGAGACGGCGCCGTCGTCTTGGGTGCGGAGGCACTCGCGGCGGAGCTTGATGTCCGGGGTGGAGCGGAAGAAGGCGGCGAAGATGGTCTCCACGTGGCAGTTCCAGGCGAAGAGAGGGAAGGGTTGGTAGGGTCGTGTGAGGGAGGATTGGAGGGCGGGAAGGAAGGCGTCTTTGGCGCCGCCGAGGATTTCGAGGGAAGGGTGGTGGGCCATGGTCTCAGCGGACGCGGTGACGTGGAAGGCGGAGATATGGGTTGGCCTGTGGAAGGGAGACAGTTGGCGGAAGTAGGATATGGGAGGTGAGTAGCCCAAGGAGGTTGCTCTGGCCATTAGTAGTGGTCAGATGCTTTGGATTGGATTGGACACTGTTTGCATCACTGGCTGCTTCGCTGTTCATCTCACTTCACTTTGGGCTCTCAGGTCAAAAAAATAGTATTTATAGGAAAAATGAAATGTAGTATTTATAGAAAAATAATATGGGTCTATTAGAAATTTTTTGGAATTTTTTTTGGAATATTTTTAGTAGTATCCGTTCTAAAATTTTCAGAACCAACAAGTAGCTGATGCATTTGAATAGGAGCCGTCTGATCAAGCCAACTTTGAATTTGGGCCGTTCAGATTAAAAGTAGCCGTTACTAGATTATGCTGGTTGATGGCCTGCCACGTGGAGGGCTATCATTGGTTGGTTAATCCAGTTAAAAAAAAACTTTCTTACCGGCGCGTGTATTACACGCGCCAAATTCAAAAAAAAACTTTCCTGCCTGACGTCATCCACGAGTGTGGGCTCCGCTAGGGGAAGTTCTCTCCGGCTTCCTATTATCGATCGCCTGGGAGGAATTTCTCTTCGTCGTCGATCGGTCAACGCCTCCCTTTGTTGCCGCTGCACGTCGCCGAAGCCAGGAATTCCTATTTTCTCCAGGGGTCCCCACTAAAATTACAGGAATTCCTCTCGACGGACCGAACCGATGCGGATGCTGTTATATACTTACTTAGAGCATTCCCACCCATGGAGGATGTGAGGAAGCCCCATTTTGAGGAATTCCTCAGAATTTTGAGGAATTCCTCAGAATAGGAAGTCCTCAAACAGTTTTTCGTGCAGCGGTGCCTGTTTGAAGACTTCCTATTACTATTCACGAATAATTAAAATTTTGAAATTTTAAATATCGAATATTATTTTCACCCAATAACTAACCGACACGTGTTATCCCAGAACATATAAGTGGTTACGGATTTACGATAACATTTTCGACAAGTTATTTTGAGACACGTGTCATGTATACGTTTCGGTGTCGGCAAAATCATTGATTAAGATAAGACGGTAATATTTCCTGTAAGATTGCGGTCCAACGAGAATGAGACACGTGTCAGTGTCGGCAAAATTATTGATGAAGATAGGACGGTAATATTTCTTGTAAGATTGCGGTCCAACGAGAATGTGACACGTGTATTGTGTACGTGTTGGTGTCGGCAAAATAATTGCGAAAGATATTCGGTAAGATTTTCAACCAATCGACGGTCGACACGTGTCGTTATCTAATCTAATCTGGTTCTTCAAAATGACTATAAAAGAATGAGCTATGGGAGTGGAAGAACTCACACCAACACTTCTTCACATTTCTTATCATCCTCTCTAAACACTTCATCACATTTCCCTTTCCTCAAGATGAATCCTATGGGTTTCACTAATTTTTTCAATAGGAGGCGACAACAACGCCGACAAAATGCTGAAATTGCCAATCAATTTGTTATCGACGCGGTGGCGGTTGATGCAGCATTCGATGATGATCCAGCACCACGCCGCCGTGCAAATCAACCAAGGCTGAGGGATGAGAGGGGCCATAATCTTATGGAAGATTACTTCATCGAACGCTCGGTCTTCACCAACCACGACTTTCGTCGGCGGTTCCGAATGAGCCGACATATATTCAACCGTTTAATGACGGACCTCTGCAACAACGACCCATTTTGGCATCAAAGAGCCGACGCCACTGGAATGGTCGGACTTCTTCCCCAACAAAAGATGACCGGTGCTCTTCGGATGTTAGCATACGGCTCAGCTGCAGATCAGTGTGCCGAAATCACAAGGATGGGGGACTCAACAACTATGGAGTGCATGAAGAAGTGAGTGGTTGAGCTTTATGGTACTCGTTACCTCCGTGCTCCAGATCAGACAGACATCACTCGGCTTCTAAGAAGGGCTAAACAACGCGGATTTCCTGGTATGATCGGCAGCATTGATTGCATGCATTGTGAGTGGAAGAACTGCCCAACTGCTTGGTCCGGGGCGTACTCAGGGAGGAAAGGTCGTCCAACAATCATCTTAGAGGCAGTGGCCTCATATGACACTTGGATCTGGCATAGTTTCTTCGGGGTACCAGGAGCTCAAAATGATATCAACGTGTTGTATCAATCAGATGTATTCGATGCAGTGCTTGCTGGAAGAAGTCCATCTGTGACTTATAAAGTGAACGGTATGACATACCGTAACACCTATTACCTTGCTGACGGGATATATCCGAGGTACTCTTCGTTTGTCAAAACAATTTCTAATCCTCAAGAGCTTTCACAAAAGCTTTTTGCGAGAAAGCAAGAGTCGTACCGTAAGGATGTGGAGAGGTGCTTTGGCATCTTACAAGCTCGTTGGGGGATAATTCGTCATGCAGCTCGGTGTCACCGCCTTTCGACGTTAAAAGACATCATGTTGGCTTGCATCATAATGCACAACATGATCGTTGAGGACGAGTTCGTGGAGGATGAGTTTGAGGAGAACCAAGAAGAAGATCTCCAAAACCCATCTACCGCATTCACTGCTTATGATGGGCCAGTGGATGAAGGGGGGAACCGTATTCCATTCGAGCCGGTTGGAAGATATGGAAATGAACAACAGTTTAATGAGCGTATTGTAGATCTCCAATCAGCTTACATCCATGGAGAGCTTCAAAAGGACTTAGTTAAGCACAACTGGTTTCTTGAGACCGGTGAACAACTATAAAAATGTTGTCTTAATTGTTGTATTTTTATTATGTGTGTTTGCATTGTTGTGTGTTTGAATTATGTGTGTTAAATAATTTTTGTAATGTGTGGGAACTTGATGGAAATAAAGAAATTGCATTTTTATTTATTTTAATGGGAAACTACATAATTTAAATGCTTGAAGGGAAAATACTTGAAAAAAATACAAGTGGGTAATTTAATTTAAGAGCTTGGAAAAGGGGGGCGATAACAATTGGAATAGCCTTCTCCGCTTGCTTCATCTTCAACCTCATCCATTTGAGAAAGGATTTCGGCTTTCCTCTTGGTAAAATACTTCTTGGATTTAGGAGTCATAATCTCGGTATCCATTGACATGATCCGAGTCTCTTCCGCCAAAGCTCTCAAATCGATATCTCTTTTTTGAAGCGCGATTTGCTCTCGAAGAAGGGAAACCTCAATTGCATCATTATCTTTTTGATTGCGACCATAAGCTTCTTGATTTGTCGCAATCCTATTCAAAGCCTCGGCTCTTTCATTTGTTGAATTCATGCCTTTTTTTCCTTTCTTTTTCCCTTCCTTGGCCGCTTTCACTCCCATAGGACGCTCCGGAGAAGAGGGAGCTTGATTGCTCATTGGTGTGGGAAATGCATCATCCTCATCCAAGTTGACGGCGGAGGGCATTGAGCTTGCGGGATGTGTTGATGAGTAAGGCGGAGTAGAGGATAAGTAAGGTGGAGGTGTACTAGCTTCGACATGGATGAAGTATGGATGATTCTTCACCACATCCCAACAAGCAAAGTCCTTAAACTCTTTCTTCTTTTTGGCAACATAAAATGATTGAGCACTTCTCATCTAAAAAATTAAATAATTAAAGAACATGCCATAAAGAAAATTAAATAAAATGGACATAACTTATATTAAATATTTTTTCAAAAATAACTTGCAAAAAAATGGAGATAAAAAACAATACCTCATCGTGTAAGTTGGAGCCGGAAGATGCATTTTTTCGTGCGAAAGAAATAGCACTACCCCAAAGTTTCAAATTCGCCTTCAACTTTGCGAATCGAGAGGATAATGCGTTTTGGGTCCTAGTTTCCGGCATTGATTCACCATAACCTAGCTCCCAATTCGCCTTGAAATCGCCATGAATCTTTTCCCATAATTTGTCGACCTTTTGACGATTTCCGGTAATCGAATCAACACTAAAACGACAATAAGATATGCTTAATTGCACATCTTCCGAAAGAAGCCAATTTGTTGACATTTTTTTCTCAAAAAATAAACAAAGGATTTAGATGATAGATGGAGAGATTGAGAGGGGGAGAGAGTGAATTTGTTGTGCACAAATTGATGTAAAAAATGAATGAAATGAAGGTAGTATTTATAGAAAAAATATAGGGGGTGATTTGCAATTTTTTGGGATTTTTTTGCAATTTTTGGGGGTTTTTTTGCAATTAATTGATTTCTGGCCGAAGTGGCCGTTAGATATGAATTTGGGCCGTCGGATCAGTTTAGATCCGTTTGAAATGGATGGCTGAGATCAACAGATCCGTTGGTCTGTCAGCCTCCCAGAAGCTGACACGTGTCAGCTTCTGGTTGGCTGATAGTTTTTACTTTTACTGTTTTACTTTTTTTTTACCCAAAAAAAGAAGGAGAGTCATGCTGACGTCACCCACGTGGCGTGGGTCCCGCCAGCTGGGACGTTCCTCCTCGCGTGCTCGGCTGAGGACGCCGCCCGGGACGATCCTCGGGTCAACGGTGGGTCGCCGAGCTTCCACCCCCCCGCTGCACGCTTGCCGTTCGCCGGATGTCCCCGAAACGGTGGGCCACCCCCCCGGACGTCCTCGCTGTTCGGTACCGGTGGGAATGCCCTTACACTACTCCTCTCTCTATTACTAGACTACTAGTCACCACCGATGTTGGTAGATCTCATTTGTTAAAGTCTTTTGCCAAGTGTGTCGAAATTTAGGTGTTACGTCTTCGTCATACAGACTCATACCAATCATGCTCTTTTCGCCGACACCTTAAATTCCAGATTATATTGATTTTGATTGGAAATGTTGTCAGATACTTGATCTTTGGTTGGAATCTCTTTCAATAGCTAACAAATTGGCAAGTGATATTGCACCAGATGAACATGCATATTGCAGAAAATCTGGCTAAATGTAGAGCTCCATCTCGAATCTGATCAATGCAGAAGGGTTAGAAACACAACTTTCTGCATAATTTTCTTGGACACTTTTATGCATTTTCATTGAAATGAAGATTATTTTCATTATCTTACCTTCCAAGTTCCAACAACATACCTAATGCCCTGAACTCGAAAATATCATATGATATAATCATAAAAATAAATATAGATTACAAGTAGGAGAAAAGGAAATTTAACAGTTTATGTTTGCATAGAGACTTTTGAGACCGGATGAAGTCAAAGAGAGTGTCTAGATTAAAACCGACACAATATACTAGACACATCCCAAGTTTACTAATGATCACCACTATCCTCCAGATACTTGTTCTTCTCCTCCTCCGTCATGAAAGCCGTGACCGGAAAAGTCTTTCCGATCCCCATCGGAGTCTTGAAAGTGATTTTCTTGGTGGCCGGTTCCTCCATGATCATTTCACAAATCGGCACCCAAAGAAACATCTGCTTGCTCTTAATCCCTTTCATCTTCTTCATCCTCGACTTCTCCACATAGGCAGTCACTTCTGTACCGTAGCTCACGCGCGTATTCGCGCCTTCGAAGAAATGCTCGTATGGCGATTTCGACTTCATCCACACGAACCCGGTTTCCTTCACCCTTCCACACTCCACAAGGTCCTTCAGGGGAAGAACACCCTTGGGAAACCCTAGCTCTTCCAATAGGTCTATGGACTGTTGGAAGCACGCTTCAGCTCCATGCACGATCTCAGCTCCTGCACGCTTGTCTTCCACTAGAGCCATTTTTTCTTCAATGTCCAAGCAAATTGGTGTTTAGAGGAGGGAAGCCGAGAGCTTGGGTCAGTATAATGTTGTGAGCATGAAGGGTGATGGCTTTGTTTATATTGATGTAATTAAGGGTCCTAAGGTTGTTGGTTGGAAGTTGAGCTGAATGGGTCTCTTGTCTTATGAGGGATTGAGGGTAGTTCACCAAAATGGGGATGGGAGCATGACATGATAGTCGTTGGAATATGCTTGATCTACTTTGTGTGATAAGCATTTCACATGGTATGGCGTGTTGGATTAAGACTCCGCTAAATTAAGCTAAAAACTTCACATCGCTATGGGACTATATGCTCATCTATTTCGCGTACGCTCCAAAATGACCACAACAATACTACTACTAGAGTACTAGTGGTGCTATCTAAACTTCACACTATTGAGCACAGTTTCCAAAACTTACTGCAAAAGGAAAATTTATCAACCGACAGACTCAAAGTTAAAGTCGCTACTGACTCCTCCCACTACAAGAAAAATGGCATTTCACGACATACAATGTACGTCACAAATTTTTGTGTCGTGAAAAACCGTGTCGTAATAGAATCATCCTTATTTATGACACATTTTGTATGTCGTAAAAGAGTGTCATTCACGGCACAATTACATACTGTAAAAGACTTCAATGCATGTTTTTTTTTGTAAAAGGCAAATGCATTTATGACACATGTCCAATACACACCGTAAGAGTCTATACACGACACAAATGTATGTCGTAAAAGGCTTCAATGCAGATGTCGTAAGAGTCTATACCACCAACTGTCTAAGATTATGTTTGCCAAATTGCTGTGCTATATGTGGGGAATTTGGAAGGAAAGGAATTTGCGTATTTGGGAACAGAAGAGTACAAGGGCGGCAGATGTGGTGATCTCTATCAATGCTTGTTTGCATGAGTTTTTGGTGGTAAATTGCAAGCCCCCTATGACAGGAGTGCGCACTAGTGGAGTGTAATGGCTGAAAATAAATGCTGATGGAGCTTATAATAGCTCAACTCATTCTGGTGGGTGGGGTTTAGTGGCAAGGGATTAGACTGGGAAGCTCTTATGGGGGAGGTTTCAGTTTCTTAATGACTTGATGTCTAGCGAACATGTGGAGTTGATGGCTTGTCATGCTGCAATCAAAGTGCTGCTCGAGTTTGCACTATTGCCGGTTACGATCGAAACAGGTAATATATAATAATCCTATATAAAAACCCACAAATCACACATTGATTTACAATAAAAATCGGGAGGAAAACCCTCAAATCAATGGCTAAAGCTATGAATATACCAAAACGTATCAGACAGGTGAGATATCACAAGTAAATGATTCACTGTTCACTATACTTGGCTCAGGAAAACTAAAGCAAGACTCAATGAGGAATTACATCAGGAAATTCAGGCTGTTGGTCTAAACCAATTCCAACCCTAATTGATCTCCTTGATTAATTAGGAAGATCACTCTTCTACATTTCACAACATCAGCTGCCGCTGCAGCTTCTTTTTGCTTCTTGCCTCTCTTTCCACCCTTTTTGGAGGACTCCCCAGACATCTATATACACAAACACAGAACATAGAATATATAACTTTAAATCTCTGATAAAAAAACAAATACTGAGACAAATTGAGTATCCTATATGTCATACTGGTTTGTACTCTCCAGTCTCAAGGAGCTTGTTTGTACACTGGTTTACAGTGTAAACCTTAGGCTACATCTAAACACATGTAAAGCTCAAGCTGCTATATGTCTGCTACTATTACACTTGCATGAAACATTGAACGAGAAAAAGACTAAAAAAACATAGACCTAGTCATGACTACTAATAGCATAAAGAACTTTCATCAGCTAAGTAACCAAAAACTAACATCTATGCCATATTTTTTCAACACCAGTAAACACCATGATAGAAGGATCTGAGCTGATGCAAAAAAAGTGACAAGATTTGACCTTATGACCTCTAAATACATCTCCCCAGAGTATGATCTAACTGCCACAGGCTAGGTTAGGTAACAACATGAGAAACATTTCAGGTTTTCACCGTAGAACTTGATGTACTTGGAAGGCCATGCATTATGCTTAAATGAAATTATGAGACTATTCATAAAATTGCATAAAACAATGACTGCCAATCCTCACAAGTTTCTGAGCTAAAAGAACAACTAAAAAATCTATAAAAAAAAATAATAAGAAGAAAGACATATATACAAGTGCCTACTTGGACACATCATAACCTATGTGCAGAATTCTAGCACAAGCAAACATTTTTTCTGCAAACAATAAAACTTCAACACTCCAGAAGATTTAAGTGTGCCATCGCATCAACTGGATTCAAATATAAAGCACATGCATGTGCAATCCATATTTTTAACACTAAATTCACATGCACATGCTATTTATAGTTTAACTAGCAACGACACTGTAAAGCAATATGCAATATGAACTCAAACAAAACTCAACCTGGTCAGAATCATTCAGAATTTAAGCTCAAAATAATTCACCATTAAGAAAAAACTACAGATTTACTGACCTATGATGCCTTGCATAAGGTGATGGCCATGCCAACTGCACGATGAGATCATTGACAATCCAAAACAACTTTCCTGAGGATTTACGATGTATCAGAAATGTTAACAAGCTTTGGAAGTCTCCATTGTTGATCTTCCTTCTATGCTCATTGTAGAAGGAATACTCGTAACAACTCCAATAACATCTGAGATATGAGGCAGCAATGAATAAAGAGGAAACAAAGACCACAAGTCCAAACTAGAATGTGACTCATACATACATTTGAGCATAGAGAGCATGACACTGAAGGTTCATGCAGTAACTTTGAATTCAAACTGATCAAACCAACTAAACAGTAGCCTCTAACACTGAGATCAAACCATAATTAATCTACACATGTTCCTGCTGAACTAGTGCTGGTTTACATACATTTGGTTGTAAATAGACAATTCCTCAACACCTAAATAGATGGAATAACTTAATAATCCTGATTATATATGAACAAAACGGACAATTCAAATATAGGAACATTCAATTACCATTACAAATGCACAAACTGTCTTAGAAGGCAACACTATCACACGGCAGAATCCAAGCATCAAATCTCCTGGTAAGAGTCAACACAGCCTCGCACCATCTACTTAACGAGAAACATGAACCAAATAATTAAACAGTATAATAGAAATCAAAGCCTAGTTAAACATGATGCTAACAAATTACAACCAAACCAACCAAACAATAATATCCACTTTTCTATTCAATTTGTTCGTGAATAAACTAAATTAGATTATAGTGGCAGAAAGTAGAGCAAAACGCACTGTTTTGAAGGGAGGGGACTTACTCGGTGGCGGAGTGAGGAGTCCGGCGCGACGTACCCTAACTCCTCAAATGAGCAAAGAGCCGAGAACACACCTACATGCTTCCCTTTGCTCCGGATACGGTCGCCGTCATCTTACCGCTCTAAACGTCAGCTTCGATGTCAATTTGAAGACACCGATTTGAAACCACCCTCAAGCTATTGATCAATTTGAGTGATTACAATCAAATCGAACTTCGGAATCGTAGAGCTCGTCGAAAACCGAAGAATCGGAGTCTAATGATTTCGACGGATAAGTCGGCGGCGGCGGGCGGTGGCGGTGGCTCTAGATATCGCCATCACCGACATGGAAAGCGAAATCTAGGGCTAGGGAGAGGGAATCTCGTTCTATTTGATTTAGGGAAACACGAGAGAATACTAGACGTCTGGAATTAAATAGAACGGAGGAATTTAAATGTTTTACCAAGAGCTTGAAGCACAAATTGATTTTTAGGCGCAGAGTCATCATTAAGAGTGAGACTACCATTTGCGGCGTGTTGTGTCTCTGATTAAATCACATTTTCGTTACGGGATCTAACACGACTGTAGCAGTATGAACACTACGTCAAAATAACACATTTAAGGCGCAGACAGGAAACACGCCGTGTTTTTCAAATACGGCCTTCATTATTTACATGCCGTGAATAACCTTGGGTACTAGTTGATTGCGGCGTGTGTTCATAGCACGTCGTAATTTGTTTTTTGAAATAAGCTATTAACGGCATACCCTGAGAGTTTGTCGGTATTTTGTTTTTCAAAATTGTAATTTATGACGTTTGAAAGTGTGTCATAAAAGATGAAAGTTTGTTAACGACATATTTTGATGTGTTGTAAATGTGGTCATATACGGCGTGTTTTGAAAGTGTGTCATAAATGAGTATTGTTATTCACAAGGTGTTTTTGATGTATGTCATAAGTATGAATATCTAGGACATGTATTAAATGTGTGTCGTAAATGAGTGTAGTCACATGCACTCAACTTGTACCGCAATTAATATATCTTTAATGGCGTGTACTTAAAATGTGTCATAAATGTATATAAATTACGATATAATTCAAAGTGTGCTGTAAATTCCAAGTCGTAAAAGATGACTTTTCTTGTAGTGCCCGAAAGAAGATTTGGAAATTGATGCACAAACTTGAAGTGATTTCAAGTGGAGAGTTTGTTATCATACACTTCCAACTTTTCAACAAGGGGAGAATGACCAAATTTGTTCAAAACAGTTGAGATGCTGCTATTCAGATAAAATCTATCAGCACAAATTGAAGACTGTTCAAAAAGGGGAAATTTCTGGCTCTCTGAACATCAAAAGATAATCCGATAAGTAATAGGGTACCTCAGATTAGGACGAAATAGATTCTGCCACATTAGTAACACTGTAAGAGTGATGTATATTTAGACACCAAAAACTACGCGGAAATGTATGATGAGCAATTTATGAACATAAAACCCAGAGACTGCTCCCAAAAGAAAAAAAGAACTCTAGAGAACCGCTGCGGGTGCCCCTGTCACACTAGTGCTTATCATCCTTGGGAATATCCTTCGGCGGAACCTTTGTCTCGAGTTCCTTTGGAGCAACCCTGCCAGAGAAATCAATGGAGTCAATAATGTGTTCCAGAGAAGACAACCCTCAAGTGACTGAAGTGACAAACATTCATAACCTAGGTTTATTGACCAACCAAATCTTTTGAAGAATACATTATCATCTTACAGCAAATTCAGCTTGGATATTGTACACATACAAACTCATTATAGCCAATTTTTAAGACTAGACAAAAGGAAGAAGTAAATGGAATTCGTCTAATCTGCTCTGTATCCAAGTTCTCGAGTTATATTAACTAATGCATCACTTAAAAGAAAATAAGAATAAAAGCCGTGGGTAGTGCCAAAAAGCGACGAGCAAAAGACGTGACGAATACAGAATTTTTTTCTACGGAACAAAAGTTGAGGGGCATACTTGGATTCTTCTTCAAGCCATTTGCGAATGTGTTTGACATTGCGCCTGAAGATGGAAGCTGATTGTTTCACATCACTCCTCAGCAAAAGAACAACAGCACTTACACCAGCCACTGTAATTATGAAGTTAGTCAAAGCCATGCTTCTTGTACTTCTCCCAAACCTAGTTAAGAAAACAAAGTTTTGCTTCACTGAATTGTTTACAAAGATATGCTATGTAGATTTAACATAATTGTGAAACAAAAGATGCCCTCGTGAACTATTTTGAATTTATCGATGATAAAACAAGGAATTCTGCACTGCATCGATTAACATAGAGAAATACGAAATAAAAGAGTGCAAATTGCCGAATGATTCCGAAGCTTCTGCACAGACAACACCTATAGCTTGCCATCTCTGCCACTACCCGATTATCCTCTCTTACACTCCAATATTCAAAGAATTGAAACCGTAGATTCATGAACATAACATTAATCACAATCTACATACTTGGAGAACAAAACTCAAAGTCATTTCTAAACACGCTAAAGATCTGTAGGCGACCTTCGCTATTGTCCAGCTTCCTGGAGTAACTCTAATCTAATCTGAACCAACTCGCAGCATAAAAACGAGCACCGAGTGTGGACAAAGTTCGAAATCATCGATTTCTTAGCTGTGATTAAATTATCAGAAACGATGAAATCACCTGGTTAAAAAGTCGAACTGAGAGAATCAGGGAACTGGTACTTCTCCTTCTGCTGTGCCGGTGCCGGTGATGGCGATGGTGGCGAAGTACAAAAGAGGGGAATTCTGACTTCCGGAGCAAGATAATCAAGTGTTCACCATAATAAGCTGCACCAATGACAAATACTCACGGAATCCTCTGATGTAAGTCAGATATTAAGCTGGGCTGGCCCTAAGAGGATCTACCAAAGAGCCCATTTTTTTAAAGATACCAAAGAGCCCATTTCTGTTATATAGCACTCTTACTTTCCTTCCGATGCTAGGAGTGCTTGTTCGAACAGTCCATTCTTACGTACTCCTTTGTCTAATTAGATTTCTTATTCTTTTGTCTTCATAATTTAATTAGATACTGCGGTACATAGTGTTATTGAATTTGTTTTAGATTACAAATGAAGATCGCTTCAAGCATGAATTTTTCCTTTTGATGGTGGTTGTGGTTTCATTGGAGTAATAGGTCAGGTCTTGATCGATTAGTAGAGTTTGGTTTTTTTCCATTAACCAAGTTTGATTTGATTTTTACGAGTACTGAGGAGTGTGTCGTATGAATATAATATAAAAGTATTTTATGTTAGTTTAAGAAATGATCAATATTGTCGTAATTAGTTGAACATACTCATTCTATATTTCATTTTTTATTCCTATAATAAAATAATTATCTTCTTTGCCAATAGTATCGTCTACTAATCACTTCTCCACATCAGGGAGAAAATCAAACAAGTAAAATCCACCAAAAAACAAGAAGGGAAGATGATCAATGCGTAATGTAATTGCCTCTGAATACGGATAGGATACTTTAACTATTATCCAATTCCCACCAGAATGATCGAGCGCACCAAACTTGGGTGCTTTCTCGTCCCACAAGATACACTAGAATATTATCTCCTCTCATCATCCCATACTTTCGCTACTGTGATGATTGTTCACAACAAACGGTGTCCCCGATTTCCATAGCAAATCCGATCCATGGTCATTGGTCAAAGTGGTTGTGGCCTAATATAATAGATATAGGCATGTAGCACAACAGCCACAACTCATATCAGTATTTTTTTGGTCAGATTGGTGGCATAGCAAAGTGTAACACAACAGAAGAAGACAAATTATACTATCACATCTCTCTCAATCTTTTTTCTAAACGCATAAAAAAAAAGTGTCATATAGATAAGAACCAAATTGGTTAGTTGACTCAGCCCCCATTGACTACCGAGCCTCTATTCATAGGTCATTGTCCCAAATATGGGGGAGGGTCACAGGTTCATGATCGCCATGGGTTTGGTTATTATGGATTCTCCAGAGAGGACAGGAAGCGGCACCATGATGATCCCTTCGCGTGGCAGGTAAGGAGTAAAATATTGGATATCGAAGATATATCGACTGTCCAAAATATGGATATTTCGACGGAAATATCGACGAAATATCGATTCAATAAAAAATCGACGAAAATTAAGATAAATACATGACAATTTGTATTGAAAATTTATGAGTTTCTTATATGATCAATATGTGTTTTGAAACTTGTAACATGTGTTTTGTTGGTTATTAATAGAGATTATTTTATTGAGATTTTTGGTTATTAGCGTTGTGGGTTTTGTGTTTTGAATTTAGTGCGATGAACATATATGTAAAGTCAAAATTTCGAATAAATTCAAAAATATCGAGGATTTCGGTGATATATCGAAAAATATCGAATATTTCGAGAAATATCGGACGAAAGATATTAATATGTATGATTAATATCGGGAAGTTAAAAAAACGGAAATATCACGAAAATATCGAGGATATTATCGATATTTCATTCCTTGGTGGCAGGCACCTTAATCTCCAAGAACTAGCATTTGTCTAATTAATCCTCTAAACCGGCCTACGTTGTTTGTTTGGCGATATAAAACGACTCGCTTATCCTCTTCTTGGACTTAGGTTTGACACAAACTAAATTCCTTTGGATGGTATTTTGGCTAATTAACGGCAATAAATACATGAGTGGTCAAGTTTGTAACAGCATTTTGATGTGAACTCTTATATCTAAATTAAAATTAAATTTTAATAATTATATAATTATATAATTTTTTTAATAAATTATAAGATTTGATGTGACTCGAACTTAAGATTGATCAATAAAATGCTCTAACTATGTTTTGCACTATAATGTCTTGCCACTATTACCACATGATGATTAGTCACTAGTGGTTGGAGACTTGAGGTGCACACCCTTAAACAATAATAATTAGACCACTTGCAGTGATAATACATATTTCCTAGATAATTGTGCTCTTATCAATTGAGTTAACTCACATGATTTAAAAAACGTTTTGATATTCTTCTACATGTAATAGTATTTAATTGTTTTTAAAAAATCTATAAATATTTTACGATCTCAATCGAAGTTGAAATTCTACTTTATAGTTTTTTTTTGTTTATAGAATTCTTCATCTTTGTAGTCGAAAAATGAAGATTCAAAACTATCTCATGGTCCATGTGACAAAATGCAATAGCATTAGGGATAGCATTAGGACAAAGTAAAGGGCATGTGGTCCGGCACGAGTGAGTGCTTCTGTCTCCTCATTAGCTAGGCTCGTTGCATGTGAGTAATTCCCACTGTAATCCCACTGTAAGGAATAATCCCGATTTGGCTTGTCTTTTGAATAGGCTCGTTCGCGTCTGTCCTCATGTTTTCACTGTCCTATTCTTTCCGAAGAGGCACGCGATAATCATAGGCTCGCGAATTATGCTGATCATTCATAGTGCATGATGTTGTTACAGAGTAAGATCAAGAAAGTAGGGAAAGAAGAATGTTCACCACTTCACCGTAGGCTGCAAATGTGAATATATGACAAAAAATGACGAACTCAATTCTATTGAAAATGAGAGAAAATCATTGGTGAAATTGTTCTTCTAAAAATAGTATGGTTGTCTTTGTCAAAAAAAAAATAGTATGTCTAACTCATCATTGAGTAGATAGTGTGGACTAGTATGTACGTATATCTCTCATTTTGGACAATCATAATGTGAAATAAATGAGAAAAATACTAGATATAAGTATCACTTTACGATGATGAGTTAGGCAATTATAATGCCTGTAGATCAAGTATTTTGAACTATTATGTGTGATCATTTTATTTTATTCGGTGACGTGTTTTGGACTTTTCGATGTTTAACCTCTTCGTGTTGCTTTGTATAAAAAGGCAAATAAGAATGTATTGCCTGATATTATAACGATAGAAGGCTCTGACAGAAATTCTTTTGGCATTTCATATCTTTTTCAACTATAGTTTGGTTAATGAAGCACAATAATTTCAATAATTTTTACTATTTCTCAACCGTTTGTATCAACAGTTACAATTTGAAATACAATTGACTAGAATGGCAAAGGCAAAGACAACGGCCAAAGCAAAGGTAATTGATCGCTTGAACATAAAATATGTGTATAAATCTAGGAGCAACTCCAACGTATCTCTCAAACATGAAAAATATATAAGAATTATCAAATATCATTTCTAGCAAATGTTTTATATCATTCTCAATGTAAGTAAACTCTGAAGTTTATGTTTTCATCATATATTACTATATAGTAGAATGAACGTTTTTTTTAAAGATGAATAATAAAATTGATTGGGTTGAATGATTACAAGGAGAATATCGAGTCATCGGTACAATAGAAAAAACTCCTTAGAGTATCTCTATACTATTACATGCTCAATACAAATCTCTTATCACATAACTAGACGTGCTATACGTAGATAAATGACTAACAAAAAAAATTCGGGGCCCCATGTTCTATCTAACTATGCACCCAAAAGTTACGGCTCAACGAGATACCGTCCATCGGCCTGCACAACTCCTCATGCGACCGCAATTTCTAGCGTGGGGCAATGCTGGACCTTCTCAAAGGCGAAGCCCAGTTCTCAGATCTGGAACCCAAAGTGCACTGCACTCGACCAAAGCCATGTGGCCTAGAAGACTTCATCAGATTGCCCATCAATTTGAGAAGCTCAACATCCCATTATGGTGATTTGGCCCAAAGCCCATTTGGGACCCAAAACTTCCACATCTTTGGGGACCGCATACCCATCGACACTACCTACTCGAGTCGTCGTCATCGTTGTCGTCGAGTCGTCGCTGTCTTCTGGTCTCCGTTGGCTCAAGTCCGTCAACGCTCACAGAGTTCATCTTCCACCTTTGGCACCTATTTTCCTTTGACCCAAGACCCCGTGCCGACCAAGAACGAGCCTGCACCTCCTCCGATCTCTTCTCGGCCCCCCGCGCACCCTAAGGTCTTGGAAGTGGCCTTGTTGCGGCCGACCCCAGCCTTCACCCGATTGTGACCGCCTTCGTCCAAACCTAAATCTCGCCCGAGTCCACCCACTGTTAGCCCTTTTCTCAAACATGTCGTAGTCTCGTTCAATCAGGACGTAAATCTCTTCCCGTCCACAATCTCAACCATCTCAACAACATCCAGAACTCCCGGCCGCTCCTAATTCAGAGTCGTTGCAGGGGAGCTTAGGATTTCTATGCTAGGAAAAAAAACGTAGAATGAACACATACGTAATGAGAATAAATGATTCCCTTATACGTTGCAGTTGTAATTAACAAATAATGTTGTTATAGATCCTTTTAGTTTTTTGTCGTAGTTACAAGTTGGGCCGGATCAGAAATGAAGTGGACCTCAACCCGGACCCTGCCCAAGAGTTTCCCTCGTGTCTCCTCAGTCCTCACCCTCACCCTCACCCTCACCCTCACCCTCACCCTCCAAACTCAGAGAGATCTAGAGAGAGAGATTCTCGTACCAAGATAGAGGAGACTCATCAAAACAATATTCCATATATTTATTTATTTTCTTTTTAAATACCCTCACCGTGCCTTTCATGGAAAGAGAGCGAAAGTTCTTGAAAGAAAAAGCAGTTGGAGCGAGCGAGCAGAGCAATTAGAGTTTTGTGTATCAACAAAGGGGGTTTCATTCTGTGACGGAGAAGAAGGCAACTACTCCTTGATCGGATTTCAGTCTCCGCCTGTCTCTCTCATTGATGCTCTTCAGCGGTGATGATCGTCGTCCATGGATCGTGTTCGCGGAGGGTAGCACCGGAGCAGCATCAGCAGGCGGCGGTGGTGGCAGAAGCAGCGCGCTCATCGGCGGCGGCGGCGTCGGTGGTGGCGGAAGTGGCTTCTGGGCTTGGACTGCTACCTCCAATGTCGGATTAGCCGTCGCCGTCACGGCCATGGCCGGAATCGCCTTGGCCGCCACTGTCGTCTACTCTAGGTAAAAACCAAAGTTTCAAATCGAAATCACCCTTAAGATTTTCATCATTAAGCTTTTTTTAAGATTTAGATTATAGAAAAGAGAGAGAGAGAGAGAGATACAAACATAATAAAGAGTGAGAGAGAGAGAGAGAGAGAGAGAGAGAGAGAAATCAGATATGCTTACAGAAGAGAAACCATTAATGAGAGCCCTAAGAAGAAGTCACACATCTTCTCCTTCATCTTCATCATCATCTCCAACTGCCTCAAATTCAAATTCGTCTTCGTCGTCGTCGTGGATTCATTTGCGATCGGTTTTGCTAGTCGTTGCCTCTTCGTCGTCTTCCTCACCAGTTTCAACTGATCGGTGAGTTCTCACTGTTTCATCCCCCCATGTTATTCCCTCCCAATTTTACTTAAGAAAGTTTAATGATTTCAAAGCAAAGCTCGGAATTTTGAGCTTTTCTATTAGATATTACCCCCTAGATCCCGATCTGGAAGTTTCTTTGGGTTTAAAGGTGTCACCTTGAGCTACGATTCCTCGACTTCTCTGGCCTTTTCTGATTCTCATTATTGCTTGTGATCATCATTGAATGAGCTTCATCTGTGTCTTTTTTATACTAACTACTATTTCAGGATTGTTGGAAATGAAGTTGGATTGCAATGTAAGAACTATTGGTTAAGTGTTTCCCATAATAATGCTTCATCAGGAATTTCCCTTTTTTTATTTATACACACATTTCCAAATATGTTTTCTTCTAGTTTTGTGGCTATATTGCTCTTGGTGCTTTCCGAATGGACCTTATTTCTATAGATGAACTACACATCAAGTGTATTTTGTGTGTGTACTGTTTCGGATTGTTGGTTGTGTTTGGAGAAAGGCGTAAACTAATCAGTTTGTTTTACTGTTTTCAGGGGCAGTCTTAAATCGCCGTGGTCCAGAAGGAGAAGAAAGCATGCCCTTCTACCAAAACAATGGAAAAGTTTTTTTACACCAGACGGGAAGCTCACTGATAATGGTGTCAAATTTTTAAAGAAAGTTAGAAGCGGAGTATGTTCTTGACTTTTGTTATTCACTGCTCTCTTTTACTACCTATAATGGTTTTTAGTACTTACTAATTTGAGTGCTGCAACTGTCGGGTAATCTTTTATCTTCTGGTGCAGGGTGTTGACCCAAGTATACGAGCTGAAGTGTGGCCGTTTCTTCTTGGAGTGTAAGTATATTTGTTCCTACATGATTTTTTTAAAAGTTTTCAAGGTTTCACGTGTTATGTATCGTCTATTACGTGTAGTTTAGAAAGATTCATCAATTCTTAAGTAGAAGTAGGACTGGCTACAGTGATTACCGGTATTCGATATAGTCTCGTCACTCATGTGAAATGCTTGAATCTTGGATCTTTGCCGGTATCACCATGAATAGTGATCGGCTGTATATTCTTTGAAGTATCAAAGCTTGTGCTTTTGGTCAGAGAAGTGAATGGTGTTACATTATAATGGGGAATATTGGATATTCATCCAGCTTAGATGTTTTGCTGGAAGGGTACACATAATTGGGACCTATGTTCCTAGTTTGACTTAAAAAAAGGTGGAATCTGGATGTGGAGTTTTCTTTCGGGTGACCCCAAAATGTTTGCTTAGCCTTTTGTCTCTCGGTTGATCTTAGTTCATATGTTGACACCGATTTGCTCTTAATACACAGCTATGATGTGAACAGTTCTAAGGAAGAAAGGGAGTCCGTTAAAACTCAGAAAAGGTATTATCATTCCCTGTGAGCTCTCCTCTCTTTTGCTTTGTTCTGTGTGTGTTTTCTCTCCTTTTTCACAATGTTTTTCTTTTTTATAATGCAGAAAAGAATATGAGGACTTGCGGAGACAATGCCGGAAACTTTTAGTTGAAACTAATAAGGGTGTTAAATTGAAGGAAATTTCTGAAAACAGTAGCAATGAGGGCAGTGGGGAGTTTAGTCAAATTCTAGATTCGTCTAGCCTGGGAGATGTTACAAGTGCACGGAGATCAATTTCAACTGAAGGAGGAAGCAAATTGACTGAGGATAAAAATAAGGTTGTCAAGCATTCAGCTGTTCACACGTCTGAATCATGTGAAGGAGATGCTGAGAAGAGTGAAGTCACCTGTGAATATGCCTCTGGTGACACAGAATCAACTGATTCTGATTCCTCTGAAGATGCTGATATCACTCGACCTTTACTTGGTACTGAAGTTACTACTGTAGAAAGTTTTGTCGATGAGAGTGCTAAGGAGAAGTCCCCTTTCTCCAATACAGAAAACAGGTGCAAATCCCACACAGTGGAAGATTTTGCCACATGGCAGAGAATCATCCGCCTCGATGCCGTGCGCGCAAATGATGAATGGATAATTTACTCGCCATCTCAGGCTGATGTTTCAGAGATGAAGGCACATCGATTAGCTGCGAGTGTCGGGATGAAGGATTACGAACAATTGGAGCCTTGCAGGATTTTTCATGCTGCTCGCCTGGTTTCAATCCTGGAAGCGTATGCTTTGTATGATCCTGAAATTGGTTACTGCCAAGGGATGAGCGATCTGCTTACTCCTATTATCTCGGTGATGGAAGAGGATGATGAAGCCTTCTGGTGCTTTGTGGGGTTTATGAAAAAGGCACGGCATAACTTCCGTCTGGACGAGGCTGGGATTCGGAGGCAGCTTAGCATTGTTTCGAAGATTATCAAGGGCAAAGATGTTGCTCTTTACAGACACCTGGAGAATCTTCAAGCCGAGGATTGCTTTTTCGTGTACAGAATGGTAGTGGTTCTCTTCAGGCGGGAGCTGAGCTTTGAGCAGACACTTTGTCTGTGGGAGGTTATGTGGGCAGATCAGGCTGCAATCAGGGCGGGGATTGCCAAGTCTGCTTGGGGGAGAATGAGGCTGAGAGCACCTCCTACTGATGATCTCTTGCTGTATGCAATAGCAGCCTGTGTGTTGCAACGAAGGAAGCTTATTGTAGAGAAGTATAGCAGCATGGAAGAGATCATGAGGGAATGCAATAGCATGGCTGGTTGTCTAGACGTCTGGAAGCTTTTAGATGATGCCCATGATCTGGTGGTGAGCCTTCATGACAAGATTTAGTATTATTGCATCAAAGCTCCAGGGGCTTTGGTTTTCTTTTACTTACTCGTTCGTTCGCTGATTCGGAGTTCCATTTTCTTTTTAGTTATTATTGCACCGGTTGAGGTTCCCTTTCAAACTAAGGGATCTCAGAGGCACACTGCTTAACTAAGCAATTCCTGTATCGAACTAAAGTTATGGGATTTATAATGTCTTGCCCGCACTCTGTGTCTCATCGGAGTGATTGTGGCAGCAAAGGCAGACTTAGTGGTGTTAACACTTCACAATCTATACACAATAACTACTTATTACCTTTGCATTTCAATATTCTTTGTAAGGGCTCTTCTTCTATACATTATCCTTGCAGCATTTCAGCCTTTGCAGCATTACCTTTGCATTTGTGCCAGTTACCGATTCAGCAATTTACCAGGCCATTATGCTTAGAGATTTCAGCCTTGGCCATATTTTAGATCATGCAATTGCAATGTGTCACAAAGATTCGAATTTGAGTCTTCATTTAAACATTCACCAATATAACAAGGGACTATAGTTTAGCACTTTAGTAACAAAATCATTCTAAACAATGGATAGAAATTACACTTGAGATAAATTCAACTTGACATATTCTTGAACCTCTTCGGAACCGAGCGACTTCCTTGCAGAAATCTTCTTTCGAGTACATAAAATCACTCAAATAAATAGTCATCTTCTCCAAAACAGCACCATTCTTCAACAAATATTTTGTTACTTCCTTCTCATCCTGGCGTCCCTTGAAGCCCTTTAGAGACACAGTCTTGAGATGTGACAGTAAGCAAATTGATGCAGACACCTACATATTCCACAATGGATGCTCCGAGTATTCTTCGTCCTCCAAGTGTCCATCCTTCTGTGAATTTTCTTCATCTTCTATGTTTCTTTTGTCTTCTGAGTTTGCTTCCTTCTCCGAAACTTCCCCATCCTTGAGATTTTCAATTTCCGAGGTTCCTTCGTTCTCTGAGCTTATACAGCTCTCATCATATCTATGTTCTAAGACGACATTCCAGATTAGGTGATCTCTTGAGCAACTCTGCTAGCAATTCCCAACAATAGCAGTCATGAAGCCCCAGCGTCAAATAGATCAAATTATCAAAAGCAGGTAGACAAGATGCATTCAAAGAATGAGCTGAAAGAGAGAGATATTCCACATTTGAAATTCCTGCCAGAAGTGTAGTTGCATGGTCAAAAAAGTGTTGCTGTATAAAGCCGTGATGGTCACAGAATCGAACAACAGCTTTTACTGGTGATTTTGAGTTCTGGAATGAGAAGCTTGGAAATATATCCAAGTCGACCTCAACGATTTCAAGATTTGGGGCATGAATAGAGAAATAAAACTGATGAGGATGATGATAAGAGCTATTATACCGAGTCTTTATCCTCAACGTCTTCAATGCAGGGACAGAGGATCTTGAAATTACAGCATGTTCCAAGTGATGCAAGTACTTCTATAGTCAAATTTTCAACCAAGGGGCAGCAAGAAAAAAGCTTTTCCATCGATCCATCATCAGGATAATCAACTTTGACATGGAGAAACTTGAGATTAGAGAAACATCCAGACTCAGGAGGAGCGTAGAGAAGACAACTTGAAGCCAGCTTCAAAGCCGCCAGTGTCTTGCACAGGAAAACGCTCTCAGGCCACTCAAACATCTGCTCTTCCTCTATTATATCAATATCAAGATTGAAGGCATACACTTGGCTATTTCTTGTGCCATGACAAAACACAGCAATGGAAGATCATCAAAGCTAAGTGACATCACATACTTTATCTCTTTGGACAAACAGGTATATCATTCATTGCATATCATGTTTTCCATCTAGGATAGAACACTGAGCATGTATCCCAGACATTCTAGAACGTTTCTCTAGTGTGATATTTTATGGCTTTAATCACTTCTAGAAATTCAGTTTATTTGTGATTAATCTGGTTGATCTTTGACTATAAAGAAACTGACTTAGTTAATGAAGATCTCTAGGGAAGTTGACTAATATTCACATGTGATTTCTTGAAAATTGGTTTGTCTTTTTCTGTTTGTCAAAATGCTTTTGTTTCCTGGTTTCCTGGCTCTTCTTTCTGCTGTCTTGAAACGTGCTTCTTCCTTGAATAATGCATTAGCTATTCTAGTACAAGTACATGGGAACCTTTTGACTTGTTTAGATAACCTTAACTCTTTAAGGTAAGACCTAAAAGCTGTCTCGGTTTTTGCTTGCTGTTTTAGCTTGCTGTGTCCCTTCAGTAGCTGCTGATTTTAGGTCTGCATTGGTCCATGTTTAGGTCTGCATTAGGACAGTGTTTAGGTCTGCATTTAGGCCTCTTGGCTGCTGTGTTTCACGTGGTTACTAGCTGTCCTTGACCTCTGAATAACCTGCCCCATATAAGGAGTCCCAAGCAGTCTTGGATCCTTGGTTGGTTGAGTGAAAACTTTGGGGGTTTTGGTTATTCTGTTTTGGTACTCTTTGAGAGCATTTTCGAGTGTAGTTTCTCTTATCTCTTCTCTCCCCTTCCATGTCTTCTGGTTGCTCTGTTTAGTGCATAATAGACATGGATTCTTAAAGCATAAAAACTATTTTTCAAAACTCATATGCATCATTGCATTGTGCATTCCATTGAGATGAAGTATGGAGATGCCCAACCCAAGAAGTTGATCAAGAAGATTTAACTTGAGGATAGTTAAGATCTGAGTTGATACTTCTGTATATTTCTAAAGTGTAAACACATAGATTAAAGTAGTGTAGCTCTGTTTGTACTGGTAGGTAGACTAGTCAGGATAGCATACGGATTATGTATCCCCAGAGTGCCAGAAACTTGTAATTGTGTGTGTTACAAAGTAGTGGAAATGTTTGTCCCTCAAGAGTTAGGGGCACGCAGTTTTGATCCTGGTTGTAGGATTTCTGCGTAATCAAAAACATCTTGTGTCATTCTTTCCTTACTGCTTTTACTTTCAGTACTCGTATTCTGTGTCTGGGATAGATCTCTATCGTGCTATCCCGACAACAGTTTGAACGAAAAAGTGGGAAAGGCCTATTCACCCCCCCTCTAGGACCTTTAAGTGGTATCAGAGCGGCCACTAGCCTTTGCTAGTGAGATCCTCTGAGGGGTCAGTTATGGATCGGGAAAAAGGTTCTTCCATAAATGTTCCACCTTTTTTCGATGGACATGATTTCTCTCAATGGAAAATCATGATGAGCGTCTTCCTCTCCTACCAAGATGATGGTATGTTGTGGCAAAGTGTAGAGGAAGGCTGGACACATCCCACAAAACCAAGAGGCGCTGAATCAACCGAAAGGGTTTCAAAGCCGAGGTCAGAATGGGACAAAGCCGACAAGGATTGGGCTAGAGCAAACATCAAAGCTCTAAGTTGTCTTTTCAATGCCGTATCCGAAGCAGAGCGTCAAAGGATCATCCATTGCTCTACTGCTAAGGAGGCATTGGAAGTGCTCATCAACACTCATGAAGGTAACTCTCGTGTTAAGCAACAAAAACTTCAACATCTTATTTATGAGTTTGAAGGTCTATGCATGAGTAACAAAGAGTCTATTGATGATTTCTATGGTCGTGTGCTAAATATCACAAATCAATGTCGTAGCTTAGGCGAGGCCATAGAATCAAAGAAAATTGTTAGGAAGTTCTTAAATGTGTTACCTCCTTTCTTTGACTCTAAAATGAATGCTATAGAAGATGCTCATGATCTAGACACTTATCCTTTAGAGGAGCTTGTTGGAAATCTGAAAACTTATGAGACACTCAAGAAAATGTCTATGCATGAAAAATCTATTGCTCTAAGTTCGGTTAAAATTGATGTTGAAAAAGTACTTGATGATGAAGAAGATGATAATGATGAATGTGCCTTTTTGACTAAACAATTTGAGAAATTCTTAAGGAAAAGGAAATCTTTCAACTCTAACCGAAACTTTTCTAAAGGATCTAGCTCTAAGCCTTTTAAAAATAAGGTTGCACAGAAAAGTCGGGATATCAGATCCTCTTCTATCCCGAAAGTGGACATGAAATGTTTTGAATGCAATGGGGTAGGACATAAAGCTGTAGACTGTGCTAACAGGAGAAATAAGTCTCATAAAGTGTTAAAAGTAACCTGGAGTGATAGTGAGTCTAATGAAAATTTTGAAACCGATCTTGATGAAGATGAGAAAGTTGCTTTTGTCTCCCATATCACATTAGATGAGTCTCTTGATGACAATGATTCTGATGATGAACGACATAATATGTATGTGCGTTTATGTAAAGCCTCTAAGTCTATGCTTGCTAAAAATGAAGCTCTATCTAATGAGCTTTCATTGAGTAAGGAGACACATTCCAGGATACAAGGAGAGCTTCTATCCCAGAAAGCAGAATGAGATTCAACCAGAACTCAACTGGAAGAACAAGTGAGTATCCTCAAATGAGAGCTGGACCGTCAGTCCTCTACCATAAGCTTACTGACTACTGAGAAGCTGACACTCGAAGAAGCCTTGCTGGATGCCCGGAACCAGTTCTCAAAGTTCTCCATCGGCTCGGAGAAGCTATCCCAAATCCGTGGGACGGGAAAGCTGGATGGCAGCAAGAGAGGCTTGGGGTTCGAGGATGATGTCAAACTCAAAGCTCGGGAAAGACTGCGTTTGTAAAAAGTACCAGCTCGGTGTTGGGCAAGCCTCCACCTCAACTGAAGATTGATGCCCCTGAAACGTCTAAAGTACCCATCCTCAAGAGAAACCCGCAAATCAAGTGCTTTCACTGTGGGAACAGTGGACATATCCGACGAAACTGCTACAGGCTAAGAAGGAATCCTGCACCAGCGAAGATCCCACAGAACAACAATCTGCTTGCTCACTTTCAGAAATCTCTAGATGAACTAACCAGGATTGCTCAGTCTCTTGCCATCCCGAAGCAGAAGAAGAAGCCAGTTTCCTCAAACTGGGTCAGAAAATCTGTTCGTGGAACCAGGGATACCAGAAGTGTCATGTCTCCCAAAGAACCTGGTGTCAGGAAGAAACAAGAAGAAGTTATCTGTTTTCTTTCAAGAGTGAAGACCTCACCCATTGCTGCAAGAGAAGTTGTAGCTGTTTGCAATGTTGCCTTGACTGCTCTTTCCACCAGGAAATCCGATTCTTGGTACATGGATAGCGGCTGCTCGAAGCACATGACCGGAGAATGGAAATGGTTTACCTCCATGGATAACACTCATCCAGTTGGTGATGTTATGTTTGGTGATGGTGCCAAAGCAGAGATAATTGGAAGCGGGACAGTTGACACTCCTGGTCTCCCAGCTTTGAAGAATGTTCTGTTGGTGGCAGGTTTGGAAGTCTGCTTACTCAGTGTAAGTCAGATTGTTGATGAATATGAAACTGTGACGTTTGATATATCTCAGTGCACAGTCCTCGATGGGAAAGGAAGGTGTGTGATGAAAGGCGAGAGGTCCAGAGATCATTGTTACTGTGTCTGTGCTAACAAAAGGCTAGAACCTGAAATGTGTTTCTGATCCTTGACACAAGAAAGCGTGCTAGATCTATGGCATAGGAGGATGTGCCATCTCAACCATCAAGATGTGTGGAGACTGCAAAATGGGTAAGCTATCCCGAACCTCTCATCCTGTTTTGAATGCTAAGCCAACCTCTAATATTCTTGAATTGCTTCATTTAGATCTTGTAGGCCCTGTTGGAACTGAAAGTCTTGCTAAAAAGAAATATGTGCTTGTTGTGGTAGATGACTTTTCTAGATTTACTTGTGTAGTGTTCTTAAGTGATAAAACTCAAACCTTTGGGAAGTTTTTAGAACTAGCAAAACGTGTTTCAAATGAAAAGTTTTCCGAAAGCAAATGCATTTTGAGGATTAGGTCGGACCATGGTACTGAGTTTGAGAATTCCTTGTTTGCCGAATATTGTGAGGAAAATGGTGTGCATCATGAGTTTTCAGCCCCCATCACACCACAACAAAATGGGATTGTTGAGAGAAAGAATAGAGTGTTGGTTGAGATGGGGAGGGTAATGCTTAGTTTTGCTGACTTACCTCACATGTTTTGGGCCGAAGCAATCTTTAATGCTTGTTACACTCTTAACCGTGTGATTTTTAGACCGGGTACTAGTAAAACACCTTATGAACTTTGGAAAGGCAAGAAACCAAATATTTCACATCTAAAAGCTTTTGGTAGTCCCTGCTTTATCTATAGAGATCGTGAGTATTTGACCAAGTTCGATGCTAAATGTGATATAGGTGTCTTTCTAGGTTATGCCTTGAACAACCGTGCTTATCGTGTCTATAACAAGAGAACTTGTAAAGTTGTAGAAACGGTGAATGTAGCCATCAATGACTCTCTTGTATGCTCTCACAACCATTCTTCAAGAGATGTGCAGGTTGAGGATGGAAGCACTGAGACATCTCCCGATGCTGCTGAGACTCCTATTGATGAGCAGAACCCCATTCTTGATGATGTATCCCAGGATACAAAATCTGATACTGAAGGTGCCGGGATAGACCAGACCCTGACTATCCAGAAGCCACATCGGGTTGGAAAACGTCAAGTTCAAAAAGATCACTCTCCCTCGGATGTGATTGGCATGGTTGATGAACCAAGGCAGACCCGAAGTAAGTCCAAGGTGCTTGTAAGTAATCTCGTTAGCCTCAAAAGCTTTCTTACTTTGCATAGGTTAGCTATCAATCGAATTGCTTGCTATGGTTTTGTTTCTAGTGTTGAGCCTAAGAATGTTAAAGATGCTTTAAAGGATTCAGAATGGATTATGGCTATGCAAGAGGAATTAAATCAATTTGAAAAGAGCAATGTTTGGCACTTAGTTCCTAGACCTAAGGATAAGAATGTTATTGGAACAAAATGGGTGTTCAAAAACAAAACGGATGAGAAGGGAATTATTACGAGAAACAAAGTTAGATTGGTTGTGCAAGGTTATTCACAAATAGAAGGCCTAGACTTTGATGAAACCTTTGCCCCCGTAGCTAGACTTGAGTCCGTTAGGTTACTCTTAGCCATTGCTTGTTTTCTGAAATTTGATCTCTTTCAAATGGATGTAAAAAGTGCTTTCCTAAATGGAATCTTGAAAGAAGAAGTGTATGTAGAACAGCCTTCGGGATTTCAGAGCTCTTGCTATCCCGAACATGTGTACAGATTAGACAAAGCCCTTTATGGTTTGAAGCAAGCTCCTAGAGCTTGGTATGAAAAATTGTCTACACACTTGATTGGCAATGGGTATGTAAGAGGTTCTATTGATAAAACTATGTTTGTCAAGAATGTTTCACATCATATGATTATTGCTCAAATCTATGTGGATGATGTGGTGTTTGGCTCTACCTCTCAAAAACTTGTTGAGGAGTTTGTCACTCTAATGAAGCAAGAATTTGAAATGAGTCTTTGTGGTAAGCTAAACTTCTTCCTTGGACTACAAGTTCAGCAAAGGAAAGATGGTTTGTTCATCTCGCAGGAAAAGTATGCTAAGGAACTTGTGAAGAAGTTTGGGATGGAAGGAGCCTCTCCCATCCGTAACCCAATGGGGACTTCATGAAGAATCAGTGCAGATCTGGAGGGTACTAATGCTTATCAAACCCTCTACAGAAGCATGATTGGAAGCTTGCTATACCTCACAGCCAGCAGACCCGACATCTCCTTCAGTGTGGGTGTTTGTGCTCGGTATCAAGCCAACCCCAAGGAATCTCATGTGAAGGCAGTCAAGCGTATCATCTGATACGTCTCAGGTACATGTGCTTTCGGTATTCTGTACACAACAGATACTAACACTGAGATTGCAGGATATTCGGACTCGGATTGGGCTGGAGATGCCACGGATAGGAAGAGCACCTCAGGAGGTTGCTTCTTTGTTGGGAACAACTTGGTATCGTGGCATAGCAAGAAGCAGAACTGCGTATCTCTGTCCACTGCCCAAGCTGAGTACATAGCTGCTGGAAGTTGCTGCACACAACTCCTCTGGATGAAGCATATGCTAAGCGACTACGGATTTGAGCAAGGTATTCTATCCATGTTCTGTGATAATACTTCTGCTATCAATATCTCAAAGAATCCTGTGTTGCATTCTAGGACCAAGCATATAGAGATCAGATATCATTTTATTAGAAACTTGGTAGAAGAGAATCAACTTGAAATGACCTTCATTCCAACTGTACAACAATTGGCAGATTTATTCACTAAGCCCTTAGACAACATGAGATTTGAAAGTCTTAGGAAGGCTATTGGTGTATGCACCATCACTTGAGATATCTCCCTCACTGATCTCAATTTACTTTTCAGCATTTTACTTTTCTGAAAATAAGTGTTGGCATACTCTGGGATACGAGTCTGTGCATGCATCCCTGGAAATATTTCTGAACTTGAACTAGAATGTTGTGTTCTTATTTCATGTTTCTTGATAGACAATTGCTGCATTTTTCTCTTGTGTATATGCATCTATGTCTTTAAGAATGTTAGTGCATGTGGTCTAAATCACTCTTGGAACTAGAAAGAATTCTTGAGCACTAAGGTTACTCTTGTGGGGTGTACAAAGTTTGAGCTAGAAAATTGAGTGAGTTGAACTAGTTACTAAAGAATAATTGTGTTATTCTGGTGCTTACTGTTAAATGTTTAAAGTAATGGAATGGGCTAGTCTTTTGCTGGGTGCACCTTAACCGGAACCAGTGGGGATCCCTGAGATGTTATCTATCCTTCGATTGGTTCGGACTAGTTACCCACTGAGTGTCCTTGAAACACACATTATTCTTTCGAGCATTGCGCTCAGGACATAATGGTAACTACTCTGTTACATGGACCTATGAGGACGTATTTCTCAAATGAGCTCTTGGACAAATGTTAAAGAAAATGGAGAAATTGCTTTGAACTTAAATGAGAACGGCCAAAGGCCAAGCTGGGACAAAGTCCATGATATGCTGAATTTCCAGAACTCTAAAAAGGGTAGTGACAAAGTCACTTGGTTACTCTTGATGTCCTCATGTCATTTGATGCTCCAAACTTGTACTCCCTTAGGTGAACTTATTCACACACACACTCTTAAGGTTCCAAGATATGATTTGTAAGAACATTGCATTGATGTTGCTTTTTAGTCATATACCCATGTGAAAAATTTGAGCCTACAAGACATATGGAAATTAGTTGTCACATTCTTGTGATTCATGCTTAAATGTTCTTCTGTGGTCTGGGATTCTATAGACTGTTTCCATCCCAGGGGTTATGCTGAACAGTTTGAAAATCTCTCTGAATTTCAAAATTTTGTGTTGTTTTATGCATCACGTGAGGGGGAGCTTTCAAAATTGGTGGTAAGTACATTGATACTTCCTATTACTCAGGGTGGTCTCATGCATCCAATGGATATTGCATGTCCCTTTGTCTATTTGGGTCTTGGTTGCTTTTGATGTATCCCGAATTGACCACATACGTGGTATCCTAGGGATAGGCCACTGTAGCACTTTCTGCAGTGAAGTGACTACACGAGACTGAGAGTCTGCTGTTTTGTTTCAGTTGCCTTTACGTGCTTGAACAGGTTTGATGCATGTTTCCAAGGCATTGATTTGAATTTATGATGATTGTGCTTAAAAATAGGAGAAGCCCCATTGGTCTTCGTCGATCTCGATTCCCCTGCATTCGCTTCCACTCTCCTACCTTAGGCGTTTCACTTCGACTTCCCTTCTAGTTCCCTTAAATCTCTCTCTCCTTCATGACTCGAATCAGAAACCGAAGAACTTTCCTCCCTCCAAAGCAAATCTTCTTCTTTCATCCTCTAATGGCTTTCCCTGATCCATTTATTCCTGAAGAGGTCATCTTGCTACCAGCTCCTCCACAAAAATCACCCTCTCATCCTTCACAAAATCCAGATCCTACTGTCTCTCCTACCCCTGCTGAGAAATTTGAACCTCCTGCTGTTCGTTCGACCTACCTACGCAAGAAGCCAATCTCAAAGTCCACTGGAGCCAAGAAGGTGGCTTCAAAGAAAAAGAAACAGAGCCCTCCTGCCTCTGCTGTCTCACCCCCAATCTCTCCTCTGCGAGATGTTGCTGTTACTGAACCTGTTTCTTCTCTTCAGCCTGAAATATCATCTACTCAGCCTCCTTCTCCTCCATCATCTCCAATGGCTGTCGATCCTACTCCCGTCTCTCCTCATGCTGTCAATCCCCCTTCTGCTTCCCCCCAAGTTCCCTTGGGAAAAAGAAAGAGAACCACTACTGTTTGTTCCTCTGGTTCGGCCTCCACTCCCTCTGCTGAGATCTCCCCTGCCTTGACTGCCCCTCGGGTCACTTGATCCAAAGCTAAAAAGTCTGTTGTCTCTCCTCCAGCCAAGAAAGCAATCAAACCTACTGCATCTCCTCCAGTAAAGTCCACCTTGAAAGCCTCTGCCTCTACTATCCCCAAACGTTCTGCTGAAACCTCCTCATTCCCTCCTCGCTCTCACTTCGTCTCTACAGATTCCTTCAGCTTGTTCGGATACATCACCATGCACCGTCCCATTGTCTCTGAGCGTCCTTTTGATTTTGCTTCCCTGCATCCTGCTCTGTTCTCGCTGGTGTCCTCTTTGGGATGGGTTATTGCGTTGGCCTCCCTGCCTCGCTATAATCGCACCCTTGTCCAGGAGTTCTATGCAAACTTCCCTTCTGATCTTTCCGCTGAGGTCCGTCTTCGCTTGAAGCAGCAAATCTGTGTCACCGTCCGTGGAGTCCCTGTGAACTTCTCTCCCTCCAGCATTCGTCAAGCTCTATCTCTCCCACTCACTGCTGATGGCGTCTTAAAGTCCTACTCTGAATACTCTACCTCTCTTACTGTCCAAGACCTTGCCCTGCGTCTCTACTCCTCTCCTCCTCCTGAACCTGTTCTAGGTACCTATCTTTCAAGCAAGTTCATGACCGAATGGTTTAAAGCCTTGGGCTTTCTGGTGCGTTCCCTCTTCCATCCTGCCACACAGACCAGCAAAATCCCTCACAAACAAGCTGTCCTAATGGCATACCTTAGTCATGATCCCATCCGTCCTGTCATCCCTGCTAAGTATTTCATGTTTCAAGCTATCCGCACTGCTGGTGTTTCCCACCGCAATGCTCTCGGTAAGGCTCTGGTTTTTCCCTTCCTCATCACCAAACTCTGTGGTGATGCTGGTGTGTCTCTGACACAGGGCGATGCTCTTGGTCCTGAACTAATTCCGATTGATGCCATCACTATCACCCGATCTGTGCATCAGTCCAATGAATATGTCGAGCCTATGGACCAAAAGTTCTTGAAAGCTGCCGTCAAGTCGATGATATCCGATGCTGTTCAGGAGATCAAGGTTCATCTCAAGGAGCAGTTCACTGCATTCAAGGCCGAGCTCTCACTGTTGCTATCTAGTCAAGCTGGATCTGCACCTGCTCAGGAGCCAACGGTGTCCTCCCCTCCCTCGGACAAGCAAGAAGGTGCCACTCCTTCTGACTCGGGAGACACTATCCACCTCGGCGCAATGGGAGCAGATGACGAGGATGTGGCGTATGACGGCTCTGGCTATGCTGTGTGAAGACTCTCTGCTGTACTCTCTGATCATGTGTCTTTCTGTTTTCTCTATTTTTGTCACACCCCCAAATCCGGAGCCAGTATTATACTGAAATATGGTGTAAGGATTTGTGATGTGAATAAGAAAACCAAATAATTTCAAAAATCAAGGTGTGAATAGTACATTTATTGAAAAGAGAAAGTGTTAATATTACAATACCGAAGTTTTTGAAAATAATAGTCATTACATTTATTCAATTCAAAATACAAGTAGAAAATAATTCGTTTATTTAGTAGGCGACGTATCCCATTTTCCCCAAGCATTCTACTCATCACCTGAAAAGGAGAAAGATGTAGTACCATGAGTCACACTGACCCAGTAAGTACAGCTTACAAGCATATATAAAATTATTTCTAAGAAACATCAAACTGAACAACCAATTCAAAAAGGTGAAATATTGAAACCGGTTATTCTTTCATACTTATACTTGCGTCTTTGTAATATATACAATTAGGTACATAATATATATATATATATACACACACACACACATACTTGTATAACTTCACATCTACACATAAACAGGCCAATACTTCCGAAGTGAATTCTTTTAGATTAACTGGTAATTACTCAAAAGAAATCATGTGCTTAGTCTCACAACACCAATACACATATAAAGCCACAGCATTCTAAGGCCACCTGCCCAAGCATGTATACTCCCGGTTTGACACAATTCATTCCTTAGAGTATAATAGTGCACTATCTGTAAGGGACTAGGGCCCTTGGCTAACTCCCACAATAACAAAACAATTTACCAGCAATTCACTTAAGCACGAGTTAATTCGTACTATACACCCGACTTCATACTTCAACCATAACGATCACAACAAGTCTTTAATTAAGACTATGTATATAGATCATAGAGTATATATTTACATCATAATTTTGTAATGAGTATATACGTAATAGAAATTGTAAAGGAAGAAAGATCAAACTTAAACGTATTTCATTAATTAACAATTTTGGTCCAAACGTTTCGTTCGGCGGTAGTCCGCTCGAAATCCTCCATTTGTTCCAAATTATATTTGAGAGTAAATAGATAGAGCGATTAAGTAGATAAACTTGAAATAAAAATTAGTTATCATTGGTTCAAAAGTTTCATTCAGCGGTAGTCCGTCCGAAATCCTCCATTAGTCCCAAATCAAACTTAAGAAGTAAATAATGCGAGTAAGTAAATAAAAATAAAGTACAAATGCAGAAAATAAATTTATTAATTCTTGGACCAAAAGTATCATTCGGCGGTAGTCCGTCCGAAATCCTCCATTTGATCCGTTTTATAATTAATCCATATTATATCCAAATCAAAGAAGTGAGTATACCATCTCGAAGTGTTTTTCGAGAGGAAAACAATGGTAATAATCACAAAGTTTGGTAGGGAGTTCTCAAGTCCAGAAACAAAGATGTTTAGCAACTGTCCAGAAATGGTTACGCTCGCTATTAAGCTCATTTGCACGAATTAATTAGTTATTAAGTATTAATCAATGTTTTTCAAACTTTCTAGATTGATAGTTGAACTCCTAAGCTTCGTTTTGATATAAAGAACACTAAATTTGGTTAAGAAATGAGTGAGATATGAATATTTCAAGTTAAGAGAACATTAAGAGGTTTCGAACATGATTAAGGAAAAGATTAGCAAAACTTGTTTTAGCCATAACTTTCTCATTACTTAACCTTTTTAAGTGATTCAAAAGCCAAAGTTGAATAAATTTTTGTGTAGAATCTGAATATGTAAAAATATTTGACTAATTAAAACTTTAACAGAAACGAAAATATTAAATTTACACTAAGGATCATTATTTCTCTTTTATTCTTAGCCATGCACTTTGATGTAATCTTAAAGATAAAGAAGTATAGGAATGTACTCATGTACTTACTCAAGAATTTCAGTAGGTGATGGAGGTATTTGATTAACTCAAGTGACCCTCTTGAAGCAAATGAATTAACTACTAAAGTACTTGGAAGAAATGTAGTTTGGTGTGAGATTTTAGGGGAGTTGCATTGCAACTTTTGGGAGGACTTCAAATCAGTACGTAAGGGGAAAATTGAAGTGGTGCAAAAAAATCAGATTGAACTCAAGGATGATTTATATAGACATGGGAGGAGACATGAGAAATAAATTCATAACTATTTTTGTAGACTTTTGTAGACAAGTTGACAATGGAATAGTTAGGCTACTAATTCTAGGGTTAAAATGCACTTGTAAAAACAATAGTAATGTGGTTGGAAATCTGATTGAAATGTGATTATGTATGCATGTGAATGTAATATGTAATGTGATGTGTGAAAATGTATGGTTTTACTAATAAAGTGTAGTGTAGTGTAATATATATATATATATCAACCAATAATAATTAGCACCAAATTGATATATGAGCATGACCTCTAAAGGTATGAATTGCAATCTTAAAATACAAAGTTCGATTCGGAGAAGAGATTCGAATAAGGAAAATTTGGTCGTTTTGCTAAAATTCCATTTCCGAAAAATCGGCTAGTTGGAATTAGAGTTTCTTACCGTTTCTAACTCGAGTAAAAATATTTTTATTATTTTTACTAACCTATAAAATGGAATGTTTCACGATTCCAGCTCGTGGCCTCGAACCCAAGACCAGGGAGTACCTGACTTGAACTTGAGTATCCACTGGACCATTTGCCCCACTCCGTTAATATTTCTCTAAACCTTGTTTTTATACATTGTCTTCGCCGGACAATTATTTTATCGAATTTGTAAAACCTCTAAAGTCAAACTAAATTATGGTAATTTCTAAGTTTAATGAGTCATACGATAATCTAAACTATTAAACTAATTTTCGGGGTATTACAATTTTTCTTTCGGTTTCTTTCCCTTTTGGTTTTATAGCAAACAATCGTATGGTTTTGTGGTTTATGGCAAACAATTATTATGGTGATTAATTTTTGTTTGAACCCTTTGTCATTTATTGACAAAAAGGGGGAGAACCGGTTAATTATTATGTGTTGTTATGCATGCATATGGTTATTCTATCTATTGTGATGTGGATTATATGTTGGGGAGATTGCAGGCATACCTGTTTGGTTGTGTTTCTAACTGTGCAGCAGGTATTCATTTGGGGAGAACCGGTCATTAGTTTAGGGGAGAGCCGGTTATTATTTTGGAAGGATATTATGGGCCATATGTATCCTGACCCCTGCATATGCTTAGGGGGAGCATTGTTTGAACTGTTTATCTCTCTGTGGGAAGGATACTATGTGATATAGATATCATGTTGCTGCATATGTTTGTATGTGTTACAACTGTGTTGCAGGTACTCCTTGAAGAACTGTGTTTTGTCAAGAAATGCCAAATGGGGAGATTGAAGGCATACACTTGAGTTGGCTATTTCTTGTGCCATGACAAAACACAGCAATGGAAGATCATCAAAGCTAAGTGACGTCACATACTTTATCTCTTTGGACAAATAGGTATATCATTCATTGCATATCATGTTTTCCATCAAGGATAGAACACTGAGCATGTATCCCAGACATTCTGGAACGTTTTTCTGGTGTGATATTTCATGGCTTTAATCACTTCTAGAAATCCAGTTTATTTGTGATTAATCTGGTTGATCTTTGACTTTAAAGAAACTGACTTAGTTAATGAAGATCCCTAGGGAAGTTGACTAATGTTCACATGTGATTTCTTGAAAACTGGTTTGTCTTTTTTTGTTTGTCAAAGTGCTTTTGTTTCTTGGTTTCCTGGCTCTTCTTTCTGCTGTCTTGAAACGTGCTTCTTCCTTGAACAATGCATTAGCTATTCTAGTACAAGTACATGGGAACCTTTTGACTTGTTTAGATAACCTTAACTCTTTAAGGTAAGACCTAAAAGTTGTCTCGATTTTTGCTTGCTGTTTTAGCTTGCTGTGTCCCTTCGGTAGCTGCTGATTTTAGGTCTGCATTGGTCCATGTTTAGGTCTGCATTAGGACAGTGTTTAGGTCTGCATTTAGGCCTCTTGGCTACTGTGTTTCACGTGGTTACTAGCTGTCCTTGACCTTTGAATAACCTGCCCCATATAAGGAGTCCCAAGCAGTCTTGGATCCTTGGTTGGTTGAGTGAAAACTTTGGGGGTTTTGGTTATTCTGTTTTGGTACTCTTTGAGAGCACTTTCGAGTGTAGTTTCTCTTATCTCTTCTCTCCCCTTCCATGTCTTCTGGTTGCTCTGTTTAGTGCATAATAGACATGGATTCTTAAAGCATAAAAACTGTTTTTCAAAACTCATATGCATCATTGCATTGTGCATTCCATTGAGATGAAGTATGGAGATGCCCAACCCAAGAAGTTGATCAAGAAGATTTAACTTGAGGATAGTTAAGATCTGAGTTGATACTTCTGTATATTTCCAAAGTGTAAACACATAGATTAAAGTAGTGTAGCTCTGTTTGTACTGGTGGGTAGACTAGTCAGGATAGCATACGGATTATGTATCCCCAGAGTGCCAGAAACTTGTAATTGTGTGTGTTACAAAGTAGTGGAAATGTTTGTCCCTCAAGAGTTAGGGGCACGCAGTTTTGATCCTGGTTGTAGGATTTCTGCGTAATCAAAAACATCTTGTGTCATTCTTTCCTTACTGCTTTTACTTTCAGTACTCGTATTCTGTGTCTGGGATAGATCTCTATCGTGCTATCCCAACAACAGTTTGAACGAAAAAGTGGGAAAAGCCTATTCACCCCCTCTCTAGGACCTTTAAAGATCAAGTTCAACAACGTTACGTTGAACGACATTGCGAATCCAACCATCAATACGAGCAAAATCCCAAGCGAAGAAGTGACAGTGAAGACGGAATCGTACAATGTCTGATGAGTTATGATACTCAAGCACACGATCAACAAATGAGAAAAATTCATCACATTCAGAGTCATAATTGTCTCCGTACTTGAGTTTAAAGTCTAGATTGGAAATAGAAGCCCATAAGTTCTTCCACTTCTTGGATAGAACGCTGGTCCTCACAGCATACTTTGTGAGGAAAGAAAGTATGCGAGAAAGAACTTCATTTGGTAATTCACTTATATGATCCATTGGCCCTGATGTTGTTCTTGTAATCTTTAGCGGCTGAAGAAGGATACACTATCAAAATATGAGAAAACAAACATCAAGTCTCATCATTTACAGTTCCTTGAACACCACAAAGCATTCATTCATTTCTCCATTTCAGAAATCCTGACACATAGTTTCTCTTACAACTATATTACAAAGATTAAACCTTTCTCCTGAAATCTATATACTATAGGGCAACAACATTGGGTTCATGGTCCACAAATAGCGTACCCACCAGATCGATACCATACTCCAGATCGATTGCAAGTTTGCAACTAAGGCCACCTTGCAGGGCTCGTGGAAGCAATTGGGGCAAATCAGAATAGTTCCTATTGATAATAGAGTATTCTGCATTACTGTGGGTTCAGAGAAACTAGCTGAACGATTAATCGATGGTGGTCCATGGAATATGAAAGGCCATTGCTTCACAATTCGACACTGGCCGGAGCGATGCTCACTTCAGGAGATTGAGGCACACCGTGTGGTTCTGTGGGTACAAGGTCATGGTGTCCCAAAGGAACTCATCACAGCAACGAATGCGGCAACGAATGCGAGGCGGCTTGGGCAGATGTTTGGGTCGGTGTTGGAACCAGAGGACCCAAAGAAGGTTGGCTTTAGAGGTTTTTTGAGAATGAGGATGGATTTGGATGGTAGGCGCCCATTACCTACCTCTGTCAATCTACCTCGTGAAGGTGTTATGGTCTCAAAAGTCACCTCGAAGTATGAAGCAGTGAAGAAGTTCTGTTTTAAGTGTGGTAGGTGATAATGTTGCGATGAAAAAGAGAGAAAAACTGTTATGAATGTTATGATTGTGTACAATTACATTACATTGTGATTAGAGCAGCCAGCTTTTATACTAAGCAAATGGGACTAAAACAGCTGTAATGAGCTGCGACTTAACCAAGGCTAACAACTAACTCTAGTCATTATAACCAACTATATAACTGGATACAACTAATTTAGTCAATATCTTCCCTCAACTTAATGGTTACTGCCAGCCATTAAGTGTTGACTCAGGTATGAATGTTGAGGAGAACACAAACTCTTTGTAAACAAGTATGTGAGCTGATCATGTGAACTAACAAACTACAGTGTGATTGAAGAGAACACTACAGTATGAATGTTGAGGAGATGCTATCACAATGTAAAATGAGAATGCTGCTGATCATGTGATCACGTGAGCTGGAATGATGTCAACTTGATCTCTTGTAAAATGAATGTCAACTTCAACATGTTTCAGGTTGGAATGATGTACTGGATTTGTTGTTAGAGCTAGTGCAAAGATGCTATCACAATGTAAAATGAGAATGCTGCTGAGAGAGATATGCAGATCAGACAATAAATGAGTTAACCACAGAATCTCAGAAGTATTATCTACCATACTCATGTATTCTGCCTCATTAGAAGACCTAGAAACATCATTTTGTTTCTTTGAACACCAAGAAACTTGAGAACAATTCAATAGCAGAACAAAACCTGTTGTAGACTTCTTGTCATTGGAATCTCCTGTCCAATCTGCATCACAGTAGGCACGTAGGGACAGTGGTAATGAGCTCTGAGCAAAGCGAATTCCATGTGTGATTGTGCCTTTAACATACCTCAGTATTCGTTGCACAGCAATGACGTGTGCTTCAGTTGGACAATATAAAAGCTGACATACATTGTTCACACTGTATGTAATATCAGGTCTGGTAAACGTGAGATACTGCAAACATCCAACTATGCTTTTGAAATGTGGAATATCCTTTTCTGCAAGAGGAGTGCCTTCATCCTTTAATAACTTTATGCCAGACTGACTTGGTGTCAATTGTGAATGACAAGCAGTGAGACCAGCCTCGTTTATCAACTTCTTGGCATACTTCTGTTGTGACACAAATAAAACAAAAGGTAAATATTCAATCTCCAGACCCAGAAAGTAGTGCAACAAGCCTAAATTTTTCATTTCAAACTCTCCTTATAATGCCACTTTAATTTGTGACAGAATCACCTCATCATCTCCAGTGAGGATAATGCCATCCACATAAAGAAGAAGGTAGACATTTGACGTTTCTGTGACATTCACAAATAAGGATGGATTGGAATAGGAACACATAAAACCCAATGAAGGTAAAAAGCTAGTGAATCTCTCATTCCATGCTCTAGGAGCTTGCTTGAGACCATATAAAGATTTATGTAACTTGTAGACACAATGTTTTTTAAGACCTTCATGCTCAAATCCTCCTAGTTGTTGTATATAGACTTCTTCTGACAAAGAACCATGCAAAAATGCATTTGTAACATCCATTTGATGCAATTTCCAACCATAATGAGCAGCTAGAGCTAGAATGAGTCTAACTGTTGTATGTCTCACTACTGGTGAATAAGTCTCAGCATAATCAATGCCATATTCTTGAGAGAAGCCTCTTGCCACTAATATGGCCTTATGTCGAGCTACAGTACCATCTGAATTTCTTTTAATTTTGAAAATCCACTTGCAGGAGACTAAATTCTTGCCATGAGGAAGATCAACCAGTTCCAAAGTTTTCTGTTTCATAAGTGTATCATATTCAACTTGCATAGCATTTTTCCAAACAGGACAGGTTAAGGCAACCTTATAGCTGGAGGGTTCAATTGTAGCTAAGTCAACCTCATCTGATGGTGTAGACTGAAGAATAGAAAGGAAGCACTTTAGTTTGTAAATACCACGTTTGCCTCTGGTTATCATGGAGTGTTCATTAGCTGCAACATTGGTCATTCCAACAATTGGATGCAAAATATTGTCATCTGATATGTGAGAAAACGATCTTGACTTATCACATCTAAGATCAACTGATACACCACTACCTGTGTGAGACTGAATAGAAATTTGACCTTCTGTTTCATCAAAGCCAACCTGAGTATGAGTGTTGGATCCAAAGGCATCCATTTCAGCAAATTGAGGCCGAGGAGTCATGGAAGCAGGATGCCATAGAAATGACTGATGAGGATCAAAACAAGTTTCCATATTGGAAGACATACTGGAAGTGTCTGAGCTTGGAGGCTCAGATAAAACTGGACTTGGAGAGGTATTTGCAATAATAGGTGTAGTTGTGTGAATTATGGAGTAGAGATAGAAGTGGTGGTACCTGATTGAGGAGTGTCTGCATGAACAAGAGTGGGAACAGCAGACAAGGACTGTGTAAAAGTGTAGTAAGGACTGGAACGAGCAGTTCCTGGACCAACTGATGCAGACTTCCTCCCTGATGATGTTGCTGTCTTGGACTCAGCATAAGGAAATAGACCTTCATCCAAAAACACATGTCTGGATATGATGTACTTCCTGGATAAATGTTCATAATAGATATATCCTTTATATTAAGCAGAAAAACCAATGAAAATGCACCTAGCAGTCTTAGGTTGCAGTTTATTTGACCTGTATGGAGTCATTAATGGATAGCAAACACAACCAAAAACTCTAATAGCATATGGTATTTTGTGGTATAACTTTTCATAGGGAGACTGCATATTAAGAACTGTAGTTGGCATTCTATTGATAAGATATGTTGCCATAGCACAAGAATGGTACCAAAACTGATTAAGTAAAGATACAGTTTGGAGAAGTGTTACATCTGTTTCTCGAATACGCCTATTTTTCCTTTCTACAACACTATTCTGTTCTGGAGTATAGGGACATGACATTTGATGAAAAACTCCTTTGTCTGTTAGGAATGTTTTAAACTCATTACCTGTGTACTCACCACCACCATTTGACCTAAAACACTTTAAGGTGCAAGAAAACTGAGTAGATGAAGGCATATAAGGCTTTGAAGTAAGTAAAAACTTCACTTTTATTCTTCATTGGAAAAATCCAGGTATACCTGATACAATCATCTATGAACATGACATAGTATCTGTAACCATCTATAGCAGTGGAAGGAGATGGCCCTCAGACATCAGAGTGTACAAGATCAAAAGGAATAGAACTTTGAGAACTAGAATTATCAAAGGGAAGCTTGTGAAACTTTCCTAACAAACAGTTTTCACATATTTCTGAGGATCCTTTGGAATATACTATGTCATTATTCTTCAACATTCTATCTACTACCTCATTAGAGGCATGGCCAAGCCGTTTGTGCCAAAGGGAATGTTGAACACACCTTCCAAGAAAAGCAGATTGTCCCATTGAAGAAGAGCTATGGTTCACTGCCTGAGTTGTGGTATTAGAGGTTCTAGGAGAAGCTGAAGATACGGGTTGACTTTTGTTGACAGCAGGGAGATCAAATGGAATAGAGCAGAGTCTTGCTTACACAGTCCTTTGTAGAGAGTTGTTCCCACTGATTTGTCCTGTATACATCACATAAACTCATCAAACCACATTCTACAATTATTTTGTCTACACAATTGACAGATGGAAAGTAAACGTGCTGCTAGTTCAGGAATTAATAAAACATGATCAAGTTTTAAAGATCCTAATACAACATTTCGAGTGTGAGTTATACCCAACTATGCTCCATTACCAACTTGCACAGAATCTGAGCTAGTGTAGGGTATCGCATTGTTGAGGAAATGCACTTCACTTGTCATGTGATTTGTTGCTCCTGTGTCTGCAATCCAGTAAGGAGAAGAAACTAAGTTGGTATTTGAGTTATGAGAAGCAAGCATTGCAGCTGGTGGTTGAGGATTGCTTGAGTTAAGAGCCTGAACATTCTGTGATGAACTGCCTGAGTCACTATTATGATAACTGTTGTTGAAGTTGGTATTAAACCCTGGTGGTCCACTGACAATTTGACTCTGATAGAGTGAATTCTGGTGCTGACTCGAAGCCTGGTTATTGTAATAACCTGGATTGTTATGGAACTGTGAGTAACCTTGATTGATATATGGACTTTGAGAGAGACGTTGATTCTGAAAAACATTTTGATTCTGAAAGGCAATCTGATTTTGATTCTGAAAAACATTCTGATTATTCATGTTCTAAGTATGAGAGGAATTCTGAGATGATTTTTGATAGGTGTTTCCATGAAAGGCATTCTGATTCGGAGGGTATGAAACATTCTGATTCTAAGACTGACTGTAGTTATTGTTCTGAAGCTGTGAATGTTGTTGCTGATTTTGAGTGTGCTGATTTCGCTGACCAAGAAATTCTATGATCTAATGACAACCCTCAATAAAATAATTAGTCTTGCCACAATGAGAGCAAGATTCAGGTCCATTATAAGTCTTACAGGTTTTGGCCACATGACCAATCTTCCCACAGAGTTGACAAGTGGTACCAGAAAAATTGTTGCTCCTAGTGAAGTGTCCTTGCCTGCCACCACTCTGCTTGCCATTACCATTCCACTTTCCTTGATTTCTTCCAGCAAAAAATCCAGATAAAGCTCCTTCTAGAAGAGACATAGCATTTTGAGAGTCACCATTTGGACCACTGGAAAGTGAATGAAGACCAGGTTGTACACCACCACCACTTGAGCCATCATCAGAACTCTGGATGTGAGAAGCAGTTTGAGCACGTTGATTATTAGCCACCATGGCAGTGAATGGTGACATTGATTCACTCTCATCTACCATATCAGCTTTTGCAGCTTGGAGAAAGACTTTAATGACATCCAATGAACCATGAACAAAATTGGCTCGAATTTGACTCTTAGTGTAGTTGTAGGAGGAAGGGAGACCACTAAGAACAGTAACAATCACATCCTTATCTTCCATATACACCCCAACAGTCTCCAAGGCATCTTTGCCCTCCTTGATTCTCTCCAAAAATACATCAATGGAATCATTTCCTTTCTTAATTCTTTGAAAGTTAACTTTGAGCTGTAGAATATTACGATCATCAGGAGCTACAAACTTATTACGGAGCCGTGTCCAAACTTCCTAAGAAGAGTGACACCCAACAACACTCTTGACAGCAAAATTGCCCAAAGTCTGACCAAGCATGTTAACTATAGCATGATCTTGAGTCTTCCGAGCAGTATATAATGGACTAACAATCAAGGTAGCATTCTTAGGATTAGTAACAAATTCAGGTAGACATGGAAGAGTTCCATCAACAAACCCAAACAATTTCTGACAACGTAGAAAATTTTCAAGGCAAAATAACAAGGTAGCATAATTCGAAGCATCAAGCAGTATGTTTGGCACACAAACAGTAGTATGTGAAGCATATGAGTCAGCCACGAGGAACAGACAAGATTCGTGAGAACTTAGGGTTTTACAATCACACCAAAAATATGGCGTAGAAGCTCAATTCAACTATCAACGAAGACTTGGATGCATAAACCAAAGATTCGATCGTAACTAACATCACAATTTGATGAATCCTAAAACAGTTTACATAGATTCAGGGAACAAAAACTTGAAGATATGAGAGAGGAAGAACTTCACTTGAGTTTGAGATCTTGCAGATGTGAGTATAACCGAGACAAACAAGCTACCGAAATATGTGACCGGTGACCGGAATCGGAATCTGTGAGCGGAAGAACAGAATCTTAGAATCGAAACCTGTGCGGTGATACCATGATAATGTTGCGATGAAAAAGAGAGAAAAGGTGTTATGAATGTTATGATTGTGTATAATTACAATGTGATTAAAGCAACTAGCTTTTATACTAAGCAAATGGGACTAAAACAGTTGTCATGAGCTGTGACTTAACCAAGTCTAACAACTAACTCTAGTCACTATAACCAACTATATAACTGGATACAACTACTATGGTTAATAGCAAGCTAGGGCTTACTATTTCTGAATGCAATCGACAAGTTAATCCCCTTATCCTCAAGCTTGGTATTATCTATGATCAGAGGTTTATTGCTGAGGCACCGAAAAGGGCGGTGTACACACAGAATCATTATCCGGTTGAATGTCCTTGCGTCAAAACACGAGGGTATATTAGCCGGAACACTGGTCTTCGATCAGATGTACAAAATAAAGAGAATGTTGAAGTGTGTGCCAAAAAAGTTGATGGCACTGTTGAAGAGCAGAAAAGGAGTGGTAATGTTAGTATGGGGAGTGACTCTGTTGACCACTAGGTGGCAGCCCGCCCCTTGGGGCGGCCTTTCCATGATTGTTATACTTTAGGATATCATTGATAAGTCACTTTGAATCTCTTTTTACTTCGATTGTTCTTCAACCTTGTAGAGAAGTTGTTAATATACATTATCTTGAGCATTGTACTACTGCAATTTCAAGTCTAATTGATTTCAATAGTATAAAGATTACACCATTGAACATAAAAAAATAATGCAACATACATAAGCATCACTTGAATCCGAACTTAAGAAATACATTATAGAATTGTCTAACTAAAATCGTATTAAATGACATGGAAAATACACCATGTCAGAATCCTAAATCTACATATATACCTCATTACACTATATACTACAACATTTATTCAGCTGCATCAGTTGATCGGAGACCAAAATCTCTGAAACACCCCATATTTGTTCTCTCCATGGTAGCATGCATCTAAGCGATGTTAGTGTCAAGCATCCTACAGACATCCAAACCATGATCATAAGTATTCATCAACTGGTCCTCAACCATTTAATTTTTTGTCTTAAGAAATTCAAACCAATAACCTTCGGAGAAAATGCAATGAAGAGGGAGTAAGTGAAATAGTAATAGGGAGGACCCCGAAGAAAGAAGAACCCCATGTATGCCATAAACAAATGATAAAGTATCAACTCATTGACTGTGACTTTTTAGAGAAAAGCCATATTTGAGATTTAATTTAGAGAATATATAAACATCCCAGATTACTCAGCATTTCAGCTAAATAAACCATACCTCTATTCCAAACTTGGCACCAAGTCACTATGATCCAAATTCAGTCCACAAATTCTCTGAGACGCCATAACAAAAAAATTCAAACCTTTAAGAAAAACAACACTGACCACTAACCAAAACCACATAAAAGAAAGACCTTTTAGCTCAAATCAAAGATGAAGAGGTAAAGTTGTCAAGCAAACTACAAAGTCTCGGGATGGAATCGATTGGCAGAGAAGGAACCGGCGTAATTATGCAACTATCACTAATATCACACAATCACAAACAACAAAGCAAATGAAATGAAATATATAGAATATATCACAGTTCCCACAATGAACCTCGACGCTCCCATCAAGGACAAACAAATCATGATCATGATCTTGATTGCTATCCACAATCACTTCATATATAGAATATATCACAGTTCAATTTAACCCATGTCGGTCTCCTGCCTACACATGAAGCCAAAGAAATTTGAAAAGAATGAATTATACCGGAGTCAGGTGTCAAAGCCTTTACCAATTGCTTAGTACCAATACTGATTGATTCTACGAAGAAACATGAATCTGGTCATTAGAGATTTTCTCTTACAGTGGGAAATGAAGAATTTTGATAGATAAACCCATTCAAAAAATGATGGTTCAAAAATGATAGTTAGAAGCCATCCAAAAAAAATAGAGCTCAAAACATCAATTTGCAATACCAAAACACACTAATTCAGATGCCAATAAAAGCAAGATCCATCATACACAAACTACCATCCAATACCACACATGATGAACTCAGTATTGACAATCACTAAAACTCATATTCCAATCCACAAAGCCACACATAACTATTTACCAATGACTTTTCAACCTGAGTTTAGCCATGACACAATTATCAAAACCACCTCTCATATTCTCAAGTTTCATACACATTCAAAACTACAAAACACAACTCAACACAACACCATACACATCACACACAGCACCCAAACCTATACTACTCCAAAGACATTCAAATAATCATTTCCCATCTCTAGATAAACCAAAAGGAAACACAAAACCCAGAGACACAGTAAACCAATTCATTAGATAATCATAAAATAAACAATTACAGCAAAAATTTTAATGATAACAACCCAAGTCGTTTGGTTTCAGACACAAACGGGAAGCCATGGAGAAATGAAAATGAGGAATGGGAAGGGAAAGTGAGGCATTCAAGGTATAAAAGGACCAGTCTTTCATTGTAGTCATCGAGAAACATAGTGAGTGTGTGTCTCCCTACTAAGCCATTACTAAAAAGAAACGCTGTCAATATGGATAAACTACATTTTGTATCCTGGAGTTCATCTCCTGCTAGCTGCTTTTTGTTCTTGCAGTTTTTGGACATTCATTATTAGACTTCTGCAAGAAACCAAAGGATGGAAACTTCTTGCATTAAAAGTATTGATAAGAAATACAATGGGAACTGAAGCTCTGACAGAAGCTATATTGATACTAACTGAATGCCATAATTACTAATTACTAATATGGAAATAAATTCTAGAAGTTTATACCATTATATGGACAATGAATAATGAACATGGTGTGTTGTATTTGATTCATATGGATATAAAAGAGAGTACTTTTTGACTGCGCATGGTTTTCTAAATATATACTTAAATTGAGAATGATGATCGAGCTCGAGGCCTCGGAGAGAGATCGATCTGAATCAAAACTTTGTGTATATATGCATGCAATTTGGCTTCTTCTTTTCTTAAAATTTAACGGCCAACTGCTAATACTGATTCCCATGATCCACTTTGATCTATTTTGATTTATCTATATCTTTTACTGAAAGGTACATAAAGCCTTTCAGGCTGCTATTAAAGTAAAATGAAGAAGTCTTATAGGTAGGAATGAACTAAATTCCCACATATAAGAGCTAGCCAGCTAATAGCAAATGTGGCTTACCTAAGTAATATGTGGCTTACCAAATTTCCACAGATAAGAGCTAGCTAACTAATAGCAAATGTGGCTTACCTAGGTGGCTTACCAAGGCAAATGTGGCTCACCTTGTTGTCATTTATAGGATCAGTTGAGAACTAAGTGCCACAAATGCTAATAATTTTCTTGTATTCAGGTTTATAACTCATTCTTTTTGGGTAATATGTTTGGTCTTTCCACATCTAATCAATAAGTTCCAAATTCAGAGAAAGACACATGGTGTCTATTGTCAGCGGAAATGCATCACCATCTTTGAAGTTTCATACTTGTGCTTAAAATAGACTTGCACAGACCCAGAATTCCATGAAACCATAAGACATGAAATTTCTTGACAACCCTCAGACTTTCAACAATAACCAAAATTCAATTAAAACAAAGACACCTCAACACAAACATACTTCCTTATTTTATGTTCTTATGGCTCTCCAAAAATAGATGAATAACAAAATTCAGAAACCCATATAGTTAGCAGTAAAATACCAAAGATAGAAAACTACATACCCGTTGCTTAAACTTCAAGACTCAAACTTTGATCTTTCTTCAACTCCTATCGAGAAAAAAATTCAAACCCATCAATAAACTTTGTCTGCAAAACCATGTTTCAACGACATTTGGTACAAAGAATCTAATTTTGTAACAACAACAGAAAGGACAAAATATGTTCATAAAATCCAAATTTGGTAGGGAGAATCAAAGTGAAAGTATCTGCCGACATGTTAAGTATGTTTCTTATTCGGCTAAGCAATAAAGCTTTTGCAAGTGATATAAAGATCAAACATAAATTTATTAAACCTGAGAAGCAACATAAAGATTAGTAGTTCAGTCCTAGGTAGCTTAGTAACTGCACTTGCAGCTTCTGGTATCTGAACAAAATTCCTAAATCACTCAAAAACCCAGGTCCCCTCCAGCAATTGCTAATACAACACCAAACTCAACAAAAATTAATTTACTCGGGTTACTCACGGGAGATAGAAGTCCTGCTCAAACTCCCTCTCCTGGTTTGCAGGCCTTTGAGCTCCGCTACCAGAGAATTGAAATTAATCTGCCCAAGGAAAAAACACCGGCTCAACGTAATCTAAAACCAACAAATAGAAATACAGCAAGCAAAATCACATCCGCACCTAAAGAACCAAGACGATGCAACGATGAACTTCAAATCTGGAGAAAAAGAAAACCCAGATCAAAACCATAGAACCCAGCAACGAAAGAGCAATAGAGAAAGCAAAATCAATGACTTACCCAACGAACCCAGACGAAATCTGATAGATGAATAGCAAATCGGATAAATTCCTCCAACATAGACAGTAATTTGGATAAATTGCACCCTCGAATTCCATATCACTCGGACCTCGAATTGCAAATCGCCAGTCAAATATATTCTCCTGAAAATCCAAAGAATTAATCAGCTTATATAAATCTCAAAAGTACATGAAAGCATGGCTCTAAATTTCAGCTTGCACAAATCAGAATCGAGGAGCACAAAGCCTAATGAATTCACATAGATCGATAGTGAAAGTAAAAAAATGAAGGGTGTAAACCTCGAGAGGGAGGCTCATGAAATCGTCGAAGCGTTTGCTTGCAGAATAGATCGATAAACTGTTTGATGTCGAGGGGGCTAAGTCGATATAAGAGGGCTGATGAATCGGAGTCAGGGAGTCGGATCAGATTTTGCGAAGGAATGAGAAAGAGAAGAAACTCGCACGGTTTGCACGAAAATGGAGAAAATGACCAAAAGGGCAGTATGCCATAGTAACTGTGAACAATACAGAGGCAGGATCAGAATTGTTATATAGTAAAATTCACCATTGAAAGACTAACATACTACTACTTTTGACTTAATTATATACAGATGTCAAAACAAATATCTCTATATCTTTCAAATGTAATTCATATAAGTTGCTCGCAAGGTGGCAATGTGACATGCATATATGTAATATTCCCATTCAGACCGAACAATAGATTGAAAAGGATGAACTTTATAGTGACAAAAACATGAAATTCTGATAAGAGTAGTGGAGTATAAACTGTAAAGTATTGAAAATGATAACTACATCAGCACTTTAGAAGTGCAATTGCAATATGTAAGTCCTAAATAGCAATTGGGTATGGTTAGGAGATATGGATTTGTAACATCTGCATGTAATCTAAATCAAGTTATCGAAACCATACAAAAAATAAAGTATTGCAAGCTAAACATTAAGCATGCATGAGCTAATTTATAGGAAAGCCAAATAAGGAATTTAATCGCATCTCAACTCAATGACATATCACATATAACCACCAACTGATCAACACAAACATGATGAAAAGTTTAAAACCCTGCAATAAAGAAAGTGTATAAAAATCTGAAATCAGTTTTTGCCTAATTATAAATAAGAAAAGAATAACAGTTTTTACCTTTGGTTTGATCCTATAAAATCAAGCATGCATAATCATAAGATATCCCAGAATCGTATTCTACCAGCGGAATCGCAATCCGTGGATGATCAAATCAGTGGAACCAAACCGGCGGCAGTCAAACGATCAAAATCGCTGTGCTACATAGAGAACCCAATTCCAACCTAAGTAAAATGTTCAACCTATAAGAATCAAATTCAACACCCAATTCATAAAAAACTTAATTGAATTCAAAACGTAATCAAATACAAACCGTGAAAACAAACTTATACGGGTGGTGGTTAGATGCCCAAAAAACCCAGTAACCAGTAATCATTTAAGGCATGAACAAAACTGTGGTCCATATCTTCGCTTAGCATTGCATGGAAAAAAAAAGCTGGGGAGATCTAAGCTCGATCTACTCTATCTATCCTATCCCATCAGTTTCTGTTTAGCATTGCATGGAAAAAAAAAGCTGGGGAGATCTAAGCTCGATCTACTCTATCCATCCCATCTCATCAGTTTCTGTTTAGTCTTATGTAAATGGTCTTCCTCTACTTACCTGAGTCCTGAAGCCGTTGGTGTAGTCTTGGGTTCTGTAATTGCATGTTGGTGAGACAGATGAAGCACAGGTGCTGAGGCAGCCAGAGAAAAAGAGGATCTAGATGAGAGAGGCCGGGTGACTTTTAGAGGAGAGGAGAGCCGCACGCCTCACACGTACCGGAGGGAGAAAAGACCAAAAGGGCAATATGCAACAGGAACTGTGAACAGTGCGAATGGAGGATTAAAATTGTTATATAGTAAATATTCCAAGAACCACGTACACCAGTGGACTAATACATACTACAGTGATTGGAATCCAAGTGCAAGAGGGTGTTGGTTTCATAATGGTAGTCTCACTCAAGCCCTTAGTGGCTTAACTTGGAGAAATCTTGGACCGACCCCAAATTAATTCCACCATGGGCCTTTAGTGAGCAAGCTGATTACTTTAAAGGCAAATATGGCTTTCCACTTGCTGACTTTTGTGAACAAGAGATAGGTGTCGAGCCGATCTATGTACCCCCACCAACTAATACAGCTCAACTACATGAGATCACAGAAGAGCATATTGTCACGACGCGCCCATTTTTCCCGCAAGTATCTTGACTCCGGCATGACTTGGGGAAGGGCTTGGAAGGATCCGGAGAAGTATAGAGGGTTGAACATAGTTCCAAGAGGTTCCAGCAACTTATAGCAGCTTGGAGAATGCATGGAAGGCTCTAGAAACGCCTAGAAACGCAGCTAGAGTGTTCTAGAACTTGGCGGAACCAACCGGGTAATTCTTGGCATCTCTAGATGCTTGGAACTCTATGGAACTTTGTGGACAGCTTAGCACGTTTTGGGCAGATCTGGAAGTCCCTCAAACCAGTAGCCAACATGGAGACGGATCTAGAAGAAGCCACCATGTTCATGGAGCTTCCTTGAAGGTTTGACTTTTCCAACATGAGGCAAACTGCCTAGAACTTTCTAGGACATATATATAGGTCGGTTTACAGCCCTATAAATAGGTGCTTAGAGGTTTGATCAAGGCATCAAGTGGTCATCAAAGCAAAGCCACAAGCCTTATACACACTTGTAAAGGTTTTACTTGTTAATACAAGCTTTCCTTTCTTTAAAGTGTTCCACTCTTCTCTTGCGTGTGGTTCTAGCCATCTTTGGGAGGATCAAGGCTGCTTAGTAAGAGAGGTTACTAAGGCCGCACGAGTGCTTTATCGAGGAAAAAGATAAGCTCGTGACAATATGATCACATACAAGAAAAGACAGAAGCGTGGTGAAACTACAGCAATTGCCGAAAGCAACATAAGGAATAAGAAGAGTAAGAAGAACCCTAATCCTAGCCTTAAGCTTTCTATCAAAAGTAAGAGTTTTTAAGAAGAATGATGTGAAAGGCTCAGGAAAGGCGAACGCTTCTGACACGGGTAATTCCAGACTGAGGGAGGCCAAGGCAAATAATGAAAGCATGATGGGTATGGAGGGTATGTAGGGTGATTCCCACCTCCAGGGTAGTGGCGGCTGGCCAAAATTAGCCGCAAACCATCAATGAGTTACATCTTCTGGAACTGTCAAGGTATGGGGAATCCCTTGACAGTTCAACATTTAAGGGGGCTCATTCGCTCTCATTCTCCTGATTTGGTGTTTCTTTCTGAGACTCACCAAGCAAGTTACTATGTTGATAAGATAAGGAAGAGTTTGGGATACAACAAGCATATTAATGTGGAGCCGGATGACATTGCGGGTGGTTTATCTCTTTGGAGGAGACCGACACATGAGGTGGAGATAATCAACTTTACTAAATATGTGATTGATACCATTGTATGTGTGAAGGGTGACAATATCAAGGTTTGGTATACGTGGATATACATCCCTCCTTACTACAATGATAAAGAGCTTTTCTGGTATGTTGACATTATGAATAGGGTTGGTGCCATGCCTAGGGTGGTGATGGGGGATCTCAATGAGCTCCTGTGGAGGCATGAGAAAAGTGGTGGTTCATTGTGGCATCCTGGCTATCACTATTTGAAGCATTTTGTTGATGATAATTGCCTTATTGATGCTGGTCATGCTGGAAAGAATTTCACTTGGTTTAAAACAAAGGATGGAGTAATTATTCTTAAAGAACGACCAGACATGGTCCTCTACAATGAGGAATGACTACTTCATCGTCCCGATACTAAGGTAATACAGTTGCCTCGTATAGGATCTGACCATGGCTCTATTCTTTGTGAGTCCATTCCTAAGAAGGTTAAAAGACCTTTTGTTTTCAAATTTGAAGCCTATTGGGCTGATGATAATGAGTGCAAAGAAGTAGTTAAAGATGGGTAGAGTTGTGACGGTATTAGTGCTAATTATCGAAGATGGGTAGCAAACCTTATGAGGTGTCGTACTAAATTGCTGAAGTGGAGTAAAATACATTTCCCTAACAACAAACACGAAATTGCGAAGTGCATGGAGGACCTTGATAAACTTCAAAGATGTGATAATGATGACAATATTACACAACAGGAGGCTGTGACTAGGAGACTTGGGGAGTTATTGAGTCGTGATAAATTATACAGGGAACAAAGGTCCAGGATCAATTGGCTAAAAGCTGGTGACACTAACGCTAGATTCTTTCATGTCACTACTCTGCAAAGAAGGCATAAGAACAAGATTTTAAAGATTGTTGATGAGAGAGGTACTTGGTTTGAAGGGGAGAGTGTTGTACGTGGTGAAATTGAAAGACACTTCAAACTATTTTGAAACCACGAGTGTACGTGAGTGGGATGATGCACTTGTTGGAGTAACAAATGTTGTCAAGAACGAGATGAATGTGTCATTTTTTTGGCTCCAATCACTGACGTTGAGGTGTGTGAAGCAGCACACCAACTTAGGGCTTTGAAGGCACCAAGGCCGGATGGTTTTCCTGGCTTGTTCTATCATAAATTTTGGAGTGACGTGAAGGATGTTGTGGTTAGCACTTCTGTGGATTTCATGGAGGGTAGGGTTTGCATGGAAGGGATCAGCATGACACATATTGCTCTTATTTCGAAGGTGCCACAGCCGGTGACTACATCACAATTTCGTCCGATCAGCCTTTGCAATAATTCTTATAAAATACTATCGAAATTATTGGCCAATTGATTGAAGATATTTCTTCCTGGTATTATTACTTGCAACCAGAATGCTTTTGTTGCTAATAGGGTGATACAAGACAATATTGCAATTGCACATGAAACATTTCATTATTTAAAGCTTAAGAAAGGAGGTAAAGTGAATGATTTAGCTCTCAAGCTTATGATAGAGTTGAATGAGATTTTCTTAAGGAAGCTTTATGGAGTTTTGGTTTTGATCGATCATGGGTCAAGCTTATCATGCATTGTGTGAAGAGTGTGTCATACTCGGTGATTCTTAATGGCTGTCCTGGTAGCTTTTTCAAACCTAAGAGAGGGTTGAGGTAGGGGGATCCACTCTCTCCTTACCTCTTCCTAATTATCAGTGAGGTGTTATCATTGAGATTCCAGATGGAGGTGGATAAGGAGAATCTAGTGGGAGTGAAACTGACACCTAAAAGCCCTATTTTATCACACTTATTCTTTGTAGATGATGCTCTCTATTTCATCGAAGCTACATTGGAAAACTGTGCCAGATTTAATGTGATATTGAAGACTTATTGTACAGCATAAGGTCAGGATGTGAACTGGAAGAAGTCTAGCCTATTCTTTTCAACTAATACTCCACTACAAATGCAACATCTGATGTGCCATATACTCGGTATTGCATCATCTGATAATCCCAGAGTATATCTTTGTCTCCCAACCTTTTGGGGGAGATCAAAGAAGCAAGCCCTTGAGTTTGTGAAGGAGAGGATGTTGAAGAGACTTGGGGGTTGAAACAATGTTCTTTAACTATGCTGGGTCGAGAAATGCTTATAAAATCTGTGGCATTGGCAATACCATCATATCCCATGGATTGCTTCAAATTTTTCTCAACTTTTTGCAAGGAGTTGAATTCGATCATTTGTAACTTTTGGTGGAGGATGACTGATATAGGTAATAAAATACACTGGTGTGACTGAGATTTTATTTGCCAAGCGAAACAGGAAGGAGGTATGGGTTCCAAAGATTTAGAAACTTTGAATATGGCTTTGCTGGGGAAGCAAGTTTGGCACTTGATCAATGAACCTCACTCTCTTTGGGCTACCCTGTTGAAAGCTCGTTATTTTCCAAATGTTGATTTCATGCAAGCACGTAAGGGCCATCACGCTTCTTGGGGGTGGTCAAGTCTGATTGAAGCAAGGAATTTCGTAATGAAAGGGGCCTCTTGGCAGGTTAATAGTGGTAGAAACATTAAGATATTTGGTGATTCTTGGATTCCTGACATACCGGGTGGCAAGATTACATGGGATGGAGATGAGATTGATATTTTCCCTACCACTGTGAACTCTCTCATTGATGTTGACACTAAACAATGGAATCTGAAGGCTATAAATGAGGTCATTTTAGAGGAGGAAGCTAACCATATCGGTAGTATTCCTATCGGTGATATTAATGGCAGTGATATATGGGTATGGCCTTGGTCGAAGAATGACCTATATACTATTAAATCTGGTTATCACTGGAAGCATAAGAGTGAGTGCATCAATAGTCCTATCCAACGACACAACTTTGTGGTCATTGATGAGAAGTTTTGGAAGATTCCATGGAGTAGCATTGCTATCCCTAAAGTGAAGAATTTTATTTGGAGGTGTGTAGCCCTGTCTACTCTGTGCTTTCTTAATTTGTATCGTAGGAAGCTTTGCCATACTCCCATATGTAGAATTTGTGAGGAACATGAAGAGTCTATTGAACATGTTCTATTGCTATGTCCTTGGGTGAAGATGGTCTGGTTTGGTTCCTCACTTGGACTCAAAATTGAGAATGAGAAGATTACTACATGGAACAGTTGGTTTTGTACTGTTGTGGGTCAAATGACTCAAATCATGGAGAAAAATGATCGGGAGTATTTGATACTGGTTATATCTACTTTGTGCTGGAAAATATGGAAAGCAAGATGTGTTTTCTTATATCAAAAGCAGCTGATTGATCCACTGGTGATTACTTGCAAAGCTATGGCATCTATACAAGAGGTTATGGCAACGCGGTGTGTTGTTACTCGATCTTCTAGTGCAGCTATGAGAAAGACAATTTGGGAGAAGCCTCCTAGTTTTGTCTACAAAGTCAATTGTGATGCTGGATGGGTTCGCCCTATTTCTAGGGCCACCATTGGGGTTATTATCCGCGACTCTTTGGGGATGCTGATGGGAGAACCAGTTATACAATGTGTTAGTACCTCGGTGATTCGTAGTGAAGTTGAAGCTGTTCTTCAAGGGGTTAGGCTGGCTCAAGATATTGGTTGTAGGAATGTGATCATTGAATCTAATGCGAGGGTTATTATGGATTCTTTGATGGGATTGTCAAGTAAGGGCCCGTGGCGTATCTTCAATGTCATTTTGGAGATACACAACAAGGTATCGTCTTTTGATTCCGTTTCATGGAACTGAGTTCCACGTGAAGCTAACACCGCTGCTCATATGGCGGCTAGGCTTGGATATGGGAGGGTGGATCCTTATCGATGGGCGGCAACATCACCACCTTCTTTAATTGGAGTACTGTGCAATGATGGCTGCCCAACACCTCCATTTTAGTATTAGTTGTTAGTCTCTTTTGCTGTTTGCCCACCATTTACCCTGCTTGTTTGGAATTTTGGTAGTGGAGTTTAAGCATTTCGTTCCCTGTATTTGCTGTGTTGGTTTATTTTTGCCTTCCCCTTGGAGTTTTTCTCCCTTTAATGAAGAATTTCATTTTAAAAAAAAATTAGAGCAACAAGAGTTGAATTGCAATTGATACAATTGATTATTCAGTGAGCAAAAGAAGTTGTGTACCTTGAACCTTATGAGTTGGCCCAGCAAAACACTTGGGCGTCTAGGTAAACAGCTCTGAATCGAATCGATGATGAAAGATAGCTATGAAAGTAAGATGTTTGACTCTTCCTCTGGTTCTGCAACTATGAGAGGAAGTGTCAAATGGAAAGGTTTACATAATGACGCAAAAATATGAGAGAGAGAAAAAAAATAGATATTCCTTTTACTGATTTTCTTTTGCTGAAAAAGATACCTATTTGTGTAACCCAAAAAAAAAGTTACCTATTTTCTGTTTTAACGGCGTTAATGAAACGGAGGGAGTTAAAGTTTGGTATTCTGGTTCTCTTATTAAAAACTCCTCGAGCTTTTTCTCACTCAGATCAGTCTTAGAAATCTGAGCGCGTTTCCGATCTCTCACAATGACCGCAACCACCGAAGAGCCTCCGTCCCAGAACGGACTCGTACCACACCCGACGACGAATCCAGAACCCGAACCCGAACCGGAATCGCAAACCGTACTCGAGCCCGTGCCGGAATCACAACCAGAACCCCCGGTTCCAGAACCAGAGCCTGAAGCTCAGCCGGAATTGGAGCTCCGACCCAAACCGGAGGTAACCGATGTCGCAGATCCGAAAGCGGCGGAGGACGAAGCCAAAGAAACGACGTCGTCGATCCAAACCAGTCCTCAAGGGACGACGAGTACGACTACTGCTGCTCGGCCTGAGCTGAAGAAAGACGAAGGGAACCGTACATTCACAATGAGAGAGCTTCTCGATGGCTTGAAAACCGACCAAGGCAACGCCGCCGCGAATGAGCCTACCTCGCCGTACAGTTACAGGTTCGCTTCGCTGTTCCTTGTGAAATTTCATTTTCCGGTGATGTAAATTTTGGAGCAGAATTTTTTAAAATCACTGTTTAACATTTTGAGTTAGGTTAAAGTATTTTGTGAATCTACGTAGAATTTTGTGGTATCTAGTGGTTGACTGAGTCTGGTGGATCACAATTTTTATATATGCAACCACGAAATTGTGCAGCCAAGAAAGTCCGCATCGACAACAAGAGCAGAACAACGCTGCAATGGACTTGATCAACAGTGTCACCGGCACCGATGACGATGGCCGATCTCGCCAACGGGTTCTTACTTTTGCTGCCAAGAGGTACTGTTTTTTTGTACTGTTTCAGTACTCTTGGCTTGTAAAATTGTGTAGTTTTTACAACGGAGAACTGTGTTCATGATTGAATTGTTACTTGAACTTTGATTGCGTAGGTATGCTAGTGCAATAGAGAGAAATCCAGATGATTATGATGCACTATACAATTGGGCGTTGGTTCTTCAGGTTTGAAATACTGTCTTGTCACTCTTGTTTATGGTTGCGTATCTTAGTTTCTCTATTTTATTGCAGTAGAAATTATAGTATTTGGAGTGAATTCAGTATGACTAAGACTCTAATGGTCCTCATTTGCAATGCAGGAAAGTGCAGATAATGTTAGTCCAGATTCTACATCTCCTTCCAAAGATGCTTTGCTTGAGGAAGCTTGCAAGAAATATGACGAGGCTACTCGACTGTGCCCAACACTTCATGATGTATGTGTGCTTATTCTCATCTATTGTATTACATGGAAATGGATGGTTAATTGTGTGACCGAAAAGGGCTAAGATGGAGCACGAAGAAAAGCTAAAATATTTTAAGATGCCTTTATATACAAGTAAATGAGGTATTCATTGTCTTATTCATCTGACTTGTGACAATAATGTGATCGTTACTCAACAGGCTTTCTATAATTGGGCCATTGCAATCTCTGATCAAGCAAAAATGCGCGGTCGTACAAAAGAAGCTGAAGAACTATGGAAGCAGGTTAGAATGAACTTTCATTTTTGAGCCTTGCAGGATTACAGATTTCTATTTCTCCATGTCTCAAATGGTGCTGCTGTCCTTGTTGATTATTGCAACACCTGTGCTGGCTACTTTTCATTTGAGTTCAAAATATGGTTAGCTTTCAAAAACAAATGAGCGTTTTAAGAAGAACACTTTGCTATTTGTAATATGCTTCATCATTTATTATGTTGGTGAGAATAAAGGCATAAGAGTTAGTGACCTTTATGAGCTGACATCATAGATATGATGGTGCTTGTATCTTATGGGTGTGGGGGCAGTTGTTTTGCAATTCAAATCAGAACCTGTTACTCCTTCAGAAAACCATGTAACGGTGTTATATATGTGGTGTTTACCATCACTTGATTTCATTTGCAGGCGACGAAAAATTATGAAAAAGCTGTCTTGCTCAACTGGAACAGTCCACAGGTAGGTCTCTAGAAACTGATGTATTTGATTCCTTGTGATATTCTGAGAAAAGTATCCGCATCCTTGGTTCCCCTAGTACTAAATTTAAGTTATACATATTTCAGGCCCTTAACAACTGGGGACTGGCTCTGCAGGTACTTTAAGTTATATTAGCATTTCCTTCTAAAATTGTATCCTCTGCAGGTACTTCTTGTTTGCATCATCGATTCCGTTCTGATATTCTCATTTTTTATTTTAATCATGCAATATAGGAACTCAGCGCAATTGTGCCTGCACGGGAAAAGCAGACAATTGTAAAAAGTGCAATCAGTAAGGTAGGATACTTGTTTAGAGACATGAGAATGATTGGACAAATGCAGATGTAATTCCCTCTTTTTGATACCGGCTTGACTTTTGTTGATTTCTTCTGGTGCAGTTCCGGGCTGCTATTCAGTTGCAGTTTGATTTCCATCGAGCAATTTACAACCTTGGAACTGTATTGGTAAGTTTGTTAGTTATCCTTCTTAGTGTAGGGGGTATTACAATTTTTACTTCACAGATCAGCTTCTTGCACTATAATGTAGATAACAGGAGATCATTTAATATTCTCATGTAAGTTGTAACTTTTTAATTACCAAATCGGTGTTGTTCTTTGTTCATTTTCAGTATGGGTTAGCGGAGGACACACTAAGAACTGGTGGATCAGGAACTCCCAAAGATGTTTCACCTAATGAGTTGTACAGTCAATCAGCTATCTACATTGCAGCTGCTCATGCTTTGAAACCAAATTACAATGTGAGCAATCTAGTCAATTTGTTTTCAATCAACTTTAACTAAGCTGATTCAACAGAGCGCAGCTGCTTCGTTGTTTCAAACTTTCATGTAACTTGTAAGAAATTTTCATCAGAAATTTTAACATCAGCAACTCATTTCAAGTTAATCTCGACTCTCATTTCAACTCGTTTTAACTAAGTTTATATTTTTTGATGTGTATCACTTTCAGGTTTACACTAGTGCACTGAGGCTTGTGCGATCAATGGTGAGCTCTAATACCAAATGGACTGTTTCCTCTTTTGTGAATCCAATTATGTTCAATTTGAGATTGGTAGCTCACTATTATCTGTTGGGGTTTTTCCTCTTTAGAAAATCATATATATTATGTGTTTTTGTTGTGGACTTGATCACTTTTACATGGCTGGTAAACTTAATTATTCTTATACGCGAATACGCGATAGATCTGTTCATTCTAATTCATTACTGTATGCAGCTCGTTTCGTGACTATCAGTACACTTTTTCTCTTGCTATATAATTATTTTTGAGGTTTGATTTAATAAATGATGGGTTATGTTTTCTTCACAGCTTCCTCTGCCATATCTTAAAGTTGGATATCTTACTGCACCACCAGTAGGGAAACCTATTGCACCTCATAGTGACTGGAAGCGATCTCGATTTATTTTGAACCATGAAGGGCTTCAACAGGTAATTCTGTGTATTTTTATGTAAATTTGTTCGACATGTCTATTTCATGTAATGTGCAATAAGACAAGTCAAAATGACATATAAAATGTACTTGTAATTGCACAATATAATGAAGATTGATTAATAGTCCTGGTAATGTTGCAGGTATATATCTGTTTCTTTTGGTTTCTGATCGAGTTTTCGGATTCTTTATCTACCTCTCTTCAGCAGGTTAGCAAAAGTGACCAAAAGCAAGGACCTCCTGGAAGATCAGGAGATACAGCTATAAAAGTTAATATTCCAGAGATTGTTTCCGTTTCAGCTTGTGGTGATCTGACTTTACCACCTGGTGCAGGCCTATGCATTGATACAATTCATGGACCTCTCTATCTGGTAAGGATTATCTTTCTTCTTAGAAACAGGAACTGATGAGAACAAAAATTAGCACAAAAGTTCTTAGATACAGAAGGAATATTGCCTTTTGCATGTCATGATCATGGGGTGATATTATTCCATTTCTAGTCCTATCTATACATTTAGTCAAGTCTGTTATTTGTCCAGTTTTGTTTACGTCAGGAATAATATTGCACATAGCTGGTCATAGCAAGAAACATTAATACAAAATAAGTAAAAGAAAGATAATTGTACAGATTTTGAGCAAATAAACCTCAACTTCAGCAACAAGAAATCTCGTGTGTCTAAACACTTTCATGTATTCAATTCTTCAGTTCTCTATTGATGTCAAGTCATCAAATTATTATGTTTACTTTTATGTTTTGAAATGCACAATAAAGTGTATACATCGCTTTGTAAAGTAAAAATGAATTCTAATGTGGAATATTTCATCAATCCTCTAGGTTGCTGATTCATGGGAGTTCCTTGATGGATGGCTTGATGCAATCCGTCTAGTTTACACCATCTATGCTCGGAGTAAGAGTGAGGTTCTGGCTGGTATTATAACAGGGTGATTTTTATTTCTATTTTTGTTGATTTAATATACCACCAATCCTTTAAATTTTGTTTAGAGTGATGTATAATCCTGGTATGAAAACAGCATCATCAAATAAGATATGTATAATGTAAACTCTGGATACGCTAAGTAGAAGTTTGATCTACAGAAACAACGTAGCAAATGGTAGGTTGCTTGGTGCCAGATTACTCTAACGATGGTGAATATTTGAAATATATCCAAATCATTTTGTTTCCTTCAATTTTTCCTCGGATTTTCTTTTATCAAGTCCATTGCATCAAAGACAAGGTGAACATTATTACACTCCAGATCAGATAAGAAACTTGATACACAACTTTTACCCTACACTAAATCACATTTTATATGTTGCTTTAGTGTCGTTGCCAATTTTTCAGTGACTACATTTATATAAGCCTACACTAGGAATCCAAAAATTTCATGCAGATAGGGGGCTTTACTTTGGCCAGAGCCAAGACCGAAGCTGGAAGAATCCACAGCCCTTCTCCACAAATCAGACCTGAAGCAACCGCCGGAACCATCATCGCAGCCCTCCTTTTGTCAAATATGTGCCATGCAAATACAATGACACTCCCAGTGAACATATCAATGGCAAAGTATGCTCCAACCAGAAATGGCACACCCATGACCATAGGAAGCGGCATCCATTTCCCTATCTTTGGTGGTGAAGAGTCTCTAATTAGATTGACCATCACTGCGAAAGCAAAGAAGCCGTAACAGAGCTGCAGGCAATGCTTGGGCAGAGCCGAGAAGCCTTCAACACCGAGAATTGCCATGTTTCTGTAGATCAAAGCATAAGGAGCTTTGAATTCTCCATGTGGATTTCCCACGTCGAAAGCTTTGTAGAAAAGGAAGAAGCTGAGAGGAGCGGATATACAACCTATTGCAGTGCCAATGGCTTGGCTCACAAACATTGCTCTGGGAGAGGTGAAAGTCAGATGCGCTGTCTTGAGATCTTGCATCAGATTACAAGCCACAGAAACAACCGATTTTATAATACCACATCCGGCTAGCCCTGCCACCACACCGTGTTGCTTCCCCGTCACTGCCGCCAGAATAAATAGAGCAACTTTGCCATAGTTGTAGGCCATGTTCATGTCAGTAAGACCAGCTCCATAAGCATTGCAAAAGGCAAGAGATGGAGCAAGCATGTAGGCTACGACGACAAAATACCATTTAAGTTCCGGGAACATCATGGGGGTGGCTATGATAGAAACAATGGAGAAGACACCATATCCAACAACACCAATCCACAATGGAATGTTTTCTTTGATGAAGATTTCATTTTTTTTCTCTTCCATGGGTTTCACCTTGTCATCCCTGGCTGCAGTTGGAACAATGAGTCTACTAGGCTCACTATTTTGACTGTGTCTACATGACCACAACTAACTAACTAACAAAGATTCAACTAAAAATACGAAAAGGAGATTCGAAATGGTTCAAAATTACCTGGACGGTTCTTGTTCTTCATCCTGTCATGAATACTAAGAAATGTTGACAGCATTATCTTGATAAAATTGTAAAGACCATCACCAAGGATTAGAGCAACTGATAGAAATACCTGAGAAAGGGTTGGTGGGGTTACAGTTTGTAGATGAGTAGGAGATGCCATACAAAGAAAGAAAGAAGAAGGAGAAGAGAAACAAGACCTTGTAGCCATATATACTCTTCATATCATATTCATCCAAACTTTCAGAGAACCAATCTCCTTTAAGTTGACCAATAAGGGGCCACATTACTCCGAAAGAGAGCACAGCTCCAAGTAGCAAAGATAGGTTCACTAGATGGGAACAGATCATGCCTGCTCCAACAAAGGTCATGCTAAAATCAAAGTAGAATCTGCAGTGCAGAAGACAAATCAGAAAAGGTCAGTAGGAACAGTCATGCCTAGTACAAGCAGGAAAACTAGTCAAAACAAAGCCATACGTGTTTTTCCAAGCCTGCAATCCAAATGTGGGGAATTGCTCAAATCCACAGCCTTCAGTGGCACTGTAAAACCACTTGAAAAATCCCCACAAGAAACTGAGCGAAAAGTACTTCATGAAACCACGCACTTGATGCCTGCAAATGAACATAGAAATATTTGAGGTTTCATCCTTATTGGACTTTGAAGAAGGAAGAGATCAAAAGAATCCAGCATTTGAATGATTACTGAGCCATCTTATCTCCCTGAGTGTGGAAACCATTAATGAGTACAGCAGTTGCCAAACCACTTGGATAAGTTAACTTCAAGTCCACTATCATAATCTGAAGCATGAAAATTCCACAACCAGTCTCAAAGAATTGTCATGAGAAGTTGAACAACAGCAAAAGAGTATACGAAACAATGTCATACCTTCCTGAGAGGAATCAAGACGAAAAGGCCAACGAAACAAACTAGGAAAAGGAAGCCAGTCATCCAACCAATCCCTGGTTCCTTCACAGCACTTGCAGAGTTTCCTTCACTGTGAATCCCTGATAACTCATATGTTGTCTTGTTCAACCCCAATAGATAAGAACCAAATCCACCTGCATGTTTAAGAAATATTAATGGAAAGGCGAGCCTAAAGTTATATAATAAGAAAAAAGAATTGTACTAACAACTGAAACACTCTTCAAATTACCGGAAACAGCAATACTATAACATGCAACTGCAGATGTCTGTATCATGGTGTTCTCTTGCCTAGTGAAGGGTTTTGATACATATCCAACTCTCGAAAGCAGGTTTGTCCACGTTCTGATGAACACAAAGGCAAGAAGAGCAGCAGACACATTGAGATTAGGAGTAATGCCAGTTGTGAGGTTTAGCTTCATTGCTATCACACTGTACACCATTCCAATCAATATGCTTGCAATGACTCCCCTTACTGTCAACTGCTTGGTCCATGGCTCAATGCTCCCCGTTAACCCCTCAGATTCGAGTGCCTCTTCATCCATGTCCTCTCTCTCGATCTCTTTCTTTTCTCTTGCTTCCAAGTCCATGTCCATGGCTTTCACTTTTGCTACTATCTTCACTTTGTATACTATTTTGGTGTAGCTTATTTGTTAAGCTACAGAGAAAACTACAGTGGAAAATGAAAATTACTAGAAGGGTGCCAGCCTTTTCTTCTTGGTTATTGTTGGCTTCCTGAATATATAGCCTACAAAACTCTTCAAATAATGGAGATTTTATCGTCTTCTATGTCCTGTCACTAGTCTATATGATCATAAAAACACACAATACATCTTATAGCTGAAAATTCCACCTAGTAGTGAATATATCTCAGATATGATCTACATTGTCTGTATGCCATCCACTTGCAAAAGCAAAATATAGACTTTATCATTTTGATTTACTGAAGTTTTAAGAGGCATGAACCAAGCAGAAGGTACTGCAATGGATGACCTACACAATGTAGTGGCTTCTGTTAAGATTTTATGTCCAACTTGTGTCCAAGTTGTAACAATTTGTTCAGTTCAATAAGTTACCATTTCATCAAAAAAAGAATGCATACACTATGTTTATCATAGTTCTAATTACTTGTTCAAGATTGGGATACCTCAGAGGCATTGGCTGACCTTATCATTGACCTTTCTTCTCTTCCGCAAAGTGGCTATGATGAATTATTGATCATTATTTCTATACAGATTTTTTTTCTTTGATATTGAAGTGGTGAAATTGGACCCTAGGGGACCTATCAATCCCATTTGAGTAGATAATGATAGATGCAGAAGAAAAAAGAGCACTGGTCCTTTGATTCTAGAGATTCTCTAGTGTTTGCTCTCTACTTTCTGGTATATTTCTTTTAAGTTTGCTTGGTTCTAATGTATGTAGTAGAAGAAATGTAGATTCCATCTAGAACTTCTCCTTCCATCTATATCCAGAAATAAACATTTCCATCTAGTTTTGATGAATTCTGGATTCGATCTCTTAAACCATACTGGGAATGTCCGATTAATTTTAAGAGATAAAGAGAAATTTGGGGCCTAAGATGTGGAGACCTTAATCATGTGGTATGTTATGTAATTATTATGATTGCACATTATATAAATTCTTACATGACAATCATAATATCCTATATAATCATATATATCACAATTAAATTCAATGCTAGCTATTAATTAGAATAAGATTAATGTAATCAATTTAATTTGATATTTTCATAGCCGCGCCCTCCTTTCATCTGTTAAGGAAAAAAACTTCGTTCATACATTGAAGATTAAATGTTTATAAAATTAAAAAGATTTTAATTAAATTTTACTATTTCGGTTTCTTCTCCTTCTCATTTTTTTTCCTACGAGAGTAATGTGACTCCAAGTACACTTAAATTTCTTTCAAATCTTATTATTTTTATTTTACAGCTCTACTGTAAGAATTCTTTTTCTTTCTTAATTTCTTTCTTTCTTTTTGTTTGTCCGATAGGATACATTCATTCTTTTTTGCTTCTTGTAAAACTTTGGAGTTATTCTCACATATACTTCTAACGTTAATGTGCATGATAACATTTTTTTTTGTTTTATACTTCATAGTTATTGAATGATAATGATAAAGAAATAAAAAAAAACTATTTAAAATTTAAAAGAGGTACAAAATTGATGTGGAAAGTGTTTAATGATATTTTTGGGAAGGAATATTTAATGTTCTTAATAAATTAATATATTTTTAATTTAAAATGTGTGACACGTCATAACACATAATATTGTAGCCTCCACCTCATAGGTCCAAAGGAGGCCTCCTATCATTTCCCTACTTTTAAATGGGAGATTGAATTGGAAATTCTAGCATATATATGCATAATTCACTCACGGATATTTCGACAAACTTGTTCTTATATGTAACATGCAGCCTATTATAAAGTATAAACCCACGATTTTGATCCTTCAACAAACTCAGTACTCAGTAGCCTTTCGTCTAGTGTACGTTAAACAAGTCAGGATAAGATATCTATGAAATACATCAAAGGCATTCATCCAAACATTGCTTGTGTTTTTCTCCTTCTTCTTCTTAAAAATCAATCATGCATTGTCGAAAAAAGAAATGGACAGGAATAAGAATCGAAGCTTAAAACCAAGTTAATTAGATGACTGCAGAGAACAAGTCAATGAGAGTGAGCGGCGCGCTAGCCCTGCTAGCTTGTCCTCTTTCTATAAAAGCAATAGCAATGGCCATGAGGTCACCCGCCCCCTTCACTCAACTCAACGCAGCTGTCGTTTTTGGAACCTTGCACTCATCCTTGCATGTGGATTTGACACCAGATCGAGATACATGATGGAACGTTAACTGATTGAAACCTCAGACTAAGCTTCAATAGTGCTCGGGATTATTTAGAGTAGTAGTCCTTGTTTGATTGGTTTGGAAGCTCTGGAATTTCAATCCGGATATGCGGTGTATTTATATAAATAATCTCGCTACCTCAGCTAGCTGTGAAATTATAGTTCCAGCGTATGTTTCAAGACTTTCCTAGGAACGTCAGGAAAAAGTAAGAAATTTATATTACACTAGGTACCAAACCAAAATGACTATGTTACAGAGTTGAACTCTTTTCCGGGAGTGGATTCTAATTAATAATATAGACCAAAATAATAATATCTTAGGCAATGGAAAAACCAGGTAACCCCCAAATTATATATAGACCACTCACTGTGCCAAAGTTTGGCTTCACTTTTTACACATGCATGCTCAAGTTAATTCGAATGATAGATATCACAATCTTAGTGGAGCAATGAGCTATCTTACCTTGATCTTTATGAATAGACGTGGGATTGCCAAGTCAATCATCTTGTTTTTTCTCTTTGGTTCTCCCCAAATGCATGCTGATCATCACTTCTCCTTGAGCTAGACTTTTGCTGGTAATCTAGTAGGTTGGTACAGAATAAATGGCACAATGGTCCCGTGGCCTTTTTTCTTTTTTTTCCCATGGATGTGATGGAGCTGCATTCTGCACCACTCTTGTCGGGAGGCTTTGCTATAACAGAAAGCAAAAGAAGTTGTGGAAGTGGGGTTCTTCCAGATAAACCACAGCCATCAACCCGAGTGCGAAGAAAACCTAGAGACTTGTGTTGGGCACAAGCTTCTTTTCGCGACACAATTACCTATCTTTGGATTCTTTGGTACCTAGTTAGTTGTGAGTATGATCCATCTTTGATATATTACTTCATTGGGCTTTTGGGCCACTAAAGACTGAGGAGCAACAAACACTCTGGGCCTTATATTGCAAAGACACAGAGGCAATTAGAGCATCTCCAGCAGTATTATTCAATTTTTTCTTATTTTGTGTAAAAATATACCTCAAAGTCATTTTAGTTACAAATTTTTGTACTTTTGCTCCAACAACAAAACCTTAAAATTTAGTTATATTTGAATAAATGTTAAGTTTTGATTGGTTGATCAATATAATTTATTAAGTATATTTAGAAATTAAATGCATTTGTAACATAAAAGGAAACAATTTATTACAATGTTAGCTATTATGATTACCTATATTCTTTTATTTTTGGTATAGAAATAAGGGATTAAATTGCATTATTTAGGGATTTCCTATTATAGAGAATGTGATATAGGAGTTGCTGGAGTCTAAATCTTGTTAAAACACCAATAATATTGAATAAATAGATGTTTAGGGGATCTGCTAGAGTTACTCTTAGGGCAGTTAGACTACGCACCAAAATTGTACATCAATACATCCTGCATCAATTTTTTATTTTAGAATTTGTTTATCCTAGAATAAATTGTTTGGTTTAAAAATTTTGCTTTTAAATTTTTTTTCATCACTGTTTTTTCCCACTCGGAAAAAGTGCCAAAAGAATATCACAGAGCAATTTTATTTTTTTTACAGAATATCACAAAGCGAATTGAGAGTTGGCTTCCCTAAAACCAAGTCCAAGTTTTGTCCCCATTCATTCCATCCACCTCCCCAACTCACCAATACAACCCACAAAACCACATCGCACCGTCCATTGCTCATACTTGTACTCATCTAACGGTCCAAAATACCGTATACAAACACCGCGTGGTCTGCGATTCCAGTTGGCCTAAACAACCAAACCGCAGCACGTAGATTTCTGAGGCGGCAGCTTCTAGTCCTTTTGTCCACGTCGGCATCATAAACCATGTGCCTCCCAGCCCCCAGAAAAACCCCAAACAATTTCTCTCTCATATACATATATATACCCGCCTCCCTAATCCCACATTTTCCTAAATCAAATCAAAAATCAATCTCTCACTACTTAGTTTCATCTGCATCAACTCATTTGGGTCGGGTCATCAGTCAGAGCTTTCATCGACAATTCGAGATGTGTAGGTCGACAGACTACATGGGCTTCCAGACGAGGCGAGACACGCTAAAGATTCAAGCCTTCTTTCTCCGGTTTTTGGGTCTGGATTCCGGCAAGCCTTTACCGGAATCCATCACGCTCTCGTATCTTCCCCGGATCAACGGCACCGCGCTGGAGATATCCGGGTCGAAGATCCGACCCGACTCGCCGGCGTTCGTGACGCTCTACCGCGCTGTGAGCGCGAAGGTGAGGAAAGGCGAGGCGGTGTACGGGTCACGGGAGGCGGTTCGGGCCGGGGACGGGGTCCGGTTCGAGGCGTATCTAAGGGAGGAGAAGGTCCTGAAGGGGGTTTTCAGGAAAGACGAAGGGCAGGATTGGAAATTGGAGTGCAAGTGCGTGCTGGAGAGTAGTGACACGGCGGCGGCGGAGGTGAAAGAGGCCGAGGTCTGCGTCGCCGTGGAGGGACACGTGGCGATGAGCGAGAGGGTTGCGGTGGTGGTTAAAAAAAGGCGGGGAAGTAGTAAGTGTGGGTTTCATCCGCTGGAGGAGATTCCAGAGGTGGACGATGAATCGGACGGTGGGTATTGTTGTATATGTGGAGAAATGGACGGTGGAGGTGGAGTTTGGGAAGAGGATGGTGACGTGGAGGAAGGAGAAGAAGAAGACGAGGAGGAGGTGGAGGTGGAGGAGGAGTTGGAGATGGATGTGGAGGGAGTGAGGTGGGCCGTGGATGTGGGCTTTTGGGTTATGTGCTTGGGTGTGGGCTACCTAGTTTCTAAAGCCTCGTCCAAAACATTGAGACGCAGGAGATTATTCTGAGAGGCTCAAAACTGATCCTGCTTTTAAATTTTGTTCTTTGCAATTTTGACACCAAAGAAATGTACATGATAATGCTGAGATAGATTTAATAGTTTATGTCCAAATTACAGCCTTCATTATTAAGATCTAAGTATTCTACTAATGATTTGCATCCTTGAATAAGGATGACTTAGTTGAATGAATCATCGCCTATGTTTTGTAATCTAACAAAGATTTTTTTAAAATGTAGATGGAAGCATCGTGAAGTTGTCCAAGTATTAAACGCTAGTTAGGAGATGAAAGGAGACAGTTTAGAGGTATAGGCAGAAAACAGACTTCTAGGACCGCATAGGGTTCTTAAGTAAATTAGGTAAATTATGTTTATCTTGAATTTAAGACAATTTTAAGTCGATGAGTTATGGTGCAGTGATAGATAACGGATAACGTCTATTAAACTAAAGTCTAAAATCGTTTATTAAACTAAAGGGTGGACACTGAACTACCTTATCTAGTCAGAAGTTTGACGACTACACTGAGTTGAACGATCAATAATCTACTTCTTTGGGTAAGCATGAGGATGTACTCTTATTGATCTTTAGTTCGTACCTCGTAAGAAGAAGAAGAAGAAGAAGAAGAAGAAGAAGAAGAAAATCTGAATCTCAAGTAAGCCATAAACCAGTTTGTTCTGATATTTTTCTCACCTTTTTGTGAGAGTACCAATTAGGCAATTACCCACCAAAATACGGACATCTCAGCCGCGCTTCCGAAAAGGCAACGACGTGGTCACAGCCGTCGATTATAACGACCCGTGCACGTGCCCTTTCATCACCTCGACACGTCAGCATCCATCATAGTGAAAAATTCACAAGCCAAGCCCAGTTGTGTTTTGAGTTTCTCTCATTTATTTTTCTAAAGCGCTACTCATGGCGGTCAACGCGTCGATATAATTATCATCGAAACGCAGCGCCTAAAGCCTCAAAACGCAGCAGACCAACACACACAAGTCCATGGGTAGGATGGGTGCTAATCCGAGAACTTACTCGGCCAATCCCGGCGATTACAAGCTTCTAGAAGAAGTCGGATACGGCGCCAGCGCCACCGTATACAGAGCGATCTATCTCCCTTTCAATGAAGTCATCGCCGTCAAGTGTTTGGATCTTGATCGCTGCAATAACAATTTTGTGAGTAATAATATCATGTTTTAGTCTCTAATAGTCTCTATTTTTGCTCCGTCGTCGTCGGCGGCGAAGATTGGGGATTGGAATTTGTGAATGATTTGATGTTTGATTGATTGCTTTGATTTGTAGTTGGGTTCGCTATTGGATTCGTAGATCAGATGATGTAAAGTTTACTATTGTTCACTTGTTCCACTGATTTCGGATACTTGATGTGTTGAAATGTTTATGTTTGCAGGATGACATACGCAGAGAGACGCAGACAATGCACTTGATAGATCATCCGAATGTGGTGAGGTCATATTGTTCATTTGTGGTGGAACGAAACCTGTGGGTTGTTATGCCGTTTATGGCTGAGGGTTCGTGTTTGCACCTAATGAAAATTGCGTATCCGGATGGGTTCGAGGAGGCTGCAATAGGTTCTGTGTTGAAGGAAACTCTTAAGGCTTTGGATTACCTTCATAAACAAGGGCATATTCATCGAGATGTGAAGGTCTGTTGATTTGATGCTATCCATTTTTGTGCTCTTTGCATATCTGTGCTCATTAGAATTCGGAGCTTAATTGTTGTTTTTTTTTTAAAATAAAATTTGAATGCAGGCTGGGAACATATTACTTGATACTAATGGAATGGTGAAGCTTGCTGACTTTGGTGTTTCAGCTTGCATGTTCGATGCAGGTGATAGACAACGGTCAAGAAATACTTTCGTAGGAACACCATGCTGGTAAGTTTCAAAGGCACACCAATAACTACTGAATTCCCTGTTTGTTGCCGCTACATATTTGAGACTCAGAAATGGTTTATTTATTTATTTATTTTCAGGATGGCACCAGAGGTACTGCAACCAGGAAATGGATACAATTCTAAGTGAGTTCTTTTTCGTGCTGAAACTTAAAATTAGTTATATGAAGGAGAAAATTGTTCATCTAAAATTTTCTGTTACCACACCACTGCCACACATACATAGACAACAAGTAGATTATCAAATCTATGCGAAATGAAGAGGGACTAGATCAGTAAATAGGTGTTCTTGCACAGGATAGATAATAAATAGTTATGAAGCCCAAGTAAGAGGCTAGTGATGTAGGAGCAATAGATGAATAGATAAGATATTAGAGAGACAATTAGGGATTTAGAAGTGAAAGTGACAGACTAGGGAGACAACAAGAATAACCAGAGGAGTAGGAGCAAGATTACTATTCTTTATCACTCAATATATCTACCAACTATTACAATGCCTCTAGTTACCATAGATTATAAGATAATAATTGAACAACTAGGATATATGATTCCTAATAATAATATGGGTATTATGAATATCTAACAGTATCCCTTTTCTAAGAAAACCATAGATATAGTACTCTTTGTATTCTTCATCACTAGGCCTTTTTATTGCCACATATTCAAATCCCTTATCATAACAAGTAGTCACATTTTCTTGGCTCCCTGGTGCTCCTGACTGATGGGTGTGGAGCAAATGATAACTTTTTGTTTGTAGATCATACTTATATAGTGTCTTTGCTTAGAACTTGTTCTTTTGGGTTCAGGGCGGACATTTGGTCATTTGGTATAACGGCACTGGAGTTGGCACATGGTCATGCTCCATTTTCTAAATATCCTCCCATGAAGGTAATTCTGCTGCAAATGATTGAACTAGAATGTGTACAATACCAATGTAGCATCAGTAGAACTTCTGACGCACCAAACTGTTTGTTTTGTCTCATAGGTTCTCCTCATGACTATACAAAATGCCCCACCTGGACTTGATTATGATCGCGATAAGAAGTTCTCCAAGGTACTGTTTTTCTTTCTAGACAGTGAAATTGAAGGATGATTGTGTCCAAGGCATATATAAGTAGATTGTAGGATTGCTATGGTAACAGACTCACAGGTTTCAACTGTAGTCTCTTTCTTCTGTTGCAATTCTCTTCCTGAATTATATTCTAATTAGAGGATTTCCAGTTGTTATCAGTCTTTTAAAGAAATGGTTGCAATGTGTCTGGTAAAAGATCAAACAAAGAGACCTACAGCAGAAAAATTGTTAAAACACTCATTTTTCAAGACCGCAAAACCTCCGGAGCTCTCTCTTAAGAAATTATTTACAGACCTGCCTCCACTTTGGAATCGTGTAAAAGCCCTCCAGGTTAGTCGTCATACTGTTTTTTTTAATCATTTTCCTGCTTTCATATGTGCTAGTTGACTTATTCTATGAAGCCCTGAAACATTGGAATTATTCAGCTTAAAGATGCAGCACAACTGGCTTTGAAGAAAATGCCTTCAGCCGAGCAAGAGGCAATGTCAATGGTCTGAACCTTGCTATATGAACTTTATAAAGAATGTATATGGTAATGTATTTTCTCCCAATTTGTGGCATCTTATTTTCTTCTCTGATCAGAGTGAGTACCAGCGAGGTGTTAGCGCTTGGAATTTTGATGTCGAGGATTTAAAAGCTCAGGCAGCCATGGTATGCTACAGTTGTCACATAGGAAATACTGTCATTTTCTTTAAAAGGTGCTATTTTCTGTGGTATTTTCTTCTTTCTTGAATCTAAATCTATACTTTTCCTTTTTTTGCTAGGTGCGAGATGATGATGATTATGATGATTTTACTGAAATGATCGATGATGACGAAAAATTAAAATCCGTTGCTAGCTATAAGGTGACAATTCGTTTTAATTATGATACGTTTCTAACTCTACACGTCAAGTCAAGCAAAGCTCAAGTTTCAAATCAAGTTGGCTTTTCCATCTTTGTAATCACATTTGCACACATGGTGTCATGTTGGTTCTAACAGGTTGAAGCTGAATGGCAATCCAGTTTGAGGAAGTTGAATGAAAACAATGAACCACCTTGGACTGATCTGAAAAGTGAAGTAAACGGTGATGACTCACAACAGGTTGGTTCCATGAATGGAAAGGGCAAGCTTCTTGAAAGTGATTTATTGGAGTCTGGCAATCAACAGAGGGCAGACTGGAAGAAAAATGGATCAAGCTCTGAGGCAACAGCGTCTACATCAGAAACAGATATGGTGCAGAGCAAGTCTAGAGTTGCAAGTGTGAAAAGTCGTCAAACGCAGAGCGGCCCACTCACACCTGGTGGTGTGCTCAATCATTCTTTATCAGACAGGGGACTGATTTTTGAAAGGTTTGTCATCTCTCTCTCTCTCTCTCTCTCTCTCTCTCCGTATGATTGGGAGATGATCTTTTGTATATTATTCATAGGATTGAGAATGAAAATCAATCAGCGGTTGAGAAAGCTAAATGTGAAGTACGGCGCACTCCTAGCTTTAGTGGTCCATTGATGCTTCCTAACCGTGCTTCAGCAAATAGTTTATCAGCTCCTATAAAATCTTCAGGAGGTAATGAGGATACTCATTGTGCTTAAAATTAGAAATCAGCTACTTATACTTCTATGATTACAATGTGCTTGAAATATTTGTAGTATTAAGTTTCTTATCTAAAATAGGTTTTAGAGATTCTTTGGACGAGAAGTCAAAGGCTAATTTGGTGCAAATCAAAGGGCGGTTCTCAGTGACATCAGAAAACTTAGATCTTGTAAAGGTGAGGCTTCATTCTCATGCTAAGCATATTCAACTTTTCACAATCACTAACTCACAAAAATTGCCATAGGATATTCCATCAAGTACAGTACCTCGTCGATCTTCACAGGTGGGTAGCTAGCATTCGCTAAACTCTCCACCAAGTAAATCTGTTTAGTTTAATTTATGTTCTGTTTTCTTATTTTAGGCATCACCTCTTAGAAAGTCTGCAAGCGTCGGGGATTGGGTTTTTGAATCTAGGCAAATGGTTGGTTTCATAATCTTTCTCTCTCTCTCCCTCCCTCTACAACGAAATTTTCGTTGAAAAAAAAAAACTTGCATGAGTGTTTAATAGCACTGTTAGATTTATATCCAATGGTTGGTGAGCATGATTCTGTGTTCATTAACTGGGAATTCGAAAATGTCTGTATATAAACAGTCATTTCCAATGCCATAAGACTCTTTCCCCTATTTCACTATTTCTTTCTGATATATTTTGTGACTTTCTAGCTTCTATTACTGTAACTTGAAGGAATTTGTCACCAATTGTACTCTGCTAGCTTGAAATTTCAGCTGTCTTTGCATTACTGTAATTTCATTTATTTTCCAGCCGGTAAATTCTTCTCCCAAGGAGTTGAACAACAGCAACGTCCCTGCATCACTTCTCCTCCCTCACCTTCAGAATCTTTTTCAGCAGACATCAATCCAACAGGTAAATTGCAAATGTGGTGCGACATAGATATAGGGTATTCGGCTTGAAAAGTTTGTTCTGAAGCTACACATTTCTTTGTTGTAAAGCTAAACATTAGTTTGTTCTACTTTTCTACTTAATTTACAGGATATTATTGCAAATTTGTTGAGTAGCTTGCAATCAGCTGAGTTAGTAGAGGGTGAGTAGAATATAATCCAATTCATGTGATAAGAGTATTAAAACACCATTTATTAAGATATCAATCTTGTTTCAGCTACTCAAAATGGAAAGCTGCCCCCACTGCCCCGCAGTTCTGAGAACAATGGATATGTAAGCTTGTTTTATTTTGTCATAGATTGTTGTCTAAAAAAATTTATCATGAACATGGGTGCAACCGTACAAATAGACATATCTTCACATTCAGTTGGACTTTTTAAATGATAGACTACTGGACTGGTCATTTGAAAGATTGAAGACTTCTAGTAAGTATGAGTAAAAATAAATCTCACAGCCATTGAGTGAAATATACATTTTAGATTTATATTTCTTCTTCTTTTTTTCATACAAGACGGGTGAAATGCAATGTAAATATATAATCATCATTCATTACTTTCAGAGTTCTGGACTATGTTATGTTCTCTAACTTGTTCAATCAACAGGTTGAAGCTGTAGTTTCTGAGAGGGAGAGGTTTCTGCTCCTGAAGGTCTCAGAGCTTCAATCAAGGTCAGTCATCAAAACCCATACTGAATATATGCAAGTCCTTGTACATTTTTATGTTTTCATATACATTCATCTTATGATCTCTCTTTACAGGATGAACAACTTGAATGATGAACTGACGGCTGAAAAGATGAGACACATTCAAGTGAGTTGCTCAACGGATTATAGTTACAAACTTACAATAGTCCTGCCCTTACCTGTTGCGTGAACAAGAAAGCATTTCTTTAAAACTTCATAGATAATTGAAGAAGTACAACATTTCCAGCTGGCATGCATAGCTGCTAGTTTGATTTCTATTTGTACCTTCACTAATGACTTGGGTACTTGTTGACAGTTGCAACAACAGCTAAATGCTGCATCTGGCCAAGAAGAAAATGAGGCCAGAAGTTTATAGGTGTGGGTGCCTGAAAACCCAAAACTTGTGATTAGTGTAAAGTGGATTCACCATGTACATCTGAGCAAGAGCTGTAAATTGAGCTGAATCTGTTCTCCAACTTTTTTTTTCCATGGCGAATGGGAATTGTGTATGGGTGTGATAGAAGCAGATACATGCAGATTGCGTAGGAGTAGCACCAATGTTCCTAGATCTCTTCTCGACTCGTCTGCCACTGTATCTAATAAGTTCCAGTTCCCTTGAGGATTTCAGCTACTTGAGGTGAGGAATAAGTGAGTTTATGGATTCATCAAGATGCGGCCGGTCTTTTCAAAATTGTGAGACAGGTCTTTCCTTTGCGGTGATCCAACTCCGGGCTGGCAAGATTTGTTTCCATGAGACACAACCTCAAGGCCAGACTGAAAAGGAAGAAGCTATATATACGATATAGGGGTTGTTACCATACATTATTTAAATAATTTTGAGCCATTATCGGATCATTAATTATCCCCGAAACAGGATTAGTGAGCTTGTATATGATCGCGATAGAAAGATTGCTGTTTATTACTTCACTTGTACTATGTGTTCGTCCTCTGGACCCTTTGAATATTATTCGGGAAGCTTTATATGTCCAGATCAATTTATGGTACGTGCGCCTATGTGTAAACCTCGAAATCAAATTTTTTGACAAAGTATCGATCAAATATTATGTAAGCAATTTATCATGTGAGGTGGTCGGTGAATTTGAATCTGATTTACGGTAAAATTGATTTATCATGTTAGTTCCGACGAATATAAATTTGATTTTTCATGAATGTAAATGTATTAAGAAATGAACAAAAATCACAAAAAAATCTGGTCTCTGTTCCCAAAAGGCGCGAGACACGATAGGGTCGATAGCGTAGTTAGATTAACAGTGAGGAGAGAAGCATGTAAGCCAAAGCCGAAGTCATGGTCTCAATCCACTTCTGCAACGCTCTTAAACCCTCGCTGCTTCCTCCTCCTCATCTCTCCTCCGCCTTTAAACCCTCCTCTTCTTCACTCCTCAACCAAAGAAAGATCGCCAAACACGCGACTTTCAGAGCTGACTTCTCCCACGACGCGCCCGTCGCCGCCGCCATCGGCGCGTGCATGCTCTCATCGCTTGTGCTTCCGCCGGCCACTGCTCCCGAAGATGATCCTGATGTTGGCTCCGGTATTGATTCCTCCGATACCAGGTTTGCGGTTATGGGGGTTGTTAGCTTCATTCCCTACTTCAATTGGCTGGTAAAACAAAAACTCAAACCCTTTCTTTTTACCATTTTGCTTTGGTAACACTGTTAGAAGTTATTTTGATTCTGATTTATTATTGGTGTTTTGTGATTTGTGTAGAGTTGGGTTTTTGCTTGGCTGGATACTGGGAAGAGTCGCTATGCGGTTTATGCACTTGTGTATTTGACGCCCTACATCAGGTTCTTTCATTCTCAACCACCTTATGCTTGTTGGTTTCGGATTTTGGGAACATTGTGTAAGATTTTGTGAGGTTCTGATTTGAAATGGTGGGATGCTGAGTAGTGATGTGTAGAAGACCTTTTTTGGGTTTGGGAACTTGAACTGTGGATATTCTAATGTAAGGTGTTTTCTCATGGTTTATTAGTTCAAATTTGTCGTTGTCTCCTGAGGATAGCTGGCTGCCCATTGCTAGCATTGTATTCTGCATTATTCATGTCCAGGTACAATTTTGATACTCAGTTTAACCTGTATAATTTGTTGGCGTCCAATAGTGTATCTTCTAAGTCTAACGGAAACTAGCTTGACACAGAGTGTAAATTGAATTTTGTTGATAATGAGTATTCATACCTAGAAATGAAGGATGTATATTTGTAAGCTAAATGAAGAATCTATAGAAGCCCTTGTTAGAGTAATTTTTTTCTTGCTCGCAAGTTGTCGGGCCTTCATTTTGGCTATGTTTTGTTCATTGTTTCATAGCCCATCATTTTGGCTATGTTCATGAGATTCTACATCTTTCACCCTGCAGCTGGAAGCAAGTATTAAAAATGGAGATATTCAGGGCTTTCAGTTCTTTAATGAAGCTGCAAAGCAAATTTCATCTTTTAATAAAGGAAGAGACTATGTAGATGGGCATCAAGGAGCCTCAAAGGAGGTAATGATGACTGCCTAGAAGTTTCAATATATGCTAGGTAGATATAATGTCCTTGTCTCAGAGGTTTTTCGATGTTTGCTGAAGGGAAAGGAAAGAGAGAATAAGAACCTGCCATTTGGCGAAGAACAGTCAATTAACGAGATCGATGGTTGGAGACCTCCTAAGAGGCCCTTTCAAGATCGTGAATACTTGAATGAAAATGGGGATGACGATGAAAGTAGGAAACTCTAGAAGGTCAGAATTATGTGCAAGCAATTTAAAGCTTTGAGAGGAAGCAATAGATATTTCATGTATCAAATGTAGTCTGATATGATTAGCTGCATTTCAGCTCAGCAAATGATGATGATTCGGTTAGAATATAGAATTGAGTGACACCCCTTTGAGATGAATTGAATACAGTATGAAATCCTTATACCATGTTGCACAAATTAGGTGGTTAACTTACGCGACCAATTGTATGCACTGTAGTTGCTTGGAAATCAGAACATACTGTTTTCTTCTGGTATTTTGTGCTTGAATGTGGAAAGCTAAATTGATTAAGATCAGTAAGGAATAACATCTTGCAACTGTGATGTACAAAGTATTGTGTTTCTGATAAGTACCAACACCTAAGCTTAAACTGTGAAGATCATCTTGCATTGGTTCTTGGAACAGATTTCTTGATAGGGAAAGGACTTAGAAGCCTTGTCTTAAACAAAAAATCTAGAGCAACAGCAGCAGAAAGAAACACAAAAAGATTTTCAGACACATACACTGCACCATCAAAAGCATGAGACACCAAGCTATCGGTGTTCAGTTCCAGAGGGTTTCCACCATCCAGCATAGCCAGACCTGCAAACCAATTCAATCTCATTTCAATCCCAAAATCATTTAAAGTAGTACAGCCATGAACATTTCAAGAAGAACTCTGAGTTAGTACCTTTGACAACCCCAAAAGCTGCAGGTGCTCCTGTCTTAAGATGACTATTGTCCAAGTCTCTTCTTATAGCATATCGAAATGTCACTCCGAATAATGCACAGCTGATGAAGGTGATTGCGAGGGGTTGTACCAGATCGAAAATGTTGCTCACTTGAGTGTAGGAGAAGGGCAATGCAGCTACCGTGCCAACAAGGGCAGCAACCGAAGCCGCTTTGATGGACTCCAACTTCTCTTGATCCTTGTCAATTTCCCCATTTTCGGTCTCTTCTAATCGATCCTCCCCAGTTTGAGTGAGGGATCGTTTGGCTTCTTCCACCATGGATTTGGCTTCTGATATCTCCCTTTGACATTCTTCAATCTTTAACACACAGGCAAATGTGTAAGCAACAACAAGCTATACCATGTCAAATATCAAAACCTAAAAATTGAAATGGGAAGTGAAAAGAGTGTGAACCTCAGAAGCTCTGGTTTCGAGTTTGTTGATGTAGTCCCTCGCAAGCTTGGCCTCAATTTCCTGTCTTTCAATCTCAGCGAGGTCTCTCTTGGCTTTCTCTACCCTCTTGGAGGCTTCGACCAAACCATCAAGCAAGACCCTGTTCTCTTGTTTGTTGAGTAGCTCCTCTACTTGCTCGCCCACAATGCCACCCAGTGAGTCATTGAAGCCACCGCTGTTGCCGGCCGTGCATTTCACGACGAGGAGGGCCCGAGGATGAGGAGGAGCTCTGTGGAAGATTCTGGAGGAGATGACGAGGTTTCCGGCGGGGAAGAGAGATATGGGGTGTGTGGAGGGAACAAGATTGATGATGATAGTTGGGGGCATGGTGGTCACCGAGTGTTTGGACTTTGGAGGATTTGATTCTCTAGTGTTATCCTATCAAAAGTTTTTGCGTCAGGATATTAGTCATAATACTCCCTTTACAGTTTACATAGCTGCGTTCTGCAACTAATGTTTGAAACGACTTTGACGTTATATTCGCTAAATTTTAAAAATTATCAAAATAATATTCATAACTTTAAAATTGTATCAATGTATTGTTTCGAATCATTTTCTATCACATAATTGTTTGGGTCGTTGACGTGAAAATTTTTTTTATCAAAATTAAAGGAAAAAGACAATAATAGCCTGAATATTTTTTTAATTTTTTTTTCTTTTGTTTCTCTCTCCATCTCTCTCTCTAACCCAAAAATAATATCCTCCTCGTCCGACCAACTTTCTCTCCACTCCTCTGTTAGTAAAAAATAATACGCGAATTAAACGCCAAAAATACGTACATGTATAATTCAGTAGTTTTATATGAAAAAAATTCATAAAAAATTCGGCCAAATTTTTTAAAATTTTGTTAGAGGAAGAAAACTAGACAAATTTTTCACCGGGGACTTCGTCTTGCGCGGGCTCGGATGAAGAGATCTCTTGTGATGGAGTTGGTGGTGGCGCAGGACAACAAGTCGAGTCTGGCCGGGTTCTGGAATTCTCGTGGCTGGCATCAAGTTAGGCGAAGCAACTTCTGACTTGTTGGAGATCGTTGGAAGTTGAAGGCTGAGGCTGCTCGGTGTTGACAGTGCGAGGTCTTTGATGATTCTGGCGGTGGCTCGTCGAGATCAAGGATTGTGCAAAGGTCCTATAGTTCACCAAGAGCTGGCAGCGGTGACGACTTTGACGTCAAGTTGTTGGCGATGTCAAGTTGTTGGCTGCGCTTCAATCTACTTCTAGCGGTTGGGTTTGACGTGTATTCAATTTGGGCCGTTGTGCCTAAGGCTAGGGTTGTTGGGTGTGCTGGGATTTGGGACCCAGGTGGGCTATTCTCTGGGCCTATTGCATGTGGTGTGGTAATTTTATTGGTTTTAATGCTTATAGTTTATTCGCGTCTCATGTGGATCGCGAGATTCATTAGGGTTGACATGCCTACCACAAGTGCATGCTTAGGAGCATTGTTATCTCTACTTATCTATGATTCTCATGATCCTGATGTGATGCAAGTAAAGTTTAATGCTAGCAACTGTAATAGTGTAGCACATAATTTTGTTTATGACCGTGACATTCATCATGAATAGTTCACCTCCACTCCAGAGCATGTTTTGGATGCCACAGATTACGACCGTAGTCATAGTATTTAATAAAATTATCTTCCAATTCCTCCGGATGGTCGTTTTTCTCAACAACAACAAAAAACTAATTATACCATTGAGCACTGTTATGAGGCCTTACTAGAGGCCAAGATTTACGACTTTACATCTTATGTGGTATTACATGTCATTATATTAGTAATTCTTTGAATATTCGGAATGCCACATCACAATAACACAATACAATCTTATCATTTCCTATTTTAATTTTGATTTTTCATTTTGATGTATCAGTTTATGTAATCAATTTATTATACTCAAAATCAGAGTTAAACACTAATAGAATTCATTTATATTCTTGGAACAAAACCCATAAAACTGGAAGACTCATATCTCGTATACAGCAAGATATCTCATATCTCGTATATATCAAGTTTTTGCAAATCTGCATTCTACGCATACAACAAGGTACATTCAATTTGAACGTTGTTTGATCATAACTTCATAAGCTAGCTTCGTTATCATGATATATCACACACCAAACAAGCATACAAATCTTCTACACTATTTATTGTTTGGCTATATTTAAGCTTATGCTCTTTGTCAATTTGGTTTAAAGAAAAGCAGTAGCCAAAACTTTTGATCAATCTGAACCTTAGTTTCACGGGTTCGTACAATCGAGAAACCCAGTAGATACTCTAGTAATTAGTTAATCTAATGCCCGAGTAAAATACATCACTACAACCACAACTAATTAGCTAACCTCAGTTCATGGGTTCGTCAGTTTCATTTCCTTATTTTTTTTCCGTTAATCTGGATTCGTCTTTTTCTCATTGTTATTATTAATCTAATGTAATATTAGACAATTTTTCTACCCCTTAGATTACACAAGATATGATTGACATTTGCTTATTCTAATGTGGCAATATAAATATAAGTGAATTAAGCAATATACTTATGTAGAATTGCTACATAAACTATAAAGTCATAAATTTTGGCCTCTCGTAAGTCCCATTTATGAAATAATGAGTTCTCATCGCGGAGAAAATACGTATTACATGTTGATATTAATTTGGAAATTTTCAAAGCAATTCAAAGGGCCAGGCCGGCCAGCAGTGCAGATATTCGAACTTACTACTGTCATCAACTGCGGTAACGACACCATTACAAGACTCTTGAACGTGAACTCCACATTTCTTGAAAAAGAAGGAGGCCCCTTCAGTGGCAAATACGCAGTGAAACTTGATTCTGCAAATATAATGCAGTCCGGAGTCGACCCTAGACCGACTCTCTATATCCACCGCTGCCTTCAAGTTAACCGGTAACGGCACATACTGCAGCCATATGTTGTCGCTCTCTTCGGATAGTATATATGACGGGCAACATTTGAGTTCATGATCACCTACATGAACTTTATTGATGTGAATTTCGGCTTTGAGGTGCAGTTTCCATCCGGTCACTGTCTTCTGTCTCTCTCGGTCTCTAGTATAACGAAAAATGACACAGAAAGCCAATCCTGTGCTGTCCCATGTGCTATTTACAGGGACTTCAATTGAAAGTTCACATACAGGAACTAGTGCTCTAAGAAAATGAGCAGGAGGGAGGCCAAGCCAATACTCTGGACTCCTACTATGACTGAACCATTTTGGAACTTCACTTCCAGAAACTACAGCTCCAAACTCAAAGGATGCATAAGATTCCTTCATTAACATAACATATAAAGAAACTGTTACGATCATGATTCATGAATATAGCATTTTAATTAGGTATACTAAGTTAAAAAAGAAAAGAAAAAAGAAATAGAGAGGAGGCATATAGATAGATAGAGACCTGATTCATTTTAATCTTGTTCTTCACTGTCCGCTGGTAGTCCAGATCCTGAGTTAGTTTAACACAGTTTGATAAATTGATCCACTTAGCCCGGCAAAAAAAAGCTGACAATTCCGCAAACTTTTTCAATACTCCGCAATCCGATACGTCAACCCAAATCACACTTGCTGGGAGTTCTGAAAGTTCCTCAAGCCATGGGCAACCATTTAGGACAAGTTTCACCAAGTTGACAAAGTTCCTAATGCAAACAGGAATCCTGGAGAAATCACTTACTGATAAATCAAGTGTGGATATCTTTGACAGACAATCAGGTGTCATATGCGAATCAAATAGTTGTGATACAAAACTGGCTGACACTCCTCCCATTTGGACTTCCAAGAGGTTAGTAAAAGCGTAGCTACAATCTGCTGCACTATGTGACAGTTTAGAGTTGTGATGATCATCTTCGGGTCGACAAGCAACAAGCTTGTAGCACATGTCAAGACTAAGATACTTTAGACGTTGCAACTTATAAATGGTGTCCGGCAGGGTTGTCAACTCGCAGCAGTTATCCATATGTAACTCCTCAAGCCCACTGAGAAGTCCGATTGATTCAGGCAATTCCTTGATGTTACTTTGAGCGAGATATATAGCTCTTAAAGAGTCCATCTTTCCTTCTACCTCTGGAAAATATTTGAGCTTTCTGCAACAGGAAAGATCAATAGATTCCAGAGATGTCAGGTTGATTTTCCTTGGAAACAACTCAAGTGCAGAGCAATGTATAAGGCTCAGAGTAACAAGCTTCTTAAGGCGCCCAACAGATTCGTGAACCTCAACCAACTCTGAACACAAATCTAGATACAACATTCTTATACATGGCATTTTAGATACATCCGGGAATTTCCTTAGCAGCTTGCACCCTACTAAATTCATAACCTGCACACTCTGAGAGAGACCAAAGTAACTTCAGATTAATGAGCATGCAATACTTCCTTATAAAGATGATTAGGTTGCTTATATTGTATAAAGATCGATGAATAATATATGTAATGTATGTACCTCAAATCCATTCCCCAGATGTTTCAGGCGGCTGAAAGTCATGTGGAGCATAATAAGTTTCCTTGGAAGAAACTCTGATGGCAAAGATTGTAAGGGATATTCAGGCCAAGCCAGCAGCCTCAACTCGTTCGATAGATGATCGACATCTCCAAATACATAAGCGTTAACGTTTATAAAAAATCTAAGATTTTTCATCTCTTTGAAGCACTTGACACTCAAGCATATGGATTCACGATGGGGAAACTTCAGCATGATTCCTCTAACTTTCTTTGTTCCCTATAATAAAGTAGGACAATTGAATAGAGTTTTTTTGTAACAAAAACAAAAGGATTTGCCCTTCTATCTTCAAGATTAATTGAGGAATATATAATAGATTTTACTTACAGTATTTGTGGTTAGTACTTGCATAACATCGTTGTGAAACCATAATCTACTACGTTTGCCGGGTTCATGAGGTGATTCTTGTCGAACTATTTCTTTGCCCATCTCTTGTATCAAGTCATGCATCAAAATCTTGGCATCCGAGTCAATAGTTACGAGGGCCTTCTGTTGGAGAGTAGCAATATTATAGACAGGGTCGAGATCACAGCTTTCTAACATCTGCACTACATAGTTGCGAGGTTTGTCTTTGAAAAAACATGCAATGTCCAGAAATACTTCCTTGGCATTCTCTTCCAAAGCATCAAAACTTACTCTGAGAATTTTTTGAATTTCTTTATTAGGAATTCTTTTGTAACTCTCCAATGCATATAGCCATTCCTCTTTGCTGCTACCACATAGATTAGAGCCCAAGTTTATCAGAACCAATGGAAGACCTTGAGCAAACTGTACTGCAGGTTCTATCAGTTTTGTGTAATCCTCCTCCTCTCTGTAATCGTGTGGAGGTTCATTTGTTCCAAAGGCATACCAACTGAAGAGAGCAAGGGATTCACGATCATCTAATTTCTGGACCTCATATATTGAACTGACTCGATGAGCAGTTAGCAAATGCATATCTCTCGTCGTGATGATGATTCGACTACCTCCACCGAACCAATTCACTTCTCGAGCCAAGTTGTCTAATTGATTCAAACTATCCACGTCATCAAGAATGATGAGAGACTTTCGACGTCTCAATTTTTCCTTTAATATAGAGACTCCTCTATCAACTTGTGTAAACTTCAAGTTTGTGTCGCCTAGAATATCAAAGAGAAGAGTCTCTTGTAGTTGGACTAAACCTCCAGCAACCATCGCTTTTTCTCCGACGTCTCCCAAAAAACAAATACCTTCAAATCTATGTGCAATTGAATTGTAGACAGCTTTTGCAATGGTTGTCTTCCCTATTCCACCGCTCCCCCATATCCCTACCATGCGAACATCAGTTTCGTTATCAATATCTAAAAGCTCCATCATGCTGCTTACAGATGATTCCATTCCAACTGGATATTTTGCCACATCCAAATATGGACCCACGAGTGTTTTGGGTGAAATCTGCTTAACAATTTTGTTAATAAACTGAGCTTCAGACCTGAAAATTTGAGAGCGCGCGTTGTTGGAAATGGACTCTACATCATCTATACTAAACGGGATAAGTAATATTCAAATGAGACCCTATTTTAGTGAACTGCCAAGTATATATCTTCTTGCAGTGCTAGGAAACTCATTAGATTCTTTACCTGCTTAACATGAAGTCTAAAGTGATAAGTCTAATCTCATTCCAGTATATACACTTACAAAGAATCTTAGACTGCTTATGGCATGAGTTTCTGAGGTTGTGATCACTATATAAAGGAGAGGCTAGTCCCTATGTTCAATACGCGAAAAATTATAGTTATTAGTCTCATTCTGAAGCTAAGTATTGAGACGCATAAGGCGCATTTCCAGTCTGTTGTTCATAATATCGACGATCTTCTCCAACTATGGTTCTGAAGCCGATAGGTTTTAGACCTTGTTTAAGCTTCTGCTTATAAGAGTGTTCTTGTGTTCATGTGTTTGCGAAAATGATCAGATGTGTGTTGCATCATTAGTTTTAACATGAGTGTGTAAGAATATTAATTAGATAAATCGACATTGAGGAAGCTTGCCCTTGCCAGGTCTATTTTTTTTATCAATACTATTATTATAGAAAGAGTGTTTGTTTTCCCAAATTGCCTATTTCTTTCTTTTATGTCATTTTACTTTTGACAAAATTAAATAATCTAAGGTTATTCACTACCAGAAAATCACACTTAGACGACAAAACAAAATATCATCGACCAAGAGACAATTTCGTCGTCTACACTGACCTTAGATGACGAAAATTGATTTTCGTCGCCTAAGAAATGCCATAGACGATGAAACATTTATTTTCGTCGTCTAAAATCTGACTTAGATGACGAAAATCAGTTTTATTGTCTTAGTAGACCTACTTAGAAGACGGGAACAGAACTCGTCCTCTAAATTTACACTTGGACGATGAAATCTTAAATTCGTCATCTAAGAACATATCATAAACTTAAACCCTAAACCCTAAGCCTTAAACCCTTTCCCCTAAACCCGGAAAGTCTTAGGCGACGAAGCTCATTTTTCATCGTCTAAGTAGAGTTTCACAATCTGACCTCTAAGAGTACAACCATGTATACCATCTTAAAATATATATTTTTTCATCGAGGGGATAGAGTAAACAATTCTTGGATTGTGAGTGTCGACGGTTCGAAAATCGGAGTTAAGAAGATTTGTATATCAACGTTTCTGTTTCGTTGTTTTCGGTTTTATGGTTGATTACGTTGATCAAACTAGGGCTATGACTTCCGAATCGAAAACAAAAAAAAAAACTGAGGCGAAACCAAACCGTAATAAAAAAAACAAAACCAAATAAAAACCGAACCAAAATAAAAAAAAATCGAACCGAACCGAACCAGATAAATTCGGTTCAGTTTCGGTTTTCTAGTCAGAACCGAACCGAATATACCGAACCGATCTGATTTTTACAAAACGACGTTGTTTTGTGTTGTTTTTTGAGGTTATCCTAAGATGAAGTGTGTTTTGGTGCGTAGCCTCAGCCTCACTGAGTCACTTCCCCTCACAGTCTCACTCTCCCCTCAATTGTGACTCTCCCCTCAGTCCCAACAACGGCCTCACGCCTCACGCCCCCAGCCCTCCCAATAGCAGCTCGTCGTTTGATCAAGACTAAGTCGGATTCGGTTTCTCAATCCCGATTCCATCCATCGTTGTCTCTTTCGCACCCAATCAACTGAATCTGAGTTCCCAAAATCTTAGAAAACTCAGAGAGATAGAGAGAAAAGTACACATAGTCTTCGTCGGAGATCTGGTTTGGGACGTGACGGAGCATCGGCGTCACCACTCCGCCGTCACAACAGCTCGTCGAACTCGCCCTCAGCCCTCAGACATATCGAAATCCCTATCTTATCAAGTGACCAGATCGAAATCCCTAACTAGTTGTTTTTTTTTATTCGGTAGTTTAAGACTTTAAGGGGAAAGATTGAGATCGGTTTAAGAGAGCAAACACTGTGCTTTTGTATCTTGTAAGCTTGAGATCGATTTAAGCTTGAGATCGGAAATATTGAGATCGGTTTAAGGGAGCAAACAGTGGGAAAGATTGAGATCGGTTTAAGCTTCGACAACAAATACTAACCAGATAGAAATTCCCTTAAACTTGTCCAAGTATCTGTGTTTTTTGTATCTTGTAATTTACAAATTGAGATCAGTGAGTTGTGTAAATGTGTAGCTAAGTATTGTGTGTTGGGGTTTTTCTACACTTCAGTGTTTCTCTCTGTATATAAAGCCGCTCTTTCTCCCCTCCATCCTGTCTCACCCAAAAACTCTTCACAGTTACACTTCCCCCTAATACAAATCATTAGCCACAAATAGAGCTGACTTTCATCATGATCAAGCCCGATGGTGTACAGAGGTCAAAGGAGCCTGGTAATCATTCTTATTTAGCTTTTAATTACTTCTTCTTACGTACTGTTAATTTGGTAGCTTAAACCATGTAGAACTATTCGATTCATATATGGCCTTTTGTTTTCATTGTTTATAGATTTATAATTAGATCATAAGTTATATCTTGATAGTTAGTTATGCATATAGACTTTAATTTGTGGGAAATCTGAGGAAATATTATGCCTTTTTTGTTTTGGGGGACTGTATAATAATAACATAAATAATTTAAATATGAACTAGGACGGAAAATTCAATTTTCTTACATGTAGTTTGAATACAACTTATTTTGATCTAATATTGTGGTGCCTTATTGAACTTGGTGATTCAAATGTTTCAGGTTGGTGAGATTATCAACAGGTTTGAGAAGAAGGATTTCTCTTTGAAAGGTTATTATTACTGCCCTTTTTTTCTGTTGCAACTTTGACACTAAAGACTTTAGCTTCAGCATTTTTTTCCTATTTCCTGAAGAACTAACAGTGAAAATGAGGAACTTTAGATTTTTAATTGTACCTTGTAACACCTCTCACAACACCCTACATGTAACTGATGAGGACCGATTGCTTAAAGCCAATATTGAACTCGAGCGAAGAAAGTGAGAATGATGGACAAATTGAGAATGTCTTAGGAATGGAGTGTATTATGTGATTGGATTGTACTTTTATTTGAATGGACTGTAGACTATTTTGAACTTGTACTGTGGACCGTGAATTTTGGTTTATGTTTGTTGAAATTGTTGATGTTTGAAACTTTGAATTTGTTATGTGAATTTTCGGTAAGCATTTATTGTGGTTGAAAATTTTTAATGTGTGACTAGTTATATTTGGAAAGCATTGAATTATTTGTTGTAGTTTGATTCGATTAAAGTTCTTGAAAAATCTACTTCGAAACGAATAGAAAGCATTTATTTGTGACTAGTTATATTTGGAAAATTTTGAATTATTTGTTGTAGTTTGATTCGATTAAAGTTCTTGAAAAATCTACTTCGAAACGAATAGAAAGAAACGACAGTTTTTTACAATTTTTTTTTTTACAGTTTTATCATAATTTTTTCTAGGGAACAAAAAAACCGGAAAAATATTGAACCGAACTGAACTGGTTTCAATCGGTTTTTACAAAAAAATAGGATAACCGAACAAACCGATTAAAAAATTCAATTCAGTTTTCGGTTCGCGCTAAAAACTAAACCGAACGTACCGATTAACAGCTCTAGATCAAATCATTAACAAACTTCGTTTTGAATGAAAATTCATCTACTTACATATTATGTTATGATAAATATATCTAAGGGTTGTTTAGTCCAAATTCAATTTCGTTAATATTGATGTGTAGTGAATATAGACATATAAACACTTAAGTTATACAACATTAGTAGATATATGACAAGTTTTTAGTCTTAAATAAATTTTTTATGTCAAACTTTAATTAATTTATATTTAGTTGATAAATTAAGTTTTTACGACAAGACAAACACCCGTAATTTTGAAAATGGGTTTACGACTTATTTTTTACGATAGTTTTCGTCTTTTAACTATTTTTCGATAATTAATCACTAAAAATTCATTCGATCGAATCCTAAACTAAACCGAATTAGGTTGAATTTTTTTCTACAATATTGTATAAATGTAATAGTTATATTTGACTGTTGAATTTTAATGATTTTTAAGCAACTACTCAAAATTAATTTTCATATATTTTTAAAAAATAATTCACTTATTGGTTTCGTCGCCTAAGTAGTCACCTATAAAAAAATTCATCCTCTCTCTCTCTCTCTCTCTCTCTCTCTCTAACCTTACAACACACCACCACCACCTCCACTGTGCCACCTAGGCCCCACCACCACCATTAAATTAATTATCTCATAATTAAAAATTTTGCATTAATTAATAATTAACATTTAATTATAATTTTCAATTAATAATTTATTTATTTTCATTTATTTATTTATTTATTTTTAAAAAAAATACTTTGATGACGAAACCAATAATTTTGTCGTCTAGGTTCTTTATTTATTTATTTATTTAAAATTTACCACTTACGTTATGAAAAACTTTCGTTATCTAAGTTGATTTTTTTTTTAAATTTGACACTTAGGCGACGAAAATCCTAAAATTTCGTCATCTAAGTGGTAACACTTAGACAACGAATTGTGAGTTTCGTCGTCTAATTTCGCACTTAAACAACGAAAATTTTTTGTCGTTTTTTCATTAATTTTTCATCGTCCAAAAACCTAGACGACGAAGTTTATTTCGTCGTCTAAGTACTTAGGCTACGACTGTTAGGCAACGAAACTTTCGTCACCTAAGTACTAGGCGACTTTCAAGCCACTTAGGCGATGAAACTGTTTGGTCGCCTAAATGTGTTTTTCTGATAGTGATTATTGTGAATAGAAAAATACCAATAAAATTAAAAGAAAAAAATTCCTGTTTTATCTCTCCCCATAACCCACCCATGTACTCACTCTCTTTTTTTGAGTAAAAAAGAGAGTTTCATTCAAACCTCCAAGTCGAAATAGTACATGCATCACATGAAAAAAGTAACCCTCTCTGCAGGAATGAAGAAACAAAAGATGAGACAAATACTATTCTTTAAGTACGATTAAGCTCAACATACAATATGTCGAGCTTCCTACAACCTTATCAAAGAGACCAGGATGAGGGAAGAGAGAGACTAAATGCACCAATGCACGCAATTGTGGTATGTCAGTCAATCATCTCAACACATGATCCCTAACAAGGTTATAGTAAGCCAAATAGGACATCGATCACTTGGCCTTCTCCTTCCCCTTCCTTGAAGATCCCAAGGATTCCTTCTTGGCGGAGGCAGGAGGAGTGGGGTAAGTCAGCAGTAGAGGCGCCAAAACAGTAGAAGGGCCTCTTGCCTTCACCTTGTTCTTTGAGCCTATAGGACAACCAAGCTTCTTCTTCTTGTCCATAAGAGTACCATCTGGTGTCTCCACCAAACCAAAGGAACTTGTTGTGACATGTTGAGAGAAAGTAGGGATCTTAATTCTCTTATCAGCTGGTGCCTCTACTAAGACAGCCTCTGATGTGCTGATCTTCTGTTTCTTTGGAGAAGTTGACACGTTCTCCATCCGATCTCTCTTACCTGCCAAAGATAGTTGAGGAGTCTCTGCTTCCTCCATTTCTGAACCAGAAGTCGCGTTTAATATTTCCGAGCGAATTACCATTGGTCCAGCTCTGACCTTCCTATTAGCCAGACGTTGAAAGTCTTCAAAAGTCAACCATTCCTTCCTTTGTGGGCAATGATTGCTTGCCGAAAACAAAATCCGCAGTTGAAGAGGGCCGTAGAAGGCTATCAAAACCAAATTGAATCTTTTTCCTCGAGGTTGAAGGAGATGTTGATGCCACAGTTAAAGTCCATCTCGAACCTTTGGCACACCACCAAGGCTACTGTTAGCCTTTACCAAACCTGGATCCTCTCTTGGAAAAACAAAACGATGAGCCGCACACTTACCATTCAAATGCCAGATTACTCCACATGCATCACAACGTCCTTGTAGGTTTTCATAGAAAAACCTAACCGTTTCGACAATGCCAGACGCCGTCACCATCTCCTTTTCCATCAAAAAAGGATTATCCAATCTATGAGACAGTCAGACCTTAAAAAGGCCTTTCTTTGATACATCTCGATCATAATCGAGAAATTCCCCAGCCGGAGAAGAGAAGGTAGCGAAGTTTTCCGGATCCTTAAACAAGGGAGGGATACATGAGATCCGAGTCCAGAAACGCAGTGAGTCAAAAGAGAACCCAGAGAGATCTCCTGCTCCGTCATAATCTTCAATTATCAGCGGCGCTTTCCTGTAACACCAAGGTCCACCCTGAAACACTCATTTCTTGTCATGAACGTTATCAAAAGAAAAAACTAGTAGTTTGTCTTGTTCTTCCACTTTGAAACCGTTGTTCATATTCCAAACACGCGCGCCTAAAACACATGTGAAAGTCACTTAAATCCACTTCTCTTGGTGACAGAGACTTGCCGACTAGGAAGAAATGTGAGACTCGCTTCATCGAGCCACCAGCAACACTATGGACGTCCAATGGTAGAGCTCCAAGGGAGAGGGAGGAGGAGAAGGACACTGTGACAGACTCGATGGAGGCAAATTTAGACGACGACATTGGTTCGACGGAAAAGGTTTCGACTTGCGAGACTTAGAGGCGGCTAGTGTTTTTTAGTTCAAGCTAGTTTTTAAAACTTCGTTAATTGGCTGATTTTACATACTCTCTCTCTCTCTTACAACCAAGGGAATGTAAAAATTGTAATCGATAGTATTGAAAAAAAAATACATTTTTTTTCCTGAATAAACTTATTTCTATTTTTATTTCTCAACTTCCAATTTTTTAAATATAAAAATTGATTTATTTATAAACACAACGTTGTGTGTAGGGGTGGGACATTCGAACCGAAAATTGAAAAAAAAAATCGATCCAAATCGAGCCGTGACCGAAAAAAACCATACCCGATAAAAACCAAACCGAAAAAAACCGAAATATTTGGTTCGGTTATGGTTTTTAATTTATAAAAACCGAACTAAACCGAAAAATCGAAGTATGTATAAATAGATATCGTTTTGGAAATTTTGTAATATATTATATAAATATATGCAAAACAAAAACCTTAAACTCCTAAAATCCTAATTTCTTTATACACAATTCTTCTCAATTTCTCGCATAGAATCTAATTAAAATGTTAGACAACTTAAAAAAAGAAAATTTTTAGACAATTTTTTAGTTATTTATTCAAAAGTTATTTTTTATGCATTACGTAAAAAACCGAACGAAACTGAAAAAATCAGAAAGAAAAAACCGAACCGGATAATCATGGTTTTTCTTTTAAAAATTGAAAAACTGAACCGAACCGAACCGAAAAAAATATTTCGGTTTGGTTATGATTTTTAGCAAAAACCGAACCAAACCGCCCAAATCTCACCCATAATTGTGTGTACACTCCATCTAGTTTATATCCATATAAACAATGAATATCAGAATATGGTGATCCGAAGCACAGTGCACGCAGACATTATTTTCCTGTTACATGTTTTTTTCTTTCTTCTTTTTATTAAAATTATATTTTGTTCTATATCTATACGTGTTTCATGATCCCATCATTCCCACAATCCCATGCATACAAAAAATTAGATGGACAAAACATGAAAACATAGTTGGGGTTCAAAAACCATGCATGCATATTGTTCAGATTAACATACCCGTTCAAGTAATGGTGCCCCGACAAATCTGCTGCTTCTTTAAGAGCGGCTCGCCACCCGTTGACTTTATTGTCTTTGTATTTGATTTCATGTTTGGCAAACGCATCCTCAAAACTCCCGGTCTGATTCCGTACATCAGAAGGATGCACCTTGTAAAAGATTGGCACGACGACGACCTGTTCTTTTGATCTCTTCTTGCATTCAAGGATCTTCACCAGTTCGTCTAAGCACCACCTAGACGAGGCATAGTTTTCGGAGAACACGACGATTGATATCTTGGAATCTGTAATTGCTTTGACAAGTCCTGCTGATATTTCATTTCCAGTTTGGAGTTCACGATCATCCATGAAGGTGTGAATTCCCTTACCAACTAAAGCCTCGTAAAGGTAGCCTGTGAAATTGTCGCGTGTGTCTGCACCTCTGAAGCTCAAAAAGATATGATATGTCCATTTAGAATGGATAAATGAAGAAGAAGAGGATAATGATGATGATGATGATGAGGATCCCAGAAGACTCAGCTCAGATCTACTCATTGTTTGTGATGACTCGGTACAAATTAACCAGATACAATTAGTCAAAAGTGAGAACATGCATGAGTACCAATTACAAAGTCATAACAGATTAACAGTAACTAAATTTGAGCATTAGGTATATAGTTATATACACGAAAGTGTACATCTCACGGATCAATTGTAAAGGAACTAGCTACGAAGTCGAGGGATAGCTTGGCTTCTACAATTCTACTTAAATAGTCCTCGAGGCCTTGACCATAAATTACTTACAAGCTAGTTAATTTACCTTTACTTGGTCTGAACTGCTCACTTAGTCATGACTCATGACTACCCATTTTCAAAGCCTTTTAATTTCAAATGGCTCTCGGGGGTAGATGTGTAATGTGTTTATATAATTCTGATTAGAATTACTGCAACGTACGTTATAGCCGACTTTATTAGACCTGAATTCTCTCTGAATCAATCTGCTGCAGAGCTAGAAAAATTCAACGTCTTAGCTAGTGTAAAAACTGATATTTTAATTTATTTTTTTCAAGGACTAAATGCCAGTTTTATTCATAATTACACAAGGACCACTTGTAGCACCCACGCGACTAGAACCTCTCCAAGTTGCCGATCATGCCACGTAGCTGAACACGAAAGCAACTATGCGGCCGCTCTACATTTTTTTTTTTAAGATCAACGATATGATTGATTGAACTGAAAAATTAGAATGACCGAATTATTAATACGATAGAACAAATTTTCTAAATTAATTTAAACTATTACATGTCCAACACAGACCTACCATCACATAATTAGATGGACTATACATACGGAAATGACTAAAATTGTCTGGGTCCTACAACTTATCTAGTTATGCACCTCAAACTATAACAACAACAAGTATCGCTCTTCAGCCTGCATCGTTGCCAGTGAGATTGGATCAATTTCAGCAATAGAATAAGCCCAGCTGGGTCACATAACTCAATCTCGAAGAGAATCCATGAGTTACAAGAAAAAACCCTAGCCTCCAAAACTTTTCTGCAGCCAGCCACACCTTGGTTGTTGTCATGACGGAGGTAACCACCATTTTTGTTGCCTCCATCAAGATCACCACCAAATCCCATCACTCTACCGTCACCGTAAGCCACCGTGTCACATTCATCAACAACAGCATCACCACATTTCTTCTCAATCACCCAATTCTAATCCCTCAATTGACAAGGAGAAGGCGAGTGAATATGAGAAAGAGAGAATCCATAAGCATCTCAAGGAACTAGAATCTCTATCACTATATCACATTCGAACCAAAACCTTGAACCTACAACAAGTGGAGAAGAAATCTCCTCACAACTCTCAACAATTCTCAACACTCTCAACGCTCAACGATCCTCTCTCTAAGTTTTCCTGGTCGACGGAGTCGTCCCAAGGAAAACCTCAGTCAAGAAAGGAGAAGAGAAAAAATCCTATTCAAAGTTTAAATTTACACATAGCTCACACCCGATCACTCCACATTGTAGTTGAACAATGACAAAGATGGCCCGTGAGGTCAAAATTATAAATAAATCCCAATTCACATGATGAGATAATGTATAAGATTTCCATTTCAAAATACAAATCTATACTATTATTTAAATATAGATTAAATTCACCAACGAGAGGTCCAGACTCTCGTGTGTTGACTACTAGTCTCCATTGTATATGGATTACAATGTATAACTTTTGAATACTTAAATGCATTTAAACCTATATAAATTAATAGTCTAAAATTTATTAATTTGGCGAGATATTAAATAATTGATAAATTAATAATTTATTAATTTATTCGTTAATTAATAACTTATTAACTTATAGAACTATTATTGTTGTTCATTTTGGAGAGGAAAGATCTCACATCAGAAAAGTGGCAAGTAAAAGATGACTTAAATAGATGGACTATATCCAATATTAACAGAGATCTTTTGGATAAAATTCAATACCTTAAAGGTGGTTCAAGTTGGGACAATATCAGTTATATTAGGGGTCCACATGCCACGTTTGCCGCAGTTTGACCTTGTTGAATATACATCATTTTTCAATTTATTTTTTTATATATTATTAAATCTACTATGAAAAGATAATGCCAAAATTCTTACCATGTTAAGAAAAGTCTAAAATATTTATTTTGTATTATTATTAAATGTGTTATGAGAAGATGACGCCAAATTTTTTTACCATATAAAGAAAAGTCTAAGATGAGATTTGAGGTGACATCAATTTGAACAAGCAACAATTCACAATCGAGTCATTATTCATGAAGTTATCATAAATAAATAAATAATTATATATATTAAGATATTATTAATTTATATGTTACATGAGGTATATATGAATACTCAAATTTCTATTATCTTATAAATTTAGCGAATTATTAATTTAGCACATTATCTCAAAGTCAGGACCGACAAAAAATATTATTTTTGTGAGATTATTAATTAATCGGGTATTAAAATATCGAGGTTCTACTGTATACCATTTTTTTTTGTATTTTTGAGAGAAAAGTTTATACTCTTCATTAAGAAAGTCTTGTCAAAACAGTACATACATATATAATGAGAGATATTTGTGCACAGTAAGTCGAACATTCACACTACTCTTTGAATCTAATGAACTCGGCATCTATCATTCCTTTTTGTATACGTAATAAATAATGAGTAAAATAGTTATAAAAAAATTGATGGAATAATAAATATTTATTTACCATTTATTTTTCTCGAAATAAATTTAAAGGAGTGAAATTGACACCCTTTTTAACAAATCACACCAGTGAAGGCCAAGAAAAACCTTCGTAGGTCTGAAAAAGCGTCACTCGGTATACCAAAAATCCTTTTGTTGATCTTGCTCATCTTGCGGCCCTGGGTCTTGTTGGCGGTGGCCTCCAGCCTCGTCGGCATCCTAGGGTGCAGCCAGACTGGTTTTTTCCCCGGTCTAGTATTGGGTTATGGTGGACGTAGGAGGCTCATTGGTGGTGAGGTGCAGCGAGACTTATTTCCGGTTGGGTTCGACAATGGCAGTAGGCAAGAAGGATGGTAGGAGTGGAGTGAATGGCGGTGGCTGGGTTTATTTCGGGGGATTCTGATCATCTTCTTGGATCAAGCGTCGCCGACAATGCAGGTTACTTCTCAGCGGCTTAGAGTTTGTCGACAAAAGGGTTGGCCGACTCGGTTGTGTTTGGTTCGCGTTCTGATCAGATTGAATAATCGATGGATGGTCGATGGTCGTCATGAGGCGCGACCTCGCTTTGATTCAGCTTGTGGAACTCGGCTGGGATTTGGCGGCGAGAATGGTGGAGGTGTGAGGAAAGGAGAAAGAAGATTGACTGCTGTTCGTGACTTGATTTTTGGGTTGGGTTGCTTCTCTACTGCTTGGTGGGCTCCAAAAATGGGCTTGGATTGATAACATAGGCCTGGTATTTATTTATATTAATTATTTAAGTTCAATTATGTTTTATTTTATGTTATTAGTAGTTATGTTGAAAATAAACTACCCATGTGAGGTAGGCGGAAGTGGGTTTTGTCCCAGAATGTGCACTTTTGGTGTCTTATCTGCTCTAGGTCAGGTTTGGTTTGTCGAGTGGGCGCACCCTCCTAGTGGCAGGATAAGATGTAGTGCCGACGAAAGTTTCGTTCGACTGCATAGTTGAGAAACTGTTCATAGTGAATTGATGCGTCGTCGTTATCGAGTTATCTTCCCGTTACTGTGTCGCCTTAAGTGTAAATCAATTGGAGTAGCTAATAATGCACTATTTGCTAAATGGTGCAGTTTAGAATACAATCTTTTAGTTGAGTCCCATGATATTATTTCGGGTGTTTCTCTTCTTATGGGGTATAGACTTTATGTCCCCCTTGTATTCTACAATTTTATTTATCAAGACTTAAAAGTTGCAGTAAGTAAGCCCGCCCTTAAAAAAAAGGGAAAACAGTTAAAAATGTCACTCAAGTATGACCCGTTCTAAACTTTGCTCACTCATGTATGACAAATATCACTTTACTCACTATCGAATTACACTTTTACTTGTTTTGCTCACTCCGGATTTTGTAAAATTTGGGGTTTTGAATTCGAGTTATAATCGGCCAAGGAAACCTATTGGGCATTATAACTCTCTTCCTTGTGAGTCTTTTCATACCAAGTTCAAGCCTCAATTCATTATGAGGAGGGAGAATTGAAGATTTGAAGTTTTTGGTGTTTTGGACTTCAAAGGTTAATTCAACCACTTCCATGATGAATTGGACTTAGGTGTAGTTGAGAAAATTGTCGTTGAGTTGATTTCGCATAGATTGAGCTCCGATTCGCCGGAAATTGAAGTGGCACCGGTACCGTCAATTTCTCCGATTTGGAGTGATCAAAGTGTAATTCGATAATGAGCAAAATAATATTTATCATACATGAGTGAACAAAGTTTAAAACAAGTGATACTTTAATAATTTTTTAAACCATTTTCCCAAAAAATAAAATAAAAAATCACACCCACTCTACAGGAGTATAATTAGATTTAATAAATAAATTGCGGGGTGCTAATGGTAAAGTCCAGCCTCTCCGACTGTTGAAAACCCCGCTAAAAAGGAATGCTAGTATGCTACCAATACTAAGGTTTAAGCTCTCGTCGGCTCCTCTACCCTTGTTCTTTCTCACCCACCAACTCTCTCACTGCTTCTCTCGCCGCTCTTTCATGGCCTCCTCCGCCGCAGAAGCTCCGCCTCTCAAGCGAGTCGGCACCCACAACGGAAGCTTCCATTGCGACGAAGCCCTCGGCTGCTTCATGATTCGCCTCACTTCCAAGTACTCCGGCGCCGAAATCGTCCGCACTCGCGACCCTCAGGTGACCTCAAAACCCATCCCATTTCCCATTCTGGGTCGTATAGAATTCGACCCACAATTGAATATTGAAAATAAACATTGGAAATTTATTAGTGTTTTGTGTTTTGGGGTTTTAGGTTTTGGAGGCTTTAGACGCTGTGCTTGATGTTGGGGGTGTTTACGACCCTAGTAAGGATCGGTACGATCATCACCAGAAGGGTTTTGAGGAGCTTTTTGGACATGGGTTTAAGACCAAGCTCAGTAGTGCTGGGCTGGTTTACAAGGTAGAGCTCTCTACTTTTTCGGGTGCTTATGTATGTGATTTTTAAGGGGTTGAGCTTATTTGTTTTGGTTTTGTTTGCAGCATTTTGGGAAGGAGATAATAGCCAAGGAGCTTCAGGTTGATGAAGGACATGTAGACGTGCAGAGGCTGTTCTTGGCTGTTTACAAAAGCTTTATGGAGGTTGTCCTTCTATCTATACGCTATGTCGAGTTAAATTCATTGGTTTCAGCTGAAACTTTTTGACTCATAGAAATTCGTATGGACTTGTTGTTACTGACAAAGCTATTGTCTTCTGAGGAAGAACAAGTACCTAACTTGTATACAAATGCCAAGTTTCTGATCCTTCAGTGTCATTTTATTATATGTTTCTTGTTTTCAATTTTGACATTTAGGTTGGTTATTTTTATGATGCGTTTGTTATATTATTGAATGTTTTGAACTTGTAACAGGCGATTGATGCAGTTGACAATGGGATCAATCAGTACGACACAGACCAGCCTCCGAGATATGTGAACAATACACACTTGTCTTCAAGGGTGGGGAAGTTGAATTTGGACTGGATAGATCCCGATCAATCATCAGAGAGGGAGAATGAAGCCTTTCAACAAGCTATGGCTCTAGCTGGCAGTGAATTTTTAAGTGTAAGTCTTGAGCTGATTAACACTGATCAAATATGTACAGCCTCTCTTTAGTTTTTGCTTCAGTAATGATCTGTTTCCAAATTTCAGAGTGTCCGTTTTCATGCAAAGTCATGGTTGCCAGCACGGTCTATTGTGATGGAGTGTCTCTTGGCAAGGTGGAGTATTGATCCTAGTGGAGAAATTATGGTTCTAAATCGGTTTTGTCCTGTAAGTATGAGTCCCTTTGCTTACTGGTTGTTAGCCTTAATATTGGATGTTAATCTCCTCCATTATGTCTTGGACTACTTTGAATTATATGTTTCTATTCCTCGATGGATTTGATTGAAACATGTCTATGTTCCCTACAGTGGAAGCTCCATTTATTTGAACTTGAGACAGAGATGAAGATTGAGCCTCCCATCAAATACGTTCTCTATGAGGTACTTCCATATAACTAGCTCTTTCTTTTTTCATCTTTCACTTCAGTTGGCCATTATCCATGTGTAATGTTTTTCATACCTTCAATTTCCAAATTAATCGTTTTCTGCTCATGATCAAGTACTTGTCTAGAAACGAACTGAAGTAAAAAAACTTGTCTAGAGAGAACTGGCATTGTGTGTGTATTTCTAATGTTACTCGGTTATTTTATGAAGTCAGCATTCTGTTTTTGGTTGTTACTTAGAATACCAAACACTTCCATTGTCCATATCTACTCCATCATTTATATGCTTTATGCTTAACTATGAGTGTATGGCATACTGTTCCTCCTAGGCTTCTGTAGTTCTCTCTTAACACCAAAGTAAGAACAGAAGATCCACTCTTCTTTAAATAGTCAACTATATGTGCAGAATTTATTCAAGAATTGCTGATATCATTGATCACAACAAAACAATGTGCAGGATGATAGGAGTAAAGGATGGCGAGTTCAGGCAGTGGCAGTAGCTCCTGACAGATTTGAGAGCAGAAAGGCTCTTGCATCTGTATGGCGAGGGCTTCGGGACGATGAGCTCTCAACAGCCACCGGTATTCCCGGATGTGTCTTTGTTCACATGAGTGGCTTTATCGGAGGAAACAAAACTTACGAGGGTGCTCTGGCCATGGCCAAGGCTAGCCTGCAGCTCGAGTAAACAAGTTTTTGACCTGCATTTCCGCATTTACTATTTCAGATGAATTACAAACCTCTCAGAACTTCGACATTAGCCTATCCTCATTTGTTATAGTTTGATTCATCTTATTAACGTTTTCCCTTTTAAGTTTTTTTTACCAATTGTACGATACCTGAGATGCACCTTCAGATTTGGCTATTTAGTTGAGTAAAAACGAACTAATTTATCTTCAAGAAGTTGTAAATGGCTATTAAAATCCCATGTGAAAAATTAATCACAGACTCACAGTTCCTTCTAATACAGATACAGTAAATCGTAGAAACTTGAAAAATGAATGTCACTGTGGTCCCAGTTAAATTACCGTGGGTTAATATCTCAGGGAGTCTCGGTTGGATTTAGGTCAGTGATGACTGAAGCGTACTGAGCTCACAACGCTATTTGATACTCCCAAACAGCGAAGCCATGGCGACCCTAGCTCACCTCACCGCCGCCACCCCACCTCTTCCAAACACCGCCTCTCTCATTCCGGCCACCTCCAAACTTTTATCTCGTCTCTCTTTTCCTCGCTCCCCATCCAAAACCCTAAACCTCTCTGCCGCCAGAACCACCACCTCGATAAAATCAGCCTCCGATCTGTCCAGCACCACCGTCGTGACCACCACCACCACTTCCCTCACACTCAAGTCCCGACTCCAAAACGGCGACACTCTCTACGGCCTCTTCCTCCTCAGCTTCTCCCCCACCCTCGCCGAAATCGCCGGCCTTTCCGGCTACGACTTCGTCGTCGTCGACATGGAGCACGGCCCCGGCGGAATCTCCGAAGCCCTCTCCTGCCTCCGCGCCCTCGCCGCCACCCAAACTCCGGCGATCCTCCGCCTACCGGAGTCATCTCCGACCTGGGCCAAGAAAGCCCTAGATCTCGGCCCACAAGGAATAATGTTCCCGATGATCGAGAGCTCCAAGGAGGCCAAGAAAGCCGTCTCCTACTGCCGCTTCCCTCCCGCCGGAATCCGCGGCTCGGCGCACACCGTCGTACGCGCCTCCAGTTACGGCCTCGACGAGGGGTATTTAAGTAATTACGAGGACGAGATATTAATCATGTGCCAGGTGGAGAGCGAGGAGGGAGTTAAAAGAGCCGAGGAGATCGCGGCCGTCGAAGGAGTCGACTGCGTGCAGATGGGGCCGTTGGATCTGAGCGCGAGTATGGGGTATTTGTGGGACCCTGGGAACAAGAAAGTGAAGACCGCGTTGAAGACCGCCGAGAAGGCCGTGCTGGGTACGGACCCGCTTGTGGGTGGTGGAGCCTATCTGGCTGGTTTTGCGATGCCCCACGATGGGCCCCAGGAGATGAGGACACGTGGATACCACATGGTGTCCGGAGCCGTGGACGTTGGAATGTTCAGGAGCGCGGCGGTGGAGGACGTGAGGAGGTTTAAGACGAGCTTGATGGACGGCTCTGATGGCGACGACGTGGAGCGCAGGAACGAAGATGACGACAAATATTGGAGTGAATGATGGTTACTACTTACTACCTAGGACTGCCACTGCCCTTTCTAATTTTTTACTGTTCTTGTTTTGTAAATTAGAGTGGGTATCTTTTACCGTAATAAAAAAGTTAATTTGCCGGCGTAAAACTATGCAATAACAGTTGTTAGAATATGACTAACAAAACTAAGAAGATTGAGAACCAAGTTTTTCTCTTTATTGGGTCTAAATCAAACAAAGAACATAGGATACAGGGAGATGTTGATGTATTACCACAATGCTTATTATTATTATTATGATAAAGAAAGATATTAAGGTCTATTGTCTTTAGTAGTTGGGTTTATATGCACTTAACTTTAGTAAAATTTTGGTCCGGTTGCATTGTTCCATAGATCTGAACTGGACTAAGCAAGATAATCATTATTAGTAGGCAAGTTCCCGATGTATATCAAGTGGGTAATCCATGACGAATATGCATATTTACAGAGTTCTAGTGGTCAATTGTCATTAGATCTATATTTAACGGTAGGTGATTAAAAAATAATTGTAATATAATTTATTATTAACTGTTGGATGAAGATCTAATGGTAATTGACTATGACTGACCACAAAATTTATTAACCACCAAATAATAACTGTGCATTTACATTATCATAGATTCATAGTACATCTAATATCCCAAAATTAAGATGTTGGACCAATTGTATCAGAAAGCTTAAAGTCCAATAAAAGTAAGCATATAAAACATATGTTCATTATAACAACAACAAAAAAACTCGTTTGGTTTAAAGCGTCTGGATGAGGATAATCATTCGTTATCAAAATGACAACAAAAAATGGCAACAACACGTTGACATGACTATGTAGATAGTTTAAAGATATTGTTATTGTATTCTAGTTATCTATTTTTGTCACATAACATGTAGTGTCAAGTGTAGAACTATGACACAAATATTCAAATTAATCATTAAACTTTAACAATAATTTTTAAATTGATCACTATTATATTTCTAGATGTTAACATAAGGACGGAGATAGTTTAAAGATATTGTTATCCAATCCTAGATATCTATTGTTGGCACATAAAATGTAGTGTTTTAAGTGCCGAAGACTCAATTTTTCTGTAATGTTGTATCCCTGTAAGATTTGATGTTACTGCTCAAAAGAAAAAGAATGCGGTCATTTTTTGGTAGGGGTATAAAAACGAGCAAAATATCAACAAACTCGTAACGCAATCGAACCCCAACCAAACCCGAAAACGAGTGAGGAGTGCAGAGTGTGCGCGTCAGAATTCCCCGGGAAATCTAGAAAAGGAGGGTCCTCCTCTTCCTCAATTGGCCGACATTCCATTATTGTCCCACTCTTGCTTCTTCTTCACCGTCGGCAACAATTCTCTTCTCCATTCTCTCTCTTCTCTCTCTCTCTCTCTCTTTTATTATCAAACTTGAACAATCCAATTCAACTCTGAGAAAGAGAAGAGAGAGCTCTGAGTTATGGAGCTGTTCTATTTTCTTCTGTTCGGTGGACTCTCGGCGGTGGTAGCAGCTCTTGAGCTGAGCAAGAGAAACAAGGATCGCATTAACACTTCCTCAGCTTTCAATGCCTTCAAGAACAACTATCTCCTCATTTACTCTCTCATGATGGGTACTTAGATCTGCCTTTTTACCTCTTTTCCCATCTGGGTTTTCTTCCTCTAATGCGCTTCTTGTTCATTTTAGCTATGTGGGTCTATTCCAATTTAGTAATAGATTGATTGTAGTTAAAGTGATATGTAAACCCAACTGAACTGAAAGTAGATAGATACGTTAACTCGAAATGTGTCTTGATCTATTATTGTCTTGTTGTTTTAGTTGATCTACATGATTTATGTATTCCTGTATCGTGTTTTCTGGATCTTTTGCTTGTTGAAGTGTAAACATTTATGTTCAAAAGGTGGAAGTATATTATATGGTATCTGAAATTTGCTTGGAATTGAAGTTGATGATTGCTTTTCTCTTGTCGAATATTTTTTATCGTTTCTGGATCTGATTGAATTGTTTGTGCTACAGCCGGGGATTGGCTGCAGGGTCCATATGTTTACTACCTATACAGCACGTATGGGTTTAGTAAGGGAGATATTGGACAACTCTTTATTGCTGGCTTTGGGTCGTCTATGTTGTTCGGGACAGTCGTAGGGTCACTGGCTGACAAACAGTAAGGAGTCTTGTTCATTGGTAGTTTAATTAGGACTACTTGGTTTATATTTGTGATTCTCATTGGTGGTATTATGTTGAATTCAGGGGCCGGAAGAGGGCATGTATTACGTACTGCATTACTTACATTCTAAGTTGCTTCACTAAGCACTTTCCGGACTACAAAGTTTTAATGCTGGGACGTGTATTGGGAGGCATTGCCACTTCTCTGCTCTTTTCGGCTTTTGAGTCTTGGCTCGTTGCAGAACACAATAAGGTGAATCACTGTTTTTGATGATTAGTGCAAATTTACAAGTTATATTTGTGATGGCTTCGTTGTAGTGATTTCAATCAGTTGAATTGATCTGCATGTTTTATCCGGCCAGGATTCATAATTGTATGATACTTCACAATGCAATTGTTTTTAACTTTTTTGTGTGTGTCTGACATTTGCAGAGGGGCTTTGAGCAACAATGGCTTTCACTCACATTCTCTAAGGCCATCTTTCTTGGCAACGGCTTAATTGCTATTGTATCTGGGTTGTTGGGTAATCTTCTGGTAGATACGCTGGCATTTGGTCCAGTTGCTCCATTTGATGCTGCTGCTTGCATTTTGGCAATTGGAATGGCAATCATACTGGCAACATGGGGTGAAAACTACGGGGACTCATCAGATAACAAGAACTTGCTTACCCAATTCAGGGGAGCTGCTATAGCCATTGCTTCCGGTAGGCCCCTAACATTTTAGTGATAGTTTCTCATTTTGCAAAGGTCAAGTCCATTAAACTAAGACCTTTTGTCTGAACCACTCATATTTGATACCCCCCTCCTCAGACACACAGTCACACACACATCTGCTGCAGCCCTCTAACGATTTTTGTGTGTGTGTGTGTGTGTTTTTTTTTTGGCATTTGTCACAACTTATTTTGCTACTACTTTCCACTGGGAACAGATGAGAAGATTGCATTGCTAGGTGCCATACAGTCCTTATTTGAAGGCTCAATGTATACCTTTGTGTTTCTCTGGACTCCTGCTTTGAGCCCAAATGATGAGGACATTCCACATGGTTTCATTTTTGCCACGTTCATGCTAGCGTCAATGTTGGGAAGCTCTATTGCATCTCGATTGATGGCCAGCTCATCCCCTAGAGTCGAGAGTTACATGCAGATTGTTTTTGCAGTTTCTGCAGCATCCCTTCTGTGTCCCATTGTGACAAGTGTATGTCATGAATTCTATCGCATTAATCTATTTTCATCATATTTATAAATCTGAATCTCTTTTAACCCATGGTTATTGCAAATGCTGTTCACTAATAATTTGTCTATGTTCGACAGCTCTTGATTGCACCGTCCGATGTCAAAGGCGGGGGCATCTCGTTTGCAGGGTACTTTCAGATTTTTGGCTTCTGCACATTTGAGGCCTGTGTGGGGATTTTCTGGCCATCTATCATGAAAATGAGGTCACAATACATTCCAGAGGAGGCACGGAGCACCATCATGAACTTCTTTCGCATTCCTCTCAACATGTTTGTTTGTGTAGTACTGTACAATGTGAGTGATTTGATTGATTTTCCCACAAATCTTTGGGGTTTCCGTACCAACACTTGCCTTTTAAATTTTTTTTTGTATATTAAAAACATTAAGAAAAAATTAAGATCCAACAAGACCCAAAATAAATTGTGAAGTATCCTCAAAGGGATCCATCTTCTCATAGACAAATGCTTGCAATGTTTCATGTATATAACATTTCACTGCTATTTTCGCCCCAGGTTAATGCATTTCCCATCACCATCATGTTTGGAATGTGCTCGATTTTCCTCTTTACTGCTGCTGTGTTGCAGAGGCGCCTTTTTGTGATAACTGACCATAAATCAAGTAAGTTCTGCAAACTCTATATTACATGGTTGCTTTCCTTTTATCACAGTTCCATTTCCCCTTTTTCCTGTGGTGATGGCTAGTAACATGTAGCTTGTTTTCATTGTAGAATCTCAAGAATGGGTACCAATGGAGAGGGACACTGAAGCAGAGCCATTGAACGATGATTAATTGGTAACAGTAAAAAAAAAAAAACAATAAGATCCTTTGGAATTCTTTTAAGCTTGAAACAAGCTCACTGTTCTAAATTGAAATTACGAGCTGTATCTTGCTCTTCTCATTGCTGCTGGATTGATGAGGAAATGTGGTTTGACACCAACTTCAAAACACAGTATAGAGGATTCAGGGGCAATCAGCTGGTTACTGATATATAACACAGAAAAACGATTAACTAAAGAGTATAGTTACTGTGTAGTTCATGTACTCTCCAGTCCTCCTATCACTTTAGACTGGTGTCTGACATCAGCTATATTTTGGTGTGATATGTTTATGTTAGAAGATGTAAGGATGTTTCAGTCCTCAAATGATCTCTTTTGATCTGTCATTTGCTGTTAGTATATCTCTTTGCGTGTAACTTGGAGGCAGCCTCTTATCTGTTCAGTTCAGCTCATATAGTTTTTTAGTTTGAAGCACATTGTAGACGACTTATAATTTATTGATTGAAATTCTGTTTGATCCCTGGATTCCTAATTTGTATGCCTGACAGTGTAGTGCATTTTGTTAAACAAGTATGTGGTTGAAGATGGAAAAATTTCTAGAATCTGGTAGAGTTTCATAGGTTATAAGCTTACAGCACCATGAGATTTACGCTTTTAGCTCATAGACACCAGTCACACCACCATTACTAAGTTGATGACCAATTTGCAGACTAGTGTATTTACCATTTCTCATCTAACTGGTATTGGAACATTTGAAAGTAAAAACAGAACAAATGTAACTTTAACTTTGCAAGAACTACCAAGAGCACCAAAACTGTCCTTGAGCCCTCATTGGCCTCTTGACTTAAAACCGGAGGAGAGGCTGATCATGTGTGACAGCCTTTTTATGCCTTCTCCACATGACATGATGCAACAACATAGTGAACCATCACCGTCTTCCTAGTTCCTAATGAAGTCATCATATTTTACTTGGAAACAATCTCCATCTGAGAACTCCACTCTCCTATTTCCCATTCCAGCAATTGAACTGCATCTCAGGCAGGAGCAGAGCCATGATCCCTAGCCTACGCCTAGTCCATGTGCCATTATTAGCCATATGATTGACTTCTCCCAAAGAACTCAATTAACCCAATGAGCAAGCTCCACCCCTGATGTTCATTTTAGTTTTGTTTAAGGTGATGGGCATATTGGTAAACCTACTCTCTACAGAGACATACAGACTCTGGAACCAATTAAGATTTGCCCAAGTTCATTATTTCAAGACCCACTCTCCTAAACCAGAGAAAGATAAACCTCCAAGTGAGACAGAGAAAGAGAGGGCTTGAAATGGCCAATCTCAGAAGCAGTGCAAGATACCAGTTCTTGTTGGCTCTACAGTTCCTTCTCTTAGTGCAATCCCAAGTATGGTGCTACCAGTACAAAGTTGGAGATCTAGACGCTTGGGGAATCCCCACTACAGTAAATCCAAATGTCTACACCAAATGGGCAAAGTACCATTCTTTCAAGATTGGAGACTCTCTCTGTAAGTAGTACAACTCTTTCTATAGTTCATATTTCTACATTCCATTTCAACACCGACACATAAAGCTTAACACTTTACTGTCCCTATATGCAGTGTTCTTGTACCCACCAACTCAAGACTCGGTGATTCAAGTCACGGAGCAATCCTACAAGGACTGCAACCTCAAAGATCCAATCTTGTACATGAACAATGGCAACTCTCTCTTCAACATCACAACAGAAGGAGTGTTTTACTTCACGAGTGATAAGCCTGGCCGCTGTGAAAAGAACCAGAAGCTCTACATTGCTACAGGGAATGGCACTGCTTACTCTCCTGCCTATGGTCCAAGCGCATTGTCGGATTCGGCTCCTTCTTACCCCACCGTCTTTGGCACAATTCCGGCGCCGCCGTCTTCTTCACCGTCGCAGAGTGTTCCTCTTCTGATCATGGCGGTGATTGGAAGTGTGGTGTGTGCTTTACTCGGTGGCAATCTGTGAAGTTCTTTCTTTCACATTCATGATGATTTTGTTATTTTTGACAATGTTATAGACTTAATAGTATAAAGCATTTGATTTGTTATTCTTCAAAGTTTAAAGTTGGCTCCTTTTTTTTGTTACCAAGAAAAGGAACATGTATTTCCAAGTAAAAGAATCAAAGGGACAGCTTGATAGGTCCAAGACAACACCACCGGTAAATTTGGCGGTGACTAAATTTATAAGTTGTATATTGATTAAATTGCCCCGCTGGATATGCACGTTGTGTGTCGGTCACCAATGAGATGTAGCATCACATGCTTCCAAAAACGAAAATGGAATGCCACAAAGAGAAGTAGGAAAAAGGATTTTCATTATGATTGAAGATATTACATTTGAGGCCTCATGAGAGCATTAACAGAGCTTTTTCCAAAATCGACAAGGATCAAAATCCCTTCTTCCTAGTTCGTTAAGCTACCATCCTAGTGCAAACATGGGTGAGGTGGGCAGTCCCTGTCAAAATTTGAGTAATTGGGATGGATCTGAATTTTGGATAGTCAACCGGCCACGTCAACTTCGGTGGTGGACGCTGGCTTCCCTTCAGGAGCAGCATTGGGAGGAGCCTCCGGCTCGGCAGCGAGCTTTGATTCAGTAAATGGACTTCTCGTTTGGGCAGCATTTGAATCCACTTCCATAGCAGAAGCTCGGGGTGGGGAAGCTGGCTGCACCTCCACCTCAGGGTAGGCGGCTTTAAACCGTGCACGCAAGCCTTCATCAACCAATCGTACACCACTCAGTTGATTGCCGAGTGACATCCACCTGGTAAAATAGACCAGAGAAAAGTTACGAAACCATCCATGGCCAAGAAACGATTGGATCTACTCATGGCAGAATGAATGAAAGACTAAAAAGATTAAATATATACTAAAGACCCAAAGATAGAACAAGTATATCACTGCATTATACTAGTGTATTAAAGTAGTAAAATGATATCAAATTTAAAGGCCATCATAAGACTATTACTTCATCTTAACTCATTCCATGAATGATTACATGGTAATCAACGATAATTAAGATTGATGTATCGATAATGACAATTGAGAAAGTATACCCTGCATGAGTGTTGTGCATACGTGCAAACAGTTCCAGCTTTCTGGTCCTAGGACTGATTCTCTCCAGCAAAGGGTACATCTACAGAAATGCAAGTATATTATGTCAAATCTATATCATGTAACCTGGACTTCAATGAATTATCAGGATACATTCTCTGAAACAAAAAGATATCTACCTATTGATAGGATTCATCTTTCACTAACCTCGTCTGGTTTACGGCTTGTCTCCCTGACCTCGGCAACAATGACATCAGTATCAATATTCCTATTTACTAATGGATCCCCTTTTATTCCAACGAGGCAATGTTCTTTGCTATGATTGAGCCAGTGGCCAGTACGCCCAGTTCTAATAATTCGTTGAAGTTGATTGGTTTTCACCCAAATCATCTCCTCAATACGCTTGTATCCCCAAAGTTCTAGACTGTTAAGACGATAAGCAGTGGAAAGATAAGCCTATATGGTTCAATATTATGATAAGCAGAGGAAGGATAAGCCTACATGGTTTAACATTATGAAAATATTTCTAACCCATGAGTTTCGTAGGCGCTAAATTAAACACATACCATTCACGGCCAAGCTCCATCGCACGTCCAGTGACCCAAAGGAAAATCAGACCATCAGTCTGCAATGCAGGAACATTAAGAGTGCGCATCTCATCATCAGCCATGGTACCGTAAGGCAACTCCATATGAATGTCCCACGGCGGATCAGCCATTATGACTCCAAACTGTCCCAGAATATCCATTCTAAAGTTGCGGATATCACAGTTAATCCATTGTGGTTGACCAAGTTCTACCTCAGAACAATATTCAGCACGCTGTTTTAATGGTTTAGGGGGAGCCAAAGTTATCATCATGTTTGATGCATCTGGTGTTGAATCGAGCTCGTAATGTACATACTTGCATGTCTAACAATGGAGACAAAAAAGTTCAGTATCTTATTTAAAGATAGTTGATTAGCATATGAATGTAGCTTATGAATACACTAACGAGGATAAACTCTACCTTCATGTGACGGCAAGTATCCAGAAAAGAACAGTCTCCTAAATTGACATCTGTATGTAGAGCAATTATGCGCCTAAAATGAACCTGAAACAAGAAATAGACTAAAATGTAAAAAGGTACAGCAATAGTAAACACCAGGAGAAAAGTTAAACAGGCCTGCACCACTCTGATCACCACTTATAAACATTAAGATACTATATCCTCACTGACCTTCCCACAGGCGTGTTGCATATTAGATTGCCTCCGGCAGTCCTCTTTTGTTAGGGATGTGCAGTATTCCTTCAACTGTGAACCACCTTTAGTTTTGAACTGAAAAAACCACCACCACCACAACAACAACAGAGCAACTTACAACATTCAGTGAACGCAGATATGAAAACATCACAGCAATTCGATAACAATCTAACAGTCAGAAACAGTTTTCACGACAGCATTATAACTTGATAGCAACACAGACTAAACACTGAAACACTAGGAATTTGACAAACCTTGTTTGCCACAGCAGTCTCCTTGGCAGTTGGCCTATGAATGAGGTCCAAAAGCTCCTCACCAGTTTTAGACTTCTGCAACTCCCTATAAGTCTTCTTACTCAACAATGCCTCAAGATCCTTCATCTCATCCTCTTCGCTTTTTGCGCTCCTATTCGGCAACATCCCATTGGGACTCACCACTCCATTTTGCCCCATATTATTAGGCCTATGCATTGGAGACCCCATCATTCCTCTCCCCATTCCACCCATCATCCCTCTCACTCCTCTCCCACCCATCATTCCATACAACGGCGGCAGCCCGCCACCGCCAATGTAGGCCTCCGGTCCAACTCCCCACGGCCCACCTCTTCCAAATGGGCCGCCTCCCATCATTTGCTGACCCTGATTGAAACTCCCACCATCCCCATCCAAAAACGAGTCTTGCTTACTCTCCGGTAACTCCTTCATCAACCTAGTCCGGTCAATGTCCCTCACCGTAACCCTTGACTTCCCGTTGACCGCGTACTCCTCCAGTATGACGCCGCCGTTCTCCTCCGCCATCGACCGCAGCGCCATCTCCACGGCCAGGATGGCGCCGCTGTCGCCGCACATCTCCCGCAGCGCCGCTGTCTCCTCCGGCGAGGCCTTTTGGTCGGTCTCGAGCTGCTTCAGAAGCTCAGACGACTCCACCAGCATGAACGGGACCCGCTCCAGAAACCGGACGGCGATCATGGCCCGGATCAGCGACAGCGGGCTCGCGCTCTCGTCATCCATGGGGCTGAACTCGGACCCCGAGTCCCGGTCGGGTAGCGGGCTTTCGGGCGAGGCGGGTTCGGGGCGGGGCGGGGAGAGTTTGGGAGGTTGTTGTTCGGTTTGGGAAGTGGGAGGAAGGATGGGCTTTTTTCTCGGGTTGGGCTTGGGGTCGGGTAAGGGTGGCGTAGGGATGAAAGGGCGGTTGTTGAAGGAGGAGAGGACTTTGAGCGAGATATCGATGGTGCGGACGATGGTTGGGACGAATTCGGATTGGAGATTAGAGAGGAGTTCGAGCTGGGTGGCGCGTTGGGAATCTATTCGGGTTTCGAGGTCTTGGCGGATTGCTTTTACGGCGGTGATGGCGGCGTCTTCGTTGGCGGGGTCTACGCTGGCGTCGCCGGACTGGCTCTCCATTGTGAGGGGAGAAAGAGAGTCGAGTCGGAAGTTCTGGGTTTTTGGCCAGCAACTGAAATAAAAGCCAAACCCTTTTACCGGAGTAACTGCTAAGGGTTTTAAGTAAGGATGTCTCGGGTCGGGACGGGACCGAAATTTAAGTAACCGAATTTGAACTCAAAATTAACCCGTCCAACTAAACTAGACCCGAACCCAAAACTTTAGTTTTAGTTTTCACTCAATCCAAAATTATGATACCCGAATCCGATCCGTTTATTCGAATAAAAAATAAATAAAATAATATATATAATAGGATTATATGTGTACCATTCTATATAAAATTTGATATAAAATATAATTTTTTTTTTTTGAAAAATAAGCGGGTTGTGTTCGGGTCTAAATTCAGGTTCAGTAGAATCATATTCGTATCTAACCCAAATCGTCATTATATGGTCGAATTTGAGTTCGATAAATACTCGATACCCTCTATTTGTCTTAAAAATTCGACCGGTCAAATTATATTGTTAGTTGCTGGATTGTTATTAAAAATTCAGATAACACAAGTATTTTTCTCTCTTAATTTTTACCATTAGGTTTTTACTTTATCCTCGTGTTGGATTAAATGTGTCATGAATTTGAGTGTACAATAGTCTGTTTACTGGTCTATTTAAATTTAGTTGACAACGAAGATGTGCGTGTGTAAAAATATGTGGTAAACTTGGCCCAAAAACTCTTTTAAAAGTGGTATCTCGATCAAAAAAATTATTAGTGGCATGTCGTAAACTTGAGACCTAGTTTAATCTGAACGTGGCTCCATATTTGATCTCGATAGTACTTTATTTTACGACAAGTTTGAACTTTACATACTTCGGTTTGTACATGTATTTCCAATATCGAATGAACCTTTCCAATTCCAAATTACAAATGACTGGAACAAAATAATCAATACTTCTATCTAAACTAGCCAGCTAATGCAATAGTTCAAAAGAACTAGTAAATGTTTATGTACAATTTCTTCAAGTGTAAACTGGGCAGCCATCAACAACCACACCTATGGCTGTTGGGCATTGAGCCAAGGGACATCCATCAAGGTCATTTCCCCACCAGCTGAGACTAACATCTTCCAACTCCAAGCTAAAATAGAGCAAGACACCCATAAAAGCAAGACCAGCATCAAGTGCCCCAGAAAGAACATAGTTGTGTCTCCTCCACCAATCTGGTCTATACCTATACACAACAAATCCAGAGAGAAACCCCAAAATGATCCATGAAGTGTAGTTAACCGCAGTAGCCGGCGGCATCATTCCCGTTGCGCCGATCAAAACTGGCATGTTGATGAGTCTAATCTGAAGGCATATGGATATTGGCTATCCCTTGACAATCGTCAAAACACAATTGCCTGAAGGATCATCAAGAACAGAGGTTGAAGATGTTGGCATCTTTCACTTATCTCTTTGGGATATCAGGTAGTTCATGCATCCCATATCATGGTTTCCATTTAGGATAGCAACTGCTGCTCATATCCCTGTTGGCCTGCTTGTCATCTGTTAAGTCTGTGCATATCTGTGTTTAGTAGTCTTGGTGATTTCCGAGTCAGTATGTGACTTTCTAGGGTTTAGAACCTCCTTGATTCAGAATACAAACGCATGTTTATATGTTAGTTGACTTTGGTTGCTTAAAGTTCACATGTGATTTCTTGAAAACAGATTTGTCTTTTTCTGTTTGTCAAAGTGCTTTTGGCTCTGTTTTTCTGGGTTCCTCTTTGTTGTGTCAAAACGTGCTCTTCCCTTGAAAACTGATATGGCTATTCTTGTACAAGTGAAAAGGAAGCTTTTGCCTTGTTTAGAGAACCTTAACCCTTTAAGGAAAGACCTACAAACTGCTTTGGTTTCCCTCCCTGTTTAGGCTTGCTGTGCCCTTTCGGGAGCTGTGTTTTTAGGTCTGCTTTGGTCCTTGTTTAGGTCTGCATTTAGGCCTCTTAGCATGCTGATTACTTTGTAATTTGTGTTCTAAATGTTGTGTCAAATCTGGACAGTTTTAGGTTTGATATAGGGTGACTCTTTTGTTGGTTTCTCACTTGCTTTCTTGTGGTCCTTAACCCCTGTGTTGCCTTGCTTACTTGCTGCACTTTGCTGCTGTATTGTATTGCATATATAAGCAGCTTAAGGCTGTTGTGAAGTTTGGTTGGTTGAGTGAAACACTTGGGGGTTTTGGTTATTCTGTTTTGGTACTCTTTGAGAGCACTTTCGAGTGTAGTTTCTCTTATCTCTTCTCTTCCCCTTCCATGTCTTTTGGTTGCTCTTTACAGTGCATAATAGACATGGTTTCTGAAGCTTAAAACTGTTTTCAAAACTCATATGCATCATTGCATTGTGCATTCCATAGAGATAAAGTGTGGAGATGCCCAACCCATGAAGTGATCAAGAAGGTTTTAACTTGAAGTGTAGTTAAGAATCTGTGTTTGATACTTCTGTTTTTCTTTCCAAGTGTAAGCACATTGATTAAGGTAGTGTAGCTCTGTTTGTACTAGTGGGTAGACTAGTCAGGATAGCATAAGGGGTATGTATCCCAGAGTGCCAGAAACTTGTAATAGTGTGTGTTACCAATTAGTGGAAAGGTTTGTCCCTCAAGAGTAAGGGGCACGCAGTTTTGATCCTGGTTGTAGGATTTCTGCGTCACCAAAAACATCTGGTGTCATTCTTTCCTTACTGCTTTCTCTTTATTACTCGTACCCTGCCTTCTGGGATAGGACAATATCTTGCTATCCCGGAGACAGAATTAAACGAAAAAGTGGTAAAGGCCTATTCACCCCCCCTCTAGGACCTTTAAGTGGTATCAGAGCGGCCACTAGCCCTTGCTAGTGAGATCCTCTGAGGGGTTCGTTATGGATCGGGAAAAAGGTTCTTCCATAAATGTTCCACCTTTTTTCGATGGACATGATTTCTCTCAATGGAAAATCATGATGAGTGCTTTCCTCTCCTACCAAGATGATGGTATGCTGTGGCAAAGTGTAGAGGAAGGCTGGACACATCCCACAAAACCAAAAGGCGATGAATCAACCGAAATAATTTCAAAGCCTAGGTCCGAATGGGTAAAAGACGACAAGGATTCGGCTAGAGCAAATATCAAGGCCCTTAGCTGTCTATTCAATGCTGTCTCCGAGGCAGAGCGCCAAAGAATCATTCATTGCTCCACTGCTAAGGAGGCATGGGAGGTGCTCATCAACACTCATGAAGGTAACTCCCGTGTTAAACAACAAAAACTTCAACGTCTTATTTTTGAGTTTGAAGGTCTAAGCATGAGTGACAAAGAGTCTATTGATGATTTTTATGGTCGTGTACTTAATATCACAAATCAATGTCGTAGCTTAGGAGAGGCTATTGAATCAAAGAAAATTGTTAGGAAGTTCTTAACTGCTTTACCTCCCTTCTTTGACTCTAAAATGAATGCTATTGAAGAGGCTCATGATCTTGATACCTATCCTTTAGAAGAACTTGTTGGTAATCTGAAAACCTATGAAACTCTAAAGAAAAGGCCCATGCTTGAGAAATCCATTGCTTTAAGTTCGGTTAAAGTTGAGGTTGAAAAGTTGCATGAAAATGAAGATGATGAAAATGATGAATTTGCTTTTCTAACTAAACAATTTGAGAAATTCTTAAGGAAAAGGAAATCTTTCAACTCTAACCGGAACTTCTCAAAAGGATCTAGCTCTAAGCCTTTTAGAAATCAGGTTTCACAGAAAAGTCGGGATATCAGGCCCTCTCCTATCCCGAAAACGGACATGAAATGTTTTGAATGCAATGGAATAGGACATAAAGCTGTGGACTGTGCTAACAGGAGAAATAAGTCTCATAAAGTGTTAAAAGCTACTTGGAGTGATAGTGAGTCTAATGAAAGTTTTGAAACCGATCTTGATGAAAATGAAAAGGTTGCTTTTGTCTCTCATGTTACCTTGGATGAGTCTCTTGAGGACAAGGATTCCGATGATGAAGGGCATGATATGTATGTGCGTTTGTGTAAAGCCTCAAAGTCTATGCTTGCTAAAAATGAAGTTCTATCTAATGAGCTTTCATTGAGTAAGGAGACACATTCCAGGATACAAGGAGAGTTCCTATCCCAGAAGACAGAATGGATTTCAACCAAAACCCAACTTGAAGAGCAAGTGACTTTTCTCAAAGAGGAGCTGGATCGTCGGTCCTCTACTATAAGCTTGATGACTACTGAGAAGCTGAAGCTCGAAGAAGCCCTGCTGGACGCCCGAAACCAGTTCGCCAAATTCTCCATTGGCTCGGAGAAGCTATCCCAAATCTGTGGGATGGGAAGACTAGATGGCAGCAAGAAGGGGTTGGGATTTGAAGGTGTTGACAAATCCAAGGGCTCAGAGAAGACTACGTTCGTAAAAGGAACCAGCTCTGTGTTGGGAAAGCCTCATCCACAGCTGAAGACCAATGCTCCTGAAATCCCCAAGGTGTCAAAGCTCAAGAAAGGCTCGCAAATCAGATGCTTTCACTGTGGGAACAGTGGACACATTCGTCGGTACTGTTACAAGCTGAGAGGAAACTCTGTACCTGCCAAGACCTCACCAAACATCAATCTGATCGCCCACTTTCAGAAATCTCTCATTGAACTGACGAGGATAGCACAGTCTATTGGCATCCCGGAGCAGAAGAAGAAGCCTGCTTCTGCAAATTGGGTCAGGAAATCTGTTCACAAAACCCGGGATACCAGAAGGGTCATGTCTCCCAAAGCCCCTGATGTCAAAAAGAAGAAACCAGAAGAGGTTATCTGCTTTCTTTCAAGAGTAAAGACCTCACCCATTGCTGCAAGAGATGTTGTAGCTGTTTGCAACGTTGCCTTGACTGCTCTTTCCACCAGGAAATCCGATTCTTGGTACATGGATAGCGGTTGCTCGAAGCATATGACCGGAGAACGGAAATGGTTCACCTCCATGGATGATACTCATCCTGTTGGTGATGTCATGTTCGGAGATGGTGCCAAGGCAGAGATCATCGGATGCGGGACAGTTGATACTCCTGGTCTCCCAGCCCTGAAGAACGTGCTGTTGGTAGCAGGCTTAGAAGTATGTTTGCTGAGTGTGAGCCAGATAGTTGACGAATACGAGACAGTAACCTTTGACAAATCCAAGTGCACTGTTCTGGATGGGAAAGGGAGATATGTGATGAAGGGGGAGAGGTCCCGTGACCACTGCTACTGTGTCCGTGCAAACAAAAAGCTGGAACCTGATGTGTGCTTCCAATCCTCAACTCAAGAAAGCCTGCTAGATCTGTGGCATAGAAGGATGTGCCATCTCAACCATCAAGATGTGGTGAAACTGTCTTCAAAGGATGGAGCTTGTGGTCTGCCCAAACTGTCCGGGAGAGCTGCAGGTATGTGTGGAGACTGCAAAATGGGTAAGCTATCCCGAACCTCCCATCCTGTTCTAAATGCTAGACCAACCTCTAATATTCTTGAGTTACTCCACTTAGACCTTGTAGGCCCTGTAGAAACTGAGAGTCTTGCTAAAAAGAAATATGTGCTTGTTGTGGTAGATGATTTCTCTAGATTTACTTGGGTCATATTTCTAGGTGACAAAACTCAAACCTTTGGGAAGTTTTTTGAACTAGCAAAACGAATTTCAAATGAAAAGCTCTCCGAAAACAAATGCATTTTGAGGATTAGATCAGATCATGGAACCGAGTTTGAAAACTCTTTGTTTGCTGAGTATTGTGAGGAAAATGGTGTGCACCATGAGTTTTCAGCCCCCATTACACCCCAACAAAATGGGATTGTTGAGAGGAAGAATAGGGTGTTGGTAGAAATGGGGAGGGTTATGTTGAGTTCTGCAGATTTGCCTCACATGTTTTGGGCCGAAGCAATCTTTAATGCGTGTTACACTCTTAATCGTGTAATTTTCAGACCGGGTACTTGTAAAACTCCCTACGAACTTTGGAAAGGCAAGAAACCAAATATCTCACACCTAAAAGCTTTTGGAAGCCCTTGTTTTATTTATAGAGACCGTGAGTATTTGACAAAGTTTGATGCTAAATGTGATAGGGGTGTTTTTCTAGGCTATGCATTGAATAGCCGTGCTTACCGAGTCTACAACAAGAGAACATGCAAGGTTGTAGAAACGGTGAACGTGGCTATCAATGATTCTCTTGTATGCTCTCACAACCATTCTTCTAGAAATGTGCAGGTTGAGGATGTGAGCACTGAGACATCTCCCAAAGATCCTGAGACTCCCATTGACGAACAGAATCCTATCCCTGATGACGTATCCCAGGATGCAGAATCTGATAAGGAAGGTGCCGGGATAGATCAGACCCTATCTATCCAGAAGCCACATCGCATTGGGAAACGTCAAGTGCAAAAAGACCATTCTCCTTCGGATGTGATTGGCATGGTGGATGAACCAATGCAAACCCGTAGTAGGTCCAAAGCGGTTGTAAGTAATCTCGTTAGCCTCAGGAGCTTTCTTACCTTGCATAGGTTAGCTATCAATCGAATTGCTTGCTATGGTTTTGTTTCTGGTATTGAGCCTAAGAATGTTAAAGATGCTTTAAATGATTCAGAATGGATTGGGGCTATGCAAGAGGAATTAAATCAGTTTGAGAAAAGCAATGTTTGGCACTTAGTTCCTAGACCTAGGGATAAGAATGTTATTGGAACAAAGTGGGTGTTCAAAAATAAAACGGATGAGAAGGGAATTATTACAAGAAACAAAGCTAGGTTGGTTGTGCAAGGTTATTCACAAATAGAAGGCCTAGATTTTGATGAAACATTTGCCCCCGTAGCTAGACTTGAGTCCGTTAGGTTACTCTTGGCCATTGCTTGTTTTCTGAAATTTGATCTCTTTCAAATGGATGTGAAAAGTGCCTTCTTAAATGGAGTTTTGAAAGAAGAAGTGTATGTTGAACAGCCCCCGGGATTTCAGAGCTCTTCCCATCCCGACTATGTTTACAGATTAGACAAAGCCCTTTATGGTTTGAAACAAGCTCCTAGAGCTTGGTATGAAAAATTGTCTACACATTTAATTGACCATGGGTATGTGCGTGGCTCTATTGATAAGACCATGTTTGTTAAAAATGTTTCACATCATATGATAATTGCTCAAATCTATGTGGATGATGTGGTGTTTGGTTCTACCTCCCAAAAACTTGTTGAGGAGTTTGTTAGTCTAATGAAGCAAGAGTTTGAAATGAGTCTTTGTGGTAAGCTAAACTTCTTCCTTGGACTACAAGTTCAGCAAAGGAAAGATGGTTTGTTCATTTCGCAGGAAAAGTATGCCAAGGAACTTGTGAAGAAGTTTGGGATGGAAGGAGCCTCTCCCATCCGGAACCCAATGGGAACCTCTTGCAGAATCAGTGCTGATTTGGAGGGCATCAATGCTGATCAAACCCTCTACAGAAGCATGATTGGAAGCCTGCTCTACCTCACAGCTAGCAGACCCGATATCTCCTTTAGTGTGGGTGTTTGTGCTCGGTATCAAGCCAACCCCAAGGAATCCCACGTGAAGGCTGTCAAACGTATCATTCGATACGTTTCAGGTACATGTGCCTTTGGAATTCTGTATACTACGGATACTAACACTGAGATTGCAGGGTATTCGGACTCGGATTGGGCGGGAGATGCCACGGATAGGAAGAGCACCTCGGGTGGTTGTTTCTTTGTTGGGAACAACCTAGTATCGTGGCATAGCAAGAAGCAGAACTGCGTATCGTTGTCCACTGCTCAAGCGGAGTATATAGCTGCTGGAAGCTGCTGTACACAACTCCTTTGGATGAAGCATATGCTAAGCGACTACGGATTTGAGCAAGGTATCCTATCCCTGTTTTGTGATAACACCTCGGCAATCAATATTTCAAAAAATCCTGTGTTGCATTCTAGGACCAAGCATATAGAGATTAGATATCATTTCATTCGAAACTTGGTTGAAGACAAACAGCTTGAAATGACATTTATTCCAACTGAACAACAATTGGCTGATTTGTTCACTAAGCCCTTGGACAATCTGAGATTTGAAAGTCTTAGAAAGGCTATTGGTGTATGCACCATTACTTGAGATATCTCCCTCACTGGTCTAAATTTATCTTTCAAGTCTTTTTATTTTTCTGAAAATAAATGTTGGCTCATGTTGGGATACGAGTCTGTGGTCATATCCCGGGAAATATTTCTGAACTTGATCTAAAATGTTGTGTTCTTATTTCATGTATCTTGATAGACATTGCTGCATCTTTCTCTTGTGTATATGCATCTATGCCTTTAAGAATGTTAGTGCATGTGGTCTAAATCATTCTTGGAACTAGAAAGAACTCTTGAGCACAAAGGTTACTCTTGTGGGGTGTACACCGTTTAAGCTAGAAAATTGAGTGAGTTGAACTAGTTACTGAAGAACAATTGTGAAATTCTGGTGCTTATTGTTAAATGAATTAAGTAAAGGAATGGGCTAGTCTTTTGCTGGGTGCACCTTAACCGGAACCAGTGGGGATCCCTGAGATGTTATCTATCCTTCGATGGGTTCGGACTAGTTATCCACCGAGTGTCCTTGAAACACACATTATTCTTTCGAGCATTGCGCTCAGGACATAATGATAACTACTCTGTTACATGGACCTATGAGGACGTATTTCTCAGATGAGCTCTTGGGAAAAAGTTAAAGAAAATGAGGAAATTGCTTTGAACTTAAATGAGAACGGCCAAAGGCCAAGTTGGAACAAAGTCCTTGATATGCTGAATTTCCAGAACTCTCAAATGGTTGTGACAAAGTCACTTGGTTACTCTTGATGTCCTCATGTCATTTGATGCTCTAAACTTGTACTCCCTTAGATGAACCTTTCACACACACACTCTTATGGTTCCAAGGATTGATTTGTGAAGAACATGGCATTGATGTTACTTTATAGTCATATATTCATGTGAAAAATTTGAGCCATCAAGACATATGAAAATTAGTTGTCACATTTTTGTGAGTCATGCTTAAATTTTCCTGATGTCTGGGATTTCACTGACTGTTTCCATCCCAGGGTTCATGCTGACAGGTTGTAAATCTTTCTGAAATCAAACTCTTTGTGTTCTCTTATGCACCATGTGAGGGGGAGTTATCAATGTGTTGGTAGATACATCAGTACCTTCTATTATTCAGGGTATCCCAAATATCCAAATGGATATTAGAGGTATACGTGCATGATCGTCTTTTATTTGTCTTTGAGGAATCTCTCTTGAATGCTTGTGTGCCTTTCCTCGGGATAGGACACTGTTACTCTTTATTGCTGACATGACTATGCAGGAAGTTTGAAAGTGGAGTTTGTGTGTTTAAGAGGAAAAAGCTCTTGGTTCAAGAATTCTTGAGTAGAAGGTGTCTCAATTCCGCTGCCTCATTTACTCACTCTGGTATTCCGTCTGGGATGGGTGACGGCATTAAGCTCCCTACCAAGGTACAATCGTACTCTGGTGAAACTACCCACCTTGGGGAGATTGGTGCTGAGGATGACGAAACTATGGGTGACGCATCCGGTTATGCTGTTTAGAAGCTTCTTCCTCTCTACTCTTTGAACTCTTTTAGTTTCTGCTCTTATGTCTCTTTGTATGTCTTCCTTGAACATCTTTGGTTTGGTTTTGTGGTTTGATTCCAAACAATGTTACTCTTATCTGCGGTTTTATATCATCTGTGGTTTTACCCTTTGTCTTTCCTAGACAAAAAGGGGGAGAACTAGCTAATCTATGCAGGTACTTTTGGATGGGGAGAATTACCTGGCTGGGATAGTTAGATGTCTTTCTATCCTGGGTAACCAGTCAGGGGGAGTGTTGCAATACTCTGAGTATGGACATTCTTTTGCTGCATGTGTTGTTTGTGCTATACTCTCATGCAGGTACTCTTTGAAGATTGTGTTTTGTCAAGGAATGCCAAAGGGGGAGATTGAAGGCATATGGATATTGGCTATCCCTTGACAATCGTCAAAACACAATTGCCTGAAGGATCATCAAGAACAGAGGTTGAAGATGTTGGCATCTTTCACTTATCTCTTTGGGATATCAGGTAGTTCATGCATCCCATATCATGGTTTCCATTTAGGATAGCAACTGCTGCTCATATCCCTGTTGGCCTGCTTGTCATCTGTTAAGTCTGTGCATATCTGTGTTTAGTAGTCTTGGTGATTTCCGAGTCAGTATGTGACTTTCTAGGGTTTAGAACCTCCTTGATTCAGAATACAAACGCATGTTTATATGTTAGTTGACTTTGGTTGCTTAAAGTTCACATGTGATTTCTTGAAAACAGATTTGTCTTTTTCTGTTTGTCAAAGTGCTTTTGGCTCTGTTTTTCTGGGTTCCTCTTTGTTGTGTCAAAACGTGCTCTTCCCTTGAAAACTGATATGGCTATTCTTGTACAAGTGAAAAGGAAGCTTTTGCCTTGTTTAGAGAACCTTAACCCTTTAAGGAAAGACCTACAAACTGCTTTGGTTTCCCTCCCTGTTTAGGCTTGCTGTGCCCTTTCGGGAGCTGTGTTTTTAGGTCTGCTTTGGTCCTTATTTAGGTCTGCATTTAGGCCTCTTAGCATGCTGATTACTTTGTAATTTGTGTTCTAAATGTTGTGTCAAATCTGGACAGTTTTAGGTTTGATATAGGGTGACTCTTTTGTTGGTTTCTCACGTGCTTTCTTGTGGTCCTTAACCCCTGTGTTGCCTTGCTTACTTGCTGCACTTTGCTGCTGTATTGTATTGCATATATAAGCAGCTTAAGGCTGTTGTGAAGTTTGGTTGGTTGAGTGAAACACTTGGGGGTTTTGGTTATTCTGTTTTGGTACTCTTTGAGAGCACTTTCGAGTGTAGTTTCTCTTATCTCTTCTCTTCCCCTTCCATGTCTTTTGGTTGCTCTTTACAGTGCATAATAGACATGGTTTCTGAAGCTTAAAACTGTTTTCAAAACTCATATGCATCATTGCATTGTGCATTCCATAGAGATAAAGTGTGGAGATGCCCAACCCATGAAGTGATCAAGAAGGTTTTAACTTGAAGTGTAGTTAAGAATCTGTGTTTGATACTTCTGTTTTTCTTTCCAAGTGTAAGCACATTGATTAAGGTAGTGTAGCTCTGTTTGTACTAGTGGGTAGACTAGTCAGGATAGCATAAGGGGTATGTATCCCAGAGTGCCAGAAACTTGTAATAGTGTGTGTTACCAATTAGTGGAAAGGTTTGTCCCTCAAGAGTAAGGGGCACGCAGTTTTGATCCTGGTTGTAGGATTTCTGCGTCACCAAAAACATCTGGTGTCATTCTTTCCTTACTGCTTTCTCTTTATTACTCGTACCCTGCCTTCTGGGATAGGACAATATCTTGCTATCCCGGAGACAGAATTAAACGAAAAAGTGGTAAAGGCCTATTCACCCCCCCTCTAGGACCTTTATAATCCACTCCTGTTGTGGAAATGCTCTAGCAGCTAACCAAACAAATAGTGGAGCAACTGCACCAGCTAGGAAGAACCAGTTGATGGCTGCATATGTGCCCAAGTCCCCGAAGATTCTTCGAGGTCCAATTAGACCCCATATAACAGAGGCATCATAAAACACAGTGTCACTTGGACAAGTCCAAACAGAAGTTGTGTCAGTACATATGCCCGGGATGGTTTCCATTAGCCACCATGCTGTGCTCAAGTAGACAATCGCAGCGATTAGGGTTCCAACAACCTGTGTAAGTTGTGAATTACTGAATGTATTTGTATTAGGAGTAGAATTAGTTAAATGGATGTTAACATTTGGAATAAGAAGTGACCTGACCTGAGCCATGAACATGGTTCTGGGAGGAATTTTCATGTAGTGGCCAAGCTTGAAATCTTGCAAAAATGTGATGGCTTGTGTCATACTTATGTACCCGTATACCTTAAAGCACATATTTGCAACTGGATATCCTGGGTATATGTACCCAATTATATACTCTGTAATGATATTTAAGCCTGGTGTCTGTCATCAATCACAAACAGGAAACTCTAATGAGTGCATATACAAATGTCCAGCAACATCAACGTACACAATGCTAGTCGATCTTAAAAGATGTTTCGCTAGAAGCTAACTAGCTATCTCTCCATAAAGTCATGAACCTTGTAGTTCCTATAACTTTAGATTTCTCCGAGGCAGAGCATAATTTACAGTACCTGATTTGTGATCGCTGTGATGATCCCAATTGGGAGGGTGAAGAAAATGGCAATAGTACAGGCTAAGAGGACACCCCACCACGGCAACTGAAGCTGTTCGTTGTAATACTCGCATGTAAAAATGGTGAGTGCAATGTTTGCCACAAGGATAACTATGAACCACCACTCTGGCACTTGATTGTACTTCTGCATAAGCTTTGTGTGTATGTCCATTCTCTTCTCCTGGAAACTTGATTTGCTTTGCTCCCATATTTCCCTGCCATACCATATAGCTAACTAAGTAACTTCAAATTAAATATCCCTAAGAAGATCATTTGTAATGTCATTAGTTACCTTCCATGAAAGAGTGCAACATGAACAATAGTGGCAGTAAGTGCAGCAAAGCCAACACCATAAGTCATGGCAAAAAATATGCTGAGGTAGAGCGGACCTTCTGCCTCATATGCCGCAAGGTCAAGATGGAAATTTGAGTCGATGATTTCTGAGATGTTGTACTCTTGACCATCTGATGTGAAGAGATCGTCTGAAAATATTGGGAAGGTTTTGGCTTTGTAGATGTTAAACCAGTAACATGTAGGAGTCAAGACATACATGACGAACACAAATCCAGCAGCAACATTGGCTGTGGCAAACCATGGGCTTGCAAGTGGGCTTCCAAGATAGGACGAGATAGTGGACCAGTCGAGCCCAACTGCACCAATTCCGAGTCCGTAAAGACCCGACCCGAGCTGTTGGGCTAGAACTGATGAAGGAAATATCCAGCATATCCATGAAAGAGAGGTTAACATGGTGAAGAGGTAGCCAGGGAAGACATAGTAAGCAAAACTGCACATAAAGAATTGTGTGCTCGTCACGCTTCCCTTTTGCCTTTCTTCCTTCTCATGAAGAGCCCTGTTGATAAAATCATAATCACCTAACTCCTTATATGTAACGTATTATCTATTTATCGTCTTATCGTATGTAGTAAATATAATATGGTAGCATATATACAAATAATCAACACTAGAAAAATCAAATTTATAAACCAATACTTACTTTTTGATACATAATAGACCTATATCTTGCGTGTAAAAAAACCCAAACCTTTTATGATGATTGATGGTTGAAAATGATAGATCCCTAATTGATTTATGTGTCTAATGTGTATAAGTATGTGCATGTACAAGTTTTACGTAGCTTATTTGTTTGTGTACATGCATTTTCAATACAAGTAAGTAGATGTTTTTGTCGCATGCGTGAAGGTTGGACAAGGACACTACTTGAATGAGACACTTGAATACAGACACTTAACGTAGTTACTCGGCTAACCCTCAACCAGTCAAGGCCAATCACCTCGGTGACCACAAACCGGAATCCATGGATTTCCGGCCATAAAAATACGACAACAAGCAAAAACAGCAATATTCAGTTAAATGGTATCAAATATATTTACGTACCTAAACAGTGAAACTTGTACCAAATTTGCTGGCCACCACATAGCCGCTGGTTCGACCAAGTACCTCCTGAAAATCCCAGCCCAGCCAAACCCCAACACCTAACAACCATTCAAACCTAATCAACAAAATCTACATCATATATATCTAGCTACCACCATCTTCAACGACAACAAGAATTCAAACAATTAAGGCACATATTGATATAAATGATGACCTGAGTTGTCAATATGACGAGCAAAGATACGATGAACGTGATGTGCTGCTTGTAGAACACCTTGACAACGGTGACAACGTGAATGGCGTAAACCGTTCCGGCACCGGAATTGGCAAAGATGGTGATGAGGACGTGTTCCTTGACGTTGAAGGGACCAGGGTTGAGGGTGAATTCCCACCTGGTCCCTTTGAAGAACACGCGCGTCGTGATCCTAGCCGCCATTAGCTGGCCGAGGGGCACGACGGCTATCTGGGCCGAGATGGCTGTGATGGACAGCGGCTCGGTTCGGTACCAAAAGAACTGATTTAAAAAGGAGAGGAGAGCGCAGGAGAGGGTTCCTAGGACCCACATTCGGAAGGTCAGGACGGGGAGAGAAGGGTCGTCTCCGGTCGGCACCGTGAGGGCTACTTGTTCCACCGGCGAGTTCTCTTCTTCTTCATCATCTTCTTCTTCTTTACCTTTTCGAATTGGTGAAGATGATGAGGAGGGTTGGCCTTCATGTCTAGAAACTGCGAAAATGCAACTCAGAAAATTAGTTAGCCATGAACCAGTTCAAAAATGGGAAAGATGACCGATGATACAGGAAGAAAGCAAGGATCGAAACGAGATGTTGGAGGCTTACTGAGCAGAGCTGTAATCTCTGTGGACTCTTCTTCCATGGATTCTTCTTTGCTTTCTGTCATCGTTTCTGTACAAATGTCAATTCCAACGAGCACTAGGATATCTATGTACGTTTATATATATATATATATATATATATATATATATTGCAGGGAAATGATCGAAATGGTTGCGGCACACAATTTTGTGAGGTTTGATGATATGGAAGAGAAAATATGAATTTCTGACCAGGAATCTAGCAAGAGCTGGATCTCAAAATAAGAAAAAGCGGTGAAAATCTTTTAGGTGGTACGTAACTAATTGAACGGATACTAGTTTGCTGCTTGCGTCAATTAAATTAAGTATTCTTGAAAAATCAGAATAATATAGAATGACGTGAGTTTTTGCAGACTTGCAGCTGCTGACCCATGAACGTGGTTTTATATACTAGGTGGACGCCCGCCCCGTTGGGGCGGTGTTACCACTACTGTTTCGGTGAGTAATAGTACATTAATGTAGAGAATAGATAAGATAAAAGAAGACAGGAAAGATTTATGCATATATATAAAGTAATGATTTGTTTATAATACGAATGTAAGGAATCGAAACTGCATTGAATAGATATGCTGAGGAGCGGTTTTGTACAAATGAGAATTTCAAAGAAAAAAAATTATTGATTTAAACAAAGTAATGTAAAATTGAAGTTTTTTTACAGAGTAATGTATTAAAGCAATAATATAAGGAAAAATAAAATATAGTCAAAGTGACACCCGTTGAAAATTTTAGAATCATCCAAGTCTGACCGTACATCTCGAAGATGAGGTTGGCAAGCTTGATCTCCTTGAACGCTGTGTTTGTTCTCCATTTTCGATGTCATCGGAGAAGAAAAGGTTTGATGTTGGCAGCGATGAGAGTGAGGGAAAGTCTCTGTCTGAGTTTGCAATGAGAGTTGGTACGGGTAAGAGAGAGAAAGTACTGATTATACTGTTTAGTGAAAGTTGGAACTTACCTTTTGATCGATGATTTCCAGGGAATGATAAGAACCACTAAAGAAGTGGTTGATGTGCCAACAAGCCACGATGTCATCAACATGGTCCAAATAGTTCAATCACAAAAGTCAACTTTCGATATTTTGTAAGTTTTGTGGCATCAAAATTAAATTATTTAACAAAAAAAATTGTGAATGTATGTATACATAGCGAAATTGTGAATCACATAATTTTCTAGCAATCAATTTATACAAAATGTGAATGTATGTATACATAGCCGAAATTGATTCTGAAAAAATCTATGTGAGTATAATGAAAATGTATATGTAATGTATCAAAAATTTACAATTATATATTTTGCAACACATCTTTATAAACAATATTTTTCGTACAATTATTAGGGATGTCGTCATCGTTATTTATAAAAAATTTAAGCCCTTTCTTTGACGTAACTCTAGATAGTGCTACATATAATTGTCCATGAGTAAAAACTGGTTCAGACAAATATATTCCTACTTGGTTCAATGACTGGCCTTGACTCTTATTTATTGTCATTGCATAACATGGTCTGACAGGAAATTGACGTCTTTTAAACGTAAACGGCCATTTAGTTTCCGTTGCATATAATATTATCCTAAGAATATAAACTTTTTCTCCCATGCTGTTTCCCGTAAGTATTTTTGCCTCAATTAGTCTTTCAAACAATTTTGTCACAATCAACCTCGTACCATTACACAAACCACACATTTGATCTAAATTTTTTAACAACATAATATGCATGTCTACTTTCAGAATAAGTTCATGCGTAGGCAATCTGCTAAATTCAAGCGTATTCAAAAATTCTATGGGATATAAAATATTGATATTATCGCTATTACCTAAATTGTATGAAATTGAATCCGAACTAAAATATGATTTATTATCACCGGGTAATAATTTAACTACATAATTATTTATTTCATGTACAATTACATTTTTTGGAGTCACTATTCTCTTAAATAATTTGTATCACTATATTTGGTTAAAAAATTGGGATAGGTTGCTTGAAAAATTGATTCTATAGGATGAATAGTAGGATCAGTAAGTAATTCTTCTGGTATATCAATCCAGCTTACACCGGGATCACCTGTAGAAAATTTTGATTCTAATTGACCCTCTCCTATTTGTAGTATCCATTCAGCAAAATTTTTAATTTCATTTTTTTCTACACTGCTTAAACCAACTGTCGACAATCTCATATTTTTAGTTAGATGAAAGACTGTAATGGTAGGCCATAAATATGAATTATTAAATGATGCCTGAATGACTTGTTCTTTGCTACCACCTTGTATGACTGGCAACGTCTGTCTAAAATCTCCACCGAATAGAATAGTTTTTCCTCCAAATGGTTCTTCTTTTTTTTACAAAATATCCCGCAATGTTCTATCTACTGATTCAATACACCATTTATTACACATAGGAGCTTCATCCCAAACGATTAATTCAGCCTTTTCAATTAAATTAGAAAGATTGGTTTGTTTATTTATATTACAATTTGAATCTTTATCTATAATTGGTTTTATTTTGAAACATGAATGAGCTGTTCTGCCTATCGGAAGTAATAATGAAGCAATGCTTGATGAAGCAACCGCTAAAACAATTTTGCCTTCAGATCTCAATCTAAAAATGATAGTATTCCATAAAAAAAAATTTCCTGTGCCTCCGCTACCATAAACAAAGAATGATCTTGGGTTCTTTTGTTCGACGACTTTGATCACCTCATTGTATATCATTTTTTGACTACTATTTAGTTTAGTAATTAAGTCGGAATGTTTTTGTTTTAGCACTTCACAATCAAAATCTAGTTCTTCTCTAATGAGCCTATTATCAAGTTGATGTATATGTTGTGTCTTTGGCATTGGTAATTGATGATCTTTTAAAGTATTCGACGACATGTTAAATAATTTTTCAAGTTCACATAAAACAGCATTTTTTAATTCATCATTAGGTATGGTAAGATTTGGCATATTAAAATTTAATTTAATTTTGTGTACTATATCATCAGACATGTTAATCCAATATGTATCAAGTAAAGCTCGAGGATCTGAGACATTACAAAATAAAATAATTGTAACGAATAAATAACGAATTTGAGAAGAAGTTGCAGTAAAAGTAGATTCCAACAATGCTTCTATCCATTCTTTATCATCACCTAGCAATTCTAATGCTCGACATGCTTCTTGATACGTAGAGTATATTACATCATTCACTTTTTTTATTGAATCAAAATTGGTACATCTTTTTTGAATATTTAAAAGTATTCTAAGATAATACAATTCACCTGCAATTGGTGGCACATGAGCTATTCTACCGAGTACGCGATATTGTTTCCTTGGGGTCCATAATTTCTTATTATCATTACAAACAAATTTAGTAGGAAATTGAGTATATGTTAATTTCTTTGCCTTCTTATAAGTCTTGTTTGCTTGAAACCAAGCAGTTAGCATAGTAGTTTCTATATTCGGATCATTTAACACATTTTCAAGAGAATTAGTTTGATGAAAACAAATAGTTTGTTCTTTGGGCAAATGAATTTTTAAATATTGAACTGCAGGAAATCTAGAATGAATGGAAAATTCAAATAAACGCCATACGGACTCATGAGGAGTTAAATATCGACAATTGAGATAATTTTGGATCTCATCATTTATATTGTCACGAACTAACACGCGGGCTCTATCAGGTCCTTTATTTATATACTTGAATAGATATTTAATTAACATAGATTGAGAACACGATTCAACATTTATATGAGCATTATATCTCATCAACAAATTAGCATTGTAAGGAACAACAAAATTATTACCAACATGAACTCCTTTTTTAACTACAAAGTGTGATTCATCATCGCGACGTCTATACTCGGGAGCCTTAATTGCTTGAAAATTCGTGTTTGTAATAAATGGTTTTGGAAAATGTTTTGTACATTGTTTGTCTCGCATACATGGAGAATTCGAATTAAGTCGACCGCAAGGACCATGAATCATGAATTGACTAACTATTTCAAATAACTGTGGGTTAACATTTTTATCGGGTAATTCTGCTGATATTATGTAATCTATATCATTTGCTGTATAACATTTGTATTTATGTTTAAGCCAAAATAATATATGAGCATGAGGCAACCCTCGCTTTTGGAATTCAATTGTACACACGTGAGCATCAACTTCTCCAAAGGGTTTTCCTGTTTTAATATAAGCAATCATATCATCCACTTTTATTTTAAAAATTCGACAAACAATATCAAGACGATCTTCTGGTTTGTATCCTGATTTTTTTTCAAAATATCTCAAAATTTCTGGCCATTTCACATTGCACGTGAAAGTAATGAACAAATCAGGATTACTGTATTCTCTACAAATTGTCATTGCATCTTGATAATTATTTATCATATCTCTTGGACTGCCCGTGTGAGAACCAGGAAGAAAAACTCTTTTTCCAATATCTGAGCCTTGGACAATTCCACTCGAAACAAATGTTGATATTATTCTATGTTTCACATCTCAGTTCTGGTTGATGATTCCTTATATATTCTAATCGATTTTCTTCGACCGTTGCATATGTATCGACTAAATACTGTTGAAATAATCTTCCACCTTTCAACAAAGTACTCGATTGATTTTCTCTATCATGAATTTGGTAACATACAAATTTGTTCATTGTCAATTTTTTATCTTTATTGTCACTTTTTTCCGCAATTTTTTTTAATTTCATATTTATTTTAAATCCATCTTCTCCATATGGAAAAAGAAGCGGATATTGTAATGACATCAATTTTGGATGAATTTTAGATATTCGTTTCAACAGTCCATCGTTTGATCGAATAATTATGTCTCTATTGGAATTAAATTCTCCTATATCACCCACAATCAATCCACCAATTTCAGAAGCAGAAGGTAATTCGTATTGCTTGCCATTAACTTTTTCACGATCAAGTATAGTGAAATCAAAATTGGGCAACAAATGATTCTCAAAATCATCTCTGATAGATCGATATATTTTGGTTAATTCATTACACTCATCCAACAATTCTACTAATCCTTTAACAATATTAACATCAATATTGTTGTTTGCGTTATTTGGATCAATAGTAGTTATACGATTTGAAATTTCATTCTGAGTGTCATACACATATAGTTGAGCATATTTAGGACTTTCTCCTTCGGATGGTAAAACTGAACCCATTAAATGATGCACTTGTCCACAAATTTTAAATACATAAGGTGCTGTTCCATTATTTATGTGATATTCAATTTTAGCCCCCATAGAAGTAAAAGCAAACATGGAATTATAAACTCTAATATTTCCACGAAATAACACACTTTTTCGACCATTAATTGGATTTAACAGTTCATCAAGAAAAGCTGGAGTTGGACTTGATATCGGAAGTTGGACTTGTCCTTTTTCACAACAATGAGTGTAAATCAATCAGTTATTTTTTTTTCTTTTTTAATGCTTCATCTAACCAAAAGAGGGCAGCACAATGTTCACATGTATAAACATCATCACCGGAGTCATTATAATCCACAATGACTCCTGCGATCACATCATAAAAATATAAATTAGATAAATAATGATTGATAATGAAGTTTTATTAATTGATAATTAATATTAAAGTTTGTCCTCACCTGGATAGGTTGATTGAGTTCGTTGATACGATGCCTGCCCATAAATTGTTCGATCAAGACCTGTCATTGATACATAAGCATAATTATTAGATTGTTCAAGAAAACTATAGCATATAAAAGACACTATATCCATACACTACCTTAAATAACTTTATTAACAGAATGAAGAAAAAATTAGACATAGTTATCCTAATATATAGTCATTTTCTTTGTACACATTTTATTATTATTTCTCACCAAATAAACCTCTATGAATTATTTAAATTCGAAGTGTCACATCCAAATGCTATTCGAGGATTCCAAGCACTAAAAATGCCAAACTGAACAACAAACAATCATGAAGATTACACATTTACATCGTCCAAAACTAAATTAAGATTTAAAGATAGTAACATCTATAAACCCAATGGTCTAAAAACTAAATTTTAACTTCTACAATAGCAAAACCAAATAGATGACCCACTATTATCATACAGTAAATGAAACACTGCATTTTGGCCTAGGAAAACAGAAAACGAAGGAACGTTGAGGCTCTTTTTTTTTTACAGCACACACAAATAGCTCTATTGTTATACAGATATTCATCAAATTTTCACTGAACTGTTATTTAAGCTATACTCATTATGTGTTATATGTGCTCTAATATAGATAACAAAAATTCAACTATTTTGCTAACACCAACCAGTAACACTCAAATAATTATGTGCTAAAATACCTGATAAAACCATGTGAACATCTTCACTATCGCTATCCTCCTGTGTTTCATCATCACTGCTATCGTTGGAATGCATTTCTGAGTCAAGAGATGGCAGAGACTGATGAGACGTACCAACAGATAAACATGTTCTTTTAGAAGAAGATTCCGCTTGATCTGACACCATTCCTTTGCCATGCTTCATCTTGCACATCATATCTGAAAAACCAATTTGAATCCCATCTAACAATCCAAAGATAAAAAAATTGAAACAAATAATTTAGGCAATATTATAATACCTGCAATAGTCTGATGAAGACCTACATCATCACCATGTCTATTCATTGTTGTTCCTACAAAAGATTCACGACAAAAAAATTCAAATAAATATCATGCTTTTCTAAAAGAAAAAAAAAAGAAAGCAACAAACATTAAAGCAAGCAGAATGACCAGAATCACACTATATTCTGGAATCACATTATATATATGAAAATAGCCTGTCTAATGAAACTATAAAAAACAGTAGACAAAATAGCCTTATTGATAGATGAGAAATTAAACAATAACATACCAATTAAAAACCTATGATTAGTTAAATATATATACATATACCAAAGCTATAAAACTAATCAAACTAATAGAAAATAACATCAACAATCACAAACGTAGCTATGATCAAACACAACACACAAACACACCAAAATAAAAACCAGAACCTCCATACAAATCCTGCCTCACTCATCCAGCTAATATCCATACACACACACAAATTAGCCTAACCAATCACAAAATGGAATCATGTACAAAATCACAATGCTGAAATCACGTTAACAGAAAAAATAATGGCCAGACAAACATCGACAAAACTGTAGACAAAATAACTTTATTAACACATGAATATTTAAACAGTAAAATACCAATTATAAAGCTATGATTATTTAGATAAGTATACGTACATATACCGAAGCTATGGAATTAAGAATCAAACTGATACAAATTAACATCAATCAGTAGTCACAACCAGAAAGTTATGATCAAACACACCACAACAGAAATCAGAACGTCTATACAACTTCAGACTCATTCATTCAACTAATATCCACACACACACATATAAATTAGTCTGACCACTCACAAAATCAAATTATGCACAAAATCACAATGCTGAAACCACGTTAACATAAAAAAATAATGGCGAGACAAACATTAATTGGCAGACCATCATTGGAGAATAGTGACCAGACAATAGTTGCTAGAAGAAAATATCTAAGGGTGACCATCCCAGGGACTCACAGCCAGGTAAAGCACATCACCTATTTTCCCTTATATATTCTGGTTAGACCACTCTCATAAAGATTCACAGGCCAAAAAAACTCCATTATTCTGGTATACATCATTTGAGCTGGGCATTGAGTCCATGTAGTGGACTCGCATATATATTTCAGGTTATATTGCATAATGGCTTTATCTAGCTAATAAAGGCTATATTGATACTAAGCACCACACTGAATTGTATAAGAGATGTTACATATAATTACAAATGAGCAAAAAGAAAAATCAAACTGGTAAGGACATAAACACAATCATAGAGATAGAGATCAGAAACACCATCATCCTTGTTGGTGTTTCCATGGGAAGCAGATTGATTATGGCAAAAAAATAAATTCACCGAAATAATAAGTGTATGTACTAAGATTAATTTAAGACCAGGGGGTGGGCATGATTTAAGATCAAAGGTATGATCTAAGATCATAGGCAACATGCACCTTAATTTTAATAGTAAGTCGTTAACATGTAAGCTTTCCACCTTCTCTAATTGAGCCGAGTCTCAATTATTTTTTGCAGAGCAATCATGAAAATAAAATACAAAAGAATTGACAACTAACTCAAAAAGAAAACTCTACAAAATCCCCCTAGCCCAGAAAAATAAATTTGGCAAATCATTATAAATCTGGGATTGAGTGGTCTATCTTTTTTATTAGACACTATATGCATACAGTACCTAAGATTATTTCATCAACAACTTGACAGTTGACGCTGTTCAGATTTCTCGCCACATCATTGAAATGCATTGTTGTGTTATCACATGGCAAGCTTTTTCCGGATTCAAAAAAATGATTTCTCTTGGACATTCGTAGGCCATTGATGGTGCTTTCTGTTTCACACTTCAATGGCACTTTAAATCCTGTCCATTTCATAACATTGTTAGAATCATTTCTTACAATTGTACTAAATGAATAACATACAGAAAACAATAATTCAAGCAACAAAAATGAACTATTATTTGCAACACAATGGAAGTTATCCTGACACTATAATAAAATTGTATTTTCTTTACATATATAAAAGGAAAACAATCATAAACGAATATTGATGAGACCGTATTATCTGTATAGCACAAATTCTCTCACGAATCATAACTAAATGAAACTAACCAGGAAGAACCATTTCAAGCCAGGATTGCAAATCATTTGGACAACACCACCAAACAAATTAGATTTCTTCTCTATCACACCATGCTGACCAATATAATTCATTTCAATTCATAAATTAACACCGACCGAGAAACAAAACAAAAAAAAACAACAATTGAATTTATCTCAGCAACAAAACAATTTAAAGTTAGATTGATATATACATTAAGCATAAACTAATAACCTGAGTCATTCTCCTCCATTGATCTGGGATACTCTACAGATAATGAATCTGCATCTTCATCAACACACTGAAATATCCTTTTTCGCACCATACCTAATACAGAAATCAAACAACTAATGAAGTCTGGTATAATCAAATGAAAATAATGGCCCATCAATATACCAGTCTCTAGGATTCAATGAAACAAAGTGGATTCAATTAACTATTTCCATCAAAAAATACTTAGCGGATGAATCAGGAACAATAAAACATTTTACAATAGGATTCTTAGCATTCTGCTATGGCTCTTAGAAGGGAATCAGCAAGAAGAAACCAAACAACCCAACAACACCCCCAAATCTTCTGTCACTTGAATCAAGATTGTCTCTTCCTGTTTCATGGGGTGAAAATATCCTGTTTAATTTTTCACTTCCCCACCCCAACAAAGCTATTTTATGACTGAAAAAAACTAAGCACCAACAACCCAACGATAAGTCACCAATTCCTCTCTTATTCAATACCCAAATCTCATTCTATTCTTTACAACAGAGTTTGAATCTCCATTAGAATCTCCAAGTTTAAAAAAAATGATTCACCTATGCGGCATCGTTAATCTGATTTTACATTCTTCTAGCCTTGTTCCACTGAATTTATATGTAGTACCAAACATAAAAATGAAATTCTAGAAACCACACAAAGAACTTCAACTTATCAAAACTACACAAAATTGATCAAAACTACACCAAAAAGCAAAAGAAATCCTGAGAATGACTATACAGTACAAATGGAGTTTTAACTAACTGTTTCTTTATAGGCCAAACCAAATGTCTATGTTCATCATAACTACAAATGTCTTTGTTCTCTCTCTCTCTCTCTCTCTCTCTCTCTCTCTCTCTCTCTCTCGATCTCGACATTTTTCTTTACAGGTTCATATAACAATTCATACCCAATATTTTATCTATCGGGTACTGGTATAAACCTTATGTTATATAGGTAATGTCTTATTGCTTTGTTATTGGGTTTTACCTAGATAACCCGAACAATTCACAACTCATGGTCTGTTTCACATCCCAAAACTAATCCCTTTGTTATTAGTACCAAAAGCTCTGCTTATATTCTTAGCACGCCCTTCATCTCTTAACCATTGGTACCCAATTTTTAAAGCAAAGCGCTTTTGATCTCTGGCATTATTCAACAATACTTATCACACAGGCATTTCAAAAATAATGATTGAGCAATACAAAACAAACGTGCATAGCTGGGTTGCCTAACGGACCAATGCAAAAAATAATTTATCAATCTAGAAATACCAATACCATATATGAAAACAAATGAATTCGATAATGAAAAATTCTTAGCCGACCAATTTTGAAAGGAGTATACAAATTCTACATAAACAAACTTAACTACAGTAAATTTCACTTCTTGTACATGAAAAATTATAAAAATAGTATCCGAGTATGCAATGGAAACAACATTAATTAGATTGGTATCAAATGTCAACATAATAAACAACCCTGCTTTTCCATATATGAAACTATGTCTTAACACAACACCTAAATAAAAGTAGATACAAAACAAAAAAGTATAGGCCAAAATTCGCGGTGTAATTTTACTATATAACAATCGATCTATAGTGTAATGAAATAAAACACCTGATTTGTTACGATTAGGCAAAAATCTGTAGATACGATCAAGGCCGACTTGTTACTAAAACAGAACAAAATTTCAACCCAGTTTCAAGAACCTAAACAATATTATAATATCTTATTAACGACACCATATATATGTTGTCCCTCTTGGCCTATTATTAGAACACCTCATTATATCCATCCAAAACTCTAATTGCATAGCTTAATTTAAGCCGAAATAGCTACAGATGTTCTATGAATACATATGAACTTTTAATTTACTCTAATATGTATGGATCTTGTGTTTTTGGTCGTTGCTTTTATAAATAGGAATAAGAATATTTTTAATAAGTCATCATGCTTCTGATCTGGTTCTTATTTAACGGCCTCGCATTCAAAAGGATCAAAGCCCTTAACAGCTAACTTTGATCCACTTTGGTGCTCTTTGTCACCTCTTAAGCTAAATCTGAAAACTTTGTATGATCCACATTTTAACAGAATATGATAGTATCCAAATGACATCTACTATTTTTCGTACACATTTGTAGACATTGAATAGTCTTTGCAAAGAAGCGTACTGAGGCTTGCAACAATTGAAAATGTAAACTAAAAGGAACAGACGGGCAAACAGAAAAAGCAAGATCAAAAGAACCAAAGCAACCGTATATTTCCATAATCGACACATAGGCAGGTGCTCAAGAAGTATAAACATCTTGATCTCGTCATCATACTTTCAAGTGTGTAAATATGATGGACAACAGTTGCAGTTCACAAACAAAACATGACAACATGTACCGAGTAGTCATATATGCTAAGCTTAATTAAGTGGGAATAGCTTGATAAAGTATATGTTATTATCTTACTCCACCAGTATTACCACATGTACCAGTTATTATCTTACTCGATCCATCAATTGAGAATAAGAAAATATAAACAATGAATGTCTACTGTTAATAAGATAATAAGATAATTTGGGTTTGCAGCTGATAGTATGGGGGTATTATGATAAAGTTCATATATAAGATTGTGGGTATTGGAATTAGTTTGCAGACATAACTAAATCAAAATAGCAAATCAAATAATCACATGTTAACTATTCGAATCGAAAACCAACACCCAAATCTTAGTGCCCCTATGATTGTATCAAAATAAAAATCGATTACAAAGCAGCAAGAACCATGAAAATGAAGATTAAAATGGGTAATGAATTAACCTCAATCGATTGCAAAGTTCGGAGAAGAAGTCGATCGCTAGAACAAAGATCACAGAGGAGTGAGAGAGAGTTAGAGCTAGATTGAGATAGGACCTGGATAGATAAAGAACAATAAGACCCAGAACTGAAACTCAAGGAAATTGATAGAAGAAAACGACATGCAACCCAAATTTGAGCAAAATTCGATGTATACCAAAAACAGAAATTATAACAAACAATCGTCGGATTTACCTTGATTTGGATCAATTTAACAGTTGGATTATCACGAAATTTTATTATGTCATAGATGACACAGTTTCAAGAAACTTTCCAGAAGACATGAAAAGCAACCAGGATTTCTATCATGTAGATTTTGGCCATGGAATGCAGAATACCCAAAACAGAAATTATAACAAACAATCATCGGATTTACCTTGATTTGGATCAATTTAACCGTTGGATTATCACGAAATTTGAGTATGTCATAGATGACAAAGTTTCAAGAAACTTTCCTGAAGACATCGAAAGCAACCAGAATCTCTATCATGTAGATTTTGGCCATGGAACGCGGATGACAGAATTAATTTTTGTGACAAAAACTGTAGTTAGTTTGGCTCTGTTTCTTTCTAGATGAGGGAGGTTGGCTGAGATCGCAGAGAGCAGAGAGAGGAAGAAAAGAGAGAAAGAGAGAGATAAAAACAATGGCTGTGTTTCTTTCTATATGAGGGAGGTTGGCTGAGATTGCAGAGAGCAGAGAGAGGAAGAAAAGAGAGAGATAAAAATGAAGAAGTCTGTGAATGAAGACCAAAACATGAACAGGGCTATGAATAGTAAAACCCACGATTGTTATATAGGTAATTTCATTCACAATGTCAATATGTATAAAAAAAGTTGTATAAAAATTAATAGAAAATGACGTGGCAAATGCCATGTCATTAATCTTGTTTAATAATAATTTCATACAAATGTTAATCAATTCTCTCTTTTATCAAAACCCTAAAAAAACCTACACTGTGCCCAATGCACCGTCCAGTGTACGTAGCTTGAGGAATATAAGATCACGACAAAGTCTTTCAAGCAACCCAAATATTATCTTTTCTTCAAAGAATAGCATTGGGCACAAACTCTAGAATTCCATCTAAATCAATACAAGACGAGACCTTCCTACACCTTCCAGCTTTACACAAGGAATAGGGAAACAACCCAACGTAACTCTATATCCATCTCCAACACTTTCTCATGAACCAAGTGTGTCGTGAGTCGTAACCAATCTCTCAGTTATAGGACTGGGCTCAGGTCAGATCAGTTCGGATTTGGGCCTAATCCGAATTTAAATTCGAAATAGTGTTCGGCATCGGTTCGGGTCGATATTATGTTTTTGAGCCATCCAAATTGAAAGGACCCAATCCGAATGAATTCGGTTCGGTTTGGCCCATTTGGGTTCCAAATACTAATTTTGCTATTTTTAAGAAAACAAGGGCAACGGGGTGGAAGGAGCAAGTGGCACAAACGAGGAGGTCTTTTTCGACGGCGGAGCACTTGGAGTCATGGATCTATTCAGACTGATGGCGGATGCGAGACCTGAGCTCGTCAAGATCTTAAAAGGCAGAGCTTCAATATTTTTGATGTTCAGGGTTTCGTTCTCTTAGAGAAAAGAGAAGAGATGGGAAGAGATGGGTTTTGGCTCAGAGAAAAAAGAGATGGGAGAGAGAGATAAGAGGTTGGTAGGGTTTTATCTCTTTATGTTTGTGTGTGAGAGAGAGATAGAGTGTGAGCAGGTCTATAATAATATAAATGCAACACAGCTAGATAATCGACATGTGTGCATTTACTCGGTTCGGGATCAGTAGAGAACCGAACCATACTGAATTAAATCCTTATGGTTTGAGTCTAATCAGTTTCGGGTTTAAAACTCAGCCAACCCATTTTTTTCGGTCATTCGGTTTCGGGTTCAATTTTTGGGCCAAACGAGTCAGTTTTCGGTTTAAAGGCCCAGCCCTAATCAGCTATAAAAAAAGTTACGAGTATTCATATCCAAACGAGTCTACTCTATTCCTAATGAAATGAGAAATCAAAACGTCGTCCATGGTTTCGTGGCCATCTCTTCTGCGGTACTCCGCCAACATCTTCTCTCAATTGTTGTTTTAGTCGGGATTGGGCCAATCCATTAGGTTGGCGTCGAGCTCGTCCGGGAAGACGACTTATTCTTGTCCTCCGACCATGCTCTTTCTTTGCCGTCCTCAGGCACCTCCGCTTGGTATGCTCGTCCTCACCCTTGCGGGATGGCCTTCAAATCAGTCAAACCCAAATTTCTCAATCTTTAATAATTAATTTGTATTTAATAGAGAAAATATAAGAAATTCCACCTATAATTCCATATTAGATAAAAATAATACGTGGCAATGAGTTGGCAGCTACCAACTCATTTGGTATTAGTTTTCAGTACAATATCTTTGTAACCCAAGTATTCTCCTTCTATACATGTAAGCATATATATCATGCAAACTTGCAAAGCTTTTCCTAATCTTTTAAATGAATAATCGATTATAACTATTTATCTAAAAAGAACCAAAAGTTTAAAACCTTGTAAAAAAACTAAAAATGACTTTGCACGGAACAATAAATGAGTATAATATATTTGATAAGTAAACATATCATTATGGAGATAATAATTGATCGAATAGTCAAACAATATGTACGCGAGATGAAAAAGAATTCGGACAAAGTTTTCTGTTAAAGAGAAACTAGAAAGTTATAAAAATTAAAATACAATGAATTTTTCTCTGTATAATAAGATTATAAGTTATACATATGCGTACAGAATCAGAAGCCTGCATCGACTTGGAGTATCTGATTTTTATTTAAATTTAGCTTAATAATAATTCCCACGTATACTAATGCAGTTTATTTCGACATATATAGCTCTTGTATTCTTATGCATAATGCCATAATGAGCAAGAATGATGGCCAATGAAAGCAATCTGATCGAGGGGTCCAAGCGAACAGCGACTGGTTCGTCAATTTGCCAGAATGCCAGGTTTCATGCAGTTGTAATTGCAGACACATGCTACCTACCCTTCACATTGATCTCCAACCAACTCCCACTAGTACATATATTGTTTCACATTATGTCTCTGACGACACAAAATAATTATTTGTTGTCTTATTAATTTAGAAATAAATAGACGTTAGTTTCATTTTATCAGTTATTGTAAATTTTTTTAAACACACATTTTTTTAGTTTATAAGAAAGACATTCAAAATTTAGTATTTTCAATGGTGGATATCTCAAAACATGATTGTTTGAAAATTATACTTAATTCAAATGACGTTTGTCTGTCATATGATACTTAGCGAAAAACCAAAAAATTTGTAAATTTTTTTCACCAAGTCAAGTAGATGAGGATGCCACTGAATTGGGGGAAAATGCATGTATGGACACTCTCAAAAGAGCTCACAACATTAAGTTTTTGCATGAGATGACAGTTGACTGTCATCTCAGTTTTGAAATAATTTAACTTTGACTTGTCCACCTATATACCGGCTCACATGAACGATTTACATAGATAAACCGTAGGTTATTAAGAGTTGAGTTAGCATCTAAATTTATTATGTGAGAGGACCCGACTCTAAATTAACTAGTAATCTAGGATCAAGCTTCAACGACTGACCCTAATCTACGAGTTTCTGTGAAAATTTTGACATAACTTCTCTTATAAAAGACAACTCATAAATCTGCAAGGAAAACTGACACTTCGCAGATAAACCTACAAACAATACCGTGGACCACCGATGTCCATCCGGATTTCACAACATAAAACGGAAATAAAAACATATACATTATTCAAAATTTGAAATCAAAACAGATACATTGATTCATAAACAAAGAAACTTAACTAGACAGTTATACGAGTGACAACATATGCACAAGAGTCTCACAAAAAAGATACTACATAACTAGTATCCAAGGTGACTTCAATAACACAAGAGACATACTGACAGTAAGCTGGGACCTACTGCTGAAGGAATTGACTGGTGGACTCGACACCCTCGACGACATCCAACACCCTCAAGATACACACTGCAATCTGGGCAAGTAAAACCGAAAATCCCAGGAAAAAGGCACATAAAATCATAAAAACTGTTAGAATGAGTGGACGAAAATAATAATTCACTTTTTTAACTAAAACTGTAAATAATATGCCTTCATAAATTATGTACATAAAAATAATACGAGTCTGAAAATAAACAAGCCCAGGTCAGGTATTTGTCCTAACCCTCTTGGGTACTGTGTATGTGTGGAGGCAGTAACTTGAGTACGTTTCCCTCAAGTTACAAACATGCTCAGGTTAGGTGTTTTTCCTAACCCTCCTGGGCGTTGTGTAATCACAGGTCAGGTGTTTGTTATAACCCTCCCGAAGCATTTCGGGGATCAGCTGAGAGGTCATAGCATCGATGCATCCATAATAACCATACTCTGTGAAAAAACAAATCATATGTGCCTCCGAACCAATGTATGCTCATAAAATGTATAATCATAAATGCATACTCGTAAATGCATAATCGTAAAAACATAATCATAGACTCGCAAATAAATTATGAAAGTCAAAGTGTCCACTCACAACATTTTGCCGGGATAATTACAAAGCTGAAACTTTGTTGATCGACACAATTATTCATCTGATATGCCCGCTAATTCAATATCCTGAAACCACGATTAAAATTAATATCTGATCATCGGGTTCATGTAATAACATCGAGAATCTCGCAAACTCGAATAACGTAATTTCCTATTCAATTACTGACTCAACCAAATACTGAATTCAATTCCCTGTAATCCCTCACTATTAAGAGGCACAAACCAATCCCAAATATCAAACAACTTGCAAATAAACGGATAATCAAAGTGTCCTTTAATATTGTCGTGAATTAAACTGATAATTTTCTGATTAAATACTCGCCCAAATTTATCAAACTCAAATCTGAATATAAACCTCACAATTGCGTTCAGCACACGAAAACGAGTGAAACGACATAAAATTTCATCGAAAATTCCACATCGCCGGAGCTTCGCCGCCGTCGCCCGCCAAAATTTCACCAGCCCATAAATCTTTGACCTATACATCAATTTGAAGATCTCAACATTTACAACAACTTTCTAGTTCAAAACTAAACCCAATTTTAACCGAAAAATGTCCAAAACTCACCGTGAAGTTCAAAAACCTTGTCGGAATTCATTTTCTTCGATCGGCTCTGTCCGGCCACCGAAAGGCCCAAGACCACTTGGATTCAACTCATCATTCCATGGGATACAAAACCCCCATAAAGTCGACCTTCAACGCCGCCGTCTTGAGCCTCCACCAATGCCGCCAATTCCGGCCAGAAATCCCCTATTTTCATCGCGTTGGTTCCTCCTCCTCTGACCACCATTCTCGGTGATCCACCTATCAATTGAAAGAGGGGCTTGAGCCCAATGATTTGACACTCTAAGACCTCAGCCAGAGGTGGCCGGAATCGAGCTCACCGCCAGCAACAAATTTCGGTGACAAAATGGGTCGGCTTTACCCGTGGTCAATGCGGGTCAAACCCAACATCCCAAAATGGAAACTTTCCAATTTTGTCTCATATTTATATCGTATATATATCCGTACACATACAACCCAAATCAACAGCTACAATTTAATCTGATAAAAATCGAACGGTCATGATTAAATCAACAATAAAAATAACATTTTTTTATATATTCACCAACCGACTTCAAAACTCGATAAAACATTTCTCGCTTATCCGAAAATTTCTCTGAAAATTCTCACGATCTCGAAATTAAATAGTCTACAATTCTCATGAAGGAAGTCAATACAAATTCTCACCTGGTGAAATAGTGGTTAACAAACTCAACTATGCGACTAATCTGCTATAACGCGTAACACAACTCGATAACTGTATGATTACGGTTCGGGTTGTCACATTATGGTTTTGAGATATTAGTTAAGATGACAATCGTATGTTGTCAAATTAAAATTTGACATTTTTCATAGTTAAACGTCAAATTTCGTAAACACCCTAAAACTAACCATTTTTCTAAAATTGACCGTTGGATGGAATGTTCGGATTATTGTTAATACACTGTATAAATTTTTTTAAGTGAACTCGTCCTCACTTCGGATGTGTCATTGTTATGACTCTAAGACACTTAAGAGTAAATCTCGATTTGCAGCTCTGTTAAAATTTAATTTCAGACCAAGTTTCACACATGCATTATCGTAGAACTTATATCTATGCTACTATATGAAAAAAAATATATAAAAAAAAAATCAATTTAGGTGCTCCTCCCATAGAAAAATGGGCAAAATTCTTGAAAAAGATTACTTTAGTCTTTTGGTAAGGTTTGACCTCATTGGCCGACCACTAAACGAACTTCGACAATGATGATTTTTTTTAAAACTCTATGTTATTATCACGCATATGTATAAACACATTTCTCATTATACTATTTAGGTTTTTCATATATCGTTAATTGCATGTATGACTACTGATGTTGCTTACAATGTTAGTTGGTTATATATGAAAACCAAACTGTTATGAAGCTAAACCACTAATAATGAATCATTTTATAAATGTGACCGTTGGATAAGACGAAGAGACTAATCTAAGCATGCTGTAAAAAATTTTGAACTTTCGAATTGATTTCGACCTTGATCCGAGTGTTTGACTATTATAACTATATTGCCCTTAACAATAAAACGTAATTTGCCGATTCGTCAAAAATAATTTGAATGCAAGTACGTCACCCGCATTCTCGTGGGATTCACATCTATCTTTTCATATAAAAAAATCCAAATTCTAAGACATCAACCCTAAAACTAAACCCTAATCATAAACCCTAAACATACCCAAACCACAAATTCAATCAGATGACGGTTTGTCTGTCATCTGAGGTATACGGTTTTGGGGTATTAATAAGAGGGAAAATTTCTTCTTAAACTTACCCTAGGTATGCCAACAAAAGAATTAACCCTTCACTAAATTTCAGCCTTCAGCCGCTTCTCTCTCTCTCTCTCTCTCTCTCTCTCTCTCTCTCTCTCTCTCTCTCTCTCTCTCTCTTCGAAACTCTCTCTCTTTGAAATTGTCGCTGCCTCGATGGGCCGCCTCTCCCGCACAACCACGCCTCGCCACGCTTCTCAATCATCCATCGATGCCTCGTAGTCTCACCCTTGTGATTTTCTCCCTCGACTTGCATCGCAACATTGCGATCTCAGCCATCCACAGCAACCTTGACGCAACATTGCGAGCTCAAGATGATCCTGGCTGCTAGAGTCACCATCCCTTGGGTCGCCCTGTGTCCTCCATCGCCTCCATTACTGCACTTCACTTGCCGACCACCTAGTCTCGCTTATCTCTATCCCGCATTTCTCACTGTCGTGCCGTCTCATCCTCGCGGCTTTAGCTTCCGCGTCGCGGGGCCTCTGTCTCCGAAACCAAAGATCTCCAAATGGTCAACCTTACCCTCTGCCACCCTCACCACAGGCCTCTCAGCTACTCCTCACCATACGTGCCTTTCCTCTGCCTCGCATCGAGGGGGCGCAATATCTAAGCACCATTTAATTACCGGCGACCTGTGCTTCACTTACTCCAAACTCCCAATACCCCGTCCACTACAAAAGAGAGTTGTAGAGCTGAATCTATTTGATTTGGGGATCTGATTCTATGGCTCATTACAGACTCGATTCAATTCTCACACTTCGCCTTATCTATTTGATGTATCAGGTACAATTTTTTAGCTGATAATGTTGACTGAATTTATGAAATCTCTATGTTTGTTGTAAATCAATTTGTGACTAGGGTTTTGTTTCATTTTGGGTTCTAGCTATCATTTATTCTATAAATCTAGTTAGGTGCTTTAGGGTAGGGTTTCTTCTATAAGTCAATTTGTTGTTTGGGGCAATTTGTTTGAAACTAACAAATTGATTTTTGATTTGGTCCAGCACATCAGGTGGATGAATATGTTCTCGGGTGGATGAACATGAACATGTCAAGCACCATTAATTTCCTAAATATTCTAGTGCTTATTTATATGTGTTCCAACGTGCAAATGACACCTTAACTATTTGCAATACCCAACCTAAACAGAACCTATTATCTACTCATTAAAAACCACTCAAGTTACTAACCAAACAAGGTAACGCGAGTTTACCTTACTTGAGAGATCATCACCACGAAGTCTTGCTACTATCCAAGCACACAAGTCTTGCGATTCGTTATTATGTTAATAGCCATGAACCGGAGTATTTCGACATGAACCGGTATCGATTAAACGGCCGTTCTATTTCGCTAAAACTCCTCCACCGTAATATAGCATTTGTTCCACGTACAATAACCATTATTCCCGTGCTCATCTTCAAAAGTTGCACGACACAAATTGTCAAATTTCTGTGCACAGTAGATGCATATTTTCCAAGTAGGGGAGTTTGTCATTACGTCGACCCGGGGGAATTGACAATCAATCTAACATGATCTGGGTTATGATAGGGAGGATGAATATCCGATCCAATTAACGGAGTGTAATCTTTCGTAACTTGTAAACAACTCGAGGACAATAACTTCATCCACTTCTTTACTTGTTCTTGTATTGACGAATCCTGCAAACTACGTAGGATGACTGTAAGAAATCCATTCAAGTCCTTAATGTCTTTTTCTAAGTATATTATTGCTTGTTTAGCAGCACTCAAATTTAGGAATAAGGTTTCAAACGGTTCATCGCGATTGGAATGCTCGGATATCCATGCTATCCAACACCTCCACGGAGATTGCCATGCGGTCGTTTTGGCTGAGCATCTGTGGACAAATACCTCATGTTCTTCCAAATGTTCTTCAATACCGTCCACATAGCTACGTCTGACACTCGACCCCCAGAACATGATCATTGACCCAACAATCATTGAAGTAAAGGATTATCTTGGGAAAATCGGCACGTACTTCTCTTGGTGTTTCACACATTGATGCTTATGAGATTGTTTGTTTTATAGCTCGTCTGAATCTCCCAATTGTTGGGATAGAATGGCGGCTTGATGGATAAATTAATTATTTCAGGATTTAACATTTCTCATTATTCGTGTGATTAGCAGAAATAGCAACAGACAAACTAAAGAAGATAATGTTTAACGAGATTCGACAAATGCCTACGTCCACATAGCTACGTTTGACACTCGACCCAAAACATGATCATTGATCCAACAATCATTGAAGTATAGGATTATCTTGGGAAAATCGGCACGTACTTCTCTTGGTGTTTCACACATTGATGCTTATGAGATTGTTTGTTTTATAGCTCGTCTGAATCTCCCAATTGTTGGGATAGAATGGCGGCTTGATGGATAAATTAATTATCCCAGGATTTAACATTTCTCACTATTCGTGTGATTAGTGAAAATAGCAACAGATAAACTAAAGAAGATAATGTTTAACGAGATTCGACAAATGCCTACGTACTGGAAGCCGGATACTTAACTTCTTTCTTCCACTATATAAATATAATGGGATTACAATTACATTAGTGACTAACCTTCACCAAGTGGAACACACCTCTCACTCTCTCTCAAAAAAAAAATTCTTCTCACTTAATTTGAGACTTATCTCAAAATTCTCCAAGTGAGGCTCTTTCTATATCTCACCAATTATGGTATCTCTCTCTAGCTATTTTTCTTCACAATTGATGGAACTCCGCGGCTTGCATTTGTTGCAAGCTTACATTGTCATATATGTAGGCATTTAATCAAAGCTACGTAGTGTGCATGGTAGAAAGTAAAATCATACTTCTCCTTGATTCAAGCTTCAATGTTGGTAAGTTTGTCTCCTCTTACAATCAACAATTACAGTGATCACCCACTCTACTATACATATAACAGGTAGCCTTCTTTGTAATTAATGGGTCACCAAGGCTACAACAACAATTGCTTTCCTCATGTGTAAATTCACCACACATGGTTTTCATCCTCCGATTAAGGAGGGACTTGACCCATCACCAATGTCACTTAGGATCAGGGGCGGATCCATATGGGAGGCTGCACGGGCTACAACCCAACTAGTGTTTTCAAGAAGCTTATAAAAAAAAATCTATCAGATATCAACAAAAAGTGTTTGTGGTTCAAATAGCTCGAGTTACGTGTAGTTAATGTATGAGGATCTTGAGTTCGACTGTCCTCAATCCCATTTCCTTTTCTCTTTTCTTCCTGAGCTCTTCTTTCTTTTCTCTTCCCTTCCTTTATTTTGGTTGAGTTCTTTCCTTTGTTTTGATTGGGTTCTTTCTTTTAATTTATTTTCTTCTTTTATTCTACCTTTGTTTCAGTTGGATTCTTTCGATTAAAGCTAGAAATACAAAATCGTGTCATATTGCAAATTCTGTAACTTATTTGCATTTGTATCGTTATAAACCAAAAAAAAAAATATACGATAGACAGTACAACCCTCCCCGTTTTGAAATCCTGGATACGCCCATGCTCAAGACCAACATCATTTTTGCATTCATGTATAGTTGTCGAGCTATTCGTGGTTACGAACTGCTGATATATAATATATTGATTATTGTCAACACAACATGGAGGATTGTAGAGACGTTATGGAAAAATGCATGGGGTCATCTTGAAATGTCCTGCTACGGTTTTTCAACTCAATTTCGTCGTTAGATGTAAAATTTTGACTCATTGCCTTGGCAGAATTGGTAGTCTAACTTTTACATGGAGAATGAGAATGAGAATCAGAAAGGCGTTGTGTTCTCGGAGTTTTGGTCGTTAAATAAAAGAGGTGCCTACAACATTCCCTTTTCGAATTTCGAATAAGAATATTTTTTTTACTAGTTATGACTTAAGACAGCACATTCCCTTTTTATTTAGATATGCCCAAAAAGTATGCCTGTAAAACTAGCCCATCAGTCCACCCTATAGCCCAACCTTGTTTTTTAGAATGACAGGGTATAAGTTATATTTCTGTGGCCCTAGGCATGTCCAAAATTCTGCCCATATATGTATTAATAGGTTGAGCTCGGTCCAAAACTACATAAGAAATTTTTAATTTTACCTATGAAATATTGATATTTATAGTAAGTGGTGATTAAAAGATCTACAATAGTCAACTAAACTAAAATAGGTAGCATTAAATTTAAAAATTGGTTGGATAAGATGGTTTTTGAGAGAAACTCTATTGAGAATATTGTTATTGATATGTAGAATACATGGTCTATATATATGGACTTAATCTCATTCCATACAGGATATGGAGATATGTTTACTTGATTTCCAAGTAATAGCATACCTTATTACATAATATATTTTACATCTAAATCTACCTAAGGAAGGATTATCACACCACAAAATATCTTGCATATTTCAATACTCCCCCTTGTGATGTCCTAAGAAAAGCGTAGACGTCCTTCGGTAGACTTCATCAAGGGTAGTAGGCTTCAACAACTACTTCCCATCAAAAACCTTGTCGAGTAACAAAAATCTTTGCAGGAAAAATATTCTCGAGTGAAGAAAAAACTAAGAGCAATCTCACATGATATTTGACTTCATTGTCGCCTCGTTAAAACTTTTCCAAGTAACAAAATCCTATGGGAAAAATAAGCTTGGCAGGAAAAGAAGTACAACAAAAATCATTCACAATCTATATATGATAAGTCGTGTCTAACTTCAACTCCTCCTAATGTTAACGTCTCCCCTTCAAGCATTCCAAAAGAGTAACCTACACGAGATGCTACATTGTCCATATGAGTAATATCACATGGAGGTGGACTTTAAACACAAATGTTCTATGAAACACTTACGCATAAAGCATTTTCATATTTACATGAGCAGAGACTACACAATTGAACTCGATACACAAAGTGTAGAGGTTAGTTTATGATAAATCAACTTAAACCAACTAATTCGGGATAACATTGAGATGATAAGAGAACAAATCATTCTTGACTCAGTAAACGTTCATCTAACCTAAGATGAGAGGATTTTTGAAGCATCGAACAAACAAAATGAGGAAACACAAGAAACACCAAGAAAATGTGTTGGCATGTGGATGACTTGCGTGGATCTGCCAGCAGCGCGTGTGGTTGTTCGAGGCTCTCGGTTTTCGGTGGCGGCTCGTGAGGGTTGTTGTCGATGGTGTTTCTGTGGTGCATGGCTGATACAAGGCCACAACAAAATTTCTGGTTTCACTTCAAGTCTTTTGTTGATTGTTTAGTTAAACCAACATTGCTTCGAATACGAGGTCTGAACTCATATTTTAGTTCTCTTTAGAATCAACTGCGTTTTTCACGAATTCAGAGGCCTTGAAACTCTAACATGAAAATCCACTTCATGGAACATGGCTTACCATCAAGCTCACAAGTTTCACGGATGATAAGGTACAATCCAAGCTTGACAATAAGAGAACAAGTAATTTTCTCTCGTATCAAAGTCAAAGACTTCTCTTAGTTAAGACCATGAGAACTAAGAGGACATATCCGGTCAAAATTTATGAATGCTTTACCAAAGTACTCATCCAAATTTAGAAACTCATCATGTATGTGAACACAGTATGTTACTCGATACATTACATCGACATACACACAATCCTACATGCTCTTCAAATGGTCACCTATAGATATAGTATACCACTTTCTTACTTCAAGCTAGGTGAATGATGTCATCCAACATGACTTTATACTCAATTAAGTGAGTCCGCTTGAGATTATGTCTTCTCCAAATCTCGATGTCAACATATTCAGATCCATGGAATAATTGTTATACTGTGGAGGAAGGGATCTATGTATTTTTTGCTACACCAGTTCCTTGGAAGTACTACTAACTGTCATGAGATGTCAGAAAGTGTGAGTTCCTACATCAATCAAAATGTAGTGAACATGTTCTCAATCATTGGAGAAGATATTCAGCACGAAAAAATTATTATTTTTTATCGCAGACGGTTGAGGATATATGATGAAAACTTCATGTTTCACATGTTTTCTATCTCAAGGTGGAATGGAGAAACCAACTCCCATTTCTCTTCCTTGATCTAGTAAATACTTAAGTTCAACCTCAATCGAATTTTCAAGTTACTTAGTTTTTGTAGCCATAGCTGATGACTTCATATTCAAAACCCTTATCGTTATTACGACGACCAAGACCAATGTACATGCACATGTAACTAACTAGTTTCAAGTGTCTACACGGATAAGTTAAATTCGAAAATAATCGATTCGTATGGATTGCAAAACAAAAGTTTTGAGAATAGATGTCATAGATGAATGACTCCCCCTAACCAAGAGTCATGGCATCACCCTAATTGTGGCACTTCACGGTGCACTTCCGGTGGCCAAGCCCGTGGCACTTTGGTAGTCAATGATGGACCGGCCAGCAGTGGCCCATTATAGGCTTCTCTCCTAGAATGGTGTGGGTGTGTGTATGATATTGCACTCTATAGCACATTTGGTATATTAGAATAGTATTCATCGATTATCACTAGGTTGGATTTAGTTTCAGACACTGCAAATTCTAGATCTCAATGAGACAGAGTGGGGTTAGACCATGACAATTCCTATATTTTTCATTAAGAACTCCGTTCATATCTCCCCCTAAAAGGTGGAAGACTAGTCCATTGTAGTGATTGAGTCACCAATGAATTCTCATATGCAATACATACATGCAGATCTATCCTACCATAAATGAAGGAACGGTATTTTGTCTTCCATCTACTTTGACTTGGCCTGTTTGATGGAAGGAGGTTAATTTCCCATCAAGTTACGCAAATTAATGTGTTTATTTCAACGTCTTTGGTGAAGAATGGTTGAATCACTCATAAAACTTAGATTGTAGACCACTTAAGCATTATGAATGTAAGCTAGAACACTTGAATAAGTATAGACGCAATTATCGATGTCAATCATGTCATCATAAGATTTCATGAGAATCGACATTAACCATTTCAAGAATATTTTTTACGGATGAGTCCAACGATTAGAGTTAGTACTTCTCACAATCGACAATATTCAATAAAATACGAGTTTAGCGTATAGGCATGGATGGTTAAAGTAATAGACGAACTAATGTCTTTACCTTAATCAAATTCTTTTGCACCCATATGGCTACAGTGTACGAAATGTTCTGCCAATCTGACTCGACTTATTTGAATGGTCTTGATTTTTATTTGGAATAGTGAGATCATTTACATGATCCAAAATAAGATTCAGGGTCTAACTGTAGGGTGAATACTAACTCTAATTAATACTCGACGTTTGGGGGGGGAGAGGGTATATTGTTGGTATTAATTGATCTAAAATATTCACTATGTAATTAGTCGAGACAGTATTTGAAAAAGTCAAAATCTAAATGTATAGTGGTAGTTGAGTGACAAGTGGGTGCCATGTTGTCAACAATCAAAAAATGCATAGTCATCTTGCCATGTCAATAATGACATCTACCATGTCAGTATTGACGTGTTTGCCACATCACTGATGATGTGTCACCATGTCAGCAACCTAGGATAAGAAATCTAGGCTTGACCCATTTTTGACCCGACCCAGTCCAACCCAAAGGCTTTAACCCGATTGGTTTTGTCCTGACCCGACCCGATTCAAACCCAATGAATTTTTGGGGATGTAAGGTTTCGGCCCGATTTCAATCGGCGGAGCTGGCGGTGATTTCCAGCGGCAGAGCCACAACGTGCAGTTGGTATCCCAGGTGGCGGTGTGGCTTTGAAGGAAAACCTAAGGATTCGCTGCCACAAGCGGCGCGATCGACCTCGATTTCGATCAAACTTGATCTCTCGATTAGTGGTTCACCGAGATACTTCATCAAAGGCAAGGGTATTTCAGGAGGTATGGAATCCAACCGGCGTTGCAATCCCCATCGGCGTGGCGTCGAACATCTGTAGTCTTGGTGAAAACCCGTGCGCTCTAAATCGGAGGCGGTGGAATGCAGCGGAGAAGCCGAGATCGATTTTGATCTCATTTTCGGTCGGAGGGAGCCAAGTCCGTCAACGGAGGTGGTTGGACGGTTTCTGAGTGCAGCGGAGGTCCATGATTGGTCGACGGTGGTCACCAAAGGTGATTCGCGGGAAAACCAATCGGATGTACTCGGGTGTCCCAGATTTTCCTTTAGTGCCATGAGTGAAAGTCCCAAAATAGTTTGAGCGCTTAGATGCAATTTCTGAGTTTCTGAATTTTTTGAGTTTAAGTCCTTGCACTTTTTGTTTTTCATAATTTAGCATTAACTCGAAATAATTAAGTGTTTGGTGTCCTTTTGGATTCCTTAAAATTCTTTAATTGTATCGAAACTAAAAACACATAGTTTTGTAAACTGATTCCATAGAGAATACAAGGTTTTGTTGGTGGTGATCTTATATCGTAGACATAGTCATCAATCTTTAGAACAATTGATTAATTGTGCGATCAAAACACAAATCATTTAAGATCCAACAAAAATACATAAAGATAAATTGATTGGAAATCCGATAAAGTAAACATACTTTTTCAATTCACATAAAATAAATTTTTTTATTGATTGAAGGAAAATGATCACAAGGTAATCAACTTAGTAAAAAAGAAACGAAGGAAAAGGTGAGCGACAAAGCGCTCTTAATACATAGAACAAAAACATAATAATGGAAATAATCTGATCTCCGTATCCATGAGTCTTTATAGTAGCCAGGCTAGAGGTCTCTGGGTCTTCTCTTTCCAGGTTGTGGGCTTTATCTAAGCTCTTGCAAGCCCAATAAGTGTCGACCATGGCTCTTAATGCTTTGCATTGTGGTTGCTAGTGATATGTCATACCACACCCATAACACATACCACCAGGATCGACAGTATTCTGGACTTGGAGTTTTCCGTGAGTAGAGGGAGAACAAGTAAGCCTTTTTGCCTCCTTTCTGGGCCTCTTATTGGCCTTTATCCTATGGAGATTGCCATCCCTCGATGGTTGCTTATCTGTAGTAGTAGGTCTTCCTCTCTTGCGGTGGTTCGGCGGTTACCTTCGAATTTCCCTTTCAGGTTATCCTTCTTGGTATTCACAACATGCGCTTCTTTAGCGGGAATAACCGCAAATTGAAAAACTTTCTAGGGATTTTTCTTCTATGATTTCCCTCATGGCTGTCCTCCAGATTTCAAGAAACTTTCTATGTAAGAGATGTATTAAGTCGTTGTTTTGTAGCTCTCCTATTATATAGTAGTATTATTGGAATTCATTCAGATATTCCTCGAAATACTTCATGTTGCATATTTTGAAAGCATATATATTAGTTTTTGCTAACTCTTTAACTTTGTCCCCAACATATAAGATATCTTTACAGAGTTAGTCATAGATTGGAGTTGAAGAGGTGTATGGAGACTTACCACTTTTGGTTTTCTCTATTCATTCTTGTCCCTTAGAAGTTTGTTTGAAGGCAAAATTGAACATTTTTGCAATTTTTGTGGGGGTCGACTCCTAGATTATCTGTAGGTTAGGAGCTTCAAACTTTTTATAGGTAGTGCATGCTGCCATGAATAAGCTAGCAGCCTAATCATCTATGACTTTCTTCTTGTCTAGAGATTTGTCTAGATCAAGTCATACACCAAATTGTGTATTTGGTACTTTTGGTGTATTTTCTTGTGGAATGAATTTTTGGGATCTTCTTTCCCCTTTCTTTCCAGTAGGACCTTTCATGTTTGGAAGTTTTGTATTTCTACCGATTTTGATGATGATGGTTTCTGTAGCTCCTGGAGACTCTCCTTCTTCCATTTTACTTCTTGATAAGGAAAGATTTTTCTTTCCTTTTTAAATGTGAAACTATCGATCTCTTTGATCACTTGTTCCAGACGAAATGGATCTCTACAATTTTTTAGCTTCTTTATAGAGTAGAAAGAGCTCACCTTCTTTTGGCTTTTCAGATTTTAGCATGCGAATATTTTTTTCTAATTCAGCATCTAAATTTTTTTGTATCACTGGGTTGATTTCTTCCCTTATTGAAATTCTGGTACTTTTAGTACTATTTTCTCTAGAAGAGCTGCATCTTCTAAATGCTTTAGATCTTTCACCTCTCAAGCTTTCGAGGGATACATCACTATTTCTGTATCCTTCCAATTTTAAGTTGACATCTTCAGTTCTTCTATTCTCATAGACTGATGTTCTTACACACTCTGACTTCTCTTTGGGGCCACATAATTTTCATTATAATGGAAATGTTATCTTATCCCATGTAACCTTATGAATCTGCTCCGAATGATTTTTTGGATTTGTAAGGAATCCAGTAATAAGACCAAAAATATTTGTTATTTTGGTCTTTGATTCTACTGTTGTGCTCATTAGTTTATAGTAAATCTCATAAACTACAACAACCTCTTACATGTCGTCTTTCATTGAGATGTCATCTGTTTTGACTCTTAGTTGTAAACAGTGGGGTGCATCGGTCAGGCTAGTCGAAAAGTTTGGGAAGCAGTTAAAATATGCAACTTGGTTGCACAATGATGCTTGAAGGGTTCTCAATAGACTTTTCTGAAAATCAATCAGTTTATTGTCTTGTAAGACACAAAAGACTCAAGACACACTCTTCATCGAACACAAGACTCTTAAGTATAGCAGATTTATACCGCCACCTGGTAGATAAAACACATGTTCTTATAGCCTCCTCCATCGGAAATTTCAGCAAGATTTGATCTGTAAGGTCACTTGGTAAATTGCTAAGCATGTCCAATTCCATCTCCATTTAAGTACGGGACAACTTGGGTGTTGGACTCTTAAAAATCCGTGACTCTTAATCTTTTGGAACTGCTTGATAGGGTTATATAGAAAACTCTAGGTGAATGTGAGAAACGAAAGGGGAAGGAGTAAAAGGCTTATTTCCCTTTCTGAACGAGGAGGGATAGGGAAAGAATGAAAAAGTGGGTCGTTCAAAATCAAAACTTACCAAATCATGTTTTCTCTACCTATACTAGGGGTCATCATTTGGCCCGTGGGCCTCGTGGGCCGGTGGAGGCCCGCAAGCCCGTGGGCTAAAAGCCCGGCCCGGCCCGCAAAAAAGCCCGCAAAAGCCCGCCAAGGTGGTTGGTGGGCCGACCATGGTTTAGAGATCTAAAGCCCGGCCCGGCCCGCGGGCCCGGCTCGCCAAAAGCCCGTCAAGGCCCGTTAGGCCCGGCCCGTCAAAGCCCGCACACATATTGACATATTTCATTAAATTATTTAATGAATTTTAATCATTATACAATTTATACCTAGTTAATGTTTACCTACACACATATTGACATATATATATATATATAATATAGTGACTAGTAGTCTAATAGACTAATACTATATAGATATATATTTTACATTTGTGTATATATATTAATATATTACATATAGATGGATAGATTGAATATTTGAATTCCATATATAATTAAATTTGTGTATCTATTTTACTATTAAGTCATTATTTAAAGTTTAGCATAAGTTGGGGTTTAGGTTTAGGGTAAATTAGGGTTTAGGAGATTAAGATTTATGGTAAGTTAAGGTTTAGGAATTTGAGGTTTAGGGTAAGTTAGGGTTCCGGTTCTAGGATTTTATTGTAATTTTTTTAGGGTTTAGGGTTTGGGGTTTAGGTTTTAAGGTTTAGGGTTTAGGTCCAAAATTTATAAAAATTAGGGACGGCCTACTTAGAATATTATGAACAACCAATCCGACATTCAATTTTTTATATATATAAGATAGTAGTACGTATATCATTATACCTACACTTATATATATAATATAGTGACTAGTACTATATATATATTTTTTATATTTGTGTATGTTTATATTAATATATTACATATACATATATTGATCAAATATTGGAATTCCATATATAGTTATATTTATGTATCTATTTTACTATTAAATCATTGTTTAAAGTTTAGGATAATTAAGTTAGGGTTTAGGTTTAAGGTAACTTAGGGTTTAGGGGATTGAGATTTAGGGTAAGTTAAGGTTTAAGAATTTTGAGGTTTAGAGTAAGTTAGATTTTAGGTTTTAGGAATTTTGAGGTTTAGAGTAAGTTAGGGTTTAGGGTTAGGGTTTCATTGTAATTTTTTTATCGATTTACACTGTAAAACAGTAAATATAATAGATGGTTTAGATTAGATTTTGTAATTTTTCAATGGTGAGAGTTTAATTGAGAGTGTGTGAAATGACATCAATACCCTTCTCTTATATATTGCTTATTTTTCCATGGAGAAACTTGATAAATTAAATTTTTATATCAATTTTTTTGACACTATGAGATAGATATGTAATTTACAAGAATGTGTGTTAAAATTTTTATCTTAAAAAATTCCTTTAGGGATGGGTAATTTATGTTTTAGTTGTAAGGGTACTACGGTCACATTTAGCGAAACTCATAGATGTAGGTCTAAATCAAGTCCAAAATTTATAAATTTTTAACGGCATGCTTAGAATATTATGAACAACCAATCTGACAGTCAGTTTTGTAAAATGATGATACATGATCGATTACGTTTCACAAAGGACTTTCAACCCATATAACCAAGGAATAAAGGTAAGAACATTAGTGTGCATGTAGAGAATTCAAGCAATATAGGAATTAAAAATGTTTTAACAATAAAGAAGGCCATATATAATAGTTCACCTTATAATAAAAGACACCGTACGTAAAAATTAGCCTAATCGAAGTACGTTTGGATCCCAGTCAATACAATTAAACAAAATTTGTGAAAACACTAAAATACACTCATCTTATTTTCCTTATTTTCCTATGGGGGGAGTAGATAAATCAATTTTTTATGTCAATTTTTTTGATACTATGAGATAGATATGTATTCCATAAGAGTATGTGTCCAAAATTTGATGTTAAAAAATATTTTCGGGAGGGGTAATTTCCGTTTTAGTTGTAAGAGTACTATGGTCACATTTGGCGAAATACATGGATCGATGTCTAAATCAAGTCCAAAATTTATAAAATTTTAAAGGCATGGTTATAATATTCTAACCAATCAATCTAATGGTCAATTTTATAAAATAATTAAACATGTCCGATTAAGTTTCACAAAAGTATTTCATTCCATATAACAAATGAACAAACGTAAGAATATTAATATACATATGAAGAATTCAAGCAATATAAGAATTAAATATGTTTTAATAATAAACGAGGACATGTAGAAAACTCCATCTTATAGTGATAAACATCGTACGTAAAATTTAGACTCGTCGGAGTACGTTTAAACCCCAGTGCATGGATAAAGGTTACGTTTATTTTGAAATGTCTTAATTTTTTAATAATTAAAGCCCGATAGGCCCGGCCCGCAAAAGCCCGCAAAGGCCCGGCCCGCAAAAGCCCGCAAAAGCCTGCAAAGCCCGCTTGAATGGGCCGGGCTCGGATCCTTATATAAAAGATAAAGCCCGGCCCGGCCCGGCCCGCATATATTAAAATGTTGTTGAGGCCCGGCCCGGCCCGGCCCGTGCCGGCTATACATGGGACGGTTAGAACCCTAGAACATGGGAGTGTCCTAACCTATACACTCCATAAATTGTGAAGATGTTCTGAACAAGAACATGTGACATTTGAGGAAATTAATATTATGTACGTGAAGGCGTATGTACAAATTATGTACTTAGCTCGATCAAAATTCGAGTAGAAGAACTTAATTATCCACGCAAGTGGCGTAAAGACGACGTTGTTTAAGAGAATTATATTTCTGGTATCTCGGTGTGTGTCTTGTCCTAATTAGAGTAGATATAGAGATTCTCTCAATCTCTGATTTACCAGAAAATTTGTTGTATCAGATTGTAATGCATATTTAAAGGTCATCTATCAATAAATAAAGTATAGTTTCAGATCTATCTACTGACGTATCTTCTTCTCCTTCAACACGTTATCAGCAACTCTTGAGTTGATAGACAACCCAAACCCAAAAAAAACCTTAACCCCTAAACACTATAAGCTCTATCGCCCGCCTCCTCCCTTGCACGAAGTCATCACTGCCGCCGATCAACTTCAAGCCGCTGGTGCACAACTGTCGAAGCCTTTACCGTCTCTAGAATTTTTCGTTGCTTGATGTTTTGCTTCTTACTTCAAACTTCGATCCCAATGAAGTTTTCATATTGAGCATAACACCCTCGAGGTAAATCGACTAACTTCTTCGATTTAGATATAGGTTGCAAAACTTAATTACCGCAACACCCTAGATCTAGGTTTAGATTTAAGTTTTAATACCGTGAATTTTATTTTGCCTCCAGTTTCTATAGAATATTGCATGTATGAGTGAGTGAAGGATTTAATCCTCCTTCTCAAAAGTTTAAACAATAGTGACTGTCCTGGGGGAGCCACGATATACATAAAAAAAAGAAAAGTCGATATTTTGTGACTCTGAGTTAGTCACGATTTTATGGGGAGTGGTATGAAACCATCAGTTATCGCATCGATATCTGTGAGCATACATCAAATGGATCATGTTTCTTATTCCCTAAACTTGATTAGTGATCGTGATTTTACGATCAGTAAACTAATTCATCTCTTGTCTTTTGTAGATGACTAAGCGAGCAAGACCAGAATTTGACATCATTGATCTTCAAGGAGCAGAGTACCATAGATGGGTCTCAGATGCGAGGAACACTCTCATCGGTAAAAGACTTACGGATACGATCCAATCGCTACCACCAAGCACTCAAACCGATAATGACACCATAGCTCACAAGGCTCAAGCTCTTATGTTTCTTAGGAGACATGTTCATCTTACTTTAAGGAAGCAGTACTTATCTTGAAAGAAAAAACTCATATATACTTTAATCAAAGCAAAGCTTATAATTTATCTTGAAAAAAAAAACTTACAAATACCCAAAATTAATCAAAGAGCATAACATTAATTAGTTTAATGTTGCAAGAAAACATGTCAGCTGATGACCCAAGATAGTGCATCAATCTTTCAAACGATACTAACCAACCTAACCACAGTTACTTTGGTTCCAGTTCACTCACCCACCAACTATAATTTGAGATAATTTATTTATTGACTTTCTTTTATGGTAGATGAATCCGGAAAAAAAATAGTTTAGTCAGACCTCATAAATAAAAATGAATAGATTAACTTATTGTTCTCCTTCTAGTTTATCAAACACATAACATATTCATACTTTTAATCCATTTTCATAACCCTTCAAAATAACGTCAAGATAGCAATCGAGTATTTCTTTCTTTAACCTAAAACCAAAGATATGATCATCGTATTACAATAATGCTCTCAAGCGCCCTCTACTTTACTCGTAGCCAAAACACTTCTCTTGAATACCATGTAGCCTCACATGCATAGACAAATTGAAAAGCAAGCCGAACTATTCTCACCTGTAGCGAAACTGGAATTTTCAAAATCTGAGACCCAAAGCTTTGACAGACCCTGCCACTGTCACTGAAACGAATGGAGAAACAACACCAAATTAGAATTAATGATCAATCGAAAGTTAACTCAACCAAATCATGACATTAATCAATCCAAAATGAGCTCAGATCAGAGAATTAGAAATTGATATGTATAAACTACCACTAACCCATCATTAATACTCAATTACCCAGTTTTGATAAAGGCTAAATCATAATCAAACCCAATCATAATCATAATTCTAACCACACTGATAAATAAAATATTATGGGACAACAATTTTAACAAATAGAGGAAGGATACTGCGTATCTTTTCAACAATGTAAAGATAGATTTACAGTACTATGAGATTTAGACATTTAGGAGTGTAAATATTACTATTCAGATGAATGACCGTAAAGATAGATTTACAGTACTATGAGGCATGATCCAAGCCAACAAAACAAAAACTGAACTGTGAATTAAGTAAAATGACTCAATCCAGATTAAAGAGGTTTTATGATTATAAACATCAACTGTTGGCTGCTTCAAAAAGATAAAGTATCTATTAGACATAGTATGCTCAAAAATCAATTCAACAACCAAAAGCTACAAAGAAACCAAACCAAAATTTGAACCCTATTTAGATTTAGTGGACATGCATATATTTAATTTTCATGCAACAATTGATGAAGTAAATAGATTTAGTCAAGTACTTAATCACCAAACTGTGGCAATCACACCACAAAATATTAATATTTAATACAACCTTAAACTGATTGATATTTAGGGTTATATCATATCTCAAACAAAATCCAGACTCCACGTTCAATGATATATGAATTTTTTAAAAAAGTAATTTGGCATAGAATCAGACCACAAAACATAAATATATAATCCAACCTTATATTAATTGAAATTGGGGACTTCAAACCACAAACCCAGACTTCAGATTCAATGATATATCAAAACTTCTTAATAAGTAATCCAGCATAACTCTAACTGACCTAGCTAGGGGAAGACTTGACAACCCATATTCCAACAAACCCAGATTCCCGAGTTTAATTCACAGCCAAACAAGCAATCCAATTGAACCAAGCAAATCATAGATCAAAAGCTATAAACCAAGTACTGAGGCTCACCTGTTCGTCTAGGATAGCGCAGGCGTGACGAAGGGAGAGAACAAAAAGAGTTGAGGAAAGATGGACGAAGTCGGCGATCGAGCTACGGAATCTCGGAACCCAGGAGTCGGAGATCAGCGATGATTGATAGTAAAGGCTGATGGATCACAAATCGGGAGAAAAAATTGTTACTTTGTGATATATATATATATAAAGAGAGAGAGAGAGAGAGAGAGAGAGAGAGAGAGAGAGAGAGAGAGAGAGAGAGAGAGAGAGAGAGAGAGAGAGAGAGAGAGAGAGAGAGAGAGAGAGAGAGAGATTTACGAGATGGCAATAAGAGAGATTGCAAATGTGTGGAGAGAAAATTTGATCTGAGAGAGGAGATATATATATATATAGAGAGAGAGAGAGATATCTTATCCAGAACAGCAACAATACGTCGCATACCCAGCATGCTCAAAACAGTACTTATGAACAGTGTAAATGAACAATACATATGAATAGTGTAAAGTGAAGGCTTACGATTGTTATATTGTAAATGGTTGGCATCTCCCCTAACAGGGATGGGAACAACTTTCAAGCTTATCTGTTCATACATATGATTAAAGTTACCCACCTTCGTGGTGGATCTATTACCCAAAATTTTAATTAATTTTGTTTTTTTTAGAAAAGAAAAAGGATATTCAAGAAAGAAGATGATCATCACAAACCTCTATCAGCAAGAAATGAGTATAAGATGGTGGGTATATAAGCCATAATGCAGTTGACCCAACTAAAGACTCATAAATTAAGAATAACAAAGAGTTGGGTTAAACGTTTGCATCATGTCCCTACTGATGTATTGTGACTCGGCTTTGGATATATATATATATATATATATATATATAACTCAGTGATGAAATATGAATGGAGTGAACCATAGGACACCAATTGATTTATCATATATATGTTTAAAGAAATACATATAGATAAGCAGCTTATAGTCAACTATCTTTAAAGGAACAATTGGTGTTACAGATGAAAGCGATTTTGAAATTAGATTATACACTATGTTCTGACACTATACATTCAGCTGGAGAGGAGAGAGGTATCCTATTATTTAAGTTCATCTATCTTTGGCATCCTATTAATCCAAAGGTTTACACGTAAGCTTCATCTCTACATACCGGCAATATCATGAGTGTCAAGAACATATGTGAAATGCCTCAAACAAATCATATATGAATTTTCACTATAACCTGTTCCTTTAGTACAAAATTCTTTGTTATCCAACCTCACTCCCTCAAATTAACCATCACGTCCCTCATTCTCTTTATGGCCATCGTCTATATACCAAGTATAAGTATGGTTAGATAACAAAGAATTTCATACGAAAGGAATATGTTATAGTGGAAATTCCTATATGATTTCTTTGGGGCATTTCACGGATGTATGTATTTCAAGAACAAATGCATATATCATTGGTTTTACAGCTGAAAGTCCAGTCAGTACTTTCATCAAACACCTTTGGGGCATTTCACGGATTCACAAATCTTTTCTCCACAAACGACTAAAACCAAAATGACCCAAGATGAAACATGAGCAGAAATAAGTGGAGAAGTTGGGTTGATGTCAAACCTATGATATGAAGTATGTATCGTGTAGAAGACTTCAAATCGCGTCTGGTCTAGGCCTCTGAGAGACGAAGAGGATTAGGGCAAAAACTATGAGAGCAAAGCGAGGATGGCGATCAGTGCAAAATTGATCAACCTGGAGAGTAAATACGAACAACCCAGATGAAAACATAGATGAAAAATACCCAGAATATAAACAATGAACAAAATTGAGTGGGTAAAGAGGGGTTAAATACCAAGTGAGTCACGTTGGATTCGAGATTCAGTGAGTAATTTAGATTGAGAAGTCGGTGGCTTTGGAGCAGTGATGATCGATCAGTATAGGTGACCCAGTTGCGACTGTGAAGATCAAAAGCAAAGGCTGAGATTGCAAATCGGAGGAAAAATTGTTACTCTGTTATGCAAGAGAGAGAGCAATTGTAAATGTGAGAGAAAATTGCTCTGAGAATAGGAGATAGATAGAAATAGATCGTTCCTATTCATAACAGTACATCGCACACGCATGATTGTAATAGGGCTTATGAACAGTGAAAATAAACAATACATATGAATAGTAAAAAGTGATGACTCACCATATTGTTATATAGTAAATTGGTTAACTAGATCGATCTTCGTAACTATTATGGCTGTTCTAGCAAATTGGTCCAGTTTTTTGCCCACCTGCCCCAAATCCAGAGTCTCAATATAGTGGGCATCTTTTTAGAGGTAACTACCTTTCATGCATGCTTTCATTGATATGTTCGACAATGATATTCATCGCCTGCGCATATTCATTTAGTCTATCCCTCTTCTACAGTATCCATCTATCGGTTCTCGGTTCTGTCCCTAGTGAGTTGCCGCGACCATGTCTCCACCTGAAATTTCTGTTCATTGAGATTTTCTTTTATGATCATAAAGCGATTCCTGCAGCTCTATGCCTTCTGAGAAGCTCCCCTGTACTACAGGAACTAGAAAATTGTGGTAAGCTTCATTATAGTGGTTTTCTTTCTTGAATTTAATATAATGTTTCAAGTATCTCTAGCTCTACTGTAGAATATTGCATGTCTACGTATATAGCACGCTGCTCCGTAAGAAGTTCAATGATCATTGTTTTGTAGGCCTCGAAACTAGCTGTGAATTATGAAGGAGAAATGGCGTATTGGTTAGATGACCACCAGAGTGGTCAATTTCCCAACGTACGTCATGTGAAGATAACTGGAATCTCAGGTGGCGTAGCTGAATTCGAGTTTATCGGATTTCTGCTTTTAAGTTCACCATTACTTCAGTCGATGATCGTTAAACCTACTTCTGCAAACAAGAGGTCTTCTGAAATTCTGAAAAAGTTGGTTCAGTTTAAGCGTGCTTCAGCAGACGCGGAGATAATCTACTTAGATCCATGAATCTCCAGTGCATTTCAGCAGTTGATGATATGTATCCGTATATATGGATGTTGACCTATTCGGGTTTAGTCAGTGCTTTAATCTTCAGTGTAGCTTTTTTCTTTGACATATTAATCTCTGATGATGAGGAACGATTGGAAATGTCGGAATTATTGACAAAGCTAAGTTCAGCCAAACTGTGTTTTGTGCTTTTGCGCTTTTTAAGGGCAGATGGGGAGACCTCAATTTTCATAAAAAAGAAGAAGCAAGATTAAAGAATGTAAAAATCATTCATTTTTTTTAAGAAGGCCTCACGGCTCACGCTGCTGATATTTCATTTTCATTTTCCTGGTTTCGCAGAAAAAAAAAAAAAAAGCTCTCCCCAATTTTTTCATTTTGCCGCCTTTTAGTTTTCTCAGATCCCGCGCCGAGTGCTACACTGCTTAGCTTGCTCACCAGAGCTAAACCCTACTCTGCGCTACTGCGACTGCCACTCCTACTCTCTCCCGTTCTCTTATGAATTCAATTGTCAACTTCAACCGGTAGGTAGGTAACTCTCTCTCTCTCTCTCTCTCTCTCTCTCTCTCTCGTTTCAATTCTCGTAGTGTTTATATGCTTAAATTCCGAAACAGTTTCAGTTTCTAGTCTGCGATTCATGTGTTTGGAACACTCAATTTCGCTGTGCTTTTTTGATTCGAGGTACCTAATTTCAATTTGGAGATTGCATGTTCATGTTTGGGTGTATAACTAGGGTTTTGAGTTCGATTCGTTACCTTCATGCTCCATATCGGCGTGGTTTTGTTTTAGTTTCGATTCCCGCTCGGTTTAGAGCTTCAATTTTCTGAGTATATTATCGGAGGAATCAGGATTAGGTTTTCGTGGATTTGGAATTGGTTGATAGATTCATGGTTTGAATGTCTTAAACAGGTCGTCTATAATTAGATTTCAAATTCCAAATTGATTAAGTTTCAGCGATTTCTAGTTGCAGAGACAGTGAATTAGGTTTTGTTTGGCTAGCAGTTTTAAGGAAATGAATTAGTCTTGCCACAGCAGCACATTGACTCTAGTGTCAAAGAATCGCTGTTATAAGTCTGTTGATATTCTGGCATGAGAATACTGATAGCTCTTGGTTTTGATATCTTTTACAGAGTTTGACAGTCACGGTGAATTCAACATGCACATAAAACAGGTGAGATGATTTGGTTCATAGTGGGAGTACTGTTGCTTATATTTTCCAGAGTGATATCTGCAGTGCACGATTTATCTTTGAACCAGTTGCTGTTAACTCACTATTGTTTATGGTTCTGTGATTAGATTATAATCGAAGGATATAAGAGCTACAAGGAACAGATTGCTACTGAGCCCTTCAGTCCAAAAGTTAACTGCGTTGGTAAGGATCTCCTTCTTGCGTTTGCTTTTGTTGATTTCCTTTTTCCTTTTTTACCTTCAGCTATAATCTACAATGCATGCGGAAATATTTTGTTTCATGTCATTTTGATATTATTTAGAAGTTTAACTAATCATAGAAACACTACACTTTTAAGTATTACTGTCCTTTTTCTTTTGCTCTTCTCAAATATGCATTATTCAAATTTTATCATGTCAAATGAATATGTGAATGGTATACTAGTATGGCCCGTGCTTTTTGATGATGTCATGCACAATCATGTTTTCTATCAATTTGACATTGATTCCAATAACGTCAAATGCAGTTGGTGCTAATGGGTCTGGAAAGACAAACTTCTTCCATGGTAAGTGACGAGCACTGAACAATTCTTGCAACGGTTTTATCCTGTGAACAGTATTTACCTTTTATTTTATTTTTTTAAATTATGAACAATTTTATTCTAAATGTGTTTATTTTTATTTTTATAGCAATTCGGTTCGTACTAAGTGACCTTAACCAAACCATGCGGAGCGAAGACAGGCACGCCGCACTCCATGTATGTCCCACTAATACTGATTTTGTAGTTAAACAATCAAGCTTTTTTTTGGATCATTTGCTTTGTAACAGCCTTTGTTTTATCATATATTGAACAGGAAGGTGCAGGGCACCAAGTTTTATCTGCATTTGTGGAGATTGTCTTAGATAACTCTGACAATAGAATTCCGGTAATATTTTGCATTTCTTCATTCCTTTTTCGTAAGTGGTATTCCTTTCTTATAAAAACATGCTTGGCTATGACAATGTCTGTGTTTTCATGTCATGGTGACTAACTAAGGGGAAGAACTCTCCCTCTTTCCTCTTTATCATGAGTTTGATGATTTTACACCTTACCCTTTCTCTCTCTTTTTTCCTTGGCTTGTCACCCTTGTTCTCTTTCAGTTGCTCTGTGCTTTATGTGTATGCTTCATACGGAATGTTGTTCTTTATTTTTGGTTAAAGCTTGCTCCACCTCATTGATATGCCTTCTTATACGGGTCTTCCTTGCACTTTTGCATCACCTCTTAACAGGTAGATAAGGATGAAGTGCGGTTGCGAAGGACAATCGGTTTGAAGAAGGATGAGTATTTCTTGGATGGAAAGCATATCACGTGAGTATATTTATCCCCCAAAAAAACTTGAGGACTGCATATTACATGGGTTCAAGGTATCTGTTGAAAGCAAGTAAATATTTCAATGTCAGGAAAACTGAGGTTATGAATTTACTGGAAAGTGCTGGGTTCTCTCGCTCCAATCCATATTATGTTGTTCAGCAGGGACAGGTGTGCTACTTGCTTAAACTAAGGTTGTTGTTTCAGTATTCGTGAATGATATATGTTTATTCAGTTTATAACTGGGGTCTGTTTCTTAGATATCAAAATTGACACTGATGAAAGACTCTGAGCGGTTGAATTTACTAAAGGAAATTGGTGGCACTCGAGTGTATGAAGAAAGGCGTCGTGAAAGTTTGAAAATCATGCTGGACACTGGCAAGTTAATACTGCATTGTTCGATTTATGGTAGCTAGATATGCTCTTTCTCATATTTTTTCCTTTCTCTTTTCTACTCAGGAAATAAAAGAAACCAAATAATTCAAGTTGTTCAGTACTTGGATGAGAGATTAAAGGAACTGGATGAAGAGAAAGAGGAACTGAGAAAGTATCAACAGCTTGACAAGCAGCGAAAAGCTTTGGAGTATACTATATATGATAAGGAACTTCAGGATGCTCGCCAAAAGCTGGCAGAGGTTAGTTGATGTTAGCTGCTATTCCTAGGCCATATAATAGCTGCACAATTATGTTCTCATTCTTGTAGAGCAGTAACTTGGTACACGAGATAGTTGTTTCTGTGTTTGTGTGCATCAATGCAGTCAAGAATGACCTTTAGTTCTCAACATGTATGCTTTCATCTGGATTCAGGTAGAAGATGCTCGAGATAAGGTTTCTGAAACATCAACGAGGATGTATAATAGCGTGCTGGATGCCCATGAAAAATCCAAGGACTTAGATAAGACCTTAAAGGATCTGACTAAAGAGCTTCAAGCTTTAAATAAAGAGAAAGAAGCAGTAGAAAAACAAAGAACAGACGCAATAAAGAAACACACAGAGCTTGAGCTTGATGTCAAAGATTTACAGGAGAAGATATCTGGAAACATCCGAGCCAAAGTAATATTCTAATCATGTCTTCAGCAGTAATTTTGTATTTTTTTTCCTGTCGATCTTTTGCTGATAGTGATGGGAGGGACACCAATGCTTTATCCGTTGATCATTACATGCTTCCAGGAAGATGCAATGAAACAACTGCGAAGTCTACAGAAAGAAATTCAGGATTCAGTGGATGAACTTGAGAAGATAAGTCCTCTGTATGAGCATCAAGTCATGAGGGAAAAGGAGATAACAAAGGGGTATGTCTTTTTTTATTTGATATCAGAAATGATATATCATCTTTATACTTTTTGCTTCATCCATGTGAAAATGTATGATTAATTTGTATTTGACATGTCTTTTCATCTACATACCATTCATGTGTGGTCAACAAGTTTAGTTTATTGATCTAGGATCCCTGTTTTAGACTAATACTATGTTAATTGAACACTAATTTCAGTTATCTACCTTATTTGCCCTGATATGAATTATAAAAACAGGCCTCTCCTTGTTTTTTGTATTCTGTTTAAAGTACTATATGCCTGTGTTGTATGACTGAACTATGGATTTGTGATACTTTGTTATCTACAGATATTGAGTCAAGTACTTGTCTACTTAATGTAATTTATTCTGAGTATTGAAGAATCTTTCCTAATTGGTTATTTTGGTATGTAGAATAATGGATCGTGAGAAGCAGCTTAGCATACTTTATCAAAAACAAGGCCGTGCAACTCAGTTTCCAAGTAAAGCAGCTCGTGACAAATGGCTTCAAAAGGAGATTGATGATCTTGAACGAGTTCTTGCTTCAAATTTGGCACAGGTATGTCATGACTTTTTTTCTAGTTGTTTTGTGTACCAAATATGTCATATTACAGTGTTCCTCATTTCACGTATATTACTAGATATGAGTATGTGATGCTTTATGTATTGCTTAATTATAACTACTATGATGCATGCTCCAGGAGAAAAAACTTCAGGATGAAATCAAACGGCTGACAGCTGAGTTGAACGAGCGGGATGCATACATTGAATCTCGTAGAAATGATATTTCAACAATGGAATCTGTCATCTCTCACTCACATGAAGGGTTCAGTCATCATAAAGCTCAAAGGGACAATATGCAGGATGAGCGCAAGTATGTATTTTGTATTCCCATTTTAAATGAATGTTGTAATGCCATTACTATTTACCTTACTAATTGTTGTTTGGATGGTAGGACCCTGTGGAAGAAAGAAACAGAAATTTCTGCTGAAATTGAAAAACTGAAAACAGAAGTTGAGAAGGCAGAGAAGAGCCTTGATCATGCAACTCCTGGTGTGAGTATTCATTTTCTTGACCTTTAGAAGCTTCTGATCGGTTAAACATGGATATTAGATTGATATTTGCGCCTCAGTAACAGAAAACGTGTTGTAGTGTATGTTTTGATATGCTTGTGAGCAAGTATGACACCATGATTATAGCTTGTTGTTATGCAATTAAAATCTTGAAGTCTGTTTGTCACCTCTAGCTGAATAATATAAGCGCAAACAGTCCTAACTTACACTTACATGCAACTTCTCTCACTTTCCCCCAAAATAATACTTTCAGGATGTCAGGAGAGGGCTAAGTTCTGTTCGTAAGATTTGCAGGGAATATAATATTCCTGGGGTATTTGGACCCATCATAGAGTTACTTGATTGCGACGATAAGTTTTTCACGGCAGTGGAAGTTACTGCTGGGAACAGGTGCCCAAAATACTAACTTTGGACCCCATTTTTGTTGTCAACTTTATCACTCATTTGCAGTTGAAGTTCTATTATCTGATGTTGTTCTTTCTTGGACAGCTTATTTCATGTTGTGGTTGACAATGATGAAACGTCCACTCAGATAATCAGGCACCTCAATGCATTAAAAGGTGGACGTGTTACATTTATCCCTCTGAATAGGGTGAGGGCTCCAAGAGTAACTTATCCACAGAATTCAGATGTCGTTCCTTTGTTGAAGAGATTGAAATATCTTCCACAGTACAACGCTGCTTTTGCACAGGTTAGCTTCTACCTGAATAGTATTGTTACTCTTGAAATGCATTTTTTTGGAGTTGGGTCCATATCTGTTTGTTACTCCGTGGTAGTTGATTTGTCTGTATACATATTACAAAGTTATCCTTGCTTGTAAAACCTCTAATTTGTCAATTTCAGCTTTAAAAGTGGGTTTTGCCTTGTGTCCTATATTTACTATTATCATATAAACCTGTTGACATTTATGTGTAGTTGATGTATGAACTCCAAAAACTATCTATTTCATACTTCATTTTCTAGAGAATACTAAGAACTAAGTCTTTGAACTGCAAACAAGTAACTCTGATTCCTGAAAGAATCTGTCATTTTCTCACATTGTAAATAGTCGAAACACTCTATATGGGTTACGTACAAACAACTTTCCGACACCAGTGTTAATGTTTTGCGAAATGGGCTCCAGTTCCACAAATGGATAAGCTGATATCTTTTTGACACTGGCCACTGCTTGATACGTATTTTTTAAGCTAGTATGCAGTTGCTCTGGTTCTTATTGGTTTTACCTTCTTTTTTTCGTATGTGTAAAAGTGTTGAACATTAGACTTTACAATGCTGCATTCTAGTGAAACCGTAGATGAAACTTTTGAACAGTTTATGAACAATTTAAGTGGGTTTGTCTGAGAAATATATATTCTTACCAAGCATACGCATTTTAAAGGTGTTGAACAGAAGCTTCAAGTTTTTCATGATTATATGTTCTCATCTTCCATAGGTATTTGCAAGAACCGTTGTTTGTCGAGATCTGGATGTGGCCACAAAGGTTGCTCGTACCGATGGTCTAGACTGCATCACTTTAGAAGGTTTGTAGACTCCGCTTTTCTTGCAGTGTGTTTGTACATGATCCTACATCCTACCGCCCTCAAGCCGCATTTTATTTATCTAACAGGAGATCAAGTCAGCAAGAAAGGTGGAATGACAGGTGGATTTTATGATCATAGACGCTCAAAATTGAAGTTTATGAATGTTATCCGACAGAATACAAAATCTATCAACACGAAGGAAGAAGAACTGGACAAAATCAAATCTATGCTTCAAGATATCCTTTCACGAAAAGCTTTCATATAGTTTCTCACCATCCGTTTTCTGATTACCTTGATCAAGTTCAATCAAATTACTTTAAGACACCAATCCAAGATGACAACTGCTGTTTATTGGTATGACATGAAAAGTTCTGGATACCCCTACTCTTAACAAATAATGTGGGCATTAGGAAAAGATATTTTGTTTGTATCTTTTCAATCCCTTAGATTTTTGATGATTTTTTATTTTGTTCCTGTATATACAAAATTTTCTTTACTGCTGTTTTATGGTGGCACTCATATGTAGGTTGGAAGACCAAAGCTTTCAAAAGTGAATCACCGAGTATTCGAGGACCAGGGTTTTTCTGCATCAGTTATATAACAAACTTTTAGGTTTCATATATTAGCTCCAACATAGTTGCATACTAATGAATATGTATGTATTTTATGATAAACCATATATTCGATCTAGTATATATATATTTCCACTGACATGTTTTATTTCTTCATGTGCATTGATAGTGACATAACATGTAAGTGCAAAATATTAAGTCACTACATTTAGTTTCTCTAATGCATGTTGCAGTATTCTCCTCATGATTGTATTCCATCGAAAAATTTGTAGAGTTGTTTTTACTAAATTTAGCTCACAGATAGACCAGAAAATCACAGACCTTGTAACGGAGCAGCAGAAAATTGATGCTAAGCGAGCCCACGACAAATCAGAACTGGAACAGCTTAAGCAGGACATTGCAAATGCTGATAAGCAGAAAATTTTAATTTCTAAAGCTCTTGGGAAAAAGGTACTTTGAGATGAGTTGAACTCGTGTATTGATCTGAACCTTAAATATTTCCTGTTTCTTAACGTGATCTGATATTTATTTTATTTTAACGTTTCTCTTAATTATTCTCTTCCCTCTATGTAGAAAAAATCTCTTGCAGATGTGCAGACTCAAATTGATCAGCTTAGAGCGAGTATGGCCATGAAACATGCCGAAATGGGCACTGATCTCATTGACCATTTAACGCCAGAAGAGAAGGGTCTTCTCTCGAGATTGAACCCTGAAATATCAGATCTTAAAGAGATGCTTATCACGTGCAAGGCAGATCGTGCTGAGGTAAGTCGTATGTAGCATTAACCATCTATTTATATTTGTTTTATGTGCATATTTCATTGTGACATCATCTTATGTGTATGTATTCTCTCCTTATAGATTGAAGCAAGAAAGGCAGAGCTCGAGACTAATTTAACCACAAACCTCAAGAGGCGGAAGCAGGAACTAGAGACTATCATATCCTCGGTGGAAACTGATATTCTGCATGGTGAAGATGAAATAAAGATTCAGGAACTGAATGATGCTAGATTATTGGTTGAAGAGGCAACTGAGCAGCTCAGAAGTGAGGCCAATGATCAGCTTTTTTTCACTTTTCCATTTTTTGAAGTGTTTTTCATGCTACTTTTGATTAACATCTGAACTGTCCTCATTAGGAGTTTCTGAAAGTATTGATGGTCACTCAAGGCAATTGAGAAAAACTAAAGATGAAAAGACTAAGTTAAAGGTAGTTCTCTAGTCTTTTACCATGTTGGATACTAAGTGAATGATTTATCCGCTAAAATAATCACTCCTGAATGCAGACATTGGAAGACAACTATGAGAGGACACTTCAGGATGAAGCCAAAGAGCTAGAACAGCTATTGAGTAAAAGAACTATGTATCTTGCTAAACAAGAAGAGTACTCAAAGAAAATCAGGGAACTGGGTGCATTGTCATCGGATGCTTTTGAAACGTATTACTTCTGTCCATACTCGGATTTATTTTTCATGAAGTGATGCTGTTTATGTTTGCAACTGGCTTTTTTGAGGGTCGTATAACTTTCGTTTTATATTTTTATTATTCTTGGTTCTGTTCTAGTCCTAGACCTTCCATTTTAGATCAATTGTATGTTTTAGACTTTTTTCATCTTTACTGTTTCTGGAGCCTAGCTGGGTCACCTCGATCCTGTTGGGCTGTTAGTTTGTAAATCAACTACTATATTTTGACTGATATTGTAGCAATCCGTATTCCTTTTATGTAATTGGCTTGATTCTTTGTTGCTTTATCAGACCTTCAAATGTATCACAGCTGGCATGGTTTGTCATATTTTGTCTTTATTGGAATTGTAGGTATAAGAGAAGGAGCATCAAAGAACTACATAAAATGCTGCATAGATGCAATGAGCAACTGCAACAGTTTAGTCATGTCAATAAGAAAGCTCTTGACCAGTATATAAATTTTACAGAACAACGTGAAGAACTCCAGAATAGACAAGCTGAACTGCAAGCAGGGGATGAGGTATCAAATTCACTCGAATCTTTCAATTCTCTTGTGTTAATTCATTTTCTTTTCTTTTATTGAAAGGAAATTCATTCTCTTTCTTTCATGATTGCTGAGGTTAGATATCCTGACTTCTTCTTTTTTTCAATTGCGCAGAAAATCAAAGAACTTATATCTGTCTTGGATCAAAGGAAGGACGAATCAATAGAGCGTACTTTTAAAGGTGTTGCTAGGAACTTTCAAGAAGTTTTCTCAGAACTTGTGCAAGGTGGCCATGGTCACCTTATCATGATGAAAAAGAAGGTTGATTTGAACTTAACCTCTTCAGTTTTTACTCTTTATAGCCAGTTTTGAGGTGTGGATTTACGTGATACTTTTTATCTATTGGCTCAGTATAGTGAACATTAATCTTATCTGTGAATTCTGCTTAATCAGTCCCTGCAACCTCTGATACTGAGTCCTGTCTAAGTCTTGCTTCAGAAAATAATGCTTGATAAGATTTTACAAAGTGTATCTTTAGGAACACTTTGAAATTCTTGTTGATTTGTCTTTGGAAAGGCTTGAATTTCGTCTTTCCTCTCCTACCCCCCCCACCCCATCAATCTATTATATTCTGTAAGGCTCATGAAATGTTCTTGCCTCAGAAAAGTTCTTCCTGTTTCTCTGTTCATATGCAAACAAACTTTGCGTGATTTTCTTCTGTAGGTGTAAAGTTTTGGTGGTTTGGTAGATTTTCTTCATATAGATTTTTTCCTTTCTTTTCTGTCAATCAAGACTGCAACTTAATATATGAGTCGAAGCCTTGACGTCTTCTGGCAGAGGAATTATTTTCAGGTGAAAGCTAAGAAGAAATCTCTTGTTTTGATTGAAACATACTTGAGGAGTTTTTCCAAACCATTATTCATTCATTGAGAATGTTTGAGGAACTTGAAAGTTGTCTATGTTTCATGTGAATTTATATGAGCATGGGTGTTGTTCTGACAGGATGGTGTCCATGCTGATGATGAATGCGATGATGATGCACCACACGAAATGGATACGGAAGGAAGAAATGAGAAATATATTGGTGTGAAAGTAAAGGCATGTATTTTGTTCTATAAGCACTTATTTTCTTGGTTAACAGGAAGGAAATATCCACCTTGTTTTTGACATTCAGTGGTAAAATTTGAATCTTAGTAATTCAAAATATAATAGTATTCTGCAGCACTTTGAAGTTTGAACCAAGGTTTGGTACAACTGGTGTTAGAAGTTACAAATATATGTGATGACGCTGTTAGTCCAAGGTTTGTTTGATATATTAGTAATCATAATCTTTCTTGATTGCCTTCTTTGTGCAGGTTTCGTTTACTGGGCAAGGAGAGACTCAGTCCATGAAGCAGTTGTCTGGGGGTCAGAAAACTGTGGTCGCATTGACGCTTATCTTTGCAATCCAACGATGTGATCCTGCTCCTTTCTATCTATTTGATGAAATAGATGCAGCACTGGATCCTCAGTACAGAACTGCTGTTGGAAGTATCCTTTATCTCGTACTGTTAATCAAATATTTCGTATCATTTGACATTTTGATTGTTATCATTTGAAACGTTTAGTATCATTTGACATTTTGACATTTGAAATTTATAGTACATACCACCTCTGGTAAAATATATCCCTCGATTTTATGTGTCTCCACTACAGTCAGTCTCTATGTGTCAATGGTCGGTGCGTCTCTTTGTCAGTATGATTTATTCACAAGGATTGTAACTGAATGCAAATTTATCTAGAACAAGTGATAACACAGATTGTGGCTTGTGATGTACTTACCTGTGGGGGCTAAATGTTCCTTGATGCATGTTTTTTTCTTCTCTTTCAGGGTGCTTTGTCTGCGTTTCCTTTTATACATATCTACTCTGGAGACTTACAGTTATGGGTGATCCTTAAGTACCCTGTTGTAGATATGATCCGACGCTTGGCAGACTCGGAAGATACTCAATTTATAACCACAACATTCCGACAAGAACTTGTGAAAGTTTCTGACAAGATATATGGTGTTACATATAATAAAAGGGTGAGCTGTGTCAATGTTATATCGAAAGAAGAAGCATTGGACTTTGTCGAAAAAGACCAGACTCACAATGCTAGCTAAAGGTTAGAAAGTTTTCTGTTTTAATATTTATTGCGATTATTTTTGTGTGAATTTAATTAGATTATTTGGGAACTTAGCCTCTGTCCCATCAGTCCAGTTCAGTTTTTGTATGTTACTGTTTTTGGAACTGAACATCGTTTTTGTTTTGTTCAGACTAGCAAGGCTGAATATAGAAGGGTGGAGCAGCCTACATTCTGCTGGTGTGTCATACTCTTGTTGTGGCTGTGTTGAATTCAGATACTGATGGGGTCAGTTATTGTACAAAGTAGGTTTTGTTCTGCCTCAAGATTCAGGATGCTGTTCCACAATCTTCATCCATCTATTGAATGTTTATAAGATAGTTGGTCTTCATATCATCATCATATGTATTAACCACCCACGTTTCTAAACGAAGGAATGATTTTATTATCTAAAACTGGATTGTCTGGTATTTTATATTTATATACAAAAATGCATACATTCGTTCTGGTTGAGCATTAGAACCTGCAACGTGTGCATATATATTCACAAGAAGTTATGAACATTATCCAATTTATGAACGTAGCAAAAACTTTCACAGAACATGGACATACGTATGATTAAGTCTTGTCCAGAAAATCCCATCCATCGGTTTGAGGTGATAATTTTGTAAGTCGCCATATGGCAACTAGAATTACTGGATCACAACCAAGTTAATTTTTGCCCCAACAAAGTTCTACATTATGTGACAAACGATGTGACAAGCAGGCAGAATATTCGTTGGTAAACAATCAAGACAAGACATGAGCATCAAAGTTGTAAGACCCAAGGGGGTCATCAACCAATCCCTTAAGATTAGATAAAATAAAAAAGGTGTTTGAGGGTATGTTTGGAATTTACAAGACAAAAGCATTGGAGTATATTGGGTATAGGAAATATTTGATTGGCTGGCCGTAGGGACGACGCAGGTCTGAACAACAGAGAAAAAGTAAGTAAAATTTGATCTTTCCTTTCTTTTACTCAAGTTGGGGTGGGGGGACGCTCACAACTTCACCGAAACTCCCACACATCTCTATCACTCGTCACACCTTGGTATAGAACCCAAATCAGACTCTAACTCTCTCTCTCTCCATGGTAAACTGCACAGGTACTCATGTTCATCTCATTTCTAGCATTCACTGCTCTTTGCAACATGATCGGTCCGTTACAGTAAAATCAATCATAGAAAAAGTTTCCAACTTTTTGTCAACCAAAACTTGGGTTTCCATTCACTGTCAATCACTGGGTCTTACTTATCTTCTGTGTTTAAATTTCTGAACTGGGTGTTCTTGGGTACTTTGTTTACTGTTATGACAGCAGTTTCCGTCTTTATCAATTGCTATTATCATCCTCTTCACTGTAATCGAGCTTATGATCGTTGCTATCTTTTACATTACCACCTCCTCTGTTTTGTCTACAGATTTTGCCTCCAAGATTCATGTATAGGCAAAGGTGTACATACCAGACCAGTACATTAGTCAAAAGGTGAGCTTTTTGCTACTCCTGAGCTTTGGGATTTAGTTTTGATCATCGATTTGGATTCTACCCGAGAAGTAAGTAATGCTGATTGCTGTGTTTGTACATATGTTTTTATGGTGCTGATATTTGTAAATGTTTCGATGCATTTTCAGGACAAGAGCCTTTGTATCTGTATGGTGATTGAGCTAGTCTGTACTTGTTTGTAACGATTATCATCTTAGATGGCGGAAATGGCTGGGCCGAGGTTGTACAGTTGCTGTAATTGCCGAAACCATGTTGCCCTTCACGATGATATCATTTCTAAAGCATTTCAGGTGAAGAGCTTCTTTGCCAAGTTGATTTTGTTTTTGGATTGTGTGTTAGATAAGTCTTTGGAAAATGAAATTGCACTTACTCATCATTGAATTTGGAAAAATAAAGGAATAGTCTTTTTATAAGTTGAAATGAAGAAGATAAACTCAAGTCATCACTCAAATTCCATTGCCAAGATGATTGCAAGACTTGTTCTACATTATTTCATTTGCTTAATCTGTTTATGTAAATATATGGGTGGTGTAGTCTTGTTCTGGTTGTGAAGTGTGCAAGACTTGATTGACAATATTTCATTTGGTTAATGCTTGTATGATAGCATAGTCTTGGAATACTGCAAGACTCTAGGATTGACTATTTATTCTTTGTTTTAATCATTAGGGGAGAAATGGTCGAGCTTTTTTGTTCGCCCATGCAATGAATATTACCGTAGGGCCTAAAGAAGACCGACATCTCATGACTGGTTTGCACACGGTTGCGGATGTCTACTGCTGTGACTGCCACCAGGTTCTGGGCTGGAAGTATGAACGAGCCTATGAGGAAACACAAAAATACAAGGAAGGGAAATTCATTCTTGAGAAATCAAAGATAGTCCAGGAAAACTGGTAGTCTCTGGAATTATCTATTCTGACTATTCATCTGTCTATCTGCAGCAAGTGTAAGTTTATGGGTGCCTCTATTCATCTTGTTCAAGAAGATCTCTTCAATTAGGAAAGATTCAGTTATTGTTCTCTCATTGTGCCCTCCTCCCATGTTCGTTATGTGAATAATGTATTCAGGATCATTGATTTGTTAATAAATTGTGAATTGATTTCTAAAATGTGCAAAAGTGTGTGGGAGAAATAATTTCAAAAAGAGTTAATAACCCCTAGTCGTATATGTCTTCAATCTTCATGAATAGTTCATCTTATTTCCCTACATGCCATCTTTTCAAATGAAATTTGCAAGAATGACTGTTGTCTTAAATGTCAATAGCTCTTGATGACATACATTGCCCAATCCTCTGGTTCTATTCCAGATTAAGCTGTTATAACCCTACAGATTGATCTTCAGTGAATCCTGATTGATCTTCAGTGAATCCTGCCATTTCAATCTTACCACTTCTATAAAATGTTGTACAAGGCACTGGAAACATACTAATTTAAACTTCCCAGTTCTTATCTTGTATCTTTCCCTCCTCCTTCTTTTCCTCTTCCTCGGCTCTGAGTCTGTGACATTCAACTGATACTATTTCCAGGTCATCTCCCTCCCTCATGTTCTCTATCCGTCATCGGCTCTACATGATACGAGGAACCAAATCTTGGAAATTCAAATCCTGATGTTACCAGTATCTTGAAGTTTGATGTTTTGAATTCAGCAAACTCATCAAGAAGGGATTCAGATCCAGGCCAAACATCGTCTAGGACCAACAGTGAAGGAAGATGTCCTACATCCTTAACCAATTCATCCAGCCATTCAATGGCAATAGCTGCTTGTCCATCTGGCAGTGTAATTTCCCAGTAACCCTCCTCCGGATATAGTTGTCGAACAATAAGCTCCAAAGTGGGGTACTCCGAAAAAGGAACGAAGAAGATATTGTCCTTGAATTCATTTCTGACTTCTTCATCTTCACAGAACTTTTCTACCAATCTAGTTTTCCCGCATCCTTCAGGACCTGTCTGCACAGGGACCAACTCATTATCATCTAAAAGCTTCTTCTTCAATTTGCTCACATACACATCCATTAAAAATGCAACTGAATATTCCTCTTCCACTGATGCATAACTTTCTGCATCAGCACGATCGTCTAGATCCAGTTCAAGTCCTGGAAATGATGGAAGATCATATTCATGAGCATCTGTATATTCGAACGCCTCTTTCCCTTTGGTTTGCTTTACATCCTGCAGCTTCGCCGAGCCCCCTCCTTTCTCGATCGCATCCTTTCTTCCCTGCATACTTTTTCTACTCATTCGAGTTGTAGGTTTTTTCTTCCTCTTTTTGAACAATACTTGTTCACGTACTTTCTTCTCCTTTCTGAGCAATGCTTGATACCAACCTTTACTTTGTTTTCTATCACTTTGTACCACACCCTCCTCCACATTCAACTAAATCTTCTCTTCTAAGTTACTTGTCGGGATCATTGGATGCGTCACCTTGATCACCTCCTGTGTTCCCTGCTCATGCTGTAAGTCCACGCTAACTGCAGGTGATTCAGGTTGAGGTACTGGAATCCGAGACTCCGTGTCAATTTCCTCATATTGTACCTCACCAATTTCCCTAATGTCCTCTTCTAAGTCACTTACCGGATCCAAACTCTCACTGATCAGCTCTCCTGTCTTCCCTGCAGATTTTCCAAGTCCAGTCCTACGATAGCTGATCGAGCTACTGGAATCCCAAACTCCCTTTCAACTTCACCACTTTGCATGATACCACACCCTTCAATTTCCATGATCTCTCTCTCCAGGTTACTTGCAAACTCCGAGGTCTTCTTGACATTCCTTGTTACCTGCCGCCCTTTAAGTTCACTGAACAGCCTTTGTAGAGACTCATTCAATCCCAGAAGTTTCTTGATGCATTCGTTCTTTTCATAGCTCGTGCCCTTGTGAAACTCGGAGCACTTGGAAATTATCTCCACACCCTTATCCATTTGCATCATGAAAATCTCTAGTTCCTCCTCCTCAAGATTCATTACCTCGTTACATTCTGTCAATTCCTCCATTAGTGGTTTCAAGCAATCCAACGTCGATTTGAAATCTTCGAGAAAACGTTTAAGCATCGTGTCCTTAACCCTCACTCGGACAATAGCATCAAACAGCAGCAAAAATACCGCTCTTAGAACAGAAGTAGAAGCAGACCCTCCTCCTTTGTCTGAAGTTGCAGCAACACCATTTCTTCTTTCAATTCTCTCTAGTACTTCGTGCTGCGATCATAAGACCTCCCCGGTTTCTTGTAGAACTCTCTGAATCTCCAACTGTCTTTTCTCCAAATCATCTTGCTTGTCATTAGTGCGTCTCACCAAAATCAAGAGCTCAGTCACATTCCTCATCTGTTCCGCTTTGAGTATCTCCAACAGTCGCTTAAGAGATCTATCCAGGGCAGCCAGTTGGTCTGCAGGTTCCAACAAACAAAGGCAGATATCAAAAATTAGTAGGGAGGTTAACCTATTTGTCACATACTCGTCCTAATATTGCGTATGTTGTGAGTGTTGTTAGTCAGTTCATGCATGATCCTAGTGAAGAACATATGGAAGCTGTGATGTGAATAATTAGATACTTGAAGTCTTCACCTGGAAAAGGTCTAGTGTTTTTCTAAGGATGGTGAGTTTGGTATCACATGATATTCTGATGCAGATTGTGCTGGTGACAAAATAAATAAGGTGCCTACATTTGGGTACTTTACATTTATTATAGGAAGTTTAGTAACTTGGTGCGGTAAGAAGTAGAATGTGATTACCCGTTCTAGTGCTGAAGCTGAATACCGAGGAATGGCAAATGGAGTGTGTGAACTGTTGTAGATTCGAAATGTACTGAATGAGCTGAGATTCAAGCTCCATAAATCCATTGTCTTACATTGTGACAATACCGCTGTAATTGAAATTGCTCATAATCTTGTACAGCATGATCGAACCAAGCATGTGGAGATTGATCGACATTTCATCAGGAATCACCTTGATAAGAGGAATACTCGTTTTCGTTTTGTAACGTCTGAAGAGTAGTTTACGGATGTACTCACTAAAGGGTTGTCACACCATGCATTTGCTGGATGGATTGACAAGTTGGGCATGATTGACATCTATGCACCAACTTGAAGGGGAGTGTTGGAAAGTATTATGGTAAATATTGTTTTGTAATTAGAGTTAAAGTTGTATAGATGTGATAGGAATGTAAATATTCTTTCTATTAGGAAACCAATTGTACATCTTTATTAACCCTAAAATTGGGATGAATGAAATTAAATTCTCCCTGAACCAAAATTCTACGGATGTGACTTTTAAGATCTTCATACTCTGGTCCAAGGTTGGCAAGCAATTAGAACATCTTGTCTTCTTCATCACGTTTTAACAGAATGGTAGTGTCTGTGGTATGAGGTCTATAAAGATCCAATTCATTCCATTTGGCATTCAAGTTGCCAAGATGTTGAACAAATATGAGATTTCTCTGTTGTAACTCTGTAAGATCTTTCTTCAGTTAGAAGACACATGCAACATTGTTTAGATCCCCATACATGTCTTGTACAGAATTCCAAAGTTGATGAGATGATTCATAATAACTGAAAATCTCAGTCATCTTTGGTTCCATAGAATTTAACAGCCAAGACATGATAAGTTGATCTTGGGACACCCATGCTGCATAATCTGGTGCAGTTGTTTCGAGCCTGATATCGTTCCTTAAAATGAAAGGAAGCTTTGCACGTCCTCCAAGTGCGAGGGTAATAGCTCGTGACCAGGGAAGATAGTTGAATTCGTTTAGGAGCACAGAACACAGACGTTGATTTGGATTGGTATCCATGATTTCATTTTTTGGATTTGAAGAAACAGGGGTTGATGCAGGGGTTATTTCTTTTTCGGCTGATGTTGCCATAAACGATTAACTGGTTTGGATTTGAAGGAATTTGGGATGAACATAGGGCTGGTTCTTGAAGGATCACTGCTCTGATATCATGTAGGAAACAAGAAGCTGATATTTGAGTTAAACTCAATGTATTTCAATCATGAAGATTACAGGAGTGGAGCACCAGGAATTAAGAGTCAAACCAAAAAACAGAAGCAGTTGCTTCATCCGTCAAACCAGAGACAACCGTTAAACCCGCAGAAGCATCTGTAGTTAATACACTGATACTTCAATAACAGCTTCCCCATATATATGCGCTAGTTCCAGATGCTCAGCCTCGATAACTCGTCGAGCAGAGCTATCCCCTCGTTCATTTTCACTTGAAGATCTTGTATTATGTTGTTTGGAAGATTGAGCTCGACATTGTTGTCTCTTATCTGCTGGAGAATCCGTGGCGCCAAGCAGTCTAGCGTAGTCTTTTAGATTTAAGAGGAGAGTTTTGAACTTGTTGGCTTTGCCAATGGCAGTCGTAACTCCATCATATAGGAGTTGGAAAGGTGCTCCTCCCAGAAAGTTTAGAGCCATAGACATGATGATTACAGCAATCAACTAATGCAAGAACAACTAGAAGACTTGTACTTGCATCTCTACTTTAGCTACCTGATCACTTAGAAGATTCAGACATACCTGATCACTAAGAAGATTCACACATGCCATGTAGCACCTTTTGGTTTCAGCATATGAACTTTTGATAGCTTTCCTTATCCCCCCCGCTGCCCAGAAATGGAAGCAAGTGTTCTTTCCTCTGCTTATTGCTAGCTGCAGCTCTGGTTGATCAGCTCTAGCTAGTCTGAATCTGATCTGTCATTCCTTTGGTTTGGGCCCAAGTTTCTAAACCAATTTGTTTGACCCAAGAAAGTCCGCCACCGTCACTGGACAAAGTTCAAAGTTGAAAAAAAAATCATTTGATTCATTTCTCTCGTGGTGGGAGATGACTCAAGGAAAAAAGATGTACTATACGTACTCACTGTTCTAAAAAACGGACACCTAGGCCGCCTAGGCACCGACTAATCGGAAAAAATCATCTTATCGCCTAATTTTGGTCCTGGGCGGGGTAGTTAGGCGGGAACTGACTAATCGGCAATTAGGCGGGCGACTAACGACTAATCGGCAGAAAAGCACCGCCTATGCATTTTTTTTTTAAAAAAATTAAGAGGTACAACGCAAATGAATGAATTTTAAATAGAAAATCCAATCCAATTTCTTTCGCGAAACGTCGTCTCTCTCCCTCTGCAAACGCCGCGACTTGGACGCCGCTCGCCGATCACCGTCGTCGCCGCCACTTGCCGTCCACCGCCGTCATCCTTGTTTGTTATATGTTGATAATTTAATATGGTTAAATGTGGGCAGGAGCAGTGTCTATGGCTATCACACAAACAAAATTTGATTCCGTGAAACTTTATGTTTGAATGGTTCCATGGTTGCAAGTTTATAATGTAAGCTGAAATTGTCATAAACTCATAATGTACTATGATTTATGAATTATCAGCTTCGAAATATATAATTTCATATTCTTGAGATTCTTATTCATGCACATCTATTTCAAAAATTTGAGATAGATGGTTAATTGGATTTCTTTATAAACTTAGTTTAGAATTTTTATGATATTTCTTTATAATTTTTACTTTATGTTTCAAATTACAATATACCATATAAATATATAATTAATTAAATATATATATATAACAAATGATCCGCTTAATTACCGTTTAATTATCGATTAAACTCCGCCTAAACGCCTAGGCATTAGGCATTAGCTCCACCGTCTAATTCCGCCTACTGCCTTTTAAAACCTTGTACGTACTACAAAAAATTAAAATAGATCGTAAGCATCTCTGCCTACGGCTTATTCGTAGGCGAAGGCTTAGGAATCTAAAAGTGCGTGCATACACCTGAAGTCCTGTACCCGTTAGGAATGCTTACTAATTTCAAATTATTATTTAAAAAAAGAAAGATACGCAAAGTATGTCCATAAAAATGTAGCAACACTATATAGGAAGTCATGAATGCTAATTTTATATTTCAATATCGTCGATCTGCAAGATGAACTTGCTGAGTACTTGTTCAATATGGTGTCTCCAAAAAGAGGAGAAGACTATCTTCCTCTGTTTCCTTCCTTCCTTATGCGGAGGGGTGAAGGGGAAGGTCGATGGGTCGGAGGGGACCTGGTGGGCAGTTGGTGTACGCTTTCACCGTGGCTTCAAAACCCTTGTCGTCGTCACTTTCGGAACTTAAAATTTGCACCGGTACGGTGTTTTTTTTTCTCCTTGGTCGGTAGTTGCTGGATTCTTCCGCCCCCATGGCTACAAAAGTCTTCTCGTTTCCGCGGTGGTTATGAATGCCTTGGTATGTAGTAATTACAAACGCTGGATCTTCGCGATCTCTTTCAGTTCTCTTTTTCACTCCGCAGCCTTTATATGCACATACATAGTAATTCCTGCCACGGCGACGCAAACATTTCCGGCGACTTGAGTCGCCGGTAATGTCTTCCTCATCACCGGCGACTTGAGTCGCCGGCAATGCTATCTCCGGCGACCAATTTCCGGCGACGTCATTTCCGGCGACTTGTCGTCGGTAATGACATTTCCGGCGAGAAAAAAAACAAGGCCGGTGACTTAAAGTCGCCGGCAATGTGTCTTATTCCGGTAGTGTTAATTACCTAGCTAGATTAAAACAATTAGCTTAATTAATTAATTAATTAATGAACCAATTACCTTAATCTAACATGCATGTGGTAACTAAATAATAAAATTAAACGTATATACTAATTAATTAACTAAACAATTAGCTTACAATTAGATTAACAATGCAATTCAACAAGTAATTTAAGCTAAGGTGTCAAAAACTACTATATATATTTGCCAAAAAAATCAATCACCGTACGATATTAAATTCAAAAAAATTAATCGAGAGAAACGAGTTAATATCTTCACCGATAATGAGCTAAGTGGGTAAAACTAGAATTCCGGGGCTTGAAAAATCGAGTTTTGATGAAATTTTTGCCGGATACGATTAGAGGCCACCGGTGGATTTTTTGAGTGAGGAGAGAGAAAGAAGAGAGGATGGGGATGAGGATGAGGATGAGATCGATAAAAGGAATCTGGTCGATCTAATAATTGAGTTTTCTTAGGCGACAAAATGATTCGTCGCCTAAGTGTCCTATTTCCGTCGCCTAAGTTCTCACATAGGCAACGGAAGTAGGTTCATCGCCTAAGTTAGCACTTAGACGACGCAAACAGTTTTGTTGTTTAAGTGTGGATACTTAGCAAACGACAATAAATGGTCGTCGCCTTAGTGTGTCTCTTAGGTGACGAAAGATGACAAACGTCGTCTAAGTTCACATTTAGGCGACGACATACATAAACCGTCGTCTTAGAAATCACTTAGCCAACGACGATAATTTTCGTCAGCTAAGTGTGACTTAGCCGGCGAAAATATTTTTCGAGCGATGATATATTCTACGTAGGCGACGAAACCTTAAATGAGTATTTCTGGTAAATGATTTCGTCGTCTAATTGAATATTTCTGATAGTGGTTGCACTCTCGATGCCGGAAGCAGAGATAAAAGTATTCTAATATCATCGATAACTCTCCCAATAAGCGAATCAACCTCTGAGCTAGGTTCCAATCTTGTCACAAGTAAATGATAGTCCGTTTCAAACACAACCGGACTCAACCTAAGTTCCAGTGCCTTCTCATAGGCTTTGCGAAGTGCAAGGGCCTCAACCACCAGAGGAGAAGCAACATTGTGCACCGACAAGCAAACTCCTTCCAACACAGACCACTTTGCATCGCGCCATGCCAAGCCTATCCCTCCTGCTTTGCTGGTTTCCTTCCATGGACCATCATAATTTATATTAATCTACCCTTGATTTGGTTTGGTCCAAGTCTGTAGTTCCCGTTTAGGTTTTGAAAGTTTTTTAGCTTGAAGGGAGCTAAACAGTTGGAAGGCCACACTAGCTTGATAAAAAACCATGTTCGGAGTCTTTGACTGATGAGACCACACACGTCTATTCATTTCTTTCTATATGGACCAAAGAAGAAAACATAACCAAGCAGCCTCTTGATTAGGCAAAGCATCCAAACAAGCCCCAAGCCAGGTAACAAAGTTGCTAGAAATTGATGTAGGAAAGCAACCTATCAATGGAGGTGATAGACGCATAACTTCCCATACAAACACACAATCACGACTCACATGCTTAATTGTTTCATCTTGAGCTTCACATAAGCAGCAAGTAGTAGGGATAATAACCTATTTTTTACGTAGGGTCATTGTGGTCGGTAGGATGGTTTTACACGCACGGCACATGTATACTTTAATTTGATCTTTGCTTAGAGAGGGAGCTTCCAAAGAGGTGACCAGATTTGGGCCGGAGAAGTGGAATTAGAGGTTGTGGATTAATTGTAAATCAGAGACTCTAGTCCCGATGATCTGGTAGTAAATCTGCCTCGAGTATCATATAACCAAACTAGCTTATCCTCCACACACTCTGGTACTTGGAGGGATAGAGAGATTAGTCGCAAACTCTTCTTGGTCAATAGGACTGAATTAGAGAGGCATCCCACTATTCAGAAGCCGTAAGGAGATCACTAACTTTGGATGGCATAATCTCTTGAGATGACGCTTTAAAAAGTCCCAGTCTTGGTATCCAGCATCATTCTTTATATCAATTTGAATCCCTGAACCAACACTCCATATCATGCCTATCGAAAGGATCTTCCTGGCCTCCGAAATGCTCCTCTAGTAGAATGATGGCGACTCTGACAAAGTAGCTTCCCAAAAGATGGACAGAGGGAAGTATTTGGCTTTGTAAAGTTTACTGATCAAAGAGTTTGGATTGCGAAAGATTCTCCACCTTTGTTTAGCTAGAAGAGCCAAATTATGCACATGTAAATTCTTGAACCCTGGACCACTTTCCTCCTTAGGTAGACACATCTTATCTCATGAGAGTCAATGTATCTTCTTGTTCTCCGTTGTACTACACCACCAAAATTTTGCACACATCTATTGGAGAGTCTCACTAAAATTCGTAGGAAGAAGGAAATAACTCATGGAGTATGTAGGCAATGATTGTGCAACCACTCGAATCAAAAGATCTTTACCAGCACTACTAAGAAGCTTACCTTGTCATCCTTCAAGTTGTTTGCCCAATTTTTCTTTGATAAAGGAAAATGAAGCTTTCTTGTTCTTTCCAATATATGTTGATAACCTTAAATATTTTTCATGTTTCTCCACCACCTGTACACTAAGAATGGTAACTAGTTCCGGTTAAAGATTCTCCTCCACCCTTTTACCGAAGCAAATACTATTATTAACAAAATTCACTTTTTGACCCGACGCCATCTAGTATTCCTCTAAAACGTTTTGAATCTGATGTATTTCTTCAACTAAAGTCTTACCAAACAAGAGATTGTCATCTGCAAATAGGAGATGATAGATTGTGAGAGCTCCTTGACATATAGTAATCCCTTGTAGATAGCCTTCTGAAGCCCTAGTTTCAAGGAGGGCTTAGAAAGCTTTGGTATCAAGCAAGAACAAAAAGGGTGAGAAAGGATCGCCTTGTCGAATGCCACAGGTGGGAGCCAATAACCTTTCGCCTGACCATTCACCAAAAAGGAATATCTGATTGTTGTGACGCACTGCATAACCATAGCTACCCATTTACTGTCAAAGCCTAAGCGATGAAGGACAACTCACAAGAAGCTCCACTTCATGTGAACATACGCTTTTTTCATGTCTAGCTTTAAGGAAAAAAAACATCGTTAGTCTGTGAAGCACAGTTATGTAAGTAATGAGAAACTTCATTTACCACCAAATTATAGGATATAAAGGGATCCGGAATGAAAGAACTCTGAAATGGTGACACAATTTTGTCAAGGAACTTCTTGAACCTATTCACAATCACTTTAGAGAAATTTTTGTAAAGAACATTACAAAGAGTTATAGGTCGGAGATCATTCATCTTCCTAGGTTTAGTTACTTTAGGAATCTACCAAATATGAGTGTAACTGACTTGACCAAGTAGAATACCAGACTCTAGGAAACTCTTCACGACAAATGTTACCTTGGTACCAATTGAATCCTAATTCTTCTAAAAGAAGCTGAAAGAAGAATGGTGGCATGCGGTCTGGGCCTGGATTCTTCGTAGGATATATCTGGAACAAGGCATGTTTAATCTCACAATCAGCATAAGGGACTGTCAGATTGGCATTCATCTTCGATGTAACTTTTGGTTGTATTAGGTTTACTACATCAACAAAAGAGTAGGAAGAATCTCCAGCCTTGAGCATTGATGCAAAGTAGTCGATCACTACCTTCTCTAACTCGGCCGATGACGTTTGGTGGACTCCCTGTTCATCGATCAAAGAAACAATGCAGTTTTTAGACTGTTTGTTGGAAGTTTTACGATGAAAATACTTGGTATTGCCTTCACCTTGAGTTATCCAAGTAATTTTAAAATGCTGCCTCCAGTATTCATGTTCAGCTGCCAAAAGAGAATCAAGCTTCTCTGATAAAACTCTATGCTTAAGCCAATTAGGGTCTGTAAGAGGAAGACCTGACAAAATATTCAACTGACCCCGAATTCCTTTGATCTCCTTATTCTGATTACCAAATGTTTGCCTCTGCCATTTAGTCAGTGCAAACCTCGAATTCTGAATGCATTTAATGGCTTCGATCGTACATTGAGGTACCAATTTTATACCGATGCCATCCTTGCTTGACTACTGCCTCACATTGTTCATGCGATGCCCAAAAGCTTTCAAATTTAAAGTGTTTTCGTTGTCTAGGTTGCGGGGAAACCACTGAACTATAGACTCCTAGCAGAATGCAGGGATCTGGTCTCCATGTAAAAGAAGGAGATGTTTTACTGAAGCAAACGAGAATAAGTCCAACGAAGACCTTGCAGCAACAACTTGATTTAACCAGAAGTGTACACCTCCACCTCCCCACATAGTTTCCAGTCCAGTAAAACCTAGATCGATCAACTCACCATAGGATACAGCATCCCAAAACAACTGCAGTCTTTCACTTCTAACAACTCCACCTTCTTTCTCACTGTCGTGGCATGGGGGATTTAGTCAAAGTCACCAATGACCACCCAAGGCAGAAAAGAAACATCGCTCAGAGGGCACAAAAGATCTCAAGTACGGTGCCTCTTTGCCGTAGTAGAGTGATCGTAGAAGCCAGTGAGCCACCATTGTCCGATCCATCTTGTGGATGCATGACAACATCGATATGATGTTTTGATTTTGAGAGGAATTCCACATTCACCTCGTCCTTCCAAAAAAGCACAAGGCCCCCAGATTGACCCACGTTTCCTTCCAAGTCATCGTGTAGACTGCTTCACAATTAAGGAAGCCAATCTTTCTCCGTAAGCTCTCCATATATGTGGGATTCGAGACCTTCGTTTCACTAAGAAAGATATTCGAAGGTTTTTTCAGCCGTATAAGCACGTTCAATACCTCCACCATAGCATCATTACCTGCTCCGCGACAATTCCACGCCAACACTTCCATTGAAAATTGACGGATTCCGAGATCGAAGCCCTAGGACGAAACCCTAGCAGCGACGGCCTCCTTTTTTATCAATTGATGTAGTTAATTTTATGATGTATGAGATTATTATTTTTTTGGTTACATGATGTATGAGATATTTGTTCTACTTTGTTCTTAGGTATAAAAGTACTCAATAATAATTATTAAATTTGCAACTATTTGTGGTCTAATAGTTGAGCACTTGAGCGTTGGTTGGTTACCTCAGCTGCCCCTCTTTTTCACATTAAAATCAAACCGATTTTTTCTAACTTTGTTTTTATTTTTTTCAAGCTTATATAATCATAACAAAGTTCACTAATTTTAGCTAAAATGTATTCAACGAGATCAATCCATTGATAGCTAAAATGTAATTTCAATTGAAACAGTGGTCCTTTAAGATATTTAGGAGGGTGTATTGTATCTGGATTTTTATGGATTTTTATGGAGTTTTTTTAATCCATGGACTTTTAGAAAAGTCTACAGACTCTTTAAATAGTCCACAGACACTTCTAAATAGTCCATTCTAATTTTGTATTCAACGATCTAATTAATGACCTTGATTAAATAGTTAATGAACGAATTACCATGAAAGAAAAAAAAAATAATGAATAATTTTACACTGAAACTTATAATCTCATAGGTTCATCATATATAGGACTATCTTAGTTGACGCTTGGGGATCCGAGCCCCTTCCTATTTTGAGTATTTTATCCAAAGAGTAAAATATCGGATATCGAAGATATATCGATACTTAAAAATCACTACCGCCGCAAACACTATAGCCGACGAGCAAAAAATATCGTCGGATAAGTGAAAAAAATAATTTTTTATTTTTATTTTTTAAAAACTCGTCGACTATAGTACTATAGCCGACGAAAATGGATAAAAAACTCGTCGGCTATACTATTACCGACAGGTTTTAGCCAACGGACTTTAGCCGACGACAAAATTAAGTCCGTTGGTTAAAACCTGTCGGTAATAGTATAGCCGACGAGTTTTTCCGTTGGCTAAAACCTGTCGGTAATAGTATAGCCGACGAGTTTTTTTATCCATTTTCGTCGGCTATAGTACTATAGCCGACGAGTTTTTAAAAAAATAAAAATAAAAAATTATTTTTTTCACTATAGCCGACGATATTTTTTGCTCGTCGGCTATTGTTTTACATAATCTCGTCGGCTATAGTGTTTGCAGCGGTAGTGAATATGAATTTTTTAATAGAAATATCGAGGAAATATCGATATTAGTAAAATTTCAACGGATATTACAAAAATTTAAAAGTTATAATTAGCTTTTGTTTTTCCATCTCTTATAATCATAGGGTATATATCCGTTGTAGATGACTAAAATTACCAACCTTCATGCTTAGCAATGTTGGTTAAGGTGCCAGATCAGTTACATCTTCACCAAATTTCGATGATTGGATAGTTTTCATGTCAATTGGACAGTTTATTATATATATTGTTTAGAATTGCTAAGAATCTTCTTCTGTCTGGGCTTGGGCCTTCATGATTAGACAGTTTTCATGCCAGTTGCATGCATTTTTGGTAATTATCTCACTATCGGTGATATTTGTCGCCAATTATATCGGGCTCCTCTTAAAACGATTTTATCGATGAAATTTTACCGATTTAATCGATATTTTATACCCTAATTTTACCTACTTTTTTTTCCTCTTCTTGTGAAACGGCGTTACCTTTTTTTGCACGCAAACCTTCCAAATTCCTGCGGCCCGACCCGGACCACTAGGAACTTGGAAGAAGACGAGAGTAGAGTGGTAGAGGAGGATGGGGTAATTATAGGATAGTGCACAGGTGGGCCCCGAGGAAAAAGAACTGTGTCGGGGTGCCCAAACTCTTCTGATACATAAACGGCGTCGTCCCCGCTTTTGCTTTTTCCTTGTGTTGTTATTGGCCGCCTCATCATCATCATCATCATCATCAGCCCCACACTGTCCTCAGTCACAGTGTTTATAGCGGAATCTCTCGTCTCAGTCTCAGCATTTTCAGAGAGAAGAGAGATAAAGTGAAGGGAGAGAGCGAAAGAGTACACATTGAGTAAGCTCGGCCTGAAACTGCTTTTTCCGCATTATTTTTTTGGCTTTTTTCACGGCGGAGACGAATGCGCGGCTGAGATCTGTTCTTTCGCGGCCGTCGGATCTTTAAAAATCACACACGATGGGGAGTGTGTCGTCGGACGACGGCTCCGACCAGCAGAGCGATAGGTGCGGGAGCTACAGCCTCAGCGCTGACGTCAGCGAGTCCGAGAGCTGTAGTAGCTTCTCGTGCCGGAGGTTCAATGCTGAAGGTGCTTCAAGCTCAATAACGTCGTCTCCGCGGCCGGCTCCCGGAGGTTTCTTCGTTCACGCGCCGGTGATGCTGCCGGTGATCGGAGGCAAGGACGTGGTGTCGTGGGATGAGAAGCCAGAGAAACGAGACGCTGATTTAACAGGTACACTACTCATTTGTCTATTCTCTTTTTTCTTTTTCTTTTTCTTTTTTGTTAGATTTGTCCAACAGAAATTCTCCAAAATCAACAAGACCAACCGGGGAAAGAAGGACAAACATCATATCTCCGGCGCCAAGCAAGTGATTCAAATAGCCAAGGAGCACAGAGATAAGGGCTCCAAACACCCTTATCTAGATGCTAGCATCAGAGCGTACGTGACGCCTGGGCTCAAGAATGAAGCAAGTCAATACAGCGTAAGTGATATATATGTGCTTTTAATTAGCGTATTTATTATTTAATTATTAATTATTAAATTTTCGTACAAATTTTAAATTATTTAATTTTTATTATTTTTTTCATGCGAGGTTGGTAGAACGGGCGCAGGAGGAATTGGCCAACACTCAGCTTGCACACCCGGATTTGCCGCCCGAAGACTTGCCTCCTCTATCGATGGAGAGCCAAATTGCAATCGCCGATAAGATATACGGTCGTAGAGCTGGAAAAGAGGTTAGGGGGATGAGACTTAAGGTGATGCGAGATTTGTCCTCTGACTCATCTACGAGATGTTCGGCGAGGAAAAGTACTCAGGCTACAGCCGTCCAAGCAGCCTTTGAAGAGGCTCGACACGCACGGGAGGAAACGCAACTCGCACGGGAGGAAACGCAATCTATGCGTCAGAGGCTTGATAACCAAGAAGCGTAAATAGCTCAGCTCGTCGCCCTCATGCAAAATCAGGCTCGACAACAGTGTCAACCTTCTCCGAACCCATACCCCGACGACGATGACACGACTGGAGGCAGGGGACTCGGCGGCGCATCTGCTCCTCCAGTATTTTAGTAGTTTGCTATGTAATTTATCATATCGTTTTTTCCGATTCAAAACGATTTAATTTCATGTATGTACAAATTTTTATTATTTAAGTAACAATTTATTATTTTAATTAATTTATAATTATTTACATGAGAATGAAGTATTTTAATTAAATTGCTAATATTTTACTATAAATTAAAGTTTAATTAAAAAAATTAAATAATCACTTAGACCACGGAGAAACAGTGTTCCGTCGTCTAAGTGATCACTTAGACCGCGGAATATTTTTACGCGGTCCAAGTGCGACTTAGACCGCGGACTTTTTCCGCGGTCTAAGTTCACACTTGCACGACGGAGAATTGGTCTCCGTGGTCCAAGTGTGAACTTAGACCGCGAAGAAAGTCCACGGTTTAAGTACACACTTAGACCACGGAGACCAATTCTCCGTCGTGCAAGTGTGAACTTAGACCGCGAAAAAAGTCCGCGGTCTAAGTCGCACTTGCACCGCGCATCCTTGATTCTCCGTCGTCTAAGTACTTAGACGACGGAAAAGTTCACCTAGACGACGGAAACGGTCTGCGGTCTAGGTGAGTTTTTCTTGTAATGATGACTTTAAGTTTGACAACAAAATGGGGTAGTGTCAAGCAACACAACTATAGGCTTTCCTCCCACAAAATCACAACTGATGGCTTTGCTAATACATTTTCAAGCTTAATTGCCCTAGGATACTACAGTAATTACACTTCCGCAGCTAATGTACCAGGACCGGTACAACAACAGTAGGCTCATTCTAACCTCCCAGAGATGCATAAATGAAGAAATAGGGAACTCATTGACAAACTATTTCCGGCACAAGGTCTGCAATTGCTGACAGCTGCCCCAATGAGGTGACTCTTGGTAACTTTGATTCTGATCTGGCCTGGAGTGAAGCGGAGAACGATGGTGCAAAGGTGTGTGACCTTGTCGACGAGCCTATTGGAAATAAATCATGAAAATATTCTGCTGTAATTGTGGTGATCTATATATACACGTTATCTAATTGTAGCTAGCATGATTGTAGGATAAGCTTAATTGTGGGAGTATAGTTTCCTTGTATGTAGGGACTGATTTCTATATGTAATCGATTGTGTATCAATGAAAAGTAATTCAGCCAAATATATTTTCTTTCATGGTATCAGAGCAGGTTCACCCTCGTGTGATGCCAAATGGGTCACACGTGCTCACCGCCACCCATATATGTTGTCCACGTGTTTGGCTTGTGATGTCGCCACACGTGCGGGGGCGTGTTAGAGAATGTGAATGAAGAAATACTCCCACATTGGAAATGAGGGGCCTTGCTAGTGGGTTATAAGGATTTGGGCTACTCCTACCATTGCCAATTGGTTTTGGTATGGAACCCCAGATTACTTTATCATTATAAACTCTATGATCTTTCTACCCACAAAGTCTTTACTAGTCGGGATGTGGTTTTTCATGAAAATAATTTTCCATATGTTTCTAGTATCAAATCCAACTCAAGTCAGTCTAAGTCAGTCCTTCCTCTAGCCCGTGTTGCATATCCCAACTCATCATCATCATCCAGTTCAATTGTAAGCCCAAATCCATCACAACCCAGTCCACTTTTACACCAAAATAGCCAAACTAGTTCATCCACGCCCCCGTATGCTTCCATCCCACAGAATGCCGACTCCTCTTCTCCATTGGTAATTCTGGCACCTAATTCTTCCGATCAACCGCCTTCAGTCACTACACATCCGACAACCTCTGTTTCGGTCTCTCACACACCACCCTCCAACCCGAGCTCATAAAGGGATCCTATAATCACCAACCCGGAACCTCCAATTTTGTCGTCGTCAAACCCTATTCCGGCAAGTCCATCCAATCTGGCTTCCGCCGCAGCCTCGTCTCCTCCTTCCGTCATCGTTCCAGCCGAATCTAGTCTCATCGCTGCTCCCTCCGTCGCAGCCAATCCAACCGAGTCCGTCTCTCCCTCACCAGAACCTGAACCGGTTCATCCACTCGAAGCTATTAATCCGCCAGAACTTGAGCCGCCTCTCCGCCGATCTACCAGGACGCCCGTGCCTTCCGTCCGCCTCCGTGATTACGTATGTTCCCAGGTCCGGTCTGCTGTCCCAAACTCATTGCTTTCTTTGTCTCCAGGTTCTGTAAAAGGTACGCGTTATCCTCTGTGCAATTACTTATCGTATCATCGATATACTCCACTGCATCAATCATTTGTTGCCCAGCTTACACAGGTTCATGAGCCTCGCACTTATGCAGAAGCTGCTCCTTATCCTGAGTGGCAGGAAGCAATGAATTCTGAATTGCAGGCATTGGATGCCAATAACACTTGGACACTCACTTCATTACCACCTGGTAAAACACCCATTGATTGTCGATGGGTTTACAAGATCAAGCATCGATCAGATGGCTCCATTGAGAGGTATAAAGCTCGTTTGGTCGCCAAAGGATTCACTCAGATGGAAGGTATCGACTATCATGATACTTTTTCACCTACTGCCAAAATTGTGTCTGTTCGATGTTTGTTGTCTTTAGCTGCTGCTCAAAATTGGTCCATTCATCAATTAGATGTCAATAATGCTTTTTTACATGGCGATCTTCATGAAGAAATATATATGTCTCCTCCTCCTGGTTTTTGGCGACAGGGGGAGAACTTAGTTTGTCGCCTCAATAAATCTCTGTATGGTTTAAAACAAGCATCGCGACAGTGGTTTGAAAAATTTTCCATTGCTATTCGATCAGCTGGTTATGTTCAGTCTAAGGCAGATTATTCATTGTTCACTCGAAAGAGGGGAAAGTCATTCACTGCATTATTGATATATGTTGATGATATACTAATCACTGGTAATGATCCCATGGCTATTTCTGCTCTGAAGAAGTTTCTTAACAGCCAGTTTCGTATCAAGGACCTTGGTGACTTAAAATATTTTCTGGGGATAGAAGTTTCTCGTTCCAAAAATGGCTTTTATATTTCTCAACGAAAATATGCATTGGAGATTATCAGTGATGCAGGCCTATTAGGGGCAGCCCTTGTTGATACCCCTATGGAACGTGGTTTGAAATTATCAGACAGAGGAGAGATACTTAAAGATGCTTCCCGTTATAGAAGATTGGTTGGCAGATTGATTTATCTCACCATATCAAGACCGGACATTACTTATTCAGTGCATGTGTTGAGCAGGTTTATGCATGAGCCACGAAAGTCTCACATGGAAGCAGCCTTGCGAGTTGTTCGCTATCTTAAAAAGGCACCAGGTCAAGGTCTCTTCTTTTCCTCAGAAAGTGATTTAAAGCTTCGTGCTTATTGTGATTCAGATTGGGCTGGTTGTCCCATGACTCGCAGGTCCACTACGGGCTATTGTGTCTTTCTTGGTCCTTCATTAATTTCTTGGAAATCTAAGAGACAAAAGACGCTTTCACTCTCTTCAGCTGAAGCAGAATACAGAGCCATGACAGGAGCTTGTTGTGAATTGACATGGTTGAGAAATCTTCTTAGAGATCTGAATATTCTTCATTCAAAGCCTGCTATGTTGTTTTGTGACAATAAGGCAGCTTTGCATATTGCAGCTAATCCTGTTTTTCATGAAAGGACTAGACACATCGAGATGGATTGTCACTACATACGAGACAAAATTCAAGATGGTTCGGTAGCTACAAGATATGTGAGTTCTTCGTATCAACTAGCTGATGTCTTCACGAAGGCCTTAGGAAAGGATGTCTTCTTTCCTTTGATTTGCAAGTTGGGAGTTAGAGATATTCACTCTCCAACTTGAGGGGGAGTATTGGAAATAAATCATGAAAATATTCTGCTGTAATTGTGGTGATCTGTATATACACGTTATCTAATTGTAGCTAGCATGATTGTAGGATAAGCTTAATTGTGGGAGTATAGTTTCCTTGTATGTAGGGACTGATTTCTATATGTAATCGATTGTGTATCAATGAAAAGTAATTCAGCCAAATATATTTTCTTTCAGAGCCATGAAATGAGTAGCACGAGTTGAACGAATCCTTGGCTCCCTTATAAGTTCATTCCCAGCTTCGATTGTTTCCAAAGTCTCCACAACATCTTTCATTGATGGCCGGTTCCTGTGTTCAGATTCAATGCATTTTAGAGCAAGCTGGGAAATTCGAAATGCTGCTTTAGCTGGATACTTTGCCTCCAGTCGAGGATCCATAATGCCTTTCAATTTTCTTTTATCTGATAAGAATGGTTTTATCCAGTCTGTGAGAGTGTGTTTCCCACTTGGGCGATTCGTATCAAGTGCCCGTAAGCCTGTCAAGATCTCAATCAAAACAACACCAAACCCAAAGACATCGCTCTTCACATACAGATGCCCTGTTTAATCAAACATCATATGAAGAATGTCAAGGCATATACTTGAGCTGCTAAGTGGCCTTAATGTTGTCAAACAAGCTCAAAACACCAATCAGTGTTTATAGATCAAAAATTTAATAGGTTATAATGAGTACCTGTTGCAACATACTCAGGAGCAGCATAACCATATGTGCCCATAACTCGTGTTGTCACGTGTGATTGACTATCTGTAGGACCCAATTTTGCCAAGCCAAAGTCAGATATCTTGGCATTATAAGACTGCAATACAACCAAAATAATGACAGGCGATACAGTCAATCAGTACCTAAAGTGTCAGTATTCCTAAAGTAAGCTCTTGATAACTGTTCATAATTGAAACAGATCCTTACCCCATCAAGTAGTATGTTGGAAGCTTTGAAATGTCTATAGATTACTTGCTTTTCTGATGTATGCAAAAATGTCAGGCCTCGAGCTGCTCCAATTGCAACCTTAAGCCGTATATCCCATGGAAGTGTCTGAACAACTGAACCCCCTGCAAAAGTAACAAGAGAAGTGTTCAGTAAAAAATGGATGAAGAAATTTCTTAATTTGTGTGTATTGGCAGTTAATGGAAAGACTTAAGGATGATGATTTTCTTACTTCTAAAAATGTGGTTTTCCAAGCTTCCCTTTTGCATGAACTCATAAACAAGCAGCAGTTCTTTCTCCTCCCAACAGTATCCCAACAGCTTTACAAGATTAGGATGAGAAAGTCGCCCTAAGAAGTTTACCTCCGACTGCACCAACAAAACGCAACCTATTAAGAGTATGAGGCATGAACCAAACTAACCTGAAACACTTGGATATAAGCACCTTGTAAATAAGAATCTGGAAATTTAGCCTTTTGATCGAAAGTTGAATTCACAATTTCACCTTATCAACTTTTCATTGCATTTCATTTGATTGTTCAATATTTATCTATATCCCTCCCTTAAACTACATATGGACATAGTTCACAGGCTGCATAAAAATTAGCCACCAATCCAGATGAGCAGCTGATACCACAGAGCCGAAGTTCTAACATAATTAACAATGTTGGCTGCTTAATACTGGTATAAAATAATTTCCACCTTATCATATATCATCAGCCAGGTGCAACACTTACAATCTTAAAATGCATAAAGTAAAAAAGTGAAAAGGACATTAGGGTATCTAGTTAGAAGTCATAAGTCTAGGTCCTACTCCTACCTAAAACATGTACCAAACAATATAAATATTCCAAATTATATTCTTTGCAATCAAGTACAGCCAAGATTACCTGCCATTCCTCAAACCCTTGCAAGCTCTCAGAGTTCAATTTCTTTACAGCAATAACTGTTGACCTTCCAGACTTAGTTGATGCCTTCTCCTCTAGCCAACCTTTATAGACTTTCCCAAAGCCTCCTTCCCCAAGCACCGTATCTGATCTGAAGTTCCTAGTTGCAATTTTCAGCTCTAGATAGCCGAAGATCCTCAAATTTGCAGAAGGTAAGATCTGCCCATCCGGACAAGTATCGTCACCACCACTTCTTGCCGAAAACTGACTATTCCCGGATATTGTGCTACCCCCAAATGTCGATGTGGTTATACTAGTTGACTGAGATGCGCTACTCTGCATGCTATCCACTGAAAACAGTAGTATTAGAGTTAGATTATTGTTGAGAACTCGGAATAGCAATTTGTAATCTCTTACGGCTGGCTCCTTTGCCAATTAATTACTGCTTGAAAGCTCAAAGTAGCTCAGAAACTAATGACACTCAAATAATTCCTGTTTGTTTTTGCTTCGTAAAAGATTCTTGTATTTTGCATGCAGCAAGCTACATGATACTGGTCAAATTTCAAGATATATCCTGGGAGATCTAAGAAATTTCAAGATATACAAAATCTAGTGATTTGAAGTTGCACAAACACTGGTCATAGTTGGTTCAAATGAAAAGATTTGCAACATGCAATTGAATAAAAAATCAACCAAAACCCACTTGGAAAGTTGAAAACTTGATCAAATTGGTGAAGAACAAAACCAAAACAATAGAAAAAAATCACAATTCAAGTTGTGGGTACCAGTGGCGAAGCCAGGAATGAAATGTCACTAGGGCTAATTTTTTTTAGTTCACATAATTGTAAAGTTCCAAACATTTCATATACTCAAATCTCACAAGTCAAAGATTTTCGATATATATAACGTCACTCAAGTCTCTTGGTCACCCAAACTTTCAATTTCTACCAAGAAACCCTTTTTTGTAAGTTGCAATACCTGTTGCAGAAGCTTACATAACTCTCAAAAATCACACAAATGATAAAATGTCGACAATCTATCAAAATAAGCCTAGAGCCTAATCAAACACAAAACTCGACTAGCCATAAAATCCATTACAATCCCAAGAGAACGATTATGAATCCATAATCAAGACAACAAAAATTATACAAAGTTTAATGTAATTAGCTAAAATTTCCTACGTAAAATAGCTAAGAATCCTACCAACCTAAGAGCGGGAACAAATGGGTAGCACTAAAATTGGATAACAATCAAAATATAAAGAAAATTAGTATCTGGGTTTAAAGAAAAATAAAATTGTGATGAACAATCACAATTTTCATGTCTAGGATTTGAAATTCATATTATTTAAACTCGAAATATAAAACCCAGTACTCAACTTAACTAACAGAGATAAGGAAGAGAGATAGACTGATACAAAAAGAGAGATAATAAGAGAGCGATGAGATGCGTTGCTATATATCCCAATTCGGTCAGTCGTGACTCTCAAAGAAGATGATCAAGTCCTAAACCCCTATTCAATTTCTTTTCTAACGTAAATTACATGTACTAAATTTTCTCTACCACAAAATCTTACCAGGGCTCCAGCCCAGGCAAGCCAGTGGCTGGCTCCGCCACTGGTGGGTACCTGTACTGAGACGACCAGTGGTAGTCGGAGTTGGGTTTGATTTTGTTCTAAATGCAACTTCTTTTTCTTCAGCTTCCTGCGTCTCAGTTTGGCATCTTTTCTCACCTGTTATGGAACACAATTAACTATGAACTACACACACAATCTCTATTAGAGCGCAGCTTGGCTTTCAAAGCTCTGGATGACCATAATTACTGGTATTCACGTATGCAGTTTATAGATTATACTTTATACGCTTACTGTTAAAATGCTGCGGTCTGTTACTTCTACCTGACTGACCATCAAATTCATTTGCTTTATTAGACCCGGAATTTGAGCAGTCCAATGTTTTGCGGGGTGGACACTGATCTTTGCTTTCAAGTGGATCATTATGTACCACTTGCTGTTCGCAATGTAACACCTCAGGAACAGTGACACCAGAAAATTGGCTCTGAAGATCATGCTCTTTATCTACCAGGGGAAAACAACTGCTTTCTTTCATAATCTCGATTTCCATTCCTGCAGGATATTGTTATCAAGTAATTGATATCGGCTAGTTATTTGTGGTTTACAACCCAAACTTTCCCAAAAAAAATAAAATCATCATATAAAGTAATAGAAGATATATGACCAATGTATGCAACAAAATGCATACCTGGATGGAGTGGACTTCCAGGAAGAGAGATTGTGTGATTAGAGTTTATGGCCAAAGTGAATGGATTTATTGACATCAACCACTTGCACAAAATTTGATCACTCGAATTTCGTAAAAAAGAATGCTCAAGTAGCTTCTTAGCTGATGGCCTCTCTGCAGGGCTCCTACGGAAGCACAAACTGAGGAACTCTTTTCCTTCTGCAGATAATGCTTCTGGTATATCTGGGGATTTGTTTAAAACATTAAACACAGCTTGAGGCTGAAACAGATAACAATAGATGTAAGAAAACAACAAAGATGTATGATCAACAGATTAAGCTTGGCATAACAAGTTTTATTACTTACTCCTTCACATTCACTCCAAGGTGGTTTTCCGTCGAACATCTCAATGATGGTACAACCCAAGCTCCATATATCAACAGCCAAAGCAAGATTGGGATCGGAATCAGTATCAGTATTTAGGGCCAGTATGACCTGCACAACAAGCAATAAGGCATCTTCCGAGTACAGCATGAACAACCATCTACAAATGTGATTAACAGCAATGTGATTACCTCAGGAGCCATCCAATATGGACTTTTCTTCAAGGAAAGACCAAATGAATGCGCATCAAGCTGAAAGCAAAAGCATAGTGTATATAAAATGGAATGTAATGGAAGTATAAAACGATCACTGCTACAATAGAAGGAATCACTTTTTTTTTCTCTTTACTAAAACGCAAGTTTTGGACTGAATCAAAGATGTGCCATATAGTATTATTAGTATATATACTATAAATGAACAAAGAATATAAGGAGATTGACTACTCACATGTTTTGCCATCCCAAAATCAGCAAGTTTAACAACACCTGATGTATCCACTAGCAAATTTGCAGCTTTTATATCCCTGTCAAAATCATCAAATTTCATTCAATAAAGATAGCCAGTTTAACTTTTCAAAAAAGAAGACCTGCAACAAGGTTTCACAAACTTTCTATTCCCATTTTAACTAGAAAAACTTGATGATTATTTAAGATTGACAACTGTCTAAACTGTTGTCAGTGTTATGAGAGAACAACCACTTCCCAAAAGGTTGACCTACCCCCGTCATTTATCATGTATTGAGTTACAAGCTCTTTGTACTTAAGTTACATTCTACAGACAACAGACTAGTCACCTGTGAATTGTCTTGGTGTCATGCAAAAAAGCCAACCCAGAGAGGATCTGTCGTGTGAAATACCGAACTACAGATTCTGACATAGTTCCGATATGTTCTTGGACATATTTATTTATCGGTCCGGGATGAACATACTCTAAATACATGTAAAAGTGATCATCAATCTGCAGTCATAGACAACCTTCCTCTTTTAGAATCTGTGCAAACAATAATCTATAATAAGTTTGAGCTTAAGACAAGATACGCACCACTTCACTACCATAATACTGCACTATATTTGGATGCTTTAGTGTACCAAGAACTTTAATTTCCTGCAAGAAGTGACTCGTAAGAACAATTCTAACGCAAATTAGAGACAAAAGGTATATTATGAACTATGAAGTTCTTAAGGATTCCGAACAGAACAACCGAGCATAAATCCAATGTAATTTCAGAACATATCTGCATCTGTCTCAACAACCATCACTGGCAAGCATGAGTGCATGAACTCTAAATCTTAGATAGCAATGCTGCAAAGTTCAAGGTTCTTTACTTAATATTTTAAAGTAAATAATGGGCATCCCTTTCCTTTCCTACAACTTATTACAGCAGATGCGCACTGGTACATACTAGATAGCAATATATAACTCGTGACTCAAACAAAGGAGTTAATGAGGGATGCAGAAAACACACCTGCTCCAATTGCTTTATACATTCAGCAGATTTAGGATCATCAGGATTGAGATCAACTTCCTTCATTGCACACAACGCCCCAGTCTCTCTGTAAAACAGGTGTTAATAAGTTACACAAGAAATTAACAAAGTACATAAAAAAAATTTTAAATGAAGACTAGTATACCTGTTGAATGCGACATAAACACTGCCAAAGGTACCCCGTCCGATAAGCCTCCCTTTCTTCCATTGACCTTTCATTGTGGAAAGGCATTCATTGTGTCCCACATTCTGAGGCTGAGGCAGAGGCAGAGGCAGAGGGTGAGGGTGAGCATTGGCAATGCTATCATTGGGACTAAATCGTGGACTTCGCAGCGTGGGGCTGTGAAGTGGAGAAAGGCTTGAACTAGGTAGTGCAGGCTTGTTGGGTGACAACAACACTGGCCCCTGAAACTGATCAAAAAACGGAAACACATCGTTAAGAGTTGATCTCTGGGGGCTCACTGCAGAACTTGATAAAACATTCGTTGGTGCACTCCTGCTCAAGCTTGGATCATTCATTGTCTCATTGATATCCGTTGTTTCTTGTACATCCAATCCTGTAATAGGCGATGAAGTTTCAGTTACTTGACTCGAACTTGGGATCACTATTTCATTTTGTCTCACACTATTTCCTTCAATTTTCTCCACCCTGACATGCGTATGCAGAACATCCAATCTACCTTCAAGAAGTGGAGGTTCTGGCTTAGACAATACAGCTTGAATTTGATTTTGTACCACACCACCACTCTCTTTAACTTTTGTGATCACTGCCTCCATACTTTTTATCGAGACCAATGCTTCCTTTTCATGTTTTGCTATCTGCAAACTCATTTTATAAAACAGCTCTTGAAGATATCCATCTAATATAAGAAGATCCTTGGTGCATGTGTGACTCTTGTAACTAGCCCACTTTCTAACCTTGGAGCACTTGTAAATGAGCTCTACACCCTTCCTCATTTGAATGATAAGCTTTTCTTGTTCCTGCTCTGGAAGATGCAGTAGTGTGTTACATTCTGTCATTTCCTCCATTAATGGTTTTAAGAAGTCGAGCGTGGATTTGAATTCTTGAACAAGACGTCTACACATTGTGTTCTTGACCTTCACTCGTGTGACAACATCACACAGCATCCGAAATACAAATCCTATAACTGGACATGGAGCAGGAGCAGGAGTAGCCTCTCCTCGCATAATTTGTGTACCATCAACAAGAAGTCTCTGTACTGCCTCATGCTGCAGTCTCATCATATCACAAATTTCATGCTGCATTTTCAGTACCTCATTGTGCACTTTCAACAACTCCAACACATTCTTGTCCATTTCATTTTGCTTGTCCTTGTGGTTCCTCGCCAAGAGTAAGTTCTCCTGAACATTCGTCAGTGCCTCCAGCTTTAGTATCTCCAACAGTCTCCTGAGAGATCTGTCTAGTTCCGTAAGTTGTTTTGCGTAATTAGGCCTTATGCAGTTGTAGCAATTTCCCCAGATACGGATGTCCCAGATGCCAAGCCTGGATAGTCTGTGAACCAGCTCTCTGCCCTCCTCCATTTTCACCTCAAGATCATGTATCAAATCGTTTGGGAGATTCAGCTGCACATTATTGGCTCTTATCTGTTGGATGATCCATGGTTGCAAACAATCCAGCGTGATCTCCAGGTTTTCCAGATGAGTTCTGAACTTCCTACACTTGCCGAGTGCTATCTTAACGCTTTCATACAACAGTTGAAAAGGGGCTCCTCCAAGAAAGTTGAGAGCCAGAGACGTCATGACTACATACAAATTTGTAAACCAGAGGAAGCAAGTACACAACAGTCGAATCTAGATGAATACATAAACTTATGGGATATCCTAAACCAGAGGCTAAGTAAGTAAGTAAACAACACTCGATCTAGATAAACTCATAAACATACAAAGATCAAAGACAAGTGCTACCCTTTCTTGAATCCCTCGATCAGAAAGAACTCCACTGCAGTTTAGACGACATCAACTTATCGATGCAAGACCAGTTTCGGGCTGCTTTCCGCCGTGGACTATAGTCAACGGGTCGGCCACAAATAACATAGTAGAGTCAATCATCACACTGGGTGGACTTAATACTTATTCTCTTATTAACAATATTTTTCTGCCTGCAGCAAGTTATTACGTTATGGAGATAAAAAAAAAAGATACATATATCTAGAGTTAAAGTTTGAATTAGTTGAATACTTTTTTATAAAATTATCGTAAGATTTTTAAATATTGATAACATTTTTACAAAATTAATCGTTAGATGTTTAAATATTGATAAGTAAATCATTACAACAAATTTTCATCCAAATTAAAAATCATTAAGATGTATCGAACAAGATCAAATCAATGAACGAACCAAAACTGTCAAACATACACAATTCATATTCATAAGTAATAAATCTTAATTATAAATGACTTAACGATTTTCAATGTTTATAAAATTTTATATAAATAATATACTCATCATTATCTATCTAATCAATGGTGAATTTACCAAAATATAAATAAAAAAATAGATTTAATGAGAAAGTATTCGCCAAGTTCTCGTTATAAAAGTTTTCAATATAAAATTTTCCTAGAGAAAAGATCTAGTAGTATAAATTCACCATATGAATAATGTCAATAAATGAAATAACAGGATGCCAAATGGATCCCAGAGCTAAAAAATGGAGTGAACCAATGGTATAGAAAAAGAAACAGAAAATGAAAAATCATCTATTACATTAGTTAACAGTCACTTTCTCATTTGCAAGCCATTTCTTCTTTGCACTTCTGATTGCCTCTTCCTTCATCTTCAAGAGCTCAATTAAACGTTCACGAAACTGCACATCAATTGAATCTAGCTCCATTTGTAGCTTATCATATGGATGTTTATCCATTAGAGACAACTCAGACAAGGAACAGATGCTTGATAAGCTATCAGGCCTCGAGATGTTATTCATCAAGACAGAATCACCAAAATAACCTTCATAATTCATCTCCTTAAGCTGACCTTGAACCATAAAATCAGGACTCAAACTGTAACCATCTGAACCAATATAGCATTCATCGTAACTGTACTTCTCTGATTCCAGACCTTTGACACTAGTGACATCTAGGCCCGTATTGATGCCATACTTGGCTGATATATCTGAAACCATTGATTCAGCTTTGACCAACCCTGAACCCCAAGGGCACCAAAATAAGTTTCCATCTACATGATTATTGCCACATAAGCTATTTCCTCCACATGATGAGCTTTCAGATGTAGGTTTCCAACTGGGTACAATCTTCATGATCAAGCTATCAATTAACTCAGCTGTGACAGAGACATCTTCATTTGAAAGATCAAGTTGCTCAGCCATCTCCCCAGCAATTGAAATTGCAGTATCAGAGTCGAGATAGAACTCGAAATGGATAGTCTTCCCATGACCTGTATGAACAGATACTATTCAGTTACAGCTCATGAAAAGAAGGGAAACAAGTGAGCCTTTTAGTATCACAGATGCACTTACCACGGCTATAAACTATACGCAAAGTTAATGCAATGGTATTATCAGCATCTTTCTCTCCACTTAAACTGAACTCATTATTCTCTGTGAATCTCTGCAACTCCATAACTGAGGTTGGATAAATTGGTAGTTGCACTGACAGCTTTTCTACAAGACCCGGCAGATATCTTCTCGTAGTCAGCATCTACATCCATCGGGTGGACATCAAGCCGGGGAATGTTCAGTAATTTGGGAATCAAATCGTGTGTCTTCAAATCGTCAATTACAAGGAATGGATCTTTCAAGAGCTCTGCAGCAGGCAATCTCATTGGTGCTGGTACCAGACACTTCTCTATGAACAGCTTGACCTCAGGATCACTCACTTAACTGAACGAAGCAGGCTTTATACCCTGCAGCAAATGAAGTTATGAAAAACATTAGTTAGGCTTCCTACTTATGTAAATTTACGTGTGGAGGAAAATCAAACATGGGATTACAAACTTACATTGGTAACCTTTTTGTAAATCTGTGCGGGATTTTTACATTCATTATAAGGGTATTCACAAGTCACCAATTCTAACACGCACATGCCAAAAGAAAAGATGTCGACTAATTCATTATATTCCTCATCGTAAAGCTCAGGAGCCATGAATTCCGGAGTGCCAATCACACTCTGGGTAGTCGGCTGCTGCATGATTCTAGCCATTCCAAGATCTCCGATTTTAATTTCTCCTAGATTTCCATTGACAAATATGTTGTCGCATTTCAAATCTCTATGAATAATAGGAGGATTGTGAGTATGCAGATAGTGCAAGCCTTGAAGAATCTGCCTTGCCCACTTCTTGATGGCTTTCAATTCAACACACTTATGCTTCCTTCGATACCTATATCCAATGAACCAATGAATAAACCTTGTAAGAGAAATCAAAGTAAAACAATGAAATATAAAACAGTTAAAAAAACAGTTAAAATTACTCACTGCCTCAAGCTCCCTGAAGTGAATAGCTCAGTGATAATGTTGATTATCTTGTTCTTATCATCCACCCACCAGTTACAGAACTTGATGATATTTTCGTGCTTCAACGACTTCAGCAGATGAACCTCCGAATACAATCTCTGAAGCTGTTCCGGCATCTGCAACACATCCTCAACACACACCTGGCTCCACGCCACCTCTAATCTTTCAACTTCATCAAAAGCCTTATATCTACAAATTCAAACCACCACGCAGAATAAGACAACGAAAAAAAATCGCAAACTCTCACAAAGCTATAATCTTAGCTACAAAATTATAAACCTGATCCAACAAGATATGGTTAGAGAAGCATACACAGTCTTGAATGCCCACCTCCCCAAGATTTCATCAGATTGAGAAATCAAACACAAACACAATCACAAATTGTCTCATTTCAAATCCAATCACATCGTCACATATTTCAAATGCTAAATAGTCCCCATAATTATAATCAAATAAATCAAATTCCGAATTGAAAATCAAAATATTACCCTAAAAAATCTCCCAGTGGGATCTTCCTCCACGAAATCAGATTTCAAATCGATCAAACCAGCACAGTAATCCATTCTCGAAACGAAGACAAGCAAAATTCCACACCAAAGCAACAATCTTCAGACGAAAAAACGAAAAGCACAAACTATTAGAGCTGCTTGGTTTTGACGGCGGCCGGAAGACGGTGTTCAGAAAACGCCTCACAGGCAACGGAATAGGAGTCGAACGCCGATCGCAGACGGTACCGGCAGCCGATGATGAACGACGTGTCGCACGAGCACGGTTCCATATCCGAAATCCAGTTCGGAATTGAGCTTCTCCACGTTGTCGAATCTATCCGAGGCTCAGCCATGGTGCTCTCTGCATCTTTTGGATCGCCAATTTAGGGCAGAATTGAAACCCTAGGAGGATTGTGAATTGAGTTTTCAGATATGGTTCAGGGGAAAGCAGAGAGAAGTTTGAAGAGTTTGGTTAGGGATTTTGATTTGTTCGAGAGAAAAGAGGAGGCCTTTGGAAAGATTCACGTTTTTGTGGAGCTGGAATGTACTTTCTTTTATTCTGTTTTTTGACTCTTTTTTTCCATGGGATTATTTTGTTATTCTTAATGAATTTGTATTTTTGGTTAGGTAATTATCTCGAAAAGGTTGGTATTCATGTTTACAAATTGAGTTCATCGGTAGTTACGAATGTTCTATGAGGGTGAGAGTTAAGATCCGGGTAGAATTTGCCCGAAATGAAAAAAAAAAAAAAAGAATCAAGATATCATGATTTGTTAACAATCGAATATTTTAGGTATCACTTGAAGTTGTAAAAGATTACGGTGTTTAACCCATACTAAAATGAATAGGATTATTTCCTCGAATCGATGCTAATTGTTTTTTTTTTCAAGAAAAAGACCTTTCGGAGTCTAAAACAGACTCTAGAACAGAAGTGAACAATTCATGATGTATGTCAGAGTCATAAGCAAAGTTATGTGTTACATTAGTACAGTTGCTACTTTAAATTTATAAAACTCGATAAATGTAAGTTTATCCGCATCACATCAAGATCATGAGAATCATAGATAAATAGAGATAAAAATGCTCATAAGCACTCAATTGTGGTAGGTTTGTCAACCCTAATGAATATCGCAATCCACAGGAGACACAAATAAACTATAAGCATTAAAACTACCACAATTTCCAAGTCAACATCTGTAATAGGCCTATAGAACAACCCACCAGTGTCCCAGCTCTCACCAGGCCCAAGCTTAGACCCAGCGACCCAAAATGCAAGAGATCCACCTGGGTCCCAAATATCACCATGCCTAACCTTGGACCCAACGGCCCAAAATGAAGCAGAAGATCCCCCACCACAAGAATAAAAACGGATCGCCGCCAACAATGTGACATCGACATTGCCATGATTGACACCCACGTTGCTACTGCTGCAAACTCTTGAAGCGCGAGCACATGTCTCCCCCCACCCCAACTTGAGTCGCACATATGTAGGCCGACCTCTTTAACAATCGAAATCAGCCTCTGCCTCAAAGCTATGGCGATCGCAGCCAAGACCAAACTAGATCGAGAGATCTGAAAACACTCGGGGAAAGACCAGAGGGGTGACCCCAACTCGTGGAGTTATGGAGGAGACATTGACGATAGGCCCGCGGGGAAGCGCCGCCAACACAAGACGAAAGGACGACCTCATGTAGAGGCCCTAGTGTTTTTTTAATGATTTAACCAATGCTTATTGTTGTTGCACTGTATAGTCCATCTATATTTTTGTAATCAGTTATGATGAGTTCACGTTATATCTATATTCAATAGAAATATATATATATATATATATATATATATCAGTAAGAAATTATTTTTATTGGATAATTCAACGATATGCAATTGACTACGGTTGACCAAAAATATTACTTGTGTATGGTTTATAGTTCTTGTTGTCTGCCATACGTGCTCGTTGATATCAACAGTTTTTCTAAGTTCTGATTTATCAATGTTTACGACAGAGTTTGAATAGAAATTTATTTATAATCAAACGTTATCAATTATTATTACATAGTAAAAATATATATATTTTTGTATCCGCCCATCAGTTAATAAGTAAGGACGGAGTTAGAATTTCATAATGAGGGGGGCTACAAATTTTCGTGAATAAGTTTATAAATGGTTTATGACATAAGTATACAAATCTAGGGGAGACTAAGTTTAAAATTTTTAAATTTTATTCTAAAAATTAAGCTACAAATAATTTTTTTTCAGAATTTAAAAAGAAATTTTAGTTCACCGTAACCCGTGTGTAGCCACACATTTGTTGATAAGTGTATTTCACCTCTTACTCGAAGGGAATTATTCATCTTCAAACCACTCATCTGTGACCTATACTCGACTTTGGTAATTGGTAGTTCCTAAAATCTAACAAAACCACTGTTAGTAATTGATTAATAATTATTTTAGCTCTGGCTAATGTAACATCAATCGGTTTCGTGGTGTAGTTGGTTATCACGTCAGTCTAACACGGTCTCCGGTTCGGACCCGGACGAAGCCATTATTTTTTGCTTAGTTTCTAAATCCTGAGAAGAAATTCCTCTCTTTCTTGGTAAATGGAGTTTCATAATTCACAAAGCATCACAAACCAAACCATACACGAAACACCTAACACCGATCTGCTCAATGAATGGTAAAAGTTCAAGTGATAGTATTATTATTCATTTTGAATCCCTGCTTTTAAAGTCACTCTTGCTTGAAAGAATTTGCATTGAAGAAAAAACTACACATCCACATCAGACAAATGGAATATCTATCTTACCTCATCATATCGTTCTAACATATTGGATCATCATGATACTATGGAACAGAAAAAACAAAGTATCCTACTAGCAGACTATGAGATTGCGGGTCTCAATCTCTCTACCATTTTGATTTCAATCCTCTGTGTCTAATTAGTATTCAAGAATTCAGCTCCACGAAAAAACTGGCCTGAGGGTGCAATTTAGCTTCTATCAAGGTCATGGACGCCTTATCTGAACCATATACCACCCGCGGGAAGCTGGAGACAAGACTGTAGTCCTCTACGTCTAAACAGCCCAAAGAATCAACGTAATCATACAGAGACTGGATTGTGGCGGTACTGTGGAACCTCCTTTCCTTGCGTTCTCCAGCTGGGAACCTTACCAGAACCTAATGTGTCATATTAACATACGTTAGGTGGAAGTACTATTATCAATTGCATGAAGAACTTTTATGCAACCACTACATTATGTGCATATCTAGAATTGCAGCTGAAGACTTGAAGGTCATGAGGAAGTAAATTATATTTTCAATAAGTCGATAACACCAATGTAGGCAAAGTGAAAATGCTGCAATAGTAACAATAGAAAGCTTAAGTTTTAACGCAAGAGGGCTTACTCGTGTGACATTAGGTCCTTTCTCTGGTTCAGTACCAAGCGACAGTGCTTTCTCCTGTCTTATCCTAGCTCTTTCAGCTGCTCTCTCTGCAGCCTCTCGTGCTTCTCTTTCGTGAGCCTCTTCTTCCTCCTTAAGCTTCCTCTCAGCTTCTGCAGCTTCTCTTTCCAGGCGTTCTTGCTCTTCTCTCCTCTGAATTTCTCTTGCCTGAACAAGAACTTGATGACATTAGAGAAAAGGGAGCACTAACTTCATTTTTGGAAGGACAATAAAACAAGAAACCTAGCTTAGCTATAAGCATACTTGATCAGCTTCAAGTGCTGCCCTATAAGCTGCATCCTGTTCCTCTCTCAAACGAATATTGTTTCTCCTTTCTTCTGCATCAAGCCTTGCTGTGACAAGAACAGAAGCACTCTCTTCAACCACTCTGTTCAGTAATGAAAGCATTTCTTCAGGAGATCTTGGCCCCTCAACCTGCAAAACATGAGAATGTTACATCAACAGTACAAAACTACAACTTAAGATCAACTAACAGTGAAGAAAAGTGTAAAAGAAATAGAAAAGATGAGAGGGGGGAAGAACCACAGTTGATCACACACTCCAAATGGAAGAACACCAACCTACTTTCAGGATGATGCATCAATTTACTGAGAGAAAATCTCAAACGTATCAACCAAGAAATAAAATAGTATAATTTACTCGAGGAGGAATCAAGTTAAACTCAAACAGCTCATTACATGTATAAAACCTAAGAGTAACATATATAACCTAACTCCTGTCAAATATACTGAAACATATTTTGGACATAATTTAATCTTCGTGGGCAATCAAAAAGAGATGTTAATAAGCTTAATGTTGTCAAAATACTAAGAGAACTTAATTTCAGGCAACATTGTCCCAGAACAAAGCAGCAATTTCTCAGCAGAAGCTTCAGCACAACTACACAAAGTCTTACTCAATAACACAATATAACGGAAATAACAGATTTCTATTTCAAGTAATTAAGCATCGAGTTTTTATGTTGGCCTCTAATACCTTAAATAAAATGTGTTCTATCTTCATGTTTAGGACAACTATGCATCATTCATTTATACTGCTAATAACAAGAAACAACAATAGAAACAGAATTTAAAACAGTACAGAAATCGTTATGAAAACATACAAAGAAAAAAATATCCAAACAAACTTCTAAAAATGAACTCAACTACAGATGAGGAAAAAAGGATTCACAAGCTAAACTAAATATGGTTTGCGAGGAGCATTTCCATCCTTGATCAGATAATTCAAAGAGTACAGCCGCCACTACTCACTGTCTCATCCAAACACTAACCCATGCAATGAAATTAGCAAATTCCAACTTCCACATTGAACAAATTGCATGCAAAAAAGGAATTTTGCACCATTCTATATTGGAAAAATCCAAGAACCTCTTTACCCTTGAGACACTAAATGACACAAATGATATATGTACCATTTCCAATCAACCCCAACATTTACTAATGTCAGTCCAATAATTTACAAGCAACAAAAATGCGCCACTACACTTCAATGATAAGATAGCAACATCAATGGCAGAATAACGAATTTACTATACTCAGTCAACCAATTAAAGCTTTTCCATGATCTCATACCTGCTGAAGCAGGACAATCCTCTGGTTCGTGGCGGCCATAACAACAGCACAGAACGGAAACCTCGAAGCCTTCAAGCTGTTACTCATTTTGAATCCCTCACTGGCTCGAATACTCCCTCCCCACGACACGAAGTTCTCGTTGATATAAGCCGCCAGTGCCTCGGAGCACAGAGACCTCTCACAAAACGACGGCGTATCAGGGTGTTCCGGCGAGTGTAAATACACGAACAACAGCTTGAACTCACTCCTCGACCTCTGTAAAGCCTCTGAAAACCCTTCGCCGACGAAATTCGGCCCCGTCGTCCCGTACTCCCTCTCGAAACTCGCCACGAACTCCGTCGCCTCCGTCGCCACAGCCGAAACAGACACCAGCCGCGAAGACGACTCACCTCCGCCGCCGACCCGGCCCGAGACCGATCCCAGCCCAATCATTCCGAGCGAGTAGGACAGCACGCCTCCCGCGGCCCACACGCCGATCCCAATCGCGCCGGAAATAATCCCTAGGCTGCCCGAAATGACCGAAATCGGCAGAGTTATGACCCGCCAGACCAAACCGGGCGATCCGATGGAGCGGTGCGACGGTTCCGGAACGAACTGCGAGACGGCGGCGGCGTCGGAGGAGGAGGTGCCGGGAGTGAAGTGATTCTCCTCCGGAAGCGGAGGCGCGTGGTTGTGGTGGGGGTGGTGGGGATGGTCGTCGTCGGCGGTGGTCGTGGTGAAGGATGAGATCGCCAGCTCGAGGTCCCAGCCATGGGCGGTGAGGATCTCGACGCACAAATCCGAGTCTTCGAGACCGGTGATCGCTTGGAAATAGGCTACTTTGTCACTCGGATCACTCATGGCTAATCGGAGATTGTTGCACAAGACTAAGCTCTCTCTTCGCCGTGAAATTGGAGACGTGATAAAACGACGACGTTTTCGGTGAGTAGTTGAATATGTTTGTGCTGAAACGACGACTGAGGTTTATCGCAACCAAATGAAGAGAGTGAGAGACCACGGCTCATATAGCCCCCTGATTATCATAATAATTTCATAAATGCCATCACGTCGGAAATTGTTACTAATCGATTGGTTCGCGTCCGTTGGCGGGTGAGTTACCGACATTAAAGAGGGCACCAAGAGACGCCGTTTCGTCACACTTCCTAATCTAAACAGTAAACACCATAATATTTTTGTTCTCGCAGAAAATTCATTTCTGTTGAATGCTTTAGATAGAAAACGATCTAATACACTCTCATTATATCTCAAAAATAGAAATTATAAGATTGTCTACATATCGTTGATCTCCTCAATCAAGACTTTGCTTCTGGATTCAGCTTTGTGCTCTGCTTTCCGGGGCCTTGAGACAGCTTCATAGTTCATTGCTGAACTCTTCTCGGCCGTTACAATGGCTGCTAAGGAGGACCAAGCTTCCCCAGGTTGCTCATGGACCCAACACATGAGAAAATAGATCTTCCTCTCGGCCAGCTTCAGCTTACTCCTAATTTCAACCCTTCTCGACTTACGTGGTTTCTCTGATTTCAGCTCGCTCTCCCCTGCCTGAACCATCCGCTGAAGATCACAGAGCAAACACAGCAATGCAGGAGTTCCCAAGGTTAATAGGCTGATTACGTCGTCTACAAGACCTAGCCCAAACTTCAAGCCGCCCATCTGTCTGAAAGCTGGAGAGCAGGTCTGCTCCAAGCAATAAGATAGAGCTTCCAGGACAGACTCCGGTTGACCTCCTTGACCCAAGACAGATGACACAGAGAGCACGACCATGGCTGAGCCTGTGGCATCTGATTGCCAATCACCGTTGTAGAGACGAAGTGCAAAGCAGTAGCTGTAAATAATATCGACCAAATGAACAGCTAAGAATGGCGACGGCTTTGTGGAACTAAGTCGGCTGAGGGGAGGCAGTGGTGTGTCTGGACCTGGTGGAATCTCACTTGCTTCATTTTCCGATGCTGTTGGTTCGACCTCTTTGCCAAGCGGCTGGATAAGTTGTGTTCCTTCTTTACTGAATGATACTGTTCTCGCAGAAGGCTTCAACCACCAAGGATCCCAAGGTTTGATCATCTTGCTGAGTTCCCCAGATGCAACAGCTCTTTGGAATAGCTTCTTCTCTTCTGCAGATAGATCATCAAAACTAACTTCACCCCCTGCAAAGAGTAAATATGCTAAACTCTTGTAAGCTATGGATGGCAAGGAACTCAAAGAACAGATTATCCCTACATTATACATACTAGTCAACATCTAAAACTTAAAAGTTAAAACTAACAATTGTAAATAGAGTGTGCTCACAGTTAATAAAAAAAGAAAAATGAGGAGGAATGAAAGATCGGCAGGGATGTACCAGATAGTATTTTTTGAATAGTCTCTTCAGACAGTGTCAAACCTGCCAAGAAAATAAGACGGCGTTCTTGTCAGAAATCCAATCTACTCAAAATTTGTTCATGGACTATAAGTTAAACACAAATATGTTCAAGGCAAATCAACAAACAGTGAAAACTAGTCAGTAGCCAACATCAGGATCCAATGTCCCATAGACCAACTACAACAAATCTCTCTTTTCAGAGCTCAATCGCTCAAGGATACTAATCATACTAGACAGACATATATTCCAACAGCAGACTTCCGCTTCTAAATGACACATTAACACACTGTTTTCAATTGTAATCAAACCTTCAAAAGCATCCAATTCTTCACTCAACCTTAATTCCCAGTAGAATTAACTTTCCAAACCAGCATAAATGAGAATAAACATATAAAGTACCATCCATATCCTCATCTACGGCATCAGTTTCTTCTTCTTCTTCTTCAGAATGAAACCGTTTCAAAATGTCCATCATCTTCAGCTTAGTTTCGTCATCGGGCCGCAACCGCCCAAGCTCCCCAACCACATTGTCTCTCATAAACGACTCCGTACATCTCACATTATGAGTCTGTTCACATTAAAATTCACAAAATAAACCAATCATTATTCAAATTTTTCACTCACGAAAATACACTACACAATTGGGTTCGCCAACATACATACCTTGTAGCAGTGAAGAGAGCAGTAGCGCGAGTTGCACCGAGGACACGTGTACTGTGAAAACTGCTTCTGGCAACTGCATTCAGATTAAACAGCAAAAAATTTAAAACAAAACGAGGTAAGAAATTGGGGGAAAAAATTTGCAGAGAGCTGCAAAGCTTTGAAGAGAAGAAGAGCGTACACGTGGCAGACGATACGGGAAGGAGGGTCCAGCGGGGACGAGGTGGAGGGTTTCTCGGTGGTGATAATGGAGTCCGCTGCACTCATGGTTGAGCCCTAATGTTTTTGCTCCTCTCAAGCCCTAAACCTGGTCTCTTCAGTGGCCTCAATCGGACACTATTATTGTTAGTTCTACAGCCTAGCTCATCGGCTTTGATTGAGGGAGGGAGGGAGGAGCACGCGACATATGGAATTTTCAGTCGTATCCAAACCAAATGTTTTAACTCGCGAACAAGAAGAAGGGCGGACCTTCAAGAGTGTTCCTTTTTTAGTTTTTGTCGTGTAAGAAGCCCAAGTGAGCTGAAATATGGGCTTTATTACTTATGGGCTTGATCAGAAAGCCCGCTATCATATTTTTAGCGTGCTTAGCTGCATTCCCTAATGGATTTAGGATTCCTCTGTGGATTAGGTTTTGTTCAATTACGATCCTATATATAGGAACTGGGGCATTTTTGTGCTTGTACTATACTCAATCTGTGGTCTTAAGACTCTCTGTGTAGTGTGTAGTAATATCGATCAAGTCTCTCTAGCTATCTAGCTAGCTCAATGAATTCACCAGCCCTTCCTTCGGATCTTACTTTAGAAATCCTAACCCGAGCATCCTTAGACACCTTAGGCCGTTGCAGGCTCGTTTCAAAAGAACGGAATTGCACATACGATTCAACGTTCCTAGATCTATTATGGGAGAGAACCAAAACAACAACATCCGGAGTTTTCCTACAAAGCCTACAACAAAACAAGTACTCATCCATCTTCGTGTCCAATTGTTTCGATCAAAAATTGTCTCTGAGTTTCTTACTAAAGGTCCTAGAGGGGGGGGTGAATAGGCCTTTACCACTTTTTCGTTCAAACTGTTCTCGGGATAGCAGGAGAGAGATCTATCCCGAAGCACAGAAACGATTACTGAAATGTAAAACAGTAAGTAAAGTGACACAAGATGTTTTTGATAACGCAGAAATCCTACAACCAGGATCAAAAACTGCGTGCCCCTAACTCTTGAGGGACAAACCTTTCCACTACTTTGTAACACACACAATTACAAGTTTCTGGCACTCTGGGATACATAACCCGTATGCTATCCTGACTAGTCTACCCACCAGTACAAACAGAGCTACACTACCTTAATCTATGTGCTTACACTTTGGAAATATACAGAAGTATCAACTCAGATCTTAACTACTCGTAAGTTAAATCTTCTTGATCAACTTCTTGGGTTGGGCATCTCCATACTTTATCTCAATGGAATGCACAATGCAACAATGCATATGAGTTTTGAAAACAGTTTTTATGCTTGTGAATCCATGTCTATTATGCACTATAAAGAGCAACCAAAAGACATGGAAGGGGAAGAGAAGAGATAAGAGAAACTACACTCGAAAGTGCTCTCAAAGAGTACCAAAACAGAATAACCAAAGCCCCCAAGTGTTTCACTCAACCAACCGCATCTCAGTACAGTTTTGACACCTTATATAGACATACAAAACAGCAGCAAAATGCAGCAAGTAAGTACAGCAAAGGAAGGGTCAAAGACCACAAGAAAGCACGTGAGAAACCAACAAAAGAGTCACCCTATAGTAGACCTAAACAAGGACCAAAGCAGACCTAAAAACACAGCTCCCGAAAGGGCACAGCAAGCCTAAACAGGGAGGGAAACCAAAGCAGTTTGTAGGTCTTTCCTTAAAGGGTTAAGGTTCTCTAAACAAGGCAAAAGCTTCCTTTTCACTTGTACAAGAATAGCCATATCAGTTTTCAAGGGAAGAGCACGTTTTGACACAGCAAAGAGGAACCCAGAAAAACAGAGCCAAAAGCACTTTGACAAACAGAAAAAGACAAATCTGTTTTCAAGAAATCACATGTGAACTTTAAGACACCTCCAATCAAACAAAGTCAACTATCATGAACAAAAGCTCTTGAATTCTGAAATAAGGAAGGTCTATGCCTTAGAAGATCACAAGCATACAGACTAAGAAAACACCTAGGCAACAGAAATCAGTTTTGAACATGTTTCCAGAAACACAGCAGAACAGCAGGGATACGTGCAACAGTTGCTATCCCAAATGAAAACCATGTTATGGGATGCATGAACTACCTGATATCCCAAAGAGATAAGTAAGTGATGCCAACATCTTCAATCTCTTTTCTTGATGATCTTCAGTCCATTGTGTTTTGTCTATTGTCAAGGAGTTGCCAATAACATGTATGCCTTCAATCTCCCCCTTTGGCATTCCTTGACAAAACACAATCTTCAAAGGGTACCTGCATGAAATGAATATAACACAGACAACACATGCAGCCAAAAGTATCCAAAGTACTTAAACCAAATAGTTCAATACTCCCCCTGATTGGTTTACCATGATAGGAACACAAGTACCTATCCCAGCCAGGTAGTTCTCCCCATCCAAAAGTACCTGCATAGATTAGCTAGTTCTCCCCCTTTTTGTCTAGGAAAGACAAAGGGTAAAACCACAGATGATTTAAACCCGCAGATAAAAGTAACATTGTTTAGGGACAGATCACAAAACCAAAAACCCAAGCTGGTTAGGGAGAAACAGAAAAGGAACCGAAAAGAACAACACACAGATCAGAAACAACACAGATTATCAGGCAGTTGATTAAGCATCATCACCAAGAGCGTCCTCATCCTCAGCACCAATCTTCCCCAAGAGGATTGGTGCAACCAGAGTCGGAAGGAGAGGAAACCGTAGTTCTATCCTCGGGAGAGGAGGAGGCAGTGGGCTCCTGAGCTGGAACTGAGCCGGCCTGACTTGAGATGATGATAGAGATTTCAGACTTGAACCTCTGAACTGCTCCACAAGGTGCTCCTTGAGAGAAAAGGGCAGCGGAAACGAGACCAACTCTACTTAAGAGTCCTTGAACCAAGAGTTTTCTCTTCTTAAACACACAATCTCCACTTTTAAATTCCTGTGTAGTCAAGTCAGCAATAAAGAGTACCAATGTCCTATCCCTAGGAAATACACACATGCATCCAAGAAAGATTCCTCAAAGGCAAACACAAAGATCACCATGCATGTATACTTCTAATATCCTCTGGGATATTTGGGACACCCTGAAAAATAGAAGGTACCGATGTACCTACCAACACATTGATAACTCCCCCTCACGTGGTGCATAAGAAAACATAAAGAGTTTGATTTCAGAAAGATTTACAACCTGTCAGCATGAACCCTGGGATGGAAACAGTCAGTGAAATCCCAGACATCAGGAAAATTTAAGCATGACTCACAAAAATGTGACACCTAATTTTCATATGTCTTGATGGCTCAAACTTTTCACATGAATATATGACTATAAAGTAACATCAATGCTATGTTCTGAAAAATCAATCCTTGGAACCATAAGAGTGTGTGTGTGTGTGTGAAAGATTAATCTAAGGGAGTACAAGTTTGGAGCATCAAATGATATGAGGACCATAAAAGTAACCAAGTGACTTTGTCACTACCTTTAGAAGAGTTCTGGAAGTTCAACATAACAAGGACTTTGTCCCAACATGGCCTTTGGCCGTTCTCTTTTAAGTTCAAAGAATTTCTTCATTTTCTTTATCATTTGTCCAAGAGCTCATCTGAGAAATACGTCCTCATAGATTCATGTAACAGAGTAGTTACCATTATGTCCTGAGCGCAATGCTCGAAAGAATAATGTGTGTTTCAAGGACACTCAGTGGGTAACTAGTCCGAACCCATCGAAGGATAGATAACATCTCAGGGATCCTCACTGGTTCCGGTTAAGGTGCACCCAGCAAAAGACTAGCCCATTCCTTTACTTAATTCATTTAACAATAAGCACCAGAATTTCACAATTGTTCTTCAGTAACTAGTTCAACTCACTCAATTTTCTAGCTTAAACAGTGTACACCCCACAAGAGTAACCTTTGTGCTCAAGAGTTCTTTCTAGTTCCAAGAATGATTTAGACCACATGCACTAACAATCTTAAAGGCATAGATGCATATACACAAGAGAAAGACGCAGCAATTGTCTATCAAGAAACATGAAATAAGAACACAACATCCTAGATCAAGTTCAGAAATATTTCCAGGGATGCATGCACAGACTCGTATCCCAGAGTGAGCCAACACTTATTTTCAGAAAATTATTTCACAAAGTAAAATGCTGAAAAGTAAATTGAGACCAGTGAGGGAGATATCTCAAGTGATGGTGCATACACCAATAGCCTTCCTAAATGTCCTAGAATGCAACACAGGATTCTTTGAGATATTGATGGCAGAAGTGTTATCACAGAATAGGGATAGAATACCTTGCTCAAATCCGTAGTCGCTCAACATGTGCTTCATCCAGAGGAGTTGTGTACAGCAGCTTCCAGTCATGCTTCTGTAGAGAGTCTGATCAGCATTGGTACCCTCCAGATCCGCACTGATTCTGCATGAAGTCCCCATTGGGTTCCGGATGGGAGAGGCTCCTTCCATCCCAAACTTCTTCACAAGTTCCTTCGCATACTCTTCAATCACCTTGGACTTACTTCGGGTCTGCCTTGGTTCATTCACCATGCCAATCACATCTGAGGGTGAGTGATCTTTTTGAACTTGACGTTTCCCAACGTGATGTGACTTCTGGATAGTCAGGGTCTGATCTATCCCAGCGCCTTCTATATCAGATTCTGCATCCTGGGATACATCATCAGGAATAGGATTCTGTTCATCTATAGGGGTCTCAGCAGCTTTGGGAGATGTCCCAGTGCTTACATCCTCAACCTGGTCTGCAGCTCTCCCGGACAGTTTGGGCAGACCACGAGCTCCATCCTTCAAGGACAGCTTCACCACATCTTGATGGTTGAGATGGCACATCCTCCTATGCCACAGATCTAGCAAGCTTTCTTGTGTCAAGGATCGGAAACAAGTTTCTGGTTCCAACTTCTTGTTGGCTCGAACACAATAGCAATGATCCCTAGATCTTTCACCTTTCATCACGCATCTTCCTTTCCCATCAAGGACAGTGCATTGAGACCTGTCAAATGTTACCGTCTCGTACTCATCGACGATCTGACTCACACTCAGCAAACAAACTTCTAATCCTGCCACCAACAGAACGTTCTTCAAGCCCGGGAGACCAGGAGTGTCAACCATCCCGCTTCCAATGATCTCAGCTTTGGCTCCATCACCGAACATGACATCACCAACAGGGTGAGTATCATCCATGGAGGTGAACCATTTCCGTTCTCCGGTCATATGCTTCGAGCAGCCGCTGTCCATGTACCAAGAATCGGATTTCCTGGTGGAAAGCGCAGTCAAGGCCACGTTGCAAACAGCTACAACATTCCTTGCAGCAACAGGTGAAGTTTGGACTCTTGAGAGAAAGCAGATAACTTCTTCTTGTTTCTTCTTGACATCAGGGGCTTTGGGAGACATGACCCTTCTGGTATCCCGGGTTCTGTGAACAGACTTCCTGACCCAATTTGCAGAAGCTGGCTTATTCTTCTGCTCCGGGATGCCAATGGACTGTGCTATCCTTGTCAGTTCAATGAGAGATTTCTGAAAGTGGGCGAGCAGATTGATGTTTTGTGAGGTCTTGGTAGGTACAAAGTTTCCTCTCAGCTTGTAACAGTACCGACGAATGTGTCCACTGTTACCACAGTGAAAGCATCTGATTTGCGAGCCTTTCTTGAGCTTTGACACCTTGGGGATTTCAGGAGCATTGGTCTTCAGTTGTGGAGGAGGCTTTCCCAACACCGAGCTGGTCCCGTTGACGAACGTGGTCTTCTCTGAGCCTTTGGATTTGTCAACACCTTCAAATCCCAACCCCTTCTTGCTGCCATCTAGTCTTCCCATCCCACATATTTGGGATAGCTTCTCCGAGCCAATGGAGAATTTGGCGAACTGGTTTCGGGCGTCCAGCAGGGCTTCTTCGAGCTTCAGCTTCTCAGTAGTCAGCAAGCTTATGGTAGAAGACCGACGATCTAGCTCCTCTTTGAGAAAAGTCACTTGCTCTTCAAGTTGGGTTTTGGTTGAAATCCATTCTGCCTTCTGGGATAGGAACTCTCCTTGTATCCTGGAATATGTCTCCTTACTCAAAGAAAGCTCATTAGATAGAACTTCATTTTTAGCAAGCATAGACTTTGAGGCTTTACACAAACGCACATACATATCATGGCCTTCATCATCGGAATCCTTGTCCTCAAGAGACTCATCCAATATGACATGAGACACAAAGGCAACCTTCTCATCTTCTTCTAAATCAGTTTCAGAATTTTCATTAGACTCACTATCACTCCAAGTTGATTTTAACACTTTATTATACTTATTTTTCCTGTTAGCACAATCCACAGCCTTATGTCCTACACCATTGCACTCAAAACATTTAATGTCCATTTTCGGGATAGAAGAGGATCTGATATCCCGACCATTCTGTGAAACATTATTTCTAAAAGGCCTAGAGCTAGATCCTTTAGAGAAGTTCCGGTTAGAGTTGAAATGTTTCCTTTTCCTTAAGAATTTCTCAAATTGTTTGGTTAGAAAAGCAAATTCATCATTATCATCATCTTCATTTTCATGCAACTTTTCAACCTCAATTTTAACCGAACTTAGTGCAATGGATTTCTCATGCATGGGCCTTTTCTTTAGAGTCTCATAAGTTTTCAGATTTCCAACAAGTTCTTCTAAAGGATAGATATCAAGATCATGAGCCTCTTCAATAGCATTCATTTTCGAGTCAAAGAAAGAAGGTAAAGCAGTTAAGAACTTCCTAACAATTTTCTTTGATTCTATGGCCTCGCCTAAGCTACGACATTGATTTGTGATATTGAGTACACGACCATAGAAATCATCAATAGACTCTTTGTCACTCATGCTTAAACCTTCAAACTCAAAAATAAGACGTTGAAGTTTTTGTTGTTTAACACGAGAGTTACCTTCATGAGTGTTGATGAGCACTTCCCATGCCTCCTTAGCAGTAGAGCAATGAATGATCCTTTGGCGTTCTGCTTCGGATAGGGCATTGAATAGACAACTTAGAGCTTTGATGTTTGCTCTAGCCAAAACCTTGTCGGCTTTTTCCCATTCGGACCTAGGCTTTGAAATCCTTTCGGTTGATTCAACGCCTTTTGGTTTTGTGGGATGTGTCCAACCTTCCTCTACAATTTGCCATAGCATACCATCATCTTGGTAAGAGAGGAAGGCACTCATCATGATTTTCCATTGAGAGAAATCATGTCCATCGAAAAAGGGAGGAACATTTATGGAAGAACCTTTTTCACGATCCATAACCGGCCCCTCAGAGGATCTCACTAGCAAAGGCTAGTGGCCGCTCTGATACCACTTAAAGGTCCTAGAGGGGGGGGTGAATAGGCCTTTACCACTTTTTCGTTCAAACTGTTCTCGGGATAGCAGGAGAGAGATCTATCCCGAAGCACAGAAACGATTACTGAAATGTAAAACAGTAAGTAAAGTGACACAAGATGTTTTTGATAACGCAGAAATCCTACAACCAGGATCAAAAACTGCGTGCCCCTAACTCTTGAGGGACAAACCTTTCCACTACTTTGTAACACACACAATTACAAGTTTCTGGCACTCTGGGATACATAACCCGTATGCTATCCTGACTAGTCTACCCACCAGTACAAACAGAGCTACACTACCTTAATCTATGTGCTTACACTTTGGAAATATACAGAAGTATCAACTCAGATCTTAACTACTCGTAAGTTAAATCTTCTTGATCAACTTCTTGGGTTGGGCATCTCCATACTTTATCTCAATGGAATGCACAATGCAACAATGCATATGAGTTTTGAAAACAGTTTTTATGCTTGTGAATCCATGTCTATTATGCACTATAAAGAGCAACCAAAAGACATGGAAGGGGAAGAGAAGAGATAAGAGAAACTACACTCGAAAGTGCTCTCAAAGAGTACCAAAACAGAATAACCAAAGCCCCCAAGTGTTTCACTCAACCAACCGCATCTCAGTACAGTTTTGACACCTTATATAGACATACAAAACAGCAGCAAAATGCAGCAAGTAAGTACAGCAAAGGAAGGGTCAAAGACCACAAGAAAGCACGTGAGAAACCAACAAAAGAGTCACCCTATAGTAGACCTAAACAAGGACCAAAGCAGACCTAAAAACACTGCTCCCGAAAGGGCACAGCAAGCCTAAACAGGGAGGGAAACCAAAGCAGTTTGTAGGTCTTTCCTTAAAGGGTTAAGGTTCTCTAAACAAGGCAAAAGCTTCCTTTTCACTTGTACAAGAATAGCCATATCAGTTTTCAAGGGAAGAGCACGTTTTGACACAGCAAAGAGGAACCCAGAAAAACAGAGCCAAAAGCACTTTGACAAACAGAAAAAGACAAATCTGTTTTCAAGAAATCACATGTGAACTTTAAGACACCTCCAATCAAACAAAGTCAACTATCATGAACAAAAGCTCTTGAATTCTGAAATAAGGAAGGTCTATGCCTTAGAAGATCACAAGCATACAGACTAAGAAAACACCTAGGCAACAGAAATCAGTTTTGAACATGTTTCCAGAAACACAGCAGAACAGCAGGGATACGTGCAACAGTTGCTATCCCAAATGAAAACCATGTTATGGGATGCATGAACTACCTGATATCCCAAAGAGATAAGTAAGTGATGCCAACATCTTCAATCTCTTTTCTTGATGATCTTCAGTCCATTGTGTTTTGTCTATTGTCAAGGAGTTGCCAATAACATGTATGCCTTCACTTACCTAAACCTGTTAAGATTGAAGCGTCTCACCGAGGCATAATTATCTGTGTGAGCCAGAACGACGACTACCGCAGGCCTCCTCAGTATTATGTTTGCAAGCCTACGACTAGAGACAAATACGTAACCCAAAAACAAAGTACATGACCTTAGCGATTTCCATATTGGTGTTAAGATTGAACCTCTTAAGTACAAGATTGTTCGATTCTCACAGCCCAAGTGTTCGATCAACAACCTTCGATGCGAGGTATACGAATCAGAACCTCGAGTATGGAAAGAGTTGAACGATGTCAATTTACCACATTGTGTTTTCTTCGACTCTAAACATGCAGTGTTGGCATGCGGTGCGTCACACTGGCTTTTGTCGGATAATCGAGTTTTTGCTTTTCATGGAGATAAGGAGAATTGAGAGATATTTGAGTTACCTTTCTCGACAAGCAATAGGAATCATCAGCTGGTGGGATACCAAGGTCACCTAGCATGGATATACGAGGAAGGAGAGGAATTGCATGAACTATGGGACTACAACAACAAAGTGTGGACGAAATGACGAATCATAGAAATTAAAGGACTAGATCATTGTACTTCTCTTGGAGCTCTTTGCAGCAACGATGTGGCACTCATGAAGGGTTTTAACGAGATAGTGTTTTACAAGTTTCAAGACTATAGTGCAAAGATTACAAAGCTAGATAGATTTCTTCGACCGGATGATATCTTCATGTTTCAATCTGATTTAGAGCCTGTGAACTTGAGAGGACCGATAAAGTCTCCAGCAACGAAGAGGTGGTTTCGAAGAACAAAGCATCGCCTTAAGAATGTTCGGAACTATTGCTCTTCAACGACTGCGTATATGGCATACGTGCTCGCATTGTGGACCGACGTCCCACGGTGGCTAACCATCCCCAAGCTATGTATAGGGAAGATCCAGTTTTCTGTTTCATGGTTTGCATGTTGATAGTTACTATGTTTTGTTATGGTTTAGATTTGTAAACGTTGGAAAGTGTAATATTATACTAGGAAAAATTACTCGGATGATCACTTAAGTATGACATGTTCTAAACTTTACTCACTCATGTATGATAAATATCACTTTGCTCACTATCGATCTACACTTTTACTAACTTTGATCACTCCGAACCGGAGAAATTGGCGGTCCCACTCCAATTTTTGGTGAACCGGAGCCCAATCTGTGCGAAATCAACCCAACAACAATTTTTTTCAACTACACCTAAGTCTAATTCATCATGGAAGTAGTTGAATTTAGCATTTGAAGTCAAGAAAATCTAAAACTTCAAATCTTCGATTCTCTCTCCTTGGATTGAATTGAGACTCGACCTTGGTATGAAAAGACTCATAAGGAAAAAAGCTACAATGCCCAATAGATTTCCTTGGCCGATTATAACTCGAATTCAAAACTCCAAATTTTGCAGAATTCGGAGTGAGCAAAGTGAGAAAAAATGTAATTCGATAGTGAACAAAGTGATATCTGTCATACATAAGTGAACAAAGTTTAGAACATACCATACTTGAGTGATCATCCGAGCAATTTTCTCTAACAAACAATGCAAGTGTTTATAAATAACAAATGAATTAGCTTAAATGCTCCCTCTCGGTACGTGTTAATGCCTTAATGGTCAATAAAGTATAGGCCTTAAACTAAAGGGAAAATTATTGAAATAATCACTCATCTTTGTTATCTTCGACATTTTAGTTACTTTACTTTCTAAAATATCATTTAGTCACTCAACTTTAACTTCGTGTATCACTTTGGTCACAGTTTTATGCATTAAAGTTTTGATATGTGAGGGATAAATATGTATTTTTATCCAAAACTTCATATCATTATCTACAAGAGTGTCATTATCATAAATTTCTTTAAAATAACGAATTTACCACTGACATATTTTTGTTTTTTTTGTACTTTACTTACCTTTATGTTTCTCATTTTGATATCTAATACTCAGGGATCTTATTTTCTTTAATCTTGTTATCCTTAAACGCAATCTAAGTTTGTAGTGCAGACTCATCAACTTCTTCCAATCTTTACGTTCTTTCCTTTGGCTTTTCAGACAGCAGCACCAATTCCGATGGCTGAAAATGGTCATCAAATTCGAGATAGCCACTGCCCAACATCAACCCCCCCCCCCCCCCCCCCCCACCACCCTTACATGTCTGCAAAATTTTTTGACACTTCATCATCGTACAAGTTCTCTGTTTCACTGAAACTTCGCCTCTATCTCCAACTTCATTCTTATCCTTGCTCTGATAACAATAACAACATCGTTGAAATCAACTATTTTAGTGTGGTCGCAAACGGCTTCACTCTCTTCAACAACTTCTACAATTTCGTAATAGTTGAGGCTCTCACGCAGACCGATTGTCAAGTAATGCTCGCTCACTTTTGTTGCTTCCGAAAACCTCAACATCGCATTCACGCCGTCGTCACCGCGTAAAAAATCATATGCTTTCATCAATGCGATTGAAATCATTCCATTGGAGGATATATTTGAGCAGTTGGCAAACTTGGTTAGATTTAATGGCTAGATCGTTGACATCCAAAGCGATACACATATGTAAAGTTGAGTGACTAAAATGATATAAGGATGTAAAGTGGAGTGACTAAAGTGATATTTTGGAAAGTAAAGTGACTAAAGTGTTGAACGTGACAAAAATGAGTGATCATTTCAATAATTTTTTCAAAAAAGAAAAAAAATTAAATTAGCAAAACACGTGAATACTCTTCTAAACTAACGAAAAAATAAAAAGTGAACGTTCATTTCAAACACAGTGACTAAATTGATATGTCAGATAGTTCAATGACTAAAGTGATGTTTTGTAAAATATAGTGACTAAAATGTCGAACGTGACAAAAATTAGTAATCATTTCAATAATTTTTCTTGAACTAAAATTAGATGTGTACTAAAATAAGATAAACAGGTTCGCAAAACAAATTAATTAAATAACTTCTTCAAACAATGATGTGAGTCTACTTGATTTACAATGTCAATCTAATGTTTTAAAAGACAATCTACCTTACTGTACGAGATTAAGAGCCTACTTATTTCAGCAAACACTCTATTTCATTTTAGTAGATCAATGTATAGATACACTAATATACTTAACTTTTATCCATTAAGTATTTGTCTTCACAAAGATGTGTTGGAAAATTGAGGGTTGAGGGTGAGAATGTAATTACCTACTAAACCTAAAAACATGTCGAGTATATAATCACTTTGGCTTCTAAAACCCTCGTAAATTCTTCGAGTTCAAAAACAGTGGTGAGTTTCACTCTCAACAATGGTGAACCCAGACACGTTGTATTGCGATAGCTGCGGCAACATGGGTCTCGAAAACGGCAACGACGGCTTCTTCTACTGTACACACTGCAACACCCAAGCCGCCGACATCATCGACACGTGTCTCGACGACGAAGACTTCAACGGCATCTACTCCGTTCGCCACTCCCGTCGCCTCATCCAACCATCCAACGACGACGACGACGACGACATTGAACCACCCAGAACCCAATCACCGCCGCCCTTCTCCGACGACCCACTCGTCGTAAGTAGGCTTAAGTACGTCATGGGTTTACAGCGAATCATCCAGCTCCAGTGTGAATCTCTCGTTCGAAACTTCATGGTCAACCCTTTAATTTGCGGTCTCGCCGGAACTATCTGGCTCCGATTCGTTGCCGTCACCCAGGTTTTCAACGACGGAGATTCTGAACCACAACAGCCTACCACCAAAAAGGAACCAGACCCAGACCCGGAAGCGATCGAGGTCTTCTTCGTTGCTCTAAAGAAGATGATACCATTACCGTACACATTAGCTGTCTATTGCCTCGCCTGCCAGGTGGCAAGAGAAGCAGTGCTCCCGACGGACATTGTCAAGTGGTCTCTACAAGGCAAGCTTCCTTATTTCTCTGCCTTTCTCGAAATCGAAGATGATCTGATGAGACAGTTGGCCGGAATAATTCGTTTTCGGTTATGATGTTCAGACCCTCGGAGTCTGTTCCGGTTAAGAAGCTGGAGTTACTCGCGGCGACAATTGCGGGGTCTGTGGGGTTACATTTGCCTCCGGTGAATTTTCATGCTTTAGGTTCGAGGTTTCTTGAGGAATTGGGTCTTCCGGTGGAGAAGATTCTGCGGAATGCGTGCCGAGTTTACAAGTGGGCAATGCCGCCAGAGCTGTGGCTGTGGGCGAATGAGTTGAGGCTTCCGAGTCGTGTTTGTGTTATGTCTATAGTGATTGTGGCTGTGAGGATAATGTATAACATTCATGGTTTCGTAGAATGGGAGAAGAGTTTGAGTGGTGGTGATGGTAGTGGTAGTGGTGCTGATAAGGATTCTGTTGGGGAGCTTTTGTGTAAACTCGAAGCGAGATATCAAGAAATTGGTGATGATGACTATGGTAAGTATATTATGTATGGAGTGCTGGATTTCGGTGATGTTTTATATGTTGAATAGTGTATAATGACGAAGTTTGTGTTGTTCAAATTTGTGTTTGACAGAATATTGCAAGGACTTGCCGACGTATCTCCAGTTCTGCAATGATGTAGTCTTTGCTGGATCAGAATCATCGTGTAAGGATGGGAGGGAAGAAAAGCTGATGGAATCTTTATGGTACTTCTATCAAAGTGAAAAGGTATGATGTGGCTTGCTTATGAATTGTGATATTTTGCTCTGAAAATAATATATTTGAAGTAGTAGCAGTATAAGTAGTATTGAGAACCAATTAACTAACCAGTAAACAAAATCTGACAGAGGCCTATTTATTAGATAGGTTGTCTCTGTACTTCATTTGATTATAGTATTCATTAGAAATGATGTTGTGAGGTCTCCATCAATATATGTTCTGCATACGTGATATGAATTTGTATTTAACTTATTTTTCCTACGTTGTTGAACACGATTTTTGATCTGTTTTGTCACGGTAGATGCTGTGATCTAGGGAGTTATGCTCAGATTTTAGTCATTTTACTGAAAGTCATTCGGTTTAATGCTTAATTTTAAACTTGGTCCAAAACAAGTAAGATTAATACCAGTTCATAATGCATTCTTTCTTTTGGGTTGCAGAATTGTGATGCAGCACTGGAACAAGGATTGCATTGTGGTGGAACTGATGATCCGAAAAGATTGACGGATGATGAAGATTGCAATGGTAGTGGTTTACCTAAAGAAAACGAGTGCAGGAGTCCATCCTCTCATGAATAAACTTCTCAAGCAGATGACCATCAAAGGAGTCAAAATGGTGATCATTGTGGTAAAAGCTCACAGGATATTCAGCCTTCAGACCATGCGTTGGATGACACTTTGAAAGATGAAGCCATTAATTGAATGAAATTAGACATGGAGGAGAATAGATTCTGTTATATTCCACCTAGGGTGAGAGTCAAAAGATCTGATTACCTTCACTATGAAAGGAAGCAGGACGATGGTGCCTTGACTTATGTTGCACATGCCGATTACTACATATTGAGAGTTGCTCAAGTTGCAACTCAGTGCATGCACTTTGGTGTGTTGAGCTTTGAGAGGAGACTGACTTGGCTGGAAAAGAGAATCAACCAGTGCTTGCACATAACCCTTCCTAAAGATCATGCCAGTATTGCACTGACAAGGGTTCCGAGAGTACTACCAAGTCTGAAACTATTGCTGAGGAATCAGATGGAATTTCATAGTTCAATGTATGCCTTAAGTTATTCATGCCTTGTCTGTTGCGTACTGGGATCGATCACGCATCTCTAGGTGCGTCGAGACAAGCCTTTTCTGAGTGAATTTGGCTGCTGGTTGGAGTAGTCTTGCTGGCATGTCGCCATGAAGGTTTGGTTGTCTCTACATTTGTTTCCGACTTTTCGTTCTCTGTTCTTATTTTTTTCTGTTTCTAGTCTGTTTTGGTTTGCTCTTCCTTATACTTATCTAGTACCTGCTTTCTGCTAATAGATTGTCTTTGGAGTTAACTTGTCATCTGCGACAGACTTGTATACGGCGAAGTGAGCTAGCTCTTCAACTGTATACACCATGCTGCTTTCAATCCTCGAAGCCATTTACAGTGAGCAAAGAAGCCAAAGTCACAAGTGGAATTACTTCCAGGAGAGGAATTGCTTCTGTGCGCTTTTCTTCAGGACATTCTTCTTCCTGTAGAGGCTGCGCATTAACAAAGATTTTAACAGGAGATTTTAAGTCCCCTGGGAGCTCAAGAGCTAATTTTATTCATTTCTCCAATTGAAAAATCTTGGTAGATGATTTTTTCCTCGTCGTCATAGTCCTCAGAGTTCTTATATGACTTCCAAAGACACAGAGCTCACTTTTCAAACAATGTTGCTCACATGCTGTGCAGGCAGTGTGTATGCCATACGGTCCTGTGTTTTTACTCTTGGATATGCTGACTTCTTTGTATGGTGTACACACAACTGACACAAGTACTGTGGAGCAGCGGCTCACAATGGCTAACCTGCCCCAAGTTATGCAGGGAGTGATCCGGTATTCAGTTACATGTTTACATGTTCACATGTTCATAGTCACTCTGTTTTGTTATGGTCTAGTTTTGTGAATGAAAGTATTTGAAAGATCAGATATCAATTCTCTTGAGGAGAACTACTATTTACAACAGTTAGAGAGAGTTCCTGTTTATGTTCAGAAATAGAACTTTGGGGGTAGGAAACAAGTAAACGTGATGTAATTGTACATATGAAAATATAATGCTGTGCATTAGTGACATTCCCAAACGTTGACAGATTACAAGGGACCGGGTTGATGATCTAAACCCAAACCTACAAGAACAGAGCAGGTGACATAATGCTTCCAATTGCTGCAATTGGAAAGTGCAAGTGTCAACCAGCACTAAGGTCAAGTTGGTCAAGTTATACATGTATATCTGTATATACACACACATATTACATGTGTTAATCTGCTCATACAGTACGTTGTTTTAAGTGGCTTTCTGATCAGATAGCTCCTTCATCTGTTTCCCGTGGATATGATAATTAAGAAGCACCACTCAAGAAAATATAATTGGGATATTGTTATGTTCTGGCAAAGAAATCTCATTGAACAGTACCAATCCCATATTTATGATTCTCCTTCTACCCTTATAGGAAGAAGTCCTCCAATTCCCTGCTAATTGCATAGGGTCCCCATTTTCTTACTTCTTGTTCATAAAGCAGGTCACATCTTATACATACATATACACACATGGCTCGATTTCATGAAGACAGGACAAACTTAAGATCTTTAACCAAATCAATAGTAGATTACAGCTGTAATGGAGAGCCCACTATGGGTCTGAAAATGTTTATATATATACATATATATCATATTTGTTGTCTATGAATGATATATTCTGTATTGAAATAAAGAAAATTAGGTAATGAATGAGACCAAAAGGAGGTACTGGGTAAGTAATTGTCCTTGCACAAAGTTGAACATTACATTAGAATTGCAAAGTGGCTTGGTTGGTTGCTGAGATCATTTGAATGGAAAGAACACTTATCTCCTTAAACTGGAGAGCCTCCGCTGTATGCACTGTTTTAAAAGGCTACCTACACTAACAATATTCAACTACACAGTATCATCTAAAAGCTAGCATACCTTTACTCCACCACATGATGAGATTGATAATATGTAATAGCACAAAACTCTGCCTATTGCTGATGATGCTAGGACTTTCTGAATCCGAGTTCAATCCTTCTGCAAAAGAATTTAATTGGTGCTCTGATATGATACCTATCCTCAAAACTGTGCTGTAATTCAGCTTTACAGATACTAAATATTTTTTCTGGTGTAGGAAGATTAAGGATGTAAAGGACCAATAATTCCTATACCAGTAAAACTGGAACAATGAGACTGATCAAAGCAGTATTTCATGTAGATTAAAAGTGAACCAACAAAAATATTATGCGTAACTGAACAACTATTTCACTAATCACTAGTGAGAGTGATGTTGCAAAAAATGGACATGCAGATTTAAACTGTGGACCAAGTTGTTAGATTTTTTTTTTTTTTAATTTACAAGAACATTATGCACAGCTCTCAGACTTCTTCCTTACGTTCATCTGGTACATCAGTTTTGCTAATAGGTTGGTTTTGTTTTTTCTTCTCATCCGCGACGGACTTGTACTCGCCCATCTCGGCTAAATCTTCAACTGCACTGACCATGGCTTCAATCCTTGCAGAAATTTCAATCATTAAAGAAGATAAAGTCATAAGTGGGAGTATATCCATGAGAACAAGTGATCCCATGTTCTTCTTTTCAGGACATTCAGCTTCTTGTAGCGGCTGCTCATTAGTAAATAATTTAGGAAGAGACCTCAAGTCCTCTTGGAGCTCCAAGACTGAACTGTTCATGTCTCCAACTAAAAAGTCTATAGTAGATGATTTCTCCATTGTCTTCATCATCCTGGCAAGCTCTTTTATGACTTTTGAAGACTCAGAGCTGACTTTTAAGGCAATGTTGCTCATATGCTTCTTTATGAACTCAGGAACCTGCTAATAAAAAAACAAAGTGGTTGAGCTTAATTAGCATTTGGTGTTATGTCTCCATGTAATAAGAATATGCTGGCACAACTTTTGTTATTACCTCATTTTCAGAATTTACACATCCATCAAGGGCGTCAATGCAATAAGCACAAGCACGCATTGCTGCCCCAATTTTAAGGTATTGTTTCCATGGGTGCCGGAAGTTGAAGCGGCCATGCGCAGGCTCCCACCTAGCGAAATTAGCCTATAATATACAGTGCCAAGGTGAGAAAGACATTACTAAAATTAAACTAATAGAACTTGGAAATTATATTGTTGTTGTTAATTACCATGGCTTCTTCTGATGCTTTTGAAGATAAAACACACTTATAACCTAGCACTTTCTTATCAGCTTCCTTGCTTCCATCTGGAGAACTGTTACTGTCATTGAAATACTCTCCAACGCAACCTAAAACATAATGCAACAGTTCTGTAGTCAGTGAAAATGCTTAACTTGATTGAGACCACAAGTTTAGTTACATGATTGAAGTATGCAAGTACCATCTAAGGAATAGGCAAGTTTGTCCATGTTCCGAGTGATGAGCATGTAGAGTTCTTCTCCGGCCCAAATGGGGCAAATAATCATGGTTATCATAATGCACAAGGAAGTTCCAATGATGATGGTGTATGCTCTATTGTTTGCCATCTCCAATAATTTGTCCACCCGATAACCAGACACTGTTACTAAACTGAATGTAAGTATGAAGATCATAGCTCCATAATCAAATCGCGCTTTAAATGTCGGTATAAATCTTGAGAAGGTAACTGCAGAAGCTGAAATGACAAAATAAAATAAAGCATTAGTTTTCTTGTTCATTAGCCGGGTAAAACAACTAAAAGACAAGAAATAAGAAAAGTAAAACTGCTACATACCTAACAGAAATACTGATATCCCAGTGATGAATGGCTCGAATTTCTCTCCAGATTGACTTGCAATCCAATGGATACCAATGGCAAGAGAACCAGCAAGAAAAGTTCCACAGATTCTGTTTAGACTTTTGCATATTGTAGCACCTGCATATATAGAGAGAGAGAGAGAAGTCAGAGTGTTTAGATTCAGGCAATGTTAAAGTTACATACAACAAATAGTCCCAGACAAATAAGGAAAACTCAAACAGCTAGCCCATATTTAGCTTGCTGAAAATGCTGTTCAAGACTAACTATGTAGTTAGGAACTTACCAACTGTGTTTTCAAAGACAACCACAACAGTCATAACTGCCCACATAGCATTTCCTCCCATGCCTTCATACAAAGGTCTCATAAAGTAAAATAGAGATACAACAGTAAGTGCCATCCCTACTTTCAAACAATGAATCACTTTTCTAGGCTCCTTGTGTCCCAAATCCCAAGCCTTCCTAAAGAAGTTGCTCACTTTCAAACACAACCACAAAATCAGACCCTTCACAGCAAGCCAAGCTCGGCAGGCATGCCCGGTCTCTGGAGCCAAAACTTCTGATGAACCATCTGCCATTTTTATTCTCCACTCAGTCACACTTCCCATTTCCTTCTGTTGAGCCATTTTTTGGCAATGAGAAAACAAGTGATTGCCAGCCTTTAAGTTGAAATGGAACACAAAAGCAATGGTTGTGCTTTGGTGAGGATGCTGAGTGACTATTGAAGTATATATATAGTGGATTTTTTGTGTCTCATGGTGGCTTGTAGTAAACAAATCTCCAATGGAAAGGCAAATGCAATTCTTTTTTTTTTGTTGGACACGTGAATTATTGAACTTGCTCTAAATTTTCCACTTGTTTCTCTTCTCCTGAAAACTTGTAATTAGAGTTCCCACTCAAAATGAACCATCATTATCAAATGGTCTTTTTCAGACCAGTGTTCTTATCTTGGAGTTTAACTTTCTGAATGCCAGTGGCATCATCTTGAAGATCAAATTATCACAATCAAAGCATTAGTGCAGTCGTATACTGATATCTGTACGTATATTGTACATACGCGAATCTCATCTGGTATAGAAATCTTGACACCTCAAGCCGTATTGGATTTGGTTAGTGAGAAGTTACCAAATGTAATTAAAAAACTACTAAAACTACGAGTACCTAATTTTGTGCAGATTTTCATCTTCCAGTTCAAAAGTTTTTATCAATAATTCATTCTTATTTCTGCTTAATGCTCCACAGAGAGAGAGAGAGACAGAGAGAGAGAGAGAGAGAGAGAGAGAGAGAGTTGATTACCTAAAACCAAATCTTGATGACCTAATACTAAACCTTCATGAACAGATGACATAATGTGTCCTAAAATTGTTGGTGAGAACATCATCGCACTATGAACAAAGTTAACTGTTCATGCATTTTATCAGATAGATAAGAAAATTAGGAAGCACCACTGAAGAAATTAATATTCTGAACTTATTATGTTAGTACATATTGCATACCCATGTTTATGCAGCTGTAAAAGAGAGAACTGTTTCCAAGTCCTTTTCCCTTTGTGGAATGACCCAATTCTTTTATCTTCCCATTTTTCAAGGTCAAACTTCTTGAGGCCTCTAAGTCCCAGCTGCTTAAATTACTTCACAGTTGTGTCACAGAGACGGGCCGGGCAAGAGAGAGCACCAAGTACGGATCTTTAACTTGATCAATAGTTGGTTGGAATGATAGTGGAGAGTCCAACATAGTCTATTTCATTATAAAATATAGCAATTTAGGTCATGAATAAGACCAGCAGGTAATGGTGCCTACTTATTTTCTTGCATATAGTACGTTGAGCATTACATTACAGCCAGTACTTGAAACTGGTATGATGTCACTTGAATAGTTTGAACTGAAAAAAGCACTTATCTCCTCCTTCCATATTAATTGAGAGCCTTTCCACAGCTGCATGCACTGATCAATTTGAAAGGCTATTTCAGCTATCATCAAAAAGCATATCCTGTACTATTCCACCACAATATCAAGATTGTTTGTCACGCATTTGCTAGCTACATGATATTTTATATACATTAACACCAAATGTTACTAAAAGCTCCAAGCCGATACGAAACCTGAAAAAGTTTGGAATCTCTCCTTTTACTTCTAATATTCAACCTTAAGATTAGTTAACTACTCAACCCGGGTCTTAAACTTTTAAACGTCCAACTTAAAAAGATGGTTCTAATTCATCCTGCAACAGAAATGTGATGCCTAAGAGCAGCTGCAGCGGTGGAGGCTTCCGGGGACGTCCGGCGTGGGCTCCACCAGAAATAGGACGTCCAGCAAGGGAGCAGCATGCAGCGGGGGTAAAGAGGGAGGGAGACCGCTCGTTGACCGGAGGGACGTTCTCAATGGCGTCCTTCGTTGAGGAAGAACGAGGGAACGTCCGCCTGGTGGGCCTCACTCACGTGGGTGACGTCAGGCTGACGTAATTTTTTTTCCTACCAGGCGCGTGTAACACACGCACCGGTGAAAAAGTAAAAAAAAAATACGGGCGAATAGGAAGGCAACACATGGCGGCTCCTGGGCAACGGACAGATCAATGACTAAGTTGATCTGAGCCGTCCATTTCAAACGGATCTAAGCCATCCGACGGCTGAGAAATATTGATCATTTGTAATATTTTAAATAAACTATTTACTCTGAAACTTCAAAAAATCATAATAAATAGCTCGGACTTTCGAAATATTCAATAAAAATACGGACGAGTTCATATTAATGTCCTCTATAACTTTTGTGAAGAAAATGAGTCAAAAGTCATAACTTAAAAAAATGTCAATTTTGAATCGCGACGAAATAAATAATCATAATAAATACGTTGTTATAACGAATGTAGGCCCAACAGAAAACCTGAGTCTAATATGACTCGGATTACATTTAGTTCCGGGGGCGTTGCCCCCGAGACCCCACCAGGGCGCGTCGCCCATGGACCCCGACTCACTGACCGGTCAACGAGGCCCCCGTATGCTACCGGCATACAAAATTGATTCAAAGCATATTAACACACGTCTATTTTTCTCAGACAATAATGACAAATATCATGATGACACCTGTCGGATAGTTATTGGTTGAAAATATTACCCGGAAATAAAAAATTAAAATTTTAAATAATAATGAATAATAATAAGACGTCATATTTTTGACACCGCTGCACGAAAAACAAGAATAAGACTTTCTATTGAAGAGGAATTCCTCAAATGGGTGAGGAATTCCTCAAAATAGGACTTCCTCTCCATTTCATGGGTAAGGATGCTCCAACTGTTCAACTGTGAGAATTCTAGTGTGTGATTGTTGATGACCAGTGTATGTTGAAACAGTAGTATAAACATGCATAAGTCCAAAGATTCTCCAATGTATAAAGAACAAACTGAAAGCCAAATCCAACAGTCACGTGCTGTATCTTGCTTTGGCAGAGATGAAGAGTACGAATCGCTTTCTGGGAATATGAAGCAAAGCAAGAGGGAAGGTGACAACCAAACAATTTGACAAATAGTTTTCACCAAGTTTAGTTGACAAAAGATAACTAAATCATGTATTTTCATTTCGGTATACTAATCAACTAATCATGTTGTGTTTGAATCGAGTTGTATTTCAGATTACCTTGCATCCGTGGCCCTTACAATGTAGTTTTCAAACCATTACTCTCCTGTTTATGAGGCAAATTCAAGTCCTCTTCCTCAGAAACAGTTGTGGTACCTTATGTGCTCAATATGTGTGCTGAAGAGAAAAGGAGAGATAAGTGACAACATTCCATCATTACTATACTAATATTACGCCACAACTGAAAGGCTAAGAATACAAATCAGTGATTAGCCTACTACTACTAACTGGGCTGATACTCTGGTTGAATGAAATCCCAATACTAATAAAACTGGATGCAGAAACTTATGATCATAAATCTACTTGAGCAGCAAAAACAGCACCAACAATTTTTGTAGGCACATCACATCCTAGTCTCTCTCTCTCTACTTAACAATATGCACACTTCACGCCTACTTTTAAGGATACTAGCCAATCTCCTCTTCCATTACCAAAACACCTATCATCGCAGAACCCTCGTGAAGTAGATGCTAGAGGTATTCCGGCAGCTAATCAACAGTGTCTCGACTCTCATGTCAAGCTGATGGGAGGTGGAAAGCTATGTGGCTGGAAACTGTCCAGTAAAGGAGGAAAACCGTTGTCCACTACATTTTTCGTTGAATCAACCACACTGCTACCACTTTGCTGCAGAAGCCGGACAAGGGACCAGAAGACATCTATCCTTGTTATATGCCTAGTTGCCTGTAACAACATTCAAGATTAGTGTCCTAATATGAAGAGAAGTGGGGGACATCATGAACATATGTATCTTTTACTTGAGGTTTACCTCAACTGTAAAGCGTCCCCATATCTTATCCCCTCGATTTTCCATCACCCCCTTCAAGATATTCAACCCAAATCCCCGAATCTCGTCTGCTATCTCAAGAAAGAAACCACGTTCCTCACAAAGGATCTGCAACAGAAAATAGATATTGCTATCAGGACTCGGGAATGATGGAACATTTAAGGTTGACAAAAAAACTTGCTTGACCAGAACCTTCGCTATCATGTCTTTTACATACCTCAATAAGCATCTGGCCAGGTGTACTAAGGTCCTCAACTAGTATAGGGCAAACCACTGTTTGACCTTCAACAGCTAATGCTCGAGTATTATTACCACCAGATCTACTGCTGCAGTCTTTTAGAACCGTACCGTTCTCTGTTTTAGTCAGCTGGAAAAACAAATACAATTTAGTGTCACATTCGTTAAGAAACAACATACAGACTTGCCCAGCATATAAACAGAAATAAACCTTTGGCTCATGAGGCTGCTTAAGCTTATCAGCATGTTTTGTCACACCTTGCAAGAAAATCATGTACTTGATCGTGCGGTCCAACAAAGCATCAATGCTACACTGCTTCATCAACCATATATATTTGTGTGTTAAGCTACAAGTTTACAAAACAAATGTAAAATCCGGAAACAAAACACTGAGCATAAATCATAAGTACCTTGCTGCCATTTGGAATCATCCCTCTCAAGTCTTTCATGCGGTCTTGGATCTGCTGACGATCCTTGGGCCTTGGTCGAGTACTCTCCCCAGGCTTTGCTCTCTTCTTGGCAGTTTTTGTGTGATCCTCAGCTTTCTGTGGTGTTGCTTGAGCCGAACTTCTAGCATTGACACTATAGCTATCATCAATCCATAAGCCCACCTGTGACTTTGGGAGAGCCTCATTCTTCGGAACAAGACAGTTCTTGTCCAAGTTATACAGAGATCTCGTCAAATGCATGCTCCCTCCAGCGCCAGCAACTCTTGCCAACTGTCCCTGATTACTTCCCACAGATGAACTTTCCAGTTTCCTTTTCCTAGTGGATGACTGGTCTTCTAGGCTGCATTTAGTCACAGAACTGGAAGTAGTATTCATACCATTTAAAAGCTCTTCTAGTCCTAACTCAGAGAACAACCCTCTCCTGGGGACAGCCACAGAACCAACTCCCGACGTACCAGCAGCCAAGCATCCACCACTTACTACTGGCACTACACTATCTTCCCAACAATCCCTGACTTGACCACACCCATAGTTTGGTCCCAAACCCTGATACATATTATTTCCAGCACTGGAAATGATCCCAGACTTCTCATATCCATCAGCACTGAATGCATGTGTGATCGAGCTTTGCATAGAAGTTGCTGGATGTTCAATTGGAACATCAATAAAAATATCACCCTTAACCAAACTCGATGACACTGAAGTACTTTCTAACACTTGTGAGAGGTCACCAGTCATTGTGGTTGGCAATCTATTTATGTTCTGTTCTGGTGAAGCAGCAAAGCAGTGAGAAAGATCATCCATAAAATCAGCTGCGTTCAACTCCACAGGGTATCCATGTAGATATTGTTGGTCATCCATCTGATATCCGCAGCTGCCTTGAGTGAGGGTTGAGTCCACTTGAGCATTCGGTACTACATTTCCACAAGTTTTAAGAGAATCCTGAACCCCGATGTCAGATGCCAAACGCGGGTCATATGAAGGCAACAAAGAAGATTCAGTACTCCATGTACTAAACCAGGGGGTTTTGTCAGCTGATCCAATGTCGTCAGATGTTGTGGACTGTAAATTGATTGCAGATAAATTACTTCCTCCCAGATCCTTACTTTTATCACCAGACATGTTGGTGATTTCACCATGAAAGTTCGCAGATGAGATTAAGGAAGCAAACAATTCATTCAGGTCATTGGATTCATTGTTTAAACTTGAAGGTGCATTCATCAGAGGATCATGCCCATGAAGATTTGTGAGCTCCTGGAACATCCTTTTTGTTTCATCTAAGAAGTCCAACCTCTCCATAATCTGAAGAAAAAAAGGTAACACCTAGGTTATTATATTGAATCTCCTATATAAACCACCAGATTAAGGCACTATTTTTAGGCAACATGTTCTGTTTTGATCATAAGAATTGATACATCCAAGTTAACAAAGCATGTGTAACGCTAGATGCTTTGAATGGACTACCTTTTCGGTGGATCCAAACTGTATCACTCCTGATTCCACAGAGATTGTCGCAATCGTCTGCAATTAATTGATTTGTCAATAAATATGAGTTATTGCTGGATCAATACGGTTAGACAATAATTATAGCTCTGAATGGCCTTGAAATTTTTAAGATTTCTAAAGATTCCTCATTAATCTCAATAACTCATGCTTCTTTTCACAAAACAGAAAGAACAAAAAGGACATGATATGATACCTTAATACCAGAGGAAAATTGGCAACGAAACTCGGAATCATCCTGCAGATTAAGAAGACACATTCAGATCAGTAAACAACTAATACTGTGATGAAGCATATAAGTCCATCAAAAAAATTGGTTGTCCTACCTGGAACAAATCTCGACGACTTTCAATGGGAATGCATGAATTCCACTGTCCGTTGTAAGCATCTGAATGCATCCATTGATGCTTCCCAGTGAAAGCAGTTTGACCAACAATACTATCAAAGACAACAACAGAACCACTCATGTTAGGACTTAATAGTTTCTGCTTTCAATGATAAGGTAAAAGACTGAACAATGTAACTGAAATTTAGAAACTGAGTAACTGAACTGGAGTACAGTTTTGGGCTTACCCTTCTCCAATCATGTGGACCTGTGGAAGCATGTTTCCAAGCACTGCTGCCATGTGCTCTTCATAATAAGCATCTCCCATAGTCAACAACCTATAGCATTTCAAAACCCAGAATTTCTGATGAGTAAAACCTCATACTAACGCCAGATTAGAAATGATTTAAGTACTAATACCAAACACTAAACTTGAACTCTAATACAGGCTCACATATACTAAACAGCTAGCATGCATAACACAAAATGAGAAATCACTGAAAGGAAATTTAGAACTAAGAAGCAACTTTAACCATTTTAAAGCACATCACTGAAAAAGTTCAGATTTTTATGAACATTCACATGCATCTAAAGCTAAAAAGGGTACTCAAATATCATAAGAACATAAACAACAACAAAAACAAGCAAAACAGAAGAAAACTCAAAAGGAAAGGGAGAAACTTTACATGGAATTTCTCTGATCAAAACGCCACAATACCCCATAAGACCACCCATTACTAACACTAAGGCTCTTCAGCCTCTCTTTGACCACTGAACCATTCTCAGCTTCACCCATTTCACTATGCACCTCAACAACCCCAAAACCTTTCACCAAACCAAACCCATATAAAGACGACCCGGATCCGAGTCGACTTCAGTCAACACCAGAAACCCAACAAAAAACCCCAACTCTTCTCTTAATGCTCCAAAACAAAAGAACTTGTCTTTGCGTTGCTGCTACAGAACAAGCAGATGCAGAGAGATGACAGTTTTTGGAAGAACCTGAAAGCAAAAGACCAAAGCTAGAGTCTGTTGTGTTGTGTTGGAAGTTTAGAAACTTCAAAGTGGTCGGTTAGAGAGAGTTAGAGATTGAAGAAAAGGTTTTGCATATATATAAAGAGGAGGTGGTGGTGGTTTGGTAACTGTGGTGTTTGTCTTTTGCTTTTTTGCTTCTCTATAAATGTAATTGTATTACTGTCTTTAAGAGACCTGAAGACAGAAATTAAGCTCTCTCTCTCTCTCTCTGTGAAAAATAGAAAGGATTGGAATGATGGAGACGAAAATGAAAATGAAAATGAAAATGAAAATAGAGAACTCCGAAGTTAAAGGGAAGGGAACACTGAGATCTTGAGCATTAATTTTACTGTGAGGTTTCATATCTTTGTCTTCTTGGGGACTAGTTGGCTTAGGACTTGCCGGCGACTGGTCCCATTAGGTCCGCCTCAATATTCCTCTTTCCGTTGGTCTACCGGCAATTCCCGGTCAATATGGTTGATTATATCGTAAGGAAGTGTATTATCTCGTGAGATATTGATAAAGTCGTGAGGTGGGAAGAATTGAGGAGATGATGAGGAATATCGAAAGTGTTTTACTGCATAATTATTATGGAATTTTTTGTTTATATTACGATTTATTATTGAATATTTGTGTGTTTATTGTTTTGGACAGATGTCGCATAATCATGGGGTTTCGAATCTAGATTTTAAGAAGGAAATATAGCAAACTACACTAAATGACATATTAGGAGTCAAATACATATTAAGACAAAACTCATTAATTTGAACAATATCTTACAAAATATGACACTTTGATCTAGCGCTGACACGTGTCACGTGTAAATTTCCTAATTTACCCCAAGGTCTCCCCATTTTATAAACCCCTTTTCTGAAAGAAAGAAAAAACATAATTGATTCTCGTCTCCTCTCTCTCTCTCTCTCTCTCTCTCTCTCTCTCTCTCTCTCTCTCTCTCTCTCTCTCTCTCTCTCTCTCTCTCTCTCTCTCTCTCTCTCTCTCTCTCTCTCTCTCTCTCTCTCTCTCTCTCTCTCAGAAATGTAGTAGCACCGAATCAGGACCTCGCCGCCACCCTCTCATGACCTCTCCGGTTGCAGCGCCTCCATCATCGACCTTCTCCAATCGGCTCGCACTTCACAATCCTCTCGCTCGTGCCTCTTCTCTCCTCTGCCTCTGCACTCATGTGACTGCTCCTCAACATCGGATCGACTGCGCCTTCCGAATCCAGTAGCAGCGACTCGCTCTTCGCGTCTGCGATCCTGCTCGGTCGTCCTCGCTCCTGCATCTATCTCCAACTGCTTACTAGCAACAGGTTGCCTCTGCTTTGCCTCGACGAACTATATTAGTTGGTCTTTGTATTTTAGCATATTTTCTATATTTTTTTCCTTTCAAAAAGTAGGATTTGAGCATATTTGTTTGTGACTTTTTGTGAAGTTTGTGGATTTTTTGTGAATTTTTGGCGTTCATTTGGTATATATGATTGTTTGGCATTCAACATTCATTGGTTATTTTTCGTTGATAATATTTCAGTAGCAGCACTACCAGGAAGCTTTTATTGAGCTTTTCACCATATCAGGCATTTGTTGTTCTCGGGACACTATGATTTGGTTTTTGTATCAGTTTCTAACATATAATTTAGCCTTTTAGTTTGATTATATATTTGCAATGGTTGAACATAAATGTGTTTATAGTAGCAGGTAATGTGTGATTTTCAGTAGCAGTGTTAAATTGTCCTTCAGTTGTAGTGTTATTTGATTTTTCAGTAGCAATGTCGTATTATTTGTTTTTTCCGTAGCAGTGTCATATTATTTTGATATTTTCAGTAGCAACGTTTTTCGAATTCACATAAAAGGGTAAAAAAGTATTCTAAGTTGTTGATTTTCTATAGTAGTGTTATTTGATTTCATAGTAGCAGTACAAACTGGAGGTGTAAATTACTATGCATAAATGATTGATGATGCAGAGGGGGTTGAAAAGATTGAGAATCCACCATCAACGGCGCTTGTGCCTCTGCCACTGTTGTTGGATCAGATTGTGATTTGCTTATTTGCGAATTTGATTTGGTTTATGGTCACTGCTACTTGATGTTTTGCTCTTTGATTTGTGTTAGTTTTGACAAATTCATTGATGTTGTGATGGTATAATGTGATGTTTGGTTTGTATTTGGCATAGATTTGATAGTTAGCTGCTACTGTTAGTGTAGATGATGTAGCAATTTTATCTTTTTAGTAGCAAATGCATTTTTTTATCATAGTTTTTGTTTTTTTTATAGTATAAAGGATGAATTTTGTGTGTGTTTTCTCTTAAATTACCATTTCTAAAGTTGATACTGTTTTCATTCAACTTTGGAATTTGTTGCTACTACCTATTACAAAAGTTGGTGTTGCACATTTTTTCAAATGTTGCTATGGTATTTCAAATTGTTGTTGATACGTTGCTCACATTACTGCATTGATTGTTGGGTAAAATGTATATTAAAGATACTCTTAGAGCTGCTCAAATCCAAGGCATTAGTAGAAGGTATGAAAGTTGTACCTCTTCTCCAATTTCATCATCACTGAACACACCTCTTTTTCATGAATCAAACATGCTTTTATGACCGGAGTATTCATGTTTGTATTTGTAAGATGATTGGACTGAGTAAAAGCATCTCAAAATTTTCTACATATAGGAGAAGATTTCGCCAAGTTGTGAAGGCCTTGATCACATACTCAGTTTGAAATACAATAGCAGCATATTTGATCTGTCTGTGAATGATATTTTTACTGATAGACAGTGATTGGTGTTCCTACTCTTGTCAAGAAATTTACAGCTTGTCATGTTAATCTTGCATGAAAATAGTGCATGTATTTAGGATATTGTCTTTGAAAATATGTTACTATATTTGACTGAAAAAAAAAATGTGTTACAGTATGTTGTTTGGATATGCTCAAAATCTAATGGTGTTATTGTATTGAATTTTTTGCGGCAAATAGTGTTGTTTGAATTTTATAATGTGGTACTGAATTATATAGTCGAACTGCTACTGAATTGTTTGTTCTTGCAATTTTATTGTTTTCATAACGATTATGATATTGATACTTCTAAATTTTAAAAAACACTACAACTGTGGTAAATGTTATTAAATGTGAATGATCAAAGTGTTGTAGAAGTGATCAATAGCTGCTTATATACATATTCAAAAGAACTTTCATTCATACAAATTCATTATTAGTCCCGATAAAAATTTAGTATCAGCCTCCGATATAAATTCAGTAACAATTTTAATACGATCTCGGAAAGCGTTTCATTACAAATTTAGTAGCAGCCTACACATTCAATAGTACAATTGATAATAATTCAGTATATGCTTCAAAAAAATGCAGTATCAACTTCAAAAATACAGTATCAGCTTCAAAAAAGTAGCATCAACACTACATACAATATCAACTTCAAAAATACACACAGTAGCTGCCAATACAAAGTCAATAACACAATTGAAAAGGATTAGTATCAACTTCAAAAAAAGTAGTATCAACTTTGAAAAATGCAGTATGAGCTTCGAAAATGCAGTATCAGCTTTGAAAAATACAATATCAACTTTGATTAATGCAGTATCAGCTTCAAAAATACAGTATTAGTTTTGAAAAATACAATATCAGCTTGAAAAATTCAATATAAATTTTAGTATCAACTTTGAAAAAAACAGCATCAGCTTCGAAAAATGCAGTATCAGCTCCAAAATAGCAATATCTAAATAAAATAGCAATACTTTTGCAGTATCAGCACAACAAAATCTCGGTTTTTCTCAACATAAAACACAATAACAACAGCGACAAATGCAGTAGCACTTCCAAACAACACAAAAATAATAATATCAGATAACATTTCAATTTGTGTAGCAGTTTCAACAAACACAAATTCTAATTAGTCTACGATCGACATGTCATTTATTAATGGCAATCTAGCCGTCTTCGGAAACATAAAGGAGAGGAAAACAACATGAAAACACAATAGAAAATGATACTTTGAAATTGCCAAGAAGAAACAACAATGGCACAAATAAATTTTAAGAATAGTACTACTACAAAATACAACACTACTAATGAAAATTTGAATTAGTGCTACTGAAATACAACACTGCTACTAAAAATTCGAAAGAGTACTACTGAAAAATACAACACTGCTACAAAAAATTTGAAACAATGCTACTGACAAATACCACACTGCCACTTAAAAAACATAATAGCAATAACATATTCAAAAATGCATCATCAGCTTTGAAAAATATTAATACCAAACATAGAAGAATCAAAACCAATTGTTACACCAGTTACTAAAAACAAAAAAAGGAAAAAACCAAGATCGATTGTTGAAGAGCTCCGAGATCGATACGGCGGAGATGGATTATGTTTGGAGGCAAAGGTCGCGACAACCAAAAAATAAAGCCGAGCGGCTCCTAAATCGGCAAGAGAGAGGGAAGGTGGAGGCTACAACAGTGAGGTGGAGGTTGCTAGGAGCTCGCGGTGCTGCTGCTACTTTTTAATGGCAACTGAGAGAGGAGAAGCGGCGACGCAAGGCTGAAAGCCGTCGGCGGAGCTTTGCGCGGTGCTGGAGATCGAGGAGGAGGAGTGTCGGAGCTCGAGGAAGAGGTGGTGAGGTTGAGCAAGTGGACGGCGACTGGGCTAGACGGAGCTCCACGACGACGAAAAAGGGTTGCTACTATATTTTTCTCTTGGCAGAGAGAGAGAGAGAGAGAGAAGAGAGAGGACATTTTTCTGGTTTTTTTTATCAATTATATATGTGAGCAAAATCGTCTTTTTAACGTGTTTAATGAGCTGGATTTCTCGTTATTCGTTTTGGGTTTTACATCCGTGTCCTTTGTTATCTAAATACTAGTGAGATGAGTTTTTTGTAGTATTGATATTACAATTGTTATTCTATATCGTTTTCTTAAGGAAATATTATGACATTTATTACCCACTATGAGACTTATGAAGAATCTTAAGATGAATGACATGAATTATCAATTTGAATTATCAATTTACTTTGATACAATAGATATGGTTGCTAACTTTTTGATTAGTTGCTTAAAGGTTTGTAGCTTCGTGGGATATCATACTCCAAACTTATTTGAATCTCTTCTTATTCAAGTCCGCTATGCACTGATCCAATTATTCAAATTTTTACTACCTTACTTGAAATTGAATCTCACTTTACTGTTGAAGAAATGTTTTGACAAAATCTTTTTGCACAGATTATTAGTACATGAGCTTGAAGTTTCGACGAGAATACAATGCAATCTTGAACAAGTACATGTTTGTCCGATAGTAATTATAGAATGATGCCGGATGACGGTACTAATCAAAGGAGTTGATTTTCTTTTCTTCTTTAAAAACCAAACTAAGACCTTACAAAGATAAACAAATTTTATTTAAAAAAAAATCAACAACATGAATCGCTCACATAGGTTGGATGCCATAGTTTGGAATGGAAGCTTGTTCATGTCCCAAATGAAATAGCAAAATGTATAGAAAACATAATCAAGTAAAAGAGTGAATGGCAACAACTCACGAGAAGGAGAAGTTCGGCATCAGAAGGCCATAGAAAATACAAAACCCAGATGTCCCTTTCTATCCAGAACTCAAAAACAATTGTAACCAAAAAAAAAAACTCAAAAACAATCACCGAATACCGTCTACTAAACATTATAGTGGCAATAACACCATCACGGAATATGGAGTTTCCCCATTATTACTTCCAAAATTACATGCATCCTAAGACTGGTACCAAAGCGGTAAAGCGTAGATGAAATAAGAAACAAAGCATATATGCTCTACCACCACCTGAGCCACTACAACTCTAAAAAGCCATTAACCATGTGTGCTTCACCATTTCTGGGTCTTCCAGGACCACAAGGCTTAGATGCAACTTAGGTAATTAATTAGTTACCATTTAGCAAGTTGGATTAGTATACTCCATGGACGGTGTGACTTTGCAACTTTCCGTTTCTTTTCCCCTCCATTTACTTTATTTTACACAGTTATATATATCCCTCACTTTGCACTAGATTTACCAAAGAAAGATAGATTGCAAGTTCAATAGAGATTTGTGAAAAACGTCAATTTATAAATAAGAAAAAACTTAGAAAATAAGCCAACTAAATAATAATACGGTGCTTGGTGATACATGTAATAAATCGTAGACAAATACCATTAGATATAATCAGTCGACCGCAAAAAATGTGAACTTGAGTAGTGAGCACGAGACACACTACTTCCCTCGATCACTTCGACCAACTCCAAAATGCTCTATATTCATCTTATCATTTCATAAACTTGTAAATTTTTACTAATCAAATAATGTTTGTCATAAATTTGCTCGGCAAGGGTGCCAACACCGCTATGAACGTGACGGGCGACTGGACGGTGATCGGCGGAGGCCGGATATTTGGGCCAGAGAATATTCCGGGAAGGAAATGAGATGTCGGTGGGCCAATGGCTGGGCCTACCTCGGGAAATGCAACACCTAAAAAAAGAGGAACTAAAGGGTATAAAGATGTTGGTGCAATGGTCCCTAGGGTTCTTAGGGTTGTGGGGTTTGTAGGGATCATCTTCTGATTTCACCTTCTGCCAATGCCCCCCTCTCTCTTCTTCTCGCCTCGTTTTCTTACGAGTAACAACTACATCTCGTCATCCACCTCCAACACTCTCTACGAGGAAATAAAAATAATTAAACAACATCCCCAATTATCAAATGCCAATTGCTCTTCCATTTCACAATCAAAATTGACTGGTTTGCTTCTGTGACCCTGTCCATCGATTATTTTGCGGCATGGGGTAAATGTGGTGCCGTAAATATGAAACAACAGATGGGTAAAAATCTTGATTAGCAATTACCTGCTGGGCTTTATGCCATAAAAGAACAGTATGTTATGATTGATCGATAATCTGATACCCTTTACAATGATCCTATTGCATCAGCTAGCTATGGAAGTCCGGGATTACTTTCGATGATTGCCTTTTGGTGCTGCAAATGTGGGCAAGGTTTGTGCTTTAATTTGTCTCGTTCTTGAATTTTCATTCTTTGAAATTAATATTGTCATTTGGGTCATATATATAATCATATATACATGTGTATTTAGCTGGATTAAAGTAGTAGTGATGTATTGGGATAAGAGATCGACCATCTTCATCTTCATATAGCCTTTTTGATTCTGATGGATTGGCACCCATATTGGTGAGCCATGCCCTATCATATTATTATCATCCTGCAAATTGGGATAGGCCAGGACTTTCAGTCGACTTTGATTAACTTGTACAGCTAGATAGCTTGCTCCAAACCAAAAGCTGTATTAATCGAAACAATCGAACCTCTCGGATCCCTATATACATCTCTCTCTCTCTCTCTCTCTCTGTAGGGTATGCCAGGTCCCCAAGCTCTAAAAAGCTTTAGGGGACACCCATAATTCTTCTTCATAATAAGATGCATATGAACAGAATGTTAGTGCTAACGCTGCTGCTGTTACTTACTATTGCTGCTGCATGAGATATATACCGAGATTAATATGGGTCCCCATTACATATCTTCAAGCTCTTCATGGCTCGTCTGAGAATCTTGACTTTCTTATTGAACAGTACTAATTAAAAGTTTAAAACACCCCCACCCAAGTCACCAAATTGGGCAAAACCCTACTTTACTCTTCCTTCCCTAATCTGGACCTTTCACCCTCTTCTTTTTCATGTCTACATTACAATTACATTACACTCACATCCATCTCAATCCTACTTCAATTACGTACCTAAATAGCCAAGGACCACTACTCCCTCGATCTTTTTCTTCCTTAATTAATGTTTCGTTTCATTTTGCCGCAACAAAGCTTCTATATATATTAATTAAGGTTGAAACATTTAATACATGTCGATCCATATATATGTTTGTGCTAGTCTTTTAAAAGTATAGAGGTGACTAGATTCTTGTTAAAATGCGAGTGCAAAAAGATTAAGACAAGTAATCATCGAATTCTAGAAAATATGTTTTGATTTCTTGAACATAGTCATTTTGGTGTGTTTATATGTTAGTCAACAACGTCAATTATAAGGTCGATCTCTGGCTTTAAAACCATACTTAGCAGCATTCTAATCTGTGTTTTAGTGGGTGGGTGTGTCAGAAAGGAGATCAGAATTAGACCCACAAGTGATTGCAAAGATAGAACACAATGCAAAGTTCTTGCTTCACTTTTTTTTTTCTCTTCATCAGGATCACCACCCTTCATCTTTATCAAGCATAAAGATCATGATTTTGTCTCCTGTAAACAACACACGCTTCATCATAGCCGTTGAGAATTAAGTCAACTGCATCAAAACAACTTTCTTTCTCCCTTTTCTTTTCTTCTGCTAAAAAGAGAGCAATTGAAATCAAGAAATCGGATTTTTCATTGGTGGTAATTGTCTTCCTTCTTTTGCCTTTCGCCTTTTGTTCATAAAGATTCTGCTTGATTAAGAATCGAACCAGCTGTTTCGGATTGTGATTAAATGAAAAAACAATATAAAGATCATACTAATTAAATGTTTGGTTATTGTTTTGTGCTGAGAAAACATGCTTTGTTCTTGTGTAAAAATTAAAGGCCATGCAAGGGGACCTATTTAAGGGGTACTGGACAGAAACCATTATTCATAGTCATAATTCTGCTATATTCTCTCTTTCATCCAACAGTGAAACACAAGGATTGCATTCTAATTTCTCCAGTTTTGACTTCCAAGGTTGTGATAATTGCTAGTTCGATTCATTGAGCACCATATCCTTCGATAGTTCGATCGGTAGATTAAAATTAGTTGTCCTTCTTTCAATCTTTCTTGCAAATAAAACCCTAGTTTTGCTCTAGTTCTTTAGAACCCTAGGCGGCAGTACCTAGCCGCGAAGACTATGGCGAAACAAACTAACATGATCAAGACAGAGGCCAGATTTGCCTCTGCTTTGGCGTTAGACGATGATGACGGCGTGGTGGACCTGTCCCTGGCGGAAAAAGCCTCTTTGAATCAATCGGGCAAGAGTTACTTAGTTGCGCGATTGCTTACTTTCAAGCCTTATGACAAAGAGGCACTGATGCACAAGTTCTCGGGGCTATGGAGAATATCCGGTGTAGTTGGAATCCATGACCACGGGGAACGGTTCCTCCTTGTTTTTACAAAGAGAAGGATCCCAATCGGATCAACAAAGGTGGCCCTTAGGACTTTGATCGAGCAATCATTCAACTGGAAAAATATGATGGTATAGAGGAGGTCAATGAAGTTCCTATGTGTATTGTGAGCTTTTGGGTGAAAATCACAAAAGTCCTACCGAAATATCACACCAAAGAGAACGTCTTCAAGCTTGGCGCGACTTTGGGTGAATGTAAAGACGTGGACAACAAGGACTTTGACAAAGGTATCATAAGGGTCAGAATTCAATATGCCATAGGCAAACCGATAAGGAAGACCAAGAAGTTTCGTTTTGACATGGGAGTGGAACTCGAGTTAGGTTTTCATTATGATTACTTAACAGGATGGTGTCCGAGTTGCTGGCGGATTGATCATTTTGGCAAACCTTGTTCTCGGGTACCATATAAAGAAGAAGGACTGACTGATAAACCAAACCATAATGCTAGGGCAATGGAGACATCGCCCCCGGGTTTTGAAGGGGTGATCCCTAAACCGAATGGAGGACACCAACCTTTGTTTACTACTCCGTTATGGCCAAAGCAACTACTATAACAACACAAGAGGAAACCAGTGATCAGAGCAAGGAGAGAGCTGCATCTACAATCAGAAATAGAAGGCGGTGAAGAAGAGACATGTGCGAAATCAGAAGCGGAGGAGAACCGAAGTACCGATTCAGACTCACCAGCAAAGGTAAACACCTTGACTTTAAGGCTATGGAGAATGACGTTATGCAATTGGTTTCTAGGAAGGTAGGGTTTGAAGCAAAGCCAACCCCAACTCGAGGGGGAGGGGATGAGGTTTCTCGAGAGGAGGAGGAAACCTTAAGGGATCTGAAAAACCATGTAGTGAGAAAGATCAGTAAGGAGCTACGGGTAATCCAAGAACCTAAAGATATAATGGCAGAAAGTGTAATCCAAACCACAATGATGGGAACACCGAGTAAGAGGAGGAATAGATCAAGTGAGATGAAGATATCTCCAAAGAAACCAAGACTGACGTTGTCGTTAGGTAAACTACTAATGGATAGATCATGTCTAGGGCTTCAATCACCCGAGAGGAAGAAAAGTCTGAAAAGACAAAGAAGAGGGAGGCCGATCGGAAGCAAGAACAAGACCTCCGGAAAGAATAAAGAGAAACAGAAGATTCCAGTGGTCGGACCTTACCGTTTGACGTACAAGGAGACGGAGGAGGTGAGTTTTGTCGCAAAAGACAAGGCAAAACAACAGTGATTTCTATCACTAATTTTCCAGAATGGCTAGTTTTTTCTTTGTTTTCATTTTGTTTTAGTTTTGTTGGAACTTTTTCTTTTCTTTTTTGTTTTTTGGGAGCTTTCTTTTAACTATTTAGGTGTCTAGTCTGTCCTAGATCTATGAGCTTCATATCAAGTGGTGCATTATTACCTAGTATAGATTTGCTTATTCAAATGAAAGAAGGTTATATATTCTAGGTGCGTTGATATACTCGACAAATTTCAATATATGGCACCATGAGTACGATGCTTATTGTTAAAAAAAATCTTTCCTGCAACTTAATCACTTTAACAAAAACTGTATACAACCCTAAAACTCAGGATAAACTGCATGCATAAAGTATATAATATATAATTGCAAAAACTTAAAACTGGAGATCCGGGCATAAACTCCAATGGCATGTTTATTACACTTTATTGGATTCCTTATGTAAGAGATAATATATTTATTATATTATGGTGTGTTAAACAAGAGGCTCCGAGATCTTTATATGTATATTTAGACTCATTATATATATAAAAGATAATATATTTCTTATATTAAGGGGCGTTATATAAGGAGCAATTTTTTGAGCTCTTTGTATAAGAATTCGAAGGTCAAAATGGTGATTCAATCTCTTTAAGAGTTTGCATAAGCTCATTTAAAATAGTCTATTGTGATGCTAAATATGAGATTAGATTATTTTTATAATATGCTAAGAATTCGTTGGATATGTGAGAAACGTGCTCTTATGGGTTTACCTAAACTCATTTAAAATCAAATATGAGAGTTGATTATTTTTATATAAGCTAAAAATTCTAATATAAGATGGTGTAAATTTATTGTCACTAACTACATGCAGGAGTCCTCGGATACAATCAAGGAAAAAGGAAGTTTCATTCAGAATATTAGACAATTTGGAGCTTAGAGTAGCTTTTTCTAGCTAGCTAGCTTGGTTCATTAGTCGATCGTATGTAGATGAATACGGTTATGAATACCTAGCTAGCTAGCTAAATAGCAATCAACCTTCTTTGCCACTTGGTGAGCTAATGGGAGGAATGGATGATGCGGAGAATACCAAATATAGAATTTGAATTGTGAGTTTGACTTATAATTAAGTAACACTGAGCAAAGAATGTTTAAATTAAATAAGCTATCATTTTAGATAATAACATGTACTTATGCATGCTATTATAAAAGGATGAAACTTTTCAATCTTTAACTAATGGGATTCTCTAACAAAGTTATCCCTCGAATCATTTTTCTTTTGAGCTGGAGAGGAGGAGATTCAAATTTCAGCCTTAACCATGTGTAAAGACATCTTATAATTGATCCGAGTCTAAGTTCGCACACAATTATAGTAAAATTGATAATTTTTGGAGTTACCTAAAAAATTATCAAATATATCCCTAAATTTCTCGAAATTTTCTGATTTTTATCGATATTTCTGATATATCTTTGATATTCCTGATATTTCTTGAAATTTCTAAAATTTTCGTAAACTTTTCACATTTAACATTTAGTTTGGTAAATGTTCATTCTTCACATGCTCAATGTCCAATACATCCTTCACGTGGCATGTCCAATACATGCAGAATTACATGGGAGAATAATCATTTAATGATTATTCTTCACAATACACACATGATTATGCACAGGGAGATGAGAAAAATAATGTGAATTTCGAACCTCATAGGTCATCTACGTGATTTTGAAGTATTTATATATTTGATTTTATGATATGTGATGTGTAACATATTGTACAAAAGACTTGATGTCTCCCATTAATTAAGTTTTAGCCATCAAAAAATAAAAATAGAACTATTAAATTATATTTTAATAATTATCAACACTTACACATATAAATTCATATAGTAATATAGCAAATTCATATGTCTTGATGTTTGATCAATATTTTCTTTTCACATAAGGTAGATAATTGATCATATAACAACCTCCAAAAGTTTCATTACAAATTTCTATGTATTTTTATTAGTTTCCATCATTTCCATTAGGATTTTCACTGGATCGATATTTCGTCAATATATTCAAATTTTGGAACGTCGATATATTCTCGATATCCAATATTTTACTCGTTGATTATATTAGATCCTTAAAAAATAGATTAACCGAAGTTTAATTTAAAAATATTGCATCAGACATTTATTTCTATCCGGGGACGCGACGAACCAAACACCAAGAACAGTGTGTAAAAAAAATGAAACAGCTATCTGGCAGTGACAGTTCGAAAACTTAGTACTCGTTCTAACCTCATGTCTGTCATTTGGTTTTGTTTTCTTCACCAAGGAAAATGTATGAATTTTTTGTCCTGGTTGAAATTCTGTCTGTGGATTTCATCTCTGCGGAGAAAATCTTACAAAGGAATCTCAATGCATTTATTGGAATTGTGATGGGAAAGCTGACAAAGCATTTTGAGCTGCCACACATAAGGTTTCTAGCTACAAATAATGTCCAATAAAAGTGAGGCTTATATGAATGCCAATCTTATAGCTAGCCTCCTTCTTACGTTACCATCAAAAGAGGAATACAATGCTATTTCCAGGCCAAAATCAGATCAAGTTTCTGGTTTTCTGTTTTCCTAGCTCAGTACAGTACCATTCACAACAATTGCCGAGTAAAAATCATAATGGAAGCTAGCTCTAAGTGAAAATACAAAATCATTTCACATATCAGAGTTGGTACCTAGGGAAAGTATGCATTATGATTACCCCATATATAATATTCATCTGGTTTTTTCTTACTTTGATCGAAGAAACCACCAGAGCCACATTAAACTTTGGGCTCACTGTAAAAGGTAAAACTAATCTAGAACAAAAGGAATACTGTCTGTGCTTAAATTTTGGGTCAGTGCATCTATAAGATGATGACTCTCTAGGGCTCACAGGCTTCAATAAGGCCAAGAAGACTGAGACCTAGTAAAGGAAGGTGGTGCCAATATATGTTAGCATTGCCCTAGCTTGTTTCTTTCTATAAAGGATTTGAGTTGTTCTGGATAAGATACAGGGTTTAATAATTTGTTAAGACATACTTTCGAGCTGTTAAGTATTTTCTAACAAGTCAAGGACCCAAACTAGCTCGGAGATGAATCGGAATTTTTTTTGTTGGGTTTTAAGAAAAGTTTTTGTGGAACATAAAATTGAACTATTCATATCACTTAACAGTCATTCGAGTATGATAGATTGTTTTCTTCTGTTTTGATTTTGAAAAATGCATGAAGTTTAAAACAGAAATATTAGGAAAAGCCTAAACTACAACAGGCATCTTTTCACATATATTAACAAAAGAGCTGCAGCTGGGAGCTTGTCTTAAGGCACACACCACCATTGAGCCACCAGTAAACCAATTATCCATCCAATCATGATCTTTCGAGGCAACCAAGAAGGTGGTGTCCCTCCGCCCAGGCCCAGCCACATCCGGCCGGTCCCCTACCCTTTCCTCCTCCCTCACCCTCCGCCACTTGGCCCCCCCCCCCCCCACCCCACCGGAAACAAACAAATTAAAAAAGCTTTTTTGGCCCGACCCGATACCCAATGAAATGTCACCAAAGTAAGTACCCGACAGAGGATGTCGTGTCTACTGTTGTTACTTCTTACACCATAACACACACAGATCACAAAAACTTTTCTGTGCAATTTAAATTCCTTAAAAATATGAGTGCTTAAACTGCCAATTATCGTAGAGAGCTCGATCGAAAACGCCTAGAAACGACTACCAAGAAAAGCTATTGTACGTCTATGGAGAGTGGGTTTCACATGAAGGTTGTGAATTCCGATTCTAGTTCTAACTATAAGCTCGGTAATTTCTGATTAAAGCTTATTATAGCGAACGTGGATGCCAACCAAACTCGCAAAACATTCTCGACCTCTGGTAGATTATAGGCCTAAGTCCTTGATAAGTCATAGCGTAATTATTGTGACCATTGGTGAATGTAAATTGGGAAACGCTAAAATGTTGTTTGACTAGTTGATCCTAATGTTGCTTGTTGTATTAAGATATTATTTGTCACGAGCAAATGTGACATGCATGACGGAAGAATTACGACTAAAATCTATATTTGTTAAGAACATTATATATGAATTGAGGGATATAACTAGCAAGATCAATGCATACATGGATCGATTAAGTTGATAAGAGTCTAGAGATATATATGATCTGTTCGACTCTAATTATCTCGACATCTTCTTTAGTTTGAAGAAATAAAACGTAACAAGAAGACCGTCAAGAATATTTCATATGTTTGTGAGATTTATGAGCACTAAAAACCCACTTATTACATCATTAGTACGACTGCATATATACGAAGACTATGAATCATTCGCTCTTTCTTGAAGTAGCCATTTTTCACTTGTGGTACTCAACTCTAATTACTCTATCATCACTAGGAGAGTAGGAGTCCAGGACCATCGTCACTTTTGGTGCTTTTAATTAAACTAGCATGCATCGAAAAAAACCACAATTAACGTACGATATTTCAGAAACAATGAATATACGACGCAGACACGTGGCTGATGTAGGAACGTTGATTGATCCGAGGGCCATCGTTTAGGTGCCGGCGATGTGGGGAACAAATAGCCGGAAGAGGTCAGATGCTTTTGTGGGGAAGTGGTGAAACTCCGTCAGTGGTGGTCTGGGGCTTGAGGCGTAAGGTGGGGACCATCTCTCTCTCCGTGGTCCTGTCTTACTGACACGTCATGCCATACTGGGTGGAATGATGACTCTGTCAGGTATGATGATGACGCATTTACGTCACCCACTTCTTTAGCCTTTTTTACTGGAGAGGGGAATTTTGTAGCTTTGTCGTCTCGTGTTACCCTCTGCTCTCTCGCACGTGTGAATATACGCTTAACAAAAGACGACGGAGACGAATATTGATTTGGGCTCTTCTTCAATCTGACCCATAACATCTCTTGGGCTTTGAGCAACTGCTGATCATGGCCCATAAATTAGAAATTAGAGGCCCAAGAGTGATTTGTTTTAGCCTATAGAGCTAGGCTACTCGGTCTCACCAGCTGGGATGGTAAACACATTTGACCCGTCAATAGGCAGCCATCTTCGGCTTTAACATCTATTGATGCCAGACTATAATCCAAAGATCAGTTCAGTAATATAAATTTAGCTCTAATGTAAAAGACAGAAAAGGACAAATAAAATAACAGGGACTGAGAGCAATGGAGCATTTTTATTTGTACCAGGAGGATCTGCTGTGGAATGAAAAGAGAGCTGTAATAGGGAACTTGGAAGAGGAGGAGGAAGCCATTTCTGGATTGTGTAAAATAACTTTCGTGACTATTCAGTTTAATAGGGGACTGGAAAAATGGTTGCACAAACCTTAGCCTGATAAAAGATTACACGTACGTACGTGATCATTTCTGCAGCTCAAAAGCACAGATTTCCGTTACATGCACAAACCCATCAAACACCAAACAACAGTTAAGACTGGAAGATTTTCAGAACTACATGCAGTCGACTATGTATCCAGCCTATCAAGTCGGCTTTTCGCATAAAGATCACTAAACACTCTTCACAAGATTATATTTACAAGGCTTATATATTCTGAAACTCATTAGCAATTTTGTCAAAAGCACAACACTTCCTACTCTGAACTGGTGTGAATTAAGTTAATAACGTCTTAGAGAATATACCATAATACAATAATACAGTATACAATGATACACAGTAGACACTCAGAAGGTACGAGAAAAAAGACTACTGCTAAGCTAACCTAGAGAAAATCCCTATATTAGCTCTCGAACATTGTAATTGAAATAAGAACAAAAGTAACCGAGGACATGCCAAGCGAGAATTAGGCGAGCACCAATACGGGTAAACTAAAGTAATGCTCACCTAAACTTACTAAAAGACTTATCCCTAGGAAGCCTTAGGGCCCTTGTTTGCCTCTACAACCATATCACCACCTCCTTCGCCTGTAGGAGGCGACTCCACAGTTGAGGCCACTGCCTCTAGATCCGCAGTTCCTTCCATTGTCATACGTCGTCCTTTAAGACGCCTTTTACATACCTTTGGTGAGCCAGAGACTACCGATGCTGCCTCTATCGAATCATCGGCCTCCGCCTTGTCCTTTGGCTTGTTCTTGGAGCCTACCATGCGGCCCCACTTCCTTTTGAGTGGCGAGACACGAATCCTACCATACTCGTCCGTTAGCGAGGTGGTGAGAGCTTGCATAAGTTGCACTCCTTCCTCAGGTAGCGTTGGTAGCAAGGGGCGTGCTTGACTTTGGTACACCTTCACCACTTTCTCAATTCCCAGCGGTTTATCTCCAGTACCCTTACGTTTGTTGCCCACGACCGGCCTGGATTCCTCTGTGAAATGAACCCCTGGGGTTGTCACCTCATGTGACTTGAAGGAGAAGGCGCCTAACTGTCTCGCCAACTCTGCCGCATTGATACCTGGAAAGGACAAAGTGAAGCCTGGAGCTTTCATGGATACTCCCTCACCTTCCTGCATAGGCAGTGACTCTTTCCTAGTCAAACTAGGAGAGGTGAGGGTAAGAGACGTATGTTGTGCTGCCCCTAGTACTCTTCGGGCTAGGCAACTCTAGCTTTTCCATAGCCTCTTCCGCCGCGGACATGTTTGGCGGTCCTCCACAAACCTTGTGCTCCAGTAAACCACAAACGCGACAATAACTGACGATGCGATCATACCAAAATCGCACCATTACAGTCACTCCATCAATCTCAAAAGCTTCTGGAGGGTATGCTTGTCTCACCGGCTTGGTGATTTCGTGCCAAATTCGAGCCCTGATCCTCTTCCCGCTCTTGATGCCCGATTCATCCAGACCTATTATCTAATTATCTCTCCTAGCTTAGAGTTGATGTTCCCTACAGTCGTTTGGGTTTGCAAACGTGGTGGGAGGCCGAACATCTCCACCCACACTGGGAGTCGAGTTAATTCCACCTTCTCCACGGCTCCAATTCCATCATACTCATTCAAAATCAGGTTCGATTTGCCATAGAACCATGGTCCATCATACATAATCTTTTTCCGTTCCTCTTCCTTATCAAAACAAAGGATGTATCTCTGTCCTTCATGTCAAATCGATAGTCGACGCTTCTGATCCCAAACTCCGGCGATAGTGCCTTTGAAAGCCTTCGGGTCAATCTCTTTCTTCATTGAAAATAGCCATTCAACGGCATAGTATTTCTTATTTCCAGCGTCGAAAGCGGTCTTCCCCTTCGCTGATATGACGAAGGCAACTGCAAAACGATGGTTGGAACCATCAGTCATGCTGCGCGAGATCTAAGTTGAGAAACCTAAAACTAAGGTTGCGCACAAGGTAGGTTTCTCGAGAGGGTTTCTCGCTCCTTTTGCTATGCTGTTAACAAATTATCAAAGTTTATGCTTTCTTTCTCTGTACAAAGACTTCGAGTGTGGTCAGCTTTGTTCTTTTCGTATTAGAAATTAACTCAATAAGTACAGTATTCCTATTTTCTATGTTTCATTAGATAACTTAATCTTCCCACTTGGGACCCAAATTAGATAACACAAGATCTCTTTCATCTACAATGATAGCAAAATCCCTTTGGCCCCCCGGTTCTTATTTGCTCTAGCTAGAACATTGATAAAAACTCTGCACTTGGCCTTGCAACTTGTGCAAGTTGTGATAAAAATAGGCCAACTTTTTGGTGTTGATCCTCCTACACTCGCTAATCAACAAATAAAAGAAAGAAAAGATATGTTCCATTTGCTTAGATCCAATTCACATAAACACCCCATCTTTCTACCAATCATTTGCTTCCATTCTAAGGTCATGTCCTCGCTCATCTCCCATGTTTACTTGCACCAAACTACCCTCCAAGAAATACACTAATCATCTCCCATCTCTTAACATATATCCTAGCTGCAATCAGACACAAGGGCCACTTTGGTCAGTTCAAAACAAAGGCCAAGTTTGTGTTTTTCCGAGTTTCTTCTCCAAACTGAAGCTGATAAACACTTGATAGCTTTTATCTATGCTCTTTTCAGTTATAAGCTGCTACAATATCCACAGATTCACAGCGGATCCGGTTTCTGCAGTTGTTACAGTTCATAAGGTGAGTTGTGTTTCTTTCATGAATTCCCAGTTGAATATAATAAAGTTAGGATTTTGATTGTAGGTTGATTAGAAAGAGTGGAACTTTGTATGTGATATGACAGATATGATTGAATTGGCATTCATGGATCGGTTGGGTTTTTAGGCACCTTCAATACTGGAAATGCTAGAATCATTTTTTGGGTTGCTTCTTAATCTGTCTGTAATCATTTTTTGGCCTGACCATCGTCCACCTCGCTCATTTTCTGGAAAGTTAACTCCTCCTCCTCCTATTCTCTTCTTTTCAATTTTGATTTCATTATCAGCTGAGCTGAGGAAGAATGAAACAAAGACCAGTTAAATTTTTTTCATATGTATACTTATTGATATGCCAAAATTTAAAACCTAAACCCAAAGATCCATAAGGATACTTTCACCTAAACACAGTAACAGAAAAAATCAATATAGGTTCTGTACTCTTTGACAAAGGAGTTAATAAGATAACTGATTAAGATATCTGACAATGCCTATTTAGTGTATCAAATTCAGTACAAAGAAGATATCTGACCCACTTTTGAGTTGTCTGTCTGTACAAAGAAGATATCTTGTTTCAGTTGTTTATATCTGCTTAATATCTTCATCACTTGATCCATACACTGAGATAATCTCTAATCATATTATTATGTTTCTAAGTACTTTTCAGATGTTCGGTTATTGATATATTTTCAAGATGATTTTTGGATTTTGTTCTTGATCAAACCTATGTGAGTTTGCAAATGTCTAATTTCTCTGTGTTTATTGTAAATCTATGTGGATTAACTGACTTCATTTATTTCAATTTTCAGTTGAACCAGTTTGAAAGTGTGTTCTTTTAGTTGTTTGAAGCATGAACCTTGTTCGCGCATATGGACAAAGCTTTACAAACCAAGTGTTGCAGACTTGGTGATCAAAATACCTGTGACATTGTTATATGCTTGAATGACAGAGATGGAAGATACCAACAGTTTTACTCCCACTCTTTTGTTCTCATAAAAAGGAGCAAGTACTTTGCCGAACGATTGTCTAATCCAGACCCTAGTAATTCCATTAGTGTTCATTGCTCTGACGTCAACTATGATCACCATGTCAATCTGTTGAGGCTGCTCTATCTTCCAACAGAGTTAATTTTGGACTCATTAGACTCGGTTAAGTCTGCTGTTGGTATTCTTCAGTCAGCAGTTGCCTTCAAGTGTGACGAGATTGTCCGTTGCTGCATCCAGTACTTGGAGGCTGTTCCTTGGGAGGAGAAGGAAGAAGAGCACATCTTAAAAGCAGTATCGAAATTGGGTCTGATAGCTATGCCCATTATAGCTAGGATCCAACCTGTTGATTTGGCTGCCACCAAAACTGTTTTCATCTCAGCAATTCGTGTTGCCACATCCATTGTTGGACAATGTCCTCCATTTGGTAGTGAACTTAAAAGTTCTGCCCAGGAACAAGTTGAATACATGTTAGGAGAGGACGACGATACACCGTTGATCACAGCAGATGATGAAGTCAGATTGGTGGTAAGAACAGGTCTTTCGCATATTTGTTCATCGTTTGAAAAAGATTTGTCTTCCTTACTTTTGGAGCCTGACCTTGCATCGGAGACAGCAGATGAGAAAATTATGCATAGTTTATCTGATCTTGAATGGATCTGTCACATACTTAGTAGGATGGATTTGATGAAAGACTTTGTTTCCAACTGGGCCGAAAGCTCCAGTAATGTTATAGGAGTAATCGAGGACAAGAAACTTGATTCATTTATGTGGGGTTTGAAGATTAAGCTCATAGAAGTGACTGCTAAAGTTTTGGAAGCAGTCGGCTATGGTAATGTCATTCTTCCAGCTCCAGTTCGCCTGACATTACTGAAGTCGTGGCTCCCATATATAAGGAAGATGAAACCGCTGTTGGACTCCAAGGGCCTTGAGGACACGAGTTTCCTGTTTAAGATGAATGAGGACTTGTGCCAGACCATCGAAGGAGCCATAGTGACGTTGGTACTGGCATTACCATCAAATGATCAAGCCGAAATTTTGGCAGACTGGATGAGAGCCGAGCAGGTTCGGTATCCGGACTTGAGTGAGGCTTTCGAGGTCTGGTGTTTCCGAACAAAGTCTGCAAAGAGAAGATTAGTGGAGGGTTTGGAAGGGGATGGCAATGCCACACTAACCCTCTGATAGTTTTTGTTTCTCATGTTGTAAAAGTGTTTAATTTCAGTGTAAGCACATTATCAAACAGGTTCTCTTTGACATATTTAAGCTCATTTTAAATGATTCAGCTTCATTTCTATGTAGTTTCCCATTATGATTCTCTATGGGACTGTTTATGGTCCCACTAGCTCGAGAAGTCATCAACGACCGTCCAAAAGTCTATGTCGATCACCTTCCATCAAAACAAAAAAGGAGAAAAGGAAATCCCCCAAAACCCGATTCGGAATCCGCCATCTGCGAAATTACAAACACAAATCTCTCTGCGGAGTTTTCTTCACCGTCGGAGATGACGTGCATCTCATCGTCATCGTCATCGTCATCGTCGCTGCTCTCAATCTTCGTCTCGTAAGCGCTCTCTCTCTCTCTCGTCTCCGCCGCAGAAGACCGAATCGAATCGTAGAAGAAATAAAAGGCGATTGTCTTCGTCGGTGGAGATGTACGTGACGGCGGTGCGACCGACGGATCTGAATCGGAACACGGAATGGTTCACGTACCCTGGGGTTTGGACGACCTACATTCTCATCGTCTTCTTCTCCTGGCTCGTCGTTCTCAGCCTCTTCGCTTGCTCGCCTGGCATGGCCTGGACCATCGTCCACCTCGCTCATTTTCTCGTGAGCTAACTCCTCATATTCTCGTCTTTTCAATTTTTATTTTATTTTCCTAAACCCTTAGGTAGGTTTGTGTTGGTCAAAATTGAGGTGATTGTGAATCTAAATTCGTTAAGTTTTTCGTGGAAATGATATGATGATGGTTTTGAATTGAATACAATAGATTACTTGTGGAATTTCATAATCTCTGTGCTGTAAAACACGAAACGTGTTGATTCAAGCTGTGGTGGCTGATATGGAATATGAGGGAAATCGACCATTTAGAATTGGTTAATAGAATCCGAAGAAACTTGTCTCTTTTTTTTTTGGGTAAGCAGCTGAGCTGAAGAAGAATTTAAGTTTGTGAAACAAAGACTAGTTATAATGTTTCTATGTGTATTTCTTGATATGCCAACATGTAGAGTAGCACTCCGCGTATTGAGGTTTTGTATAATTTAAGCTGCGTTGGTGTTAAAGGCTGGATTATGAGTAGTTGCTGTTGACTCTGTGTAGAAGTGGACGTGTTTTGGCGTAAAGTAAGTTAAAAAGCTGATGTAATGGTGGAGATTATCACTCGATTGAGTAATGATCTTTATGCACTATACTATATCTGTATAGAAGAGTTGGTGACTGACAAGTTTCAGCTGAAACTACTCGCTAGCTAATCATGACATCTGTTCTGATTTGTCGTTACGTTTTGTATTCAGATTACATACCATTTCTTTCACTGGAAGAAGGGAACACCTTTTGCTGATGACCAAGGTATCTACAATGCTCTTACTTGGTGGGAGCAGATAGACAATGGCAATCAGCTCACTCGAAACAGAAAGTTTCTGACTGTGGTGCCTGTTGTTTTGTAAGTACTTTTAGCTTTTCTGTATATGTTGCATGTACTTTAACATCGCTTATATATTTTGCAAGAACTTCAAACTTTCAGAGATTGGTTTTAGAAAATGTACATGACACTTGTGATACAGAGGAGAATTTAGTTGCCATTTGCATTCGCTCCCCTCCATAGAACTATGGAATGAAGTGTTGGAGCATTTAATATCTCTTTCATAAGAATTGAACATTGCCAATGGCCTCACTCATACACATTTGACTACCTAGTGAAACAAATGACAAAAGCATTATTCAATCAATAACTACTTGTTGTGCAGCATTTGTGCTCGTTTGAGTATTTGTTCAAAAGAACGAATGAAATCAGATATTAGACAAGAATGATAGTGACATGATAAAACTGCTATTGCACATGCTTCTCCTGTTATATAGACTCAATGCTTAACTTAATCATTCATGATATGGCAGGTATTTGATCGCGTCACATACAACAGACTATCAAAATCCAATGTTGTTCTTCAACACGCTAGCAGTTTTTGTGCTGGTAGTGGCCAAGTTCCCGAACATGCACAAAGTTCGTATATTTGGAATCAATGGTGATCTTTGATATCCAAAAGAACAAGGTTGAATTCAGTTTCTGGGTCTAGTTTATATCGGCAATCAAATCTGATGGTATATCCCTGTTGATATTTGGAATCAAATCTGATGGTATATCCCTGACTGGGAAGCTGTTCAATACATTAATCTCGTTATGATTCTGAGCTTCAATGCCAATTCGTGCTATTAATATCTTTTTCTTCAGAGTTTTTCTTTTCTTTTCAGATTTAGTTCCCATGATAAGGTATTAAGGAAGAAATTTTGTTTAAATTTTTTTCATAAAGAATCAGTTGTTACTTGAGGAAATGATCATGTTACAACATTATTGGTTAGAAACTCCACTAGATTGGTGAAGTTGTATTCTACCATGTGGAATTGCAATTGCTCATTGTCAAACACAAAATGGATAGGTCGGTCGATGCGATTTAAGTTCTGAGCTTTCAACTAAAGACGGAAAAGGGATTGTGATAATTTTGTGTCTTGTGGATAGGCCTTTTTACTTAAGGGAGCAACCTAAGCACTAAACCTCAACGAGAAGAAGCCAAAGACCAAACAAGAGGCCCGGCAACCACCATTAAGACCCAGTTTCTATTCATTGAGAACTTTCTCAAGCGAGACCCTTTAATTTTCTACATATAGCTGGAACGGCCAGCAGGTTCCTCAAGGCTGTGCTTCATTCTTGGCGTTCAAGGAATATGTCTTGTCATTTTCAGTTTGGACCAATGTACTATGAGGGATCCCAATTCCATAACCGTCCTCGTGCTACACAATTATGAGGTTCTTGACGTGCCCAAATACGTCAAATTATGCAGAAAGTGGCTTACAGCAAGAAACCAAATAGTAGAAGGAGAAGAAGGAAAAACTGAATTTAAAAACCGGATGTATCAACTTACTCAAGTAGTGGGGCGTATTATTCTCTCTTTAGCACACTCACCGAGGGGAATGTTTTTGTGGGTCCCAGCGAGGGTGTTTTGTCAGATCTTTCTCTCATCGGTTTCTCTCTCTCTCATTTCAGTGACTTGGAAAAGAGAAGGTGTGGCATGGAAGCAATGATCATTTCCCGGCAAGATTACAAAGGGGGTCGACGACATTGTTCGTGAATCAGTCTTCGAAACTGTTTGAATTGGATGATGAACGTATTGGTTAGGCGAGAGAAAGCTGAGAAATTTTTGGTCTCGATCAGGAAGTCTGATCACCAAGTACGTAGTACGTAGCAGTAGAGCAAACCTAACGATGTTCCGACTCTAAAGAAGATTCAATACTCGAGAGCATTATAGAACATGTAGCTAAAGTATGGTAATTAAGAGTTGTTTATACGAAGTCATGTGGGAGGTTCTGAGTTCCTTACCTGGATTTCACTCTGTTAAAGTATTCATGCATATCTCTCTAGCTAGCTAGCTCAGTGTAATTTGCTGGGAAGAATCTCTGTCCTGAGTAATAAGACCTTAAGCTAAAGAACATAATACAGAGCAGAGATGATGAAGATAGGCTTATCATAAGCATGCAGAAGATGCAGACATCATAGATTATACATAATATATATAATATTTATTGCTTGTACCAATTAATTAAGCCAACCAACCAACCAATGACACAAAATTACAGTGGACTGCCCTTGACTTTCTCTTAGTGATAAAATAGCTAGAGAGAAGGAAGATCAAATACATGAAATGAAGAACATTATGCAAGAACAATGCATGCTTCTCTTCTCGATCAAATTGCTACATACCCTTAAAAAATTCTGGGCCACTGCTCTTCTTTGATCATCATTGCTAGCTTCTAGTATATATCCTCGATCATAGAGTGGTAGTAGCTAGTGGTAGAAGTAGTAGTGAAAGTTACCCTTAATTTTTTGAAGCCAAACTAAAATAGACTCCAAAAGATCGACCGCCCACCATAATTTTAATTAACCAAGACAAAGTAGAAATCCAAAGTGATATTAATTAAGAAAACCCTCCATGTATCCTATGATCTGTTAGTACTTAGTACTCATGAACTCAGAAATCCAAACAAGCTACTCACGTACCCACCACCATGAAAGAAGAAGACTAATTACTCAATAAATATAGAGATTAAGATCAGAAAGAATTCTGAACTTAGTTACCATGATCCTCCTCCCAACATTCCAGTCCAATAACCAGTAGAGTCTCCACCATGATGAAGCTCCTTGTCGTTCTGCTGATGATGATCCATTCCATCACTGCCTGAAACTTGTTTCAAATCCTCAAAGGGAAACAAAAGTCTCCCACTGTTTTCTTGAACATGATGATGACCTTGTATAGCAGTCCCATACCCACTTCCAAGACCCTCAAGAGAGAAATTAAGAGTTGGCTTGATCATCAGTTCACTCATGGGAAACCCAGATGTGTATTGGTTTGAGGGATCTGAAGAATTAGGTAATAATGGCATGGGCATGAAGGAATTCAAACCCCTTGAAGTCAAACCAGTGAGAAGCTCCAAAGCTGAGAGGTGAGTTGTTGTTGTTGTTGTAGTAGTGCTAGTGCTTGAAGAGTTGTGGTTTTTGTCACTGTTTTGATCAATGTTGGGGATTTGATGATGATGTGGGAATACTTGACTGGAAGGAAACCCCAAGTTTAGATCTTGGCCTTGGCTGTTGCCTTGTTGGGATTGTATCAAATCAGGAAGCCTCTTTGAATTGTTGTTAGAAAGATTAGAACTTGTTGTTGTGGAGTTGGAGGAGGAAGATGATGATCTCTTGTTCTTCCTTGAGCCACCGCCAACAGGGATGTTTCTGAGGGACCCACCATCAGTCCAGTACCTTCTACAGGTCTTGCAGAAGTACCTGGGCTGTGTGAGGCTGTAATTGTTGTAGTAGCAGAACTTGGTGTTGGTGGAGTTGCACCTGGGACAGTTTAGGGCTGCTTCTTTATGTGGCCTTACGAGTTTCCTCTCAAGATCGTTAGCTGCTGCTGAATTCGAAGAGGGCTTAGGGCATGTGTTTGTCACTATCTCCTGTATTGGTTTCACCACAATTCCCTACAAAATTGAACACCAAAATCTCAGATCAACCCAACAAACTATTCAGTTATAGTACTACAACTGCAGAAGAATACTACTGGGAATTTAAAGAGGGTAGGACTTAGGAGACGGACAAAGAAGAAGAAAACAAAGGCGGAGCTGCTTTTCATTACGCTTTTGAAATTTTTATCAGACAACAAAAAAGAAAGTCTTTTTCCTTTATCACCTAAGCAAAAGATAAAGTGAAACAAACATATATGTCTGCTGAAGAACTGATAGAAACAATGAAATCCAATTTCCAGTGTGTGGGGGGGGCTTGATCAACAACCTCATCAATCATCATCCTCACACGGAAAAAGCCATTTTATTTTACATTAATTAAAGAACACAAAGCTAGGAGGTAAGAACACAATTAAGAAGAAGACGAGGGAGAAGGTTTGGTGATTCTCTGTGTGCTGTACCTGTGGCCATTGAGCAGTGTCCATGGCTGAAAGCAAAGCAAAGGTCGAGGAAGAAGCTGTTGTCCTCAAAAACAGAGAAAAACCACTATTCTTGAAACTGGGTAAGCAAGCTGAGAAAAAAGAATGTTTATGAGAGGGTTTGCGTGGACGTTCTTGTGTGTATGTATGGCCCTCGCCTTATGTGTTGTTGGGTATATGAGAAGGCTAGGAGAGAGACAAGAAGAGAGAGAGAGAGAGTGAGAGCTCTTATAATATGTATAGTAATATTCTTTCATTTCCACAGTTAAATATTCTGCACAGAATATTTGTCTGCAGATTTAGTAATTTAATATGTTTCATTCAAATTCATCTTTTCATACTATTGCGATCATCTCCAGAAAACACAGCCAAAACAGATTTTTTCTCATTCTCCACTCAATCAGTTATCTACCCCACTACCCAAAGCTAATTACCTCCTTAAAAAACTTTACAGAGAATTTTTAGTATGATTTATCATCTTTAATTTTTAATATGTTTTGCTACATTTGAATCTTATTTAAACATTTAACATAATGTGTAATAAATAATATTTTACTTTTTCACATGCATACAAAATTCAAACAAGAGAATATTCATATTACTACGTGCAGTCCTTCGACTCACAAATCACTGATGAAGTGATCGACTTATTGTATTCGCATGTAATCAGTATATGTCATTAATTACGTACTAAATAATGCATGATCAACTGTATATGAATAAAAAAATTATAATTGTTTGAAAAATAACTTAAGTGAGCTATTATTTCGACTCCGGCCAGTGTGATTAATTATATTCGTGAATTAATGTTGTTCTACGACAACAATTTTGAATCCCAACATATTATCATGAAATTAGAGTTGTAGTCATTAATTTTCCTTTGGGCGGGTACATAACCACAAGAAAAATATCTGAGCTATAAGAACATAAAATGATATATTATCAATATATATCATTTGTCATAAAATAAGATAGAAGACTAAATTGACTTGCCCTAAAGATCAATCATGTTTGATAGCAAGCATGTCCACTAGCTAGCTAGCTAGTGGATGTCCAGAACAAAAAAGACAAGCTAAGCCTGCACAACAACCTAATCAAGTAATCAACTGATCGAGTAGTGTTTTGTTTTTTCGAATAGTTGGTGTTACATAACTACTCTAGGGATATTGATCGATATCTGGATCCATATAGTCATATACGTATCAATGTGTTTGGTTCAAAATGAAAACCAAACCGGCCAACTTTGGTTGGAATAGGTAGAAGCCAAGGAGCTAGCCAACCATTTGAACATGTCCAACAGGGTACGTGAATATATTTGGAGGTCGATGATGAATGATACTTAGCTCATTAAGCTATCTACTACCATATAAATTAAGCATACATCACTTCGATCCTCACTTTGAAGCAGCCAGACTCCAATAATGCTCTCCCTCGATCGCCTCTATACCTCTAAGCTATGATCGATCATTATATTGCAAGCCATTTATGCATGAAGCGTCTGAACTGACTCAGCATTCAATCCACGAGATCAACTGGGCAAAGTCCTGCTACTAGTGATAATTGCCACATGGGTCTTACCAGGACCATTTATGTAGCTCGATGAATGGAGGTGAAGATCAATCGATATAGAGACTCTAATTAACTAAAAAAATTGACGGAACTACGTACTATAATTAATATATGTAATGGTAATTATAATCTATGTGGACGCATTTGACCATAATATTATTAGTAGGTTTGGGATTAATGTGAAGACAATTGGATCGACCTTCACTTTTAATTTTATGGAAATATTGCTTAATTAACTTTTGATTTTCTTATGTATAGTCATTCTCTTGTATATTTGGGATGAATTTGAAACAGAGATGAATGGTATTTGCTATATCTGGATGAATGGAAGGCACGGAAAGGGACGTGACTGAACGAGGAATTGAATTTGTATCCTCTTCAACGCCGACTTTACAAAATTGAATCTCTTTCAAAAACTCACTCTAGGCCTAAATTTGACTAACTAAACTTGAAGGTTTAATGAAGGAAACAACTCGATAAAATCCTACGTACGTCCAACTACTTCGAATTAATTGGGGTATAATTATTAGGTTAAGGTACAACTATGATATATATATATATATATGCAGCTAATGATCGAGCTAATTGAGCTGGGATGCATAGATACGACTTTTGACACGTACATGGAATTACGAAGTCTAAAAGTTCATGGCATATATTAAGGTCAGAAGATCACTCATTATCCTTAGTATTTGACAGATCGAATGAGTGAAAGACTATAAAAATGAAATTCTCTTATGCCAAGCATGTATGAGGTATGAATAATTATGTTGATCTGCGTCCTGTTTTCAGTTCAGTTGATTCAACTTAACCTAATTAGTTTTGTCATGGAAAGTGGTGAAAACCTAGAAAGTAAAATGGCTGTCATGTTAGCTATTCTAAAACTTGTTTTCGTTTTAAGCAGTTCTACCTATGACTAGTCGGCAATATTATGTAATATGTATCTTACATAAATTTACGTATTTGAAATATTTTATGTTTTTAATGTTACATATATATAACAAAATATGTATCGACAATATCGTTAAATAAATTATTAAATAATTTTCGATTAAGTTGAAATTTTGTAAATGCGATGGATATCAACGGATTGATTGAGTTACGTTGTTAATTTTTCATAAAATACTTTCACCGCAGTTCTACGCAAATGTGTGATAGAATAATAAAACTTGATGTAACTTGCAACGAAATTAACCTTCCCTTAACCATTCACATGCACTATCACGCGTAGTAGTTTGATCTGAGTTGTTTCACTTTGTGGCTCAAGATTCCAATCTAAGTCTCTGTGCTGGTCAACTCAAGGAGTGACAGGTGTGACGTGCACTGAGAGCTAAGCTCCTGGGCATTAAACTCACTCGAATTGGAGCGGAATGGTTTCAGATTGAGCGTGGTTTCCTCCTCCCCTCCTCCTTGTAGCGGCGAGAGATCAGCTGTCCCAACTTTTTCTGTCCCAATTCCGTCACTTAGTTCTAAATTGTGACACCTGTCTTCTTACTTAACCCTGTTAGGTTATTTCAATATTAACTTAATATTTCAATATTATCTTATTAATCTCTTCTAATAAAATTACGAATAATTACTGTTCATCTTCTTCTCTCTCTATATTTATTCATCTTCTAATAAAATTACGACTAATTTTTCCAGTTTTTTTCCAGCCAGTATGTATTGTACATTTCTTTTGGGATTTTGGCTCCCAAGAACTAGCTAGTCGTAGACACCCAAGTTTTCATCTTCCAAACTGAAAGATTGAACTTCCATAACCAACCCCAATATCACTTAATTAAACCCAGCCAACAATTTCCCAACATGAATGATGTAAACATCTAACATAAATTCAATCCCCCTGCATGACTAATCTGCCAAAATCAGTAATAACATAGAGACATAGTTGTGGGAAAATATTATTGTGAATATTTTTTTGTAATTAGAATTAAAGTTGTATAGATGTGATAGAAATGTAAATATTCTTTCTTATTAAGATATCACTTATACATCTTTATTAACCTCAAAATTTGGATGAATAAAACCATTAAATTTTCTCTGAAACCTTTTTCTACTTGGTACAGACCATTAATCCATCCCCTTAACATGTTATGTCTACTGGTGATGGCTTTCCATCTCTTGTTATTGGTGAAGATTTTGTCAAGATATCTTATAATCTGTCAATTGATTATGTTCTTATTGTTCTCTCTCTTGCCTATAACATTCTATCTGTTAGTCAGATAACTGCAGCGCTTGGATGTTCTGTCATTTTTTATCCAGATTTTTGTATCTTTCAAGGTCTTGTGACTAGAAAAATTCTTAGTTATGGTGTTTGAATGGGGAAATTATATTATCTTGATTTGACAAGCAGTAGAGCACAACAATTGAAATCATCGGGATAGGCGAATAATACCACCAGTTTCGATAAAGCTAAGGAAGATGTGTAATTATGATACCGTCGTCTTGGTCATTTGAATTTTCAATATCTGCAAAAGTTTTAACCTCGACTTTTTTCACGTGTGAATACCTCAGAATTTCAGTGTGAAACATGTGGATTTTCCAAGAGTCACCGTAGTACTTATTCGCCAAGTTTATTCAAATGTTTTGTCACTTTTATGAAATTCACTATGATGTTTGGGGTCCTGCACAAGTTTCTACCCACTCTGACTTTCGATATTTTGTTATTTTTATTGATGAATGTACTAGGATGACGTGGGTCTCCTTAATGAAGCATAAGAATGAAGTGTATTCCAGATTCACTGAATTTCATGCGATGGTGGCAACCCAGTATCAATAATAAATTCGGATATTTCAATCTGACAATGGTGGCGAATATGTGAATGGTGAGATGTCTGCATTCTTGATCTCTCATGGAAACCGACACCAGACTTCAATTGCATATACTCCTCAACAAAATAGGTTAGCTGAAAGGAAGAATAGACAGATAATGGAAGTTGTTCGGGCATCTCTCTTTGGCATGAATGTGAAACCGAACTTATGGGGAGAACTTGTTCGTTCTGCTGCATACTTGATCAATCGCACTCCTTCCTGTGTGATTGACTTTCAAAATCCTTATCAAAAGTTGCATCAGTTGCTGAATGTGTCATCCTTGCCGAATTTGGAGCCAAGAGTTTTTGGGTGTACTGTGTATGTTCATATCAACAAACAACTTAGAGGCAAGCTTGATCCATGTGTTGTGAAGTGAATTTTTGTTGGGTACGATGACTTCCAAAAAGGTTATTGTTGTTATGACCTGCTCCATAACAAGATGCAAGTTTCATTGGATGTCTTCTTTAGTGAATTCGAACCATATTACTCAGGGGGGAGATTTAGATTTTCCCTTCAGGGGGAGAGAAGTTTATGTGAAATAAATCCTCTGAACATACTAGAATTTGAAGAATTAGAGAAGTTGGAAACAAGCTTTGAAGTTGCTGAAAATTCTAGAAATTCAAAAGATAACCCGAGAGCCTCCTTCGATGGATCGAAGGAAACTCTCGATCCATCCAAATCTTCACAAAGAACGAACCCGGGAACATCCTTCGATCCATCGAAGAGTATTCTCGATACATCGAAGCTTGCACCTGAAATGGACCCAAGAGACACCTTCGATGGATCAAAGGTTTTTTTCGATCCATCGAAGACTAGACCTGAAGCTGAAGCGTCACAAGCAGTTCAACCTTCTTCTGAAGTTGTATCTCATGAAGTCCACCTTCTACTCCATCAACCAAAGAGTCTTCTCAGAATGTCCCACATGAGGTATGTACTGATAACATTGAATCAGACAATGTAGAGGTTGCTCCAAGGAGATCTCAATGAGAAACAAAGGGGGTTTCAAAGAAGCAATATGAGCCAACTATGGAAGCCAAAGACAAATATCCTATTGTTGCCTTTGTATCTCACCATAGGTTGTTTGGAGCACATGAACTTGTTGTTAGTCAATTATCTACAGTATTTATTCTCAGTAAAGTACTGGATGCCTTGGAGGATGCAAAATGGAAGCAGACTATGAATGAAGAACTGAAGGCTTTATTAAAAAAAAAAAGGAACGTGTGAGCTTGTTCTTGCCCCACCTGGAAAGAAGACAGTTAGATGTAGATTGGTATATGCAGTGAAGCTGAAGACAAATGGAAATATTGATTGGTATAAAGTTCGTCTAGTTACAAAAGGCTACACTCAATGATATGGAGTAGATTATCAAGATACATTCGCCCCAATCTTATGCATCCTTATAGCTTTAGCAGCTAGACACGACTGGTCATTGCACCAATTTGATGTGAAGAATGCTTTCTTGAATGGAGATTTGGAGGAAGAGGTGTACATGGATATTCCTCCAGATGTTAATTGTAAGCCATGTGACGTTGAGAAAGTTTGCAGATTGAAGAAATCATTGTATGGATTGAAGCAATCTCCTAGAGCTTGGTTTGAGAGATTTTCTGGAGCCATGAAGAAGCTAGTTTGGATATCGATAGGGCAACTATGATCATACATTGTTCATTAAATGCAAGGGTGATAAGATTACTGCTTTGATTGTATATGTGGATGATATGGTTGTTACAGGTGATGATCTTGTTGATATGGAAGATTTGAAGAAGCGTTTGTCCCAAGAGTTTGAGATGAAAGACTTGGGTCCGTTGAAGTATTTCTTGGGGATTGAAGTTGCAAGATCTAAGTTGGGAATTACCTTGTTACAACAAAAGTATGTGCTTGATCTTCTTGCTGAAACATGAATGCTGGATTGTAAACCTGCTAATACTCCTACTGAGATGAATCATAAGTTGGAGTTGTGTCTTGGTCAAGTTCCAACAAACAATGGCAGGTACCAGAGGTTATTAGGAAGATTGATCTATTTGTCACACACTAGGCCTAATATTGCATATGTTGTAAGTGTTGTGAGTCAGTTCATGTATGATCCAAGTGAATAACATATGGATGTTGTGATATGCATTCTCAGATATTTGAAGTCTGCACCTAGTAAATGGCTACTATTTTCAAAAGAATGTGAGTTTGGAGTTACAGGTTATTCTGATACAGATTGGGCAGGAGATAAGACTAATAGAGCATCCACTTCTGGTTATTTCACCTTTATTGGTGGAAGTTTAGTAACATGGCGTAGTAAAAAATAAAATGTGATTGCCCGTTCCAGTGCTGAAACTGAATACCGAGGAATGACAAATGAAGTGTGTGAATTGTTATGGATTCGAAATATATTGAAGGAATTGGGTTTCAAGCTCCATAAGGTCATGGATCTGCATTGTGACAACACTGCTGTAATTAAAATTGCTTATAATCCTATACTACATGATCAAACCAATCATATTGAGATTGATAGACATTTTATCAGGGATCATCTTCATAAGAAGAATATACATTTTCCCTTTGTAACTTCTGAAAAATAATTGGTGGATGTACTCACAAAGAGATTGTCACACTATACATTTGCATGATGGATTGACAAGTTGGGCATGATTGACATCTATGCACCAACTTGAGGGGGAGTGTTGGAAAATATTATTGTGAATATTCTTTTGTAATTAGAATTAAAGATGTATAGATGTGATAGAAATATAAATTTTATTTTCTATTAGGATACCACTAGTACATCTTTATTAACCCTAAATTTAAAATGAATGAAATCATTAAATTCTCTCTGAAATTTTTTTCTACTCAAGTCGAAACAGGAGCCAGCACGTCGACTCCCCGACCAGTTATTTATCTTCCTTACATTTTTTCTATGCGGTTTTCTTTCTATGCCAGGTTACTAGAGCAAACAAAAATCTACTACCAGCCCTCTTTTTTTTTAAGAACACGAAGTAATTAATTGGTAGAAGCATATGGCAGTATAATATTCAAGGATTAGGAGTGGAATGGAAGCTAAAGGAAAACCAAGAGAGGATCATTGAAGAACGAAGGCGAAGGAAGTTCAGATCTAAACTGAAGAACAAAAGATTGGAAGTTAGGAAGAGCTCCCATCGTGGAGCGGGAGCGGGATGGTCTTTCAGTTATTGATCAGTTTGTTGGGTTTCTCTTTCTTTTAATTGAGTGGCAATATAGTTTTGTAGAGATGAAATGGATTGAAGAAGGAGGTGTGTTCATGCTTTTCTTTGTTTTTGATATTCAGTTTAAATGAACGAGATTATTTTTCCAGAAAAAGAAAACAAGTAACAGTGTTAATGTATCGTTATGTAGAGAAACAAGTGTCAAGTTTTTAGGGACGGGACAGGTTTGGTATAGGATTTCGGGACAGCTGATATCGTCCCCCTCGTAGCTAAAGTTGCAATCATGGACCTTGACCGGTATGATCGAAATGGGTCCTCGCCGTTTCTCCGCCCCCATTCATCAACCGCCGTAGGGCCTTCCCCATCTCCATCTCATCTCATCTTATATACCTTTCTTTAGGGACACAACTCCGATTACATTATTAACGTACACACGTACCTAATCCCGCCTATAGTTTTCGAACTCAAATAGAAATACATGCTATTGCTACCTAGTCGTCGTTCAATGCAGCCATCAATACTAAGCTTTGTCTCCGGCCACATCTGTTACAACGAAAGAACGGCGTGGCACACTAGTGTCTTTGAGTTGACAAATATGACCAAATGTAAGTGATGTACACATTACATAAAATAGCGTCCATAAACTTAGTTTTCTCACTCTCAAAGGTTGTAATGCGTACCTCAACTCAATTTTTGTATTATATTTAAAATACGGATCATTTCATGTCGGAAGTTGATTGCAAAATTATTGGTTAGTAACTTACCATTAATTACCATCGAGACTGTAGTATCTGGTTTGTTCTAGACATTCCAAAGAAATAAGTGGCTCTCTGTAGTTTAAAGTTTATTTTATTTTAAAGAACATAGCTCTCAAGTGAGTGCCGAAGGCCAGACCGCCAGAAGGTTGAAGATCCAAACTAAATAGATCTTCTGTGGCAAGCAGTACAATACTACTACTGTAACTGCAACCCTGCGAAAACGGCGGCGGATAGAAGCCGTCCGATGTGGGGTTTGAAAGACACCTCCCACGTGTGAACAATGAGAGCCACCAAAGCCAGCCACCCGTTGGAAATTCTTCCGATCGAGGATTGGGCGGTGCTGGTGGATTGGTGGTGGTGGAGAATTGGGCCCCACAGCGCGTGCCCGGTTAACAATTTGGACTAAGACTAAACCCCACCGATCAAGGAAGGAATCGCCCTAGGACGATGACGTCACATGAGCGGCTTTGACGTGGACCGCAGGTGATAAGTGCGCCAAACACGTCACCTTCTCGAGGATGATTCCAAACCGTCCGATCCTTTCATTGGGTTGCAATATTTGCATGTACACGTCGAACATTTGCACCGGTGGGGCCGACACAGAAGAATACGGGCAAAATGTATCGGTGGATGCAGAGCAAGAGCAAGAATCAATTGTTCCTCCTTTTGTTCGAGCAATTAATCGAGTAAATCCTCCTTTTGTTTGGACAAAACAAAATTCAGACAACTTCAACATTTAATCGAGTAAACCACTGATCGGTGCACATGCTCTAAGTAAACAACTTACACAACCTAGTAACATAACCTTAGCCAAAAAAAAAACTTAGTAGCATAACTTTGTGGCACAAAAAAAAAATTATGTATATGAAATGATTACTTATTTTTATTATATTTGACACTTTAATTATTCTACTTTTTAAAATATCACTTTAGTCATTCAACTTTGACTCTGTATATCATTTTAGTCAGTCCGTCAATTTTATACATTAAAGTTTTGATATGTGAGAGGTAAATATGTATTTTTATCCCAAACTTCTTATTATTTACAAAAGTGTCATTATCACAAATTTCTTTTAAAATAACGAATTTACCACTGACGAATCCTTGTTTTCCTATACTTTACTTACCTCTCTGTTTCTCATTTTGATCTCTAATACCCGGATCTTATTCATTTAATCTTGTTATCCTTAAACACAATCTAAGTTTGTAGTGCAGGCTCATCAACTTCTTCTAATCTCTACGTTATTTTCTTTGGTTTTTCAGACAACGGCACCGATTTCGATGGCTGAAAATGGTCATCAGATTCTCAGTTTATTTTTGGAAAGTTCGAGATAGCCATTGTCCAGCATCAAAATACGTGAACACCCTTTTAAACTAACAAAAAAATAAAAAATTAACGTCCATTTCAAATATAGTGTCTAATTAAACTGATATGTCCAATAATAGTTCGACTAATAAAGTGATATTTTGTAAAATAAAATGACTAAAGTGTCGAACATAACAAAAATTATTGATCATTTTAATAATTTTTTTCTATGTGTATTTAGATGGTTGAATGACGGTGTTTACCTCATGTACCCACAACTTTTGCGCATGCGGACGTATGCAATATCTTCTCAGGCGGACATACTACCGGAAAAAACACTATATCCGACGAGATATGGAAAATTATAACCGACGAGATAAAAATTTCGTCGGATATAGTGAAAAAATAATTTTTTTTTTAATTTTTTTTAGAAATATCGTCGGTTATAGTATTATATCCGACGAGAATGGGTAAAAACCTCGTCGGATATAGTATTACCGACCGACTTTAGCCAGCTGACTATAACCGACGAGGTAATGTTTCAGTAATTCAGTTGTTAAATGAAGGAACCTCAAATTTGGCTTGTAAAGATGTTTTTGTTCCGCAATCATTTCGTTAGAAATTCTAGAAGAATTAGGGCACACAACATTGGTTAGCAACGTTATTTCCATATTGGAATTAACATGCCCCTATATAATTATGTACGCAAATGCATCTCAAATAAAGAGTGATTGTGTTTTGAAGATGTGTTTGTTTGCTTAAGTATACGTCTCATCCTGACTGACTGACAACATTTAATTAAGCTAACATGCATGATATAGTCGAATTGAACCTTGAACTCAATTATCTAACAAGTGCTAACTCAAAAGCATGGAGAGGGGCAGGCTATGTATGGCCACATCACTTATAATTGAGATGAAATGGGGAAGGCCGGCGTATAGGCACCAAAAACTCCAAAGGGTCCACTGCACCTACATTACCCGAATCATGTCTAGTTGAAGGTTACGCATGCTCTATTATATATACACAAATGCGTTTCCAGCTAACACGTACGTACGTACTTGGAAGTGATCCACAAGCTGCTCGCTCGATCCATCATGAATCTTCAAGCTGCTCCTTAAAGATTGAACAAGCACGTACTGATTGGGTGACGGAGGGACGTAGAGATATGTCGACGTTCATTATACGATCGAGCCAGTGTGATCGATGAGCTAAGAAGTTTATAACCCAAGCTCATACTAGAAATAAACCACCAACCCAATATACAAAATATGTGTATTGGGTTTTGACTTTGACACTAAAGATCTCAAACCACCAACATACAAAAGATGAGTGGAGATGAATCAGATGATGATCATGATCCATCCGTAATCTTGGGCCTGGTTTCGACTTTGACACTAAAGATCTCAAACCAACGACCCAGGCGGTCTTGAATGGGTATGGGCCTCTCAATTTTCTCTATGGTGTCCAGAGTCGACCGGTTGGTAATTCGAAAATCTAATATTATGAGTGTCACGAGTCATTTTTGTCACAAGTTGCGTACTGTAGCGTTATAGGTATGAGATAAATCTCAACTTGAGATAAGCAATTAAAAAGTATATATTAGTGATAAAGATAGTCGTGATTCGTGAGGTTGATGCCTTACCTTTCAGTTTTAGGCTTCTAAATTCACACTAGAAAGTTAATTAGGAACCCAAACCATAACGAGCTTTGATGACTCGATCAGTCGATCACCTCTTTTATTGTATACGAGACATCTGTAGGCAGTAGGCCTTTGACTGACTAGCTACTTTAACCCCAAATTTCTGTTTTCCAAGGAGATTTCTCTTAATATTAATCTTACCGATAGTTTGATGCATCTATAAAACAAAATAGGAAATAAATTTCATTTATTCTATGACGTTAGGATAATAGGATTTGTCATTAAATTGAAACTCTCATATGTAATGAGCAATGAGGTAATTGGGTTCCTAATTAAGTTTGGGGTCGTTGGGCGGAATTGAACTTTCAGAGCTGGGTGCGTTGGACGGAGTCTCAGTTCAAAGATGACGAAGGTAATAAGATATGAGTTATTTAGTCAATAGTGGTTACGTGGCAGCGCGGGAAGACAATCCTTTGGTCCTTTTTTAACTATTGGGATGTTTGGGTTGTGGCTTGGTGCCAAATGCTAAGTTAGTCAACCTCATTTCGTTTGGTACCAAAAATAGGAATAGTCAAACTAGTAGTACTACTTTCCGCAAAGGAATAATAATATATAAAACAATTTGGGGTTGACCCTAATGACCCAACTTGGCATGGAAGTCTTAAAAGCTAAGGGTGGTATTTTTCTTTGTTTTCATCAATCCATAGATATGGTACCTTGATATATACCCCCAAACAAAAACATCAGAAAATAAAACTAAGCAACCTCACACACCCTCCCACCTCATAATGTAAATCCTAGATCAATGAAAGTGCCAAGATAGTCCACTCTGAATTTTGTATGCGAATCATAAAATTGTTAATAGAATTGAATCGTTAGTGACGTTTTAAAAATAAAACGTTTATTTATTAAAACATGAATTCTAACGCATATAGTAAAATCTCGATGGCTGAATATTCGATAAATTAATAATCTCGCTAAAATAATATTTTTTTCCGGTCTCGACTCAGGATTAATTCATATTACTAGCAACCTTGATAAATGCATAATATAATAACTTTTCTCTAATTTCTTTAGATCCCTACGAATATATAAAATAATAACTTAATTTAAAATATAATTTTTTTTATAAAAAATAACGTTTCAGCTGATTTTATTTTTATTTTCTTGGGTTGTTGCTTGAAAAAAGACTATTGTAGCTTATTTTTTTCATCGCATGTAGACTAAATTTAATTTTGACTTTAATCTTTTGCGATACGTACATCACATTTGATAAATTATTTTTATTTTAAGTAGAAAAATGATGTGTTATGCTCGTTAATTTATTTAGTCCTTTCAAAGAAGACTCTTTGAAAGACTAGCTAGACTAAGATCAGAAACTCGTATTTCAATAGTAGTTTGATCTATCTTAATTCATCATTTTCATGAAAGATATATTTATAGACCTTATATTGTAGTAAACTTGGAGTTTAAGTAAAAAAAAAAACATAAACCAACTATGACTATAATATATATATAATTTTTTTATTATTAAATATAATTTAACTGCAAAATATCTAAAAAATAATAAATCATTAATTTATTGATAAAATAATAAATTATTTATTTATTGATAAAATAATAAATTATTTATTTATCGAAAAAAAAACTTCACTAAAATAATAATTTTTTCTGGTTTGAAGTTATTCATTTATAAATTTTTTAACGCATAATAATTCAATAAATCTTTCTCGAAAGTAATATATTTCTCTCACATTGTGTGCCTAGTCCCTAGGGGCGCTAGACTACTAATTGTCAGTGAAGGCAGGCACATACAAAGAAAAAAATGGCTTGAAGCAATCAAAGTCACCATTCGGTCAAAGAGATACGTCTCTACCTGAAAGCCACAACAATATCACATAAACAAAACGCGAAAAACAACCTCATTCTCAGCTCACTATTTGATTTAATTGAATTTTCTCCCATTGCTTCATCTTGGAGGACAATCCACCACAAAAGAAAAAGAATAAAAAAAAACCAAACGATAAGAGAGGAGAAGAGGCAGCACGCAGACTGTAATAAATGGAGGGAAAACAGCGTTGCTAAACTCGAGTAGGTTTTGTTTTGTTGCTAGTAAATATACCAAAGAAGAAAGAACCAAACTTTCACAGTGGTTTATTAAAAACAAAGAGAACCGTACCGATCACGATTGGGATCAGACACTGTTTGGCAAGAGAAAGACAGAGAGAGAGAGAGAGAGAGAGAGAGAGAGAGAGAGAGAGAGAGACACATAAGTTTTTTCAACGAGGGAGCGGTAGAGAAGCACCTTCCAGGCTGTTGAGAGTTGAGACCTTCTCTGTTCTTCTGGTACGAGGCGCACATTCCTATGCAAATTGTTGCCCTTTTCCCTCTGTTTTTAGTTGGATTCGTAATTTTTTTTACTTTTAGTTTAATTGTTTTAGAGCTTTGCTTGTTGTTTTAGGATTCTTTGCCTTCCCAAGTTAGGAACTTTGTATTTTTGTTTGTTGATGAAAGTGGAAATCCCTATGAGGATGTAGACTTTCTTGGGTTTGACCAAAAACCCAGGTGAGCAATACTTTTCCTATTTGAGTTTTTGATTCTACAAATCTCAGATTTTCATTCGGTTGTGGAAACAGTTTGTTGGGTTCTGCTTCAGTTGGTGTGTTTTTGGTTTGATTGCTTTCTGTGAGTGGATGGATTGTGAGATAAGGCCAGGATCTGAATTGGGTGTTTTGCTGTTTTCAGTCTGTGGATGTTATTGATCGGAGAAACTTTTGAACTTTAAGCTTTAGATAAGAAAAAGTTTGAATTTTTATGTTGTTTGATTGAAGGTTTAGAGCATAATTGAGGGTCTGAATATTGTTTTTGTGTTCCAAGTTTTTGACTCAGGATTGCATGGGTTAAAAACAGAAAGAAAGAGAGTAATTGACTAATGGGGAGTTACAGTGAAGAGTTTGAAGATCAGTTTTATGATACTCGTGAGGACCTATCTTCTGTGTCAGATTGGGGTGGAGATCATTGTGAGGACTGCAGTCCTAGAGCTTCGTATTTCTCGAGGTACGAGGTTTGGGGTAAGAGCCCAGAATGTGTTCATGAGCGACGCCATAAGTTCCTGAAATGGATGGGTTTGGATTTAGAACAAAATGTGATTACGGATGATGAATCAGATGAAGTGTTCATTGACAGAATTGAAATGGCTATTGATAGAATGAAAGAAGACAGTGGGGTAGTATTGAGAACTTCAGGATATGAAGAGGGTTGTTGCTCTAATAATTGTACAGTTTCTTCTTATTTATCAAGTGAAGTTCGAGGGTCACTAGGTAATGGTGCTTTGGATGAGAACTTTGAATTTCCTACGAGGAAGTTAAATGATCGAAGGGACTTTGTTGTGGATGAATTGGGTCCGAATGGCATGTTTAACAGATTGGGTGAATTGAGACTGTTTGTTGGTGATGGGGAGATTCATTCCACTCGCACACCAGCACCATCTCCTTCAATCCATCAATTATTGCAGAGAGAAATCGAGAATGCTAGGTACTTGCTCGATGCAAAAAAGAAGGCCAAAGGGGGATGGTTGAAGAGGTTACGCATTGGGATGTGCGTTGCTGATAAACCTGGGGCAGCACTAACCCCCATCAGTCTTAAATCTGCAAGAGGGACAGGGATGCGAAGAGTCCGGGTTCAAACAAGTAAAAAGCGGAGCAAGGAACTATCTTCTCTTTACGGTGGGCAAGATTTTTTTGCTCATAAGGGGTCAGTTCTAACCATGAAGTTCAGTCTTGATGGGCAGTACTTGGCAAGTGCTGGTCAAGATGGTATTGTTCGTGTATGGAGGGTGATTGATGATGAGAGAATAGACAAATTTGATATAACGAATGATCCTTCTTCACTGTACTTCAGAATGAATCCATTTTCCAAGATAGGCCCTCAGATTGTGAATAAAGAGAAACATAGTAACGCAAAGAGGTTGGGTGGATCGTCCGACTCAGCTTGTGTCATTTTCCCTCCAAAGATTTTCCATTTATCAGAGAAGCCTGTGCATGAGTTCCAGGGACACAAAGGTGATGTTTTGGATCTCTCATGGTCACATAACGGGGTTAGTAACAATTTTTAACTTTAAATATAGTTATGGAAATTCGATTTTTCTCCCTTTGAGATGGGTTTCGCTCATAATATTGTATTAACTTACTGACCTTGGTGAATCTAATACTGTGTGCAGTTTCTGCTCTCATCGTCTGTTGATAAGACAGTTCGACTATGGCAAGTGGGATGTGACAGATGCCTAAGAGTTTTCTCTCATAATAATTATGGTGAGCTCAGAGCTATTACAAAGTGATATATAAATTACTTGGTTAATGTTCGTAGGATCTCAATTCTTTATCACATCTCCAAATTGCTCAGTGTTTGATTCTTTTGATAATTGATGCAGTGACATGTGTTAATTTCAACCCTCTGGATGATAATTACTTCATTAGTGGTTCGATAGATGGAAAAGTTCGTATCTGGGAAATTATACGTTGCCTGGTTGTGGATTATATTGATGTTCGTGAGATAGTCACTGCTGTAGCTTATTGTCCTGATGGAAAGGTTTGTTGCATTTTCCGTTGGCTATGAAAATGTAAGCGTGCATGTAAAAGATTGTTGTTTCTTATTTTGTTACTTGACACTTGCAGGGAGGAATTGTGGGCTTTATCACTGGAAACTGCTGCTTCTATAGTATCATAGGTACTCCACCATTCTAGTAGTGAAATATAAAATAACTTCAGTAGTATATGAGCTATAGGCACTTTCTTTTGGAAGTCAATTTTGTTTCTATTTTGGTAGTTCATCAATTGGTTTCTCTGTTTTCAGATAATCAGCTGAATTTGGATGCACAGATATGCCTACAGGGAAAAAAGAAGTCCCTGGGTAAGAGGATCACTGGCTTTCAGGTAGTTATGGTTTTATGGATAAGTTATTCTTCTACCTTCACTTTTTTGTATATCACACCACTGCATACTAAATTAGTAAATTTGATATGCTTTCTCAGTTTTCTCCAAGTAACCCAAGCAAAGTGATGGTCACCTCTGCCGATTCTGTAGTACGTATAATATCTGGATCTAAAGTCATCGGCAAATTTAAGGGTAAGTGTCATTGTTTCATCCACTTTTATATCCCCTACGTCCACTGTCTGCTGTCAGATGTCCCACCTACTTCGGTCTCCTTTGTAATTGAAGTTTCAACATTAGATCTATTATTAACTATTGTTATCTTTCCTGTTTAGGTCTGCGGAGTGGAGGAAGTAATATGTCTGCATCTTTTACCACAGATGGGAACCACATAGTCTCAGCGAGTGAAGATTCCAATGTTCATATCTGGAACTATAATAGCCACGACACGTCCTCTTCAAGGACAAAGAGTGTAAAATCCTGTGAGAGTTTTGTGTCCCACAACTCGATGATCGCTATACCTTGGAATGGCGTGATTGACCTCCCAGCAACACTTCCATCCCCATCATTCATTGGGGACGCACAGGGAAGAAGTAGCCTTGATAGTCCTTTGAAGCTTCTTAATTTTGATGATAGATTACAACAGAGAACACACCTCTCTTCACCTGATTGCTTCTCTTTGGGACGTGGATTTTTGTTGGAGTCATTGCCAAAAGGAACTCCAACTTGGCCCGAAGAGAAGCTTGTAAACTCAAGTCCAGCCCCCCCTGTGCCCGTTTACCCAACAATGTCTAGGTCAGAGTACAAGTTTTTGAAGAATGCATGTCACAGCATGTCTGCTTCTTCTCATATGTGGGGCCTTGTGATTGTCACTGCCGGCCGGGATGGCCGTATCAGAACCTACCACAATTATGGGTTACCAACTCGATGTTGAGATTCCTAGTCGAGCCTGGAATCATCACGCCTAAAGCTGGCATTTTTTTAGACAGTGATTTGCATCCTCAGTGTCACCGCTGGTATTTATAAGCAAGTCTCGGCACTGGCTCGGTGCCTTATCGATCTTCATTGTCAGGTTTCGCCTTATCGATCTTCATTGTCAGGTTTCCAGGTTTACCTAGTGTGCACCGCCCAAGATTTACCCAACTGTATTATTGTCGAGTCCGGTCATGCCAGGTGCGACAATGGTTACCCATCTCGAATGCAGTCTCAGTATCGTTAACAAGAGTGGCTCAGGGATTGCATATGTTTTGTATTGGTTCATCTTATACAAGTCTAAAATATATGATTCTTTAATTTGTTGGATGTGTCAGCTCAGAAATTATACAGAATTTCTTGTGCAGTATTTACCCTAGAGACTAGAGTAGATGTGTATACAATACTAGTGTGTATAGTATAGGTGATTCTAAGGCATCTTCTCGAAGCCTTACATTCAAAAAGATTGTATGCTTACAAGAAACTTCACTTGTGAAATTAAATTTTTGGTGGCCTCAGGACAGGTATAGCTACACTTGAGTTTCAAGACTCGGTTTCAGCCCATGCAATTCACACCTCTACATTTTTTCTCTGGATATGAATGACAACTTACTTGTCTAAGATTGTAAAGGGGTTGATGCAGGCAGCAGAAGTTGATGTTAGGTTACTACTATCAGAAAACATGTAGAATAACTAGTAGTGACACAACCCATCTCTTTCTTTTTGCATTAGTTTTTCAAATTGGATGATTAGACAGCTTCCGCTTGATTAATTTAATGCAGATGACTGTACCAACAATTTTGATTGTGATAGTGAATTTACGACATAAAGAGTCACGATGAATCAAAGAAATGAAAGACTTGGTGGGAGACCAAGGGGTGAACCCAAAAGTTATTTTTCTCCAATTTAAGAATATGATGTTGATACTTGATGGTACTGTTTTTATTGCATGCTACATTCATTAATCAATCGGTTGTGATCTATTTGAGAGTCTTTCACTCTTTCATAATAGACTGAAGCAGAGTATAAGCGAGTGTTTGTACACAGAAAATGAGAAAAAGACCAAGTTGTTCAAAGGAGATGGGATTAAACAAAGGTTCATGGACTGCAAGAGAAGACACATTGCTGATTCAGTACATACAATCTAACGGTGAAGGCCATTGGAGATCTCTGCCTGAGAAAGCAGGTAACACTAATCAACTTTACTTGTTGGATTTACATTTCTCACATTCTGTTTCAGTCTCTGAAAATTATAGCTAGGTAAAGTTTGTTACTTTTTTTGTGGAACTACTTGAAGGGCTTCGTCGATGTGGGAAGAGTTGCAGGCTGAGGTGGAGGAACTATCTTCGACCGGAAATTAAGAGAGGAAACATAACTCCCGATGAGGAAGACCTTATAATGAGGCTTCATGCACTTTTGGGGAACCGTTGGTCTCTCATTGCAGGAAGACTCCCTGGTCGAACCGACAACGAGATCAAGAACTACTGGAACACTCACCTCAGCAAGAAGATCAACGACACTAAAGGAGGAGGAGCATCTAATCGTAATGGTGAAGCAAAGAAGATCAAGGTTCATCGACCAAAGGCCATTAGGGTGACTCCAAGCTCATACCCAAGGAACATTAACAACTTACCTCAATTGGCTCACCATGTTTCAGAGGCTTCTAGTGGTCTTGGTTATACAGAGGCCTTGGTTTGTGATGATGTGGATGCCTTTGATGACTTTTTTCATGGGTGTTCTCAAGTGAATTATGAAGAATATGAGCAGATTCTTCTCAACGCAGATGAAGATCAACTGGACTCTTTTGTTAACTCCTTGTTGGTTTGAGTTCATACAGTGTCAAATTGGCTTTAGTTTTCAAGAAGAATGTACTCATTGTAGTTGAATTAGTGACTATTTGGCTGCCCAATATTAGTTCAATCTTGCTTTCTTGCTCCATTATGATTTAGGTACCACAACTAGCAACTATGTCAATCATAGTGAAGTTTGGAACGCCTATAACTATGGGGCAGGGTTTCCTAAAAGGCCGAAAATGCAGGTAATGTTGCCAAGTCAGTCGGCTCTACGCATGGCTTAAATTTGTGCTATATAGACATGTATTATTCATCTATGAATATAAAAAGTAGTGAAAAAATGTGACTGACTTCATTGTACAAACTTGTTTTGCATGTTTGGTTTGGTATATGGACCATTGGACAATAGAGAATCCTACTCCACTTGACTAATGTCACAACAATTTGCCTTGTTCAGCAAGTAGGTGAAGTGGATCTTAGATATCTCCCGTCTTTTTTTATTTTCCTCTTTAAGAGTAGTACTTCATGTGGTTAAGACTTGGGGGTTTGTTTGGGAAATCAATCAAATCATACAGAAACTTATCTGTGTTTAAGGAGATTAATTCTTCATAATTTTTGGTGTGTGTCTTGTCCTAATTAAGTACGGATATTAATTAAATAGATACATAAAATCTCTGTCATATCAGGATATTTATTGTAACAGATTGTATCAGCCTGTATTTAAAGCATTCTATCAATGAAAGAGAAACAGTTTTTCCTGTTTACATATTTTCTCATACAACACGTTATCAGCACGCACTCAGGGTTGATAGCCATCACTACCAAAAAGAAAAAAAAAACTAAAAGCTAACATCACCGCCGCCGACCACCGTGCTCCACCGTCGGCCTCTCTCTCTTTCTCTCTCTCATCTCGGCATCCCTCACTCAAGCACAAGTTCTTCAAATCGTTTTAAGATTGCTCGTCTTCCAAGGAATCGTTTCAGAAGGGCTTCTACCTCAAATCAATCAATAAGTGTAGTGGTCATACCGAGCATAACACCCATCGAGGTAAACTTTTCTAAACCATCAATCTCTAGATCTAGTAAACTTACTTATCGCAAAACCCTAGATCTAAGTTGATGATAATTGTAATATGAGTTGCTTTCTATTACATGTTTACCCTAGTTCATATAGACCTATATCCATAGAATATAAGTGACGGTATTGGGGGAGTCACGGTTTAGAAAGAAAAGGGAAATCGATCACATGTGACAGTTAGTCACGGTAGCTGGGTGTGGTTTTTGCCACTGTTTATGATCGATTTTGTGACCATATATCATGGATCACGTTCTTATTTAATAAAACTTGAAAGTTTTTGTGATCGTAGTTTTCGATCGTTATATATAAAACATCTCTGTGTGTTTTTGTAGATGAGTTCGAATGAGCCAGCTAGGCCGGAATTCGACATCCTTGACTTTCAAGGCAAGAAATATCACCGTTGGGTCTCAGATGTGAAAACTACATTCATCGAAAAGAGATTGACCAACACCATCAAACCCTCTGTGCCTGGAACAAATCTCTTGCCCCCCACTGAAGAATTAAAAGCTCAAGCCCTCATGTTTTTGAGGCGTCATATTCATCTAACTCTCAAGAAGCATTATTTAAAACTGATCCCATGGTATTGTGGGACGTTCTGAAGCAACGCTTCAACAATGTGTATGATGCATAACTTCCTAAGTTGACTGCTAGATGGGAGCACACTAGACTTGTGGATTTTTCCAAAATCCAAGAGTTTAATTAACCCATGCTAGACCTGCAGTCCGAGTTAAGTTTTTGTGGGGTGAAAAAATCTGAGAATGACATGATTGAGAGGGCGTTACAAACCTTCCCAACCTCCATGAGCATTCTCGCACATCAGTACCGAATTAAGTACGAACATGGGAGAATTACCACCTTCAGTGATCTCATCAATAGCCTTGCAAAAAAAGAACGACATCATGAGATCATCCTCAATAATAACTCAAGACTGGCTGGTACTAAGAAGCAAGAGAGTTACCAAACTGGAGGAAAAGCCCGGAAAAATAAGAAGGTTGCTCGTTCAGAACCTTATGTTCGTGGAGAACATGCTCCACGTAAGGGTAGAGGAGGGCGTGGGCGTAGCCAAAGCCATAGCCGAAATCTGACTTGGCATAGATATCAGAACGCCAACTCCAACAAGGACCAGTTTGGTCCGGTTTCTGATGGTCAACGGTCTCAATATTCTGGAAGATACGTTTGCTTCAAATGTGGTTCTACTAAGCATATGCACAAACAATGTCATGCTAGTAGAGAAATCCAGAACATCTACAAAAAGTACAACCAGTATTTGGCTCAAGAGTCGAATTATGCTGGAGATTTAGAGATGGAGGTTAACACCAATCTCGTTCTTGCAGATGACAAGGGGAAAGATCTTGCTACCCTGAATTTTGATTAAGCCTATATAAAAGGCATTGTCCCTGTAATCTTTCAAGTTTTAGTTTTGTTTTTGGCTTACTTTTCGATCAAGAATTTTTAAAGACACTTGTCTTTGTTTTATGCATAAGAACACATCTATGATGTAATTTTTGTTGGCAAGCAATGAATATTTCTCTATTTTCAGTCTATGAGAGTGTTTTGAGAATGTTCTATTCCATGCAATTCTTATGTATGGTTCGATGTTTATAAGTATATGGCAATATGAGACAATGATACAATACAAACGTGACACAAAGGAGAGGATGTTATCTTGAACTCGGGAAAATTTTCGATCCATCGAAGTATTGTACTTCGATCCATCGAAACTATCCCACAGGTTGTTTGCTGGAATTTTTCGATCCATCGAAAATGCACTTCGATCCATCGAAGCTTATCCTCGGGTCCTTTGGCTGCACATTTCGATCCATCGAGCATTTCTTCGACCCATCGAAGAGATGCCTCAGGTCAATTTTTCGACCCATCAAAAATTAATTCGACCTATCGAAGACATCGTTCTGGATAATTTTTCGACCCATCGAATATGGTATCGGAAATTCACATTTTATTTTGGGTTCTTCGATGCATCGAAACTTTTCCTTCGACCCATCGAAGATGTAACCCGAGAGTGATGTACATAGATGAATTTTTTCATCTGTATCATTGCCTTATGATGTTGTTTATACATCGGTTTTATTGGAAAATATTGAAAAAAAAAATTCAACACCAGATGTGATGATGTGGTTATACATCAGTTTGTGTCATGCCATATCAATACTCAACAAGGGTCACACCCTTCCTAAATCTTTAAGTGTATACTTAAAGTGTATGCCTAATTTAAATTAAAGTGTATGATATGACGGAAACATGCATTTAAATTAAACACATAAATCAACCATAAACAATTTAAAACCCTATAGATGTAGTATAATATAAGCAAGTAGGGATCGTTCTAAACCGGGGATTGAAGGGTGCATGCAATTCTTGTGTAGTAAAAAGGGGGGTATCAAGAGTTGTTTTTAATTACCTAATTTATTTACTAAAAACGTCTCAAACATAGCACATAATCCTAGGACTCTAACATGCATTGACTCATAGACAAGTAAACACATAGAAGACCCAAAAACACATACCATATTTGAAACAAAAAGAAAACCTAATTAATTATATACAAGTGATCAACTTAATCCATAATCTAACTCATTTATTAACACATGCAAATAACAACACTACCGAAATCCCATAACCCTAAATTTCAATTAAACATGCATAATTCATATTTTGTGCTAGGCATCCCCTAAACACCATTGATCTAGACTAGGAATCCCCTAAATCAAAACCAAAGCATTAAGAACCAATTAACTTCATGCAAATTGAAATCTAGAATAAGGAACACATGGAAAAGTTATTGAAATTTACATATGTAATAAAACCGAAATACAATCATCCAAAACACACAAACAAGTTTCATGAACAAAAAGAGACTACGGAGTAAAGAGGTCATTGTTACACTTTTATATCTTCGGAATCCCCTATGGATACTCAAGAGAACTAGACTTCTTTGGTGGATGACGTTCGGAATCCCCTATGCGTCGGTGGAAGAAGAGATGCGGCGGTTTGATGGCGTAGTTGGCTTCTTGAGGATGTCGGCTTAATTTGTGGGGAGGAGGAGAGTATTTGGCAGAGCATAGGCTATAGAATAAGTGATGTCTTTGCTTTGAGTCGAGCTCTTGTATTTATAGGTGAAGAATTCCAACTTTCCTCTCCAAACTAGGTTTTCCTAGTGTACTCGGGTAGAACTGCCAGCCTGTCTTGAAACGTCTTTTCCGGGAGTTCTAGAGCTCAGAAAATTCCGATTTTTGTTTCATTGGAAAGCTTATTCAAAGGGCTATAAAATCCATATAATGAACGTCATATTTGGAGTTGAATTGAATTTACTACGGATTTTAGAAGTTGAGTGACCTGACTGCCCAGTTTTCTTCTTCTTCAAGGAAAAGGAAATCTTTATATCTTCAAATTTTGCATTCCTTATTCCCCAATACTTCTTGGCCGAATATACCATATTCTTGCACATATTTTGGCCCTCAAATAAAGTATTTTTCTTCATGGAATATCCTTCAAAAATTCGTCCATTATATGCTCCATATATTCCGCCATATTTGCTCTTTCCTGGGTCGCGCAGGAGAAATGTCTTCATCTTTTTGTCCACCATTTTGGTATCCATTTTATTTGGCATTTGGTTTCCAATTCTTGACACCATATGGGAATGTATTTTAGTAACCATTTGAAGACCATTCCTCGGACTATTTCTTCTCCGGATTTATTGCGTTTTGCGTGCTTGTAGACTCCTTTACTCCGTCTCTTTTGGTCAACACCTGAATTTAACAAAATAAGTTAAAACTAATAAAACTAAGCAATTATCAAAGTAAAAATGTCGAGAAAACACATTAATTAATACGCCTAAAATGCGTAGATCAAATCCCCCACACTTAAACTTTGCTAGTCCCTTAGCAAACACTAAATTAATCTAAGACTCAAAAATTTTCAACAAAAATACTACTAAGCCCTTTAACAAATGAATTTCGAAAATTCCATGAAAATTCACAAAATTAAAGCACAAGGAATTCAAGAGTTAATAAAGACATTCTCATGCATGAACAAGTAAGACTTAGATGAAAACAATGGTGATTGATAAGCTATGCATGCTTCGAAAAAGTTTAAATCAATCTCACATGGATGCACTCATCATGTTTTCACTCATGAAAAAGGGGTATTCACTCAAGATATATCGAAGAATAAACAAAATACCTCATGAATAAAAATAATTACTTGCACAAATGAACCAAACCATATGCTTACTCATGTAACTTACTCAACCAATTGAAGGCTACTCATCTTAAGGATCATAAAGGACTTTAGAAAGGTTGTAATGGGGCTAAGGCTAAGGCATTCGAAATTTAGATAAGCGGTGGTGTAAAAACGTTCCAAAGACTTAGTTTAGCACTTAGAATTCTTCAAATTCGTGGCTCATCCTTTCTACACTTCTTCTTGTGTCAAACTTCAAGATCGGGGGTCAATTTTCATCTTTTTGGGCCCTAACTTCATTCTAAACTTCACTTGTCCAAACTTTTACACTTAGAACTTTTGCCGGAGAGCTTTTTCATACATTTTTTTCTTTTCTTTTTCTTTTGCTCTCGATATTTTCTTCTCTCTTTTTTATATTTTTTTTGTATTTTCGGCAATCATCTTTTGGACAAGTCTTCCCTTCTTTGTATTCTTTCATCACTTTTTTTTTCGCCACTTCTTTTATGCTAGCTTCGAAACTTCTTCACCAAGTCTTTGAACAAGGGTTGGAAACTCTACACTAGGCTAAGTGTTTAGATATGTATGTGGTAAATGAAAGAAAAGGTTTAATGTAGGCACAAAGGGGTAATCTAAGGGTGTCGCAACTCGTGCGCACAAAAGGACACAAGGCCATTTGGTTTAAGTGGTGGTAACCTAATTTGCCTTTAATCATATCCAAAATCAGAGCATATATCAACTTAAAAGCGTTGTAAATCTACATGAGTAAGTTCTAGTAATCTCTAGTTCATTAAAATCTATGGCAAGTAATTAGATGAAGCATGTTTTGTTTTTGAAAACCATATGCACGAAATTCACTCTCAAATGAAGTAATGTAGGCTCAAAAACTCATTTTTAGGTTTGTATGATTTAAAACTTATTCTAACATGCGAATTCTGTACCAAGTTTTACTATCTATATCTACTACATGTTAATGCAATCAAAACATCTCTATTAACAAAAGAATTCCATAGTTTAATAATATGAAAGCCATGAACTCGAAATTGTCTCAGAAAAATATCATCATAGACAAGTAAAGGGCATCCTAAGACTCTGAAAAACACTAAAATACACTCAAAAACTACCTAAAATTTTTGAAAACTAAAAACCCACGAAATTAAATAAAAATCATTTTTTTAGGCATCATCCGCCGGAAAGTTTCATTGTCCGCCCGGTTTTTACAATTTATGACTCAAATAAGTTGTAAACCCCTCCCCCACACTTAAATCCTACATTGTCCTCAATGTAAATAGAGAAAAACATAGAACCAAGCATGTAGAAGAAAATTTACCAAAAATATCTAACTAATTAACATACTAACAAGCTAATTAATAAAGAGGAAGGGAAAAGAAAGCAAATCTGAGCGTCGATCCTCCATTGGGTTGCCTCCCAACAAGCGCTTATTTTTTAATGTCTTACAGCCTAGACATGATGCTTCATTTATGCTCTTGGAACAGCCTGATCTTGAAGGTGCATCTCCTCCATTTGTTCTTTCCACTTTGCAGCTTAATGTTCTGACCTCCGTGTCTTTAAACTAGAATTCCGAACGATTTAGAGCTCAGAAATTCGTGATCTTTATATGAATGAAAACTAGACGTCTCGAGCTTTCCATTCATATAAAGAACTCGTGCTAACTCCAAACGAGCTGAAAGTTATGACTTTTCAAAGTTGACTGTTCTATTTTGGACAGAAGCTGCGAATTATGAAAACACTTGGAGCACGTTCCTCCTTCGTATCCTTCAAAACTCAACAATCATCAAATCCAATGCAAATGCATGATATGCATTAAATGTATGATGAATATGATGCAAGATGATGTAATTATGTAATGCATGAATGAATGAATGATATGCAAAAATTATATATACATAGCTAAGTCAGAATTGTTTCACACGTTTGGAACAAACTAAGAACATGTTGCAGCACCTTTCACACAATGTCACACTTTGATTCACCATGTATCACACATTTACTTAATAAGAATTAACTAAATGCATCAAACAAGATCAACCTAGATGATAAAATGGTGTGAATGCATAAGAGAAAATGGTTAGAACCTGCAGAAAACATCCAAGTTACATGAACAATCATGAATAGAATGACTCATCCATTGGTCTCATGTCCCTAACTTCACTTAGGTTAGGGTACCCGGTGATGAAATCCGAGCATCATGAAACCGCAGGGGAGTTAATGCAACTAAGTACCTGCAACGTTGGAAAGTCCTTTATATGTTCAAACAATTTTCGAGATTTTTAACACACATGTCTCAAATTGATTTCGCCAAAAATTTACAAGGATTACAAGACATTGATTTTTCAGTCTTTCCAAGGACGTGCGACCCGTGCGATAAAGTATGAATTCTCAATTGTCCAGCCTTGGTTCAATCGAAAAACATGGCCAGTTGGGGATAGAGATAACGCGAGAGGCAGGACTAATTTCGACAATACACCCCGAGGCTAACCTGGCCAATGGTATATACTCTATTGGTGTAAGTCTTTCTTAGATCTAGAACCTGTCACCAGTCATAACCCGTTTCTAGACACCATGTCCGACATTCAGCCAAACTTTCAAAAATTCACACTCCCTCATAGTTCTTGTAGACTCCGCCCTCAACCTTATGTGTAAAACATAAGGGGTTAAGGAGATAAACAAGAAAAAGAGGCACCATCTATTCCAAGGAGTGAGACCTAATTAATCAAGCATGTAATCAATGTAAATCTAAGACTATCCTTTAACATGCTTAACAATTATTAGATATATATATACAAACACCGATTAAGATTTACAAAAATTAAAATTTACACTAACATTTATTCACATGTATTTATTTACGAAAAATTAAATCATCTAAGGCACATATACAAAGCATCGAAAATTGTAAGTCAAATTAGCATATATACTTCGAAAATTCCTGAAAAAGAAAATGGTTAGTAATATGCACAAGTATAAATTTACATATATACACACAAAAATCACAAACAATTAACAATCCCCGGCAACGGCGCCAAAAATTGATATGACGGAAACATGCATTTAAATTAAACACATAAATCAACCATAAACAATTTAAAACCCTATAGATGTAGTATAATATAAGCAAGTAGGGATCGTTCTAAACCGGGGATTGAAGGGTGCATGCAATTCTTGTGTAGTAAAAAGGGGGGTATCAAGAGTTGTTTTTAATTACCTAATTTATTTACTAAAAACGTCTCAAACATAGCACATAATCCTAGGACTCTAACATGCATTGACTCATAGACAAGTAAACACATAGAAGACCCAAAAACACATACCATATTTGAAACAAAAAGAAAACCTAATTAATTATATACAAGTGATCAACTTAATCCATAATCTAACTCATTTATTAACACATGCAAATAACAACACTACCGAAATCCCATAACCCTAAATTTCAATTAAACATGCATAATTCATATTTTGTGCTAGGCATCCCCTAAACACCATTGATCTAGACTAGGAATCCCCTAAATCAAAACCAAAGCATTAAGAACCAATTAACTTCATGCAAATTGAAATCTAGAATAAGGAACACATGGAAAAGTTATTGAAATTTACATACGTAATAAAACCGAAATACAATCATCCAAAACACACAAACAAGTTTCATGAACAAAAAGAGACTACGGAGTAAAGAGGTCATTGTTACACTTTTATATCTTCGGAATCCCCTATGGATACTCAAGAGAACTAGACTTCTTTGGTGGATGACGTTCGGAATCCCCTATGCGTCGGTGGAAGAAGAGATGCGGCGGTTTGATGGCGTAGTTGGCTTCTTGAGGATGTCGGCTTAATTTGTGGGGAGGAGGAGAGTATTTGGCAGAGCATAGGCTATAGAATAAGTGATGTCTTTGCTTTGAGTCGAGCTCTTGTATTTATAGGTGAAGAATTCCAACTTTCCTCTCCAAACTAGGTTTTCCTAGTGTACTCGGGTAGAACTGCCAGCCTGTCTTGAAACGTCTTTTCCGGGAGTTCTAGAGCTCAGAAAATTCCGATTTTTGTTTCATTGGAAAGCTTATTCAAAGGGCTATAAAATCCATATAATGAACGTCATATTTGGAGTTGAATTGAATTTACTACGGATTTTAGAAGTTGAGTGACCTGACTGCCCAGTTTTCTTCTTCTTCAAGGAAAAGGAAATCTTTATATCTTCAAATTTTGCATTCCTTATTCCCCAATACTTCTTGGCCGAATATACCATATTCTTGCACATATTTTGGCCCTCAAATAAAGTATTTTTCTTCATGGAATATCCTTCAAAAATTCGTCCATTATATGCTCCATATATTCCGCCATATTTGCTCTTTCCTGGGTCGCGCAGGAGAAATGTCTTCATCTTTTTGTCCACCATTTTGGTATCCATTTTATTTGGCATTTGGTTTCCAATTCTTGACACCATATGGGAATGTATTTTAGTAACCATTTGAAGACCATTCCTCGGACTATTTCTTCTCCGGATTTATTGCGTTTTGCGTGCTTGTAGACTCCTTTACTCCGTCTCTTTTGGTCAACACCTGAATTTAACAAAATAAGTTAAAACTAATAAAACTAAGCAATTATCAAAGTAAAAATGTCGATAAAACACATTAATTAATACGCCTAAAATGCGTAGATCACTGCACATTTCGATCCATCGAGCATTTCTTCGACCCATCGAAGAGATGCCTCAGGTCAATTTTTCGACCCATCGAAAATTAATTCGACCTATCGAAGACATCGTTCTGGATAATTTTTCGACCCATCGAATATGGTATCGGAAATTCACATTTTATTTTGGGTTCTTCGATGCATCGAAACTTTTCCTTCGACCCATCGAAGATGTAACCCGAGAGTGATGTACATAGATGAATTTTTTCATCTGTATCATTGCCTTATGATGTTGTTTATACATCGGTTTTATTGGAAAATATTGAAAAAAAAAATTCAACACCAGATGTGATGATGTGGTTATACATCAGTTTGTGTCATGCCATATCAATACTCAACAAGGGTCACACCCTTCCTAAATCTTTAAGTGTATACTTAAAGTGTATGCCTGGTCTTTGTTACAAAGACTTACTTATTTACATTGATTTTGTAGATGTCTCAAGGCGAAATTGAGTGTCTAGTAGATAGTGGTACTACCCATACCATTCTGTGGAATATGCAACTATTTGTGGATCTTTTCTCATACAAATCCCCAGTGACAACCATGATTGGTGCAGCGCCTGTTATACAAGGGAGTGGTCTGCATAGTTTCTGTTGCCCCATGGTACAAAATTATATATCACTGATGCCTTACACGCGCCAAATGCCAATCGAACATTACTAAGTTTTAAGGATATTCGTGCCAACGGATTTCACTTGGAAACCTATTGAGAATGGACAAGAACTATTGTGTATAACCTCTGTTGAATGTGGCCGCAAGCGCATTCTAGAGAAGTTTTCGGCTATTCGTAGTGGTTTATATCTAACTACAGTTCGGATCATTAAATCCAATGCCGTGACGCACACTACTACGTGTGATTCTGTATCATACAAGCTTTGACATTTTCGACTGGGACATCCAGGTCGTGACATGATAATTAAAATTTAAAAAAATACTCATGGTCATCCGTTCTTCAAAGCGAAAAAATATGTGGGATTACCTATTTCCATCGGTTTAGATGGTAAGGATGAGACTACTCCTCTCAATCTTGGCTCGGTCTCCAAGACGAGTACAGCACCATCCCGACAAAATACTGCTGAGGCGTTGTGCGTTATCCCACCAGATTCTTATGTTGCAGTCTCTGAAGCACATCGCTCGTTTTGAAAAGCTTGTTCTTTAGCAAAGTTATAGGCACGTCTTTCCTCTGTTGTTGATAATAATGACAATATTCCATTCTTACAAATGATCCAATGTGATATTTGTGGACCTATTAAACCCAAATGCGGACCATTTAAATATTTCATGATTTTGATAGATGCATCAACGTGATGGTCACACGTTGCTTTGCTATCCACAATGAATGTTGCGTTTGCAAAACTCCTGGCTCAAATCATTAAGCTCCGGGCTCACCATTTGGATCATCCATTTACATCAAAATCTTTTGATGATTACTGCATGTCTCTTGGAATTGAAGTTGAACATCCTGTTCCTCATGTTCATTCTCAGAACGGTTTAGCAGAGGCTCATATCAAGCGGATACAGTTTGTGTCTAGAGTTTTGGTAATGCATACAAACTTACCGGTCTCTACATGGGGATATGCAGTGTTACACGCAGTAATGCTTCTTCGTTTTCGACCCGTAGCCCGCCAACCATTTAGTGCGTAGCAGTTGGTAACTAGATATGAGCCTGATGTTTCACATTTGCGCATTTTTGGTTGTGTGGTTTATGTGCCAATTGCACCTCTACAGCGCACTAAAATGGGTCCTTAAAGAAGATTATGCATTTACGTTGGTTATGAATCTCCAACGATTGTCCGCTATCTTGAACCTTCGACAGGAGATCTCTTTACTGCTAGATCTTTGAAGAGACATATTTCCCACCGTTAGGGGGAGATATGAATGTTTCCATTCCAGTGGAACGTCAGGAATTGACGTGGTTTAATCCCACTGTGTCTCTTCATGATCCTCGCACGTCTTAGAGTGAGACGGAAGTGCGAAGAATACTTGATCTTCAGCAAGTAGCAAACTCTATGTCTGACTCATTTGCTGATATCGCTAAAGTAACAAGATCGAACATACCTGCTGCAAATATTCCTGCAAGGTTGGAAATCCCGAAAAAAGGATTTGTTAGTAGCAACACTGGGCAAGGAGACGTTTCTCTTGCTCATGTGGAAGATGTTGCGTCGGCCTCGGCTCCCACCAGGAAAAAGGAGAGACCAAGAAAATCCATTGATGAGCCGCCGGTTAAAAGGCAGGTCATCAAGGCATAAAAAGATCCATTAATCATCAACATTGTGAATCTTTCACATGAGATTGTCTCTTACTACAGTTATGTCCTTGAATCACAATTGGCAAGTCTGGGGGACGCTTCAGAACCTCTTGTGATGTCAGAGAACAAAGAAATCTCGTATGAACAAATGATGTGTGCATTCTTATGGATAGATCTTCCATGTTAGTTGATGATATGTTTGCTTATTCCATCGCTCAGGAGATTATTGACGACGATGAAGTGAAACCCCGCTCTGTTGTTGAATGTCAACGTAGAGCAGATTGGCCAAAATGAAAGGTAGCAATTCAGGCTAAACTAGACTCTCTGAATAAAAGGCAAGTTTTCAGTCCGGTTGTGCTATATATGCCCATCGAATGTAAAGCCAATTGGACATAAATGGGCATTTGTTCGGAAGCGTAATGAGAAGAATGAGGTCTTGCGTTATAAAGCTAGGCTTGTAGCGCAGGGCTTCTCTCAGCGCTCTAGAAGTAATTATGAGGAGACATATTCTCCTGTTATGGACATCATCACATTCTGCTACCTGATAAGCTTGGTAGTGTCTAAAAAGCTTAACATGCAACTTATGGATGTGGTTACTGCATATCTCTATGGTGATCTTGATTCGGAGATATACATGAGAGTGTCAGATGACATTGCTATACCCAAATAAAGTAACTCTAGGCCACGGAGTGTTCATGTTATAAAGTTGATGCGTTCACTGTATGGATTGAAGCAATCTGGTAGGATATTGTATACACGTCTCAGTGACTACTTGATTAGGAAGAATGATGATTTATGCCCTCGCGTGTTCATTAAAAGAAACAAGTTCAGGATTTGCTATAGTAGCTGTCTATGTTGATGATATGAATATCATCGGAACTCTTGAAGAGATCAATGAGATTGTTTGCTACTTGAAATCTGAATTTGCGATGAAAGACCTTGGTAGGACTCTATTTTATCTCGGATTAGAGCTGGACCATCGAGTTTGTGAAATTCTTATTCACCAGTCAACTTATGTCCAAAAGATGCTCAGGCGATTCAATATGGACAAAGCACACCCTGTTAGCAAACCAATGGTTGTTTGCAGTCTGGACCCCAAGAAAGATCTGTTTCGTCCGCTAGATGACGATGAGGAGATCTTGAGAGCTGAAATTCCATATCTTAATGCCATTGGAGCTTTGTTGTATTTAGCTCAGTGCACACGTCTAGATATTGCCTTCTTAGTAAACTTGTTGGCCAGATTTAGCTCTGCACCTATGCAACGTCATTGGAATGGAGTAAAACAAATCTTCAGATACTTGAAAGGTTCAATTGACATGAGTTTATTCTTCCCTTATAAAAAATATAGAGAGAAGCATGCAATTCCCAGTGAAGGGAATGTTGAATCACAACATTTGAGTTCTAGGTACCTTAATGCCTTTAAACTGTGTTGACCCGAACAAGTCTTTCGATCCATCGAAGGATGCAGCCTGGAAGGATCAGAGTAACCCCTTCGATCCATTGAAGGAGTTGTTCGATCCATCGAAAGATGGACCTGTTGTAAGTGATTTTCATGCTATCCCCTATTCCAAAACACCAGTTGATGTGTTAGTTGGATTTGCTGATGCTGGGTACCTCTCTGACCCACACAAAGGTCGTTCACAGACCGGTTATGTTTTCACTATGGGAAACACGACAATATATGGGAGATCAATAAAGCAAACTCTTGTTGCTACTTCCTCGAATCATTCTGAGATAATTGATTTGCATGAAGCAGTTAGAGAATGTGTTTGGCTCAGGTCAATCATAGGTCATATTCGAGGCTCCAGTGGATTGAAATCTACTATCACTGATCCTACTTGCATCTTTGAGGATAATGTTGCATGCATTGAACAGATGAAGTTGGGTTTCATTAAGGGTGACAATACCAAACATATATCACCGAACTTTTTCTTTAATCAGCAACAACAGCAGCTGTTGAATATCCAAGTGAATCAGATTGGTTCTGTTTATAATGCTGCTGACTTGTTTACCAAGTCACTTTCTAAATCTACTTTTGTGAAACATGTGAAAAGCATTGGTATGCGCAGGTTATCAGAACTCCTAGACTGAGTTTACAGTCAGAGGGAGTTACATTTATGTATACATCAGGGAGAGTCTACACCACATGTAGTAACTTTAGTAGTTGGTGCATTGTACTCTTTTTCCCTTAGACCAAACTTTGTTTTACCCATGAGGTTTTCGTTTGCTTGGCGAAGTTTTTAATGAGACAACAAGTCATGCATTATTCTTGTGGCCATCGACACAAGGAGGAATGTTTAAGGAGATTAATTCTTCATAATTTCTGATGTGTGTCTTGTCCTAATTAGGTACAGATATTAATTAAATAGATACAAAGAATGCCTATCATATCGGACTACTCATTGTAACAGATTGTATCATCCTGTATTTAAGGCATTCTATCAATGAAAGAGAAACAGTTTTTCTCGTTTACATATTTTCTCCTACAACAGTCTAATATTATTTGTATTGAACATCAAGCAATAAAGTAATGCACACAAAGTGATCGTACGGATTACAGCGCCATAGATGTTATACAAATTTATCTTCGAAATGGCCACAAGTCTCCCCAGATAGATTTACGGGCCTGAAGATGTAAAGCAGGGTTTTTATTCTTTGTAACAACAATACGTTCAAGTCTGCCCTCTGAAGCATCCTCGTTGGTTGATCGACATACATCCATAGTAACCTGCTTCCCCCTCCGAACAGGCATGTAAATAATTCTACCCCAACCACCCCCGAGATCAGCACAACCTGTGTCATCGTCCTCCTCATCATCAATATCATTAACATCATCGGGTTCCATAACATCAGAATCGTAGTTAACAGGATCTGGTTCTTCATACGGAATGAGGCTAGCTTGTTTTGAGTTGACTTGGTCCTCTGTCCAGGGTCAAACATTAGGATGAATTAATCAAAGTTCACAACTTCCAAGAATGTTAGTATCTCTTAGTTATTCTGAAGAATTTTATCATAAGACCAGTAATACAGAGCAAAGGAAAAGATTTACCATAGTCAATTACAAGGTCCTCCAGAGTTCTTTTGGTATGTTGCTCCTTCAATGTATCAAATTTCATGCCATCAAGAGGCCAAGGTTCCCTGGTTATAGTAATTAGTAACCAAGCCATCAGAGAGAACATCAAAATGGTTCTTTAACGAATAAAGGTTCTGAAAACTATACTAGAAGGATATATTCGATCTGAAAACTAGAAGGATATATTTGCACACCAGTTATTAAATATGAATAATAAAATTAAGAACACAACTTAATGTGTTTGGAAACAAACCCCAACTTAGCCATAGCAAAGAGAGTTGATGATTAAAACATATGAAATGCGACTAGGATGAAGTGTAGCTTTCCAGTAAGCCATTGTAGCTTTTTGGAATTGGATATTGAAACCCACCAAGTTTTAATATAAGCACAGAAAGTACTAACCTTGGTCTTTGTCCTCGCCTGACAACAATGAAGCTAAATTTTTCATCTTCAAATCCACGTAACGGCTGACCACCCTTGGTGCGCTACAGAAAACACGAGAAACATTATAAAAAAAATGGTACTATTGATGGCAATCTCCGCCATTGCAATGCAAAAGAAGTGGACATTACGAATATCTAGCAATTGGAGGTTCCCTTTCTACACAAATCAAGATATTGAATAGTTCAAACAGAATGACACACATCGCTATGGCAATGCTACCTGCCAAGGTGCACATAACATGGTAGCCACACACATCTTTCAACAGAGTGTGTAGTTTATGGAGTTAGAAAAAAACCTTGTATGCACGCTGAGTAGATGTTCTCTCCAAACGTTGAACAAAATGGCAATATTTACCAGCTTTCTCCAAGGGACACGCCCCATCATGAGAGCACTGCATTAAAACAACTATAAAATAAAATGAGAGAATACAATCAAAAGAGCAAATACAAATCTCGGGAAACATTAAAATTGGAGGAGAAAAATATGAGGGACAGAATTATATACTCACAGGAGCTACTATGTAAGCACCAGTTTTTCGAGCCACCACCAAATCCTTGGAAGTTTTATCGATTGGACCCTTGGATTTACGGCTTTTCTGTGCAGACACAAATGTAACTTATATGAATGGACAAAACAAACCAATAAAAAACAGACATCAATAAGAAAATTACCCTCTTCTCCATCCATAATATGTGTGATCGCATCTGAGATATGATATTTGATCCTTGTGGAGTTCCCGGTTCTACCAAAACCTACAAGTGTTGAGCGTTAACGAAGATCATATTGTAAAAACAGAAAACAAATTGCAATATCTCAAAAGTGTTCTTTTAGGATAGTGGAAGATACATGTTCATCACAATTTGTTTATTACGATGGTGTAGAATTGGTTTAGGCGATTCTTGTCCCCATACTCAATGAAATCATAACAAAACATAAGAATTGTCCACAAGTTGGAGGCATACCAGGACATCCCGCGTAAGACCCCAAAGTTGGCGTACTACAGTAATCCGATCCTGCAGCGATGGTATCTCTCCAAGCACATAGGACTTCAATCCATTGTAAAAAACATCAGATAATAAAACTTCTTTAGAACCAAAAGTGCCAAAGGCCACCATTAAGTTTATAAATGACAAAAGATAAAATAAAACACAACTTACAGCAATAACAAGGTCATGTTCCCTCTCTGATTTCTTGATACTTTTACTCAACGACTGGAGGGTAGCATAACTATGAATAAGGGGCAAATCCTTCTGACCTAGAATAAACACAATGAAGATATTTCTTTAGCCGGTTACTCCTTGAGAATGCATGAACCATCAAAATAATTGATCTATTACTGTAAAACCAATCCTAATAAATATCACTACCATTACAAACCTTGTATAAGGCTCTGCCCTGCACGCTGCATTGATTGGGAAGGCTCAACTAAGTTCACTTTCTCCAATGAATGTGGCCAGACTTCTCGCAACGCCCTACATTATTCCACATTTAACATCATTACCAAAAGAACACAAGTTACACACAAACAATCTCATAAACACAGCCGGATTAACATCCTCACCAGAACGCTGAACCCGTCCCAGCTCCAAAATCCAACACTTTAGCCGGAGCAAACTCCGGTAGCCTTCTCCGAACCTATCAAAATAAACAACAATACAAACACTTCATCAATACCAAATACCAAAAAAACAATCTATACTCTCATTTTTCCAGCAATATCAATCAAATTGAAAACCTTGAATCCCTTCATTCCTTACCTCCTTGAGTACTCTGTGACAAGCAGAGAAGACAGCTGGCATTCTGGATGCCACGTAAGCAATGGTCTCGTCGTCTCGATAAGTGAGTCCGATGTCTCCATATGAGCTTTTGATCTTCCACCGCCGGGATTGGTCGACGCACTGAAGTGGGTCCTCGACGAGCTGCTTGGAAGTTGAAGCGATCATTTGGGAGTTGACGTCTTTGATTTGCGTGAAGGATTCGGACAATCTTAGGACTTTTCTCTTGGTGTGGGGCTCGTCTTGGTCGCGGAGGTACTTTTTGATGGCTCGCCGGAGTCTGACGGGGACGGTGAGGCAGCGCTGGGATTGTTTGGCGGCGGAGCGGAGTGTTTCGTTGGTTAGGAGCTTTTGGGCGGTCTCCGGGATCAGAGCGGACGCCATTTTTGGAGTGAGAGAGAGAGAGGGGTTTTTTTTGTTGTTTCCTATTTTCTTCTGGGGTTTATGTCCCAGGGTTTAAGCCTCTTGGGCTGAAAATGGATATTGGGCATTTGGGCTCGCTCGTGTTGATTTCCAACGGGCCTTTCGAGTTGGGGATTGTTGGAATAAGATTTAATTGTAATCAGTGTTGGCCGGGAATTTGACCTTAAGTGGAATGAGGTTCGCTAGAATTCTTACCATCACGACCACATGTGGGTGTGTGTGTACGTAAGTCAAATTTTAGACTTTAGTAGTCGGTCGTACTATATAATCATGGGACTAGTCTAAACGATAAAACAATCCGAGGAAGATGCTTGGATTATCGTTATCTTCTTCGTATCAATAATGATTTCTAAAAAAAAATGAAAAGAACCCTAGCCGCCTCTCGTGGATTTCAAGAAGGCGTCTAAAGGTCCTAGAGGGGGGTGAATAGGCCTTTACCACTTTTTCGTTTAATTCTGTCCCCGGGATAGCAAGATATTGTTCTATCCCAGAAAACAGGATACGAGTAATAGAGAGAAAAGCAGTAAGGAAAGAATGACACCAGATGTTTTTGGTGACGCAGAAATCCTACAACCAGGATCAAAACTGCGTGCCCCTAACTCTTGAGGGACAAACCTTTCCACTATTTGGTAACTCACACAATTACAAGTTTCTGGCACTCTGGGGATACATAACCCTTATGCTATCCTGACTAGTCTACCCACTAGTACAAACAGAGCTACACTACTTTAATCTATGTGCTTACACTTGGAAAGTATACAGAAGCATCAACTCAGATCATAACTACTCTCAAGTTATATCTTCTTGATCAACTTCTTGGGTTGGGCATCTCCATACTTTATCTCAATGGAATGCACAATGCAATGATGCATATGAGTTTTGAAAACAGTTTTTATGCTTGAGAAACCATGTCTATTATGCACTATAAAGAGCAACCAAAAGACATGGAAGGGGAAGAGAAGAGATAAGAGAAACTACACTCGAAAGTGCTCTCAAAGAGTACCAAAACAGAATAACCAAAACCCCCAAGTGTTTCGCTCAACCACCAAAACAAGACAACTTGGGACTCCTTATATAGGCAAGGTTATTCGGTGGTCAACAAGAGCTAAAGGAGCATGTGAAACATAGCATGTACATGTTATAATGCAGACCTACAACTGTCCTAAAGCAAGCCTAAGCATGGAACACTACAGACCGACAAGAGCAGCAGCAAAGAGGACACAGCAACCTAAACAAGTAAAGCAAGACAGCTTTTCAGATTTTACCTTAAAGAGCTAAGGTAGTCTAAGCAAGGCAAAAGGGTCCTTTGTACTTGTACAAGAATAGCAATATCAGTTCTCAAGAAAGAAGCACGTTCTATGACAGCAAGGGGGTAACCAGGAAAATCAGAACCGAAAGCGACTTGTCAGACATACAAAAAGACAAACCGATTTTCCAGAAAACACATGTGAACCAATAGTCAACTTTCCTAGGGAACTCCCTTAATCAACACATATTTTTATAACCAAAGAACATACAGCTTAAGCATAAATAAACTGGAATTTTAGAAGTGATTAAAGCCATGAAATATCACACCAGAAAATCGTTCCAGAATGTCTGGGATACATGCTCAGCTTGCTATCCTAAATGAAAACCATGTTCTGGGATGCATGAACTACCTGATATCCCAAAGAGATAAGTAAGTGATGCCAACATCTTCAATCTCTTTTCTTGATGATCTTCAGTCCATTGTGTTTTTTCTATTGTCAAGGAGTTGCCAATAACACGTATGCCTTCAATCTCCCCATTTGGCATTCCTTGACAAAACACAATCTTCAAAGAGTACCTGCATGAGAGTATAGCACAAACAACACATGCAGCAAAAAGTATCCAAAGTACTTAAACCAAATAGTTCAGTACTCCCCCTGACTGGTTTACCATGATAGGAACACAACTACCTATCCCAGTCAAGTAGTTCTCCCCATCCAAAAGTACCTGCATAGATTAGCTAGTTCTCCCCCTTTTTGTCTAGGAAAGACAAAGGGTAAAACCACAGATGATTTAAACCCGCAGATAAAAGTAACATTGTGTAGGGACAGATCACAAAACCAAAAACCCAAGCTGGTTAGGGAGAAACAGAAAATGAACCGAAAAGAACAACACACAAATCAGAAACAACACAGATTATCAGGCAGTTGATTAAGCATCATCACCAAGAGCGTCCTCATCCTCAGCACCAATCTTCCCCAAGAGGATTGGTGCAACCAGAGTCGGAAGGAGAGGAAACCGCAGTTCTATCCTCGGGAGAGGAGGAGGCAGTGGGCTCCTGAGCTGGAACTGAGCCGGCCTGACTTGAGACGATGATAGAGATTTCAGACTTGAACCTCTCGAACTGCTCCACGAGGTGCTCCTTGTGAGAAAAGGGCAGCGGAAACGAGACCAACTCTACTTAAGAGTCCTTGAACCAAGAGTTTTCTCTTCTTAAACACACAATCTCCACTTTTAAAATTCCTGTGTAGTCAAGTCAGCAATAAAGAGTAACAGTGTCCTATCCCTAGGAAAGACACACAAGCATCCAAGAAAGATTCCTCAAAGGTAAACACAAGTACCACCATGCATGTATACTTCTAATATCCACTGGGATATTTGGGACATACCCTGAAAAATAGAAGGTACCGATGTACCTACCAACACATTGATAACTCCCCCTCACATGGTGCATAAGAGAACACAAAGAGTTTGATTTTAGAAAGATTTGCAACCTGTCAGCATGAACCCTGGGATGGAAACAGTCTGTGAAATCCCAGACAACAAGAAAATTTAAGCATGACTCACAAAAATGTGACAACTAATTTCCATATGTCTTGATGGCTCAAATTTTTCACATGAGTATATGACTATAAAGTAACATCAATGCTATGTTCTTACAAATCAATCCTTGGAACCATAAGAGTGTGTGTGTGAAAAGTTCACCTAAGGGAGTACATGTTTGGAGCATCAAATGACATGAGGACATCAAGAGTAACCAAGTGACTTTGTCACAACCTTTTCTGGAAATTCAGCACATCAAGGACTTTGTCCCACCTTGGCCTTTGGCCGTTGTCATTTATGTTCAAGGCATTTTTGCCATTCTCTTTAAATTTTGTCCAAGAGCTCATCTGAGAAATACGTCCTCATAGGTCCATGTAACAGAGTAGTTACCATTATGTCCTGAGCGCAATGCTCGAAAGAATAATGTGTGTTTCAAGGACACTCAGTGGATAACTAGTCCGAACCCATCGAAGGATAGATAACATCTCAGGGATCCCCACTGGTTCCGGTTAAGGTGCACCCAGCAAAAGACTAGCTCATTCCTTTACTTAATTCATTCATCAATAGTCACCAGATTTTCACAATTTTTCTTCAGTAACTAGTTCAACTCACTCAATTTTCTAGCTTAAACAGTGTACATCCCACAAGAGTAACCTTTGTGCTCAAGAGTTCTTTCTAGTTCCAAGAATGATTTAGACCACATGCACTAACATTCTTAAAGGCATAGATGCATATACACATATGAAGAATGCAGCAAAAGACTATCAAGATACATGAAATAAGAACACAACATTTTTAGATCAAGTTCAGAAATAATTCCTGGGATGTGACCACAGACTCGTATCCCAGCATGAGCCAACATTTATTTTCAGAAAATAAAAAGACTTGAAAGATAAATTTAGACCAGTGAGATAGATATCTCAAGTAATGGTGCATACACCAATAGCCTTCCTAAGACTTTCAAATCTCAGATTGTCCAAGGGCTTAGTGAACAAATCAGCCAATTGTTGTTCAGTTGGAATAAATGTCATTTCAAGTTGTTTGTCTTCAACCAAGTTTCGAATGAAATGATATCTAATCTCTATATGCTTAGTCCTAGAATGCAACACAGGATTTTTTGAAATATTGATTGCCGAGGTGTTATCACAAAACAGGGATAGGATACCTTGCTCAAATCCGTAGTCGCTTAGCATATGCTTCATCCAAAGGAGTTGTGTACAGCAGCTTCCAGCAGCTATATACTCCGCTTGAGCAGTGGACAGTGATACGCAGTTCTGCTTCTTGCTATGCCATGATACAAGGTTGTTCCCAACAAAGAAGCAGCCACCCGAGGTGCTCTTCCTATCCGTGGCATCTCCGGCCCAATCCGAGTCCGAATACCCTGCAATCTCAGTGTTAGTATCCGTTGTATACAGAATTCCAAAAGCACACGTACCTGAAACATATCGAATGATACGTTTCACAGCCTTCACGTGGGATTCCTTGGGATTGGCTTGATACCTAGCACAAACACCCACACTAAAAGAGATATCGGGTCTGCTGGCTGTGAGGTAAAGCAGGCTTCCAATCATGCTTCTGTAGAGGGTTTGATCAGCATTGATGCCCTCCAAATCAGCACTGATTCTGCAAGAAGTTCCCATTGGGTTCCGGATGGGAGAGGCTCCTTCCATCCCAAACTTCTTCACAAGTTCCTTTGCATACTTTTCCTGCGAGATGAACAAACCATCTTTCCTTTGCTGAATTCGGGTCTGCCTTGGTTCATCCACCATGCCAATCACATCTGAGGGAGAGTGATCTTTTTGAACTTGTCGTTTCCCAATGCGGTGTGACTTCTGGATAGTCAGGGTCTGATCTATCCCGGCTCCTTCAGTATCAGATTCTGTATCCTGGGATACATCATCAGGTATAGGGTTCTGCTCATCAATAGGGGTCTCAGCAGCTTCGGGAGATGTCTCAGTGCTCACATCCTCAACCTGCGCATTTCTAGAAGAATGGTTGTGATGGCACATCCTTCTATGCCACAGATCTAGCAAGCTTTCTTGTGTCAAGGATCGGAAGCAGATTTCAGATTCCATCTTCTTGTTAGCACGAACACAATAGTAATGATCCCTAGATCTTTCGCCTTTCATCACGCATCTTCCTTTCCCATCAAGGACAGTGCATTGAGACGTGTCAAATGTTACCGTCTCATACTCATCGACGATCTGACTCACACTCAGCAAGCAAACTTCTAAACCTGCCACCAGCAGAACATTCTTCAAGCCCGGGAGACCAGGAGTGTCAACCATCCCGCTTCCAATAATCTCAGCTTTGGCTCCATCACCGAACATGACATCACCAACTGGGTGAGTATCATCCATGGAGGTGAACCATTTACGTTCGCCGGTCATGTGCTTCGAGCAGCCGCTGTCAATGTACCAAGAGTCGGACTTTCTGGTAGAAAGGGCGGTTAGGGCAACATTACACACAGCTATGACCTTCCTTGCAACAGTGGGTGTGGTCTTGATCCTTGAGGAGAAACAGATGACATCTTCGTGTTTCTTCTTGACACTAGGTTCCTTGGGAGAGATGACGCTTCTGGTATCCCTGGTTCCACGAATAGACTTTCTGACCCAGTTTGAAGGAACATGCTTGTTCTTCTGCTTCGGGATGGTAAGAGACTGTGCCATCCTAGTCAGTTCGTCAAGTGACTTCTGAAAATGGACGAGCAGATCATTGCTCTGTGAGATCATTGCCGGTACGGGGTTCCTTCTTAGCTTGTAGCAGTACCGCCGAATGTGTCCACTGTTCCCACAGTGAAAGCACCTGATTTGCGAGTTTTTCTTGAGCATGGACACTTTGGAATTTTCAGGAGCATTGATCTTCTGTTGAGGCGGAGGCTTTCTCAACACCGAGCTGGTGCCTTTTACAAACGTAGTCTTCCCCGAGCCTTTGGGTTTGTCATCATCCTCGAACCCCAGACCTCTCTTGCTGCCATCCAGCCTTCCCATCCCACAGATTTGGGATAGTTTCTCCGAGCCAATGGAGAACTTTGCGAACTGGTTCTGGGCGACCAGTAGAGACTCTTCAAGTTTCAGTTTTTCAGCAGTGAGCACCAGTATAGAGGAGGACTGAAGGTCCAGTTCTTTCTTGAGAAGAATCACTTGATCTTCTAGTTGAGTCTTGGCAGCACTCCACTCAGCTTTCTGGGATATGAGCTCTCCTTGTATCCTGGAATTTGTCTCCTTACTCAATGAAAGCTCATTAGTTAGAGCTTCATTTTTAGCAAGCATAGACTTAGAAGCTTTACACAAACGCACATGCATATCATGCCCTTCGTCATCAGAATCCTTGTCCTCAAGAGACTCATCTAATGTAACTTGGGTGACAAAAGCAACCTTTTCATCTTCATCTAAATCGGTTTCAGAATTTTCATTTGAATCACTATCACTCCAAGTTGCTTCTAGTACATTATGAGACTTATTTTTCCTGTTAGCACAATCCACAGCCTTATGTCCTACTCCATTGCACTCAAAACATTTAATATCCATTTTTGGGATAGGAGAGGACCTGATATCCCGACCTTTCTGTGAAACCTTATTTCTAAAAGGCTTAGAGCTAGATCCTTTAGAAAAGTTCCGGTTAGAGTTAAAATGTTTCCTTTTTCTTAAGAATCTCTCAAATTGTTTGGTTAGAAAAGCAAATTCATCATTATCATCATCTTCATTTTCATCCAACTTTTCAACCTCAATTTTAACCGAACTTAAAGCAATGGATTTCTCATGCATGGGCCTTTTCTTTAGAGTCTCATAAGTTTTCAGATTTCCAACAAGTTCTTCTAAAGGATAAGTATCAAGATCATGAGCTTCCTCAATAGCATTCATTTTCGAGTCAAAGAAAGAAGGCAAAGCAGTTAAGAACTTCCTAACAATTTTCTTTGATTCTATAGCCTCGCCTAAGCTACGACATTGATTCGTAATATTAAGTACACGACCATAGAAATCATCAATAGACTCTTTGTCACTCATGCTTAGACCTTCAAACTCAAAAATAAGACGTTGAAGTTTTTGTTGTTTAACACGAGAGTTACCTTCATGAGTGTTGATGAGCACTTCCCATGCCTCCTTAGCAGTGGAGCAATGAATGATCCTTTGGCGCTCTGCTTCGGATACGGCATTGAATAGACAACTTAGAGCTTTGATGTTTGCTCTAGCCAAAACCTTGTCATCTTTTACCCATTCGGACCTAGGCTTTGAAACCGTTAAGGTTGATTCAGCGCCTTCTGGTTTTGTCGGATGTGTCCAGCCTTCCTCTACACTTTGCCACAGCATACCATCGTCTTGGTAAGAGAGGAAGGCACTCATCATGATTTTCCATTGAGAAAAATCATGTCCATCAAAAAAAGGTGGTACATTTATGGAAGAACCTTTTTCCCGATCCATAATGAACCCCTCAGAGGATCTCACTAGCAAAGGCTAGTGGCCGCTCTGATACCACTTAAAGGTCCTAGAGGGGGGGGTGAATAGGCCTTTACCACTTTTTCGTTTAATTCTGTCCCCGGGATAGCAAGATATTGTTCTATCCCAGAAAACAGGATACGAGTAATAGAGAGAAAAGCAGTAAGGAAAGAATGACACCAGATGTTTTTGGTGACGCAGAAATCCTACAACCAGGATCAAAACTGCGTGCCCCTAACTCTTGAGGGACAAACCTTTCCACTATTTGGTAACTCACACAATTACAAGTTTCTGGCACTCTGGGGATACATAACCCTTATGCTATCCTGACTAGTCTACCCACTAGTACAAACAGAGCTACACTACTTTAATCTATGTGCTTACACTTGGAAAGTATACAGAAGCATCAACTCAGATCATAACTACTCTCAAGTTATATCTTCTTGATCAACTTCTTGGGTTGGGCATCTCCATACTTTATCTCAATGGAATGCACAATGCAATGATGCATATGAGTTTTGAAAACAGTTTTTATGCTTGAGAAACCATGTCTATTATGCACTATAAAGAGCAACCAAAAGACATGGAAGGGGAAGAGAAGAGATAAGAGAAACTACACTCGAAAGTGCTCTCAAAGAGTACCAAAACAGAATAACCAAAACCCCCAAGTGTTTCGCTCAACCACCAAAACAAGACAACTTGGGACTCCTTATATAGGCAAGGTTATTCGGTGGTCAACAAGAGCTAAGGGAGCATGTACATGTTATAATGCAGACCTACAACTGTCCTAAAGCAAGCCTAAGCATGGAACACTACAGACCGACAAGAGCAGCAGCAAAGAGGACACAGCAACCTAAACAAGTAAAGCAAGACAGCTTTTCAGATTTTACCTTAAAGAGCTAAGGTAGTCTAAGCAAGGCAAAAGGGTCCTTTGTACTTGTACAAGAATAGCAATATCAGTTCTCAAGAAAGAAGCACGTTCTATGACAGCAAGGGGGTAACCAGGAAAATCAGAACCGAAAGCGACTTATCAGACATACAAAAAGACAAACCGATTTTCCAGAAAACACATGTGAACCAATAGTCAACTTTCCTAGGGAACTCCCTTAATCAACACATATTTTTATAACCAAAGAACATACAGCTTAAGCATAAATAAACTGGAATTTTAGAAGTGATTAAAGCCATGAAATATCACACCAGAAAATCGTTCCAGAATGTCTGGGATACATGCTCAGCTTGCTATCCTAAATGAAAACCATGTTCTGGGATGCATGAACTACCTGATATCCCAAAGAGATAAGTAAGTGATGCCAACATCTTCAATCTCTTTTCTTGATGATCTTCAGTCCATTGTGTTTTGTCTATTGTCAAGGAGTTGCCAATAACACGTATGCCTTCAGCGTCAAAGCAAAGCACGTCCTCGAGGGAGGGCCATGGTTCTACGGGAAGTCTGTTTTGGTGGCGGCGAGCTATTCTGGTCATGGTGATCCCATGCAGGTACCACTACTGTCTTTTTTGGTATAGGTGATGATCCAAGGTCTGGAACCAATAGTCTTCACGAAGAAGGTTATAAGAATAATTGCTAACACCATTGGAGTGTTCATCAAGATAGAAGATGCTGCTTTTTTATGAGGTGTTGCTAGGGTTCATATTTGTCACTCGGTGACATCGAGGGTGTGGCAACCTCTTCTGGAACGTACCTTTGATTTCAAAGGAGGAATAAAAGCGAAGGTTTCATTCAAGTACGATAGGTTGAAAGGTTTTTGTCAAACCTGTGGTTTGTTGGAGCATCCCAAAACTGGATGCATTAGAGCACCAAACCTTTCGAAGAATATTATTCTTGCATCCGCCCCAGCTTTATTGACGGCGAGGATGAGATCTAATCGGATACTAGTAGTACAGTGTCCAGTGTCCCAAACCCTAACTCTAACCAGGTTCCTGTTTTGCATGTTCACCCGTTCATTAACTTGGAGTCTCCACTATTGTTTAGGGTCCCAGGGATCACTTCGGCTTTCTTCGTCGTGGCTGATGCAACACTTCGGCTTTCTTCGTCGTGGCTGATGCAACCCTTCGACAAAGCGCCCAAGTGTTGATGGAGCGAGATACTCCATTTAAATGGCAACTTAACGAGAGGAAAGAAGAAGAACTTAAACGGCAACCACTACCAGAAAAAGTCATTTAGGCGACGAAATCATTAAGGTTTAGTAGCCTAAGTACAGATTTTCGTTGTCTAAGTGTACTTAAACGACGAAATATAAAAGTGCACCTAAAAGATCGAAATTTCATAGTCTAAGAAATGACTTAGACGACGAAATTAATTTTCGTCACCTAAGAAATGTCTTAGAACTTAGACGACAAAAAAAATATTCGTCGTCTAAGAAATGAATTAGCCATTGAAAACAGAATTCGTAGTCTAAAGTTGCACTTAGACGACGAAATTTTTTATTTCGTCGTATAAGACCTAACCATAAACCTTAATCCTTTAAACCTTTCCCCTAAACCCAAAATGTCTTAGGCGACAAAACCCTTTTTCGTCGTTTAAGTAGTACTTAGACGACGAAATTAAACCAGTTTCGTCGTCTAAGTAGAGAATCACAATCTGACCTCTAAGAGCACAACCATTTATACCATCTTAAAATACATATTATTTTCGTCGAGGGCATAGAGAAAATACTTCTTGAACTGTGAGTGTTGACGGTTCGAAAATCGGAGTTACGAAGATTCGCATATCAACGTTTATGTTTCTTTGAAATTTCGGTTAATTTTATGGTTGACTACACCGATCAAACCCTTAACGAACTTCGTTTTGAAGGAAAATTCATCCACTTACATATTGTGTTATGATGAATATATTCGACGTACGGATGTTTTGCCCAAATTCAATTTCGTTAATGTTGATGTAAAGTGAATATAGGCATACGAACAATTAAGTTATACAACATTAGTAGATATATAAAATTTTTTTATAGTTTTAAATAAAAAAAAATAAAATTTCAATTAATTTATATTTAGTTGATAAATTAAGTTTTTACGACAAGACAAACACCCGTAACTTCGAAAACGAGTTTACGAATTATTTTTTACCATAGTTTTCATCTTTTAACTATTTTTCGATAATCACTAAATTAATTCGATCGAATCCTAAATTGATGCGAATTAAGTTGAATTTTTTTTCTAAAATATTGTATAAATGTAATGGTTACATCTAACGGTTGATTGTTAAGCAACTACCCAAAATTAATTTTCATATTTTTTTAAAAAATAAGTCACTTAGACGACAAAAATAATTAGTTTCGTTGCCTAAGTTAATTTTTAAAAATTAAATTAAATTAAAAATTAAATTTTACTTAGACGATGAAACTGTATATTTTCGTCGCCTAAGTGAAATTTAATTTAATTTAATTTTAAAAATAAAAAAAATTCTTCGGCGATGAAAATGATTAGTTTCATCACTATACATTAAATTATGGGCGAATAAGAAGGCGACACGTGGCGGCTCCTGAGCAACTGACAGATCAACGGCTAAGTTAATCTGGGCCGTCCATTTTGAACGGATCTAAGTCATCCGACGGCTGAGAAATATTGATCATTGTAATATTTTAAATAAACTATTTACTTTGAAACTTCAAAAAATTATAATAAATAGCTCGGACTTCGGAAATATTCAATAAAAATACGGACGAGTTCATATTAATGTCCTCTATAACTTTCGTGAAGAAAATGAGTCAAAAATTATAACTTAAAAAAATGTCAATTTTGAATCGCAACGAAATAAAAAATCATAATAAACACATTGTTATAACGAATGTAGGCCCAATAGAAAACCTAAGTCCCACATGACTCGGATTACATTTAGCTCCAGGGGCGTTGTCTCCGAGCCCCCACCAACGAGTCCCCCGTATGCTACCGGCATACAAAATTGATTCAAAGCATATTAACACGCGTATATTTTTTTCAAACAATAATAACATGTATAAGGATGACACGTGTCGGCTAGTTATTGGTTGAAAATTTTACCCGGAAATAAAAAATTAAAATTTTTAATAATAATGAATAGTAATAGGAAGTTTTATTTTTGGCACCGCTGCACGAAAAACAGAAATATGACTTCCGATTGAAGAGGAATTCCTCAAATGGGTGAGGAATTCCTCAAAATAAGACTTCCTCTCCATTTCATGGGTGCGGATGCTCTGAGGGAGAGAGAGAGAGAGATAATCCTAGGTAGATTTTGGTGGATGCAACTTATGGTAGGCTTATTGACTATTTAATTTATTAAGCAGTCTATACTCAACATGTGTAAATTTCTAAAAAAAAATTGGACATGGACGAAATGGGCGTGTATCCAAGCCTAACTCCTCTCTCTCTCTCTCTCTCTCTCTCTCTCTCTCTCTCTCTCTCTCTCTCTCTCTCTCTCTCTCTCTCTCTCTCTCTCTCTCTCTCTCTCTCTCTCTCTCAAACCACCACCTACACCGTACCACCCCCACCACGACACGACACCACCACCACCTTGGCACCACCATCACCATCACCATCACCACCACGACCACCACCACACAAACACCGCCGCCACTATCATTAAATTAAATTATCTCCTAATTATATTTTTTGCACAAATTAATAATTAACATTTCATTAATTAATTACGATTTAATTTTTTTAAAGCACTTAGACGACGAAATAAATAGTTTCGTCATCTAAGTTTGTTTTGTTTTTTTATTTTTTAAAATTTGACACTTGGGCGAAAAAAATCCTAAAATTTCGTCGTCTAACTGGTAACACTTGGGCGACGAATTGTGATTTTTTCCGTCTAAGTTCTCACTTAAACAACGAAAATTTTCATTATTTTTTCATTAATTTTGCATCGTCTAAACACCTAGAGACGAAACAAAACAAAATCTTCGTCTAAGTACTTAGGCTATGTTTGTTAGGCGACGAAAAAACACACTTAGGCGATGTTGGAGCGTAGAAATGTCGTCGAGGATAAATTACGTTAATAAGAACTTCTCAACGAATACCGAACGATTCCATGCATTTGACAAGTCTGAGTTTTAAGGTGCGGGGGGGGGGGGGGGGGGGGGGGGGGGGGATGTGTATCTTCAAAGACACTATGATGCTCAAGTCACTCAAAATGTTCTAATTGAGAGTGTAAATGCAAGTAAGTTTGCGAAAAAGTGAATCTCCATTGATGTCCTGTAATCTGTCGGGAATGGCAGTATTTATAGTGCAAATCTTCCCTCCAAATCAACAACTAACTCGTGGGCCTCAAGTTTCGGACCTTCCCATCCGAAACTGACTCCTTATCCGAAGGCTCACGTTCTGCAGCTCGTCGAGCGAAATGTCCTCGAGATATTTTCGGCGAGATCGATTCCTACGCCGCGAATATCTCAACGACCTTTGGCTTCGTTGCATGCCTCTTGGTACACGACCTTTTCTCGTCAACCTTTTAGCGCGCAATTTCCTTCCTCGTTGAGCTTTTACCTACTTTCAAATCTTTTCATTCACCTTTCGTCCAAACAATCTGAGGCCTCCTCATTCTCCGAGAACCTTATCCAGCTCGTCGACGTAGAGAAATATTTCTCCCCCACAAATGCCCCCAAAATTTCTTTTGGATCCTTATCGAAGAATACATAAGGAATTTTCTCGTCAAGAAACCGAAAAACCCTTCGATGTCCCACGTGTCTCGTCCGTATTCCCCACATTCAGCATAGTCAACGCTGCCATAACTCCACTCTGCTTCCCCCATCTACCGCCGCTTCAATTTTTGGCCTCACCACCAACAGAAGTGCTTCGAGCAGCACAACACCAATTACTGAGGCTAGGACTCTAGCCGGTGTTGATCAAGAGCGATTGGACGCCCTCGGAGCTCAAGGATTTTCCTACAGCTCTTCTAATGGGTTCTAACCCCTTTCTGGTTGATGACTATCGGGCCACATAGCTCACCCAAAACTTGGCCAACGGTCACTGCTCTCTGGTTCGATTCACTTCCTCCACCTCTCTCCTCACGCTCTCCAGTGAGCGCATCTCGTCGACATACACTCGGTACACCGAGGTGTATAACACCGACGAGGACATCTACACCTGGTTGATAAGGGTGGAGCTGCCTTTTGATGTCTACGCCGAGACCCCTCGCCTGCTCAAAGCCCCGGCAAAAGCCGCATCGATCTCCTTAGATGCTCTTGGGGTCTCTCCATCTACCGCCACCTTCTTGCAGCAAGAAAAGAGGACGCATCGCCCTACACACCGCCAACTTCAAAGACACTAGAGGAGAAGAGACGCAAGGTCTCTTCAAACATTGGCGAGGTCCCATCCAAGTCTGCCAATCTTTCTTTTCTTGGTCTCGGATCTCGCCCACCTGTATCTAGAGCACCCGAAGCTCATCCACCTCGAGTGAAGAAATTTGATCCTCTCCTCCACGAGCAATCATTGAATTCACCTTTGAGGCGATACTCGAGCACATCGAGGTCGTTCTTGAAGCTGAGGTGATCCCCGAGCTTGTCGAGCCATCTGCCTCACATACCCTAATCGAGACCACATCTAGCACCCAGAAGCACACCGAAGAGAAGACTGAGGAGAAAGACTTGACGACCACCACTTCCATTGATGCCCCCAGTTGAAGCTTTTCCTGTCTTTCCCTTGATTTCCCATTTTTTTACTATTTCGGGCCTATAATTTTTCGGCCACAGCTTTACCGGTTTCTTAATTTTGCATGGATGCTCTGCTTTTTGGACATCATGTTTTTCCCATACTTATCGATTTTGTGCTTGCCGAATTTCCTTTGTCTTCCTTTCTTTGAGGAACATTTTCTTTGCACCTGTTGAACAACCATCGAGACAACAAGCTTTTCCCCGAGTAAACTCTCATCGAGAAAGGCCTAACCTTTTATCAACGAGACTCTCCTTAACGACCCTTTGTCCATGTCACCTCTCCAAAATGGATTTCAGTTAGGAATTTTTCAAAATTCCTTTGATCTCGGTCATTTGGGGGTTCGGTTCCATCTTCTTTCTTATGTCTTGCACGAGAAACCCCAACTCACTTGGGCTTTATAAACTTGTTTCGTCATATCTCGTACAATAAAACCTCAATAAATTAATAACCTCAGGATTGATAAAATTTATTAATTTAGTGAAGTTATTAATTAATCGAGTATTAAATTAATACTCAAGTCCTCAAGTTGGGACCGGCAAAAAATATTATTTAACGAGGTTATTAATTAATCGAGATTTTACTGTATATGTGCATCACAAAATCCTTCATTATGTCTGCCACACTTTCTAAAGTTGATTTTGTGATGGATTCGTCCTGGAACTACCCCATTCTCCTTCCTCTTCCACCGAGGCATGGTAAAGGAAATGAACTTTCATGAATGATTATCGAGTTACCCTAGCCATTAACCAGGTAGAGTCTTGTACTTCACCTTCTGCGTCCTTTATTTTCCATGCATGCTTACGCTAATACGTAGTTCAATCATAGGTCCCAAGGCTTGTATTCTCCCTTTGGGATGATTACTAGCTCCTTGGTGTTCATATTGCGATGAAGGCACTGATCCAAAGACTTCCCCGAAGGTCCAGGTCCGTAACCTCGAGCATGTCGTTTTCCCCTTACTCTCATCTCCATAGTCTTGAGTCGACAACGTTTCCACAATGCTTCGAATTCAAAGCTTCAAAGATCTTAGCCGTCCGGCTCATGCCCTTCCTCGATCAAATTAATGTGCTCATCCTTGAGATTGGGAGCTCAGCTTACGAGCAAGCCACAACTCTGGAGGCCGCGTCTGTGCTACCACCAACTCTCCTCGATCAAGTCGCCAACCTACTTTTTGCGACCCCGAGCACGAGTTGGATGGTGCCTATTTCAAGATCGACTCCTTAGTAGGCGTTGTCAATTGCTTGCGTAGTGAGCTTGCATACTCCAAGGATACTACCAGGCATCAGATAAGGGATCCCTGCTCACTTATTGCCGTTGTTCTCAAACTCCAACGCACAGTAGTTTTCGTTTATGTAATTTTCTTTTCCAAACTCGTCGAAAAAGTTTTTCGAATGTTTTCTTGACGACAAATAGTTTTGGGCTTCGCAGAGGGCGAGCTCTTATATTTCAATTTTTTTGAGTCTTTATTCCTATAAGCATTGTTAATAAAACATATATTTCCTGCTTATTTCTCTGTACATGCCCCCAATTTATTTTCTTTGGAAACTTTCCATCAAAAGTCATTTCTCGAGGACAGAAAATATCTCAATGAGAAACTCTCATATGCCATTTTACCCTTTTGTATATTGGCCTCTTCTGAATCTGTATGCCTTTGACTTATGGTCATATGCTCGTCTTTGATCGAACACTTCATCGATATGCCTTGTGTATGAAGCTTGTATGCCAATAATCCCATTATGCCAGAGGCTTTTTGTGTCATAAACTCGTCGAGAACCCTTCATCGAGCATTTACATTGATATGCCTCTTTAGCTTTTCGATCTTTATGTATTTTTTTCTCTAAAGCTTTTATGCCAACAATCCCATTATGCCCGAGGCTTTTTGAATTATATACTTGTTGAGCATTTCTCATCGAGTATTTTTGTCGATATGGTCTTAGCTTTTTGACATTTATGCATTTTTTGCTCTAAAGCTTATATGCCAACAATCATATTATGCCCGAGGCTTTTTGGGTCATATACTCGTTGAGCATTTCTCATAGAGTATTTTTGTCGATATGCTCTTAAATTTTCGACCATTATGCATTTTTTGCTCTAAATCTTATATGCCAACAATCTCATTATGCTCGAGGCTTTTTGGGTCATATACTCATTGAGCATTTCTCATTGAGTATTTTCATCGATATGCTCTTAGCTTTTCGACTTTTATGCTTTTTTTACTCTAAATCTTATATGCCAAAAATTCCTTTACGTCTGAGGCTTTTTGGGTCACATAATGTCATATCAACAAAGTTTTGGCTTCAACAAACAATTTATTTATTTCACTTGTCTTTGCCTCGAACACTTTACTATGACATGCGAAAGCCCTTCACCACTAAACTGATCAATATGCATATCACACTTTGAGATGTAACAAAGAAATTTGATACCACAAATTTGTTACCTCTAATCCTCATCATCGTGTGATCTCGCCTAATACAACGAGATGTTCCAAATGAACTGATCTCTTAAATAAATGATTCGATCTTCGACTTCATAACCTATTCATCTTCAATCTTTCCATATTTTTCTTGCCTCCCAGGTTATACTTTACAGTACCTTGGCCTTTATTCCATCTTTGCTTTTCCTTGCAACCTCATTCGGGAAAATCATAACCCCGAATGCTTATCAGATAACTTTGTTACCATTAACCATTGAAAATCTGGTAATTATGCAAATACGAATTGTATTCAAATTTCAATTGCATAATATATATATATATTATGCATAATCAATGATATCTATGTTGGGTTGGATGTAGCGAGTCTCCTTTCACATCCTAGCCCATGCATAATTGCATATATAATCTCATGTCAAAAGTTAGTGATGCATATATATAAAATATAATAACTGGATATATGAAACCCACTTACTGTGTCACCACTAGAGCCAACCAAACTCATAAGTGATGAAATGTTATTAGTTTAAGGAGTGGAACTAGCCATCCTCATTATTTTACTCAGAGATTGCATACACAAAACCTTTTTGAAGCTTTGAACAAGTCAATTTCAAGCTGTGAAATTTGTTCTCTCCTAACACTCCTTAGTGCCATAATCTTATTCAAAGATGCTAGCTTTAGTGAATTCTGTAGGCCTCTTTCCTGCAATATCATCATAATAGGTAAAGCTTAGATGCTTGCCACCTACTTTCATCGCCGCAACCCATCGATAGCTTATCAATGATACAAAACCATATCCTACATAATTAACAAACAAATTAGTTCCATCAAGACTCCGTCGGTTACAATTGATATGGAATCAATTCTTATGTTCTAGGCTGCTTTGATAAAACTCAAATGTAATGTGCAGAAGCTTGCCAGGATTTCTTGAAACATCTGGCTCAACGGACTATTTTTCTGTTTGTCGAGATGTTTCTGCTCGTCGAGGTGTTTATTCACCAGAAATTTCACCACTCTCATATTCCTCAGACTAGTTGATATCGTTGTCATGTGGCAAGGCCTCATTGTCAACATTTTCACGAATGTTCGGTGCCATCATTTCTCACAGACGGCGCCACTTGTTAGAGAGTAAAAATGTCATTGAGGATAAATTACCTCGACAAGATCTTCTGAACGAACACCGAATGAATCCACGCCTTTGACAAGTCCAAGTTTGGATTCCTTGCATCAAAATGAGGTTGGGGGGGGGGGGGGTACCTGCAAAGACACTTTGATTCTCAAGTTATTCAAAGTGTTTGCCGGGAATTTGCCTGGAATGTCAGGATTTATAGTGTAAACCTTTCCTCCAAATCAGCAACCAACTCGTGGGCCTCAAGTTTCAGACCTTCCCATCCGAAACTGACTCCTTACCCGAAGGCCCACGTTCTACAGCTCATCGAGTGAAACGTCCTCGAGATATTCTCGGCGAGACCCATTCCTGTGCCGCGAATATCTCAACGATTTTTGAGTTCGTCGCATGCCTCTTGGTACATGACCTTTTCTCGTCGACCTTTCAACGTGCAATTTCCTTCCTCGTCGAGCTTTTACCTACTGTCAAATCTTTTCGTTCACCTCTGGTCCAAATGATCAAAGGCCTTCTCATTCTCCGAGAACCTCATCAAGCTCATCGACGCACAGAAATATTTCTCTCCTACAGGCGACAAAATTGTTTTGTCACCTAAGTGTGTATTTCTGGTAGTGCGCGAGTCTCAAGCAACCAAGCCAAGAAGAATGAGGTGGTGATACCCGATCTTGCCATTCCAAAACATAATGGGTTGTTGTTAAAGTCGCCCGCTAAGAAGTCGAAAAGAGGCCGACCTCAGGGTTTGAAGAATAAGCCAAAAAACTGGCAATGGATGCAGGGGATGAAGTGGAGAATCCTCGTCGGATCATTGACATTTCAGAGCAACGCAAACGTGAGCGTGACCGGCATGGAAGTCAGCTTTATTCGTCCTACGTGCTCTGACCAGAAGGTAGTTCCACTTGAAGCTCCTATTTCTATGTCAGGCACCGAAGCTTGGAAGTGGAGGTCTGCTGCTTTTGGAGTTGATAATGGTGGTTTAGGAGTTCCAAAATCCATGGAAATGGAGCTCAACCCTCATGTGGAAGCATGGTTGGACTCAGTCTTATTGTGACTGTTTTTATTTTCATGTTTTTATTTTTGCATGGACCTCTGGTTTTTACTTTCGGTTTATTTGTTTTAGCTTTTGGAACTCTTATGTTGTGGCCGGAATATGTATTTCTTACCATTCGTTCCATAGTATCGTCACTGGTTACTTTTGATGGTTATTGCTAGGATAGGGATATTTGTGTAGATTAGGCAAGTTCGTCACATAGTTTACATAAGCTTTGACTTTCTTGTCTGTCGTCGCCCTTAAATGGACAGTCAATGCTGTATTCTTAAATACTTTTCTCAATGCAATTGACGTCATCGTCTACCTTTAAAAAAAAAACAATCCAAGTAAATTATATTTCATATTCTAAACCAATAAATTTAAATAAACAGATAATTAGGCACAACAATATAACCACTTATGCTCTGAAAAGAATATCTATGGTAATTATTGAAGACAAGAAAATGCGAAAAAGTAAAGAAAACTTGGAGAGGATAATGGACTACGTTGTTTCTGACTTGTCGACTTACATTGAATGATAAACATGTACATATATAGTGCTAATAACTTATACAAATAAGCAATAAATCTACTGTAATCTTGATACAAAAGGAAAACTAAATAATGGGAATATTCATGCAATATTTTCTACATTCCCCCTCAAGTTGGAGAGTGAAGTGGATATCGCGCACTCCCAACTTGAAAAGCGTTATCTGACTGCAATGAATGATTTTGTTACTACGTATCAAAAAGCAGCTTGATGATGAGACAATGTGGTTCCCGATCTTGTGGTGCTTTATGAACCATGATGAAAGATGAGGTGATAAAATGTTGTACGAAAAAATAGAGTACAACAGACATCGACGTAGATGCTACACGAAAGATTAGAGTATAACGATGGATGTGGATGTACAAGAAAGTAGAGTACAGCAGACAGAGACTGTCACACCCCCAAATCCGGAGCCAGTATTATACTGAAATATGGTGTAAGGATTTGTAATGTGAATAAGAAACCCAAATAATTTCAAAAATCAAGGTGTCTGAATAATACATTTATTGAAAAGAGAAAGTGCTAATATTACAATACTGAAGTTTTTGAAAATAATAGTCATTACATTTATTCAATTCAAAATACAAGTAGAAAATAATTCGTTTATTTAGTAGGCGACGTATCCCATTTTCCCCAAGCATTCTACTCATCACCTGAAAAAGAGAAAGATGTAGTACCATGAGTCACACTGACCCAGTAAGTACAGCTTACAAGCATATACTAAATTATTTCTAAGAAACATCAAACTGAACAACCAATTCAAAAAGGTGAAATATTGAAACCGGTTATTCTTCCATACTTATACTTGCGTCTTTGTAATATATACAATTAGGTACATAATATATATATACACATACTTGTATAACTTCACATCTACACATAAACACGCAAATACTTCCGAAGTGAATTCTTTTAGATTAACTGGTAATTACTCAAAAGAAATCATGTGCTTAGTCTCACAACACCAATACACATATAAAGCCACAACATTCTAAGGCCACCTGTCAAAGCATGTATACTCCCGGTTTGACACAATTCATTCCTTAGAGTATGATAGTGCACTATCTGTAAGTGACTATGGCCCTTGGCTAACTCTCACAATAACAAAATAATTCACCAGCAATTCACTTAAGCACGAGTTAATTCGTACTATACACCCGACTTCACACTTCAACCATAACAATCACAACAAGTCTTTAATTAAGACTGTATATAGATCATAGAGTATATATTTACATCATAATTTTGTAATGAATATATACGTAATAGAATTTGTAAAGGAAGAAAGATCAAACTTAAACGTATTTCATTAATTAACAATTTTGGTCCAAACGTTTCATTCGGCGGTAGTCCGCTCGAAATCCTACATTTGTTCCAAATTATATTTGAGAGTAAATAGATAGAGCGATTAAGTAGATAAACTTGAAATAAAAATTAGTTATCATTGATTCAAAAGTTTCATTCGGCGGTAGTCCGCCCGAAATCCTCCATTAATCCCAAATCAAACTTAAGAAGTAAATAATGCGAGTAAGTAAATAAAAATAAAGTACAAATGCAGAAAATAAAATTATTAATCCTTGGACCAAAAGTATTATTCGGCGGTAGTCCGTCCGAAATCCTCTATTTGATCCGTTTTATAATTAATCAATATTATGTCCAAATTAAAGAAGTGAGTATACCATCTTGAAGTGTTTTTCGAGAGGAATTCGATGGTAATAATCACACAGTTTGGTAGGGAGTTCTCAAGTCCAGAAATAAAAATATTTAGCAACTGTCCAGAAATGGTTACGCTTGCTATTAAGCTCATTTGCATGAATTAATTAGTTAGTAAGTATTAATCAATGACTTTCAAACTTTCCATATTGATAGTTGAACTCCTAAGCTTCGTTTTGATATAAAGAACACTAAATTTGGTTAAGAAATGAGTGAGATATAAATATTTCAAGTTAAGAGCACATTAAGAGGTTTCGAACATGATTAAGGAAAAGATTAGCAAAACTTGTTTTAGCCATAACTTTCTCATTACTTAACATTTTTAAGTGATTCAAAAGCCAAAGTTGAATAACTTTTTGTGTAGAATCTGAATATGTAAAAATATTTGACTAATTAAAACTTTAACAGAAACGAAAATATTAAATTTACACTAAATCTCATTATTTCTCTTTTATTCTTAGCCATGCACTTTGATGTAATCTTAAAGATAAAGAAGTATAGGAATGTACTCATGTACTTACTCAAGAATTTCAGTAGGTGATGGAGGTATTTGATTAACTCAAGTGACCCTCTTGAAGCAAATGAATTAACTACTAAAGTACTTGGAAGAAATGTAGTTTGATGTGGAATTTTAGGGGAGTTGCATTGCAACTTTTGGGAGGACTTCAAATCAGTACGGAAGGGGAAGATTGAAGTGGTGCAAAAATCAGATTGAACTCAAGGGTGATTTATATAGACATGGGAGGAGACATGAGAAATAAATTCATAACTATTTTTGTAGACTTTTGTAGACAAGTTGACAATGGAATAGTTGGGCTACTAATTCTAGGGTTAAAATGCACTTGTAAAAACAATAGTAATGTGGTTGGAAATTTGATTGAAATGTTGAAATGTGATTATGTATGCATGTGAATGTAATATGTAATGTGATGTGTGAAAATGTATGGTTTTACTAATAAAGTGTAGTGTAGTGTAATATATATATATATATATCAACCAATAATAATTAGCACCAAATTGATATATGAGCATGACCACTAAAAGTATGAATTGCAATCTTAAAATACAAAGTTCGATTCGGAGAAGAGATTCGAATAAGGAAAATTTGGTCGTTTTGCTAAAATTCCATTTCCGAAAAATCGGCTAGTTGGAATTAGAGTTTCTTACCGTTTCTAGCTGGAGTAAAAATATTTTTATTATTTTTACTAACCTATAAAATGGAATGTTTCACGATTCCAGCTCGTGGCCTCGAACCTAAGACCAGGGAGTACCTGACTTGAACTTGAGTATCCACTGGACCATTTGCCCCACTCCGTTAATATTTCTCTAAACCTCGTTTTTATACATTGTCTTCGCCGAACAATTTTTTTTTATCGAATTTCTAAAACCTCTAAGGTCAAACTAAATTATGGTAATTTCTAAGTTTAATGAGTCATACGATAATCTAAACTATTAAACTAATTTTCGGGGTATTACAGAGACGTAGATGCTATACGAGAGATTAGAGTGTAGCGATGGATGATTGGAAGATACTACACGAGAGATTAAAGTGTAGCGATGGATAATCAGAATATATATACTACACAAGATATTAGAGTGTAGTGATGAGTCGGGATCTCATAAATGAGAGGCCGCACGAGAAAGTAGAGTGCAGCTGAGATAGAGTTGAGATCTTAGTCGTGTTCTGATACCATGAAAAGAATATCTATGGTAATTATTGAAGACAAGAAAATGCAGAAATGTAAAGAAAATTCGGAGATAATAATGGACTACATTGTTTCTAACTTATTGACTTACATTGAATGATAAACATATAAATCTATAGTGTTAATAACCTTTTCACAGTAAATAAATTTACTGTGATCTAGATACAAAAGAAAAACTAAATAATGTGAATATTCATACAATATTTTCTACATGCTCAATTATTATTGAGTTTGGTTGAGTTGCATGGACGAAAAAGACAATGTGTCCTCCGCCCACCACCACCACTTAAGTTTGATTCCCATATTCCCCCCAATTATGGCTTGAATTTGTCCGCAACTCAAAAAAGCACATGTAAATTAATGTGTGTCACGTCGGTGAAAACAATAGGCTAGTTTCCCGCAAACAGTGTCAAAATATTGATGTTTTCACTTTGAGTGTAGCCAAAGCGTGCTTTTGACTACTATATCTGTATGACTTGATATCATGGTCGAGTTTCAACATCACTATGTATAGAGTTTGACTCGATCGATTGAGATGAGTCAAGCTCATACTTCACCAAATTAACATGCATGCACGCTGGCCGGAGTTTGAAGCTTTATATATCCAAGTTGGAATAGAATCGAGTTTGTAACTAATCACAGCCATAATGATGGTTGTTAAACCATGAAATGATCGACAGGAGCTAGCAGATCTTGTTGGGGAGAGACAAACTCTGTCTATATTGTCTCTGTAAACTATATTGCCACCATTGGGAATTCGAGCGTAAGATGGAAAACGAAACTGAAAGCCTCGAAACTGCTTCTGAGCGAGACACTTCAACCTAGCTAGAAACTAGGGTTTCTGTATAACTCAGGGCTTTATCGCTTCTGCTTCTGCTTCTGCTTCTGCTTCTGCTTCTGCTGCTGCTCATCCACTATCTTCCTTGTCTTTATATTTTCCCACTAAGCTTTTGCCAGCTCCAGTAGCAGGCCTAGTTCTTCAATCTTCATCTTCTCTTTAGTGTACGTTTTCTGCTCTAATAACAGATGAAATAGAAGATAATTAGTGAAAGGTTAATAATAAAGTCCATCATCTTCTTACGAGACTGCGTTGAGCTCGAGCTTCCTTTGGATTAGTCAGCACGCATGTTAGAAGTAGGGCCATACCATAAATCCCAAAGATACTCCTCAAAATCCAACCACCCACATGCAACTAACTCATCCCATGTTCTTGATGCCCCTCTCCTCTTGCAATTTAATTTAATTGTCATCGATCCTCCATTTTGTTTCTTTTATATATATCAGAAACATCAACTACACGATGAGCAATTAAAACGAAATAACATGTAAATATATTCTTAAACAAATTGGACCCGGCATATATACAAATGGAAACTAGGGTTCTGAGCACTTTCATAGTTTCATTGATCATAGTCCACGCAATAATACAACTCTAATTAATTAAAAATGATACAAGAGAACCTTTTCTAACCAATCAAATATATAACAGAAGCATTATTTCGTTAACAAGAAATATATCAAAACCAACACATGCAAGAAGCTAGCTTCACTGGCCATGACTTGTACTTCCATCTAAGAAAAACCGTATTCGTATTTATATGCTACATCACAAAGTCTTTCTTTAGCAATATTCTATATATTAAAAGCTAAATATAATATACTACAAGATGTGTACCAGGTTTATATTTGGGTTGATATATATTCTCCTTTCCTAGCTAACCTCTCCCCCACTTTGAGAACTGTATCTGGCAATACGTACATATATGCTATATACTAATTAATTTTAAAAACTGATTAAGTACTGACATTACTAATTAACTAAACTGTGGTCATATATAAGTTACATATCATTTCTACTCCTTCAACTGATCTGGAAATAGAGCACTGGAGTCTTGGGACACCATGGCTTCGGAGGCAGACCATAACCGACCAGCTTCGACCAAATTGCATCCCAATTTTGACGGCGATGTCTCGTTACAATCCGCAAAGTATTTCCCAGACACGCCCTTTAGCCTCGGATGAGTCGCAACGTAACATGTTGTTGCTGCAGCCTAAATACAAATTCAAGATAAGCAACTGATTCCATCTCATATTTTACATGGTATAAAAACACCACAACAACATTTTAAACAGAATAATACCATAATAGTACGTACGTACATACCTGAGGTATTGTTTTTAAGAGCTTAGAGGCAAAGAGGAATACCAAATCTACACAATCCGAAAACCAAAGTAGATTGATCAGTAATTCAGTACTTTATTAAAAATAAATTGGAAACCACTAAAAACTAACAATATATATCACTTCATTTTTTGTGTGTACATTTTCTTCATACCCGTAGTAAAGCCTTCACGTTCTCTGGTGAGTCGGGTCCTAACGATTCCAGGATGCACACAGTTTACAATCACGTTGGCCTCCATTTCCTGATATAGCCAAAACCAAAAAAAATCAATCAAAGAGGGAAAAAACAAAAATCGCTTTTGAAATAACTCAAAACGATATCCAATGATTAAAAATGATGAGATCGATCCAAAGCCAGCCAGAGAGGAATCAAGCAAGCACGTACGATTTTACTTACCTTGAGCCTGCGAGCGAGTTCCTTCGTGTGCATAACGTTGGCGAGCTTCGACAGAGCATACGCACGTGTCTCGTCGTATTGGCTGCTGACGATCCAGACAAAATTTCCAACCAAACAAGAACAAGAACAAAAATTAATATGAAGGTCGATCGAGGTCAAACTCTCCGAGACAAATTAGTTTTCATGTATAATATATGCATGGATCGGCTAGATAGTAAGTACCATGCCAACAATTTGAAGATAGTGAAAGATTCTCACCATGTGCTCCGGCTTATCTCCTCCAGGTACCGGATTGTGTCGCCGGAAAACCAGCCGTGAATGGCCGACGACACGTTCACTATTCGGCCTTGAACGCCGCTAGTGGCCGCCGTGTCGATCATCTTGTTCAGCAGCAGCTTTGTCAATAGAAAATGACCTTAATGAAATTAAATCAATATGTTAATTAATTAATTGTTTCGGTTTCGATTCAGATACTGCCGGAGTAATTAAGAAATAATTACCGAGATAATTAGTGGCAAAAGTCATTTCGATTCCGTCTTCGGAAATGGCGTGATCGCGTGCGAACTTTCCAGCGTTGTTTCTGTCACATACATAAACCAAACCGGACGATCATTACTATTGTGAAATTAAGAAGAAGAGTGATTGAGCTCGAGAGAAAGCTTTGTAGAGAATGTACATGAGAAGATTAAGAGGAAGGTGACGCGACTCGAACTCGGACACGAAGTTACGAACAGAAGCGAGAGAGCTAAGATCGAGCGACATGATAACGATCTCGGCGTCGGGGATCTCGGAGACGATTCTGGCCTTGGCGTCTTCGGCGGCTTTGAGGCTCCGAGCAGGGAGGACCAGCCTGGCGCCGCGCTTGGCCAACACTCGCGCCGTCTCGGCTCCGATCCCTGACGTGGCTCCTAAACAAACAAACAAACAAACCTTAATTAAGTACGATGATCAAAGCTAGTACTGGTGGCGCGTGAAGGAAGACACGTGTGTGTATATATATATATGTATGTATGTGTACCTGTGATGATGGCGGTGATGAAGCGGAGATCGGGGAAGGTCTGGGTGACTTGCTCGGCGGTGCTTTTGGAGCCGTAGCCGCTGGGGCCAACCGAGCCGAGGAGGTACTTGACGGTTTCGAGCATCTCTTTCTTGTGTTTTTTTTTTTTTCTGGTTGGTTGGTTACAGTTGTTGTTGGTCTTGTTCTTCTTCTTCTTCTTCAACGTACAAAGCTGTGGCTGGTCGTATTAGTGGCTGATTTGACTGCGTTGACTATAACAGAGTGAGGAAGGAATAAACAGAGAGAGAGAGAGAGAGAGAGAGAGAGAGAGAGAGAGAGAGTAAAGTATATACGTACGTGTTTAATGAGTAACAGAGCTTTCTGAAAGTAGCCGCTTTGTATTGAATGGTGAGGCTCGGAGAGGAAGAGAGAGATGGTGACTAGAGAGTAGAGGAGGGGGAGAATATGGATTAGAAGGAATGGAGTTTATAAAGGTGTGACATGGGTAGAGAGAATCTGAGAATCAAATGAAGCTTAGAGAGAAGGCCGGAGGATCGAGGAACAAGATTATATATTTGTCAGTGATCGATTGAGAGATGAATTCTTTAATTGTTTGCATGATCGAGCGGGTAATTTGGGATTTTGGGTGTGTTTCTTATACAATGAACCGTACATTCCTTTCTTTTAATCTTTTAAAAAAGTATAAATTAGGTAAATCTTCCTGTAACATTTCAAATTTTGATTTAAATCCAAGCCGTTTAATTTTTACAGATTTAGTTCTTTTTCTTTTTCGATACAAAGAGATTTAGTTCTTTGGATACAACATTTTAGGATCTTTTTCTTTTTCTAGAATTCTGTATATTTTTCAATGCTAAATTACCCATTAACCTAAATACCTAATCAATTCCAAACATTTAACAATCATATGATCAGTTACGAAATTATTTTAAAAATTGAAATAGTTTGTTTCTAATGATGTTAGCTAGAACTAATTGCCTCTTCGATTTTATGCTAACTTTAAGATCTTTCTAATTACATTATGCTATTAATTAAAGCAGGGTCTGTCTTATTTCTTCTTGTTTAGAGGTTCATTGTATTGACATCCGAGTCACATCACATGAATTATATATTAGAATTAGATCAGTTTTATGTTGTTTCTTAAATTAGGAAAATTTGGGCAATTTTTTTTTGTTAAAGTGTCAGAATGATTACTATATATCAAAATTTATATATCTAGCAAGGTTGATCTAGCCAGCTAGCTAGTTGAATTTGGAAGTGGAAATGATTTCTAGTTTTAGATCATTAATAGTTTCATACATCCCTCATGGCATGGCTAAGCTTGTGAGGGAATCTAACTAGTAAAATATGATCATATCATTGATATGTGTAAATACCCTAATGAGAATATGGACAAGGAGAGCATGGGCATCGGCTAAAGAAACATAAGTAAATTAAGCAAGTGCTCGTTGAAGTATAAGCTTATAACACAAGATTAATTACTAGCTTATGTATGCTCCATGTACGTGGTTAACTAACTTGTTTAGGGACTAGACGGAGATTAAACTAGGTAGCTAGCTACGATATCTACGAGTCCATATTAAACGAAGAAATATGAAATAAAATGGAGAAAGGAAGGAAGATGATGGCATGGCATGGCACGGCACGGCACAAGTGTCTAGGCTGCTTGCTTGGTGATACGATCGAGTTAGTTCGAGTGTTCATTGTCAATGGAGGGGAGTCGCACGAGGGTTTCATAAAGTTTCTGCAGCACTGCACTTGATCAGCACATTCATATATAATTACTGCTTGCATGGTCAATCCTCTGTAGCTAGTTCCTGCAACTTCCTGCGTTTTATTTTCTTCTTATTGGAAGGGCCGAAGGGAATAAACTATTAAGCTGCATGCTTCTGGTCAATCATTCCTAGCTCTTGTTCAAACTTCATACTCCTCGTCCTCGATCTCTTTCCTATTTTTTCTTAATTTTCTTGTTTTCTATTTAATTAGTACTTTGTTATACTAGCTAGAACAATATATTGGATTCTAATTTTATTGCACCTAGGTCACCTGTTCATTGACTATTCCATCCTATACACCTTCCATATAATACAGGCCGGGCTAGTTCATTCCGAATATATGCTTCATAAAAAATTAGAATTGGATTACGTACATTCAGTTTAAATGAACAAGAACATAAAATACTTACGGAGAAAATTTACATTACTTATAACGAATAAATCTCGTGTTTTGTTTGATCAAGTGTATTGTATTCAAAAACGTACACATTAGTTGTTAAAAGTCGTCTCAACCAAAGAAACGTTATGTCACGAAATTACTCCACCGGTTTTCTTAACTCGGTCAATTATGATGAACTCTTCAAGGTGGCCGGATCGGATGATCGAGAAAATTGAAACTTGGCCGGGTCTCTTATTGGTAGTTTATCAGGCATAATAAAGTGAAATAAGATTTTATTTTCGAAAAAAGTAAATCATGCATAATAAAGTGAAATAAGATTTCATTTATTGAGACTGTACATAATCGAGCAGGTAGAGAAAAGGATATATTTGCTTCATTTGCTAATGCCACGTTAGCCATAAGCTAATGCGTGATAGATACACCACATGGTTTTTGGAAAAAGGGTGGGTTTGCCCGGGCAGGCTAGGGCATACCCTTTATTATTAAGGCATGCAAAAGGTGGACGATAAAGAAGGGGAAAGCACTCGTACCTCACCTTTAAATTAAAAGAGCACTTGTTCTCTCTATTTATAGTCCCCGTGCCCTTCCGCCGGGACCTAATGACATCATACCTTCCCCCACAGAGCCCATACAAAGTATCCCCCAGTTCAAGCCATTAAGGATTTAAGGGCAATGCAATTTGATCACCTCTCACCTTATGTTAGTCGACGACATAGCTTGCTGGGACGTTTTCCCTTCACCCACACTCGATCACAGGCCATGCTGCTGACACATATGTTAGTCGACGACCTAGCTCGATCTCGCTGCTCCTGTACGCAATGACAAGAAACCCTAGCTATGCATGTTTTCCCTTCGCGTATATTGACCATGCAAATTTCTTTTACCTGTAGAATCCCAGTAGTGACGATGATACATTTATATATATATACTCAAGCATTGGTAACGTACTGTCTGAACATTCTGCACTAGTTCTTATCCTATACGTGCTTTTCAAGCTTCATGATGGTCTATTTGGTCGGCATGCATCTCGATCATGAGTTAGATATATAATTAGATTCCTCTTCAATTAAAAGATATTTATCTTACTAGTTACGTACGACGCTGGATCATAATGTGAATTTTAGATGTGCATATACAGGTTATGTAAGTTGTTTCTAGTTTTAGGTATGGGCTAGCTTGTTACTATCGAAATCATGCATTTTCGTCTAATTTTATAAATGATGATCGAGTAGATAGAGACAAGTTAATTATCTATTAGGTATTGGGATTATGGTCCTGTTTACTTTTGAAGCTCATCGATCTGTAACCTCAATCTGGTAGAGAGTGTACGTACCACACTTGGATGAAACCTGGTTTGCTAGCTAGCTCGAGCTCGATATATATGATCATTGTCTAATGAGACTCCCCTGGATCGGACCTGTTTAATTCACATATTAATTAAGTAGCCTACACTTCCCACCTTAGCGATCAGAACTTTGGATTTGGGTGTTTTGTTTAGTTCGCCAACTCTATTTGACTAATCAAGTATAAAGGCCAATGAGAAAGGACCAAATCCCATTACACTAATCTACTCTCATACACGCAAAATCTTGGAGACTTTGGTGATTCTATACTTTCCACTCACTCATTTCTCAGTTCTTCTTATTATAGAAAACCCCTAGCCTTCTTTATCGTATAAAACTTAGAAGAATGAAACCCATTTTTTATCACAGAAGCAATACATGATAAAAGAGAGTTGCCATTTGAATAAGACCATGAATCAATGATTGCCCTTCACATTTGTTTTAGTTATTTAATTATATATGCCTTTTCAGTAGCTAATTGATAGGAAACTTGAACTTTCTTGTGATGCCCTCATCAAGCTGTTCATTTCCATAGCCTAACAAATTTGATGTTAGAATTTTTCGGTGCAAGTTTATTTCGATCATTTTAAACAGAACTTGGTATCCAAATGATTCTTAGATCATTGGTATTATTGAGTGATTTGAGGCTTTGACCCACCAAGTCAACTCCCAAACCAAACATGGTTTTGCCAATCTAATTGTGAAGTAGCCACAAGAGGCTCTTATTTAAAGAAGGATCTCTGATCTCTATCATTAGAGGATCTATTATCTATCACAGGCCCACCACCCACCACAAATAATGGATCAACTATCCATTATTAAGACCTTAGTTCAAGTTGTTTTTCATCTTATTGTAATGAGTCCACAACTATCTGTGTCATCAGTTATGTCATATATGAGTTGGAGTGTGATCAAACAGCTCCAAAATTCCTCATTTGTGCATTTGATATAATACAAGACCAACAAACTCCACCAGCTTTGAGAGATTTAAAAAGCTGTTAATCAGTGTTTGCTTCTAGAGCAAATCCCCTTCTTTCTGTCCTAATCACAACAACACTGATCTTAGGAATCTTAGTGGAGATTGAAAACCTTCTAAAGTAATCACAACAACTTTTCAATTTTCATGTGTGTTTCGTTCATTCTATCTCTTCTGTCCCAAATCCGAGATAGATATACACAAATGGCTCGTATACAACTTTCTACTATCGAAGTCATATGGTAACTCACATTTCTATTACGGAAGACTAAATCCAAAACCCGAAAATATGCATCACCAGAGCTCTAAAGATCCTGCCTCTCATTCTATATACTCTCAACAATCTATCTTTCTGTCTTGAGGCCATCCAAACTCCTCCAAAAATGCCAACACAAGTCCATTTGACCAGCCAAAACCAGTCTGCAGTTGTTACATACAGAAACAGATTTCATATCAGTAGATGCAAAATTAGAAAGTTGAATGGCAATTACATAAGATGATCATAGAGCCTGTATAAGGATCATAATTCAAAAGTAAAGTGCTTGATAAAGTAATATACCTGGGGTACATATTCACCACCACCTCCAAATTCTCCACACTTCTCCACATCATATTTTTCATGCATGACACCTGTTTTCTTGTAAGCTTTATAATTGGTTCTGATCCACCTTACAGCAATGTCTTCTCCCACTAGCTTTGCTTCTTTTGATCCAGACCTTGCCAGACCTTCAGCAATCATGTGTTGGATTGGAGCCCAACCATTTGGAAAGTCCCTAATAATTATTGCAATTTTAGCCCATTTGCTAGTTGAAAGTTATAAGTTGGTAGCTGAAATTTTGGAAACCTTTTGGAAAGGTGTGTTTATCTTTTTGTCTTCTCAAATTTGGATGGTCTTAAGATTTGAATAATGAATCTAGGATTACCATTGTTCTCCAGAATTGGTCAGTGATGTTGCAATGCCAGCAGGACGAAGCAGTCCAGAACTTTGAAGACTACTTGTAACTTTGTCTACCTTAGAAATGTCTTCACTCAGAGACAGGTAAGAAATATCTCAGTATACAATGTCCACAGAAAATAGGGTTTGTTTTGTGTTTTCTGAACCAATATTTAGAACCACATACTAACTGTTTCAAATGGTAAAAGTATGGTATGATGAAGGTTCAGTAAGCACAAACCTGAGTGAAATGACTCGAACCACAAAGGAATGAAGTTCGACGCAAACACATTCTGATTTTGTCCAGAAGCTTCCCATATTTGAAGTTCCTATACTTACAAAACAGGTAGAAATTAGGAAAATCACTTCTGTAACTGTCAAAAAACCTCAGATTTTGATTATTTACTTACCGCACTACATGTGCTATCACTGAGCCAGTAATCAAGCCATTGCCCCTTCTTTTCATTCCAGAAAATAGAGTTCATGGCCTTAAGTCTTGCTTCTGAAGCCTTCAGGAAATGCTTCGAATTGTTGTTGTCTCCAGTAACTTTGGATAGAAAGGTGATGTCACATTCCATCTGCATCACAGACATTTTGATGTTCAAAAATCATTCATACTGTTTTTGAAAAGAGGTTATGACTTGTGAGACGTACCCCTAGTATGAAGGCATTTAAATCAACCGGTAAAATGGATGTAGTAGACAGTGTTGTGAAATCGGAATGGTTCCTGCAACAAGAAAACACAGCTCAACTGATGAAGCATTTGCATCAGAGTATCAGACTACTCAACATGACAGCGAATGCAAGTTTTCGGTCACATTACAACAAACACAGTAGTAAAAGAAAATAACAGGTTCTCATAACCAAAAATCCCTGTGTCCAAATTTACCTCATCCATCTCGTACTGAAATCCCATCCGGTCTCAGCTGATGAAGCCACTTCGCGGTAAAAATGCTGTTTCTCAGAGGCATTCAAAATCTTGGAAGCAAGTTCCTTGTCCTGCCAAACATATAAAAGACCATAAAAAAGATTACACCTAGCACTTGGTTTTCCCCAGCATTGATTAATTTGATACAACAGTTTTCAATGATGAAGCTGAAGAGGACACATACAGTGGTAGAAGATTCAGGCCTCGGTTTGTTCCACATTGCAAAGTATCGACTCAAAGTGTGATTGCAACCTTTTTCACCCTGAATAACTACCTTATGAATACCTTCAGAACAAAAATTTCATCGAAAACTTAAAAATTAAAAACCAACAAGAGAAGAGAAAAATCAAACTCTACTGTAAACAAAGAATGAAAGCAATCAAAAGAATGTGAGACTTTCAAGTGATAAGTTCCCTTTACTTAGTTTACTACCTGAATTCCAGAATTCGTGTTCTTTGATCAGAGCAGGCAGAGCATTTCTAGCAAACTCCAAATCTCCGGTCCTCTTGTAGATTTCAGACACCATTGCACTCAAAAGAGGTGGTTGGCTGCAACGAACAGAGTTGAAACAGAGTTAACAAGAAACAAAAGTCGCAATTGATAAGATTAAAACACCAAACAAAATCTTCCATAGAGTGGAAGTATTCAATCATTACCTTCGGTTAGTATAATACGCCCTTGCACCATTAAGAACATAACCATATTCATGTATCATAAAAATGAGATTAGCCACAATTGCTTTTGCTGTATCATACATTTTACTTGCCAACAGTCCCCTGCACAACAAATTTACATACTAATTATAAAATGCCAAGATTACTCCTTTATAAAACAAACGCAATGTTCTAAGTCAGATGATAATAATCTCTAATCAAATGATCAAACATTACATGGTTTGATAGAAGAAGAGTAATTCACTTACCTAATTACCCAATAAGAGTCCCAGTAGTAAACCTCTCTGAACCTGGAACCGGGAATAATGAACATCTCCGGCAGAGGAAGCAGAGTGTGCAACTCCGGCCTCTCGTGGACCCCACCGGCCACTTTCCGGCTGAGATTCTTCCACAACGAATGAACCTCCAAAGCCCATTCCCTCACTTCCTGGCTCTTCACCTCCGGCAAGAACCCTTCCGGCTCCGGGACATAATCCTCCGGCTGCGCGACCACCACGTCCTCCCCTGCAACCGCAAAGTAATCCCTTAGGAACTTTTCAAGGTCGTTGACCGGCGTTGACCCGTTGGCGGAGGTAGGTAGGTTGCGGAAGGCGTCTTGGGTGGAGGAGAGGTCGGACTTGAGGGAGAGATCGACGTAGAGCTTGGGGTCGAAGTGCGATTTTCCGAGAGTGGCTAGGGCAGTTTGCTGGACTTGTTCGAGGAACGTGACCAATGGAGTGGTGGGCTTCACCGGCCCATTGTCGCAGGTCGAATAAGCTTTCGTGACGGTCATGGTGAAAACGAGAGAGACGACATAGGAGACTAATAATGTGATTTGGGGGTGAGAGTAGTAGTAGTAGTTCGCCATTGTTGGTAAAGTGAAGAAGGGCACATGGTTTTTTGACGTGTCGATGATCGAGTATTCGAGTAGAAGAAGAAGACGAAGAAAAGAACAAAGTCGGGGGATACGTACAGATTGTTGGACGGTAGGGAAGATGAAGAAGAAGAAGACGAATAAGTAGAAGACAGAAGGAGGCGTTAACTGAGTTGGTCCTGCTGTGGCTTAGATTTTGGGTTCAACGAACAACGTGTGAGTGCCTTATGGGTAGACAATATATGCAGAATTGTTTGTTTTATAGGTTGACGATGGAAACCAAGTGCAGAAAGGTCCGTTGGTTTGACTAGTATACGAAGATGAGCCACAAAGTACAATCCATGAAAGTGATCGAAGAACCCGTCATAGTGGGTAAGGAACAAAGTAGTTGTTCACACGAGGGCTGGTGTATTTTGGCAACAAATAACACGTCATGAACCATGTGATAAATCCGTAAGTGGATCCTGGGATCAAAAATTTATTGGGATTAATTTTTTGTGAACAAATTTTGACGGTATAAAAGAATTTTATAAATTGACAAGAAAGATACACTCAATTACGAGTCTTATCTTTCATATTACACCTTTTTTAATTGATATAAACATGAAATGTAATCCATAACACACAAAAAATATATAAAAATTAACTAATTTTTACTCTAACATAACCCAAAGCTTCAAATGCCTTAATCACATCATCATTTTTAACAGCTTTTACAATTTCTTTTTCGATATGAAGTACCATATAATCATCAAGAAAATCATCATCCATCTTGCTTCTAATTGTTTGCCAAATTCAACAACCAATCAACCAAAACACATATCCAGATTACCAATTGTTAGCCTCGAACAGACTAAAAAGACAAAAACCCCAAAAACCCAAAATTCCATTCTCAAGCAGTGAAGTCTGATAATGAACTAAAACTCAGAGAGGAGCTTACCAGAGATGGAGTCGGCTTGAAGTTGAAGAATTGGAGTAAGCTGAAGATCGAGATGAATCGTCGTCTTCGCCGATATGTGTTGCGATTGTCACTGCTGCGGGAAGTGTCGGGTCGCGTCGATGCGACTTGCGAACATGAGGATTGAGGAATTGAGTTGAGAATGGAGGAAAATTAGAATGGGTTGTGTCGCTGTGAAATCATCTTCAACAACTTTTTGTAAAAGTTATCTATTATAGAAGACGAAAACATAAAATCTCTAAAATAAAGTGATCACAACTCCAACAACTCCTCTATATGGTTATCTAAACTTTAATAGTTTTCTCTATAATTTAATGAATCTAATATAATTTTTTATTATTAAGTTTATATTTAATTAAGCCATAAAATGTATAAAATATGGAGAAAAGATAAAGAAAAAGAGAGAAAACATATAAAAACATTTAGAGGTTTATAGATGGATATAGAAGTTTTGAGTTTTCTATAAATATAAGGATTCTCTATCTACTTTTTTCATTTTTTGTAGAATATAATAAGTTATACACTGTTGGAACTGAAAATAAGTATTTTTTTCTCTAAAATAAAAAAAATTATTAATTTATAAGAACGGTCGGAGATGCTATGAGGTTGAGATGTTGGGTATTTGAATTGGGTGTGTTCACCATGGGCAGCCTGGACTTAGTTCGATCTATTTCTAATCTAATTTGAAGTATCTATGATAAACTGGTAATAATTTATTTCTTTTACCTCAAAAAACTCACCAGGGCTGATCAGCTGATACATGATCTGATGATCCTTACGAAAGCAAATGAGAGTTAATATAGTCATGAACCACTTAACTATTTTCTTTTACATGGAATAATACATATTATTATGATCCATTGGTAAAACAATGCTACATATAAGTATACGTTCTGATAAAACTTGCTTCAATGATTCTCCTTACATTGAAGGATCAACCATATAGAGTATGCAATGAATCTACTCAATTTTTCAAAGTAATGTTATATGTAAAGTTGTAAACCCTAAATAATCTGATAAGGCATAATTAAGTTTCTTCCAATATGGGATCCAATGCCGTGTTTGCTCCTTCCCTGTGCTGGAGTGATCAAACTTACCACTCGGGCATCTTGGTAGGGTGGGAGGGTGAATTGTCAGTTGGCGGTCGATGCCCCCCCCCCCAAGGGCTAGATTGAAGACTGTAGAGGAGTGTGTCTATGCTAACCGGAACATACCGGTGTTGAATTTGGATTGGGTGTTCTTGCAGCTTAAAGGATGCAGGTCTGCCACTAGTTGGTTGGATCGGCTCAGAGGCTCTAGATGTCTGGCGTTGGTGGTGGAGGGAATTTTCAAGTCGCGACAGAAGTTGACTTCCACAATCTGAGGCGTTGGGCGGCTCGGTTTGGACAGATTGGATGTCGCACTTTGGTGGTGGTTGGTGCTTCCAAAGCGCGGTAGGAGCCTCCTTCCGACGGTGAAGTTAAGCAGCTCTAGTGAGCGTTGACCGGGTTGTGGGCCGTGTCTTGGTTGTTGGCTTGGGCTGATTTTTGGGCCAGGGGGTTGTGGCCATTGGATGAATTTTGGGCCAAGTTTTTGGGTTTTGATCCGTTTTGGATTTGGATCTGGGATTCAGGTGAGATTTCAATCCGAACTTGGATTCCGGTTCAGTTGCACATCTCTTACTGACATTGGTTCTTTGTGGTAGCCTCCCACTTCCCGTCTTCAGTATTACGGGTTGGCCTGGAGCAAGTACAACTTAGTTACGGTCCTTGCTACGGTTCTTGCAGTAACCTCCCACTTCTCGTCTTAAGTTTTACGAGTTGGCCTGGAGCAACTACTTGCTACAGTTACAGATACAGTTACGTTCACATTTACACTACCCATCTGATATGCAGTGCAGCTTTAGATGTCCCTCGACATCATCTTTTGGTTCCTTTAGATTACTATTATTTACGTCACTCTATATTTTTTCTTTTAGTTCGGTAATTGTTTACACCGTTTTATCTTTTCAGTTGTACTATTTGATTGTTTTTCAATAGAATGCCTCTCGTTTACCTTAGAAAACAAAAATTCTTCCAATCTCTCAATTAAAACTTTACTTAAACTACTAAGAGCAAGTTCACCCGTTAGGTCACGAAGTCAGGGTTGCTGAGACAATAGGGCAATAAGTCAGCGACTTGTCATTCATTTCTTGATAGTTGCATCCACCTGTTGGGTCAGGGTCAGGATTAGAATTGTATTTCTATTTAATTATTATTATTCATTTAAAATAACATGAAAATATATACGGTCATCAAACAGTATTTTGATAACATGAAAGTATATACGATCGAGATTAAGAATGTCACGTGACAATTGGGTCAGGTTAGAAGACTAGAAGTGTCCCAGGGATTGACCCAAGGAAGTTCTTGCCTAAGCAAAAAAACACTGTTGGATAATTAATTTTTTATTTTTCTCCCTTTTTAGGACTACGTCTACATGACAACCAGGCAAAACACCCCACGGTGAACTTGCTCTAACACTCCAATCATGTGGTTCTCTAAATCTGGAGATGACATTTTTTTTTTCTCCATTATTGGAGTGTTTATAAGATAGAGTACGACACTAAAATGGATGCTTGATGCATTGAAAAAACTTGTGCACACTGCAATGACTGCATACACAACAATAGTGATTATCGAAATGATATTATAGCGCAGCATCATACTGAATACGTTTGGATCGAGTTAATAGTGATCACGAAAATTGCTGTGACTACCTACCAAAAAAAATGCAAAATGAACAACATTAGTACGGAGACATTTACTCCCACTGTCAAGATTAGGCCTTTCTTTTCTTTTCTTTTTCCCGACACAAGAGAGATATATTAGTCCTTTCTAAGAGGAAGATGAAGAGACGGAGGAAGAGATCAACTTCATCGGTTTACTTGGATTCACAGTAGGAACTACAAAGGACCAAAATGATCTAAAATGAAAGAATTGCTAGCTAGCTCTATGTAAATGCAGATGGTATGGTGATCGAAAGCTGTTAGTCGTGAGCTGAACTAATGAAGACACCAGACCAACAGCTTCGATCCAATTGAACCTGTCAAGTATTTGTAACACATGAATCTACTTATATAGTCTATTTACCTTCTGCTGAATAAGAAAGTAAGAAACTGATATATGCAAAACAGAAACACCCATTACCTAAACATGTATAATGCTCACGTCCATGGAGATCTGAACTAACAATTTCCAACACATAACTGAGAAATATTGGACCATATATACACATTTCTGTAAGAGAGAATGAAAAAGATCGGTACTTTACAAAGCAAAATCGAAAGGGACTCGACCTCCTCCAGATGTCCCATTTTAAGCTCCACACAGAAAGCTCTAATAAATGATAATTTATAAAAGCTTCGGAAATTGGAATGATAATTTCATGATAGAGTTGGGAATTCGTCACCGGAGCTAAACCAAATCGAAAAGGGGAAAACTTGAACAAACCGATTCGGGTTGCAAAGAGGATGAGCATTGAGCAGGGGTGTGATCGATTGTTAATCGTCTCAGCAGTCGGCACATTCGGTTATGGTAAATCCCCAATTAGTGGGTCAACTTGGGGCTGTTTTGGAAAGCCAGCCCTTGATTACGCGGCCTCATATGGTACAAATTTTAGGGCTCGGCCATTTCAGGCCCATACCACGTCGACCCAAATGATTTAGAATACTAAAATCATAGATGGATTTTTTTAGTTCTATTTTTGTTCTTATAAGCCGTTTTCATGATTCAAACACAAACTTATAATGTTTGTGCACTACAAAGTATTATGAAAGCAAATGGAATGAGTTCAATTGTTTTATTACTAGCTTTACAGAGATAACTCATGAGAAAATTACATATCTATAAAAAATTTACATCAAATTAAAATACTCATCTTTCAAACGGAACATGTCTTTCATCGTAACCTTTCACGCCAACATTCTATGTGATTGAATCGTTAATGTGCGGGGATAATATCAAATGTCAATAACTCATTAGTATTATCTTACCATGCCTTCACGAATTGTTTGTCTGATGATGTTAATTGCATCATGTTATGTATTCCAAATTCATCACTTCAAGTTTTCTCCAAAATCTCATTTTGGAATGTATTGTATTGTAATTCTTATAAGAGTGCAATTGTATTGTCGTATTGCACTTCTCATTGTTGCAATCCTATGATTGATCAAGTCTTCTGCTAAATTTGATCCGATCCTTGCATGATGCTTTAAAAAAACTTGTCCACACTATATATGTGCATGTCTCTATTCAAGTAATAAAATTGTGCCTCATCTCATCGTTAAGATTGGACCAATATTATGGATCATGTAAAAGATATTGAAGGAGCAATAGGCAAGGTAGTTGATGGTCACGCATTCACGCATAGCCATGATCTACAACTTCGATATACTCATGTAACTTTTAAGGGATCATGTCTCATGAGGCACGATAAAATGTTACTTTGCAACCAATGCAAGTTTATCACATCAAACAGTTTAAAGTGGTTGGAAGATGAGACAAGAACAATAGAAAAACTGATGGTATCTAGCTCACAAGGCTATATATCATCTTGTGAAATTAACCCTAACATTGGTACGTATGACATTTTTCACATGCCAGAGTTTCCTGTCCGGCCAGCAGCATTGATCAGCAATTAAGTATGAATCAAAGTAGTTATAACGCTATGAGGGCTGGTCAGAACTCTCAGAACTCAGAACCTGATGACCTCAGGAGTCAGGAAAGCTAAGTATCATCATCTCTAGAATCTATGAAAGAAGAAGGGTTTGCTGATCAAAGCTGGTCAAGATGGATCAACATCTCACTTAATGGTCAGAGAAGTGGAACTAGTAGTGGTCAAAAGGCTACTTCGATTCCCTCATCAGAGAAGTTCCATGTATCCAAAGCAAGCACTTCCTAAAATGTTCTAGCTTCTGTGGTCCAAGTGCTCTTAGGCATTAAATCCTGGAAAAGAGAAAAGCAGACCAATTATAATAATGGTTTGTTCGGCAGATAACCAACCTGGAAGTCCGGATATTAGATCAGCTAGCTGGGAAAGCACAAGCCAGAAGACAGAAGCATTCTGATTTCTGAAGCAGAAAAGTAGCAGCACCAACTTCCTAGTTTGACTACTGGTGCATGCAGGCCTTTACTACTATCATCCAAGCCACTAATTTACTCACTATCTATACTTACAAAAACATACCTACTGTTACAGAAAGCATTTAGTTAAAAGTTACTCATACAAAAGATTCCTCCATTTTTCTGCTATAAACATGAGATAAGTCATCAGAGCTGGAGAAGGAAAACACAAGAGAAGAGAGATGGAGCAGTCTTCGCACAAAGAAACTAAAGATCAAGCACCAAAGAGTAGACTGAAGGAGAAGAAAGCAAGGCTGTACATCATCAAACGATGTGTACTGATGCTGCTATGTTGGAGAGAACATGCAGATTAATACTGCAAGCTAGCTGGTAAAGTTCAACCATCGATCCATTCATGTTACTACTTAATTAGTACTTACCAGCTAGTCTTTAGAAAGAGTTTTCTGGGCTTCTTTCTTCCTTGTGTGCATGTAACATGCTAATATTGCCCCTCTAGGATTGTGGTGTGTGAGAGATACATATATATGTGAATCTGAAGTATCAAGTTGTATAAAGTTGCTGGCTTTCTGCATATTTGTACCTTTCAAATAATCTTGAGTTTTCACTACTCTAATAGATGCATTACTTCCACATTCAAAGAACAGATGAAAACATGCAGAAAACTGAGGTTCAAACCGAGACTAAAGACGATGAATTGCCAAACAAATTATATATTGTGTCTAGAATGAGAAGCATTACAAAATCCGCACAGATTCTGTTTTAATTTTCGTTCTTTTTCACTCCGAATGAGTCCAATCAGCATACATGCTCCATTTCGACTTATCCCAACTGAGATGGATCCCTTCCTCGTTCATCAACCAATACACTTTCTTTCTGCCATTGTCTCGAGAAGACCGGTAACAAGTGAAGCGTGCGATATAAAAGTCGGGCCTAATTACAACGCAGCCGTCGTCGACAGAGGGCCTGTTCTCTGTTATGTGCCACTCATACTCTGTATTTACTTGGACTACTGTGTCCAGTAACGTTGCTGGGATGGAACTGTTGACACGTTTGAAGCCGTTGACCTCTACTGACTGTGCCGAAGTGACGTGATTGATGAAGGTAATAACAGGAAGAGCATGATGAGGTCCGGTTGGTGCCTGTGCCGGGGCGACACCATTGTTGGAAGAAGGATCATCAAAGCCATCAGCTGCAGAGCTAATGGAACTGATGCAGGCCAAGACAAGGACCAGCAGCATCACATATTGGCCAGAACTAGAACCAGAACCAGTCATGTTGGCCTGCTGGAGATTTCTAGCCAAGGGTTTCTGAGGTGGTTTTTTCAAACTTACATGCATATATGATTTGGGATTGTCTCCAATTTATAGCCAAAGTTTTACAGGAATTTGGAATCCAATATGGAAACTTAGCAAATGTGAAGGAACGTTAGAGTAAACCTCTCTCCAAAGCAAATTTTAAAGATTTCTCACTACAGTTGCTGTTCCATCATCCTTGATTTTTCCTTCTACTCATAGGCTGATTTAGACATTTAAGAGGGATCATGCAGATTTATAATGCTGGCAAAGTACTATTACTGTCTCTGTGTGTATGTGCTTATAACTACTTTCTTCAAAGTTGGGAAAAGATATCATATACAAGGAAATACAGAGTGAAAATATGAAATTCATCACATTCTGTTCAAAGAAACAGAATATGAGATCATATTGGTAACTGTGTGTAAACCACAAATAAAAGATACCCACCCTTTAAGGCTTCTCCCTGTATGAAGAACTGTTTTCCATATGAGTCAATATCACTTAAGACTGCTCCCATACACAAACCAAAGGCAACTACAAGCAATCAGTCCTATACACAATCACAGACTAGGCCAGTACAATCGCAGATTACCAACAGAACAAACCATTAACCATTGTTTCTAAATTGATCATGCATAAATGCAATATGACTCAGCAAATCACAGTCAGGTTTTTGTAATATGAGATATAAAACTACACTGCAACTATAAGTTGGAATATCGGCATTGTATTACAAGTCTATGAATGAATTTATGAGATAATTTCGAAATAGCTTCAAATCAATTCAATCAAATTGTGATCATATATCATACCGTATAAATCCCTCTTTCACAATTTGACCAATACAACCAAAGAGATCTTAATTTCAAAACGAACGGTGAAATCTGATCATTAACAATTCAAATTCGTATACATTACACATTCTTACGCACAGATTCAGATTCTGTGTCTGAAAAGTTCTAGTTACAGATGAGACGGAGATCTAGTTAAACAATACCGAGCGAGAGCGAGAGAGAGAGAGATCTCAGACGGGGAGCTCGGCGACGTCGTTTTGTGGCTGATCGTGGCTGAGATTGGTGAGGGCAAGAGGGCGGTTGGAGGCCTCATCGTCGTCGTCGTCGTCGTCCATGGTGGCGACGTTGACGCAGGAGAAGCGCTCGAGGGAGGAGAAGAAGGCGGATGAGACGGTGGCGCTGACCCAGCTGGCGACGTGGTCAATTGTCTCCCGAGATATGATTCCGGCGACGGCGGCGGCGTTGTTGTCGTTGCTGTTTTCCATTTTTTGGTGACTTGACCGTGTTTTTTCAAAATCGAAGCAAAATTGACGAAGCCAAAATAGAGAGAGAGAGAGAGCCTATTTCTGTTTTGTTGACTCGTATCTATATATGACTTTGGCATTTTTATTAGCTACTCTCTTGCTCAACGATACACACGATAGCAATAGGAATAAAAGTCAAAACTCAAATATAGAGCAAAATTTCGGATAATGTTTTCTTTGAGAAGCTAGATAATATTCAATTAGAATGTGACGGTAGTTGAAAGATTTTACCAGATTATCTGATTTGATAAAACGAAGTTCTATACATATTATTACACTAAACAATACTGTTTAGTCTAATCTCTAGACTAACAAACTAGAATAACACTGAGTAACATAAAAAATTCGGTTACACCATCCCGTAACTAGTTAAGTATATTCTCTACTCGCGACTCAGTGATGGGTCTGGAGCTTCCTCTCCAGCCTGGCTCTTTGAAATTTGGTCCCACTCCACCAAGTTATGTCACCCCAAATCTCCACCATATGATCTCTAGTTACATTGCGAGCATATAGCCTCATGTTCCTATCCTCCATTTGGTGTTTAGATGTCGGCCTAAAACCACCCAGCCTTCCACAGGTCTTAGCCAGAAGGCCATTCCCTTCAGTCTTCCTTGAACTTGATTGTCTCCGACGTTTCGAATTCCTATGTTTTCTAGGAAACAACATCTTCAACTCTCTTGGCTCCTCCGTGGCAACCACCTCTGTTACAGCTTCCACAACCCAACTGTCAACTATCTCCTCTTTCCAGGTTCCAACACCACCATCCATACTGACCATCACCACCGTATCCTGAACCCAGCCCCAAACGATCTATTCCGCCCTAGCTTCCTCCTCAGCCCAAATCTTCTCTTGTATCTTCACACCCTTCTTTGCCTCTAACTTACTACATTGAATCGGGCAATCATCCATGGTATGATTGAAACTACCATAACTCGTGCAATAGTCCCTCAACGTAATATATTCAATGTCCCAGACCACCCAAGCAGTAGGTCCAAGAGCCAAACGTACCTTCGTTTCCTGCGGATGACGAAGATCAACCTCCACAAATAGCCAGATTTCCTTTCCATCTTCCAGCCAAATCCTATCATAGTCGAGAAACATACCTAGGAAACTCCCCTGAAGCTTCCACCATTGTTTAACCTCCACACCTCTAGTGAGATCACCATCGATCACCTCCAACCACGCCCACATGCGAGCCTTGGCTGCTAGGATCAGATGCAGCAGAGTCAAACCGTCAAACCCTTTTGCCATCACATTAATTTTATGGTAGAACCAATGCCCTTGATCAATCGTGCTTCTAAGAGCCCCTTTGTCCTTAAACCTTCACACGAAATGATCATGGGTACAACGCTAAATTCAGATTGCACTGGGTCTCAAAAGTCTCTGCCAAAGACGGATCATCCAAAGCTCGAGAGACTTCACACGAGCATCCGATAAAAGGGTTGGAGAGAAAAATAATTTGGATAACGCCGAAGCCGTAATCCACTTCCTATTCCGCAGCACCTTCGGAGATGTCGCATACCAGAAAAGATACCATAATCATTGGTTCCGACATGGATGGATACATGGATCGCTTAGGATCACATAACAAATAAGAACTAGAAGCAAGATGAGATTGAGAGAATAAGAAAACCAAGAAGAAAATTGAATTTGGTAGTAAAGGGTAGACTGCGCAAGAATTTTAGGGTTTATGAGAGAAAACCAAAAGGAACAAGGAAAATGACGATAACCACCCAAAGAAAAATAAATTATATTACATCACAAACTTAGATCATCAAACAAGACAAATTATTATCTATCGAAAAAAAAGAAGATAAATTATCCATTTAAAAAAAAACCAATACAACTCTTGTAATAATTGTCCCCTTGCGCGCGCGCGCGTGTGTGTACGTGTGTGTGTGAGAGAGAGAGAGAGAGAGAGAGAGAGAGAGAGAGATGTCGTACTTGTCTTCAGGGTTGTCATAATGTTGTGACAACGGCATAAATGGGCATTGTGACTATGAGGACGGTGTCGTGGTTGTCGTTGTAAGGCACCAACAAGAACAAGCTGGGACGTTGTTGTTAAAGTCATAATATTTAACTATTTTTTCATATAACGTACTTCCAAACGTTCAAACTTTGGTTTGCAGTTTCGTTTTTCAATGATTGCTAATATCTAAATAAATAATAATCTTAGCGCAAGAGTGTAGAATTAAATTAATTATTTGTGATTTTATTATGGGAAAATTTCTATTTACCTACATGTGCCTTACCATCAACATCATTTCACTACATGACTTTTTGAATTTGATCATTTCATTACCTGTGTTTTGTCATCAACTTCAGTTTATTACTTGATTTTTAGTTTTTAATCATTGTACTACCTTAACTTCTCAATTGTAATCATTTTATTACTTCAACTCAATATTTTTCATCACTTTTAACTTTCCTTTAATTTATGTGTTATGTTTAAAATTGAAAAATTAGGTAGTACAATGATCAATTTTGACAAATTTAGATAGTGAAATGATCAATTTTAACAAGTTTAGGTAATGAAATGATAAGTTATAACAAATGAAGTAATAAAATGATATTAGACTCAAACTATAGGTAGTGAAATAATGAAATTTGAAAAATGAAGTAGTGAACTGATGTTGATGGAAACCCTATGTAAACAAAAATTTGCCCTTTTATTATATATATTGTAATTTCTTATGTTTTTTAAAAAGGTGCTTTAAAATTATTGGACTCGAGACTATTGCCTCATCACCTATCGGGTAGAACACTATAGTTTTCTTCCATCCTATTAGTTTCTGAGTGGTTGGATCGAGAAATTCGCAGTCTTCCATGCCCATTGGGTTTCCAATACCCAGAATGGGTTGCGCGCTTACACTAATTGTCGATCATGTATTTCCGGCCATGGCGGCTGAAGAAATACATGACCTTCCTGCTCCTGTATTTGCTTCTCTCTGCAATCGAAAAAACAAACGAAGTGAGTAGTACTAATAAATTAATACCTTTCAGTTTTCAAGGTTCACATTGTGTTATGTCCACGTCACCAATGGTTATAATAGTAAAATTCTAGTTATTTACTCTTTGGGAGGATAAATTAACTGATGATGAAAACCATCACTAGAACGTACAGAAATGAAATCCTGGTGGAAGTTCCATCGTTCAGCTTAATGATTGGAAAATTCTTTTTGGATAGTGGTGTTGAAACTCTAAGACTGAAGGAACTGGAGAAGTGGTGTTGAAACTCGAAGACTAAAGGAAAAGGAGCAATAATGCTGAAACTCTAAGACTGAAGGAACTGGTAGTTAAATTAGGGAACAAACAATGATTAGATCAGATGAAAAAAACTAATGATGCAATGACTTGGAAGCAAGGAATGAAATATCGATAATATTCTTGATATTTTTGTAATATTTTTGTTTTTTAAACTTCATGATATTAATCATATATATTAATATCTTTCGCCTGATATTTTCTAAAATATTCGATATTTTCTCATATATCACCGAAATCCTCGATATTTTTAAATTTATTCGTGATTTTGACTTTATATGTATGTTGATCGCACTAAATCTAAAGCTCAAAACCCACAATGCCAATAACCGAAAAACTCAATCAAATAATCTCTATTAATCAGGGGCGGACCCAGCCCAAGGGCAGGATGGGCAGCAGCCCACCCCATTTTTTTGACAATTAAAAAAAAATAATTTGACCACTGACTAGGTCTCTCTCTCTCGGGACCTCTCTCTCTCTCTCGCTCATTTCAGTACCCTGGAGTTTGGACTAAAAATATTCTCATCCTCTTCTTCTCTTGGCTTCTTGTTCTCTCCATCTTCGGCTGCCCTCCTGGGATGGCTTGGACCATAGTCAATCTCACTCATTTCATCGTATGTCTCTCTTACTACTATGTCTCTCACTCATTTCATTCATTCGCAAATGCTCAATTGGGTTCTCAGTTTCCTTTAGTTTTGTTGAGCCCGTGTTTGATTTTTTAGTAGTTTGGTCTGGATTGATGACAGGACTTGCTTCTCGTTTTTATGTTATGTTTTCTGTAGTGGGTTTTTGAGCTGCTGAATAATTTGGTACTCTAGCTTGATAACAAGGTGGAATATGGTATATGGATATAGGTTGAGTCAAACTTAGTTCTATTACTGATCTGAATTTAAGGAATGAGAATAAACTGTTATTACTGAGATGTGTTGTGAGACTCTGTTAGGTGTTTTGTTTTGTTAAGTATAAAGGCCATGTAAAGATTCCGACTTTGCTTATCTTAGGTTATTCGTGTATTTGTCAAGTCTGATTGTTTTTGGTTGGGGATCTTCTCGCAACCTGGTTCTGTTTGTTTCTTTGCCATTACTCATTCTGCATCTTTTCTGGGACTTGGGAATATGGGAATAGTCGGTATGAATGGATACTAGGTGCTTACTCTTTGATTTGAGGTCTAGTGTTTATTGTTGTTCTGATGTCAATGCATATACATGTTTTAATATAAACTTTTCATTTGTTATTAATCCCCCATATATCAATACAAGCTAGTCAGGCATGAAGTTTCCATCACCAGCTCCCAACCATATATACATGAACAAGCAGTACTTAATCATCACCCTAAATACACCTAATGTGTGTTATTTTGCTCATACAGTCATTTTGTAGTACATATACAAAATTTAATCATCACCCTAAATTCCCTTATATAATCCTCTGTCATACGTCACATAATTTCAGACTGTGTTCTTGTTGTCTTTTATAATTATAGGTTTGACACATTAACTACAATGTCGGATCACCGTAAACCCAAACGTTACAAAAATCTTCTTTCATGGTTTATAACAAATAATTCGTCAGGTGAAAGGAATGATAATGAGATTGGGAATGAGGGTGAGAGTGGGAGTGGGAGTGGAAGTGGGAATACACCTGTGACTGAAGATTCGGTTAATGACATACCTAATTTTGTGAATGATGATCATGTTGATCCTTTGGCATCCTTCCCATCAGAAGAACGTCATTTTGATTTGAGTTGCCTTGAACGTGATCCGGGAAAGAGAAGACCAATTTGTTCATATCCTTTGAACGATCGTGAAAATATTCGAAGAACATATGTGGTTATGGGACCGTTTCAACTCAAGTTGAGTGTGTATCAGGTCTCTACTGATAGTGGGAGTCAAGGTCGGAGATTCAATTTTAAATGGTTTAAAAATTGGCCTTGGCTTGAGTATTCTTCTATAACAGATGCAGTGTATTGCTTTCCTTGTTTTCTCTTTGATTCTTATCCATCTCAACATCCTGCATTCACTGAGAGCGGAGCTCGAGGTTGGAAGAATATGATGTCTAAGCAATCTATTGCTCTCAAGCATATCGGGATGGACATTAACAGTGTGCATAACACTTCTATGCTCAAATGGGAAAACTTAAGGAACCCATCTGTACATATTGAAAGAGTGATTAGCGCCCAATCAGCTCAGGAAATTGCGGATAATCGACTTCGACTTCTTACCACCATAGAGGCAGTGAGGTTGTTAGCAAGACAAGGATGTGCTTTTAGAGGTCATGATGAATCAGTTGACTCGTTAAATGGGGGTAACTTTGATGCAGTTATAGATTCATTTTCAAGAGTAAATGTGGAAGTTAAGAAGGTTGTCAAGCAAAATGCTCCCGGGAATGCCAAGTATATTTCTCCAATAATCCAAAAGCAAATCTTGAATATACTTGGCAACAAAGTCAGAACCAAAGTTCGTGAAGAATTGGGAGATGCAAAGTATTGCATTCTTGTTGATAAGTCGGTTGATTCTTCTAAAAGGGAACAAATGGTTATCATTCTTCGGTTTGTTAATCGTGAGGGATTTATTATTGAAAGGTTCTTCAAAATCGTTAGTCTCTCAGATACTTGTTCTCTAACTTTGAAAATTGAGATTTCCAAAGTTCTTGCTCAGTATAATATTCCAGTGGAAAATATGCGAGGTCAAGGATATGATGGTGCTAGCAACATGAAGGGTGAGTTTCATGGACTCCAAGCATTATTTTTAGAAGAGTGTCCATATGCTTATTATGTGCATTGCTTTGCTCATCGGTTACAACTGACATTGAATGATGTTGCTATGGGAGTTGATGATATTTGAGAGTTTTTCTCTAAACTCAATTCGGTAGTGACTTTTGTGGATTCTTCTGCAAAACGACATTCAATGCTAAAATCTATCAGAGAAGAAGAAATTGCAGAGTTAGTAGCTGCAGGTACACTTGAAACAGGTTCAGGAGTTAATCAGATTAGCGGTTTGCAACGAGCAGAAGCTACTCGTTGGGGATCGCACCATCGCTCTATCTCAAGTTTGATAAAGTTGTTTAGAGCTACCCGAATGACTTTTGCAGATTTGAAAGCAAATGGGCCGTCAAAGGTGAGAGGCCAAGCAAAAAGTGTTGGTAAGATTTTGAAGGACTTTGATTTTGTGTTCTGTTTATTGTTGATGCATGATGTCATGAAGATTACTGAGTTTCTTTGTCAAGCATTGCAACATAAAGCCATAGACATTTTAAATGCTTTGAGCTTTCTCAGTTTAACAAAATCTAAACTTCAGGCGATGAGAGAGAATGGTTGGGATCAATTGATTGCAAATGTAATATTATTTTGTGAAGAACATGATATTGTTATGCCAGATATGTGTGCTCCCTACACGGAAGGTACAAACCCAAGAACATGCCAACAAAAGTCTTTTATTACAAATGAGCATTATTATCGAGTTAGTGTTCTAAATGCTGTGATAGACTTTCAGTTAGCAGAGTTGGATACTAGATTTACAGAGACTTCATTGGAGCTCCTTGTTCTTAGTGCAACATTTGATCCTCGTAATAATTTCCAATTTTTCAATGTTGAAGATATTCGTACTCTTGCTGTGAAGTTTTATCCTGGAGATTTTACGACTACTGATATACTTTCTCTTGAGATGGAGTGTGGATATTTTCTTGAAGATATTCAGAGAGATGTACGATTCAACATGACATCATCTTTATCAGACTTGTGTCGACGGTTGGTAGAAACAAGAAAGTATGCATTCTTCCCGATGATCTATAAATTAATATGTTTTGTGTTGACTCTTCCTGTGTCTACTGCAACAACAGAGAGATCATTTTCATCTATGAAGATCTTGAAAAATGCTCTTCGAAATAAGATGTGTGAAGAGTTTCTTGATGATAGCATGGTTCTCTATATTGAAAGACAGTATGCCGATAGTATTGATAATGATTCGGTTGTTGATGAGTTTGAAGTTTGTGGACCTCGAAGGGTGAGATTTAATTAGTAATAATGTAGATCTTTTAATTCAAGGAGTTTGATTTTATGTTCCCTCCGATGTATGTTTTTCTTATATATAATAATAAAGGCGTGAGGATGAGCCTCCCAATGGGTTACAAACCTCAAAAAAAAAAATTGTGCATTGCACAATAAATTACAGCCCACCCAAGATTGAAATCCTGGATCCGCCCTTGCTATTAATAATCAACAAAACACAAGTTATAAGTTTCAAAACACATATTGATCATATAAGAAACTCATAAAGTTTCAATACAGATTTTCATGTATTTATCTCAATTTCCGTCGATTTTTTACTGAATCGATATTTCCGTCGAAATATCCGTATTTTAGATAGTTGATAAATCTTCGATATCCAATATTTTACTCCTTGCTTGGAAGAGATGAGAAAGAGCAATGTGACTTGGAGAAATAAAGAAGAGAGTATTAAATGGAGTGTGAGAATAAGGAGGAGAGATAAAAGGGGAGTGTGTGAATCGCTCCCTATATTAATTATAATCTATTACATGTACATTTAACCATTGTGGTAATTACAATCCAAAAAAAATGTATGAAACATAAGCGTCTTCCTAACAAAAGTATCCGCTATCTAATTACATTTCTATAAACAAAACCAATTATCTGAAAATCTATTTGCTGAATACTTGGACTAAAGGCATCTCGTCTAAAAACTAATATTATATTCTTCTCTACGAATATATGCCATACAAATTTCCTCTTCCTCGCCCTCACTAATGTTTTAATCTGTTGTCTGATGAAAAATATAGAAATAAATCTCATACATGTTAAGAACTTATCAAACAAAGAACCTTGATTCTTAAATCTCTAATTCTCATTATACTTTAAATTCAAATGATTGCATAACCACGCAAGGCGTGGGCTTCCAACCTAGTACACGAATACTTGGTGAGAATAAAATATGCATCAGTAATCCACGTGCGAAGAACTTCGATATCAGAACCCCAAATCAATAACAAACCATATAAATATCATTCTGATTAAGCAAATAGCGTAATGCACATTTACGACTCTTCATGGTTGTTCATTATAAACTTGATTCGAACAATTGTAATAATGATCAGTAAATGGCCGAATATCTATAAACATCTATAATGTATCTCAGTGACAGAAGCTCCAGAACAGTGTGCTCCTGCTTATCACAATTTCTGAACCCTGTAATCTACTGCTGCCGTCCACCATGGGAACTTCTCGAGTATTGTTGATAAAGTTACTTAATGTGACTGCAATATCTTCTTGTAGTCCTGGAAAGTGCCATGGAATGGTGCTATCTTGCCTTCTGAGACCACCCACAGCTCATCCACACTTCCAGAGATCAGATGCTCGTCATGGCTAACCTGTAAGCAACAAAACATACCAACATTAAACCACAAAGTAGAACAGTACATATTGATCATAGTCGTACGAAGTTCCCTAAATAACTCTGAAGTCGCAAATGGGATAATGACGGGAAAATGGATGAATTACCATGAGAATGCCTCCTTGGAAGATAACAAGACCTTGTATCAATGCCTCCACAGCATCAAGATCCTATTGTCAAAAGCCATTTCAAAGTAAGAAACAATAAGTCAAATTCGTGTGATTTTGTTCACTTCAAACGAGCAATTTGGAATCTAGATACTCGTAGCCTATGTTGAGTAAAAACAACAAGGACTGTGACTTGCCAAATGATTGGACGGCTCATCAAGCAAGATTATGTGTGGCTTCTTGAAAGTAATCTTGGCGAATGCAACTCTGCTCTTTTGACCACCTGAATAATAAACATATTTCCAACATAAGTATTTGAAGAATGGTAAAAGCTACAGTTCAATCTCTGGGAGTAAATGGTAAACTTGTCCAAAATTTAAGAGGCTGAAGTCAAATAATAGTTTTAATTCTTCAATTATACATTTGAATTATTCACAACATGGATTATGGACAATACCAGACAGAGTGTACATTGGCTGCAGTGCAAGATTTCCAGTTACACCAAAAGAACCCAAATGAGAACGGAGCTTCTGTTCAGGCACTCCCTGCAAAAAGAGTGGTCATGAAAGAGCTAAAATGGCGTATTTATTTTTATAGTTCAGGTCCATGAATATTATTTAAAATTTTAATGCAAACTGTTCTTTATAAGGATGGATCCAGGAGGGGTATAGAAGCAGAATATCACTTCCTATATAAAGAACTTCATTACAACTCACAGATACTACCCATAGAAACAGGACAAGAAACTGAATAGCATAGAAACGGACAAAAAGAATGTCAATTTCAAAGACTTACTGGGAAGCAACGCATCATATACAATAAGGGATTGGAAGTTAGATCTAGCCCATCAACGTGATGCTGACTGAACACAGCAATGCGAACCTGCAGACAGAATAATGCAAATCCCAATGTAATTATGAACTAACTCCAATGTTGCTTGGAATTGCAGAGGCTATAAAATTATGATATTACACACGGAACATGATGCAGATGAGAAGCACTATTTCAGTATGCAAATGATAATATATACACAAACATTGACCTGTAAATTGGAAATAGGTAATATCATTTTATAATGTGTCAAGATAGGTAATTCCAACAGACATGCAAGATACCTTAGCTGATCGGAAAACGGTCCCAGAGGTTGGCTGCAGCTCCCCTGAAATTAGTTTCAGTATAGTTGATTTACCAATACCATTGGGCCCAACCACTGCAAAACAGATAGACACATACCCAAGGTGATTATGGACGATTACCAATATAGTATACACTAGAATACTAGATACATGCGAAGTAATTAAACCACAAGGATACATCTATAAGTCCAATAAATAAATGAAGTGTCAAACTGAAAAATTACAACGAAGCGCCAGTGATTAATATTGCATGGGAGTGTACAATTGAACATATTTACAACATATCACACTGTCAACTAAGATAGTAATTTTTTTTTCACAAAGAAAAGTTAAAAATTCAACTAGAATAGCATCCTTACTTGCGATGCGACTGTCTAGGTCGATTCCAAAATTTAAATTCCTAAACAAGATAGGTCCACCAGGATAACCAAATGACGCATCACTGCAAACACATTATCAGAAAAGTAAATGCTCAATGAAGGAGGAGCAGGAATATTTAGAGACAGAACTAAATCATAATGACTTGGTGAGCAAAAGATCTCAATTTTGATGCAGAATGGATACAATTGCCACTCTAAAACAAAAGAGTACCCTGGGAAGTAGGGTGGGCAAACAATTTTTCCAAAATGATTTGACGAACCTGAAACTTATAATAGGAGCACCAGGTCTGTCATCTGGAGTTGGGAATTCAAATTTATAGCTGCATATAAAAAGGTCAGCAATATTAATATAGTAAAGCTGAAATGAGAAGTGTAAGAGTTCAGCAAGATGCTGTTTGTATAGATCAAACTAACATATACATACTCTGGGTCATTTACAATTTCATCCACATGTCCCAACCGGTCCAATGCCTTAAAAAAAGTAAGAGAAGACGAATGAGTCATTGTAGACACTAATATCACTGTTTGAAACAAGAAATCAGGATTCAGAGGTACAATGATTTCGAGAAGTAGTGAACATCTAAAAATCCAATGAAAAATAACCTTAATTCTTGATTGGACAAGAGCAGCCCTCTTTGCATTATAACGGAACTTATCAATAAAAGCCTGCAGATCAAAGTAAAACAATTGAGTTACAAAGTCATTGTAATTCAAATAAGCATGCTAGACAACTAAGCAGACCAAATCCTTCAACAATTGAAAGACATAATCACATATCCCTATTCTCTTTAACTGTGCCGAAACTTCCTTAGGAATTTGATCTAACTGCTGTAAACAAGAAGAATGAATATGACCTGCATATGATTTCTTGAACGCTCGTTAGACTCGAATGCTTTCTGTTGGTTCTTCATTTGTTCAATTCTTGTCCTCTCATATGTATCATAGTCTCCCTTGTAAGCAGTCAACTTTTGCCCATGAAGATGAAGGATATCAGTGACTACCTGAAAATTTACGGACCTTAAAGTGAGACCGTTTAAGGATATTGTTTGGTTAACCGACAACAGACATTGCCTGTGTAGTACTAAAAATGAGTCGATGAAATAAGAAAATAAGGCCCAAAAGTTACCGAGTTCAAGAATTCTCTAGCATGAGAAACAATGATACATGTTTTTGGCCACTTCACTAGGTAAGACTCCAGCCAGAGGACAGCATGAAGATCAAGATGATTCTGAAAAGGGGGATAATTTACATGAGGCAGAGAATGACACCTAGCACCGAATGTGAAAATTCTAACATATATGAAAAATCTAAAGGGAAAAGATCAACTTACTGTGGGTTCATCGAGCAGTAACAAGTCGGGCTCTATAAACAGGGCACGAGCAAGAGCTATTCTCATTCTCCAACCTCCGGAGAATGTCTTTGTTGCTTTCTGCTGCATCTCTGGAGAGAAACTAAGACCCTGTATAATTCCTGGTCAGTAGGGTAAACAATTATGAAAATAGTAAGCCAAAAAGCAATATTGCGGCTAAAAGTATGAGTTTATACTTCAACTAAAGAAATTCCGCACATCAAACAGCCAAGTTTTGTAAACACATCCACAGCATTAGCATGATTTACTGCCAGAAGGCAGAATTATACAGCAATTGGTTGGCTCGTAATATATCTACATCATTCTTCTCAATTTCAGCCGCAACAGAACTCAACCGTAGAACGGGAGAGTATTTACAATTTTTTCCCCACTTCTTTCTGTCATTCCTTAAATTTATCTTTTTTAGCCAACCCAAATCATCACAAGTTTTCAAGTTTGATACCATCAATGAACTCATATACATCACAGATAATTTATAGAATAGATAACTGACCGCAAGAATGGAAGCTGCCCGTGACTCAGCAGAATCAGCATCAATGAACTCAAGTCTTTTGTATACCTCCTGAAGCCTCAGACCAATTGCATCTTTGTCGATTTCTCCATTGCTCTTTCCTGTTTCTTCCTCATCCTCTAGTTCTCTCTTCAGGTAATAATAAATTCAATAAGAGCATAAGCTTCACATCCTTCAAGAACTGAACTCCAGAGATAAATAAATATGTATCCAACCTGTTGAGCAATGAGACGAGCTTCTTCTTCCAAAAGCTGGGTTCTTTCAATATCAGTGTTAACAACACACTGCAAGGCTGACGTTTCGTCACCTGCCACTTCTTGCTCCACGTGCAATATTTGGCAGCTATTAGGTATGCCATCAATGGCATGCATAGCCAAGTGCCTAAGAAATGTGGTTTTTCCAGTACCATTTCTTCCAACAAGGCCTGCATAAACCACAAAGCAGTTACTAAACTCAAATGCCAACTGCAAAACACATCATTACAGCTATGAAAAGTGTTCAACTTGAAAAATACAAATCTAGAGGAACTCAACCAAAACAGCAATCTTACCATAATGCCTTCCAAAAGCAAGTGTTACTGCACCGTCCACAATAAGATCACGTCCACCAACAGAAACATTGAATCCTTCGAGATGGAGATCCTTGACATTTGAGCCACCACCACCATCATGATTCACAGTCACAACCGGCATACCAGCCCTAGCTGCTTCCATTTCCGCTAAATGCATTTGGTATTGTTGCTGCAAAAACAACATAATTTTAATATTCACAAGAGCACAACTACACCACTCCTACAACCCCGCATAACAACCTAGTTGAAATCAACATTCTCCATCTACATCCAATTCACAAATTTCACATAGACAGTAGAAACACTACCTCTCTTTGTCTATCATCCTTCCTCTTCCTTCTATCTAACTTGGCTCGATCACGTTCGGTCAACACAGGGCCATCAATCACCTCCGGAGCCTTCTTCTTCGGAGCTGCCCCCTCATCCATCCCATCATCCATTCTCACCGGAGCTGCAAGACTCCTCACAGTCGGTTTCGCTTTCACCAAACCATGCTTCCCAAACTTATCCGACAATGTACTACAAACCTATCACACCCCCAAAAACACATCACTAAAATCACAAATCAAACTTCACAAGCAGCCTAATCACCTAACTCAACAAATTACAGTTCATTAATCAAAGCAGAGTGATAGGTTACTCACCGAGCGGCACTCATCGAAGTCGGTGACGCAGCCGGCGGCGACGAGAAGCTCGCCGAGAGCGTCGAAGGCACCTTCGCCGTCGTCGCCGAAATCGAAGTCCTCGTCAGCGAGGACGTTGATGATGTAATCGATTATAGGTTGATCCACGTCCTCAGCTCGCCGGCCGAGAACGTCGTGGACCAATGAGCTCGCCACCGTCATTGCTTCGATTCAGAACAACACAGAGGAGAAAGGTTTACTGCGCCACAAGGGTTTTGCGAAGATTGGAGAACCACGATAAAGAGCTGAGCTCAGGCTTTCAGTACTTTGTATATATATATACACATACAAAAGACGACGCCGTTTAACAAAAATCGAGATGAGAGAACTATAAAACACTGACCGACCAAAGTTTCCAACTTTAGACCAAAAAGTCTGTACCTTTATTTGTTCAGAGAGAGAGAGAGAATGAGGCTTCTGAAAGTGGCGACTTGCAATTTGAACCAATGGGCTATGGACTTGGATTGCAACATGAAGAACATCAAGGAGTCAGTAGCGAAAGCCAAGGTGGCAGGAGCTGTGATTCGGCTCGGACCTGAGCTCGAAATCACTGGCTATGGCTGCGAAGACCATTTTCTTGAGCTCGATACTGTCACTCATGCGTAAGCTTTTCAAAATTTGTTTTTGTTTTTTTATTTTGATAAACGTTAAGAATTAATTCAAGTCTGATTTTTTTGTGTGTGTGGTGTTTTTTGTAGGTGGGAATGTTTGAAGGAATTGTTGGTTGGGGAATGGACTGATGACATATTATGTAGCTTTGGTATGCCTGTGATCAAAGGCTCTGAGCGTTATAACTGTCAGGTACTGTGTATGAACAGAAAGATTATAATGATAAGGCCGAAAATGTGGCTTGCCAATGATGGAAACTACAGGGAGCTGAGGTGGTTTACGGCGTGGAAGCAGAAAGACCAACTTGTGGAGTTTCAGCTACCGGGGGATGTCTCCGAGGCCTTGAAGCAGGAATCCGTGCCGTTCGGTTATGGATACATTCAGTTTTCGGACACGTAAGTGCTATTGCATTTTGTTTATATTCGGTTATTTCACTTGTAAGATGATGTTTGTTTGGATACTAAAATTGAGTGTTGTTCCTGTATTAGGGCGGTTGCGGTTGAAGTGTGTGAAGAGCTGTTTACGCCTATTCCTCCTCATGCTGAGCTTGCATTGAATGGGGTTGAAGTGTTTCTGAATGCAAGTGGGAGTCATCACCAACTAAGAAAGCTTGATATTCGTCTTCGTGCTTTTATAGGTGCGACTCACACTCGAGGAGGAGTGTATATGTACAGCAATCACCAGGGTTGTGATGGCGGTCGCCTTTACTATGGTATGTGACCACGAGTCAGTTGGTGGTATTTTTGACTCCTTTCTGTATATGGTGCATTGGACTTATTGCTATATATTGATTGAGGTGTTCATTAAACTATGGTTATCTGTACTAGATGGATGTGCTTCTGTTGTTGTTAATGGGGACCTTGTTGCTCAAGGCTCACAGTTTTCCTTAAAGGATGTTGAGGTTGTGGTAGCCCAAATTGATCTAGACGCGGTATGCAATTTTCTCCCCGCTGCTTGTATGTACAGTATGTTTATTGAAAATAAATCGAAACCTATCAAATATGCATGATATCCACTCATTTTGTAAAACTAGATTGACTTGAACTCTGGACTCACTCACGTGTTTTGTTTTTCTTTTCAACACGTGATGGCAGGTTGCTAGTCTAAGAGGATCTATAAGTAGCTTCCAAGAGCAAGCAAGCTGCAAAACCAGGGTTCCTTCCGTGCAGGCACCATACGCTCTCTGTCAGTCTTTCAATCTGAAAATGTGTCTTTCGAGTCCACTTAAGGTTAGTCTCAGCTCTGACACAATACAGCTAGGGTTAGTATTTACAGTTTTATTGTCAAGTGATTTCCAATCTTGATTCATCAAGAGCTTTCCAGTAAAGATTTTGATTTGGAAGACCTTAGCTTCACCAGGAAATTTTATTGATCTGGGGAAACTTTGTGTTCTGACAACATGTATCAGTGTATGGTTTTCTCTGATGACCACCTAAAACTGTATATAATGTCTTATCTGTAGATTAAGTATCATACTCCTGAGGAGGAAATAGCCTTTGGTCCTGGTTGCTGGCTATGGGACTATTTGAGAAGAAGTGGAGCTTCTGGGTTTCTGCTACCCCTTTCTGGTGGAGCAGATAGCTCCTCTGTTGCTGCTATAGTTGGCTGCATGTGCCAGCTAGTTGTAAAGGGTTAGTTGTTTCAACTACTCTATTTGTATTCCTTTTTATTTATGTGCCCTTGGACTTGTGGGATGCATACTGCGTTAATTTTAGGACCATCTAGTTCTGGATAAATGCATTGGGTTTTGACCTTGGCATAGTAAATCATTGTAGAGTCAAATAATGTACAAAATAACCATAAAATTTGCAAGTTCACCCAAGCAAGCTTAATGAGTAATTGTCCCGAAAAGTGTCCCAGGGTTGTCAGAGTAGACATACAGGTATTCAGACGGTAAATTCAAAGGGATCCAGTGTCTCTGTAACAACTGGGGGAAGAAGATACGTCTCTTTTAATTTACCATGAAGTATCTGAATTAAATTTTGCATGCAGATATTGCAAATGGGGATGAACAAGTCAAAGCTGATGCCATACGGATTGGACACTACACTGATGGGCAGTATCCTACTGACAGCAGAGAGTTTGCAAAACGCATATTTTACACCGTTTTCATGGGATCTGAAAACAGGTACCTCAAAACTCTTTCGCGTTGTGCTTTGTGTGATTGCTTACCTACATGCTATGTGATTGTGTGCCTGCATTCTTCGAGAAGACATCAAAGAAACTATAGTTGCTGATTCCTGTGTTGTTGAAAGTGGCAATAATTTTGCCAATGAAGAGATATTATACTCAAAAACCTTTAATACATTGGATTTATTTGAATATTGTATGAACCAATACCTTACAATTAGTCTATCGTTTTTTTTTAAAGTAATATTCAGCTGTAGGATGGGATCAGAGCAGATCCTTCCCTGTTGCACCATTTGCAGAATAGTTTTCATAATGTGATACTGAAGTAATTGAACAACGGTCTTACTGTAGTTCTGAAGAAACAAAATCACGAGCCAAGGTTCTAGCAGATGAGATTGGCGCATGGCATCTTAACATATCTATAGATGGTGTTGTTTCTGCACTCCTAATGTTGTTTCAAACAGTAACAGGAAAACGACCACGGTATAAGGTATCACTATCTCGTTGCAACTCTGCTTCTCTTCTCTCATGTTTTTATTTTCGGATTGTGAGTTTACTACATTACTGGGTTTGACCAAATTCATATCGAAGAGTTTGAGCAACAATACCTTACTCAATTGGTCATTGTGGTTTTTGTTTGACAGCTAGATGGAGGATCTAATGCTGAGAACTTAGGTTTGCAGAACATTCAAGCTCGAATCCGAATGGTTTTAGCTTTTATGTTTGCATCACTTCTACCGTGGGTTCATAACAAACCTGGGTTTTATCTTGTTCTGGGTAGCTCCAATGTGGATGAAGGATTGAGGGGTTACCTCACGAAGGTAATGTTGAATTTTAACAAATTAATGTCTGGTGCATTTCTTTTTTCACTTTTGTGCCTTTTAGTGATAGATTCAGTATTACACTATTACTTAGACACAGTTGATCTTGTTAATACTGGACTAACTCAAAGTGCTATTTTTTGCTTGTGCAGTATGACTGCAGTTCAGCCGATATAAATCCAATTGGAAGCATTAGTAAGCAGGATCTTCGGGCATTTCTGCGATGGGCTGCCACCCATCTTGGTTACACATCATTAGCAGAAATTGAAGCAGCACCACCCACAGCTGAATTAGAGCCTATACGTGCCAACTATAGTCAGGTAAATAACTCAACCTACATGTTCATCACACTGTTCAGTAATTTTGATCACACATGAAGATATGGGATGGTTACCACTACTTTCCTGCTCAAAATATATAGCTCTATCTCATCCATTATTATTGTGTTAACAGCTTGATGAAGTGGACATGGGAATGACATATGAGGAACTGTCGATCTATGGAAGATTACGAAAGATTTTCCGTTGTGGTCCCATGTCTATGTTCAAGGTTTGTCTAATGCTATTATAATACACTTCTATAAAGTGGTTTCTATGCAGTTACTGACATCATAAACTTTGGTCCCAAATTTCCCTGTTACAGAACCTCTGTTATAGATGGGGAGGGAAATTGACTCCACAAGAGGTGGCTGAGAAAGTAAAGCATTTTTTCAAGTACTACTCCATCAATCGACACAAAATGACCACCTTAACACCTTCTTATCATGCTGAGGTTTGAATATGATCACCTTAAGATGCTTTCAAGTAGATTGTCCTCTTTCTCTTTATCATGTTCAAAGCTTATGGATTTTTAATGTGTTACAGAGTTACTCGCCAGAGGATAATAGGTTTGATCTTCGCCAATTTCTATACAATGTAAGATGGCCATACCAGTTCCGAAAGATTGATGAACTTGTACGGGAGTTGGATGGTGACAGAATCCATCTGGGAGAATCAAGTAACTTGGGAGACGCTTCACATGGTGGGGGGATGGGAGTTGTGGCTGCAGGTTCAGGCAATCCAAATGTTGGATTCTAGTCTCTTTGTTTATGTGAAACCAAATATCTTAACACATAATATGTTTCTACTTCTAGCTCACTCATTTCGCAAAGTAGTATGCATTCATATTCAAATGTCACGTTGTACATCTACCATCTATTAAACGCTTGTTGTAAAACCTTGAAGTGTACATACTTTGTAATTGGAAGGTTTTTTCCAATGATAGCGTCTTACATGTCACAGAAGCAACAGAATACCAATCTACACCATTTCATTTCTATTGTTACTCGAGTTCATACGACACAGGATTCAAGTAAACTCAGAAACATAAACGAAGCTCTCCAGAAATGTAACCAGTTTGTCAGATCTGAAAAGAATCGAGCGCTAGGCCTTCTCGGCTAGATCAGTTTCAAAAGTCAGAAAACTCATTTCTGGAAATGCAACAATGTCTGCCACTTAATCCGGAGAAAGAATCAGATATGGGGAAGTGTACTTTTATCAAAATAAAGAAATTACAAGTACTAACAAGAAGACCTGATAATGTATCATCGTCCACCACTTCAAAAAAAACCCAAGCCAAAGGAGAAGAAATTCCATCTCCTCCAACTCTTCTACAATGAGAAAAATTACAGTGAAGTCTCTCCTCCCCTTACCCGCCTAACCTATATAACCTCATATCTCTCTTTCTCGCCTCTCAGAAGTGATCAATAAAAGTAAAAGGAATGTCTAGAGCTCGTCGTGAGAGTCATCATCCTCCTCGGAAGCTGATTCACCGCCTGGGGCACCACCTGACCTCTGGTAGACAGCTGTGATGATGGGGTTGCATACGGCTTCTAACTCCTTGAGCTTCTCCTCGTAGTCTTCCTTCTCGCCGGTCTGGTTCTCGTCCAGCCATTCAAGGGCTTCCTTAATCGCGGTCTCAATCTTCTCCTTCTCATCGGACTCGAGCTTGTCAGCAAGCTTGTCCTTGTCGTTGATCTGGTTCTTCATGTTGTAAGTGTAGGTCTCGAGGCTGTTACGGGCATCGATTCTCTCCTTCACCTTCTTGTCTTCCTCAGCAAACTCCTCTGCCTCCTTGACCATGCGGTCAATCTCCTCCTGGCTCAGACGACCCTTGTCATTGGTGATGGTGATCTTCTCAGATTTACCAGTGCCCTTGTCTTCTGCCTTCACGTTCAAGATACCATTGGCATCCACTTCAAAAGTGACTTCAATCTGAGGAGTACCCCTGTTTAATTGAGGAAGAAATACTGTTAAATCTCTGTAAGCAGTAAGATAAGTTCAGTTATAAGAAATAGACTTGGACAGCAGGACAAACCTTGGAGCTGGGGGAATTCCAGAAAGGTCGAACTTTCCAAGGTTTCTACAATCCTTTGTGAGACTCCTTTCACCCTCATAAACCTGAGATCAATGAAGTAAGAATAAGTTTGACTCCACTCCACTCTGCCTAGCAATCCAACACTAAACTAAGCCATGGATTAGTCAAGAAGTAACACCTGAATGGAAACGGTAGTCTGCTGATCCTGGTAAGTGGTGAAAACCTGGGACTTCTTGGTTGGGATGACAGTGTTTCTCGGAATCAACTTGGTCATAACTCCTCCAACAGTCTCGATACCAAGGGTAAGAGGTGCAACATCCAAGAGAAGAATATCTGCAGTCATTAGAAACACATCATAAGTAATCATAATTGTTCCTTTAATCAACCATTGTAGCAGCATTTAAGAGAGTGTGTGCATAGCAACCAAGAATTGAGTACTGTACCTTTGGTCTCCTCACCACCCTCTCCACTCAAAATACTTCCTTGTACGGCAGCACCGTATGCAACAGCCTCATCGGGGTTCACACCCTTGTTTGGTTCCTTTCCCTCGAAGTAATCCTTAAGGAGCTGTTGGACCTTTGGAATCCTGGTACTTCCACCAACAAGAACAATTTCATCAATCTGGCGCTTCTCCAAGCCAGCATCGTCCATTGCCTTCTTCACTGGTCCCATAGTCTTCCTGAACAAGTCATTGTTCAATTCCTCAAATCTAGCTCTGGTCAGTGGTTCAGAGAAGTCGACTCCATCAAAGAGTGATTCAATCTCAACACGGACTTGGTGCTGGCTACTGAGGGCTCTCTTGGCACGCTCAGCTTCCCTCCTCAATTTTCCAAGGGCTCTGTTGTCCTTGCTGATGTCCTTTCCATGCTTCTTCTTGATCAACTTGATGAAGTACTCCATAACCCTCTGGTCAAAGTCCTCACCTGCAACAAAAATTAAGCATTGCATCAGCAATGAAGCCACAGATTAACTATGAGCAACAGGTAAACAAGTGAAGAAAACAGTTAAACAAGCAATAGATTTCTTACCTCCCAAATGAGTGTCACCATTGGTGGAAAGAACCTCAAAGACACCATTGTCAATGGTCAAAATACTGACATCAAAAGTACCACCACCAAGGTCAAAGACAAGAATGTTCTTTTCACCACCCTTCTTGTCCAAACCGTATGCGATAGCTGCTGCGGTAGGTTCATTGATAATCCTGGCAACATTGAGCCCAGCAATGACACCAGCATCCTTGGTTGCCTGTCTCTGGGCATCGTTGAAGTATGCTGTAAAATGCAATAGAATACAATGTCAGTTATAGGCAAATGAAAAGTACAAACTAAATTAAATGGGAGTGTAGAAAGCTTTATGACAAACTTTACTCACCAGGAACAGTAACAACGGCATCCTTGATTTTCTTTCCAAGGAATGCTTCGGCTGTTTCCTTCATCTTGGTCAAAATCATGGCGCTAATCTCCTCGGGACTGAAAACCTTGGTTTCACCATCCTTGATTTTTACTTGAATGTAAGGCTTTCCATCCTGGTTCACAATCTTGAAAGGGAAAAGCTTCATGTCCCTCTGGACTTCTTTGTCGGAAAACCTGCAAACATGCACAGGTCAGTACTGACTCCCAACCAACTCCAAACATTCATATTAAAGCATTAACAAACAGAGATAAGAGCATTACTTTCTCCCGATAAGTCTCTTGACGTCAAAGACAGTCCTTTCGTGGTTAACGGCTGCCTGGTTCTTTGCAGCCTCACCGATCAGCCTCTCGCTGTCGGTGAAAGCCACCCAGGACGGGGTGATACGGTTTCCTTGGTCATTGGCTATAATCTCCACATGACCGTTCTTGTACACACCAACACAGGAATAAGTTGTTCCAAGATCTATCCCAATGACTGTTCCCAACTTGGCAGCCTCCTCCTTGGCAATCGAAATTGCAAAGAGACATCCTGTTGTGCATTTCTCAGCATGTTAGTACATATTATTCCGCAAAATTAAACAAGAGCAATTCCTGAATAGAATTCTTCACACCTTAATCAACAGAATGAATCTTTAATACAAATACCGTTTAGTAAAGATTACGTTATCGTTCTTCTAGCTATTTAATTATAAATTTCATAACTCTACACGATCAAATATAAAACTAATCCGTCGCAGATCTCAAGCACATTTAGAGTGATTAGACAACAATAAACAAAAAATCAAATTCAATCGTAATGTAACAAGATCTGCTCAAACTCTTCAACACGTCTGCGTCTATGAACTTATGACCAGCAAACAAAATTCAATCATTCGAAAACTAAAAAACGCATACATGTTCAGATTGAATCGTAAATCTCATCGATTCTGGAATGTAAACACTCTCAAACTCATGCGCAGCTATCAAATCACAACTAGATCCACCACATTTGCTCAACCAAAACCAGAACGCAAACAATGAATCCGTATCGATAAAGCAGATCTAACACTGAAAAAAAAGAAGAGCTGACGACTAACCGAATGTGACGATCGCCAAAACGATCAGAGAGTTGTTACGTGCTCTCCGGGAGCCAGCCATGGCGTCTGCGTGAGCGCGCTCTCTCTCTCTCTCTCTCTGGTTCTCTGCGTTTCTTCAAAATCCAAAACTGGCTTTGGCTTTGAGCTTTTTGGCTTCGGCTGATTTTGGTTGTGTAGAGATATCTGAGGTAGTGAGATTTAAACCGCGCGTGGGACTGAGGATTTATAGAGGGAGATGCAACGTACCTGTGAAGTGTTCTGTTAAAATCAATTCGTGGAAACATGTCATTTATGATGACGTGGTCCAATGGGATCGCGAGGGTGGATAGGTGTAGCCAATGGGGTTGGACCTCATGTTGGGGTGATCTGGGCCGTTGGTTGGAGAAAAATTGTGTACGTGGCCGTTGGTGATGCGGGAAGTATGTGTCATCCCACTCATCCAAGCAAACCTACGGGGATACCAATTTATTTTCTTATTATAGAAACTCCTAATTGGTTTATTTCGATCATTAGCATCATTAAAGGTGAAAACACATAGCTTTTTTAGGCTAAACTGCTAAAGATAAAAGATCATGACTCTTTCCTAGCTCTAACATAAACATAAAACTTGACCAGGACCAAATTCTATAAAGTCATCTGTCCATGCACGAAGTCGCGGATAATGGACTTCAAACCCTCTAAATGGTCTAGTTGAAGATATAAATTGGTTAAAACAGAATGTGTTGATCCATTTTCATAGATCATATTTGTAAATTGTGCAATAGAATTCAAGCTGTACTAGCCATTTGGTGGCTTTGATACTCAGTGTTTCAATCATTTGACGACAGTATTATAATAAGTGCCGTTCAATTTTTATGTGAGTCTAATATAATTTTGATGGTTAAAAATGCATGAATAGTTTAGTTGAACTATGTGTACGTATGTGTAAAAAAGTCTCTAAATTTTACAGATTTACTTTTTATAATGAGAATGATGAACATCGATCATTTTCTCCATTTGAATTTCATAAGATATTTTCTTTGATTCGTTTTAAAGCAAGATGGACTTGTCATTTGGTTGTTCTCACTATGACTTCAAAGACGTCTTTCGTATGGCCCCGTTTATATACTAATTTAATAGTCACAACTTTGAATGTGTGGAATGAGTTTTGAAAGATAATATAACAAAATGAGCTCATAGTTATACAAATTTGTATCGTTGTCGGGTAGTTAGCTGATTTGCCTCAGCAAAGATAGGTAACATTGCTAAGAAATGACGTTTCATGTTCAAAGAGTTGACTCCTCTGGGCGTTGTGATTAATAAGTATGATTTGCCCAATAATAATGCGGACATTTAAGTCTTCGTAATTATAGAACGGAGGGATGAACTTAAATTCTCTTCATAAAAAGTCAAAGAATTATGTTGTTAAAAAGTTTGAGATGACACTTTTTACATATGTCACTCCAACGATCGTAGGTGTGGAGATGGCTAAGAAACACAAAATTTTTGAAGTGAATATAGTTCCCTCTTTAGCAACGAAAACTTGTCGAAACAATTTGGTTACGTGATTTCAAAAATATTTATTTTAGAAGTGTGTATTTTATTTGTAAAAATAAACACTCGCACGTTTTGTTAAGTATCATTCTAATGCAATAGTCATACTTATTTATGTAGAGCTGGAAAAGTTGGATATAATTCTAGTCAAAGAGAAGATCATTCACCTCTTTGATTTTTATTTTTTTGAGGTGAAAGATAGAAATATATTAGAACTGATAAATTACAAAGGAGAACACCGATTTCTTGTATGATAGAAAAAATTCTCTATAGCAACTCATACAACATTGTGCTCACAACAATGCTATCACATGATATAAATAAACGTGCTAGACGTAGAGAAATGATTGGAAAAAATTCGGGCTCCACATCCTATATAGTTAAGCATCCCAAATCAAGGCAGCTCCTACTGCTCCTCGGCCGTCTTCTCAACGACTGGGTTGATTGCTATTTTCTTTTGTGGAGACTTATATTTGGACACCTCCAACACCCGATTCCCAGTTGTCTTGCTGTTGTCGGCTCCCAGTGGTGGGGTCTCCTCCCTCGTCCCTATCTTTTTTCCTCCAAGTGGAGAGGAGACGATCAATTGCAATTCTCCGGGCCCAAGCATTGATGCCCCATCTAAGCGTCGTCCGCTACCTTCAGCAAGCAGTAATGCCCCATCTGGGTGCACTGCGACAATGTTCCTCGGAGATGATCCAACTATCTAGAATGTCGTTCCTTTCTTGTGTCATGCAGTTATGATAATTGATTTTTGGGCCTTAGAAGTGGGCCACGCAACCTTTTGGGCCACAAAGCTCACACCAGAAGGGTTTGACGCTGGTACACCATCTACCTGTAACCTGATAAAAGACAAAAGAGATCACTGAGTCCCCCTCGAAAAGAGGGTTCACCTGCATGTTGGACATGTGTCCTTGGCTAGGGCCTCTCTTCTCTTGCATGTGAGCCACATGGTCGACATGCATTAGTTCCTGGGGCGGCGGTCCACTAACCGGGGTCATCACCACATTCGGTGTCGGCTTCTTTGTAGTAGGTTGCGCTGCCACCACATTCAGCTCTTTTGCCACTGTGGTCTCCGCCTGGCCTGAATTAAATCCCAATGGAGGCTGTGTAGCTCCAATCACCTCCTTCACCGCTCGCCATTCCGCCCGGGCCCTCTCCACAACACAGCCTGCTTGGCCATGCACGAACAACCCACAAAGAGTTTAAACACCCACATTTGGGTAATCAAAGCTTACCAGTAGCACACAGTTTGGGGCAAACCGGATTTTACGATGAACCACCACCCCACTACTGAGGTCAATCTTGACCTTGACCTTCATTACGTCGTCGACCAACTGGGCCAGATCGTGTTGTTGATACTAATCCACATAATTCCTGAGCTGCTCTGCCCACTCTCGGGTTAGGGTGGGCTGTCGGGATTGTCCCCAAATCTGAAAACCAGTCAAACTCTTGCACCACCATTGTACGTCCCTTGAAGAACTATGGCCCATGTGTGGCCCGCCAGAGAGCGGTCTAATCCGTGAACCTGCAAAAAAATCTATCAACATCATGCTGGTAGATGACCACATGGTTTGGACCCAGCGATCCGTGCCACAACTGGGTCATGGCAGCCTTAAACGATTGGTCCAGGACCTCCGGCCCAAAAAATCTCGCGACTCCATGCCTTGTGACCACGACTGCTGCTGCCTCCTGGTCGCTCGCCACCGCCTCGACAGGCGGGGACAAATCGATGATTCCGAACACATCGTCGTCCTCATCCAAGAGGACCAACTCCTTTTGGAACTGGTCGACAACATCATCCTCGATAACCATCAATGACGGCCAGTTTGGATGCTAGGGGAGAAAACGGGGAAAAGGGTCTTGGAAATGAGTCTAGAGAAAGAGGGGTTGAGAGAGGGTAGTTACTGTTTGGAGAAGATGAGGAGAGGCAATATCGAATGAAAAAAGCAAGGTGGGCAGTGATGCCGCTGAGTTTTTTCTTTTCAAAGAGAGAGAGCAACGCAACAACACAAAATTTTGACGATAATAAGGAGTATTAAGATTCGACCCTGGCTCGTTAATGGATAGTTCAACACTTTGGCCATGGAGCAACCCCAATTCTCAATGGGATATTTTTTAGAGAAAATTTCTCTTCAAATAGGGAGTACTGAGATTCGAACCTGATTCGTCAGCGGATAAGTTCAACGCCTTGACCAACGGAGCAACCCCAATGCTCATAAAATTTGGACGATAATATGGAGTATTAGAATTTGAACTTGTCTCTCAGTGGATAAGTTGAACGGAGAAACCCCAATCCTCAATGAGCTATTTTTTAGAGAAAATTCTCTTCAAATCTCTATTAATTAAGGCAGAGGCCCTTAGGGCAGTTTTTGAGTAGTTTAGGGTAGTTCTGGGGAAGTTAATTGGTAGAACATTATCAATGCCAAATTTGTCCTTTTATCACCAACCATAAGCTTACGACAACAATTTGGACTAAAAATGTAAAATGCACTAAAAAAAACCAGTTCCCCTTCAGTTGCTTTTCCCCTTCAGAGAGTTTGAACCCCATATTTCCTTCAACCCGTGGTTCCCAAGACCGTAGTCCTCGCCGTCCTCGCTGTCCTCTCCCTCTGGATCATCTTCGTTGTCCATGTCGTCCACGCCGTCGTCGCCCGGTCCAAGCCGTGCCTCCCGGAGTTCAAGTCCGGTCCTCTCCCTCTGGAGTCCACCGGATCTCTCACGTCGCTTGGAGTATGGTTGGCCGGTGTTCGATTTGGGCTCTTCGATTTGGTATGCGTTCCCTTCTTCTTCTGAAATCCAAGAAGAACTTGGGTTCTTTGTTTGCAGCAATTTGGAGTACGGTTGGCCGGTGTTCGAAGATTGAAAATTCCTTTTCCTACCCTTCTATTTCTCTAACACAAGGGTGAACAACGAATCAGAGATGGTTTCTCTCACGGGAAACAAAAACCATTGACAGACACAGAGATCGGATCAGTGAAGAGTTATCATAGCGAGGCGGGGAAGGACTGATTGTCAGCGACTATGGCGGGCAATGTTTTATAATCAACACCAAGAAGAAGAAGATGGAGTCTTTTCTGTCAATACTTATCGTCTTATTGATTATCTTTGTTTAGTGGTCAATTTTTGGTTGCTAATTTGGTAATTGGGTGGTTTTTGGCCTTCTGCAGAAGTCAGACGGTAGGAGAAGGTATGAGTTACGGGTATATGTTCTGTCACACCTCCAAATCCGGAGCCAGTATTATACTGAAATATGGTGTAAGGATTTGTGATGTAAATAAGAAACCCAAATAATTTCAAAAATCAAGGTGTCTGAATAGTACATTTATTGAAAAGAGAAAGTGCTAATATTACAATACCGAAGTTTTTGAAAATAATAGTCATTACATTTATTCAATTCAAAATACAAGTAGAAAATAATTCATTTATTTAGTAGGCGACGTATCCCATTTTCCCCAAGCATTCTACTCATCACCTGAAAAGGAGAAAGATGTAGTATCATGAGTCACACTGACCCAGTAAGCACAGCTTACAAGCATATACTAAATTATTTCTAAGAAACATCAAACTGAACAACCAATTTAAAAAGGTGAAATATTGAAACTGGTTATTCTTCCATACTTATACAATTAGGAAGTATAACTGCACTAAAAAAAACCAGTTCCCCTTCAGACTAAGCATATACTTGCGTCTTTGTAATATATACAATTAGGTACATAATATATATATATATATATATACACATACTTGTATAACTTCACATCTACACATACACACGCCAATACTTCCGAAGTGAATTCTTTTAGATTAACTGGTAATTACTCAAAAGAAATCATCTGCTTAGTCTCACAACACCAATACACATATAAAGCCACAACATTCTAAGGCCACTTGCCCAAGCATGTATACTCCCGGTTTGACACAATTCATTCCTTAAAGTATAATAGTGCACTATCTGTAAGGGATTAGGGCCATTGGCTAACTCCCACAATAACAAAACAATTTACCAGCAATTCACTTAAGCATGAGTTAATTCGTACTATACACCCGACTTCACACTTCAACCATAACGATCATAACAAGTCTTTAATTAAGACTATGTATATAGATCATAGAGTATATATATTTACATCATAATTTTGTAATGAATATATACGTAATAGAATTTGTAAAGGAAGAAATATCAAATTTAAACGTATTTCATTAATTAACAATTTTGGTCTAAACGTTTCATTCGGCGGTAGTCCGCTCGAAATCCTCCATTTGTTCCAAATTATATTTGAGAGTAAATAGATAGAGCGATTAAATAGATAAACTTGAAATAAAAATTAGTTATCATTGGTTCAAAAGTTTCATTCGGCAGTAGTCAGTCCGAAATCCTCCATTAGTCCCAAATCAAACTTAAGAAGTAAATAATGAGAGTAAGTAAATAAAAATAAAGTACAAATGCAGAAAATAAAATTATTAATCCTTGGACCAAAAATATCATTCGGCGGTAGTCCGTCCGAAATCCTCCATTTGATCCGTTTTATAATTAATCTATATTATGTCCAAATCAAAGAAGTGAGTATACTATCTCGAAGTGTTTTTCGAGAGAAATCCAATGGTAATAATCACAAAGTTCGGTAGGGAGTTCTCAAGTCCAGAAACAAAAATGTTTAGCAACTGTCCAGAAATGGTTACGCTCGGTATTAAGCTCATTTGCACGAATTAATTAGTTAGTAAATATTAATCAATGCCTTTCAAACTTTCCAGATTGATAGTTGAACTCCTAAGCTTCGTTTTGATATAAAGAACACTAAATTTGGTTAAGAAATGAGTGAGATATGAATATTTCAAGTTAAGAGCACATTAAGAGTTTTCGAACATGATTAAGGAAAAGATTAGCAAAACTTGTTTTAGCCATAACTTTCTCATTACTTAACCTTTTTAAGTGATTCAAAAGCCAAAGTTGAATAACTTTTTGTGTATAATCTGAATATATAAAAATATTTGACTAATTAAAATTTTAGCATAAACAAAAATATTAAATTTACACTAAGGTTCATTATTTCTCTTTTATTCTTAGCCATGCACTTTGATGTAATCTTAAAGATAAAGAAGTATAAGAATGTACTCATGTACTTACTCAAGAATTTCAGTAGGTGATGGAGGTATTTGATTAACTCAAGTGACCCTCTTGAAGCAAATGAATTAACTACTAAAGTACTTGGAAGAAATGTAGTTTGGTGTGGGATTTTAGGGGAGTTGCATTGCAACTTTTGGAAGGACTTCAAATCAGTACGTAAGGGGAAGATTGAAGTGGTGCAAAAATCAGATTGAACTCAAGGGTGATTTATATAGACATGGGAGGAGACATGGGAAATAAATTCATAACTATTTTTGTAGACTTTTGTAGACAAGTTGACAATGGAATAGTTGGGCTACTAATTCTAGGATTAAAATGCACTTGTAAAAACAATAGTAATGTGGTTGGAAATCTGATTGAAATGTTGAAATGTGATTATGTATGCATGTGAATGTAATATGTAATGTGATGTGTGAAAATATATGGTTTTACTAATAAAGTGTAGTGTAGTGTAATATATATATATATATCAATCAATAATAATTAGCACCAAATTGATATATGAGCATGACCTCTAAAAGTATGAATTGCAATCTTAAAATACAGAGTTCGATTCGGAGAAGAGATTCGAATGAGGAAAATTTGGTCGTTTTGCTAAAATTTCATTTCCGAAAAATCGGCTAGTTGGAATTAGAGTTTCTTACCGTTTCTAACTGGAGTAAAAATATTTTTATTATTTTTACTAACCTATAAAATGGAATGTTTCACGATTCCAGCTCGTGGCCTCGAACCCAAGACCAGGGAGTACCTGACTTGAACTTGAGTATCCACTGGACCATTTGCCCAACTCCGTTAATATTTCTCTAAACCTCGTTTTTATACATTGTCTTCGCCGGACAATTATTTTATCGAATTTCTAAAACCTCTAAGGTCAAACTAAATTATGGTCATTTCTAAGTTTAATGAGTCATACGATAATCTAAACTATTAAACTAATTTTCGGGGTATTACAGTCTACCCACCTTAAAAGAAAATTGGTCCTCGAATTTTACGTACCTAATTCTGTGAATAAGTGTGGATACTTCTTCCTCATCTCAGACTCTAACTCCCAAGAAGCTTCATTCTCATCATGCCGATTCCATTGTATTTTTACAACTGGAATCTCCTTTGTGCGGAGCTTCCTGACCTCCCGGCCCATGATCCGCACAGGTGCCTCGTCGTAAGTGGCATCTTCCGAGACTTCCAAGGTACTATGATCTATGACATGCGACTTGTCTGGCTTGTATTCACGCAACATGGATACATGAAAGACGTTATGTACGCTGGACAAGTTTGGTGGTAGATCTAATCGGTAAGCTAGATTACCAATTTTCTCCACGATTGAGAAATGCCCAATAAATCATAGAGATAACTTGGCATTCTTCTTCCCAAAACGAATAACTCCTCGCATGGGTGAGACTTTCAGCAAGACTTGGTCTCCATCCTTGAATTCAATATGCCTCCTATATTGATCCCCATAGCTCTTTTGTCGGCTTTGTGCTGTTTTCAGGCGCTGCTTAATAAGAGTGATAGTCTCTGTAGACTGCTTGATAATGTCAGGTCCTGGCAGAACTTCTTCTCCAACTTCAGCCCAACAATTGGGGTACGACATGGTTTCCTATAAAGAGCTTCAAATGGTGTCATTCCTATGCTTGAGTGATAACTATTGTTGTGCGCAAACTCGATCAAATATAAGTGCTCTTCCCAACTTCCTCCGAAGTCTAAGATGCACGATCTAATCATATCTTCGATCACTTGATTGACTCTTTCGGTTTGTCCATCCGTTTGAGGGTGAAAGGCAGTGCTCATATCCAGCTTTGTTTCCATAGCTTCTTGTAAACTAACCCAAAATCTAGAGGTGAATCGGGCATCGCGATCAGAGACAATTGAGACAGGAACCCCATGAAGACGTACAATTTCTTTTAAGTACATCTTGCTTAAGACATCGATGGAGTATGTTATTTTAATAGGTAGAAAATGAGCTGACTTTGTGAGGCGATCGACGATAACCCATATTGCATCATTTCCTTTTCGTGTCTTTGGCAATCCCGTAATGAAATCCATAGTGATGTTCTCCCATTTCCACTCCGGAACTTTGAGAGGTTGCAGAAGTCCTCCTTTCCGTACGCGCTCCGCTTTCACTAGTTGGCAGGTAAGACATTTAGAGATGTATTTTGTTATGTCCCTCTTCATGTTGTTCCACCAAAAGTGTCTTCGTAGATCCTTGTACATTTTCACTCCTCTAGGGTGAATTGTGAACTTCGAGCGATGTGCTTCATTCAATACCTCTTCCTTTAATGGTACAAGGTTTGGCACACAAAGTCTCCCTCGAAAGCGCATTCCTTCTCCATCTTGTATGCTCCAATCATCGGGGTATTTTTCTTTCATTTCTCGAACATACTTCACAAGCTCTTCATCATCTTGTTGTGCTTGGATGATACGGGTAATAATAGTAGGTTGCACTACTATATTTCCAATGAAGGTTCTACCCGTAATTGGCGATGAACTAAGATTATACTCAATAAGAGTTTCCAGCATACTCCAATTTTCCCTTAAAATCAAGGCAAGGTGGCTATTAGGTTTTCGGCTTAGAGCGTCCGCCACTACATTTGCTTTCCCTGGGTGGTACTGTAGGGTAAAATCATAGTCCTTGATCAGCTCCATCCATCGTCGTTGTCGCATGTTCAAATATTTTTGAGAAAAGATGCACTTCAAGCTTTTGTGGTCAGAGAATAGATCAAACTGTTCTCCGTATAAATGATGCCTCCAAACCTTTAAGGCAAAGACCACAACAGCAAGCTCAAGATCATGTGTGGGATAATTCTTCTCGTGTGGCTTTAACTGTCGAGAAGCATAAGCTACCACCTTTTCATTTTGCATAAGCACACAACCGAGCCCTTGATGTGATGCATCACTATAGATTACAAAAGGGACTCCACTTTCGGGAATTGTGAGGATTGGTGCCGTTGTCAGCTTCTTCTTCAGTTTTTGGAAGGCTCGTTCGCAATTGTCGTCCCATACATACTTAACATTCTTCCGCGTCAACCTTGTAAGTGGGAGAGCAATTTTTGAAAAACCTTATATAAATCTTCGGTAGTATCCAGCAAGGCCAAGAAAGCTTCGTACTTCGGTTGGGGTGGTAGGAGCTTTCCATTCTAAGACTGATTCAATCTTAGCAGGATCCATTGCTATTCCCGATCGAGAGACTACATGGCATAAGAACTTGACTTCGTGCTGCCAGAATTCGCATTTCTCGAATTTGGCATATAGTTGGTGTGATCTAAGAAGATTTAATGTCTGCTCCAAGTGTTGTGCATGGTCTGCTTCAGTTTTGGAATAGATCAGGATATCATCAATGAAGACGATAATAAATTGATCTAAAAACGGGCTGAAGACTCGATTCATTAGGTCCATGAATATGGCAGGTGCATTGGTCAATCCAAAGGACATTACCAACCACTCATACTGGCAATACCGTGTGTTAAATGCGGTTTTGTGGATGTCTTCTTTTTTTACTAGGAGTTGATGGTACCCGGAACACAAATCAATCTTCGAGAATATTTAAGCACCTCGTAGCTGATCGAACAAATCATCGATTCGAGGTAATGGGTACTTGTTATTAATGGTCACCTTGTTCAGCTGTCGGTAGTCGATGCATAGCCGAAGAGACCCATCTTTCTTCTTCACGAATAAAACAGGTGCTCCCCAACTAGAAGAATTTGGGCGGATGAATCCAAGATCGAGTAACTCCTTAATTTGTACTTGCAACTCCTTCAACTCTTTTGGTGCCATTCTATATGGTGTTACAGAAATTGGTCTGGCTTCAGGTATTAAATCGATACTGAACATAACATTACGTTTTGGAGGTAAACGAGTGATCTCTTGGAAAACGTCTTTGAAAGAATTGACCACAGATATTTTGTCAATCAATGGCTTGGACTTTTCTATCTTGAGATGGGCAAGAAACTTGGAAGGTAGAGATTCATGATGTGAATCACCTTGAATTTTTCGAATGGGTTGGCCAGGAATTGAGAAAGTGATTGTTTTCTCAAAGCAACTTATAAGGGCATGATATTTGACTAACCAATCAAATCCTAAGATTATGTCAAATTGTCCCATGTATAAGACTATCAAATTTGCAGGAAAATTTGCATCTAATACATTTATAGGACATGATTTGCAAACTTGGGTTAGAATGGCTGATTTTTCTATAGGTGTTGTGACCATCAAAAATTCATCTAGTTTGGATGGTATTAAACCTAAACTAGCAACAAATGTGGAACATATGAAAGAATCAGATGCTCCAGTATCAAACAGTATGCGAGCATGAGTACTGTATACTGTAAGCGTACCTTCCATGACAGGTTTCTCAAAGGCTATAGAGTTCAGCTGGACAGTGCGATTTGGTGGATTATTGACTTGTTTTGGAACATCACACTTGTTTGCAAAATGCCCTATCTTGCCACAATTATAACAAGACCCAGGAAGGCGACGTGGCTTTGGACATGCATTAGACATGTGTCCAGTTTCTCCACAATTGTAGCATCGGAATGGTGGTTTTGCCAACTCGTTTCCCTTGCCAGCCGGTGCCGTCGGTTTCTGGAATGCCCCTTTTCCTTTTTGCTGCTTCCATGGTTGCTCACTTTTCTGGTTAAATATTGGTTGACTTCTTTTCCCTCGCCTGATCTCTCGTTCTTTCTCTATGCGATACTTCTGATTCTCCTCCTCTTGAGTTAGTGCTTTGTCCACAGCTTCCTCGTAGGTGATCCCTCGTTGAGTGACTAATCTCCTTATGTTGGAGTTCAACCCTCCGATGAAACGTCTTGCCTTCTTATCATCTGTATCTACCATGTGTATAGCGAAACGAGAAAGTTTAGTGAACTTGGTTTCATACTCAAGGACAGTCATTTTCCCTTGAGTAAGCTGTATGAATTCAAGCTCTTTCTTGTCTTTCTCAACGTGTGGAAAATATTTTTCCAGAAATTTTTCTTTGAAGGTAGCCCACTCCATGAGTTCCATGGTTGCGAGTGGTGTTACACGTTTCATTGTGTCCCACCAGTAACGAGCGTCTCCTTCTAAAAGACAAGTAGCCACTTTCCGTAACTCTACTTGTGTGCATTCTATCATTTCGAAATGGATTTCCAGATTGTAAATCCATTCCTCAGCCTCGTGAGGTTTGCCTCCAATGAACCTCTTCGCTCCTAGGTTCCTTAGGTGTGACACTAGTCGTCCTAGTCTTCCACCTACTTGATTTGCCTCCATCCTTCTTGTGAAGGCTTCGACAAGGTCCTCAGCATCAACAGGTGAATTTCTTCTATCAGTCATGGTCCTATTTTAAGAGACGAACCTAATGGTTAGAACATATTGAAAATACTTTAACGCAAAATACTTTGCATTTAACGCTAATGTACATTTGAAGTACCAAACAATGTAATGCTAAATATTTTCTTTAGCTACAATCCAACTCAGACCATATTAAGGAATGGATTTTGGAATGTCAACAATTACACAAACTTTAGGCATAAAGCCAAGAGAAATAGACACATATGGTCATATTATAGACAAAAAGAAAGCAATAATGATAACTTATCAACAAAGTTACTCAACAAATCTATAACCCTCCCCCGTTCTTGTTAATCAAATTTTAGTTTTTGAAAACAAAACCTTTCATTTTAGGATCTTTTAGCTCTGATACCAATCTGTCACCCCCCCAAATCCGGAGCCAGTATTATACTGAAATATGGTGTAAGGATTTGTGATGTGAATAAGAAACCCAAATAATTTCAAAAATCAAGGTGTCTGAATAGTACATTTATTGAAAAGAGAAAGTGCTGATATTACAATACCGAAGTTTTTGAAAATAATAGTCATTACATTTATTCAATTCAAAATACAAGTAGAAAATAATTCGTTTATTTAGTAGGCGACGTATCCCATTTTTCCCAAGCATTCTACTCATCACTTGAAAAGGAGAAAGATGTAGTACCATGAGTCACACTGACCCAGCAAGCACAGCTTACATGCATATACTAAATTATTTCTAAGAAACATTAAACTGAACAACCAATTCAAAAAGGTGAAATATTGAAACCGGTTATTCTTCCATACTTATACTTGCGTCTTTGTAATATATACAATTAGGTACATAATATATATATATATACACATACTTGTATAACTTCACATCTACACATACACACGCCAATACTTCCGAAGTGAATTCTTTTAGATTAACTGGTAATTACTCAAAAGAAATCATCTGCTTAGTCTCACAACACCAATACACATATAAAGCCACAGCATTCTAAGGCCACTTGCCCAAGCATGTATACTCCCGGTTTGACACAATTCATTCCTTAGAGTATAATAGTGCACTATCTGTAAGGGATTAGGGCCCTTGGCTAACTCCCACAATAACAAAACAATTTACCAGCAATTCACTTAAGCACGAGTTAATTCGTACTATACACCCGACTTCACACTTCAACCATAACGATCATAACAAGTCTTTAATTAAGACTATGTATATAGATCATAGAGTATATATATTTACATCATAATTTTGTAATGAATATATACGTAATAGAATTTGTAAAGGAAGAAATATCAAATTTAAACGTATTTCATTAATTAACAATTTTGGTCTAAACGTTTCATTCGGCGGTAGTCCGCTCGAAATCCTCCATTTGTTCCAAATTATATTTGAGAGTAAATAGATAGAGCGATTAAATAGATAAACTTAAAATAAAATTAGTTATCATTGGTTCAAAAGTTTCATTCGGCAGTAGTCAGTCCGAAATCCTCCATTAGTCCCAAATCAAACTTAAGAAGTAAATAATGAGAGTAAGTAAATAAAAATAAAGTACAAATGCAGAAAATAAAATTATTAATCCTTGGACCAAAAATATCATTCGGCGGTAGTCCGTCCGAAATCATCCATTTGATCCGTTTTATAATTAATCTATATTATGTCCAAATCAAAGAAGTGAGTATACTATCTCGAAGTGTTTTTCGAGAGGAATCCAATGGTAATAATCACAAAGTTCGGTAGGGAGTTCTCAAGTCCAGAAACAAAAATGTTTAGCAACTGTCCAGAAATGGTTACGCTCGGTATTAAGCTCATTTGCACGAATTAATTAGTTAGTAAATATTAATCAATGTCTTTCAAACTTTCCAGATTGATAGTTGAACTCTTAAGCTTCGTTTTGATATAAAGAACACTAAATTTGGTTAAGAAATGAGTGAGATATGAATATTTCAAGTTAAGAGCACATTAAGAGTTTTCGAACATGATTAAGGAAAAGATTAGCAAAACTTGTTTTAGCCATAACTTTCTCATTACTTAACCTTTTTAAGTGATTCAAAAGCCAAAGTTGAATAACTTTTTGTGTATAATCTGAATATATAAAAATATTTGACTAATTAAAATTTTAGCATAAACAAAAATATTAAATTTACACTAAGGTTCATTATTTCTCTTTTATTCTTAGCCATGCACTTTGATGTAATCTTAAAGATAAAGAAGTATAAGAATGTACTCATGTACTTACTCAAGAATTTCAGTAGGTGATGGAGGTATTTGATTAACTCAAGTGACCCTCTTGAAGCAAATGAATTAACTACTAAAGTACTTGGAAGAAATGTAGTTTGGTGTGGGATTTTAAGGGAGTTGCATTGCAACTTTTGGAAGGACTTCAAATCAGTACGTAAGGGGAAGATTGAAGTGGTGCAAAAATCAGATTGAACTCAATGGTGATTTATATAGGCATGGGAGGAGACATGAGAATAGTCTCCGGAGTTGCCTACACCTTGGTTATGCCATAGTTTTTCAACCAAAGTAATACTATTATGTTTGATTTAGATATTTTGAAACTTCACGGTACAAAGAAAACGAAATGTTGGGGACTCCATGTAACCAAAAGAAAAAGAAAATGCAACAAACTAATCTGGAAAATAACCAGAGGTTGGTCGGTTACTCGGTTTGTCCAAGGGCGAACGAAAATGACAAAATGTACAGAGCAAAATTTATCAGCGTCTGAGAAAGCTCATAAAAAAATGAAATATAACTGCGTAACAATAACGGTGATGATATTACCTGGAACACCAAACCCACACACCCCACCCGCGCGTAAACATCCAGTCCTCCACGTATCAAAGTAGGCCTTTTCTTTTAAAACCTCGGCCCATCAATCGAACGGACCAATCCAATCCACGCACCGACACTCCACAGCTCACGCGTGGAGAGTATGCGAGACTAATATTATAATCAAGATATCGCTGTTTTTGTTTGTGTGTAAATCCCCAGCTTTTTTCGAAGAGTATTTTTGCTTTTTATTCTCTCTCTTTCTCAGTCTCTAGGGTTTGGTGGCCGCTCTGCTTCTTTTTCATTCTTCTTCTGCTTCTTCTTCTGTTTCGTTGACTCGGATTGATCACCGACTCGCTGCCGAGTCCACTCATCAACTCGGGGTCAGTCGAAATTTTCATCTCTCTCTGTTTATATTATATACGTTTGCTGTCACTCTGAGTTCTCCTTTTGCAGTTCGATGTCTGATCTGAATGTTTTGATCTAGATTCGTTGTTTAACCGGTAGGCATAGTGTGTTGAGTGTTGATCTTAGGAGTCAGTGAGTTATTGATTTTTCATTTGCGATCAATTGAAGCTGAGTTTTAGGAATTAAGGAATATCGATTCAATCTTGGATTTTGTTTGCTGGATTGCTAATCCGTTTTGACTGTTGATTGTTGAGAACAGTGGACTGTTTATTCACTTAAGTTTTTCTTCCGCTAAGTTGGGACTGGTTTTTTGCAGTAGATAAGAGGAAGGCACAATATGCTTATGATCTTAGTGTTGTTTGTATTTGTTAAGAGCTGTGGATATCACTATTTTATCTGTTTTGTGTAATTGGTGTCCTGGTTATGGTGCGGAAAGGGTCTGATGTTTATTGGAGATGATTCTGTAGGCTCGAGAGTGATGATTATCAATTACTTTGTGCTCCGTTTATATTTGGCGCCTTGCACGAATTCGGACAAATAACCTTGCTCTTAGAGCAGTTTTGGTAGTTACGTGGGATTGATACACGTTTGATATTGGTTGCTTGTATTGGCTGTGGATGCCTTATTGATTGACACTTATTTGTTGCATTTATTCTTGACTACAGATTCCCATGGCGATGGAAATTACTCAGTTTCTTTTAAATGCTCAAGCAGTGGATGGAAATGTACGCAAGCATGCCGAAGAAAATATAAGACAATTTCAAGAGCAAAATCTTCCAAGTTTCCTGCTCTCTCTTGCAGGAGAATTAGCTAATGATGATAAGCCTGTCGAAAGTCGAAAGTTAGCGGGTTTGATCCTAAAGAATGCATTGGATGCCAAAGAACAGCACAGAAAGTTTGAGCTTAGTCAAAGATGGGTTGCACTGGACCCAAATGCAAAGGCCCATATTAGAGCTTGCCTGTTAAAGACACTATCATCTCCTGCCCATGATGCTCGATCAACTGCATCTCAAGTCATTGCGAAGCTTGCAGCAATTGAGTTGCCACTCAAGCATTGGCCTGAATTGATAGAATCTCTGCTGTCTAATAACAATCAACTACCCGCTCACACAAGACAGGCAACTCTTGAAACTCTTGGATACATATGCGAGGAGGTCTCCCCAGATGTGATAGAGCAAGATCATGTCAACAAGATATTAACAGCTGTTGTTCAGGGCATGAACTCCACTGAGGGTAATAATGATGTCAAGCTTGCTGCCACTCGGGCTCTTTACAATGCTTTGGGTTTTGCTCAAGCAAACTTCTCTAATGATATGGAACGCAACTACATAATGCAAGTGGTATGTGATGCTACTCGTTCCCCAGAGGTAAAAATTCGACAAGCGGCATTTGAATGCTTGGTTTCTATATCGGCAACATATTATGAGAAATTGTCTCCACACATTCAAGAAATTTTCAACATTACTTCAAAGGCTGTGAAGGAAGACGAAGAACCTGTTGCACTTCAAGCTATTGAGTTTTGGAGCTCAATTTGTGATGAGGAGATTGACATATTAGAAGAATATGGCGGTGATTTTACTGGGGATTCAGTTATTCCATGCTTTTATTTCATTAAGCAAGCTCTTCCTGCTCTGATTCCGCTGTTATTGGAGACGCTTCTAAAGCAGGAGGATGATCAAGATCTGGATGAAGGTGCCTGGAATATTGCCATGGCTGGTGGCACTTGCTTGGGCTTGGTAGCACGAACGGTTGGTGATGATATTGTGCCGCTTGTGATGCCATTTATTGAGGAGAATATTTCAAAACCAGATTGGAGGCAGAGGGAGGCAGCCACCTATGCCTTTGGTTCAGTTTTAGAAGGCCCATCCCCTGAAAAGCTAATGACTCTTGTCAATCATGCTCTGGGTTTTATGCTAAATGCCCTGATGAAAGACCCAAACAACCATGTGAAGGACACTACTGGTTGGACTCTTGGAAGGATATTTGAGTTTCTACATGGGTCAACTTTTGAGACACCCATTATTACCCAAGCGAATTGTCAACAGATTATCACAGTTCTTCTTCAGAGCATGAAGGATGTGCCGAATGTTGCTGAGAAAGCCTGTGGTGCTTTATATTTCCTGGCCCAGGGTTTTGAAGATTCAGGATCTTCATCCACGCAACTAGCTCCCTTTTTCCAGGATATCATCCAGGCCCTTCTTGACGTGACTCACCGTGAAGATGCTGGAGAATCCCGCCTTCGAACTGCAGCCTATGAGAGTCTGAATGAAGTCGTAAGGTGCTGCACCGATGAGACTGCTCCAATGGTGATGCAATTGGTACCTCTTATTATGATGGAACTCCACCAGACTCTTGAGGCACAAAGGCTTTCATCTGATGAAAGAGAGAAGCAGAACGAATTACAAGGCCTTCTTTGTGGTTGCCTGCAGGTCATCATCCAGAAGCTGGGGTCATCTGAACAAACTAAGTATGTCTTTATGCAGTACGCTGACCAGATGATGGGTCTCTTCTTGAGAGTATTTTCTTGTAAAAGTGCCACAGCGCATGAGGAGGCTATGCTTGCTATTGGAGCTCTTGCTTATTCAACTGGCAATGATTTTGCAAAGTACATGTCTGAGTTTTACAAATACTTAGAAATGGGTCTCCAAAACTTTGAGGACTATCAGGTTTGTGCCATAACAGTTGGTGTTGTGGGGGATATATCCAGGGCTTTGGAAGATAAGATATTGCCTTACTGTGATGGGATAATGACCCAGCTTCTCAAGGATTTGTCAAGCAATCAGTTGCACCGATCAGTGAAGCCTCCAATATTTTCTAGCTTTGGTGACATAGCTTTGGCAATTGGTGAGAATTTTGATAAGTATTTGATATATGCCATGCCCATGCTTCAGAGTGCGGCAGAGTTATCTGTCCAGACATCAGGTGCTGATGATGATATGATAGAGTACACAAATTCTTTGAGGAACGGAATTTTGGAGGCATATTCTGGTATCCTACAAGGATTCAAGGGCTCATCAAAAAGCCAATTATTGATGCCTCATGCACCTCATATTCTGCAGTTCTTGGATAGCTTATACATGGCGAAGGACATGTAAGCTTTTTTGCATCCCATATTTTCAGATTATGACGTGTTATTATTTTTTATAACAATACTGATTGATTTCTTATCTTCTTTTTACTTGATATTCTAGGGATGAAGTTGTCATGAAGACTGCCATTGGGGTACTTGGAGATCTAGCCGATACATTGGGTGCTAATTCTGCTCCATTAATTCAATCATGTGTATCAAGTAGAGGCTTTCTAAATGAATGTCTTCAGTCAGAGGATCCTTTGGTCAGGGAAGCTGGTGAATGGGCTCAGTTGGCGATCCGTTGTGCTATATCTTTTTGAGGCCACTGCCATCTAGTACATTCTTGTTCTTGCATGCATTTGGGTGTCGTGAGTTGGGGTCTGGCATTGCATATCATGAGTCAGGTCATCGCCATTTTTGGATCAGTACATTTGCGTCAACTGGCAGTCGGTATATCAAAATCAGCTTTGGGGAGTCGGGTCTTTTTTTCTTGCTTTAATTTATTGTTTGGCATTGCATTGGAGGAAGTCAGTGGTGATGTCCCCTGTGTCTCTGCTATCTTGGCAGAAAGTGATGACATTATAGAAGAAAAGAAAGTGGTGTTGGAGAAATGAGATAAATATATATCCCCATGGTGCCCTACCGAATGCTGTCTTCTGTGGGCTGTCATAGCTGTTTCATTCCTAAGAAGTTGATGACGATGATGGTAAAGGTTTGGTTCAGGAGTCGGAGCCCTTCAGCAGCTGTAAAGTCTGCATTTTTCTCCCCAAATCTTTGGCCTTATTTTTCCTTACACCAGAATTTGGGTCTGAAAGCGTTGCATCGTTGCATTTGAACTGTCATAGTCGTCTTTTGTCTTTTGTAGTCATTCTGTATACTTGCTCGTAGTTATGTTGGAATTTGGTGAAGTCCTCATAATATATGGGCATTCATGCATTACTCATATTTCATCATTGTTGTACTCACAGGAATTTACTCTTTCTCACAGTCAAATGATCAATCTCATGCATTATTACTCTTTCTATTGCCGTTTTCTTTTACGGCTGGGGTTTTGTATAGCTTTGTGTTTTCTTCACTTTAAGTCTGAATCTCTAAAGCTTTTATTTTGTTTACAAGTTCATGAATGTAAAATTTCCATACCTTGATTCATATCTGGTTGTTTTGTAATACCATTAATATGAACGAGAAGGTTACATTTGTATTACAGATATTTGATATTCTCGAACCATATAGTCAGTCATATGATAGAATTCAGCACAACCCGTCCGATCAATTGGTTCTATAACACTGTTTTCAGCTTTACATCACTTCACATTACAAACTCGATCAATGGATCTACTCTACAAGTTCATGGATGTGATTATGGACGGCTTAAATACACTGACAGTACCATAGGCGGCCTATATGTCTGTCGACAACATAATACGTTTCATAGATAGATAAATAGAATTATAGACGAATTTGTATGATTTTAACGTCAGAAAGAGTCCATATCAGAAGGTCTCGAATGTTTCCTTTCTATTATAAGTACGCGTACTGGGATAAGATTTGGGTTTGAAAGTCTAAAAATATCCTGTAACCAAAAAGAAAACAATAGAAGAAAAAAGTAAAGGAAAACGGGTAAGGAATATATCCAATCGGGTCTCCGCGGGTTAATCACACCGTAACCATATTCCGTTACTCACTCTCCTTCACTCTAAAATCTCCTCTCATTTTTCCACGGTAGCTAACTCATCCTCCTTCTCCGATGGCGATCGCCGCATCTCCCTCCGCCTCCTTCCCCCACCCCCACCACCACCACCACGCTCGCTCCGCCTCGCCTTCTTCCTCCTTCACTCGCTTCGCTTCTCACTCTCACTCTCTCCGAGCTAAGCCTCAGCCAACTACTCGCCACAACCGACTCACCACCACCGCGCGCCTCAACTCCTCGGTCTCGCCGGAAAACGGCGACCACCACAGCCTCCAGGGTGGCGGAGAGCTCTTCCACGGCTTCTATCCGCAGCGCCGCGGCGGAAGGGGATCGCCGGTGTTCGTCACGATGCCGGTCGACTCGGTCGACCCGCTCGGCGGTCAGATAAGGCGGCGGAAGACGATGAGCCAGTCGTTCAAGGCTCTGGTCGCCGCCGGAGTCGAGGGGGTGGTGATGGAGGTGTGGTGGGGGATCGTCGAGAGGGATCAACCTAGGCTGTACAACTGGCAGGGTTACTTGGGGATCGTTGAGCTCGCGAAACGGTGCGGTTTGAAGGTCCGCGCCGTCTTGGCTTTTCATCAGTGTGGTATTGGCCCCGGCGATCCTCATTGGTTAGTTTAACTTAACCTCTCGTGAATTTTGATTAAAGCTTCACTTCATCTTATTTGCTCTTAATTACTTCAATTTCATATAATTAGATGAGTGGATGAATCGGTTATTGCTCCGAGTGTTTGATTGTACGGATCGGATATGAAATGAATGGTCTGCTAGTAGTAGTTGAAGATTGTACGGATATTGGATATGAAAAGTATACAGTTTACTATTTTAGGTGTAATTACAGTTATTGTCATTTCTGGGTTTGGATAGTCATATTATATACATGAAATTTGAGTCATGGCTTGAGAGTAAAATACATTAAGACCAGCTGGCTAATGTGATACGTTATCTGCTATCATTGGAGACTTTACGGCTTTAGTTTCCTTTGGTGCTGAGAAGCTTGTTTATGCTATTGATTACTTGTTCTGTTTTTGCAAGTGAAGGATTCCCCTTCCTCTTTGGGTACTTGATGAGATTAATAAAGATCCAGATTTAGCGTATTCTGATAGATTCGGAAGAAGAAATACGGAATACATTTCCCTTGGGTGTGATAGCCTTCCTGTATTGCAAGGGCGTTCACCACTACAGGCATATGCTGATTTTTTGAGAAGCTTCAGAGATACCTTTAAACAAGTGATTGGTGTCATCATAATAGTAAGTTGATGTTAACTAATAGTTCCTCACATCAAAGTTGTAGTGATATACTTAATGTATAAATTAGTGTTCTCTTCTTGCAGGGAATACAAATTGGATTGGGTCCTGCTGGTGAATTAAGATATCCTTCTTGTCCTACTCAGAAGCTAACATCAGCTTGGCGGACTCGTGAGCTCGGAGAGTTTCAGTGTTATGATAAGGTAAGCAGGGAGGTTAAGCGCCATTCACTACTAGCTATTAGCTGCGTTGGGATCTCTACCACACTTATAAGGCCAAATGTTAATTTCGTTTTCTTTCCAATTCTCTGGCCAGTATATGCTCGCATCTCTTAATGCACGTGCTAGAGAGATTGGGATGCCTGAATGGGGAAATGGGGGCCCTATAGGTGCTTCTAATTTGATGCAGAACCCGGAAGAAACACAATTTTTCAGAAGTGACGATGGGTCGTGGAATACATCTTACGGTACATTTTTTCTTGAATGGTATTCAGGAATGCTGCTTCTGCATGGAGAAAGGCTGTGCAGGGAAGCTGAGGCCATTTTTTGGGGTACAAAGGCTAGTACGTCTGCAAAAGTAGCTGGGTTCCACTGGCATTATTGCACCCAATCTCATTCATCAGAGTTAACAGCTGGGTATTACAATACGTCCACAAGAGATGGATATTTGCCAATTGCTCGCATGTTTGCTCGATATGGGTTTAGTTTGTGCTGCCCATGTTTTGACTTGCAAGATCTGGATGAGAAGCAGATGAATCCAGTTAGTAGTCCGGAAGGCCTTCTCAGACAGCTGCTCTCTGCTGCTAGGGTGTGTGATATCCCCGTCGAGGGTGAACCTTCTGCAGCCAGTTTGGATGATAAATCATTTCAACAGGTGGTGAAGATGTCGAAGTATTACTCATATGGTCTAGAAAAACCCTCCTTCTCATTTAACTTTGTGAGGATGGATAAGAATATGTTCGAACTGCATAATTGGGTTCGTTTTACTCGTTTTGTGAGGCAAATGTCAGATGTCAACATATTTCGAGCCAAGTTAGACGTTGATGCAATGACAGATTCACGCCGATTTTCCACTTCCACTTCAGATGTTGCAAAATTCGGAATGGCTTCTGCATATTGTTAGGAATGTTAGCCACCACTCAGCAATGTTCATAGCAGTATGTTACATCCAGATGCCCCGACGCCCATTTGATGTGAATACGTACATAAGATGATTTTCGCTGATCAGACAATTGTGAGATGTGTAGTAATTCCTGGTCGATGATTCTCATAAGCATTGTTCTTCCGGAGAGAGCTACGACAATGCATTGTAAAGTTATTATACAGTGCCTTCCTCGCTTTTTTTAGAATGGTGGGCTTATCATCAACTCTAGCTGTTTGAGGCTCAGATAACATGCATGCTAAGGTTTTCTACTGCTTGGCTTATTATGAATTATGCTCCTCGCTGATAATGGTATTTTCTTTAACGCAAAGATTTCATCTGCTAGCTCATTGCAGTGGATGCCAAGCTAAGCTGATTTCCGTGCATAGAACCTTGACTCGTGCATTTTAAACACAATAACATGCATTATTGCATTGACTGAGCCGCTGTTCCCTGTCATACGTACGGTCCAAACTCAAGAGGTTTATCCGTTTATGCACGTTCTTAAACTCAGCTATGAACATGAAGCACCAGGGGAGATAAGTGACATATCATAGACTCCAAAACAGAGGGTTAAATTCTAGTGTATGTCGACATTATATAATGCCATACGTTCACTCTCTTACAGATATAATGACAAGTTATCATATAAAGCTTGAGGTATGCAAATCTCACTTTCTTTCTATCCATGAATATAATGTTTTTTTGAAATTAATGTAGTAATTTCCCCTCTGTGGTAGTTGCCATCCAGTGATCCAAGTGAAGTATGAGGTACGAGAATATTGGGATTTATCACTCATTCAGAATTCTGAAAACATTGTGAACGCTTGCTCCTCCTCAAAGTTTGTAAACTGCGAGCTCCTGCGTCTCTAGGGCGTTTTCCATGATCAGCAGGAGGAATGGGTTGACCAGTTGCTCCACCCATGAACCATCTGCAACGTACATATGCTTCATCAACATCGATCTGAACTCGATCTCCCTACACTGACGGATCCGATAGCACTAGGCCACTAGATCGAGAGACCTGCCAATTTACACAACAGCTTCCAATAAGGTCTCTCCATAAGTGTAACTAGAAAAAGCAAGTACTGTTGTAATTTTCCGAAAATAGTAAATCAAACTACCTCGCCTCATACAAGAACTGCACTATTTTCTTTGTACAATGCACGGAGTGCACGCCTTCGCTAATTCTCGATAACTCTACCATCAACTAAAAGAAATAAAATAAAAACCAAATCAATTATCTCTGTTACTGGAAATCTACCGAGAAGTATCACAAACACATGTATGTATATGTAGTTAGTTATGTAATACGAAAAGGTGAGAGGAAGAAATTAAGACTTACTATAGATGCTTGGAACATGACGAATCTTATGCCACTCTTCGCCGATCTCCTCTTTGCATCTTTCTTCTAGAAGGGGACACTTAATGATTTCTATCAGCTTTAATTTGTGGAGGCGTAGGATAGCTTCGTGAGAAGGTAGACTCACTAGATTAGAGCAGGACATAATTGTAAGTTCTTCGAGAGATACCAGGTCTCCCAATGAATCTGGCAGAGCCTCCAGTGCTTTAAACCATCCAAGAATCAATTCACTTAAACAAGAAAAGCGATAAATTTGTTCAGGCAGAGACTTGAGCTTGGGCCATCCATTGATTTCTAATGATTCGAGATGTGGTATAACCCGAAAAGCAGGGAATGAATCCAGATTCTTGCAGAAGGGACCTATTGACAAATTCTTGAGACTGGTGAGGCTGCTGCTGCAAGAGACTGGTGATGATGATGTTGCCGCTGCTAACCCACTCGGAAGACATTTTAATCGTTTACAGTTTTCAATGGACAAGCTGCGGAGGCGTGTGAGCTTCTCTAGACTGGGAATGGTCTCCAGATTATGGCAAGAGCGTATAGTCAATTCTTGAAGAGAGGCACTCAATTCCAGGCGAATTTCTTTACTCTTACAATATAGGATGACCAAGTGAGGGAGGGATGTGAAGCCGCCAAGTGGAAAAGAGTCTGGATGACTTACACTCAACCTATGGAGGGCACTCCTGAAACTACTGTCGGTTAAAAGGGATGTCACCTTGGGGCATTTTGCTATTTGCAAATACTCAAGGGAGGGGCAGGAATCTAGTACTCCACTCGGCACAAGCAACTTCGGACATTTGGCAATACGTAAGTGGCGAAGAGATGGGAGGCCACCACCGTCACCATGTGAGACTGGAATGGACCTTATTTTAGAGCATCTCACTACGTCCAGTGTTTCGAGGGATGTGACTTTGCTGTCACCGTCTGAGTTAATATTCGGGATGGACTCGAGACTGACACAATCGCCCAAAAGCAAGCGTTTCAGAGAGTTTGTGAGTATCCCATCAGGTAAAGACTTCAGCTTCGAACACCGTGTAATCGCAAGTGATTGAAGTGATGAGCAGCTGTACGCGGACCCATGGGGGGGAACAACATAAATCAAGTCCGTACAAGAAAACAAATGCAAGCGTGCAAGATTCTTGTTCTTCTTTAAAACCCCTTCCGGCAGAAAAGTAAGTCCCCTCACACTTCCTATCTCAAGATCAGTGAGGGTGGTGAGTTGATCGCTTAGAATACTTTCTACTGCCTTGCCAGCGGAATGTGCCCAAATTACCTTCAACTTCTTTAGAGATGGAAAATGATTGGGAGCACTTACCAGTTTGTGACACTTATGAATGGTGAGCTCCTCCAGACAAGGAAACACCGGAATATCTTTATCAGTTGGGGCTTTCCTCCACTCGATCAGATCGACGGCCTTCATAATTATTAATGTTTTTAATGCTGGAAAAGAAAACCGTCTCGTGACTCTCGTCTCTTTACCTTTTGTTCCAGCTCCATCATCACAATAAAACTCCGGTCCAATACATGTCAGTTTCTTCATGTTCTTGATCTCCACATGTCTGAGATTGGGTAGATGCCCAAGTGCTGGGAGACGTTCACACTTGTCACAGTCCACTAACTGAATACCCATCAAATTGTTGAGTAGCAATAACCTCGATGGAAATTTCAAGCCACTGAACCCGTGTATCTCCAGAAATTCCAATCCAAAATGTGGAAGGTCACCTTCTGCTACATCCTCTTTTGGTTTGAAGAGGCCATCTAGTACATCTTCGTCGTTGGATACATCGTTGTCTGGCCCTTCTTGCACATTTTCGTCGCTGGACACATTGTTGTTTGATCCTTCTAGTACATCTTTGTCTCTGGTCACATTGTTGTCTGGCTTGCTATGACTCCATCTAAGGATTAACTTGCGTATGTGTTTCTTCTCCACTAAATTTGCTTTTCTTGATTCACTTCCACCCCTCACATTTTCCAGTCCAGAAATTGACAAGGTCCCTCTCAACTGGTCTAAGCTACCCAATTCCTCAATTTTAGGACTCATCTCCTTATCCACCACCTTGAGAAAAGGTATTGATCGGAGATTAGTCAACCGTCCCAATACCCCAGCTGGAATCTTCATTTGTCTACCAAAATAAACATGTCTCAAGTTAACCAAATTTGTCATTTCCTTTGGAAGCTCTTCAATTTGAGAAGGTATTTTCAGTGTCTGCAAGTTGCAAAGCTTACCAATAGAACTCGGAAATGCTTTGACCTTTGTTCTCAAAACATTTAAGTACCTCAAATGTTTCAACTCTCCAACTGAGTAGGGCAACGTTTCTATGTCCGCCATGTATAAATTTAAGACACGCAATGATCTGAAGCTCACTAAGTCGCTTTCAAGGCCTTCACCATTTGAAAAGAGTGATCGTGAGTTATCAGATTTTGACACATGTATTGCAAGATCACGCACAAGATCGTGCATCTTGTATTTAGTAACAGTAGTTCCATAATCCTTCTCACCATTCTGAAAGAATGACCTCGCCAATAGGATATTAAAATACTTATCGCCCATCTCCTCCATATCTAGTTTTTTGTCTGGACATGGGTGAAGACATCCTTGAGCCATCCAAAGTTGGACCAAGTCATCTTTCTCAATATCAGAATCTTCGATCAACATTGAGCAATATGCAAAACATTGTTTCAAGGATGACCCTTTCAAATCATGAAAACTCAGCTCCAGAATGGAGATAAGTCTTTTCTCTGCTTCGGGTGAATCCCATATTTTACTTTTTACAATTGACTGCCACTGCTCACTTGTTTTAGAGCGCATTACATCTCCCAAGACCTATGATTAGAAGATCATATTATATCAAATGATATGGATGTATATTTATAAAAAAAAAAGTGTGTATTTTTATACTACTAGGAATATATTAAGTCTCTTAAAGAAAGAAAGAAAGAAAAAGGTAACTACAACATCTGACATACAAAAGTGTCCCTCAAAATATTATTCTTTCTCTTATGTTTTCACTTTTAAATTTGAGAAAAAGTTAGGAATAGTATCTAAAGTTCAGACGATATATAATGTATGGAGTTTTGTTCTACATACAACAGTAAAAAATTAAAAAATAGTTGAAAGACAATTTAATATTATTTATTAGTTGCAGATCTAATGGCAGTTAACCACGACTGATCACAGAAATCATTAATCACTAGAACATGACTCATAATGTATGTACCTCAATTTTTGAAAGTATAAATTGGTACTGAAGTTTTAGTTTCCAATTAACTTTCATACCTACGGTTATTTAACACCATTCATTTTGACAAACTTAGAAGAATAATATAATATCGAGTTCTTGACCATATTAAGAGCAACTCCAACAATATCACGGAAAGTTTGCTTATTTTGTTCAAAAATGAAGTCGAAACCTATTTTATCTAATCACTTGTATAAATTTACTCCAACAATATCACTTAAAATGTAGTTAGATTTAAACACATGCTTAGTTTTGATTGGTTGATAATAAAATATTTATTTATTAATATAATTATTAATTACATTTACAATCTAGAAGGAAAGTATTAATTACAATATTGAATGTTTCGTTACCTATAATTTATGTTTTCGGTATAAGAATAGGGGATGAAAACATGAAATATAGGGAATCCCTAAATTGGCTAATAAGATAGGGGAGCTGCTAGAGTGAATTTTAAGAGAAAATCTTTATATTTTAGCTAAAAATGATTTATAGGGAATCTGCTGGAATTGCTCTAAGCCATTTAGAACTTAGAACCAAGAGCATCTGCAGCGGAGCTGCATTTTAGGGACGTCCGGCGTGGGACCCGTCGGAAATAGGATGTCCGGCTGGAGAGAACGGTGCAGCGGGGGAGGGAAGCGGCCTTGACCGGACGTTGACGCGAGGATCGTCCTCGCCGGCGTCCTCGGTTGAGGAAGAAGGAGGGAACGTCCGCCTGGTGGGCCCCATGCACGTGGGTGACGCCAGGCTGACGTTTTTTTTAACCCGGTTAAAAAGTAAAAAAAAGAAAGTGACGGACCAATCAGAACAAGACACGTGGCACGCCCCTACTCTGAAACTTAAAAAAATCATAATAAATAACTCGGACTTCCGAAAAATTCAAGAAAAATGCGGACGAGTTCATATTAATGTCCTCTATAACTTTCGTGAAGAAAATGAGTCAAAAATCATAACTTAAAAAAATGTCAATTTTGAATCGTGACGAAATAAAGAATCATAATAAACACGTTGTTATAACGAATGTATGCTAAACAAAAAACTTAAGTCTAACATGACTCGGATTACATTTAGCACCGTATGCTAACGGCATACAAAATTGATTCAAAACATATTAACGCGCGTATAAATAGGACTTCCTATTACTTAAAAATTGGTTAAAAATATTACCCGAAAATAAAAAATTAAAATTTTAAATAATAATGAATAGTAATATGAAGTCCTATTTCTAGCACCGCTGAACGAAAAATAGGAATAAAACTTCCTATTGGAGAGAAATTCCTCAAATGGGTGAAAAATTCCTCAAAATAGGACTTTCTCTCTTCCTTCATGGGTGCACATGCTCTAAGAAAGTAACCAAAAAGCTACTCAAATTCAAAAGTTTTCCGAGGAGTCATTTTAATTTAGAAATACGCTAAAAATATCCCTGATATTCGAAATAATTACACCATGCCATTGTGGCAAACTTAGCAGAAATTACAATTTCTGCACTGGAAAAAAGCGAACTGGGCGAGATCCGATCTCGATGTCCTCGACCGGCGAGGACGGCTCCTTGCCTCCAATCCTCAGCCTCCATCACCGCGCCTAGTATCTTCGCCTCGCCGGCATCGTCTCCATATCGAGAACAGCGAGTCTCCTCTGCCGTGATCTTGAGAACGACGATGGAGGAGAGAAAACGAGAGCCACCAGACACCTCGGCCGCGAGATCTCAGCGTCAGCCTCTCAAATCGTCTTCTTCCCTTAGCCACTCCAATTGGTCTCTCCCTCAGGTCGCGGGTCGGGTGCCCACCCGTATCAGATTTATTGGTTTTAAAAAATTAAAAAAAATTATCAAAAAAAATTGTAATAATGTAAATGGTATATTTAGTAAATGTGAACAATATCTTTAGAAAACCGAGAGGGTATCTTTGCGAAATTAGATATAAAGTATACTGTATTTGTGAATTTATGTTGGTATTTTTAAGGGGTTGTGTTGGTATCTTTATGACACTTGGATGATATCTTTGTAACACTATGATGCATCCTTAAAACACTATAAAGGTATCCTGATATCTTTATAACGTTGTCATGGTATCTTTATGACACTACGATGATATCTTTATAACGTTGCGATAATATCCTTAAAAAACATTGTCATGGTATCCTTATAATGTTGTCATGGTATCTTTATGATACTGAGATGATATCTTTTATAACACTGTGATGATATCTTTGTATACTTGTGTCAGTATTCTTGTCTAAACACTATACTTTATACTCGCTCTCTCTTACACCCTAAACCCCACACCTTAAAACCTGTACTTTATACTCTCTCTTTCTTACACCCTAGACTCTAAGACCATCTCCAACCCAAGACCAAGGGCTTGATATAGCCATAAAATTCGTCTCCAACCCAGAGCTGGGCTAAAAATGTTATAAGTAGTCCGATTGGGCCGGGTCAAATGTTAGGCTATATATGACCATCTGTATAGCCCTGATCTATATTTTTGTGGGGACCATAATTGTACTTTAACACTAAAAAATTGATGTACCTAGTGACTAATATTAATTTTAATTAATGTTCATGTCAATGTAAACGTTATAGATGCATCATTCAATTAATGCATTTATTTTAATTTTTTAACTCCAATAATAATCACAATATTTTTGAAAAATAATATTATCAATATAATAAATTTATCATATGTAATACATTAAAAATGTTAAAAAAATAGTAAATATAATATATGCAACGGTAATATAGTAAATAAATAAATCAAATGTAATATTTTAAAATATTAATAATGAGTTATATGTTAAATCAACCATCAATAAATATAATAAATACAATGCAATTAATACATTATGGTGACATAATTGAATTAATCAATTTATCTTAATTTTTTAACTCTAATGATAATCACAATATTTTCATAAAATAATATAATCAAAATAATATCAGTATAAATTAATATAAACCATAATATTTTTAATATCACTATAAATTAACATCAATATTAGTATAAATATCAATAGTAATATTTAAAAAAAATAATATTAGAAAAAATAATATAGGGTAGTTGGCTTGAAACCGAAGTAATTGATAAAGTAGTTGAGATGGTGAAAATAGTTGATTTTGAGTAAATATAGTGATATAATCATATTTATTTAAAACAAAAAGTATTAGAAAAATATAGATTAGTTATCTTCAAATTTCACAAAAAAAAGCTATAAACAACATATGTAGAATAAATCATATATAATATTCAAATTTTTAGAATATATATAAGTTCAAAACTTTGAATTAATAAAATAATATAAAAATTTAAATTATAACCCTATGAGTTGGAGATGGTACAAAATGTACCCCTCATTATTCATTCAAATAATATATTTTGAGGGCTAAATTATAGCTCGGTGTCAAATATACTCTCTCTCTCTCTCTCTCTCTCTCTCTCTCTCTCTCTCTAATATCATGGTACGTATCTTATTAACGTGACACAATATTCTTGTTGATTTGAGTTTGTGTTGAGTTGTGAAGAAAAAAATTGAAAAAAATAAGTCATGGTATCTTTACAAACTAGAGTTGATATTTTTATGCGTGCTGGAGTTGGTATATTTTTATTTTAGTTTGTGCCGAGTCGTGAAGAACAAAATGAAAGTGTTTGGTATAGCTTTTGAAAGCACTTCTAGATATAAAAAAGTATTTCTACAAATTTTGGAGTGTTTGGTTGTATATGAAAGTACTTTGAGAAATTTTAAGAAATTACTTTTTAGTCTTAGAAGTAGTTTTGTAAAAAGCACTTGAGAGATGCTTCCTCTTGAAAGCGCTAATTGAAAAAATCACTTTGAAAATTCATCATAAACAAGTACTATAGTTATTCTATTGGAGTTGATTTGGCTATAATATTTTTTTATAAAAAAAATAGCTATTTTGTTGGAGGTTTAAAATATAAAGTGCCTTGGGATGGGAGTCAAAATGTCAAATGGTGAAGCTACTATCATCTTCTAAGTTCATCCACTATAATTATTTTTTACCCAAAATTTCCAAAACAACCCCTGATAAGATAATTTTATTTGAATATTTTTTACCCAAAGTTCTTTTTTTTATTTTTATTTTTGAAATAATTACCTAGAGATCTTAGGTCATCTCCAATCTTGGGGGGCCGGGACTATATTTGGCCCTGGGCTATAATTTAGCCCCTTGAATATACTATTGTAATGAATTATAAGGGACATATTTTGTGCCGCTTCCAACCCGTACGGACTATAATTTTAATTTTATACTATTTTATTAATTCAAACTTTTAAACTTATGTATATAGTTATATACATATATGTGAGCTTTTTCATTGAAGACCTCTATGGTGAGGACTTGGTGAGTACCTTATAAACTCAATTTTGATCATATTTTGACATATCAACCGTTAGATGTTTAGCTATATATATATGAATAGATCATTCTTGTAAATTTTTAATCAAATCAAAAATCTTTAAGAAATTCAAAATCATGGTTTATCAATTATAAACATGAACGGTTCAAGTTTCATAATTTTGGAACGTTCATTTATATTATCTTGTTAGATCCCTTGACGATTTTTAAATTGGATGAAAATGTATAGAAATGATCTACATATATATAGCTAGATATATAACTGTTGATTTTCCAAAATATTATTGGGAAGTATGATTTTTAAGAAGGTACTCACCAAGTCCTCACCATAGAGGTCCTCAATGGAAAATTTCCCATACATATATATTCAAACCTATATTTACTCAGAATCAACTATTTTCACCATTTCAACTACTTCATCAATAGTTGTTGAAAATATTACCGTTGATATTTATATTGATGTTTTAATTGCATTGTATTTATTATATTTATTGATGATTTATTTAACAAATAAATTATTATTAATATTTATTTATTATATCACTGTTACATATATTATATTTACTAAAACTTTAAAAATATATATTTTTAATATTTTTAAAGTATTTCACATGATATATTTATTATTTTGTATATTATTTTACAAAAAATATTGTAATTATTATTGGAGTTAAAAAATTAAAATAAATTGATTAATTAAATGATGCTACCATAATGTTTAAATTGACATTAACACTAATTAAAATTAATGTTAGTCATTAAGAACATCAATTTTTTAGTGTTTAAGTACAAATGTGATCCCCACAAAAATATAGCACAGATCTATGTCAATGGCTATATATAGCTGGGCCTTTGGCACATTGCTTTTGGCACGATTGGGCTACTTTATCAGTTTTTTGTATAGCCTGGCCTTGGGGTGGAGCTGAGACTAGTTTTCACTGATTTTAGACTATATCAAGCCTTTGGCCCTAGACTGGAGATGACCTTAGATCTTTGATATTTGCTCAAGTTCTTGGAATCGGTTAAATTTGTTCTAATGTTCTTTACCCAGAGATCTCCCTCCCAATTTCTACACAATTGCACACACTCTCTTCACACACAAACACATCTCCCTTAGGATCGTGATTGAAATAAGGATCCGTCGGCAAATGAAAATAGTATATCAACTCGATGGTCGTATCATTGTGGTATTAAAAGAAATTTTTGTTGCTGTAAAAAATATTTTTTGACGATAAGATTTTTGCGTTAAATTAACAAATTAACTAATTTGTTAATTTGTTGATGTGTTGGATCTAAAGAAACATAGTTGAATTCCACTATTTTTTTTAAGGGTCTCAAATTAACAAATTTGTAGGGTGAACTTAGAGGATTGTGGGGGTATAAATAGTTGCTCCCAATTAAAATCATAATTTGGCAAATTTTATGAATAAATTTTTCTGTTTGTTAAATAATAACTAAGAAATTATAAAATTCTATGAAAAAAAAGGAATTTGAAGACCAAAAATTCTGATTTCAAATTCCAATATATATGCCATTTTCAAATTTTTATTTTTATTACTACTTAACATTATTTCAAAATTCATACAATAATTAAAACTGTAAAAAACCGATTTACTGAAAATCTAAATATGAGTTTCACTACGAATTTCAACAGTCCTCTACTCAAACAAAACAATAAGGTTTTATGAGTAGTTGGTTGCTAATCAATAAAAGAATTCAAGATTAAGTAAAAATAAAAACAAGAACAAAAACATACCTTCGCTGATAACGGCAAGCCTCCACATTTCTTAGCAATCTCCTTTCCAATAGTCTCCTCATCTTGAGACAAAGAACCACTTCCAATTGCTTTGTTCTTCAATATGAGCCAACATTCCTCATCTGTTAGTTTACCCAAATTACATCTAGGAAGGGTCTCCATGATCTCTGCAACTTTTTGGTTGCGTGTGGTGACAATGACTCTGCTTCCATTGTTTCCACAAACAGTGAACAGAAAACTCTTCAACTCATTCCATTTCTCTTTATCTTCGTTCCAGACATCGTCGAGTACGAGTAGGTATCTCTTCTCTTTCAGCTCCTTCCGAAGGCCTTGCCAATTCGCCTCCTTAATATTTGAAGCAGGTGTCCCTGGTTGAAGAGACTCCAAGATGGCCCTTAAAATTTTATTGACATCAAAAGTGGTAGATACACATACCCATATACTTTTATCGAAGTGTACTCCAATTGCAGGGTCATGGAATATTGTTTTAGCAAGAGTTGTCTTTCCCAAGCCAGGCATTCCCACAACAGCCAAGACCGGAAGGTCGTCACTGTAGTTCGACTTGGTCAAGGTTTTGACCAGATCTGACACAGTTCCCTTCCTTCCAACTACGAACTTTTCGCTGTCGCAATTGAAGATGGAAACTGTTTCCCTGTCTAGTACTTCAATCTCTTGAGAGGCTGTATTTGCTATGGTCCTAGCAACCAACCCGAGAGAGCCAGCTGCCCGATCATTCAACTTGGCCAAAGATGTTTTGATATTCTTGATTTTATGCGCCATCTTTATGTGAAATATAATAGGATTATTACATGAGAAGAAGTTAGCAACCTTCTCCGTGATGTCGTGTGCCAGGACTTGACGCCGGAGGTCTTCATATGCAATATCGTCAAGCACATCATCGGCTTTGTTTGCAGTGTCTTTTAGATCCTTCACCCAAATTCGCATGGCCTCCCCAGGAACATGTGCATGGACGTCATCAAGCATAGCTTGAATATCGACGAATGATTTACGAAGCTCCGCAAGATCTCCTTTAAAACCCAGTACAAGACTGAATTCTGTAGCAGCAAGCGAGGTCACCTTGGTCAGTATTCCTTCTACAGCGTAGAGAAGCAGAGATTCTGCCATATCTTTCAGAGCTCAAGACAAACAAAAGAGGAAGATGACTTTAGATTTAGCAATTTGCGAAAGAGTACCTTAGAAATGTATATGTCTCCTTGATTATATAGACCTAGTCCTAGCTTGACTGTAAGTACAAATTGTAAACGTCATTGTGGCTGACACCAATGGGGAAATAATGCAATTATAATTTATATAAGAACATGATATTCTATAATATTTATAGCGAGGCTGTCTGTTTGAAAGTCGTTGCTCAAAACAATTTGATATTTGTTTTGTTGTAAAGAAATATGAAAATTTTGAACAGGTTCACAGTTTACACATAGATGCTTCAATATATCTAGATTAGCTAGTACGCATAGTAGTTAAACTGTCTATACGAGCTGCAGGCGCTCATTCCGTCACTTGCAATACTTCTATTCAAGTCAACTCAATTACTCACAACTTGAACTAAAAATTTAAAGGAACTTACGTGCCTTGTGTTGCATCAACAACCTTTCAAAAATGTAACAATCCACCTCTTAAAAGGTTGTCAAAGGAATCGCTACTTAAAGTTCGGCCACCATAACTGAGCGCATGAAGAATTGAAGACTATTCACTATTCATATGCGACAATAGATAGTTAGCTACATACTTGGGTCGCACCCCTCACCTCCCAGCCCAACAAATCTAGCCCAATCTCCACCATCCCCAATCAAAACGAAGCCTTTAAAATTCTAGCCTCATCCAAAGTCCAATAGGCAAACCTGCACGTCAATTTCACAATTTCACCTCTACCAGCCGCCGTGACAAAACCTTTAACTCCGCCCGCTAAAGAACGTCACCTTGAGTCGATCCCGCCACCACCGAAAACTCTCGTCACCCTGTCATCCAATAAAGGCATCTCAGGGAAGAGAGCAAGGCGAATAGTGCTTATAAGGGAAGAGGTGATCGAGATCTAATTAAGCTTTAGAAGAGTTTTCTCTGATATGGGTCATATGACCACCAGCAGGGAAGAGGTGATCGAGATCGAATAGTGCATTATTCGAATATCACTACTTGATCGATCAGGTAGCAAACAAAATGAAGGAAATGATCGATTGATCGCCCGACACCATACAATATATATATATATATATATATATATTTGATGCAGAACCCGGGAGCGAAGAGACAGTTTCAGAAGTGATCAATGATGGGTCGTGGAATACATCTTATGGTACATTTTTTCTTGAATGGTATTCAACTAGGAATGCTGCTTCCAATTCTGCATGGAGAAAGGTTGTGCCGGGAAGCTGAGGCCATTTTTTGGGGGGTACAAAAGCTAATACGTCTGCAAAAGTAGCTGGGTTCCACTGGCACTATTGCACTCAATCTCATTCATCAGATTTAACAGCTGGGTATTACAACACTTCCACAAGAGATGGATACATGCCAATTGCTCGCATGTTTGCTCGATATGGGTTTAGTTTGTGTTGTCTGATAGGTGAAAAATTACTCTCCAAGATAATTTTATTTTTTGAGTAAATATATGATTAAAATCTACTCTCTTTTTTCAGCTTTGTGATTATACATGAATACAAAAGTTACCTACTTAAATCGTATTTTTTTTTGTAATTATACATGAATACAAAAGGTACTACTTAAGTCATAAAATTTTCTTCGAAATTAGACCAATATGTTATCAATGTCCAACCTTCCCTACTTGTCTTTTAACTAAATCATGCAACTTTCTTATCAATGGAATAAAGATCGTTTGATGTGTTGTTCACATCCGAAATAAGTTGTCATAAACAAGTGAATTAAGAGTTTACGAGGATATTGTTTGGACTATTCAAGAGTTTAACTATTTTATATTTAACATTGTTAATGTTAATGTTAATGTTAATGTGGTATATACTTTTGAATTTGTATTACATTTATCAAGATTTTTTTTTCGCTCCCTTATGTTTCGGAGCTTAGATCCCCACTGCAGGCTAGTCAAGTATGAGGTACGAGAACATAATGGGATTTATCATATTAATCATAAGCATGAAAACATTGCGCTCCTTCGTCTCGAGGGTATCTTCCATCGATCATCACTCATCAGCATGCTGGAGAAATGGGTTGACCAGTTGCTCCACCCATGCACCGTCTTCCATCATCAACATGTGAAGTACGTTGTGAACTCCTTCCAACTCTAACGGATCCGGTAGCACCAGATTGAGGGACCTGCTAAATTACAACAGCTTCCAATAAGGCTCTCTCTATATATATGTAACCAGAAAAAGCAAGTCATGTAATAATTTTGGAAAATAGTCAAAAGTACCTCGCCTCATACAAGAACTGCATTATTTTCTTCGTGCACTGTACACCCTTGCTAATAATTCTCGATAACTCTATCGTCAACTGACAGAACAAAAAAAACAAATTAATTGTCTCTATTACTGGAAATCTAATGAGAAGGAGAACAAAGGCAGTGCACATATATATACGTACGCATGTAGTTAGTTAATTTAGGTGTTACAAAAAGGTGTGAGAGATCGATCGAGGAAGAAAGACTTACTCTTGATGAATGGAAGATGACGAATCTTATGCCACTCTTCGCCGGTCTCCTCTTTGCATCTTTCTTCTAGAAGGGCACAATCAAAGATTTCTATCTGTTTTAATTTGGTGAGGCGTAACATAGCTTCGTGAGAAGGTAGACTCGTTAGCTCTCTGCAACCAACAATTTCAAGGTATTGGAGAGATACCAGTTCTCCCAGCCATTCTGGCAGAGCCTCCAGTCCAAAATATGCGACTGTCAATTCTCTTAATGAAGAAAAGCGATGAATTTGTTCAGGCAGAGACTTGAGCTTGCCCCGTCCATCGATGCGTAATGATTCAAGATTGGGTATAACCTGAAAAGCAGGGAATGATTCCAGATCGGCGCAGAAGGGACCCATTCTCAATTTCTTGAGACTGGTGAGGCTGCTGCTGCAAGAGACTGGTGATGATGATGTGGCCGCTGCTAACCCACTCGGAAGACGTTTTAATTGATAACAGGATTCAATGGTCAAGCTGCGAAGGCGTGTGAGCTTCTCTAGACTGGGAATGGTCTCCAGATTATCGCAACACCATATACTCAATTCTTGAAGAGAGGCACTCAATTCCAGGCGAATTTCTTTACTGCGAGTCTCGATTCGCAAATGACGGAGGGAATTGAAGCGGCCAAGTGGAAGAGAGTCTGGATCACTTACACACAACGTGTCGAGGGCACTCATGAAAGCACTTTCGGTTAAAAAGGACGTCACCGCAGGGCAATGTGTTATTTCCAAATACTCAAGGGAGGGGCAGGGATCTAGTACTCCACTCGGCACAACTAACTCTGGACACCTCCGTAAACTTAAATAGCGAAGTTTTGGGAGGCCACCACCGTCACCGTGTAAGGCTGGAATGGACGTTAGTTTAAAGCAGTCAAATACTAGCAGTGTTTCAAGGGAGGTGAGACCGCCGTCACCGTTTGAACTAATATCCGGGATGGACTCGAGAACACCGCCCCACAATTTAAAGTTTTCAAGAGAGTCTGTGAGTAGCCCAGCAGGTAAAGACCCCAGCTTATTACACTGAGAAATATCTAGCGATCGAAGAGATGAGCAGCAGTAGGCGGACCCATGGGGAGGAGCAACACAAGTCAAGTCCCTACAACCATACAAATGCAAGTATGCGAGATTCTTGTTCTTCTCTAGAACCCCTTCCGGCAGACAAGTAAGTCCCTCCACATGTTTTAACTCGAGGTAAGTGAGAGTGGTAAGTTGTTGATCGCTTAGAATACTTGCTACTGTTTTGCCTGCTTTACGGGCGTCCTCTTCCAATGCGCCATAGAGGAAGTCTACCACCAACTTCTTAAGAGATGGAAAATGACTGGGAGCACTCATCAGTGTTTTACAACGTATGCTCAGCTCCTCAAGGCAAGGAAATACCGCAATCGCTTTCTCAGTTGGGACTTCCCACCATTCAATCAGATTGCGGGCACCCTTAATTCGTAATGTTTTCAACGCAGGAAAAAAACACCGTTTCGTCTCTTTACTTGTTCCAGCTTCATAGTAAACATGATCGTCGACACCATAAAACTCGGGTCCAATACATGTTAGTCTAACCATGTTCTTGATCTTCACACTTCTGAGATTGGGCAGATGCCCAAGCGTTGGGAGACGTTCACATTTGTTGCAGTCCACTAACCGAATATCGATCAAATTGCTGGCTAGCAATAACCCTGATGGAAATTTCAGACCCTCGAACCTGTGTATCTCCAGAAATTGTAATTTAAAATATTCCGTAGGAAGCACACCTTGATCTGCTACACCTTCTTTTGGTTTGAAGAGACCTTCTAGTACATCTTGGTCGTTGGCCACATTGTTGTCTGGCCTGTCAGGACTCCATTCAAGGAATAACTTGCATAGGTGTTTCTTCCCCATTAAATTTGCCTTTCGTGATTCACTTCCATCCCTCACATTTTCCAGTCCAGAAATCGACAAGGTCCCTCTCAACTGGTCTAGTCCACCCAATTCTTCGAGTCTAGGACTCATCTCCTTTTTCACCTTGACAAAAGGTACTGATCGGAGATTAGTCAACCGTCCCAATATCCCAGTTGGAATTTTTATATACCTACCGAAATAGAGATGTCGCAAGTTGACTAAATTTGCAAATTCCTTTGGAAACTCTTCAACTTGAGAAGGTATTTTCAATGTCTGCAAGTTGTAAAGCTTACCAATAGAACTTGGAAATGCTTTGACCCTTGTTCTCAAAACATTCAAGTACCTCAATTGTTTCAACTTTCCAATTGAAACCGGCAACACTTCTATGTCTGCCTCGTATAAATTTAAGACACGCAATGATCTGAAGCTCATTAAATTGCTTTCAAGGACTTCACCATCTGAAAAGAGTGAGCGCGAGCTATCTGTTTTTGACACAAGTTTAGCAAGATCATGTACAAGATCATGCATCTTGCATTTGGTAACACTACCACTGTAATCCTCCTCAGCATTCTGAAAGAAAGACTTCGCCAATAGGATATTGAAATACTCGTTACCCCTTTCCTCCGTATCTACGGTTTTGTCTGAACATGGGTGAAGCCATCCTTGAGCCATCCAAAGTTGGATCAAGTCATCTTTTTCAATATCAAAATCTTTGATGAACATTGAGCAATATGCAAAACATTTTTTTAAGGACGACACTTTCAATTCATCAAAACTCAGCTTCAGGATGGGCATAATTTTTTCATCTCCTTCGGAAGAATCCCATATATCACTTTTTACAATTGATTGCCACCCTCCACTAGTTTTAGAGCGCATCACATCTCCCAAGACCTATAATTAGATGATCATATGTTAAATTTATATCAAATAATAATGATATATATATGCAATATGTGTTGTTCAAGCACATGTTTAATTACCAACGCTCTCTATTGTACATTGGTCCTTTTGTTACATGTCCTTTCTGATTGGCCAAGGGTCTTTCATGGTTGATAGGTGTACATTTTGAAAGGACATGAGATGTTTGTTTTAACTTTTAAGTAGTGGTCATAACTTTCCCAAGACCTATAATTAGATGATTATATTTGCAACTTGGAATTCTTGTTAGCAGCTTTAGTATTTTTTCTTGATTTCGGCGTCTTCTGGTTTCGGCTGACGATGCTAAAGGAATTATTTTAGTGTTTAATCTTTTTTTCTAGGGGTAGTTTATTATTACTATTTTTTTTTTCTTTTCCTTGGAGATATTTGTTAAAATCGGTCAGTATTTTGAATAAAAATAATATATAAATATAACGATTATATAAACAAAATTAAAATAAATAACAAGAACGGAATTGAATTTCACTAACTTGGTCAAAAAGAGGTATGCGTTGTATACGTAGTGTCCTTAAGACAGAAATTCGTCCTCATTTATGCTTGTAGTCCGGATGTCTATCTAGATGATATAACTATCTAGTTCAAGTTCTAGCACATGAATTTGAAGCCTGGTAAATTTACTTTATGTTTTTTTTTAGAATATCAATATAGATGAAGAAGACGAACATGATGAATTTGATGATCAAATGACGACCCGAGGTCGTTCTTATATAATCGTCAAACATTGTGTTTGTCAAATGTCGCATCTTTTGGTTTAACGAAACCAATTGTCACTCGTTTTGATCGAAAACAAAACTTTTCATATTTATTTGAATTTAATATTTAAAATTCAATTATTAATTTCAAAAATTAAAAACTAATTTTAATCAACAGAGCCCAAGGCCCATGTTTTGACGATTATATATTTAGGTATTTCCTTGGTAGCCGAAGGTCCTAACCCACCAATCCACTCGTGAAAGTCCATGTCTAGCTTGTCACACGTTTACTTCTTTATATGTGTAATCCTTTATAAGGGCACATGTCTTTCTAACTTCTTCCGTCCCACAAGTTCCAATAATATTCGCTACTGTTTATCTTGGAGATGTTTAAGGGAATTATCTTCCTGGTATCCCGGTGTATGTCTTGTCCTAATTAGAGTAGATATAGAGATTCTCTCAATCCCTGATTTACCGAAAAAATTATTGTATCAGATTGTAATACCTATTTAAAGGTCATCTATCAATGAATAAAATATAATTTTCAGTCTATTGCGTACTTTCTATACATTTATCCTTCAACACGTTATCAACAACTCTTGAGTTAATGGCCAACCCAAACCCGAAAAAAAAACCCTGACCCCCAAACACTTCAAGCTCCATCGCCAGCCTCCTCCCTTGCACGAAGACATCCCGCCGCCGACCACCTCGACGTCGCCGGAGATCTCTCACGCCGTCTTTTGTGGACTTTTTCTCTTCAAACTATGATCCCAGTAAAATTTTCATACCGAGCATAACACTCTCGAGGTAAATCGACTAACTTCTTCGATTTAGAATTAGGTTGGAAAACTTAATCTAGGTTAGATTTAGGTTTCAATGCCGTGAATTTTATATATGGATTATTACAGGTATGAGTGAGTGGAGGATTAAATCCTCCTCCTCAAAGTTTAAACAATAGTGACGGTCTTGGGGGAGTCATGGCATACAATAAAATCTTGATAAATTAATAACCTCTGGACTGAAAAAATATATTAATTTAGCGAGGTTATTAATTAATCAAGTATTAAATTAATTCTCAAGACTCCAAGATGGAACGACAAAAAATATTATTTTAATGAGGTTATTAATTAATCGAGTATTAAATTATCGAGGTTTTACCGTTTTACTGTACATGAAAAAAAAGGAAGTCGATAATTTGTGACTCTGAGTCAGTCACGGTTTTATAGAGTGTGGTATGAAACCACTGGTTATCGCATCAATGTTTGTGACCATACATCAATGGATCATGTTTTTTTATTCCCTAAACTTGATTAGTGATCGTGATTTTGATTTTTTTATCGGTAAACTAATTTTATCTCTTGTCTTTGTAGATGACTGAGTCAGCGAGGCCAAAATTTGATATCCTTGATCTTTAAGGAGCAGAGTACCATAGGTGGATCTCAGATGTGAAAAACACTCTCATCGATAAAAGACTCACCGATACCATCAAAATACTATCATTAAGCACTCAAATCGACGACGACATTATAGCCCGAAAAGCTCAAGCTCTCATGTTTCTTTGGAGACACATTCATCATGCTTTAAGAAAGTAGTACTTACTAAAGGACAACCCTGCGAATTTATGCGTGACTTTGCAAGAAAGGTTTAACAACGTGCATGATCCACAGTTTCCTGATCTACTAGAAAAATGGGATAAAATCCGGTTATTGAATTACCCAAATATAAACGATTTTTATCAGAATATGCTAGAGCTGCATTTTGAGCTAGCTATTTGTGACTTTGCAAGAAAGGTTTAACAACGTGCATGATCCACAGTTTCCTGATCTACTAGAAAAATGGGATAAAATCCGGTTATTGAATTACCCAAAAATAAACGATTTTTATAAGAATATGCTAGAGCTGCATTTTGAGCTAGCTATTTGTGACATGGAAAAGAATGATAAGGCTATGGAGGAAAATTCGTTGACTACATTTCCTACCTCCATAGACACACTTGCTCACTAATATCAGATCGATTATGAGCAAGGGAGATTGAGATCATTCAGTGATCTTATGAGTGTGCTGGCCAAGAAAGAGCGGCATCAGGAGATTCTTCTCCACAATAATGTCAGGCCAACCGGTACAAAGAAGGTCCTGGAGGCTCATCATACTGAAAATGCACAAAATGATAAGCAGAACAATCGTTCAGAACCTTATCAAACTCGTGGTGGTAGAGATGGTCGTGGAAGAGGAGGAAACAGTCGGAATCTGACTTGGACTCGCCAAGATAACAACAAAAATCTATCAAGTTCTATTTCCAGGAACAATGTGAATTCTTCAAGGTCTTCTCCTACAAAGTCTAGCTCAACACCTTGCTATAAGCCGGTGTGGTTTGAGCAAGCATATCCACAAGCAGTGTCGTGCGCCAAAAGATGTCCAAAATGCCTACAAGAGATGCAAGAAGTACTTGACTCACGAGACCAACTACACTGTGGATGAAGAGATGGAAGATGGCAGAGAAGCCAATCTAGTTGTAGAAGATATCCCAAATGTAAACCTAGCGACAACAGATTTCGCTTAGATGATATCTCTACTATATAATCAAGTTTAATATTGTATTTGACTTTATTTTTAGTCATGGTTATTGAATAAGAACAATCTTTTTAATGTAAGTTTTGATGTTGGCAAAGTAATAAAAGTTCTTTCTTTCGGTATTTGAAAGTATTAAGAATGGTTATGTTCATATATATTACTTACAAGGTTCAATTTTACAAAATCATATGGCATTATGACACCAAAGTTCCATAAAAACGAGAGAAAAGAAATGATGATTTTATTCTAGAGATTTTCGACTCGTCAGGAATTTTTCTCGACCCATCGATGGTTTCACTCTGAAAAGGTTTTGCATTTTTTGACCCTTCGAAGGTTTTCCACGACTCGTCAAATGCATGGTTCTGTCTCCAATCGTCACAAAATTCGAACCATCAAAAATCTTGTTCGTCAAAAAAGATATCAGAAAATCGATATTGGTTTTAGGTTTTATTCGACTCGTTGAAAATAACCCTCAACCCGTCGAATGTAATTTGCCTTTGTGAGAAATTTTCTAAATTTTTGACCAGTCAAAAAACATCCTCGACCCGTCGAGGAAATATTTATCGGAAAACTAAATTTTATTTTGGGTTTCCTCGACCTGTCGAGTGGTATTCTCGACCCGTCAAAAATGCTACTCGGGAATGATATTTTTGATGCATTTTACATCAGTTTGTATATGTCATATCATCACTTTTTAAGAGTCACATCTATTTGGTAAATCTTTAACTATTTACTTAAAGTGTTGAACAAGTCTTGAAGACTAATTAATTCAAATTCTTTTGTAGATGTTTGACGGCGAGATCGAGTGTCTAGCAGATAGTGGTACTACCCATACTATCCTGCGGAATAGGTAATTGTTTATTGATCTTGTGTCATATACATCATCAGTGACAACCATAATTATTTCCGCGCCGGTTATACAAGGGTGTGGTTCAGCAAAATTCTTGTTACCACATGGTACTAAAATTTATATCACCGATGCATTGTACGTGCCTAAGGCCAATCGAACCTTGCTAAATTTTAAGGACATAAGAGCCAACGGTTTACACGTGGAAACTCATAATGAGAATGGAAATGAATTCTTATGCATAACTTCAGAGGAGTGCGGTAGAAAGCATACTTTGGAGAAGGTAGGGGTAGTTCATAGTGAATTATATCTTACTACTGTTCGGATCATTGAATCAAATGTTGTCGCCCAAGCTACAGTATGTGACACTGAAGCATACAAGCTTTGGCATTTTCGACTGGGACACCCAAGTTGTGCCGCGATAATCAAAATATTTTAAAACTCTCATGATCATCTATTTTTCAAAAGCAAGAAGCATGTGGAAATCTCCAAAACCATTGGATTTGATGGAGTGGATGAGACTAACAATCTCGATCCGGTTTCAACACCTAGTGTTATTCTATAAGATTTCTTTATGGAAATCTCTAATGCCCATCGCTCTTTATGTAAAGCTTGCTCGTTGGCAAAGTTGTAGGCTAGACCCTCCTTTGCGGTTGATAATACTAAAAATATTCCATTCTTACAAAAAATTCGTAGTGATATTTGTGGACCTATTAAACCGGAATGCGGATCATTTAAATATTTTATGGTTTTGGTAGATGCATCAACACAAACGCAATGGTCATACATTACTTTGCTATCCACAAGGAATGCCACATTTACAAAACTTCTTGCACATATTATTAAGTTTTGGGCTCACCACCCGGACAATCCAATTAAGTAAATTCGATTGGATAATATAGGAGAATTCATATCAAAGACTTTTGATGAATACTGTATGTTGATTGAGATAGATGTTGAATATCTCGTTTCTCATGTTCACTCTCAGAAATGTTTAGTAGAGGCACAAATCAAGCGGTTACAGCTTATGGCCAGAGCAATTATTATGTACACCAATTTGCCGGTATCTGCTTGGGGATATGCAATATTACATGCAGCGAAGCTTCTTCGCTTGAGACCAGTAGCACACAAACAATTCAGTTTGCACCAATTGGTAACAGGTTATGAGCCTGACATTTCTTCTCTACGCATATTTAGTTGTGCAGTGTATGTGTCAATTATGCCACCACATCACACTCAAATGGGTCCTCAACGTCGATTAGGCATATATGTTGGTTATGAATCTCCAACAATTGTCCGTTACTTAGAACCTTCGACAGGAGATCTCTTTACTGCAAGATTTTCAAATTGTCACTTTGACAAAACATACTTCCTGACGTTAGGGGGAGATATGAATGCCTACATTCTGGCTAAACGTAAGAAATTGACGTGGAAAGCTCATCCCACTATGTTTCAAGAAGATCCACGCACATCTCAAAGTGAGATTGAAATGTGCAGAATACTTAATCTTCAAAATGTAGCAGATTCGATGCCTGACTCCTTCACTGATTTTGCTAAAGTGACGAGATCACACATTCTGATTGCAAATACTCCTGCAAGGTTAGAAGTCCCCAAGGTAGAGTAACGTTCCTCTTGCCTACGTGCATGGAGTAGCATCGGCCTTGGCTCCCACCAAGAAGAGGGGGAGACCAAGAAAATCCACATATTAGCCGTCAGCGAAAAGGCAGGCCATCCAGACACAAAATGAACATTTCATCATCAACATTGTGAATCCCACACAAGAGATTGTTTCTTACTACAATTATGTTCTAGAATCACAAATGACATCTCTAGAGGACGCTGCAGAAACATATGTGATGTCAGCAAACGGTGAAATCTCATTAAAATTGTAACAACCCGAACCAAAGTTCACGTATAAATTAGCACGAAACAGTATTATCGCAAATTAGTCGTATCACGTGAGTTATTAACGAATTTTTCATCGGGCGAGAATTTGACTTGATTTCCTTCATGAGTGTTGTAGAATATTTAATTTCGAGCTCGTAGAAATTTTCAGAGAATTTTTCCAATTTGCGAGCTATTTTTTTATGATTTTTGAAAGTTTTTGGTTTCGGATAACTATCGCGATATTTATCAGAAATTTTCGTAACGGATAAATAAAAAAGAAACTTGTTTTTATCGGTTAATTATTGCCCGTACGATCGCGATATAGTCGAATAATAGCCGTTGACCGTTTGAGGAGCTTCCCCTATAAATAGAAAGTTTCCAAAAATAGCCGGGTTATCTGATTTAGAAAGTTGAACTGCCTGTTGACCGATCCGTTGACCAACCCGGTTTGCCGACCCGTTTTGCGACCCGCCGAAATCTTCACCGTCCGGCCACCAATTTTTGAGTTTGAGGTATGGAAATTCATACTCTCTTGCCCATGAGTGGCTTGGCATACTTAGATTTAAGTTTTGGGAGATTTTTGAAACAACCCGATCGAATTTCCGATTGGAATTCGGTGTCACCTTCGGACGGCGACGCTCCGGCCATGGGGGAGGCCAGGGTTAGGGGTAAATGAGAGAGGGGATGGAGGGGACTGTTTTGCTGGTGGTCTCGGTGGGAGAGGAGTGGCGCCGTCGCCGGAAAGTCATGCCGGTGATTTTGTGGCCGGCGGCTTTCGAGTGAAATTTTGGCTGGAGTGATGAGAATTGGCCTTATTGGTAGAAGGAAAAAGGATTGGGCATGGAGAGAGGAAGATATTGAGGGGTCAATCGCCGCCATCTGTGGTGGTTGGAGGTGACCGCCGCCACCGGTGGTGAAGGCGATTTCGATGTCTTCCCGGCCGATTTGGCCTCCGGCGAAGAAGGAAGAATTGTTGGGGTGCATGTGGGGAGGCTACCTAGGGAATTTGTGCCTCGCCGGAGGCGGCGCGTGGCAGCCACACGCGGCGGAGCTCTGGTGAGGGTAAAATCGTAATTTTATCAGGAAATTTTTGGGGTAGTTTCGAAGTTGATTTTCGCAGGTTTTATTGAATTTCGGAATTAAATGTATGTGTTATTTATTCAAGAGATCGTGATCGAGATTTTGGCGAGGGAACTTCTGCCGGACCACGGAGCTAGCCTCTATACTGTGAGTGAACATGTTATTTTCACTGTTATTATGCGAGTCTTTAGTTATACAGTTTACAGTTATGCATTTATGATTATGCATTTTCTTTTGGAGGCATGTACATGAGTTGATTTTACATTGAGCAGTCACAGAAATGGCGTTATACACGGGGTGTTCTACATGAATACCCTCATTATTGGGATATTGTACGTGATTTTTTCCTGATAATTTTATTTATGAATATTAAATGCGAACATCCATTTTAAAAAAATAAATTAAATACGAACATAAAAGTAACAGATGATTTAATGCTAATGATATAAAACATACCTTGGCCGCTAAAGGTACGCCTCCACACTTCTTAGCAATCTCCCTCCCGATAGTCTCCTGCTCTTCGGACAAAGGAGCACTTCCAACTGGAACTGCTTTTTCCTTCAATATGAGCCAGCAGTCCTCATCCGATAGTTCCCTCAAATCGCATCTAGGAAGGGTCTCCATGATCTCTGCAACTTTGCGGCTACGAGTGGTGACAATGACACTGCTTCCTCTGTTATCACAAACACTTAACAAACAACTCTTCAACTCCTTCCATTCTTCAGCATCTTCGTTCCACACATCATCGAGTACGAGTAGGTATCTCTTGTCTTTCAGCTCCTCCCGAAGGAATCTGAAAATTGCTTCTTTATGTTGAACACCAGCTCTCTCGGGTTTAAGACACTCCAAGATGGCTCTTAAAATCGTGTTGACATCAAAAGGGGTAGAGACACAAACCCATATCTTCACAGGGAAATGTGAATCAATCGCCGGTTCATGGTATACTAATTTTGCAAAAGTTGTCTTCCCCAAGCCTGCCATTCCCACAACAGCCAAAACTGGAAGGTTATTTTCTTCACTACTGTAGTTCGACTTTGTCATGGTTATGACCACTTTTGACACAGCTCCTTCTCTTCCAACGATGAACTTTTCATTATCTGGTTTGAAGCCGGAGATGGTTTCCCTGTGGAGTTCTTCAATCTCTTCAGAGGTTGTATTTGCAACTAAGTTATAAACAGGTGCCTGCTCATTCAACTTGGCCAAAGATGTGGTGATATTCTTGATTTTATGTGCCATCTTTATGCGAAATACAATAGGATTATTGCGCGAAAAGAAATTGAGCACCTTTTTCTTGATGTGGTTCTGCAACTCTGCTTGACGCCGGAGGACTTCATATGCTATATTGTCTAGTACATCATCGGCTATCTCAGCAATGTCTTCAAGTTCCTTCACCCAAATTTGCAAAGCTTTCCCACGAACATGTGAATGGTCCAGATCTTTGAGCATAGCTTGTATCTTGAGGAACGATGCACGAAGGTCTGCAAGATCTCCTTTGAAACCCAGTACAAGACTGAATTCTGAAGCAGCAAGCTTGGTCACCTTGGTCAGTATTCCTTCGGCAGCAAAAGTAAGCATAAAATCTGCCATATCTTTGAAGAACTCAAGATCGACAAAGAAAAGATGACTTCAGATATATTGCTGAATCGAAGAAAAGAGTGCTTTAGAGATGTATATGTCTCTTGATTATATAGATATAAGATTCACAAGCTTAAACTGTAGATGGGAATAAAGCAAATAATAATTGACAAGCTATGCAATTACAAAAAAGCACCCGAGTTATTGGGTCAATTTCTCTTCAATAATCAAATCATCCGGTGCTTAATTGGACGGACTCATGTATTTTGTTGTCTAAATAAATGGTAATTAGTTTAAAAATAGAAAACTTATTGAAATGATTGTTATCATGTTCATGTTCAACGCACTTTATTTAGTTACTGTACTTTTAAAACGTACAGTAACTAAATAAAACGACAAGAGGAAAATGCATCCCAACAAGACAAAGAAGAGTGGATCCCGCACAGCCCCAACTAACAAGTTTTATTTGGTTCTATGGAATAAAGAGAAAATTATAGCAAGTTGTCTTTGTAGGTTCTCTCGAAAGAGAAAAAGATGGCACGTGAAAAAGGTACGAAAAAAGAAATAAAGAAAAAGGAAAAGAAAGAGTAGAGAGAGAGAAAGTGGTATGGACATGGGTGCCGCTCATATAAACTAAAGCACAACTTCAATTATTGGAAGACAACGATGAAACTCATTGTTTCTACCGAATTACGAGCGGGACGTAATCTGGCAGAAGCAAGTACGAGTAAACTCCTTCCTTCTTGTACGTCCGAACACTCGGGGCTGTTCGGATGGTCGGGTACCTTCTTTCTTCGGGTGTGCGAGTACGCGTGTTCGGGTATGACTGTTAGAAGAATACAAAGACGAACAGACAGTCAGATGGTCAAGACGGGGTGGCCCGCCTTCAACGCTCCGATGCCTAAGTCAGATGATGTATTGGATTTAACAGTCAAGCGAACGTGCGTGTAAGTAGTTTGGAGTGAATTGAATGTGTTGAGATCGAATTGAATGAATGAATCCCGTTACCTGTAATAAATACCTTACATATATAGGTGGTTGAGCTTGGTGTTCACTTGTGTTCTTCGATGTGGGACTGGTGCACTTGCTGTCATGTGATCCGTGTATTCGGATGTGCGCTCCACGGGCGCGTGTGCGCTCGGATGGGGTCGGTCTTGTGAGCAGAGTTGTAGCCTTCCTGGTGGTCTTTCGGGTGGTCGGGTAGGTGTTGATTGCCTTGTTTAATTGGATAAGTATATTTAATCGGACAACTAATCCTATACAAACACTCATAAACATATGTTATTCGAAAAACTCTAGCTCCTAGGTTGTAGCTGGCGCCACCGCAGACCAGCGAGACGACTGATATTCGGATTGCAGACGTGCTTATCACGATGAATTACCTTTGTTTTATCACCTCTCATCTTTCCCCGATCTGGTCATCATGAAAACGGATCATGGTCTTGAACTTCGGCATCTGATTCGGGCCACACTCCACCGTCACCCCGGCGTTATGTTCATCCTGCTCGGCTGTTATAGGATCGGTTTTATACGAATCAATCTCCCCCAAAACCATGGTCCCCGAATTTTTTTTGTCCATATGTTGACTATCCGACACCAATCTCTCTCAGACCTTCGTGTTCGGTCCCGAGTTTGGGCTTCTCTGGATCAAACCCCGCCTCGACTGCGTCTCCTTCGACCGACGTCACCCTTGTCGTCCCGTCGCTCATAGTCCCGCGGTCGGGGACGGTTCGACTGCATCGTCCAACTTCAGCTCGGCTTGGATTGCCTTGGTTGGGCATGCTGCGTCTCTGGCTCGGCTCAACTCACTCAGTTTGAGTTCCTCCTCCGTTCGGCTCGACTTGGTCCTTTCCGGTGCCGCTTGCTCAGTGTTGATGGTTTGGGGGGGTCAGTCCTTATTGGGTCATTTGCCTTTGTTGGGCTTAGACCCCTTTATTGGGTGGTTTTGGGCTCAGCTTTGGATATTTTGTTGGAACCTCCCTCCTGTATCCCTGACTGTCGAGGTCCTTCGACTACCAGCTCCTCTGAGTCCAATTGTTCTTTCCTAAATATGGCGCCCCGATCAATTAAGGAGCAACCCTTTAGTTTGTTATTCTTTAGGGGCTCTGGTTTGTTTGGTTGGGTAAATTTCATGTTTAGTTGGTGGGTAGTGCGTATATGAGTTTCATTTTATCTACCGAGAATCTGGGAGAACTCTTTACTATTTTGCTACTAAATTTTTGTCATATAAAAAAAAAGTTGAAGACAATGATTGGTAATAACTCATTCTATCAAATCTGCTTCTAATTTACAATATTTTGATTACATAAAACATAAGCATGCTAAGTTACTAAACAAAATGTGGAAGCTAGATTTACCTCATAAACTAAAGATTTTCAAGTGGCTCTTGCTTAGAGGCAGATCAAAATCTCGGGATAGATTATTGAAAACGAACCTAATTCCTAACAATACTTGTGCTCTTTGCTTTAATCAGGAAGAAAATATTAACAATTTGTTTGGTCAGTGCCCTATGGTAAGAGAAGTTTGGAGATTATCCAATATACAAAGCCTCTCGGGCTCTACTGATTTTATTACAAGCATATATAATTTGTCTGATTCTAAAAAGTATGAACCCATGGAATGGACAATGATCTTAAATGTTTGCTGGCATACATGGCATGCAAGAAATAACTTGATTTTTAGGAATGAAGTTTTCAACCCCAAGGCAATGACTAGCATAGTTGCTTCCTATTGGAACAACTACACTTGAAGCTCTACTTCTCCTACTGCAACCAGAAAAGAGGATACCATTATCAGATGGACCCCCTAAAGCCTGGTTTCAACAAAATTAATTTTGATGGCTCTATAAGAAAAATCCCTCATTCTTCAGCTGTCGGTGGCTATGTGATCAGATATTATAGTGGTACCTCAATTGTAACGGGCTCTTGTGACTTTGGCATCTCAATAGTACCTATGGCCGAAGCTCACGCCCTTAGACACGCCTTCTTCATGCCAAGCAAGCATGTATTGACAATATTTTGGTGGAAGATGACTCTTTTTTCATCATCAATTGCGTCCTCAACTTATGGAAGTCTCCTTGAAGAATTTCATCAATCATCAAAGATATTCAAGTGCTAGCTAGTAGTTTCACTAACATAAGTTTCAGACACATTTTTTTAGGGAGGCTAATACTATAGATGATAATCTTGCAAACATGGGACATTGCACGGGCAATATCAACACCTGGAACAACTCGCTGCCTTCGACTGCTGCTCATATCCAACTGTTTGATAACTGTGACATTGGATGTATTAGGAGATCTTCTTCTTAGTTCTTTGTTTCTTAGCAAAAAAACAACAAAATTCATACCCCCTAGCACATCAAGACACCGGTTGGTAATAACTTATTAAACTCTGACTCAAAAGTCTTCATTGACAGCATCAACAACAAAATTCATACTTAGTGGATGACATATATAAACTATAGAAAAATTCATACTTAGTGGATGACATATATAAACTATAGACTTATTTTCATAACATTACTTTCATACATGTGTTAAGAGAAGTCAACTTCCTTGCAGACCCCATTACTGACATCGGTCACAATATCCATGTTGCTCAAGCTTGGCATCACACTCTTCATTCTCATAGTTCATCAACTTACCTCCTTGATCGATTGGCTTTGGGTTGCCTTAGAGGCTTCAAGTTGTAGTTGTTTACTTTTTCTATCAACAAAAAAAATAACTTATTAGAATCGTTAAACAATAAAATATTTGGCACAAAGCTAAGAAAAAATAAGTAAGTTTCAAGAACTACAATGTAGGCAGTATAGAATAATACCTAGAGGCAACAAAATGTTTTTGAGTCATTGGTTATCTAGAAACCACATTCACCTAACCTCTTGAAATAAACTACGATAGTTGATCCATCCAAAACGTACGTAGGCAATCTAACGATCGACTATATGCAACTTCAACTCCAAACATAATCCATAAATCCATCAGTAAAAATTCGGTCATCCCAAACCGCAAACCTACACTACCAGAAAATCACACTTAGACGACGAAAAAAATATTTCGTCTGCTAGGCTGCCTTTAGACGGAGAAACTGATTTTCTTCATCTAAGTAAGATTTTAGATTACGAAACATTTTTTTTCGTCCTCTAAGATCTTACTTAGACGAAGAAAAACAAAATTCGTCGCCTAAGGATTATATCTTAGGCGACAAAAATATCATCGTCGTCTTAAAAGACCTATTTAGACGACGAAAACAGAATTCATCGTGTAAGTTTGCACTTAGATGACGAATTTTTTATTTCATCGTCTAAGAATATACCATAAACCTAAACCTTAACCCTAAGCCTTAAATCCTTTCCCCTAAACCAGGAAAGTCTTAGGCGACGAAACTCATGTTTCATCGTCTAAGTACTACTTAGATGACAAAATTCAACCCATTTCGTCGTCTAAGATCAATTTTATTACTTCCGATCAAAGAGCACGGGAATGTATACCATCTCAAAATGCATATATTTTTTTGTCGAGGACATAGAGTAAACAATTCTTAGACTGTAAGTGTCAACGGTTCAAAAATTAGAGTTACGAAGATTCGTATATCAACGTTTCTGTTTCATTGAAATTTCGGTTTTATGGTTGACTACGCCGATCAAACTCTTAACGAACTTCTTTTTGAATGAAAATTTATCCACTTACATATTATGTTATGATGAATATATCCAACAGTTGTTTTGTCCAAATTCAATTTCGTTTGTGTTGATGTGGAGTGAATATAGACATACGAACACTTAAGTTATACAACATTAGTAGATATATAACATGTTTTTAGTCTTAAATAATTTCTTTATATCAAATTTTAATTAATTTATATTTAGTTGATAAATTAAGTTTTTACGACAAGACAAACACATGTAACTTCAGAAACGGATTTACGAATTATTTTTTACGAGCATTTTCGTCTTTTAACTATTTTTCGATAATCACAAAATTCATTCGATCGCAATCTGAACTAATCCGAATTGGGTTGAATTTCTTTCTACAATATTGTATAAATATAATTGTTACATCTGGTGGTTGATTTTTGATGATTTTTAAGCAACTACCTCAAATTAATTTTCATATATTTTTAAAAAATATTTCACTCAGGCGACGAAACCAACTAGTTTCGTTGCCTAAGTGATTTAAAAAAAAAAAAAAACATAAATAAATTTCACTTAGGCGATGAAACATATAAGTTTCGTCACCTAAATGAAATTAATTTTTTTTTATTTTAAATAAAATAAAATTTAAAAATTCACTTTAACAATGAAACTATACATTTTTGTCGCCTAAGTCCAAAATTTTGGCGGTATTTTTTTTCGCCAAATTTTTTTACCAAAATTTTAAAATCACTTAGGTAACAAAACTTGTTAATTTCGATGCCTAAGTTTAAATTTTTTCGGTAATTTTTTTCGCCAAATTTGTTTTACTAAACCTTGTTAGTTTCGTCGTCTAAAAAAAATCACCCACTAATTTTCACAATCTCTCAAAATATCTCTCTCTCAAACTATACACACCACCCCACCACCACCACCTTGGGACCACCACACACCACCTCGGCACCACCACACAAACGCCGCCACCACCACCATCCCCATCATTAAATTATCTCCTAATTATATTACAATTTTTGCATTAATAATTATTAATTAATTATGGTTTAATTAATTTTTATTTATTTTATTTAAAAAAATACTTAGACGACAAAACAAATATTTTCGTCATCTTTAATTAAAATTTACCACTTAGACTAAGAAAAACTTTCGTCATCTAAGAAGATTATTTTATTTTATTTTTAAAAAATTCGACACTTAAGCGACGAAAATCCTAAAATTCTGTTGTCTAAGTGGTAACACTTAGACGACAAATTGTGAGTTTCGTCGTCTAAGTTCTCATTAATTTTTGTCGTCCAAAAATCTAGATGACAAAGTTTATTTGAAAAACAAAAAATTCGTCGTCTAAATACTTAGGCTACGATTGTTAGGCAATGAAAGTTTCGTCGCCTAAGTACTTAGGCGACAAAAATGCTTCGTTGCCTAAGTATGTTTTTCTGGTAGTGCTAGTCACATAGATGAAGCAACACAAAAAACTAAGCAGAGCCCAAAATTATCAATACAAAAATCAATCCCAAATCCTTGAACTATGTGTGGATTGATCCCTTACAGGGTGTGTAAACAACCTGCTAAATTTTGAGGTGCAGTCGCAAAAATAAACAGACAAACATTTTCTCGGTTGGTATGTCATGAATAGAATCAAAAGGTGTTTCTTTAGCCATAATAAGGGATTGTAATTAAGAGACACGTACATATTGTCTTCAATGTCTTCTCCCCAAAAATAATAAACACTTTATTCTTCCTATAAATATGAGTGAAATTATGTTGGGTGAAATTCACATTCGTCATGTGCAATTTTTTTACGCAACATATAAGTAGACCCTCGATTGAAGAATACTCCATATAGGAATAACCTCTTTATAGTGATAAAAAAATCTAGCCAAACTCGGGACCAGTTATAAATAAGAATAACATCCACATTGTAGTAAGTTATAATTTTTTTTGTCTCATATGTATAAAAGTGACCGCCATAAAGTAATAATTGCTAGTGTTGCAAAAATATAATGTGATTTATGAAAAAATAAAATATTTTTTATAATATTTTGATATGATGATTTATGTTTTATTATGGATATCACGTCTTATAGTTTGAGAATACGTACTAATTCATATTTATGTTTATAGTTAGAATAGTTATTATCACAATTAGACAAGTTATGTAATATTTTTTATTTAATTTTTGGGCTTGATTTTTTTACTGAACCTCCATTTAGGAATAATCTCTTTATAAGAATAATTTATGTTAGTCCCAACAATATAACTGTATAGAAGTTCACAGTACTAAAAAGTTTCAATCCAGCCCAACCTTGATTAATACTAAGGATGAGACCTTCCCTACATGTCATAGCCTCCATACTAAGGGCCGATAGCACATGAGAACAAGTCTTTGATAGCATAGCAACAACACCACCCCTCTCATTTAATAATAACCCCAACACCACCAGAACCTCGAGCACTACAGTATGCCCCGCCCAAATTTATCTTGAGTCTACCTAGGGGCTGATCCAGGATTATAATCTTTTTTTTTCGTGGGGGGGGGGTGCTAATTTTACCCTAATCTTTTCTTTGTTGTTGATAATGCTTTCATAACCTATAACAAGCCTCTTTTGGGGAGAAGCTTTTTAGAGAGTTATCAAATGAATATTTAAGTTTTGTACAATTAAAAAGGAAAATTTTGAGATATAAAACATAAAACATACAACGGACAATGAAATTGGGTAAAAGTATAGAAGAAGAGGTGAAGAAAATAGAAAACATTGGAAAGTAAAGAAGAAGAGGAGAATAAAATAGAAAGGAACATAAAAGGTAAAACACTAGCAATTTAGCCAACTGAATCATTACAATCAATGCTTAGTATCTAGAATTTTTTGGATATATGAGAACTCACTAAAGCTTAAGCCCTGATAATTCGCCCCTGAGTCTACCGCTGGGAGGACACTGCCATCTCACACGAGGCCTAAACCCTTGACTTAAATAATAACTAGAAAAATCCCCACCCGTACGGGTGTGGAGGTGGGAGAAAAACATGAAAGAAGTTAACTTTTATTATTATTTAGGGTATTTTTGTCAATTTCAAATTTAGTAAAACCAATGACACTAAAACTACTTTTGGCTTCCCTTTATTATAGTAGAGATATCCGACGTGGGGATGAGCTGACAGAACCCACCCCAAATAACTGACTTTACCCAAGACAAGCCCTATGGGACCATATCAAGCTAGCTCACACCATAAATACAGCGACCAATCCAAGCTAGCTCACACCGTAATTACAGTGACTAACCCAACATGAGTTATCCGAACACATGAACTTAGACTGACCGACTTTAGTACTAGCAAAATGTCTTAAGGTCAAGTACTTGATCGTACAACTTACAAAATACAAAAGATCTACTTCAGAGTTTACAACTTAGACACATAATTTACATAAAGTCGGTGATCAGAGCATCTAGACAAAACTGAAGGGAAATATATATATCATAAGTAGGTCATCAGATAACCTACTCTGAACAAAATGGAAGTGGTAGAGATACTAAGCCTTGTCAACTACTTGGACACACCTTCAGTCGTCTATTTTGCGATATGGGCAACGTAAATTGAAAAGCCTAGGGAAATACAGTTTAAAACATTAGAGTGAGTGAACAAAATAAATGAACTGAAATTTAAACACTTAATAAATCTGCATTTTCAACAATTTCTGACTTTTAAATTCTAGCATGCAGTGGCTGAATAACTAACAACTTAAAACTCTGTAAAGAATCAGTGACTGAGGGATGCCAGAGCATCAGTCACCGCTGAAAGACCAACTGTGGAATAGTACAGTCTTTGGAGCTGGATCATAAAGATCAATTCCCGATTGTTAACAGATCGGGCTAGAAACTCGGAGGCTAAGCCAAGTGACCTGATGTATGCATACATATAATAATATAATAATCACCAGAGAATATTCGTACAACCGAGTTGAGATTTATTGACTAACTCGACTCGGAGGCTGAAATTGTAACTAAACTTATTCTGACTGAGAATGAATAGCTGAGTTATGCTAAAAAAAATAAATCATATAACTTTGCTTTGAATGAAGCATAAAACTGCATGCATATTTTCTGTGAAAATAAAAGTCCACTCACAGACTTAAGTCCCCCTGTCTAGTTGAATTCTCCGCCACTGCTGATTCGGCATTGTCCTGAAACAACGAACATTATTTAATAGCTATTTTCAAAACGATATCGAATAACTAACTCGTTCACCCAACGAGTATTCCTTTCGAGAGTATCACATTCTCGAATTATGTGATTCCTGAATTCTCGTCGGGGTTCTAAAACTAATTCTAAGTCAAATATTCTCAATCGATTTCCAAAACGTCATGTGTTCCAGTAAAGTAATCACCTTTCAATTAAACAAATTCCAAACTAGTTAACTCACAAATTCGCATTATTAATCCATTAAAGTCCATATCCGTTTCAAATCAAGTCGAATCGATTCAAAAACCTCAATATAGTCATCTACATGCAATTACGAACAAAACTATATAAAATTTCTGCTAAAATCACCCTCGCCGGAGCACCTCTGTGAACCGCCGCCGCCGCCATAATTTCCCGGTGGCCCGCTGCTCAACCTGTCCAAAATCCACCCAATAACAACTTTCTCAATTACAACATCATCCAATTCAAGCTAGAAAACGTCAATTTTACCTTTGAAAACAAATCCACAAAAAAACTTCAAGTTTTTGATTCGGGCTCCTACGATTGAATTGGAAAGTAACAAGATATGGTTAGCTTCGTAATGGCAAGGGCTACAAAGCAAACAACTTTCTCAATTACAACATCATCCAATTCAAGCTAGAAAACGTCAATTTTACCTTTGAAAGCAAAATCCACAAAAAACTTCAAATTTTTGATTCGGGCTCCACCGATTGAATTAGAAAGCAACAAGGTATGGTTATCTTCGTGATGGCAAGGACTACAAAGCAAACAACTTTCTCAATTACAACATCATCCAATTCAAGCTAGAAAACGTCAACTTTACCTTTGAAAACAAAATCCACAAAAAACTTCAAATTTTTGATTCGGGCTCCTCCGATTGAATTAGAAAGCAACAAAGTATGGTTAGCTTCGTGATGGCAAGGGCTACAAAGCCCAGTAGGTCTCTTTGATCGATTCGAGCTCAAAATTAAAACCCCCCAATTTCTAGAGTTCTTGAGTTTTTGGTTTAGTTTTGCTTCGATTCCGGCCAAATCAATGAACAAGAGTGTTGAGGATATATTGGAGATGATAGAGGAGATCACTGTGAAGATTTTGACTCCTTGATTTCACGATTTGGTGGCCGGCCGAAACAAAACCGTCGCCAGTGAGGTCGGGGTCGTGAGAGAGAGACGGGAAGGAAGGGAGAGAAAGTGATGAGGTGAGAGGAAATAATTTCCCAAATGGTAACTAACCTTTTTTCAAAACGGGAAACCTCTTACTTATACCGGTATAATTACCGTAACGTAACTTCCCTACAAACTTTATTTAATCATAACTTCTTCATCGTAACTCTGTTTCCAATGATTTAAGTGTCCATGAATTCGTCTCTACGAGCTCTACAACTTTCATTAAGAAAATTCATCGGGCTACTCAATCCATAAGAATTTCGATTAAAGAACCTTCAGTAATTATCCATGGTAAAAACTGTTTACCACACTCGACTAAACTTAACTTGATTCGTAAAAAGTCAAAATCAGGTGCGGGTTATCACATGAACCACCTAACATAGCACTGGTTCGTTCCAGCTCAGGATTAGTTACAAATAGAAATAACTCCACATATAGTTAGTGATAAACTCCTTCGTAGTGTTAAGAGGACATAATGCAAGGACCTGCATCAAGCATAAGCCACAATCTGCAGCTCCATCGGTATCTCAACATCAAAATGACATCAACAATGATGTTGCTGCAAGAAATGAGAATTTGGTAGGCAAGTTTCTTGTTATATATGTGTGTTGGTTTGTTTGTCGTGTAATTGTTGGGACATTGACAGTGTTATGCATGTTGATGGTTTGCTTGTTATGATGTTGTTGTTTTTCTGGTTGTGTAATTGATGGTTTTGTTGTTGTGTGAAATTGTTGATTCACAGATTCAGTCATGCCCAGCTGCTGCTTCTTTTGGTGTTTCATCACAGCCACTCAACTGTTGATTACAACTCTCAACTTGAACCTGAAATTGGTTCAAGTTCTCAACCTTCACAAGATAGTAGAACAAGAGGAAGAGGTGGAGGAAGAGGCAGGGGCATGGGAAGAGGAATTTGAAGGCCATAGCTCTACAACATCGAGTGATGCACCAATTTGATGACTTTTGTATGTTTTAGTCAAATTCACATGTCCCTGACTATTTTGAACACTAGCTGAATTAGACAGGTAATCTAATTGTGTTGGTGCTTTGTGTCTTGATGGTACTTTTGCAATCTTATTCTGCACCATTTGCAGTGATGTAATGAGTTGAAATTAAAGGCAGCACACGTATTATATATAAATGTTGCTGAACTTGAAGATGTTGTAGGCAGCAAATGTAATGAACTGAAATTGGGCAGGCCATGTTGTTTTTGCTTTGAAATAGGTCTCAACTTTTTCACTTAAAATTATCAATGTTGCTACAGTAAGGCAATTAGTGCTTATGAGGGAAGGGATAAGAGCTGTGTGGTAAGCTTTAAAAGGTTCCCTCTGAATGACCACCAGCATTGTGCAAAGTAATTGATCTCGTCCAATACCATACAACATGAGCTATGACACCACAAAGGTAAAGACAGATATGGAGCAATCTTTAGTAGATGAACAGTTGCTTGAAATAAGAACAGTTTCTGCACTTGTGCAGTTGTGCATGCTATGAGATCAGCAAATATATATGTAAGCTGATAATGTATATGACAAAAGGTATGCACAAGACTTTCATCAAGTGATTCAAGTCTATCAAAGTAAATTAGAGAATAAACCAAGTAATATGGTTACCAGATTTGTTTGACAATGATTTCATTAGTTGGCAACTCAGCTATGAATATGAAGCAGCAAGGTAGATGATCGAGCCACTATCGATCATACAGTACTACACGATAGGAGGAGATAGCATATGGAGCTTGAGGTTTCTAGAGTGACAGGAGTTTAGTGTGGTACTGTGGATATGTACTGGTATGAAATTTCGAGTCACTGTTCAAACATTTTAAGCTGCATCGTGAACTGTAGTAAGTGCCTAAGTGGTCACCATTCCCTTACAGACCATATATATAGAAACACAAGTCCCACGCCTTTGAATTGCAATGTGCCTTCTGTGCCTTCATAATGGATTTTAGTTTCAAAACCATTGCTGTCATTCTTCTCTTAGTATCTGTAGGCATTTGTGCAGGTGATGATCCCTAGTGTGTGCTATGTATGATCAATATTTATGTTAATCTGGTCAAGCTTAAGTAATATATATCGATCTTATTCATTTGTTGCAGGTAGAGATGTCAAAGGGTTCAGGAATGTTGTACACCATACAAACCCATCAAGTGAGGTAAGTCAGGTAACTCGGTTCAATCACAGATCTACAGCATAAAAATTGTTCATGGTCTATGTCTCTGCAGAAGGCAGGGAAACAACTCTTAACCAAAACAGGTGTTTACAAGTTACAATGCTTCTCTCAAAAAGACCAGGGTGTGAATGTGAGATATATCAAATGGAAACTAAGATGCTTACCGGGTTGCATGGCACTTGTTCATTTTTATGTTTCCGATTTCTGCTGCTAAGTGCTAACTGTGTTATTTTTGTTTTAATAGGTGATTATGAATATGAAGATGAGAGAGCTGACAGAACTTGATACTTTTCTGGACTATGATAAGCCAATGCCAAATCCTAAGCATGAAAAAGGCAGGCCAGGTGCTGGTAATAAGTGACAAATTTTCCTTCCTTCATTTCCCTACTACTTGCCATAGGAAGAAGATCGAGTTGCTAGGTTAATGTCAAACACTATATCATAAATAAAATAGCTGGAATGTAGTAACTTCCTCCTATTTGGTAAGAGTAAAAATCATCAGATTTGTAGCCATCTACTGGCAAAGTTACCATTCAACAATGAAGTATCAGTTACTGGCTGGTACTGACAATATTTTCTAGCCAGGGACAATATAAATGGAAAAGTATGTTGAAGTGAGCAGGCTTCTGTAATGTATGAGTGTATTATCCTTATCAATTTCTTCAAAGATGATTCAGCTTTATACATGAATCATGTATAAAAAGTGAAGCTCCTCTCTTGATAAAGAATATAAATGCTTATATGTATATAATCATAGCCTCTTCGGACCTGATAATTTCTTCTGCATGTTTGTGTCATGTTTGCCGGCCTCTAATTAAACATTTTGCTTCAATATACCAACAAAATGATTGCTAATTAAGATGGTTTACGAAACTATAGTGGATCGGTTTCTGTTGTAGCATATATGTCAACTTACCATTAGCTGATGTAGTACCATCTTGTTCAAGGATAAGCTTTAAGCTTTTCCTAATCGACTCAGTAAACATGTAGGGAGAGTTTTACTATTTATAGGGCTATAGTGATGAACAAATTAGGTTGCTTATATGATAAGGGTGTAAACAGCTAAGATTGCCATTTGCCAACCACAGATTCCACTTCTCTGGGTTTAGATTTTGGGGATGATAATGGGACTCTTAAATCTTCTTCAGTGGAGCTGTCAAAGCTTAATAAGTCAAACTCTTGAGAAAGTTTATGTGCAGAAGAAATTAACTTGATAATGACCACCATTGAGAATTTCATATGCATGATGATGATGCACCACAGACTTGTACAGGCATAACATTATTCGATAAACATGTGACAAAAATAGGTACAGGGTTTTGTCAAATGACAGAGCTTGTGTGGTGGAGACAGCATTGTACACTACACATTCTGTTGGTATGTGGACATACACAGTGTGCCTCTTTGCCAATCCAAACCGACCTTGCATCATCTTTTCTTTGAAACAGTATGGTTGGTTTAAAAAAGAAGAAGTCATACATAATGTGACACAGAAATCAAATTCTTTTTTTCACTCCTCAGCTCTAACTCATGAACCAAACGAGGCCTTAACAGGTCTATACTGAATTGAGGACAATAAGTTCTCATGGGATGCATGAATATAACATTATATAGTGGAGGAACTCCAAAGGCAATGTAAAAGGGCACTTCTCTCTCTTTCTAAGTTGTTTCCAGAAAAGCTTTTGTGTTAGTGAGTAGGTCTTTGTTATAATGTCTGCCGACAACCTCCAGTTGTTGCAATCCAACATGGGATTGTGAAGAATCTTCATCATTTTACTAGTTAAACAATTTCTGTAAAAGGAACCTGTATTATCAATATGAAATGCTTAGATGTAATTGGAAGCAATTTGTTTAATAGCAACAAGATGCCAGCTCATGAACTAAATTATGATCACTCTTATCTACTGACTCATTCGCACTTCATAATGTATGTGCAACAAAAGAATCTCAGATAATAATATACACAGATATGGATAAACCAAACTAGTATCATATCTTTCAGCTAGCTTTGTATAGATGATCAAGTTCTCCAACACTAAATTCTAGCCTTCTGAAACCCACATTGTGCTCATTCAGAATGATTTGGTTCACACTTGATACACTAATCTTCTAATTTTCCAAGGAGATAACCTATAAGTGGAATGATGCCTAACATCTGAAAGTGAACCCACAACTGAGCAAAGTGTTAGGAAAGTTATATCAAAAGGGAAGTGAATTCCAAAAGACGAACAAAACCCACAAGCTAAGGAGATGCATTGTCCTACATCCATGACCACCACTCTTATGAGAGCAATGCTGCTGCTGACACATATCAAATCCTCTTAACTTTTTCATAGTTTCTGAAATTTTGGTGTCTGCAGTTGACTTTGAGGTATAGGGAATAGGATCGATGCATATGATAATGCTTGTTCACCTTATTGTGTGCGTGTTTTCACAATCATATCACAAAGCTATAGTGGTACGTCTCCTCATAGCTCTCTCTCTCTCTTTTGGCTCCATTCCTTCCCCCACTCACCACCACCATAAAAGCAGACTGTGGATTACCACTTCTCCTCCAAACACATAACACAAGAAAACCTAAAAAAATATGGTTCCTCAAGTCAAGATCTTCATCCTCCTCCTACTCATTCTCTTCGATTTTTCAGTAACCTCAGGTAACTCGGAAGTTTAAACATGCACTGCAAGGTATCTCATTGTAGGTAAAGCTAGCATGAGCTAATCGATCTATGTTTCGATTGTGTAGCTGATAATGACTACAAGGATGGTATGAGGCTAAGTTACACCACTGATCATGAGGTAAGTTTGTTTGTTCTTGAATCATCTTATCAACGATTGTTGTAGGTAATTGAGTTCTAGTTCATAATGTGTTTTGTGATTTATGCAGATCATTAAAGGGAGAAAGCTCTTGATGGAGATGGAAGTAATGATGGATTACCAGGAGCCAGTAGCAAATCCAGGGCATGAACCACATAAAGGAATTGGTGGTGGAAACAAAGGTGGAAATCCTTGAATTGAAGAATTTAAACTAGATAGCATCAAGACAGATCGAGATGTCGGTAGATCATGTGTTTCTTACGAGTCATGAGTGAGATAATTAATTAAAGTCTTTATATTTTAGGTGTGGAACTGTGAATACCATCAATGTATTCTTGGAAATCGTTCAAATACTCTAGTATTAGACTATTAGTACTATGTAGTACCTGTATATTTCTCGAAATTATATATTAACCTACAATTACAGTTGATTGCTATGTACTAATATCTGAGGGCATATTACTTCCACTAAATTTCAAGCTAACTCGATAAATTCAAGTAAACAAAAATTACTACAAATGAATATGCATGGTTGGTGTAAACTAAACATATAGTACTCGTATATAGTATCTACTGTCTTGGTATCTTATCTTAAATCACTCATCACTCTACTCTGTTGCACCAAGAACTTCTTCCTATTCTCACGACCAGCTATAAGACTTAATTTTGCACGAACAATTTAAAGGTTTCATTAATTTGGTTGTTCTGTGTACTATGATTGATTTACTATTTACTTTCACTCTTCCTTTGACGAAAATTTTTGATTACTCGTTGGTCTAGTCGGATACTATTGGGGTGAACTCTGTTGACATGGACCTGTTTTATTTTCACCGTCTAAATCGCATGACCGATAAATAATTGTCAATGTGTATTCACATTTTGCCTTGATTCACAGTAAAACCCAGTTCGCTCGAAAACTACCTAAAGATTGAAGTCTTTGCAAAACCAATAACCAGAGGAATTGAAATAAACAAGAGAATCCAGCAAGAACACTTACCAGAGATCCCAAAAAACGACGCGTCGTAAACCGCGCCACATGGCGGCTAAGTGTACTAGCATCATTGACGCGCGCGGCTCGCCACAAAAATCCAAGCTTATTGCCAGCGGTTTGTCAAAGTCAAAATCTGCAAATGACCATTTTGCCCCCCAAACCACCACCTTGTTCCTCGTTCACTCTCAACTCAGTATACAGCAGTGACATCCGATCTGCATCTCCAAAACAGGTTAAAAAAAACCTCTCCTTACTCCAAAGCTCTAATCTTTTTTCTAATTAAACCCCCATTACCTCCTCTTAATTACGTAATTAATTAAAGATGCCGGGTCTAGTCTCCGTCAAAACCCCTCCGGACTCCGCCCCGATCCGAATCTCCGTCCCGGATCCCCAGGCCCAACCGCCTCAAAGATCCTCCTCCTCCCCCGCCGCCAAAAAGCCTCCCTCCCCCTCCGCCGCCTCCCGATCCAGAGCCTCGCCGAACCGGTTCAAGTCCAAATCGCCTCATCCGGACAGTCCGAACCCGGTCCTCGCCGACGCCTCCCTCGACAACCCGGATCTCGGTCCCTTCCTCCTCAAGCTTGCTCGCGACACGATCGCTTCCGGCGAGGGACCGAACAAGGCGCTCGAGTACGCCGTACGCGCCGCCAAGTCGTTCGAGCGGTGCGCGCCCGTTGAAGGCGAGGCGAGTTTGGACCTGGTGATGAGCCTCCACGTGTTGGCGGCGATTTACTGTAGCTTGGGCCGGTTCGAGGAGGCGGTTCCGGTTCTGGACCGGGCCATTCGAGTCCCTGAAGTCGCGAGAGGTGCGGATCACGCGCTCGCATCGTTTTCGGGGCAGATGCAGCTAGGGGACACGTATTCGATGCTTGGATTAGTGGATAGGTCCATTGAGTGTTATGAGGAAGGCTTGAAGATCCAGATCGAGGCTTTGGGGGACACTGATCCCAGAGTTGGCGAGACTTGCAGGTCTGCTTTTCATTTTTTTTTCTTTCCATATTTATTTTTATTTTGGCGCGAGCGTTTTTAGTCGATGAAATTAATAAGAACTTGCGTTGTATTTGAAATTTGGCCAATTGGCATAGATTGATTTATGATGAATTGATGATTGTTGTAGTATAGAGTAGTTAGACAGCTATGGAAAAAATTTCAGACTCTGGAAACTTGAATTAAGGATGCACTTTTAGTCGAAAAATACTCGAGTTAATAATACCAATTGGCATTATGAATCAGTTGATGCAAGTGTTCTGTATTTTATGATGTGTGTTGTGTTGGTTTCATTTCGGGTTCATGTTTACAGTTGAAACTGAAGTAATTTTTATAATGCTAGAAAGACTCAAAAACCTCATTTTAAGTGAATTGGTGTTGGGGATGCAGATATTTAGCTGAGGCTCATGTTCAAGCAATGCATTTTGAAAGAGCTGAAGAGTTGTGCAAGAAAACTCTTGACATTCACCGTGCTCATAGTGAGCCAGCATCTCTCGAGGAGGCAGCTGATCGCAGGCTGATGGCCCTTATATGTGAGGCGAAGGGAGACTATGAGGCTGCACTTGAGCACCTTGTCCTTGCCAGTATGGCAATGATTGCAAATTCACAAGAAAATGAGGTTGCTGCGATCGATGTCAGCATAGGCAATGTTTACATGTCTCTTTGTCGCTTTGATGAGGCTGTCTTCTCTTATCAGAAGGCACTCACTGTGTTGAAGTCATCTAGGGGAGATAACCACCCTTCAGTTGCCTCCATTTTCGTACGCCTTGCTGACCTATATCATAAGACTGGCAAGCTCCGCGAGTCCAAATCATATTGTGAGAATGCCTTGAGGATATATGTGAAACCTGTGCCCGGAACAACAGCAGAGGAGATTTCTGGAGGGCTGACTGAAATTTCAGCTATTTATGAGTCCATGGATGAACCAGAGGAGGCACTTAAGTTATTGCAAAAGGCAATGAGTTTGTTGGAGGATAAACCTGGACAGCAGAGCACCATTGCTGGAATAGAAGCACGGATGGGAGTGATGTATTGCATGCTTGGGAGATATGAAGAAGCAAGGAGCTCTTTTGGAAGTGCTATAACGAAACTTAGAGCTAGTGGAGAGAAAAAATCACCCTTTTTTGGGGTTGTGTTGAATCAGATGGGATTGGCCTGTGTTCAGTTGTTCAAGATTGATGAGGCTGCTGAGTTGTTTGAAGAAGCGAGGAGAATATTAGAACAAGAATGTGGTCCATGTCATCAAGATACTCTAGGAGTATATAGCAATCTTGCAGCAACCTATGATGCTATGGGAAGGTAATATATTCAGGTTTCTGTTTGTATTCTGGCTTTGCGTTCTTTTACTCTTATGTGCTTGAACTCTGTCAAAACCATTAATTCTTTGAAATCTTTTCATTAGTGTACTATCATTATCCCCATGCATAATCTTTTCAAGTGATTTTGATAACATCATGGTCAGGATTGTGTCTTGCTCCCAGAATGTCCTAAAAATTGGTCCAAATATATTGCCAAGCACCCTACATGCTCAATGAAGACAAATTTTATAGAGATAAGTAGTTACCATACCTGAATGAGCTTTCATTGACTAGCCCTGTGATGCCTGCTTACTGGGTTCACATTATTTGCATGAGTAGGCACTCGAATTAATGCACATATTATTCTCCAGAATATTCAAAGTCTTGCACAAATTATTATTGTTCCATTTCAGAGTTGAAGACGCGATTGAAATTTTGGAATATGTGCTTAAATTGCGAGAAGAAAAGCTTGGAATTGCAAATCCTGATTTTGAAGATGAGAAGAGAAGGCTTTCTGAGCTTCTGAAAGAGGCAGGGAGGACGCGAGACAAGAAAGCCAAGTCATTGGAAAACCTCATTGATCCAAACTCGAAGAAGACCACGAAGAAAGAAGGAACAAGGAGGTGGGCTAGCCTGGGTTTCAGACTTTGAAGGGGGACAAAAAAACAGAGAAAAATTTACTCCAAAATGAACGCAGAAAAAAAGATCTTCGCTTCTGTTCTGATATCATACACGTGCACATTCTTGTAACATAGAAGATCATGTACAGGGATTGAATTTTACACTTGGTGAGCTTTTCTGTTTCTTTGGTTCTGATTCACAATTTCTTTTGTTCTTTGATAATGTTATATTGAATGTCTGCATTTGGGCTTGAAGCTGTTCACTGAAAAGGAAAATATGCATTTGAGTGAATAAAATTCACATGGATGCATGTTTTCACTTGCATTGTCTTGTTCATTTCTACACCCAATTGAATGTTATCTGTGAAGAACATATTGTGCCCCAACTGGATATATAAAACTACATCATATCAGACATATTATTGAACCAAGCAAGAACATCACTGTGAAATTCTTTCATATTCCAAAACCTTTAGCATACAAAGTTGTAATATTCCGAAATCTAATATACAAAACAACCACAAGCAGCAGAATTGAAATATTCCAAAGCAACAGAAATGAAAATATCCCAGTGATGGGCATACATATATTATAGGCTGCTGCTTTAGGCATATAATTAGCTCAAATCATCCTAGTTTGCCTCAAGATAACCTTAATTCAAACCACATCGCTGTTAATGCTTTAGTTTACTTTCTGCAGAGCAAATTAATGCTACCGTCTCAATTACCTTACGAATCTGGGTTCTTATATTTGAGCTGAATCATATTCTCTGCTCTTAATTTATAGTTGACAAGAAATAAAATGCCTGTGCAGTATTAGTTGTCTGGGTCAAGTAATTATGCAGGTTCTGCAGATAATGCAGGTATATATGGCTTGTAATGGGAGTTCATGGCAAACAAACCAAAGTGAGGAGTTTGAGTGGAGAATAAATAAAGAGGAATAAAGAATGCAGGGTTTTCAATTGATTAGTAGAGCTTTGAATAATATGAATAGGTAAGAATAGATCAGTCTAGCCTTGACATGAAATTGGTGCATATCAAGTTAGAATATATCAATAATGAATAAGCGTTTATATTTATTAGGCACACAATTGACTTGTAAGAATAAACACCAATCACAACTTTAAAAATAAATAATAAATAAAAAATAAAAAACACCAATCGCAAATCGCAAATGACTGAAGGAAAATGAGACTCGTTCTTTTTTAACTTTTTAGTTTTTGGAATTTTCAATTAATTTATTCCATTACAAATAAGTTTAACATCCGAATTAAGTTAGAGTCGAGTGAGTTAACACCCTCTACTTTTTGATACAAGTATGTACTTTATCCGTCTCAAATTGGTCATGAAGAGACTGCTTTGACTCCTTTGAGCTCACAAAATGTCAAGGTTGGGTTCTCGACTTGTTGTATGCAAGGAGGGAAATGACAAATCGAAGAAGCCAAACCCTAGCTATTCTATTCGATGTACGTAGAAGAACTAAGAAGTAGATGATGAAAATGAATGTGAAAGGACGACTAGTGACGATTTAGTTGAATATCAAGAAAAGTTGCGTAGTTTTATAACAAACAAAGGCAGAGCATCCAGCCATCCTGGCCAGAAAGTACAAAGAAGATGGAAATCTCTCTTTTATCTAGCTATGGCTACGTCGACTTGAAATATCACCAAGATGTTCTTGGAGATCTACGGTTCTGTATCTAGTCGTGTCACATCTCTTGCCTTCTTCATGTAAGTCCAAACTCAATCATCGACTATAAGGCGGAAAGAATTAGTTCATGTTAGTCTTTATCAGAATATGATTCATCACAGGCGCACAGATACATCACTCCACACAAGAAGAAAAAAATAGAATAAGCAAGTAGTTATCATATCGTGCACAATATCACACCGGCCCGCCCCCTTCTCTTGTATATAGAGTTGTTAAGCTTCACTACCAAAGAATTTGATCACTTGGTCCTGTGCATTGGAAAGAGACTCGAAACTCCTACACCACTAGTCTGTGTCGATCTCTAGGTTAATTTGTTGTAGAGCAACCATTGGTTCTGGGATAATGGTCGATGATCGAGCAGGTTTGCATGTTGGGGGTGTATGTGGCTAAATCTCCCTTTGAGACCCAAAGGCGCATAATGTTCTTTCCCATTTTCTTGTTTGGAATCTAAGGAGAAATAGTGACCCTATCAAAATTGGCCAGCTCCAACTTTCTCCACAGCGATTTTGACTTGAGGACGGACTGTCAAAATGAGTCATGACTGTCATGTCGACCATATACGTACAGCATAGTCTTTCCAATTTCCCAGTCCCAATTCCCTTTTAAGAATATAGTTTCTCTCTTCGAATTCGATTGATGGAACATGGATGTATATATATTAACATCCAAAAATTAATAATATATCGGATTACCAAGTAAGGTCGATTTCCATGCAAACGTAACAATGAGGAAAAGAGTGTCATGTTCTTAGCTAATAATTGATCGACAATGTGTTTGCATGGAGGAGTAAATTGCCAAGTATATGATGAAATTAAGGATATGCGCCACCTTTCTATTCTTCTCTTTTGATTATATTTGACAAATTACAAACTAAGTAACAAGATTAAGGTACATTTCTTGGAAGAAGAAAAAAGTCACTAGCTCGTACGTTTGATCTCGATCAATCCACTAAAATAATAGATTGAAGCATCAAAAATTAACATGTTTTACTGCAACTTGCACATTATTCATGAAAATGATGCTCTATAAATGGAGCTTTACTCAGTGGAATTACAAAGAATGAATTATATGTAACCTAATTGCAAGTTGTGAATAAATGGGTTAATACTATGTTTCTTATATAAAGAAGCATGGAGAAAAGAGGGTGTTTATGGAGATCGAGCACTAAAAGTCATAAAGTTTATGAATCAAACTCGGACTGATCGATATATATGGATATCAATTATAAGCATGAATCGTACCGTATCCAACCCGCCGGCCATTTCACCATTCCGAGGCTTTGTCTACATGTAAAGGAATTTTATATATATATGATAATATGAATATGAAATTAAGAATCGAAATTCATTATATATATATATATATATAACATTTCAGATCAAGAAATTCTGCCTTTAGAATATTATGCATGCATTATAGATATGCCAGAGTCTCATAAAATAATCTCTGCAACTTCTATATTTCCAACACGTAGCTCAGCATAATTTGGATTGATTTGAAAAACAGAATCGTATAAATGCAGAAAAAGCAATAGCAAAAATCAGTCGAGACTTAACAGATAATTCTTAGGTATATATTCAAGGGTATGACAATTTTAATTTATCATTTGAGAATAAATTTGGTGGTTATTATGATAATTTGAATTATTATTTGTGTTATTTAGTCGTATTTGAGATAATTACTTAATTTAATTAGAAACTCAGTTACAACTTTTGAACATATTGTTTTGAAAGTTGTAAGTAAATTTAATTTAATTAGTTGTAAATATCATAAATAAATAAAATAATCATAAAAATATGTGATTATTGTAGTAATATTTGTCATAAATATTATAAATTTATGTTCAAATATATTATAATTTTAGTCCTCAAGTGGTAAATAAGAGTATAACATACCCTTAGATACCCAAGAAGGTCCCGAGACTTAGCTAGGTCTTTAGGCTCAACATTAGAATTAGAAGAAAAAAAATCTGATACAGACCAATAAAAACCTCTAAAACAAATGGAAATAAGATCATACCCATTATTCTAGTTTGTCTCTCTTCCTTGTGCATTTGAATTTAAATTCCTGTTAACTTGAGCTTTTTCGATGCCCATATATTCTTCTTCTTTGAAAAATGTAGTTTGATAAAATTAGATGAACATGTAATGTTCATCAAACTCATAAGACTATGTGTGACATCCTAATTTAACTCATTTGAGAGTATTTATACCTACAATAAGACTTTTTAAACATCCAAAGATGAATAGCTAGATCACTTTTTAAGTATCCGATTCTTGTATGCGGATCAACCTCTTTTGGCTTGAGTTATGCATTGTCGTCGAGTTAGGAACTTGTCATTAATATACTTATTACTCGATCATTTTTCCACAAGACATTTTGAGAGAGATGTTTTGTCCACTACACTTTTGTTTTTCATACTTGAGAATAATTGAAAGTAGTATTGAGACAAAATCTACATGGTTTTGTTTGGATATGTAAGATAAAAATGATAAGCCTCCATCAATATATATACGAATGGATAGATTTTTAATTGACTTAATTCCCTTCGGAATGTGTAATTGCTTGAGTAGCATATTAGAGCATTCGCACTCGTTGCTCTAGCAATTGTTAGAGCAAGTGTTCCAAATTGTTCAAGCAAACCAAATCCCTATTTTGTAAGAGCAAATCAAATTTTGGATACACTCATATAATAAATGCAAGAATAATTTTAATTCGATCATCATGTTGTAAAATATTATTATATTAAATTATTTATCGATAAAATTTATTACTAATAATAATGTAACACGTGCCGTTATCGATTAAATAAATATACACGATTTGTCGTAAACACGAACTTTTAAAATCAACTATTTTTCATAAATGAATACGACTACGTACATTTTATTCATGAGAGTTATAGAGTATTTTATTGCGAACTCGTAAGATTTTTTTGTATAATTTTTTGGATTCTTGAATTATTTATTATGATTTGTAGATGTTTTTATATAAATTTTAGTTTATTAAAAATAGTCATTTTTGTTTAAATCTGGACCGTTGGATCAAAATTCGAAATCAAAATCAAAGGACCAGATCGATTGGCCTGTTGGAAGTTAAAAATCCTAACCGGGCTGCCACGCGCCGCTCTCCCATTCGCTCGTTAAAATTATTTTTTAATTACTACACGCGCCGAACAAAAGAAGAAAAAAACAGATCGCAGCCTGATGTCACCCATGTGCAGTGGGCTCCGCCAGGCGCTATAGCAAATGGCCAAGCATAATTTGCTCGAGCTTTTATTTGCTCAAGCATTTCCCCGGCCAATTTCATCGCTACGTCTCTCCTCCAATTTTGCTCGAACGTTTTCCGGTCAGCCCCACGCTTTTCTCAAGCAAAATGCGCGCAAGCAGGTGCAGATGCTCTTAGGATGATTTAGTAGGTGTTTCTTCTATGTGCCTTCTTCTATAGTATTTATTATATTATATACAAGAAGCTTCGAGTGACCAATAATTCATTGTTAACATGTTCTTCTATTTTTATGTAAACTTTCACTTCAAAATTCGTCCTAAATTCGATGTATATATATATATATATCTACGTTCAATTTTTATTAGAGATTTTTTTTATAGATAGTTCATCAAGAAAATTACGAATATTTTTGCTATTAGTTTCATACGGCCGAGTGGTTGGATCACCATTTTTAGAGATTCCTTTATAGGAGTTTCTAGTTTTTATACAAATTTTGATGCGTGAAAAGAAGTAATCCATTGCATATATAAGCACACATTTTTTGACTTTTGAACTAACTTTGATGTTAAATTGTTAATTAAGGAGAAAATATCCTTGAGAAGATAGAAGATTCCATGCCTAAAAAGAGCAAAGATATATAGCCCTCTACTAAATGCATGATCAAACTTCACATTCTAAATGTGACCCAGATCACTGCTTGTCATTTGCTTCACCAACTGATCACCAACTATTATGAACCTCTATTAACTTTCTTCTTAGCTCTCTCACATGAAAGCTAATTAGTAAATTTGAATTGTGGATAAATTGGAAATAAATCCAGGACCATAAGTTTCAGTTTTCACCCACCACAAGAAAAGTAAGAAATGATCCACTAAATAAGCCAAGTTATAAATCAAAACGACCAAAGTAATGATGCAATCCACATTCTTAAGGAAAATGCACTAAAAATTCGTAGCCATTGATGTATGACTGCATAATTAAAGAGAATTAACAGTTGAAACCATGGATTTCAACACTAAAATAAATTAACCAATGGATTTTAGAAGTGTAAAAAGACTAAAAACAATGCAGATACCACGTCCAAGTGGTCCAACAACCGAACTGGGATTCTGAGTGGGGAATGATGCAGTAATGCCCCAATGGTTCATTTTTTCCTACAACTAATCCGAGTAATAAGTAATATTGCATTGGGAAGGAAATAATTAGTATCAGGATTTGCAATAATTAATCCATCACTTTCTTCTGAGAGAGTCCACAGTAAGAGAGTTAGAGAGAAAGTGAGAGTTCTGAGAATCTTGAAGGTACGGGGCCGGTGCCAACACAGATAGCTAGGCTACCTCTCTCTCTTTCTCTTTCACATATCCGAATTGATATTCGATCTTTTCCCCTGTGGTTGTAGCTGTTAGTACGTTCCTTCCCTATATATATATACAAGTACGTTTCACTTGATGACCACCACCCCCTCAAATACATGCCATGCAAATGACCTAACAACAACAACAGCAGCAGCTAATTAGTCTATGCAATCTGTCCAAACTAGTACGTTTCGATTTCAGAGACACACAACTCACACCGAACGTACACCCAGTCCTATCCTCCTCACATTAATCTCCTTGCTTCCTCTTCCTCCTTCTTAAAGTTCTCACACCTTGCCTCTCTCTCCTCTCTCTCTCTCTCTCTCTCGATTCCCTAGCTTGACCATATCCTTATCTTCATCTTCGTTTCGATCCGTTTCTTCGATATCATCAAAACCATGGTTTCTGCAGATACTGCTCGGACAGTGGTCGGTATTATAGGTATGGCATGGTTTACAGTTCTTATCCCTGTAATTATTCTTGTCAGATTAGATATATCTATATTTTAAGGAAATTAAGGGGTTTTTTTTAAGTTTTCATTCTCTGTATGTATTTAGATCTGATTGATTTCTGTTGTTTCTGGAAATGAAATTTTTGTTTACATTTCTTTTACAGGAAACGTCATCTCACTCTTTCTGTTCTTGTCACCAGTGTAAGCATGCTTTTCCTCTCTACCACTCTTTCCTTAATTGCCACTTTTCATTTTTGAGAGAGCAAACCCTCAATTGACACTTATACGTGTATCACCTTAGAAAGAAAAAAACGAACAATGATTCACGGTAAGGTACTATTTTCTTTTCGGTTGAGATACATGATCTTTTCTTCGCAAGCAAACTACACATAAATGAAGACTAGTCATTGCACACATGCTATGCTATGCATGTGCATCATATTTTGTTATAAAATTTTACTTGACATAAAATCTTAAGCTCTCGATGAGGATTGGATTGCTCACTTATTTTTTGTCCGCATGTCTACCAATGCCATTACTTGAATTGTTCTGAAGTTTACATATCGGATTTATCATTATTTCATAGTTAAGGTGGTATTTATGAGTAAGGTAAAGAATTTGAAACAAAAAGGCATGGACATATCCATGCATGTTTATCCTTGTTAAATTAGCTAGAAAGGCATTAAGCTTTTGACTAAAGTATCTTAATTTGCCATTTCTTATAGTTGTAAGGCAATTTTACTGATATGTATGTAGATTATGTACCAATGTGTGGAAGATTGATTGGAATTCATCTAACCAAAGAGCTAGCTGGCACTTTTACCTTTAATAATGAAGGTTACCTTATTTGGAGACTACAACCGGATATTTTTGCCATCACAGGATTGCTATTTACTAAAGAGTTGTTTTACTTTATGTTTGTCAAAACTTAACAATGGTAAATTTTGGTGCAGGCCAACTTTTGTGAAAATATGGAAGAAAGGGTCTGTGGAGCAGTACTCTCCGATTCCATACCTTGCAACCCTAGTGAACTGCATGGTCTGGACCTTGTACGGGTTACCCATCGTGCACCCGGATAGTACTCTTGTCTGGACCATAAACGGGACGGGTACCATCATCGAGGTCGTCTACATCATTCTCTTCTTCATATATTCCGACAAGAAGAAGAGGATCTTGGTGGTTGTGGTGGTGCTTGTGGAGATCGTTTTCATTGGCGTTCTTGCTCTTCTGGTCATCAGTTTGGTCAACACACACAAAGAACGGTCCTTGATTGTGGGCATCATATCGATCGCCTTCAACATCATGATGTATGCTTCACCATTGACGGTCATGGTAATTATTCATCACCTAAAATCTAAGTTACTGCATTTCATTTGCACGTGTTACATGCAGGAGTTTCAGTCACCAACAGGCAAGAGTATACGATTAAACATGTGAATAACTGTTTAAATGAGGGTGATTTATATTTAGTCGGACAACATAACATGTGTTAGATTCTCAATTCTCAAACGACATAACAGGAGCGTTGATCATATGCCACTTCACAAGTATGCTTAATTAGACAGCTCAATAGTAGCTAGATCGCTCATTCTCACTCTCTTGTCATCTATATGCTTATTTCTATTTACTCTACTGTGACAGAAATTGGTGATCACGACAAAAAGTGTGGAATACATGCCATTTTTCCTCTCCTTCGCTTCCTTTGCAAATGGTCTTGCTTGGACTGCATATGCTCTCATCCGTTTTGACCCCTTCATCACTGTAATGATCTCAAGCTCATACTAAAACTTTAATCTCGATCTTCAGTCATTGATAATGTATATGCATGCTAAACTGTGGTTTGATTAATATGGTCCCAGATTCCTAATGGGTTGGGCACAATTTTTGGGTTAGCTCAGCTGATTCTGTATGCCACATACTACAAATCCACTCAACGACAGATAGCAGAAAGGAAAGGCAGGGAGGTGAACTTGTCAGAGGTGACCATAGATGATGATCCCAAAAACATAGTCGGCCGCACTAGTCAAAATGGCCATGCTCCTCCCGGAAAACATACAACGTGATCAGCTCTGCCATCTCTGGACTTTTCTAATTATAATCGAGTCTTCTTTATTGTTCTTTTCTTTCTTTTCGATTCCCTGCAATCATCGGAGGACGATGGAGTCGTGTTACATGTGTTGTATTAGATGATCGTATTACGGGGTCACGGCCTTTGCCTTGGGGCGAGATGTACACATCTATACTAGATGGATGTGTACGCTTTGTGTTACCTTTGTGAGATCGAGATGTGATTTACGATCGATGTGATCACTAAATGTAGTTGAATGGTATAAATTCAAGGTCTGATATTTCACCCTAGTGGCATGCATGCCTGCATGCTGGCCTACTACAAAGAGGTGACTTTGTACTAATTAATTAATGTCGACCAGAGGCACAAGCTAGCCTTTACAAATTTGCAGCTACTTAATTGCATTCAAATGCACGAGTGTGACCATAACATTTGATTCTATTCAGCAATACACAAGCCTACTACGATATACTGCTCAAATATCTTCTCCTTCTTCTTCTTCCTTAGTTGCAGAATGAAGAAATCTAGCTCATTGATTTTGGCATCCGAGTATTATTCTAGCTAGCTAGTTCATACCTGTGTAGGCAAAAGAAAATTAATCAGTTTTGACTTGATCGACTACGTTATGTTACGTGTTCTCCTGGCATTTTCAGCATTCCCATAACCCTAGTCAACTGCATGGTCTGGAATCTGGACCTTATTTATCCAGGCACCACACACTCGTGTACACCGGCCATAAACAGGTCGGCATTAATGCATTATATATTTTTTCATCTACTCTTATAACAAAAGGAAGCTAGCTAGCTAGCTGATCATGGTGTTTGGGGATACGTACGTGCTTATCGTGGATATCGTTTTCATTTGTGTCCTAGGCTTTTTTGGTTCTCACGTACATTGGTCCATACTGATCACACCAATTGGTCCATCATAGTTGGCATCACAGCCACGGCGACGTATAGCTTCACCGTTCATGGTCATCAACTTATCACTTTAAAAGAGCATCCTAATTTATGAAGACAAGAAAATTAGCATTATTCTTTTGGTTTGGCTAGGCATGTATTCTTGTGTTATGACAGAAGATGGCGATCACAACAATAAGTGTGTATCGAGGGATCGAGTACATGCCTTAATTTCTTCCGCTCGTTGGCTTCGTTTGCTAATGGTCTGACCTGAATTGCATATGCTCTCATCCGTTTTGACCTCAACATCATTGTAATGATCTCAAACTCACAGTAGCTCGATCTAGTCCAACAATAAATGATTTCATCCACCTTAGTTGACGTCGTTGGTTCCAACGATGAAACCCTCAAAGTGAGCCATCAGTGATCACTTGTATGTAGATTGGTCAGACTCAAAGATAGATAGTCAATGTGTCCGGAGCAGTTTCTTGTTTATGAATGATGAAGTGATGAACCCAAGAAAGATAAGCACCGGAGTCGGAACCACCATGCTGCGATGGCGCTACCGGCAGAGTACATAAGAGGACTTCATTTGAGAACAATGTACTTGGTAAACCATATGTGTCACTCTTACGAACATAAGAAATGTGATCTTCAACATCGATCATCATCGGTGAACATAGTGAAACAGTAAGAACAAGCCTTACAATTTGCAGCTATGAAATACATGGTGATCCAATGAGAGCTATGACACTTCGTTCCGAACTAGCAGGCCCAAAACTTGAATACTACAGTTGTTTTTTTTTTAAATAAGACTACTACAGTTTTTAGTATCTCACAATTTTCTTCCTTAAAATTCAGTCTCTCTTGATAATTGATATAAAGTTCCGGCGACTGATCAAAAAAGATGAACACTATAAACAAATGTAGGAATCACTGTTCATTGGACACGACTTTGCCATACATTTTTTAAGGTAAAGGAACAAAACAATCTGATGAAAATGAGGCACTGAGTGAACATTATATTGATACTCTGATTTCTAGAATGCAGTCAACTCCTTTCTAATATAAAAAGCAAAGCAAAGCTCTATCAAACAATACCTTCTACACCTCCACTTGCTAAGCAACACATAAAAAATGATGTTAATAACTAATTAACCATATCTACAATTCAAACCTCATTCTTCAGTGCTCTCGCAAGAACTTCCAAGATGGGGCAGTAAGTCATGAACAGAGAGTCTGATCATATTGCTCCCTGATGTTCTGCAAATTTCCATGCACTCCTGCAGGTCTGCATCGCAAGCTATCAGAACCCACTCGAGGTCATCGTCCATATACTTCACATCAAATGTGCCCACTTCCAACTTTAATCTTTTTGCCACTTCCTCTTTCAACTCAACGATACAAGAACTCAGAGAGATCCGAAACCTTATAATATCATCTTTATATGTTGCCTTTACGGTTACACTCCTCATTTCCTGATTAGATACCGTTTGGGGCCTGGCGTAAGCAACAGTAGGCACGGATTGCTTCGGAGATGAATTAGGACACGGGGGGTTTGTCCAAAAAGCTTCTGGTACTTGCTTGTCCACAGTTAAGTCCGCAAAAGGACACAGATTTCTCAAGTCTTTTGAACTTCCAGCATCCTCTAGTCGCATTCCTCTAGATGATTTGTCAGGTTCTGTCATGAGGAGAGCATCTGGTATCGAGTAAGGAACTGGAATGTATAAGTCCTCTGGTGGTCGAAATGCTGATTCAGGGGAGCGATCTGCTTCAATGAATTGCTCATGGGAGGAAGAAACAAAGGGGTCCTTTACCATAGTAGTTCCATTTGGAGGACTACCTTGGCATGAACCATGTGAAGTTGGGGTACCAGTACTCGCTTCCCTTGATCCACTACCTGTTTTGGATGAGTTTGACCCTTTACCAATATGTAGCAAGTCGTCTTCTACTCCAGTCTGCCCCTCTCTTCCTGGTGTACTAGTGCTGGGTGAGTCTTTCTTTTCGCCATTAGCTTCATAGGGTTGAGAAATTGTATAGGGACAAGAAATGGTGCCAACACCACCATTAAGTTGACTTGGTGTAAGAGGATTCAACCCAAATGCTCCTTCACCACCTTGGACAGATTCGATTACAAGCTTCAGCTTACTGAGAGAACGGTTGACTTTGTTGATCTTGCGAGATGGCCAACGGGAGATTCCATGCTGCCTACAAATGCGCTTCATTGTGGTGGGGCAAACTGCATAACAAGAATTATAGATCAGTATTTTCCAATTAGTACTGCATATACACGATCTTGATTTGTGTAAAGAATTTTAGCATTTGTTGAAAAGTTGTCAATTATAAAGTAATACCTCCAAGGCTCTTTGCAGCATCTTTAAGACTTCCCGCAAAGTATTGTTGAAGGACCTCTAGACTAATTGACTTCTCAGTTTTCCCACGCTTCCTCTCAGATGTCTTTTTTACGTCTTTATTCTCAGGAACAAAGATATTGTTTTTTCCACCCTTGTGACTAGCATCTCTCTCATCATTTATAGCATCAATGTCCACCATTAACTGTGGTTTTGCTGAATTTAGGTGCACCATCCCTTCTCTGTTGGCCAAGGAGGGCCACCTTGGTGTTTCCACGGAACGGGGTATCCGTATGCATTCAAATCTCGAATCAAGTCCCTCATTTACTGAAGCTTGAATGATTTCAACTATTCCATCTTCTGCCAGTCCAACTCCTGAAGCTACTTTGAGAGTCTGACAATGATCTTTCACTATTGCTAATATGGAGCCCAACAAAGTGTGTTGTTCACAACTGTCTTTGATACTGGGTGGCAGAAAAAATTCGAGAATGTAATCATCACATCCAGTATGAGCGCTCTGTAAGCAGATTGCAAATGAGCTGGCCAAGGAAAACATGCGCGCGTAGTGTACTAAAGGATATTCAGTCTTGCGGAACTGACTGATGTCTCTGCAGAAGCATGCATTGCGGGAAAGAAATGCCCTCCCAGCAACCCCTTGACCCTTTTGTAAGTGATGCTCTACACAGGCCTCTCGAAAACCCCACATGTGAGCATCTACGATGTAGACTGCCACATCAGTAGTGGACATGCAGACCTGTTCCATGCAACTGCCATCAAAGCTCATGCAGCTCTTCTTCACGCCGCCACCATCAGCCAAAACATTGCGATGCATGCATGGAACCCACGTCTGAGCCAGTGGTAATTTGTGAGTTTCACATACCACTGTCAGTATCTCCAAGATTTCAGTTAATGCATTTTGGCGACCTTCATTGCGTATCTGGATCTGGTTACAAGAATTGCCAAGCATATATCTGTGAGATGGAGAAGGAAGAAATTGAAAGAAATCCATATTTATTTACTTGGTTTCAAAAAGAACACCAACTTAGCCACACATGACTATTTCAGGCTTGCAACTCACCTGCGTGCTAGTATTATCCAATATCTCTGAACTTTTCAAACTCACTGCCTGCAGCGGACATAAAATTACGTCAATTAACTGATAAATCTAATGATGTTGGACATTAAAACTAATTACTGCATTGGTCTACACTGTATACATTACCAACTTATCGTCTCATACTAACTAAGTACATCGAGTCTGTTTTAAATATAAACCATCACCCATATGATAAGAGAAAGTAAACTAACCTCAAGTGCTTTGCAAATTTTATCAACCTCAGGAGCATAGTTGATCTTGGAAGAAGTCATTATAAGCTCAATTACACCAATACACGAGCGTCCAGATGGTTCAAATACGGGCAAAGCTAAAGTTCCTTGAACATTATAATGCTGAGCATGATCAAGCCGTGGATACTCTTTGTGGGAGTAGTACTGAACATTTGGAGTCCACTCGGGCAACTTCTGCTGGAAAACACGGCCAGGAAGGCCGAGCACTCCGTCATTCTCCCCATCCACAGAAAACATGTACATCAGCGAAACCATCCTATACTGATGAAGTCCGTCGTGTGGATCAAGTACAAAGGGTTGCCCTGAAGTTGTGAGCACATACCCACTTCCACTCTTCACCGGTGCCCAAACCTGAGCTAGAACATGCTGGTCACTCGATTCCTTGAGATACCGAAGTGCTTGAGTAATTCTCTCTTTAATTAGAAAATAACCATCCGGATGTGGGTCAAGTCCCAAAAACGGGGATGGAATCATTCTATTGTCCTCATTCTCTCTTGGCTTCTCCGCTACTGGTTTAGTATCTGTATGTAAACAGTCCAAATCCAAAATGAGTAAACCTCGTGATTCCACTCAAAAACTGAAAAACCCAAACAAAACAATTCGCCAGGTCGGCACAAAGCAAGCCACCAACATGTGTTTCTAAATTCTCATATGACCTTGAAATCTCAAATCTTTTTGTTTCCTCCATTAAAAAAGCACGGAACCTCAAAATCCTAAGATAAATTCTGAATCTTTAGCCTTAAAAGTCTTTATTGTTTGATTTCAGCAAAAGAAACAATCGTATCTCCAATTATAGCTCCTCCTAATCCAGACAAATCATCTTCCTATAATTAGAAACCTTTACGCTAAAGCAATTGTTCAGCTGAATTATCCAAATTGAGTATTGACCAAAAAAGAAAGACAAAGAGGAGCTGAATTATCCATAAAGTTTGCAACCTTTTTTTTGGGTTCACTTTGCCACATCTTATAAAAAAACCTGAAAACGAAATCTAAATACACAAACTTGAGCAACAATCAAAATCCAAGCAACACAATTCTCAAAAACCAATCGGAACCCACAAAAGCCCAGCTCAAACTGGGCCGAACCCATGAGCCCTCTTTCAAAACTCACCGGAGACGACGAACTGCGGAGGAGGGGCGGCGTCGGGAAGAGCATGGGACCCACCACCACCATCGTTGACGTCGGCAAATGCCCAGAGAGGAGAAGCCGGGTGGTCGGAGGCGGCGGAGAAGAGAAACGAGGAAGTCGGATTAGGAAGGAACTGGATCTGATCCAACGGCCAGGAGACGTCGAGATCAAAGTCCATAAGGGAAGAGGAGTCCAAGTGATGCTGAAGAAACAGCTTTGACTTGGAGGAGGAGTTGTTATTGGAGAGCGGGAAAATGGCGGGAGGAGTTGAGTCGTCTTCGGGGTCGGACATGGTAACGGAATCGCGGAAGAGTCGCCGAGATTTTGGGAAGGAGGAGGAGATAGTGAGATGGGAGGAAGAAGAGGAAGAAGATGGAGATGGAGAGGAATCGTGGGAATGGTAAGAGTAAAATGTTGTGGGGGGAGTTTGATTCCATGGAATCCATATTAGTTGTTTTTTTACAAGTTGGGGGGGCTGAGAGTGAGTGCTCGTATTGGGATAAAATATACGGGGAAAGAACAGATCGAGGGGAAATGATACGCTGTTGTTGTTGGCGTTGGCAATAACACCGTCGACATAGGATCTTAAAGCTACTACTTTACTATTTATTTTTTTCAATTTTGAGTTTTTGACCAAAACTAGATACTGAATGAGATAAATAATTGTTCAAAGGTCACCTGCTAGAACGTTCGATGCGCCAAGATATCGTATAATACAAAAAGGAAAACCACACTTGGAAGGTTTTGTCAATTTTTTCTTTTGAGGCGCACATAAAAATATATTCAAGTTGATAAGTTATGAAAGAGAACATCGATTTTTGGTATGATAGAAAAATTCTTTTAGACAATGTATACTATACTATACTCACAACAGCAATATCACGTTACATAAATAAACGTGTTAATTACTGGAAAAAATTCGAGTCTCACATTCTATATAGTTATGCACCTCAAATCAAAGCAGCTCCTGCCACTCTTCAGCTGTCTTCTCAACGACTGGATGGATCACTAACTTCTTTTGTGGAGACTCATATTTAGACACCCGAGTTCCAGTTATTTTGTTGTTGTCGGCTCCCGGTGGTGGGGTCTCCTCCCGAGTCCCTTTTTTTTCACTGAGCAGAAAGGGGACGGTCAGTTGCGATCCTTCGGGCCCAAGAAACAATGCCCCATATGAGCGTCGCCCACTACATTCAGCAAGCGGCAACGCTCCATCCGGGTGCACCACGGCAGTGGTCTGCGGAGATGATCCAACTGTCTGCAACGCCGCTCCTTTCTTGCGTCGTGCAATCATGATAATGAGTTTTTGGGCCTTAAGAGTGAGCCATATAGCCTTTTGGGCCACAACACTCCCTCCAGCTGAGTCTGACGCTAGTACACTATATGTACTTATAGCCTGAGAAAAAATAAAAGATGTCAGTGGGTCCCTCTCAAAAAGAGGGTTCCCCTACATGTCCCCTACATGTAAGACATGTGTCCCATACTAAGACCTTGCGCCTCCTGCATACCCTCCCATACCTTGCGCCTTCCAGAGTCGGTGACCGTTCCGCCTTCTTCGCTGACTCTGGAAGCTGCGCCGCCTTGGTGACCGTCAGACTTTCTTCAAATCCCAGAGGTGGCTTTGCGACCCGAGCCGCCTCCCTCTCCTCCCGCATCTCCTTTCGTGCACGTTGCACAATACACTCATTACTTCCATGCACAAATAATCCACACAAGGCACAAAACCCTTTCACATTTGGGTATTAAAAACTCACTGACAGCACACAGTTTGAGGCAAATCGGATCTTCCTCCGCACCACCAGATCCCAACGAAGATCCACCTGCACCTTGATCTTCATCACGCCGTTGGAGAGTAAGGCAGGGTCATGCCGAATATATTTCCTCACAAAGTTTCCAAGCTGCTCTGCCTAATCATGGTTGAGCGTCATCGCAGGAACATTGTGGACCACCATCCATGTTTGGGTCTCCGTCGCTTGAATCGTCGCAGGGTCAGAAAACTCGCTCGTCAAACTCCTCGACCACGATCGTATGACCCTTAAAAAACAAGGTTCCACGAATAGCGCGACGGAGGGCAACCAGATCACCAAAGCTACAGAAGAAGTGATCCGAGTCGTGGGGTGCAGCACCACCTGATTTGGCCAGAGTGGACCATGTCATAGCCTTGCCATGGTGGCCTTCAACAAAGGATTATGGACCTCCGGCAAAGCCACCAGGCCAAAAATTCTCGCGACACCATAGCGCATCGCCACCACATGTTCACCTCAACTGCCATCGTCAATGGGGCAAGATCGACGACTCCATATACATCATCGTCATCATCGAAGAAACCTAGCCCTGCTGCGAACAGGGCTGCAATTAGGGGTGGGACATTGGAACCGAAAACTGAAGAAAAAAAACCCTATCCAAACCGAGCCACGACTAAAAAAAACCAAAACCGAAATATTTGGTTCGGTTATGATTTTTAATTTATAAAAATTGAACCGAACCGAAAAACTGAAGTATGTATAAAAAGATATCGTTTTGGAAATTTTGTAATATATTATATAAATATATGCAAAACAAAAACCTTAAACTCCTAAAATATTAACCTCTTTATGCACAATTCTTCTCAATTTCTCTCATAGAATCTAATTAAAATGTTAGACAACTCAAAAAAAGAAATTTTGTAGACAATTTTTTAGTTATTTATTCAAAAGTTATTTTTAAGCATTATGTAAAAAACCGAAAGAAACCAAAAAAATTCGGAAAAAAAAACCGAACCGAATAATCACAGTTTTTTTTAAAAACTGAAAAACCAAACCGAACTAAACCGAAAAAAATATTTTAGTTTGGTTATGGTTTTTAGCAAAAATCGAATCAAACCGCCCGAATCCCACCTCTAGCTGCAATATCCTCCTCCTCGGCAGCCATGAAATGCCGCCGCCGGTTTTGGATATTCGGGGAGAGGAAACAAGAAAAGTTCACAATCTGGTTTAAAGATCAGAGGGTAAAAAGAAGTGATGTGAGAGATAGACTGAGGAGGCAAATCGGAGTGTAAGCGACACCGGTAGGGTTTGGGTAGAGGTCGGTTTGAAATGAAGAAAATGAAAGAGAGGGAGAGAGAGCAACACTCAACACATCAACACTAATCTTATGAATACTAAAATTTGGATGATAATATGGAGTATTAGGATTCAAACCTGGCTCGTCGGTGAATAGTTCAACACCTTGGCCATGGAGCAACCCCAATTTGTAATGAGCTATTTTTTAGAAAAAAAATTCTTCGAATAGGAAGTACTAGGATTCGAACCTGGTTCGTCAGTGAATAAGTTCAACGCTTTGACCAGCGGAGCAACCACAATGCTCGTTTGTTTGAATTTTTAAACCTTCTTATTAATCAAACATTTGAGATGTAAAATTCTTTTATCACAGAAGACGAAAACAAAAAATATTTAAAATCAAACTACCACAAAATATTTTAAATAAAATCACCCCAACTCCAAGTCTCGAACGACTCTTGTATTCTATTCTTTATAATTAAATATATTTGTGTCAAATTATTGACTCTTATAAATATTATATAATATTCAAATCATATCGTGAGAAAGAAATAAAACGGTGCTATTTTTTTAAGGGGAGAGAGAGTGATGTTTAATATGCCAACATTAAATTTTAGAATTGTTTACAAGTTTTGAGAATTTTATAGATATAGAGATTCTCTATTTTTTTTTTCTTTTCATTTTCTACAGAATACAAGATGGTTTACAAGAAATGTTGGAGCCAAGAACATGTGTTTTTCTTGTAAAATAGAGAACAATGTAATTTTAAAAAAACTGTTGGAAATGCTTTTAACGCTTACGTGACTCGTTAGCGGCTTCTCAAACTTATTTTAAACCGATAGTCTTTAAACATGCACATAACTCACATATCAAATATTCTTTTAAAGATGATTGTTAATGTGCCGATTTATAAACAAACAAATAATACAAAAAAAACAAAAAGAGTGAGTGTAATAACAACAATCTTGTCCAAAAAGAATAATTATTTTTATCTTGTAATAGATGATTTTTCTAATTTCTAAATCTCAACGGTCGTTTATTGGGATTTATAGATTTTTTTTTATATTCAATATCAACTAACTCATTGATCAACAATTGTACACATAACATTTTACCATGTAGGGCTGACAAAAGAAATATTACCTAAGTAGGACTACCTTTTTATCTGAAACTAGACTACTAGCGATAACTATTAGTCTACCTTCCATGGCATGAAGCTCATCCAATCATCTAGCGACTACCTCAAACAAACAATTTTAACTAAAAGGTAAACACTAGATAATTGGCGATATCAATCAAATGTCCATAGACAATCTCAGAACATATTCCTCAAGAATCGTCTAACTTACCACTGGAACAGGCACCTCCGATGTCTTTTCAAACAATGCCAGAACAAGATCCTCCGACTCTCTTTGCACCGTCTCCATTGTAGACAAGGCCACCTCACTTAACGAAACAGAAGTCTCCACCACAAGCTGTGCCCAGTCCCTACGTCAAGTTTCCTTGGGACTCTTTTTTTCCTCTTCGGTTTATCAACCGAAGATATATCTCCTCCATAAGAACTTTCTTCTGCTTGGTTTTAGAACCATGAAGCCTGCCTCTGCGCTTTGCTGGAGATATGATGATAACCCCATTGCCATTAGGGATACCAAGCTCCACATCATTCACCAACTTAGGCTCAAGCTCAGCTCCCATAAAAATAAAACGCTCGCCCTCATGAGCAAGCTCCTCTCCAGTCCGTCTACCCAAAATAAACGCTTGAGGTACATCTGAAATCACACGCATCGCCTCTGTCGGACGCGATGCTTCAGCCAATGTTGTTGTTGCTGCATGAATCACAACCTCCTAACTCGGAATCTATCCCATCATTTTCGGATTGTAACCTGGCACCTGAAACATGTTTGCCTTAGGCACTTGAGGTATCACTAACCTAAAATTCACACCCCTAATCCTAATTCCATTAGGAGAGAGATAGGGTTAGGGCCAGGGTTAGCAAACAAGGAACCCTATCCATGCTTCATGCCAATGCGACCTGCCTTCCCACCACCATCAAACAACGGCGAGACTACTGTCTTCGTCGTCTTCAACTCCTCTTGTTTCAAAGTCAAAAAAAAATCCCATCCTGAATCACCATGAGAAAGATACCCACAACTTCGACAAAAATCCTTGATCTTTTCATACTCCATCTCCACCTTCACTTTCACCACTCCAGCCAAGTTGAATGCCTTGGCGGTCCACAGCCTTCGGCGCATGTCGAGGACAACCCTTCGCTGGACCACCACCACATCTTTGAGAGAGCTGTTATCTGGTCGCAAGAAACGACTAAGTGAAGCTCCAATATATTCCAGCGATTCTTTGGTATGCAACCTTGGCAGGAAGGCCCTTCACATTCACCCATGTTTCCAATTCTAAGAGAGGCACAACGTAAAGATCACTCACTCCATCATAAGCAACTAAGAAAAGCATTTGATGATTCTTAACATGCCAAGGACCACCATGTAGAATCTTGTTGCACTCTTGCAAACGTTGGAGCCGAAACAGAATCCGGTCATGCTCTTGTGGGTAGATTGCCAAACGATCTCTCAGCCCCCAGATCAGCGCTAACACCGCTGAAATACCCTACACATCACTCTCTTCCTTCGTTACCAGACGACCCACCAGAAAGTGGTATCTCACTACCAACGCCACTTCACTTCCGGCTCCTAACTCCACCACTGCATCCTTCATCATTGCCAAAGCCGCAACGAATCGGGACGCCATCTCATCAGACATCTTCTTGATCACGAAAATTTACGAGAGAAAACACTCTCCACAAAAGGCGGCTAGATTTTTTTTTTGGTTTTCTAATATGATTATGGTTTCAAAATTGAATTTGGATTTCATATTTTCTTTTTCTTTTTATGTTCATTTGGCAATAATAATATTATTTTGCTTCTATCAACAATTGCGGTTTACAGAATGTGTATTGATTAACTTTGGTTTTCTTGCCAAACCAAATGGACTGATATTAAAGCAATCTTTCTTTGTTTTGATTCCAAACAAAATGGACCTAGCTAATGTTGAAGCTAGGTCCATCCCCAAGCTACATGGTAGTCATTAAACATATCCTCGTAATAACGTCATGTATAATTACAGACGTCTCTTTAGTCTAAAAATCATCTAAACTAGACGAATTAGCTAGCAAAGTGTGCAAGGTGATGAGTGCACCATTATGCAAGTAGTTTCACCAACACATAAAGTTCGGCTATATATGAGTTTAAAAAAATAGCGATCTCAATACATGCTGATTAACAATAGGACTTCAAATTTAAATTTGAATTAAAAAATCTCATAATAGTACTATACGTATTTCTTTTGGAGATAAATCTCTTAGTAGTACGTCTTTGGTTGTACGGATACATGCTCGAAGAGAATGGAAAACGCAAGAGATGATTCTTTGGAGCAATAATGCAAAATTAGTATAAAGGTAAGGTAATCCCCTCCCTCCCATAAATTAGCTCAACTAAATTTGGACCCTAAAAATAGGAAAATAGCACTAATGGTGATCGATGATCCAACTTCCCACCATATTCCGCGTCACCGGTTGTTCTTTCTTACAACAAAGTGACAAACTTTTCACATGAGGCTAATCGTTTAGTGGCCTCTCGGCCGGTCTCTTAATCTTAAACAAATATGAAGTTGTTTGCTTTCAAACAAACAATTACTACTTAATCTCTTTGAGTTAATCTTAACCCCAAATGGGTTTGATTCAGCTTTAGTTAGTGTCCGAAATATCTGAAAGTCGGTCTTCAAATGATAAAAATAGGAAGGTCACAACTCACAACAAGCAATTGATCCACTGGTTGACGTGGACATTCCCAAATCAAATTATATTGTATTCGATTTTGAATGTGATGGATCCATTAAGTGACATTAACAAATGCCAGTCTAATTGATTAGATTATATTAGTGCAAAGGAAGCATCAATAATTCAAGTATACAATTTGTGATTATGATCCGAATATGATTCCACATTCACATGTCTTCCAAATCAAAGTTAAAGTTAAAGAAATAAAATTGGGATCTTTTCTCGCAAAAAATAAATACAATTTATTTTCGAGTCCCGATTCCACGAAATTAAAAACTTCTTTAATTTATGTTTTTTTATGTTTTATGTTTTTTATGATTACTAAGCATAGTGGAAAATCATGACATGGGTATAACTGATGAACTTGTATTATATGCAAGTTTTTTTTCCTTTCTTTTTTTGTTTAAATATTTCATGTAATGGTTGTGCAAGTGTTTCCTCGAACTTACCAGAAAAGACAATATCTTGGATTACAAGAATTCACCATAAAACTATTGGTTCTAGTTGGCTTCAAGGCTAAACCCACTTGTTTCCCACCAGCTTGCGTTTGTTTTCTTATGCGAATAAAACCCAGTTGTAGCTTGTGGCCTCCTCAGTGGGAAATCGCAATCCACATAGCCAACTGGATCACGGTAATCTATCTTACATGGAAAACTTCTCTGATCATTAGAGCTAACTTGATGAACAAAGGTCAACCACAAACAGCAATTAAACAAAATTAATCATCTAACACAACCTAAACAGATTTTTGGTTTTGCAGGACGTTGACATGATAAGTCAAATGTTAAAAATTAATTTTTAGCCAAATTGTTAGTCAACTAAAAAAACACAGCAAACTAAGCTCAAAATCAAGAATCCATGTTTTATTAGATCAGCGAAAGCGATATGTGCTAAAAGTAAAGTATGCAGACAACTATGTGAGAGATATTATATAGGAGGGCGGCATGGTCATCAGTCATCACCCACAAAGATTTCACTCTTTCCTTCCCTCTCATCCAAAGTGATTATGTGAGCAAGAGCGTGAAGGGTGGCCACTGGTTTCTCTCTTACACACAAGCACGTTTCTGGGAGAAAACGTATCCAAATAAAATGCTTCCTAGCCAGTTGAGTCAATCTAATGCTACTACTGTAAGCAGAGCACTGACTCACAAACAAGGAAACAGAGGATAGTTTGTGCAAATCCGAATGGATTAGGAACTAGTGACTGCTACAGCTAACCTCACAAACAAAAGATAGTTGCATTACATGGTTATAATTTTTTCTCTGTTTGAAAAAAGTAGCAATCCATACACCATACTTTTCCAAAAAATCGACAAAATTTTGCAACACTAATATCTCACTCTCAAATTGTCTTTTTCCTCAGCGATGGACCATGTTCTAGTCATTGTAGTAACTCATTTGCCCACAAACACACAACCACACACCAAGTTTGCTTTCTGCTGACCACATCCTAACCTGCAAAAGACAATGCAGCTCCATGAACCATGTCGGGACTTATGGTGGGGGTAAAGAGAGGATTGATGTTGTGCATACTTTATGATAACCCTACTAAGACTCCAAACCACGGAATTAAGATCAGGTAGACGTACAAGTCTATGGTACTAAATACTCCCCAAATCCAGATTTACTTGCTAAAAAGAAGTACCAAAGAAACATCACACAAATGAATCAGTACCTAGAAAAGTATAATAGAGACACCCATCGCAATGCATCCAGCAGCAACCCAAGGGCTCAACCGTTCACCTGTTTCAAGTGGCCACAAAAAGTCATCAACATCTGGCAGCAATATCCCATTCTAATATAGTACTGAATTACTAATCAATAAAATATCTCATATATCCTACCTATTCTAGCTGCCTTCCAAAAGAATCCCCGAAACCTGCAAGGAGAACACATTGTCAGGACACAGTGTGATCTTGCATTCCGCAAATGATATAAACACAGAGACGCATGGACTCAAACTCCTTTCATATTGGAATTCATAGTAGCAAAGGAAGTACCTTACTAGAGGATTTATTGCAGGCTAAGAAAGAAAAACTAAATTGACATAAAAGAAGAGTATTCCCAAGCAGAAATTGAAAACAAAACATCGACTATTCCAGTGTCTCAGATGTGAAGGCGCATGCCACCGTGTTAATACAACAAGCAGAGAAGAAGACATAAACATTCTAGCTAGCTTAATTAGGTGTGAGGAAGGCCCAAGAGGTGGCATGGCCAGTTTTCCAGTGCTGCAACCTCGAATTCAAGCATTTATTGCTTCAAATATAATGCAGAAACACCGAATTGAACAATCGAGTGGAGCCTCTCCAACCTCTCCTAACAATTGCATACAGTAACAGTGTTTATTACAAAGGCTCCAATCCATCACTGTATATTTTAACAAGCTTAAAAACTGTCATACATTAATACATGTAGGGACTTAACAGGTAAATACTGATTACTCACTCCTAAAGATAAAATATTTTCACTGTAAAAGTTAAAAATTCAATAGAAGAAAACTGAACTACAACAAAAACAAAGTAAAAAATAAAAAATGTAATCAGAGAAGCATTGGGAGCTGAGAGACTGACCCAGTCTTCTGTTCCAGCAACGCCGGAAACTGCATCTTCAAGAACGTGCACGTGCAAACCACGAGCAGCACCACCGTCAAGAACGAATTGAAATTGAAAAGCGCCGACTACAAATACAAGCATAAAACACAAATCAAATCCCAAAGCATTTCGATCAAATTCAAAAAAATCATATAATCAAAACAAACCGAATCGATTCTTACCATTTCAATTCGTAAAAGATCTTACGAGAATGATCGGGGATCTGGAGCAGAAGGATCGAAAAAGCTTCGACGTGAGCTTATGCAGTTGCAGAAGCCCAGAAGATGATGATGATTATACAAGTCAAGCTCCGGCGAATGGTCTAAACGCTCTGTCGTAGAAGCCAGGTAAGTATTGTATCTTGTACGACTTGCCGTTTATTCCACTTCACCGAGGATTTTTAAATTACAGAAAGACCCCATGATTTGGGCGGAAATTCGAAATTGAACACCCCACTTTTTTATTAGAGGCCAAGTCCCCCCCCCCCATCAGAAGGTAAACGACTCTCTCTCTCTCTCTGTCTCTCTCTCTCTCTCTCTCTCTCTCCGAGAGAGAAAACCAGTAATGGCGGAAGTGAAGCTACACTAAGCACCTGAAGCAGAAGCGGAAGGTCTACCAGGACGGGTTCTTAGAGCTCCACGTCTCCACCAATAAGGTATGGGATTTACATTTTTCAAATTCAATCTTTCAGTGAATTTTTGTTTTTTAGATTTAGATTTTGTGTATCGAAATTGCAGATGTTGCTGTACGACGACTGCGACAAGCTACTGGAGTGCAGGATCTTGAAGAGAGACGAAGCCGTTTGCTCCGGCGAAACGCTCACCTTCAACGTTTTTCTCGTCGATGTAAACAACGCCGAATCAGCTGAGCGAGATCAGAAACCTAGTTCCGGTCTCAATTCTCAACCCAACGACGTCGTTTCTAGTCCGAAACGCGCGAAATCGTGTATGGATAGCTCAATTTCCTATCTCTATTTGTCACTTCAAGTAAATTTTTATTTAGCTTTCTAAGCCTTTTGATTTCTACAGGGAATAAGCCACAGCCACAGCCGTTTCGGACTCTGTCGCAAAATGCAACCGGAGGTTAGTGTAATGCGCTTCATTTCATTTTCATATAGAAATTCCAAATTGATGACCTAGTTTTGGCTATTACACAGTTTAGCTTCCTAGATTTGAAATGAACTAATACAAAATTAGTACAGGAAATATGCCACAGAAGAATTTGAGTCCTTCTCACAAAATTATCCGAGGTTAGTGTTATAGTACGGTGAATACCTCTAGTTATAATCTCATTCTGATATTAATTGCAAAGTGATTATTTATGTTCTTTAGCCAAATGATTTATAGGCTTATTTGATTTGGTGAAAGTGAAGTTAGTAATGAAATTTGGCAAATATAATATCTTCATCTTTACCACCCTGGTTTCATTTACAGGCTATAGACTGCCATACATGTAACCATTTTTTACATTTCACTGATTTCAGAGTTCAAGAAGAGGGAACTACACAAGTATGGGACAGCATTGAGTAGTCCTCAGACGGTGAAAACTAGCAGAACAGGTTAGTTGTGACTAATTTTATATGAAACAGTCGTCTTTTGCTAATCGTTAATGAAATTTATATTTTCTACAATGCCATAGTTTGCTTGGGGATTAAGTGCTTAAAAGTTGTTTTATAACTGGTGAGTCTATACTATGTAGAATGGCAGGCTTTGCACACCACACAACTAACTTAAAAGGCCAAGAAGTATCGCCATGGTTTCTTGCAACTAGCAGTTACTGGGTCTCACGGAAAGCAGGTTTACTTGTCTTACTTTCCTTTTATTCTTCTTCATATGTCCTATATTTTTATTTGTTGATCTCAGTAAGTGACCACTCAATCTTATGTTTTTTAGTCATCAAGTCTCCATTTTCTCTTATATTACTCCTTGACTCTGCAAGTAGAAATCCTTTGTCTAGTCAAGTCTTGTGTGTAACCGCAAATAAAATGAGACAAGATGGAATTGATTCTCAGGAATTACCTTTTCTGTTTCTGCTCAGATAATACTGTTGGATTCAAGCAGGAATCAATTAAATAGCAGGTTCCTCAAGAAAGATGAAGTGGCAGAATCAGGTGGATCAATAGCATTTGATGCTCATTTGGTTGATATTGGAGAGCAGGAAGGAGACCCTAAACCTGCAACAGAGTTGCAGTACAAAGATAATAAGCGGAATGTTGTGGGGAAGGCAGAAAAAAAGCAGGAACATGGCAATGTTGTTATCACCGGTAAAGATGATGAAGAAGGTAAATAACAGATCTTTATCATCTTGGGCAAAATATGATTACATTTTATGTTTCTTAACTTCTCCATTTATCTTTTGCCTTGCCCTCTTTTGATCTGTTTTGCTTTTCTAAATTAGAATGAAAGGTTCTATACACTACACAAGTTACTCAAAAGGCCAAGAAGTACCAGGATGGCTTCTTACAGATTGCATCTAGTGGCTCATATGGAAGACAGTTACTATTATGTAACTATAGATGTATTCACAATGTTATGATGCTGTCTGTTTATTCTCATACAGTAATGTATGACATAACTTTTTATTTATTTTGTTTTGATTAGGCGATGCTATTTGATGAAACAAGGAAACTCTTGGAGACCAGGTTCCTAAAAAAAGATGAAGTCATAAAATCTGGTGAAATGTTTGCATTAAGTGCTCATTTGGTTGATGCCGGGGAACCTGAAGGGCAGGAAGGTCGGGCTGAGTTTAAATTTCAATCAAAAGGTTGCTATGTTCAGAAAACTGGGAAATTGCACGGTGAAGATGATTGCATTATAGTCGATGATTTTGAAGATAAAGGTAAGAGTAACTGTTATATATGTTTATATGGTTTACCTTTTCATGCAAGTTATCTTGTCTTTTTCTTGAAAAGGTTTCCTGCTTCTCTGTAATCCATTGCTTTTGTCATGACAGTGCATTGCTTAAATATCACTTTACATTCAATATTCCTAAGCTTTGCTAAGTTTCTTAATTGCAGTAAATGCATCATTTTTTGTTGTTGTGAATTTTTCCCATAATTGCATTTGTATTCTCTAAATTGTAGAGTGGGAAGCTCTATTCACTACTCAGATTACTCAGAAGTCCAAGAAGTATCATGTTGGCATCCTCAGACTTGCTTCATCTGGTTCTTTTTGTAACAAGGTTGCTCGTATTTCTTTTGTATAATCGTATCTATGAGTCATTTGTCAAAATAATTCCATCACTGACTTGCACCAAAACCACATAGGCTCTACAAGGATGAATTCCAGACTAGTTCTGACTTAGTTCTTATCATTACATATATGACAGGTTACTTTACTGGGTGAAGATAAAACCATACTGAGTAACAAGTACATTAGTTTGTCAGAAGATATAAAAACGGGATCTACACTTGAGCAAGGGAACTAGAATGCCCAAGTTTTGATCTCGGGTTTTAAGCAACCCAGAAATTTCATTTGTAAATATTCTTGCTAACTGTGAGAACTTCTAGTGAATCTTTGCTAGCTGAGTGAGCCAAGTCTTTTGTTGTAGACATGATATCATGCAGGAGCGACACCAGATTCATGCACTAGGCTTGCTTCGACACTGGATTTGTAAATAAGACTTTTAAGTCTTGAGAGCCTTTGATATAAATACAAAGCATAAAGCAACGATTGTTGATGAACTTCGTAATAACTTCAAAACTTGCACAGGTGGGGGAGAAAAAAGAACAAGAACTGATATAGTGTAATAGACTGATAGGCCTATATGCTGTCTGTTTTGTTTTGTTTTGTTTTCAGATCTCATCCAAGTGCTTGTAAAATACAGCATCCTTCGTAGACTTGCGCATGCTCAATAAAGCTTTATAGAATCGTGTATTCTTGGGTGTATCTACTTCAGAGTCCTTAGTCTTGTCTCTATCAGTACGAAGGATCAACGAAGCTGATCTCTTTGTCCAGGGTTCCAATGGCCGGGGCTCTAATGGGTACTGAAAACATAATAGAATGTCTAGTCTGTTAGATACTGTATTTCTATATTGCCTCTTTGGCATGACACTGTAATATTATAAAAAAAAAAAATCTGCAGCTAGCAACTTACGCGCAGTTTGACACTAGAGGAAGAGCTGAAGGTGCTTGATCTCTTGATAGAGCCACAACGTCCAAATGGAAATGCATGTGGTGAGACGGATCGTTTCTCTGAATTTGTATGGTTAAATTTAGTTAAGAAATGTTGTATTAAGCATAAATATCGTAATGGAATTCAAACATATGAACAAACCATGTCTGGATGTATTTCTTGCGAACTGGAAAGATTGCGGCGAAGAATGTGGAGATTGCAATGATGAATAAGCTTCACTGCATCACAATATTAAAGAATGGTCGATGAAGCTTAACTTCAAAGTATAAAATTTGGCCTATATTTTAAAATTACTCACTGTGCATAGCATTTACGGTTTACCTGACAACTGTTGGAGAGGTCTCCCTAGTTGGAACTTCAGCAGCAAGATGTCACATAAACAGATTATCATCTTTTCCAAAGTAATTTGTAATACATAGTGAAACTAATCAAACTGTAACATACAGACACACAGAACCAAAGATGAGGTTGTAGTCTCCATATGTCTGAATTCCTTAGTTGATCATGTTATGATTACTGATAGAAAACTTAGCAGAAGGTAAAGATGAAGTTATTTGAGATAAAATAATTACCAGAATTGATATCAGATGAATCCTCTTGAGCACTGTGATATATCAATGCAGAGCGGCCAACAGTATGAATGGGTGCTCTACCTGAACATATGCATTATGTAACATGTGTGTGTATCATTTTCTGGTCAAGCTCAAGACTTTTTTAATGGCATGTATAGCAAATGTGATCAAGAGGATGAGGATATGTTTACCTGGCAAGATGTACCGCTTATGGTTCTTCGGATATTCTATGGCTAACGAATGTTGGAATAAGGCTGCTTGATTGCTGAAGTCTCGGCATGTCCTCATTCGCTAGGGTGTCCAAGAAAAAGATTAGTTAAGAGTATAGAAGAGGAAATATGTTCAAACTGTATGTGTGATGTGCTATTCTGAAAAGACTGGAATATGCAGAAAATGGGGAGCTGAAGGATTAAACATAGAAGTTCACAAGGTAATGAAGAATAGAACTGACCTGTTCAAGGCAAGAGAGCCTAAGCTCAGTTTCGGAAACATCACCAACCTTTTCATCCACAAAACCATTGACTTTAAATGCTATTGCACCCAAATGGTCTACTGTTTTGATTACTGCTTTGATCACATAATCTTTCAAGGTCTCCACCACACTACCATTGATTCAATAATCAAGAGCTCATGATAATTTGAAAAAAGCTTCAAGGGATTAAGCCAATCACTCACTAAAATAAATAATAGCTCAGGGAATGGCATAAAACTCACAATTGTTTCTGCTCCTCCTTGCTGTATGCTATTTCAAAATATTCAGCTGCCGAGTATAACTGTTTCCTCAGAGTTTTCAGTTCCTATATTCCAAAAAGCATTTAGAAACAGTTTTTGATCGACTTGAACACTATTTCTTTATAAAGTTTCCTGAAACTGTGTGTCCTCACTCCTCAATTCTAAACTCTTTTGCTCGTATGAGTTAAAGAATCAAAATCATACAGAAGAACAAGAAAAAGTGATAATTAATACTGACGAGATAAATGACTTGAGCAAAAACTCACATTGAGATTTTCTGAGAAAAGCAACCTCTGCTTCATGAAGAGTTCTTCATTATGTGAAGCTTCTTTTGGGGCAGAAGATACTGAAGAGGAAGAATTTTTGCTCTGCATAATGGATAGTTTTCTTATTGTCTCCTTGCCTGCAGCAATTTTACAGAAAAGTAACTTCTGATATTAGTTAGAAACCGTGCTAATCAACTGGGACAGCAAAATCAGGTAATTGACGAAAGCTATAACTCTGAAGATATGATTCATAAAATGGCCTAAACTTACCAAATATGTTGATGATCGAATGCAAAAAACCATAAAAAAAAAACCGTAAATCTCTGAAGATTTTATTATTATAATATATATTTCTGCCTAAACGAACATGGAAAAGGGTTCAATATGTAGTGATGAGACTACGAGAACACACCTGGTTCTTGAATCTTGAGGAATGGCAATCCAAACTCACCTCCCACTCAAACACAATAGCTAAAAAAGGCAGCACCAGAATGTTGAGAAGAGCAGTGGAAATTATATCCGTAAGAAATAGATAAAGTAGTTCATGCAAAAAGTCATAACCACACTTAATTAAGAGCAGTCTCAATCTTCAGGTCACATAGTTTTGCAAGGTGGAAGAAGAGAAAAGCCTTGTAAGATCAACAAAATCAAGCCACTTGTCAAACACGTTGTGGTTCTGATTGGTCTCAAACTAAGGACCCTTTGATGATAAGAAACTTCGGTGAAAAGCTGTTGTTGGAAAGCTATAGATATTCGAAGGTGATCAGTTTGTATCCTTGAAATGGTTTTTTCCTAAACCAAATTGTGGTTAAAAGAGTTGCAGAACCAATGCCAACTAAGTCAAATTGATCTCTACTGAACTTATGTGAGTTATATCAGTAGCTGTGGAGTGATTGCAATGTTGGCTACCTTGGCTGCTGAAATTTATTTGGTGAAAATAGATCATGTCCTATTAGCCCGCGAACATTTACACCGGTGGTTCTCTATTCGGTATGCTTTTTACAAGCCAACTACTTTGAACCTTTTGATTTATGAGTGTTGAGCATCGTGGCAAAGGTCAGCAATTATAAAATTTTAATCCTCCAGTTGGTGCGAGGAAAGCCATAATAGAATGCCAACAATAAGTTTAATTTGCAGTTGGGGGTTCTACATCTAAGGGTTGGAATTATATATGACTTAAAAATGCCACTGATGGACACATTTAGTCGACTAGCTTAGCAGCCTTAGCTCCAGTAGATACAGAAATCAATCAAGAATTTGGGCTCAGAAAAATATGCCGATGTCAATCATTCATCGATAAGTACTCCTTTTCCATTGACAAAATGTTCCCAACAAACATTCTATAAGTAATCGAAGAGTACAAAACTCAAATACAATGCAGACAAATTTTTAAAGCTCATAAAGCATACTGCTACATTTGGAAAGGAAATAGAAGTGACAGTATCAGCACAGTCAACTGTTGTGAATAAACAACCCTCTTGCATGCAGCAGCTTTCTCTACACAATCCGCTCCAACTCTCTTGCATAGCTGAGAGTTTGGTTAATGAGCTGCAAAGACGGTATCTCCTTGCAAGGCGCAGTCTCCTTTGCCTTCTGGAAATAGACCCCACCATTCTTCACTTCCCACTCAGGATGATCCTATATATACAACATAAAGTCTTGAGGATGTGGATCCAAAAGCAATATATTTCTACAGTTCTACCGGTAATGTCAATTAGTAAAGGAGTGTGTACTCAGTTTCTAATAGAGAGCTAAAGGCATTCAAATAATTTTCTTTCAAATAGCAGTAACAGAAGATAACATCGATTTATATCAAAAACATACATTTGAAGAGAATATTACCTCACTGATATAGGTCAAAAGGTCACGCTCAGAAGGGAACAACAACATTTTCTGTGCATCCTTGACTGAGAGATAATCATATGCCTTCTCACTGCAGCCAGCTATCTCATCCCTAAAAGTCACAAAATAGATCAACTAATAAGATCTTTCACTGCACATCATCCTTCCTAAAACCTGAATTGCTTTGATATATAATTTCTAATGGAGAAAAGGACAAATCGGACCAACTCAACTATTAGCTGAACTTTCTTGTCACTGCAAGCAAAAATAAATAAATTACCTGACTGTTTTTGCTAGCAGATCCATAAAATAAACATAAGTTTCATGTGGCACTGTCTGGCGAGCATGCAAAACTCGATTATAAGCTCCCTCCATAAAGGATTGCTCCAACTCCACTGCATGCTTGATGCAAGGGTTCTCCAAAGCAGTAGATGAGAGCAGTTCCAATTCTGTGTGAAACTCAGCTATCCTATTTTGGACAAGAAGTCTCAGCAGATTGAGACCTAAGATTGGGTACTCTTGTGGGGATGGAGGAAGACGGTTTCTGTTCCAAAAGAACGTAAATATTTTAATAATCTTTGTAAGCAAGCAATGCTAACTTATAAAGATGAGCAATTGATATGTAAGGAACAGTGCTTCAAGTGCATGTAGAGACCAACAACAATAGCTCCAGCAGCAGGAATCGTGTTAACTTTACTTCAGAAATCAAATAAAGCCACACACACACTCATGCATTTACAGAGACTGAAACTGTAAAAGAAAGCTTAGGGCTCAGATAAGTTACCGAACATCTGTGTAGTAGTGCTTCAGCTGGAAGAAGTCCCTCTCAAACGCATCCTGATCCTCAGCCTTCACGCTAAGAAGAACAGCATGCTCATATATATCCCCTGAAAGTTCACAAACATCCACAGATAAATCTCTGGAAACTAGCACTCTATTATGTACAATATAATAGGCAACAATATCTCGGTCAAGAATATTACTTGCTATTTCTAATTCCTTTGCCGCACTAGGTGAATCTTGATACAGAGGCGGTAGGCTGCTGAATCCAGTCAGCATTACCTGCAAAAACAACAGCCCAAAGCTAATGCTTTTCAGCAGACACATCACATGTATACAGCGAGAATCACACTCTATTAGGTCTACCCAAACTCTTCATTTTCAGCTCTTGGACTAAAGAATTGCACACTATTGCTTCGGGATAACATCATACAACATATTCAGGTCATACAGACTACAACAAACTACAATCCTCACCAAGTGCATCGACCTAAAAGTAAAAAGCTTTAACAGAGTCAGTGCTCTATAACATGTCAATAGCTAAATCCCTAAGAGCTTACTACAGAGATACCTATAGACTAACACACGACTCAAATTGACCTTCAAAACCTAATCACACCCCTAAAAATTCTCCAGATTAACAACCACAGCCTAATAGCTATCATATCGCGTCCAGAAACAGCTGGAAAATCTCAAATTCAACAGCGAGAGCTAATCAGTACCTTCAGATCCGAGAGCAGATTCGCCGCCGTGTCGAAATCATTCCGAATAAACGCCGCCTTGAACCGCCCAAAGCTCTGCGTCACCTCGTTCAGCTTCACGTCCATTCTCACACGTCTTCTCCGAAACCTTCGTCTCTTTGTCTCTCTCTCTGGTTTTCACTTCCGCTTTTGCTTCTTCTCTCAGACTTGCACAACTCCATAGCTTCTTTTCCAACAAGAAATAGGGATGAAATGGGCCGGGCCGGGCCGGGGTTTGAGCCATGTGCTGGGCCGACGCATAATAAAACGACGCGTCGTTTTTGGTTCGATTATGTTATATCCAGTTTCTTATCCAGAGGCAGACTGGTGATGAGTTTCTCTCTGCTTCAAACAATGGCAGCTACTAGTTCATCTTCCTCGCTCATCTCCACCACTTCGAATTTCCTATTTTGCCCCACCACTCTTTCGCAAATCGCAATTCGGCCCCAGTCTGTCTCTTTCTCTCCATCTCAGACGAATGCGAGGGGAATCGTTTTGGGGACCCGACCCGGGAGGAATTCGGGTGCGGTGGTCAATGTGCAGTCGCTGGAGTTTTCCGGGTCGTTTTTTGAAGGAGGGTTTAACTCGGAGGATGACCCGAACTCGCCTTCGGGGCCGGGATTGACCGCCGTGGAGGAGAAGGAGGAGCCGCCGTGCCCGCCGGGGCTCCGGCAGTACGAGACCATGGCGGTGCTCCGACCCGATATGTCGGAAGATGAGAGACTTGCGCTGACTCAGAAGTATGAGGAGGTTGGGTTTCTAAATTTCATCTCTTTTTGATAGTTGGGTTTGATTTTGCTGAGTTCAATTCTCGTGGCTACTGAAATTTGAGCTCATAAATAAGACATGACTAGAAATGGAAGCACATTATGTATGGTGAGATGAACACAAAATCGATTAGGCATGACTAGAAATGGAAGCATTCCTTTTGTAGCTTTGAATGAACCAGCTTTTGTATGAAGGTGGTGCAATTTTGTAGTTGTTACTTGTTAGTTGCAATACTATATGGTTTTTGGTGTTGGAGAAGATGCTGGTATGCTAATGCACTGAATGTGACAACTTAGACTTGAGTTTTCGATACTGGTTTAGAAGATGGAGGAGAGTATTCTCATGGAGCATTTGGATGAGTTCTCGTATGAGTCATTGAGCAATGAGTTAGATTGCTAATATGAAAGAAAAGCTAGCCCTGTGCTCTTGGTTATGGTTAGATCGGCATCTGGAGAGTTGGATAGGATCATAACATTCTGAGGGATGACGAAATAAAACTCTTCTGTGCTGCACTTAGAAGCCATTTAGAGCATGCTAGTATCTGAAATGAAATACATGATCTGTATACAACAAAAGAAGGTAAGTTTAGCTGTTACAATTTGTAAGTTTTGATGGGTCCATATTTTGCAGTTGCTTATAGCTGGGGGTGGCATGTATGTGGAGGTCTTCAACAGAGGAGTGATTCCACTGGCCTATGGCATCCAGAAGAAAAACAAAGCTGGAGAGTCGAACACTTACCTGGATGGTATCTACCTACTCTTTACCTACTTCACAAAACCTGAGTCTATCGAATTCCTTGAACAGAATTTGAAAGCTGATGATAATGTCATTCGATCACTGAGTTTCAAAATAAGGAAGAGGAAGTACTAGTGTAGTTGAAAATCTTTTGTCTATCTCTGAGAGCAATGTACAATGTAATTTCACATGATTTGAATCTTCCACTTTCCCCTTGTTACTAAGATTTAATTACTGCATCTTTGTTGTAAAAGAGTTGATTTATGGGTAATTACCGAAGGAAATGTATGCAGTTGACCAGATCATGTTTAGATATATCTGCAAGCCAGTATAATGGTGGTAAAGCAACTCTGAATTAGTAGTGGACTTGAATACGAACCCTGTTACCACCTTCTGGAATTCGGAGCTTAATCTGATGATGAAATCTTGCATGAAAGCAACTGTAACATATTTATGGTCAAAGGAGTATGTGTATTTGTTCTTTCGCAGGTTCATGTCATCGTTCACTAACACACCAGACTGCACCATCTCTGGTAGCAATGTGCTTTACGCCTTTACCACAAAAAATCATAATCGGTTCTCTTATTTTATGGATTGTATGTTTGTCTCGTGAGGACCATGAGACCATTGATTCATAAACAATAGCCTTCTTGGATTGCACCAAGTGAAAATCACCTGCTTTAAATCTTGGGAGCTTATCATGCATGTCACAAAGCACAAGCAGCCCTGGTAAGAGAGATTGGATTGGATTTGGAATCTCCATGGCGGCTAGAGGATTACTGAGATCCAAAATGAAAGCACTATTTCCTCAGTAGAAATAGTTGGATAAGATCTGAGGTTTTTAATCTTTGTATGTTGCTACAGTTTTCTTTAATTTCTTTTTTCCCTATTGATCAATTGAAATTCATAATACGCAAGTATTACAAGCAGTACCATAAATGTTACAGACATGAGCCACTGATGAATTATTCATGGAAAATAGAAAAAGGAGCTGGTAAGCTTGTAATAATTAATATGTACCTAGAGAATCTTAACAATATGTAGTTTGAGATCTGATCTTCAACCCCACTTCCTGAGATATAGCTATCTTCATGATCCACCAGTAGTAGTAATATCTCATCAGTTCAATCAAAGGACAACCCAAAATCAAATTGCATCCCAGAAATGCATAAAATAGAGAACAAGTGGCACCAAGGAAGAACTTAAAGGAAGTGGAAAATACAATGAAAGGATGGTGCAGAAAGGCACTCAGATTCTTCTTTCCTTTTGCACTTTTTGGTCATGCTTTCATGAGTGGGAGAATAAAGTTTTATTTTTCCACATTTCAAACTTCCACTCTGAAATTATTTTTACTCAGCTTCTGAGATTCTTAAGTTTACTTAATATTGCAACTTTCCTAGACGGATTGTCTTTCCCCATGTAGTTGTTTTCTTTCCTTTTCTTGTATTTTTAATCAATTGGTCGTGTTCATTCTCAAGCCTCTAATTCACAAATCAATCAAGAGATACTGTAGTATAGCATTCTTCTTTTCTCTCCTATTTTTTTTTTTGTGCCATTAAAAATTGTCAAGTTTATATCTCAAGGTAGTTCTTAATTTTGACATTGCAGATGCCATGCTTTTTCTTTACCTTTAGTGATATTCTGTGCTGCTTAAATGTAGTGTTTATATAATGATGAAAAGCTCAAAGACACCAGATCACTTTAGTGTAGTGCATGAAGAAAGATTTCTTCTGTTCTTTCTTGGTTAGTATTCATGAGCTAAAGAAGGTCTGAACAATTGAAATGGAAATTTTATCTCCCTCTCATTTCGAAGAATAAATTCTTTGCTTAAACTTCAAAGAACTGTGGAATAAGTAATCGGCATTCCAAGTTCAAATCTCTTTTTCGTATTAAAAAATTTCATCTTAAAAAAACTTTATATTTTCTGATAAAGAGAGAACAACATTGCTCCAATATATGTAGGCAAAGTTTGGCCTCAAGAAGTCATTGACATGTGAAAGCACACCTATATATGTCTGTTCTTAGCCCCTAAAATTGGCTAGAAATATCACAAATTAGGGAGGGTATGTAGGAAAGTTAGGGATGTTAGGTTGCACATCTTAAGCATGCCAACAACTTTGATTTACTTCCTTGATAAACATGCAGCCTATTTGTGGGTTTAGATTGCTCATCATGGAAAAATATCAAAAGGTAGAAGTTGGGACAACCCACCTTGATAGCACAACACATAACTTGAATGGCTTTACTGGTTTATTATGTCATCAACTGATTACCAACCATGGTTGATCAGATAATCAGATGGATCAACAGCTACCTTGAGTGAGAGTAATGCAATTTGCATCTTAACGGTGTTATGACAGAACAAATCAAATTGGATGGAGTTGAAAAAATGAGTTTAGCATGTTCTTTTTCATTTAAGAGATACCAAAATGAGTTGAAGAATGAAAAATTATCTTTATTTCATCATTTTCATGTTCTGTTCTTAGAATTTGATTTCTGAATTGATAAACAACAACTAAGTTAGTGTACAATGGAATATGAAAATGTCTGGTGATGATGATGTTTGGGTCCATGATGTTACAGTGTGAGTCTCTCAGTGCTTGGTGTGATGAGGACCCAGGTTTTAGTGATAGACATGGCTGTCCCATCATTAAAACTCGAAAGAAGGAATATATGCTATCGTGGCTTCATACAGTTTTGATATATATCCGTTCTTATTGCACTCTGCAAGTCATTTCTTTTTCTTCTAGCTTCAATGGGGATGATGGTCCTAATATCTTCATTAACAAAGTTATAATGTGTCCCTCTCCCCAATCTATAATCAATCATTATGCCAAAAGCCAAACACACAAGGAAGAAGAAAGGGGAAAATACTGGCTTAGCTTTCACTGGAAAATCCAATTATTTAGTAGAACTGCATAATGTTAAATTTATGTGTGTAAAGCTTTTAAATTATTGTTTTTACATCCAAGGTTTTACTATACATTCATATAAACACATAGGTAGCCTAGCTAAATGGAAAATCATTTTTCACTATCACATATTATAAGACAGCAGTAGTGACTAGTGAAAAAAAGAATTGTATAAAAGATCTTTCTTGCAGACATCAACACTACATCTCCCTTTGTATATAAAGCCAAATAATGATTACCTTTTTGGTATGAATAATAATATTCTACCCCTTCATACTTGAAAAGATCCTACCTGCTCAGACTTCTGCCCATAAATAATACACTCATCAACAAGACAACAACTCATTTGTAGTAGCTTGACATCCCCTAAAACTTCAAGTTAGTATAAAGCATAATAATCTCCAGATAACAGATCGAAGCTTAACTCCAGACAGATGAGATGGCTCTCCCTGATCAAACTCTAACTACCAGTTCGACAACAACAGCAACAGCTACTTCTCGATCTCACCTTTACCCTCAAGCTCTCCAACTCAAACTTTACCAGGCTTTCATATTCTCCATTCCTATTCTTTTCTCCATCATTCTCTTTCTCTTGTTCTACTTGTTCTATCTCAAGAGAAGGGCTTCCACTCTTTCATCTTCTCCTCCTATTCTCATTCGAAGACGAAGCCATAACCAATCTGCAGCACCTTCATCATATGGTTCATCAGTATGCTCTCTCTCTCTCTCAATGTCTTTTGAGTCTTTCTCCATAAATTTTGTATCATGCATGCCTCGGTCAGCATGTAAACTTAAACTAATTCCTTCTTCTTCTTTCTTTCTTTCTTTCTATGTGATTATGTATAGCCTTGTTCGATGGATATGAAGGGAGAGCTTAAAGAGAAGTTTCAAATCATTCTGTTCGATGAAGAACTAAAGCAAAAGGATTCACAGTAAGTTAGAGCTAATTAATTTCTTTGATTTTCCATATTGAGTTTAACAGGCCAATAATGAAGTTGATAGGGTCTAGTATGTGTTGGAGACATCAGTATGATTAAGGTCTCTAATTGAACGAGTGGCATGTGCCAAGATGGTGGTGATCCGTCACATCTTCAAGTTAAAAAGCCAATGCACTATTAACTATTTAACTAGCATAGCAACTAACTGCTGAGAATTTGATTTCTTTACAGTTTACACACATTTTCGATCAGTTCCAGAATTCTCTCATAACTTCCACTATTTTGTTTTTTGTCAAAAGTGCTTTTGAGAAAAGAAATCGATATTCAACTAGAATATAGTGTGAAAGGACATCTTTGGAGGTAGACAAAAGGAGAAATTAAAATAAAGTTCAAGTGTACGTTCAAATATAAAATTTGTGTGCACTAACATAGCTTTTAAAAATTCTTCATTGAGAAGGCTAATTCGATACGGTTAAGTCTACTATATATTAACAGTCGTGTACACAACTCCATACTTAAGATGATAAGATAAGTAGACCATTTACATGATGTGATGCTTTCTATATGTTCATGTGTCAAATTATTTTTTGCTCTGTCGATCGTTTTATTACTTGAAATCCAGGACATGTCGATTTTGTGATGTATCTGTCACTTTCTTTAGGCCTAGTTTGAGCTTGCAGGCAATGGCCCAAATACGGTTCTAAGCTAAACTTGCTGGCATGGGTGCAGATGTTGTGTTTGCTTGGGGGAGTTCGAAATGAGAGAGGAGCTACTTCAGGTTAAAATGTGCAAACACGTTTTCCATACGGAATGCATACATCACTGGCTGCACAACAACACAACCTGCCCGCTCTGCAGATGCTCAGTGATTCCGATTAATTTGAGTGCTAAACTCGACCATAATCCAGCAGCACAAATAAGTACTACTGTGTCACCTGAGACAGAACAGCTCCAGCAGCACCACAGCATTATAGTCTCCCACCACAGTCCCGGAATCGTTTCATTAGAGCTGCGCCAACATGATGAGCAGCAACAGCCACAACAGATTGGCGATAATGGAATCGAAGAATCATCATCGTCAAGTATAACTTTAAGGGAATCTGGAGGAATATTGTGTTATGGTGCTAATCAAGATTTGAGAGACTCGGTCACGATCAATATCCAAACGCATGATTCTTGAGAAAAATTACCAAGACATGCATTTCCTACTTTCCTACTTCAACTAGGAATAACTTGCCTTTTGGTCTATGTTTCCCATGAGTACAATTTTTGGCGGCCACACTCGTTTGCTAATTGAATAGATGTATGAGATACTGAGACCTGTTGCCAAAACCTCGACAGATCTCTACTACTGTGCTGTAATTTGAAGAAGTTTGATGGAATGGGAAAGATGATAAGCCAGTATGATGTTTTCTTTCAGTATATGATTATATGTGTAGTTAACTGCGTGAAGATTCTTTCTGCATAAGTAATTAATTGAAAACCACTATTCCAGATTAGGCCAAACGATGAAATGATCGTTGGCATGGATCTGAGAAAACAGAGTTGTAAGCATAGATCATTAGACACAATGTAAGCATAAATTGTTCGCTCGTCACATGACGCTTAGGCATTTGTTGAAGAAATATATGTTGTTAGACAATGTATTCGTTGTTGAAAGCTGTCAGATCGAAAAGAAAAATATGAAACCAGGCTGAAAGACAAAACAAAACTTAAAAAACAACAAAAAAAATTATCGTCGACAGCAGGGTTCGAACCTGCGCGGGCGAAGCCCAACAGATTTCAAGTCTGTCTCCTTAACCACTCGGACATATCGACCAGTTGTGCTATATCAGGAGAATTTAAATTATAAATCAGTTTCTTATTGTAAAACCAATTACATTCACGGTAACATCAATGGTACCATTTGGCAGTAAATTTGACGGTAATCTCCAATGCGCTAGCATATATATGAGCTTGGTCGATATAGCTACTCAATCACTTATTTGAGTATAACATAAGTGACTGAGTAGAGAGCAAAAGCTAACAGTAATGAAACTGTAGTGGTCTGTGTAGGCATTTTTCCTTTGTCATTCCTGATGATGGCTTCATAAACTGGTATACTATTCAGGGTGCCAAAACCAGCTAAAAACATAGGCAAGAAAAACCCCTCCAAACCAACGCTGCCTCTGAAAACCTGTACAAGTCCACAAGCAAATGCAGCCAAGTTGAGAAGGGCAGACATTGTGAGAGGCACAAACATGGGTGAAGGGACTCCAAACTCCATGGTTCCTTTATCATATCTTTTGCTTTGGCCCTCATCAAGAACTTTGCTGGTCACATTGAACCCATGTGCGGAAATCCCCAAGGACTTGAGGAGGTACTCGGTGGAGCCAAACAAGAAAGATGTTAGCGATCTAACCATCCACATTCTTTGGTCATTCCACCACCTAGGGAATGTTCCTCCTTCAACCACAAAGTCTAAGAAATCTAGAGCGTATGCCCCAACGAAAAGGAAGACATATAAGAGAAACCATGCCTCCGAAACCTGCAACATAAACTTCAATGTTATCGAAATATGTAAAGGTTTAGGCTGTAAGAGATCACAATAACAATTTCTTGTTACCTTTGGGAAGATGGTGATTCCATTGAGGAGAGCTAGCTGGGGGAAGAATGCATAGACTGTAACAGGAATTGACCACATGGGCCCAAATGCATAGTGAGCATATGAAAAGCCCATTATAAGACCCATGGATCGAACCCCAAATGTGATTGGACTGTATTTAGAGAAAGCAACCTCATTGAGACCTATGGTCCATCTCTTGGTTTGATTTAGCACATCAATAAGGTTGATTGGGGCATTCCCCAAGAACGCTGCCCTAGCAGGATTGCAAAGTATAGCTTTCCACCCTTCACATTGCATATGATATCCTGTGTGGTAATCCTCCACCAACGAGCCATATCTTACACCAATCTACACAAAAGAGACAATTTACTTTGTGATACTTAGACTCTCGAGTGAAGTTGTCGTTATTCGAATAAATGTATTTATTTATTTTTTGAGAAAATGAATAAATGTAGTCTAAGGTTGATGATTTCAGAAATGTATGTCGTAGAATAGTCCAGTCTAAAGTTTAGACTCGTTCATACTTTTGACTGGATTATTCTACTACCCGATATTGCGGGCGCAACGCAAACAATTATACGCCGAGTTCTCTTGTACCATACCCTTTGAGATGTCGGTTACTCTTCCTGCAACATAGTAGTATGATGTACAAAATATAACGAACTTACCTTCCATCCCCAAAGGTTATTCTTCTCATAATTGCAAGCAGCAACGCAGTGTGCCAATTCCAGAACTTCTGTAGACTGAATGGGCTTGCCCACCACCTTGTATGGGGCCAATTCAGGGATTTCAGGTGTTACTATCTTTGATGGGCCTCCAAAGAAAACTCTCCTGTTGAAGAAGCATCCAGTCCCCAAATAATTTGGGCCCAAAATCCCATCCATCCCCTCGGCATTGATCACAAACAGACGCTTGTGCACACATCCATATATGTCGTTTTTATTGATTCCACGAAATCGCTGGGGGAACTGCACGTAGCCCAACTTGGATCCAAGACTAGGGTCCGATAAGTAGCACAGAGCACGACATAGCGTTTTGGGGTCATTTGAGTACGTGTCACAGTCTAGGGTTAAGACTATCGGCGCATTGGTCATGGTTGCTGATACTCGAATCTTCCATTTGTTGAAGATCGAAAACCAGAAAAATTGATTTAACTAATTGGTGTATGATCGATGTATCAAATATAGACAAACCTCATAAGTTAAACTAGCTTACAAGAACATTGAGGGCACCAGCTTTGAAGTTGTGGTGTGATGTCCTGCTTTTTTCTCTGGAGACGTAAATAAGGTTTGGCATTGGATTGTCTGTGATGTCTCTTTGCTTAGTACTATCAGATAAAACCTGCCCAAGCCTCATATAAGTATCAAGAGTATATAAGCAGTGTGTAACATGTTATGCAGCGATAAACTTAACGCTCACTAGCCATATACGCAATTACTTAAGCTAGCTAATTTGCTCTGATCGAAGTTTTTACCTGAATGACCGTCGGATGATCGTGCCGAGTAAATTTATCCGACCATCTGCTAAAAGCTTGGTGTTCTTGTTCATCGGTTACATATTCATCATCCACTTCCCCTTTCTCGATTACACTTTCTACTCTGTCCTTCATGCCTTGGTACATAGCCTGTGGTAAAATTTGAGTACACTTTTATGTCTAAAATTAATCCCACATACAGACAGGACAAATTAGCCAGGACAGATATGAATATCTGTGATATTCATATCGAGTAGTGCATGTCATAATACAAATGACTAGTTGGAACAAATAAAGCTAAATCTATCATTGGCTATATATGCCTTCATTATATTCCATTGTATCATAAACCGCAAAAAAATAAAAAAATGACTATTTTATTTGCTTTACAATAAAAATAACACATTATTAAAAAGACAACGCGTCAAAGAGGACACTACATCTCATCTTATGCTGCCGACAAGAGGTATTGTACGTTGGTACTACATCTTATTCTATCATTAGGAGGGTACGCCGATGCGATGAACTAGCGAACATCCTAACCTTAAGGCAGACAAGGCACCCTAGGTGCACAACTCGGGACAAATCTCACTTCTGCTTAACATACATGTATAGGTTTATTTTTGACAAAATAAATAAAGACAGAAAATAAAAATAAATAAACTTAAAAATAGTAAACAGAGTTTGAGTCAGGCTCAAACAATTAGCCCAAACCCAAACCATTATCAGGGCAAACGAAAGACAAAAGATAAACACAAAACTTTGTTTGTTACCTTAATATTATGAACTTGAGAATACTGAGAGTGATCCGTTTCGAAAAAAACTTCTGGACATCGTTCGACTATGTTGTTTTCCCTGCAGAAAGGGATCCACTCCCTCGCAAACTTTGCAGCCTCCATGAAAGCAAACAGAGTCAGAGCCGATCCTCCGTCGTCGGAAACATACACCGACACCTTCTCCGTCGGATAATCATAAGCCATTGCTGACAGCGCCGTGTTCACCACGTTCATCGGAGGCTCCTTGTAGGGATCCGCGGTACATATGAACACATCAAGTGCAGGGAAGTCGGATTCTTCTTGAAGAACCGTGTTGAGGTTTTCGGGGTATTGTTTTCGGTAGAGGGGATTCATTCGGAAAGCTTGTGCAGTGATGTTCATGAAAGCGAGGATGGCGTCGGAGACGAGGAAGGTGAGAGCGATGAAGAAAGAGGTTAGGGTTGTGGAGTGGAGGAGGGAGAGTGTGTGGTGATAGAGTAGAGCTAGGATGGCAAGCAAGTAAGTTAGAGCATATACGCGGTTGAATGGGGTGCGAAGAGAGTGTTTGTAGGTGTGAAGAGGAAGGTCGTCGGTGGTTGACATGGTGGTGGTGGTGGTGGTGCAAGGCGTAGATATGGTACGTGGTGATGCTATGTCCTGGACAAGGCGTAGATGGTGTTGTATATATGTTGATTAGTTATATATACACAATAATGTAATATATATATGTAGACCACAAGACAACTTTTTGTTCTTTTACTCGATCAATAGCTACGTAGCACCCGCACCTCTCATTGTAATTTCGTATACTCGTATCATGTGTGCGCCTGGCACTTAGAGAAACTCTGACGTTTGGGGACACTCGCGACCGGGGACGTCGTGTCCAATGTGTCACGTGATGTGTCCAAAAATATTTTTTTTGATGATCCATGGACATTCAGAGACACTTTCAGGACGCTCGAGGACCCTTTAGCGTATTAAATAATACATATGTTTATATATTTTTAAGTGTAAATAAATAAGAATTATATTCATATATATTATATGTATATATATGTATTAAGAAGTGCAAATATTTTTGAGCTTGCAAATTTTTCTCTAGACGAACTAATAATATATGGCGTTTTATCTGGAACTTTAAAATGATGGCAACAAGGGTGCAACTAATCATTACCCCATGAAGTTACATGATCTTTATGTCTTGTTAGAATTGTTAGTATTTTTTTTAATAAAATATAAATTTTTAAGTTTGTTATGAAGTTTTAAGTTATATAATTTTTTATATTTATGGATAATTTTGATTATTTTACTTAATTTTTTATTTAATTATTAAATTTTTAATTTTAATTTAATTTAATTGTCGTGTTCGTATCCGCGGGTCTGTGTAATATAACATAGATCAATAGTGTTTGGGCCTAAAATAAAGTATTTCATTTTGGGCTTGGATGGCCGAGGTCTATGTGAGCGGCCCATTATATTAACAACACTTGGTGAAGAGTCGAGTGAGAGTAACGCCTGGCGAGCGTTCGCCAGAAGCAGACTTTGAGTTCTATTAGAACTATGTCTTATTACTTAGCTGGTTCTATGCGGATTTGTTTCTATCATAACTGGTTTATTTTAGATAGAACTCTTAGAAGAGTTATGATGGTATTAGAAGATCTATGAGTGATACGACACGTATGCTGGTGTTGGATTCAGACTGTGATTACAAGAGCAGAAGGAGTTTGAAACAGAATGAATGACTGTTGTTAAGCGAGTATATAAGGAGAGTAAGAACCTTGTGAAAAGCCCCCCCCCCCCCCCCCGATAAAACATACAAACTTGCTATACGCAAACAAACCTAGACGGACATCTCGTCCTCGAGATTTCTATCTTCTTTGCAACCAGAAGGTCAAAGTGCTTGTCACCTGTCGAGTGAGAGTATTGCGACTCCAAGGAAGCAATTGCAACCGGAAAGTTGAAGAGCTTGTCACCTATCGAGTGAGAGTTTGGATACTCGAAGGGAGCGAGTGTTCTCAACACTCTGTCAACGGGATTGCTCTGCTTTGCACGAGTAAGGACGTGTGGAGTATCGATTTCAAGACTTAGCTAGAGATTCACATATCAAAAGTCCTAGGACACTAGGCAAGAAAGACCTATTTGAGTGGAGTTGGTGCTCTCCCCATTCTAATCGCTTAATATAGAAGTCATGCGGTTGTAATCAGTCCATATTCCGTCGAGAGACGGTGGCACGCCAGCATACGAAGCACAAACAGCATAAACCGGCTCATGCGGTTAAAACATCCGGAATCATAAAAAAGACTGCTTCGCGAAAAGGATCTCTTCGCGAGAGATATTTTTGCATCGAACAAATAGTAAAGATGCTTATGGCCCAGCACATCTTAACTAAGTTTGCAATGCCTTTAGAATTACGCACAGGTGCGCATCTGTGCATGCCACACTCTAGCTTCTAGAGTTTACAGAACTCCATGCGAAAGCAATATAGAACTAGGTGGGTTCGTTATCAAACAAAATGTCCATGTAAGACACAACTCTAGCTACTAGTCAATGCGGAAGTATTGATAGTACATAGTAGTCATAGTAGTGTCATAAAATTTCGACAAGAAGAGATAACATATCTCATGCAGACCGAAGGCAGTTGATGAGTCCAAGACGAATGAGTTCCAGTTTAATATATGATCCCCATCTGAGTGAGGCACTGCCACATAAGAATTAAGACAAAAATCTTGTGCATTGGAAAAGGTAGCACCTCCCTAGTCTTTTTTGTATCGAAATCACCATTAAGGTAGAAATCGATCTTCCAGAAGCAAATGGCACGCCCATCACTCCGTTGTTATCTTCAATCTGGCGTTCCAGTGTTGGAGGCTAGTGTTGTATCACACATTCACACAACATTTAGCCAAGCACATAATTTGACTATTCAGCAAGCAAACAAAGACGTGCCTCTTGGAACTTTTGGGTTTTCATTCGATTCCTTAAAATTACTGTATCGATCGATCAAGAGAAAACGCACAAGTGATTTGGTGACTGGTGAGATCGATCTTTCATCTAACTCGCTGGACATGTTTAACCTTATCCAACTGGTAAAAGTGATATCCTATCTCACAAAATGATCAACGTGTAATGTCTTGCTCAACGTTCTACATCGGATCCCGCAAATGATCACCCCGTTCTATTACTTTTGTCTCAGTCTGTCTGTGCAGAAATAATGTGAGTGACGTCGACTTGCTGGGCCAGTAGCCTCGATAATTTCATGATCGACGACTTGTGACCTGTGACTGTTGTAAGCGTCTTGGAGATAGCCATGTGAGAGAATCAATGTCGTTGCTTTCATGGGCCAGAGAGTTATGGCTTAACCTAACAGGCTATACACATTACACAACCAGACTTGGTTTCCCGTTTCCGCTTGTGAATCTCAGCCTCTCAGGATAACACTCGAGCATTGTTGCAAAGAACATTTACTGGCTACTACCGTATTTGTTAGGTGCACTATTAATTATTAAGTTAAGACCCGGGAGAAGACACTGGGGTATGGTAACAACAGACATAAAGCAGCTCTCCCTGAATCCTACAGAAGCTGACGAAGCTCTGGACCACTAAAACCATGGCAAGCACCGTCTCTGTTAGGGAGCTGACCTTGTATACAACAAGAACAGAGGCTTTTATCAGCTTGGGAAGATTTGGACTTCAAATATCATGTCTAGGTAAAATGCTCTCAACCCCACCAGGTCGACGAGCTCCTAGCCAAATGACATACTTCGCCCAACAGCTCTGCCGGACAACCTCAAGTTCCCGTGCTTGAGAGCGGAGGACAGAGTTTGGGAGTTGAATGGTGCATTTGAGTGGTCACTCAGGTCAACTATAGCTCAAAGCACTTACAATGAGATCAAGTGCAAAGACTTCAACAATATAGCACCAAGTAGAAGCGACATACGCCAAAACTTCAATGGGAGAAAATTACCAGTTTAAAACTAAATATTAATATAGGGTCCTAGACCCAAAGGTCACAGAAATCATCCTTAAAGAGTTGAAGCTAATACAAGCAACATAAAGTAATACATACTGCCACTCATTAACGATTCAGATTCCACTTCCAGAGTACCAGATATTTACAAGAACATGGAACAAAGACTCCAACTTCACCCCAAACCCAACAGCCACCCATCAGCAAACAGCTTTTAAATATTAACAGATTCTGATCCTACCCGCTATCCAACATACGATACACCTTGTTTTCCCAGTTAGGGTCTTCTAGTTAGCCCTAAATAATCGAGCTACTAATTAGCCGGTGTCTTCCTCTTCCAACTTCGATCAAACTTCTTATGCCCAAAATTAAGAGTCTCCTCCAAAAACAAACTAACAATGAGCATGTCCCAAAAACAAAACAAACAAAGGAGGTAAAGCACAAGAGCAAGTGAGCAACCTTATGTTAATCTGAACTAGTTACATTCCCTTCAGCTTCTAGTGAAGACAAACTAGGTCGTTTTTTCCCTGCACTAATTTTCTTCACGTCCTGACTTGAGCATATAAAGATTCTTCTCACCATGTTACAGAATTCACTGCAAGAAAATGACAAAGGAATCATTAACCTAAGCAACACATGCTAGAAATATCCAAACACAAGCAACTTCTGATGTTTAGTGATGAGGAATACTTACGACCAAGGGTCATCCCCAGCAAGCATCATATCTCCTTCATCATCAGTGAACACAATTTCCCACTTGTTACGGGGACCGATCTGTCCCTTGATATCGAACATCTCCTCCAGTTCATCTATAAGTTGATCATAACCTTCCAGCATTGTTAAGTCCACTGCTCGTCCAACAGCTATACCCTGCATTTGAACCTGTTGGCATGCCATAAATCTCAAATCTGTTATAAGACACCCTCACATGGACAACTGGAAATTAACAAAAAAAACATGTCACCGCTTGTACCTTAACGCGACTCCTGGTAGATGCAGAGCTACTCTGCTTGCTCTGTGCATCTTTTGATGAAACTTGTAACTGCCCTTTGCCTTTATAAGCCTTTGAGAGGTCCGATATCTGGTCAGACTCAGCTTCCAATGAGGTACTAACTTGTCCTTCAGTGGCTCCAGCAGATACAGAAAACGGTTGTGGAGTTGGCTTCTCCACTGAATGAGAGCTCGTAGGATGACTACTAAAATCCACACCAAAAATTAGGCAACTAGTAGCTGTTTCAGGTTTCTTCCTTTTATCAACATGGTCAAGCATCAAATCGTTTTTAGCCTTCAATGAAGTTGAATATCCAGTGAATAGTGGGCAACCGGGACCACTTTTACTATCCTCCACTGTAGGTGAAGATAACCATCCCCCATCAGTCTGAGTCCTTGATATAGAGCTGCTATTACTGATAACATCTGCCTGCTGATAATTCAAGGCAACACGATTTTCACTACTCTGCCCTTCAACAGCAACACTCAACTGTGTCGTGTCATGCCGTGTCGCACTTTGAGTTTCTATAATCCAAACAAAAAGATGTCATACATTGAAAAATTGAAATCCTAGTCAGAGAGAGAGAGAGAGAGAGAGAGAGAGAGAGAGTAAAGAATCCCTACCAGGAGCTGAAATTTCAGGGAATGGCCGAAGCCTTTTGTTCTTCAAGACAGTAGATTGAGAAAGGCTAGCAGGTATGGAAACCACGTAAGGTTCTATCTCCCAGGGAGAGACCCTATCAGGTCTGGGAATGGGTGCAGATTCGTCCCATTGAACCTGGGAGCAAGTTGATGTCAGAATTCTCTATAGACAAAGTATGAAGGAAAAGTGAAGAAGCAGACTGAACTAAGATTACAATATCTAATATTAGCATTGCTTGTGGTAATATGCATGAGCTAGTAAATTAATTCACTATTCCATTCTGCAGGAGGGGGAGGCCAACAAGATTATATCAGAGGGCACTAGAAGACAGTAACTAGGTATAGAAAAATTTACTTTAAGAGATCGCCACTTTGAATCTGCCCAATGAGGAGATATATCCTCAAGACCAACTATAGTGCCTGAGAACCTGAAATTTTTTAAGTGTTCATAACAAAATTACATTAGAAAGATCATCACACACAAACTAATATAGAAACCTGTATTAAGCTTTTACTACCTTCTCTCTGGAGCATCCTCCCCCTCAAATCTCATCTTGAATCTCATTCCAACCGAGAACTTCTTGTTAACAGCTTCCAAGTACTTATTCAAACTAACAATGAACTGACTCGTCCTACAAATTTTAGGAGGAAATCATGCAATGATACGAGAAATTCTGAGGTATTGATATAAAAGCCAACACAAAATTATCTCAACATCATGAGAGAATTAATGATATCTGGTACCTTGGCTTATAATACACTACAAAGATTGTTTGAGTTGCAACCGCGTGCGATGCAGTTGCAAGCACCCCTACATGCATGCTTTGACTTGAAATCACAGACGACGGCATGCTACTCTGTTGACGAGCAAGACGCCTTATTCCAACACGCAAGTCCCCGTTTTCACCTCTGAGCAACCATGTTATGAATTTATTAAAGATTGTTCTACCGAAGCTAAACGAATAATGTTATAGCATAATAGACAAATGAACTCCAACCTAAGTAGGTTAAAGGTTGTTTGACAATTGCTGAAAGAAAAAGAAACACAGATGAGAACAAAAGAGAGCGGTTTACCGGAGAAATACAAAGGAATCCCCAGTAGTTAATCTCTTAGCAGTAACAAAAGTACTCCATCCAGTTGTAAGTAAGTGTCTCCGTGGTTGACCTGTTGATCATTTAAGCACAGATCAAGGAACCAAGAGTGAGAATCGACATGGTTAATTGATCCAACACATAATATGTCTAAATTTTTAGATCGAACACATTCTCTTTCCATTTTGCAATAACAAAGGAATATGATCCTCTGAACTGAAAGAGACGAGAGCAGATGAAGTATGTCACCTCTGAAAATGTGCTTGAATCGCCATTCATAACCATGAAGATCTTTAGCGATTAATTCCTGACTTGGGGTGGGCTGACTGTGGTCCTGAAAGGATACAGAGACGGAGATCAACATCAGAAAAATAATGACATGATTCACATGAGACCAAATTACAAAACAAGAAGTGATCACAAGGATGAAAATATTACCAATGGAGGAAGGCATTCAGTGGCATGTTTCCGTAGAACCGAAAACCCACCATGGGTACTGGTATCTGATGCAGTTAGAACCTTGCAGAATGGATAGACTGTTGGTCGTTCAGGTTCCGGACTAGTAGGTTTGGTGGTTTGCTAAACGTTTAAGTACTAAAACCATCAGAAACACGTCTCCACAACAACAACAAAATAAACATCAAAAGCGATCACAACAAGATAGAATCTAAATATGTTCTTACATTTGCTACGGGAATTAAAGTAATTTGCGCATAAACCTCATCTGTTTCATGTTCAGCCTGAAATTACATAAAAATTAGGTAAGTTTCAGTGAAACAAACATGTTCTACAAAATTATTCCCAATTCATATCAAATTTGACATTTTCACAACTATTTTAGAATTACGAACACCAATCGGAACAGAATTACAGATCCAGCTGATCTTAGTACAAAATTTCAGTAATAACATATAGTACACAATCCTTCATACCAGGAGCTGAACATTAATCACGCGGCAGAGAATCTTCGAGGGAAGATTAAACCGCGGAATCGCCTGACTCAATTCAGGATTTGTTGTTGGTGCCGATGCCTCTAGCTATGAACACATAAACACACACACAAAATAATCAAAAATTGGCAAAAACAATATTAATACAATCACCATAATAAACAGAAACGAAGAAACAAAAAAAACAGAAATGAAATTTAAGAAGAAGAAGAAGAAGAAGAAGAAGAAGAAGAACTCACTTGTTCCATGTGGCCTTGTGGAAAGTAGTAGACTCTCTCACCTGTGCGAGGGACTTCGACGAGTGGGCCCGCACAGGCCTTCCATAGCTCTGTATACAGCACATCACCTGTAAAAATCCCCCAAAAATTAGAGACGAAAATCTCAGCAACACAAACAAAAAAAACGGATGAAAATTATAGTGTCATTTCACCTTCTGCTAAATTCGCCGCCATCGATGAGCTCGGACAATGAAAAATAGAAAAATCGAAATCGCCGAACAGACCTGTATATATTCCCTTCTTCTTCTTCTTCTTCTTCTTCTTCTTCGTCTTCTCTAACAGACTGAGCTCATTAAGCTCAGAGAAAATGGCTAATTAAGCAAAAATGATAAATACGACCAGCAATGAATAAGTTGTTAATAACGCTCTTTACTCCGCCTTAATCACCACCACCATTAGAGCTCGCTCTCTCTTCAACTCCTCCTCCACCACCACTTCACACACTCCTCGTGTTCTCTCTCTCTCTCTCAGAAAACAACACTGGTCTCGCTCGCCCACGCTTCTCGTGTGTGTTTTGAGAATCCGGGGAAAAACGCCGTTACAGGGAATCCCCCAAAACCGCTTTGCGCGCTTCTTATAGTCCGCAGCTCTGACCCGTCGTCCTCCGAGTTAACCGTGGTTGGGATTTAACCGGAGGGGTGGGTTAAGACCACGGCAGGAAACGGCGTGAGTGATTTGGTGAGGAGTGTGTGTGCCTCGGGATCTGAAGTAACGGACATTGGGGGACCGTTTCCGTTTGACGCCGTCCTTTTCGTTGTCTGCTTCGAAGCAGGCAACAGGGTTGGCTCGAGTTAACCCGGCAGATATTTGGAACGGGTGGGATTATAGTCTCTCTTTTTTTCTTTTTTTCTTTTTCTCCTCTCTAATTTTTAGTTTCTTGCGCAGAATGGTTTTTGTCCTTATAATTACGTCTTTATATATAAATATGCCACTCAGTATGGGGAGCGATGGGGATACCCTAACACGTGGTTATCGATCTTGATTGGGTATGTATTTTTTATTTTCTTTTTTTATAAAAATTTATGAATAATTTGGGTGTCTTCATTCTTCATTCAGGTAATTTCTCATTGTTGATTGAGTGGTCACGATTGTAAACGCTCGCTCACTTTACCTTTTTGCAGAATTTGTGGTTTTTGAAATTTTCTCCAACCTAAGAATTTAGATAAAAAAATTGTAAGCCGTTTTTTTTTGAATGAAGAGGTTTGGAACCTAGCCGGCTAGTCAAGTGTTATGTTATTAAGCTGATTTTTTTACTTTGACACGATTTTGCTATTAAGATCATACCGATTCGTTTGACAAAATTCTACATTTTTGTTTCTTATTTATACATTTGATGGACCATTAGCCTGTTTTTGTTGAGAGCGTTAATGTAGTCATCTTATGCATGTCTCCAAGTGGCTAGAGTCATGTTTATGTTCACTTACTTGTTTCACTTTTGCGGAGTTTATGTTCTTTGAAATTTACTTATTCCTGAGAGTTCAAATAAAGAAATTGTAGACACATTTTCTCTTCAACATGACTCCTCTGGTGTTGTTTCCCTTGATTGAATGATCTTGTGGTAGATGGTACTATGGTAGAGATGAAATTCTACATTTACTTTCCTATTTTTATTTTGTTGTTATCTATTATGAGTTTTTGGTGAAAGTGTTCATATAGTCATTGTAATTATGCATCCGCGTTACAAGATATTATATACACCAAGACAATGCATGTTTACTCTTTTTCTTTCTACATAATCTTCTTTGTTTGATCTTGTGAGAGAAAATATGGTAATTGTACCATGTTCAAAAACAAGTTTTGTGCTAATATAAACAATGACGGACCTACATATAGACTAAGGTGGCCTATAACCCACCCCGAATTTTAAAAATTATTATTTTTTCTAGCTTAATTTTAGTTCAAAATATTAAAAATCAAAATTTAACCCACCCCAAATTCTATACTCACCCTATATTAATATTTGTAGTCCACCCTATATTAAAATTCTAGGTTCGTTATTAAATATAAAAATGTATACTTTTATTTTCGATCAAATTATTGATAAACCTAAGGCCGCGTTTGGTATCGTTTTATAAAACAGTTTTTGAAAAATTATTTCGTAAAATAAAAAACAGTAAATTAAATTTCGCATTTCTAAGATTCAAAAATGTGTCTAGTAAGTTAAATTACAAAATTAGATTTTTAATATAAAAACAGTAAAACGTGTTTTGTATACTTACGCGAAGTCTACAAAATATAATTTATATTGGTTCAATTTTAAATTTCAATCAAAATAGTTTATACATTTATATTTAAAGGGTAAAATTTATTATAAAATTAATCTTAATTTTTTTCCTAATATTTTTCAGATTTTATTTTTAGAAAACAGTGAAAACTTCTTTTTGACGTTTTAAAGAACGTAGTACATTTTTTGTTTTCAATGTTTTTCGTTTTTAAAAATCATTTTTTAAAAACAGTGTACCAAACACATTTTCACTGCATTTTTGTATTCAGAAAATAAAAATTTATTTTGTAAAACTATACCAACATAAATATTTGCATCAAGCTTATCCACCGTGAATAAGAGGAGTGTGACGTAATACAATAAAATCCCATATTTTAAAAATTTTCACAGCAAAAATAAAAACGAAAAAGATAAAGGAACTAAAAGGCCTGATAAGAACACCATTTAAAAAAAAATAATTCAATAATGCATGTGACGTCATATTAGAGTTGGGTTGCTTTTTACCCTCTCATTCTGGAAAAAACAATGGAAATGGATTAATTTAATCCTGTTTAATCCTACCTTTAGTTTAAAGTAGTACGTGTAATCCAATGCTAATACTTGGTCTACGTAGTCTCTCAACTTTGCATCTTTTAACAAGTTAAGCAACTCCCTGTCCCGCCCCCAGAAGAATAAATCTACCTTATATGAATAATGATTATGAAATCCAAGATGCTTATATGCCCAAATCACCAATGATTATTCTAATTTAATTCCATCTTTTTTAGAATAACACATCATGTTATGCTAAGCTTCTTACCTTTCTTCTGTGCGTAAGGTTTGATGAAGTATACGTGTATATATGACATTTGCACTCCTTATTAGATTCGATTACTAATCTCACTCTCATTTGTGATTATAGCTTTTTTTAGGTATTTGTTACGGAATGATTACCTTTTCTAACAAGTAAATCTACACACTTTATATAATACTTGAAATGATCCTCAAGAGTTTACTTTTTGCTCATTGTATGACTTCTCAAAATTGTTATATATTATTTACTTGTCTTAAACTTTTTGGATCAACAAAACTGGTATGTTAATTTAGTAAATTTATTGTGATTGGTTAACTTTTAGAATGTTGCTTTGCCTTTGTTGAGAGCATTGTGGTTTGTTTGATTATAGCATTAGTGTTAGATAGGCTTTCTCGATCTGAAATGAGAACGTGGATTAGAGAGCAATTAGGACAAACCAAACCAATCTAAATTGAGTTGGGTGTTGTGTGTTTGGTGGTACGTACCTGGTCCTAATCTAGACTCTTAACTTAGATTTGTTGTGCTGAACTTTACTGTCCAACTCCTGTCTCGTTAGTACGTAAGCCAATTCAGCTGTCTTGGTGCTAATAATTGGTCTATGTTCCAATAATGTTTGGCTAGTTTCTTAATCTAACTAGTTTGAGAAAATTACAACCTTGGTTTTGTGAATTAGATCTTGCTCAATTAGATTCTTCAGTTTCATTGTGATTATAGATATATATGTATATTTGTTAAAAAATTGTGGTTTTTCACCATTTTAATATGACAATTTTAATAAAATAATTGAGAGTGTTGCACTCAATTTTGATGTGAGAGAAACATGGATTTGTGTTCTCCTACAAAAGTACATAAAAATTATGTATTCATTTGTTTAAATTGGTTAAGGGGTGAATGAGAAATTGTCACTCAAAGTTGGCCACTTGAAACAAAATGAATAAATGTGATCCTACATGGGAGAAATTAGGAATGTGGAAGTCTTTATTTATAATTGCACTCTAGTATGCCCTGAGTGAGTGAGTAGAGAGGCTCTCTCTCACGCGTGCAGTGGGAGTGCAAATCTTAGTTGAATTGAGTATGCGATATGGACTTGTGTGCGCCCGCGTCCTGCGGACACGAATGTCATTCCAATTTGGGGCAAGCCGCATGAGTTTTCTTTTGCACTCAGGAAAGACTTTTTGCATTCCTCAAGACCTTTCAACTTCTTCGGTTATGGTGGGTTTTTCTTACTATTATTGTGAGTTTTCTCACCATTATTGGCCGAAATTATGTTGCATGGTTAATGAGTGGTAACTCATGATCTTTTAGTGGCCGGCCTTAATGTCATACTCTATCTCCTCCGTGTATAAATAGAGGCTCTATCATTCCTCATTTTTCATCTCATCAGAAAACAATCTCATCTTCTGATCACTTCTCTCCCTATCTCAACAAGTGTGCAAATCCGGTGATAGAGTAAGGTATTCTACAGTTCGATGAGAAGTTCTTGTGCTGCGGTACGAAAACTTTGAAGTTATTTTATCTTTGGAGAACAACGTCATATAAGCCTGTGAGCGGTGTAAAAGTTCTTAACAATGTTTGATACACGTGACTGAACAATGTTTATCTTCTTACCCAAAATTTATTATTCGTTCATATGTTTACATTTTACTAATTATTTAATTAATATTTTTTATATTATATTTAGTTTAATATCACTTATTTTTTCTACAATATTAACTATTTTTATTATTATATGTGATTACAAAAGCTAATTAACCACAAAAAAGAAACACTAAAGTAGAAATGTAATTGGTACTGCTTATCAGTAAAAATCGAACTCATAACTTTACCAATAGTTATTCTTAAATGATAGAAATAGTCCTGCTCACGAACAAGTGGACATAATGCCTGATGACCTCATCACACGGGTACAACAGGATAAAGAAAGGACATGTTGGGTATTTGCCCCACCACCTCCACCCCTCAATCCTGGACTACTTTAAACAACATTCTTGTCACCAAAAATTATACAAAAAAAATAACACCAATATTAAGTAAAATATTATTCCAAGAATCTAGCTACATTTTCCTAATGTTTATTTTTGGTAAAATTTTGGTCCTAATAGGCTAATATAGATCAGGACTTGTCAAAAATCTGGTCCTATTATAGAGCAGAACATGTGTAGGGTAGCAGGACAAATACATGAATATATTTACTTAGTTTTTTTTTTGTCAGTTGGGTTTTATTAGAGAAAAAGATAATAGCAAAAACAAAAGAGGGAAAATGAGAGAATTGATGTGGGTAGGCTGGTAAGTAAGGGTACCCTACAAAACCTTCTTAAAAGAATCTGTCAATTAAGGTTTGGTTTATTGATTGATAGATTATAAAACAAAAGGGTTTGTTTTTTTTTTTGGAATGACATAAAACAAAAGGGTTGGAATCCATGTGAACACATTTATAGGAGAGAAATGGGAGGATTCTTGAGACCGTGTCCTTTGGGTAACCCAAGTGATAAAGGCGAATAATTAGAGAATTAAAAATTAAAAATCTAGATTAAGTTAATACAAGATTTTTATTTTTTAATCTCCTTTAAGTTAGTATGATATCCTTCTAAAAACTATTTATCATATTAAAGTAGTACATATATCAATTTTGAATATAGTAAGGTTTTGAGCTAGATAGAATTTTGGATGAACTCCTGCAATTTTTCTCTTTGGGACCATTTTTTGGTAGGCCAAATGATGTAGACATTGGACTCCTTACTCCTCCTTGGTCCAACAAAGGTGGAATTTACAGGACCCGTTTTACTTTCTCATTATGCACTTTGCACAAAAAATTGGGATCTTAACACCTTCTTTTCTCGTGCCTCCATCGAGCAATCATTAAAATTATGTAGAAATTGGTTGAAGCATCGACTTAGTACGACATTGGTTTTAAGCATCAACTCATATATTCTCGTGATATCAGTATACTACATACATTTGGTTGACTGTTAACATGGATAGATGAATGATCATGTTTCAATCGTTTCAAACAAACTACTTGTGTTTTTGGTTGCAAACTTGCAATCAACCTTAAGACTCGTTTGTATTTTATCTCAAAGTGATCAAATGATCTCATGCTCTTCATATACTGTACGTGAGTCTTCCTCTCCAAGCACGTTTATAAAGCATCAAACATGGTAAGTTGGTATATGCTTAAATTAACAGCTACTTCTTCAACTAAGCACAAAATAAGTATTACATAAACTCAATAGCTCACAAAGCAAAGATTCCTCCTAATTTAGATTGGAAAAAAATGGAGGCATGTTAGTACTATAAGATTGGTCAACCAGGATTATCTATTGAGTAAACAAGTCAAATTTTCATGTTAACTTGCTCTAATTGGTCATTCACAAGCCTATTGGCAACGGATTTAGTGCTTCCAATGAGGTCCCATGGACACCTACATTACAGAATATCATAATAATAGAGGTCCTGATAAGCTTCATGGCATTTTCCAATCCTAGATGGAAAGGCCTCCATCTATATATAACAGCTGGAAAACCATAAAAGAGAAAACACCCATTTTTAAGGTTCATATATATCTGAACTCAATCATTGTTTTATAAAAACTCAAGCACTAGGTTCACTAAAAGGCCTACCATATCATAAACTGGAACATATACATATATAATTTCATTCCACTTACTAATGCAGTAATGCAAACAGAAACAACTACATTTGTTTTGTGCCTTCTTTTCATGGAAAGATGATGGTAATTTTGGATTAAAGCCGAAAATTTACGCGAATAACCTGTTAGTGATGTTGGTGAAGATCTCAGTCATCTGACTCATCTCACAAGCATTCCCAGGAGGAACCTTTTAGTTCTCCAGCTTATTCATGCTATTTTTGTTTCCTTTCAATTGGTGACAAAATTCAAGCACTTTATTTCAGCATGCTATTTATTTCAGCACCTAAACATGTCCATTTCATGGTTAGTTTGTTTATTCAAAGAGGTGGAAGAGCTTAAGTGTTAGCTTACCTACCAACACTAAGAAGAAGAAACATTATTACTTGTCGAACCATTTGTTAATTGGAAAAAAATTGAGTCAAATGAAAAATGATGACATAGCTAGACAGAGCAAGAGCACCTGCTCAGTTCTTCATTTCATCATAAAGAACAAAAATTGGTCATCTTCTTGTTGTGAAATCCTAGATTCTGGTCAATTTGTTCCATATCCTCCCTTCCACTTCAGTCTTGATGTCATTTTCTTTTTCTCTCCTTTGTCCAGAGTAGACAAATAAATTTGGCTCCTGTTTATGTCTGGTTTTGATTTCTGAAAGTGATCAGTTTGGCAGCATTTCCAGAGGTGGGTAATGACTAGTGTGCACAATTTATAGAGCTTAGAAGAATTCCTTTAAAGCTGTACGATCCAATTTCATTACAAACCTTAATTCTCATGGCCACTAGGGTCCTGTATTGTCTTTCTCAAAGAAAACAAAACACAAACCAGCCGACAATTGTCGTTTATATATAGCTAGCTAGTGTTTCAGAAAATCCAAGCTATTTTGGAGCAATGGCCATTATGAGGGTTTTTATATGAGTTATACTGTTATTGTCTTCAACCAGTTTTAGCGAACCGGTAGCGCAGAGGCTCTTTCACTGGAAGTTTGAACTTTACATAAGGTGCAGAAAGAGCTGGATCCATGTAGTCTTATTTATAAAGGGGTCTTTATAAAGTGCTTGAAGATCACTTGGAACCTGGAATGTTTTCTTATCTTTCTACAGATGAGATAGTCTTTACTTAACAGTAGCAGTTCTATACTTGATTAACTGAATAAGTATCAATCTGTTACTTTGTTTAGAGACTTAGATGCATCGTATATAAACCCTGAAACATTATACTCATTATACTGAAGCAAGCTCATGATGCTTCGATTCTAAGAATACTAAGAATGTGAACTTCTTTCCAGAACCAGTTAATGAAAGAATTAAAAAGCCCTCTGCCTACGAACAACTAACAAGGCTAGCTAGCTAGTTAATTTTACTTAATATAGATGAAGAGATGGTCAACATCAACAACTTAGCGATGTCCATCAGTGCATGAATCCATGTGCTTATAGGTGTTGAACTGTTGATCACATTCACTGGTTCACCAGCAACAACAGTAATCAGCACCAAGCAAGTTGGGAATTTACTATTTGGTTTTTGCTTGTCGGCATAAATCTCTGTTAGTTAATTTAATTCGGGGGCTAATACGATCCACAGATTGAACCTGAGGAGGGACTTCACCTGGGCTAGCTAGAGCTTATATTTAGACTGGAATCATTAAAAAAACTTGAGTCTCTAGCTAACAAGTTGCTCTTTCTGAAGTGCCTTTTTTCCTGTTCCATTAAACTTATAGTTTGGAGAGTGACATCCCATCTGTAGAGAAAAGTAAAAGGCAAGAAACCCATTACTCAATGATGGCTATACACCAGAGCCGTGCTGTTCTTGTAGAAAATAATTAGAAGAAACAATTTTACTTGTTGAATTCATGTTCATCAGTTCATGCATTATCTTGGTCAAAGTAATGGTATTTTTCTTCCAGAAAACTTGAAGTCCATTTTAGGCCGTGTTTGGTTATATTTTAGGATCCTTCTCTATTCCTCATTTCCTCTATCAATGGGGATCGGGTAACTTGTTGTATAAGTTAATGATTATGTAATCGTCTGTAGATCGTAAATTAATTGTTTTTTTTAAAGGGGCTTAATTGTTGTTAATCACTCAGTTAATGGGTATATACACTTATACAGACACTTTAGATAATGTAATAAGAGTATAATGTTTTAAAAACTGCCTACAGAAGTCAGTGGTAGAGGTTTTAATTAATGTAAATATAGTCAAGGAGGTAATTAACTTATAGGTTCAGCTCTGTTGATCATTCCATGGACTGCAGGCAGAATTGAAATAATATGAACAGAAGAAGCATTTGCTGTTATGAAGAATATAAACAGATTTTAAACGGCATCTGATTAACAATGGTGCTAAAGAACAGAAAAGCTCAATATTGGACTAGAACAAACAGAAAAAGTGGATGTTATGTATTACTTAAATTAAAACAAAAGGAAAAAACAAACTTGGATCCTATCTAATCAAAGATTCATGAAGATTGAGATAACGTTACACGGCGGCGAGAAGGGCTACATGGGATTTGAGAAGTCCTCAGTGTACCTGATTCTTATACTCACGTAGCCTTTTGTATGCTTCAGAGAAAAATGGAACGTCGCAGTATCAATTCAAAGTTTCAAACTAGAAAACTGGTGATGGAAAATTACTGCTTTAATGCTTAGCTAGAATGATATTTAGGGGTTGTAAGGGGCAAAGACCACCACAGAGTTGTGCCCTCCAAAGCCGAATGAGTTTGAGATTGCTGCGAGTTAAACATTTATCAGTAATCAAAACTATGGATACTGTTAGTATATTTTCTATCAGTAGCTTATGAGAGTCTGTAAAAGTATACTCACCAACATTAACCTCATGCTTCTTCTTCACGTTTGGGACAGTGTCTATCGTAACAGCAGGCTCCAAGTCCTGTAAACTTAACGCATTAGATAATGGAGTATCACTGGGAAAGAATGAAATGAACTGAAGTAAGGGTTGCAGTTAAGTACATCTTGATTGATAGTTGGGTGAAGCCAGCCGGTGTTAATTGCTTTAATGGTTGCTATGGCTTCCAATCCACCAGCAGCACCAAGACCATGTCCAATCATTGACTGCACCAAGAAAACGAAGAACATAAATACAATGCACTGGTTTCTATGATGAGTTGAATTATCAAGGAAGCTGAAAAGTTAGTGTTCCTTGTGTCCATATGTACTAAATGCTCAAACAGAATTCTTTAGTGTGCCTTGCCTTTGTTCCATTCATCTTCATCTCGGACGTGTTCCCAAAGACCTTTTTGATGGCATTAAACTCAGCCAAATCTCCTGCTAGTGTGGATGTTGCATGAGCATTCACATAGTTCACCTGTGAAGTATACATTTTCCACAAGCATAAGAAGCTGAAATAGCCATACATAATAGGCTTCTTCAGTTTAGGCGCTCAGTAAAGTTCAGTTACCTCTTCAGGGGAAACTCCAGCGTCTTCTAAACTCTTGGTTATGCAAGATGACACTCCAAGTCCATCTTTTCTAGGATCTGTCATGTGATGAGCATCACACGTTACGGCGCCTCCCAAGTACTCAGCAATGATAGGAGCTCCTCTTTTCAATGCACTCTCCAAACTCTCCATAATCTAGTAAAGCATACAATAAAAGGCAAGATATATGCAGATCAGATACAATGCTACATCACATGTTTATTAGGACTAAAGTACATTTTTGAATTTCAATTACCAGAACACCAGCTCCTTCTCCCATAACGAAACCATCACGATTTTTGTCCCATGGTCTAGAGGCTTTGTGGGGTTCATCATTTCTCTGAGACAAGGCTCGGCAAGCAATGAACCCGCCAACACCTACAGGCATGACTGCAGCTTCAGTCCCTCCAACTACCATGATATCTGCTTCCCCTCTTCTAATGTGGTTTGCAGCTGAATAGAAGCAGTAATTGGCAGTAGCACAAGCGGTAGAGATGGAGTAATTCGGCCCCATTAAACCGGTGTCTATTGCTAACAATGCTGATCCCATGTTGGTAATGGAGTAAGGAATGAAGAATGGACTAATCTTCTTATATCCCTTATGAACAAGAGATTCAACTCCAGCACTGAAAGCTGTTAAGCCTCCCATGCCTGTCCCAACAATCACTCCAATCCTTGTTTTGTCCATCTTTTAAACACATCACAAATTAGTTATGTTAAAGTTATAAACACACAATGTGTAAGTAGATAAAAGTAGAAATTTGTTATAAACATGAGTTGGCATCTTGGCTAAAAATAGAAATTTGTGACTAACAGTTTCAAGGGCTTCAGGTCCAAGGTTGGCATCTTCAAGGGCCCTTTTTCCAGCCACTAATCCATATCTCCAGCAATCATCAAGACGGCGATCACTCTTCCCATCAATGTAGCCCGCAGAAGAGAAATCACGAATCTGTCCAGCAAACCTCACCGAGAAGCTTGAGGCGTCAAATCTGTCTATTAGAGTGATCCCACTCTCTCCCTCTAAAAGTTTGTTGTAGAATGTGTCAATGTCACTTCCGAAAACTGAGACTAGACCCCGGCCTGTTATTACAGTCCGTTTCTTGGGGTCTTTTTCTCTTTTGGGAGCAGAAACAGCAGGGGATGCCATGGCCTTGATTGTTCTACATTTTGATGCTGATAATGGAAAACCAAATTAGTACTAGTCACTCCTCTCATCCTTCACCAAATGTAGAGTGCCATAAATCAGACAATACAATTCAAACAAGTAGATAACTTCCACAAAATTCTAAATTGAAGTTTGAGCATCCAACTCAAAAGTCATAACCGATTGACATTATATATATTGTAACACAAGTTAAGTCTCAAGTCTCAACCTTACATGAGGAATCCATTTCCAGCTGAATTGGCATCTTACAGGTTATTTAGTTCGAGAATCCAGATTCACAATTCAAGAACATACTATGATCGATACAAGTAATATTACTGCCCTAAAGTAGAAGGGACTTCGTTGCACTAAATTAGAGTACGAGAATTTATGCACTAGATGATCAATGACATTCATTCTGATCTGTTTTCGATCATAAGCGAAGAAGTAACTAAAGTGATGGATGTGGTTACCTGAAGTAGTAGAAGAAACAAGTCCATGTGACTTGGTAGGCATATGGATTTTCTCAACTTGCCTAAGCCCATCAAACTGTGCCAGAAAAGCACCATTGCTGCAAGAAGCAGCAGCTGAAATACCTGCCATGATCAAAAACACACCTTTCTTCTTCTTCTTCTTCTTCTTCTTCTTCTTCTTCTTCTCAACAGTGTTGTGTCAGAAATGTGATTTGGACGTGTTGAATGAATATATACAAGTAAAAACTGAAAAGAGAAGGAGCTATCAAGGCGAGGGTTTTGTTCTGTTTGCTGACTCTTGATCAAATAGGGTTGGGAAGTCCGCCACTAATGTCGTCATTGCTTTTTTGGTGTTTTTAGATTTTGTGAACAAAGCAGCTGCTGTCTTTACTGGGGCGTTAATAGCAAAACGAGAGACCCTTTGCCTAATTCTCTTGCCTCTACTCATTTCGTTTTAAGCCGCTTAACTACCACAAACAAGAAACAACCACTTGAAAATTTCCAAAATATTTATTCTTAATGGGGGCTTACCTGTTCTTGAAGTATAGACGGTATAGTTTAATTATTATTTTTTTGCTTTGTTACAATTGAGGTATAGTTTATTTCTATGTAACACAATGTGTGTTTGGTGCCATGATGCTGCTGCCTCTCTATATGTTTCTCAGACGACACATTAACCTAATTATTGTATAAAAAGAAAAGCTCATTAACCTAATTAGTTAGATATTTCCGTAACTGAAATCAAAGATGATAAACGTTGAAAAAGTATACAAGCTTAGGGAATGTAGAGTACTTATAATGTCATTGAAATTGAAACGTGGCCGAGTAAAACCTTGAGAAAATAACATGATAGCGAATAAGAGAAGAATTCAGCTTCAAGTAGATCCAGAAACCAGTTTTGGTTGCTGCATTATTTGTCAATGTTCGTTTTCATTAACCAACCTCCAACTGCCCCAAGACTCTAAAAGGATCAAAAAAATAAGATGCATGATATACTTTTTACTTCCGCTTTAATGCCAACAGGTTTCGTGGTGTAGTTGGTTATCACGTCAGTCTAACACACTGAAGGTCTCCGGTTCGAACCCGGGCGAAGCCAATCGATTTTTTTCCTTTCCATTTTGTTCCTTTGCTTTTAGAGAATATATCAAAATGGCAAAAAGATCAGAGAGGTTGTACCAAAGTGAGACTGATGTTCAAGAAATGAATCAATTCTTTATTGAGATCAATGTGAAATTACAAACTCTAAAGTTCCAAAGCATCACCATGCCACAGTGTGATAAGTGAGTCACAGCACAGATAATGAAGGAAAAGCCTTTTGGTATGAAAACTCGAACAAACAATTTTACATATACAGCAATCGAAAGAATGTCAAGTACTTACAAACGTACTTCCTTTCTCTCATAGATTATTGAGGAGGTTTGAAATTGGGTTCCATCCCATAATCCAAGGCCTCCTATCTGATGGAAGTGCAAAATTGAGCTCAAACATCTCCTTTGGCATGTTGCCGCTTTCGCAGAAACCAACAAGCTTGGCAACTATCTCAGCACTCTCCTGGATATGCTTGGCATCATGAGGGTCAATCCATAGCTTATTCACAAACTGCATTCTTCGCTGCTTGCCTTCGAGTGGAACATCCCATTTGATGTACAATGCATCTCTCTCCTCAGCACTCAAACGTGAGGTTACCCTCTTTGCAAGAAACTCCCTTTCACGCTTTAGTGCTCGAATGCTGCAGAATACAGAAGAATGCAAAGGAAAATGGATTTAGTATCTTGGACTACAAGAAATTATTTCCAAGCTGAAAAAAGAGAGAAAGACCTCGAACCTTGATGACAAAGAGACTGCTGGCTCTTCTCCTACATGAGGAGCAGGGCTAGCATTCCCAAGTTCCGCCAGATGCTCTTGCAACCATGTCAGCCGCCTGAGCTCTACTTCCATGTAGATTTGATCAGCTGGATCTCCCTTGAATAATAAATAAAACTGTGTTCTGTGGATGATGGAGACATAGCACACGTCCCACAACTCGATTATTTGCTGCCTTTGGTCCTTGAAAGTTATTTGCCATGGGACCTGAGTCTCCTCTGGCTCGCATGTGATTTCATCATTCTCCATATCATAACCAGCTGCTTCATTTGCCTCCAGCTCCAAAACCTAGAAACACAACAATTTGGTATACGAGTATTTATCAGATTAACACAACAAGCTGGTTTTCTATGGTTAAAAGGCAGAAGAAATGCATAGACATACTTGACAAACTAGAAGCTGTTTCTGGTACTGCAGCTTGGCTACCCTTTCTTTCAGCTCTGTTACATATGTTCTTATGCTTCTTACATTCTCTTCCGCTGCATTCTGAAACATCTTCTGCATTTTCTTCATGTTTACCGAGCTAGAACGCCTATATGGAGTGTTTTCCTTTGATGAGACATCTCCACAGTCTTCGCTCTTTGTGGGAGTCCCTTTTTCAGACTCTGGTTGATTCTCACTAAACAAGGTGTGATAATTTTCAGGAGCTCTATTCTCAGCTTCCTCAGATTCTACAACTTGATGAGAAGCTGATAGAGGCGAGCAAGGTGATCTGAGAAAATTTGGCCTGTTTCCACTGTTACTTGAAGCTAAAGGTGATAGCTTTTTCTTTTTGGACTCCTTCTTAGACTTGGTAGATGATCCACTATTGCATTGGTCAAAGTTGCTGGGAAGAGACATCACCAATTTATCTATAGACTTCTGAACACTTTCAAGCTGTTCCTCAAGATTTGCAATAGTGCTGCCCTGCGAATGAAGTCTTGTGATCTCTTCCTTCAGATTAGTACTGACACTCTTGTTGGTAGGAACTACAGTTCCAACGTCGACATCTTTTGGCACAGATCTGACAGAACGCATTTCTCTAATTTCTGCTTGCAGGTTAGCAATTGTTTCCGCTGCATCTTGGTTGCCTAGTCTATGACAAGCCACCTCCTTTTGTAGTACTTCGAGTGCTCGATTAGCTTCGTCTCCAAGCTGCTCTTGCAGGTGCTCAAGTTTACGGATTTCATGCATTAGTGTAAAAGGAGCAGCTGATGATTGCCTCATAGACTGCCTCAACTTTCTTGCTCTATCACCACGGCCTAGCTCCTTGGCATCGAGCTTTGCTGGTAGAACACCAGTGTATGAGAGACATTTCTTCACTGAAGTCACTGAGGGATGTGGCAATTCCAATGGATTGGTTGAAACCTAAAGTTGGTTTTAAGATATCAGCACTTAAGTTTGTAATAACATCGAGAACAGGATGAGGACTAGAGAGAAACAAAGAATGAGATATAAACCTGTGGATCCTCCTTGAGCTTTTGGCACAATTCAATTACTTGAGATTGTGCAAGATCTCTCTGGCGTTTCAATTCTTCAATTTCCATTTCCATCTGGTGATAACCAAGAATGTCATATTGAAATACATCACTAATTGAAATATAAGACTTCTTTAGTGGCAGATTGATATACCTGCTGAATTTTGAAATCTTTTTCCATAGATGGATCTGGGGTGGCAGCAGGGGTACGCAGCTCTGCTTCTAACCTAGCTACTTCCTTCTGCAAATGTTTCACTAGCTGCTTGTCCGAAACAACCTAGCAAAGATATACAAATAAAAATATTGAGCTTCCTCAGTATGTAATATCGAATCTGGAAAGTTGTGATGAAAAAAAAGTAATTACCATGTTCACACGGGCATTATTAGTGACCTCCTTTGCTCTGGTGGCAAAGAAAAGAGTATTTCGAGATTGTTCAAGATGACTCAATGCTGGACTCAAGGTACATATGATAGCAGTACGTGCATTCCCTCCAAGAGAATGCTGCAATATTCGGGTGAGCTTTGAGTCTCTGTAGGGTATATGACCACTTCTTTTTCCAACACTGCAAACCGATACAATGAATGATGATAGATCAGATATATGATATAACTCAGTAACATAATCTCCTTAAGGTTTATAGATTGAAGAGGTTGAACAAGGAAAAAGAATAGGTTATGACCTGAGCTTTCTGATAACAGTCGTAAGTGTCATCAAGCTAAGATTAATATGGCAACCTTCCCTGAGCCTAGCACCATCAGTATGTGTCTGGGAAGCTCGTTCACTTCCAGCAAGATCAACAAAGTTCTGCAAAACATTGATGTTGAAAGTTATTAACAAGAAAGTAACAATCATATTTGGACCAGTTTTGGTTTTATTTTTACCAGGCATTAACAAGAAAGTAACAATGATATTTGGACCAGTTTTGGTTTTATTTTTACCAGGCTTGCAACAAAAGATCTCATGCAGTCTGAATTTTCACGGAGTGTACTTTCAATTGTCTGTCAGAGGGACAAAAATTTGCAGTCAATAACCAAAACTAAATCTACTATCAATAACAAACATCAAAGATACTATGATCAATGAACTAACCAGCCTTATTATCTGATGAGACCGTGAGCTATTATCATTTAAAGCCGTTTCACCAACTTGTCTTTGAGCTACACAAAACAAGGAATTGCATCAGTTTCTCATGCAAACAGATTGAGAGATCTACAAATCTGACTCAAATCAAGAGATCAACTAACTCACCCTCACAAATGCTGATCAAATGTCTCAAATGCTGATCATTGCTTGCGGTTTCCTCCACTAATTTCTCGACCACAGTACCTTTCTGTTTTCAGGAAAACAATAAAACTGAAGTAAAGGTGAAAGGAAGAAACACTTCAGTAGTTCAATATAGACGTTAAGAACTGAAGTTAGTACCTCCGGGTCATCTAGAAGCTTTAGATTACGACCAGATTCCGAATTCAACAGGTCCTTGACATTCTCATTGTATATTTCAAGTCCAGAAATTTTAATTGTAAAGTCTCTCTCTGGAGTCTGCATTCACACCATAACAGCACCAGATTAGTTTTCAAGCTACAATATTTTCAATGACTTCCACAAGTTCTCATTAACATCAAACATCAAATTTCAAGTCTGCAGCCAATATAATATCATTGCAAAAACTCATGGTATTCGAAAGCTTACATTCATTATATGGTTGTAGATATCAATGACAGCTTTCTCGGTTATTCCTCGCATCGTGTATGTCTTGCCACTGCTAGTCTGTCCATAAGCAAATATAGTAGCTGCAGTCCCCAAAAACAAAAGTTACTTTCCGATGCAAGTAAGACAAAAAAAAGACGGTAAAAGCAGTACACGACAAATTAGTGAAAGCATAGTCATTACACACCATTGATGCCCATCAAAGAAGACAATGCTACATTCTTCACTCCTTCCTCATAAACTGTGTCAGTCACACTACTAGGACCGAAAACTTTATCTGCGAAAAACAGTAACAAAACTTCACACTAAGAATCCCATAAGGCCACAACTCATAATGAACACATAAGACATTTCATTGATATGTACCAAATGTAAACGAGGACGGTTGAGCCGAGCGTTCTTGAAGCTGTGGTTTCGACACAATGGTGTTACCATCAACACATTCCCAAGCAACTTGGTCTTTTGCAAGCTGCTCCCTTTTGCTTAAGGGCCTCAACCGCACTGTCACAACAATCTTCTCCTCCTTGGATCTCGACCCGCCTGGAGTCGACACCGGCGTCCTGTCGATCTTCGAAACTGGAGTTGAGGCCGGAGTCTTGTCGGTGATTTTGGAAGCCGGAGTTCTCACTGTCATCTTTCAATTCTGAAAATTTTGAATTTCAACTCCAAAATTGTGACCCTCTCTCCAAAAAGAGAGGTAATGAACTTGGATCTTTTCGTAGTCCAACAACCTGTGTCAATCCAAACTTGTCACTGTTAAAAACTATAAATCAAACAAGGTCAACAGAAACTAAAGTAAACAGATTTAAAAGTTCAGATTTTGAATACACTTCATGCACTAATTTCCTATTGGGGATTTGAAGAACAGAGATCAACAACTACATTTCTAAAAGCAAGTTTAAAACTTTCCAATTCTAAACTCATGTTGGGATTAGGAGGATAAGCCCTAAATCTGTAAAATTGAGAAAGAAAGATGCATACTTTGGAAACTTGAGACGAAATTTGCAGAAATTGAGCGACTGAGATTGAGATTTGAAGAAGTGAGAGAGTGTGTGTGTTTTTGGGTAGTGAAGGAAATGATGGGAGAAGCTTAATTTGGGTTGGGGCTCCGATCTGTATCTCAGACCTTATGTTTGAAATTTGGGGCTGGCTCTCTCTTAACGGCTAGTTTTTTGGCTTTATCAATTCAGGGTTTGCGGTTACTCGATGCGTATTGGTGAGTTAAATCGGCCGAGTTTTGGGTCTCGAAACGGTTTTAATTTCCCCAGGCACTAAAGGACAAAAAGCAACAAAGACTTTCCAAATTATTGCCTCCAACCTGGCTCTTCTTCAAAATTGAAAGCAATGTGGGTGAGTGGAACAAATCTCAGTATATGCAAGTACGTATCTAATAGTAGAATCTCCACTTGATAGGTATAATAAGCAAAGTTCAACATCCATTTACTTTTCATTTCTTCTTGGTGAAAAAAGCACCTGATAGGGATTAATGTAACTTTATATTTCTGTTCCATCTTGATATAGCAAATTGTTGATGTCTGACAAATACTACATTCTGACCTCATAAACCTTGAGGATCATATTCTTGTGTTGCAAACACCAAAGGACTGTCATACACCACTTACATCAGAATCTCATGTAAATTTTGGCACCTTTCTTAAAATTATTCCTCCCAGTCATAGATCTTTTCCACTGTTTCTGCCTTACCTTTTTCATCTTCTATCACTGTAACTTCCGAAGCCCGTCTCAGGTGCAGTTACTCAGCAGGGTTGTCAACAGAGCTGAGCTGAAGTTGAGATTGTTGTCTAACATGAAATTGTTCATTTGATTTTCACCTGAAGTACATTCCATGTGAAGAGAAGAACTTGAAATCCGGGTGATTGACATGGAGTACACTAAGCCAGTTGTCAGCAGTCTGCATCAGGGAATCGGCTACTTGACACTCAGTTTCATTTTGAGCCCACAATGATCCTTTGAGCTTATACGAGGCCAGTCCAAAGACAGGTAAAGAAATCTTTGGGACATCATCCATCTCAGTGGGATAAACCATTACTGGAGCTTGGTCACTTCCACCACCTGCCCACAATGAAAACGTACCTTAGGTTTGGCTAGGTATGAATTAATGTCATTGGTGTTTATAAATACGAGCATAAAGTCTCTCAAGTAATCAACTAGCAGAAAGTCTGAAGTAATCTACTTGCAGAAAGTCTAGGTGAACTAAAATCTGGTCAGTGATGATCTACAAGGCCAGAGATGATACATGTACAGCTTCCAAGCCAAACGAATACCACACCCATGTAAATCTCAGAATGATATCAAAGACTGGAAAGTTGCCCAAGAGTTACATTTTCCCAATTCCAATTAGAACACAAGTATGTAGCAGTCAGAGCCGTCAGTACTTGGTAATGCAGTGCTACAATCATCAAAGTGGTAAAGCATAAACCAATGTATGTATTCACAGGTTATTTAGAAAGCAGTTGCCAGATGTTCACCAAAATACAAACAAACTTAATTTCAATCTCATTTTTGTTGAATACGAGGTACATAACGAAAGTATGGATAGTGTATTTTGCAGAATAGTACATCATGGGCTAACACTTATCTCAGCAAGGATAAAAGTTCAGGTAGTGGAGATTATCCAGTCAGTAGAAATAACTCATCATAGAAAAAACTGCCGGCACTACACCCCAAAGACCTAGTATTGGAAACCAATGATTACCTGACATGGGTGTTGAAAGAGAATGATATGTCAGAAAACATGCATCCAGATCTTTCAATGTTGGACCCGTGGGGATTCGATATATAGGATACCTACAAATTCAACCTGGGCAGTTAAATATTGGTCCATGTGTGGCAATATAAATAAACGATAAGTGATCAAGTTTTGCTTACCAAGCTACTGACATCCAGCTGCCTTGTAGTAAGTCACAACTTCTTAAGGTTTTCAGCTCAGGGTACTGGCGTGCAAGATCTGATATCTGTCAGCATCCCAACAATAAAATAAAAGTAAGATAGCTGACACATCAGGCCAAAAAGGACAGATAGCTGATGCAGAGTTTGGACCGTAAATTAACTAAAATAAAACAGCACTAAGATAACTAACTAACCTTGTCTGCCAATGGTTCACGGCCATAAGGAGCACCCCGCTCAAGATACTCAAAAAGCAAGCCTTCAGAATTCCTGGCTTCTCCATCGTCACTAGAAAAGCCTTCAGGGTGTACATCATGTGTGGACAACCTGCCCATTCTAATCGAGACCTCACTATTTAGTTGCTGAAGGATATGCTGCTGCTCCCTAGTAATCTTTATGTTCTTTTCAAATTCATAGTCACTGCTTGAATCACTACTCGTATCTAAATATTCAACATCATTGTCCTCACAAACGTGCCTAGCCAGAAAACAGATACAAATTTTAGTTAGCTCTTTAAAGGATAGCCAATCAACAAAATCTAAATGGTTAACATCATTGTTAAATGAAGGCAAAATTGAACAGAAAGAGCGCAGACGAAAGGGAAAGACAAATTAGGAAATTGGCTGAAATTAGGACAATGAGATTCTGTAATGATGGTGACAACAATCAACACAAAGTTGCAGACGCTAAATGTTGTACATGACAGTGTACAGAATGAAATGCACTTCATCTCAGACAGAGGTCTGTTCATGAGTTTTGCCGCTATAGCCAAAAATTACACATTCACATACTCTGGCTTCAAAATACCTAACTCCAAACAGAAGAAAGTTAATACCTTTGCTTTGAACTCGATTTCACAGCAGATTCACCATACAATTGTATACCAGATAAATAGGGAACATAATATTGAATCACAGAATCCTTTCTGTTAAGGACCAACGGTACTCCAGCCCCATAAGCACTCCACTCCGTAAACGACTCCCAAAGATCATCCAATGCAAAGTAAGGCTGAAACTCCACATCACAAGTTCTCCACCCCCTCATTGTAGTCTGCACCCAAAAAAAAAACAAAATGTACAGATAAACAACTCTTCGGCAAGTGCACAACTCACTAACTCTCCATTCAATAGCAAATCACTCCAATATAAAGCACCAACCTTTGGTCGTAGACTTCAAATTCTTAGCAATCTTAACCAACAATTTCACAAATCAATGAAATCATAGATAGCCAATAAACACTTTCCTGAGTTCTCATGACCATATACTACATTGTCTCATACATTTAATCATTCTCTCAGATGTGAACAATCCAATAGCACAATTAAAAGTACTTCAAACTCACAAACATAACCAACCTCCAAATCACAAAGTAAAACAAATAAAGCATACAAATATGATCACCTTAGAGAAATACTGGGCCGGAACCGAAGGCGTAGTCGACTCCAAAAACCTGTCGAGATTACTCCTTGACGGTACAGAGAGCTCAGACCAAGGCTTTTCCGACGAGTTTTGAATCTGTCTGTTCTCCAAAACAGCGGCTTTGGGAATATCGTTAGCTTCATTCTTTGCCCTCCTGGCTTGCTTTTGGTGCTGATTGTATCTCTTCTTTGTTTTCCCAGGAACATAAAACCTGTCTTCTCCGCGAACAAACTGTACTCTTGTGCCCATCATTCTCCCAAAAAGCTCAAAGCTTTAAGCTTGAAAACAAATACAAACCAACAACGCCTTGTACTCTTTAATTTACTTTGTCTGATTCCAAGTTCCAACTTAGAGAAATGAAAGAAAACCCAATTCAAAAAAAGCTACCGAAAACTTGTCAGGAGCAGTTTAAGCTCATCAAAGTTTTGAGAAAGCAAAGCTATAGACTTGTTGCTGTTTCTGGGTTAACAAAAACAATAAGAGACGAACCAAATTCTATATTCAAAATCCCAAATTGAACCGAAAATTGTGTATACCAAGTCCTGATCAGTGAGACCCAGAAAACTTAATAAAAGAAACTGAAACTTTGGATCGGGAAATTGTTAAGGGGCGATGAACAAGGAAGGGGTGGGTATTAAATTAAAGAGCCGAATGGGGTTTGTGTGAAGGAAGAAACAAAGCGTCGATGAGAGAGCACTCAAAGCTGTGTGGAGCTTGAACCAGAGTGTGTGTGTGTGTATTATAAATAAATGAATGAAGACGAAGATAATAAATAAATTATTGTTTTTTGTGAGTGGTAATATGAATTGTGAAGTAGTTGTTGCTTAGCTTGTTGATTTCTGATTGGTGGGTTTGGTTGTGAAATGGGGAGTAATTTATTTAAATTTACTACAATGGTAAATTAGTAATTGGCACGTGCACGAGACATGGAAGGGAGTAGGTGTTCGTACGTGCACAATGTGTAAACAAAGTGAGAAGAACCTGACAACACATTTCTTATTAATGAATTGATTTTATTACCATAGTAATGGTATTTCAATTTATTTTCTGGAATCAATGAAATTTGAAGCGATTTTTTTTGAAAGGGCCTTGGCATTCATATGCAAAGAATTCTCGATGTGAAAACACAGAGATACAAGACGGATCTTTGAATAGGAAAAAGAGTGGATCGGCAGGATCCCAAATGAATTGGCTTATTCGAAAGAAGCCTTATTCCTTGGAAGATCTATCTCGTATCTGGTACTGACTCTACAAGAACTCCGAATCATTCTCTTGAAGCCCATTCTTTTCATCATAAATGTTCCGCTTGCCCCGAAATGACCCGACCCAATAGGGAAATCCTAATTCATTGGGCCTTTCGATACAATCAAAGAGAAAGCCCGAAGGGCGCCATATTCTAGGAGCCTAAACTTTGTGATTGAATAAATCCCGCTCAACGGATGAAAGTTACTATAGGGATAACATGTTGATCTTCCCCAAGAGCTCACATCGACGGGAAGGTTTGGCACATCGATGTCGGCTCTTCGCCACCTGAGGCTGTAGTATGTTCCAAGGGTTGGGCTGTTCGCTCATTAAAGTGGCGATTTATGTGTTATTTATCCATTCTTACTTTTTTTATGCCAATGTTGGTGACTGGAGATAACTCTCTTCAATTATTCATGGGATGGGAGGGAGTAGGTCTTGCTTCATATTTGTTATTCATTTCTGGTTTACATAACTTTAGGTAGATAAAGCAGCTACAAAAGCTATGCATGTCAATCGAGTAGGTGATTTTGGATTAACTCCTGGGATTTTGAGCCGTTTTACTCTCTTTCAAACTGCAACGTCAGAAGCAACCTCAGCAGAAAGACACTCTTCCAGAGTCTCGTCCATCGTCTGCTTAGGCAACTATTTAATAGCCTTTAGATCTTCTTGTGAGTTAGGCCGAATACTCTAATCTAATAGGCTAGGCTCCTTCCTTTGTTCTTTTAATGTTAATATACACTAAACCGAAAGTCTTGGTTTCAATGACTCCTCAAGCCATGGCCTATTTGATCCTTCAAAACCAGCTTCAGCATTGAGTAAAGAAAAGAAGAATTCACTATTGGATCCTTCAGCCGTGTGGACAGCAAAATCTTCACTTTCATGAGCAGGAGCTAGAGTTTAGGAATCGCTCGCGCATACAGCTGACTCTTTTTCAATAGAAAGGAATAGCCAAACCAACCCAGCTGGCTGGTCAATCTCAGAAATCTTATTGGTCGGCAAAACGGAGATGGACGACCACGGTCCCGACATTACCAGCACCGGAGGTGTACTAATTAATGAACCCCCGAAACCTACTTTCTTTTATGACAAAATCAACTAAGCGTCACGCCATGTTGTTGACAAATTTTTAGGCATCAATTTGAGCGTCTCCTAAAAAACTATTGAATTAACCCTATGAATCTCGACGATTGAATAAAAAAAGTCAGGCTGATCCTCGTTACCCATAGGGACGATAGAGGAATCCCCTAAAGGGGGTGTACTAGACCCTCCAGACATTCCTCCTGATCATGAGGGGTAGAATTGAGAAACAGCCTAACTAAGCTCATCCATAAAGAGATAGCCGAGGGAAAAGTCTTAAAATATAGTTACAAATAATCCAGTTGGAAGGTGTGGCGGGGTACGTATTCAAAGGCTTTAGTGCTCTACGAAAGGGCGAAAGGAGAAGAAGTTTACTTGCCTTCTCTCACTTCCGATGTCAATTCCTGTTCTAATGAAATAGTTCAACTGAAGGGAAAGAAAGTAACGAAGTGGCTAAGAAGCCAAAGCCTGTTATTTTAATAATAATAGTCAATTTTTGGAAATTTTATTTATGTTGTGCTTATTTTATTGAATTCACTGTTCAAACATTAAACATCCGTCTTTATCAGAATATTTTTGCTTCTCATTTCTGACAATTAGCAATAATTTTTCTGTGATTTTCAGGGAACGAGCTCCGCGGCGCGGGGTTTAGTTAAGTGTCGTGATTTGCAGTTATCTCCTAGTTTTGCATCTTCGTCTAGGAGAGCCAGCTGAAACCCCCAAAATGACAAACCACGGTGTCGCGGGCGACGGAGAAGACCGAGAAGTTAAGAGAGATAAGGAGAAGGGGAAAATAAAGGTTCATTTCAGGCATTAGTAACCTCAGCCTCAACATAATCCAAGCTAATCCAAAATCCATTCATGATGTCGCATAATTATGATATTTCAACCCACGAAAAATAGAAATCTTTTGACTAAAGAACGGGAGATGAGAAAAGATGGACAGTGTCGCATGGGAAAGAAATTATGAAATTTGAAGCAAATTATGATATTTTTAGCTTTGGTAAGTAGGGGAAAGAAATTGGGAAGGGTTAATAAGGATATCTTTTTATGATTTTTATTCCAAATTGAAGAAGAGGAATTACTTAGCTGTTATATGTGTTGTGGGATGTGAATTTTTAAAGTTTGAAATTTTATTCTCGAGTAGAAAAGAGAAAAATCCATATGCCATATTTCCAAAGATTCATTCTTGACCGGCTGGCTGTACTTTGGGTATGCCACACTGATTCCACCTCGCCCACCAGAAGTCTACATTTGTTTGAAATAGCTAAGTTGATCGATTGCTTTCATCAATTTATGATCGAGCAATCAAACTCATTGCTTAAAATAGACTATTGATATGCACATCTCTCTTAATAGTCTATAATTTCATCAATATATGGTGTATTGCTAGTCTAGAGTGTTCCTTAATCTTTATGGCATAAACTGTAATTTGTTAGGGTAACTCTCAACTTCTATATTGCTCTAGAGCAGAAATGAAAATAATATAAAAATTAGAAAAAATGACTAAAAATGTCACTCTAGTATGTTACGTTCTAAACTTTGCTAACTCATGTATGACAAATATCACTTTGCTCACTCAAGTATTACACTTTTACTCACTTTGCTCACTCCAAACCGGAGAAATTGACGGCGCCACTCTAATTTCCGGCGAACCGGAACTCAATCTGTGCGAAATCAACCCAACAACAATTTTCTCAATTACACCTAAGTCCAATTCATCATGGAAGTGGTCGAATTAACCTTTGAAGTCAAGAACACCCAAAACTTCAAATCTTCGATTCTCCTTCCTCAGGTTGAATTGAGACTCAACCTTGGTATGAAAAGACTCACAAGGAAGAGAGGTACAATGCCCAATAGGTTTTCTTGGCCGATTATAATTAGAATTCAAAACCCCAAATTTTGCAGAATTCGGAGTGAGCAAAGTGAGTAAAAATATAGTATTTGAGTGAGCAAAGTGATTTTTGTAATACATGAGTGAGCAAAGTTTAGAACGTGTCATACTTGAATGACATTTTTGACAATTTTCCCTAAAAATTAAGAACTTTTCAAACGATATTGTTATTATTGCGATAGATGATGTAAACGAAAAATATCGTGATCGATGAGTCTCTACTGCACTGCAAGTGTTTATATATTCCTCACTAGACTAGGAATAGCGAAGATGCTCCTCCTCTTAGCCCCCCATTGTCTACAAGACCAAATCTGTCATGGCCAATAATGAACTCCTCCTGCTATGTATGTATAGGGTGGAAGCTATTAATTACTTACTTAATTTACGTAAAGTTTGATGCTATAAGTACTTTACCAATATTTGGCTAGCTATGAGAATAAGATCCATTGCCGATCGGCCGGCAATCTAGACCACTCGATTTTCCAGTGGTGGAACTACCAGACTATGTGCGTCATCTTTGAGCAACATATATCATATATGCACTAGCTTTTGGTAAAGTGAATCAAACTAAAGCTCTTTTCTGATGATGGAAATGAGTTCCAACCAAATCTTCTGGTCGACGTAAATTTCCAATACAGTTTAATTTGGATCCGAATTAAAATATGGAGCTGGCAAACAAGAAGTTTCAAGTTTCCAATCTGGTGCAACTGCTTTTCTGAACTGTTTGGCATATTATTTATAATTTAGGTATGAAAAAACTATATATGATCACCTTCAGCACCAACCTCATTTGTTAAACCGCGTGGACCTTCCACCCAGAAAAAACAATGTTAACTAAAACCATTACAAACCAATTTTGTCTTTGCCAGTACTGTATTTTCTACAAACTACACTCTTAAAAGAGGACCTGGACCCTGGTCATCTAAATTAATCAAAACTTCTTTGTTTTCTTCTAAATTATCAATCTTTGCGTATGTCAAAAGACAATATAGTTGGCCATGTCGTAGATAAGAGTTTGCCTTTTACATTGCATTTTAACGACGAGTCGTTTTGGTGATATTTCTTATTCTTACTATAATAGTGTCTTCTTGGTGTTATAGGCTTTACTGAAAATTAAATTTTTAAAAATATCTAAAATAAAAAATAAATCTTATAACTGAAAGAAAAACATAAATTCGGATAATAATATAAATTACAAATAAAAGAAGGAATTGAAAATTATGTTGGAAGTAACTGCTTTTTTTTTTTTCTTTCTTTCTTGCGCACAAGCGAAGGCGCCAGCGTAGAGGCTAGTCTTAATAATGAGCCTTCTTGCCATTTGTAATGTTATTTGTCGTGTTAGTTGAATAAATTGGATCGTTATCTACACACAACCATGTTAAGTCCTAACCTAAGGTTTAGATTCATATCATAATCCAATCATGCACACTGACCACGCTAATCACACTTACAATAATAGAGGTGATGCCATTGCTTTCGTTTACTTGTTATGTGAAATGAAACGAATCACATTTGCTTTTTTTTTGTGGCCTGGAAAATTACATGTGAAATCTGAAATGTGCCAAATGTGAATCAATCAAGATGGGGCAGGGTGCCAATGGATTTTTAAGTAGTGGTAGAGAGGTAGCAATAGGATTTATGACCCCCACATCACACACTGAAGTTGACTCAAGGCCAACGCTTATCCATCTAGCTACTTTGAACACCAAAAAATGAAGAAGATCACGACCAAAACAAACAACTCAAAATGAAGATATATAAAGACATTAGACATGTGTATGTTTAAATGTTGGTGATATATGCATGTCTCATATTTGTATTGGCGTCACTGTCCAGCCAGAGAGTCTTTGTTATGGACTAGTCAAGTACCACCTCTTTGGTTTGGTGTCGATGGAGATTGAGCGTCTTCCGAATAGTGTACACATTCCACAGGAAAATGAGACATATAAAATAATCAAACCACTACTAGTTAATGAATCTTATCAAAGATGCCAGTCTGGTCTATGCCAAATCTAGTGTCGTAGTTGCCTTTCATCTTGTTCTTCTTGGCATGAGGAGGAGGATCATGAAGTGCAATAAGAGCTGCAACCAAACCAGCATTGCTGGATATACTAGGCTCAGTGAAGTCTTGCTTATTCCTCTCGTCTATAAATTTGTCAAACTGGTCTGGTCCTCCTACCATGGCTCCCAAGAGTATATTCGGATTTGAATCCTTAGAGTCTCTGCCATCTTTGCACGAGTAATGTTGTCCATCCCAAGGGATTGATGCACTTCTGTGGTGTACTTGCCTTAGAAAATTGTCTCCGAATCCCACCATGTATCTCATATTCATCGGATTATCTCCTAGAATGTAATTCATCTGAAAAATAGCAACAAGCAAGGCAATGTCAGACACTATTCCAGTTCAACCTGTACTACTTGAACCTGCATTATCTAGTATTCAGACATGTAGCTATTATGTAACAGTTGCCTGTGCCACGGAGAACTTCCGCAACATATCTACGGTAAATTCACCAGTGCTGCAACTTCCACCCGAGATATGCAGAAGCTCAAGATAGTCACTGTACAGTTTACTAAGGAAAGATGCTGTTGCAGCAAACTGGAGAGGTGCACCATGATTAGGCCTTTGAATGACCAATCCACCTATTAACATACAGAATGTTCTAAGGCATTTAATCTTGGATTGCACCTATATCATGATTGTACCTAGGTACATACTTATAGGCCTGACAAATGGGCGGGTCATTTATTAACCCCCACCGTTACCGCCCGATAACGACCCGTTAAAACCTGCCCATTAACTAATCGGGCTATTAAAGGGTGACCCAATAACAACCCGTTATCAAAACGGGTGATTTCGGATGAACCCGTTAAGCCCGATAAGAATTCACAAAACCTAACGGGTTTTCTTTAAAAATAATAAATAATTTTTTTTGAGGTTATAAAAGGGCTTTTTTATAAAATAAAATAAAATAAAATAAAGCTTAACCAATTTTATTGGGCCCCAATGGGTAACCCGCTATCTTATCGGGCTAACCCGATATAACCCGTTAAACTCAACGGGGTATATCGGGTTGAACCCGTTAACAGTCCGCTCACTAGTAACCCGCCCGTTTGCCAAGCCTACATACCTAGCGTCGAGTTGAAGATTCGATGAGAAACATAAGAACACATAAGGGAGCCAGTCATGTTTGAGGATGCCATTAAAGATACTTCATAGGGGTAGCCAAGATCATGAAAGAATTGAAGACGCGTTAGCAAGACCTACAATAATATGTACCAAGTAATTATTGTATCCGAATTCAAAACTGACTAGAGCAATAATGATTCATTTTCAGGAAACAAATAATAGTGTACCATGCTAGCAGTAACCTTGTTGTTCCAATCAAAAATCCATTTATCGGAACTTGTTTCACTATCAACTGCAGCCTGAAACCTGTCTGTGGAATATTGTAGATATGAACCAAGTTCCTCCCCAAACTAGTTCATCTTTGTAACCGAATGAGTTATAAAAGTTTCTAGCTTCTCCTCCACAAGTATCAACCATGGTGTAAGTTCCTTGATTATTAGGGTCTTTAGTTGCACTCTCAAATAGCTCCCCAGCTGCTCTCACTAGCTCTCCCGAGTACACATTGTCGTCTTTAAATACTAAAGAAGCAGCAGATAATGCTGCAACTATTTCTCCTGCTAAATCTGAAGCTGTGCCATCACAAACTGATACAGGTCTCTGATAATCTGTGTCTTCAGGTCTTTCCCAGCAACTTATATCACTCGGAGTTGTCATATCATTCTTCGCACTTCCAATCTAAAACAAGTCAAGAATAATTTCACCAATGGTCCTATTGTAAGTCACACAAGAAGATTATGGTACAAATTAAGATGTTCATGAGTCATAAGGCTCGCCTGAGAATACAAAATAGTATCTGAAGTTGCATTTGAAGGAACATAGAGTTTGAGCAAATAGTCACTCCCCCATTTGATTATGTCCCTGACATGGTCAAGCTCGTTGATGTCAGCATACTTTTGATGGTATTCAATCACAGTCCAACTCAACAGGGTTATAGTATAAGCTGTAGAGAAACTTGTTGGGATCCCTCGATGGAGGAGATCAAGAAAGTAGTGGGTCTGGGTGATCGAGGTCTGGCGAGAGGTCTGGCGAGCGGCCCATCTCGATCAATAGTGTTCTATCGAGGAGTCTCGTTGTAAAGCGTCTAGCGAGCTTCGCTAGAGGAAGGCTTTGACTTCGATGAGACAGTACGTACCAAAGAAGGAAACCGATACATAAGCGGTTTTGGTTTCATTGGGGAATCCGATTCCTAATTGGATTATGTAAGTCTACATGCCTTGGTCTATAAAAGGAGCATGTAGGCATAAGGGAAATATAGAACACAAGTTGAAGAGCATTGAGAGTTCTTCTGCTAGCATTGAGAGCTAGAGGTTTGGTGAGGTATAGGGAATTCTTGTTTAGGTGAGCAAGTAAGTTTGTAATCTTCTTATTCATCATAGCGAATTCAGGATACTCTCCCCGTGGACGTACACAACCTTGTTGTGGAACCACGTTAAAACTTGTGTGTGTGTTTTTCAATCTCATATTGTTTGGTGTGTTAGCTTCCGCAATAAGCACAACTGATTAGTATCAACTGAGGACTGATTCCCAACAAGTGGTATCAGAGCTTCGTTAAGAAATCGATCGTCATGGGAGAGAAGTCTAGGATGTTGATACTAGATAGCACCAATTACAACAGTTGGAAGGGCAGGATGATGGATTTGCTGGTATGCAAAGATTTGGACCTACCTCTTCAAGAAGAGGGCAATCAACCTGAATCTTACAGAGAGAAATACACGGAATGGAATTCATTGGTGAAAAGGTCTATGTGCTACATACGTCGTTGGATTGACGATAGTATCATTGGGCTGGTACAAGATGAAACCACGGCATATGATGTTTGGAGTAAATTGGAGACGATGTACGCAGGAAAGACAGCAGGGAATAAAGTCCAGTTGATTAAGAAAATCACTCATATGCGCTATAGTGATGGTTCAACGATTCCTGCATATCTCAATGAGTTTCAAAAGGTAATATCCCAACTCACAAAACTGGGAATTACCTTTGATGACGAAGTACAAGCTCTGTTGGTTCTTGGATCTCTTCCGGATAGTTGGGAAACATTGAGCGTTTCTCTAAGTAACTCCGCTCCAGGTGGAAAGGTAACAATGTCGATCGTCACATCCGCATTGTTAGGAGAAGAGCTAAGAAGGGAAAGCAGCGGTTCTTCGTCAAGGGAAGAAGCTTTGGTGACTTCCGATAGAAGGAGAACTAGTAACTCCAGTCGTGGCAGATCAAGAAGCAAGTCACGGAATCCAACCGGGAAGAAGTTCCCATGTTACTATTGTGGGAAGACAGGACACTTCAAGAAGAAATGTCAAGAGTTTTTGAATGATAAAGCCAACGGTTGCTTGAAAAAAGACAAGAAAAAGGGAAAGCAAGATGATGAGGAAACTGCGAATATAGTTTCAGTTTCGGATGGCGATATCTATTGTTTATCAAACTGTGGTGACTCATGCTTGAGTACATCATCCTCACAAGGTACAGAATGGGTTGTGGATTCAGGTGCATGCTTTCATGTGACGCCGCATAAAGAATATTTCTCCACTTATAAAGCCGGTGATTATGGTGAAGTGAGAATGGGTAACAACGGATCATCAAAATTTGTCGGTATGGGTGACATTGTCCTAGAGACTAAGGTTGGTGGAACCTTAAGATTGAAGGATGTCAGACATGTGGAAGATTTCCGGTTTAATCTACTTTCTACCGGAAAGCTCGATGACGAAGGTATGGTTAGCACTCTCGGTGGTGGTGCTTGGAAGCTTTGCAAAGGTTCCCTAGTCGTTGCTAGAGGAAATAAGTGTTGCTCTCTTTACAAGACTAGTGCCAAAATTTGTGTTGAAGCGGTTAATACCATTGAGGGGGAGCCCCCTTTGGAGCTTTGGCACAAGAGGCTTGGGCACATGAGTGAAAGAGGACTCGATGAGCTTGCAAAGCAGAAGGTGTTCTTTAAACCTAAAGGTACACATTTAAGTAAATGTGTACATTGTTTACTAGGTAAACAAACAAGGATAACCTTCGCAAGGAGACCAAGTCATCGAAGGGAAAATGTACTTGATCTAGTACATACGGATGTCTGTGGGCCTTTAAAGAAGAAGACTCTCGCTGGAGCGTCCTACTTCGTCACCTTCATAGATGATCATTCCAGAAAGCTATGGGCTTACTGTTTGAAGACCAAGAATGAAGTACTTGGTGTCTTCAAGACCTTTCATAGCATGGTGGAAAGAGAGACGGGGAAGAATTTAAAGGTTCTCCGGTCAGACAACGGCGGTGAATACGTTGGCCCGTTGGAAAAGTATTGCAAGACCCAAGGAATTCGACATGAGCAGATGGTTCCCAAGACTCCTCAACACAATGGCGTAGCCGAAAGAATGAATCGCACCATTGCCGATAGGATGAGGTGTATGTTAAGTCATGCGAGATTGTCAAGGTCCTTTTGGGGTGAAGCTTTGCAAACGGCGGTCTATCTCATCAATAGATCTCCGTCGAAGCCATTAAATGGTGAAGTTCCCGAGAAAGTATGGCGAGGAGGTGATGTCTCATATGAGCACTTGAGAGTGTTCGGTTGTAGATGTTTTGTACATGTTCCAAAGGATGAAAGGACAAAGCTTGATGATAAAGCTTGGCAATGTATTTTTCTCGGGTATGGTGATGAGAAGTGGGGTTATAGACTCTACGATCCCATTGCAAAGAAGGTTCGTCGCAGCCGTGATGTGGTTTTTCTAGAGGACCAAACGGTGCTTGATTTTATGAAGGGTGAGGAACTAGATAACTATGTTGATGATCTAGTGACCTTCAAGGAACCGGTCATGCCAAGTAATGCTCCTACTACTACGGGGGAGCAAGCTGAAATTGAATCCGATGATGGTGCAAATCATGAGCCGCATGATGATGTGGGTGCTCAAGAGCTTGGTGACGACCTAGATGATATTGCAGACCAAGTGGTTGGTGGATACCTCGGTCAAGGATCGGATGATGAAGCTCATGAAGAGCTCGATAATGGACCTCAGGAAGTCGAAGGATTGAGAAGGTCAACAAGGAATCGAATTGCTTCCACAAAGTATCCGGCAAGTACGTACACACATTGTGTTCTACTCTCCGATGGTGGTGAGCCCTTAAGCTATGAAGAAGCTCTTAATGATGTTCACAAGAAAGAATGGAATATTGCTATGGAAGAGGAGATGAATTATCTCTACAAGAATCACACATTCAAGCTTGTTGATAGGCCGCCAAAGAGGAAGATACTGAAGAATAAGTGGGTGTATAAGATTAAACAAGAGGATGGAAAGTCTAAACCAAGATACAAGGCAAGATTGGTGGTGAAAGGATTCGGACAAAGACAAGGTGTTGACTATGATGAAATTTTCTCTCCGGTGGTGAAGATGACCTCAATTCGAGTGTTATTGGGTTTAGCCGCTTGTGAAGACTTAGAGGTGGAACAAATGGATGTGAAGACGGCATTTCTTCACGGGGATCTTGAGGAAGATGTTTATATGGAACAACCTCAAGGTTTTGTCGCCAAAGGAAGGGAGCACAAGGTTTGCAAGCTGGAAAAAAGCTTGTATGGATTGAAGCAAGCACCTCGACAGTGGTATTGAAAATTTGAGTCCTTTATGACAAGTCAAGGTTATAAGAGGACAAGTTCGGATCATTGTGTGTTTGTGACGAATTTTTCCCCGGAAGATTACATTGTTCTTCTCTTGTATGTGGACGACATGCTCATCATTGGAAAGGATATGATGAGAATCACTGAGTTGAAAGAAGACTTGGCGAAGGCGTTTGAGATGAAGGATTTGGGACATGCAAAACAAATCCTTGGTATGCAAATTACTAGGGATCGGAAGAAAGGCAAGCTGTGGTTATCTCAAGAGAGTTTTGTTGAAAATGTTCTCAAAAGGTTCAACATGGATCAAGCGAAGCCGGTTAGCTGCCCTCTCTCTCCTCAAACCAAGTTAAGCAAGAAGATGTGTCCTACAAGTGAAGAAGAAAGAGCTAAGATGAACAAGATTCCTTATGCCTCAGCGATAGGGAGTTTGATGTATGCTATGGTTTGCACAAGACCCGACATTGCTCATGCGGTGGGTGTTACAAGCCGATATCTAGCTAATCCGGGGAAGGAGCATTGGGAGGCCGTGAAATGGATAATGAGATATCTAAAAGGTACTTCCAAGTTATGTTTGTGCTATGGTGGATCGAAACCAATTCTAGAAGGTTTCTCTGATTCCGATTTGGCGGGTGATGTGGATGGTTCAAGATCTACGTCTGGGTACTTGGTCACTTTTGGTGGGGGAGCTGTGTCTTGGCAATCACGCCTACACAAGTGTGTTGCATTATCTACAACGGAAGCCGAGTATATTGCGATTACTGAGGGTTGCAAGGAAATGCTATGGATGAAACGATTGTTCGGGGAAATTGGATTAAAACATGGAAGATATGTAATTTATAGCGATTCTCAAAGCGCTATCCATGTAAGTAAGTATCCAAGTTTCCATTCTCGGTCCAAGCATATATAAGTTCGCTATCATTGGATACGCAAAGTTCTCGATGAGAATGAGCTGTTTTTGGAGAAGGTTCACACGGATGAAAATGGCTCAGATATGATGACCAAAGGTCTGCCAAAGAGTAAGCATGAAGTGTGCTGCACCAAAGCTGGACTCAGTTTGGTGCGTTCTCCCTCTCATTGAGATGTGATGGAAATCCCCTCTTCTCCATGGCTCGGGAGGGGGAGATTTGTTGGGATCCCTCGATGGAGGAGATCAAGAAAGTAGTGGGTCTGGGTGATCGAGGTCTGGCGAGAGGTCTGGCGAGCGGCCCATCTTGATCAATAGTGTTCTATCGAGGAGTCTCGTTGTAAAGCGTCCAGCGAGCTTCGCTAGAGGAAGGCTTTGACTTCGATGAGACAGTACGTACCAAAGAAGGAAACCGATACATAAGCGGTTTTGGTTTCATTGGGGAATCCGATTCCTAATTGGATTATGTAAGTCTACATGCCTTGGTCTATAAAAGGAACATGTAGGCATAAGGGAAATATAGAACACAAGTTGAAGAGCATTGAGAGTTCTTCTGCTAGCATTGAGAGCTAGAGGTTTGGTGAGGTATAGAGAATTCTTGTTTAGGTGAGCAAGTAAGTTTGTAATCTTCTTATTCATCATAGTGAATTCAGGATACTCTCCCCGTGGACGTACACAACCTTGTTGTGGAACCACGTTAAAACTTGTGTGTGTGTTTTTCGATCTCATATTGTTTGGTGTGTTAGCTTCCGCAATAAGCACAACTGATTAGTATCAACTGAGGACTGATTCCCAACAAAACTGAACTTTATGTTGTTGCCAGAATCATAGAAACCTCCTACAAGATTTGCTTGGTCACTGGTCAAATTCCCATCTTGCATCCCTGAATCCCCTCGAAACTTTACGGGACTATTATGGGGTAAATCCCAGCTGAAAAATAAATTCTACAGAGGAGTTAGTCAAATAAGAAGCATATGATGATCATATGTGTACAAATTGTGATGGTAGAAAAGTATTACACTTCTGAGCATCAAAGAACTTCAGAGCTTGGTTCAATGCGAGTGTAAGATTCTTTGAAGGATAATTGTGAGGATGTTTTCGAGGCAAAAAGGTTAGCAGTAAAAATAGAGCTAGGATAAGAATAACTACTGAGGCAGAAATGTAAAGGCAACGTTTGAAGAGCTTAGGATCTCTGATAACAATATTGTGATCATAGGACATGAAGTAATTAGAAGACAGTGAATCATAGGTCATAGAAGATTGAGGAATAAGGTTAAAATCAAGTTCTATAGAGTTCCATCGATTCGCTGAAGGAAGCAAACGGCGTGCCTCCGAAGTATGGACAAAGGCCACAGGTTCTGCAAGTGACTGGTAACCTAGAGAAGAATGCATATTGTGAATGTGAAGGTTTCCCTTCTCTGTACGTACTAGTCTTATGGTATAAGGTCTGCTACATCAAAATGTCTATAGAACCTAAGACAATATGAGGTTCCAGTTCAAAGTAAACATTTGTTGTTATTCACAGTGGAATAGTTTTCTATGCAAATAAGAACATGCTGCTGGCTAAATAACAAATAAAAATCGATGTTATCAAAGAGCATATATAGTTAAGGAATAATTGAATAATGTAAGAGTTCGAGGATAGTATTACTAACTTTGGTAATAGCTCCCCATTCTCTTGGAGCCCCTCCTGTTCAGTATTCGGTCGGCAATTTTGTACCAATATATGGTTCAACTGGGACAGGAACTTCATTCTGTTAGCATCATGCATCTTAACATGTAGCTGTTTCATTCTTCAGGTTCTGCATGTCATTGTCTCACAAGCACACACAAAAGTTATTGGAATACACATAATCTGTTTCATTACCCACAGAGTACACAGATTTGAATCGACAACAACAAAGTGCATGAAACAAAACAGTTTGCATAAGACTAATCCCAAATACTTGCAAAGTCCTGCCTCACTTTTCTTGGTCAATTATGAGCTAAAGAAATACTCCTACGTCTGAATGATACTATAACTGATGAAGACTTGCCACAGTACATAACTTAAGCGTGCCTCTGGCGTCGGTTTGCAAACTGCGTTTGGTTGAATGTTATCAAATTTCAAACCATGATGACTATCAAACACTATGGGCCGTGACTTGTTCTCTGATTCGGATGTCACCAAACCGCGTTGATCATAGCTTCAGCTTGCTTCATACGTATGTATGTATACCTAATTCCTCAGATCAACACACTAGTAGTTATAGTTATAGTAAACTGGAACTGCAGTGATGAAGTTAGAAATGGAGTGAGACTAATCAAAGGAATGTGAATCCCACACGCTGCTTTGTATAAAATACAATCAGCAAGTTAAGTAGATACATATCCTAATATCTTTACAATGACTTGTGACTTCAAACTTTCAATGTCTTGGTCTTTCAGATGAACCTTTGTCTTCTCATTCCTTAAATTCTCTCCCAATCAATGAAGAAATTTCAAAACTTTAACCTTCAGTTAGAGTCCCATCTCTCATTAGTCCTCAAATTGCATGAGAATCTCTTGACCAAAGTCTCTTCACACACCAAATTTCACAACACTCAATAATTTCAATCTTCAATCAAGGCTATATGTAAAGTCATAAACCAAGCATCTATGATATATACCAAAGCCAAAGCAGAGCAACACAATCTTCAAAATATGTCCTCGCCCATCTCCTACCTCCGTGTAGCTCTTGTCTCCCTCTTTTTCTTCAACTCCCATGGAAGCACGGCTAACTTTTTACCCTCGAAAAATTGCCCCATATACAATTGTAGTAATAAAGGCCTTAAATTTCACTACCCTTTCTGGAAAATTGAAAGGGATAGCTATGAGAGAGTCTATCCTACCAGACACACAATTACGATTGAAAGAAAAGTTGTTGCAAGTAAAAACATATAACACCAAGATGTTTTTTTTTAACAACTCCTGAGGACCAAACTTTTTCACTATGTAATCACACTTAATACAAGACTCTTTAGTTCATAGGATCTCTAGCTCTCTGTTATCATACTACTCTAGTATCGCACACTAACTGATGAATTAAACTCTACTTGTTACTTAAGTGTTTACAACAGAAAGATTAGTGAAGATTCTTCACAGAACTTAGTTATCGCATAGTTGATTCTTCTAGAACTCTTTTGGGTTGAACGTATTACCAATCAGACCTCATGGAGTACTATGATATAAGTATGAATGAAAGATGGGTTAAGGCAAATTCTAGTCGCGACAAAATATCCAAGGGGTAAACAACTAAGACTTTGCACTTAAAATGAAAACCAGACTTAGATTTACAAAAGCAAAATTAGTATATGAACAACCAACTAAGTCGAGGGTGCTTGTCCTATATTTATAGGCAAGCCAAAGTGACCAAGGTCAAGGCCGAGATACCTCAACCACAAAGAAGGAAGATGTTTTTAGAGATTCTTTGTGCTTTTTTCCAAGACATGGAAGTGACTGGATAGTCAGTATGTAAAAAGATCATTTCCAATTTTTAGCAAAAAGCGGAACTTCCTTCCTAGGATATAATTCAAACAAGACAGAAAAGCTTTTTTAAACTTTTACCCAAAATAGGTTTTTCCAAACACAACATGTCAAAACACTTTTCTCTAAGACTAGCCTGTGATTATAGAGGTTCACAGAGTCTATCAATGGATAGACCAGCTGGAGTCTTTGAATATCCCAAAAATAAAGTTACGGATTAAGATTCTTATGAACCCAGATGACTTTGGGATACCAAGACCACTGACCATCCTGATGATATGCATATGCATGAAACTACATTTTTCCATGAGGTCAGTTAGGTCTTCAAACTTGTTTCACATAGTCAAGGGTCAACGTGGACTTGAAGTATATTATCCAGGAATTGTTTTGATCACAGCCAAGTATGCAAATTAATTCTTGTGCCAACATTCTCCCCCTTTGGCATTCCTGATCAAAACAATTTTCTACCACTTGTGCATACGTTAAGAAGCCTGCATAACTATACCACAATTGACAAGAATAAGTGAAGTAATAAAGAAGCAGTATGTATTTCAATAATCTTGAACACATGATGCATTAATATCGTTTTAATCTCACAAAAACATCACATAAAAGTTCAAAAGATTACAACAAAAGAACAAAAACCTACCAAGTCTCCCCCCCTTTTTGACTGGGGATGACAAAGGGAGCAGAAAACAAACACATTAGAAAAGAGAAACATGCCAAGAACAATGAGAACAAAAAGGAAACCAAAACACAGAAACAGAAACATAAAGCAGCAAACAGCAACAGCAGATAGGAGACCACGAGCCCTAAGTATCCTCTTCCTCTTTAGCATCCATGTCTTTACAGTCCTCGCCAGCAGACTCCCCATCAGATGAGGCACTGGAGGAGTCAGAGGAACCACCAGGATGGGAAGCACCAGTGCCATCCTTGGTACGACGAGCAGCTCCCACTAACTCATCAAGAATGGCCTGAATTTTGGAGAATTCATGCATCATGCAGTCATGAGATTCAGACATGGATTAATGAACTATCACCTCAACCAATTCCCCAATGTCTTTCTTGAGATAGGTGGTCTCGATAGGCTCTACATAGACATGGGATTGACTGGAAGATTTGGTAATGGTGGACTTGTGCACTGGAAGAAGATCCATGAACATCTCATCGTCAAATAGAGGAACCTTGACCTCCAAATAGAGAAGGGTTATCACAGCAAGAAAAACCAGTGAGCTCCCCAAGTTGGACTGATTAGTGATTGCAGCATGGAATATGTGATAGTACATGAAATGCTTAGCGGGAACAGTCTTCTTGGCAGAGCTGAGATACCCAATCATCGCAGCTTGTTCAAATGTGACCTTGGAGGTCTAAGAAACAGGGCCAAAAAATGTATGAACTAGGAAACCCATGAGCTTATGGAACTTGGTGAGAAACTGTCTGGACAAGTGAGAGGAACGCTAACGAGTGAGGGGGGGAATGGAGTAAAAAGTTGTGGCTGCTTTATCATGAGAGAATTGGGACTCAAAGTCCTTAAGCTTGGTCAAGGCAGACTTTTTGGTAGTAGACAGACCCAAAACCTCACGAATGTGAGAGGGACACACATCAACCCGAACATCCCTCACAACCACAAAAATAGGCTTACGAGACTTGATACGAGGACTTTCAAGAGAATTGAGTGGACAATTGGCATTGAATTCACAAACCCAAGATACATTACTCCTAGGAAAGGATTTACTAGTCTCTACCCATCCTAACTTAGAGACGGTATCAAAAAACTCAGAGGGTAGCCTATCAAAGTGAATAGACGCTCAATAACAAGAGGTCTGGATACAGTGACAGTCATAAAAAGAGTCATAGCATTGAGATTGATAAACTGACACAGAGGAGGAATGGGAATGGTGGATACCTCAACAGTCATTTTGTTATGAGGAAGGAACTTCTGAAGAGGAGCTCGCTTAGATGCAAAAGCCTTGGAGCCAGATTGTTTGGAGCGACGAGGGATGGGTGAAGAGGTCCCATCCTCATTTTCCTCAGCATGGAGAGGTGACTCAGCATCAAGGGTTTGAACTGGCTTTCTTGCCTTTTGTGACCAGCTACGCTTGCCCTTGCGCTGCTACTTCAACTGAGAGAGGGCCTCACCAAGAACCATCTCAAAGACAGGAGAGGAACCACAGTGGCCAGAGGGCGGTGGTGACACCAATGTCTAACGACGGACAGAAGAATGACTTAAGTGAGGTAAGCAAAGAAATGCAGAGGACGGAGATTTACCAAGACAGTACGTGGGTTGCATGCACCGAACCATAAGCTTAGTTTAAAGCTAACGGTAAAAAGAAAGTGAAACGTGGCGGTGAGGTGGTGGAAGAGAGGTAATTAGGACACGGTTTAAATAGAGAAAAATGTGGAGAAGTGGAGAAGATGAGTGAGTTGACAGTTACTTTGATCGAGGTAAAAATCATAGAAAAAGAAACGGAAAGAAAAGAAAAGAAAAATTCAAAATCCACAAACCCACTTGTAGCATCACACATGGCCCAAGGCCCAAGTATCCCAAAAGAGTACACTGAAAGTACTCGCGTATAAATCAGTGATCTTATCAAGCAAACAAGAGGGACATGGAAGAAACTAGAGGATAACAAAGCCAATGTATAAACAACAATCCTTAAATTACGGAAGAAAGGAGAGGCACATGTTGATTGACATACATCATTAACAAGTCATCTCAAGAAAATGGCCGGAACACTCAAGCATAGACTAAACAGAGTAGAGTCGGCTATCAACCAAGTTCCAAGACAAGTTCACAAGCTTAGCTAATCTTGGTGCTGAAAATAAGAAAAGACTAAGTGTGTATACTAAGTCTGATCACTCCCCCTAAGCACATGCATAGAGTAGAAAGAAAAAGAGATAAAAAGTCAAACGTAGTATCTAGGAGGAGACAGATGATAGACAAGTCATGCCCATCCTAGAGAAGTCAGCAAAGGCATAGACTTACAAGGCAACAACACCATAAAATCAAGCAGTTTTTGGTTTTTCAAAATATTTCATATAAATGCATAATCATAAATCAAATGTCAAAAAAAAACATCACATGGTCCTTTTGTACTTGAAATTATGGAATGGTGTGTGTGCAAAGTCATCTCTAGGAGGATAGATTAGCAACATCAAATGACATGGAATGGCAGAATTTCACCATTGTCTGTGACTTTGTCAATTGTAATTCAATCACCTTTTTAATGGTAGATTGGCCTTTGGCCGTAACATGTTAATATTTAGAGCTCATCTAAGAAATCGTCCTTGTATGGTCCATGTAGAAAAACAACTATCGTTGACTCCCTGAGCAGATGCTCGAAAGACAAGTATGACAAGGATACTTCGAGGACAATCATCTCAAACCAACAAGGATAGACTGCATCTCAGGGATTCCAACTGGTTCCATAAATGTGCACCTAGTGAAGGACTAGCTCAAGTGAATATAAGTTTCAATCTCTTTGGGGGAATTTCTGAATTTATGTAAAGAACCAATTTTCCATTCACAAGCTCATTTTCTAGTCGCATATAACACACTTACCAAGAGATGACTAGTGAAGCTGAAGCTTTATGCATATCTAAACAAGTTTTATAGACCAAAAAGGTGAGACAAAGTGATTATGCATGCATAGGAATAAGTTAATCACCAAAAATACTTAATGTTTGGATAGTCTCCTAGGTCAAGTTCAAGAGATGACTAAGGATGCTTACACGACTGTATATCCCATCCATTATTCATTATACCCAAAATGAAAAGTATCAATTTTCCCTTTTTTGTTTTTGTTTCATCTTGAGTATATGAAACAAATAAGAAACAAACTAAAAGAAAAAGACTACATGCACTAGAAGAAGTGATCATGCAGAAGAACACACACCAATAACCTTTCGCAAACTTTCAAAACGAAGATTATCAAGAGGCTTTGTGAACAAGTCTGCTAATTAATTGTTTGTTGATATGAAAGTTAATTCAAGTACTTCTTCTTCAACTAGACTTCTTATGAAATGATATCTAGTTTCAATATACTTAGAATGCAATACTGGATTCTTCGAGATGTTTATTGCTCTAGTATTGTCACAGAACAAATAAAGCTAACCTTGTGGGAGCTATAGTCATGAAGCATATGCTACATCCAAAGCATTTTGGTGCAGCAACTTCCAGCAGTTATGTACTCGGCCTGAGCGGTGGAGAGAGAAACGTAGTTTTGCTTCTTGCTATGCCATGAGACAAGGTTATTTCCAATGAAAAAATAGCCTCCTGATGTCCTCTTTCGATCTGTGTTATCTCCAGCCCAGTCAAAGTCAGAGTAACCTGCAATCTCAATGTTAGAGTCATTCGTATATAGTATACCAAAGTCAGTAGTTCCAGCCACATAACGCAGAATGCGTTTTACAACTTTCACATGAGACTCCTTTGGGTTAGACTGATATTGTGCACAAACCCCAACACTAAAAGAGATATCTAGTCTACTGGCAGTGAGGTAAAGTAAGCTGCCAATCACACTTCTGTACATGGTGGGTTCATCATCAATTCCATTCGGGTCAGTGCATATTTTGTATCTAGTTCCTATGGGATTACGGATAGGAGATGCTCCTTCCATCCCGAGTTTTCTCACAAGGTCCCGAGCATACTTGGTTTGTGAGATGAACATTCCATCTTTTCTTTGTTGGACCTGCAAACCTAGAAAGTAGTTCAACTTTCCACACATACTCATCTATAAACTCATTAGTCATTAGCTTTGCGAATTCAGTAACAAGAGAGTCAGAAGTGGAACTAAAGACAATATCATCTACATAAATTTGGACAATGATGATATCTCGAGAAGAGCTTTTAACAAAAGATGTTTTGTAAATTGATCCTCTAATATATCCATTGTCAATGAGATGTGAAGACAACCTTTCATACCAAGCCCGAGGGGCCTGTTTCAACCCGTATACAGCCTTTTTAAGTTTGAAAACATGGTTAGGATAGATAAGGTCTGGAAATCCTGGTGGTTGGGCAAGGTGCACTTCCTCTTTCACATCCCCATAAAGAAACACACTTTTAACTTTCATTTGATACAAGGTGAACTTTAAGAGACAAGTAATGGATAACAAAAGTATCACTGATTCTAACCAAGAAACAGGAGCAAAAGTTTCATCAAAATCAACACCCTCAACTTGGTTATATCCTTGAGCAACTAGCCTAGCCTTGTTTCGGGTTATTGGTCCTTTCTCATCAGTTTTTGAAAACCCACTTTGTTCCTATTATTTTTTTGTCACTAGGTCTAGGTACGAGATCCCATACATCACATACCTCAAATTGGTTTAATTCCTCCTGCATGGCTTGAATCCAATTTTCATCACATAAATCCTCTCTAACATTTTTGGGTTCAATGGTTGACACAAATCCAAAAAGAGAGATAACGTTTATGTCTTTTCTAAAAATAGCCAAAAAAATTTTGAGGATAGAGAAATTGCTTACAACCGATCGTGCCTTACTTCTTGTTTGCATAGGCTGGTGAGCATCACCAATGATATCGGATGGAGTGTGATCTTTAGCAACCTTTCTCTTTCCTGTTCTGTGAGGTGTTTGGATACCTAAGGTTGCATCTATCCCAGAGCCATCATCTTCAAGTTCAAGGTCAGACCCCTCATAATCTGGTTGTGGATTTTGTTCATCGATTTGCTTCTCAGGTTCTGTGTGTCGAGGTCCCTCTGTGTTCTCTAGATCATCCTATGAGAGATCATTATGGTATGTCTGAGAATGATCCAAAGAATCATTGATAACTACATTCACGATTTCCATGATCTTGCATGATCACTTGTTGTACATTTTATATGCTCTACTGTTCGAGGCATAGCCGAGAAATACACCCTTGTCACATTTAGCATCAAACTTTGTCAGATAATCACGATAATTGTAAATGTAGCATGGAATTCCAAATGCCTTCAAATGTGAGACATTTGGCTTTCTACCTTTCTAAAGTTCGTAGGGAGTTTTGTCTGTGCCTGTTCTTAGAATAATAAGGTTCAAAGTATAACAAACATTAGACAAAGCTTCAGCCCAAAATGAGTGCTGTAAGTCAGATGAGTTTAACATGACTCTAACCATTTCAATCAAAACCCTATTCTTTCTTTCTACAATTTCATTTTGTTAGGGTGTTATGGGAGCAGAAAACTCATGATGTATCTCATGCTCATCACAAAAACTTTTGAAAGAACTCTTTTCAAACTCAGTTCCATGATCAGTACGAATTTGAATGATATGTTTGTTCTCATAATGTTTTTCATTTGTGATTTTCTTTACTACCCTAAGAAACTTATCAAAGGATTCTGACTTGTTCCTTAGCAACTCGATCCAGGTAAAACATGAGAAGTCATCCACAATTACAAGCACATACTTTTTACCACCAATGCTTTGAGTTTCAATGGGACCGACTAGATCTAGATGCAGTAATTCGAGCACACATGATGTTGGTTTAGAATTTAAAGATGCATGATGAGTACGAGTGAACTTACCAACCTTGCAGTCTCCACACATACCACGAGACTTACCAGACAGCTTTGGTAGGCCCCTTACACATTCTTTTGAAGATAGTTTCACCATGTCCTGATGGTTGAGATGATACATCCTCCTATGCCAGAGATCCAAGGCGTCCATAGTTGCGGATGATCTGACGCATACTTCAGAAGAGAATTTCTTCTGGGCATGAACACAATAGCATTGATCTTTTGTTTTATCGACTTTTATCACGCTCTTTTCTTTCCCATTAAGGACTATGCATTTTGTAAGATCAAAGGAGACTACCTCATGTTCGTCAACAATTTGACTAACACTCAGTAAGCTCACTTCCAGTCCTCTAACCAACAATACATTTTTCAGATGTGGGAGACCTGGGGTGTTGACTGTCCCGTATCCAATGATTTCAGCTTGAGCACCATCACCGAAAATAACCTTCCCACATGGATGAGAATCGTTCATTGATGTAAACAATTTCTTGTCACCAGTCATGTGTCATGAACATCCGCTATCCATGTACCATTCATCTAATTTCCTTGTTGTAAGAGTTGTGAGTGCCACATTGCAAAATACAATAGTTTTACTCCTAGCCTTTCGTGTGATTCTGAATTGGGATAGAAAGCACACAACATTTTCTTCAACAGCTCCATTGGGATCTTCAACAGCTACATCTTGGGTTGGCTCAGGTCTTCCTGAAGACTGTTTGGATTCACCTTTCTTTACCCAGATGGGTTGTTTTCTCAGCTTGGGTTTTGAAGGGATGGAAAGATTTCTAGCTATCCTGGTAAATTCTCTAATAGATTTTTCCAGGGTGGTCTGAAGCACACTCAAGGTATTCATTTGTCGAGGTTCCTTGGAACCATTCTGGCTTCTCCCCAGTCTCCAACAAAATGGTCATATGTTTCTGCAATAAAAGCAGGTGGGGACAAAATATTTAGTTGATCTGGTAGGTAAGTTTGGTTTGGTGTTTTTGGCTTTGAAAAAAATGGTTTCAAGTTTGTTTTTGGATCCCTCACCGCTGATGTATCCCAGACCAGTCTTATTTTTTTAGTCTGTCCCATCCCACCCATTTTTGAAAGCTTTTCTGACCCAATTGAGAATCTTTTGAACGTTTTTTCAGAATTTTTCAAAGAATTTTCAGGAGTAAGTTTTTCCTCTGTAAGAGAGGAAACAAGTCTAATCTGAGTGTCTAATCTATCTTGAAGATGCTTGACTTTATTTTCAAGACTTGCTTTCTCTGACTTCCATTTTGTCTTTAGAGCTTGATACTTCTCTTGTAACATAGATTTTATCTCCTCACTTTTTTATAACTCATTAGAAAGAGTCTCAATTTTTGTGAGCATAGACTTGGATGGTGCATATAACTCAAAGTATTTATCATGTACTAACTCATCAGAATCATCATCCTTATAGGATTCATCCAAGTTTACGGATGCAATAAATGCTATGGTCTCCTCTTCATTATCAGAAGAAGAGTCATAATCACTATCACTCCAGGATGCTTTGAGTGACTTAGCAAACTTACCTTTTCGTTAGCACATTCAACTGCTTTATTTCCAAAGCCAGTACACTCGAAGCATCTAGGACCATCATCTAATTTTTGAACAGATTTAAACCTATGACCTTTATCATTTGAGGAATCGTTAGCCCTAAGGTTTTTAGAAGAAGATCCTTGAAGAAGAGAAATGTCTACATTTTTTAAGGAATTTTTAAAACTGCTTCGTAAGAAAAGGAAATTCCTCTAAAGAATAATCTTCACGATCCTCGACTTTTTCTTCTTCTTTCACATAACTTAGAGCAATGGTTTTTTCTTTCTTAGGCTTTCTTCTTTTAGACTCATACGTCTTGAGGTTTCCCATTAACTCATCAAGAGAATATGTATCCAAGTCTTGAGCTTCCTTAATAGCTATTTGTTTTGTTTCAAAGCTAGGAGGCAGTGCTCTAAGAAACTTCCTAACAATCCTACGAGGAGCTAGTGTATCACCAAGACTTTGACACTGATTTGTAACACTAAGTAGTCGACCATGGAAGTCATCGATGGATTCATCCTCATGCATGGTCATTTCTTCAAACTCAAAGACTAGACTTTGAAGTCTCTGAGCTCTTACCCTAACATTTCCTTCATATGTTATATCAATGGTATCCCATACAGCTTTGGCATCGGGGCAATGAAGGATTCTACGACGTTCCCTATCGGACAAGGTAGTAACGAGACTATTTTTAGCTCTAACATTAGCTCTAGCTAGCTCTTTTTCTTCAAAGGTCCGGTCTGTCTTAGGTTTAGGAACGCTAACATTTGACCCTTCAGAAGTTGGTCTCATTGGAGTCGTCCAACCCTTCTCGACCGCTGCCCACTATTTTCTGTCATCTTATGACTCAAGAAAGGCAATCATCATGGCTTTCCATTGGGCGTAGTCCTCACCATCGAAGAATGATGAGACATTGATAGAGGACGAGCCTTTGTCCTTATTCATCCCCTTAGCTCAGAAAGATCTCACCAGCAGCGTTAATGGCTGCTCTGATACCACTTGAAGGTCCTAGAGGGGGGGGGGATATGGACTTTGACAACTTTTTTGTTTTGAGGACCTGTTGTCAGGGATAGCTATGAGAGATTCTATCTTGACAGACAAACAATTACGATTGAAAGAAAAGTTGCAGTAAGTAAAAACATATAAAATCAAGTTATTTTTCTTTAACGCATAAACCCTACAACTCGAGAGAAAACTGTGTGACCCTAATTCCTAAGGACCAAACATTTTTACTATGTAATCACACTTAATACAAGACTCTTTAGTTCATATGATCTCTAGCTCTCTGCTATCCTACTACTCTAGTATTATACACTAGCCGATGAACTAAACTCTACTTGTTACTTAAGTGTTTACAACAGAAAGGTTAGTGAAAATTCTTCATAGAAGTCAGCTATCACACAGCTGATTCTTCTAAAACTCTTCTGGGTTGAAGGTACTACCAATCAAACCTCATGGAGTACTATGATATGACTATGAATGAAAGATGGGTTAATGCAACTCTAGTCATAACAAAATATCCAAGGGATAAACAACTGAGACTTTGCACTTAAAATGAAAACCAGACTTAGCTTTACAAAAGCAAAATTACTATATGAACAACCAACTAAGTCGAGGGTGCGTGTCCTATATTTATAGGCAAGCCAAAGTGACCAAGGTCAAGGCCGAGATACCTCAGCCACAAAGAAGAAAAATGCTTCTAGAGATTCCTTGTGCCTTTTTCCAAGACACGGAAGTGACTGGATAGTCAGTATGTAAAAAGATCATTTCCTGTTTTTAGCAAAAAACGGAACTTCCTTCCTGGGATATAATTCAAACAAGAGAGAAAATGTTTTGCAAACTTTTATCCAAAATAGGTTTTTCCAAACACAACATGTCAAAACACTTTTCTCTAAGACCAGCCTGTGATTATAGAGGTTCACAGAGTCTATTAATGGACAGACCAGCTGGAGTCTTTGAATATCCCAAAAAAAAGTCACGGGTTAAGATTCTTATGAACCCAAATGACTTTGGAATACCAAGACCACTGGCCATCCTGATGATATGCATATGCATGAAACTACCTTTTTTCATGAGGTGAGTTGGGGCTTCAAACTCGTTTCACATAGTCAACGGTCAACGTGGACTTGAAGTATATTATTCAGGAATTATTTTGATCATAGCCAGGTATGCCAATTAGTTCTTGTGCCAACATGCTCAGATTCTGGGAAACCTTTACTAACTCTCCCAAATGAAGACTCATTTTATGTGAGAGATAAAATTTGAGCAATCCACCATCACCCTTGTTGATATGGACATTGTCGACAAAACTTGCCCTATGGCAAGTCACAATATTAGTGTAGGTAGGCTTCCACTAGATTATAATCCACTGGATGTGAATCTGAGCTTCTACTTCAACTGCACTTCATATCCATCTCCAGATGATCCTCGTATGCATCACAGTCCTTTCTTGTCCTCATATGATGATTTTTTTCGGAGGCACTGAAAATCGTTCCTTTGTGTTTGTGGAGGGTAATGAGCGTGAGGAGTTTTATTGGTCCCGGACTTGTACGGAGAATGTGGTGGTGACTGATGAGGAATGAGGTTGCTCGTAGTAGTATTGATGAGTTGATGGGGGGATTTAAAATGGCCATGAGAAAAGGGTTTGTTTCTACCGAATTACGCGCGGTGGCGTAAAGGGGCAGAAGCAACAAGAATAGACTTCCACGAATACTCCTTCATCCATTCTCTTCCTCGTCGTGCGATGGACTTCCCTCTCCTCCTGGTGCGTCCGAACGCTGGGGCTGTTCGGATGGGCGGGCGCTCTCTCTTCCTTCGTGCGTGCGGACTCCTTCTTCCGTCGATCGGCTCTCCTGTCGGGCGCTTCCTCCTTCTCTCGAGCATTCGGGTGCAGCTGTTAGAGGAATACAATAATGAAACAGGCGGTCAGGGGTCAAGACGGGGTGGCCCGCCTTCAACGCTTAGATGCCTAAGTCAGATAATGTATTGGGTATAACAGTCAAGCGAATGTGCGAGCAAGTTGGAGTGTTGATACGTGAATGAGTGATCTTACCTGTAATAAATACCTTACATATATAGGTGGTTGAGCTTAGAGTTCGATGGTGTTCTTCGATGTGGGACAACCTGTACTTGTTGGTGTGTGATCCGTACGTTCGGGCGTGCGCGCCCGGATGGGGTGGGTCTGGTGAGCAAAGTTGGAACCTCCTTGGTGGTCTTGTGGGTGGTGTGGTAGGTGTTGATTACCTGCTTAAGTGGATAAGTATGTTAATCGTACAACTAATGATACAATACTAACAAGTCCCCCAAGTCCCCAAGTCAAAGAGAACTTTCTTGACTGGGGAGTTGAAAAAGGGTGTGCGATTAACAAGAATACTTATCCGGTTGAGCAGTGGTCATGATCCTGTGACCCCCAAGTCCCCCAACTCTCCGGTCAAGGAAGGGCTCGCATGACGGAGTGGGACTTGGGTGTCCGAGTCTGTACCTGTTCGTTCAATCGTGTACCTATTCCTGTGTTCTGGGCCTGGCGTCCAAACTGATCTTGCTAGTTTGGACCCGCGCGCCCGTAGAGTGTTTCCTGTTCACGCGTTGGTGTACCTATGGGCCCGGCCTCCAAACAAGACTTGCTATATACGCTTGGGAGCCGCGCGCCCAGATGGGGTGGGTCTTGTAAGCATTCATAAGTGTAACAGATACAGATATACAGACATATAGGCATAGGCATATAGGTATATAGGTATAAGTGTATGGTATGATGCGTGAATGTATGGTATGAGGTGTGTGTATGCAAAATGCTGTCCGTACGCCAGCAATGGAGTACACTGCGCACGCCGCACGTCAACGGGGATGTCGTCGCGTATGCTGTAGCGTCAACGGGGCGATCAGGACCGCGACCTACAAGTGTTGCGGCGCCCACGATCACGTACTCGTGCCGCCCTACGGCCTTAGCGCACGCAGAGGCCTCTGCCACTTAACCCGGGAAGATTTCGCACCCGGAGAGGACGGACCCCACACCCGGTCTACGCTCATCGGTCTCGGGCTCTTTGGAGGAGAGGACGTACCCCACACCCCCCAGCCGGAACCCGAGTCGGAGAATCGATCGTTAACGTTACGCACACGGAGGGGAAGAACCCCACACCCGTGTCGCCCATCGAGCTTAGCCCCGCTAATTTGGCTTGTACTTTGCGATCGTCGAGGAAGGGCGCACCCCACACCCGCGTCGTGTCCGTGGCCTATAGGGGGGGACGGACCTCACATCCCTACTAGGACTTAGTTGGCGTACGGAGGGGAAGAACCCCATGCCCGTGGTCGCCTATCGCGCTTAGCGCGCGCAAAGAGGGGACGGACCCCATGCCTGTTGCTGCCTAAGCCGATTTTAGTTCGTCAGGAGAGGGGACGTATCCCATGCCTCTGCTAGGAATGAGCTGGTGAACGGAGGGGAAGAACCCCATGCCCGTGCCACCTTTGGCACGCGCAAGAGAGGGGACGGACCCCATGCCTGTTGCCGCCCATCGATTTTTGGGATACCCAGAGAGGGGACGAGCCTCATGCCTCTGGTACTTAATCTGACCTGCACTTGTGCGAACGGAGGGGACGTACCCCACACCCGTCGCCCGTTGGTTCTAGGGTCTGCAAGGGGAGGACGGACCCCTTGCCTTTTCGTATAGGCAACCTGTATCTTTGCGTACGGAGGGGACGTACCCCACACCCGTCGCCTGTTGGTCTTAGCGCCTGCAACCTGCCAGGGCGAAATTGGTGCGTCAATCGCTAATGGTGCGCACACGGGGGGGGGGGGGGGGGGGAGGGGGGGAGGAACCCCACGCCCGTATCGTGTGTCGAGTTTAGCGCGCCAATCTCGACCCGGAGGTTGTCGCTCCCGATGGGATACGAGGTCTCGCCCGTGAAGCTGGCGATGCACTCATGGTCCTGCGTCATCTTGCTGGCGGGCCGTCCAAGCGCCGTGTATGCGTCGAAGTAGATTATGCTCACGGACGCCCCGCTGTCTACCAGCACCCTCTTCACAAGGAATTGGTCGATGATCGCGTCGATCACGAACGGTAGGGTGCTGTCCTTCGGGTTCTTCTCCTCGTCCCTTGCTGTGAAGCTGATGGTGGGCACCTCCCTCCTTCCTGTTTTGGGCGCTCTCCCCGCCTCGATCGCCAGCACATTCCTGCTCAAGCGATCGGGCGATGATGTTCTCTCCTTGCGCCTGCCCCCGGATATCGTGTTGATAGTCCCACGGGTCCTGGCGCCTATCTGGCGCTGTTGTCCTTCCGCCCTGGGAGGGGTTGTTCGCCCGTCTTTCATGTCTTCGAGGGCCTTCTTCAGCATAATGCAGCTGTTGGTATGGTGGGTGGCGGCGTTGTGGAATTCGCACCATACGTCCGGGAGTTGGCCGGTTGGAGCCCCTGCTTTCGTCATGTTGTTTGGTGGCGGTATTCGATGTCGATGCAGGTGGAGCAGGTGCTCGGGCGACTGCCCGTCGATTGTGAAGACCTCCTGTCCCGCCGGTCGGTAGCGCGGCGCCGGTGGAAAGCGGGCACCCTGCTGCGCTGGCCCCTCGCCTGGTTGTAGTTGTTGCCCTGATGGACGCGGAAGAAGGGCCTCTGGTAGCTCTGCCTGTTCGTGTCCCAGTTCCTCTTGAAGCCCCCGGTGGGCCTTTCGTCGTCTGCCAGCTGTCGTGGTTGGGCGCTCGTCGTTTCTGGTATGCTGGAACTGGGTTCGGAGGCGAACCCGTACACTCGCGTCTCTACTAACGCCTTCTGTACAACCAGGTCCATGATCTCGTCGTAGTCGAGATGCTCCTTCCTCACAAGTTTCTCTACGAATGGAGTGGCGAATAGGTGATCCATCAGGGCCACCTTGGCCACTCGCTTGTCAAGGTCCCTGCACGTGATTGCGAGCGTCCTCCATCGGTTGATGTAGCTTGACATGCTCTCGTCCATCCCCTGGCGGACCTTAAGGAGGATGCCCGTGGTGTTGTATTTTCCCTGGAGCCGATAGCGCTTCTGGAAGCTCTCCGCCAGCTCGAGGAATGAGTGGATGGACCCTGGCGGGATGTCGTAAAACCAGCTCCGTGCTTCCTCCGCCAGTGTCTCCTGAAACAGGAAACACAAGGTTGGGTCCGAGTACCGGGTTCCGTCCGTGGTGGACCGAAACTCGTCCACGTGCGCGCGTGGGTCTCCGCTCCCGTCGAACCGAGCAATCTTCGTTATCTTCGCATGGGAGTCCCTTCCCCGCTCTAGTATGTGCGCCGAGAACGGACTGACCCGGGGGGCGAACGTCCCGCCCTGACCGGCCAGCTTGTCCTTGCGCAAGCGTGAGACTTCCTCCGCCAGCTCCTCCATCCTCTGCAGGATCAGAGCGTTGTTCGTCGGGTGCGCCGATTCTTCCGCGGGCGAGGGCGCTCGGGCCGCCTGGGCGTTGGTCCTGCCGAACGGGTGTTGCTCCTCGCTGGTGGTCTCCTGGGTCTCCTCGTGCTGCTCCATCTGCTGGCTGATGAGCGTGTCCAGCCGTTCCTCCAACCTCTGGCGGATTTGGCGCTCCTCTGCTCTCTCGAGCGCCGCCTCCCGTAACTCCCGGACCAGGCTGCTGATGCGCCCCTCGCCATCGTCCCTGCCGGCTGCCAGTGCATTCCGCTCCTGGGAGTCTGGTGGTGTCTCCCCATCGGGCGTGTTGCTGCCGTTAGTCACCGGGTTGAGCATGTGGACCTTTGATTTTCGTGGTGTTTATACGAGGTTTGCAATTTGTATGATTCCCACAGACGGCGCCAGATGTTTCTACCGAATTACGCGCGGGGGCGTAACGGGGCAGAAGCAACAAGAATAGACTTCCACGAATAATCCTTCCTCCCTTCTCTTCCTCGTCGTGCAATGGACTTCCCTCTCCTCCTGGTGCGTCCGAACGCTGGGGCTGTTCGGATGGGCGGGCGCTCTCTCTTCCTTCGTGCGTGCGGACTCCTTCTTCCGTCGATCGGCTCTCCTGTCGGGCGCTTCCTCCTTCTCTCGGGCGTTCGGGTGCAGCTGTTAGAGGAATACAATAATGAAACAGGCGGTCAGGGGTCAAGACGGGGTAGTCCGCCTTCAACGCTCCGATGCCTAAGTCAGATAATGTATTAGGTATAACAGTCAAGCGAACGTGCGAGTAAGTTGGAGTGTTGATACGTGAATGAGTGATCTTACCTGTAATAAATACCTTACATATATAGGTGGTTGAGCTTGGAGTTCGATGGTGTTCTTCGATGTGGGACAACCTGTACTTGTTGGTGTGTGATCCGTACGTTCGGGCGTGCGCGCCCGGAGGGGGTGGGTCTGGTGAGCAAAGTTGGAACCTCCTTGATGGTCTTGTGGGTGGTGTGGTAGGTGTTGATTACCTGCTTAAGTGAATAAGTATGTTAATCGTACAACTAATGATACAATACTAACAGGGTTTGTGCTTAATTGGACAATGGCTAAGGAGTGTTATGCGTGTGAGAGCAATGGTGGGTTTTGTGGCTACAAGAACAACACTGCGTTAGAGTTTCTTTGTTTCTGCGAAGATGGTGGAAGAACTAGTATCAAACGCGACGGATTCTGCAAGAAAGGTATGGCTTTCTACTTGACTTGAGATATTTTATGATTTGAGCCAGAGAAACGTGGCCCAGTTTTGGTGTTGGCTTTCTACTTGACTCGAGATGTTTTTATTTGGGCTATATTGATGTGTTCGGCAGTTCGGGTATACAAGGTTTGAGGTCTCTTGAGTTGTTTACGCTACAGTTGATCAAATTCAAACCTACTACTATTCCTTCTCTGCTTAGACATAGGCTCATAGCTCACTATTCTCATCTTTCGAGGTTCTTACAAGTTACCATTGGTCGCGGATTATTCCTTTTATTTCCTATAACTTGTTGACAGTTTGCACCAAACAGTATGCTTTTACTACGATGTGTTACGGGTCTAATCGCGTACTAAATAACAAATATATATTTAGTTATGTTTCGTGAGTGACCAAATTTTTTGCATACGTACCCTAGCTAATTACATGTATACGAGGTGATTTAGATGAATAGATGATTAAGACAGATCGAAAAAATATTCCCTAGATATAAAAATAACAAGATCGTCATAATAGAAGAAGTCTATTAGAATAGTAATAGTTGGTTTTTTCTGGCCATGTTCTGTACTGATCCTCATCTATTTTCTCCCTGTTATGCTGTGTGAATGCCTCTCGAGTCTTGCCCAACTAATTAGAATTGCACAAAGTTAAGACTCTTGGACAATATTGACCAGTCATAGCTCTTCTTCTATCTGCATACATAAGAGAAATGTACTCCCGTGCCTATCAATGGAGTCACGACAATGTGTTGCACACTAAATATACAACATGCCAATTAAGTTGATATATAGCCTCCTTGAATATACAGGGAAAATTCCTAGACAAACTGCATGCACGAAGAAGTCAATAATGTGCCTCTCTCTCTCTCTCGATCAAAATCGAGAAAAACTAAGGAGTAAAATATCGAATATCGAAGATATATCGACTGTCTAAAATACGGATATTTCGACGAAAATATCGATGAAATATCGATTCAATAAAAAATCGACGGAAATTGAGATAAATACATGAAAATTTATATTTGAATTTTATGAGATTCTTATATGATTAATATGTATTTTGAAACTTGTAAATTATGTTTTGTTGATTATTTATAGAGTTTATTTGATTGAGATTTTGGATTATTAGTGTGGAGGGTTTTGTGCTTTTGATTTAGTGCGATCAACATATATATAAAATCAAAATATCGGATAAATTCGAAAATGTCGAGGATTTCGGTGATATATCGGAAAATATCGAATATTTCGAGAAATATCGGACAAAAGATATTGATATGTAGAATTAATATCGGGAAGTCCAAAATACGGAGATATCGCGAAAATATCAAAGATATTATGGATATTTCATTCCTTGAGAAAAACCGACCTACCTGTCTTAGACGTCAAAGCAGAAAATTAGTCTCTACCTGGACATTTGACATTTCATATGAGATAGACTAATGCAAATAACGTGACAGTTGCTTTATATCGATCTCCATCTTTGAACAGCGTATTATAACTCACCCCAAACTTAAATCGATCTTTAGCTATAGCTAGCTCATGGTCTCCTCCCCTTCTTTTCTTCATGAACTTCTCCAACTCACTATGCCTAACCACCATGTCTTCCCAAGATCATCACCGCCACCACCCATCATCGTTTTCTTCATCCTCTACTTCTTCATAGTCTCCTCCCGCTGCGAAGATGATCCCCTATACGCAAAGTGCAACGAAGTCTTCGATTGTGGTTCGATCAAAAACATTAGCTACCCTTTCTGGGCAGGCTCCAATCGTCCCCAGGAGTGCGGTCGCTATGGCTTCGAGCTCCTCAACTGCGAAGAAGAAGATCAACTCCCGCACATACGAATCGAAGACCTGGACTTCCATGTCTCCTCTATCATAAGCCAAGAGCTTGTTCACACCATGACAATCGCTCGCTCCGACCTCTGGGACAGTCCTTGTACTAGCCTCCTCGTCAACACCACTCTCGATTACAACCGATTCGCTTATGTCCAGACTGTTCGTAACCTCACTTTGTACTACGGCTGCGTCCCCCAAGATAAATCCGTCCTCAACAACTTCACGTGCCATAACATACCCTCTGCCAACACGACCGAGGAGAGAAATTTAGCATACTACGTGGATGATTCACTCTCAAGAATTGACAAGAATCGGACATGTATTACGAAAATCCGAGTCCCTATTTTTTGGGAGGGTTTTGATGAATTACCCAAGAATGCAACGGCAAAAGTGGCAAGAGTATTGAGAGATGGGTTTCAGGTTGAGTACATCGCGGATTGGGATTTGTGTAGGTTATGCATGAGCTCGAATGGCACCTGTGGATCGAATGTAACGACGGATTCGTTTCTCTGCCTTTGTGGGGATCAACATTATCCATCCACTTGTCCAATTCGTCATGGTAAGTGTAAATGCTAATTCTTATCTATTTTCAAGTCTTCGTCCAGTTTGGTCTGTATGTAGACTATGTAGAACGTACCCCCACTTCGCGGTATGAACCATGAGGAGAACCATTTTCTTATATTTATGTGTCAAAATAAGTCGTCATTCGTCAAAGTTAGACGTACCGCTGAGCATATGAAAGTATATATATAGAAGAACTAATTAAATTATCCGATTTTTCTAGGAATATGGCCTTCCTCATGTTGCAAGTACGTTATAAACTTCTAATTAAGTTCTAGATAGATGCTCTGTTACTGTGTCAACACTGCTCGATTTAGGTTTTAGAAATATTAGGGGGCGGGAGCTAACATGAAGATTTGACTTTATAGTTACCCAAAGTTATGTAGTTAACTAAGTAATTAGCTTGTTATTGAGCTAGCTAGTAGAAGTTAGAAAATTAAAAAATTAAATCCCAATACTGTTCAAGCATAAACCGAAGACGCCATAAGCTCATCCTTAGTTTGACTGGTCTTCCCCTTAACTCTTAGAACAAGTCAACGGTCAACGTAGAGTTCAATCGGGCGTATCTTGTAGACTTGGAAACTCGGTAAAGAGTTCACACTTCTAATCACACCAACTCTAACCCCATTGAATCTGAGCTTGGGCTGGTGTCCTTACTGGGCCTTAACCACAGCCCAAACCCAACTCGTTGTCTTGAACAGTACCTTTTTTTGAGGTGATCTTGAACAGTACTTTGTTCTTGAACGATTGAAGCTGAAGCATTCGATCCTGTGCGTCTCTATCTTCCATTCTTGGATCAACATTCTCCCTCTGTATTACTTTTAATTGAGACGTGCAATTTCCCTGTAGTCCCTATCCTTTTTACACTTTTGGTTTAACCAACCACAACTCCGAACGCCAAGTCCTCGTTGTCCTAGTCCAACCACCACACACATTTCACAATCACCCTCTATTGAGTCTATTCTATACCTCCAAAAACGATGAAACTTATTGCCAAAGTTTTGGTTCTCTTTTGGCTAAAATTCCTGACTCAAAAACGCTGTAATCATTTTCGACTTTGTTGCTCATGCTTTGCCATAGAAAACGTCACAAAAGTCTTTGCTGTTGCTTCAGCATTTATTCTTTTTCAATACACTAAAATCAAATTTTACCTACCACCAATGATACCAAGAAATTTCCCACTACTATATGCTACATGTTTCTCTGTTCCTTCATCATCAATCCCAAAATGAATCCCTTCCTCCATTTGTTTCTTGATACCTTCATCTTCGTAATCCTAGTCAATCAAGCCTTCTCTGTAGTGTCATCATCTAGTTACTACGATGCCTGCGAGCCTCAAACATGTGGCAATGGTCCGAATGTAAGCTACCCTTTTTGGCTTTCTGATCAACAAGAATCCTACTTCGGCTATCCGAACTTCAAGCTTGTCTGCAAGGACAAACATCCAGTACTTACTATTTCCGATGATGATTACATCGTCAGAGAAATCTTTTACTCAAATCATTCGTTTCTTGTGGCCAATGGTGCTTTGTATGCTGCAGACAATTGCCCTCTTCCTTTACACAACCTCATTCTTGATGATACACCTTTCAGTTTTAGCCACGATCACGCTGATTTTTCCTTCTTCTACAATTGCTCCCAAGAACCAGAAGATGACATGCATGCATATGATATAAGTTGTGCTAGCAATCCTACCGGTCATTCCTTTGCTATTTTTCACAAAGAGCTAGTGGAGGACATGAATGACACACTTTTAGGCTCGTGCGAGTCTTCGGTTGATGTACCTGTGGATGATCACCAGGTTGCTAGTGTCGATACCTTGTTAAAAATGAGTTACAGTGAAATCTTGGAGATGGGGTTGGTTTTGAACTGGAGTGCACCAGATTGCAGCAACTGTGAGACTAGCGGTGGGCGCTGTGGATTCAAAGACAATGAATATGTCTGTTTTTGCGGTGATAAACCTCATGAAAAAACTTGTGATGATGGTTTGTGTAGCATCATGTTTTTCTACTTGCTCTTTTTGTCAAATTTTAAGAAAATAGTAATAGGGATTTCTAATTTGTTATGCTGTTGTATTTTGTTTTTAGGCAGCCATGTTTGCTTTAGTTATATAACATAGATAAGAGTGGATGCTTATATTCCCAGCTTTGATTTAATGTCTCTGTACTGTGATAACCAAAGTATGCTACTTGCTTTTTGCAGAGAAAAATTTCAATTGGAAATGGAAGTTGATTGTAGGTAAATATCAGCAATTCTTTCATTTGCTGTTTAACAATTAATGGCAAGTTTTCAACCTATTATATAAATTTTGAGCCCTCTCATTTTTCTTCAGCTGTCTGCACATGTATTGGAACTTCAGCTATCATGTACATTATGTTCTGTTTATGGAAACGCCGCAACAGAAACCTATATGGTCCATCATCCTATGCATCTCGAAGCATATTTTCTAAAAGCTGGTCTAAGAAGGACACCGAGAAGGGAAGTGAATACCTAGGAGTTCATATCTTCAGCTACAAGGAACTCCAACAAGCAACAAACAACTTCGATTCATCAAGAGAACTTGGTGATGGAGGCTTTGGCACAGTGTACTACGGTAAAACTAATAGCCAACACCACCCTTTTATGTTCAACATCACAATTTGTGTGTTATGGGTTATGACCATTATATGAACCTAGCTAGTTCCTTGTGCATAACGTGATTTTCTTAAACAGGAAAAGTCCGCGATGGGAGATCAGTTGCAGTGAAGCGCCTATACGAAAACAATTACAAGAGAGTTGAGCAGTTCATGAATGAGATTGAAATCTTAGCTCGCCTTCGTCACCGGAACCTTGTGTTACTCTACGGATGCACCTCTCGTCACAGCCGTGAGCTCCTCCTCGTATACGAGTTTGTTCCTAATGGAACTCTTGCCGATCATCTTCATGGTGGAAAAGCAAAACCAGGTGCATTGCCCTGGTCTACAAGAATCAACATTGCCATAGAAACCGCTAATGCATTGTCCTATCTTCATGCATCAGAGATCATCCACCGAGATGTGAAAACAACCAACATTCTCCTAGACAACAATTTCTGTGTCAAAGTAGCAGACTTTGGACTATCTCGTCTCTTCCCTACAGATGTCACACACATATCAACTGCTCCACAAGGAACTCCAGGGTACGTTGATCCTGATTATAACCAATGTTACCAGCTGACTGCTAAGAGTGACATCTATAGCTTCGGTGTGGTCTTGATCGAACTCATATCATCCTTGCCTGCTGTTGATATCACAAGGCATCGTCACGAGATCAATCTGTCCAACATGGCTATGAACAAGATTCAGAAACACAAGTTGCATGAGCTAGTGGATCCATCCTTGGGGTTTGGGGATGACTTTAAAGTAACAAAGATGATCACTGCAGTGGCAGAACTAGCGTTTCGATGCCTGCAAAATGAGACTGACATGAGACCTTGTATGGTTGATGTGGAAGATGAACTAAGGAGGATACAGAGCGATGACTTCAGCAAACAAAAGGCAGAGGAGATTGATATATCTGCTGATGATGTTATGTTGCTCAAGAGTGGTCATCTGCCACCTTCACCAGATTCTGTAACACAAAACTGGGCCGGTAGCTTGTCTTCAACACCAAATGAAAGGACTGGCTAAATTATTTCCTTCTCGTTGTTCTACAGTTTCACTGTCATTTTGTTTGTCCATCTACTTAATTTGTTATGTTGAATGAGATGTAAATATAATTTGATCTCGCAGGGTATGGTGATTAAGATCCTTGAATAGCGAAATTAGGCAACACGACTAATCTGTTTCGTTTGGACTGGCTAATCACTGTATGAATTCCACTGTTCTATTTGGTAAAGTAGTTGGAAGCCTTTCAGTAAAAATTGGTAGCCATACATTCTGCTGTGCCTGAGTATACAAATGCAGATTTTACAGGGCCTATTGGGAACTCCCTTTCTCCCTCAAAATTACTACTGAGACTCCCTTTTTTATTATAATTGACCTTTAAAAAATATATTATTGTTGCTCCCTTCTTACCTTCCTTTCTTTCCCTTGCTTTTCCCCGATGTCTTTAGTTCCCTAAATCCAGATATGAAACAGATTGTTTGGTATCCTCTTTCAATTTTTTTGCTCAATTATGAAACAATTACTGATTCATCAAACTTATCCTACTACGTACAATAGAAACGATCCAATAGAATTGAGGGCTCCCACAAATCAAAGAGCAGTGACTTCAAAGTTTAAACAAATCAAGGTATCATGGTCCCTAACCCCAGAAGGCGAGCTCATCTAAATCGAGTTTAGGCCAATGTCCATTATTTTTATCTAGATAACTTCCAACAAATAGTCATCAATCTAACAAATAAGGCTACTAAGGATACTGTGTAAGTCATATACGATTGGCACAATCATATACTTTGTAGTATGTCATTGACCAAATATCAATACAAATGTTGGAGAGAACATTGATGGAGGATTTTATACGATCTGTTTGACTGGTTCATTGATCTGGGTTTAGGGAACTCAAACGTTAGGGAAGAACAAACGAGAGAAAGAAGCAAAAAAGAATATATAAAGAGGAGAGGGTAAAAACGGAACAATGAGATTTGTATTTTTTGGAAATCAATTATAATTGTAAGGGGAGTCCCAATAGTAAAATTGAGGGAGAAAGGGAGTCCAAATATCAGCTCCATTTTTCATATTGTGCAAGTAAATTACTTCACTTTTCTTGTCTTCTCACATGAACAACAAAAATACAAAAGAAGTGTACAAGGGAGAAGATTATTGATAATCAAGGTAGTGAAAAGGATAAAGTAATCTAGCTAGACATCAACTTAGTGTTGATAAGGTGGAAAATTCTGGTGGTGATCTTGCAGGAGAAGATAGAATAGGCTTTGGTGGTATTTGCAAAGCTTCAATGCTCCCTTCCAACATGTCAATAACTTCACTCATTGATGGTCTGTCCCATGGCCTTGTCTGTATGCACCACAATCCCACTAAAATCATCTTTCTCGCAATTTCCTTGTCTTCCTTGGTAACAGCATTGACCAATCCGAAATTGCTGTCATGATCAAGATGCTCATAAATCCAATCTGGAAAATAGATTTCACTAGTATGGCTTGGTTGAGCTTCAACATTCTTTCTTCCTGCAACCATCTCCAAAATCATCATTCCATAACTATAGACATCAGACTTGGCGGATACTCTTCCAAAGTTTCTGGAGAATACTTCAGGAGCTATATACCCTATTGTCCCTCTAGCATCCAGCATTGATATGATGCTCTCCTTCCTTGTGCAAAGTTTAGAGAGACCGAAATCGGAAATCTTTGGGCAAAAATCTTCATCCAACAGGATATTATGTGGTTTTATGTCAAAGTGCAAAATTCTTGTATTACACCCACGGTGCAAATACTCAAGTCCTCTAGCTATCCCTGTAGCTATTTTAAAGAGTCTCTCCAATCCCAAGAGTGGAATAGTTCTCAACGGATCAATAATGTCTTTGTAAATGAACTTCTCAAGTGAACCATTGGGCATCAACTCATACACAAGTGCTTTTTTCTTGCCTTCAAAACAATATCCCAAAAGAGTGACGACATTAACATGAGAAGTTCTACTAATACTTGCAACCTCATTAACGAAGTCCTCTCCATTCCCTTTGGATGCTTTCAGAACCTTCACCGCTACATGACAACCATTCAATAGTTTACCTTTGTACACATCACCATAACCACCTTGTCCCAATTTCTCTTTAAAAGAGTTGGTCATTTTCCTCAAATCTGCATATTTGTATCTTTTTACTGCTAGAGGTCCAATGTTTTGAATGAAAGCCTCGGCATCTTCATCATTATTTTGCAATATCGTCGAAATCCAATGTCTGATCCTGAAGGGAATAACTAAAAGTAAGATGGTACCCCCTACAGAAATAGCACCTGCCAGCAAAAACAGAGATTTTCAGGCGTTAATGGTGATTTTGAACAAATTTCATGAATTTTGGAAAACGTAGAAAAATGAGAGGGCTCAAAATTTATATAATAGGTTGAAAACTTGCCATTAATTGTTAAACAGCAAATGAAAGAATTGCTGATATTTACCTACAACCAACTTCCATTTCCAGTTGAAATTTTTCTCTGCAAAAAGCAAGTAGCATACTTTGGTTATCACAGTACAGAGACATTAAATCAAAGCTGGGAATATAAGCATCCACTCTTATCTATGTTATATAACTAAAGCAAACATGGCTGCCTAAAAACAAAATACAACAGCATAACAAATTAGAAATCCCTATTACTATTTTCTTAAAATTTGACAAAAAGAGCAAGTAGAAAAACATGATGCTACACAAACCATCATCACAAGTTTTTTCATGAGGTTTATCACCGCAAAAACAGACATATTCATTGTCTTTGAATCCACAGCGCCCACCGCTAGTCTCACAGTTGCTGCAATCTGGTGCACTCCAGTTCAAAACCAACCCCATCTCCAAGATTTCACTGTAACTCATTTTTAACAAGGTATCGACACTAGCAACCTGGTGATCATCCACAGGTACATCAACCGAAGACTCGCACGAGCCTAAAAGTGTGTCATTCATGTCCTCCACTAGCTCTTTGTGAAAAATAGCAAAGGAATGACCGGTAGGATTGCTAGCATAACTTATATCATATGCATGCATGTCATCTTCTGGTTCTTGGGAGCAATTGTAGAAGAAGGAAAAATCAGCGTGATCGTGGCTAAAACTGAAAGGTGTATCATCAAGAATGAGGTTGTGTAAAGGAAGAGGGCAATTGTCTGCAGCATACAAAGCACCATTGGCCACAAGAAACGAATGATTTGAGTAAAAGATTTCTCTGACGATGTAATCATCATCGGAAATAGTAAGTACTGGATGTTTGTCCTTGCAGACAAGCTTGAAGTTCGGATAGCCGAAGTAGGATTCTTGTTGATCAGAAAGCCAAAAAGGGTAGCTTACATTCGGACCATTGCCACATGTTTGAGGCTCGCAGGCATCGTAGTAACTAGATGATGACACTACAGAGAAGGCTTGATTGACTAGGATTACGAAGATGAAGGTATCAAGAAACAAATGGAGGAAGGGATTCATTTTGGGATTGATGATGAAGGAACAGAGAAACATGTAGCATATAGTAGTGGGAAATTTCTTGGTATCATTGGTGGTAGGTAAAATTTGATTTTAGTGTATTGAAAAAGAATAAATGCTGAAGCAACAGCAAAGACTTTTGTGACGTTTTCTATGGCAAAGCATGAGCAACAAAGTCGAAAATGATTACAGCGTTTTTGAGTCAGGAATTTTAGCCAAAAGAGAACCAAAACTTTGGCAATAAGTTTCATCGTTTTTGGAGGTATAGAATAGACTCAATAGAGGGTGATTGTGAAATGTGTGTGGTGGTTGGACTAGGACAACGAGGACTTGGCGTTCGGAGTTGTGGTTGGTTAAACCAAAAGTGTAAAAAGGATAGGGACTACAGGGAAATTGCACGTCTCAATTAAAAGTAATACAGAGGGAGAATGTTGATCCAAGAATGGAAGATAGAGACGCACAGGATCGAATGCTTCAGCTTCAATCGTTCAAGAACAAAGTACTGTTCAAGATCACCTCAAAAAAAGGTACTGTTCAAGACAACGAGTTGGGTTTGGGCTGTGGTTAAGGCCCAGTAAGGACACCAGCCCAAGCTCAGATTCAATGGGGTTAGAGTTGGTGTGATTAGAAGTGTGAACTCTTTACCGAGTTTCCAAGTCTACAAGATACGCCCGATTGAACTCTACGTTGACCGTTGACTTGTTCTAAGAGTTAAGGGGAAGACCAGTCAAACTAAGGATGAGCTCATGGCGTCTTCGGTTTATACTTGAACAGTATTGGGATCTAATTTTTTAATTTTCTAACTTCTACTAGCTAGCTCAATAACAAGCTAATTACTTAGTTAACTACATAACTTTGGGTAACTATAAAGTCAAATCTTCATGTTAGCTCCCGCCCCCTAATATTTCTAAAACCTAAATCGAGCAGTGTTGACACAGTAACAGAGCATCTATCTAGAACTTAATTAGAAGTTTAGAACGTACTTGCAACATGAGGAAGGCCATATTCCTAGAAAAATCGGATAATTTAATTAGTTCTTCTATATATATATACTTTCATATGCTCAACGGTACGTCTAACTTTGACGAATGACGACGACTTATTTTGACACATAAATATAAGAAAATGGTTCTCCTCATGGTTCATACTGCGAAGTGGGGGTACGTTCTACATAGTCTACATACAGACCAAACTGGACGAAAACTTGAAAATAGATGAGAATTAGCATTTACACTTACCATGACGAATTGGACAAGTGAAAGGATAATGTTGATCCCCACAAAGGCAGAGAAACGAATCCGTCGTTACATTCGATCCACAGGTGCCATTCGAGCTCATGCATAACCTACACAAATCCCAATCCGCGATGTACTCAACCTGAAACCCATCTCTCAATACTCTTGCCACTTTTGCCGTTGCATTCTTGGGTAATTCATCAAAACCCTCCCAAAAAATAGGGACTCGGATTTTCGTAATACATGTCCGATTCTTAAGACTGTCAACTCTTGACATTGAATCATCCACGTAGTATGCTAAATTTCTCTCCTCGGTCGTGTTGGCAGAGGGTATGTTATGGCACGTGAAGTTGTTGAGGACGGATTCATCTTGGGGGACGCAGCCGTAGTACAAAGTGAGGTTACGAACAGTCTGGACATAAGCGAATCGGTTGTAATCGAGAGTGGTGTTGACGAGGAGGCTAGTACAAGGACTGTCCCAGAGGTCGGAGCGAGCGATTGTCATGGTGTGAACAAGGTCTTGGCTTATGATAGAGGAGACATGGAAGTCCAGGTCTTCGATTCGTATGTGCGGGAGTTGATCTTCTTCTTCGCAGTTGAGGAGCTCGAAGCCATAGCGACCGCACTCCTGGGGACGATTGGGGCCTGCCCAGAAAGGGTAGCTAATGTTTCTGATCGAACCACAATCGAAGACTTCGTTGCACTTTGCGTATAGGGGATCATCTTCACAGCGAACATTTGGGAACAGGAACAAGTAAAACATGATGAAGTGGAAGGGTGAACTTAGAAAAAGATAGTTAGGCTTGAACATATCCATAGGTAGAAGATGGTGGAACAAATGATTGGGTGAGAGTCGTGAGATTGAATTGGAGATATCAGATATATGAGTTTGAGAGCGAATGATATTGTTCATACACAAAGAGATGGAAATGTACTCATTGCTGAGTGCTACACATGCATATGGTACGAAGTCATACAGGTAGATTATCAAATGGGTTGAAAGAGATCAAATAGCGCAGCTGGCTTTGAAATGAACTCATCAATTATGATACTTCTTCTAAGAGACTATGACCTTATAATGATGCCCTTATGGTACTAACAACGAAAAAGAATTTTCAGATGAAAAATATAAAAAAAATGATTGATAATACAGCTGATTTTATATTTATATGTAGCTTGTCTTGAAAATTATTAAGAGATTGGACTCTGTCTCAATTTTCTAGTGTCAAAGTTCTTGGCAAATTCCTCTTACTGACTATTCCATCAAGCTTAGAGAGAGACAGACAGAGAGAGAGAGAGACAAGTGCATTTAGTAAATAATTGACCAGTGAGGATGAAGACTTCAGACTAATTTGATTAAGCTCTTCAAAATTCTGATTTCATTTTCAGGGTCAATCCAATTTTTCAAAAGCTAGAGCAACGAAAACGTGTTTTAACCACTGTTCTAAAAGGCGACTCAGGCGATGTCTAGGCGTTAGGCGAAGCTAAATGAGGGAATAAGCTCTTTGGACGGATAAGTGCTCTCAAGCTCTCATGGGCGAGCCTAGACGATGTTAGGCGTGAAAATAATAATAATTTAAAACCCAAATATTTGAGATTTGAGATTATTACTCCATATTATATATTTCTGTATGGAGATTATGAAAATTTAAACTATATTTATTGCTAATTTTATTATATAAGTGTTTTAAATATTAATTATTTTATATATATATATGTATTGAATTAATACCGCATTTAAGTCGCTTAGAAAACGTCTAATTCCGATTAATCCATGTTTAGCCGCCTAGGCGCTCGAAGGTATGTTCACCGTGTAGGGCCGCCTAACATTTTTTAGAACCTTGATTTTAACAGGTGATCAATGACGCCAATATCATATCCTCCTCAATCGAAATCCAATGTATCAAATTAATAAAAATTGCTAGTTTACCTTGCACTATGTCCTCTGCAATGCACATTATTGATGACTATTGATCAGATATCCAGAATAAACGAAAAAATCAACACAATGGGGGAAGCCACTTCTTTCATACCAGTAGTTCATAATTAGGTACAGAAAATAAAAAAGAGACAAAGTTTATCATGGGTAAAGATACCTCTTTTGCAGAGGGCCATTGCTTCTCGATCGATCAGGTACCACCATCTTTGAACACAGAAACTCAGCTTTAGTAGTGTCAGTAGTCTCGATCTCATAAGCCCAGTCAAGCACAAAGCCCTTGCTCATACATACATGCACGATCTCCGCATCCAACTTTGGTTGAGCTAGCTCCGACTTAATCCATTACTCGAGTGCCTAGCTAAATCTTCTCGTGCAATTGTAGTACAGTATATGAGAACCGGTAGTTCGTAGCGAGGTGGGAACGATATTGTTAGGCATTTCCAGTCTTACGGGTTATATTTGGTCTTGGATTATAATTTAACTCATCAAATATATATTATTTTAATGAATAATAAAGGCTATAATTTGTGTCTTTTTTAATATGTGAGAGTTATAATTTTAATTTTCATATTATTTTATTAATTAAATTTTTTAAACTTATATATATTCAAACCTATCACTACTGCCGCAAATACTATAGCCGACGATATATGTAAAATTATAGCCAACGAGATAAAAATCTCGTCGGCTATAGTGGAAAAAATGAATTTTTGTAATTTTTTCTTTAAAAACTCGTTGGCTATAGTACTATAGCCGACGATAATGGATAAAAATCTCGTCGGCTATACTATTACCGACAGGTTTTAGCCAGCCGACTTTAGCCGACAACCCTTAAATATCGTCGGCTAAAGTTCGTTGGTTAAAACCTGTCGGTAATAGTATAGCCGACGAGATTTTTATCCATTATCGTCGGCTATAGTACTATAGCCGACGAGTTTTTAAAAAAAAAAAATTAAAAATTCATTTTTTTCCACTATAGCTAACGAGATTTTTATCTCGTCAGCTATAGTTTTACATATATTGTCGGCTATAGTATTTGCTGCGGTAGTGTATAGAGGAAATATATGAAATTAAGCTAGGGTGTATTTATTGAAGAAAAAAAATTACCTTTACATTTCATTGCATTTAATTTAGTTGTTGAAAAGTGTTGAAAATATTACCGTTGACAATTATATTGTATTTATTATATTCATTCATTTAACAAATAAATTATTATTAATATTTTAAAATATTACATTTTTTGTATTTATTTACTATATTATTGTTGCACACATTATATTTACTGAAATTTTAAAATATATATTTCTAATGTTTTTAAAGTATTACACATGATAAATTTATTATATTGATTATATTATTTTACAAAAATATTGTGATTATTATTGGAGTTAAGAAATTAAAATTAATTAATTAATTAAATGATGCAACCATAACATTTAAATTGACATGAACATTAATTAAAATTAATATTAGGCATTAGGTACATCAACTTTTTAGTGTTTAAGTACAATTGTGGTCCCAACACAAATATAGCATAAGTATACCAAGGGTCATATATAGCCCAACATTTAGCCCGATCGGGCTACTTTTAGCATTTTTGGTATAGTCCAGCCCTGGGTTGGAGACGAATTTTCGCTAATTTTAGGGTTATATCAAACTCTTAACCCTGAACTGGAGATGGCCTTATGTTCGGGTTAAACTGTTATGGACACTAATGTTAGAGATTGGGTTGTTTTGGGCTCCTTGCCTAGTGTCGTGGGCCAATTATAATTCTAGGCCTAGTCTGGATAGAATGATAATTGGGATTGTAATCATTGTATAAATTCCGATACAAAATTGGCCCTGGCTGTTAGAGAGCCTTAGAGCATCTCCAATGGAGAAGTCCTATATGAAGTCCTAAACTTATTTTTAAGACTTCATTTTGACACTATTCATTTAAGACTTCAATCATCTCCAATGGTTAAAGTCCTATATGAAGTCATAAACCTATTATTCCCTCAGCATGGCCCACTGCCTCTCTCTCTCCCATTTTAGATCCAGATCTAAATGAAATCCTATTCTAGATCTTTATTTATGACTTGTAACTAGATGCATGTAGGGTTTAGATCTTCAAAATGAACAATTGGAGAACAAATATTGGCATACCAAGCTATAATATAGGGTTTAACACCTCCCATTGGAGATACCCTTAGAGGTTAAGTCAGTTTTCAGTTTTGGGGCTTCTTGTCTAGTGTTGTGACAAACAAAAAATAACTATTCTGGGCCACGTCTAGATTTAGGGTTTAAGGCCCCTACTGTGACTTGTGAACCGCATATACACTAGAGACTTGCTCTTTTAAATGACATATTTTAAGGGATAGAATGAATGATCACATTCAATAAGTGTGATTGAAAGTAATTAACACAGTCCTATTATATTTTTTATATCTTTAAATCACAATTTACAAATCGTTGGATGTACTCATCTTTTTTTATACTAATGTGTCTCTTAGGAGATCAAACTTATATACACCACTATATATAACAAGCGGTTCAATATACTGTACATTTATTTACATATACATGCAGTGGAATACACAAGGCCCTAGCTATGAAGATCACCTGCCGCCGGGCCATCAAAGACCTTGAGATCCTAGATCACCGTCCGAAGACGATGACTCTGCACAGAGACTATACTTGATGACACCGCCAGCTTCCATTAATGGACTGAACGCCGAGAATGGTGAATTGATCTGCCAGTTATCGTTGCAATCAAAGCTCATGACGGTGTTGCTGCTAATTGGTAATGGAAGCTGGAACCCAGAACCAGCTCCCACATTACTCACACACTTATGATCTTCTAGCTCCTGCACCTGTTGCTGCCCATTACTCACTTGATCCAATGCTCTTAACGGTGCCTGAGGATATTGCCGATCCTCTGATTGACCTATTATATATAGATCATGTCAAAGTAAGTATTTAGATATATAGTCCGAAATATAAAGTTTAATTTGTCCATATAGGAGAGTAAAAAATAAGTATAATATAAGATACCTTGTGTAAGTAAGGCAGTCTCATTAATTGTTTTATCAACTTCGACCACGGAATTCCAGTTTTCATGAGCGTGCTTCACCAAGCTCTCAATATGTGTCTGCATACATATATAGCACCAAAAATATTAACTCAAACATATCAAATTATCAATCATAGAAAAAATCATGATTTGAGAACTTTAGACTAACCTTATTGTAGTTGCTTAGGTCCCGAGTAGGGAAAGCTTGACCATTGATCACAGCCTTCAACAGTTGACATATCGGAGATAAGAAAAGCTCAAACTGAGGACCACGGTAAATGTACATTTTGTTACCCATCTCACAAGTTCTTGCATGCTTAACCGTAACTTTCCACATTTTCTCAGACATACCAATCCCTAATATCTGCAGATTTCAGTAAGAGTACGTAAGAACAATAAGTACAATGTAGTAGCTAGGTTACTGGATGTATTTGCAAGAGATCAATATAATCTACGTACATGCATACCTTTTTAAGTCTCGCTGGATCAACAACCAGCATTTTCAAGAAGTCTTGGACTGTATGAATGTTGTTCGCAACTAGCTTCTTGTGAAAAGCTCCATCTTTCCCAATCTTCTCCAGCCGCCAAACCTCGTCTTCCAACTTTGGCGGATGATGCTTCTTGTACACTGCAAACAGATATCCCACACATACACTTCAAGTTCCATGTATTAAATTTCAGAAAAGTTACTTCTATGATCGATTTTCATTTAAGAATGTTCACATTTTACTCTTTCATGCTTAACTGACTTGAACAAACTTGAACCAACGTACATTTGACTTGACTAAAAGAGTAGCAAACAATATACATATCCTATGGGAAACTAGAGTTTTGTTTATTCATGAATCATGATATAAATGATCATTTCCAATACCATTGACTGAAAAACCATTGACTCAAGTCAAGCCGGCCAAGTTCGTTGGTCATTTCCTTTAACAAATTCCTTAATTTATACATAAAACTAATGTATTTGGAGTATATAATGTTCCTTAGATAGCCTGTATGTGGACTCAAATAGAACTGAATTGAATATAGTTGTCTTCTACCTCTAAAATGAGACGTGAAAGTGAAATGCAGTTTACTATTATGCAGAGAAAGGGCAAATGACGCCAATTTGATCATGGTCCCCCTTTATTTTCTAGCTAGCTCTAGTTAAGATGTTGGCAGCCTGATTGACTCGATCGATGACTCGCTGTGTGAACATGATCTTCTATGATCTTGATCGCCAAAGTGTGTGTATTTGATCGATAGACTTCGATCGGCAAAACTACTAACTAAGCAAGTGGCCTGGTTTCCAACTCCTAATCATAATCATATGATGACCGAAGAAGATTCTTAAAGATATTTATAAACGTACTAGCTATTGATGTAAACAATTAGGTTTATAAATTTAGCAATGATCCTCAATATGAATTATATGAGCTATTCAATTTCCAAATTGTGTAGATTAATTATTTCTGCTTGCCGGTATATGATCTATGGAAGGGTTTCCCAATACCAATACAATATTATTGACAAAGAAGCTTGTGCTATTATAATACGTACGTAGTTGCTAATTTGAGCATAATTCTTGTAGCTAGGCAGCCTAGAGATAGTAATATATACAAGAAATCAACTCAAATTAAGGTCGACCTTCATATTAACAATGTCCAATAAGCAATACCTCATTCATATAATATATATGTCAAGAAATGGAAAGACACTTGTGGAGATGCAAAATAAAATGTCAACTTGATGCAAGAATTATATAGTTTTTGAATCCTAAATTAGAAGTTCTGGTTCCATCAAAATCATATATATGCACAAGTGGTACCAAAACAATGATTGAAGATGCGAAACACTTACACTCTCCGCGATGATCTTTGACGACGAAAGAATCAGTCATGGCTTCACATATCCTCGAACCCTGATAGCTCGTCCCCAGAGCCACCCTTGCACCAATTCTAAACCTCCTGCTACGAATCCAGCTAGAGTTATCCGTAAACTCAATGTCTCCGATCGTCGCAAACCCATCTCTCACCGTGACATTCAGGTCCCCGGCGAGCAACGGTCTCTTTCCAGCTCTCTCCTTGACAATATTCTTGTTGAACTCTTGACTCGTCCAATTGTCACCATCTCCACTAGGAAAGTCCCCGTCGAGAACAACGATTTCCACTTTGATCGGATACGGTAGACAGATCGGAATCAATTGATGGCCGCCCCCACCGGTCATGTTCTTGTCCACAACAAGGATTTGAATCTGGTTGTTGTCCTTGTCTGATATCTTGCTAGAAGTGAATATTGGTAGTGAGAGCTTCTTGGCAAACACTAGCTGTAAGCTCGACGGTTCTAGTGGTTGGATCCTCAGTGAAGGTGTCCTTGTCAAAGATCTCGAGCTTCGTCTTAGAACATGATCAAGTTCTTCACTCACCTGAGACAAAAGAATAGCGCGCTTGTTAGCTAAATAACTAGGGTTTCGATAATATATGCAAGGAGAAACAATAATATTGATCTAGCTTATGATTTAGTAAGTACCACTCTTCTAATCAAAGGCTCCAAGGACGAGAAAAGGTTTTGCATGGAATTGACCATGACCACTTCTCCAATCACTCTGTCAATTAACACATAAGATCAAATATATATATGGTGTTTTTGTTCATCAGAAGCCAACACAAAAATGAAAAGACTTTTAAAAGAAACTAGTTTGTTTAGAGATCGATGACATACGAAGCAAAGGAAACTCTAGGTCTCTTTGGGTTGTTAACATCCGGCGGATCTTGGTCGGATTCTGAATCAGTTAAGAACCGTTTGGCGGCCATTTTCGAGCTCACAGATAGAAAGCGAGAAAGCGAAGAGAGAGGAGTAAGGGTTAGAGATCGATATCAGACTGAGGTGGCTTTATCTCTACACAAGAAGAGTGGAGGCGTTTATATATATATTGGAGAAATGGACAGACTTAGTAAATTAATGGATAGGTGAAGTTTCTTGGAATGGAAAGGGAAACAGCTAGGTAAGAGCTGCTAGACAACGAAAACCTAGCTAGCATGCATGATCAGGTACCAATATATGACGCTGGACGTTTTTGAGTGTTTGACGTCAAATTTTTGGTTTCCTTTTCCTATCTCTCAATGGCACCAGGGTAGTATAGTTTATTGTATACGTTCCTATCGATCACTATAATGATCTTCCTCATACCAAAGTTTGACTCTACACTTTTGGTCAATAGATGCATTTCTGGGGTGAATTAATCATTTTTTTTTGTTCTTCTTTCTTGAGAGTTTAAGAATAGATATCAACAGTCACCACCACCGTCACAGTCACCACCACCACCATACCAGCTTTCGACCCCCACAGGTTGTGGGCAAGGCATAGGCATTAACCACCAAACTATAGGGAAAGCCAGTAATGAATTAATCATTTTGATAATGTACGACCCTGGAATAGTGCGCTCAAAACTGAGACATCACCAAAACACCAACCTAGCTAGTGAGGCAACGTTAGTGGTTTAAAAATTATCTAGTTAAAGAAACTAGAGCTTAGTTTAGTGTTATAATTTGTCATGTCGAAAAATGTCATACGCTAGGTATACGTTATACGTACGATTACCACATATTTCTGTCTTTTTATTTTGTTTGATATTGTTTATCACGGTCATGTTATATGAAGTTTGGTGGTACCTTCACGAATCGTACGTAAGTAGAGCGAAATGCATGGGTCGGTCTCCATGTCCCAAACACTTGAAACAGATCGAAACGTTTGATGAAGTTCAGAGAAAGAACCAGGCTAGTTCCTCTCTCGCTGAATGTTCCATATTTTGTTTGGTCCCGAGTTAGTCTTACTCGTTATGAATTGCAAACTGGCATGGCCGGGGCAAAAGCCGTACACTACACTGCATATTGTTAATTGGCATCTCCGAAGTAAAATGAAATCTAGTGTATGTCATTTTAGACCACTCATCACCGTACCATTGTAACTAGGCGTGGAGTGGGTTAAGTCGATGCAGTTTGAGCAACCACCTCACTTGTTGCGGTTTGTTAAAAATGTAAACCACAATCACTTTATTTATTCGGTATATCCAAATTTTGGTGCACCACATGTTTGGTGCAGAGCGATACGATTTCAGTTTAATTAAACCTATACTTAGTAATTTTAAAATAACAAGTAAATTTAAAATTTTGAATAGTACATAATCAATGTCTAAGAGTATCAACAATTAAATATTACATAATTACTAACTCAATCATGATTTATAAATATATATATATATATATAACCCTAGAACTGTGAAAAAGAAAAAAAGTTATATGAGGGTTTAATCGTTCCGATATTTATATACTATATATAGGATTTTGGATCTTGTGCTATTCTCAATTTCAAACAAAAAAAATAATTAAAATCAAAATTAGGTAGAGGTTGATACGCATATATAAGCTCTACTAAATATACCAATGAAATATAAACATGATGAAAAATTACATTATACATATAAAAAAAATTAAATACGGTGCAATGCGGTATATTCGGACGGTTTTGTTGCTCAACCCGCAACCAACCCGTTAATTCGGTAGCGGTGCAATTCGACAGTGAACTTGCACCCACATTATTTGGTGTGGTTTTCGTTTTGTTTTTTTGGATCCGCGCAATGCAGTTTCCAGTGGTTCTTGCCTAACCCCAATCGTAACATTAGTCATGCAATTCAAAATTGAACTTGTATGATATTTATCTTGAGAAAATAAACTTATACACTTCCCATTTACCCTATAAAAATTGGACCCAATTTCTATCTTGAGACTCGCAAGCCATGCAATTCTATCTTCTAGTGTACTCGCAAGCTATAACACTCGAGACTCAAGAGTCAAGAACGACGATACAATTCAAACAGATTTGGTTCACAGAAGGAAAAAAATTAATGAATAATCGATCACCCCCCCCCCCCCCCCCAAAAGAGAATTACGTACACTAACGCCGCAAAAAATATCAGTGGAATTGCATGAGCTTGGGAGCAAACCTCAACAACCTATCCAAGGTGCTGGGCATGAATTTCCTCGCAAACAAATGGCATATGTTGGTGTTCTTCCCATTATACTCACACGTCGTCCCAAGCCTCATCATGTTCAAGAACTCATGCGTCACATCTGTCCTCTGATACTTCGACAGGTGTGGCCCTCCTCTCGACCAGTCGACCCAATGCAAAGTCCGGTTCGAGTTCCTCTGCCAAAACTTGATGCTCACGAAGGTCGGCAAGTAGTGCTCGTCGGAGTAACACGGCGGAAGACAATACCGCTCGAACAGTGGTAAATACGTTCTGTCCGAAACCACCTCCAGCGCCAGGGTTCTGTCCACCTCGAACCACTGCGAGCCCTTCCGCCACTGGGCTAGGGTTATTGTTGGGCTCATTTTGGACCTGTATCGGTCTCGGCCCACTACTCCGGGAAAAAGTCGTAGGCCTCCACAAATGTCTTGGTCGAACCCATTAGGTGGTCGTAGATCGTTTTGAAGTTGAATAAGGGGATGCACGACTCGGAGAGCAGAACAAACCGTTGGTTGGAGAAGTCTTGTAGTGCATTGGCTAATAGGCGCCGTTCTGCTTGCACCATGTTTGGTTCACCCCATATCACATTCTGCAACCACAAACACACTAATCAGCAATGGTGATTTGTACTTGGCCAACTTATGAGTACAACATAATACGTGTTTAAAGGCTCTTGTTCCAACCAAGAATATGATTTGTTACATGAAGCAGATGTAGCTACTTTTTGTAACTTCCTGATTACATGATGAAGGGAGAGATTAAAGGGAGCTTATGCTTCCTTTCTTGCCCTAAATATATATACTTTGGAATTGCGTGTGAGATTAAACAGAGAGCATCACTGCACCAAGAAAGGAATGTAGAAAGCAGGAACATAAAGTGTAGGATCCAAGTAATGCATGAATGCTTGAACCAGTTCAATCCACTACTCAATCCATATGCCTAATTAATTCAATTAATACATCCACAAATACACCGGACTTCTTGTTGCGAATTTTCAAATTTAAGTATCTTGCAAACTAACGCTATGATATTCTACGTTTTGGGTTTCCATTCTTTTTTCCAGCTTATACATATTAGACATGTTAACATCAACTACATTAAAACTTTGATAAATGAATATTCGATAAATTAGTAACTTTGTTAAAGTAATATTTTTTTTCGGTCCCAACTCGGCACCAGTTCATATTACTAACAAGCTCGCTAAATGCATAAGATAATATTTTTTCCCTAAATCCTTTAGGTCCTCCTACAGATATATAAAGTAATAATTTAATTAAAAACCCATAAAAATATATTAAATTTATAAAAACACATAAAAATTAATTTTTCAGCTGAAAATTTCTATTTTCTCGATCAGTTTAGCTATATCTTGAAAAGTTCCCTATTGTAGCATGTTTCTTCTTCGCATCAATGTCAGATTTAACTTCGTCTTAAATCTTTTGCAATGTGTGCACCACATTTGTTAAAAAGAATTCGTTTTGAGTTGAAAGAGGATGTTTTTCTTTATACTCGCACAATACTCTTCTCATATCATCAATTATTGCAGATGTTTTTACTTCTTTCAAATGCGACTCCATGTAAGAATAGACTGAGATCAGATACTCGTACCTTTATAAAAGTTTGATCTATGCTAATTGATTCTCCCCATAAAGAGGTATTTATAGGCCTTGTACTGTAGTAAACTTAGACTTTAAGTAAAATAACATAAACAGACTAGGAATATAATATATAAATAAATCATATTACTAAATATAATTTACCTACAAAATATCTAAAAGACCTCGATAAATTAATAATTTATTATTCTATTGATAAATTAATAAGTTATTCATTTATTTATAAAACAATAATTTTGTTAAAATAATAATTTTATTTGGTCTCGAAATTATTCATTTACAGAAATTTTACCGTAAAAACTTTCCAACAATGACTATATAATTAGATGAAACTAAAACCCCAAATACAGAAACTTAAGAAGAAGAAATGAAGAATGCTTTTTCACAGACTGAGTTTGATTTTGTTCACCACTGCCGTATCTACCTCTATACCGAGTTAGGTGTTATCTGGGGGTTTCTCTCTATACAGACTTAATTAGGAAAGCTACTAACGATTACTTACATCATTGTATAGTTGTCCTAGATGTGATATTAGTCAACACCTTCACTACCTCAGAGATCATATAGGCTTCACCCATGTTCTGTTGTCCAACCATCGATGAACATGTACATGTAATGACCACAATGCTAGCTTATATAAATAATAAATTTATAATAACTAAGATTTGAGAATAATATAAAATCTATCCCAATCAAAATATTTTCTCTCTCTCTCTCTTCTAAGATTGCATGTATATGGGGAAATTAGGGAGATAGAGAATTTGAAACCGACATAACTTCTGAAGAAGGTAAGCACGGGGGAGGAATCAATTCAAGAATGTCAATGTTCGATTATATTATATTTTCAACTCAAAAGAACTATACTCCTTAGAGTATTTGTTTTCTTGTACATATACAATGTTGCCTTTTGTGACAAACAAGCATAAAATATGACATAATCACAAGTATATAAATTTTGGTCATTTATACACCATGTATCTGATGCAATAAGCCTATAATGACATATATAATAATAAAAGGAGGGATTGAGCTTTTGCCACCATATGAGGATTTGTATCAAAAAAAAAAACATATGAGGCAAGTCTAAGAAACGTCCTACAACTATGACTTTAAATCAATTCCAATTGCATTCTCCTAAAATTGTAGGCGTGTAGCTCTAGCTAATCAATTTTATGGAAACACGATGATCTAGCTAATGTCTTCATTATTCGTTTGGAGTTTTGGAATATGTGAATTAAAGACTCTAAAATGAGACTAACTGCGCAGTAATTTCTCGTAGTTCACTTATTTTTAAGTTTCGGGTCTTAAAAATTTCGTGACAATGAACTAGAATTTAACTACTTTTATGAAACTACTTAGATTATTGTGAAATGTCAAACATGGAATCAAGGTATTATTTATCCCTTTATACCGGATAGTTGTAAAGCTTAACGGAAAGGGGCGAAAGACAAAAACAAAATCCATTTTCATCAATCTTTGATTGGTGACAAAGTAAGCATAGAGCAAACTAAAGCTGTTTTATTTTTTTTCTTTTCAACCCTCTAAAAAATAAAAGTAAAATCTTCAAGGTATTATAGGTGCAGTAAATAACACCGTACCAATGTGTAACGCACTCTACCTCTTCCCGTCGATCAGTTACACCCCAAGAAAACGTTAGGATTCAGAATTCTTATCTGATTTGATTTCTTAGTTAATTACTATAGACCCCGGCCTAAATGGAATAAAATCGTGAGCACATAATGATATCAGAATCCTACTAGAATGCAAATGGTGTGAAGGAATAATAATAAAAAAAAAACAACTGACCTTGCTCGGTACGTTTCTGCCGTAAAACACAGAAAATTCCGGCATCGGCTCGATGGAAGCCGGATTTGCATGGACGTAGATGGAGTAAAGCCCTTCATTCCATTTGAAGAAGAGCTCCCAAAGAGGAGCCAAAGCCAAATGCCCTCTGGTCAAAAACATGAAGGCCACTTTTGGCTTGGAGTTCTTGAATGGCAATGCCCCACTTCTCTTAGGCACCAAAGAAGCCCTCCACAACAGCTCCTCGTCCTCCATAGCATGCATGAGACTTGGCGGAGCTGGCGGCTTTGGGACATCTATGACAACTGGCGGAATCGGAATAGGAGGCGGAAGTGACGGCGTTGGAGGAGGCGGCGACGGTGGCGGTGGAGGCGGAGACGCAGGAAGTGGCTCGACGCTGATTTTGGTGTCGTTAATAATTACGAGTGGATCAGTTGTTGTTGTTGACGGTGGCGGCGGCGGTGGGGGAGAATCTACGGGGACTAGTTTGTATATGGCTGAATAATCGAAACTGTTTTTGGCTAATGCGGTGTAGAATGATAAAGGGTTGTCTTTGATGAAGAAGGAGAGGGTGATTCCAAGAGCTAAGCCAGAGACGAAGATGAGGAAATTGGAGACGATCTTCTTGACGTGCATTTGTGCATTCACAAAGTTTTTCAGAAAACAAGGTGGTGGTGTTGGTTGCTGCTTGTTCTTCATCATAATGAATCCAAACCAGAAAGGACCGGAGGCAATATGATGATGATGATCAATGAAGATGAAGATGAGTAGACGACGATGAAGAACAAGAAGCCTAGCCTGATTGGTTTTGGAAAGCTTTTCAAGGGGGCTGGCTCCTCTTCTCTCCTCCTCTAAAACTCAGAAGAATCCTTCAATCTTATATTTGGTTTCATGCATGACTCACAAGGACTCGAACACAAACTACTATATATTTCTTGACTCATATTTCTTTTCTATTTTGAATTTTTGGTGAAGAAAACATGAAAGGCCATGGGGGATGCGACTTAAATAGTAGGGAGCATTTTTGCTCACCTATGGAGGGGGTTATATTCACCTTCCCTCTATTTTAATGCCACCTGTTGACAATAATAATCTAATGCTAACTATCGTTAACTTTATTATTTTTTGAAGGATTTTTTTTATTTTAAAATACCGATGAGGAAATATTACCTCATTAATTATATAAAAAAATATCACAGTGTAGAACCCAGATCCACTCCGGCGAGGATCTAATTATTTTTTTCCCAACCAACCCTATCATCTTCGTTTCCATCTCTATGCTTCTCTTGTCTTAATTGAATATGGTTTTTTATTGTATTTTTGGGCTTGAATCGATTTCAAATAGCAAGCAGCTGAGAAACTTTCCAATGTTAAAACCAGCTTCTCCAAATCTTCTTCTATGGTAGATCTCGGATTGTTCATCCATTGATCCCCTTGATCGTGTTTCCGATCTTGAATTCATTGAAAGAAGGTACGACGGCGACAGCGACGGCGGTCGCAGTCGATTTGGTGGACAAGGTGGTGGACTGGTGGCTGGGTTTCTTGGTCAACACCGACTGTTCCTCTCCCTAAATATCAATGTAGTATATTAAAATATAAAAATAGAAAAGGTTAACCATAGTAAGCATTGATTCTTACTGTCAACATGTGGCATCCAGATAGGGCGGAGGTGAGCAAAAATGCTCCCTAAATAGTATACAGAAAAACATGAGTTATAATCAAATCTGGATTCATTGAATTAATCTGCATCTAATTTTGAAATTAGAATCCAAGAAATAAAGGTAAACAAGGGAAATTATTTTCACATTGGAGTTCACATTTACCTCACAACCATATAACAAATTTCATTGCGCAATTCCCATACTAGGCAGAGACATGAAATATTTTCCTAATTAAAGTATCTGTTTCTTAATTGTAATTCCCATTAAAACCGGAAAAGGAAATTAGAGGTGGCCGGGTATTTATCTTTATTTGGGACACTGATTAAAATTTCTCATATATTTGGAGACTCATCATGGAATCATGATAGGTAAAATCTTCACTAATGAAAATTGGGGAATCATTGTTTTTCTATAATCTATACAAGTAAATTAAACTCTCAAGATTAAATTTGTTTTTGACAATTATTATTTGTTAAAAAATGGAAATAAATTCAATTTGGGCCAGCATATAAGGATTTGGACGCGTTAAAAATATAGGTGCTATTATGACCCAGTCCAAGGGGGAGCTTGGGCTGGCACACACATGATGAAGAACAGAAGTACACGGTTTGGGCTGGCAATGCTTGAATAGTTACCTGGCACATACTAATTTAGTTGTAATTACTATTAGTGTGTTTATCTCTCCATCTATGGTTCTATCTCTAATTTTCTACTGGAGGTAGTGTTTTTTTAGATGAAAAACTGTAAATTATCAGTTTTTTTTCTTTTAATAAATGTGTTTATATTGTTTGACTATATTGTCATTTCTTTATTAATTTCATTGCATTGAACTTATATATTGTAAGGGGTAGTTTATGACATTTTAAATGTTTGACCAATAACTGTAAAAGGCTCTTCTCTCTTCATACGTAGAGATTAAGATGGCAAGCTTTGTAATAGTTAAATACAAACCTAAAAAATTATGAAATAGGATAATTAGGTATATTGTTCCTAAGAACGGTATCATCATGATCTAACTTCAGATTAGATAAGATTTGTTAGGATTTAACGATCGATGGAGTGATATGGTATATATGTTCAAGGTCTTGAAAGTTAGAACTCGAAGTAAACAAAAACTTAGGCCAGTACTCTCACAAAGATCTATGTGGTATTTGGTTGTCAATTTCACATCAAATTTAAGAAATAAAATGAAGGTCATTTTGCCTTTTGGTCTACTAGCTTGGGACTTCTATGACTCAAAAACATTGTTGGTCGAATTTATAAATCTCAAAACTCGTATATGCTTCCTTTCATCGTAACATATTACATGTGAAGTGAATGACCAAGGATCATTACATATTTGTCATTTGTCAAAATATTTATTAATTAGTGCAGGTAACATACATGCACAACTATAAAATGGAACCTCGCAGCAACATGGGTGCAATTTGCAACAGAGGTTGCAGACTATCCGGCAAAAACTTCCTAGCAAATAAAAAGCACATAGATCTTCTTCTATTAGTATTATCACCGTACGCCAGGGGGCATGTACCATTAGTACCAAACCTCATTCGATTCAGCAACTCACCGGCAACATCACTCCTTCCATATCTTACAGGGTGAGCACCACCGACGGACCAATCGACCCAAGTGATGGTCCTATTCGAGTTGTGCCCGGGGCCGATAATGTTCACTAGGGTAGGAATGTAGTGCTCATCATTGTAGCAAGGAGGTTTGCAATGCTTTTTGAATATGGGGAAGTACTTGGTATCCGACACAATCGCAATTGCGAGCTTGCGATTCACCTCGAACCACTGCGACCCTTTTCGCCAATCCGATATCGTGACGTTAGGAGCCATTAGTGGATTGTATCTGCCACGGCCAACATGGGTTGGTTCATCGACGGAAGCTAGAAAGCTCTCGTTGGCATCCATTAAGTACTTGTATGTTGCGGTCAAGTTGAATAGTGGAATACAACTCTCGGACAACAAAACAAATCTCTCGTTAGAGAAGTCGAGCAGGGCACTCGCTAGTAGGCGTCTCTCGGCGTCAATCATGGTTGGTTTTCCCCATTCAACATGCTGTAATATTGTGAAGGAAAAAATGAACACAATCAATTTAGTTGGATGGACCTATATATGTGACTGTATATCACTAGTGCAGCTACTCTTTCCGCCATGCATCATGCGTACGCTGAAAGATTGAGAGGGAGCTAGAGATCGAGAAACGCACCTTGCTAGGAATTCGTCGTCCATAGAAAACAGAACTTTCGGGCCAAGAATCTACGTGGGAAGGATGAGGGTGGACATATATGTTGTATAGTTGAGGATTGTACTTAAAGAACAATTCCCATAATGGTGCCAGAGGTATAGGACCCTTTGTCAAAAACATGAAGGCAACTTTAGGCACACGGTTATAGGAAAACTCTCTAATCGTGGGGACAAACGATGCCCGCCAAAACAACTCAAGATCATCATCGATATTGTGTACCATTGGTGTTTGAGCTGCAACAATGGATGTAACAACATCACTGGAATCCGGTAACTTAGTGTGCGGCCCTGGTGAGGGTGACGGTGAGGGCGGGGGCGGAAGCAGCAACGGTGAAGTTGAATAAGACAGTGCAGGCGAAGAGAAAAGATTTGCAGTGGTTTGCGTTTTGAATATGAATGTTCTACCGTAAAAGCTGACTACAACTCCGATTGAGAAACCAATGGCGAAAAGCACAAGAGGAAAGGCATGAAAGAACTGTAGACATGAAGTCGGATTTGGTTGAGGTTTCCCATCTTCATTTGCCATCGCTAGCTGGTGATCTATCGATCAAACAGTAGTAGGGGATACGAGGTTAGCCGATCGGCTAGCTTCATTAGCTACTTAAATTAGAATAATAGCTAGCGACGACTTGCAGTAGCTTGAAGCGAAAGATGAGATACCATGTATCATGATGCATGTGATTTGGTCAGCTCTTTGGGATGGGATTGAGTGCAAATATGTCACCGGCAACCACATATATAAGGGGATTTGATCATTACCTCGATCGACCTAGTCACTAGATAACTGGAACTATACCGCAGAGAGTTGACATTTAAGTTTAAAATTTATTATGGGAAGACTTCAAGTTAGTCTATACAATACTACACTTTGGTAAACATTTAAATTAAGCTAAAGTATAATGATACGCAAATGTCACCAAGTTGATATAATTAAGATCCCTAATCTGGTGCCAGAATGACAGAAGAAAGGAAAGGTAGCAATAATTCGTCCTATCCTGTGGCCTCGTATGAAGCAAACGCAAGTATGTAACTGCCTTTAATTAGACAACGCTATGAAGCCAAGTTAGGGGGAGAAACCAAGTTGAAGATGAGCTATACTATACTGTGTTGGTTACAGCCAATTAGACGACTCTATGATTATTATCGAGAAAAGCGGCAGTGAAACTGACAAAAAAAATCCACTTACAAAGTACTCCGATTTACTCTTCAATTCTGCATTAGCAACTGAATTTTGATCTGGTGCTGCAGTTGCAGCCAGTGTTGCATCCTGTGACGGTCACTGCTAGAAAAGAGGCCTTCAGCTACAGCAGTATTGGCCACGGAAATCTGTGGCTAAAACCCTATTTTATATTATGATGGCAACGGATGAGATTCAGTCACTCACACTGAAGATGTAAGTGCCATTAAATAATTTTGGCAATGTATTATATTGCATATGAATGGAAACGGATTTACCATCTGTTGCAAAGTAAACCTAATATTATATTTAGTTTATTGATGAAATGGAAACGGAATTTTATTCCGTGGCTTACCAAGCCCAATTTAAAATTCTCACTTTTACTATTTGCTTTTGTATTTCTGTTTCATTAATGGTCACGACAAAAGTTAATTTTGCTTTACCAGGTGGACCCATCTATTTCGTTTACCTATTACAGTAAATTTTTACTAAAAAGACTCATCTTTTACCAATTCCTGTAAAAGAGCACTATTTCCGTTTCCAGTAAAATACATGTTTGAAGAGTACTTTATCTAAAAATAGTCAATTGAGAATTGGGGTTGTTCTATAGCTAAGACGTTGAACTATCCGCTAAAGAGTCAGATTCAAATCCTAATACTCCGTTCTATCGTCCAAAATTTAGAGCTAACGAACCAAGTTCAAAATCCCAGTACTCCCTATTTGAAGAGTATTTTATCTAAAAATAGTTAATTGAGAATTGGGGTTGCTCCATGGCCAATGTGTTGAACTATCCGCTGACGAGACAGGTTCAAATCTTAATACTCCATTCTATCGTCCAAAAAGAGCACTATTCCTGTTTCCAGTAAAATACATTTTTGAAGAATACTTTCTCTAAAAATAGCCAATTGAGAATTGGGATTGCTCTATGGCCAATGCGTTAAACTATTCGCTGACGAGTCATATTCAAATCCTAATACTCCCTTATATTGTTCAAAATTTAGAGCTGGCGAACCAAGTTCGAATCCTAGTACTCCCTATTTGAAGAGTATTTTCTCTAAAAATAATCAATTGAGAATTGAGATTGCTCCATGGCCAATGCGTTGAACTATCCATTGACAAGCCAGGTTCAAATCTCAATACTCCCTTCTATCGTCCAAAAGTTTAAGCTTAATTGACCAGGTTCGACTCCCAGTACTCCCTATTTGAAGAGTATTTTCTCTAAAAATAGCCACTTCAGAATTGGGGTTGCTCCATGACCAATGCGTTGAACTAATCGCTGATAAGAGCTAGGTTCAAATTAATCATAATACCCCCTTCTATAGTCCAAATTTTTTAGAGCATTGGGGTTTCTCCGTTGGTCAAGGCATTGAACTTATCCACTGATGAACCAGGTTCAAGTCCTAGTACTTTCTCTAAAATTAGCCAATTGAGAATTATGGTTGCTCCATGGCCAAGGCGTTGAACTATCCACTGAGGAGCCATGTTCAAATCATAATACTCCCTTCTATCGTCCAAAATTTTGAAAAAAAAAACATGTTCACAGTTCAAATACCACCTGATCAAATTGAAAGCAAGATACATGTTTGTTGCAAACTACACATCACTAACATACTTACATACATACCAATCCCATAAGTAAAGACCAACAAATCAAATTGATGGCAAAATACATGTCTGCTGCAAACTGAACATCACTAACATATATACTAATCTACATAAGTGAAGACATAGATACACTACATAATTCCATAACTAGTTAATATAGTGATAATGTTCTGATACATTGCAAAAGTGCCTATGATAGTCGCATATTTATGCGTCTATATTATGTTTAATTGAACTCCTATATTTGGTTTATTGTTATTAATTGAGTAATGTAATTATATTTATTATTTTATTAGATTTTGTAGAGAAATAAAGAAAAATGTGATAAAAGAACGATTCCTAGTGCAAATAGAAGATAATAAGAAATTATATGTAAATAAAAAAGCCTGACCCAATGAGGATTGGGAGAGACCAAACTAAGGGGTATATTAACTCACTTTTAGATTTTGGGAAAGGCTAATCGGCAATTTTGGAGACACACCTTCGAGCTAGAGAGAGAGGAGCCGCGTGAGAAGAAAAGGTATCGAGCATTCGACCCGTCGAGCTGACGATCAGACTTCTCCTTCTTTATCCTTTTTGTTTGTATCAACTTTATGAATTATTTTGATTCTTTTACTATGACTATAAGTAGCTAATTACCTTGTTAAGTGACTGCTTGAAGCCCCGTACATGAAGTTTTTTTTAATGCATACACTTTGACCTATTTTTCCGTATTCTTTTGAATGAGGTTTCTTTCTCTATGTGATTTGCTGTATGAGTTATTGTATGTTTGTTTTGGTGTACAACTTAGTATGCATGCTAAGATTCTATTGTCATGAGATATGAGTGATTGAAGATAATTTATTCCACCAGATTCTCTACAGTGATACACCGATTTCATCCGGTGATTGAAACCCCAAGTCTAGCAGGACATGCCCATAGTGTACCTCTGAACCCTTGTAGCTTCTTAAACCTTTTCTAGAACTTAATCCTTTATTCTTTGTAAACCTTGGGGTCCATGACTATAGGTTCATAGAGGGATAGATGTAGGAGAGGTCCATAACAAACCTGCATAGACGTAAGGATTATGTAATAGGATGTGGTTGTAACGATCGATCATTCCTGGAAACTTTCATTCATTGGATGTATGCATTAGGTTAAGTATATGTTAGAAAGATGGAATGACGGTGATGGATTTTATTCCTCTTAACTCATTCATCCATTGGTTTAAACATCTAGCATTCATAAGCATCTTTATTTTCAACATTAGCTGTAGATTGGCCAAATTTTTTTGGCTCCCAAATCAACTTTGAAAACCCTTTGTATGGTAGTCTACCGTTGAGTCTAGTAGTATGTGTTAAATTTTTGTAGCATTTACAGTAGTGTAACTTAGGTTCGTGGTATTGTATGTGTTAGTGGTCGAATCTGTCAGCTTGCTGACATTTGCGTCTAATTAGTGTATTAAGTTTTAGTTTCACCAATCCTCAGTGGATAATGATCTATATTTACCAATTACTATATTGATATATTTACTCGAGAATATGGTTATCTTTGAGGGTGATTTTCCACTTGTCAGCGTACTTGCACAGCTACATCAACCCTCAAGAATACAAAAATCAATTTTTATTCTCAACCATATTTAGACCTATTGGACACAATGAGAATTGATTTTCTTACTTAAACCCAGATAACTAACACTACATGCAAATGTTAGTTCCCTATTTGTTCATATGCTTCACAATTCAAAAATACACATCACATGTGCATAAGTCTTGAGGGGCAAAAAACAACCCATTGTTAAGAAGAACACCGGCCTCCATTCAATCCTCCATTTGTAATACCACTTGGTTCCGATTCGTCCGGTTTCTTTAGGAAGGCAGCAAGTCGACCAATGTCCAAACTCTCCATACTAACTCCAGCCGAAGCAAACACTTGGGCCAAAGGATTTGCAATCATTAGTGCATCCATTTTCTTGTGCAATTCTTGCATTTCAACTTGCATATTCTCTTCCAGTTCAGCAACTTCTTTCAATTTCAGTTGTCGTGCATCATAAGCTGCTTTCAAGCCTTCCAAACGACATGCTAAACCACTCTTCTCAGTGGGAATTCTCGAAAGTTCAGCCCACTTGACACCCACACCGTATTCGCAAACTCTATAGGCATGTACTCTTATGCTACCAACATATAGCTATTAAACTTATTTTACAAAACAAAGGCAAATAACCATGAGCCAACCTAAGCAGGTTAGTAAAAGCTCCACACTACCTGAACCTCATCATCAACTTGGCATCTCTAATTGTTGACATACCCAAAGTAATTAAGAGTCCAACAATTGAGGCAGTCCTCATAAACATATGCATTTCAAAAACCCTTGCTACCAATGATAATCTCATGTGATTGAGATGAGGTCAAAAATAACTTGGAGAATTGGATTAGAGGTCTTCATAGTCAACAATATAAACAACTCAGATATATAAACATCACAAAACAAACCAATCTTAAAACCAGTAACAAGTTTATTAGATAATAGGTGAAGAACATACTCAATAATTAGATGTTGCAGGTCGAGTTCAATGTTCACTATGCAGGTCAACTCTCATAGCTATTCTTAGTAATCACGAATAACCCAATTACTCAATCTTCTCTACATTTTTTATTAAGAAAGAAGATGAAATTTCGTTGAGCTCCAAATTCCTCTAACCCCAAGTCTCTGAGATTTTTGAGTCTCATACAGATTGGCTTTATTGTTGAAACTGTAATAAATTGAATATGTAATCTGTAATGAAACGGACAAGAAATCCATTTCTCAAGAAGAAGCCTATTGGTACAACATGGAGTAAATTTTCATCTCTTAATATATTCAATAAGACAACGGAAATAGTGTCCGTTTCTAAGTAAAACCCATTATGAAGGCACAATGGGAACGAACAGCTCATGTGTTGCTCTTTATCTCTATTAACTGGGTTTCATATGACTACTGAAAATGTTCCCGTTTTCAAGTGAAAGATGTTGACCCAGGTGGTTACGAAAATGGAAACGAAATAAATTTCCGTTTCCTTTTAGGTGCACTTAATTGGCCCAAACTAGAGACAGAATACGTATTTCTTTTCTTTAAAGTATCAACAACATACACTTTCCCACATTATACACGTTGATTGATTTCAAAATCGGAACAAACTAACCATCTGTAGCCATATTGTTGTACAAAATGGGAACGAAAATGTTATTCGTTACAACATTAATATTCTATGTTGAGAAAAAATGGGAACGAAATATCTTTCGTTGCTTAGTGCATACTATTTAAGAGTTATGGGACCTAATTAGATACAAAGTGAGAACAGAAAGTCATCCGTTGCCACATGAATACTCTATTTCGATACTATTTGTGAACGACCAAATTTACCGTTGCTATATACTAAAAAATGTGGCCAATTACAACGGATTTCGTTGCTTTCACAATTATAGTTGCAACAAGCTGTCTTCAGTTTCAATATTGTGACACTCGATAGAAGTAAGCACGGATCCAAAATCGTTTCCATATATTCTGATAGTTGCATATTTATGCAATGTTTATGTGCTTAACCGAACCTTATATTTAGTTTTTTCGTTACCTTTTTAAGCGACTTATTATTGTTCTTTGTTTTGTAGGTAAATTGGAGGTAAATAAATAAAAGACGATTAATTGAGCTTTCCTAGGTCACCAAGGAGTAACTATGGGCTGTCAAGAGACAAATGGACCAAGTCTAACTTGAAGATGGATTTCTAAATCCCTATAGAATGTGGATTCAGCCCATTTGGGATTAAAAACTCAAACCAAATATGTTTTGATTAAATGAGGAGAGACCAAATCAAACCAAAGAGAGGAAAAACTGAAAATCACGTGAAAGAGGGAGAGAAACGTGAGACATGAAGCACGCATAAGAATGACGTGAAGCAAGTCGTGAGATGTGGAGGGAGAAGACGTGAAAGAAGAAGAATAAAGGGAAGGAGAAAACGCAAGGAAAAGGAGCCATTCCATTGTGTAATTTTTCTATTTTTCTCTCATACTCTTATGGCTACCATGAGGAGCTAAACTCCATTGTTAAGGGGCTGTTTTGAAACCTCGTTCATGTCATCTAGATTATTTATGCTTGTTAACAAATGATTGCTTTTGTTATTCGAATGAGGTTTATTTGTTGTTTATACATCGATGATTCTTATTTGTGTATGCTTTGAGTGCACGCTTAGTATGCATGTTTAAGAATCTAATTCTAAGAAAATTGATGGTTGTTGGTGATCGTTACCTTCCTCAAGTTTCAATGGTAGAACCCATACATGCTTGGTATAAGAAACCCTAGGTTTAGTAAGACACGACCGTAGTGTACTTATAAAGCCTTGTAGATTCTCAAACCCTTTCTAAATCTTAATGCTTTTCTCGTGGTAAATTCGGGTCCTTGACTTTGGGTTCTTTGAGGGATAGACAATATTGATAAGCAAACCTTCAATGATGTAAACGTAAGGATTGTGTAATAGGTTGTGTTCATAGCTTTGAATCTTCCTGAGAACTTTCATTCATGACATTAACATGATTTTGGTTCTGCATTTGTGGTCTAGATGATGTGACAGTGGTGGATAACACTTCCCCTTAACTATTTTTATCATTGATTGATACTTTACTCTGAATCTGTTTACTGTTTCAGTTTTGTAATCTGATTTGCAAAATTTTATTCGGCAACCAAACCAACTCTGATTGTATTGAAAATTTATGTGGTGGTGCACAACTGTGTCTATAGTGTTCTATATTAATTTTGTGATTTTAGATTAAGTCTAGATATTTTAATTAATTACGTTAGTGTCAATTATCGAGGCAGTCAAGTTTCTGATTTTCGCGTATGTTTGTAGTTTAGAATATTGAGTCTCATCTTTCCCTGTGGATTGACCCCTAGATTATTGTACTGCATTAACAAGCATATTGAGTTCATTTTAGGGTAACTTTAGTAGGTGGTTACGCGAAGTGGTTCTCACCCACCCGGTAGAGATGAATCAACGACCCATATCTGATATACTAAAGATCTGACGGTCAACAAAATTTGACCACGTACTTATAGTTTTTTAAATAATCACATACTTACTCCAAACATATAAAATTCGTATCAATTTGGTAGGACCTCTGAAAAATTCAATAAAAAACTCACAAAGTCACAATAATATCCTCTACAACTTTCGTGAAGAAAGCGGGTCCGAATTCATAATTTATAAAAAAAAATTAATTTTTTGAATCTCAATGAACTTTAATAAACGTGACGTATGATGCTCAGCTTGATAATTAGAATGACTAATGATGATTAACTCACTAATTTAGGTATGGGTCAGAACCCTTTTTGGTATAACATTAAGAGTCTGGGTACTAAGGATGAATTTAATCCATAAAGTAGTCATTTTCCTATCTTTTTTTGGCTTAAACAGGGACAATGTAAGGGTTCAAACGGTACTCCAACTTATGTTTACCTATGGCACTCCATATATTCTCAAATAGCTAATATAAAAGCTGGAATAATCTCTGATATAAACCTGAATGCCATTTTTGTTTAAATCTTACTGAAACGGGATATAACAATGTGTCGTTAAATTTTGCATGTGTTCAAAGTCTCATGTTTTCTCTCTTTATCAGTACGATCCTCTGCTCCATATGTTCCAGTTTACTCTCACTTCTTTTCATATTTTACAGTGAGATGCACCCAAAAGACGCATCAACATCAATTTAAGCCAACAAGAAAGAAAGAAAAAAAGAGAGAACAGATTGAATCTGGAATAGCTGCTGTTTTGGGAATAACAGCAGTGCACTCTGAAGTTGACATGTTGGCCAGAAAAACGAAGGCTTACAACATGTCGAAGACATAATAGACCACTTTTTTGTAACTCTAACAGTATAGGGTCTCATAGTAAGGAATTAAGGATATATATGTTAACATAGTACCAATATGTAAAGTGTAAACAACTCCACCTATGTTCATTATTTGTACTCTTAAATTATGTACATACTCTTTGAATCCCCGCGACATAATTGATTCTTCAAAAATCCATTGCTGCGTTTACATTGTTCTAAAATCAGCCCTTAAATGTCTTAGCTTATGTTCACATTTGTTGCTTATTAAGGCCTATGTAGACTAAGTTACAGAATTTTAGGCCGTCTTTTGTATTAAATATCTGCTTATGATCAATGTTGTCTAATGTAGCATGATAATGGTATAATGATCAAGTTTGATCTCTTAAGGGACACATTTTAAGGGGTAGAAAAGGATGAGCACATCCAACGGTTGTGATTAAAATACACAAAAACTATAGTGGAGTCGTGTTAATTACTTTCAATCACAACTGTTAGATTTGTTCATCTCTTTCTATCCCTTAAAATGTGTCTCTACAAGTCTCATATAATAATTGCATAACCGCGCCTTGCGCACGGACTTTAAACCTAGTTACCAACAACGCTCATGTATATGGAAGTTGGCACCATACTGTTTTCTGGAAATGTCAACATAATAGTAATGTCATTGCTCTTTGTTGTTATACTGTCACACAGGATGCAACACTAGCTGTAACTGCAGCACCTGATCAAATTCAGTTGCTAATGCAGAATTGAAGAGCAAACCGGAGTACTTTGTAAGTGGATTTTTTTGTCAGGTTCACTACCGCTTTAATTTGTCTATAATAATTGGCTGCAAACCGGAGTATAGATTTTTAATTAAAATCTTATTTCTTTTGGTACTAATGAATTTGATCCTTCTCAAAAACAAAAAGAAATACATCCAGCCAGCTATATAATGCATGTTAGTCTGCTAAACCATAATTCTGATACAGAAGCATCTCGTGATCGATCCTTTAGCCAACCTTCCATTAAAATTTCAGTTGAATATGTAAGTATAATCCTCAGACAAGTACATATATACGAGTCATGTTATTTTCATATATGAATATATTGTCACATTAGTACATGCTAAACTACTATGTGGTGGAACCTAGCACCATGGGTGCAATATGCAACAGCGGTTGCAGAGTGTCCGGCTTGAACTTCCTAGCAAACAAAAAGCACATAGATCTGGTTGTATTAGCATCATCACCATCACAGGTACCATTACTACCAAACCTTATTCGACTCAGCAATTCATCTGAAACACCATTCCTCCCACATCTTCCAGGGTGCGGACCGGGCTTGGACCAATCAACCCAAGTGGACGTTCGAATTGTTCCCGGGGTTGATAATGTTCAGTAGGGTAGGGATGTAGTGCTCATCATTGTAGCAAGGAGGACTACAATGCTCTTTGAATATGGGGTAGTACTTGGTATCAGACATAATCTCTATTGCGTGCTTGCGATTGACCTCAAACCACTGCGATCCTTTTCGCCAATCGGATACTGTGATGTTAGGAGCCATTTGTGGATTGTATCTGCCACGGCCAACCTTTCTCGGGTCGTCGTAGGAAGCAGTAAAGTTCTCATTGGCATTCATGAGGTAGTTCTATATTATGGTCAAGTTGAATAGTGGGATACAGGTCTCGGACAACAACACGAATCGTTCGTTAGAGAAGTCGAGTAGGGCACTCGCTAGTAAGCGTCTCTCAGCGTCGATCATGGTTGGCTTTCCCCATTCGACTTGCTGTAATTAACAAGGTAAACAAGAACACGATTAGAATCTCTAACTAGCTAGTGGATACATACAATGAAAATTATAGTCATCATGCAAGATGGGGTACGTACGTACGTACATATACATGCAAGTTAATATAAAATATACAACAATCAATATGTACGTTACCGCTTGGAGGAAAGTTGAGAGAGAGAGAGAGAGAGAGAGAGAGAGAGAGAGAGAGAGAGAGAGTCCATAGAAAACAGAATTTTCGGGCCACGACTCTACGTAGGAAGGATTAGAGTGAACATAGATGTTGTACAGCCCTGGATAGTTCTTGAAGAACATTTCCCACAATAGTGAAAGAGGTATAGGACCCTGAAGAAAAACACAGTCATACTAGTAGCTGAAGATAATATGTTATTCATGTTGATTTTAGATTTACAAGGACAGTATATATATGTACAATGTGAGAGATAACCTAACGGATAAAAGCCGTTCTAGGACCACTACAAACCAGTGGAACAGACAGAAAGAAAGCAGAACTCAGATAGGTACAACAGAGACCAAGAGCAGACGATATAAGTCAACTGGTCTTGGGATACACAATCTCAGACAGACCCACGAGCACTTCGCCAAGCGTAAGAGGCACCCCATGTGTGACTCACGAGATACACGCGAGTGCTCGCCAAGAGGCACTCTAGTGAAGAATGTATGCGAGCACATGGTCATGCGAGCACATTATCAAGTCAATGCTCGCGAGTATCTTCAACACTCCCCCTCAAGCTTGTATCAAGAGAAGAGCTTGATCCAAGCTTGCCTAACAACCGTTCAAACTTAGCAGTAGGAAGAACTTTGGTGAACAGGTCTGCAAGTTGATCACAGGAACGAACATACACAGTTTGGATCACTTTGGATTGCACTTGATGTCGAACAAAATGGCAGTCGACCTCAATATGTTTTGTGCGTTCATGGAACACAGGATTCGCTGCTATGTGTATTGCAGCTTGATTGTCACAATGGAGGGTGATAGGCTTCGAACTCTGAATTCCCAGATCAAGCAAGAAAGCTTTTAACCAGATGAGCTCGCATGCTGTGGATGCCATGACACGATATTCTGCTTATGCACTTGATCGTGCCACCACCGTTTGTTTTTTACTCTTCCAGGTGACAAGGTTGCCACCAACAAAAGTGCAATATCCAGTTGTTGACTTGCGATCAAGAGAATTACCGGCCCAATCCGAGTCAGAAAAACCCTCAAGAGAAAAATGGGCATTGTTACTCATGAAAATACCTCGTGTGATGGAACCCTTGAGATATCTAAGGATTCGCTTCACTAATTGAAGATGATCAGAGGTTGGAGCATGCATAAACTGATTGGCAATGCTTACGGCATATGCAATGTCAGGCCTTGTTATAGTGAGGTAGATGAGTTTTCCAACCAGTCTTTGATACACAGTGATGTCTTGCATGATATGGCCATCATGTTCTAGTTTGAGATGACTAGGGAGAGGGGACCTCACTGTGTTACAGGCTTCTTCTAATAAGTCCAACACATACTTTCTCTGATTTAGGAACAAGCCTTTAGGTGAGTAATCTAACTCAATGCCAAGAAAGTACCTGAGTTGGCCAAGATCCTTGATTGCAAAAGTTTGATGAAGAGATAGCTTGAGAGACTGAATTTCGTCAATGTTATCGCCTGTGATGATCAGGTCGTCAACGTATACCAACACAACCAGCCTTCCAAGCTCTCCAGTTCGAGTGAACATTGAGGAATCAACATTACTGCACTTAAAACCTGAATTGCACAACATAGCACTTAGCTTGGCATACCAAGCTCGAGGTGACTGTTTGAGGCCATATATGGCCTTGTGTAACTTGCAGACCATACCAGGTTCATTTGCTTGTGGATGACCTTGAGGAATCTTCATGAACACATCTTCCTCGAGATCCCCATGGAGAAAGGCGTTTTTTACATCCATTTGAAAAAGGGACCAACCATGATTTATGGCCACAGATAATAAGACTCGCACTGTGTTCATCTTAGCAACAGGTGCAAATGTTTCTTTGTAGTCTACTCCGAAGGTTTGAGTAAATCCACGCGCCACCAATCTCGCCTTGTGTCGCTCAATGTTCCCATCTGAATGATACTTTGTCTTATAGATCCACCTGGAGCCAACAACCTTTCTCCATTTGGGCAGAGGCACCACACTCCAAGTGCCATTATCATTCAAAGCTTGAAGTTCATCCCTCATGGCTTGATTCCAAGTTTGTGAGCTGCTTGCTTCTTCAAATGTCTTAGGGTCGATTTGCTCACTGAGCTTGGTAAGAAACACATAATGAGCTGGTGAGATTTTGTCTGGATAAATAGCATTGCAGCTAGGATGCTTATGAGTATACATCTTGAATCCTTCATATTTTGCGGGTAGTTTCCTGGCACGAGCAGGATATCTAGGTTCTGAAGCTTCTCTCCTTTCTTGATGGGTTTGAGTCGGAAATTGTCTCCCACCTCTTCCTCTTCATGATCAACAGCTTCTTCATGAGTGATATGATCACTTACATTTTCTCTGTGCTCATAATTTTGCTCAGTGACATCTGCTTCTGCATCTTTTTCGGATTCAGTCTCTTTTTCTTCTTGCGGGCTAATCTTTCTTTGTTCTATAGCAGGCACTGTAGGTGTGATTGAATAAAACAACTCCCCCTCACTGCTGTCGTCACTCTTCTGAAAGAAGAAGGTAGACTCATCAAACCTCACATCTCTAGTTACATAGAGTTTGTTAAGTGTTGGATCATAACACTTATAGCCCTTTTGAGTTGAAGAGTAACCAAGAAGAACACATTTTGCTGCTCTTGCATCAAGCTTTCCTCTATGTGAGGCCTGGATATGAACAAAGCACACACATCCAAACACTCTTAGATACTCAAACCCAACTGCCTTGCCTTTGAGAACTTCGATTGGAGATTTAAACTCCAAGACCCTGCTGGGGAGTCTATTTACAACATATGCTGCTGTTTGGATGGCGTGTGACCAAAAACGTTTTGGTATATTGGCATGGAGCATAATTGCCCTTGTTTTCTCCAACAAATCTCTGTTCTTCCTTTCAGTAATTCCATTTTGCTGAGGGGTTCCCACACATGAAGTTTGGTGCAAAATACCGTGGTTGCTTAAATAATTTTGCATGACATTGGATGTGAATTCTGTGCCATTATCTGATCTGAGGATGGAAATACTAGCAGAAAAAAGATTCTTTACCAAGTTATGAAAATCTTCAAAACATTTTTGAACTTCATGCTTAAATTTCAGAAGGTAAACAAAGATATTTCTTGAGAAATCATCGATAAAAGTAACATAATATCTGAAACCATCAAAAGATACAATCTTTGCAGGTCCCCAAACATCTGAATGAACAATTTCAAAAGGTCTAGATGCCCTAGAAACTGATCTGGGAAAGGCTAATCTAGTTGATTTTGACTTGTGACAAGTCTTACATTCATGAAGTGGTTTACAGACATTTGGAAATAAAAAAGACATGACATGAACTGAAGGATGTGCCAGACGCAAATGCCACAGATTTTGCAGACTTGAAGGAGGTGAATCTGCTATGAGGCTCTTTAAAAAACTTGAAGATGAGGAAATGTAGTACAAGCCATTGAGATAAAAACCTTCACCAATCATCTTCTTGGTGACACGATCCTGAAATATGATACTATGAGGTGAGAAAATTGCAAGACAATCAAGTAAACTAGTGATTTTCCCAACAGATAGGAGTTTGAAAGGGAAATCTGGCACATACATAACACTTGATTTAATGCTTTTTGAAAACAAAGACAATTTTCCTGTACCTAACACAGGGACACGACTTCCATTTGCTATGGAAACAAATGATGGCTTATCGAATGAGTAAAAATCATTTAACATAGATGAATCATTGGACATATGATCAGAAGCACCAGAATCCACAATCCAGAAATTACCAGTTTTGCTGAGATCCAATGCAGTAGATAGACATCACATTATACCTGGTATGTCATCAGGATCAGCTAGGTGAGAATCAGCTAGGAAACCAGCAAATTTTCCAAGCATAGCTGTTGCATTTCCACTTGATGATGACCCTTGCTTCAGTTGAAGAAAGCTTGCAAATTCATTGATCAAATTTATGGGACTTGTAGAGTAATCTGCAGCTTCTTCTGAGCATGTGTTTGATGCAACATTTGCTTTTGGAGTATAAGTGACTCTCATTCTTCCTCTCTCACCACCAAGACCCTTCGGCTTGAGCTCAGGATGCAGCAGCCAACAAGTTTCTTTTGTATGGCCTATGCCATGTCTACCAATGCGCTCACAGTGAGAGCACTTCAAATCAGGTCTCCTTCCCTTATAAGGCCTCGAGCTCACAAAGACCCTTGACTCAGTGGGATTTGAGTCAACTCCACCAACTGCAATATCAGCTTGCATCACCTTCCTTCTAGTCTCTTCTCTCTGAATGGTGCTACACACAGTTGTTAGTGAAGGAAGCTCAGGTGACATGAGTATGTGGCTTTTAAGGTCCTCATAGTAGGGACCCAGGCTGCACAGAAGCTCGAAGATTTTGTCTTCTTCAACTCTTTTCAAAATGATCTTGGAATCTACTGTATGGGGCCTGTAGAGATCGAGTTCATTCCACTTGGCTTGAAGGTTTCCAAGATGCTCGATGAATGTTTGATTTCCTTGCTTGATTTCAGACAATTCTTTCTTGACTTGAAATACTCAAGCTGAGTTGTTGAGGTCTCCATAGAGGTCTTTCACTGCTTTTCACATGTTGAGGGCTGAGTCTGAGTATTGAAAAATCCTTTGGAGTTTTGGCTCCATGGAGTTGATCAACCAAGATCTCACAAGCTGATCTTGTGAGAGCCATGACTCGAAATCTGGAGAAGAGTCTGCAGGGACCTTGGATTTTCCGGTTATGAAGCTCAGCTTCTTTCTTCCACCAATGGCCAGTGACATTGCATTTGACCATGATATATAGTTGAACTCATTGAGGAGAGAGGATGTGAGTCGCTGATTTGTAGCAAACTCGAACTCTTCAGATGGTTTGGTGCCAGATGATTGGCCTGAGAATGATTTAGAGGTGTTACCTCCTGTTATTATGAGGACTGGGAGGTAGCTATGGATTTAATGAGCAGAAGCAGGTCCTTAGATGGATCACCGCTCTGATACCATGAAGAAAAACACAGCCAGACTAGTAGCTGAAGAAAATATGTTATTCATGTTGATTTTAGATTTACAAGGACAGTATATATATGTACAATGGGAGAGATAACCTAACGGATAAAAGCCGTTCTAGGACCACTACAAACCAGTGGAACCGACAGAAAGAAAGCAGAACTCAAATAGGTACAACAGAGACCAAGAGCAGACGATATAAGTCAACTGGTTTTGGGATACACAATCTCAGACAGACCCACAAGCACTTCGCCAAGCGTAAGAGGCACCCCATGTGCGACTCAAGAGATACACGCGAGTGCTCGCCAAGAGGCACTCGCGTGAAGAATGTATGCGAGCACATGGTCATGCGAGCACATTATCAAGTCAATGCTCGCGAGTATCTTCAACAGACCCTTTGTCAAGAACATGAAAGCGACTTTCGGCACACGGTTGTAGGGAAACTCTCTTATCCGTGGAACAAACGATGCCCGACAAAATAACTCAGGACCATCTTCGATATTGTGTACCAGAAGTGGAAGAACCTCAACTTTGGATGTAGCAACATCACTGGAATCCGGTAACTCAGCTCAGTGAGCAGCACTGTCGAGGGTGCAGGTGAGGATGGGGGCTGAAGCAGCACCAGTGATGTTGAAGGGGAAAGTGTCAGTGAAGCAAATGTAGACTTTGTAGTGGTTTGCACGGTGAGTATGAAGGTTCTACAGTATAAGCTGAATATAAATCCGATTGACAAACCAATGACGAAAAATACAAGATGAAAGACATGAAATAACTGTAAGTGGGAACCCAAAAGGTTTTTAATCTGTGGAGATTTTCGTTCTCCATTTCCCATTGCTGCTTAGCAGTACTAAGGAGGAGCTCGAGCTTGGTTTGGCAGGTAGAAGACGAAGACCATAGCTAGTTCCATTAGCTACTTAAACTAGGGCCACGCACTAGCTTGACGCGAAAGTTAAGATGCAATGCATGTGTTTTGGTGCGGTCTTGGGTGTCTTGAGTGCTGTTCGAGTCTTGAAAAATATGTCACGACACATATATATATGGTTCTTGGTCATTACCTACGATCTAGGTACTAAGTACTAACTACCTCGAACTATACCTTAGAGAGAGTTCACATACATTTTCGGTGACTATTGCACTGGTTTTGAGGATTCAAAGTCTAAGCTTGTAATGGGAGGATTCAAGTTGGTCTACTTAGTATGGTAAACGTCCAATTGATTAAGTTTGATTAGAGGCAAGTCTCACCACGTTGGTGTACGCTAAAGCTTCTACATTGGGAGCAGATTGATAAGAATTACGCAAGGTTAACTAGCTAGCTAGCATAAATTAGATTACTAAATAAAGTTGCACAAATTAGATACGTTAATAAAGTCATAAAGATGTCCAAAAGCCAAGTTAGAGGGCAGCGGGCCTAACATGGAAGTGTGGGACTATGGTTTTTGACCTGCTTGGTGTCTGGTTTGGGACCCAACTTTTGGAGGTGTGTTCTATTAGTCCATGAGCAATAGACTAATAGAGCCAAGTAGTGTATAGAGAGAAAGATCATTCTCCTCAAGTCCCAAACACCTATACATTTTCAGAACTCTTCCCAACAAATTACGAGGTGACAAAAGGAGATCTTTACACAAACTGAGACCAACGTAAACAGATGTCGATAAGCAAAAACGTACAACCATCTCTCCATGTATTAATAATCTGAGTTGCATTGTCACACTGGAGGTGCTACATGCCTATTCTTCCCGAGTCCCTGTATACTGAAATTGAAGGTCATTGACTTCTTTTCCATAATCTTTGCTATGATTTCCTCAATGTTCTTTGTATCTCTCTAAAATGCACTGTCCGACTTCTAGATCCTAGTAAACAGAAAAATGAATGTAGGTCCTTCCTTAACCGGGAAGCTTCTTTCTCAGCTTCAAGGTATTGCGTGAGATGAAGAGAATATACACAGAAGGGGCAGAGAAAGTCAGCGTTCTCATAAGAGATGAACTTGGATCCTATGCAGCTTTCATGATACACCAAAGGGCAATCACTAGTACTACAGATCAACAACTGACCGCCTCCATTACACATTAGACAATGATCTTTCTCTGCTGAAGAAGGATAGTGATTCAAAATGCTTTTAGTGCTCAAGAAATCACGCTTCTCCATGATGACAAAATCCAAGTAGCAGGGGTCTTTGGTTCCTTCATCAATATTCTTCTTCTGGGACACATCTGCCGCTGCATGCCGTGGTAGATTAATGTGAGATGCATGCTGGGGTTTATCTACCCGTGATGTTGCTATTTTGGGATAATGCTCGCTGTCAACTTTGCCTTCATCAGCAGAGCTCTTCTTTTCGGATCCACCTACAGATGCAGAATGAGGTACTTCAACACGAATCTCCTGCCCACTGTTACAACTGGAGTCGTTAGCAGAAACCTTATCCTGAGTTTCATGTGGAGAAGCAGCACCTGATGTTGTCGGTTTAGAAACTAACCCACCCTCTTCCCTGGACTTATCAACAAAAGGACTCGCTGCACAAAACTCATAGACTGCATCAACACCGCTCTTCCAACACCTTTTTGTGGCAGTACAGGCATCATGACCATCCTCCATCCCCACAAATTTTTCCTCTGTTGACTGCAAAATGAAAGAAGCATCGGCATCCTTCTTTATCCTCTTGGCATTTACACTTGACTCTTCATCACCGTTTTTGACTCCCATGTCTTCGTTTTCCGCAGAAATCCTACCTCTCTTCGATACCAACACAGTTACCTCACTCCCCTCCTCATCAGTCACATCACTCCCAACACATCTCAGTCCACTCTTTCTTCCTAACAATTCAGTACAAGGATGAGTACCATCAACAATTGAGTCCTTAACGTTTTCCAAACAACATTTCAGCATCGAAGCTCTTTTGTGCTTAACAAACGTCTCAATATCCCATCTCAACTCCCCTCCTCCCAATCTCACAGTAGATTCCGGTGTCTGACAAAAATAAATTTTCGAATTTTACTCTCAAATTCAACAACCCTAAAATTACAACTCCAACTATCACACATTCATCACAAAATTACCAGAGATAAAAAATAAAAATAATTTGGGATTCCTTACCTCGTTCATGATGCGTTTGAGGACCTCCCCGCAGCTCTCCGATAAATCCAAGCGGAGTTTGGAAAGGCGGGAAGAAGAAGAAGAAGAAGGAGAAGCGCGGTGGGGACCACAGAGGTGCTCGAGGCATATGAGAGCGACTCTTTCTGTGACGCTGTTGAGCAAATCGGCGGGTAATTGCGGCGGCGCGGCGGCGATCAAGTCGTGTAAGAGCGATACGTCGACGTTTTGGGAGCTGGCGTGGGCTTCGAGAGCCCAACCCCAAGCAATTGCGGACTCCTTTGGAGTCATCTTCCTCATCGTCTCAGGAAACCCTAGCCGAGTTGCAGAGAAGGAGGGAGAGGATTCTTCTCGGACTGAGATGACTCAGATCGATTCTCTTCGGAACTTTCTATAATAAGCACTTCTTTAAATAACTTATGTGACGAGAAGTTCGTCGTTAGTTAGTGATTTACCGCTTTTTTGTGTCTTTTTTTTGGGTAAAGAAATTAGTATTTTCTTGGTTTTGTATTCACTTCATCTGGAGGGTGACAGGGACCGTGTTCGTAATAGTAGGGCTGCGATATTGTAATCGAAAATCGAAAAAATTCAAACTGAAATCGAGCCGTAGTCGAAAAAAATCGAATCCGCTACAAACCGAACCGATAAAAACTGAAACCGAAAAAAATCAAAATATTTGATTTAGTTTGGTTTTTGATTTACAAAATTCGAACCAAACTAAACCGAAAAACCGAAGTATGCAAAAAATGACATAATTTTAGATATTTTGTAATATATTATATAAATATATGTAATATAATAAACTTAAACTTCTAAAATTCTAATCTCATTATGTGCAATTATTGACAAATTCTCTCATATAAACGAATTAAAATGTTATGTAACTTAAAAATAAGACTTTTATAGACAACTTTTTAGTTATTTTTTGATAAAGTTTATTTTTATACATCATGTAAAAAACTGAAAGGAACCGAAAAAATCTGGAGAAAAATCTGAATCAAACCGAACCGAATAGTCGCGGTTTTTTTTTGAAAAATCAAAAACTGAACCAAAAAAAATATTACAGTTTGGTTTGATTTTTACTAAAAACCGAACCGTTCGGCCCGATTCCCACCCCTAGGCATTGACTAGAAAAATTATAGAAATGAGCTCAGACAACCTTGAAAACGCAGTGCTTCAGTAAAATACCAAACTGTTCAGATTCAAAATAAGAAGGAAAAAGAGGTATGCAGGCACAAACCGTGACACCAAAGGAAAATGTATAAAATCTACAGCAGAACGAGCTTGGTGAAAACAAAGGCCACGAAGTTCTGTAACAGTTGATGACAAAACCAACAACAAAATAATCCATGTTAGAATATGCCTTGAATCTGGTATGGCGTCGGCGTACGCAGGTCTCACTAAGACAGATGTCTTTGGCGACAGGGTCGCAAGGAAGAATCTCTGGCGAGAGAGTCTTTGGCGAGAAGAGTTAGAGTCTCTGGCGAGCAGGACTACTACTCAGGTTTCCGTAAGGAATATGGATTCCTCGGTCATCCTGGTTTAGGTTTCCTCAGACGTTTGGGTTTGAGATTCCTCTGGTATTCAGGACTCTGTTTGGCTATATATATATATACAAGGGTATTAGCTAATAGGAGGGTGAATGAAATCTGGTTCTATCTTGTAGATTAGGCTTAATTTAGTGTGGTAGATATTCTGTATTCTGTAATCCTATGTTGGCTAACCTAGTGTGATACTCTATAATCTGGTATCCTCAAGGTAATAAATCTGTTCTCCTTCTGCCGTGGATGTAGCTAACTCACGTTAGTGAACCACGTAAATCTGTGTTTGTTCTTACATTCAATTGCTTCCGCTATAGCAAACTGGTTTCAAAGCTTCGGCTCAGGATGTCTGGGGTGAATGTGAAGATTGACAAATTCACGGGGAGGAACAGTTTCAGTTTATGGTAGATCAAGATGCGTGCCTTGTTAAAGCAACAAGGGTTATGGGCGCCACTGATGAAGAAGATAGTGGGTCCCGAATCCGCTGAAATGACCAGTCTGGAGGAGAAGGCACACTCGACAATCATGCTGTGTCTTGCAGATGATATCATCACCGAAATCGCAGAAGAAGAATCTGCATCTGGTTTGTGGTTGAAGCTTGAGAGTCTATACATGACGAAGTCTTTAACCAATAAGTTGCTTCTGAAGCAACGTCTGTTTGGTCTGCGTATGCAAGAGGGTGCACCTCTGAGAGATCACTTGGATCAGCTGAACATAATTATGTTAGAATTGCGTAATATCGATGTTAAAATCGATGATGAGGATGCTGCTCTAATTCAGTTGGTATCTTTACTGTTATCATATGAGAATTTTGTGTAATCCTTTATTGTTGGAAGGGATACGGTGACTCTTAAGGAGGTAAGATCGTCTCTTCATACCAGAGAACTGTGCCATAAGGCGACTGGTACAGGTTCAGATAATCAAGCTGCTGGGTTAGTAGTCAGTGGAGGTAAAGGACATGGAAACTCGGATAAGAAGAAATTCAAGAAGCCAAGTTTCAAGGGTCCTAAATCCAACGATGTCTGTAACTACTGTAAAGACGGGGACATTGGAAAAAGGGAATGTCCAATCAGGAAGCAGCAAGAGAAACCATCAGGTACTGCTGCTATAGCAGAAGATAACACCAATTCAGAAGAGGATACGGCCCTAGTTGCTGATGAACATGCACATCACAATGATGTGTGGGTTCTAGATTCCAGGGCGTCTTATCATATATGTCCGCACAGGGAGTGGTTCTCAACCTATGAGCAGGTAAATGGAAGAGATGTCTCTATGGCTAACAGTGTTGCCTACAAGGTGGTTAGAATGGGCTCAATTAAATTATGGATACATGATGGTAAATTTTGTACATCGAACGAAGTTAGGCATGTTCCACACATGACTAAGAATTTGATATCTTTGGGTTATTTGGATAACAAGGGATTCCGTTTCAAAGGAGAATGTGGAGTTCTACGTGTCTGCAAAGGTTCTAATGTGGTTCTGAAAGGTGTCAAGCGGGGTACTTTGTATATTCTACAAGGTTCTACGCTGTCGGGATCAGCTGTTGTTGCATCATCGGAAGTTCGCAAGGAGGATATGACCAAGCTATGGCACATGAGACTCGGTCATATGAGTGAACGAGGGATGCAAATTCTGGAATTCTGCAGGAATGTAGGGATTGCTAAGCATCATACAGTCAGGAATACACCGGAGCAGAATGGTGTGGCAGAACATATGAATCAGACACTTCTGGAGAGAGCTAGGTGCATGCTCTCTAATGCTAATGTTGTATCATAGAATGGTAGTGTTGAGAAACAGGTGGAGCAGCAAGTCACTCAAGATGAGAGTGAACCACAGCAAGGAGATCAGCACTCACGTTCAGAATCAGAGCCACTAGTAGTTAACCAGCATAGTTTGTCTCTTAATCGGTCGAGGAGAGTAAACTTCGGGAAACCGCCCACGAGGTATGGTTTTGAGGACATGGTGGCGTATGCACTTCAAGTTGCTGAAGAGGTGGATCCTCACGAGCCATCCACCTACAAGGAAGCAGTTACATGTACTGATTCTGCCCAATGACTTGCTGCAATGGGAGACAAGATGGAATCACTTCACAAGAATCAGACTTGGGAATTGGCCAAACGACATCGGGAGAGAAAGGTTATTACTTGCAAATGGATTTTCAAGAAGAAGGAATGGATGTCACCTGCTGAGGGTATCAAGTATAAAGCTCGGGTAGTTGCAAGAGGGTTTCATCAGGAAGAAGGTGTAGACTACAATGAGATTTTCTCGCCAGTGGTCAGACATACATCTATCAGGGTGCTACTAGCCATAGTCGCACATCAGGATCTGGAACTTGAGCAACTAGATGTGAAGACAGCTTTTTTGCGTGGAGAGTTGGAGGAGGAGATATACATGACTCAGCCAGAGGGTTTCCAAGTTCTTTGAAAGGAAGATTATGTTTGTAAGTTGAATAAATCTTTATATGGACTAAAACAGTCACTGAGGCAGTGATACAAGAGGTTTGACAGTTATATGAAGAAAATTTGCTACAGCAGGAGTCCGTATGATTGTTGTGTTTACTACAACAAGGTTTCAAATGAGTCTCTCATTTATCTGGTTCTGTGTGTAGACGATATGTTGATAGATGCAAAGGACAAGTCAGAGATTCAGAAGTTGAAGAGTCTTCTCAGTGCTGAGTTTGAGATGAAGGATTTGGGTGCAGCCAGGAAAATTCTGGGAATGGAAATCTACAGGGATAGGAGTCAGAAGAGGATGTTCTTATCACATGGATTATATTCAGAAGATATTGTCAAGGTTTGGCATGTCTACAGCAAAATCCTTAGATACTCCAAGTGCAGCAAACATTCACTTGTCTACTGCGTTTGCACCTAAATCTGCTTAGGAGAAGGAGTACATGTCTTGAGTTCCCTATGGTAGTGCAGTAGGAAGCTTGATGTATGCTATGGTCTGCACTAGACCGGATCTTGCACATGTTATCAGTGTTGTCAGTAGGTTTATGGGTGAATCTGAAAAAGAGCATTGGCAAGTTGTGAAGAGGATCTTTCGTTACCTTAGAGGTACGTCTGATGTTGGTCTCATTTATGGAGGTGATACAGGGTGTTTATTAACTGGTTATTCAGATTCAGATTATGTTGAAGATGTTGACACTAGAAGATCTATGACTGGTTATGTTTTCACTCTTGGTGGGTCTATTGTTAGTTGGAAAGCTACTCTGCAGCATTCAGTGACTTTGTCTACAACTGAAGTAGAGTACATGACATTGACAGAGGCAGCCAAGGAGGGAATCTGGTTGAAAGGACTGGTTAGTGACTTGGGTCTACATCACGATCATGCTATAGTGTATTGTGATAGCCTGAGTGCAATCTGTTTAACCAAGGATCAAGTTCATCATGAGAGAACTAAGCACATCGATGTCAAGTATCATTTTCTGAGAAGTGAGAAGAGAATCAAGGTGAACAAGGTGGGTACTGCTGATAATCCAGCAGACATGTTCACCAAGCCGGTTTCGCATAGCAAGTTCCAACATTGTTTGGACTTGTTGAATGTTAGAAGCTGTTAGTTGCTCGTTGGGGGAAACATCTGGGTCCTTCTTTGGGAGGGACGACATCTGGGTTCCTTCTCTGGGAGAAGGGAACATCTGGGTTCGTCTTTGGAGGAACAACATCTGGGGCAGATGTGACGACCCGAACCAGAATCAGCAGTATGATCAGCTTGATCGATGAGTTACTGCGTAGTCGCAGTTGTCCGATGGTTATTCGAATCGCCAGGCTTGTTAACAACTAAATTATTGACCGAGAATTGGAGCTGGGTCTCTTCTCGAGAGTCGTAGTACATGTGATTTCGAGTTCGTGGGCAGTTTTGGATCGTTATATGGACAACCGAGGAATTAATTATGAATATTTGAGGTTTGGATTTATATGGTGGGCTACTTAACGACTAAATTACCGGACGAGAATTTGGTTTCGGTTTCTTCACAGAAATTGTTCAGAATTTAATTTCGAGTTTGTGGGAACTTCCGGAGCATGATTTTGAGTTACAGAGTTTAAGTTGTGAATATTTCCGATTATTGGTTATTTAGTCGATTTAATTTGTGTTGCTTTGAAGGGTTGACTTTTTATCCGTTTGGCCGATGTGTTTGACTTTGGGTGATTATTGAAGAGTGCGTTGAGACGAGTTCGTGGCCGCGAGAATTATCGGAATCGGAGTTACGACGTGAAAGTTACGGGTGTTTAAAGTTCGTCGAAATGGATAAGTATGAAGTTGCCATTTTGGGAAAGCTATAAATAGTAACCTGCCAGTTTGGGAAAGTCAACTTTCCATTTTCATTTTGGTTGATTGGTTGACCACGGTGGGTCGACCCGTTTGGGTACCATTGGATGCCGAATTTTGTTGCCGGATTTGTGGCCGATTCCGGCCATAATTGAACAAGGTTTCTTCATGGCTTTTGTTGGGCTTGGCTTGCTCTTCAACATGGTGGTTGAATCTCCTTGCGTGGTTGCCGGAGGAGGACGAATTTGGGTGGTGAAAATCACGAAATTCCGGCGAGAAATGGTGGCGGATGGAGGCTTTGATTCCGGCCGATTTGGTGGTGCTCCTTTGAGGGCTTTTGTTAGCCTTGAGCCAAGGAGTCTTTTCCAAGTGGTCTTGAAGGTCGCCGTGGCCGGAGATGGGAGATCGAACGATTTGATTCCAGTAAGGGTTTGAACTTTGGGTTGAGTTTTGGAGGTTTTCCGGTCAAAATTAGCCTTAACCTATAACTGAAAAGTTGTTGGGCTCGTCGAGATCTTTGAAACCATGTATAGCAAGTAATTTTCTGGGCAGGTTTGGATATTCCGGCGACTGTGGCAGCGGCGACGGCATGGTTTTCGATGAGTTGCATGTCGTTTGACTCGAAATCGCACCCCGATCGCAGTGGGGAGGTTCGTTTTTCGAATTGAGCGTCCGAAAGTAAAGCGAGGTATTGAGGTGTTATATATGGATTTTTGACGATTCGTCGTATTCGAATTACGTGTTTCCGAGAACGGTGGTTTCTCGTGATTTGTCTTGCATTGTCGAGATATGATTTTGAGATATGGATTTTGTGAATATTCAGGTGTTCGTGATCGTTCGTTTGGCGAGGGACATTCCGCCGGATCACGGGTTAACGCGTTACGCTAGTCTGTGAGTGGACAATTTCTTTCCACGGAAATCTTGCGAGTCTTTTATATATGATTTACGAACTTGAGCATGCAGCATGATTATGGTTTTACGAGCATGAGATTTCATACGAGATTATGTTTAATATGAGCATGTGTTTTACGATTATAAGATTTATTTATACGGATATACGTATACGAATATGCATACATTTTTATGCTGTTTCTTGCATTTGCATCGAATTGTTTATGATTTGGTTTACACAGAGTACAGTCTCAGTTACGTTGTTGTATCGATACACCTTGCCTCGTCGGCTGATCCCCGACGGAGGGCCGCCTGGAGGGGCGTTTCCCCAACCAGACCGGTGAGGGGCGTATTCCCCGGAACCGAGGCCATTTCTGGCTTAGAATCACGTGGTAGTCAGGGACTCCGTGGTTCAGACTGTACTAGCACGGAGGAGTCCATGAGTGACCCCGTGGGATTTTACTTGCATGCTCAGTACACTAGAGGAGTATGAGTTTTACCTCGTGTACTATGTTGTTTTTATTTACCTGGACTCGCATATGTTTTTATAGCATATATATTAACTGGTGAAAGACATTTATTTTCGTCCACTCACTCTAACAGTTTTCATGTCTTTCCCCTGGGGTTTTCGGTTTCCGTGCCCAGTTTGCAGTTCAGGCTCTGGTGTCATACGTCGTGGTCGGAGGCATAGTACTCGAGCTACTTTGTTTCATCCAGTAGGTTTATTATTCTACCTACTGTGGTATGCGTATATGGTTATGTATTAGAAGTCGCTCTGAGTTTCCTATTGAATATGTTATACGATTTTACTCGGATTTCAGTAAAGTATATATTATATGTATTGTTTACTTTACTGTTGATATATTGAGAAATCCGGATGGGATTGGTGCCCATGGTTTGCTTTTTGTGGCATAGGATGAAGTGTATTTTCCGCGTGCAGGTAATGGTAATTCCACGCTAGTAATGAAACTCTGCCCAAATTTCGAAAAGTTTTTGTTGGTTCGTGTTTTCGAGGGGGTTCAATTCCGGTTTAGGGAGCTAAATCGGTGTTGGGTCCTTTCAGCAGAGGAGAATCTGGTACATCTGGCACTGTTGTGGTGCATCTGGTACTTTTGATACATCTGGTTATCTGGGAGAGGATTCAAGTCAAGGTGGAGATTTGTTAGAATATGCCTTGAATCTGGTATGGCGTCGACGTACGCAGGTCTCACTAAGACAGATGTCTCTGGCGAGAGGGTCGCAAGGAAGAATCTCTGATGAGAGAATCTTTGGCGAGCAGTCTTTGGCGAGGAGAGTTAGAGTCTCTGGCGAGCAGGACTATTACTCAGGTTTCCGTAAGGAATAGGGATTCCTCAGTCATTCTGGTTTAGGTTTCCTCAGACGTTTGTGTTTGGGATTCCTCTAGTATTCAGGACTCTGTTTGGCTATATATACAAGGGTATTAGCTAATGGGAGGGTGAATGATATCTGGTTCTATCCTGTAGATTAGGCTTAATCTAGTGTGGTAGATATTCTGTATTATGTAATCCTAGGTTGGCTAACCTAGTGTGATATTCTGTAATCTGGTATCCTCAAGATAATAAATCTGTTCTCCTTCTGCCGTGGATGTAGCTAACTCACGTTAGTGAACCACGTAAATCTGTGTTTGTTCTTACATTCAATTGCTTCCGCTATAACAATCCACTATAAGAGAAAGTCTGGAATAACTGGTGTTTGTGAAGCCACATTCAATGGCACCTCTGCTCGTTGCCGAGCTTTGTGTCTACCACTACTTTTTGGCTTTGATTTCTGACCATTTTCCTCTCTTTCGTCTCCCGTCTTCCCTGGGCTTCTGTGTCTTCTCCCTTTACTATGCGTATGGTGCTTGCTTTTTCTTGAACTCGAGTTTCCTTGATCTTGCATTATAACACCACCCAAATTTTCCTTGGCAAAATCAACATCGAGTTTTTCCTTCCCTTTCCTAGAAGATGACCTAGTAGTGGATTGTGTCTCGCTACCTAAAAGGACATCCTGCACTGCAAATCTTCCTTCCGATGTGGACCAACAGCTGCAATAGGTACTTGATCTCCATCTAGTTTCACCACAACAGGCATAGGCTTTGCATGGTGTGGCTTTTTCTTTGGAACAAGTAACTGCTCTGTAAGCTTGGCAAGATCTCCATCGTCATTGTCATTTGGATTAGCCTGTGACTGAAGGTCATTTGCAGGTGGATAATTGCCATCCTTTTTCTCTGAAGGCAGATAATACAAGTCATGCTGCTTACAGTGTTTTGCTAACAGAGATGTGGATTCATTTGATGGTGCTGCTTCTACTTTGGTCTGAAAGCTAGGGATAGAAACACCAGTCATCTCTTCAAAATGAGAACTTCCAAGGGAAAACGAATTTAACAAAGGTAGTTGAACATCACCACAGATTGTTTCCAAGCCCTCAAGATTCTCCTTAAGCTCCAACCCATCTGGCACCGGAACTCTTTCTTGAGCACATACTGAGATAGGACCTAAATCATTTGAAAAGGCATCATGCATCAATTCAATGATTTTGGATGTTTCCATCTCCGTGCTTGCCTCTTTCTGAACTTGAGAATCATGCATTTGAGATAGATTCATGATCTCAAGTCAATGAAACAAAGTACATTTCGTGATCTCTCTACTATTTCTACATCATAGCTTCCCGTAAGTGGAACCACAGCCAATTCAACTCGATCTAAGAGGTTTAAGATAGATTCATGTGTGAAACTGGCCTTCACTGAAGCAGATGTAGATGAAGAATAAAACGGTGTTGTTTAGTTTAAGTTTGAATAAGTTTGAAAGTTTCAAATTTGAATAAGTCCTCCTGGTTTGTAGGAGTCGAAGTACGAGTTTGTTTAGCTGTTAGTTGCGATTGATCCGGTCATGTAGTAGCAGTCTGTAAAGGTCTATATAAAGACCTATTTCATTCATGGTAAATACACAGAGTAAAGTATTCAGTTTAAGCTCTGTTTCCTCATTCTATTCTGAATCACTTTACAAAAATATCAAGTGGTTTCAGAGCTTGTCAAGAACCTGGTACGAAAAAGTAAAAAGATGAGTGAAAAAGATACGTTGGTGATACCAAGGTTTGATGGATATTACGAGCATTGGGCGATGCTCATGGAGAATCTGCTCAAATCGAAGGAATGGTGGGATCTCATAGAGACAGGGATCACACGGCCAGAAAGAAATGTGATCCTGACTGGACCATAAAGAACGGAGCTAGCAGAGTTAACCGTAAAGGATCACAAGGTGAAGAACTATCTGTTTGCCTCCATTGATAAGACGATCCTCAAGACGAAATTGAAGAAAGATACGTCAAAGGATCTATGGGAGTCTATGAAGAGAAAGTACCAAGGAAACACCCGAGTGCAGAGTGCACAATTGCAGAGACTGAGGAGAAACTTTGAAGTGTTGGAGATGAAGATATGAGAAACTATCACCGACTACTTCTCAAGAGTGATGGAAGTTACCAATGATATGCGTAACTTGGGAGAAGACATGCCGGATTCAAAGGTGGTGGAAAAAATTCTGAGAACTTTGGTTGAGAAGTTCACATACGTCGTATGTGCCATTGAGGAGTCAAACAACATCAAAGAGCTGACCGTTGATGGGCTACAGAGCTGTCTGATGGTTCATGAGCAGAACCTGAGCAGACATGCAGGGGAGGAACATGCTCTGAAGGTGGAAGGACAGTGGAAATCTGACGGTGGAAGAGGCCGTGGCAGATACCCAACTCGAGGAAGAGGAAGAGGGGGATATCAAGGTCGTGGACGTGGGAGCACGAGCTACAACAAGGAACTGGTGGAGTGTTTCAAATGCCACAAGAAGGGACACTACAAATCTGAGTGTCCAGAATGGGAAAAAGAAGCCAATTATGCAGAAATGGAGGAAGACATGTTACTAATGGCACATGTTAACATGATCAAAGGAGAGGAAGAACATATTTGGTTTCTAGACTCGGGCTGTAGCAACCATATGTGCGGAAACAAAGAATGGTTCATTGAACTTGACAGCAATTTTCGCCAAAACGTGAAGCTTGGTGATGATAGGAGGATGTTGGTGGAAGGTAGAGGCAACTTGCGGTTGGAGATCAATGGAATGATCTCAGTAATCACCTCTGTTTACTATGTTCCAGGGCTGAAAAACAACATGTTCAGTATGGGGCAATTATAGCAGAAAGGACTGAGGATTGTCATTGAAGATGATGTGTGTGAAGTCTGGAACAAACGACAAAGGAGATTGATCATGCATTCTGCTATGTCAAAGAACCAAATGTTTATCATATTGGCAAGCGTGAGAAGCACAAAGGAGGCTGCAGAGACCAAGTGTCTACAAGCAATGGAGAAACCTGATCAGCTATGGCATAAGAGATTTGGGCATCTCAGTCATAGGGGGATAAAGTCACTAGTAGAGAAGGAGATGGTGAATGGCTTGTCAAACCTCAACCAAGATGAAGCTGAAGCAATTGTATATGAGGTCTGTATGAAGGGGAAGCAGAACCGCGAAAGCATTCCGAAGAAAAGTCTGTGGAAATCAACCCGTGGGCTGCAGCTGGTTCACAGTGACATATGTGGACCTATTACCCCAACATCAGAAAGTGGTAAGAAGTATATAATCAATTTTATTGATGATTACAATCGGAAGTGTTGGACCTACTTTCTCTCAGAGAAATCAGATGCTCTCAATACATTCAAAGAATTTCGAGCAGCAGCAGAAAGGGAGCTGGGACAAGGCTTGGTTTGCTTGAGAACTGATCGAGGGGGAGAGTATAACTCCAAAGCCTTTGATGACTACTGTAGGAAAAATGGAATAAAAAGGCAACTCACTGCAGCTTACACACCACAGGAAAATGGCATTGCAGAGAGGAAGAATCGAAGTGTCATGAATATGACAAGATGCATGTTACTGGGATGTCAGTGCCTCGGAAATTCTGGCCAGAAGTTATTCAGTATGCAGTGTATATCCTGAATCGGAGCCCATTAGCTGCTTTGGGTGATGTAACACCTCAAGAGAAATGGAGCAACCACAAACCAACGGTGGAACATCTCAGAATCTTCGGATGCATTGCATATGCCTTGGTCCCATAGGAAAAAAGAATCAAACTCGATGAATAGAGTACCAAATGCGTGATGTTTGGACTAAGTAAAGAGTCGAAAGCTTATCGCCTTTACAACCCTGAGACGAAGAAGATAGTGATAAGCAGAGATGTGTATTTTGATGAAAGCAGAGGATGGGACTGGGATGGAAATATTCAAGACAATGAAATAGTCTGGTATGATACGGAGACAGAGACTGAAGAGAAAAAGGATTCTGGTGAGAATTCTGGTGATTTACCAGAAGAAAATGCTACTGAGGAACCAAACGGAGATGGAGAAAAGGCAGAATAAGAGGTGGAGCAGCAAACAAGTCCTCATCAGACTGTTGTACGAGAAGGATCAGGGAGACAGAGACAAGCTCCGGTATGGATAAAAGATTATGTTGCAGGAAATGCTGGTTTTATTATCTCAGAAGATGGAGAGGACATAATCGCAATGTTTATTGCATCTGAGGACCCTGACTGCTTTGAGGAAGCAGTACAAGAAGACGTCTGGAGAAAAGCTATGGAGGCAAAAATCTCATCCATAGAAGAAAACAATACGTGGGAGCTTATGGACCTGCCAGAAGGAGCCAAAGTGATTGGAGTAAAATGGATCTTTAAGACCAAGTTCAACGAGAGAGGAGAGATTGACAAATTCAAAGCGAGATTGGTCGCAAAAGGCTATCACCAGAAACAAGGGGTGGATTTCTACGAAGTCTTTGCTCCAGTAGCAAGATGGGACACCATCAGATCAATACTTGCTTTGGCTGCTGAAAAGACATGGAAGGTATACCAACTTGATGTAAAAAGTGCGTTCCTGCACGGAGAGTTAGAAGAAGATGTTTACGTCGAGCATCCTAAGGGATTTGAAGTAAGAGATGAAGCAGACAAGGTGTATAAGTTGAAGAAGGCACTATATGGGTTGAAGCAGGCTCCGAGGGCTTGGTACAGTCGCATTGAAGGATACTTCTTAAAGGAGGGCTTTGAAAAGTGCTATTGTGAGCATACTCTGTTCGTGAAGAAGAAGAACGAGGATGTCTTGCTGGTAAGTCTCTATGTCAATGATCTGATTTACTCCGGCAGTTCAAACTCTATGCTTGCAGAATTCAAAAGCTCAATGATGAAAGAATTCTCGATGACTGATTTGGGAAACATGAAGTTCTTCTTGGGAGTTGAGGTTGTTCAAGATGAACAAGGAATATTCATCAGTCAACAGAAGTATGCAGAAGAAACACTGAAAAAGTATGGAATGGAGGAGTGTAACTCGGTGAAGAATCCAATAGTTCCGGGTCACAAATTATCAAGGGTGGGAGCAGGAGAAGCAGTGGATTCAACGATGTTTAAACAACTTGTTGGCAGCTTGAGGTACTTAACTGCCACTAGACCAGACTTAATTTACTCTGTAAATCTGGTCAGTAGGTACATGGAGAATCCAAGTGAGCAACACATGCTAGCCACTAAGAGGATTCTGAGGTATGTACAAGGCACGACCGCATATGGCATACGTTATAAGCCAGGAGGAGAACAAAAGCTGGTTGGGTATGTTGATAGCAATTATGCAGGAGACGTGGATGATAGTAGAAGTACTTCTGGGTATGTGTTTATGCTAGGAGGAGGAGCAGTCTCATGGGCTTCAAAGAAGCAACCGATAGTGACTCTGTCCACAACTGAAGCAGAGTTCGTTGCTGCTGCATATGGAGCTTGTCAAGCAGTTTGGCTGAGGAATGTGTTGGAATAAATTGGGTCAGGCCAAAAAGAAGGTACAACTCTGTATTGTGATAATAGCTCCACTATCAAACTGTCAAATAATCCGGTACTACATGGAAGAAGCAAGCACATACGTGTGAGGTATCACTTTCTGCGTGATGACAAGGTGGATTAACACCTCTCAAAGATACCCTATTCACAACCTGGATATATCAATGTAGTAAGATAAATAGGGGTTATCGAACACAAGGAATTGGTGAAACTAAATCCTAACACACTACTATGCTGACAGACTCGACTACAGAACACTAATGATATGCGAACCTAAGCTAGACAGACTCAAATGCTACGAAATTTTGACACAGTAAACTAGACACAATGGCGGACTACCATACAAAATTTGAGGGTATTCGAAGTTGATTTGGTCACCGAAATAAATCGGCTAAGCTACAGCTAATGCAGAAATCAGTAAATTGCAGAAAGTAAATTGTTGTAGATAACTAATGAGATATGAATGTTAAGAACTTCTCTCCACCCTAGACATGCTTACGACCTCCCCAATATAACTGAACTAACCATGGATGAATACTCTCCACACAAGAGCTTTGGTTAAGTCATCTTATGTATTATACTCTCTTACTTGGCATGAAAGAGGGAAGGACAATCCGTTCGATCTTGATCCTCACTTAACCAACTTATACATATGGTGATGTAAGCCTAGAGAACTGAAGTCATTACGTTCTAAGAATGTTTGAAGAATAACAGAGCTTCAAGGGTTGATAAGGTGGTCACCCTTATATCACTAAGGCTCGTTTCACACAAATTCATGTTTGTCTCTAGAGAACATGCAATGATAAGGTGGTCATATACATAATCAAGACTATAGATCCTAAGCCATGCATCTAAGCGTGCACTCAAAGAAACATGAACATAGAAAACATACGGTGAGAAAACAGTGAAACAAAACTCATCCAAATAATTAATAGAATTAAAAGGGGTTCAAAATCGTAAGCATATCTAGGGCTTCAATCAGCCCCTAACAAAGGAAATTTAGCTACTCATAGTTTTAAATAATAGCATTGAAGAATTCATGAAAGATGAACAAAAGAAGGAGAAGAAATAAAATCTTGATCCCCGTCGGAATCGTATGCTTGCAGTTCGGTTCCTCTTTCCTTCCACTTCTTCTTCTTTCTTTACTCTCCTTTATTCTTCTTTTTGTCTTTTCTTCTCTTGCTCTCTCGCCAGCCCCCTTCCTTTCTCTAGCTAGCTAACTATATATATATACCTTAATTAACCTAGCTAGCTAAAGAGAAAGCCACGTGCATACAATCCAACATGCACAAGGACTCTGTAATCTTTTCCTCGCCAAGCCACCGTACGTCAGCCCACTTGCCATATATGTCTATATGCATGCAACATAATTAAGTACTTAACCCATCAATATCACGTGCACCAGTACGTCTCCAATTCCAAATAAAGTTCCTCCCAAAGTCCAAGTCAAACACCACTTCAACTCCACTTCAACTTCTGTTTCTCACCAACTTTGCTCGCCAAGAACTAAAACCATCGTACGTAACCTCCTATAATCTGCTCGCCAGGCATCTCTTAATTGTATATATAAATAAGCTCCTCGCCAAGACATGGCTGCTCCCCTTTGTATTCTTTTCAAATTAGGATTCTTTGACCTCGCAAGTCTTCCTCTTCCACAATAACTCCTAAAATATATTATTTAATCTCATTTTCTTCATTAATCTCCAAAGTACCTAAAAACAAATAAACTTAATTAATTCACTCAATTAGTACCAATAAACTAAATATAGGGAACAAATTAAATACCAAATAGACGCATAAATATGCGACTATCACGTGAGCTGGTGAATGATGGGATTATACAACTTGATTATTGTTCAACACAAGATCAATTGTCGGATATTATGACTAAGGCAGTTAAGATCGAAGTATTTGAAAAGCTCAGAGGCAGAATGGGAATGTGCACTAAGGAAGAGTAAACTGAAAGGAGGTGTTTTCAGTTTAAGGGAGGGAATGAAGAATAAAACAGTGTTGTTTAGTTTAAGTTTGAATAAGTTTGAAAGTTTCAAATTTGAATAAGTCCTCCTGGTTTGTAGGACTCGAAGTACGAGTTTGTTTAGCTGTTAATTGCGATTGATCCGGTCATGTAGTAGCAGTTTGTAAAGGTCTATATAAAGACCTATTTCATTCATGATAAATACACAGAGTAAAGTATTCAGTTTAAGCTCTGTTTCCTCATTCTATTCTGAATCAGTTTACAAAAATATCAGTAGATGCATATACCTGGGCAGAAGTTGAAGTTTCCTCCCCACCATATTGTACAGGAAAATCTCCGAATGATTGACTTAAATCCCTCGGGTTGAATCCCTCGTCCTGGTTTTCATGCACAGCAGCATCACATGCTCCAAGTCAGTATACTCTGAGTGATGCTGTTCAGAGACCAATCCTGAGACATCTTGCACCAATTTATCAGTATACAAAACGGAAGCAGCACTTTCCCTCTCCAAAAGGTAATAATTTAGTGAAAAGACCAAGACTTTGAATGCAGATTGTATATATATTGATTTTATCAAAGGTGGTAAGAGAGTTGTACGAGGCTGTAATAGTGCGTCCATGATTTCAAATGGGTTTAACAAGAACTCTACATATTCCCCTGACAACCAAGCAGCGGCCGATAATATTCTGTGCAAGAAAGGATTTCCTAGTAATGCCTGATCAATCAACAAATCGCGATTGACTCGAACAAGCTCTGGCCTAACATCCTTTACCCTGATACCAATATCAATAAGCTGCTTTTCAATTTCTTCTCCTTTCTGGCAATGTGGTATCCTCGACATTTCTCCCAGAAGTGATATATACCAATCAAAATCAACAATGATCTCGTATACATTTCTACAGCACGTTGATAAAATCGAACCCAGTATCAAATTGCAGAACTCCGGGTCAGATTTAAGCGCATAGTTAACCAAAACCCTGCAAATATCAGCCACATTACTCTCCGACACCATTACCATAACGAGACGCAAAGATTCCAGCTTAATATTCGGATCCACATCACTCAAAGCCTTGATCAAACCTCCTTGTTCTCCAACACCGCCCACAAGTGTTTCGGGGCAACAACCGAAAGCGCTTGCAACCCAAGATACTTGAGATTCGGATCATCATCCTCCACCAACATTTCCCTTATCTTCTCAACAACCAGCTTCACCGCATGCTCATAATCACTAAAACTGCTCACCACAGTCCTAATACACTCAAACAGCAATGACTTAGCCCCGGTCCTCCTGATATGCTCGCAAACCTCTTCGCCAGCCTCGGCTCCAACGGCACCAATTTCGTGAAAATCTTCAACACCTTAATCAACACCCAATTGTTCTTCGAATCAACCAAAAATCTCATAAAACTCCGGCACCAGCGGCAAATACGCCCTCGGCTCACGCAATGCCAGCTCGCAGAACACCCCGACCGCCACGGATACAATCTGCGTGTCCGAGCTCTCCAAATTCTCGACCAAACGAGCCCAAATGATATGCGTGTACTCACTCTTTTTTTTCCAACTCACAAGCTTTATGACTCTACATGTAAATCACACAATTTGTGACCTCTGGCAATAATATTAGGTAGCCGCTACACCAAATATAATGGTTCTAGAGATAATGCTGTGATTTGGGTTACTTGATCACATTGCTTAGAGACAATGCTGGATCGCCCAACGAGTTTTGTTGAAAAGCGAGAGAGAATTTGGTGCGCATTTGGGTCATGTAAGTCGGATATATATATGTGTACATTACCATGCTACGGTCTCTTATTGCTTGCCTTTTCATCTTCGTGGATCTCTGTAGCATCGGTCTGCAACATTCGTTAGTTTAGACCTAGTCATGACAAACAAGTTTTTTGGTGCAGATCGACTACATCATAAACTTTAAACCCTTAAAACTCTTACGTGATCGATACAATGTCTTAATTGGTCTCTAACCACTCAATTTTTTTTGAAAGATAATACGCTTATGTATTAACGTATTCATGTATTATTCGATCTCTTGGAGCACATATATAAACAATCGTGTACCTGCTGGCCGGCAATGGGATTTTGAAACAATATATACAGGTAACATTCAAAACAACCAGAACCGAATGTCTTCTTATGGTGCAAGCTGGTCCTATATAAATAGCATCAAAACATTGTGTTTGGGTCCAAGGCAGAATCATTAAAGCATGGGAAGGATTGCCTGGAATGTGTTTGTCCGAATACAAAATTGAGGTGTCCTAATGAGAGCGTGAGGTTGCACATGCCTACTCAACCACGGCACAATCGCCACGCTCACACTGCGTGCCCTTCTACCTTAATCAACTCTCATTATCAGTCCCATTTTCCTTTCCTATATCCCCAACCATACCGAAAGCGAACTTTTTTTTTTCTTTTGTTACGAAATAATTGAAATTCAACGTAATTGGAAGACTCAGTCCACTTAGTTTTTAGATCAAAGAAGTGGAAAAATAGTCAGTAGAGGACGTTTTACATTTATTCTAGTCTCATACCAAATTAACAAAAAAATATTGCATAATATAGTATAGTATGTGAGACCAGCTGCTTCATTGTTTAAAAATTGGAAATTGAAAATTGAAAATTGAAAATTGAATAAAGAAGTGGCCGGGAGAAACTGAGTAACAAACGTATTTTATGTGTAGAAAAGAGTTGATGAGCCACCAACTCGGATCAACTCTGTCACTACGAAATTAGTCGTGTTCAAAAATCAAAACAAATAATGTCCAATTACTGAATTAGTAACAAATAATAATGTTCAATTGCCGAATTAGTACATAACATAATTGATCCAATGAATAGTATTTGTGAAAGAATAGTTGACATAAATGGTTACATTTCTAAAATGCCTGGAGAACTACTGAGATATAGTCCTTATGTATCGCAAAAAAAAATATCATTCCTAGTTGTGTACTTATACTTGTTATTGAAGTTTGTATTGTTGTCATATACTTGTTTTTTCTTTGGCTATAATGTTATAATTGAAACATGTATAACACATCATGCGTGTTGAAAAAACGATATTCCCAGCAATAAATTTTTGAAAAATTCACAAGAAGAATTATTGATATAAATAAATAAATAATTAATCATAAGAATTCAATTATAAGAAAATTAAGGTGTGGTAATTGGATGCAAGATAGTGGCCATATTGAATATGTGTACTGAAGATGCTATATTTGGAGCTGAATTGTTTTTCCACAGAGAAAAAAAATAGCTTAATAGTTAAAAGAAATAGAAAAAGTTTACATTAACACGATGCGCATGAGTGACATGACATGACCCGTGCAGACTATTTATAGATCGAGTTTATTCACTTCACATGTCTAATAGTCTCAAAACCCCGAGTCACTGACTCATCCATTCTCACGTGACAGGCCGTTAAAGACGTCATCGTCCACCGTGGAACGCCGCGACACGTGGAATGAAACCGACCTATTTACAGCTCCGTCCTCTTCTTATCGACCTCATCACTCCAAAACCATCTTCGTCTCCGTTCAACAAACCCCAGCTCATTTTAAACAAAAACAAAATTATTAAGACCAATACCAATACAAACTGAATCTCCAGAGCGAGAGAAAGAGAGAGTCTAGAACGTTCTCGTGTGTTTTAGAGTGAGAGCGATTTTTTTCCGGGATGGCGACGCCGTTAGCGGTGGAGCTCGGCGGAGGCGTGGCGGTGCTGTCGAATTCCGTCGCGAACGTAGATTCTTCGAGTAACGGCTGCTTGAAGAGCTCGGCGGCGAAGAAGGAGGAGGAGGAGGAGGAGAAGCCGAGGTCTCCAATACTGATTTTCTTATTCTTTCACAAGGCAATTCGGAAAGAGCTCGACGGACTCCACCGGTTAGCTATGGCTTTCGCCACCGGAAAACAGACCGATATCCGGCCGTTGCTGGAGCGCTACCATTTCCTGAGATCGATTTACAAGCACCACTCCAATGCCGAAGACGAGGTTTTCAATTCTCATTTTCGTTTGAGCTTTGCTTTTCTCAGTTTCTTGTGGATAATGAGTTTGTTATGGAATTAATTGTATTTTTTTCTCAATTGGCTATGCAATGCTCTATGTTAGTGTTAGTGAACATTCTGTTGTGATTGTGTATTGGTAGAGATTGTAGTTTAAGTATCAGTATCGAATGTGGACCTGGCTTTGTTCTATTGGTGAACCTGGATAATGCTTTGGTGTTTCTAAAATTGGACTCCAAATTCAGTATCTGTACTTTTGTATTGTAATTGTAATAACTAGGTATCATAAAATTCTTCTGTGTAAGTTATGTACCAGCTGTGCAATGTATATCCATACAACTGTTTGTTTTAGTGCGGCGGTCGTGTGTTCTTTAGCATATTCTCTACTATATATGCTTTTTCTGGACAAATTTAGAGCCACAAAAACATAAAGAAAGCAGTAAAAGAGTCGACGTGTTTTTTGTCGGTATCGTTTAGTATGAAGTTGAATCTTTGCTGGCACAATCGGTTTATATGCAATTGAAGATTGCTTATCTTGATTTTTTTCCATCTATTGTTTGTCGTGTTTTGGAATCTTGACAACATTATCCTTGCAATTCGCAGGTAATTTTTCCCGCGCTTGATATACGTGTGAAGAATGTGGCACAAACATATTCGCTCGAACACAAGGGAGAAAGCAATCTATTTGATCATTTATTTGAGCTGCTAAATTCCAATGCACAAGACGATGAAAGTTTCTCAAGGGAGTTAGCATCTTGTACAGGAGCCCTACAAACATCAGTTAGCCAACATATGGCTAAGGAGGAGGAACAGGTGCTCGTTGATTATCTCAAAGCACCTCTCAGGAGATCTCTCATCATATTCGAGATTTTTGTTCATATGCTATATTAAAACTATCGAATCATAACCCAATTTCTATCTTGTTTTTCCAGGTCTTACCCTTGCTGATTGAGAAGTTTTCGGTTGAAGAGCAGGCATCTCTGGTCTGGCAATTTCTATGCAGCATTCCTGTAAATATGATGGCACAGTTTCTTCCGTGGCTTTCATCATCGGTTTCACCTGATGAATACCGGGATTTGCGGCAATGCTTAAGCAAGATTGTTCCAGAGGAAAAGCTTCTTCAACAAGTAATGTTTCAGGTTTAATCACAGGATTGTGTACTTTTCATTATTGCTTTGCTAGTTGAATAACCGACAGCTCCTTGTTATTTAAGGTCATTTTCACCTGGATGGAAGGTAGAAGTTGCAATGATGGGGGTAAAAGTTGTCAAGATGCAAAGTTCCCGTGTTGCATAGATTCTGGTACATCAAGTCAACATATGGAGAAGGTAAATGGTCCGTGTGAGTGTAGAACTGGGAAACGGAAGTATGTAGAGTCAAATAATGATGTAGCCGATTCCACTGGGGGGCATCCAATAAATGAAATACTGCTTTGGCATAGTGCCATTAAAGGAGAGTTAAAGGACATAGCCGAGGAGGCTAGGAAGATACAGTTGTCTGGAGATTTTACAAATCTATCAGCTTTTAATCAGAGGTTGCAATTCATTGCTGAAGTTTGTATTTTTCACAGGTAACATTCACATCTCCTGGGTGTCTACAGAAAGATAATTAATATTTTTGAGAAATACCATTAACCATATACTTTCGTTGATTTCTTTTTCCTTCTTTAACGGAACATTGTGAGCAGTAAAAGTTGGCGCATCTGTATGTTAATATGTCACAGATTTTTTGAAGTCCAAATTGTTTTTAGTTCCACACGTGACCTTTTAAAAATTGCTTTCCATTTAATTGTATAGAGTAGACTTTGATTTCTATAAGTTCCTTACTATGTTTGATGCAAAATTTTGTCACTTTTTTTCTTTTTCATGTGAGCATCTTGAATTTATTACTTTATAGATCTAGATTTGGGTATTTCTGTGCGGTGAGAGAATGAGTTTCTTAATGAAAGTTATTGTCGAGTGTAAATACTATATTGCTCAATATCTTCATTTTTCATTTGAATATTAAATATTTGCTTATTTCAGTATCGCGGAAGACAAGGTCATATTTCCTGCAGTAGATGGAAAGATATCCTTTTTCCAAGAGCATGCTGATGAGGAAAGTCAGTTCAATGAGTTCAGGTGTCTGATTGAAAACATTCAAAGTGCAGGAGCCCTCTCTAGTTCAGCTGATTTTTATGCAGAGCTGTGCTCACATGCTGATCAAATTATAGAATCTATACAGAAGCACTTCAGCAACGAAGAAGTGCAGGTATAATTTTTTTTTTTTCTGCAATGATTCTATCAGAACTTACAGAATCTGGAATTAAATATGCATTATACTTTTAGGATTATTGATTGGTAATCGATGTAGGACAACAAGTGATCTTAATCTAGGGGCTCTTGGGAAAGCCTTTGAGACTCGATGGTTTTAAGCCATAGGCAAAAAACTTGATAAGAAACAGCAATATCACTGATGTTAGCTATTAAGATTTCAACCTGACCGCGAATTAAAACTGTTGTGATCCTTAGAGAGATTCATTTACATTTTGTGTCTTTGTTTTAATTTGTGAGGAGATTGGTCAACTGGGTATCAGAGCCTCTATGGGTCTTAAATTCTTTGGTTGTAGACCTGTTTAATCAGATTACTATGAACTCTATGGATCTTGGAACTAGAAACCAACTTTCTCTCTTATTCATGAAAGTACCTGCTTCATTCCCTGCTTGTCTAGGTTCTTCCACTTGCGCGAAAGCACTTCAGCTACAAAAAACAGCGGGAGCTGCTGTATCAAAGTTTGTGCATGATGCCCTTGAAATTGATCGAACGTGTTTTGCCATGGCTAGTTGGATCATTGTCTGAAGATGAAATGAAGAATATGCTAAAAAATATGCAGTTAGCAGGTTTGTATTAATTATTTGTATGTTCATGTTTTAGTAGAAAACTATCAATCAACAAAGTTACTGGTATCTATCCTTACAATGTGCACTTTTATCATCAGCTCCAGTGCCTGATTCAGCTCTGGTGACACTTTTTTCTGGATGGGCATGCAAGGCTCGTAATCATGGTTCATGCTTGTCTTCAAGTGGATTTGGTTGCTGTCCTGTTAAAACTTTTACCGATATTGAAGAAGATTTTGTTCGACCGGTATGTGCTTGTGCTTCTGGATTGTCTGCTAGAGAGAGACTGGTATCAGCTCAAGCTAAAAACTCAAAAAGGCTGGTCAAGCAAAATGTATCAGTGTCACACCAGAACAGTGATGCCCCTGATCAATGTTGCAATGATCAGTCTTGCCATGTCCCTGGTCTGGGAGTCAACAACAATAATCTTGGATCCAGCTCTCTTTATGTGGCCAAGTCTTTGCGATCCTTGTCTTTCAGCGCTTCTGCCCCATCTCTTAATTCCAGTCTTTTTGGTTGGGAAACAGATAATTCAACTTTTGATATTAGTTGTGGAGAACGACCTATTGATACCATATTTAAGTTTCATAAAGCTATTCGCAAAGACTTGGAGTATTTGGATATTGAATCTGGAAAGCTCGGTAATGGTGATGAAGCTACACTTCGGCAATTTATAGGGAGATTTCGTTTGCTATGGGGATTATATAGAGCACACAGTAATGCTGAGGATGATATAGTGTTTCCTGCACTGGAATCCAAAGAGGCACTTCACAATGTGAGCCATTCATACACACTGGACCATAAACAGGAGGAAAAATTATTTGAAGACATCTCTTGTGTTCTTTCTGAACTTTCTCACCTTCATGAAAGCTTGGAAAATACTCATATGAATGAGGATTTAGCTGGAAGTAGCAATAGTTTTTCTATGGCAAATGGTGTCAACTATACTAGAAAATACAATGAGCTGGCTACAAGGCTTCAAGGGATGTGCAAATCTATAAAAGTGACACTAGATCATCACATTTTCAGGGAAGAACTGGAGTTGTGGCCATTATTTGGCAAACATTTCACTGTGGAGGAGCAAGACAAATTAGTGGGACGGATTATTGGGACCACGGGAGCTGAGGTGCTTCAATCAATGTTACCATGGGTAACTTCTGCACTTACCCAGGATGAACAAAACAAAATGATGGACACATGGAAGCAAGCAGCCAAAAATACTATGTTCAATGAGTGGCTTAATGAATGCTGGAAAGGAACTTCAGAATCAACTTCACGAGTTGAAACACGAGAATGTCACAATTTTCAGAAAGGTCAGTACCATGATGTGCTAATTGTTTTGTAAAGTTGAATAGTAAGCATATATTGCCTTTGTTGTGTTGGGCTAGGGGTTTTTCAGATGCGCACTTGATTGTGGGAAACCAAAGGATTACTACCACAGTACCAGTGCACCCTAGTATTCGCCTTGAGCTCGTTCTTAGCTGTTTTTAATATTGGCTGCAGGTTGGCAGTCCTGTTGGTTAACTGTCATTTTCTTTTTTCAAATTAAAGTTCCTTTTTCCTCTGAATTTTTCTGAAGTGTATATGCCATAAACAGTACTTACTGAGATTAGAAGAAATTTTTATTTGACTTGCCTCATTATATTGAAATTTGTTCTAGGTGTTGAATTTCAAGAAAGCTTGAACCAGACGGACCAGATGTTCAAGCCTGGTTGGAAGGACATATTCCGTATGAATCAAAATGAACTTGAGTCAGAGATCAGACAGGTTTATCGTGATGAGACTCTCGATCCAAGGAGAAAGGCATATCTTGTGCAGAATCTTATGACTAGGTTAGTTATGATTTTGTAGATAACCTTGAAGCTGTTTGAGAATGCTACTGCATGTTCATTCTGACACATATAACCACATCATGGCTTCTAGAAATGCACAACTCTACTAGTCACGGTTCCCAAATTGTTAAAGACTACTTTCTTGTTTTAGCCGTTGGATAGCTACTCAGCAGAAGTTACCTCAAGCAACAGCCGGAGAATCTTCTATTGGTGAAGATGTATTTGGACGATCACCTTCATACCGCGATGTGGAGAAACAAGTCTTTGGGTGTGAGCACTACAAAAGAAACTGTAAACTCCGAGCTGCTTGTTGTGGCAAGTTATTTGCATGCAGATTTTGCCATGACAATGTGAGCGATCATTCAATGGATAGGTAGTTTCCACTATCAACACTTGCAATTAGTAAGGTTATCATATAGGTAGTTTGCACCATCAATACTTACAAATTAATAAGGTTATCACGTCTCAGATGTTTTTTTTTTTTTGCTAAGTTGGATGTTCGTTGTGTTCCCCTTTTCTTTCCTTCTTTTTTGTTAAGACTTCTGATTTCATTTTGTAGGAAAGTAACCTCGGAAATGATGTGCATGCGCTGCCTGATCATTCAGCCGGTTGGGCCAGTATGCACTACACCTTCATGCAATGAACTAACCATGGCAAAGTATTATTGCAATATCTGCAAATTTTTTGATGATGAGAGGTACATACAACGTTTATTAAGATGGTTTTTAACCTGAGATGTGACAGATTATTTATAAATGGACAAGATAAAGCTTTTGACAGTCGTATAAGATGCCCTATTCTTGGCGATGTGATTGTGCAATATTTACCTGTATTTCACATTCCACTTTAGACTACGCACATCTTCTATTGGCTTAGTGGCTTTCTGACCTATGGCTATTATCTGTGTTCCAGGACTGTATATCATTGCCCCTTTTGCAACTTATGCCGCCTTGGGAAGGGTCTTGGTATTGACTTTTTTCATTGCATGACATGCAATTGTTGCCTGGGGATAACGTTGGTGAACCACAAATGTCTGGAGAAAGTTTTAGAAACAAATTGCCCTATCTGCTGTGATTTCTTGTTTACATCTAGTGCAACAGTTAGGGCTCTGCCATGTGGGCATTACATGCACTCGGCTTGCTTCCAGGTCTCTTCATGAACTTCATTATATCTTTCTCCTGCACAAACAAAAAAAAATGTGTCTGGAATGGAGCAAATTTAACTCCCTTGTCAATTTTTAGGCCTACACTTGCAGTCACTATACTTGTCCAATTTGTAGCAAGTCTCTGGGAGATATGGCGGTATGAGTCATTTAATAATAATATTTCATTTTATTGTTGTGTGCCCAGTTGAGTATTTCTGAATCCTTATTTCTCTATTAGGTTTACTTTGGCATGCTTGATGCGTTGTTGGCAGCTGAACAGCTTCCAGAGGAATACCAGAATCGTCTTCAGGTACCTTATATTTATTTTATAACAGAAATGTTTTTATGTATAAAAACGATAAATGCTCCATCTGATCTCTTACTCTTCTGATTTTAGGACATCCTTTGTAATGATTGTGATCGAAGGGGCACCTCACGGTTTCACTGGCTATATCACAAGTGCAGCAACTGTGGATCATACAATACCCGGGTGATCAAGGGCGAGATAACAAATACCGAGTGTCCTACATCAAATTGACAATCAGGTTTACTTACTTTGACACATGTATACATATATTTTGTAGAGACATGTATAGGCGGTTCAGTTTTCCAAAAACCAGAATTCTGGTTTCTTTTCTTCTCCTTTGAAAAATCGATGAGCACATGTAGTCCAAACCTTCAATTTTGTAGAATCTTGGTAAAGAAGGTAAAAATCATCTTGCCTGGGTTTCGAGAATCCTTAACAAGCAGTTAGACGGGATGTAATAGAGCATAATAGAATGGCCTATGTAGAAAGTTGTTAGTTGAACCTTTTTCTCATAAATCTTGGCTTCTTATATTTTTTTCCCCCCTCTTTTGTATTAATCTGATTATCCTGCCTTAAAATTTGTTAGGCTGTCAATTTTATATTCCTTTCAAAAGGTGAGTTTGCTTTGGATTTGCTTAGTGCTTTCATTAGCCGAAACCAGTCTGGCATCATGGCTAAGCACTATGGCCATTTCTTGCTGAAATAGTCATTCTGATCAGTGAAGTTGCAGACACGTAAAATGTAGCCCATCAACTTCGTACAGTACTTGCGTATGAATCAAGTTAATATTTCTCTAGTCTTTGAGATCCATCATTCATACTGATGGAGAGATCGTGAGGACGTCAGTCATCATTTTTACAGTCTCTTGTGTTGGACTCCATGTTTCGAACCAGGTCATTACATTAGCCCTAGTCATCTATCTAGACATTAAATTTCTACAAGAAACGAGATAAGAAACAATACCTTGCTTGATAGGTGTTGTGTAAATTTCGCTAAAAGTTCTGGTACGAGAAGTTTGAGGTTCGCCTTGCCCCGAGTGTGAGGTTAGGAAAGACCAAAAGACTACTGCACTTGATATCATATTTTGTTGAGTTGATACTGTTCTTTACCGTTCACTAGTGTTCGTCCATCAACAATGACCCAAAGTCACAATCAAAGTCATATCAGCAACGTCATGTGTTTAGAGCATTATAGGGGATAAAGCTAGCTCCACCCCAATTTTTATTTATATTTATACTTATTTTTTAAACAGAGAAAGAAAAAGAGATTGAAAGAAGAAAAGAAGAAGTCGGTTTCATGACCAATTCAACACATGTCCCCTGATTAAATTAAGCTCAACAGCGACAAGTTAATCCAAACGAGAAATCAAAAAAGATGGAGGCTTTTCATTCTAGATTTGCCGAAAATTTCAAACCCACCACATGAAACTAACCAACTCCTCTCTCCCGTTTTCTTTAATCACAATCCTTCTAACTCATAATTACGAGCAAAAGGAAATGGTCAGCTGAGCAGTGGGCATCTTTTTTTTTGGTGCATGAAGAAACAGACAATGATGAACAGCTAGTTAAGCAATATGAACACAAAGGACCTTGAGAGATGAGGACAAGCCCCAAAAGGAAAGGGGTACCTGTTGCTACTGGGGTCTAAAATGCTTTGTACCTTTCCCATTGCAAATTTCCAATCAATTCTGTACAATGATACCAATTTGCCTCAGAGGAACTCACATGAAGTGGATACAAAAAAAAACAGCAAGCAAAGAGAAATCAAGATTAATTCTTCTGCTTCTTCTCCTTTCCAGTAGGATATAAGAAAGAGCTCAAACAGAACAATTTTGCAGTTCCTCTTGAAATGTAAGGAGATGGTACATTTAACACAGGACTAATCCGAACACCATTCCCCTGTCCCTTCCTTGATGGAGGCCTCGGTAGCATTCTGTATTGATTCGACGAGGAAGAAGACGACGCTGATGATGACTTTGACATAGATATTGATGAGGAGGACTGCCTTTTCTGTTGACCATGAGCCTCCTTGTAGATAGTTGTTGACTTCTTTGGATTTGGAGCTGAGCCAGTTGAGTTGCTTCTCCTTAAGAACTCTGGTAATGAGCAAAGCAAACTCTTCTTGCTGTCATGGTTGAGGCTGCTGCTTCTCTTGAACCCCCAGAAGGACTTGGACTGAGGCTTGGTGCTGTTGTTGTTGCTGTTCTGCTGGTCCATATCTTCAGAAGCATTCACATCCATGTTGAACTGTGTGGTACTCTCTTTCTTTGTGTTGTTCTGAGGACTTGGAAGAGGAGGAAGAGAATAAAGGTGGTGTATGTCTCTGGCTTTTGGTGCAGCATCTTCAAGTGAGGATCTGTCTTTGGGTTGCATAGCCTTGATGACTCCATGTGAAAAAAGCTCATCTGCTGAAGAAGGCTCATCTGGCCTGAAGCTTCTGTTGATGCTGAACTCAAAGTCACAATTCATGTCGAGTAGTGAGACATCTCTCCTGGGTAACGAATCTGCTTGACCAAGATCATGAGAGAAAGATATCCGAGGAGGACTCGTATCCGAGAGCATCATCTTCAAAATATGAGAATTAAAAAGAGATAATTTGGAATCAAGCAGAGTTCTTGGATAATGGGTTGCAGAATGTGATGGGATTAGGATATATTAAGTTTCAACTATGGGGGCTTGAAATTTGGGAGGCTTTGTTGGACTTGAAAGTCAAAAGAGAGGAACAGAGAAGATTTAGAATTTTGGTGCAGGAAACAAAGAAGACAAAAGATTTAGTGACAGCTCTTCTTCTGCACAAGTTTCAAGAACAGTGGAGTGATTCTAGGAAGATCAGAGGCTCAATGTCCTCCTTCTCTGGACATGGAGCAGAGGAGAGATTAGTTTCTACAGTTGAGAGTAGGTAGAAACAAAAGAGGGAGACAGTTATATGTATTTCAAGGCTGTATGTTTTTCTTTTAATTTCAGTTGAATAATAAAAAAATACATAAACAAAGAGTTTTCTGTGACAGCTTTGGATAACTTATAGATTGCAATTTGCAGATTAGTATGAAATTCAAGAAATTGAAAATGACCCTTAATTAAGCAGAAAAAAAATGTCACAAGACTCATAATTACTCCCCTTGTAGTAGATAAAAGCTAAAAGTGGGTGACTATAAATTTTTGATAGCTTGTTTAGTTGAATTAGAGAAATAACTTGGAGTGCTTATATATAAAAAGGCAAGGAGGACTTGGGTCCCTTTAGGCTTCTGGGGTTGCTATCCCAACCACTAACTTTAACCTTTCCTTCATTTTCAATATTTCTCGAATCCAAACCTGTTTTATGAAAATAATCATTGTAATTAAAACAAACGAGGTTGAAAGAACTCTCTCCCATTTACATCCTTCTATTTCTGCCTTTTAATGTTTCTGGGAAGACCTGTTTATTGCTGAAATTAAAATTCTCTTAAGCTTCATAATTGTACCATCTGTTTTCATCAGAGGATGCACCAGCGGACATTTTAGTTAATAAAAAACGGTACACGAATTATACGTAAAAAAACATACGTGTATAATTCAATAGTTTTATATGAATAACATTCGTAAAATTTTGGCTATAATATTTTTAAATTTTTTTCAGAAAAAGAGTTCTAAGAAACTCTAATAAAAATAATAAAAAATATATAAAAAAATTATTGAAAAAATAAATAAAATTCAGACAAATAAATCGACTGAGTTCAAAAAAAAATTTTTTTTACTGAATCTTTCCAATAATTTAGAAAACAAACTCTCTCTTTTCAAAAATTCATCAATATCCGAATTTACTAACATTGTATTCAGCAGTTTTACAATTTCGCCATATATATGCATGTGTAGTTGTGTACGTAATTATGCATTAATTAAGAAAGATGCAATAAACCTTTACTGTTAACACTTAACAACATCTAGTCAAACCTGAGATTAATTAGTATTAATTAGTCTTACGTACTTAACTGTTGCAACTGTTAAATTGGAGAATCCTATATTGAAATATGACAAGATGAAATACAATTTAAATGAAGTTGGACTATTCCTAATTGTACCGAGATCTTTTGTGAATAAAACCTAATACTTGATTGGTGGTTAAGTTGAGACAATATTAGTACAATGATGGGTCCACATGTCACGCTTGTCACAATTCAACTTGGTATCAGAGCCACACCCGCACACCACACGACTAGTACACCCTCACACGGCCAGCACACCCACACACACACCAAGAGATGATGGCTCACACCCATTAACCAATAACCAAGGTTTCGATATGAATTCCGAACTTGGTGGCACGTGTTAACCTCGAACACGTGAGGAGGGGTGTTGAATTGGAGAATCCCACATTGAAATATGACAAGATGAAATACAATTTAAATGAAGTTGGACTATTCCTAATTGTACCGAGGCCTTTTGTGAATAAAACCCAACACCTAATTGGTGGTTAAGTTGGGACAATATTGGTACAATGACGGAGGTGTTGGTGGTTAAGTTGGGACAATATTGATACAATGACGGATCCACATGTCACGCTTGTCACAATTCAATTGCCACACCCTCAAGTTATCGTCATTGTTTAATCAAGATTAGTGGATCTGTGGATGGTTTTTCAGATTGAAAATTATTGTAAGATGGAAGGTAGGCATCGATATCATAAGAACAGGAAATTTTGCACTCCCAGGTATTCAAACACTGGGTAGTGACAAAAGAAATCCTTTCTTCTGTGCAGAAGCTTAATGCATGATTGATCCCGGTTACATCAAATGAAGAGCTGACCAACCAACCAAATCTAATCTAATGGCCAAAAACAAAATTAACAGATGCTTCCAACAATCACCAACTGGTTTGGCAATATTAAAACAATGGCAGAACAAAATTGCCAATCATGTTTGTTAATATTGAAGCATTTCTATAGATTTATATACTCATCAGTGGACTAAATATAGTATGATCCAATCTATGGATGATAACTTAGAAATTGCTTCCAAATTTATCCCCTTAGATAGAGACTATGTGATTATTTGATGCCTTGTATATAAAAAATGAACATGGACATGCATGATTATTGTTTACCTCAGAAGGACCCAGAATTTTGTTTATGTACTACAGAAGAAGACTAGGTTAACATTATAACATGATAGACTGAGTAAACATAACTAATAAATAATAATGGAGAGTAGAGAGAGGAATTAGGTGAAACTTGGAAAAGATACTTGGATTATTAGGCGGTGATGCACTGATGCTTAGCCTCGCTAGATAGATGTTTATGCAGTGTCGGTTTGCAGAAACATGTAATCCACCTTCTTAATTAAAAAGAACAGTTGGATTGTATTGAAACTTTAACATTGCTTGTGGAGATGTGTTTTGACCTTTTCATAAACATTTTCATTGAAGTAAGTAAAGGGTAAATCTTGAGCATAACCCATAGACAAGAAAACCCTCCTTTTCCTCCTTGAATATTTAAACCTTATCAAGGCTATCAGGAGAGTAGTTTCATGGTAACTTGTTCCTCATTGCTGAACTCTGACTATAAATTATGATTAAAGGACCAAGAGACTGTATCATGGATACTTGGATAGGAATGCAATGTCAATTTTTTATGAAGTTTTTTTTCTTAACATTGACTTGTCATTTAGTATTGGTAGAGGTTAGAGCCTCATTTAATTAAGTTAATGTTGAGAGCTGAGTGCAGCTGCTCTCTAACCAATATGATGTATCACTTAAATTGATGGGTGAAAACTAACTAGCTAGTATCAAACTAACATATAAATAAGTGTAATGTTGTCGGCTGTCCTTGCTAATGAACGGAGAAAGAAAAATTCTTGTATCTAGAACACTGTTATTGATCTAAAGAGGGGATGAACTCATCAATTTGAAGGTGGAAAACCGAAAACTCGCGTAATGTTGGACCTGAATGAAGGTTTTCTGCTTGTTGCTTTAAGATTAGGATTATGAGCTTGAAATCACTAACAAGATGGGCAGACAACACAAAGAGGTATGGAAGCAAAGCACATAGACCCAAAGGACTGGAACGCTTTCTACCTTGTACTAGACAAATACTCCATTTTGGGCAACTGGCCATGTGACCTGACCCAGTCTTTTTTGTTTGTGGATCATCTTTGAGATACAAAGAGACTCATGAGAACACCCCTCACCCCACCCCACCAAAATGGCACAAGGTTAAAGCTTAAGCTTAGCTAGCTTTGCAAATGCTTTGTTTTTAGTTCTTGGCAGAACATGTAAACCACTCAAGATTGTGATTGTAACCCACAAACAAACTGGGCATCTATCTTGGATCCTTTTCTTTATGAGCACAACTTCAGAACCTCAATGCATTTTGCAATTTTACGTACACAAACGGAGGTTTGGATATGGATCTTTTAGACCATACCATTGAAGATTTGAAGACTTTCACGAAAACGTTTCAGTTTTAAGACAACTCGATATATAGTCGAAGCAATGTGGTAGGTATACAACAACTACACCGGCAGACCTATGTGACGTCGTCACCATTTATAGCAATTGATCATTTGCCTTGTGTTCGTGATCAAGAGTGATGCATAAGTATGATCTCCATGGAGCATGCTTGTTTCGGGAGCTCTGGACCACAACACAAGTGACGAAGGATACTCCTATCTCAGGCTATCACAATCCTCATGTACATTATCAAAGGGACATGACTCATATGGGTAGTGAACTGGTGGTACCCAGTTTAAGATGCTCAAAAGGGAGCTACTACATCATGAGGCAGAGAAAGGGATAGGTATGTTTCTGTCTTCGACAACTATTTCTGGAAGAGAATGATCAACTGTAAGCCTCTATGGCAGGGTAATCCTTCTCGAGTCCTTCAAACACCTTTTGCAAACACCAAAGGAAGTTTTCAGAACGACAAATGAACATAACTCAACTGAACGAGTCGACCTAATTTCATTTGTTGTTACTACACAATTAGCTGTCCGATTCTTGATCTGTTAGTTTTGAATAGTGATGTAGAACCTGTGGATTAAACTTTGTAGCTCCAAGGGCAATAAGAACCAGTAATGCAAAGCATTCTACTTTCAAGTGAAAGGCTACACATTGGTACATATGTAGTCACATGTGCAGCCAGCTAGAAATCCTTTAGACTATTTACAGGCACAATACTTCTTACATACGAAGGGTTACGTCTGATGATAAATCCAATATTGCACTCGTGTATATGAACAATTGCATCAATGAATGTTTAAGCATCTTTAATATCATGTGTATCATTATCGAAGATCGATAACCTCAAATTTGAGACTAGGGTTCATATAGATATCTGTACAGGTGCTGTAAATTGGGCTACCATCTGGTGGCTGATCATGTGGATGAAACCCACGATGCGGGCAATTTCTAATGACTGACATACCACCAGGGGTTGTCAATCGGAAAATGCCATGGTTTCTGTGAACATAAACACACGAAAGATGATCTACCAATTTTAAATAAAAGAAACAGGACTCTTCTATTACACTACAAAGACAGCAATGATAAAATAATATTAAAAAATATCATCTTTACCTTGTACTATCTCGTGGTGCCATAACAATGGCAACAGCTTCTGGCAACATAATCTGAATAAGGAAGAAGTAATGGTGTCACTAGGTAGAAATAATGTTTTGAATTGAGTGATGACAAATTTGGGTATAGGCCTTAGCCAGTGAACATAAATGAATTTTAGTCGGATAGTGAATTATAAAAGATGTTCCTAGTTACAACCTTCATTTCTTATGCACCTCGTCATAAAAGAAATAGAGCAGATAGAACATCAAGTTGGATTGGATCCGTTTGAGGAACGAATCAGATACAAACATATATATTTTTTATTCCATTAAAAGGCACGCACCTGATATGAATAATGCGTGTGAACATCAATTGATGACATGAAACAAGACTGTGTAGGATGTGTCTGAAAGTAGGTAGCACATTGAGTGGTCAGCATAATGGATTTAAAGGAAAGAATTTCACAGCAATAAGCTCAATAAATATCAGGCACTAAAACAGATGCAATTGGACCATAAATCTTAATTCTCACCCTTACAAATATATATCGTCCTTCTAAAGGATACAATATGCCATGAACATATTACTCTTGTTGCTAAACCATAAGTAGGAACAGATGAAGATATAGCTCATCAATTGAAGTCCCAAAAGGCACATGGCAATTTATTGGTTTGCTAACAAACCTTGGCTTGTGCAAGTACATTTATAGTTTAGTAACGCAGCAAATAGGAATCACTTGCTGATTGAATCACAAAATACTCACATGAATCCAACCAAGAGGGAAGAGAGATCGTTTGTCCTGGGCTTCAAATATTTCCTCTTCATGTGTGGCATTGCACTGAAAAGAAATGTACATATGAGTCGTATGGAGCAGCCAAAAATAACACACATATTCATATACTATCCATGAAAGGAAGGATTAAACAAATAGCCATACTGAATTTGATGTCGACTCTTGTTTCGGTATGATGAGAGCTGTGATATAAAACTTTCTGTTTTTCTGAGGGATAGAAGAATTAAACCATTAGATTCTTGAGGAGTTAAGTACAGAAAAGAATGACCAATTAATGAAGACTTACAAGTGAACCAGCTAGAATCCCACAAGTTTCTAAGTTCTTATTTGTATTTGACTTTGCCAACTTCAAGAAATGCTCCATCATAGTTGTTGACTACAAAAGTCGAACAAGCAATTGAGTAAAAGAGTATTATAGACTCCACCATGAGAAAAATCTTACAAACTCCACTACACTGTTCCTGACAAACAAAGGTAAATACCAAAATACAAGAAAGAGAAACAGTAAACAAGTAAAAAGAGACACAAATCTCACAATGTGCAATTGCAGGGGAGATTCAGCACGAAGAAATTCATCAGATGAGAGAGTCTCTAGTTCACTCTCTGTTGCAGAGACTTGGGGTGAAATTGCGGGGATCAAATCTTGTACTTCAGCAAGTACAGGCGGAGGGGAAGGCTGTCTGATAAGTTGTGGAGGTTCAGGAGATTCTGATGATTCGAAGGATATAAGGGAAGGTTCCTCAGTACGACACACCTGGCCATCATCAGTACTCTGGGTAGCAATTGGTTGTAAACTTGGTCGTTCATGTTCTGAATTGCTTATGGCTGCATTTCCACCTTCTATGGACTGCTTCAGACTGTTTGCCAGTTAAAAAACAGTGGGATAAGTATAGCTATAACCTCTTTATGAACATTAATAAATACCAATTGGAAAGCTCATTATGAATAATTACGTAAGAATCAATCTCCCATTACTTAGAGTCAAACACAGAGAGCAAAACAATGATTAGAAAGTGAACTGGGACACAGACCTTGGGATTTCAAGAGGAGTCAAGTCTGCAATGCTTGGATATCGGACCTGCAGTTTGAGAGAAAAGTCAGCATGTTTCCTCTTTGTATACCAGAGCAAGTATAGCCAGAAACCAACATACCCCTACGTCACTTCTAGGTGGCTGCCACTTCCCATAAAGCCCGTTTGGGCCCAAGATAGAATGTTTGGAAAGAGTATCCTCATTTGGAGGTCGAAGATTTATGGATCTGTAAGAACAAGCCAACAGGCAAAGATGATCAGATCTGAAGCATTTGTCAACTACCCAAACTCGACTAAATATATACAAATTATGTCAAACACAAAACAGGCTAAATTACGATCCAAATGCATGACATTCGCAACTTCACATGTAGCATATCTTTCTACGAGATAAGTTTGTTTGCAACAATTTAAATTGCCCAGGTGGATATCTTTTTAGTATTCCATTTGCTTTACAAACTAAGGAAAACAATATTATAAAATACTGATGACTTTGTAGTTCCTAATCATTTCATGAACTATACTGAAATCAACATAGCATATATAATTCACGGGTCTGGTAAAATAAATATAATGAAGAAACCTCTCTGCAGACACATATACTTACAGTTTCCGTAATTGATCCTCCACTGGCCTGGCGTATGAAAACTGTGGAGTTCCTGGATAGACATGTTCTTTTGCAGCTGGTGTTACTGCCTATCACATTTAAAACATCAGAAATTGTGTTGGTGAAATATTGCAGCAGCAAGAAACAGAAAGATGAAACAAGGTTCCAATAGGAAGTAACACTGGCTGGCAACCGAACTAATGGGGCAATTTGACTAAAACTTTAAGGTTTCAATCCCAGAAAGATATTAACAACGCATATTAACATTGGAAATAAGTAGTTGCAACTCATATGATACAATACAAACAGTACCTTGTTTACGTCATAACTAATCAAATTTTGCTTCTTTGGAGCAGATTGAATTTGTTGGTTGTTTCCCCACCCATTGTTTTGATATGCATTTCTCCTGTTAAACTCATCATTCTTCTGCTTCACTTCTGGCTTTAATTTCTCCAGCTCACAGAGAGCATTCAACAGTTTCTAGAGCACGAAACATGAATCATATTGTGGACATTAGCTACAAAAACGGAAGCTATTATACATGGATAAGTGAGATGAGAGAATTACCATTTTTAGAAAATCTTTTTCTCTTGGAGAAGATAGTCTGTAGTCTCGATGGCGTGGTATCGTCTCGGTGGCCAAACTGATGTCACAACACCAAAATATTTCAGTCGTTACCCTAATTCCTACAACCTAGTTGAGTGTGCATATATAATACACTCATTCCTTACCTTGAAAACCTCAGAAGCATAACGTAAAGGTCTATTATATTATTCTCATGTCGAAATATGTCAGCCTACAATGCAACATCACTTTTTAGGAAGCTAAACAAAACACAAAAAACTAGACGAAGAGGATAAGAAAACATCTAATCAGATAACAAAGCAGTAGCTGTAATATTCGGAGACCAACAAACAGCATTTCTAGTGTACATTCAAGCTAAACCATCAATCAATTACCAGAATTTTCCGGTGTAAACATCACACTCAATACCAACACTCACTTTTAGCTACAATTCACTACACAACTATATAGTTTCCTTTTACAATTTATATACTAGTGCTAGTTTGATCTCTACTATTCAAATCACAATCAAATGAGCTCCCCCGTTACAATTTTCTATAATTTCTATCATTAAAAGTCCACAATTGAATCAAGTAACCTCGAATCAAGTTCCTCAATACGAAATTAGTTAAAAAAATAGGCAATAAATTAATTACAGAGAGAGAGAGAGAGTGGAGTCGAGACCTGTTTGAGAAGAGTGTTGGCGATCCGATAGTAAATACGGAGTGAAATCCGATGATCGACATCGAGTCTCTGAGCATTTGCGGCAATGTCTATTCGGTCCGACGAGCAAGAAGACCTCATCTCTTTTTTCTTTCTCTCGAGGCACAATTTCAGGTACGCTGAGCTTCGCTTCCGGAGAATCGAAGCTTAGGCTAGCTCAGGCGCAGGTCGTTCATCGACGAAGACGGCGGCGGAGGCGGTGGAAAAGAGGGAATTGTCGAGTCTTCTTCTCTCCGCAATGAGTATTATTGATATTAAAAGACGAACAGGCTCATGGGCTCTCTCGTGGTAGAAGAGCAGGCCTGTTTTCTGGAGATTGGGCCAAGTTGTTTGGGCTCTAAATTAGCCTGTGGAGATATTTAATCATGAGTTTGGGCCCAGCCATTACTTTTATGTTCAAAAGTCATTTGCCTTGCAACAACTTTTGTACATGACGAAATTTATCTCATACAAAAATTCAACTAACATATCACACTCGAGGTGTACCCAACTTCAATCTCAATCATAATAAGAAAAATGAAAAGTTTGAATGTGTAGGTTAAGGAATGTTCGACTGCTCGCTGATAAAAGTCATATAAACAACCATTGGCACGTAGATTAATTCAACGTACTTTCTTTGTCAAAACACATGCATTTTTGTTGTTTATGTTACGTTATCAAGTTATTACCAGTGTACCCGTCAGATTAAAGAAGAACCTTACTTCTAGATATGATTTGTTAACATCATAAAATTGATGGTCAACTGATTTGACCTAAGCTTAACCAAGAAATCCATGGAAGCAAAACAAAGCATGAAAGATAATGCAGAAAAGCAATCAAAGGCAGAAAGTAAGAAACTAAGATTACTAAACGCGTAGATCAAACATTGCTGCATGAAAGTCAATGTTTAAAGTCCAGCTTCTACTATTTACATGAAATCTCCGATGTACATTAACTGCATGAAATGAAATGAAGGTCATAGCTTAAAGTCCAGCTTCTACTATTTACATGATCCAACAGCAGGTCTCCGCTTCATCAAAATATCTGTCCTGTACGACGTCGTACAATCCAAGTATCCAACCCAACTAGTGCCGCTTCAGTGTTGTCACCATATGGGATTTTGCTCCGGTCTATGCTCCTTCTTCGCCGGCAAAGGCGCCGGAAAAACAGCCGAAGACGACGACGAAGTTTTGGACTCATTCGACCTCTTCTTCGGGCTGCAAGCTCTCCAACTCGCCACCGCTTTCTTCTCCGACCTCAACAAACTCGGCCACGGCGGCTTCGGCCCAGTTTACAAGGTAACTTGACTAACTCATTTCCCAAAAGTCAACCCCCGGAAATGGTGACTAACTTAACTAACTCATTGGTGATTAATTACTGCAGGGTGTGATGCCGAATGGGGTAGAAATAGCGGTAAAGAAGCTTTCTTTAGAATCAAGGCAAGGAGTGAGGGAATTTACTAACGAGGTGAAACTGTTACTGCGAGTTCAGCACAAGAATTTGGTAGTGTTATTAGGCTGCTGTGTACAAGGACCTGAGAAGATGCTTGTTTATGAGTACCTCCCTAACAAGAGCCTTGATTACTTTCTCTTTGGTATGTATATGTGCAAATTAAAAATAAAATAAAAAACTGCTTTGGATCTTTAATCGGTTTTCTGGATTATATATGCTAGCTAATGAGTGATCATTTGATTACTAATTAGTACTTTGATGGGTTTATGATTTGTCATCAGATAGAAGCAAATCTGCATTGCTGGATTGGAAGACGAGGTTTCGGATAATAGCTGGTGTGGCAAGAGGTCTTCGTTATCTTCACGAGGAGGCGCCTGAGAGGATTATTCATAGAGATATCAAGGCTAGTAATATCTTGCTAGACGAGAAGCTGAATCCGAAGATATCGGATTTTGGGTTGGCGAGGCTGTTTCCTGGGGATGACACTCATCTAAATACATTTAGGATTTCTGGTACTCAGTGAGTAGTTTCTATTCTTTATGACCTACAAAGTTTTTATCATTACAGATTGCCTATGATTTTGCAAGTTTGTATCTTTGTTGAGATATGTAGATTGAATGCTGTGTAAATTATTTTGTTTAATACAGCGGTTATATGGCGCCTGAATATGCAACGCGTGGATACTTGTCAGTGAAGACTGATGTTTTCAGTTATGGGGTGTTAGTATTAGAGATTGTCAGTGGGAGAAAGAACCATGATGGGCATCTTGAAAGAAAAAAGGCAGACCTCTTGAGCTATGTAAGTTATGTTTGTTTTGTGTAGTGCTTACTGCTGATGCAGCTTTGCGCGTAAATGCAGTGTTGTAGTCCATGGTTGTAGACTTTAAGAAGTTCATCTTGCATTTGGATCAACATTTCCTAAAGGCTAACTTGTATGAGTTGCATTTCACATACAAGGAGTGCAGTTGTGTTTTGGACTAATATATTACATCACTCAACATGCTCTACTTTTCTGTTTCAATGACTAAGAGTAGTTCTTGAACCTAATCAATTGGAATTTGTATGAAGTAAATTTTATCTGCACTTCTGCAATGTCAATTATCATACAAAAGAGGATTTTTGCTTTTTTTTAAAGAAATGAAACGAGTAGATGAAGATGTATTTGGTCAGTTAATTTAAATAATTTTTATGTGCTCTCTTGTGCAGACTTGGATGTTGTATGAAGGAGGGAAGACACTGGACTTGGTTGATCCAGCCATAAGCAAGTGCAATCGAGATGAGGCAGCAATGTGCATTCAGCTAGGGCTCTTATGTTGTCAGGCGAGTCTCGCAGATAGGCTTGACATGAACGCTGTACATCTCATACTTTCAAGCGATTCATTTACCCTGCCCAGACCAGGAAAGCCTGGACTTCAAGGCCGTGGAGGGCGGTGGACTACTTCTAGCTTGGCATTTACCAAGGATACTGATGGCAGCAGTGCATTCACTGGCGGTACCAGGGCTTCTGGGTTAAGTAGTGTTGAGGATTATTCTAGAAATTCAATTTCTCATTCTTCTCTTGATGAAGGTAGGTAGATCACTGATGTAGACCTCCATTGTAAGTTAAAGGTTCTGTGAGCGTCATTTATATCATGTAAAGTACAACTATAAAACAGTTCTAACATAGTAAAATTTGTTTTATTCTTTTTATAATATGATGATCATTTCCTGTGCTAGCTAGGAAATAAGGTTATAAGGATGACACATTTGCTCTTTTTATCAACTTTGTCGACAGTAAATCTATTATAAGGTCAAGCCTCAAATTAAGGCCATCCACTTGAAACAAATAGTGAAAAACGGACTGCAGGCAACAAACAGAACCTCAAGAATTAGAAAGAATCAAGATTTTGCAATCAAGAATTCCCAGAAGCCATTTCTTTGTGAAGAATCAGAACCAGAGAGTGGGGGGGGTGTTGGAGGTTGAAGAAGAACCTCCTCGGCAAACCTTAACAGGTCGCCACCCTCTCTTCGGTTTTTCAGGCAACACTTTCTGCTATTCCAGCTTTCTGCAGCTTCAATTCCAGCTTGCAGGTATCAAATCTCATTCTTTGTTTTTTAGAATATCATTGTGAATTTCCTTTTTTCTTGCACATATTGTCACATCTGTGAGCATTTGATCAATATCATATCTAAAAAGAATGCATGCTGGCTTAGGTAAAAACTAGGCCACAAGATTACAAATGAAATGAGATAAATGCACAAGTAAATGACTAAGTGAACACATTGTCTTTGCACCACAAATTGTCAATTTATGAAACACTGCACTTCCTTTTTCTCCATTTTGAATCGAATTATTGAGATGAATGAGGAATAGAGTGGCTGCGATGTATTTTTTTTCACAGTACTTGCCAAAAGAGAAAATATTCTTTGATTTTATTTATTTATTATTATTATTTGGAAATGAAACGAGAAAAGTTGTTGCAGTACCATGACCCAATTGGACGAATGGTTGGAAGTTTTTGACTTGAGGCCAAATTGGGAACTCAGAAGATGCTGCAACCATGACCAAGTTAGATTTATGATCACTACTGCTGTCTTCATGGCCGTTATACTTGTGGTAAGCCTCTTTCTCTCTAAATGATTATATCTTTTGGAAAAGCACTTGGAGTTGTAGATGATCAAAGACAGATTTTGCAATACTTATCAATTAATATTAATCTAAACTGAGGCTGAACAGTCCCATGGTGCAGAAGCAACATATATAGGGTACATTGCTTTAAAGATATTTATTCACTTCCAATGCAGAATATGTAAATGGATGCTTTTATTTAATTTTAAAACGATAGTCTGTTGTGAATCATGTAAACAAAATCATTCTTCATTTTTTTGGGTAGCTATGGAGGACAGTACTGATGACACCTTTTAAGCTTATAACTGTGTTTCTTCATGAGATGAGCCATGCTTTGGCTTGTTGGTTTACATGTGGGAAGGTAAGAACTTCTTTCCCATAAACTTTTAACTTTCTCTTCGACAATGATTAGCAAAAAAATCCCTGGTTTTGCTTTAGTATTATTGAACTAATTATGGCTACGAATACATATTAGTATGCAGGTGGAAGGTATTAAAGTTCAGGCAGATGAAGGTGGAGTATGTCAAACCCATGGGGGTATACACTGGTTGATTTTGCCAGCCGGATGTAATATCCTTTATCTTATTTTAATTATTGTTCAGTTACTTCCTTTCAGATCAATGTGATCAAGTACTGATATTTGTATATAGTAGTTACATTTCATTTATGCATATATTTGGTGAAACACCAGATCTTGGTTCATCCTTTTGGGGGATGGTATTGATTCTTGCATCTGCGAAAGAACTTACTACACAAATAGTTGCCGGATTTTTTGGCGTTGCTCTGATTGTTGTGCTGTTCTGAGCTAAAAATGTAAGTATCAAACCTCATTCCATCAGTTATCTTTAAATACTAGAATGCACATTTCATAGTATTTGGGACAAACAACATTGGATATCATGGAACCTAAAACCTTTAAATGTATGACAATTGTAAACTGATTCTTTCTCCTTTTGCGTCTCTTTGTGCTCGATAACATACAGTGGACACTTCGAGGACTTTGTATAGGTATGCATGCCATAACTCCAACAGATTAATTAACATCTTCGTGTGATATGACTAGTACATGTCTGCAGGGTGCAATTTGGCATGTACAAGTTTCTGATGCTTATATTTTTGGTGCCAATCAGGATTCCTTTTGTTCTTTGGTGTAGTCTGGTACCTCCAATTAGCAACACCGGTTGGTATACAACGAGAAGTGATTCTGTTTACTGGTAATTGCAATTCAGCTGCTATTACTTTTTTATTTTTTATTTTTTCAAACTATCGTATACCACAATATTAGTGGCTGAGGCCGTTTTTGCTTAAATGGATTGCAGGTATAATGAACAGCTTGTTTTCTGTTTATGGTAAGTGTCCAAATTCAAACACTGTTTGATCCTCATTTATAATTATGCTCTATATCATAGCTGCATTGTATATGCAATGATGCAGATATCTACGACGATCTGATATTGCGTACAGTTAATTCCAGCGATGCTGAGAAGTTTTCGGAAGAGTGTCCTTGCTGCACCAGTTGTGGTTGTGGTTGGGGTGTCATTTGGTGAGCTACTTCTCTTATACACAAGAAGGGAACAAAGATTCTTATGTTTTACAATATTTTTGGTACATTATTTCCTGAACTATGAAAATCTTTCTTGTAGGGGTATCTTTTCATTTGTGTATCTCTGCGGAGCCGTGTACCTTGCTCTTGTGATTATGGCAAGTAAGCCTTGAAGTCTTGAACTACACATTTAGCCTAATCCGGCTGAAATGTCAATCTGGATTCCGCTTCAACATTTTTTTGCGTCGCGCTTTGTGAATTGACCTGAACAAAGAATTCTGTTGGACAGCTGATGGATATATACAACTGGTGCTATAGGCTTCTGGGGCAAGTAGTATGTTGAGAACTGTACAAATGCAATGTCTTAAATCTTTCTAATCTTGAAAGTAAGCAACTTTTTGTAATCAAAAACCAAACTAAGTAACTAATTGCAGTAGCATTAATGATTTACTTTAGCCCCTCCCACTCAATACAAGTAGTCTAACACCACTGTTCTTATGTCACTAACAAAATAACAGATTCATCACTCACCACTGGAACAAGTGAACAACTCAAAAGGATAAGCTTTTCTAGCGACCAAAGTCGCTGTCATTTTTTTTGAAAGACACTGGCTTTATTTCACAGCACAAAAGCAAAAGTAAACCAATTAATAATTCAACAAAAAAAGAAACAGACCAATTGAAAAACATGGGACCCTTGTAATATAAAACGACCCCCAGTACCAGAAATGACATCGTGGGAAACCGTGTAAAATGTCTTCATTGGTCCAGCAAAGATTAAGAAAGAAACTTTATGTTTATTTTTGGTCAATGGAAGTCTAAGGATTTATCTACCTGCTAAGAACCAAACGTAAAGATTCGTTCTTTTTCTTTGGTCCGACCTTGTCCAAGCTCAAATCTTTTCTCTCTGTGTGTGTAATCTTTTGAACAAGAGAAAAGATATGGAGCCGAATTGGGGACTGAAGAGGTGTTGCAACCATGACCAAGTTGTGTTCATCATCGCTGTTTCTGTCTCCACTGTCATAATACTTGCGGTAATTTTCTCTACATTAGAACATAAATGGCTTAACTTGATCTGGGTTTGTCTTTGTTTTCTTAAAAGAGATAACTTTGAAGTTAAATTAACCTTGTGAAGATAGATTGCTTGGCTTTTGTAGATTTTAGTAAAGTTGGCAAACTGGCAATGCTTCAGTTTTTGTGTTTAGTAATGGAGAGTTTTGTTGATTGTTGTTTGTAGCTGTGGAGGACTTTCCTGCTGAGACCATTTAAGCTTATCACTGTGTTTCTTCATGAGGCCAGCCATGCCCTCGCTTGTATCCTAACATGTGGTAGTGTAAGAAGCTCTAATTCTTTTGTCTCTGATTTATGATAGCACTCCAATTGATAATCTGCGCAGGAATGCCTATCTGGCTCTAGTATTGTTGAGTTCTTATCCTTATTTTGCGATTTATGTTCTTAAAAAAAGGCTGTATTTTCTTGAATTATGCTCAAATGGATATTTTAACATAATCCTTATATAGGTATAGGTAGGGTTGGTGCTTTCTTGTGTTTAGTTGATGAAGTCAAATGGAATTCGTAAGGTTGAGTTGCTCGGATTTATGAGGTGAAAGCCGATGGTTAGCTATAACTTCCTAGTGAGAAACTTTGTAGTTGATAGCCTGATAGGTCTCCTCCTGAAAAACTGAGCCGAATCACTCATTGGATTGAAAATGATCAAGTACATCATAAACTCTGGCTAGAACATTATAGAAAAATCAAACGACAGTGCGTATCTTTAGTCAGATGTTGTTTCATTTTCTCAATCATAGGACTTAGGGAGAAGCAGTACTTTGAAGCAGACTCAGAAAATGCATCGTTGTAAATCCTTAGGAGCTTAGACCCACAACTTGCTTCACTGTAATGAGAGATTTACTTGTACATGGTGAAGTCAAACTCTGAGCTCCTGATCATTTGGACTAATTTACATAAATTCTAAGCCAATACTGATCTTGATAAAATTTGCAGGTTGAAGGGATGCAAGTTCATGCGGATGAAGGTGGAGCCACACAAACCCGTGGTGGAATATACTGGATAATTTTGCCAGCTGGATGTAATTTTCTTTTCTCCTAGTTATCCTTGAGAAAGTTGAATCTACAGATTTTACTTCATCAAACAAAAAATGCATCAATAGTTATTCTTCCATTATGCATATGTGCCCATCCACTTGGATGTGACATTTTGCTCAATGATCAAGCATAATGCTTGATAATTTTAATTTTGGTAAAAAAAAATCTTCGGTAAATGGTTTATATTTGTTGATTTCTCAGTATGGATCCATTAAGTCTCATAGCTTAATCTCTCTCATTTTTACACATATGTGGAAAACCAGATCTCGGTTCAGCCTTTTGGGGGATGGTCTTGATTCTTGCATCTACAAATATTATGTCAGCACGCATAGCCGCTGGATGCTTTATAGCTGCTTTACTCATCGCACTCTTTATAGCTGACAATGTAAGAATCAATGAAAGCCTTTTACTTAATTGTTGTTACATATTCAGTCTGAAATGCTGCTATGATGCATGTGAGACAGACAATGCCTTTACATTGGATTTCATGGAAATTGAATACAGGAGAGCATATAGCTTCTAAGCTGATTTCTTTTTATGCATTTAATGTACCACGTACTTTTATTGTTCTCTAAACACTTCCTGTGTTGGTGTCTCCTCTTTGATGATACAGTGGATGCTTAGAGGACTTTGTGTAGGTATTCATTTAACCTGTCAATTATTAATTTGCTCGTGACATCGAGCAGTGGATGCAAATTTGACCTTTGGATGTTCTTTACATGTACATGCTGACCACCAGGATTCATTGTTTTTATTGGTGTGATTTGGGCTCTGCAAGAAACAACAAAAGCTCGTGGACTTCGGTACATTATTCTGTTTATGGGTAATTGCAACTCTTTTTTCCCTCTTTTGTTTTTCATGTATATATTGTTTACCTCAGTTGCCTTATTTACTTTTCTTTCATTCAAAATAACTCATGGTATATTTTATCCAAGTGCAGGTGTAATGAACAGCTTGTTTTCGATTTATGGTATGGAGTCATAAGAATTGAGATATTTTGATTTTCGAGTAGACTATCTGTGGTTTGCATTCACAGATGCCTTTTAATTTACCTTTAATGTTGCAGATATCTACGATGATCTGATCTCCCGTAGAGTTAATACTAGTGACGCTGAGAAGTTTGCAGAAGAGTGTCCTTGCTGTACTGGCTGTGGATGGGGTGTCATTTGGTGAGCTTCTTATTCATTATGAAATTGCTTCCCGCGTGATTTCTTGCTTCTGTATTTTTCTTTTAGTTGAATTACAACGGGGCATGACATTTTCTGTGATATTCTAACTCTGAAAGCTTGTCTTACAGGTGCTTTCTATCTCTTGTGTTTCTCGGTGTAGCCATGTACTTTGGTCTTGTCATTTTAGCTGGAGGTATGTTTACTTCAAATTTCTACTCATTCCTTCTCTGGTGGTAGTATTTTGTCATTCTAAACTTCAAATGTTCACTTCTGGTACTGTCACAGTAACCATAAACTATCAATAGGAATTGGTCCCATCTTTTTTAATTATAGCTTTTTACATATCTCATAGCCAGAATTTAGTTGTGGACTTTTTATATATCAAATGTCCTTCAATTATCTTTGTATTTCCAGCTTTTGAATATTCATGTAATGTTTTGCCTATAGTTTCATGAACTTCCTACTGCATAGTAGCTCAACAATTGTTGCTGTATCTGTGCAGGAATTTGGTGAACCTTGAATTGGTTGGAAACTCTGATACCAACTCTGCGGCTGGACATACAATTTATCACGTAGATACATTATTTTCGGCATTGTGGAGCATGCTCGATTCTTCCCATCATCTTCTGTATAGAGTATAGACCAAATTCAGATGAAATTTTTCATTTTTTCTTCTCTGTTTCCCCCATATTTGAGCCTCAGTATTTGTTATTAGACATCCACCAATTCAAGGCTTGTAAATGTGACTTCCTAGTAACCCGATTACCTAGTTCCACGACTCTCCCTTGCAAACTCTAGTGCGCCGTCTCACCTTTAATCGCCGATCTCACTCCATCTTACTCCGATCCCAAATCGGAAGCCATAGTTCTCATCCTCATCTCTCTCTGATTCTACACATCTCCTGGCATGTGGATTTCTCTCGCGTCTATAGACACTCTCAAGCCTTCTCTCTCGGCCTCACTGCTCGCCGAAATCCTCTCTGCGTTCCTGGTTTTGGTTCGCGTGTGACTCCGGTATGTCAACACCGTCCCGCGATGTGGCAGCCCTGTCCGTTCCCAAGGCCGTACCACTGCTTGAAGCCGAGCCACAGATCCTTGCGGCGGCTTTAGGGGAGGTAGACCTCGCCGTGTCCGACGAGGAGGAGGAGGAGGATGAGGAATGGTATTACGCTGTTGCGTGTTGCTTCTCTCTCAGCACTTTTGAATCCAACAAGATTCAGGGTTTTAAAATGAAGATGTTTACTTTGTGGTGAGATGTTTCGGGTTTGGGTAACATTGGATTTGAACAGATCGCTCTTGATTATTTTGTGTGTATGTTCCGATCTGTGGCAGATCAGAAAAGGGTTGTGGAGCATAGTCCCTGATTTCATCATGATACTACAATTGTGGTGGAACACTTTGATGTCTTCGCCGATCCTTTTATGATTCCGGCCTCTAGATGCTCGAATTGGGTCTTTGTTCGACCTGCGTCAGGTCGTTTTGTTTCAATGGCTCTCCAGGTCAAGTGGCTCAAGCGTATGGGGAATGTGCTAGGAGGTTACTGATCCCATGATCCCCATCCTTGTGTCCCATCGCTCGGAGGTCAAGTTTGCGGAGGATCTCGATCTTCGTAGACCATTGGTGGTAAGTACTACTTTTCTTATTGGTAGTACCTATTCTGTTGATGTGACTATGGAATATGAACGTTTTAAGGGCTATTTTACTGTGTGTGGCGTCTTCAAGCATGGTGTTGCGGGTTGTCTGAAGGCCCCTACGGCTTCATCTCCTGTACCACCCGAGCCAACATCTGTAGCTGTTAATCGACCGGTTCTGAACAAGCAGATTGCTGCTTCAGGCTCACAGTGGGTAGGGGGATCGGTTCTTGGTACCCCTCTACATGTACTTAGTGTTACAACGCTCATCCTATTTGGGACAAACCCTTGCCTAACTCTGGTTCCGACCCCTGACGGGGTGTTTCTCTAACAATGATACTGTTTTGCAGGTGGCTGTTTCGGATGATCCAACATCCATGGTGGTATTATAAGTTTCACAATATCATTTCAATGCTTCCCCAACCTCTCTGGCGTGTGACCCTAGGCGTTATTGTCATGCTCATGAAAGTTGTGGGCCTCGGTGGAAGTTCCACAATCCCATTTCATGCTACTGGTTCGGTGATGATGGCGACTGATCAGGAGAGTCTAGGGACGCTTCATGGTAATGAGCAACGTCCGAATAACAAGAGGGACAGATCATACATCGACCCTAAACCGAGGGGAATGAAGAAGGTGTCGCCCAAGAAATCTACAATCAATTTGCCTGCTGATATGGATGATGAGGTGTTGTGCCGCATCGCGAAGCAATAGAGAAGGCTCCTAGCTAATTAAGGAGTGGTTCGCCCATAAGTTTAACAGTTACTTGTGCTACTCCGGTTTATTAATTTATGGCATGCGTGACATATAGTTTAACTAGGTATAGTGGTACCATAAAATTTCTATTTTTAGCGTGCCGGATAATCCGATAGAATTATATATTACTACCGATTTTATTCCTATAATAGATTAAATTTAACACCTTAAAAAAAGACGTTTAAATGTAAACCAATGACAAGATTCACTGCTTCATAGGTTTTAGCAATCCCCACATGAAAGAGTGTTTTTATTCTTATTTTCTGCAAGGAATCAGAGTTCGTAGCATATCTGCATATAGTCCCATCCAATAGAAAAACAACTGACCTTCTCAATTGGAGGAATCTGTGCCCATCTTTATCTTTATTATAATAAAGCCAAGTACTTTTCAGCTCTACCAAAATATAGATTTTCTAAAATGTCAATAATAAAGAAAATAATTAAAGTTTTTAATTTTGATAGAAAAACAAAAGAAACTCTAAAAAAATAAAGATAATTACTATATATCCATTTTTATTCTCTCAAGACTCTCATTTTCATTGCTTTGCATACATCGCTACTATTATAAAACCAAACCAAAAGGTTTTACCAAATTTGAAGTTAACAAAAATATCCTTTATAATAATAACTAAATTTTAAATAAAAAAATTATATTATATTATATTATAAATTTTTCTACCACAATTTTTCTAATATTTTTAAACTGATGGGTCTGAAAGTATTGTAGGAAAGCGTGTCACTCCGCAAAGACAAAATCTCAAAGTCATAAGGTAGGTCCTGATTGGTCCAACAAAGTTCAACAATTTAATTCATTAATTGACGTTGTATACACAAACTTTAAAGGTCCGTTCTTTTTTGTTGGACCGATCTCCCAGTCTCCCCAAGTTCAAATCTTTCCTCCATTCCAAGTTCAAAACTGCCCAAAATTCCGTTTCTTTCATCAATCTTTGTTTTTCACTTTCTTGAATCAATCGGAAAGAGAGTGAGTTTCAACTTTCAACAGTCTCTGTGAAACTGGGTAGTCTCTCTGCTTTGCATTTCAAGTATTGCAAAGCAGAGAAGAAGAAAAAAGATGGAGCCGAATTGGGGGCTGAAGAATTGCTGCAACCATGAGCAAGTTGTGTTTCTCATCACTGTTTCTGTATGCACCGTCGTTATTCTTGCGGTAAAAAGCTATCTTAACACACTGTCTTATTATCTGTGTTCTCTATAAGAATGATGTGATTATGTTGGATTGGTATTTGGGCACTTTGAGTTTCTTTATTCTTTTCTTTTGATATGTCTGATAAGTTTGGATGTTGGGTCAATCTGGGCTGAGCTTTGTTTTTCAAGAACTTTAGCTTCAGACTTTATGATGCGGAGCATTTTGAAATTAAGGGGGTGGTTTTGTTTGTGTTGTTAGCAAAGTTTGGTACTTTTGGGTCTTTGGCATTGCTTGCTCAAGTGATACATTTTTCTAATAGAATTCTTTTAACTTCAGTCACTTTGAAATTATTGATATTTGCTGTTTAATGATGAATTTGGTTGATTTTTGTAGCTGTGGAGGACAATACTGCTGAGACCCTTTAAGCTCGTCACTGTGTTTCTTCATGAAGCTAGCCATGCTATAGCTTGTAAACTGTCATGCGGTCATGTAAGAAGCTCTAATCATTAATACTTCCCATTTTTGATTCTTACAGTTCTCACTTTGGTATATGGAATGCAATGCTGGCCTGGCTCTAGAGTTGTTGAGTTTTAAGTATTATACTTTGTGTTTTTGATGATTGTGTAAAATGGTTATGTGAACATATTTCTGTGAATTAAAGAAGTATAGTCTGTAAATGGCTTGGTGCTTCATATATAAGGATTTAGGTATATAAAGTTTATATAGTAGTGAGGTAGAAGGGAATTGGTAATCTTATGTTGCTCGTATTGATAAATGGAGAGCCGCATGCCTAGCTAAATATCCTGATGAAATCTTGGTAGTTGATGAGTCTCTGCTCTAGTTTCACTGGGACAGAATTAACCATTACATCTGCAATTCTCAATTATAACACGATCCCCGGCTGGATAACTCACAGTTGTTAGAGGCACGTAATGATATGGATTAGTTTGCAGGTGGAAGGTATTCAAGTTCATGCAGATGAAGGTGGAACCACACAAACCCGTGGTGGTATATACTGGTTGATTCTGCCAGCCGGATGTAATCTCATTATCTCCTGCACCAATTCTTCTTTTCAGTTAACTGCATCTATAGTTCTTCTCCATTGAGTGTCCAAATGCAAGAGAGAATTATGACATTTTATTTTGATATCTTCAACATCTATGGTTTGGAACATTTCAGCTTATTTTGATTCGTCTCAGTGTGGATCCCATTTAGTGTGACTCAAGTTTAATCTATGTGGCACAACAGATCTCGGTTCATCCTTTTGGGGGATGCTCTTGATTCTTGCATCTACAAATCTTCTTACAGCACGGATAGCTGCTGGATGCTTTCTAGCTGCTCTATTCATTACACTCTTCATAGCTAAAAATGTAAGTACCAATGAACGTCTTTTACTAGATTTAGCTGTTACATGCATGTTCAATCTAAAATTGACCTGTAAAGCATTTGGGATAAACAACACTTTCCAATTGGATTTCATAAAGATTAAATATGTATCTCATGTAAATTGATCGGTGGCAAGATGAATCTCCGAACTGATTCCTTGTCATGCCTCTAATGCAAAGCAGCTTGCTTGAATTCTTGTCTAAACTCTTCATTTTGTATTTGGTGTGTCCTGCTTGATAATGTACAGTGGACGCTTCGAGGACTTTGTATTGGTACGCATTTCACATCTGAAAACAAAAAAGATTATTTTTTTTGATATTGACCCGTGAGTGTTGTATGACATTTGGATGTTATTGACGTGTGCACATTGACCACCAGGATTCATTATTTTCCTTGGTGTAATTTGGGCTCTGCAAGAAACAACAAAAGTTCGTATACTTCGTTATATAATTCTGTTTATAGGTAATTTCGAATCTTCTCTTTGCCCAGTAGCATCTTTTCTTTCTTTCAGAACATAATGATCATCACTCATGCTATATTGTATCCATTTGCAGGTGTAATGAACAGCTTGTTTTCGGTTTATGGTATGGATTCATATAGAAATGAATTTTTTGATCTCCGTGTTGTTTCTGATTCTGTATTCCCATTTTCCTTATAATTACATGTAATATTGCAGATATCTACGATGACCTGATATCCCGCAGAGTTCATTCTAGTGATGCTGAGAAGTTTGCAGAAGAGTGTCCTTGCTGTACTGGTTGTGGATGGGGTGTCATATGGTTAGCTTCTTATTATTAGTGAGATTAGTGATTATATTCCTTAGAAATTTCTTTGTCGCACTTACTAAGGTTGTTACATCTCATGTGTTTTTCTAACTCTGAAACCTTTGCTATAGGGGATTAATCTCTTTCTTGTTTCTCTGTGGAGCCATGTACCTGGGTCTAGTAATTTTGGCTTGAGGTATGTCTTGCTGTTAACAAAAGCTAGTTAACAAAAGCCTGTATGGACTCTCATAATCTTGCAAGCTAGTTCCGTGCTTTAGTCCTCAGCCTCTTACCATTGGTCCCATCTGTATCACCATCTTATGATCTTTATCGACTATGATGTTATGCATTTCTTGAAATTCGTCAAATTTCAACTGCGTATTAGCTCAATCAACGTTGCTGGATCTGTGCAGGATACAAAATGCAGTGTAAGTGTATGAAAAAGATTTGATTGCTGGGATACCCCGATACAACATGGTCCGTCGCTTTGACATTATCTAAGGAATATCTTCTCATTTGTAGCCAAGGAGAGTTTCTGTTCTAGCTATTTTGCTAACCCATGTAGATACATTCTTTCCAACATTTTAGAGCTCATATATTTGATTTATGACAGCAATTTTTGTTTTTTTTTTCATCGAACGTGCTTACAGATCTATTTTCTTTTCTTTTCGTGGAACGTTGGCATTGACTATAAGACATCTACCTAATCAAGCGTGTAATAAATATACATAAAAAACAACACCACCAAATGATTCTGAATTTTGCAATTGAGCTCCTCCTCCAGCTTAATAGGATCAATTTATGTACTGAATAACTGGAAGCACGTACAGTTCATTTTGACATGGTGAGAAAAATATTGAAACTAAACTTTATATATCAAAAGTCTTGGGGTAAAATTGTCGAAATGTCTCATAAACTTTGTTACAATTGTTAATTTATATTCTAAACTATCAATTGCGAACTTTTGTCTCTTCATCTTAGAAGCAACTACCGATTTGCACGTTCTCAGTAAATTTTGACGGATTCTATTCAAATGTGATCATATGTCATGCACAAGATGTGTATAATTTTATTATTGTATTTCTAAATTATATTTTACCTACTTTGTTTTTTTTTTGAATATTTTATGCTCTAAAGCTTTGCTTTGAATATTTTAGAATTTTTGTTGTTTTAGGCATAGAAGTAGTGAGCCGACGAGTACTAATATATGAAATAGACGTGGAATAATAACTAATATTGTGTTCTAAATTTAGCATTTCTTTTCTGTCGTAGAATATATAACTTTAGATAATTGGTTCATAACCATTGAATTTTGACTTAATAAATAATATTAAAATCTAAACATACAAAAATATAATTATGCACATCATGTGCATGGTACATGATCTTATTTGGATGGAATCCATCAAAATTGACGGATGGGTGCAAATCAACATATGTTTCTAAGTTGAAGAGACAAAAGTTCGTAATTGAAAGTTTATAGTATAAATTGACAATTACAACTATGTTTACAAGGCATTTTGACAATTTCACCGAGTCTTTGTCAATAACTCAAACAGTATGCAAGACATCAACATGAAACGAAAGACTCAACTCACTCAAATGAGTCAAGTCAATGCCTTAGGAAACTTAAAATGTGTAGCCCAGAATCTGTTTCTTGCTCTCTTCATATGTTCCCATCTCTTATTGCTCTGGTCAATTTGTGAACATAGTCTAGGCCAATACTACTTTAGTAAGTACTTCATTGTTATGTAATAATGTGTAGGTATATAATTATTGACACATCTTATTATATACAAAACATGGATAAAGATTCATACAAGTGAAGAATGAAGATGAAGAATAAGATAAAAAACCAAGGTGATCCCATGGACTTAGGTAAAAATATGCATATGCATTTCATTGTTTTTCACTGAGAATACATAACTAATCTTCTATCTCTGAGCATCTGGATTGACAGTTTATTTGATCGATTTTATCAGAGCACCATATATGTTTGTAAAATATTTTTCAAATCATACCACTGGTCATTTGTTATATGTAAAATGTATTTTGATTTTACATAAAAATAAAGTTTTACTTACCTTGAATTAAGCAAGATATTTATAGAGTAAAAGAGTTTTGTGTGATCACCAAGTTTGATCACTTGACCAAGAGTCGAGCCACGTTTTAGACAACTCTATTTTACCTTATAAATGATTTTGTGTGGTTTTCAAGATTGTATACTTGGTTGAGATAGTTCCACCTCTCTTTTATGTGCCACCTTGTTTGACATATATTTAAAATATCTTCTTTATGTGGTGACCAAGCCAATTTGTGTGATGGACAAGCTCTTGATACTTGGTCAAGAGTTGAGCCACGTCTTAGACAGTTCTCAAAGCATTTAAACAAAGTGTTTTAAGTTTTGTTTTCAAAAAACTTAATTAAAACTTCAAAAGCATTTCATTCTTATCCCAAGATGAAGATATTTTCTAAAGTAAAATAGCTTTGTGTGGCTTTCAACTTTCATTACTTGGTCTAGATTAAAGACTATTTTTTTACTCTTTTAAATGCTTGGCCGAGCTTCATTTAGCCTATATAAAGGGGTAAGCTCACATTGTTCAAACGGGTTATTTGACTTAGTATTTTTCTAAGTTGTTAAAATGTAAAAACTATCATAGCATAGTTTAGAAGCTATCATAGCATAGTTTCTTTGTTGAGTCTAAGCTTATGCTTGTTCTTTGTGTTGTACTTTATGTTTTAAAGACTACACAAAAACCATTTAAACTCATATACATTCATCTTGCATCCATGAGATCGGATTGGTAGTGCAAGCAACCCAAGAAGTGTTTTAAAAAACCAACTTTGTGATAGTTGTGTTCTGAAAATAAAGCTTCTAACATCTTTGAATGATGAAACGAAGAAACAAGACCGAGTGTATTTTAGACTAGTGGGCATACTAGATAGGGATAACAATGTGTCTTTCCATCCTTAGAAAGCTTCACATGTGTAAACACTTAGAAACATGACCGAATACAGTTCTTAGTCTAGCGCGCGAGTCTAGATAAGATAACACCGTTACTTGCTATTATCGGAACTATAGTCTTGTAAGGAGTGTCTTAACATGTACTCTTGGGAATCAACTGTGGGAATTAGATTCCGGTTAGAAGTTTTTGTAACTTTTGTATGTAAACACTTAGAGATGAGAGTGTAGTTCTTAGACTAGTGTGCGATACTGGTTAGAATAGACGAACGAGTTTCTATCATGAGAACTAAAATCTTGTAAGAAGTGTTTTTACATACTGGTTGATGGTGCTAATGATAGTATCATGCACATTCTAGATCTGATAAGAACTTCGTTGGTTTTTCAGTTTAGAAAGGTCCAATCTTTATCCTGCTCACAAGTAAAGTTGCCTTCTGCAACGTCTCTTTTAGAGGCAGGTGTTGAATTCAGAAGAGATCGTAGGGAAGGCATGATGAACATAGATTTCAAAGACGGTGTTCTTACAATTCCACAGTTGTCAATTACAGAGATGACAGAGCCACCGTTGAGGAACCTCATCGCTCTCGAGCAATGTTGCCCTGGTAGATCACATAAAATAACTTCTTATGTTATTTTGATGCAAAGCCTCATTGCATGGAGTAGGACTGGGCACGGTCGGTTCAGACCAAGTTAAGGCCTAACCCGTAACCCGCCCTGACCAAACCGGAAACTTAATTTTTTTTTTTTGGGGGGGGGGGGGGGGGGGGGAATTCGGCCTACCTATTATTTCAGTTTGGATCGGGTCGGTTGCAGGTTAGACTCACAAAGTCGGGTTGTAACAAGGGTCAGGCTAAAACACAAGGTTCACAGCAAAAAAATCAATTTTAAAATCAAAATTGCAGTACACATGAAATAAAGCAGAAAACCAACAGTCATAACTGATAACACAACAAGGCTCAAGCTATTAAACTGGAAGACAAGGCATATCGTAACTAACAGTCATAACAACGATAACACAATATGATAAAAAACTGAATCATAAACCAATCTCATTACAATGATAAGAGCATCTCTAAGAGTTAAGTTAAAAGCTATAGTTAAATTGCATGGAAAGCTAAATTAACTAATGTGTTTTTAACTTTCACTTTACCAGTAATAACGACTTTCAAGTCATTTCAAATTTTTTCAAGGCATACAACGTTGGTAATTGAAAAAGATGGAAAGTGGGAGAGTTTAAGTTCAAGTTATTTTCTCTCTCCAAAATTGTTAAATTTAACTACAACTTTTAACTAAAAGATACTTTTAACATGACTATAGGATATCTGTTGGAGGTTTTTTTAGCCAAAAAGTAGTTAAAAGTCAAAAGTATTTAACTTTGAGATATCTGTTAAAGATGCCCTAATAAAATGAGTCTCAAATTTAAAAATCTAAAATTAAAAAGAAAAATTACAATGAAAGCATAAGTTTATTGCCCAATGCACACCCCTAAAATCATGAAGAACTTGACATCTTTATTATTTAAGACTGTTTCAGAGCATCCTGCAATTAACAACTAAAAAGTCAAAAACAATGTAAGTAAATGATTACATCAGTGTATCTCCACAATGAAGTACAAATTCAATTAAAAATCAACACAAGTTCGATGCATATACCATTCATCTAATTTTAAACTTACAACAATATCACACCTAAATTCTTTCCATTTAATATGAAAGAATAAAGTACAAAACTGAGTACCTGACTACACAAAATATGAAGCAGCTATTATCTCCGGTCATCTAGACATCAATAGGTCCATGATCACCTTCAAATTAATCAAATTCATCTGTGACAAAAATACAAAATAAACTGATGAAAGGATAACTGATGTCCTGCTCTTCACCAGCAGATAAAACTAAGAGGTAGATAAAAACGTAGCATTCGATCCGGACCAGGCAGCAACTAATTGTATATTTCGGTTGCGATTAGAAAATATTGAAAGCATGACATAAAAAGGCATACCCCATCCATCTCATGCTCATTCTGATGCATAATCGGCTCACGGGAATGACCTAAAATTTAATCCAAAAATAAGTTAGCTGTAGTACAAGTTAGATAGACTCGATAGATTTACCAACTCATCAAGATTCTACTAGGAGGCACGTGACCCTAATCAGTTTCTCTGAAAAAAAAAACTTATTGTCCAGCTCATTCTGTTGCAGCCCAGGCTCATTCTCTGGTTGACAAAAAAAAACAGGTAAAGCCACCTGAGCCAAAAAAAAAAAACAGGCAGAGCCACGTGATCCTAAGCAGTTTCTTTTTGACAAAAAAAATATTATTTAGCGTTCAGTAACCCATTCTGCTGCTGCTCATGCTGTCGATTCCTCCTCGCGTAGACAAGAATAGGTAATGACGGAGGTGATGTCGAATTCAAAGGCTGCCCATGCTGTTGCACCCACCCATCCATCCATGGTTGAAGTTCCCACTCCTCTGACAAAAAAAATAGATAGAGCCTGATGAGTCTATCTAGCATTAGAACAAAAATAAATAAATAAAAGAATTTGCTAAGTCTTACCTCGCAGCTGTCTTCTCAAAGCATCTACAGCGGAAGACAAAATAGCAGGAGCAACGGTTGAAATTCAATAATAATAAGTTAGGACCTCCGAAACATTCAATAAAAATTTGTACATGCTCGTAATAATATTCTTTACAACTTCTATGAAAAAATCGAGCACAAAATGTTAATTTCAAAATTGTTGATTTTAATCGCGACTAAATTAATAAAGAATGTTGATAAACGTCTCCGATTATTTAGACGATAATGACATGTGTCGTATCTTTATTGGGGAAAACTTATATCGGGAATCAAAGTATAAAAATTTATTAAAATCGATGAATAGTAATAAGAGGTACAATTTTTTGTATCGCTGCAGGAAAAATAACAATTGTACCTCATATTCGGTAAATAGTGATGACACCTCTTGAAATAGGTAGAGCAATGACAAATAGAAGGAGCAAACCGCTGCATATGCTCTGAATGCAATCCTGATCCTGGTATCCCATGCCCGTTTGCACGACGAGAAAGCAGTATCACCATCAGAGTATACAATAGGAATTGGACCCTTGGTTTTATACGGAATGTTGACAGGGTCAAGTGCAGGAACCGACTCCAGATCAATGCTTGCGAAACCAAACTGTGCATAGTTACGGTTTGGTTCGTGAGGGGCGATCTTCTTGAAGTTGATGCAATAGGTCGTTGAGCAAGCCAATGCAAGCTGGTTTCCAGTGTGCAGGAAACCTCTCATACGGACAAAAAAATATGACAAGTTTAAGTACAAATACTGAAGTGGATAAAAAAAAAGAAGAACAAGTATCTAAAAGGTTTCAAAATGAAAACTTGGTTGAGCGCAAGGTTTTGCAGAATGAAGCGATAACTGGCTGCATTTTTGTTCGCGATCCCATTCAAAGCTTTCTTTAATAACCGGGACCACAACAAAAGTAGCGGAAACCTCATCTCTTCGTCTTCCGGCTGATCCTGGGGCTGATTAATCAGCAAACCACGTAGTGGCCGTCGGCGCATAATGGGAAAGAGCTAAGAGGAAGAACACATACAAACTTAATTAGTAATTTGAAAAATAAGTACCACATACAAACTCTATTAGAAAACAATTACTTACCATCAAATCATATGAAAAGCCGTTGACTGTACTGGTTTGCAAGGAAGAATGCATGATCGCCCTCCAAGCATAATCCCCTATGGCTTCCATATCATTCATCAAGCTCAAATAATGGAGCGACACTACACCCGTGCTCGCGTCAGGAATGATATACGCTGCAATGACATGCAGGAAGTATGCCCTACCGTATTAATTCTATCCACAGAGGACTGGACTCGTCCACCACCATACTGGCAAAGTTATTCTTTAGCCAACTTAGCCTAATCTTGCCCTTTATAATAGCCCCTTCCGGAGAAAAAATAGGAAACGCCTCACGAAAAAACTGTAAAAAAAAATATATTTATTTTATTTCAACCAATAATAATGACATAATTAAAAATTAAACACTTGCACGATTTTTTTTCTCCCCGTTGTGCTCCTACCGGTAGAGCTCCTGCCGGTTGTGCCATTCTGTCAATTAAAACCATATAATAAGTCAAAGAAAGTAAAAAAGGAACAAATTACATTTTCAATATACTCACAAAAATTATATCTGATCCACATTCCAAAACTGGAACACTCTAACAGACCTTGGATCACAAAGCCGATCTCTCTCAATCTATCAGGTCTAAGATCTGAAATACAAAACAAAAAGACCAATAATAGAACTCAGACATCTAATCATATCTAAATCATTCAAATCAAAGAAATATGGTAGCTCTTTCTTTGCTCCCCTTGCCAGGAGACTTCAAAACCCAATTCTTAAAACAGTAAATACGGAAAAGGATGTCGTAAGGTGAAGGGGGATTATAATCTTTGTTAATCAAATCAACAGAAAAATTTAAACATTGAAACAGTACCTCTTCAAACCCGGAATCGGTCTAATCTTTCTTTTGTTCCTACACCAAATAACCCAAAAAATTAGTTCAAAACTTCAAATCGAATTGAGCTAAAGCATTCAAATTCAAAATAAACTCAATACGAATTAAAACATTGACAACATAATTACCTCTTAAAACCCATAATCGAATATGAGAATTCGAATTGTAAGATTTTATTTGGACTATCATACATTCCGGAATTTCATTAGTCACAATATAAGGTTATTTAAGGAACAAACATTAAAGATTACATAATATATTGCAATCTAGATTAATTACTTGCTATAAAGAATTGTGATTATGACCTAGCAGAGTATGGAAATCTATTTACATGTGGATTCTTGTAATTCACTTAGACACGGAGTATGGTATGCTTTGCGGAAAGTTAAATTCATGATCTGTAAGAAATCTGATTATAGAAAATAAGATGCTTATGACACAGACAAAACAAAACGTAAAGCCCCCAATTTAAATGAAAAATCATCCACTCTTTGGCACAGACACTTATGACACATATCTAAAGACAGAATTCAAAAATTAATCAAAGAAAAAATTCTGCATGATTTGGATTTCTCTGATTGTAATGTTTGTGTTGAGTGTATTAAGGGACAACTAACTAATTTAAAAAAAAAAGGGTCAATTAAGAGTCTGCAACCTTTAGAGATTGTGCATACTGATATATGTGGCCTTTCTCGTCTCAAACCATCTATAGGAATCAATACTTTATTACCTTCATAGATGACTTCTCTAGGTTTTGTTACCTGTACTTAATCTCAGAGAAATCACAAGCACTTGAAAAATTCAGAATTTTCAAAACAGAAGTCGAGAATCAATTGGAAAGAAAAATTAAGATAATGAGATCTGACAGAGGAGGTGAATATTATGGTAAGTATGATGAAACCGAACAGCACAAAGGACCTTTTACATTGTTTTTGGAGGAATGTGGGATTATTGCTCAATATCGACACTTGGAACGCCCAAGCAAAATGGTGTAGCTGAGAGAAAGAATAGAACACTTTTGAATATGGTTAGAAGTATGATGTGCACTACTGATCTTCCTAAGTTGTTATGGGGCGAGGCGTTTTCAAATAGGGTGCCTAGCAAATCTATAGAGAAAACTCCTTTTGAACTTTGGAATGACAGAAAACCTAGCTTGTCACATTTGCATGTTTGGGGAAGTAAGGCCAAGGCTAGACCATATAAACCGCAGGAGAAAAAGCTAGATTTTAAAACAGTCAATGATTTCTTCATTGGATTTCTTGAAAAATCTAAAGGTTTTAGATTTTATTGCCCCAAATATCATCTTAGAATTATTGAAACCAAGAATGCTAAGTTTCTTGAAGAGACTCAGTTGGTGGAAAAGGAGGATTTGAGTAATTTTCTTTTAGAAGAAGAAGAAGCAGTAGCTAGAACCTTGTCTCAACCACAACAAAATTCAGATATTTCAGTACCCTTGACTTCTCATGTTGGTTGTTAACACCCAGATGAAGAGTTCATATATGATCATAAACTTGGACCCACTAACATTCCAGAAGACATTCAGAACCATGATTTCCATGTGCCAGACCATCCAATACTTCAACCACAATTTCAGCCGCAGCTCATTCAGCCTTTGAGGCAGTCATAGAGAATGAGAAGATATGCAATTAGTGATGATTATGAAGTTTATTTGTAGGAGACTGGTTTTGATTTAGGAGAAGATAGTGATCCTATTACCTATAAGCAAGCTGTAGAGAGCATTAATTCAAAACAGTGGAAGAAAGCTATGGAGTCTGAGCTACAATCCATGAGTGAGAATGCAGTTTGGGAATTGATAGGGTTACCTCCTGATGTTAAGCCCATAGGTTGTAAGTGGGTGTTTAAAAAAAGAAAAATTTAGATGGAAGTGTAGAAAGACACAAAACTAGACTGGTTGCTAAGGGATTTACACAAAGAGAAAGGGTAGATTACAATGAAACTTTTTTTCCTGTGTCAACTAAGGATTCTTTTAGAATAATTATGGCTTTGATTGCTCACTATAATATGGAGTTGTATCAAATGGACATAAAAACAGCCTTCTTGAATGGTGATCTACATAAGGATATTTATATGAGACAACCTGAAGGATTTGTTGCTTATGGGATCAAAAGCTTAGTCTGCAAACTTAAGAAATCTATTTACGGATTAAAACAAGCATCTAGACGAGGGTATTTGAAGTTTTGATTTTGTGATGGCAAAGTTTGGTTTCGAAGAAAATCCCCTTGATGAATGTGTATACTTGAAGACTAGTGGGAGCAGGTTTATATTCTTGATTTTATATGTTGATGATATTCTTCTTGCCAACAGCAATTTGAATTTGCTTCATGAAACCAAGTCTTTTCTGCCTAGAAACTTTGATATGAAAAATTTGGGTGAACCTTCTTATGTTCTAGGAATAGAGATTGTTAGAGACAAAAATCGTGGTCTTTTGGGGTTGTCTCAGAGGAGTTACATTGATAAAGTGTTAAGGAGGTTCCAAATGGATAAGTGTGCTCCTGGTGATGCTCCTATGACAAAGGGAGATATGTTGCATAAAGATCAATGTCCTAGAAATAACTTGGAGCAAGAAGCCATGAAAGATAAACCTTATGCTTCACTTGTAGGGAGTCTCATGTACGCTCAAGTATGCACCCGACCGGATATAGCTTATTATGTTGGCATACTTGGTAGATTTCAGAAAAATCCGGGACATGCACATTGAATAGCTGAAAAAAAGGTCTAGCGTTATTTTCAGAAAACTAAGGATTATCAACTAGTTTATGAAAGGATAGAGGGTCAAGAGTTGGCTGTGTTTGGTTTCTCTGATGCAGATTATGTAGGCAAACAGAAAGTTAAGAAGCAAAAAAAAAATCAACTTTTGGTTTTGTATTCATGTTTGTTGGTGGTGTAATTTCTTGGAAGAGTGAAACAAGATAGAATTACTACATCTACCATGTATTCTGAGTTTGTGGCTTTGTATGAAGCAATTGTTCATGCTGTGTGGTTAAGGAACTTTATTATAGGCATGAAAGTTATAGACACAATAAACAAACCCTTGCCTATATATTGTGATAACACTGCTGTGGTGTTCTTTTCGAAGAACAATCAGAGGTCTTCAAAGTCTAAGGTTGTTGATCCCAAGTTTTTGCTTGTTAGGGAGAAGGTTAAGCTTGATGAAATCTGTGTAAAACATGTGTCTTCTGAAGATATGTTAGCTGACCCATTCACAAAACCTTGTTGCAGTTTTTCAAGAGCATGTTAAAAATATGGGTTTAGTTGAGTTTTTTGATTTTTTTTTTGAATCAGTGGGAGCTTAATATTTATGTTGAGTTTATTGTGTGATTTTTTTTGTCACAAAGAACATTTTTGTAGCTGATTCTGTTTAACCCAAAAATTTTCTAGCGGACTTGTGAGATTTCTCAAACTGTCTCTTTTCCTCGATTGTGCTTCGTGCGCTAATGTGTCATCGTCTCACGACGGAATATTTATTTGTAGGCTAGCGGCTACTGACTTCTTGATTAAGCAATTTAGACGAGGAGAGCACCAACCTCGCCTGAATGGATCCTTCTTGCCCAGTGACCTAGAACTTTCTGGTTTCATGTCTCTAACTGAGCCATAAAAATCGATACTCTACACTCCTCTTGGTATAAAGCAGAGTAATCACCTTGACAAAGTGTTGGGAACACAGGGTGTTATGTCCTTAAACCTTGAAACTTTCACTCTTTCTGGTGACAAACTTCTTGATCGCCGGTTGCAAGTTTTTGCGTCATTGAATCGCAAGAATCTCACGCTCTCCGGGTGACAACTCTATTGATCACTGGTTGCAAAAGTTTTCTAGTATAGAGAAGGATAGTTTGCTGGGACCAAAATATGTATTTGATCGAGGGATCCCTTCCAAATCGCTTTCCACTTCTTTATATAGAAGATTGTAGCCGTATTTCACTTGACGTGGAACTCTTTGATATCGATAATTAGACTCATAATACAACTTTAGGTACTCAATAGAGGTCATCCAACATTTATAGATAACTCTTGTAACAGAGTCCTAACTACTATAGGAAAAGTTAGACTAAAACAAGCCGCATGGATCAGTTTTCAACATTGTTTCCGTCAAGCCTATCCCGACCCGGATTTGTATACTTCGCTCAACCCGCGCGCTTGCCAGATTCAGCCTTCCAAGCTCAATAAAAAATATTATATTTCGGGCCCAAACAGATTCATACTGATAATAAAATTCCAGTAAGGTTTATGATTGAAATTGAGGATGTACGTACGTCTCAGCATTTATATACATATGGGTAAGGTTTATATACGTATTCTATGGTTGATGGTTTTGTTGCAGGACGAGTAAATCAAGAGCAGCTGCTGTGTCTAAATTCATATTAAGCTGTTTTTTTAACAGGGAGCAGAGAATTAGGAATCTCTTTGAGATCTTGCAGGTTTCAGTTTTGAAACACATTCAGTTTCTGAAGTTATTTTCAGAATATTAAAGAGGACCTTATATGAAGTATCAAGTAACAAATCGCTAGTGCAGACACTTCATATATTATTTTCATGTTTGTCGGGGGTTTGCATAATTATAATGCTATTTTTGTAATCTTGAAAGTGTTAGCAATACTGAGTTATCAATGTTAGTTTTGCTATGGTTTGACTACAGTGGTTATATTGTAAAAGTCTTGAGGATAGGTTCTGCAATATTATGTAATATTAAGTGATCACGAAAGAGTTTTTGTAGATCTTATATTTGTTGGTTGATGAAACTAGTATGAAAGTCCAAGTGAGAGAATGTAAGACTTTATTTGGACTATACATTCCGGAATTTCATTATTCATAATATAAGGTTATTTAAGGAACAAGAATTAAAGATTACGTAATATATTACAATCCAGATTACTTGCTATAAAGAATTCTGATTATAACCTACCAGAGTATGAAAATCTATTCACATGTGGATTATCGCAATTCACTTAGACGTGGAGTATGGTATGCTTTGCGGAGAGTTGAATTAATGATCTGCAAGGAATCTGATTATGAGTAAGATTATAAGATCATTAACTCTAAATAAAGTCAGGTCCCTGTTCTCATAATCAATAGAGCAAATTGTCTAGCCCCATTGTAGACTACATAAGAGATTAGAGAGAACAGAAGACTTGTGGCTTTCACGTATCAATGACATCATCACCAAGTTAGTAACACTTGCATAAATCTATATTGTATTTCTAGCATGTGTGTGTTTGTTTAAATCGGTTTACACGAATGTGAAGGAGGAGGCGCCGCAGAGTCTGCTGCAAGCTTGAATTGGGACTGTAGAACTTAGGTATTTATATGGACTGAAACTAGGGTTTTCCTGGGTTGGAAAATGGAAAATTCAATGAATCAGTGCATAAATAATGCTGAATCATAAAAATTATGATTGATGGAATTTCAAAGGAGAGAAACCAGAGAATTTGAAGCGATCGACTCCGAAGAGGCGCTGATATTGGGAATGAATGATGATACAAGGATCTGATGTAATCTCAGAAATTTCGGTCGGGTCGGTCGGTTTCTACCCAGTCCTAGCATTGAGCAAGAATGTCGAATTTCTTTGCGAGAAAGAAATACTACTCAACTGGTTCAGCTCCGAAAATGCTTACAAGATCTTCAACAAGCTTTACGATGACACTTTCCTCACTAACTTGTACTATGCGGATTTATGTGCTGAAGTGAACAAGAAATACAGCGTTTCGTGGAACAGGTGGCTGGAAAAGTTGAGACGTGATTACTTTTCAAACCCATGGAAGATTACTTCTTTGGTTGCAGCCTTCATCTCATATGGTTCTCACCTTATGTAGTCATCATCATCATCATCAAAGCATCTCATATGACCGGGTGAGCTTGTTTTCTGGTAGTATGTGGTCATCATCTTCATTATATGAGATGCTTATACAGTTTTAATGAAATAATTTCGATTTCAGTAGCGTATTCTCATTTCTTCCATTTCCATGCCAAAATGATCACACTGCGACCTACATTGTTAATGTAATTGGGATTGATTGGTGTCAAAGCTGAGCTCGATCGAGTTCATCAGATTGCTGTTTTTTTAAGTACTCCTGTGCTTCAGGGTTAAACTGTTACATAAGCCTGTAATTAATTGTGACGTCTGATTTTCTGTGAATTAATTAGTGCTCGGAGCATTTTGATATTCTGTTTCATTCAATTTCATACATCCGTTTCGTAAAACATCTATTAATTAAGGTATTAAAGCGATGAATGAAAATATGGGATTCATGCATGCATGAGAGATTAGGACTCGAGTAGTCTACTATAATGTCTATACATAGTCAAGAATGCATGAACTTAATTATAATATATAAATAAGAAATATACATGAATGCAGGAATATATGTATGAATGTATCTGGGACATCGAAGAGCTAGTCGAGCCATCAAGTGCGATAACTATTCAACAGTACAGGTGTGCCTAGATTTCTTTATAATTAAGCTCGATCATTTAACTATTAATTTCCTACCAATTATCAGCTTACACTACTGGAGGAGGGCATCGGGGCGACGTAGTTATATTTCTACGTCGCTCCGATTTTAGATGAGGTGACGTACTTTGGCTTTGATAAAAAGTACGTCGCTTCAAAAAATTTAGGCGACGTAAATTGAAGTATGTCGCTTGAACAAACTGAGGCGACAAGTTTTTCATTCGAAGCGACTAAACCAATATACGTCGCTTCGAATAAAATCGAGGCGACGTAGATTGAGCAATCTACGTCGCCTAGATTTTATTCGAAGCGACATATATTGGTTTAGTCGCTTCGAATAAAATCTAGGCGACGTAGATTGCTCAATCTACGTCGCCTCGTTTTTTTAAAATCTGGATCTACTCTTCTTCTTAAAGTCAACCCGTTCATAAAGGTGGTATTTTAGAAAAACAGTTTCCCCGAGCTCTGCAGCTGTTTTGGGCGATTTTGGGGAGAAATTAGAGGAAATTGAGAAAGAAGGTTGTTCTTGCCATTGATTTGATTCTTGAGTAAGGTTAGTTTGATTTGTATCTCTTTAACCCTCTTTATGACCATAATATATTAAATTAGAAGTGAAATTGAAGTTTTGGTGAAATGTTTGAAGTTGAATTGAATTTGGTGTTATGTTGTAGTTTTAGTGTTTGAATCATTGAATTGTGTTAAATCATGTTATGGGTTCATGAATAATGTTTGAAATTTGGTTAAGTTTAGTGAAATTTATTGATGATTATAAGTGAAATTGAAGTTTTGGTGAAATGTTTGAAGTTGAATTGAATTTGGTGTTATGTTATAGTTTTAGTGTGTTAAGCATTGAATTGTGATAAATCATGTTATGGGTTCATGATTAATGTTTGAAATTTGGTTAAATTTAGTGAAATTAATTGATGATTAGAGTAGATTATGTGTATTCGAGCCTTAATTAGTAGTGTTATTAGTGTTAATCATGATTTCGAGCATATGACTATATATAATTGTGGTGTTTATCAACTTAGAACTCCCGTTTGAGAATCAATAACTCATCTAGTTGATCGAGTTGAGTTGTTGATTCTCGAATTGTCCCATTTTTGGACACTTTAGGTGAACATGACTTTGTTGATCCTTTTGCTATTCATGTGATTTCAGTTACAGTTTTGGGATATGGTTTCGACAGTGTCTCCTTTAAATGTTCCCCGAGTGCAAATTAGGTTGTTTAGATATGTGTGCACTCGGGGAACTGTAGGGAGATGCTGCCGAAATTTCCCTAAACTGGAGCTGAAACGCATGGGTGCAAAAGCGTTGACAAATGTCGTGTTCCCCTGAAGGGGATAGGACCCAACCCGGAGGCATAAGGCGAAGAAGTGTGGGGTTTTGGTTGAATCGCAACTGTGGCGTGGTAACTTTGTTCATATTGATTGTTTATGTTGACAGGAAACATGGACGGACTCCCAGACAAAACTTGGATGACATATCATCGTGCTGATCCAAGGTACATCAACGGCATATTCGAGTTCATGAATTTTTCCCGGCTACATAGTAACGGAGCCGATTATTACTTCTGCCCGTGCAAACGTTTTAAGAACGGTCCGTTCAAGGTTACTATGGATGTCATGTATCATCACTTATCACACAGTGGTTTGAGTCCTACTTATACAGTCTGGCACCTTCACGGGGAAGTTTCCGGTGAACCGGCAATGCTCAGTCAACGAAGACAGTGGCTTCAAGATAGAGTCGGTCCTTCTAGTGGTGCCGGTCCTTCAATGAACCCGCAGTTGGAGATTCTACATGATGCATATCCATATTATCCTGGATACCATGGAGATGCACCCCAACAATTAGTGGAACATAATTCGGGCATGAACTTCAATGACATGGTAGACGATGATTATGAAAAGTACGATAGATTATTGAAGGAGTCACAGACCCCATTATACGAAGGCAGTGAGGAAACTGTTTTGAGTGCCATATTAGATGCAATGGAAATGAAAAATGAAAATGGATGGTCGGACACAAGTGTTGACTCTTTATGTATTTACATTAATAAACTTCTTCCTAAAGGGCACACATTCCCCTGTTCATACTCGAGAATAAAAAAAATCTTGAGTGATCTTTCACTGGGTTACGAAAGAATTGATGCGTGTGAGTTTAACTGTGTGTTGTTCAGGGGGGCGCTTGTAAACGAGAGGATTTGTCCAGTGTGTTATTCTGAAAGATATAAGCCATATACGAATAATATTCCCAAAAAAATAATTCGTAACTTCCCTCTAACACCAAGGTTGAAGCGCTTGTTTATGTCCCCACACACTGCCAAGCATATGCGATGGCTGGGGGAGCGGATATGCGTGGCTGGTAGCCTCAGCCACCCAGCTGACGGAGAAGCGTTTCAACATTTTGACAGAACTTTTCCATGTTTTGCACGGGATTGCAGGAATGTGCGCCTTGGAGTAGCAACAGACGGTTTCAATCCATTCGGAACAATGGGAACTTTGCATAGTACATGGCCCGTTGTTGTGATGCCGTACAATCTACCACCATCAATGTGCATGAAGAAGGAATATAACATGTTATCAGTGTTGATTCCAGGCCCTAAATCTCCCGGAAAGTGCCTTAGTGTACTCATTGAGCCGATGATCGAGGAGCTAATACATTTATGGGTCGTTGGAGTCCATACTTTTGATCGAGTAGACAATGAGGTATTCTTGATGAAGGCAGCGGTAATGTGGACTATTAGCGACTTTCCAGGTTTAGGGATGCTTGCGGGGTCAACTGTGAAAGGGTACAAGGCATGTCCAATCTGTCTATATGAGCTAACTTCAGAGCATATATGTGGGAGGATAGTTTATGAAGGTCATCGAAAATGGCTCCACCAGGATCACCCTTGGAGATTGAGCAAGGCATTTAACGGGAAGGAGGAGTTTGACGGAAGACCCTATCGTAAGAGTGGAGATGAAATTTTGGAGGACGTTAGGTCAAACGTTTACCCTATTCTTAGCCAACATGAAGACTTGAAGGTGTCGTACAATCCCAATAACAGACAGTGCTGGACTCACGAAAGCATATTTTGGAAGCTGCCGTATTGGTCATCATTGAAGATCAGACATTGCCTAGATGTCATGCACATTGAAAAAAATGTGTGTGACAACATCCTTGGAACCATTTTTTCGATTGAATCGAAGTTTAAGGATGGTCCAAAAGCTCGCGCTGCTTTGAAGAAGAGGAATGTGCGAAAAAACCAGTGGCAAAGAGCGGGTGACTTGGCTACGGGAAAAGTTCCTCATGCACCCTTTTTAGTTAAAAAGGATGATCTAGAAGATGTGTTCCAGTGGTTCAGGGATGTTAAGTATCTTCTTGGTTATGCAGGTAGTTTGAGAAGTAAGGTGAAAATAAGTTCCCCGTCACAGTTTTATGGATTGAAGACGCATGATTGCCATGTCTTGCTTCAACGTCTTCTTCATGTGGTTATAAGAGGGTTCCTGCCAGAAAACGTTGTCAAGCCATTGATAGCACTGTCAAATTGGTTTCGTCAACTATGCAGTAGGGAGCTTAAGAAAGAGGTTGTGCGTGACATGGAAACTGAGATAGTGATGATTCTCTGCAATTTGGAGCTCATATTTCCTCCACATTTTTTTACATCTATGGTTCATCTCATGGTTCATCTGCCCGAACAAGTATTCCTTACAGGTCCAGTACACTATACATGGATGTATCCAATTGAAAGGTAAAATTTTTTGTTATTGCTAATATTATGTTCGTTGTGTAATAAGTCGGCAATTAGGAAAATATTGTACTAATCTTGAGTGGTGTTTTTGCAGGCAATTAGGAAAATATAAAAAGTCAATGAGGAATACACGTTACCCGGAAGGTAGTATTGCTGAACAGTACCTCGTACATGAGTCGGTGACGTATTGTAAGGCTTATCTCAGACGGATGGACAACGAAGATATCGACACTTCCATATCTGGGTGGAATGTCAGCTGTGTTTCACTCTTAGTAAGACCAGATATTATCGAGACTCGTCGTCAGTTCAGGTTGATTGAGTCAGAGACTGCTGAGGCTCACTGGTAAGTCTTGGTGGAAACAGACGAAGTCAAACCTTACCTAGAAAAACATCTTAGAAGGTTCGAGGCTAAAAATGGTGAAGATTTCGACGAGCTTCGTCGGAAGAGGAGTTTTCTTCGATGGTTCTTAACATGGGTACATATGCTTATTAATTCTTGTAAGGTTCTTTGAGGGTTTATAACACTTATAACTAACTTGTTCATAACACATCAATCTCTCAGGTGTCCCTTAAAGAAAAAAACTCGGACCCGAGCTTGGTTGCAGGAATAAAGTCATTAGCTCAAGGACCTCAGCAATGTCGGGTTTATAAGTCGTGTTATGTGAACGGTGTCAAGTTCACATCGTTTGATAGAGATCAAAGAACCGTGACTCAAAACAGCGGTGTCATGATAGACATAGGTTCATCCAAGTTCTACGGCCATGTTAACTACGTGGTCGAAGTATTATATGCAGGCCGTATGCCAGTGGTGTTGTTTAAGTGCACATGGCACAACTCCGAGGACCCTGAAAATCTTGAGACCCTTATAAAAGATCATGGACTGATATCAGTGAATACAAACAACAGTTATTATGAGGATTCACCCTTCATAATTGCAACCAAAGTAAAACAGGTATTCTACATAGACGATCCAAAGGCTGGTGGTACTTGGAAGGTAGTACAAGAAATGTCGCACCGCAATGTCTACAGCGCCGAAGTACTGGCCATAGATGAAAACATATCGCGTACAGGAGATCATATATTCGAGCCTTACCAAGAGGACACTCCCACGGTGATACAATTTTACCCAAATTTTCAACTACTTTTGGACGAAGAAGGAGACGAGGACGAGGACGAGGACGAGGAGGACGACGAGGACGAGGACGAAGACGAGGACGAGGACGAGGACGAGGACGAGGACGAAGACGAGGACGAGGACGAGGACGAAGACGAAGACGAAGACGAATACAAAGACGAGGACTAAACTAATATTATTATGAATTTGAAACCTAATCCCTTATTTTCTTTAGAGTATAATTTATGTATTCGAGAAAATATTACTAACTTTATAATTCTAAACTTCATCGTTTCTTTCATATTCAGTTCATTACCTTTTCATAAATAAATTGAAGCGACGAAGAATTCATTCTTTGTTAGTACCTCTAATTTTAAGCGACGTATATTGATCAATCTACGTCGCCTAAGTGTATTTATTTATTTTTTGAATAAATGAAGCGACGTAGATTGATCAATCTACGTCGCCTCAACATATTTATTTTTTATTTTTTATTTTTGAATAACTAAAGCGACGTAGATTGATTAATCTACGTCGCCTCAATGTATTTATTTTAATAAAAAATAAATATAATGAAGCGACGTAGATTGATCAATCTACGTCGCCTCAACATATTTATTTTTTATTTTTTATTTTTGAATAACTGAAGCGACGTAGATTGATTAATCTACGTCGCCTCAATGTATTTATTTTAATAAAAAATAAATATAATGAAGCGACGTAGATTGATCAATCTACGTCGCCTCAACATATTTATTTTTGAATAACTGAAGTGACGTAGATTGATCAATCTACGTCGCTTCATTGTATTTAATTTATAATTAAAATAAATAGGCATTGAGGCGACGTAGATTGATCAATCTACGTCGCGTCAGTTATTCAAAAATAACAATTATTTATGAAGCGACGTAGATAGACATTATTTGTCGCTTGAAATTATACGAAGCGACAAAGTTTGATATCTTCGTCGCTTCAACATATTGAAGCGACGTAGAAAGCAATCTACGTCGCCTCGTTTCCTTTATAATTCCAGGATCACAGTGGCTTTCTTCTTCTTCTCATTTCACTTATCTCTCACAGACCCTCTGTTCGACCTCGCCCCAAACCCTAATCCCAAACCAAATCGATTGAGACCAAATCGAATCCCGTCGTCTTCCTCCACCAAACCCGAAACCAACTTCTTCCTCCCCCTCCTTCATCGTCGAATCCCGAAACCCAAAACCCCAAAACCCACCGTTTTGACCTAAAATCATCATCATCCATCTCTTCTCAAATTCTCCTCCCCAAAACCCATCGTGTCTTCCCTCATTCTTCGGAGTTACCAATATTCTTTGGCCTGTTGCTCTTGTAAACTAAACAGTGAAGCTTTCAAGTTTCAAGGAGAAGATTACATATCCACAGCAGCATAAGGTACCCTCCTTGATCTCTAAAACTTCGGAGTAGGATAAGTTAGAAGTTTATTCGATTGTCATATTCAACAAAACTGGAGCTGTTAAGATTTTTTGAGGGCTTAGTTGGATGAATACGTTATCTGCTTACTGGGAATTGTATAAGCTTTGTTTGTGTTGATGATGGGGTTGACAGGATAACTAGGACATTTCACAATTGTCTATCAACTAGAATACAACATGAATATGCCATGATTCTTCAGGAATGTTGCCACATGGGGCTGTAGTACCATTTTGTTCTGAGAATCTTACCTACATGATCAAAACAGTTTCGTGTTCTGAGATTCTTGCTTACTTTTTTCGAAGAATAATCGACTGGGAATTGATGCTTGGTGACACCGGCTTAAATTCCTTTCCCTCCTAGAATATATGGGGAGCATCTTTCAGCTTCTAAAGTTTGTAGAAAACTAGAGATCTTTGGTACAAATTGTAGATACTTTTTTAAATTATGTTTCCGAATGTGTATTGTGTTTTGTTATGATAAGGATATATTGAAAATTGAGTTTGGTTCACCGAATATGTAGTACTCTCGGGATTAAGGAGTCTATGGTTGTAATTGTGTGTACTTTACTGCCTATATGAGTTAAGTATATTTGGTACCTTCTGATAAGAAAAACTGCTTATAGAAGTTACAAATATGCTACTGTTATTGTTATGAAATTAGTTCATCAGAACTTTGATTGAGTTGTCCTGTACATAAAGCGGTAATTTATGTAGTCTCTAAGCAATCTGTAAGTATCTCTCATTCCAGATGTGCCATGTGTGAATGAATCAATATATGAGTTTGAATGCTTGATATGAGTTTGAATGCTCGTCTATATTCAGAATGCTCGTCTAATTCAGAATACTTGATATCCAAATTATGCTTTCATGATGTTTCGAAGCAGCATATCAATTGCATCAACTGTTCTGTTCAACATGTTTAGGTTAATGAATTACAAAATAATAATCCATCCCTTTTTTGTCATGGTTTGTTTTGACTAATTCAATTTTGAACTGCAAATGGTAAATAGATGTGGATGGAACTTCAATTCAGGTTCATTACTAATCTATCAATACTTGTGATTTCAGAAAGAAGAAGCATTTCGGGTCCGTGTAGCTAAAGCAAACGAAGTGAGTCTATCAATCGAGAAGGTATGGTGCGACATTCCGTGTAATCTATCAATGTGTCCATGTGTAGTTGCTGTCCATGTGTAGAAGTTGTTGTCCATGTGTAGAAGTTGCTGTCCATCTATCATTTTGATTGTTTAGTTGGAAATTGTGTTGCTAAGTGTGAATCATATTTGTGTTAGGTGATTGACAAGGTGAATTCGTTAGTCTGTTGTTGTTTGAATTAGTAGTGTGTGGACGCAGCTGGGTTTTGATAATTTCTCCAGTTACTCCTGTTTTGATTCAGTTGCATATGTTGGATGGTTAGGGAATGTTGGATGAGTTTGCATATGTTGGATAGTTATGAAATGTTTCCAATCTGTTTTGAATGTGTTTCCAATCTGATAATGATTCCGAATGTGTTTTCAATCTGTTTTCATGTAAGATATGTGTTTTGTGATGATGATGATTTCGAATGTGTTTTGTGATAATGATTCCGAACTACTTCTGTGATAATGATGATTCCGAATGTGATTGAAAATGATGATGATGATTCTGAATGTGTATTGTGTTTTGTAATGATGATTCCGAATGTGTATTGTGTTTTGTAATGAAAACATATGCGTAATGATTGTAGTATTCTCGGGATTAAGGATTAAGGGTTTGGTTAAATGAAAACATATGAATGTGATTCTTCCTCTGCGAATGCGATAAGCTATATGTGTTTTGTGATGATAACTATAGCATTATAGAAGTACAAACGAGTAAATCATCTAATTAATACATAACAGTTTAGTTTTAATAGAATGGCTCCCGGAGATACTGGATACAAGAGGAAGATAGCGGCGAAGCGGCGTCGTGAAGCGGCCGCGGCGGCAGCTGCGGAGGCGGCGGAGGCGGGGTGGCGAGCATTCAGCCGAGATGGGGCTTCCGGGTCGGGTTGCCCCACGGGACAATCGGCGACCCGTCGATTCCAGAAGCTCTCATGTTAACGCCCGCCCCTCCACTTGAGGATGTGATTCCTCAAATGGATGACAGCGATGCCACTACGGCGTCACAGCACCCTCCCGCCCTCAGCATCCGGTGCAAGAAGACCAAACTCCCCGACATGGTCGACATGGCAACCGGAGATCCGACGACGCAACAGCGCGGAGTCGTTGTCGGGACGAAGACGGAGTACCTCGTCCGCCTGAACAACAATAGGCGACTACAAGTCGCTTACTCTACGAGGCATGCGGGGCCTGCGACGAGGGAAATGAGGAGTCTGATGTGCAGAGACATCGGTAGCATCATCCGCGGAAAAGTTCCAATGCTTGCACCTAGCTTCTTGGGACTTAGCGATTTGCATCGCGATATCGTCAGTAACAGTCTTGAGGTATACTTACTGGCCTTAGCTTACTTACCTACTTGTAGTAAATGTAAATATAACTTTTACATAACGGAATTTAAATGTGTTGTGCTAGACGAACTACGACATCCCGGCGACTGATGTGGAGATGTGGAACTTCATTGATGTGACAGCGCAAACAATCTATAAGAATTGGAAGTACGATTGCCATCAACATTATCTCCACGTCAGCCAGGAGACTCCGACCGAGTTTCTCGGGAGGGAAGACCAATGGGCGTGGTTAAAAGCCCACTTCGAAGACCCTGCTTACTTGGTGAGTTTCATAAACGAACCTACAGTTTTGGTCAAACGTTTGAACAATATGCATGTTTATCTGTTCTTATTTTAAAATGATTTTTGTGTGTGTGTGGCAGCGATTGTGCGAACGCAACCGAGGAAACCGAAACAAGAACAAGGAGCAGCAGATCAACCACCATTCGGGATCCCTCGCCCTCTCGTACCGAAGCGAGGTGTTGGAGAAGGAGGGTCATAGAGTGCCCGCCGTCCAGACGTGGATTAACGTATACCAGCCGGAGAGGAATGCGGCTGAGAAAGTGGTAAGCTCAAATAGGTTCACGATACGTTATTTCAATTATTGCTCTTTTACTATATTGTAATATTATTTATTTTATCTATTTTAATTGAGCAAGCGGCAGTGAAGCGTCGACTCGATGAAGTCTTGTCACAACAAGATAGTGTTGCGGGCCCAGTTGACGGCGAAGAGGTTTCCCAACCCCAGCCTCTTCCTCTTGATACACAAATAAATATCATAGAGGAAGAGGTGGGTTCAAGGCCCGGGACCTCTATAAGAGGTAATAAATCTCTAAAACGATTCCGTCGATGCATATCTCGATTTACGTTTTGCTTTATTTTGGTTTACGATATAGTTTACTAATATTTGTTCTTGTTCGTCGTTACAGGGGTGGGGCGCGCTCTCACACGCGACCCCAAACCGAGAGGAGGGGCCCGGGTACAGGAACGCCAAATTCAAATGCAAAAGGAGATCGATGAAGCCAAAGAGGTGGCGCAGAAGGCCATAGCGGATTACAGTGCGCTCGCCCAAATTATGCAAGAAATGGAGGCCATGATGCGATCATTCCAGGCTGCGAGTCAACAACCTCAAGCTCCTCCACCACCTCCCGGCTCGTAAACTGTATCTAGGATTTGTATAAACTTGATTTGTGTAAACTTGATTTGTATAAACTTTTAACGTTTTGATTTGTGATTGAATGTGTTTTTGTGGTTGAATGCGTATCTACAATTTGAATGCGGTTTTGTGTTTGTAAATTGCAATTGGTCGTGACTTGGTACAATAATATTTAATTTTTATTTTTTTTATTTTTTAATAAATGAGGCGACGTAGATTGTTCGATCTACGTCGCCTCATTGTCTAAAAAATAAAATTTTAAATACATTGAGGCGACGTAGATCGAACAATCTACGTCGCCTCATTTATTAAAAAATAAAAAAAATAAAAATTAAATACATTGAGGCGACGTAGATTGAGCAATCTACGTCGCCTCAATTTATTCAAAAATAAAATAAAATAAATTTTAGATAAATTTAAGCGACGTAGATTGATCAATCTACGTCGCCTCAATGTATTCAAAAACAAAATAAAATAAATTTTAAATAAATTGAAGCGACGTAGATTGATCAATCTACGTCGCCTCAATGTATTCAAAAATAAAATAAAATAAATTTACGCGACGTAGATTGATCAATCTACGTCGCCTTAGTTGAAGCGACGTGATCCATCTACGTCGCTTCAATTGAAGCGACGTAACATTATTTACGTCGCGTGAAATGAAACGAAGCGACGTAGATTGTATCTACGTCGCCCAAATGGTGGCGTGATCAATCTGAAGCGACAAGACGAGGCGACGTAGTTTTGGTCACAAGAAATCGAGGCGACGTAAAATCCAGCCGAGGCGACCACCTTTCTACGTCGCCCCGATTCCTTCGTCCAGTAGTGTTAGAAAGCTCAAGTGTCTTGAGTGGTTTTCATTCCAATACCAAGTTGTCTCGTCTCAAAATGCAGATGGAGGAGTCTGACAGACTTTGAAGGCATACATGATATTGGTTACTCCTTGACAATAGATAAAACACAATAGACTGAAGATCATCAAGGAAAGAAATTAAAGATGTTGGCATCAAATACCTATCTCATAGGAAAACCAGGTTGATCATACATTACATAACATGTGTTTTCATCTAGGATAGCAATTGATGCACATATCCCTGCTGTTCTGATATCATTCTGGAAACATGTTCATAACTGATTTCTGTTGCCTAGGTTATTCTTGATTCTGTATGCACGTGATTTACAGCAGCCTAGGTCATCCTTAATTCAGAATACATGTGCTTTGTTTCATGATAGTTGACTTTACAAAATGTGTGTTTGAATTAAGGTGTCTTAAAGCTCACATGTGACTCTTAGGATTGTGTGTTGCTTTTGTGTGTTACTTTACAGTCTGGAAAGTTATATTTGCCTTCCTCAGTTTTCTTCTTCACGTGCTCACTGGTTACACTCTTTACCATTTCTGGTATAAGGTTTGGAAAGGCTTTTTCCCTCCTAAAACTCTTTTTGCCCAAAATGGAAAAACTGATGTTGACATTACATTTTGCCTCTAAGCATGCTGCTATTTTGTAAACTGTGTTCAAAGTGTTTTGTCAAATCTGGGACAGTTTTAGGTCTGCCATAGGGTGACTCTATAGTTGGTTTTTCACGTGCTTTCTTGCTGCTTTTGACCTCTGTCTTACCGTGCCTACTTGTTGCTGTATTGCATTGTCTATATAAGGAGTCTAAGGCTGTTTTGATTGTTGGTTGGTTGAGGTGAAATATTTTCTGGGTAGGTATTCTTTTAGGGTCACTTTTAGAGAGCACAAAACTATGTAGTTTCTCTTCTCTCTTCTCTTCCCCCTCTGTGTCTTTTGGTTGCTCTTTACTGTGCATAATAGACATGGATTCACAAACATAAAAATTGTTTTCAAAACTCATATGCATCATTGCATAGTGCATTCCATTGAGATATGTATGGAGATGCCCAACCCAAAGAAGTAGATCAAGAAGATTTAACTTGAGAGTAGTTAAGATCTGAGTTAATGCTTCTGAATATTTTTCAAGGTGTAAACACATAGATCAAGTAGTGTAGCTCTGTTATAACTGGTAGTCAGACTAGTTAGAATAGCATGCGGGTTATGTATCCCCAGAATACGAGAGACTTGTAATTGTGTGTGTTACTTGATAGTGGAAAGGTTTGTCCCTCAAGAGTTAGGGGCATGCAGTTTTAATCTTAGTTGTAGGATTTCTGCGTTAACAAAAACATCTTGTGTTATTCTTTACTTCTTGTCTTTATATTTTAACACTCGTATCCTGTATTTCGAACATGTGTTTTATCGAGCAAGTGGAGATACAATTCAAGTTTGCTATGCTCAAAGGTCTTGGGTTCGATAAAGATTTTGTTTCGAGTCTAGACAATTCAGCTGCCTTTGTTAACATTGTTGATCATGTACTCTTACATCACATTGGCCCCATAAACCACTTCGTCCTTTGTTATAAGGATCCTGTAGCCACTAGTCACATTGATCGATGGATTCTTCATGTTTCCAGAAACTCCATCAAAGCGTTTGTCCTTCATTTTTGTGGAGAGAGTCACTACAAAGTTCCTTCATCCCTGTTTTCCTGTCATCAATCTTTCGTATTTATACTTCAGTGTAATCTGAAACCACCTCTCACATTCAAAGGCTTCAGGAGTTTGAAATACATTGACCTTCGTTCTGTTAGTCTGGACCAACATGTCTTTGAAGATCTGGTTTCTTGCTCTCCTTTGCTTGAATCATTGACTTTTTTGGACGTGAAAGGCGCCTGTTTTAAGATCAATGCACCAAAGGTTCGGTTCCTTAAGTTACGTGGTCAATTTGAAGATGTTTTTCTTGAGAATACCTCTAATCTTACTCATGTCACCATTGATCCGGACGACATTGATGTCAGTCGTTTGCTGATCAGCGGTCTTGGCAGTTCTAGTAGATTGGTTCAGTTGTTTGCTCACCTGCCTCAAATTCAAAGTCTCGCAATAAAAGAAAACTTTTTACCGGTAATTCGTTTGATTCATTAGGTTTCATGTATAATGTTTTCATTTGATCGTTTCTAGTATGCGCATATTCAATTAGTTGTCCGTGTTTCCGGTTCATTTATTTCTTCTACAGCATCTATCTTTTGGTTCCGCCCCAAGTGAGCTGCCGAATCCATGTCTGCACCTCAAGTTCCTTTTCATCAATATTTGTTTTTTTAGTAATGAAGAGATTCTCGCAGCTCTGTGCCTTCTGAGAAGCTCCCCTGTACTACAGGAACTTGAAGTTGAGGTTAGTTTTGCTATGGTGATATATATACATCCTTTGTTGGATTTAAACTTGTCAAGGTTGTGTGTTTAATTTGATTACAATGAAAGAATTCAAAACTGGCGCAGGGAGGAGAGAGAAAATGAAAAACAAAATATAAATTAATTTATAAATTACAGTTATAACCCTCAGTTATTTTATTGCATCAAACATAAAAGGGTATAATTGAAAGAATTGGTGAATATGGGATGCAAATTGGCTTTACTTAAAAATGGTAAGTATAGATATCGATCTTTGCAAATAACATAAGAAGCTTATAGACCTTTGATCTGCATGTAGGCATTCACACGGGATGAAAAAGATAGAAGAAGAGAAATGACCTCTTGGTTTGATGACCATCGGAGTGATCGCGATCATTTGCCCAACTTGCATCGTGTGAAGATAACTGACATCTCAGGTGGCACAGCTGAAAATAGATTTGATCAGATTTTTGCTTTTATGTTCGCCAATGCTCAAGTCGATGACTGTTAAGCCTACTAATGCAAAGAAGAGTTGTTCTCAAATTCTGAAAAAATTGGTTCGATTCAAGCATGCCTCGGCAGTTGCAGAGATAATCTACTTGGATCCATGAATCATCAGTGTACTTCAGACCTTTCGGCATGTTTACAAGGCACAATTCCTTTTCTGATAGTTTTTCTGTATTTTGTTTTTTAAATCGTGCTCGCTAGAATGTAGTCAACTAGTCATTCATCATATGAGATGCTTTAAGTGAAAACCTTTTCGATTTCAGAAGCCGTTTCTCGTTTCTTTCTTTTCTCAGAAAGAGAGACTCACTACTAGATAAGGGACAAAAGAAAGCAACCAGGCATTATGTAATGGTGTTATGATCTGAATCTCTGAAGGCTTGTCATACAAACAAAGAATTGATACACCAATACCAATACCAAGGAACTGAGTTTCCTAGACAAAATAAATGGATGAAATATACCGAGGTTAAGTTACTGTCATCATTTATCTGGATCTAATGCCACTTCAGTTGAAACTTTAGTATGATGATCAGCCAAATCTTTGTTTGGCCGTGCCTGGCGTTGGCAACAAATAATTAACAAGTATAGCATTGCAAGTTATACTTTTGTCCTTAAGCATGGCATTTCAGATACTCAGATAGTCTATGTTCATCTACAGGGTTTGGACAAGTACTACAAACAAGAAGCATTTTTGACAAGAGCATCATCTTCATCGCCCAAAGAGTACTAACAAAATGCAAACTCTACAGAAGTGAACCGGAACTATATGTACCACTTATTCTAGCTTCTCGGGTTTACTCAGTCATGGAAAATCGTATAGAAATTAGTCCATGTTCATGAACATCATTGCCTTCGAACAATGCGATCACAAACGCTCAAATAAAGTAACATCTCATGCTTTCGTGATGGCCAGCCTCTTTGCTTCGAGCAAGGACATGAAGCTTCTTAGTGAGAAGGAAATAACTGCATTCTGGTTGAGCAATCAAGATGCTTCTCGGTTCTTCAACAAGATTCAAAATGGCATCGTATTCCGAAAGTTCTACGGAGGTTTCTGCGATGAAGTGAATAAGTATTACAAGGTCAGGTGGAACAAGTGGCTAAAGAGACTGAAGCGCGATTACTTGTCAAACCCTTGGAAAGGAACTTCTTTGGTTGCAGCCTTCATCCTTTTGGTTCTGACCCTGTTGCAGACATCATTTACCATGTTGCAATACTATTATCATAATAGTTAATAATAACAGAGTAAACAATACCTCTCACTAACTATAGATCAACTCTTAAAGACTCATTCATTCTCAAAATCAAAGCTTAATTAATACACCTACATCAAACCAACCATATGATATACAAGGTTAACAGGCTAGAATCGAAGAGAACAAAATTCATTAAAAGGTATTCTAGGCCCACGACATCAAAATTTTAAATTGTCTGCTTGCCAAAACACAGTTCTTCAGATAATGAAAATGGTGTAACAGTACTTGGGGCATGCAATCGCACAATACTTCTATGCCTCGGTAATGGGGTACTCAAAGACAACATCTTTCCCTGAAAGCTTCCGGTAAACAGCAGAAAAGCTCTCCAACTTGTACTCAGTATTGTTTCGCTCCTTTGGGTCAAGGAACACCTGCTCAACATAAAATAGCAACGAAGATAAATATCAAACCAAACATACAAAGACAATATTTGCTCTTACATGGACTCTCATTTGTAACAGGGGAATCAAAACAATATTTATATACAGTATGGAGTTCAGCTATTGTGTAACTGGGATCAGAAGCTCTATATTCATAACGATATCTTCATTATCTTGCTAGGATAGAACAGAATACCTTCATTATCTTGGAACCATCAAGACGATATCTGATCCGCTTCCCAACAATCTCAGCTGGCAAAACAACATCCTCCAATACTGCCTCATGAACAGCCGTAAGGGTGCGAGTCCGGGGACGTTGAGCTGCAGAGCCTTTCTTTGGAGGCCTCACAATCCTACGGGTGGCAATCACAATCACATCCTGCCACATGATATCCAAAAACCAAATAAACATCACATAATAAAGCATTTACAATTACCGATGATCAATTACACATGACAAAAGTAATAGAAATAGAACCTACACAAGCTCAGGTAAACAAATAAACAAAGTCTCCCTGAAAGTTACAAGACGTAATGTGTATATTATGCAGAAAAACAGAGTTCATATTATCCAATATTCTCTAAGAAACCTAAAGACAAAGTCAGTAATCACCTTTCCACTGAACTTCTTCTCAAGCTCCCTCACAAGCCTCACATGGATCTTGCGGTAAGCCTTCCTCAATCTGTAAGGAACATGGATAACAACAGCCTTGCGGCCTCCAGTAACATCAACTAAACTGCAATCAGATAGGAAAAAAATTAGTCATACAGAACACAACAGTTTACATTTAAATGACACAAATCCAATGAACAATTCTTACGCTGCAGAGTTAATGTACAAGTCTTTCAAGTCACTCTTCAGCTCCTGGTTGGTGTTCTCCAAATCAAAGATTGCCTACATCCACAACACACAAATTCATCAAGTAAAAACATAGTTTACCAATAGTTCAATCATTCAATAACAAAATAGAAACATTCAAAAGAGCTTTACCTGCGCGACAGTCTCCTCGAACTCGGTAGGTTCAGCATCCTTATCCTTGTGGATCTTCTTCCTTGAAGTGTACATGGTAAAAAAATCTGACCACTGAATCATGTAACATATAAGCATTCAAGCTAAACCACATCAATCGATTTGATTAACACAATGAGTAGTATAAATATTACAGCTTTTCGATTAGGGTAGTACGAGTGCGATTTCAATAGCTAAACAGTGAAATAGATTGGACTAAATTACAGACACAATATAAACAAGCTTCATAGTAATCGATGAACTTTCAAAAAGTACAAAATTTAGAGATAAAAAGCAGAACTGGTAGAGATTGTTAAGAGGTTAGACTAAGAATACGAAAATGGGGGGAGAGATTTTTACCTGAAGTTCTGAATAGAGGAGTGGAGGCTCAAAGAGAGAGTGAAAGCCCGAAACTTTAGGCTGCGGCAAACAAGAGAAAAACCCTAGCTAATGAAACAAGGTATTCATGGGGACGACTGAGAATGGCTTTTGATTGTTGGATTCAACGGCTCAGATTAGCTGGGCTGTTTGTGGAATATTGTATGTTGGGCCATCGTGAAATAAGAGTGTAAAGCCCAAGAAGAGGACAGAATCCAAAGGCCCAATTAGAGGCCTATGACATGAGTTTTTTAACTAACGATTTAAAGTGGATTTCAGCCTTTCAGGTAAGAAAATTTGAATATACCATTACCACGTCATTATTAGTAGCTAGTAATTCCGGAAAATGCATTATTACTAGCTGGAGAGATCAACCAACCATGTGAAGAGAAAGAGCACAACCCTGTAATGCTAAAGAAAGAGATCAACCCTAGTGATGACTTCGTGAATTCTTAGTGTGCGGCCGAGTTTTCTAGCGATGCTAGGCTTTGGGAGGAGAGGGACTCCTTGTTTGTCTGGTGTTGCTGTGTTGTTGTGTTGCGAAAAGAAAATATGGAGATTTTGTTGTGGAATATAAGAGGCACAAAGAATGTGGCGAAGCTCATTGTTTTGTGATCCATTGTGTACGAGAAAAAACTATCCATCGTCTTCCTGTTGGAGACGAGAATGGATAGCACAAGGAGATGTAATTCTTGGAAGAAAATTTTAGGGTTTGATGAATATTATATGGTGCCATGCTCTATTAGAGAAGGGGGAGACCTTAGAGGCTGTTTTGGTTAAGGGAGATTGACCTACAATTGAGGGATCACAACCCGAGCTTTATCGATGCAGACATTAGAGTCAAGACCGAAATTGGAGATTGGATACGTTTCACTGGCTTATATGGAGAACCTCAAGTGCGGCATAGATTGAAGACATAGGAGCTACTGAGAACCCTAAAGGCCCATGATGCTTCAAATGAGTGAATAGTAGTGGGAGACATTAACGAGATTCTACGCTCAACGGAGAAATCAGAGGGTGAAACTAGGGCGTCATGGAAGATGAACATTTCACGAATTGCTTGAATGAATGCGAGTTAGAGGATCTCGGCTATACTGGGCCAAACTTCACATGGCACAATAGTATCACGCAGATTCGGTTGGATCGTGCCTTGGCCACAAGGGAATGGAGAAAATAATATTCCAGGCCTTTTTTACCAGAAAGATGAGTGGCAGGAAACACCAGATGGTGTGGAGTCGATTTTGGTGGACTACTATACCAATTTGTTTACTTCAGCTAGGATCTCTGAAGACCATATTGAGAAGGTGACGACCTTTGTGAAGCCAATAGTGACGGAGGAGATGACATGCCCCTTGCTCCTTCCATACACTAAGGATGAGATCCAGATTGCCTTATTTCAAATGCACCCCCTGAAAGCTCCAGGCCCGAATGGTGTGCAACCTTTATTCTTTCAAAAATATTAGGATATTATTAGCCGAGATGTTACACTTGATGTTCGGGATATTCTTCAATCTGAACAGATCCTTTCGGCTATGAACTTTACAAATATTCGGCTTATCCCGAAGGTGCAGCATCCTAAAAGGATCACGGAGTATAGGTTGATTGCTCTATAGAATGTGTATCGAATTGCTGCAAAGGTGCTCGCAAACAGGTTAAAACCTCTACTGAAATATATTATTGATCATTGTCAAAGTGATTTTATCCCATACAAATTGATCACGGATAACAAGTTAATTACAAATGAGGTTGCGCATCACTTATGGACGAAACAGAGTGGGCAAAAATTTCAAATGGCGCTGAAGCTGGTTGTTAGTAAGACCTATGATAGAATGGAATGAAAGTACTTGGAGTTGGTGATGAGAAAGTTAGGATTCCTAGAAGCTTGGATTGGAAATGAAATGGCTTATGTCACTTCGGTACGGTGTGCCTTTTAACTGAATGTTTCTCCATAGGGGTATGTCACGCCAAGTAGGGGACTTAGAAAAGGTGATTCACTCTCTCCTTATTTGTTTATATTATGTACCAAATGCCTTTCATCCTTCCTACACCGTACCCAACAAAACAGGTCATTGACAGGTATCAAAGTTTGTCCGAAAGCACATAGATTATCTCACTTACTCTTTGCAGATGAGAGTTTGATCTTCTCCCAAGCTAGCCCGCAGGCTTGGAACGATGTTAAAGACATCTTAAAGGTGTATGAGACTTCTTCCGGACAATCTATTAACTTCTCAGAGAACAGTGTATGCTTCAATCAATATCTACAGTTGGATGCGCAAGAGGAGCTGGATGCGCAAGAAGAGCTGGCTGCCTTGCTAGGTAGGACTCGGGTTGACTATCATGAACAATATTTGGGGCTGCCTACTGATACACGCTTTTACTAAGTACTAAATAAACACTTAACACTCAACAAAAACGCATAAGCAATTAAAACCCTTTGTTGTAGATGTAGTATTGGTAAATAGGGTATCGTTCTTAACCGGGGATTGATGGTACTAAGCATGACAACGTTTGTAAACAGAAAATAAAAGGTATGGGGGGTTTGAAAGTTGGTTTATCTAATCTACGAAATTAAAAGACAAAAGATGGCAAGTAAACACACATAGAAATCCTAAGTTCTAATATGTTTCACTCGTAGACAAGTAGAAACAATTAAAGAACATAAAATCCTAAACATGCTCACTATACCGAAAATAAAAGGTTTATATACGTATATACAATGATCAACTCATTCCATACACCACGTCTTACTCACCTAGTCATGTTATATGCAACCTATTAATATCTAAATCTTTAACCAAGTTAACATGTATGATCTTCATTAGTGCTCGGGAATTTGCCCTACGACACGTACCAACTTGACAAGGAATTTGCCTTCGCCTCAATTGATTCATTAAGTTCGACATGCTTGAATAAATTCTAAGATAAGAGTAAGTCACGAAAATAACACAAAGATGACAGGGAAGTGAACCGAAACAAACTTTATTTCAACTACAATATCAAAAGTCTACAAGAATGAAAATAGAAGGGATCGAAATACACTTTGCTCGGGAATTTGTCCTACGTCAAGGATGTAACCCGGCCTTCTAGGAGATGGAGAGCCTCTAAAGGAATTTGTCTTCTAGTCGACTCGGTGGAGGAGTTCTTGATGAATGGAGGGGCGGCTTCTTGTAGGAATTTTGCTAAAGTGGTGGAGATGAGTGTTTGGCAGAGCTTTTGGTATCTTGAATGAGTGATCCGAATGAATGAGTCCAGCTCCCCTTTATATAGGAGAAGAGTAGGGTTTTTCCTACCAAAACAAGACTTTCCTTATGTACCCGGGTAAATCTGACAGTCTGTATTCAAACGCGTTTTCCCGGAGTTTTAGATCTTGGAAAATTATGATTCTTGTTTCATTGGAAATCTTATTCAAAGGGCTATAAAATCCATATAAGGAACGCCATATTTGAAATTTAATTGGATTTACTACGGATTTTAGAAGTTAAGTGACCTGGCTGCCCTGTTTTCTTCTTCTTCAAGGAAAATGAAATCTTCATATCTTCAAATCTTGCCTTCCTTATTCCCTAATAATTCTTGGCCGAATCTATCATATTCTTGCACATATTTTTTCCCTCAAATCAGGTCTGAAAATTCATATAATATCTCCCAAAATTCGTCAATTATATGCTCCATATATTCCGCCATATTTGCTCTTTCCTGGGTCGCGCAGGAGAAATGTCTTCATCTTCTTGTCCACCATTTTGGTATCCATTTGCATTTGGCATTTGGTTTCCAATTCTTGACACCATATGAGAATGCATTTTAGTAACCATTTGAAGACCATTCCTCGGACCATTTCTTCTCCGGAATTGAGAATTTTTCTCCTTAGCCCGCTTTTAGCTCCAAATCGCCTCATTTATTATTTTCTCCTTTATTTCTACCTAAAAGCATAAAGTAAGTTAGAAACATATTTACTAAGAATAAAACAAATTTAAATGTAGAGAGAATTGTGTTAAGAATCAAGTATGGAATGCGTTGATCACCTACACAAGTGGGGGCTAGTAAGAAGATCACCTTTGCTTATATAAAGGATAGGCTTCGGGATAGGCTAAAGGGCTGGAAAGGTTCGTTGCTAAGCAGGGCAGGCCTTTCTAATAAAGGTAGTGGCTCAAGCACTACCTAGTTATTCCATGAGTTATTTCTTTATTCCTAAAACAACAGAAACTACAAAAAATATGTGTCAACTTCTTTTGTGGTGATACTACAGACCAACGTCTCATTCATTGGTGTACATGGAATGTCATGTGCAAAACGAAGGAGATGGGATGGCTTGAATTCCGAAATCTATATGGTTTTAACATTTCTTTGTTTGCCAAGAAGGTTTGGGGGATATTTCAGAACCCGGAGTCTTTGGTTGCATAGGTGTGTAAGGCACGGTACTTTGCAGAACGGAGTATGTGGAACGCAAAGGTAGACGAGTCTCCGTCATATACTTGGAGGAGCTTTGTGAAAGCAAGGAGGTGTTGGAGAGAGGTTCCCGCTGGCAAGTGGGGTCGGGCACGCAGGTTCAGATTTAGCAGGACAAGTGGATTCCTCGACTACCTTTCACTTTGGGGACACTCAGATTCCTTATTGCATTGGATCGAGTAGCTCAGTTGATTACGCCTCAGAGAAGTTGGGGCCAAGCAGCTTTGTAGAGATATTTATCTCCTGAGGATGTATCTATTGTAATGACTATTCCTCTGAGTCATGGTACATGACAGAATAGGATTGTATGACATTATACGTCCAGAGGGGAGTACACTATCAGAAGTGCTTACAGAGTGGCCCGAGATCAAATGGTCCTACCACAACAGGTGACACCTGATCAGTGTGGGGATAACAGAGTGGATGTAGACGGAGTGTGTATGATGTGTGAAAAGAAGAGGGAGACATAGCTACACTTATTCCGGGACTGTCCTCAGGTGCAACCTATTATGACTCCCCTACTTGTAGGTAGTAGGCAGAACACTGCTTCTTTTATGGACTAGATGGTGGCATGTTCAGTAGGTTTCCCTAGAGATACATTTACTTTGTTGGTTGTGATGATGTGGTTTATCTGGAATGGCTGAAATGACAAACTGTGGAATAACAAACAGTTTGATCCCCAGACTCACCAAGTGTTGGCAGGGGTTTGGCATGATCGATATGTGGTTTTGCACAAGGCTGCAGACTGCCCGGCTAAAGTTATTCAGACATGGTCAAGGCCTCCTTTGGGTCAGTATTGTGTCTGCATTGATGGAATCTTCGATTCCTCTACACATAGAGGTGGTATATGCATGTTTGTTCGTGATTGGGATGAGAGATTTGTGTGGGCAGCAGCTAGCCGTATTACTGGAGTGTACTCGGCTCTTGTAGTTGAGATCGAGGCTGTCTGGAGAGCGATGCAGATTGTCAGCCAAATGGGATATAGCCCAGCTCAGATTAGCTCTGATAGTCTTATTGTCGTCATAGCGATGGGGTATCCCATGACGGTATATAGGCCAATAAAACATTGATAGTACTGCTTTACATTAATAAAACTTCTATCTTCACCTCAAAAAAAATGTGAAGACAATTGTGTATAGGCCTGATTGATCTTTTAAATCAATGTTGTGTGACTAGTCAGACCGACTTTGCAGTTGTACAATGTGATGGAGTCTTGGACCAATGCAAGTCGAGTCGAAATCAAATTCATACAGTCTCTCTTGCTTATGATCATGACGACTTTCTCATGCCCGGTTAATCCTTTATCATTTTGCTGAAAAGTTTTGTGCTACAATAATTGATGGCTATGTGTTGATACAAACCGTCCATACATGAAAAATCTATTTACAGAATATATATATATATATATATATATATGTAGGCGGGGCTTTTCAAATGCGGACGTCCGCACGTACTGTTCACCGTGCGGATTTGACTTTTCCGGCCACTTCCCGGCCTAATTTGGGTAAACTTCCTTCTAGACATATGTACATACACCTGTGTAGATCATTTGTCTAGAAGAAACTTTTGGCTAATTCGATCTCTAAGGCCCTCAAAATCGCGTTTCAAAAAAACTGGACATAAATCGGACCGGTTTATGTTCAGTTTTTTTGAAACGCGATTTTTAGGGCCTTAGAGATCGAATTAGCCAAAAGTTTCTTCTAGACAAATGATCTACACAGGTGTATTTACATATGTCTAGAAGGAAGTTTACCCAAATTCGGCCGGGAAGTGGCCGGAAAAGCCAAATCCGTACGTACTGTTCACCGTGCGGACGTCCGCACCTGAGACGGACTGTATATGTAGGATTGATTAGTCATAATATATTGGTGATAGAGGGGTAGGAACCTCTAGCTCTTTTATATGGAGCACATGCTAGATTTGCATCAGTCTTTGTCTTTATAATAGATACGTCTCTGCATATGTAATATGCAAAGTTCACACTGATGTAATGTGGCTGACAAATTTAAACAAGTTTGAAATGTATGCATTTCTTTCTGATAGCTAGATGGCAACTCTCCTTTTTTTCCTCCTATTTTAATTTCAACTGCAGTCATTTTATAATTATTTTCATACAGTTCTGGTGGACTCCGTGGATCCACTAGACTACAAGTAGATCTAGCTTGCTTTCTATAATTGACTATTCCAGTCAAGAACTTCTTCTTCACCATCCCACTAAACGGGCAAGAAAGATATTCGGATGCTGATAAACATGAAACATCTTATAAGACTTGGACATATTCAAAGCAATTACTGTATGTATCATGAAAATTTGATTCGGATATGAACTGTGAATGATGTGGCTATTCCAAGTTTCCATTGTGCGCTCTTGACTCTCATCAGAAGTATAATGCTATCTAGCTTTTGAACAAGACCAATGGAAGAAGAAAAAAAAGATGCACATTTATAATAGAGGAATCTGTTAAACATAGATAAAAGTTTAATCCAACAACTTACACTATTTTGTGTAAAAGTTGTGGAAAAAAAAACTGTTCACTGGATGAATTATCTAGGAACTAATATATACTAGAAATCTATCAGTTTGATCCGCGAGGTTATCTGGAAAAAAAAGTCCCCCTCAGTCTAGAATTAGAGCTAATTGGAATTCAGTGGAGAGACTCGTGTTGCAGCACTATTATAGTGCTAACACCTTTGCAACAATTCATCCATGCTCCATATGCTACATGAAAAATCAGTGTCAAGCCAGTTGGTTTCACTTTCTGGCACATAGCAATTATCAGCAGCAGCAGCAGAATTCCCCAAGTTGAAGACTTCCATGTTATTCATTACACTATGATCATTAGTGTTCTGCATGGCTCCACCAGAAAAAGTGGAAGGGTCGTAATCTGAGAAATGATAGGTACTATTAGACTTATCCATTGGTAGCTCTGAAGGCCAAGTGCATGAACTTGATTCTGTGATCTGGTTTTTGATATCCAAACCGTATGTGAAGCCATTCATATCAACAGCACCTTGCTCAGTAAACTGTGGTGGTGGTGGTGGTGCTGATGTTGTTGGTATTGAATGTTGATGAGAAACAGCTAATTGGTTTTGGCCTTCTATCTTCTGCAGCAATCTTGGCATCCAAAAGCACTTGATAATATTCTGAAACTCTGTGCTGCTGGTATCAATTTTGAGATGCCTTGCTTGTTTCTGCACTCTTGTTCTCCAGTAGTTCTTGATTTCATTGTCTGTTCTTCCAGGTAAGTATTGCGCAATTTTCGACCACCTACAATCACAAAATGAATGGAAATATATAGTTGAGGACATACTTTTAACTAGTTTAAACACATGTGAAATATATATTTTTTCTTTTATTTAGCTAATAGGCCAAGAACAAGCCTGTTTCCCCATTTGGAGTGGAGGTCAAGAATCAAGAGCTGTTCTTCCGGAGTAAGATTTCCGCGCTTGACATCTGGTTTCAGATAGTTTAACCATCTCAATCTGCAACTCTTCCCAGTTCTCCTTAGTCCTGCACCACAAATAAATTAAAATAAATAATTAAGCAAGCTACTACTTCTAATGGAAATGCATTATTATGTACTACTTACTAATCTTGTACTCACATGATCTGCTTGCAAAATGGTTAGGAGTTTACCTGCGCGATTAGCTAGCAGGTTCCATCGGCCTTCACCATTACAAGCTATGTACTGAATCAGAAGAGTATCCTCATCAAGAGTCCATGGCCCTCTCCTAAGTTCATTGTCATCTTCACTAGAACTACTGCTTAAGCTCTTAGAATTTGTAGACATAGCAGCTCTGGTTATTCTTTGGAGGTAGAAGCAAAATAACTATGCATGCTATACTTGCGTACCACTAACTAATGCAAAGCCATAACTAGCCTACTATATATATAGAGGACCAGAGATTTCTGTTATTTTTTTTCTTCTTCCATATTTAACTAATGCTTTATTAGGAAAACCCCAAAAACTAAATTTTCAAGAAAGATGACTTGGTAAAAGTAAGCAGCTTCCAATAAGCTTCCAATTTCATAAGTCCATGATTCCAATAGGAAAAAGAAGAAGAGAATATTTCAACTTCCCCTATTTACATCTAAAATTAATCAACCCTTGGAAGTAAACAGCACTACTGGACTACCATATATTCTTGGTCAATGTAAACTTATTCATCATTACATAATTGTTAAATTTTGACAAATTAACTTGATCAAATGATGGGATAGAAAAACAATCCCACCAGTGGGTTGCATATCACTTTAATAAGAATATTGAATCCTATTGGAGGATTGTTCTTCCTCTTGTTCTGTTCATAAAAGGAAACATAAACTTCCAAACTGATCCCTAAAACTACAACCGATCAGTGATGATCACACTGTCACCGGGTGACCAAGAATATAAGCACTACTAGTCAACTACTGTATAAATTAAAATGTAATTATATTTTTCACAAACTAAGCTTCATCTTGTTTTCTTACCTGTAAAGTTGGAAATGATATATACAATGAATATAAGAAATGGCAGAGCTGTCGTTTGGAAAATAAGATATGTATGTATTGGATTTGAGAATTTCTATCGGGATCTCCAATTTTGCTCACTACATCTCCTTATTCTTCACACCTCCACTTTTATTTTGATTTTATGAATTTGCTCACTAGACCTATCATCAAATACCTATTTTAACCTTATTAGTATAATTTATCTATAATCCATTAAATTTCTCACTACACCTCTTTCTCACTACATCTCCGATCCTTATTTTATTTTATTTTCAGATTAAAAAACTAAATAAAATTTTCATCAATGATACAAACGATCATATTTTTTTTTTATTATGAAGAAAGCACTTGTCACATGATTAAACAATAAAATAATAACCGATCTTGAATTATTTTGAAGTAAAATTGTATATTTTTACAATTTATGAATACAAAGATCGATCTTAAACATATTTATTCTCTGAATATTACAAATAATCATTCATAATACACTTTATTTGATTGCAAGGAAAAGAAAAAGTCAAACAGAGGTTACAAACAAATTATTAAAGACGAGTACAACAGTACCACAATCCAAAATTCAATGAAAGCAACTGCGCAATTCGTAGAGCTATCAGTAAAAAAAAAACTTTGAAATAACCTTTCAATTTCGATTGTAGATTTACATGATCATTGTGCAATCATTTGAATAACGTAGGAAAAAAAATATCGTACGAAAATATAACTTATTAACAGTTAAAAAGAAAAAGTTAAATATAGAGATTTAATAAGATAGTTAATTGGAATTTTATTTTATGTTCTCATCTGTTATTTTGTATTAGGGTTGTTAATACCGAACCAAAAACCAAAAAAAATATCGAACCGTAACCGAAAAAACCAAAATCGAACAAATACCGAACCGAAAAATAAAAAAACTGAACCGAATCGTTTGAACCAAAATTAATAAAACGATGTTGTTTTACAAGTGTCAATCAAGTTTGATATGATGTTATTGGGTATGTTGTTGAGTATCTCTTTTTGTCCCATATGAAAGTAGTCTTTGGTATGTCCCATAGTTTGATACTTAACAATGATTATTGGGGTTCTTGTAGGTTTAAAAAAGGAATGTCAAGTTGCCAAAGAAAAACCCCCTAGTTGAGATAGTGAGAATGGTGGACAAGTTGAGTATAGTTTGAGAATGGATTCAATTGAATGTTTTTATGTGATATTTGGATTGTATTTTTATTTCGATGGATTGTAGATTGTTTTAAACTTGGACTATGGAGTGTGACATTTGGTTTATGTTTGTTGATGTTTGAAACTTTGAATTTGTGATGTAAACTTTCGGTAAACATTTGGCCATTTGCTATGGTTTGAAATTAACTTTGAATGTGTGATTTGTGACTAATTATATTTGTTGTAATTTGATTCGATTTGACATAAACTATGTTTCACACTTTCACAAAGTTATTGAAAAAAGTAGCTAATGAAAATCTTTGAATTTTCGGAACAAATAGAAAGAAACAGTATTTTTTTAGAAAGTTTTTTTTTATTTAAAAAAAAATCGAAAAAAACCGAACCGAACCATTTGGTTTTTTTTGTAAAAAAATCAGGAAAACCGAATCGAACCAAACCGATTAAAAAATACGATTTGATTTTCAGTTCAGCTTAATAACCGAACCGTTTGTATCGATTAACAACCATATTTTGTACAAGGATAATTATGTAATTAAATATCTAAATTTTATTTTACGTTCTCATCTGTTATTTTGTACAATAATAATTATGTAATTAAATATCTAATAAAAATAAAATGATGTCAATTGAGTAAATTAGAAGGTCTCGATAAAAAATTTCATTGAATTTTATATTGTAAATGATAGATAATGCAAAAACGCATGTGGGGATATAGATAATGAAGTGGACAAGAAAGAGTTTATGTTTTACAGAGAAATCGATGGGATGTATACTTATGATAGACGACTTCTATTAAAAGATATTGATTGATATATACATATGTTCTGGTTGTAGAAATTAATCCATCAATATTATTAAGAAAATGGAAGCTGCTTCATTAAGTTGACACCAGACACTTCCAAGACTTGGGTCTTTGAACAACTACTGTTCAAACATGTACTTAAGATAAGATTATATCATTACCCTTGAAATTTTTGAACTCAAAGTTGAAATGGGTTTGGTGGATCGTAGAAGTTGATGACCTACCTTGCTGGCTGGGTTTCCATTAATTTCTCGCCACAAAAAAAAAAGCAATTATACTGTAGTTCTAGTGGTTTAGTCGTTTAGAGCATGTTTACTTCGACATATGAGGTTCAAGTTTGAATCTTCACCTGAACAGAGGAATTAGCATACTTTGCTGAATCATCTGCTATAATCTGTTGATAAAGGTGATTTTGTTTTTACTTTGACTGGCCTATATGAGTCATGTAGCCCTCTATAGGATGGGAAATGTCATACCATGCAGCTATAGCCCCCTAATAGCCCCAAAATAACAGGAAGAAATAGACTTGTCAACTTCTTTAAAAGGAAAAATGTGGAGCTGGGTCGTTCAAAGTATCATCTTTTTTTCTTTCTTTCTAGACGATCCAAATTTCCTCCAAAACAATTAATTAAGATGCCAATAATAACATATGAAACATGCTTCAATCAACACAAGAGTTTGCGTCTTGTTGGTGTTTGAGGACGGGGGGCGGCATTCTTAGCTTTTACTAGGAATCTCAGAACAACACATTATCATCGAACACCACCCTTTTATATACTTTTATTGGTTGTCATATGAAGTCTGCTCCTCTATGAAACAGTGTATGTCTTTCCCTGTGTGGTTCCTGTTCTTCCAAACCCTATCAGTTCGATCAGAAGACAGAGACATGAAAAGAGGGCAGCACACGTACAAGAACGGGAATACTCTGCATCATTCTGTTAAATGCAGCTATATTTGACTACTCAAAGGTACTGTATAAATATAAAGTCTCTTATCTTCTGTATATCAGTATATTGAAATAGTACTGTTGCAGCCGCCGGCCAGTTGCCTTATAGCTTAAGCTAATCGTGTTTCGTAATTTATGCACGCAACTTGTGGCTGATCCATTAGCATCTTCCATACATTGTGGCATTGTGCAGTGAACTATATATATGCATATTCCAAAGCTTAATATACCTAGCTAGCTAGTTTTCTTGTTGATCGAGCGCAGAGTTTGATATTACAGTCACTAAAGTTTCAGATCAAGCTATCAATCTTCATTGTGTATCTGTTCAAGCATACTGATATGTAGTGCTGGCTGCTGGTTTGAGTGTTTGATCCTGTAACAGAAATTAAAATCTTAATAAATATATTAGCATGCACTTTTGAGTCTTGAATAATAATAGCTAGCTAGAGATTTACTCAGTTATTCGTAGAACTTGACTACTTGAGCAACAGAACGGTCAAGGATAGATCGCCAGAAGAAATAGGCGGGCGGTCTCACTGTTTATATTAATTAATTAATACTCACACTATTTCTTCAAATGTGATGAAGTACTGTAGTTTGTTTTTGAACGAGACTTGTTTCATGGCCCATTAGGTTGTGTATTTGTCCATCTTTTGTGCCATACATGGATGAATTTGAGTCTTCTTGAACCCTAAAATTAAGGTACTGGCTCCACTCCATTTTGTAGATAGAATTAAACTTATAGATGATGATGGAGCTGTTTAGGGTTCAGGACTAAGCACGTCGAGCTCTTCAAAATTCTAGGGAAAACAGTATGGAGCTTCTGACCTGTTCTTCTTCTTCTTTTGATGTATAGTTTGGAGCTTTTCCTTTTTTCTTTGATCAGTTGATGGAGAATGGGAGATATTTGTACTTTTGTAGTGAGAACTTCTCTGAAGCAAAACTCTGATATGGACTGGTATTCATTTTGTTGGGCCCCAAATGATCTGTAGGTAGAAAACCAATTTGCTTTCCAGGCCCAAGGCCTTGAGAACATGGACTGGTATTTTTTTTGACTTTTTGTTTGAGGTGAAAAATAGAATTTATATTTAAATTTAAAAACGATTACAATCAGTTTAGCCACCCTACTTGGTGCTAAATAGAAACATAAACGACATTTTGTGTAACGCAAGGTCTTTTAAACAAAATCATATGACTTAAAGACATAGGCGTAATATTTGTTAAAGTGGTAACTAAGCCAGACTTTAACAAAGCGTCAATCGTTGTAGGCCGTATACTCAATCGCTTTCTTGCTAAGTGAACTTTTGGATGTTCGGTGTCCCGCACGATAACATTTATCGGGACGAGCATTTCCTAGCCGGTATCTGAGTATGGTATGTACTTCCATTGTCACCGTAATCCCAACTTGTGCCGTAAGAAAACATTGTAGCTGGGTGTGACAGACTAAGGCCCCTTATTTGTGATGACACTAATTTTTTCTGGGTCCCAAACCCAATAAGCAAACTGAACAGGATTTGAGCAACAACTCCACATCTCCAACCCTAACCCAAATTTGACCACATTGACTTGGGATTGAGAGAAGTAGGCGCCGCCTTAGTCAACTTTGTGTGTGTCGATCAACAACATCACGTCGTCTCTCAAGCCGCCGGCAGGTCCCTATCAGTGTTCCAATCAAGTTCTTCAGTCGAGCTCGACTGGGTCGCCATCCTCCTCCCTTAGCAACCCAACACTCATCTAGATCCTTCCCTCCACTCCACCGAAGTCCCTTTGGCCAATGACCTGCATCGTTGCCGCAGTCCTCTCGGATCGGGGCTGCCGAGAGAAGCAAGCCACCGTCCCCGAGTCGCTGCTTCAACTCTATCAGCTTCCCTCCCCCACCAGATCCCATCGTCTCCTCCCGCCCACCGCCTCAGCCACCTCAACACACAAACAGACCATTTCAACATTGTTGCCGGCATCATGAGACTCCCGGCCGTTCCTAGATTAGAGTCGTCGCAGGGTAGCCCATTAGTACGATGCCAACATTAAAAATAGAGGAATACATTGACATCTATATATATCATGAACTGATAAAAGAACACTCGACTTTTATTTGATTTTCTATCTAAACATTTTTAAATTTTCTCCCAATTTTTTTTTCTTTAGTTTTCTCTTGTGTGTGGAGAGCAATGCAACAACATTCTGAAATGTAATTCACTCAAATTGATGAGGAAGCAACAGACAATTCTGTATTTGACAGCAACTCCACCCCCAACAAAATGTAGCAGCTATAATGCTCAAGTACACTGTCTCCAAACTCTCCTCCTCGTGTCTTTTTCAACCCAATACATCTTCAAAAAACTTGATCATTGGGCTGCACTAAAGGGTTCTCCTTAGTTGTTAGCTCTTTCTTTTGTATCAAAAAAAAAAAAACTTAATCATTTCGTTCATATCATGTAGCACAACACCACTTCAAGCTTAGTGCCAAAAGCCTACATGGCCCCTCTCTTATTATTGGATATACACCCCCCTGAAAAGGGTCCCACAAGGGAACACACAGCAATGCCACGTGGACCCTTCTCATTGCTTCCTCATTATGATCAGTATTAATTAATTAATTAATACTGGAGTTAAGGTAAAACGAGATTACATGAAACATGTAATCCAACACTATAAATACTAGTTCCACACTTGCACAGCTACATTATCCAAAAACCAAATTAAGCTTAGAGCTAGAGCTAGCAGGAGAGTTTAGCTTTGTGAGTCTGCAATATAACAAACACCAATGGCTGATCAATTCTTAGCAAATCTGAAACCTTCTTTTCCTTTCTTAGACAGTGAGCCAAGCAATATGCAGGATCATCAGCTAGTGATGAACCAGTACGTTGCAACAGACCAATTCAATCACCCTAGTGTTGTGGACTACTCCTCAAGCTTGAATCACTTTCAAGGCTACATGCCTTTTACAAGTGACAATTTCTTTGGCAACAACCAAGGCACTGAATTCCCAGGAAACTTTGTTGAAAATTTTCCAGCTGGTTTTGATTACCGCAATGGTAACATCAACATCAACAACAACAACAACTTTCAGAATGATAAGGCCTCAGCTGCTCAATGCCCCGCCGTGGCTGGTAACCATGAGTCCCAAGAAGGCAAGAAGAGAATATCAATGGAGATGTCAGAGAGCAGTTCAGGAGTCTCTAATCCACCAGTTTCACAATCTGGGACCAAGAGAAAATATGTAACCATCTATTAATTATAACTTCTCTATTAGTCTGTTCTGGCTTGTAAGTTTTCGGTTTAGTGATGTATATTGATATGGTTTGTAAATTTTGCAGAGCTCGGGAAGAGGGAAGAGAGTGAAATCCAATAGTGAAGAGGAAGATGAGAAACCAAAGGAAGTGGTTCATGTTAGAGCCAGAAGAGGCCAGGCCACTGATAGTCACAGTTTAGCAGAAAGGGTATGCTTGCAAATAGTTCCTTTAATTCAATCCAATAGATATATCATTGTTAAATAGATTATGGGTTTCAAAATGTGCTTTTATTGAATGGATTTCTGCATTATCATCAATACAGGTTAGAAGGGGAAAAATTAATGAAAGACTTAGATGCTTGCAAGATATTGTCCCAGGTTGCTCTAAGGTAAAGAGAACTTTTAACAGTGTGTATATTTGATGTATGTGTAAATATTAGAAACCTTATGGCTTGTGTTATAATCTTTGGTGCTTAATATCATGTGATTGCGTGCAGACGATGGGAATGGCGGTAATGCTAGACGAGATAATTAACTATGTCCAGTCCTTGCAGAACCAGGTTGAGGTTAGTTACTTGACTATCTCAAAGAGGCCAATAATTATTGGTCATTACTATTATCATCTTGTTATTTTAAAGTTACTAATATTTGATTTTGTTTTCGAATTCAGTTCCTTTCGATGAAATTAACTGCAGCAAGCTCTTTTCACGACTTCAATTCAGAGGCAGATGATGCTGTGGAAACAATGCAGCTGGTATATATACTCGCTTACTCTAAAACTTTAAGCCAGATTACTCAATTATGCAACTTAATGTTAATGTATGTATTTGAATTATGTTGCAGAGGGCAAAGGAGTTGGAGAGAGTGAAGATAGAACTAGCAGGATATGGAGGAGTAGTTGATAGTAGCTTCCAATACTCCTCAACTAATAATTATTGGCCCCTTTGAGATAGAGGAGTCTGACTATAATTTTGGATGCTACTGGAATTTGGTGCATGCCATACAACAAACACATGAAGATGCCATTGCTGTTCCTAGCTCCCATGTCCTCCTAATATTTCACATATTTATTTTATTTTAGGGCCTTCATTTTATTATAAAAATAGTCCCCACTTCATGCTGCTCAAGTCTGCACAAAGTGTAAAGTCTCATACTTTAAAATGTAAACCTCTCACTCGTGGTGGAAATTTATCCAGATTAATACGAGGACTAGAGTCAGATTTTTCTCTCATATCGTGGTTAAATTTTATATGGATATGGCTTCTCTAATGTTAGAAAATAGAGTAGCTTATGCCGAATTCATAGTTTGATATATTTGGTGCCAAATGAAACACAGTCACGAGCCAAGAAGCATAACATAACCAGACAGCTATAGGAAGATGTCAATTCCAGAAATAACTATAATGCATATACAGCTGTTTCATCAGTACAGTAACTGTATTAACTTCTTCTGACAGAATCCTAATTTGCAATAATTGAAACCAACTGGGATACGCTTGCAACTAACGGTTACTACCTACATTGGGTAAAAACTGATCCCAGCAGTCATAATCACCCACTATATAACTTCCCGTGCAATCAATATGAACAAAGAAGGAGTTACACACGGGTAGCATGGGATACATATCCTCTTAAATTTTCAATATTTTTATTTGTAGTTTAATTTTTAGTGTAAAATTTTAAATTTTGAAAATTACCCCTCTAAATTTATATATCTAATTTCTATACCATGAGTAAATTTATTTGGAAAAAAATGTAGTCCCAGTGGAATTTTGGTTCAGGGATAATTTATTGTTATTGTGTTGTATTCATTCATCCCCAAATTGGGGTATATATAGCACCTTACAAAGTATATTCCTAATAGAAAATATATTCCTAATAAGAAACGATATCTATACTAAATCTTAAATAATTATAAGTAGATATAGAACAATATTTCCAACACTCCCCCTCAAGTTGAGCATAGATGTTAATCATGCACAACTTGTCAATTCAATCGTCAAATGCTTGATGATATAATCATTTAGTAAGAACATCAGCCAACTGCTCCAAGTTTCGGCCTTCTTGATCCTTATTTTTTTTTGTTCTCACTAATGTTCTTCAGCTGATGGAGTAGAAGATGGGTCTTCATGAGATTGGACTTCAATTTGTTACTTCTTGATAGCAGGGACAATAACAATGATAGTATTCGGGTCCGTTACTTCTGCAGTCCTCGATGGATCGAGAATTTCCTTCGATCTATCGAATGATGCTCTCGGGTCCATCTCTCATCCAGTCTTCGATGGATCGAGAGTTCCCTTCGATCCATCGAAGGATGCTCTCAGGTTTGTCTCTTATGTAGGCTTCGATGGATCGAGAGTTTCCTTCGATCCATCAAAAGAGGCTCTCAGGTTTGCACCTGGATTTCTAGCTTCAAAACTTTCAACTTCAAAAACTTCTCTCCAAGTTCTCTACTTCTTCAAATTCTGGTAGATTCATAAAATTTCCTTCACATTCACTTTTCTCCCCCTGAAGGGAAGACTCTGAAACTTCCCTTGAGTAATATGGCTCAGATTCATGCGACATCTTCCTGATGGCCATCTCCTCAAAGGTAAAAATAAATAAATTCAGGGTGGAAAAATTATTCGCTGGTAGGAATTTTCAGCGGTGGTGGTAGGTTTTTCAGTGGTGGTGGAAATTTTTTGCTAGTAGAAATTTTTTCACTTGTAGGAATTTTCAGTGGTGGTGGTAGGATTTTCAGTGGTGGTGAAAATTTTTCGCTGGTAGGATTTTTTCACTGGTAGGAATTTTCAGTGGTGGTGAAAAAATTTCGCTGGTAGGAATTTTTCGCTAGTAGGAATTTTCAGTGGTGGTGGTAAGATTTTCAGGGGTTTGCAGTTTTAATTCGGGGTTTTCCAACTTCAAGGATTCATGTTCAATTTCAAGGATTTCAATTGCAGCGGATAAAAAATTGTGGTGGTAATTCAAGGGGTTTCAATTCAGGATTTCAATTTAGCGGAATAAAGCAGCTTTCAGATCTGGTGGTGTGGGTGTAGCGTGCAATTCTCAGGATTTTCAGCTCTAATACCAAGTGAAATTTTGGTTCAGGGATAATACATTGTTATTGTGTTGTATTCTTTCACCTCCAAATTGGGGTATATATAGCACCTTACAAAGTATATTCCTAATAGAAAATATATTCCTAATAAGAAACGATATCTATACTAACTCTTAAATAATTATAAGTAGATATAGAACAATATTTCCAACACTCCCCCTCAAGTTGAGCATAGATGTCAATTATGCACAACTTGTCAATTCAATCGTCAAATGCCTGATGATATAATCCTTTAGTAAGAACATCAGCCAACTGCTCCAAGTTTCGGCCTTCTTGATCCTTATTTTTTTTTGTTCTCACTAATGTTCTTCAGCTGATGGAGTAGAAGATGGGTCTTCATGAGATTGGACTTCAATTTGTTACTTCTTGATAGCAGGGACAATAACAATGATAGTATTCGGGTCCGTTACTTCTGCAGTCCTCGATGGATCGAGAATTTCCTTCGATCTATCGAATGATGCTCTCGGGTCCATCTCTCATCCAGTCTTCGATGGATCGAGAGTTCCCTTCGATCCATCGAAGGATGCTCTCGGGTTTGTTTCTTATGTAGGCTTCGATGGATCGAGAGTTTCCTTCGATCCATCAAAAGAGGCTCTCGGGTTTGCACCTGGATTTCTAGCTTCAAAACTTTCAACTTCAAAAACTTCTCTCCAAGTTCTCTTCTTCTTCAAATTCTGGTAGATTCAGAAAATTTCCTTCACATTCACTTTTCTCCCCCTGAAGGGAAGACTTTGAAACTTCCCTTGAGTAATATGGCCCAGATTCATGCGACATCTTCCTGATGGCCATCTCCTCAAAGGTAAAAATAAATAAATTCAGGGTGGAAGAATTTTTCGCTGGTAGGAATTTTCAGTGGTGGTGGTAGGTTTTTCAGTGGTGGTGGAAATTTTTTGCTAGTAGAAATTTTTTCACTGGTAGGAATTTTCAGTGGTGGTGGTAGGATTTTCAATGGTGGTGGAAATTTTTCGCTGGTAGGAATTTTTCGCTAGTAGGAATTTTCAGTGGTGGTGGTAAGATTTTCAGGGGTTTGCAGTTTTAATTCGGGGTTTTCCAACTTCAATGATTCATGTTCAATTTCAAGGATTTCAAGTGCAGCGGATAAAAAATTGTGGTGGTAATTCAAGGGGTTTCAATTCAGGATTTCAATTTAGCGGAATAAAGTAGCTTTCAGATCTGGTGGTGTGGGTGTAGCGTGCAATTCTCAGGATTTTCAGCTCTAATACCAAGTGAAATTTTGGTTGAGGGATAATACATTGTTATTGTGTTGTATTCATTCACCCCCAAATTGGGGTATATATAGCACTTTACAAAGTATATTCCTAATAGAAAACGATATCTATACTAAATCTTAAATAATTATAAGTAGATATAGAACAATATTTCCAACAGCCCCCTCATTATAAAATTCTAGCTCTGTCCTTGAATATGAAACCTTAAGTCCTTGAATATAATTCTAGCTCCAACAGCCCCCTCATTATAAAATTCTAACACTTGTTCTAACTCCTTTAAGACAATTCTTCGAACATTTTACGTCGACATGAGAGCCAACAACATAGTCGCTACTCACATACTGAAAGAATATGTCTTTATACATGTATCATATTTGCTAGCCGCATCCTAACTCGTGAATGATACATATCTTGATAAGAGATGTAACTATACTAGTGGTACAAATAGTGTTGCGGTTGAAAGAACACATTCAATCCACATTGAGGTGGATAAACACTAAGCTGTCTAGACCCAGCTCACACACGGCTTGATGATCAGTAACTTCAACAGCATCTTTTAGCTAGCAGCAACTTGCATAAACATCAAACCAGCATATATCAGATAAGTTTTGGAATTATCCTCTACTTATTTTGGTTAACTAAAATTTAGAAATAAGTAAGTGGCGCCTATATAGGTTTGAATAAGACTTATGAGCTGAATAGGAGGAGCAAACTGTCACAAACTTAAAACCAGAATCGACAGGCAACCTACAATATCTAAAGAAGGAGTTAAGCAAGCTTGGTGGTGATATCCCACAAATAGATAGATACACATGAAATCTTATGGGACATTGCCAATTCATGAAGTGAATGAAAAAAATATATAATAGTATTTTTCTTTTTTGTCTTCAAGTTTAATTTGTAAGTGAGTTTGGGAGAGGGCACGAGGGAGAAAGGGTTGGATGCATTGAACCCATGGAACTTGGAGAGACAGACAGAGGGAGAGGACAGCTAGAATGGGCCAGATGTTGCCTTCAAAAAGAGGCATGGGCAATGTGGGATCTCACTCACTCACTCACTAATCTTCTCCGACTTCTCAAAACGATAAGGGTTTATGAACCTTGCTAGCTTCATCTCTTAAAGCTATATCTAGATAGCTCCTTCTCTCATATCATATCCCACTGAACTCAATCTTTCTATTTCTCTTTGACCCTCTTTTGACCAAGTCTTAATTTGTCTCTTGGGGCATATGCATGAACAATTGAACAGAGAAGGGGAAGAAGGATTTAAGGGTCCCATGGAAATAGTTAGTGAATAGACTGTGTCACATATATATCCTCAAATAATTATTAGACTGGGGATCACATATTAGGTAGTGAAGTTGGGAAGCTGAGAACTCATATGGGCAAGTTCAAGGACCCTTCAAATAGCATAAGTCTATGGAGCTTTTATATGGAAGTGGAAGTCTTTAAGGAGTCATTCCCACTACTATGAGAAAAAAAAACTGAGATTGAGAAAGAAAAGGGGAAAATACTACATACGTGCATGCATGTCCTTATTCCTCTGTTCCTAAACTCAAACTAAAAAAAAAATAAATCAATGGATCTTGCTTTTTCATGTCATTATTCCTCTGTTCTAAACTCAAACTAAACAACTGTAATTTACGTACCTACTCTGTAGCCTGACTTCAAATTTTAGTACTATTCATGGACAATGTTCATGATATGCATAGCTAGGTTGAAGGAAATAGTGATTACATATTAGCTAGACAGATTCATGTCCATGTCTTATCTTCTCCAATTTCCATGGGACATAGCACATATGCAGAATGCCTTTAAGACTATTGGTCAAATAATAATGCTAAATGAAAGACTCCACATTTTGGATTTGGATTATATGCAGGATCAATGGCAAAACCAACATGTTTAAGTAGACAGCATGATTTGGTCCCCTCCTCCCTGAAACTAGTAAAATGTTGAGGTGAAGTTAGCTTAGCTCCAAGGCTTGTGGCCCATATATTTACGCAGATACTACTTCTGAAGCACGTGGAGTGTGAATACTCATCAAACATAGTTGCAGGAATTAAACTCTTGGAATATATATAATGTGAATGCTGCAGAATTGAAATGGCTAGGGGACAGTCGTGGACATATTGTATTGACTTGCTTTGTGCAGAGCATTGTATTGATGCTATTCGACTCGAATCAACGCATAATCGGTAGTTGCCTGTACAACAACTGCAGCTAGCAAGAATATATGTTTTTTGCTGTGCCAAAACATATGGAGTTCAATCAGCTCATGGTTTTGCTAATCAGGCTAGTACTTTCAGAAAGGCCAGGACTACCACCACTCCATCTATTACTAGAGTGTGGGCTTTTAAGAAAACTTTCCAAAATTGAAGTCTATAATCTTGCTGGGCCCAGAAACCAAAAGTAATACAAATTCTAGAAAGGTGGGCTTTTTGTTGCTTCGTTATGCCGTTGAGTTGGGTCTGGATTTATTCTTGCTAGAAAGATACTATGGAATATGGATGGATGTAAAGATATAGAAGCAAAGCAGCAGTGATGGTGATCTGAAAGAAACAGATGAAGATAGGATCGATCATTTCACATTGGTGAAGAGAATAGTAAGACAAACGGTGAGTTAAGGTTGGTAATTGGTACGGTGGCATTTAAGGATGGTAAAATAACCCGAACTTGCAGGTATCTGTCCGACTTGAACTTGACCGAATCTAATTTTTAAGGTAAATAATGGGTATCGAATATTTGCTGATCTGAACCCGACCCGAATGATGACGGGTTTGAGTTAAATACAGATATGCATTTACCGAACTCGAACCTGACTCGCCTATTTTTTTAAATGAAATTTGTTATATTTGATAATTTATATCTATTTTTATATATTTTATATAGAATACTATATATAATCCTATGTTTTTTTATATATTTTTATTTTATTTCTTTTTAGTCGGGTAAACGGGTCGAGTTCGAGTATTATATATCTGACGGGTTCAGGTCGGGTGAAAATTCGAGCTAAAATTTTTCGGATTTGGTCGGACAGATTGATTTCGGGTTTGGGTTTGGTTATTCAAAATTTGACCCCGACCCGACTTGTGGTCATCCCTAGTGACATTGTGGCATTTTGAGAAATTTGTGAATTTTGAATTTGTGATTATGAATTGTCAATATTTATCGTAATTTGGCAATCTATAATGAAGAAGTCAATTTTTTAACTAATATTTTAACTCGAATTATCGAAATAATCCAACTTATCCTTATAGATTTTTGGTGTTGGATGAGATTCAAATATGTACATCAATTTGATCTTATTGGTAATCATCCGTGACACCTTTTTTTTTCCTGTAATTTTCTACTCTTTCTACTGCAACATATTTATTTCAAAAAGACTTAAGGAAAAGAGAAAAAATTAAATGGAAAGTGTTGTATTTCCGGTGCACCTTACCTCATTCGATCATTTTTGGAGTCACCGTTTTCTCAACGAAGAAAATCCTCGAAATGACGAACAGTTCTTGGACACTACTCTTGTTCTTCTGAAATTCTATTCTTATCCAACAATCTTAGTCTTCTTTCTTTATTCGATCAATATATTATAAACCCAAAACCCACGCCAGAATCATCATCACCATGTCTTATCTACGTGGCTGCTGCTCCCACCGACTCGTTATTTCACAAATTGGTGAACTGGGTCTGTGGAGATTCAACCTCAGCTTATAATTCCAGGTGGGTTTTGTGAAACGTTGAAAGAAGTTGGAGTAATTCATATGCCAAAGCTCAGAATGCTTAGAAAGGCCCGAGCTTTACTGTAAATTGGTTGGTAAGCTTTGTAATAGTTGTTGGGTTTTGGTTGGTTCGCTTACAAATTCAGTCTGGGTTTCAATGATATATTGAAGTGACTGATTGCTACTGTTGCTGCTGAAATTGGGTACTTGTGCTTTTTTAAAATGAGTAAACTTTATTGACTATGATAATTTATGATAGATTACTCACCCTTACTGTGCTGTATGAGGAATATGTATCAAAATTTAGTTACTGATTTCTAGGGTTTGATGAGCTGAATTGAAGAACTGGGGCTATAATATGGCGCCGTGATTCATTGCAGTTTGAATAGAGATACGTAGTGGCGGTAGTGTTGTAGTGAGTGGAAAGTGTGGATGGCTGTGGCAAGCAAAACCAGAAATATGTTTGAGAATCTAGTGAGAGAAGGATCGTTTAAGTGGCTGATTGGAAATCGAAGCCCTTTTGATGATGAATTGGAAGAGATGGAAAAATCTCCTTCAGCGCCGACTAATTGGATACGGGAGCTATCACCAATTGCAAATGTAGTTGTCTGTAGATGCTCCAAGTAAGTTTTCTGTGCTTACATCTCATACTGCTCGAAGTATTTGTATTGTTTCCCTTAACCATTTTCCTCATTCTTATTCTTTGAATATTAGGATTCATAACTTACTTTTCATAATATGGTGATTAGTTCCAAGAAATGATTTGTTAGTGATGACTAAACAATGCTGCAGAATCCTTGGTCTTTCTACGACTCAGCTTCGTGAGGGCTTCATTTCCGAGGCTTCTGAATCTGTAAAGCATCCATCTCGCTATGCCAGGAACTTTTTGGAATACTGCTCATTCAGAGCTCTTGCTCTCTCAACTCAGGTGACAGGTCATCTGGCTGATAAAGGGTTTCGACGACTGACTTATGATATGATGTTAGCTTGGGAAGCTCCATCTGCTGACAGCCAACCTTTGCTAAATGTAAGGTTTTAGTGTTTATGAATTCTTTGGTGTTGCTCTCTTATGAGCTTATTTGTTATGTTGCTGACGTTTTGACCTTTCAATTTGTTATACACATTCCATAAAAGCATGCTATCCTACCTAATAATCATTTTTTTAGTGAGTCTACTGTGCTTGGACATGTCTTTACCTATTGTTGTTTGCATTATTTACCACAATTTTAGCAGGTTGATACCTTCAGATAAACAAATAGTTTATATGCATTCATTAATCCCCTTCTTTTTGTGCAGTTAAACGAGGATTTATCAGTTGGAATAGATGCTTTCTCTAGAATAGCTCCATCGGTTCCCATTATTGCAAATGTGGTTATCAGTGAAAATCTCTTTGAAGTGCTTGCAACATCAACTGGTAGGAGGCTTCAATTCACCACTTATGACAAGTATCTGAGTGGACTAGAAAGGTACACACTTCTCTCAAATTCGCATGCACACGCACTTAAGGAGGCAAAAGCATTAGAGATATAAACAGAGGGAGTAAAAAAAATGTCATTTTTAGCATATGGTAAATCTGGAAGCATATTCCTTCAACCTGTATTTATAGTCTCCTGATACTAAATTTTGTCATGCAGAGCAATAAGAAAAATGAGGACACAGTCAGAGTCATCACTTCTTTCTACTGTAAGATCATCAAGAGGAGAGCGAATTCTGGAAGTGGATGGAACAGTAACTACACAACCAGTTCTTGAGCATGTGGGAATTTCTACGTGGCCTGGTAGGTAGATATGATTATAATTATAAAATAGTCTATAATTTGTTATTCAGTATTTCACCATTCTTATATGGTTAGGGTTTGCCAACAGGACGATTGATTCTGACAGACCATGCACTCTACTTTGAGGCTCTGCGTGTTGTGTCATATGACAAGCCAAAACGATATGATCTTTCATATGATCTAAAACAGGTTGTGAAACCTGAGTTGACTGGCCCATGGGGCACTAGATTGTTTGACAAGGCAGTCTATTATAAATCAACGTCATTGTAAGTTATCAGGTTATTGTAGAATGTGTCTATACGTGTTAGTCCCGTACTTAATATTGCAAAGGAATTCATCTTGCTGTATTAAGACTAGATTCTCACTCTAATGAATTATCTTTCTGTAGATCAGAACCAGTTGTCATAGAGTTTCCTGAGCTGAAGGGGCATACTCGACGTGATTATTGGCTGGCAATCATAAGAGAGATTTTGTATGTTCATAGATTTATACATGCATACCAAATCAAGGGGGTTAAACAAGATGAAGCGTTATCGAAGGCCGTGCTTGGGATTCTGCGATTACAGGCCATTCAAGATATTTCTTCTGTTCCGTTACGCTGTGAGGGTCTGTTAATGTTTAATCTTTGTGATCAATTACCTGGTGGAGACATGATACTGGAAACTCTTGCAAATATGTCTCCCGTAGGCGAATTAGATCGGTCTAACAATTTGAAGTCCGGAGGTGGAATGTATTCAATCTCAGCATTAGATATGATTTCTAACTTGGGCTTTGCATTTGGAACAAGTTCTAATAGTTCTGTTGGGGCTGGACTTGCTGTGGGTGAGGTAACTGTTGGTGAGCTGACTTCACTGGAAAGAGCAGTTAAGGAGTCAAAGAACAATTATGAAAAAGTGGCTCTAGCACAAGCGACAGTAGATGGAGTCAAAGTGGAAGGCATAGATACAAATATTGCAGTGATGAAGGTACTTGGTGATATTAAGGGTTTATTTTCTGAGCTTTTAAACCTTCTCCGTTTCCCTTTTCCATTCTAGTCTTATTTGAAGATGATTGACTAATATACAAAAAGTTATGGAATAAATTTATCAGTCATCCTAAATGCTCGGTCTCATGACTCTCATCGCTTTGAAACATCATCTGCCATTTCTTAAAGTATTAGTAATTACTAATTAGTCAATACTTAAATTTAAGGCTTCCACCATAGAGTTGGGAAATTAATCTGGCTTTACTTTTACTTTCTATCATCTACTGAACCTTAATTGCTCTCAGGAGTTGCTCTTCCCGGTCATGGAATTAGGGAAATACCTTCTTTCTTTGGCACTTTGGGAGGATCCACTGAAGTCTATTGTGTTCTGTCTTGTTTCCAGTTATATTATTTGCAGGTAAAGTGTGCTAGCCAAAAGTTCATCTTCTTGCTTTACTAGTCAATCATTTTCTTCTTACTATCAGATAAAATGAATATCTTGAAGCATGATAATAGCATATATGATAACAAAGATAAACTTTGACAATAGCATAGTGTAAAATTAGTTATTATTAACTTCTGTCTGCCTGAAGTCTATATTTAGTGCTTGTATAGTACTAAATGAGAATTCACATGCATGACTAATGCAACGGAGCGTGTTAGGTTGCATCAAATATCTAAATCACTCAAGTAGTACTCAGTGAAGAATGTGTATAACCTTTATATGCTTTTATGTTAATCTATGCTTCTATTCAGTAAAGAAATAAATTCTGGATACTGATTTATAAAAATACAGTCACTAGAATTTTTTGGCTATTGGATGGAATAGAAATGTAGGTCAAGAGAAAGATACTCTATGGAGAATAATACTATTCACTTTTGTGTTTCTTTCCGCATATCACATTTCTTGGCATCTATTTTCAGCTAACTTACACGGTGTGCATTTCAGGGGATGGCTGATTTATGCATTTGCACTGGCGCTTGTCTTTACTGCGATATTCATGATGCTCACCCGCTTTTTTAGCCAGGACAAATCTTCTCATGAGATTAAGGTGTTAGCACCTCCATCAATGAATACAATGGAGCAGCTTCTGGCTGTCCAGAATGCAGTTTCCCAAGCTGAAGGGATTGTCCAGGATGGTAACATTGTTCTTCTTAAGCTCCATGCTTTGTTGCTGTCTCTTTTTCCTCAGGTCTACCCTCTTTGTCCTGGCTTGTTCCTCAAACCTGCTCTTGTTAATCGTTATATTTGTGTTTGTAACTTCGACTACTCGTCTCCCTCACCATTATGTTGCTTGTTTACTCATGTCATGATCAGGCAAGCGAAAAATTTGCAGTGGCGCTGTTAGTCATGGCTGTGACTCTGACCTTCCTCCCCGGTAAATATGTTGTTTTATTGATCTTCTTGGAAACATTTACTCGGTATTCGCCGATGAGGAAAATTAGCACGGAAAGATTGATGAGAAGATTGCGAGAGTGGTGGTTCAGCATACCAGCAGCTCCGGTTATACTTGAAAGAGAAAAGGAAGAGAAAAAGAAGAAATGATGCTGTAATAAAGACTAATAACTCTAATGTACTCTAATGTGCATTCTTTGCACATATACAAATAGAGGTGGAGAGCTCATATCCAGAGTAGAGAGAGGTGAGTGTGTAAATCTTAACAATAAAAGTGAAAATAAACTTGTGTAATTCAAGAAAATGAAAATGTTTGCTTAGAGCTGGCCGGGATCATTGTCGAACTTTGCTTCTGTTTCTGCTCCTCCAGCTTTCTTATTACTCGGTGTTTTCAATTGGATATATAACAGATTACAAATGGTGGTCTGATGCAATTAAGCTATGGTTTCACAGCTAGGAAAAAGAATTCTATGTCGGCTTTCCTGTTCCAACTATTGTCACCTCCAAATTGTATAACACAGAGAAACCCGTAAATCAAGAGTTTCCGTCGGTACACAATCTCGCAAATTATATGAACCATATAAGCTAGAAAGGTTCTACGTAAGTAAACATGTCATTATTTATCAAATCAAACCAGAAATAACAGTGTAGGAAGTGGAAACAAATAAGAAAGGAAATGCAACAAGAAAGAACATTAATAGGTAGCCAAAGGAATGTTTAATTTGTACTTCTGTATCTCTTCATGAACCTGGTTAGGGCTCTTGTTCATCATCATCTCCTCCTCCAACGTCAAACCGTTATTGTTGTTGATCATGTTCATGTTCCTGTTGACGTTGACGTTGACGTTGTTGTTGTGTCCGGTCTCAGGCCGTTCGGGCTTCACCGCCGCCGCCTCCCTCTGCGGCGGCGGCAGCGAGAGACCGGTGAGCTTCTGCACCAAGGCCATGAAGTCACGTGGGTGCGTGTGGATGACCTTCGGAGAATGCGTGTAGATTATGACAGGGTGGCGCTGCTGCTGCTGCTGCTGCGGCGGCGGTCTGGCCATTCCGTACACAGAGGACGAGGAAGATGACGACGGCGGAGACGCGGAGGAGGAGGAAGAGTGTTTCTTGATCGAATGAGAGTCCTTGTTGATCTTCAACGGCGGTGGATATAGGGATGCATTGGTGGTGTTGTTATTGTTTTTGGTTGTTGTGGGGGTGCAGATCTTATTTGCATGAGGGCTCATTCTGGTTCGTGAATAAACTAGGTTATAATTGCAATTAAGGACCTCAAGAGAAATGAGACGAGGATGGAATATATAGGACAATTCTTACGGCTAAATTTATTTCATTTTATTTGTATCACTTTCTATTCGTGATTTTAAATTTGATACTACTAATTCTATAGATTATTGATTGACAATTAACTCTACAAAAAATGAATTAAAATGAAGATCATTTGGGTATCCGATCTTACAAATGAACGGTTGTTATTGTAATATTAAAATTCACAATAACCGTTCATTTGTTTTACAAGATCGGATACCCGATGATCTCAATTTTGATTTATTTTTTGTAGAGTTGATCTTCAACCAATCTATACAATGAGTGATCTCAAATTTAAAATCATGAATCAAAAATAATAAAAATGAGATAAATTTGAACCTTGGAATCTAAATAACTTTGAATTCGATCGAAATTCATATATACGAAGGAATGGGGAGCAGAGAGTGCACGTGCAAATTTTGAGATGTTACAGACTGTAAGTACTACCTTTGTTGAGTGAATACACTACTGCATTTCATTGAACACACTAGTTAGCTGTTCTGTGTGTGTTTTGACTTGATAGTACTATTAGAGTTTAGTGAGTACATTACTGCATCCCATTGAATATACTAGTTAGCTGTTCCGTGTGTGTTTGGACTTGATAGTACTACTTCTGTTCTGTGATAGTACTATTAGTGTTGAGTGAATACACTACTGATGACTATTAAGGAAACTACTTCTGTTCTGTGTGTTTTTTGACTTGATAGTACTATTAGTGTTTAGTGAGTACACTACTGCATCTCATTGAATATACTAGTTAGCTGTTCCGTGTGTTTTGTGTGTGTTTGGACTTGATAGTACTACTTCTGTTATGTGATAGTACTATTAGTGTTGATTGAATACACTATTGATGACTATTAAGGATACTACTTCTATTCTGTAAGCATTTTTTGTTTGATTTGCAGATTGGTAACTATGGTATTCAGCCAATACCAAACATTGAGAAGTTTTACCATGATGCTCTTAATGAACTGCCCATTGTGAAGCCTCCGTTGACAAGATCCTCATCCGGTCGTCCAAATGATACTCGCATGAAGTCTTCTGCTGAAAGTGGGAAGGCAAGAGGCCAATCGGATGTGGTCATTGTGGCGAAAAAGGAAAACACAACATATTGACATATACCAAAGTCATCAGCAGCTAACTAGTGTCTATATTACTCATAGTTAGTGTATTCACCAGTCTACAGTAGTACACTCTGCCTGAACAGATAATTTTCCCAACTAGTGTCTATATTAGTCACAGGTAGTGTTTTCACCAGTCTACAGTAGTACATTCTGCCTGAACAGATAATTTTGCTGAGGCATGTCCATTTCCTTTACATACACTATATTAGTCACAAGATATAGTTGGTACAACCATACAAGTCATTGGTAGTATACTTGGTCCGAATCTCTTTCATCAAATGTTTTTCGATAAACAAACATACAATGTGATTGTTCATTATATAATACATACTACTTTAATGTAATGTATTTTTCCCTTGTACAATTTGTTTAACATACTAATTCAAGTTTGTTGTTCTTTGGTTTGCAATTTTGTGTTGGTCAATTGTGGATTTTTGTATGTGACAACGCTTTGTGTTTGAAACCAATAACATTAGTAGTACACTCATCATACAACAAAAGTAGCACTACTATTAAAAAATATGGGTTCATCTCATTACATCAATGTAAAACGTACTATTTATTTCTCTACCAAGTACTACTAATTCGCAATAGAAAGTACTACTTCAAAATAGTTGGTGTACTAACATTACTGCTGTCTCCGATAAGCACTACTCCAGAATATTTAGTGTACTACTTCAAAACATGGTATGTACTACTGTTTCATAATAGAAAGTAATACTTCAAAATATTTTAGTATACTAATACTACTGTTGTCTCTAGTAAGTACTACTTCAAAATATTCAGGGTACTACTTTAACACAATGTAAGTAGTACATTGTCATCCACACACTTGTGCGTATCTTCAAATATATAGTGTGTCTTTGTGTGTGTATTTTTGTTTGGACTTTGAGTTTCTCAGGGTCCTCCATTTGTGTCATATCTGCAAAACAATAAAATAGACCATCAAAACACTACATACTACTCACATAAATTTTATATACTACTTAAATCAATTCTACATACTACTACAAAGCACATTACATACTATTCACAGACAACACTACATACTACTCAAAGATAACACTACATACTACTCACAGAGTACACTACATACTACTACATAACACACTACATACTACTCACAGACAACACTAAAAACTACTGCAAACAACACTACAAACTACTACAGAACACACTACATACTACTCACAGACAACACTACAAACTACTACAGACAACACAACAAACTACTATAAAGCACACTACAAACTACTACAAAGAACACTACATACTACTCACAGACAACACTATAAACTACTACAGAGCACACTACATACTACTACAGAACACATTACATACTACTCACAGACAACACTACAAACTACTACAGAGCACACTGCATACTACTCACATACAACATTACAAACTACTACAAAGCACACCACAGAGTAACATAAACACTACCACAGATTATTGTAGACACTACTACATAAAAACTAAAGCACACCAATCTGTACACACTACTACATACTAACATAAACACTACCACAGACTATACTCCAACGCTGAGAGAGAGAGAGAGAGAGAGAGAGAGAGAGAGAGAGAGAGTAGATTAGACCTTTCTGGTGCTAGCCATGGCGACGAGGGGTAGATTAGACCTTTCTGGTGCTAGCCATGGCGACGAGGGGTCAGGAAGGTTTGCGGTTAAGATTGAAGTGTAGGTGTTGAGAGAGAGACTGAGAGTGGTTGAGTTTGGGGGAAGATCTTCGGAGACCGCAGAAGGATTGAGACGACAGGCCGGAGAGTTGGGAGGCGAGAGATGTGGAGGCCACCGCCATTTTCTCAGGGCTTACTTTTTCTTCAGAGAGGATGAGAGAGAGATAAAGAGTGAGTGAGTCAGGGAGACAGAGCTTTCTCTTTTTTTTTTTTTTTTTTTCGTTTTGTATTTGTGAAGTGGAATATAATGAGATGACATGGCTGTAAATAATTAAAATTTTAAGGTTATACTTGTTATAGAGATGATCTAATTTGAGATAAATAATTGGATGACCTAATATAGTATAAATTTTATGTAAATGACCTTATATATAATTTATCCAAAGAAAAATGAGGATAAAATTTGATGTGTCGGAGGTGTCACTTGAAAAATTCATTAACGTGACACGTCCACCTTATCAAAACATTTTTTTCCAGTTACGATCGAGATCGAGGGCAAGCATTTGTAATTATTCATGAGAGAAACATGTAATGCCGTCGAGCCACGTATATGGAAAATATGCGAATGTGATCAATATGTAAATTATGTATTAAAGGGGGTACGCAGCTCCGTGATTTGCTATTGAGGTGTGGCCGATAGGAAGGGAACGGCCGTTGAGACATTTGGTGAGGTGTTGGGGTTCGAGGGCTTACCGGGAAAGTAGTTTGAAGTGTTCGTTTTGTGGGAGCTGCCAACAGATGGAATATTCTGGTATCACTGCTAGCTGCACAAACATCTCCGGCTCTCACCCTTATCCTGAATTTCTGATTATGTTCCCATGGTATCTATGTCTTTCTGTGGCCAGAGACCATGTGGCGTATGTCATGTAATGAGTCGTATAGCTGATAGGATGCCGATGCCATATAATTAATGAACTTGAACAACCCTCGTACATATGATTGATATGGTTGTTGGGAGTGTTCACCGATTATTATTTAAACTTAGTGGATACTGGAAAAGAAAAAGAAAAAAATAACAAAAGCGAAATAAATCTTTGAGAATCAAGATGAGACTTTAAGATTCTGTTGTTGATCGAATTCTTGACTGTTTGTAGTGTGAGAGCATGAATGTAAAATCTCATAAAGCAGAGAGATTAGGGATTTTGATATAGAAAATAGAATATCACTAGAAAAAAAAATTGCGGGAAGAACCAGGAGAAAATAAAACAGAGAGATGACTCAAATCTAGCTAGATGAAGTGGGTTACACATCTTCGGTTCTCCACTCTGTACGTTAACGTTTGAGATTTTTTATTTTATTTAACTAATATCTATATAATAGTTAACTAATCGGATGTCCTGGATTAAATCTCCGTACTACTCTTCCATTTTCCCGTCCCCACCCTTGCGACGGCTCTGTTTTCCTCGGAGCGGTCGGGTAACTTAACAAAGTTAGAATTCTCTCAACGACATCTTCTAGCATTATCGATGTGTTGAGTTGCCGAAATTTTGTGATGGCACTGATGTTGAGTCTTGGGACTCAGTGTTAATCGAGGTTCCAAATAGTTGTGAAGTGGGTTCGGGTCTCTAAGCGAACTTCAACCTTGTCGGCCACCTATAAGTGGTCTTGTCTGCTGCTATCGGTGTTGAGTAAACTTTGACGGATGCAGTGGTGGACTGTAAAGGTTGCCAAATAGCTTTGGGATGGCTGGGTGTTTAGTCGACAAAGACCGGTGCGAGCGAGATTAAAGGTTACAACGACGAGGCGACGACGACGTGGTCCGGCTGAGCGGCAAAAAATTGACTAGAGGGAGATAGGCCGACGGCGACGCTGTCTATATTCACTAAGTCAAGCTGACCACCCAGATATTCGGGCCTGATTTGACTTTAAGGTCTAGTGGATCAAAGCTAATTTGGGCCTCTAGTGTCTGTGATTTTGTTAATGTTTTTAGTTCAGGGGTTTAGGACCCAAGAAAGTCTTTTATTTTTCAAAATGGAAGGCCTCTTTCAGTCACACTCAGCTATCGTGTTTTCTTACGACACTGGTTGGGACTACGGTGGCGATTGGGGTATGTTCGTCCTGGTAAATATTTTTAAGCGGGACACCGAACATCCTAAAGTTTAACTAACAAAACAGCCACCGAGTACACGATCGTCTACAGTGACTGAAGTTTTGCTAAAGTGTAACACAGTTGCTACTTTAGCAAATAATGCTTACATATCCTTGAGTTGCATGTTTTCGATTTCTTGTTCTTTTTACGTCTATTATGATTGTTAGAATAGATCGGTTTGTTCTAAAGACCCTACATAATGCAAAAGGTCTGTATGCTTTTTTCGACACCAAAAAAGATGACTGACTTGCTTGTAATCGTTTTAAATTTAAATAAAATTTCTATCATTCACCTCAAAAAAATAAAAACTAATCGAATGTCTTATGTACAAATCACACGGCCCAATAATTGTCCCTAAGTAGTACGATTATATAAAAAAATTATTTGTAACTTTATTTAGATTATAGACTAAATGAAAAAAAAATGAACCCTAAATCCTGAGGCTGTGTAATCCTTGTTAGTTTGTTTTGTTGTATTCATAATATTTTCATATGGGAAAATAGCTACAATAATAACTGAATTTTATAAAATATCAAAAAAGTCACTGAACTTTAACTTTGTCTATCAATTTGGTCACTTTGTATGATTTTAAACGTAAAATGTGTCAAATAATTTTATATGGATATAATTATTAGGAAAATATACATAGCATAAGCGGTAGAAATGTGAAGACCGGTGATGAAGAAGAAAAATTAACATCTGAAACAGGCATAATGACCAAATTGATATGTGAGATAATCGTTCAGTGATCATTTTGATATTTTCGAAAGTTCAGTGACTAAATTGTTGATTATGATAAAGTTCAGTGATTATTGTAGCTAATTTCCCTTTCCATATTGCATAAGTTCAGTTACGAATTAGTGAGTTGTAGTCTAATATTAAGGAACTAAGGATTGTGATAATTGAAGTCACGTGTTTAAATCTCACTAGACATTAAGTTGTTGTCCAATTTAAAGAATATAATATATGTTGAAGGAGAAATATATATATACGCAAGTGATAGATTTGAAACTGTACTTTATTTATTGATATGTGGCCTTATATAGATATTGCATTCTGTTACAAATCTATATCCCTATAAATCAGGGATTGAGAGAATATCTACTTCTATGCTAATTAGGACAAGACACACACCGAGTTATCAGGAATATTATTCCCTTAAACACTCCCACTTATGTCGTGATCTTAATGTATGATGCATAACATGTTTTCTCACTAAAAACCTTGTTAAGCAAACAAAAACCTCTTGGGTAAAACAAAAGCTTGGTCGAAGGGAAAAAACGTACAACACGTTAACTACAAAAGCGACCATATGTGATGTAGATTCCCCCTAATGTTTGCAAAATGAACTCCCCCTGATCAGTAACTCAATCTTGGAGTTCAAACAATCTTCGCATACCAATGCGTCTCACATGCTTAGCAAATGTATATTTAGGCAATGACTTGGTAAACAAGTCAGCAATATTATCTGCCGAATAAACTTGATTCACATGAATATTCAATAGCTGCCGTTGTTGCTGATTGAAGAAAAATTTCGGCGATATATACTTGGTATGATCACCCTTGGTGTATCCCAACTTCATTTGTTTAATGCAAGCCACGTTGTCCTAAAAAATACAAGTTGGTGTTGTTGTTGTGGAAGGTAATCCACTAGTTCCTCGAATATCGTGTATGATGGACATAAGCCAAACACACTCTTTAACTGCTTCATGGAAAGCAATGATCTCGGAATGATTCGAGGAAGTAGCAACTAGAGTCTGCTTTGTTGATCTCTAAGAAATCGTTGTGTTCTCCATGGTAAATACATAACCTGTCTGAGACGTCCTTTATGTGGGTCAGAGAGATACCCAGCATCAGAAAAATCAACCAAGACATTACAAGGTATCTTTGAGTAGGGGACCGCACCGAGTTGAGGAATAATGCTTGCAGCCGGATCACTGTTCGACGGGTTGAAGGTATGGCTCTGGTCTGTCCATGGTATAACTCTTGATGGGTCGAGTTATTCCTTCAACATGTAGAAAGCCCTGGAACCAGTATTATGCGATTCAACCATCCATTTTCCGAGAATTTCATGTTTCTGTCTGTATTCTTTGTAGAGAAAGAACAAGTCAAAGTCCATGGAACCCTTCAGGTACCTGAAGATGTACTTTATACCATTTCAATGACGTTGTGTAGACGCAAAACTAAACCGAGCTAACAAGTTCACAGAGAATGCAATGTCTGATCTTGTGCATTGATCTAAATACAAAAAAGCTCCAATAACACAAAGGTATGGCACCTCAGCTCCCAATAGTTCCTCATCATCATCTTTCGAACGACACAGATCCTTATTGGGTTCCAGACTGCCTACGATCATTGGTGTGCTAAGAGGGTGTGCTTTGTCCATGTTAAATCGCCTGAGCATCTTTTGGACATAAGCAGACTGGTGAATAAGTATTCCACCAACTCGATATTCTAATTCCAAACCAAGATAAAATCGAGTCCTACCAAGGTCTTTCATTTCAAACTTGGATTTCAAGTAGCTAATCGACTCTTTGATTTCATCAAGAGACCAAATGATATTTATATCATCAACATACACCGCTACAATAGTAAATCCTAAACTTGTTCTCTTATGAACACACATGGGCATAAATCATCGTTCTTGTATCCCTTCTCAATCAAGTAGTCACTGAGGTGTGTGTACCACATCCTTCAATCTATACAGTGAACACTTCAATCTAATCATATGAGCACTATGTGGTGTAGAGTTATTTGAGTTGGGTATGACTACGCCTTCTGGCACTTTCATGTATATCACGGAATCAAGGTTTCCATAGAGATATGCTGTCACCTCATCCATCAGCTACATGTTCAATTTTTCGGACACTACCAAACATACAAGGTAGCGGAAAGTAATGATGTCCACAACCGGAGAGTATGTGTAATGACCTAAACCTTAACTACCGACTTAATCTTTATTAGCTGAGTTAATTATCGAATTAATTGTTAGAAGATACATTCATCGAGATTCGTCGTCACTAAAATCGACTTTTTATAAGTTTTGTTTTTGGACTTGTATTCTTTTCGAAAGTTGTAAAGTAAATTATTTTCGAGCTTTTCGAGCCAAGTACATGGACACGTTAAATGTTAAATTTGGAGTTACGACAAAAAAGTTTTGATCAATCAGAGTTTGTCAGAAATTTTTATGTTTAAATAAGTTTCTACTTTCAAGGTATAAATACCCACTTTCCAATTTTAAAAAGTCAAAAACTTTTCTTTTTGGTCTGAATAGGGTCAACACGTGGTCAACCCCTGTCATTTTCTCTCTCCCCGACCCGTTTCTCCCCGTGAAGGTTGTCACCGATGAATTGGTCGGCTTTGGTGTCAAAACCCTTGCCTCGACCTCCTCTTCCTTTCCCTCAACATATTAACCTTCAATTCCTCGTCGATTGAACCCAAAATTCATGGAAAATTCTAGGGTTCGAGACCGGTTTGGCCTCCAACAACGGCGACATCTCGCCACCACCTCTTGGAGGTTTGTTGCCCTCACACCCAGGAAGCTTTTGCAACTTATCCTAAGCCTCGCTATCACCGATAACCGTCATGGTACCGACTTGCATTTCTGGCAAAATTCTTGACTTCTCGAGGTAAATTCCAGCTTACTTGTTTTGAATTAGACTTTGTGGCTTTGATGAAAGTTATTGGGCTTGGAATGAGCTTTTGATTGATGTATCATTTGTTATATTTTCCTAGTTTAAAACGTAACATTATTTTCTTCCACTCACCTTAACATTTTTTATGTTTTTATTTGTCTTTCCTCTAGGCCTTGCATTTTTCAACCACCTAGATTGCAGAGTTTCAGCTGAGGTCGGGTGCACATGTAGTTCGTGGCATAGCAGTATTTACCGTAGGATCCAAGGTTGATCCTGCGAATTAGTATTTTAGTTTGCATAGTCAGTTTAGATTATCTAGCTGCTCTGATATTGGAAACAGTTGTCTATTTCTGTATTTTAGTAGTGAACCAATATGTGGAAGACTTTATTTATTTTGTGACACTTGAGTTATAGATCTCCACTTCGATTTTTAATTAGTGAGTAGAAACTAAGGTTAATAGAGTCATTAGGGCCTAATTTCAGTTTAGACAACTAAATCGTGGTCGGGTCCTTTCAGTATGTCTCCTCATAATCAATGCCAGGCGTTGAAAGAATCCTTGTGCCACAAGTCTAGCTTTACACTGGATGACTTCATTATTCTCATTACACTTTCGATCAAATACCCATTTATATCCAACCGGCTTCACATTTAGTGGGCATAGCACTATCATACCAAAAACCTGCCTTTTCTTTAGAGAGTCTAGTTCAGTCTGCATTGCTTCTTTCCATTTCAGTCAATCCGCTCTTCGCTGACATTCAGCAACCGAGCGGGGTTCCACTTCATCGTCATCAATGATCTCCTGAGCAACGGAATAAGCAAAAACATCATCAACTACCTTGGATGATCTATCAATAACAAGGTGGGCATCATTGTTATTTAGTGAGATTTCACCGTTCTCTGACATCACACATGGGTCTGAAGCGTCCTCCAGAAATTCCATTTGTGATTATAGAACATAACTGTAGTCATGAATAATATTATGTGTGAGATTCACAATGTTGATGATGAAAAGATTATTTTGTGCCTGGATGGCTTGCGTTTTCTCTGACAGCTCATTTATGGATTTTCTTGGTCTCCCTTTCTTCCTGGTAAGAGCCAAGGTCGATGCCACTCCATTTACATGGGCAAGAGGCACATTACTCTATCCTGGAGTTTCTTTAAACCATCCATTGGGGGCTTCCAACCTTGCAGGAACATTTGCAACAAGAACGTGTGATCTCGTCACTTTGGCAATATCAGTGAAGAAGTTAGGCATCCAATCTGCTACTTTCTGAAGATTAAGTATTCATTGCACTTCAATCTCACTTTGAGATGTGCTTGGATCTTCTTGAAACATAGTAGGAGGAGCTTTCCACATCAATTCTTGACGTTCATCCAGAATGGAGACATTCATATCTCCTCTTACCGTTAGGAAGTATTTTCTTCAAAGTGGCAGTCTACAAATCTTGTAGTAAAGAGATCTTCTATTGAAGGTTCTAAGTAATGGACAATTGTTGAAGATTTGTAACCAAAATATATGCCTAATCGACGTTGATGACCCATTTTAGTGCGATGCGGATATGCAATTGGCACATACACTGCACAACCAAAAATGCATAGAAACAAAATGTCAGGCTCATATCAAGTTACCAATTAGTACGCACTGAATGGTTGGCGTACTACAGTTCTCAAGCGAATAAGCATGATTGCATGTAATATTGCATATTTCCAAGCAAATACCGGCAAATTAGTATGCATAACCAATGCTCGGGCCACAAGCTATAACCGCTTGATTTGTGGATCTTTCTAAACCGTTATATGAATGAACATGAGTGATGGGATGTTCAACTCTAATCCCAGTCGACATACAGTAGTCATCAAAAGTCTTAGATGTGAATTCTCTTGCATTATTCAATCTAATTGACTTGATTGGATTGTCCAGGTGGTGAGCTCGAAGCTTAATAATTTGTACTAGGAGTTTTACAAATGTAACATTCCTTGTGGATAGCAAAGCAATGTGTGACCATCGCGTTGATGCATCTACCAAAACCATAAAATATTTAAATGGTCCGCATTCTGATTTGATAGGTACACAAATATCACCATGGATTCTCTGTAAGAATAATATATTTTCAGTGTTATCAACCACAAATGAAGACCTAGCTTTCAACTTTGGTAATGAACAAGCTTTGCAAAAGGAGTTATGAGCATCAAAGATTGCCATAAAAGAATCTTGTGGAATAATACTAGGTGTTGAAACCGAATTGAGATTGTTAATCTCATCCACTCTATCAAATCTGATGGTTTTGGGGATTTCCACATGCTTCTTGTCTTTGAAAAATGGATGACCGTGAGTGTTTTTCAATATTTTGATCATCATTCACGACCTGGGTGTCCCAGTCGAAAATATTAAAGTTTGTATGAGGTCGTGTCAAATACAGTAGTAAGTGTGACAATATTGGATTTAATAATCCAAACTGTAGTAAGATATAATCCACTATGAATTGCCCTCAACTTTTCAAGATGTGTTTTCTATCGCACTCCTCTGAAGTTATGCATCAAAATTCTTTTCCATTCTCATTATGAGTTTTCAAGTGTAAATCGTTGGCTCTAATGTCCTTAAAACTTAGTAAGACTCGGTTGACCTTAAGTGCGTACAATGCATCAATGATATGAATTCTTCCATATGGTAGCAAAAATTGTACTGAACAACGCCCTTGTATAACCAGCCGAGAACCAATCATGGTTATCACTGATGATATATATGTCAAAAGATCAATAAACAATTTTCTATTCCGCGGTATAGTATGAATAGTACCACTATCTGCTAGACACTCAACCTCGCCTTCAAATATTTCGAGGGTGTTATGCTCGGAATGAAAACTTCGCTGAAAAAAAGTTTGAAGCAAGAAATCAAAAATCCGGCGACGGTGACTATTCCCAACAACAGACGGCGGTGCTCTAGCGAGAGTGAAGATGCTCCGACATTGATAAAGATTTTCCGGCGAGGAGGAGGAGGCCAGTGGTGTTGTAAGGTGTTTAGGAGTTTTTTTTCTTCTGTTTTTTTTCGGGTTTGGGTTGGTGGCTATCAACTCAAGAGCTACTGATAATGTGTTGAAGGAGAAATATAGATACACAAGTGATAGATATAAAACTGTACTTTATTCATTGATAGGTGGTCTTATATAGACATTACAATCTGTTATTAATCTATATCCCTTTAATCAGAGGTTAAAAGAATATGTACTTCTATGTTAATTAAGTCAAGACACACACACCGAAATATTATGAATATTATTCTTTAAACAATAATTAAATAAATAAATAAATAATGAGCAGTTAAATATTGGGCCGGATAATCCGCAGCCCGATCAACTTGCTTCTTTAGCCCGTTCATGTTCTCCGAGCACGCACGGTCCCATGCACGCAAGCATGCACTTTTACGCCGGCAGCTGTACGTTAAATCGGTTAAGAGTATATATCCGAGCAACAGCGATCGATCAAACTCTACACACAGAAACAAATCCTTTCATATCAGCATATGCAGAAGAGGCCCCATTCATATAATTTAGACTTACAGAGCTTCTCTGAATATATAGGACAATTATAATGAAGAAAGATTTGATCAATCTGTACGTGCAAACATATGATATCTCTTCTTGTATGTTGTGTATATATTGTCCATATATCCGAGGCATCCAGCTAATGCGATGTCGAATACCAGAGTAACGCATCTGTGGTCCAAAAAGATCGATTGACCACTAATTCTGTGTGCTCTTAATTGATTGGGAAGGTTCCCTTACAATTAATAAAGATATTTTCTCTTCACATCTGAAGCCATAATCAACTTTCAAAGTTCATCGTGGTGAGCAACTGAGCATTTATATGGCCTGGATGAAGAGCTACGTACCTTTCTATGTAGAATTTTCAATGGGTCAAAGTAAGCACGTATTTGCTCCTCTTCAATTCCTAGTAATTTCATCGTAGATGATATCTAGCTAGCATAACAGAACTTTTTATAACCTTAAGATCACTGGCGGAGCCAGGTTCAAGTACCAGAGGAGCCAAAATGAATTGAAAAGAAAAAAATTGGAAGAAACTTGGAAAAATATTGGCATTTTACCAAGACAAAGAATCGAACGTGGCTCCACTACTGCTTAAGATACATAACGAATTCAACAAATTGATCATCATATTTATAACGATATTTCATGGGCCAGTTGTTGGAAAATAATGGTTTTCACCATTTTAATAGAACAATTTAAACAAAATAATTAAGTTAGATGTACTTAATATTGATGGAAGAGAAACATTGATTATTTCTCTTACAAGAGTACATAAATATTATGTATTCATTTGTTTAAATTGATTAAAAGGTAAATGTAAAATTTTCACTCAAAGTTGGCTATGTAAAACAAAAGGAAGAAGTTTATCCTACATCGGAGAAACTAAGAATGTGGAGGTCTGAGGGTGTCCGTGTTCCGATTTGGGCTAAATCTTGGTTGGACTGGGCTTGCAATATGGACTTGTGTGTGCTCTTGTTCCGATTTGGACTGGGTCACATAGATTTCCTTTTGCACTTGGGAAAACTGACGTGTCTTTTGGCTTTCCACATTCTCCGTTACAAACCTTTTGACATTTCATCTTATTCCAGTTACAAACTAATTATAAGAGTTATGTGCATGGTTTAATTGATGGTGTAAGTGCATGCTTTAATTGGGAGTGTAACTCGGATTAATGGTGCATGGTTAATGAGTGTAGCTAAAGACCTTTTGGCTAGCAACCAATGATGTTGAACCTTTCCCCAATATATATATAAATAAAGACATCATCCTCCTCATTTCAATATCCCACCAGAAATCAATCACCTCTTCTAATCTCTTCTCTCTCTCTCTCTCTCTCTCTCTCTCTCTCTCTCTCTCTCTCTCTCTCTCTCTCTCTCTCTCTCTCTCTCTCTCTCAAGCTTTCGAGTTCAGTTCTGGTGATAGAGTAAGGTAATCTTCAGTTTGACAAGAAGTTCTTGTGCTGCGGTACAAAAACTTTCAAGTTGTTTTATCCTGAGAGAACAACGTCAAACAAGCATGTGGGAGACATGAAAGTTCTTAAGGAGAGCGTGCAATACACGCGACTCAACTTTATTCATAGTTCATCGTTCATCGTTCATCGACATCAACCACTTGGGAAACAAATTCAAAGTTTTCAGATTTTGTTCTTCCCATTTTATTTAATATTTACTAATGATTTAAATTAGTAATTTTGGATTTTATTTAATTTCACATTACTTTCCTACAAGCTTAAGAACTTTCATATGTGATATTGACTAATGTAGTTGACTAAACAAAGTGGTTGCCTAATGGAAGATTGTTGCCTTAAGAAATTGGTTGCCTACACCAAAATTATGTTGCTTTCAAAAAATGGTTGCCTTAAGGAAATGGTTGCCTTTAGAGTTGTGTTGTGAAACACAAAACATTGCTTAAGAGAATTTAACTCCAAAGACATTATCAATTAGCTACCTACGCTAATGAGGAGTTTTTCAAGGATAATGAATTTTTTTTTCTTGTAATAAGAAAACACTATGATTTGGTTATATGTGAAATTCAAGTGATTGAATATTGAGATATTGAATAAGGAAATTCTTGTGAATTTGACCAAATAATCAATAAGAAAATAATATTGAATATTATTAGTTGATCAAGAAAATAACACTTTGTTGTGTGTATTTTCAGAACTGGCAAATGAAGGTGTAAAGGCACCAAATGAGAAAGTTGCATTGGGTCCTATTGAAAAGAATAATATGATAATGAGAGTTAATCAATGCAAACTATGAGTGACTTGCACTTGATGATGTGAGATCCCACATCTCTCGGGAAAAATGAGGTGATACGCCTTATGTGTGGAGACTCACCTTCATATAGCAAGACGCGTTTGGCCCAAAAGTAAAACCTTGAGCAGTTGATCCAAAGCGAATAATATCTTGCTATGAGGAACTGTGTCATGACAAATGACGAACAAGGCATGGAAGCAGTCAAAGATTATAACTGGCAGATGGAAGACTTGGAGCGGTGGTATGACCAAGCCAAGTTGGATGAATAATCAAGGGTCAAGTAAAGAGGTTCAAATATTAATCTATAGAAAGGAACTAAACAACGTACGGTATATTCTTAAGAACTGAGTCGAGGCTCAGTGAAGTTGATTTTCGTTTACTAATTAAAGAAAAATGAATCCTAGTAGAATGTATATTGGTAATAGATACATGAGTGGTGGAAAGAAATGTAATGACCATGGTCAATGATATGAATAAAGCTAGTGCTTCCACCTTTGTGTCTTCTAACGTATGATGCGGTAGGCAAAGACATGTTAATTATGATGCTCTGCGAAAGTTAATTAACTTGAGAAGTTTACCGATATTTCAAGCATAAGTGCTAAACTTGTGTTGAGATAATCTAACAAAATCATCTTTCAAAAGAAATGAAAGAAATAATGAACCCCTTGATTTTATCCATAGTGATATATATGATTTAAAATAAAAATATATATAAGGTGGTAATAAGTATTTATCACATTTATCGATGATAGCACAAAATATTGCTATGTATACATCATGAAGAGTAAAAGACGAGACCATATACAGAGGAATTTATTCTCTATAAAATGAGGTTGAGAATCAACTCAACAAGACAATCAATGTCATGAGAAATGACCGAGGATGTGAGTATGAATCATCATTTGCTGACTTTTGTGCTCAGCATGAGATCATACATGAAACAACAACACCTTATTTTAAGGATAATGAGCCGATAAAAATGACATATCCCTAAATGCTTGGTGGCAACCCAAAGCTAAACAACATTTCAATCATCATACCGTTTAAGGTATAATTCTTCTGTTGACAAAAGTCATCCTACAATTACTTGAGAATCTGGGGATGTCTTGTCAAGGAAGAGAATCTCCACCTAAAAGGGAAAATTATATAGAAACAATTAATGCATTTGATATGCACATAACTGTAAGAATTATCGATCTTTGTGTGCAAATTAGATAAACACAAGACACGATAAGGAACTCTAAAAATTGCATTATACGTTGAAGATGTATTTTCGAGTAAATTGTCCAACTTAATATTGGTGATGGATTGTAACAACTAAATTAGTAGCTTGTAACAATTGACTAAATAGTCATTGATGCAAAATATTTGGAACAACCATCTAATGGTTAGTTGATGAGCATTTTAATGACTTCTAAACCGTTGAAATGAATGCGTGTAACAAACGAGTTAAAAGTCATCAACACAAAAATAATTGTGTGGTAATCAATGTTGTGCTTTCATATTAGGCATAATAAATGATGACCTTTCAGAATCAAAGAATTGAGTCTGAGGTGGAATCCAGATCAGGATTGGAAAATTCTTAGGTTTCGTAACATGTATGGTTAAGAGTAAAACTTGAATCATTAAGGGATAGTGACATTGTCTACTATCCTTGTTAGGAAGAAGCCACTAAAGATAAATACAATTCTGACTTTGCGGAATCATACTTGGGAATTGGTGGATCTTCCACCTAGTTATGAAACTTAAAGTTACAAGTGAATTTTCAAGAAGAAAATGAAGAAAGATGTGATGATAGTCAAAACACAAGGAAAAACTTGTAATTAAAGGCTATAGACAAAAAGAATGCCTGAATTATTTCAGCACTTACTCTCTAATGACGAAAATTATTTCCATCAGAATGGTACTTTTTATTGCCACATTGGCAATATTTAAGTACATTAAATCGATATGAAAATTGTTTTCTTTGATGGAGATCTAGAAAAGGAAATATATATATATATAGAAGAACTTGAGAGTTTCTCGGCCCCTGGTCAAATGGGAAAAATTGTATAAATTGGTGAAGCCATTATATGGCTTAAAACAAGCCCAATGTAGTGATATAGAAAATTTGACAAACATGATCATCATTGGTTTCAAGACCAATGAAAATGATAAATTTGTATATGTCCAATACGTGGAGAGTGCATGTATATTTCTCTGTGTGTCTATATGCACATGACATACATATCGTTGGAAGAAATGATAAGATGGTCAAATAAGACAATGTTGTAAAGTCCTTCATTTGTAGTGATTATGACTCTATTCTCTAATATGGCTCACCTTAACAGCTCATAATGTCTAGAAAAGGAGACTTTCGATAATAGTGTACTTAAGAGGGGCTCACCTCACCTGCATCAATTTTTCCTAGCCTGGTTATGAGTGAAAAAAGCTATCCAAACGATTATAGATGTCATAATTACTAGCAAATTCGTTCTTGTACTAATTGAGAATGCAAATGCGTTTGGATCCTTAGAAAACATCACAAGAATGTTAAAATGGCTGATATTAAATTAGACACATTGAAATGTGACAAGGAGAATTTTGGAGTAACCAAAACTCTGAGTGACATGACTCTTCATCTTTCGAAGAATAAATGAGAAAGTGTTTCTCAATTAGAATACTCTAGAGTCATCGGAAGCCTAAAGTACTTAACTATAAAAGGTAAAATTTAGCTTACGCAGTGAATGAGCTAAGCAGGTACATGAGCAAGAAATTGCAAGAGTATTTAAGGTATACTTATACCTATGGGTTGCACGTACTATACGACATATCCAGCTGTCTAGAAGGATACAACGACGCAAACTGGATATTTGACATGTGAAAGGACCCAACTCTAGTTTAGTTAGTAAACTAGATAGTTTAACTAGTAAACTAGAATTAAATCCTAACAATTAATAAAACTCTAAGAAATTCTACGAAAATTTTGACATAATTCCCTTTGAAAACTGAACAACCCAAAAATTTGCAAGACGAGAACACTTCTAAACCAGATTCCCACAAACAAACCGTAGACCACCGATTGTTCATCCGGATTTCTTAGTAAATAACATAAACAAGAACCAGGAATTTAAATACGTATTTATAACATGTTCGTTCTGAATACAAAGAAATCAAACTCGACTATTATTCGAGAAACTGAAAATAACATAATACAACTGGAATTCAGAACGACTTCTATGAACATTGAATACATATAAATAGATCTAATAGTACACTGGAACCTACTGAATGAGTAGCTGACAGGTGGACTCAAAGCCTTCGACAACACCACGCAAATTCAGGATTTAAACTGCAGCCTTGGTGACGGAAACCGAAAAGCCTAGGGAAATACATTTAAAGTATAAAACGTTAGTGGACAAAAATAACGTAAGCTACATAAAACGATAAATTTATAATAACATGTTTTCCGCTAATTTCTGTAAAATAATGTGAGTTCGAAATCATAAAACTAAAATACAAATGGAGGTGATCGTCCAGGTCACCTTACCAGAGTCGACTGTCTGTAAGAGAAATGTTAGTGATGGGTCAGACGAGGTGTTTGTCCTACTACCCTCTCCTGACCGGTCAAACGAGGTGTTTGTCCTAACATCCTCTGACCGGACTATCCGTTGATCAACCGAATAGTCAATGCATCGATACAACTAACTAATGTCATCACAATATAAACCTCCAAATAAACGCTTTAAAAACATATAGTAAAGCGTAAAGCATAAAAGTATGAACTCGCAAACGGCTATGAAAATGAAAGGTCCACTCACAAGTCCGCAACTACTGCTAAGGTCAAGCGAAATTTCCTTTGCTGCTAGAGTCGCGATCTCAATGTCTTGTAAATACAGATCATACGATATTAGAATATGCGTAAAACTATAGAAATAGACCCTAAAAACAACTCCGGAAGTCCATCTGTAGATTTCAGAATATTGCCTCGTCGGAGCTCTGCCGTGGACGGCGGATCGTTATGCGCCTCCATATGCGGCGACGTGTGAGCCACACGTGCCTCTGGCCAAATTCATCCAATGGGGGCGGTTGACCCCCTATTGGAAAGCTTACAACAAGTACTACAACTTTCACAGCTGGACCGATATCAGAATCGCCGGCGTTTGGCCGAAAATTTCCCAAACAGATCGAAAACCCTTTTTCGGTAACCGCCACCAACGGTGGTGCATGACCCCACAAAATTTTCCCCACGATGAGACCAACCAACCCCCTACCATTACGCGCTCTAACTCGCTTCCAATTCGCATGAAAATGACCCAAAAGCTGTCGGCCCAAAAATCACCCTGCCGTCGAAGCTCTGCCATGGTGCTTCGACGGGCCACAAAACCTAGCCTAATCAACTCAGGGAGGGAGGTTCAAAACTTCTCCACTCCCGACCTGCAAAACACGTTGGAGCGCCACCACCGACGGCATCGACTCCACGGGTATAACCCGACTTCGATTAGCCCGTATACCTGCAAACACCCAAAAATATACACGACCACAATATCAAGAAGCCTTGGGCTTCAAAACCCTACCTATTCTGACAATAACGATGGCCGAAAAATGGCGGCTACGGCGGGTCAGGTTAGACGTGCGGCGCGGGTCGTATTCGTTCGAAACGGGTGAAGCCCGATACAATTTATGTTTTGGGCTTTACCCAAAATCAGTTGATCAGATCAACAACCCATATTTGATCTGATCAAGATCTGACAGCCCATAATAAACTACAAGAAAACTAATTTTTATAATATTTACACCTACCGACTTCCGATAATCATTAAAAGTAGCTCCCTTATCTGAAAAATTCACTGAAAATTCTTACGAACTCGAAATAAAATAATCTACAACTTTTATGAGGAAAGTTAAATCAAATTCTCGTCTGGTAAAAAAGTAGTTAACAACCTCGATAACGTGACTAATCCGCGATAAAGCGTAATATAACTCGATAAGCGCGTAATTTCGGTTCGGGTCGTAACAATCTACCCCCTTACAAAAATTTGGTCCTAAAAATTTACTTACCTGCTAGAAATGATGAGGGTACTGCTCTCTCATGTGTTGCTCTGGTTCCCAAGTGGTTTATTCTACTACATGATTCCTCCATAATACTTTCACCAAATAGATGGTCTTGTTCCGGAGAACTTGCTCTTTACTGTCAAGAATCTCCACTGGTTCCTCAATATAAACCAAGTCCTCATGTAACAGAATCTAATGAGGCACAATAACATGAGAGGGGTCAGAGATGCATTTCCGCAACAAGGACACATGGAATACGTCATGAACATGTGCCAGTTCTGATGGTAACTCCAAACGATAAGCAACATCACCAACACGTTTAATAATCTCATATGGTCCGATGTATCATGGCTGAAGCTTGCCACGCCTCCCAAATCGCATAACACCCTTCCATGATGACAATTTCAAAAATACCCAGTCACCAACCTCGAATTCTAATTTCTTTCTCCTAATATTTGCATAACTCTTTTGTCGATCCTGGGCAGCCTTTAATCTGTCTCGAATGATCTGCACGTTCTTCGTTGTTTCTTGCATAATATCCAGACCAATAAGGCTTCTATGTCCTACCTCACTCCAACATAGAGGGGTCCTACACTGTTTTTCGTATAAGGCTTCATATGGTGACATTCCAATGCTGGAGTGGAAACTGTTATTATAAGCAATTTTCATCAAATCCAGATACTTATTCCATTTCCTCAGAAATTGTAATACGCAAGATCTCAGCATGTCCTCCAGTGTTTGAATGGTTCTCTCGAGATGGCCATCTGTCTGGGGGTGAAAAGCTGTACTGAATCATAACTTGGTACCCATAACTTCCTATAAAGCTTTCCAGAACTATGAAGTGAAAAAGGAATCTCGATATGAGATGATAGAAACAGGCACACTATGTAGCTTCACAATCTTCTGGATATATAACTGAGCTAATTTGCTCACAGAAAGTTTATCTGGAACTGGTATAAAATGTGCAGACTTCGTGAAACGATCCACCACTACCCAAATACATGATATCTTGGATGTACGTGGTATCTTGTAGACAAAATCTATAGTAACATGTTCCCATTTCCAAACAGGTATCTTAAGACATTACATCAAGCCTGAAGGTTTCTACCGCTCTGCATTTACTTGTTGACAGATGGGATACTGGCTCATATATGTCACTATTTCCCTCTTCATATTAGGCCACCAGTAATACTCATTAAGAGTTCGATAAATTTTTGTACTACCAGGATGCATTGCATAAGCTGAACAATGAGTTTTATCACGTATTTCTCGTTTCAACCCTTCATTGTTCGGAACACAAAGTCTACCTTTGATCACCAGTAAGTCATCCCTCCACAATGTAAAGTCTGGTTGTCCACCGCTATGTACTGCTTCCTTTAATTTCAGCAATGAGACATCAGAATCTTGTAAGTCACAAACTCTGTCAATAAGAACAGGTTGAACCTGGAAGTTGGCAAGTAAAACTCCCGGTTCATCATCATCATCTGTGAACAAGAATACGCCAGTGGCTCACAACTCAGAAAGTAGTGGCATCAGAGTCATTTGTATATGCGACAGAGCAACTCTCGATTTTTGACTAAGAGCATCAGCTACCACATTCGCCTTTCCAAGATGGTACTCAAAAGTGCACTCATAATCACTCAATACTTCCATTCACCTCCTTTGCCTCAAATTCAAGTCTGGTTGTGTAAAGAAATACATAAGACTTTTATGGTTGGTAAAAATCCGACAACTGGCACCATATAAGAAGTGTCTCCAAACTTTCAACGCAAAAATAATTGCTGCTAACTCCAAGTCATGAGTGAGATAATTCACTTCATGTGGAATTAATTGTACAGAACAATAAGAACAACTTTGCCTTGTTGCATCAACACACATCCCAAACTTAACTTGGATGCATCACTGAAAGCTGTAAACTCTCCACTATCATCCGGTAAAGTCAACACTGGAGCAGTGGTCATCATTGTCTTTTAAGTCTGGAAACTTTCCTCATAAGCCTCTGCCCATTCAAATCTGACTTATTTTCTCAAGTCGGGTAAGAGGTGCAACAATACGTGAAAAATCTTGCACAAACAGACGATATTATCCGACTAAACCCAGAAAACTCCTGATATCGGCTACATTGGTAGGTCTTCTGCAATTCAATACTGCATACACCTTGTCAGAGTCAACACTAACTCCATCTGTCGAAATCACATGGCCAAGTAATTTAACTCGATCCAACCAAAATTCACATTTACTAAACTTAGCATACAACTGAGATTCTCTCAAGGCCCTTAAAACAATATGCAAATGTCTTGCATGTTGCCTCTCATCTGTAGAGTAAATCAGGATATCATCAATAAATAAAATGACAAATGTATCGAGATATGCCCAAAATACTCGATTCATCAAATCCATAAAGGCAGCAGGTGCATTTGTCAGGCCGAATGGCATAACCAGGAACTCGTAATTGCCCATATCAAGATCGGAACACGGTTTTAAAGACATCTGACTCTCTAATCTGCAACTGATGGTATCCCGATCGCAAATCGATCTTAGAAAATACCGTAGCTCCCTTAAGCTGATCAAACAGATCACTAATCCGAGGCAGTGAATACTTGTTCTTCACGGTAACCTAATTCAGCTTCCGATAATCGATGCATAACTTCATCAATCTATCCTTCTTTTTCACAAATAACAGTGGAGCTCCCCACGGTGATATGCTAGGATGGATGAAACCTTTATCAATTAGTTTCTAAAGCTGAATCTGTAACTTTCTCAACTCAGCTGGAGCCATCCTATATGGAGCTTGAGCTATAGGGCCTGTACCCGGAACTAGCTCGATCGTGAAATCTATCTCACTAACTGAAGGAAGACCTGGTAATTCCTCAGGAAAAATATCAAGATATTTTCTAACGACCTTAATCTGCTCAAGGTTAGGGTGGAAATACTGATATTTACGACATGTGCTAGATATACAGTACACCCCTTCCGCAACATCTTCTCAGCCTTCACAACTGAAATAAAGCACGATGAAAGCACATTTCTTTCCCCGTGAAATAAAATCTCAAGAAACCCTGGACTTCTAAATACTACCTCTTTTCGATGACAATCAACCAAACCTAGATGATTGCTCATAAAGTCCATGCCCATAATTAAATCAAAATTTGCAATGTCAAGAGGTATCAGATTGGCACACATTCCAAAACCTCCAACCATCATCTACAGTTTTGATACATTAGCCCAACTAAAATCACCTCGCCATAGGGATAAGTCGCTCGCCACATTTTTGATAAGGAAGTGGCATGTACGTTAATTTTTTATGCGAATCTCACGGATATAAAAGAGTGTGTCTCCCCCGAATCTATTAAAGTAAAAACAACATAACAAAAAATATGCAACGTACCAATAATCAACTTTGGAGACGCTCTGCTCTCCAGTAGAGTCATTCGATGAAGTCGGGTATGTCCAGTCTGTCCATCTGGTTGCCCTCTCTGGCTCCGATCATGATAAACTGGATGTCTGGGTGGTGATGCGGTTCTAATTCCTGAAGTGGCTCCCTGAGTACCATCAAAACTCTGCATCAAAATTCCACCTGAGGTGTCCCTCTGGCCACAATGATAGCAAGCTGAAGCCCCAAAGTGACACTGCCCAAGATGGCTATTGTTACATCTATTGCATAAACAAAAATCTCTAGGTGTTGATGAAGTAGGCCGATAACTACCAGATCCACTGAAACTGCCCTTAGACCTCTGCCTCTATGATCGACTTCGCCTCCATCTAGGAAAATAGCTAGGACGACGTGCACTAGAAACCTGAGATCCCTTACCAGAAGATGATGCGGAACCAGATGCGTTGGAGACTCCTCTCTTTGAAGGACCTTAGCTGAGTCCACCCTCTTCGAATCATCGAGTCTGACCCCGCTCAAATCGAAGCCTATCTTTGCATCTCACAGCAGCACTGACAAACTCGTCAAAATTAGTGTGTGGCACACCTGACATATATGGGGCAATCTCATGCCGCAAGCCCTGTTGAAATATCCAACATCTCTCTTTCACTAACCTGACAGAATTGGGTGCAAATCGGGATAAACGAGTAAAACGATCTCGATACTCCATCACGAACAAGTCTCCTTGCCAAAGATTCATAAACTCCTCATATTTCCTCTGCTCTGTTGCTTCACTGAAGAAATGACTCATGAAAAACTCCCTGAACTCTGTCCACGAGGTGGTGGTTTCATTTTTCTCAGTGCTCTGCCACCACCAGTAGGCATGGTCCTATAACAGACTCACAACTATCTCTGTTATATGCTCTGAAGTCAACTGGGGACGCAGACGATCGCATACTCGACCAATCTCAATGAGCCAGTTCTCACAAGACTCAAGATCATGAGATTCTGCAAAGTGAGTTGGTCCCGCCTTTTTGGGTCTAGTAACTAAATCATCACACTCCTTACGTGACGCTGGAATAATGCATGCAATTAACTCACACATCTGATGTACCAAAGACTGCGCTTCATCCTGTTGAGCTGATTGTCGAGGTATAATGACCTAAGATTCCATAAAAAGATATTTAGCTCACTCGAAGAGACCAAGAAAAATAGCTCAACTAAGAGACCCTAGACAGTTAACAATGTACAATACTTGGAGCTGTGATAGGGATCCGTAGGCAGGTCGAGCCATCCTCCCGGGAATGTTGTACACTAAGAGTCTACAGAATCTATAACCTAATGCTCTGATACCAAGTTGAAAGGACCCAACCCAAGTTTAGCTAGTAAACTAGATAGTTTAACTAGTAAACTAGAATTAAATCCTAATGATTAATTAAACTTTGAGAAAATCTACAAATTTTTTGACATAATTCCCTTTGAAAACTGAACAACCCAAAAACCTGCAAGACCATAACACTTCTAAACCAGATTCCCACAAACAAACCGTGGACCATCGATTATCCATCCGAATTTCTCAATAAACAACATAAATAAGAACCGGAAATTTAACTCAGAAATTTAAACATATATTTACAACATGCTGGTTCTGAATACAAAGAAATCAAACTCGACTACTATTCGAGAAACTGGAAATAACATAATACAATTAGAATTCAGAGCGACTTTTATGAGCATAGAATACATATAAATAGATCTGACATTACACTGAACCTACTGAATGAGTAGCTGACAGGTGGACTCAAAGTCTTCGATGACACCACGCAAATTCAGGATTTAAGCTGCAGCCTGGGTGATAGAAACCGAAAAGCCCGGGGAAAGACATTTAAAGTATAAAACATTAGAATGAGTGGAAAAAAATAACGTAAGCTACATAAAATGATAAATTTATAATAACATGTTTTCTGCTAATTTCTGTAAAATAACGCGAGTTCAAAATCATAAAACTGAAATACAAATAGAGGTGATCACCCAAATCACCCTACCTGAGCCGACTGTTGGTAAAGAAAAATGTCAGTGACCGGTCAAACGAGGTGTTTGTCCTAACCTCCCCTGATTGGACTATTCGGTGATTAGCCAAATAGTCGGTGCATCGATGCAACTAACTAATGTCATCACAATATAAACCTCCAAATAAACGCTTTAAAAACATACCGTAAAGCGTAAAACATAAAAGTATGAACTCACAAACGTCTATGAAAATGAAAGGTCCACTCACAAGTCCTTGACTATTACTGAGGTTCGGCAGAATTTCCTTTGTTGCTAGAGTCACAATCTCGATGTCTTGTAAATACGGATCATATGATATCAAATATGCGTAAAACTATAGAAACAGACCCTAAAAACAACCCTAAAAGTCCTTCCGAAGATTTTGAAAAATTGCCTCGCCAGAGCTCCACCTTGGACGGCGGTGCATGGCCCTCATGCGCCTCCATAGGCGGCGACGCGTGAGCCACACGCGCCTCCAGCCAAAGTCATCCAATGGGGGAGGTTGAACCCCCGTTGGAAAGATTACGACAAGTGCTACAACTTTCAATACTGGACCGATATTAGAATCGTTGGCGTTTGGCCGAAAATCGCCCAAACAGACCGGAAACCTTTCGACAACCGCCACCAACGGCGGCACACGACCCCATAAAATTTTCCCCACGACGAGTCTAACCAAACCCCTACCACTACGCGCTCTAACTCGCTTTCAATTCGCCGGAAAATGGCTTTCGTCGGCTCAAAAATCACTCCGTTGTCGAAGCTCCGGCGTGGTGCTTCGACGGACCAGAAAACCTAGCCTAATCGACTCAGGGGGGGAAGGTTCAAAACCTCTCCACTCCCAACCTCCGAAACACGCCGAAACGCCACCATGGGCGGCGACGACTCCGCGAATATAACCCGACTTCGATTAGCCCGTATACCTGCAAATACCCAAAAATATACACGACCACAATATCAAGTAGCCTTGGGCTTTAAAACCCTACCTATTCCGACAACAACGATGGCCGAAAAACTGCGGCTACGGCGGGTCGGGTCGGGTCAGACGTGCGGCGCGGGTCGTGTTCGTCCGAAACGGGTCAAGCCCGATACAATTTCTGTTTTGAACTTTACCCAAAATCAGTTGATCAGATCAACGGCCCCATATTTGATCTGATTAAGATCTGACGGCCCAGAATAAACCGACAAGAAAACTAATTTTTATAATATTTACACCTACCGACTTCCGATAATCATTAAATGTACCTCGCTTATCTGAAAAATTCACCAAAAATTTCTACGAACTCGAAATAAAATAATCTACAACTTTTATGAAGAAAGTCAAATCAAATTCTCGCCCAGTGAAAAATTCGTTAATAACCTCGATAACGTGATTAATTCGCGATAAAACATAATATAACTCGATAAGCGCATAATTTTGGTTCAGGTCGTAACATATAAAAGGCTCAAAGTCTATTAATAGATACGTATTCATTCTAGAGGGTGCAACATTATCATAGAAATCCTTAAAACAAACTATTATAACCAGATCCACAATGAAATCTGAGTTTGTTAACCTAAATAAATGTCGGAAAGATGCAGAATGGTTACGCTAATTCATAGAGGATATTCTGAAATGGACAAAGCTTGTACCTGCGATTTGTGTACACTGCAATAGTCAGTTTGTAATTGGTAGGGCACAAAGCAAAATGTATAATTGTAAGTCGAGATACATTCTTCGAAGACACGATACCATTAGAGAACTACTCTCTACTGGAGTTATCTCCATTGACTATGTGAAGTCAAAAGATAACATAGTGGATCCGTTAACTAAAAGGTTAAATAGAGAGTTAGTTGACAAATTATCTAGGGGAATGTGACTAAAGCCCATGAGTAAATTTTTTTACAGTGGATAGTCAACCTAGTTGATTGGAGATCCCAAGATTTAGGTTCAAAATGGACGACTAAATTATAGAGACTGTGTCAAATCACTGTAGGGATCTATCTCAAGTCCATTTCTATAATAAAAACAATGATACCCGTAAGGAATGAGGTTAAACTAAAAGCTTTTAATGATTCTTATACGTCGGAAATCCGAGTGGAGTAATGTGGGTTACTTTTAATTAAGAAATCACTTATGTAAGAGAGAAGTGGGGTCACTTCTAAGAAAATTATTCATGGCATAATTCCTATTAAGCTCTTACGTAACCAGGAACGTGTTTAGGGAAAAATGGATACAACTGTGAGAACTGAAAGTATTAGGAAGATACCTGTGTGAGGTATGCCATCGTTTACACAAATAGCGAACAGTTTAAAGACATCGCGTCTATTGTTTAGTTAGTAACCCCTACCTATCCTATGCAGGTTTTCAACCACAAAATCTTTCACCAAATCTATCGAGTCTTTGGTTGCCAATGTTCATTCATGTGGAGAATTATTAGAAAATGGTGGTTTTCCACAATTTTAGTAGGACAATTTAAACAAAATAATTAAGTGAGATGCACTTAATATTGATGGAAGAGAACGATATTTTTTTTCTCTTACAAGATTACATAAAGATTATGTATTTATTTGTTTAAATTTGTTAAAAGGTGTGTAAAATTGTCACCCAAAGTTGACCACGTAAAACAAAAGGAAGAAGTTTATCCCACATTAGAGAAACTAAGAATGTGGAGGTCTTAGGGTGTCCGTGTTCCGATTTGGACTAAATCTTGGTTGAACTGGGATTGCAATATGGACTTGTGTGTGCCCTTGTTTCTATTTGGGCCGAGTCGCACAGATTTCCTTTTGCACTCAGGAAAATTGACGTGACTTTCGGCTTTCCACATTCTTTGTTGCAAACCTTTTGGCCTTTCATCTTATTCCGGTTACAAACTATTTATAAGAGTTATGTGCATGGTTTAATTGGTGGTGTAAGTGCATGGTTTAATTGGGGGTGTAACTCGAATTAATGGTGTATGGTTAATGGGTGTAACTCAAGACCTTTTGGCTAGCCAACAATGATGTTGAACTTTTCCCCAACTCAAGACCTTTTGGCTAGCCAACAATGATGTTGACCTTTTGGGTGCAATCTCCTCTTTTGATCTCTTAACTCCCTCTCAAGCTTTCGAGTTCAGTTTCGGTAATAGAGTAAGATACTCTTTAGTTCGACGAGAAGTTCTTGTGTTGCAGTACAAAAACTTTCAAGTTGTTTTATCCTGGGAGACAATGTCAAACAAATATATGCTACACGTGACTCAACTTTATTCGTAGTTCATCGACATCAACCACTTGTATAACAAATTCTAAGTTTTTAAATTTTGTTATTCCCATTTTATTTTATATTTACCCATTATTTAAATTAATAATTTTAAATTTTATTTAATATCATATTACTTTTCCGCACTAGTACTCACTGTATTACATTTTGACCAAAAGCCTACATATTTATATGGTGGTGTCACATTGAATTGGGAATGTAATTAGCGTAAAGAAGAAAATGAGGGATGGTGATCGATCACGAGAGATCGTGAAACACGAACACTAAGATTATTATGTCAAAATCAGTTGTTATATATTATAGTCATGCGCTTCTAGATAGATACGTAGATAAAAGAAAAGTCTAGGTCTTAATTTGGTGATTTATATTGTCTTGCCAAAAGGGGTGTTCAATTCACACCATTTATGTTAAAAGGCGGATTTACATTTTTCATTGCAATATGGCACGCATCATCATCACAACACATAGTACATATATTGCATCATCATCATCATCACAACACATATATTACATCATCATTAAGTACATATAATTATAATTCAGTATCATTTTGAAAGGATAATTCGGTATCATTTTACATCAGTATAGATCGAAGAACATCATGTGTCCACACTGTCAAAAAGTATATAAACCACGTACGTCATGAAAAACAAAAACATCAAACTTTCATTGAATCATATTAGTACGTAAAATAAAAGATAAATCTAAGTCCATAAGTCATGTTACATATAATGCTCATCTCTCCTTACCATAACACTGAGAATATGAATTGTGTTCAACTCTAATCCATTAGTGTTGTAAGTATGCTACCTAAGTTCGCGAGCTCCACTCACACTTGAAATGTCCAAAAACTAGTGACCCCTAGGCTAATCTCATTCCCTAATCATAGTGGGTGAGAAGTTAAGAACGCCATGAGTGCAAGACGATGCTCGTGCTCGTCAATGGGTTGCAAGAAAAGCACATTTCAATGGGCATTGAATCTAGAATCCTAAAAATACCATTAGAAAAGTAAAGGTTGTTGCCAAACCTAATGACAATCCCATAATCCAACCTTCCACACCGTCTACTTGGTACGGCTGTTTCCTAACTAATCCGGCGAGTGCACGCCACATCCCAATCATGCTCCGCATTTAGTCCCGCAAATCGTCTGCCGCCACGTACCCATGCAAGGTCCAAGCTTCCACGGTCGTCCTCCTCCGAGTAGCCCACCAGGTCTGACGCCGTACAACAGTCAACCCGGTCAGACCAAAATGCCCCCACACAGCGCAACAGTACACGTAAACATACTGGAATAAAACTCTGGCCCATCAAACGGTTGCGATTTATTAATCCAATGGGCCCCACATCTCATCAATACACACACCTTCCCGCCATCACGGGGACGAAGCACTGGGAGAGGGACCACGTGGAGAAAAGTGCTTTGGAGACGAAAGCACTTTTGGGCTTCTCTATAAACTCCAGTTTTGCGGACAATTAAACCTAAAAGCCTTTTTAGCTAAAAATAATTAAATTTTGTTTTTAGTTTTATTAATTAGTCGTTTTTTTTTGTTTTCATTTAATTCAGGGCCTTGACTTTTTTTAATACTAATTTTCTTCCTATTTTCGTCTCTATGAAAATGGGGAGAGCCAAGTCTAGCTGCTTCAAATTCCTCACAGCTCAATTTCATCATCACCGTTTCAGCTTCTTCAACTCTCAAACTATCTGAAACAGTCGAGCTGTTATATTTTCATCTATAAACTATATACCCATTTACCCAGAAAAAAAAAATCTATTAACAGTTCTTATATAAATTTTGACCACAAAGATCAAAGCTTTTTTGAGCTTTTGTTAATGAAAGGAGAGAGGTGAAGTGTTTATGAGAGAAGGGTGTTTGTTATTCTATCTGGGTTTGGTTTTTTAATTTTTTGATCAAATGAGTCGGAGAAAAAGAAGAGCGTTGAAAGTTGAAGATGCTGTGGAGTTCTTCAACTATGTAATTGAAGAGAAGCCATTAGTTCCAGTTTTGATACCTCTGGTTTTTCTAGCTTGGGTGTTTGAGAGATGGGTCTTCTCTTTCACCAATTGGGTCCCACTCGCCGTCGCCGTTTGGGCAACTTTACAGGTTTGGTTTAGCTTCTTCACATTTGTAGCTGAATTACAGGTGGATGTGACATTTGGTTGATATTGGAGAGTTTGAGGAGAACTGTTTCTAACTTTGTTTCCCAGGTTTATATTTGGTGGAGTGAAATATAAATTGTTAATAATCTTTGTTTATTGTGGAGGTGGGAATCTGATTGCCCTGTTTTCAAGTTATCTATATGTGGATTATTTGGTGCTTGGTTTATTTTTAGGTCTACTTTATCTATTGGTTGGGATTGTTTTCGTTTTTCAAAAGGTCATTTATTCTCGTTTAAGTATGGTCTATTTATAGTAAATTTTACTTCATTGCTGCAATTGGTAATCGGGAGTTATTGGCAGCACCGTGTTACTGATTTAAGCTGCTGTGACTTGTTCTATTGCAGTATGGGAACTATCAACGTCGAATAGTTGTTGAAGATTTGAATAAGAAATGGAAGAGAGTGATACTTAACACCTCAGTATGATGTTTGTTCTTGTTTCTTTTGCTTTATGAGATGTTTGCTTAGATACTGTATTTCCTAATTTTTAGTCATTTTGATTGTATAGCCAATAACGCCATTGGAGCCCTGCGAATGGCTGAATAAGATGCTGACGGAAGTATGGCCAAACCATATTAACCCAAAGCTTTCTTTAAAGTTTTCATCCATTGTTGAGGTGAGAATAATCTTGTTTTGTTACTTCATGTCAGTGTCATTTTGATATTATGTACATTATTATTTGCTCAGTTAAGTATGTTTCTTAAGGAGAAAATGCCTAGAAATTTGCACTTGTGTTTGATGATTATAACATCTTTCCAATAGCATTCTGATAAGTCAAAGAGGAATTGTCTAGATTATCATTAGTTGCAATAGTGCTGGAAGATGGACAGTATCTTGATCATTTTCGGCTTTTGGCAGGATATCTAAATATGTCTATTGTACATGTACAACGGCAACTTTAATGTATCCAGTTAATTAATTAAGTTCTTGTATTTGCAGAAACGGCTGAAGCACCTAAAATCAAGGCTTATAGTAAGTGATCTATTCCTACACTAATCTATTACTATTTAAAGTTTGAATCTTTGGGTAAATTTTTATTGTATTGGTACATTAAATGAGTATACTGAAGAGTAATCATTCTTCTTCTTTTTTCATGTAGGATCGAATTGAACTGCAAGAATTTTCATTAGGTTCAAGCCCTCCTAGCTTGGGTCTTCATGGGACTCGTTGGTCAACTTCCGGTGATCAGGTTTGGATTCTACTTTAGTCCTTATCAAGAATGCTACTTTTGTAGAATTTAAATTTATTGCAATAGCTTATACTGAGGTTATATAATGTGGCAGTCTGGTAGAAATGTTACTGTTTGTTGTTTTCAAATTATTATCACCAGTTGATAGTCTACTCTTAAGGCTTAGACTGAAGAATGTATATGTATTTCTGATGTCATGGTGTTTTTAGTGTGAGATATAATTATTTTTCAGTAATGTTGATATATCACTTGTAGTTCTTTGACATCTTCACTTTCCCTATACATTTTGACAGCGAATCATGCGCCTGGGTTTTGACTGGGATACAAATGATATGAGTATTTTGTTGCTTGCAAAGCTTGCCAAGCCAATTATAGGGACTGCACGGATTGTTATAAATAGCCTCCACATAAAGGGAGATGTACGTTAAGCACCTTCTCTCTCAATATTTCTCATATAGTTTAATTAGAAAGGATTTCATAAATGTTGGATACACACTAGACGCAGATATTAGCTTTCTCTTCCTTCTCTGAGTCTTTTTTTTGGGTAGGATAGTCTGTTGGAGTGTATTGCAGTTTAAGGCTGGTTAGTTCATATATTAATTTGCTTTTGCAGCTTCTCCTGATGCCAGTTTTGAATGGGAGAGCGTTTTTGTACTCATTTCTGTCTGCTCCTGATGTGAGGATAGGAGTTGCCTTTGGAAGTGGTGGAAGCCAATCACTACCTGCCACAGAGCTGCCAGGCGTTTCTTCTTGGCTGGTATGATTTCTTAAGCATGAATGCATTTTGTACTGATGGCTGCAAAATCTATTACTTTTACAAATAATAGATTTCTTCCTCTCACAGGTGAAAATTCTCACCGACACCTTAGTTAAGACAATGGTTGAGCCTCGTCGCCGTTGTTATTCTATGCCAGCAGTAAGCCTAAGGAAAAAAGCTGTTGGAGGTATTATATATGTGACAGTCATTTCGGCTAGCAAGCTTTCTAGAAATGGCTTGAGATCAAGCCCATCCAGAAGGCAATTTGATAGAACCTCGGATGAGCACTTTGTTGACAAAGATTTACAGACATTTGTGGAGGTTGAGCTTGAACAGTTAACGAGAAGGACAGATATGAGGTTGGGCTCAAACCCTAGATGGAATTCAAAATTTAATATGGTGTTACATGAAGAAGTAGGTACTCTTCGATTCAATCTTTACGAGTGCACACCAAACAATGTGAAGTATGACTATCTGGCGAGCTGTGAAGTGAAGGTACTATCATTACTGTGGTCAATTGAATGCTGTAATTAGTCATATTTAACCTTACTGTAACACTGAAAGAAACAACTAAGAGATATTGTTGCTCCCGGCAAGTAGGTGAAATATGTTGAGGATGATTCTACAGTGTTTTGGGCCATAGGACCAGATTCTGGTGTAATAGCCAAACACGCTGCATTCTGTGGAACTGAGGTTGAAATAGTTGTTCCATTTGAGGGGGTCCAGTCAGGAGAGGTAACAATTTTAAGTTTTATGCCTGTTTTCTATATCCTATCTGTGATTCATTATTTAACATGCGTATTTTTATTTTTGCCCAATGATTAGTTGACTGTGAAGCTTGTCCTCAAAGAATGGCAATTCTCGGATGGTTCACACGTCTTGGACAACTTGCATCTTGCCTCACAAAGATCTCTTTTTGGGTCCTCAAACTTTCCGCAACGAACCGGAAGGAAAATTAACATAACTGTTGTGGAAGGAAAGGATTTTATTGGAAAAGACAGATCCGGGAAGTGTAATCCATACGTTAAATTGCAGTATGGAAAGGTAGATATTTCATTTCCCGTCAGTGTCCTTTCATGCAAAGGCGTAGCTACACACGGGCTACAGCCCCTCCCCTCTAAATTTTCAAAAAGCTTTATTTGTAGCTTAATTTCTTGTGTAAAATTTCAAATTTTGAAAATTACCCCCTCCCCCCCCCCCTAAATTTGTACATCTAACTCTTACACCATGTGTAAACTTATTTGGAAAAAAAATTTAGCCCCCCTCACTATAAAATCGTAGTTCCGCCCTTGCTTTCATGTGGATTAAGAGAATATGGTTTGCAGACAAGTGTAAACGTTTTAATACGTATGTTTGCGTTCCTCCAGATTCTCCAGAGAACAAGGACTGCTCATGCTTTGAGTCCTCTGTGGAGTCAGAAGTTCGAATTTGATGAGATTGGAGGTGGTGAATACCTAATGATAAAGTGCCACAGTGAAGACACCTTCGGTGATGACAGTATTGGTAGTGCAAGAGTTAATTTAGAGGGACTGGTTGAAGGGTCGATCAGGGATGTATGGATCCCTCTGGAAAAAGTGAATTCTGGAGAGCTTAGACTTCAAATAGAAGCAGTCAAAGTTGAAAACTCGGAAGGATCAAAGGTATGCTATTGTATAACACGTGTATGATTGTGTGTGTGGATCAACTAATTCTTCCTGATATCTTTGTGTTGGTGACTCATTCATTCTGCTCATTTCTTTTGTTTTCATCTCTTTGGAGTGTTCAGGGGTCGAGTGCGAGTGCAAATAATGGTTGGCTTGAGCTTGTTCTCATTGAAGGGAAAGACCTTATTGCTGCTGATATCAGAGGGACAAGTGATCCATATGTGAGGGTTCAGTATGGGAGCTTGAAGAAAAGAACCAAGGTTACAATAAATGAATTATGACATTATGCCATAACTTAGTAGCTACCTTTTCGGTTTGCATTTTTGTACAAGTTCCTCTTTCTTCTTCATGTTTCCATTGTTCAAGTTATAAATTCTACCATGACTTGCCTTGCAGGTTATGTACAAAACTCTGAATCCCCAGTGGAATCAGACCTTGGAATTCCCTGATGATGGGAGCCCCCTGGAGTTGCATGTTAAAGACCACAATGCTTTATTACCAACATCAAGCATTGGCTTTTGTGTTGTCGAATATCAGAGACTGCCTCCGAACCAAATGTCAGACAAGTGGATACCCCTTCAAGGTGTGAAAAGGGGAGAGATCCATATTCAGATCACTAGAAAAGTCCCGGACATGGAGAAAAGACCAAGCATGGACTCCGATCAATCTGTAAATAGAGCACAAAGAATATCCAGCGAGGTAAATGACTTGCTTATCTTAGCCGCTGTAATATCAATGTTTCAAACAAATTCAACTACTTTCTAACACTCGAGTTTGGTCAGATGAAACAAGTGATGATGAAGATACAGTCTCTGATTGAGGATGGAAATCTTGAAGGACTGTTTACAGCTCTGAGTGAGTTAGAGAGCCTCGAGGATACGCAAGAAGAGTACGTGGCTCAGCTGGAAACGGAGCAAGAACTTCTTCTTAACAAGATTAAGGAGCTTGGTCAGGAAATGTTCAACTCATCTCCTTCTTCTTCCCTTAGCAGACGATTTTCCGGAAACTAAGCTAGTTCGTTTCGATTTTGAGTTCTAATCCTAAAGGGTTTGTTCACTATTGGGTGTTCATATTTGTAACTAAACGGAAAGCCTTATAGATAGAGAGTGTATATTGAGTCCTAAACAGCCAAGTCCTCCAACCTTGCTGCATAATTGTATATGGGTCATGAAATGCTTGATCAATTTTCTGCAGCAAACCACTACCTTTTGAGAACTGACGTCCTATTTACTATAGAGAAAACTACTGTATTGTAACTATTGACAGTAATCAATTCTGTTTTCTTTAATCACTCTGTCAACAACAATTATATAGTGCATTGGGAAGCAAATTTTGTTGCTGATCTTCTTGCTCATATCGGCCACGAATTTGGAAGCATTGTCTCTCCCCTATTGTTGTGCACTAGGTGTGGTACCCGCGCTTCGCGCGGGTTTTACAATATATTTACGTACTTTTTTTTTAAGATATAATTGCACACTTACAATTATATTGTGGTTGCATAATACAAATTAATATAGTTTTTGTTTGAATGTAGTTATTGCATATTACAAAATTAATGTAGTTGTGAGAATGAAAATCAGCATGAGGCAGAGATGATATATAATGATAGAATTCAAGCTATTTAAGCATAAAAGAAAATTACATTTGTTCAAATAAATTTACAATTAATTTATTACAGAAAGTAAGAAATAGCTTTGAAACTTTAAACATAAGGCTAGAGACAACCATACTAATTTTAAATGCATATCCAATGGTTATAAAAAAAACTCCAGCCCACTCCAACAAAACAATTATGTCACTCTATTCTATTTCAGCATTTTGTTTCGCCAATCACAGTTCATATATGAAATTAAGACTTTACCTGAAAATCTCATATATGATTCATATGATTAACTCAACAAAAAGCAGAACCTAAAGCTTACGTCACTTAGACAATTGAGTTTTACTTAATACAAAAGAAGTCTCGAATTGGAATAGATCAATCTGTACCGTACCAAGTCACTTGTAAATGAGATAGATACAACCATCACTAAAATTTCACCAAAAGAAATTAAGAGATGAAATAACGGAGAGATCCTCTTATCGAGAAGAAAGTAATGAACAATCGCAATGAAATTCATTTCACAGAGAAAAAAAAGTCATTCACATACATGCATACTCAAAGCTCTTTGATCTATAGGAAAGAGAGAAATTATTAATAATTTACCGATTAAAGTATAGAAAATGAAAACAAAAACTAAACTATAAAAGCAATATAAAAAAAAACACAACAACACCAAATGGAATATGAAAGCTTGGGTTTGATCAATTCACACAAAACAGATAATACCTGGATAAGATAATAGACTAACCTCCAATTTTTTTCTTCTTTTTCCCAGACATGAGGGATCTGTAAATCGAGGTCGAGCTCCTGAGGTTCAAATGAAATTAGTCCACTGATATTCATCCTGCAAATAAATATTTAATTACCTAAGTTATATAGGAAACATACTATATAAAAAAATTCTCTATGATCACCTTCCCTCTTTTACCTGTTTCGTGAATGCACGCTAAAAGAAATGGAGACTGTATTTCCTGATCAAATGATGACGCCATTTAGCACCCTCTAATAAGACAAAGTCTGATATAGCACTTCCCTGCATTTTAACGTCACTATTCATAAACCAAATCTGGACCTTGTGGACTCTAAGAAGATGAATTAGTTTTTGTAATCTTACTATTAGTCTCTTGCAAGTATCTTGAACGCACATAGTTTCATTAGAGCTTTCTGCAACGCCATGATCATCGTCATAGAGCAATCTCTTAGTAAAAGAGAAAACTCCATGTCATTTTATTTCCTTCAGAAGTACTTTAAATATGACAATTTCTACTTTTGTTTGTCTAGAAATTACACTGGATTTTAGAAAGAGACGGGGGAAACCTATGAATCATAAGTTCTTATGAACCATATTAATCTCTTAAATAATAATCATATTCAAATCAGAAACATAACCATTGTTTAACCAATCGAACCCAAACTCAACAGCCATGGCATAAAATCTATAATTGAATAGCCCACGTCAAAGGTGCGGTATTGCTAATATATGTTAAAAAAAGTCGGAAATGATGCATAAATGAGATTAGGATTTAAGTAGAAAATTTACGTTAAAAAAAGTCTGAAATGATGCATAAATGAAATTATGATTTAGGTAGAAAATTTTGTTAAAGACGAAACTTGTTAAAACAAAAAAATTAATGCGGAGAATTTAAGCAAAATCTATATATATATTTTTTTTATTGTAAAGTTTAAGTAAAAAATAATAATTATATTGTTAAAAAATAATACTGTGAAAATGATGTGTGAATATTAAAAAATAAAAGTAAAATTAGAACTGTTAAAATGTAAAACACAAAATTATAAAAAAATTTGGCAAAAAATTAGAGTAAAAAATGAACTATAAAAGTAAAAAAAGTAAAATATAAAACTGTAAACAAAAATTGATAAAAAGTTATAGTAAAAATTAAAACTGTAAAAGTAAAAAAGTAAAACAAAAAACTGTAAAAAAAATAATAAAGTCAAAGTAAAAAAGTAAAACCGTAAAGTAAAAATAAAATATAGTAATGTGAAAATGGTTAAAAAGTAAAAAGTAAAACTGTAAAAATTAAAAAGTAAAATAGTAAAAAATTGTGAACTGTAAAAGTAAACTGTAAAAAAAAAAAAAAAAAGTGTAAACAGTAACTGTAAACAGTAACTATGAATAGTTGCTAATGTTATATAGGTAATGTACACAACTATGACGTCTCTGGAAATGGTGGCCCAAGGGACTTCTCCTTAGTTTAGTAGGTAGTCTAGTTTCTTAGCGAAAAGCAAAAAACAATTATATAGTGCATTAGCCATGGAAATCAAAAGGAAGAGCTTTCAAGCAATCATATTCTTTGACAATAAAAGTACGTGTCCCCATAGAAGGTCATAGATAGAATAATATGCTTTTCTTATCATGATGCACGATATTTTGGCTCATATAAAAATGATTTATCATATTTTTTTATTTGTACAAAACACGTGTCATAATTTTAATCGTTTTAAATTTTGATAATCAAAATTTGACTATACGTATGTAAATTTCCTCGATCAGTGATCAATAAGAAGAATATAAACTCCAATGGTGAAACTCTATGCATAAAAATTTTATTTTTATTTTTGAGCTCGAATTACAAAATAGTAATTCGAAATACTGTAATTTCAGCTTAATATATAAATGCAGTCAGAAAATAATTATCCAAAAAAATCTTCCCGAGAAAAAAAAAATCTTATCGTCAACCGAAGTCTGTATACGAGCTCTCCCGCGCCTCTCTCTCTCAAGCTCCGAACAATGTCCGTGAATTCCAGACACCACCGTCAGCCGAGACTATAATATTCTCACCTCCTCTCTAATCTCAATGGCCTTCGCCACCGCCAAAATTACCGAAATGCCACTGAGGAACTCACTCCCGCCACTCACCACCACCTCTCACCTCCACTCTTATTCTTCATCTCTCAACCTCCTCTTCTTCTCCTCCTCTACCCCAAAACCGTCATTTCGCATCCTCAAGCCTATCTTCTTCTCTTCTCTCCGAACCACCGAGCACGGCCGCGGAAACGCCAACGGAAGACGACCCCCGCCGCACAACAAACCGCCGCCCAAGCCTTCCTCCGCCGCGCCGTGGCTCAACAAGTGGCCCTCCCGCGGCTCCTCCTCCGCCGAATTCCCCCGCCAAAAAGTCAACGAACGGGTCAAGGAGAAGACCCCGACGAATAATAATAATAATAGTAACAACGGAGCTACTCGCTACGTCGACAAGGACAAAGGCCACAGCGCGATAGAGCGAATCGTATTCCGGCTGCGGAATCTAGGGTTAGGCGACGACGAAGATGACGACGAGGAAGAACTCGAACTGGACGGACCGGATTCGATGCCGGCGGCGGCGAGCGGGGAGGAGAAGCTCGGCGATTTGCTGCAGAGGGAGTGGGTGAGGCCGGACTATATGCTCGCGGAGGAGGAAGGCGGCGGCGATGACGTGGCGCTACCGTGGGAGAAAGAGGAGGAGGAGTTGAGTGAAAACGAGGGAAATGAGGCGAAGGAGGGGTTGAGGAAAGCGAGGAGGTCGAAGGCGCCGAGCTTGGCGGAGCTGACGATTGAGGACGAGGAGCTGAGGCGGCTGAGGAGATTGGGAATGTACTTGAGGGAGAGGATCAGTGTGCCGAAAGCCGGAATCACGCAGGCTGTGCTGGAGAAGATACATGACAAGTGGAGGAAGGAGGAGCTTGTGAGGCTCAAGTTTCATGAGGTTCTTGCTCATGATATGAAGACTGCTCACGAAATCGTCGAGGTTCGTTGCGCTCTGTTTGTAAATTTTGTTTATACATTTACTATAATTGTTGCTGGAAAACACAATGTAGTGTAGTAGGATATGATGACCTTTAGTTTGTTTAGCAAATGTGGAGTAGTGATATATGAGTCTGTAATGTAACTGACTGCTTGTAGTGATGGGTCAGCGTCGGACAGGAGGTTTAGTTTTGTGGAGATCAGGAAGTGTCATGGTTGTGTTCCGTGGGACTAACTACAAAGGCCCTTTGAAATCTGAACCTGCTGGTAAGGAAGGAGGTGCTCTTTTTATCCCAGATGTGTCATCTGCTGAGACGACGCCTGAAACGAGAAGTGGAAATGGTGCAGCATCAGTTTTGGATAAGAAGATTGAGGAAGCTGCAGAGAGTCCAGAACCTCTTCAGAAGATGATGACAGAGGAAGAAGTTGAATTTAATAGCTTACTGGATGAATTAGGTCCTCGTTTCGTTGAGTATTGGGGTACAGGGATACTTCCTGTTGATGCTGATTTACTGCCTAAAACAATTCCGGGTTACAAAACACCTTTGAGGCTTCTACCGACTGGAATGCGATCGCGGCTGACTAATGCAGAGATGACTAATCTACGGAAACTTGCTAAATCTATTCCTTGTCATTTTGCCCTTGGTAAACCTCTTTCATTTTTCCTTTTTCTTTTTCTGTACTCTAGTTTACCATATCGACATTTGTTGATGGCCATGCTTGATTTCTTGATGAAGGGAGAAATAGAAACCATCAAGGGTTAGCAGCTGCCATACTTAAAGTTTGGGAGAAAAGCTCCGTAGCTAAGATTGCTGTGAAACGAGGTATCCAAAATACAAACAACAAAATAATGGCTGAGGAGCTGAAGGTATGTCCTAGATTATCTGTTGCTCATTTTATTTTATTTTTAATTTACACTTTTTCCTAACAATGAGAACCACCATACTACCCGTCCACCCTTCTAAGTAAGAAACCTATCAAATTCTGTTATCCCTCATTGCTGACAACACTGCAGTTTGCCACTTCAGTCTTGCATTCTCTAGTAAAATTAAAGTTCTTTAAGGCATTAAATGTTTAAGTGTAGGTTTCTTTTGCTTGATAGAATTCAATGGGTAATAAGACTACTTTTATACTCTATTGCAGGCATTAACAGGTGGTGTTTTACTACTCAGAAACAAATATTACATCGTCATTTACCGTGGGAAGGACTTTATCCCAACAAGTGTAGCTGCTGCTTTGGCTGAAAGACAAGAGTTGACGAAAGAGGTTCAAGATGTGGAAGAGAAAGTACGGATCAAAGCAATAGATGCAGCTCCTTCAGGCACAGAGGAAGGCCAGGCACTTGCAGGAACTTTGGCGGAGTTTTACGAGGCTCAATCCCGATGGGGAAGAGAAATATCTGCTGAAGAACGTAAAAAGATGATTGAAGAAGAGTCAAAAGCCAAGCTTGCCAGGCGTGCGAAACGAATTGAGCATAAGCTAGGCGTTGTAAGTATCCTTCCTTCAGTGATTGTGACTTGTGAGTAATCAACAGACTTTTTAATCATATATGAGAGAACATTGTTAGGGAGGGGTCCTTTAGATATTGCATTTCCAGTGGAAAGTGGTGGAAGTTGTATTGGTCCTGTGTAATGTTTTGTGGTCCATAATACATCAGTATAGACCTTATGCACTGCTTAGGTAGTAGTGATATGTGTGTATAACGTCTCTCTGAGACTTTGGAATTCATTGACAGGCCCAAGCTAAAAAGCTCAGAGCAGAGAAACTCCTAAACAAGATAGAAGCAGCAATGCTTCCCGCAGGTCCTGATTATGATCAGGAAACCATTACTGATGAGGAACGTGTCATGTTTCGCAGGGTTGGCTTAAGAATGAAAGCATACTTGCCTCTTGGTGAGTGATCCTCTATTGTTGTGATCAAAGATAGAACTACAAACTGAAACACTGATGATCTTTATTCATAATGCACCAGGCATACGTGGTGTTTTTGATGGTGTCATTGAAAACATGCATTTGCATTGGAAGCACAGAGAGCTTGTGAAATTAATATCCAAACAGAAGACCCTCTCTTTTGTTGAAGATTCGGCTAGGTTATTGGAATATGAGAGTGGTGGTATACTGGTGGCTATAGAAAGAGTTCCGAAAGGGTATGCTCTTATATACTATCGTGGAAAGAATTATAAACGACCCATTACCTTGAGGCCAAGGAACCTTCTAACAAAAGCCAAAGCATTGAAACGTTCGGTGGCCATGCAACGCCATGAGGTTTCAATCTCTTGTCTCTAATTCCTGTTGAATCTGATATTTCTCTCTTTGATTTGTTCTTTGACTAACAATATATATCATATATAACCATGTAGGCTCTCAGTCAGCACATAGGGGAACTGGAGAGGTCCATAGAGCAAATGAGAACTGAAATTGTAAGTAGACTCTTACAATTCTCAATGCTTTGACTACACTTGTTTTGTGTAAGCTGGATACCATATATAGCTGCTAGTGTCTTTTGCAAATTTATGACATGTTTCTCTGTTCATCACAAAGATAATTTGACTGCTTGAATTGTGATTCTGTAGGCCAGTATGCTTTTTTAATGCTAATGGTGTATAATCTATGCTCATAATAATGTGATCCAAGGAATTTTGGACCTTCCCTGGTCAATATGATCATTAGTACATTGGTGATCTGGTGCATAGACAGAATAGCATAATCGATACAATTTTATGGCTTTGTCCAAATAATTTAGAGTTAAAATGTTTCAATGGCATTGCCCTTGACCATAGCTTTCCAAGCAGGGTGCTTCTGAAGATGCAGACAATGAAAGCTCTTGGAGCTCACCAGATTCTCATCAAATTCATGGCGATTCGAAATTTATCCAAGTGAGATATTCTATTTCTCCTTCATTAACTATCCAGAACCATGTGTTGTCATAGTTAACGTGATTATACCAAAAGTTGGGTTAGTATTGGCTGGTTGGATATTGCACTGTTTTTGCTCACGTGGACTATATCCCTTTGATAAGTTAAGATCCTGCTATGAACATATGCAGCATTCAATTCAATTTTTTGGCTGTTGTCTGCAGAGTGAGGATGAAGCTTCTGACTTGGAGTCAGAAGATAGTGACGAGTATGAAGCTTCTGACATGGAGTCAGAAGATAGCGATGAGGATGAAGACTCGGATTGGGAAAATGAAGACTGAAGTCTGTGTTTGTGAAAAGGAAAGATGACTTTGGACAAAAACTGTTGACAACGTCAACATACCACAGTTTTGAGAATGAGCCATAGCAGTGGCTTCTGCTTAGATCTGCAACTTGCACCATGGACACAATGAGACTTGCTCAAAGAGGACTCAGAAATTCCTCAAATTCGCAGCAAAGCAGTAAAACAGAAGAAAAATGTTGTCAACTGGAGCAGGAGTACAGCATTTACATGGACAGAATAGCTACTGTTTTGTATATTTAGGTGCCATTGTATTTAATTACAGTAACCTTTTAATTTATTCTTTCTTTCTTCAATTGTGTGTACAATGAACCTCATTAGCATCTTAGTTTTACAATGGATGAAGTCATATGATGAAAGCAAATATCGATGTTGGTCCGAGTATGATCGAGTATGAAAGCAACACATAAATTCATACATCTCTTTAGAAATCAGAATCATAAATATAATGCATATGTACCTCATCAAATTCTTAACAAGAAACCTGGCAAGTAATTGCCTATCATATTCCCAAAACTACAATTGCAACAAGATGATGAATTGTCTCGGACGAGACTCTTGCATAAACTTCTGCATACTGCGGCTAATTAGACTAGTAACTTGAGACCAGCGGACAACATTTTCTATAGATGCTTTAGGGTTCTGATCACCAACGACAGCACACATAAATCTCTGGCTGGAAAGTGAAAACTGAAGCTCAAGGTAGTCGCGTTGCCCCTTCAAAAACTAAAAGATCAGGAGTTTATTGACGCATCATCTGCTGCAGCTGTAGCACTTGTTTTTTCTGTTCTGGAGGCAGGAGATTAATTTGTTCTGGGGTGAGAATCATGACTTGTTGAAGCAGAGCCTTCTCTTCCTCAGGGGTCATCTGCACAATGAGCAGAAGAGTCAACTGGTGACCGCAAAACTCAAAGACAGAAAAGCACCAGCTGATATGAACATTTGCAGCTATCTTACCGCGCCACGACCAGGCTGAGCAGGAAGCAATGATGGTGGTCCCGAAAGCTGTGGCACTGACAAACTCTCGGGTGAGCCGGGCATCCAAGATCCTCTATCTGGTTGCATAGAAGTTCCAACCTGATTGCTGTACTCTGAACCCAAATGCATAGCTCCTCCCTGAAAGATAAAACATCAAGTAAGCTTCGATCACATCCACCAAAACAACGCATTAAGTCAACCAAATTAGAGCATTCCTAAATAATATACCATTCGCTAGTGCTGAGTCACTAACAATTCAATCAGAAACAAAGAGGCTCAGGAAAGAATGTGACTCCACAAACCTTGCATTTAGTTTAAAACTGACTGTATTTCCGAAATCACGCAGATTCAAATCATAAAAATAATGATAAATATTGTCCAAGTATTTTAAAGACCTCAATCATTCACTACAGGATGCACACCTCATTCACGTACTAGATCAATCATTAATCTTCGATGGTATCAGGTTACAAACATCAAGGAACACAGTAGCAAGGTTCATGCAGAGATGTGATTACACTGAGGAATGCAATAAGGGAACCATGAGCCCGACACCGGCCAAATACCTTAACAGTATACAAAAGTTACAAACTACTCTAGATATGGATGTCAATATTATCACTCTTGAGAAGCAGCAGAGAATACAGTAAGAATACCAAGTGATATATGAAGTTCACATCGATTCTTAGAAGAAGAAGAAAAATAACCTCTTTTTTATTATAGAGAGACACATAAAAATACATACCTGATACATGGATTGAGGTGGTGGATGACTTGGAAGTGGGGGCTGCCCCAGGGGAAATGAAGACCCAACACTAGAGGGGGGTTTTGTACCTGACTGAGAAGAGCATTCAGAAAGTCGATGATTAGTCAAACCCTCTTATATCTACACATCTACAGAAACCAAGTAAACTATAAATTTCAGCTTACATGATACATGGATTGTGAGGGATATTGGGGACCAGCATGTTGGAAACCCGAATTTGGGCCCATTTGCTGCGGATACTGGTGCTGGTAGTTACTCACTGACGGTCTTGGTTGTGGTGGCAATGGTGGTTGCAGTGGCATATGATGGCCTCCACTTGTCTGTAAAGGCTGTTGCAAGTGACCGTAATTAGACATTTGGGGATGATGGAGTTGAGGTGGCTGCGAAGAATGATGAGAATGACTTGGAGGATTTGGAAGTTGAGAGGACTGCGGAAGAGACGTCGAGGTCATCTGGGGATTCAGATGACTCTTAGGCTGCCCTTGAGTCTGCTGAGGGTACAAGTGCATAGGCTGAGACTGGTGATTAAATGCAGGAGGAGGAGCCGATGAGCTAGGCATTGCAGATTGGTTTTGGTATTGCTTTCGTGTAGAAGCTTGGATCTGGGAAGGACCCAGTTGGTCCTGAACACCAAGTCCCGGCAATGAAGGAGCAGCCTGAATGTTTGACAGCTGAGTCGGTTGTGCCAATTGCTGTGACGTCAATGGCTGAATTTTTGGAATCTACATACAACCACAATCTAGTCATATAACTTAACGATAGTAAACCCGAACCAAACTTCTACAAAATGGGGAGCGCTTACTTACCGATTGAGGTGGCCGGACCATTCCAAGCATAATTTGTGCCTAATCAAACAACACAATTCATATCAACAATTGAAGTCTAAATGATAAACTTCAAGAACAAAAGCTACTTCCTTTACAAAACCTATTCCACATTATTAACAAGTAGTGCCATTAAAATCAAAGTACTCATTTTTAGCTTAAACTCGGCACACTGAACAATGGAATTAATTCCCATACTCAAATTAGCTTCATCTTCTGAACCCAAATAACACAAAATCAAACAGAAAACAATTGTGATAAATTCTGCGTGGAATTAAAACCTTAAAAAATTAAAACCTGGAAAAGTGCTTTGGTGAGAAGCGGATTCTGGATGAGAATCTGCCTCGCTTGCTGCTGGTTCTGCTCTATCAGAGACTGAAGTACAGAAAAAAAAAAAGGATATTACTTTATAGGTCAATTGAGGTTTTTGAAGCGAAACGAATTTGGGAGAGGTGAAATATGAGTGAGGGGAAAGAAGATTCGAGAGAGAGAGAGAGAGAGGGAATATACCTTCATTTGAGACATGATATCGTAAAGCTGAGTCTTCGACATTCCGGCAATATTCGCCGGAAGGCCGTCGCCGGCGACTTGCTTTCCCGCCATTGTCAAAACGAGAGAGTGGAAGAGAGGGAGACAGAAAGAAAGAGTTGAGAGAAATGTCGACAAAGAGAGTGCGCGATTATGGATCGGAGTTCGGTTATTGATTAATGTGCCAGGGTAGGAATCTAAAGCCCTTTTTTTTCTTGAGTGGGCTTCAGTCTCTTGAGCCCATTTCATGTATTTGAGTTTGTTCGAGCAAATTAAGGAAGTGACCGATGAAGCAAATATGAAAAAAAATAATGTGTTAAGGGTCTCGGTGCTGATCTAGTGGTCAATAAATTTCGTAGTCAGTCATAGATCAATTATCGTTAGATCTCTATCCAACGGCTAATAATAAATTTTATTCTAACTATTTCAATCACTTGTCGTTAAATGTAGATCTAACGGCAGTTGACCACAACTGCCCACATAATTTATTAACCACCAGATCAGAATTCTAGTGGTTGTTTGTTAGGCAGGATTAGTGGGTACCTCCTTAACTTTCAATATTGTTATACATTCACGTGTACCTTCTTACGGTACACTATTGTGTGCTATGTTTGGTGACTCTCAGAACTACCCAACTCAGCACTATGTGCATTCTACAATTGAAAACAAAATGACTTTGCAGATGTTCCTGATCAAAGAAAAAGTGCCAGAAAAATAAGATTTTTGAAATTCTGAAGGAAAATATGATAAAGGAAAAATGCCAGCAATCTGGTATGCTCCAAAGCACGAATCCTTTGGTTGATTAATCATCTTCATCTCCTCTAAAACCAAAAATCTATTAAAATACTCAGAAACATGTCTCTTGATCTGAGTTCCTCTCATACAATCAAAATTGTATGTCAAAAACTCTTGTCTTCGTTAGACAAACATCATAGCAGATTGAAATCGAACTTCTAACTTCTGTACTTGTTGTCAGGGACTTGAATTTGGCTATTCTAACTCATCTCTTTCATATTTCAATCCCATATCATCTGCTAAACAAAACCAAGACTACCTCTTTCAACATCTTTACAGAAAAGTCGATTTCATCGTGTAGGGATCGATCTATACCATTATAATTCATGAGATCGATCCATACCATTATAATCCATGAAATTCCTAGCAAACTCGATGAAGTGGAAATATAATCAACTCCAATTCTTAATTCGGTTAGTTGCATGAAATACCCAAAAATTAGATACTCAAATTAACCAAATCAACAAGCAGGTGTGGAGTTAAAAGAAAAGCAATGAGCAAAAAAAAGACAAGCTTGAAACGAAGCGAGCGAGGACAGTGCTATTTTATGTACTCATTTTTGAGTACTCAAAATAACACACCCTAAGGAGGTCGAGGAGAGCCAACGACGTTAGTTAGTGTCATTAAACTTTGTACCGAGTCACTTCAACGTGAGACAAACCGAATAATAACTCTTATCTAAGTGAGTACCGGTTAATCCTGGGATTCCTGGCAAACAAATATCCAGGACTCTATTGTATTACCCAGGACATATATTATAATAGAGAGTAGCCGGTGAAGGTACTATGATCATTGTGGTATTAACAATCTAGCTGCTGCTATATATTGGCAGCCTCCATGTATGGAAGGGCACATCTATGAAATGAATGAACAACTGTGTACCTCATCAGAGTGTAGTTTCTGGATCTTCGGATACTCTGGATGATCCCATACTTCCTCTTCCTTAGAAAGCTGCAATCGATGGCAACACAGGTGCGCTGTATTACTGGAACTGTGAAACAAACCAAACCCAGTATGAAAACCCACTCCGATCTACCGACCTCCGTTAACCATTTCAAACCATTCTACTCACTCAAACCTTATCAGCTCCCACCAGCAAACCCCAATTACTCCGATTACAACCACCTTTACTTTCCACAGTATCAATTGGACCAACCACATCCATATGTTGACCCTTACTCACCGAATCATACACCACTCAAACTGCTGTACACACCTACTTTCACCACTTCGGAGTATGCTGTTTGCTCAGACCCTCATCCATTTCCCAACACTGATTACCATCACAACCTTCATTGCGCACACCCACCCACTCCTTACCCTCACAACGAACCAACCCATTCGCCTGTTTGTTACCCACCAATTCCCAATGACACTGCGTATATGCATCCTTTGGCTTCTATAATGAGGAAGATGCAGTCAATTCATTCGAACCGACGACTTCGAAAATGGTCACCTATGCCTCCGAAGAGGACACCTCGTTGTACCCCTTAATGTTAAGCACTCCCCCGATCCAAATTCCGTGCTTAAGACTGTAGAGGTGACCGTACAACAGGATTGCAGTTATGATGATCCATTGGAGCATGAAAGTCAGCAGCTCGGGATACCCACAGAGTTCATCTTCTCAATAGTATCCAACTCCAATTTGGATTTAGCCGTTATGGTTGCAACTGAGGTTGTGCAACACGACTCCAGTGCCGAGCCCATCATTGATGCAAACGAGAATCTCAAGGTGTCATCTGCAGAAACTCCAATTGTATCGGTGTTGATGGTCCCAGCTATGACTCTGAAGCAAATTGATGGGTCTTCAAATACAAAAGAGCCCCAACAATGCATCTCGGAAAGACTGACTCCTCGAGTGACAGTGACATGCTTCCAAATGCTTTTTTGGGATTCTCACATCACGAAAGCTGCAAGTATGCTTAATTATGATGATACTGCTAAAATTCTCAATTGCCATGATTTGAATCGTGCTTTTACTTGTGAGTGTGAAATACACGTGATTAAAAATGGTTCCTTATCGATATATGGTCTTTGCATCTAGTTGATTGGTTTGAAAATTTTGGTGACAATGCAGATTTGAGTTTTGTTAATAGTGGGAAGGACTTGCATTCAGGAATCACTGTAGTAACATATCAGAAATTATTACGAGATGCATCTCTTGGTACTGAATTGTATCCATCAGCTACGACTGTGAGTTCTCCTCCGTCGGCTATGATTGTGAATTTATTGGCTGTCGGCTCAGGTATGTTTAAAAGTCCAACTATGCATGCGACAATGGTCGAATCTGTTCGACAAGCAAGCTTACAAACTGCAGTGCCCGGTAGGAAAGTTCGAATGAAGATTAGCCTTTTTGGAAACACAAGTGCTTTTGAATGCGTTCTATATGATGTGACGCGGACTTTGAGTCACGGAAGTTCTTCATGGAATAGAACTTTGGAGGCAAATAGAACACTATCATGAATATGAAATTTAAGGTACATGATTCTAGCCTTGCTGATTTCTTCCTGACAAGAATGAGTACTTGTAATTCTGTTCGTGAGGCCAAAGGAGTTTATGATTCTCAATAGGAATTTCGTGTGGTTACGATTGCTCAAGTATTGGAAGGTGAATTTGAATGGCTGCACTTGAACTATGTGTTTCTACCGGATTACGCGGGATGTAATCTGGCAGAAGCAAGTACGAGTAAACTTCCTTCTCCTTCTTCGTCCGAACGTTGGGGCTGTTCGGATGATCGGGCGCTTCCTCTCTCTTCGGGTGAACGGGTGTTCATGTTCGGCTACGGCTGTTAGAAGAATACAACAACAAACGGGCGGTCAGGGGTCGAGACGGGGTGGCCCTCCTTCAACGCTCTGATGCCTAAGTCAGATGATGTATTGGATATAACAGTCAAGCGAACGTGCGTGTGGAGTGTTTAATGCTTGGATCAGAATGGAATGAATTGCTCTTACCTGTAATAAATACCTTACATATATAGGTGGTTGGGTTTGGTGCTTGATGGTGTTCCTCGATGTGGGACTGGTGTGCTTGCTGTCATGTGATCCGTGCATTCGGATGTGCACCCCACGGGCGCGTGCGTGCTCGGATGGGATCGGTTTTGTGAGCGAAGTTGTAGCTTTCTTGGTGGTCTTTCGGATGGTCGGGTAGGTGTTGATTACCTGCTTAAGTAGATAAGTATATTTAATCGGACAACTAATGCCATAATAACAAGTCCCCCAAGTCCCCAAGTCAAAGAGAACTTTCTTGACTGGGGAGTTGAAAAAGGGTTCGTGCGATTAAACAGAATATTTATCCGATTAAGCAGTGGTGTATGATCCTGTAACCCCCAAGTCCCCCAACTCTCCGGTCAAGGAAGAGCTCGCATGACGGAGTGGGTACCTGCGTGCCCGACCATACGCATGTGCGCATGATAGCGTACCTGTTCCTGTATCCTGGGCCCGGCCTCCAAACGGATCTTGCTAGTTTGGAGCCGCGCGCCCGTGGGGTGTTGCCTTGTAAACATAAATAAGTACAAGATAGATATATAGGTATGCAAATGTGTGAATGTATGATATGATGCGTGAATGTATGGTATGATGTGTGAATGTATGCAAATGCTGGTCGTAACGCCAACGCTGGGTTGCCGTTGCGTACGTCGCACGTCAACGGGGATGCCGTTCCGTACGCTGTAGCGTCAACGGTGGGATCAAGACCGCGACGTATAATGTTGCGGAGCGCACGAACGTGTACCCGTGCCGCCCCTCGAACTTAGCGCGCGCAGAGGCCTCTGCCGCCTAAACCGGGAAGATTTTGCGCCCGGAGAGGACGGACCCCACACCCGGTAACGCTCATCGGTCTCAGAGCGTACAAAGAGAGGACGGACCCCACACCCCTGCCGGCCGAGTCGACGAGTCGATCGTTAACGTTACGCACACGGAGGGGAAGAACCCTACGCCCGTGCCGCCCATCGGCTTAGCGCGCCCAGAGAGGAGTCGGCCCCATGCCTCTGTCACCACAGTCGAATTGTATTTTTTTCGCGAACGGAGAGGACGAACCCCACACCCGAAACGCTCATCGGTCTCAGAACTTGCAAGGAGAGGACGGACCCCACACCCTTGCGTCTGAGTCGGCGAGTCGATCGTTAACGTTACGCATACGGATGGTACGAACCCCACACCCGTACCGCCCATCGGTCTTAGCGCGCGTAAAGAGGGGACGGACCCCATGCATGTTGCCGCCTAATCCGGCTTGCTAGTTCTTACCGGCGTGCGCACGGAGGGAGGTGCCCTACGCTCGTGGCGGTGTTTTACTTTGTTTGAACGTTCGCGGTCGTTCTTCGTTCACTGGTCGTGCGGGTGATGTGTGTGTTTTGCTCGACTGGCGGGAGATGTGGGGTGGTGTGTCTTGCCTTGGGTCTGGTGGTGCTCTGACGAGACGCTTGAGTTGACATTCCTTTTGATTGCTCCTCGAGAACCGTTGTGTAATGAATGCGAGCCGTCGTAATTAATGCTGGCATGGCCTGGGCATTAAATGCTGATGACGTAGTAACTGCTCGAAGCCCAGACGTCAGGCGCGTGGGCACGTGTGGTGTTTGCATGGGTGACACGTGTCGAGCCGTGGGAGACCGTGCTAGGGTTTTGATATCAAGGCGGGAAGCTGAAGGGGGGCGCAGTTACTTGCGTGGGCAGGTGAACCGCCTCAGGGCCACGTGTCATGATCTGACGGTGGATACGCGAAGATGGACGGCTGGCGTTCATTGGCGTACATCGTGCGATCAGTATTAATAGGGGTGTGGTGTCGTCTTCCTCATCACTTTTTGCAACTTACCGAAATGCTGCAGAAATTACGTCGCCTACTGTTCCCCTCTGATCTCTGCTGTTCTTTGTTTCTTGCCGGAGTTTGTTCGTCGACGTTCGTCCTCTCTATCTTCAATCTCTATTTGGTGAGGCTCTCATCCTATCTCTGTTGTTTTCTGTTTTGGTTCGTGTTTGTTTGTTTCTGGTTTGTCATGGTTTCTGGGTTTTTTGGCTTTTTCTGGGTTTTTGCATCTCAAGAACAAGGCGTTTTCTTGAGGTGTGCCAGGTTTGATTTTGTTTGGGGTAGGAATTTTGGGTTTTTGGTGTTTTTGGTAGTTTGCCCCCCCCCCCACTCTTTTTTTGCTAAGTGTTGGTGTCGTGTGCGTGCGTCTAGGAATGGAGCCAATAGAAATATCAAGTGGGCAATCGCGTGAGCGTATATGCGTACCGGGGGTGGGGTGGTTAAGTTGTGGGTCGAGTGGGTCGAGCACATCGTCGTGTGAGTCTGTGATGAGTGTGACGCCCTTGCAATTCATCTCTAACGCCTCTCCTGTGGTGCAGCAAATGGATCCCCAACAAGCGCTTGCTGCCGCAGGGTTAGGGGAATCGTCGGGCGAATCCTCGTCGTCCGGTCCGTGGGGTGAGGAGCGCGTGCGACAAGATCAGCCCGTGACCCAGTTTCCTGAGGGTGGGCGAGTTCACTGGGTGCTCCCCGACGGAGTGCCCGTGCAAGAGCCTGAACGGGCGCCGAGCGTCAAAGATATGGCGCGGTGGGCGAGGGACTACCACATTCCTTCATCCGTCAGGCTGAAGATCCCGGGGAGGGGAGAGACGTTCACCCGACCGCCGGCTGGCCATGTGTGCGTCAGCGAGTTCCATCTGAAGGCGGGGATAAAGCTGCCTCTCCACCCGTTCTTCCAATATATCCTGGCGCTCCTCAAAATCTCCGTCGGTCAGTGTGGGCCTACACTGACCCGAACGTTGGTGGCGTTTTTCAATATCTTCCGTTTGAGCGGGCTGGACCACCCCACACGGGCGGAATTCCTCCACTTCTTCCGTCTGCGATACTCCACGCGCCAGAGGGACTCGGGGACCTTCACGGTGGAGCCTCGCGTGAAGTGGTGGTTGGTGGACCCGCCAAGCTCTTCAACCTCCTGGCGCACAATCAACTGTTTGGTGGGGGGAGACTGGGAGTTCGGCGCTTTCCCGGCCGAGTATGCCGCCAATGCTGACCAGATTGATCGAGTCCCCCAGTCCTTCCATTTACTTGATACGAATGAGTATCCGCTCACGTCGGGGCCGTCGAAGAGGCCAGGATTGCCCGTTTAAAGTTCGTTTTCGACCCGGCGCCCGAGTCAAGACATTTCTGGGCAGCGTGTCACTGGGATCTTATCGAGCGCACGCGTCTCGCCAGACCGCCTGGTCTGTGGGTTGTAGTTTTCTGCTAGGAATAGGAATAGGATAATTTTACCAAGTGTTGTATCTGGTTGCTAACCTTTCGTTTGTGTGCTCTGCAGTTAAGATGACGAAGTCCAAGGCCACGGACAAGGATGATGCGCTCAAGCGCCGGATGGCTGCGCTACTGGTAACCGCTGAGAAGGTTCGTCGGGTGGCGGATGACGGTCGTGGCGGACTCGTCCTGGGGGATAGTACCCATCCTAAGATCCCTATCCCCAACGTGGCTGACCTCGCCCCGCCCACCCGAGGGCCACAAACAGATGCTCCCCGCCCTCCTCCGGGCAATGCTGCTGGATCCAAGGCTCAGGTCCGGGCGGAGCGCGATCAGCACCAGCGCGAGAGGGAGCAGCGCCAGGTGGAGCGCGATCAGCGCCGGTCCTAGCGAGATGATATCAGGGACAGGCGGGAGGCTGCTCGTACACCTCAGTCTTCAAGTCGTGCTCCTGTCACGCCCCCGTCTTCGGCGTCTTCGGGTCGACCTTCAAGTCCACAATACTCTTGCTCTCCAAATCCCCCGCTTCCATCTTTCGGTCGACCTTCAAGTCCTCCACAATCTCTTGAGCAGGGGGAAGGTGAGGAGTGTGTGCAAAAACGCCTCCGGACTGAAGGCTCCTCTCCCGGCTCTGCTTCTGGGTCGAATGGTGATGTTGTGGACGCTCTGCGCCGTGCGCTGGTGGATGACGCCGCCTCTCTTGGGCCCCTGCTGCAGCCGCTGGAGAATGCTGCCCCCGACGGGCTGGACGCGGCCTTCATTGCGTGCACCCGCCTGCAGCATCAGCTCTTCCGTGTCCGCTCGCGGGAGACTCTGGAACTTGCACACCTCAGGGCCGACGCGCTAAAGCACCGAAAGGTGGTGGATCGGATGGTGGCCAACCTGGAAAAGGCCAATGGCCTGGCGACGCGGTACACCGCCCGTGCGGAGGAGGCGACTGCTCGGTCCGTGGAAGCTGCTGCCCGTGAAGCTCTGGCGAGGGCTAAGCGGGACAAGGCCGTGGCCGAGGTGGAGCAGGTGCGCGCCGAGCTGGAGCGCGTTCGTGCTGAAGTAGCTGCCCGGGAGGCGCTGTCAGAGTCCCGGCTGAAGGAGGCTGATCGCGTTGCTCGCATGGATGCTGTGGCGACGTTCAAGGAGTCTGACGAGCTCCGCGAACTGGTCAGAGCGGAAGTGGATGAGCAGGTGGCTGCGTTCCAAGAAGCGGTGATTCCTTTCTTGAAGCTGGAGGAGTACCGGGCGTTTGTGCGGTCTGAGAATGAGAGACTGGCGGGCGCTCAGGTTCCTGCGCCTGAGGGAGAGGTGGAGCCTTCCGGGGAAGCTGCTGGGGTGGGGCTGGAGCCGGTGATCATGCAGGTGGGGCCGGGCGAGCAGGTGGAAGCTGTTGGGGTGGCGTCATCAGAGGAGGCTGAGGAGCTGGAGGTTGATACGGGGGCTTAGTGTAGGATTTTTTTTTTTGTAATAGAATAGATTTTTGTAGTCGGGCCTTGTGCCTTCTATCAATGAAGTATTTTCTTTCCGTACGTGTGCCTTGTCTGGATTTTTTTTTTGGCATCTTTTGAATGGCTCGTGCGAACGTGCGCCCCCTCTGCCTTTGAATGGATTTTAACCAAGTGTTACATTCGTGCGAGCGGCCTACCCCCAGTCCCCCGAGTACTGGGCGGGCGGGGTAAGGACAAACGAACGCAATAATATTACAAACTTAAAAAATGAAAAAGTACACCATCACAAAATTTTAATGAAAGTACTTCCTCAAATGTTGGATGTTCCATGGGTACCGTAGTCGTTAACCCTGCATATCACGGAGGTAAAAAGTGTTGGCGCTTATCACCTCATCGAAGACGTACGGGCCTTCCCACAACGGGCGGAGTGTCTTCACCTTTTGCTGGATTGCCTTCATCACCCAGTCCCCCTGTTGGATTGGTCGAGCCCGGATGCGCTGGTTTGAACAGTCGGGTGATTTTCTGTTTGTTCGCGGCTTTGTGGAGGTGCGTCGTGTCCCTCCGTTCTTCCAGCAGATCATTGCTGAGACGTAGCCCCTCGCTGTTCGTGTGCGGATCGTACCCCTCTATCCGTGGGCTCTGATGGGTGATCTCCAGGGGTAACACAGCTTCCGTTCCAAATGTCAGGCTGAACGGAGTTTTGCCCGTGGCTGCGTTGGCGGTCGTTCGAATGGATCACAGAATCTCTGGGGTGTCCTCGGGCCAGCGCCCGTATCCCGCGTCCCTGGGTTCGATCGGCTATCGCGGGAGCCAACGATGCTCCAATTTGGACCGTCCTCTCCGGATGCTCGGAAGATAGCTGAATCATCCTCAGCTCCTCGCGCTCGGGGACGGGCGACACTGCCATCAGCCCGTCGCGTGGATCGTCCGGTATCTCCGTTCCTGGCGTAGGCTCCAAGGCGAGGACCTCCTGCCTGCCCCAGGGTTTCGCGGCTTCCTCGTGATTGTATCCCCGAACATACCCAATTCCATGCTCGGTTGGGAATCATCCCAAGAGCAAATGCCCCGCGATGATCATCTTCAGCTTGTTGATCCCCGGCCTCCCGAGAATGGAGTTGTACGGGGAGGGGGTGTCCATGATAATGAAGTCTGTTCGGACCTCCCTGCGCGGGGAGTCGGATGCACCGATCCCGACTAGGATGCTGTCGCTCCCGATCGGGTACGACGTTTCGTCCGTGAAGCTGGCCACGCACTCATGATCCTGTGTCATCTTGTGGGCGGGCCTGCCGAGCGCCGTGTACGCGCCCAGGTAGATCACGTTCACGGACGGCCCACTATCTACCAACACCCTCTTCACGAGGAAACGATCGATGATCGCGTCGATCACGAACGGCAGGGTACTGTCCCCCGGGTTTCCTTCCTCGTCTTCCGCCGTGAAGCAGATGGCGGGTGCCTCCCTTCTTCCTGCTTTTTGCGCTCGTCCCGCCCCGATCGTTAGCACCTCCCTGCTTGGACAGTCGGGCGATGATGTTCCCTTCTTGCGCTTTCCCCCGGATATCGTACTGATAGTCCCGCGAGTCCCAATATTTGCTTCGCGCTGTCGCTCTTCCGCCCTGGGAGGGGTGACCTGGTCGTCCCTCCTCAAGTCTTCAAGGGCCTTTTTCAGCATAATGCAGCTGTTGGTATGGTGGGTGGCGGCGTTGTGGTATTCGCACCAGATGCTCGGGACTCGGCTAGTCGGAGCCATTGCTTTCGTCATGTTGTTTGGCGGCGGGATTCGGTGTCGGTGCAGGCGGAGCAACTGCTCGTTGGACTGGGGATCGACCGCATAGACCTCTTGTCCCGCCGGTCGGTACTGTGGCGCTGGCGGTAGGCGGACTTCCTGCTGCGCTGATCCCTTCGTCTGGTTGTAGCGGTTGTTGTTGCAGCGGGAGGGTGGCCTCTGGTAATTCTGTCTTTGCGCGTCCCAGCTCCTCTTATAGCCCCCGATTGGCCTTTCGTCGTCCGCTAGCCGTCGCGGTTGGGCGCCTTCCGCCTCTGGTCTGTTGGTGCTGGATTCGGAGGTGGACCCGTACACTCGCGTTTCCACGAGCGCCTTCTGCACAATCAGGTCCATGATCTGGTCGTAGTCGAGATACTCCTTCCTCACCAGTTTTTCTACGAACGGGGTGGCGAGCATGTTGTCCATCAGGGCCACCTTGGCCACTCGCTTGTCGAGGTCCCTGCACGTGCTCGCAAGCGTCCTCCACCGGTTTATGTAGTTTGACAGGCTCTCGTCCCTCCCCTGGCAGACCTTGAGGAGGATACCCGTAGTGTTGTACTTCCCCTGGAGTCGATAGCGCTTCTGGAAGCTCTCTGCCAGCTCAAGAAATGAATGTATGGAGCCTGGCAGGATCTCGTAAAACCAGCTCCTGGCCTCCTCGGTCAGCGTTTCCTGAAACAGGAAACACAGGGTTGGGTCCGAATATCGGGTTCCGTCCGTGGTGGATCGAAACTCGTCGATGTGCGCGCGGGGATCTCCACTCCCGTCGAATCGGGTAATCTTCGTTGTCTTCGCGTGGGGATCCCTTCCCCTCTCCAGTATGTGCGTCGAGAATGAGCTGACCCGGGGGGCGAACGTCCCGCCTTGCCCGGCCAGCTTGTCCTTGCGCAAACGCGAGACCTCCTCCGTCAGTTCCTCCATCCTCCGAAGGATCAGGGCGTTATCCGTCGGGGGCAGCGACTCCCCCTCTGGTGTGAGCGAGCGGGCTCTCCGGGCATTAGCCCCGCCGAACGGATGTAGCTCTTCCTCAGTGGTGTCCTGGGACCGCTCGCGATGCCCCTGCGGCGGGCCGACGAGCACGTCCAGTCGTTCCTCCAGCCTCCGTCGGATCTGGCGCTCCTGCTCCCTGTCGAACGCCGCCTCTCACAGCTCTCGGATCAGACCGTCGACGTGCTATTCGCTGCCGCTCGTCCCGGGCTCTACTATGGGATGCGCCAGTGCGCCCGCGGGTGTTTCCTCAAATGGTGTACTGCCGGTGTTAGTCTCCTGGGTAGGCATGTGGCTTTTGCTAGTGGTATTTATACGAGGTTTGCAATTTGTAAGCTTCCCACAGACGGCGCCAACTGTTTCTACCAGATTACGCGGGACGTAATCTGGCAGAAGCAAGTACGAGTAAACTTCCTTCTCCTTCTTCGTCCGAACGTTGGGGCTGTTCGGATGATCGGGCGCTTCCTCTCTCTTCGGGTGAACGGGTGTTCGTGTTCGGCTACGGCTGTTAGAAGAATACAACAACAAACGGGCGGTCAGGGGTCGAGACGGGGTGGCCCGCCTTCAACGCTCCGATGCCTAAGTCAGATGATGTATTGGATATAACAGTCAAGCGAACGTGCGTGTGGAGTGTTTAATGCTTGGATCAGAATGGAATGAATTTCTCTTACCTGTAATAAATACCTTACATATATAGGTGGTTGGGTTTGGTGCTTGATGGTGTTCCTCGATGTGGGACTGGTGTGCTTGCTGTAATGTGATCCGTGCATTCGGATGTGCGCCCCACGGGCGCGTGCGTGCTCGGATGGGGTCGGTTTTGTGAGCGAAGTTGTAGCCTTCCTGGTGGTCTTTCAGATGGTCGGGTAGGTGTTGATTACCTGCTTAAGTAGATAAGTATATTTAATCGGACAACTAATGCCATACTAACACTATGCTAGTTGGTTTGGGAAATTTCCAATGCATGCACCGTTAATATTCAAACTTGGATTAAATTTATCATTGGTATTCAGACTCTTGGTGTTATACCAAAAAATGTCCCGAACTTTAAAACATATCAAAATGATACCCAAACTTTAAAATCGTATTATTGTGGTACCTACGTCAATTTTTCGTCAATTCACCGTCACTTATGATAACTTGACAATTTAAAAAAAAAGAAGCAAAAAGACCTTAATGCCTTTATTTTAATTTTGGATTAAATTCATCTGTGGTACCTAGACTTTTGGTGCTATACAAAAAATGGTTCCGAACTTTAAAACCTATCAGAATGATACCCAAATTTTAAAATCATATTACCTCGGTACCTACGTCAATTTTTCGTCCATTCACCGTCGCTTATGCTGACATAGAAATTTAAAAAAAAAAAATTCAAACGACCTTAATGCCCTTATTTTAATTTTTTTTCTTTTTCTTTTTTTTTTGTATTTTAGGTAACGTCGTGTTTATCTGAGAGAATCGATGAGAGAGAAACTTCTAGGGGTTTTAGTTTACTATTGCTATCAGCGACGATGATATGACCGACGATGGGTGGCACTCATATGGAGCTTTTGAATCCCACCGTCAAAGGAGTTGAATGCGACCGGTCTCAGGTAACGTCGTGGCCTGACGAAGTCAGCCGGTCGACTTGAAATCCCGATGAGGGTTTCAAACTTCCAAGGTAGTTTTGGATACTTTCCGGCCAGTTTTTGACATTGTGGCTTTCATGGAAGTTGTTATCCTTGGAATAAAATTTCTATTGATGTATTATTTGCTAGCATCATAGTAGTTTGGTGTTGGCCGCCAACTGTGGTGGTGCGTGGGCCCACGTGGCAGTGCCGGCAACCAAAAAACCATTTTCTTCACGGAAAGTTTTCTTAGCATATTTTTGTTATGATTCTTGTATAGTTTCATAAGTTTTGAGAAATTTGCGTAATGTTTCGATGTATGTATATGATTTCGATGTGAATCGATACTTTCGACGCAATCATTTGTCGCGTGTCGAGTCGAGGCTCATTTTTCTATGGAGCTTGGGATGTTGAAACATTACAAGGATTTCTATGAAGATGTTGAAGGAGATCTATCATAATAAAACAAAATATTCACCAACCTAGCCCTGCTGCTGGTGGTGGTTCACGGTGTGTTGTGGTGGAGGTTTTTTCACTAGAAATTTTGAGGATAACATTGATATCATAACTAAAATTTGGGTATCATGTTGATATTCGTTAAGTTATGACAAACATAAATTAACTAATATACCCCTTGCTTACCAAATTTTTTTTGTGACGTCAACAATTATAACGGTGAATGAACGGAAAATTGACGTAGGTACCGTATTACAGTAATACGATTTTAAAGTTTGGGTACCATTCTGATAAGTTTTAAAGTTTGTGACCCCTTTTGGTATAGCACCAAGAGTCTGAGTACTACGGGTGAATATATACCTTCAAACTTTGGTTGCAAATTTGGTAGAGAATCAATATTTCAATGCAACATTTGTTGGTTCTGAATTGTCATCAGTTATACCCATGGAGTTTTCTCCATTTGCTATGACCAGGGTAACTTTGTTGGCTTCAGACCTATCTATTGCGTCGATTTGTTTTGGCTTCAATATTTCACTGATTATTTTTGGTATAAAGACCATCGTTCACTCTTCTAGTCATGATCTGGGATTTCAAACTCATCAGCTTACGCAACCCTTGTCTTCAGCTGCTCATTCCCTTACTGCTATACTCTCTCATGATCTGCTTCTGAAATCTCTCATGGTTGTTTGGTGTCAAAGTAGTGGTATACTTGTTCACTCAACTCCAATGCTATGCAATGTTTATTCTGAGGAGATAGTACCCCGTTTGCACTTTGTAGGAGTGACGTATTGCTGCATTTTGTTTCTTAAGGAGGTTCAAGTTATTATGGTGATGAAGTTTATAAATGAGATTTTTGCCTTTCTGAGCTGTTATTTAACACTTGACCATGATCCAAAAGAACATGACATTGCTTCTTGAGGTGCGGGAATGATTACGCTACATATTTTGACAGAGGCTAGTCATTATGGTATCTTACTTGAGAACTTTTGCAAGGTTTGGGTTTATGATCGAGCAGTTTGTTTGCTGGCTGTTCTCTTTGAGAAAGATAGCATTACAAACCCTCAGAATTCAATGAAATTGGAGACTAGTGCTTTTAGCTCAGTTATTGAATCTCTGTGCAATTATGGACAATTGATGAAAAAGGGTGTTCATGTTAACGGGGTGATGCATATTAGTGACCTGTTTTCTCTCAAGATTATGAATGTCGATTGTTTTGCCACTGTTGTCTTATCACTCTGGGTTTCTTTGGTATGTGTTCAAGTTCAATTCTTCGTGGGTGCTTATCGCACGGCTCTGCTTAGTTTTCCAGACGTTGTTGGCCTTTGTCAACCAGCTCCTTCGTCTGAACAAGCTACATCGTTTGAATTTATTACAGAGTATGTCAAACAAGGTCTCGCTCTCCTTATCATTCATGGCTCTGGAGTTGTTTCTATGATTGTGGAACTCATGTCAGTATGTTTCGGTGATTATCTAGCTACCTATTGGTATTTGTTTGCTGATAGAGTACAATACTCAATTTCAGACTTCACTTGCACATTTCTTGCATTCACAACCATTGTTGGAAGATTTTTGGCAGGGCACGTTTTATCAGTTTTTCCCGACCATCTGATTTTCTATGTTCCCACTTCTTCTACCACTGACACTACTGCTCAGGTGTTGATGATTGTGCATACTAGTGAGATGGCGGTGCTTCAAGGTATACTGACCTTTTCATTTTCTTGGGTGACTTTGGTAATGGTAATGGCAACAAGAGTGTTCAAGAGTGAGCAAACATACAAATTAATATGATATGGTCACGTGTGTTGATTCTGAAGGTCTCTTGTGACAATTTCACTGCTTCTAAAGTTTGTTTACAGTTTCTCCCACCAAGTTTGAGAATGGAGGCATTTTGTTCAACAGTTTTCTTTCGGCAATCAATCGCAAGTCATGAGGACATCTATTATAATATAGAGTAGCCGGTGAGGGTACTATGGTCGTTGTGGTATTAACAACCAAGCTGCTGCTATATATTGGCAGCCTCCATGTATGGAAGGGCTTCATAAATGAACATCTTTTCTTTTAATTTCCTTTAAATTCCTGCATTTTACTCTCTCAATTCCCTTTTATAACATACTGCTGTAATAAGAGATTGAATTCGTTACCGTAAATATAAATCATTCATAAAAACAGATTGACACTATGGCTTTCCCTAGCATGCATACAATATTGAGATTAATAAAAGGAAATTACGTCCACAGACACACAGAAACTACGTACGTACTATTTAATAACTAGCTAGCTAGCTATGGCAACCTGAAAATTATTACACGTACAATAATATAATGTTTGACGCATATATGATCGACTATAGATAATGTATGGTAATTGAGGTTCGTCGATCAGAGCTAAGGGATCCGAGTGGCTGTGGTACTGAGTCATATTTCTTTTCTTTCGTGTATACCAGTAGATATGTACGTACGTATGCATAATAATATACAGTAGAAGAAAATTGTCGTATAAGACGTTAGCTAGCTTATGACATTTGATAATGATAAGGCAGCAGGGGCACGCACAGCTTCACCAAATGGAGTCCAAGTTGAATGGTTGCTCCGGATGCTGCTGTGACTGATCCTTTGATGATGAAGAAGCTTGCAGATTTGATGAAGTCATGGTATGATCAACCTGAAACGGATGAGACATCAAACCCTGCTGCTGTTGGGTCGCCGCCATAAACGATGCGTAATGGTCTTCTAGACCAGCTTCTGTTGCATCTCTAATCGGCTGTTGATATATAGTACTATTACTAGCACCACTATTTCTGAGTTGTAATGCCCTAAGTAGCAAGGAGTTCACCGAAGAAAGATTCGAGGGGATTAGGAGGCTAGATGACCATGATGCGAGTGATGAAGTTGCCGGAAGAATGGGACAGCTGGTAGCAGCCGCCGCCTCCCTTGCCCCGATCCCGTTGTTCATGTTTAGAGTAGAACTCATCATGTTGGCATCATTATTGGTCATCATGTTATTATCAATAATGTTGTAATTGTTGCCTTGTGGAAAAGACACGTTGTTGCTCATGAACCCTGTACTAGATGAATTTGCAATGTTGTTCATAAAATTTGGCAACTCCTCGTCTCCAAATTCGTTTGTTATTGAGTTTGTGTCGCAAGGAGAGTCGACAGATTGTGGTGAGGACGACGTAAGTTGTTGTAGTTTTTTCAGTGTTATGCTCCTTTGAAACACCCTGCAGACCACCCATTCCTCCTGCATGGATTCATTCATGTCAGGTTAAATTTAACCCCATATATCTAGCTCAATAATTAGTAGCCAAAAAACTTATAAATACCTTTGAGGCTGAGGATTTGAAGGGATGGTGCTTGTTTTCTACTCTGTATTCATGCATGACCCAGTTGGTCTTCTCACCCCTTGGAGCTCGACCCTTGTAGAAAACTAGGGTTTTCTTCATCCCAACAAGTACACCTTGGCGATGTATTTCTTTGTCTTTACCAGTTGTCTTCCAATACCCAGCTTCTGTGGCTCGGTTGGTCCGAAGTCCTGTTGGATATTTCCGGTCTCTTAAGTTGAAGAAATACCATTCTTTCTCTCCCATCAACGCCTTACCTACACCAATTAATTTAATTGTAATTAATCAACTTATAGGTCTAGCTAATTTAAGAACATTTATAATTTAGGTGGTTGCTAACTAATTAATTAACTTGGAATAATTTTTTAGGGAGATAAACATGTATATAGGTTTCAAAATCCAATATTCCCCTTTGCCAAGCATATATATATATATATATATATAGTTTCATAAAAAAAATCTTGGTTAATCATTACACGTACATACGATTAACGATGCATGGTATCTAGGGTTCAAGGAGAAGACGGATTATTTGGATCCAATTCATTCATGAAGGAAGAAAGAAAGAAAAAAACAGATCGAGACTTTGCATCAGCGGATAATTTAGTCAAAATATAAAACAGCTAGATTTGTACCCCAAAAGAAGATATATCAGATCGATGAAGTACATATATAACATATTGTGTACTAACTAAGGAATCGAAGAGGGAAGAAGGGTAATCATGAAAGACAGATCGATATCTTCGATTCGTATCCAAGTACCTGGGAGGTCCCAAGGTTCGCACTTATTGAGATCGACAACAGCTACAGCTTGTGATGTGAAACCAACATCAGAAACCTTGTGGCAGAGATAGTACGTAATCAGTTCTTCATCTGTAGGATGGAATCTGAACCCAGGAGGAAGACTCTCCTGCATACTTAGCTAGCTAATAATTAATGAACCAAATAGGAGGCTAGCTAGGAGTTCTGGATGAGATTGATATCGATCTTCAACTGCTCTAGTCGATTCTTCGGAAGCTCGACGCTTGCACGAAGACGAAATGACAGAGATGATGATGTGATGAGGTATTAATGGAGCTGCATAACTCATCAAAGCTTCAAGAAGAAGCAGCCATATTCATTCGCCAGTAGTCTTTTTAATATTCTGTTTATTACAGCTAACACTTTGACAAAGATGGATTTGGTGCAGAGATTGTGCTAATAGTGTACACAATTTTCTTCCTTATGCAAACCAGAAGTCAAATTTACCAAAATCGCCACTACCATTACTATATATATCTATACGTGAATGTGAATTGGATAATTGAACAAGTAAGAGGGTTAGCGCGCATTGACTAAGAATGATTCAATTCAATCGAAGTGGATACGAAAATGAAGTTTTTTTGTCATGTACAAGATGAGTGGCAATTATTTGGGCACGGCTCACAAGAGTTCGAAGGTACGTTGTCTTTGTTACACTACTTTGTTAGATTTGTTGTATCCTATTTCATATATTTGATATATATGATCTAGTGTCCAACCACCTTCACCTATTTCTAACCACCAAACCCTAGCTGAATCGGCCAATTCTCTACTCTACTGCTCCTAAATCCTGATGGGAATTCGAACATACATATATATATATATATGTTTGGCTATTTACTATACCATCAATTTCTCCTCATATTATATGCATACTAGAGAAAACCTGCAATCGGAGCGACAAAATTGAGACTTTAAGAATATAAATATATTTATAAATATATATTTTTTCTGAATTTTTTTATATTTTTTTTCTTTTATTATTAAAGATAATTTTAATATTTCAAATTTTAATATGTCTGACTCCAAAATTTCTCTTGCTTTATTAATAGAGATATACTAAATATACTGATTGTAAAGTATGCACGTAATTACTAATTAGCTACTTGAAGAATTATTTGATTATAACCTCCTGTAATCAATCAATTAATTAATTATTATTCACACTAGTCGTCTACGTCTCTCGTCATCTATATTATCTCTCTCCTTCTCTATTTCCCTCTGTCAAATGTCTTGTGATTGTGATTGCGATCGTAGGATATTCTTGCCTCTGTTTACTCATTTTGTTTACAAAATATTGGTTTGGTAATCCATCTAATTTATCTACTGAGAAGGACTTTAATTAGATAAGCTGTGTTGTAATTAGCTACCAGATTAGTATACCGTATCGAACACAATCTTGTGGTGAGCATTCTCAGGATTACAAACTCCGGATTACGAATGGCATGCCGCATGCATCAAAACTCAAACAGCGAGCTAAGTGATCGAAGACTACGTTATATGTATACTGAGCAAGTCTTGTTAATTATAAGATCATGATCGACCTATATGGCTATATATGTTCGCATGACTGAGCTGCTTCTATTTTTTGGGCATGTTAATGAAAATAATGAGCAGAATATTGAGGAATCGACAGCTAGAGATCGATCTTTTTAATATATTTTTCAAGTAATATGTTGGTGCATGTGGCTGTAACTCGTATACGTACTTTTGACTACTTTCTGAGAGTTAATAATGGGGTGAGAAAATATTAACCAAGACTAGGACTTCCGATCAAAAAAAAATAACCAAGACTAGGACTAAGAACAAGAGTAAGAGATCGATCGAGTGGTTAAAAATGGTCTCCAACCCACACGACTGGGATTTTGGATAGTTTGGGTAAGCGTTTTCTTCATCATTCGATCATCACCTTTTGTCTTTCCAAGCTTCTGATAATAAATTTCAATCCTAACGTAGAACTTTTGATGTGAATAATACGCCACCTAGAGTTTCTAGAAGATCTGTATTTCAGCACATGTCACGTTGTTTAAATCTACAACTACGTACATATCCCAAATTAAGTTTGATTATGAATCTTCATTATCATTTAATTGTTACATATATGTCACATGTAGCTGATCTTAATCAGACATGAATATTTGCAAATGCAAATGCAACTCGATCAATTCAATTCGTTTTAAGATAGAACATGGGAAATAGACCAGGAGAATCAAACTTCAGACAAATCATATCACACATGCATGGATCATTTTGCCAACGGGAAGCTCACTATATATGATCTCTCTAGTTATGAAATACGTAAACCTAACGTACAGCCAATTTCGTCAAAGCAATGTACGTCAAACTGCATGTGGTTAAAACATGTTGGCTACATAGGCATGCTCTCGGGACGTAATACAGTAGAATTTTAATAATTTAATATAAGATTAATTAATAATTTTGTTAAATAATTTTTTTTACTGATCTTGGTGTTGTGATAAATTAATAATTAACTAAATTTATAAAATAATAGAAATTCAAAAATTTATATAGACTCCAATCACTCCATATAATATATAAATTAATAATATTTTTATACATACATACAAGAATGACTCAGGTACGACTTATTATTTTTTTATTTATTTTTATTTTTTAAAAGAAAGATGGGAACAGACCTCTAGCCAAACATAGCGCTTGCAGACTTCTTCCCGGCCATTACTATTATTAATCTACTATTAATTATTAATGATAGTATCGTGTAGCTACTATTATTATCTGCTAAGACCCGAGCCATGCAACTGAGTAGCTGGCTGGTTATAAGTGATTTTTCAAGACTACACGATTTTGATTACAAATATTCTCGTGACTTGTTACTTCTTGAACCTCATATTAGACTTATCTCAGCATGTTATGAATTTTTGGTGTACGTTGAACACAATAATATGGTATGAATTTATGGTCACTATGAGAATTTTTAACTTAAACGACAAATTTTTTTCGTATTCGTCGTTTAAGACAGACTTAAGCGACGAAATAAATTTCGTCACCTAAGTAAATATTTTCTTCACCTTAAAACGTTTTTAGATGACAAAAATTGGTTTCGTCGCCATTTCGTCAACTAAATAATATATATAAGACGATGAAACCATATTTCGTCGCAACTGTCGTTGTTTAAGTGTCTTTTAAATGACGAAAATCAAGTTTCGTCGTCCAAGAAAGAAGTTAGCAGATGAAAATTTTTCGTCGTCTAAGATTGTAGTTAGACAACGAGGTTTGTTTCTTGAACGACGAAATTTTTTTTTCGTCTAAGTGAAACAATTAATAAGACACAATAGCAATTCCAAATCAAACCTCATCCTCTCACAACCCCTAATAAAAAAACTATCTCAAGACCTCCTCCTGCAATTTTTTGATCTCTAACGAAAAAACTTTCATCATGGCCTCCTAAAGCATTCCATCAACTTCTTATATATTGGTTAATGTTTGTAAATACTTTTTTATTTGATTTTTTTTTTTAAATATTTGGGTGTATTTTGAAGTTTACCAGTGAATGAATTTCGGCGATTGAATTTCGACAAAATTGTTGGTATAGAATCGCTTGATAACTATAAGGCTTTTGCATGTGTTGATTATATATATGAAATATTAGATCAGTAGTTTGAAAAATTAGGAATTTTTGGATTAAATACATAAATATTAATTAGTTTAATTTGTGTTATGCAATTTATTGGGTGTACGTAAGAATGATTCTCAATGTATAATTAATTAGTTACGTAGGTTATGTTCATGATTTGTCCCGAAATTAGCTATCTGGTTTTTTGAAATGTGGCAAAATTAGCTATATAGGTTCTTGAATAATGCATGATTATGGCTCTAAATAGATTTGAACAATTTTTTATTTCGCTCATTACAACTTACGCAGAATATTGACAAGAGCTGGTTAAGGTTGGAAAGAAGTGGTCCTAAGTACATACAGGGAATTAACGACTTCATGAAGTTTGCAATTGAACATGGTCAAGGAAATGATCGTTACATGTACCCATGCAGGAGATGTCGTAACTCGGAGTATTTTTCAGTTCCACAGATGTTCAAGCATTTGTCTGAATACGATATGATGTGGGAGTACACTTCATGGACTGAACACGGTGAAGTATTAGATACTATTGTTCAAACGTTAATGGAAGAGTTAAGATTAGAGTACCAGGGTGCCACATCCAGCAATACTGACGAACCTTTTCGAAACCCCGTTATGGAACTTGTGCATAATACATTTCCATCGTATAGTTCTAGTGGATACTGTTTTGAAGAGGGATATTACGATACTCCCAACCAAGAGACAACTCCTCTTACTTCCAAATTGATGAGATCCATTAATTAAGATAATTATAACAGGCTTCTACTGAAAGCACAAACATTGTTGTACCCACAAAGTAAAGAGACTATTTTGAGTGCCATAAAGGAGGAAATGGTGTAAAAAGTGAAGTACAAAATGTCTAATGCAGGTTTCGACGATGTCCTGCGACATATATTTAAATTACTTCCAGGTGATCACAAACTTCCCGATTGTTATTATAAGGTAAAAAAGATCTTGAACGACCTTGACCTTTCATCCACGAAAATCCACGTATGCAAAAACAGTTGTGTCCTATTTTATAAAAAATATGCACACTTCCAACACTTCCCGGTTTGCGGCGAGTCGAGATGAAACCTCAAGAAGAATAAGAAGAAAAGTGTTCCTTGGATGGTCCTTCGCCATTTTCTGTTGATTCCTAAACTGGAGCGATTGTACATGTTTCCGTATACGGCAAAGGCAATGAGATGTCACGGGGAAAAGAGGAGAGACGATGATGTACTTAGACGCCCCGCAAATGGGGAGACCTTCAAATCTTTTGACATGACATTTACAGACTTAACATCAGAAGTTCGAATTAGATTAGGACTTTCTACATACGGGTTCAATCCTTATAATGATTACACGACAACACTTGGCTTGTCATTGTCATACCATACAACCTGCCTCCCTGGATGTATATGAGCAAGAAATTTAATTTCCTTACTCTGTTAATTTCGGGTCCTTACTCACCTGGAAAGTGTTTTGATGTGTTTATGAGACCTTTGATTGACGAGTTGAAATATATGTGAGAATTTGGGATAGCTACACTAAAACTTCATTCATCATGAGAGCAGCAGTAATGTGAACCATTAGCGATTTTCCTTCTTATGGGATGTTGGTATCTTGCAGGACTAAAATGTACAAGGTTTGTCCTATCTACTTAGACAACGTAAACTCTAGCTATCATGCAAAAAATATATGTTACTTGGGTCACTATAGGTGGCTTCCTGAGGATCACCAATGGAGATCAGATAAGGCGAGTTTCGATGGGACGGTAGATAATGGTGTGAAACCCTGAGAGTGGTCTGGTGATGAGATTTCCCAGAGATTGTACGGTGTTAATTTTGGAGTGTTGAGAAAGTGTCCATTTATAAAGGCCAACAAGTTTGTGGTTGATGACGATCTTACATATTGGAGCCACATTAGTTTTTTCTTTGAACTGTCTTACTGGTCGAAGTTGAAACTCAGGAACGACTTAGACGTCATGCACATTGAGAAGAATGTATTCGACAACATGGTTGGAATAATTCTCAATATTAATAAAAAGAATAAGAACACTATTAAAGCGCACAAAGATTTGCAGTGTATGAAAATCTGTCGTCACTTGTGGTTAAAGAAGTCGACGGAAGGCAAACCTAAGATACATATTGCACCTTACACGGTGAGGTCGAATAAGAAGAAGGAAGTGTTCTCCTGGTTTCGTGGTGTTCGTTATCCATCTAACTATGCAGCAAATATATCTCATAGTATAAAAGTTGAGGATAGGAAGTTCCGTGATCTAAAGACTCATAACTGTTATGTAATGATGCAATGTCTTCTTCCAATGGTAATTCAACCATATTTGTATCGTGACGTGGTGGAGCCGTTAGTAGCATTGTCTAGGTAGTGACAGAAGCTATGTGTTAGAGAGTTGAAGAAGTCATATGTGGTGGAATTGAAAGAAGAGATTGTGTATATCATTTGTAAATTAGAGATTATTTTCTCCCTTGCTTTTTTCGACGTCACGATTCACCTTATGATCCATCGTCCCGAATAAGTGTTGCTATCTGGTCCAGTACACTACACTTGGATGTATCCTCAGGAAAGGTACATTATCTAATGAAATTTTTGCACCACTACATATGGCTTATATATGTCTCACATATTGATTTCAAAATTTTTGTAGACAACTCGGACAATACAAAAGATATGTTAAAAATTGCTCTAGTTTGGAAGGATCTATGGCATAAACATATATTAGATATAAGTGTGTGTCCTACTGCAATGTATATTTCAAAGATACCGTCGAGTCAACCCTTTCTAACTCCTCCTTGTCGTCATAGATATTGTACTAGTGTTTGGTTAAGTACACAAAATTTCAGAAAGATTAATCGAAGAGGAACTCATTGAAGCATATTGGGTAGTGTTGCGGGACTGTGACGAGGTTGACCGTTTCATGACAAATCATTTTAAAGCACTTCAGAGAGATTATCCGCACCTAGTTCTAAACAATTTTTTGCACATCATAAGAGGATGTTCCCGGATTAATTTTTCGAATGGGTATGTATATATCATAAATAATATATTAACTGTACATAATAGTTTCTTAATCTTCATATTTTACTTGTTCATAATTTGGCAGATGACAACTCTCCAAACAAGTAACCACCACGGGTGGTACACACCGATGTTGCATAATTTGGCCAGTAAGTCACAAAAATATGAGATTTATTCTTTATGTGTTGCAAATGGAGTTAAGTTTCGGACATTGGATTGAGATGAAGGCAAGATAACACAAGATTGTGGGATCTCAGTAGGAGAAGACGATGATTTATACTATGGAGTTCTTATCAAAGTCATTAAGTTAATTTATGGGAATTGAATTCATGTTGTACTTTTCAAATGTAAATGGTTCAACAATGACCCAAACAAACGAAATACTACGAAGATGGATCTGGGGTTGTTATCGGTAAATATAGACACAAGCTGGTACGATGTTGAGACATTTTCTCTTTCCACCTTGGTTAAGCAGGTGTTCTATCTGGATGATCCGAGAGAGGGTGGTGGTTGGAAAGTTGTAAACCATATGTATCACCGAAATATATGGAGCACAACAACACTTGAAGGGAGGTCTGATACAGAACAGAGTGACATGAATGATGTCAGTGATCTATGTCAAGAGCCTGGTATTGCAGACTTACCAGACACATCTCTTATTCGCATGAATGAAGACCCTATTGCAAAAACTCGAGACAAGAGAGCTTACTTGGACAAGGGTCCAGGAACTAGAGATAAATAGCACGGATGAAGAGGCCGATGAGGCCGATACGGACTTATTATACGAGGAAGACTCAGGTGATGGTGAGGATGATGAGGAGGATGACACAGATTATGAAAGTGAATGATGGATGCCTCACATACATATTTGTAATAATTTGTTCGATTAAAGTCTTATTTTGAGTTTGGATATAATTTGGATATATAAGAATGATTTTGAGTGTTTCAAGCAGGAATGAATGACTGTTTCATGCAATACATGAATGATTTTAAAAAACCAAGGTTCTTTTCTATTTTACATGAACTCTTAGACAACGAAATTTGGTATTTTCGTTGTCTAAGTAACGTCTTCCACGACGAAAATACCATATTTCGTCGTCTAGGACTAAATACCAAAAACGTCTAATAATGTGTCCTTCGACCCATCGAGGAATTTTCTCGATCTATTGTAGATTTTATTTAGTTTGGGCAGAGGCATCTGTGACGACCCGAACCAGAATCAGATGTGTGTTTAGCACGATTCTCGAGATTTGGTTATAGTCGCAGTTTTACGATATTGTGTAGTTTACCGTTTCGATTCGCGACTATGTTTTCAGTCGAGAATTTGAGTTGAGTGTCTTCACGGAAGTTGTAGAGTACGTGATTTCGAGTTCGTGGGCGGTTTCGGAAGATTTTTCCGATAATCGAGGAATATTTTATGATTAATTGAAGTTTCGGGTTTCGACGAGTTTATCCGATTGTTTCGAGCTTATCCGAATCACATCGTATATTCATTTCGGACCGTAGTTTGACCCGAGGGACGAGTATAAATATCGAAAAGTCGGAAAATAGTCGTGAATAGTCGTAAAAGTTTAGTTTTGCGTTGACTAGCCTTGGACTTTCCTGTTTTGGTAAGTTGACCACGTTGACTTTGGGGGGGAGAGTTTCCCGATTCGGTTGCCGTCCGACCACCGTTCTCCGGCCACCGTTGGTTGATTGAAAGGTACTATGAGCTTCCTCTCTTGATTTCAAGTGTGATGGTATGTTAATTTGTGAGAATTGATAAGGTTTTTGGGGTACCCGAATTGCACCGATCGGGTTGATTTTGTCGGTGACGGGGAGCTTAGCTCCGGCGAGTTTGGGTGGCGGTGGTTAGGGGGGTTAGACTCCCCTTGCCTTCGTGTGTCTTCCCATGTGTTTGTTATAGCTTGAGGTTGAGTTTTGGAGGTCACCGATTTGGGTCACCGGAAAGAATGGAGTCCGAGCTGTTTTGGTTAAATTGGTTAGGTTGCGTTTGGAATTGGACCTTGGGATAGAAGAAGAAGTTGCTCGCCTTGCCGAGACCATGAGAACTGGAGAAGATGGCCGTGAAATTCCTCCGTTGACGGCGCGCCGCCGCCGGCGGCGGCGGTCAACGGCGGTCAACGGCCGGAAAAAAGTCAAAGTTTCAGTTTTCGATGTAATTAATGTCATTTTTCTCGTAATCGCGCCCTGATTATCGTACGGAGGTTTTCGGGTTGATTGGAGTAGCCGATTTTCAGTTGAGGTTTCGAGTTGGGATTTCGGGATTTCCGTAATTCATTTTGCACTGCATTTCGTATTTCCGGGAACAGTTGGTTTCCGTGCATCAATACAGTGTTGTGGATTACGATATTGATCAGTTATGTGTATATGTATTCAGGAGATCGAGATCGAGATTTGGATCGTGATCGTGCATCTGGCGAGGGATCTTCCGCCGGACCACGTGTTTAGCGCGAGTGTGCGCTACGCGAGTTTGTGAGTGGACAGTTTATTTTCACGGAATTATTGCGAGTCCTTTATATACGATTTATGATCTTGAGCATGCAGTATGATTATGGTTTTACGAACATGAGTTTTCGAACGAGATTATGTTTATATTGAGCATGTGTTATGTGATTATATTTATATGTTGTTATATGTCCACGAGTGGCCCCGTGTGATTTATACACATGCTCTGTACGTGTGAGGAGTTAGAGTCTCCCTCATGTACGTATACGGGAGGAGTTAGAGTCTCCCTCGTGTACCCGGACGCGTGAGGAGTTAGAGTCTCCCTTGCGTACCATTTATTGTTTATACTTTCGACTCGCATATGTTTTTATAACATATATATTACTTGGTGAAAGACATTTATTTTCGTCCACTCACTCTAACGTGTTTATTGTCTTTCACCTGGGCTTTTCGGTTTCCGTGCCCAGTTTGCAGTTCAGGTTTGGTGTTTCACGTCGTGGTTTGGAGGCTAGTGATCAGAGTCATCTGTGTTTTCCAGTAGGTTTCAGTTTCACCTACTGATGTACATGTTGTATATATTTTATACTAGAGGTCGCTCTGATACATTCTGATACTTGTTTATACGGATTTTCTCGGATATACATATATATGGTACAGTATGTTTACTGTTTGTTGATTATATTGATGTTGAGAAATCCGGATGGGATTGGTGCCCACGGTTTGCTTTTTGTGGCATAGGATGAAGTGTTAATTTCCGCGTGCAGGTTATGGTAATTCCACGCTAGTAACGAAACTCTGCCGAAATTTTGAAAAGTTTTTGTTGGTTCGTGTTTTCGGAAGGGTTTGATTCCGATTTAGGTAACTGAATCGGGGTTGGGTCCTTTCAGCTTGGTATCAGAGCATTAGGTTGTCAGATTCTGTAGACTCTTGTAGTTGTGACGCTTAGGGTATTTGAGTTGATACAGCATGGCTGGAGTGATGACCCGACTGGCCAGCGGTACTCATCAATACTTCGGGTGTTGTGTGTCCTCAAATATCTGCGGTTTCATGATTACGTTCTTTCTGCTTGTGCCTAATGCTTGTCTTGTATCAGTAGGATGCCTCCTCGACGTGGTCCCCGTGTGGATCGGGATGATGATCCTGATGAGGATCGCCGAACGCGCGACTTGCTGATGCGAGTGCTGCGTTTGGAGGAGCGTTTTGACCCTGTGGTCAAGGCTCGCACTGCGGGTGCTACTGTGTTTTCGGGTTCAGTTGATCCAGAGATATGCGAGGCATGGCTGGTTCAGATTGAGCGTGTTTGTGAGCGTCTGCAGTTTACACCTGAGCAGATGACAGTAGCCGCAGTTGGTTTACTTGAGGGTGATGCATACTTTTGGTGGGTCAGCACTGACAGAGTTCCTGTGGATACTCCGTGGACATTGTTTCGTGATCTGTTTATGCGGAGGTATTTTAATCAGGCTACCCAGCAGCGCAAGTACGAGGAGTTCACGAACTTGAGGCAGGGCAGTTTGTCTGTACTTGAGTATCGGGATCGGTTTACTCGTTTGTCTCGTTTTGCGCGGGATATGGTGGCTACAGAGGAAGCCAAGTGTCGCAGGTTTGAGCTGGGATTGAATTTGAACATCAAGGCGACATTGACTACGATGCTGAGGAACAATTTTGATGAGTTTGTCAGTGCAGCTCTCCGAGGCGAGGATATTGAGCAGGAGAGACAGCAGAGGTATCAGCCGAGGCGATTCGAGGAAGGTGGACCAAGTCAGGGGCCTTCAAAGAGGCAGAGTTCCGATACTTCCGGTTCAGCTTCATCCTCTGGCGGTGGATCGTATCGACCACCAGCTAGTGTACCTAGACGGAGACCAGGATGGAGGAGAGATCGACCGCAGCGGCCACAGGATAGTGGAGGTTCCAGTGGTTCTAGTTATCCTCGGCATACTGGTGGCACATTTCCTGTTCCGAGAGACTATCCTTTGTGCAACCTCTGCAATAGATATCATTTGGGCCCATGTCAGCGGAGTCCTGGTGCTTGTTATCGTTGTGGCCAGGTGGGCCACTTTTCGAGGGAGTGTCCTCAGTTGTATGGTGGAGATAGACAGGCGGCTCAGAGTTCCGGAGCTGAGCGAGGTGCCACTTCGGGAGCTCGACCAGCACAGTTTGCAGGTCAGGGCAGGCAGCAGGGTCAGGCCCAGCGAGGACGACCAGCCGGACAGGCGAGAGTTCATGCTATGACTATGCGTGAGAGCAGAGCATCACCGGAGGTCGTTATCGGTACGTTACATGTTTTTGGTATTCCAGTAGTTGCATTGCTAGATCCAGGTGCCACACACTCATTCATATCATATAGACTGTCATCATTAGCTACGGTACCTGCATCTCCACTTCCGGGGTTGTGGAGAGTGTTGTATCCGTCAGGTGAGGTGGTGAGCATCGGTTGGGTTTATCGAGATTGTGAGGTGTTTGTTGATGGCCATGGTTTAGCTGCTGATCTGTTGTTGCTGGATATTGTGGATTTCGATCTGATATTGGGTATGGACTTTTTGGAGTCGCACTGGGCTATGTTTGATTGCCACAGGAAGGAGGTCGCGTTTCGACGACCAGGGTTACCCGAGATACTGTTTCGCGGCGAGAAGAACACTTCCCTACCGTGTTTGATTTCCGCGATGAGGGCGGATCGGCTGATGAAGAAGGGTTGTGTTGCTTACTTAGCCCATGTTGTGGACACTACAGCTGCAGTGCCAGAGCTTGGTAGTATTGAGGTTGTGTCGGAGTTTCCGGATGTGTTTCCAGCAGAGTTACCTGGTATACCCCCTGTGCGGGAGATTGACTTTACTATAGAGTTGTTGCCGGGTACTGGACCGATATCCCAGACACCATACCGGATGGCGCCTGCGGAGTTGAAGGAGTTGCAGATTCAGCTCCAAGAGTTGTTGGAGAAGGGATTCATTCGCCCGAGTGTTTCTCCGTGGGGTGCTCCGGTGTTGTTCGTGCGGAAGAAGGATGGGTCCATGCGTTTGTGCATCGACTACCGGAAGCTGAATCAGGTTACGGTGAGGAACAAGTATCCGTTGCCGCGGATTGATGACTTGTTCGATCAGCTCAAGGGAGCATCAGTCTTTTCGAAGATTGACCTTCGGTCCGGATATCACCAGTTGAGGATCCGAGATTCAGACGTAGCCAGGACAGCTTTCAGGACGCGGTATGGGCACTATGAGTTTTTGGTTATGCCGTTTGGGTTGACCAACGCCCCCGCAGCTTTCATGGACTTGATGAATCGGGTGTTTCGTCGATTCCTGGACAAGTTCGTGATTGTGTTTATTGATGACATTTTGATCTATTCGAGGAGTGTGGGCCAGCACAAGAAGCACTTGCGAGCGGTGTTGCGGACTTTGCGGGACCATCTGTTGTTCGCAAAGTTTAGCAAGTGTGAGTTCTGGTTGGATAGTGTGAAGTTTCTGGGCCACGTGATTTCGGCCGAGGGAGTTAGTGTTGATCCTGACAAGATCGAGGCCGTGCTGAACTGGAGTAGACCCACTACGGTACCAGAGATTCGGAGTTTCTTGGGTTTAGCGGGCTACTACCGTCGATTTGTGCAGGATTTCTCCCGGATAGCTACACCACTGACCAGATTGACGAAGAAGGGCGTCAAGTTTGAGTGGTCTGATGCGTGCGAGGAGAGTTATTTGCTCCTGAAGGAGAGATTGACTACCGCACCGGTTCTGACATTGCCAGACGACAGTGGTGAGTATGTTGTGTACAGCGACGCGTCGAAGTTGGGCCTTGGCTGTGTGTTGATGCAGCATGGTAGAGTCGTGGCATATGGTTCCAGACAGCTGAAACCGCACGAAGTCAACTATCCGACGCATGATTTGGAGTTAGCCGCCATCGTGTTAGCGTTGAAGAGTTGGAGACATTACCTGTATGGTGCTCAGTGTAAGATTTTCACTGACCACAAGAGTCTCACTTACTTGCGGACACAGCCGGATCTGAACATGAGGCAGCGCCGATGGATGGAGTTGATCAACGATTACGAGTGCACTTTCGAGTACCATCCAGGGAAGGCCAATGTTGTGGCAGATGCACTTAGCCGGAAATCGGGAGCCTCATTGTTTCACATGTGTGTGGCCAGAGTATCAATGTTAGCCGAACTACGGGCTACGGGTGCTGTGTTTGGTTATGATGATGATGGAGCCTTGTTGGCTAGCTTCCAGGTACGACCTGTATTGGTTGATCAGGTACGGGAGGCACAGGATTCAGATCCTTATCTGTTAGGCAAGAAGACCATAATTCGGAATGGTGTGCCTACAGAGTTCCGTTTGAGCGACGACAGTACGTTGTTGTTCAGGGGCAGATTATGTGTACCCAGGGACGAGGACTTGAAGAAGGAGATTTTAGATGAGGCCCACAGTTCTGCGTATGCGATGCATCCCGGAGGTACGAAGATGTTTCGTACACTTCGAGCGTACTATTGGTGGCGCAATATGAAGCGGGAGATTGCCGCATACGTGAGTCGGTGTTTGATTTGTCAGCAGGTGAAGGCGGAGAGGCAGAAACCTGCAGGGAAACTACAGCCACTTGAGATTCCAGTTTGGAAGTGGGAGCATATCACGATGGATTTCGTCTATCAGTTGCCGCGTACTTCGGCGGGCAACACTGGCATTTGGGTTATTGTGGATCGATTGACGAAATCTGCACATTTTCTTGCACTTCCAGGAAAGATTTCAGTGGGCAGACTGGCTAAGTTGTACTTATCAGAGATTGTTCGCTTGCATGGTGTGCCTGTGTCCATTGTTTCTGACCGTGATAGTCAGTTCACATCCGAGTTTTGGCAGGCTTTACAGCGAGCTTTGGGCACGAAGTTACGATTTAGTACAGCTTTTCATCCTCAGACTGACGGGCAGTCCGAGCGGACCATTCAGACTCTTGAGGATATGCTGAGATCGTGTGTATTGCAGTTTCGGGGAAACTGGGATCAGCAGTTGCACTTGATCGAATTCGCCTACAACAACAGCTATCAGGCCAGTATTGAGATGGCACCGTACGAGGCTCTGTACGGGAAGCAGTGTCGCACTCCATTGTGTTGGAGTGAGGTGGGCGAGCGTTGGCTTATTGGTCCGGATTTGGTGAAAACCACGATGGAGGACATTCAGGTTATTCGGGATCGACTGAAGATTGCCCAGGATCGGCAGAAGAGTTACGCGGATGTGAGGAGGAAGAGTTTAGAGTTTGAGGTTGGTGATTGGGTCTTCCTGAAACTATCTCCGTGGAGGGGAGTCGTGCGTTTCGGGAAGCGTGGCAAGCTTCGACCACGGTACATTGGTCCGTATGAGATTACGGAGAGGGTTGGAGCTGTTGCTTACAGACTTGAGTTACCGGCTGAGATGGCTCGTGTACATGATGTCTTCCATGTTTCGATGTTGCGGAAGTACATCTCAGATCCTTCACATGTGATAGCCCCACAGCAGTTGCCGATCAGAGAGGATTTATCGTATGTTGAGGAGCCAGTGCAGATTCTCGATCGTCGTGAGCAGGAGTTGAGGCACCGCGTGATTCCGCTGGTGAAGGTCTTGTGGCAGAATCACTCAGTGGAGGAGGCCACATGGGAGACCGAGCAGCGTATGCGGGAGCAGTATCCTCATCTGTTCACCTGACAGGTATGTAAATTTCGAGGTCGAAATTTCTTTAAGGGGGGTAGATTTGTGACGACCCGAACCAGAATCAGATGTGTGTTTAGCACGATTCTCGAGATTTGGTTATAGTCGCAGTTTTACGATATTGTGTAGTTTACCGTTTCGATTCGCGACTATGTTTTCAGTCGAGAATTTGAGTTGAGTGTCTTCACGGAAGTTGTAGAGTACGTGATTTCGAGTTCGTGGGCGGTTTCGGAAGATTTTTCCGATAATCGAGGAATATTTTATGATTAATTGAAGTTTCGGGTTTCGACGAGTTTATCCGATTGTTTCGAGCTTATCCGAATCACATCGTATATTCATTTCGGACCGTAGTTTGACCCGAGGGACGAGTATAAATATCGAAAAGTCGGAAAATAGTCGTGAATAGTCGTAAAAGTTTAGTTTTGCGTTGACTAGCCTTGGACTTTCCTGTTTTGGTAAGTTGACCACGTTGACTTTGGGGGGGAGAGTTTCCCGATTCGGTTGCCGTCCGACCACCGTTCTCCGGCCACCGTTGGTTGATTGAAAGGTACTATGAGCTTCCTCTCTTGATTTCAAGTGTGATGGTATGTTAATTTGTGAGAATTGATAAGGTTTTTGGGGTACCCGAATTGCACCGATCGGGTTGATTTTGTCGGTGACGGGGAGCTTAGCTCCGGCGAGTTTGGGTGGCGGTGGTTAGGGGGGTTAGACTCCCCTTGCCTTCGTGTGTCTTCCCATGTGTTTGTTATAGCTTGAGGTTGAGTTTTGGAGGTCACCGATTTGGGTCACCGGAAAGAATGGAGTCCGAGCTGTTTTGGTTAAATTGGTTAGGTTGCGTTTGGAATTGGACCTTGGGATAGAAGAAGAAGTTGCTCGCCTTGCCGAGACCATGAGAACTGGAGAAGATGGCCGTGAAATTCCTCCGTTGACGGCGCGCCGCCGCCGGCGGCGGCGGTCAACGGCGGTCAACGGCCGGAAAAAAGTCAAAGTTTCAGTTTTCGATGTAATTAATGTCATTTTTCTCGTAATCGCGCCCTGATTATCGTACGGAGGTTTTCGGGTTGATTGGAGTAGCCGATTTTCAGTTGAGGTTTCGAGTTGGGATTTCGGGATTTCCGTAATTCATTTTGCACTGCATTTCGTATTTCCGGGAACAGTTGGTTTCCGTGCATCAATACAGTGTTGTGGATTACGATATTGATCAGTTATGTGTATATGTATTCAGGAGATCGAGATCGAGATTTGGATCGTGATCGTGCATCTGGCGAGGGATCTTCCGCCGGACCACGTGTTTAGCGCGAGTGTGCGCTACGCGAGTTTGTGAGTGGACAGTTTATTTTCACGGAATTATTGCGAGTCCTTTATATACGATTTATGATCTTGAGCATGCAGTATGATTATGGTTTTACGAACATGAGTTTTCGAACGAGATTATGTTTATATTGAGCATGTGTTATGTGATTATATTTATATGTTGTTATATGTCCACGAGTGGCCCCGTGTGATTTATACACATGCTCTGTACGTGTGAGGAGTTAGAGTCTCCCTCATGTACGTATACGGGAGGAGTTAGAGTCTCCCTCGTGTACCCGGACGCGTGAGGAGTTAGAGTCTCCCTTGCGTACCATTTATTGTTTATACTTTCGACTCGCATATGTTTTTATAACATATATATTACTTGGTGAAAGACATTTATTTTCGTCCACTCACTCTAACGTGTTTATTGTCTTTCACCTGGGCTTTTCGGTTTCCGTGCCCAGTTTGCAGTTCAGGTTTGGTGTTTCACGTCGTGGTTTGGAGGCTAGTGATCAGAGTCATCTGTGTTTTCCAGTAGGTTTCAGTTTCACCTACTGATGTACATGTTGTATATATTTTATACTAGAGGTCGCTCTGATACATTCTGATACTTGTTTATACGGATTTTCTCGGATATACATATATATGGTACAGTATGTTTACTGTTTGTTGATTATATTGATGTTGAGAAATCCGGATGGGATTGGTGCCCACGGTTTGCTTTTTGTGGCATAGGATGAAGTGTTAATTTCCGCGTGCAGGTTATGGTAATTCCACGCTAGTAACGAAACTCTGCCGAAATTTTGAAAAGTTTTTGTTGGTTCGTGTTTTCGGAAGGGTTTGATTCCGATTTAGGTAACTGAATCGGGGTTGGGTCCTTTCAGCATCCTTTCGACCCATCAAAAGTTTTCGATCCGTCAAACTCCTAGACGATGAAATTTTATATCTTCGTCACCTAACTAAAGTTTTAGATGACGAAAATACCAAATTTCGTCATCTAAGACAAAATACCAAAAATGTCTGATAATGTATCCTTCAACCCATCGAGGAATTTTCTAGATCCGTTGTAGATATTATTCAATTTGGGCAAAGTCATCCCTTCGGCCCATCGAATGTTTTTTCGATCCATCGAACTTCTAGACGATGAAATTTGGTATCTTTGTTGCCTAAATAAAGTTTTAGACAAAGAAATAACCAATTTCGTCGTCTAACATCTAACCTAACCCTAAACCCTAAGCCCGAACTCCCAACCCCTAAACTATGATGACTTAGACGACAAAATTGTTTAGTTTCGTCGCCTAGCGGTAAGCATAGACGACGAAAACTGTAATATTCGTCGTCTAAGTCCTAGTTGGCTGCCAATCATCTAAGTACACGACTATATATATCATCTTATAATTCAGATTTTTTTGTTGAGGACATAGGCTAACCATTTCTCAGACTGTAAGTGTCTACCGTTCAAAAAATGAAGTTGTGAATTTTTGATTGTGAACGTTTCCGTGTCATTAAAAGTTCAATTTTATGGTTGACTACTATGATCAAAGCCTTACTAAACTTTGAATCTCTCCAAATTTTGTCTACGAAATATAGTATGTTGTGTTGAATGTATCTAACGGTTGTTTTGTCCAAATTTAATTTCGTTAATATTGATGTGTAATGAATATAAACATGCGAACACTTAAGTTATACAAACTTAGTAGATATCTATATATATAGTGCACTTGTTTTTACCCGAAAATATAATTTTTTAATTTTTAATTTTGAATTTCTATCCAAATGGTATATATAGTGTAAGTTTGTGTCCAAATTATATATATAGGTACCCAAATTTAATTATTCATAAATAATCTGACAAATTAAAAGAAAATAACACTTATAGTAATTATTTCGTCGCCTAAGTCCACAAATCTAATTCTTAGACGAAGAAATATTTTCGTTTCGTCGTCTAACACCAAAATATTTGGTGGTAAATTTTTTGAGAAATTTTAAATATTATTAGGTAACAAATTTACTTTATTTAGACCGGTCTTCTCATAGCACATTCAATAATATAACACAATAAATTAAAAAATGATGTACATTGAACAAAGTATAACAATAATAATTTTTTAAAATTAATAAGTTATTAATTAATTAATATTTTATCGATTAATTAATATCCCACCAAATCAATAGAATTTTTAAGTCCTGAGGCTATTAATTTATAGAGATTTAACTATATAAGAGATGAAAATGGATGAACACATCCAACAACTACGATTAAAAGTATTTAACACGATCCCACCATAATTTTTGTGTTTTTGAATCACAATCGTTGAATGTGTTCATCTCATTCTATCCCTCAAATCCATCTTTCGAGATCAAACTTGATCTCGAAATACCCTGAAACTTTCCACGATGTTTGAGTTTGGGCTTCATGCATGAGTCACTACAAGAAAAATGCACCTAGACCGCGGAGCGTTTCCGTCGTCTAGGTGCGTTTTTTCGTCGTCTAAGTAATTAGACGACGGAACCTCTGTGGTCTAGGTTCCGTACTCCAAGTATTGTCGTTTGGGTACTTAGACGACGGAGAATGAATTCTCCACGGTCTAAGTGAGCACTTGGACCACGGAGAATTCATTCTCCGTCGTCTAAGTGAAAACTTAGACCGCGGAAAACGTCCATCTCCGTGGTCTAAGTGATTATTTATTTATTTTAATTAAAATTATAATTTAAAGTAAAATATTAATAATTTAATTAAAATGCTAAATTCTCATTTAAATATTAATAAATTAATTAAAATACTAAGGAGAGCGTCGTCGCCGGAGGGAGGGTCGCCGGAAAGTTGCTAGATTTTTGAGAGAGAGTGAGAGAGAGGAGAGGAGGAATTAAAATACTAAGGAGAGTGAAGTCGCCGGATGGAGGAAGTCGTCGGATAGGAGAAGTCGTCGGAGGGAGGAAGTCACCGGAAAGGGGAAGTCGCTGAAGGGAGGAAGTCGCCGGAGAGGGGGGAGTCCCCGAAGGGAGGGGATCGCCAAATTTTGGGTCGCCGTAAAATAATAAATTAATTTAAACTCGCGGGAGAGCGGAGTCGCCGGAGGGAGGGAGTCGTCAGTGGGAGGAAGTTGCCGGATTTTGGGTCGCCGGAAAGTTGCCGGATATTTTAGAGAGAGTGAGAGTGAGAGAGAGTGAGAGTGAGAGAGAGGAGAGGAGGAATTGAGAATGGGATGAGGAAAAAGGATCGGATGGGTCCTTTATATAGAGTTTCACTTAGACCGCGGAGGTGTTTTTTCCGTCGTCTAAGTGCTCACTTAGACCGCGGAGGTGTTTTTCCCGTCGTCTAAGTGAAAATTTTGAATTTTTGGAACCGGTACCCAATTAATTTGGCGGGCGGGAGTTAACTGCCCTAAATTTGGGGAGCGTTTCAAATTTCACTTAGACGACGGAAACACCAATTTCCATCGTCTAAGTGAAAATTTTGAATTTTTAGAACCGGCGCCCAATTAATTTGGTGGTGGAAATTGAACCGCTATCTTTTTCAACCTAGAAGACGGAAAAGACCATCTCCTTCGTCCAAGTGGTCACCTAGACGACGGAGATGGTCTTTTTCCGTCGTCTAAGTGGTCACCTGGACGACGGAGATATCCAACTCCGTGGTCCAAATGAAATAGTCGTAAAATTAATTTTTAAAAATAATTTGCAAGAAAGTTTCCGATCTGTCATTTGAATGAGATAGTCGTAAAATATCGATTAACGAATCGTATATATAAACAATTGAATTTAAGACGACGAATAATCTTACGTCTTTAAACTTGTTAAGTATCTACTAATGTGTATAACTTAAGTGTTATTAAGTATAGGCTCATTGCATATCGATATTAACGAAATTGAATTTGGACAAAATAACTGTTGGATACATTCGCCATAAGACAATATTTAAATAGAATAATTTTCACAAAATAGTAAGTTCATTAAGGGTTTCATCGGCACAGTCAACCGCAAAACCAAAATTTTTACAAACCGGAAACGTGGATACACGAAAATTCGTAAGTCCTATTTTGGAACCGTCGATGCTCACACTCCAAGCATTGTTTACTCTATGGTCTCGACGAAAAGAATATGTATTGGGACATAGTCTAGATGGTCGTTGTCTTAGGTGAAATTACGAAATTTTCACTTAGACGACGCAAATGCACGTTTGCGTCGTCTAAGTGAAAAGCAGAGTTTAGGGGTAAGGGCCTTAGGGTTTAGAGTTTAGAGTTAAAGTGCTTAGACGACGAAGATGTCTTTTTCCGTCGTCTAAGTGTCACTTAGACCGCGGAGACCTACTCTGCGGTCCAAGTGACCACTTAGACGACGGAAAAATACTTTTCGTCGTCCAAGTGTCATTTGGACCGCGGAGAAAATTTACGTGGTCTAAGTGTCACTTCTAAATACATTTTTCTTCTAGTGAGTGGATATGATCATACGTGCATGCATGCTGAAAATCCTGGAGAATAGGCTACTTCAAATCGGGGTTTTGAGCTTGTAGAAGAGAGTATGCATGCAATTTACTATTAAAGCTTCAGATTAGTGAACTAAAAGATGGACTTGATTCGTGACTCATCTAGTAATCTAACCTAGCTCTCTCCCAGAGTGTAAGTAGGTGTACAAAGATTTCTGCTGAGAAGGCTTAGTGCCAAAGTAAAAGATAAAAAGAAACTTCTAGGATGATTTCCAAAGAAACTCCAATTTGACAACAACCCATCCCTACCCTTTACAAAAGGCTCTTTTTTATTCAATTACAATTTAGGAGGCAAAGAATACTAATACCTTCAAGCCTCCACTAATATTTCACAATTTATTTTGGGAAATTACATATATCTTACTACTTCTTTTGAAAAGTGTCATGCATGTATGCCTAGATTGTCTACCAAAGCGTGTTGCTTGGTTTTGGTCCCTTTATTTTTGTATTTTAGTCGATTCTTATCTATTTTTTGTTATCATAAAGCCATTTGATTTGCCACACTAGATTTAATAGAAAAACAGAGGAAAATGAAGGTATACTAATGTAAGTACACAATATATATAATACAAGGTTTTTGTGCTTTTCATACAAAACTTGATTCCATTTAGTCTCTCTTACAAAGTATATGCAGATGCTAAGGAATTTAATTAGTTTCATCCTAACTTGACCAAACTTCATCATGAGAAAATTTCCAAACACAATATGAATGAATGAAACTGTTGCATAATTCCTTGTTAAAAAAACTATCAGTTTCAAATACGCACACTCATGAGCTATACTGTTTTAAATCGAGGATATTTGTAATAAGAATTTTTCTTAAAATGAAAAGTCTATTGTGTACGTATTTTCTTGAAATGAAAAGTCGATCTATATTTTCTATTGGGAATAGTGATATCCTTCAATATCTAGATCTCCTGCTTAGTAATATATCTAAACACAAATTATGATACACTTCTTAATACATTACGGTTATAAGATTGAGGACAGTACAGACAAAATATTTGAGAAACAAATGAGCCAATTTGACCGGGGAAGAGATTTTACGAAAGCAACCAAAGCACAAACTTTAGCTTTTGTGAAGGGGGTAGCACTCCACTTTGTTTTGCTTTTCTTTGTGAAGGAGGAGTCCCCATAGAAACTCATTTTTGGAGCTCCAAAGGGAATTAAAAAATGCCATGTTCAACAGAGGAAGCACTTGTTAGGCTCTTCTACAATACATCAGCCTCCGTCCGCCTACTCCTCCTCATTCTCTATGTCTCCTCCATTGTTCTTGCCAAGTTCTTCTACTTCGTTGGCAGCAACCCTATATTCCCAAGGTCTCATACTTTGCATGCTACGAGCTAGCTATATATCTACGTACTCTTTTGGTTTTCATTCTTTAACTTGCTGTGTTTTTGCAGGAACCAGAATCGATATGAAAGCTATACGTTTTCGGATGAAGAAGAGGAGGAGGAGGAAGAAGAAGTAGAATTAGAAGACAGGCACAGTTTTCATGTACATCGTAATCAGTACTACACTGAAAACGATCATCTGGTGGCAGACATCCTTCGTGGAGGTGAAGCACTCAAGTTTTTGCCTAATGAAGACCTTCAGAGGGATCAGAGTAATTCTTCTCGTGATCAAGAAGAATTCATTAGCGCCCGCGAGAGCTTAAGTGAGGAAGACCATGACCAAGATGATATGTCACAAGATTCGGAATCATCACAAGACCATAGTGCTCCGGTTAGCAATTCTGTCCCGAATGATGGAGTCTGGACCACTTCTCCGATCACGATAGACCTACACAGAAGTGACTCGAGGAGGAGAATTGACAAAAGATGTGTCGGTCGTATGTCACATTCTATCAAGCCACATCTAGGTTTGTTACACTAACTAGTCACATGTTGTACTTCTAGTGCTTAATTCCTAGCTTATACAATATCCAGTCTAACATTGCTTAATGTTATTCTACAGATAAACATGATGATTCTGTGCAGATTACTGAAAACAACACAGAGATACATTTATCCGGGGATGAAAACTTTATAGTGTTTGCACCGCCCCAGTCAGAGGCCAAGAAACTAATCCGAGTTCAAGAAGACAAAGAGGATGAAATTTTTGGTGATTCAACAGTTGGATCAACTTCAAAGAGCTCTTCTGAATGGAGAAGCTCAATCAACTGTAGGGATTCTGGCACAGAAGATCCATTTTCTTCCTCGTCGCGCAGAAGCTGTCCGAAGTGGGAGTCATACACAGTCTTTCAGAAATACGATGAGGAAATGATGTACCTAGACAGAGTTAGTGCCCAAAAACTCCATGAAACAGGTCATTAATTTTTCTAGCTACATAATTATTTGGTTTTAAGCATTGTAATACAGGTTTAATTAATTTTAACTCAATTTGAAAGTGGTTTTAATGTATTATTTTTTTACTTCAGAATCACTGAGGTCTATTCAAGTGTGTCCAAGATCAATTTCAGAGAGAATTGTTCATAGAATCTCATTAGCAACTAAAAAGCCATCTGACACACGCCACAACCCTTATCATGAACTAGAGGCTGCTTATGTTGCTCAAATATGCCTAACTTGGGAAGCACTTAACTGGAACTACAAAAAATTCGAACAGAAAAGGGCCTCATCGCGTAGCGATTTTGACCCTGGCTGTCCTGGCCGGATTGCGCAGCAGTTTCAGCAATTCCAAGTTCTTTTGCAGAGATATATAGAGAATGAGCCCTACGAGCAGGGCCGGAGACCTGAGATTTATGCAAGGATGAGGCTTTTGGCCCCAAAGCTACTTCAAGTTCCAGAATATCGAGGTACACATACAGTCATTTGCACTTTAACTTCTTTTGATTCATCATGCTACCCCATTTTCTTTAGCAATTTGAATGTGCAGAAAAGCAGCTAAAGTTGAAGTTCCATCATGTAACAGTATCAAGAAATGCATATTCTAGAGTACAGGGATCCATCAAACAAATTAACTAATGTAGTCTCTTATTTTATTTTTAAGCTTCAGAAGATGATGATCATGAAAAGGAAGAAGGTTTTGGCTCAAGAATCTCCACAGCTGCATTTTTAATGATAATGGAAGATGGAATCCGAACGTTCATGGAGTTTCTTAAGGCTGATAAAGAGAAACCCTGCCAAAAGATATCCGCCATGTTTAGAAGAAAACGAAGAGGTCCAGTTGATCCAACTCTTCTCAATCTCATGAAGAAAGTTAACCAAAAGGTAAGTAGATGCTTTATTACCATTTGATTATGTTATCATTATAAAGTTTGTAACAAAAATGTTACTCACACAATTAGAAAGTCATCTTACAAAATGATTTCTTGAATGATTTTCTTGGTTTTTAATTTGTTTTTCACTTCCGTGAGCAGAAGAAGATGAAGATCAAAGACCGTCGCCGTTCCCACAAATGCCTGAGAAAGAAGAGCTTAAAGGTGGAGGAAGAGATGGAGATGCTACTAGGTCTAATAGACCTTAAACTGGTTTCCAGGGTATTGAGAATGAGTGACTTGAGTGCAGAGCAGTTGCACTGGTGTGAAGAGAAGATGAGCAAAGTGAGAGTCATGGATGGGAAATACCAAAGAGATTCCACACCACTTTTCTTCCCAGCACAGTGACAGACCCACCACCCCCTCATGTAAAATTGCTTAATGACTAGATCATGATCAATATCCATGTGTTGTATTGTACAAGATGAATATCCCTAGCTAAGCTGAGGTAACCTTTTGTAAATATTATGCATCCTATTAGCTTAGGGACCCTACAGATCAAAGCAAGCACATGTGGAGTGACGAGGATTTTGGAGGAGATTTGGAATCCACGACAGCCGAAGTGTAAAGATGGTATATGTGTGTGATTCATGAATATTGAAAGGGAAGGAACAAAGCAAGGAACATGAAGATAGAGAGACAAAGGAGGAGGGGGTGAGGTAAGACTTTAGCTTTTTTGCTTTAGCTTTTTAATTAGGTTTATCTAGAAGTTAGAAGGGAGATTTGAGCTGAAGCATGCAAAAGAAGAGCAATATGCAGAGGGAATAAGAAGGGCAGCACTCAAAGGATAGAATAAAGTCCAATATATCAATTAACTATCTTTAAACTTAGCTAGAGCATGAATGTGATTAATTTCCGGATTCTCTAGATATTTTTTTTTCGATATTGAAAGAAATTATAAAGCGAAACTTCGACGCTAAAATTGATAAATATTCAAAGAAACTCAAAATCTTACAACTTAATGTCCATGAAGAGCTCCAACATGGAACTAATTATCTTCGAATTTGATGACACTTCTAGTGTTGGCGTGCATCAATTGAGTGCTCCAAGTTGGATCCCCTATTCGATATCCATCCACCAAAACAGATTCAGGTTCTAATGATGGACATCCAAGTGCTAGATATTCCACATCAGATAGACCAACCCTCTTCAAGCCCAGCAATACAAGCCGCTTCAAGCATTTGTGAGTTGAAAATGCACGAATGCCAGATCCGGTAACCTTTGGACATCCTTGTAAATCAAGTTCTTCCAAGTTGCAGCATTTCTGTGCAAGGGAAACAACCGTAGTGTCCGACACTCGAAGATAACTCAATTTCAGAGTCTTGAGGGTTTGAATTTTGGAGATTGCCACAACTATAACTTCTGTGATTTTTACTCTCATCTGAGACAATTCTAGATGCTCCAAGCTACTCATTTTCAGCAAATGCTCCACCCCAGTATCGGTAATTTTACTGCACATGACAACACCCATTGTTGTTATGGTTCTACTAGACCTCGACGACTCATTCGACAACAACTCCAATCCGTGATCTGTAATGTTATGACATCCATCCAACACCAAAGTGGTAATGAAAGTCGACCCAATTACTCCAAGGGCCGCGTCCCCGATCAAGCTAGAGTGCAACTCCAATGACATTAAGGTACGCGCCGAATTCACAAGCCAAGTAACTCCAGCATGCCCAACCTTATCCCCAAACAGCAAAACCGACTTCAACTTGGGACATCCAATTCCCAAAGCCTCTAGACATTTTCTCCCCAAGTGCAATCTACTACCATAAAGCTCAAAGACCTCAAGATTGGGGCATGTTTGGGCTATGGTCTTAATTTGGGCATTGGAACTAATACCATTTACTTCCAAATGAACCAAATTTGGGAAACTAGCTAGTGCACCAGCACAAGAGTCCGAACTGAAATATAGAATGCAAAGAGATTCTACGCTAAGACGTCTCACCCTGCTCCATTGCTTGCAGACCATCGAGAACGAATTCCGATCACATTGTTTCTTAATTTTGCTAAGGATTAGGTCAAGTAAATCGTCGCTCAGCAATGAAATTGTCGCTAAGGATTTTTGCTTTTTTCTTCTTTTCGTGCCGAAATCCACTTTCTTTCCTCTCATTATTTCTTTTTGCTATCTATGAAACACCTAAAAAAGGAAACTGAAACTGAAACTGAGAAAGATGAAACCTGATGGATCTTCGGTCTTGGGTTCTTCAAAGATGTTAAACTTGTGTTGCTTGCAGTTGTTTTCTTGTTTTGACAGCGAGCCAGAGAAAATGGGATTTCCATGGAAATGATTGAAAACTAGGGAGAGGACATACTCACGAGTCACGAGAGGGATTAACTACCAAAATGGCCTGTAACCCGTGGGGCCAAAATAAATGGGCCCTAAGGTCGTCTTCAGCCATGGGCCACCTTTGTACGGATTCCCCAGAATATTATGGCCCATGGGATCATCCCATATGAGCAGCTCCAGGGTGGTTTTGACTTTTGACTTTTATTTTTTAAAGGGGCTCGGAGAGGTTCATCCTCACCCCTAATTAATTATTGGAACCAAAGTACAAAATAAATTTGGGGAGGACATAATATTGTTGTCCCAATCCCTACTACAAGAGTCTCGTCTGGCCAAACTTCATCAATATCACTATATTTAGCAAGGCATGCTAAACAATGTGTAACACCATTTATTTTACAAAATACATGCCATAAAAATAAAGAACCGATAGGCTTAAGTCATCGCATTTTGTTTACTTGTGACAGTTCTAGTTCTGTAGATACACATTATCCGAACATTACCTTCTTCTTTTTTTGAGATTGGATGACAATTGGTGTCCGAATTCGAACATTACTTTAAGTCATTAGTTAAGTTACATAACTATAACATAAGTTACATATCTAGCAATGTCGACTCGGACCAAGAACGACGGGAGTTCCACTGTGACATTCTTGTTTTCGAGTTGGCACGCTCGTTGGTAAGTTGGTGCAAGAAAGCTATGATACCATCATACCCTTTGAGAGCGGGAGAGAGCAATCCACCATGGCCATGTAAACCATTGGCTAGTGACATGAGGTACAACCAACTGAGCCAAGTGACAGGACGTAAGTTGGGGCATGGATCATATTCCTATACGAATTATTGAATTCCAATGGACAACTGTTGCTACTTGGAGGAGTAAATGGATAAGTAATAAGGTACTGTTTGCCAATTGAACTCGACCCAAAGAAACAAGAAAACCTTATCATTGTAGAGCCCAAGGCAGAGTATGTCAAGTGGAAAAGGGAATGGAGGTACGCTAGTGACACTCCCATACCATGTCTGTCCTTTCCAGCTTGGAATCGAAATCATAGAGAGATTAGAGACTCCCTCCTCACTCCTTGCCTTTTTCTCTGCGTAGTATAAATGCATATACATTTTGAAAAGTATTTAGCAATGAAATTCTATAATTGTAACTGTTTGTTAGGCCAGAGACTAATTTGTACAGAGATATTCGTGTATTTCCTTTGACCACTAAAAATATAGTGTATTGAAATTTCGATGAAAATTGAGGGGATTTAAACCTACCTTCACTTAAATTTTTACCAACTCGATCACATGTAATTATTATTTGATGATAAGAGATTTCAATATATATCAATATATATCGAGTGTAAAAAAAAGAATTATTACGGTTCACGTGAAAATTAATACGAATGGGTCATTCCAACTTGGTCAACAAATTGAAATCATATTAGAAATATTGTAGCACAAATGAATCTTGTAAGAAAGGGAAGGTATTTTATTCCAATCTAATCAGTCAAACCAGTTGAATAGTTTTTAAATATCACTCTCAAATGGAGCAATTCCTTGTTTCACTTTCATCAAAAAAATAATCTTCTTTAACTGTTATGTTGAATTTGAGGAAAATGATACCAAACTCTAAGATTTAGTCTTGTAGCATACCGTAATGAACATGTTTTAAAAAGATATCAGATTACCTAGTTGCAATAGAAAGTTACCTTGTATTTAACCAAAAGTATGTCCTACTAAAAGTCTAAAAAGTTGGTCAATTGATCTATTGAACTTTGACAGATCTTTATATAAGAATTTAACCAATAATATAGAAATGTCGAAGGAAAAAAGTAAATTCACAAGTGATAGATCTAAAATTGTATTTTATTTATTAATAGATAACTTTAAATATGTATTATAATATGATATAGTCAATATCCCTATAAATAAGAGATTTGGTGAATATCTACTTCTATTCTAATTAGGACAAGATACACACCGAGATATCAGGAATATTTCTCCTGGAACAAGATATTATTATCAAATATCCAGCAGATCCTTTATATCAATGTAATATTTTGTCCCAAGAATTTTCTTAATTATGATTTATTAAAAGTTAATCAAGAAATGTAGTTAGTTTTTTCACCATCGGTAAATATTGAGAACTTTTTAGTTGATTTTTTTATCAGATTGTCAAAGTTGATTGACTTTGGGTGGAAGTCGTTGAAATTGTCAAGACGAGTCCATGGACGCAAAGAATGCGGAAAACGGAGTTACGAGAAAAAAGTTATGATCAACGAAAATTTATCGGAAATGCAATAGTCGTCAAATGGACGAGTATAAATACGACTTTCTATTTTGATAAATTATATTGAGGAAAGTTGTAGAGTTTATCGAGACGAGTTCGTGGCCATGTCAAGTGTTAAAATCAGAGTTACGATGAAAAAATTGTGGTCAACGAAAGTTTTGTATAATTTTACGAAAATCGGTTAGTCGCAACTCGCACGTATATATTGGACTCTCTGAAAATAGAAAGTCATACTTTCCTTCTTCAAGTGAGACTTTTTTCTCTCTCCTCCTTTCTCTCCCTCGCGCGGTTCTCTCTCTCCACCACAGTTCGACGACGTTCCTTGGCCGGCCACCAAAACCTTCGACCAAGGTGTCAAAAGAAGAGTCTCACTCTCCTCTTTTAAACCCCTATGGTCTCCACCACCAATTCGACCGGAGATAGCCGAAATTTTAAGAAGAAAAATCGAGAAAATTTAGGTTTCGGGTCGATACTTTTTTGGTCAAATCGACCGTCGAAACCTATTGGGCTTTGAAGCTCTCTTCACCACGAAGCTAAAGACATCAATATCAAGTCCTAATCCTTGGAGGGAGAATCGACGATTTGACGTTTTTGAGAAAAGTTGTGTTCTTGAGTTCAAAGGTAAAATTGGGGGATTTATAATTCGAATTGGACTTTGGTGTAGTTATGAAAGTTGTTGTTGGGTTGATTTTGCACAGTATGGTGTTCAAATCGCCGGAAAAAGTCACCGCCGCTGGTTCACGCCGGCGCTCCGACGAAGTGTATTTGGATGTAAATTTTACGTCGTTTTGCTCGTAATTACGTACCGAATGTAATGAAGAGGTTATTGAATTGATTTGGACATTGATGATTAAGACGTGTGGTTTATAGAATATTAATTAAACGATATTACGATATTACTAAACTATTGATTCGATTGTTGATTCGACTTCAAGTCGCGTAACGTTTGAAGAATATGTTGCGACTATAAAAATGATTCAAGAAGTTGAATTTGGATTTAGATTAAGCTCGTCATTAGTTCGAAAAGCACGTTATTCGAGAATGTGAGGTTTTCAACGATAATGCTCGTTGGTATATGAGTTTAGTTATTCATTATGATTTTTGATGATTAGTTATTAAATAATAATCATTGTTTCAGGATGACGTATTAGCAGTCAGTGATAGATGTTTAGAAATGCTAATAGACAGGCTTTGGTTTCGTGGAAATCATAACACTGTACTGTGAGTGGATATTTTATTTTCACAGTCGATAACGAGTTCATTTTTTAATATTTCAGTTTAATTTACAGTATGTTTTATGGGCTTGTGACAATCTAGTCACTTGAAGCTCGTATTTTGACCGATAAATCATGCAAAGTGGTATTTAATGGAATAACGTATTTAGTAATAAAATTGTAGTATTTAATGATAAAAATAACGTATTAATGGAAAAATTACCATTTTCTCTCCAGAAAAACATAACTAGTCTTCGTTATGTCACTAATTCACCTATGGGCTTCCTGCCTATCTGGTTACTAATGCAAGCGAACTCACTTCTGAATGCTTTTTAGTTAAGAAAATGTTAACTTTTTACCAACAAACTTGAACCCAGATAAGGATACTCTCTATGTTATGTAAGTATACTAAGATGCATGAAATTGCTAATTGTACTAAATATTCACACGAAATATACCAAGTGCTAGGGATAAGGATGCTCAAATACTTAGTATAATAAACAACCCATTTTCACCATTTTGGGTGGTAATGCGCCTCCTAGGGGATCAAACGAGTATGAACAACTCACTTTCTTTCTCATTTTGGGCGGTAGTCCGCCTCTCGGGGAAGTTAATGAGTTTTTATGAACATAACAAATTGAGAGACTTGTAGTGGGAAACTATAGCTTATTTTCTCCAACATAATTACAGATTATAGATCCAGAGCATCACTCTATGGTAAACAGCTATAAGCTATTTAGCCACTCACAGTAGTAAACATACTTACTTGGAAATAGAGGAGCTGAATAGTTTGCTTTCACTTTATCTCTCGACTCACAGACTCTCTCTCAGACAATTCTACTCTCAGATAAATCTCTTATATTCTAATTTTCGATACCTAGAACTAAGACCCAAGGCTTCTTTTATAGGGAGCGGAACTCAAAATAGAACTGAAACACACATAATTAACAGTAGTTCCACTGAGGATAGTGACCCCATGCTGATCAGGTTTTTGCTCTCCTCCATTGTCTTCTTTTGGAAAACAAATTCCTTCACAATAAGAGATGTTCCCCACTTAAGAAAAGATAATATGACCTTACTTGTCTTTACAGATCATCATATGTTTCTGAGTTTTCTCCGAAATATGGTTCTTCAAATTCAATTCTTTTTCTTGTTTCATTCTCTTCCACGTCGGTATCAACATACATCTTATAGTGCATTTCTTTCTCGATCTTTTTGAGCCACTGGACACATGCAAGGGTGAAATCTATTCATTTCTCTTAAGGACAACAAACAGATCACTGGTTACGGCATCTGGGTGATCAGAGGCAGTGACAATTTTTTCTCTCCGGATGCAAGAAAAGTAATCTCTTGGTCTTGTTCGATTAATTTCTTGACATATTATAATGTCATTGCTTTCATCAATGGAATAGTAGAATTTGGAGATCCATTATATCCAACATAAGTTGGTTCTAGATACTGTCCTCGGATAATCCTAACATAATGGTATGGAAAAATATATTCAGTTTCTCTATTGGACTTCTGCACATATTTTGGAGGTGTAGATCTGAACTTGAGTCTAAGAGTGTAGTCGGTCTTCCTTATATTCTTGGTTGTATTACAGATGATGGTCGTCAATCCCTTGAGATCATCATTTATTTTTGTCCACAGATTATGAACAAAGCCATTTTAAACCAGCCACAGTTTATGCTTTTGTGGATGTTCACTTTCAACATTCACCACATATCTTCCTAGGAATGATCTTGGAATTATGAAAAGTGTATCAGGGAGAATTCATCTGGGTGAATGTCTTCCAATGGTGTTATAGAATTTGAACTATTTTGTCTCTTTCAATGCCTGAATTGGTACTTTTGCACTTTCAGGAGTTCTGATGTACAACGCAACTAGTTCATTAACAATACTTTGTTGTCTTCCTAAACCCTAAAATCTTCTGGTGAAAAGCTAGACCTGAGTTAGTCTGGAAAATTTATTCCAAGAAGGTATTCAGTTGATAATTGAATTTATTTACAAACCCCGTAAGAAAAATTATGCTTTTTGGCAAAGTAGCAGCCTTAAACGGTCTTGATCAACCTTTACCGTCTGTCGCTTGAGACGGGCTAGCCAGTCCTTTACCCTAAAATTGGTCAGTTGAGGTTGTTCTTTTAGTACACAGCAAGAAATTTTTAAGAACCTTCTCCATGGACTCCTCCGGTTGTTCAGGTTATTTTCTTGGCCTTTTGCTCATAGGATTCCGACCTTCGTCGCTTTTTTCGTTTCTTCTTAACATCATCATTTCTCTTATTAAAGCATCTAGGAGATAGTTCATGTTTCATGCAATTAATTATACATCATAATCATATTGGTTTAGAAATAATTGTCACTTTGCTAGTCTTCCCTTATTAGCAGCTTTATCAAGCTTGAAATTTTTAAAATTTTTTACTCTGACACAATCTGTTCTCACAATAAATAGTTTTCCTAAAAAGATGGGAGAATTTTCAATTATTTGTTTAATTGCCAAATTTATTTTTCCCATGTGGGATAATTCTGTTATGCAGAGTTGAACTTTCCACTGCAAAACTTTAAAAAAATTCTATATTAGTGCCTAGCGCTTTCGCCAGCACTACACCTGCCCAAAAATTATTATCTGTTTGAAGAATGATTTCATAATTTTCTTCAGGCTAATGGAGAGGAGGCAAAATTTTGCAAAGCTCTTTGATTTGCCTAATGATCTTTTTGTTATCCTCTGTAAATTTCCAAGCTCTCTTTGAGCTTGTTTTTGGGGACAATATTATTGTTAATCCAGCAATATTGGGGGAAATCTCTTCCATATTTAATAACTCCTAAAAATCTTTGTAGACTTTTAGTGTCAGAGATTCTGTCTAGAAATTTTCAGACCTTTTCTAAGATATGAGGTTAAAGCTTGATCACCTCATTTCTTATGTTAATCCCTAAGAAGTCAATTTTATCTAGGACGAGAAAGACTTTCTTTTCTCCTAAAATGATTCCATGTTGAACTATGAGTTTGACTACCTCATAGAGATGATTCACGTGTTCTTCTTTGGTTTTTGAGAAGACTAATATATCAATAATATATATGACACAAAAATCAGCAACCTGTTTGAATATGTTGTTCATTTTTCTATGAAAAATGGATGGAGCTTGTTTTAGCCCAAAATGCATTACTAGTCATTTGTAGTGTCTCTGTGGAGTTCCGAAGGTTGTAAGGGGAATGTTGTCAGGATGCATCTTGACTTGCCAGAATCCTGATTTTGCATCGAATTTTGAGAACACTTTGGCTCCTCTGAGCATATTGATTAGCACTCTTGCCTGTGTAATTTGGTAACTGTCTACGGTTTTCTTATTGACATCTCTATAGTCTATCACCATTGTAGCTTTTTCGCGAACTTCTTCAGCGTGATTCTTGACATAGAATGCAGGGGCGTGATGTGGACTATTTGATGGTGTTATCAATCCTTTTGCCATAAGATTAGCTATATCTTTCCTAAATTATTTCTGATCTTCTTCCTTGTACTGAGGGATTGATTTCAAGTGACAGATGGAATTCGTGTCATGTAATTTGAGCTCACAGACCACTTGGTTTTTTCCCCAAAAGTTCAGAGGATTGAAGTCAATATTTTGTCTTAGCATTTCCTTGATCTTTCTAAGGGTATGCATCTTCTGTTTCTCAAGCTTAGCCTTGAAGTGCTTAAGATTATGTTCTTTGATGAAGGCGGATTTCGATGTCTCTTCATCTTCATCTTCATCTTCGTCTTCGTCTTCGTCTTCTTATAAATCTGCAATATGCAACTCTTCTTGATGCTGGTGATGGTTATCAGCAGGGTTATAAGACACATATTAATGGTACTTGTCTTGGTCATGACACGGTGCAATGGTAGGATCTCCATTCTTAAACCTTGTTTTCATACATGGCTTCTTGGAATTCTTTACTTTCTTCTTGAGAATTTTATCTTGTTTACACTGATCATAATCCCTCTTGAGAATGTTGTAGACCGTGTGTTCATTGAGTTGGATTTTAGTAGGAGCAGTAGATGGAGCATTAGGATGCTTAAATTTTATGTTGCCATGAAACTTATAGAACTCCATACTATCCAAGTCTTCCTCTTCCTCTAAAGATTCCTCAATAAACAACTCTTCTTGTTTCTTATATTGCAATATCATTTCATATTTTGGCATGTATCCACTATTATTCTGCTGTGATCTTTGGTATTACGATGTAAATCTTGGACTGACCACACTTTTTGCTTATTTTAGTCTCCCTGTCCAGAAGATCTTGTTATTCTTTTTGAAACCTAGTAAGTTCACTTCCGACTTCTGGATGAATGTCTGTTGTAGAAGAAAATCATTGCCAATCAATATATTTGATTCTTGATTTTCAGATTGCCAAAGCTCTTTAATTATAAAGGTTTCTCCTCCAATCGATATTTGAATCTTTTTGGCAGCTATATTCATGAAGATCTTTCTTCATTCCACTGTTTTCCCAATTGCACCTCTCTTTGGATTATTAATCCAAAGTTCTTCAGATATAGCAAACTTTTTTGCTGGGCTGAAGCTAAAACCATTATCTATATAGACATGTAGATGATCCTTCTTGTATTCTAGAAATTTTAATCCAATTTCTATGTAGTTGCTGAACTTACTTGTAGAAGCAGTTGTTTTTTTGCACAAATTTTGTTTCGAAGAACCTTCTTCTACTACCTTTGTGAAAGAACTGCATTGCACTTCTTCACAAGTTAAGCTTTCTACAGATACTACTTATTTTTTCTTAGTAGTAGTATCTACTTTCATTATTTCTAGATCTGTTTCTAGATTTTCATTTCTTTCTTCTAGCTCATAGAAGTAGTCTTCATATTCTTGTTCAATATTCTGATTTATTAAACTATTCTATGTTTTTCTTCTTGCTTCAACAATGAATCATTCTTTGTGATATATCTTTCCTGACATTTCACAGAACATGGGAATGCCATATTTTTCGCAGCAAAGACAATAGTCACAGATAAATGTTCTGGGGTTGACTTTGTAAGAAGAAATATTTTCTTCTCCAGTGCTTTCTTCCCAATTTTTTATTTCAAGGAGATAAACCCCTCTGGGTTTATATTCCTCTTCAAAATCTGTTTCTGATTCTTCTGGTATTTTATCTTCTGTCCAGGCTGAATAGACAGATATATCATCGTCTTCATCTTCTGAATAGACTACTTCGTAGCCTTTTACGCTGTCCATCTCTATGACCTCTTCATATTCTCTTAGAAGGACTTTCAAACTTTTCTTATCCCTTTTGGACATTCGTTAGCATAGGGCCATTTGGCCTTACATGACCAATATCTATATGTTATCTTCTTTTTTGTTTCTTGAGAGAATTTTTTCTTCTTAGAGAATCTCTTTTTTGGGTTTTGTTTTTGTCTTCTGTAATTAGAGATTTTCTTGAATCTCCAATTCTTCCTTTCATTAACTTTTAAATATTTATGGAAGTGCTTTCCCTTAGTTTTTCACTTATGTTCATCGCATCCCTAGTTGGTTGGGATTTTGGCGATTCTTGTGCAGAAATTGGCAGATCCTTTAATCTTCTTCTTTGCATCTTTTACTTTTATGTTGGCTTTGCATTGTTCTCGCATCAGCTATCTGATTCTCTCTGCCACTCCTCCTACTGAGAGACTTTCTAAGGGTTTTTCTTCCATGTTTTCCCTCATGGCTATCTTAAAATGTTCAGGAAGCTTTCTATGTAAGAGATGTATTAGATCACTTTTTTCTAGCTCTCCTATTGTTCAATAGTATTCTTGGAATTCATTTAGATATTTCTTGAAATACTTCATGTTACATATCTTGAAAGCATATATGTTGGTTTTTGCTAAATCTTTAGCTTTATCCCCAACGTATGAAATATCTCCACATAATTGTTCATAGATTAGAGTTGCAAAGGTGTATGGAGACTTATCACTTTTGATTTTCTCCAACCATTCTTGTGCCCTGAAAGTTTGTTTGAAGGCTAGATAGAACTTCTTTTTCATTCATGTGAAGGTTGATTCATAGACTAGCTGCAAATCTGGCGCTTCAAACTTCCCAAAAGTAGTGCATGCTGCCATCACTAAGCTAGTAGCCCACTCATATATGGATTTCTTTTTGTCTGGAGATTTGTCTAGATCAAGCCATATACCAATTTGTGTAATTGACACTTTTGGTGTACTGTCCCTTGGAATGAATTTTTGAGAACTTCTTTCTCCTTTCTTCCCGGTAGGTCATTTCATGTTAGGAAATCTTGGATTTCTATCAACCTTGAAGATAGTGATTCCTGAAGATTATTCTTCTTCCATTTTTACTTCTTAATAAGGAAAGACTTTCCTTTTCTTTTTGAATGTGAAACTTTCGATCTCTTTGATCAATTGTTCCACGTGAGAGGGATCTTTGTAGCTATCTTCTTCTTCATAGAGCTCAAGAGCTTTTCTAATTTTTGTTTTTCAGATTTTAGCATGCTAATATTTCTTTCTAATTCAATATCTAAATCTTCTTCCATCTCTGGGTTGGTTTCTTCCCTTATTGAAATTCTGGTGCTTTTAGTACTTCTTTCTCTGGAAGAGTTACATCTTCTGAGTGATCTAGAGCTTTCACCTCTTAGGCTTTCGAGGGATACATCACTGTTTCTATGTCCTTCGAATTTTAAGTTGTCGTCTCCAGTTTTCCTGTTCTCATAGATCGCTGCTCTTACGCTTTCTGGCTTTTCTTTTAGGTCAGACAATTTTCATTCTAGTGGAAAAGTTACTTCATCCCATGTAACCTTATGGGTTTGATCCGAATAATTTTTTGGATTTGTGAGGAATCTAGTAGTAAGACCAGAAATTTTTGTTATCTTGGTCTATGGCTCTACTGTTGTGCTCATCCATTTATAGTAAATCCTATAAACCACACCAAGCTGTTGCATGCCATCTTTCATTGACGTGTCATATGTTTTGACTCTTAGTCGTAAATAGTGGGCTGCATCAGTCATAATAGTTGAAAGTTTGGGAAACAGTTGAAATATGCAACTTTGTTGCATAATGATTCTTAGAGGGTTCTCAATAGACTTTTATGCAAGTCAATCAATCTATTGTGTTGTAAGACACATATGACTGAGCAATTTATGTCTTCTCTAGCCAGTAATTTTATGTCAACTTGGACTACTTCTACGTGCATAAATTTGTAGTTTTTTTTCTCGCTTTAGCAAGTTCCTCAGGTGTTATCAAAGGGAGATCTGTTTCTCTTGTTGTTGTTAGAGTTGTGAACTCAAGTATTTTAAACTGATGGCTATCCAACATGTCAAAATTTCCTCTTTTGTAAATTTTAACCAATTCAAACTTAGGAATTGAAGAATTTCTAACATTTTCTTCAATTTCATTGAATTCAAATTCTTCAGAATTGACCAACTGTATCGCATTTTTCTTTCCAAAGATGCTTAACATATTCATGTTACAAACATCTTCAGTTTTGGATTATGGAAATCTTATACTTGACAGTTTTGTTGTTAAATCCAAAATAAACGGTATTGGTGAAGGGTTCCCCCTTGGAACCTCTAATGGTTTAAAGTCATTAGTTTTTATTATGATTGTTCGTGGTGTACTTTCTCTTGACGTTTTGTGTTCTCGGGCTATCCTTTCAACATAGTCAAGAATCTTCATCTATTGAAGATTTAATCCCTCAATTTTACTATTAACCTTTGTTAATAATTCTTTCTTGTTTTTCGGGTGATTTTGGATATAATCTATTTTAACTTCCAGTTGTTGTAATTGGTTACTAATCACCAAGAATATATAGAGATACTTCTGGTGATTAGTAACCAAAGGTGTTCCCATCTCTGGTGATTAGTAACCAAAGGTGTTCCCATATCTAGAGATACTTCTGGTGAGAAGTATCTCTAGATATTCTTGGTTTCTAGAGATTTCTGTTATGCATTCTTGATGAGTTGCATTGGTTAAATTTATTAGAGAATCTAGTTTTTCAATTATTTTTTCAGAAGGTGTTCCCATTTCTGGAAATTTGAGCTATAACAAGCTCTGATACCAGTAAGCTGCAAATCTAACTAAAAAGCTCAGAAAGATAGTTTATGTAAAAGTTGTTCGAATCTTGCTTTATCCTTTTGACAGTTAGCTAAATAAAATTGCTCTGCAACAATTTTTATTCAATTCTTGCTCTGTTTTGAAGAGGAACTTCTCTTCTTGCCTTTTATAAAAGTCTAATTTTTTGTTTGCAGTTGTCAATTAAGTCTCAAATTAATCTAAGATTTCTACTTAATTTGCGAATAACTTGACAATGAGAAATTATTATAATAAGAAATAAATGTTTACCTTCGAGTGTCGATAATAGATCTATAGCTGCAAGTATTAAAACAAACAGGTTATGTGACCAATACGCTTTCGAAAAAGACATACTATTGTAGTAGCATAAGTATACCATGTATGACATGCAAGTGTACTATCTATTACATCTAAAGATACAAGCTAAAATTATGATTTTGACAAGGTGAATGAATAGTGCTGAATGCAAGTAGATGGGTAAAAAACTTACATTTGGTGACCTAATGGTCACTTTGAAATAGTAAGGGTGACCTTTGGGTAAGTATACGATGTATTAGTGACATTTGAGTCATTAGCCTATGTTTTATAGCATTTTAATTTGGAGGTATATTTTGTGATGGTTTTATTTAGTTGTATTGATGCTCTAGCTATTCAGTTTTTCACCGGATAGCCGGTTGAACCAGGTTAGGACAAACACCTTGCCCGACCCAGATCATCTCAGGTTAGAACAAACATCCTAGACACTCTCATCCTATAATTTTCATTTATAGAGTCGTTCCGGGTTAGGATAAACACCCTGAACAACCATCTCCATTTGCAGTTCAGTTTATGATACTTGAACTCGCATTATTTCACAAAAATCAACGGAAAGACATACAATTATAATTTTACATATTTACATAGTTTATGATTTTTTCCACTCACTCTAACGTTTTATGTTTTTATGTCTTTTCATGTGTCATTTTTTAAAATTGCCAAGTTTTCAGGTTAGCCGGCTGAAGTCGTGATTGTCCAAAATGCGAGCCATGACAGTCTACAACTTCTGTTTTCTCAGTGTAGATTCTCAGTTGAAGTTCAGGGTTGCTCGTGCTAGGGTAGCTAGTACCGATTAGTTAGTGCTAGATATTCTAATACGTGTCCCACAAGATTTACCATGGATTCCTACGGTAATCTGAGGCGAGTCTTATCAATCAATCTCTATTTTTTTAAGGGAACCGATAGAAATTGTATTGATGGAAAATTTATGGATTACTATCTTTGGCTAAAGAACCAAAAAGAAATCTAGGAGCAACATGAAATACATTGTCTATACTAGCTTGCCGAATGGCCCATTTGGCCATTGTATGCGTCGAATTGTTTGCTTTCCTACTGAGGTGCATAAAAGAAGCATTAGGGAAAAGTTTCTAGGCATCCTTGGCATCTGCACACAGTGATCTATAAGTAGCATTCACTGTGGTCAAGTCCCGAATAGTATTAACCATAATCAACGCATCATAGCACAATCTAACAGGTGCCACGTTGTTTTCTTGGACAAATTGGCAAGCCCTTAAAGCTACCGCTATCAATCTCTATCTTACAGCATCTCCAACAGATCCAGCAGATAATATTCCCTTAAATGTAAGTTTCACCAATAATTTAAGGATTTTTATCAAATATTAGCTCTAGCAGATCCCCTATATCTTTTCCCATAATAGAGAATCCTAAATTTCATGTTTTCATCCCCCATTCTTATATCGAAAAGTGAAAATATAGGTGATGATAATAAGCATAAATGTCATCAATAGTTTCATTTTTTGTAGCATATGTAATTAATAATTACATATATTTAATAATTTATTAAAAGTTGACCAATCAAAATTATGCATTCGTTGAAGTATAACTCAATTTTATATAATACTGCTGAAGCAAATTATAAAATATGATTAGTCAAAATAGCTTAGAGGTCTATTTTTGAACAAAATGACTACGTTTTAAGGACGTTGTTGGAGATGCTCTTAGGGAATCCCTAAATTTCAATTCTACATCTCGTATTCCTATACCGAAAAGTAAAAATATAGGTAATGAGAATATGTAAAAGTGTAATCAATGATTTCCATTTATATTGTAAATGTAATTAATAATTACATGTATTTAATTATTTATTTAAATTAACAAATTAAAATTAAGCATTTGTTAAAACCTATATTTTTGTTGAAAATATAGCTAAAACTTACATTTTTAGGGAGCAAAGAAATTTGTGTTTCAATATGAATGTCATATTTATGGTAAGTTCATTACAAAAGAAACTATAATTTAAGTTTAATTAATGTAGTAGGAGTCTATAGGAGTTCCTTAAATTTAGGAGTTCTTAGAGCAACTCCAACAATGTCACGAAAAATTTGCTTATTTTGTTCAAAAATAAAGCCGAAACCTATTTTAGCTAATCACTTGTATAAATTTACTCTAACAATATTACTTAAACTGTAGTTAGACCTAAACACATGCTTAGTTTTGATTAGTTGATAATAACATATTTATTTATTAATATAATTATTAATTACATTTACAATCTAGAATGAAAGAATTAGTTACAATATTGAATGTTTCGTTACCTTAATTCATGTTTTCGGTATAAGAATAGGGGATGAAAACATGAAATATAGGGAATCCCTAAATTGACTAATAAAATAGGGGAGCTGCTGAAGTAAATTTTAAGAAAAAATCTTTATATTTTAGCTAGAAATAACTTATAGGGAATCTGCTGGAGTTGCACTTAACATTCTTTATATCTTAATAGCGTAATAAAGAGTGAGTAAAGTGAATTTTTTAAATTTTTCTCTAAAATTTAGCTAGAAAATTCTAATAAACAGCCTTATCATAGATGCTTTAATTCTCTATTGAACCAAATGTATTGACCAAATATCTGAATTGGATTTGGTAGATCGGTAATTTTTGGTAGCAACAAAACAAATGCACATGCAATGTATAAGTCACAATAAAGATATTTTCCCCCTTTGCACAGAATATATGCTTTCTTTTAAAAAATAATAAAATCTCAAGTAATTACGGAGTAATCTCCAAATCTGCAAATCTCAGATCGACAGAACAAGACTCTGTACGCGTATCACGTGGAGTGGAGCAAATCTGGGTCAATCCACTGTCGATTTCACCCAAATATGAAAAATAGTCAACCTCATCAACGGCGTAGAAGCACACAACACTACTAGCTTAATTTAACTCTCTGTCTCTGTCTCTGTCTCTCTCTCTCTCTCTCTCTCTCTCTCTCTCTCTCATATTGTTTGTTTTTCTCGTGTGAAATCCTAAATAAATAGCCAGCCAACCCATCTTCTTATCTCTCTCTCTGACCCCAAAACAGAGAGGAGAAAAATCTCCCCAAATCTACCAATTTCAATTCCCTTTTTCCCCTCCTTCACTTCTCCTCGGAGGAGCCTCCGCAGCTCAAGGTTTGTTGTTGCCTTCATCTATCTCCTAATTTTTTGTTTAGTTTTGCAAAAGCTATGAATCTTTTTGAGTATTTTGATCCAAAGTTGGTGTTTTTTTCTAGTTTGAATCTGATCGTATGATTTGGTTATATGTAGGCGTTTCTGATCGGTTAAGAAACACTTTGAGAAATATGAACAGATTCGCTTGTGAGCAAAACGCCATGGTAGGAGGCTACGAGTTGGAGGGGATGAAGATGGCGGATTCAGTTGTCTGCCCAAAACCGCGTCGTTTAAGCGCCTTAAATCCGTCGTTGAACGATCCCATCAGACCTTCCTATAGATACTTCAAGTATGTTACCTATGAGCCTTTTTATTCTCTGTTAAAAGAGAGCGCCCCCCCCCCCCCCCCCCCCCCCCCCCTTTTTCATTTTGTTGATTTGTGTTCTTATGGTTTTGTTTGTTTGTCGTCTTAAACAGTCACTACCCATCAGAGATAGGAGATTCTCAGGCAGCTTCTGAGCTTCTGGACCTGATTCTCAACAAGGTAACACTCAATTTTTAACAAAACATCTCAAGTTTTCAATAAAAATGAAAACTTGAGGTAAAAATCTGATATTTCTCTGTTTTGATGTTTACAAGGATGGTGGATCCATGAAGCAATTGGCTTCGTCGCCGCCGTTCTTCAGCGGGTCTCCGCCGAGCAGGGCATCAAATCCGGTCGTCAAAGATGAGCAGTTTGGTAACAATAGCAAGGTGGGACCTTTTTCGCCGACGACTGCCGTGCGCGGCGGCGGAGGAGGATGTGTGCGGATGAAGTCCGGCGACAAGCCGCTGGCTAGAATTGAAGGGTTTGATTGTCTTAGCAGGGACCGCAGGAACTGCAGCATCCCTTCTGTAGCTTAAACTGACTACACAATTTTAAGGAACACAGAAATCTTCAGAAGCAAAAGCCAAGTGTTTTATGATGAAGAGGGTCTCTGTTTTTGGGGGAGAAATCTAGAGGAGCAGGAAAGAGAAGCTTACTAATCTTTTTTGGGGTGTTTGTAAAAATTTTGTATATACAAGGTCATGGTCGTCAATCTCTGCTGCTGATGTTATTCAGGTCAAGTTTTTTTTTGTTACTGTAAAACTGAAAGATGTACATGTAAATTAAGGTGGGAGATGATGATGATGATGAAGAACAAGGTTGGATTTTGAGGAATAAAAGAGAGCAAGGATTGTAAAAGCCCATCTCTGTTTTGGGGAGATGGGTCTTGTAATCTCCGAAACACTACGTTGTCTGGTTCTCTGTCTTTTGTAATTGTATTTTGGAGGAACAGAGGATTTAGATCTTTGGGAAAATGATTTCATGCGTTTGTGTTCTTATTATTCTGAGGTTTCTATACATATGAATATGATGGGTCAAAGACCAAGGAAATTAAACTGAATTTCTTATATAGGGCGTGGCAGTAAAGGGTTGGTAGGGTTCATATTCCTAGTTTCCTACACTAATTTTCTAGTTTGTGGAAATTGGGAGAGATGGGGATGGGTTTTAGTGGGTGGAATAGGACGATTAGTGTGGGGTATTGGGTTTCCGGCTTTGGAAGCATCGATGCTATAACGTAAGAACATGTGGTGGGTTGGATTGAAGCGGAGTGCTTGTCTTGTTTGTTTGTAAGAGCATCTGCACTGGTGAGTAGCCGGCCAGATTTTGATCGAGTAGGTGGTGGGGCAGGGGGGATTTGCTCGAGCAAACTCATTTTTGAGCTTGCACCGGCGTGTTGGTGCTCGCCCAGTCAACGACGACGTTTTGCTCGTCCAAACTATCGAGCAAATTTTGCTCCGGCGACTACTCGACCGCCTGGCGGATCCCACGGCATGTGGGTGATGTCAGGCGCGTTCTGTTTTTTTTTTTTTTTTTTTTTTTCTGTCTGGCTCTTGTGATACACACGCCAGTCAAAAGTTAAAAAAAAAATTACTAGCAAATCAGCTCGTGCCACGTGGCTTACTGAGCTGTAAAATCAAATCCCAACAGTACACTTAATCTAGGTCTTCCATTTTGAATATCAAGCTTCATCCAATGGTCAGAATTCAAACACAACGGTCACTGTAGAGTTACTGTAGCATCAGACTTGCACCAACGGGAATAAGCTCCAAAAAATACCTAAAAAATTTTCAAAATTTTTCAAACTCTCCCAAATATTTGCCTATAAATAATACTTCAATTTTTGCTCAACTCACACCAATTTGTGCACAACAAATTACACTTCTCCTTCCATCTCCTCTCTCATTTCGTTAAGCTTTTCTTCCTAAACAATTGGTACACATTGGCTTCCTTCCGAAGATTTACAAATGTGTATCTTTTTTGTGCTTCATAGCGTTGATGAATACGACAGCAACAAACAAAAGAGGGAGAAATTGTGGTAGACAATTCATGGGGATTATGTGAAAAATTGGAAGCCAACACAAGGTGATCCTCCGAAAGAGCCGAGGACCCGAATCGCGCTTGCGTCTCACTACTCGGCAGATAATAAGCGTGGTTGTACCTCTCTCCATGGACTTCATATACGACAGTTGGGCCTCTTCCTGCAAGGACCTCTGAAAACACATTCGATAGGTGGAGCACATTAATGCCATTTTTGGCTCCAGGACACCCGAAGAAGCTGTGCCATATCCACGTATCATACGAGGCCACCGCCTCCAGAATAATAGTTGGGCGACCCTTTCGACCTGAGTACGCCCCTTGATAGGCGGTTGGGCAGTTCTTCCACTCCCAGTGTATGCAATCGATACTTCCGATCATGCCTGGAAAGCCTCAGCGTTGGCCTTTAGCTAGGAGTCGCGTGAGGTCTAGCGATGTTGGACTGCGGAGGTATTTTGGACCATAGACTTCATACACTTGGCTGCAAAAATTCTTCATGCATTGCAGGGTAGTCGATTCCCCCATCCTTGTAATTTCAGTGCACTGATCCGCGGCCGCCCCGTATGCCAACATTTGCAGAGCACGGGTAAGCTTTTGTTCGGGAAGAAGCCCTAGCAATCCAGTCGCGTCTGGTCTTTGATGCCAAGATTGGTCGTAGTTGCAGAGATCCGTCATGATAATGTTGAATCGGTTTCTGCTCATCCTATACCACCGGCGAAATTCTGCCGCCTCGAAGTTGGGACGTTCGATGAAGTAATCAACCATGAGATTGCGTCCCCTAGATAGCCTCTGTCGTGGATGATTCGGTTTTTTACCGCGATGTGAACCGCTCGGTCGTGAGGGTTCATCGTCGTCTTGTGCTTCCGCCATGACCACCTGATTGATGAATGATTGCTCCATATAGTCATCCTCTTCTTGTTGACGTTGTCTCCTCCTAAAAAAATTGGGGAAGCTGAAAGGATCCATCAGAGTGATGAACAAGGAAATGTTGCTAAGTGTTTAGAGAGATGAGTTATCTACTCGGATTCTTGTAGATGGAGTGAGGCAACTATGAGTGAAAGATGAACATTTTATAGGCAATTGTAGATAATCCGATCGTCAAAGATGAAGACACGTGTCACATCGTAATTGGTCAAAAATCAGACCGGAAATCTGGTTCAATTATTTTGTCGACGATGCTATCTCGCATTGACACGTGTCGCATCTAATTGGTCGAAAATCTTACCAGATATCTTGTTGAATTATTTTGTCAACGACGATATCTCGTAGCGACACATGTCGGATCGTCATTGGTCGAAAATCTCATCGGAAATTTAGTTCAATTATTTTACCGACAATGACACATGGCGGTGACACCTGTCAATTTTTAATTAGTCGGAAATCTTTTCGGAAATCTTGTATAATTACTACCGATAAAGACACGTGTCATATTATTATTTGTGGTAAATCTATCCGGTAAATCATTTTTAAACATTTCACTACATGGCAAAGCTGATTTGCTTGAAGCAAATAGTGAATGAGTGTGTGCAAAACTTGATTTGCTTGAGCAAATCTTAGATATATTTTATTTGAAACAAAATTTGTTCTTGCTTTGCTTCTTGCTCTATTTATGGGTATGGATGCTCTAAGCTTGTGTTTGAGACTTGAGACTTGAGACTTGAGACAGACGTGGAGGATTGTCAGAGGGTTTGAAATTCAAAAGGTCTAAAGAAGGAAGGAAGGAAGGAAGGGAGGAGGAAGGAGGGAGGCTTTTGATGTAAAAGTGACTCGTCCTTAGTCAAATGGGGTTTGCCATTGATGATGGTGGTGATGGTGCGTACCTATCAATGCCAGTTAAGCATGTGAAATTGGAAAAAGAGGTTGTTTCTGGTTTTAAAGTATTAGTGGTTGTCTGGTTGAAAGGTGTGGCCTTGGTAGCTAAAGCTGACCGGCCAATTCATTCTGTTCGGCCAAATGCCCAAAGCTGTCATCAGCAACTCCTAACTGCATGTGATTAGGGCGCGTGAGTGTGAGGGAATTACAGTTACCCACATTTCCTGCATCTCTCTAATCCTAAAACTCGGTCTCCAATTCAGTGCTGAGGTATATCAAAAATTAATAAAATACTGTGATCAAGTCAAAAGTTAGGATATATATGGTTATTGGGATAACCGTAAGTTATATTTGTACGGGGATTACATTTGTACTTAAACACTAAAAAATTGATAGTTTTAATAATTAATATTAATTTTAGTTAATGTTTATGTCAACTTAAACGTTATAGTAGCATCATTTAATTAATCAATTTATTTAAAAAATTTAAATCTAATAATAATCACAATATTTTCGTAAATAATATAATCAAAATAATAAATATATCATGCGTAACATTTAAAAATATTAGAAATATATTTTTTAAATTTCAGTAAATATAATATATGCAACGGTAACATAATAAATAAATAAAAATAATGTAATATTTAAAAATATTAATAATAATTTATTTGTTAAATAAACCATCAATGAATAGAATAAATATAATACAATTAAAACATCAGTATATATATCGACAGTAATATTTTCAACAACTATTGATGAAGTAGTTGAGATATGGTGAAAGTAGTACGTTGATTTTGAGTAAATATAAGTTTGAATATATATATGTATATATATAAGTTTTAAAGTTTGAATTAATAAAATAATATAAAATTAAATAATCCTTATGGGTTGGCCGGTTGGAGATGCACAAAATATAGCTCTCACAATTCATTAAAATAGTATATTTGAGAGACTAAATTATAGTTTAGAGTTAAATATATCTTTTCAGAACTATAATTTAGTCCCACAAATATACTATAATTTAGCCATGTGTGCCATAGGTTGGCGTATAGTTCAGTGACTATCCATTACTGCATTGCCTGTTATAGCTCAACAGGTCCACTCTATTGTACTAAAAATTGTTTGGAAGAGGCCGGCCATATAGTACAGCGTCTGCATGAACGTAAAAGAAAGGTAACATTTCGTCGGAGTAGGTTCGCCACTACTTGTATACATATATCAAACTCAAAGTCAATGACCTATACTTTCTCATTTCTTCAGCTAAAAATTGAAGTTCATGAACACAAATTTTTGAGATTTGTCAATTAGTACAACTTCCTAGTTACTACTGTAAGAAGCGGATGTGGAATGAGATATTCCAAAAGGAAAAAAAGAAACTAGAAAGATAGCCTCAGAATAGTTACACCTAAATCACCAAGTAGGATTGGAAAGCAGAAAAGTATGTGCTATGCTAATGAAACATATATACGAAAATGAGAGTAAAGAAACTCTGCCTTAAGAGTTATGACTATTTCCATTTGGATGTTGGCTTTAGTGAAGAGGAGCTCAGTGAAGAAGGCGAAGTTGGCTTCAATGAAGAAGAGCTCAGTGACGACGAGCTGTTGCTTTTTTTAATACCTGAAAGAAGCGCGATTGTTAGCATATATTTAGAGACAGCACACACCGAATAACTCTGGAGAGAAAGTAAATTGTGTTTCGCCTACTTGATGTAACTTTGGGGGACCTCTTTGCTCCAAACATTGTAGGTGAGGAACTCACAGCTGGTGTTCGCGGCACCCTAGTAAGCCTTTTAGGCCTGCTGAAAAAAAATAAAAATAGAAGTTCATATACGAGTTAGATATGGTTATTTTCATTCCTTGTAACATAGGTTTTTATTTATGTTCAAGTTAACTCTCACTCACTTTTCTAAGTTATCTGATCTTGAGCTTTCAGAATAGTTCATACTGTCAGCAGAGGCAGAGCCATCAGTTTCGTCAGATAAGTCCTCATATTTCTCCTCATTATCTGTCTCTCCATATCCTAACATCTCAGCATCCGCAGATTTTTTCTGACCTATGTCACCTCCGGCAATCTTTGGTTGCCAGAGTTTATTTTGGTGTTTAAGATCATGCATAGACTGCTGGTAATTAGCTTCAGAACTGTACAAAAAACAGTCTTCAGAATCAGAAGGAGCTACCTTAAGTGAGGAGTCCTACATGGCTACATATAAAACATGTACGTGCTTAGATGAGAAGAATCATACCTTGGTGAGCCTGTGACATGATCTTGGATATCTTTAAGTAGATGTAATCGTTCGATCTCGTTATCCTTCTTCGATATAGTGTCTTTGAGAATTGCCACCTGCAGAGTCACGAGAAATTAAGAAACCCCAATTGCTTGCGTTGCAAGAAAATAATGTTTAAAGTGAGGACCTGTTCCATTAATTCCCTAGCACTGCCTTCTTTGTTGCTTTTTGCTGCCCCAAGCTCAACTCCAGCAACCCTCTCAGCAAACTTTAGAGTACTTAAACTTTCAGAAAATGAAGTTATCTCCGGATTAAGTTGCACAAACATAAGTGTTTTTGCTTGTCCACCTATTAAAAACAGAAGAAGCTATTGTTTGAGCTAAACTCTAGCACTAGAATATCCAGGAAATTCTCAAGTAATACAAGATGAAACCTATGACTTGGTAAAAGTAAGCAGCAAAGATGTACCAAGAGAGCTTTGAAGGACTTGAGTAAGTTTGCTGTTTCTGTATGGTACATGAGGGCTCTTCTGTGCAAGAGCAAATATGACATCTCCAAGTGCAGACAATGATTTGTTTATATGCTGTGCTTCTTTAAGCCTATCTCCAGTTACCTCGGAGCGATCTACCCTTTCACTTCCTGCTAAATCTACAAGATGTAGATTACCAACCAAAGCAGAACTAGTCTTCAAATCTGTCCCTCGTACATGGATTGTGAGAACACTGTAAATGCACCTTTAAGTGTCACATCCCCTAGAACAGAAATAAGATATAGACAGATTTAATTACATATGAGATACGCAAACCTGTGAGAGCGACTACTTCTTTCATTGAGGGCAGTGGCACTAACAGCTCGGTTCTTAAATCCCATTTCCATTAATTTCATCACATCTTCTGTTGATTCAACAGGGTGCATACTAGCATCTGGGACAGCTAACCCATTGGGTTGAGAGTGTGTCATAATCCCTAGTGTATGCAAGTTAAGGGAAACAAACACTTGTAGCAAAATCAATGACACTATGATCTTAATCAAAAGATATACTTATGTGAAAGAAAATATCATGTACAGACCTTAGCAAAAAAAAAAAACTATCATGTTCAGAACAAGAAAAGAAGAAAGTTTCCTTATTCATTCGACTGTTTCCTAACTTGAGAAGGATATTTTTTCGGAGTACCATCACTCGATAGCAGATCACGCACTTGTTCATTGTATATTTCAACCATCTGAACCCCAAGTTCATACATAATGGAGCTTTTTCTTTGTTGAGACAGATCAAACAGGTCATTTAAGGCTCGATAATTGACTCCCCAGTTCTCCTTAGTTGTATTATTCGGACCAGTCTGAGAGAAATATTTATCAGCATTAGCATGCATTCTAAAAGTTCTATTGCGTGTACTTAATTTAAGATGAAATCTAGAAAGTCCATACCATTGTGTAAGTTTTCCCAGATCCAGTTTGACCATAAGCAAAGATGCATACATTGTATCCATCAAGTACAGATCGTATCAAAGGTTGAGTATCAGTGTATACTTCAGCTGTGAACAATAAATAAGGTCCACAAGTTAAGATCACAGTGCTTTTCCTAAGATCATCATTTTCAAGTAGAAATGGTGCAAGTATATAACTATATATTATGAATCAGATCATTCGAATGAAAGCTGAAGATGCAAAATATGAAAACTATATAACCGAGAACCTTGAGTTGCATCTGAACCATAGACTTTATTAAACTTGAACAACCGCTGACCGTCTTTCCCTGATTTGGAGCAGTCTGTAACTACAAGTTCCCCATTGTCTCCAATATGCTCCACCAATGTTCGTTTCTCTTTTTGTCCAGGCAGAAATGGTCTAATTCGACAGTATACTCTAATGTTACCTGATCAAGAAAACTGAGAAGTGAACTCATATGATTTTACCTCAGATATAACCTAAAGTAAAAAGGACTTGATTTTGGCACCTTTTAAATCTTGAATTTCATTAAACAGTTTCCTATTTTCCACAAGAATTGAATGATAGTTCTCGGCTGCATCTGCTAATGATCGAAACTTTACTCCTGATAAAGGCCATAAGCAGGTAGGTAAATCTTCCATGGCTAAGGCAATGAAATGTACACAGATTTCCATTGGCACATTCTTACCTAAGTGATCAAATTCATTTGTGTAGCTCCGTTCAGCCTTCACTATTTCTTGCTTAATGGACACGGAAGATAACTTCAATTCCTGAAAGTATCATGAAAGCAAAGAAATATTATGTCACTATTTTCAGATATTATGTTTAAATCTGTGAATACAATCTATTCTAGAGCATAAATACCTTCAGAGAACGAAGTTGAACATCCATAAATTTGTCAAAAACAAGCTCTTTCTTGTTCCAACTGTGACATTTAGCCTGAAGATTTTTCTCCTTTTTCCTTGTCTCTGCTAATACATGTTCAAGTTCTTTTATTCTCTCTTCAAGCTGTGATTTAGTAATCTGATATCTGGATTCCGAACTTTCCTCAAGCTCTTTCACCTTAATCCTGGAAGCTTCCAAGTGGCCTTCGAGTTCTTTTACCTTCTCTTCAAGCTTCAAATTTTTTTCTGAAAACTCGCGCCTTAGAGATTCATCATTGCTTGAAGCTTCCAAAAGGCGTTCGAGTTCTTTTACCTTCTCTTCTAGCTTTTTATTCTTTTTTGAAAACTCAAGCTTCAAAGTATCATTGGAAGCCTGATGGTTTGATTCAGAACTTTTTTCTAGCTCTTTTACCTTATTCCTTGAATCATCTAATAGGTGTTCGAGTTCTTTTGCTCTCTCCTCTAGTACTCCTTTAACACTTTTGTATTCTGTTTCCATTTGCAAACAGCGCAAGTCATATGTCTTTTTTGCTATATCTAACTCTTGCTTCAATCCTGAAATTTCAAGGTTGCAATGTTCCTTCTCTTTCCTTAATCTGATCACATCCTCATCATCAGTTTTCTTCTTTTCTTCCATTTTGGTCTTCTCATTCTGACATTTATAACCATTCCAACTAAGTGATCGATACTGTGAAACTTATCTAAAAAATTGATGATTGTTGTTTAGATTTGTCTATCGTAGTTATACAGATTAACTGATACAAAGTGCAGCCATATCCGAATATACCTGCATTTGCTGAACATGATTCCTAAAGAGCTGTAACAAAAGTTTCATATAAAGAATAAGACATGACATGTGTGCAGGGTAGTAGTCAATTCTCATACATTTGTATAAAACTATGAATCATCTTTCGTACCTCACTCTCCTCAGTGGTTCCAGATGCAAGGGCTTCAAGTACTCTAATTCTCGACTGATATTTCTCTTCACGGGCCTTGAACAGATTGTTTTGCTAGATGCACAAAACCATAGAAAAATTGAGGAGCATTTCTTGATTGGATCACAAGTAAAAATATATTTGTTAGTGTGCATATTACAGTTCTCAAATGTTCAGCTTGAGTTGATATACGGCGCTCAATCTCCTGGACAACTTTTCTCAAAAGACAAGCCACGCGCTGCAAAACAATAGCAATTCCTGTCAACCATACTGTATTTGTATTGATAGTACTTATTCTTAACAATGTGATTTATGGATGCCATACATGAGGTATTTCACTATTCTTTCTTTCGACACTTTCATCTAGAATCCCATTTACAACACTCAGAAGGGACTGTGTCGGAGCATTCTGCAACAAGAGATGCTGAAATGCATTAAATTAAAGCTGCATCAAAATGGATGTATACACAAAACACCAAAGCCAGATTCATTTCCAAGGTACATTGACTAACTTACATCTAAGCTGTTGGGTTTCATCATTTCTGAGATTTTTGCAGCAGAAAGATCTGCGTAGAGTCCTTGTTTCATCTGAAATACCTCATGGAACTTATGTCCAACATGATGCATCAATCCCGGTGATGACTCTGCAGAAGGCAAAGTTGCATCAAACATCAGCTGTTTGAAGAAAACAGCATCTAAAAGTTTGTCAACTGAACCAATAAAGGCTATATCAGAAACTGGTCACTACATCTTCTTGTATGCATAACCACTATCAGACAATAACCATGCACAATAGATATGGCGAGTACAAGACAACAAACGTACCTGACATAACAGGACTGCGCATTGGACGTTGAAATTTTGAATCAGACAAGATCTTTTGCCTTTCTTCTACAGATAAAGGGGAACCAAGTCCACGGGAAAATAAGACTCGTCGAGGGCTATCAGAGTTAGCAGTTGGACTAAATAGAGAAAAGCCATCTGCTACACCAAGTCGCGTTTTAAGTGTTAAAAGACAGTCTATGACATGTTTCATAGATCCCTGCACAATAGGAAGGTCAGAAAATATATTACAATCTGTTCTACTCAAAGCAGTTTCTGGATTACATAGGCACATTGCAAAACTATCTTTATGCTTAAAATTGATGTACCTTCTCTAGGTCCAATTTATCAAACCGGGGCACCCCTAATGCTTCCACAGCAGCCAGAAACCTTGCAACATTTTCTGAGGCTGGCACTGACTTCTGATCAGATTTATTCCCCTACAGAAGAACATGCACATGTCAAGTCCTGAAATTCAATCACCAACTTGTAATTCACAACTTATAAACAGGGGAGACTAGGAAATCAGGAACCTCATCAACAGAACCGGGTCTAAGCCTGTTCAATATTCGACATAGAATGGTGCCATCGATCAAGCATGATCTCAAGTCCTCATCCGAAGAAGTTACTGGTAATCCTAAATCAGGAAGTAAACCATTTAACCACTCCACTAAATAAGCTCGCCGCTTGCCTGCAAAGGTGAATTACAAAATATGAGCAAGGTTTTGGTACACAATACTGCTAAAAAAATGAAACAGTGGAGCAGCTTTCCTTACCTTCTGTCTCCGCAATACCATTCACAACTCGTCCAGTGACATCCCCATTAGCAGCACTACTTGAGCTCGGACTTCTTCCATTTTCATATTTGTGATAATCGGAAGAAGAATCCATGGTAAAAAAACCTTGAGAGTGACACACATTTAGCTTTGGAGCTCAACTATAGAGCTCATGGTTAGCACTACTTCTCTGTGTTATAAGAACAATCCTGAAAGATTAAAGCTTTATATTGAAGTAAGGGTAGCCATGCCACTTGAGTGAAAAATCCCAAAGTGACCACGTAGAGAATTCTTTAAAATAACAAGAGCAAGTAATGCTGCTGCATTGGTTGTAAACACTTCTTGATCATCAACTTCCATGTTAATTAAGCTGACATTCTATATGGGTAGTTCAGGGGATGAAGAGTACATAAGAGACCGAAAAATGGCATAAGCGTCTGTCATATGAAGCATACAGTAACCTCCGCAGTAGATACGCACAAATATAAATTAAGTCATTATCAAGAATGGAACTCCTCTTTCTATTAAAAAGTGAAGCTCTTCATATCGACTAGCATTCTAGAAATCAAATATCCAAACTTGTCTATATTTTAGGTCATCTTTTATAACATCGATCATAGGAGTAATATTGACAAATCCCAATTGTGAGTTGAAGAAGTTAGAAGCATACCTTGAATGATTACTAACAGGCCGGTCTTGGATCATGCACTAAAAACAGCCTGTGGAACCAAGTTAAACCAAACAAAATCAGTTTGTGCTCCTGAAGAACAATATGATCAGCAAAAGAAACAAAAAAATGGCCCAAAAAATCCAACCTGCTGAGAGAGAGGCCAATGAAGAAGCTATGGGGTTTGGTAGTCTGGTTAGGAATTCAACTTATGATTTCTGACGTGAGAACTCGTCGAAAGGGAAGAATTGAATTTTGGTCTTTTACTAATGAATACCTTAATCTTCACGTTTCCGGATTCAAATGTTTTTTTCTTTTTTGTTTTGATGTTCAAAGCGAGTTGAGGACCAGTCACCGGGACCTTGAATGTAGGAGCACAACTCTCCCAGCTATACGTCTCCCCACCCCTTTTACGTGGGTAACTGCCACGTGTCGTGTACCCGATGGTGACGGTCCATCTTCTCTCTTGCCCACACAATCTTTGGTGGTCAACACGGATTGAAAGTTTGAAACTTAAGTGGCCCATGATCGACCCAAATGCCAATTCGGGTCAAGGATCCGAACCATAAGTTCTGTAACAATTTTTTTTTAATCATTTCTTTGTTCCTACCAAAATGGGCAAAATGTTCACCTATGAAACAGTTAAGAGTTTATACTTTGAAAATGTAGACGAAATCTATTCGGTCAAGTAATGTGAAGGAGGATCAATACACTGTAATATTTTGTAGTCACTCTGTGACTATGATATGGGGCACTAGTCACGGGTTAAGGGGACCAGGGTGTGCTGGAGCACGTTCAATTTTTTTTACAAAAAAAAAATTAATACATATATAACCAAAAAATATATATATAAACTCAAAACGATGATTTTAATTTTTTTTGTTCGCTTTCATCTAAGTTCGGCGGTCTCTCCCTTCTCGACCTCCGTAGTTCTTCTCGTGTATCTTCGTTCGGAGCTCGCTCTCTAGTCTATGCTGTTTTTCACTATGTCTTCAACTCTTTAGGTTAGATGTTTCATCAAAATAAAGTAGAATCTATCGATTTTTTTAAGACATTTTTTTTTTCTAACAAATGAAATTTAGCACACCCAAGATTTAATTCTTGACTCTGTACCTGTGGTGCACGCTGATAGAGATACAAGAGGATTCAATATGCGATTTGTACAAACATTTAATTAGAAACATATTTCTATATCTTTTAGTCTTACATGTCTATTAATTTTATAGCAATCTACTTTTAAGGACATTTTGGAAATATCAAATACACTTAAGGACAAAGTCTTTTATTTTGAACATTAAAATGACAAAATTTTACTAATAAGGACAAGTTGATTATAAGTGATAGGTACAAATTTACTTTTATGCTCTATCTTATTTTGTGTGTGTATTTAATGTTTATTTTATTATTTTATTTTATTTTTCTGTTCCGAAAATATTCAAAATTCAATGACAGTCTCGAAATAAATTTAGTATCATCTCTAAGAGCATATGCAGCAACGAGGGACGACAAGGACGATCTCCGACGGGGCCCGCCGTTTCAGGACGTCCGGCAGCAAAATTTGGTGCAGCAGGAGAGAACGCGGGGGACAACCGGACGTTGACGCACGGGTCGTCCTCCGGAGAGGAAGAGTTAGAGGACGTTCGCCTGGTGGGCCTCACTCACGTGGGTGACGCCCTTTTTTTTTCTACCCGACGTGTGTAATAAAGTAATAAAAAAAAAGTGACGCACCAATCGCGTGGCGACACGTGGCACGCCCTGAGCAACGGACAGATCAATGGCTAAGTTGATCTGGGCCGTCCATTTCGAACAGATATGAGCCATCTGAAGGCCCATATTTAAATGCAAAAGCCACTTTGGCCTAAAATGAAAAAATTACAAAAAAAAATCCAAAAAAATTGCAAAAAAATCCCCCAAAAATTGCAAATGAGCCCCTACATTTTTTCAATAAATACTACCTTCATTTCATTCATTTCTCACACCAAATTGTGCACAACAAATTAATTCTCTCCCTCTTTCCATCTCTCCTCTAAATCCTTTTTTTTTGTGGGAAAAAATGGCAACAAATTGGCTTCTTTCAGAAGATGTACAATTGAGCATCTCTTATTGTCGTTTTAGTGTTGATTCCATCACCAGAAATCGACAAAATGTGAAAAAATTGTGGGAAAAGGTTTATGGCGATTTCAAGGAGAATTGGGAGCTAGGTTATGGTGAATTGATGCCGGAAGCTAAGAACCAAAACGCATTATCCTCTCGTTTCGCAAAGTTGAAGCCGAATTTGAAAGTTTGGGATAATGCTCTTTCTTTCGCACGAAAGAATGCATCTTCCAGCTCCAACATACATGATGAGGTAATGTTTTTGATCTCCAATTTTTTTTTTATAGTTTTTACCATATTGTTTCAACTTATGTTGTCTAAATATCATGAAATACATGTTATTTATTTCATGATATTTATGAATTAGAAGTTATTTATTTCCTTTTATTTAATATAAGCTATATCCATTTTATTTATTTTCTTTAGGGCATGTTATTTATGAATTACAAGCTATTTATTTCATCTTATTATTATTTTTAAGATGAGATCTGCTCAATCATTTTATGTGGCAAAAAAGAAGAAAGAGTTTAAAGACTTTGCTTGTTGGGAAGTGGTGAAGAATCATCCTTACTTCATCCATGTCGAGGCTAGTACACCTCCGCCTTACTTATCATCTACTCCGTCTTACTCATCATCACATCCTGCAAGCTCAATGCCTCCCACCGTCAACTTGGAGGAGGATGATGCATTTGCCACACCAATGAGCAACCAAGCTCCCTCTTCTCCAGAACGTCCTATGGGAGTGAAAGCGGCCAAGGAAGCGAAAAAAAAGAGGAAAAAAGGGCATGACACATAGAAATGAAAGAGCTGAGGCTTTCAGAAGGATTGCGGCAAATCAAGAATCTTATGGTCGCAATCAAAAAGATAGTGATACAATTGATGTTTCCTTTATGCGGGAGCAAATCGCCCTTTAAAAGAAAGACATCCAATTGAGGGCTTTGGCGGAGGAAACTCGGATTATGTCAATGGATACCGAGAGCATGACTCCTAAATCCAAGAGGTATTTCACAAAGAGGAAAACAGAAATCCTTTCTCAATTGGATGAGGTTGAAGAAGAAGCTAGCGAAGAAGGCTATTCCAATTGTTATCGCCCCCTTTTTCCAAGCACTTAAATTACCCCCTTTATTTTTTCCAAGCACTTAAATTATTGTTTATGTAATTTAAATTTCCAAGCATTTAAATTATATACTATGTAGTTTCCCTTTTACAGAAATAAAATTGCACTTTCTTTATTTCCATCAAGTTCCCACACATTACAAAAATTGAAACACACATAATAGAAATACATAATTCAAACACACAACAATGCAAACAAACAATTAAAACAACATATTTATAGTAGTTCACCGGTCTCAAGAAACTAGTTGTGCTTAACTAAGTCCTTCTGAAGCTCTCTATAGATGTAAGCAGATTGGAGATCTACAAGACGATCATTAAATTGTTGTTCATTTTTTCCATCTCTTCCAACCGGTTCGAAAGGAATCCGGTTCCCCCCTTCATCCATTGGCCTATCATAAGCTGTGCATGCGGTAGATGGGTTTTGGAGATCCTCTTCTTCATTCTCCTCAAACTCATCCTCCACGAATTCCTCCTCAACAATCATGTTGTGCATTATGATGCATGCCAACATGATGATTTTTAACGTCGAAAGGTGGTGACACTAAGCTGCATGACTAATTATCCCCCAACAAGCTTGTAAGATACCAAAGCACCTCTCCACATTCTTGCGGTACAACTCTTGCTTCCTCGTAAAAAGCTTTTGTGGAAGCTCTTGAGGATTAGAAATCGTTTTGACAAACGATGAGTACCTCGGATATATCCCGTCAGCAAGGTAATAAGTGTTACGGTATGTCATACCGTTCACTTTATAAGTCGCAGCCGGACTTCTTCCTGCAAGCACTGCATTGAAGACATCTAATTGGTAGAGCATGTTGATATCATTTTGAGCTCCTGGTACCCCGAAGAAACTGTGCCAGATCCACATGTCATATGAGGCCACTGCCTCTAAGATGATAGTTGGACGACTCTTCCTCCCTGAGTACTCCCCGGACCAAGCGGTTGGGTAGTTCTTCCACTCCCAATGCATGCAATCAATGCTTCCAATCATACCAGGAAATCCTTGATGTCTAGCCCTTCTTAGAAGTTGAGTGATGTCGGTCTGATCTGGAGCACGAAGGTAACGGGTACCATAAAACTCTACAACTTGGGTGCACCATTTCTTTATGCACTCCAGAGTTGTTGATTCCCCAATCCTTGTGATTTCGGCACACTGATCAGCAGCTGAGCCGTATGCCAACATCCTAAGAGCACCGGTCATCTTTTGTTGGGGAAGTAGTCCGACCATTCCAGTGGCGTTGGCTCTTTGACGCCAAAATGGGTCATTGTTGCAGAGGTCCGTCATTATACGGTTGAATATATTTTGGCTCATTTGGAACCGCCGACGAAAGTCATGGTCGGTGAAGACTGAGCGTTCGATGAAGTAATCTTCCCCAAACATGTCGGCTATTTGAGCTTGTGTACATACATGTGTCTCTGGTTCTTATTATTATAACTTCCCCAAACAGTTTAGCAGTTAAAACTGTTTTGTTGTACCAACAGAGATTCTTCTAACAGATAAGTACCTACAGCTGTATGGAATATTTAGTTCAATTCTACTAGTGTTTTGCTTGCTAGATACATATGTTATTTCTAGCTAGATGTTTTTGGGTTTGATACTATAGAACTCTCACATTTCTGGAGTTTAGCCATGACATTGTGTGATGGTGATGAAGAAAGTTGTTTCATTAGTTTTTTTTGTTTTTGAATAGTTGCATCTTTTTTCTAAAACAGTCAAAGCCAAAAACACTAGTGTTGCAATACAATTGCAACAACTACGTACCACAATAGCCACTTTTGGGAGATTACTTAAACACAATTCTATGAGCATGTGCACTATTGCCTCATTGGTATTTATGGTTTGCTTTTTACAGTTTTATAGTGTTAGATTCATTGGGGGATGGAATTAAAGACATTAGCTATACAACTATCTCCTCGAGTTGTTGTGGATTGTTAGAGTTTACTAAAATAAAGTTTTGATATTTCTTGTTTATGGCCCTTCAGAGATTGTTAATGTGTTGTGCTTTGTGTTAGACACCTATAAACCTTAAAATATTACAACTGTGGATGTTCATGAAAGATATTTGAGTATGGAGAGAATGTAACCGTGATTGATTCCATAATATATTTAATTACATTAAAGTATCTTTGTGGTGCGTACAATTCGATCTTGATGCTTAAGATGATAGACTGTTACTTGCCTTTGTTTTTGTAGCCATAGTTCTAAATGATTTTGATTATCTTAATGGATAATTTGTGGCAATCTATACTAAGCAGAGTTCTGAAATATGAGGCTTTTTGTCTATTAATTCCAGGTATCGAAGCTTGCGGATTTATGTTTGATTCTCCCATTGCGTTGGCCATTGGAGCAAAGTTTATTTATCTAAGAATACCACATAAATTACCTTGTAAGTTATCTCATCACTACCTCTTAATTGTTTTGGTTGTATGAACATGATGTCTTCATCGTAATTGTTGATCTTAGGATATAAAGATTTGTCATTCTGATTTACTGATGGGTCTAGATGTTTTTTCCTTGTGAGATACAATGTGCTTTGGGCTTGAATAACTTATGTTATAGACTTGTAGATGTTTGGTATTGTTTCAACGCAAGTTTGATGCTTTTCTGTTTAAGTAGTGGCTACCAGGGACGGAGTCAGGATTCTCGGTTAGGGGGAGCCTAAATGAAAAGCTTAAAAAATAGTCTTAGTTAGGGTAATCAGTTGAATCTTGATCTATATATTTTGACAAAACAATCTCAATGTGTTGTTTTTGGATTGATAAAGCATCTCAATTACTCGTAGCCTGATTATGAGCGATATTTGATCCTCCAAAATGTGATATTAGCGCTTGCTTCTTCTTCCAATTACTGAATCCATGACCAGCACCAACAAAAGTTTCACCACCGTCTTATTCTCTAATAGCTGGTTTGAAAAGATAACAACATAAACAAAATGCAGCATCCTCTTTAATACTGTACTCCAACAAATATGGAAATTCAATAAACCAATCACGAATAAACTATATTTTCTTCTTTTTCCCCCCAAATCCCGTAAAATGAAAAGTATGATTTTTAGGTCGACAAGGGCCTTGTTGTAGATAATATCTTCGAATTTCTTCTTGAATGCTAGGATGATAACTTGAAATTGACGGGCGTTTAGCGGGATCCGATGGATAATTTTCTATAATATCTCCAGCACGAGACTTTTTCATATTGTTACTATTCTTCTTTTGAATTTTCGTAAGTGGTTGCTCATCTGATGTTAGAGTAGAAGAAGAGGATTTTTTTTTTGAAGTATCTCTCCATATCTAATAAAATTAATAAAATGATTGTATTTTAATCTCAGGAACGGTAGAGCTTTTATAAAGAAAAAAAGACCATAAAATCCTAAACCTGGTAAGAGATTGAATCCTAATTGACTTAATATTTGGACTTCATTATTGAAATAAAATATAATAATATTCTTATAAAGTCGTCAAATTTGAATTAGTTATGTACTCATACGCGTCATTAAAATTTAGATATACTTCAAATAAATTATAATATTTATATTATATAATAATAATATACTATTTTTTTTACATAAACTGAGGGAGGGCCCAAGCCCACCCTGGCCTCCACATCCCTCCGTCACTAGTGGCTACAATATAGTCTAGAGAGGCAGTGAGAACTGCAATGACTTGTTATTGAGTTTCTTGCTCAATTGATTAAGCTCGCAGTTTTAAAGGTTTGACATAATATTTTTTATTGGATATAGTGGTGATAATCGATGCATACGATTTTAGAATTCACACCAGCTCAGAAGTTTTACTTATTCTAAGAATCAGTAACATAAAAATTGCAGGAAATGAATACTGGTTTTGGCTAATGATAAATCACTATAGAATATAGTAGCAGCTTGACTATTCTCGATATGTAACAATGATAAGTAACAGGCTAACCAGATTTTTAGGGATAATCACTAGTCCATAGTCCCAAGAGCTCAACATTCATGTTATTCATGTGTAACGATGTATATCAAACTAGCCGGCACATTCAACTAACATGTATCCGTCAGCAATATAAACACCAAGAGTAGAATTAATTACCTGTTGAGTGAGGGAATATGCAATTTCTCGATTCCTCTTTAAGTTTGCTCTTTGCCTCATTTGAAGCTTTGCTCTAACTTTACTCACGCTTCCTGGACTGTCACACCATCCTTGCTGAAAATGTTGTAAAACCAACAATAGACATAGAATTAATCTCTAACTTCATGAAAATGTTACTATTGGTATTGTCAAGAACCCCAAATACACAACATCTAAATGTAGATTGCAAAAAAGCAATATTAAGTACCTCAGGTTGCTTAATAGGATCATCAGCTCGTTGTTCGTCCAATAAATATTGTGCAGCTTGCCCTTCTGCGGCTCTCTGTGCTCGAACTCGAGTTTGGACGCCAACAAGTGCCTGCATACACCTCAATGTAACAGCAGCTTGCTTCCTTACTCGCCGACCACGAAATATAGCTTGAAGCCTTAATAGTGCTTTTGAAGCCCTCAAAGCTTGCCTTGCCTGCACCCATCACACTAACAATTACCAGATGCAACTAAAAGAAATAACTGAATGTACCTAAACAAAAAAGGAGGGAAATGACAGAAAATAAATAAAATTCTGCATATGCAGCAGACAATTGAGTTCAGCTCAATACCCTCAGACTCAAAGTTCATGTTCTTTATCCATTGAAAGCAAGATTGTGTATCCTATTTGCTATGAAGATATGATACAACCTCCACTTAAATACTACTCTAATACTCTAATAGTCGCAGGAATCAAGCACTCAATTGAAAATCAAAACAACATAAGCTGATTATTTCTAACATCAACGTTTGATCTACTCTCCAACAAAGTTGAAGAGCTTCCGGAAACATTGTGCTTGCTTATTTATCACCTACATTAGAGTCAGCCACAACACTTGTGCCTTTGCAATACCCAAAATTCAAATTGAAGTACTTTCCAAAAACAGTAACTGTAAAAGAAATGTCAATGCAACTAAACAAGAACTATTGATTAACTATACACAACATATAACTAAATCGGTGCAAGGAGTCACAAAATACAGAAAGATTTCACACAAAGTTAAAGAGCTTCACAAAACCTCATGACTCTCCTTTAGCATCTAAATCAAGTTCAAATGAGCCCCAAAAGTTTGTATCTTGGCAAATACCCAGTTCAAAAATTTAAACTTTTTTTCCAAATAAAATCACAAAGAAACCGTCTTTGACAATTGATACACATATATCAATCTACAGACAGTAAAACCACGGCCTACATGTATTATTGTAGGCAGAGGCATACAATAGCTTTAACCTAAGGTTTGCATTAGTGATGTCTATTAACTAGCCCCGTGCCATTTCAGAACTTAATTGGAACATATATATAAATATGAAGCTAGCTGAGCTTGACAGAGATGTTAATATTCAGAATGTTAGTCTAACATTTATATATACATTTTATCTTCTCAGGTTATATTTGGGAAACTGTATCTTTACCGACAAAGTTCTATTTTGAATCCTCTACATCTAAGTAATCTTCCGTTTCATTGTAAGACTGTTACTACCTTACTGTTGCATTTGACACTTATGTGTTTGATCCTGAGTTTCTAAGATAGATGTACAATCATATTTTTCTTTGTTGTTATTGTAGATTCAATATGACCAGTTGCTTAGTGAGGAAACACTTGAGGACCAGCAAAACAACATTATTAAAGATAAAATATTTCATTCTCTGATGGGTGATGATGGTCATGGCTACTGTCGAACATTTGGTTCTTCGGTGCTCTGTTCTCTTATATATGCAAAGGAAGCACCATCCTTCCAAACCGTTGATCTAATTGCAAATATTACAGGACAAGTGCGTCGACAAGTTCAAGGGGAGATTGATGAACTCCGAAGAGAAGTTGAGCAATTGAAAGGGAAAGACAAAAAATTTGAAAACCATGGCTCGGAACCTTCCATACAGGTTAGTGATATATATTACTAATCTACATTGGTTTATTCATTAGTAAAACATGACAACTCATCTGTCTTTACTTGTGTATTTCAGCAACCAGATGCAACCAGTGGACATGAGATTATAAGAGAGTCCATAGGAGATGGAGAAGCTCCCAGTGAACATTGTAGCCGACCATTGAACCCGATTATTGCTGAAACGTCACACTCTTCTCAAAATGGTGCTCAAAAGGTAAGTTGTCTATACCTTTAAGAATGCATGTTTCATTGTTTACACTTGTACATTTTGAATACTTTGAGCTGCATACTTTAGGCTTAGGATATGTACATTTTGGTAGGATTATATTCATATTTGGTGTGTTAAACTTATGCTAGAAAAGGGGTATGTAGTGTTAAAACTGATGTTCTGATCCAGCAGCCTTTATGTTATTTACTATAGAAATATATATTTTCTTATGTTAGCGTCTTCATGAAAGTTTTAGATAACCTGTTTATGATCATATCAGATATGAAATTACAACCAAATGATTTTTCTACATTTAGTTATGATTTTCCAAAGTTCAGGGTTTATACAGCCTAAACGGGTTGTTCTGAATTTCTTAACTTGTCATTTTTTAGCTGAAAACTGTACCTTTCAGGTTATATTCTAAAGTAGCTTTCTTCACGGAAGTTATAGTATATATGTTACGGGTCGCTTCATTTTTTTAACTCATTTGGATACGATTTTTTTTATATTTAGTTATGATTTTCCAAATTTTAGGGTTTATACAGCCTAAATTGATTTTTCTGAATTTCTGAACTTATCAACTTTTAGCTAAAAATTGTACATTTCAAGTCATATTCTGAAATAGCTTTATTCATAGAAGTTATAGTATATATGTTAAGGGTGGCCTCAGTCTTTGAATCATTTAGATTCAATTTTTCTACATTTAATTATGATTTTCCAAAGTTCAGGATTTATACAGCCTAAACTGGTTGTTCTGGATTTCTTAACTTGTCATCTTTTAGCTGAAAACCGTACATTTCAGATCATATTCTGACGTTATAGTATATATATGTTACGAGTCGCTTCAGTGCTTAAATCATTTGGATACGATTTTTCTATATTTAGTTATGATTTTCCAAAGTTCAGGGTTTATACAGCCTAAACTGGTTTCTATGAATTTCTTAACTTATCACCTTTTAGCTAAAAACTGTACCTTTCAAGTTAAATTCTGAAATAGATTTCTTTATAGAAGTTATAGTGTATATGTTAAGGGTCGATTCAGCCTTTGAATCATTTGGATGAAATTTTCTACATTTAGTTATGATTTTCCAAAGTTCAGGGTTTATACAACCTAAACTGGTTGTTCTGGATTTCTTAACTTGTCATCTTTTAGCTGAAAACTGTACCTTTCAGATCATATTCTGAAGTAGCTTTCTTCATGAAAGTTATAGTATATATGTTAAGGGTCGCTTCAGTCTTTAAATAATTTGGATACGATTTTTCTACATTTATTTATAATTTTCTAAAGTTCAGGTCATTTGCAGATTTGCTATAACTTCTGTTGCATTGTCATTAGAATATGAATTTCTTTCTTTGCACAATTCAACTGATGACAGTGATTTCCTAACTAATGAATGTATATTAAATGTACATCTTATTATGGCAAAAAAAAGTAAAAGCAAGCAGAGGTATAAAGACTATTGAAGCAAGCAACAAGAAGAAGTGATGCATGCCAAGCACACAATATTTTGGTAGCTAGAGTGCATTCCATACAGAGATGTTTCTATGCACTCATTGAACTTATTTATGTTTTGTTCTCCAAGCTAGAATGCTCTCCAAGAACACAATATTTTGTTAATGAGAATGGTACTTGGCGTAAAGTGAACATGTATGGATTTGTGAGCATTTGAACTATATTGAGATGTTGAGTTTCTATAAATTTTAGCACAAGAATATTGTGTTCATCAACTCCAGGTTTAAATTGTTTTGGCACAAAATTCTAGAACCTAAATTGTAATACCCCGAAAATTAGTTTAATAGTTTAGATTATCGTATGACTCATTAAACTTAGAAATGACCATAATTTAGTTTGACCTTAGAGGTTTTAGAAATTCGATAAAATAATTGTCCAGCGAAGACAATGTATAAAAACGAGGTTTAGAGAAATATTAACGGAGTGGGGCAAATGGTCCAGTGGATACTCAAGTTCAAGTCAGGTACTCCCTGGTCTTGGGTTTGAGGCCACGAGCTGGAATCGTGAAACATTCCATTTTAGAGGTTAGTAAAAATAATAAAAATATTTTTACTCTAGTTAGAAACGGTAAGAAACTCTAATTCCAACTAGCCGATTTTTCGGAAATGGAATTTTAGCAAAACGACCAAATTTTCCTTATTCGAATATCTTCTCCGAATCGAACTTTGTATTTTAAGATTGCAATTCATACCTTTAGAGGTCATGCTCATATATCAATTTGGTGCTAATTATTATTGGTTGATATATATATATATATATATATATTACACTACACTACACTTTATTAGTAAAACCATACATTTTCACACATCACATTACATATTACATTCACATGCATACATAATCACATTTCAACATTTCAATCAGATTTCCAACCACATTACTATTGTTTTTACAAGTGCATTTTAACTCTAGAATTAGTAGCCCAACTATTCCATTGTCAACTTGTCTACAAAAGTCTACAAAAATAGTTATGAATTTATTTCTCATGTCTCCTCCCATGTCTATATAAATCATCCTTGAGTTCAATCTGATTTTTGCACCACTTCAATCTTCCCCTTACGTACTGATTTGAAGTCCTCCCAAAAGTTGCAATGCAACTCCCCTAAAATCCCACACCAAACTACATTTCTTCCAAATACTTTAGTAGTTAATTCATTTGCTTCAAGAGGGTCACTTGAGTTAATCAAATACCTCCATCACCTAATGAAATTCTTGAGTAAGTACATGAGTATATTCCTATACTTCTTTATCTTTAAGATTACATCAAAGTGCATGTCTAAGAATAAAAGAGAAATAATGAGCCTTAGTGTAACTTTAATATTTTCGTTTCTGTTAAAGTTTTAATTAGTCAAATATTTTTACATATTCAGATTCTACACAAAAAGTTATTCAACTTTGGCTTTTGAATCACTCAAAAAGGTTAAGTAATGAAAAAGTTATGGCTAAAACAAGTTTTGCTAATCTTTTTCTTAATCATGTTCGAAAACTCTTAATGTGCTCTTAACTTGAAATATTCATATCTCACTCATTTCTTAACCAAATTTAGTGTTCTTTATATCAAAACGAAGCTTAGGAGTTCAACTATCAATCTGGAAAGTTTGAAAGGCATTGATTAATAATTAATAACTAATTAATTCGTGCAAATGAGCTTAATAGCGAGTGTAACCATTTCTGGACAGTTGCTAAACATTTTTATTTCTGGACTTGAGAACTCCCTACCGAACTTTGTGATCATTACCATTGGATTCCTCTCGAAAAACACTTCGAGATGGTGTACTCACTTCTTTGATTTGGACATAATATGGATTAATTATAAAACGGATCAAATGGAGGATTTCGGACGGACTACCGCCGAATGATACTTTTGGTCCAAAGATTAATAATTTTATTTTCTGTATTTGTACTTTATTTTTATTTACTTACTCACATTATTTACTTCTTAATTTTGATTTGGGACTAATGGAGGATTTCGGACGGACTACCGCCGAATGAAACTTTTGAACCAATGATAATTAATTTTTATTTCAAGTTTATCTACTTAATCTCTCTATCTATTTACTCTCAAATATAATTTGGAACAAATGGAGGATTTCGAGCGGACTACCGCCGAATGAAACGTTTGGACCAAAATTGTTAATTAATGAAATACGTTTAAGTTTGATCTTTCTTCTTTTACAAATTCTATTACGTATATATTCATTACAAAATTATGATGTAAATATATACTCTATGATCTATATACATAGTCTTAATTAAAGACTTGTTGTGATCGTTATGGTTGAAGTGTGAAGTCGGGTGTATAGTACGAATTAACTCGTGCTTAAGTGAATTGCTGGTAAATTGTTTTGTTATTGTGGGAGTTAGCCAAGGGCCCTAGTCCCTTACAGATAGTACACTATTATACTCTAAGGAATGAATTGTGTCAAACCGGGAGTATACATGCTTGGGCAGGTGGCCTTAGAATGCTGTGGCTTTAAATTTGTACTGGTGTTGTGAGACTAAGCACATGATTTCTTTTGAGTAATTACCAGTTAATCTAAAAGAATTCACTTCGGAAGTATTGGCGTGTTTATGTGTAGATGTGAAGTTATACTAGTATGTGTGTGTATATATATATATTATGTACCTAATTGTATATATTACAAAGACGCAAGTATAAGTATGGAAGAGTAACCGGTTTCAATATTTCACCTTTTTGAATTGGTTGTTCAGTTTGATGTTTCTTAGAAATAATTTAGTATATGCTTGTAAGCTGTACTTACTGGGTCAGTGTGACTCATGGTACTACATCTTTCTCCTTTTCAGGTGATGAGTAGAATGCTTGGGGAAAATGGGATACGTCGCCTACTAAATAAACGAATTATTTCTACTTGTATTTTGAATTGAATCAATGTAATGACTATTATTTTCAAAAACTTCGGTATTGTAATATTAGCACTTTCTCTTTTCAATAAATGTACTATTCAGACACCTCGATTTTTGAAATTATTTGGGTTTCTTATTCACATCACAAATCCTTACACCATATTTCAGTATAATACTGGCTCCAGATTTGGGGGTGTGACATAAATGCATTAGAAAGTTTGCTATGGACAATGAACTAGTTAGCTACGGCAAAGTGTCTTATTTGCTACTGAAATTATGCAGGCAAATTGCCACTTTTGCTACGGCAAATTTCCCCATTTCCTACGACAATTTAACATGATTGCGACGACAAAGTTATATCAATTGCCACGGAAAATTTTCGTCGCGAAAAGCCAAATAAAGTCAACAATCAAACATGAATTTGCTATGGCATGGACTGTAGTTAAGTGCCGTCGCTAATAATAAACATAATACTACGACGGAAAATTTCCATAGTAGTAGCTTTTAGCTACGACAATGTCCGTAGTGAATATCAATTGCAACGCCTTCGAAAGTTACAGAAGAATTGCCGTCGCCAATGTAATTTTTGCCGTGACAATTGGCTTTTGCTACGGTATTACAAGTATTTGCGATGGTAGATTTCCATCGCAAAACTAATTTTTTGTTGTAGTGTAATATATACAATTGATGGGGTTCACAGGCTTGGCCTTACGGGATGGGCCGCGCCGGGCGTGCCTCGACTGGCCGGACTTTTTCGGGCTCATGGGCTTTGGGACTTCGGCCCGAGCCTGGCCTTATGCACATAAGGCTGGGTTTTTTTGGTCCTCAATTCGGGCCGGGCCAGGCTGGACTTTGACTTTTCGGGCCGCCCACGGGCATTTTGAGCCTATGGGCCAAATGGTGACCCTACTCTAGACCTCTTCTCCCCAAGTATACATCACTATTGACTAGCTTGATGACCTCAATTTGAGGACACGTCTCGGCTATGGTTTCGAGCTCAGTTTCGGATAGAAGCTGTATTGTCAAATTGACTAATTAAATTTGGGAACCTAGCTAGAGTCAATTGGTAAGCTCGATCTATACGGTCCAAGGGAGTATGATTTTTGGTTTAAACATTTTACCTTACGTACACCATTGCTTGCACACCTAGGGTTTTATATTTATATTTATTTTTAAAATAGAGGCGAGAGAAACCTAGCTAGTGAGTTTCTGCATGAGAGCTCTTTTGCATATATATTTTTTTATAGTAACGATCAACTTCATTATGGAAAATTTCGGATTACAAACGGCTACAAGCACATCATGAAGACAATGGAGGACTAACTAATATAGCTCTACGAGACACACCTCGTAATGCCCACTTTGCTAAATTGTGAGCAGCTAAATTACCCTTCTTTCTGATGTGTCGATACATAGCATTATGAATCTCCTCTAAGACTTCTTTAACATCACACAAAGAGTACATATGATTAACTGACACCGATTCTATGTCTGACATGGCATTCACCACTATAAGGGAGTTGGATTACAAGAGTGTTGGTGCCAACCCAAATCGCTTCACCAAGTTTACTACTTCCCAAGCCGCCTCTATCTCCACCGAAAGGGCTGAAAGTTGTCCCTCCACTTTGCAAGCCAATCCTCTCACAAATTGTCATGTCCAATCTCTCACCACAACACCAATACCTCCCATATGGGTGGTTGTATCATAGGCTCCCTCCATGCACACTGAATAAGAGCCAGTTGGAGGCAACCTCCATTTTTGAGCCATTCTTAGCGGGCGGTCTGGAGACTTATTAATCATTGTATAATGATCATGCCAAGGTCCTGCCTGTAACCTAATAGAATGAGTATCAAACTCAATCTTATTCCACACTTTATCATTCTTGCCCTTCCAAATGTACCACATGACAGTAATCAAGTGTGCAAATTGGTCAGTTGGAAGACCAATAGTACATACCTTAAACCAATCCTAGAATGTAGAGCAGTCATCACCCAAACCTAAGGTCACTCCAGCAATAATTGGTCTCACCTTTGGGCAATCCCTAAATAAGTGAATTTCAATTTCAGTCTCTACATTACATAGCACACATGAGTCTGACACATCCACCTTTTTAGAGCGTAATCCCGGCCCAATAGCCAGGTACCCCTTATACGCCTTCCAAATGCACATCAACGCTGCAAGGGCGACTTTGGCCTTCTAGAAAGTCCTCCACATTTTTTATCTCACTTCACCAACATATTTAGGCATAGTTTTTTGATCTCGAGCCAAGCGATAAGCACTACTAATATTGTATTCACCTTTAGTGTTAAAGTACCAGATTAGCCGATCCGGTCTCGGGACCCTGTTGAGTTGCATAGATTTCATAAATGTGACCTCTTCTGCATGTAGATACTCCTTAGCTAACTCTGTATCCCAAGTACGATTAGGCATTATAAACTGGGATACCTTATGAACAGTAATCGGCCTCCTCAGCCTCTCCCTCGGTTTGAAGTTCCCTGGTTTGGTCATCCAGTTATCCTCCCATGTAGCTACCGAGTTACCATCACCAATCTTCCATCTAGATCCCTAGTCAATAACCTTATTTGCTATTGTCATGCTCCTATAAGTATAGGAAGGATCTCCACCCACCGTTGCACTTCACATACTTCCATGTCGGAAATACCTAGCTTTGTAGATTTTACTAATTAACAAGTCTGGATTTTAGATGATCCTTCAGACTTGTTTAGCCAACAAAGCTAAGTTAAACGCATAGATATCCCCAAACCCCAGTCCAACTACCTCTTTTGGCCGACACATACTCTCCCATGTACACCAGTGTATTTTCTTTTTTTCCATTGTATCTCCCCATAAGAAATTTGCACACATATGTTGTAATTCCCCACAAATATTTTTTGGAATCAAATAGAAATTCATAGCATAAGTAGGAAGGGATTGAGCTACCACTTCTACTAACAACTCCTTGCCTACGCACTCAGTGGAGCCCTTTTCCAACCCTTCAATCGGTCTCACTTTTTCCTTCAAATCTGCAAACGCTGCTTTCTTGCTTTGGCCTATCTGACTAGGTAACCCCAAATATTGAGTGTGGTAAGGTACCACCTCCATTTCCAAGATCTCATCCAAAAACTTCTGCCCATCTGCACATATGGATCTACTGAAACAAACACTACTCTTGGCATAATTTATCGAATGACCTGATGCCGCCTCATACGTAGTCAATACCTCCTTGACCGTGTCACATACCCGTGGAGTAGCTCCTACAAATAACAAACTATAGTTTGAAAAAAGTAAGTGGTGCAGACGTGGTGCCCCTCTACATACTCCAACACCCTGTATTCGTCCATGCGTATGCATTCTATTCATCAAAGCTGATAACCCCTCAGTACACAAAATGAAAAGATATGGAGATAGGGGATCACCTTGTCTAAGTCCCCGGCTTGGTGTCACATACTCCTTGGGAACTCCATTAATCTTGAAAGCATACCTCATTGTCGTAATGCAGAGCAACACAGTACGAATCCATCTATCCGGGAGCCCTAATCGTCTCAGTACCTCTTCTAGATACCCCTAATCCATCATATCATATGCCTTGCTGATATCGAGTTTCAACGCCATCTCATGATCCCCTTATGTAGTCTTCGTCCACAGGTGATGCACAACTTCATTGACCACTAATTTGTTATCCGTAATCAGTCTCCTTGAAATAAAGGCACTCTGACAAAGATCAATCAAATACTGCAACATCGGTTTCAATCTATTTGCAAGGACTCATAATGCAATCAGACGATACTCAGTGATCTTCCTTGGCGTTGTATCTTCGGCAACAAGATGACATGAGTGAAATTCACTTCTTTTAGCATGCGGCCAGAAGTTAGAATCTCCCTAACTGCCTGAAACACATCATCGCCAACAATAGACCAATATTTTTGAAAAAATAAAGGCGGCATACCATCCGACCATGGCGCTTTGCTAGGATACATCTGAAATAAAGCAAACTTTACTTACTCGATATTATAATCAACAAGCAACTCCTCCGCCATCTCCTACGACACTTTTAGTTGGATATATGATAACACCGGCACCATCTCCTCTTCGTCGACATCCCTTGAGGCAAACAAAGAATTATAGTAACCAAGAACCACTGTTTCGATACCTGTTGGGGTGGTCTTCCAAGTACCGTGCTCGTGATCATCAAGGAGCCCCGAGATGTGATTCTTCCTTTTCCTATTTGATGCCCTTAGATGATGATACTTAGTATTTCGGTCTCCATGTTGCATCTTCTGGTTTTTAGACCTTTGCTACCAGTACCATGCTTCTTGGGATAACAACTCATCCTGCCTCTCATACAACACCCTTCGTTCATCAATCCGATTTGGATCAAAACAAGTAGCCAAAAACTCGGCTAACTTTTGTTGTATTTGTTTCAACTCTTCTTTCCTGGATTCGAATGTATGCCTTTCCCATGAACTCAACCCCATCCGAGTCTCCTTTATCTTCTTCATCAAGCCAAATTATGAATTGAAAACATTAGGAACCCTGTTCAACCTCTCCCATGCTTCCTTCAACACCTCCACACTAGACTCCTCTTCCGCCCACATAGATTCGAATAGAAAAAATGTTGCCTTCTAGGAAATTTGATTAATGGCGACCTTCGTGCATGCAACAGAATAGGGACATAGTCCGAAACTAATAGAGGTAGATGAATTACTTGGACAGAAAGAAACTATTGTTTCCAACTAGAAGTCGCCATTGCCTGTTCGATTTGAGTTTGAGTGATCGAGTTATGCCACATGAATGATGCCCCTATAAACCCTACATCCGTGAAGCCACAATCGTTCATACACTAAACCATATTCCTCATTTGTCAGTCCGGTCGGAGTGGATGAAATGACCCGACTCCGATTTAGTTGCCTAAACCAAAATCAAACCCCTTCGAAAACATGACCTAAAAAAAATTTGCCAGAGTTTACTTTAAAATACGTGAGCCAAAATTAGAACCTGCAAAGAGAATCACACTTCGAATATTCCACAAAAGCCAAACCGTGGGGCTCCATTCCCCATCCAGATTTCTCAACATCATATATATAATAAACCACAAGGTTTACAAGAAATCCAGAAAACATTCAGGAGTAAACTCAACTGAAAACAAACATAAGTATTCAGAGCGACTCTTTGGTTTGAACTGTAGGATAATTAACTTCATGTGGTTTCAACTGTCTAGAACCATATGCCACGAACTCACCGCTGTCGTCTGGTAAAGTCAGAAATGGTGCAGTAGTCAACTTTTCCTTCAGGAGCAAGTAACTCTCCTCACATGTATCGGACCACTCAAACTTGACGCCTTTCTTTGTCAACCTAGTCAGTAGAGTAGCAATCCGAGAAAAATCCTGCACAAAGCGCCGGTAGTAGCTTGCCAAACCCAAGAAACTCCGGATATCCAGTACGGTGGTAGGTCTACTCCAATTCAACACGGCCTCGATTTTGTCAGGATCAACGCTGACTCCCTCAGCTGATATCACGTGACCCAGAAACTTCACACTGTCCAACCAAAACTCGCACTTGCTGAACTTCACAAACAGCTGGTTGTCCCGCAAAGTCCACAAAACTGCTCGTAAATGCTTTTTGTGCTGGCCCACACTCTTGGAATAGATCAGAATATCGTCGATGAACACGATCACGAACTTGTCCAGAAATCGTCTGAACACCCGGTTCATCAAGTCCATAAAAGCTGCGGGGGCGTTGGTCAGCCCAAATGGCATAACCAAAAACTCGTAGTGCCCATACCGTGATCTGAAAGCTGTCCTGGCAACATTCGACTCTCGGATCCTCAATTGATGATATCCAGACCTGAGATCAATCTTCGAAAAGACTGAAGCTCCCTTGAGCTGATCAAACAAATCGTCAATCCGTGGCAACGGATACTTGTTCTTCACAGTGACCTGATTCAGCTTCCGGTAATCGATGCACAACCGCATGGATCCATCCTTCTTCCGCACAAATAAAACCGGGGCACCCCACGGTGATACACTGGGTCGTATGAAACCCTTCTCCAGCAACTCCTGAAGTTGAATCTGTAGCTCTTTCAACTCCGCTGGCGCCATACGATACGGTGCCTGAGATATGGGTCCTGTACCCGGTAATAGCCCAATAGTGAAATCAATCTTCCGAACTGGAGGTATACCAGGTAACTCCTCTGAAAACACATCCAGAAACTCAGAAACGACCTCGATATCACCAATGTCCGGCACAGCAGCCGTAGTATCCACAACATGAGCTAAATAAGCAACACAGCCCTTCTTCATCATCTGATCCGCCTTCATCGTGGAAATCACACATGGCAAGGAAGTTTTCTTCTCGCCGCGAAACAATATCTCGGGAAAACCTGGTCGTCGAACCACAACCTCCTTCTTGTAACAATCGAACATGGCCCAAAGTGTCTCCAAGAAGTCCATACCCAAAATCAAATCAAAGTCGACGATATCCAGTAACAACAAATCCGCAGCTAAGCCATGGCCTCCAATAAAAATCTCACAGTTTCGGTATACCCAGCCAATACTCACAATCTCACCGGACGGATACAACACTCTCCACAACCCCGGAAGTGGAGACGCAGGTACAGTAGCTAAAGATGATAGTCTATAAGACATAAATGAATGCGTAGCACCTGGATCTAACAATGTAAGTACTGGATAACCGAAAACATGCAACGTACCGATAACAACCTCCGGTGAAGCTCTGCCCTCTCGCAAAGTCATGGCATGAACCCTGGCCTGCCCGGCTGGTCGTCCACGCTAAGGCTGTCCCAGCTGTCTGCCCTGGCCCGCAAACTGTATTGGTCAAGCTCTCGAAGTGGCACCTCGCTCAGCTCCGGAACTCTGGGCCGCCTGTCCATCAGTACCATCAAGCTGGAAACAATCTCTCGCATAATGACCCACCTGGCCACAACGAAAACAAGTGACATGGCCTCGCTGACAAGGACCATAATGATGCCTGTTGCAGAAGTTGCATAGTGGATACTCCCTCGGTACGGCAAACGTGCCTCCGGTACGCCGAGGATAACTGGAACCGCTAGAACCTCCACTAGACTGTGGTCGCTGCGGTCGATCTCTCCTCCATCTCTGCCTCTGTCTCGGTGCACTAGCTAGTGGTCGATATGGTCCAATGCTCGAAGAGGATGCCGATCCGGAAGTATCAGAACTCAACCTCTTGGAAGGCCTATGACTCAGTCCACCCTCCTCAAACCGTCTAGGCTGGTATCTCATCTGCCTTTCCATCTCGATATCCTCACCTCGGAGTGCTGCACTGACAAACTTATCGAAGTTGTTCCGAGGCATCGTAGTCAGAGTCCCCTTGATGTTCAAGTTCAAACCCAGCTCAAATCTGCCGCACTTGGCTTCCTCAGTAGCCACCATGTCACGCGCAAACCGAGATAAGCAGGTAAACCTATCCCGGTACTCAAGCACAGACAAACTGCCCTGCCTTAAATTCGTGAACTCCTCATACTTTCGCTGCTAGGTAGCCTGATTGAAGTATCTCCCGCGGGGTATCAACTGGAATCCTATTGATGCTAACCCACCAGAAGTATGCATCTGACTCAAGTAATCCGACCGCTGCCACTGTCATCTGCTCAGCGGTAAAACGCGGACGCTCACATACGCGTTCAACCTGAACCAACCATGCCTCGCAACTCTCTGGATCAGCTGAACCCGAAAAGACAGTCGCACCAGCAGTACGAGCTTTGACCACAGAGTCAAAACGCTCCTCCAAACGCAACACTCGCATCAGAAAGTCATGCGTCTGGCGATCCTCATCAGGATCCACTTCCCGATCAACACGGGGACCACGTCGAGGAGGCATCCTACTGATACAAGAAAAGCATTAGGTACAAGCAGAAGGAATGTAATCATGAGACCTCAGATATTTGAGAATACATAACACCCGAAGCATTGATGAGTACCGCTGGCCAGTCGGGTCATCGCTCCAGACATGCTGTACGTACTCAAATACCCTAAGCATCACAACTACAAGAGTCTACAGAATCTGACAACCTAATGCTCTGATACCAAGCTGAAAGGATCCAACCTCGATTTAGTTTCCTAAACCGGAATCAAACCCCTTCTGAAAACACGAACCAACAAAAACCATAAAAATTTCGGCAGAGTAACGCTACTAACGCAGAATTGCCATTAACCTGCACCCAAAAAATACACTTCATCCTATGCCACAAAAGCCAAACCGTGGGCACCAATCCCATCCGGATTTCTCAATATCATACCAATAACAATAGACAGTAAACATAACTGTATAATATAGAAAATCTGGGAAAAATCACATAAAACATGTATCAGTATCGTATCAGAGCGACCTCTAGTGTGTATATATACAAAATATACAACAGTATGCAAAACAAGAAACCTACTGGAAAAGAAAGGTAGCTCGAACAACTAGCCTCCAACCACGACGTGAGACACCAGAATCTGAACTGCAAACTGGGCACGAAAACCGAAAATCCCAACGGAAAGACATGAAAACCGTTAGAGTGAGTGGACGAAAATAAATGTCTTTCGCTGAATAATATATGTTATAAAAACATATGCGAGTCTAAATAAATGAATATGACATAGTACACGAAGGAGACTCAAGTTCCTCACGCGTACGGAGCATGCAGCATAAAACTCTGCGGGGTCACTCATGGACATGTCCACGCTAGTACAGTCCGAATCACGGGATCCCAGACCCACACGTGATTCTAGCCAGAAAGGCCTCAGGTCAGAGGTCTGCCCCCCTCCCCCCGATAAAGGCCTCGGGTCAGGGGTCACAGCCTCCCCCGGTAAACATCATCAGGGATCAGTCGGGATACAAGTGTATCGATACAACAACATATACTGTGACTGTACTCTGTGTAAACCAAATCATAAATAGTTCTATGCAAGTGTATAAAGCATAATGTAAATGCATATACGTAATGTATATTTGTATAGGCATAATCGTATAACACATGCTCATATAAATCATAATCTCATATGCATGCTCAAGCTCGTAAATCGTGTATTAAAGACTCGCGACTAATCAGTGAAAATGAATTGTCCACTCAAAGGTGAGCAAAACGCGCACTTGCGCTAATCAAGTGGTCTGGCGGAAGATCCCTCGCCCGAAGCACGATCTCGATCCCCTGAATAATCATAAAATATAACTGATCAAAATCATAGCTCACAACACTGTACCACACCTCGGAAACCAACCGTTCCCGGAAACCAACCATTCCCGGAAACGTATAACGGATACAAAAATAATTAATGAAATTCCCAAAATCTACACTCAAAACCCTCGACTAAAAATCTGGTACCCAAATCAACTCGAAAATCTCAAGGCGATGATTGGGGCACGAATACGAGCGAAACGATATATAAATCGACACATTTCCAAAAAAGTCAACGGTCGCCGGAGCTCCACTGTTGACCGCCGGCGGCGACGGCGGCGCGCCGTCAACCAGAGAGATTTTCCGGCGGCCAAGCTCACCGAAGCTTCATCTCAATGAGCCCAACACTTTACTCAACTGTGGCTAAGTCCAATTCCGGCCACACAAGCCGAAAATCAGCTTGAAACCCACGGGGTTCCACCACCGCCGGCGACCTCCGATCTCCTCCGATCTCCGTCCACGGCGCACGGCGGCCTTCGAGACCACTCCCAAAAGCACCACCGTGGCCCCACGGTCCAAACCCCCCTAATCCTCAGCCACCCCCGTGGCCGGAGCACCTCCGACAACCAAACCCGATTCCGGCAAGATTTTCCCCGTTTTCAATTCAACATTTCTCCATCAAATCACAACCAAATCGAGAAATTCCAAGTGCAAAACAACTTAGAATCACGAGGGGTACATTTTACCTTCCAAGGTCGTGGCCTGAAATGGCCGGAATCTGCGGGTCCGCTGGAGAATTCAAACGGTCCGAAAATTCTTCTAGGTCAATGGTCAACTCTATGGTCAACGCCGGTTAAAACTTCCAAACAATGCTTTTCGACTATTTTCGATATTTATACTCGCATCTCGGGACAATCGACGGTCCAAAATGGATAACCATTACGATTCGGATAAACTCGACACGAACGGATAAACTCGACGATATTCTGAAACTTCAAATATTCATATTATATTTCTCGGTCGTCGAAATAATCATCCGAAACCGCTTACGAACTCGAAATCACATGTAAAACAACTCTCGAGAAGAGACTCAGTTCAAATTCTCGGCCGATAATTAAGTCGTGATTAAAACCGGCAAATCAATCAATTATCAGAAAACTGTAATTACGCGCTAACTCGTGAATTAAGCTGATTACTCTACTGATTCTGTTCTGGGTCGTCACATCTGTCCTCACGTAGAGACATGACATGAACTTGAGCCTATCCAACTATTCGTCCACACTGGCTGCGATTCTATTGACCACCCTGTTCAGAAGGCTGTGTTGCACGATCACCAGAAGCAGTACCCTGATCTCGTCTAGTACTCTGATCCGCAGCACCTCCAAAAGTGCCAAGCTGAGGACACTCCCTCGCAAAGTGACCCACCTGGCCACAACGGTAACAAGTATAGGTACCATACTGACACTGACCAAAGTGATATTTGTGGCAGTTGTTGCACAATGGATATTCCCTCGGTGTAGTTGGTGTGCTGAAGATAGGTCGAGGATAACTCGATCCATTGGAACTCCCACTCGACTGCTGCCTCTGTGGTCGACTGTTCCTCCATCTATGAATCTGCTTAGCAGTGCTAGTAGGATATCTGTAAGATCCACTACCAGAAGATGATGCTGATCCAGAAGTACCTGAACTCAGCCTCTTTGAAGCACCCTGGCTAGGTCCACCCTCTTCAAAGCGACGTGTCTGAAACTGCATCTGTCTCTCCCTCTTAATATCTTCACTTCTGAATGCAGCACTAAAAAACTCATCAAAATTATCTTGAGGCATAGTGGTCAAAGTCCCCTTTATATTCAGATTCAGACCCAACTCAAACCTCCTGCACTTTGCTTCCTCTGATGCCACCATATCACATGCAAACCGAGACAAATGGGTGAATTTATCCCGATACTCAAGCACTGACATATTCCCCTGCTTTAGATTGGTAAACTCCTCATATTTCCGCTGCTGAGTAGCTGGATTGAAATATCGACGCATGAACATCTCTTTGAACATCAGCCAAGAAGTATCAATATGAACTCTGTCTGTACCAACCCACCAGAAGTAGGCATCTGACTCATGCAAACCCACTGCTGCTACAGTTTTCTATTCAGGAGTAAAATGCAGGCGCTCACAAATACGCTCAACCTGAACCACCCAAGCCTCACACACCTCAGGATCAGGGGAACCAGAGAAAACAGTTGCTCTCGATGTTCTAGCCTTAGCCACTGGGTCAATACGTTCCTCCAAACGCAATACTCGTATAAGCAAGTCACGCGTACGTTGATCCTCATCAGGATCCCCAGTCCGTTCAGCACAGACTCCACGTCGAGGAGGCATCCTAAGGATAAAAGATATTAGTCACAGGACATAATGGATGTAATCATGAAACTTCAAACGTTTGAAAGCATACAACACTCTAAAGCATTAATGATTATCCGCCGGCCGGTCGGATCATCGCTCCGAAAATGCTGTACATTCTCAAATGTCCTTAGTAACATAACTACAAGAGTCTACAAAACCTAAAACCTAATGCTCTGATACCAACTAAAAGGACCCGACTCCGATTTAGTTGCCTAAACCAAAATCAAACCCCTTCGAAAACATGACCTTAAAAAAATTTGTCAGAGTTTACTTTAAAATACATGAGCCAAAATTAGAACCAGCTGCAAAAAGAATCACACTTTGAATATTCCACAAAACCCAAACCGTGGGGCTCCGTTCCCCATCCGGATTTCTCAACATCATATATATAATAAACCACAAGGTTTACAAGAAATCCAGAAAACATTCAGGAGTAAACTCAACTGAAAACAAACATAAGTATTCAGAGCGACTCATATATACATCATATACAACCAGTAGATCGAACAAAGAACCTACTCGAACTGAAGTGTGACCTGAACTCTACGCCTCCACCGTCGACGTGCAACTCCGGAATTCAAACTGCAAACTGGGCAAAAGAAACCGAAAATCCCAAGGGAAGACAAATAAAATCGTTAGAGTGAGTGGACGAAAATAATAATATGTCTTTCCCAACATATACGCATATATGCGCATAAAAGCATAATATGAGTCAATGCACATAAAAATCCCGACCAGGTACATTTTCCTCAATCCATAAAGATGCACATAAAATCATGCAGGGTCACTCACAGACTCCTCTGTATAGTATAGTCTAATCACGGGATCCCAGACCCACACGTGATTATAAGTCTGAAAGACCTCGGATCAGGATATCTGTCCTTCCCGGAGCATCTCGGGGATCAGCCGAGAAGCCAAAGCATCGATGCTACCTCTATATCCGAGACTGTACTCTGTGTAAACCAAATCATAAATACTTTCCATGCAGATGCATAATCGTAAAATACATAATTGTATGTGCATAATTATAAATGCATACTAATACAATGCATAATCGTAAAGTATATAATCATAAATACATAACGTAAATGCATAATCAAGACTCGCAAATCAACTGTGAAAATAAAGTGTCCACTCACAGTACGAAGCTAACTCTGAGGTCTGGCGGAAGATCCTTCGCCAAACACTCGATCACGACCACCTGAATAACAGGGATACGATCAATACATATTGAAACACAACATACGGAGCTAGCTAATACATCAAGAACCCCGCATTCTCGAAAGACGTATCGCTCAAAATATCGACAAGGATAGAAAAATTTCCAAATTACACCCAAATTACCCTCGTCCCAACTTAACACATCCAAATCAACTCAAAAACCTCACGACTACGACCGGGACGTGATTAATAGCAAAACGGTATAAAAATCTCCAAAAATCCCAAAAAGTCAACCATCGCTGGAGCTCCTCCATTGACCGCCGCCGCTGGCAGCGGCGCGGCGCAAATGGTGACATTCCCCGGCGTGGCCGGAATCAAGCTCGAAAGCCACGGCCACCATTGATTCCAAGGAGATTCCGGCGAGCTCCAAAAGTCACCTAATCCTAAAATTTCTTCACCCAAAAGCATCTATGGGTTGAGGGGAGCAAAACCCCTAACCCCAACGACCCCAAAACTGGCCGGAAACCGCCACCCGAATCCAGTAAGTTCCAAGAACTTCACCGAATTCAAACTCCCACAAATCTCCACCAAATCTACTCAAACCAAGTTTAAATCAATATGAAATCACAAGAGGAAGCTAACCATACCAAGCTCTTGGTCTGAGGTGGCCGGAATCGGAAAGTCAGCCGGTGGTCAAGATTTTCTCCGGTGAGCCACGGTCAACGCGGGTCAACGATTGTCAACGGGTCAAAATTGGTCAACTTGGCCCAAATGTGACTTTTCGACAATTCCACGACTATTTCGATATTTATACTCGCGACCAAAACGATCAATGGTCCAAAATGAATCGAAACGAATCGGATAAACACAACTAAATCCAACGGCCAAAAATATTCATAACTTATTTCACGTAACTTGAAATAATCCTCCGGAAACTCCCACGAGCTCGAAATTACGTACACTACAACTCTCTTGAAGGAACTCATATCGATTTCCAAACTGAAAATCTCGTCATGAACAAACCCGCCATATAGACCAATTACGACAAACCGCGACTAATCGTGAAACTCGCAAATCAAGCCAATTAACATACAATTTCCGGTTCAGGTTGTTACAGTGGACCTCCCGACTTCTCCGTTTGCCGAGCAATCTCCTCGAACTAATAGAAGGATATTAATTAATGTAACAAAGAAACAAAGAAAAAAGTGAGAAGAATATTGGGCCCAAGCCCAAAACTTGCCGGGCCCAAAGGAAACATGAGCTAAAAAAACGACCCGATCTGAATGTTTGGCTCAAACCAGATCACATTCTCTTCTCACGGAGAGCAGAGCAGAGAGAGTGCGAGAAAAATGGGAAGGAAGAAAGGAGTGGCGGACTTCGATGAGTCGCCGCCGGACGACTTCGATCCGGCGAATCCGTACAAGGACCCGGTGGCGATGTTGGAGATGAGGGAGCACATCGTCCGTGAGAAGTGGATCCAAATAGAGAAGGCGAAGATTCTCCGGGAGAAGCTGCGGTGGTGCTACCGCGTCGAAGGAATCAACCACCTCCAGAAGTGCCGTAACCTCCGCGACCAGTATCTCGAGTCCACGCGCGGCATCGGTTGGGGCAAAGACCACCGCCCTTACGAGTTCCATGGTCCGCCGATACTCTCTCAATTTTAATTTTTGAATTTGATTTTTGGAAATATGAGCTGACCTAGTTGTATTGTGTTGTGCTCAGGCCCTAAGCAGGAACTGAAGGTTGAGGAATCGGAGTCAGACTGATCATTTCAGGTCTTCTTTCTTACTTTAAAGCACCCTGAATTTGGATAATGTAATTGAAATTGCTGAGTTTTTTGTGGTTATTTTCATGATTACTTTTGAGAGTGAGAAATTGGTGATGTCTGATTCATTGATGCTTAGAGAGTTTTTCAATGTTTGAGATAAAGGTTTGTTCGTATTTGGTAGCAATTTTAGAATTGGTGAAGCTTAGAATGGTTTAAGATATTCGGTAGAAGTTGAATTCAAGTGTAGTAAGTGTTGTTTGCGGATATGAAACACGTTGAAAAAGAAACAGAAGGTCCAACCTGATTTTCCACCAATCTGTTTTCTTTTCGATTTAATGCTAATAGTGTAGGTATGATCATGAGTTTCTTTGTTTGGCACTTGAATTCAGATAGACTTCCAGCTGCACAGAGTACTTTATCAGTTATGCTTGCAAATTAGTGGTCAAATTGTAATGTTGTACTAGAGAAAATAAGAAGTACAGTTTCTTGATGGATTTTGCTCTTCTTGCACTATGTTTAAGAGTATATTGCATCAAAGTCTCTAGATTGCAGTTGTACTTGGTAGGTCCAAAATAGTTCTGAGAGGAGTTGCCAACTATATTTGAGTTTTATGGAACAGAAATTAAACGACTTGCAGATTGGACTTTTCTGTTTAATTGAGATCCATCAATCTACACACACGAATTTAAATTTATTGATTAGTTTGGATTTGCGTGCCCTGATCATGTTTGCGACATGCAATCTGAGATTTGAATACTGTTGAGTGAGATGACTTTGATTATTTGGATTGCCATGAGTAGAGGTATAATAGGTGATCTTTTTAATGGTTCCTTCCTGCAGGTTAATAAAGTTGGCCTGGAGAGTAAAGCTTAAATTGGAGGGAAGCTGGGGATCACTTGCATTGTTTGGTTAACTGTTGTTGTTCTGTCCTAACTAGATCCTGTGAAGAATGGTCGTCTTTATTTCCCTTTCTTGTTACACATGAAGCTCAGATGTTGGGCTTTGATTTTTCTCAAGAATATCTTGCTTGTGACCTTCCAAATATTAAAAGTGATTTGGACTCAAATTTATGCCTAGACAAAAATAAAATAAAATTCTCTCTATCTTTGATGATGTATGAAAGATGGATCTAATCTTTTCCAATGCTACAGTGATCAGGAAAAGTAATGAATTTTTCCAGCTTTCATTATGAGGAAAATGTGTACTTGGATAGGTTATGTTTTCTCTCTCTCTCTCTCTCTCTCTCTCTCTCTCTCTCTCTCTCTCTTGCCGATAGGTTGTGATGTTGTGCAAAGCTTAAAACCAGAGTAATTATCATTGGCTTGTGCTACTCCTATAGCAAATCCCCACATTCGACATAAAGCAACTGCCTTTTCGCTTGCTTGTGTCAGCTGTTGTAGCCTGAATTCCAACAGAATTGTTCGCTGCGTTTAACAATGTACAAAAGTTTCTGCGTTTTTCACTTGGTCTCTTTGGTTAGTGCACTATAGCATATGTTCTTCAATCTAAAGCCATGAATTTTCCTCGAACCATTTGGAGTGTTAAAGCACAGCTATGTACAGGCAAGCAAGGCAATCTACCAAGTTATATATTTCATTTAGTGTAAAGCAGGCCATGTAAGAGATATCATATATTATACAATATGATATATATAGGCCATGCATATACATACATCAATTAATTGGTCAGTCCAATTTTGCCACAAAACAAGCAAAATCGGGGGTTGATCTTGATCAGTACGTAGCACAGAACTGCTATTTCTTGAGTTGCTTATGCTGGTACTGGTAGGGAGTTGCATTAGTACTAGTAGTAGCCGAACCATTCCCCATTCCCATCTGAAGTGAGGTTCTCTTGACGAATCGACCTTTTATTCTAGGCCTCTTCTCTGCATTGAGCTTCCTAACTTCGTATCTAATCTTCTTTGAAAACAATCGAGTCCTTCGCTTCTCTCTGTATCTCAAAACCCTTGCTTCTCTTCCTGGCCGATGCTCAACATCGCCTCTCAATCCCATTCTGCACACTGCTGCACTATTTTCTCCATGTCCTTGCAAATTCATGAGCTGATCTGCGCCCCATACACCCTGCAGTATGCACAAGTTCGTAGCAAAATTAGTCACGCTGTGCAACACAATCAATGTTTAACATGATCTAGTTCTTGAACATCCACTGTTAATCGAGGACTTCAAACCATGATACAAAGTCCATGTATGCACTTTTTCCACACAATCACAAGTTTTCTTGCCACATTTGCCCACATAAACAAACCATGATACAAGTCCATGTATGCACTTTTGCTTCATTGCGTACTTTGACTAGTAAAGCAATTGAGTAGTCTCTTATATTATTTCTTTTGTACCAGAAGTGAGTAGATACATGCACATGAACATGTCCAAGCACCTGATCGAGTGATTGAAGGAGTACATTTTGTTTTGTAGTAGAGAATTATATATAGTAGGACCTGAATTAGATGAAGAGATTAGTATGGATTAGGATTATTACCATGCAGTCTGGCCAGCCATCGTCAGGGTTGAGCTCCGGTTTAACTCCGGTAGTCCACGGAGAGCCTTTGGTTTCCCAGGCAGCGATGACTGCCTCATGGTTTAGCCTCAAACATATCTTCTTCCGCTTCTTCTCGTTCTCCATAAGCACCGCTACTTTCTCCTCCTGATCGTTACTACAACTGCCCCTTAGCAACACCGCAGCCGACGACTCATCGTCGTAATCCAAGTTCCAATCCAGCATTGAAGGATTGAATTCACATTCCATTCCTGCTTGATCCTCCTCCTCTTCAACCTTCACCATCTTTCTCTCTTCAACCCCAACACAAACATCAATAGTTTCCATATCATACTCCTCTTCTTCTTCTTTAGCCCCATTCAATAGCCCCAAACCCTTGAAGTCACTGCAGTCCTCGTCAAGCCCCTTGCCTAGCATGTTCTCCACGTCAGCAGCAAACTCCGCGAGCTCCATATCCGAAGGTAGCATTAGCCCCTGCAGATTATCCAACTCGTCGCACGGACTAGTACTACTCCGAGCTTCATGAATTACACTTTCCATTCTCACTTGATGATCATCAGCAATGTTTGTCATGTTATTGCAAAGCTCGGCTTCGAAAGGGTCGACGAATATAGGGACCCTATAGAGCAGCTGCTCGAGATCTTCACTCTCGTGATCGTCCTCCAGGCAGCAATAGTCAACTTCATCGCTGCCAATTTCCGGCACAAAAGGCATGGACTGTTGAAGAACCTTGAGAGCTTCGTCTTTGCCGCTCTTGTGGCCACGCGGAGTCCGAGCCTTGCGCTTCACTCCTTGCTGCCAAGCAGGCACCGGAGGCTCGAGATCACTCGTGAGCTTGTGTGAAGCAGTCTTGAGACGAACCCTCTCGTGTCGACTGGCCAAGAGGTTCGCCGAGTGTACAGAAGCATCACATCTCTGGCACAAGAAAGCATCGTCAGCTCCACAGAACCACCGCGCTCGCTTCACCAAGCAGCTGTCGCATGCACGCGCCGTGTTGCCTCCCATGGCATTCGCCGCTTTCTTTTCGTTGATCATATATAGGGCCGCAACTGAAACTGAAACTGAAAACGAAGGTGAAGGTTTAACTAACTGAGCTAGCTAGAGGAAAGTGTTTGATGAAATGCAAAGGAATATAGAAGTGGCTTCACATATTTATTTAGGGGTTCAATTATTTTGTGTGGGGTTGAAGTTAGTATGAGAGTGATCAGAGTGAGTGAGCCACACCATATGCAGCAACGCTTTTTTACTATTTCCTCAGTATTCCATAGCCCTAGCTCAATCATGCGGTTGTTTTCTGGAGTTTAGCTAAGACTCCTAAGAGGATCGGAAGAGGAAGCTAGAGAGATATCGATGAGCCAGTTGGGACCCATGAGATGTTGTAATCTCGGTGCTGATTGGCTGAGCTTCTGAACTCCATCTTTTTCTCTGAAATCTAATTGGTTGTGAGTCGAATGGGGGATCCATGCATGGGGACCCTGATCGAGCTAGCTATAGACGGAGACAAGGCCACAATTGGGTCGACTCTGTATTTTTGTATGTGTTGGTGGGGATCGGAGACTAGAATGTGTGAGAAAAATGAGAAAGACTCTTTTGTTGGTTTGTTCCGGTAATTCAATAATTTCATACTCGAGGTTTAAAGCTTCTTGTTTTTGGTCCCCTCCATGGCCATGGTTGCTTTCAGCTCCACTTGTGGTTTTCAGATCATCTCTCTCTCTCTCTCTCTCTCTCTCCCTCTCTCTGCTGGTAAATTCAGATAAAGTCGTTAGTTCTGTTGAAACCTGTAAGCGAATTTGAATCATAACTACGAGAAGCCCACGTCTAGATCAATATAGTAAATATATATGATACGTATGTTTAAGGTAAGCTAGAGAGATTCAATTCTAGCTATCAAAAGCTATGATATATATCTCATGCTGTCATGCATGGTTCGAGAGTGCCCTTTGGCCTTTGGAGTTAGCCAGAGATCGATGATGCTCGATCTTCTTCTACTATTCCAAAGGGCCACACAGTACAGTCGGTCGAGTCATTGAGATAGACATTTGTCAAAAACTCAAATCGGAAGATATTTTAAGTTCTTAACTACATGAAATGCTTGATATTTTCTTGAGGAGTATTATCGAAGACTATTACATAACTAATTAGATGGGAATATTATTGACCAATTTAGTGGCAAAATGATATGTACGTCAAATGATATGTATTTTGGCTTTTGGCTCCTTTGGGTTTTCTCCTTCTGACGACTTATGTGGTCCGAAATAGTTGAATTAGACATTCCTAACTCCTTCTAATTAAAGACAACTTATTTTCGCCGAAGTTTTGAATTGACTCATTGGTAATTTAATCTGTCACATAATTTTGACGTACACTTGTTAATTACCTAGCCTTCCCCATCCTTAAGGCAACCATTCACTATCAGAGCACGTACTACTGACTTATGATTGATTCAGATCGATCGAGCTTTAATCCATTGCCATTGTTACCAAACTGCAACCCTATGTATCTTAATTGTGTAACATCGTGTTTTTTTGAATTGGCCATGGCCTTTCCCCTTTAATACAAGTCTCACACACACGTACATGTATGATTAATCTTAGGGACTCTTCGAAAGGGGAAACAAAACCATATTACATCTACATAGCAGCAGAAGCAGCTATCAGCAAGAAACTACCTACAGCTACACCAACTATTTTGAGGAATTTCATCAGAACTTAAAACTTTTCATATGATGCATCCTATTATGAAATTTCAAAATTCACAGAGTAATTAAGCATATAACTTTCACGTACTCGATTTAGATGGGAATAGGGCCAATGACCCAAATGACCAATTGGTTCTAAGCCACTACCACTCTTCCCAGCAAAAAAACCAATCATTCACCATCAACTAGCTAGTGACTGATTCTCACCACAAGCTAGTAACACATCATCATATATTGTACGTCCTAACTCACTGTCATTGCTGCTAAATTGCATCCATATATACTTATCTTGTTTGGATTCCCTTCCCATCAATATTATTCTTAACACCAACTTGTTAATCTGACCTTTCTTCTTTGATAAGTAAGTCTCACACAGAACCCACATATATTAGGGAATAGGGACCCAGATTAACACTTCAATAGAAGAAATGAAGCTATAGTCAATCTGCGGCACTACTTCTCTGAGATGACTACGGAATACACAAGCCAAGCTTGTATAATGAAAAAGACCTAGAAAAATTACCTACAGGTTATCTATCAGACTAAAACCCTCAATGGAGCCAAAATGTACTACCATGTTTGTCATCCTTACATTATGGGCACACTTCATTTGTCAAAGAAGAAAGAGAATCTCAGTACAATTGTTGTTGTCAAGTTGAAGATGACGGCTTCAAATCTAGCAAATGGTCGGATTGAGTTATCTTTCGACACCTGTAACGACTAACGACTCAGTTGGAAGGGGGGATAATTCGAAATTTGGGGTCACTACCTCGGAGATTGCTAGCATCTAATCCATCTACTGCATGAAAGCAGTCAAAGTGGAATCAAGAGAGATATTTATCCTTTAATTTAAGAAATAATACAGCTAGTGAGTTGTATAGTCAGTCATGTTTTGGTAGTTAGTTGTAGTTAATTATAGTTAAGGTTAATATTTAAAAAATAATTTAATATTATCTGTTAAATATAAATTTACCTCACAACTGACTACAAACTCACTCAAAAGAATGACCGATGTGTTTCAAATATTAAAGCGGAAGCTCTGGGGGAGATTTTATAATGCACCGCCTATCGATCAACAAATGTACAATTATATTTCTATGAATAGATTCGACATGCAGATTGGGTGGGCTGCACACTCAAGTAGTTTAAAAGTCCAGCACAGCTTCAAGCCCAAACAATGTAAAAAGCCCAAAAGCAGAGGTAGTAGAAACGAAGACATGGAACTAAAACTGAAACTGAAACTGAAACTCTCTCCGGTCAGACTGTCAAGAGTGTTCTAAAACTCAAAGCCCTTCACTTCTCTCTCTGCAAAATCTCAAATCTCAATGGTCAGAAGAGTCGGGTCACTTGGAAATCATGGAATCTTCGTACTTCAAGATAGCCCTAGATAATGAATAGCTCAGACGCTGTCATTGCCTGACTTCCGAGCTTCGAAGATCTATACCAGGTTCATCTCTCAATTTCTTCTCTTTCGGTTCTCCGGCTCTTGTTTCGTTTCAGCACATAGACCCAGTAGCAACGATCTAATGAGAAATGGCCAAAAGAGCCAAAATTAAACAAGGGAGAATTTCATTGCTCACCGACGATTTAATTGGCCTAATTCTTAGCAAAGTTGCCAGAAAACGTGATAGGAAATCGTTCTCGGAGGTATGCAAGCAATGGTATAAGGTCGAAGGTTTAAGCCGAACATCACTCTACCTTACATCGCAGAGACCCAACTTTTCTGCTCGGGCACTATCTGCGAGATACCCAAATGTTGTTAGTTTAAAATTATTTAAGGTCAGGTCGGAGACTGAGCTCGAAAGCATAGCTCAAACATGTCCGCGACTTGATTCCATCGTGCTCGTGAGCAGGGATGTATACTTGGGGAGAAAAAGTCTAGGGGCTTTGGGAATTGGATGTCCCAAGTTGTCCACGGTTTTGCTTTTTGGGAATGCAATTGGGCATGCTGGAGTAGCTTGGCTTGTAAAATCAGCAATGCACTTGAGGTCTTTGAAATTGGTAGATAGCTTGGTCAAGGATCATACGCTTAAAGTAATTGTGTCGGCACCATCGTCTTCGATTAGCACTTTGATGTTGATGAAATGTTGCAATGTCACAGATCAGGGATTGGCTTTGTTGGCAAATGGGGAGTCAACCTCTAGAACGATTAAGAAGTTGGTGGTTCGTGTGTGCAATCGAATCACGGATACAGGGGTTGAGCATTTGCAAAATATGTGTAGCTTGGAGCATCTGGAATTTGAGCACTGGGAAGGAAAGTTCAGTGACATTGGAGGTGTGGCGATCTCCAAAATTCAAACCCTCAAAACATTGAACTTGCGATGGCTTCAGGGAGTGTCGAACACCACTGTTGAAGCTCTTGCGAAGAATTGCCACAAGTTGGAAGTACTTGATTTACACGGTTGTAAAAGAGTAACCGGATCTGGCATTCGTGCATTTTCATTCCACAAATGCTTGAAAAAGCTTCTATTGTTCGGTGTAAGGACTCTTGATCTATCTGATGTGGAAACTGTAGTGCTTGGTTGTCGGTCATTAGAGTCTATTTCGGTAGATTCATATCTAGAGACGGATCCAAATTGGAGCTCTCAATTGATGCACGTCAAAACCAGAAGAATCGTCAAGTTTATTTCAGCCTAGCGGACTTCGGTGAAGTGAGTTTATCCATGTCCTGGCTTTTCATGGACAATGTTTTGTAGAATGTACAAGTTTCCATGATGTGCATAGACCTTAATTATTGCTCCTCAGTTTTTTTTGCTTCAACTTCTATCTCCTGATGTTTCTTTGTTATAAACTTATAATCTGTAACCTACTCATTTGTTTGCTAATATAGCAAACTGCATCTGATTGTTTGCCTGTAGTTAATAATATTTTTGCATGAAAAGAACGTTGGTATAGACTATATACATTAGCGATTGAGCCTCATAATTTGCAGACCATGAATATAAAATATTAGGGGTTTCACTTCATGCTGAGTAAGTGCACTTAAAAATTGTTGCTCTACAGGAAAAACCAGAGGACATCCCAGAAACTGTAATATGGAGCTTGAATGGGTAATCTGCCAGAATTAGAACCACTATTAGGATTTTGTATACCAGAAGGACTATAGGCATCTGTACCACTAGTGGGATTAGAAAATGGTGATTGTGAAGAAGGTAGTGATATGCAAGGCACTATAAGCTTAGCGGGAGATCCCACTGGTGATACTGCGCCGTAATCTTCACCATCTTCACAGATGAAGTAAAAGATTTACAGCTGAACCAAAATTGAGGGGAGAAAAACACATTAGGCAACCAAATTCAGTATCTACCTGAGCATTGCGCTTGGGAAAAATTCACTAAACTGCAAAGAAAATAATAATGCATAAATTATGTTCATTTCATTATAGTGTATAGTGTATTCGTAAATTTCATCAGTAAACAGATAGTCTTAGAAGTTAGAAGTGACAGAATCGAGAATATACAATTTTGTGAATTGTGACAATGTGTCCTAACAGTAAATAACTGTGATGTATAAAAGTGGACCAACCCCCGGAAAATTTTGCCGCCATTGTGGCCTCGATATAAACAGGTGCTAACAATACAACCAGTAACCGTTTTGTGGAAGGAATCGTCTATAATGAAAAGATTAGATCCTTTGCATTGCAAATGAGAGCATCTATTTACAATCCCAGATGGGAAACACTGCAAGCTGATCATGCATGACCAAGCCACTTAATTAGCAACAAAAAAAAAAATCACAGGCATGACAAAGCATCACTAGTATTTTCTTTTGTGGGCATCATTTCTTAACCTTATTCAATATAATTACTCGAGAGTTCTTGGCCTACAAATGCACTTGATGCAGTTGTTGGCAGTTAAGGCATATGACCCATTTGGAACTATTAAGCTCTCATTGTACCGGTTAAGATTTGCTGATGTACATACTGCAATTACAACACACACACAGAGTCTTCTTGACAAGTATATACAAACATAAACCACCTACATTTTCATTTCACAATATAAAATATTGAACTGTAAATTAGCGTGGTTTATGTACTCCGAGTAGTGATAACCTGGGATTGGAATTGCTAATATGTCTCCGTGGTTAACTTGTGGTTGGTTAAGCCCATTGACATTAACCAACTCCATAACCGTCGTCCCAAACTTGACTCCAATACTGCTCAAGTCCTTATTACTCTGCACCACATATGACATGAACACCGAAGCAACTCCACTGATACTGTAATTAAAACAAGTACAAGGCAACTGCACCAAAATACTATCCCCACTCGTCAATGAATTCTTGGGGCTAATACCATTTAGTGTTCTAAGTTGTTCACCACTCACAAGCCTCCCATAACCTTGTGATATCAGATCCAAAGTGTCAGCTGCACGAACCATGTAGGACAACATGACTCTCCTGATGCCCTCCACACAAGAACACGAAATGGGCACTTTGAGCTGCGAGTTTGCTCGGAATATTTGGTTCCCCGGCGGCGTTGATGCTGTGAAGTTGATGGAGTTGGCGGCCATTATGTCAGAGATGTTTACCTTAAAGCGGTAAGCGATTTCGGAGAGCTTTGAGTCCCAAGGGAGGACGTAGCAGAGGAGTGAAGGGCAGGTGTCTGAGGAAGTACACGGTTCTATGATGGACTTGGCTTGTGTTTGTTTGAAGAAGAAAATGGAGATCATCAGTAAAAGTAGTAGTACAAACAGGGGTTGCAGTAGAAGTTGGCTTCTCATGTTTGAGGAAAGTGCTTCTTTGCTAGCTTGTGCAACGAAACACGGTTTAATCTTTTTTGAAATTGGATTGTTGGGAAAGTGTATCATGTGGAGGGTTGGTGATGTTGGCAGAACTTCTGGTGTATGAGTTGGATGCTTAGCTAGAGCCTAGGCCCTAGAGGAGAGTGTTGCCTTCCTTAAAGGTTTAATTGGACCAACAAGTCTTTGGCCCTTGTGTGTTACCAGGAGTTGCTAAGCTGAGTGTTATGGGCCGACTTTGAAAAGCAACAAAACGACGGACCGTACGGTACTTATCTGTTAGTAAGTCAACCAAATGAATACTTTGCAAGCAACAATAATCCACACGATATTAATATAATGTAAGGGACAAGCAAAATAAGCAAGCAAGCGTGCCAGTGAGCAAGCGAGCAAGCAACTGTGTGAGTTGAGCGTCAGCGAAGAACACAACAATGAACAAATAATTTAATAATCGAATGGGACAATCTCACAATGCACAGATGATTGAATCTCCTCTCTTATTGATGGTAAAACGTTTAGGGAGGCAAAAGTACATGTGCTTACCTATACTAGTTTCTGAGTCCAACAGTAATGCCGACTAGGAACTCCTCCCTATATATGATATTTTACATAACTTCACTTTGCAGGAGGATGTTAAATTAATCTGGAGTACATGAATCATAATTATTATGTATATAGAACATGATCACAGATGTACATATAGCAATTCTGATTTATGCATTTTGTACACATACATTTTCTGATATCTATACTTACTTGCAAAAAAGTTCTGTTTCATCAACTGTACTCCTTATTCCACACTTCGGTTCTTCATATGCAGTGGGACATTTCCTTTTGAAGATTAATGTGTATAAGCAGGCTATTTGATCAGTATATATAGTTGTAGGATCTATTTAGATAAGGCAGTTTTCTTCCACAAAGAAAACTGCTGCATAACTACTTTATCAGATCAGATTTATGTAACTTCTTATAACAGATTTTACATTTGATTTACTTAGCACATATAATGTTTTACATGTTAAACTTGTCCACGTATGTCATCATTCAATCCAACAGAGGAAACATTAAAATGTTTGAGGAATTATAACGAAAGAAAAATTATTATTCTAACTCTGGCACACAAGCAATCAGCCACGGGTTTAACTCATAACCCTAGACAACCTTACTTATGACCTTACAACCTGTCAGGAGGCCGCATGATATATCAGTAGTGTGTGACTCCCGACGCTGAACAATACTGTAGTCTTTCATAGCTGAGATTCTTCCAGAGCTCCATGGCAGTGGTAATTGTACCTACATAAACAAAAACTCATTGGAAAATGAATTAGGTACATAATCTGGCACAGGGTCGGGCTGAATCTCTGTCTTCCTTGCCAAATGCCAGCCATCACTTTGGTTCTGGCCATTGATTAATTCAAACTATGCAAGGTGGAAGACAAAAGAACCTATAGAATAGCCTTGAGTGGAAACACTTTGTCTAAGATAACAATTTTTTCTTCTTTCTTTCTTTCATATTTTTTCTTTAAAAATATGACCATTTGAACCAAATTTTGTTTCGCTGAAATTGAGTGCATTATATGGAATAATTTATAAATTTAAATGGGTGGAATGGACAGTTTTGTTACTTAATTTTTTAAATTATAATGTTGGTCAAAATTTAGCTAAATGAATATTTTTGTTGCTCAACTTTTGCGAGTAAATTTTTTTTTTGAGGTGAAGATAAAATTTTTATTAATGTAAAATAGTACATACATTCACTCCAATCATGTCCGCATGAAATCAGGCACAACTTGGAACCAATAAGGAACCCTTGCATTGCGCATGGCCCATTTCGCTAATTTATCTGTTATTACATTGACATCTCAGTCTAGATGAACAAACCTACAGTTCGACAAAGTCCTGAAAGTTTGCCTAAGATCCTCACATGAGTCTCGAAACATGCTAGAAACCGTCGTGAGATCCTCCATCACTTTGACAACAATGAGACTATCAAAGTTAATCCTGGCCGGGTTATAGCCCATCTGACTGACAATTTGCATCGCTCTCCATGCACCCTCTATCTCCACCACTAGAGCCAAGTACACCCCAGTAATACGGCTAGCAAGTGTCCACACAAATCTTCCCTCCCAATCTCGCAAAATCATGCATATACTACCTACAGTAAAACCTCGATAAATTAATAACCTCAAGACTCACAAAATTGATTAATTTAGCGAGGTTATTAATTAATCGAGTATTAAATTAATACTCAAGTCCCCAAGTTGGGACCGATAAAAAATATTATTTTAACGAGGTTATCAATTAATCGAGTATTAAATTATTGATGTTTTACTGTATATGTGTAGAGGAATTGAAGGCTCCATCAATTCAGACACAATACTGACCCAAAGGAGGTCTTGACCATGTCTGAAGAACTCTAGCCAGGAGGTCTGGAGTCTTGTGCATGACCACATATCGATCATGCCAAGCCCCTGTCAACATCCTGTGAGTCTGAGGATTAAACTGTTTGTTGTTCCATAATTTGTCATTTCGGCTCTTCCAGATAAACCACATCATCACAACCAACCGAGCAAAAGTATCTCTAGGAAGGCCAACTAAACAAGCCACCATCCAATCCCTGAATGAATCTGTGGTCTACCCAATACCTGTGAGTAGATGGGTCACAATAGGTTGCACATGAGGGCAGTCCTGAAATAGGTGCAGCTCTGTTTCCCTCTCATGTTCACACAAGACACACACTTCATCAACAACCACTCTACGACCCTGTAGTCTCGGCTCCGTAGGTAAGAAACTTTGACAAGCACTCCAAAAATAGAGTTTCGCTACAGCACCCAACCTCCAAAAGGTCTTCCAAAAGTTCCCCCACTGGTCAGGTACCACCTGTTATGGGAGGACCATCTGATCACGGGCCACTCTGTAAGCACTGCTGACAATATACTCCCCCTAAACGTATAATGTCAGACAACTCTATCCTGTCATGTGTCATGACTCAGAGGAATAGTCAAAACAACATATACATCCTTAGGAGAAAGATACCTATGTAAAGTCATTTGGTCACAGCTTCTCTGAGGTGTAATCAACTAAGACACTTGGTCAATAGTAGTAGGGAATCAGAGTGCCTCCAAGGTGAAAGGCAGTCTAGGAATCCACCTGTGCTACCAAATTCGGATCTGTGCACCCGCCCCTACCTGCCACCAGAAGCCTCTCTCTAGCACCTCCCTCACTTTCATAAAGCTCCTCCAAATATATTATAGAGACTCGCCTACCGTTGCGTCCCAGATACTTCTATCTACAAAATACTGCGCCTTATACACATGTGTGATCTACGCATTTTATGCTTAATTCTTAACGTCTTTCTCTTTACATTTAGCTTTGTTTTGACCTTAGTACTATCATTTCTTACTTACTTTATGCTTTTAGGTAGAAATAAAGGAGAAAATAATAAATGAGGCGATTTGGAGCTAAAAGCGTGCTAAGGAGGAAATTCCTAATTTCGGAGAAGAAATGGTCCGAGGAATGATCTTCAAATGGTTACTAAAATGCATTCCCATATGGTGTCAAGAATTGGAAACCAAATGCCAAATGAAATGGATACCAATATGGTGCACAAAAAGATGAAGACATTTCTCCCGCGCGACCCAGGAAAGAGCAAATATGGCGGAATATATGGAGCATATAATGGACGAATTTTGGAGGATATTACATGAAGATAAATACCTGATTTGAGGGCCAAAATATGTGCAAGAATATGGTATATTCGGCCAAGAATTATTAGGGAATAAGGAATGCAAGATTTGAAGATATGAAGATTTCCTTTTCCTTGAAGAAGAAGAAAACAGGGCAGCCAGGTCACTTAACTTCTAAAATCCGTAGTAAATCCAATTCAATTCCAAATATAACGTTCCTTATATGGATTTTATAGCCCTTTGAATAAGCTTTCCAATGAAATAAGAATCGGAATTTTCCAAGATCTGAAACTCCGGGAAAACGCGTTTTAAGACGGACTGTCAGATTTGCCCGGGTACATAAAGAAAGTCTTATTTTGGTAGGAAAAACCCTACTCTTCTCCTATATAAAGGGGAGCTCGACTCATTCATTCTCATCACTCATTCTAGACTTTCAAGCTCTGCCTAAACACTTTCTCCTCTCCACAAAGCCAAGAACTTCTACAAGAGGAAGCTTACACCATCACTCCGCCACCAAACTGCCTCCACGACATATAGGGCGATCCCGAGTGTCTCCTCCACCAAAGAAGAGTCATCTACACCTTAGCTCCATAGGGCGATCCCGAAGACTAAAAAGTGTAACATGAATCTTCTTTACTTTGTAACTTCTCCTTGTATGAACTATTGGTTTGGTGAAGTAGTTTTTAGTATTTCGGTTCTTCTTTACTTGCAACGTTTTCCACTGTTTTTCATGTGTTCTAGTTCCTTAGTTTTTATCATACATGTTCATCTATGCTTAATGCTTTGGCTTAGATATAGGGCGATCCCGAGTCTAAATCAATGGTATGTGTATAGGGCGATCCCGAGCACGACTAATTATGAACATGTGTTTTGTAAAATTAAGAAGTTAGGATTTCGATTAACTTTGTTTAATTTGCAGGTTAGGAATGAGCAAGGGTAAGCTAGATGAGTCGATCACATGTAAATAATAGTCTAGTGTTTATTTTCGGTCTAGTAAGCATGTTTAGGGTTCTTTGTTCTTGATTATTTTATACTTGTCTATGAGTGAAGCATGTTAGAACCTAGGATTTCTCGATGTGTTTGCTATGCCATGTTTTAGTCTTTATTTTCGTAGAGTACAAACAACCTTTTTAAACCCCCTTTTAACCATAGCGTAAATATGCATGCACCCTCAATCCCCGGTTAAGAACGATACCCTATTTACCAATGCTACATCTACACAAAAGGGTTTTAATTGTATGCGTTTTTGTTGATTGTTAAGTGTTAATTTAATGGTTGCAAATGCGTGTATCAATGTGCAACCAAAGACTCCGGGGTTTTGCAATATCCTCCAAACCTGCTTAGCCAGCAAAGATAGGTTAAAAGCATAAAGATTTCAGAATTCCAATCCTCCCATCTTCTTCGGTTTGCATATGACATTCCATGTATACCAGTGAATGCGGCGTCGGTCTGTAGTATCACCCCAGAAGAAATTTGCACATATCTGCTGTAACTCTTCACAGGTTGTTTTAGGGATCAAGAAACAACTCATGACATAACTAGATAATGCATGTGCCACAACCTTGATGAGCAACTCTTGGCCTGCCCCACTCAGCAGCGATCATTTCCATCTTTTTAGTCTATCCTGAAGCCGCTCCTTTATATAAGCAAATGTAACTTTTTCGCTAGCCCCCAAATGTGTAGGCAACTCCAAATATTGTTCATGATAGTCAACCCGAGTTATACCTATCAAAGCCGCTGGTTTCTCCTGCGCATCCAATTGTAAGTTTTGGCTAAAACACACACTGCTCTTCAAGAAATTAATGGATTGGCCAAAAGCAGTCTTATACACTTTCAAAATATCTTTAACATTATTACAAGCATGCGGTTTAGCTTGAGAGAATATCAAACTATCATCAACAAAGAGTAAGTGGGACAATCTTAGTGCTTTCGGAAAAACTTTGACACCTGTCATAGGCTGTCAAGGACCTGTTCTGTTAGGCAAGGTATAGGAGAGCCGAAAGGCCTTCAATGCACAAGATAAATAGATAAGGAGATAGTGAATCCCCTTGTCTAAGTCCTATACTCGGCGTAACATAGCCTCGTGGATAACCATTCAGTAAGAAAGTACATCGTACTGATGTCACACAAGCCATCACATTCCCAATCCAGGCATCTGAAAATCCTGAGCCTTTAGGGTTCGCAACAGCTCCCGTGTCTTCAATCTATGCCGCACCTGAGGTTCTCCATATAGGCGAGTGAATCGTATCCAATCTCCCATTTCGACCTTAAATCGAACGTCGGCATCAATAAAAATCGGGTCGTAATCCCTTAGTTGTAGGTCAATCTCTCGTGACCAAAATAGCAAGAGTCCGCCTCTTCCTCTAGCTAAGCATGGCACCATATGGTATTCATCAAGCCCTAAACTGGTCTTCCAAAAATCTCCTATCCTGGTACTATCCATCCTCGCCTCCATCAGGAAGACGATTGATAGTTTTCTCTCAAACACAATGGATCGCAAGGCAGTGAATCCTTTGTGCCTCTTACATTCCACAACAAGATCTCCATATTTCCTCTTCTCAACACAACAACACAGCAACACCAGACAAATGAGGAATCCCCGTCATCCCACAACCTGGCGGCGCTAGGAAACCCGGCTGCTCACGGGGCTGTCGTTAGGGTTTTTTTTATTTACTTATTTCATTTTATACACAATCCATCAATAATCTAAAGCAATAGATCTTTCATTATGGTGTGAGTAAAATTTTAGTCACTCAATTTGATGGGATGAGAAGAATTATCAAAGTTATACTTTTCAAAAATTGAGTGACCAAAATGTTCATTTCGCCAATTAAAGTGACCAAAGTTATAATTTTAAAAATTGTATAACTAAAATGTCTATTTCGCAAAAGTTCAGTTACCATTTTAAGTTTTTTGTCACTATAAAATTTATATTCAACATAGACTGCAAGAGTGAATTCAATTGGACTTAACTTTTCATGGATTGGGCTTAAAAGTAATCTTAAGCCCATTGCTTTTATCATCGTGACCTTCTCAAACAAACAACCCGTCAAGAAAGAGCTCTATTTCTGTAAACCTTTCTTCTCGGAACAACCCGCCACCGTCACCCCTACTAAAGCCGCGCGTAACACAAGTGGCGCGCGTTTTATCCACGCGCCTCCGCACACAAACGCGCTTTTAATAATGGAAGAAATCAGCAATACCCTGCACTCCAAACGCAAACAACAGTCTTCTCAGACTGAGCATGAGCCTCACAAAAGGAGGTGCACAAGTCTCGAGTCCAGACCCGAAACGCAGACCCAACAACCCGACCCGTCATCGTCGGATAGGCTCGAACTCTTGTCGTCGTGTACATCTCAGCCAAAGCAAACAGAGAGCTCTCGTAACTGGGTTTCCTGCAACTCTTCTACTTCTTCTGCTTATTAAGGTAAAACTATACTGAAAGAGTTCCAAACTTTACTCAGTTTACTGCAAAGTTTTAATTTTTACTTGGAAGATTGTTCGGTTAATAAGCTCAGTTAAATTGTAATGAACTTTTTGACTAAGTGATGATCATATGTGTGTGTTTTGTCTGCAGAGAAGTTTGTGGTTGTTTCTCATAACATTTTGGGTGTTGATAATGCATTGATATGAAAACAGAGAGACAAAGAGAAGTTTAAGTTAAAGACCTGTTCAACTTAGACGTCGATTTGAAGTGCCTTCTCAAATCAGGTTTGGTGATCAAAACTTGATCTAGTTTTCTGAATTTCAATTCTTCAAGCTGTCTGTGTAAGAATACAACCCAAGATATATATAGGAAAGATAGCCTTTCTACATGCCTAAAAGGCTTCCTAAGATTGACTTTAATAAAACTAGGAAACCAACTAGATTTAGAAGAAGAAAAAAATAGAGACTCCTACTGTATTTAGGAAATACAAAACATTCTGAATCCTTGGCTCAATTTTTAGCATCAAGAGTTGGTCATTCCACAAACAACACTCCCACGCTATTGGCTTGTTCATGGGTGCCTTGAATACTTGCTAAACATGTTACTTCAGTTGGACTTAATATAATCTCGTCATCTACTGCATTCGTATCATCCCCTCCCCCTTGAAACGGAATTGACCTCAATTCAGTCAGACCCTCATCATCTAAATACAGAGAAGGATCACCCACGTTGAAAGTAGCTGAAACTCCACAATCCCCTGGTAATTCTATCTTATAAGCGTTGTTGTTTACCTTACTCACCACCTTGTATGGACCTTCGGCTCGAGGCATTAGCTTGTTTTTACGCTTTCCCGGAAATCGCTCCTTTCTAAGGTGAAGCCAAACCAAATCACCCGGACTGAATAAACGTGGCTTACGGTGCTTGTTGGCTCGTTTCTTGTAAGCTTCGTTTACCACCTCGATTGGAGCCTTGACCTGCTCATGTAACCTCATCATTGACTTAAGTTTAGACTCGGCGTCCTTATGCACCAGCTCATCCTTTGGGAGGGGGATCAAATCTAAAGGTAGATAAGGATTGATCCCGTACACTACTTCGAACGGTGAATGCTTCGTGGAAAATGTAGGTGACTGGTTATAAGCAAATTCAGCATGCGACAACTTAAGGTCCCAATCCTTTTGAGTTTTGCTAACCAACCCACGAAGTATAGTTCCCAATATACGGTTAGTTACCTCGGTCTGCCCATCGGTTTGTGGGTGGTGTGCTGTACTAAACAGAAGCTTGGTTCCTACTTTCCTCCATAATGTGTTCCAGAAATAACTTAGAAACTTTGAATCCCGGTCTGAAACAATGGTCCTTGGTATCCCATGTAATCGAACTATATCTCAAAAATAAAGGTTAGCCACATTAGCCGCATCATCGGTTTTATGACATGCCACGAAGTGCGCCATTTTAGAGAAACGATCCACCACAACCATGATGGCATCCTTCCTTCGCTGCGTCCTAGGCAAGGCTATGATAAAATCCATCGAAACATCTTCCCAAGGCCGTTTAGGAACTGACAAGGGACTGTACTCGCCTGGCTTGAACTTGCTTTTGGCGAGATGACACGTAACACACTTACCTAGCAGATTCTTTATGTCTCCAAGCATCCTGGGCCAGTAGAAGTGTTCATGTAGAACCTCCAATGTCTTTTGAGCTCCAAAATGACCAGCTATGCCGCCTCCATGTGCCTCTCACACTAATAACTCTCTCACCGGATGTTTAGGAACACACAAACGATTGCCCTTAAATAAGAATCCATCTTGAAGTATATAGTCTTTGAACGAACCAGCCCCACACTCCAAAAAGATTTCCCTAAAATCGACATCCTTTGAATAATACTCTTTTAGCATTTCAAATCCGAGCAACCGTACCTCAAGTGTTGACAACAACGCGTACCTTCGTGATAGAGCATCAGTTACCACGTTGCTCTTGCCTTCTTTGTACTTGGACGAGAAATTAAATGATTGGAGAAATTCGACCCACTTGGCATGCCTTGGGATGAGTTTCTGTTGTCCGTTAATGTATTTTAATGATTCATGGTCCGAGTGGAGAATGAAATGATGTGGTCTTAAGTAGTGACTCCAATGGTCGAGGGCTCGTACAATCGCATAGAATTCTTTGTCGTACGTGGAGTAATTAAGCCTAGCTCCCCCCAACTTCTCGGAAAAGTAAGACACGGGACGCTTCCTTTGGACTAGCACGGCCCCAATCCCAACTCCGCTCGCATCACATTCAACCTCAAACGGTTGGGAGAAATCTGGTAGTACGAGAATCGGAGCTTCACAAAGCTTCTTTTTGATAGAGTCGAACGCCTTCTGTGCTGAATCGCTCCACCGAAACACACCATTCTTCAAACACTCGGTAATGGGACTCATGATGGTGCTGAAATCGCGAATAAATCTTCTATAGAATGATTCTATCCCATGAAAGGATCGAACCTCCGTTACTGTCGTAGGCACCGGCCATGATCGAATAGCTTCGACCTTGGTTTTGTCGACGGCAACTCCGTCTTTAGATACTACGTAGCCGAGAAAAACTACCTCATCAACTAAGAAGGAGCACTTTTCGACCTTCCCATACAACTTTTTCTCCCTTAATACTCCAAACATGCTACTTAGATGCTGTAGATGTTCCTCCAAATTCTTGCTATAAATTAGGATATCATCCAAGTAAACGACCACAAATTTCCCGAGGAAGGGCTTTAGGACTTCGTTCATTAACCTCATGAAGGTACTTGGTGCGTTCGTAAGACCAAAGGGCATAACTAACCACTCATATAGTCCATGCTTAGTCTTGAACGCCGTCTTCCATTCATCCCCTTCCCGCATTCTGATTTGGTGATACCCGCTTCGCAAGTCTACCTTTGAGAATACCTTCGAACCGTGTAACTCATCTAGCATGTCGTCAAGTCTCGGAATGGGAAATCGATACTTGATAGTTATGTTATTGACAGCCCGACTTTCTATACACATTCGCCATGAGCCATCCTTTTTCGGGACTAGTAGTACCGGAACTGCACAGGGACTCAAACTTTCTCGTACGTACCCTTGCTCTAGTAGTCTTTCAATTTGCCTTTGTAATTCCTTGGTCTCCTCGGGATTACTCCTATAGGCAGCCTTGTTAGGCAATGGTGCACCCGGAACAAGGTCGATTTGGTGTTCAATCCCCCTTATAGGCGGCAGCCCTGGCGGTAAGTCCTCTGGAAACACGTCCTTGAACTCGTCAAGTAACTCCTCGATGCCTTCCCTACTGTCCTTTCCTGCCGTCTATCCACTGGTGGCCATGAGAGCATAAACACGCCCTCCGTCATGAAGGACCTGTTCCACCTCTCTTTCGCTAGCGAACATAGCCAGACTTGGCTTCTTGCTTGGTCTTGAATGCATAGAACGAATAGCTTCGGATGACATGGGTCTTAATGTAACCCTCTTCCCATCTACCATCAGTACGTACTCATTGCTCCTACCCTTATGGTTCACATCCCTATCAAACTGCCAAGGACGTCCCAAGAGTATATGGCATGCATCCATCGGGATAACATCACACACTATCTCGTCTTTGTAAGGACCCATCGTGAAGTTCACTCTAGCTTGCTTCGAAACCCTCACTTTACTTCCATCGTCTAACCAATGCAATGTGTATGGTTTGGGATGCGGTAGGGTAGTTAAGGAAAGCTTGTCCACTAGTTCCGTTGACACAACATTCGTACAACTCCCCCCATCAATGATCACGCTACACCAACGGTCCTTTACTTGACACTTCGTATGGAAGATTTGATCCCGCTACTCATTGACTACTGATTCGGTTTGAGAGTGCAGCATGCGACGTAAAACTAATGAGGTATCATAAACAGGAGCTTCATAGGTTACTACTTCTTCTGAATCCTCCTCGTTTCCATTGAATACGAACAAACCCTCCTCCTCAAGAGCCTCATCATGTAATTCATCGCGCAAATTAATGGCTTCTCGAATAGTCACAATGCGCTTGTTAGGACAAACACTTTGGAAATGTCTGAACCCTTGACACTTAAAACACCGAACTTTAGATAGGTCCCGTTCCTTGCTACTTGCGTCTGGTTTGTCTCGTATTGAAGGGGTAGGTTTGGTGGTCGGGATGGCGTTTGAACTTGTCCCACTTGTCCTTGAACCCTCAGGTTTGCTCCACGTACTCGCCTTAGGTGCAACACTAGAGCTCGAGCTCGGGCGACTCACCTTTAACTGGGCTTCAATCTTCAAGCATAGACTACAAAGCGTATCGAATGATGAGTATGTTTGTAGATCCACGGTGTTTGCTATGTTACGGTTCATTCCCCTACAAAACCTCGCCATCTTTTGCTCTTCTTGTTCGTCCATCTCACACATTAACGTTAACTTCTCGAATTCTGAGATGTAAGTAATCACGGAAGAACTTCCTTGAGTCAATTCAGCCACCTTCCTATACAGATCAAGTTTATGACTCTTGGGTACATATCTCTTCCGAAGTTTTCTTTTGAGGTCTTCCCATGAGTTTAATTTGTCCTTGCCCTTCCTTCGACGCCCCTCTTTAAGGTTCTCGAACCATAAGGATGCGTTTTTTACTAGTTTCAGAATAGCATACTTGCATCGTTTATCATCCCTGACATCTTTAAAGTCGAACATGCGCTCCATCTTTCTTTCCCACTCCAAGTAATCTTCTGGATCCGTACTACCATCGAAGTCAGGCAGCTCCGTTACCTTGAATTCGTCAAACACCCTAGTAGGCTCACGCCTTGCACCTGTGCGTGGACCTGTCTCGGGCATGGTCCGAAGCATATCTCTCAATCTCTGGAGTAGGTCCTCGTTGCCCAGTCCGTCCATTCTTAGTTAGAGTCAGGAGCCTAAGCTCTGATATCACTAATGATATGAAAACAGAGAGACAAAGAGAAGTTTAAGTTAAAGACCTATTCAACTTAAACGTCGATTTGAAGTGCCTTCTCAAATCAGGTTTGGTGATCAAAACTTGATCTAGTTTTCTGAATTTCAATTCTTCAAGCTGTCTCTGTAAGAATACAACCCAAGCTATATATAGGAAAGATAGCCTTTCTACATGCCTAAAAGGCTTCCTAAGACTGATTTTAATAAAACTAGGAAACCAACTAGATTTAGAAGAAAAAGAAAAAAAACAGAGACTCCTACTGTATTTAGGAAATACAAAACATTCTGAATCCTTGGCTCAATTTCCAGCGTAAAGAGTTGGTCCTTCCACAAACAACACTCCCACGCTATTGGCTTGTTCATGTGTGCCTTGAATACTTGCTAAACCTGTTACTTCAGTTGGACTTAATATAATCTCGTCATCTACTGCATTCGTATCATGCATCAAAGCATTCAGATATGTATCACAATGTGCTAGCCAAATACATGAAGTGGGATCGTCGAAAGAGACTTATTCGGAAGGAGGTCAATAGTTACAATGCCAGCATTGTGTGTTTTTAGGTACATTCAAATTTTCACCCTGTTTGTCAACATAATTTGCTTTTCCTTACTTGATAATAGTCATATTGCTGATGTCAAATGGTCATGAATGGCACTTTTATGTATGGTAGGAGGTTGATCGTTTCGATGATTTAGCTCATTAGTTTCAGAAAGATGGATTAGAAGGTGTGTACAAGGTAGTTTCAATTATCTTGTTAATGTGTTATTATTATTATCAAGTAATTTTCTTTCTTGACATATATTTCCGGTTACCGAATTTCTTTAGGCTCGCACTGGTGACATAAACGATGGATGTGCTATATTTTGGAAACGTGAAATGTAAGCTTTTATGGCACTTTGACATCTCCATTTGAGTTCTTGATGTCCTGCTCAAGCTAGATCACTCCTGGTTTGATATTCATTGTCGAGAAGTATTTTCCTTGAAGCATGGAGGAATGCCTTTTTTCAGTCATCTGTTGCTCTGTTCGTAATATTTTATTTTATTTTTGAAGTAGCTGTGTTGGCAATGCTTAATATGTTATCAATTTCTTTGAATTTCTGTGTGCAGCATCTGACAAACTGATAATTTGAATGTAGGTTCACCCTTTTGCATCAAGAAAGTATAGAGTTCGAAAGTTTTGGACTTCGTCACAATGTTGCTCAATTTTGTGTTTTACAGGTATTTTGAACCACTGATAATCTGTCATAGGCTTGTTATTTCAAATATTGTATCCATTAGAAATGCACATAGGTGTGCCATTCCGTGAGAAATGTTTGTTTTGCACCATATTTCATTCAGTGTCAAACATCTTTAGTTGTTAAGTGCCTCATACCCATTGGAGTCAGTACATGCTCAATCACTTTATTAATCTTTGACATATGGTACATCTCAGCTTTGGATGTCTAGGAACCCTTAATTTTTTTCGTTATATGCTCAAAACTTGTTGTCTAATTTCACTCATTGCTTAGTTACAAGATCAATTCAAGTCAGATGAACCTACCCAAATACCACTGTAAGTTTCTTTGTATTATGTATGCTAGTGGGTGGACACCACATATTAGTAGTCTTTTTAATGACTGATATTCATATGTATAGGAAACAGTGTAACCAAAGTAAGTGCGTAGTGGTTGGGAATACTCATGTATTATTCAACCCTAGCCATGGAGACATCAAGCTAGGGCAGGTATTTTCTACTCTACTATTTCATCAGCTGTGTTTATGCTATGATATTATGTAATATCATCAACTGTGGGAACACAATAAACATGCCTTGTAATAAACAATTGTCTAGGTCTGACTACTTCTTGAAAAAGCTCACAAGCTATCACTAGAGCGGGGCTCTATCCCCGTTATAATTGCTGGAGACCTCAATAGCACTCCACAGGTGAGATTTTCAAGAATGACATCATTTTTATTACCGGTTTGATTGAGATGCTCCTTATGCTATTTATGACTTGCCTTTTCTTTTCTGTCAAATTCTCAGAGTCCTATTTACCAGTTTCTAGCTTCGTCTAAGGTAGTCCAACTTAGCTCCTCCTCCTTCCCCTCTATTATCGTCTATTTTTACCCTATTTTCCAAATTTTCTGTTGTGTCGGTTTCATTTTAGATAATGCAAGTGTTACTTGCATGTTGTTGTAGTTGGAAATCCAACGATACAACCGCAGACGTATTTCTGGACAGATCCAATTTGAATCTCAGTACAGAAACTTCGCATCTAATGTACACTGGCACAGAAAACCATTGTTTGATTGGAGTCGGGAAGAAGTTAAGCTTGCAACAGGAAGTGAAGGTATCACTCATCTTCAACACTACCTAAAGCTATGCAGTGCGTATATTGGAGTACCTGTAAGTTCTTAAGTCTTCTGGACCATAGCATTTCTCAATGCTAGATGTTCAACTCATATAGGATGTTCCAGTCATGTGTCATAGAATGTACGTGAAATTGATAATGTGTCTAATGTAGTTCCACCAGATGTATAACAAATGCCTGGCAATCAGCATCAGTATGACATTCTGTTATCATCTGATCCTGGAAAAACCCTCTACTCTTGCTCTATGCTTATTTCTGCAGGGTAGCTGTAGAACAAGAGATAGCCGTGGAGAACCCTTGGCTACATCATACCACGCCAAATTTATGGGAACTGTTGATTATATATGGTATTTTATTAACTTTATTAACACGTGTTTTACTGTTTACATATATATGCTTCTAATTTCTGAACTTATTGGGTGGCAGGCATACAGAGGAACTTGTCCCAGTCAGAGTCCTTGAAACATTACCCATCAACATTTTAAAAGGAACAGGAGGACTACCTAGCAAGGTATTTACGATTGCCAATTGTTCAATGCAATATCAGTTATGTAAATTGGAAAAATAGGTAGACTGTAGACACGATGATTACGTTAAGAATTCGGCTATAATATCTCAAGTTCTACACTGCACCGTTGTGTATATCTCAAGTTCAGTTGTGCTCTGCCGAGATGGGGGAGTGATCACCTTGCTCTTGTATGTGAACTGGCTTTCCGTAGATGACAACAGTGGATCTGGACTATAACCAGGTCAATTCAAGCCTCAACCATGGTGGTTCACATTCTAAAGCTTTTGGACCAATTTAAGTGATCGGTGTTTTACCACCCTCAAAATTACCCTATAATGAACTTAATATGCTTGTCAATGCAATACAATAGTATAGGGGTCAATCCACAGGGAAAGATGAGACTCAATACTCTAAACTACAAACAGATGCTAAAGTCAGAAATCTGACAGACTCGACCACTGGACACTAACGTAATTAATTAAAATAGCTAGACTCGACCTAAAATTACGAAATTAACACTGGACACTAAAGACACCCTATCGAGCTTTGATGCGAAATTTCGATGCAACCGGAGTTCGCTAGGTTATCGAACAAAATTATGCAAAACAGAGTACGAAACTGAAACAGAAAACAGAGTATGACTAAAACTAGAATCAATGATAAAATGGGTTAAGGGAAGTGTTATCCACCACCGTCACTCCATCTAGACAACAAATGCTTAACTAAATAATGTAATTGTTATGAATGAAAGATTCCCAGGAAGGCCCCGAGTTGTGAACACAACCTATTACCCGATCCTTATGTTTACAACATTGAAGGTCTGCTTATCAATATTGTCTATCCCTCAAAGAACCCGAAGTCACGGACTCGAATTTACTAAGAGAAAAGCATTAAGATTTAGAAAGGGTTTGAGAATCTACAAGGCTTCATAAGTACACTACGGTCGTGTCTTACTAGACCTAGGGTTTCTTATACCAAGCATGTATGGGTTCTACTATTGAAACTTGAGGAAGGTAATAATCACCAACAGCCATCAATTTTCTTAGAATTAGATTCCTAAACATGCATACTAAGCGTGCACTCAAAGCATACATAATCAAGAATCATCACTGTATAAGTAACAAAGAAACCTCATTCAAATAACAAAAACAAAATTTAATTAACGTGCATAAGCAATCTAGATATCATGAACGGGGCTTCAAAACAGCCCCTTAACAATGGAGTTTAGCTCCTCATAGAAGCCATAGAATTCAAGTCTAAAAAGAAAAGAGAAAATTATTGAATGCTCTCCGTCCTCTTCGTACGTTCTCTTCTTAGCTATTTATATGTTCCAGACTAGCTAGGTTAATTAACCTAGCTAGCAAACCACGTGCAAGACTCCAAAATCCAGCCCAATATTCATAATCTCATTATTATATTAGGACTCCTCCTTTTCTTCTCCTCGCTAGCAACTTCGCCAAGCCATATATGTATAAGTCTAAATTGATTCAATGGCAAGAAAGCATCACGTGCAAAGCTTCCAATCCATATATATAAAAATATATATATGAGTCCACTTGCAAAACTTCTCCTTCCAAGCCCCACATTCTCTCTCTGTTCCTCGCCAAGCACAAGTCAACTTCCATTAAAGCATATATATATATAAATTCCCACGTGCTCGCCAAAACAATTTGCAGAAGGACTTCTCTCTAGCGAGGCTCGCCAAGACAAAACCTCCTCGATGAGGTTTTCTCGCCAGGATATATTATTTAATCCCTTTTCTTCATTTATCTCCAAAATACCTAAAAACAAATAATAATGTTAAATTGCTTAAAAACAAAACAAAAGAGCTAAATATAAGGTTCGGTTAAGCACATAAACGTTGCATAAATATGCAACTATCAGAATACCCCACACTTAGCTTTTGCTAGTCCTCGAGCAATACACTAAACTAAGACTCTGAAAAGATTCGACAAAACTCTAACTACATGACTCTAACGCCCCCAACAAAGTTGTCTCAGCAATCTTCCACAGTTGTAACACCAAGATAAGTGTGACTCTAAATTACCATTCCTCAAAGTTTCGAAAATTAATTTCAATGCATGACACATATGTAATATGTAGGACAAATACATAATCATGGTGAATGTAAAGCTGTAGCATGCACCAAACTTGTCAAGATTCAACCTCACAGGTATATGCTCTCAAAAGTGTTTCTCTCAAAGTATGTCTAAGGTATTCACTCAACTTAACTACTTGCCAAATGTACCACACCATATGCTTACACTTGTGACAAATCTCCACAGATCAAAGGCTGCTATCTTGAGGATCAAAAGGACTTTCATGGGTTGTAATGGGGCTTGGCTCATAGGTTAAAGAATAAATGGATAAGGAATTCAAATATAATTCTAGAACCCAGTAGAGCACCAAATAAGAAACTCCTTCAAACTTTACAACCATGAATTTTCTCACTTTTGTGGCCAAATTTCATCTTGTTGGGCCTTCACGTCATTGTCTTCGTCAACAGTTAACTCGGATATCAAGCTAGACATCATTTTGTCTTTTCTTTTCATTCTCTTTTTTTTTTTTTTTTTTTTTAAATAGCTTGATACCCCACACTTATTTCTTTGCATCACTTCTTGACATTGTCGCCGTCTTCACATATCTGTCTCATGTATAGCTCTACCAAGTCCTAGAACAAGGGTAAAGATATAACTATTCTAAAGTTTAAGGTCAGAGATATGTGGGTGATGACATAAAGTTTAAACATGTAGGCTCAAAGTGGTTAACTAAGGGGTGCACATCTTGTGTACACAAAATTAGGACACAGGCTTATATGGCAATGGTGGTGTCCCCTAAATGCCTTTATCACTTCCTCAATCAAAACAAGTATTGACAATAAGCTTTGAAAAGCACAAGAGCAAGTTCTAGTAATATCTAGAGTCCATTAACTTAATCTGTGGCAAGCAATTGACACTCAATAAAGAAAGCATGTGTATTCACATATAGGCTCAATCGCTCACAGGTTAAATGAATCTCAACAAAGTTTAAGCATGCCAAAAATCTGTACCATGTTAACTTTTTCTACATCCACTACACATTCGCATATGCATCATAAATCAAGATTAACCAAAGAAACTTAAATAGCATGAACATCTTTTAGTCACAACTACGGAAGATATAATCACATCATGGACTAGTTAAGGGCACCTAAAGACACAAAATAAAAGACTCTTTTTATGTTTTTCTTGGCACTTTTCACTTTTGTATTTGGTTTTTCAAATAAGACACTAAAATACCTAAGGAAAACAAAGAAAAACTCAAAAATATCAACATCGAGCGAGCAGCTCGCCAGAAACAGTGTAGCGAGCAACACTCCTCGCGCGAATTTTAAAAAATTACTCACTCATCGTAATAGGCTGAAATTTTGGGACCACAAACTAGACAAATTTAAAAACACACCCTCAAAATTTCAGAAAATTACGAGACCTATAACTATGTCAAATAAATTATACAAAACAGCAGACTGTTTGCTCGCCAGCCCATCGAACTTCGCTGGCGAACAACTTGCAGCGAGGCTCGCTAGGATTTTACAAAATTGGTCACTCATCGAAATAAGCTGAAATTTAGCGAGCACTCGATAGACTCATTTACAAACCTGCCCTCAAAATTTCAAAAAATTACAAGACCCCTAGCTATCGAAGATGAATGACACGAACAGGTTACTGTTCAGAACTGAGAACTGTTGCTCGCTGGACTCAGCTCCACTTCGCCAAAATTATATAGAATTAATGACAGAGTGGAATGAGCTGAAATTTAGAGGGAACAAACTAGACACATTTATATACATTCCCTCAAAATTTCACAAATTTACGAGACTTCTAGATATGTCAAACAAATCACACAAAATATCAAACTGCACAGTACACAAGCGAAGCTCGCTAGAGACTCATTCCCCTCGATAGAATTTTACAGAATTGATCATACATTGGAATGAGCTGAAATTTTAAGATCACAAATTAGACACATTTAAAAACATCTTCTAAAAATTTCAAAAATTTACGAGACCTCAAACTATGTCAAATAATTGACACGAAACAGCATACTGTACAGTACCGAAAAACGAAAAACTTATACATAGACGCTAAGGATATGATATAAACCCCACCCCACACTTGAAATTTGCATTGTCCTCAATGTAAGACAAAACTAAATCATACAATACATCAAACAAGCATGGAATAAGACACATAACACATCACAAATCACACTAAACATGGAGAAAAATAAAGAAAAGGAGAAGAGAAAAGGAAGCAAATCTGGTTTTCCACGCTTCTCCATCCACATGGGTTGCCTCCCAAGTAGCGCTAAGTTTAACGTCTTCAGCCAGACGGTACCAAGTATCACTCTTTATCTTATGGAACATCCTCGAGAGGTACTTGCTCGATGATATGCTCCATCATCAACTCGTGAAACGGCTTCAATCGATGTCCATTGACTTTGAAAACTTTCCCTGTTTTGTCACTTTTCACAACTACAGCACCACTAGGGAAAACATTAGTAACCACAAATGGACCAATCCATCTAGACTGAAGCTTACCTGGAAACAGTCTCAACCTCGAGTTGAAAACCAAGACCTTTTGTCCTACCACAAAAGTCTTGCTCCTGATATTTTGATCATGAAAAGCCTTGGCTTTCTCCTTGTAAATCCTGCTGGACTCATATGCATTGTTCCTGATTTCTGCTAGCTCATTTAGCTGCAGTTTCCTGTGAATCCCAGCCTCATCAATATCGAAATTGAACTGCTTGACCGCCCAATAAGCTTTGTGTTCAAGCTCGACCGGCAGATGACAAGCTTTGCCAAAAACAAGCCGATAAGGAGACATCCCTATAGGTGTTTTGTAAGCTGTTCGGTAAGCCCACAAAGCTTCATCTAATCGCTGACTCCAATCCTGCCTGGTAGGGCCTACGGTCTTCTCAAGGATCTTCTTGATTTCTCGGTTAGACACCTCCACTTGTCCACTGGTTTGAGGATGGTAAGGTGTCGCCACCTTGTGTTGAACATTATATTTCCTCAAGAGCGCAGCGAACGTGCGGTTGCAAAAATGAGAGCCGCCATCGCTAATGATGTACCTAGGTGTGCCAAATCTAGCAAATATGGACTTTAAAAACCTAAGCACAACAGCAGAATCGTTAGTTCGGGTGGCAACTGCCTCCACCCACTTCGACACATAATCAACTGCCAATAGTATGTACACATTAGAATGAGAAGAAGGGAAAGGACCCATGAAATCAATACCCCACACATCGAAAATTTCAACCACAAGAATTGGGTGTTGAGGCATTTGATCCCTAGGACCTAAGTTACCTGTCATCTGACATCTTGGACATGCCTTATAGAATTCATGAGCATCCTTAAAGATGCTAGGCCAATAAAATCCACACTCCAACACCTTGAGTGCAGTTTTCTTTCCCCCGAAATGTCCTCCACCTACATGTGAGTGGCAAAAAGAAAGAATAGAATAAATTTCAGATTCGGGTACGCACCTTCGAATGATGGAATCTGGGCAATGTTTCCATAAGTATGGATCATCCCACACATAATATCTGGCCTCCTTCTTCAACTTGTCCTTCTGAGCACGGGTAAAGTTAGTAGGTACCAGTTTTGAAACCTGGTAGTTGACAATATCCGCATACCACGGCTCAGAATCCTGGATAGCAAAAAGTTGCTCATCCGGAAAGCTCTCACGCAAAGGGAGTTTATCCTCCTCCGCATTGGACCCGTGTGTCAACCGACTCAAATGGTCTGCAACCACATTCTCTGTTCCTTTCTTATCTTTGATTTCCACATCGAACTCCTGAAGGAGTAGTAACCACCTAATCAACCTTGGCTTTGCATCCTGCTTTGTCATAAGATATCTCAATGCAGCATGGTCAGAGAAAATAATTACTTTAGTTCCTAACAAATAAGATCTAAATTTCTCTAAAGCAAAGACAACAGCCAAAAGTTCTTTCTCAGTTGTTGAATAGTTTAACTGAGCATCATTAAGGGTTCGAGAAGCATAATAAATCACATGTGGTAACCTCTCAACCCGCTGTCCCAACACAGCACCTACAGCATATTTCGATGCATCACACATCAATTCGAACGGAAGGTTCCAGTCTGGTGCTTGGATGATTGGGGCGGTGATTAACAGCTCCTTGAGCTTGTTAAAGGCAGCGAGACAATCTTCAGTAAAATCAAACGTCACACTCTTCTGGAGCAATGCACTGAGAGGTCGGGCTATCTTGGAGAAATCCTTGATAAACCTGCGATAGAAACCTGCATGTCCAAGAAAAGAGCGCACCTCTCTCACAGTAGTGGGAGGTGGTAAAGTACGTATAACATCAACCTTAGCCTTGTCTACCTCAATACCCTTTTCAGAAATTACATGTCCCAAAACAATACCTTGTTCAACCATGAAATGACATTTCTCCCAATTTAACACAAGGTTCTTTTCTACACATCTCTCTAGAACTAGGGACAGATTATTCAAACATGTATCAAAAGAATCACCAAAAACAGAAAAATCATCCATGAATACCTCGATAATCTTCTCCACCATGTCTGAAAAGATGCTCATCATGCATCTCTGGAAAGTAGCTGGTGCATTGCACAACCCAAAAGGCATCCTCCTATAAGCAAACGTGCCAAAAGGACACGTGAACGTAGTCTTCTCCTGGTCCTCTCTGTCAATGGCAATCTGGTTGTAGCCAGAATAACCATCGAGGAAGCAATAATACGCATGACCTGCAAGACGTTCCAACATTTGGTCAATAAAAGGAAGAGGAAAATGATCCTTACGGGTTGTGGCATTAAGCCTGCGGTAGTCAATACAGACTCTCCATCCTGTTTGAACTCTCTTTGGCACCAGCAGATCCTCATCATTTTTAATCACTGTGATGCCCGACTTCTTGGGTACTACCTGCACAGGACTCACCCACTTGCTATCAGATATTGCATAAATAATACCTGCATCAAGAAGTTTGATAACCTCATTCTTCACCACATCCATCATAGGTGGGTTGAGTCTCCGTTGTGGTTCTCTCGTTGGCTTTGCTCCATCTTCAAGGAATATCCTATGAGTACACAATGTTGGATCGATTCCTTTAATGTCTGCAATTGTCCAGCCAATAGCCTCCTTGTACTCTCTGAGCACAGTGATTAGCTTCTCTTCCTGTAACATGGTTAGTTTTGAAGATAAAATGACTGGTAAAGTCTCACCAGTTCCAAGGAATGCATACTTCAAATGCTCAGGCAAAGGCTTGAGCTCAAGCTTTGGTGCTGTTACAATGGAAGGAAGAAGCGTGTCATTAGTAATAGGAAGAGAAAGAGATTTTGAACTACCTCTTATGTATGGCAATGACTCAAGGGCTGCCACAACATCATCGTACTCTTCACCCATCACTAACTCCTCAGCTGAGCTGATTCTCAATGTTTCTTCTTCTTCATCCATGGATCGAACTTGGGTGATCAAATCCTCAAGTTCATCCCACACTTTAGAGCATGGGGAAGTTTCAGATTTCCTCCCCCCTTCTTCAATTGCTTTCTTCAACGCATCCTCATTCTCGTTCACCGAATGCTGCATAAATTCCTGCATGAAATTATCAAATGTATCAATAGAAAAACAGGAATACAAATCATTATCACTAGGATGCTTCATTGCGTCGAAGATGTTGAAGCGGATCTTCTCTTCATCCACTTTCATGGAGAGGGTACCATTGAAACAATCTATCTTGGTCCTAGCGGTCCGTAGGAATGGACGACCAAGTATCAATGGTAGCTCTGATGGTTGAGGCTCTGCCTCCATCTCTAATACGAAGAAATCAGCTGGAAAGATCAACTTACCTACCTGCACCAAAACATCCTCAACAAAACCTCTGGGGTAGCAGTTAGATCGATCAGCTAATTTAATTGTAACACCAGTTTGTTGTAATGCACCAATATTCAAAGTTTTATACACAGAGTATGGCATTAAGTTTATTGATGCACCCAAATCAAGTAAAGCTCCAGTAAAGTTCGTGTTACCAATTGTACATGGGACGGTAAATCGTCCAGGATCACCCATCTTGGGTGGTAGCTTCCTCTGCAGTACCGCTGACACCTTCTCACTCAAGGCCACGGTCTCGGTCCCTGTGAACTTCCTCTTCATTGTACAAAGTTCCTTAAGAAACTTTGCATACTTCGGTATTTGCTTAATCGCATCGAGCAACGGAATGTTCACTTCCACCTTCCGGAATGTATCTAGAATCTCTTGCTCCAATTCATCCTTCTTCTTGTTTTTCAACCTGCCAGGAAAAGGAACACGTAAAGGAATTGAAGGAGAAGGTTCATTAATTGACTTACCTGATTTTTCATTTGCTGAATTTTTCTGTCCAGGTTCTGGCAAGTTCCTCGCCAGAGTCTCCTTCTCTTCCTGATTCTGCAGTAGTGGTGGAAATGGCAGCACCTGTTCTAAGACCGGCTCATCTTCTAAAGAAGTTTTTGTAGGCTTTTCAACCTCTTCAATCACTCTTCCACTTCTCAATGTGATCACATTAGCTTCATGTTGAGATCTTGGGTTCTGCACAACTTTACTCGGAAGGGTGCCCTGTTCTCTAGTAGACATTTGTTGTTCCATGTTGTTCATCCGTTTCTCTAGTATTTGGAATGCCTTGCTAGAGTCTCTGTTATGAACCTCTATTCCCTCAAGCTTGGCCATGATGGCAGCTAAAGCGGAATCTGGTACTGAGGATGCTTCCTTTTGTTGTGGCGGCTGGTACTCCTGTCTTACCTTAAAACCTGGGGGTGGATTCAAGATGTTGCTATTGTTTCCATAGCTGAAATTTGGATGATTCCTCCACCCCGGATTGTAAGAATTTGAGTAAGGGTCATTCCTCGCTGCTCTTTGTTGTACAAAGTTCACCTGCTCTTCTTCAGGAATGAATGGACAAGATTCGTTAGTGTGATCTGACATAGAGCATACAGAACATACCTGAGAAACAGATGATGATGATGTCGTTTGGCTCTTGATGGCAGTAGCAATGGACTCCAACTTCTTCTCCATTGCTTTCATTCTCTTGTCCATGTCTGGGTTGGTGGCAACCTCAAATACAGATTGTTGTTTCTTGCTCGCCAACGTTCTCTCTCTTGTATAGAACTGCTTGGTGTTCTCAGCCAATTTCTCTATGGTATCATGAGCTTGCTGACCTGTTTGGTACATAAACATACCTCCACATGCAGAATCCACTCTTGTCTTGTTCGATGGCTCCAGACCTTCATAAAAGAAAGTCATCCTGTCCTCTAGATCATACCCATGATGTGGGCATTTCCTCAACAACTCCTTGAAATGACTCCATGCCTCATGAAGCATGTCACCATCTTTTTGTATGAAGCTATTAATCTCCTTCTTCAACTGCTTAGTCTTCTGGGCTGAGAAATACTCCTTCATGAACGTTACCTTCATCTCATCCCAAGATTGTATAGACCTAGGAGCTAAAGAATTGAACCACATCTTCGCTCCTTCCTTCACAGAAAAAGGAAATAAAATTAGTTTCAACACATTAGATTCAACATTTTGTAAATTTTGTGTTGATGCTAAAGCTTCAATCTCAGCTAAATGTTGCTGAGGGTCCTCTGAAAATACCCCCCTATAATGAGGTAGGGCTGATAGTAAAGCAGGAGGTACTGAATAAGTCCCAAGAGCTGGCAACACTATTGGTGATGAATTCCCCTGAGCACTAGGTACAAAGGAATTCATCAACGTTCTTGGTTGTTCTCCCATTGCTGCTCTTTGTGGTGGCGATTGAGGAACTTCTTCTTCTGAATCTGAACTTGTTTCCACCTCAATCTCAGGTTCTGCCACTGTGCCACTCGTGTTTCCAACCTCCAGTTCTGCTTGCCTTTTCTGCTTCCGGTTTTGCTTAGCTGAGCGCTCAATCTCTAAATCAAGTAATAAAGGCTCAGTTCTCCTTGACCTTCGAGTATGCATGCACTAAGTACCTGCACACAAGAGACACGTTACACTACAAAATAAATGAAATAAAACAAAACAAAACTGAAACAAAAGACACGTTAGAATATAAAGACTAGATCTTTCCCCGGCAACGGCGCCAAAATTTGATCGGTGTTTTACCACCCTCAAAATTACCCTATAATGAACTTAATATGCTTGTCAATGCAATACAATAGTATAGGGGTCAATCCACAGGGAAAGATGAGACTCAATACTCTAAACTACAAACAGATGCTAAAGTCAGAAATCTGACAGACTCGACCACTGGACACTAACGTAATTAATTAAAATAGCTAGACTCGACCTAAAATTACGAAATTAACACTGGACACTAAAGACACCCTATCGAGCTTTGATGCGAAATTTCGATGCAATCGGAGTTCGCTAGGTTATCGAACAAAATTATGCAAAACAGAGTACGAAACTGAAACAGAAAACAGAGTATGACTAAAACTAGAATCAATGATAAAATGGGTTAAGGGAAGTGTTATCCACCACCGTCACTCCATCTAGACAACAAATGCTTAACTAAATAATGTAATTGTTATGAATGAAAGATTCCCAGGAAGGCCCCGAGTTGTGAACACAACCTATTACCCGATCCTTATGTTTACAACATTGAAGGTCTGCTTATCAATATTGTCTATCCCTCAAAGAACCCGAAGTCACGGACTCGAATTTACTAAGAGAAAAGCATTAAGATTTAGAAAGGGTTTGAGAATCTACAAGGCTTCATAAGTACACTACGGTCGTGTCTTACTAGACCTAGGGTTTCTTATACCAAGCATGTATGGGTTCTACTATTGAAACTTGAGGAAGGTAATAATCACCAACAGCCATCAATTTTCTTAGAATTAGATTCCTAAACATGCATACTAAGCGTGCACTCAAAGTATACATAATCAAGAATCATCACTGTATAAGTAACAAAGAAACCTCATTCAAATAACAAAAACAAAATTTAATTAACGTGCATAAGCAATCTAGATATCATGAACGGGGCTTCAAAACAGCCCCTTAACAATGGAGTTTAGCTCCTCATAGAAGCCATAGAATTCAAGTCTAAAAAGAAAAGAGAAAATTATTGAATGCTCTCCGTCCTCTTCGTACGTTCTCTTCTTAGCTATTTATATGTTCCAGACTAGCTAGGTTAATTAACCTAGCTAGCAAACCACGTGCAAGACTCCAAAATCCAGCCCAATATTCATAATCTCATTATTATATTAGGACTCCTCCTTTTCTTCTCCTCGCTAGCAACTTCGCCAAGCCATATATGTATAAGTCTAAATTGATTCAATGGCAAGAAAGCATCACGTGCAAAGCTTCCAATCCATATATATAAAAATATATATATGAGTCCACTTGCAAAACTTCTCCTTCCAAGCCCCACATTCTCTCTCTGTTCCTCGCCAAGCACAAGTCAACTTCCATTAAAGCATATATATATATAAATTCCCACGTGCTCGCCAAAACAATTTGCAGAAGGACTTCTCTCTAGCGAGGCTCGCCAAGACAAAACCTCCTCGATGAGGTTTTCTCGCCAGGATATATTATTTAATCCCTTTTCTTCATTTATCTCCAAAATACCTAAAAACAAATAATAATGTTAAATTGCTTAAAAACAAAACAAAAGAGCTAAATATAAGGTTCGGTTAAGCACATAAACGTTGCATAAATATGCAACTATCAGAACCCCCAAATCATCCTGAGAAACCGGCTTCTGAGATTAGCAGACAGTAGTATTATAGGAAGGGTGATATTTTGGATATTTGTACCATTAACTTATGGTAGTATGAATTTCAGAGGCAGGTGTACATTCTAAAGGTTTTGTGCCCACTTTAAGCTCCGGACCATTATGAGAAAGCTGAGATTAACAACAGTGGTCTTTGTGGGAAGGGAATGTTTATGCGTTTTGGGTATTGAACTATTGAATCGATATTACATGGTTGTATCATACTCATTTTATTTAATTGAGGACCTCAGAACTCTGATAGTTGTGGTTGTCATGAAGAAGTTTCAAAGCAGATTTGAGATTGTTATGTTTTACTGAAATAAGAACAACTCCAACAATGTTACCTAAAATTTGCTTATTTTGTACAAAAATAGAGCTAAAACTTATTTTAGCTAATCACTTGTATAGATTTACTCCAATAACATCACTTAAAATGTAGTTATATCTAAATAAATGCTAAGTTTTGATTGGTTAATATTTTTTATTTTTTTTTTAAATAAGGGCTTGCGGCTATCTTTAGACATTGATTAATGAAATTGTAGAATACAAAGGGAGGTGGGGGGGGGGGGGGGGACATAAAGCCTAAACCCCAAATGAAGATATACACTCGAAATACTATCAGGCGACTCAACTACGTTGTATCATAAACTGCACTATTTAGCAAAGAGTGCATCACTGACTACTTATTTGCTTTACAATTAAGGCGACATAACACAAGAAATATAACACGTCAGTGGCGATGGATCAATTCACTCGGAACAACTTTCCAACTTTGTTTCTGATAAGTAAAATTGTCGGCACTACATCTCATTCTGCCAGTAGGAGAGTGCGTCCATGCGATGAACCAACGAATATGCTGACCTAGAGCCGACTAGGCACAAATGGTGCACAGCCCGAGACAAAACCCACTTATGCTATCGTTATAAGGATGGTTTAACTTTAACAATAATATTAAAATCGAAAAATATAAAATATTAAACTTTAACTTATTAGAATACCTAATATATATAGACCTAGGGTTTCATCCCAGGCCCAACACTTGAGCCCAACAAGTAGCAAAAGGTCAGCCTGACTATACCATACACTTTGTCATCATCCTCTCAATCCCTATCCGCCGACCACCACCTGAGCAACCATCCCTCGCCGGAAAAGTAACCTTGAGAAAGTGAGATTGGGAACACACTTCACGCCAATCCACCCCCAATCCAAGGCCACACAAAACACGTAAATCAAAGTGCATCCAATGCCAAGAGATCAAAAACCCAGTTTGATCAACTCCAAGCCTTAGAGCGTAGCACATCACCGTTGTTGGATCTTGACCAAAGAATGAGCTTCACTTTGCCTTGAGGTTTCTAATCCCCTCCACCTCGCCACCAACCCGCCACCGATCAATCCCACTGATGCGAGAAAAACCATGGGAAACCAAACCAAGCCGAACTCCACCACTTATCGACTTCCTATCGCCACCAAAACTCATCATTGGGCTGAGACCATAACCCGTCTGGCTGCACCCCAGAGCACCGACGAGGCCGTAGGCTGTTTTCGACGAGGCCCGGAGCCGCCAGACCAACAAAAAAGGAGAGAGATTTTCTGATGTCACGCGCGTGGAGGCACGTTCTGTTATTTAGTTTTTTATTATTATATTAAAATATTTATTTGTTAATATAGTTATAAATTTCATTTGCAATCTAAAAAGAAAGAAATAGTTATAGTATTAAATGTTTTGTTATCTATAATTCATATTTTCAGTATAAAAATAGGGAATGAAAACATAAAATTTAGGGAATTCTTAATTTGCTTAATAAGATAGGAAATTTGTTGGAGTGAATTTTATATGAAAATCTTTATATTTTAACTTGAAATGACTTACAGGAGTTAAAAACATATTTAAACTCCAAAGTCTGATACAACCATATAAGTATGAACAACCATATCTGATAGTCATTGAGTACCATATGATATATGCCAACACAAAACTAACTCAGTCTACAATGATCACAGTGTCCAAAGTCTGATGCCAAACAGAAGAACTGAATTGTAGACAACTCAACCACATTGTCCTAATTCTAAGTTTGCAAACTTGATGACTTTTCTAGTTTGGTCGTGCATCAGTTCAAAGCTCCAAGCCGGATACCTTCCCAACCTCGAATCCACCACAACAGATTCAGTCTCCAATGACGGGCATCCGAGCACCAGAATCTCCACATCCGAAAGATCAAACTCCCACAAACCAAGCAACACGAGGCGTTTCAAGCACGGGTGACTTGAAAACGCACGAATGCCAGCTCCGGTCACTTGGCAACAACTGATATCAAGCACTTCCAACTCACAACATTTCTCAGCAACAGCAACAACACTAGTGTCCGAGATGTCATTCAAACACAGCTTCAACTCTCTGAGAGTTCGAATCCCCGCTATCGCCATACCTCCAACATCAGTAACTCTCACATCTCTCGAAAAGCCATAGTCCTGCAACTCCAGCTGTTCCAAGCTACACATTTTCCCCAAATGCTCGATCCCCGTATCCGAAATTCCCCCCATTTGCCTCAACACCAATCTCTTGAGCGTTTTCGACACAGACCCTTTGGCCAAGAATCCCAATCCAAGATCAGTGACATTGCAGCAGCTCGTGAACTCAAGACTTGTAATGTGACAATGCGACCCAACTGCTCTAAGAACAGGATCCGAGATCAAACTATTACATCTAAACTCCAAACACTTCAACTCATTAGCCGAATTCACAAGCGCAAAAACCGCCGAGTTCCCAATTTTATTTCCGAAAAGAGAAACCTTTGACAATTTAAGACATCCCTTCCCCAAAGCCCAGAACCCTTTCCTCCCCAGAAAATGGTACCCATAATTAGTAACCTTGATGGCTTCGATTTGGGGACATGTTTTGGCGATGAACTCGAGGTCAGTGTCGGTCGTGAACTTCCATGACTCCAAGTGAACTATGTTCGGGGACCTAGTCAACGCACGAAGTGGAATCTCCAGTTTGTCAACGCAGAGTGACTTTCGGTTGAGGCCTTCGACATTGAGCCATTGCTTGCAGACTTCGGAGAACGATCTCCGGTCGTGTTTGTCGGTGACGTAGTTGAGGATCAGGCCGAGTAAATCGTCGCTCAGGACACATATTCTCCCTGATTTGCTTTCTGTCTTTAAAACCATTTTGTTTTTTGCCTCGAGAAGAAAACGAAGAATTATTAGTGGAGGTAGAGAGGTTGAGGAGTTAAACCTGGTGATCGTCGCCGGCGGCACCAACGAGGCGCGGAGGCTGTGGAAGTGTGGGAGGCACAAAACAACAAAAGTACAAAAGAGACGAAGGGTTTTGAGTTTAGGACTTTAAGTTGACCCTTCGGTGACCAAAACTAAAAATAAAATATATTTATTAATCTCTCCAATAAACATAAAAAATTATTAAAGAGTTGCTCAATTATTATTGAGTGTAAATAAGGATCGGTCATTCTGACGAATATCGATTAGTCATCTATGTTTTATTTCAACATTCAGATTGATCATTTCTCCGTTCGTTTTGGACATTGAAAAGAATACACTCCGTGATTTATAAAGTGCATATAAGTCAGTTTATTATCTTAGCAATGACAAGTAAAACACGTTTGTGGTGGTTTTTAAGTCCAAAATAAATAGAAGGTAAAATATGGATGACGAATCGATATTTGTCAAACATGAATCACCAAAGCATCTTACAAATCTGTCAAACTTGGGGTTGTTTATGAGGCAACAATTACAAAGCTAAGCCTGAAGGAAGGCATGTCTTAATGTCTACGATGTTCCATAAGCTGTTCTTGTTCCTGTTCCTCCTTCATGGAAGTTTTCAGAGAGTGAGTTTTTGCTTTCCTTTTCAATTTGAAATAGAAGCCAATAGAAGTACAAACAGACAGATGAAAATGAAGACGCAAAAAAGGTATAACGAGAGCTCTAGAGGTGGTCTCTTCTCATTTCTCATCATATAGTACAGAAATAAACGAGGTTCAAAATTCATCAAAACCACTCTGAAGAGATTGATTAGCTTGAACGAGCACAGAGATAGCACAAGAACACTTTCTTATGTTCATAACATATACACTCATACCCTAAAAACTGCTCACAAACACTTTATGAGCGTTTCTATTGTAGACACGTACTAATTATAAACACATATCTCTACTAGTATTCCCTAACTACAAAATTTTACTTGATCCAAGAAAACCCTGCCAAGTCACTCACAAGGAACTTAGTAGGAGGAAGACAGATAGTGTCACCATTTACATCATACTTCACTGGAGGATCAACTATATCACTTCTACCAACAAAGGACTGATCCAAACAATAAAACATATCATAGTCCACAGATCCCAATTTCACAAATCCGCAATCTTTATCCCTTATTGGAGATGATACTGGCGCCTCGGGACACATCAAGTTGGATAGCTCTTGCGGCTGCAGAGAGCCTTCTTCAGCATTTATTGGTAAAGGTACTGGCACTTCAGGGAATTGCAAGTTGGATAGCTGTTGGGAAAGCTGCTGCAAAGAGCCTTCTTCAGCACTTGAAGCGGAAGATATATCGAACACAGATGATGGTGATGGATGATGAAACAAAATAGCATGCTCTTCGTATGAAAAGGTTTCGAAACCAACATCAGAAGCACATAACACATCCTCACTCTTCCTCGATAGAGAGGTTTGATGCTTGTATTCATGTTTGCTCTTCTCTGGTAACAGAGAAATCTTGACTGCCTTATTTGATATCTGCAAGCCTTCTTGGTAAGACTTACTTTGTAACTTTAACTTCATTTGGTTATCAAACTCAAGCTTCCTTTTTTGATATGCCACTGCAGCCTCCTCTGCAGTATTATAAGTTCCCAGCCATTCACGAACTTTACTAAAAGGATCGCGAATTTCCGCAGCATACTTGCCCCATCTTCTGAGCCGAACTCCCTTGTACATAGAAGAAGAGGACCTACTATTTTTCTCAATGACATCCGGCTTTTTAGCACCAACCACTATCTCCGTGACAAAAACCTTCTTCTGATGGACTGATCGATTCTTATTAACACCACAATGCTCATCATCTTCACTTGAAGAATCAGTAGCATTCGGATCAGTGTACGTGATCCGAACTCTCTTTATAGACCCTGTATCCTTCAGCTTCTTAACTAACATATCTTGTTTCAACGCTTGGGGTCTAAGTCGTGGCATTTTGTATTCCAAAACTTTAAATCCCCAAACACTCTTTCAAATTTGACTATCAAGATAAACCCAAAACCCTGGAACACCCAACTCCCAACAGTAAAATTGAAAAGTGTGGTCTCAAATTACACCCAAACCACTTTACTCCACAATAATTCCTGCACCAAGATTACAAACACAAACATATATAAACCCCACCAAACAACACAACACAAACCACAAATCAGAAAAAAAGCTAACAACTTTGAAACAAAAATTACGAACCATTATCACAAAGACAACGAATATGAAAGACTGAATCAAACCCACATACCTTTTTGATCTAAATGGTCTGTGAGAAACAGGAGAGCTCTGACTGTGAGACCAAGATTGCATGCAAAAGGTTGAGACTTTGTGAATGAAAGAGTCAGAACAAGAACAACAACAAGTAGTCAAGAGCTTCTTCAGAGCCCTATTCAATCTCTCAAATCCTGACGACATATATAGCCTCTGACTTACAACCCCCTTCTCTGTCTTCACAAGGAATTTACAGAGCGATCAAAAGGGAAAGAATCTGCTGAACTTGAAAACCCAAAGTTCCCAGAAAATTTCGGAATCAAGATTTCAAAAGGGTACAGAAAGATATCTGAAGATTTTGTTTCCCAAAAGAAGTCTAAGAATCGTCAACGAGAAATAAGATGGAATAAAACAGAAGAGAAAGCTTGATTCTTACTCAATCTCTGCTTTCTCTTTGGGTTTATCTCCCTCTCAATCTCACAGAGTGTCCGTCTCACTCTCTGACTTCTATAGTAGGCGCTGGTCTCAATGGACGAAAATGCCCTCTGGGGATTTAAGAGGGCGGGGACAAATCGGATAACGGATTTGGCTTTATTGGGTTTGTGCGTTACGAGCTGACAGGGTGACAGTTCAATCTCTTTACTATAAATAGTAAAGAACTTGGGACACTCTTTTCTGGATGGGTGATTTTGTCTTTCGAACTTTAATACGAAAGAATGTATTGGCACATTTTGTGAACTTGTCCAATATATAATTGGGCCAATGAAGTCTTTGTTTGTTCAATTCATCTGGCCCACGTTATATTGAATTTCCCGAACTTAAGTCTGAGTTTAGCCAAATCCAGGCTTTTTAGTTTGTATCTAGGCAGCTGCTCTCTAGCTTCCACCTATTCTTCCTTCTTTCAGAGCATCTACAGCGGTGTAGATTGTGGGAGGTGCTATCGATGGAGTCCGCTAGAAAAAACAGTGCAGTGGTGCAAAATGGTAGAGGCGACCGGTCGTTAACCGAGAGGATGAATATAAATTGCTCGCGAGAGAGGACGAGCAACTTGGCGTAGCCCACCGCTTGTGGGTAACATCAGGCGCATTTAATTCTTACTTTTTTTAAAAAGTTGAGGCATGTGCAGATCGACCTTCGTCGTCTCTCGGTCTGGTCAAGATCGACTCCTCTGAAATCGACCCTCCGTCGTCTCTGATCGGAGTCGACCCTCCTATCAACATCAACCCTCCGTCGCCGCTGAGTTTTGAAACTCGGTGGACCAAGAAAAATCAGAGATCCTAGCCGCTAGACTTTGCTGAGATCAAAGATTCGATCTTGATAGACTCGGGTCGATCATAAAAAATCAACTATCTTAATTAGTTAATTTAATAAACCAACTCCCTTAATTGCTCCTTTTAACTAAAAAAACAAATTTAATTGAAATGGTCAATTTTTTTAAGTTCTTGAGCTTTTAAAATTCATAATAAATATTTCGATGGTCCAAGAATTATACAAAATTTCTTACAAGCTCCTGGAAAAATAATCAGCAACTCTCGCTAAGGAAGCAAAGTCATATTCATAAAGGAATAACAATCAATTTTTAAAGCTTGTATTTACAACAAATTTGTCATCATTACTAGCTAGTCGCATACCAACGAAATTGGTAAATACATGTCGTCTAATTGTTGGTCGGAAATCTTACCAATAAATAAAAAATAAATTAGAATTAATGAATAGTAATAGGATGTGCTATTTTTTGCATCACTGCAGAAAAAATAAGTATTGCTCCTTTTATTCACTGAATAGTGACTGCGGAAGTGCAAGGCAAATGAGAGGTATTCTATATGTGATGATGCTTTTGGGAGGCAAATGCATTTTGAGTTTAAGCCGATTTTAGGATATTGACACTACAAGAAAACAGCACTTAGACCACGGAAACGTAATTGTTCCGTGGTCCAGATGACACTTGGACGACGTAGAAGTCTCCGTCGTCCAAGTACCACCTGGACGACGGAGAATACCATCTCCGTCGTCCAGGTGATCACCTGGACAACGGACCGACACGCCGTGGTCCGAGTAATTAACTTCCACTTAGACGACCACCTCTGTCGTCTAAGTGAAGCATTATATAAGCCCGATGCCAAACTCTCTTCGATTCATTCCATCCGATCCTCAATCTCTTCATTCCATTCGAAGAAGAATTGAAGGAGAAGGGAGAAGGAGAAGGAGAAGGGAGAAGGCCGAGGGAATGATCAGGATAAGGGATCTCCGCTGACTAGCTAGCTAGCTTAATTAACAGATATCGAGAAGGCCAGCAGGTACGCACGCAGTTAAAATTTGCTTAATTAATATATATATATATATATTTAGTGAAAACGTACGTACATACATGCATGGATGTTAGCTATATATACAGATTAAATTACATACGTACGTAATTGATGGATCGATGTAGATCGAGTACGTATAATTAAGCGTAAATTAATGGACTAATATATATATATGTAATATATAATTAATTAATTATAATATTTTGTAGCAGTATGGACAAGAGTTGGATGAAGTTGAAGAATAGATGTGATGTCCGGTATATGGATGGAATTAGCGAATTTGTGAATTTTGCGATAGAACATGGTCAGGGAAAGAAACGTTTCAGGTGTCCGTGTCAGAAATGTCTTAATTGTCAATATGCGGAGGTTAATGTTATGGTGCAACACCTGTACGAAAATGGTATGAGGTGGAGTTACACTACATGGAGTGAGCATGGTGAAGCAGTAGAGTTCAGCGCAGCAGACTTCAGCTCAGGGTACAGTTACCATGGTGCCTCATCCAGCGGCAGTGGTGCCGGACCCCCAGCTTGCAACCCAACTGAAGATTTGGTCCATGATGCGTTTCCGGGATGTAGTCATGGTGGACACCAACACCAAGACGGATGTTACAGTACCACTAATGAGCATGATGGCACATTCCCCGCAGCTAGCTTGGCCACTGACACCAGTGAGATGAAAAAGTACAACCAGATGCTACTTGAAGCGCAGACTCCGGTGTTCCCTGGATGTCGAGAGAATGTGTTGCAATATGTGATGGAGCAAATGAAGATAAAAGTGAAGCACAAAATGTCAGTGAGTGCTTTTGACGAAATTCAGGAGCAAATATGTAAGTTGCTTCCTGATGATCACAATCTTCCTAAATCTCATTATAAGGTTAGAAATATCTTGAGCAGCCTCGGCCTAAAGTACAGGATAATTGACGCATGTCCGAATGATTGTCTGCTATTTTACAAAGAGTATAAAGATTTGGACTATTGTCCCGTATGTGGCCAGTGCAGATTCCAGTTGAATAGGAAGAGTTCGAAAAAGAGAATTCCTGTGAAAGTTGTTCGATATTTTCCCTTGATTCCCAGATTGCAGCGCCTGTACATGTCTCTACACACAGCAGAGGCGATGCGATGGTACGCAGAAAAGCGAACAGATGAAGATGTCCTGCGACACGCCGCGGATGGGGAGGGTTTCAAACATTTCGACAGAGAATTTGGAGACTTTGCTTCAGAGGTTAGAAATGTTAGACTCGGCCTATCTACAGACGGATTCAATCCTTGGGGAAGTAATAGCTCCGCCGTCAGCACTTGGCTAGTTATTCTGATGCCGTACAACTTGCCTCCGTGGATGTGCATGAACAAGGAATTTAATTTCCTTACCGTACTAATTCCAGGTCCTAAATCTCCATCAAAGTGCTTAGATGTCTACCTCAGACCTTTGATCGACGAGCTGAAACTGTTGTGGGAAAATGGAGTCCCAACTTATGACAAATTCACTGACACGATGTTCACGATGAGGGCTGCCGTAATGTGGACGATCAGCGATTTTCCAGCTTATGGGATGTTGGCAGCCTGCAGGACAAAAGGATATAATGGATGCCCTATATGTTTGGACGACGTGAACTCTAGTTGGCACGCAGGGAATGTGTGTTACTTGGGTCACCGTAGATGGCTTCCTCACGACCACCCGTGGCGACAGGAAGAAGCTCATTTCGACGGGACGGTAGAGAACAATCCTAAACCTCGTAGTTGGTCGGGCGAAGAGATTTTAGAGAGGTTGAGCTATTTCGACTTTGGTGTGTTGACCAATGACGCAGATGTAAAGAAATGTAATCCAATTCCTCCACATGATCTGAGCTATTGGGATCACAAGAGTATATTCTTTGAACTCCCTTACTGGTCGAAGTTGAAGCTGAGGAACAACTTGGACGCGATGCACATTGAAAAGAATGTGTGCGACAGCGTGGTAGGAACAATTCTCGGTATTAAGTTCAAGAATAAAGATACTCCCAAAGCGCGCAAAGATTTGGAATCAATGAATCTACGTCGTCCCTTGTGGTTGAGGAGGGATGGAAAAGGAGTGTACAACAAGATGCCAGATGCACCTTACACAGTGAAGCCGACGCTTAGACGTTATGTATTTCACTGGTTTAAGGGCGTTTGTTATCCGGCTACGTATGCAGCTACTATAACTGGAGCAGTGGACGAGGTGCAACACAAGTTTGTTGGTCTAAAGATACATGACTATCACGTTATGTTGCAACGTCTGACTCCAGTGGTAATTCGACCATACTTGCCTCGGGACGTCGTAGAACCAATAGTGGCATTGTGCAGGTGGTGGCAGAGGTTATGCACCAGAGAATTAAAGAAGTCAGATGTGGTGGAATTGCAACAACAAATTTTGCACATCATTTGCAAACTAGAGAGGATTTTTCCCCCTGCTTTCTTTGACATCATGATTCACCTAATGATCCACCTGCCCGAGCAGGTGCTCATTTCTGGTCCGGTCCAGTACACTTGGATGTATCCTCAAGAAAGGTACATACAACTAATTAATTAATTTGTTCCACTGGAGATTATATACTAGCTAGCTATATGTACTTATTCTTATTGTACGTTTGATTTTGTAGACAGCTTAGACAGTATAAGTCATTCGTCAAAAACAGGTCGGCCCCGGATGGCTCCATAGCAGAGACATACCTAATGCATGAGTGTGTTACTTACTACAACAGGTACCTCAAAGATCCACCACCTCCCACTGCCTCCGATCGCAGTGCCCGCATCAATCTTTCTGTCGTCACCAATGTCGTCCGACCGTTTAGAGGAGTATTAAAGGAATCGTTAACACGGGAAGAACTTATTAAGGCACATTGGGTAGTGTTGCGAGACTGTGACGAAGTTGAGCCGTACATGATGTCATACAGGGAGAGGCTTCAGGCGTTAAATCAAAACAAGAGTTCGGCGTGGATTGAGAAAATGGTTAAGAAGAAGTTTCTCGATTATTTCTTCCAATGGGTACGTACGTACGTCTCAGTATTTAGTAATTTATATACATATCAATCATGTTTGTAGAAAGTAAACCCTTATATTTGCCCATTTTCACAGATGATTGATCTGCAAAAATCTGAAAATCACGGGGGGTGGTGGTCATGGCCAAAGCACTTACTAGCAAGGAAGCCGGTTAAACACTATATTTATCCCGGATGTGTTGTGAACGGTGTAAAGTTCCATTCATTGGCCCGAGACGAAGGAAGAAGAACACAAAACAGTGGGGTAGTGGTTGGGAAAGACAATGATCTATATTACGGGGCTATTGTATATGTGGTTCAGCTATGTTACGGGAATGATGTCAACGTTTTCCTATTCAAGTGCAGATGGTTCAAGCGTACAAAGGAAGACCTGGGACTATTATCAGTCGATACAAACTCTAGCTGGTATGAGGATGAGCATTTCGCTCTCGCCACCTTAGTTCGGCAGGTGTTCTATCTTGACGATTCGAAAGCCGGTGAAGGGTGGAAAATAGTGAACCATATCTCTCATCGAGGAATATGGAATACAGACACAATTGAAGGGACACCAGCGACGACTGAAGATGCTGCTGAACCGGAAAGAGACATTCCTGCCTATCAAGAGCCTAATATTTCTGTCATCCGCTCCGATATAATGGACCTGGTTCAAGATGGTGAACGGTTACCCATGCCTGATGGTTGTACAGATCTAACTGAAGATGAGATTATCGATGAGATAGATGAAGAAGACGAGCAGGAAGAGGATGTGGAGGAGGACTCAGGTTATTCGTCGGACGATGTTGAGTACGATGACGAGGATGAGCCGTCCTCTAACGGGGATGAGGACGATGACGATTATGACGAAGAGTACGGTCATACGACGAGGATTATTAATTGGTAATTAATTTATGTAATTATTGTAATATATGATCGATGCATCATCGATAAATAATTGCAGGTTGTCGCCTTTGGGTGTTTTGGCTATCTCCCTAAATCCTCGATCCTAAATCTAGCAAATCGGATCGATCGATCATTTTTTTAATTTTTTTTTCAATGAATATTTAATTGAACGAACACACAAATGACCCTGGACGACCTAAACCCTAAACCCTAAGGCCCTAACCCCTGAATTCAGGGTTTTTACACCTGGACGACGGAGATGGTAATTCTCCATCGTAAAATTACACACTAGGACGACGGAGATGGTAATTTTCCGTCGTCCAAGTTCACAAACCCTAAACCCTAAACAGTAAGGCCCTAACGCCTGAATTCAGGGTCTATACACCTGGACGACGGAGAACGTCATTCTCCGTCGTCCAGGTTAGAACCTGGACGACGGAAACTCTAATATCCGTCGTCCAGGTGCAGATATCGTCATTTTTTCTAAGACAATGACCATCTAGACCTTCTTCCAATGTATATTCTTTTCGTCAAGACTTTAGAGTAAACAATTCTTGGTGTGTGAGCTTCGAAGGTTCGAAAATCGGAGTTGCGAAATGCCTTGTATCCACGTTTCCGGTTGACTGTGCCGATCAAACCCTTCCCGAACTTATTATTTTATGGTCCTTTGAAGACAATTATATATTATGTTACGACGAACATATCCAACGGTTGTTTTGTCCAAATTCAATTTCGTTAATACTCTGTTGCAAATGAGCCTCTACAAGAAGAACACTTAAGTCGTAAGGATTAGTCGATACTTAACAACTTTCAAAACGAAAAATTATTCGTCGGTTCAAATTTAACTGTTCATATATACGATGCATTCATCGATATTGGACGACTATTTCACTCCAATGACATATCGCTAAATTCCTAGCGAATTAATTTTAAATTTTTTTTAACGTAAATTTCACCTGGACGACGGATCTTGTCATTATCCGTCGTCCAGGTTAACACCAGGACGACGGAGAATGACAAGATCCGTCGTCCAGGTTCAATTTACCATGGCGGTTCGATTTTTTTTAATTTTTTTTTCAATGAATATTTCACTTGGACGACGGAGATATCGTTCTCCGTCGTCCAGGTGTTCACCTGGACGACGGAGAACGTCATTCTCTGTCGTCCAAGTCGAAAATCATGGCGGTTCGATTTACCGCCTCAATTTTCAGCGCCGCTTGAATTTCCACTTAGACGACGGAGAATTAATTCTCCGTCGTCTAAGTCCAAATTTATGGCGGGTGAAACGTCCCGCCCATTAATTACGCGCCGCTTCAAAAAATTTTAACCTTTCACTTAGACGACGGAAAACACTGTATACGTCGTCCAAGTGCACTTAGACGACGGAAATTAGTGCTCTGTCGTCTAAGTGAAAGCCTATAAATAGGCAGTGGCTCATCTTCTTTTCCTCATCCCATACATTCTCCTCTCCTCTCTCTCTCTCTCTCTCTCTCGCTCCGGCGATCCTCCTCCGGCGACGCTCTGACGACCAACTTTCCGGCGTGGTTCCCCCTCTCCGACGAGTCTACTCTTCCGATATTCCAGCGAAATTCCGACGAGGTAATAATTTTATTTTTTAACTCTTTAACAATTTTTTTATTTAATTAATTATTTAATTTCTAAATACTTTTAATTTATTAGTTTTAAATAATAAATATTTGTAATTATAATAATTATTTTGTTGTTATTATTATTATTTAGTAATCATTATTGGTTGTTAATTATTTGGTAATGAATAATTATTAGTTAAAATTAAATAATAGTAATAATAATAATTGTTAATAATAATTGATTATATTGGTAAATGAATAATTATTATTAAATGCATGATAAATAAGAATTAATTGATAATTACGTGTATTTTGTAGTAAATTGCATGGTAGTACGTCTTCGATTTAAATTTAGTACATAGGCTTGGTTTATTAAGTCGCACTCTTTGGAATAGATGACGCCTCTTTTCCTACCTTATCTCCTTAACCCCTCGTGATGTGTGGATTTCATCACCGCACACCATAACCTAAGTGAAGTTATGGGCACAAGGTTGAGGGCGGAGTTTGCAAAGGACTTGAGGGAGTGTAAATTTTCAAAAAATTGGCCGAATGTCAGACATGGTGTCTAGAAACGGGTTATGACTGGTGACAGGATTTGGACTAAGAAAGACTTTTGTCGAAATTAGTCCTGCCTCTCGTGTTATCTCTATCTCTAACTGGCTATGTTTTTCGATTTAACCAAGGCTGATTAATTGAAAATTTACACTTTATCGCGCGGGTCGCACGTCCATTGAACGACCGAAAAAGCCAAGCTAGTGTACTCTATTTAAATCTTAACCGTACTTAATTAGCGTAAATTTTGCACTTGTAATTATTATGGTAAATTCGTATTTTAACAACGTACTCCTAGGTTGAAATGGCTCCATCCGGCAAGAAGAAAGCGCAACAGGAGGCAGAAGATGCCATGCTCCAAATGTTGGCGGACCAAGTCGGTTGGGAATTACCGGAGGGCAAAGACGCCCTCAATCCGGACCCTTCATCTGGTCCGTTCGTAGCGCCCTCTGGGGAAATTCCCGCTCCCCCATTCATCTCGAGCGGTGATGACGTCGACCCCTTCCAATCTCCGACGCCCGGTACCCATTCAACGGGAAGTACTCAGGCGTCCTTGACCGCCGAATCAATCATGTACAGCGCTCGCCGTAGGCAAAGGAGGGCCCCCACTGACCCGGAACCAAAAAAGACTCGGGGTCTCGTTAAAGGGGGCAAAGCAGAGCGTATTTGCAAGGCGACCGGGAAAAAGATCGACTTGCCCTACGAAAAATTCACTGGTGGCCCTCCCACAGCTCAGCTAGCAAGTCTCTCGGCGCATAGCATATGGTCAATCGTCCGTAACCGGGTTCGTCTCACTGCCCCTACTTGGAAGGAGGCGCCGGATCATGAGAAGGCGAAAGTCTTTAAAGATCTTTCGGTACGTAATACGTCCAATTTAGTTATTATATAATATTGTTAATATTAGTTAAAATTTCATAATATATACGATTATAATTTTCTATTTATTTTTGATAGGAACAATTTGCGGTGGATCCGACACTGGCCATGTTGAGGCATATCAACCAAACCGCCAACTCCATCTACAAAGATTGGAAGTACAGGCTCCATCGGTACTTCCAAACTTACGGTCCCTCGCCTCCCCCCGTTGAGCTGCGTGGGGATAGAGAAGATGAGTGGGAGTGGTTGTGTAACCACTTTGCCGATGACTCCTTTAAGGTGTTAATTTACTTTTTTTATTTAAATTAAGATAATTGAATTATTTAAATTTTAGTTATTAATTTTTTAATGATTTAATTATGTTGTGTAACAGAAATTCTCAGGTGTCAACAAAGCCAACCGGGGGAAGAAGGAGAAACACTATACTACCGGCGCTAAGCAGTTCATTCAAATTGCCAAGGAGCACAAGGATAAGGGCTCCAAACACCCTTATCTTGATGCAAGCATAAGCGCGTACGTAACGCCTGGGCTCGATAATGAAGCGAGTCAATGCGGCGTAAGTGATATATATATATATGTGCTTTTAATTATAGTAATTATTATTTAAATATTATTTCATTATAATAAATTAATTATTCTTTTGTAGGCAAGGGTGATAGAGCGTGCGCATGAAGAGTTGGCTAACACTCAGCTTGCGTTCCCAGATGTGCCGCCGGAAGACCTGCCACCTCTATCCTTAGAGAACCAAATTGCAATCTCGGATGAGATCTACGGTCGTAGAGCTGGCAAGGAGGTTAGGCACTTTGGGCCTAGGGTGGTACGAGATTTGTCGACGACCTCCGGCTCATCATCTACGGGAGGTTCGGGGCAGCGGAGAAGGAGTCAGGCTGCGGCCGTCGAAGCAGCCATTCAAGAGGCTCGACTGGCACGAGAGGAGAATGAGTCAATGCGGCAAAGACTTGACGAACACCAAGCACAAATAGCCCAACTGATCGCCCTCATGCAACAAAATCGAGAAGTATGTCAACCTCCTCCGAACCCACACCCCGACGACAACGACCCGGCTGGAGGCGGAGGACTCGGCGGCGCATCTGCTCCTCTAGTGTATTAGCTAGCTAGTTAATTATCGCGTTTCTTTATTTCCGAGTTCCGAACAATATTATATAATTTTTATGGGTTTTTAATTTGGATGTGTATGTACAAATTAATTAATTATTTAATACATTAATTAATATTAAAAATTTAGTTTATTTAATTAATTTAGACTATTTTTCATTATTTAAATTAAATTAATAATATTTATTTACAATTTAATTTTTTTTTAAAATTAAATAGGCACTTGGACGACGGAGATTATATTCTCCGTCGTCCAGGTACCCAAACCCTAAACCCTAAACCCCAACCCCTAACCCCTAAACCCTGCCATTCTCCGTGGCCCATGTGTTCACCTGAACGACGGAGAATTAGTTTTCCGTCGTCCAGGTGAACACTTGGGCCATGGAGATTGTTAACTTCTCCGTGGCCCATGTATGCACCTGGACGACGGAGAACTAATTCTCCGTCATCCAGGTGCTTGGACAACAGCACTTGGAGCACGAACCTTGGACGACGGAGATTCCGTCGTCTAAGTACTTAGACGACGGAAAACTGCACCTAGACGACGGAAATGGTCCGTGGTCTAGGTGCAGTTTTCTTGTAGTGTGAGAAATTGAGCATTTGGGATTGGTCAAAGTGATTAAGGCAGCGTGTCTCCTCACTCATCACTCAAAGTTCAAATCCTCTTGGCCCCAGCCTACTAATGTTATAATTTTACCCGTAAACATGAAACATATAGCCTCTTCGTTGCATTTTGAAGTTGGAAACTTTTTAACCATGGTTCAATCATCATAGATGTTATCGGTGACCGTGAAGAATGAGACGTTATAACAATACCACCCTATTACATGAGAAAAAATTTCACCAAACTGTCAAAGGGATGTGTTGGTTTGACGGGCCAATTAGACAAAGACACGTGTTAGCCACTTATAATTGTAACCTTGTGCTTAACGTCCATTAACACTCTTATATTCTCTCTTTCTTGAACTTTATGTCTTTTATCTTTTCATCTGGCATCCCAAACCCATACAAAAATGAAGGTTTATGTTTCATGGTAGAAAATTTATTGAATTTGAAGATTTTAAGATACATTTTCTGGTTGTTTAAGAGGTTTATCAGTATACCCCTACACGAATATCAACTCTAAACTTTGAGATTGGAGGCCAGCAAGCCTTTTAGCAATTCACCCTTATCCCATACACGAATATCAACTCTAAACTTGGAGATTGATGGCACCAAAATTCAAACACACCCATAAAATCTCAAATGACATTGGAAATGCTTTTGAATTAAAATTAATGGCTATAGTGGAGTAAAGGCTTCCCTCCGTGAACAGATGAGCACAGGCTTCCAATTCACTCAGCAAAAGAATATAATTATAGTAAAGACCTAATTATAGACTCTGCATATATTCGATAGACAATTGACAATGTGATTTTGGTTTTGTGTTTATTCAACAAAGAGAAGATGCGATGAAGAACAAATACCAATTTTTCACCCACATTTAGATCAACCCAGAAATGTCAAATCTCAACAATTCTCTTCCTTGTCTTAATTCTCTCTTTTCGATATAAGCCTGAAACTGACAATTTTGATCAAATTAATAATTCGCGAACAGAGCGTAAAACATTGACGTTATACTAATATTTGTTTAAGAGTTTAACAGATCATATTGCTAACTTGGAATAGATGTTATTGTCTAATTGCCTGGTCAAACCAACACATCTCTTTGACAGTTTGAGGGAAAAATTTCTCCTCTTACATTACAGTTTTTGGTTGAAAACTTTTGTATAATGCATGGTTTGGCCGTTTGGGTTTACACACAAATAAGTGAAAATAAGTGGGTCCTGTTTTTTTTCACCAAACGGGTCCTACTTGTACCCAACTGTGGGTAAAACTTACCTGGTTTAGGCCGAACGAGGTTTTTTTTTCTTTTTTTCTGCTAAGCAGAGTTCAGGCTGAACGAGTTGCACCTCGGATGAGTTGATGATACTTTCAACCTTTGATACATCGTCGAGAAGAAGAGTAGCTAAAGCTGTCTCACCATTTTCTCTTGATGCAAATTGAGCATCCTCACCCTCGTGATTAAGGGTAAAATTCGGGCAGTATAATTCGATTTTTGATTAAAATTAAATCGTAATATATTTTTGGTTTATTTTTTTATATTTTAAAATAAAATTTGTGACTATTTAGTTCGATTTGGTTCAGAGATTTTTTCGATTTTTTTACATAAAAGTAAAAATAATTTTTTTAAAATAACTAAATAAAAAATTCCCTGTGAAACACTATTTTTTTAATCGCCTAACATTTTGATTCGTCTTTATAAGAGAATTTGACAAGAATTGTGCATAAAGAAATTAGGATTTTAGGAGTTTAAGATTTTTATTTTGTATATATTTATATGATTTATTCCAAAATATCCAAAAAATGTCTTTTTTTGCGTACTTCAATTTTTCGGTTCGGTTTGATTTTTATAAATAAAAAACCGAAACTAAACCAAATGTTTCGTTTTTTTTCAATTTGGTTTGTATCGGGTTTCATTTTTTTCGATTTCAGCTTAGATTTTTTTTTGTTTTCAGTTACAATGCCCCACCCCTACTCGTGATAAACATTGATTCTCTCGAAAGCAAGCATTGTACTATTGTGTTTGAGTAGTTCTGGACTACAACATGATTAGTAACGAGTCCATTGGTGTTAATGAGGTGTACGTTGTTTGGTTTAAAAAAGGCTTTAGATATTAACTAATTGACAAATGAAGTTCTAAATTACTGTATAAGAATTCTTCCAATGAGGACCCTTATAATAAGAATTTGATGAGTACATTTCATAAAAATGTCGTAAGAGTCATTTTTCGATAACATTTTTACAAAGTTAACTGTTAGATGTTTAGATATTGATAAGTATATTATTTTTACAAATTTTTATCCAAATTGAAAATCGTTAAGGTATCGAACAAGATCAAATCAATGGACGAGCCAAAACTATCAAAAATACACCGTTATATTCATAAGTGATAAATTTTGATTATAAATTACTTAACGATTTTTAATTTTTGTGAAATATTGTATGAGTGATCTACTCATCATTATCTATCTAATCAACAGTAAATTTATCAAAATATAAAAACAAATAAATTTAATAAAAATATACTTATCAAGTTCTCATTATAAAGATGCCCAATAAAGAATATTCAGTTACTCTATTCTTAAGAACTCAAGTTTAAATAAAAAAATGTGATTGACAATATGAGATGTCATAAATCATGAGATGCTCAAAATCAGAGGACGAGTGCAGAAAATTCATATAAATCAAATGGCAAGTATATGTACTATATATTTATTTTTTTGAGATGAATATATGGACTATATGGTACTTTGCTAGCTTGCAACACCTGGACATAGTGACGCGATATTTTGTCACCGATTTTAAAATGTTTGACTCTGGAGAGATAGTGGGTCATCATATTGTCCACGCGAAACATCGCGGAAGGGACTCAAGAGTTGGTTTTAGTATCGACGTGCCACTTTCAACCATGCCCACTCGCAGTACTCTCACTCGCTTAAACATGGAAAATTTTCCATATTTTAGGTTTTCGGTAATTACTGATAACTACTAACTATTTCATTAGGAAGACTTGCTCTAAAATTAACTTATATTAAGAAAATTTTATTATTGTTACGCAAGAAAGTAGAATAGACAGAAAGTAGTTACTTTTCTTATTGATAGAATACCTTAAATATAGATTGATACAATCTGTTATAATAACTATCCTAAAATAACAAGGATTCTTTGTATCTATCTAATTAATATCCGTATCTAACTAGGATAAGACACACACCGTAATTAATGGAGAATAAATCTTCTTAAACACTTCCCCTTGTGTCGATAACCATAAGAATGATGCATGACTTGTTGTCTCATTAAAAACCTCGTCAAGCAAACAAAAACCTTATGGGTGAAACAAAAACTTGATCTAAGGGAAAAAAAGTACAACGCACCAACTACTAAAGTTACTACATGTGATGCAGACTCCTCCTGATGTCTACAGAAATGGAACTCCCTCTGACTATAAACTTAGTCTAGGAGTTCAGATAATCTTCGCATACTAATGTCTCTCACATGTTTCACAAAAGTAGATTTAGGAAGTGACTTGGTAAACAAGTCCATAACATTATCAACAGAACCAATCTAGTTCACTTGGATATTCAACAGTTGTTGTTGTTGCTGATTAAAGAAGAACTTCGGCGATATATATTTTGTATTGTCACCCTAATGAAACCCAACTTCATCTATTCAATGTATCGAGCATTGTCCTCAAAGATGCAAGTGGGATCAGTATCAGTAGATTTCAATATACTAGAGCCTCGAATATGACCTATGATTGATCTAAGCTAAACACATTCTCTAAATTCTTCATGCAAAGCAATTATCTCAGAATGATTCGAGGAAGTAGCAACAAGGATTTGCTTTATTGATATCTAAGAGATCGCCATGTTTCCCATAGTGAAAACATAACCAGTCTGTGAACGACCTTTGTGTAGGTCAGACAGGTACCCAGCATCAGCAAATCCAACCAACACATCAACCGGTGTCTTGGAATAGGTGATAGCATGAAAACTGTTCGAAGCAGGACCATTTTTTGACGGGTCGAGAGAATCCCTCGATGGGTCGAGGGAATCACTATAGTCGAATCTAGGGTGCAGATTTCGATGGGTCGAGGGAAATCCTAGACGGGTCGAAATCCCCATAATGCGTTACAACTTTCTCTTTTTTGAGAATTTCATGCTTTTTTCTGTATTCTTTGTAAGGGAAGAATAAGCACATGTCAATGGAACCTTTCAAGTACCTGAAGATTGTTTCACTCCGTTTCAATGACGTTGCGTAGGTGCAGAGATAAATCTTGCCAACAAGTTCACTGAGAATGCAATATCTAGACGTGTGCACTGAGCTAAATATAAAAAACTCCAATGACACTAAGATATGGAATTTCAGCTCCCAAGATCTCCTCATTGTCATCTAACGGACGAAACAGATCTTTCTTGGGGTCCAGACTATGAATAACCATTGATGTGCTAACAGGGTGTGCTTTGTCCATGTTAAATCACTGGAGCATCTTTTGGACATAAGCAGACTAGTGAATACGAATTCCACTAATTCGATGTTCTAGCTCTAATCCAAGACAAAATCCAGTCCTACCAAGGTCTTGCATCTCAAATTCAGATTTCAAATAGCAAACAGTCTCACTGATCTCTTTAAGAGCTCCGATGATATTCATATCATCAACATAGACATCTACTATAGCAAATCCTGATCTTGTTCTTTTAATGAACACGTAAAGACATAAGTCATAATTCGTGTATCCCCCAATCAAGTAGTCACTAAGATGTGTATACCACATACTATCGGATTGCTTCAATCCATATAGTGAACGTCTCAATTTGATAACATGAGCACTACATGATTTAGAGTTACTTGATTTGGGTATAACAATGTCATCTGACACTCTCATGTATATCTCTGAATCAAGATTCCCATAGAGATATGCAGTAACCACATCCCTCAACTGCATACTAAGCTTTTTGGACACTACCAAGCTTATCAGGTAGCGAAAGGTGATGATGTCCATAGCTGGAGAATACGTCTCCTCATAATCAATTCCAGGACGCTGAGAGAAATCCTGCACTACAAGCCTAGCTTTATAACGCAAGATCTCATTCTTCTCATTACGCTTCTGAACAAAGACCCATTTATGTCCAACTGGCTTAACATTCAGTGGGCATACCACAACCGGACCGAAAACTTGCCTTTTATTCAGAAAGTCTAGTTCAGCCTGGATTGCTTCATTCCATTTTGGCCAATGTGCTCTACGTTGACATTCATCAACTAAACGGGGTTCCACTTCATCGTCATCAATAATCTCCTGAGCGAGGAAATAAGCAAACATATCATCAACTAACATAGAAGATTTATCTATAAAAACGTGCGCATCATTTGTTCGAAGTGAGATTTCTGGGTTCTCTGATATCACAAAAGGTTCTTGAGCGTCCCCTAGAGATGCTAATTGTGATTCAAGGACATAATAATAATCAGAGACAATCTTATGTGAAGGATTCACAATGTTGATGATAAGTGGATCTTTTGGTGCCTTGATGGTCTGCCTTTTAACCGACGGCTCATCTATAAATTTTCTTGGTCTCCCCCTCTTTTTGGTGGGAGCCGAGGTCGAAGCAACACTATCCACATGAGCAGGAGGAACGCCTCATTGCTCAGTATTGTTATTAACGAATCCCTTTATCGAGATTTTCAATCTTGCAGAAACATTAGCAGCAGATATATCTGATCTCGTCAATTTAGCAATATCAACAAATGAATCAGGCATGGAGTCTGCCACTTGCTGAAGATTGAGTATCCTATGCACTTTTATCTCGCTCTGAGATGTACGTAAATCATGATGAGACACAGTGGGATCAAACCACGTCAATTCCTGACGTTGAACTGGAATATAACTATTCCTATCTCCCCCCTAACAGCGGGAAATATGTCTCATCATATTAAAAATATGTAAATCTAGCAGTAAAGAGATCTCCTGTCAAAGGTTCAAGATAGTGGATTATCTTGGGTGATTCAAAACCAACATAAATGCCCAATTTTCGTTGAGGACCCATCTTAGTACGCTGTGGAGGCGCAATAGACATATAGACCGCGTAACCAAAAATGCGTAAATGTGAAATATCATGCTTATATCCAGTTACCAATTGGTACGCACTAAATGGTTGATGTACAACAAGTCTAAAATGAAGAAGCATTGCTGTGTGTAACACTGCATAACCCCAAGCAGAGACTGGTAAATTTTTATGCATTACCAAAGCTCTATACATAAGTTGTAACCGCTTGATATGAGCATCTGATAAACCATTATGAGAATGAACATGGGGAACTGTATGTTCAACATCAATCTCAAGAGACATGCAGTAATCATCAAAAGACTTTGACGTAAACTCTCCTGCATTATCTAATCTAATAGACTAGATTGGATGGTCCGGCTGGTGAGCCCGAAACTTAATGATTTAAGATAGGAGTTTTGCAAACACAGCATTCCTTGTGAACAACAAAGCAACGTGTGACCATCGCGTTGGTGCGTCTATCAAAACCATGAAATATTTAAATTGCTCACATTCAGGTTGGATAGGTCTACAAATATCACATTGGATCCTTTGTAAGAATGGAATATTTTCATTATTATCAACAACAAAAGAAGGACGAGCCGTCAACTTTGCTATAGAACAAGCTTTGCAAAACGAGTGATGCGCATCAGAGATGGCAACATAAGAATCTGGTGGGATAACGTACAATGTCTCAACAGTATGTTGTTGGGAATGTGCTATACTTGTCATGGAGACCAAGTTAGGATTGAGATGGGTAGTCTCATCCTCACCATCTAAACCGATGGAAATAGGTAATCCCACATGTTTCTTGGCTCTAAAGAACGGATGACCATGAGTATTTTTCAAGATTTTGATCATCATATCACGACTTGAGTGTCCTAGTTGTACATGCCAAAACTTATATGAATCAGAATCACACATATTAGTATGAGTCACGGCATTGGATTCAATAATCCGAACCGTGGTTAAGTACAAACCACTATGAATTACTGAAAACTTCTCTAGAATGCTCTTGCAGCCACAATCAAAGAGGTTATACATAAAAATTCTTTTTCATTCTCACAATAGGTTTCCAAGTGAAATCTGTTGGCACGAGTATCCTTAAAACTTAGCAAGTTTCGATTGACTTTTGGCGCATATAAGGTATCAGTGATATATAATTTTGTACCATGGGGCAGTAGAAACTCTACATTACCACGCCCCTGAACAACGGGCGTTGCACCAATCATGGTTGTCACTGAGGATTTGTTTGGAAAAAGATCCACAAACAGTTGCTTATCCCGCATAATGGTATGAGTAGTACCACTATCTGCTAGACACTCAATTTTGCCTTGAGACATTTAGAAATCAATTTAAACAAGTAAGTCTTTGTAGCAAAGACAAGGCATACACTTCAAGTATACACTTAAAGATTTGAGAAGGGTGTGTCCCTTGTTGAGTGCTGATATGACATGGCATAAACCGATGTAATAACAAAATCATAAGCTAATGAAACAGATGAAAAAATCATCTAAATACATCACATCTGGGTTGTATTTTCGAAGGGTCGAAGAAAGGCCTCGACGGATCAAAAATAAACCCAAAATAAGTTGTAATTTCCGATACCAGAAAATCGACCGGTCGAGAAAATTTTCGACAGGTCGAATTTGGACCACTTTCTGGACAGAAGCATGGCTTCGACAGGTCAAAAATTGTGTAGTGTAATTTTTCAATGGGTCAAATTTGAACCAATTTTGGGACAGAATCATGGCTTCGACGAATCGAAAATTGTATAGTGCAATTTTTCGACGGGTCGAATTTGCTCTGTGAACTGCTTCAAGTTGTTTTTCAATGTTTTTTTTATTTTTCAAAATGATATCTTGGCTTGCTTTTGCCATATATATGTAAACATAGAACCATACATAAGAATCGTATGAAATAGAACGTTCTCAAATACTTTCATGTACCGAAAATAGAGAAATATTCATTGCTCGCCAACAAAAATTACATCATAGATGTGTTTCTTATTCATAAAACAAAAATAAGTGTCTTTAAAAGTTCTTGACCGAAAAGTAAGCCAAAAACGAAACTAAAACTTGAAAGAATACAAAGACAACTGCTTTTTACTTAGACTTAATCGAAATTCGGGGTCACAAGTACTTTCCCCTTGTCATCTACTAGAACTAGGTTGGTGTCAACTTCCATCTCATAATCTCCAGTGTAATTCGACTCTTAAGCCAAATATTATTTGTGCTTCTTGTAGATATTCTAGATTTCTCTACTAGCATGACATTGTTTGTGCATATGTCTAGTAGAGCCACACTTGAAATAACCAAGCTTGCTAGATCGTTGATACCGTTGACCATCAAGAATCGAACAAGACTGGTTCTTTTGAGAATGGGAGTTCTGATCTCCATGCCAAGTCATATTTTGACTGGGGCCTTGGCCACGGCCATGCCCTCCTCTTCCCCCACGTGGAGCATGTCCACCAAGATTATAAGGTTCTGAACGAGCAACATTCTTATCTTTTCGACCATTTCCTCCCGTATTATAACTCTCAGACTTTTTAGTACCAGCCAGTCTTCAGTTATTAGTCAAGATGATCTCATGATGCTTTTCTTTAGTGGCAAGACTGTTAATGAGATCACTGAATTTGGTAATCCTTCCTTACTCGTACTCAATTCGGCACTGATGAGCTAGAAGACTCATTGATGTAGGGAAGGTTTGTAACGCCTTCTCAATCATGTCTTCCTCAGATTTTTCGAACCGCAATAGCTTAATTCAGACTACAGATCAAGCATAGCTTGGTTAAAAGTGTTGATCTTTGGAAAATCCACCATTTTGGTGTTGTTCCATTTCGTAGTCAACTCAGGAAGTTGTGCATTATGGACATTATTGAACCTCTTTTTTAGAACATCCCACAAAACCATGAAATATGTCTTGTTCAAATAAGGCTTCTTCATAGATGGGTGAATATAATGCCTCAGAAACATGAGGGCTTGAGCTTTTGTCTCTTCATTAGGTGGGAGAAGGTTTGTTCCAAGCCCAGTGGGTTTGATGGTGTTGGTAAGTCTTTTTTCGATGAATGTATTCTCTACATCAGATACCCAACGATGGTACTCCTTCCCTTCAAGGTCAAGGATCTCGAATTTCAGTCTTCCAGGCTCATTCGAACTCATCTACAAAACACACAGAGATGTTTTATTAGAAATGATCGAGTACTACGATCACAAAACTTTCAAGTTTAATTGAATAAAAACGTTATCCATGATGCATGGTTATAAAATCGATTATAAAACGGTGGTAAAAACCACACCCAGCGACCGTGACACAACAGTCACATAGAATCGATTTCCTTTTTCTTTTCTTTTCCAAACCGTGACTCCTCCAGGACCATCACGTATACTCTATGAATATATGTCTATAGGAGCTAGAGTATAAACATGTAATACAACTCATATTACAAGATCAATAGTCCTATATCTAGGGTTTTACTACAAGTAAGTTTGGCCTAGATTTATCAATAGACGGTTTAGAAAATGTTTACCTGAACAGGTATTGTGCTCGGTATGATCGGTAAACTTGATGAAGAAGAAGTTCTTCTGAAACGATTCCTTGGAAGTCGTGCAATCTTGTCAACTTATGAAACTTTGTGGGATTCATTGAAGAAGGAAGGAGGCCGGTAGTGGAACTTGGCTGCTGGGGGTGATCGACAGCGGTGGTGGTCGGTGGCGGCGGTGGTGATACTTTTTCTAAGTTTTATGATTTTTTTTATCAACTCTGGGAGTCGTGCTGATAACGTGTTGTAGGAGAAAGTAGAATAGACAAAAAGTAGTTACTCTTCTTATTGATAGAATGCCTTAAATTTAAGACGATACAATCTATTATAATAACAATCCCAACATAATAGGAATTCTCTGTATCTATATAATTAATATCCGTATCTAACTAGGACAAGACACACACCGAGATTAATGGAGAATAAATCTCCTTAAACAATTACAAAAATAATTATTTATGATGATCGATTTACATGTCTCTTTTGATTACAACGATAGGAGACCGGGAGAGATTTGAACTTAAATTGGGAACATAGTAGCTAATTAAGGCCATCTCCAATTGGGAACATATTTTGCCCTTTAAATATATTATTTTAATGAATAGTAAAAACTATATTTTGTACAATCTTTAACCCGTACGACTATAATTTTAATTTTTATATTATTTTATTAATTCAAACTTTTAAACATATATATATATATTCATTCAAACCTATATTTACTTAAAATAAATCACAATATAAATATATATTCATTTAAACCTATATTTACTCAAACCTATATATGTTGAAAAGTTGTTGAAAATATTACCGTTGATCTGCATACTAATGTTTTAATTTTTTTTTATTTATTATATTCATCAATGATTTATTTAAAACTTAAATTATTATTAATATTTTAAAATATTACATTATTTGTATTTATTTACTATATTACCGTTGCATATATTATATTTACTGATTTTTTTAAAAAAATATTTCAAATATTTTTAAAGTATTACACATGATAAATTTATTATTTTGATTATATTATTTTACAAAAATATTTTGATTATTATTGGAGTACGTTTAAAAATTAAAATAAATTGACTAATTAAATAATGACACCATAACGTTTAAATTGACATGAACACTAATTAAAATTAATATTAATCATTAGAAACATCAATTTTTTAGTGTTTAAGTATAATTGTAGTCCCCACAAAAATATAACACAGGGCTATGCCAATGACCATATATACCCCAGTCTTTGGGCCGATTAGGCTACATTTAGTATTTTTAGTATAGCCTTGCTTTGGGTTGGAGATGACTTTTTACTGATTTTGGGGCTATATCAAGCCCTTGGCCCTGAACATTAGATGGCCTAACTGCCTTAATCCCTTGACCAATACCTAATGCTCAATTTACATTCGATGATTTCTATCTCGGCAACGAGCAGTCGAGCACACATTCGGGTGCATGCGTGAAGCAGACTATCCCCCTGTGATCGTGACTGTTCAACATGCGCGCCCCTAAACTCTGAACTCTAAAAGACCCCGGGTAGACCACCGTCACTTCCCCAAATTCGATGATGACGTCATATATAATTGGGCCTGATGATAACGCTAAACTACGTATCAAGTTAACACTCAATAGCAAATCTAATGCATACAATTTAAAACCCTATAGAAGTCGTACATTTAACCAAGTAGAGATCGTTCTAACCAGGGATTGAAGGGTGCATGCAATAATTGTGTAAAGAGGGGGGTTATAAAATTTGATTTTAATTTCCTAATTTACTATCTAAAAACGTCACAAACATAGCAAAAAAAACCCTGGGATCCTAACATACATCAACTCATAGACAAGCAAACACACACAAAAAAATGTTTAAACTCTAAGCCACGTTTGAAACAAAAATAAAGACCTAATTACTATTTACAAGTGATCATCTCATCTCTTCTTTTAGACTAATTACAAATTAAACACATAACGATAATAAACGAAATTCTATTGTTTAAATCTAAGACGCACATGCAAATTATTTTTCCTAAGTACTCGGGATCGCCCTAATACTCTAATCAATAACTCTAAGATTGGATACACTGAAGATTCTAGACTCAAAGAATTAAATTCACATAAACACATTCATTGGAAACAAACAAAGAACAAATGGAAGACTATTGAAAATAATATAATTTATAAAACCAAGTTTCACACCAAATTCAATACAAAAACATAAAACCAAAACCACATAAGAACTACGGAGTAAAGAGGTCATGTTGCACTTTTGAATTGTCGGGATTGCCCTAAATTCAAGGAGAGTAAGGACTTCTTGGATGGAGGATGATACTTGAGAGCCGGCGCGAATCAAGTGCGATTTGGTGGAGGGAAAATAATTATTTGGTTGGTGGTGCTCAAGTGTTTCGGGAGAGAGTATGGAGTTATTTTGGCACCCTAACTTTGGAGAATGAGATATATTTACAATTAGGGTTGAGCCTTTGCTTATATAGGCATTACAAATTGGTTTTCCTCTCCAAAATATGTTTTCCTTACTTTACCCGGGTAAACTTGGCAGTTTGTAAAGAATCGCACTTTCCTGGAAAACCTGAGATGCTTCTAGTCATCTTTCAAAGTTGGCAATTCTACATAGACTATGACGACCCGGAACAGAATCAGTAAAGTAATCAGCTTAATTCACGAGTTAGCGCGTAATTACTGTTTTCCGATAATTGATCGATTTGCCGGTTTTAATCACGACTTAATTATCGGCCGAGAATTTGAGTTGATTTTCTTCTCGAGAGTTGTTGCACACGTGATTTTGAGTTCGTGGGCGATTCCGGACAATTATTTCGACGACCGAGGAATATAATATGAATATTTAAAGTTTCAGAATTTCGTCGAGTTTATCCGTTCGAATCGAGTTTATCTGAATCGTAATGGTTATCCATTTTGGACCGTTGATCGCCCCGAGACGCGAGTATAAATATCAGAAATAGTCGAAAATTGTCGAAAAACACTGTTCAGGAAGTTTGACCGGCGTTGACCGAGTTTGGAGGCGTTGACCAAGTTGACCCGTGGAGAAAATCGGACCGTTTGGATTCCTCCGGTGAACTGGCTGATTCCGGCCGTTTCAGGCCATGACATTGGAAGGTAAAATGTTCTCCTCGTGATTCTAAGCAGTTTAGAACTTGGAATTTCTTGATTTGGTTGAGAATTGAGGGAGAAATGTTGAGTTGAAATTCAAGATTTTTCCGGCCGGTTTTTGGTTTTGTGGACGGTGGAGCTCCGGCCACGGGGGTGGCCGGAGATTAGGGGGGTTTGGACCATGGGGCCACGGCGGTGCCTTTGGGAGTGGTTTCGAAGGCCGCCGTGCACCGTGGACGGAGAACGGAGGAGATCGGAGGTCGCCGGCGGTGGTGGAACTCCGTGGCTTTCGAGCTGATTTCTGGCGTGTGTGGCCGGAATTGGTCCTTGTCACAGTTGAGAGATGTGTTGGGCTCGTTGAGAGGTAGCTTCGGAGAGCTTGGCTGCCGGAAAATCTCTCCGGTTGACGGCGCGCCGCCTCCGGCGGCGGCGGTCAACGACGAAGCTCCGATGACCATTGAATTTTTTGGAAATGTGTCGAGTTATATGTCGTTTCGCTCGTATTCGCGCCCCGATCGTCGCCTTGAGGTTTTCGAGTTGATTTGGGTATCAGATTTTCAGTCGAGAGTTTTGAGTGGAGATTTCGGGAAATTTGTCGATTATTTTGCATTGCATTATATATTTCCGGGAACGGTTAGTTTCCGAGGTGTGGTACAGTGTTGTGAATTGTGATTTTGATCAGATATATTTTATGATTATTCAGGGGATCGAGATCGTGCTTCGGGCGAGGGATCTTCCGCCGGACCACGTGATTAGCGCGAGTGCGCGCTTTGCTCACCTGTGAGTGGACACTTTTATATTTTTACAGTCGTTGCGAGTTCGTAATTTTTCTATATTTATTTATGTACGATGTTGAGATTATTTATTATTTTCGGAGGTATTATTTTATATTTTATGGTGATGGCATACTTGCATCGATGCTTCGGCTACTCGGCTGATCACCGGTAGTCTGACCAGAGTTGAGAGATTCCTCTGGGCAAGGTTGAGAGATTCCCCTGTTATGCCGCCGGGGTTTAGAGATTCCTCTGGCCTATCACCGTCGGGGTTGAGAGATTCGCCTGGCACCTCCATATATATATATATATATATTGAACTCACTGTGCTTGTTTATTGTATAAGAAATTGGTGAAAAGCATATGTATATTTTCGTCCACTCACTCTAACGTTTTATTGCCTTTCCCCTGGGCTTTTCGGTTTCCGTGCCCAGTTTGGAATTCAGATTCTGGTGTCTCACGTCGCGGTCGGAGGCTAGTTGTTCGAGCTACCTGTCTTTTCCAGTAGGTTCCTTGTTTCGCCTACTGTTGTATATTTTGTATATATACACTGGAGGTCGCTCTAATACGATACTGATACATGTTTATGTGGTTTTTCGGATTTTCTATATTATACAGTTATGTTTACTGTTTATTGCTATTGTTATGATATTGAGAAATCCGGATGGGATTGGTGCCCAAGGTTTGGCTTTTGTGGCATAGGATGAAGTGTTATTTTCCGGGTGCAGGTTAATGGCAATTCCGCGTTAGTAGCGTTACTCTGCCGAAATTTTATTGGTTTTTGTTGGTTCATGTTTTCAGAAGGGGTTTGATTTCGGTTTAGGAAACTAAATCGGGGTTGGATCCTTTCATAGACAGATTATTCTTTCCTTATTTTGATAGATTTCCTTTTTATTTTCAACTTGGGAATCATTTTCTTGTCATATCTTGTTTTCCACGAAATTGATTGACTTGGTCTTCAATCTTGGGTCTCCTGAATGGTTTTTTAAATAGTTTGACTCATTTTGTATTTGTACGTTCTTCTTCCAATGATCTTCAAGAAACTTCATTTTCCTAGGTAAGGTAACACAGGAAATATTTTCTTCTCATTTTTCTTTATGTCTTCCTTAGAATATTTCGGCCAATATTCTCTTTCATCTCCATCATTAAGACGTCCTTCATGATTGTAGTCTTCTTTATTTCGTCTATTTTATTCAAAATTTAAAAATAACAAAATAAATGAAAATAAATAATACTAAATAAATAACATAATCAAAATATAAAAAATAACACATTAATTAACACGCTTCCATTGCGTTGATCGCACAATGCAGTTTGCCGAAAGTTGCGAAGCGAGTGTGGTCGGAGTGGTCCATCGTTATTAGAAGCCCCAAGAAAGTCACTATCGTCATCACCACCAATAGTTTAAAGTACAACCAACCACCACCAAAACTGAAGCAGAATATAATTGACAAGAGTCTCATTTCTTCTCCATTTAATTAATTAGCGAGAAGAAAATCCGATTCGCTGAAGATATCACCATGATATAAAAACAGTAGACCAAAAACCGTACATGTTGGTCTTTGCTTGTTAGACTATCTTAATTAGCTTAGCGTGTTTTAAAAAATGGAGCAGAGAAGCAGAAAAATGAGGGAGAAAGATGGAGACGAGGATGGAGGAGGAGGGAGGAAGAATAAGAAGGTAGCGGCCGCGAAGCAGGTGATCAAGGATGAGGACGACGTCAAGAAGACAGCGGCGGCGGCCTCGGAGGAGGAAGTGGAGGAGTTCTTTGCTATAGTGAGGAGGATGCAGGCGGCGGTCAAGTACTTCGACAACAATAATAAAATTAAGGGCAATAATGGTGGCGGTGGTGGGGATCAGGTGGGGTGGAGAGCAGCGGTAGAGTCTACTCTGCTGCCAACTGTTCCCCTGGAAGAAGATCATGTGAAGATTGCGACGTCCGGTCATCCTGAGCCGTTGATTACTACTACGGAGCTGGCCGACAATAATGGGATTCTAGACTTGAATGAGCCGCCGGACGAGGAAGAGGAGGAGGAGGAGACTGCTACGTAGTACGTCTTAATTTTTGTCTAATTATTTGCTAATTGCCGTACGACGTGGTCGTGTCGTCGATCAGTGGACGACATCCCCAGCCGGCCGGTTTGCACGTACGTACTAGCTACCAGGTTGTCCAATCAATCTTAATTTGCAGCTTCTTCTTAATTTAGTTTCATCGATCGTATCGTATCGTATATTCGTATCAGTCGGTTTATTATTTTATTTGATTCGATGTTTTTCATTCTCCTCCGACTAGCCATTTCTGTTTTCTTTTTAGGGTTGTTTATGGTTAATAATTCAGCTTTAATATAATCTCTCTTCAATTTTCCACGTTGAAAGATCTTTCCTTTTCTATATTCGGATCTAGATATGCTAATTCGATCAAGCTAGTGGGGAAGATGTTGTTAGTTTGCTCGATCTGTAATATTTGTTTCTTAGTTTCATAATATGATGATAATGTGCTGTCACTGCTGTGTATCAAAGAAGAATGAACTAATACACGAAGAATTGTTATTGGCCTCGAATACAAATTATTATTACGATTAGAAAATTTGATTATATTTGCGGATCCAATCATTTTTATTCTTTGAACTGCTCTTGTTTGCCAATCAAGTACTCTAATATAGACTCTATTTCAATATCGTGAAGAAATTAAGATACTTTTTTTCGGAATGTATAACAAACATACTGCTTCGACGAGATTGAGCGAAGAGCTACTGAAACTGATAGCAGTTAAGTGACTTCTCATACGTTTGCCTACAAACTTGCTGTTCTCTACATCCTCAGTCATCCAGAGATTACGATGCATGGACTAATAATGGATGGTCCGACATACTAATGGAGCTCACTGCCTCACTCGTGATTAGTTTTTGTTGGGCAGGTTGGTTTTGAAGAGTTATATATAATAATCAACTCTAATTGACTCTTATAGTCTTTGGCATATAAGTTTTTCTAAAACAATGGTTTCTTAATCTAAACTTTCTCACATTGAATCGGGGAGTTGGAGGGATTATAATATGCAAAGTGTTCCACCACCAGCAGAACCATTATACTCGACGAGTTGTCAAAAAATAGGCCAACGAGAACCCTTGTCATCGGTTATAGTTAACTATAACCGACGACCTAAGTACCTCGTCGGTTATAATGATTTAACCGACGATGTATTCCAATCGTCGGCTATAATAGCCGGAAAATCGTCGGTTATAACTTCTCACTATTACCGACGACATTTTTTTAACTATTATAGACGATTAGAATAAATCGTCGGCTATGGTTGCTTATTTCAGATCCATTCTGGGCAGCAGCTCCGTCATTAAAAAAAAATCTCCTGCGAAAACTGAAAATGCTCTTAAATCATTGGCTGTTGTCGAAAACTGTCCACAATGAGTGTGTGATTCATTATATATAGGTACGTACTTATATATATATAGGTATATATATATGCATGGATGTGTGTGTTGATCCATTAATATATGTTGATGTATATATATATAGCTAGATCGAGTATATATGTTGAGATATATATTGTTGATTTTGAGTTGATAGTTGAGTTGAAGTAATTGTCGTTGATTATTGTGAATATATGGTGATTTATTTGATTATTGTGATTATTATAGGGTTAATTGTGATTATTATGGGTAATATTGTGATTATTGTGATGTTTCAGTTAATTGTGATTATAGTTAGAGTATATATTTAAATTATGGGAATTTTAATAATATTTAGTTTAATTGATTGATTGTAAGTTGATTTTGAGTTAAATTAGACGAAAATATATATGAATAATTAGGGATCGAGTAGAATAATTAGATGAAAATAATTTATATATATGAATATAAGTTAAATGAATATATATATATATATGTTCATTTGTAATTAGGGATCGAGTAGAATAATTAAATTATGTAATATATGTATAGTTTGAATATCGATATATATATAGCTAGATATATATTTATATATATAATGATAAATTTTTAATTAATTAGATCATTGGTATATATACAGTTATAATTTTCAAGATGGACAAGAGTTGAATGTGTTTTCCAAGATGGGATGTAAGATATCACCGTGGAATTAGAAGTTTTGTGGAATATGTGAAGGTTAATTGTGGAGGGATGACAATTCATTATTGTTCGTGTATGAAATGTCAGTGTCGTAGCGAGCGATATCGTTTTCACATCGATAAAGTATTGGAGCATTTGAAGAAAAACGGGTTTAGGGATAAGTACACATGTTGGATTTATCACGATGAGAGCTCATCAGTTGGTCAGCATGATCAGGAACAATTTTTTGATAGTGGCAGTACATCTAATGATCCAACAACAAGGTTAATCAACGATATGTTTCCTCATGAGAGCGGTGTATTTGCTGAAGCACCAGATATCCCTCCCGATGTTGGGGGTTTCCCTCATATTGAGCCAGTCCAGCAATCACCTACAGCTGTTAACACTGCTAGTATGGACAAGTACAACAGACCCTGTTGTACAATGAGTGTAATAAGACTGTTTTTGAAAGTGTTATGGGAGTAATGAAGCTGAAAGTGGAGAACAAAATGAGTGTGAAGGCTGTTGATGATTGGCTGAAGTGGTCTGGTTCGTTGTTGCCCCCCGGTCATTGCCTTCCTACCACTCATCGTAAGGTGCAATAGATCCTTAAACATCTTGGCATTTCCTACATCAAAATACATGCTTGCAGATATGATTGCGTTCTTTTCTGGAGTGAAGATGCTTATGGGAATGATCTTGAATACCTTGATGGTTGCCCGATATGTGGTCCAGATAGGTATAAGTTGACTCCTGCCGAAAATAAGAAAGCTATGAAGATACTACGGTATTTTCCGCTAATAGATACGCTGGAACGGTTGTTCATGTCTGCACACACGGTTGAAGCTATGAGATGGTGGGCCGAGAGGAATTTGCCTGACGGTGATACCCTTATACACCCTGCTGATGGAGAGGCTTGGAAGCACATGGTGAGGGAGTTTGCTTATTTTGCATTAGAGGTTCGAAATGTTTGGTTGGAGCTTTCATCTGACGGATTCAACCCTTTTGGCAACATGAGTCTTCAATACAGTATATGGCCAGTTATTTTGGTACCGTACAATCTTCCTCCATGGATGTGCATGAAGAAAGAATACAATATGCTTACTATGATAATTCCATGCCCGGGTTATCCAGGAAAGTGTCTCGATGTGTATTTGAGACCCTTGATTGAGGAGCTTAAGTACCTGAGTGAGCATGGTCATCCCACTTATGACAAATTCAAAAATGAGATGTTTCAGATGCATGCCATGCTTGTTGGCACCATTAGCGATTTTCCTGCACACGGGATGTTGTCGGGCAATGTTACCAAGGGATACAGGGCTTGTCTAGAGTGCATGACAGTTGAGTATTGCAGACCTCATTGCAGGTAGATTGTACAGATGCGTTATCGTTGTTGGCTTCCACATGATCACCCATTTCGGGAGAACATGGAGGCATTTGATGGGACTGTGAAAACAGGTGAGCAGCCGAGGAGATGGACGGGGGATGAAATATTAGAAGTGCTAAATGAATACGATTTTGGGCAACTTAGTAATCATCCAGAGATAGTGGTGTCAATACCTGACAAACCCGACAGGTATAAATTCTGGACACACAAAAGTATTTTTTGGGAACTTCCGTATTGGTCCAAGATGCTGATCAGACACTACTTAGATGTCATGCCCATAGAGAAAAATGTGTGCGAGATTGTGGTCGGCACAGTGTTGAATTGGGAGGGAAAAACTAAAGACGGCCCGAAGGCACGCATTGATCTGAAAAGAATGGGACTGCGAAAACATTTGTGGTTGAGAGATGGGAAGAAAAAATGCCTCAAGATCCTTATACCGTCAAGCCTGCCCAGAAGACTGAAATTTTTGGCAAGATGGGTAATATTAGGTATCCTTTCGGCTATGCAGGAAATATAAGTCGGTGCGTTGACTTCAAAGACAATAAGATGTACGGACTAAAGACTCATGACTGTCATATACTGCTTCAACACCTCTTCCATGTTTTCATTCGAGGGTACCTGCCCAAAGAGGTGGTGGAGCCATTAGTGGCTTTGTCAAAAAAATTTCAAAAGTTATGCACGAGAGAAGTGAAGAAATCGGACATGTTGGAAATGCAACAAGACATCATTTTTATCATGTGCAAATTGGAAAGGATATTTCTTCCAAAAAATTTCGACATCATGCCTCACCTGATGCTCCATCTTCCGGAACAATTGTTGCTTACTGGTCCAGTACACTACACATGGATGTATCCCATGGAAAGTTAGGTAAGGCATCTCTGAATCTAGCTATTTCTTTAATATTATTTATTCACTTATTTTACAATAATCATAACATGCTCTTTAATTACCACTTTATAGACAATTAGAGGACTACAAAGACTATGTGATGAACAAATCCGCACATGAAGGGTGTATCGCTGAAGCATATATTGCGTACGAGTGCATAACATACACCAAGTTGTATTTGGGAGCGTTGGAGGACCCTCCACAACATATGCCGGTAGATGAACCACATTTCAACCTTTCGATCATTTCCAATGATGTTGAAGTTTCTGGAAAGTTGCCCAACTCATAAAATTTAGAACCATATGAGCTAGTCATTGCCCACTGGTCGGTATTGATTAACTGTCCAGAAGTTCAATATTGAAAAAATTTGCGCCTTTACTGCCCTGCTATTGCCGGTGATGTTGAGTACCACAACAAGACATTCGCAAACTACTTTGGCAAATGGGTATGTATATAGATATATTTACTTGTATATATATAAATGGCGTACTATTTTCCTATTTAAAGTTAAGTTAATGATCATTTTCAGATGAACCATATACAAGATGATGGTATCCCTAAGTGGTCACACTAATTGAGGCTTTTGGCGAAAAAACTTGTAACTTCCAGAGTTTATCTTATATGTAAGGTAAATGGCATGCTATTTATTTGTGAACATAGAGATGTTAGACGAAGAACACAGAATTCGGGGGTAATGGTGCATGGTGGGCAAAATGGAGTTGACTATTACGGTGTTCTCCATTCAGTTGTCGAATTAATATATGGGGAAGGCATGACAGTGCACTTGTTTAAGTGTAAATTGTTTGATACCGACCCTGAGAACACAAGGACCGATCAATTCAACATATTTTCTGTGAATACTGCTAGAAGCTGGTATGAAGATGATCCATTTGTTCTAGCCATGGCGGTGAAACAATTGTTCTATCTTGATGATCTTCTGCACAAAGGCGCCTGGAAAGTTGTTAACCACGTTCTTCCTAGAAACATACACAGTGGTTCGACACTTGGTGTGACCGCAGATAATGAAGAAGTGACTGCATACGAAGAGCCGAACACAACTGGTATTCCTGAATCCCCAACAATTCGCCTTACTAATGTGATACAGGGTAGTGTGGTACGAATTCCTCGACCTGAACTTATTGATGTAAATCAAAATGAAGACGACGAAGACTCAAGTGACGAGGGCATACACATCTTACCTGAAATTAACTCAGAAACCGAGTCAGACTCAAGCGATGATTCGGACTATGTGCCTTAGTGATTTAAAGTATTAATTTACAAATGGATGTATACATATGTTAATTTGAGTATAAACGTGCAATTAATGTTTCTCGATGTGTATGACGGTACGTGACTGGAACGTACGTACGTGCAATTTGAGTATATATAAACGTGCAAATCAATGAATGTCATTCGTGATGTGTATTAGTTTGGGATTAATTATAATTTAACATTGTTATAAGTAGTATTTATGAGGAAAAATAAAAGAAAATGAAAGAGTAAAAAAAGGGCTATACCCGACGATGTCCCTAGTATGAATGTCGTCGGGTATAAGACTATAACCGGTGACTATACTTATATCGTCGGGTATAGTTTTATACCCGACAACTAAACTTATATCGTCGGGTATAATTCTCTGGTTATAACCCCCAGAACGGCAGAACACGAAACTGAAACTGTGCATTAGAGAGAGAAGAAACTGTTCCGGGAGAGAGAGAAGTAAACCACCACAGCCGCCGCCGTCGAGCCACCGCCGCCGCCGATCTCCATCGATATCCTATACAGGTCCTCTCTCTCTCTCTCCCTAAATCCCTCAATTTCATTTTTTTTAGTTTGATTCAATTTTTGTGTAGTTTCTCGATAATGTAAGTGAATGTTTGGGTTTAGGGTGTGATTAGATACATTATGTGTGATTGCATGTGTGAATTTTTTTTTTTGCATATATGGGATTATATAGAGTATATATGGAATTTTGTTGAATTTTGATTAAAATGAGATTTTGTTGATTTTGGTTTGCATATATATATCGGAAAACTATGCCGATTTTTTTTTTTGCATATTATGAATATATATATGATTATCATGATTTTTGTATTTTTTTTCTTCATATATGGGATTAATTATGAATAAATGAATATATGATTTTGATATATTACACTACCACATTTTGAACCATTACCGGCGATTTTTAAATCGCCGGCAATGTTTTTTATCATTACCGGTGATTTTTTCCCCAAAAATCGCCGGTAATGTCTTTTTTTTTTTAACATTGCCGGCGATTTTTCTGGCAAATCGCCGGCAATGTCCCGCCAGTAATTAAAAAAAAAAAAGACATTACCGGCGACTTAAAGTAAGTCGCCGGTAATGTCTTTTTATTTTTTTTAACATTACTGGCGAATTAAATGTAAGTCGCCGGCAATGTCTTTTTTTTTTTTAATTACCGGCGGAACATTGCCGGCGACTTACATTTAAGTCGCCGCCGGTAATGTTAAAAAAAAAAAACAAAGACATTGCCGGCGATTTTTCCGGCAAATATCGCCGGTAATGATAAAAAACATTGCCGGCGATTTAAATCGCCGGCAATGGTTCAAAACGTGGTAGTGTTAATATATATATATATATATATGAGATTATTACAATTTTCTGTAATTTATGAGATTATTAATTTTGTGTTAATTTGGAAAAAATGTGACATTAGTATGGCATTATGTCAGATTAATGTGAATTAATTTAAATTATTATACATTAATGTGAAGTAATTAATATGGAATTTGGTAGATTAATATGGATTAATTTGAATTTTTTGTAATATATGAGATTATTAATTATGAGTTAATTTGGAAATATGTGAATTAATATGGCATATGTTAGATTTATGTGAATTAATAGAATTATTCTACATTAATTTTAATTAATTTGGAATTTGGCAGATTAATGTGAAATAATTATAATAATATTATTTATATATATTAAAATTATATAAATTTGATTATGTAACATATATATTTATAGAAATTATGAATTGGTTGAACTGCGGTGCTTCGAGAAGGGGGTCGAGAGGGAGATCGGGACATAGGGATGAGGGCAGCGCAAGTCAGTCTGCATCCGGATTCGGATCCGCCAGTATCGGCAACACGTATAGCCGTCCTCCCAGCTCTCGGCACCGTGCACTACTAGGTCAGGGACCGCCTGAGCAGCAGGAAGTCGAGCCTCGCCGAATTTCTAGCACGTGGATGCTTTATGAGGACAGTCGCACGCATTGTACAGATAGTGTGACTCAATCCTCGGTCCGTATGCCGGACATTGATCGGCCGGCCCCTTCCCCATCCCCTTCCGAGGAGGCTGATGGATCGACTCACTCTTCGGCCAGGGTACGACTATGTCCGCCGTCTACCTTATTCTTACCCTTGGAAATCCTGACGATACCCCTCGTCGATCCCACGGGCATGTCTGTTTCAGGACAGCTAGGGTTCATTACCCCGGAGCAGGCATACACGTATGTACCCTTCCCGTCACCTCTATGGAGTGTGAGGCTCCGGGATTATGCACCGATGATTCAGGTAAATATTAATAAGTGATATCTTTTTACTTACTAATATTTAAATAAAAAACGGTGTTCATGTTTAAAAAATCGTTTACATTATAGGCACGATCATGGCCGGTGGAAAAGAGAAGAAGACTAGAGGCCCTGTCGTTTGCAAGTTATTGGACGACGCGATTAGGGCTACCGGTGGTGAACAATTGATGATTAAGACCGGGGCTGGAGGCGAGGTGATCGAAGGAAAGCTCACTCGACAGTACGCAGGGATGGCGGGTAGCATCATACGGGATAGAGTCCCAATGCTGTGGCCATATTGGAATTCGGTGCCGCATTGCGTCAAATACGAACTAAATAATGCGTTGTCGGTGAGTAGAATTGTATATTCATTATATATATTTTATGTATAAATTTTAATATTAATATATATGCATTGCAGAGGTGGTTCCGCGTCGACAACGACATCAGACCCACGTGGGCAGCTGAAGTGCAAGGGAGCAGGTTACGTGATTCATTTGTTCTGATTTTGTTTATAAGTTACTAACATTTGTGTTTTATTAATATAGGTACAAGGAGTGGAAGGGCGAGCTGAAGAAGCATTGGAAAAAGTACGGCGACGATCATTCGGGTACCCCTAGCGAGTTTCGTTATAGAGAGTACGAGTGGCGATGGCTTGTGGTTTACTTCAACAACCCGAAATTGAAGGTATGCAACCTGCTCGATTATTGTTTTGTTCTATCGTATTTCCCCCAAATTATTTGGCTAGCTAACAGTGTTTTTTGGATGTTGGATTAATCGAATAGACTATTTCTGAAATAAACACAAGGAATCGAGGCAAAAACATAAAAAATCATCATGTCGGTTCCAGATCATACTCGGGTTGGATCGAGGAGGCAGCCAAACACCCAGAAGTCTCTCCGCTTGTCTATACGATGTAGCACGCATATCCGCAGGTCCCCGAAGATGCTGTAAGTGTCCTTACAAAAAAATAAACATATTTCTAAATTTTTTGTATGTTTACATTAATTGACATATTATTTTTCTTTGTCAATTAGGCGATAGTTCAGGAGGTGATCCCGGAGGTGTTGACTCAGGTGGCGAGAGAGCTCTATCCCAACACCCCGGATGCGGAATTCTCGATTGATCAAATTGATCAATCTGATCCTACCATAGCGGCCATGATCATGTCAACTGCGATCCCTCCAGGGAAAAACACTTTCTACTGCAGGGGGACCGAAAAGTTGGGTCAAGGGATGCTGAAGAAAACTCCCGAATTCTTCTGTGGATCAGGATCTTCCAAAACTAATCAGTTACAGGAGCAGCTTCAGAGGCAAGAGATAGAGATGGAATCTCAACGGCTACGGATGGAGGAGCTGGAATGGGCGAGAGCCACCGAGCAGGAGGCGCGAGCCGCAGAGTAGAATCGGTTGGCCGAGCAACAGTAGATGATGGGGACATGGATGCAGCACTGTTATGCACAGTTGCAGGCATCTGGAATCCAGATGTCTCCCCCGCCTTTTTCCAGTGCATCGCAGCCACAGCCACAGCCGCAACCACAGCCACCGCCACAGCATACGCCGGACCAAGGAGAGTCTTCCAACCCTTTTGACAACATCTTCTTGGGAAACCCGTAGTACGTAGATAGATATTGATTTGAATGATTTCTATTTTTTTATTGGATTTACGTGTATAGTTTGAACGTTTTTTTGTTATGAACAATATTGGTGCTTTATTTTTGGAAATGCAGGTTCTTGGAAGAAACCCAGAATCTGCATAAATTTTTTTAAAATTCACATACTATAACCGACGAGAATAGTTCATGTCGTCGGCTATAGTTCCCCTCCATGATCAACCAGTTTGACCAGGGGAGGATGTATACCCGACGAGTTCTCATCGGTTATAGTATACCACTATACCCGACGAGAACCCTAAACCCTAAACCTTGTCGGTTATGGTTCACCACTATAGCCGACGATATCCCAAAACCTTGTCGTCGGTGATACTATCACCGACACTTCATTTCCGACGATGTTATACCCGATGATGCCTCGTCGGGTATACCCTATACCTGACGATGTAATTGAACAGACCGACGACTTTATGTCGTCGGCTTTAGTTCTTCTTCCGGTAATGGTCGTTTCATTCCTCGTCGTCTATGATCGATTCTTCACAAAATGGCACTTACAAGAAGTCATTGTTAATGTCCACTAATTTGTATCATTACTAAACCAAAGTTAACGCCAGGTTGAAACCCCTTCGTCATGTAAGGACAAACATGTCTACTAGAATTCATCGCAAGCTTAAATCGGGGACTATGTTTATGACTCTTTCAAGGCCCAAAGTGTTTGGGATGAAACTGGATGGAAGCCTAAATAAAGGCTTTTGAAAGAGATGTCAATGCAAGTTGCCAAACCCTTTTGTTGTTGTGTGTACCTTCATGAAAGATGAAGGTTGAAGTTTATGTAAGAAAAGTAGAAAATGCATAGGCACCTCTACCATCTCCCATCTATGAAGTATAATGACAATGATAAGAGGATTTGAACTTAAGAGTTGAGAAACTAATGGGAAGTTGGGAATCAACATATCTAGGCTTTGAAACCCTTTTATTTGGCTTACTAGGTGGCGATAACTACCGGATACACAGACAAAAACAGTGTCATTTGAGTATTTTAAGATGAACTCTAGGATTCTGATTACAATTGTTGCATGATATATTTAGATTTTTACACTTTCAGTATAATAATGCATGTTATATGGCTTGCATTTGAGCCCAAGATAAAATATCTTTATTATATGGGTGGAGTGGGCTGATATATGCGAGGACTATCAACATTCACAGGACCAGCTCAATCTCAAACTTTATTTATTAAAAAAGTGATTACAATAGGATTACAATACAAGCTCTAGTTACAGTGGATAGAGAGAGAGAGAGAGAGAGAGAGATGGTAAATAGAAGGTGGAGTTAACATTTCTGAAAACTAAAACTTGTGGAACTCTGAAGGAGAACTCCACTTAAAAAGACCCGAAAAGGAGGGCAACCGACTACCAGAGGCTACTCCAAGATTCCGTTAAAAAGAAAAGACAAAAGGTATTTTACTAGATGACCAACAAAGAAAAGCAAAAAGAATCTCAACTTTTCTGAGAATCACGCTAAGTGCTCAAAGGACCCCATCGAACACGTGAAACTTAGAAGAGAGAGAAGAATTCCTTAAGCTATTACAAAAACTTAAAAAATAATGGGAAAATATCTTTAAGGAAGGTGGCCGGAAGCTTGGGAAGCTTTACTTGATTTCCACATTGGCCTTACTCTTCTTCTTTTTAGAGCTCTGAGGAATTTCATCATTAAAAGAATCCAAGAATTTTTTGAAATGGTCTGCGAAGGGAACATTGCCCAGATAATCTTCCGTATCTTCATTATTCTGGGTAAAGTCTTCTTCTTCTTCTTCTTCTTCTTCTTCATCCATTATAGAAGTGGGATTCGAAGAAGTCTTAGAAGAAGTCTCGAATAAGACAACTACATTCTCATCAATCTGGGACAAGAGCTGTTCCAATAATTTTTCTCTAAGCTTTTTTGGAGAAGCTAAAGGAAATGCGGCTTTTAAATCTGCCAAGGAGGGAATAACAAAATCCCTTTTGGGGTCTTGCTGAGGAGAATATTCTTTTTCTACCTTCTTGAAGGTAGCAATACATTCCTTGATCTTGATTAAAGGAGGATTATAATCAAATCTAGACCACCATTTATAATGGAATTGGCGGTTAAGGGAAAAACCCCCCCTATTTCTAAATGACAAACTCAATAAGTTTATTGCCAAATCCAAGGGAGGCTAAACCTTACAATAAATAGGAAAAGATTACTCCTACTGATCACCCTGACTCGGTTAAACTTAGGATTATTCATAATATACTCATCATAAGATTTTGAGAGTTCATCAGGAAGGAAGTCCTCTCCTGGACTCATAGAATGGAACCAGCTGTAGAACCAATAAGGAAGTTCTTGTTTTAAAATAGTATGTTCTATCCTTATAAACCATGTGTGTTTTTAAGATTTATTTTGATAATAAAAGGCCTTGTTCCATGCTTCAATATATTCCCAATAGTTATAACTGGCCTGGATAAATTTCAAGTTCAATGACTTGTTAGGATTAAGACCCCATTCGGATATATGGATGATACGTTGAATAAACGTTTTGCTGAAAGAAAAACCTTCAGTATGCTTGTTTTGGTTCATAAGAATTCGCTTTAAACCATGTAAAACGTTTTCCAAATCATAAGTTGTTTTGAAAATGATAGAGGCATTAGGATTACCACCATGGTCAAATTGCTTATTAAACATATGATGCATGTACCCTTAGTAAGCCAATTTGATCCTTATATTACTTAGCCTTTCATTTCTTGAACACCATAAAACCCTACCTAGCTTAAACACTTAAATTACCCCTAACCCGGCAATTTAGAAATCAATGATGAATTCCTAGGAGGAAGTTCTTTTGAGAAGAATGTCAAAAAGATAAGTGTGAGGTGGAGGAAGTTGTTGTGATGTTCAAATTTTAGTGTTTCTCACTCAAAAAGAAAAAGAAAAAAAAAAGAATACCAAAGAAAAAAAAAAGAGAAAAGTAGAAAATAGAAAAGAGTTTCACAAAAAAAAATTGTAGTTATACATAAGAAATAAGTGTTTTTGGAAAAGAGTCGTTTGAAAAAGAGAAAGTTAGTAGCACCTAGTGTATATTGGAAATTCAACATATGAGTTGCTTGCTAGGTTGCTTAGTTCTCGAACTCCTATACTCTTCTTTCATGTGACCCATTTCCTTAAACCCCGTTACAACCCGAATAAAAGTCCTCTCGATTTGAAATACTTATGATTTTGGATTGTTGGAGCATTAGTTGAAAATCAAGCCTATGCAGAACATGTGATTGATGTGATTTATGAGTGAAAACACTAACCCTCAAACACTTGTGTGCATTGAGTGATATCTAGTGAGTTTGATGGTTAGAAAACATATCAATTTGAATATATCTCATTGTGATGCATTTGGCCTAACATATCTCATTTAGGCTTATTACATATGCATTGATTTCATGTTTTAAAAGTGTTGCTCAAAAGTAGTTCAATCCATCTAGCCATGATTCTTTGAGGGAAAAACAATCTACCATTTGGAACACTTACATACTTGTGTGTTTTAATGCTTCGAGTCTAGTTTAGCTCAATTCTTTTCTTCTTAATTTGCTCGAGGACAAGAAATGTCTAAGTGTGAGGTAGTTTATTAGGACTATAATTATGTTCCAATTATGTACCTAACCTTATGCTTAAAGCTTGTCTTCTTGGCATAAAGCATCGTTTTTAATACGTTTCCTTGTTATGCTAGGAAATGGAGAGTTTGTGAGGAAACGAGCTAAAAGATAAAAATTGATCACTTTTTGAAGAAGCCAAGCAAGTTTCCTAAGCATTTGGAGAAGAATGAGCAAAATCTAGAAAGAAAGAAACAAAGTCAACCACCGGTCAAAGTCAACTCCGACCGATCTACGGTGAACTTCAGCCGGTCAACGGTCATTTTTGGCAAATCATTGCCTGAAGGTGTCAAGGCTTAAGACTTCAAGTCCAAGCCCACAAGTCCAATTGGAGAAGATATTTTGAGGAGTCATGTGCCACTCACATATTGGGTGAGTCATCTTTGGACGACCAACATGCCCCTAAAATTGTGGATCATGTCTTAAGTTATTTTTGAATTATTTCAAAGCCAAAGTACCTCTCCAAAAAAACCCTAGGGTCGAACTCCCTTGGACACCATAACCAAACTCACTTAAATTTTCAGATTCTCATAGTTTTTCTCTCTCTCTTAAGCCAAATAGATATCTTCTCTACCACTCAAACACCCATAGCACCACCAAAAGATTTGAAAACCTCCATTACCACCACCATATTTTCATCTACATCACCATTCCTCTAGCTTTTGGTGAATGACTCAACTCTTGGAGCTTTGGAGCAAGAAGGAGAGAAGAGATAGAAGACCTTGGAGCTTTTTGGGGACTCTTGGTTATTTCTCATCCTACTTTATATTTTAATCATGTATCTAGACTCTATGCTTGTTATGGATAGTGAGTAGTAGATTTTGTGAGGCTAGGGTTAGAACCCCTAGCCATGTGATGTGATTAAGATGTCTTGAATTATGTATGTTTCATGGTTTTAGTGTATGTTATGAAAACTTGTGTTGTGAATTAGTTCATTGTGTGATTGTGGTATATTTATATGCTTGAGCTTGTTGTGTAGTTTTCATATGCATTTGTTGAATCTAACTAGGTTGATGTATGCATTAAAGGACTTAAAAATGACCCTTGAATGAATTAACTACTCACTTAAGGAAGGATGAACATGTAAACATAATTAGGGTATTCTCTATGAGATTTATCTTAAGATTTGATTCCCTAGAACTTAGCATGAACTAGAGATTCTTTGAGTCTCTATAGACTTGAAGGACTCTAGTTAGGCACACATTAAACCCAATAGGTAATTGTGGCAAATAGTAGACTCACTTGACTCGTAACTCACTAGGTGCGAGTTGAGGGAATCACATAGACTTTCTCTCGGATTCTCTAATAGAGATTCGAGAGGGGAACATTTCCACAGAATTTACACGATATGATTATTGAGTTCACAACGTGACATACAATCGAGATGCAAGCACCTCAGTATGGCTGGGAGACTTGTTTTGGTCCAGTCAATTTCTTCAGCTATTCCAATTTTGCCATGAATACTGCTAAGCTTCCTTTGCAGTTATGTAACAAATTAGATGCTCTGAATATAAATTTCTTGTGGGGAGATAAATATAATGCTAAAAAGGTACACTTAGGGAATTGGGAGGACATTTGCAGACCAAAGGAGTTGGGTGGTCTTGGTATTAAAAAGATTGTTCATATGAACCAGGCATTGCTTGCTAAGTCTTGTTGGAGATTATTTACTAATGAAAAATGATTATGGAGCTCTATATATAATGCCCAATACATGAAGAAGGGAAGTCTTTTTTCTCCTACTTATTCTGCTCCTCAAGCCTGTTCTAGCTCTTGGAGAAGCATCATGTTTGGTGCTGATTTGTTCAAGCAGAATTTGAGATGGAGGATTGGAGATGGTAAAACTGTGAGATTTTGGACTGATTGTTGGGTCTTGCCTGTGCCGCTGTTGTCGCGTGCTCTTCCTGAAGCTGAGGTATGTATGACTGCTAAAATGTGTGATTTTTGGAATGATGAAGCATGAGACTATACTAGCTTGTATTCTGTGCTTGATCTCAATATTGTCCAGCAAATTATTTCTATACCTACTGGGTTTGAAGGCTCTAAAGATGACATTCAGATTTGGAGCGCTACTTCTAATGGCAGATTTAGTGTTAAATCTGCTTATAACTTAATTTTTTATTTCTCTGCCTCTAATCTTATGTGGAAGAAATTATGGCAGATGAGAATTCGTCCTAGATAGAAAACCTTCCTATGTACCTTATTGCATAAGAAACTTCTCACAGTAAAGATTGCGTAGAAGATTGTGCAATAGTGTTGTTTGTCATGGGTGCAATGGTGAAGATGAAACTTTATTGCATCTTTTCAGGGTTTGTCCCCATGCTGTTCAGGTTTGGAATTCCTTGACCATACCAAATGTTGTTTGTAGCCTGGCCTGGCCAGTCTGAACTGGGAGAACTAGTTATCTGCTCATCTTCACTGTCACGCTTTGGATACTAATAGTATTCGATGGGGTGACAAATTTGTCACTATTTGTTGGTTTCTTTGGAAGTGGAGAAACAAAAGAATTTTTGATCCTGGATTTTGTATGCCTATTTATCCAAGTAAGATTATCACTAATTCTGCAGTTGAGTGGGTACTATCTCAAAATTGTCATGTTAAGCAACTACTTCTTTGTTACAATGGAAGAAACCTCCTGATGGATGGATGAAACTTAATGTGGATGGCTCCTGAAATAAGAATGGTGTGATTGGAGCAAGTGGGGTGATCAAGGACAGTAGTGGCAATTAGGTTCTTATTTTTCAAGTTAATCTTGGTATTAGTGAAGTTCTACAAGCTAAGGCATGGGGCCTCCATTTTGGATTACAAGTTATGCAGAATAGTGGAATTACCAAGCTTGAGATCGAGTCTGATTCGGCTATTCTAATTCAGCTTCTTTCTAGTTCTGAGCTGGGTGTACATCCTCTTGTCTCTCTCCTTACTGGTTGCTTGTAGAAGATTGATTACTTGGAGCATAGTACTGTTAGTCATGTGTTCAGAGAGAGTAATAGGGTAGCATATTCCCTAGCTAAGAACCGTGTGATGCATGAACCTGGTTTTCTCGTTCTTGATGCACCTTCAATCCATAGTTTGCAGGCTTACTTTGATGACATTGCTGGTGTCTCTCAGCCTATAGTATCTAAGAATGCTTAGTTAGCTGGTTCTCTTTTTCTTAGGCCTTTGGCCTCATATGTAACCAAAACAAAAAAAAACAACTGAAACACTATTTTTCAATTATCAGATTGAGCAACAATACAATACCTTCACATTCACAAATATTTGATCATTACATGGATCACACCAATAAGAAGCCAAAAACAAGGATATAGCAACCCTATCATCATAATTAAGTATCCAAATATGAGGATACACAACAGCTCAATTTCAAACTAAGAGGCAGACTCATACGACATTTGCAAGTGAAAAATAACTTGTATATTTGAATAAACTAGTCAAAGAGAGACATTTCAGTTCTATAAAATCTGGCAGGGTAGTCTAGCCTAACTAGCAATCATTGTTTCCTCCAAGTCTGTAGCATAATTAATATTCGAAACCATAAACTAGTATGGATAGAAGACAATAGTTCAACTTGAGTACTGAGGATTAACAAACTCTTAAACTTGTTAGAAAAGCCCTCACCTACTCCCCATACCAAAAGCTCATCATCCTTTATCTTGCCTCCTCCCTTTTTGGCGCTTCTGCAATCCAGTTCTCTCTCCTCTTGTTGATTAAGAACACCATTCTGCTTCACCTGATCAATCATGCAAAAATAAAAGCAGAACTGTGAGCTACATAGCAACTCAAATATTGATAACTAAAACACGGTTAACAGACGTACCTCTTTCTCATCCGGCTACAATTTATGGCGCTGTTATAATCTCAAATCGACATTCTCAATGCCGTCAATGGCCAAGTCTTGGAGGACTCATTTCGTAGCTATATATTCTTGCAATTTTTTCATGAAATTGAATTCGCATTTGGTCATAAAAAAGATGATTCGATGAAGAGTTTGCTCCTCTTGGCCTTGTTTTCACACTGAACCCCATTGTTTTACACTCTCTTTTCATAACTTCCATGGCTGCTTCTGCAATCATAACAATCTAATCAGCATTGTACAAAGGCAACAGCTGCTCATCATCATCATCGACCTTGTTCCAAGGATTCTCCACCAGTTTGAACTTTGAAACTCACAAGTCGTCGCCTGTGAAGGCGCGTGAGGGACACGCACCACCGTCCACGGTAGGGCTCCAGCGAGACGAAAATTCAAAATTTACCAAAGGGTTTCCGAGATAGTTTCTGAGTTAATTTTTGCACATTTTATCGAATTCCAGTATTAAATGAATCTGTTATTTATTTAGAAGACCGTGATCAAGATTTTGGCGAGGGGACTTTCGCCCGACCACGGAGCTAGCTTTGTATTGTGAGTGGATACTTTATTTTCACTTTTATTTTGCAAGTCTACAATTATGCATTTTACAATTAGGCATTTTTCTGTTATACAGTTTACAATTATGCATTTACGATTATGCATTTGCATTTGGAGACATATATGATTTGATTTTACACAGAGTATAGTATAGTTGATGCATCGATGCACTGCTTCTCAGCTGATTCCCGAGATGCTCCTGAAGGGCTAGGGACTAGACCCGGGGATTTATAGAGCACCCAAGAGGGACAAGAACCTAACGTGGGCAGTATTAGGACTTGAGGTCGGGTGACCCGAGTCGTAGACTCCATATATTTTATAGTACCCAGGAGTACCTGGATGATCATATTTTTAGACTCACAATATTTTTATGTACATTTATAGTGAAATATTATTTTTGTCCACTCACTCTAACAATTTTATTATTTTATATGTCTTTCCCTGTGCTTTTCGGTTTCCTCCATCTAGTTTGCAGTTTGTATCCTGAGATTACACGTCAGCGGCGAAGGCATAGAGTTTGTGTCACTGTACTCATCTAGTAGTTCCTAGCTTAACATGTTAATCCTATGTATTATATAAATCAAAAGTTGCTCTGAATACTGTATAAAGTTTATTTTCGTTGTGTTGTATTTTCCATTCAGTCTTCGGATTTCTTATCACCTTCTGTAAATAGTTTATATTTCTAGTGGATTAAGTGTTTGACTGATTTGAGAAATTCGGTTGGGATTTGGTGCCCACAGTTTGTTTTTGTGGACATTCTTAGAAGTGTGTTTTCCTTGTAGGTTTTTGGGTTTCTTAATTTTAGAAGAAACTATGGCAAAATTTTTGTAGATTTGGTTGTCGTTAGAGCTTAATTCTGGATTACATAACTAAATCAGGATCGGATCCTTTCAACGGGTCTGCCATGTCAGCTTCCATTGGGAAAGAGTGTGCCTGCCAGGTGTTGTAGTGGTTCACAAAGTTAACAAGTGGCATAAGAGCACGATGGGTTAGCCCAAGTTGCGTGGCAAAATGGTTAGGGCGTACAGCTCATAGTAGACTTTGTCGGGGTTAGGAACTAGTGGATCTCCACAAATATTGCTCTGAAGAAAGACAAGCCTCGCCTTGTCATTCTGTGTTGGCGAGGGTAGGAAACCAGTTTTTAGTTCCTGAGGGAAGCTGCGCTCTAGAACTAAGAGAGCCGAGTCTATAGGGAAATAATCATGCGAACAGAGGGTAACGAAGCAGGTGTGGTACGTCAGTGTGTCAAAGGCAAGCGGGGTTGAGAGAGTTTGTCCAAAGATTTTTTCCGCTTGGAACGGTGGCGCTTCTAAGTGTCGGAATATTGGGAAATAAACTTGTAACCAGATGTCTACCATCCGTAGTGGGCCAGAAGAGTTGTTGAATTGCAGTAGAGACAATGAAATCCATCTCAGGCTGCGTTAAAGATAGGCGAGAACAGGTTGGGCGGGGCCTACCTTGGTGCCTTCAAATAAACACTCGACAAGGTGAACCCAACACTTGGGTGACTTTTTGGGCAGATACACAGAAAATATATTTGGATAACCAAAATTCAAGAAAGGTTATACCTCCTTGAGGGGTTTCATCATCCATGAAACGAGGTAACCCAGACGGAGAAAGAGCTGGGTCGGATAGGATTGGCTCTGTCCATGGCATCAGAGGTGTCTCCTTGCTTCCACACGAGATCTTCTATGTGCACCCTGAAGATGGCAAGGAGGTCGCGCAAGGTGATGCTCAGATCACCGCATGAGAGGCGGAAGCAATTGCAGGTGGAGTCCCAAAAGCACATGGCGACATCGAAAGGTTCTTGATTTCCTCCTCTAGGTAGCGAGAAACATATGTCTATGAGGTGGATGATGCCGGCTGATTTCCAGCGAACTAGGTCAACTTCTCGGTTGGTCAAGTACCATGACCGTTCATTATCGGAGGTGGATGGCCATTTTCCAATCGAGCAGAGGGTGTCTTTGGTGGTCCACCTGGTGGGTGCAACTCATTTATCATCCCTAAAAATTAGGGCCGCATTGCAGATGCGGTTGTGGAGAGTTTGGTAGAGTGCTGGGTTGATTGGTGTTCTGAGAAATGGACCTAGGCGGCCGGTAACGGTGTTGGAGAGCCTGAGTGTGGCAGTCAGATTTGGATTTTTCCGTTTAACGGTGGCACGTACCATCCTAGCAAAAAGTTCAGCGCTTTCTTGGGTAATTTTAAGGTGTTCACGGCCATGAGACGACATATTGTTAATCGGAAAAGATGGACGGAGAAGAGAGTGAGGTTTAGCTTCGAAGGGAAGTTTGGGCGGCTGAATAGACTGAAGCGGAAGAGATGTGGACTCTGATGGGACGAACACTTTTTATTGACGTTATCTGGAATGGCGCGACTTTTCAAAAGGAATGGCTGACGTGGCGTTACAAACGAAAAGTTTACCGTTTCGTTCAAACGGCATGTCGTTAGACTAACAAACCTCTTCAATTACGCTTGAGCTTTAATTTCAAGGCTTGATGGATAATGTTTGGGTCCAAGATAAAATATATTTATTATATGGGTTGAGTGGACTGATATATGCGGCCTGATGAAATAATCCAAAACATGTTTGATTGGATTGAATAGAATGATAATTAAGTGGTTACCTTTCCTTATGAGGAAATGATTCCCTGACGAGTTTATCATCAAGGTTTTAGACTTTGATTATAACACTAAAATGGAAGATTACAAACAAGTAGAATTGCTAAGTGAGTCTAATTGTAAGGATTGTCTCCTATATATAGAGGGGTCGACGTAGAAGGAGAGGATCACGAAGACACACATTCTTGCTCTCAGCATACATCCTTCTCACCTCGAGAAAGTACTTGCAACCTGCAATCGAGAGATCTTCACTCAGAAGAGCGTTGGAGTTTCTTGCGATTTTCAAGGACGCAAACCCTTGTGTTCTCAACACTTTGTCAAGGAGATTGCTCTGCTTCATACCAAAGAGTTGTGAGGTATCGATCTTCGTGAATCAGCTAAAGGCATGAAAACCACAAGTCCTAGGTCACTTAGGCGAAAAGAATCTAGTAAGCAGGGTTGGTGCTCTCCCCATCTAAATCGCTTCTTAGAAGTCAGGCAGTGGCAGGAGTGGCAGACTTACATTCAACGTTCCGTCCCACGACGGTGGTACGTCAAGCATATACAAGCACGTGATCAAGAAAGGAGACGGTTTGAAGACTTCTCGAGACACTGGAAATTTTGAAGCCAAACATTTTGGCGCACCCAGTGGGACCTAAGTTGTTCGTGTCTCTAAGCGACAATTGGGAATCCTTACAAAAGGGAGTACCCTTCGTGTCGCAAACATCCACAACCAAACTACCGAAAGCATACTTCTGTAGAGTGTCGTTCCCTCTCTGCTAACGCGGTAGGAATCATCTTTGGAATTGCATATCGTTCAACGATGGATTTCAATTTCTTGAATGAAGACTAACTCAATGAGTTGGCATATGAGAACTACAAACCATATGCTACCAGACGTGACGAAAGAATGGGGGAATATTTTGCTTCCATCGAGCAAAGAATAGCTAAACAAGCAGAGCTGCTCGTCATCAATAGCGAGAAAACAGAAGCTGCGACGGCTGAAGTGAGTTTTCTAAGAAAAAAGTTCGCTAAGGGTTTGGAGGAGCAGACGACCCAGAGAGCACAGCTTGCAACCCTCGTGGAGGGACAAGATAAGTTGCGCTCGGATCTACTATAGGCTTTGGAAGCTGCTAAAGCACACTAGATGAAGGAGATAGCGGCGTTGTACAAAAGGACTGATAAGGACATCGGACAACTAACCAAATTCGTGTCTGATCTCGCGAGGAAGACGAGACAAACTGAGAGGTTCCCAGCCGCCTAACAAGAGCAACTCAACAGGTTCATGGAAGAATGTGATATTCATATTGCAAGAGTCCATGAGCCGTACGAGACTCATTTCCTGCCTGTTCAGAAAGACAGCACTAATACTTGGCAGTGGCCTAAACTTGATAAGCCCATCAGTTTCCAAACAATTACAAGGGATGAAAATGAGAATGCAGCGACGCATGTGACTTATTTTACTCTGCAACTAGGACCTTTCGCTCAAGATCCGGAAGTCAAATCGAGAGTTTTTGATTCTTCTCTGTCATGCTCAATTGTAAGAGGTTGCAAAGTCGTTACAGAGGTTGTAAAGTGGGAACCTACTCGATTGTAAATGTTTGGCACACACACACACATATATATATACACACACATTGGGGTGGGGGCTCTATATCATTTTCTTAAGACCGACCGTTGAGGTTACCGGAATTAGTCGCCTTTATTTCCTCTCTTCTATTAACCTCACTACATTACAAGCACGAAAGACACACATAAAAACAAATGTAACCACCGCCCTAGAGTTTGCTTCGTGATTTCAATATTATAGATTAATAAGTGACTCACAGATTACCTGTGCAATCAGGCTAGCTAGCTTGGGCGTTTTTCACGTCTCCTTATGCTTGTCATAGTCCTTGTCCTCACTCCTCACTCCTCACTGATTGACATACTATCTAGAAATATCCATCTCTCAAGAATCTCTATGTCTTTTGTTACTGTTTTGAGTTCGTTTTTTTTTTTAGAGAAATGTTTTGAGTTAGAGATTTGTGAAAGAGAATATAAAAAAAAAAGAGTATACTTGTTTTTTTTTTGCTAAGGTAGGTGTATACTTGTTACTTTTGATTAAATCGTACTATATATGTCATATCCATTACATACGTACGTGCAATTAATATTGTATCATACGGAGGATCATATCCAAAATCTCCCAAGTTTCAATGAAATTTGATAATCGCTACTCGCTAGGATGCCTTGATAGGTATATATGAACTTTAACATATGCTCCAAATTTCCAACGTGTAAGGAAGTTGCTAGTTAAAAAGCAAGAGGGAGTTGCACAAAGGATTAGAACTCGACGAAAAGCATCGATTCTGATAGAGCAGCAAGGAACAATGTGGAAGGACTCGTCGATATATATACGTAGAAATGTAGAATTGATGCTATTATTGTTTTTGAATATTATGTGGATTAACGCTGTTTAGTTTATAGTCTAATTGCAATAATCTAATAAAGCATCATGTGATCATTATGCATTTTGCTACTTGCATGACTAATACCCAGCGAGAGATAATGTTTATATAGTTCTTGACATCGATCGTTACGGTGATTCTTGAGAAGAAAGAAACATATTCGAAATTGTAGGCTACTTTTCAATAAAGGAGAAGTGTAATGACTATTGTTCTCATATCATTTCTATACTAATTAGTAACATGCATATTCTTAACCCGTGATTGACCTAAAACACAACATGTTTGGGTGACACACACAGATATGGAAGTGGGAGGAGCAAGTATTGATCAATCACAATAAGATGTACACCAACTTTTGGAGTTTTGGTGGTGTGCATAGCAATCCTTGAAACGTCTCCTATGGTTTGATGGTTTGGTTTGAAATGCGAGCTTAAACATCACCCATCTAAGCTTCAAAACCAATCAAAGGTGCCATGCATCTAGATTCTTCAGCTAAATATGTAGCTGCCTTTGAAATAGGGTCGAGATGGATTGATTGATTGGTCCAGAGAGCTCTCAATATCTTATCCAGCATTTTCGTTTTTTTTCTAAAGTTAAATACGATTCCATGAAACGTGAAACCACAGCAAAGATTGTCACATTGATCTAACTCGCATCATCATCTTTTTCTTCTTTCAAATTTAGCTTTCAAAAGTGTTGGTCATTTTAGACCTGTGAAGGTGTTCTACACTATAAATGGTGGTCATCGATCAACTTAGCAATCAATTAACGAAGAATTTTCCAAGAAAAGAAAAGGGTCGAAAGAATGACGTGCGTATGTTTCATAGGAAAAGGATCAAAATACGGATGATGCTGGTGGTGGTACATGGACCCAGCCACCCATCAGTGAATAAAGAGAGTCACGGGCCTCATGGCTGATATATATCTCAGATGCCCCCCACATATTCAATACTAGTAAATTAGTAATACGTCAGCATTATCACTTTAAGATGGGAGACCAGAACTCGAGCTCAAATCTTCTTCTTTTTTAGGTGGGATGCAAATTTGTCTAGAGTGCAGTTCATGGTGAATCAAATTCGCTCTAATCTGTATCGTACCCAATATCTTAAATATTTATTTATTATAATATTTATTTTTTAAAGTCATATGGTATGTACTATGTAGCTATTTTAAAATTTTAAAAAATTAATCGGTTGATCACTCAAGTAGGATATTTTTAAAATTTTGTTTATTAATGTATGTTAAATATCATTAAAATCATTAAAGGACAACATCGTTAATCACTTTGATCACTCTATCTCTAACGGACGTTAAAAATTTAATCATGTCTTTAAAGACTAGTTATGTGCCATACATGCGCTAAATTACGAAAGTTTGGGGGATTTCTCAAATTCTGCATCACCTGCACCTCCGACACCAGTGTCGTTGGCTCCGTTTCCGGCTTCGACATTGAAGTTGGTTTTGTAACCCGTGAATTCGTTAGAGGCGCCATTGCCGTTTTTGAAATAGCTCGTGAATTTTTGTTGCGCGGCGTTGGAGTTTTCCTGTAAAGGTTTGAGCTCGGTAGTTGGAGTCGTTAGAGCAGGAGGAGAATCTGAGATCGGGAACATTGGTGGAGTCGGCGTAATGCTCGAAGTCGCCGGTGCAAAATTTCGAGAGAATCCCCTTTCCTCCCTGCCATCTTTGAGATCCAACGAGAGAAACCCTCGTAAATTGGCACATGGCCAATTATTAACGACGTGATTGAATTTCTAATGTCCATTAGAGACAGAGTGATCAAAGTGACCAACGATGTTGCACTTTAGTGACTTTGGTGATATTTGACATACATCAGTGATTAAACTTTAGAACGTGTCATATTTTAGTGATCATCCGAACAATTTTTCCTTGAAATTTTATCGTATATCAATTTAATATATATCAAATCACGTAAATTAATTAATTTGTACTGACTATTAGTAGCATAGTTATTGACCACCTTAATATTAGGCATGAGTTTAATTCCCCATAAAATTAATTTTTGATAAGTTGAATTAAAAAAAAAACTGAAAACCTCCGATATACTAAAAATACTAAAAAATAGTGATTGATCACGTCTTAGATTAGAAATTGAAAGCAATGTGTACTGAACTACTGAAGTATGATACAAACCACTGAATATGGGTATGAAGCGACGTATGTTATTCGTTATTCCAAAAGCCAATTGGCCGGGGACAATAGGTAGTGGTAGTACAACGCACTCACCTCAAGTACAGTGCACGGACACGGATTCCACTCGCATTGTATACTGTAGAATGGACTAGCAGATTGTACTGCTTCTCATGATCGAGCGGCGGGCATCAGCTGTACGTGGTGACATGGAGGCCCTTGATAGCATGTGATATTGATAATAGGGATTGACTATTGGATTGCTTGGTGACGTAGATAGAGTGAATTTTAGATGTGGATTGCATACGATTCAGAATTGGAATCCTTAATCCACAAGAAGCAATTTAACAGGTAATTGTGGTCCTTGAGGAAGAAAGTAACAGATACAAAAATAAAAATAAAATAACAAAAAGAAAAAAGAACAAAAGTAGCAGATAGAACCAAATGTATGGAATGATCATCATACTGACTCACGCATGCGACGTAGTCTAGTCGACTTGTCTGGTGGTAAGTGGCGTGTATTGTAATATTTTTTAGAAGAAAAAGTTATTTACATTGTATCTGAATTATCAATATGATATCTGAACTTAAAAGACTATTAAAGTAGTGTCTAAACTTTAAAATTACAGTAAAGTTATTTTTCGTCACAGTATAGTCTGATTTTTTTTTTTCAAAAACAGAGGGGAAAATACTTTTATTCCCTTACAATTTATATATATATATTTTTTAATTTCCTTTTCTCTTTTTTAATGTTTTTTCCTTCGATAGTTTGAGAGTTTGGGCATCACTTTTATAGTTTTTAAAGTTTTGGCATCATATTGACAACTCGACAAAAGTTCAGACCCTAGGAGTGACTTTTTCCTAGGAGTTCCTCTCAATTTCTCACTCGTCGTCGAACTCACTAAAGACGAACTACCCAAAATGGCGGTGTTGGGTATCAATCTCTTCGTCTAAGTCCCCTTTATCTTTTTCCCATAACCCCAACACTCATCTCTCATTTGTTTTCCTCGAATTTGGAGAGAAATGTTCAAAATTTTCATAAACCATAGAATTTTGAGGTTAATTGATTCAGCATCAATTCGGCTAAGGAGACCTATTGGGATTTATAGCCCTCTTCCTTGTAAGTCTTTACATATCAAGGACAAGCTTCAATTCAAACCGAGGAGAGAGAATTGACGAATTGAAGATTTGGGGATTTTTTTGTGTTCATGAATTCATGAAGAGTTGCCAACGATGGTTTCCGACGGTGCATCCGGTTGATGTATTTTGGTAGATATTTAAATATCATTTTGTTCGTAATTACGTACTGATTACATTGAAGAGTTTATTAAATCAATTGGACTTGGTTTGATTGGGACTTAGACTTTATCGGAATAATAACACAATTAGTTCATAAATTTGTTAGGATTTTGAAAATCACGTAGTTCGAGAGTGTAATATTCCTGACAAGATAATGAGCATAGTTAATCGATGACATTTTTGGTGGTTTGTCTTCGGTGAGGTCGATGACGAGTGAGAGATGTAAATGAACTCCCAGGAAAAAAGAGGGTGCGAACTTTCGTCGAGTCGTCAATATGATGCCTGAATTTAAAAACTATCAAAGTGATGCTCAAACTCTCAAACTATAAAAGGGGGAAAATATTTTTTAATATAAATAAATTGTAAGGGTATTAAAGTCGTTTCTCATATGTTTTTGAAAAAAAGAAGTCACGTCATCGTTATAGATAGAGTTGTGACAGAAACTGATTATAGGAATCACGTAAATGTAGTTTTGAGAGTTTGGACATTACTTTGATATTTTTTTAAATTTAGATATCAATAAAGATATTATACTGATACATCGACGAAAATTCAAATTTTTGAGGTGATTTTTTTTTTCATTTTTATTGTATAGAAAGTATCAGATGGTGATGCGACGAAGGTTTAGGTTTCATGCTTGTCAATAACTATGTGCAAGTGAGTGGTATGCAAGCTTAATCTTAAGTAAGGCGCATGAAATAATTAAGAAGATAGAGGACCGAATCAAAAAAGTTCTCGTTCTATTAAGGTTAAAGGTCACTGAAAAGAAAAACTGACTTCAAAACTATGAAAAAAATGTTTAATGCCACTGGTTCGTTTATATCATGGAGTTGCATGATAATATAAGATACAATCTAATAAATACATATAAATAAAAACTACACGAAATTTGGACGTAGGAATCTGTCAAGATCATGATATGTAACACGTACTTGAATTAATACATGATACATTATCCTCCTCCTGTACTCTACTCGATGAATCTAGCAGTATAATACTTTTCTCGGTCGTGTTTAGACCGATGGAAACATTTAGGGATGGCTCTAATGAATAATGATAGTTGATTAAGGCTAAGACTGTTTCCCTCATCCATGACACGGAAGCCCCTCACAAAAGAACTCCAACACTAAATAAAATAGTGAAAAATAGATCTACACCGAGAGTGCCTTAGATATTTAGTTTGGCGCGCAGCTCACGCTAACCCGGCCACACCCTCTGTGATTTGTGAAAGCCACGACAAACACAAAGCACCCACGTACCTCACGTAGTAACGTGTCCTTCTTCGACCTTTTGTTTATTTTAATTCTTAAGCTTAGGGCGGTGATCTGAAACCGTTGGCCGGTTCCGAGATGAGGTGGCGACGTGCATGCGCCGAAGCCCCGCCGCAGAGATAAGCTGACTCAGCCTCGATCGCGTGTGTGATTGTTTTGTCTTGAAAGCCGTGAAGTGCCGCTGTTAAGTTTATTAATTCTGTCGGCGCCGGTATGGGGCTAGTAGAGTCGGCTCGGCTTGGCTCGACAAGTGGGTCGGAGGCCGTATTACGTACAACACGTGGTGGCAGATAAAGGCTGAGTGGTGGAAATTACTGGTGGGCGCTCAGGCAGGAGATCTGAGTGTGGGGTCTACTCTTACTAGTGATAAGAGGGGGCTGACGGGACACGTAGTTTTGTGGAAAGAAACAAGATTGCCGTATTGAGGCGTTTTGTCCCAGATCTAGAAGCAGCTGCGTACAACTGGATGCTCAATCCTAGATTTCAAAGGAAAATATCCATTTCATTAATACAATACAACTAGTCTGTTTTATTTATTTATTGTAGAATGTCTATTTTTGTATTTCGTAATCTCAAAAAAAGTGATATATATAAAATAATTAAAACCGTCACGAGATTATTACAGTCGCATGATAAGCATAATAACATATAAATACTTAATAAAAACTTAAATGTTTTATGAAGAAAAAAATTATGTGACAAGAGATAGATTGATATATAATAGTTGATTGAGACCAAATATTAGTATGGGCGTGTTTATTATGAATGTTTGTTATAACTGATAAATTACGATTAATGGTTCTCGATTTGAGTGTTCTTTAATTTTCACCTAGCTACATTTTCATTTAAGTGCTATATACAGTAATTTTGTGATGTTTAACCACCTATGTAGAATATGCTAATTTACTACCTCTCTCAATCAGTTTTAGGTGGCATTTTTAATTAGGTGGTATTTATCTTTATCGAGTAATAAAAGGGAAACGGCTTAAGAACCAAGTTTGTCGAGTCAATCTCAATATTGGGTATTGACAGCACGAATAGATCATCAAAATGCTTCTAACATTGACCGCCCTAGAATTCGATTCGTTCTTTAACTTTTTAAGTACGAAAGTAGAACAACTTATCAAAGTAAACCACTAACTTTGGTTAAGCACTTGAGCTTTACTATTTTAAGCCTTACATCTCAATCCCTTGTGAAATCGTCAAGATAAAAAGAGATAGGACAGTTAAGCACACAAAACCCCCAAAGAAGGAAGAAGAACAGAAAAGTAAGCAACGCCAAAACCAACCACATGATATCTCGCCCAACCCGGCCAGGCCCCACCCCATGGACCTCAAAGTCCACTATTAAATTTAGGTAAATGACAGATTTCAAATCCCCCCTTTAAAATATAAATAAAAGGCTCGAGACTTACGTGAGGGGTTTTCAATGATTCTAATCCCTATCGATCCTATCCCTTCGTAGTTTCTGCCGCACTATATAAACCCCTCTCACTCCATTCTTCCTTCGACTTCACAGACCAAACCCTAAAACTCGATCCCACCTAATAACCATTTTCAGCTCTTAAGTTTTCTTATTTGGTCCCTCCAGATTGCTATACCACTTCTTCTCCATCACCCATCATTTTCAAGAACCGCAAAGAAAGTAAATCACCAAATATTGCATCTTGTCCAACTATAAATACACAACCTCATCTTCCACCACCACCTCACTTACATCAATTAGACTATTAGAGCTCTCCTACTTTTTTTTCTTCCCTCCCAAACATAATCTCTGCCTTTTGGGTTTTTTTGGTCCCCAAATGGATAACAGAAACCCTAACAACAAGAGACCCCGCGACGGCGGCTCGGATGAGCTCGAGTCCTGTCCACCACCCGAGTCGAAGCTCATCCGAGCCGACTCTGTCAGCTCGGACGCGAATTCAGGGGATGTCCGCGACCAAGCTGATTCGGACGAGTTGGGTATAGACTCGGCCAAGGCCAAGTTGATCCAAGAAGACCTTCTGAACATTCTAGAAGAATCGGACGTACGTGACGCGGCGATTCAGGATCTTGACTCCGTGATAAAGAGCTTCGAGGAGGAGATAGGACAAGTCCCGGCCGGAACGACGTCGGGTTCGGGAGACGAGTCGTCGTCGCAGCCGGAGCTAGGTTACTTACTAAAAGCGTCGGACGACGAGCTCGGCCTTCCGCCGACGAACAACGCGAGCGTGGAGAGTAGTAAAATGGAGGCGTCGGATTTCGCGGCGGCGAGTTCTTCCGAGACGGTGGCTGCATTGGACGGGATGCTCGGGATGTTTGACAACGACGTCATTATTCCGAGTTATTACGACGCCTTCGATTTCGCAGTCGTCGGCAGTGGAGGATACTCCTCGGAGACTAGTAATGGCGGAGGAGGAGAGTACGTGGCGTTGGGTGGGTTGTTTGATTATGACGGCGGCGTTTCGGAGGTTCCGTGGCGGACGGAGTCGCTTTTTGCTCTGTAGAAAGAAACGTTACGTACTTGCGTACGAACGGAGGGTTGGTTTTTTTGTTTCGTGTGACCGACCTTCGGAACCGTTTTTCAATAGCTAGACTTTTGTAGTCTTGTTCATATCAGGGAGGATGTAATCAAGTAAAACTTTGAAAAGAAAGAAACGAAGCAAAGATGATGAAATGAAAGCAGTATATGAACTTTGAAACGAACGTACATATACATATAGATCTTGTTGTTTGTTTCTGCGACGAGTTGCTCCTTTTTCTCTTCTGAATCAAAGGGTGAAACGTAAATTTATGATAGAGTTTTTTTGTTTTTGTTTTTGTTTTGAAGGATTGATCGTTAATGGTGGCTTGGGAGTTCTTTGTTTTTAGTCTATCGATTAAAAGCATATCATCGGCTTTACTTTTGTTCTGGTGCAATGTCATCAAAGGAATTGCCGGTAGGATAGAGATTTGAAGGGTAGTTTATATACTTTTCTTAAGACAAATATAAAACATACACAAGGGAAACAAAGATCTGTTAGGAGTGTTAGCGTAAGGAAAACGAAGACCGAAACAAAAATGGGATTCGTGAACCTTCTTTTATTGGTGGGATATGGCTCAACCTAAAGAGAGCGGAGGCAAGCTCTATTATGGTGAACTTGGTAAATTGTGAATTGATGAACATCAAATATAATCGCTCATGTTACATTGATGATAGAAAACTTATATTGCCTTTCGAATTTTGTTTTGATTCACGAAAAACTGATTTACAATTTATTATTGCAATTCAAGATTCTCGATTAAGCACTTGTGATTTACAATTTTTACATAGGTAGCGGGAGACAGACATATAATCATATTGGCCTTTAAGCAAATATAGTTAAGTAACAATGCAAATGTATTGGGCTAATATCAAAAGTAACCTGAGAAAGTCGAGTAAAAAATTTGTGTTTGATGCACTAACTCTAGGAATGATCAGTAACAAGAACCTCAATAGACACTGCCACGGTACCACCTAACACCAGAAGAGAGTGACAAGCTTCCATGAGAAAATGACTCACGTACTTTTTTTTGATTCAAATGAGAGATACTTCATTAAGATGAAATAGAATTACATAACTTTGCTTCGATGTTAATCGAAGATATGAACCAAAATGGTCCGTTCTCAATGCACGAGAAACTAATGTCCTCATTGAAAGTAAACTTCGCTAAACTGTGAGCAATCTGCTTGGGACCAAGATAAACATTATATTTATTTTAATATTTTTGGACCTCGGAGACAAATGAGCCGACTATATGCGGTCGAATTAGAGCTGCGAATCGAGAAAGGATATCTATGCGATTCCTAGATAATCTAGGGGAATCTAGAAGCAAGATATTATTCCTAATCGATAATGTTACATTGTCAAGCGAAGAGAGTCAGAGTGCCTACCTCTATAAATAGAAGAAGCAAAGAAGATTTGCAGATCTCTTCACTCATACACACAATTTGCGCACCAACAAATCTTACTCCACTGCGAGTAAACAACCAGCAAATAGCGAGCTCAAGATCTAGGCCACCCGACAGAGCGTGGGGATTCAAAAGTTCACTCAAGCTAACCAACCGATAACAGCGAATTCAGGATCTAGGCCACCGACAGAGCGTGAAGATTCTAAAGATCTACGAAGTCACACTATCCGGTGTTCTCGACACTACGTCTTTTTGCTCTGCTTTATACTTGCTTAAGGGTGTACTGTATCGATTCTTTGTGGCTCGGTAGAGAGCCACGAAGCTTATGTCTCGTATTAAGACAAGTAAGACTCGACGAGCGAGGTTGGTACTCTCCTTGCTCCAATTGCTTGACAAGAAGCAGAGATTACACGACGCATTACACAATGACATTCTGCCTTCAACAGTGGCACGCCTTGCACACAGCACATCAACAACTTTAGATACAAAAAGAGACATTTTGTGACAACTCCATTCGCAGCAACCTGACTGGAGAAAATCGGAGCCAAACATAATCACATTACATTCTCGGGGTTGGAAACCAATCGTACCAACATTCATATTGCATAGGAGCCCTTTTATCTCATCAAACACACTTCCCACCTCTCTCCAACAAAAATCTAGATTGTTCACCAATTTAGTCACCTCCAGGCAGTCAACTTCAACTTGTAAGTGGGGGATATTTAGATATTGAGCAAGTAGGAGCCCCATTCTAAGTCCCAAGAGTTCAGAAGCTATAGGGGAGTAATTGCCATTAATTAGAGTAGCCTTTGTAGCAATTAGAGAGCCCATATCATCTCTTATAACAGCTCCCAAACCACGGCTAGCCTCCTTCACACAAATAGCAGCATCTGTATTTAGTTTGACATATGACTCTACGCTTCCCTCACACAAATAGCAGCATCTGTATTTAGTTTGACATATGACTACGTACTTTAACATGCAAGCAACATCCCAAATCCAAGACCAAAGTCTTTTGAAATGCATTTATGCTTTCAAGAATGTGAGCCTGTTTTACCCTTGGGGACAAAGTAGAATATGGGCCTTAGCATAATCCAATAGAGAAAACAAATCGGGTCGTATGGTGTCCGGGTCAGTTTTGAAAAAAGTATTCCCCCATACGTACCATTATCTTCTCAAGCGACTCATCCACAAAAGATTGCACACTCATATCACTGATCACTTCCTCTCCTCCACTCATGGCTCTAACCATAGCCAACAACGGCGGAGCCAGGCTCCTCTACAGAGCCTCCACCACCAACAATCTTTCCTCACAACGCCACGTCCTCTGCCCTCTCTCCTCCTCCAGAAGAACCCTCCACGTGGTGTCCGCCAAGCGTTTCACGTCCAGGACAGGGAGGCTGGACAACAAGAACAACAACGGCAAGAGGAGCAACACCACGACCAAAGACCAAGAACAGGACCAGCGGACGGCGGAGATTGAGAGCCTATCCGCGGATGACATCGATGATGGGTACTTCTTGCCTGAGCTTCCGGGGGACAAGCCTGATTTCTGGGAAGGTGAACAGTGGGACGGTCTTGGATTCTTTGTTGAGTACTTGTGGGCTTTTGGTTTTCTCTTTGCGGTACGTCAAGTTTCTTACTTGGTCTAAATCTTATGTGCTTGTCAGTTTGTAACGATTAATGAACTATTGAACTTAGCTTGGTGGCTCGCTCATGGTGTTGGAGATAAATTCTCTATAACCTTTATGGTGTTGGATAGATAAAGTACTAATAGGTGACAACTTGATGAATTCATATGTAGAAATATGCTAGGTGGGAAATGTAAAATCTTGTATATGTTATAACTTATAAGGGTAAGCGACCATAGCTCATTGTCACTTGGTTTGAGTCAAGTGTATTATAGGTCAAAGTGGATTGATGTATAAATTAGGCCTCTCATCATCCATGCTAATTGGTTTGGGGTTTCAAAGCCTAAATGCATCTTAGTTTCATTGTTTAGTTCATGTATAAGATTTTCATTCATAGCGAATTGCTATTGATGTTTGGGAAGCAAGTGACAAAAAGCCTTGTTTGATGGGGAGATTGCTATTAGGCAAATTAACATCAACTGTGCGGCTAATGGTTGCTCCCTATTTCGGTTTTGCTACAGATTATCGCAGCAGGCGCAGCTGTTGCTACCTTCAATGAAGGAGCAACTGATTTCAAGGAGACTCCTACTTACAAAGATGCGATCCAGTCTCGCGAGTTGCTGGAAGAACCAGAGGGATCTAGTCCGGATGTTTTTGAATCCAACCCAACTGAAGTGGCTCCTAGTTTGGAATAGTAGCTAGTTTCTGTAGAATGAAAATGTGACCTCTACATCAGGTGATACATGATATATCCTAGGCACAGAAACACTGTCAAAAATCATATCCCATTTTGTAATGTGACGTTTTTAGTAGATAAAAACCTTTTGTGAGAAATATCAATTGTATTTGATTATGTGATGCAGTATCGATATAGAAAGGCTTCTGAGTGTTTAGCTTCCAGCCTTAATTGGTCGAAATATCTGCGGAAATAGTTTGTTCACGTAGTCCTGTTGTCTGGCCAAGCAGGAAACTTGTTGCCGGGTACATGACTTTGTTCCACTATCCTTTCATTGATATAATTCAGTAACAGAATCAAATGCTACTAGTAGTAATCGAAGTTATTATTAGATACCAAAAAGACGTTGAGTAGATCATTAGGTCTGCAAACATACCATAAGAACTCATACATGATGCTAAATTGCTATTGTGGCAGAATTAGTACAACCAAACTTAGTGCAATAGCAAACCGGCCATAATCAATGCAGCTGCGAGATAACTTCCAGTTTTTGATTTCAGACCAGCACTTGCACTCCTGCCAAACCCTGCAGCTGGTCTTGGTGCAGCAGCTTGTTGCATTGGAGAGGCTGAGATCGCGAGGACAGAGAATCACAACACAAGTCATAAGAAAAGAGGGACTAAGAAATAGAGATAGTTATGCATACATGGTACTGTAGTGTTCGTCGCAGACGTGGTGTTGTTTGCCCCAAATGAGACTTGAGAATTAGATCGTGGTGGCACCTGTGCCCCTGTAGTGAAGTCACAGATATAATGAAGACATAATGGAGAGAACACTCTGTTTTGAAGCAAAATGGAGTGAGAATTGGTTTACCCAAACAAGCAGAGGCATTAACCGGAAGGGTGCAAAGAGCAGACAGCTGAAGAGCGAGTGTGGTGTTAATAGGGATAGAGCTGAGAGCAGTGCCATTCAGCAAAAGGCAAAGGCAGCCTGGCTGTTGGCTATAGACTAGATTGAGGTTGTCACAGCACGACTGCGCAGGTGACGGCATAGTGCCTTGCACAAATGGGGCACAAGAGGCTAATGTAAGCAGCTGGACGGCGCATTGAGCTATAGTAGGGATTGAAGCGTTGGGGCCTTGTGAGATGGTGGATGATGGAAAGAGGGAAATGAGAAAGAGAAGAGCGAGATAGGAAATGGAAGCCATCTTTTGTTGTGTGATTTTCTGTACAAAAGTTGGAGACTCGCAATGTGTAAAGTAAATAGATGAGTTGCATGTTCTTAGTGTGAGTGGCAAGTAAACTTGTAGTGTGTGTATGTGTGTTATGCGGCGCAGTCCGCAGACAGACTTCTAGTTTCTTTGAGTGTTTAAAGAGATGCGTGTGCAGGCAGTTACTTTAGTGTTCGTTGCTACATGAATGCTGTGTTGTGTACTACTGCCTCAGTCAGTGGCGGAGCCACGATGGGGCAGTGCTCCCTGAGTTTGGATGGTTCAGTGGTTCAAGCAGGGTACAGTTTGTTTTTTTTACATGTACATGAGTTGTTGTTGGATGGTTCAGTGGTTTTCTTGCAGAAATATATCTGCATCATCATGGATTCGAATTTTGGTGTCAACTCTGGCTCCACCCCTAGCCTCGGCATGTATATTTTGCATTTTTGCTCTGTTTTATTACCCTATTAGTTTTAATCTTAATCTTAATTGCATAGTTATTTTTGAGTTATTTTGAATTTTTTATGTCTATTTTTAAGTTAATAAAGACGGAAATTGAAAAAAGTGATTTAACTCTTAGTTAAATCTCTAGTTAAATATAACTTGGAATTTAACAAATAAGTTAAATTTAGCTTTTGTTTAGGGTAACTGTTGAAGATTTGTTTTGTCAAATTTTAACTTTTTTTTTAAATAAGGTGTCTATCGGGAATGTTCCTCTTCCACCGACGTCACTCTAATTAGGTGGTGGAGTTAGTTCAATCCCAACCACTTTGAAATAGAATTCTTGTTAACCTAGGAACATTTATACTATATATTAAGCAAACACATGTTGTTTTTCATTTTTGTGATTTCTTCCTATTATACCCTTATTAATTAGGTGTAGTTAAATATTTTAAGATTAATATTGTAAATTTGTAATTAACAAAATAAGATAAAAAACTGAAAAACATACAATTAGTTTTTCCTCCTCTCTTTCCTCTTACTTTTTAGCTATTGTAGTAACTGCTGTACGTTTCAGAACATTCAAAAAAAACTAACTGTTTTTATTTTAATTATTGAATGTTCACCATAATTAGTTGTGATTAAAATTTACATTTTATTTTAATTTTTTTGGATACATTTTGTTTTAGTTAAACACACACTATATGTGCGTGCTTCATGTAGTACATAATAATCTATGTTGTCGCTGCGAGAAGTCCGAGTTTTGAGTTCGATTTGAAACTAGTACATGCACTTATATCAACCCCCTAATGCCAAAAATTTATAATCACATTTCAAACCCAAGTACAATATTGGGCCAGGTTCATAGTTTTTACACAATTTTTCTACACCAAATCAATATGAACCATTGAAGATTAAGACATTAATAAATGGCTAAGATCTGTTGTAGCTTTATAACTATTAATTTAAAATGAAAATCTTTGTAATTTTCTATATATTAAATGAATAATTCTTCTTTCTTATAAAAAAATAACTCTGTTATTCTCTCTCTCTTCTCCTCCCGTGTCTTCATCGTCATTCTCCCCAGGGTGCTCACAAGTCACACCAGATTTGCAAGGCAATAAACTTTGGTTCAATCACTCCCACCCAACCTCAGCTACTAAATTTTAGTTTTCTCATATGATTAACAATCACATACAGTAGATGAGTTACACTAATGATACTAAGCATCTTCCTCAAAGGCAAGAAATTGAGATTAGAAATATGGGTCGAGTCTCTTTCCGATGAAGAAGTCTCCAATGCTAAAAAATTGTTAATATCGTTATTAGTTTGGCTTCAGATTCGATAACTTTTGCGGTTATATATACAACTCGTCAATACACTTTAAATAGATCACAATCGTTCAATGTGTAAGAGGAGAAGAATATAAATGTTTCAATTTGGAAGAAAAGAACAATGGACGATTGGAGTTTAAGCAATCTAGATTTTTACTTTGTAGTTGATTGATCCTCTTAAGGTGATTGAATAATGGACACATTGATTGGGCCATAAATATGCATCTCTATGTCATTTGTTAATATTCATATACTTATTTTTTTGTTATGTATTTAATAATATTAGTTTACTTTATTGTTTTATAGGCATTTTGAGTCAATAAGGAGAAAAAAGGAAAAAGAAAGATTTTAAGCTTAATTTGGGAGATCTGTCTTTGCAGGTCATTCAACTTCGACAGAGCACTGGGAGCAACGTAGAATGAACCAGAAAATGATCTTTATATGCGTGAAAATCTACAGATGTCTAGTTTCGATAACTTCTTCCATAACGTGATTATCATGTTTCTAGAGAAAGTTATGGTCATTTTAGTTCACGAAGGTCAGTCTGCTCAGAAATCTGATTTTAATGAGAAAGCTGTGTTTGGAGGCCCAAATCACACCATAAAGCTCAATGAAAAATTTGTGCTTTAAAGTCTAATTAATTACTAATGTGGCTTATGAAAAAGAAGTCAAGAGCTAAAAGGATTAAAGATGTTTGACTTGTCAAAGAAGATAGCCCAAAACCTATGTGGACAATGAGATGTTTAAACAAGACTATAAATACTATTTTTAGAGTTTTTGTTAAGGGAGGAATCAGCTTCGGAGAGAAGAACAATTTGAAAGGAGAGCAAGAAGCCACGGGGAGGAGTTCCAGACGACGATTTCGACAACACTAAATTCTTTTCTTCTCTATCTTTTATTGCTTTATTTTTCTTATGAATTCTTGTAGTTTAGTTTCCTTGTCTATGAGGTGCTAATTACTTTGTTAAAGTGGCTATTTTGAAGTCCCGTACATAAACTTTAGATAATATATACACTCTGACCTAATTTTCTTATGTTCTTTGATGAGGTTTCTTTGTTGATTTTACATTGATGATTTCTATTTTGTATGCTTTGAGTACACGCTTAATATGCATGTTTAGGGATCTAAATCTATGAGAATTTGATGCCTGTTGATTGTCTTTGATCTTCCTCAATTTCTCTTTGGTAGAAACCAAGATTTTCGGTTATAAGAAACACTAAGTCTAGCAAGGCACGCCCTTAGTGCACTTGTGAAGCTTTGTAGATTCTCACACCTTCTCTAGATCATAATGCTTCTCTCTTAGTAAATCCGAGTCCGTGACTTTTGGGTTCTTTGAGAGGTAGTCACCAGTGATAAGCGAACCTTCACCGGTGTGATCATAAAGATTAGGTAATATGTTGTGTTCTAAGCGTAATTGAATCTTCCTGAGAACTTTCATCCATTGACATAGCATTATTAGGTTGAGCATATATTGTCTAAATGGAGTGACGGTGGTGGATAACATTCATCTTAACTCTTTTGTTTATTGATTTCCTGCATTCCTCTATTTTGTTTATTTTTTAGCATAGCAAATCAACTCCAAATCTATTGAAATTTTTACGTGGTAGTCCACCACTGTGTCTAGTTTATTGTATTAAATTTTCGTGTCATTTGAGTCTGTCTAGAGTAGGTTCGTAGTGTCATTAGTGTACTGTAGTCGAGTCTGTCAGCATTTTAGTTTCGTGTTAGGATTTAGTTTCACCAATTCTTTGTGTTCGATAGCCCCATTTATCATACTACATTGATATATCAGAGTTAAGAATATGATATCTTTGCATAGGGGCCTATCATACATTGGACGTGATGTATGTAAGGGAATTGCATAGCAAGGTGAAGGGCACGACAATGAAAAACCCAGATTGCAAGGAGAAGAAGATGAAGAAAAAAAAGAAACCCAGAGGAATCGAAATAAACCCAGATTCCATATACAGAACCAGGGAGAGAGAGAGAGAGAGAGAATATTGATCAATTATTTTTATTATGGTGAATTCATAAAAGATAAATAAAAATTACTATTGTTTCTTTTCACAAGCGAATAGAACCCTAGACGCCGTCTCTCTCTACAACTAGGTTTTCCATTCGAGAACTCTTGTACCCTAATTTCCTTGGCTTCATGGCAGATCAAATGACGGAACAATTCAAGAACTCATTGATAATCCTTGATGAGAGTCGCACTTCTTTCGGTGTAAAGGGACCGACTGGTGTTTCAAACCACTCCTTTGTGGTTGCCAAACTAATCGGAGGTAGGGGATCTCCAAATTTTCAAGGGGCTACTAGCTTCTCTATGGGGCTACGGTCACCGTCTCTCAATTCGTTCTGTGGAGGATCGATTTCTCATAGATTTCACGAAGGCATTAGAAGCCAAACACGTCCTAAAGGGAGGTCCGTGGTTTTATGGCCAGTCTGCTTTGGTAGCGGCTAGTAAATCTGTTCGCGACGATCCCATGCAAGTACCATTACTGTCACTACCGGTTTGGGTTATATTCCAGAGCTTGGAACCGATAGTGTTTACAAAGAAGGCAATAAGAAAGATTGCTAACACCATTTGATTGTTTATCAAGATCAAGGAGGCTGCTTTTCGACGAGGGAATTCTAAGGTTCGCATTCGTCACTCAATGACATCGAGGGTGTGGCAACCTTTTCCAGGCCGGACCTTCGACTTTAAAGATGGAATAACAGTGAAGGTTTCTTTCAAATATGATAGGCTACAAGGTTTTTGCCAGACCTGTGGATTGCTATAGCATCCCAAAACTAGATGCATTGGCGCACCATATCTCTGGAAAATATTGTTCTCAAATTGGTGGCAAGCTTTGTCGGCGGCAAGGACGTGATTCAATTGGAGTCGAGTGTCACAACGACTAGTGCTTAAAACCCTAACCCTAACAATTCTTCTGTTTTGCAGGTTAACCCTATGATTAACTTAGGGTCTCCTTTGTTGTTTAGGGTTCCAGGAATTACTCTGGCTTCCTTTGCAGCGGTCAATGCTGCCCTCCATCAAAGCGCGTCACTGACTTTGGAGAGAGATATTCCACTCAAACGTCAACTATGTGAGAGGAAGGAAGAAGAACCTAAACGGAAGCGTATGTCACGTACCTAAAACAACAAGAAACTAGTAGTGATACCTGATCTTGCCATTCCAGAAAAAGAACGGGTTACTGTTGAAGTCTCCAGCTAAGAAGTCGAAAAGAGGTCGACCTTCAGGCTCGAAGAACAAACCAAAGAAGCTGTCTATGGTTGTAAGGGATGAAGTGGAGCCTCCTCGAAGAATCATTGACCTATCAAAGCAGCATAAACACGAGCGTAATGCCAAGCTGATAGTGATGGAAGTTGGTTTCCTTCAATCTACTTGCACTGACCAAGAGGTGGTTCCCTATGTAGCACCTATCACCGTGTCAGGTTCTAAATTTTGGCAGTGGCGGTCCTATATTTTTGGGACTGAGCATGGCGATGCAGGAGTTCTAAAGTCTATAGAGATGGAGCTTGTCCCAGGCGAGGCGGATCATGGGGACTGAGTTGAGGGATTCTTCTACACTTTATTTTTTTCCAGCTTTTAATTTTTGGATAGACCTCTGGTTTTACTTTCAATTTGGTTTACTTTGTTTTGTTGATACTTTCATGTTATTGTTAGGGTAGGTATTTCTTATCGTCCCTCCCACAGTAACGTCACTGGTTACTTTTGATGCCTATTACCAGGATATGAATATTTGTGTAGATTATGCGACTCGTTGCATAGTTTGTATAGGTTTTGACTTTCTTGTCTGTTGTTTACCTTAAATGGGAAGTTAATGCTGTATTCTTATATACTTTTTCTCAATGGAATTGACTGCAATAACCCGAGCCGAAATTATGCGTTTATCAAGACATATTAAGTTTTATCACGAATTAGTCGTGTTATCGACTTTGTTAACCACTTTTTCATTGGGCAATAATTTGATTTGACTTTCTTCATAAAAGTCGTTGAGCATTTAATTTCGAGCTCATATAAATTTTCAGATAAGTGAGCTATTTGTTATGTTTATCGGTTGTCGGTGAGAGAAATAAATAAAAAAGAGTTTAGTTTTAGTCGGTTATTTCTCGGCTGTCTGATCACGATAAGGTTGATTTCAGACCGTTGATTGGATAATTTATTTTTGGTATGAATAGGGTGATTTATTAGAAATTATTTTGTGAAAAATTAGAAGAAAAAAAATCTGAAAATTCTTTAAAAAGCCCACCGACCCGGTTATGAACCCCCGCCAACACATTTTGGGTTTTCCGGTCAACCCACCGATTTCAGCCACCTCCGTCGCTGTTTCAGGTGAGGAAATGAAGCCCTTGATTTTATTGATTGTTTGGTGAGGAAGTATTTTGGATTTGCAGGTGTTTTGGGGGGAAATCGATTCGGATTTACCCATGGGAGTTGCCGCCATTGGTGGCGGTGCTCCGTCGTGACTTGGGGGTCGGGTGTAGGGGTTTTTGGTTTCTCTCCACCACCAGAGTCTATCTGGATAGGTAGTTTTGGCCAAGGAAGCTCCACAACGGAACTTCGACGATGAGGCTAAAACGGGAAGATTTTGACCCAAAATCTTTCGGGCTTGATTCCGGTCTCGGTGGTAGTTGGATGAAGGTGGTGCTTTAGAGAGAAGTGTTGGGCTTGGAGAGAGGAATATAACATGGGGTTGAACGTCACCATCCGTAGTGGTTAACGGTGGCCGGCGCCGCCGTCTGTGGCGGCGATTCGAAACCCAAGACAGTGGAGTTGGACTTCGGTCCAGTTACGAAAGTTATAGAGTTAGAGAAGAGCTTTCCAACGGGGGGTTAAACTCCCCCATCAGAGAACTTTTATTGGAGGCGCATGTGGCCCATGCGCTGCCATCCACGACGGAGCTCAGACGAGGCAGTTTGTGAGTTTGTTCGACGGGACTTCCGGGATTATTTTTAGGGATGATTTCAATAGTTTTACATATATTCTGATATCGTATGATCCTTATTTACAGGACATCGTGATCGCAACCATAGCAACAAAGGAAATTCTGTTGGACCCTAGCAATAGTCGCAGACTTGTGAGTAAACTTTTATTTTCACAGTCGTACCGAGTTCATATTTTAAACAGCATGCTCTGCTGTTTTATTTTAGAGCTTTTAAATTTGGAAGTTTATTGTGATGATTTTTTTTTATTACATCAATGCTTTAGCTATTCGGCTGATCACCATAGTTTAGTCATGAGTGGTTAGGTGGCATTGTCTGACCCATACCATCTCAAGTTAGGTGGCATGGGGACAACCTCTTCACATTTATTTTTCTTACAGCTATCCGACTCAGGTTAGGTGGCCTGGGTGAGCGCCTCCATTGTTTTCAGATTACAATTTTTGAACTCGCTGTATTTCACGAAAATCAGGGGAAAGGCAAGACATGGCAACTTTATCGTTTTGCGCTAATTATATTATTTTTTTCTACTCATGTTAATATTTTATATTTTATTGCATTTCCATGGGCTTTTTGGTTTCCTTTGCCCAGGCTGCAGCTTTTATTCTGAGAGTGCCTGGTAGCGTCAAAGGCTTCGAGTCTACTAGTCATCTTTCCAACGGTATGTCTCAGCTCACTGTCGGTTTGTATTTTATATGATACATACTAGTAGTGATCGCTTTGAGTACTGTTTGTTTATGTCGACTTCTGTAGTACTCATGAATATAGAGTGTTCATGTAAATAGCTAAGTCAGCTTCAGTTGTATTCTGAACCAGTACATTGTTATGATGTTTTAAATTCCTGAGTTGAGTTTCTGGTTCTAGTTTGTACTATTCGTTGAGAAATTCTGTTGGACACTGGTGGTCTACGATGTGTTTGTGGATTAGTTTGTGGAGTGTTATTTTTCCTACAGGTTTTTGGGTTGTTCAGTTTCAAAGGGGATTATGTCAAAAAAATTCTAGAAATTCTCAGAGTTTAGTTAATCGTTAGAATTTAATTCTAGTTTACTAGCTAAACTAGAATTGAGTCATTTCATTGATGTCCTTGTCTATCTTTCAAAAAAGTAAAAGATAAATAAAAGGATTATTATGACTCAGTTAATCTGGATTGTTAAGGGTCTTTTAATTTTTAGGGAGAATGACAGCCATGGACAAAATAAGTACCAATATTATAGAAAACCTAACCACAAACTAATTTAGACAAAAAAGGACTGGGCCTTAAGCCCAAACATAGTAGCAGCTCAATCCAACCTATTTAAACAATTTAAAAGACATTTTAACCCTTTGTATAAGAAAAAATCCTACAAAAAAACATAGTAGCAGACTTTTTTTATTCCATCAATTCTCTCTCTCTCTCTCTCTCTCTCTCTCTCTCTCTCTCTCTCTCTCTCTCTCTCTCTCAAACACAATAGCAGCGGAAATCACAGCCGCCACCATTGTCACAAACCATCGCACGCCGCCGCCATCTTACACCGACGCCACCTCCCGCCAACGCCGCTGGCTCCTCACCATCGCGTCGTCCGCGGCTTCCCAGCTCTGACGCTCGCCGTCCTCTGCCATGTCTCGGCTCGCAGCTACGGTCCAGAATCTACTACCCTTCGAACACGCCGTCAGCCGCCTCACGCCTCCAAATCTGTTGAGAGTTTGGTTTAGCGTCCACCGAACACGACTGAGCCTTCGTCGTGCAGTCTTTGCACGTCGCTCTTCTCGGCCTGTCGCGCCTCGTCCTCCGAGTACGACTCAGCCACCACAACGTCATCTGCTCGGCGCAGGCCTCACTCAACGCTGCACTCTTTCTATGATGCCTCGGTTGACGAGCTGCAACGCAATACCTCTTCCCAGCGTCGAAGCGGCTCTTCTCTCGTCCGTCTTTGGTCGGCCGCGCCACACAACTTCTGCAACACTGCTCTCCTTCCCCTAGTAGCAGTTTTCCTCCAAATTTCTCCTACGATGGTTTGCCTTGTCTCTCAACAATCTATCTTTGTTGAGCAGTAAATTATGTTCTTCATTGATATAAATTTGAGCAGATTTGTATTTTTTTTGTTGTTTTGAAATTTGTGGATTTTTTGGTGAGTTATTATAATGTATGATTGATTTTCTGTTGGTATGTTCTGTTTTCATAAGCTGCTACTATTTATTTGAAATTGATTTTTAGTAGCAGTGTCATATTTTCAGTAGCAGCGTCATATTTTTTCGATAGCAGCGTCATATTTTTCAGTAGCAGCGTCTACTGAAAATTAGTAGCATAGTCATATTTTTTAGTAGCAGTGTCATATTTTTCAGTAGCAGCGTCATATTTTTTCGGTGACTGTGTTTTTAGGACTACGACTGTATTTGTGGTTTGATGACTGCTACTGAATTGACTGTTTGATAACTGCTACTGTGTTTTTAGGACTGCTACTGCATTGTCGGTTTGATGTCTGCTACTGCGGTTGTTTTCAGTAGCAGTGTTTTCGATATTTTTGTAGCTATGTCATTTTTTTTCAGAAGTAGTGTTTTCGAGATTGTTAATGCGTTTAGGGACTGCTATTGCGTTTTTTGGACTGCAACTACATTTTTTATTCGAGGACTACTATTACGTTTATGGGACTGTTACTGAATTGTCGGTTTGATGATTGCTACAACGTTTTCGGGACTGCTACTGCATTTTCGGTTCGATGACTGCTACTGTGTTATTGGGTTGGAAAATGTTATGGAATGTGTATCAAAATTATTATTGAGTTTGTATCGAAATTGCTACTCAATTTGTATCGGAACCTTTAAAGAAATTTGTATTAAAATTACTATTAAATTTGTGATTGAATTGATATTGAATATTTATTGATAGTATTAATAAATTGATAATAAATTCAAGTTAAAAAAATTGAATATAGAAAAAAATTGAATGAAATAATCGGACTAAAAAGTATTTAAAAAAAATTAAGGAAATTTTCGATAAATTTCTTTTTTATGAAAAGAAAAAAAAGTTAATTTTTTAAAATTAATTTTGGATGAAATATATTTTTTGAAATAATTTTTTTTTATAAAAATGAAATACATAAAAAGGCAAAACATGAATATAAAAGTAAATTTATACATGTCACATGACAACCAATAAACAAATTGTCTTATGTGTAAGATTTTATTTTTTATTGTCTAAAATAAAAGACTTTGTCTTTTAAGTGTATTTGACACCTCCATACTATCCTTTAGTGTAGTTTGTCTTAATTTTTAATCTAATGGTTTAAAATTTGTAATGTTATTAAACCCGAATCTAAAATATTAAGTGTTATGTTTGTGAATAACAAGAAGTCCTTCAAGTTTTCAAAGAACAGAGGGGAGAACTCCTTCAAAAATTTCAAGGTGAAAGTGAAACAAGAATAGAGTGAAACCCCACAGAGCTTGACTAAGCCCATCCCATGTAAAGCCCAAAAGCAGAGATAGAAGGAAAGAACAGCAGAAACGAAGACATAACCTAACTTTCTCTTCAATGTTCAATTCCAGGATGGATGAACAGCTCAGACTCTTCAGACTCCATCATAACACCCCAGCTTCCCACATCCAATCGAAGATCTCTCTATCAGGTTCGGCTCTCAATTTCATTCTGTTTTAGTTCTCCGGTAGTTGTCAGTCGACAGAGTAGCAAACAAAATCAGTGGGTGGGAATGGTTAAACGCACCAAAAAGAAACCAGGGAGAATTTCATTTCTGAGCGATGATTTAATTGGTCTAATTCTTAGCAAAGTTGCCGAAAAACGTGATAGAAAATCGTTCTCGGGGGTATGCAAGCAATGGTATAAGGTCGAAGGTTTAAGCCGAACATCACTCTACATTCGATTTTCCAGACCCTACTTTTCTGTTCGGACACTATCTGCGATATACCCAAATGTTGTAAGTTTAACAATAAGTAATCCCAGGTTGGACACTGTGCTTGAAACCATAGTCCATGCATGTCCGCAACTCGAGGCCATCGACCTCATGGCCTATGGTTTTCACTTGGGGAGAAAAGGTCTAGCGGCTTTGGGTATTGGATGTCCCAACTTGCCCACAGTTTCACTCGTTGGGTATGAGATTGTGCGTGCTGGGGTAGCTTGGCTTGTCAAATCAGCAATGCACTTGAAGTCTTTGAAATTGGGATCTAGCTTGGTCAAGGATCATACCTTTGGAGTAATTGCATCGTCTTCAATCACCACTTTGGAGCTGAAGGATTGTTGCAACCTTACAGATCAGGGATTGGCTTTCTTGGCAAATGGGTCCATCTCTAGGACCATCAAGAAATTGGTGGTTCGTTCGTGCAGTCGAGTCACAGATACAGGAATTGAACATTTGCAGAATATGTGTGGCTTGGAGCATCTGGAAATTGAGGACTGGGAGGATGGCACGTTCAGTGACATTGGAGGTGTGGCCATCTCCAAAATTCAAACCCTCAAAACATTGAAATTACGATATGTTCTGGATATGTCGAATGCTACAGTCGATGCTCTGGTGGAGGATTGCCACAGCTAGGAAGTACTTACTTGATTTGGAGGATTGTTTCTCAATAACTGGATTGGCAGTTCGTGGATTCTCTGCTCACAAAAGTTTGAAACGGCTCCTATTGCACCGTATGGAAAATCTTCATCTATATGATGTGGAAACTGTAGCACTTGGATGTTCAGATCTGAAGAATAATCCAAATTGGAGCTCTCATTTGATGCATGTCAAAACCAGAAGACTCATCAAGTTCCGGGGGGGGGGGGGGGGGGGGAGGGGTTGATGCTTAAGGAATACTGTCAAGTGTTGTTATCTAACTTCTCACAATGAGATGTAGCATGACAACACCAGAGGAGTTCTGAAGTTCTCCAACAGTTCAACGTAGTTAGTTCTCTGATAGAAACTAGCTTAGCTTGACAAATCTCACATAACTGTGAAATTAGTTCATATTCCTTCTGTCAAGTAGGAACCTTTTGTGGGTTTAGGGTCTTCATGCTTTGTTCTGCTACAGTCTAATCAAACCATAATCGGAGATCTCGTCTGGATATTTAGTGTACTGATGAACCGCAAAGCTCCCATTTGAAGGGATTCAAGTTAAGGTACAAAATCGGTCATCTGTCTGTTGTTACTATTGTGGCTGAGAAGCCTGTAGTTTGTTCGCCAGCCATATCAATGTACAAGCCATTGCCATTGAATTGGTAACACACTAGTTTTAATTTTATTGAAATAGATTCAGTAACATCAAAATGATATGTAGTAATACTGATCATTGCTGCTGTTACGGAAAACTGGCTAGCCATGCATATAATATCCCATACAAATACTAAATAATAAGGTGGAAATTAGTACTATGTATTCCTCTCAAAATAGAACCCTTGCTGGTATCAGAAAACCCGCCACAGTAGTCAATATGGGCACTGCAAGATAAGTCCCGGTCTTCGATTTGATACTACTACTTGCACTTCCGCCAAGGCCTAATCCCATCACGGTTGATCTTGGTGAAACTTGGACCACTGGAGAGGCTGAAAATCCCAAAACAGAGAATCACAACACCAAGTTAAAAATTATCTAATTATCTAATCATTTGTGAAGGCAACAAGTAAAGAATTTAAGAGTCAAGAAGGACAATTTCGCATACAAGCCATTGTGGAGTTCGTAGTAGTTGAGTTGTTGTTAGCCCCCAAGGAAACCTGAGAAGTAGGTGCACTTGGTGGCACCTGTGTCCCTGCAGAAAATCCACCTAATTAATCAATGAAAAAAAGACTCAGAATTGTTACTTTTTGTTAACCATATTTTTGTAGGAAACTGGAGATTCGGTTGTACCCTGGCAAGCAGAGGCGTCGACGGGAAGGGAGCACAGAGCAGGCAGCTGAAGAGCAAGTGTGGTGTTAATAGGGAAGGAGCTCAGAGTAGTGCCATTGAGCAAAAGGCAAAGGCAGCTTGGCTGCTGGCTGTATACCACATTGAGGTTGTTGCAGCATGATTGTGCAGGTGTTGGGGCAGTGCCTTGCACAAATGGTTCGCAAGTTGCGAGTGGAAGCAGCTGAGTGGCGCATTGAGCTACGGTAGCGACTGAGGAGTTGGTGCTTTGTGAAAGGCTGAAGGATGGAAATAGGGAAAAGATAAATAGCAGATTCATGGTGGTAATCGGAAGGGAAGCCATAACTTTGTCTTGTAAGTTCTTATGGAGACTACTCCTGTATGCCGTTAGTAAATAGGTGAATTGCATGTAGCTAGTGTGAGTTGTTAGTAAAATATGTGTGCTGTGTGTTGATTTCATAGACTTGCTCTGTATAATTTTCCAGAGGTGTATGTAAACATACCATGCACATGTAGTCGCGGAGGGTTTGTTGCTACATGCAAGGTGTGTGTTTTGTACTACTGCATTAACATGCACTTCTTGCTCTTTTTACCAGAGGTAACTAATATGCATATAAGTACCTGTAGGCTCTTTCATTTGAGGTACGTGATTATTGTTGCGACGCTTCATTCTGGTGACTCACCATGAAATCAGCAAGAATTTGGACACGAGTCCATGATGGTCAGATTATAGATATTTTGCTTGAACAGTGCAGTGCAGCTCACTATGGAGTATGGACTAGCTCGTTATTCTTCATTTCTTCAGTATTTGGAATGTGATTCTGATTCATGGAGCCAATTCCAGCATTGGCCTTTCCTTGGTTCCAAAGGTAGATTTGGACTACGAGTAGAGAAATTTGGACTACGAGTAAGAAATCCTCGGATAAATTTGAACATAAAGATTTCAATTTCAATTACTTGGGAAGTTGGGATAAAGGAATGCTTTTACCAATTGAAAATTGTGTTCGAGGAAAGTGACACCTTTGTGTTGGCACAAGCAGGACCTCTAGAGCAGCAAAAGGATGCTCAAGCTAGCTAGCTTAGTGCATATATAATGAGAAAAACTAACCACAGTAGAATTTGAATCAGATTCTAAGATAATGAACAGATACCCAACACCTTGAATCAAACAATAAAACCAGCTCATGATACTCCTTTTCCATTTCCTATATTATCTCACACGTTATTGCCTTTCAGTATCAACTTTCTTTCTCTTGTGTTCTGATAGCAACAATACTACTACATCTCTCTCTCGAATCTGATCTCCGAGTTCATGACAGACAAGGTATGCTTCAAGCAAACTGAACCAACCTTTCGTTTAATTTTCTAGCATCTGCATTATTTGACATATACATGCTGATCGAATTGGATCAGTTATGCTGCATGTTGATGAGAATCAACATGGACTGCAATGGTTGTTACCGAAAAGTACGAAGAGCCCTTCTTGACATACGAGGTGAGAATCCACCCATAATTTTTTTTTCCAGTCCTAATTAGACTCTATGTTATGTCTGTTTCATGATGATCTATATAATTCTATAGAGTTGGAGACACATTTGATAGAGAAAAAAGAGAGCAGGGTGAGCGTGTGCGGTAGATTCATCCCACAAGACGTAGCAATCAGGATCAGGAAGAAGACGAATCGCAGAGTTGAGATACTCGACATACAAGAGCTTCAGATCACCAGTAACACCAACGACGTCGTCAATGAGCAAGAACATCAAAACCAAGAACAGCAGCATAGACCTTTGCTCAGTTCTAATTGGAATCTCATATCGAACAGTTGCGAAAACCAAATCGAAACTCGTGTAGTCAATATAAAGCATAACTAAAGCTATCTGGATTTTCCATTTTTTTTTTCTTTTGAAACTGTAAGAGTTAGCTATCACGCATGCATGCGTGTGTAATCTTCAGAGTACGTTTTCTCGTTTGGGACTAGCAGCATGTATAACTGTAACCAGTATGTCACGTTTGATGAACACGTACAGCTTAGGCTTTCAAAGTCAAGTGCACATGTAATGCTGCTTATTAGGCGCCAGAGTCCAGTCCTCCATCCATAATTCCATATACGAACAAAACCGAAGATATCACGAAAATGTAAAATCTTGAAAAAAGAGAGATTCAGGTTCCGTAATCGATTTGGAAATCTGACTTTCTTACTCAGTGCTCTCTATTCCTTTATGACTAATCTTTATTCTCCTTCCCCACAAAGAACAATCGAACTCTTTCACTTTCTCGAATAATCTCTAGAACTCTCATACGAGAAGTCTTCGAGTCTCCGCAGATCTATCCGAAAAGTATTATCCATACTAATCCAACGGTGTCGTAGCGACGTCGTTTAGCAAACAGTGGTAAATCCAATCATAAACCGCACTGGAATTCAGCACAGAAACTCGTAACTCCTCAGTTATCTCTCACTCTTTCCCAAAAATCCTCCTCCTCGACTTTATTCACGTACCTTCATACTTCTCCAAACTCCACGCAGCTGCTTCATTCACTCACCCACTCACCAGTCACCACCTAAATTCGCTCTCAAGCAAAAAACCAAACCTGAAGAAAACTAAACTCTAACTCCAGTTGGATCTCACTTTAAACTACTTGAGATCCAAAACCAAACAAGATCCCCACGCCCACAAAAACAGGCACAGAAATTTGAAGTTTCAAACTTTGGAAGAAAATGGCAGCCAAGTTGGGTTCTTTCAAGCACAGTTTCCAAGAGAAGCGAGAGAGGCTTCTCTCCAAGCCACGTTATTCCGAGCTGGGCTTCGTCCCGATCGAAGAACAAGACCCATATGACGACCCTTCTCGCCGGTGCTGTACTTTCCGATCAGTTTCCGACAGAATCGTCGGATGGTGCCGGACGGTGCAGAGTGTTTCACGGCGAGCTGTTCATATGGGCAAGTCGGATCCCAGAAAGATTGTCTTCTCGGCGAAGATGGGTCTGGCTCTGACGCTCATTTCATTGCTGATTTTTCTCAAGGAGCCGTTTAAGGAGTTGAGTCGGTACTCTATTTGGGCCATACTTACTGTTGTGGTGGTATTTGAGTTCAGCATAGGTAGTACTACTACTCTGTGTTTTCGGTCTTTGGCTCTATCCATATTTTGTTTCATTTCACCTGAATTTTTGACAAGTTTCTGCACGTGTAAGCTTCTGGGCAGTCTTCATTGTACTCAGAGATGGAGTCTTTCTATCATTCTATGACATTAAAGCTGAAATCAGCTTGCAGCTTTTTTTTATAAAGTTTGAGAATTGAAAAAGCATGGAGCTTGTGATTGTAATAATGGAGTGAAGTTACGGTCTTTATTTATTTAGTGTATTTTTTAAACTTAATTATTGGATAGTAGTAGTAAGTAGTAACATCATCTTCCTTTCTGGTTTTACTGATAGCTTAGACATTTTTAACTTAGTTATCTGGGTTTTCAACTTGAAGCAATTTACTGCTGTGGTTGAGTCTGTGTTTTTCTGTTTCAGCATGATCCTATATACATACGTGTGCTCTAGTTTGATTGTTTAAATTGAGTGGCAACATTGTTGTGTAGGAGCTACTCTGAGCAAAGGATTTAACCGTGGATTGGGGACATTATCTGCTGGAGGTCTTGCGTTGGGTATGGCGGAGTTATCTGAATTAGCTGGAGAGTGGGAAGAAGCTTTCATTGTTGCCAGTATCTTCATCATAGGTATGATTTGGAGTTGGTATACTTCACTTCGTTTTGGAAGCTCGGTGTTGCCTTTTTCGTTTTTTATAATTTAGCACTCATGGCGTGTTGTGTGGTTGTTAGGATTTATTGCAACTTATGCAAAACTGTACCCAACGATGAAACCGTATGAGTATGGATTTCGGGTGTTCTTGTTGACGTATTGTTTCATCATGGTATCTGGATATAGGACAAGGGAATTTGTCCATACAGCTGTCTCCCGATTCCTGCTCATTGCACTGGGTGCCGGTGTTGGTTTGGGAGTTAATATACTGATTTATCCCATTTGGGCCGGTGAGGATCTACACAACTTGGTGGCGAAAAATTTCATGGGTGTTGCAAAATCTTTGGAAGGTACAGTTCATAAATTTGTTTTCTCTCTCTTCCATTAGTCCGTTCCCCTGGTTTTTCAGCTTTTGCTAGAAGCTAACTGAAACTGTTCACCTTGTAGGTTGCGTCAGCAGTTACCTTAGTTGTGTCGAATATGAGAGGATCCCTTCCAAAATTCTCACCTACCAAGCTTCTGATGACCCCCTTTACAGTGGCTACAGATCTGCTGTGGAATCTACAAGCCAAGAGGACGCTCTGGTATTGTTCATAGTCACAATATGTTGATGCATTTATTCAACTGCATTAGTAGAAGTGATATAATCATAATGTACATATTTTTTCTTTCTGTAACTACTTGTTTTGTGTGAAGATGGGATTTGCTATCTGGGAGCCACCTCATGGTCGATACAGGATGTTTAGATATCCATGGAAGAACTATGTAAAAGTCAGTGGTGCACTAAGGCATTGTGCATTTACGGTCATGGCTTTGCATGGATGTGTACTTTCTGAGATACAGGTACTAAATATTTCTGGATGTTCATTTCAAGTATGTTTTTTAAATGATGTTCATAACAATGATGATATATTGAGCTTCTGAATCTTTATTCCACCAAAGTATAGATGATTTCGAAAAAGTTCTTTCTGATTGCAGTTCTTATAAAAAGGAGTGAATTGAAATCAAAGGGTCAGCTCTTTGGTGGTTATAATTTCCAAAATATGGATAATGACGTTGTTAGATTTTGTCCTTGTGAGACTTGCACCAAGCATCTATGATATCTGAATATTCATTCTGCACAAATGCTTGGAGTTCTTCCACTATCATTGTTGTCAAGCAGATAGAGGACAATCTCACCCATATAGTTTCTAATACTTCTTATCTTTGTATGTGTAGGCTCCTGCTGAGCGAAGACAAGTATTTAGTAGGGAGCTTCAAAGAGTGGGTTACGAAGGTGCGAAAGTGTTACGTGAACTTGGAAACAAACTGAAAAGGATGGAGAAAATAGGGGTTGTAGATATACTAAATGAAGTGCATGAGGCTGCAGAAGAGTTGCAAAATAAAATTGACCAGAAGTCCTACCTTCTTGTCAATTCAGAAAGCTGGGAGATAGGTAATCGGGCAAAAGAGCTGGGAGAAATTCAAGACTTGCTGAACTTGGAAGAGGACAGTAACAAAATTCTCGAATACAAGTCACTTAGTGAAGCAGTACTCGATCTCAGATCTTTGTCTGGGACGCAATGGGATAATCCAGTACCCACAAAACCTGCCAGCATGGGTGCCTCACCCACCGCTGGCATCAAACCCCCGAACGTGCCCGTACCCTCAGGACACATGTTCATGAAACAAGTCTCATGGCCTGCTGGAATGACATTTAAGGCTCAAGAGCCACCAGCAGAAGAATCAAAGACCTATGAAAATGCTAGTCAGCTGTCACTAGCTACATTCACATCCCTGCTGATAGAATTTGTTGCGAGGCTTCAAAATCTTGTCGACTCCTATGATGAACTGGGTGAGAAAGCACATTTCAAGGAGCCTGTTGAATTTACAGAACCATCAGAATCGCGGGGGTTTTGGACCAGATTGATCGACTGTCTGAAGTCATAGAATTGAAATATGTATACGATTTCGCTTCAATGAAATCTGCCAGAAGTACAGTGAGGCTGATCCGTACAGCGACATTACTTATAGAAGAGTCTTCTCTCAATCTCTCATTTCGTTGATAAGAGCAAGAGCAGCCTACAACTGCGGATTGACACTTACTGCATTGATCAGATAACTAGCTATTAGTATTACTCAGACCAAACTGAAAACGAAGGAGAAGTGACAAGGTGGAGTACAAGAAGGCTTACAATTGCTGTTAAATTAATCAGTATTCCAGGTTCTAGACAATACTATTTATCTTCACAGGCTTCTGGATTAACTACCAGCTTAGCTTTAACAATGACTAATTTGTAGTTAAAATCCAATATGCAATGTCTGTTTCACCCAAAAAGGAAGTACGTAGTTAGCCATGAACATCATTGCTTCCAATTTTACTATACAAGTATCTGCCATGAACATTGTTATTACATTTTCCTATCCATCATTTTATATAGAGAGGTTGGTGCACTGTTCACATTGAAACACATCTAACTTCTGAAACTAGGTGCAACTTTTAAGTTTTAACAAAAACTGTTCTTCATTTTATCTTTACCAAATCCAAATTTTGCTAGAAATAGGTCCCGCCAAAATGTGCCATTCCATTCTTGTACTGTATTAGTTTTGATTATAGAACTATGAAGCCATAAAATCCCAATTAAAACGGGTCGGTTCATGGACCACAGATATCGGGTCAAGCAGGATCCGGTCTCTTGGTCAAAAAATAAAAAAATAAAATCCAGGAATTCGGAAGAAAACTTCGATAAAAAGTAGTGCTGCAGATCTGCCTGCCCTTCTGGTTCTTGTTCGACCAAAAACGATCTCTCCCATTCCTTCTCCGATCGACAAGTCCTAAGGTAAGGTATGTACTCCTCTCTCTCTCTCTCTCTCTCTCTCTCTCTCTCTCTGCTTTTTAAGATTCGTTTCAGACCAAGATTCTCTACACAGATTTCATCAATTCGCCTGTAAATTATGCACCTTTCTAATTCGTAGCTATGTAAATTCCGTCTCTTTGATCTACAAGTGTAGATATTTTTCTAGAGAATTTTTGGTCTTAATTAGTGTTTTGGCTTAGCAGAAGAAAAAAAATGGCTATGGTTGACGAGCCTCTGTATCCAATCGCGGTCCTAATCGACGAGCTGAAGAACGAGGACATTCAGCTCCGGCTCAACTCAATCCGACGGCTCTCGACGATTGCTCGTGCTTTGGGGGAAGACAGGACCAGGAAGGAGCTGATTCCTTTCCTGAGTGAGAACAATGACGACGACGATGAAGTTCTGCTGGCAATGGCTGAGGAGTTGGGGGTGTTTGTGCCTTATGTAGGTGGTGTGGAGTATGCTAACATTCTGCTGCCCCCGCTAGAGACGCTGTGCACCGTCGAGGAGACGTGTGTGAGGGAGAAGGCGGTGGATTCGTTGGGGAAGATCGGTGGGCAGATGAGGGAACAGGACTTGATTGAGTATTTCATTCCTTTGGTTAAGGTATGGTGGTTGATTGTTTTCGATATGTGTGACTTGTCATTTTGATTTCGTGTTCTTTTGTGCTGAGAAAATGTAAGATGAATTGATAATGAGGTAGTGGGAAGTGATTTAGTTGTGTGGATAATGAGGTGATACTTTGCTGTTGTATAGTGTCTGTTAAGGCTTGGTGTTGAAGTTTACAGTTCTGAAGTTTCATTTCATACATTTGGGGTATTTACTATATCATATTTGTTTTAGTTATTTGAACTTGGTACCATATTGGAATGTGCTACCTGGTTTAGTTTGAAATGGCAGTGTATATGATTTGCATACTGTTATGTAATTGTACAGAGACTGACTGCAGGCGAGTGGTTTACGGCTCGCGTTTCATCATGTGGTTTGTTTCATATTGCTTACCCTAGTGCTCCCGAGGCTATGAAAACTGAACTTCGAACGATATACAATCAGTTGTGCCAAGATGACATGCCCATGGTTAGAAGATCTGCTGCAACTAACCTGGGAAAGTTTGCTGCCACTGTTGAAGGCGCGCACCTCAAAACTGAGGTCATGTCTATATTTGAGGATCTGACACAAGATGGTACATCCTCATTGATTTTTTTGGTTTCTGGTCTTCAACAATGTTCATTTCTCATTGGAAGTAAGTAACCCCGACTCTAATTACTCATCTATCCAGATCAGGATTCTGTTCGGCTATTGGCTGTGGAGGGTTGTGCAGCTCTTGGGAAGTTGTTGGAACCTGAAGATTGTGTCTCACATATTCTTCCGGTCATTGTCAATTTTTCACAGGTACAACATACATTTGAATGCTGATAGAAATTATGTTACCAAGTATTCTCAGTCATGATTATCAAGCTGTTATGTACTATTGGCAAATGTGTAATGTAAACATGCTCCTCCTCGTAGGACAAGTCTTGGCGTGTTCGTTACATGGTCGCCAATCAATTGTATGAACTCTGCGAAGCTGTTGGTCCAGAAGCTTCCAGGTATGATTAAGTTTTCATCTTTTCCTTGCTGTGTTACTTAATGTTATAGTAAGTTAACCGATAATATACTGTCTGAACTCTGTCACTCTCTTTTTGTGATTGTTTTCCTATACCTTCTATTGTACTTAAGGTCTTGCTGTATTAATAATCAAGTTGGACCATTGTAATGGTATATAACATTTTCATTTATAGATACATTTTTCTTAGTAGTACTTTGTGAACTTTCCTTGACTTCTAATTGATGGTTTTTTTTATGTTGACATTTTTTAGGTCAGATCTGGTGCCTGCCTATGTTCGACTTCTTCGTGATAATGAGGCTGAAGTACGAATTGCTGCTGCAGGAAAAGTTACTAAGTTTTGCCGAATTGTGGACCCAGAACTTGCTATTCAGCAGATCCTACCATTTGTAAAGGTACACATCTTGGCTTATACTTTTCAGTTAGCTTGTTTGATTAGTTTATTAGGAGTTCTGATGATGTTTAGTAGCTTTAGTTGTTGCTTGCATATAAGATCTTGATTTTATGAATTTTGCGTGCTACAGGAATTATCAACAGATTCATCCCAGCATGTTCGCTCTGCATTGGCTTCAGTGATAATGGGAATGGCACCAGTATTGGGAAAGGCAAGAACCTTCTGTTTTTTTTAGCGGTATAATGCATAAAAGTAATTGTCCTCTTCAATGCTACTATTAATTCATCTTTTTGGTGGTTGCAGGATGCGACCATAGAGCAACTTCTGCCTATTTTTCTTTCTCTTCTCAAAGATGAGTTCCCGGATGTCAGGCTGAACATTATTAGCAAGCTTGATCAAGTCAATCAGGTGTGTCACATGTTTTCGATCTGCACCTCATCTGTATGCTTTTTAAAGTGTCACTGATTTACTTGATCATTGGTTTAAATCGAACCTCTGGTAAACCATTGAGCAGACTATTGTGTCAGGATGTTGGCTACTGTTTTCTTATTAAATGAGTCCTTGTTTGGATTTACCTTGTGCAGGTGATTGGCATTGATCTGCTGTCCCAATCTTTGTTGCCAGCAATTGTGGAACTGGCAGAGGATAGACATTGGAGGGTTAGGCTTGCGATAATAGAATACATCCCTCTATTGGCAAGTCAGTTGGGTGTAGGGTTTTTCGATGATAAGCTTGGTTCTCTTTGCATGCAGTGGTTAAATGATAAGGTTTGTGCAACCCTGAGATTGATTCAGTGTGTCAAGATCTCATGTTTATTGCTTTTCTAGAAGCCAAAAAGAAGAAAAAAGAGATTTGTTTGCCTTCTCTTCTTTCAAGTTCAGCTTCAGATATAAATTTGTTACCTTGTTGCCTTATAAGAAGCAATAACTTCGGAATCTTATCTGGTGGTTAATGACTCCTCTGGTTTTATAACTTTGAATTGGTAGTAGGTTGTCATGCAGTATGGTTGAGAAACCTTTATTAATTTTTTTTTTAATTTTATAAATATTCACTGACAAGATCGTTGTTGATGGTAGGTTTACTCAATACGTGATGCAGCTGCTAATAATGTGAAGCGCCTTGCGGAAGAGTTTGGTCCCGAATGGGCAATGCAACATATTGTTCCACAGGTTTCATTTCATTTCCTATGACTTGGTTTGTGATCGAGTATTACTAAGGGCTACTTTAGTATTAATATTCGTGTTTGAAATGATTCATGAATAAAGAACCAAACATAATTTTAAGGAGTTTTTATTTATACATATCCTCCCTGTGTATCTGCTCTCTCACCTCCATCTCACATGTTCCTCACTCTTGGCTTCCTGCCTTTCTCCTCCCATATGTTTCCCCTTTTATTATAGCTGAAAAAAGAGTGAGAAGCAGAGAACTGAAATCATAAACGTCAACTAAAACATTACAGAAGCTTAGTGATCAGGCTGAATCATTTGGTAGTCTCATGTCAAATCTGGCAATTTTTTGACAGGTCTTGGATATGATCAGCAACCCCCACTATTTATATCGGATGACCATTCTACATGCAATTTCCCTGCTTGCCCCTGTTTTGGGATCAGAAATTACTTGTTCCAAACTTCTACCGGTGGTTATCACAGCATCAAAAGATAGGTATTTGTTGTACCTATGGAACTAGTTCTTTGCTGTTTGTTTGGTTTTCTATTTAGCTGTTTGGCTAAGAATTGCTACTTTCAGGGTACCAAACATTAAGTTCAATGTCGCCAAGGTGTTGCAGTCAATCATTCCTATAGTTGATCAATCTGTAAGTCAATGATGTTCTTATGCAAGGCTCGTAAATGCCAGTGCCATAGTGCTTTGCAATAGATATGTAACTTGAACTGCACTTAAATGGACAGGTGGTAGAGAGTATGATTCGTCCCTGTTTGGTTGAGCTCAGTGAAGATCCTGACGTTGACGTAAGGTCTTTCGCCTCCCAAGCGCTACAATCAAGTGACACCATGATGTCTAGCTAGTGAGATATTGGTTCCTAGATTCCATATTGTTCAAAAGTTTTTCCTTCTTCTTTTTTGGGTGCCTTTGTATGTCAAGTACAATTCTGGTGTATCTAATGTCTTACTTGAGACTCAAAGGTTCTTTGGTCCACTTAGCAATTTGTCATCATTTTGATTTCTGTTGTAGTACATTTGTCCACGTTCGCATTAGTGTATTCTTACATACCAATGTGGTTGAAGTTTTGATGACATTTTCCTTTCGAAAACTCAACATATTATGTTTATACATTAATTTATAGAGTTTGATACGAAGCTGTGGAGTATTGGCACGGTAGATGTATGAAAGGATCCAACTCCGATTTAGTTTTTAAAATCGGAATCAAACCATTTCTAAAAACGTGAACTTTCAAAAACTGAAAATTTCGAGAGAGTTTCCTCTATAATGTACGGTTGTCATTAATCTGCACCCGAAAAATACACTTCATCCTATGCCACAAAAGTCAAACCGTGGACACTAATCTCATCCGGATTTCTCAAAAACATATCATAATATAAAGCAATAAGCAAAACTGTAATTTTACATAAATTCGGGAAAATCATATGAAAATATAAATATCAGAGTATTCAGAGCGACTTCTAATATATACATATATACATAACAGTAGGCCAAACAAGAAACCTACTGAAAAAGGAAAAGTGGCTCGAATACTATGCCTCAAACCTCGACATGCGACACCAGAATCTGAACTGCAAACTGGGCAAAGAAAACGAAGAGCCCAGGGAAAGACATATAAACCGTTAGAGTGAGTGGATGAAAATAAATGTCTTTCACTGAATAATATATGTTATAAAAACATGTGAGTCTAAATAAATGAAAATCAAATGGTACACGAGGGAGATTCTAACTCCTCACGCGTACAGAGCATGCATCAAAAATCTCGCGGGGTCACTCATGGACACATCTGCGCTAGTACAGTTAGAATCACGGAATCCCAGACCCACAAGTGATTCTAGCCAGAAAGGCCTCAGATCAGGGATCTGCCCCCCACCCCCTGGTAAAGACCTCCGGTTAGGGTCACAGTCCCCCCCGGTAAATATCCTCGGGGATCAGCCGGGATGCTAGGTGTATCGATACAACAATATATACTAAGACTGTACTCTGTGTAAACTAAATCATAAATAGTTTCATGCAAATGTATAAAGCATAATGTAAATGCATATTCGTAATATATAATTATGAAAGTATATTCGTCGATGCATATTCGTAAAGCACATGCTCATATAAATCATAATCTCATATGCATGCTCATGCTCGTAAAACGTATAATAAAGACTCGCAACCAATCAGTGAAAAGAAATGTACACTCACAGACTAGCACATCGCAAAACACGTTAATCCTGTGATCCGGGGAAAATCCCTCGCCAAACGAATGATCACGATCCCCTGAATAATCATAAATACCACTGTTTAAAATCACAATTCAAAACCTTGAATCACATCTTGAGAACCAACAATTCCCGAAAACATATAACTCAATATCGACGAAATTGTCGAAAATCCAATAAACACACTATAAAACCTCGCCACAAATTCCTATGCTCAATTCAAAATATAAACCTCACCACTGCGATCGGTGCGCGATTCCAAGCAAAACGACATAAACTTGTCGAAAATCACCTCGGCCAGAAAATCGCCGCCGCTGCCTCCGTCGCCGGAAAATTTCATCGGCCTAGAAAATTTCAACCTACACATGGATTTGAAGATCTTGACACAACAACTTTGTAGTTCAAAGCTAAGCCCAATTTTGATCGGAAAACCTCCAAAACTCACCTTGAAGTCGAAAACCCTCGCCGGAATTCATTAACTCCGATCTCCTCCGTCCGGCCATGGAAAGGTGCAAGACCACTTCTAAAAGCTTCCTCTCTCTAAGGTCTACAAAACCCCAAACAAGTTGACCCCCAACTCGGCCGCCTCCGCCGCCACCATCGTCGCTGAATCTCGCTGGAATACCACCAAAATTCCTGAACTTTAACAAGCCATAACTTCTTCATCCGGCAACCAAATTAAGTGAATGACCTATAAAAAGAAAGTGGAGCTCAAGCCTAACAACTTTCATGAAGGAACCACGGCCAAACGACGCCGGAATAAGGCACAAAAACGGAGACGAACCCATGGCCCAAAACGGGTTAAAACCACCCACGGGTCAAAGTGGTCAACGGGCCGGATTTCTATTTTGGGAAACTTTCTAATATTGTCACGTATTCATCCCGTATTTATACCGTACACGTATCGTCCAAATCGTATCGAAACCAAACGGATAAACACGACTAAATTCAATGGCCGAAAATATTCATAACTTATTTCTCGTAACTCGAAATCATCCTCCGGAAATTCTCACGAACTCGAAATTAAATTCTCTACAACTTCTGTAAAGGAACTCAAATCAAATTCTTACCTAATAATTTAGTCGTTAACAAGTCCGCTATATCAACCAATTACTACAAAACTGCGACTAATCGCGAAACTCGCAAATCAAGCTGATAAACATACCGTTTCAAGTTCGGGTTGTCACATGTATGCAGCTTAGTTGACATTGTGGTTGAGTAAATTTTATTGATTTCTCCAAGTAACAACTACTATGGTTTTTGACTAATATTTGACTGCACTTGTGATCTACTTTTGGAGGAACAAACCTCTGCGGATTGTTGTGGTTGTGGACACAGGGCATGTGAGTGTTAGCCACATGGTGTTCATAGTCATATGAATGCAGCTTAAGAGGAAGCTGCTTAATTAAAAATAATAATAATAATGATAAAAAATAAAAAAAAGAGGAAGCTGTTTTCGCATCCATTGGATTTGCGAAGAATTTGATCTTTGTTCAATTCGTTTTCTTGGATTCTACATGTTATCTTGGTTTTACCATTGTGAAGGTAAATATCAAACAGCAGAAATGGATAACTACTATGCTCTAAACCATTGAATTTACTAAAATTTGATATGTAATCATGTATGGGCAGATGTAACTCTCATAAAACTAGTTTCGATTTCTTTGCCATTCTCCGATAAGTTCTATCTTTAGTTACTCAACTTCATTCATCTCAATTTCGAGTAATTATTTCAAGGCATCACACATGAGGGTACATGTCCAAAACCTTGAATTTATAGAAAGTAATAAGCCTCACCAAACAACATACTCCTCGAATCTAAATTGGTCCAAAATTTCGCACATAAATGGGCTTAATTGAGTATTCGATATCATTTTTTTCGTTACAAAGTATTTGTTATTGTTTTTGAAATAGATTTTCTTTGTTTTTCTTTAGGGAAGTATTTTTATTTTATTTTTTAAATATTTGTGGACATCTCTATTCATTTTCATAAGAAGAAATAGTAGGACTAAAACAACACCTCGCCCAAAATTCGAAGACTAAAGTCAATTTACAGTGACACACACTCCCTCACAATTATGTCCGTAAACTATGTCTGAGAACGGTTCAGTTTCGACCATAATTTTCAGAACCCGGAACGGAACTATTTGATGTATATACATTACGGTTCCTTATATGTAAAAGACAGAACCATTTGGAACCCAACCGGTTCAGGAACCGATTTAGTTCCACGTAGAAACGGTTCCTCAATTTGAAACCGAACTAAAATCTGTGATTATTGTTTCTACTTTATATAAGTCTATACTCATCATAACACATATACTAATTAACATTAACATACATATATATTTCTTAGTTCTGGTGTTAAGTGGCATAAACAATTAAAAATATCATATAATTTGAAAGATCGAATGCTCGTTTAATTGGATTCCAAAAAACTTGTCTTTTTATTCAATAGAGCTTTATAACTTATATATAGCCTTATACATCAACAAAATCCGAAACTTAAGCCACAATATCAAACTAACAAACTTGACTCTAACTAGACCGTAATACTCGGTCTTATTGCTGACCACTAACAAAAGGCAAGACTCAATCAAACTTAATACTTCAACGGCTCCTTTATTCAAAAGTTGTTTTGCTCCAACAAACCCTCCCTAAACTAAGCTTGGTGCACAAAGCTTAGCTTATCTTCAACAGAGCAAATTCCAACCTTGCTCCTCAGATTCTCAAACACTTCACGATTCAACGCCTTAGTGAAAATGTCAGCAACTTGCTCTCGTGACTCGCAATGCTCAAGACGTATTTCACGTTCATTAACCAGATCGCGTAAGAAATGAAAACGAACTCCAATGTGCTTGCATCTTCCATGAAACACTGGATTTTTAGACAGCTTGATCGTTGAAGTATTGTCACACAGAATGACAGTACTTCTTTCTACATCATATCCCAGCTCCTTCAAGATCCTTTTGAACCATATAGCTTGACATGCACACACCGACGCAGCCACATACTCTGCTTCAGTAGTGGAAAGTGTAATAATAGGCTGCTTTTTCGATAACCAAGCCACAGCTGCATCATTCATGAGAAAGACATAGCCTGATGTGCTCTTCCTGCTCTCGACATCTCCAGCGAAGTCACTATCAGTGTAGACCAGAACTTCTCCAGTTTCTTCTCTCTTGTACCAGACTCCAAAATCCATAGTTCCTCTCAAGTATCTCAATACCCTCTTAGCTGCTTGTAAATGCACTGAGTGGGTTTAGCCATGTATCGACTTAAGAGACTTACAGCGAATTGCAGATCAGGCCTCGTTGTAGTGATGTACATGAGACTTCCTATTATTTGTTTGTAGAAAGTCTCATCTACTCGCTCTCCTCCATCATCCATATCAAGCTTACTTCCAAGCACCATTGGATTGTAAACTGCATTGCAATTCTCCATGTTAAAACGCTTCAGAACTTCAAGAGCATACTTTCCTTGGGAAATGTGAATTCCGTGTGGTGTCTGCAACACCTCAATTCCCAGAAAATATCTCATTTTGCCAAGATCAGTCATGTCAAATTCCCTTTGCATTGACTGCTTAAACTCTATCATCATCGAAGCATCATCTCCAGTGTAGATTAAATCATCTACATAAACACTAACAAACAGAGTGTTACCGTGTTTGTTGGTTTTGATGAACAGAGTTTCTTCATTTTGAGACTTCCTGAAACCTTCCTTGACAAAATATTCTTCAATTCGACTGAACCAGGCCCTTGGAGCTTGCTTTAATCCATATAAAGCCTTGTGGAGTTTATACACTTTATCTTCTTCACCATTGACTACATACCCTTTTGGTTGTTGTATGTAAACATCTTCCACAAGAACTCCATGCAGAAATGCTGATTTGACATCCAATTGATAAATGTCCCATGCCTTGTGTGCTGCTGTAGCTAGAATTGTTCTGATGGTGTCCATTCTAGCAACAGGAGCATAGACTTCAGTGTAATCGATTCCATGTTCTTGAGAATACCCCTTCGCTACCAAACGAGCCTTGTATTTGCTGACTTCTCCAAGCTCGTTGAGCTTCGTCTTGTAAATCCATTTAATTCCAATGCACTTTGCTCCTTTTGGTAAATCTCTAAGCTCCCAAGTCTGATTTTTCACAATAGACTTTATCTATTCATCCATAGCTTCTCTCCATTTCAGGCTCTTTTCTGCTTCTTCGAAAGTTGATGGATCAGAGGAATTGATTTCCACCATATTGACTTCGTCATCATCAATTTCATCTCCAGTGACATAGTCATCGAGATAACGAGGAGGTCTCGTAACTCTTCCCTCCCTGACTTCAGCCTGTTCTTCTTCTGCAATTTCTGCAGTTTGCTCGTTTTCTGCAGGGTGCTCTGCTTCATCATCTGAATCTTCTTGATCACTGTTCTCTTCTTCACTTTCCTCCCATATCTGATCATCATCATTCCATGTAAGGTCAGATTCCGTTTGATCGTGATTTGCTTCCCAATTCCAGTTTCTTGTTTCTTCAAACACCACATCTCGACTTATTACGATCTTCTTAGTTTTTGGATTGTATAGCCGGTACCTCTTTGATTCTTCAGAGAAGCCAAATAAAATGCAGGTAGTGCTCTTGTCATCAAGCTTGCTTCGTTTCCCATCTGAGACATGTACATGAGCAACACTTCCCAATACTCTAAAGTGCTCCACATTTGGCTTAACTCCACTCCAGGCTTCTTGTGGTGTAACATTCTTTACAGCGAGAGTAGGACATCTATTCAAGACATAGAATGTCCAATTCACAGCTTCTGCCCAAAAGATTTTTGGTACCTTTCTAGTTGACATCATCGATCTGACCAAATTCATGACAGTGCGATTCTTCCTCTCCACAATGCCGTTTTGTTACGGTGTATAAGCAGTGGTGAGTTGTCTCCGGATTCCTTGCTCCTTACAGTAGTCAGAGAACTCATGAGAAGTGTACTCCCCTCCCCTATCAGTTCTCAAGCATTTGATGCTCTTTCCTGTCTCAATCTCTACCTTTTTCTTGAACAGTTTAAAGTGATCAAAAGCTTCTGACTTCTTCTTCAGAAAATACACCCACGCCTTTCTGCTGAAGTCATCTATGAAAGATAGGATGTACCTCTTTCCAGTGGTAGTCGTGGGATTGATAGGCCCACAAATGTCAGAGTGCAACAGCTCAAGGACTTCCTTTGCTCTCCAAGTGCTCTTCTTAGGAATAGCACTCCTTGGCTGCTTTCCCACCAAGCAATCTGAGCAAGTGAACTTCTGAATGTCAAAGTGTGGGAGACCACGTACCATGTTCTTGCTCTCTAGTGTTTTCATTATGCGATGATTGAGGTGTCCATAGCGTTCATGCCACAGCTTAGTCATGTCTTCTGAGACAGTTTGCAGACATTGTTGCTGTCTCGGTTCTCCTTCTTCACTAGTTTCATCGATTAGCATAAATATTCTGTTTATGCTCATCTTGCTCTCAGCAATTAATCCCTTATCATCATGATAAATCTTGTAGGCACCTCTTCTTATGATGATCGTCAGCTCCTTTTCTTGTAGTTGTCCGAGACTTAACAGATTATTTTTAAGCTCCGGTACGTAGTACACATCACTTATCGAGTACACCGTATCATTCAAGACCAACTTCACGTTTCCTTTTCCAATGACCTCCATCCTCTTGTCATTTCCAAGCTTGATTGAGTGCTTGAAATTGACATTCATTGTTGAGAACAGCTCTCGATCTCCACTCATGTGATTTGAACAGCCTGAATCGAGAAACCATGCTCTTTTTCTCAGGTTCTCTTGTTTTCCAGAGTACGTCATTAGCAACAGCTCTGTAGTTTCTTCCAAATCTGCAGATTTCTCTTTATCCTCTTCTTCTTCTTCAATGTAAGCGATCAACAATATCTCTTCCTTATCTTCAAAATCAGCATAGTTTGCCTCTTCATCCCACTTAGGACATTCATTTTTGAAATGTCCAATTTTGTGGCATTTGTAGCATTCCACCGTGCTCTTGTCTAAGAACGTTCTGCCTCGACCACGTCCTCTGCCTCTTCCATTAGAGCCCCTTCCTCTGGTTCCAGTTCCTCTTCCGTATGTTACTTTCAATGCTTGATCTTCACCTCTGTCTGACCTTTTGATTTTTTGTTCATGGACCACCAGAGAGCTCTGCAGTTCATCCAGTGAGATGCTTTCAATATCCTTAGACTCTTCTATGGATACCACCATGTACATGAATTTCTCACTGAGAGTTCTGAGAATCTTCTCCACCACCTTTGATTCAGTCATGACTTCTCCATTGCTTCTCATCTGGTTGGTAATGGCTAGCACACGCTTGAAGTATTCCTCCACCTTCTCTGATTCGTTCATCTCCAAAACCTCAAAATCTCTTCTCAGCTTTTGTAGCAGAGACTTCTTCACTCGTTCGTTTCCTCCGAACTTCTTCTTCATGGACTCCCAAATGATCTTAGAGAACCTTCTGTCCTGGATCTGCTCAATCGTTACCCTATCAATGGATTGATAGAGGTAGTGTTTGACTTTGTGATCATTTGTCTTGGCATTGTCTAGCTGCGCCCTTTGCTCTGCAGTTAGCACAATTGTGCTTGCCGGTTCCTCGAACTCGATCTCGATCAGGCTCCACAATCCTTTTGCTCTGAAGAAATTCTCCATGACTTCACTCCAATGATCCCAGTGCCCCTCGAACTGAGGCAACTTCATCTTGTCATCTCCCATCTCTCCTTACTCTTGTATTTCTGAAGCTGCGGCTTCTTAGTCCAACAGAGCTCTGGATACTAATTTGAAAGATCGAATGCTCGTTTAATTGGATTCCAAAAAATTTGTCTTTTTATTCAATAGAGCTTTATGACTTATATATAGCCTTTTACATCAACAGAATCCGAAACTTAAGCCACAATATCAAACTAACAAACTTGACTCTAACTAGACCGTAATACTCGGTCTTATTGCTGACCACTAACAAAAGGCAAGACTCAATCAAACTTAATACTTCAACGGCTCCTTTATTCAAAAGTTGTTTTGCTCCAACAAACTTTATAAAAGAGGGTTGACCCATGATATAATGATCACCAAATAAGTCGTATGAGTGATAAACAAAATAACAAATGATTTACCAAATATGTGACCCATGATCATCAACTTAGTGATTTGAGTGACATTCAGAGTTTCGGGTGTTCGTTGGAGAATTTTATTACTCATCAAAGACATTCACCACCTCATTAAGTTTTTCCCTGGAACGGTGGTTTGACATCACTACCGGAAAAAATACTATATCCGACGAGATATGGAAAACTATAACCGACGAGATAAAAATCTCGTCGGATATAGTGAAAAAATAATTTTTTTTTAATTTTTTTTAGAAATCTCGTCGGTTATAGTACTATATCCGACGAGAATTGGTAAAAACCTCGTCGGATATAGTATTACCGACCGACTTTAGCCAGCTGACTATAACCGACGAGATTTTTATCTCGTCGGTTATAGTTTTCCATATCTCGTCGGATATAGTGTTTTTTACGGTAGTGCATGTCTTTCGAGAGGAAAATTTCTTAGCAGATAACTTAGTCAAAGCTGATCATGATTTGGCGTCACAAACAGTTTGGTGTTCCTCTCTCCCTTCCCCCCTGGTGTTAGATCGGCTTTTGAATTTGATCTCATGGGTGGAAGATATCTTGGAGGCTTTTCCCCTTAGTGTTGTCTTTATTTTTCTGTTTTTGTAATTGAAAAAAAAACTTAATGATTTGAGTGACAAACAAAATAACAAATTCTTCATATATAATGATATATTGATGTATAATTATACTATTTAGTTAAAATATGGACTATATACGATTCTCGATGATTCCTTGTAAAATGAAATCGAGGAACTAAAACTGAATCGAACCGTTTAAATACGATTTGATTCATGACAAAATATATACTCTAATAAAATTTTGGAATCGAACAAATTCGTCCGATTTCGATTCGATTCGAATCAATTTTACGATTTTCGACTCCAACCCAGCCCCTAAACTACCAATCCTACGGCCACTGTAACTCCAAAATTTTGCTCGCTCTCCCTATCTATAAAATCCACCCTCTAATTTTTTTGTTTTTCACTCTTTTTGATCCATTATTAATAATCTTCTCTGCAGCTTTCTCTAACCTCTCTCTATTCATATAAATAGTGAAGGGAAATAGTGTATGCATTAGTCACTCGCTTCGATCCACCTCACCCACTGATCGGATCTACGGTAACGCTTCTTCTTCATCTCTCTCTAGGTTTCTCCGATTCAGATCTACGCTCTTGATTCTCGTTCTTATCTTGGTTCGATTGATTTGAGTTTTGAATTTTGAATTTTTCGGATTTGTGATTGAGATTTTGAGGTTTTGTGATTTTGTTACAGTGATCGCGCGGTGGTGAAGATGTTGACCAAGTTTGAGACGAAGAGTAATAGAGTGAAGGGACTGAGCTTCCATACTAAGCGGCCATGGATCCTGGCGAGTCTGCACAGCGGTGTGATACAGCTGTGGGATTATCGTATGGGGACGCTCATTGATCGGTTCGATGAGCACGACGGACCTGTTCGCGGTGTCCATTTCCACAAATCTCAGCCTCTGTTCGTGTCTGGAGGTGAGGAATTTTCAGCTTTCATTTGGAAAATTTTGATATGTATGCGTTTGTTTGGTGTATCGATTTGGTTCGAATCTGGTAGATCTAGGGTGAGGAGAACTGGAAATAGAAAAAACGGAAGAGCATATTTGAATTTGCTGCGGAGGGTGTGAAATTGAGTTGAATTAGCAGTGGAGAGGTGCAGTATAGGATTTAGTCATGTTTAAGAATGATAGTGGAGATAATTGGCATGAGTTTTTAAGGTTGTATTTTTTGGCTGTTGCATTTTATTGATTGATCATTCCAGATTTGTTGTAATGCTTGGTGTTTAACTTATTTAGTTACAGAACCGGTGACATTTGATTTTGGAAACTTTATGGTGTTAGATCGATGAAACTAAACTGAATTGCATGTGAAGTCATTAAGTCGTGGATGATGGACTCCATGTTTTACCCAATCTGTGTTGGAATATTGCAGGGGATGATTACAAGATTAAAGTATGGAACTATAAGATGCACAGATGCCTGTTTACTCTTCTTGGTCACCTAGATTACATCCGTACTGTGCAGTTTCACCATGAGTACCCATGGATTGTGAGCGCCAGTGATGACCAGACTATTCGGATATGGAACTGGCAGTCACGGACTTGTATTTCAGTGTTGACAGGCCATAATCATTATGTTATGTGCGCCTCATTCCATCCTAAAGAAGATCTTGTTGTATCTGCCTCCCTGGATCAGACTGTCCGTGTTTGGGATATTGGTTCTCTGAAAAAGAAGACCGTGTCACCTGCGGATGACATATTGCGATTAAGTCAGATGAACACTGATCTTTTTGGTGGTGTTGATGCTGTCGTTAAGTATGTCTTGGAAGGGCATGACCGAGGTGTCAATTGGGCTTCTTTCCACCCAAACCTGCCTCTGATTGTCTCAGGAGCAGATGACCGCCAAGTTAAACTGTGGCGGATGAATGGTATGTAACTATATTTTCGTCCTCTACCTTGCTATTCAATTTTTATTTACTGAATGAGGAAACAACCTGTTGTAACTTCAATTTAGGTCACATTTAGACAGTTTTCTATTGGTTAACCCTTTGAGGCATGCTTCACATATGGTGCTTGACTTTATGTGTTAATATGACCAGTTTCTGAGTTTCATACTAAGCAGATATGTTTCATGCATTCCTCACAATTTTCTGTCTCAATTTATCTTTCGTTCATGTCTGTTATGAAGTTTAAAATTTGAGGTCATTGAGGTGTAATACCAGGGAAGAAAGAAACTGACAAGATTAGGAGTAGTAGGAGTTATGGGTTCAATTTATGTGCTGGCAGCTATCTTTTTCATATGTTGTTTCGTAGGAAGGGTATCATAGATTGAAAATCTGTGTTAACCAAAAGGGATTTATCTTGAATAATTTGATGATAATAGTTTCAGGGAAATACAAAAAATGGTGTTTTTATGATTATAGCATGTATGCTTGTTTGTAACCACCAATGGGTCGGCCTGTCAGGACTGATGAGTTTGGAATCTTTAGAAACAAAAAGGTTTTTTGGTTCTGATTAATTCCTATGACAATTCTAGGCTTGGTTTTGTTTTAGTTATTGATTTGAATTATTCGCCCTGTTTTTCAGATACGAAGGCTTGGGAAGTGGACACGTTGAGAGGTCACATGAATAATGTTTCATGTGTTATGTTTCATGCTAAACAGGATATAATTGTATCCAACTCAGAGGACAAAAGTATCCGTGTGTGGGATGTGACAAAGAGAACAGGAATTCAAACATTCCGAAGAGAGCATGATCGTTTTTGGATTCTTTCATCTCACCCTGAAATGAATCTGTTGGCAGCAGGCCATGACAATGGTATGATCGTCTTTAAGTTAGAGAGGGAAAGACCAGCTTTTGCTGTTAGTGGTAATTCCCTGTTCTATGCTAAAGACCGCTTTTTGAAGTACTACGAGTTTTCAACCCTAAGAGATACACAAGTAATTCCAATTCGACGCCCTGGCTCTATCACGTTGAATCAAGGTCCGCGGGCTGTATCTTACAGTCCTTCAGAAAATGCAGTTCTTGTTTGCTCGGACATAGATGGGGGGTCCTATGAGTTGTATTTCATACCCAAAGAAAGCATTAGTAGGGGTGACAGTGCCCAGGATGCCAAGAGAGGTGTTGGTGGTTCAGCAGTGTTTGTAGCACGAAATAGGTTTGCTGTGCTTGAGAAAAGCACAAATTCTGTCTTGGTAAAGAATTTGACGAACGAAGTAGTTAAAAAGACTCCCCTTCCTTTTCCAGCTGATGTAATATTTTATGCTGGAACAGGTAATTTGCTCTGTAGGGCTGAGGATAGAGTGTTTGTATTTGATCTCCAGCAGAGGCTTGTCCTTGGTGAACTGCAAACACCCTTCATCAAGTATGTTGTTTGGTCTAATGACATGGAAAGTGTTGCCTTGCTCAGCAAACATGCCATAGTTATCGCTAACAAGAGGCTTGTGCACCAGTGCACTCTTCACGAGACAATCCGTGTGAAGAGTGGTGGTTGGGATGATAATGGAGTCTTCATTTATTCGACTCTGAATCACATAAAATATTGTCTCCCTAATGGAGATGGTGGAATAATCCGAACCCTTGATGTTCCCATCTACATTACCAAAGTCTCTGGGAATACTATCTTTTGCTTGGATCGGGATGGGAAGAACAAGGCCATAGTTATTGATGCTACAGAATACATCTTTAAGTTATTCCTGCTGAAGAAGAAACATGACCATGTTATGAGCATGATAAGGAACTCACAGCTCTGTGGGCAGGCCATGATTGCTTATCTGCAACAAAAGGGGTTCCCTGAAGTTGCTCTCCATTTTGTGAAAGATGAAAGAACTCGATTTAATTTGGCTTTAGAGAGTGGGAATATTCAAATTGCTGTTGAATCGGCTACAGCAATTGATGAAAAAGATTACTGGTATAGGTTGGGCGTTGAGGCTCTTCGACAGGGCAATGCAGGTACTGTAGAACTCGGCTGTGCCATATGTTTTTTGTTTTGTGGTTCTGTATTGCAGCTTTAAGTTTGTAAAAACTATTCAGGTTGTGGACCCATTGTGCTGTTTTTCATTAATACGTTTTGTTTCATCTGAATATCTCTTCCTTTTTACATCAAAATGCAGGTATTGTTGAGTTTGCCTACCAGAGGACCAAAAATTTTGAGCGGCTCTCTTTCCTTTATCTCATAAATGGTAATACTCAAAAGCTATCCAAGATGCTGAAAATTGCTGAGGTCAAGAATGATGTCATGGGTCAGTTCCACAATGCATTGTATCTGGGGAATGTTGAGGAGCGTATCAAGATATTGGAGAATGTTGGCCACTTGCCCCTTGCTTACATCACAGCAAAAGTTCATGGACTGCATGATGTTGCTGAAAGGCTAGTGGCTGAGTTGGGGGATAATCTCCCAACTTTGCCCAAAGGTAGAGCACCACCGACTCTTTTGGTTCCCCCAACACCAATCATGTGTGGTAGTGATTGGCCACTCCTTAGAGTAATGAGAGGTATATTCGAAGGTGGATTGGATAATATTGGCAGGGGAGCTGTGGATGAAGAGGACGAGGCTGTTGACGGTGGCTGGGGTGAGGACCTGGATGTTGATGTTGATGGTCTTCAAAATGGAGTTGTCACTTCCGCTTTAGATGGTGAGGATGTGCCTGGAGAAGATGAAGAGGAGGGAGGGTGGGACCTTGAAGATTTGGAACTCCCTGCTGATGCTGACACGCCGAGGGCTTCTGTTAATACTCACGCATCAGTATTTGTTGCTCCAACCACTGGCATGCCTGTTAGCCAGATTTGGATCCAGAGATCATCTATTGCCGCTGAGCATGTTGCTGCAGGCCATTTTGATACTGCAATGCGGTTGCTGGACAGGCAACTTGGAATTAGAAACTTCACTCCTTTAAGGCAATTATTTCTTGATCTTAACTCTGGAAGCCACAGCTATTTACGGGCATTTTCATCAGCTCCAGTGATATCACTTGCAATTGAGCGTGGATGGAATGAATCTGCCACACCAAATGTGAGAAACCCACCAGCGCTTGTGTTCAACTTTTCCCAGTTGGAAGAAAAACTGAAAGCTGGTTACAAGGCTACAACTTCTGGGAAGCTCGCTGAAGCTCTTAGGCTCTTTCTTAACATTCTTCATACAATCCCTTTGATTGTTGTTGATTCAAGGAGAGAAGTTGATGAAGTTAAGGAGTTGATTGTAATAGTCAAAGAATATGTTCTGGGATTGAAAATGGAGCTGAAGAAAAGGGAATTGAAAGATGATCCAATACGTCAGCAGGAGCTTGCCGCTTATTTCACACACTGCAACCTGCAGTTGCCTCACTTACGGCTTGCTTTGCTTAATGCGATGTTAGCTTCCTTTAAGGCAAAGAACCTTGCCACTGCAGCTACCTTTGCCAGACGGCTATTGGAGACCAACCCCACTGCTGAAAATCAGACAAAGATGCCCAGGCAAGTCCTGCAGGCTGCAGAGAAGAATATGACTGACGCTTCCCAACTGAACTATGATTTCAGAAATCCATTTGTGACTTGTGGGGCAACATATGTACCGATTTACCGTGGACAGAAGGATGTTAGTTGCCCGTACTGTAGTGCACGGTTTGTGCCAAGCCAAGAAGGGCAGCTCTGCACAGTTTGTGACCTTGCAGTGGTTGGCGCAGATGCTTCGGGTTTGCTATGTTCTCCTTCTCAGATTCGATAGTCAGGCTGCAAGAATGAGAGGATTATCCTTTCCTGTCGATTGATTCATCTGCCCGTAAATTGGTAAGGATTACTGCAGAAATCAACATTGACATTATTTGCTGACAATGTCTTTCTTTCCTGGTCTTCTCCTTTATTCTGTTCTTTGTCAATAGAAATAGATTGAGATGCAACCAATGGTTTCGCTGTAGTCTGTTAAAATGCCTCGCACGTAAATATTATCAACTAACCCAGATGTAGTCTTACATGTGCGGTTTTCTGTTTTGTAGACAACCGGGATCGAGACAAGTTGGGAACCATGCTCTGTTTTCAGTAACTAGTGCTATTTTTTCTTGACCGATGGAGTGGTGTATTACTCATAGTGAACATTTGAGTCTAGTTTGAGCAAATTTTTTTGTTGAGATGGTTATGTAATATTAAGCAGAGTATCACAGTTTTAAATGGTATAGTTACTTTCAAATGGCCGTGGTTACAGACTTGTAGTTTCTTGTTTTTCTTGGTAATTCAATTCAATCATGTTTACATTGCTTATCGAACTCATTTTATTTCATGGTACTTATCGAACCATTTTTATTACAATGCGTTAACGGTTGCCTTGCTTACATTTCTTGAAGCTTACTCGATAAAAGATGAAGGTTTATGAGACTCATCAAACTACATAAGCCGGTAGGTTGGCTTGGCAAGCAAGTGTTTGGCTTTTGACATTGATAAACCAAACTTCTCGGTCATGTCCAATTCTTGAGGTAGCAAGCCAGTTGGTAGCTCCCAGTTAAAGCAGTTCACCAGCTGTGCCAGAGCTAGCCGAACAGTGGTTAGGCCTAGCTGCATACCAGGGCACCCTCTCCTTCCACTCCCAAATGGAATGAGCTCAAAGTCATGTCCTCGAAAGTCCACATTGTTGTTCATAAACCTTTCGGGGTAGAATTCTTCGACTTTTTCGGACCATACTTCAGGATCTCTTCCAATAGCCCAAATGTTGACAATGATCCGCGATTTCTTGGGTATGTTGTATCCGTCGATTGTGATGTCCTCAATGGCCTCACGTGGGACTAACAGCGGTCCAGCCGGGTGTAATCTGAAGCTCTCCTTGATCACCATACTCAAGTAACTCAGCTTTGGCAAATCAGTCTCTTCCACCATCCTATCCATGCCGACCACACTTTCAAGCTCTTGTTGAAGATTCTTCATTACCCTAGGATGCTTAAGGAGCTCGGCAAGGCTCCAAACAACTGAAGTAGACGAAGTCTCGGAAGCCCCTGAGAGCATTTCGAGTAAGATGGCTTTCACATTCGTTCGATCGATGGAGTGTGCTTGCTCATCATTCGGGTTCAAGGGTCGGTTCATAAACGAAAGCAACACGTCTACGAAATCCTCGTCGTGGCCTTGCTTCCCATTCTTGGTCTTAGCATCTTGTTCATGTTCGTCTATTATCTTCTCTAAAAGTTGATCGAACGTCTTGCTCACTGTCTTCGTGCGTTTGGTCAATCCCTGCCCCAAAGACAAACATTATACTGTATTGACATTATCACATTTTTGCTCCCTCCTAAATCTGATCTGTCCAGTTGACTCAAACACTTAACAACGTTAAACATTCGCTTTTATAATGTTTGACGCTCCCTAGATTAGATCGATCACTAGATCGAGATTGAAAGCCCTGTCCGGCCAAAACTTCAGCTAGAAGTAATGCCAACAATATAATGCCCAACATGCTTACGAAATGGTAAACTGTACCAATCATCGAAACAAGTGACTAATTGCTTAAAAAAAAAAAACCAAATCACTAAGTGCAAAGTGATCATAGAATATCTTTATCTCTACTATAATAATAATAATAATAATAATAATAATAATAATAATAATATCTCTACTATAATAAAACCAAGCCTGAGTTTGGTGTCATCAGCCATACCAAATTCTGAACTTCCAAAATTATCCTTAATGGTAAAAATAAATAAATAAAAAGAAAACCATAAATATAAAAAATAACTGCTATAAATATATTTCTACTCTTCCAGACTCCCATTTATGTCGCTCCGCACTCATTGAGTGTGGGTGTTTGCTAGTAATAATAAAGTAAACTGCTCCTTTGGTGTCATTGTTTTATCAAATTTTGAATTTCTAAAATTAATCTTGACAATAAAAAAAATTATATAATAAATTTCAGAAAAAATAATTGAAATAAAAAAATAACCTCCGTGGGTTTTTTTCTAGTTAGAATAAGGCCGGCAGCCAAAATAGACATTTCAGGAATGTGAAACAATTGAGATCCACATGTCGTGTTTTTATTGGGAGTCAAACAGTCTTGTCGGAGTGGCGGGAGGACAAAAAAATCTTCTATTCAAACCTCCACGATTGATTGCTATTTGAACCTATTCTATTTTTGGAACAATACTAATTCCCATATGTACCCGTTTTTGTTAAGACGCTTTCTTCTTCCCTGAAAGTCCGTAATACTATTCTCTCTCATCTTCTGCAAGTCTCAAATTTCTATAGTCTTGTCTAACTCTTCCCAATGGTTTACTTGAATACACCATCTCATCTAATTGAAAATATTGTTTAAAATAGCGCGCTATTAGCGTGTTAATAAAAGTATAACGTAGCTAACAATGTAAAAACACTAAATAATATATAAATGAGCAAAATGTATAGCGTATGATATTTACACAATATATTTTATTTTTGCTGATTTTATATTTATAAAAAAAAGCAAAATGACATCGTATTAAAAATAAAAAATCGATGTAATCTCAAACTAATTGTGTATTCTCATAAAACTTGATGTTTTGGACTTAAAAACTTTATTTAATTATGTTTGTGTGTTTTTAACTCATGTTTTTATGATGTTTGAATATTAATTTATGTATATTTTTATTTTATAAAATAAAGAATGTGTATTATATATATATTTTAATACCCAAAAAACATACGTTTTATGCGTCATAAAATTAAAGCACTGACGCAAAATTAAAACTCATGCGTTACACTATTTCCTATTTAAAACATTGATCGAAAGAGAACAAAGAAACGAAGAAACCAATACATGATCCCACTTAGAGTCGGCCATCAAAATTTTCCTTCGAGTTAACTTGATATTCCACCAAACCCATAACCTAGGAAACTAATCCTAAAACCAGCCCAGTGTAGCAACCACACAGTCTTCCGTAAATTGTTAGTCTCACTCTCTATTCCAGAATTCCTTTCCCTCCTTTAATATCAATTTCCATTTTTTTTCCTGTTCTAGTACTTGGATTTTGAGCTTGACGATCTGAACTTGATCGGAAAACTCATTCTCTCTTTGTTCATTTTAAGGTTTTCAAACAATTCAACGGCTCATATGATCTTTGAAAATGGATATGAAGTAGAATAGAAAAAAATCGTTGATTAGAAAGATATTCGAAGAGAGAGTAAACTCGAAAGTTCAGTTCACAAAAAAAGAGAGGTGTAAACTGTAAAGACTAAAGAGCAAACTGAGAGTGTGAATAGACACACCTGACACCTCTTACATTTGGTAATTTAGTATACCTCACAGAAATGATAAACAAATTATGACCTCTAGTACGTTCCCCGAATGAAACTTGGTTTCTTATGAACCTTTGCAGTTTTTACCCATAATGAGAAACGGACCTCAGGTTCTCATCCTCAATCGCAAATGCATATGTAAAGTCTCCTACACACTGATATCTTTTTAAGAATGATTCTGCTCAAGTTTGAATAATAACTAGTACTAACAAAAATGAAGAAGTAGACGAGTTTTAAAGAGTGTTGTAGGCTAAATAAGTGCATATATACACGTACCTGAATATCAAAGGCCCCGAGGAAAGGAATGAAATCGGAAATGTTGAAAGCCCCCAGCAGGAAGAACACCTCATCAACTATACCTTTCAAATTAAAGCTATCATCTGTTTTACAACCCAACACCATCCTATAAGTTATGTCCTCAATCATCTTACCGATCTCCTCACTAACATCCACCACATCTCCTCCCTCTGAAGCTTTCCTCAGCTTCCTCACTAGCAGTCCCACTTCCTCCTTTCGCAGCGGCGCGAATGCCGCTACCTTGGAGGGACAGAACAAATGAAGGGTGGATAGCTTTCTCACATGGCGCCAATACTGACCGTACTCAGAGAAGATCATGCCCTTTGAGCCGTAGGTCAAGTGCTCCGAGACTTGGATTATTGGCCGGCTTAAGAAGTTGGTCTCGTGAGCTTTAAGGAATAGCTCAGCGGCTTTTGGGGAAGAGACTATAATGGCGGGTACTTTGCCTAGACGAAGTGACATTATGTGGCCATATTTTCTGGCCAGGTGATGGAAGCTCCGGTGTGGGAGGTTTCCAAGCATGTGGAGGTTTCCGATGATCGGCAGTGGCCGAGGGCCGGGTGGTGGATTTGTGTGTGTTGAATTTGAAAAGGCTGAGATGAGATAGCAGAGACATGTGAGAAGAAAGAGAAGGCTGGCTAATATTATTGGACTTACCATTGTTTCCGACTTTCAGCGTTGTGCCGAGTTGAGAGAGATGTAGTCCAATTTATATGGGTCAGCATATTTAAGCTCGGACAATGACCGGCCGAGCAGCCCATCCTGCCCATTCCCACCTTAGCTTAAACCATCCAATGATCGCGTCTTTCTTTCTTCCTCTATTTTCTTTTCATACTTCATTGCATCCAGTTCTTCCCCGTTCACTAGATTGAGAACCCGCGCGCGAGGTGCAGGGTTCAGTCGTGAATGCGTATAAGAGACAACATTATGCTTTCAGAAACTCCATCTCAGACATAGTTCCAAAATAGCTAAACCTTAAATAGGTAATTTACATAGAGTTACCGTAGAGAATAAATTTATATTAATGTACATGAGAAATACAATCTTATAAGACCTTCACATTATCTTTTGTTACAAAATTTCTCTCATTTGCCATAAAATTGTTGCCAAAGTAGGTGGCACATTTCAACCTTGTAGTTAACAATGGGTTTAGGAAAAATAAGCATACCTATAGCATGGGAATAGAAAACGTCTATATGCCAGACAATTATGCACCAATTAGCTAAAGATGAGCCCATATGAAAGTGATGGGACTGCAATTCCTGGCTTCAAAAATTTCATCCTCGATTATGTTGAATTGGAGATCCCACATCGAAATAGGGCTCGAAATAGGACAAAATGAAATACAACTTAAATAAATGTGAACTATTCCTAATTGTATCGAGACCTTTTGTGGATAAAATCCAACACCTTAAAGATGGTTAAGTTGAAACAATATATCGATACAATGATAGACCCTACGTGCCACGTTTGTCACTATTCAACTTGGTATCAGAACCAAGTTCATCTTCAATTGCCTCCCGAGACCACATGCTCGAATTGAAATATGGGCAGTTGGTTCCAGCTAGGCCTGTCAATGGGGCGAAGCTGTACCAGATCAACCTAGGTCTGATTCCGTTTAAGTAAATAAAAAGCTAGACCCAATCTACCCCGTTTATCCGGCAAATCAAATAACCAAATCTGAATCCAGATCAACGAGTCAACAGAGCAGATTTGGACCCGTTTATTAATATGCTAATTACTAAACTTATTTCTTTTATCAATATGTTAATTATTACTAATGTTTCACATGACACAGTGAGACAAACAAAATATTTCATTAAAGCAAACTAGATAGACAAAAATAATAAATCTCCAATTTACATTGAGGAACAAGAAACAAATCGTTTTGAGTTTTAATCATTTAGTTGATTAATATTTTTATATAACTTTGATAAAAATATTTTATTTTTTTAAATGGACTTTTAGGTGACAAACATTTCATATATATGTAAAGGAAAGTTCTTCGGTGTGTTAACACAATCTACAATAAAAAATATGTTATAAAAAGTGATTTGATATTGCAAGTTAACCATTAAATGGTAAATATATATTTTAAGTTAAGGTTTTCTGCAAACCTAAATAAGTAAATGTAAGACCACGTTTTGTTAACTTACCAAAGTTACAAATTTAAGATTGAGAATGAACGTAACTAAGAAATTTACATCATAAAAGACTTATTTGCATTCTTATAGTTCAACAGACGCCTTAAAACATAAGTCTAACAACCATATTTAGTAATTTATTATATGGATAGTCCTTCTTATATAACTTGCGAGCTGTTCTTGATAAGTTTGGATGTTAGACCTAGACCAGTGCTCTCACGATGAACCACGATCTCTCTCTCTCTCTCTCTCTCTCTCTCTGAGTTTCAGCATCGTCGATCTCAGGCCGGCAAATCAAAGTCGTGAGAACGGAGTCACACAAGCCAAAGGCCAAGCCCAGACCAAGCCAAATTGATGGTGTATTTGCCTCTCATCTCGAGCTAGGCTTGGCTTGCAAACTCCACCGTCACACATCAGCTTAGTATATAAGTGAGTATAGATCTTCATCTACTATTGGAAGAAGCCTAATTTAGTCGTCGGGAATGTTCTTCCGGTCAGATTTATCCCTAAGGGAGTTATTGTTTGTAACGTCGAGCACCACGTTAGTGACCGTGGAACCCTAGCTAGGGCTTCTGGAGGTTACACCGTTGTTATCAATCACAATTCTGATTACGATACCTCCGAGTCTATACAAAGCTCACTCACTCCTCTTATTTTGTTTATTTTTGGAGTTTATTGATTTAAGTTATGAGTAATATGAATTGTATAGTCTATACGTATCTGCATTTGTTAATAAGATTAGTATAAATTTGATTGCTTTGTCTATAAATTGAAATTGGAAACAAAAAAATGTGGTATGTATATGAATTAATTAGGTTTCAATTTAGGAAAAATGGCTAGGAAAGTCACTCAAGTATGACACGTTCTAAACTTTGTTCACTCATGTATGGCAAATATCACTTTGCTCACTATCGAATTACATTTGTACTCACTTTTCTCACTCTGAATTTTGCAAAATTTGGGGTTTTGAATTCGAGTTATAATCGGCCAAAAAAATATTTTGAGCATTGTAGATCTCTTCCTTGTGAGTCTTTTCATACCAAAATCGAGCCTCAATTCAACCCGAGAAAGAAGAATTGAAGATTTGAAATTTTAGGTGTTTTTGACTTCAAAGGTTAATTTGACAACTTCCATGAGGAATTAGACTTTGGTGTAGTTGAGAAAAATATTTTTGGGTTGATTTTGCACAGATTGAGCTCCGCCAATTGAAGTGGTGCTGCCAATTTCTTCGGTCAGGAGTGATCAAAATGAGTAAAAATGTAATTCGATAGTGAGCAAAGTGATATTTTCCATACATGAGTGAGCAAAGTTTAGAATGTGCCATACTTGAGTGACCTTTCTTGTCATTTTTCCTTCATTTTAAGGTAACTGAATTGAAAAGATGTCGATTTTGGAGGTAGAGTTGATTAAATAGGTAGTTGATTGTTGATTCAACACAATGCAGTACCATTAGGTTGTTGTAATGATGAAATTTTGCTTATTTTTCTCAAACCTATTTGGCTCAATTGCGTCGTGTACATTAGAATTGCTTGTTTTGAACATGGTTGAGTGATGCCATAGTAAATGAATTGAAGAAGGAGAATCATGTTTGTGAATGTGTGATTTTTGTGGTTTTTTCTTTGGTAGAATCAAGCTTCCGTGTAGTGCAAAGAAGATTGTACCAAGTGGAGGCAGGTTGCAGGTGGTGGAAGGATAAAGAAGCCTATGCTCAAGGCCATAAGTCGAAATCTTTTGGGTTGAAGTTTATTTATCCTGTTTGCTTATAATTTTGTCATTGATTACAAGCCCCCATCAGATTACTACCAACGGGGTAATAGAACTTGAAAGGACTTATGGTAACTAAACATGATGAACATAACTTGCATACATTATTTCAACAAAAAAAACTTGCATACATTTTCTCATGTCAACTAATGATTATCTCATAAACTCGATATCAATGAACTTTGCGTTTTCTTAACTTACCTCATTCTTCTCATGTATTCAGCTAGGAACATCATCTGAAGCCAACATAGTGGCAGCCCTTGAGCTCGCCAAAAAGACTGAAAACAAAGGAAAACTCATTGTGCTAAGAAGAACTTATACATCAGATTCCTCTACACATATATAAAGATAATTTACGCAAGCTTTTCATAGATTAAAATTTTATTTATTTGATTTTAGACAATTCACGCAAGCTTTGGGGAGCAATACTTGTCATTTGTTCTATTTGATTATGTGTACTCCCACTTGAATGTATGGGAGAAAGCCGACTGCTGATTGCCGGCTTGTTCTTCATAGTCGGCACGATTCTTAATGCCATGACCCAGGATCTTGCCATGCTCGTTCTTGAGAGAATCTCACTTGGATTGGAGTTAATTTTTCCAATCAGGTTATCACATGTTGCCCAAAAGTAAGTCATTTACCATTTCTGATATTTAGTTTCTGAGGAAGACTAGTGTTATGTAAGATGTAAATAGATATTAATCAGCCTTATCTTTAGCATCAGAGACACCGTTTCAATCTGATCATATCATAATTGTGTCCATTTTTGTTTTTATCGTAAATTTATTTTGATTTGTTATGAGGATGATTATAATATCTTCGGTCTAGGTATTGACTAGTAGATAATCCAGTTTTTTATTAATATTCAGGCACAAGTTGCTTAATTCTACCAAAATATCCTAGTCAAATTGTTCTTTTCTTGGCATTTCACTAGTAGATAATCCAGTTTTTTATTAATATCCAGGCACAAATTGCTTAATTCTACCAAAATATCCTAGTCAAATTGTTCTTTTCTTGGCATTTCACTAGTAGATAATCCAGTTTTTTATTAATATCCAGGCACAAGTTGCTTAATTCTACCAAAATATCCTAGTCAAATTGTTCTTTTCTTGGCATTTCACTAGTAGATAATCCAGTTTTTTATTAATATCCAGGCACAAGTTGCTTAATTCTACCAAAATATCCTAGTTAAATTGTTCTTTTCTTGGCATTTCACTAGTAGATAATCCAGTTTTTTATTAATATCCAGGCACAACTTGTGAAATGACTCGGATCTCAGCCGCCCTATGATTAGTTGGTCACAGAATGCCATGTGGAACACACTGGGGGAGTATAAGTGTTTAAATTGGAAGAGAGACATGCCCATGTTCATATCACAAATGCATTGAAGTATGCATTTCATTAAAGAATAGTAAACCTTAATCCCAATACTATTTTATAGTACTTTTATGAATGATTTGTACTTTCAGTAACTAATGGACATGATGGTTGTGTACAGGTTATTATCCCATTTTATGTCTATTCTAATAGATGAGACCCGTGTGAAGGAGTTGAACTTGAAACAGATGTGGAGGAGTCCAAATGGTACAATCCGGAACATTTTAAATGGTCAGTTGATTTTTCCCTAAGCTTAATCGAGGGTTGATCAGTTCTAAGTAACTAATGCATTGCACGTGTTCTGTAGGTACTGTTTTTAGAGAACCTATTATCTGCAAAAATGTTCTGTGCCTTCTTCCAGGTTGGCTAAGTTTTTTCCTATAAATTTGGCTCCATAACAAAGCAATATGCCAATAGTTTAGTATTCTTTACAGGTTGGACAAAGCCATGCAATATGCATTGGGAGGCATGCTTTTGGTGATCAATACCGAGCAACTGATGTAATTATAAAAGGACCTGGAAAACTGAAATTAGTTTTTGGTAAAAGACCATCTGAGTGTGAAGCTTATTAAATTTTATTTTTGACTTTCGCCAGTTTAGTGCTGAATTTTTGCAAAGGATTTAAAACCTGTCTTTGTATATGATGTATGTATGCAGTACGTGATGGCTCCAATCAGAAGCAAGAATAAGAATTTTTTACAGCTACTGTATCAGGACAGCTCTAGTGAAGACTCTGACCGCGAATTCGGGGGATGCTGTTGCAGCACGAAACGATTAGTCTAATTGAATTATGTGTTCAATTGCACCGAGCTTCAATTTCAGAGTGTTAAAGTAGCATAAATGATGGTGATTTTGTGCTGAATTTCTGTGTAATTTTGATAATCTGATTGTGTTGACTCCCCTCAATGCAAGGTTGTGGAAGATGTGAAGTTAGTCAAATATATTGAAGAAATGAAATCAAAGTTGACTGAATTTGAGCTAAAGTTGAGCTCGATTTTGATCCTTTTCTCTCCGTTGTCTTTTCTATCAGAAGTTTAATTATCATTCTCCACGACTCAGAAAAGCATCATGATCACCAAAAATAACAAAATACAATATTCATAAATAAAACATTAAATGTTTGCTCACATAAGATATTGTTATGATACAATATGACTCATATCTATACAAAAGAATTAAAAAGGAGATCATCAAAATAGATCATAAGAACATATTTCTTGCTAATAACAACATTATTCAATCACTTTCTCGCGACCTCACCAGCTCACTTTGATTCCCTCGCTCGTAACTCTCAATCTCTAGCAGCTGGAGAGAGATAAGGAGTAACGGAAAGCTACTTTTCCCTCTCGTTGATTGAAGCGGTAGAAAGCTCAGGTTTGAGATGAGAGCACGTGGTCTCTCTCGTGGGTGAATGGGCTTTTATTTCATTTGATCAAGTTCGGCCTACAAACTTAACTAATTTAGGCTAAGACCAAAATTGCACACAATTTAGTTTTTCATTTTTTTGTTCGAGGAAGACACAATTTAATTAAGATCAACCCAATTGGGGCCAACCAATTGTGCAGTGATTGTTCGATACAAAAATATCTCTCGCGGAGAGATCCTTCCGCGAAACAGTCTTTTTTATGGGTTCGGATAGTTTTAACCGCAGGTAACGGTTTATCCTGTATGTGTGCTTCGTATGCTGGCGTGCCACCGTCTCTCAACGAAATATGGACTGTTAAAAGCCGCCTGACTTCTTTATAAACGATTTAGACAAGGAGAGCACAAACCCTGTTTGAATAGGTCCTTCTCGCCTAGTAACCTAGGACTTTGGATATGTGTCTCTAGCAGAGCCTTTGAAATCGATACCTCACACTCCCTTATCAGTGCAAAGCAGAGCAACTTCTCTGACGGTGTGTTGAGAACGCTGCTTCCTTAGAGTATCCAAACTCTCACTCGATATGTGACAAGCCCTTCAACTTTCCAGTCGCAATTGCTTCCTTTGGATCACAATACTCTCACTCGATAGGTGACAATCACTTTGATATGCGGGTTGCAAAGAAGATAGAATCTCGAAGACGAGATGTCTGTCTAGGTATACTTGCCTATAGCAAATGTATGTTTGATCGGGGACCTTTTCCACAAAGCTCTTACTTTCCTTATATACTCGCTCAACAGTGGTCTTTCAATTCATTTGAACTTCTTCTGTTCTTGCTCTTTGAATCTCATTATAACTCTAACACCAACATACGGGTTATTGATCCTTATAGATATTCAATGCTATCACAACTCCTCTATCAAAGAAACCTATATGACACTACCAGAAGAAGTACTATATCCGACGAGGTCCTCAAAGAACGACCGACGAGAAGGTATCTCGTCGGTTATAGTTTTTTGACCGTCGAGATTTTCTTGTCGTCGGTTATAGTCGCCGGAAACTCGTCGGTCATAGTTTTCGACTATGTCCGACGATTTTTTTTACTACTACCAACGATTTTTTCATATCGTCGGTTATAGTTTCTTATTTCAGCTCTGGGCAGCAGCTCGATCTGTCATTCAAAAAACTTTCCATTTTTTCTGAAAATGCTCTGAAATCGATCTTTGGGTGATGTCGAGAATGAGTTCGTGATGATTCATGATCATGCGCATTATATATATAGGTACGTCGTGCTTAATTAATATATATATATGTGTTGTGCATGCATGTATTAATGCTTAATTTGTTGAATATATAGATCGATCGATATTAATTGATTTTGAATATATATATATATATATTGATCAATCGATCGAGTTAATTAATTAATTGATTCTTGAGTTTGAGTAATTGATCGATGGTTGATTTTGAGTACGTACGCGTGATTGATCGTAAATATATATTAATTGTTGTTAATTTTAATTTGATTATTGTGAATATATATATAGCAATAACTAGCTAGCTAGCTAGCTAGGGTGATTAATTTATTTAATTAATATATTGCATTATATATATTGTGATTATTATATATATATAGGAGTAATTGTACACTAGCTAGCTAGCTAGTACATACGTGTACGTACGTGCATGGTTAACGTTATATATATATATTTAGATTTTTGTGATCGATTATATATATATATATAGTTAGGGTGTACGTGTGTGTATATATATATTAAAATTATGAGAATTAAAATAATAAATATTTATATCTAGCTATGAAATTTGAATTAATAAGATCATGGGAATATATACATGCAGTTATAATTTTCAGGATGGACAAGAGTTGGATATGTCTTCCAAGATGGGATGTAAGATATCACCGTGAAATTAGAAGTTTTGTAGAATATGTGAAGGTTAATTGTGGAGGGATGACACTTCATTATTGTCCGTGTACGAAATGTCAGTGTCGCAGCGAGCGATATCGTTTTCACATCGATCAAGTATTGGAGCACTTGAAGAAAAACGGGTTTTGGGATAAGTACACATGTTGGATTTATCACGGTGAGAGCTCAACAGTTGGTCAACATGATCACGGACAATTTTTTGAGAGTGGCAGTACATCCAATGATCCAACAACAAAGTTGATCAACGATATGTTTCCTCATGAGAGCGGTATATTTGCTCAAGCACCGGATATCGATATCCCTCCCATCGTTGGAGACTTCCCTCATATTGAGCCAGTCCAGAAAGTACCTACAGCTGTCAACACTGCCGGTATGGACAAGTATAACAACTTCATTGCCTTCCAACAGACCCCGTTGTACAACGGGTGTAATAAGACTGTTCTCGAAAGTGTTATGGGAGTAATGAAGCTCAAAGTGGAGAACAAAATGAGTGTGAAGGCTGTTGATGATTGGCTAAAGTGGTCTGGTTCGTTGTTGCTCCCCGGTCATCGTCTTCCTACCACTCATCGTAAGGTGCGACATATCCTTAAACATCTTGGCCTTTCCTACATCAAAATCCATGCTTGTAGATATGATTATGTTCTCTTCTGGGGTGAAGATACTTATGGGAATGATCTTGAATCCCTTGATGAATGCCCGGTATGTGGTACAGATAGGTATAAGTTGACTCCTGCCGGAAACAAGAAAGCTGTGAAGATACTTCGGTATTTTCCGCTGATAGATAGGCTAGAACGGTTGTTCATGTCTGCACACACGGCTGAAGCTATGAGATGGTGGGTCGAGAGGAATTTGCCCGACGGTGATACGCTTATACACCCTGCTGACGGAGAGGCTTGGAAGCACATGGTGAAGGAGTTTTCTTATTTTGCATCAGATGTTCGAAATGTTTGGCTGGGGCTTTCATCTGACGGATTCAACCCTTTTGGCAACATGAGTCTTCAATACAGTATATGGCCAGTTATTTTGGTACTGTACAACCTTCCTCCATGGATGTGCATGAAGAAAGAATACAATATGCTCAATATGATCATTCCAGGGCCGGGTTATCCAGGAAAGTGTCTCGATGTGTATCTGAGACCCTTGATTGAGGAGCTTAAGTACTTGAGTGAGCATGGTCATCCCACTTATGACAAGTTCAAAAATGAGATGTTTCAGATGCATGCCATGCTTGTTGGCACCATTAGCGATTTTCCTGCACGCGGGATGTTGTCGGGCAACGTTACCAGGGGATACATGGCTTGTCCAGAGTGCATGACGGTTGAGTATTGCAGACCTCATTGCAGGAAGATTGTACAGATGCGACATCGTTGTTGGCTTCCACATGATCACCCATTTCGGGAGGATATGGAGGCATTTGATGGGACTGTGGAAACAGGTGAGCAGCCGAGGAGATGGACGGGGGATGAAATCTTAGAAGTGCTAAATGAATATGATTTTGGGCAGCTAAGCAATCATCCTGAGAAGTGGCGTCAATACCTGACAAACCCGACAGGTAAAAATTCTGGACACACAAAAGTATTTTTTGGGAACTTCCTTATTGGTCCAAGTTGCTGATCAGACACTACTTAGATGTCATGCATATAGAGAAAAATGTGTGCGAGAGTGTGGTCGGCACAGTGTTGAATTGGGAGGGAAAAACTAAAGACGGCCCGAAGGCACGCATTGATCTTAAAAGGATGGGACTGCGAAAACATTTGTGGTTGAGAGATGGGAAGAAAAAAATGCCACAAGCTCCTTATACCGTGAAGCCTGCCCAGAAGAGTGAAATTTTTGGCTGGATGGTTAATGTCAGGTATCCTTCAGGCTATGCCGGAAATATAAGTCGATGTGTTAACTTCAAAGACAACAAGATGTACGGACTAAAGAGTCATGACTGTCATATACTGCTCCAACGCCTCTTCCCTGTTTTCATTCGAGGGTACCTGCCCAAAGAGGTGGTGGAGCCGTTAGTGGCTTTGTCAAGATTCGTTCTTATGCACGAGAGAAGTGAAGAAATCGGACTTGTTGGAAATGCAACAGGACATCATTTTTATCATGTGCAAATTCGAAAGGATATTTCCTCCAAACTTTTTCGACATCATGCCTCACCTGATGCTCCATCTTCCGGAACAATTGTTGCTTACTGATCCAGTACACTACACATGGATGTATCCTATGGAAAGGTACGTAATGCATCTCTGAATCTGGCTATATATATATGTCGATCTTTAATATTATTTATTCACTTATATATTGTTGCAATAAGCATAACATGCTCGATCTGTAATTACCAATTTACAGACAATTAGGGGACTACAAAGACTATGTGATGAACAAATCTGCACCCGAAGGGTGTATCGGTGAAGCATATATTGCGCATGAGTGCGTAACGTACACCAAGTTGTATTTGGGAGCGTTGGAGGACCCTCCACAACATATGCGAGTAGATGGAGGGCAGTTCAACCTTTCGATCATCTCCGATGATGTTGAAGTTTCTGGAAAGTTGCCCAACTCGTACAAGTTGGAACCTTATGAGCTAGTCATTGCCCATTGGTCGGTATTGATTAACTGTCCAGAAGTTCAATATTGGTAAAATTTGCACCTTTACTGCCCTGCTATTTCCGGTGATGTTGAGTACCACAACAAGACGTTCGCAAACTATTTTGGCAACTGGGTAAGTTGATACTTAAATTGACCTGTATATGATCGATGTTAAGTGCATGTCTCGCATCCTATTTATAGTTAAGTTAATAAATGATTATTTTCAGATGAATCATGTACAAGATGATGGTATCCCTTAGTGGTCACACGAATTGAGGCTCTTGGCACAGAAACCGGTAACTTCCAGAGTTTATCCTATGTGTAAGGTAAATGGCGTGCTATTTATTTGTGAACATAGAGATGTCAGACGAAAAACACAGAATTCTGGGGTAATGGTGCATGGTGGGCAGAATGGAGTTGACTATTACAGTGTTCTCCATTCAGTTGTCGAATTAATATATGGGGAAGGCATGACCGTGCACTTGTTTAAGTGTAGATGGTTTGATACCGACCCTCAGAACACAAGGACCGATCAATACGGGATTTTTTCGGTGAATACTGCCACAAGCTGGTATGAAGATGATCCGTTTGTGTTGGCAACGGCGGTGAAACAATTGTTCTATCTTGATGATCTTGTGCATAAAGGCGCGTGGAAAGTTGTTAACCATGTTCTTCCACGAAACATATACAGTGCCTCAACCCTTGGTGTGACCTCGGATAATGAAGAAGTCAGTGCATACCAAGAGCCGAACGCAACTGGTATTCCTGAAACCTCAACAATTCGCCTTAATAATGTGAGACAGGGCAGTGTGGTACGAACACATCAACCGAATCTTCTTGATGTTAATCAAAATGAAGACAATGAAGACTCAAGTGACGAGGACATACACATGTTACTTGAAATTAACTCGGAAACAGAGTCAGACTCAAGCGATGATTCTGATTATGCGCCTTAATTAGTGTATATATATGTATGTTATTTTGACTAATTAGAACGTGCAATGTAAAATGAATTTTATTCAGATTATCGACTGCCCATTGTGTCGATCGATGAAATTACTATATCCGGCCCCATCATAAATGAGAGAGCTCGAGAGATCGATTGAAAAAAAAATACACAACCGTACCGATCGATTAATAATTATATCGTATTATTAAATAATAATTTAATAATTTGGTATTAACTATTAATAATTTCGTATTACCTATTAATAAATATATATATATATATATTAATACACTACATATTTAATAACGTACACCGGCATAAATGAAACATAAATAGAAGAATTATATCCGACGACATGCATATGAAAACTCGTCGGATATAGTTGAACCGAAACTATATCCGACAATATGCATATGAAATCTCGTCGGATATAGTTTTGGTTCAACTATATCCGACGAGTTTACTTATCTCGTCGGTTATAGTTCTGTTTTATATCCCGATCTGGGTATGTTTTGGGCAGAAACGAAACTGCCCCAAACTGCTCCAACGCCTCCGATCGATTTTCTCCGTTTCCTTCGTGCTACAAGCAAGCAATCGAAGCTCAAGTGGTATTCCATCGATCCTCAAGCCAAATCCCTCGTCAATTAGTGAAAAATCAGGTTTGAAATCCCTAAATTCAAATTTTCGAATTTTTGTAATTTATGTTAGATTTTACGTTGTGGAATGTGTAGATCGATAATGTGGATGCATGTATTGATATAGTTGTGGAATTTGTTAATTTTATGCATGTATTGATATATATTAGAATAATTTTGAATTTTAGGTTAAATTTCGGTTAAATGTATGTTATTTTAGGTTAAATTTAGAATGAATTCCAATAAATAATATGTATGTTATTTTAGGTTAAATTTTGATTTTTTTGGAATTTTATGGATGTATTGATATATATTGGAATATATTAGAATTTTAGGTTAAATTTGGATTTGGCGTCGGATTATTTATATATATATATTGGAATTTGGATTTGGAATTTTAGGTTAAATTTGATTAAGTTTTTTGTTAATTGGATTTGGAATTATTGTTGAATTTGGATTATTGGAATTATTGATATATATATATATATAGTTAAATTATTGGATTATATATGTATTGGATTTTATGGAATTATTGTTGATTTTTGTGGAATATTTATATATTGCAATATATATTGGATTATTGATATATATTGGAATATGCATGTGCTAGATTTTTTGGATGAATTAGGAATTATTTTTAATTTTAATAATTTTATAGCAACGATGCAATGGTTTAATTGCGGACCTTCCTGAGGGGCCGGGTCGAGTACTTCGAGGGGGAGGTCCAGAGGGAGAGGGAGATCGGGACGTGGGGATGAGGGCTCGGGAGCTAGGGATCCTGATGGCACCGGAAGTCGGTCCGCATCAGGATCCACCAGCGTCCCCAACACTTACAGTCTTCCGCTGACCTCTCGACACCGTCGGCTGATGGGCGAGGGACAACCTCAGCAGCAGCCCGAGCCGGCTCGATCCTCAGGCGCGAGGAGGGTTCATCAGGTCAGTCACACGCCTTCAACGGATAGTGCGACTCAATCCTCGGTCCGAATGCCGGACATTCATCGCGAGGACCCTTCCCCCGTCATCCACCAGACAGCTCCTCATTCTTCCGAGGAGGTTGGTGGATACACTCAGTCCTCGGCGAGGATGCGACTATGCCCGCCGCCTACATTATTCTTACCGTTGGAAATCCCGAAGATACCTCACGTCGATTCCGACGGGATGCCTATTTCGGGACAGCTAGGGTTCATTACCCCGGAGCAGGCATATGCGTATATACCCTTCCCGGCACCTCTCTGGAGTGCGAGGTTTCCGGGACAACGCACGGATGAATCAGGTAAATATTAATTAGTGATATCTTTTTACTCCCTAATATTTAAATTCAATTAGGTGTTGATGTTTAAAAAATCGTCGACATATATATGTGATAGGCGAGATCGTGCCCGGTGCCAAACAGAAGAGAACTAGAGGCCCCGTCGTCGGCAAGTTACTGGACGAAGCCATTCAGGCTAGCGGTGGTGGCCAACTTATGATTCCGACCGGGGATAGAGGGCATGTGATCGAGGGAAAGGTCACTCGAAAGTACGCGGGGATGGCGGGCAGCCTCATACGGGATAGAGTCCCAATGTTGTGGCAATATTGGAATTCAGTGCCGCAAGCCGTCAAACATCAGCTGAATAATGCGTTGTCGGTGAGTTGAATTGTATATTCATTATGAAAATTTTCAATAATAAATTTTTAATATTATTGATATATATATATATATAAATATATGCATTGCAGAGGTGGTTCCGCGTGGATGAAGACATTAGACCCACGTGGGCGGATGAAGTGTATGGGAGCAGGTTTGCAGACGGCCATTTGTTTCAATTTTTTTGTTTCTTTTGATTATGTTAATACAATGTTGTTAGTTACTAACGCTTGATTTTATGGGTATATATAGGTATAAGGAGTGGAAGGCCGAGCTGAAGAAGCATTGGAAAAAGTACGGGGACGATCGTGAGGGTACCCCTAGCGAGTTTCGTTATAAGGAGTACGAGTGGCGATGGCTTGTGGGTCACTTCAACAACCCGAAATTGAAGGTACGCAACCTTCAATCGATTTAATTTTTGTTTTATCGTACTTCCCTTAAATTATTTGGCTAATGAGTGTTTTTTTTATGTTGAATTAATCGCGCAGGCTCTTTCTGAAGGCAACACAAGGAACCGGGCCAAAAACACCAAAAATCATCATGTCGGTACCAGATCATACTCGGGTTGGATCGAGGAGGCGGCCAACCACCCAGAAGAGGATCCCCTTGTCTATACGATGCAGCACGCGTATCCGCAGTCCCCCGAATATGCTGTAAGTGTCCTTATAACAAAATAAACTTATTTCTTATTTATTTAGATTGTTTTTTTAATTAATATTTTATTGTTCTTTGTCAATTAGGCGAGAATTCAGGAGGCGATTCCGGAGGTGTTGACTCAAGTGGCGAGAGAGCTCTATCCCAACACCCCCGATGCGGAACTCCCGATTGATCAGATTGATCGATCTGATCCGATCGTCAGGGCCATGATTATGTCAACAGCGATCCCTCCAGAGAAGAACACATTCTACTGCAGGGGTTCCGGAAAATGGGGTCAAGGGCTGCTGAAGCATACCCCTGAATTCTCTCGCGGATCGGGATCATCATCATCTTCGAGGACTAATGAGCTACACGACCAGCTTCATAGGCAATCAATTGAGATGGAAGCTCAACGGCGTCGGATAGAGGAGATGGAGCAAGCGCAAGCTGCAGAGCAGAATCGGTTGGCCGAACAGCAACAGCAAATGGGGACATGGATGCAGCATTGTTATGCACAGTTGCAAGCATCTGGAATCCAGATAGCTCCCCCGCCCATTTTCGGTGCGCCACAGCCACAACCTCAGCCTCAGCCTCAGCCTCAGCCGCAGCCAGACCAGGACCAGGACCAACCAACTTTCTCCAATCCGTTTGACCACATAGACTTAGGACCAGGACCCCCCTACATTTGAACAATTGTCGGTTTAATTTTTATTTTCATTATTTACTACGCATATGTATACAGATTTGACCGATTTCAGTTTTTATTATTTATTTATTTACTACGTACTATAGTTTCAATGGTTGTTGATTTTCAGTTTGAACAATATATAGATAGCGTGATTTTTTGTGAATGCAGGTTTTGGGATAAAACCCAAAACCTGCAAAAAAAATTAAATATTTTTAACTATAACCGACGATATGTGTCAACATCGTCGGTTATAGTTTTCTCCACAGTCAACCATTTTGACCATGGATAAAACTATATCCGACGATGTCATCGTCGGATATAGTTTAAACTATGACCAACGATAAGATATCGTCGGATTTAGTGTCTCTATTTTCCAACGATAACCCTAAATCATCGTCGGATATAGTATTACCGACGGTTTATTACCGACGATACTATATCCGACGATGTGTTATCGGATATAGGTATGACCGACGATAAACGGAAACAGACCAACGACACCAAGTCGTCGGTCATAGTAATTCTTCCGGTAGTGTGAGATAAAACAGGTATGATAGATATCCAAGTAGCATGGAATCAACTAATTAATGATTCACAGTTCTAACTGAACTCTACTTATTACACTTGGCCGTTCGCCAAGCTCTTTATAAAACAATGGACCGTCCGCCAAGACTTCAGCCATTCAAGTCCAATATGAAATATTTATTTCAGGCCCAAACAGTGATAATTAATATCCAATTAGTAAAAGTTAACACCTATACTAATATGGGTATGTTTATAATTGAGCCATTATCAGGTTTAATTCTTGAGTTCTATATGCGTTTAAATTCATGTATATATTAGTTCTAGTTGCTGACAATTATTAGATTCATTGCTGTGTTCATAACTTCATATATAAATGGCTTTGTTCAATAGGAAAAAAAAAATCGTGCGCTGCAGAGTACCTCAAAATTTCAGTTTGACAATATTAACCCTCCTACGTACATTATACTTCTCTAAGGAATTGTGAAGGGTCATTTCGGAAACTCTAGATTTTCTTATTATATGTGTACGTGAGAGCAAATTATATGTTACAATATTAGCCCTCCTAGGTATACAAGATAATAGTCGATTGCTGCATATGGAACTCAAATGACATTTACGTAAACTCAATGATTCTCCAACTATGTGGCATCTTATTTCACTTTTTCTTAGTAACAAAGAACTTAATATATAAGTTCAGCGTTTAGGGTTAAGTTTTAGGGTTAATAGTAAAGTTTTAGGGGTTAGGGTTTCAAGGATTACAATTTAGGAAAGATTTAAAATACACATCGACATCAAAGATGAAATTTGTAGAACCAAGCATTTGATGTGATGATTGGCTTACTATAGGCAAACTTTAATATAGTTATACCATTCTTGAACTTCCTTCCCTGTAGTGATCGATCACACTAATTGTATATATACAGTAAACACATTATCCGAGGTTTAATCAAGATCCCAGGATCGAGGCCATGTTTTTTCACAGTGTCTACTCTTATGTGGTAGATGCACAAGTATGGTCAAATTGTGAGTTACTCTATTTCGATTCCTCATATCATATGAAATTGCAGACATTTGTAGTACTACATCGACACAATGATGAATTTACAAGGTTACTCATTAGATGTGTTGATTAGACAAGTTAAGGGTCTGAATTTTGGACTTTGTTTTTGAGTTTAGGATTGAGGGTTATGGTTTGGGGTATAGGGTGTATAGGGTTTAGGCACTACCGACAAATTCAAAACCGTCGGAGAAAGATGTATTTATTACCATTTCAAAATTTGGTCGGAAAAGAAACCAAATATTATTGACCAATTTGAGTTTTGTTTAGGCCTACAAAAAGTTTGTTTTCCGACTAATAAATTATTTTTTTCCTCGGTTCTATCTATGATTAATTGTAACATAACCGAACTGGATGTAAATAAATAGTGCTGGATCCGGATCTTGAAATTTTCGAACATACCCTAAACCCTAAACCCTACATACCCTAAATCTTAAATCTCCTTAAGGTTAAAATTTTGAAATACAAAAAATTACCCTTTAATTTCTAAAGGACTAAAATTGAACTAAAGGCCATAAAAGCAATCACCCGCCCTGTAGTTTCATCTTCTTCCAACAATTGCATCAGTTACGAACACATACTATTAGTTGGTCTTGTTGAAGTGGAGAGGAGCGGTAGAAGTTAACCACAGATATTGTTTACCAACCCAGTCGCCGACATCTCATCCATACCTCCACCTCTGGTGCTCAAACTACGGTGGTCCACGACTCATCAGTGTGCAAATTTTCAAGTTCGAGTTCGATTAGGTGGTCAATTCGAGTTCACTGACAGTGATGGAGTAGAGCGTACTTGATTTTTTTTTTTCATGTTTGTTGTGATCAGGTGGCTTTGAACTTCAATATAAGGTTAGCTTCTTTGTCTCTTTAATTTGAAATCAAGTGTTGCTTCTGATAATACTTACACATCTGTTTAAAGCTGAAAGAACCCGACCCCGATTTAGTTTCCTAAACCAGAATCAGACCCCTTCTGAAAACATGAACTTTCAAAAATCATAAATTTTTTGGCAGAGTTACTCTATATCGCGTAGTTACCATTAACCTACAGTGGAAAGTACACTTCATCCTATGCCACAAAAGCCAAACCATGGCACCAATCCCATCAGAATTTCTCAAAAACATATCCTAACGTAAAGCAATAAACAAAACTGTAGCTTTACAAAAATCCGAGAAAATCATGTGAAAATATAAACATAATAGTATTCAGAGCGATCTCTATATACATATATACACAACAGTAGACCAAACTAGAAACCTACTAAGAAAGGAAAAGTGGCTTGAATACTAAGCCTCCAACCTCGACGTGCGACACATGAATCCAAACTGCAAACTGGGCATTGAAAACAAAGAGCCTAGGGAAAAACATATAAACTGTTAGAGTGAGTGGACGAATATAAATGTCTTTCGCCGAATATGTATATATATATATGTTTATAAAACATATGCGAGTCTAAATGCATAAAAATCATATGGTACACGATGGACACTCTAACTCCTCACGCGTACAGAGCATGCATCGAAAATCCCACGGGGTCACACATGGACACATCCGTGCTAGTACAGTCTGAATCACGGGATCCCTGATCTTCACGTGATTCTAGCTAGAAAGGCATCGGGTCAGGGTATCTGCTCCCCCCCCCCGATAAAGACCTCGGGTCAGGGTAACAGTCCCCCCCGGTAAACATCCTCGGGGATCATCCGAGATACTAAGTGTATCGATACCACTACTACTGAGACTGTACTCTGTGTAAACTAAATCATAAATATTTCCATGCAAATGCATAAAGCGTAATGTAAAAGCATACTCGTAATGCATAATTATAAAAGCATATTCGTAAATGCATAATCATAAAAAACATGCTCATATAAATCATAATCTCATATGGCATGCTCATGCTCATGCTCGTAAAACGTATATAAAAGACTCGCAACCAACAATGAAAACAAATGTCCACTCACAGACAAGCACAACGCTAAACGCGTTATTCCTGTGGTCCAGCGAAAAATCCCTCGCCTCAAACACAACCACGATCCTCTTGAATAACAAAAAATATCTGATTAATATCATAATTCAATATACTGAACCATGTCGCGAGAACCAAGCATTCCCAAAAAACACAAACTCATATCTCGACGAGAATAACCGAAATCACAATAAACACATTATAAAACCTCGCCACAAATTTCGATGCTCAATTCAAACTATAAACCTTACCACTACGATCAGTGTGCGATTCCGAGCAAAACGACATAAAACTTGCCAAAAATCCATCTCGCCGGAGCTCCGCCGCGTACGGCGGCGCGTGGGACCGCCCCCGCCGTCGTCGCTGCCGTCGGAAAACTCATCGGCCCATAAAATTACAACCAATACATGAATTTGAATATCTCGTCATTTCCAACAACTTTGTAGTTCAATGCTAAGCCCAATTTTGACCGGAAAACATCCAAAACTCACTTTGAAGTAAAAATCCTCGCATGAATTCTCCACCTCCGATCTGCCACCACCGGCCACAGCAGGGTGCAAGACCACTTCTAAAAGCATCCTCTCCTCAAGGGCAACAAAACCCCCATAGGGTCTACCACCAACTCGGCCACCACCGCCCAATTTTGACCGGAAAACATCCAAAACTCACTTTGAAGTAAAAAATCCTCGCAGGAATTCTCCACCTCCGATCTGCCACCACCGGCCACAGCAGGGTGCAAGACCACTTCTAAAAGCATCCTCTCCTCAAGGGCAACAAAACCCCCATAGGGTCGACCACCAACTCGGCCACCACCGTCGCTACCGTCGCCGGCGATTCTGGCCGAAAAACCTCTAACTTTGCTTCGCCGTATCTTCTTCATCCGGCAACCAAAATGAACGATCCACCTATCAAATCGAAGAGGAGCACGCACCCAACAAGTTTCTTGAAGACACCATGGCCAACCATGGCCGGAAAATGGCACATCGACGACAACAAAGTCTCGGCCAAAAACGGGTCAGTTTTGACCCGTGGTCAACTCGGTCAATGACCCAGGTTTCCCAAAATGAAAAATTCCCGAAATATCACGTATTTATAACGAACATATGCAGCCCAAAATCAACGACTATGGTTCAATCTGATCAAGATTGGATGATCACGATTAAATCAACATTTTCAACTATTTCACTAACCAACTTCAAAACTTGATAAAACACTGCTTGCTTATCCGAAACATTCCCCAAAAATTTGCATGAGTTTGAAATTAAATCCTCTACAACTTTCACGAAGGAACCCATATCAAATTCTCATCCGATAATTTAGTCATAAATAAGACCGCTAAATCGACCAATTACGGTAAAACCGCGACTAATCGCGAAACTCGCAAATCAAGCCGATTAACATACAATTTTTGGTTCAGGTTGTCACAAAATTTTTGAGTTTCTGTTGAATATGCTTTTGTGCCTTCTTTGAAATATAAAATGGATCATGTTTTAAGTAGAACTATGAAACATGTTTCATCCTAATATATATGACTTCTTCTTCTTTTTTTATCTTAATCAACCATGAATTGTTGATGTTGGTACCAAATGTAGCTAGGTTGGATTCTTCCTGATAATAGAATAAAAGTATGTAACTTTGATTGTTCTTTGATCTGGGTATTTGTAGTTATTGTTTAGAAACGTGATGCATAAGGAAATACCAAAGTGTTGTTTGTACATATATCTAATATATGACGTATGATCTATGAATTGTGGCCCATATGATTATCATTGATAGAGCAATACATATAATAGTATTCGTATAAACAAGAGTGGTACTAAATATGTTAGTGGTACATAGGAACAAACAATCAAAATATTTCCTTTGTATGGATTTCAAGTTTTCAACAATTATATTTATGTTTTGTTGAAGCCCTCAGTTCCGTTTCATTCTGTTGGGTTTGAAGTTGATATATTTGTGTTCATATGTAAAGTTGGATACATTAATTCATTTGGGAAGCATTTAATGCAAAAATTAGGAACAGCTGATCTGCTATCAGACAAGATCTGTACAGGACGTAGATTGAAGACGATGTAGGAGTTGATCAGATAATATGGGTGTGCATCGGTGGTGTCCGATCTCAAATATCAGGTCATATACAAAAATCAAAATAAAAACTAGAAAAAACAAAACCAAAATTAATATCAAACTCAAGGTTTAGAGGTGATAATAGCAAATTTTCTATCACTGCATATTAAACTTCCTCTTAGTGATCGACTGTTTCAATTTAGACGTATAGGCATGCACATATTTACAAATTATTTTTGTTATATATCCCAGTTATATGAGGTATGCTCACGTTCCTTATGTTTAGTAGTTTAAAATGCACCTGTAATTTTTTCTTCTTCCTTTTGTTATGAAAAACATCTCTATACTCGTTTGGAGCCATTTTGTTTCTTTTGCAATTATTTAGCTTATAGACGGTAGTCTCTTCGAGCTAGAAGAACATCCAACTTATGGTCATATTTGCTAAACCTCCATAATTTTGTCATTTGGTGGATACGTTGTTTAGACCTCTGTAGTAGTCTTTTGGTTGTAAATTAGACCTTATTATAAGTTTTATTTACTTTATTTTTAAGTCCTCTTTCATTGCTGGATGTTTAGATCATATATTTTTGGTTGTGTTGCAAAATTGTAGTGTGATTTGCTAGATATGCCTGTTGTAGCCCTGTTGGAGAAGGATCCTAAAGATGCATTGGTATGTAAGCTGCTTTAGCTAGGTAGAATTAACTCAGAGACTCGATGTTTACTTGGAGTTTCAGGCTGCAAATTCTACTATGTTGACAAGTTATTGTAAACTTTAGGGATAGTAATCTCTAGCAACTAGCAGCATCCCGTCTTTTGAATTAGGTTGTAAGATGATAAAATTTTAAAATGTCACAAGAACATCGAAAGGAGAAGCATATATTTTTTGTTCTCAAGTCGTGTTTTGTTTTATTTGGTTCAATTTGTTTTTCTCCTAAAATTGTCAAAAGTGCTATTGCTCTATTTGTAAAACCTCTTTCAAGTGGCTGGATACAAAGTTTGAGATTGAGTGATTGAAACTTGGGGATTTTGCTTAGCTTGAGGTCTCCTCTCTTTTGGCTGTTATAAACTAAGCTTTGAGGTAGGGAAAACAAAACTTTTCTTATTGCTTTGATTCTAGCTTTAACTGTGTTTAGGCGTGATAGAATTGAGATTGATGTTTACTGACTTGTTTGAGATTATGATTGTTATGTTTGTTTGAAAGTGTCTATGTAATTATGGTTTTCTTTTGAGCTACCTTATCATTCATATTTTGAGTTTGGTTTTAATTTGTGACTAGCTACTTGCTCGAACGTATAAGCTTCAAACTTCAAATTTGTGTATTCTTCAATCACTCTATAGTAATGACTATATGTAAGGACACTTACAGTAGAAAATTTGGGGACGGGTGTGACACTTACAGTAGAAATTGTTTTGTTTTAACTTTAAACACCACATTAGTCACTTTATTGGTAACGGGTGTGACAGGTTTGTACACATTTTGAATCGTCTTTACGCTCATTAGATCAGTTGTTGCTGTACTTATTGCCGACGGTTATATCATTGTCGCGTTTGTGGAGGTGCATGACACAACAAGAGTACTTGTCCATGTAAGAAAATTTTCAAACCAAATAATGATGAGTAACCACCATTATGGCATGCTCTTGGTGTTTCACTCCAAATCAAACAGTTGCCAGTTATTTTTGGGCCCATTTTGTTTAAATTTGCCAGTTGTTGAAGAAATAAGTACTTGAGAGTCATCAGATGCATCTTACAAGGTAGCCAGCGAAAGTGTTGTTGATAAATTGTTGAAGCCGTCACATGTTGTTGAAGATACTCACAAGCATTGACCTGACCATGTGATGCGTGGTCCTCAAGGCATGTAAAAAGGAGACAGAGATGGCTCATGAGTTTAGTCACCTTCAGTCTGCTCTAGATCCATTTTTCCCGGATCATAATGTTGATCATCTCTAGATTAACGTTGTAGTTGTCCTAGTCTTAGGCATATAGTTGTTCTCTTCTTCTAGCCGTTGTATGAGACAGAATATAAGCATGTAAAGCTGTAAATCAAAATATACTTGAATACAATTCTTCATCAGTTCATTCAACACTTGTTCTCTCTTTCCTTTATGGTATCAGAGCAGTGATCCTTCTAAGGACCTGCTTCTGCTCATTAAATCCATAGCTACCTCCCAGTCCTCATAATGACAGGAGGCAACACCTCTCAATCATCCTCAGGCCAATCATCTGGCACCAAACCATCAGAAGAGTTCGAGTCTGCTACAAATCAGCGACTTACATCCTCTTTCCTCAATGAGTTCAACTATATATCATGGTCAAATGCAATGACACTGGCCATTGGTGGAAGGCAGAAGCTGAGCTTCATAAGCGAAAAATCCAAGGTCCCTGCAGTCTCTTCCCCCGAATTCGAGTCATGGCTCTCACAAGATCAGCTTGTGAGATCTTGGCTGATCAACTCCATGGAGCCAAAACTCCAAAGGATTTTTCAATACTCAGGCTCATCTCTCAACATGTGGAAGGCAGTGAAAGACCTCTATGGAGACCTCAACAACTCAGCTCGAGTGTTTCAAATCAAGAAAGACTTGTCTGAACTCAAGCAAGGAAATCAGACATTCATCGAGCAAACATTTCGGACCTCTGCTGAGAGCCCTAGGCAAAAGGGTTGAATCCGTCAGATGAGAGCCCTAGGCAAACATTTCGGACCTCTGCTGCAAAATGATCAAACTCCCTGACCATGTGCTTCCAAGCCTCTCCGTCGGAAGGGTGTATAAGGGTGTCTTTGTCAGACAAATTCCTCTCAGCCCACCATCTCATTGCTTCGGCCGTGAAAGCACACATGAACAACCGCTCCAGCCTATCAATAAGCGGGAAATATCGAAGTATCTTCACAGCTTTCTTGTTGCCTGCAGGAGTCAACTTATACCTTTCTGTAAAACATACCGGGTATGCTTCAAGGTCTTCAAGATCTTTTCCCCAGAAGAGAATACAATCATATCTGCATGCATGGATTTTGATGTAGGAAAGCCCAAGATCTTTTAGGATATGTCGCACCTTATGATGAGTGGTAGGAAGACGATGACCGGGTGGCAGTAGTGAAGCAGTCCACTTCAGCCAAGAATCAACAGCTTTGACAGACATTTTGTTCTCCATTTTGAGCTGCATCACTCCCATCACACTTTCAAGAACAGTCTTACTACAACCGTCGTACAACGGAGTCTGTTGCAATGCAATCAGGTTGTTGTACTTGTCCATACCGCTTGTGTTGACATGAGCTCCAGGTAATGGCTCGACTGGCTCAATATAGGGGAAACCCTCAACGACGGGAGGGACATTTGGTGCTTGATCAGGAAATACACCGCTCTCATGAGGAAACATATCATTGATTAACATTGATGTTGGATCATAGGATGGACTGCCCCTCTCAGCAAAATCTCCATGATCATAGCGTGGACTGGCCCTCTCACCAAATTGTCCATGATCATGCGGACCTGCTAACGATGTTTCACCGTGATAAATCCAACAAGTGTACTTATCCCAAAACCCGTATTTACTCAGGTGCTTCTGGACTTTAGCAATGGGAAATCGATCGATGCGACACTTACATTCTTTACACGGGCAATAATGAAGTGTAGTTTCTGCACAATTAGCCTTCACAAAATTCACAAAACTCCTAATTCCCTGGTGATATCTGACATCCCATCTTTCGAGCCTCATCCAACTCTTGTCCATCCTAAAAATTCTAACGATTTTACGTATTATATATACACACATTCACTACTAATAATCGACGCGATATCTCAATTCAACTCTAATTAATTAAATCAACACATGCATGCATATATATATATATATCGATCTAATCTCTGAATTCGATTCAGTACTCGATGATGGTGTTCTTCTTTTTTCAGTTCAGTATTTGACTAGGTAGGAGGCTCTCTTAAGCCTGACTCCGATAGCACTACGATAATACCAGTCGTTGATTCAGACACAAGATAAGATTACCTACAAGCAGTTTTCTCGTTTCGGTGACATCAACAACATTTCATATCTCACGAATTGGATTTGATCAACACACATATATATATATACATACACATATACGTATATATACACGTACCTATATATATAGCTTCCCGAGTGATCGAGTTTTCGACACGCGCCTTAATTTTGACAATATCGAAGGATCGATTTCAGACCGTTTTCCTTCTTTCGATTTCACCGGATTTTTTTCGATCCAAATGAATGAGCTGCTGCGATCTGCATCTAATATAAGAGGCATTGCCGGCGATTTAATTCATTAAATCGCCGGAAATGGAGACATTACCGGCGACTTTTCGCCGGAATTTCGCCGGCAATGTCGAGCCAAGCATTTCCGGCGATTTTCCAGCCGTAATTTCGCCGGTAATGTTTGGCTTGACATTGCCAGCGACGGAGGAGGTCGCCGGTAATGTTTTTAAACATTACCGGCGAAATTCCGGCGACATTACCGGCGACAGAGTAAGTTGCCGGTAATGATGAACATTACCGGCGACTTTTCCGGTCGCCGGCCTTGTTGGCCGGAATCTCGCCGGTAATGTTGCCATTTGTGGTAGTGCTAGCTCACAACTATGGAAAAATGAATTTTTTTTTTCTGAGCAGATGGCATCACAAGTAGAATGATAATACTATAAAAAATGGTGAACATAATTTGTACATAACTTGACATCAGAGATAATGAAAAGGAAAAATAGCTAAAAATGTCACCCAAGTATAACCAATTCTAAACTTTGCTCACTCATGTATAGCAAATATCACTTTGCTCACTATCGAATTACACTTTTACTCATTTTGCTCACTCTATGGGTGTAGGAGTAGTGAAAAATGGTTGGGAGGTTCCTTTAAAAGGACATGCTATGTTTCGGGTGACCAACCAAATAAAGAATACGAGTTTTCTCTCTCAGATTGGCAGAAGGCGACTTTTGCCAATCTGAGACAATGCCAGATTGAACAAATTCGAGGCCGCTTAGAAGAATTGTTGAGTCTACCAATCACGGATAAGTATCAAGCGGAGCAAGTCTAGCTTTTGGCTACCGTAAAGTCTTTGTTGATAGCTGATAATGAGTATTGGAAGCAACGGGCCAAGGTGACAGGGTTACAAGAGGGAGAACATAACTCAAAATATTTTCATCAGAAAACTTGTAATCGACGTGCCAAGAACACGTTGAAATTAAGGGTTGTATGATCTGCATGGGATTTGGCAGGAAAGTATGGAGGGTATGAAAAGTGTTGTTGTCAATTATTTTGAATACATGTTTGCTTCAATGCCAGTGGACTATGCTAGGAGGCATGCAACAATTGATCTCTTAGTACCCTGAGTTACAGAGGAGATGAATCATGATTTATTGCAGTCTTATTCAGTTGAGGAGATAAAGAGTGCTTTGTTTCAAATGTATCCGACCAAATCTCCAGGACCTGATGGCATTGCCTCCATTATTTTTTCAGCAGTATTGGAATGAGATTGGTGGTGAAGTAGTGGAAGCGGTGCAATCTTTTTTCCAAACAGGTAGATTGTTGGGGTCAATAAACTATACTCACATATGTCTGATTCCGAAGGTACACAATCCTACTTCTTTTTCGGATTTACGACCAATCTCTCTATGTAATGTGATATATAAGATTTTTTTCAAAATTAAAGTCATTTCTAATCGGTTAAGAAAGATCTTAAATGGTATTATCTCACCATTTCAGAATGCTTTTGTACCAGGTAGGTTGATCACAGATAATGCGTTGATCGCTAATAAGGTTTCTCATTACATTCATAACTGTCAGTCGACGACTAGAGGAGTGTTTTCTTTGAAACTTGATATGAGTAAAGCTTATGACAGGATGGAATGAGGTTTTCTAGAGGTAGTTCTATTATGCATGGGTTTTGATGAGAATTGGGTTCAGTTAATTATGCAATGCGTTACTACTATCAGATACTCTTTTTTAATCAATGGGCATAAGAAAGGATATTTGACGCCTTCGTGGGGTTTGAGACAAGGAGAACCTCTGTCTCCTTATCTATTTGTACTGTGTACTGAGGTGTTTATTGCTTTGCTGGATCAGAAAGCTCAACATGGTGTTCTTTAAGGGATTAAGGTTTGTGAGGGGGCTCTGGTTATTCATCATCTTCTTTTTGCTGATGACAGTTTGCTTTTCAATCGAGCTTTTTTTGTTGAATACAGTCATATTAAAGAAGTGTTGCGGGAACATGAGACGGCTTCTGGGCAACAAGTAAACTTTAACAAAAGCATTATTGTTTTTAGTAAGAAAGTGTCAGTGGCAACTAAGGAGTCTTTAGCGTCCTTCTTAGGTGTACAAACTGAACAGAAGAATGAAAAATATTTTGGCCTCTCTACCTATGTTGGATGTAATAGGGTGAGACTTTTTCTTACATTAAGGAGAAGTTGAGTAAGAAGTTAGAGGGATGGCAAGGGAAGTTATTGAGTGGTGCTAGAAAGGATGTGCTGATTCGAGTGGTAGCTCAATCTCTTCCATCTTATTCCATGAATTGTTTCTGCTGACGTATTCAGTTTATGATTATCTACATCAGATGTGTGCCAAGTTTTGGCGGGGTAGTCTACAAGATCATAAAAAGATTCATTGGATGTCGTGGGACAAACTCTGTGTTGACAAAGAGGTATGTGGTATGGGGTTTTGCGACTTGCATGCTCACAATTTAGCATTATTAACTAAGTAAGGGTGGAGGATAATGCGACATCCTAACTCTTTGGTTGGTCGTGTTTTGAAGACCCGATATTTTCCAACTACAGACTTTCTGTCAGCAGAGGTGTCCTGTTCAATTTCGGCTCGTTAAAGGGGAATAACCACTGCCAGGTCTGTGCTTCGGAAGGGGCTAAGATATCATGGGCTTGTCAAATGATGATGTAATTACTGAGACTCCTACTCACTCTGAATCTCAAATTGAGCCTGAGCTTAGCAAGCCTGTTGAGAAGGTGAAGCAATCAGTTAATTCTGACAAGGCTAAAGCTAAGAATGCGAGGAAACCTCTGAAGGACACCCCCAACCCCCATGAAAGTTCTTCTAAGGTTGCTAGAGGCCCCGCTAAATTGGCTTCTGGTGGTTCTAAGTATAAGGCTAAACCAACAGTTAGAATTATGGAAAAAGTGGTTTCTTCCCCTACTGTTCAAGTGGACTTTACTGATGTGCAAGGGAAAGTCAAAGAGGGGCTCCGTGACCAGTCTTCCTCCTTATGGATTGCTCTCCAACCGCCATGACCTCCGCCTTAGATCGTGCTATTGAATTGATGTCCCAGGTCCCAAGTTCTATTGATGAGGTGGTGCAGATTGGTGACTCTGATGTTGGAATGGAAGCAATTCAATTTACTGAGACTGTGGATGAAGCCTCTTATTCTTTAGAGGGTATGAATCTTGCTTCATTCGGGTCTGTCCCCCCCCCGCGCGCGCGCGTTGGTGCCTCTCTCTTTGGTTGTTGGGGGTGCTGTAAGAAGGGATGCTTTGCTTGCCATCAAAGATTTCGGTAGATATAATCATGCTGACATTCTAGTAATTCTTGAACCTCGAATTAGTGGTAGGAGAGCTAAAAGGCTAATTGCTGAGATTGCTTTCTCTAAGGCTGGAGTTTCTGATGCCACTGTGGCGTATTTGGGTTCTGTGGGATAATGATAAGGTTAATATTGAAATTAGACAGTGTCTTGAGCAATCCATTACCATGTGCATTACTTCCAAGGCTTGGATGTTTAGTGCTATTTATGGAAAGCCTTGTCATTAAAAGAGGCTTGAATTGTGGCAATCCGCATTGCAAGCTCTCATAACTTGCCTTGGCTTCTTGCTGGGTACTTTAATGACATCCTTTTCTCACATGAGAAGTTTGGAAGATCTGTTGACATGAAAACTATTTTCCTGCGTGAAACGTGTTTTCACTAGTAAACCAAACCCATTTTTTTAAACCAAACCAATTTTACCGTGATTTTCAATAAAAAAAAATTGGTAGATGTAAGAGGTAAAAACCTTGTACTTTTGATGAAAGAATTGGTGGTACTCTTGATTCAAAAAGTAGAAGAAGCAAGGCACGAGGGAGTTTACTTGCTTAGTGTGAGGCTGCGAAGCAAAAGAGATTTTAGGCATTGGAGGATTTATATTTTTCTCTTTTCCTTGTCCTTGGCTACTGGGGGTTGACGTTCGGATAGTGTCTTCCCTTTTCTGAGTTGCATCTGGTCTACCATCTTAGGCTCTTCTTCTTATTCTGAGAAGTAAAGCTCTTCGAGTTGCTCCCGAAGCCAACCATGTTACAGGTGCTGTGTCCTACTCGTGAAGTATCCTTGTTGAAATTTTGAGCAAGGACAATGTCCCCCCCCTTTTTTTTTTCTTCTGGACCCACGACGTAAAAGTGTAGCGGATCTCGCCGTAGTAAGGGCAGTCATTTAGATTGTTCGTCATGTCTTCCTGTTCAGGGATGGTGATTGGGGGAAGTTCTAGTTCAGCCCTTAACTTAAGGCACGGGCATCTAATTATTCCTGAAAATACTAAATAAATCCATTTTGGGGTTTTGGACCCCTGGCCGGATGAGAGTTCGTATATCTGGAAGCTTTCTTTTGCTGACTGGGAAAAGTTGGGGCGAAAGCTCATGGGTAACCAGGATTATGATAGTTTAGACCAAAGGTATCGCCTGAAATCGGGAATCCGCTTGGAAAATGCAAGAGGAGGTGGAGGCCTTTTATTGGAGCCTGGCCTGACAACTCAACCTGGGAAGTGCTATAATTAAGGTAAAAAATCGCTGTCAATTGGATGCCCTAGCCCAGGGACCAAAGACTTATATGCAAAGCTCAAGAAAACAAGAAAAAAAGTTAAAAGAATAGAAAAGAGACAGACGCAAAATACGCATCAGTCATGAGGGATGGGACGACAGTTATTGAACACAGCCCCAAATCAACTTGATTGAGAGAGTTTGTTATAACTTCTAGGTGTAGAGCCATAATTCTTTGGGCTATATTGAGCCACTTCCGTCCCCGGTCCGGGTTAGGTAATCAGTATTGAGACATGTAATTGTGTTCATATCAGGCTACACTAAATTTGGTGAAGATCATTTGTTAGCTACGATAAGCCACTATAGAATCGTAGAAAGTTTGTTCTCAGTGATTCAAGGAGCGAAAGGGATCAGCAACACCGACGCGAGCATTCGGTTAAACCAAACCATTTCAACCGTTCCCATATACAATCCAGTTCTACTTCTTAGCGCTGAACTAATGAATAGAAATTAAGCTTCACTTCGGAATGGCATTTTTTCAATATATATAAAGTTATAGCATTGACAAGAGATGAGCTAAAGAGGTGGTCGGGCAGTTGACCAGACCCTACCACATACAGACAACAAGCAAGAGTTGTGCCGACTTATCCGGAAAATGAAATAAGTGTCACCCTAAATGCTACTGACCTCTTTGCAGAATGCTTGATAGAGAAAAACAAGCAAAAAAGCAGCAAGATGCATAATATGAAAAGGTTGGGGGTAGAGCCAATAACCAATTGAAGAGTTAGTATAAAGCCCTCAATCATGCTCTTGCCAATGACATAGATTGTATATACTCTCTAGATTAAGGTAAATTCTGCGCTCCACGAAAAAACATCGGGGGTTCTTATTGGATTGGACTTAAGGAAGGCAAAACTAAAGGTGCCCCTATCACTCTTGTTCTAGTGAAAGTGATGAAAGTATAGCTGTCCTCCAGTTTTTCGGGTAAAGGTTATACGGCGGTCAAGGCGACCTTCTTAAATATAAGATAACATTCGGGACATAAAATCCTTAAAATCCTTAATCTCGTCCTTAGTTGCCGAATCTAATCAGGTTTAAATCTGACGGATCAACCGTAATTTGAAGGTAAAATGGGGGGATGAGAACTCCTACTCTGACTATTATTGGCTTGCGATCTCTAAGAGGGATTTTCAGTCATCTATCCCCTTCCGAACGAGAAAAATAATCATTACGGCGAAACTTACGAGTATGAGGAGGGACGAAGCGACTTAACCAATGGATAGGGAAAGGGGTTAATTGGTTATTATTCAAGATCCGTTATTCAGGATCTAGTCTTATCCGGCAAGATCCATTTATTAATATATTAATATAATGGATCACTTCGAAATGGCCATCCGATCGTCCTGGTCCTAGTCACACCGGAAAAAAAAATTGGTTCTATAACCAAAGAAATAAAATCCCTTCGAAACTACACGGGGCTAGCAACTACTATGATGACTTTGCTGCCTCACTCCAACCCACTGCTATCTAAAATAGCACTTCCCTCTCTCCCGAAGACCATTGGCTTACGTAAAAAGCAGAATAAAAATATGATATTTCATGCTTTAGGCACGAGTCGATTGCCAGCAGTTAGGACTTGTTACACAAGCAAAACAACTCTCTTTCCTTTTCCTTTTTCTCCATGTATTGAGAATTCGTAAAGCTTCACCTTTTGCCTCCTGGGGGAGGTGGACTTTATCCTGGAAAAACAAAAAAATGAATCCCATTTATGAGACAGATGCAATTCAAGACAAGATAGCAAAGACCTGTCTTGATTCAGAACGAGAGTTAAGTTGTATTTCAGAAGTGTACTTTTTAATTAGGGAGAAGGGAGCTTTGCCACGTATAGTAGATGGGAATTTATCTTTTTGAGACTCATTTTGCACCATTGATTTTATCTAAAACACTTCATCAACAACATTTCATATCTCACGAATTGGATTTGAACCAATCAAGCTACTTCCACTTTAGTAGATCCTGACGGGGTTTGTCGTCCTCCTAAAATCAATAACATTTCGTCGGAATACATCATGTCTTTTCACCTTAGTAGTCCTATGCATAATCAGTATTATAACTCCAATCATGGCTACTAATAAAATAAGACTCGGAACCAAAAACCAGACGGAATAGTAGGTATAAAGTAAATTTCCCAATGTTTCGTCCAACTTCGTACCTTTCCATTTTTTTACTCCCGATCCGAAGCACCCCTTTTCCATTCATAGAGAGATCCAATCGTCAAAATCAATAAAAAGGCCATCATGGACCAAGATCCAAATGGATCAATCTTGTTAAGAGGTATTACCCAAGGAAAGAAAAAGGTTACTTCCGGATCAAGGATAATAAATAAAATTGAAACAAGATAAAATCTTATATCGAAACGACTTCTGGCATCACCAAAAGGATCCACATTCATAGGCTGACAATTTTTCTGGATAGGTTGAACTATTGGAAGAAAATGGAAAAGGAACACCGAGTGGGATCAAACAAACTAGTGGACTGATCACTAAATAGATACAAATAGGTGCAAATTCTAACATCACCACAAACCCACTTGGTTCTTTTGCTCCTTTCTCGCGGAGCGACATACCAGAAAAAAAAGATAGTCTATTCCTATCAAATCAAGAAATTTTTTTGAACGAACTCCTAGAAGCAAACATCTAATATGTCCCTGATAGCCTTTACAAACAAGGGCGTCCCAGGGCCTTTCGCCGCCCACCACATTCAGGTGCGGCCGGGGGGATTTCGTGTTGAGTAGGTTCCTCTCTTGAGGATGGAAGTGAAGTTCAGTTTTGATGTCGACTCCGTTCTAAGAGCCGTGAAGTTGAATTCGAGTGAAAAGCAGTTAGCTCGGGTAGCATGAACTATAACTATTCCTTCCACTAGGGAGAGCGAGGTTTTTAATCTTTTCGACTTGACACCTTTCTTGTCGGAGTGAACGGGGTTGCCTCGTTCCGGGGTTATCTTGTTGAATGCCCGTTGAATCATATATAACAGATTGTCTAACTGGAAAGACCTCCATGCGTACCAATCTGAGTACAGAAATGCTTGTGTAATAAAATGGGTTGTTCTAGTATATGTCCACTAATTCATATATACCCAGGAACTCTCATTAGAAGGTCATATCCGAGTCTATAACTTATTTTGTAATAGCCCTTTGACCCAATTTGCTCTTCCATTTCTTAGTAGGCGTGCTCCAATGTTAGCGTTAGCAGGACATTTCGTGCAAGAACTAGGTTTGAGTTAGTGCACTAACTAAGTTCTTTTTTATCCCCAAATGGTTCTATCACTAAGGTAACCTGGACTAGTAGCAACCGATCCTAGTAAATAATAAGATGTAAATAAGATATTGTTTCATAGAATTGGTTGTTCTTTCTCTCTCATTTCTTCTATTCTTTATGTAACTTCCTCTACCATTTGGGAGTGAGTTCGAATCACCCTTGCTTCCCAACCTTCTTCAAGGTTTCGGCCAAAAGAAGGTAGAGCGGATGTAAATGTGCAAACAACAACTTCCTTTCAAGTTGCACCGGCTAGGGTTTCTGCTGAGGCAGAGGTTATTACTTTTGCACTGGCTAGGGCTTCTGCTGAGGCGAAGGTTATTACTTTTGGTCTTTCTGATACTTCCACTTCTCAAGTAAAAGTGGAGGTATGCACTGAAGTTTGCATCGACTTTTCTTTCGCTACCCATTTCGTTCCTTCTTTTTCTTCTGTTTTGTTATTTTTTATCCTTGTATTGACTCTTGACTATGCTCTTGTCAGGATCTGAGCACTGACGATCCACTTCTGGTTTCTCTGGATCATTCGGACAGATGGCGCCTCCGCGTGTGGACTCGGTAAGCACTTTTTGGCTTCTATGGCCTGCTTGTGGTCTTTTCTCGACCATCTTGTTTTATCCTCCCCCTTCCTTATTTGTGGACTTTCACCCTGCGCCCAAGGTGTTTGAAGTGCACTACTTTGGGAGATGAGATCAAGCCTCTTCAGGACGAAAATCTTTCTCTCCATGACAAGCTGCTGAGTGTCCAATTGAGTTCGGAAATCACCTTGGATTCCGAGACCTTATTCTCTTAAACCATTGCGGTGTGCTCCAGATACCCCTTTAATGGTGAGTGAGTTGATTACTCCTAATCACCAATAGGATACTCAAATATTGAATCAATATTTTGATGATGAGGATATCCATTTGATCCAAAGTTTAGCTATTAGTTCGTGTGGAGTTAATGATGGGTTTGGCATTTTGAGAAAAGTGATTTATTCTCTACTAAGTCAGCTTATAGAATAGCGAAGGAGACAATTCAAGAGGCTGGTAGTAGGAGTGGTTTTGGTGATGGTTATAACAAGCTATGGCATTTTCCCATTCCTGGTAAGGTTAAGTTACATGTTTGAAAATGGGCAGAAGTATCCTCCCAACTATTTCTTGTTTGTAATCACATGGAGTGCCTATTGATGGAGGGTGCAACTTGTGTGAAGGATTTGCGAAGACTATTGAGCATATATCAAGAGATTGTGTGTACGTTAAGCGAGTTTTGTCTATGTTTCCTAGTATTGTCCAAAAATTAAATGGTGTTTTTGATGGGCAGATTGATGAGTGGTTCTTTTGGTGTTGTGATAAGTTGACCAGGGAGGAGTTGTCTATGTTCTTTGTGATACATTGGTCAATTCGGAAGGAAAGGAATATGAGAGTATGGAGTGGCAAGGCCAAGTCTAGTGATAATATTGTCTTCCAAGTTAAACTCTTTTATACAATTATGAGGTCGAAAAGCGGTGTAAAGCAACTGTGACGACCCGAACCAGAATCTGATGCATGTTCGGCACGATTCTCGAGATTGAGTTTAGTCGCGATTTATTGTCGTATATGTGGTTTGCCGATTTGATTCGCGACTATGTTTTCGGTCGAGAATTTGAGTTGGGTGTCTTCACGGAAATGGTAGAGTACGTGATTTCGAGTTCGTGGGCGATTCCGGAAGATTTTTCCGATAACTGAGGAATATTTTATGATTATTTGAAGTTTCGGGTTCCGACGAGTTTATCTGTTTGTTTCGAGTTTATCCGAATCGTGATGGTTATCCATTTCGAATCGTCGATCGACCCGAGGGACGAGTATAAATATCGAAAAGTCGAAAAATAGTCGAGAATTAGTCGAAAACTTCATTCTGGGCTTTGACTGACGTTGACTTGCCTTGACTTTCCAAAACTGGAAAGTTGACCATTGACCGAGTGAGGGAGAAGTTTCCCGTTTCGGCTTGCCGTCCGACGACCTAGAATCCGGCCACCTCCGACTTCGGCGAGGGTATGGTTCGAATCCTTGTTCAATTTCGAGTCTATTGGTGTATGAATTTGTGAGAATTTGTAAGGTTTTCATGGAACCCGAGTTTGGTCCGATTTGGGAAAATCGCCGGTGTTGGTGGCGGTGGTTCCGGCGAGCCACGGTGGTGGTGGTTAGGGGGGTTTGCTTCCCCTTGGCCTAGGGATTCGATTGGTGTGGTTCAATTGAGGTTTGGTGATGGTTTTGGAGCGACCCGAATAGGTCACCGGAGAGATTTATTCCGTTCGGGTTTGGGTTGTTTTGGAGGGTTTCCGAGCTGTTTTGGCCTTCGTGGTAGTTAAGGAAGTGACTCGAATGGTCGAGACCTTGAAATCTGGAAACTCTCGCCGTGAAACTCCACGGTTGATGGCGCGGCGGCGGCGGCGGTCAACGGCGGAGCTCCGGCCAAATGTTGACTTTTTGGATTTCGACGTTTTTAATGTCGTTTTTCTCGTAATCGCGCCCTGGTTATCGTCCAGAGGTTTTTGGGTTGATTTGATTAGCCGATTTTCAGTCGAGGTTTCGAGTGGGGATTTTGGGATTTCCGTAATTCATTTTGTACTGCATTTCGAGTTTCCGGGAACGGTTGGTTTCCGTGCATCAGTACAGTGTTGTGGATTACGATATTGATCAGTTATGTTTTATGAATATGTTCAGGAGATCGAGATCGAGATCTGGATCGTGATCGTGCTTCAGGCGAGGGATCTTCCGCTGGACCACGAGTTTAGCACGAGTGCGCATTTCACGTGTCTGTGAGTGGACAATTTCTTTTCACGGAAATCTTGCGAGTCTTTTATATGATTTATGAACTTGAGCATGCGTATGAGATTTCAGATTATATGAGCATGTATCTTACGATTATACGATTATATTTATACGGATATACGTATACGAATATGCATACACTTATATGTTGTTTCATGCATTTGCATCGAATTGTTTGTGATTTGGTTTTCACAGAGTACAGTCTTGGTTACGTTGTTGTATCGATACACTTTGCCTCTCGGTTGATCCCCGATGGTAGGCCATCCAGGAGGGACGTCGTCATCCCTACCTGACCGGTGAGGGGCGTTTTCCCCGGAACCGAGGCCATTTCTGGCTTAGAATCACGGGGACCAAGGACCTCGTGATTCGGACTGTACTAGCACGGTGTGTGTCCATGAGTGACCCCGTGGAATTTTACTTGCATGCTCAGTACGCTGGAGGATATGGTTTTACCTCGTGTACTTATTGTTTTATTTACCTGGACTCGCATATGTTATTTTATACATATATATCAACTGGTGAAAGACATTTATTTTCGTCCACTCACTCTAACGTGTTTATTGTCTTTCCCCTGGGATTTTCGATTTTCGTGCCCAGTTTGCAGTTCAGGTTTGGTGTTTCACGTCGCGGTTTGGAGGCTAGTGATCAGAGTCACCTGTGTTTTCCAGTAGGTTCTTGTTTCGCCTACTGATGTACATGTTGTATATATTTTACTCTAGAGATCGCTCTGATACATTCTGATACATGTTTATGCGGATTTTCACGGATATACTATATATAGTACAATACTGTTTACTGTTTATGATTCATATATTGATGTTGAGAAATCCGGATGGGATTGGTGCCCACGGTTTGCTTTTTGTGGCATAGGATGAAGTGTTATTTTCAGGGTGCAGGTTTATGCAATTCCACGTTAGTAACGAAACTCTGCCGAAATTTTTAAAATTTTTTGTTGGTTCGTATTTTCGAGAGGGTTTGGTTCCGGTTTAGGTAACTGAATCGGGATTGGGTCCTTTCAGCAACAGTTAGGTTCCAGACCTCATACTAAAGTAAAGTAGAATCCCCCAAGTGCAAGATGGTTAAAAGTTAGCATGTATGGAGCATTTGATGTGACGACTTTGACTGGAGGTATATGAGGTATTGTTCGTGATCGAGTGGTACAATTATTGGAGGTTTTTCTCATTATATGTCACATGTTTTGAGCCGCATAATGGTGGAGGCTCTAGCCTTGAAACAATCTTACATGATGGCTAAAGACTAAGGTTGGATGAAAACTGTGTTTGAGTATGATTGTAAGGAGTTGGTACGGGTCTTGCAGAATGGAGGAAAAGATCTCTCCTTGCTTGGTCCTCTGATTGAGGATGTGAAGTTCGACCTAGAAACAATTGCAAGCTATAGTATTGTTCATGAATTTCGTGAAAATGTGTGTGCACACAAGTTGGCACAGTTTGTCTTAGTTTCAAAATCGGTATATAGCTGGGTAGGTTTTGTACCTGGTGAATTGGAGACACTATTGTCTCTCTCTTGTACTGCTTGAGTTCTATTTTGAACGCAATTTGGTCTGTTTGATTCGGAAAAAAAAAAGTAATGTCAAATGTCGAATCATCAAGTCGCGATTGATATTAAAATTGATTAACATAATCTATCATCAATGTATCATCATATTGCCTACGATCAATACATCATAACATTTAAACATACTATTGTTGTTTGTTAAACATAATACTACATCACAACAAAACCACTACTATTGTTTGAAATTCACACACTACATATAGAATGCTTGCTATTTCTTGAGCTTATATAGTGCTCATTGTTGTCTCTTTAATGTTGGGATACTCGAAATGCTAGCTTGTCTTTGTTCGACATTTTCCTCTTCTTCGTGGTCAAACCTCTGACCATTGAAAAAAATGACTTTCATTTCCCTGCCTTCCCTTTCTCCTTTGATGAACTTGCAGTGGCAACTTTATTAATCCTTCTTGTTAGGGATAACAACAGGTCGAGTTGGAGCTGGATTTTGGGTATCCGAACCCGAAATAAACCCGACCGATCAAACCCGAAAGTTTTTTTAATTTCGAGTTTTTATCGGACTCGAACCCGTCATATATGTAATACCCAAACTCGACCCGTTTATCTGAACCAAAAATAGTTAAAATAAAAAAAATATAAAAAAATTATACATGTTACTATTTTATAAAGGAAACTACTTCAGTGTTTTAACACAATTTACAATAAAAAAATATGTTTATAAAATAACCATAAAATGGTAAACTAATTTACTTCTTTAAGGTTGTAATACAAAGTTTAGTTTTCTTATAAGGAATAGTATCAAACCTAAATAAGTAACTTTTTATTTAAAATTTACAATTTAAATTTGACCATTCATTTTTTTTTAATTTGATCTAACACGACCGTAAAATAAAATGTTACTTGTTTAGGTTTAATATTGTTCCTTATGAGAAAACTAAACTTGATATTACAACCTTAAATAAGTAAATTAGTTTACCATGCCATTTCATGATTATTTTATAAACATGTGTTTTATTGTAAATTGTGTTAACACACTAAAGTAGTGTCTTTTTATAAAATATATATAAATTATAAAATATAATAAATAAACTATAAAAATATTCGGGTTCGATAAACGCATATATGTACCCGACCCGAACCTGTCAGCATTCGGGTCGGGTTCGGGTTGGTAAATACTCAATACCCGACTTTTTGCCTTAGAAATCGAGTTCGGGTTATGCGGGGACTCGCGGGTTCGGGTTATTTTTCCATCCCTACTTCTTGTTTTGCAATCTTAACCGTCAAGAGTGTCATGCACTTAATCACATCAGAAACTATAAAGTTAAAAAAAATATTACTGATTCTAGATGTCAAACGCATGTTGACAGGCAAGTAACCTTTTGCAGCCTTCCACAAGCATACCTTGGTTGTTGGAGTTGTACGTTGTACCCATAATGTCTTCCACGCATCTGATTGAGTCAACGACAGTCGATCAACCTAGACCAAATCATCTCTTGTGATAATATAGGTTCTATTCACTTTGAAAACTCCTTTGGCATTATAATGCCATATCAAACAGTCTTGACTTCGTCGGTGGCTCAGTGGGATCTACTGGATCAAGTCAACATCCTCCTTATCTAGATACCGAGTCAACATCCTCCTTATCTAGATACAAAACGGAGAGGTGATGGGCTCCTCATGGTGTAATAGATCAAAATTGAACTAGACGGGATATCCAGTTGTCTTCCCAAACCACTATTGAGGTGCCATCCCCCACCGGCCAATGAGACCCTCTGTCCACAACAAGCTTAGTAGCTAAAAGGCTACGCCAAGTATAGGAAGGAGCATCAGTTGTAGTTGTATCCCAAATCGAGCTTGAGTGGAAATAATGAGCTCGATAAATCTGACTTACCAGCGAATCTGAGTTTCGAACCATACGCCAAAAGTGTTTCGCCAGCAAAGCCAAATTGTAAGCATACAAATTTCGAAAACCTAGACCCCCTTGGTCTTTCGGTTTACACATATGATTCCAGGTACCCGATTGAATACCTATTTTCTCAGCCTTGTCGCCCCAGTAAAAGTCAACACACATCTGTTAAAGCTCATTACAGAACTTCTTAGGCAGTAAATAAAAATTTATAGCATAATTAGGCAATACCTGAGTGACGACTTTATGAAAGATCTTGCGGCCCGCTGCGTTTAGTAATGAGCCATTCCAGCTTGCTAGCTTATCTTGCAGCTTATCTTTGATATATGCAAAAGCCTTCTTTTTGCTGCGCCCCACTCAGGTTGACATTCCCAAGTATTTGTCATGCTGAGGAACCAGCTCTAGCCTAGAATCCCTGCCAGGTCCTGCTGATCCCTAACTGATAGATTTTGGCTAAAATAGACATTGATCCTGGAGTAATTGATAGTATGTCCTGACACAGCTTCATATGTCTTTAAAATCTCCTTAATCTTATGGCAAGCTTACCCCGTGACAGCTGAGTACAAAAGGCTATCATCTATAAAAAGTAAGTGATGTAGTTCTGGGGCCCCGGTACAGACCTTGATCCTATTTAGTTCTTATGCACTATGGGCCCTATGAATATATGCCGAAAGACAGGAAATACTGTTAGGATAATAATTATGTGCCTATTACACTCCTAACTTTATGCTTATAGCTTGTTTTCAATGAATAAAGCATTGTTCTTATAACGTTTTTTGTTCTTGCTAGGATATATGGAGTTAGCTCGGAAATGCATTAAATATAAAGAATTAGATATTTATTGGAGAAGACGTATACATTTTTGAGGTCACGAGAGAATTTGGATCAACTTTGAAAAAAGGACGAAATAACTTCACCGGAAGTCGCCGGAAGTTGCCTGGAACCCACTAGAATTTGCCACAACCTGCCAGCCCACCTTGGATAGCCCAATCACATTGAGTCCAGCCCAATAGAGGCATATTCAGCCCATTTGTACTTACCAATCTTATTTGGAGAGAAAGAGAAGAAGTTGGACCACGTGATGTCATTAATTTGGAGCTTAACCTTCTATAGCCTAAAATAGTGGATCATGGTCACCATAATTCAAAGCTAACCCTTAGATCTTTCACCTCCTCGTTTATTATCATGCTAGGGTCGAAATAGATCCTCCTAACTCAGCCAAATTCGAGCTCCCCTCTCCCCACTCACACAACTCACCTCATTTTTAGATTTTCCACAGTTTTAGTCTCTCTCTAGACCTCTTATCTTTATCCCAACCCTCTAGCACTCTCTTATACCTCTCCTCATCCCTTTCTAGGCCAAAACACCTCCATAAGCACCATCATTAGAGACCTAGCTCTTCCCTGTCTTGGGTAGTGCCGAACCTCTCCACCACCACACCCTCACTTTGGCCTATTTTGGTGTTCCTCCTCTCATCTTTGCCTCTAGGGTTTGATTTGGTTTCTAGAGTTCAAAGGAGTGGGAAGTAATCCCTCTTCCTCTTGGCTCCTTGGAATCCTAAGGACTATCCTTACCTCATCTTGAAGATTTGGTGCTAGCTTGGAGTGAGAAGTGGAGCTAGAAGGCTTAGAGTCATTTGGTGGAGCTTTGGCTAAGGGGACTCTTCGTTTATCTCTTTATTCTTCTAGTTCTAAGCATGTATCCAAAGTTTGTTTTTCATTATGATTAGTGAGTAGTTGCCTTTTGGAGGGATATGGCTTGGCCTAGCCAATTTGATGTACATACAACTATGTTTTGAGTTATGAATTTGAATTTGGTTTAGTTTACTATATGTTGTGAATGCGTTTGATAAAGCCCTAGCCAATTTGATGTACATACAACTATGTTTTGAGTTATGAATTTGAATTTGGTTTAGTTTACTATATGTTGTGAATGCGTTTGATAGCTTGTGATGTAATTTTGGTATGTTTGCATGTTTGGGCTTGATTCAATGTTTTTATACTCATGTCTTAGCCATGATTAAGTTGAGATATGTTTAAGGAAGCTAAAAATGAACCTAAATGAATTAGTCACTCACCTAAGGAAGATAAGCATGTAAACATGACTTAAGTTGCATTTGAGAAGATGGGCTTAAGGTTTGGTTTTCATTGGGCTTGAGCATGGACCGAAGTCTTCTTGAAGTCCAAATGACTCAAGGAGCTTCGGTCAAGCTTACATTGACTCGAAGGGGATTTGTAGCTAATTGTTACTTCTTCTAGTTCATGTTCTAAAATGTGTGGATTAGGAAAGTCATTAGAACACACTTTCATGCCCTCTACTAGGAACTTAGGAAGGAAATCCATTCATATTCATCATAAGTGAATATATATTGAACTCATTAGGCTTGTAGTATGATTAGAATACGATTCGTAATTGAGTTGCATTCTAGTTTCAGTTTGCTTTATATTTGAATATTGGGCCGGAACACTTCTAGTGCCCTAATGACCTAGGAGATTCGGTTCACAACCAATTGTGACTCCAAACGATCATGAACTGGACAATCACTTGTGAATCAGACTAAACTCATAACTTGGATATATATTGTTGGTACATTAAGTTGGCTAGTGGTGACATCTCTAGCTGACCAAATATTTACAGTTTGTTTTATTTTATTTTATGTTTTCACTTAATTAGTTAGTAGTAAACATTAAATCAATCTTTCGTGTAACCACTCATCATAATTCAACCATCCCTTGCAATGATAAGTTTCCAAAGGACTTAGTCTTATGAGATACACATTTCCACATCTTGCTTTAGTTTTAGTGTCATGTCTTGTGTCTAGTTAATCCATTATTTCAAGTGCATAATCGAGTCAAGCTAAGGAGTTTAAGTGGTCAATCCTCGTGGGTTCGACACTCGACTTCCTTACAAATACTATAACTTGACCCCATATACTTGAGGGAAAGAGAAATTCACTTAGCCTTAGACTAATCAATAGTCGAAAGGTTGAGGGGATAAATCTCTCGAACAAGCTTTTGGCGTCGTTGCCGGGGATTGATTTTACTTTAATTTCTTAGCTTCGGTTAGCCTTTGATTGCGGAGTAACCGGACATTTTTCTTGATGTTTGCTTCTTAGTTCTTGTAGTTTTCTTCATTTGATCACTTAAGACTTTGTACCCTTTGTCTTTGATCTCTAAAATACTTTGGTAGATACATTGAGGTGAAGATGTGTTAGACTTTGTGTACTAACCTTTTTGCAGGGCTTTTTTTCTACCCGTCAAAAAAATTCCTCTACCCGTCAAAAATTGGCAGAACCTTGCTTTCTACCAGTTGAGGAAATTCCTCTGCCCATCAAAAATTGAGGTAGAACCTTGCTTTCTACCAGTCGAATTTTTTTCTCTACCCGTCGAAATTTTTGTTGAGCTTAAGGTTGTTTCACTTACTCTCTATCTCTTTTATCTTGTGTATTTATATTCTTGGGAGTATATCTAAGTAGTGTCTTACTTTTAAGCATAGGAGTTAGTGTGTGTCTAGATCTAGAAAACTTAATTTTCGCTACACCCTAGATTTTTAGGACTTTATTTCATGATTTCGGTATATTAGGTCACGTAAGCCTTTACGTTTGTTCACTTCGGTGTCCATTGCGCAGTGAACGCCACTACGCCACGTACTGAAATCACATTCAAACTCTTAGAGTGCTCATTGATGTTTCCTTGAGAAGGGTGTCAATGAAGCATCGTGGAAGGCCCTCAAGGCTTTGAGTATTTTAAGAGTTTAGAGGACTAATATCTATCAGTTGCTTAGTGTATTTTTAGGTGTCATGCCTTCGAATCTTCTTTTAGAGGAAGAAATCATCATGGACGAGGACATCATTGAAGCAAGACCTTTAAGGAATAGTGTTTTACCATCTTTGTCAATGCATACCGGTTGCATCATTCTTCAACCTTTAGCGGACGAATCCTTTGAGATCAAATCTAGTTTCTTCAAACCTTACCGATTTTCATGGGACATCCACATTCTGATCCCTATTCTCACTTGTTGAAGTTCAAGGAAGCATGTACAAGGTTCAACATCTGGAACATGGATTCAGAACAATTGAAGCTTCAAGTATTTCCTTCAAGTTTGCGGGATAAGGCAAAGATGTGGTTCAACAAGATTGCTTCTAAGTCGATTCACTCATGGGAGGTGATGCAACGCAAGTTCATCACCAAGTATTTTCCATCGGAGAAGATCAATGAGCGAATGACAAGGTTGATGATATTTTGTGAGGAAGATGTGGAGTTATTCTATGAGACATGGGAGCGTTTCAAGGAGCTTGACATGTGAATCGAACTAAACTCATAACTTGGATATATATTGTTGGTACATTGAGTTAGCTAGTGGCGATATCTCTAGCCGACCAAACATTTACATTTTTTTTTGTTTTACTTTTTGTTTTCACTTAATTAGTTAGTAGTAAACATTAAATCAATCTTTCGTGTAACCACCCATCGTAATTCAACCATCCCTTGCAATGCTAAGTCTCCAAAGAACTTAGTCTTATGAGATGCACATTTCCACATCTTGCTTTAGTTTTAGTGTCATGTCTTGTGTCTAGTTAATCCGTTATTTCAAGTGTATAATCGAGTCAAGCAAAGGAGTTTAAGTGGTCAATCATCATGGGTTCGACACTCGACTTCCTTATAAATACTATAACTTGACCCTGTATACTTGCGAAAAATAGAAATTCACTTAGCCTTAGACTAATCAATAGTCGAAAGGTTGAGGAGATAAATCTCTCGAACAAGTACACAAGAGAAAAAGATAAAGAGATAAAGGGTCACCTTGTCGCAAACCACTTAAAGGCATGATATAACCCCCTCGAAGAGCCATTAACTAGCACACTATATCTAACAGTATTGACACGGCTCATGATCAAGGAGATAAACTATTTGGGAAAACCCATTTGCCTCATGACTGCCTCTAAATAACTCCATTCCACCCGATCGTATGCTTTACTGACATCTAATTTGAGTGTCATATATCTGGAATTGCCTTGTGTTTTTATCCACATATAATGTGCCACCTCATTTTCTATGAATTTGTTGTCCGTGATTAGACGTCCTGGCATAAAAGCACTTTGACAAAAGTCAATGATCTGACTCATTATAGGCTTCAAACGATTGGCAATCACCTTTGTACATATCTTAAAGATAACATTGCATAGAGCAATCGGTCGATAGTCCATTATCTTCTTAGGATTCATAATCTTAGGCAATAAGCTAATTAATATGAGTGAAGTCAAGGCATTGGAGAAGTTTACATGTGCTGAGAATTTCCCTCACAGTAGCCGTAACATCTGGACCCACTATCTTCTAATATTTTTGATAAAACAGAGGAGGCAAGCCATCCGGTCCTGAAGCCTTAGTCGGTCCCATTTGAAACAGAGCAGCCTTAATCTTGGAATATCAGCAGCATCAAACGTTTTAGACAAGAGCTCCCCCAGTTCCTTATGTATATCCTCCAGTTCTTGCTTACGGCTTCTAAATACCCCTTTTGAGCAGAATTGGAGTCCCATTCTGGTATTGATAATTCGGCCAACCAGTTTATTCTAAGCATAGCCCCACGTGGTCTCACACGTATTCTTGGTCTAAGCCTCCTGAAGTGCACTAAGGCATGAGTCATCATCTAGCCACATTGCCTCAAAACGGAAAAAATTACTGCGACCATAAAAACAAATCTCCTTTTTCGGACATAATTCCACCAAAATCAGAGCATAATCCGAGCCAATAGGAAGTAAATTGTACACCTGTCCCATCGGAAACTGGAGTCACCATGCTGCCGTGGCCAGACCTCTATCCAACCGACATTGAGTTGTGGAGTCATGCTAAGTAAACGCCACCCCATTGCACCCTAAATCCTCTAGGGCACAGTCATCCATGCATTGAATCATATTCTTCATCTGTCAATCGGCCCGAAGTCCAGCCCCCCCCCCCCCCCCAAATTTTTTTGACTGTCGCATAATGTCATTGATGTCATCTACTACTCACCAACAATCTGACCCATGCTGTTGTGATAAAGCCCAAAGCATATTCCATGTTTGATATCAGAGAGTAATATACCCCCGTAAGCCGCCAATTAAGTCCTTGGAATTTCGGCATTAGAACATCCACATCCATAAACCACGGTGAATGATCTCGGATGTGGAGGTCTATGTCATCCACCCACAACATCATCGATCCTCTAGCCGAGTGATCTAAACAAGGAACAAATTCACAATTAGGAAACCCTAGTTAAGAGCGATTCATATCAAACATGGATCGGCTGCGACATTTTGTCTCAATGAGGAAGATAATCCCAAGTTTCTTCTCGAAGATAAGGATCGGAGTGCACTAAGCTTCTTATCGGATTTGGAGCCTCGCATATTCCAAGATAGGATGTCATATGAGGCCGCCATTGAACTTGGAGCAAGAAGAGAAGGATTGATGGATGAAGGAGAGGACCGATGGATTAAAGCGTCGTCAAGCCGAGAGAGGGCTGACAGAACAACTCGAAACAAAGCCAGCAAAGGCTCACTCCAACACAGAGACTAGGCCGAGAGACCTCGACAGGGGCTGAAGAAATTCAACAAACGGATTGTCGTCTCCATCAAGGCGGAGTAACAGGAATTTGTCTCGCTTACTCGACTATGCGACACGACGAAGATCAGTGAAGGTGACCTCGACGTGTGGCGGCGGTGAGAAGGAAGTTTAGGGTTTTACTAGAACAGTGAGTTGGTACTTATTGATCACAACTATTTGTTTATATATTGTAGAACAATCTTATTACCAGCTACTGTCGAGATTACTGTCTCATGCATACTTGAAACTCAACATAGATTACTTATCTTTTAACAAACCTCCATGACTTACAAGTTAGAGCCATATAAAATCTTTGCTAAATAAATGCAAAACTAGCTAACAAAGTGCAACTTGATCATACTTGAGGCAAGCTAGAAAATAAAGATTATGCTTTATTAATCCCATCGATCAATCCACCACAACTAGATGCTGATACTCTTTCCTGGATATGGCAGCTTCCATGAAAAGTTCCGGATTAATTTCACCGTCATTGTCCAAGAACATCTTTAGCAGATTCTTGGAAAAGCCACTCACCAGTGCCACCTGTTTCTACCAGATTACGCGGGACGTAATCTAGCAGAAGCAAGTACGAGCTTCTTCTTCCTCCTCGTCCGAACGCTCGGGCTGTTCGGATGGTCGGGCGCTTCTTCCCCCTTCGGGTGTTCGGGTGTGCGTGTTCGGGTATGGCTGTTAGAAGAATACAACGATAAACAGACAGTTAGATGGTCGAGACAGGGGTGGCCTGCCTTCAATGCTCTCATGCATAAGTTAGAAGATGTATTGTATATAACAGTCAACTGAACGTGCGGGAAAGTAGGTTTGGATGTTTAGTGGAATTGAATGCTATCGAATGAGTTGAGATCGAATGAATTGAATTTCTCTTACCTGTAATAAATAACTTTTATATATATGTGGTTGAGTTTGCTGTTTGCTTGTGTTCCTCGATGTGGGATAGATTTGTACTTGCTGTCATGTGATCCGTACATTCGGATGTGCGCCCCACGGGCACGTGTGCGCTCAGATGGGGTCGGTCTTGTGAGCGAAGTTGTAGCCTTCCTGGTGGTCTTTCTGGTGATAGGGTAGGTGTTGATTACCTGCTTAAGTGGGTAAGAACTGTTTAATCGGAGAACTAATGCTGCTATAATAACAAGTCCCCCAAGTCCCCGAGTCAAAGAGAACTTTCTTGACTGGGGAGTTGAAAAAGGGTTCGTACGATTAAACAAGATACTTATCCGATTGAGCAGTGACGTGTGATCCTGTAACCCCCAAGTCCCCCAACTCTCCGGTCAAGGAAGGGCTCGCATGACGGAGTGGGCACCTGTGTGTCCGATTGTGTACCTGTTCGTGTGGTCCTGTATTCTGGGCCCGGCCTTCAAACGAATCTTGCTATTTGGAGCCGCGCGCCCGTGGAGTTTTCCTGGTGAACACAAATGGGTGCAATACAGATGTACAAGTATGCGAATGTGTGAATGTATGCTATTATTCATGAATGTATGTATGATCGCGTGCATGATGGATCCTAGCTGGACCCCGACCCTGGAATGGAGTCGTTAAGCCACGGATCGGTCGTTCTTGAAATGCATGGATGGAACCGAGCTGACCCCGACTCCCCAGGCCATGGAGTCGTTAAGCCTCGGAACGGTCGTGCTTAGGTGCCCGAGAGGGAGTTGTCAACTCATCGGCGCCGACCTATCGTAGCGTCAACGGTGGGATCAAGACTGTTACGTACGTTTGTTGCAGCGCGCACGGAGGGACGGACCGCATGCCCGTGTCGCTCATCGGTCTTAGCGCGCGCAAGGAGATGGCGGACCCCATGCCCTCGGAGAGGATGGACCCCATGCCCGTGCCGCCTAATCCGGTGATTCAATCGTATACGTTGCGCGCACGGAGAGGAGAAGCCCCACGCCCGTGCCGCCCATCAATCTTAGCGCGCGCAAGGAGAGGACGGACCCCATGCCCGTGCCGCCTAATCCGGCGATTCGATCGCTTACCGTTATGCGCACGGAGGGGAGGTGCCCCACCCTCGTAGCGGTGTCAGTTCTTCATTTAGCGCGTGCACGCGGGAAGGGAACGCGGACGTTCATCCTCTTCCGGGACGCCTAAATGGTGTTGCACTAACCTGGTGAGGTGGCACTTGCTTGTCTGTGAGGTTTCTCGGGTGCTTGGTCGTGCGGGTGGTATGTGCGCCAGTCCGAATGGCGGGAGTCGTGACGTTATTTTGTCTTGGGTGGGGTGATTCTTTGTTTGACGAGATGCCTGAAGTGACATTCCTTTTGACTTCTTCTTGGGAACCGTTGTGTAACAAATGCTAGCCGGCGTAATTAATGCTGGCGTGCCCTGTGCATTAAATGTTGATGACGTAGTAACTGCTCGAAGGTCAGGCGTCAGGCGCGTGGGAGCGTGGGGTGTTGCATGGATGACACATGGCGAATCGTGGGAGATCGTGCTAGGGTTTGAAAACGAGGTGGGAAGCTGAAGGGTGAGCACGGTTACTTAGGTGGGTAAGTAAACCGCCTCGGGGCCACGTGTCATCATCTGACGATGGGTACGCGAAAATGAACGGCTGGCGTTCGTTGGTGTGTCCCATGTGTGTAGTATAAATAGGCTCTTCTGGTGTCGTCTTCTCCATCACTTTCATATTTTACTGAAGCTCTATCAAAGTTACTCTTCACGCTGTTCTTCTCTGATCTCGTGTTCTCTGCCGGAGTTTTTCTCGTCGACGTCAATTTTCAAGTCTTCAATCTCAATTTCTGGTGAGGCTCTTAAGCTTGGTTTTTGCTGTTTTTCCGTTCTGTTTTAGGGTTTTTTTTTTGGTTGCCTTCCGTTTCTCTCCCCGGTTTCTGGGTTTCTTTTGTCTTTTTCTGGATTTGCGTCTCAAGAACAGGGCGTGTTCTTGAGGCGTGCCTGGTTTGATCTTGTTTGGGGTAGATTTTTTGGGTTTTTGTTGTTTCTGGTAGTTTTTTTTTTTGCTAAGTGTGGGTTTCGCGTGCGTGCGTCTAGGAGATGGAGCCAATAGAGGTATCGAGCGGGCAGTCGCGTGAGCGGATATACGTACTGGGGGCGGGGTGGGTTAGTTGTAGTCCAACGTCGAGCGGGTCGGGCACATCCTCGTCCGAATCTGTGATGAGTGTGACGTCTCTTCGATACATCCCTAACAATTCTCCTGTGGTGCAGCCAATGGATCCCCAACAAGCGCTCGCTGCCGCAGGGTTAGGGAGTTTGTCGGGGTCGTCGGGCGGGTCTTCGCCCACTTCTGGGCCGTGGGGCGAGAAGGACGTGCAGCAGGAATCGTCTGTTCCCCAGTTTGCGGAAAGCGGCCGCGTACACTGGGTGCTAGCTGCCAGATGGGACTCCGGTACAAGAGCCTGAGCGTGCTCCGTCCGTGAAGGAGATGGCGAGGTGGGCACGCGACTACCACATCCCGAGCTCCGTGAGGCTGAGGATCCCCGGCAAGGGCAACACGTTCACTCGCCCACGGTGCGGCCACGTCTGCCTCAGCGAATTCCATTTGAAGGCCAGGATCAAGCTGCCTTTGCATCCTTTCTTACAATATATGCTGGCGCTCCTGAGGATCTCTCTCGGCCAGTGTGGTCCCACGCTCGTCGCCATGTTCAATATCTTCCGGGTGAGCGGAATGGACCAACCGACGCGGGCAGAGTTCCTACATTTCTTCCGTCTTCAGTATTCCACACGCCAGAGGGATTCGGGGACCTTCACGGTGGAGCCCCGCGTGAAGTGGTGGCTGGTCGATCCACCAAGCTCATCAACCTCCTGGCGCACAATCAACTGCTTTGTTGGGGGAGACTGGGAGTTCGGCGCCTTCCCCCCGGAATATGCCGCTAATGCTGACCAGATCGATCGAGTCCCCCAGTTCTTCCACTCACTCGACACGAACGAGTATCCGCTCACGCCCGTTGAAGAGGCCAGGATAGCTCGCCTGAAGTTCGTGTTCGACCCCGCGCCCGAGGCAAGATATTTCTGGGCAGCGTGCCATTGGGATCTCATCGAGTGCACGTGTCTCGCCAAACTGCCCGGTCCATCTGGGCTTTTGTAGTTCTCTGCTAGTAGTAGGAATAGAATTTAATCAAGTGTTTTTCTGTTTGCTAACCTTCCGTTTGTGTTTTCTGCAGCCAAAATGATGAAGTCTAAGGCGACGGAGAAGGATGATGCGCTTAAGCGCCGTATGGCCGCTCTACTCTCAACCGCCGAGAAGGTCCGCAAGGTGGCGGATGATGGGCGTGGCGGGCTCGTCCTGGGGAGCAGCACGTAGGCCAAGATCCCCATCCCCAATGTGGCTGACTGCGCCAAACTTATCCGGACGTCCAAGACAACTGTACCCCGCCCGCCTCCAAGCAACGCCTCTGCGTCCAAAGGTCAGGACCGGGTGGAGCGTGAGCGCTTCCACCGCGAGAAAGAACAGCGGCAGGTGAAGCACGACCAGCACCGGGTATAGCAGAGGGACAGACGGGATGCCAACCGCACGCCCCAGGCAAGTGCAAAACTCCCTGTTAGTGCGTCCGAGCTGGAGGGTAGTGCCGAGCGCCCGCAGAAGCGTGCATGCACAAATGCCACTGGGGATCTGCACGCCTTCTGTGAGCCCCTCCTCGCTGCCATTGCCTCAGGGGTGAAGTCCGTAAATGGGCTGCTACCGCCGGGCCCGTATCCCGTGGACAATCTGGACCGGGCCTACAATGCTTGTGCGATGATGCAGCACAAGCTCTTCAAAGTGCACGCTCGGGAGTCGACCGATCAGGAGGTGGCGACGCTGAAGGCGGAGATGCGTGAGGTCACTCAGTCGCAGAAGCAGCTGCAGCATGGGCTCTCTAAGGCCAATGAGTTTGCGGACCGCTAGGTCCGTCAGATCCATGAAGCCGCGGAGCGTGAGGCAGTTTTGAAGACGGAGCGATAAAGCGCTCTGGCTGCTGTGGAGGATGCTCGGGCGGAAGCGGCCAACAAGCTGGCGGAGATGGAGTCCCGCCTAATGGAGGCCGAACGCCAGGGTTGGACCAAGGAGCACGTCATGCGGGCCCAAGTGGAGGTGGTTGCTGCCTTCAAGGAATCTTCGGAGTTCTTGGAGTTGGTGGTCGTTGAAGCTGATGGTCAGGTGGCTGAGTTCCAGGAGGCGGTGTCTCCCTTCCTGGACTTGGAGCGCTACCGCGCGCACCTGTAGTCGCTGGCGGGTGGGGCGCCCGTAAGGCCGAAGCAGCCAGATGTGGAGCAGCCCGAGCAGGCAGTGGAGGAGGCGGGGCAGGCAGGCGGAGCAGTAGAGTAGATTTTTTTTCCCTTGTAATAGTGTAGGTCTTTTTTGTAACAGGCCTCGTGCCTTTTAATATAATGAAGTTTCTTTTCTTTCGCACGTGTGCCTGACTTCTGTTTTTTTTTTTGGCATCTTTTGAATGGTTCACTCGCGCGCGCGCTTTACTCTTTGTTTTTGGTATTTTAACCAAGTGTTACATTAATGCGAACAACCTCGCCCCAGTCCCCCAGTATCGGGCGGGTGGGGTGAGGACAAACGTAGCAATAAAATGAACTCAAAATGAATTAAGTACATAACACAACAAAATTTAATGAAAGTACTTCCTCAAGTGTTGGATGTTCCACGGGTGTCGCAGTCGTTGACCCTGCATGTCTCTTAGGTAGAAAGTGCTGGCGCTTACCACTTCGTCCACGACGTATAGACCTTCCCATGACGGGAAGAGTGCCTTGACCTTTTGCTGAATTGCCTTCATCACCCAGTCCCCCTGTTGGATTGGTCGAGCCCGAATGCGCTGGTTGTATAGTCGGCGATCTTCTGCTTGTTCGCAGTGTTGTGGAGATGGGCTGTGTCTCTCCGTTCTTCCAGCAAGTCGTTGTTGAGTCGTAGTCCCTCGTTGTTTGTGCTCGGATCGTACCCCTCGATCCGTGGGCTCTGATGGGTTATTTCCAAGGGTAGCACAGCTTCCGTTCCGAACGTCAGGCTGAACGGGGTTTCGCCCGTGGCGGAGTTGGCGGTCGTTCGGATGGACCATAGGATCTTCGGGATGACCTCGGGCCAGCGTCCGTATCCCGCGTCCCCGGGTTCGATATCTTCAATCTTCTTCTTGATGCCTGCCTTGATGATTTTGTTCGCTGCTTCCACCTGTCTGTTCGTCTGAGGGTGCGTTGGTGATGCGAACACGAGGTCCGTTCCCTGTTGTTTACAGAAGGCCATGAGCCGAGGGTTGTTGAACTGTGGCCCGTTGTCCGTGATGATGCTGATTGGCGTCCCGTAGCGACAGAAGAGGAAACGCCAGAGGAAGCGCTCGACCTTTTCTGTCGTGATTTTTGCCATTGGTTGGGCCTCTATGAACTTGGTGTGGTATTCAATGATGAAAATCAGATACCTGTACTGCCCCTTCGATTTTGGGAGCTCGCCGATTGGGTCCAGTCCCCACTGTGCGAATGGTACGGGCGACAGGAGGATGGATAGTGGGACGGCGGGCGTGTGGTGGTGGTGTGCATGTAGCTGGCACTGGTGGCACTTGCTCGTTAGCGCCGTAGAGTCCGCGTGGATGGTGGGCCACCAGAATCCACACCGGAGGGCCTTGTGTGCGATCGATCTAGCGCCCGCATGGTGGCTGCATGTGCCCGAGTGGATTTCTTGCAGGATCGAGTTTCCCTTTGTTGGAGTGACGCACTTGAGGCTCGCCCAAGTCCTCCCTTGTCGATACAGCGCTCCATCCCGCACGCTGAAGTTGGTCGCCCGTGCGACGATGGTTCTGGCCTCTCGCTTGTCCTCTGGTAGCTCTCCCCTCATCTTGTAAGCGATGAGTACGTCCATATAGCTGTGCTCGTGCGGTTCGATTGCCAGGACCTGTTCTGCTCCCGAGATGCTCGGTCGTCGCAGCACTTCGATGATTCGCTGCCCTGGTCCCGTGTGTACGGGGGCCGTGGCCAATCGGGTGAGCCTGTCCGCATTCGTGTTGGCCCTCGGTGGATGTGGCTGATGTTGACGTATTTGAACCAACAGATCAGCGCCTTCACGTACTTCAGATAGGCGATCATGGACTCCGCCTTTGCTTGGAATTCTCCTCCAACCTGGCTCACCACCAACTGCGAGTCACTAAATACATTGAGGTCAGGCGCCTCCGAGTTCTTGGCCAGCTGTAGGCCCGCGATGAGCGCTTCATACTCGGCCTCGTTGTTGGTTGTTTTGAATTCGAACTTGAGGGCGTACTCCGCGTTTACCCTTCCTGGCCCGGTTAGGATGATCCCGGCGCCGCTCACCTTCTTCGTGCATGAGCCGTCGACGAAGAGGTTCCATTCTGACAATGGTCCCTCCTTGACCTTCGGTTTGTCGGATGCCTCTACCATTAAACTGTCGGGAGCATCGACCGTCGTCGCCTCGGCTTCCGTGTACTCGGCGATGAAGTCTGCCACTGCCTTTCCCTTAATTACCGTTCGGAGTTTGTATTGGAGGTCGAATTCGCTGAGCTCGACTGCCCACTTCGCCAGGCAGCCACTGTGATCGGGTGATTGGAGGATCTGGCGCAGGGGTACGTTCGTGAGGATGTGGATGTTGTGTGCTTGGAAGTATGGCCTCAACCGTCGGGCGGCGGTGATGAGCGCGAACGCCATCTTCTCGATCGTCGGGTATCGGGTCTCAGCGCCTGTCATGCCCTTCCCTGAGAAGAAAACGGGCAGTTCCGTGCAGTCCTCCCTGCGGACGAGGGCAGAACTGACGGCTGTGAGTGAGGCGGCCAGGTAGATGTACAGTATCTCCCCTGTAAAGGAAAGATGTCTCGCATTCGGGCGTCCACGCAACCTCCCGCTTGTTCGTCATTCGGAGAGCCTTGAAGAATGGGGCGCATCTGTCTGAGTAGCGAGATATGAACCTGTTCAGTGATGCGAGCTTGCCCGTGAGGCTCTGCAAGTCTGCTTTCTTGACGGGTGGTTTCATGTCGATAATTTCCCTCACCTTGGCGGGCGCAGCCTCGATTCCCCGCTGACTGACGATATACCCAAGGAATTTGCTGTTGGTGACTCCGAACGTGCACTTGGCCTGGTTTAGCCTCATGCCGTTCCCGATGAGGACGTCGAGCACAGTCCCCAAGTTTTGTACGTGGTCGACCGCCTGAACGCTCTTCACCAGTATGTCGTCCACGTACACGTCCACAATGTTGCCGATCAGACCGTGGAACACCGCGTTCATGAGCCTTTGGTACGTGGAGCCAGCGTTCTTCAACCCGAATGGCATAACAACGTAGCAATATAGGCCCTTGTCCGTGACAAACGTCGTCGCCTCCTGGTCATCGGGGTCCATGAAGATCTGGTTGTAGCCCGAGTACGCGTTCATCATGGATAGGAGCTCGTGCCCGGCTGTCGCGTCCACCAACTGGTCGATCCTTGGTAGAGGGAAACTGTCCTTGGGGCATGCTTTGTTGAGGTCACTGTAATCGATGCACATCCTCCATTTTTTGTTGTTCTTCAGTACCATTACAGCGTTGGAGATCCATTTCGGATAATCCACCTTGCGGATGAACCCGATGCCCAGCAGTCGGTCCACCTCCTCGTGCATCGCCGCGTAGTGTTCCGCCTTATACGCCCGTCGTTTCTGCTTTACCGCCCGTGCACCGGCGCTGATGCTCAGCTTGTGGGATATGATGTTTGTGCTGATCCCGGACATGTCCTTGTACGACCATGCGAACACCTCCTGCTTCTCCTTCAGCATCGCGATCAGCCACTCGGCTATCGCGGGAGCCAATGATGCTCTGATTTGGACCGTCCTCTCTGGATGTTCGGAGGATAACTGAATCGTCCTCAGCTCTTCGCGCTCGGGAACGGGCGACACCGCCATCAGCCCGTCGCGCGGGTCGTCTGGTACTTCCGTCTCTGGTGCAGGCTCCTCCATGGCGAGGACCTCCTGCCTATTCCGGGGCTTGGCGGCTTCTTCATAGTTGTATCCCCGGACGTATCCGACCCCGTGCTCGGTTGGGAATCGTCCCAAGAGCATGTGCCCTGCAATGATCAGCCTTAACTTGTTGATCCCTGGCCTCCCGAGTATGGCGTTGTATGGGGAGGGGGTGTCCATGACAATAAAGTCTGTCCGGACCTCGCTGTGTGGGGAGTCGGGGGCGCCGACCCCGACCCGAATATTGTCGCTTCCTATTGGGTACGATGTTTCGCCCGTGAAGCTGGCGATGCACTCGTGGTCTTGCGTCATTTTATGCGCGGGCCTGCCAAGCGCCGTGTACGCATCCAGATAGATTACGTTCACGGACACTCCGTTGTCCACCAGCACTCTCTTCACGAGGAATCAGTCGATGATCGCGTCGATCACGAATGGTAGGGTGCTATCCTTCGGGCTCCCTTCCTCGTCCTCCGCCGTGAAGCTGATGGTTGGCGACTCCCTCCTTCCTGCCTTGGGCGCCCTTCCTGCCCCGATAGTCAGCACTTCCCTGCTCGAGTGGTCGGGCGACGATGTTCCCTCCTTGCGCTTTCCCCCGGATATCGTTCTGATATTCCCCTGGGTCTCGATATTCGTCTCGCGCGGTCGCTCCTCCGCCCTAGAAGTAGGAGGGGCGACCTGACCGTCCCTCTGCATATCCGTGAGGACCTTCTTTAGCGTGATGCAGTCGTTGGTATGGTGGGTGGCGGTGTTGTGGTACTCACATCAGATGTCTGGGGTTCGGCCGAGCGGGGCCCTTTCCTTCGACATGTTGTTTGGAGGTGGAATCTGGCGTCGGTGCCGGCAGAGCAGTTGCTCGTTTGATTGTCGGTTGATCGCATAGACCTCTTGTTCGGCCGGCCGGTACTGTGGCGCTGGCGGTAGACGGGCCCCCTGTGGCGCTGATCCCCTTGCCTGGTTGTGGCGGTTGCTCTAATATTTGTGGGAGGACGGCCTCTGGTAATTCTGTCATTGTGTGTCTCGGCTCCTCTTATAGCCCCCGGCTGGCTCGTCGTCGTCCGCGGGTTGTCGCGGTTGAGCGCTTACCCTCTCCGGTCTGTTGGTGCTGGACTCGAAGGTGGACCCGTACACTCGCGTCTCCACTAACGCCTTCTGTACGACCAGGTCCATGATCTCGTCGTAGTCGAGATGTTCCTTTCGTACCAACTTCTCTACCAATGGTGTGGCGAGCATGTTGTCCATCAGGGCTATCTTGGCCACTCGCTTGTCGAGGTCCCTGCATGTGCTCGCGAGCGTCCTCCATCGGTTTATGTAGCTTGACAGGCTCTCGTTCATCCCCTAGCGGACCTTGAGGAGGATACTCGTAGTGTTGTACTTTCCTTGGAGTCTGTAACGCTTCTGGAAGCTCTCCGCCAGCTCGAGGAGCGAGTGGATGGAGCCTGGCGGAATCTCGTAGAACCAACTCCGTGCTTCCTCGGTCATCGTTTCCTGGAATAGGAAACACATGGTCGGGTCTGAATATCTGGTCCCTTCCGTGGCGGATCGAAATTCATTGATGTGCGTACGAGGATCCCCACTCCCGTCGAACCGGGCGATCTTCGCTGTTTTCGCGTGGAGGTCTCTTCCCCTCTTTAGTATATGCGCCGAAAACGGGCTGACCCAGAGGGTGAACATCCCACCCTGTCTGGCAAGCTTGTCCTTCCGTAGGCGCGACACTTCCTCCGCCAGCTCTTCCATCCTCTGAAGGATCAGGGTGTTGTCCGTCAGGGGTGCCGATTCTCCTGTAGGTGTGGGTGTGCGAACCGCCCGGGGGTCGGCCCTGCCAGGCGGGCGTCGATGCTCTTCGTCGGTGGTTTCTTGGGTCCGCTCGTGTTGCGCCAGCCAGAGTGCGTCCAGCCGTTCCTCCAGTCTCTGTCGGATATGGCGTTCCTGGTCCCTTTCGATCGCTGCCTCTCGCAGCTCCTGGAGTAGGCCGTCGACGTGTTCCTCACTACTACTCGTCCCCAGCTCCATCACTCGCCGCGCCTGCGCGCTTGGGGGTGTTTCCTCGACGGGTGTGTTGTTGACGTTAGTCTCCTGGGCATGCATGTGGGCTTTTGGTTGGTGGTGTTTATACGAGGTTTGCAATTTGTAAGCTTCCCACAGACGGCGCCAACTGTTTCTACCGGATTACGCGGGACATAATCTAGCAGAAGCAAGTACGAGCTTCTTCTTCCTCATCGTCCGAACGCTCGGGCTGTTCGGATGGTCGGGCGCTTCTTCCCCCTTCGGGTGTTCGGGTGTGCGTGTTCGGGTATGGCTGTTAGAAGAATACAACGACAAACAGACGGTCAGATGGTCGAGACAGGGGTGACCTGCCTTCAACGCTCTGATGCCTAAGTTAGAAGCTGTATTGGATATAACAGTCAATTGAACGTGCGGGAAAATAGGTTGGGATGTTTAGTGGAATTGAATGCTATCGAATGAGTTGAGATCGAATGAATTGAATTGCTCTTACCTGTAATAAATACATTTTATATATAGGTGGTTGAGTTTGCTGTTTGCTTGTGTTCCTCGATGTGGGATAGATTTGCACTTGTTGTCATGTGATCCGTACATTCGGATGTGCGCCCCACGGGCGCGTGTGCGCTCGGATGGGGTCGGTCTTGTGAGCGAAGTTGTAGCCTTCCTGGTGGTCTTTCGGGTGATAGGGTAGGTGTTGATTACCTGCTTAAGTGGGTAAGAACTGTTTAATCGGAGAACTAATGCTGCTATACTAACACCACCCTCGATTGTGTTGCCGTCACCGTCGTAGACCCTGAGTCCCTCAGATTCCAGAACACAACCTGCGGCACCGGATCGCCATACCCTTTCTCTCTATACTTCCTTTGTATCACCTCCTAGTCAGTCTCCCATCCCCTCAGAACCACCTCACTCCTTCCATAATCTCCATACCCTGAAGCTTGATCAAACTCCATGTCACTAAACACAAACACTCTCTTTATCATTTGCTCCGGCTTCAGCTTCCCATTCACAGCCACTTGGAGTATCAAATCAAACATCTTCTGAAAATCAGTGTTATATCCCCAATCCATATTCCTTATAAAGTTAGTCTTGCAGCAGAGATCTTCGCCTTGAACCAAATGCAGCTGAGGGTTGGCACTGAAAGTGATCACCTTACCTTTCCACGGCTCTTCATTCAGCTCCGAAACCAACAGCCCCAAAGCCACACACACCTCCATAGGAGTCCCACACATACTCCCGGACACGTCACACACAGCCATGCACTTCCTCAGCCTGTCTCTGACTCTATATGCATAATGGGCCTCCTCGATTCCTTCATATTCCGAGTACATTTCTCGCGGGAAAACCTTCTTAGCAATGCTTTCGCAGAGTAGAGTTGCCTTGTCGAAACAGGAGTCCAGCAAAGGGCACCATTTCGCGGCAAAGCTTATCTTGTTTCGCTGGTGCTTCTTCAAGCACTCCATATCGGATTTTAGGCACTCGGCAAAAACATCAGAAATTTGGTCGTGCAGGAGCTGAAAATGAGTCCTCTTGGTACTTGGAAACAACCCTCCTGGCCATTTCATAGATTTTCTCATACCTCAACTCCCTGCGTTTTTCCTTTGCGTTAGCTTTCCAACCTTTCCTACAAGCCTCGTTTTCAGCCTCCATGGCAATCAAGCGCTCACCAAAAATATCCCACATTTGTGAATTAAACTTCTCCAAATCCGAGTCTTGCTCGTAACTACATTTTCATAAGAACAAGAATTAGATTACTGTATAGTTAAACATTTAATCTGACCGAGGGACTGAAATGAAAAAATAATTGAAACTTAAACGTACCTAATGACAGCATTCTTGATCATGTCAAAGGTTTTCTTACGCAACAATTCTCTGGCTTCCTCGCTTTCCAATTTGTCCCTCTCCTCTTTCCACCGTTTTTGATATTCTGCGCTCTCATGTTCATCGAGTTTCTTCTTGTTATTCTTAACCGCCATGAGTCTCTCCCACAACCTCAGTAGCTTCACATCTCTACGTGAATGATCAGTAGACTTCGGTAACATCATCCAACTCCGCCCCTTAAGGTATCTGTAATTGATCCTTCCCCACTCATTGTTTTTGGTCTTTCTGATGTCTTGGCCTTGTAAAATGCCTTACAGAATCTCCGGCAGGTCTTTGAAGTACCCGAAAGCGGCCACAGAGGCAACATTGTGAGCTAGGGTTTGAGGGTGGTGGTTGTAGAGCCAACACGCTGCAGTGTAGAACCCTTCTTTGTCAGACTTTCTACTACCGCGTACACCTCGCAGGTTGCAGATGAGCTTCAGAGTGGTTAGGGCGTTGTGGTCCCAAGCCAACGGTAGCTGTCCTTTTATATATTCCGGCGGGGTGTCCGGCACTACGCGGAAGAAGAAATCAAGGCAGGGGTTGCCGGAGGTGAGGAAAGTTAGGGAATTGTTCTCCGTCAAACCCATTGAAGGTCTAGGAGGATGAGTTATTGTTTTTGTGGTGGTGGTTGTATTGTTGTAGTTGGAGACCATGAGATCCATGAAGGAGTCTGAGGGATTGACTTGCGGTGGCGGTGGCGGTGGTGTGAGTTTTCCGATCTCGGGAGGACCGAGAAGAAGAGATGGGGATCTTGGGAGTTGGTAAATTGATGACGCCAAGTTCTTGACGGCATGATTTTTGTTTGGTTTGGCGCCTTTGAGAATTGAGTTATTGAGAGGATCTGTGGCTTCATGGAGGAGTTTGTGAAGGCGTAAATGGTACGTGACCATGGAGGAGTTTAAAGGGGTTTATACTTTATACGAAACGGTTTTCTTGGCCACCAAGGGTTTTGGGGTTTAAGGGCTAGCCGTACGCGTGTTTTTTGCAACGGAATTTCATAGTTCGAAGGGATCTCAACATCCCACGTGCACATCCCAAAATCATTGGCGCACGAGCGATATCATCTCCACTTTATCGTCGACCGATCTCTAGGTCCGTGTAATCTAGGGTTTAATATGTGGTTGCAACCTATTGTTTTTTATCTCCAATTTTGAATTAACGATTTTGAGGGTTTAGTATTTCTCATGCTTGGCATGGGTTTCTTTTTCTTAATTCACTTTCATCTTCTGTGTGTTTAACTCTTTTGTATAGGTTTTTGAGCTTTTATGTTTCCTTGCTGTATACATGTTCCTTGCATTTTGTTTGAAGCAGAGGAAGTGAGAACAGATCATGTTCAACTGATAATTCTAATATACAGAACTGAATTGGAGTAGGTTGGCTTAAATTTTGAGTATATATGTATACAGCCCATTGCAGTGAGTGATACCTTTTTTCGTCATTACACCATTTATATCATCTTTCTGATCACATTTTGACATCTCTACTCTATATTTTTTTAGTTCTAACTTGTAAATCAAAACTGCAATGAAATATATACATATTAATATATATATATATTAGATCTTATCAAGTGTGAAGCTTCGCATTGAAGTTCGGTTTGAAATTCTATTTTACTTAAAATTGACAAAACAATCCGAAGATTGAAATTACTTAGATACACATGCAAGGATCGTGTTTGCAAAATTTCAACTCAATCGGAGATGTTTTGACCATTTGATCACCACATCAAATTTTGAGCTAAATCGAACAATCTGTGTGCATTGTTAAACAATGTAACGATCAAATAGCCAAAACATCTCCGATTGAGCTAAAATTTTGCAAGCACGATCCTTGCATGAATATCTATAGGATAGGTGGTTTAAATCCTTGAATTGTTTTATCGATTTTGCATAAAATGAAACTTCACACCGTAGTTTCAATGCGAAGCTTCGCACTTGATAGGATCTCTCTATATGTGTGTGGGCGCGTGCGCGCTCGAAATCTAACATATTCAATCCCGTTATTATGTTAAATTCTAAGTACATTGCCTGTTGTCCAGAATGAAGGCATCGTTATTATGTTAAATTTCTCTCTCAAAAATAGGGTTGACCAGGGAATAGATTGATGATGATGATATAGTCTATATTGAGATTGAATTGTGTTTAAATAAGGAGATATTAATTTGGTGTTGGTGTAGAGACGCAGCTTCAACGTTCAAGGACCATGACACTTGTCTCCTAAGGCCATCTCCAACTAAGGGCCAATGACTTGATATAGCCCTAAAAACAACGAAAATCCGTCTCCAATTCAAGGCTAGTAGGCTATACCAAAAAAGTTAAATGTAGTCCAATTGGGCTATATATGGCCCTTGGTATAGTCTGGACTATATTTTTCTGGGGATCACAATTATACTTAAATATTAAAATATTGATGTACTAATGGCTAATATTAATTTTAATTAATGTTCATGTCAATTTAAACATTATAGTTATATTATTTAATTAATCAATTTATTTTAATTTCTTAACTCCAATAATAATCACAATATTTTTTTAAAATAATATAATCAATATAATAAATTTATCATGTGTAATACTTTAAAAATATTAGAAATATATTATATAAATTTCAGTAAATATAATATATGCAATGGTATATTAAATCAATACAAAAAATCACTACAACAAAAAATTAGATTAACTACGTTTTTTTGCGACGGCACTCATTACAGCATTTGCGACGGCAAATTTGCCGTCGCTATTGCTTCCACTTATTTGCGACGGCACGTAAATGCCGTCGCAACTATTTCATCATATGCAACGGTAAGTAACATGCCGTCGCGAAATAGGGCCCCGATCGTTTTTTGCGACGATTTTGTTCCCCGTCGTAAAATACTTAGGCAATTGCGATGGTTGATTTGCAGTCGCAAGTTAAATTTCTAAAAAAAAGTTTGATTTAAACTCAATTTGGCACTATGTAAATAAATTAATAATTAACTTTAGACCAAATTTTGCACACACATTCTCGTAAGGTTCATATTTATTATTTCATGAAAAAAAAATATTATTAAAAAAATACAATTTATACACTCTCTCCATAGGATGAGAAAATTCCCTTAAAAATTTATTTTAATACTTTTTGTATTATTTGACCTCAATTGACCGCGTACTAAACGAACTTTGATCGAGAAGGTTCATTTTTTTTGTACGATACTATATTACTACAAGGTACGTGTGTGTGGAATTATTGATCACTAGTCCATTATGGTTTCTCATGTTGCATAAATTCCTCATATGACTAGCTACTAGTGTTGTCTACATACAATGTGTATTTTGTCATATATGGAAAGTAATATATATAAAACGAACTCAGAAAAAATATTTTTATTTGGCAATTTTGACAGTCGTATTAGATAATCGGACTAATCTAAGTACGCCGTAAAAATATTAGAATTTTTTTACTTGAATTCAACATTGATCCGTGCATCCAATCGATGTTATATATTGCCCGCCTTAAAAATAAAACGCGATTTGCCGTTCCGTCATGAATAAATTAAAACAAAGTACCCCACATGCATTCTCGTGAGGTTCATATCTATCTTTCCATGTAAAAAAATGTACTGTAATCACAACCCTAGATTTCTAGACCCTAAACCCTAACCCCTAAATTAAAACCCTAAATTTTTAAAAATTTATAAAACAAAATAAAAAAAAGCATATTAATTAGAAGTAAATTTGAGGGTGAACACAGGGTTTACTTCTCCCTCCAAAACAAATTCCAATTCCCTCCAAAACAGGACCTCATCGCCAAAACTCTCTCCAAAAAATTCTTCACCGACACACTCCCTCATCTTGGACACGAACCCAGCTACCGTTCAACGATGCATTCTCGGCTCATCTCCATCTCAACATCTTCTTCAACTTGAAGACCCAGCCAAAGCCAAAGCCAAAGCCAAACCAGAAAACCAAAAAAGGGATACCAACAGTACGGCTATTGGTGCCTGGAACTCCACCGAGTCTCATTCTCATGCCTCATCTTCCAGCTGCATCAATGGACATTTTGGCTCCAGGTAAATCTTATTCGTTTTATCTTCGGTCCTTAAAAACTTATTTTAGAGTATTGGGTTTATATTTTTTTTTTAGTATGAAAGCTGTGATTTTGTAAGCTTTTAGTTGTGGTTGTGATTTATCATTCTTGATGAATATTACTGAATAATGAATCTATCAGCATTGGTTGCTCATGTCCCCAAATTAAGTAATGGGTCTTGATTAGTAGACCCCAAATGTAGAACATGCTGAAATAGTGAATGAGACTTTTGTATTCTGATTAATTACTAAGCTGAAATAGGATCTGAATGAGACTTCTGTATTCTATATATCAGTAGACCTTATTTACTTCTTAGTTATGAGTTCTTTCTCTGCAAAACAGAAAACCTCAGCGAACTTTAGGCATATAAATCAACTTAGATGGATTCACATTGTCAGGGAATATAAGAGTAACAAAAAAATGATAAGCTAATGCAATAGTCAAAGATTTCCCATACTGATTGCTAAATATATTGGCATTGCTGGCTATCTCACTCTTTCCATTATCTTGAATATATTTCAGGTTATTAACTTATACATTTCAGCCTAGATTCTTATTTACCTTCTTCGTATGAATGAATGTGAAGTTGAAGCTATACACTTGAGAGGAGTAGGCGTTTTTACCAAAGCAAGTCAGGTTGTTCACCATATTAGAGCATCGGAGTAAGCATCAAAATCTAATCTTGCTCACTATTTTCATTTTTGTGGGAGATTTTGTCATTTTTGAGTTTGAGTATACTAAGCTGATATGGTTTCATTTTTAAGCTGCATTTCTCTCATGGATGATGAACTAACTGTTGCTGATAGTGATATTTTGGCTTGTTGTAAAGTGATATGAATCTGAATCCTTTGTTGCCTATAATCTGTTGGTCGAATGTTTTTGGTATTGATGGTTTACAACAAATATGGATAGAACTGAGCTGAAATGCTGTTCTGAATGAGACTTTTGTATTGTATATATCAGTAGACCTTTACTTCTTGGTGACAGTAAGTAGAACTGTAGCTTTAAGGTGTGTTTCTTTGTTATGTTTATAAGATATATTTTAAAGTCCTCATATCCAAGTGAATGATGCATTGGTTGTTCTTTTGTACTAACTCTAAGTTTACATATATATATATATATGTTGTACATAATCATCTATGCACTTCTTTGTGTATTCTATTTTTTATTTTTGTTTTCTTTCGGTTTTGTGTGTAGGTGTTTGAGGTAGTGATTGGGAAGCCGGTTTGCTTGACACGACATTGCACCTCCTACACTGTTATATATAGTAAGTATATTTTGATCATAATAGGCTCTCTCTCTCTCTCTTCTCTCTCTCTCTCTCTCTCTCTCTCTCTCTCTCTCTCTCTCTCTCTCTCTCTCTCTCTCACTTTGTATTCCTCTCTAATGAGCCTAATTAAGTTTAACTTGAGTTGAAAAATATATTCAAGGAGCTCAAGCTGCCTATGGGTTAACAAAAGGGATTATGGTTATTTTGTTCTCTTGAGATCTAGTACTAAAGTTTCAGTGAAATTAGATCAGATTGTTGCAGGAAACTTGTTGTTGTTGATTAGTTTTGGTTGAATATGTACTCAACACTGAATACTGAAATTTGAATACTGAATAATGAAATTTGACTGCTAATTGACAATATTATGTATGCCTTTGATGTCTGATTTGAATTTCTAACCTCATATGTATTTATCAGTATATTTTGTTTTGTTAGGTTATCTTTGGAAAAGTCATTCTGAATTGTTCAAGTTGGCTTATAAATCTGTAGCAGCTAAGCCTATTTGATTTGGTAAGTTATCTGTTTACTCCTCGTTTAATATGTAAAGTCTGCATATACATATACATATATATACACATGTTTGTGCTAAGACAATAGCAAGATCATGCAAAAAAAAACTAAAGCTGAAAGGAAATACATGTTTGTATATATATACATGTTTGAGTATTAAGTCTGCTTATAGATATCTTAATTACTGTTAGTTCGTTTCGAGGGTGCTTATGAGTAAGCTATTTATCAGATGTCCATTAGCAAAGACACTTGGTCTTTGGTTACGGAAGCCAAGGATTCACTACCAACATAACCACTTTAGGCAACGAATTTTAAAACAACGCGCAACGAGATTAAAATTCGTTGCCTATAGTTCACAATAGGCAACGACAAGGGTTTTCCTTGCCTATTGTGAACTATAGGCAACGAATTCGTTGCCTGTAGAAGTCAGATCGTTGCCTAATGTCTGGTTTATAGGCAACGAAAAAAATCGTTGCCTAAAGTATGGTTATAGGCAACGAAAAAATCGTTGCCTATAGTTTAATAGGCAACGAAAAACAATATAGGCAACGAATTACTATTTCGTTGCCTATAATTATTATTATATCAGATCTAGCCAGCAGCTCCCCCATTCAAATCACAATCGGTGGAAAAATCTGAAACGTTCTGGAATCGCCAGTGCATTTCAGGATGGACAAGAGTTGGATGAGGCTGGATAGAACTGATGCAAGATATGGGCAGGGAATTAGGAGATTTCTGGAATTTGTGGAGGCTAATTGTGGAGAGTTGCCAGTGCATTATTGTCCATGTAAACAATGTCGGTGTCGCGGCAATCGTTGTCCCATTGCTACAGTTGAGCGACACCTTCATAGAAACGAATTTTGGAATAAGTACACCCGTTGGATTTATCACGGTGAAGCATCAGCAGCCGATCCGCATGATCATGGACAATTTGCTGATACTGCGAGTTCATCCAATTATGATCCCACCAGGAGGTTCATCGACGATATGTTTCCTCATAAGAGCGGTGTATTTCATGATTCTCAAGCACCCGTATATGTTCCTCCAGAAGTTGAGAATTTCCCTCACATTGAGCCAGTCCAGCCATTACCTAGATTTTATGTCAACACACGTGGTATGGACAAGTACCACAACCTGATTCAGATGCATCAAACTCCGTTGTACCACGGATGTCCTAAGACAGTCCTTTAAAGTGTGATGGCAGTGATGCAGCTAAAAGTGGAGACCAAGAGCACCGTGGCAGCGGTCGATAGGTGGCTTCAGTTTACTGGTGATCTGCTGCCCCCCCGGTCATCGTCTTCCCCCCACTCATCGTAAGATACGACATGTCCTCAAAGATCTTGGACTTTCCTACACCAAGATTCACGCATGCATGTATGATTGCGTTCTCTTTTGGGGTATAGACGATGACGGGAAGGATCTATCAAAGCTTGATTACTGTCCGGTGTGTGGTACGGAAAGGTGGAAGTACACTCCTACAGGAAACAAGAAAGCAGTGAAGATACTTCGGTATTTCCCACTTATTGATAGGCTAGAAAGGTTGTTCATGTGTGCATTCACGGCGAAAGCTATGAGATGGTGGGCTGAGAGGACTTCGCATGACGATGATATCCTTAGACACCCTGCTGATGGTCAGGCTTGGAAGCACCTGGTGAATGTGTTTTCTGATTTTGCAGCTGAAGTCCGAAATGTTTGGCTGGGGCTATCGACTGACGGATTCAACCCCTTCGGCAACATGAGTCAGAAGTACAGCATATGGCCCGTTATATTGGTACCGTACAACCTTCCTCCGTGGATGTGCATGAAGAAAGAATATAATATGCTGACTCTGTTGATTCCAGGGCCGGGTTATCCAGGAAAGTGTCTGGATGTGTACATGAGGCCATTGATTATGGAGCTTCAGCACTTGAGTACAGTTGGTCATCCCACTTACGACAGGTTTAAAAATGAGATGTTTCGAATGCGTGCTATGCTTGTGGGCACAATCAGTGATTTTCCAGGTCGAGGGATGTTGTCGGGAAACCCAACCAAGGGGTACAGGGCCTGTCCAGAGTGCATGACTGCCATGTTTGGACAAGCTCATTGCTCGAAGATTGTCCATATGCGTCACCGATGTTGGCTTCCACGACATCACCCATTTCGCCAGGACGCCCAGGCTTTTGACGCCACTGTAGAAGAAGGTCTGCAACCCATGGGATGGACTGGAGATGAAATCTTAGAAGTCCTGAATGAGTATAATTTTGGGCCATTGAGCAATCATCCTGAGGTTGTTGCGACTATACCGAAGATACCCGACAGGTATAAGTTCTGGACACACAAGAGCATCTTCTGGGAACTCCCGTACTGGCGGATGTTGCCTATCAGGAACTATCTAGATGTCATGCACATAGAGAAGAATGTGTGTGAAAGTGTGGTGGGCAACGTTCTAAATTGGCAAGGTAAAACCAAAGATGGCCCTAAAGCTCGCGTTGATTTGGAAAAAATGAAACTGCGGGAACATCTGTGGTTGAAAAAGAAGGGGAGAAAGATGCCCCAAGCTCCTTACACGGTCACGCGTGACGAGAAGCATGAAATTTTTGTGTGGATGGCTAACGTCCAGTATCCTTATGGGTTTGCTGGAAATATAAGTCGGTGTGTTAACTACAGGGACAATAAGATTTATGGATTAAAGAGTCATGACTGCCATGTACTACTTCAACGCGTCTTCCCTATTATGATTCGAGGGTACTTTGATGATGAGGTGGTAGAGCCGTTAGTGACGATGTCAAGGTTCTTTCAAAAGTTATGCACCAGAGAAGTGAAAATGTCAGACCTCGAAGAAATGCGAAAGGACATCATTTTTATCATGTGCAAGTTGGAGAGGATTTTCCCCCCAAATTTCTTCGACATCATGCCTCACTTGATGATGCATCTTCCCGAGCAATTGATGCTCACCGGTCCCGTTCACTACACTTGGATGTATCCAATGGAGAGGTATATACCTTGCATTTGTATGATGTTTGCTAATTAAGTCTTTATATATTAATTTATTCTTGTTCTGCAACAATAATAACAAGCTGTTTTCATCTTTGTAGACAACTGGGAGACTACAAAGGGTATATACATAATACATCTGCACCTGAAGGGTGTATCGCCGAAGCATATCTTGCGCACGAGTGCGTAACGTACGTCAAACTGTATTTGGGAGCGCTTGAGGACCCACATTCGAATATGTCGGTAGATGAACCCCAGTTCAACCTTTCTGTAGTCTCTAATGATGTTTACCCACAGAGTAGGTTGCACGGGGAGTGGGAGTTGACACCATATGAGTTAGACATTGCACACTGGTGTGTACTCATTAATTGTCAAGAAGTTAAATATTGGAAAGACACACACCTTGGAAGTCCACAGGTTCGCGGGGATGTTGCGTACCACAACCGGACCTTTGCAAATTTTTTTGGCACATGGGTGAGTATATATTCATTTAGTCATAATATATATGACGTGTAAAAGCAAATTGTGACGGTTATTTATATGAAATGTCGTATCTAATGTTGACGGTTATTTGTTTCAGATGAACTATGTAGAAGATGATGGTTACCCACAATGGTCACACGCATTGAGGCTCTTGGCTATGAAACCTATATCATCAAAAGTTTACGCGATGTGTAGGGTCAATGACGTGAAATTTATGTATCAAGAAAGAGACAACAGGGTGAAGACACAGAATTGTGGGGTAATGGTGCATGGTGGGGATAACGACCCTGACTACTACGGTGTACTCCATTCAGTGGTTGAACTCATATATGGTGAGCGCATGAAAGTTTACTTGTTTAAGTGCAGATGGTTTGATACTCGTCCGGAGAACGTTCGCATCGATCAGTATGGATACATTTCCGTGAATACTGCCACAAGCTGGTATGAGGAGGATCCTTTCGTGCTTGCCACATCGGTCAAACAAGTGTTTTACCTTGACGATCTTATGAACAGACCCCCGTGGAAAGTAGTAAACCATGTGCAAGCTAGGAATGTGTACAGTGCTGCCACACTTGGTGAGAATGAAGATGATGAAGAAGTTGCAGCATACCAAGAGGCAAATGGAATTGACATTCCGGAATCTGATACAATTCGCCTTAATAATGTTCGACCTGGTATTGTGGTTCAAAATTCTGGAGTAGCACTTCTAAATGTTAATCCAAATGACTTTGATGAAGACTCGAGTGACGAGGACGAGGAGCGACACCTATGACCAGACTTCAACTATCAAACCGCGTCAGACTCTAGCGATGATTCAGATTCTGATTATCAGCCTTAGTTAGAGATGTAATTGAGTATAGTCTTCGAGCTTGTATTGAGTTGATTAACTCCTAAATGTATACATAAATTGAATTTCGTTGCCTATTCTATAGGCAACGACAATTTCGTTGCCTTTAATAATAATTTCGTTGCCTATAGTATAGGCAACGACACAAATCGTTGCCTATAGGTTGACTCTCGTTGCCTAAAGTTAAGGCAACGACAGACTCGTTGCTTATAATTACTCCTCGTTGCCTAAAGTATAGGCAACGATTCTTTTATTCGTTGCCTATACTAGGTGGAATAAAACCCCCAGTCGCGACCAGCGCCGCCGCAACGAAGGGAACGACTGCCCACACAACTCTCGCCGGATTTCTGCCCTCGCCCGAAGCTTTAGGTTCGCATTCTCTCCCTCTCTCCTTACTTGAATATATAAACAACGTGTTAGGTTAGGTTGATTTTAGTTGGATTTGTGTGTGATTTAGTTTGTATTGTTGAATTTAGGTTTTATTTAGGTTGGATTTTGGTAAGGTTAGGTTGATTTTAGTTGGATTTGTGTTGTGATTTAGTTTGTATTGTTGAATTTAGGTTTTATTTAGGTTGGATTTTGGTAAGGTTAGGTTGATTTTAGTTGGATTTGTGTTATGATTTAGTTTGTATTGTTGAATTTAGGTTTTATTTAGGTTGGATTTTGGTAAGGTTATGTTATGTTAGATTGTTGATTTAATTAGGTTGGGATTATATTGTGGATTAGAGGATTTAGTTTGGTTATTTAGTTTAGGTAATTAGAATTGGGAATAAGTGTGATTTTAGTTTGGGTTGTTCATTTTAGTTAGACAAAATTTAAATTTAGGTTAGTGTAGCCTCAATTGTAAGCTATTCATTATGTTATTTTGTTGCAGACATTAATAAAAATGTCCATGTTCAAAAGATTGATTCCCGGGAAAAGTGGGAAACAGAAAGGAGCTTCCTCCTCGTCACCTCAAGGAGCGACACCTCAAATGTCCTCTGGGTTGAACCCTCAAGGACCCAGGAGTGGGTCTAGGTCCGTTGGTCAGAGTTCTGGAAGCACCGTACCGGACAGTCTTGAGACCGTCTATGTACATTCCAATCGTCACCTCCAACTATATACAGCAGCCCAGGATCCCCAAGGTCCACGTCACTCGGTGTCTCATGAACGACCTTCCCGCAACAGCAGTCGAAACTCCACCACCGTCGACGGTCGTCACTCAGTCAGCAGCGAACGCCCAAATAGTACGAGGGTACTCTGGCCAAACCAGCAGGACCCACCACGTATGCCACCTCTTCCCCCCAATCCGGCGACGCCACAACCTAATTCCGGATCATCTGGGCCATCCGACAGTGCATCCCGCACACCTTATGTGCACTTATGCCCGCCCAGGGACTTGTTCTTCCCTACGGTTATTCCGAAGATACCTCAGCTCGACCCTAACAACGTGGCCATATATGATGAGTACCCGTTCACAACGCCTGAGGAAGCATACACATATGAGCCGTTCTCTCAACCTCTGTTGAGTGTGAGGGTTAAGGGCCAGCTCACTTACGAGAATGGTAAGTTTATGTTCTTTTAGTAGATACAGTACATTAAATTAGGTTTTATTTCTTAATTTCCTTCTTTTGTACCGTGTCTTAGGCACCGTCGTCAACCCTAAAGCTAAACCGAGCAGAGGTACCACAACCGGGAAGGGTATTGAAGATCGAGTTGGTGACAATCGGGCTCATATTGATTATGGTTCCGATGGCTCGGCTATCGAGTATTCTGACAAAGGGATGTATGCTAGCCAAGCAGGATTTGTCATACGTGATTTCGTCCCGATGTTGTGGGACTCGTGGGGTTCAGTTGATGCTCAAGTGAAGGCCCGAGTGCATAATGCACTGTCGGTGAGTTAAATTTACATTAATTTGTCATAAAAATAGACGTTCTTATTATTATAAGCCACCAAACATACATATTTATGAGGCTAATTATGTATACGTGTATTGCAGCAATGGTTTATTATTGACGATCGGCTGAAGCAGCCCGGGGGGTGGTGTGAACGAAAGCTCACGTCTAGGTGATGTGATTTTGGATTTATATAAGGCTAAGTATCCTGAATACGTTAGATTTGTGAATATAAAGTGTTGGTTATATGATATTTTTGTTGCATCAATATAGGTATCGAGAGTGGAAGTCCCACTTGAAGACGTTCTGGCAGCAGAACATAGATAAAGGCCGAAATGGCACTCCAAGTGAGTTCAGATACCGGGAGTACGAGTGGAACTGGCTTATAGCCCACTGGAAGCATCCCAAGCTTGTGGTATGCACATGAATTGATTTGCGTACCTAAATCTAAACTAATATTATTATTATTAATTTACCTACATTTTATGATATATTATTTTATATACGCAAGATGTAGTAGGTAAATCTCTATCTATGTTATTAATTTAATATGTAGGTAAATCTCTAATATATTGTGTAGGTAAATTAAATTATACAACTTACATTGTTTATACGAAGTAAAGATAGTGAACTGTATTAGTGATTGAGAGGCTAGAAATTAAAACAAAAAATAACAAAGATTAAATTATTTCCCTGCAGAATAACATGAAAAAACCTAGAAATTAAAGGAAACAATTCTAGGTCAGAGGACTAAATATGTGAAAAATAAATGGGTTGGATTTTAATCAAAAAAATTAATGTTGCGAGGATATTCTCTAATTTATGCTATATATATAATTGGCTAATAATTGTGCACATTTTCTTATTCTACAAGCACATTTCGAAAGAAAATGCTAAAAACCGAGCGCAGAACGTGAACCCACATCATTGCGGTTCCCGAACGTATGAGAGATGGACTCGACGTGGGGCAAGGTTGGAACCACAGACCGATCCTCTCGTGTATTCCATCCGACATGGGTATCCGAACAACCCTGAATATGTTGTAAGTATCTAATAAATATTTGTCCATATTTGATACATCTCATGTTTAATTAATTCTTGTATTTTACTCAATTATTAATGCGTCATCGATTTTGCATTGTCTATTAGGAGAGAATGGTTGAGTCGATCCCGAAGGTGCGTGCTAAAGTAGCTCGAGAGCTGCATCAGGGGTGCACGGAGGAGGAGGTGACCCAGTATGCATCTCAGGTTGACCTCATGACGCCCATTAATGCGGCGAGGTGCGTGTCAGATGTGCTTCCCGTTGGAAAGAACAAGTTTTGGGCCAAGGGGATGGGTTACAGAGGAAATGGAGTCTTGAAGATGACTCCAGAATTCTCCAGCGGGTCCAGCAGTTCTAGGTCGTCCGGCCTACAAGAGCAGATTCGGAGGCAGCAGGAGGAGTTGGAGGAGATGAGGCGTGCCAGGGAAGCCATGGAGCAGGAAAGAGCCCGTGAGAAGGAGCAGCACGACCAAATGTGGGCATTCTATCAATCTCAGCAACCTCGGGGGGATTCGCAGCCGCACCCACAGACTCAGCCAAATCTGTTCACGCCTACAACACAGCCGCAGTATTTTGGGGGTCACCAGCAGCCGCCGTTATATGGGGACCACCAGCAGCCGCCGCAGCAGCATCAATTTTTTGGGGGTGCCGAGCAGCCGCCGCCGCAGCATCAGTTTTACGGGGGTGACGAGCAGCCGCAGCTTCATCAGTTTTACGGGGGTGACGACCAGCAGGAGGGTTCACACGAGGAGTTCCTCAATTGTGTTAACTTTGATCAGTAGCACGTAGCTAGTTTTTGATTTAGGTTGGAATGTGTACGCTGTTGTGGTTTGAACTCATGTAAATGTTGCAGATTCTGGAATTGGGCCCAATCCAGAAACAAGTATTTTTAAAAAAAATTACACAAAATATAGGCAACGAAATGGACCAATTTCGTTGCCTATAGTTTGCCAGAAATACAACAATTCAAACTATAGGCAACGATGTTATTGACTATAGGCAACGATCTTCTTCAGTATACGCAACGAAATTCTTCAGTATAGGCAACGACGTCGTCGTTGCCTATAGTTTCAAAGGTGGTCAAAGTTGACCTGTCGGTGGGTTTTAGGCAACGAAGAAGTCGTTGCCTATAGTGAAACTATAGGCAACGATTTACCCTAGTCGTTGCGTATAGTTGAAAACCCTAACCCCTAAACCCCGAACTATAGGCAACGAATGGGTTTGGTTTTTCGTTGCCTATAGTATAGTCAACGATGAAAAGGCAACGACGGTATAGGCAACGAATTTTCGTTGCCTATACTTATAGGCAACGATTTTCCAACTATAGGCAACGATTTGAGATCGTTGCCTAAAGCAGTTATTCTGGTAGTGATTGGCTTATTGACATATCCATTTCAGATCATGAGTGGATTGTTAACTAGATTGACAACCCACCTTTTCCCTTATTTACCCCTTTCTTTTCTGGTTTATTTGGATGAAAGAATCTTGTCTTCAATAGAACACCAAACTATCGGCCATTTTTGCCTCAGCTTGCAAACTCCTTTGATTGGGCAAGTCAAGTTGTTTGTTCAAGCTTCGCAGTGACCACTTATGCCAACCAAGACCGGATTAGCGCGACCCGTTGAATTAAACATACCTTGCTACGAACTACCGTAGCATAAATGAATACACATTTAAAGATGCGCCTTCTTCTTTCTAATTTCCATCTTGAAAATGATAAAGCATACTAAAACCAAAGGTGGACCCATGTGCTTCCGTTTATTCTTTTTTTTCAAACAAAAGAATACCATTCATGTTTTGAATTCAGTTCTAGATATCTTGATACCTTGAGGATTATCCAACTTATTTTTTTAATTGTTATAGACATCTCAAAATGGACAAGAGTTGGATCAACTTAGGGACTAGGGTTTCCAAAGAGTACCAAGACGGAATTAAAGAATTTATAAAGTTTTCTTACAGAAATAAGGATGCCAGTGAGCTGATCATTTGTCCATGTAGAAAATGTTGCAATCGCCCAAAATATTTGTCGAAAGCAGTAGTATTTAAACATCTTGAAGATGTAGGTTTCTTAAGGATGTATACAATTTGGACTCACCATGGAGAACAAGTTGTTGTTGGAGAACCGACCGTTGTGGATCCTACGTATTATGGCTATGAAGGTGAAGTCAGCCCTCAAATACATGATGATATGTTGGGGATGTTACATGAGGCTATGGGAATACGTAATATAAAAGTAGGCGATGATCATCCTGGTAGGGACCAAATGAATCTACTGTAAAGTATCTTAAGCTTCTGGAAAGTGCCCAAGTTCCTTTGTATCCAGGATGCACAGAGTTTACTGCCTTATCTTATATAGTGAGGATGTTGCACAAGAAGGTCCTATATGGTTGGTCAAATAAGTCGTTCACAGGCCTACTTAAGGATTTGATTTTATCTCATCCCAAAGGAGTGGTTCTTCCCAAGTCATATTATGAAGCTCGAAAGATACCAAAAGACTTGGGATTTTTGTTTAATATTATTGATGCATGTTCGAACCACTGCATGTTATTCAGAAAAGAGATGTAAACTTAGATGAATGTGCAATTTGCAAGACGTCTAGATGGGTACCAAAGAAAGAAGCTTCACGTGATATTAATGAAACTCACAAAGGTAAACGAGTAGCTGCGCAACAAGTTTGACACTTCCCCTTGAAAGAAAGATTACAGCGGCTCTTTATGTGCTCAAAAATTGCCAATTTGATGTGTTGGCATGCTGAAGAGAGAATAAATGATGGTGTGTACAGACATCCTGCAGATTCTATGGCTTTCAAAGACTTTGATAAGAAAAATATTAGCTTTTCAAAGGACCCTAGAAATGTGAAGCTTGGATTAGCTTCAGATGGCTTTAATCCCAGAAGAACTACGAAGATACCTCATACCACTTGGTCTGTCATACTATTCCCATATAATCTGCCACCATCCATCTGCATGAAGAAACCATTTCTAATTTTGTCTCTTCTCATTGGTGGTCCTACAAGACCAGGTGATAAGATTGACGTGTACATGCAACTAGTTGTTGAAGAACTGGAAGTTCTTTGGCATAAAGGTGTTGAAACTTTTGATGCATCGCGAAATGAGATGTTCCAACTCTATGCAGCATTGATGTGGACGATAAATGATTTTTCAGCATATGCAAACCTGTCGGGATGGAGCACAAAGGGTCAGTATGCTTGTCCTTGTTGTAACTATGAGTGTGGTTTGGTGTGGTTGAAGAAGGGTAGAAAATGGTCGTATGGATGTCACCAAAGATGGTTAGCAAATGAGCACGTGTTCAGAAAAGATGCAATATCCTTTAATGGCTCAAAGGAGTTCAGGCAGAAGCCTAAGTCCTTGTTGGGATCTAATTTGTTAAAACAAATGGATTCATAAGGCATTGTTACTCAATACAAAAAGGAGGACCTCATATTAAGAAAAAGGAAGCGAGTGGCACAACTTGATGAAGATGGGAATAAAAAGAAAAAGACACACAATTGGAAGAAAAGAAGCATCTTCTATGAGTTGCCTTATTGGGAGCATCATATGATTAGACATAACATTGATGTAATGCACCAGGAGAAAAAAGTTTGTGACAATGTATTGTGGACAATATTGGGAGATGCCTTAAAATCTAAGGACAACATGAATTCTAGACATGATTTGAAGGATATGAACATTAGAGCTCATTTGCATTTGAAGACACAAGAATCAGGGAAAGAGTACCCACCAAAGGCAGACTTTGAGATGGACGATCATGATAAAGAGTTGTTTCTCTCTACATTACATGTAGCTAGAGCACCAGATGGAGATGTATCAAATATATCACATCGTGTACTATTAGACAAGAGATCCATTGGAAATCTCAAAAGCCATGAAAATCACATTCTTCTTCAAGAGCTCATTCCTATAGCTATACGACATTCCTTGCCGCAGAATGTGGTTGAGGCCTTAATTGAATTGAGCAGTTTTTTTAAAGAAATTATGCTCAGAGAATACTGCTGCTGAATTAGAAGAATTAAGGGAAAGTATTGCCATAACTCTCTGTAATCTTGAGCATATATTTCCTCCATCTTTTTTCGATGTAATGGAGCATTTGCCAATCCATTTAGTCGATGAAGCGCTGATTGGAAGCGTTGTTCATTTTCGCTGGATGTATCCAATAGAGAGATATCTCTTCACTTTAATGGAATATGTGAAGAACAAAACACATCCAGAGGCTTTGATTGCTGAAGGTTACTTAATGGCAGAGTGTATGAGCTTTTGTTCTTTGTACTTGGATGATGCTGAGACATTTTCTAATCGACCAATGAGACACAAAGAGGGTGATGGTGACAAAGAAGGGAATAAGTTCACTCTTACAGATCTAGAATAGGTACAAGCTCATCGATGGGTATTGTTCCACGCTAAAGCAGTAACACCTTATATAAAGTATGCAATCTTATCTCACTGCCCATTATTTTTCTTCCTAGCTCATTTAATTTACATGGCAATTGTGCCCACCAGGTTACATCTTATTGCCTTTCATCAAGAGTACCCCTGCTTTAATGATCATCAAATTCAACAGCGACATTTCGACGAATTCAGAACCTGGTTCAAACAACATGTATGGTATACCTATTATTAGTTACATGTGTAGGAATACTTACTTTTCCACTGCCTCTCTCAATCCTGTGGTCTATGAATCAAGTCACAGATTTGATGTCCTTAGGTGCTAATGTTTGCACACCAGAAATAAGGGCATTAGCAAATGGTCCAAGCAAGCAAGCCTTGAAGTTTAATGCATACACAGCCAATGGATATTATTTCAAATTAAGGATGTTGATGATAGGAGAAAAATACAGAACTGTGGAGTAACTTTAAAGGCAAATACCTTGAGTTTGTCTAGCCAAAGAGATAGGAATCCTCGTGTCGACCCTTGGCTTACTATGGAAAGCTTACTAATATTATTGAAATAAGTTATTCAATTGAAAACAAATTTGTGTTGTTTAAGTGTGATTGGGTGAATACTACAGAAACCAAAGTAGACACCGATAAGTTCACTTTAGTAAACTTCAACCATCTGATGTATAGAAGTAATCGAGTGGGAGATGAACCTTACATTTTGGCATCTCAAGCACATCAAGTTTGGTATATTCAAGACAGTGTCCACAGGGATTGGAATAATATTATGACGATGCGTACTAGAGAAGTGGGTGATGGGGAAGACAACTACGGTGAAGCTGGTTGATTAAGCAATTGATTTGTCACTAAGATTTTATTAGTATTAGAGAGTTGTCTGTTGTATTGTACTATTTTTGAGTATTTATGATAAATGGGTGGTAATATATAGTAGTTGGTTATGTAATATGAACTCGTTCTTTGTAATATTCTATTAACGTGGCTATATACCAATGTCTTAGTTGCTTTAATTTTAAAATTAACGTTTTTATGATAGTTATTGCATTAACTTTCATGTGCTTGAATTTCTAATAGTTTTTGATGCATTACATGCAAGTGTGCAACTATGAACAAGAGAAAGTTAGGTTGCCTCCTCGTACCATGGCTGAGTTTTTAAAAGGAGTATCATCACAAGGAACATCGTCTCAAGGAACATCATCTCAAGGAACGTCATCTAATACTTTGAACAATGCTCATTCTGCATCTCAATGGCCTTCAGATTCTATGGTTACTCCAATTCCAGGTATATCCAAATGCATATTTTTACTTCATATAACACTTATAAACTATATTTCTGTTAACTGTAGTTCCACAAGAAGGTAATGTTGTAGAATCTATGAAAGCAAGAAGAAGGCAGTCTAAGGGCATAGCAGAGTGGGATACAGGGGTCAAAATTTCAATGCAGTTTAATCCGATTACTTATCAGCTTGTGGGGCCAAGGTCTAGCCAACTAAAGTCCCAATTAGGGATGATAGTATGTGATGGGAATAGAGTTCCACTTAATATTTTGGATTGGAAGAAGATTGATAAAGAGGTGAAGGAGAGAATTTGGACTGATGTTAAGGTATGCAGTTGCTATTTAAGACAATGTCCTTTATGTTAACTATTAGAAGCTGATATGGTTTTGTACTTTATGCACCTGCAGAATAATGTGTTAGATGTTCCTGATGGCTATAAAGATGTATGTTTGGATAACTGTAACTTATTGTGGAAGGACCATAAGAGCAAAACAAAGAAGAATTACTTTAAGCCTAATAAGGAAGATCCTGAACTTGCCAGTAAAAATCCTGAACATATTGTGGCTTCTCAATGGAGAGAGCTTGTTGCATACTGGAGTAACGCGGAATGTCAGGTACACTTATAGCTATATGTTGAACAATAGATGCATTGAGAACTCCATAAGAATTGTAATTGTAATTTTTACTTGCAGTTGGTAGCATCCAAAAATGCAGGTAATCGAGAAATGCGTGGCCCAGCTCACAAAACTGGTAGAAAGCATTTTGCCCAGATAAGATATGAGGTATTAGTTAGTAGAGCAGTCACTTGTAATGTCAGCTTTCATATTTTGCCCAGATACGAGGTATTAGTTATGAACTTTTTATTTTTTATCTTCTTATAACAGATGGAAAGAGATGGAGAAGAAACTGATAAGTTTAACATGTGGAAGAAAACTCGTGATTTAGAGGATCCAATTGTGCAGGAATTCATTGTAAGATAATACCCTGACTTGTTTTCATGTGCATGTTACCTTGCATGTTTAAGTAACAGGGATGCATTTTAATTTGTTGCACTAAGATCTCAATAGATGCTCTAGTCTTATACAAGTTAGCTATCGATGTCAATCTGCCCTGACTTGTTTTATGTCAATCTGCCTTGATATCTCTAGTTCTGTATAAGTTAGCTATCGATGAGAACCTAACATATATCTACAGAAATGTATTGAAAGCTTTATTATGTTAACTTGATGTAGCATTTTCATGGTGATCGATGACTAGTAATTTGGCCACTCCTTATGATGTTATTGTCACTGCTCCATAGCCACCAATATATTGAAAACACTGTAAACAGATTGAAAACACTATAAACAGATTAATTGAACTACTGTAAACCTACCCTTTTGACATGATCTATCGTCAGCAATATCGGCCTTGATATCTCTAGTTCTGTACAAGTTAGCTATCGATGAGAACCTAACATATATCTTCATAAATGTATTGAAAGCTTCACTATGTTAACTTAATGTAGCATTTTCATGGTGATCGATGACTAGTAATTTGGCCACTCCTTATGATGTTATTGTCACTGCTCCATAGCCACCAATATATTGAAAACACTGTAAACATATTGAAAACACTGTAAACAGATTGAACTACTGTAAACCTACCCTTTTGACATGATCTATCGACAGTAGTATCAACAACTTCAGATATGAAATGAAATGATTCTTTTGATACAAAAGTGTCCTATTGTTCTTTTTCCACAACAAATTCTCATTTATGTGATTATTGCATGGGCGACCATTTATGTACATTTACTTAGTCTGCTGATTTTCTGATATGAATACACTAATGGATTTGATTTGTTGTTACAATAGATTGAATATGAGAATGAACTCAATATGGAAACACTTGAGGATCAACAAAAGACTAGTGTTAAAGATCAAATTTTTCATTCTCTCATGGGTGATGATGGCCATGGCTATTGCCAAACATTTGGTGGTGCAGTGCCCCGTACTCTAGTATATGCGAAGGAACCAACAACTATCCCTACAAGCCAAATAGATCTATATACACAAATTAAAGAAGAAGTGCGAGCTGAATTTCAAGGAGAGCTTGAGAAACTCTGGAAAATAATTGATATGATGAAAAACAAACAGCAACAAAACTATGAGTCAGAACCTTCGATCCAGGTTAGTTCTGATTTAAGGGAAAACCTTCCATAATAGGAATTGATATAGTATTGAAGCATAATCTAATGGGGTCTATTATGATTTTCAATGTCCAGAAGCAATAAGGGAATCTGTGGGAGACTAACAAGCTTCCAGTGATAACTGCAACCAACCAATGAACCTGGAACCTGTTCAAAATCTCATCGAAACATCGCCCTCTACTCAAAAGGGTGATCAAAGGGTAAGTTTAATAGATAACACTACAAAGCTACAAGCAAAAAAAAAATGGTGAATGCATGATACAAAAACACTGATTTATGGGCAGTCATAAAGAAATAAAGCTATATTTTGTCTGCTACTTGGTATTTGAAAATGGCTATTTTTCGCCAACATGTCGCCACTTAATTGTGCATCTAATCATAACCATGTTATGAGAGGAATCAATTTGAAATTTGGTGGGTTGGCATTAGATCTTTTGGCATTAATCAGTAGATATCTGGATACGATCTGTTTGGCCAATCTTCTGAATTTGCAGTTTGTATTGGTTTATATTTTAGTAAACATGTTTCTTCTTCTGGCTTAAATCTGAGATTTCTTTGATCTGTGAAATGTTAAAGTAGCTAACTCATCAGCTTTGTGTATGCTTTCCATCTTGTAAGTATACTGCATAATCAAAATATCCTTGAGGTTACGGATACATGCATAGCATTAACCTCTGAGTTGGAAAACACAGGGTACTGTGAACAGACTAGTACTTATGAAATGGACTAATTAATGGTCCATCATTTTTAAAGTATGACTAGCACACCATTTGTCATTACAGATTGATATACATGTTTCTTTGAGTTAATTCATGGAACACTTATATATGCTCATTTGCTCATTCAATCAATTCGTTAAACAGATTGATATATAGTTATGATGTGTGTTATGTATTGTTGCATAGGTGATTATGGCAAAAAAATCTAGATTGGCCAGAAATGCGAGAGATACAGCAGAAAGTCTCAAAGAAAACTGAATTGCTGTAAGTTGGCCAGAAATCTGAAGTATACAACACAAAGTTGCAAAAAAATCTAGATTTGCCAAATTGCTCATTCAATGTACTGTTATTTTGGTCTATTTTGTGTACTGTGGTGAACTGATGTAAGTTGGGTAAGTTGCAGAGATTAGAACTGATGTAAGTTTGTGAATTGATGTAAGTTGGAACTCATGTAAGTTAAGAACATATAGGTAGATTACTGATGCATCTAATTTGTGATGTTGTATGACTTGAGAAATTCTTTTGAATTGGAAGTTGTATTCAGTTGTTGTTTTTGACTTTGGATTACAGATTTGTGGATGAAAGTAGCAGGTTATAAGCAGGGTAACTGTAGTTTTTTTTGCGACGACAATTTTACCCTCGCAAATACTATCTCAAAATTAATTTTGGCGGGAAATGTTTTACGACGGCATGCATACCTTTGCCAATATTGACGCCAAAATAATTTTGGAGGGAAAATATTTTGCGACGGCACCCTTACCGTCGCAAAAAAATGATTTTAACACTACGCCTTGTCAAATTTTTGCGACGGTGTTAGTCGTGATAAACTACCGTTGCAAAATAAATCAATAGCTACAGCAAAAGATTTGTCGTCGCAAAAGAATAAGGACGACGATAAAAATCGTTGCTAATATCAATTGCGTCGCCACCAATTGCGACGGACAGGTTGCCGTCGCAAAAACAAATTTTGTCGTCGCAAAAGAGCATTTGCGACAGCATTTGACTCTGTTGCGACGGCACATTACTGTCGCAAATGGCTTTTTTTGTTGTAGTGAATGTAACATTTAAAAATATTAATAATAATTTCTTTCTTAATTAAATCATCAATAAATATAATAAATACAATACAATTAAGATATAGTATAATTGGGGTAATATTTTCAACTACATGATGGTTTTGATAATTGATGAAATAATTGATGAAGTAGTTGATATGGTGAAAAGTAGTTATGTTGAGTAAATATAGTTTGAATATATATATCTATGTATAAGTCTAAAAGTTTGAATTAATAAAATAATATAAAAAATAAAATTATAGTCTTTACAAGTTAGAGACGACACAAAATATAATCCTCATATTCATTAAAATAATATATTTAAAGAATTATATTATAGCTCCTTCGAACTGGAGATAGCCCAACAGGCTAAATTGTTTGAGAAAAGAGTTTGTCGCTGCACCTACATATATGTTAAATTGTTTGAGGCCATCCTAGAGATTGTTTGAGGCCAGACAAAACATAAGCCAATAGGCTAATCTGCAATAACCAAGCAAGTTCATACAAAGTCAACTGGCTAGTGTACAAATATATGGTCATTGACCTTTAAAGATGTATATATGGATATCAGGATATGTACAAGATCACTGATTGGTATTATTAGGCAGTGAACCGAAGGATCGATGAAGAAAATGAGTATGAATTGTACATCACGTTCTCATCACTACTTCTCGTCTATAATAGTATCAAATTCAAAGCTAGCTAAATTCCATGCCCAATACCAATTACCAAATGAGTATGTCAAACATTTAGTATGCACACTTGGAGCAAATAAATAATCCATATCCTAGTTTGGTATTAGTAGTCAAACATTTTTACTCCCACTTCGGAGTATATTTATACATGGATTCTAGCTGGGATAACGAATTCTTTATAAAGATTAGGGTACGATTAGTCCAAAGCAAACCCTCTCTCCCTGCTGGTTATGAATTTATGAAGTTCTGATTGCAAGTAACTAACTAGCTACATGAGTACCATGCCATGACAAGTAATGTAGTAAATTTATCGTGTCTAGCTGCCTACGAAAACGCAGAAGATGTACTTCAAATTTTCACGTCTCGAGTAGAAAGACCTAGCTAACAAATATAACTAACTAGCTGCTACAGTGCAGTATTTGGTCTTCTTTATATGTATATAGGATGAATTCCAATACTAACTGCAGCAAGCAAAATATTGATCTGATCTCAAAGGCATATGGTACGTGGTAGGTGACAGCCTTTTGCAAAGTATCTAATGACAAGGTATGGTCAAAGTAAACCCTTCCCTTCCCCCTGCCAATTCACGTCACAATTATATATCAGACACCACTGCTCGATCACCACTGTTAGTATAGTACCATTAGTTTATGGATTAAACATACTTACCTACTTAGGTAATCAACACTTATTCGAACACCTGAAAAAGCATCAAGCGGACTACAACTTCACTTGCAAAACCGAGCCCATCCGACCGGACACGCACCCGACAAGCGCACGTTCGAATACTCGACCCACATGACAGCAAGTGCAGCCCTATCCCACATCGAAGAGAACAAGCAAGCAACAATCTCACCCACACATATAGGTAAGACATTTACTGCAGGTAAGAGGACAACGAATTCACAAGCAATTAACTCCAATCTTAAATACTCCAACCTACTTTCTTACACGTTCGCTTGACTGTTATATCCAATACATCCTCTAACTTAGGCATCGAAACGTTGAAGGCAGACCGACTCTGTCTTGACCATCTGACCGCCAATTTGTTGTATTCTTCTAACAGCTGAAGCCGAACACGCAAATCCGCATACCCGATAACCCGAACATCCGAAGAGAGAGAAGGCACCCGATCATCCGAACAGGCCGAACGTTCGGACAAGAAGAAGAGATTACTCGTATTGTTTCTGCTGATTACGTCCGGCGTAATCCGGTAGAAACAACCACGACTTTCCCTCGAGAAATTGATTTAGTCAAACAACTAATTTATCAGCTAGCTAGCTCCAATTTGCTTGCTTGAGGTTCCTTTATTAATAGTGTATAAATCGTAATACATTCACCACTATCTCTTCTTTCACAGCAAGCAGCAAGCTCAAAGTATAGGCTAGGCTAGAATGGAGGAGGACCATGATCGTCAAACTACAGATTACGACAATCAACCTGAAGCTCATGAGGTCGATGATCAACCAAAACGAGGCCCTAGACCAATCCAATATCTTGCTCCACAGTCGCCTTCAGGACCTGCACCATTCCCTCCTCAAAGTCCACAGCACCACCAGAATAAATACCCAAACCAGCCACCTCCTCAGCAACATTATCCACCACAAAACCCTCCTCCGTTTCAATCCCAACAGCCACCTTATTATTATCAGCAGCAGCCACAACAATTTCCACCACAGAACAACTATGCAAACGCTGCCCCTCCAGCAAAATATCCTCTGGCCAGTCCATCACAACCTCTTCAAATGCAAGGCTACAATGGTTTGCCTCCGCAGCAGCAGCAGCCTTATCCGGAGCAAGGACGGTACAATAAGCCAAACTATCAGTCACCCCAACCCCAACAGCAACAATACCAACCGCAACAGCCACAGCCACAGCAAAACTATAACTATGCTTTGTCTACTTCTCAAGGAGTTCCGACTAATAATTACACCCCGCAGGGAATGGCTGTGAGGCCTATGAATGGGATGCAGCCGTTTGGCACTGAGCCTTGGCAAACTGGCCTCTTTGACTGCATGGATGATCCAAATAATGGTAATTACGTACCTTAATTTCTCACCTTCACTGTTATCGATCTATGTGTGATATGTGAAATGAGATTATATGACTCTAAATTTGTTGTGACATGCATTTCAGCTATCATAACGTTATTCGTTCCGTGCGTGACTTGAGGCCAGATAGCAGAAGTTGTGGACAACGGCACTACCTGTAAGTGAAAATTTCATCAAATATAGTGTGTATGTACGTTCCACAATATTTCATCAAATTAATACAGCTTTCGTAAGCTATATTAATTAGTTCATGACTAATTTTACGTGTGAGTGCAGCATGTGCTACGAGTGGCTTGATCTACGGCTTGGTTGCGGTTTTCACATGGGTGCCATTCATAATGTCATGCACGTACCGCACGAAGATTAGGAGCAAATATGGTCTAGTTGAGACCCCTACACCTGACTGGGTCACCCATTTGTTCTGTGACTTGTGTGCTCTTTGCCAAGAGTACAGAGAGCTTAATATCAGAGGGTTGGACCCTTCCATAGGATGGCAAGGAAATGTGGCAAGGTCCATGCAGCAGCAGCAACCTAATATGATGGCTCCTCCGCCCAACCATATGATGAGGTGATCATCACCGTCGACGCCGTCGACGAAGAATATATTTGATTTGAGCAAATGGTTTTTTTTATGCCTCAATTAAGGCCGGTTATCATTTCTGTTTGATTGTTTCAGTTTCATTTGTCAATAAGGTGGGTTCTATAATATAATGGCTATAAACTGGGGAGAGGAAAAATAGAGAGAAAATAGAGTGCGGAGAGATGGGGAGGAGAAAGTGGAGAATCTTCTCTTATTCATCTCAATAGGCCTCTTTATATAGAGACATGATTTACATGATAGGTACATAATTATTGAGTATCTACATAGACATCCATATAAATATAATATTTACAACACTCCCCCTTGGATGTTTATCGATGAATAATACGGTATTGGACGCGCCTAGTGTTACCTCATTAAAAACCTTGCCAGGTAACAAAAAACCCAGTGGAAGAAAAAATAACCATGGTCGAAGGAAAATAGTACAACGCGCTTATGTCCAAGGTAGCATACTTCAGGATGCTCCCCCTGATGGCACTACCACATTTCTTATCATTGCCGACGACTTAAAGTCGTCGGCCTTTCTCCATAAATTGCCGGTGATATTTATAACCGATGACATGTAGCCAGTTATAAGGTCACCGGAAGAAACCCGTCGGTGATACTATCACCGACGAGATATTCAAGAAGTCGTCGGTGATACTTCAAAGGTATCACCAACGAGATAAAGTCGCCGGCAATGGGAAATAGCATCACCGACGAGTTAGTCGTCGATGATGAGGCTCCGCCAGGTCAACTTGTTTGACCGCCACAATTATTGCCGACGACATTCTTCAAAAAGTCGTCGGTGATAATGAAGAAACTCGCCGGAAATTGGAAGTTATTGCCGACGAGATAAGTCCATCTCGTTGGCAATACCTGGTGACATTTTACAAAAAAAAAAGCATGTTCTGGATTGGGCCCAATTCCAGAACCTGCAGTGAAAAACACAAACCGTAAAAATACACATCCAACAGTACACACATAATTGTCCAACAGTACAAACGGCAACAATACAAAAATAAAATACAACTACACTAAGAGTCGACGAAATCCATGTTGACGAAATCATTTGAACTCCAGCGGCTACCCTGGTCTTGCTGAGACGGCTGCGGATGTGGAACACAGGCATCGGTGGAGGTGTGGGGAGCGGGTGTCCGGTAGTCTGGCACTCGTACATCGTCTGCATCCATGTGAACATTTGTGTCTGTTGCTCGACCATAACTCGGTGTTGCTCGACCATCGTCCGGTGCTCGGCATCTCTGGCTGCCTACTGCTCGGCCAATTGCCGCATCTCCTTCACCACCCTCATTTGCTCATCTAACTCCTTTTGCATCCTCTGGAGCTCCGCTGCTAGGTTAGAGTTCCTAGAAGAAGTTCTTGACCCGCTAGAGTATTCTGAAGTGTTCTTCAATACTCCTTCGCCCGCTGAGCCCATTCCCCTGCAGTAGTGGATATTCTTCCCAGTCCAGCACGCTTTTTCCATGATCTGAGCCGTTATAGGGTGATCAGACTTATCAATCTGAGAGGCATACTGGGTCACTTCCTCCTCCGAGTAGTCAGGATGGTCGTTTCGAGCTATATTCATGGTGACCTCTGTGATCGCATCCTCCACTCTCACCTAATTAAAAAGCGAATATGAATAACGTATTATTAAACAAAATAAATTAATAGAGAAAAATAGTTTTATTAACACATGCATATGTGAACTACAAAATAATGAGGTCAGAGACTTACCGCTTATTCAGGGCACTGCAGATAGAATTTCTGATGAACAAACACCAACGGGTTGACTTCTTGTTGTTTCTGCGCCCTACCCGACCAACCCAAATAGTTGAGTGAACATGCATGATGGGACTTGGTGTTTTTCAATTTGTTCTCGTTGTTCGTCTTGGAAATCGTCTTGTTGGATAAACATATGTCAAAAAATTAGTAACTAACTATTTCAATGTGATACGATACATTAGGGTTGTAAAATATATTCATGATGCATACCTTCACTTTGGGGTGCTCGAAGTGGGCTACCAGCCATAGCCACTCGTACTCCCTAAACCGGAGTTCGCTAGGGGTAGCACCTCGGCCTAGATCCTTGTACTTTGTGTAATGTTTTGAAAGCTCGTTCTTCCACTCTTTATACCTATATTAACACCAGAAACAAATGTTAAAGATATTAAAACACTTGATAAACAAAAATATAAACTCGATATATACTCAAATAACTCGAATCACATCACCTGATATGTAGTTGACGCTATGCCTACGTCTCAATAAGGCATTCATCCACGTCAAACCACAGCTGCAAGATGAATATATAAATGGTAAAATTATATATTTCTTCGGACTTAATTAATAAATGTAAAATTTACGTAATGAAAATACGATTTAACTCACAGTCAGTGCATTATGCACTTGCAACTTCACATAGCGAGGCACAGCACCCTAATCTGGCCACAGCATTGGGACCTTGTCCCGCACAACAGCCCCTGACATGCTGGCATACTTTCGCGTGGTGTTTTTTGTCTCGATCACCTCACCACGCTCATTGGCCTTAATGATCGTTTTCCTTCCCCGTGGCCTGCTCAAGATTCTTCCCGGTGCAGGGGCCTCTAGTCTTTCGTTTTCCATTGGCATTAACGAGATTGCCTAATAATACAATGTCAAAAAATCGAAATTATTAATTGACACTATTTATAATCTTACGTAATAATTAAGTAATCAATCTTGTTAAATAAATTTACCTGCATCGTCTGTTTGCTAGTTCATGCACCTCTCACTCCAAAGATACACGGGGTCGAACGGCTTGAACACGTACGCTTCCTCCACGGTCAGGAACTCCGGCTGTCCTTCAATAAAAATAGCTCTCCCCCTAGCATCGAATTGAGGGATGACAGGAATCTCGTCGAGCACGAAGTGACCGGATGGCGGAGATAAACGAGGCCTAGACGATGAGGCGCATGCACCATCTGCCTCAGATGATTCCCGTGAAATGGGAGTAGGCACCGGGCCAATAGGGGGCATTCGGATGGAGGGAGTTTCTGATGCGCCCGTTGAGGGTCGCTTGCCTGAGTGTCTGCTGCCTGAGGGTCGAGGCTGGACTAAGGGTTGCAAGGATCCGGATCGTGCAACTTCCTCCTGTTCTCGCACACGTAGCAAAATTTGTGTGCGAGCATTTATAATAGGGCCGCTGCGCGTGTTGCTGATTGCGGATGAGGATGCTTGACTACTGCTCCCTCCACTGGATCTAGTCGCTCTCCGTTTGTTGCCCCCAAGCCAATTTGTCGCAAAACCTCCTGCACATCCAACAATTAAACAGAACAGCCAAAAATAACCAACACAAAAATATATACACAAAATATCCTACATATCATTACCAAAATATCAATTAACCAAAAAATCAAAAATATCATTACCAAAATCATTATCAAAAATATCATTACCAATATCATTATCAAAAATATCAATTAACCAAAATATCAAAAATATCATTACCAATATAATTATCAAAAATATCAATTAACCCAAATCTTAATTAACCAACACAAAAATAATTTTACAAAAAAATATTCTACATATATACACAAAATATCCTACATATATTCTACATATATACACAAAAATATCAACTTAAAATGCATACATAATTAAAATGCATACACCAACTTAATAATTAAAATGCATACATAATTAAAATGCATACATATATACATAATTTTACACCAACTTAATTAAAATTGAAGATTAATTTTACACCAACTTAAAATGCATACATAATTACATAATATCATGTAATTAAAATTGAAGATTGAAAAATCGAACTGAGAGAGAGAGGGGGGGAGGGGACCTGTCATTCTTCGGGTTGAGAGAGAGGGCGGCGGCGGTGCTCAAATTCCGGCGGCCGGAGGGAGGGGAGAGGGTAGGGGAGGACGGGAGGAGGAGAGGGGAGAGGAGATTTGGGTTTTTTTTTAGGGGAGAGGGGAGAGGGGAGGAGGGGAGGGGAGGCTAAGGGGAGTGATTTGGGCAGGGTCGGCGGCGAGAGGCGGAGGGGAGGAATCTAGGGTTTTTTTTGGGAGTTTGAAGAAATGGCTTCTGCCCCGTCGGGCTGGAAGATAAAGAGGGTTATCACCGACGAGTTAATAAGCAACTCGTCGGTGATAGTGTGATTCCCAAATTCCGGCAACAAATAACGCCATTATCGACGAAGGCTCTGTGTTCATTTTTCATTTCAAGTCTAATATAGTATAAACACTGATGTGGCTGATCGATATGACGTTGGCCACCTTTTTGAGATTTATATAGCTGTGAGAGTTCTTCTATTGCAGTGATAGTATTTTCGACTCGTCGGTCATAACAAACATACATGCACGTTTATATATACTAAAATACGTACATCATTAACATACTAAGGATGGTAATCATAATCATCTTCATCACTTGAGTCTGACTCGGTTTCATAGGTAACCTTTGGTAATATGTGTCGCTCCTCATCATCTGAATCATCGTCTACTTCATTTGGATTAACATCAAGAAGTTCTGCTCCAGTAATTCGAACCACACTCCCCGATCTCACATTATTAAGGTGAATCGTAGAGGATTCTGGAATGTCAAAAGCGTTCGGCTCTTGGTATGCAGTAACTTCTTCATCATCTGCGGTCTCACCAAGTGTGGCAGCACTATATATGTTTCTATGAGCAACATGATTAACCACCTTCCACGGGACTTTGTTCATAAGATCGTCAAGGTAGAACACTTGTTTTACTGATGTGGCAAGAACGAAAGGGTCTTCTTTATACCAGCTTGTAGCAGTATTCACCGAAAATATTCCGTACTGATCGGTCCTTGTGTTCTCCGGGCTAGTATCAAACCATCTACACTTGAACAAGTGCACTTTCATGCAGTTCCCATAAATTAGTTCAACAACTGAATGAAGGACACCGTAATAATCAACGCCATCCTGCCCACTATGGACCATCACCCCACAATTCTGTGTTTTCAGTCGGTCGTCTCTATTTTCACATATAAATTTTACGCCATTGACCTGACACATCGAGTAAACTTTTGAACCTCTCGGTTTCATCGCCAAGAACCTCAATTCGTTTAACCACTCTGGGTAACCATCATTTGCTACATGGTTCATCTGAAAAAAAATAAGAAACCACGTACACAAGAAATTATGAACATAGAAAAAGAAAACCACGTACACACATGCTATATAAGGATATAAAATATATATATATACACATATACCCTTACCCATTGACTAAAGTAGTTTGCAAACGTTCTGTTGTGGTAATCAACATCACCGGCAATAGCAGGGCAGTGAAGATGATAGTTTTTCCAATATTGAACTTCTGGACAGTTAATCAGTACCGACCAGTGGGCAATGGCTACCTCATTTCCATCTAACTTGTACGACTTTGGCAAGCTTCCATGTACTACCACGTCATTGGAGATGATAGAAAAGTTGAACTTGGGTTCATCTATCGGCATATGTTGTTGGGGGTCCTCCAGCGCTCCCAAATACAAGTTGGTGTACGTTACACACTCGTGCGCAAGATATGCTTCAGCGATACACCCTTCAGGTGCAGATTTATTCTTCACATAGTCCTTGTAGTCTCCCAATTGTCTACAAGTTAACAAGTGCATGTTATGATACTTAAAAAATAAGAATTTACATATAAAAACATAGGCAAACACAAATGTATGAATCATTTGTATCTTTCCATGGGATACATCCAAGTGTAGAGTACCGGACCGGTAAGCAACAATTGTTCGGGAAGATGAATCATCAGGTGAGGCATGATGTCTAAAAAAATTGGGAGAAATATCCTCTCAAGCTTGCACATGATAAAAATGATGTCATCTTGCATCTCCCTGAGGTCTGATTTTTTAACTTCTCTGGTGCATAACTTCTGAAAGAATCTTGACAAGGCCACCAACGGCTCCACCACCTCTTTGGGCAAGTACCCTCGAATGAAAATAAGGAAAAGCGTTGAAGCAGTACAAGGCAGTCATGATTCTTTAATCCGTACATCTTATTGTCCCGGAAGTTAACACACTTGCTTATATTTCCTGCATAGCCATAAGGATACCTGCATATATAGCCATAAGCAACAATTATATTTCTTGCATATAGCCATAAGTAATAATTATATTAATTTCCTGCATAGCCATAAGAATACCTGACATTACTCATCCACTCAAAAATTTCATGCTTCTGGTTCAGCTTGACGGTGTAAGGAGCTTGAGGCATTTTTTTCTTACCATTTCTTAACCACAAATATTTCCGCAGTCCCATAGCTTTCATATCAATGCGTGCTTTAAAGATGTCTTTTGTTTTCCCCTCCCAATTCAGAACTGTGCCCACCACACTTTCACACACATTCTTCTTTATGTGCATGACATCTAGGTAGTGTCTGATAGGCAACCTGGGCCAGTACGGGAGTTCCCAGAATATGCTCTTATGTGTCCAAAACTTATACATTTCGGGCTTGTCTGGAATTGATGACACTATCTCAGGATGATTGCTCAGCTGGCCAAAATCATATTCATTCAGCACTTCCAAAATTTCATCCCCTATCTATCGCCTGGGTGCCACACCCGTTTCCACAGTCTCATCAAAAGCGTCTTGATCCTGCCTAAATGGGTGATCATCTGTAAGCCAACAACGGTGACGCATCTGAACAATTTTACTGCAATGAGGACTGCAACAATCAACAGTCATGCACTCTGAACAAACCATGTAACCCCTGGTAACGTTGCCCGACAACATACCGCGGGCAGGAAAATCACTGATGGTGCCAACAAGCATGGCATGCATCTGGAACATCTCATTTTTGAACATATCGTAAGTGGGGTGGCCACACTCACTCAGGTACTTAAGCTCCTCAATCAAAGGCCTCAAATACACATCGAGACACTTTCCTGGATAACCCGGGCCTGGAATTAACAGAGTGAGCATACTGTATTCCTTCTTCATGCACATCCATGGTGGAAGGTTGTACGGTACCAAAATAACTGGCCATATACTGTATTGAAGACTCATGTTGCCAAAAGGGTTGAATCCGTCAGATGAGAGCCCTAGCCAAACATTTCGGACCTCTGCTGCAAAATGATCAAACTCCCTGACCATGTGCTTCCAAGCCTCTCCGTCGGCAGGGTGTATAAGGGTGTCATCGTCAGGCAAATTCCTCTCAGCCCACCATCTCATAGCTTCGGCCGTGAAAGCACACATGAACAACCGCTCCAGCCTATCAATCAGCGGGAAATATCGAAGTATCTTCACAGCTTTCTTGTTCCCTGCAGGAGTCAACTTATACCTTTGTGTAAAACATACCGGGCAGGCTTCAAGGTCTTCAAGATCTTTCCCCCAGAAGAGAATACAATCATATCTGCATGCATGGATTTTGATGTAGGAAAGCCCAAGATCTTTCAGGATATGTCGCACCTTATGATGAGTGGTAGGAAGGCGATGACTGGGTGGCAGTAGTGAAGCAGTCCACTTCAGCCAAGAATCAACAGCTTTGACAGTCATTTTGTTCTCCATTTTGAGCTGCATCACTCCCATGACACTTCCAAGAACAGTCTTACTACAACCATCGTACAACGAAGTCTGTTGCAATGCAATCAGGTTGTTGTACTTGTCTATACCGCTTGTGTTGACATGAGCTCCAGGTAATGGCTCGACTGGCTCAATATGGGGGAAACCCTCAACGACGGGAGGGACATTAATTTGGTGCTTGATCAGCAAATACACCGCTCTCATAAGGAAACATATCATTGATCAACATCGTTGTTGGATCATAGGATGGACTGGCCCTCTCAACAAATTGTCCATGATCATGCGGACCCGCTAACGATGTTTCACCGTGATAAATCCAACAAGTGTACTTATCCCAAAACCCGTATTTACTCAGGTGCTTCTGGACTTTATCAATGGGAAAACGAAATCGATCGCTGCGATACTTACATTCTTTACACGGGCAATAATGAAGTGTAGTGTCTCCACAATTAGCCTTCACAAAATTCACAAAACTCCTAATTCCATGGTGATATCTCACATCCCATCTTTCAAGGCTCATCCAACTCTTGTCCATCCTGAAAATTCTAACAGTACTATATATTTATGTATATACATTCACTACTAATTAATTAAAAAATCATCATTACATGCATGCATCTATATATATATATATATATATCATTAAACTAGCTACACTAATTTAATTAATTCTTCGTCTATATATATATCTCCCTAAACAAAAGTTGACCCATGCATATAAAAAAATATATATATACCAACAATTCCCAATTACAAATTTACATGTATATATATACATATATTAACAATTAATCACAAAATAAATTTATATACATATATATACACAAGCATATTTTCATCGAAATCATCTCAAATCAACTCAAAATCAACAGTCAATCACTCAAAATCAACAATATATATCAAACCATTAATCTCAACTCTAAATCAACACATATATCTAAATCAACACACATATACATCGATCCACATATATATACATACGTACCTAGCTATATAGCTTCACGAGCGAGTTTGGGACGCCTTTTGACAATACCCAACGATTTCAAAGCGTTTTCCTTCTTTCTCACCGGATTTTTGTAAAATGAATGAGCTGCTGCAGAGTAGATCTGATATAAGAGTTATTGAGAGCGTTTTCCTTCTTTCTCACCGGATTTTTGTAAAATGAATGAGCTGCTGTATAGTAGATCTGATATAAGAGTTATTGCCGACGATTCATTAAATCGTCGGCTATAGGGAGATTATATCGTCGGTATTCCAGCCAAAACATCGCTAGCAATACTACACATTATTTTCGGCGACGAGAAAGGTATTACCGACGACTCGTCGGCAATAATGTCATTGCCGACGATGAACAAAAAAAAATTTCGGCGATTTAAAATTTCGTTGGTAATGCCTATTATTGCCGACGATATATGATATCATCGGCTTTTGTTTTCCCATTTCGTGGGCAATAGGAAGAAATATGGTAGTGTGAGAATATCCCCATAATCGTTGTAAGCTTAGGGTGTCATGCACATGGGGGCTCATCGTCAACTTTGAATCCTGCAAAATAAACAAATTAAAAGTAGTATAATAGAACTACAAATAGTTTTCATCAACTTATCATAAGTGTTGCTCTAATCTGAAAACTTCAAGACATTAGCAAAAAGCAAAAATATCAAAGAAACTTGTAATATCAAAGTTTAATATGGCATATCTAGTCATAAGTATCAATATCTATACGTATTAATAGTTTCATATAGGCTCTTCAAGAGCTCTGATGAATTCATAACTTCGCGAAAAGTTAGAATTTGTTGCAATATTATGATCATAATTTGAAATCGATTTCATAGTCTAATGATACTACTCATTGAGGCAAGTTTGATTTAGTCACATTGACTATATAAATGAGTACGTATAAGATCTAGACTCTTATTCCAAGAGTGAGTTATAAACTCGTTTAATCATGGAGTTGTCATTCGAGAAATTTAAATCCTCTAAAGATTGTAAATAAATTGTTGTTTATGATGACAAAATGTTTGAGACTTTCTTATGTGCCTTATACTTGCACAATATAACCTCACAACCTGTCATAAGTCTCTCGTCAATATCGACACGGTACTATAGAAAAGTTGTCGTTTAAGGGAAAACATATATAAACTCATATCTCTACCAAAGAGAATGTGTTATAGTATTAAGGTCTAAGAATCCATCACATTTTGCGTAGTATTGGAATTGTCTTTTTTCAATTTGGCCAGTAATATTATTTGTCGACATTTAAAATGAAACGTGATTTGTACACAACCCTTGATGATCTTTCGCTAGCTAGCATAAGTGATATATCAATGATCATCAAATTTCGATCCCACACATTCGTATATACATGCACCAGCTTTAACGAGCTCATAATTATTGGATATCCGTGCCACACTCTAAGGCAATCATCTCTATAGAGAAATTAATTTCATATTGTGGATCGTTTACTTGACGTCTACTCAAGACGTGATAGGGCAGGTGAAATCTCCACTTTAGGAGAATATAGTTTGGACCAAGTGAAAATATTTCACAACTTCACATCGTTCCATTAGTTTATTCTATCCCTAACGGTGGGAAGATTATCATATTGACAATTCACAAAATATGCGTACAAAGATAACATGTTCCTTATAAGCATTGGTGGGTGGCGAGCCCAAGTCAAATACTTGGTCAAATTAATTGTCACTTATAATTTATGTATAATTGATTAAGACTTTTATCTAAATCAAATAAAGATAGTAGATAATATCACATACCAATTTCAAGTGACAAGTCGCAAAAGATATGCGTAAATAATGGTTGAAAAACCAAATCGCTAGTTAGCGAGCACTATGAGTTATACTCAAACAATGATATCATTCAACATTTTTGATAAACTTAAATATTGTAGTAGATTCAGTGAACTACTTGTTCATCTATACATCGGATGTAAAGAAATATACACCCATTTTGGCCAAAAATATGTTACATAGGTAACATGATATAAGCTCTTCCAGAGCTATAAATAAAGATCTATCCATCTTGGGATAAGAGTTACATTAGCTTTTGATCAATAATAATCTTTGAACATCAAAAGCCTTAATTTCTTGTTTTTATAACGGTGTACCCAAACTTCAGTTTTGGTGCGTACATATAGGCTTGACAAATAGATCCGATCTATTATGAACTCCAAGCCATATAAGCATTTTGAACTTCAAGCCAAAATGCACTCGAGTTTCGATTTTTAATATTTAGGACTACCGGTCCATATGAACAATCGTGATTAAAATAAATAAATTCATGTAATGCAATAAAAGAAACTGAATAAAATTAAGCAGTAAAAATAAACATGGGAACTTCTGGTCCTTTTATTGAAGAAAATAGACAGAGTTTCTGGTCTGCGTAATCCTCAAATATATGATAAATTTATATTATCCTCAAACGTATAGTTAGAAAGCTTCAGGTTTGGACTAATAAATTACATATTCGATAAAGAGAAATCCCAAACAAAATTGAGGAACTTCAAGTCCTTGTGGGATTGAGAAACATATGTTTCATAGCAAATTGTAAAAAAGTAAAGGGTCTTCTGGTCCTTGTAATAGGATTAATTGTGAGAACTTCAGGTCTCAATCTTTGGTTATTGTATAACCATTCATTCGAATCTTCGATTTCGATTTTATTATAAGAAAATAGTTTTGAAAATTGGTATTGAAAACTTCATATTTACAATAATTTTACACTTGAAACTTCAAGTTCGAGTAACCAATTTCAGTTTGAGGAACTTCAAGTCCTCTCTCGCATATAACATATATTTTCATGCCTATATTTTTATTGTAAAATGTTACATCCCTTTTATAGGAGGATGTGATAAACCTTTAATGAATACAAAAATGATGGAAGATGACCGTTACATCGGTTAAAAAGCCGTTATGGCAGTTACGTACTCAACATAATATGCAATTATGGCAGAAGTTACAACCATCACATTAGTAGTGCAATAAGTATGACTTATACCACTACTAATTGTAGCATAACTGAATCCCCTCGGGTCTAAAATATTTTTCAATGTTAATTAGGAACTTCAGGTACCTAAATCCTCCATAAGCTTCACAATCTAGCAATGATTTGATCCATCTATTTTGTAGTGAAGCAAAAAAATCTAACCCGTAATCTTATGATATACCATATGTATTATCAAAGTTGATGACTTACATATTCGGCAAAAAAATGTTAACAATTTCATCATATGCAATTTAAGCATATTGATGACATCGATCGAGGAATCATTTGTACTTGAAACTTCAAGTTTAAGAACTCAAAACTAGAACTCCGGGTTCTTATATTTTTGGTAATATGAACTATGGTTCAAATACCTATTATACTTATTTGCGTTTCAAGGTGCATCCCAGCATCAAAGGCCCATGACATGAATTCTTCCCAAAAATGTCAAGGGCGACAAAATCTATTTTGTCAAGTTTGCCATCTTTTCTTGTAGAAAAGAGAAAATATTAAGATCTCACTATTGAAACTTCAAGTTCGAATAAAGTGAACAATGGATCACATGCACAAAACTTCAGGTTTATGCCATGTTATTAGAACTTCGGGTCTAATATTATTTTTAAACTTCAGGTTCATAATCTCAAAACTTCAGACTCGAATATTATAAGTGAAACTTCAGGCTCACTAATATAAACAATGGTAAACAAAAATATGTAAATTACAAGCAGATTAGATTACTCATCGATCATGAATGTTAGTAAAAATAAAATATCTCCTCATCACCTAAAACAAACGAACTCATATATCAAAGTATTGGTCAAAGCAAATATCGATGTTGCATAAAAAACTCTTTGATCATCATCGAGTTAGAAAATATAGAGCAAAAATACTAATAACATATTATAAACTGGGGAGAGGAGAGATAGAGAGAAAATAGAATACAGAGAGATGGGGAGGAGAAAATGGAGAGTCTTCTCTTATTCATCTCAATAGCCTCTTTATATAGAGGCATGATTTACATGATAGGTACACAACTATTAAATATTTACATAGACATCTACATAAATATAATATTTACAACAATAATAATATTTTTAAGAATATTATGTAGTGGATCATCCTTGGAATCGTGAACGGTTTTCCATTATTCGTTCACTCAATTATAAAGTGAAGCCTTTTGTTTTGATTGATGTGTATAATTTGAGTAGAAAAACGTACTATATGTAATTAAGGCCGGAAATGATCACCATGCCACCTGATCGATCAGTTATATATGTAGTGAAAGATAAATTCTTTGAATGATTCAAATGCAAGGCTGGATATAGTAGCTATGTTTACGCAACAGGTTGGATTTGGTTAATAGTTTTTAAAGTCTTCGGAAGAGAGAGTACATCTTAGCACTAGTTCCCTTTGTTTTTGTTTCTCTTCTTTTTTGGGACAATCTTTGCACGTAGAGTTGTCACCGCACAAATCAGGTCAGGGGTTTTCCTTAGATTTCTCGTTTTTATATAAAAGAAGTACTGAAATTGTTGACCATTGGGTCCATTTGATGCTGTAGCCCCCTCCCCTCCTCTCCTCCATGCACAGCAGCGTGGGACGTCCTGGAGTTGATCTCATGGGACGTCCTGAGGCAGAGTATGATCATCATAATCAGGCGAATTCAAATTCGAACGAAGCATCTCATCAAGCACATGATGATGATGATGAGCAACAAACCCCGCAGCCTGAGCACCAAACTCCGCCTCCAAACCCCACTCGTTGCCAGACCTATGTTTTAGGACGTCCATCCCGGCTACAAAATGATGAGCATCAACAAGAACAAGATCAATACCAGCATGCAGACCACATTTCACAGCGAAGCTCCTCCTCTGATGCCCCGTTAATGCAAGAATTCCATGGAATTAGAAGTCATGAACAACCGCGGCAGCCACCACCACATCACCACCATGTGCATTACTACTTGCCACCCCCGAACCCGCATCATAATACCAGCATTATGGCAGTGCATAATTGTCATAACCACTATGACCACATGGTCATGCACACCAGTTACATGCAATGCCTCCAGGTCTTAGGCCACAACCGGGGTCATATTATTCTCCTCCTCCTCATCCTCCTACACCCTCTCTCTATCAATCTCAACTTATGAACAACTTTAGTGCACCGCAACATCTGCATCATTTCCAACCTAATAACACCTATGGACAACTAGTAACGTACCCTCCTCCGGCTGCTTACAATTATCCTGCTAGTGCTAGAAACCCCGAGCCGTATGTAAATTATAACAATGTAGCAGCAACTGGAATACCCATGTTGCAAAGTGTACAACTCGTACCGATGTTGAAGGCTCAGGGCGGGGACAAAACTAATTGGAAAACAGGGCTATTTGAATGTTTTCTTAACCCCTCAAATGGTAATTAATGTGTATCACTGGACTAAATTGCCTATATATATATATGCAGAAAAATTATTAATTCATGATTGTTTCGTTCTATATTTCAGCTATCATGACGGTGTTATGCCCATGTTGGACATCCGGGTCAGATTGCAGAGATTGTCGATAACGGCCAGACCAGTAAGTTCTTACCATGCACAAAGCAAAATCATCTTCATCGCTTAAGTATAGTAGTTACAATGTAGTAGCTTGAGATTGATCTAACCTATGGCTGGTGTTTTTCTGGTGTGCATGCTTACACACAGCTTGTAGTTGCAATGCAATTATCTACATAATGATCGGATGCTTCATCCTCCTGCCGTGCATATTGTCAAGCACATATGGAAGAAAACTGAGGAACAAGCTCAACCTACCCGAGAGCCCCGCTCCTGACTGCCTCGTTCACCTCTTGTGCGAGTGGTGTGCTCTCTGCCAAGAACATAGGGAGCTCAAACTCAGAGACCTCGACCCTTCTTTAGGTTGGGTAGGAAACATGGAACAACTACAGAGAGCGCTGCAGAAGAGGCAAGGTACAATGGTTGCTCCACCAATGCCGCAAAGAATTCGGGATATTGAAGAAGGCAGGTTTTGTAATACGGCTTCTGCTCATATCAGCATTGAACATCCAACTTGGTATTTGGTCTGTATGCTGAATGTTATGGGATGTGAATACATAGAATCTGGTATTTGAACATCCAACTTGGTATTTTTTGTTACAGATAACATTAGGAGGGGTAGGGAAGATGAATAGAAAAAATGTATATCTATATCGATGGATGTGAATACATAGAATCTGGTATACTTTCAGTTTACCTCCTATTGCAGGTAGGAATATGAAGAGAGTACTTTTAGTTATAGCTCCCAATCCTAAATTCAGCCCCCCAAAAAAGATGCAAAACTGTACCTGACTTTAAACATGAACACATCAAACAACTTATACTGACACATTACATACGTATACTACAATAAAGGGGAAACACCCCGCTTCTTCTGTCTTGATAATTTCCATCCGTACCATAGGTACAACCAGAAAACTTACTTTTGACGAAGGTTGTTCTTTGTTTTTCAGAAATATATACCTGTGATCCAAAACGCACTCAGATGTTGATTGTGGCTTCCCACAGTCTAAGCTGTCCCTTTCGATCACCACTGCATATCTTTTTCCTTTCAAGGTCCGTAGCAACACATCGTACCTAGATAGCAAAAGTGATGGAAAAAGAATTATTAACCTCCAATCAATTATGTTAAAAAATACCTGATTATAAAGTAACAGACTATTATGTTCAGAATGCATGAGACGGACAAAAAAGCATATTTGCTTCAAAGAACAAGATGGACACAGTGCAGCAAGGAGCTGATGATATTTCCGTACCACAGCAGCTGTTCTTTGTGGTGTTCGGTATAGTTGCCATCCAGCCATTTTTGAGCCAGTGCCAGAGAGGCTGCCGAGTTTCTCTTGAGGCCGATGAAAAAGAGACATGGAATTATCAGCTGCTCCAATTCCTAACCAATGTTCTGCTGCATTGATGGACAATATTGCAGCATTGTGAACAGTAACATTTTTCACGCATCTTATACCTCCTGCATACAAGTAAAAATTAGTTGCTCTGAGAATAATAGATTGAATCTTGCATACAAGTAACAATTAGTTTGTACTAGGGATAATAGATAGTATTTATTATCAGTTGAATCAGATGCCCAAACAGACTGCACCAAAAGATAGTTAATGTAAAAAAATAAGAGATATAGAATCGAGATATTGATAATATACCTTCCACATTTTCCCAAAACCGAATTAGCCCATCAGTTGAACCTGGAGCCAGAAATCAGTTATGACAGGTATAATAATTCATATTATGGGATAAACAGTATATACAAATTTAGGATAAACACCTGTGATTATTCCTCTGTCAAGTGTGGAGTATTCAACAGATAATACTGGGCCAGCATGGCATGCAAGAACAGCATCACATGATCCTCGGGAAATGGACCACATTCTTGCAGTCCAATCATCACTACCAGTAACCACTGTGTCCCCCACCATTCTAATTGACCTGCAAGAATAGCATATAACATTTTGCTCACTTGTACAGATATAGAAGAATAATAGGAGGAAAAAAAAAGGGGTATGCTCCTTTAGCTCACCGGATCCATTTTGTGTGTCCTAGAAGCTTGTGCATCTGCCTACCGGCACGAATGTCCCAGATGTTAGCAATGCTGATCAAACAAGAAGTCTGTGGATTAATTTCAGGGAAGTACAACAATATATTCTATACCGATACTAAAACCAATGGATCACTTTGAGTTACAGTGTACATACGCATCTCTACCACCAGCAGCCAGGATTCCTGTGGAGTCATCATATTCCATGCATAGGACTGCACTAGAGCAACGACCAACAGTTGCCACACAAGTATCAGTTCTAACATCCCACATTTTAACAGTACCATCATGAGCAGCAGTAAGGACACGTTCCCCTGACAGCATGCGAGCACAGCTAATCTACAAGGACCAACAATAAACTATATTTTCATATATACTCCAATGACAAAGTAATATTGATGGAAATAATGGTCGTTTTCTTGTGGCCGATATCCCTACACATATACTCTGAACCTTCCATCACATATAGTAATAACTATGGTCACAGACAATATCTGTTAGGAATATAAGGATAACTCTTGAGTGCGCATGGTAAATGTAAGATTACATCTATTTGACCAGTCATGTTTTATTCTTCAAAAACTTAATTGGTACATATTCCAGATGAAATCTCGCTTATGTGATATGTTGTCTACTCCAATATGTTGACATGATACATTATGTTGTGCTTTCCTTTTCGGCTAAGGACGGAATTTTAACTATGACTTAATTGACATACGTAATCTGTTAACTACTCTTAATATATATTATCTGCTCTGCGTAAATCAATTTAGTATTACACAAAGTAAAGAGGTAAGCTAACCTGGGCTTCATGTCCTTTTAACTCTTCTAGAAGCTGAGTAGTCTGTTTATCCCATACTAAAACAGATTGATCATCTGATCCAGATACCACCTTTCCACGATCCGAACTTATTGCACGGACAGTTCTAAAAATAAGGCCAAAACCAAAAGAACATGAGGAAGGATAAAGAGCTAACTATAATTGGCCATCACAGATACAGTCACAGGAAGTTAAAAAAAACTGTAAGATAGCACCCTATGTTGGTCTGAACATGAAAATAAAACAAGACAATAACAATAGCAATGATAATAAAAAAAGTAGAAAGAAAATGAACCTTGTGTGTCCTTTCATAGTGGCCCGAAGTTCATTTCCACGGGAACTAGGATCCCAGATCTTAACCTGAAAGGTTGCTGAAGGAATTAATACTACTCCTTTATAGGACACTCTTGTGCAATGGAACTGTATAAAAAAGTGAGTAAATATGGAGCTCACCGTGCAGTCTGTACTTCCACTAATGAAGAGACCTGCATCTTCACGGTCACCCACAAGATCCCAAACTTCCCGTCTTGTTACACAATGTAGAGCACTGATAGGGCCAGTATGACCTCTAAGTACTCGAACATTGGTCTGCGTTTTCTTCTGTCCAGCTGCTGATAGATCTCGCTTACGAGATGTCCCATTTTCATTTGCAGCTTAATGACAGCAAAAAATGGTGATCTAAATGCAGATAACTGAGATTCAGAAGTATAATGGAAACAACTTATCAATTGAAATACCTGAAGCGGCACTATCAGAAGTCCATTTGCGAACTCGACTGAAAGAGTTGGATCTGGATGAATTATCCCTGCTGAACATGCTCTGAACCCAGCTCCTCCCAACTCCAGAGGCCTCAGCAGGTTGCTGACTCTCAACCGTGGAATCTTTTGAACCTGGAGATGCTAATCCGTAAGACATGGACTGGGCCTTGAAAGAAGTGATACCCCAGTAACCAATTCGTAGTTGTTGAACATGAGACAATAATCCCCTCAACTTTATCTGAAAACCAAGGAAATTAAGGGACATGGTCAGCAATGCACTGGTAAACACAGGAATACTTCAGTTTCATGTTAAAAGTGGAAAGAGATAAAAGGAGAGGGCAGTAGACCCAAAATGAGGATACTACCGTAATTTGAGTGAAACCAAAAACAATGACTTACAAATTGTGTGTATCCAATGTTGTTCTTCTCAGCTATTGTTTCAATCATGTACCACGCATCAAGATCAGGAAGTCCCAAGCCGGCCTTCATGATGACATAAACCACATATAATCAGAACACTAAAAGCATAGCAAGAGTTTGCCAACAAAAGTTTAAACAGAGAAGAAATACAAACCATGTGTAATTCCACCAAAGATAGCTGATCGGTAACCAAAGAGGCATAGTTGGCTGACCTGAAGTGACAACAGTACCCAAACATTACTTCGCAAGAAATAACATATTACCTGACGCCATAACATTTGACAGAGATAGGGATTCGGAATAAAGCAGAACTGAGTAGTCTTTACTAAAGAAGAAAGATAATAGTGAAATTCATACTTGTTTGAAGATCGTTCCATCAGACAGTCAAAGTAGCCTTCCCAAAACCTGCAATGATAAAAATAAAAAGAAAGAGAATAAATGATCATTTTATTCCTTATATGGTGGTCATGGTGGTGGTGGTGCAGGGCAAAATGTAAATGTAAAGACTTATCACACATTCACCTGTTCAATACATAAATATACCCTTTTGTTCAATCTTGAGTATGAAAAACTGATTATGAGACAATAATGAACTACTTCTGACATGAATAAGTAAAGACCATTGGAATTAGCAGTTGCAAGAGGCCAGAGGAATTGACTTGTAACCACATACCGTAATTCCTCCCAGATGGACAGAGAAATAAGATGACGCTGAACATAATCTGAAACATTATTTCCATCCTTCTTAAACATTTCGGCAGACACTTCAAGTGCATCTCTAATGGTCGCCCAATCATTCCTGGACGTTGCACGACTGATAGCTGTTTTCAGCTGAGATTAAACATAAATTAGTGTTCAAATGAGACATGACAGATCAAACGAATACAGTTTATACCGAGAACTGGGCATGTTATCTCTGGAAATACAAATTGGTGTAAAAAGAACTGATGAACCCAGTGAACATCACTTAATTAAAACTTTGCCTTCTGATTTTACGAATACTCTCTGTAATAAAGTAAGGAGATTGCATTTGTACCAATTCCTTCACAGCAATAAACTGTTCTTCGGTCAACTGACAGTGCCATCCCTAAGAGCACATAAAACTTTTATTAGTATGTGTTAATACTGCATGGAGGGAGTAGAAATCCATGAATGCTTTCAAACACAGCAACGCACCGAATTTATGTGCTCCCTTATACATTCAACAAACCCACTTCCACCAATTCCTTCTGCATCAGATTCGATTAAAGCTGCAAATACAATATATTAACAATAAGCTCCATAGAAATCTCAAACAATATATATCTCAAGGACTAGATGTCAAAAGTTTGCCAACTCATAAAACATGTGAATACTCGAAGAGACTTACCAAGGATTGTTCCATATTCAAATGACGAAAGTGGATCATCAGTAGGTCCCAATTTCAAAAGACGCAGCCACAAACCCTGCTCATCAAACATAGTTACATTATCACATACGAACAAATGCAAATGTCATGTAGGACCTCTATTAGCGTTCAAACGATAGCCAAGCAATATCAGGAGCACCCATCCTATATTCCTAATGTTCTTTTTCTTATGATTTGAAATTAATTAAAAAATCAAAGAAAATTTACATTTTCTAAGACTTTCTTACTAAAATCAATGAATAGTCACTGCATAGATCACAGTATGTAGTACCACATTTGAACACTTGATGGGGCATATATATATGAGAAAAAATAAAAACTGTACCTGCAGCTTCACTTTTATGTCCAAAACCATACAGTCCCTTTCCGCCTGAATGACCAATATTATATTAGTTAAAGAAAGCTTTAAAAGGTAAAGTAAACCTACTAGACATCGCGTTGATGGAGTATAGTACTTACAGCTCGCTCCAATGGAGTTAAAGTTTCTGATTTGGGGTCTTTACCCAGAAGGGCAGAAGGTAAGCTGAGAGAAAATCAAGGCAAATTAGAGAACGCCTTACGATGTATTTCAATTACCCTGCAACTCTGTAAAGCAATTATGTTTATCATATTCTATTTCCAATGGCCAACTCTTTTGGTCCCTTTCGCAGTCAAGAATCTCAAGATGAATGTAAGTGGTTCCCAATGTCTACTTACTTCAGTATGACTAAAGTTGTCTAAAGAGGACAAGGGGATAATGTATATGTATATGTACCTAGCAGATAAACCACTTGCTGCAGCAAGGATTTGCTTCCTCTTTTCTTCTTCCTCTTCGGTCATAATGTTCGAGGGAAACCTGTCATGTGTGTATCTGGCACCTGATCCTAAGAATTCAGAGAAAGGGAGACCAAAGTAAACACCATTGAAAGCTTAAAATAGTACATAAACCATCTGGATTACCCAGAAACTTAGCTTAACAATAATAACAAACATACCTGATGTTCCTACATCTGTGTCCGCAATTGTAATAATCTCAGGCTCAACTGCATTTGAAGGAAGAATTGAGATAGGATTTTGGCCCCTTCCCAGTGCATCTTGTAACTTGTCAAGCAGATTATTGTTGTTTTCTTCAGAACCCAAACCTCTTTCTAGATAATCCATGAAACCATGTGACTCCAAAAACTGTGTCAACTGATAATAGAAACAACGAAATGAGTAAACCCTAGCAGTGGTAGCACATGCTTTCAAACATTAACAACACAAAATTGCAATCACAAACACAAGAATGGTGGTAAAAGAAGTTACTATAATCACAAGTAAAGTTATTATAGTAACCCTTATTAGGCAAATAACAGAAGATGAAAGGGGTACCATGGGTTCTGGGGGTTGCTGAGTTGATCGAGAGCGCATCTTCAAAAATGCTTGAACATTGAAGACGTGCGTAGCAGATAGTTCCTTCAGGGAAGAAACAGTTTAAACAAATAAATTTAAAGGAATCAACAAGTACAAATGATTAACAAAAATCAAATGTGATGCCAGAAATAAGATAGAAAGATCCATACTATGAAGTTTCGATAGCCACTTAGAAGCGATGCAAAGAACTTTAAGAACACTAACCTGTAGAACAAATTAAATGCAAGGAATAAGAACCAAGGCATAAAGTTGCAAACAAGACATTGACATTGTAGGAAAGAGAAGCAATGTCCAATTGCAAACGAGACATATCTAAGCAAACAGAAGCTTATCTAGTTGATATTCCATATTGAGCACAGAAGACTCAAATGACTAATATACTTGGAGCATACTCTTATTGCTATGAAAAATGGAGATAATAATTAAAAGAAATTTCCCCAACCATGTAGACATTCTGATTTAACTCACTTGGCACCTAAGCAAGCATACCTAAGTTGAAGGTCATGATCCTCTCCCCAAGGTTTGTTGCCAAGTTTAGGATATTGCTCCGATGAACTGCATAAACCATCCTTCATCATATCTATCCCCACAACGTTGGGGTACAATAGATGTAATATTTCCTCACGCAAACAGCTTAGTTCTGGCTCAGGAATAGAAGGTATATCTTCTGTTGTTGTGATGCGATTGTACTCAAGGTCCACAACAACTACCTAGAACCACGGCAAAGGACAACAAAGCAAACAATACACCCATTTATTTTCTTCTGTAAGAATTTATTAGTTCTGCAATTTTTAAAAACCACGACAGGGGTTCATATAGCTGTAATGTGGAACTCAAAATTACATATGATACCATGGTGGTACTTTCCCACATGCCACATACAAATAGAATACTGAGTACAATAGATACTGCCAGAAACCTATTGTTCATCCTGAATATGCCAAAACAAAAGTGAGAATATGAAAAAGAACTTACACCATCCATTGCCAGATTAGATGTATCAACACCTGAGTGAAGTCCCATCATATACGGCGTGGGGGCATCAATATAGTCTACTCCACTGAAAAAGAGTAATGGAATGTAGACTTGCTTCCCACATGACAAAAAAATGCACAGATTAGACTAGAGTCAAACAGAATAACTATTAAAAGAAAATACCACAGAATTAGCTACTCCATTCAAACAATTTAAAGTATAAAGCAAGTTCACTGTTACGTTAGTAATTTCATATTATATATAAGTCAAAAAGCTTGGGACCATTACATAGAGTCAATCCTTCTGCTACCACTCCCTGTGGCCAATTCTCCAAAAATAGAGACATAAACACACACTTTCTTGATAAGAATTTCAACTTCTTCTTTTTTTTTGACATGAAGAGAAGTAAATATGAGGTCTATCAAACACTAACCATCTGTTCAAATGTTAATGAAAAAAAAATCATAAAATAAAAAACAGCACCAGCAAAGCCCAGAACAATCCTAACTAAACGTTATATTTTATGCAACTGGCTAAGAATGAAGCTTACCTGCCAACGAAATGGATAAATTAAATAGCAAATAGCTTCTGATGCAAGGGTCAAAAGTGAATATCTGCCAAAAATAGGACAAATGGTTAACTAAAGGATGTGGAGTTGTACAACATTAAATGATCTTTAAGTCCTTAAAATTCATACTTGTGCGACCGGATCAAAATCCTCCTTTCAAGCAGTACAGCTGTGAAAAATTTAATTAAATTGTCGACGTCTAGACACTGTGCCAATGGCTGAAACGATATCTGCATTAACGAGACAATGTACATGACAACCAAGTTGACATTAAACAGCTGAAAAAAAGAGCATTTACAACCATAAAATTGTAGAAGCAGACAACTGAGAAAGCATGAAGAAACATAGAGGCTTTACATCAACATGAGGGAGTCCATCCTTTGGTGGAGCCTCTACAGAAAGCAGACAACTGTCGATAGCAAACAAAACTCGATCCTTCCCAGGAGTAGGCAGAGGTACATTGGATACCATAGACGCAATAATATCCCACAACGGTTTGCTGTAAATGTCGCAGATAAATGTAATGCAGCGGAAGCACTCAAAAGACTGGACAAAATTCACTAGCAAGAGACTCTTACCTGCTTCCGCTAGACGAAAAACAAAGTGTATACAATTCCTCTAGTGCAGTCTTAAGTAAACGGAGACTAGGCGACCGCGAAACTAGACAGATACATTTGTCAGCATACGAGTTCGCAGGTATACAATAAGCTTCAGCAATATCCTCACTAACCGGATCACGGAAAGCAATGCAACTAACATAGATTTTCGAGCCGTCTCCCTCTGCACCAAATGAATGAAGCGCAATTACAAACAGAGCTGAGGCCTAGCAGCAATATTCGACGAAAACTCTAATCTAATGGCTCAAATTTCACATGATGCTGACAAGGTTCTACTCCGACTTAAAAAACTACAAGAAATGTGAGCTTGAGGCGTACCTGTTAGAACAATGGGATAGCTCCGTGGAAACGTCGAAGCATCACCGGCGTCGTAGCCTGAAGAGTAGAAACAAACGCCAGCTGGCAACACACACTGAAAAACCACAAGAGCGCATAAGCAGAGCTGAAATTGAAGAAAGAAAGAAGCCGATTCCGGCAGAGCAACAAAGGAGCAGAACGGCGTCGTTTTAGATACTTACGGTGGGGAGCTGAGGCGGCGGAGGAGGATAGAGAGTGTGGTTAGCGGGAGGGTACTGGTCGAGCAACGACGGCAGGTACATTTCTCCGAAGCCGTGGAAACCCCTGGCGCCGTCGACGGTTCGAATCTCCGGTCCGAGACCGCAGACGACGAAGTACTCGAAGATCTGCGCCATTGCTGCTGGTCAAAGATTCTCTCTCTCTCTCTCTCTCTCTCTCTCTCTCTCTCTCTCTATATATATATATATATATATCTGTATTGGAATTTGGAGAGAGGATGCTAAGATCTGGTTCGGTTTATGGAATTGTGTTCGAGGGAAAATAACTCGGTGTTGAAATCGTTTTGATTCATAGTCAAAATAATTGTGCTTTACCAGGAAGAGGCCGAGTAGATTTTCTGATCGTCATTTCAACTGTAAAGTCTGAAAATTTTATGATAATGCCATTCGGGTCGGGTCGACGAGTGGTGACCGAGTCTGTAATAAGTTGGGCTGTGTTTACGAGCTTCCCAAGTCCATTGATGTCACAAAACTTGCATGCCCAGTTGGTCTATGTACGCATGAACGCCATCTCCACAGTTCTGTGGGATTATATTTGGTGTTAGGCTATAATTTAACTTTTTAAATATATTATTTTAATAAATAATAAGGTTATATTTTGTGTCGTCTTTAATTCGTAAGGATTGTAATTTTAATTTTTATATTATTTTATTAATTTAAATTTTTAAACTTATATATATAAATATTTTAATAAATAATAAGGTTATATTTTGTGTCGCCTTTAATAAATATTTTTAAACCTATAGAGGAATAGTATAGAAATAACTCAAATAAGGGTGTATTTATTGAAGAAGAAAAATTACTTTTATATTTTATTAGATTTAATTTAGGGGTAAATTATGTATAAGGTCAGTTACGTAAGATTAGTTACGTATAAGGTCACCTTACTTTTCTTTCATAATTAAGACCATTTGATAAAATAAAAAACCTTGAAGTTTGATTAATTTACGATGAATGCCATTTCTCTTTTCCCTTTTCTGCTTCACACCAAATCAGAAGGAAAGCAAAATTCAAACCTTGCCCAAGCCCTAGCAGAGCTCCATTCTCCTCCTCCGGCGAGACTGTTGAGCCGAAGAGTAGCTTGTTCAAGACTCTCGAGCGCGGACATGAAAGCTCCGCTGCGTGTGGTGGAGGACGACGTCGTTGCTGACGCCGCGATGATGAGCAGCGGCGGCGTGAAGAGCGGGTGGTTGTCGCGGCTGTTGAGCTCGTGCTCCGACGACGTGAAGGCCGTGTTCACTGCTGTCACTGTCAGCGTGTCTTCTTTGAAGTACTTTGTTTTCCTGTTATCATCGGATTGGTTACGTGTCAGTCTCAGTCTGTATAAGTGTTTTGGGTTTGTGTTTGATTTTTGTTTTGGGAAGTTGTGATTGTCAATGGAGCTCGTCGTGAACTGGATTAGGGAGTTAGATATGCTTCTTTGAAGCTTGCTGGTGTAGCTTATTCTATGTGATTTGACTAATTGGTGTGCTCTGTTCAAGAATTGTTGGGTGTTTGAGTATTGGTCTATGTTTTGGTTTGACCAGAGGAACAAGTCAATTTTGAGATTAGTGGTTTATTTAGCAGGTGAGAATTACTTCTTCAAGAGATGATGAGATTTCTGTCCATTTTCGAGTTTGTGTAGTTGAACTCAGTTGGATTAGTTTTCAAGAAGTAATGGATGTTGGTCTTGTAGTTGATTCTCTGACTGTTAGAATTGGCTTAGTCCATTGATATTGTTGTGGTTCTGTATATGTCTTCTTCTTTTTTTTGCGGTTAGAAGGTGATCACGGTAGTCTTTTTTTCAGATGGATGATGGTGGGCATCGTGAAAATGGAAGATTGTTGTGTTTTGGTTGTTACGTACGTAGTAGTGTCTATAATAATCTGTGGTAGTACATATGTTACTCTGTAGTAGTATGTACAGACTGTAGTGTGCTCTGTAGTAGTTTGCAGTATTGTATGTGAGTAATATGTAGTCTGCTCTGTAGTAGTACTGTTAGAGTAGTTTGTTGTTTGCTCTGAACTAGTTTGTACTTCTGTCTGTGAGTAGTGTGTAGACCTGTTGTGTGTAGTGTGTAGTGCTGTCCTGAGTAGTTTGTTGTTTGCTCTGAACTAGTTTGTATTGTTGTCCTGAGTAGTGTGCACTGCTGTCTGTGAGTAGTGTGTAGACATGTTGTGTGTAGTGTGTAGTGCTGTCATGAGTAGTTTGTTGTTTGCTCTGAACTAGTTTGTACTGTTGTCCTGAGTAGTGTGCACTGCTGTCTGTGAGTAATGTGTAGACCTGTTGTGTGTAGTGTGTAGTGCTGTCCTGAGTAGTTTGTTGTTTGCTCTGAACTAGTTTGTACTGTTGTCCTGAGTAGTGTGCACTGTTGTCTGTGAGTAGTATGTAGACCTGTTGTGTGTAGTGTGTAGTGCTGTCATGAGTAGTTTGTTGTTTGCTCTGAACTAGTTTGTACTGCTGTCCTGAGTAGTGTGCACTGCTGTCTGTGAGTAGTGCGTAGACCTGTTGTGTGTAGTGTGTAGTGCTGTCTGTGAGTAGTGTGTACTGTTGTCTGTGAGTAGTATATAGAATTTATGTAAGTGGTATGTAGTGTTTTGATGGTCTGTCTTATTGTTTTGCAGAAATTGCACAAATGGAGGACCTTAAAAAAATTCAAGGTCCAAATAAAATCGTCATTGAGAGGCTTCTGCAATATCATGGGTGAACTTCATAAAAAATTGCCTCCAAAAACAGTGAAGACGTTGCAAAAAACACCATTTGGCAGTTTCATGAAAAGCACTACAACAATTTGTTGAATGTGCTATTGTAGATTTTAGAAAATACTACTCTAGTTGTTGGATAGTACTACTCTACTGGGACTTATGCATTCTAACTAAAACTTTGTTGAAGGTACTACTGTAGTTTTCAGAAAGTACTACTCTAGTTGTTGGATAGTACTACTCTACTGGAACTTATGGGACTTTATGCATTCTAACTAAATTTTGTTGAAAGTACTACTGTAGTTTTCAGAAAGTACTACTCTAGTTGTTAGATAATACTACTTTACTGGAACTTTATGCATAAAAAATATGGATAAAAAAGTGACCTTAATTAGGATAAAAAATATAAAATGACCTGAAAAGTTAATATAAAGAGACAAAATTTGAAAGACAGAAAATATGGATAAAAAATGACCTTAATTAAGATAAAAATATAAATGATCTTCAAAATAAATATAAAAGGGCAAAATTGGAAAGACAGAAAATATGAATTAAAGAAAGTGACCTTAATTATGATAAAAAGTTTAAATAACCTTATGTGTAAAGTAGGGTCTCTAAATGACCTTATGTGTAATTGTCTATTAATTTAGTCGCTGGAAAGTGTTTAGAATATTACCGTCAACAATTACATTGTATTTACTATATTCATTCATTTAACAAATAAATTATTATTAATATTTTAAAATATTATATTTTTGTATTTATTTACTATATTACCGTTGCATATATTATATTTACTGAAATTTAAAAAAATATATTTCTAATGTTTTTAAAGTATTACACATGTTAAATTTATTATATTGATTATATTTTTTTACAAAAATATTGTGATTATTATTGGAGATAAGAAATTAAAATAAATTGATTAATTAAATGATGTAACCATAACGTTTAAATTGACATTAACATTAATTAAAATTAAAATTAGTTATTAGGTACATCAATTTTTTAGTATTTAAGTATAATTGTAGTCCCCACAAAAATATAACTCAGTGCACCAAGGGCCATATATAGCCCAACATTTGGCCTGATCGGACTACTTTTAGCATTTTTTGTATAGCCCAACCTTGAATTAGAGACGAGTTTACGCTGATTTTATAGCTATATCAAGCCCTTGGCCCTGGGCTGAAGATGCCCTAAGGCTATCTCCAGTCCTGAGAGTTATATTTAGTATTGGGCTATAATTTAGCCCCTCAAATATATTATTTAAATAAATAGTAAAGATTATATTTTGTGCGTCTTCAACCCGTAAGGGTTATAATTTTAATTTATATATTATTTTATTAATTCAAATTTTTAAACTTATCAATATTCTAATTAAATCTTACGAGCGCATGCAAATTATTATTGGTGTATTATTAAAAATGTATCATTTTGTTTATTCACACAATATATGATTCTACTTCTGTCAATTATAAGTTTCTGAATCCTGTAATAAAGTCTACCTTAGCCATAATTAAAGAAATGTTTACCTATTGGTCTCGTAGGGTTATATATTTTAATTGATTCGGCCGTAAAAGAATGAAGATTCATTTGTTGTTACAAATGGTGCAACACCACGATCATTTGTTAATATAGCCAAAATCAAGTTGTAGTAACCCAATTTTTGGATGAGAAAGCCAAATTCAAATATTACATTTCTTGAAATATATTGGATTCGGCTCCTCTAAAGTAAATTAGTGTGAAGTTTCGTGCAGTTTGTAGAATCCCATCCACCCACATATTTGAATGGATCAGAATATGCCACATCAATAAAATCAGATTTTACAGGTCTACAGTTATAACGCCATTATCAATTATCTCTATCATCTGCGTTCTTCTTCTGTGTTTCTCGGGTCTCGAACGCAACTTTCAACCGACGATCTCAACTTGATGTTTTCTAGTATCAAATCAATCCCAGTAACTTTTTGATTGTATATTCTCACAAGGGGTATTGCCCATTTAAGCCGTGGTGCCAAATGGGAAGTGCTTTCAGAGGGTATGAATCTCATCGTTCGCAGAATTGATTGAAACATCGATCGAACAATAATCTTTGAATTTTGGACTGGGCAACAGTCAAAAAACCCATTATAGTTCCTCATTCAAAACATGAATCATGGGTTTGAGTCGTGTGGGTACTGGATATATACGTGTTAATTATTACCTCCCAAATCAGATTACTCTTCATGTTTAGTGTGTTGAGTTGGTTTGATCTTGGGACGACATGAAGCAGTGATCATGATTTTTATCCCAATAAACTAAACACGAAATCAGGCAATTGAAAATATAGGAGGGAAGCAGAGATCGAGGAGTGATCATTCGAAGATGGGAGAAAAATTCGCGACAATTGGAAGTTGCCATCTACCAGCTGCAGGGAACTTCATACTAATCTACTGTAGAGGACCCGAATCCAAATATATTTGTTTTTGACCAATACAAACTCAAAAAGAGTACCAATTAAATTACTAAGATCACCCAAAGTACATGTCTTCCAACGTTCTTTAGTCCCTTGCAGCCATGAACAAAGCACTCATCCATATTAGAACTTCCGCACCTATTTAGGATTTTTTATTGGGTGAGGAATTCCTATTTCAGGAATTTTTGTCACTATTCATCAAATATGATGTTTCATTCATGTTTTTTACGCAGCAGTGTAATAAATAGGAATTCTTAATATTATTCATCAATTATAAAAAATTATTTTATTTAATTATTAGTGTTAATATGCTTTGAATCAGGTTTATATGGCGGTAGCATATGTGGGCCTCATTGACCAGTCAACGAGTCGAGGTCCAGGGGCGACGCGCCCTTGTTGCCCCCGAGCTAAATGTAATCCGAGTCATACTAGACTTTGGTTTTCTGTTAGGCTTTCCATTCGGAGTATATATATCCTTTAGGTTATTGACCTAGTGTTCATCCAATAATTAGCCGACACATGTCATTATCGTCTACACTATTTATCCAAATTTCTAATAAGATTCCCGACGAGTCAAAATGTGACACGTGTCACTTCCAGGTGTCATTGTCGGATAAATTATTGATGAAGGTTTCCGCTAAGATTTCCGACGAGTCGAAATGTGACACAAGTCACATCCACCTAACGTTATCACTTATAAATTATTGACGAAGATTTTCGGTAAGATTTTCGACCAATGAGGATACGCCACGTGACATGGTCACGTGTCATTGTCGGGTAAGTTATCAGTTAAAGATTTTCGGTAAGATTTCGGACCAATAAGGATGTGACACGTGTACTCCTTGCCGGAAGAAGCCCGCAATCGACGTATAAAGTCAACGGTATGACTTACCACCACACTTATTATCTAGCTGATGGAATATATCTGAGGTACTCCTCATTTGTCAAGACAATCTCTAATCCCCAGGATCAACCACAGAAGCTGTTCGCACGGAAACAAGAGGCATATCATAAAGATGTGGAAAAGTGTTTTAGCATCTTGCAATCTCGTTGGGCTATCATTCGTCATTCAGCTATGTGTCATCACAAATCGACATTGAAAATGATCATGTTGGTTTGCATCATCATGCATAATATGATTGTTGAGGAAGAATTTATGGAGGACGATTTTGAGGAGAACGAGGAAGAAGATTTACAAAACTCAGCTACTGCTTTCACAGTTTATGATGGGCCGGTGGATGAAAATGGTAATTGAATTTCGTTTGAGCCGGTTGGAAGAAATCAACATGATCAACGGTTTAGCGACAATCTCGTCTATTTACAATCAGTTTATCTCCATGGAGAGCTTCAAAATGACTTAGTGAAGCACAACTGGTTTCTTAAAATCGGTGAACATCTCTGAATAACGTGTATGATGTATGTGTGTTTTAATCTTGTGTGTTTACATTTAATTGTGATTTCATGTAATGTGTTTGAAGTTTAATCTTGTGTGTTTGCATTTAATTATGATTTAAATAAAGTGCGTTTTTATTTATTGAAAATTTAAATTACATAATGACATGTCAAGCATAGATTTATTTTTAAGACAAACTAAACGAATGACTAAAATCAAGGTTGCAAGGACAAAAATAATTTGTAAAGCTTGCATCACCAACTTCTTCTTCATCGTCTTCTACTTGCGCATGGATCTCCACTTTCCTCTTCACGAAGTATCTCTTTGAATTTGGGGTCATAGCCTCAAAATTCATTGTTATGATCCTTGTTTCTTTCTCTCGTGCCCTCAATTTGTAACTTTTCTCATCAAGCATTCATTGATTTTCTTCATTTGCCTTTTGTCAATCGGTAAACATTTTTTGATTAGCCGCAATGCTATTCAAAGTCTCATCTCTAACCTCATTTGTAGGTGTCATGGACTTCTTTCCCTTTCTTTTTTCTTCCTTAGCCGCCTTCACTCCTTGAGGTCTAGTCGAACTCGAGGTACCTTGAAGGTTGATTTGTGATGTTGGAATCACTTCATCTTCATCCAAGTTGACGATAGAAGACATTTCACTAACGGGAGGAGTAGCTTAGAAGTTGGAATGTTAAAATGGTGGAGTGCTAGTTTCGACGACTCTAAAAGTAGGATGATTCATGACTGCTTCCCACACGCAAAGTGCGTAAACTCTTTCTTTTTTTTGCCCACATAAAAAGTTTGAGCTTTCATCAACTACATAAAAAATACAAGTAAAGAATTAATATTTCACATTTTTTATTTCATAAAATTAATTAAAATTCAAAGGAACGACATAAATAAATCCTTACATCATCATGCAAATTTCTGCCAGATTCCAGATTCCTTCTTACGTATGCAAGCGCCGCTTTCCATTGTGACAAATTTGGCTTCAACTTAGCAAAACGAGAGGTAAGTGCATTTTGGGTCCTAGGTTCCACCCTCACTTCACCTTGACCCATCACCCAATTTTGTTGGTAATCGGCATAGATTTTTTCCCACAATTTGTCGACATTTTGCTTGTTGCCGGAGATAGGGCACACACTATGACGACAATATGATATGCATAATTGTAAATCTTTAGAAATGTGTCAATTGGTGGACATCTTTTGCAAAAAACCAAAGATATTGTCAGAGAGAGGGAGAAGAAAGGGAGGAGGAAGATATTTTTTTGTGCACAAATTGGTGTGAAATGTTTAGAAAAATGAAGGTAGTATTTATAGGAAAATAGTAGAGGGTTATTAGCAATTTTTTGGGATTTTTTTGGGAGTATTTTTGGTAGTATTCGTTATGAAATTTTCAGAACCAACAGTAGCCGTTGCATTTGAATATAAACCGTCTGATTGCCTATCTATTTAAATTTGAGCCGTCCAGATTGAAGTAGTCGTTGGCTACCAGGCGGGCTGTCATTAGTTCATTAAAAAAGTAAATAAAAAAATACGGTTTAACCGGCGCGTGTATTACAAGCGCCAGATTCAAAAAAAATTGCTTCCCGCCTGAGGTCACCCACGAGCATGGACTCCGCTAGCAGGAAGTTCTCTCCGGCTTCCTCAAATAGGATGGCTGGGAGGAATTCCTCCTTGTCGTCGCCCCTCCCCATCACCGTTGCACGTCCATTTCGCCGGAAATTCCTATTTTCAGGCGGGGCCCGCACCGATTTGTAGGAATTCTTCTCGGCGGACCGAACCGTTGCGGATGCTCTTATATAGACATGTTTAATTATGAGTAATAGGCTTTTCAATGTTCAACGTAGCAGCGATGGTGGATGGTTCCACCCAAATTCTCACATCTGAGCACCAAAATTTTGATCATCTTTTGTCTATGTTATCGAACTTCAATTTAACTCAGGTAAGCAAGAAAGAAACAAGCAGATCATGAACTTCTTATCGATCAACTCAAAACCAAACCAAACCAAGATAGAGGGTATAAACTATGAAGTGGAAATTGATATCATTATACTCTTGACTCTACAACATAAAGCAGAGAAAGAAATTGATTAGATAATTAATGTAAAGAAACCTTAAACAATTATAACACTTGTACTCATCTTCTTCTCCACAATCAGACCAAGTTATGGACGAAAGGATCCAAACACTCCTGTGCAGCAAGGATACTTCAGTAAGCCTCATTATACTACCTACACACAAAAATTGCATCAAACTGTGAATGAAAATAAAATTAACCGACAACTCAGTTTTATCAAGATAATAGCAACTCAATCTCTTAAATCTGATTTAGATTATTTTGAGTGACTAATCGTGTTGCAAAATGACCTGATGCCCGATGTACAAATAATATGATGCTTAAGCAAACCTCCGAGAAGAGAAATTTTGCATTTTTTGCAAAATGACCCAATGCCCGATGTACTCATATCACTACACTTATAGAGATCTAAGAAGAGTAAATGAAAGAAACAAAATGCAATAGTTGAAGAAAGTTGAATGAAAGAAAAAGTTCAATCAATCTCACCGATCATCGATGTGTCTTTGTCCTTCTCTTTTGTGAAAATTGAAAACTGAGAGAAGAAGGTGAAAACGATGAACCGATGTATATCGACTACGGGTTAACTCCCACGTCGGCATTTTTGCTCTTGATGTCATCCCAAAATCTCCCACGTAGTCATAGCAGTTTTTCCTGGCTCAATTATGAACTACTGGTGCGTTCTCCGTTATAGCACTTGTAGTGAAACCTGAATTCTCTTAACTTTTTACTGTTCTATCCTCGGATTATTAATTTTGGCAACCGTAAACTTATGCATTGGAGGGGGTGTAATTTTTGGTATTTCAAATGTTTGAACTTAATTGCTCTTACTAACCATCTAAATGCATTCTTGCTTAATTATTAGAGATGAATATTACATATATATATATATATATTAGACTACATGTACGTGTTCATTTTATAGAAAGTTTACCGTTGAAAATATTAATATTGATATTTATACCGATGTTTTAATTGCATTGTATTTATTATATTCATTGAAGGTTTATTTAACAAATAAATTATTATTAATATTTTAGAATATTACATTATATTTATTTATTATATTACCGTTGCATATATTATATTTAATGAAATTTTTTTTAAAATATTTCTAGTGTTTTAAAGTATTACACATGCTATATTTATTATTTTGATATTATTATATTATTTTACGAAAATATTTTGATTATCATTAGAGTTGAAAAATTAAAATAAATTAATTAATTAAATGATGTCATCATAACGTTTAAATTGATATGAGCACTAATTAAAATTAATATTAGTCATTAAGAACAGTAATTTTTTAGTGTTTAAGTACAACTGTGGTTCCCATAAAAATATAGCTCAGGACTATGTTGAGGGTCATATATAGCCCAACTCTTGACCCGATCGGACGACTTTATCAGTTTTTGGTATAGCCCTGCCCAGGGGTTGGAGATGGGTTTTCACTGATTTTGGCGTTATATCAAGCTCTTGGCCCTAGACTGGAGATTGCCTAACACTAATTTTCTCTCGATGTAGTAATTTTGAAATCTAATTGTTGTCCGACAAAATTTGGACACATGACGTTAATGATCAAGATATAGTTATTTATCACAGTTTTATTTATTTATTTATACTATATATTAAAGAAACTCATGTTGTCCACCATGACCGATTTTTTTTACTAAAACACCCTCCAAATATTTTTTTAACTTTTATAAACCTTTTATTTATAGGGATAGAATAACAAAACTATAATAAAAAAGACAAAAAAAAAAGGAGAAAAGAAATGCCAGAATGTAGGAAAAAACTACCTCAAGACTCAAAACCATTCAATGTAACCAACCATTGAGAGTTTTTATGTTTTGTTTGTACAGTTACGGTAAGTAAGTAAGTAGATTTTTAATAACTGCTCTACTCCTTTGCAAAAATAGATCATATTTTTTTATTCTCAACTCACACAATCACACCCATAAGTTTCTAATGTGATTTATAAAATCCAATTTCCAAACTCGACGAACATCACTAGACTAACTTCAACGTAAACTAAATAAACACATGTTAGAACCAATCAGTATTATGAATACAAACAGTCTATATATATAAACAATAGAATCAGAATTGTAACTAATAACAAAGAACAAAGACGAAATAAGAATTTACTAACTTGATCAAATAGAGGCATACAATGCAGTGTCCTAAGACAGAAATTCGTCATCACTTGTGCTTGTAGTTTGGACGTCTATCTAGAGAACTATTTGGTTCAAGTTCTTGCACACGAACTTGAACCCCGAAGATTTTACTCTTATGTATTTTTCAGAATAGTAATATGGAAGAAGAACACGAAGTTGAGGAATTGGATGTTCGAATGACGACCTCGAGGTCATCCTTATAAAGATGTCAAAAGTCGTAATTTTTCAAAAGTCGCGACGGTTATTCTAACTGTCGCTTGAATAACTGTCGCTTCTTTTCATATTTATCTCTTTTTTATATTTATCTGAAATAATAATTCAAAATTAAAATCTTAATTTCTAACTTAAAATCGGACCAATCTTTTGACGATTTATATATTTGAACATTGGTAACTCAAGCCTCAAACCCACAAATTCATGTGGAAGCCACTTTCTAGCTTTTAGCCCAATTACTTCTCTACATGTGTAATCTTTAATAAATGCACATGTCTTTCTAACTTCTTCCAAGTGGGACTAAATTTCCACAAGTCCCAATAACACATACATGCACTTCTGCATGTGTCACAATAATTTTTTCTTTCTTTCAAGTTATCAGCTTTTCTTATGAAAAAAAATAGTTACATGCTTTTGTGGTTTTCAGTTTTTTTTTTTAAATGGTAGTTTTTAGTTTTTAGAACTGTTTCCTAGGCCCTTAAAAGCGCTTTTGAATTTTTTTAAATCAAGAAGCACATGTCATGTACTTCTTAAATCATTTCCAAGTGTTTCTAGAATTCAACAAACCAATATCTTGTTTTTTTTAGAATTTTTTTCTATTTATAATTAATTTTTATAATAAATCTAAAAGAGCTTTTGAATATCCTATAAGTGATATGTAGAAGAAAACATGCTTAGTTATTGGGAAGTTATTGAGATAAGAAAAAACTTAATTAGATAATTATTTGTTTTCTTTTTGTTTATTTTTATTTTTATTATTTTATCTTTTACCATATTATTCTTCACTAATTAAACTTGACTTAAATTAATTTAAAGGGTAAAAAGAGGAAGAAATTGCATAAAGAGAGAACAACATGTGTTTGCTTAATAGATAGTATAGATCAAAAGGCGTCCGCCTAGCCGCTGAAAACAACAAAAATGCCTAAGGTTTTCCGTGTGCCTCCTTCTTAGGCAGTCATCAGCCTAGTCAACGCCTAGGCGATCACTTAACTCAAAAACAGGCAAAACATAAACGTTTGCATTTTAGTATTTGACTTTCTTCGGATTGGAGATGATAGTCTTGTAGAGTCCACAATAATATAAGTTGGAGAACTTGAAGACAATGTATTCTAATGACATTTTCTGATTATTTTGGTATCTATTATTCATATTACATCTATATATAATTTACTAAACAATCATATAATTAATTAAAAATATAATTATAATAGTCCGCCTAGAATTTGATTAACCTCTCGCTTAGGTGGCTAGGCGCTAGGCAGTAACTCCACCGGCTAATATTGCCTAGCACTTTTTTGAACATTGGTATAAATACATCTACTCTAACAATCTAATATACCTTTTGAAGATGTTTTATCTACTTCTTTTTTTAAGCGTCGAGTGTGGCGTCAATCTCATTAATTAAGGACATAATAAGGAAGATTACAGAAGTGACTTACCCATAAAATGGACAATGACAAACAAGAAGTCATGACCTAGCTAGAATAATAACCAAAGCTATCAAACTAACCAAATAATCTCCCCAAAAGGAAGAGAAAATAAAAAATAATTGTAACCAGTAACCATGACTCTACTAATGAAGAGACGATACATAATGTTTATCAACTCACTAACTTATTGAAGTACTAACATAACATCCTTCGCGAAAAATCGCAGCCCAAGGAGCAATTCCATCACAACTCGATCTAGAAGCCAAGCAAGTATATGAACAAAAGCTTTTGACTCTAAAAATATGTAAGTACACATAAACCTAAACAAAATGGAAGAATTAGATAAAAATGGGCCTTTATTATGGAATAAATTCCTTTCACATATTTATTACGATATTTAGGACAATCATTATCTATTATTAATTACTATGACACGTAAAATATTTTAGTACTATTTAGTTCAAACTGTTAACATTTTATGCCATAAATAGAAAAGAATTACACGTTTTTAATTCACACAAGTTGTTCTCGGTCAATCATAATTAATGAGTATAGAGAAATGTTTGTGAGGACCAACATATAAATATGAATTCATGCTGAGCTTGTGAGACCCAAATCTTCCACTCAGAACCAATAGAGCAAGCTAGAAATAATGATTAGTCATGAAATAGTATTAGCCACCCTCCTCTTTCTCCTCACATTTCTATGCTATCTCATCTCAGCCTCTTCAAAATCAAAACACACAAAGCTGCCGCCCGGCCCTCAGCCACTCCCGATCATCGGAAACCTCCACATGATAGGAAACCTCCCACACCAGAGCCTCCAACACTTGGCCAGAAAATATGGCCACATAATGTCACTCCGTTTAGGCAACAGACCCACCATAATAGTCTCCTCTCCAAAAGCAGTTGAGCTATTCCTTAAAACGTATGACACCAAATTCGCAAGCCGACCAATAGTCCAAACCTCAGAGTACTTGTCCTAAGGCTCAAGGGCTTGGCCTTCTCCGAGTACGATCCATATTGGCGCCATGTGAGAAAGTTATGCATACTTCAGTTGTTCTGTCCCTCCAAGATTGAGGCTTCCGCTCCATTACGAAAGGAGGAGGTGGGAATGCTGGTGAGAAAGCTGATGAAAGTTACAGAGGGAGGTAATGAAGTGGTGGATGTTAGTGAGGAGATCGGTAAGATGAACGAGAACATAACTTATAGGATGGTGTTGGGTTGTAAAGGGGATGATAGCTTTGATTTGAAAGCCATTGTTGAAGAGGTGTTATTCCTGACTGGGGCATTCAATATTTCTGATTTTATTCCTTTTTTGAAGGCCCTTGATATTCAGGTATGTCTATGCACTTCTCAAATCTCAAGTCTGCAATATTGTGTTGGAAAAATGACATTAACATAGAAATGACATTACGTATCAACTCATGCAGGACTCAACTTTCTATAATTTTGCCTAAATTAATATTTACACAACGTCTTCGCTTGTATTAACTATATATATATATATTTTTTTTTTTTCATCAATGAAATAAGAATTCTTCACACTTTTTGCTTATCATTTACGCTCGTTACATTACGTCATTCATACAACCAATATAAGCAAAAGAATTCTCTTCATACCTTTCATTCATGCAAAACATCATGTCACATGCTTATCAATGTTACTTGTCACAATCTTCCATGTCACCCTAGAGGAAAATATTCAAGAATTTTGATTCTCTCATCACTTTACTAATATGTGCATTATGTAACCTTGTGCATTTTTTAGGTGAAGCCCTTCTTACTTAAGGCATTGGGGGACTAGGGGTTCTGTACCGCACTCACGCTTGGTGATTTTTGTAACTCCCCAAGCAAGATTTGCCTCTTACTCGAAGAGTTGAGGGACTTGTTCGTATAGGTCATATGACCTACATCCCCAAGCGCTCGTGCGTGACAAGAGTCGGTCATGTCATTGCAATCGGAAGGCATAAACTCATCACCGAAAATGTGTTAGTGCTAGCTTAGTTGTGGTTAGCGTGGCTTGAGAAACTTCCCTCCCACATTGAAAGAAATGTAAAGGAGGAAGCATCCCTTACTTATAAAAGCTAGGGAGTCTCCCCTCCCACTCAAACACATCCAATAATCATTCTTTACCCAACACTTAGGCCCAAACCACAATTGAGCTCAAGATCTATATGAAAATCCAAAGTGGAGTAACCAATTTGGTGAACCACTAAAATTCTTACATCGTTTACTTATCGCATTTACTTTTGTATTAGTTTAGTTACTCTTGTTTTATATCTTGAATACCTTAGCCATTCTTGGTATGAACATTAAACAGTAACATGAAGAAAACCTAAACCAGATGCAACTAAACTAAAATTTGCTCATAAATTAACTATACCATTGAAATATATAATGGTATACTCGGGGTTATATTACATAACCATTGCAGAGGAAAAAGTTGCTCAAATTAGACACAGATGTTCATTATGAATCCATGGATAAAAAAATTGGTCAATCTCAATCTCAATCGAGAAAGAACAAAATACAGCAGTAGACCAAAAGAGAAAGACAATGCAGGTGAAATTGTCCAACTGCAGTGGATGTTATCATGCAAGTGAGACGATCCATGGAGTTAAATGGTTAAAGAGGATATAGCCATTTATAGGTCGGTAGGTGGTTACAAAAGATGATGATAAGATTGGATTTATGGACATTATTGGGGCAGCTATATTGTTGATCTTGTCCAGTATAGCCGATTTTGTCCCATTCCTATTACTACCAAGCAGGCATCTCGAAAGTGAAAATGGAGGTGAGCATTCATGTATGCATGTTTGTGAGCCATGGTAAGAACTTTCATAGTACGTACATCTGTTATAAATTTATAATGCACAACAGAATCATTGACTATGCTAAGAGTTATAACTGTTTATTTTTCTAATTTATCTTGTCGTAGTTAGTAGAATTTGCATGGTAATTTGAATTTAGTGAAGCGACTGAAGCCTAATTCTTTTTCTTTTTCTTTTTTGGGAATAGACTGAAGCCTAATTCGATACATGTCTGGACAAAAATGCAGTGAATAAAAATCTTGCCACCTTGTTTTTGGAAACAATACACATCACTACGAATACGAATCCACCAGCTCTGAGCTTAATTTAAGCTGGGATCGGTTTCATATTCACACAAAATGGCAAGAACCGAAACCGAACTGGGAGAACTTAGTGTTCGGGTCGGTTTCGCATGTCACAAGTCTGCAGCCGAGAAAAACCCGAACCGATTTTCATCGGCTCGGTTTCACGGGTTGTCGGTCCTTCCATTCGGTTTTTGTGTCCGGAGAAGCCGCCAAAAATATCACCGCCAATATCACGGGAGAGCCTTTCTTCCGTACTCTCTCCATCTTCACCATGACCATGTTCATCATCTTGATCCTCTTGATTTGGATTTACATTTTCCCTCAATGGCTGCATTATTTGGAGCTTCTCAACACTATGGTCGACATTCATGCATCACTTGCGATATTCAATCTTGTAGTTCTTCTGTTTGTACAAGGCTTCAAGCTGATGAAAGTAAGGACATGTTTTTGAAGTACTTAATGATGTTCTCCCACTTCTGTTTGCATCTTTTGGAGCTCCGGTTCTAGCCGAGCCTCCTTATCCCCGCCGATATCTCCTCCCACAGAGAGCCTTTTGGGCCAGCTTCTTGTGAAGGGGATGAATGGAGAGAAGATGAGATAAGGACATAAGGTAGAAAAGAAAGACAAGAAAGACGTGTGGGGATTGAAATAAGGATGGTGGGGTAGGTAATGAGAGCACAATTAAAACATGCCACGTTGTTATTTAACACATTCGGGTTCTATTCGGGTTCTCTGTGTTTTGAACTCAGTAACCGAACCCGAACCGATTTCCTTACTAAAAAACCCGAACCGTATAAAACTCCCTGTTTAAACTCAAAACCGAACTGAACCGGCAATTTTCGGGTGGGTTCGGTTTATTCGGTCGGTTTCTTCACATTTCGGGTTTAAAATCCCAGCCCGTTAAATGTGAGTGATCAGGGACCCAATTAGATTGTTCTACATCTCTCCCCAATTCGCCACAAACCAGAAATCCAGAAAGAATGATTAGTGTTTCAGTAATATTAGCCACCCTCCTCTTTCTCCTAACATGTCTCTGCTATCTCATCTCAGCCTCTTCAAATTCAAAACACACAAATCTACCACCCGGCCCTCGGCCATTGCCGATCATCGGAAACCTCCACATGCTTGGAAATCTCCCACACCGGAGCTTCCATCACTTGGCCAGGAAATATGGCTACATAATGTCACTTCGACTAGGTAACGTACCTGCCATAATAGTCTCCTCACCAAAATCCGCTGAGCTCTTCCTCAAAGCTCACGACACCAACTTCTTAAGCGGACAGATACCACCGCGACCCAGATTACCGATTCTTACACGACCGCGTTTCGGATCTGTTCTCCGAGTGCTTGAAATCCGATCTTGAGACACTCAACTCTGACAACAATAACTACAAGGTAGGCCTTGCAACGAAGTGATGCCCTTCTCTGGACTCCTCGTACGACCGTGCCACGTTGCTCTGCGAAAGCATTGCCAGGAAAATTTTCACTAGGGAAACGTACCCCGAATACGAAGGAATGGAGGAGGCGCATTATGCTTACAGAGTCCGCGACCGGCTGAGGAAGGAGGTGCCGGTGCCACTGAGGAAGGTCTTACAGCTCCCGGAGGTTTACATGGCTGCAAACAAGTGGGGAGAGATTCCTTACAAGAGAGTTGCGTCGGTTGCCATGAAGACTCATAAGACGAAATTCTACAAGCACGACGAGGAAAGGTTCAAAAAGTACTTGGAGGATGTCAAGGCCGGGAAGAGTAGTATCGCTGCCGGTGCGCTGCTCCCCCACGAGATCATAGCCTCTTTAAATGACAGGGAGGGCGGCGACGAGGTGGGGGAGCTTCAGTGGAAGAGGATGGTGGAGGATATGTTGAAGTTAGGGAATGTGCGGAACTGCATGGCTGTGTTTGACGTGTCCGGGAGTATGTGTGGGACTCCTATGGAGGTGTGTGTGGCTTTGGGGCTGTTGGTTTCGTGGAAAGGGAAGGTGATCACTTTCAGTGCCAACCCTCAGCCGCATTTGATTCAAGGCGAAGATCTCCTCTGGAAGACTAACTTTATAAGGAGGATGGAGTGGGGAGGCAACACTGATTTTCAGAAAGTGTTTGCTTTGATCCTCCAAGTGGCTGTGGATGGGAAGCTGAAGCCTGTTCAAATCCTGAATAAGGGATATTCAAGGTATGAGCAAATGTTGATGGTTAGTATCAGCGACATGAGTGTAGAACGTTGGGCGGGTGATCAGGAAAGGATGGGATTCGAGACGGTTAAGGTTGGGCGATAGCGGCTCACGATTGATATCGGGCGATGTCGGTGAAGGATTGAGGTTGGGCGATGTCGGTGAAGGATTGAGGTTGGCGATGTCGGTGAAGGATTTGATATCGGGCGATGTCGATGAAGGATGGAGGTTGGGCGATGTCGATGAAGGATTTGATATCGGGCGATGTCGATGAAGGATGGAGGTTGGGCGATGTCGATCCCGGGTTCTGATACTGCTAAGACCAACAATGGTTAAGGAGAGACGGTGTGACCCGCCTTCAACCCTCCGATGCCTAAGTCAGAAATGATCCGAAGCTTGGACAGAATAACGGTATAGTAAGTCGAGAGCGCGTACCATTTAATGTTCAGTTGATCGGCATATATTGGTGGTTGGAGGTTGGGCAGTCTTCTTGTTTTCGATGTGGGACTTGGTGTGTGTGTTCCTCTACTGGATGTTGTCTAACCGGTATTGGTGACGGCGCGTGAGCGTTATCCTGATCGGATATCGGGCGGGTTTGGTCATCGAAGTTGGAGCTTTCCCGGCGGTGGGTCCTGTCGTGGTGGCGGTGAGATATATTATAACGTATAATTGAAGTCGCTTAAGCACGTGTGTAGGTGATTAAGCCGGGTATATGTACAAGTCCCCCAACTTGCTCAGCCAAGGGGATCAACCTTGGTTGGCGAGTTGAAAAAGAAGTGATACCGGGCGAGATCACCATAACGTGCTTCGGCGGCGATGTGTACCTTTGTTTAGGAGCCGGGTATCATGCCATATAGTCCCCCAACTTGGCGACCTAGGTTGTGCGCCTTGGCTGTGGGTGCCCTTGTACCTGCACATGTCATTTATATCGGCCTGGGGCGAGATCGGTGAGTAGCTAGTTCACCGTTCTGCCGAGGTCTTTGTTGTTTGAGCGTTCTCGTCCGTTTGTGGGCGCTATGGGGAGCTCGTTTGAATTGGTAACCCTTAAGTCCCCGAGTCCGTTCCTCCTAGTGGCCAGTAATGAAGAGTGAAGCCGCATAATGAAGAGTGATAGTTTATCTGCTTGTGGGCGCTATGGTAGGGGGAGCTCGTTTGAATTGGTAACCCTTAAGTCCCCGAGTCCGTTCCTCCTAGTGGCCAGTAATGAAGAGTGAAGCCGCATAATGAAGGGTAAAGCCGAGTGGGGAGCGCTATCGGTGATGAAGGGTGATGGGCGATATCGGTGATGGAGAATAACAGGTGATACCGCCCATATTTTGGTTATTCGCTTACTTTCATCGGCGTGGTTGGTGTGGTAGGTGTGCCTGTTCTGCCTATCATTAAATGCTGGCTAGTGTCGTGATGCTACGTGGCCGAGTAGGGGTGTTGGGGTTCCCAAACGTCCCGTCGTAGCCATAAAGCGTGATGATGGTTTTTTCGAAAGTTGTGTCTCTCCTCGAAACGGTGCGTACCGGTTCTCGTTCCAGACCTTTCTACTTCTGGCTGACACGTGCCGGGATCCCCTTGACCGACGTGTCTTCTCCAACGGTTGCGATCTCGCCGTTTTGTCTATATATATGCTTTGTTTACCATATGTTTCCTTTCTTTTCTGTTTTTCTTGCTTCTGAACCCCTTTGGTATTTTCTGTCGTCGGATTCTCCCATTTGCCTTCTGCCTCCGTCGTGCCTGTCGCTGCGCCGCCGTAGGTTCTCCAGTTCTCCCTCAACCTCTGGTAAGGACTTGCTGCTTAGTGTCATCTGTGGTTTTTGTTGTTTCATATTTTGGTTTTGCTCTGGGTTTTGGGTTGTCTGTGTTTGCCCTTTTTCTCTTCTCTTGTTTGTTTTGTTTGCCGGGATGGTATGTCGCCTAGGAAACTAGTTGCGGGCTGGCGAACCGTTTAGGTTTTGACATTGTCCGTGGCTGTTTCGTAGGTGCCATGTCATCATCTCGTAACGACGCCGACACCGTCTCTGGATCTCGCCGTTATGGGCTTGACGAGCCTCTTCTATGGACACTCAGTGATGGTCAGGAGGTTGATGAGCCTGCTAAGGCGTTGTCCATGGCGGAGTTGGACAAGGTGAGGTCCGAGTTTCAGATCGGTGCTGGTGTTATTCTTAAGTCCCCGGCTCCTGGTGAGCAGTTTTCTAGACCACCCAAGGGTTTTATCGCCGTTGATCGCGCTCAGCTTCGGTACGGCCTTCGCCTGCCTCTTCATCCCTTCCATGAGTACATATTCGGCGAGCTATGCTGTGCCGTGGGCCAGGTATCGCCCCTGATGCTTCAAGTGTTGAGCGCGATGTTCACATTGTGGAAGCTAGCCGGTCTCGGCTACCCTACTCGGAACGAGGTGCTGTACTATTTTGACGTGGCGTATTCCACGAAGAAGGGTTGTGGTGGGACGCTCTCGCTCCGTCAACGACGTAAGAGTTCGTTGGGATTCACCGATTTCGCGAGTTCGTGCCCTGACTGGCGGAGTGAACACTTCTTTGCGAGTGGGTGGTCGTCATTCTCCCGAACCCGTGTTCCAGCTCGGTTTCGTTCCCGAGGTGCCGCTTCTATGCCGACGTGATCCTCGTCAGTGTGTCGTTTGCGTGCTTTGTCTTACTTGTTTTTATTTTTGTAGTTACGCGTCAGTACTCTTTGACCGCTATGGAAAAGCGGCGTTGTCATAGGATTGAGAGCGGTTTCAGTGAAAAGTTTAAGAGTATGTACTTGCTTGCTGATTACCGGATTATGGAGATGACCGGTCTCGCCAAGGCGCCCAGTATGCCGCCCTTGCTTGCTTGTTTGTCTGTTTGTGTTGCTTGCTTTTTTGGTTTTGTGCTTTTTGCTGTGTCTTGGTGTCTTATCTTTCTTCTTGTCTCTTGCAGTCGGGTATAAAAATCAGAAGCGGGATCGTAAAATGTCGAGTTCTTATGGCGATATTGACGAGATTCTCGCCGAGCTTGCGTCGGAGGCTGCTAACGCCAAAGTGATCGATCTCGATGTGCGTTCTGGGAGGAACATTGTTCTCTCGGAGCAGACGGACCTGCCCCCTCCCCCGGAGTCCCAGACCGATATGGTGGGAAGCTCTGTTCCTGTTCGGGTTGTTGACGGTCAACCCGAGAGGTCTCCTCGCTCTCCTGCTCGTCCGAAGAGGAGGTCGGAAGGCGAGGCTACTCCCTTTAAGCGCCTGAAGAAAGCGGGCGCGGTTCCTGAAGCTCCCATCCCCGTTCACGATGATGAGGAGGCCGCTCGTGTTACCGTTGCAGTCCCCGGTGCCGGAGCAGATGCTGCTGACAGGGGCGGTGCCGCTGAAATAGGTGATGCCGATAATCTTTGGTACTTAGATAAGGAGGATACTTGCCTTCAGGTTGATGATTCTGACATTCGTCCTTATTGTCTCTTAGACGGTGTTCCCCGGGGTGATCCAAACCTTGCCGTTGACGGGCGCGTCGTCATTGCCCGATCAAGCAACTGGGAAGGACCGCCACCTTATTCGACCGAGATACTCGCTCTACTGCCTCCAGACGTGGCTACTGTGGCCGATGTTGAGAGTGGGGCCGAGCAGTGTCTGCGGTCCTTTGCCGCTTCTCTCCAGCTGATGTGTCATCAACGTCATACCCTGGTGGCGTCATCCGAGGAGCTGGCTCGCGTCAACTGCCTCCTGTCGGAGAGGGATGAGCAACTTGTGAAAGCGAGCGAGGAGTGGCAGTCCTTGCAACAGAAGCATGAGGCTTTGGAGAGCGAGAAGAAGCTCGCTGACGAGTGCCTGAATGCCTCCTATATCCGTGGTCGTCAGCTAGAGTTAGAAGTTAGGGAGGAGCGGCAGCGGGCTGAAGATTTGAAGGCTCGTTTGGGCGCTGCCGAGGGCCAAGTTACTGCCCTGCGCGGCCAGGTAAAGGAGTTGGAGGATCGGCGCGAGCAGGAGCTGATCGATGCCGTGGACGATTTCAGAGCCAGCCCTGAGTATAACGCTGCCGTTAAGAAGGCCTTTACGGACGGCCTGCAGCAGACTCAGAAACGCTTCTTTGACAACGGCTGGGTGAACGAGAAGTATGACGCTGACCTGAAGCGTATTTCTGAAGAGCGTCGCCTGAAGCGTGAAGCTCTCATCAAGGTCAAGGAGGAGCAGGCCGAGGAGGAAGAACGGCAGCGGTTGAATGTTTCCCAAGGTATGACCCCTGATGGTTTTCATCCATTAACGCCTAGTGCGTCTCCTTCGACCCCTCTAACTCGTCATATTCGTGATGTTGAACTTTTTTCTCAGGCCCGGAGTGAGAGGTTGGCTGGTTTGTATCGGGAGCGGTTTCTTGAAGACGGCGCTGCAGATCTGCTATGAAGCTCGGGCATCTTTTTCCTTACAGTTGTATCGCTTTACTTTTTTGCCTAGTGTAGGCCTATTTGAACTTTTGTACTCCTGCCGTGATGGCTTATGAATGAAATGAAAATTTTTCCAAGTGTTTCCCGGTATCGCCAACGATGAAAGGTCTGAAAAAAATTCGTTTGTCTGTTTGTGGAATCAAAGTGTTTAGGGTGACCAAAGTGTACTCTAATAACGTTTAAGAATGATATAGCGTTTTGCGTTTTTATCGAGATAACCAAAGTGTCCTAGCAACTCGTATGTAAGTGAGACGGGTGTTTTTATAGTGGTTCACCAATTTGGCTACTCCACTCGTGCCTCGCTGGGCTTTTACTATGCTCTCTTTTTTTTTTTTTGCTTTACAGGTATCGACGTCTGGGGACGCGATATAGTCAAACGACAAAGGTCTGAAGAATTTTTGTTTCATCGGTGGTGGTGCCGGATGACCAAGCGAGATTGGTCCCGGTGTGATGGTGCTGACCGATTGGCTCCTTCGTCCGTGCTGCTACTGGTGACAATATCGGAGGTGTTCTGTATTCCATGTGCGCGGTATCCGGAGGCCGTTCTTGTCTTGGAGGATGAACGTGGTTGGCGTGACGCTCTCGGTGATTTTAAAAGGGCCCTCCCATGTTGGTGCCAAGCCCTTAGGTTTGGGGATGACCTCTCTCCAGACCATATCGCCCATGTGGAGCTTCCGTGCCTTTACCCGTCTATTGTAATGACGGGCTACTAGTTGCTTGTTTGCCGAGAGCGCGATAACGGTGTCGTCCTGCCGTTCTTCTCGGAGTATGTTGGCCATGTTTAAGCCGTGCTCGTTGGTGTCCTGGTCGTATCCCTCGAGCCTCGGGCTTCGGTGTGTGATTTCTAATGGTAAGACGGCCTCGGCGCCGTATACTAGTGAGAACGGCGAGTCCCCGGTTGCCTCTGTTGGCGTTGTCCGTATCGCCCAGAGAACCTCGTAAAGGCTTTCTGCCCATTTGTGGCTGTAGTCCTCCATTCTTCTTTTCAGGCCGTTCTTTATCTTTTTGTTTGCCGCCTCTACTTGGCCGTTTGTCTGAGGGTAGTACACCGATGCGAATACCAGGCGAGTTCCCAGGTTGTCGGTGAACCTTTTCATCTCATCGTTGTTGAATTGTTTCCCGTTGTCGGTGACTATCGTCAGCGGGGCTCCGTATCGGCAATATATGTCTTTCCAGAGGAAATTGATGACCTTTTTTGTGGTGATGAGGACGAGCGGCCTGGCTTCGATGTATTTCGTGTGGTAGTCTATGCAGACGATGATGTACTTGAATTGGCCTGAAGACGCCTTCAGTGGTCCGATTAGGTCGAGTCCCCATTGTGCGAATGGTATAGGGCTAACGATGATGGACATTGGCGCTGCCGGGGCGTGTATCCGGTGTGCGTGCTGGGCGCAGGCCTGGCATTTGTCGACGATATTTCTTGCGTCCTGCCGCATACCTCTGTAGTAGAACCCATATCGGAGTAGTTTGTGTATGATGTTATTTGGTCCGCCGTGGTTGCCGTACTCGCAGTCGTGGAGGTTTTTTAGCATGTCTCTGCCTTCCGTTTGCGTGACACATTTGAGCATTGGGAATCCCTTTTTGTTCATGTATAGTTGGCCGTTTTGCATGCTGTAGTATGCCGCTCTCTGGGTGAGTTGTCTTGCTTCTGTTCGATCGGTTGGCGTTGTTCCATCAGTGAGGTATTTGGTTAAGCCTGTTCGCCAATCTTCCTCTGGCGTTGCTGGTGGCGTTGCCGTGGTTATTGTGAATATCTCCTGAAAGCTTTTGGATATGCTTGGTCGTTCTAGTGTTTCCACCATTGTGTGTCCTCTTGCCGCGATTTCTGGGGCGGTTGCTAGTCTTGCTAGGGCGTCAGCCCTCTTGTTCTGCTCTCTTGGAATGTGCGTTATGTTGTAGAAGGAGAATTTGCCTAGCAGTGCCTTTACGTATCCTAGGTATGCTGACATTTGTGTCCCGCGTGCCTCGAATTCCCCGGTTACGTGATTGACTGTGAGTTGGGAGTCGCTGAATATATTAACATTCCTGGCCCCCGTAGCCAGGGCGAGTTGTAGACCGGCAATTAGGGCTTCGTATTCGGCCTCGTTGTTGGATGCCGGAAATGCAAACCGTAGAGCGTATTCGGCGTATGTTTTGCCGGGACCGGTTAGGATTGCCCCCGCTCCTGCCGCTATGGCTGTTTTGGATCCGTCGACGTATAAGTTCCAGTATGAGGATGTAGTTACCTGGGTTGTGGGTGATGTGCTGGGTGCTGGCTGTTGTTGGTTGGTGATTGTCGGTGTCAGTTCTGCAATGAAATCCGTTATTGCCTGTCCCTTTATTGCTCCTCGTGGTTTGTATTCGATGTCGAACTCGCTGAGTTCTATCGCCCATTTGGTTAATCTTCCGGAGTGGTCGGGGCTGGCCAGTACTTGGCGTAGTGGTTGGTCCGTTAGGACGTGTATAGTGTGAGATTGGAAGTACGGTCGCAAGCGTCTCGCCGATGTTATTAGCGCTAGGGCCAATTGCTCGAGCGCCGGGTACTTTGCCTCTGCGCTTTCCAATCCTTTTCCGGTGAAGAATACTGGTAATTCGGTGTCGGTATCCCGTCTGACTAGTGCTGAGCTAACCGCGGTGAGCGAGGTGGCGAGGTAGATGTATAGGACCTCACCCGGAACTGGTGCGTAAAGGAAAGGGATGTGTGCGAGATACTGTTTGATGGCGGTTAGCGCCGATTCGCACTCGTCGGTCCATTCTACTGCCCTCTTTTTGGTGAGTCTGATTGCTTTGAAGAACGGGGCGCATTTGTCTGTATATCGTGCTATGAACCGGGCCAGTGATGCTAGTTTTCCTGTTAACGCCTGGAGTTCCTGTTTTGTTATCGGGCGAGTTGTGTCGAGGACAGCTTGGACTTTTCCCGGGTTAGCCTCGATCCCGCGTTGGCTCACCATGTATCCCAGGAATTTCGTTGTTGTTACTCCGAAGATGCATTTTGCCGGGTTGAGTCTCATGCCGCTGCTGATGAGTGTGTCGAGTACTGTCTTGATGTTTCTTACGTGGTCCTCCCGGTGTCGGCTTTTGACAATTAGGTCGTCTACGTAGACTGCGACGGTGTCGTTGTCTAGTGGCGCGAGCAGCTCCGTCATGAATCTTTGGTACGTTGCTCCGGCGTTTTTCATTCCGAAAGGCATGACGTTGTAGCAGTATAGTCCTCGGTCGGTGATGAAACATGTTGCTTCGCTGTCCGCAGGGTTCATTTTGATTTGGTTGTATCCGGAGTAGCAGTCCATTGTTGATAGGAGTTCATGGCCGCTGGTGGCGTCTGCGAGTTGGTGAATCTGTGGTAATGGGAAGGAATCTTTTGGACATGCCTTGTTGACGTCGGTGTAGTCTACGCACATTCTCCACGTGTTGTTGCTTTTTTTTACCATGACGACGTTTGAGACCCACTCCGGGTAGTGGATCTTTCTGATGAACCCTATGTCCAGTAGCCGGGCTACCTCCTCTCTCATGGCGCTGTACTGCTCTTCGTTGTATGCTCGTCGCTTTTGTTTCTTTGGGATGGCGTCGGGCGAGATATTTAGTTTGTGTGAGACGATGTCCGTTGCTATTCCTGGCATGTCGGCGTATGACCATGCGAATACGGAGCCGCATTCCCTGAGTATGTTGACAAGAGCGGTCTCGATTGCTGGGTCCAGGTTGATCCCGATCTTGATGGTCCTTTCCGGGTGTTCGTCCGAGATGGAGATAGGCTTTGTGGCTGTCTCTGCTGATGGGCGGGCCGTTAGTGATCCCGCTCGTGGATCCTGGGGGGCCTCGCGCAGTCTGTTTCCTTTTAGTGCGCATACCTCCCTCGCCGGGTAGCTGGCGTGCTCTGGGGATCCTGGTAGGGTGGGCGTTGTTCCTCTGACGGTGCACACTCCCCCGGTCGTTGGAAATTTCATTATTAGCATTCGTTGCGATACGATGGCGTTTATTCTGTTTAGGGTGTTGCATCCGATGATGGCGTTGTAGAATGACGGGGCGTCGACCACTAGGAACTCGATGTGTGTCTCGGCGCTGCGGCCCTCTTGCCCCAGAGCGACCCTGAGGTAGTCACTTCCTAGCGGCTGTATCTGGTCGCCGTTGAAGCTTACTAGTGGGTGGTGGTCCTTCTTTAGTTTAGATGGAAGTCGCTCGAGTGCTTCGTATGCCGGCCGGAATATGACGTTGACTGAAGAGCCTGTGTCTATGAGGCATCGCCCGACGCTGCATAGGTCGATCACGGCGTCTACGAGGAAGGGGTAGTCTTCCGATACCGGGGGTCTTTGCTGCTCTTCTGATTCGTGGAATGTTATGGATCCCCAGCCGGTCCTGGCGGCCTTTGCCGGTCCCTGTCGTAGGTTGCATATCGCCCGTTCGTTTTTCCGTTCCGTTTTGGACTTGCCGCCTGTGATTGCGTTGATTCTTCTTACACTATTGATGTTCGTTGTTGGGCGCTCCGGTTGAGCGTTGTGCCCCGCCCTGAATGCTGATAGGTTTCCCTTTTCCAGTTGTGCTTGTACTGCCTTTTTTATTTCGTGGCACCTTTCTGTGTCGTGGGATTCGTTTTGGTGGAAGTCGCACCACCTCCCCGTGTTCCTGTAATCTGTTGCTCGGTATGACTTTTTGGGTAGTGTGAATAGCTCTGGGTGAGCCGTGAGGATGTCGGCGTACTTGGCGTTCAGTACGCTGAATACCGGGTGTGGTAGCGGTGTGGTGTAGTTTGCTTTTTCTTCTCGTTGTCTTTTCCCGCTGTTGGCGTAACCTTTGCCGTTGTTGGCGTAATTGTACCTTCCGTTGTTGCGCCGTTGTCCGCCTTGGCGCCACCGCTGTTGGTCCTGGTCCTGCGACCTTCCCTTATTCCTGGGTGGGGTTACCCGTGATCGATCGTTGGCGGGGAGCGCTTCCTGTATGTTTGGGGTGAATGTGTTTACCTGTTGCGATGTCGTGGGGTTGGAGCCGAAAGTTTGCAGTTCTAGTTGGGCGTGAGATGTCACGCGGTCTAGTAGGTCGGCGTATGTGGTGGCTGGGTCTTCGTTGAGTTTCCAGGTTAGCGATCCTGGTTGTAGGGCGTTTCTGAGTACGCAGAAGGCCGAGTCGCTTGATATGCCGCGGCAGTTGGCGATGGCGGTGTTCCAGCGAGAAACGAATGTGGATAGTCCCTCCGTGGGTTCCTGTTTTATAGCCTGCAATTGATTGTAAGTTAGTGAGCAACTCGCCGATGTAATGTATCTCTTTAAAAAAGCTTTAATGAGTTCTGGGAAAGATTTTATGGATTTTGGCGGGATGCTAAAGAGCCAGCTGAGGGCTCCGCCCGTTAAGCTCTCCATGAATAAGTAACAGCTTGTGGCGTCGTCGTAGCCCCTGCCGGTTGTCGCTGATGTGAAGACGTCGATGTGGAGGGACGGGTCTGTTTTCCCTCTGTATCGCTCTATTTTGATTTTCGCCAACGGATGTCGCCCGCGGCGCATGATGTCGCTCGAGAACGGTTCCTTGCGCACTGCCGGGAGTGTTCGGTCGAGGTAGCTGGGTTCTGGTTGTGATAACCGTCGTATCATCATTTCGAGGTTGGCCACTCGTGTCGCCATCTGTTCGCTGAGTGGATCGCCTGTATTCGTTCTATTGTCGACGCGTGGGGGGGTGATACTGGTGAGCGGGCGAAGTCATATGGTTCTGGGCCGTCAACGACTTGCAGTCCGGGGTCTCCGTCCGGTGATCCTGGCTCTTGGTTGTCGGGTTGGGGCGTTTCTGATGATGGGCCTGGGTTGGCCCTCCTGTTCTCCGTGGTTCTTAGCCCCGTGGATGCCCCGATGTATCGCTGGTGCTCGAAGTCCCTGGCCTTTTCGAGCTCTACGCATCTTTCCATGGCTGCCTCGTATCGGCGTTGCATGTCGGCGATATGGTTACGCGTAGTGCCCACGTGGCGTTTACCTGGCCGCTGGAATGTCTGATCGTCATGTTCGCTGTAGTGATGGGTTTCCCGCTGTCCGGTGCCAGGTGATATTCCCAGTGTCAGGCTGGTGTCCATGCTCGTCGCTTGCTGAGAGTTTCGTGGTTTGAAAAAAAAATTTCTTGTGTGCGATTCCCACAGACGGCGCCAATGTTCAAATCCTGAATAAGGGATATTCAAGGTATGAGCAAATGTTGATGGTTAGTATCAGCGACATGAGTGTAGAACGTTGGGCGGGTGATCAGGAAAGGATGGGATTCGAGACGGTTAAGGTTGGGCGATAGCGGCTCACGATTGATATCGGGCGATGTCGGTGAAGGATTGAGGTTGGGCGATGTCGGTGAAGGATTGAGGTTGGCGATGTCGGTGAAGGATTTGATATCGGGCGATGTCGATGAAGGATGGAGGTTGGGCGATGTCGATGAAGGATTTGATATCGGGCGATGTCGATGAAGGATGGAGGTTGGGCGATGTCGATCCCGGGTTCTGATACTGCTAAGACCAACAATGGTTAAGGAGAGACGGTGTGACCCGCCTTCAACCCTCCGATGCCTAAGTCAGAAATGATCCGAAGCTTGGACAGAATAACGGTATAGTAAGTCGAGAGCGCGTACCATTTAATGTTCAGTTGATCGGCATATATTGGTGGTTGGAGGTTGGGCAGTCTTCTTGTTTTCGATGTGGGACTTGGTGTGTGTGTTCCTCTACTGGATGTTGTCTAACCGGTATTGGTGACGGCGCGTGAGCGTTATCCTGATCGGATATCGGGCGGGTTTGGTCATCGAAGTTGGAGCTTTCCCGGCGGTGGGTCCTGTCGTGGTGGCGGTGAGATATATTATAACGTATAATTGAAGTCGCTTAAGCACGTGTGTAGGTGATTAAGCCGGGTATATGTACAAAGCCTGAGCAGATGATAAAGAGAATGTTTGTGTTTAGTGACATGGAGTTTGATCAGGCTTCGGGGCATAGGAGGCATTATATATATGGATGTTACAATGACCAAAGTAACAGAAAAAGTTGGGAGACTGATTATGAAGTGATACAAAGGAAGTTTAAGGAGAAAGGTTATGGTGATGTTGTGCCGCAGATAGTGTTTTGGAATTTGAGGGACTCCAGATCGATTCCTGTGACTGCAACACAACAGGGAGTGGCGCTGTTGAGTGGCTTCTCCAAGAATCTGCTGAAGATGTTCTTGGACGATGGCCAGACCTTATCATGGAAGCTGCCATCTCCGGCGAGGAGTATCAGAAGCTGGTTGTGGTTGATTAGCATAACATCTACATATTTGCTGCCATTTTGTAAAAGCTAATTTCTTTCTTCTTCCTTTTTCGCGTCGTATCCATTGTTTCTGCAGTTAGCATTGGATAGTCTAAATGATACTTGCATAATGGAACTTGATTATGCTGCTGCTTTGGGATCGGGCTCTTCCTCGTGATCCTGCTGCTTTGGCCGGGACCTTTGACAAGCAAGGGACTGGTTTGTTGTATGAGAGGATCTTCTCTCTAGTTTTTGTTTACTTTGTTTTGTATTAAACAAAAAAATAACGAACTCGATTATTTTGGCTCAGTATGTATCGTTTTTCCCTACTGAGTACTCAACATATAGCTTTTGTTGTGGTCATCGTCCATCGATATGTGCATATGTGTATTTTGTGGTTTGCTTTTTACCACAATGAAGGCCAAGAATAACACTAGCACTAGCTAGTACGTTTTGGTCTAGTGACTAGTGACGAAAAACCAAGAATAACAAGAGAAATTTGAATCACCATAGTATTTTCATTATTTTGGCAAAAATAGTGTGATGGAGGACTTAACAATTAATCCTTTTGGGGAAAATTGGAGTCTTTTAACTCTTTTTTAATCTGAGTGCTAAACTGCAAATAGTTACAAATAATTGGGGCAAAACATAATTAACTCTAATTATTTACGGTAAGTCATTGGCTTCACTCGAGTCACACAAAAAAAAGCTTTACATTACGAACAAGTTATTGATGAATTAAACTTGAAGAAAGCTCCGGGGAAATCATAAGCTCTCTGCAACACAACTCAGATCCCGTCTCTCCGATTTAACTCATTTTCCGCTACTGAACCTTATACAGAAAAACGACTTGCCGTCTTAGTCAGAGCGAGAGAAAGAGAGAGATCCGATGGAGGCTCCTCCGCAAGGTGGATCCGATAGAGACAAATCGAACTCGTCGTCTTCTCCGATCCCCGTCGTCTCCAATTTCTGGAAAGGTAAGGGCTTATTATTATTTTTCAATCTGTTCAATTCTACTTCAAATTGCTACAGCTGCGTTTTTTTTTTGTTTTGCTTCAGAGATACTATATTTATCTCTATGAGAGAAAGTCGGTGGCATTTTGATGCGGTCTACCGCTGTCACATTTAGATGTTGATTATTGAACTAAATCCTGGATTGATCATCGTACAGATGCACTTAGAATTATGTGCTTTCGTTCGTTGATAATAGATTGAATTTGTTGAACTCTGTATACTTTTTCGTACTAAAGTAATCATTTTGGTTAGTTAAACTTGTAAAGACACTGCATTGTATGACTGCTGTCTTCACCTGGACTTTTGGCTTGAGTAGTAAATTAGTCAGGACTGTCATTCGGAATTCTTTTCGTTAATGGCTGCTTTTGTTTTCTCGCATACAGAGTTTGATTTGGAGAAGGAGAAAAGTGTGCTGGATGAGCAAGGGCTGAGGATAGCTGAAAATCAGGAGAGCAGCCAGAAGAACCGGCGGAAGCTTGCAGAGAGCACTAGAGGTATGCCATTGTAGTTTCTAACGATGAGGTCTCTTATATTGAAGGATTTATTTTACATTGGTGGTGGGTATAGTGAGGGAAGAGGACTACAACTTTTGCCAGCTAGATTTTCTTCTCGAAAATGGACATTTGGTTGCTTTTGTTGGGGTTTTAGCCTTTTAGGTTCTAATTAATTTATAATTATTACGCCAAAGACATATCTCTTGATCTATAATTTGGGTTGCTAACAGATTTCAAGAAAGCTGCTCAGGAGGATAAGTTAAGTCTCTTCAATTCCTTACTCAAGGGTTACCAAGAAGAAGTTGATAATCTTACCAAGAGAGCAAAATTCGGAGAGAATGCTTTTCTTAACATCTATCAAAAGCTTTACGAGGCTCCAGATCCCTATCTTGCTCTTGCCTCAATTGCTGTAAGTACCGGCATGCTTCATATTGTATTCCATGACATCAAATTTCTAGATTTGCTTCTAGATAGGAATTTGATATATTGCATAAAGAATCTGAATATATATATGTGTGTGTGTGTGTGTGTGTGTGTGTGAACTGAAAGCAAAAGGGTTAAAATATTGTATCACTTGTGGACTGCATATTGTGCTCGTGTGATTGCGCTTCTGTGCACTTGGTTTGTATGCTGTGTTCTGTGTCTATATTTCATTATGAAAATCTTCTTTCATCTTTGACAGGAGCAAGATCTTAAGTTGTCTGAGCTAGAATCTGAGAATAGGAAAATGAAAGTCGAGCTTGAGGAGTTCAGGACAGAAGCAACTCATCTAAAGAATCAACAGGCAACTATAAGAAGACTTGAAGAGCGCAACCGTCAGTTGGAGCAACAGGTTGGCAATGTGTAGTTTCACTCTTTTTGAAAACAAAAAATAATGGAACACTGCGGTTTGAAGCTTTCGGTTTTTAAATATGGCACTTTCTATATCTTCTTTCTGATGGGTGCACTTCCTCATATGTGCTTAGATGGAGGATAAAGTCAAAGAAATTGTGGAGATAAAGCAAAGGACTTTTGCAGAAGAGAACCAGAAAGTACTTGAGGTCCTAACAGAAAGGTATGTGTTGTTCATATAATTTAATTTATGGAACTTGTCGGGATGGAGCCTAATGACATTTCTGAGTAATGTTAACTTTCTGTTTAATGTAATTTTGAATGATTTATATTTTCTCTAATACCTTGGTTTATGACTTCTCCTCTCTATACAGAGAGCAAATGTTGCAGGATCAATTACGACAGGCTAAAGACAGTGTTTTCAATATGCAGAAATTGCATGAGCTTGCTCAAAGCCAATTGTTTGAGCTTCGAGCTCAATCAGGTAGATTTACATTTACAAATGCCCTATGATTTGGTTTTATATGACTATCTTTAGCTTCCATGAGGGATCTCATGTGTTTTGCTATAATTTCAGAGGAAGAAACAGCAACCAAGCAATCTGAGGTCAATCTTCTGATGGATGAAGTTGAACGGGCTCAGACCCGGCTTCTTAGTCTTGAGATGGAGAAGGTGCTGTAAACTTTTTATTTACAAGATTTTTAGCTATATATAATCCATCTTATGCACTCAGAAAACAGTTTTCATCTATAAAGAGGTGATAGCCTTTTTGTGATCATACTTTGTACATTTTCATTGTTTATAAAGGTTCATACTGCTGTTATTTGTTTTTTATTCTTTTAATTCCCATTTTCTATTTAACTGTTTTGCAGGGACTTTTGAGGACCAAGTTACAGACAGCTAATGAGGATACTGACAATAAGAAAAGGTGACTGACTTCACCGTCGTACTTTGTACTGCATATCCCTGTAGAGTATGGTTTCAATCTGTTTTCCTTTTCTCTGAATTGGTGTAGTGGCTACATACAATGGACCATCTAATAGAGAGAGTATCCATGCTTAGGAAACTAGAAGTAATATAACAAGATGCTAAGCAATTTCACCTAGTTATGTAGCTTTCAGAATGGTGGTTTGGTTTCCTAACTATGTTTCATATTTTGAGTTCAGAGCACATTCAAAATAGAGTGACAGGAACTGCTTGAAAGTAACTAAATGATTGTTCCTACTTTCTGCTTGTATTATTTGGGGTTTACTCTGACTCTGTACCTTTAATTATATCTGTTTAAGAAATTTGACACGTCTTTAATGTTCTACTCCTCCACAGGAGCTCTATATAGTTTAGTTTTGTTGAATTTGAGCTGTTTTTTAATTTTAGATTCACGTCTCTGCAGTGATAATTTAGATTCAAATAGTATACTTGAGAATTCTCTAAGTGCTAAAGAGAAGATCATTGCTGAACTCAACATGGAACTTCACAATATTGAAAGCACCTTATCAAATGAAAGAGAGGAGCACATGAATGAGATTAAGAAGCTGAATACACTGCTCATTGAAAAGGTGAAAGTACTGTTAGCCATTTCCCACTTAGAGTTGTTTTATTGTCATGTCCACCATCTCATATACCAAAGCTGTCAATATCTTCAACTTTTTTATATAATGTTTTTCTGCATTGCTACTTCAGGAATCTTCTCTCCAGGAGATGAAGAAAGAGCTTCAAGCAAGGCCAACCACAAAACTGGTCGATGATTTGCGGAAAAAGGTGAAGATTTTGCAGGTAATGAAGTAGCACTGAACCCCTGATGTTTTATCCTATACACTTTGTAAATATTGTTCTTTTCTTGGTCCTGTACACTGTTCGGTTGATCTTATTTAACTTTTTGCTTAATCGTAGGCTGTGGGTTATAATTCCATTGAGGCTGAAGATTGGGAAGTTGCTACAAGTGGGGAAGAGATGAGCAAAATGGAGTCTCTTCTTCTTGATAAAAATCGGAAAATGGAGCACCAACTCACTCAGTTGAAGGTATGAATCTTAGATGAAGACTTGAACATTCTCGATGAGAAATTTGTATCTTTTCCCTATTCTCCAATATTCTCCAGTGAACTGAACAGTGAATATAGATGACAATGTTTGATTTAAGGGGGCTTATGGACTATAATTATAAATGTTTCATTTTGATCTGCAATGTTTTGTAATTTTGCTTGTGCTATTTTCAGGTCAAACTCTCAGAACAAACAACTCTGTTGGAAAAGGCTGATGGAGAGATAGCGAATCTTACAGAGAAAGTTAATGAGCAAAAGAAATTAATACAGAAGTTGGAGGATGATATACTGAAGGTGAGGATAAATGGACTTATGATGATGAAAATGATTGTTCTGTTTGTCTTCCGCAATATGGAATATGAACCTTGGTGCATCTTGCCTGCATTGAAATGTCAAACACTGTACTTCGCATTTGTAAATTTGACAAATGGAGTGACTTTAGATTTCATGATTGTACGATTGCTCGGATTTGGTCATCTGGACGTACTTGTATAGATGACCAATATTCCTCTCTAAGTTTGAATTTCATCACTATTGCAGGGTTATAGCTCCAAGGATAAAAGAGGCAATTTATTTGATGACTGGGATCTATCAGAGGCTAGGAGCACTGAGCCATCAGAGGTACCCCCTCCTTTATCTTAGCATGCATAATGCATGCCTTCGTACTCTTTTTGGCATTGTAAACATGTATTCCAGTTTATGTGGTTTATTCATAATAAGCTTATCTGAATCAGAATGCAGAACAAAAACATGGATCCTCGGACCAAGACCAAAGCTCAATGCTTAAGGTTATCTGTAATCAGCGGGATCGATTCAGGACACGCTTGAGAGAGACAGAAGAAGTTCGTTATCTATTTTCAAACATTTCAGAATCACTTTGGTGTTTTCATATGGCAAAACTAACAGAGTAACTGACTGTTTTTGTATGTACTAGGAAATAAGACAGCTGAAAGAAAAGATAGGAGCTTTAACTGTGGAACTAGAAAGGACAAAGGCTGATAATGTCAAGCTGTATGGGAAGATACGTTATGTTCAGGACTACAGTCTTGAAAAAGTAGTATCTAGAGGAGCCAAAAAGGTGAAATATTTATATCCTAATATGTGCATCCAGTGTATTAAGATATTATGTTGCCGGCCATATGTTCCTTAGTTCAGTGGACTATGTGTTCTATCACTTCTATGTGTTGTATTTGCTTCTTTTGTTAGAATAGCATGGTTTCTTGCCAACAGAATATGTGGATTTTAGTTTACATGACTTGTTTATGTGGTATATACTTCAGCAAGCCGAAGATGTTGAAAGTGGCTTCTCATCGGATGTTGAATCTAAGTACAAGAAGATCTATGAAGATGATATAAATCCTTTCGCAGCCTTCTCAAAAAAGGTTCAGAAAGTTAATTTTGTGAAGTTCCTTAGCAAAGATGTGGGTGTGCTGGAAGTGTATTTCTGCAATACGCTCCCACTCTGCTTGCTTCAATTCGACAGAAATCATATAATAAACTTATTTGTACACAGGAAAGGGATCAAAGGTACAAGGAATTGGGTTTCAGGGACAGAATTACTCTCAGCAGTGGACGTTTTCTTCTGGGCAATAAGTAATGATTTTTTTTTTTTTTAAAGGAGGCAACAAGTAATGATACATGATCTTAGTTTGGCTCCTTGATCTGATATCATTTTAATGTCTTCATCCCTAGTATCTACTTAGAACACTCATTCCTTTCGGCATAGTCTAAATATAATTATAATCCATGGAATTGGACAAAACGTACTCCCTTTCAATTAATCAAAGAGTTCTTGCTGCAGGTATGCTCGGACTTTTGCATTTTTCTACACCATTGGGTTGCATATATTGGTGTTCACCTGTCTCTACCGGATGTCTGCTCTGAGTTATCTCAGGTACTTTCTGTTCTGATGTGTTTGCAACAGGTTTCGCTGGTTAGTTTTTTTTTTCCGCTCATACTATGTTCTTTACTATCTTTGCAGCAACGGGCAGGAGGAAATTCTTGTTGGGGACACAACTCAGAACCTCCCACACACACTCTAGGATTGAAGACATTCTGAAGGCTATATGGCTATACCGGAATGTATATAATAACATAGATACCCCGTTATTCACTCCTTTTTCTTTTCGGGTTTTAGTTTAGTGTAAAGCGTGTCATATAATGGTAGTGATACAGGTACAGATGTTTTTTTTTTCGATCAGACAGACAGATGAAGTTGATAGCATATTTTTACATATCTGGCCTGGAATGGTCAGCTGAGTTCATCCATATTTTGGGGTGCAGCTTTTCAAGTTCTGGTTACTAATTGGGAGACGGCAAAGGATATTAAAATGTGAGATAAACAATTATACGAACATGCGACCTCCTTGTCATGTGAGATTCAGCAACTTTTATTTTCTTTTGTTTTGAGGAGAAATGCTACCAAATTCATGGATAGAGACCTCATAACCCATTGGTCAGTTTACCTCATAATTTATAGACACACTTCTTGGCTCAAGAGTGATCAAACTCTCTCATTGGTGGCGACTATCCTTTCCCTTTGATATCTTCGTCGTTAAAGACTTAAAAAGTGGTGAAACTCTATTCAATTATACCGATGGGAAAAGGCCTTTGGCAAAATGACGCGCAACTGAGAGAGGCTCCGTCATCTTCTTGTTCTATAGGGTTTTACGTCCGTACTTCTCTCAACACTCAAAACGAAACATGAGCGTCGTCGCCGCCTCTATATCTTCCATCTCCGCCGCCCGTATTTCCAATCGCCACCGCTGCTGCATCTTCCGCTCCTCGAAACTCGCCCAAGCCCAAGCTGCCGTGGCTCATCGTCGGACTCGGAAATCCCGGCGAGATGTACAGCAGCACCCGCCACAATGTCCGTACGGTCACTCTTTCTTATTCTCTCTTCTGCAAAAACTTAAATAAATTGTAAAGCTTCAGATACGTCCAGAAGTTCATTTTAGTTTTGTTCATGAATTTTTAGTGAATGTGTATATATGTTCTGAAGTTTGTGTGGCGAAATGGTGTCCTTTGTTTCAGGTGGGATTTGAGATGGTGGATGCTATAGCTGAAGCTGAAGGGATATCTTTGAGCAGTGTTTCCTTCAAAGCACTTGTTGGAAAAGGTTCGTTACTTAGAGATTCTATTATCAAGTTCATATTTGCACCATATTAGTTGGAGAATTTTAGTGAAACATGCATTGCTAGCTGTTAGAGAAACTTTGTGCTTGATAGAAACTTTGTAATGTAGTTGGTTGAAGGTTATAGTCTTTTATCTCTGCTTTGTAGAGCTTAGGGATAGAAACTTAAGAACTCCTTAACTTCGTTTATTAAGATTCCCAATTTCTGTGCTTGTACCACATGTCTACTTGTGCATTGTTATGATTTTCATGCTTGTTTCAATGTTTCAGGTTTTATTGGGGATGCTCCGGTTATATTTGCCAAACCACAAACTTACATGAATAAAAGCGGTGAGTCTGTAAGTAAGCCATCTCACAAGTTGTTTTGATTTGATATGTTACTTTGATGGTTGTTTGATGTTTGGACCCTTCTGTGAAGGTTGGATCCATTGTTTCATATTACAAAATTCCATTGCAGCACGTACTCGTGGTATAGTTTCTCTCTGCTGTTGGCTTGATACAGCATCTTCTCTCTTTTTCCCTTATTGTTCTTGTTCTGAGCCGAAGTGTTCTCATGTTACTCAATAATGCTCAGAAGGTTTAGTTATGTTTCTCAGATCTTTGACGATCTGGACCTGCCTTTTGCAAAATTGCGGTTGTTGCCAAAAGGGGGTCATGGAGGACAAAATGGGTAAGTTAACAAAATAGTGATACTTGTATGGCATTGATATCTCTCTGTGGACATTCCGAGAGTCAGAACAATCCTTTGCAGATTTAATTGGTTTCCCTTGTTTGCTTTGTCTTGCAGGATGAGGAGTATAATTGATCATTTTAAAGGAAGCCGCGACTTTCCGCGTTTGCGAATAGGTATTTCCCCTAGCACCAACGAGTCTTTCCAAATACATTTTGTTGATGATTGAATTGGTGAATGTCCTTGTGACCAAATATAAATGTTGTAATCTGTGTAGGCATTGGGCGGCCTCCTGGAAAAATGGCCCCTGCCAGCTTTGTTCTTCGTCCCTTTACTAAACAAGAACGCCAGGAGTTTTGTGAACTTCCTGATGCTTCCTTTTGATAGAACTATGTATACCTTGACATTGGACTCTTATCGGTTTCCTTATGATTTTCAGTTAGATTTTTCATTTCAACACGGCATAGATGCGGTGCGGATTCTTTTGCTCGAAGGGTTCAACAAAGCTGCAACATTTGTTAACACAGCCAAACCCATGGAGCAATGTGGTTAATTGATTCTTACTTCGTAGGTTGCAAGCTGTGGTTATCACGAGAAGCAGATCATTAAATTTGGATTTCTGATTCATAAATCGTCATCTCCCTCATGGTTCACTCGATGTTATGTTTAATCACACTAACACGGTGCAACACTCGAGATTTATACCATAACCCCTTTGGAAATTGCCATTCTTTAACAGAAAAGTTGTAATCAGATATTTTTTAAATAGGATTCCAACAAAGTATTAATACCTTTCTGTCCAGTTTTGCTCGACATTTCCAGGTGATGGATTATGATCTTGTATCTTACTCATATTCTATTTTTCTTTGTACATAATAATGAGCTTCCAATCATGTTGTCAACATATCACTGGTGATATTGCAACTGAACTTTACTCTTATGAGTCTTATGATTTGTGTGGAACTATAATTCTTTTGAGTTAGTGTTGGGGCCTATTGGCTCATATTCAGGGTCTGGTCATGTGCCTACTTGATATCCGAAATCCAGCAGTAGAGTATGTCTCATCTCGAGAGGTTCGTTCTCTACTGATTTTAGTTTCTGAACGACTATTCAATCTTTTTTCTTCCCATCTTTTCTACTATAAACTTGACAAAAGATATTTACCCAGAGACTCTTTTTTCCCTTCTTTTTCCTTTGAAAGACCAAAGACTTGGTTAGATGGCTTGATATGTGAACTGGTCCTAGTACTTTTTATTCATTGAGACTCACTTACCTGGTTGACTTATACTTTTACCAAGTTGAAGATTGGTCTTCCAAAGGTTCATATATGAATGATTACACTACTACGAACTAAAAATGGAGGTAACATAATGTATAAAGCACTACGGTCTACGGGGTCCTAAAACATTTCTGCCTTGCCTTTGGGAACCTCTCATAATTGCATATGGAAGTTGAAGTTTATGTTTCACTCTTAGGTAGGGTTCTAGGGTCCCCAACTCTTAGGTTGCCTATCAACATAAACACAATTGTGACAAATGTGCATTATTAGCTTCGGGGATTTAGCAACTTCACTCTCCCAGTACTCCAAAACAAGATATCTCCAAACAAGATATTAAGATAGAGATATACCAATTCTTGTAATGTATAATGATTATGTGTTCGAGAAATTGAACATGATAAATCATCGTGTTGAGGATAATATAATATAGGCGTCATGAACTTGAATAATTTGTCATCACATATTTCAGACATTATAAGATTCCGTGTAAATTAATCAAAAAGTTTAAGAAGTACAAAGGAAGTGAAAAAAAAGGTCTGGCCAGATCCACCGATCTGCTGCCACGTACGTGAAAACGAATGGGCCCAATAAAACGAATAGAGGCCTACCGACAATCACGGCACTTGGCCCAACATAATAAACCTTCGTTTATCGTCGACTCCCTAAAGTATGAACCGTAGCTACTCTCTCTCCCATGTGATCTCTTCCCCCACCAGATAGATCTCCCGAGACGAAATTCAAGTTGAAGAATCAAAAATGGTTTTGCTTCATAATTCGTATTGTTACAATGTTACTCCCTCAATTTCTTATCAAAATTTCACATGCAAAAGCATAGCCATCGAACACAAACAAATACGACGACACGAGGCACACATGCAACCCTTCATAACGCATGGAACTTTAGTTATTGTATCAAAGTTATGAACGTGATCCTCCGCCCTCATTTGGACCAATTAACCACTGTGTGCTATGCCACTGTGTGCCGTGCCATGCCGCTTATACATGATGATAGTAAGAGACTACGGTTACGAATACATTTATAGTCACCAACAGAAAGCTCGTTGCAAATAAAGATTGTGTATTTAATGAGGGCAATGTCACCTCTATGCAGTTCAAGAAAATATTATTTGTAAATAAGGCAATTCGGCAAACCTAGCGATTAGGAGCCCCGCAAACCTCTCACAAACTTTGTTTATTCTTTTCAATTTTGGGTCTTGTTTGGCGGCCCTCTTTGTCGACGTTGGCAACCAGCCTTGTCGGCGCTATGAGGGTCGGCCAGACGGGCGTGGTGGCCTCTAGTAATGGTGCATCTCTGGTGGGTCGTGGTGGTGAACACCATATAACCCCAAACTCGTGCATCGGTGACAACAAGATTATAACATGAGAGGCTATGGTGAGATCCAAATTCATGCTGACCAATATGGGAGTGGAGTGGAGGCGGTTGGTGTCTTCCTTCAATTCGTCTTCTTGGAGATCTAAAGGATGGGGATTCGATCTTTATCATTTCTCTGCCAGGTTATGGTTGGTGCAGCCATCGGTGGATGATGGTGGATGGTCACATAGTGGTGCAACGCATGTGAATTCTCCGACAGTGTGGTGGGTTTGGTGCCTGTCCCATTGGAGTTGGGCTTGTTGTTGGCCTTTATGTGAAGTATATGGGAAGTGGACCTGGGTTTTAACCCTAGTCCTTTAATATTTTAATTTCATGTTTTTATTTTGTAATGTTTATTTTAGTTTGTCATTAAGAAGTCCCTGTAGTTATATAGCGGGGGATCTTGACGATCTGTCTGTGTGTGCACTCTTAGTGTCTTGTCTGTCCTAGTGAAGGTGTGGGCCTTAGTCAAATGGTCGTATTCTCCTAGTGGCAAGATGAAACGTGGTGCCGACGACTCAATTGTGGTTCAGCAACATAATTGGAAAGCTGTTCATTTTATAATGATGCGTCGCCTTAGTCGCATTATCTTTCCATTACTGTGTCGCCACGGTGGTAAAGCGAATAGAGTAGTTGATGTCGCACTATCTGCTAGTTTGTGCGTGTTTGAATGCATAAGAATTATGAGTGATCTTGTGATTATCCAATATGTTCTCTTTAGACGTATTGTAATACGGAGTTTATGTATTATGTCTCCCTCCCGGTGTGTATTCGACAGTTTCATTAATGAAGACTTGGGGGATATCGCACCGTCTTTTTAAAAAATATATATATATTTGTTTGGAAATAAATCATAATTATGATTGAAAAAGATAATAAATAAATAAATAAATAATCTTATGGGATACGGCTTAGGTAAATCTCATTCACTTTATAGTAACTTCAATCTCATTGTAACAATTCATGATTGTGACTACTTTTTAAGATTTTGTCTTTGTTCATAACCTCGCATGTGAACTTCCAATCTTATAAGTCATATTGCAAACATTTTGTATTGTTTCGTAAGACCGATGAGACAAATATTGTGATCACCACATATAGTATTTGTCGATGAGATGGACAAATATAGTGATCACCGCATATAGTATTTGTAGATGAGATGGACCCCATTTATCCTAACTCCTATGAGTCCTATCTACATGGCTACATACGTATCATCCACGAATTGTACAAGATACCTCCGTAGTACGCATTCTGGATACATAACATATACCAAAGAATACGTAAACACGTTAAAAAGACTAATGTAAAATGCACCATAAACATTTTTAGATTTTATATATGAGGAATAAATAGGTCCACATTACAGAACCAAAAGCTCCAAACCTATCTTCCATACTATTTTCCCAAACCCTACCTTTTAATTTATGTTTTCCCATTATGGATTTTCCCAACTTGATCGAGCTTAATCAAACTTTTCCTCAACACTTATTAGGAGAGAAACCCACACGGCCATTCGCCAAGTCGAAGCTGACACGTGTCCCTTGCTGCTGTACGTTTCCGATGATCGAAAGCGAAGACGACGTCGGAGCAAAAGCGAAGCAGAATGTGCCGGAGGAGTCGACTGGGATCAAGTAGTTCTTGGCGGGCAAGGCCAAGGTTTTCCCGCCAGCGAATTGAAACGACACCGTTGGGACCCTCACGCTCGTGCGTCCCGACAGGTCGTAACACGTGTCGAACAGCGCGAAGCTCGCGGCGGAGGGGAGGTCCGGGGTTAATCTCTTGAACGCGTCACGGAGGGCATTGTACGCCGCCGTCTGCAGCCGCGTGATGGCGGTGCCGGAGTCGACGATGATCCCTCCGTTGCCGGAATCGTCCATCTGGAAAAGCGCCGGCGGGATCGACACGCCGCGGCCGCCGACGCTGAACCCGGTGAGCCCGACGTAGTAGAACGTTTCCACTTTACGATTCTTCAGCAGCGGCGCCACCACCGAGTCTCCCGGAGCGGCGGAGTTGAACTCGAGTGTCGACGACGCGCTCGAGTCGCGGTTGACGAGGCAGTAAGACAGCGACGTCGCCTTCACCTGTGACGGTAGCGACAGCCTCCCGCCGCCGAGTCCGAGTAGCCCCGCCGCTGCCACGAATAAGCCCTCGTTGTCGTGGCCACATCCCAGCGCCACGTTCTTGAGGGACCCACCGGAGTTTCCGAACGACACCGTTTCGGTGACGAAGTCGCCGACGGTGTAGGAGCCGTCGCCGTAGGAGACTTGGTACAAACACTTGTTGCTCCTACACGCCGACACCTGGAGAGCCGCGCATTGCGGCGCGGCGCAGGTGAGAGTGCTGAAGCTGGAGGACTGGGTCGGGTCGAAAACCGGGTCGGACTGCTGGTAACAATCGGAGCAAGGGTTGCACTGTAGCCAGTTGACGTCACTCCCCGTGTCGAGCACCATGTAGAAAGACTTCGCCGGAGTCCCGACGCCGATGCGTGTGAAGTACTCGCCGCTGCCCAAACTGGTCCCGGAAGTGACGGGCGTGGACAGGCCTTCGGGTCGGATCTCCGACCCTTCCTGTATGGGCTTCAGATCCGACCGGTCCACTCCTTGCAACGCCAACTGGAGCTTCGTGTTGAGCGAGTCGACCCGGGCCGAGTCGCGCTCGAGTCGTGTCCTCACCAACGACTCGTAGTCCTTGTGCTCCTGCGAACTCCGGAGAGCCTCGCGCGGGTGGAGCTGAAGCGAGATTGTCGACGTGGTGGTGGAGTTGAGACTAGTAGTGATCTGGGCCTCGGTCTGGTCCATGGGCTTTAACGATTCCGGGTCGAAGAAGATGACGTCACGAGCCTGGCTGAGGGAACTGGCCACGTCGAGAGTGGCGGTAGTTTTAGATACTGTACGGCAGAACGTGGTGGCTACTAGAGAGCTGAAAATGAGAAACAAGAAGCAAAGTGGTTTCTGAGCCATTGTCTCTTCTCTGTAACTTAGTGAGAGAGAGAGATTGGATCTCAGAGGTTTGAAGTGGAAAGTGTTGAGAGTTGAGGAGAGTGAGGAGGAAGGGGTTGGGATTTTAAGGAGCCCAGAGGTGGTGGGTCGCTGGAGAAAGAAGATGAGAGAGAGAGCATTCAAGTGGGGGAGTGGCGAGGGGGACCCACGGAGGCTTTGTGTTTGGAATACGACAATAACAGTGATCGATACGACGTCACTTTTTACTCGATTTGGGTGTTAGCAAAAGAGATCAGGGGAAACGGAAAATGTTAAAGCGGTGCCGTTTCACTGATTTTCTGGCAAAGCATCATCAGCCGTTTTCCTCTTGTTGGGGGTAAAAGGTAAGTAAAGGTTACTTTTTACCAGAAAAGTAAAGGCCTAAGTTGCGCGAGAAGTCACTGTCGTTTTCTTTCTTTAGTCCGTACGAGTGGGGTACCATGGATGTCAGGGATGTGGGTAAAATAATTTGTATTTGTCAATAATTAAGCAAGACCACGCTAAAAAGTTAAATTCAAAAAAACTGAAATTTTGAAAGTAGAAAACACATTAATTTTGAATGCTCTTCCTTTTTTGTGTTTATCGTAAAATTTATGGCTAATTTTACCGAAAATAATCTCGAAAGTGATATAGAAAGATATTATTAAATTAACAATAGTCTATATACAATTAGGATAAATTGTTCGGTTGAACCATTGAGTCCTGTCACAATAATTTGTAATGCACAATTGGACAATTTCACATGAATCGAGTGATTTGTCCTGAGCCTAAAAAATATTTAGATTATCCTTAACATCTAAAAAAAAAAAAATTAATAGTCTATATACTTTTCCAGGTAAACAATAATATTTGAAGAGAAAAAGTATTGATAAGAAGGAAAATTTTCTATACACATGTCACAATATAATTGGTTAACTTTGTCAACTTTTAAAAAAATTGACTGCGCTTACCTAAAATCAATCTAGAGAATTATTTTCTCTCTTTTTCTCTGTCTCTCTCACCCATGTCCAGCGCCGACGCCGAGCACAGAGAAGAAGCTAGAGAAACCCCTCGCCGGAGATGGCGAGGACACCGAAGCTTAGGTTTCCATCTCCCCCGGTAAAGAGAATGATGGCGCTATCCTCTATATGCACGGCTTTTATTGTTCATCGGGCTGATTCGTATGCAAGCATATTGGGAATCATTGTGGTGAAGCATATAATATATGGTACTGTCTAGATAATTGACATTCAGATCACTGGTGGAGTCAGCTATAGGCCAGGTGAGGCAAATGTCCCACCTGAATTTTTGGAGAACAAAAAATTCATATATACATCATACTATAAAATTACATATTTATTTTATTAATATGCTCATTTAATCATTTTAAAAAGATCGGTTCATCAATTAAACGTCTATCGTATCTTACCATAAAAAGACAATCATCTCAATTTGCAACTCTAGACTCATCTAGTATCAGCTCTCACCTCTCACTTTCTTCACGTACCAATACCGTCTCTACAAAATATTGAGTTAGTACCCTTTAAAATAAAAATATTTCTCATTAAAGTCTAATTTGTTCTTCTCTAAATCTCTAATTCCTATTTTTGTCTTGATAGTTTTTCTCTTATGATCCTCAATTCCTCATTCGTATTATTTGCTTTTTCAAGTAAACTAATCAAAGACAAGCAAAAATTTTGCCTTATTTGGACAAAATTCTTGGCTCCGCCATTGATTTGGTTCAAAATTATCAAGTTGCATTGACTAAGATCTTGGACTTAAATAAGCTTAGTTGTTTCAGGTAATGATGATGGTGATTCTTTACGGCTCAATCTCAAGGTAGTGACCATTATCTATCACTACATAGATTGGAGATCTGCAGCATGACTTTCTTTTCAACTTCTTGGAATCTTGCTTTGAAGTGGAGCACCACCTCGCCTCATATCTAGCCTAGCAGCCACACTTCTCTCTTCTCCTCTCTTTCGATCTCCGCTCTTTTCCTAGTCCCTCGTCGACCACTGCTGCATCGCGGCATCACTCTCCCATAGTGTTTCTGCTTGGGACCCAAACTCGTCTATTGCTTATTGCTTCCAATCAAGGGAAAAAGAGAAGGAGGGAGGAAGAGAGAGGAAGGTGGAGAGGGAGGGGAGGTGGAGGGAGAGAGTGTGGTCGCGATGCAATGGTTGCCGAAGGGTTGGAGGCGACAGTGGGAAAGTTTGGGTGGTGCAATGAGAATGTCACTTATACTGAGCATATGATAAGTTCAGCCAACTTTGAAGAAAATTGACAATTTCAACGAGTGAGATTGCAACACGTGTCACCATGTGAAATTAGACCTTAGGGTGTTTAACCGTGGAGTGCATAATGTTTGATAAGAATCAAATTTCCTCTCATTTGACACAAAATATGATAGTCTAAATGATCGACATTGACACAAAATGTCTAATATCGAATTTAATTTCATATTCGATCAGAATTACATTGACCCCCATTTGTTGCTGAAGAATCTTGACGATCAATGGTGTAGAAATTAGAAAAGGTATTGTCAATTCTTCAAAGAAACTTGTTGGGAAAGTGTCACCTTGATTGATATGAACTCCATTCTCAAATTATCAATGTCAATTCCGGTTTCATGTCATTATGGAAGTAATGGAACCATATTTTCAATCTGAATGACAAACACCAGTAATTCACATTTTACAAGAAATATTGTATGGGTCGTATTCAGTGATTAAATGTGAACGCCTTTTATGGATGCAGGCACAGCAGACATAATACGGTCAATAATGTAAGTGGTTGGTAGTAGATATCATATGGAAGGCGAAGAAGATTAGAACTAGCTTGGCAGATTATGAAGAAGTGGAAGACAGCCATGTAAGTTCATAGGTTTGTCCTTTCCACTTTTCACTTGTGATCGCTGGGTCCATAATCAATAGAATACGACTTCTCTTTTTTATAGTTTAACCTTATTATGAACCGAAAAAATAAGTAGCCCAATGTCTAATGAAAGTGAAGGTATCCCAAACAGGCAAACATGAAGTCTTCAATTATTAGCCAAAAATAATAGCTTTGTGAGTCTACATGTTTGATTATGGATAGCGAATTTAAATGACTGGATTGCACAATAATGTTTAGCTTAGCCAGTACTACGTAACCATTAAGAAATGCTTAAAGGAGATTGCTTCACGAAATAAAATAGAGTATGCAAGTTTAAACTTGATGGCTTTTCCCTCCATATAGTACAAGTTTCATTTTTGTTCTTGTCCATTGGATTTGGCGGGTACCAACACTATGAATATACAAGTTTTCAAAACCACACACACACACACACACACACACACACACACACACACACACACACACACACACACACACACACACAGAAATGAAAGCTTCAAAATCAATCTCTCCCTTCAGGCTTTCCTCTCTTCTGCGTAGCCAAAATGACCCAGCTCTGGCCCCCCAGCTCTTCAAAAACCCAAACCATGATGCAAACCCCCAGTCCCAAAAGCCCTTTCGCTATTCTCTTCTCTCCTACGACCTCATCATCACCAAGCTCGGCCATGCTAGAAAGTTCGACCAAATGGACCAAGTCCTCAACCAAATGAAGCAAGAAACCCGTTTCGTTCCGCCGGAGATTATATTCTGTAACGTCATTTCATATTACGGCCGACGAAATGCCTGAGTTTCGTTGCTGCTGCACTATCAAATCGTTCAATTCGTTGCTCAATGTGTTTTTCAAATGTGGCCAATTTGACAAGATGAAGAGATTGTTTGAGGGTATTGAAGAATATGGTACTCCGGATGCGTGTACTTATAATATTGTGATCAAGGCTTTTTGTGGGAGTGAGGATTTGGACAATGCACAGAAGGTGTTCGATGAAATGCGCATAAAGGGTGTTCAGCCGACGGATGTGACACTCGGAACTTTGATTCACAAGCTTTGTTCGAATGATAGGGTGAAAGATGCTTTAGAGTTGAAAGACCAGTGGGAGCGCGTTCACGGAGTTTTGCCTAATGCTTTCGAGTATGCTTCTCTGATTAAAGGACTTTGTGGCGTTGGCAATGGCTTTTGAGCTAAAGGAAGAGATGATAAGGAAGAACATAAAGTTGGATACGCCGGTTTATTCTACTTTGATCAGTGCACTTATTAAAGCTGGTAAGAGAGAAGAGGTTTCGGGTCTTTTGAATGAAATAAGGGAGAATGGTTGCGTGCCGAACATTGTGACTTACAATGCAATGATTCATGGTTATTGTAAAGAGAAGGACTTCGAAGCAGGGTATAATGTTTTGGACGAGATGGCGGAGAAAGGGTGCAGACCATGCTATTATTTACAATGTGATTATTGGTGCATTGTGCAAGGAAGGGAAATGGAGTGAAGCAAATGTCTTGTTTCAAGATTTACCGAGGCGTGGGATCTATCCGGATGTGCTTACATATCGAATATTGTTTAGTGGACTTTGTGATTGTGGACAGTTCAAGGAAGCAGCTTTGATCTTGGATGAGATGATCTTCAAGGGTTACACACCTCATTATGCACGGGCGCATAAACTCGTTGAGAGTTTGTGTCACGAAGGTGATACGGAGTTGTTATCAACAGTTTTGAGTAGTCTAGGAAAGGGAAATGTTCTTGATAGAGATACATGGATCATGGCGATATCTCCTCTATGTAAGGAGAAGCTGTCAAATGTCACTGAGCTCATCGATACTATAATAATGTAGTAGATTGGCTGTACTGATGACAATAAGATGAAATGGGTTTATAAATTGAAGCCAATGCTATCTATTTTTGTGCATCTCTCATTCTCTACGACTTGCAACTTTGATGTTTGCAGTGGTTAACTGGCTTAACTTCCAAACGAGTATCAGCAGTCCATAAGTCGGACTGTTTTACAATATGGGCTACGTTTCCAGATTGCTCTTTTATCCCATAGCTCCCTACGTTGTAGAATTCTTTATAATTAAGGCGTTGACAAAGTAGCATAGCGGGGATGTAGCTCATATGGTAGAGCGCTCGCTTCGCATGCGAGAGGCACGGGGTTCGATTCCCCGCATCTCCATGTTTTCTGCTATTTTTCACTATTTGTATTGGTTTTGTTTGCCAATAAATAATTCAAGTATTTAGCTCTTTCCCACAATTGGTCGTATGGTCTGGTGGTCAGGACATTGGACTCTGAATCCATAGTAACCCAAGTTCAAATCTCGGTAGAGCCTCCATTTTTTATGAAGCCATACTCGTACAATTGAGCTCCTGGATTAACTGCTCCCTGGACTATATTGTTTCAATTAAAAAGCCACTATATACTTTCTTTTTCACATCTCACATTTCTGCTCTCCTATGTTCATCTCTTTTTTTGGGTCTCTATGATTAAATAATAAATGGGACATGCAGTGAAAACATAACTTAACATGCCCTGAGAGAAGTTAATGTTAATATGGGCAAGTTTATGTACATACTAGTGTTCTACATACATACATCGCACTACTCAAACCGAGTCCAAAGATACGACCTAGCTAAAACATTGCCAATTCCTTTTATAGTTTTATTTATTTACTTTTGTTTACGATGATGATGATGGTACCAGTCAACAATGATCAACATCCATCACCAGCAGGCTCAACCGAACTTAGCAGACCATTGCCTCTGAGCTGCATGCAGTGATCTTCTGCATCCACTTGAGCACAAACAATCACCACTGCCAGGCCATTGTGATGCGCCTCCTGCATCACGTTGACTGCAATGTCAACAGTCATTCCCGGGATAACCTTCATCAAAACTTGAACAACATACTCCCGCTTGTTAAAATTATCATTATGCAGCATCACACGATAAGGCGGAGACATTTTTTTTGATTTCCTGCAAGTCAAGGTTTCTCAGTTAATATGCTTGAATCACAATGATCTAACTTTAAGGTTTACGGAAACAACTCTAACAAAAACCTACACAAAATGCTTATAAGATGAGGCTTAAATGGTTGCTACCATCTACTAATCTATAAGGAAAGTTATCATAACCAAATTTTAGATCTTCAAACCACTAGTTTAACAAATTTTACACATCTCTGAACATATAACTGCTTTAGCCTTAAGATCTAGAGTCTCTCTAGTTATGATCTAGTTCCCCTCAAATAGTTTCTTTGAAACACTATAAGAAGTTGGCTATATGTCAGTCGACATTCTAATTTGGGCTAAGAGTCCCAATCAATAGGTTCCACCACGGCAAACTGATAGGGGGGAAGCAATCCAAAGAACGAGAAAAGAGGGTTTGAATTTTACACCACTAGAGCCATCATATAGTAATACTCATAGCCTCTCAAATTGTTTCATAGCCCTCTAGAAATTCCGAAACTTTGATGAGTCCAAGCTTATGCCAACCACTTCTTTGAACATCCACAGGCAAATGGGAACACGACTAGGCTCTTTTGCTGTTACGATTACACTGTCTGCTGGATTACTCTGTTAATTGACTTTGAACCGAGAACCAACTTCTGCGTCTTAGATTTTGTACTTCTATTCGAGCTACAAAATTCTATGAATGTAGAGTTTCTATTCTAAACACAGATTAACATAATGGAAACTCACCAGTAGACTACAGAAAAGTCTCGATAGCAGCTGAATTGTATGATTATGAAAACCAACATATATGGATTATACAGACTACTATATAGTGTTGTATATATACCTCAAGTCAAACTCAGAATCACGACCGGGGATTGTTTTCTCTATGGTTGGCTTATCCAACAATCCGCCTCCTTTTCCAAGCACGGTGGCTGTTGCAGTCATCATCGTGCTCCGATTCGGACATTGTCCATGAAAATAAGTTTTATCACCACCTGCACAAAAATTAACAATCAAAACATTATAAGAACCCAATTTGCACAAAATTCCCCAATATATCTGGTAACCGATTCACCAATTGAAAGTTCATATCTTCATAATCAGAACTTCAAATTAACCACAAATAACAGAGATTATAATTTATAAACCAAGATTGAATCAGCCTGACATAAACGAGCATATTTGATCGAAATTGAAAGAAGGATGAATCAAAAAATAGCGTACCTGATTTGGTGAGATTGAATAATTGAGTTGGTGAGAGAGTGACTCGACCGCATAAGGCAGCCATGGGCCTCTAACTCTGCTCTGTCTTTGTCTCTGAGAGACGCGCACACAGAGTCTGAGTAAGCAGCTTCTTCTTCTTGTGAGCCAAAGTAGCTGGAAGGGGAATTGTGTGGCATATACAGGCTTTTCTCGGTTTCGTGGGGCACCACCTTTTACTAATGGTCATGATTAACGACACGTCGTAGGAAAATCATGCTGTGGGAATTGGGAAATATCCTGATTCCGGGACTCGGATCCTCTTCTAACGGAGAGGACCTAATCATCACCTAACCTCATTAGATCGACCGTCCGATTTAATAGACGGCCAGAATTTCTTCTCTTTTCCTTTTTTTTTTCTTCCCTCTATTCTTCTAATTTTCGTCGCTCTCTCCATGTGTCATCTCTTTCGCTCTCAAAATCTCGCAGCTCTTCCACCTTTTACTAATGGTCATGATTAACGACACGTCGTAGGAAAATCATACTGTGGGAATTGAGAAATATCCTGATTCCGGGACTCGGATCCTCTTCTAACGGAGAGGACCTAACCATCACCTAACCTCATTAGATCGACCGTCCGATTTAATAGACGGCCATAATTTCTTCTCTTTTCCTTTTTTTTTCTTCCCTCTATTCTTCTAATTCTCGTCGCTCTCTCCATGTGTCATCTCTTTCGCTCTCAAAATCTCGCAGCTCTTTTTTCCCAAATTACAGACTCTTCTTCTAATTCTCGTCGCTCTCTCCATGTGTCATCTCTTTCGCTCTCAAAATCTCGCAACTCTTCTTCTTCTAATTCATGTCTCTCTATCCATGGTTTTTGGGGGTTATATAGTTTTTGAACAAGAACAAGAACAGAAACAACAAGAGTCAGAGGTAGTTTGTACTTGAGTTTTAGTTCGGTCGAGTTTTGGGTGGTCTGTGTCGATTGAGAGAGAGTTCAATAGAAAAAGAAAGTTGTCGCATGGAAGAGGTTGTCATGGTGAGGTAGCTCATCGGTCAACTTCAGGAGTTCGTCGAAGTCTGCGGCTCTCAACCCCAACAACAACAACATCCTCGTTATCCTCATCAGTTCATTTAGCTTCAACCTCATCAACATCATCAGCTTCCGCCGCTCCTCAATGGCAACCACCGCCGCAGGTTTGTTGTCTTTCTTGTATTTTTTTCAAACTCTTGTGGATCGAAAAGTTGTTGTCTTTAGAACCAATCTGTTTAGTTAGTTTCAGATACTGCTTACGTTGTTTTGATTGATTGTAAGATTGTTCTGTTTCTTGGTGGACCTTTTCTTTTATCTGATTGTGTAAAATTTCATGGTTTTTTTTTTTTGCTTTGCTTTTGTGGTGTTTTGGGGTTTTGGTGAAATTAGGTCTGATTGTATCTGAGGAATGCTTGGTTTGCTATTGGAGGAGTGTTGGGTCATACCAAGTTTTCATTTTGGCTCAAAATTGATGAGCTTTATCGAATCTTTTGCTGTGTAGAAGTTCATTGGGTTAATGTTTGATTTGTAGTTTCTGTTTCATCTCTTTAATATTTAAGAAGCTTCCTTCAACTGGAGGGGGGAAAACCGATACACCAGTATGACTTGAAATAGAGTCTGGTTCTCTATATGTATAAGAATGAGTCATTAACACAAAATCTGCGTCTATATGTTGTAGGCGTCATAGTCTTTAGCTTTCAATAAGCTGACAAATCCTTTCGAAATAGAAATTGATGTAGGGAACTTGGCCCTAGAAAGATAGCTTGTTGATCATATGTATGCTTGGTTGACGTTAATGAAAGTTAGCTTAGAGGACCCTCTTGGAGAAAAGTGTTGATTTTAAGAGTGATTCTTCATTCCAAAGAAGACATTGATAATGTAGTTTCATATGCTCTCCCAGTGATTTAGTACATATCATCTCTTCTTGGAAAATCACTAAAACTCGTTGAATTAAGTATCTTGGGGTGAAACCTTCAAAGCATCTGACTGTCATACTACAACAAGATCCTCTTTTCTTTTCAGTTAGGCTCTTGAAAGTATTCTTTCTCACATTTCCTGTCAACTGCTCGCTCTGTACTGTGCTAAAATAATCTATTAGAAGAATGATGAGGTTATTCTCAAATGTTGTGTAATATGGATAAAGTTCATAATATGTACTAAAACGTAGCTATCTGGGTGCCTAAGAAAGTAAGAAGGCAGGTTCTTTATTTAGCAAGGGCCCTTGGGTTTTTGCTGGTGCTCCAAATGTTGTTAAGGTATTGAGAAATTTCATTCAATTGGTTGCTTACATTTCTATTCCTCTATATGGACCAGTTCAGTTAAAATAATAAGTTGATTATGTTTGATGTTGCAGGCATGGAACATTCAAACAAATGCTGAGTTTAGCTTAAGTGCTTCTGGTGGGCAAGTGCATGCTCTGGAGGTTGGGAATGAAATGCTCTTCGCTGGGACAGAGGTAGGAACCAAGTTATTCTATTTTTTTGTGTTTAGGACTCTATGTTATATCTGGATCCATTTTTTTCCATTGGCTTAGAACTGATTCATGTGTCTTCAAAATCTGCAGGAAGGCACTATATTGGTCTGGAAAGATTGTCCTGTTGATAATCAATTTAAAATCTGTAATTATATTTAAAGATCTGCAATCATATAGATGCACTTGTAGTCACTCAGCCTTTTTTTGTTACATATATGAATTGCATATATGTCAAAGGCCTACAGCTGCAAATATCTACTATTTAGCACAAAATATGCAGGTTGAACAGTTAAAGAAGTTGTCTTCCCATTCATTTCGGGTCTCTATAACTCAGTACAACTGAGAAGTTAAAGTCACTGATTTTCCCCAGTTGAGGCTGGTCTATGCTATAATCATTTTATCTATTTTGTGTGTGTTCCATATACTTTCTTCTTTGCCTTGCTATTTATATCCTAAACGTGGGCTGTTCATGGGAATTGATGTGTGACAAACTCTGTAGTTTATTTCTAATGCAATGCTCTCTTGCATCGTGCAGAACACTAAAAATAATCCACCATGCAATACATTTTACTTATTTTTACTTCTTTTGCCCCAGGTCTGCATGTTCAAGCTCCCTAACTTTACCTCCAGAAGTCCAAGGCTTTCAGTGTTGAAGAGACTAGTACTGTAACTAGGGATTATCCATTTGCATATTGGGCAAATTTAGGGCAAGTTCTTTTTGTTATCAAAAAATGTTCTGCCAGTAGTTCTATATTGAAAATTTAGTTTTCACTTTTCAGGAAAGAAGCAATTAATTATGACATATGAGTGGATCCATGCAGTAGTAATTGTAGTTAAGCAACATACAAGAAAGTAGTTAAGCAACAGAAGTGAAGAATTAGCTTAGAAAGCCATAACAGGCTTTATTTCAAAAACAAATCAAATGCTATATAGTATGACGTTCTGGAATCACATGCTATTGCATCTAATCTTTCTCGTTATCTGAAGTTCTAAGGTCTGGCTCATTATTTGAAGCTCTAGGGTCTGGAAATCTCATGATATTTTGTAATAATGCTTGTGCACTTGTGTTAGAGGAGTCTTGATAAGCCATCCAAGATATTTGGTTCGACATTTGATTCGACATTTGGTGCATCTGTAGTAATAACAAGAAAATTATCACTCAATGAAAAACTCAAACAATTACATATGACACTCAAACAATTGCATACTTTACACATACTCACATTGTATGGGTGATAGATCATTGGCATATATGGAGAATTACCAACTATCATAGGAGATTGAATTGAGACCTATAAATAAAAAGTAAAAAAAGAAGAAAGGGTAAAAACTTTGAAGAACCAATTTGAATCATCTTCATCTATAACTATGCATATAAATTGCTGCTACAAAATTTTGATAAAGCGATTCATTCCAAATTATATATACTTGGGATTGTTGTGAAGAAGGTGTTGGAGATTCGTCCGTTCTTGCACTATAGTTTGAAATTCCAGTTACCTATCATTGTCAAAATTACACATTAAAGTTATATACTTATATTCGAACACAATACATAACAAAGTCAACAGTAGATTAAACATCTTACCTTTGCAGACCTCTTCTTACTTTTGTTTACTTCTTGTTCAACACGACCTTTACATCTACGCTTTCCAGGATGAGTAGCTTCTCTTTTTTGAATCCCTTTGCATTTGCCACATCATTATCATTAACGCCATCGACTGATAACTTTTGGCTTTGGTCTTCCACTTCTTTATCACAATTTAATTCCAAACGCAACACATCTTCAATCATTTTTGCCAGTTTTTCAGCTTCCACAACAACTAGCTCATATGCCTTCTCACTCTCTGATGCTCTTGATGCTACTTGAATGAGTTTAGAACATAAGACTCTATTTCTAGAACTTTGTTTGAGCCTCGGATTCTCCACAATTTCATGACCATACATGTCTTGCACCACACTATCAACTCTTGCATTTTTTGTCCACCTCTCTAAGACATACCGAGTAGGAATTAATTTTATAAGGTTAGTTTCTCTACCTTCCATCATAACTTTGATAGCATGCCTACACAAGACACCTACCATTTCAAACAACTGACAGTTGCAAGATACAACATCATCTCCTTCTCTTTTTACTAACCGCTCCTTTGCAAATCCATCCCTAACAACAGTGAAGATATGATTTCCACCATCGGAAACACAATTTCTTATAGACGACTTTAAAGATACTTCATACTGTGATTGAAACTCTTTATATATTGCTTTAGTATAAACTTCTCGGGCTTGCTTCAAAATCGGAATCTCTATTTTACAATGAACAATCTGAAACAGCAAATCATATTCGACTTCAGATTCCTTGTACCTCTTATCAACAACCATTCTTTCAAAGTGAGTAAAGAAGTCAGGTAATTGGAGGTTTGATTTCAAATAGCCCTTCAAAGTAGCATTAAAGTTTTCACTGAGTTGGGTACTTTGCATCCCTGCTGACCATGTCCACTTGACATATGCATGCGCCCATTTTTTTTCTTATTGCACATGTCGTAGCCAACCAACTATTCTCATGTGCATTGTACTCATCAAGCATGGACTCCCAAGCACTTAAGAACTCATTTTCTTCCTCAATCTGATAAAGAAATTTGTTGAACACATTCCTCTTGTCATCGCCATTACAGTTTTTGAATAAGAAGCCTACATTCTTTACAGCATTTTGCATCAAATTCCATACGCAAAATCGGTGATATGAATCAGGCATCACATGTAAAATACCCTTAACTATTGTAGCATCTTGATCGGTGAAAACTGTTTTTGGAGGCTTCCCACACATTGCCTTCAAAAACGTGTTAAACAACCAAATAAATGAGGCGGCAGTTTCATCATACATCAAAGCAGCTCCAAATATGATTGTCTCCATGTGATGCTTAAGCCCAACAAACACTGCAAAAGGTCGATTTGCTTCATTAATCTTGTAGGTTGTATCAAAACTTACAACATCTCCAAATATACCATAGTTCATTATCATCTTAGCACCTGCCCAAAAAATATAAGTGATTTGTTCTTCATTGTCTAGCTGCATCTCGTAGAAAAACGATGGATTCTCTAACATTTGTTTTGAAAAATATTCCAACAGATGTTAGCTTCTCCATATTTCATTTTTCTTTGTCGAACAGTTTTAAGATAATTCTTGTGATCATCTCTTGTAAATCCCACTGAACCCCTTCCACCAGCTTCCTTGCGCATTAATTCAAATGTAGCCTTAAGCGGAACTCCTGAATCTTTGGTCAACTCTATGAATACACCTTGTGAAGTTGTGACTTTCCTTTGAGATGGTAACATATGAACGTAATCTTGCTTAACAAGAGGATGATTATGCTCTTCAGAGAAACGATAAACATGATACCTACCTGTCTTCCTAACCAGTTTTATGGCCATATGCGCTCCACATCCCGTTCTTGTCTGTACTCTTGGATTTTTGGTCAAATCATCTCTTTTATCATTTTGTCGTAGACCTTCTTTACAAAAAACAAACACTCTTGAAGTAAGCACACCATATTTATCTTTGCGACAAGTTTCTCTTCTTATACTAAAGCCTTCTCTACCACCATACTCATTATAAAAGTCATAAGCATCTTGCTCTGAATCAAAGTTCATGTCAAAGCTAGGTTTACTTATCAGGTCCTGTTTAGATCCTTCTACAATATTGCTAGAATCTTCCACACTATTCTCGATTTCTTCCACAGTATTCTCAATTTCTTCCACAACGGCTGCCATTCTCAAATCCTTTATTAGAAAACAAAGATTAACACATGATCTGAACTAAAATAGGAAGGAAAAAAATACATTGTATAGTATTCAGTTAAACAAATATAATTTCAGATTTTAAAGTTGTTATCGTATGTTGCCGCAATGAATACAGTGTTGTTGAACTATCTATTGAAGTAAAGTCCTTGAATATTGCACGAAACTTTTGGTTTGATACTAAAGATCTTAAAACATTAATTCAAGAAAAAAAAACCCTAAAGCGTAGACTGGAAGAATTAAGAAGATCAAAACCCAAAAAAAATATTCTAAGATATAAGAAAAATTAGATCTTTAAATTTGAAGTAGAACAATGATTAATGGGGTTAAGTTGCATATATGTGTACGTATACATACGACTTTGCACAGTTCTCTAAAACTGAAGGGAGAGAAAGTGAGAAGTAGAGATGGCTGATGGTTGATGGCTGATGGCTACGTATGATATCAATGACAATTAAGAAAGAAGAAAAGTCTGTACCTCTTATGTTCCAAGGGCTAAGAAAGATGAGTCAGGATTCTCTCCACGAGATCGATGCCAATTAAGAAAGAATAAGAGTCTGGGAAGAGAAGGGAAGAGAAGGGAGAGAAGGGAGAGAAGAGAACTACGTACGAGATGATATGAGAAAAAAAGAAGTTATCTCTAATAATAAAGAAAAATAAAAAGAGAAGTGATCTTGTCCCTGTATTGAATCCTACGGTCAATATTATTGGGTAAGGTAGTGGTAAGGAGCTTTTTGTTAGGAGAGAATCCTGACCCCTGATTCTGGGGCTTGTGTGGCAGTGAGACTATTTTGAGATTGGTGTTTGGCTCAAAAATACCTAGGGTGCTGAGAAGTCTTAAAACGGTTTTTTTTTCTGACCATGTGTATGTGTGCATCGGCGTGTCACTGTTATGGGGAAGAATGTTGATCGTAGCGTTGGCCGCTACCTGACTTCTAAGAAGCGATTTAGGACGGAGAGAGCACCAACCATGTCCGATGGATCCTTTTTGCCTAGTAGGCATAGGATTTTATTTCTTTCATGTCTCTAGACGAGTCACAAAAATCGACACTCCATAGCTCATTTGGTGTGAAGCAGAGCAATCTCCTTGACGAGTGTTGAGAGCACAAGGGTGTGTCCTTGAATCTCCAAATACTCATGCTTCTTCGGGTGATCAAGATCCTTTGATCGCACTGTGCCTTCCATTACAGAAAGGAAGAATCTTGGCTGCACCGTTACTCTAAAGTTTCCTGACAATGCGACCGACTGATTGGACCCCTTTATTCAAACGCTGATCAACCTAACTCTCTTCCAAACTCTTCACTATAGCCTTTGTCACTCTGCTATAATTTTTTGAAGAGGCCCAGCTGTCTCGACGAGGTGGAACCACAAAGACGTCCTTTGTAAATTGAGTAAATGGCCGTCAAGCTCTACAGAGGAAAGGGCTTGGTACCTTGCTCACAAGAAACTTGACCACCATCGCTGGGAAATGGATGACATCTCTCACATCCTGGATCTCTATTTCTCTCTACCCAAATGGGGTAATCGAGCAACATTTTCCGCTGCAATGTGATTCTGGGATGTAAGCTGCAACTGCTTTCGCTTTCCCTGTGAGGACATGAGCATTACTCTGGTTGACCTGGAAACCATTTTTGGTCTTCCAGTCGTGGAACCGTCATGGAAGCAAGGTGACCCTTACTTTGCAAAAGACACAACCAACTATATTCGACCCAGCTTCTATATGGCTTGGTTCAAAGGCTTTAAGGACAACACAACACCCGATGGAGGTATTTCATTCCTTGAGTATTGGTTGTCAAAGTATGTATTTTGTACCGCCTCTAGCAAGGTCAAAAAAAGATAGACTACCCTCATCGAAGCTCAGTTTGAAGGCACCAAAAATGGTCTCGCTCAGTCCATCCTCGCCTACCTTTATCGCAGCCTGAGATGGATCTCTCTAAAACCAATGAAGTTTGACTTTTCTGGCCCTTTCTGGATGATAGACCTCTGGTTGTAGGTCTACTTCCCGGTCTTCTACCATCCGGATATGCGACCACTCAAAGATGGAGTACTTCTTAGGAAAGCACTTGTGTGTCTTCTCCATGATAACCCACTGACTTATCAGAACAGCTTCATCACCCTGTGTTCACTCAGTGACTTCCCACCAGATACTGCTGAGTTAATCCTCCAGCACCGCTTCCCTGAGGATTTAACGACTCGTTTTCTTCCCTCATTTGACCAAGATGACGTTGCGAGGATCATATTTATTCAGAGCCATACTTGTGGGGATTTGAAGTTCCTTGACACTACTAAGGTCTATTACGAGCTGTACGCTCTCAACCACTTCTCTCGCCAACTCGGGCTTACCTAGGATTCTCCAATGCCTCTGGTTAATTTTGTCAACCGTTACAGCAATTGGCGAGCTCATACGCTTCCCCTCGCAGCCTACATGGAAGACCCTCATTTTAGTTTTCTCATTGGGATGGACTGGATGAACAACGGTTTCGTGACCGTGTTGTTGATCTTCAGTCTTCTTATATCCATGGAGAGCTTCAGAAGGACTTGGTGAAGCACAACTGGTTTCTAGAGACCGGTGAACATATCTAAAAATGTTGTTTGAATTATATGTTTTTGTATTATGTTTGTTTCAATTTGGCGTATTTTAATTTAGTGTATTTGAATTTGGTGTATTTAAATTTGGATTTCATGTAATGTTATTTAGTAACGTCTCTAAATAAAAAGTGCATTTTTATTTCTTGAAAATTTAAATTACATAATGACAAGCCAAGCCTAGATTTATTACGAAAGTCAAACTATTGAAAAAGTGGGCGATAACAATTTGAAAAGGTTCTCTCGCTATCTTGTTGTTCGTTGTCGTCTTCTTCTCCTTGCTTAACGATTTTCGCTTTCCTCTTCGTGAAATACCTCATTGAATTTGGGTCATTTGCTCCATATTCATTGTCATGATCCTTGTTTCTTCTTGTAGAGCTCTCAATTTGAAGTCTTTCTCTTGAAGGAGGAGTTGCGCTTTGTGTAAAGCAAAATCGTTATCCTCACTTGTTTTTTGAGCGGCGGCCCAAATGGCTTGATTGATCGCAATGGTCTTCAAAGCCTCATATCGTAGATCACTTGTAGGAGTCATGATTTCCCCCCCTTTTTTCTTGCTTCTTTTGCCGCCTTCACTCCCGGTGATCTAGAGGGACTCGAAGGACCTTCGCGGTTACTCATTGGTGTTGTAATCACCTCATCATCATCCAAATTGATGGTGGAAGGAATTTCGCTAACGGTAGGAGTAGTAGCTTCGTAGTTGTAAATACGTGGAGTAGTAGCCGTGGTTTCCCTAAAGAAATGATGAGTCTTCACCCATTCCCAACATTCAAACTTCGAAAACTCTTTTTTTGTCTTCGACACAAAACACATTTGAGCTTTTCTTAACTATAAAAATTAACAAATTTCCATGTCACAATTTATTTATGTTTAATGAAGATGACAACATTTAGTTCATACAATCAAAATAATAGACATGAAAAAAATTCTAGAACTTACTTGATCTTATGGAGAGGTGCCGGATGGTGGTGGATTCCTTCGTGCATAACTAAGAGCTTCGCACCAAAGATTAAAAACCGGCTTCAACTTAGTAAAACGAGATGAAATGGCGGTTTGGGTCCGATCTTCCTTTGTTGATTCACCATGACCAATCACCCAATTTTTGATATAATTGGCATAGATCTTTTCCCACAATTTTTCAACTTTTTGCTTGTTGCCGGTGATAGGATCAATGCTAACATGCATATAATGAATGCACAATTGCAAATCTTCCGAAGTAAGCCAATTCGACATTATTTTGGAGAAAAAAATACAAATGAATGAGAGAAGAGATGGAGGGAGATGATGAACTTGTTGTGCACAAATTGGTGTGGGAGATTTGTAAAATTGATTTAGTATTTATAGGAAAATTGTAGGGTAATATTTGTAATTTTTTAGAATTTTTTAGAAGAATTTGGGCAAAAAATGTAATGCCCGTAAAAAAAGAGCCGGTGATAAACAAATTGGGGAAGTAGCCGTTGCCTTTGAATCTGAGCCGTCAGATTCAATTTTGTATTTGAAATGGACGGTTCAGAACAATTGCCTGTTGAAGTGCAAATAGATCAGATGAGCGCCACGTGTCACCTTTTGATTGGCCAGCACCTCACCGTAAAAAAAATTTTTTTTACTGGCGCGTGTTATACACGTGCCGTACAAAAAAAAATTCAGACAACCTGGCGTCACCCACATGTGTGGGCTCAGCCAGACTGCTCATCCTCTGCGACGAGCAAACCTTGCTCGAGTAGCAGCTCACGAGCTCGGTCAACGAACGGTCGCCGACCACCTCGAGCTGCACTGCACCATCTTCTTCTCTTTGCTCGAGCAGTTCCGCATGGCCCCCACCGATTTCCATGATTGCTCCTCCTATTTCCGACCCCCGTGCATCTGCTCTAAGCGCTAAGACTTCCATCCCTACCTAGCTAATTAACTATAATGCTTGCAATCATTCAAACTGTAAATCTATAGTGCCTATATATATACGTGCGCTACTCGATCTTTCTACAATCAGTATCCCATTAACAGTTTAACTCACTTAGCCATGCCATCCATGGAGCTCTTTTTTCTGCAATATTTTATTTTTCTTCTTCCCCTCCCCATCTTCTTCTACCTTATCTTTCTCACAACTCCTTCCAAGAAGAACTCCAAGTACATTGGCTTCATAAACCTACCGATTCTCGGAACCCTATCCGACTTCATAAAGAACCGGCACCGCTTCCTTAACTGGAGCGCCGACATCCTCGACAACAGTCCCACAAGCACCGCAGCCTACCGCACCCCGGGAAAAGTCGACGGCGTCATGACCGCCGACCCTTCTAACGTGGAATATGTTCGATGCAAAAATATCTCTCGCGAAGAGATCCTTCTCGCGAAGCAGTCTCTTTTATGATTTCAGATGTTTTAACCGCATGAGCCGGTTTATCCTGTTTGTGCTTCGTATGCTGACGTGCCACCGCCTCTCGACGGAATATGGACTGATTACAGCCACCTGACTTCTATATTAAGCGATTAGAAGATAGAAATCTCGAAGAAGAGACGTCTGTCTAGGTTTGTTTGCGTATAGCAAGATTGTATGTTTGATCGGGGGGGGGGGGGGACCTTTCTCATAAGGTTCTTGCTCTCCTTATATACTCGCTTAATAACAGTCATCCATTCTGTTTCAAACTCTTTCTGCTCTTGTAATCATAGTCCAAATCCAACACCAGCATACGTGTCATATCACTCATAGATCTTCTAATACCATCATAACTCTTCTAAGAGTTCTATCTAAAATAAACCAGTTATGACAGAAACAAAGCCGCATAGAACCAGCTAATAAGACATAGTTCTAATAGAACTCAAAGTCTGCTTCTAGCGAACGCTCGCCAGGCGTTATCTCACTTGACTCTTCGCCAAGCGTTGTTAATCTATTGGGCCGCTCGCATAGACCTCGGCCATCCAAGCCCAAAATGAAATACTTTATTTCAGGCCCAAACATTTCCCTTCAGGTCTTGAACTTGGAAACTTTCTGAACAAGCGAAAAGACTTGAATATATCTTGACCAATGTGCTCATTGACTGTGAAACGCTATACCATCACTCGAACGCCACGTCACCCAACCTTTCAAAAAAGTATGACGTTCGACTGACACATCTATAAAAGCACCAGTCCATATCCAAAAATTTCATCTTTCAACAAAACCCTTTCACCTGCTCAGATCCTGCACTTTCTAACTCTCTCAGTCAAAAAGTTCAAACCTTTCTTTCTCACCGCCGTCAATCCTTATTTTCCAGAAAAATGCCTCCTCGTAAGGACATTCCCAGCCTTTATGAATCCCATGACGCCAAGAAATTCTCCAAACAACTCAAGGCCGTCGCTAAACGACACAACCCAGACGCCGTTTGCACTCTTACTGTAGACCCTGTTGAAAACACAGGTCTGCTTGGTCCATTTCTGGACACTCCATTCAACCCAAAGCTTTTTACCTACCTTCGCCAGCCCATCTGCAGTTCATCCCTCATACTCCAGGCAAATCCCAGAGCATACCCAAAGGAATGGACTCAAAAAGACACTCTTTGTCTCATTGGAAAGTGGCCACACTCGAGCACAGAAGATCTCGCTTGGTACCGACACCACCGTGGGTAAGACATCAAACGGTGGGAGACAACCGGAATAGCCCAACTTATCGACTTGTGATTTTCTCTTCCAACTGGAGGTAACAGAGTCTCATTCGCCACAGCCATGTGTTTTTGGGACTGCACAGCAAACTGTTTCCGTCTTCCTTGTGGTGATGTGAGCATCACAATGCTCGACCTGTATACTATCTTTGGAGTTCCTGCTTTTGGAAACAATTGGGCTCCTCAAGACTTCCACAAAATGCCCAATCAAGCCTCTCCAGAACGCCCTTCATCCTACTCCTCCTGGGTGAAACAATTTGCTCGCGAGGAGAGAAATACACCACAAGGAGGAATAGCCTTTCTGGAATATTGGCTAGCAAAGTACCTCTTCTGTTCAACCTCTGCCAAGGTCACAAAATCATGGACCAACCTCGCTGAACGCCTTTTCAACGGTGAACAACTAAGCTTGGTTGAGTCCGTCCTCGCCTACATCTACTATGGCCTCAGGCGAGTAACACTATCGAAGCTTGATCTGAACCAGCCAGGACCACTTTGGATGGTAGAACTCTGGCTGCAAATCTACTTCCCCTTCTTCTGCCCCTCAGCAACCCCTATCCATGAAGAACACAAGCTGATGGGCCAGACATTGGTTTCTACACTGCCTAGGACCAAACATTGGTCCTATCTCAACTGCTTCAAGTACCTTTGCTCGCATGAGGACTTCCCACATACTACAGTCGAGAGAATTCTGAGTCGTCGCCACCCTGGACTTCTTGCAAGTGGATTCATGCCCTCACCAGAACAAGATGTTCATGCGAGGAATCTCTTCATTCGGTTCAACACTTGTCAGGACATGCAAATTCCAGACTCAGTCAGCTCCGGGTATGAGCTCTATGCCCCAAACCACTTCTGTAGACAGTTTGGGCTCAGCCAGGATACTCTTATGCCCCTCGCCTGCTCTGTTAACAAATACACTCTTTGGCGAGGAAACAAGAAGCCTCTCGCAGCAGAAATGCAAGATGAACACTTTGGCTTTCCAATGGTGATGCTTCCAACAATCACAAAGCCACTAGCGATGTCACAGTCGGTCACCCCCTCGTATCTTGCATGGTGCGCCCAGTTCTGGGAAGAGAAACGACATCAGGGACCGCTTTTATGTTTTGCTGCCATCTTTCATGAATTCAGCCACAGATTTTCACATAGAGAAGACTTGGCTTGGCTGCTCTAGACGGACCACACCTTAGTACCAGTTCTACCCCATAGCCACAGGTATGCCTCTTCATAAAAAATTGCCACATATATTAGCAACTTTTCATATCACAACTAACCACTCTTTTCTCCCTCGCACAGCACACCCCTGAACCAGATGTGACTGTAGCCATTCAGTCTTTCAGGAAGAAAAGATCAAATCTTTCTGGATCCTCTGTAAGTATTTAGACTTGTCTTTCCAAAACAATCTGATTTTACCACTGATCCTGATAACAACCTCAATCCTTTGACAGTCTCCAAAACGCAAGAAGCTTAAATTGAAGAACAAAGGGCCTGAAAGTGGAGTTTGGCTGGAAACAACAATTATCAGCAGGAATAAACAAGCAAAACTCCAGGCTCACGTCTTTCTTGCATCATTAGATCAGAGGAGTGACAAAGCCTCAGGATCCAGTGCCTGCTCAGCTGTAGCCTTCACCATTGCACACTGGTTATGTGCAAATCCAAACAGTACTCCCACGCTCTCCCAATTCGATAACCTCCTGATTCAAGGTTCAAGGGAGTGGCAGGAGTTATGCAAGGACGATACCCTTGCGAGCAAGTACCCAGACCAACACTTTGATCTGGACACCATCTTGAAGGCGAACATCAGACCACTTCAATTCCTATCTGATGACTCCTTCATTGGGTACTTTGACCCTGAAAGGTTTACAGCTCTAAATGGCCTTCCCTCTTTTGATGTTCTATGGGAGAAAATTCAGAAGAGCCACAAGCCACAAGTATACATAGTGAGTTGGAATGATCACTTCTTCGTCCTCAAAGCTGAAGACGGAGCATACTATATAATAGACTAACTAGGAGAAAGGCTCTCTGAAGGAAACTGTAAAGCCTTCATTTTGAAGCTCGATGAATCCAGCATCGTATTTAGCAATGAAGATAGTGACACAGGCCCTGAAATCATCAACAACCACAAAGAATGCTGCAAGGATTTCATAGCCCAATTTCTAGCTGGAATCCATCAAGCAGAACTCGAGGAGGGAGAGAAGAAGAAGCCTGTAGATGCTGTCATTTTGTTTAGGCGTCTGCAAATTGAAGTTCAATCTTGCTTCACCCCCTCCTTCTCTGGCGAGGGCGCCAACACTCAGAATGAGCAAGTCATTCCAGAGCCTGAGCATCAAATTACCTCCTCGCTAGAGCCCTTAGTTATACAACCACTAGTTCTGGTTGAGAATAATCCAGAAGGCGAATAACCGAGTCCATCCTCGCCAGAGCAACCAGTTCAAGTAATTGAAGAAACACAACCATTGTCTCCCCAACAAGTAAGAACTCTGTACCCTTACTTCTAGATTAATAGCTTCTAAATTGGTCCTGACATAACCTGTTATTCATATTGTAGTCCAAACATATTCCTGTGGACCTGGACGTTAGTGAGACCATTCCCAACAGTCCCAGGAACCAAGCAAGCACGTCAGGCCAGCTCCTTATAACGGCCGCTGAGGATCAGCCTGACAGTCCTCCAGGTGTCAACGATGAAGAACGTATATCTCATGCCCAAGAAAGTCCTAAACCATCTTCATCGCGAGAAAGCAACCCTTAGTTACCCAGTGTACATGAATCAACCATCAAGCTACAAGAAATTTTCAGCAAACTGGGTACATTGAACACTTCCTCGGACACCACCGTCGCGCTTAGAAGAATTCTCTCTGAACCCTTAGATTCCACAATAGACATTCAAGCAACCCACAAACGAGTGAAAACCCTGAAGGACAACGCCCCAGCAGACATCATCCCTCGCCTGGATAAACTTGAAGAGAATCTAACTCTACTCCTGAGCCAAAACGAAGCCTTCCAACGTCTAAAACTCGAGGTTGAGCGCAAGAACGAAGCAGCAGAGACCTTGGAACGACAGACTCACAAGGAGAAAGAGAGAATCCAGAAAATATTGGAGGAAGAGACTCTAGCCAGGAGGAAACTTTAGCAACAAAACGGGCTAGGAGAACTGCTCTCAAAGTTGAACTCGACTCCCTTGATGCCGAAATAAATGCATTGGAAACTGACATCCCCAAGCGTCAGGACAAAATGCATCAAGTTGTGATGGAAAGCGAGAACCAAGCTCAACTCCTAAGAGAAGCATGCGACGAAGCCAGTAATGCTCGCCAAGCAGTTCACCAGGCCTGGATGGCCTTTGAGACGACTAAAATCTCAGTGAAGAACTTTCTCCTCCAATTGTAAAATTTTGGGCCTCAGATGCAGACCTTATCTATCTGTCACAAACCATTAAACTATTTATGTACTCAAATTGTTTTGACAAAGTCTGAATTAGGTCCAGAGACCACATTGGGCTTCTCTAATAAGCCCTTTTCTATTCTTCGATCCAGCCTTGTTTTAAGCTGTAACTAATTTTGACTATTCTGATTGTTCAACAATAAATGAAATTGAATTCTAAGCTTGGAATCTGTATCGCGTCAAACAACCAAAATCTTTTAAAGTACGTTTTACCTGCCCCAGAAATCTCCTCATTTATCATGCACTTCTTGCGAGTAGATAAACCGTCTTCACGGTCCACTCCCATTTGGACACGTATTCTCTATTCTTGGGTGTAATTACTCTTGCGAAACCAAACCGTTGTGACTCCTGGCTATAAAAGGTTTCCTTCCCTTGTTCTATGAAACAACTCTTTCGCAAGAATGAATTACCCCACTATTCATTTGCTATGGTCTTCCCATCTAAAGAAACCCCCAGATAAATCCTTCCATGTTGTGTTCCTTAGATAGCAATATCCACGTCCAAACCTGGACTAGATAGCAATATCTACGTCCAGGCTTTGCCTTGGCCCTCCCAGCCTGAGTCAGGAGAAGAAGGGAGAAGCCACAATCCTGAGGTGAAGACTCCCTCACCTTTCCCCAATTTACCCACTCGGTGTTGATAAGCATTGGAGGTGGTAGGCCTCTTCAATATGGCCTGCAAAGATGGGGAAAGATGGGAGCATCACCCTGGGAAGAAGGCAACAAACGTCAAGGCAAGGGTCTTTTGATCTGATGCACCTTCTACCTTGGCGTTTCAAATCCTCTCCATCCCCTCACCGAGGTCGATCTCCATGTGTACATATTTGATACATCGACCCCAGGGGATGGCAATCAACGAAGAGGATCTTGTGAAAAACAAACTTTTTTATCTTTTTTCTCTGTTGCTGATTCAGAGTTTGTTTTTCCATATGGTATCAGAGCTTGAGGCCGCAAAGCCTTTGTATTCTTCCAATTATTGAATGTAATATTTTGTTTGAAGTGTAAAAGTTCCTTGTATTGATAAACTCATGTACAGTTTGCTCAAAACTTAGGCCACAGAAACTGGCTAACATGAACTTTTGACTTGGAAGAAAAACACAAACAATTTGACCTCGGGTACAAGCCCTAGCTTTTTAACCCCATGAATAGGCTATTATAATGTACATGATCCTCGGTATGTGTTGCCTCTGTAGTTTACTTATGCAAGGGCATAAATAAACTAGATTAAGTTGTAGTTGGAGGATCTTCATACTCCCATAAGGGTTGTATAAATTTCTTTAGGAAACGACCATTTATTGGATTCACGTGTATAGTACCGTCTCGATCTCGCAAACGAACTGCTCATTTACCCAACAGTCGATCGATAATATATGGTCCTTCCCATTTCTCTGACCATTTTCCTCGTCCTTCAGTCTTCTCGCCAACAGGCAAAATGACTCGCCAGACAAGTTCTCCTTCTGCAAAACTCATGCCCCTTGTACGTTGGTCATAGGCACGAGCCACCTTTTGTTTCTCAGCACGTAGACTATCATAAGCTTGTATACGTTTCTCATCTAAGTCTTCATGCTCCTGCCACATCGCTTGGACATAGTCTTCACCGATCAAGTTGTGTTGCTCCATCACACGTAAAGACTGAACATTGATTTCCAAAGGCAAGACTGCATCATACCCAAACATTAATGCATAAGGAGTTGTACCTGTGGGCGTCCTCTTACTAGTCCTATGAGCCCACAAGGTGTTAAAAAGTTCTTCATGCCACAGTCTGGCATTGCTCGCGAGCATCTGTTTTAGGATATGAATAATGATTTTATTGCTCGTTTCAGCTTGACCATTGGATTGGGCATAGTATGGAGAAGAGTGAAGAAAATGAATCCCAAGATCCTTCATTAGAGCATCTACCTCCCCAGACATGAATGCTGCCCCACGGTCTGAAACAAAACTCTCAGGAATGTCAAACCGACAAATAATATCTTCAAACAGGAACTGGCGGATGGCCTTTGCAGATGATACCCTGAGAGGTCGAGCTTCAACCCATTTTGTGAAGAAATCAGTAGCCACTATGATAAACTTGTGCCCTTCAGATGAATGAGGATGAATCATTCATATTAAGTCCAAAGCCCATCCTCGAGTCGGCCAAGGCTTGATTATCGGCTGTAATGGTATTCTGGGCATATGGTTGACCGGACCATGTTTCTGGCATTCTTCACAACCTTTCGCGAACGTGATGCAATCTCTGAGCATTCCTGGCCAATAAAAGCCATGTCTTCTTAGTAACCATCTCATCTTGGGACCAGCCTGGTGTGCCCCTGCTATCCCAAGGTGGACTTCTCTCATTAACCGCTTAGCTTCACGTCCAAAGACACACCTTAACAGTATGCCTTCTTCTCCCCTTCTATATAACTCAGCATCCTTGAGCACATAATTGGGAGCTAAAAATCGAATCCGCTTGTCTACCAGATTATTGGGATTCTGGAGATAAGAAATGATTTCCTGTCTCCAGTCCGTGTCAATATGATCAAGTGTAGCAACGTACCATGCATTCGTTTTTATCTTCTTGTCGTGCAATGAAAGATGGAAGGGTTCTTCTTTCAACCTTTAATATTCGTTCGCGTACTCCATCTTGCAAACTTACACCCGTTGCTAGTTGAGCCAGCTCATTGGCCGCATAGTTCTTCTCGCGAGGAACATGACTCAACTCCACTTCTGTGAACAACTTGAGCAGGTTACATGCCCATTTAGCATAAGGTTCTAATATTGGGTCTGCCTTATACTTTGTTTCAAGTTGTCTGATCACTAGTTGGGAATCTCCAAAGATATGCACATCTGTGATCTCCATATCCAATAGAAGTTCTAATCCAATGATTAAAGCTTCATATTCTTCTTGATTATTTGTGCATTTGAAGTCCAACATGAAAGAATAAGAATAGATTTGGCCGCGTGGAGAGATTAAAGCTACTCCTGCCCCGGCCATGATACTCGTACTGGACCCATCAAAGTATAAACACCAAGCAGCCAAATCAATACGAGCAAGGTCCAGTTCTAGCCCCTCAACAACTTCTTCCATAGGATGATGAGCCAAAAAATCAGCCACTGCTTGGCCTTTTACCGCATTCTGGGGAACATATTGCAAAGAAAACTTTGACAAAGCCAGAATCCACTGTCCAATGCGTCCACGGAGAATCGGTCTGGACAACATATACTTCACTAAATCTGTTTGTGCAGTGACACACGTAGTGAATGATAGCATATAGTGCCTCAACTTACACCCTGAAAAGTATAATGCTAGGCATAGTCTTTCCATTGGAGAGTATCTCGTTTCACAATCGTTCAAGGTACGACTCAGATAAAAAATAGCACGTTCAAGTCCTGATGTGTCGTCCTGAGCTAGTAAACTTCCAATGGAGAGTTCAGTAGCTGATATATACAGCTTAAGAGGAACCCCAGGTCTTAGGGGAACCAAGACAGGTGGGTTCGTTAAGTAGGCTTTAATGGTTTCAAAAGCCTCTTGATGCATAGGCTCCCATACAAAGTCCTTCTGATTTCGAAGCTTGAGCAGTGTGGAGAATGGTTGTGTCTTCCCAGCAGCATTGGCAATAAACCGTCGTAAGAAATTGATTTTTCCCAATAGACGCTGTAGTTCTTTCTTACTTTTTGGTGGGACTACATTGAGAACTGCTTGTTTCTTGTCATCTGGTATCTCAATCCCACGCTGATGAACCAAAAAACCCAGGAAATCTCCTGCCTGGACGCCAAACACACACTTGGCTGGATTTATCTTTAGTTGATGTTGCCTCATTCTGAGAAACACTTGCCTTAAGTCTTCAAAATGATCACTTCTACGTTTCATTTTGACTACCACATCATCAATATATACTTCCATGGTCTTACCAATAAGATCATGAAAGATCAAATTCATTGCTCGTTGGTAGGTTGCCCCTGCATTCTTAAGTCCAAATGGCATGTCTACGTATTCAAAAACACCTGCAAATCCTGGGCACCGAAACGCTGTCTTATGTCTATCTGCTTCAGCCACTGGAATTTGATGATAGCCAGCAGTGCCATCCATGAATGTCAACTTTTCATGGCGAGCAACTGAGTCAACTAACAAATCAGCCACTGGCATAGGGTATGCATCCTTTGGGGTTGCATTGTTCAAGTCTTTGTAGTCAACGCACACTCGCATCTTTCCATTCTTTTTCTTGACTGAGACTATATTGGAAAGCCACTCATTATATTTGGCTACACGTATGATCCCTGACTTGAGCATTTTCTCGACCTCTTCCTTAACTAGAATTGCCGTTTCTGTATTCATGCGACGCATCTCTTGTTTCACAGGTTTCTTCCCTTCTATGATGGGCAAATTGTGACAAACCAGGTCTGGTGACAGGCCAGGCATGTCGTCGTACTTTTCTGCAAAACAATCTGCATATTCTTTTAGCAATTCAATGAGCGTGAGTCTCTCCTCAGGCTCCAGGAAGGTACTGGTAGCCACAAAGATTGGCTCTTCATGAGTCCCAATATTGATGTGTTCAATGGGATCCTTGACTTTAGGAGGTAAATCATCTAAAGCTGCTGGAGCTAATTTAATCTCGTCCTCCTCCTCTAAGTCTTGTAAAATGTCTTCATCCACATATTCCAAGGCTGCAACCATTGGAACATTCTCAAAGGCTTGGCTCTCTAACAGAAAATTATGAAAGCGTTCGTGTAGAGAAAGACAAGCCTCGGCCTCTATATCTGATAGAGACCCAATCATGGAGAACGTTTGGATGGTAGCTCAATGATGTAGGGTCTTTTGCTATCCTGATTTGCTTGAATTATACCATATTGAGCTAGTTCAGAGGCCGTAACACCAACTGGGCGGCACTTACTGTCGACGCCACATACCTCCAATGGCCTAAGGTCACTGTGGTAATATCTGACTTCTAATGCGTTAGCAGAAACGAAATATGGACGAGGATCAGCATTGACAAGTTCTGCCACACCTGACTCCATGTTCCAGAGTAACATCTGCTGATGAAGTGAAGAAGGTACACAATAGCTTCGATGTATCCAGTCACGCCCCAGAATTGCACTATATGGAGATGTGCACTCTACCACAAAGAATGTGTAAGTGCCTGAGGCTAGCCCGATGTGTACCTGTAAGAAAACAATGCCCAAGGTCTTGGTTATGCTACCCTGAAAATTTCTGACACTCAGCGAGGTCTCTTGGATAGCAGACTTGGGAACGCCTATTAAGGCCATTGCCTTGACGGTGATGATGTTCACCACTGCCCCTGAGTCCACTAGGAGTTTGTTCAACTGAATCCCTTGGACTTGTCCTGTGACATATAACGGCCTTATGTGCATGGCCATGTCTATAGTGGGCTTGGAGAACATCATCTGTCCTGTCGTATGTGATGAATCCGTCTCTGGTATCTCGACTGATGTTGAACCACTTGGTAGCTCTGGTTCCTCATCTGGTAATACCACATTGTTGATGTTCTTGGATTCATCCGTTGATGCTAACAAAGATAAAGCGTATTTGGAGGATAAGACATACACCATGTTAATGGTGGAACTGTCTTCCTCAATGAAGTCGAGTGCTTCTTCATCTTCGTCTTCACCGTAATCCACCAACTGCTCATCATCGTCATAGTTATCAGCTCCAGACTGATGACCCTCTTTGTTTGGAGTTGCAGTGACCTCGAGATGAGCTACTTGTTGTAACTGACCCTCAGGAGTAGGATCAATGGCTGCTGGCGGTAATAGTGGCGGTAATAGTGGTAGAGTTTTCCCCTTGGAAACAGGAAACAGTTGTTGGGCCTTCGCTTGTTCTTTCACAATTAAAGGCCTGGGTTTCCATCGCAAGACTGGAGGCTTGCTTGGAGTGTTCTGTTTCTGCATGTCCCTTGCTCCTTGAGGGTATGTTTGTAGCCCTACTGTTTCATCGTGTCCTCCTCAAAAGTGAGGCGTCTCCTAACTGGTTTCCGTTGTGCAGGCTCACGATGAATCTCAGGAGTAGATTCGGGCTCTTTGCCTTTAGACCCTAACTCTGGGTTTCGTTCAAAGACTTCTGGTCTTTGGGCTCTCACTTTAGGCTCGCAAGACTTTTTCCCAAAGACCACCAATGGGTTTGCTGCAAGGGTGTTCAATCGCCTTTGCAACACCTCTGGAGGAAACTCCAGGTCTTCTTCTTTGATCAGGCCAGCTTCATAAGCATCTAGTGCTCTCTTGGCTCTGCCAAAGCGTCGTTGAAGGTTTCTCCTCCTGCTTGGAGTCACCTCAATGGTTTTTCCTTTCTCCCTTACGTATCAAACATCCTCTGTAATATTTCTTGAAGCTGGAGGTATATATGGCTTCGCGAGCGTACTTGCAACTTTAGACTCAGGTGTTTTAGCCAAACTGGCTTGGTCTGTTGCTCGCGATCGCTTGGGAGCTGGAGTGTCCCTTTGTTTCGTTTGCTGGGGCTGATGATCTGTACTCGAGAATAGCTCTGGGAAAGACTTGGCTGCTTGAGCTAGTTCTTCATAAGAGATCTTTAGCCCACTCCTCAGTTTCTAATGTGCACAAAGGGCTACTGGCGATTCTGCCTTGGGGTCCACCTTTTCTTTTCCTTTATTCCTTGGTGTATAAGATGGACTTTCGCCAGCAGTTAGATGTTCGTTGGTTTGTTTTATTTTATTTGATTTGTCACGTGTCAGTTCCAACATTCCTACCATCATTGGCATAGGGGTCGTCAAGCCTGATGAGGGTTCTTGTTCTATTTCTATCACTCCCTCGTTAATCGGCTGTTGTATCTTGAACTTTAAATCTCGACAAACACTTGTGGTGTGACGTCCCCATTTGTGGTGGTATCGACAATAAGGCAAACCCCTAACATCCTCAGGATGTGGGTCAGGTGCTCCCCAATTGTTAGGAACCACAGCTATTCCTTCTTGGCATAGCTTGATGAATATCTCCTCTCGCCAAGACGCGTCATATGTTATTCGAGTCCGCTTAGGTCGGACAAACGCTATATTTCGGTTAGACCTTCGTCTTGACTTCTTCCTCAAATGGGTTGTTTTAGTTTGACTACCCCTTGAAGAAGTGCCACTGGCATGAGAAGTTGTGACTGAAGGAGATGGTGTCCTGTGAAGATATTGTGGGTGAAAATCCACCTCGCTCCTGTCGTTAATTTCAATCACTTCCCAATTGATCAAACCTTGGATTTCATCTCTCAAGGTGGAACACATTGCTGTTCGATGACCAAAGTGATTGTGAAATCTGCAGAAGTGCTGGGCTGGCTCTTTATACCGTAATTGTCTAAGCTCAGTAATTGGGTAAAAAGAGATCAGCCCCATGTCCTTTAGCCTATCAAAGAATTCTTCTATCATATCCAGTCTGAATGAATAGGCTGAAAAGGATGGTCGATTCCAGGCCTCCATACCTTCGAGGTGTCTACCAGGTGATGTCCAATTCACCTCAACCATATTCACCTGTGCAGCAGGGAACGGCTCGGAATCCACTAACGCAGCTATTTTGGACGAACCCTCCAATTCTAATCTTCCTTCATTGATCCATCTCTGGATCTGATCTTTAAGCTTAATGCAGTCCTTTGTAACGTGGTTCCATGCTCCATGGAACTTGCAATATTTCTTACCCTTTAACTGCTCAGCTGTAGGAAGTGGTCCAAAGTCTGCTTTGACGACACGCAGACTATACAGCTCGTCTAAAATTTCATGAGCCATATTGACGTCATAGGTGTACTTCTCAAATTCTGGCTTAGTGAAAGCCATTGTTGAGAGCATAATTGGACCCTTACTCTTCTGGAGCTTGCGGGGTTTTAAAACTTTGTTTGTTGATAAGTCAACGGCACCCACCTGCTCGCCATCAGAGTCTGATTCTTGGTAGTCTACACCTTCAATATAAGCCACTGTCTTTGGCTTCAACCTATCATAGGTTCGGCTACTGTATGTCCCCTTGGATTCATTCCTTCTGTTGTCTCTCTCTTGAATATTGCTATGAGCTTTAGTCACAGCCGTGATGAACTCATTCAAGGAGAAATACTTGCTGTTTAAGAATAGCTGATGTAACGTGTCCTCCAGACCATTCTTGGCCATCTCAACCACCTCTTCCTTGCTCAGAGGGGTCTTACATAGATTATACTCTGACCGAAAACGGTGCAGGAAGGTGACCAGACTTTCTGTCACCGATTGGCTCAAGGAAGCCAGCTTCCCTACACTAGTCTCTGGCCTTGCTGTTCCAAAGTGATCTATGAATAAGTCCTCTATATCCTTCCATTCACTGATCGAACCCTTTTCGATTCCAGTATACCATACAAGGGCTGATCCTGACAACGATGATCCGAAGACTCTTAATTTGAGCCCTTCATCTTCGGCAAATTGGCCTAACTGGAGAGTAAAATAAGCCAAATGTGTTGCCGCATTTGCATCATCGTCACCAGAGAAAGTTTGAAAGGTCTGGTGTTTGTAGAATTTTGGCCAACGCCACTCATTAGGATCATCTTTCATTGGAGGAAACGGTGCCTCGTAAGTTTCATGCATCTTGGATAATTGTATGTTACAATCATCTAAGAACTTATTTAACCATTGCTCCCAAGCAAGAGGAAAAGACTCCGCTTGCCTAGTTTTCCTGGTCAAGTCCGATACGGATTTGGTTAGAGATCTTATGTCTCTGTCTACCCTTTGTGATAGAGTCGCCGCATACCGGCGGTATTCCTCCAATCATTTGTCCATTTGGCGAAGGATATCTACCCGTTGTCTATCTTGACCTTCTACCAAACTAGCCACCTGGGCACCCATGGCCTCTCTCTCCTCTCGATTCTGATTTAAGTCCACTCGTATTGCTTGGATACCAGCTGTCGCTGTGTCTATTAAATGGGCCTGGGTGGTGAGAAGAGCTGCCTGTTGCTCGATTCTTTCTTCGAGCGCCAAATGGTAATTAGTCTGGTGGCTATCTCGCCTGGCCGCGTAAGCCAGGTACTGTTCGAACGTAAGTCCTGTTATTTCCGCCTCACTCAAAGATTTGAACGTCATGGTATCGAAGTTGTTAGCGAAAATAACTTCAACCGCTTGATTACTTAATGAATGACACTGAGTAGATGTGTGTTCACGGTAAACCGGTTATGGATGTTTGCGACACTGAGGGTAGACCCTTCGATAAGGATCTTCAATTGTCGCTTAGAGATGCTAAGAGATATTGTCCCACTGGGCGTGCCAAAATGTTCGATGCAAAAATATCTCTCGCGAAGAGATCCTTCTCGCGAAGCAGTCTCTTTTATGATTTCGGATGTTTTAACCGCGTGAGCCGGTTTATCCTGTTTGTGCTTCGTATGCTGACGTGCCACCACCTCTCGACGGAATATGGACTGATTACAGCCACCTGACTTCTATATTAAGCGATTAGAACATGGAGAGCACCAACCCTGCTCGAATAGGTCCTTTTCGCCTAGAAACCTAGGACTTTGATATGTGAATCTCTAGCTAAGTCTTGAAATCGATACTCCACACGTTCTTTCTCGTGCAAGCAGAGCAATCTCGTAACAGAGTGTTGAGAACACTCGCTTCCTTTGAGTATTCAAGCTCTCGACTTACAAGCGACAAGCTCTTCAACTTTCCGGTTGCAATTGCTTCCTTGGAGTCGTAATACTCTCACTCGACAGGTGACAAGCACTTTGACTTTCTGGTTGCAAAGAAGATAGAAATCTCGAAGACGAGACGTCTGTCTAGGTTGGTTTGTGTATAGCAAGATTGTACGTTTGATCGGGGGGGCTTTCTCATAAGGTTCTTGCTCTCCTTATATACTCGCTTAATAACAGTCATCCATTCTGTTTCAAACTCTTTCTGCTCTTGTAATCATAGTCCAAATCCAACACCAGCATACGTGTCGTATCACTCATAGATCTTCTAATACCATCATAACTCTTCTAAGAGTTCTATCTAAAATAAACCAATTATGACAGAAACAAAGCCGCATAGATCCAGCTAATAAAATATAGTTCTAATAGAACTCAAAGTCTGCTTCTAGCGAACGCTCGCCAGGCGTTATCTCACTTGACTCTTCGCCAAGCGTTGTTAATCTATTGGGCCGCTCGAATAGACCTCGGTCATTCAAGTCCAAAATGAAATACTTTATTTCAGGCCCAAACAGAATACATGCTCAAGACCAACTTCGACAACTACCCGAAAGGCCACAACTTCAGAGCTTTCCTCCAAGATTTCGTCGGCAACGGAATCTTCAACACCGACGGAGAGCTCTGGAGGGACCAGAGGAAGACGGCAAGCTACGCTTTCAATACCAAATCGTTAAGAAACTTCGCCATGGAAAACGTCAGGCTCGAGATTCAAAATAGGCTGGTTCCGGTTTTGGCGCGAGCCGCGGAAGCGGGATGTCGTTTGGATCTTCAAGACGTCTTGCAGCGTTTTGCGTTTGACAATATTTGCAAGATGGCGTTTAACTTCGACCCGGCTTGTCTCGGCGGTGACGAAGGAGCCGCCACCGAGTTCATGCAGGCTTTCGAAGACGCCGCCACGATCATAGCAGGAAGGTTCCTTTACGCCTTTGAATTCATTCTCCCCATCAAGAAATATCTCAATATCGGATCGGAGAGGAGGTTAAAGGAAGCAATCGCCACCGTTCATAGCTTCGCAGACGACATAATAAGGTCCAGAATGGAAAGAGTCGATAACGAACAACATGATGATTTGTTGTCGCGTTTTATCGGAAATGAGAGCAATAACTCACCCGAGTTTCTCCGAGACGTCGTCATAAGCATGATCCTCGCCGGCCGAGACACCACGTCATCAGCCTTGTCGTGGTTCTTCTGGATCATATCGTCTAGACCAAAAGTTCAAAGTAACATTTTAAGAGATCTCGAAGTCATTAGAGCCCGAAAGGGGAAGCGTATCGGCGATACATACGAACTCGACGAGCTCAGAGACATGCATTACTTGCAAGCGACGATATTAGAGTCCATGAGACTCTATCCTCCCGTTCCGATGGACTCGAAGGCATGTCTGAAAGATGACGTCATGCCGGATGGGACGTTGGTTAGGAAAGGGTGGTTGGTGACGTACCATGCATACGCCATGGGGAGGATGGAGAGGAATTGGGGGAAGGACTGTCTTGAGTACTTGCCGGAGAGGTGGCTGGGGGAGGATGGCACGTGTCAGCAGGAGAGTCCGTTTAGGTTTGCGGTGTTCCATGCCGGGCCGAGGATGTGTTTAGGGAAAGACTTGGCGTTGATTCAGATGAAGTCAATTGTTGCCTTTGTGATTGAAAGGTTTGAGATTGAAGTGGAAGATAAGGACACGCGTCCAGTGCCATTGATGGCCATGACACTGCGTATGGAAGGTGGACTACCAGTGAATGTGGTGAAGAGATGATTCGTATGGATTCTTCTCAAGCTTCTTTGGATTATTAGGACATTGCGTGCAGTGTGTTTGCCTAAATATTTAGCTAGGAGATCGATGCATATATAATTGCTTGTGTTGCTAAGGTACTAGAAATTTGCTTGCAGAAATAATTGTTTGCATCATGGTTGGGTAAGTTTGTAACATCAGAAACATAGACCATGTTTATCTCTTTTGGTCCATGCACTTGTCTAGTTGTCTTGTAAAATCCCGAACTATTCTCATTCAATTTCGTGTTGAACTACCTCAATCAGGCTAGGCGCGCAGAACAAATACATTCTTCACGCAATCACGCAATGAACCTTGATTTTGTACATATGGCACCGAGCAAAACACTCTCATAATATGACTTCCGCTCGTTTATTTTTGCTTATGTTCTTACTGCGTGAGTGTGCGACTTTTACCTCATATATATACTTTCACGGTAATGATTCACCACTTAATTTTAGTTCTGGCTAGAGAAGAATTACACAAAGTAATGTGTATATATATGACTGATGTGAGACGTTGGAGATAACAAATATACCTTACTTTAGTTTTAAGTTTGAATTTCTCAATTGTCTCAAATTCTCCGCTGAGTTTGAGATACATTAAAGAGATCAGAACCAATAGACATTTGTGTCTCAAATTCTCCACAAATTGAGTTTGTCGCCTAAACATTTTTTGGTGACAAACTTACTATTTTGTCACTTATAAATATCTGTTATAATTTTCTTCAGTGAAGAACTTGGTGACAAATTGATTTTGATGACGAAATATCAATCATTAGTGACAAGATAGGTTGGTGGGCAATTTCATGTTATGTAGTCTCTGCCTACGTACATTGTACTGAGCAAGCTAGCTAGGCTTATGTATTAAACAAAATGATTGTGGGATCACAGTCATCTAATAAGGTACAATTATCTAGTTAGTTAATTGTTACAGCATATTGTTTCTCTAGATCGATTTCCTGCCCCCAATATATAGAATTTCACACAAAAAACTAAAGGGGGGAATGAAGTCATAATATGACATTGCTACTATGAGTATTATGCACTACAAAAGAGCTAATCTATGTGTCATATTGTTAGAAGTAATAACACACTATCGAACCGGTTATAGTTGGTTTTCATTGTTTTCATCGCTTGTGTAGTAGATTAGGATAAATAGTATATTGTCAAACTCTGGTGATGGCCGGAGAGTCTGGACTGGTTGGACATCACTTTAATTCGAATGACAAAGTAATTTTTCCATTTCATTCGGTGCACACACAACGCGTGTCTAGATAGAGAGAGATTGGCTGCGTCAAGTCTCCTTGCATACATATATTGTGTGATAAGTAACTAATAGCCGCTACTTCTATTTAATGTGATAAACATCCAACGCCCTAATTAAACTCAAATCGATCATTTAAAGTAAAACATACACTTGCAGCTGTATATATTAAGCACGTACTCCATATTAATCAATCGACTAGCTATGGAGCTATACTCTCTACAATCTTTCCTCTTTCTACTTCTTCTCTCCATCTATGTCTACCTTCACTTCTGGACTACTACACAAAAGAGACCCAAACAAGTCGGCTTCAAAGTTTACCCAATTCTCGGATCCCTACCAGAATTTCTGAAGAATCGGCACCGGTTCCTCGATTGGACCACCAAAACCCTCCGCAACTGTCCCACTAGCACTGCCGTCATCCACAGCCCTGGAAAATTCCACGGCATCATCACGGCCAACCCCTCAAACGTGGAGCACATTCTCAAGACCAACTTCGACAACTACCCAAAAGGCGAGCGGTTCACATATCTTCTCCGAGATTTTCTCGGCGTCGGAATCTTCAACTCCGACGGCGATCTCTGGAGGGTCCAGAGGAAGACCTCCAGCTACGCCTTCAACACCAAATCCCTCAGACACTTCGCCATGCAAAATGTCAGCTTCGAAATTCAGACGAGACTACTTCCGATTTTGGCGCGAGCCTCAGAAACGGGAAGTCCTTTGGACCTACAAGACGTATTGGAACGTTTTGGGTTTGACAATATTTGTAAGATGGCTTTTAATGTTGACCCCGCTTGTCTCGGCGGCGATGGAAAGATCGCCACCGAGTTCATGAGGGCGTTTGAAGACGCCACCACGCTCATATCCGGAAGGTTCTTTTACGCCTTTGGTTTCATCCTTAACCTCAAGAAATATTTCAACGTTGGATCCGAGAGGAAGTTAAGGGATTCAATCGCCACCGTTCATGACTTCGCAGACAGCATAATAAGGTCTAGAATGGAAAGAAAAAACAACGACGAAAATGATGATTTGTTGTCACGGTTTATGGAAATCGAGAACAATACTTCACCCGAGTTCCTCCGAGATATCATCATAAGCATGATTCTTGCAGGTCGAGACACCTCGTCATCTGCTCTCTCATGGTTCTTTTGGATCTTATCGTCTAGACCAAACGTCCAGAGTAACATTCTGAGAGAGCTCGAAGCAATTAGGGTTCGAAACGGGAAGCGTATCGGCGATACGTATGAATTTGACGAGCTCCGAGAGATGCACTACTTGCAAGCGGCGATATCGGAGTCTATGAGACTCTTTCCTCCTGTGCCGGTGGACACGAAGGTCTGTCTGAACGATGACGTCACGCCGGACGGCACGGTGGTTAGGAAAGGGTGGTTTGTGACGTACCATGCATACGCTATGGGGAGGATGGAGAAAATTTGGGGGAAGGACTGTCTTGAGTACTTGCCGGAGAGGTGGCTTAGTGATGACGGCACGTGTCAGCAGGAGAGTGTGTTTAAGTTTCCGGTGTTTCACGCCGGGCCGAGGATGTGCCTCGGAAAAGACTTGGCCTATATTCAAATGAAATCCATTGCTGCCTCTGTGATCGAAAGGTTTGAGGTAGACGTGCAAGATAAGGACTCGTATCCGGCGCATTTGTTGTCCATGACACTACGAATTAAAGGTGGATTACCAGTGAGCGTGGTGAAGAGGATCAAGTGATGATCATTCAGATGAATAGTCCTCTAGCTTCTTTACACATTTATATCAGAACATTCAGATGGAGATGCATATGTATAGCTGTGTTAGCTGTGTTTTTGCCATGAATTGAACCAAAACCATATCCGATATATTTAATAACAAATTACAGGTCTCTAAACGACCTTATTTTCCCATTAAGGTCATCTAACACTTTTTATACAAATCAGTTCACTTTAATAATTGAACTTTTTCATTCTACCCTTCTTAAATTATTGCCGGCGATTTTTCTGACAAATCGTCGGCAATAGTCCGCCGGTAATTAAAATAAAAAAAAATTATTGCCGGCGACTTTCATGCAAGTCGCCGGCAATAATAAAAAAAAAAACTATTGCCGGCGACTTGCATGGAAGTCGCCGGCAATAGTTTTTTTTTTTATTACCGGCCAACTATTGCCGACGATTTGCCGGAAAAATCGCCGGCAATAATAATAATAAAAAAAGTATTACCGGCGATTTTTGGGGGAAAAATCGCCGGCAATAGTTAAAAATGTAGTAGTGGCGCTGGATTGTTTTCAAGATAATAAATTAGAGAATAAAAATTTGAAGTAACCTTATTGAGATAAAAACCAGCTTAGAATTGAACTTATCTATCATTAGCCCTATATTTAAATACGTATTGTTGTGTAGGGTTGGACAAACACCGATTTACAAGTGAGAATTGGTCAAATTATACTGCACCGATCCGAAAAAATAAATCGAAAATCGCACTGAATAATATAGGTATAAGTTCATTGATGAACTGCACGCTACTGAATTAACGGGTTGGTTGCGGATTAAGCAACCAAACTGCCCGAATATACTGCATCGCATTGCGCGCATTTAATTTGTTTATATATATAATATAATTTTTCATTATATTTATATTTCATTGATATATTTAATAGAACTTATGCGTATCTACCTCCATCTAATTATGATTTTAACCATTCTTTTTGTTTGTTTAAAAGTGAGAATAGGACAAACCTGACTTAAAATCCTAATAGTAAGTATATAAATATCAAAACTATTAAATCATTTGGTCACTTTTTTCTTCACAGTTCAAGCGTTTAGAAATAAATATAAAAGACAATCTATTCACTTCTCCATTTTTACCACGACTAAGTTAGTGATTATGTAATATTAAATTATTTATATTCGTGTTTTTGAGTGCAAGTAAACCGACGTAAAACCTCTCCCGACTCTGTGTAAACCCTAGTCGCCAAGAGCTCCGGCATCGATTTTGATACCGCCCTCCCCATCCTCGATCTCTATTCTATCGCCACCTCTCCCTTTGTTCGATCTTGTCTCCTCTAATACCTCATTAAAATCCTTTCCTCCTTTTGTTTTCTGAAAACCCTAGCCGCTCCTTCTTCTTTCTAATCTAGAACCTCCGTCTACTCTCCTCTGCCTCCACCCGGATCCACCATTATCTCCACCACTTCACGTCGACACAATCTCTCCCTCATTAGTATTGATTCCGGACGAAACCTTGAAACCCTATAGTTTTCTAGGGTTTTCAAGTTTCCTGGCTTATATCCAAGTTCTTCTCTGGTTTCTTTTGGTTTTCTTGTTGTTGTATCGATCTATGGCGCCTCGATTTGGATTGATACCTAAGGTTCATGATGAACCTCCTCACGTGTTTGACCTTTCTTTGTACAGTGAGGAGGAGCAGGATGACTCCAAGTTCGCGATCATGAAGATATTTTCCTAGACTTGTATCACTAAGGAGAAGGCGAACTCGATTAAATTTTGGATGATTAATCTTTGGAAGGGATTCAAAGGATCAAGCGCAATATCTATCAAGCTTGAGAAGGAGGATCGGTTCCTGGTTATGTTTCGCGATCAGGATGCTTTTTGGAAGGCGGTGAGCCACAGTCCTCAGTTCTATAAAGATGTTGCAATAGTGGTCAAGACTTTTGACAGTTTTGAACCGGTGGAGTCGGTTCCCATTGACAAGGTTAGAGCTTGGGTCATCTTGCATTTCACAGGCGGTAACTTGCATGGTGAAGAAGCGTCATTTGCATGGATGGAAACCCTCGGTAGATCCATGGGTCAACATGTTGGCTATGATCAGCGATGCTTGACTCAATATAAGGAGATTCGTTTGTTGGTTGAGGTTGATCTGAGCAAGCCTCTTGTTACTAGTTTTAGAATGCAGCTGGGAAAGCAAACATAGGTTGAGGCCCGAGTGGAGTACCTGATCCTGAAAGGGATTTATATGATCTGTGGCACTTGGGACCACAACCTTGGCGGTTGTCCTATTCAGTGCGACAAGATTGAACAAGACCTGGAAGAGGAAGATAGTACAGCTAGAGCTAAGGAGCAGATATGGAAGCTAAGGGATGCGATCCCCATTTGTTCTGAGCATAGGGGTGGTGCAGGTGATGATAAGGAGGTGGTGATGGATTCTTGGGGCAACGCTGCTATTGCAGAATCAGAAGAGTGGGTAACCAAGCGACGCAAAATCACCAAGGGACCCCGTCCTCAGAAGGACATCACCGTCTTGATCGATGAAGCTAGAGTTCTACAACTGGTATCACTACGAGATTGAGGATGTGGCGGAGTCTACCAAGGTTACTAGGAAAACGCGGCAGAAGATCGACCCGAGATTTGTTGGTGCTATGTAGAAAGGGCCCCTACCTAACTAAGGAGTGGTGCAAACTAACTTTTGAAGCCTTCCGTGCTACTCTAGTTTTTTAGTCTAGGTTCTTTGTGCGACATGCTATTTTCTAGCATATGAGTACTTTAAGACTTCTTTCTTTAACGTGTCGAGTAATACAGTGGAGTTCTGTATTCCTATCATAAGTTCTGAGTGGATATAAAATTTTGCGCCCTTTTAAAAAAAAATTATTTATATTCATAGATATTAATTATGTAATATTCAAATATTTAAATTTTCTTGTTATTTCAAAATTACTAAATGTGGGTTAATATGTTCCGCATTGTAGATGTGATGTACCGAAATGTGAGTTACCGAATAAGTAAAGCGATTGTAATTTACGTATATTTTTAACAAACCTCAACTAATAAAGTGGTTGAGGTTTGAATTTTAAACAACACCGACTTATCTTGCGTCCATCCTAGCTACTACTGTTGTGAGTGTTATCTCTGTTAATCAGTATGCAACCATAAATGGGTACTAGACATATATATATGGTCCTTAACTAAAAATGAACTCAGTGTCAATTAAGTGAAATCGTAATCAGGGAGAATAGCATATACGAGTGTACGTGTATCTAATTAAACTCAGTGCAAGCTATTTCGTAACAACTAATAAAAAGCATGGCATATACAATTGTTCGAGTATCTAAAGTACATAATATATGGTCGAGACTTGAAATTGGTGATCTTGCAAGTTAGCGTTGAAACTATTCTCCATTTAGAAATTTGGTAATTCAGTTACTCCGGGTGGAAACTATATATTCTCCTTCAAATTTACCCTTTGGCTTTAATGAATCATAGTATCATACATATTAATTGTTCGATCACGAACTAGACGTTTGTTTCATGTACATACTGCATGCATTGCATGGCTAGCTAGTATCACCTTAATTGTATTTGACATGTTTATTTATTTTTACTGCATGACTTTCTCATATACATCCTACTTATAGTATTTCAACCAAGATAGCATTAGTAAAACAAAATGAATAAGTTCGTATGCGATGTTGGAGACAACTAATTATATCGAAGTCTAACTAAAATAACGCATACAAGACATAGCAATCCATTATACATCGATTAGCTAATTAAATGGATGAGTGTTTTTACTGTGTAGTTTGTATATGAGTCACTTAGATTATATGATGAATCTAGATACTCGTGTGTGTTTAATTTGTCAATCAACCAATTGCTAATTGCTTACGAGCTTGCTCAACTAGTTACTTAATTGTTTTGTAGAAAAACGTATTAGTGCCAATTTTAATCTTTTACTAGCCATCGATCGTAACTTACTTTGTTGTTCAAATTAAAAGTCACTGTAACCACTACTACAAAACTGGTCTTAACATTTGACATAATGATCATAATATGAGATCAATACAAATATTTTCACTTTTTTTTTGCAACAAATAAGGTTGCTTAACACATCTAAAAGGAACGGCTGTGAAAATTGATTTTTCCAGTATTATTATATATATATACACATTATTTAATATCGTTGCAAAGAGATAACCCTTCAGCAACGCACTCACTAATAAGTTGACCATAGGCATATTCATAATAAGGAATGGAATTTCCTCCATGTTTTCTTAGAATACGGTCTTTGACCTTCTGGGCAAAGAGAGTAGGAAGGCCTGCTATGAACTTCTCTTTCCAGAAGTCAGCATTGGCATCTGTTCTGATCATAACTTTGGACAAGAATACATCCTTATACCACCTAAACTGAGTTAAGGTGGGGCATTTTAGATTGACTAATAAGTCTTTATTTCTGTGACGACCCGGACCAGAATCAGCAGTATGATCAGCTGTATACATGAGTTACTGCGTAGCCGCAGATTGACGTACGACAGGGTTTGAACCGCCATGGATTGTTAACGACTAAATTATTGGCCGAGAATTGGAGCTGGGTCTCTTCTCGAGAGTCGTTGTACGTGTGATTATGAGTTCGTGGGCAGTTTCGGATCGTTATTTGGACGACCGAGGAATTAGTTATGAATAATTGAAGTTTCGACGGAAACAGATTTAAATGACAGGTTTGTTCGCGACTAAATTATCGGACGAGAATTTGGCTTCGGATCCTTCACGGAAGTTGTCCGGAATTTAATTTTGAGTTCGTGGGAACTTTCGAAGCATGATTTGGAGTTATGAGGAATTAGTTGCGAATATTTCCGTTTATTGATTATTTAGTCAATTTAATGTGTGTTGCTTCGAAGGGTTGAATTTTTATCCATTTGGCCGATATGTTTGACTTCGGGTGATTATTGAAGAGTATGTCGAGACGAGTTTGTGGCCGCGAGAATTATCGGAATCGGAATTACGACGAAGAAGTTATGCGCGTTTGAAGTTCGTCGAAATGGATAACTATGAGTTTCCGTTTTGGGAAAGTCTATATATAGTAGTTTCCCCTTTGGGAAAGTCATTGACTGAAATGGAAAGTTGACTTTGCTTGACCTTGTTTGACCGAGTGGTGGATGGTGTTCGACGGTGGCTCACGGCCTCCATGGCGGCGAGGGCTTTCCGGCCACCCCAGGCCGTGGGGTTGGTCCCTTTGGACTCGCCTTGACATCCTCGACCTCGTCCCGGCCACCTTCCACGGCGTGGCTCACCGAAAATGCATGATTTTTCCGGCCAAAGTTCAAGGTATTTTGATGAATTCGGGTTCGATTTTTCAGGCCGATTCGAGCTGAACTTTGGGGTGGGCTTTGTAGCCCTCATCACCATGAAGCCTCCATGTAAGTTTGGTGTTCTAATTCGATTTGTGGAAGGAGAATTTTGGATTTGAAATTTGTGTTTCAATTCGGGTTTTCATGAAATTTACTTAGTTAGAGTGAGAATTGGACTTCGGTGCAGTTATGGAAGTTGCTCAGTGGGTAATTTGGAGTGGAACAAGGGTTGCTCCGCCGTGAAATGCTTCGGCCGGCGGCGGCGCCGCCGTGGACGGCGGTCAACGGCGGCGGTCAACGGTCAACAGGTTTGACTTTTTGGACTTTCGACAAGTTGCATGTCATTTGACTCGAAATCGCGCCCCGATCGCAGTGGGGAGGTTCGTTTCTCGATTTGAGCATCCGAATGTATAGCGAGGTATTGAGGTGTACATATACGGATTTTCGACGATTCGTCGACTTTGAGTTATGTGTTTCCGAGAATGGTGGTTTCTCATGATTTGTCTTGTATTGTTGAGTTATGATTTTGAGATATGGATTTTGTGAATATTCAGGTGTTCGTGATCGTTCGTTTGGCGAGGGACTTTCCGCCGGATCACGGGTTAACGCGTATCGCGTTACGCCAGTTTGTGAGTGGACATTTCTTTTCACGGAAAATCTTGCGAGTCTTTTATTTGATTTATGAACTTGAGCATGCGTATGAGATTTCGGATTACATGAGCATGTGTTTTTATGATTATATGATTATACTTATACGAATATACGTATACGAGTATACATACATTTATATGTTGTTTCATGCATTTGCATCGAGCTGTTTATGATTTGGTTTACACAGAGTACAGTCTTGGTTACGTAGTTGTATCGATACACTTGCCTCTCGGCTGATCCCCGATGGTGGGCCATACCAGGAGGGGCGTATCCCCGACTGACCGGTGAGGGGCGTTTCCCCGGATCCGAGGCCATTTCTGGCTAGAATCACGTGGAAGTCAGGGACTCCGTGGTTCTGACTGTACTAGCACGGTGTGTGTCCATGAGTGACCCCGTGGAATTTTTACTTGCATGCTCAGTACACTGGAGGAGTATGAGTTTTACCTCGTGTACTTGTTATTTTATTTACCTAGACTCGCATATGTTATTTTACATATATATCAACTAGTGAAAGACATTTATTTTCGTCCACTCACTCTAACGTGTTTATTGTCTTTCCCCTGGGCTTTTCGGTTTCCGTGCCCAGTTTGCAGTTCAGGCTCTGGTGTCGCACGTCGTGGTCGGAGGCATAGTGCTCGAGCTACTTTGTTTCATCCAGTAGGTTTATTGTTCTACCTACTGTGGTATGCGTATATGATTATGTATTAGAAGTCGCTCTGAGTTTCCTATTGAATATGTTATACGATTTTAACCCGGATTTCAGTAAAGTACTATTATATGTATTGTTTACTTTACTGTTGAGATATCGAGAAATCCGGATGGGATTGGTGCCCACAGTTTGCTTTTTGTGGCATAGGATGAAGTGTATTTTCCGCGTGCAGGTAATGGTAATTCCACGCTAGTAACGAAACTCTGCCTAAATTTCGAAAAGTTTTTGTTGGTTCGTGTTTTCGAAGGGGTTTGATTCCGATTTAGGAATCTAAATCGGGGTTGGGTCCTTTCAGCTTGGTATCAGATCATTAGGTTATAGGTTCTGTAGACTTCTGTAGTCGTGTTTACTAAGGATATTTGAGAATGTACAGCATGTCTGGAATGGTGACCCGACCGGCCGGCGGATAATCATCAACATTCCGGGTGTTGTATGCTTTCAAATATTTGAAGTCCCATGATTACGTTCCACTTGTTGTGAACGATATGTTATTCATTAGGATGCCTCCTGACGTGCTTTCCGTGTCGGTACGGTTGTGGATCCTGTTGAGGATCAATCGACGCGTGATTTGCCAGAGAACAGTGGATTTGGATGAGTATTCAGAGTTCAGAGATATGTGTGTCACGGTTTGCCTGGGGATGTGTATATGTGCGTCTATATGTGGCCTCAGAGCAGAGAATTGTGGCAGTTGATATGTTTGCCTGAGACAGATTGTTGTATTTGGTGGGCCGATATTGTGTGAGTTCCAGTTGCGACTCCATGGCCTACATTCAGAGTGTTGTGTATACGGTAATGGTTTATCAGGCTACCCAGCATTCAACTGTGGAGCGTTTACCCACCTGAGGCTGAGATGCAATGTTCATATGTTTGTCCCTGGTTGCACGAGTTATGTGGCTTCAGAGGAAGCAGTGCACGAGGTTCGAGACGAGTTTGAACCTGAGCATCAGAGAGATTCTGATTGATGTGCCTCGAGACATTCCATGAGGAGCTTAGTGTGTTGCACTCAGTGGTGAGGCTATGGTGGTGGAAAGATGTACACGGTCTTCGATGTGATGGTTTGAGGAAAGTGGACTTAGTCGAGATTTTGATGAGGTTGAGTTCCGACACTTCGAGATCAGTGATTTCATCAGGCTGTGGTCTTTTCGATTATGTTGAGGATCCTCTGCTGATCCGTTTGACACTGGTGGAGATCACAGAGTAGCGGACTTGCTCCTGTGGCATGAGTTGGGTGATCGTTGGTGATCCTTTCACGCAGCAGGTGTTGCGGTGATTTGTGTTCGAGGAGCACTTTCAGTTGCTGTTTCGGTGGCCAGGAGGGTCACGTTACGAGAGAGTGCCTTAGCCAGCTGATCTAGCGGTTCGGTAGCACAGAGTTTACGAGGAAATCCTCATGTTATTCCTGCGGACTGACCAATGTACACTTTTTACGAGTCATTCAGCAAGTCGCATTTGACGTGGGCGACTAGTTGGGCATGTTGGAGTTCGTGCCATGACCTTGTTTGAGGATAGACTTTTCTCCGAGGTTGCTGTTGTTTGATATCCAAGGCTATTGTACCTGCATCTCTACTTCCGAGGTTTTGGAGAGTATTGTATCCATCCAGAGGTTGTGAGATCCTTGTTGGAGGTTATGACTTAGCCGCGGATCTGTTATAGCTGAAAATTGTGGTTTTGGTATGTTTGTGAGTATGGACTTACTGACGATGCATTTGGCTGTGTTCGAGTACCTCGAGAAGGAGGTGGTGTTTCGACGACTAGACTTTCCCCGAGATATTGTTTCATGGTGATGGTCGAGCGGATGATGGAGACGGATTATGTTGTTTGCTTAGCTTATGATGTGGATACTTCAGTTGTTGTGCCCGACGTGGTGACATTGAGGTGGTTCCCGAGTTTCCAGGTGTGTTTCGGAGGAGTTACCAGGTGTTCCTCCTGTCCGGGAGACCGACTACACTATTGAGTTGTACTAGGCGCTGGACTCATTTTACCGGCATTTTGTCGTTCGGAGCCAGCGGAGCTGATAGAGCTACAGTTTCAACTCCAGGAGTTGCTGGAGGAGATTTCAGGAGATTTTATGCGACCCCGCGTATTTGCATGGTGTGCTCTTGCAACAGTTGTGCGACTGTTTGTATGGTTCGATGAGGTGGCGTATTGACTACCGGAAGCCTGATTTGCTTCAGAGGAGAGTGAGTATCCTCCGCTTCAGATTGATGACTGGTTGATCAGTTTGCGAGAGCTTCAGTCATGTTGAAGATTGATTTTGGTTTTGGATACCATCAGTTGAGGTTCTATGAGATAGTTGTGGTTTGGACAGCTTTCGGATCTCGGTGCGGACATCAGGAGTTCTTGGTCACGCTGTTTGGTTGACCAATGCCCCGTAGAGCGTGTGGACGTGATGGACCAGGTGTTCAGACGATTCTGGACAAGTTGCGGTCATGTTCGTTGGCAACGTCCTGATGTACTCCAGGAGTGTGAGCTAGTACCTGAAGCAATTGTGAACGGTTTCGCGGACTTCGCGAGACGACCTGGTGTTTGCGAAGTTCAGTCAGCTTGAGTTTTGGCTGATTAGCGTGACGATTTTGAGCTGTGTTATGATATCCGAGGGAGTCGGCGTGGATCCTGACCAGATTGAAGCCGTGATGATTTGGAGTTTGCTCTACCATTATGTCAGAGATTCGGAGTTTCTCTTGGGTTTGGCAGGCTATTACCGACGGCTTGTGCAGGATTTTCCCGGATTGCCACTTTATTTTCCGGATTGTGGTTCGATGCACACGAGGAGAGTTACTTACTCCTGCAGGATGGTTAACCGTTGCTTCGGTTTTGACCTTTCCTGACAATCGTGACGAGTTCGTGGGATATGGCGATGCATCGAGATTTGGTTGGGTTGTGCTTTGATGCTGTGTAGCAGAGCGGTGGCTCATGGTTACGGACAGTGGAAACCTTATGAGGCTACGTATCCGGAGTTTGATTTGGGTGTAACTGTATTTGTGTTAGCATCAGAGAGTTTGAGACACTATAGCTATGGCGTGCAGCGCAGTGTAGGACGTACACTGGTCATTTGAGTTTCATCCACTTGCATTTTCGGCCAGATTTGGGCTTGAGGCAGTGTAGATGGATAGGGTCAACTCATGACCATGGCTGTACCTTTGAGTTGTTCGGAAAAGTTAGTGGTTGTACTTTGACCATTCGTTTGGGATGAAGTTGTTGTTTATGCATTCAGTTGAAAGTTAGGAGCTTCAGTATTACATGTGTGTATGTGTGGCTCGAGTTTCCGTGTTAGCCGAGTGTGGGCTACGAGAGCTGAGTTCGAATATGATGATGTTGAAGCTCGTGGTTTTACGCACATTTGGCGCTAGTGGTGCGGAGATGTGTTTGATACTTCGAGTTTACTACTCGTGACACAATCTGTAGAAGAATGTAGCAGCTTGTGTGTGCGCAACATGTGTGTGCAGATGCCACATTTGTCAGCTGGCCATGGCTAAGGGGCGGAGATTTGCCGCGATGTATCAGCCATTCGAGATTTCCAGTTGGACGTGGCGTTTGTCGCTGTGACCTTGTGTGTGTTTGTGCGCATTTTGATTTATGATACCAGTTGTCAAGCCATTGTGGACCATTTGACGGACTTGGTACATTTCCTTGTACTTTCGGGAAAGGATTTCAATGGCAGACTAGCATAGCTGTGTTTGACGAAGATTGGCCATTTACGTGGTGTACCTGTGTTCCAGTTCGTTGGTCGAGATATTCAGCTACAACAAAGTGTTGGCGAGCTTTGCAGCGAGCATTGGGGACCAGATTGCAGATTAGTACCGGTTCTTACCCTCAGATTGGCGAGCGATCTTCGAGGATTATCCAGGCCTTGGAGGGCATATTGTGGACCTCGGTATTGGAGTTCCGGAGGATTCGGGATCAGTAGTTCCACTTGTTTGAGTTTGCATGCAGTACCAGTTTGTGGACCACTGTGATTTTGATGTTGCATGATGTCGTTTTGAGGAACGATGTTGTACTACATTATGCTGGAGCGAGTTTAGTTTGAGTTTGAGTTGATGTTTGATTTGGATGTTGTGGAATGTGCTACCACAGACTATCAGATTAGCGGAAATGGGTTGATAATTGCCCGAGTCCGATGTTTGAGTTATGTTGATGTGTGTAAATTGAGTTGTGCTTTGCCATATTGTTTTGATCCAGTTGTGGTCATTGGCGAGTTTGTGTTGTGCCGTATAGTTCGGCATCGCCTATAATATTGGCTTTTGGTGTGTGAGTTGTGTTGTGCTCCGTGTGGCGGAACTGTGTTTCAGGGTTGCTACATGTTGTGTACCCTACCTGTTCCTTATGCGGGAACACTTGGCTATTGTGTGGAGCCAGTCCAGATTCGAGATTTAAGGGTACATGGATTTCAGCACGGAGCTATCTCCTATTGTGGAGTTTGTGATCAGAGTTGTTCAGTTGAGATTGCCGTTGGTGAGTTGAGCAGTATGCAAAGGCAGTGCTCCTACCTTGTAGTCGAAAGACTTGGAAATTTCGAGGTCGAAATTTTTCTAAGGGGGGTGGATTTGTGACGACCCGGACCAGAATCAGCAGTATGATCAGCTGTATACATGAGTTACTGCGTAGCCGCAGATTAACGACAGGGTTTGAACCGCCAGGGATTGTTAACGACTAAATTATTGGCCGAGAATTGGAGCTGGGTCTCTTCTCGAGAGTCGTTGTACGTGTGATTATGAGTTCGTGGGAGGTTTCGGATCGTTATTTGGACGACCGAGGAATTAGTTATGAATAATTGAAGTTTCGACGGAAACGGATTTAAATGACAGGTTTGTTCGCGACTAAATTATCGGACGAAAATTTGGCTTCGGATCCGTCACGGAAGTTGTCCGGAATTTAATTTCGAGTTCGTGGGAACTTTCGGAGCATGATTTGGAGTTACGAGGAATTAGTTGCGAATATTTCCGTTTATTGATTATTTAGTCAATTTAATGTGTGTTGCTTCGAAGGGTTGACTTTTTATCCGTTTGGCCGATATGTTTGACTTCGGGTGATTATTGAAGAGTATGTTGAGACGAGTTTGTGGCCGCAAGAATTATCGGAATCGGAATTACGACGAAGAAGTTATGCGCGTTTGAAGTTCGTCGAAATGGATAACTATGAGTTTCCGTTTTGGGAAAGTCTATATATAGTAGTTTCCCCTTTGGGAAAGTCATTGACTGAAATGGAAAGTTGACTTTGCTTGACCTTGTTTGACCGAGTGGTGGATGGTGTTCGACGGTGGCTCACGGCCTCCATGGCGGCGAGGGCTTTCCGGCCACCCCAGGCCGTGGGGTTGGTCCCTTTGGACTCGCCTTGACATCCTCGACCTCGTCCCGGCCACCTTCCACGGCATGGCTCACCGGAAATGCATGATTTTTCCGGCCAAAGTTCAAGGTATTTTGATGAAATCGGGTTCGATTTTTCAGGCCGATTCGAGATGAACTTTGGGGTGGGCTTTGTAGCCCTCATCACCATGAAGCTGCCATGTAAGTTTGGTGTTCTAATTCGATTTGTGGAAGGAGAATTTTGGATTTGAAATTTGTGTTTCAATTCGGGTTTTCATGAAATTGACTTAGTTAGAGTGAGAATTGGACTTCGGTGCAGTTATGAAAGTTGCTCAGTGGGTAATTTGGAGTGGAACAAGGGTTGCTCCGCCGTGAAATGCTTCGGCCGGCGGCGGCGCCGCAGTGGACGGCGGTCAACGGTCAACAAGTTTGACTTTTTGGACTTTCGACAAGTTGCATGTCATTTGACTCGAAATCGCGCCCCGATCGCAGTGGGGAGATTCGTTTCTCGATTTGAGCATCCGAATGTATAGCGAGGTATTGAGGTGTACATATACGGATTTTCGACGATTCGTCGACTTTGAGTTATGTGTTTCCGAGAACGGTGGTTTCTCATGATTTGTCTTGTATTGTTGAGTTATGATTTTGAGATATGGATTTTGTGAATATTCAGGTGTTCGTGATCGTTCGTTTGGCGAGGGACTTTCCGCCGGATCACGGGTTAACGCGTATCGCGTTACGCCAGTTTGTGAGTGGACATTTCTTTTCACGGAAAATCTTGCGAGTCTTTTATTTGATTTATGAACTTGAGCATGCGTATGAGATTTCGGATTACATGAGCATGTGTTTTTATGATTATATGATTATACTTATACGAATATACGTATACGAGTATACATACATTTATATGTTGTTTCATGCATTTGCATCGAGCTGTTTATGATTTGGTTTACACAGAGTACAGTCTTGGTTACGTAGTTGTATCGATACACTTGCCTCTCGGCTGATCCCCGATGGTAGGCCATACCAGGAGGGGCGTATCCCCGACTGATCGGTGAGGGGCGTTTCCCCGGATCCAAGGCCATTTCTGGCTAGAATCACGTGGAAGTCAGGGACTCCGTGGTTCTGACTGTACTAGCACGGTGTGTGTCCATGAGTGACCCCGTGGAATTTTTACTTGCATGCTCAGTACACTGGAGGAGTATGAGTTTTACCTCGTGTACTTGTTATTTTATTTACCTAGACTCGCATATGTTATTTTACATATATATCAACTAGTGAAAGACATTTATTTTCGTCCACTCACTCTAACGTGTTTATTGTCTTTCCCCTGGGTTTTTCGGTTTCCGTGCCCAGTTTGCAGTTCAGGCTCTGGTGTCGCACGTCGTGGTTGAATATGTTATACGATTTTAACCCGGATTTCAGTAAAGTACTATTATATGTATTGTTTACTTTACTGTTGAGATATGGAGAAATCCGGATGGGATTGGTGCCCACAGTTTGCTTTATGTGGCATAGGATGAAGTGTATTTTCCGCGTGCAGGTAATGGTAATTCCACGCTAGTAACGAAACTCTGCCTAAATTTCGAAAAGTTTTTGTTGGTTCGTGTTTTCGAAGGGGTTTGATTCCGATTTAGGAAGCTAAATCGGGGTTGGGTCCTTTCAATTTCTTTCGAATGATACTGGGTTGGATCCTACGAAAGCTAAAAGAATAGAAGTAAGCAGTGTATAAACTGCATTTGGAATTGCAGTTTCAGTATACATAATACTGTCCTGACCTTGTTCATCTTTTATGGTCACTGGAGTCTGAACCAATTTTTTCGCATTTAATATTTGTTGTTGCTGATCTGAGGTGATAATATTATCCCACCAACCTCTTAATTGACCAGCAAAACCAGCAATAATATATTCTGCAATCTGTCTGTCTGTATTATGAGCAGAAATACAGACTGTAGAATACATCGTCATTCTATGGAGTAACGTAATTATCTGATATTCAGATAATCCGTCAATATTCCATTCATAAATAGTTTTAGAGCTATAATTGGCTGTAATATTTGAATTTTCTTCTTCAAATAATAAATCCTGTGGAGTAGGACGAGTATAATAATGTCTGGTTGAAGCAGAAGGAATAGATTTTTTGCCAAAACCAGTACTTCTTCCAAAAACATTTTGATTAATGCTAGGAATTTGGTCTTTGTGAAGATCATGTTCCATGGCAAGAATTTGTTTTTCAAATTCACTAATATTTGATTCTTTATCAGAATCAGAAAATGTTTCGGAAATAGTAGCTACTTGAACTTTTTTCTCTTTTGCTTTATTGCCAATTTGTAAAGATTCTAATTGTTGTGTTAGAATCGAAATAATATCAATATCCTTTTTTTCAGGGATAGTAATATTGATACTTGGCTTGATAATAGAAGGTTCTACTATTTTTGGAGTAGATTGAATATGAGAGGAAGATGATAACATTTGTTTATTATCCTGAATAATTGGGGACGGAGGAGTTTTTTCAATTTTTTCTTCAATTCTCCCAAGTTGAGAACACATAGTTTGAAGAGTCAAATTTGTATAATTATGCTGCATTTCATGACTGAAAGCAACTGACTCAATAATAGTTTCTCCAGCCTTAATTTTCAGATGTTCTGAAGGCGGATGAATAGAAGAAATACTATTGCCTTTTGCTGTAGTCCAATTTTTCTCAAAAGACTTAAGCACATTTAAGCAAGGAGAATTTTCTTTAGAACAAAGTTCTAAAAACCATATAGGAAAGAGATAATTTTCTCTGTGGCCTCAATAGTGCCATAATAAAGGGTTTTATAATTTTGTTGTTCTTTCTTAGAGAAATTAGAGAAGAACCATAATCTAAAAGGAGTATATTTGTCTTGTGCAAAATCTGCATTACATGTTTTTCTATCATAAGTAAAGGGAATATAAATGACATTTATCGAAGCAATATCATTGAACTCCGATAAAGTTTCCGGTTCCTCATGATATATACCTTGAGGAATCTGTTGAGAATTTGTACAAGTTCCATCAAATACCAGATTCGGAATTTTGGTGTTTGATGAAGAAGCTTGCATGGATTGGTTTGGAGTGTAATATTTTTGAGACTGTATATTCTCATTTTTTTCTTGATGAAATAGAAGATCGACTTTCGTCAGAAAAAGATAATCTAGTGGATCTTCTATTATTGTCAAATTTTATAATAACATCTCCATCATCAAACTGTAGAATTCTTTCCACTTTTTTCTCTTCTAACGGTTTGTGAGGAGAGACAGATTCAAGCATCCATTCGTCTGGAGTTTTAATATCTTGCCATTGGATGGTCTGAGGAATAGACACGTCTGATTTAAGTAAATTGGTCTCGATTAAGACCGTTTTTCCTTTAGTATCATAATTTTTTGCCCTTGGGCTTAAAGTATTCATGGCTTTATAATATACTCTATAAGTAATATTTAGAGGTTCAGATCCCTCTTTCAAATTATATCCACTTGTTTTAACATTTAATGTTAAAACATCTAGAATATTCTTGTCTGTTAAAGAGACACAAAAATTAGGGAAACAGTTAAAATAAACTGGTCCATTACATAAACTAGTTTGGATGATTCCTAATAAAGAATCATTGAAATTGAGATGCCTACAATCACGTAGAGCAACTAATAATGAGGCATTTAAGCCTTCTCTGGATAGTGGTCGAATAGCCACTTGTACTAAACCCAGATGAAAATATTTGAATTTATCTTTGTATCTCCTGATTTCTTCAGGCTGAAACAGTTGAATAGTTTCATGTTCTTTCCCGATGGGAATAGTTTGTTCAATTGTTTTTATGGTCAAAGCCATATTTAAATTGAACATATTCATTGAATAAATCATAGAAGGTTTAACCTTCAGAAGACTCCAATTTTGAAGTTGGTTCTCAATATTTGAGAATTCAATATCTTCTTCGTTTTTAATATGATTGATAATAGAGGGAGGAATATAATTCATTGAGCTAGAAGCTCTGGATGATGATGTTCTTGAAAATTTATTTAACATTATTATTAAAACAAATCCAAGTATAAAATAGAGCTGAATAATGAAAATACCAAGAGTTGATTCCTAATACAACTGTCAACGACTTACGGATTACTTACCCTTGGGCGCTTTCTTCGCGCAATTGGGAATTGATCCACCGCGACTTAGGTGTTGTGCGATTAGGTTTGGCTCTGATACCAAACACTCTTCCAGGACTATTTGAAGTACTTGAACTTGAACTTTAACTTGAACTTTGAACTAACACTTGAACTTGAAACACTTGAACTTGAACTTGAACAAACACTTGAACTGGAACTTGAGCAAACGCTTGTATTTATTTATAAAGGAAACTGTTTACAATAATAGTGATTACAATTGTAGAGAGAGAGAGTAGAGAGAAGGCGGAGCTAAATTAGGAAAAATGAAAACTTGAACTTCTAGGGGAGAGAGGTCTCCTTATAAAGACTTCCTAAAAGCCTTTCTACCGGGAACCGGTTGCTACAACATTTAACAAACAACCAAAAGGCCTAAACAAAGTGGCCGACCAAAACAAAAAAGGAAAGAGCAGCCTAAATAATATGGCCGACAAAAACAAAAAATGAAAGATCTTCAATTTTGGTGCCATGCCGGGTACTCATTGGGCCCCATCGATCACATGGAAATACCGAAAGAAAAGGATCTTACTGATACAATAATTTTAGGAAAATTTCCTTGATGAGGACGACATGAACTTTTACTTGTTCACCTTGGTTTTGCTCCTCTTCGAGCTTTGGGGCACATCTTCTTTAAGAGATTCCAGAAAATCTTTGGAAGGTTGTTCAAAGGGGACTTGGCCCAAATAGTCGTCCATGTCTTCATTTGCTTGAGTGAAATTCCTTGCTTCTTCTTCACCTTCGTCTGCTTCATTTTCATCTTCATCCATTATGGATGCTGGGGTTGAGGAAGCTTTGGAGGAACTGTCTTTGAATAATACAGTCACATTATCATCAATTTGTGAGGATAATTGCTGTAATAATTTTTCCTTCAGCTCTTGGGGAGATGCCAAGGGAAAGGCAGCTTTAAGATCTGCCAGAGAAGGAATAACAAAATCCCTTTTAGGGTCTTGATGGGGAGAATATTCTTTTTCCATCCTTTTGAAAGCTGCAATACACTCCTTAATTTTGATTAAATGAGGATTGTAGTCAAAATGAGACCACCATTTATAATAGAACTGGCGTTGAAGAGCAAGAACTCCAATGTCTAGTCGTTTAACCGAATAGGTCCATTGCCAAATCCAAGGAAGACTGAATTTAGCAATAAAAAGAAGAAGATTGCTTCCACTGATAACTCTAATCCCGCTTAATTTTGGGTTTTTCATAATATATTCTTCATAAGAATCTGCGAGTTCTTTGGGTAAGAAGTCCTTGCTTGGTCCCATGGTCTGAAACCAGTTGTAAAACCAGAAGGGAAGTTCCTGTTTCAAAATAGTGGGTTCCAATCTTATGAACCATGTGTGCTTTTCTGCCTTATTTTGGTAATAAAAGGCTTTAGACCAGGCTTCAATATAGTCCTAGTAGTTGTAACTTTCATGGATGAATTTTAAATCCAAGGGTCTGTTAGGATTAAGACTCCATTCAGAAATCTGAATAACGCGTTGAATAAACGCTTTGCTAAAAGAGATTTCTTCAGAATGTTTGTTCTGGTTCATATGATGAAATTTTACTGAACCAGTTTCAATAAGAATACTTTCATAATATTTTCTGTTTTTCTTTCCTGAGAGTGGAAAGTTGGCTTCAGATTCAAAATACCTCTTTGCCAGAGTATTAGGAGAATTAATATATCTCTCATCTCCTTTCTGGAGGATAATAATCTGTTCTTCCGAAGATTTTTTGATTCCTGGGAGAACTGGCTCTTTAAGAGCTGCTGAAAAGCTTTCCTGAGACTTTCCAGTAGATAAATAATCTGCAGCATCAGCAGGTTCACTCCTTCCAGATTGAGAAGGAACAGGAGAACTCGAATATCTCTGCAAATAATTATCGGGGAAGTCAGGTAGGCTGCTGCTTTCTCCTCTTCCTTTGCGATGGGAAGAATGGCGACCTCCTCGCCCTCCTCTAGAGCCCCTGCTGAATTGGCTCATTTTGTCCCGATAATAAATTCCCTGGTCAAAAAATCAGGGAGAGAGTTAGTTTCACCTTTAATAAACTCAATTTTGAAATCAAATATAGATAATATGGACTGCCATCTAGCAAATATTTGTTTAGAAGCTAAGTTTTTAACATCTTTTTCAATAACATCCTTAGCCGCTTTACAATCCACTCTTAATAAAAATTCCTGATTTAATAAATCATCTTGGAATTTGGTAATACAGTTAACAATAGCCAAAATTTCCTTTTTTATAGTGGAATAATTTTTCTGGGCATCATTCCATTTTCCAGAAGTATATCTGGATAATATTTCCTTTTCTAAATTAGAAAATTTTTGCTTGAGAATTCCTCCGTAGCCAATATCTGACGCGTCTGTCTCAACAATTTTAAAACTGTTTGGTGAGACAAGAGCAAGACAGGGAAGATTTTTTACTTTAAACTTAATAAGTCTCACAGCCTTAGTATGAATTTCATTCCAGGGAGGAGGATTTTTTCTCAACCTTTCATAAAGAGGCATACTATCAATAGACAGGTTTTTATAATAATCTGCAATATAATTTAGGCTTCCTAAAAATCTTTGGAGCTGGGTTTTGTCTCTCAGCTCATCAGGAAATTTTTCAGCAAATTGAATAGCTCTGTCAATAGGAATTATTCGTCCTTGTTCAATTTGTTGACCAAGGAAACGAATTTTTGTTTGGAAAATTGACATCTTTTTAGCAGATACTACCAAACCTGCTTTTTTAATAAGATTAATAAAAATATTTAAATGCTTGAAGTGTTGATCAAGCAATTGTGAGAAGATGAGAATATCATCTATGTAAACAATTGAAAAAGAGGAATAGGGAGTGAAAATATCATTCATTATATTCTGAAATTCAGAAGGGGCATTTTTTAGCCCAAATGGCATTACATTCCATTCATAATGACCAAATGGAACAGTAAAGACCGTTTTATATCTGTCATTTTCTGCTATCTGGATTTGCCAATACCCAGATTTTAGGTCAACCTTTGAAAATATTGCTGCTTCTTGGAGTCTTGCCAAGAGATCTTTCTTATTGGGTAATGGATATCGAATCCATTTAAGAACCTTATTTAAAGGTTTATAGTTAATAACTAATCGAGGAGTTCCTCGTTCAATTTCAGCATTTTTGTTTACATAAAAAGCTGTGCAGCTCCAAGGAGAATAAGATTTTCTGATTAGATTTTTCTGCAGAAGAGAATTTATTTCTGCTTTACAGTATTCAATAAGTTCAGCATTCATTTGAGCTGACCTAGCTTTAGTAGAAATATTTTGTTCCTTAAAGTCAGGCTCATAAGGAAGGGTAATAATATGTTTTTTCCTTTCCCAAAAAGCATTAGGAAGGTCACTACATATTTCCTTTGTAATTTTATTAGCTAAGATCTTAATTTGATCTTGTCGGGAATTGATTTGAGCAGAAATACTCATAATTTTTAAATCAGATTGGATATAATTTATCTGATTCTCTTTAAATATAAGAGTATTTTTAATCATATCAATTTCACTTGTTTGTGGTTTAGTAATAAAGTCAAAAATAATTCTTTGACCTTCAATATCACAGATAATACCTTCTGAGGTTTTGGTGAAAGGTTCAATAAGACTTAGGAACGGAGTCCCTAAAATAATTTGTTGTGTCAGACCCTTAACCATAACGAAAGGGGTCTTAAAACATATTCCAGAATTACAAACATAAGCATTAGATAGCTTATATCTAATTCTAAGTTTTGAATCATCCGCAGTATTTAAAGCTTGCGATGATTTATCATAGTATCGTGTAGGAATTATTCCTTCACTAATGCAATTTAAATCTGCTCCACTGTCAAAAAGAGCAATGCCTTTGAGAATATAATCTTTATCTACCACTATGGTAACTTGGGAATACCATTTCTGGTAAGTTACCATATTGATAATATTAAGAAAATTTTTATCATCCTGGGAAGAAATTTCTCCAGGTTGGTCCTTCATAGTGGAAGAAAGTTCTTCATGTTCAGGAGTTATTTTTTCAATAATATCTTTGAGAAATTTGATTTCTTTTTTCAGAATATTAATTTCTGTTTTTAGATCAGAAATAGAAATTTCTCTTTCTTTGAGAATATTTACTTCCAATTTTATGGAGTTGACTTCTTCTTGAAGATCAAAAATAGATAATTTTTTCGAAGAGTGGGTTTTTAGCCCATTAAAGACTTCTTGAAGAGAGTATGACTCTTTTGGGATAAAAGGGGAGTCTTTTGGTTTATTTTCCCTTTTAATCGTTTCCAAATAATGTTCGATCATATTTTTCTTGGTTTCAGGATCTTGGATCCCATTGATCAAGTCAAGAATAGATTTTTCTTGGGATGTAAGCACATTTATGCTTAATCCATTCATTTCAAGAATAGCTTTGTAATGATTGGCATTGCAACCACAGTCTGACGAAGAGGAAGAAGACTCAGAGTCAAAACTATCAGATTCTTGGTCAATAATGTTGACCTGCTCTTCTGACTCACTGTCAGAGGGATTTAGAAGAATTGCTAATAATTGCTTTTTTAGACCTTCATCAGAAATTTCATTAATTTTCTTCTTGGTCCAGCATCTATTAGCATAGTGGCCTGTTTTACCACATTTGCTGCAAATAATGTTGTTAGAAGAATTCTGGGAATAATTCTTCTTATAATATGGTGGTCGGGAGCTTCGTTTCTTCTTCCTTTCTGGAGGAGCTGGAGATTTTTTGTCGAAGCGTCTTTTCTTTTTTGAATAAGGTTTTGAATCTGATCTTTTATAATTTTTTGGAATTTGAAGATCAAATCCAAATTGATCACAGAATTCACCAATTTCTTTTTTGCCAGTTAAATGTTGACGTTTTAATTGAATATTTTCACTTTTTTTTTTTCAACAAATAAGGTTGCTTAACACATCTAAAAGGAACGGCTGTGAAAATTGATTTTTCCAGTATTACTATATATATATACACACATTATATATCGTGTTATCCCAGACCTGAGGTGTATGTTAGCTTGGGTACGGTAAGAAGAACAATATAAATCATCAGTAGAGGACAAGAAGATATATATAGATAACATGCAGCAGGAGATAAGCATGCAAATTGCAAGATGAAAAGAGCATCCAACCAAAAAACAATTGTCAAGAAAATGTTATACTGTACTCTGAAGTCCACTTAGCTAGCCATGGAGCTATTCTCTCTGCTATCCATCCTCTTTCTACTTTGCCTCTCCATCTATGTCTACCTTCACTTCTGGACTACTACACACAAGAGCCCCAAACACGTCGGCTTCAGAGTCTACCCTATTCTCGGAACCCTACCGGAATTCCTGAAAAACCGGCACCGGTTCCTCGACTGGACCACCAACATCCTCCGCAACTGTCCCACAAGCACCGCCGTCTTCTTCCGCCCTGGAAAAATCCACGGCATGATCACGGCCAACCCCTCAAACGTGGAGCACATGCTCAAGACCAACTTCGACAACTACCCTAAAGGCGAGCGGTTCATCTCTCTCCTCCAGGATTTCCTCGGCGGCGGAATCTTCAACGCCGACGGTGACCTCTGGAGAGTCCAGAGAAAAACGGCCAGCTATGCCTTCAACACCAAATCCCTCAGAAACTTCGTCATGGAAAACGTCAGCTTCGAAATTCAGACCAGACTAGTTCCCATTTTGGCGCGAGCTTCAGAAACGGGATGTCGTTTGGACCTCCAAGACGTACTAGAGCGGTTTGCTTTCGACAACATATGCAAGATGGCTTTCAACTTCGACCCTGCCTGTCTCGGCGGCGACGGAAAATCCGCCACCGAGTTCATGAGGGCTTTTGAAGACGCTACAACCCTAATCTCCGGAAGGTTCCTCTACGCCTTTCAATTCATCCTCAACCTCAAAAAATATTTCAACGTGGGATCGGAGAGGAAGCTAAGAGATTCAATCGCCACCGTTCATAACTTCGCTGACAACATCATAAGATCCAGAGTGAAAAGCAGAAACGACCAACAACTGGACGATTTGTTGTCACGGTTTATCGGAAATGAGATCAATACTTCCCCGGAGTTTCTCCGAGATATCGTAATAAGCATGATCCTCGCCGGCCGAGACACCACGTCATCAGCCTTGTCATGGTTCTTCTGGATCCTATCCTCTAGGCCAAAAGTGCAGAGTAACATTTTAAGAGAGCTACAAGCCATTAGAGTCCGAAATGGAAAGTGTGTCGGTGATACGTATGAGCTAGACGAGCTACGAGACATGCACTACTTGCAAGCGGCGATATCGGAGTCCATGAGACTCTACCCTCCCGTGCCGGTGGACACGAAGGCATGTCTGAATGATGACGTCATGCCGGACGGGACGGTGGTTAAGAAAGGTTGGTTCGTGACGTATCATGCATACGCTATGGGGAGGATGGAGATGATTTGGGGGAAGGACTGTCTTGAGTACTTGCCGGAGAGGTGGCTGGGGGAGGACGGTACGTGTCAGCAGGAGAGTGTTTTTCGGTTTCCGGTGTTCCACGCCGGGCCGAGGATGTGCCTCGGAAAAGACTTGGCCTATATTCAGATGAAGTCGATTGCTGCCTCTGTGATTGAGAGATTTGAGATTGACGTAGAAGACAAGGACACGTGTCCGGCGCATTTGTTGTCCATGACACTACGTATAAAAGGCGGTCTACCAGTAAGCGTTATGAAGAGGAAGAGATATAGCATGTGAGCTTTGTCGTAAGTGACCTATGACCTAAGTGTGTGACTCATTTCTGGGCTGATGATCAATTTGATTGTATAATTTAATTTCAGTGTAATATATGATGTGATATAGTGCGCATAGTTGGATTTGTTTTCTTTCTTTTCACTTTTGGTTCATGTCTCATACCAAAAAAAAAAAAAAAAAATTGGTTCATGTCAATTTCGTTGTGGTTAGATGTGGTGTTGATTAATTTGACGGTTTAACCGTACGACACGTCGTTTTCTAATCAATCTTATGCGCACCTGCAAAAATATTCCCTCGATTCTGGGCTCACGGCGCTCATCATCAATGTGAGACTGAGAATTGAATGTGTGGCGCCGAGAATCTGAGAGTGATGGACACACAGTAAACTCGCCCAAGTAAATAAGACGGTAACTGTATACAAACAACACAAAATAGGCAACAACACGCAATTGAAAAATCCCAAGAGGGAGAGACCAGGGCCAAGACGGACCTCACCTTCATCTACAATGCTCTGCAGCCGCCACGTGTCCGTCGCGACCACGATGACGGCAGCCGGAACTTCCTTCTCCTTCCGCTGCAGACCCCACACCGTCTCTTGCTCCATGGACTCTCCCAAATACTCGTCCACATCGCTCAAGCGGCAACAACACTCCTCCTCCAGGGAAGCAGCTCCGGAGGTCGTACGCCGTTGGATCCAATCCGATCATCCCCTAGCTTCCCAAGGTCTGTTTCTCTCTCCTCCTACTACATCATCTCAGATGAGCTGTCGCGGAATCTGATTGGTTTTTGGTTTTTGTTATTTGATGATTATGTAGCAGATAGGTTCACGGTTGCTTCGTACAATATTTTGGGGGATAGAAATGCTTTCTGGCATAAAGACATGTACTGGAATGTGCCTTCTAGGTATCTAAAATGGGACCGCCGGAAAAAGATCATATGTGATGAGCTAGCTGCCTGGAACTCCGATATACTCTGCTTACAAGTATGACCCTAGCAGCAACTGGTCCCAAAATAATAATGCTCTCATTTTCCAATGCAGACTGTGAAGAACTGGTTGTTAGTAATTTGTCATCTGTTTGATATTGCTAGGAGGTAGACAAGTATTCTGAGCTCTCTGAAATTTTGGCGAAAGCGGGATATGCTGGATTGTACAAGGTTATTCATCTCGCCAAGCTATGCATTTTGATTTACTTTACAAAAACTGCAGCACACGTAACTGGCTATGAGTCTATTCTACTTGATGTATGAAATGGCTTCTAATTGAGTTATTTTCCAACTGTAGAGACGTACGGGAGATACCGTTGATGGTTGCGCTATTTTCTGGAAAGCTAATAAGTAAGCCGGTTGTGTTTGTTAGTGCTTGTGAAGTTTTCGTGATAGCTAGAAGTTGAATGAACTTACGTTTTCCATTGTGTTGCGTCAGTTTTCGGTTGGTAGAGGAAGAGAGCATCGAATTTAAGAGATATGGACTTAATGACAATGTCGCGCAACTCTTGGTTTTTGAGGTAGAACTTGTGGTACCTGTGCAATGTTCCTGATGCATTATACATTTATACCAGTCGCATTTCTGGATTTGTTATTTATGCTTTTACTCGTCACTTCTGAGATTATCTGACGTCATAGAGTTTCTCTTTTTAAGAGGTCTCAAGGAACTCTTCTGGTTAACAAGAACCTTTCCCCACCTAATTTCATTCCATACAGGAAGATGCATAAAGACAAAGCAAGAAAGTTGGTGATTGGTAACATCCATGTTCTTTACAACCCAACCCGAGGAGAAGTTAAACTGGGGCAGGTAAATTTCTAACACATTGACGTCATTCCCTTTGCTTTTGGCTTCTTTCTGCATATAGGGTTGTCTTGAGGCTAGTATTCTTGATATATTAAATAATGCATTGTTCATTTAGTGGATCAACATTATGGTGTCAGTTACTCCTGAACAAATTAGAAATCTCTCTCCCTAAAATATTACTGTTTCGTTGATGACATGAGCAAAATACAATGTATTAGGTATCATGCTTATTCTTGTAGCTGAACTGTTTTTCCTCCTTTATATTGTAGATTCGTTTTCTCATATCAAGGGCGCAGATCCTCTCAGATAGATGGGGTAATGCCCCTATTATCCTCTGTGGTGATTTTAATAGCACTCCTCAGGTGAGATGTTTTGAAAGAAATGTCATAATTTTTTTTCATCAGTATCTACCTTTTAGACTTATCAACTTAAAAAGCTTTCATGCTTATTGCAGAGTGCAATATATAAGTTCTTGTCAACATCTGAGGTAATCATATAACTGTTGTTTATGACTTGAGTAATGTTTTGGTCACATAGTCCAGTGGCTCCAGTCTTTAGAATACAATACTGACGACAATCACTGTTATGTTAAGAAACACATTACATGTATACCAAGTCTGGTGAAATCTAATATGGCACTTTTTTTACAGTTGAATATCATGTCATATGACAGAACAGAGTTATCTGGGCAAAGAAGCTGTCATCCTACTCAAGTTTTAGGTGTCAAACAAGAAATTAGTAGTCCATTGAGCTTGATACAGGGGTATGTCGCATATCCATTCCATCTTTTCTCTTCTTTTTTGTTGATTCTCATAATGATGTGTGTACTTAGTTTACCTATAAGATCCAAGATAGCATATGTTAGCTTAACCATTGACATAGTTAGATCTCAAGATGCTTGAAATTTCGTCATTTCAGATTGTTAAAACATACCTGGACAGATGAACAGATTAGAGTAGCAACTGGAAATTCTAGCAGGCATTCAGTTGTGCATCCGTTAAAGCTTTATAGTTGTTATGCTGCTGTGCAGGTATAAGCTTTTACTAATTCACTTGTTTTCTCAGTTAAGGTTCCTACTATGTTGTGTTCATTTGGGGGGTTTCTTATATATCTTGTTTTCAGGGTTCTAAAGAAACAAGGGGATCCAGTGGTGAACCTATAGCTACTTCTTACCACTCAAAGTTTCTTGGAACCGTTGACTACTTATGGTGAATTGCTTCTTATATCTGTAACAATGATTCTTATTTTGGCTGGGTGGGTTTTGAAGATTAGAACATTTTCATAACATGCTTGTGTCATATATAGGTACTCGGATGGTCTTGTGCCCACGGGAGTTATGGATACAGTTCCACTTGACATTCTACAGAAAATCGGCAGCCTCCCTTGCAAGGTATAAAAAAATAATAAAAAAAAAAAATTACATTCTGCTATCCGATGAATATGTCTCTCTCATATGTTTGAATTTGATTCTGTTTCTCCCCAACTTGTACACAGAAAGTGGGCAGCGATCACTTGGCTTTAGTCTCTGAATTTGCCTTCACAATAGGCGCAAAGAAAGCCAACAACACAACTGTTTCGAGAATGTGAAGACTCTGTCCAGCATTGCCCGAGCACTTTGAGAGGGCAACATTTTCGCAGGTCTCTCCTGCACAAAAGCAGATCCTCACGGTGGAGTAAATTCATTCCCACGAGCCATTTCCAGGGATTCAGTTGTGTGGTCTAGAGCTGGCAGCTTGAATCATCAAAAAGAGTTCCATAGCTTGAATAGCAAGTAGATAATAATATACAGCAGGTGACGTAGTAAGTAGAAAACTCACCGCAATATGTTGTAGGTTTGCAATCTTGCATAGTGTACAATAGTCATTACTCATCATTCAAATCTTTGCTCTCAATTTTACTTCAGAACATCAATTAGACGATCACTTCTCCAATCTTAAAGAATAGTCTACACAACACTAGTCCTCATTTTCAGTAACCAAATCATCGTTCATCACAGATAATGGTGAGATTGCATTATATTTTTGTGATACTTGAATTTTATTGGCTTTATCACTTTTATAACTGAAATTTTACCGTCTTAAATATTAAATTTTAATAATTTGAAATGGTAAAACTTTTTGCATTTACCGAGGATCAAACCTCAGACCTCTTATTAAGAGGCACAGTGCCTTCCTACATGGCTACCAAGAGATTTTGATAATATACCATAAATACCTATATTTATAGTCTTTTTCTCTAAACATTCAAAAGTAAAAAGAACAAACTACATTAAAGGACAATATGAAGGAGCCAAATACACTTAAGGACAAGGTACCTTAATTTGGACAATAAAAGACAAAATTTTACAAATAAGGACAAGTTGTTTATAAGCTGCCATGTGACATATATAAATTTACTTATACCCTGCCTTGTCTTTCTGTGTGTACTTCATATTTATTTTTTTATTTTCAAAAAATTATATTTTATCTGAAATTAATTTTAAAAAATTTGTAATTTTTTTTCTTTAAAAGAATTATCTGAAATTTCCTTAATTTTTAAAAAATATTTTTTAGTCTAATTATTTCATTCAAATTTTTTATGTATTCATTTTTTTTTACTTGAATTGATTATTCGATTTATTAACACTATCAATAAACATTCAATATCAATTCAATCACAAATTTAATAGTAATTTTAATACAAATTTACTAGAGATTTCGATACAAATTGAGTAATAATTTCGATACAAACTCAGTAGCAATTTTGATACACATTCCGTAACATTTTTCAACCCGATAACATAATAGCAGTCTCAAGCAATACTGTTACTCTTAGATATCACAATGCTACTGAAAAAAAATGTTTGCTACTGTAAAATATGACTGCTACTGTTAAATATGACACCGCTGCTGAAAAATCAAAATAACACCAAACAATACTACTACTGTTAAATATGACACTACTACTGAAAAAATAAAATGTCTGGTACTGTAAAATATGACTGCTACTGTAAAATATGGCACTGTTACTAAAAAATCAAAATAACATCAAACAATACTGCTACTGTCAAATATGACATTGCTACTGAAAAAATAAAATGTCTGCTACTGTAAAATATGGCACTGCTACTGAAAAATTAAAATAACACCAAACAACACTGCTATTGTTAAATATGACATTGCTACTAAAAAATTAAAATGTCTGCTACTGTTAAATATGACTGCTACTGAAAAATAAAATGTTTAGTAACACTACTACTGAAAATCAACAACCAAAAACACGCACTTTGTGTTGTTTAATAGTGCACATAAATTTTATTTTCTTTGCATTTTTATATTGTAGCACTTTTTTTTATTGCTTCAAAAACACTTTTCAAAAATATGCAGTAACACCTTCAAGAGCAGTGCTACTCCAAATTCTCGAAGAAAACATAAACACTTTTCAAAAATATGTAGTAACACATTCATGAGTAGTGCTACTTCGAATTTGTGAAGAAAAAAAAGAAGCTATAGTGGCAATGGTACTGGTAAATACAAAAAAGTACTTCATCTCCATCGTTTTAAATAATTTCAAATCAGCACAAATCACAAAAGTAGATCACTAACACAATTAGCTGAAAAAGCACAAAAGCACAAAAAAAAAACAACAAAAACAGAAAAATATAAGATAGTAGCAGTAGTCATGAAAAGCATTTCAAATTGACCAAAGTGCATCGAGCCGAGGATAAAGCGGCGGAAGCCGCAAGGGTTAGGCGACGGGCTAGGCGTGAGTTTGTAGTTATTGTAATAGCAGTGTGCGGGGACCAAAATGGAGGCGTGGCGACTAGAGGCTGCGAGCGACGGTTGTATGTATTGCCAGGGGCCGACAGCAGGAGCTGAGGGCCGTGTGGAGCAGTGACAAACCCGAGGGAGGCTAGGGCAAAGCCGAGGAAGAGAGGGCGGCAACTTGAAAAGAATGGCAATATTCATGGTAACGGTGAGTGACGAAGCCGAAGGGAGGCTAAGGCAAAGCCGAGGCAGGCGGAGGCGGCAACGGTGGAGCTTGTTGCAAGAGAGCTCTCACGAAGCCGCTAGAGGCGCGAGGACCGAGGGGCGAAGAACGGAGGTTGGGAGGCGGCAGAGGCGTGGGTTGAAGCGCCGTGCACTGCTACTGTATAATTTTTCTCTCGGGTGAGAGAATAGAGAAGAGATAATGATTTAGTGTCTAGGATTTTAATAATATATGGGGGGACATTTTTGTCCTTTTAAATTTATTTTGGGGATGGACTTCTACTAATACGTTTTTGGGCTTAAGACCTTGTCTTTAGTTGTCTAAATCAGTTTATGGTTGGATTTTTTGTATTTAACAATCTTATTTTGTCTTGGCCGTCAAGCTTCCACGTAAAAACAACACAAAATAATTGTACATAGGGGTTCGAACACTGAACCTACGAGATAGGACACAAAATCATTTATCTCTAGACCACAAAGGAGATTTGCTAACATAATACACACTTATTATTATATACAAAGAGAATTGGTCGTGTAACCCAACTCGGTGAGCCGGCCAAGAAATTGCGAAACCCGTCGTCGGCCTCCTCCTCCACCTACGGTCCCTCATCGAAGTTCAAATCATAGCTCAACGAATCGTACTAAAACTTCTTGTGCCTACCTCCTCCTCTGCTGCCGCCGCTCTTTCTCTGATTGAACCGCCGGATGAAAGTTTTCTACTCAGGGACGACGACGATCTTTGACCACTCCTTAACCTTGTAAATCGCCCTGACGCCTCTAGACCACCAGCCGCCGTCGTTTTGGACGCGGTCGAACCATTGCGATCGAAGACGAAGGGATGCAGAAGCAGCAGCGCGAGCTCGACCCAATTGTGCATGACTGACTCCAAGTCATCCATGGGCAAACAACAAGAGACTGAGAAAAAAAGAGAGGGAGGCAGAGAATGGGGGAGGGCGAAATCTTTGTGAAAACCCGACCAGCTCGTCCTTTCTCCTCTTGTACCTGAGCCACGCCGCGAGCACCACCTTAGAGTGGACGTCGACGACGCGCTGCCTTGCCGGCCGGAGACTCCATCGGAAGAGTTTCGGATCCGGTCGGTTGGTCAAATTCGGTCAAAAATTTCATTAAAGGAAAAAATGAAAATAAATAAATAAAAGAGAGAATGACAGCAAAGTGATTTAGACACTCCAAATAGCAGCAAAGTGACACTCCAGAGGGATTTAGACACTCCAAAGGGAGACAAAATAAGTACCTATATTACAGAAAACCCAACCACAAACTGATTTAGACAACAAAGGATAGGGCCTTAAGCCCAAACGTAGTAGCAGTTAAACCCAGCCAATTAAATAGATGAAAAAGATGATTATACCATTTACTTCTATATCAGGAAATTTCATAACCGCGCCCTTTCACTTCACTCTGCTACTCCAAAAATCGCACCACTTCGTCTCCCTCGATTCGTATCGTCTCTTCGTCGTAATTATCTCAATCAACGTCGTCGCTGCTTCATCAGTATACATACAACATCACTGTCGCTTCCCGACACTCCAAATAGAAGTTCTAATCATTTTGTATACAGGTTTGTATTTGCTACTCCATTTATTCAACAATAAATCAATTTTTTCTCTTAGGGTTTTGAATCGCAATCCTTCTAGATGGTTTTTTGATGATTTTCGTAACATATTTTACTTTGCATGATTATTTTTGTGTTTTTCAAACTAGATCTTCTCATTTTGTCACTGCGACTATGTTTATTTGTTGATTTTGAACTTATTCAGAGATTAATCTGTTGTTTAAAAGTTTCGCAATGTTGTGTTTTGATTGAGCTTGAATGAGCCTTGTTATCAGGTGGTACTGAACTTGAGTTATGGTTTTTGTTGTTTAAATGCCACTGATTCTGCATTTTTTGGTGGATGGAAAACGGTTCACATACTAAAAGTTTTGTTTCGTACGATGTATAAGATTTACTGGTACTGTGTTAATTCATATAATGCCCTAAAAATGTGTGATTCTTATTATTACTATTATTTTGAGTGTATGCATAGAGTTATGGTGTTATAGATGTCTACTACTGAAAAAATGTTAGTTATAGTGTTATAAATGTCTGCTACTGAAAAAATGTTAGTCATAGTGTTATTAATGTCTACTACTGAAAAAATGTTAGAGCTATAGTGTTATTAATATCTGTTACTGAAAAAATGTTGCTCTGTGCAAATAGATTGTTATTGCTACTGTGTTACTTCATATAATGCCTTTCGATATAGAAAAATGTGTGATTCTTATTACTACCGTTACTTTGAGTGTATCCATATAGTTATATTGTTATAGATGTTTGCTATTGTCAAAATGTTGCATAACGTTATAGTGTTATTAATGTCTGCTCCTGAATATTTAATAAATGGTTCTACTTAATATCAGCTGATACTATTTTGTTGCAGAAAATGGCTAAGGAAAGAAGCAAAAGCTCTAAGAAAAAGGTCCAGACAAATGAGAAGAAACTTCATGGGAGACCCCGTGTGAAATCGGATCCAAATGAGAAAACTCCGCAATACAGATGCACCACATGAGCAATGGTAGATCTGATGCTGGGCGTTAATGGTAGTTTCAATAAACCAGAACACAAACAAGAACTGGAAGGTTTGAAGGCACGATTGGATGACATACCCTTCAGACAGTTAATCAACGTGTTCTATGAAGGTCATATGGATGCTGTGCAGAAGAAATAAGATATAATGATGAAAAAACTTCTCAGCAGCTTTGATGGAAAAATAAGGACATTTAAGATTGGCAACAAAATGGGTGAAATAAGAAGTGAAGACGTGCAGGAAATTTTTACCTTACGAAACTCAGGTATTACCATCATTTTAGAAACTACTGCTATAGATTTTGACAAACTTTATCAGATGCTACTGTTTATTAAAATGATACTCACTGTTTTATATTTTCCTTCGTATGCAGGGGAGATAATGCAAGCACATGAATCTACTAGGCCAAAGAATAATGCCTTTGTCAATGCATATTTCAGCACAATTGATCGATGCTCAATGACAGAAATATCTAATCAATTAGACCTCGTGATTATGAAGAGGAGAAAAAACCCAAATTGGGTGGACGACGCAACAAAGTTGATATTGTGCTATCTTTTTTGCACATTCCTATTTGCGGGGGCTGGATCAACATTGACATGGTGCTTTGTCAACCGCATAGAAGACCTGGACAACTTAAAAAATAACAACTTGGCAGAAGCAGTACTCACGTAAATGCTGAACTGTTTAACAGACTGTGAAAACGGTAAAAGTCCCAGCAGATGTGTCCTACTCGTAGCGGTATGTACCACCTCCTCAAAAACTTCATGTGTTGCTGCTGTAAAAACTATCTAAACTATATTTAACTAATATGTCTTGATTTGTTTTCTTTACATGTAGTACTGGCTTTGTGAGAATAGTGACATAATTACTGCAAGAGAAGGAGGTGACGTAATAAGGGTTCCATCTTTCCCGCAATGAATTATGCGTGATTTGTGGAAGAAGCTAGGGAAAATAAGCATAGAATCAATCAAGGTAAAGAAACAAAACAAAAAAGGTAAAAAAAATTGTGCTACCAACACATGTATATGGCACTGATAATGAATAAAATGACAGCTAAGGCAATTTGCCATAACAAGAAAACCAATGCCAGCAGCAAGTGGGTGAGATAACAACAATGATGGCGATTTTGCAACGCCGACACTACTCAAAAAGAGAAAGGGCAAGACAAAATAAATGAAACCAAGCAAGAAAACAAAGAAAGACGAGGAGAAGAAGAAGAAGAAGAAGAAGAAGAAGAAGAAGAAGAAGAAGAAGAAGAAGAAGAAGAAGAAGAAGAAGAAGAAGAAGAAGAAGAAGAAGAAGAAGAAGAAGAAGAAGAAGAAAGACGAGGAGAAGAAACTATTTTGGTGAGCAAAAATCTCTGTTACTATTTAAGTTGTCACTGCTACTATATAAATTTCATTTACTGCTACTGTGTTAATTCATATATTGCCATAAAAATGTGTGATTCTTATTATTACTGTTATTTTGAGTGTATGTGTTGAGTTATACTGTTATAGATGTGTGTTACTGGAAAAAATGTTGTATAGAGTTATGGTGTTATAGATGTCTACTACTGATGAAATGTTAGAGTTATAGTGTTATTAATGTTTGTTACTGAAAAAATGTTGCTCTGTGCAAATAGATTGTACTGCTACTCTGTTAATTTATATAACGCCTTATAATGCCCTAAAAATGTGTGTTTCTTATTATTCATGTTATTTTGAGTGTATGCATAGAGTTATACCGTTATAGATGTATGTTACTGAAAAAAATGTTATATAGGGAATTATGGTGTTATAGATGTCTGCTACTGAAAAAATGTTAGAGTTATGGTGTTATTAATGTCTGCTACTGAAAAAATGTTAGAGTTATACTGTTATAGATGCCTGTTATTGAAAAAAAATGTTGTATAGGGAGATATGGTGTTATAGATATCTGATACTGAAAAAATATTAGAGTTATGGTGTTATTAATGTCTGTTACTGTAAAAATGTTGATATGTGCAAATAGATTGTTACTGCTACTGTGTTAATTCATATAATGCCTTTTGATATAGAAAATGTGTGATTCTTATTACTACTGTTATTTTGAGTGTATCCATATAGTTATAGTGTTGTAGATGTCTGGTACTGACAAAATGTTGCATAAAGTTATAGTGTTATTAATGTATGATACTATTTAAGTTGTCACTACTACTATATAAATTTTATTTACATTTAACACTTGTTTTGTTTCAATCTCTGTAAAAAAAATGCACAGAGGGCCTGCAAAAAAAGCAGAAGAGGGACAAGAAGAAAAAGAAAATCTAATTCTGACATTGGCAGTATGGAATGACCAAGACAATGATGACGTTGTTAGAGAAGACGTTAGAGAAGAAGATGATGAGGAGAAGAAAGATAGTGATAGAGAACAAACAAATGAATCCCCTGCTAATGTAGACCAAGCAGATGACATGCATGCTCAGAGAAAAAAAAACTGAGGACGAGGAACAGCGGCACAGAGATCAAGGAAGAGGAACAGCCACATGAAGCCCCTGTTGATGAAGACGAAGCAGATGACATGCAACAAGACATTCATGCTCGGAAAAAGGAAGCTGAGGAAGAGGAACAGCTGCAAGGAGATGCTGCTGAGGAAGAGGAACAACCGCACGAAGATGATGTTGCACTTCCCTAATTCAATTTTGAGAAACTTGCAGAAGCAGCGCCTATTGTTAGAAAAGATGCGACTGTGGAAGACAAATATCCATTTTCTTTCCAAGTGCAAGCTGCTACTGCTAAAGAACATGAAACACTGCCTAAAGTAAACTCTGCTACTAAGGAAGAAGAACATACAACTCAACAACACATTAATGATGGTGCAGAAAAGGATTCTGTGAAGATTGCTCCTGAAACTAAGCAAGAGGAAGCAGCTAGCAGACATGATGTTGACTCACAGCCCATGGACTACAACAATTACTTTGCTGATCCACCGTTAACACAACTGACACCACCAGCTACAGAAGTCGTAGATCAGGACGACGACCAGAGAAGATGCATCAAAGAATACCTTAATGAATGAGAGGAGCTGATTCTAAATGAAGCCAGCCGAGATTCCCTGCTGCACTATACTCAAGATGAAGAAAGGTTGACAACGATTAAGCAGTGGCAGGATGAGGCGCTGCTGAAGCAACACATGGCTTCATCCGCAATCGAGTCATGCAGATGCAAGAATGAATTCATAGAAAGGTTGTGGGTGAAAAAAAGCCTTACAAGAAAAAATCGATGATGCTCCAAAGAATGATGTCTCAGAAAGACAAAGAATTAGGTGAAATGAAGAAAAAATGCAAGCTATTGGAACAGAAAATATTAGAACTCCAGAATGTTGCATTGAGCTCAGAGGTTGATGAAGATACGGGGGAAGTTGCTACTGAAGAAAAACAAAGGTCCATAATTAAGAGGATTAAAACCAAAGATATGAAAGAGTATGACGTTCCATTTTGCAAGAAGAAGAAGCAAGATGAAAACAAGGAGAAATAGAAAAAGGAGGAGAACAAGGGGAGAACACTAAATTGGAAGAAACACTAAGTTTTCAAGAAGATGGACGAACAATACCAGGAAACGATTAAGTTGTACTTGAAAAAGAAAGAACTGGCGTAAGTAAAACTTTTTTATCAGTAATGTGTCATTGGAAATTGGAAAAACTACTAATGTTATTCTCAACTATGGCAAGGAACCTTTTGTACTAAGATGCTTCCAAAATGATGTTGAGGAGTTGCTGAAGGATTCAGATGTTTCAAATTTCATAATCAACTCGTACATGAGAATCATCCAGATGAGAAAAAATTCAAAGCTTTTACATGGATTGCAACTTTTCGGTAAATTTTAGAAATCTGCTACTGAGTATACTGTTGACTAATAATGACACAGAATTATCTTTGTTTATATTTACTGTAGTTGTTACAACATCATCCAAACTCCGACAAGTACTCAGAAAGTGTGCAGAAAATATTAAAAGATAAAATCAAGACTGATCTAGGAGGAAAGCAATTGCTATTTTTTCCAATTCTTCATGGGCAAGAAGAATTCCACTTCACACTACTTGTTTTCGATGTAATGAAGAATGAGTGGACTCACTACAACTCTACAAGACCCAGAGTTGAAGGTATCCAAGACAAAGACTTCAATAGAGCAGAACAAGTTGTATGCATCATCTATAGTTCTTTTCCATTTTATTTTAAAAATGATATGCTGACAAATAAACATGAAAAACTGATTATTGTTATCATTACAGAAAAACAGAATTGAATCTATCTGGACATTACAATACGAGGAAGAGGAACTACCAAGCTTGGACGTTTTGGACAAGACACATACATTCATCTTCGGTATTAAAAATGATCAAAACTGCGCAATTCAAGACCCATCGTAAGTGAAAACAAAATTTATACTGAATTATTGTTTAGCACTGCAGAATGATAATAAAAAATAAAAAAAACTTCCACATATTTACTGTTGTGATTCAGCTGCTACTTAATTATTGCAGATATGTTGCTATTAAAAACTAAGAATGCTGCTATATTGTTGCCATTCCAGGAATGATTGTGAAATTTTTGTTTTGCACTTTATGGAAAAGTTGTCAAAGGGCGAGCCAATCCCAGAAAAAATGGTTGAAAGTTGATGTGTACAAGTACCGTGCAAGCATAATTATGGATTTTATGGACGACAAAGAAAGTTATGTGTCAAAATTCATGGGTGATAACAAGTGGAATGAGACCTTGACAAGTATTGCTATATGTACTAATTAGTTAATGTAATTACTAGTAGGGAATTGAATGTTGCTCAAATTACTACTGATAATTTTTATGATTAAGTTTCTGGTTTTATGATCAAGTTTATGAACTAAATATTGTTTCTGTGTGTATGAAATGATTATTTTTTTACTTTGAGCAATAGTACTTAGAAAGAAAAAAATGAACTGCTGCTCAAAAATTTGGCACTGCTACTGAAAAAAGAGGCACCAGTTTGTTAACACTTGATAAAGGTGTTTTTCCCATTAGCTGATACTAAAAAAATGAATAATGATATGCTGTTACTGAAAAAAGATAATCTGATACTAAAAAAATGAATAATGAACTGTTGTTATTGAAAAAAGATAAGCTGATACTAAAAAAAATGAATAATGAACAGTTGTTACCGAAAAAAGATAAGCTGATACTAAAAAAATAAATAATAAACTTCTACTACTGAAAAAAGAGGCACTAGTCTATTATCACTTGATAAATGTGTTTTGCCCATAAGCTGATACTAAAAAAAGGAATAATGAACTGCTGTTACTGAAAAAAGATAAGCTGATACTAAAAAAATGAATAATGAACTGCTGTTACTGAAAAAAGAGGCACTAATCTATTAGCAATTGATAGAGGTGTTCTGCTTATAAGCTGATACTAAAAAAAACAGCTAAATGATATCAAAATAGTAGTGTGCCACTGCACCGTGAATTCACGAAGCTTTATCATCCTTTTCATTTAATAAAATGTAATCAATAATAAAAAATCTCTACTAATCAACACTGCTGCTTACATGAAAATGTAAAAAAAAAAATGACACTAGCTCCTACTGAAATGAACACACATTTATACAAACTCAAAATGCTGCTGAAAAAAAAGGCACAAACATGAACCATTAACTGCTACTGAAAATATATAGCTGTAACAAAACATCTGTTATTAAACAAAAAGTCTGCTACACAAAGAAGAACATGTTCTTTTATTTCTTTTATATTCAGCAGCGTACCGCTGCACCGCAACCACAACTAGTTAAAACACTGCTATACAAAAAATGAAGTAACCTATCAACTATAAATAGTTGTCAATACAACCAAAAATGAAGTCTTCTATTGAATCAATAGCAAAAAAATCAATAAGAAATCAAATATCTCAATGCTCATTATTGTAAAGCATATAGACCAGAAAAATCAAACAAAAATCATGAGTTTCTCTAAACAATCGGGACAGTGCATGTACGTGAATTGTGATGGCCAACTTCGTTACAACGACTACAAGTGATAGGCTTCAAACAATCTCCAAACGACTTCTTTATTCTGGTCTTTGGCCTTCCGGGAAGTTTCCTTGTGATTGGTGGTTTCAAGGCACCATCTCCAAAACTTTCTGGGGAAGGTTTGTCTAAATCAGATACAGGCTAGATTGGAAATTGATATGCTTGTCTATAAAAGCCCGTCTTCCAGTAATCTTCGATATATGTATAAATCAGTTTGCGAGACTTTTGTATGGCTTGAACAACATGCGCAAGATCTGTGACCTAGGTGCACCATGAATGAGTTCTCTTCGGCGAACACCTCAAAAACCTCTTCACTAGATTTGATGACATGAAAAAGAAAGAAGAGAAAAACATATCAACAGATGCTAAAAAAATAAAAATAGATACTAGGCAGATGCAATCAATTGCAAATTGAAAACCGAAAGCTGTTACATAATCCTCACCTTCCAATTCCTTCATGTGTCTATCCTCTTCCACAGTTTTTTTTTCATCTTAGGGCATAGTATACTTTGCCACTAAGCCGAATCATCCCTTCTTTTTGAGAACTTCTCCGTCAGATTCACACAAATGTTGTCAACCATCAAAGGCAGTGGCATGCACCTCTCATCCCTTATCATACTATTGTAGCTCTCAGCAAGGGCGTTGTTGATCTCGCCATACCTCTTTCCAGGGAAATAAGAAATAGCATAGTTTTCAGGATGCAAGTCCTTCAAAAAATCATTGATCGGACCTCGAGAGTTTTGCAACTGCTCCATCCTCTCATAGAATATCTGCTTTGTTCTCACATACACACAGTTACCGAACTGCCTCAAAATTTGCTTCTTGAATTCAACATTAAAAGTACTTGGATACCTCCCATTGAGATTATCTTTCAAATGCTTGTAGCAGTAAGAATGAGGAGAAGATGGGAACACCTCTGTAAAAGTATCAATAAGTCAAGTTTCCTTATCAGTCATGAAAACAATATTGTGAGCATCGTCATCCAACATAATTGCCAGCTGCTCAAGAAATCAAGTGCAGTTGTCTTTGCTTTCGGAATCAACTATAGCAAAAGTAAATGAAAAAATTTATGCAAAAACATACAAAAAGATAATACAAAAAGGTCATGTTGCTACTACTGCAAATAAAAATTCGCATAGCTGATGCTGAAAAAAACAAATGAAAAGAGAAAACAAAAGTTCTGAGTCATTGCTACTGAAAAAATAAAAACCTCTGAAAAAATACTGAAAAACAGCAAAGTGGTACCTTTCTTTTCGTTTTTGGCACATGCACCCAAAAGCATTCTTTTGTACTTGTTTTTGATGAATGTCCCATCTAGAAACAACATCGGTTCGTAAAAAAGGAACCTTGCAATTGATGCTTGATAACCAACACACAAACGGCGAAACCTCCCTTCCCTTTCTTCGAGCACAACATGAGAACCAATGTTGGTTCGCCTCAAAGCATCAATATACCATGGAAATTGACTATATCTAGTGCTTTCACTGTCATTCAAAACATGATTGGCAATGTCCCTAGCCCTGTAGGCTGTATATTACTGAATATCTACACCATAGTTGGACTTCAGGTCATTGATAATATGTTTTGGCTTCAGCAAAGGGTCGGAACGAACTTTGTCGGCTATGATTGTGGCAATAACTTTGCTCCTTAGCCTTTTAGAATTCTCACGAGATGATACAATGATCCAAGTGATTGTTTTTCAGATTCTTCAAGTAAAAGTAGTCGTTTGTGTAGCATAAAGTATCATAGATAGACCACTCACATTCTTTTTCCGCACATACTGCTGTAACACGATTTCAATCATTCTTGACATATTTAAAGTCAAAATCCTTCTCCACATAATACTTGCATAACTTCTCCCTAAACTCCACAGCTCCGCCACTAAAAAATTAACCAATGTGACTAATACAATCTCCCCACTCCACACAACAAAACTTTCTCTTACTGTTCTTAGTAACAAAATTTTCTAGAACCATATTGTCATCTCCCTGAAAATTAGAATCATCGATGCTCACCTCTTTATCATCATTGTGATGTTGAAAGCATACATCATCATCCGAAACAGTTCCAGGGACTAATGCTTCTTTAATAAAACCTAAACACCCTACCCCAATATCTAAAACATTGATCTCTATCCATTTGCAAGCAGGTAAATGCTCGTAGACCTCAAACATATAAACGATATCTTCATTTGTTTCTAAAATTGTATTAGGTGAATCACTAAAACAGTACCTCAAATTGAACTGTCTTGGTTTGAGATTTCAAAACCTGGAGCAAATTTGAAAGCAAAGTTCATTAAACTTGGTCGACTTCATCAATGGGATAAGAATGCCCTCACTACCATATATAATCTTTGCAAGCTTTGAAAGAAATGCCATCACTACACACAAAAAAACAACCGAAATGAGAAGCTGCTACTCGATTGTAAAAGTAATAGTAATCAAATCACTGGTACAGAGAAACAAGTAACACAACTCAATTTAACATCATAGATTGAAACATACAGCAACAAAAATACATCAAACAAAGTCACTGCTAATGAAAAAACAAGCAATATAACAATAGCAATATGAAAATTGTTAAAAATGCGTGATGAATCAATGATCTTGATTTTAAACTCAAAACACAAAACATATCAAATAAGCAGCATGTCGCTGCACCGCAAGCCACACCATTCCATCGACATTTTCAATAATTAATGCAACCCTAACAAAAAATGACAAATTGCTACTGAGGAACACAATTCTACATGTATATGCTACTGAAAAACCAATCAGATGAAGCAACTACTACTGAAAAACTCATGTGCTACTATTAAAAAATAACAAATAACCCTGCTACTAAAAAAAACTCGATTTATCATCATAGATTGCAACTGCTACTAAAAAAAATAAAGTCACCATTATATGAAACAACTGCGATTAAAAAAATAAGAACAATCACATTATACTGAAAAACAACAAACACAAATGCTACTAAAAAAAATAGATTAGACATCATAGATTGCAACATATATCACACAAACACAACAGAAACAGAGACCTCTGGTACTAATAAAAACATGCTTCAACTGGTAAACACCTCAAACCAAGTAGAATCATTTATCTGTAACTTAAAAAAAAAATCACATGATTTCCTGAAAAATAAACTTCGATCAAACACATGATATCAAAACCAAACCTAATCATATAACAATCACCGTGAAAAAATACAAAAAACACATGAACAAACAAAAAACTTAAGAAAAACTCACCGAGAATTGTTGATTTTAGGTTCAACACAGATTCATGATGAAATTGTACCACCGCTACTCCAAAAACATAAAATCGTGATGAATCAAGCTTCACTGAACAACAAGCTTTTCAAACTCGAATGCAGGTTTACAAAATGTAAAAACATTCGTCGTTGCTGCTTGCAATCAAGTCAATGAAGCGTAGAAGATCGATTGCCGCAGCTTGCAATCGAGACCTTGGAGTTAACGTCACCGGTTTTTGAGAAAATCGTATACCGGTTTTGGGGAAAATCGGGTACTGTTATTTTTTTTTATAAGAAACATGGCATTATATATGGGAAGGCTTGAGGTTAAATTGGTAAAATTGCACATGACACGTGTCAGCACCATAATATAATATCCTGATTTTTAAGATTTTGTCCTCCATTGTCTAAAATTAAAGACATTGTCCTTAAATATATTTGGCACCTCCATATTGTCCTTTATTGTAGTTTGCTATAAATAAAATTGAAATAAAAGGACAAATTGGTATTTTTAAACATCAAATTTGAAATTTTAGTTTGCCACGTCAACAATTCAGACAGAGATTGACGAAAAATATTTTCTAGGTACTATCAAGATAATATTTTAAAAATTCAGGTATTCAATTAATACGTTTTAAAATTCAGGTATAAAAGTGATAAAACCGACTAAATTCAGATATCACAGAAAAAAATAATTTATATATTTTTATCTATTTAATATATATTAAACTAGTGATTACATTTCCAATACGCATAGTTCTGTATATATCATACAAATTTTTTTCTATTAATTAAAACAGATGAGACTTTAATAGTTATAAGGTGAAACATTTAAAATTCTTATTTTAAAGAGTAGAAAAGTAAAACAAAACAAAAAACTCCTCAAAAGAGAAAGATTAGCAACTACCGTGCCGTTCCTACAAAACTACACGCGCAATGGGTGTGGACCCAGTTCTAGTATTAAATAAATTGCAACACCGTAAACGAAGGAACACCAAGAAAATGGCATCGGGACACTTATGTGGTTGCATTCTTGTACAGCATGACAGATTGACGGGTAGTGGTGGCAGTCTTCCATTCCAACAGTGAACCAAAAAAACAAAACAAATATTGGACCGACGAAGTGGACCACCGCCCTAGCTAGCCCATTTCCAGAAAATGGGCCCCACACAGCACCCTCACTCGCGGCTTCTATTTTGGTATTCTGACACCTGAAATCCAACGGAGGCACGTGCACAGCATGCGCAGAAGCCCTCTCTTTACGGCAAGAATCGCTGGCCTTGTTTCTCCATTTGCTCAAAAGCCTATATATTTGAGAGACATCGGAGCCCGCTCCTCCCTAAATCTCTCTCTCGTTTTTTCCCTCGCCGCCGATCCCAATTATTCCTCCACCAATTTCGTGATTTCCATCTCCCAATTTTAATTTTTTAATTTTTCGAAATCGAATTTCGCTTGGCTATGAAATGATGCAGCGACTCGTCGACAACGCCATCGCTGTCACCAAAGAGTGAGTCCCCCCTTCTTTCAATTCATCTATGCATGCACAAATGCTCCGATCATTCTCTTCATTTCTGCATAAGAAGCTTTTTAACCGGTGCAGGTCAGTGAAGACGTTCACGTATGAATCGCTGAACAACATCGTGAGATTCATCAATGGAATTTCGGCTATTCTATTGGCGTTTTTGCCAGGCAAAGCTAGCATCCTCGAAGGGATACATGGCTGGGAGCTCAGGCCTACCTTTCGCGGACCTCGATTCCCTCGCTGGATGGAGAAGTAAGTGAATTCCAGGGTTTATAGCTTCAATTTGATGTGCTCGTTTGTCAATTGAGATAAATGAAAATTGCATGATTGATGTTTTTGTTGCTTTTGAATTTTCTGTAGTGGAGTGTCTTCTTTCAATCAATTTATACATGAGCTTTCGGTGGATTCGGATTCGGATGGTTCGAGCATAGATTATGCGAATTTGGATGAAGATAGTGATGATGACATGTGTCCTGCGTCACCGAGTTCGCAAAGCTCGAGAGTTTCGAGGGCTTCTAGTATACCTAGGCATGAGAGGCGTTGGACATTGTGGATGTGGATCAGATACATGTTCTTTTGGATTCTGTTTCCTGCAAAGTTTCTGCTTGGGATTCCGGTTCTTCTGTGCCGTTCTTCTTATAACAGGTGCACGGCGCCACCTCCCCCGCCGTCCCCGGTTAGCAGGCTCCTTAGGCACAGGAGTTCGTTGAATAAAGTGCAGTTTCTCAAGGATCATTTTGTTCAGCGCACCACGGATAGGAGACGTGGAGTCATTGAGGTTGAAATATAGACCACATTTTAACATCTTATATTGGACATTTGCTTGTATGGGATGGCTTTCTCATGTTTAGCTTGTTTTGAACAGGATCTTCATCTGGCGATTGAGATGTTCATAGAAGCTGTGTTTGATGTTGTTCATAAGGCAGCGCATTTTGTTTTCTCTCCATTTGAGGCTGTTAGAGCTCTATTTGGATTGTTTTCATCAAACAGCAACGGAGGTCAAGATACTCATGGTGGCAGTGTTTCAGAAACTCCTGTTCCTACAGCTATGCTTGGAGAGAGTGATCCGGCTCCTGCAGAAAGGAATACTTCGTTTCAGGCGCTGAATACTGATGCTCGAACATGCCAGGATGTCATTACAGAGCTTGGGTGAGGCTGCGCTACTGTTTATTTGCAGATACCTGTTCATTTCCTTTATGCGGACAAATCATTTGTTTTTCTGCTTGTTTCAGATACCCGTATGAAGCTATCCATGTGATCACTAATGATGGATATGTCCTTCTCTTGGAAAGAATTCCAAGGTATAATAGACCTTTACACCCTCATCAAGTGAGATCTTTGAATATTTGGACTCTAATCTATGACATGTGATGCTGCAGACGTGATTCACGGAAAGCTGTTTATCTACAACATGGAATTCTGGATTCATCGATGGGGTTAGTGATTGTTTCTAAATTTCCTTCCTCAACTGTGGGATGAGTAATTAGTGCATTAAAGATAATCTGTTAGATACCGGAGAAGGTTGGGTGGCATGACCACTTATCGTTTGGTCTTTGCAATAGTGTTTGATTGGTAAAATTGGGCTGGTGTTGTTCCTACAAAAGACTACGTGCTAATATTCACCTTCATGTTATATTTCCCATATGCTCAAATTACATAGTAAGATTTAGAACATCTCAAGTGATTGCTAATAATATATGCTTCCTTCCTCTGAGGAGCCAGTGTAATCTTTAGTTCACTTTGAAGTTATATGACTTATATGTTTCGTTTACTTATTCAGTTCTATGTCTAGTTCATTTATTCACTTATTTGGTTTTATCTCTGTCTTCGAAAAGTTCTCGTCCTTTTAAACACTGTAAAACTTGAGTTTAATCGGTGCATCCATAAGTTACTTTCTGGGCTTCATGACCTATATATGATTCTAACGGTTGCATCTTTGTCCAGTTGGGTGTCTAATGGGGTTGTTGGTTCACCAGCATTTGCTGCCTATGATCAAGGTTTTCCATTTTTAATTTGAATGCGTGCGTATGCATCTGGCTGTACAGATTGTATTGGCTTACGAATCTGCTAACACTTGCTGTTTCAGGATATGATGTCTTTCTGGGAAATTTTCGTGGTTTGGTTTCGAGGGAACACGTTGACAAAAGAATTTCCTCACGACAGTAAGTTGGCATATAATCTCAGCTTTTTAAATTGTTTGTGAAAGATCTGTTTTGGTCGACAAAAAAAGAAGTTTTTTGTTTGGTTTGCTGCAGACTCAGATGATAAGATTGCAATATTTACGATTGGAAATCCTAAGATACCAAGTTCCTTCGAGTTGCTGCTAAGCATATCGACCAATGCAGGTACTGGCAGTACTCCATTAATGAGCATGGGACTCAGGACATTCCTGCGCTGATAGAGAAGATCCACCAAGTTAAAACTGCAGAATTGAAGCTTAGTCATCCTGATATCGAGGAAGAAACCAATGGTGATCAACCTTATAAGCTTTGTGCAGTGTGCCACAGTTTGGGAGGTGCAGCTATATTAATGTATGTTATAACACAGAGGATAGAAGAGAAACCCCATAGACTTTCAAGATTGGTCTTACTATCACCTGCTGGCTTCCATGAAGATTCTACCTTTATGTTTACACTTGTGCAGTACTCCTTCATTCTATTGGCTCCTATTCTGCAACCCCTTGTTCCCGGCATCTATATACCAACCAGGTTCTTTCGAATGCTTCTAAACAAGTTGGCACGAGACTTCCATAATTACCCCGCTGTTGGAGGATTGGTGCAGACTCTGATGAGTTATTTTGTTGGTGGGGATAGCTCAAATTGGGTTGGTGTGTTAGGTATACCACATTATAACATGAATGACATGCCAGGGGTATCATTCCAAGTAGCTCTCCATCTTGCCCAAATGAAGCGCTCAAAGAGATTTACGATGTTTGATTATGGGAGAGCTTCTGCTAATATGGAGGTGTATGGATCTCCTGAGCCATTAGACTTGGGAGAGTATTATGGGCTCATTGATGTTCCAGTTGATCTGGTGGCTGGACGAAAGGACAAGGTAATTAGGCCAGCAATGGTCAAGAAGCATTATAAAGTGATGAAGGATTCAGGTGTAAATGTGTCATTTAATGAATTTGAGTATGCACATTTGGACTTCACATTTTCCCACCGGGAAGAGCTTTTGGCATATGTAATGACACGCTTGTTGCTTGTCGAGCCATCTTCAAAGCAGTCGAGTCCGAATGCTTTAAGGCCGAGGAAGAAAGGACAGCAGGTGAAAAGTTGATTCGAAAAAACCCATGCAGTTTCGTCATTTTTGCTTTGTGATTTGTCATGTACTCGCTGTATGTTTAGGTGCAGATTACTGTTATAGTTGATTGAATACGTGGATAGACCTTTACTCCAGTGTTAACGGTGATAACAGTTGCTGCCGCATGTTGCTTACCCACCAATTTTTCTGTGGGCAAGTGAACTGCTTGGAATGCCTGGGTGGAGGAGCTTTTTGTATAAAATCTCGTGTATAGTTTGTACTTTGTAATGAAACATTTTCTCTTTAATTTTAACCGTCCTGCGCTGTCTCAGTTGTACATTTACCAATCAGGGTGTTTATGGAACCATTCATCTGCTTATGTTTATAAATTCATTGGGATGTGATTTCGTGTGTATTAGAATCGTATATATAAATTCTGCTCGAACTAATTCATACTGATTTGGGTAAACATAGCATTCATCCGGATTGTATGGGTCCAGCTTTGAAGGACAGATGTGCGTGAAGACCGAAGTTGCATGTTGCCCGAAGAACAATGCCATGAATATGAGAACACAACTAATTACAAAAGTGACGGGTCCTGCATCTCTTCACTAAACCTAAGATTAACTAGATGCTGGAGTTCATTGCTGGTCATCACTGTACTTGAAACTTGAAAGCTGACTGAGATGTGATGCTGCTGTCATTCATTGGTACCGTGCAGTTGCACCAGATATTGGAGCACTCCATGTCCTTTGACAACAGTTGAGAGGTTAGTCTAGTTGAAGCTTATGTACTCTGTAATGTAGATAACCAAGTAATGCATAAACTCACCAGCATAAACTCTCCCAACGAAGTGTGTGTCTTCAGCAGGGGTCATAACTAGTGTTTGACTAGGAAGACCGATTACTAGACACTGAAATTCATTTAAATGATAAATGTAGACTTTAGTTGAGATAAAAAGGTGATTGCATGTTCTAAAGAACTAAAATCTACAATCTTCGTATTTAAAGTAAATCTTCTTAATAGATCATGCTCTTTAGATGAATTATTTCCTGTTTAGAGAACTGAGTTTGGGGTACGAAGATGCCTCACCATGTTGTTCTTCTGCAGTATGTCATGTATATTGTCATGCTTACTTGTAACCACAAAAAGTATGTTATGTGCTTCTTCGTATAACCTGGTACGAGTGATGCTTGTATTAGCTCATGAACGAGTTACATAGGAAGGTAGTTTGTGGAGACATGATTTTGAAAAATGTGATATTCGTCGTTAACACTTACGAAGTGCTGATAGCTGCCTGTGGAATGAAATTGCCCCAGTGCAGTAATCCTGGCCAGTCGGCAGTAAGCCTATGACATATCCAGAAGCTCATGAAGCAGCATATAGTGCATTTTTTTTTTATGTCTCAGAAAGTCAGATTACAAGTAAAGATTAGGCTTACGCTAAGCTGTTTGTAAACTTACCCGTCTGGTACTGAGGCTCTCTTGTAGACCTGTTATAGGCAGGAAAGTAATATATCAGCTGTTCTGCAAGTAACCAATTACAGGAAACTTATAGTGTGAGGGGAAATAAATACCTTTAATTTCTTGAGGACAACAACTTGTCCTTGATACTTGGCAAAAATTCTCCCCTGAGAGCACAAAAAGAAAGATAGGACAGAAATCTGTTTTAGTGTGTAACTGTGTACTTTGGTATGAGACTTGTAATATACTTGCATACCTCCCATTTATCCTGCTGCATGTGGTCAGATGCTTCCCATTTCGTACCGGTACTAGCTGCCCGAGGCTTCCTTCCTCTCCGTGCAGGCACTCTTGGCGGAGATGCTGATGTGATTGGACCTCCTTGACCAATTCTCGGACTCCTTCGAACTTGGCAAGGAGTAGTTGTATCTGGCAGAGGTATTCGAGTACGTGAAGGAGTTCTAGTAACATTGGACTCAGCTGAACTTATTCTAGATGCTACTGAGCTAGCAGAAGTTGCGGTATGTGAACTCCTTCGATCCTTTTGTGACAATTCTAGTCCATCCACTTCACTAACTGCAGGAGCTGTAACTAGTTGTTGTCCACTGTGAGCAGAGCAGTACGGAACTGAAGCATCCAACATCGCTGTTTCTACTGCTTCTGGTGCAAGAAACGGTTGTACTGCTTGCGTTGTCGCTTCCATTTCTAGTTTTTCAGACACAGATAGAGGACTGGCAGAAACCAAGTTCCTATTTGAGTAAGTGTTCATATCACTTCCTGGAACATTCTGCAGCACCGGTTCTTCTTCTCCATACAAATCCAACCACCATTGCCTCTCCGGTGAGCTTCCTCCGGCAACTGACCCCATCATTTGTATCTCGTAGTACTGATCAAGGCAATCCAACATTATACAATAGTCAATGGGGAAGCTTGTTGCGAACAGTCATTTTTTTAAACAGACATTGAAGTCAGATTACATTTAAGTAATTGTAACAGTATATTTACCCTGTCTTCGGTGTCCTTGAGAGCGCTATGCTCGTTCTGATCATGCTCATGTGTCTCGGGTCCATTCCATAAGTCTCTTAGGAGGTCATTGTCTTGTTCTGGTATGAAACCAGTGAAACAATCTGCATACTTAAGGAGGGCCGTTTGTGCCTCTAAGAATTTCGTTGATAGTAGAAGAAGCAAGTCCGGATTGTTCGCATCACTGAAAGAAGGAGGTCCTTCAAGATCAACATTTCCCTATAATCAGAGCCAAGGAAATGGTTAGAGGCTTTCCTAGTTCTGCTAGGTAAACTGTGTGCACGTAGTTACTGGCAGAAATTAACCTTAGAAGATAACATCAATAAATTAGACTTCTATTTCAACTAGACCTAATGCAACTCAAGAAAAAGAAGAACAAAATAGGCGCAAGTCATTTTACCGCATTATATATCTCTTTCAGTTCTTGAAACTGTTTTCTTGCAATGACAGATAGCGATACAGAGGTCTGCAAATGAGAAGTAACTTATGAAATCATAGATCAGTACGAGGAACTGGAAATGAAATCAAGAATGTATATTTCTACCTTTGCATATAATCCAGCTACTGATTTGGCATCAGTAGTAGAAAATTGAACTTCTGTACCACAAAATTTGCGATCACTTATAATTGGGACTTGGACGCGGGTAGGAACCAAAATAGGGTTACTCGCAGCCAAGAGGATACAGTGCCTCTCAAAATGCCCTTGATGAGCTTGACCATAAGTTTCAGCGAAAGTAGGTGTTGTCTTCGAAAACATCTGTTCGTTAAGAAGTAAATTAAATAGAGTTACATCAGCATAAAAATATTCAAATTGCTGGATCTCCTTAAATCAGTACTCCCTAAACCCTAGTCCAAGTCAGAATTTTACTCAGAAATATATGTAGCTTACCAGAAGTGCTTCAGCCAGGGCTTCAGCGACGGCGGCGGCGTCATTAGGACCACCACCCCCACAAAATCGTAAGGCCGAGAGCCGTCCTAGAAACCCCTCCACATCTTTAGTCCATGGACTTGTTTGTACTAAGCAACCTGCGTGCACAAAAATTTATTATCTCTCATTCTAATATCGATCTTCGATCAATCTTGGTTGAAAATAAGTCTCAAAATTAATCAAATACAGAAGTACTGTATATATTTGCTCAAATGTAGTACCAGGGTTACCAAGTCCATGAGCATTATACTGAATCAGACTTAGGTGTAATGCTGCCCTATCTGAAGACTGCTCAAACATGTGCCTGAGTAAGCATGAACATTAATTCACATGCCATTAGCTTAGACTATCTCATTAGAAGGGATTAAATGTGTATATATATATATATATATATATAACACATGTATATACAATCTACATATATATATATAATTAAATAGGATTAGATTTGCACATTTTCGTCCATGAAAGCAATGTTTGACCCAGTTAGAGTCTCACATAAATTAAAAAATTAGAGATACAGTATTATATTTTCTGAGAATTCGAAGGTTCTCGATAGTTCTATCTTATCATTAATATATACAATATGACAATTCAATTGATCTTGTCGTTTTATGGCAACGATATAATCTTTTTAGGAAAAAATTATAGTTAACGACGAGATTATGTGTACTATTGTATCTTTAACTGTCGTATTTCAGCTAACCTTTTGTAACGGCTGGGAGGGAGTAAGGATATTCGGTTAGGGGGATCTAAATGAAAAACTTAAAAAATAGTCTCGGTTAGGATAGTCAATTCGATGTTAATCTGTATATTTTGTCAAAACAGTCTTAATGTGTTGTTTTTGGTTTGATAAAGCATCACAATTACTTGCAGCCTGATTATAAGTAATATTTTATCCTCCAAAATGTGATATTAGCGTTGGCTTTTTCTTCCAATTACTGAATCTATGACCAGCACCAACAAAAGTTTCACCACCGCCTTGTTTGTTCTCCAATAGCTGGTTTGAAAAGATAACAACATAAACAAAATACAACATCCTCTTTAATACTGTACTCTAACTAATATGAAAATTCAATAAACCTATCACGAATAAACCTTCTTTTCTTTTTTTTTTCTTCCCCAAATTCTGTGAAAGGAAAAGTATGATGTTTAGGTCGACAAGGGCTTTGTTGTAGATAATATTTTCGAACTTCTTCTTAAATGTTAGGATGATAACTTGAAATTGGCGGGCGTTTAGCAGGATCCGATGGATACTTTTCTGTAATATCTCCAGCACGAGACTTTTTCATATTGTTACTATTCTTCTTTTGAATTTTCGTAGGTAGTTACTCGATCATCTGATGTTAGAGTAGAAGAAGAGCATTTTTTTTTTTAAGTATCTCTCCATATCTAATAAACTTAATAAAAATGATTGTATTTTAATCTCACGAACAGTAGAGTTTTTATAAAGAAAAAAAAACCATAAAATCCTAAACCTGGTAAGAGATTAAATCATAATTGATCCAATATTTGGACTTCATTATTAAAATAATATATAATAATATTCTTACAAAGTCGTCAAATTGAATTAGTCATGCACTCATACGCGTCATTGAAGTTTAGATATACTTCAAATAAATTATAATATTTATATTATATAATAATAATAATAATAGTATACTATATATTTTTTTTTCACATAAACTCAGGGGAGCCGAGACCCACCCTGATCCCCACTTGCCTCCGTCCCTGTGTAACGGTCTCGTTAACTAAAATGTTTCGTTAACTTTATTTATTTGATAATAAAGGCAAAAATACCGAATTTATGCATTTTTTTGTCACTAAATTCAACTAACAAAAATATTTTTAATTGAAATGATTTATTAAACACATGACCAGATCTAAGTCCGGTACTCTCAGCTCGTATGTATATCAAAAACTCAATGAAAGGATTGAATCCAAGATTATAAACACCGATGAAATTTAGTTTTTAGTTGTCAGAGTTTTACAAATCAAAATCTTTCCCTTGCTCTAATTAAACATTCACACCAAATTAAAATATACACCACTACATCTAGCTGAGGAAAACACTACTGGTCGGATCCCCAAAATCCACAATTCTCAATTAACCCTACTTGTGGATCATTCGATCAGAGATTCGAAGAACCCCGCATGCATAACAAGAGCTCCCCAGAAAACCATGCATGCACAATTAAACTTTTCACAACACGTCACAAAATGACTCAAGGATCTAACTACCTGATGATTTTTTCTAGGTACTCTGATAGAATGGTTATCCAGTATGGCCCCATAGCTATTGTTCCGTCGATGACCACTGCCAAAAACTTATTTGCTGCCGCCATAACTGCCTCTTTCTCAATCTGTTACGGCTACACCTACGGCGGTCTGCTTGAAATTGAGATCGAGCTATCTAGCTAGAGAGATTGAAAAAACTAACTGAAGGGAAATGAGAGGAGGGTTTCAAAAGAAAACGTACTCTGTCTAATACACCTACAACAATCAACACTCTCGTCATTTCTATATATTTCACAAGTCTCTAGGTGGTGCTGGGTTGGAAGTGTAACGTATCTTTCCTTTTTGCTCTCACTCTGCTTTTCTGTCACATAGTTTACTATGTAGACAACAAGGCGAGACATGCGCTGTTAAACATATACAGTAATGTCTTGATTCAATGGTGTAAAAACTCAATATGTGACCGTAAATGTTTGATTCAAAATGTGACAGTGATTGTTACTATATTTGAAAGAAACAACTTTTATATATTAAATAATACAGAACGTCTTTGGAGATATAATAGTAAAGGGAAAATAATATTAAAATGTAACAAAATAAAATAATTAAAAACAAAGCAACTAAACCTAACAAAGACACCATAATATATGTGTCTGTAGTGAGTGAAATTGTCATCAATTTGACTGGTGCACGCAGCTTGGATAGAGATGTAATTTGGTTAGTGTAAAAGAAGAGAAAAGTGACATAAATATGCCAATGAGGAAAGAAAGAGATGAATGGAACTTATGGAAGTATATTAGTATATATGTGAATAGCTGTATTACTACAACGAGGATTCTGAGGGAGGAAGTTGAGTAGCAGAAGAACTTCGCCATCGCCAAGCAGCGGCGGATCCAGCCTAATGGTTGGATGGGTTGTAGCCCACCTAATTTGAAGTAATTAAAAAAATTAAAAATTATATATACATTTACAATGAAATTCTCGTCCACCCAACGACTCCCTCAAAATCTAATCTTTCGCTTCCAAAATACGGATCACTCCATTGCACGTCTCTCTCTCTCATCAGGGTTCTCCCTCCTTCGCCGCCACGCTTGTCACTACTCCTCCGTTGCTCCTCGCTCCACGGTTTGGTTCATGCTTATTTAGTCTTCTGCAACTCCATCTTTTTCCGAAAAATTTCTCATAGAAACAGTTTTTGAATGGCTTATTTGCTTACCAGAGTCAAAGATGCATACGAATACGAATGGCAACCATGAACCATGAGGCTAATATATCCACTTTGTAATGTGATTGCTATTTTCAAATTTCCTAGGCTCATTTTGTTGATGATTTTTGTGAATTCAGCACAATCGAAAACAATGAAGACCTTTGATAACTATGCACCATTTTTGTGTGGTAATAAAAATATGCAGGCCAACTCGGTTGTTAAAGCTGGATAAAATATAAATAAATAACACTCATCACTGATGTATTTGGCATACTTACTCTCGTTGCAAGTCATTCGGCCTCTGCTACTATTAAGTTAAGGTTCTTATTCTGTGTAATAGATGATTGGAAACTGATTTTAGCATATTTCTTAATGTCTGGACCAATGCGTGTTATAAATTTTAATCGTTGCTTTTCGATTTTCTTTCTATGCATGGGATAGTAATGTTGAATATGCTTGCTTATTAAGTTCAAGACTTGATGATATGTTCTAAGGGGTTGCGATGTGGTTTAATGTATCAGATATATGCATAGTTTCTCTCTTTGTGCTAGCGTCTTACTTAGGTTTCAAAATTATCTATTACATAGCCTGTGCAAGAACACCTATTTGCTTATGTAACCTAAAAAAAATTGTATGCTGCACAGTACAAGTACAACCCACCCTATATCTAAATCCTGGATTCACCTCTGTCACCAAGTGAACACAAGCTTCTCAGGACGTAACAAATCAGTCAAATGACTCAAATCTGAAGGTTCCATCCTCATAAAAAAAATTACACAAAACAAAAGGAAAAATATATGTTACTTATGTTTTTTTTTTCTTTCTTTTCCTTATTCAGGATGGGAAAATTAAAAGGATTTGATGCTTGAAATCAATTTCGAAACATAGTATTGTCCTGAGCTATTGCCTTCGTCTTCCTTTTGAGATTGTCAACTACTTGCTCTAGCTTGTAAGGTAAATAATACGCATAAGTCTCTCAGGAGGTCATTGTCTTGTTCTGATATGGAACCAGTGAGACAATCTGCATACTGATGGAGGGCCCTTTGTGCGTCTAAGAACTTGGTTGATAATAGAAGAAGCAAGTCTGGATTGTTCGCATCACTGAAAGGAGGTCCTTCAAGATCAACATTTACCTATAATCAGAGCCAAATTAAAGAAATGGTCAGAGGCTTTCCTAGTTCTGCTAGGTAAACTGTGTGTATACGTAGTTAACTATAAAAACTACTAGCAGAAATTAACTCGAGAAGATAACATCAATAAATTATACTTGTTTTTCAACTAGACCTATTGTGACTCAAGAAAAAGAAGAACAAAATAGGCGCAAGGTATTTTACCGCATTATATATATCTCTCTCAGTTCTTGAAACTGTTTTCTTGCAATGAAAGATAGCGATGCAGACTCCCGCAAATGAGAAGTAAACAATATTAATATTATGAAATCATCTATCGATATCAGTACTAGGAACTGGAAATGAAATCAAGATTTTATATATATATATATATATCTACCTTTGCATATAATCCACCAATTGTTCTGGCATCAGCAAGGGAGAAGTGAACGTCGTTCATACTATAAGCTTTGCAATCACTTCTAATTGGGTCTTGGATGCGGGTAGGAACCAACATAGGCTTACTCGCAGCCAAGAGGATACCGTGCCTCTCAAAATGCTCTTGATGAGCTTGACCATAAGTTTCAGGGAAAGTAGGAGTTGGCTTCGAAAACATCTGTTCGTTTAGAAGTAAAATTGAGTTAAATCAGCACAAAAATATTCAAAATACTCGATCTAAATCAGTACTCCTCAAACCCTAGTCCAAGTCAGATATAAATGTAGCTTACTAGAAGTGCTTCAGACAGGGCTTCAGTGACGGCGGCAGCGTCATTAGGACCACCACCCCCACAAAATTGTAAGGCTGAGAGCCGTCCTAGAAACCCCTCCACATCTTTAGTCCATATGGACTTGTTTGTACTAAGCGACATGCATGCACAAAAGTTTATTTACTCAACATTCTAATGTCGATCTTCGATCAATCTAGTTTGAAAATAGTCTCAAAAATTTAATCAAGTACAGAAGTACTGTACATATTTGCTCAAATGTAGTACCAGAGTTACCAAGTCCATGAGCATTATACTGAATCAGACCCAGTTGTAATGTTGCCCTAACTGAAGACTGCTCAAACATGTGCCTGAGTAAGCATGAACATTCACATGCCATTAGCTTAGACTAGCACATTAGAGTGAAAGTATCCATATATTTTTTTGATGGAAACGAAAATTTCTATTAAAAGAAAATTAAGTACAAATAATGTAACTAGATTTAACGAAAATAAAAAGACCCATAGACAACATTTGGTTATGACAATGATATGCTAAAACTAGAACTGGAATGTCTTCATTCGCCAAGTAAATTGGTTCTGAGTAGTGATTCACACAATAACGTGTTAATAGTCGTACTATATTTGGTAGTCGGTTTCATCTTCACAACTTACCTCCTTGGTCGCCAAGCTCACATCGTGTGTCGCTAAAAGTACACCTCGGATAGGGCGGAAAAGCCTTGCAACGAATAACCATGTTTGAAATAAGCACAATTCAATGTCCAAAAGTCATACCACTAACAGTCGAACCAACAAGGTCATCAGGGTCCCACGCAGAAAAAGCAAATAAACTAGAGAAATTAAAAACTTGGCTGGCCCCATATCTGATTTAAAGCCCTAAAGAAAACCCTAGCTTTCCTCATAGCTCAGACCAGATGTAAGGCCCATGTACCCCTCAGCAACCCAATAAAGCAGCCCATTAGAACTAGGCAGCCCATCGCCGCCAAGGGGATAAGGGTTTGAGGTGCTCCGTCGACCTTGCATTGGTTTTCGGAAAGTCCCAACGTCGGCCCGCCGTCCTCCCAACTTCACTGCCCACGACTGAGACCTGAAACATGGTGGTGGTGGTACCGCCCAAACCAGAACGTCGAAACCAACGAACCAGGCTGTCCTAGTTCCTCGACCTTTGTTCAACCCCCCTGAGATCCACCGGGATCCCAACAAAGCTGGCCACTCCGCAATCTACCTTCGACACCACCGCGATCCCAGCCGCCGCTACTCCATACAATAGAAGGTGACGCTCGTCAGAAGTCCAAGATCGTCCTCACCCCGAGCACTGTCCTTCATCGGCCAGTCACCAACATCTTCAAAATCTCGCTTAATCCATCGGGGAAATTGAAAGGATGACTCGAGAGAAAAATCGGAACCGTAGTCATGCCTAGCACGCCCATAAAAAATCTTCAGCCTCACAAAGGAGGCAGAGCAAAGAAGAAAGAAAAGGAAGCGCCATAGCGCTAACCCTAGCTCGAGAGAAACTATTTTTTTCACTTATTCGGATTAAGTATCCATATATATAGGATCAGATAAGCACAAATTCGTCAATGAAAAGAATGTTTGACAAGCTAGAGTCTCACATAATTAGAGAAATTATATCTATCTTGTCATTAATACAGTGAATTCAATAATTTTTTTTTTAAAACTAGATATGATGGTCTTATGTCAACGATAGTCTTTTAGGGAAATTGCTAGTTAATGTTACGAGATCATGTGTACTATTGTACCTTCGGCTGTCGTATTTCAACTAACTTTTTGAATTATAACGGTTTTGTTAACTTTATTTATTTGATAATAAAGTCGGAAAATGCCGAAGTTCTGCATTTTTTGTCACTAAATACAACTGACAAAAATCTTTTCAATTGAAATGATTTATTAAACACATGACCAGATCTAAGTCTGGTACGCTGGTATATATATCAAGTTATCAACTTAATGAAAATGATTGAATGTCAGCCTTAAAATCTTAATATATGTGTTCTTGACTTTTAGAGAATCTGATCATCATCAGATCTATCTCGTACATACTCTTTATTTGCAACTAACCTTGACTTTTGTGAAGAAATTAATTAAACCACAATTTCTGTGCAAAAAAAAAATTATAGATTTTGTAACAAGACCACACCAGAAAACTGTACACATATGTCACACAACGACTCAACATCGAATCTAACTACCTGATGATTTTTTCTAGGTACCCCGAGAGAATGGTTATCCAGTAAGGCCGCATACCTATTGTTACGTCGACGGCCACTGCCAAAAACTTATTTGTTACCACCAGGACGTACTGCCTCTTTTTTCAATCTGCTATACTGCAAAACCTGCTGCCTCTGTTTGAATTTGAAATGGAGCTAGCTAGAGAGAATATTGAAAAAACTGGCTGAGGGAAAAGAGAGGAGCTAGGACAGTGATTTCGGTTTCGAGATCGAGAGAACAGTCTTATACACCCACATTAATCAACAATCTCGTCAGAGTCTCTATAGGTGGTGCTGGGTTGGACGTGTAACGTATTTTCTTTTTTGCTCTCACTTTATTTTGCTATTCTGTCACAAAGTTCTATGTTAGACAACAATGCCCTCAGTTTTGGTAAGAAGAAAAAAAAAACATATATTTGCCAAGTGGATACAAATTTCTCAAAAAGTAACAAATCCGTCAAATGACTTGTAAAAAAATACACAAAATATAAAAAAAATTACATTAATTTTTTTTCTCCTTTTCAGAATGAGAAAATTAATGCTTGAAATCAATTTCAAAACATAGTATTGTCCTAAGTATTGCCTTCTTCTTCCTTTTGAGGTTGTCAACTACTTTGTTCTAGCTTGTAATTAAGGTAAATGATACACATCAATATGACTCCACAATTTTTTAGAAACTCTCATGATCATGCCAACGGAGCTCGTCGTGAACATGACAAGATTTTGAAAAGTTACAAGAATCATCAATCACGATGAGATTAAAGATAGTTCAAAGTTAGTTCAACTCAGCTTTTAAGCACTTGATGAACTCGACAAAAAATTTAAGAACATTTCACAAAATCAAATTACAGAAAATTTGCAGATCAAACCCAAGCCCACATTCAGAAGCTTTGACCAGCAAGCCCACCCTCGTTTCGGTCCTATTAAAACCTGAAACTTCAACCCGGATCTCAAACCCGATAAGCACGACCCACCCACCCACCCATCCACATTTGTTAGTGAACAAAGTCATAAGCATAAGCGCCGCTCTGAAAATCTGCCCAGAAAATCAAATAAAAGAAAAGCGAGAGAGAGCAACAATGGTGGTCGGGCGTTCAACTACTTGGGGCTATGTCAGAATCATCTCCGGCACCATACTCGGCGGTATGCTCGGCTTCTACGTCATGGACCGCCTCGAGAAAAGTTACAAGGTCATCTATCACTTCACTCCATCTCTATTATAATTCCTCAGCTTTCTGTTTTGATCCTCGAAATTTGATTCCATTTTCTGAGTCTGATTTGGTGTATGGATTTTGGGTTGTTGTAAATTCAGGAGAAAATGAAAGAGAGACTGAAGAACTATGAAAATTATATGAAGAAGAAAGAGGAGAAGCTTAAAGAGTTTGGAGAAGAAGAGTCTCTGTAGCTCTGCAGCACTCTCTTTTTTTCTCTTGAGTTTTTCTTTGTCAAACAGAAATGGAAGTTTGAATCTTAACTGTGTTTTTGGAGCTGTATCAGTTTCTGATGAGTTGGGAATTATGAAAATGGGAATGTGACGCACCTTTGTTGTTTCATTTGCATTACCAATGATCAATCAGGAGATACAAATAGTAACATTACTATAGAACTCTTTGTTGTACAAAAATGTCTGAAAAAATTGAATATATAAGGTAACATTGATTACAGGGCAGGTAAAACTAATCCTAGCAGCAAAATTGAAATCTGAACCGAAGCTTCATTCCCATGAAGAGGTATTGACCATCTTCAGTGCTTGAAACCAATCCCACTGTAAGAAAAAGGTGTCGGGAAATTCGGAGGACACTCTTTCTTATCAAGCATCAAGTCGGGGAAGCACTGTGGAGGCGTAGTCTCCACATTTGTCAAGCATCAAGAATCGGAAAGCGGCGTTCTGGCCACTTGGGATATGCGCGCTTGTACAAGCTCATGCATATGGTGTCACTCTGCTGGAGGGTTCCGTTAAGGATGCATTTCATTGCCCCTGATACAGAAATGTGTTAGCTTGAATCCTCCATGCATTTTAATGCATGGAGGAAAATACAAAGTAAGAACATAACTTTGTTGTCCATCTCAAGAATCTTACCATGAGTACCGACAGGCTCCTTGATGCGACCCCGCCGCCCACATTTGCTCCACACTTCCACGGGCTGCCATCACCAACACCCATTCAAAAAATTACTCATGCGGTTATAGGGTATTTCGATTATGAGATTACTCCAGAAATTATAAGATCAAAGAAAGATAGAAATATATGTTCATCAGATTTGCTCACCTTGAACCATCTCACATCCTCTGGATTATGGAACATATACCTCACTGCCGCTTTCTTTTTTGAAACTCGTTGAGGATATCTGCATCAATATGTGCTCAAGGTTCAATTAATCAGCAATTGAATTGGTAAAACAAATTTATCTTACAAGTACACCAGCCATGATACAAAGCACTGCATACTCATTGACATATCACAATGAACTTCACAATAGAAGTATCGGGATATGAAAGAGGAAGAATGTTGGGATAATGGGACCTACAAGGCTACAATCACTATTATTTTTTCCAATCAAGAATAAATCATACCCAGTTAAAATGATCTTCTTTAGAATTATCCTGTCAGGATCAATGCTTCTAAGAGAACCAACAGCAGCAACTTTAGGTGCATTGGCCTCCCCCTGAGAACTCTTGAAAGCTATCAGAGGAAGGGCTGGAAAAGTTATAGGAGCATAGATTGATGCCATAGAAAAACGTCCTGGATGAAGGAACCTCTCCATTTTGTGCTTGTCTGAATTCATATCATCAGTTGAGAATATTGGCCTGCAGAATGATGAGCATAATTACTACAAAATCCTTGGGAGCTAAAAACTAGTGGTGTTGATGGTACACAAACTATACCTGGCAACAAATTGGCGAAAGCCAACATGAAATATTAATTCGTCTTTGGTTTTGATTGGATCACTGTAAGTGTCATGCTTTTTAACACTGCAAATAAAGAAGTTAAAACAATGAGACAACGTCCCCTTGTGACTTGACATGAAAAAACTGCAGCTATAGCTCAAGTACAAGCAAAAAAAAGGTAACAATTCACTGTAGGAAAAGTAGCCAAAAGTGAAAGATGAACATATATACCTGAAATGAAGTACCGACATCTTGGACTCATGCTGCATAAGGCCACATGCTATAATAGGCATAGTATTTGCACGCATACATAATTTAGCAGCAACAGTAGTCGGCACTTCTTTGATATACAGCCTTGAATATGAGCTAACTGTTGCACAGTCATCCCTACTTTCTTGTTCCATCTCTAATACTTTAGCTAGGATGGTTTTTTGTGTCCTATTGAAATTTTCAAAGGCAAAGATTCTAGCATATTCTGGAGGTAAAGACTCCTGGAGTTCATAAGAAACATATATCAGTTGAGTCTTTATGTTAAGAAATAGTAAAAGCTACTAATACAGAATACAAAAATATTACTTTGGGATCCCACGAGGAGGTCCTAAAGGACTTGAGGCCTCTATACTTGGCAAACCGCTTTCTAGCTGGAAAATCCAATGGTGTATCCACTTCATCTGGATATTCTGAAATATAACACCAAAAAAAAATATTAAATGCAGCAGTAGCATATGCTGATTGTAATAAGCTTATTCTGTGTAACAATATGAATGGCAGATAAAAAAGAAGCAAAAATCAATTGAAGTAGACAACAAAACACGCATAGCTTGGAGGGTTTAAGTTCTTCAAATAGTCATGTATATAAGAAGGCAAAATTGTTATCAATCACTAACAAGTGGACCTAAATAATAAAACATAGGAAGGTATTTAAGTTGATTAGTACCCTCATCATCGGCATGTGCCTGCTTTATTTTTTTAATCTCTTCCTCCAACTGTTCCTTTGTCAAGTTCTCACCTTCCTACAATTTAAAACAACAAAAAGGTATTTGGCTCAATTGAGGGCAAATGCAATAAAGCAAGTACAACACTAACTGAATAAATATAAGCGAAACCTCACCATCACAGTATCAGCATTAGTTTCTCCATCAGAGTCCCTCAAGTCTAATGTACCTTCATCATCACTGAGATCCAAATGATTATTGCCCTCTTTTCCAGGATAACCACTCTCTGTTTCATCCATTACCACATCATCAACTTCTTCATCAGTACCAGACTCCTCGTCATCTGTATCATTCAGAATCCATGCAGCCTGAAAAATAGAAAGCATGCCTTCTATCAATAACACATTGGGAGATTACCCAGAAACATGAAGATACAAAAATGTCAAACAGTAGACAAAAACATTCAGAAATATGGAGATACAAAATGCCAAATGCAGACCTGGTATTCTGAAGTGCCTCGAGGAAGAATCCTTTTTCTTGTCTTCTTTTGTTTTTGGTTTTTCTCAGCATCTGCCATTTCTTCTTCTGTTGGCCATGTCTGACAAAAGAGATCTAAGTTATAACTAATAGTTTCATACCAGTAAGTCTTGTAATTTAACAATGCCTCCTAGTTAACATGGCTTATATATCAGAAACACATCAGGTATTCTCCTATGCCCACCAACTTTTTTCTTTTATATTCTTTGGATATGCAATATACAATCATTTCCTTTCCATTTATGGTTCTAGTTTAGGATGATTAAGAACAAATACAAATGTGGATTTGATAAGTTTACCTGTTCATCCATAAGGCGATCAGGAACATTCTCAACAAGTAAAGCCTCCTGCTTCATAGGATCAGGAATCAAAGAACGAACAACCTTGAGATAGAAAAGGAGAGAATAAGAACTCCAATGATACCACTAGTCCCATCTATCATAAGCACCTACGACTTATAAAAGTGAAAGGAACAACCCATACCTCTACATCCCCTACTTCATCTGCATCTAGTATATCCTGCTCTTTTCTTGCATTCAATGGACATGGATCCTTGAGTATGTCCAATTTGGACAACTGAAAATCCCCGGCACCAGAAACATGAACCTGATACAAAGTACATAAGAAAACTACCAAAGAATGTGACCAAAAGGCAAGTCATTGGCTGAACTAGTTACCAATTGATTCACAGAGAGACTGTGAGCTCGCACATATCCAGTGAGTAGAAGGGTACATGTTCCTGGATTTATATCACCTGCTACCATCTCAACCTACATACATTTAGGAATTTGTGATGACATAGTTTATTATAACTAGAACAATCTTTCTTTGTCTTTTTGTGAACTCTTTTTCTTTGCAAGAATAATTGTAGTTCTGCAAACTTTCCTCCACATCAGATGAGAAAGCCTTCAGTTTCTACCTATATGTAACATGGTACAAGAAATTCAAATAGATCCAACTCTAGCAAACCTTTTGAGCCATCAGGTAAGGACGCTGCCTTCGCCAATGTGGAACCGAGAGCCTTTGCTCCTTAAGAAGCCACATGAACTGCAGTTGAGATGAGAAGAAAAGTGACCTATGAGTCGATCAAATTGTTTTAAGTGAATTGAATCATCATCATGGAAATTCTAACCCAACTGTGAGCTCTAACACAAAGAGTTTAACGTGACGAATCTTTAGTCTCCAGACATTACCTTGTGCAACTCATCCTTTGTATCAGCTGGAAAAAATTTACAATCTTCAGGAAATTGAGAAGCAAGACTTAAGCCACATGTTTTCTTTGACTCGTGTCTTCTCTTCGCCTCTGTAGGTAGACCCTACACCCATGAAAAAGTATTCCCATGTCAAGTTGCGCAAACCTATTTTTTAGGTGGGATAATATATTTCCATATACAAAAATCACATCACCAATCGCATACACGAATTAGCACGACGGTGCTGGGTAAACCAAGAGACCTAAAAACAGAAAGACACTGACTACCAAACGAGTCAATGTAGTCAGACTCCCCTTCACACGAAGAGGTTGCTGATGCCACAAAAGCAATGATATCAGCGACCTTGGTCATTTCCAAACACGATTGCAAGTCCCCATGAGGTGCTTGTAGTACCTAAACAATTCAGCGTTGTCAGAAACTCTAAACGGATGACATATTTAGATGATAGTCGTTCCCAACGAATACGAAGATGAAGCAGGCTACCGTTGCTCTCAGCCTGTACTCGGAAGAAGCCAATGTAGGCAAAGCGCTTCCATAACCTTGCGGAGACAGCAAGGAAAGAACATCTGCAGAAAGTGAACTTACGTTTACATCCGCCGAAAGCGGAAACAGAACCTGCAAATTAACACAAGTAAGAATGTCAATCACCATCAATTCAATTCCACCAGATAAAAAAAAGAAGAGAGAGAGAGAGAGAGAGAGAGAGAGAGACTCACAATCACACGCGGCGGACTTGCTGATCCACTCGAAGCTCTCTTCTCTTTCAAAAGAGCCGCACGCTTCTGCTCCCGTACCTACACATTTTGATCACTCAAAAGCATCAGCTAAACCATTTTTTTTTCAGCTAAACACAATTTGTGAAGCACAAAATGAACAAATAGCAAGCTCCGAAGAACCACTCACCATCTTAGATTGTTGAATTCGAGCCGCCCGAGCTCTCTTCGCAACATTGTGGTCTGATTTACCGATCCTACCCTTGTCTGAAATCACCACAATAAACACTCTCCCATTACAAAAAGACTGAAAACGGAGAGAGAGAGAGAGAGAGAGAGAGAGAGAGAGAGAGAGAGAGAGCAGAAACGAACACGGAAGAAGAAGAAGAAACCTGAAGTCTGGTGTAGATTCCGCGACGACTTGGACGAGAAGCGAGTCTTGTGAGCCTTGTTCACTTGGTTTCTGGAGCCTCCCATCGCGACTCTACCGGAAGAAACAAACAAACGACGACGGTCAGTTTACGATATTAAATATCGGCACGGCGGAGCTGAAAAGTTGAGAGGAGAAGGAATCCATGCATGGGAGAGAGACTTTGATACCTGTTTGATTTGCCTCGGCCGCAACTCATGCACTATTTGCTGCCGCCAAACTCATCAAACGAGAGAAACGAGAGAGGGTTTAAAGTAGGGTTGAGGCTGGCTTTAACACTAAAACGCTGCGTTTTACTCCCTGGGCTTTTTTATAACCACGTGTACTGTGTCTCTTTCCCGGCCTGTAGATAAATAAAAGCGCGAAAACTTCAAAACAGAAAACGGTTACTGAAAATCAATGGAGGATTTGGAGCGATCTTATGCCAAATCTCATCACTGTAACGAGATCGATCCTTTGATTTTTCGCTTCGATTAGATCGAGAGAGCTCTCAGAAATTGTGCTTAATTAGTTAACGGGTGAACGAGGAAATCGAGGCGAATATTTAGATCACGAGAGAGATCGAGTCGGAGATCGTGAAATGCTCGGTATTCGAGACGTCTCTGGCGGCGAAGGAATCCGATCTCACCAAATCGCTCTACGTCACCAGTATGATCGATTCGAATTTTCGCTTATTAATTACAAAAATAATTCTTCTTTAAGCTTGTTCATAGTGGAGTTGCGAAACTCGGTAGCGAGTATGGAGAAGGAATTGGATGGTGTGAAACTGAAACGAAATGAGACTCTTAAGAGAATCCATGAGAATCGGTATCTTTTCTTTGATCTTATCCATGGATTTATGTTAGTTTTCGCTTTCGATATGAATATGATGCTTTAGTTTTTGGAGCATGATGGTTGTGTTGTTATAGGGAGAGGTTTATAGCAATGTGGATAGGGGTAGTGACATTAGTGTACTGAGGGCTCTACTGTCAGAGAGAGTACCTTGAGAATGAGATGCATATATTGAATGAGAAGAACAATGCTTTGAAGAACACGATGATGGCGTTTATTGAGGGAATTCTTGAAGATCTGAATGGTGGCAATTCTGGTGAGAGTTCATATATATTGCTTATGTTTTGCACATTTAGATATTCATTTTCTTTTTTGACAGTGCTAAAAGACTAAAAGTAAATTTATGTGACCGATCAAGTATTCTCTGTTACATTGATAACTGCGTAGATTACTTTAGTGATTCCCCACTTGAGTTCACTTCTTACAGAATCCAAAAGTTCGAAAGGTTTCTAGATTCCCTGAGTGAGATGAAGTCTAGTCATTATCTCTAGGCATACATTTTCAAGTTCTTGGTATAAGTCACTTGAAGTCATGTATGTACAGTGTACCTTCTTTCTGTTCCGGCCAGTTTGGTTGGATGCATTATTTTCTTATGGATGCAAGTGGAACGAGTGAAACAGATGAATCACATTGTTGTTCGAATAAGGAGATAGTCCAAGTCTTAACAAGTTCTAAAGACTGAAATTTGTATCATCTTGTAGTTACGGTATTCACAGTCACGGCTGAAAATTTTCATGATACAGTAATATAGATATACTATCAAGTAATCAGGTACGTGATACTTTTAACATTGATAACCCCGGTCAGGAATTCACTAAAGCAGAATTCAGCACTTAAGATATTCTCTATGACCATTTTAGCCTGATCATAGTGGACTATTTCAGTCCTTGACTAATCTGTAATTTGTTACAAACTGTTGGTAAATGCAGCATTACAGGTTGAAATACATAAGGGAAATGAGGAGAACGAAAAATTGCTGAAGGATATTGATAACATGAAAACTTCATTGCTCTCAAGTTATGCATATGATGATATCAGTGGTAAGCTTTTGTGCTGATCTAAATGACTGCGATATTATTTTTTCATATTTTGAAAAACTTCTCACCTTGTTCGTTTATAGTAAAACTGTAAAACATAATCAACTAAAGCACGCATACCAGTTTTTTTCAAACATAGTGCTGTGTGATCCGCTTAAGTAGAAGTTTGCCTAGTCAATATAAACAAAGATCAAGTTAAGAAACAGCCATGTATACCCCGCTGTTTTTCTGTCTGTCTGTCTGCAATATAAAGCTGAAGCTTAAGACTATATATGCTGCATTATGTTCTCCGTGCTGTATATAATTACAGTATGAATAAATGGACATGGATTTTCTTTGTTTCAAAGCCTTACATTATAGACCACCGTGGCCGCACTATGCTTACCATCTTTGTGGCTTACATGAACTTGAAATTTGTAGTTTTGTACCCCACGCACACTCAATATATTTTTTTCCCAGCAAAGATTCTGAGCAATATATTTCCTAACAGGAGCAGGGTCGCGGATTGTACAGTAAGCTGATGGTAGGAGAGAGGTGTTCGTCCATAAAATGAAAAAAAAAAAAAAAAAAAAGAAGGTTCCAATAAGTCGGTAGGCCTAGCATTCACTGTTTAAAGCTTTTCTTGATAAATGAATTTCTGGCATCAGGCTTTTGCAGTCGTGCATGCAGCATTCGCTATTCAAGTACAGTTGTCTTGGATTATTGGCAATTGCTAGTCAAGATTTTGACTACCCTGCAACATATAGATTTTGGGGGTGTACTATATATATGTACTGATGCACATCAAAAATATATCTTTCTGGAAATAGATTTTTAGTGGCGTTACGTTAACAAATTAGATTCTTCCATAATCTCCGATCCCTTTATATTCGTAATCTTAAACTTAAAGATAGAAGCTTTGTTTCTCAGAAGGGTATCAAGGTTCTGATTTCTGGGTAGGGGTCCATTGTGTATACCAGCCAAGTAAAAACCTGTCCCTGTTTCGTCACTTTCAAATTTAGGTAGGGTAGGGGATCCAGCTTCAGCATTTTCCTGAAAAACCTTACCTAGCTATGTGCTCATGCACATTCTAAACAGTCAAAAGACTCAAAACTCATAATGTTAATCCATTTCCCCTGTGTTTTTACCATTTCTGGTTGTTGAAGAGGTAAGCTTAGCTCAGACAAGATATAAAGACCTTTGTAGAATCGGAAATTACTGTGAAGCTGCTACCGTGCTAAAGAGAAGATGCACAGAAGTAGAGCTAGCTGTAGTCCTGTAGAGGTATAGTTCAATCCAAAACAAAATTGTGGTTCAAATCCTTCAAATGAAAATAGTTCTGTGTCATCCTTGTTTAAGGACAGTGACCATGTCCTTGGGTGAATTATCACATGCCCCCCCCCCCCCCCCCCCGGCCCAGACCGTACCATACAGCTCTCTCTTTTGCATCTTGATAATTCATAATCGTTGGTTCAAAGTCTTTTCTAAACATACACACCATATAAACTCCATCCAGGTTCTTTGGCTTGAAAACTTAGTGCACGACATTATCGACTAAGAACTCGTCTCTTTATGGTTTTGGTGCTTATTAACACAGGTCGAGTTTGCGAAAAGCCTATCTTCTTCTACCTTTCTTAGTCTACAATCTTCATTGGCATTGGCTTTGGAATTGACAGTTTGACACCCTACCTATCTTACTGTGCTACTTACTTTCCTATCTCGGCCCCATTTCATTAGTTGAACTGAACGAACTGAACCATAATGCATTTCGATTCGTCCCAGCTTCATTGTCTTTGTTTTGTTTTTTTATGGGGTAGGGATGTTTTGTATGTGAAAGAGACTTGGACCAAAGTGTATAGAGGCACTTACTACATTTTTCATTATTCCCTTGATGACTGATGATGATGCTTCATGTATAGTTTTTTTGGGGACCCAGTCGAGGCTGGCTGGATCGCACCCTATCTTTTTTCCTATAACAGCACAGTTTCTTCCTGCTCTATTTTCATTCATGCTATTTATATCAAGGTGAGAACCTAACACCCCACATCCAAAAATGGTTATGCTTCTTACAGAAGAGTGATTGCACATTTGCACCCGATCGAGAGAGAAAGAGCCACACTTATCGAGTAAGAGATGAAGATGGAAAGCAATACCGGTGATGAAGCCTATAAGCAGCAGAGAAGGTTTTCTTGTAAAGGACTCTGCGGGTTGATGAAAGAAGGAAAGGGAAGGCTGTATATACTGAGAAGATGTATTGTTATGCTTCTCTGCTGGCATGATTAGAGGATTTTGCCGTTGCTGCTGTGCTGAGATGAGCTAGCTAGCTATTCACCTCCGGAAACTGTTTCTCTTTTCGTTTCTAGCTCTTTCTTGCTTCAATGCTATATATGTAGTTGTATTATGTACAGTAATAACCTTCTGTAACAAGTTTCGTTGTTCTCCCTCTTTTACTACTAAAAGTTTGGTGCAGAAGTTTGTTTGAAAATTTGGCCTCTATAGCTTTTCGAGTGCTAGCTCTTTGTGGTATCAGCCAATACTACTTTCTTGCTGGGGAGAATGTCATATACAATTTCCATGTTTGGATCAGCATCAAGTTATCCTCTTTGAGTTCCTTTCTTTCGAACTTTCCGGTAAATATATTTAGCTCATCTTTCTCAAAGCTGTTCTGTTCTGCATCATGAAGTTAAGAAATCTGGTGTAGACAACTGTTAGTCTTCACTTTAGCACCAAGCCAATACTTGATGTTTAGCTCTTTGACATATCCAGCCCTTTGTTCTGTGTTATTCTTCTTCTTCTTCTTTTTCCATATTGGGGATGTTTGATGTGTCCCATTGACCATGGCATGGCCAAGGTCTCAGCTGTTTGGTCCAATCAATCATCATGGTGGGTGGGACTGTAGCTCATCAGTGGTTTCCTAAAACAGATGATGAACATGAGCTTTGTCTGGTTAGGTGCTTGTTGTATGTTGTCTTGGTTTTGGTTTTGGTCCAAAAATAGGCCAATAAAAGAGTGGCAGTCAAAGGGCATAGCTACCTACAAATGACACTGCTCATCTCCAAGTTATAACATGTAATTCATTATAGAATTATGATTTCTCAAATTGCATAAGATATTTACTAACAAAATGATACCTCTCAATTGCTAAAATCTCAAGAAATTCATTAGCATTAATCTTGACTTGTTTTGATTCCGGTCATAATTGAAATAAATATCCTGAAAATTAATTTTGACTTTCTATATATGATAAAAATTAACACCTTTATTGATTGGTCCATCATTTATCTCTTATATATTAACTATAATATTCATTTTTAAAGAATAAAGTGATTAATAAATTTTTTTTATAATTTTAACGTATAATTAAATATTAAATTTTGACACAAATAAACCGAATTTCTAGTTAAAGCCACTGATAACAATATAAATGAGAATCTAAAGAGGTGTTCGGGTTTTGATCTCTTTTCTGCATGTGGGTCTGACCACATCTGGAGTGGTCCGTCTTTCAGACCTTGTAATACTCCAAAACCAAAATCAGATGGCTCTTTGATTTGCAGGCTTGATATATTTGATAATAATATGAACAAGTATATTTATAATTCTCAGTAAGTTCTCACATGCCACGTAAATAGGAATTGTTACCTTTATTTCATAAGTCCGGATTTTTTTTTTTTTTGTTCTGCTTGCCACCAAGTTATCTCGAAGCGAAAATTGAAACCGTGACAATATATGAGTATCTTCTACATGTTGTAGTAGAATAATTAGATTATTATTAGTGTTTGCGTAAATAGGTAGATAATTACTTATTTAGTGGTTATGTTAGTGGTGACATGTATCACAAAATTGAGAGAGTGGAGAAATGTACGTGATAGTGAAAATGCATTATCACATACTTTGTTCATGACATGTTTAATTAAGCCAGTATATTCTATACATGATCTCTATATAAAGAGCACTCTCATTCTAATGAAACACACTTGGAAGCAACTATTTCCTTAAACACTGCATGTTTTTTCTCATCAAACATTCAATGGTTAATTATGCAAGACAAATTAGATTCATAAGTCCGTTGTTCTACTTTATTCTCATTTACAAGTCCAATACAATAAAAAAAAATTATAAGCTTGGAATCAAAATATCTTTAAAAAGTTAATTTAAAATGGTTACGCCGTTCATCTCAACATTAGATAATTTTTCAGGTAAAATTTAAGTAATTAGATCGATATTTGATACTTCCCACATCATAGATATAGTTTTTGACTTTTTTTGTAACGGTCATTATATTTTATAATAACTTTCATGCAATCTTATGTAAAACCGAAGATCATAAGATTAGACCACAACATCTCCCACATCACCCGACTTTTTAACATCACGTATTATCCCAATTTGGTTAAAATTCGTTATGACTCAATGAAATCGTACTGGTTGTATGCATGGATAGTTGGATACCGGACTCTTCCTCTTTATTTTGTTTTGTGTTAGTAAAAGGCAAAATTAGAAAACAAAATTATTTCCACCATGATCATATATGCACAGATAAAAGGACACACTTGAAAGCAATTGGGGGTAAATAACCGAAACATATAAAACTATAAGGGCATGATAGCAAAAGGTTCTCAGTCAAAAACGATAGTTTGATTGGTCGCACAAGTCTTCTTCTTGGGCTTTCAGCTTTCCCCTGAAAATTTCTGCTCTGTTTTTCTCTCCAGATCACACCCACACTCTGTCCTCCACCAGGTAACACTATCACTCCTCCTTCTCCACTTCTTCTTCACCCTCTATAATCTTATGAGTATTTTCATGGATATAGAATTATAGATACATGCCTTGTATCTATACATTTTGGAACAATCTAGGGTTTACTCTCTCACTCTCAAGTTCTGGGCTTATGCAGACTCTCAATATTCGCCTTTATATACACAAAGGTTCAAACTTTCACTGCAGCTATTGTAATTCAGGCTCAGCCTGGATTAAAATAAATAATAAAATTAAATAAATTCCAGATTTTGTGTTTTATTGTAAGTTTCAGTGTATAGTTGAGTGATTGATTTGTTTTTTTTGGCGGGAATGTCTGGTCAAATGTTTATTGTGTTTTGGGTTAGGAAATTTAGTTGATGAAGAATGAATATTTCTAGAAGGAGTTTGGGCCTTTAATCCGTAATGTATATGCTTATGAATGTGTGACTGTGTATTTGAGCACTGTTGTTGATGGTTGGAGTTTAATGAAGGAGTGATTGTGGCTGAAAAAGAAGAAGAACTTCCAATGAGTCGGTTAACTAATGGTGTAGCTGATGATGCATCGGCAGATGATGGGAATGTGAATGGTGTGCCTGAAATTTCGACTGTAAGTATCTTCACAAGAGGAGCTTGGATAATATGACTCACATAGTCACATTCAAGCAATAGAGTTTTTTATTGGAACAATTTTGTGTATTTTATAAGCCTATAACCATTGTGTATACGTGTGTGAAAATGCAGAAAAAGGCAGGACAGCAAAAAGAAATGACGTTTCAAGATATGTACAACCAAGATCTCGATGATGAAGATGAGGACAGTGATTGGGAGCCTGTGCAAAAGCATGTTGAACATGTGAAGTGGTTCTGCACCAACTGTACAATGGTGAACCTCGGTGATGATGCTGATTGCGATGTAAGTTACTTCTCCTAGGAGGCTGTGTTACAGTTCTGCCTTTGATGTGATGGATCGTTGTCTTGTCAGGCCTACAAGGATTGTGCAAGGATAATTTGGTGATGTTGTTCCCAATGCAGATATGTGGGGAACATAGAGAATCTGGAATTCTTAGGCATGGTTTTTTGGCATCTCCTAAATTACGAGATTCAGGCCTTGCTGAGACTGAGTCAGGAAGTGGAGAAAGACACAAAGGTGGGTACTTTGATGGCTAGTGATTCTTTAATATAGCTGGCGTGTCTTAAAAATTCAGTTGAGAGATCATTCTTGGTGTCCAGTATTGCTGTTTGGCACATGTATATTGTGTAAAATAAGTTTGAAGATTACCTAAAAATATATAATCTACTCTGGCATTCTTTGATTCCCCTCGCTATGAGGTTGAGGTGATGTGTCAGGCGTTTCATATATTCTTGATCATTCTTCTATATGTGAAGTCACTCGATGCATTGCAGACTCTAGTTTCATATAATAGAACTAAAGACTAAGATCAATTGAGTCAGTTGTTCTTTTATCTTCCTTTTTAAGAGTCCTTTGTACGCCGTTCTTAGAACTTGGGATGTTTCCTTGTAAGTAAACTGGTATTGGGTTTCCAACTTTTCGTAGACCAACAGCCAAATGAGTTATTTGTGACAGAGACGGTTCTTTTTTTAATTTTTATTTTTTATTTTTTTTTATGTTTGGTAGACACAGGGTCACAAGATTCAGCATCAAACAGTTCCACTGCTGTGGGTTTTGATGAGAGAATGTTGCTGCATTCGGAGGTATGGTTTTTCTGTAATACATGTCTTCCTCATAATTCTGTTAGTTGTTTTACTTTCTGATATCTTTTTGTTCCTCCTCATTTCTGGTGGTTGTTTGCTAGAGCAGATTCAACTGACGTCGCATCCACACCCAGAAAGACCGGATCGTATTCGAGCTATTGCTGCTAGCCTTGCTACAGCTGGTATTACCTTACAAGATTTTTAAAGTTGTACACCAGTTGTCATTGATGAATTCTGTTTCTATATTGGACTGTGGTTGTATGTTTATTACTGGATGTCATTCATATCTTATTTTAAACTAATCACAAATGTGGAATTTTAACCTTTGCAGGTATATTTCCGGGAAGATGTTATCCACTTCCCGCTAGAGAAATTACTCGTGAAGAACTTCAGATGGTAAGTACTCACCCCACTTGGACTTGTGGAGTGCTAGTTAGCTGGCATCTGATTTTGGGAGGTACAAGGGTTCATAGTTCACTTCATCATTTACTTTTAGTGTGCTTTGTCAAGATGTTGTTGAGAAACAACAAGCTTAGTTGGGTAATTTGCCCATTAAATTGAATCAAGGAAATAAAATAGCAATAATAATGAAGGTTTTCATCCTTGGCCTATGATTTGTAATTGTGGGGTTTACTTTTGGATTTGAAGGTCCATTCTTTGGAGCACGTAGAAGCTGTTGATCTTACAAGCCACATGTTTTCTAGGTAAGCCATATAATTGAACCCCTAGATCTGATGTATTTTGTTTAGTGCTCAAGCTACTCTTTTTCAGATTATTGTTGGTAGTCTTATTTTTCACAAGCAAGCAACATTAGCTTGCACGAATTTATAGTATTTCAACCTCGCTGATTAGCTCTGTACGTGTAACAGTTACTTCACTCCTGATACATATGCCAATGAACATTCAGCATGTGCTGCTAGGCTGGCAGCTGGTTTATGTGCTGATCTTGCTTCAGCAATCGTTTCTGGGCGTACAAAAAATGGTTTTGCTCTGGTATGAAAAATCTTGGAGCTAATAGCAGCACTGGGTACTGCAGACTCTATTATTCAAATTAATCCTTCAATTTGGCAAAGGACAGATTAGATTGTAATAATGCGAGGCTAAAGTAAAGGATACTAGATTGCAGTTTACCCAAAAATTTGGTACTCAGTCACATATTTCATTTGATATACAGTTATACATGTGATAAGTAATCTTTCAATGTCCTAGGTTCGTCCTCCTGGTCATCATGCTGGTATAAGGCAGGCGATGGGGTTCTGTCTCCATAATAATGCAGCTGTTGCTGCGTTAGCTGCTCAAGTTTCTGGTGCTAAGAAAGTGCTAATTGTTGATTGGGTAAGGTTGATCCTCTAATGTATATATCTCATCATTATTTATGCTTGTTTTCAATAAAAGATTAGTATGTTTCTCAGGGAAGCATATGTCATGATACATGTTTGACCTGAATAACTCAACAATTGTAGGATGTTCATCATGGAAATGGCACCCAAGAGATATTCGACCAGAACAAATCGGTGAGCAACAGTGACTGAATTTTCTGGGTTTTGTTTATGGCTTTCTTGGTTTTTTGTGCTGAGAAGTTGGGCCCATTATTCAGGTCATGTATATATCCTTACATAGACATGAGGGGGGAAAGTTCTATCCTGGTACTGGAGCTGCTGATGAGGTAAAAAAGGGGCATTTTATTCTGTATTGTGCTCCTGCAGTTTCATCTATTTTACAGTTATGTGTTGGAATAAAACTAAGGAACTTGAGTGATGGCTACTTCAGGTTGGTACTATGGGAGCCGAAGGATACTGTGTGAATGTCCCATGGAGTCGTGGTGGAGTCGGCGATAATGATTATCTTTTTGCATTTCAGCATGTTGTGCTTCCGATAGGTTAATATTTTCTCTGAAAGGGTCTAGTATGATCACGTTCAAATTGCCTTTATATCTACTTGCTTGATATTTATAGTCCCATTGTATTTTGTTGGGGCACCTTTAATTATTTTGGTTTGGTTCTCTGTTCAAATAATGTCTTTTTTGAACCACCTTTTGTTTTGCAGCTACTGCATTTGCTCCTGATTTCACCATCATATCAGCAGGATTTGATGCAGCAAGGGGTGATCCTCTAGGATGCTGTGATGTAATGATTTTTTATCTTTGACACAAAACATATTGCTTCTGCTATTTGATTGCATCCTGTCACTTCATTGAAAAACTTGTTGTACACCATCTTTGCTTCTAGTATTCTTATATTCTAGTGATTTTCATCTTTGTAGGTTACTCCTGTGGGCTATGCAAAGATGACTGAAATGCTGGCTGACTTATCTGGAGGAAAGATGCTAGTCATTCTTGAGGGGGGGTGTGTGGTTCATTTTTTAGTTCGTTTGTCTTACATTTTATTCGTATCATCAGCATAACTTGATTGGATACTATTTTCATTGGCAGTTACAATCTACGTTCAATATCAGCTTCTGCAACTGCAGTGATTAAGGTAGTCGGTTGTTTCATCAGTTCATGTATGAGACTTTTTGTTATGTCATTCCATTGGGTACATGGTCTTTAGTCTCGCCAGTGTTTTCAGATTTATCTTGCTAAACACCTATTGCATTTTGCTTTCTGTGGAGCTTGAATAAGTTATGCAGGTGTTTCAGAATTTTGTTTGTATGAAATAGGTCTTGCTGGGTGAAAGTCCAGAACGTGAATTGGAAAACACTTCACCTTCGAGATCTGGACTGCAAGCTGTTCTTGAGGTGCTCAAAATTCAAAGTAACTACTGGCCTGTTTTGGGATCCAGCTTTACGAAATTGCAGTCACAAGTGAGAATGCACTCCATTGGAAACAAAAGTGAGGAATTCTGTCTTAATATTATTTATCTAGTCTATATATACTCAGGTGAGATGTCATTCAATGTGTTGAAATTGATTTGATCCTAAGATTATAGGTCCATCTTTGCGTGCAGAGAAACAAATAGAAAAGAAGCGGCGGGCTGTGGCTCCATTATGGTGGAAATGGGGACGGAAAGGTCTAATGTATCAGCTTTTAAATGGACGAAATGGGCATGTTCATGTCAAGCGAAAGGGTCTCTGATAGGCTCTATGGATCCCCAACATGATCAGTAGTTCGATGCATTTTTGTACCCTAGTTAGCTCCTGGAATAGGATCAAATCTATATAGGATCAAATCTATGTTCATGATGTTTTCATAGCGGGGAAGTTATATCATACAATTTGAGAACCTCCTTCTCTATTTTGAGAGCAATCAAATGAATGAGATGGTTTAACCCTTTGTTGGCTTCTTTAACTGTTCTTGTTTATGCTCAAGGTATTCTAAGATTCAGACAAAATTATGAAATGAAAAGATTGGAGAGCTTAAAAACTGAGCAATCTATGGTTTCATGGATTGCAATATCAACATCATCTGTGCTATCATATTTACAGAAGGAATGCATCTTCAAATTTGGAAATGTTGTACGGAAAAACACAATCGATCTTGAATCAGAAACCAATGCTACAGAAAAAGTGAACCAAGTTTCTCCTGATTCTGCTCTGCTATGTATTATTAGTCTCTACTAAAAATTTGAAATCCTAATAGGAGAAGAAGTGTTGTCATTGGTGCATTGTGGGATGTGCCATTGGGTAAGCAACTGGGACAACATATGGGGGAGGATGGGCGTGATGGGGATGATGGTGCCCTGGTGGAAGCATCACAGGAGTGCCAACGGCCGAAGCCATATGCCCCAGTGGGGCAGAAACCGGATGCCCCATCGGGGCACCATACATGCCTAATCCGGCCATATGCGGCTGATGAGGCCTATGATGCTTCACCGATGGCGGCCCTATTGCCACTGAACTCGGGGCATATGCATTGGTCTGCTGTCCAGTTATTGGTGCCTGGTGACTTGGGACATCACCACCATTGTTGACACTAGTAATGTCATGAATACTAGACCTCCTCCTGTCTCGATTCATCGAGTTCAAGCGAATGAAGTACTTCTGTGCGTGGCTTGCTACTTGAGTAGGAGTCCTGGAAATGACAAAGTTCCTTGAAATGCTTCTCCAATCTCCCTTGCCAAACTTGTCAAGACCAAGTAGAAATAACCTGAAAAACAAAACAAAACAAAACACAATCAGCTGTAGGATAGGATCATACTGTACTTCCCACATTGAATGAATCAATTCTCCTCTGTCCCACTAATTAATTCATTAAAAAAAACCAAGATGGGTACACAAAAAGCTTACAAAGATTCAATCTTTTTTCTTTCTTTTTTCAAAACAAAAGATTCAATCTTTGATTGCAAGAACATAAGAGATTTATTACAATACCTGTGCTCTTCCTCAGTCCATGGAATTCCTTTCTTTCTTTCTTGCTCCGACCTAGACCCTCCTTTACTTCCATGGCCAGACGAGTCATGATGGGCCAAACCCAAACCCGAAAACCCGACTCCATTATTCCCACAGCTCAGTCCTCCACCTCTCTTATCAGAGACTCTACTAGTACTAGTATTATTATAACTATTATTAGCACCGTCTTTGTTGCTCAACGACGTCGTCGTAGTAGTAGTACTAGCCTCTTCTCCGCCGTAGTTAGGAACCGGAGTGTTCCCTGACTCTATGGACTGAATATCGTCCAGTAGCATTCGGTAGTGCAACTTCACATCTTGTATGGTTTTCCCAGGAACCGTGGCCGCGATCTTCTCCCACTGCTGCTGTGCGTCTTCATTGTCTTCGTCGTCGATTTCGTGGAACAAATGCACCGCGATTGCGTTCTCAAACGCCTTGTCTTCCTCAAGGGTCCAAATTACAGACATATTGTTCTTCTTGAGGAGCTGGGGAGGGGAGGGAGCTAGAAGAGGGGGTACGTAGGATTACAGAGAGAGAGTGCAGGATAAAGGAGAGAGGAGGAGGGTTGTCAAATTATGAAATTATCGAAGGGGGAAAGAAGGAAAGAGAGAAAGAGAGAAAGGGAAGGGAAAGGAGGACCACAATGGTGATGAGTGGTTTGTTGTCATCTTGGAAAGAGAAAAGATCTGTTTTTGGATGGGTGAGTCAGTTTACTTACTGCTAGAGTGGTAGTGAAGTGAGACAGTGGCAATCATAGAGGAGGAGGTGAAACTGAGGAGATGTAAGATATAGGCCCCGGAGAATTTTTAATCAAAACTACCAACCTCACATGCACAAATGGCTGCAATCACATCAATGTTTAACTTTGCAGAGAAAGTTTCAGTCTTTGTTGGTTTGTTTGGATGAAATGAGTGACAGAGAGAGAGAGAGAGAGTTTGGTTCTATATCTTTGTTAAGAAGTGGTTGGATTAACCATAGTAAAAAGAACAATTCGACCAAAAACTCAATCAAGGTAATAGTAGAAAAAAAACGAAAGGAATTTGATCTAGAGAAACAATAGTTAGGTCCGATCTTTTGAACGATGAGAGCTCGATACTCATAAATTCATCATTCATTTATAAAAAAAATGATCTAAAATAACCTCTCAAATATGACAGGTTATAAACGTTAATTTTTATATGTCATATATTACCTTTTTCTTTTTTTGGATGAATCGGTAGAATGTATTCGTCTATCAAAATAATAAGCTTATAATTTAAACAAGTTTCCGTCCATAATAACATATTAATTATCATTGAATTGCATGGTCTAAAATAAGAAAACAACTCCAACGTCGACCAAACACCAAATATTGAAAATTTGAAAAGCGTGTGCGCCTATGAAGCTGTGGTGAATTACACGATGGTCAAACTTTATTTTGCTTTTCTAACTTTGTGGATCAATTCGTTTGACACTGCGGCATATTCCAGTTTAAACTTCAACGAAGTAACTGTCCAACAAAGCTTCCTCGCTGGATAGTTCCTTGAAACCAACAGGCAAATTTCTCATCTGAAAACAAAATTTGGTTTTAATTTCAAAAAGGGTACACACTTTTCCTTTGCCTAGTGCATTAGTAAAAAATTTGATAGAGAAAGATTCCCCGTCTATTACAAAGACGAAGACGTGGCCAATTTTCCATTTCACGTTCTGGGCTAAAATGCACCCACAGAAAGCCACAAAATTTCAATGTCTGCATTATTGGCAGATCTTACATGTACAATGTCGTCATCTTCCTCGATCTTCTTTCCTTTTTAAATGGATCATCATATTTCATATTTTTGTAACACCATTTTGTAAGTTTATTTAAAGACTTGAGCTTTGTGATGATTCAGATTAGGTTGAAGTGGGAATATCATGGATGAGATAACGAACTTAGTCCTAAGATATCATATCAATCAGCTTAACCATTCTTCAGTGATTATGGATTAGTGGATCAGAGATTAGGTGTATACAAACCACTAATGAAAGAAACAACTGAGGCATCCATTTGATTCAAAGACTAGATGTTTTTGAGGAACAGCTACCAAGTATTGTGTAGTGCAGACTGAAACAGAATCTAAAGATGAAATCGTTATTAGATTTAAAGGCTAGGCACTTATGAACGGTCACATTCAAATCAAATGAGACGTCTAATTGAAGGGTTACAATTATCTGGGGTCAAATTTTCTACAAGAATGATTCTCATTTCCTTTTCAGTTTTCACAAAGAATTAGTGACTATTGGTTATGCTGAGATTTGCTTCAATCGAAGGCAAGGAATCCAATCTGCGTTACCAAACCCTAAACTTTGGCACTGTCAGTCTGTTTATTGCCAATAAGAAGCCGGCATACTGATCAGACTCATCAGAGACTGAGTGAATATGTCCAAGTTGAGGCTTCAAATAAAAACAAGAGGAGAGCTAATAAAGCATCTCATTTTTGCTATTTTTACCCCAGAATAAAACAATAAATCGACCTCACTCTCTGAAAGTGAGAGGTCTGTCACATCACATCGAATTGAATCAATTGATGTGTGTACAACAAGTGGGAGATTATTTCCTCCCTCAATTCTACAAAACACTAGATTACACAGTTGCAACAATAATCTTCGATCAACTTCGATTAGAAAGGTGAGTTCTGACTTCACATCAGGTATGAACACCCCAAACTGCTTCTAGGTTGAAAAGAAGAGGAGTCCTCTCAAGTGGTGGAACTAGCTAAGGGACAGATTAGTATGACAGTTCTTTGATTTCTTGTGCATCTGTATTAAAGAAAGATGCAAATTTAAAAAGAGAAGTAAGGCAAAGCTCAAGATAACATTATAGGGAAAAGAATCAAGTATCACCAACCTGGTGAGAAATGGTGCCCTAAGTCAAGGAACATGCCCTCAGCTCAGTAATTTAAGGAAGCTACATACTAACCACGGTGCTGTCCTTCGACAGCAGGTCATCGATATCAGAGAAAAATCGAGTCCCAGACATTTTTTACACTACCTTGGTGAGGATGGCGTTGTAGCATCTGTTGTATCTTCAGGAGTTCCTTTCAAAAGAGCTGTCCTTTGTCGGTTAAGAAGTAGAAGTTCTTGCATGTCCTTGGGAAGAACATTAAAAACTGCCTGCAGATCTCCAGTTAACTTTTGGCAAATCGCAGCAGAGTCTGTGCTATCACTTCCGGATTGCTGCAGCTGAGGAATAAAAATAATTGGAAAAGTAATACAATTTAACTTTCTTTTTCTACAGAATCATCCATCGACAGAAGGAATAAATCGAGAAACAGTTGTTTGAGCACAAATTTTGTAAAGTTAAGATATAGTGAAGCATGAATAAATGGTGACAATGTCTGCACAATTCTACATAATCATCCATCGACACAAGCAATAAATCGAGAAAGAATTGTTTGAGCACAAATTTTGTACAGTTAAGGTATAGTGAAGCATGAATAAATGGTGACAATGTCTGCACAATTCTATGTTCAAATGAAGGATAAGGTTATGGATGCTTCTCAGACTGTCAAAGATACGTTTCTTTTGAAGTTCCATTCTGGGTCCATGTGTGGGTCTAGCAGCTGAATAAGAAACATCTTACCATTCAATTAAAACACTACTGAAGTATAGTAACTAAGTAAATTACCCACACCAAGCATCTCAAGTTGTCAACTAAACATCCAGAAACATCTGACTAATTCCACGTTCTGACCTCTCACATAAGGTTTTTAGATCTTAACAAAAGTAACATCAATCAGAATCTCAATACTCTCCTAAATGAACCCTCATTAAGATATTGGTAGAGATAGCATGCTCAATCCTGAAGTTTTATTTTATTTTTATTTTTATTTTTTTGTAGTGGAGGTATTAATAGTCATACATTGTAGTGACTGCTCACCTGTGTTTCTCCAAGAATATGTCGCTCAATAGCATTGAAGGAATCAACAATTTCCAATTCCAACATCTTAGATATTAACTGATGTATGTCAGCGTTAATCCTTGCCTGCTTCCACAGTCTATGTTGCTCTTGTTCAGCAACAGTACGCCTTCTTTGAAACCATGGTGTAAAGTTGGGCCCCTGCAGAAACCGCCTATACAAACAGATAACACAATACAGGTTTACCATTAACAAAGAGAACCTAATATAGAACTGAGATGGGAAAGACTAGCGAGTAGTGAGTAGTGGTAGTTAACGATACATCTGGAAATTAACAAGTATTACCGGTACAAGTCCAGCCAGTTTGATCTGATCCTTTTTGATAAAAACTTCCCAGGTCCTCTCGCTGATAAACTTGCCAGAAATTCATCTTCATTAAATGGAATGAGAGGAGGAGGGTCAACAAATGGAGAAGATCCTTCTGATGGTGTTCTAGTCTTAAAATATGGGCCAAAAGGCGCCAAAAAGTTGGTGGTGAGCTCCAAGAAATGCCACCGCAGAATCTCATTGTTAACAACTGACATTGACTTCTCAACTCGTGGTGACATCCCAGCATCTATAAGCCTATTTAGGATAGAAGTATCCGGCTTAGTTGTTGCAGCATATGAGGTCCAAATGGCTTCCTTATGCTCCGTCATGAGACAAAGGGGACCATCCCTCTTCAACTTGACAGCATTCAGCAAGTTTGAAGGAGAAATTTTTTTCAAGGAAAGCTGTTGAAGACCAAATCCTTCTGGTCTACCAGACACTCTTCCAGTAGAGGACCTACTAGCAAAAGCAAGCCGGTTTGTATTAGGAGCAGGGCTTCCAACCGAAACAACGTGTGGCATGATACGGAGAGATTTAAGGAAAAAGAGATTAGTAACACCCAAAATCATAGGTGGAAAAGTGTCTCCTTCACGAAGCAAGTTGAGCTGGGCAAAATCAGGGTCATGGATGGTGAAATAAGGTCTAAAATCGACACTACAAAGTAGGGGAGCAACCAAACTCACAAGACCAGCAACAGCTTCTGAACATTGTGGAGGAGTTGGAGCTATAATAAGAATGGGCTCACCAGTAATTAACAACTCCCACAAAACCCAAAGCTGTAACAATAAACCCCTGAAGATGCCGAATAGATCTGAGTCATGAAAAAGACCCTGCGGGACTGACTGATTATTAGGAAGAAAGGGAGCCATGGATGATGCAGATTCTTCAAACAATCTCCAACTTTCGGAGGGCAAGCTGTGTGCAGGCGGCAAGTTCACTTTCAGAGCAGCATTCCCAATAGGAAGCTCCATTAGCTTACCCAGTACAGGACAAGGCCACATTGAAACATAAGCAGCAATATGCTCAAGAGCCTTCCTTCCTATGTCGAAATATAGAGGACCCATTATTTGTAACAAAGGTCTAAACACACTAGAGAAAGGACTGTGTGACAAAATAACCACAGACTTCTGCTCTCCTCCTCGTTTCAGCCTCTCATCATGTCTTTGTCTATTAAAGGCATAACCATACATGTATCTTGAAGTATCAGAGATCTTGTTACGTTTTGAAGTTTTAAGGGGTTTTACATGAGGGGAGTTCGTAGGAACCTTCGTATCACTCTCAGTGACCTTAGTGGAGGGGACATTGTCTGCTTCAGGACTTTCCCGCCTTCTAAACCGGAAAAAGAATATACAGTCATGAATGCTTGAGCAATTTTGATGCTGGGACACAGAATCTGGAAATGAACTAAAAGCAACTTCAAGCTCCTCATCTTGCGTAAGATAGCCAGGAGGGTAACACTCTTCGATAAGCTGACCCTGTTCAAGATCAAATCTGATGATACAAAATGCCACTACCCATTGCTGCAAAGACTCTGGATCAAGCTTTGGACTAAGTTCCGACCTCACTGAAAACGAAGGAGAACGACTCATTTCGAATAAAATCAATGCCTACAAAGGCCACTCCCTATCATCTTCGGCAACCATTCCACCCCCCTCTACATAAATTCTTCACAACTCTTCATTCTTCGCCGAGCTAATGCCCAGACTTTGCCAGCTAATCATGTGACCTTTTCTGCTCTCAAAAAGCAAACCATAGCCTAACCAATAAATCCAACAAGAATTCAGGAATTACCAAATTAGAGACTAACTTAAAACTTAAGAAAAGCTTAATGGGTGTTCTCCAATTTCCCTAGACATTTTAAAGTAAGTAACTTTTTGTCAATCAATTGAATCCTCATCCCAGCTGAATCTAAATTAGTTTCTTGCTTACTTCAGGTGAAAAATTACAGCAATCAAAACGATCCAAGTATCTATCTTTTCTTTCATTTCTCAACATTCAAACAGAGAACAAAAGCACATTGAAAAAGATCGGAAAAAAACTCAAATTTTAAAAGAAGATTTGGACTAATGGCTACGGGAACTTTACCTGAATTAGAAAACCCAGAACCCAATTTGTGAAGAACCAATCCGGATCAGAGAGATGTATGGCCGCACCCAATTGGCCGAAAACGAATATGGGTCTCTTTCAAAATCAAAGAAACAAGAAGAGGCAAGTCTATAAAGAGTCTCTGTAAAAATAAAAAAAGGTCCGAGTGCTGCTCCGCAGAGCTTTTCTTGTTTTTAAGAGCATATCTGTTAATATCCAACAGAGTGACTAAAAGTTATAATTTTCAAAAATTATAATTTTTATATCTTCCAACAGAAAAGTTAAAGTTAAATGTAGCTAAAGTTATTTTGAGTAGTTATATTTAGCTTGGGAGGAGAGAGAAAATGACTCAAAAGTTATATTTTTCTAATGGTCCTATTTAATTATAATTTTCACTGCTAAAACTAAAATCAAATTTGCTTGAGCTATATTTAGCTTTTTAGCTTAGAATAGCTATAACTTATAACTTTACTGTTGGAGATGCTCTTATGAGGCGGAGTTATCTCAAAAACAATAATTTTCCAGAAACTTTCTTTTTAGGTCTATTTTTTGAAACCAGCTTAATAACATGTGAGTTCTTTTGACACCTCTCAATTAGATAGTGTGAGACTTTTGAGTCATAATTTTGAAAAGATATTCCTTTTGGTAGAGGTCAAAATATAGTCTTCATAAAGTGTTTATCGTTTGGCAAAATAACTTAAATGGTCACTAATTTTTGCTCAAAACGACAATTTGGTAATTATCGTATGGCATATGTCAAAAAGATCATTCAACTTCGTTCTCCGTCTATCAGTTTGGTCACTTCGTCTATTTTGGACACTAAACAAATGACTTATAAGGGGTAAATTTATCTTTCTCTTTGTTAATTTCTTTTATTTATGATAATGCCATTATAATCTCTCTCTCTCTCTCTCTCTCTCTCTCTCTCTCTCTCTCTCTCTCTCTCTCTCTCTCTCTCTCTCTCTCTCTCTCTCTCTCTCTCTCTCTCCACGATGACCCCCTGCATCCTCGATGCAATTTCCCACCCGCTCTGCCACCACAGCTCCCCTTCCTCCTCCGCCACTCTGTCCAGTCTCTCACCCATCTCCATAGTCTCACACTCTCACTCGGCTTTCTCTCTATCTTCCAACTCCATTTCTAAACCCCAACTCACCCACAATTGCAATCTCACAACAATGTTACCGTCCCTCTTTCCACTACTACTCCTCCTCCTCTTCATCTTCGCCATTTCTGCCACGACAACAACACCCACACAATAGATCTTCTCCACCGCCGCCAGTACTACTACTTTCAAACCACCCAAGCTCCCTACTCGCACTCTCTCATCTTCCAAGAAATTTGAAGAGAGCTCATATCTGGTGCAACTCCGGTACCACATGGGTCCGGTCCTGTCATCCAACCCCATCAACATCTACATAATCCGGTACGGTCGCTGGTCCATCTCAAACCGCCTCCTCATCTAAGACTTCCTAATAGTGACGTCAACGTCAACGAGATTATTAGCGTGATCGGGTATGAACTGGCAAAGTTGGCATCGAATCCACTGGTGAATGCTTGGTACACGGGTGAGGACCCGACGACACCGATGGAGATAGGGGATCTTTGTGAGGGTTGTATGGGCCCGGAGGTAGAGGAGGGTCTATTGGGCAGGTGATGAAGAAGGGAGGAATTTTTGTGTGGCCATTCTGCATTTGTTGGTGTTTTGATGGATTTATTAGTGGACTAGCTTTCTCCATTCGATTACTGAAGTGCCTTTCTTAGTTCAGAATTGAAGTCCAAATGATAGTTCAACGGGGATGGGTTGTTGAAGAAGAGTAGTAAAAAGCTACCCAGAAATGATGGAGAAGATGAAGAACAAAACAGGAAGAACCTAGATCGAACTGATGAAGAAGACGAAGTTAATTAAAACCCCTTTTTCTTTTTCTTTTTTGAAGAAAATTGAGTAACTTTAAGAATTTTTTTTGTCAAATGAGAATATAAAGACAAAAATACCTCTAAAAATAAATTGAATATTCTTTTTTTAACAGACGTTTGAGCTCGAATGACCAATTTGATAATGAAACGTTAGAGCGAGTGACCATTTTGATATATGTCATACAATAGTTACCAAACTATCGTTTTGGACAAATATTAATGACCATTTAAGTTATTTCGCCTTATCGTTTTGATGTAAGTATTAGCGCATTTCATGTATTATATCGTTTAAGCTTCTAATTTTTAATCGCAGTTGAAAAGTTTTATGATAAGCATCCCTCAATTAAAGAAGTATTTAAGATGTTAATTTTAACTTATGAAGATTTTGGTGAAGAAGTAGTCCATTTGGAAATGTCAAGATATTTGAATCTTAAAGCATCTCTAACAATGTCACTTAAAATAGTCATTTGTTCAAAAATAGACCTCAAAGTTATTTTGGCTAATCGAATTTGATAATTTGCGCCAACAGTATTACATAAATTTTAGTTATACTTCATCGAATCGAATGCTTAATTTTGATTGGGCAATTTTTTATAAAGCATTAAATATATATGTAATTATTAATTACATATACAACATAAAAGAAAACCATTGATGACATTTATGTTTATTCTCATCTACAATCACTTTTCGGTATAAGAATAGGAAATAAAAACATGAAATTTAAGAATTCTCTATTATAGGAAAAGATATAGGAGATCTGCTATAATTATTTATAAAAAAATAATAATTATAGCTAATAATTATAAAAAATTCTTAAATTATTGATACAAGTCATTGTAGCAATTGAATTTTTTTGAAACTTTCATTTAAGGATCTCCTATAGTTGCTCTTAATTCTTTTATAAGGAAAATGTAACATAGGTATAGACGTATAGTATTTTTAACATAAAACATTCGTACTCTCAAATGTGATGAGCTAGGTAACTTGTGGCAGAGAAAAGAACCGAGTTTCCTACACAAATATGACTTGTATGAGTGATGGAATGTTCACAGTTCTCTAATCTTTAGGTTTCTCATTTGTACATCAAAAGGCTTGAATTCGGGAGCTTGATCAAAATGCTGTCACACTATTGCAGTATCACTGCCTGTGAAATTTCCAACTTCATTGTAATAGTAACCACTTGCTGTACATTTTTACAACGTGAAAGGTACAAAAGAGCGATAGAGTAGATGCATTTCCTGAATGTCCTGACCTTGGTTAGAAAATTAGAAGTAAGAGCTACCCTGCCACCATGATCAAGTAAAAAGAGATTAAAAATGTGTTCTAAGGTCACACAATCCAGACCCCTATACAGTACCCAAATTCCTTCCATGCCATGCAAAAACTGAAGTGGGGTACATTTACCAAGCTAGACATCATACACAGGTAAACGCTCCTCAATAGAAACACGGCATATTGGGCATTTTTTACACTTCTCACAACAATTACTGCACAAAATTTGCAAAAATATGAGCATCGAGTCCATCCAAAATCATATCGACAAATTTACAAGCATCAAGACACGGGATGATACCTGCAAAGAACACGATGCCTACAGGGTAGCAGGACCACACTGATATCGCCCTCAAAGCAGACACGACATAACACTTTTTCCTGACAGTAGCATCATAGAACATTTCAGTCGCATAAATGCATATAGATAGTATTAGTCCTGATGATTTTACTGGTATAATCTAAAATAATAAGCAAAATTAATGATCATAATAGCAGCCTCATAATACTATGTTACAATTAACTGAAGGTGAGATCACACTACATTTTGAAGTCTCTCATACTCCTGCTGACTGTATTTTGTGATCTCTGTCTGTTCACCAAGAGCTGCTTGAAGTCTCCATACCTGATTTTTTGGATGATGAAGACAAAACAGAAACTAAGATAAACATAACATTGAACTGGTAAAAGAACTAGTGTAGGATGACAAGCATAATATCCAAAAAAGGGAGACCGCCGAGAGGAAAATAGGCAATATAACATGTACAACCAAAACTCAAGCAAACAAACTGAAGCAATCAGGGTAACTCACCTCTTCGGTGAGATCCTTTTTAGGCATTTTCTTCACTATCTCTGGCGGATAACCACAAAAAGTGTTGTAACTGCACATAAAGAACCATATATACAAATGTTATACATGCTTGTACAGCTGATACGCTTTATTAATTTGTTGAACGACCATATGTTTTTAAGAAAGGATGCAAGAGTAAAATCCCCAATGACATGGTGAGGATGAATTTCTCTTCGGATGTGTTTTCAAATGCTTTCACTTAGGTTAATCTCGAGAGAGCCAATTTCTGATCACAAGGTCACTGGCCATAGTAATCTAGATAGTCACTGTCACACACACACTGGCCAAAAGAATAGAGAATGATACCAGGTTACTAACCCTGAAGCACCTTCATGAAAAAGACGGGCATGTTCCTCATAACTTCCCTCATCTATTGACCACCAGCCTAGTAGCCTGCATAAAAACACTATCGAATAAGAATTATTTCAGAGTCCAGAGTATCTACAACTAATGAATAAGGGGTTGAAAATTTGCTTGTTCAATATCATTATTCCCATAAAAAGGTAAGAGCAATGTATTTAGGAGATAAAAATTAAAAATTAAAGACTTTTACCTGGATCCATGGTGCAAAAAACCCAAGCAATCATGTGCTCTAGAAGAAATTCTAAAATAAATTCCTGTGCCAGCTCCAGTATGCAGTAAAAGTACAATTTTCTCCACCACCTTAGATGCAACAAATAGTACACCAACACCTTGGAGTAAAAAAAGAGGAGAGAACACAATCGGAAGTGGGATATGTCTAGCGCGTTCAGGGGTTCCCTGAATTGTGAAATTGGGTAAGGTCAGTTTATAAGAAGCCCTAAAGAGTAGAAATGAGACTCATCACCTACAGCTGAAAAGTATAACATACTTCAAGGCGCATACAGAGGAGAACTTGAAAACCAATCACAGGAACTTTCATAAGATGCCCACCAATATCTTGCAGACCACACATACTATCTTGATGCTGATCTTCTTCTGCAGAAATTACTTGGCCGCTGTTCCAGTCAAGATATCTAATAGTTGTAGATGATGAAGTTGCTACTCTTGTGTGGGAACTTCTATGAATTACTGGATTAGACCACTTTGTACAGACAAGAAACGAAAAGCACTCTGCAATACTGTTTAAAATTGCACTATTTAGTCCCATGAAACATGAATGTAAGTCACAAGCTCTCTCATGTCACAAAGTCCATGACAGCATAAGGAAAAAAAAAACAGCTTTTATACAGGGAAAATCTCACTATAAGGCTATAAAGCAAACAAAAAATATTAGTACCTACCTAAAATTTATAAATAAATCCCACCAACCAAGGGCACCTACATCACCTGCCACATTTGATGCAAGGAAAGACATAATTAGCACTTGTTTACAGGCTGGTTATTTGTGTTATAGTTATTTATGAATGTTTCTCTTTCCTATGCGTATAAGATTTCGACAACTCTGTGGACCGACCATAATGCAGAGAATCGAATTTGCATGAGTAATAGGGAAAAATTGCCTTGCACTATCATCATCCACTGGGAGTATGCAAATTACCAGATAACTTAAGCAGAGTGAAGACTGTAGCAGCAACAAAGAAAACCATGGAGATTGCCACCCAGAAATGCTACAAGAAATAGAATTGCAAATCAACAACAGTATTTCAAATATTCTCCAAAATATAAGTTTTAAGAAAACTCATTTGGAATGAAAGCAACTCTTGAGGGATGGCAACTAGTTAATTTCAAGAGCTACGTACATTATGACATCAAACCCCTTTATTTAATATTCAAATGTTAAAAGCCAAACTGAGTGCTGAATTATTTGACCACTATAGCTGAAAGTAATTTGACAATATATACAAATATGCTATTATTGTAACAACTGACTCTGCATTTTGCTAACAAAATCACCAGAGACTAGAAACTTAGATAATATATACCAGAAACTTTGGAAATCTCATTCTCAGCTAATCCCTGCTATCCACTGAATAAGTATCTATTTCTGACATGATAAATCTTTTGAAATATAGAAAAAAATCTATATCAATTCCATTTTCACTATAAAATCATGTGTTTGGAACATGGTTTGCTGACAGTTAGACAGTACATCAATTGATCATATGAAACTTACAGGAAGAGTCTCCCATATTGCCTCATCATTCATGTTTTCATCATCCCCTGGCATTAGAGCCTTGCACATTCTGTTAAATAAATGAGTTATCAAAACAAATGGAATATATGAAGCCCCTACGTGACTTGCTGCGACAAGTTACAGTGGACACTTAATGTATGATTATAATATATTCGACCATATGGGAGGTCACATTGACTCAGATGCTACCGAAGAAAAGAAACAAAGTCATCTTTGAATTTTAGAGTTACGCATGATCACTACAAAATTACAAGGCAGTAATCGAGTTTGTTATAAAAAGCAGATACCTGAAATTGTCAATCAGAATAATTGCTTCAAATGCCAGTAAGGGAAGAAAGACAACTTTTAAGTTGACAGCTGCAAAACCTTCTGTAAGGTAACAAAATAATCAGATCTTACACTAGGGACAAGGAGCTAGACTTGAGCCATATTGGCTAGGCACAAAGTTCAGTGTCATACATGAAAAAAAAAACCCATCAAGTTCTACATTTTCTGCATGCATTCTCCATTCATTGAGTATTGGTGCCAGTCCAAATTTTTAAATCAAAAGAGGAGATGGGTGCATACCATGACGGCTTTCAAGATATATACAGAGGAGCAACTCAAAGGCAATAAGCAATGGTGCGGCCACAATTGCGTGACATGGTGCCCACTGTCCAACACAGAAACTTGATATTAGTAGATTATCAGCTTTATGAGTATCTCCAAAGGAACAGAGCTGTATAGAAACAAAAGAACATACATGACGACTATGTGGAACTGATGGAGCAGGTAATGAGAATCTTCCTCGGGCAACAACTGCATGAAATATCCAAAGTGGAAAGAAAATTATCCTGCACACCACACATAAGGAAACATTTTCAGAAAATGAATCTGAAAATGAGCACAAAACAAACACTGCTGAGAACTGTCTAGCCTCTAAGCAGGAGAATCAAATAGAACAATCAAACACGATCATGATCTACTCAGTTCACAAGAGAGTTTCACCCAATCAAACACGGAATGTAACAATTCGCTATTAGCTAAAATGTTCATGCTTGTAGCACGGGCATTGAACAGCTTCCCATTGCACCTTACTCGAATCTTACAAGAAAACAGACAAGCAATGCAGAACAACAAAACAAGTGTATCGCCGTATGGGAGTAACCAATCCTATGTTCCCAATCCATAACCAAAAAAAAAACTCTTTCAACCCTTACAACTCTCACAATTCCCAATTTTAGTCGGCAAAAAATAAAGAACAACATTTTGATGAATCACTCAAACCAAACAGAACCATCGTCACTAACCTCACCAATTCAATTGAAAATTCTCCAAACCTAATAACAGTCTAAAACTCAAAACAAAAGACATATACACAGAAACCCAGACTACAATTAAAGCTGAGAGAGAGAGAACGGACCACCAAGAGTAGGAGACGATGTGGTCGAGCTTGAGAAGAAGGAGGAGAGTGAAGGTTAAGAGGAGGGTGTGGGCTGCTAAGGCCTGTACGGACTTCAAAACCCTCCGCCAGTTCGTCATCAACCCAAAAACGACGTCGTATGGCACTCTGAGCTGATGGAATTTCTGGGATTTGAGAACCAAAAAAAAAGAAGAAAGAAGGAAAGCTTAGAAATTCTGCGGCGTCTTTCGCTGTTTCTTCCTGGTTTGGTTTTTCTTTCATGAATAAAAAACAAAACGCATTTACTCTCTCTCTCTCCTTCTCTCTAAAAAGCACACACGGCTTTGCAACCTTTGTTCTATTTCGCCCTTTTGCTTTCACCCCACGGCAAACTGACGCTACTCACTTCCCTTTTTTTTTTTTTAAATAAAGGTGGTGCAGTTGTCCTCAAGTTTTCTTTAATAAAATCATAGAATATATATTCAAGGGACATGAAACTTAAATCCTGTATTACAATAAGAACAATTAGAGCATCTCAAATAATATCAAGACTACTCCAAATACATATGCATTCTAACACGCACCAATTAGCAGAAAGTACAATACATGCTACTCTATCCGTTTTACACAAGTGGCGACACAACATGTTAAAGATAACGCATATACGGCGCATCATTACAAATAATTCAGCTTCTATACTATGTTGCCGAACAACAAAGTCGTTGGCACTTAGTTTCATCCTACTATTAGGAGGAAGTATCCAGTGATTCACAACACACTCCCTCACTAGGATAAACAAGACACATGAGGTGCACACACAGGTGGGTCACCTAGATCGCCCAACAAATCATATACCATAACGATAGGACATTATTAACAACAAGTAAAAGTAAACAAACTTAACATAACATCCCCAATCCCGACTACTATCGATACCAAACTGAGAAGGAGATGCCCAGGTCTTGCACTGTCGCCACAGTTTGGCAGCCCCAACTCGGCCTCGTTGAACCAAAACCCAGGTTAGCCATGTCCGACAAACAACAACCGCATAAGCTTTAGATCTGCAACCATTGAGGTTACCTTTCTTTTTCCCTGCCCAACCTCGTCGGTGTAGCCTCGCCTTATAGATTTGTCGTTGGGCAGTCCTCCAGCCACCAAGCCACCACGTTCTGCCATCTCCGGCAGTCGCCCGAAGCTGACACATGAAAACCTGCAGCTTATTCTTTGCCGATCTCGATGTATTGACTAAAATATAGACCATTAAAAACAACCCTAAAGGGACAAAGACTACCCGTTCGGCAGCCCAAACGGTGTGACAACGCGGCCGGTGCCGGCACCATTGGCAACCGAACAAGCCGGAATTTCGATAACTGGTGTCGACAAGAAAGAACTGCCGCAGAGCGTTTTTTTCAGCTTTTTAGAAAGTAAAAATTCGCTACTCACTTTCTTTTCTTTTTCTGTGTTTCTCTTCGGTCTGATTTGGTTTCCGGTAGATTTGTGTGAGAAAATGACTGATTTATCCTCCATCTTTTATCTCATTGATCATTGATTGTGGTCACACTTTTATTACAATACGGTGTTACAAAACGTTAAGAACTCTTATCAACGACGATTTTTCTGCCACTCTCACTAAAAATAAAATAGATTGAGATTTCAGACTTAACTCTAATACCAAGAGATGGCGTGGAAATTTAATTTTTAAAAACTCTATAATAATATTGAAAATCCACATATACATACACATACATGATGGTGGTCGTTGAATTAGCATTGAAACAGGAGATTGAGTGTTGTTTTCCTTCTAATATCCTTGTTTATCGACCATATGGTACTTGCAGACAATGAAATCCTTGATAACAACCAAGAAGAGAACGAAAAATAAAAATAAAAATAAGTAACAAGAGAATGGAAAGACTTCCAGATATTGTCCTTGGATCAAGTGTGAAGGTAACATGAATTTTAAATCAAAAATCCAATTGATTTGATCATACCCAAACTTATACAGCATCAAATCCATTTCAATAACACAAGGGAGACATCCTTTTAAATCAAAAGAACGAGAGTCCTACTTCTTTGGGTTAGATTTAATAGAACTACAAGAACCTAAATCATACCAAACAGATCTATAGGTAACGTCATCAAGGTTAAAGTGGTCCAAGTGGTGATGCCCTACTAAATAAATACGGCATGTCGTATAGTAATCAGCTAATGAATGGATAAGGGAATGGAACGAGTCAGACAGCATAGATACTTTTGTCCTTGTCCGGTGGCTCTAGACTGGTGGGTCCTACTGGCGAGAACAATGGAATCGACAGTAGGATTTTTTTGTTAGTTAGACCTTCCCCATCAGGTAGATATTTGGGCCGATTGGGCTTAACTCAAGTTTCCCAACATCTTCAACAGCCCAAAAGATGTTGAGCCGGGTCAGTCGGATCGCGCAGTTGACCCAAATAATCCCCACCCTCACTACATATAGTCTAGAAAAATTTAGCTTTCACTAACAAGCCAACATGTACAATAGAACTCTCTTGACAAAACATACACCAACATCAGATCAAGGTCTATTGCTACAGTTGCAGTTAAGACATTAATGCAGGCACAGAAATTGTTGGGGGACTAGGACATTTTCTACAGAGACTGATCTGTACATAAATCTGCAAGTTACTGTGACGAGCAGCTAAAAAAACTGCTGTAGCCATTGGCAGTTTACGGCATCCATTTGCAAGTCATCTTTCATCTTGTTAACTTTTTCGATGACCTGCTTTACATCCATCGTGTCTAATGGCATATTGGAGAATTCCTTGAGAAACTCCCGCGCACGAGCAGCTCCTCTGGACATATCATCAGAATCATATTCTCTCTTGCGTTTGGATCCGACCTGTAGACCATAAATCTTGGATCAGACAATGAATTCAGACCAAGTTGTATGCTTCATGAACATATCAAATCAATTATTCACGAAAATTAATTTCTGGTTCAAGATTTGGGGGCCAAAAGTGCTAACCAAAATGCATTGAAATTTCTGAAACACGACTGGTATCTACTACCTGGGATACCATGTATAGTACTGATTTGAAAAAGAAAAAAAAAGAACCAATTCATAGTCTAATCTTGCAAACATAAAAGATAAAACAAAATTCTTCTCTTACTTAATATGCTGGTCAAGATATACTTCAATATTTCTCTTATTATGATTAGATGTGCATTGATCAATGTTTCTACTCCATTCATGTCCAACTAGTGCTATTGGCATAGTATGGATTAAGAGTACACTGACATGTATATATGAAATGTGTTTCATCAACAAACAGAAGTGAGGCAAGTGAAAAAGTTATGGCCTTTTATTATTTCAACCCATAACCAACATTACCTCTTCTTTAGCATCATTTGAAATGATTGCAGAAGGAGAGAAATCCTCTAATTCAGCAGCTTTTTCTCTAGCAAGAGAGACAACACTTTCAGGAAAATTTGCAAATTCTGCAACCTGGATACCAAAACTTTGATCACATGCCCCAGGTTCCACCTGAAAGAATGATCACACCATTGAAAATGAGTAAATTGCTTAACCTAATACATGGAATAACATAAAAACAAAACAGATGATAGAAAAGATAACAGAACATGACCCTGAGCAACGTCACATCTGCGTTAAAACTGTATTCACTGTTACCTTGGGAAATTAGCAGAGAATAAACTTACCTTGTACAGCATAGTCAACTTGCGACTTGATGAGTTGATATGTGCACTAACATGATAGTTTGCTACACCAACAATTTGCTTCATATCCGGCTCATGATCAGCATTTTCTTGGGCTAATGCAGTCAATTCATGAAAGTGGGTAGCAAACAAAGTAGGTGCATTAATCACTTCAACAAGGTGCTCACAAATGGCCCAAGCCAAACCTGAAACGCCAAGTAAGCATTTAAAAGATAATAATGCAGACCTTTATAGTAAGCGTAAGTATAGGACATGGATCACATTCAAAAACATAAATTAACATTAGTTATATCATGTGTGCTTGGAACATTGTGCTTGCAAATACTTATAGGACAGCAGTTTAATTAGCTATAGTGCTGCAACCCGAGCACAGAAGGAGAAATAATATGCAAAACTTAAAAGTAGAGAACCTGTCAAATTGACAATTTAAATAGTCTCAAGGAGTTGGGTGAGAATAATAATCCATAAATGGACCCACTTTTCACTTAACGAGATATTAAAGGGAAACAAGAAACCACCAATGCACCAAAAAGAAGTTCAGGAGTAAAACCAACCAAATCCATCATAAGTTGATGTCCCTCGGCCCAACTCGTCAATGATAATCAGTGATTTATCAGTAGATCCTTTCAGTATAGATGAAGTCTCAAGCATTTCTTGCATAAAGGTAGAAACTCCGCGTAGCTAGAAAGAATATAAAAGACAGTTAATTTCAAGGATAAAAGAAGAAACAAATATTTACTCCTGTTCTCTTTACAGGGTAAATAGGTAATCATGAACAGTTTCCAAGCAGTTATAGATAGGGGCAGATACAGTCTTACTGAAGTTGACCCAGCATTACTTTTGGTGAATTGAAACTAGGTAATAAGTTTAACAAACACAAGTAACTAGTCCCTTACTTTGGTTAATTAGTAAGGTTCTGTTTCACCCACCCCTAGTTTCTCATCTATTAACATGGTAGTTGAAGAGCATACCATACGACTCATTTGGAATCAGTTTATACCAAGTTTAAAGTTCAACAAACTATGACAGAGTACTCACTTGGCAATCCCCAGCACCAACACGAGCAAAAATGCAGTCACGAATAGAAATGCTAGCTTTTTCACAAGGAACAAAAGAACCAACTTGTGCCATTAGAATAATCACACCAACCTGCCCAGTGCAAACAAAATCCAGTGAATTGCTAATAGCGATAAAACTAATAGGATTTCATACGACAGAAAAAGAAAACAAATGATAAAGCTTTTGGCAATGTGCATTAACATGAGGTAACATGAGAGGCATAGTTACACTGTTTTACACCAAAGAAACTAGTACAAAGAAGCATTGACCAAGTAAGTAGAAATCGTACCTGCCGGATAAATGTAGACTTTCCACCCATATTAGGCCCTGTAATGATTTGGAACCAACTCTTTCCTCTTACCTGTTTGGAAGAAAGAATAAGCACATAACAAATCACACTAACAAAAAGAAATGTCAATATCCTATTGTTTCTATTCAATTTCAGGGAATCGTGTATACTCACAAGTTTACAGTCATTGGGAATAAAGTTAACCCAGTCTTGAGCCTCCACACAAGGATGCCTACTCCCTTCTAATATGATATCCCCCACATCCTATACAGTCAATATGTCAGTAATCATTTTAGAGATAAACAGAGATAAGAAGGAAAATGAAATACATATAGACAGAGAAGCTAACTGACTACCGATGGAGTGATGTTTGGCCTAGTGTAAGGAGTAGGGCAACTAGAAGCCAAATCAGCAAAACTAAGCAAGACATCCAATTCAGAAAGCAAGACTGCCACAGAACCAAAGACCTGGGAATAAAAATTTCGTTAGTCAAAAACAACAAGAGACAGGATTATGCACAAGGAGAGGATATCTACCTCAGAGAAAGTTGATGCAGTGTGAACAACTCGGTTGACCAGTTCTTTCTGACAATTTTTATACTCTTCAAGAATCCTTTGATATTGATCCCCTAACTTCTTGAGCTTGGTATTAGTAAACTTGACTCCATCTTTTCGGGTTTCCAGGACAATGAATTGAGTTGTAAGCTTTTTCCTTATTTTTGGCTCTTCCTTCTTTGTGATTCTGAAGACATGACCATATTGTGTGCCTTTATCTAACTTCAAGGCCTTATCTATAGAGAGATCAAGATCATCTGCAGTTTGTTTATGTAACTTGTGTATCTGCTGAGACAGCGACTCTTGCTCATTCTTCAGTTCAGAAAGAGTAGTGTCATAACTAGAAGCTATCATGTACTCTCCATTCTCAAGTTGATCGAGGTCGACAGCAGATTCGACTAGAGCAAGAAACTTATTCAAGTGGCTTTCATCCGTCCATAATTCAAGGAGGTCCAAATATCTTCCCTTGATCAAAGAGGAAAACTGTCCATCATACCCCTCTAGGGCGCTTTTGATATATGGAAGTCTTATACATGACTGCATTCAGAAAGCATGCATAAAATTATCAACAGAATCTTCAACTATTAGTTAGATAAGTATAACTGTTGCAACTACAATGGCTTTTAACGGATGAACATTCCTGAAACAGTAACACTATTTTTATAATCAATCACCAATTTACTATTCACAGAAGACTTGACGGAAAATGTCGTGAACCAAAACTAATGAGCAATATCAGTTAGCAAAGTAATTCTGTTTTGGTTACTTGGTCAAGCAAAAGTCATCACGTATCATTTTAAAGCAGTGTTACCAATGTGAAGACTAATAGAGTAATGAAGTTGTGGTCGATTGTACCTGATAAAGTTTTACAACATGCTGCAAACCGGCTCTTTTCTTCTCAAGATTGTGCACCAGTCGTTCGATGTCAGAGATTCGTTTCAGATGCTGCCTCAAATCTTGCCGAAGCCCAGGGTCCTCAACAAATGCTTGTACCAAATCTAGTCTATAATTGATTTGATCTACATCTAATAAAGGCTGCTTTAGCCACATGTGCAGTAACCGCTTACCCATTCCAGCAGTGCAGGTTCTATTCAAAAGACCAAGCAAACTGAAATTCTTGTTTGCATCAGTTTTGCTTTCCAGGATGTTTAGTGCCCTCATAGCAGCAGAATCTAACCTCATATAGTTATCAAGACTATATCTATGGATGTTGTAATTTCCATAATTGCTCTCATCAGCAAGTAGTTCTGCATAAGAGAGCAATGCCCCCAGTGCACCAGGTGCAAACTCAAACCCAGAAACTAAATCTCGAACAGGTTCAATAGATCCTTTGACAAGCCTACTGAGATCTTGAACCAAATCCCTCATCTTAAATTCATTCTTTTTTCTCTCAGTTAACATGACACCACATTGAGTTAATGCATTATGTAAACCTTTGGTTTCACTGGTTTTTCCACTCTCTAGGGGAAGAAGGCATTCCTTGCAACCAAGAGCAACCAACGCCGATTCCAAATTTGTAAAGTGGCTATCATCGAGAAATTCAGCTAATCCAAGTACTCGTTTAGTAAGATCAATATATCCTAACCCCACTGTGCAACCATTTTCACGAAAGTTAGGTAGTAGCGCCACAACCACTGGGGTATCCTGCATCTCATTGTTAGCAAATAACACATCTTCAAAACTCCCAAGATTTCCAGGCGTTCCACTTTTCTCAAGTCTCCAACTTGAGCCACTACCCTCGTAAACCTCAAGAGTATGGTCTGTTCTTTCTAGCAGAAGATCACGGGCAATTGTTTCGAACATGTTTTTGCTAACGCTCACACTGGAAATACCATCGGATCCACTACCCAGTTGCCGCAAAACAGTGGTAGTACGAAAGTAGGTCTTCGCGATAAAAGTAGCATTTTCACCATGAGCAGTATAGTAGTCCTGAAACATTACATTACCTTCTTAAACTACGTAGCAGTGGATCAATAGAAAATCAACTAAGGAAGGAGAGACTTCACACCACAGAAAATAAAACCAAAAAGTATAGAGGGTAATGGAACCAAGGAAGGAAACAAACCCGACGATCAAACAGTCGAATAGCTCTTGGGTCCTGCAATATTGACCGATACAAACAAATTAGAATATGCATCTTCTAAGTTCTAACATCACCTCCACCATGATAAACTTATCATCTGACATAATATTCTTTCGCTTCGATCAATATTGGCATCCTGTTTCTACTTTCAGTAATAATACTCATCTGTTTCCATTTCTTTCAATTTCATAACTTATAACGCAAATGGAAGGGACCGTAAGTTCATTACCATACCTAGCCAAGTTCTTCATATAAAGTACCAATCAATAACATACAGCTGGATTTTCAGTATAACTTCACAAACCCATAAGAGCCTGAAATAGAATACTTACATCGGATAGGGTTTTGAAGAAAGACAGAAACCCTTGAGATTGCTTGGCATCTACAGTAACAACAAAAATTAGGGTTTGTGAATTTAGAGATATAAAAGCAAAGAACACATAAGAGAAATGAAATGAAGAAGATAAATAAAGCTAGGGTTTTTTGCGGCAGTGTAGTTTAAATACCTAATTTAAGCTCCGGAAGCTTGCTTTGATCATCAAAATTGGCATCCATGGCCGATTTACTGTTAGGGTTTGGTTGTGAGAGACAGACTGTTGGAGTGTACGAAAGTCGAAAGTAGTGGTGGGTGGGTTTATTTAGAGTGAAGTGAAATTGTGGCGCCGAATTGGGTTCGAGATTGGCGGGAAAGAGAGTGTAGGGCTTTTTTGGGGGCGCGTGGAATCCACCCTGTGAATGATGGCAAGAGCGCGTGGTGGAGGTTTGGATATTAGGTGGGCTAGCCTAAGAGGAGGATAGCTCGATCTGAATTGGGCCTCGTCGTCTCTTGGATTATTGGATAGGAGGGGGTACCTTGAGAGCATTTGCACCGGCGAGCAGCCGGGCAGATCGTGATCGAGCAGGTGGTGGGACACCGACGGTTTGCTCGAGCAAATCGGTTTTCCTCCTCGCACCGATAAGATGGTGCTCGCCCAGTCAACGGTGAGCTGGTGCTCGTCCAAACGCTCGAGCGTTTCTTGCTCTGGCGTCTACTCGACCGCCTAGCGGATCCCACGCCACGTGGATGACGTCAGGCGCGTTGAGTTTTTTTTTATAGCTGGCGCGTGTGTTACACGCGCCGGTAAAAAGTTATAAAAAAATAACCAACCAATCAGGGTAAGCCACGTGGCTTACCAAGCTGTAGAATCAGAAACCAACGGCTAACGAATCCAGGCCATCCATTTTGAAAGTGAAGCCTCATCCAATGGTCTGAATTTGAACCCAATGGCTACTGTATGGTACTGTGGCAGCAGACTGTCACCAACGGGAATTAAATCCAAAAAATACCTAAAAAATTCCCAAAAAATCTCAAACTCTCCCAAATACTTGCCTATAAATACTACTTCAATTTTTGCTCAACCCACACCAATTTGTGCACAACAAATTACACTTCTCCTTCCATCTCTTCTCTCATTTCGTTAAGCTTTTTTTCCTAAACAATGGGCACACATTGGCTTCCTTCCGAAGATTTACAAATGTGTATTTCTTTTGTGCGTCATAGCGTTGATGAATACGACGGCAACAAACAAGAGAGAGAGAAATTGTGGGAGACAATTCATGTGGATTATGTGAAAAATTGGGAGCCAACACAAGGTGATCCTCCGAAAGAGCCGAGGACCCGAATCGCGCTTTCGTCTCACTACAACAAATTCAAGCTACTCTTGCAAAAATAGGGCGTATGTTTGTACGCGGCACGACAACGTATAGCTAGCGGCACTTCGCTAATGGATGAAGTAAGTTTATTTATTCGTAGCATAATGATGAATTATATTATAATTTAAATTATGTAGCATACATTATATAAATTTGTATGCGTAGCAAATTTAATGTATAAAAATTTAAATAATGTATACAATTTATATATACAATTTATATAGTTGGGGACAAACTATAAATATTTGTAGCATATTTGATATGATTTTGTTGTAGCATAATGATCTAAATAAATTATGTAGCATATATTATTAATTTTGTAGCATAATTTATATATGTACTTTGAATTAAATATGTAGCATGGTGAAATAGCTAATATAATTATTTTATTAGGTCAAGCAAGCTCAATCATGTTACTATAAGGATAAGAAGAAAGTGTTTACACACTTTGAATGTTGGGAAGTGGTTAAGAATCATCCTTCTTTCATTTCGGTGCTACCAAGTACTCCATCTCCATATGCAAGTAGTGACCAACCTACTCTTTCCGTCGCTGAATCATCTCCAACCATTAATTTGGATGACGAAGAAGTGAATGAGACACCTCAAAGCCACGTGCCCGCTCCCGCTCCCTCTAGTCCGCCTAGACCAATGGGAACGAAGGCGGCAAAGGAAGAGAGGCGACAAAAGAAACAATATAAGACTCCTATTGAGCAACGAGTTGAGGTTTTGCATACCATTGCTAGTGACCAAGCATTGTGGCAATCCAAGAGGATGGCGCATAATGAGAGTGAGCTTAATTATTACGCGGAGTACATAGAAATTCAATGGCGAAATGAAGCAAGGGCGGATGAAGAGTTACGATTGAAGAAACTTGCGGAGGAAACGAGGATCATGACAATGGATTTGGAGGCAATGACCCCAATCTCAAAAAGATATTTTACAAAGAGGAAATTAGTCATCCTTAATGAAGGAGAACCTAGTCAAGATCAACATACCGATGAAACATACTCTGATTGTTATCACCCAAGTCGCGTGCTCTTTCCATAGAAGTTATAGTATTGTACTAAGAATAAATCTGGGCTTGGCTCGTCATTTTGTGTAATTTAAATTTTATGTAATTTAAATTTTTAAGAAATAAAGATGCAATTTATTTATTAAGATGAAATTAAAATACACTTGAAATAAAATGAAAATTAAACACACATACAGAAATTAAACACAGCTTAAATATTTAGAGTATCTCGCCGGTTTCCAACCTCCAATTTTGCTTCACCAAGTCCTTTTGAAGCTCTCTATGGATGTAACCAGATTCAAGATCGGCAACACGGTCATGAAACCTATGTATATTTGCTCAATCTCTACTAATTGGCTCAAAAGGAATTCGATTCCCTTGTTCATCCACTGGCCCATCATAAACCCGGAAAGCCCTCGATGGATTTTGCACGTCTTCTTCTTCCTCATTCTCATCCTCATCCTCCACGTACTCTTCTTCAACAATCATGTTATGTAATATGATGCAAGCTAACATGATGGTAGTCATTACCGATTTACGGTGCAATATACAACTATGACGAATAATTGCCCATCGAGATTGTAAGATGCCAAAGGCCCTCTCCACATCTTTCCGGTATGCCTCTTGTTTCTTTGAGAAAATCTTACCGGAAATCTGGTTCAATTATTTTGTTGACGACGCTATCTCGCAGTGACACGTGTCACATCGGAATTGGTCGAAAATCTTACCGGATATCTAGTCCAATTATTTTACCGACAATGACACATGGCGGTGACACATGTCAAATTTTAATTAGTCGGAAATATTTTCGGAAATCTTGTATAATTATTACCGATCAAGACACGTGTCACATTATTATTGGTGGTAAATCTATCCGGTAATTCATTTTTAAACATTTCACTACATGACAAAGCTGATTTGCTTGAAGCAAATAGTGAATGGGTGTGTGCAAAACTTGATTTGCTTGAGCAAATCTTGGATACATTTTGCTTGAAGCAAGATTTGCCCTTGCTCTGCTTCTTGCTCTGATCATGGGTGCGGATGCTCTAATAGAAGACTAATCGGGGCCGACTAAACTCATCCGATTTTTTTGTTTGTTTAAGAGATTACATTTCGCGGCTCATACTCATATGAGCTAACCCACTTTCTCCACATGCGATAAATACGAAGAAAATCATTTGTTCATAACTCGGAGGGACTTTACACATGCCTAACACTATTGGAATTCGTCAGTTAGACGATGAAATGAATTTACTGTCTAAGGGTCAATTTTTGTCATATAAATTCTTAGGCTGCGAATTTTTTCCGTTTAAGGTCTGTCATATAAATCTATTTAAAGTATACTCATTGTATGGCATGTTAGACAACGAAAGCAGGTGAACTATAAAGACAAAAATTGTCGTTGCTTTGGAGTACTTAGCCGACGAAGCCTCCTAAATTAGTTGTCTGGTTTTTAACCTTAAGACAATATAAAAGCAAGATTCGTCATCTGCGTTTTGACATCAAGATGATGAATTTCCAAGGTGAACATCATCTAGTTTGTACCATTAAGACGATGAAATTAGATAATTTGGTGATACGGTGTGTAACATTTAGACAACGAAATTAATTCCTTCATTACATTTTTTAATTTGTTTAAAAAAATATAAATACAAAATTCAATATAAATAAATAATTATTAAAAATATTTAAATTGTCTGTAAAAGTTAAACATCAAAAAATAAACTAAAAACTAATAAAGCGCCGAGACATCGATATCAAAATTTGGAGTATTGTCGAGCCCGCTTATGTTGCCTCCATCATCGTCATGGTCTCCTGAATACTAGGATGGGACATTTGGACGGCGACAAGCATATTGTAGGCCCATCTGCTGGATCATGGGCTCCAAGGCTTCGAACTGCTCTTGGTTCTTTCATTCATGCTCTTGGTATATCGACTCAGCATCTGACCTAACGCCTCTTGTGTCACCTCATAGGCGATCCTCGCAACATTCTTGGCAACTTCAAGTGCACTCGAAGGAGGGTATGACAAAACTGACGACGATGACTGAGTCAAATCTCATACACCTTCCCATCGAAGAAATAAAAATCACCAACCATTCAACCCAATTCTCATAATCTCATAATCTCATCCTAAAATCTCAAAATATGGCTAAGACCTTCTAACTTAACCAAAACAAAAGGAACAAACATATTCATATCCAGTGTTCGAAAAGTCAGAAAAGTCGGCCGACTAGTCAGTGATTTTTAGAATCATAACTGATTTTGGCAAGTCAACGCCAAAAAGTCGGTCATAGTCGGGTTGACCCGACTAATTGGTCAATTTTTTTTAAAAAAATCTTTATACATGCATAAATTTAATATAAAAAAGTGCATAAGCCAAAAAAAATAGAGAAAGCATTATATAGGCACACACGTACTTCATTTATTTGATTTATGTGTATGGATATTTTTTTCTTGTTTAATTTTACATAACTACTTCTAATTTCGTTCTTTTATTTGTATGGATATTATTAATTTAATTAAAAAATAGCGAATCCGATTTATCTGACTAATCTCCGACTAGTCGCCGACTAATGATTTTATCTCTCGACTGACCCAACTTTGTTTAACGACTTTTAGAACATTGTCCATATTTATCACCAACACTTTCAATCACAGCATATTATACATGGCTCAAATAATCCAACATTTTTCTCAATTAATCAAACTATAAAAAAATACAACAAACTAAACCAACATTTTTCTCAAATTATCAAATACCATAATTGAAACCTATTCTCATAATCTCATTAAAACTCAATCTCACAATCTCAAATAATCCAAAATCTTCCTCAACAACCTAATCTTATAATCGAAAACAAAAACAAAAAACTAATCGGCGTGAAAAATACCATACCTAATGGTGGTGGCGTTTGGGAGTGGCATGGTGGCATCAGAGAGAGAGCGAGATCGACATTCAGGGTGGCGTCGGCGTCAGAGAGAGAGTGTGTGTGGTGTGTCGAAAAGGGGAGAGAGAGAGTGGTGTGGTGGCATTCAGGGTGGTGTCGGCGTCGACGTTCGAGAGAGATAGAGAGTGGTGTTAGGTCCATATTTATGTGTTAATTGTGTCCCTAACTTCATGCTCATCGTTTGTCTTCTATGAATAAAGCATATATCATTTTTATAACGTTTCATGTTTATGTTAGGAAATTGGGAGTTGACACGGAAACGCTCTTAAAGATGGTAATTAATCATTTTTTTGAAGAAGTCAAGCACATTTCCGAAGTCACAAGTGAATTTGGAGCGACTTTGAAAAAAAGACAAAAAGTAGTCGCTAGAAGTTATCGAAAGATGCTGAAAAATTGCCGGATTTTTCTATGGCCAGCCGGATCACTAAGTAAGGCCAAATCACTTTGCACTACAACAAAAAATCTACTTAGCTACGGGAAAATACCTTGGAAAACGAAAAAAGTGCCATAGCAAAAAAAATTTGCTACGGCAAAATGATCTTTCACTACGGCAATTTTTCCGTCGCTTTATGTGGCGACGCAATTGCTATTAACTACCCTCATTTTTTTGGAGAAGTCAAGCACATTTCCGAAGTCACAAGTGAATTTGGAGCGACTTTGAAAAAAAAGACAAAAAGTAGTCGCTAGAAGTTATCGAAAGATGCTGAAAATTTGCCGAATTTTTCTATGGCCAGCCAGATCACTAAGTAAGGCCAAATCACTTTGCACTACAACAAAAAATCTACTTAGCTACGGGAAAATACCTTGGAAAAAGAAAAAAGTGCCATAGCAAAAAAATTTTGCTACGGCCAAATGATCTTTCACTACGGCAATTTTTCCGTCGCTTTATGTGGCGACGCAATTGCTATTAACTACCCTCCATGTCGTGGAAAAAGTCTTTTTCTATGACAATTTTGTGCCATATTGTTAGGGTTCATATTCGCTACAGCAATTTACTATGCCGTAGTATACTACCTTTGCACCGGCAAAATTCGTCGTCGCTGTAGCCATTTCTACGGCTAGAATGACCATTTACTACGGCAAGAATGCCGTGGCAAAAATAATGAATATAAACAACAACAACAAAATTGGTATGCAAATATGCATGCCTAAATCAATTCCTCCTTGTGTTGTGAGCAAGAAATACAATACTTTCACCTCATGACATGCGAACAAATATTCATTAAGCCTCAATGATCCCTTGAGAACCATATTCATTATCAACTACATTAAAATAGTGAACCAAATCAGTAGTGTGAAAAATTAAAATAGGTGTCACTCCAAGCAGAAATAGACATGGAGATGGCATCTCAAGCCTCAACTAAGCTAATGGCAGCAACAATATTACTTAAACTTATGAACTGTGATGCCATTGGAGATTTTCCAAACAGCAATGTGGGGCTTGACTTCTCTAGGCAAATTTATCTGGAGCTGTGATAGGCGAATAAACAGCTATGCAAAAATATCATATTCTCAACTTAGATATATCAATGTAGTATGATAAATAAGGGTTATCGAACACGAAGAATTGGTGAAACTAAATCCTAACGCGAAACTAAAATGCTGATAGACTCGACTACACTATACTAAGACACTATGAACCTACTCTAGACAGACTTAAACAATACAAAAATTTAATACAATAAACTAGACATAGTGGCGGACTACCACGTAAAATTTTAATAGATTCGGAGTTGATTTGCTATGCTAACAAAAATAAACAAAACAGAGTAATGCAAAAAATCAATAAACAAAAGAGTTAAGAGGAATGTTCTCCACCACTGTCACTCCATCTAGACAATATATTATCAACCTAACAATGCTATGCCAATGGATGAAATTTCTCAGAAAGATTCAATTACGCTTAGAACACAACCTATTACCTAATCCTTATGATTACACATGTGAAGGTTCGCTTATCACCGGTGACTATCTCTCAAAGAACCCAAAAGCCACGGACTCGGATTTACTAAGAGAGAAACATTATGATCTAGAAAAGATGTGAGAATCTACAAATCTTCACAAGTACACTAAGGGCGTGTCTTGCTAGACTTAGGGTTTCTTATAACTGAAAAGCTCGATTTCTACTCAAGAGAAATTGAGGAAGATCAAATACAATCAACATGCATCAATTCTCATAGATTTAGATCCTAAACACGCATACTAAGAATGCACTCAAAGCATACAAGATAGAAATCATTAATATAAAATTAAGAAAGAAACCTCATCCAAGAACATAACAAAATTAGGTCGAAGTATATATATTATCTAAACTTCATGTACAGGGCTTCAAAATAGCCCATTAACAAAGTAATTAGCACCTCATAGACAAGGAAGCCAAACTACAAGAATTCATAAAATAAAACAATAAAAGATAGAGAAGAAAAGAATCCAGTGTCGTTTCCCTCATCGTCTCTAACTCTCCCCTCGTCCAGCTCTCAATATATATATAGCTAGAGCAGTAAACCTAGCTAGCTAGCACAAATATTGTATCACGTGCATGCATCAAGAATCCATCATGGATTAGAATTCCAACTCCAACTCACTTTCCAAAGTCCAAGTCCAAACTATCTCTTATTTAATCACCTCGCCAAGGACCAAGTCTGCCTCCACTAACTAAATAAATGTTAATTAGCTAGAGCTAATTAACCAAACAAACATCACGTGCACACCATCATCTAGCCCACTTCTTTCTTGCCAAATATATAAATAGCAATTCCCATGTGCCAAGCTATCCAAATTGCAAATGGACTTCTCATTCTTCTCCTCACCAAGCCTCCTCTCGCCAAGCAAGCAATATATATTAACGTCTCTCGCCAAGAATTCCATAATATATTATTTAATCTCATTTTCTTCACTAATTTTCAAAATATCTAAAAACAAATAAATATAATTAATTCACTTGATTGATAACAATAAACTAAACATAGAAAACAAATTAAATACCAAATAGACGCATAAATATGTGACTATCAAGCTGCTCTGACTGGTAAGCACTGAGGAAGAATTTGATAAATGAGCACGAGCTCTGAGTATCATGGGAAGCATTTCATTCTCTGGAAAAGAACACAAGGGATGAGTAAATGTGTACAAGTTAAAGTTTCATCTCGGTATCTAAAAGCAACATAATAAAGCATGAACCAGTATATAAATTCAACTACATTTCAGTGACAACTCCTACATATGGTTCAATGCCTGCACATGAGGTCATAACTTAGTCTTAAATAAACTGCACATTTAGATCTAATTCGATTTGATTCAATGTCAATAGCTTAATCACAAATGCATATCAAATTTAAATTAAATGCACCTTGAATTCGAAGGACAACGAACGCGTAGAAGTTACCTTTTGCTAGCGGTGAATTTATGAGATTATTGTAATGCCCAACCTCTGCCTGATTGATTTGCCCGGTTCCATCTGATACACATACAAGGCTCATGGTTAAATTTTAAATCTTGTATCTGTTATTACAAGCTTCTTTCATTTTTTATCAAATTTATAATGCTAGATAAACAAGAAATTAAACTAGTGGGAAAATCTGAGAACAAGATATTGAAAGCCATTAAGCATCCAATCTCATATCCATTATAAGTTGCACATCACCCTGCTTGCAAAATCTAGGTTAAAACTTCAAACTGAATCTAATCAACAATGTACTTACTGCTCTCAACTAACTAAAAATAAGACAAGATTCGCTTGAGTAGACTACTTTCAGTAATAACTTTGAATTACATAAACTCAGAGGTATACGACTACATACTAAAAGCACTAGTTGAATTCTCTTATGGAGAAATATCCTCAACTTCTTATAGTTAAATAATGTTTTCTTAATTATTTTACTATGATGAAATTGGTGGACATGACTTAAGGGGTTGAACTTATTGGACCAATTAGACCTTGAGAAGAAATAACATATTGTATCTCTAAAGGATCTATAACATAGCCTAGTCATAGATAAGGAAGCATATCATACACAGACTCGAATCAGTAAACTTAATCAGTCAATTAAAACAGTGATAGAAGCATAGAACTCAATAAATTTCACCTCAGATCTTTGTTGGTGGTGACGTAGTGAATCACCATGTGCTTCTCATCATACGATGGTCATTCTTTCAGCTCAACCTTACATAACAACAACCCATTCTCATGCATCAACTTCTTTAAGTCCTCTGCTCGTCTCTCTTGTTTAACTCCTATATTGTGGAGCTAGTAAGCATTTACATTTATACATAAACTACAAGCGGATTAGTTCAAGATCATGGACTAATACTAAGATAACTTTTAGAACTTTGGAACAAACATAAGAACTAACCAAAAAGAAATACAAGTTGCAGGATATCTATTGGTTAAACTCCCAAACCAAAATGACCATTTCGAGAAAATGTGCAAATGGTATAAGGTGTTTGAAGAACTGGAATACAATACTAATATAAGGTACAAGCACTAACAAGTCAATACAAAAACTAAACTTATTATTATAGGTAAGTTAATACTAAAAGCAATGTCCGAAATAATAGTCTGTCTATATTGAAGCATCATAACAAACATCAAAAATTGTGAAACAACAACATATTAAAGAATGAAGTATTGCACGTACCCATGAAACCAGAAGGGTAGGTCTTATCAGTCCTAACTTTGCCAATACCCAATCAAAAATCAATACCCAATCAAACACAAAAAGAAGAAGCTTTGAAACATCGAACCAACACACCACAACCAAATAAGAGAGCTAAACATTTATAAACAATAATCACAGACAACGAATAGATTAAAGAGAAAGTTACAAGAGAAAAAAGAGACACATCTAGACCTGACTTAGACGAGAAGCGACTGTACTTCAACCATTAAACCTAAGAATAACTCTAGTTAGTTAATATGGAACTTAATTCGTATGATAAATGCGAGGTAATAAACTTTGTCATCTTTAATCGACTGTCATTAGCTTCACACATTTCTTTTAACGAGAAAGTTTATTAATGTAATACTAGAAACTAACCTTTGAATGTATCAAGAAAACTATGTTCAAATAATTAAAAATAACAAAGAAACGTAGACACAGTACCTGGAAATCTGAAAGTTTCTCTTTAGAAAGCGGAGTTGTCAAAGTCGAGATAAGCAATACATTATTTAGTTATTGAAATTTTTGGATGCAAGCGAGGGCCCTGTTCTTTCCGACATCCTCCTCAGAGAAAAAAAAATTGCCTAAAAGGTCCCACAACTTCACAACACATTTTTCATGCAAGGTCACAGACTTGACACCAGCAAGTACAAAGTTCTTTGTTGCAATCAAGAGAAATAATATTATTAACATATATAAACATGCATGCAAAACAACCAAAGCAACCAATGCCATTCTAAACCCCATCTCATTGAACATAATCAACATCTTTACAATTCAATTTCAAAGATACAGTCTATTCACATACCAATTTCGGCACCAAGACCCTGCATCCTAGAGACGAGAATGTTGAAGGCAAAGAGCCGCCTCATCGTCTCACGACCATACATAGCCAGTTGCCTGCTATGCAAATCCTCATCAATATCACCTGAATTCCCATTACTGAATCCCATGATCGCCGGCTTGCGGCTACTGCTACTACCATTACTGTTCTCGCAGTCAGTGGTGGTAATCACAGTGTGAAAGGACCCAACCCCGATTTAGTTTCATAAACCGGAATCAAACCCCTTCTGAAAACACGAACCAACAAAAACTATTAAAATTTCGGCAGAGTAACGCTACTAACGCGGAATTGCCATTAACCTGCACCCAGAAAATACACTTCATCCTATGCCACAAAAGTCAAACCGTGGGCACCAATCCCATCCGGATTTCTCAATATCATAACAATAACAATAAACAGTAAACATAACTGTACTTTATAGGAAATCTGGGAAAAACCACATAAAACATGTATCAGTAACGTATCAGAGTGACATCTAGTGTATATATACAAAAGTATACAACAGTAGGCAAAACAAGAAACCTACTGGAAAAGAAAGGTAACTCGAACGACTAGCCTCCGACCGCAACATGAGACACCAGAATTCGAACTGCAAACTGGGCACGGAAACCGAAAAGCCCAGGGGAAAGGCAATAAAACGTTAGAGTGAGTGGACGAAAATAAACATATGTCTTTCACCAATTTCATATACAATAAACAATGTAAAACAATGCGAGTTCGGAAAATATATATGGAGGTGCCAGACGAATCTCTCAAGCCCGACGGTGATAGGCTAGAGGAATCTCTCAACCCCAGTGGCATAATAGGGGAATCTTTCAACCCTGCCCAGAGGAATCTCTCAACTCTGGTCCAGAGAAATCTCTCAACTTTGGTCAGACTACCGGTGATCAGCCGAGTAGCCGAAGCATCGATGCAAGTAATGCCATCACCATAAAAATATAAAATAATACCTCCAAAAAAGTAATAAATAATCTCAACATCATATATAAATAAATACGGAAAATCACAAAAAATCACGAACTCGCAACGACAGTGAAAATAGAAAAGTCAACTCATAGGTGAGCAAAGCGCGCACTCGCGCTAATCACGTGGTCCGGCGGAAGATCCCTCGCCCGAAGCACGATCTCGATCCCCTGAATAATCATAAAATATATCTGATCAAAATCACAATTCACAACACTGTACCACACCTCGGAAACCAACCGTTCCCGGAAATATATAACACAGTACAAAATAATCGACGAAATTCTCGAAATCTCCACTCAAACCCTCGACTGAAAATCCGGTACCCAAATCAACTCGAAAACCTCAAGGCGACGACCGAGGCGCTAATATGAGAAAAACGACATATAACTTGACACATTTCCAAAAAGTCAACGGTCGCCGGAGCTCCGTCGTTGACCGCCGCCGCCGTCAACCGGAGAAATTTTCCGACGGCCAAGCTCACCGAAGCTTCTCCTCAACGAGCCCAACACATCTCTAAACTGTGGCTAAGTCCAATTTTGGCCACACACGCCTGAAAACAGCTCGAAACCCACTGGGGTTCCACCACCGCCGGCGACGTTGTTCGCCGTCGATCCGCCGTCCACGGTGCACGGCAGCCTTCGAGACCTCTCCCAAAAGCTCCGCCATGGCCCCACGAACAGAATCCCCCAACTCCCCGGCCACCACCATGGCCGGAGCACCTCCGTCCACAAAACCCGATTCCGGTAAGATTTTCCCAAACTTCAACTCAACATTTCTCCCTCAATTCGACATCAATTCAAGCAAAACCAAGTTCTAAACTGCTTAGAATCACGAGGAGAACAATTTACCTTCCAAGATCGTGGTTTGAAACGGCCGAAATCGGCCAGTCCCCCGGAGGAAGTCAAACGGTCCGAAATTCACCACGGGTCAACGGTGGTCAACGCTCCAAACTCGGTCAACCCCGGTCAAACTTCCTAAACAGTGTTTTCGACAATTTTTCGACTATTTCCGACATTTATACTCGTGGCTCGGGACGATCGACGGTCCAAAACGGATAACCATCACGATTTGGATAAACTCGATATGAACGGATATACTCGACAAAATTTTGCAATTTCAAATATTCATATTATATTCTTCGGTCGTCGAAATAATAATCCGGAATTGCCCACGAACTCGAAATCACGAGTACAACAACTCTCGAGAAGAGACTCAACTCAAATTCTCGGCCGATAATTAAGTCGCGATCAAAACCGGCAAATCAATCAATTATCAGAAAACAGTGATTTTGCGGTAACTCGTGAATTAAGCCGTTTACTCTACTGATTCTGTTCCGGGTCGTCACACAGTGCCCTTAGAATCATCAGTACAAAGCTTCTTGATTGGAGATTTGCCGACAAAGTTTGGTTCCCCTTCTTCTTATACTATAACCTTGTGACGACCCGGAACAGAATTAACAGTGTGATCAGCTTACTACATGAGTTACTGCGTAATCGCAGATTTCCGACAGATAATTGAATCGCCAGATTTGATAATGACTAAATCATTGGCCGAGAATTGGAGCTGAGTCTCTTCTCGAGAGTCGTTGTACGTGTGATTTCGAGTTTGTGGGCGGTTCCGGATCGTTATTTGGACGACCGAGGAATAAATTATGAATATTTGAAGTTTTGTTGTAATCGGATTTAAATGGTGTTGTTCTTAACGACTAAATTATCGGACGAGAATTTGGTTTCAGCTTCTTTACAGAAGTTGTTGAGAATTTAATTTCGAGCCCGTGGGAACTTCCGGAGCATTATTCCGAGTTACGAAGATTAAGTTGTGAATATTTCCGATTGTTGATTATTTAGTCGGTTTAAATGTGTTGGTTTGAACAGTTGACTTTTTATCCGATTGGTCGATGTGTTTGACTTCGGGTGATAATTGAAGAACATGTCGAGTCGAGTTTGTTGTCGCGAGAATTATCGTAATCGGAATTACGACGAGAAAGTTACGGGTATTTGAAGTTTGCCGAAAAGTGAATTATGTGGTTTCCATTTTGGGAAGGCCTATAAATTGAAGGTTTCCTGTTTGGGAAGTCAACTTTCTATTTTAGTTTGGTTGACTGGGTTGACCATGGGTCATGGGTGACCTGTTTTGCCATATATTTTCCGTTCGGTTTTGTGATTTTTGGACCCTTTTCCAGCCACGATTGGCCGAGGTTCCTTCTTGAGAAATGTTGGGCTCGTGCTCCTCTTCGGATTGGTAGGTGGATCGTCCCGTGAGGTGGCAGGAGGAGGAAGTTATGGTTCGGCAAAGTTAGTGAAATTCCGGCGAGTTTTGCTCGATTCGGGTGGCGGCGTGGAGGCCGAGATGGTGGCTCCTCTTTGAGGGCTTTTGTTAGCCTCGAGCCAAGGAAGTTTTTCCAAGTGGTCTTGAGGGTTGCCGTGGCCGGAAGAGAGAGATCCGTCGAATTGAAATTCCGGTAAGGGTTTGGAACTTTGGGTTGATTTTTGGAGGTTTTCCGGTCAAAATTGGCCTTAACTTATAACTGGAAAGTTGTTGGAATCGTCGAGATCTTCAAAACCATGTATTCCATGTATTTTTCAGGTATGGATTTTCCGGCGACGGGGCAGCCGGCGGCGGCGGCGATTTTTTGCCCGGCGTAGTTTTCGACGAGTTATATGTCATTTCACTCGAAATCACGCCCCGATCGCAGTGGGGAGGTTCGTTTTTCGAATTGTGCATCCGAACTTATAGCGAGGTATTGAGGTGTGATTTCCGGATTTCCGACAGTGTGTCGTAATCGGATTACGTGTTTCCGAGAACGGTGGTTTCTCGTGATTTATTTTGAATTGTCGAGTTATGACTTTGAGTAATGGACTTTGTGAATATTCAGGGGTTCGTGATCATTCATTTGGTGAGGGATTTTCCGCCGGATCACGGGTTAACGCGAACTGCGTTACGCTAGTCTGTGAGTGGACATTTCTTTTCACGGATTGTTTGCGAGTCTTTATACATGTTTTATGAACTTGAGCATGCATATGAGATTTCGGTTTACATGAGCATGTGTTTTACGATTATACATATATGGATATACGTATACGAGTATACATACACTTATATGTTGTTTCATGCATTTGCATTGAACTATTTATGATTTGGTTTACACAGAGTACAGTCGTTATATATGTTGTTGTATCGATACACCCGTATCCCGGCTGATCCCCGAGAATGTGTACTGGGGGAGGCTGTGACTCCTGACCCGTGACCTTTACTGGGGGGAGGCAGGCCTCTGACCTGAGGCCTTTCTGGCTAGAATTGCGTGGAAGTCTGGGACTCCGTGATTCTGACTGTACTAGCACGGATGTGTCCACGAGTGGCCCCTTGAGATTTTTATGCATGCTCTGTATGCGTGAGGAGTTAGAGTCTCCCTCGTGTACCATTTGATTATTTATACTTTCGACTCGCATATGTTTTTATAACATATATATATTATGTGGTGAAAGACATTTATTTTCGTCCACTCACTCTAATGGTTTTCATGTCTTTCCCCTGGGTTTTTCGGTTTCCGTGCCCAGTTTGCAGTTCGGACTCTGGTGTCGCACGTCGTAGTCGGAGGCATAGTGCTCGAGCTACATTGTTTCTTCCAGTAGGTTTATTGTTCTACCTACTGTGGTATACTTATATGATTATACATTAGAGGTCGCTCTGAGTATTCTGTTGTATATATTATACGATTTTACTCCGGATTTCAGTAAAGTACAGATATATTTATTATTTTACATTACTGTTGATATATTGAGAAATCCGGATGGGATGGGTGCCCACGGTTTGATTTTTGTGGCATAGGATGAAGTGTATTTTCCGCGTGCAGGTAATGGTAATTCCACGTTAGTAACGAAACTCTTGCCAAAATTTCTACGGTTTTTGTTGGTTCGTGTTTTCGAAAGGGTTTGATTCCGGTTTGGAGAGCTAAATTGGGGTTGGGTCCTTTCAAACCTCTCTGCCCACTTGTCTCTTTCTAGGAAGCATATAGAGTGATGAACTGCCAAACCACAACTCCATTTATCAGTCACAAAGTTGCAAACCCTAACACAATTTACTGTCAAAAACAAACACAAAACTACACAATCCTATCTCACAAACACAGAGCCACAAGATCGCTTCAAATTTCTTCTATTGCATGCATAGCTTTCGTTTCTCTTAACAAAACATATCATAATAAGTAATCTCGTTAAAATAATATTGAAATCTAAATGAAACAAGCATAGCTTTGATCTAAAACCTAACACGGTCGCAAAACATTCTAGAGAGATCATAAATATTCTAAAGAGGCGAAGAAAGTAGAAATGAAAATCAAACGAACAAGGCAAGGAAGATGTACCATGAAGAACTTGCAGAAGAGAGAACCAAAGGATATAATGATGGAGGTGGCGTTGCGTTTTAGGTTTTGCTAGGGTTTGATGAGCTACTTGGAGATGCAATGAGGCTCCTCAGGTCGTGGTTCATCTCTCCTTCTTAAACCTGCATGAAACTACAACACACAACAAAATCAATACATACAATTCCGTACATCTATAGATAACCCATAAAAAATGAGCAGATCTAGAGCTTGGAGGGACTAGACTCACAAAATTACAAAGTCAATTGGAAACAGCCGAGTTCGCGAGCCAAGACGAGCTCGTGACAAGAGGCAAAATTTGAGGCCGAGCGAGTGATAGTGAAGGCCGTGTAGGAGCAACGATGCGATGAGCATAGGCTCATGATTGGAGAGAGATGGGTGATTAATCAAGCTGTGAGGATACGGGAGAGAGGGGCTAGAGAGAGAGTCTGAAGTCAAGAGAGATTGATTAGATATTGATATGAGAAAAGTGGTGATGATTTAGGGTTATTACTTAAAATTTTGCGATGGTAACTAAATTGCCATAGCAAATGCTGAAAATAGTTTCCACGACAGGCAATTGTCATTGCAATAGGTGTTTTGCATTCACAACGGCTTATTTTCCATCGTTATTGGTAACATTTGCAACAACATCTTATGTCGTAGTAAAAAATCGAAGCAAACTGCATTTTTTGTTGTAGTGTTGTGCTAGACCCTAGCGAAGCCCTAACCACCTAGATACAAACCCTAGCTGATTTGATTAGGGCGCCACACATTTGAAATTTGGAAGTATTAGGCAAGGTTTGGACTTTAGCCTAGAAGCCAATAATAGTGGATGTTACTTTGTAGTCCTTAGATCAAACTTTATGGCCACAATAGCTAGCATTTTATGCTTGATTATTAATGTCTTTCTCTCTGCATTTTGCTTTGTTATGAGCTTAGTAAATATGTTTCTAACTTATTTTATGTTTTTAGGTAGAAAATAAAGGTGGAACAATAAATGAGGCGTTTTGGGGCTAAAAGTGTGCTAAGGAGGAGGTTCCTAATTCCGGAAAAGAAATAATGAAGACATTTCTCATGCACGGTCTAGGAAAGCATGTTCTTGCCGAATTCATGGAGGATACTTGGGCCAAAATTGTGGAGACCATTCCAAGATGATATGGATATGATTTAAATCCCAAAATGCGTGCAATTATATGGTATTTTCTGCTAAGGAAGAATTGGAGAGAAAGAAGCCCAAAAGAAGAAGATGGACCGAAAGTTAGAAATCCAGAAATCTGTCGATGCAGATCAGCCCAATTCAACAGGCCACCAAAATCAATTGAAAACGAATTTGGACACATGTGATGCATGCTTAGAAAGATATGGAAGTCTAGTTTCTAACCCCACTGAAATCATGCCGTTACAATGTGTAGATATTCAGAAATCCTGGATTTAGTGGGTACAGGTCATTCTGCCTAACAACCAACTTAAAATGGGCGCTGAAAGCGTGTCAGAAGGAATTATGGCACAAATCATGCATAGCTGGAAAGCCCTGGAAGTCTATTTTCTAGTGCCGAAATAATTACGCTGTTTGAAGTTGTAAAACGTCCGAAACGTAGATTTTAATACAGAAGGGTCAGATTTGACAGCTTTCAGAAGGTGGGAAGTTTCCTAATCTTGTTCTATATAAAGGGAAGCTCGACTCTTTCAAAAGGGATCTCTCAATTTACTAGCAAAAGCTCTGCCAAAACACTTTCCCTCTCCTCCCAAAGCCGAAGGTCTACAAGGATCCGCCTCCTCCATCGTCACAAATCGTTTCCATCACCGACGCAACTCGAAGGCAAATTCCTTGAGGGCTCTGTGCATCCATCTTCATTGAAGGGTCGTCGCATAATTCTTGTAGAGGGCAAATTCCTTTACAAAAAGTGTAACATGATTCCTTCTACTATTTCCTTGTATTTATCTTCGGTTTTTGATGGATTGGATGATTGTATTTTGGTTAAACACTCTTCGATTATGTTGTGTAATCTAACCTTGTGTTTATTTCTTTTAACAAAGCATGTGTGCTTAATGCATCAACTAAGTCGAAGGCAAATTCCTTGTCAAGTTGATAGATATGTCATAGGGCAAATTCCCGAAGCATGAAAACGAATCACATGTGAGCTAAAAACTTAGATACTTTTAGGTTGCATATAATATGACTTAGTGTAAAGAGTTGAGTGAAAAATTGAGATGATCACATGTAAATAGTAGATTTAGGTTCTATCTTGTAGGAAAATTAGTAAAAACAAACCTTGCACCCCCATAAACTAAACCTAGCATAGTTATGCATCCACCCTCAATCCCCGGTTAAGAACGATCCCTACTTATCAATGCTACATCAAAAAAGAAGGGTTTTAATTGTATTCGTGTTTGATTAAGTGTTTAATTAAATGCTTGAAAAGATGTGAATCAATTTTGGCGCCGTTGCCGGGGATTGTAAAGAATTGTGTGATTATGCTTGTAAATACGTTTATAGTTTCTGTTTTTCGGAACTGTGCACTTCCCGGTTTTGTGTAAATTATTTGACATAGCTATAAGACTCATAAAAATCTGAAATTTTGGACGAATGTTTGTTTATGTGTCTAGTTTGTGCCTGAAAAATTTCATCCCAGTCGACCGAGCCAATAATTCTAAAAAAATTCGACAAGCTTCTGTGTTCATGTTTGCCAGAATCTGGAATTGCATGTGTTCTTGTGAATATGTGAAATTGTACATTAAACCTACGAAATTTCTGTTCATATTTATACTAGCACTTGTTCATATTGTATCTTTTGCAGCCACGTAATGTTAAAGGAAGCTTGGATTTGCATTGAGTACATGAGCTTAGTTGATTAAGTCGCACTCATTGTTGAATAGATGGCGCCTCTTTTCCATGTTTATCTCCTTAACCTTAACCCCTCGTGATGTATGGATTTCACCACCATACACCATAACTTAAGTGAAGTTATGGACATGAGGTTGAGGGCGGAGTCTACATTGGACTTGAGGGAGTTGTACATTTTCGAAAGTTTGGTTGAATGTCGGACATGGTGTGTAGAAACGGGTTATGACTGGTGACAGGATTTGGATCTAAGAAAGACTTGCAACATTGGAGTATATACCAAAGACTCGGTTGGTGGATGAATACTTATCTTTGAGTAAGAAATTCTCAACACAATGGTGTCTAGAATGTGACGGTTTCTATGACAGGTTTTGGATCCGAGATATCAAATCGGTCCTACCTCTCGTGGTCTCTCTCGCTAACTGGCCATTTCGTTGAGTTTGCCCAAAGAAGATCAGGACTAAGTCTACTTGCCATAGTCGGTTAGCCTCGGGTTACTTTGTCGAAATTAGTCCTGCCTCTCGCGTTATCTCTATCCCCAACTGGCCATGTTTATCGATTGAACCAAGACCATTCGATTGAAAGTGTACACTTTATCGCGCGGGTCGCACGTCCTTTGAACGACCTAAAGATCAAGCAAATGTACTCTCTTCAAATCTAAAGCACAACTCAATGAACCATACATGTACATAACCAACGAAATACTTGTACATTGCCAACGAAATTGTAAAGGCTTAACCACCCTGCATTTGTAGCTTGCATAACCCTTTGGCGGCTTTGTGATGTGTGGATTTCATCACCACACACCCTAACCTAAGTGAAGTTAGGGGCATGAGGCCAAGAGAGTGGTCACGTTTGCATCATGGAATTAGCACGTAACTCTTGTGTTTTCTGCAGGTTCTAACGTTTTCTCTTATGCATTCACTCCATCTTTCACTTAGGACTCTTGCTTGATGCACTTTGAATGAAAGTTTGAATGAATTCTTGCATGAATTTCGTGGATTATGGTGTGCTTGCATCTTTTGAGTGCCAAATATGTATATGACGTTTTTGACTTAGTAAATGATACAACCAACCCCTGCAGAATACATGTACAAATGTACATAACTTGTTTTTAGTGACTTGCATTCATTTTAGGATGACCTAGAGCCTTTGCATTTCATCTAGTGTACAAAACCGTGGCAAGTGTATATAAACCAATAATCAAAACGTCATTTGTGAATATGTATGTAAATATGGTGTGTTTTGAATTCGTGTGACTTGTTTTTGTGTTTTGAGAAGCCCTTTTTGTGACTTCTAACATTTTGATCAAGTATCTTGCATTCCTTGTGTATTCTTTTGATGTCGTTGTGGAGGAAATTTTTGAAGAAGATCCAGCTGCTGAAGAGCTAGGAAGAAAGAAGAAAGTGGCGCCACTTTTGCCACTACCATCACCATCACACTCTTCCCCAATCAAAGGTATTGACTCTACCCCTTCAAGTCTAGTTAATACTAATGCTTCGTTTGCTCGTGCACCATTCCCACACAGGTTATCTAAATCAAAGAAAGATGATCAATACGAGGAAATTCTGGACATCTTTCGGAAGGTGCAAGTGAATCTGCCCTTGATCGAGTGCATTAAGCAAGTTCCTATCTACGCCAAGTTCTTGAAAGAGCTATGCACCCAAAGGAGGCAAACGAGAGTGAAGGAGGTTGTGAAGGTGAATGCAGCCGTTTCAGCGGTATTGCAACGTCGGCTACCCCCTAAATTGAAGGACCCTGGGAGCTTTAGTGTTCCTTGCGTGATTGGTGACACTAGATTCGAAGATGTCATGCTTGACTTGGGTGCATCCATCAACGTTATGCTCTACTATCTATATGCATCCATGGAGCTTGGTGAGCTTAAGCACGACAATGTCATCATTCAACTAGCCGACCGTTCTCACAAGAATCCAAAGGGATACGTTGAAGATGTTCCTGTGCAAGTCAACAACTTGATATTCCCTGCAGACTTTTACATTGTTGACATGGAGGAAAGTTCATTGAATACCACGCCACTTTTGCTTGGACGACCCTTCATGAGAACCGCAAGAACAAAGATAGATGTGTTTGAAGGTACATTCTCCATGGAAATTGATGGGGAGAGGATCGAGTTCAACATCCTTGACGCTATGAAGGTTCCTACTGCCACTGTCAACTCATGCATTTCGTTGGATTTAGTGGAAGATATGGCACAGCAGCACCTGGATACTATTAGAGAAGACGAGCTTGATACTGTACTTCAAGATGGAATTGGACTAACCTACAATAGGGATGAAGCACTAGTTGACGTTTTGATTGAAGTTCTGGAGCCCAGAATTAGAGAAATGGCATTGGCACTGAATGAAGCTGCCTTTGTGACGTCAAGACCTCCACCTATTCCATTGGTCTATGGCGAAAACAAGCTTGTTCCTTCCATCATTCAAGCACCAGAATTGGAACTCAAGGTGTTACCGGATCATTTGAAGTATGCTTACTTGGGTGACAACGAGACTTTACCGGTTATCATCTCTTCAACGTTGGAAGAGGAGCAAGAGGATAAGCTTGTTCGAATGCTTCAACAGTACAAGCCTGCCATTGGTTGGACCCTTGCGGACATCAAAGGTATCAACCCTGCAACTTGTGTTCATCGTATTTTACTTGAGGATGGCACCAAGCCATCTCGTGAGGCTCAAAGAAGACTCCATCCACCAGTGATGGAAGTTGTGAAGAAGGAAGTGATCAAACTCTTAGATTGTGGAGTTATCTATCCAATTTCAGACAGCCGTTGGGTCTCACCTGTGCAAGTTGTTCCTAAAAAGTCTGGAATCACTGTTGTGAAGAATGCGAAGAATGAGTTAGTGCCTCAACGAACTGTCACTGGACATAGAGTTTGCATCGATTATAGGAAGCTCAACGCCAGCACTCGAAAGGATCACTTTCCTTTGCCATTCATTGATCAGATGCTTGAAAGATTGGCTGGACATTCATACTACTGCTTCCTTGATGGATATTCGGGCTACAACCAGATTAGCATTGCTGAGGAAGATCAAGAGAAAACAACGTTCACATGCCCTTTTGGAACGTTTGCTTATCGACGCATACCATTTGGACTCTGTAACGCCCCAGGTATATTTCAACGTTGCATGCTCTCTATCTTTTCTGATTACATTGAGAAAATAATTGAAGTATTCATGGATGACTTTAGTGTTTTTGGAAGAGATTTCGATGCATGCTTGGAAAATTTAGAACTAATCTTGCAGAGATGCGTTGAAACGAACTTAGTGCTTAATTGGGAGAAGTGTCACTTCATGGTGACGCAAGGAATTGTTCTTGGACATATAGTGTCGAAAAAAGGGATTGAAGTTGATAAATCAAAAGTAGATCTTGTAAGGTACTTACCCTCTCCGACTTCGGTTAGAGAGATTCGTTCTTTTCTTGGACACGCAGGTTTCTATAGGAGATTCATCAAAGACTTTTCCCACATCTCACGTCCCTTGTGCAAGCTGCTTCAGAAGGACACTCCCTTTGTCTTTAATGAAGAATGTGGCATTGCATTTGAGAAGCTGAAGGAGTTGTTGACAAGTGCTCCCATTCTTTGTGCTCCGGATTGGTCTCAACCATTTGAACTCATGTGTGATGCATCAGATTACGCTGTTGGAGCTGTGTTGGGACAACGAAGAGACAAGAAGCCATACGCCATCTACTATGCTTCAAAGACACTTGATGATGCTCAAGCCAACTACACAACAACTGAGAAGTAGATGTTGGCACTCGTGTTTGCATTGGAAAAGTTTCGATCCTATCTACTTCAGAGTAAGGTTATAATTTACACTGATCATGCAGCTTTGAAGTATTTGATGCAGAAAAAGGATGCAAAGCCAAGGCTCATCCGTTGGATACTACTTCTACAAGAGTTTGATGTGGAAATCAAGGACAAAAAGGGAGTAGAAAATGTGGTAGCTGATCACCTTTCTAGGTTGATTGTTGAGAAGTCCAACGTTGAAATTGAAGAGACTTTTCCAGATGAGCAACTCTTCGGACTTCAGGTAAGTGTCTCTGAAACTCCATGGTATGCGGATATTGTTAACTACTTAGTTACCGGTGAGTTTCCACCATCTATGCATAAGGCTCAACGTGATAAGCTCAAGAGTAATGCTAAGTCTTTTCTTTGGGATGAACCTTACTTGTGGAAACAATGTGCAGACTTAGTAATAAGGAGGTGTGTTCCAGATAGTGAGTTTGCATCTATTCTTGTGTTCTGTCATAATGGTGCATGTGGAGGACACTTTGGTTCCCGAAAAACAGCCCTAAAGGTTTTAGATTGTGGTTTCTTCTGGCCTAACCTATTTCGTGATTCTAATGACTTTTGTGCTAAGTGTGATAGGTGCCAACGATCTGGGAACCTTGGACCTCGAGATCAAATGCCACAACATTATGTCCTTAATGTCGAAATTTTTGATGTCTGGGGCATTGATTTTATGGGACCTTTCCCTTCCTCTAATGGTTACATGTACATTTTACTCGCTGTTGATTATGTGTCGAAATGGGTGGAAGCAAAAGCCACCCGTACTAATGATTCGCGAGTTGTTGCAGATTTCCTCAAAACCAACATTTTCTCAAGATTTGGAATGCCGCGCGTTCTAATCAGCGATGGAGGGAGTCATTTTTGCAACAAGACAGTTGAGGCGTTGATGAGGAAGTATGGTGTCAATCACAGAGTTTCTACCCCCTATCATCCATAAACAAATGGCATGGCGGAAGTATCAAATCGAGAAATCAAGAAGATCTTAGAGCGCACTATCAAGCCAAACTGCAAGGACTGGAGCCAGTGTTTGGATGATGCTTTGTGGGCATATAGAACAGCATACAAGACTCCTATAGGCATGTCACCCTATCGACTTGTTTATGGGAAGTCTTGTCATCTTCCAGTGGAGTTAGAGCACAAAGCTTGGTGGGCGGTGAAGAAATTCAACATGGACAAGGACGAAGCTGGATTACATCGAAAATTGCAGCTATGTGAGTTAGAAGAAATCCGGAATGATGCGTTTGACAATGCTTGGATCTACAAGGAGAAAACAAAGATGTTTCATGACAAGGTGATCCGAAGGAAGGAGTTCGAGATTGGTCAACAAGTTCTCTTATTCAACTCTCGTCTCAAGCTTTTTCCGGGAAAGTTACGCTCAAGATGGATCGGCCCTTTCATTGTTATTGAAGTTTTCCCACATGGAGCTGTTTTAATCAAAAGTCCTATATTCGGCAATGAGTTCAAAGTGAATGGTCATCGTTTGAAGCCGTACTATGCATATTTCAAAGAAGAAGTCATTGACGAAACAAGGCTCAACGATCCACCTACTACCACCACATGAAGAATACATCACGTCTAGGCTGGAAGACGTTAAAAAACAAGCGCTTGTTGGGAGGCAACCCAATGGAGGAGTCTTCAACAGATTTGCATTCTCTTCCCTTATCTCTTTTAATTTTCGTTACTTTTACATTTTTAGATAGATTTTCGTAAGTCCTAGCTTCCATGCTTGAATTCTATGACTTTACTTTGGTACATTGAGGACAATGTAGAGTTTAAGTGTGGGAGAAGGGGTTTACAACTTTATTAAGTCATAAAATTGAAAATCGGGCGGACAATAGAACTTTCCGGCGGATGATGCCCTAAAAAAAACTTTTGAGTCATACTTAGTGTATTTTTGAGTCTTTTTGTTTAACTTAGTGTTTTAAAGAGTCTTAGGATGCCCTTAGTTAGTCAATGATGAAAATGAACAAAGAAAAGAACACATATGGCATTGGAAATCATTGATAATGAATTCATGTGCTAATTGAGACATCTTTGAGTGTTATGACATGTAGTAGTTATGGTTTGCAAAACTTGGTACAGAAATTCGCATGTTAGAATAAAGTTTTAAATCATATGTGCCTTAAAGTGAGATTTTGAGCCTAAACACTACTTGTTTGAGAGTGAATTCGTGCATTACATATGAGAGGTCTCAAAATCATTCATACACTCACTTGCCATAGATCTTAATGAACTAGAGAATGCTAGAACTTACTCATGTCGACTTGCAAAGCTTATAGTTGATACATACTCTGATTTTGGATGTGATTAATGGCGCTTAGGTATTCCACCACTTTGCCAAATTGCCATGTGTCCCATTTTGTGCGCACGAGTTACGACACCCCTAGATGAACCTATTTGAGCCTACATTAAGCCTTTCTTTTATTGCTATATGAATCTAAACACTTAAACTTAGTGTAGATTATCCATACCCTTGTTCTAAAGACTTGGTGGGATTTTTGAAGCCAAAACAAAGAAGATGGCGTGAGAATCATGTAAGGGAATGTATGTATGGGGATAGACTTGTTCAAACAGCTTGTTAAAGTAGAAATTGCCGAAAATAAAGAAAAGAAAAGAAAGATCAAAAGCTCTCCGGCAATAGGTTTTAAATGTACATTGTTTGAATTAATGTCCCCCATATTTGTGAGTTTGGAGTTTGTTTCGAAATGAAGGCCCAACAATGTAAAATTTGTCCTTTGTCATGTTCACAAAGCTCAAGGGAAAGTTTAGAATGAAGATAGGGCCCAACACGATGAAATCCGGCCCTTGTACTTCAAAGTTATGCATGGTGACGTTTTTTTTGGTAAAGATGGGAGCTTAAAATTGATCAAGTTCTGGTGCTTTGGCTAAGTCTTTAGAATGTTCTTAATCACCACATATCTAAATTTTGAATGCCTTAACCTCAGCCCCATTACAACCCTTAAAAGTCTTTTTTGATCCTTAAGATGAGTAGCCTTCAATCTGTGGAGTAAGTTGCATGAGTAAGCATATGGTTTTGGTTCATTTGAGCAAGTAATTCATTCCATTCATTGATTTAAACACTTTGAGTGAAACCTTTGCATGAGTGGAAATATGATGAGAGCATCCATGTGAGTTGATTTGAACTTCATTCGAAGCATGCACAGACTTAAACTCACAATTGTTTTCTCTATGTCTTACTTGTTCATAACATGATCATGTCTCTATTATCCATTGAATTCAAAGATCATTCATGCTTGATACATTGTGATTCCATCGCCATATACTTGAAAAAAGAAACAAAACTTCTGAGACAGTTTCGACTAAGGGCTTAGTTTTGTGTACTTAGTGTTTTCTTGCGCTTTCAAACATGAATACATGAGAATTTGTGGCTTTGAAACGAAGAAACATCTAAGTGTCCTGTACAAATGTGTGTCACGTTTTTCCTTTAATTATTTTTCTTTTAACGAATCCATTACTTTGATTTGTATTTGCTAGGGACTAGCAAAGTATAAGTGTATGGGAATTTGATCTACGCATTTTATGCTTGATTATTAATGTCTTTCTCTCTGCATTTTGCTTTGTTATGAGCTTAGTAAATATGTTTCTAACTTATTTTATGTTTTTAGGTAGAAAATAAAGGTGGAACAATAAATGAGGCGTTTTGGGGCTAAAAGCGTGCTAAGGAGGAGGTTCCTAATTCCGGAAAAGAAATAATGAAGACATTTCTCATGCACGGTCTAGGAAAGCATGTTCTTGCCGAATTCATGGAGGATACTTGGGCCAAAATTGTGGAGACCATTCCAAGATGATATGGATATGATTTAAATCCCAAAATGCATGCAATTATATGGTATTTTCTGCTAAGGAAGAATTGGAGAGAAAGAAGCCCAAAAGAAGAAGATGGACCGAAAGTTAGAAATCCAGAAATCTGTCGATGCAGATCAGCCCAATTCAACAGGCCACCAAAATCAATTGAAAACGAATTTGGACACATGTGAGGCATTCTTAGAAATATATGGAAGTCTAGTTTCCAACCCTACTAGAATCATGCCGTTACAATGTGTAGATATTCAGAAATCCCGGATTTAGTTGGTACAGGTCATTCTGCCTAACAACCAACTTAAAATGGGCGCTGAAAGCGCGTCAGAAGGAATTATGGCACAAATCATGCATAGCTGGAAAGCCCTAGAAGTCTATTTTCTAGTGCCGAAAGAATCATGCCGTTTGAAGTTGTAAAATGTCCGAAACGTAGCTTTTAATACAGAAGGGTCAGATTTGACAGCTTTCAGAAGGTGGGAAGTTTCCTAATCTTGTTCTATATAAAGGGAAGCTCGACTCTTTCAAAAGGGATCTCTCAATTTACTAGCAAAAGCTCTGCCAAAACACTTTCCCTCTCCTCCCAAAGCCGAAGGTCTACAAGGATCCGCCTCCTCCATCGTCACAAATCGTTTCCATCACCGACGCAACTCGAAGGCAAATTCCTTGAGGGCTCTGTGCATCCATCTTCATTGAAGGGTCATCGCATAACTCTTGTAGAGGGAAAATTCCCTTACAAAAAGTGTAACATGATTCCTTCTACTATTTCCTTGTATTTATCTTCGGTTTTTGATGGATTGGATGATTGTATTTTGGTTAAACACTCTTCGAATATGTTGTGTAATCTAACCTTGTGTTTATTTCTTTTAGCAAAGCATGTGTGCTTAATGCATCAACTAAGTCGAAGGCAAATTCCTTGTCAAGTTGATAGATATGTCATAGGGCAAATTCCCGAAGCATGAAAACGAATCACATGTGAGCTAAAAACTTAGATACTTTTAGGTTGCATATAATATGACTTAGTGTAAAGAGTTGAGTGAAAAATTGAGATGATCACATGTAAATAGTAGATTTAGGTTCTATCTTGTAGGAAAATTAGTAAAAACAAACTTTGCACCCCCGTAAACTAAACCTAGCATAGTTATGCATCCACCCTCAATCCCCGGTTAAGAACGATCCCTACTTATCAATGCTACATCAACAAAGAAGGGTTTTAATTGTATTCGTGTTTGATTAAGTGTTTAATTAAATGCTTGAAAAGATGTGAATCAACAAATTAAATTAATTTTTCGTATGTTACAGCTTTACACTCATTCGAGGTTGAATCTTGACTTATTTTTCGTATTCGAGGTTGAATCTTTACTTATTTTTCGAGGTTACAGCTTTACACTCATCATGATTATGTCTTCGTCCTACATATTATATGTGTGTCATGCATTTAAATTAATTTTCGAAACTTTACGGAATATAAATTTGGAGTCATACTATCTTGGTGTTACAATTGTGGAAGATTGCTGAGACAATTTGTTAAAGGCGATAGAGTCATGTAGTTTGAATCTTTGAGTCTTTTTAGAGTCTTAGTTTAGTGTATTGCTCGAGGACTAGAAATGTCTAAGTGTAAGGTATTTTGATAGTCGCATATTTATGTATCTATTCAGTATTTAATTTGTTCCCTATATTTAGCTTATTGTTATTAATTGAGTGAATTAATTATGTTTATTTTTTTAGGTATTTTAGGAGAGTAATGAAGAAAAGAAGATTAAATAATATATTTTGAGAGTTATTGTGAAAGAGGAAGACAAAAATAAGAAGAAAGAAGAAGTTGAACGTGGGAAGAGAAGAGTCGTATTGCAAGCCTGCGATCCCGACGGGGATCAAGAGTTTATTTCTTCTCCTTCTTAGTTTATCTTTTATGAATTATTTAATGTTATTATTTAAGACTATGAGTAGCTAAATTTTCATTGTTATGGGCTGATTGAAGCCCTAGATATGCTTACGATTTTGAACCCCTTTTTATTCTATTAATTATTTGGATGAGTTTTGTTTCACTATTTTCTCACCGCATGATTTCTATGTTCATGTTTTTTTGAGTGCACGCTTAGATGCATGGCTTGGGATCTATAGTCTTGATTATGTATATGACCACCTTATGATTGCATATTCTCTAGAGACAAACATGAATGTGTGTGAAACAAGCCTTAGTGATGTAAGGGTGACCACCTTATCAACCATTGAAGCTCTGTTATTCTTTAAACATTCTTAGAATGTAATAACTTCAGTTCTCTAAGCTTACATCACCATATGTATAAGTCGGTTAATTGAGGATCAAAATTGAGCGGATTGTCCCTCCCTCTTTCATGCCAAGTAGGAGAGTGTAATACATAAGATGACCTAACCAAAGCACTTGTGTGGGGAGTATTCATCCATGGTTAGTTTGGTTATATTGGGGAGGTTGTAAGTATGTCTAGGGTGGAGAGAAGTTCTTAACATTCATATCTCATTGGTTATCTACAACAATTTACTTTCTGCAATTTACTGATTTCTGCATTAGCTGTAGCTTAGCTGATTTATTTCGGTAACCAAATCAACTCAGAAAACCCTCAAATTTTGTGTGGTAGTCCGCCACTGTGTCTAGTTTACTGTGTTCAAATTTTTTAGTATTTTAGTCTGTCTAGCTTAGGTTCATGGTGTCATTAGTGTACTGTGGTTGAGTATGTCAGCATTTCAATTTTGTGTTAGGATTTAGTTTCACCAATTTCTTGTGTTCGACAATCCCTATTTATCTTACTACATTGATATATCCAGGTTGTGAATATCGTATCTTTGAGAGGTGTTTACCCGCCTTGTCATTAGTGAGTAGCTGCCTTTAGGAAGGCTAGGGTTTAGCCCTAGCTAATTTGATGTACATACAACTCTATTTTGAGTTATGGAATTGAATTTGGTTTAGTGTACTACATGTCGTAAATGAGTTTGATAACTTGTTGTGATGTGATTGTAGTGTTAGTACGTGATCCCGTAAGCACAATTATCATACACTTAGTCACTCCAAACGGATCAACATAGCTCAGACCGAACGCAAGACAACAACACAGGCTTCAACTTTAAACAAGGAAGTAATACCATCCGAAAGCCCACGCGCTCGGAACAAACAAACGGAAGGCACCAGAACAGAACATGAACAAAGCAGGATCCCACATCGAAGAACAATAAAAGACCCCATACTCAACCGCCAATATATACAACACTTTTACGACAGTTACAAGGTACGCCATCTCACGCCCGTTACTCAACAAATACTGTTTGTTACGCTTCATACACTAACTTGAGCGTCGGAGAGTCGAAGGCGGGAACAACCCGTCAAGGCTTCTAATGACCGTTTCGTGTATTACTCTTAACAGCAGGTAAATGACGATATACGCGCGATAGCTCGGATCACCAGAAACTTACCCCATCTGTACCTCTGCTGGAATCCTTACGGAAACTGGTAGAAACAATTGGCGCCGTCTGTGGGAAGCGAGCAATCGTAAACAACCCGCAACCATAGCAGCGAAGATGGCAACATACCACGTTATACCCGAAAGCCGAAAGATGAGAGACGCGCCCGTCGACGCGATTAGGAGCATCAACGACCTAACGGAGGACGAAGCGGAAGCCCACCTCGTGAAAGAACTCCGAACGGCCCAAGCCGAGAGAGACCAGTAACGCCAAGCCCGAAAGCGCTTGGAGGATCGGCTTGACGCGTTCATCCGAAGCCAAGAAACCCAACGAGAGGAATCCAGACCAACGGAGGAGGCAGGAACGAGCGGGCAAGCCATCAAGGTAGACCCAAAAGGATACAAGGATACGACGACGAGGAACCCACCACGACGGTCGGGAGCGTCATGCTCCGGCGGATGACGGAGATGGAGGCCGAAATCATGTCACTCAAGAAGACTATGCACACCGGGCCAAAAAGAATGTACACTCCCCGCGTAAGTCTCTTATGGGACGACATCCTGGCGCAGGGCAGGGATCCATACTCCAAAACTGTAAAGATCAGCAGGTTCAACGGGAAGGGAGACCTGCGAACACACATTGACGAATACCAATCCACCACCGCAAGTACCCGATACTCGAATGCAACTCTCTGTTTCCTGTTTCAGGAGACACTATCGGAAGAGGCGCGAAACTGGTTCTACGAGGTGCCAACATGATCCATCCGCTCTTTCGATGAACTCACGGAGTGCTTCCTCAAGCGATACCGGCTACAAGGCAAGTACAACATCGCCAGCACGCTACTAAAGGTCCGTCAGGGGGACAATGAAAACCTATCCGGTTTCATCAACTGATGGAGGGCCCTTGCAAACACGTGCAGGAACCTCGACAAGAATGTAGCAAAAACGGTGTTGCTGGAGAACCTGACGGGAACCCCATTCGTGGAGAAGATGGTCAGGAAGGACTACCTTGGGTACGATGAGATCATCGATCTAATCGTCCAGAAGGCACTGGTGGAAACCCACGTATACGTAGCGCAAGGCCCGAGCACGACATAGACCCCGAAGGCGCAGGGCTACACACAAGATCAACACCAGCGACGCGCAGTCTTCTCCATCACACAGGGCACAAACGAGGAAATGCTCAAGTAGAACAAACGCCAAATTCGCTCGCCCATGCCTAGGGCGCCCGGCATTGCCCCCATGTGGAACAACAGGGGAACGTGGTACATGTATCACGAGTCGAACACCCACAACACCAACGACTGCGAAATCTTAGCCAGGAAAATCGAACGATTACACACGGAAGGAACGCTGGTCTTCCGAACGACGGACGCGGAACGCCCGGCAATAGACATACGAACAAGAGGCACCATCAATAACATCACGGGCGGAAAGCAGAATGCCGAATGCCCACGGGAACGGGAAGAATCTCGGCCTAGGGACGTGTTTGCGGTACACCCCGGAAATCCACCACGGGCAATCAAGAAGGATTGTCCCCCAATCACCTTCACCTACGAGGAAGAAGGCAGCCAGAATAGCACGATCTCATTTATCATTGACGGAATGGTGGATCGATACTTAGTCATGCGCATCCTCATCGATAACGGAGCCTCCGTCAACATCATCTTTCGAGAGGCATACGAAGGCCTCAAGTGCCCGAAATGCAAGATGACGCAGGACCACGAGAGCATCGCCAGCTTCTATGGTGAGACCACCTACCCCCTCGGTAGCGACTACATGCGATTCAGCATCGGTGCACCGGGAACCCCCCAGAGCGAAATCAGAATAGATTTCGTTATCATAGACCTCCACACGTCCTACAACATGATCCTCGGACGACCGGGTATCTCGAAGCTGAGACTGATCATCGCAGGCTACATGCTCATGGAAAAATTCCCGACAGACCACGGAATCGGCATGATCAGAGGGTATGATTTCGTGGAAAAAACTGTTCGACCAGACAAAGACAACACACGGTTGGAGGTGCTCGCAATGGCGGAGTGTTCCCCTGAAGAGCAACAACCTGATGACCCGCGTGACGGATTAAACGCTATCCGACCCGCCGAGTAACGGGAGGGGCAACGTATGATACAATTATCCCCTGAACACCCGGAACGCACAATCCGCATCAGCGCGCAATTGGAGCCCGGCATGGCAGCCCGGATAACCCAGGTCCTGACGGACTGCCAACAGGTATTCACATGGTCCTACACGAACATGCCCGGAATCAACCCAAGCATCATCTCCCACAAACTCAGCATCAGCCCACTTGCAAGGCCCGTAAAGCAAAAACGGCGGGCATATGACCAAGTACGGTATGCGGCTATGCACGCAGAGGTCGACGGACTGCATAAAATCGGTTTCATCCGAAAAGTTGACTACCCGAGATGGATCTCCAACGCCGTCATGGTCAAGAAGAAAATCGGATCCTGGCGCATGTACATAGATTACAACAATTTGAACAAGGCCTGTCCGAAGGATAGCTTCCCGCTACCCTGGATCGACCAGCTCGTAGACGCCACTGCCGGGCACGAGCTACTGTCCATGATGGACGCATACTCAAGATACAACCAGATCCTCATGAACCCCGAAGACCAGGAGGCGACTTGCTTCACTACGGACAAGGGGCTCTACTGTTACGTAGTCATGTCGTTCGGTCTGAAGAATGCAGGCTTCACATACCAAAGATTGATGAACATCATATTTGACGGGCTGACGAGCGAAATAGTAGAGGTCTACATCGATGACATACTGGTCAAGAGCCCCAAGGCAGCAGATCACCCTGAACATCTACGAACCATACTCGAACTATTAATCAGAAATGGCATGCGATTGAATCCGGACAAATGCACGTTCGTCGTAACAACAAGCAAATTTCTAGGGTACATCATCAGCAAAGAGGGCATCGAGGCATCAACAACAAAGGTCAAGGCAATACTAGACATGCAACCCCCCACGACCAAGGTCGAACTCCAAAGCCTCACAGGAAAACTAGCATCCCTCAATCGCTTCATCTCCCGTTACTCCGACAAGTGCCCACCATTCTTCAAAGCCCTCCGAACGGCAAACAAGCGAAGTGTCGTCTGGACAACCTACTGTGAAGCAGCATTCACATCAATCAAGCAATACCTCACCTCAATCCCCTTATTGTCCAGACTCGTGAAGGGAGAAGCCCTCTACCTATACCTATCTGCTTCCCTAACGGTCGTCAGTTCGGCCCTGGTTCGAAGAGAAACGACCTCCGAATTACCAGTCTTCTTTACCGGGAAGGGCATGACACCCCCAGAGACCCGTTACCCTACAATCGAGAAAGTGACGCTTGCGCTCGTCTCAGCTGCAAGACGGCTCAGGCCATACTTCTAGGCCCATAGCATCCACATCCTCACCAACGTCCCGTTGCGACAGGTATTGCAATCGCCCGACCACAGTGGTTGACTGGAAAAATGGGCCGTCCAACTAAGCGAATACGACATCCACTATGCACCCCGAACAACAATAAAGGGTCAGGCCATCGCAGACTTCATATCTGAGTACACGGAAGCCGAAGGGCCGATAGCGACACAGCCCGTCCTCGAGACGCCTCCCGTAAGCGTGGAATCTCCCAAGGATGAGCCCCCAACACCCGAATCACCATGGAACCTCTACGTGGATGGGTCATGCACCAAGAACACCAGTGGGGCTAGGATCATTCTCACTGGGACCAGAGGTGTACGAGCCGAGTACGCGCTAAGGTTCAAATTCAAAGCGACAAACAATGAGGCCGGATACGAAGCTTTTATCGCTGGTTTACAGCTGGCCCGAAACTCAGAAGCCCCGAGCATCAACATCTTTAGCAATTCACAGCTAGTCATCAACCAGATCTGGGGCGACTTTAAAATGAATGGTGATACGATGACGGCATACCACGACCTTGTATGCACAATGTTAAGCAAGCTCAAGTACTTCAACATCAACCATATCCCGAGAGGAAGAAACACCAAGGCAGATGCACTTGCCCGTTTAGGAACATCGCCCGTACATACGGAGCCAGGACAACGAGTAGTGGAAGTGCTGAAAAAGCCAAGCATCATCAAAACGACAGAGATCTTCACGATCGAACCACACACGGACAGCTGGATGGATCCGATCATTAGGTACAAGACAATGGGCGAATTACCGACAGACTGGGCCCAGGTCTGAAACATCATAGCCCGAGTAGTCAACTTCAGCATTCGACACGACAGCCTATACAGACAAGGGAAGACGTGGGCCAACCTCAAATGCGTAATACCGGAGCAGGGCGACAAGATACTCAGGGAAATCCATTCGGGCGTATGCGGCCACCATGCGGGAGCACGATCCATAGCACAAAAGGCACTCCGTTGCGGATTCTGGTGGCCCACCATCCACGCTGACGCAACCGCAATCACTACGACATGCCATCAATGCCAACTCTATGCACTGATACATCATAGTCATCATAGTCATCATCGACTACCACACCAAGTTTATCGAGGCAGAACCAATGGTCAAAATCACAACCGAAAAGGTGAAGAGATTCCTGTGGCGTTTCCTCTACTGTCGCTACGGCACCCCACTCAACATCATCACCAACAACAGACCGCAATTCCACAACGACGAGCTCAAGGCATTCTGTAGAAGGCAAGGTACCAATCTGATATTCGCATCACCAGCGCACCCACAAACGAACGGGTGCAGGGGAAGCTTCAGCTGGAATTCACTCACGCACACGTAGCCGCGCGGAGGGCGTGTAAACGATTCGCCTTGGCGAAGCGCCATCAGCTTCACGGTACGGGGGATATGGTAGTCCCGATACCATCGCTCGATCTCCCGCACCGACGGGGACCCCTCTGGCTCCTGCACCACCTGGCCGTCCGCCAGTCGCCACAAGACGGGCCCGCCTTGAGGAAGAACGGGGAGGGCGGCCCCAGATGCTTGCCCACCGCGTGGGAGCACGACGTACCCATCTGATCCCCCTGAAGAGGACGACGCGTTAACGTTCGGCACACTCGATCCAGGTTGCTCCATGATCGGCACCGACGACCTACGCAAGGCAGTACTGGCGTTAACGGACATGGGAGAGATGCTCAGTACGCTCTCGGACGAGGAGTCCGAAACACTAAGGGATGAAACCTGGGACCCTATACGGAACCTAGGGGTTGACGGAGGTGACTCATCACTGGATACATCTACCGAATCCATGATCCTAAGAGAAAAGCAAACGGGCGATAAGGCAAACTGGGCGAACGTGCAGACTATCGCAGCCTTAATCCCCCAGAAAAACAAGTGCAAAATCTTTCCCAGTACCCAAAAATCGATCAAACAGCCAAAAAGCAACAAAAAATCCAAGAACTCGAAACTGTTCTTCCCACTACCCAGAAAAAACCCAGAAATCGCCTTTACATTACAACACAAAGCAACATAAAACCCAGCAATTACCCCAAAACAAAACACAAACCAAAGCAAATACAAAGGCACTACACCACACAATTTTCGAAAAGCAAGAATAAAGACTACCTTTTGAGATGAGATGAAGATTCACGGGATAGCACGCAAGAAACACTCCAAGATTGATAGCAAGCAGATTCGAGAACACGTTCACGCAGAGCTTCAACTTGAACAGCAAAGGTGTAAAATGTGAAAGTGAAAATACCATACTATTTATAGGCAGTGAAACTAACTTTAGGAAAACACCCGCCGTTTATTTTCAGCGCTTCCAACCGCAGGATCACGACACGTGTCTCACGCACTCCACGCGCTCCCGCCAAAATTAATTATCCTACCGCTTCGAATTTGACGCGCCACGCGTCACGCATGCAGCATACAACTGAAATAAACCGTCTGACACACGATCACCTCAAGCGACAGATAACCGTTACGAAGACGAAAATGTCGGAATACAAAAAGACAAGAGGGGCCCACTTCGGAAACAACAACACCGTTTCGGAGTCCACCCGATAGGCAGGTGGCAATTATGCTTGCGCTATCATGGGCACGGTTGATACCATCATGACTTGCGCCATTGTTCGGGGCTAACAGACTGAGATATGGGACCTCCCGTTACGCATCCACCCGACAGAGCAATACTCAACACATAAGCGGCTCCAAACAGCAACATCAGGTTTCGGAGTCCAACCCGATAGCCGAACAGCAACAACGTTCGCGCTATCGTGGGACGAGTAACAACATCACTTGTCGCCACATAAGCGGCTCCAAACAACAACATCAGGTTTCGGAGTCCAACCTGATAGCCGAACAACAACAACGTTCATGCTACCGTGGGACGAGTAACAACATCACTTGTCACCACATAAGCGGCTCTAAACAACAACATCAAGTTTCAGAGTCCAACCCGATAGCCGAACAACAACAACGTTCGCGCTACCGTGGGACGAGTAGCAACATCACTTGTCGCCACATAAGTGGCTCCAAACAGCAACATCAAGTTTCGGAGTCCAACCCGATAGTCGAACAGCAACAAACGTTCGCGCTACCGTGGGACAAGTAGCAACATCACTTGTCGCCACATAAGCAGCTCTAAACAGCAACATCAGGTTTTTCGGAGTCCACCCCAATAATGGAACAACAACAAAATGCCCGCATCATTGCAGCACGATACTTCGACTCTCGACCTCAAAATCAGCTCTTCATCGGAGAGTTAGGGGACTCGGGGTTAGCAGGATCCCCCCCCCCCATTCTCGAGTGACCACGTGTGCAAAATCTGGACATTAGCCTTGCAACTCCCCAATCAAGACCTGATTCCCTTAACTTGGGGACTTGGGGGACTTGTTAGTACGTGATCCCGTAAGCACAATTATCGCACACTTAGTCACTCCAAACGGATCGACACAGCTCAGACCGAACGCAAGACAGCAACACAGGCTTCAACTTTAAACAAGGAAGTAGCACCATCCGAAAGCCCACGCGCTCAGAACAAACAAACGGAAGGCACTAGAACAGAACATGAACAAAGCAGGATCCCACATCGAAGAACAACAAGTCTCTAAAGGACTAAGTCTTGTGAGATACATTTCCACATTTTATTTTATTTTTAGTGTCATATTTAGTGTCTACTTAATCCGTAATTTGAGTGTTTAATCAAGTCAAGCTAAGTAGTTTAAGTAGTCAATCCTTGGGGGTTCGACACTTGGCTTCCTTATAAATTCTATAATTTGAACCTGTATGCTTGCGGGTAGAGTATTTCTTTGCACTTATGGGCTAGATAATAGTTCACAAAGTGTATGGATACAAATTCTTCCAACAAGTGGCATCAGAGAGGGAAGATAGTGGCTAGCGTGGTGGCGTTCGGGAGTGGCGTCGGCGTCGAGTGGCGGTGATGGTGTAGGCGTAGGAGGAGGGATTTGTCGTCGGGAAGGGGAGTGGCGTCGGAAAGGGAAGAGAGAGGATGGCATGGTGGCATTCAGGAGTGGCGTCGGCGTCGGGTGGTGGTGATGGTGTCGGCGTAGGAGGAGGGCGTTGTCTTTGAGGAGGGGAGACATAGAGTTTAGTTTTTAAGGATTGGAAATTTTGGAAAGAAGCTACTTAGACGACGAGGAACTTTATCATCTAGGAGAAGACACTTCGTCGTCTAAGTTTTTTAAAATTTCTCAAAGTTTTGGCGGAAAAAAAACCAGCAAATCTTTTGGGGATAGACGAAACCGAAATTATTATATTTTAAGGGTTTCGTTGCCTAAGAGTTTTTTTTGACTTTTTAAAGATATCTCAAAATTATTACATATTTAAAAATCATCATAAATCAACCGTCAAATGTAACCATTACATTTATATAATATAAATGTTGTAGAAAAAAATTCAACCCAATTCAGAATAGTTTAGAATTCGATCTATTTAATTTAGTGATTATAGACAAATAGTTAAAAGATAAAAACAATCGTAAAATATAATTCGTAAACCCGTTTCCGAAGTGACAAGCGTTTTCACTGACGTAGAAACTAATTATCAACTAGATAGAAAGTAATTTAATTTGTAAAATAAAAAGTTGAATCAAGAGTAAAGACTTGTTTGCACATCTACTAATGTTATATAATTTAAGTGTCTGCATGTCTATATTAACGAAATTAAATTTGGACAAAACAACTGTTATATATATTCATCACAACATAATATGTAAGTAGACAAAAATTTGATCAATACGAAGTTCGGTAAGGGTTTGATCAACGTAGTCAACCATAAAGTTGAAATTTTAATGAAACAGAAACATTCATAAGCAAATATTCGTGACTATGTTTTTCGAACCATCGACACTCAGTCTTAATATTGTTTACACTCTGGCCTCGACGAAAAAAATGCATTTTAAGATGGTATAAATGATCATGCTCTTGATTTGAGATTCATCTTAGACGATGACTTGGTTCACCATTCGCCATCTAAGTACGATTACAACGGCGAATATATCCATATTCGTCATCTAACTGTTTCAGGGTTTAGTGGTTTGGACATTAAGGTTTAGGGTATGATCTTAGACGACGAATTGGTTCACAAATTTCCGTCTAAGTCGCATTACAACAACGATCTGGAATTAAAACCATAGCTTAATAATTAAATCACTCAGACGACGAAGAACTTCGTCATATTAGAGGAGGATTTCGCCGTATTAGTAAAACATATAAAGAAAAAAATTTCGTCATTTAAATTGTCACTTAGACGATGAATGCCACATTCTTCGTCCAAAGTTTATGTAAACGACCGAAATTATCGACAAAATATAATTTCATTGCCTAGTCAGACGTTCTATAGAAGAATTTACGACGAAGCAAATGTTCGTCGTTTAGGTAACACTAAGACACTGGCGGATGCACATAGAGCCCAGCTTGGGCAATTGCCCAACCTGACTTTTATACTTAGCCTTAAATTATACCTTATATTATAGTGTTTGGGATAATTAAGCCATATAAAAAGGGCAAAATGAAGACAAAATGAAGACAAACTATGTAATTAAGAAGGCAAGTGCAGCGTTTAAGATTTTCATTCAATGATTTTCAATTGAATTGAGCTCAAAATATGTACATTTGCTTGATAATTATGATTTGGCCAAAAAAATTATTTCTTCCTCCATTAGTTCCCAGAATATCACATTCAATCTAACAACAATCTAACAAAAGTAGTGTTACGATTTCCAAGATATATTACAAATATATTACATTCACTTGATATTGCCCAACCTAAATAAAATTTCTAAATCCGCCACCGACAAAATTGTCATCTTTGGTGATAAACTAACATTTCGTTGTAGAAGACGAATACTAAATTATCTCATCCTCGAAGTCAATAATTCTTGTAGCTAGTGTAATCACCAAACCCTGCAGCTAATTATGAATTTCTTAATTTGTAAATAATACTTCCAATCTCTAGGTTCCGGCCGGATTGTCTCGATCAATCTTGCTTTTATCGTAATCATGTGTTTTAGCTTTATGTCCCAATCATGGGTATGCATTCAACATGCATTATCAAAATTAAGCTGCGAAGCTGCATCCAGTTTATATTTCAAATTAAGAAAGAAATGAACTAATCTTAGCGATACAAGAAATTGATCATTAACTTCTTCAAACAAAAAAAATTATCATTAATCAATTTTTGATCGGAGCATGCATATATGTGCTCTTCCGTTTGTAACCAAAACCGTTAGCACTTGCTTGGAGCCGTTAAACAGTTAACTGCATGCATGTAGCTGAACCTTCAGTAATCGAAGACAGCTTTGACTCAGCTAGCTAAGCTAGTGGGTCAAGAAAAAAAAGGTCGATGTAATCAATACCTAGCTACTGACATTTTTGTCTCAAGGTGTGTGTAACATAATTATTTAGCAGTACGTACTGTAATCCAGAACAGCATATATATACAGCCATATAGGTTCATCAACAGTGAAATGAAGTATATAAATCTAATATATAACTGACTCAGTTACTCCATACATAAGGGAAAATTAATTATTATGGTGCAGAAAATTAATTCGATACCTGCTGCAAATTAACGATAAAATAATTTCCTGTATGCAACTGTCCCATTCCTCCAGGTATCAATCAGATCAGACATCACAAAAACCCAAAGGAAAAGACAACGTTAATAGAAACATATATATATATATATATATATGCAGAAACCAATAATGTATATATATGGATGATGAGACGGTATTGAGGAGACATGAACCTTTTCATAATTTAATTTCTAGTCCAGAAGAAATGGTAGGTTCAGCTTATTAATTTAGTTTCTTCTGTAATGTCTGAAATGTATTTTGTTTGTCCAGAAAGATTTGAGTTAGCTCGATCGAGACCATTATTATACAGATGCACCATCTGTTTCAGCTCGATCGATCTTTTGGAGACAATTAATATTTGGAGCATTGAAGAACAAATGCATACGACATAATAATTCTGAAGTTTTCTGCAAACCGAAAAAATATCGAAAACGGCTTCTCAACCTAATCTATTAGCTGCTTCTGAAAAAACATAATCAATCAGTCCAATTCAATCAGATAGCTAGCGTATTCTCATTGGCGCGCAGCGGATCACTTATTCAATTCCATGAATCCCTTTGAAAACTAAACCTGGCTAATTGTGGAAACTAAACCTAGCAAGCTGGACATTCTGTTTTCATCTAGGAAATTAGCTAGGATTTAGAGGAGACAGCTAGAGTTGATAAGCAGTATCAAACTTAAAATGGGCTGATCGAGTTCTGGGCTAGCTTTTGAGAGTGTGAGAAGTCACTTCAGAAATAAGCACGTAAGAGGATAGAGCATCGATGGAGGAATCTCGAGGCGCATATCCGGCTACACCGAGAACACAGTGAGCTAAACTAGCTGGTACACATGAGCTCAGATCGACAAGTCCTTGTTTCACTTAGGCCTTGTTTGGCAGAGCGGTGTTGTGAGAATAATGGATTGTAACTGTGTTGTGAAAATAATCAGTTGAAATAAGTTAATGAGTGTTTGATAATTAATCTCTAAAAGGTGCTGTGAGTTTAATCTATGATGTTATTGTGTTTGTAATCTAGCGTTGTGATCAAATAAAATGACTGAAATAGTTATCAAAAAGATCAGAACAGGTTGAAATCAGATCGATCATAAGAATATTCATGGGATTTCATGTCCCCGCTTGCAGATTATGTAGACAACAGTTAGCCGCTTCTATAATCTCTCTTGGAACTCGGGAACTTCACAATTAAGCTGCTCTGCTTAAGTTCACCAAACACCAACGTGAGCTTATTTACACAATTAATCTGTAAAAGCTGCTCAACCGCTTGGCCAAACTGGGCCTTAATATGTTAGTGACAGTTTACATATATGTGCACACATTGCAATCTACTGCCGATGTGTATATACAGTACTGCTGCCTGTATATAACTACATATACATGCGTGCATGCATTTAGATAGACATTCCTAATAATAAGCAAACAATTCAGAGATTAATTGATCCACATATCATGCATATCCGATCATCATTTTCTTTTTTAGATTTTTTTTAGAAGGTGGATAATGTTTCATTAAAATGTGACAGTAGTACAAAGATATCCCTGAATTATCCGGCATGATAAAGCTAAGCCATATACATACTACTATATTAAAACAATGCTTAATTAGCACAAAGCCTAGACTAACTAACCAATATAACACTAACACTGAGTATAATAAAAAATTCGGTTGCATCATCCCTTAACTAGTTAGGCACCTCCTCTGTTCGCAGTCTATTGTCAGATCTAGAGCTTCCCCTCCAATCTGTCTCTCCAAAGTTCGATCCCACGACACCAAACTGTGACGGGCCAATTTCCTCATATTGCGAACTTCTAGCTTGCGCCTAATTGCTAGCGTAAAATCAGAAAGGTTCAAGCCACTTAACTGATCAATGGTCTTGGGCTGAAGACCCTGATGTCTCCCTTGCCCAGACTGGGATTGTCGTTGCCGTTTCCTAGGTCTCTCAGGAAACTGCTAGCTCTACCTCCAGAGCTTTCGGCTCCTCTATTGCAGTCACCTCCACTGCCGCCTCCGATCATCGTATTGTTTTGTAATCAGTAGGGTATGGTTCAAATTGCAAATCTGTATGAACCATATACCAATTTTTGGTCTATCTACAGACATTGTATTTATTAATTTTAGGTGCATTTTTATTTATTATTCTTGTTGCGGACGTTGCTTTTCCCTCATTTTAAGTTTAGAAGTAGTTCCTATGTAAAATCTCTACAAATTTAATCAATACGGTTTAGTCAATCATCTAATTTATGTCAAACAAATTTTTGTTAAATTTTAAAACGACTATTAGAACAATACATCAATTGATCTCAAAACCATGAAGTAGAAAGACATTTTAATCAAGTAGCATAATAATTAAGGATAAAAAGGAACACCACTTCACCAAAAATAGCACCTTTGAGCTTTGAAAGTGAACCTTTTAAGATCTAACAACTATGAAAAACCCTAATAACTACACAGTTCCAATCCGAGCAGCAAACATCCAAAATTGGAGACCCAAACGACGACTTAAACTTAATGGAGTAAGAGACTTTGCAACACAAAATTGCTATAAAAAGCCACTACAGAAGACGTGTCCTATACAAATCTCCAAGTTCCTTTGCTAATACTAGAAAATGGTTCATCCCCTGAAAAACTCACATCGAAATGAGTCCGAGAAAAGGGCGATGAACAAAGAAAACAGTGAAATCATGCACGAACATGTGTGATGAAAGCTAGCTTGGTAGGTTCTGTTTTCCAACCACAAAAAATGAATATGGTACAGACACACAGGCAGAGAACAGAGTACTCAGCCAAGGATATGAAAGCACTTAGACTAAGCACGACTTTGTAGGGTTTCTTGTACACTTTCACTATCATCCACTCTAAAAATGGTAGACTCATCACTCTTTTTCTTTCATAGTTATCTCCTCCTTGAAAGCAACCTCAGAACCACCCATGGCATCATTGACATGCATGAACTAACCTGTATATTGGGGATGTATGTATATTCAAACACATACGTATCGGTATCATGTGGTCCTTGAAAGTTATGTTAGTCTAAAGAGGTCAGGCTAATAAGAGAGAGGGAGGGAGAGTGACACATCTGGTTTGTATAAGTGCGGGGGGGGGGGGGGGGGGGGGGGGGGGGGGGGATGCGAAGAACGGCATGTATAAATGGAAAGAAAAACTCGAGGAAGAAAGAAAGCAGAAATAGGTATAAAAATTAAAGAGGGTTTTCAATTGTCAATAAGAATTGATCTATATTAATACCTAGCTAGTTTCATGTAAAGATGGGATTTTCTTAGTGGCGAGTACAAGCATAACTGCATAAGCAACTATGAGTGACTGAGAGAGAAAGAGAGAACCCTAATGATGGAGAACTTTCGTTTCGAGGATACAGAGAAAGCTAATAAGTACTTAATAACCCGATAAGAACGCATGGGATCGGAAGGAAGCGGGGAACCCAACATCAGTTTTCTTCTAAATTCTATTTTTTTTGAAGCAAAAACACATCAATTCCTTTCGCATAAATAATATAAGAGATAGATCCATTGGTGTTCAACCTTTTTGGTGACAGTGACATAATTGAGATGCCTCTTCCCCAGTCAAAGGGTATTTCCCAGCTATGTGAGTAGTCCTCACCGAGTTTGTCCCTTCGTGAAATTATTGTCCTTCTTAATTCCCACTTAGTTTCGAGTTATCATTACTAATTAGAGGCATTTGCTACTAAGTTACCATATTATCTTCATAATATATAGTGTGACGAATATATATTGTACGCTAGCTCGAAGACGTACTCTTAGTGACTGGCTGTCGAGCTCTGTGTGGACTGTGAAGTAGCTGCATGCAACTCATTCGAAAGTCGATTTTGTTATTGGTCGAGCAGCTAGTTGATCGATCAAGAAGGTTTTTGGGAAATTATTACAACAAGAATAGTATTATAATATATAGATAGATTCATACACTCTCTCCCACCTGGTAACCACGTGAAGTGGTACACAATACTGATGGTGTTTTTTTTCTATCCACCCACTTCCCACAATATCTCGCTCTAAAGAGAAAACCAACTTTACGAACAAAAAGATGAGGAAAAGGAAAGGTCCTCTTCTGCAATAAATTGCCTCCTTACTCATTGCTTCCTTCTTCACTCCTCCTCCTCCTTCTTCTAGCTTGCTCTCTCTTCTCTTCTCTCTCTCTCTCTCTCTCTCATATCATATCATATGCTAGCATTCAATCCTCATGGACACATGTCTCTCTCAGTCCTTCTTCTCCTCTTCAACCATGGCAAATGCACTCCCTCTCTAGCTAGCTAACTCTCTTCCGCAGGCTTACGCAGGTCGATATTAGGTGAAGCTAGCACTACTCTAAGCATCCGAGCAATATATACCTAGTGTGTCGTATTCTATATATTTCCAGGCAGCTGAAGCCCGCTGTCTTTCTCAAGCAAGTACCAAGCTTTTCTCAAGCAGCATTAGTAAACAAAACACACATGGCTGTCTCTCTCAAGGCTAGCTACTCCTTCCCGGGTTTTCACTGCTCAAGTAATTAGCTTGTAATACTTCTCTTATTCTATGTTGCATTTGACCTTCTCATATAGATCCATCGATTTCAAGCCAACCGAGTCGACCTAGCTAACACTAGCAGCTAGGGTTGAACTTGAACCAGCTGTGAACAAACATTAGCTAGGTATAAGGTTTTCAATGTTTCCTCATAGCGCTATCTCCAACATTGTCAACACCAGTAGTACTACTGGGAACAACTACTACGAACAAGCCGTGTCATTGCCTCGTGATCAATCCTTTTCTTTCCACAGTAGGCCTTTTGCCAGTGATAACATCACCTCCATTTATAATCCTAATCCCAATTGCACTTCGAATTCTGATTTCATTATTTCCAATTCGAAACAAGATCAAAATCTAGAACAAGGCCCTCATCACCATATCCATCCTCCGTTGTCTGTCTACTACTTTCCTTCTCCCTTTGAAGACTACGATGCTCAACTCCTCCAGCATCATGAGCCCTTTGCGTTTCAAGAAGCTTCTTCTGTAGCTCATCATCATCATCAAGCTAAAATGGAGGACTGGGAATCCAACAAAAAAGACCAGGTGGTGACTAATAAGAAAGGAGATGAGCAGCAGCAGCAGCAGCAGCAACAACAACAACAGAAAAGAGCCCCGGACATGAGAAGGTCTAGCAAGAAGGACCGTCACAGCAAGATCAATACTGCTCGAGGACCGAGGGATCGGAGAATGAGGTTGTCCCTTATAGTTGCCCGAAGATTCTTTGGTCTGCAAGACATGTTGGGCTATGACAAGGCCAGCAAGACTGTCGAGTGGTTGCTCAATCAGGCAGAAGCCGAAATCAACAAAGTAACAAGAGAATACTGTCGGGAACAAAGGAAAAACCAAAGCTCTCCTAGCACTACTACTGCTGCAGGAACCGGAGCGAGGACCACATCTGCTTCCACTTCCGAGTGTGAAGTTGTTTCCGGGCCGGATGAGGCTGCAACTGATGATTTCGTCGATAAGGTTAGCCCCAAATCCTCCTCTGGTTGTGTTAAACAACGGATGAAAAAGATCGTCCGGAAACAAAAGAAAAGTGCAATGTTTAACCCTCTTGCCAAGGAATCAAGGGCAAAAGCGAGGGCGAGAGCAAGAGAGCGAACTAGAGAAAAGCAATGTCCGAGTTCCGGAGAAGAAGCATCTGGAGGATTTCAAAGCTACAACAGCAACAACATAAACAATTATTCTACACTGGAATCACTTACTGAGACTGAAGAGCCAATATATAGCTTACAAGCAGCTGGGACTAGTAGCACTTTGATTGGTCATCATCCTCATATTCATCAGGATTTGGCTACCGTAGATGGTCACGATGCTGCAGCTAACTTGTTGATGATGGGGAAGTGGAGCCCTTCTTCCACGTTCAATTATCTGCAACACACATCTGGAACAAGCTCGCAGGAGGTATGTAACTATGCAGTAGTATGTGCTAGTACTTCTGTTACTTCCTCTTTAATTTGTGCTGTACATATAACAAACATGCATATGTAATTAAAATTGGCAAGACATATTTCCATGATAAGGTACAACGGTTTATTACACAATGTTGGTATTTGATCAGTTCTGACAGACACCTTATTAAGTTGCAGCATCACCAGTTTGCAGACTTTCAATTCTATGGGAAGCCATGGGAGGTCTACAACAGTAGTACTCACAACAGTCATAACCTATTCTAATGCCGCGGAATGTTTCTGATCAGTCTGTACGTGTGCCTTAATTGCGTGCTTCTTTCTGTTTGGAATATGTAAGATATGGAAAATAAGTATCTCCTCTAGTGTTTTCTCCTATCAAAACTAGCTACTATTATGTAAATTATTAACTGATCAATCCGTCTCCTTAATTATATGATGATACCGTGTGTTTTGATTGTCATAATTTCAAGTTAGTTTCCTCTTTTCATTATGTTTTCCTTAGTCAACATACTTCTTGCCGTATACAGACAATACAGTAATACAGAATCTTTGTGTGTTAGTGAAAATCCTTGGTATATTTCAGTGTCAATGAATTCATCATAGGTTTAATTTATGTACCATCAGCTTACCTCTTTAGAAGTGTCTGAGTAGATCGACGTGATCGAGCAGTGATCATCCACTTTTCCGTTTCAAGTTATGCATACTTCTACAGAAGTGATCCATTGACACCACGTTTACAAATGATACCTCACTTCACTTCCATGATGTCATTTTGAGATCTGGATATATGTAAAAGTAAGAGATCAAGATCAGTTTGTATGAGTTTGACAAGTAAAATAGGTAGAGAATTTTTAGTCCCATTATTGTTAAGCCTGTATAAAACAATCGTGGCTATGGTAGATGAACATATATAAGGAGTTAGGGATTTCAGTTTGATCTGCTTCAACAATCAACCAGGGATTTCAGTTTGGGTTCTTAACAGTGACAGCTACTCAGGTCTTTTGTATTATTATAGCGTAGTCAAATATAATTTGTTCGAATTAGAGTTGTCTCACTTGTCTGATATGTATCCACAAGTTTCAGACTCTCCTAGGACAGTTCTCATTATAGTTTATATTAATCAAAACTACATAAACAAGTAGGAATGGGATGATTCTAAGTTTCTAACTGCTTGAATTTAGACATCACCTAAGACTCTAAGAACTTGTTAATGTGATAATCAACTAAATCAAGGCATAGTTGTCATTTTACTACCCTAATCCTAACTAGAAGCTTAATGATGAGCACTTGGGAGTTAGGACCGATGGGATGTACGAGAATTAAAATGAGTTCACGGTTGAGGTCGACATAAATTTTATTTTAAAACATTCGGGGAGGCAAGATTCATTCTAGACCTACATTGATCATAATTCGGCTCTTTCTAGAAGAGTTCAGAGGGAGAGATTATTGTGCAAAGTAGGGAAATATAACCTTAGTATAGTAAAACCTCGATTAATTAATAATCTCGTTAAAATAATATTTTTGTCGGTTCTAACTTGAAGACTTGAGTACTAATTTAATACTCGATTAATTAATAACCTTACTAAATTAATAAATTTTGTTAACTCCGAGATTATTAATTTATCGAAGTTTTACTATATATATATATGTTGTTGACTTGTTGCAAGGAGCTAAATAAGTTTAAGTCTAGGCCTGACTACTATATTATTAAATAAGGCTTATTAAATTATTTAGAAGCTAATTAACAAAAAAAACAATAGTCAAGCGGATATATGTGAAGGGAAAATAATTTCTCAGGTTAATTAATTAACAAAAACATTAGTCATGTTACGAACCATATATGTGACCAGCTAGCAAGAAATTAAGAATATATGAAACTGACCTTTCAAATTTTCAGATACGTAGTAGAGAAGTTGCGGCTTGAATTATATAGACGTCACCAATTGATAGTAACATATAATGATGACAACAGTTGAAATTTTTGGCCAGCGTGGTTGAGCGGCAATATGCCACATATGTTTCATGTATATCCAGTACGTTCTAGTCCTCTAGAGTCTTTGTTAGTTTGATTGATATATATATATATATATATATATTTATATATATGGGGATATCGAAGCACATGTGGTTTTAAACAGTAATGATCATATATATGGTGGCGACTGACTCCGATATTGGTCGAATAATGGAGAGATACATATATGGTGGTCGATCATATAGGAAAAAAGAGAGTATTTGATGCGGACCAAGGCTGCTAGAGCCAGTACATAAAACAAGCTTATTACTGATGCATGTACACATACATATATCCTGGTGGAGGCTCTGTCGTCCTTTACTCTTTGCTTTCATGGCAACAGATGAACGTGTTAATTGGTTCACATCATGTATCCAATCAATGATGGATAATATGTGCCAAGCTTTTTGTAAATGAAACCATACAATGAAGTGCAAACAAAATAGATGTATTGATATTTATAAGAGAAACGAAAATAGTATGACGGAATCGAGCACGTAGTATATATCAAATTTTTAAGATAGGTAAAATGGAAGAGCTATATAAATCTAATAAAGAATATCAGAGGTAAAGCACAAACGGGTGCAAGTAGAGTTGAGAGCAAAAGACAGATCCCATGATGAATTTAACAACATAAGTCTCACAAGAGAGAATATATATATATAAGAACATTCAATTATGCGAGTATGCATATGGATATATCTTTTCCGTACTAAAGGAATGGATAAAGGAAAACATGTGCTTTGCTCAGACCGGTGATTGATTGGGTTGAAAATAACCGCACAGTCATTCGGACTTGATGCAAGTCATCTATAGTAAATTCAAGAAGAAGGTGACATTGGCACTTCGGGTTCTACGAGCCACATCAATATTCTTCTTTACATTCTCAAGCAAAATGTTCATTTCAAATGCACATGAAATACAGAAGAAAGGATGTGAATTATAGAAAAAAATAATGCACAAATGACCGCATAATTGGTAATCCATGATGTATATATAGTCAGGTAGTCACCAGTTAATAGTAGGTGAGAAACAAAAATGAGAAAGGTTTCAGGGGGTGAGGAGGGGGGATGGTGAATTGGTGACAATGGTATTCATGGAGTCATGGTAGAGTGGTTAGCTAAGACTCCTCTTTTGACCTAGATACCATGGCATATACGTTGTCAACCCTAAATCAAATGCAGTGGTATGTGTGTGTTTGGACACTTGATCCTTAATTTTTTCTTTGGTCTCCTTAAACCCTTCCTCTTTCCAACCTAAAACTAAAAGAGTATCTTACCTAATTCAAGTCGTTTTTCTCATACTTCATTACGCAGTACTGTAGCAGTGTTGTACACTTCAGCTCAGTTAATTATGAACTTCCAAGATTTTTGTTTTATTAAGTTTTTTCTTCTTTCAAGTCTACAAAATCAAACAATTGATCGAGGCTGTAATTGCCGCAGAGCTCTTCATTTGGCCTTTGTAATGTTAGATTTTGATCAGAATATTCAGATAAAGATTAGCTAGCCCTGGTTTAACTGCATAGTGTAAATGTTGATAGCAGTAGCAGATTATAACCCAATCCAGAAAGCATACATCTGTGGGGGTTCATTTTTCTCAAATCAAATGAAGAACATATGACACACTTAGATATCATAAGAGAAGAATTATGATGTATATACCCTATCAACGAATCCCAAATAAGCGATTCCTTCTTTTAATTTTCTAAATTAACAATGTAATATTGGTTAAGTCTATCGGTTAATTGTTCTGCAAAGTAACCCAAGGCTGAAAACCCTTGACTATCGCAATAAAAACAAAACAAAAAAGTATTCAGCACAACAAAACTTGAAAACGATAGATCAATCGACACAAACCAAGAAATCCAGATCTTTACAGATCAACAGCTAGAGAGATCAGATGAGGAACGGAGACAAAGAAAATTAAAAGTGGCGCGTAAGAATATATATATACACCCTAACTAGCTAATTAAAGTTGCTCATTGCAATTACAATTGCTATCTGCCTCAAGATCTCTCACCAACATATCCCTTTTGATTCTCTTTTTAAGCAAATCAAACCCTAAAAGAGAGATCGATAATTAATCTTCCGGTTTTAGATAAGAAACCAAATCACACATGTAGATCAGGAAAAAGAAGGTCAATTAATTACACAAGAAACAAATAATTACAAGTCAGAAACCCAGACATGAATCGGTTCTCCTTAATTTTCTTGGCACCAACTCGATCTTACCTTCTGGGCTCTCTCTTCATGTTGATGCAGAGCAAGATCGAAGATAATCTCTTTTTCTAGAGAAGAAAATCTAAGATCTAAAGTATGGTAGAAAGGGTAATAAGATCCAGCTAGGTATTTTTATATCAAAAATTAACTAAATGTTTTTCCAACGTACATCTGAAACAGATCGAGATCAAAGTGGAAGAAAAATTAAAGCTCATCCCGGCCAACCCGTTCTTGACAGCGAGCCCTAATAATCGAGCTAAGAAACCCTAACGAAAGCTGAAAAAAAAACCCTAGTGATGATGATGATAATAGCTGATCGATCACAGCTTTGTTTTTGAGTGATTGGACCAATCGTTGAAGTGGGAGGCACCGAGCCAATAGGGTTTTCTGAAGAGGGGGCACTCGTGAACCAGCAAGTACTCTCGTGCACCTGTGAAATGACTACTACTTTTGGCCCTTTGGGGTGATCTAAATCTATATTCTATTCTAACCCATTCATTATTTAGTGCAAGAAATTATTGGTATTGCTAGCTTAGCTAGCCCTTTTAATTTCCTTATCTCTCTGAAACTCATTTACCCGGCCTTATGCTTCAGTCAACAAATACCTAATTTTTTTTCACCAGAACCTTTGGGGTTGTGGAGGCCGGGGGTAACAATTTCAATGGCAGAGAGATACAAAGGACAGGAAATATTATCCACAACTCTTCCTTTATAGAGTTGCAGCTACCTAGTCCGTACACAATGAAAATGAAAACATTAGAATTGGAAATGTTGACTATAGGATATAAAGCCTGAGAGACGCAATGAAAACTTTGGAAAAGCTTGCATCATAATGTGTCTTGGTACATACATTAACATGCACTAGAATGTTGTAATGGACTATATCGATCAGCACTATCAGTCATCAGTTATGACCAAGTTCACTTCGAGCAAATGGCCGAGGGGGAGATATTTCGGAGAAGCTAGGTTCAAAAGTGACATATTCACTATGTAAGGCAGAGAAAAGCTAGAGATGCTCACAGTAGGCTGGGAAGCAGAACAGGTGCCAATAATGTAAGGAATACAGGAAATTAGGAAGAGGATGCGAATAATTTACAGTTTCTAGGGAGAGCAAGAGCTACAACCAGCTCTAAGTAATCAAGCAGATCGATATCTGTATATAACTATACATATACTTTGAAACTACACATTCTATTAGCTCTTTTGATAAAATGGAAATATATATCACATTGTTGACATTAATGACCATGCTTTGGTTGGATATCTAGCTTCTTGACTATTAGCAAAAACAAAATTCAGTTATCAGACACACAAGATCAATCAGTCTAGAAAGTCCTCAAGATTTTAAATGGTAAGATTTTTCAAACAATGTGGTTTCCTGACTACTGTTAGCTCTGGATCTTGATCAGGATAATTATGTGCCTTCTTATCAGTTCAAATTGACAAACCAATTAACTCCAGTGATATACATGTATTTATAATGAAATTATATCTCCCCTGTATTAAGTTTTCAAAAGTCGAACCTGAAGTTAAGGGGTGTTTCTACAGCACAAGCAGTATTAGCTATTTTGAGCACAAGCAGTTGGTATTTGTACAGCATTCATAACCTAACAGATTTCTTACTATGAAGATACTGATAGTGGGAGATCACTCAATCAAAATACGAATCCACACAAAAATAGGACCTCAATCAAAATAAGACATGATAAAATTATTTAGTTAGGAACAGAAATCAAATATTTTGTTGATTAAAAAAAAGCTAAATGTGAAAGAAACAAATGAAAAGGGAGGCAAGTGATCGAGTACCTTAAAAATTGTTCATAATCTATAGGTCGGCAATCTGTTAGAGAGGCTAAAGTTCAAAATAGCTCGGGGCAGTTTTCTGTGCACCAAACCACATCTGGAATCGATCGACAAAACCACCGGATGATCAGTAATATTATTACTAGTTGTAGCAAGCATTTCTTGAAATTCAAGAAAAAGATCGATAAATATATCCTTCATCCTTAATCATATCCTACCCTTTTATATTTTGGCATTGTGTATATGTCCTTGCACATTTCTATGATGTACTCATCATCAAAAGCAAAGCATGATCCTATCTGTTAACAGATGGAAGACGCAGTAAGCACTAATTGCATGTACTGTGTACAAAAGGAGTATAAAGTCTGCATATCTAAGTGCATCGTTCCTGTGTATGTACTAGAATGGCCTATCAATGTGCTGGCATGGAGTAGCAGTATAGAAATTATGTCTTAGTCTTCTGTCACAAACTTACAATTGTTCATTCCAAGTGCACAAATGGTTCCAGGGGAACTTTATATATGTACACTCAGCATCCAATATGATCATCTCTAACTGGTTACTCTAACTCAGACCAAAAGTAATTAGACTACTTTCTCAATCTTGAAACTTATAACCATGTAACCAACCATCTAATTCAACATTGTTGCAAACTGTAAAAAGACAAATTGCATGTAAATGCATATGTACTTGTTATGAAGACGTACAGAACTACAGATGGACTAGCTTAAGTCTTGGCACTGTACTTGAAACCGTAAAGCGCACTTACAGAGTTACCATTGTCTCCAGCAAACTTTTGGTTCTGCAGCCGCAACTTTGGACATAGCTTTGGTCCTGAATCCTGATACAGAAAAAGTAAGAACAATATGAGAAAGAAGCCGAATGAGACACAGAGATGTATGATATGATAGAAATTTTTAAGGCTCTTTAGTCTTTACCTCCACATCTATCACATATTGCACTAATGACATAGATACTATTCAGTAATTACTGTCTAAAATATGTAATATACTCACAGACCATCGATCTTCCATCAGTAAAACGTCTGAATTTCTGAGCTGTGCATATATGCGCGCGGCACAACATTACTGTCCAGGGATTCAATCCAATCCAAGCCAACTAGCCAAGCATGAAGTTTAGCTTCTCAGTATCAACCTATTCTATCAATCTATCATATGATATGTACACTACGTGTGCGCTCCATCGATCTCCAGTACTCCAGTAGTACTTAATTTTGAAAGGTTTCTTGATCATTGTTTTTAGGTTTTGGCAGTCTGCGGGGTCTTTTAGCGGTTTAAAGCCCAGACATAGTTTTTGGGCTTCGGCCTTCCTTTTGACAATATGCAAACTGGGCTAGGCCCATTTTTTTTCAAGTGGACCCGGTAATTCTCGTAGATGGTTCCGCTTGGATATACGCGTACTTCTAACGACGCATTATTCGTGAATAAAGGTGTGTTGAAAAGAAAACGTACAACTCCTAGTTTCCTACTGTTCTTTCTCAATGTGTTCGGAGTTTATCTTCCAATATTTTCAGGCCAGATATAGGAGGAGGTAAATTGTCGGAAAGAGTTTCGAAGTTTTTTATTTTTTTGTTAATTGCATAACAATGGCTATATTTAATCTCCGATAACTATGTGCAAGACAATCATGAAACCAAATCCAAACAACATACGGAATTACAGATAGAGGTAATTAACTTGAGCATGTACCTTGCATGGAAGAAGCTTCAAGGCTAAATTTCCTGCAACGTACCTTCTTGAGTTGATCATGAATGACTCGATCGAGACGAAGGTAACTAACAAACAAACTTTGCACCGTAGTACCTAACCACAGAGTAAACTCAAAGAGCTTTGCTTGAAGGCAAGCTCGATCTCTCTACTGCATATAAGAAACTAGGGAGAGAAACTTCAAAGCCAACACATGCATATCTAGCTGGTGTCCGGGATATAGAGAAAGAAAGAGAGCCTAAAATATACATATCATATCGCACTCTCTCCCCTCTCGATTCACCACTACCACAACTACCTCATTTCTGTGTTTGCCTCTTTTTCTCTCTCTCTTTTGGGTCAAGTAGCTAGGTAACGTGTGTTTTCTGTTGTTCAAAACAAGAAAAAGTAAAAACTCACTTATAATTAAGTTACCGATCGAATCATAATTAATCTCCCGCAAGAGTCCGCCACAGCAGTACATATTTACTAGCTCATTTTTACATTTTTCTATCTTTTGGGTAACAACAGTAGTATAGTAATCATTTGTAGCAGGTTTAGAGCTACTGTTTGAGAGGAAGATGAACGCTACAAATCTGGAGAAAGGAAGGTACAGCAGCATTCAAAGTGTAGCTGTTAAGTTGCTTCAACACAAGCACGTGCATATAGGCGAGGCTTGCTGGCTACAAATTTTGAACTTGTGCATGTAAAGAAAGCAAGGTAGCCAGGTAGGTATGTAAAGTTAGTGCGTGAAATAGTATTACTGACAAGGAATAGTGGGGGGCATGCATGCATGGTATAGTATGTATATGTACTACAGTAGTACTACGTACGGTCTTATTACTGCAGGGCCTGCGGGCTCGGATTAGCTAGCCAGGCTAGGCTATATATGCATTGAGAGCGGAGCTTAATATGATCGAGGAGCGAGGCCCGTCTGAAATTTTGACACATAGCTAGAGCTGTCCGACTGTCACTCTCATTTCTTTTTACACCAGCAAGGCAGTAAGCTGTCAACAGCTAGCTAGTAAGCTTAATTATTGGAACTTACAAGTATCTGAATCTCAACTTACTGGCGGGCCGGGCCTCTTTAGTGCAAAATACGGTTCTGATATCCATCACAAGTGCGCTAACAAGCACTGAAAATAGGCCAGAGAAGACGTACGTAGTGCATTACAGCGTATATTATGTTACTAGGTGAATCCCCGCGCGTTGCGCGGTTATACAATAAGATGATGGTATAAGCATTTCGGCTGAAAATGTAAAGCAAACTAAAATTATCAAATGCTCCCTCCAAAGGCATGGTTATCCATTAAAACAACATGAAAAGCTTATCGATTGTAGCATGAAGGCCTATTGAGAACATGATCATTATTTGATTGAACTTATCATCGTAAACACTCAAAACTAAACCCAAAGTGATTAAATTTGAAAAACTGTATTCAACCACAGCTGTACTAATACTATAAACATATTACAACTTGCATGAAAATTACATATACTTGATATTATGACCGGATCACTGAAATACATCACATGTATGAACAAAAGATAAAAATTGCCGGATCACTATACAGTTGTCTGATTTGCAACAAATGTTGTAGAACCAATAGACCCTGAGCGGTCTGATCAGTTCTATACCAAAGCTCAAACTTTTTCCCACACTATTATTAGGAAAAAATAAAAAGAAAAAAGAAAAAATTAGCTGATTCATATTCACATTCATGCACTTCTAGGTAACGGATACTGTATTAACAAAAAAAAAGGGTAATGGATACGGTCTTCCTTTCCCTTTGGCTACATCATTTATTGCTAACGGAAGACCACCTGTTGTTGGATGTGTGTGTGTGTGTGTGTGTGTATATATATATATATATATATATATATGCAAAGAGCCAAATTATATGCAAACCAGTGCATGATTCCAATAAAATTTCACAAATACAATTTTGCATTCCACCCATAGAATAGACTTCAACCCCTGAGAATAAACTCAAACTATAACCTTAATAGTTTAATTAAAATATGGGTTGTATCTACCATAGACATGCTTGTATCAGATACGTATAATCTGTGTATCCATTATGTACGATAATATGATAATGCATGGTGTACAGAAAGTTATACTTACATTTGCAAGAAAAATCTTTCTCAACATCAGCATGTGCCATACACAGCCTAATGAGACTGTTAACTTTTGCCGCTAACTCATCATTAAGCAAGACATTATCTCTCTCCATGAGTTCTTTCTCCTGAATATTATCAAACTTGACATTGTAAGTTTCAAGATTCCGTGTGTAAACATGTTCAGCCCATGAAGGTACTTGGTAAATATTCTTAACTACAATCAAATCCTTATTTTTTGTCTAATTTAGAAGATATCCCTTAATTGAATTGAGCCTCTATTGCAACAACCTTATGTAAAAAAAATGAATAATTAAAGATTTTTCTATGAAAAAAATAGTTGCCATTGAATTCACCTGCGACACAGCTGAGTACATGAATCCTTGGCGTGTGCATAATCCGCCTCCGCTCTACTCAATCGCGCCTCCCTCTCAGCAGCATTCTTAGACAACTTAAGCTTCAGGATCAACAGCAGGGAATAAGCAAAAAGTGTCACTAAAAATGAAGAGCAGACACATACTGTGGCTTCATTTCTGAAAACAGAAAGAATGCAACGAAGCTTACCATCTCCTCTTCCTTATGTTCCACTATCTCCATCAACTACCTATTCGATTTGAGCAGCTCCAACAGCTCCGCTTTCAAGATCCCTATCGAACTATCTTTATTAGTCTACACAAAACCAGCGCCACCCAATAAAAGATAAGCAAAATAAAAAATACGAAGTCTATGTATGAACAGCTCGATACATAAGTCTGAATACAAATTCAAGCAACAATAGATAATTGAAACCCTAAAGAACACAGGAGCATCCATTCCATGGGGAGCCACGATTTACATTGAGAAAGCACTAACGTTAAAAATCTAGTGAAAGGACTATATATCTTTAATATTCTCTAATTTTCATAGCTAAGCAAAGCTATTAGTGTCAGTAATCCATACTGCAAGAAACATATGGTGGAATCACATATCACAGTCTGATCTGCGGTAATCACGCACCAGCCTGATATCAATATCTGCACCCCAAAAATTGTAAAAAAAAACATGAAAAAATCAAAATACCCCCCTTGTGAACAGTAAGATGTAAAGTAATTGGTGGTTGTTACTCCGCCAATTTTTCTCACGATATTAAGGTGGATGCCTATGATGATCATACATACATAATTTGTCTCGTGATTTACTAAAAGATTAGCTTGATTGATCTTCCATTATTTGTACCTATTCTAGATTCCAGTGGCGGCGAGGAGTTGGCCCAAGTGGTCATAGTCATTGTTATTACTTGGCTGCTTGGGATCTGGGGTTTGTCTTAATTAGTTGGCAATTTGAGATTGAACGTACTTACATTTTAACCGTGATGGTTTGTCAAACTATACTCAGTTAATCACCAATTGGTTCTAATCGGTGGACAGGGTTTGTGATCCCACGAAGTGACGAAATTATATATCATTTGATGTAGTATTCATGATCATCTATGGAAAGTTGGATTTGTCTAACATCTTTAGATTTTTAGAAACTGAGAAATGGTATATATGGACATCAAATAAGGTTTCTGGTCTCCAAGAAAAATGTTGGAGTCAAAATGAACTGGACGTTAAAATTGGAAGATCGAGACTGGATTTTACGTCGGAATTATTATTCAAGATGGAGCTAGATCACAATAAACGGACTGAAGCTCGCTCGTTGATACTGTCTCGCATTTGAGTTTGAGAGCCTGAAAGGCACCATGTATATATCTAACCAGGTGGTTGCCCGCCCTTGGGGCGGTTTAACCACAATTGCTATATTGTATATTATACAATGTTTTTGATATACAGCTCCCACGTGATATGAACTTGAGATAAACTGATTGTGTGAAAAACATGGACTATTGAGAACATGAACATGCATTATGTGATTGAATTTTTCATTATAAACTCTTAAAACAACTAAATGTGAAAACCAGAATTCATCCATAGTAATACTAAACTATAAATGTGTTCAAAAACCATTACTTCACAAAATCGATATTCAAAATGATGCCTTTTCTTTATGATAAATAGAAATTGAAACTAAATTATCCCACACAAAAACATAAATCTGAAAAGTAACCTGAATGACCTAGACAACTCTCAAAGTAATCTATTTCTTGCAAAACCATCTCTTAGCTGGTTGTTGCAGTAAATAGATTGTCCTACATTTAGGAGAATGCCCAAAAAGCTACTAATATTAGCCATATCCAAAAAAGAAGGTTAGCAGCAGGACAATCTGTAGGAAAACATGGGTCCATAGACATTTTTGTGAAGCCTTGGAAGCTCTGGAACCGGGATGCTCTCTGATGGAGTGACACAACCTTTTGCTGATGAAGTTTCTGGAAGCTTATGAACTGTCCCATTTGTGCTGTAGCAAGGTGTGCATAGCACACGGGTGCCACTGGAACAAAAGAAAATAGTTGCATTAGCTTAAGTCAAGTTCAAAATGAACGTCTAATTCCACTGGAAAGGACAAATAATTAAAAGCACAAATGTGTGTTCAACTTACCAATAGAGATTGCAGTGCTCTCCTTTGGTACCTGCAATGTGTACAGAAATTATATGGATCACTTCAGTTGAAAGGATACTATTTTAAGTGGACACACATGGAAAGTGAATTGAAAAATGAGAAACTTGCACATAATAAATGAAGTGAATCAAGTTCTATTGAAAGGTTCTTATCAATTCGAGTCAAATGGAAAAGCTAATGAAAAACTTAATAAACTTACACTTAAGAAAGGGAGTGTATCAAGTTCCGCAGGTCATCAAGGGAAAAGCCTATATGATCAAGCATGACATGGTAGTGTGCTGGCCGTGAAGTTCCCTCTGAAAAGCAAGGAACAAATTAATAAGTATTCAGAAGTCTGCTGAAGTTGGGAAATGAACAGTACATATACTTTGCTTCTGCTGCAGAAGAATAGTTCTTTGAGCGGAGAAATACTTAATGACTTAAACCAACTCTTTGCTCCTCACAATGAAAACCGGAGCTGAAATTCACCACAATTGCACTTTTGACATCGACCAGGTAGTAGCCGATCATCTCACTTTCAATGCAACGAAAATTTTCCATACTACATGTACATCAACGTAATCCAAAATTGGAATGAAAAGCTCATGTTCATTATGTATATGATCCCAAAAAATGCTCAAAGATATCAAATTGAAAAGACCAGAGACGCAAAGAAGCAAGGAAACAATGAGTTATCGAGTGAAGGCAAGATATATACGTACGATATATATGTACCAGCACACATACCCTAAACCATCTCACTATTGAGGACATTGCTTTGGGGTTTGAGACCAGTCATTTGGATTAGCTTAGTACGAACATAAGGGGAATGCCAAGCCTTGATCTGTTAAAGCCGATAGTCACCACAAACCGTATAAATGTAATACATGCTAAATCTTTTAGTGTGAAATCCACACACACACAGGATCAAGTCTTATTACTGTACAGAAGGCACCAATTTCGATAACATGCCCAAAGATTGGATACGTTACCTTGATCTTTTTGAGGAGATCATAGCCACCATTCCTGGCATGCAGTAATCTATAATGGTCAAATTCACATCTACATCTTGTAGGAAAATGAGGGGCAATTGAATAAGACATTGATATATCATAGATTGAAATCACATAATCACATGCAGAATAATAAAAGAAAAACCAAAAATGTAACCAAATGTACCAGATGATTGTTTGGAGACACAGTTCGAGCAATTTTTTTGAGTGTTGGGTGAATATTTGCAACCTTGAGAGAGGAAAAAAACCTACATACGTACCACTTATATATAAACAATTAATACTCACTTATAACTCAAATATATAAACAACTAATACTCACTGGGACTTTCTTCTGAGTCAGAACACAGACCAAATCCTTTCCTCGACCGCCGATGGAGGTTATCCCAGCAGGTCTTACTGCCTTCAACACACTCTATTCAAATCATCACAAAACACAACTGAGCACATAATCAATCACCAGCTTACACGAATATTAAATTTCAACATAATATAACTTGATTAGTTCATTACATTTCTTGTTACAAACAAAATTACTCAGACCAAGATAAAACTCATGCAAACAAATTAAACATTCCTAGATTCTATCTCTTCACAGTCTCGAGTGATGGAGATTCACCGTCGTTGTTTTCCCTCTTTACCTCAGATTTCAAAGTTAAATTTAAATGGGTTATAATCTCCGATGCCTAAATTAAACACCTGAGGAAAAAGACCTAAACTTTGCTCATTGCGCTAGGTTAAAATCTGAGTAATCATAGGCATCTTAAAATCATAAGCATCATAAGCACCTTAAATCTTTGCTGGAGTAGATGGTTACTTAAACGGAAACGCCTTAAAGGCTTTACATCAAAAATCATAGACTTATCAGCTGACCTAGGACCAGGAATAAAGTCTTGATCTAAGCTTTGTTCCATTTAACAATACCGGGCAACAGAAACAATTCTAGAATGCCCAATATCAATCAGCTAAATCAAATCAACAGCAGTGGCAGTACCAGGAAAAGTGTGATTGTTTAGCTAGGAAACACACTAAATTACAAAACTTGTGAAGAATTTGCAGACACCAGTTTAGTTTCCTGCATAATGCATTTTGAAAAATTAGCTAGACATCAGAAACTCATGACAGTAATTCAACATAGAAAATTTAATCTGCACTACAGAAACAGAGATTAACATATTCAAGATTAACTCAATGTGAAACGGCATAATAGTAATTATGCAATCTCCACGCGAGCTGATAACGTAAAATGTCATCACACATTCCCAAACCAATTGACTTGACATTTAGTCTCCTAAATTAAAAATCTCATTTCCAATACCATTTTACATCAATCAGTTAGTTACAGAGCAAAAATAATCAAACACAGTTAGACCCCAGAATCAAAGTCTCCAAATCCATGTACTTTAAAGTTACACCAAACGAAACTACTCTATAATATTAAGCCACCAAGTTCAAAACATCCATGAAAACAAAACATCTCCGAAGGTCTCACCTTTTCTAATACTCAGAAGCATTACAACACCCTAAAGTAAACAAAAGCCCATTTCAAATTAAAATTTTGAGACACAAAACCAAACAGAATAGGCCAAAAATCACAAATTTAGACGAAACCCACCTCAGAGATTCAAGCTCTCTCTGCCCTCTTCTTATTTTCAAAAACCAAATCAAAACTGATACTATCGAGTGAGTAGGATTGATCCAAAGCCCAAATTCAACCCAAAGCACAAAGAACATATTTAAAAAGTGCAACATTTCAATAGATCTGAACTCTAAGAGTGTGACAACCAAAAATGACAGCGATGCCCTAGTACCAACCTGGAAGAGTCAGCCTTCCGGCAAGAAGATCGTAATATGACAGTCGTATCCTCCACCGCTTCCGCGACTCAAATCCATGGTACAAATGATCAAGACATGATGTTTTAGATAGGTGAATAACTTATTATATATAGCCAGCTGAAAACAATTGCTATTGGCAGGGAAAAGATGACATACATATCGAATGATGAATACTTTCACAGCATGATAGAATGCTGGACCAAGATTCCACTATCTTATAAAGCAATTCGGTGGAAAAGGATGTTCAACAACTCCATATGCATATACTTATTTTAAAAGAGGCGTGCTGGAATCAGCTTTGCTCTGGCTCTTCATAAGTTCAATCGTACGTTTTTCACCACCTTCAAAGAAGCCAAGAATCTTATTCAAAAAAAGGATGCAAACTATCAGGCTTTTAGTTATCAATCTTGTTCAAGGAGCCTGTCTAACTTGTCATACTATGAATAAGATGAATGTTGAGTGAACCATCTTCTTGAGTACCACATAGAAACCCAATTTAAGTACAACAGCTTCCATAAAGGTGGTTTCTAGGTGGCTCCTAAGATGGTCTTCACCTCATACATTCGATAAAATTCCTAATTACTCCAAACAAACAGTGTTTTCATATATTGACTTAAAGAACATTAAATCAAACACACTATGGTGAAACATAATACTTGCAACGAATTCAATATTTACACCTTTATACATACCTAAGCAGACTATCAAGTATCTCTCAAAACAATACAATGCAAAAGCATCATAGCAGTCCCGAATCGCTTCCTAGTTGAATGCAACATTTGAGTCCAACAGTGACAAAATACAAACAAAAACATCACTACCACAATATATAACTGATCCATAGAACTAAAAAAATAAACAAAAGTGAATAATCTATTCCTTAGACCCCCTTAGACATATAAGGCTAAACATAGTCAAATATTAAGAAATGTTTAGGCAACCAGGATGAATTGGAACAAAGAAAGTAATAGATCAAGCTTAAATTCAGTAACTTCTCATCTAATACTACACATAACCAATGCTATTATAGAAAAGCCAGGTGCATCAATTATATTTTCCAGTATAATCCCCAATATGACTACTTTGTGATTACTGGAATGATGGATCAAGGAAGGAAGATATAGTAGAATGCAATCCCATAGCATAATAAGCAGACCTTTCTCAACAGGGTTTATAACCAAATATAAAATCTTAATATCAAACTTCAAAATTGTTAGACCCTCGATTGAACTACTGTAATAACAGGCCAACATGACAATACAAAGCTACATTTTCAATTTCCATCAACAAATTCTAATGCTGAGCAACTAAAATCAATCATTATCGACCTTCAATGAAAAAATGGAAGAGGTAAATTATCTGTAAATATCGTACGTAAAAGAAACTGTGCCAATATGATCTTTACAACTGAACACTTGTTTCTATCTCCAGACAAACGTATACTACTTGCACAATCAGATGTTTCATTCACTAATCTATAGGACACTCACTAACATCCACAAAAATAATATGCAACCAGTCAAGTTTTATTAATCATGCTCCAAATATGCAAATGGATCTAACTAAAGTATTCTCTACTATTCATAATATCTGGACATATCAGTACGGCTTAAGTATGCAAGTCAAGTGACGGGGTGCGAATATAATGATAACTAAAATTCGCACAAATGATTATATAAATAACATGGACGGAGAGGTTACCTGAGAATTTGGGGTATTTTAGGACGTCAATAAATGATTATAGCTAATTCCTTGAGAGAAAGAACCTTGGTGAGCAATCTGCAAAATACTAACTTCCTTATAAAATTTTCAAAAAGATCAAAACCAGGGTCGTGTAACTAATAAACCAGTTATACTCAACCTGAGCATTTGGACTTGGCTGAGCTTCTTTCTTAGAAGATGACTCTCGACTGTTGCCAGAACCCTTTATGTCACCCTGTCAGAAGCCGCACCCAAAATCCATCATTGAATATGATAAATCCAACTCAAACTAAAAGAAGAAAAAGTAGTAGAAGAAGAAGAAAAATAAATTAACATGTAGAATTTCAACTGACCTCCATCTGCAACATCCCAAATCGAACCAGAAGAGAGTCATTCATACCAAAACAAACAGTGCGCGCATCAGTTAACCCTCACAATAAATAGTGATATAAGTGCGTCAAAATAAAACCGACCCTACAACACTAATGACATAACCAAACACTCAGTTCCCCACAAATCTAAAAAAGCATGTAATAGATCACACCGATTCCAGTGCATAAACAGGGGGCAGCATCAGAATAAGCCCAACAAAAAAATTTTGTTCCTGAAAAATAATCTAGAAACAAACAAAGATCTAATCATTACATGAGTCACATATAAGAGTCCGAAAAGGACATCAGAGGCTTCCCATCAATACGGTGCCAAAATCCTATTGCCAAACCAAAGAGCATATCTCCTATAGATGGGATTCAAGTAGTGAAATGCTTCTACCGAAAACCGCTTTTTTTTATCAACAAAGAAACACAAAATTTTAACAAAAATATACTACCTATGATCATCTTGATACGTGAAAGTTTTATACTCTCATAACGGTAAAAACATGTAAGAGATAGCATACCACAGAACCTTCCACAGGGTACAACGATATCATCGAACTGCACATTGCAGGTCCCACTTTGAAGCTGCTGCTCAATCTCTCGAATTACTTCAATATAGCCCCTGAATACAATCAGATACTCATATGCAATAATGTCAAAGGACATAAAGTAATCACAATCAACTCTAGACAAATCTGAATGATGGATATAAGAACGAAACAAAACACCATAAAACTATCTATGGAACTAAAACCTCACAACTCTATCTCCTCCCTTCTCCATTCTAATAAGAAAAAACAATGCACTAATGGTTCAATAAATGGCAGATGCAAGTCAATCTCACCAGGTTCCTAAGGAGTCTGATCCACCAATGGGAATGACATATGGCCTTCTTCCTTCTTTTAGTAGTTTTCCCTTTAAGGCGTTGGTAAAAGCCTGAGACAAATATGTATTTTGGTCACCAATATGAAACCATACATATCAGCGATAACACTTGATAAAAAGTTTTTAATAAATCCCCTATAAAGAGAATCAGCAGCCAAACTGCAGTGTTTCAACTTCATACTTGAACCTAAGATAGTAACCTTACTATAATAAAAAAAAAAGTACATTGTAAGCAAGAAAAGAGAATGTACACACCACACTCCCAAGCCATTCCTTCTAGCAACAGCTAATAACTGCAACATGACACAATAAAGATAAGTGTCATTTACTCATCATACACACAAAGAGCAACCTATTTCAATTTAAGTTGAGAAAACTATAAATGGCCTTTAAAAATCATATTGGATTGAATCTCTGGTCATCCATGGAGGCTGCTAGCACACATTTGGAGGCATCCAGGTTGCCACATCTCTCAACTATGTTAGCAGCTTCACCCTGCTTACTCCAAGCTTCGGTAACTACTGAACCACCAATCGGTATATCTTAGCAGCTTCACCCTGCTTTATGTCCATCTAGCACTTATGTAGCTATACATACACATAAAGCATATATCTATAGAAAACAATCTTTAATCCCAAAGTGAATAAGAATCACAAACCGATCAGATCAATCTTCTCAAGCATTTAGATCGAAACCAATCGGATCAATCTTCCTAAGCATTTAGATTGAAAGAAATATAATAACGATTGGCAATATATTACTCTGAGTTAGTTAACATTTAAATCGAAAGCAATAATCACATCGAACACAAAAAAAAAGAATAACGAAGCAAGAGGAAAATAGATGTATCGGGTGCGAACTAACCTGAAGCAAAATGTAAGATAGATAGAGAGCCAAGAGTCCAGAGAGGAGGAGAGCAGATCGCAAGAGAGAGCAGATTGCGAGAGCTAGATTTGAGAGCAACAACGTCACAGCCTTCCGATTCTTGCGAGCACAAAAGGAAACCCATAAACACCCAAAACAATACTTGAGCTGAAAGATTGTCATTTGCTTTTAAGCGTCAGTTTGGTTCTTCGGACAAATTAAGGTTAGAATCTCTTCCTTTGTTTTTCTCCTTCCTGTTGGATTCCTGATTCACCTACTTGGTAACAGATGTAAACAAATCCTGTCTCCACTAATTTTTTGTATCAGCATGAAGATATTTGAAAACTGTATGTGGAGCATTTCAGAATAGAACTTGTTTTTGGAATAATGATGTCTGCACCTAATTGTCAAACTGTCTAGATTAAATTGCTGTACACACACTTTCACCACTGAAGATTGTTCATAAGCTGTAAACCCTGTAATGCAGTTGTACATATCCAGTTTTAGGATGTAACCCATGACGTCACATTGCTAAGATTCAATGACTTCCTTGTCTCGCTCTGACAAAAAACAGTATCCCCTTGCCTTATATTTCATAATTCAATGGAAACAGATCACATATGCATGCATGGTATGCTGTTATAGACCATTCAAACGTTTACTACAATTGATAATATAATATTTTGACTCATTAAGAGAATTCACATGTGTAAACGATGCAAATTCCTTTTGCATTCTCTGTATAGTGATGTCTGCACCTAATTGTGAAACTGTCTAGATTAAATTGCTGTACACACACTTTCACTACTGAAGATTGTTCATAAGCTGTAAACCCTGTAATGCAGTTGTACATAGTTTTCATAGTGGTTTATGACCAGAATATAGGAAAAAGCATTTTACTTTAAGTGAATGTGTTTGATGTACAGTTACTGGTACAATTTTGATTCCAACTACTGGAGTGCGGTTTACAAAAAAACATATGGCAAGGACTTGAAACTTAAAGCTGGTTATGAAACACCGATGAACGAAGTCATTGAATTAAACCCTTAACCCTAAATCATGCATACCTTCCCGGTGACATACCTGAGATGTTGCTCAATACAATGAAATCCCAGGGAAAGCTCAAAGCTGGGTTTGCATCTTTGCCCTTAAATCTTCATGTTTACTTCGTCTTTGCTCAGCAAGGTTCTATAAACTACATGTATGAAAAAGACAGAGATCAAAGTTAGCTGATTCAAAACGGTGGGTTTACTAAACCAAAAATCAAAACAACCCAGAAATCAATCCAAAGAAATCTGGAACCCAAAATCGAAAAATAATCCAAACCCATTTGATGCATATTCGATCGGTAACTTCATATATCTTCTTTTCTTCAGTCGACCAAGGAGAGTGAGAGAACCTTCGGTATGAGAGAGAGAGAGAGAGAGAGATCGAAAGCCTCAATCGATATGCAAACGCACGATGCAGAGATCGGAATCAGCGTCGGTAGTAGGCATGACAGGCGGGCGAAGTCGGACTCGATCACCGTTGACTCTGGGTTGAATCACGTTGAAGAAAATGTTGGGTTGAAGAAAGCTGTGAGAAGGGAACGATCAAATTAGGGCTGGCTTACAGTAAATGACCAATTATGCCAACTCTGCAATACTGAAGGAGGAAAAGAACTCTCGGAGTAAGTCACGTGAGTTACTATTTAAATGAATAGTACTATTCATTTGAACAGTAAGACCAATTCTGAAAGAGGAAAGGGAAATTTTGCAGGATGAGGCACGTGAGGCTACTGTTCAAATGAATAGTACTATTCATTTGAAAAGTTGACCAACTCTGTTATATAGGGAACGAGGTTGTTCCCCGCGCGTTGCGCGGTTATATAATAAAATGACAGTATAAATAATTGAGGGAAAAACATAAAGCAAAAATTTGTTGATAGAATGAAAAAGACATTGAGTAATTGAAAACAGATGTTTTGTTAGCTTGATTGGAAATGTCTGAGATGTAAAGATCCACAACAATATCGGGGCAAATACAAGCATGAAAAAGTTGACACAGTGCCAAAAGAATCACATTTATAAGATTGGGAAACATGAGTGTCACTGGGAAATTTCTTGTTCGATGATCTAATCCAATGGATTTTATTCATCATATAGATATCTGCATATTAATTTGTTTGTATATTGAGAAAGAGCACCAACTTATGAAATAACTATTTTTGCTTGCATAGATTTAGACCTCAACTCCAATCACGACAAATCAATTAATCAAATAAATGAAATTGCCCTTGTAGGCAGTATATAAAAGGAATAAAAACATCAATCAGACATGGGACATTAGATGCACAGAAATAATTCCAAGGACAAAATAGTTCAGGCACAGACTCATGAACTTGAGATAGTCTAGCACAGAAATATGTTACAGACCTTGGCCATATCATGTGCCACACAGAAATATATTACAGAGGTTTGGAAGTTTGAAGACCATGTTTAGGTTATTGAAAATCCAGAAACGATGAATATATTACAGACATGGGACGGTAGGCATAATTCAGATCAGATTCCTCAATATTTGGTCCACGGTTCTTTTCAGGAACAATGCAACCTCCCTTCGCATTAACCTAAATCATCTCATCACGAACGTCAACATGAGAAAAAGAAGTCAACAAATGGTCACTGTAAATTAACATCATCACATATGAGATACATTGTTAATTTAGTTGAGAACATTATCCAGCACGGGGAAAAAACTAAACAAAAACCGATTATGTTGAAAATGAAAGGTGAGGTTCCATGTGAAGCCAAATGAGTGCTAACATAACATAACAGTCATGTTCGTGTTCCAGATCAGAATGAATGCATATCCTGAATAGATCCTGTACATATGAGATTAATAATAATTTGGAGATACACTGGTTTGTGGAACAAAAATAGGGAGTCGTGGTTTCCCTGGCATAAATAGATCATGTACCTGACACATTCCAGTTGAATGATTGATTGAATCTATTTTCTGACAATCCCGGATCAATTCCATGATTGGTGTTGTTTGCAGGATGTTCCATGGATGTTCCTGCATAGGGTTGATTAGTGCCATGAGTTGTGTCTGTAGGTGTCTGTCTGTTGTACCTGTATGCAGTAAAAAAAAGGCGAAACTGATGAATGAAATCTGAAAGCTGCAAGTATTGGTGTAAAATAACATAGGTACGGAGATTGACCTGATGTTGACCTCCGTTGCATGATCAAAAAATCCCTTAAATCCAATCAAAAGTTTCTTGATGTCACTCATCTGGCCTATTTGATCCAGCATCAGCATGTTTTGTTGTGCAATTTGGTCAGTCTGGTTTTCCAACAGCTGGATAAGATTGTCCAGGGTTGCATTTGGAATGTTTGTTGAACTTGCTCTGCCTTGTTTTCCTGGGCTTTGATTTTTGTCATGTTGGAGATTTCGGCTAAAATGTTGTGACTCTTCTTGTTGTTTGGGTTTCCTCTTTTTGGCAGGTTTTACAGTGTCTGGCAGAGGCATATCTTCTTCCCATGTCCTGAAAAATGGCAAGTTGATATGGCAAAATTTGTTTTTTGTCAAATTGAATTCAATGATGTCACAGTTTGAGAGCATTGGATGGTAACAGTGGCATAGAAAGTAGATATTTGGCACCTGAATTTTCTGGCTATACATCTATGTGAAGTTCAATACTTGTATATTTCATTGACAGATAAGCAAGCACTTAGGCTAGTCACTGATATGTAATCAAGTACTCATATATGTTTGCTGAGGCAAATCATTGGTTGTGCACATTTATTCACACGTTAATGATGTTTCTTTGACTAATTACACCTATCTAAGAATTGGTCTAGCATACTCATTTATCTCACCAGGACTATACCATACGATATGGCCTGGAATATATGATAGATATATTTTTAATGGCTGAAGAACTGCATGCTGTAAATAGAAAGCACGAAACCAGCATATAATTCTTGACCAAGAATGTTTGTGTGTCGTAACTTTAACTGGCGTTGTGTTTTAGATTGGGAGATCCAACAGGAAATGAAATTTAGAAATTTGTACCATTGATGTGTGGGGTTTTTTGGGCCTTTGACTGCCTTCTTAGTCCAATTAGGGTTGCCCCTTTTTTTTGCTGGTACAGGCGTTGTCGTTGCATGCATCTGTGGAAAGGATTCCTTTTCTCTATGCGGCCTGAAGGGGGAAAAAATAGCAAATGTTACGGAAGCAACAATATCAGAAAATCGGACAAAACCATAACCGGGACAATTGGAAAGGCCACTGATTAGAGAAAGCATGAGAACAGGCAGCATACACAGCGATGTAAACACCCACAGGGGAACAAACTGAAACACGAATGTGCAGAATCATAAATTAGACACTGAGACACCAAATAAACAAAGCAAACATTTAAAGAATTACTAAGAAACCAACGAAATGGTGATTGAATGAAAAGGAGAGAAAGTTATTTGATTGCTCATAAAAATACCATTTTTGCAAACTAACAATTGGACAGAGAAAGGCAGCAAGTAGATGAATGAGTAAGTGAACGCAGTGATGTATCATATACAGCAGAAGATAGGAAATAGTGAAACATTAACATTTCTTAAGAGGTAGACCTTTTACATGGCCGTCCTCTTGGTCTCTTTGGGACAGGGTCTTTGGAGGAATCTGGATCCTCGACAGACATTCCCACAATTTTTTTCCCTGTTCGTGTTATTGGCCCAGCTGATTTTGCCACTGCTGCAATCTTGTTGGCTGCCACAACTGCGTTCGGCTGTCTTGGATTCAGGTTTCGTAGCACGCACTTTGCCTTGAATTGTTCTGTATACAATAACTCAGTCATTTGAAGATCCAGAATCATATGCATCACATGTGCAATGAATGCAGCCCAACAGATTTTTGGTTTGCAGTCAGAGTGTGCTTTCATACAATGTATATGAATTGAAAGTAACCACATTAAATAAGGAATGGACCATGTGCAATTAAGCGAGAATGAATGGGATGAATACGATTAATTTTGCGAGATAATAAGGTATTGTATTTGGCTCTGTCATTTCTAGAACCATTGCAGGTGGATGGGGAATACCATCAAGTGAATAAGAGATTAAAGGTGCATTTTTGAACTGCATATTGATACTGCAACAGTTAAAAAGTGATGATGGATAAGCTAGGTGCTGGAGATGTTAAAAAGTAAAGTTGGATGCATCTAATACAACAAGGTGTGGCATAGATGCTGGAATGAAAGACTGTCAAATAGCCACAGGAAGCCAGAAGAAAGAGACCAGCAAACATCGAAAGACATCTGAAATTGTATGAAGGGAAAAGATGTAAATAAAGTAGGAAATGTTGAACCATCGAAGAGAAACTAAGTTGACACACAACATATCTGTGTAACCAAGCATAAACTATGGTTATGGGGTTTCATTCATTGTTCAGATTAAAGGCTTTGTTATTCAAGAATGGTTGCAGGGTTCTATTTCTTAGGCAGATGAGCTTTTTCTTGACTCTTATATGCTCAGTGAATGGAATAAAGAGAAGCATCGTAATATTTCCATGTATTTGAACAATAAGATTGATCAAAGACCTGCTCTGACTGAACAGATTCGATGAAATCCCTAAGTCAAAACAGCATTCATGTTACAAAGCTTCAGTTGATCAAGGTACGGTGTAGTTTCAGATCATAGTCTATTCCGTCAAAATGATTTTGTTTATGAATAGCTCTGATTTGGGTTGAACAAATGTGATGCATTAAGGAGATCATTTATGTTGGATTTGGGTTGATGTCAGATTTCTGTCTCATTTAATTAGTTATTTCATTTAATTAGTTGTTAATTAAGCTCAGGCAAAGATTACTAAAGTTTCAAGTTGCCAAGGCAAAGAAATCTAAAAAATCTTAGTTGCAAGAAGAGCCTGTCATTTATGTTCCAGTAGCAGTTTTAAAAGAAAAGATCTAATATTCTGAAATGTTCTGAACTGTTATATAGCATTCTTTTGGTGTAGCAATCATCATACCTATAGTCCTTTTTATCTCAAATGCCTTCGTGCTCTTTTAATCTCTCTATAATTCTTGAGTCAAAATGGTCAATTTAGAGGGTCTCTACTCAACTGAGGGTAATATCAGTTCAGACTTCAGAAAATCACCAATAGACAAAAGAAATTTGTGATCCCATAGGATGATAAGAAAGATAAACAAATGTTGAACAATCAAAAACGTTTATCCCAACAGTATAGAGTCAAGAAATGAGGCATGCAATTTGGAACAGAAAAGCACACTGATAATCCAATACAGCTGAATTTTGACATCCATTTAACATCTGAAACATAGCAACGCATAGGATGAAATTCCTAATTGCGAAATGAGAGCAGCTGATACCTTTTGTGTGGGTCATGGTGATCAATTAACTGAGAGATCACCGAGGATTGTTGCTTGAGCAGGGCCGAAATCAATCCATTTATTGCAAATATGTTGTGTCCCGGGCACTGGGCGAGATTTGTTTCCCCTGAAGTTGGAGCTGGGAGAGGTTTTTTTGTTGGGAATGAAGAGAGAGGTGTGGAGACAGAGGGAGAGAGATAGGAAGAGCGAAATAAGTTCTGTTGCAGTGGTGGGTGAAATAGTTTTTATCACTGATGGAATGGTCTGTGATTTAAATCCAGTATTCAACTGAAATTTTTTTTCCAGCTTTCTCATTGGAATGGCTGGTTGCATCCAGCATTCTCATATTCTTGGATAGCATAACATGTATATTTACATACCCTTCTTAAATGTGAATTGCATATATCATGATTTAGCAAATTGTTAAAAAAATCTGCACTAAGAAATTGGAATGAAGAGGATTATAAACCTGCGGTTTGATTTGTTGATTGTGATCATTGTAAAAGCTTATTTTGACTTAAGAATGTGTAACGCGAACGAAGCGTATACTGAGAAATGTAGTTGCCTAGACTTAAACTGTGTTAATTTTTTGGACAACAACTCATGTTGTATAAATTGATATGCCTCAAATGTCAATAACCATTTGGTCACAAACAAAGAATCCAAAAACTCAATATTAAATATCATAAGGACATGTCTGATAAATTGGGGAGAACACGTTATATAAGGCGAACACATTTTAAGGTACGATATAAAGTTGCATGAATCGCTATTTTGTACCCACAATTTTATACAATAGGAACATTCATCTATGAGCAACAGTTTTGTTCAAAATGTATCATGCAGAAGGTTTTGAGTGTGGATGGATAAATTTGAAAATTCTAGAAACGTAGGTAGGCAAAGGCATTTGATCCCATTGGAGTAACCACTTTTGAATGTCAGGTATAAATCCGAAAACAGTTATTCAGACCATGGATTTTTGATCCACCTGATATTTTGGATAGGATAACTTGTATGTCAACATACTCTTTTTAAAGGTGAATTGCACATATCATGATTTAGTGAATTGTTAAAAAAATCTGGACCAAGAACTTGAAATGAAGTGGATGATAAAGGTGTGCTTTGAATTTTTTATTGTGGTCAGTTTAGAAGCTTAGTTTGATTTAAGAATGTGTAACGCGAATGGAGCGTAAACTGAGAAATGTAGTTGCCTAGAATGAGACTGCATTAATTTGGTGGATAACCACTTACGTTGTATAAATTGATATGACTCAAATGTCAACAACCATTTGGTTACAAACAAAGAATCCAAATACTCAATATTGAATATCATCATACAACTAAATAATTGAAAAAAACCTTGGCATTGTATACCATATCACGTATAAATCTTATTGAAATGAAAGTGTCCTAAAACAAAATGGCAAGATCAATCTCATAGGCCTCCGCACACAAACTATTTGGAGGTCCAAAACAAAGGTGCAAGATCAATTTAATGGAGCCTGGCACACAAACCATTTGGAGGTTGTGTTTTGTTCAATATCTTGCTGACATGTATGCAGTCATACAACCTCATATTCTTTTGTACGGATCTAGTTTGTTCTCACTTCCATAAATAGGTTTGGCAGGAAAATAATTAGCCGAGACATTTTTCTGTTGGATGCAACCAGCCAAGAATATGGTCAAGTGAATAAAGAAACTTGGTCCAGGATTTGTGCCGAAGATAAAACATCTGAATTTTAAACTAACCAATCATGCAAATTGGATTCCATAACTGGCATAGAGAGGCTCAAGCAATAACATTTTTGTAGGATATGTGTCTATTTTTTCCACAAACAGGTGATTTGACTTATTCCATATGTCTTGAGCTGGCAACTTGGCCATGTTATTGTGTAAAAAACTTTAAGCATAAACAGCAGCTAGGGTGATATATACATCAGCATGATAGTGTTGTTACACAGTTTCAGTTTGCATGGGAAACAAACCATGGGAATTCATGGAGAAAGATATGAACATACATAATTTCAGCACATACCATGACATAGCAAAACGATACAGCTGCTAACATCCAGATCAAGAAATGATTCTTGATCACAACATTAGCAGCTTCATCTTTGGCATGATAGTCACTAATCATACAAACTAACTTGAACACTAATAATCAAAGAGAGTGCTGCAGCAAAAATATCCAAGGCAAGTCTAGAAAGACAGCCTCCCAAAACTATCTTGGTCAACTGAGAAAAGTGGTGTACACACACTTGTTTCCAAAAAGTTGCCTCTGATTGTTCTTTTTGTTTACCTGAAAGAAACGACAAAAGCGCAAGAATGGAAACTGTTCATTGTCCAGTTCATGAATATGCGGTTAGAAATAAGTAAATTTGCCTCCTCACAGATAGTTGGACTTGTATTATCTATACAATGGGTCAACACACAACAAACCATCATACATAGATTTGTATCTATCATTGAAATTAACTTGGATAGATGTGATTGACCAAAGAGGGTATGTTCTGTGACAGATGCCATCATACACATATTACACATGTGTGACCAGTTCCTTTGAAGAGTCCACAGGGATGTGATTTTGAGCCCATAATCTCAAGTGCATATGGTTTTTTTTTTTCAGGTTTGTTCCAGAGGTGCAAGTCTTGATAGTTGGCTGTAGCTTGAAACCTAACTAACTATGATGTGATCAGAAACATAGCATAGCTGTAATTGGATGGTTGAGTTTTACCACGACAATTGAAATGCCACAGATTATTTGCTAAAGCAGACACTATAACTAACAGCATGAATCTAGGCAAACTGAAAGTGGCATATATTTGCTGTCAGATTATAACACTCATTAATCTTCAAGGCAGAAAGATGCACCTACTTTTTGGGGAATTTGGTAGCTATGCCATTGAAGTGTCAGCATCTTCGTCCCTGAATATATAAGCAAATATTTGAAAGGTCTCTTGGACATTTGCAAAAGTAGTATAGTTGGGAAAAAGAGTGCATGGAAGGAATCTATTGGTACCTATTCCCCTTTCTGTTCATTTCATTGACAAACAATTTCTTTGCAACAGCCTTGTTCCCACGCTTCTTTACAACTGATGGTTTTGGGGGAGTTTCCGAGCTTGGCTGTTCATCTTCCATTTCTGTTGCAGGGTCTTCACCTGGCAAGCTCCTTTTTTTTGAATGATCATCTTCAAGGGTGGACCTGAGGAAAAATTGACCTCGGTTGTTCATGTTTATCTCAAAGAGAAAAGTCTCTCCAACTCTGGAACTGATCTCAACTGGGAGGGTTGCTTCTGTTTCATAAAATCTTTTGTCCAACAGGTCCTGGCATGTTGCATTGAAAAATTCCTCGGCTGATCTTCCCATCAAAGTAAGATTCACTTGGTCATGTTCATCTTCGATTATCATGAAGACCCTATAACTGGATACGCAGTTGCACATGCACATGGCTGGGTCAGAAAAATAACAATCGTGCTGAAACAGAATATGAATTTGGGAATTTATGCGCAGGAATTAAGAAAGGGGAAACCTTTTTTTTGGTTTGTTTTCTCCATGAGCCAAATAGAAATATTTATCTTCGCCTTCTTCATTCTTCAGCATGACCTTATAACACTTGTCATGGGAACATGAATTATACTACCATCCCTTTTCCGCAAAAAACCTTGCAACGACTGCCCTACACCACACTGACTTTGTCTACAATAGCGATTTAATGAATGGAAAAAGAGATCATTATGTATGGAACCTGTGACATAGGGTAATCAATTAAAGAATTGTGAATAGTCTGATCATTTAAACTATGTAAACGTTTTTTATAGGCCATCAACGTTATGCGGTCATTTGGAATGTGTGTTTGCTGAAATGCTGAATAAACATATTTGGTCACAGAAAAGACTGATATTGATAAGATTCAGGTGTAGCATTTTCAATTCCATAAAACAGTGGATGAAGATAGTCACTGTGTTTTGTTTGTACGCCATCATTGATATAAGATGGTTCTTTTCCAGCTAGATATCCAGGAGCAATTAAAGGGCTGGTTATGAAGAGTAGTATAAAGTTGATACGGTGTAAAAATGGCAAAGAAAAAGCATGTGCGTACACTGCATAACGGTAATATTTGAACAATTCATGGGATGCAGATATTATAAATTCATCATTATACTTAATGACTGAAAGTTATAAAGCTCAACAAAAAGGTATCGTGGATAGGTTGCATTGTTACTCACTGCGTGTATTGCAGGATCCAGTGCCTTCAGCTCTGCAATACTTTTGCGATCTGCTTTGTTCATTTCCCCTGTGAATGTCAAATTCGTGTACGCATCAGAGACCCTGATTTTGTCGGCTATTCTGGAGAACCTGAAATTGAAAATTGTTGCTATGAGGAAACAATTATTTTATGATAATGCAGTTCAGATTTCATTAGAAGTAGCTAGAAACCAGATGCAATGTTTTTATTGTCTGCCGAGATGCAGGTGGTTCAAGAAATAGGAAAAACAAATGATGTATATCATTATTCTGTTCCAACAAGATGCAGTGTAATCGTAGGTGAGAAGGGCACATATATCATTAACATGCACAAACAGAATGGAGCTGTTCATGGATCAGATTAAAGAGTAGGTGTGTTTCATCATAATTGTCAAGCATGATTGAAATTACAGACAATAGTACTCTTGATAGTTAGAATGGTAATTTGTGAGATGATGTATTGAAAAATGCCAATGTTATAACAGATGAAAAGTGTGCCCACATAATAAAACATTCAAATCAGGAGATGCGATGCCGTGAGAAGCTTGTTATTTCTATACTTGTAAACAATACAGCTGATAGCCATATATGCCACAGGGCAGTACTCGAAGGGGAAGTAATATTAATACTCTTGAACGCGAGAAATTATTTGGTATGGCGAGTCATTGACCTGTTGAAGAAACAGGGAAAATCTTTTTCGCAATGTTAAATAAGCAAGCAGCAGAGAATTTTTGTGCTGTACTCACTGATTTTTCAATTTCTTGGTTTGTTCAATATCTGGATTGAGAAGGATGCATGTATGATTTGTGCTAGATGCACTCAGTCGTCCTACACACAGGAAATTCCAGAAACAAACATAATCCGTTCACAAAAAAATGTTTTGGAAAAGCAAACTTATTCAACAAAAACCACAGACATATAAGCTAAAAAAGATAATACCTTCGTATTTGGTGATTCTCATGCTGGTGAAAACTGCAAGCACGGGTTCATCATAGGTTCTGACTTCTTCAATGGGAAATGACCTGGCAATATCTCCCCATAATGCAATCTTTAATTCTTCTCGCCTATAGAATAAATGGCAAACATGTGCGAAATCAACAATATTTCAGAAAGCTGATATACTTATTCCCTAAGAATGGCTCTCAGAAAGAAAACACAAAATTGAAATATCAGCATACAAACTGTGGGATATTGTTATAATGCAATATGTATGATTACCATCTGCCCTGTACTCCCACAAATCGAGCTTTTTACGCAAGCCTATTCAATCAAGAATTGAGTAACGAAAATAAACACAACAGAAAATAGGAGCGCTGTAGAATTTGATGCGTATGATAATCCTATGAGATAATAATATATTCTATTTTCATGCATTCTCCTTTCTTCATTTATGGGCTGATGTATCGCACAGAGATTTTAATGGAATTTGCAATAGGCACACCGAGAACAGTATAGATGACTACAGTGACTGAAAAAAGGCTGTTTGATGGTTTTATTATGAAGATGGAATCAGTAAAATGATTCCGCCTCTTCTAAGGAATCCCATCTAACAAAGTATGATTGATAACTAATGCACCGACTGTAAATAACGGGAAGGAAATTACTGCAAATGATGGAAGATGCATTGTGCAGAGAAATATAATTGTAGACTGGAAAGACATGTGCAAGAGAATGTATATCCACTTACTCCTCAAACATGAATATAAGATCAGTTTCTAATCTCCCTTTTTTTTGAATTTTTCACACCAACCTGTTGCGGTTCCTTGATAGCTTTTATGCACCCACAGAAATCTTGGAATCAACAAACAAAAAAAGTCATTATATTTTAATGGAGATCATAAAACTGTGATGAATATGTTTTGTCTGTCACCTGCAAGCACGGACTGAGATTCTGCCTGATCACCAAGCTGGGAGAATTCAAGAAACTTGAAAGCATATCTTGGTATGTTGGGCATATCCTGTCCAAGCTCAGTGAAAATTGTCTTTGCAGTGAATGTCAAGATGATGTCAGCATTGCAGACCTTCTGTCGGGCAGTGTCTATCTTTGAACCAAACCAAGATATGTCGTATGCTTGTCCCACTTTCATAAGCTTTGGCATATGTCCATGATAACATTCTTCAATTATGGCATGAATCGATGAACCCTGCATAGACGAAAACAACAAATATTCAAACTTGTATCATTCCATGAAATGATGAGCATCATATCATTTGATATACATTGCACTCGTTGACATTGTTTTCTTGGAAGGAAAAAATAATGATTCAGATATGATAACTTTGAAGAGATGTTGCCATCGAACTTTTGTCCGCAAACACAATTTCCTATCAATATGGTATATACTTATTCTCATCAGGAAACCCAATACTCAGGTTGAAGTCAACCAAACAGAAGAGAAGCAAGCATGAAGTCTTTGCACTGTATCTCTGTCGCATAGTTCAGCAAATGTATTTGAAGCAAACGTTGAAGCAACTGATGTGCTCAATGATAAAAGAAAATTCCTCTGATAGAGGAAAATAAATATTGACTTATAGACCCAAAAAAGGTATAATTACACGCTGTACTTATTACCAAATTTCAAAAATGGTATTTCATCAGAAGCATAGGTTTATCAAACTGTTGAAAATGGTCACTGTAAATATTGCTGAAAACTGTTGTATTATAGAACATATTTGAGTTAGTTCCTGTCTAACGATAGATTGGAGCTTCATCCCATTAGTCATGATACATATGATTCGCATATCATTAATAGATTTGATGATGACTTTCCTAAACTATGCAGTAAGATACTAAAACTGCTGTTGTGGAGAAAGAGGGGCATTGACATGAAATGATGAGCGTGGCCAGGATATAGCTAAGGATTTGGCTAATGTGCAGCCAATCAGTCATATAGGTTGAATTAGATGAAACTACACAATCATATATCATCGATCGGATAGTATGAATGTGCAAGCAGCCACAGAAGGATATAGGCGAGGATGTGTAAGAGGAAAAATATATTGCACATAACCTGATCAATATGGTTTGGACTGATTGTTTGAATGGCAAATGTTCAGAATTTGGTTGGCAAATTTTTGGCCCAGCTGACTAATTTTCATTCCATGGGACTTGAGCCAGATATAATTTAGAATGACTCCACATATCCTTAACATTTAACAATAAATGTTCGTAACCAGTCACCAAAACAAAGATGCTTAAATCAAGACTGACATCTGTGATTACCTCTTCATCTACCAACAGATAGTGGAGTCCATCGTAATCAAGACTATCAAATCCCCGAGGTCTCCATTCTAGAGCTACCCGTGCCCTGATACTCATTCCAACAGTGAATTTCTTGATGTCCTTAATCAATTTGGTCATTGCTGAACAACCTATAGGAATTCACGAAAAGATGAACACCTGAACAAACATTCAAATAAAGTAAACAGATGTGAGGGAATGATGATGGAGTTCAAATCCAAATTGAATTTGAAATGAATTTTTGAGCAGACCCATAAACAGAAAAGACCTGAGCTGGTCTTGTGTGATGCATACACAAATTAGAAAGGTGGAAAATTAGACACATGATCAAGGAGAGGAAAAATCTAAATGGATGTCATAAAAACTGATGAGTGGGTCATTTTCAGAATGAAAAGTAAGTTGTGATCAAGCCATCACAGAAACTCCTCACAGTCTGTATTCAGAACTATTTGGAATGTTTCATTTCTCAAATGAGCCATAAAAAAGATATACTTTTGGTCAAGCTTATTTCATATCATACATTACCACTCTCTCACTGTTCTTTTTTGCAGTTATTTCATATCGCATGCAAAAGATTTGCTCCAAATCCAAGTCCATCAATGTGATTGAATTCATATTAATCTTTTCACTTGATTCGAATCGTTTAATCCGATAACAGAACAACACATTTTCCAAAAATAGCAAATACCCAATTCTATAGCATGAACCATGCAACAAAAATCAGGAAAATAGAAGCAGACTTTGACATGGGGTCAGTCAAAAAAATGAGAAGGGTTCTGTGCAAGATGAAAAAGGTATAAACTTTTAGACCCAAAACTTGGTGAATGAGTGTAAAAATGGCTTCTTTATAAACGAACATAAAGATGGAAACTTTCAGTCCTTTAAGCCTCCTTGTTCAACAGAAATGGTGAACAGCCAAACAGACCACATTATGTTCATATGAACATTTCCAAGAGTTATCTTTTCTATGTTCCTCTTCTGTCGAGTGAAACACATAAAGTGCAATGGGTATCCTGATATTTTGCACTCATTGACTGTCATGATGAAACCATCATCCTGTGCTTAAACAATGAATTGTAAAGTATGATATGAGCATATATCAATTCTAATTTTACTGACACATAGATATCAATCAAATTGGGTTGGCTGAATTTAACTCTATCAAAGCAAATGTCTTTTCTATGGATGGCATGGAAAGAACAAAGAAACAAATTAAAAATTCATTCAGATCATCACCTTGTTCAGATAGCAGGCAGTCTCTTCTTTTTAGTTTTGTTCCTAAAAATCACATCAACATCATGCAGAAGAACTAATTAGTACTCAAACGATGACAACTGATGAGAATGATGCCTATCACACGATGGCAGGAAACCTCTTAAATTCTAAATACATGCTTCTCAGTAACTACACAACATATATATATAAAAGCACAGCCATGGATTAGAACAAACGAAAGAGCTGATACCTTCAGTGCAAAGATAATTTCTCTGTTTGACTTGGAAGAACAGTTCGAAATGTGTGTCCAACCCATTGTTGATATTTATAAGGAAGAGAGATGGTAGCAGAGGCGGTGAGCGACCATACGTAATGGTGGACGTCATCAATCTCCTTTTTGCTTGATGGAGGATTGCTGGGTATTTTAATCAAGAGATGTTGTGCTGTTGCGTTGGTGTGGGATATCCCCAAATTTGGCTCTCGATTCAACATCCATTTGTGGGAAAAGGTTGTGAGGAATGGAATGGATAAATTCGGATTGAACTGGGCTAGTTGCAAGGAACAGAGGGTGAGAGGAGAGAAAGATCACATGAGATGGAAAAAGGAACTTGGTCCGGTTGGTTAGAAACGATTGAACTAAGATAAGAAGACATGAACAGTGGGTGATATGACAAAGAGGTTATATTCTAATCATGATCAAATGAATTATAAAATTGAAATTATACCATGCACCACTCATTCAATGAACATCAAAAAACATGGAGAGTAACATGACACAGAGGCAATTTTTCAATGATGACAAATATAGCAATTTGACTCCATCCCTCATGGATGGGTTGACATGGGGGAGGATGATTTGCATGGAGGGAACTTGGATTTGATGCCTTCTCAATCTCAGTGGCAAAGCAAATTAACAATATGTTGGGTAGCTCTAATTAAACAAAATACTTAACTAACATGTGCTAAATTTGCATGCTAATAAAGGTATATATGCATCATCAGTAGAACCAGAATCACAACATAATTATATTCCTTGCAATAGATCTTTATACACAATATTTTTCGTAAAATTATTAGGAATTTCATTGTCATTATTTATAAAAATTTTGAGCCCATTTTTTGACGTAACTCTTGATAATGCAACATATAATTGACCATGAGTAAAGACTGGTTCTGATAAATATATTCCAACTTGATTTAGTGATTGACCTTGACTTTTATTTATCGTCATTGCATAACATGACCGAACAGGGAATTGACGTCTCTTAAACAAAAATGGCCATTTTGTTTCAGTAGCATATAATACAATTCTCGGAATATGAACTTTTTGTCCCATATTATTTCCTGTGAGTATCTTGGCCTCAATTAATCTCTCAAATAATTTGGTCACAATTAATCGTGTACCATTGCATAAACCACGTATTTGATCTAAATTTCTTAATAACATAATTGGCATGCCAATTTTCAAAATGAGTTGATGAGTCGGTAATCCATTGAATTCAAGATTGTTTAAAAATTCCATAGGATATAAAAGATGAATGTTATCACTATTACCAGAATTATAAGAAATTGAATCAAAACTAAAATATGATTTTTCATGACCAGGCAATAATTTAATTGCGTAATTATTGATTTCTTGAACAGTCACATTTTTTGGGGTCACTATGGCACGCTCTTTTAAATAATATGTATCAGCGTATTTTTTGGAAAAGTTGGGATATGTTGCCTGAAAAATGGATTTGATAGGATCAATTGCAGGAGCAATAAGTAGTTCTTTTGGTATATCAATCCAATTGACATCTTGATCACCTGTATGAAAGTTTGATTCGAATCGACCTTCACCTATTTGTAATATCCATTCAGCAAATTGTTTAATTTCATTCTTTTGTATAATATCCAAACCAATTGTTGACAATCACATATTTTCAAGAAGATGGAACACTGTAATATCAGGCCAGATGTATGAATTATTCAAAGATTGTTGAATGATCTGTTCTTTACTACCACCTTGTATTACTGGTAATGTTTGTCTAAAATCTCCCCCGAATAAAATTGTTTTCCCGCCAAATAGTTTGTCTTTCTCAAACAAAATATCACGAAGCGTTCGATCCACTGATTCAATACACCATTTATTACACATAGGAGCTTCATCCCAAACTATTAATTCAACCTTTTCAATTAGACCAGCCAGATTGGTTTTTTTGTTTATATTGCAACTTGAATTTTTATCAATGATGGGTTTTATTGCAAAACGTGAATGAGCTGTTCTACCCATTGGAAGTAATAATGATGCAATACCTGATGAAGCAACCGCTAAAACAATTTTTCCCTCGGATCTTAATCTTGAAATTATAGTATTCCATAAAAATGTTTTTCCTGTACCTCCGCTGCCATAAACAAAGAATGATCTTGGGTTTTTTTCTTGAACAGAACTTATCACTTGATCATATATAAGTTTTTGATTACAGTTTAGTTTTGTGATTAAGTTAGAATGTTGTATTTTCAATGCTTGACAATCAAAATTTAATTCTTCTCTAATTTGTCTATTTTCGAGCTCATGTATTTGTTGTGTTTTTGGCATTGGCAATTGATGATTTTTTAGGCTACTGGACGAAATATTAAATAATCTTTCAAGTTCTTGCAAAACAGCATTCTTTAGATCGTCAGCTGGTATGTTAATATTTTGTAGCCCAAAATTTAATTTAATTTTGTGCAATATATCATCGGACATGCTGATCCAACATGTATTAAATAAACCTTCAGGATCAGAAACACCACAAAACAAAATAATGGTGACAAACAGAGAACGAATCTGAGCAGAAGTTGCAGTAAATGTAGATTCTAATAGTGCTTCAAGCCATTCTTTATCGTCGCCTAATAATCCCAAAGTTCGACATGCTTCTTGATAAGTGGCATAGGTGATGTCATTAACTGTTCTAATTGTTTTAAAATCAGTGCATCCTTTTTGAATATTTAAAAGCATGCGTAAGTAATATAATTCGCCAGCATTTGGTGGCACATGCGCTATTCTTCCAAGTACATGATATCGTTTTCTTGGAGTCCATATTCTCAGATCATTATTCCAAACAAATTTAGCGGGGAATTGAGTGTATGTCAGTTTGTTTGCTTTTTTATAAGTCTTATTAGCAAGGAACCAAGCAGTTAGCATTGTAGATTGTATAGATGGATTTTGTAAGACATTTTCAATAGAAGTAGATCCATGAAAACTTACGGCTTGTTGATCAGGTAAATGTATTTTTAAATATTGAACAGCAGGAAATCTGGAATGAATAGAAAATTCAAACAGACGCCACACAGATTCATGAGAAGTTAAATATCGACAATTAAGATAATTTTGAATTTCATCATTTACATTAGTACGAATTAATATCCGTGCTCGATCAGGTCCTTTGTTTATGTATTTGAATAAATATTTTATTAACATTGACTGAGAACATGATTCTACATTTATATGAGCATTATACCTCAACAATAAATTTCCATTATATGGCACAACAAAATTATTTCCAATTTCAATTCCTTTTTTAATCACAAAATGGGAATCAATATCACGACGTCTGTATTGAGGAGAGTTAGTTGTCTGAAAAATGGTGTTAGTTTGAAATGGCTTTGGAAAATGTTTTGTACATAATTTGTCTCTCATACACAAAGAAGATGGATTGAGTTGCCCGCAAGGACCATGGATCATAAATTGGCTAACAATTTCAAATAATCTTGGATCACTGTCTTGATCCGGCAATTCAGCTGAAATGATAGCATCTATATCATTTGCTGTACGGCATTTGTATTCAGGGCTAAGCCAAAATAATAAATGAGCATGGGGCAACCCTCTTTTTTGAAATTCAATTGTACATACATGGGCATAGACTTTTCCAAAGGGTTGTCCACTCTTAATATGGGCAATCATATCATCCACTTTTATTTTAAAAATGCGACAAATAATATCAGGACGATCTTCAGCCTTGTAGCCAGGGTTTTTCTCAAAATATCTTGAAATTTCGGACCATTTGACATTGCACGTGAAAGTAATAAATAAGTCAGGATTCCCATATTCTCTACAAATTGTCATTGCATCTTGATAATTATTAATCATATCTCTTGGGCTACCTGTGTGAGAACCAGGAAGAAAAATTCTCTTTCCAACCTCATGACCCTGAACAATTCCCTCAGAATTATATGCAGATAAATTATTCCAAGTTTCAGATCTTAGTTCTGGTTGATGATGTCTTATATATTCCAAACGATTTTCTTCAACAGTTGCATATGCATCAACCAAGTATTGTTGAAATAATCTTCCACCTTTTAATAAAGTACTTGATTGATTTGATCTATCATGAATTTGATAACAGATAAATTTGCTCATAGACAATTTTTTTTCCTTATTCCCAGAATCATGTGGCATAGATTTTAATTTGATGTTAATCTTGAAGCCATCTTCTCCATGTGGAAAAAGAAGTGGATATTGCAAGGACATAAGTTTTGGATGAATTTTGGAGATGCGTTTTAGATATCCTTTATTAGACCGCACAATTATATCTCTATTCGAATTAAAGTCACTTATATCACCAACAATTAATCCACCAATTTCACCACCAGAAGGTAATTCATATTGTTTGCTGTCATTTTGTTCGCGATCAAGCACAGTCATATCAAATTTTGGCAACAAAGAATTTTCAAAAGCATCTCTCACATATCGATATTCTTTTGTCAATTCATTATATTCATCCAATAATTCTATCAACTTTGTTACAATATTGGTATCAATCTTATTATTGGAATCATTTGGATCAATTGCTGTAATACGATTTCGAATTTCATGTTCAGTGTCATATACATATAATTGAGCATATCTAGGAGACTGTCCCTCAGATGGCAAAACTGAACCCATTAGATGATGTACTTGACCACAGATCTTAAAAACATAAGGTGCTCCTCCAAAATTGATGTCATATTCAATCTTAGCTCCCATGGATGTAAAAGCAAACATCGAATTATAGACCCTAATATTATCACGAAACAAAATACTTCTTCTACCATTCTTTGCATCCAGCAATTCATCAAGGAAAGAAGGTGTTAAATGTGATATTGGAAGTTCAACACGGCCTTTTTCACAACAATGAGTATACGTTGGCTGGGTATTTTGTTTTTTTTTGTACTGATTCATTTAACCAAAAATGGGCGGCACAATGTCTGCATACATGATCATCATCACCACAATCTTCATAATCAACAACCACACCTGCAATTTCAACCATAATAATATCAAGCACACCAAATTTTTTGCACCAATAATTGTTAATGAATATTGGATTCAATCGTTTGTATGAAAATCAGTCCTAACCTGCTCGATTTTGTTGATAAATTGCTTGTCCAAAAGACCCAACACGAACACCTAGGATCTATAATCAATAATCGAGATTAAAATAACCAACCAATGATAAGAGACAAAAAAATATATAGAAGACTATTTTCAATCACAATATATCTAATTGTAGGAAAAACAAAACCAGTTTATTGTTTCCTCAACAATCAAGCACATAAATGGTTTGTTGTCAGAGACCATATCAGTTAACCAAATTTATCATGGAAAAGATGTCAGCACAATATGTATGGTGTGATTATGCAATTTCACAAAAATGATCACCCAAAAAGCGGAAATGAAAAACTCAATACACAGCCACAGAATTGATAAGGATAAGAAAGAAGACTTAAATAAATACTGATGCATGTCATGCTATGACTAAGTGACACTACCATAAACACTTTAGGCAACGAATTTTAAAACAACGAGCTGGTAAATTCGTTGCCTATAGTTCACAATAGGCAACGACAAGGGTTTTCGTTGCCTATTGTGAACTATAGGCAACGAATTCGTTGCCTGTATAAGTCAAATCGTTGCCTAATGTCTGGTTTATAGGCAACGAAAAAAATCGTTGCCTATTCAAATCGTTGCCTAAAGTATGGTTATAGGCAACGAAAAAATCGTTGCCTATAGTATAATAGGCAACGAAAAACAATATAGGCAACGAATTACTATTTCGTTGCCTATAATTATTATTATATCAGATCTAGCCAGCAGCTCCTCCATTCAAATCAAAATCGGTGGAAAAATCTGAAACGTTCTGGAATCGCCAGTGCATTTCAGGATGGACAAGAGTTGGATGAGGCTGGATAGAACTGATGCAAGATATGGGCAGGGAATTAGGATATTTCTGGAATTTGTGGCGGCTAATTGTGGAGAGTTGCCAGTGCATTATTGTCCATGTAAACAATGTCGGTGTCGCGGCAATCGTTGTCCCATTGCTACAGTTGAGCGACACCTTCATAGAAACGGATTTTGGAATAAGTACACCCGTTGGATTTATCACGGTGAAGCATCAGCAGCCGATCCGCATGATCATGGACAATTTGCTGATACTGCGAGTTCATCCAATTATGATCCCACCAGGAGGTTCATCGACGATATGTTTCCTCATGAGAGCGGTGTATTTCATGATTCTCAAGCACCCGTATATGTTCCTCCAGAAGTTGAGAATTTCCCTCACATTGAGCCAGTCCAGCCATTACCTAGAGTTTATGTCAACACACGTGGTATGGACAAGTACCACAACCTGATTCAGATGCATCAAACTCCGTTGTACCACGGATGTCCTAAGACAGTCCTTGAAAGTGTAATGGCAGTGATGCAGCTAAAAGTGGAGACCAAGAGCACCGTGGCAGCGGTCGATAGGTGGCTTCAGTTGACTGGTGATCTGCTGCCCCCCGGTCATCGTCTTCCCCCCACTCATCGTAAGATACGACATGTCCTCAAAGATCTTGGACTTTCCTACACCAAGATTCACGCATGCATGTATGATTGCGTTCTCTTTTGGGGTGTAGACGATGACGGGAAGGATCTATCAAAGCTTGATTACTGTCCGGTGTGTGGTACGAAAAGGTGGAAGTACACTCCTGCACGAAACAAGAAAGCAGTGAAGATACTTTGGTATTTCCCACTTATTGATAGGCTGGAAAGGTTGTTCATGTGTGCATTCACGGCGAAAGCTATGAGATGGTGGGCTGAGAGGACTTTGCCTGACGATGATATCCTTAGACACCCTGCTGATGGTCAGGCTTGGAAGCACCTGGTGAATGTGTTTTCTGATTTTGTAGCTGAAGTCCGAAATGTTTGGCTGGGGCTATCGACTGACGGATTCAACCCCTTCGGCAACATGAGTCAGAAGTACAGCATATGGCCCGTTATATTGGTACCGTACAACCTTCCTCCGTGGATGTGCATGAAGAAAGAATATAATATGCTGACTCTGTTGATTCCAGGGCCGGGTTATCCAGGAAAGTGTTTGGATGTGTACATGAGGCCATTGATTATGGAGCTTCAGCACTTGAGTACAGTTGGTCATCCCACTTACGACAGGTTTAAAAATGAGATGTTCCGAATGCGTGCTATGCTTGTGGGCACAATCAGTGATTTTCCAGGTCGAGGGATGTTGTCGGGAAACCCAACCAAGGGGTACAGGGCCTGTCCAGAGTGCATGACTTCCATGTTTGGACAAGCTCATTGCTCGAAGATTGTCCATATGCGTCACCGATGTTGGCTTCCACGACATCACCCATTTCGCCAGGACGCCCAGGCTTTTGACGGCACTGTAGAAGAAGGTCTGCAACCTATGGGATGGACTGGAGATGAAATCTTAGAAGTCCTGAATGAGTATAATTTTGGGCCATTGAGCAATCATCCTGAGGTTGTTGCGACTATACCGAAGATACCCGACAGGTATAAGTTCTGGACACACAAGAGCATCTTCTAGGAACTCCCGTACTGGCGGATGTTGCCTATCAGGAACTATCTAGATGTCATGCACATAGAGAAGAATGTGTGTGAAAGTGTGGTGGGCACCGTTCTAAATTGGCAAGGTAAAACCAAAGATGGCCCTAAAGCTCGCGTTGATTTGGAAAAAATGAAACTGCGGGAACATCTGTGGTTGAAAAAGAAGGGGAGAAAGATGCCCCAAGCTCCTTACACGGTCACGCGTGACGAGAAGCATGAAATTTTTGTGTGGATGGCTAACGTCCAGTATCCTTATGAGTTTGCTGGAAATATAAGTCGGTGTGTTAACTACAGAGACAATAAGATTTATGGATTAAAGAGTCATGACTGCCATGTACTACTTCAACGCCTCTTCCCTATTATGATTCGAGGGTACTTTGATGATGAGGTGGTAGAGCCGTTAGTGGCGCTGTCAAGGTTCTTTCAAAAGTTATGCACCAGAGAAGTGAAAATGTCAGACCTCGAAGAAATGCGAAAGGACATCATTTTTATCATGTGCAAGTTGGAGAGGATTTTCCCCCCAAATTTCTTCGACATCATGCCTCACTTGATGATGCATCTTCCCGAGTAATTGATGCTCACCGGTCCCGTTCACTACACTTGGATGTATCCAATGGAGAGGTATATACCTTGCATTTGTATGATGTTTGCTAATTAAGTCTTTATATATTAATTTATTCTTGTTCGGCAACAATAATAACAAGCTGTTTTCATCTTTGTAGACAACTGGGAGACTACAAAGGGTATGTACATAATACATCTGCACCTGAAGGGTGTATCGCCGAAGCATATCTTGCGCACGAGTGCGTAACGTACGTCAAACTGTATTTGGGAGCGCTTGAGGACCCACATTCGAATATGTCGGTAGATGAACCCCAGTTCAACCTTTCTGTAGTCTCTAATGATGTTTACCCACAGAGTAGGTTGCACGGGGAGTGGGAGTTGACACCATATGAGTTAGACATTGCACACTGGTGTGTACTCATTAATTGTCAAGAAGTTAAATATTGGAAAGACACACACCTTGGAAGTCCACAGGTTCGCGGGGATGTTGCGTACCACAACCGGACCTTTGCAAATTTTTTTGGCACATGGGTGAGTATATATTCATTTAGTCATAATATATATGACGTGTAAAAGCAAATTGTGACGGTTATTTATATGAAATTTCGTATCTAATGTTGACGGTTATTTGTTTCAGATGAACTATGTAGAAGATGATGGTTACCCACAATGGTCACACGCATTGAGGCTCTTGGCTATGAAACCTATATCATCAAAAGTTTACGCGATGTGTAGGGTCAATGACGTGAAATTTATGTGTCAAGAAAGAGACAACAGGGTGAAGACACAGAATTGTGGGGTAATGGTGCATGGTGGGGATAACGACCCTGACTACTACGGTGTACTCCATTCAGTGGTTGAACTCATGTATGGTGAGCGCATGAAAGTTTACTTGTTTAAGTGCAGATGGTTTGATACTCGTCCGGAGAACGTTCGCATCGATCAGTATGGATACATTTCCGTGAATACTGCCACAAGCTGGTATGAGGAGGATCCTTTCGTTCTTGCCACATCGGTCAAACAAGTGTTTTACCTTGACGATCTTATGAACAGACCCCCGTGGAAAGTAGTAAACCATGTGCAAGCTAGGAATGTGTACAGTGCTGCCACACTTGGTGAGAATGAAGATGACGAAGAAGTTGCAGCATACCAAGAGGGAAATGGAATTGACATTCCGGAATCCGATACAATTCGCCTTAATAATGTTCGACCTAGTATTGTGGTTCAAAATTCTGGAGCAGCACTTCTAAATGTTAATCCAAATGACTTTGATGAAGACTCGAGTGACGAGGACGAGGAGCGACACCTATTACCAGACTTCAACTATCAAACCGCGTCAGACTCTAGCGATGATTCAGATTCTGATTATCAGCCTTAGTTAGAGATGTAATTGAGTATAGTCTTCGAGCTTGTATTGAGTTGATTAACTCCTAAATGTATATATGTGTTGATCGAATCGAAGTTTACTTGTGTAATTTTCTGGATTAGTTTAACGGTTATTTTCATGTATGTTGTGGAAAACATGTGAATTTTGTTGCTTATAAATTGAAGTTCGTTGCCTTTAATAATGATTTCGTTGCCTATAGTATAGGCAACGACAATTTCGTTGCCTTTAATAATGATTTCGTTGCCTATAGTATAGGCAACGACAATTTCGTTGCCTTTAATAAGGATTTCGTTGCCTATAGTATAAGCAACGACACAAATCGTTGCCTAAAGGATACATCTCGTTGCCTAAAGTATGGACAACGACAGACTCGTTGCCTATAAGAACTCCTCGTTGCCTAAAGTATAGGCAACGATTCTGCCATTCGTTGCCTATACTAGGTGGAATAAATCCCCCAGTCGCGACCAGCGCCGCCGCAACGATTCGAAAGACTACCCACACGACTCTCGCCGGATTTTTGCCCTCACCCGAATAGTACGGTTCACATTCTCTCCCTCTCTCCTTACTTGAATATATAAACAACGTGATTTAGGTTGATTTTAGTTGGATTTGTGTTGGATTTGTGTTGTGATTTAGGTTAGGTTGTGTTGGATTTCTGTTGGGTGGTTTGTTAGGTTGATTTTAGTTGGATTTGTGTTGGATTTGTGTTGTGATTTAGGTTAGGTTGTGTTGGATTTGTGTTGGATTTAGGTTAGGTTGATTTTAGTTGGATTTGTGTTGTTATTTAGTTTGTATTGTTGAATTTAGGTTTTATTTAGGTTGGATTTTGGTAAGGTTATGTTATGTTGGATTGTTGATTTAATTAGGTTGGGATTATATTGTGGATTAGAGGATTTAGTTTGGTTATTTAGTTTATGTAATTAGAATTGGGAATAAGTGTGATTTTAGTTTGGTTATTTAGTTTAGGTAATTAGAATTGGGAATAAGTGTGATTTTAGTTTGGGTTGTTCATTTTAGTTAGACAAAATTTAAATTTAGGTTAGTGTTGCCTCAATTGTAAGCTATTCATTATGTTATTTTGTTGCAGACATTAATAAAAATGTCCGTGTTCAAAAGATTGATTCCCGGGAAAAGTGGGAAACAGAAAGGAGCTTCCTCCTCGTCACCTCAAGGAGCGACACCTCAAATGTCCTCCGGGTTGAACCCTCAAGGACCCAGGAGTGGGTCTAGGTCCGTTGGTCAGAGTTCTGGAAGCACCGTACCGGACAGTCTTGAGACTGTCTATGTACATTCCAATCGTCACCTCCAACTATATACAGCATCCCAGGATCCCCAAGGTCCACGTCACTCGGTGTCTCATGAACGACCCTCCCGCAACAGCAGCCGAAACTCCACCACCGTCGACGGTCGTCACTCAGTCAGCAGCGAACGCCCAAATAGTACGAGGGTACTATGGCCAAACCAGCAGGACCCACCGCGTATGCCACCTCTTCCCCCCAATCCGGCGACGCCACAACCTAATTCCGGATCATCTGGGCCATCCGGCAGTGCATCCCGCACGGATTCTGTGCACTTATGCCCGCCCAGGGACTTGTTCTTCCCTACGGTTATTCCGAAGATACCTCAGCTCGACCCTAACAACATGGCCATATATGATGAGGACCCGTTCACGACGCCTGAGGAAGCATACACATATGAGCCGTTCTCTCAACCTCTGTTGAGTGTGAGGGTTAATGGCCAGCTCACTTACGAGAATGGTAAGTTTATGTTCTTTTAGTAGATACAGTACATTAAATTAGGTTCTATTTCTTAATTTCCTTCTTTTGTACCGTGTCTTAGGCACCGTCGTCAACCCTAAAGCTAAAGCGAGCAGAGGTACCACAACCGGGAAGGGTATTGAAGATCGAGTTGGTGACAATCGGGCTCATATTGATTATGAGGACGATGGCTCGGCTATCGAGTATTCTGACAAAGGGATGTATGCTAGCCAAACAGGATTTGTCATACGTGATTTCGTCCCGATGTTGTGGGACTCGTGGGGTTCAGTTGATGCTCAAGTGAAGGCCCGAGTGCATAATGCACTGTCGGTGAGTTAAATTTACATTAATTTGTCATAAAAATAGACGTTCTTATTATTATAAGCCACCAAACATACATATTTATGAGGCTAATTATGTATACGTGTATTGCAGCAATGGTTTATTATTGACGATCGGCTGAAGCAGCCCGGGGGGTGGTGTGAACGAAAGCTCGCGTCTAGGTGATGTGATTTTAGATTTATATAAGGCTAAGTATCCTGAATACGTTAGATTTGTGAATATAAAGTGTTGGTTATATGATATTTTTGTTGCATCAATATAGGTATCGAGAGTGGAAGTCCCACTTGAAGACGTTCTGGCAGCAAAACATAGATAAAGGCCGAAATGGCACTCCAAGTGAGTTCAGATACCGGGAGTACGAGTGGAACTGGCTTATAGCCCACTGGAAGCATCCCAAGCTTGTGGTATGCACATGAATTGATTTGCGTACCTAAATCTAAACTAATATTATTATTATTAATTTACCTACATTTTATGATATATTATTTTATATACGCAAGAGGTAGTAGGTAAATCTCTATCTATGTTATTAATTTAATATGTAGGTAAATCTCTAATATATTGTGTAGGTAAATTAAATTATACAACTTACATTGTTTATACGAAGTAAAGATAGTGAACTGTATTAGTGATTGAGAGGCTAGAAATTAAAACCAAAAATAACAAAGATTAAATTATTTCCCTGCAGAATAACATGAAAAATCCTAGAAATTAAAGGAAACAATTCTAGGTCAGAGGACTAAATATGTGAAAAACAAATGGGTTGGATTTTAATCAAAAAAATTAATGTTGCAAGGATATTCTCTAATTTATGCTATATATATAATTGGCTAATAATTGTGCACATTTTCTTATTCTACAAGCACATTTCGAAAGAAAATGCTAAAAACCGAGCGCAGAACGTGAACCCACATCATTGCGGTTCCCGAACGTATGAGAGATGGACTCGACGTGGGGCAAGGTTGGAACCACAGACCGATCCTCTCGTGTATTCCATCCGACATGGGTATCCGAACAACCCTGAATATGTTGTAAGTATCTAATAAATATTTGTCCATATTTGATACATCTCATGTTTAATTAATTCTTGTATTTTACTCAATTATTAATGCGTCACCGATTTTGCATTGTCTATTAGGAGAGATTGGTTGAGTCGATCCCGAAGGTGCGTGCTAAAGTAGCTCGAGAGCTGCATCAGGGGTGCACGGAGGAGGAGGTGACCCAGTATGCATCTCAGGTTGACCACATGACGCCCATTAATGCGGCGAGGTGCGTGTCAGATGCGATTCCCGTTGGAAAGAACAAGTTTTGGGCCAAGGGGATGGGTTACAGAGGAAATGGAGTCTTGAAGATGACTCCAGAATTCTCCAGCGGGTCCAGCAGTTCTAGGTCGTCCGGCCTACAAGAGCAGATTCGGAGGCAGGAGGAGCAGATTCGGAGGCAGCAGGAGGAGTTGGAGGAGATGAGGCGTGCCAGGGAAGCCATGGAGCAGGAAAGAGCCCGTGAGAAGGAGCAGCACGACCAAATGTGGGCTTTCTATCAATCTCAGCAACCTCGGGGGGCTTCGCAGCCGCACCCACAGACTCAGCCAAATCTGTTCACGCCTACAACACAGCCGCAGTATTTTGGGGGTCACCAGCAGCCGTCGTTATATGAGGACCACCAGCAGCCGCCGCAGCAGCATCAGTTTTTTGGGGGTGCCGAGCAGCCGCCGCCGCAGCATCAGTTTTACGGGGGTGACGAGCAGCCGCAGCTTCACCAGTTTTACGGGGGTGACGACCAGCAGCACCAGGAGGGTTCACACGAGGAGTTCCTCAATTGTGTTAACTTTGATCAGTAGCACGTAGCTAGTTTTTGATTTAGGTTGGAATGTGTACGCTGTTGTGGTTTGAACTCATGTAAATGTTGCAGATTCTGGAATTGGGCCCAATCCAGAATCAAGTATTTTTTTAAAAAATTACACAAACTATAGGCAACGAAATGGACCAATTTCGTTGCCTATAGTTTGCCAGAAATACAACAATTCAAACTATAGGCAACGAAATTCTTAATTATAGGCAACGAAATTCTTCAGTATAGGCAACGAGGTCATCGTTGCCTATAGTTTGAAAGTGGTCAAAGTTGACCTGTCGGTGGGTTCTAGGCAACGAAGAAATCGTTGCCTATAGTGAAACTATAGGCAACGATTTACCCTAGTCGTTGCGTATAGTTGAAAACCCTAACCCCTAAACCCTGAACTATAGGCAACGATGGGTTTGGTTTTTCGTTGCCTATAGTATAGTCAACGATGAAAAGGCAACGACGGTATAGGCAACGAATTTTCGTTGCCTATACTTATAGGCAACGATTTTATAACTTTAGGCAACGATTTGAGATCGTTGCCTAAAGCAGTTATTCTGGTAGTGTGATCTCAGAAGATATGATTTCTCTGGTCTATGATACACACCAATTTCCAAGCACAGGGAGGCAATAGTAACAATTCATAAGGAAGAAGTTTCTGGCGCCCAAGCACAGAAATACCATATTATTCGATCACACAAAATGTTGAAAAACAACAGGGAAAATGCAAATAATTCAGAAGCACACGCAAAATAAATGTACAGCTATTATATCAATGATAGTCTACAAACAAAACAGAGTAACATCCAAAAAAACACTGACTGGGAAAACAAATTTATCACAACCACAACAGGAAAATTATCGGAAAAGCTCACTACAGTCAACACCCAGGACAAAACAATGCACCGAAAAGGACATAGAAAACGTGGTAAGACCTGATAGGATTCCATGGATTTCTTCATTGCCACTGTCCTCTTGTACTTCATCATCAGAACTGTTGTGCAGATGAGTTTCCAACCATTCAGAATGTTGGTGTTGGCGAGAGGTGCTGGCAAACAGGCATGCTCTTTTAGATGAAGTAACTCCTGCTTGATTTGATGCTGAACCTTGATCAACAGACTTATGGGCCTTCTTGCCAATATCTAAAAAACCAACTTTGATTCCATCAAACAATCCAAACACAATAAAATTGAAACAGTCATCACAATGAATACGCTGCAAAATAATGAGTCCATCACCTGCAATAGTCTGGTGAAGATCAATATTATCGTCGCAATTGTTTGTCATTGTCCCTACAAAAGATTTATCAGGAAAGCATCAAACAAAGACATTGTGCTTTACTAAGAGATTCGATGTCTTGACCATCCCCAACATGCCATCAGTTTGGATCACCTATTTCTAGGTAACTGGTCGATGCAATTGTATGGTCAATCATCAACGATTTTCCAACCATAATTTCAAAAAGAAGTTGTTTCTCATCCAATTGTCACTAAACAATATCTATATCAGGTCATTTCCCAAAAAACAATATCTTTGTTGTTCCACCAAAATCCGCCCACAAAAAGGGAAATAACATGCAAGCAAATATCCAGTCGGTGAGCAAGTACCTGAGGAATTTTGAGAAACAACTTCATTACCAATGCTATTTCCTGCAGACAAATAACGTCTGCTACTGATGCTCCTCTCTGACTGTGGTGTCATGTGAAGGCACATGCAGACATCCTTATTCCCTAAGCGCATTTTTTTCTTCCGCCCCATGGCTAAACAAAAGGACACATCGAAAGAAACAAATTAAATGATCTATTGTTGAACCAAGAGCAACACACAGTAACCTATCAACAGTCCTTGCACTGTCAATATCACACCGAAATGTAAATGTAAATTCCACATTACATGGACGCAAATATTAGCAAGAACAAATTGTGGATGATATGCAAAATCTTTCCAATAAGGAGCATAGATGCATGAAACTGTGATTAGTTTAGGCAAAGAAATTTAATTGCAATGTCAGCAAAGACACACAATAATCTCACACACATGGACAAATTGCAATATACCTACTGCACACAGTATCGGTATACCGGCTCAGAAACTACAACACCTAACAACATTTAACGAAAACTCAAACCATAACACCCTAAATGTGCAGACTTGTTATCATGCAGACCCTATTTGGAAAAGCAAAAATATTAGGTGAACTGTAAATACACCATCCATCACAGACATTTATATATACATGCTGCGTGACATCAGCTGCCTCAATGATATGAGTTAAATCCACCAACAAAAAAGCCTACAAATGACAATCCCAACCTTGGAAACAAACAACTGCCCACCAATGTATCATATCAACATCTCAAACGGAAAAACACCCAGAAAACAACATCTAACAGAAGCAAAAATAAAGGTGGTGCACAAAACCTGACAAAAAAGGACGACGATCTTCATTATAGGCAATGGCTTCGCTGTTTGATCCAATTACTCCAAGACGGGGTCTTTTGCCAACAGTTCTCTTCGGTTGTGGTGTTGTGTCAACCAATACCGAGATGCCTTTGTTTGTGTGAGATACACTTTTCTTTCGTTGCAAAGCTAAAAAATAAAGTCAATCAAACAAAACAAATTACACCAATGGATTTTCAAACAAAAAACAACAGATCAATACACAGTCAGAACATGGAACAGAGACAGAAATCAAAACAGTAACCAAACAAAGCCAAAAATTGCTACGGATTTCTCAGCCACCAAATATATTATAGTCGCGAGTGAACTTTAGGCAAGAAGAAGAAAGAAGTTGTTGCAGTAAATATGCCAGACAATAATTATTATATTACCAGCAATAGTCTCATGAAGATCAGCACCGTCAATGCAACTGTTTGTTGTTGTCCCTAGACAAAAAAATTCCATGAGGAGTCAAAAAAACATTGTGGTCTGCTAAAAGATTCCATGCCTCCAAGATCCAGACCATGCCATTAGCTTGCTTTACCTATGCTGAGGTCGCTGGTCAATGTCATTGTATGGTCAGGCACCAATGACTCTCCAACCACAGATTCAAGTAGACATTGTCCCTTGGTCAGTCGTTGCTCAACAATATCTATGTCATGACATTGCACAGAGGAAAATATGATTGTTATTCCAGCAAAACTCACAAAAAAATGAAAATGACATGAGAACAACACACACAATCTGCAAGAAACCACCCGAGGTATTTTTAGAAACAACTTGATGATCAATGCTATGTATTGTAGAAAGACCAGAAAATGCCATACACAACATTGTTAGCCACCCCACAAACTACAATACCCAATAAAAAAAGAGGAAAAATTAGACCATAACACCCTTAATGCATAATTTTGTCATCAAGCACACTGCATATAAGAAAGCGATATGACCTAAGGCCCCTGCAAATTCCTGAAAAATGAGAAACCAAAACAAAAAATTGCCCAGGAAATAGCTAATGCACGGAAACAAAAAGTTGGTATAGTCTACCTAATAAAGAATGACGAAAATCTCCATCAGCACCAATTTTTGTATTACTTGATTCAACTATGCTGGGTACATTTTCATCAACATGATGGTGAGGGAAAATGTTTTTTTCCATCGACACTGTCAATTGTGCACCTGTGTCCTCCTTCTGAAAGAAACGTTGTCCCTTGCAAAAAGATTGCCCATCTCCAACATCGACACTATCAATTGGGGACAGATTATGAAAAGTGGTTGATGAAGTTGTTGTCTCTCCAAAGCAGCTGAATGATTCTACCATCTGATCTTTGTCAATCACAGAAAGTAAGTTGCTTTGTTCATCCATACCTAAAATCATAAACATAATAGCATCCATCACCAATTCAATTTGAACCTGATTATCACCACAACGATCATAGATTCCATACATGATTATCACCAAATTATCAACCATTGCATAAAATATAAGACAACACAATGCCTGCAATTGCTTTCTGTTGACCCACATATCAGTTCAATAACTACTGATCAACTATTTGGGAACACTCATAAAGCAAAAATATATTGTTTGGCCAGCCCAAAAGAAAGGCAGTACCACAGATGCTGCTGCATAATCATCCAAATCAAGCCAAATTTGACGCAGAAACACCAGAACAGAATGCAAAGTTTCACCTTGTTATGCAACAACAACAAATGCAGCATGTATCAATGCATCTACAGTAACAACTCCACAATGCGAACTCAACTTCTCTCACATACCATTTCAACACAGGAAAAAATGCTAGATTCAAGTTAAAAGACCACATAGTGGGTTTAAACAGCAAAAAAAATTCATTAAATGAAGGGAATTTGGTGCAAACCAAATAGAAAATGTGAAGGGCACCACCTTTCTTTTGTTGCAATTCAAGTTCCTCACTCTGCCTTCGCATTTCTCAAGATCCTCTTTGTAACCCTGATATCAGACAGATCAAATTAACAAATGATAACACGGTAAAACCCCTAGCTCATACGATTCAAAATACACCAAAATGAGCTAAAAAGCCACACATACATATTGGAAAGCCAAAAAACAATCAATCAATTTTCTGATACAGAACAAAGAATATGATGTCTTGAGCAACAAATTTGAACTCTAAGCATACAAAACCTAATTAATATGAATTGAAGTGGCCATGTGATGTTTACGAATGGTATAATCTGATCATTCCTATTCGTAAGGTATTATATTTCACGAATTGAAGTGGATATGTAATGTTTACTCATACGAATCTATGTTAACCATTTCCATATAAGTTGATCTTAAAACCAATCCTCGAATTATGCCATAACGCATTAGAACTTCCACACCCTCACCCCCATGTTATACATTCAATCCATCGTGTAAGTTCTCTCAAGAAAAAGAAACACGGACCCGTCAGACCATTTTACTGATATGAGTCACATAAACAAAATCCAGAACTTAAAAGAGCAAAATATACACAGACCAAATGCCCATTCCGCATGCTTGGTTTTGCAGAACATGTATGTTATAATGAATGGTCCTAATATATATGTAAAATAAAGCATAATGAGATCTTTATCAATAACAGCATCCAAAGGAACAAAAGGATTGAAGATTAAATAGAGATTATGTTTCTTGCTTATAATAATCAACATAGCATTTCAACAGCGATTAGGGGCGGGCATTAATGAATTAAGCTAACATCAACTTTTTGATGAAATCATAAACTCGGCGTAACCCTAGAAACAAAAAAGATTCAAACTTTCCAAATGCAAGTACATCAACCCAATTCCCAAATCTCGAAGAACATACAAACAATGCAAACACCCACAGCAAATTTAATGAGGGAAATCAAAAGTACAAAACTTGGAGCTTAAACGAATCAACAAAATAGAGAGCAAAATGGAGCTTAAACTGGCAGATTGATTGTCTTACTATCGGAAACTCCTCGCCGGAGATCAAAGTCTTCCAAGGAGAGTGAGAGAACCTTGGTATGAGAGAAAGAGAGAGATCGGAAGCCTCAATCGAGATGCAAACGCACGATGCAGAGATCGAAATCTGCGTTGGTGGAAGGCAGATGAGAAAGGAGTCGACTGATTGGGTTGAAGAAAGGAGTATGGTTGGGTTGAAGAAAGGAGTCGGCTGATGAGAAAGGAGTCGGCTGATTGGGTTGAAGAAAGGAGGCACGTGAGGCCAGTGTTCAAATGAAAAGTTGGTCCACTGTTTAAATGAATAGTACTATTCATTAGCACAGTGGACCAACTCTGTTATATAGGGAACTAGGTGTGACTTCCCGCGCGCGAGGCGCGGGTGGCAATAATAATATCAAAAAAGGAAAAAATATAAGTGGCATTTTTACATTATAAGTTTTGTCGAAGAATTAAATGATTGGTTCATTATTTGTTTGTAAATATGATTATGGTTAATTTGATTATTTTTCAATTGATATTCCTTTTTTTTTTTTGCGGATTGAATGGCCAAGAACATCAGATATAAACAAATATATAGGATATATTTATAATCAAGTTTATGCAAAGAGTGGTGTTATGATGTGATAATTGATTAATTCAAAGTAATCCATTTCTCAATAAAATATGTTTTCGTCCTTCTCATTGAATATGAAAAATAAGAGTTCGGCAAATGAAAGAAATTATGCCTGATTACATATTAAATAGAATAAAAGGATAGTGATAAAATCCATCTAATCATAGATAAAAGTTGCAAAACTTAATAGTGATTGCGCATAATATAAGTTGGTTCTCAACAAAAGGCAACTTTTATGGATGACACACACAACATTCCTTCGCAAAATGCCCTGCAAGTTTAACGCAGTTGATTAATTACACATTTCAATAAGGTATGATTAGAAAAGCAAAATGGGCAACAGATTTTAATGTCACAAATATAATTCTTTATTTAAGCAATGGACAATTCTATGATAGTACATTAGAAACTATATATTGAAAAAGATGACAGTTTTGAAACCAAATCAAGATTTCTGATTGGAGCAGTCATAAAGCAGAGATGTGATGAGCGATTATTGCATGTTTCAAGAAATATGAAAGCAGTTTGGTCATCAGAATGCGATCATGTTCAGGCAAAAATAGAAATTTCTTGGACTTGATCATGACTAATCACACATCATCTTGCATCGAAGCTGAGTTTGTCCCTTATTGTATATATATTTGAAACAAATGATGACTTTATAGGAACTGATAATTCCTACTTTTGAGGTTGGCTTTGTATGAGGGGGTAATTTCAATTTTTGATATATTAACATATGGAATAATAAGATATGACAACGGCTCATATTTTTTTTTCGAAATTATGAACATGGCAGTGTTATATAGCAATGATTCACTTAAATGAGCAAATAAAATAGAGATTAAGAATGACCTGGGTTTGGAACCATGTTATCAAGCATTCCGTGCAGTTTCCTTGCTGTGTATACAAATGAGTTAACGTTGGATGAGTTTGGAGCAAGTGTTGAATTCCAAATAAATAACTGTGTAAAATGGAACAACACTTACACTATCTCCATTTTATTCCGTCCATGAAATATGTCCTTCAACTTCGTGAAAAGCTCTACCATTCGTTTTGTCTGGTTCACTTGTTCCACCATCAGATTTGTTATATCGGCAATTATGACATTGTTGGAATCCATTTTTTGCAAAACTGTTGCCAAATTCTCCGGCGGTCCATCTGGTCCCATTGGGCTTGCAATGTTTGTTGTTGTTTCTTGTTCGGTTGCTGTGGAGATTCCCTCGGATGAACGATGCTAGTTGAATTTGGCCTACAACGGCTTTCTCTTCATCCCTCTTGGATATCTTGTTGGCCTTCTTTCCGGCAATGTTTGATTGCCTTGGTCGTGCAATTTTCCACAAGAATACGATTCAATAATATGGGAAAAAAAATAGAATTCAGTGATAGAGGATGCCAAACCTTTTTTCCAGGTTTCTGGGCACCCCCTCTGGCCATCCAGGTTTCCCTTTTCTCTGATTTGCCTGCTGCTGCAATTTTCTGTAAAAGGAAAAAAAGGTCAATCATATTTGAAACTCAACAGAGTTCAATGATGGAATGAGGCACACCTTTTCTTGGTGTTTCTAGGCACCCCCTTTGGCCTGCCCGTTTTCCTTTTTTCCGACATTATTTGAATTGTTTCTTCTTCGAAACTATCGTAGAAGAAATAATCAGTTTTGTATATATATCATCTCTCGCACTTAGCATCGGAACACATAAGATTAAAATCATATAGATTTTTGTATCCCATATATTTGGATGTTATAAGAAATTGTTAAGCATTTGAAATCAAGATTACACTGGATTGTTCATTCATCGTTAAGAGAACCAAAGCAGACACATATTGATTTTTTTTTGTTGAGTGTGAAGTCATTGCTGACTGTTTTGTTGATGCGAGCAAAGTTTTCAACAGTGTTTGTGATATAAATGTCATGTCAAAATTATTCAATAAATTTTGATCAGCCACCGTAACAAACACAAAAAATTTAATCACCACATTAGAATACATGTACGACACAGATAAGTGATGAAATTAGTGCAGCAGATTACATATTACAGTCTGTTTATGTCACTGTTTAATACTAAGGTGAGTCATATATTACACCACAGATCCAAATTTCAGCACACATCCAAATATACAAAATGATGGCCAGACAGCTGGACGAAGAAAATAGGATCTGTGTTCAGCAAAAGACAACTCCATATCATCTCAACACCGATTATTTTCACATCCACCTGCAAAATTAATATTGCAAATAATCAAAACACTTAATGAAGTCGTGCCATATACATTTTTGGCAAAATACAAAGTAAGAAGAGTCTGTGTTAATGTTGTTAATGAGGAACACATTGTGCAAGCAAGTATCCTATATTCTAAGATTCATTGATAGCCATGATTCACGGTCGGCACACTATAGAAGTAGAATCATATCCTGGCCTAAGTGTTGCAAAGACCACTTTTATGATTTTCTGGTGTGTACCAATCCACAGGACTAATCTTGTGAGAAAGTTAAGACAATCTGATACCTGGTTTACAGATGACTGGATAAATTGTGGCCATTTGAAGGATGAAATAATCAATGTTGTTTAAGGAATGTATCATTATTTTTTATACAGGAGAAAACAAAAAATTTAAACAAAAAGTCGGCGGTCTTCATGTAGTGCACATAAGTTGCAACTGAACTGCCAAGGTTTGGAGACTAATAGGAACGTGCAAATGTTTGAACTTGATAGATCATCACATGATAGAAAACACAACAGTATACGATTCATAAACAGTTCAAACACGCATAAAAGAATGAATGAGTCATCGCAAGAAAAGAGTTGAAAATTGTAGACACAAAAGATCGACCATTGCATTGCAAATTGTCAACAAAATCAATGCCAAAATGTAACAAATAAAATGTATTTGATTGAAGCAACCAGAGAATAAAGTGCGTAAATGAAAATTAAATGGTCTCATCATAGTTAAGAGAGCAATGGTCACAATGTAAAAAAAATCATTAAATTGTCAAAGGAAATATGCACCAGAGTTCCGTGTTGTATAATCATTGCAGCGTGAATAGAGAAAGCTGCATATAAATTTGTCAGTACCTGATCCCATGGCCATGAGCCGCAGAATATTTTGCGTGATCTTCGTCATTTGTAACATGACATCTGTGAGGCCAGCAATGATAGCAGCTTTATCAGTTCCTGTTTTTGGTGTTGGTTCCTCTGAGAGAAAATGAATTCCATGTATGAATAATAGCTCTCACACAGTTTACAAATCAAGGGTTATAATGTATTAGAAATCATAAAACCACAGAAATCAGTCGATATGTATCAAGTTTGTGAGAAAATGAATTCCACATCCGAAGTTGTGAGTACCTGAGGCCATAGCCAGCAGCTGCACAATATGGTGTGTGATTTTGGTCATCTGCAATATCACATCCGTGAGGCCAGCAATCATCGCAGTCCTGTTGTTGTCTGTTTTTGATTCTGATTGATCTACTGCCCCTGGTGTTGGCTCTCTTTCCTGCATTTTTTCAGCTGTTGTTGGCACGCCATCATTTTTCCGCATCTTCTTTCTTGTTTGCGGATTTTGTTCTGCTTGTTGGAGATCCCTTATGATTTCTTTGTTGCAGGCAGTGTTGTCCTTATGAGGTGATGTTTGTGCGGCCTCTTCCCATAATTTTCTGCAATACACATACTGAGTAACAGCAAAACCAAACACCAAAAGAGTGTTATCTGTGAAAAATCAAACCTTTTTTCACGGTTCCTAGGCACTTCTTTCGGCCAACCTGGTTTGCTCTTATCCCCCTGCTCGCAGCTGGTGTCTCCCCCACGTAACTTTCTGCAAATCAAACAGCAAAGAATTTTCGACAATGAATGACTTTCAATTCAGAGACAGCCTAAAGAAGATAACCGATTTTTTTGCTAAATAAATCAACCTTTTCTCACAATTCCCAGGCATCCCTATTGGCCAGCTTCGGTTTTTTTTCTTATTTTCCTCATCAATGATAGCTTTTTCTTGCAGCTTCCCGCAAAGAAAGTAATCAAAAGATATCGGCAAGTAAACAATTTTCAATAAGGCCTAAGATTATACCTTTTTGTTAAATTCCTTGGCACACCCTTTGGCCACCCTGGTTTCTTTTTCTTGTTTGGTTCGGGAGTGCTGGCCTTTTCAAGACATCTGCTGCAAAATTGTTAACAATCAATATCATATTTGCTCCCACAAATTTGTCTGATTAAAAAATCTTCTCTTTTCTACCTTGGATTCCTTGGATCTGCATAAATTTGGCGAACGACCTCTTTAAATAAGAGCCCAGCATCCTGTTTTTGCTTTCTGGTCTTAGGCCTGAATGTTCTTGCCTTTCCTTTTGCAGTCTTGGCATTCTTTGCCCCGGTAGCTATTTCCACTGATGTTGGAGATGGAGCCTGCATATTTGTCGTAATAGGTGCTGAGTGTTGTGGACGGGGAGATGCAACCGATTCTGGAGGAGGAGATGTGGTCAATTGTGGAGGCAGAGATGAGGAGGCAAGTGGTTCAGGCAGGAGTATGACTTTCACTGGAAACGATGAGAGCGTTCCGTCCTCTAGCAAGTGATAGTTTCTGCTTAAATCCAACACATTACCTGTCCATCTCAGCAAATGGAAATATATCAGCCAACAAAAAAAGTAAACACAAATACGGCGAACTACTCGTTCAAAAATATATATTTCGTCATCATTGTAATGCATCACTGATGGAAGAAAACATGCATACGCAATACAGATTAATGTTTGTGATAATGTTATTGAATTTATAGACTCAAATGACAGATTGTGTATGGATTAATACAATGAGACCACAAAGAAAGCAATCAAATACTCAACTCTATGACTCTACAAAAGAAGCCATATTGACGTCACAGAAATGGCAATGAGATTACATGATACACATGAACACAAACACAATTCTGGGAACAATAGAGTCGACTGAGTAACTTGATAGAGCAACCATATTGATGCTAACAAACACCTGGATAAGTTCACACAATGGATATCCATAGCAGCATACAGTTTAGCAATTAAACTGATATCCAGCTTTTGGTCAAGATAGAAGTCAAATTAAAAATACAGAATTTAGAGTTGAAGACCTGCATTTTCAGAATAGAAACAGATAATCTCGAAAGCATGAATCAAATCGAGCCCTTAAACATTGCATGCAACCACAAACAATCAAAGGAAACCATTTCTTTTTAAGAATCATCAGGCCGTGATCAAATCAGCTCAGTTCAACAACGACGAATCTGTGACATCAACGATACTGATGGAAGAAATCAGTGTTCGACCCAAACAAATTACAAAATACATAAATTTTAATCAAATCAGAACAACCAAATTTCACCAGCAGTAAGACATGCATCCAAAATGGAATCCTCTTTTGTGATCTCACTCAGTCATTGTTGGAGAGAGATTCGAAAAGCGAATTCGTAGAGAGTAAATGATGATACTCACCAGCTTTTTGGAACTCCGATCTGGTTCTCATATTGTGTTCTTTGTCATGGAGAGAATTGCAGCAGAATGGGGAACGGGCTTAGAATAAATAGGGGGGAGCTTTGTGGGAGACACAGGTGGGTTGGTAGGTGAATTTCTATTCAATGCCGTTGTCTGTAATCCATAAACGGAAGAAGCTTCTATATCTTGCACATTAATCACATTTGTGGGCAATATAACATAACAAATATAATATTTTACATATGAAATGGATAATTATATAAGCAATAAGAGAATTGTTTGCTTGTGAATAGCTTGTTTGCATCAGGTTTCTGCCATTGTATTTGTTGTGCGAAAATTTTAAATTCAAAGAGATGGAAAGAATGTCATAAAATGATTTGTAATTATCGTTAAATCAGAACAAATTCAGTAAATGTTTTCGAATGCAGTATTGCCCTATGATTGGACACTAATAATTTTTTGCAATCTTGCCTTGAAACAATCTGTGTTATTTGAAAATTTTCACCTTCCATCGTTGCAGCATGAATTCATTGATATTCTTCATAAAAAATAATTATATTGATCGGTGATCTGTACAATCTGTTGATATAAATTATAATTGACTTGGTTTGGCTAACAAATGAGCAAAAAGTATGGAATAAATGGGAGAAAACAATATTGCAGTCCTGAAGTAATTTTTTTTTTGTTTATCAAGGGGCACTCTTGTATGGCTGTAGCATTTTATCTTTTATCATCCTATATTTTATCCTAAAATATAATCTACGTATATTTAACATAAATAAAAAATTATATCCTTGTTATCTCATTAGAATATGGTGAGGAAGAAAAATCTCTAAAGATTTGTTGGCAATGATTTTTAGCAAAAGATGCACCATCTATATGTCAGACAATGTGTTAAATTTATGTAAACACAGTTTCAGTCCTTTGATATTTGCAAGTGGGCTAACACGTTGCGAGACATGCTTTTCACAACAATATGAAAACGGTTGTGTGCCATAACCGCCATCAAAAATTAAAATAATACGGAGCAACGGTAAACCAACCCAATATGTTCCATTTTGAGATCACAATTTTGCAAACACATCAGAACATCAAGAGCAATATACAGCACACCATCCATATGCGAACAATCACAAAAGTTTGCAAACTCATGTAATGCAAAACAATTCATGGTTGTGCCCGCATATTATGGCCACTTCATTGGCAAATAACAGTGCAAATGATGTGAGACATATGAACCGCAAAAAGAATGTTATTGGCCATCGATTTGCCAAAATCTATATCATGCAAATATTTGACTCCTGCAACAGGACATGACAGGTTAAACACTGTGAAATAGGAGTCCAATAAATATAAAATTTGGACAGGCAAAGAAGAATCCAGCTAGTCACAAATTTGGTATAAGACGGTGTGAATAAAATAAGGCACAACAGGGAAATTAATTATGAGAGACCAAATACATTACTGGGATTGTATGTCAACATAAGATGTCGATCTCGATCACATAAGTGAATATACAAAATAGCTAATCCTCGGATCAAAAACAGGTTTTTGATCATAGCATTAGCCAACCTGGATTCACCATAACAGAAGTAGAACAACCAACATCTATCCAGTTAAACATTCTAACTAAGCAAAAAGGTTGGCAGACTCCATCCAGCTTTTATACAGAGCACACTTGTTTCCAGCAAAAGCCAATATTTCACCATATTTATAGGACTTATTCATAGTGCAACCTGTGGACATAATAACAGAAGCAATCAAAACATTGCTTAGCATTGTATGAGCAATCGATTCAATTATGCATAAAATAGTTCGCACCATCATCACGCAAGATAGACCATATGCAAGACAGCAAAGCAGACCACAGACAAACGCATTCAGCAAATTGTATCACAATCTAGTTTATTGTGGTGTTTCGGTAGTAAAAATAGAGCCAACAAATCAATTATGGTGGAGAAGACAGCACTCACCTTATTTAAGTTTCTTCTCCATATCTCGTGGAGGTGTGTCTCCCATATCTTTTGTCGATGAGCTTCCAGCATCTTGGTCTCTGAAAAGACAACGGAAATTTTGTCAGCCAAAAGATAGTTGGCTGTAATCCAGCAACGAAGTGCATTTATACCTTTTGGCCTTTTTTTTCTGTTTCTGATGCAAACAGTTGCCGCGCAAAATCTTGGCTTCCACGTTTCCTCTCATAGATAATTTTATCAGGAGTGTGGAGGCTTGGCTGATCAAATTCAACCACCCTTTGAACTTTTTTACTTCCAGACATATCTCCCTCGGATGTTCCAGCAGCGGGATCATAGCTGCGGCTGCTTCTCACAAAGAGCTCACCATGCTGACTAATTCTTATTTCAAATATGAATTTCTGGTCAGCTTTCGAGGTGATCTGTGTGGGAAGATTTATTTCTGTAGGATGGGGGGTGTTGTTCAAGAGCTCCTCACATGTTGCCCCAAATAATTCATCGGCTGCCCTTCCCATTAACGTGACTCTTGCCTGATCATAGTCATCTTGTATGACCATATACACCTTACAACTGTATAAGATAATTGCAAGATAAAAAAGAATCAACTTATATAACATTTGATTTAGGATGAACAGATGTATGAAAGATGCAAATGAAATAGTGTTATTCACTTTAATTTTGGCTTTTGCTCGCCATGGGTATTACAGATGTATCGATTGTCAGCTTCCTCTTTCTTCAACATATGCTTATAGCATTTATCTACAGGGCAGCACCTGTAAAACCATCCCTTGTCGACAAAAAATCTTCTCACAACAGCAGAACAATATACTGACTTAGTCTGAAACACAGATTGAATACAGCGGAGTCACAAACCAATGCGTCACAACCGGACAAATTTGTATGCAGAAAAGTGACAAAATCATAGGCAGTTGAATACACATTGAATAAACTGAGTCTTAAATCATATATCCAAACTTGAAATCCAATTGGTTTTCATGTTGGATTCCGAAGGATTAGATTCAGCTTTTCATTGCAGATGATTTAAACTGATCACAGTGAAAAAATTCCAGAGCAGCCAAAAAGGGAACATCAATGTAATTCATGGAGTGGTCAAATGCGTACACAACTTATAATATATAGATATCCTCATTTGGTCACGCAAAAATTCAATAATTTTAAATCATATTCAAAGATAAGGGACGGAACGAAATACTGCATGGAGCGATGGATCCAGCGCATTCAATTCGGAGACATTTCTCTTGTCTGCTTCGTCAATTATTCCCGGCGACATCAAACTGGAAAATGCACTGGAGACATTCACCTTGTCTCCATTCTTTGAAAATCTGCCACAAAAATTTTAAATATCAAGAAGGAAGCAGATGATATAAAATCTATCAAATTTGTCCGATTTGTGAGAAATATTTGTTCAAAAAATTGAACCAACTTACTCAGCCTCATACTGTCTTCTTTCTTTGATGTCTGGATTAATCACAAAGCACGTATGAGGTGTGCTATATGCCGAGACACGACCTACATAATTTTGAGCAATTCACGTAAATTGTGAGCAGTTTATAAGTTCTGACACTTTCCTAACTCACACATAGAAAAAATAAATAGAGCAAGAGAGGAATTGCAGCCCACGCGAACTAAAATGGTGGCTGAATAATAAGGCAATCCAGAGCAATTTAAAAATTTAAACCACACAGTAGCCATGTATAAATCAGCAATTGAAATCAGAGGTACAGAAGAAAGTTGCCCAAAAAGAAGAGCAAGTGACACTAACAATAAATGATAATGTACTCTATCCTGAGAAGGAGACCAAACATAAACAGCCATATGTATCATGGATAGATGAAATGAAATATAAAATTTGATGAGATAAATATGAATAAATAAATATGAACAGAACATATTAAGCTAATATAAAATAGCTGCGAAAAGTCACAAAAGCTGGGATAAACAAAGAAGTGAAAGCAGGATACCCTCATAAATGCTGATTCTCATTCCTGTGAAAACTGCAAGCACTGGTGGAGGCATCTCAGCAATCTCTTGGACAGGAAATGATCTTGCAACATCAGCCCACAGAGAGATCTTCAATTCCTCCCTCCTATATGTTTGATGTATATTGTTACGACATCTTATTTCAGACGTACAGTGCATGTAATCAAAAAGGGAACAAATTCACATATGCAATACCCCAAAAATTGAATGAAGAGATCAGTCCTGGTCTCTTTCTCCTTTGGATTGTCAACAGCAATCACTTGTGGTGCTTTCACAGATTTAACGCATCCATATAGGTCTTCAGATACACAAAGCTTATCAAATTTGCATTTCCACATAAAATTATAAACATGCTCAAATAAACACAGGAAACAGGGATAATTCTCACTTGCAAGGAGAGTTTGTTGGCTTGCCTCGGCAGGGAGGTCTCCAAATTGTCGCAGATTGAAGGAGTATTTTGGAAAGTCGAGCAATTCTTCTTTGACTTCATCAAATTGAGTACATTCTGTGAAATACAGAATTGCAACATGGGCAGCGACTTTGTGTCTAGCTGGATCGTTCTTTGAAGAAAACCTGGATACATCATAAATCTTCCCTGGTTGCATCAACATTGGCATATGTGCGTAATAACACTCTTCAATCATTGCATGTATCGAGGAACCCTGCAATGAAAATTCCCATATGCAAAAAGAATCCAACAATGAATATAATATGGAGACATCATATGATCACAAAACTTAGATACATATATTTGAAATATATACTGAGAAATGCCAAAGCAGAAAAGTAATAAAACATATAAATAATGGATGCCGAAATAATCTATGAAACGAATGTCACGGGACAAACAAAAATGAATAGATTAATAAATATCAGCAAGGATAGTATAAATGCAACTTTGTTAATGGAAGTTGACATGTTTTTAACATAGAATCTACCTTTTCATCCACCAAGAGATAATGCAATCCATTATAGTCTGTGCTGTCAAACATACGGGGCATCCATCGCAATGCAGCACGAACTCTGATAGTGATTCCAATTGCAGAAAATGGCTTAATCTCAGCGATCAACTTTTTCATCTTCGATTTGTCTAACAATAAGAAAAAAAAATATGAGAGGCCTAAAATAAACCACCAGGGATATGTTAGCTAGCCTATGATGACTGGTGAACCAGAATAAGACAGTTACAGTTCAAATTAGTACACCAATTAGTCACACGTATGTATATGGACTACACATAAATCATTTGTTGAATGAGACAGATCTACTTAATCTGCTTTCTTGATTATCTGTGGATGGAAGATACATAAAGTGGGGCACATATTGGATCAAAGGGAGAATTGATATACTGTATGATTGCTTCAACAATAACAACCGTAAACATAAGAAACGTAAAACAGACGAAAAACCAATCCCACGGCAAAAAAAATAAAAAAAATTGCAGGCATAATTTCAACAGCACAAAACATGGTCCGAAACCAGATAAGTCGCTGAAAGCAAGAGAACATCAGTGAAACAATAACTGGAACCTAAAAGAGGAAAACACAGCATTGATCATGAAATCTATTCTAAATTTCGACCCGAACTGATGAACCAAACAATCTCAAATCAACAACTCTTCAAAAGCAAGAGAACACCAGCAAGGTGTTAATCGGAACCTAAAAGAAGAAAACACACCATTAATCAGGAAAGCCATTGTATGCCTCAACTTTGACCAATGAACTAAACAAATGATAAAGAGACGAACCACAAATAGCAGCACACCAATGAACAAAACCGCATAAAAATTGACAGAAAAACACATACAACACAATAGTCACACGGTATACAAAATTCAACATGACTGTATCCTCCATGTTGTAATCATTTCAATGAGATAATTAATCGCAAATAGATTCACAAATAGCAATTGCCAAACAGACAACAGAGATAAGCAATTAGTTATCAGGCAACTGGGATTGTTTGCAAACAACGCACAACGCGAAAAAAGAGAGCACAAAATTGAATCAACACGAATTCATGTAACATAATCAACGGAGAGAGAACGAACAGACAAACATTCCAGAAAAAAGGCAAAGAAAAAAACCTTGTTTAGTCAAATAACAGTTCTTTTTTTCTTGGCAACAGAAAAGAAGAGGAAGCCTAGACATCCTCTTGTGAGCTTGTTGATGCCTTTAATCTGTGCCCATGATGGCGCCTTATAGGCAATGCCAGCAGCTCCAGTGACCAGGAGAGAGAGACACCACGTTGCCATCTTTCTGAACAAATGGCGTGTTCTGAATTCCAATTTCAGGAACTACACATGGCAGAACAGAACGGAAAATAGCTACAAAATTGATCATGATCGATGGAGGAAGCATGACTTGTCCAATTAGGTGAGAAAATGTTTGGCCAAAAAGCTGGATACAGAGTTGACTTACCCAGGAATAGACCAAGAAGAGATAAAAACAGTCCAAAAGCTGCCATGATTTGAAGGCACCCATCTCCTCCAGCAAAGGGGAAACGTGCTGGACGAAGGAAACCACAGTGATGAAAGGATGGGATAAGACAGCGCACGGTGTGGTTAGGCACTGAAGGCAGACAGTGCAAATAATAAAGAATTCAACATGAGTTTTGATCCATGTATGCATAAATATATTTATCCAGGAAAGAGCAATAAGACAATTTACTATATTTACAGCTGATCAAATTTACCCATCAGCAATATTCTTTTACAAAAAATTGCAAACTCCACTTATCCTTTCAAATTGATCAAATTGTATATTCCAAGTGCTCACTCTGTTGATAAGCCAATTGCGGAACATGAACTCCATTGATTATCTTTCCAAGTGATTCCTTTACCGATTCTGTAGTTTTGAACCAATGTCATACAAAAAATTACTAAAAAGCCGTGAGGATCTATTATTATCCACGAAATCACATACACTTACAACAATCATAAAGCCATAAAAATATGCTTATTATTTTCACACAATATAACACATCACATATGTTGTAAGACATCTCTATAAACAATATTTTTCGTCAGATTATTAGGGACATCATCACAATTATTTATAAAAAAATTTAGACCTTTTTTTGACGTAACTCTAGATAATGCAACATATAATTGTCCATGAGTAAAAACTGGTTCCGACAAATATACACCTACTTGATTAAGTGATTGACCCTGACTTTTATTTATCGTCATTGCATAACATGGTCTAACTGGAAATTGACGCCTTTTAAATGTAAATGGCCACTTAGTTTCAGTTGCATACAATACAATTCTTGGAATATGAAATTTTTCTCCTGTTTTATTCCCCGTAAGTATTTTTGCCTCAATCAATCTGTCGAACAATTTTGTCACAATCAATCTTGTACCATTGCATAAACCACGTATTTGATCCAATTTTCGTAATAACATGATGGGCATCCCAATTTTCAACGTAAGCTCATGTGTCAGTAATCCACTAAATTCAAGTTTGTTCAAAAATTCCATTGGATATAAAAGATTAATATTATCACAATTACCTGAATTGTAAGAAATTGAATCCGAACTAAAATACGATTTGCCATGAGCAGGTAATAACCCACATGCATAATTATTTATTTCATGGACAGTTATATTTTTTGGAGTAACTATAGCACGTTCTTTTAAATAATTAATATCATTATACCTGCTCAAAAAATTGGGGTAAGTTGCTTCAAAGATTGATCGTATAGGATGAATTGTATGATCAGCAAGTAATTCTCTCGGTATATCAATCCAGCTCACATCTAGATCACCCGTGGGGATTTTTGATTCCAATTGACCATCCCCTATTTGCAAAATCCATTTAGCAAAATTCTTAATTTCGTCTTTTTCTGTAGCACTCAAACCCACTGTGGACAATCTCATATTTTCAGTCAATTGAAATACTTTAATAGTAGGCCATAAGTACGAATTATTCAACGATGCTTCAATGATTTGTTCTTTGCTACCATTTTGTATAATCGGTAATGTCTGCCTAAAATCACCGCCAAATATAATAGTTTTTCCTCCAAACGGCTGCCCTTTTTTTGATAAAATATCTCGCAATGTTCTATCAACTGATTCAACACACCATTTATTACACATAGGAGCCTCATCCCAAACAATTAATTCGGCCTTTTCTATTAAATTAGAGAGATTAGTTTGTTTATTTATATTACAACTTGAATCCTTATCTATTATCGGTTTTATTTTAAAACGCGAGTGAGCTGTTCTACCTATCGGAAGCAACAATGAAGCAATACCTGACGAAGCAACTGCCAAAACAATTTTACCCTCTGATCTCAATCTAGAAATTATAGTATTCCACAAAAAAGTTTTTCCTGTGCCTCCGCTGCCATAAACAAAGAACGATTTTGGATTTTTTTTTCTTCAACAGCCTTGATCACCTCATCATATATCAATTTTTGACGACTATTTAATTTAACAATTAAGTCAGAATGATTTTTTTTCAGCACTTCACAATCAAAATTTAATTCCTCTCTAATAAGCCTATTGTCTAATTGATGTATCAGTTGTATTTTTGGCATTGGTAATTTGTGATTTCTCAAAGTGGTAGACGACATGTTGAACAACATTTCAAGCTCATATAAAACGGCGTTCTTTAATTCTTCATTAGGTATAGTGAGATCCGACATTTTAAAATTTGATCTCATTTTGTTTACTATATCATCAGACATATTGATCCAAAAAGTATTAAACAAAGTCAAAGGATCCGAGACATCACAATGTAGAATAATTGTAACAAATAAATAACGAATCTGCGAAGAACTTGCACTAAAAGTGGATTCCATTAATGCTTCTATCCATTCTTTATCATCACCTAGCAATCTTAAGGCTCGACATGCTTCTTGGTATGTAGCATACATTACACCATCGACTGTTTTTATTGAATCAAAATTAGTGCACCCCTTTTGGATATTTAAAAGCATCCTAAGATAATATAATTCGCCTGCGATCGGCGGCACATGTGCTATCCTACCAAGAACACGATATTGTTTTCTTGGAGTCCATAATTTCTTATCATTATTCCAAACAAATTCTGAAGGAAATTGGATATACGTCAATTTCTTTGCCACTGTATAAGTCTCATTTGCCCGAAACCAAGCAGTCAACATAGTTATTTCTATATCCGGATTATTCAATACATCTTCAAGAGAATTATTTTCAGGAAAACAAACAGGCTGTTCTTTAGGTAAATGAATCTTCAAATATTGAACCGCAGGAAATCTAGAATAAATAGAAAATTCAAATAAACGCCACACGGACTCATGCGGAGTTAAATATCGACAATTTAGATAATTTTGGATCTCATCATCGACACCCTCACGGACTAAAACGCGAGCTCTATCGGGTCCTTTATTAATATATTTGAATAAATATTTTATCAACATAGATTGAGAACATGACTCAACATTTATATGAGCATTAAATCTTAACAATAAATTAGCGTTGTAAGGAACAACATAATTGTTACCCACATGAACTCCTTTTTTGACCACAAAACGCGACTCATCATCACGACGTCTATATTGAGCACTTTTAATTGCGTGAAAAATTGTGTTGCTCATGAATGGTTTTGGAAAATATTTAGTGCATGATTTGTCTCGCATACATGGAGAATTAGGATTAAGTTGACCGCAAGGACTGTGAATCATAAATTGACTAACCAATTCAAATAATCGCGGATTAACATTTTTATCAGGTAATTCTGCTGATATTATGGAATCCACATCGACAGCTGTATAACACTTGTATTTATTTTTAAGCCAAAATAACATGTGAGCATGAGGCAATCCTCGTTTTTGGAATTCAATGGTACACACATGAGCATCAACTTTGCCAAAAGGTAGTCCAGATTTAATATAAACAATCATATCATCCACTTTTATTTTAAAAATTCGACAAACAATATCTGGACGATCCTCTGGCCTGTAACCGGGTTTTTTTTCAAAATATCTCAAAATTTCTGGCCACTTAACATTGCAAGTGAAAGTAATGAATAAATCAGGATTACCATATTCCCGACAAATTGCCATCGCATCTTGGTAATTATTCATCATATCCCTTGGACTACCTGTGTGAGAACCAGGAAGAAACACTTTTTTCCCAATATCAGAACCATCCACAATGCCATCTGAAACAAATGCAGATATATTTTTCCATGTTTCACACCTGAGTTCTGGCTGATGATGTCTTATATATTCAAGACGACTTTCTTCAACTGTTGCATATGCATCAACCAAATATTGCTGAAACAATCTGCCACCTTTTAACAAAGTGCTCGATTGATTTTCTCTGTCGTGAATCTGATAACACACAAATTTGCTCATCGTTAATTTTCTATCTTTATTATGACTTCCAATCGATCTCAATTTCATGTTTATTTTAAATCCATCTTCTCCATATGGAAAAAGGTGTGGATACTGCAACGACATCAATTTAGGATGAATTCTAGAGATTCGTTTTAGCAATCCATCATGAGATCGAACAATTATGTCTCGATTAGAATCAAATTCACCTATATCACCCACAATTAATCCGCCTATTTCAGAAGCAAAAGGTAATTCATATTGTTTACCATCAGTTTGTTCACAATCAAGCACAGTCATATCAAAATTCAGCATTGACTGATTCTCAAAACTATCCCTAACTGATCTAAAGCTCTTGGTTAATTCATTGCAATGATCCAACAACTCCATTAATCCTCTGACAACATCAACATCAATCTTATTATCTGCATTGTCGCCAGCAATGGCACTTATACGGTTTGATATCTCATTCCGAGTATCGTAAACATATAATTGAGCATATCTTGGACACTTTCCCGCTGGGGGTAAAACAGAACCCATCTTATGATGCACTTATCCACATATTTTGAATACATAAGGACCTGTTCCACTATTCATAACATGCTCAATTTTAGCACCCATAGAAGTAAAAGCAAACATAGAATTATAAACTCTAATATTATCCCGAAATAAAACACTTCTTCGTCCATTGTTTGGATCTAATAATTCATCAAGAAAATATGGAGTTGGATACAATAATGGAAGATGTACTTGGCCATTTTCACAACAATTGGTATATGTTATTTGATTTTTCACTTTTTTTTTCAATGCCTCTGATGACCAAAAGAAAGCATTACAATGGCCACATACATAAGCATCGTCACCAGCATCATCGTAATCAACAATCACACCTGTGATCACAATCATCAAAATCTATGTTAGATTTTTGATATCCAACAGTGTAGATATGACAAAGTAAGAATTGACTGATGACTAATAATTGATAACAATACAGCACTAACCTTCACACCTCCTCTGATACGATGCCTGACCAAAAATGGTGTCCCTGGAGCCTACATTTGACAAAAGATCTGTCTGTCAGATCAGTCACAAAAAAATGCCAAGATGATCACACCACAGAATAAATGACTCAATTTAGAACCTTGTGGTTACCCAAACCATTCAACCAAAGAAAATAAAATCAACTCAACCAAATTAAATTTCACCACACTCCAGCAAAGATTAATCCATTAAAAAACCCACAAAAGTTTGATCTCACCAAGAATACCATCTTAGGAAAACACCATAAGATTGATCCATTCCCAGGATACCAATTCAAGCAACAAAATTGAATTCCAAAAACTAAGATACTGCCACACAATAATGATAAATCACGATTCCAATATCAACTCCAAGCACCATAGGCACAAAGCATATATCCAATAGGCACAATCAGTTGATCAAGAAGCACATACTTGCCCAAACAAAACAGAATAAACTCATCAGTTCCAAATTCCACCAGACCTCATGACAGACTAATTAACCCAATCTTTTTTTACTCCCCCAAACCAAAAAATAAGCAAAAGTCTGCATGCTGCAAAACACTGACAGATTAACAACAGCATTTCATCAAAATACCATCACATTCACCCAAATAATTGACCCACATAACACTACAGTCAGTCACATTGTTCAACACAGGATTGCACATGTATACCACCATATACAACCAGCCAAAGATCAAAGAAAGACAAAGTCTTGATTTCAAAAATCACAAATTACCTTTAATATCTGTCACCACATAAGCAAAACAAAACAAAAAAAAGCTCATAATTAAATATTATTTCAGCCATCAATACCAATTATATCCAGAATAGAAGATGGTTATCCACAATACATATCACCTGACATAAGTTGGTGAAGATCTTCACCATCACTCCCATCCAGCGCCGTCTCCATGTCACGGCACTGCGAAGATTGTCCAGAACCAGCATGAAAAAAGCCTTGTCCTTCACCCAAAAATATTTTGCCCACAGGGTCTGCCACAGCATGACCAGACAACACCGCCGACTCTCCTCTGCTGGCCACAGCTACAAAACATATTCAAAAATATCATCATAACCGCCGACCCACAACATATTTTTGAGGCCCCCAAAATCTCCACATGACACGACCACATGCATACAGGAAGAATTAACAAAAATGCAATCAACAAACAACAACACACAGCGAAAATAAGATAACGGCATTCAGGAAGAGAGACAGCAAGAAAGCGACTAGTTGCCGCAAATTAGCAACAACTGAAAAATACCATTTTAGGAAAATGTCGTCAGATGATTGTGCAAATCCACAATAAATTGTAAACCCCAAAGGCGCAGATCTTCTTTGCATATCCCTAAACTCTAAAAGTACCCTACACATTTACTCAGATTTGCTTTATTCTGCAAAGTCACAAAAATCCAACTTTATGTCGCACAAAGAATATGCAATGTTGCCACAAACATATACGATCAGAAATAACCCACAAAATATCAAACAAAGACAAAGATCCAAACAACAGAAACTTTAGGAATCACACAAATAAGATAATTTGGTAACACTGTAAGAGCACCCTTTTAGCCAGTATTAATAGATCCATTAAAAAAAACCCGACAGCACACAACACACATGACCGAAAATAAGCTGATCCAAACCTGCATCACTGCGCACGTCTGCATCAACACCACTGCTCAGCAGTGTTGCCTCCATGTCACACCAGGTGGAAGATTGTCCAAAACCATCCCGAAAACAACGTTGTCTCTTGGCCATGGTCCCGCTGCCTTCCAATGGTACCGCCAACTTCCTCCTCCGCCCCATATCTATAAAATCTACACACATACAGCAACAACCAAGAAACTATTTGTCAAAAATTCACAGCATAAGGACAAAATGACATGACAATGATCACAAAAGATGACAGCAAGAAAACAACCCATTGTTTTCATGTTGTAACAGCCATGCACTCAAAATTATAAAAATCATATACATCGAATTACACTCAGAAAGAGCGGAATAAATAAGCCATGATGGGGGCTCCAGATCACATAGGAAACCCAATAATCCAAACCACTGAATTCTGAAAATTCTTATGTGATCCAAAGTCCCCACCACACTCATACATACATCATTCCTCCATCACAGTGATGGCAATATCAATATCATGGTTAAAAAAATCAAACACAGTCCCTCTCCATCTCTCAATCCCTATGTTCAGGAAATCAAACACCGAACACCCAAAGAAACAAAAAACCAAACCCCAGCACATGTCCAAAAGAGTACCAAATTTGAATCAATTGAATAAAATAAATCACATCTCCAATAAAGGATACCACAGATCAAAGAGAATCCCACCCACCGTCAAACAAAGGAAAGATTAAAATATGCAAAGAATGAAAGCAACTGAGTTGGAAAAACACACGTCAACCCCATAACCATAAAATATTTTCAAATATGTTAATAAAAATTCTTCATCCATAATCTATCCAAGGCAGCCACAATTTCTCAATAATATGTTCATGCACACACACAGCAACAACCAAAAAATCAGATGCCAAAAGTTAACGGCACAAAAGCAAAATAACATGACAATGTTTACAAAAGAAGGCGGCAAGAAAACAACCTGTTGTTTTCACACTGTAACAACCATCCATTGAAAATTCTAAAAACCAGATACATCGAATTACACTCATAAAAAGTAGAATAAATATACTGTGATGGGGGTTTTAGACCACACAGGAATCCCAATAAACCAAACCAATGAATTCTCAAAATTCTTATGCGATCCAAAATCTCCACCACACTCACACACACATCACTCCCTCATCACAGTGACAGCAACATCAATACGATAGTTAGAAAAAGCAAACACAGTCCTTCTCTCCCTCACCATCTTTGCGTTCAGGAAATCAAACACTGAATATCCAAAGGGAAAAAAAATCAAACTTCGCCTACGCACAAAAAGGCACCAAACTTGAATCAATTGAAATAAAACAAATCACATCTCCAACAAAGAATATCACAAACCAAACAGAACCACAACCCTCATCAGACAAAGGAAATACCAAAACACGTAAACAAAGAAAGCACACAGTTAGCAAGAGCAGAACACATAGAATGCGATGGACACCCCCAATCCAAAAGGAATCCCAACAATCGAAAGTCTATGAAATCCAAAAAACCACCATGGAATCCAAGGGCCCCACGACACTCTTGCACACACCATCCTGTCATCACAGCGATGCCAACACCAACATCACCGTCACAAAAATCAAACCCACCCCTCATCCATCCCTCGATCTCTGTATCAAGGAAATAAAACCCCAAATATCCAGAGGAAAAATCCGATTTCAACCAAAATATAACAAACCATGACTCCAACAAATAATACAGCAAATTAGAAAGAACCCTGAGAATGATCAGACAAAGGAAACATTAAAAATTGAAAATAATCAAAGCAGCAAAGTTTGCAGTCAAAGAGAACAAATGTCATATCCAAAACATGATTCCAAAATGTCACATTACCAAATAAAAGGTCTACCCACACATTCATCACATCCAAATATATAAATGAACAAACACGGAACTTAATATTAGATCATAAACATCAACATCTCCAGATTATTCACTACAGCCCACACATTCACAAAACACACATTGCATATACAGTCAGAAATATGAACTCCAACAAATATCTCCAGATTATTCACCACAGCCCACATATTCACAAAACACACGTAAGAACCCACAACAACCAGAATAGCCAGTTTGCACACTTACCCACAGCCCCCAAATGGCCAAATAACTATCGAATGCAGCAAGACGACCGGAGCTCCCACCAATCACTCCTGAGCAACCAAGAGTTCCTCCGTTGTTCACCTAAGAAAGCAACACCACACGTAAGAATCAGACAGCGACACCACCAAAAGACCACAAACATATCAATTTTTTCGTCCATTGGCCACTCCCAAACATCAAATCAGTTATACGCACATCTGTTTTCACACAAAAGATATAGGACAACCAAATCTTACCTCTGTCTGACCACAATACCAGCACTATTTCTCAGCCCAAAACAACCTCCTCGTTGAACAAAACAGCACTGCAAACAGAGAACCATTTACAGACACCATTATACACCATAAATCTAATCACCACTGCACAACAAACGGCCAAACAAAAGGCAGAAACAAACTGAAAATCCATACAAACCCAAACAAAAGGAGCACAATAAGGGAACTCCTCCCACATACACACATACTCCATCTATCACAGTCCAACCCAGAGACCAAAAACCCACGATTGAATCACAACACCGAACCACACACTCGCGATCAAACCAAAAAACATCCAAGCACCCATGATCGAATTAAAAACACCAAAGCAACCCATACCAAACACCATACCTCTATTAACAGGCAGCCTTTGTCCCACAACGATGTCGAAAACGAAACCACAATCTAGGGAATCAGCATCGACAATCAATCCAACCTAGGAAACCATGGAATTAACCACAGGGATGAGAAGACAATCAAACCGAAGAGAAAAAAAACCCCCACAAAAAAATAAAACAGAAGCTCACACTCGATCTCCAACGCAGATTTCTGTGCGGCTCTCTCTCGAAGCTTGCCCGGCACACGATCCACAACACAGGGGAAGAAGGATACAATCGTGGAAACGGTAGGCGAGGAAAAGATCCATAACAGAAAGGAAGAAGTAGGAAAAAGAGCGAGGGCTGGCGAGAGCAGGTGGAAGAGATCAGAGATCAAGGCCCATGAACAGGCAGCTCGCACGCCTTGAATAATTTCGCCCCCGAATGAACAGTTATACTGCAAACCCAGGTTTGTTATATAGTAAATGGTATCGCTAAGAAGCCACTTGAATTGATAATTTGATAGTTTTATATATACAGATCAGAACACCATTGCTACAAATCTACAATGATGAATGATGGCTGCTCACTAGGTCCGCTGAAAATCTAGCTAATTAAGTCAATTAATATGTAAATGACAGAGAGTTGTAGAGGGTTGAAAATTGGGCGTTTGCCTTGGCCTCTTGGAACGTGCAAATCCTGTTAAGAAAATTGCAAACAAGATCCTAATTTTTAGTAGAAAAGCATGCAGCTGAGAGCAGCTACGTACATACCTACGTGAACTAGTTACAGACTTACAGTATATACATACTTAAGTGCCCCCTATCTATGATCGGTGAAACAATATACCCAAATATCTTGCAGAATCCAAATCCAGCTGCAAGAAAATCCTGATATGGAAAAGTTGGCCAGATTTTCTTTAGTCCCCTCCTTATACGCGGCAGTTAATTTTGTATTTTGCGTAAGTTTTCTCCACAGTAGTGAAAGTGAAAGCACAGTGAAGGAACAGTTCTCGTGTCCTCTTGATCTATGACTAGAGTTTAATTTGAGCTGCTCTTGTCAATTGCCACACTCCATCACTCTCTCAATCGTTTTTTAGGGGCCGGGTGGGGGCTCATTTGGACTGAAAAACCAACACTTGGGGTTTAGGCAGTACCAGTGGGTAGAATTTTCAAATCATTTCATTAGCTCAAGTCCAACAAAATCTGACGAGCTTCGAGTTCGAAACCTGCTGCTCTATATGAATTTTGATTGTATTGTTATCCTTCTTGTAAGATCTCAAATAGATGAATGCATTTTACCGACAAAAAATGAATTCCACGGAAAATCTGACGGCAAAGACAACTGACTGGCATGAACATTCTATTACCGGAAATATTAGCAAAAGTGACAGACAATCCGGCTTGGTGCATACATCAATTACAAGAGAGGCCAGTTATCTCGGAACCAAATTGCCTGCAGGCTTAAGCAACCATACAATTGGTGGCAGCAATTTTAACCACAAAATTCCCAATTGCATCATTAACACATACATACATCCTTGCATCCATGAGCCTAAGATTTGTCCAGAGATCGAAATTTGGTTTTAATTCGAATTTTGGGGACAAGGGGTTTACCTCCTGATGCCTCGGGCCTGGTGGCTTCAGCCTCTCTGATGACTAATGTGTTAGGTCTACTGGGTTCAACTGGTTTCAATTGCAGAGTAGCAGACTTGACTCCAAGTACCTCCTTACTTGGTACGTCCAGGGAAGGTACTTTAGCATTCTCATTCAGCAACTTCGCTATCTCCTTCTCTTTTTGCTTTTTTTCCTTCTTTAAACGTTTTCGCTCGAGATACTCGGGATCATCTCGGTCACCTTTATCCCTCTTCCTTTTCTTTTCCTTGTCTTTCTTTTTCTCCCTTTTCTTTTCACGAGGCAGTACATCCAGCGCACCAAAAGAACCACCATTAAAATTATTCTGTGGAACTGAGAGAGCTTGAAGGCTTGCATACTTCTGCACTTCTTTATCTTGGTAATCTTGCATGAAGCTAGGTGATGGATTCTCGGGTCCAGGCTGTACATAAACTTTGCTTGAATCAGCAGTGCACTGCAATTCCTTACCTATGATTTCATCAGCATCACTTGCAAACTTTGCACTACCAATGCTGGCAGTCATCCGAGATCCACGATCATGACAAGAGTTAACTTCCTCAAAGTTTTGGTTGCTAAGACTCACAGCTTCCCGGAAATTTCTGTGTGGTGCATCCACGGATACTGAACTGCTAGCATGCCCACCTTGAGATCTCTCAATAGTTTGATTATCGCCTTCTTCTGCTCTGCTTGTAGTGGCAGATTTTTTTACCTTGATCTTCACAACTGGCAACTTCCTTCTCTGGCTGTTGGAAATGGTATCTGCTTCCTTGGAAGAATCTCGGATAATGGGCAACTTTTGTCTGTGGCTGTTGGAAATGGTATCTGCTTCCTTGGAAGAATCTCGAATAACGGGCAACTTTTGTCTGTGGCTGATGGAAATGGTATCTGCTTCCTTGGAAGGTTCTTGAAGTGCCAAGCCATTCATGGAAGGTTCTTGAACCATCAAGCCATCCTTGAAAGGTTCGGGAACTGCCAAGATATTCTTGGAAGTTTCCACAGCACTCAAACCACCAGCTGAAGGGTCTGCCACAGCAACCAACACATCACTGAAAGGTTCTAGAGGACCCAAACCAATGAAAGCATCATTAGTAGGTTCAGACGCAGCCAAATCATCCTTCAAAGCTTCTGGAGCTGGAACCGACAACCCATCTATGGAAGCTTCTGCAGCTGGAACTGACAACCCATCTAAAGCTCCAGGAGGTGGGACTGATAATCCATCCTCGGAAGGTTCGGGAGGAAACAAACCATCTCCGCAAGGTTCGGGAACAGACACACCATCATTTACATGGTTCTCAGCATCAGAAGGTGGTTCCAGAAATTTACTTTCTGGAGCAAAATCAGCAAAGATGCTCTTCTGCCCGTGCAAGCCTTCTGCATCCCCTAGAAGCAATGGTTTATGATCTCGTGGAACTCCATATAATGTAGCGGGCCTGAAAATGGAGCTCACTGTAGTTAAATTAACTGGAAATGAACAAAACTGGTCATACAAGTGTACTCGGGATAGCAACAAAGAAAGAATATAATGCCTTCCATGATGTGTGATCAATGTGCAGTCATATTTCTCAAACAAGTAAAATATGAATGCAACATAAGGCTCTCACCTTCCTGCAAGGATTTGTAGGACGCTGAATACATGGTGACGAAGAAAGATATTATTAAAAGCCATCTGGCCTTCAAGTAGGCCAAGTAGAGCCACAAGAGTCTGGCTCTGTACTTCATCCTCACGATCAGATCCACCTCTTATCTTACATAATCTCATAGTATGCACAGCCAACTTCACCTGCCCTGCAGTCAAGGTATGTATGCAACAATGAAAACAGTCAGTGCACATAAACGTGAGCTGAGGAACTAACATTCATGTGGTAGAGCGAAATCTTGAAAATAAAGTTTATCCACACAAGAGAGTGACAAGAACCTCTGAAGGATGGTTCTTCACGTATATATCTTATGAAGAGTACCAAAGCTGCATCAATGCCTCTGCTGTGGAATTCAAGATCAAGCAGTGCTCTGCTTGCTTCAACCCTAACTTGCCATATGGCCTTGATATCGCGGAATGGTTTTACAAGTTCAAATACACGATCCTGCCGCAAGTCATACATAAAAGTACAAGTACATGAACTTTGAAACAGATATGATAATAGAAGTTCAAATACACGATCCTGTTGTAAGTCAGTCATCAAAGCACTACATACTTGTACATGAACTTTGAAATAGCAATCTGACTAGGTAATAAAAGTACTCACAAGAGGAACAAATCCCAATAGTTTCAAAGCAATATGTGTCAGGGACCTGATACAGCTAACTGACAAGATACCATTGTAGCTAGGCATCAACCTGGTACATACCATTTCCAGAAAGAACCTAAATTAGAGATATTACTCATTAATTCCATATAGCTCCTTGCGATCCGTATGAAATGAGTAAACAAACCTGTCAAACTGTAAAAGCCGATCGATATGCTTCAAAAGAGATGATAAAAGGACAATACTCTGCCACAGTGAAGGAAAGCCAAATCATCGTAAGTGATCAGACAACTATAACGAGAAGCAAAATGTGATAAGTATTATTCTCATGTTGACAAAGTAGACATCACATTGAACATTTTTTCATATACCATCCAGGTGGAATCAGTGTTCATTGAAAATAATACATAAACTGTACAAAGATACACTCACACAGACAAACATAAAGCAACACAGATGATATAGAACATGCAGATAAGGTATGGCAGAGGCAGAGAATCAATAAGTACTCTTTAAAACAAACCTGTTGTCCAAATTCAAGTTCTCCAACAGATTGAATTAATGAAGAAAGCCAGAACACATCAGAATAAGAGTTTTCGTTGTTGTCATTGTACTGTCATACAAAATAAAACAGGATTAGTAGAGACTAAATCTTTAAAAATTGTTGCGTTGTTTTCGAAAGTGGTATCTGCTGGGATGTATCGGGGAACCATAAATATCTCTGCTCATGCTGATGTGATAACTAGCCAAAATGTAACTACCTTTAAAAGTTGTAAGACAAATTCAACAGCCTCTCTTGGGCTTTTTTTGTCAGCAGCTCTGACCGTAGCTATAGCATGTGGAATTGCCTGTAAGTTACAGAAACACATTATATCCAGAGTCCTCAATAGGAAGTAGGAAGTTTGCATAATTTAACACTACCGACTATGATGATAATGATAATGATATATGAATATTTACACACATATATATCTCACAATTTGTACAGTCAAATAGAAAAGAATCTTTGAATTTATATGAATAAGGTTGAGTAGGCCCATGTCATTTCAGAACTGAGCAGGAGGAAAGAGATAACGTCACTATATGTAATAACAGAAGAGATTATTTTACAGGAAATTGTTCAAACAGGCAATATACAATTAGGCATTATCTGTTCCAGCTTTCTCTGGTTCTTTCCTGCTATCGACTCCTAGTTAAATTTCTTGTATCATGTTTTTAAACAATAATAGTTGTGTAACATGAGACATTTGATATACAAGTTCAAATCATATGAAACGCCAACTGTGGCACATGACAAACAGCTTATTACATACCCTACCTCATTGCATTACCTCAAGAACTAAATATTCGGGAATATCACGGAAGTCATTTGGCCTGCACCATTAACAAGTCAAATAATTTTGTTACTATCTGGTGAGCTCTCCATAATATGCAGTTCAAACAATACATGTATAAAGAACATACTTGGGGAGTCCGATGTCTGCATCAAACCTTCGACTTTTATAGAAAGCCACCAAATGGAGTAAACCAGCCCAATCAGTATCCTGAAGAAAATGACGTAACACTGCACAGATCAATATAAATAGTTGATTTGGACAGGTAGAGATAGTAAGCAACAAGCAAGCAGTATCAGAATTCAGCAAATCCAGGATTTCAAGAGTCCAAGGAAACAATAACAATAACAATAACGATAATAATACTGATAGTAGTAGTAGTACCTCAGATGCTGTATTAGCCAATGCAAAGGCTGCCTCAATTCGAACTCTCCAGAAGGCCTTGTGATCAAAGAACAAAACTTCATAAATTTCTCTTTTAGTGATGCATGATTCCACATCTAGCTTAACTATGTATGTGACAATACCTTGGAGTCTATGAGGAAGTTATTCAGGGCATTAACAACAGAAAAAGGAAGCTGGGGAAAGGATTCAAGCATTGCAATTGCTTGCGCCTGAGCAACAACATCTTTGTCCTTCTCCAACTGATTAATCTGATATGGCAACACCATAAGATTAGTCAATGACCTATAGAGTTACCTAACATGAAAAGGATCAAACACAATAACCAGTGAAAGGCCGTAATGCTAATAGCTCCATAAAAGCATGTAGAATCACCGCAATCTTCTACGTACCCACATCTGTACAGGTTGAATGAAATAAATTTCAGCAAGGTACTCCATTTCTGGGTCTGCCCTCATCCACAACAACGGCGATTCCATACTGCCAAAATAGAATGTTCACGATACTGAATATTTTCATCATATAAGAACTTCCAGAAAACAATAAACTATCATTCAACTATTATACCTAGAGCGTATATCTATGGCAGGAGTAGCATCACCATTATCATCTGCTCCATCAAGCTTTGCACCCTTTTTTGGCTTCTGAAAGCGTCTAGCAGCAAGCTTTGAATGGCATTGTATCTCCAGTAACTGCACGGATTCTCCAGCCATTGGCAGAACTGGATGGTCAAACGTACCATCAAGTTCATGAACTCTGATGCTCATCATTCCAGGCCACCCATTATCATTATCACGCTTTTCAAACTCTGAATTGGCATCGACTATTGAAGCACTTGAGTTAGAAACGTCTGTGCACCCACGTAAAACTGCCACTTCAACCATATTCTTTCGTTTGTTGTAGGAGAAGCCCATCCTTTGTTAGTACCAGTGAAACAAAGCATACAAGTAATTCAGTAAATGAATCTGCAAAAGAGATCCAGGACAGGATACGGCATATGTAGCACAAGCAGGATACCTCAGCAATGGACAACCACACGATTCTACCCAGCGAGGAAAGAATTCTTTGAGAAAAGGACGCTCAAGATTACCAATTTTATTAGCAAAGTGCCTAAACTGAAAAATACAATTGATAATATAAATATTTAAACCGCGACAATGACATTATTTTTAATTGAGATATTTCGAAATAAAATGATGCTGATGTTACCTCCTTGGTACTAAGAGATCTAAGAGGACGGGTCTTATCTTGAGCCCTTAAAACTATGGTTTGCAAAATCTGTACATGAATAAGAGCAAAACCAGAAATCGTATGTTAAAACCAAATTCAGTTGAGGTTAACTGTTACCATTCTGAACAAGAGACTCATTTAGCATTTCCTCAATCTTCAGTAGACTTGGCAGGTAGGGATAAATCAAAAGTCATGTGACAAGACACTTGTCTTAGATAGAGAAAACAGGGTGAAGGCGGTTTGACCAAAGTGGTAAATGTTATACACTTCAATAAAAGAGGACCTAATTAGACTAGTATAATGCAATACATTTTAATACCCTTACTTATTTTGCCAAACAGTAACTTCATAAGTGATGTGACACTCAGAAAAATGCAAAAAGTGGAGAATAAGAATTGCCCATAATAATATATTTGAACCAAAGATATATATTGAAGAAAACCAGTAAATGAAGTAAAGTAAATGTACACAGATGTCTGCATCTTAATTCATACTGTTTTACAATCCTAGGTGAAAGAAAGTTTGATGAAACAGAAGAAACCACTCAAAGCAATAAACCCCGTCAAGTCATCAGGGCAGCTGATAATAGAGCAACAAGTTTACTTACTTTACGGAAAGACTCGGGCCCCATCTGCTTTTCCAACATTTGAAGTATAGCCACCTTTTGGAGAGGTAAAACTAGTCAATTGGTGAAGGTGGAGAAAAGTAAAGCATATCAAGGTATAAATAAGTATAAACGAAAATATTCCACAAAAACTCACAGATTTCCAAGATCTGATTTTGCTGTAAATTCCAATGCATTGAGTACCAAACAAGTCCTTGCAAGATGCAGAGGAGCTTAGAGCAGTTGCACCACTATCATCTGCTCTGCAAACAGCACAATTTGCCTGCAGACCCAGAAACAATATATTGCTGACACGAAGTTGAATTGAGAGGAAAGCAATAAAACAAAGGACACGACTCATGCTATAGTTTTTTCCTTTCTCCACCAAATGGACAAAGACACGAGAAATTGAAGGGATGCGCAAAATCAGAAGGGCAATACTTTCTAGGAGAGGAGAAATGTAACTTATTGACTCAATATTAGATAACTAGAACATGCAAGTGTCTCAGAAGAAAGCAAACCTTGTATCTCCGATAGCGGGCTTCATTATTTCCTAAATACTTTTTGATAAACAAATCAGTCAAAAATCCAGCAAGACCATCCAGCAGCCACTCTGACAAGAAGTTAAGAAACGATGTTAAAACCAAATGGTTTCTTGAAAAGAACAAATACTTTATAGGTACCCATTACTTAGATTCCAACTAAGCGATACACACCCACATACTACTAACTTACCATCATTCGATGACTCGGGAGTGATATAAACACCAAACCATTGTTTAGCAAGGGCAAACGCGAGTTTAATCCTCGTGTCAATAGTCTTCATGAAATAATATATACCCGTTAGATCATAGGAAGCATGTGATGTGAGAAACTGTTTCCACATGGTGACCAGAATACAATAGATATTTTCTCATCGTGTGGGAAAATTAAAGGAATAAAGTAAGCAGTCTGCAATTTGAGCTAAAAACAGAAGATATGCACTATCGTGCTGTTATAAACATACCTGATCAATAATCTTCTCATCAAACAAAACTTGAGAGCTAAAAATGCTCATGGAGGCCCCCGAACTCAATGAGGATACTGTCATCTCAGGCTCTATGAAGACTTGTTTATACGACCCAAACGGAAAGTTTACTGAAAGATAATCCTTATAACAGCTGCAAAATTAAAAACATAATATTATGGAATGATGTGGAGCACACCTCAAAAAAGTAGTGAATTCAAATGATCATAAACTAGGAAGCCAAACCTAAATGCGCTATGAAAAAATTCTACAGTGTTTCGAAGCTTTGGTATATTCAATGGCAAGCACATGTGAGATATCAGACCAAACTGGTGGTCTGGAAGGATTTGAAAGGGTGCAACCACCAAAGATATCCAACGAGCACCAACTGGAACATCTAATCTATACACATATGTTTTGCGTGGAGGATCATCCTTGCTCAAAACCTGCAAAGAAGAGAGGCCAATGTGTATATAGCCAAATTCATCAAACATTAAATTCAAATCTGATACAATTATACCAGACATGATCATTAGCTGCAGAGTATAAAATAATTGGCAACCACCAGGGAAAGGAAAATCAGGGTTTCCATGTAACAACAAAGTGCACCAAGAGTTTTGGTGAGTCACATTTTGAGTCAAGTATAAAGGCCTTATGGTGACACAAAACAATTGAAAAAGAGAATAGAAAGTGCAAAAGTTAAGCAACCGAATATTGTGTTCATTTAAAAGCAGAATGTACTTTGCAACTGAAAGTAAACAAATATAGTTTGCTCAACCACCCACTTTATACTTCCACTCAACAGATCTTCAATCCAGTAGATGCCTGCGGTGAGCGTGAATCGAACACGCAACCTCAGATTCAGTCTGACACTCTCCCAACTGAGCTATTGCCACAAATAATGCACCAACAATGAATCGAATCCCGGTATAATCATGGCAAGCCATTGGTCATACAAAGTGGTGAGAACTAGGTTTGGTATTCCCCTTTCTATGTTTGTGGCAAGGCAATGGTCAAGCAAAGTGGTGAGAACTAGATTTGGTATTGCATAATTCACATTACGATACCTATTACTCAGAAGTGCTTTTAACTTCTTTTGTTTGAAAGGGAAACTTTTAACTTTCTGTCCTAATCAATGTTTTGAAGAAGGTTTGAACAAGAAAATTATTAGTATAAGCAAAATTTTACTCAACAAGATACCAATTACTCAACCAAAACAGAACAAAGTATACTTAAACCCAGTTTTGGATCCATTCTGTTATAATTTCTTTCACTGTGCAAGTCAACAGTGCATACTGGTTACTGAATTCACTGAAAAGTAGTGCACTTTTTGATAGAAAGTACGTAACTGCTAGCTATAAACTGGAAGAGTCAGCTGTTCTAGCGGAATTCACCTGGTAGAGTAAACTTCCGGTGCTAACAGCCACAAGGTTCTGTGCAACAGTAAACTCCAGATCATAGCTGACACATAACATTATAACAACGATAAATATACTGATGGTTGTTTAGCTGACCAAAATCACTATTAAGAAAGGACGAATTAGACACTTATTACCAGCAGCTCTGTGAACTGTCATCCATACAAGGGAACCAGCACCTTGCACGCCGCATCTGGTTATGTGTATGTAACACATTACCCGAAAAGTAAACCCCTGTCTCTGCTTTCTCTACCCAATAATCAATACGAATCACCCTCAAATTCTGCACCAGAATCAATCTACATCAGAATCACAGCACATGATACTCCCAATCACATCAAACCATGCTAGTTGAGCTAGTGGTATTAAAGCATCATTTGCCTTCCTTAAACCCTAAACCTTCGCTATGAACAAATGCAACTAAAACCCAAGCCCCACATTACTAGTTTTCCACTACTTCAAAATAGTAAAAACAAGCACCTGCTTGGCTTCTTCAGCTGGCTGCTTGGCTTCTTCAGCTGGCTGCTTGGCTTCTTCAGCTGATGGCTTTGCTTCTTCAGCCGACGCCTTTGCTTCTTCAGCCGACGCCTTGGCTTCTTCTTCCAAGTTCTGCACCTCACTCACCGCAACCTGTTGCTCCTCCTCCGACCGGGCCACTTCACCTCCGGACTTGAACGCCTTGCAGCAATTGATCAGCAAATTCGGCACAAGCTCCCTTTTGAGCGCAGACATGTAACTCGAACCAGCCGCGTCAGCAGCAGAGGTCACTGACGTCACCGAGCTCCATTTCGTCTCAGCCTCCGCCTCCTTACTACTACTGTGCGGGTAGTACTCGAACTCCGTCGGCTCGCCGTCGACGGAAACACTCTCAATCCCCAAATTCTCCGCGTGTAAAGCTACAATCCCTATCTCCGGGACCGTAATCTTCAACTCAGTGTACCTAAGATGAACACACAAGTGACCTAAGCTGAGCTAAATTGGATTGGAGAGCAAAAAAGGAAAACCTAAATCGGAGAAAAAATGAGCTGAGGAGAGAGAGACGACGACGAACCCGTAAATGCGACGGTGGACGAGGTCGACGGAGAGGCAGAGCTTCTGGTGGCGGACGACGGGTCCGGAATTATCTGGCTTGGCGTCCTCGTTCTTCGGCTTGCGAGGTTTCGCCATGAGATCAGCTTAGCGAGCTCAGTAGCGCTCTCTCTCTCTCTCTCTCTCTCTCTCTCTGTATCTAATTTTCAGGACGATGAATTTGACCGAAATAAAAATTAAAAAAAGGGTGCGAAATCAGGGTTTTATTTATAGGCGTCCACTCTTGATAACGTTTATCCTTAACGGCGCCGTCTCATCTATACGAACTTTGTAACAAAAACAAATGTTTTAACGGACATTCTAATCTTCTGTTACCGAAAACAATTGACAAAAATAATTAACGGCCTTCTATGTTCTTCACCGCAAATAATAAAGCCCAAAATGCCATAACCCATAAGCATCGTAAAACCTAACAGAGAGACTCTCTCTCTCTCTCTCTCTCTCTCTCCCCTCCGCCTTAGAAAATCGCCGACGCCGAAAACCCGACTCCGATTACACCTCAAGCAATTCCTCAATCAAATCACTATGAGTAGTAACGAGCCTTACAACAGGTAACCTCATTCTCTAAGCTTTTCTTCTAATTCGTTTCCGTCCAAATTCAGCACCGAAAGATAATGAGCTCGTTTTTATTGTTTGTATGTGTTTTACAATCGATTCTAGGTTGGTGAAGCTCGCGGCGAGAGCTTTCTACGATGACATCACCAAAGGAGATAACCAGCCGAAGACTGGCCGGAGCGACAATCGCGGCATCGCCGTGGTTGTGCTCGACGCGCTCACCAGGTTTGTATGAACTTTGTTTCGAACTGAGATTGGGAATTTTGGAATGTTTGTACTTGAAATTGGACAATTTGACGTTGAAGAGACGACACAGTATGTTAAAGTTGAGAATATGCATTGTTTAGAGAGAAATATATGAATTAGGTTTGAGCAATTTCGTATCGAAAGTGTTCTGTGATGAGTCTGTTTTATTGAGTGTTTGGAGGGAGATGGTCGTGATTCTGCGTGCAGTATTGTAACTGTTGGTTTTTTGCATGTTAGACGGCAATGGGTGAGAGAAGAAGATTTAGCAAAGGACTTGAAGCTGCACGCGAAGCAACTTCGTCGTACTTTGCAATTTTTCGAGGAGGAAAAGCTGGTCACCCGAGACCATAGAAAGGAGGTTAGTTTACTGATTATATTGATTCACATTTTTTTGTAAATCTAAGCTACATTCAACGATTAAAGGATGCATTACCTGATCGGCCATGTATGCTCTTCCTTCTCATAATTTTATTGTGTTTTGAGTTTTGCAGACGGCTAAGGGTGCAAAGATGTTTAGTGCTGCAGTTGCAGCAACAGCCGATGGTCATTACGGTACAAAAGAAGGGGAAGATAAAGTTAAGCTGCACACTCACTCTTACTGCTGTCTGGACTATGCTCAGGTTTGTTTCCTATGCTTGCATCCATGCTATAGTTTAACCTGATAAGTGTGAATGATAAAATGGTTTAGTCTACTAGATGAGAAGTGAATTTGTATAGTATAGGCTTGTATATTGTTTTCTTTTTATTCTCAAGAATTACATTATCAGTTAAATTGACATATGGCTTCTGTATTTGGGAAAGGCTTAATTCGAGAATTTGTTTCAGATATTTGATGTTGTCAGATACAGACTGCACCGTATGAAGAAAAAACTGAAAGACGAATTGGAGGACAAGAACACTGTCCAGGAATATGTATGCCCCAACTGTGGGAAAAGGTTTCAACCATTATTACTTTCCAGTGTTTCAGTGTGTTCCTCTTTTTGATACTGGACTAATAAACGTAAGCACAAACATATAGATACAATGCTTTGGATGCACTACAACTCATTTCTATGGAGGATGAGTACTTCCACTGCGAGAGTTGCAATGGTGAACTTGTGGCTGAGAGTGACAAGCTAGCTTCTCAAGAAGTAGGAGATGGAGATAGCAACGCAAGGAGGCAACGGCGTGAGAAATTGAAAGATATGCTTCAAAATATGAAGGTTTGATTTGTTATGGATTTTTATTTTTTGCTTTTGTTTCGTAAAATAACGACCTTATAAGTTTACTGGTGACATTTTGTATTTTTAAATTGCTAACATACACGAGGGGGACAAGATGCAAGGAAACATATAAAAGATGGTGTGGAATATGTGATTGTTCCATGACAATGTTGAATTTTTTTAAGCATTAACTGACCATGAGAAATTTTTATATTTCATTTACTACTGTGTACAATGAGAGAACACTAACTGAATGAATTTATGTAGGAGTTGGCCATTGGCATTGTGTAAGAGCCTCCTGATCTTTGACTTTCAGTAACCTGAGTGTTTTGTATAGGGTCATAGAACCATCTTCCTCCCCCCCCAGTAGAAGTGTTAGGATGGTCCTTGAGGATGATAGCACTTGGGGTGCTATCCATTACACTTGCAATGGATTATATATGTTCTCAGGACTCGTGCTGTGGTTGAAATTCAAAATTTGATTTCGTTGAAGTTTGAGTAACATCAATGTTTTTGTACAGATCTCTGATTATCCATCAGAATATTTGTAAAGCCATTTGTTGATGCGTCTAGTGTTGTAATGGATTACGCTTTTCAAGTATGATCATTAGTGAAGCATTACCATGACTTTTTCAAGCAAAAAAAACAAATTGTTAGCTCATCCTGCTGTCGTACAAGTTAATGTGCCAACAAAGGAGTTGATAGAATGATTGAAATGCAGGTACAGCTGAAGCCTTTAATGGAACAAATTAATAGGGTTAAAGACTTACCCGCTCCTGAATTTGGAACTCTCCAAGCTTGGGAAGCACGAGCAAATGCTCAACGGCGTTTAGAGAATGGTGAATCTAGTGCCATGGATCCCTCCAAATCTTCTCATGGGTACGGTGGAACGCCCATGCCTTTTCTTGGAGATACAAAAGTAAATTCTTCTTTCTTCTCATTTTTTCAGTTAAATTATATGGTGGTGGAATCAAATGCGAGTAATTTGGTATTCTCGAGTCAGCACCTCAGGCATACTGTCCTGATATTATGGGTAGACTTCCTCAGCATCTCGAGTCAGCACCTCAGGCATAATTTAGTATTTAGATGCTAGTGACAAGTTATCACCATTACTTGTATAGTTGGGCAATGTGTTCTTCACCTATTCAACTACAGTTTTGACTTTTAACATGACTGAACTGTATCATCAATGAAGTTGCCAAGTTGGTATGCAACTTGGAGACCTCATTGAAGTTTACGGTTTACCTCCCTGATTAATGTGATCGTGACAGGTTGAAGTTGATTTTGGGATTGAAGGCAAGGGTAATGATATCAAATCAGAAGCCAATACTACAGGCCTGAAAGTTTTGCCACCTTGGATGATCATGCAAGGGATGAAACTTACAAAGGAACAACGTGGAGAGGTAGAGGTAAACCAGGAGGCAAAGGTGGATGGTGCTTTAGTAGGTCCAGAATCCTCAGATGACAAAAAGGCAAATACCGAAGATACTAACAAGAGTTACCAGGTTCGTACAGTTTTTCTACCATGGTTGTTACAAAATGCCCAACCCTTGATGATAGGAATTTAAAAAGCAACTCATTTTACTTGAGTGAGGTATAAAACAACACTTAGTTATTATGACAATTGTTTTATAGGATGAATATGTCAAAGCTTACTATGCTGCCATAGCTGCAAAACAGAAACAACAACAAGAAGAGGCTGGTAGGCAGGTTGGCGTGAAGTCTAAGCGCATTGATGAAGGAGATGATGGAAATGATACTGTTGAGTGGGAAGAGGCTCCTGATGCAGGTAAATGTTTTTATTTGACAAGATGTGTTCAATTTCACTTAATTTTTTATTTGAATTTTCACCCTCATTTCTTTGGTATATTGCTGGTCTTTTAGTGAATTGAATTTGAAGAAATTCATGTTGTCACTTCATCATGACTATTTTGAATCTGCGTGTTCATTAACTTTGCCTCTTTATACAACACTAGGTGATGCAAATGGAGCTTACAAGGTCAACGACTTGAATGTTGAGGCGGATGCTACTGCAGAGGACGAGGATGATATAGACTGGGAGGAAGGTTGAACTGTTGAAGAGCCAACGTCAATGACGATATAGTATTATTCCTTGGAATACTAGATAACTGTTCTGTGGTGGATCGCCTCTGAATCTCTTCAAGCTTGTAATCAAAAGTTCTCCAATATTTGAGTTTTTTGTGCTTTATAACCTTGAAAAGGTGGAATTAGTGTAGAAAGTCAAAATGTAAGGTCAATATGCTGAAAGTCAAAGTAGCTGAAGAAATAGTGTGCATCGGTATTCCACTAGGCAAATTTTGGTGAGATCAGTATGATTATCAGGTTCCTATCTGCCCAATTTCAATGTAATATGAACCGGTGGTAAGGTCCACGGTCCTCCCGACAAGAGCCTCTCATTCTGTTAAAAGCCAATTCAAAGTCCATTCTCACACCCGGAAGATATGCCATTGAAGCTAGCTTTCTGTGTAATTTGCACACACAACCACGAGAGGATCTTTTGTGTTTGATAAATTGGTATTTGTGTCCTTGAACTGCACTAAATTGTGGAAAAGGCCCAAGGCTAGGGTTATACATGGAGAGCTAGTTGACTTTTGATTGTGGTTGTGATAGAGTTCATGGTCTGCCAAATTTTGACCAAAGGTAAGGGCATAACTTAGAGCATGACAAGGAGATTTTTGAAAGGAGCATAAGAAGATGGAAAGATGGAAGTTGTGACGAGGAAATGACTCCATTCTTTGAGGTCGGGGTTCAAATTCAGCAAACCAATAAAAAGAGAAAAAGGAAGAGTAATTGTGAAGGAATTGTTTTCTCCCATGTAACTTAGCGTGTGGTGACATATATCTATAGCAAATATGTACGAGGGCTAAGAGCCAAGCGTGTGAATATACAGTTGTCTACACCAATGACAGCTTCGAGTCTCCGTTTCCATGCATGATCATCCCAGCTCGTATGTTAAAGTCAAACAACTATTTCAACTTTTCAAGCGCGCATAGAAGGGAAAAGAGTAATATTGATTATTGGACTAAGATTATGGTCGGCAATTCGGCATTAAGGTAAAAGAAATATATATATATATATATATATATATATATATATATATGGAAGTCTGTATCGTCCATAGAGCATAGGCCCATAGCTTTTGTTTGTTTGTGCAGAAAGCTAAACCAGTCTGGCTAAGGGTACGCAGGTGTGTCTTGCTTCAGAACTTTGGAAGCAAACACATCTGTTTTCATAGAGTTCTTATGGAGATTCTCTTTGCAATAGAAGTATAGAACCATGTATTTCTATTTGGAAATGGAATCACGGCCCACCTCATGAGGAGTTAGTTTGCAGCTTGTTTGAGAGAATAATGGGACAGAGAAATAGGCTAACCTCACGAAGTTGTAGACCAACTCCAGAGTCTCTAGATCTATAATGGTATGGAGTTTCCAACTATGACATGTATCCAAAACAAATTAACAATGCCGATGCTTACACATATATTACCTCAGCTCCATGTCAATTTCCATTCTGTTAAACCCAAAACTCCTAATTCCAGTTAAGCTATAGTCCAGTTAATCATGTTGTGCAACAGTTATGCCCACTTAGTCTCTCCCCATATTACTATGACTCTCTATGATATCCCCATATATGCCAATATACTAATTCACCAAAGGTTTGACTATCCAAAATTCCCAAATTGAAAATGTTGCCCTAATTAAATTATTGGTTGCTTGAACGCAAAGGGAGCTTTCATTGGAAGAAGAATGGTCGACAATGCTGCCTCCTCCTCTCCGCATCAACTGGCCTTTGCCTTGACAACCTCACCATTAAATAAAAATCATCATCATCATCATCATCATCATCATCATCATCATTCTCTGCAATCTTTCTTTCTCACATACTTGAAGCGAGCACAAATAAGCTTGTCCATGTCAACCTTCTCTTCTCCTCCATCAACATTTCCTCCTCTGTGCATGCTACATCTCATTTAAGCTGTCAAACTTCCAAAACCCTCCACCCTAGCTCGATCCATATACATCACCACCTCTAAAAGTATTACATATATACACCAACAAAACCCTAGCTCCATGCACTACCAGTGTCTTCCCCACCATGCCTTCCAAGCTTTCTCATCTTTTTAGTCTCATTCTTTATCTCTCTTTGCTATTCTTGTTCCTTCATGGCAGGTTCCATTTCTCAAAAACTAGCACTATCCATACTATTACCTCACACCAGAGGTTGACCAACCGGAAGTTATTGACTGGTACTTCTTCTAAGTTCGACTTCACCCCATTTGTTCACCGGCAACAACAACGTCAACGCCACCATCATAGACACTCACCGCCACGGCCGGATCCGGGAAGAACCAAAATCGACCCTCTTTATGGCGTCGAACAGCGCCTTGTTCCCACCGGTCCGAATCCATTGCACCATTGATGATGAGGTTCCTTCATTTTTTTTGCTTCTCATAAGCGTTTTGAATTGTGTACGTATTCAAGCTATTGTAATATTCAACTTCTTTATTTCATCTTCTTCTTCACCGAAAAGGGGAAAAGAAATCACATAACATATGTCTAGTGATCGAAATGTTCATGAAATCAATCTAGATTTATTATACACTACTCCTCATTTGGATCCAATGTGAATATACATTTAACTCTTATGTTCATCATGAGTGCTTGAACTCTTTTTAAATATTATATGCGCCAACCTTCAACAATATTTGGTATTAATTAAATTTTCAATGTTTGAAATTCCATAAACTATATACATGCAATAACATGCTGAGGGATATTGGATCCATCATTGAATATCTTGACCAGAAATAAAGGAAATCTCACTGAATTATATAGTTGTTCTTGGCATCATATAGTTAATAAGTACTGCTAGAAAGCAACTAGAGTGGTTGTGACGCCACGTTATGTCATGGGAACCGGAAGATGAGCAACACTAGAGAATAATTATATATGCTGCATTAGTACCATATATTAATTTTCATTTTCGATCATATTGATCGAAAAACTAAGTTTGATATTCCTAATTTCGTACTAGCTCATATAGACATGATACACTGAATTTAAAAGCTTTTTATAAATCCGGTCAAGGTTCACAATTTATTGTAGTACGTTGAAATTAAATAACACATCATTAACATTGAAATATACTTTCAACAAACAGAATCAGAACCTTAATAAAAATATCCCTACAATTTTTATTTATAGCGAGATAGATCGATAAATCAGATCAACATGCTTTGTAATTACTGTATTAGGGCTTTTCTTTCATATACTAGCATGGTGCAAGACATTTATATAAAATGGTTGAATTGAAACAACTATTTTTCTAATTTAGATGTTAAGAAATGTCTTCTCTTGCTCCGAGTTTCTCGTGAGCGATCAAGACACCTAGCGGGGCTGAGTTTTTTATCAGCGGTGGCGACATCTACTCCCCGACGAGGCGTTGACTTTTGTTGAGTTGTTGAGTTCTCTTGAGTTGGTTTGTGAAGTTTGATTCCAAATTCGATGATGATGGTGATCGAGGTCGGCTGACTCGAGGCCGTCTCAGGGAGGGCCGACGTCACGGATCTCCTTGTTACCTCGGTGGGGCTAGACGGTGAAGACTCGAAGACGGAGGCAGTGGAAAGATGTTGGCCTGGGTCCCGTTGATGGTCGTGTACGACTCCCGGAATGAAAGGGTGAGATACTAGGGCTCTACCGGCGGTGCGAATCGGTGGAGGGGCGGCGCTGGCGAGCCGCTGCTGGTCGACCCACGGCTAGTTGCCTATGGAGGCGCGATCAACGTGGGAGGCAGGGCTGCATAGCCTCTCCTGGTCAACAGGTTCCTAGGGTAACCTGGGTAATCTTGGGCTTGGGAACCTGACCTGCTATTGCCTCTGGGCCTCTGTGGGAATTTGTTGTTTATTGGTGTTGGGCCTATTTTAAAGGGCGGATCTCCCCGCAAAGAAGGTGGCTTTAACTCCAGACGCTGCAAAGACGGCTAAAGAGCAACATGTGTTGCTATAATTTGGGGTACATAACTAGATAGGATGTGGGACCCGATGTTTTTTTAGTCATTTCCCTACATCTAGCACGTTTAGTTATGTAATGTGATAGTGTTGTTGAGAGCACGATGTAGTATAGATTACCTTAGAGAGTTCTTTTATCATGCCGAAAATTGGTGTTCTCCTTTGTAACTTAATTATCGGTTCAAATATATTTTTATCTTTCACCTAAAAAAAATATTAGATGTTAAGAGGAAATACAAACACATGCCAAACTATAATGGGTATTTTCTCAAGGAGTGCACCTATAGTGCTCCGCACAATAGTCTGCATGGGCTTCTTTCCCCCATTTTCCCCAAAGTATCCCATTTTGGAACAAACTAGAAAAAAGGAAAAACTACCTAAAAAAAAAAACTAGCCTTCGTTATGTCGCAAATTCACCTATGGTCTTCTTACCTGGTTACTTATGTGAACAGACTCACTGCTGAATACTTCCTTTTAAGGGTGATTTTTTCTTTTGACTAATTTTTTCTCTGGACAAGAAAAATTATAAAGAAAAATATACTAAAATAACCCATTTTCCACATTCTGGGAAGTAGTCCGCCTCCTAAGGAATCAAAATGAGTATAAATAAGTAAGAACAACCCACTTTCTTCCTATTTCGAGGCGGTAATCTGTTTCTCAGGAGAATTTAATGAGTTTTTATGAATATATATATATATAAATAACAAGTTGAGAGACTTATAGTGAGAAACCATAGCTTATTCACTCTAACATAATTATAGATTATAGATCCATAACCTTACTCTATAGTAAACAGCTTTAGCCAATCATAGTAGTAGACATACTTACTTTGGCTGGATAGTTTGCTTCCACTCTATCTATTGACTCACAAACTCTACTCTCAGGCAATTCTACTCTCAGAAAGATTTTTTCTATTCTGATTTTCGATGTCTAGAACTAAGACCCAAAGCTCCTTTTATAGGGAGAAAAATTCAAAATGGAATTGAAACACACATAATTAACAGTAGTTCCACTAAAGATAGTGACTCCATGTTGATCAGGTTTCTTCTTTCCTCCATTGTCTTCTTTTGGAAAGCTGATTCCTTCATGATAAGAGATATTGCCCACTTAAGAAAAAGACAATACGATTTTACCTGTCTTTACAAGGGGTATGTTTCTGAGTTTTCCCCAAGATATGGTTCTTCAAAATCAATTGTTTTTGTTGTTCCATTTTCTTCCATGTTGGTATCATCATACATCTTGTAGTGCCTTTCTTTCTCAATCTTTTTGAGTCACTGAGCACATGTAAGGGTGGAATCTATTTTCTTTCTCTTAAGGGCAGTAAACAGGTCATTGGTTATGACCTCTGGGTGGTCATAGGCAACGAAATTTTTTTTTTCGAATGTAAGAAAAGTAATCTCTTATTCTTCTTCAATTATTTTCTTGACATATTCTAGTGTCATTGCTTTCATCCATGGAACACTAGAATTTGGAGCTCCATTATATCCAACACAAGTCGGTTCTAGATACTGACCCTGGATGATTATGACATAGTGATATGGAGAAATATATTCAATTTATCCATCGGACTTCTGTACCCATTATGGAGGTGTGGATCTGAACTTGAGTCTTAGAATGCAGTTGGTATTTCTTACATTCTTGACTGTATTACAAATGATGGTCGGCAGCCCCTTGAGATCATCATTTATTTTTGTCCACAGATTATGAACAAAACCATTTTCAACCAGCCACAATTTATGCTCTTGTGGATGTTCACTTTGAACATTCACCAAATATCTTCCTAGGAATGGTCTTGGAACTATGAAGAGCTTATCAGGGAGAATTGATCTTAGTGAATGTGTGTCAATGGTGTTATGAAATTTGAACAATATCTTTCAATGCTTGAATTAGTACCTTTGCACTTTCAGAGGTTCTGATGTACAACACAGTTGGTTCATTAACAACGCTTGGTTATTTTTTCTTTTGGTTCAGCTCTTCAGTTAAAGCATTCATGATCTCTACCATAAGCCTTTTGTCTTGCTCTTGGAAGGCAAACATTAAATTGTCTAGCTAAATCTTTTGGTGAAAAGCTAGACCTAGGTTTGTCTGGAAAACTAAATCTGAGAAGGTATTTAGTTGATAATTGAATATATTTACAAACCCTGCAGAAAAAATTATGTTTTTTGGCAAACCAGCAGCCCTCAATGGCCTTGATGAGCCTTTACCGTCTGTCGTTTGAGACGGGCTAGCCAATGCTTTCCCTTGAAATTTGTCAGTTAAGGTTGGTCTTTTAGGACACTGCAAAAAACTCTTAAGAACCTTTTCGATAGACTACTCTTGTTGTTCAGGTTCTTTTCGTGGCCTTCCGCTCTAGGGATTCCGGCCTTCGTCGTTTTTTTCATTCCTTCTGAACATTGTCATTTCTCTTGTTAAAGCGTCTTGAAGATAATTCTTGTTACCTGCAATTAGTTTAACATCATAATTATATTGGTTAAGAAATAATTGCCAATTTGCTAATCTTCCTCTATCATTTGCTTTATCAAGTTTGAAATTCTTGAAATTTTTTACTCTTGCGCAATATGTTCTCACTGTGAATGGTTTTCCTAAAAATGCAGGAGAATTTTTAATTTTTTTCTTGATTGCCATAATTTATTTTTCTCCTATGGGATAATTATGTTCTGCAAAATTGAACTTTCCACTGCAAAACTTTATAAAAAAAATCTGTATTAGTGTCTGGCGCTCTCGCTAGCAGTACACCTGCCCAAAAACTGTCACTAGCATCCGTCTGAAGAATGTTCTTATCATTATTTTCAGGTTGATGGAGAGGAGGTAATTTTTTTGCAAAGTTCTTTGATTTTCCTAACGGTCTTTTCGTCATCCTCTATAAATTTTCAAGCTCTCTTTGAGCTCGTTTTTGGGGATAGTATTGATGTTAATCCTGGAAAATTTGGGAAGAAAGTCTCTTCCATAGTTAATGACTCATAAAAATCTCTGTAGACTTTTAGCGTCAAGGATTCTATCTGAAAATTTTCAGACATTTTCTAAAATATGAGGTTGAAGCTTGATCATCCCATTTTTTATGTTAATCCCTAGGAAGTCAATTTCATCTAGGATGAGAAAGACTTTCTTTTCTTCTAGAATGATTCCATATTGAACTATGAGCTTGACTACCTCATAGAGATGATTCATGTGCTCCTCTTTGGTTTTTGAGAAGACTAATATATTATCAATATAGATGACATAAAAGTCTACAACTTGCTTGAATATGTTGTCCATTTTTCTTTGAAAAATGGACAGAGCTTGTTTTAGCCGAAAAGACATTACTAGCCATTCGTAGTATCCTTGTGGAGTTCCGAAAGTTGTAAGGGGAATGCTATCAGGATGCATTCTGACTTGCCAAAATCCTGATTTTGCATCAAATTTTGAAAACACTTTGGCTCCTCTGAGTATGTTGATTAGCACTCTTCCCTGTGCAATTTGATAACCGTTTTTTACGGTTTTCTTATTGACATCTCTATAGTCTATCACCATTCTTACTTTTCCTCGAACTTCTTCAGCGTGATTTCTGACATATAATGTTGGGGCATGATGAGGACTACTCGATGGTCTTATCAATCATTTTTCCACAAGATCAGCTATTTCTTTCCTAAATTCTTTTTGATTTTCTTCCTTAGATTGAGGGATAGCTTTTACGTGACAAATGAGATTTATGTCATATAGCTTGAGCTCACAGACTACTGGATCTTTTTTCCATAATTTCAGAGGATTTGTCAATATTTTGTTTTAGCATTTCCTTCATCTCCCTAAGGGTATGCATCTTTTGTTTTTCAAGTTTAACCTTGAAGTGCTTGAGATTATGCTCTTTTATGAAGGCGACTTCAGACATCTCTTTATCTTCTTCTTCGTCTTCTGATGATTCTTCAATAGGCAACTCTTCTTGTTGCTTGTGATGGTTATCAGCAGAACTATAAGACACATAGTAATGGTACTTGTCTTGGTCATGAAGTGGAGAAATGGTAGGATCTCCATTCTCAAACCTTGTTTTCAAACAAGGCTTCTTGGAATTCTTCACTTTCCTCTTGATGATTTTTTCTTGTTTACGCTTGTCACAATTCATCTTGAGAATTTTGTAGACCCCGTGTTCTTTGAGTTGGGATTTTAGTAGGAGCATTAGATGAAGCATCAGGGTGCTTAAATTTTCTGTTGCCATAGAACTCACAGAACTCCATACTATCAACGTCTTCATCTTCCTCTGAAGATTCCTCAATAAGGAACTCTTCTTGTTGCTTGTATTACAATATTGTTTCGTATTTTGGAGTATATCCACCACTATTCTTCTGCGACCTCTGATATTGCGATGTAAATCATGGACCAACCACACTTTTTGCTTGTTTTAGTCTTTCTGTCCAGCAGATTTTGTCATTCTTTTCGAAGCTTAGTAAGTTAACTTCCGGTTTTTAGATGAATGTTTGTTGTAGAAGAAAGTCATTTCCAATCAATATATCCGAGTCTTGGTTCTCTGATTGCCAAAGTTCATTAATTACAAAGGTTCCTCCTCCAATCAAGATTTGAACCCTTTTGGCATATGTATTCATGAAGATCTTTCTTTATTCTACTATTTTTCCAATTGCACCTTTTTTTGAATTATTAATTTAGAGTTCTTTAGGTATAGTAAACTTTTTTGCTAGGCTAAAATCAGAACCATTATCTACATAAGCATGTAGATGATACCTCTTGACTTCTTGTATCCTGAAAACTTTAATCCAATTTTCATGTAGTTGCTAAACTTACTCGTAGAAGCAGTTACTGTTTTGCAAAAAAAAAAATTCAAAGAACCTTCTTCTTCTACTATCTTTGTGAAAGGATTGCTCTTCCTCACAAGTTAGGTTTTATGTGGATACTACTTATTCTTTCTCAGTAGTAGTATCTACTTTCATTCTTTCTATATATCTTTCTAGATTTTCATTTCTTTCTTCTAGCTCGTAGAAGTAGTCTTCATATTCTTGTTCAATAATTTGGTTTATTGAACTATTCTTTGTTTTTATTCTTTCTTCTGCTATGAAGCATTCTTTGTGATATGTATTTCCTAACATTTCACAAAACATGGGAAGCCCCTCTTTCTCATAACAATGGCATTAGTCACAAACAGATGATCTGGGATTGACTTTGTAAGAAGAAATGTTTTATTCTTCAGTACTTTCTTCCCAATTCTTTATTTCTAGGAGATAAACCTATCTAGATTCATATTCTTCCTCAAAATCTGTCCCTGATTCTTCTAACAATTCATTTTCTGTCCAGGTTGAATAGACAAATACATCATCGTCTTCATCTTCTGAATATACTACCTCGTAACCCTTTACGTTGGTCATCTCTATGACCTCTTCATATTCTCTTAGAAGGGCTTTCGAACTTCTCTTATCCCTTTTGAGACATTCGTTAGCATAGTGCATTTCAACCTTACATAGCCAGCATCTGCATGTTTTCTTCTTTTCTGTTTCTTGAGAAAATCTTTTTTTCTTAAATAATCTCTTTCTTAGGTTCTACTTTTCTCTGTTGTAATTTGAGCTTTTCTTGAATCTCCAACTATTCCTTTCGTTTCCTTTGAAACGTTTATGGAAGTGCTTCTCCTTAGTTTTCCACTTATATTCCTCACATCCCCAGTTGGTTGGGATATCGATGACTCTGGTGCAGAAATTGTCAGATCCTTTAAGCTGTTTCTATGCAACTTTTGTTTTTATGTTGGCTTTGCATTGGTCTCGCATCAGCTTTCTGATTCTTTCTGCTACTCCCCCTACTTAGAATCTTTCTAGGGGTCTTTCTTCTATGCATTCCCTCATGGCTGTTCTCCAAGGTTCAGGAAGCTTTCTATGCAAGAGATGTATCAGATCGTTATTTTCGAGTTCTCTTATTGTACAGTAGTATTCTTGGAATTCATTTAGATATTTCTCGAACTACTTCATGTTGCATATCTTGAAATCATATATGTTGATTTTTGCTAACTCTTTAGCTTTATCCCCAACGTATAAAATATCTCCACAAAATTGTTCATAGATTGGACTTGCAAAGATAAATGGAGATTTATCACTTTTGATTTTCTCCAACCACTCTTGTGCTCTAGAAGTTTGTTTGAAGGCTAAATAGAACTTCTTTGCCATCCCTGTGAGGGTTGGTTCATAGACTATATGCAAGTCTGGTGCTTCAAACTTTCCAAAAGTAGTACATGCTGCCATGACTAAGCTAGCAGCCCATTCATCTATGACTTTCTTTTTGTCTAGAGATTTGTCTAGATCCATCCATATACCAAATTTCTTAATTGGCACTTTTGGTGTACTATTCTATGGAATGAATTTGAGAACTTCTTTCTCCTTTCTTTCCAATAGCACCTTTCATGTTTGGAAGTCTTGGATCTCTATCAACCTTGATAATAGTGATTTCTGGAGAATCTCCTTCTTCCATTTTAATTCTTGATAAGGAAAGACTTTTCTTTCCTTTATGATCGTGAAACTTTTAATCTCTCTGATTAATTGTTCCAGGCGAGAAGGATTTTTGCAGTTTTCTGCTTCTTCATAAAGCTCAAAGAGCTTTTCTGATTATGGTACTTCAGATTTTAGCGTGCTGATATTTCTTTCTAAACCAGCATCTAAATCTTCTTCCATTTTTAGGTTGGTTTCTTCCTTTATTGAAATTCTAGTACCTCTAGTACATTTTTCTCTGGAAAAGCTGCTTCTTCTGAGTAATCTAGAGCTTTCACCTCTTAGACTTTCGAGAGATATATCACTATTTTTGTGTCCTTTGAATTTTAAGTTAACATCTCTAGTTCTTCTATTTTCATAGATTATTGCTCTTATGCTTTCTGGTTTTTCTTTTGGGCCAGACAATTTCCATTCTAGTGGAAATGTTACTTCATCCCATGTAACCTTATAGATTTGTTCCGAATGATTTTTCAGATTTGTGAGGAATCCACTACTAAGACCAAGAATGTTTGTTATTTTGGTCTTTGGTTCTACTGTCGTGCTCATCAATTTATAGTAAACCCTATAAACCACACCAAGCTCTTGCATTCCATATTTCATTGAAGTGTCATTTGTTTTGACTCTCAGTCATAAACAGTGAGCTGCGTCAGTCAGGTTAGTTGAAAAGTTTGGGAAGCAGTTGAAATATACCATTTGGTTGCATAATGATGCTTGGAAGGTTCCCAATAGACTTTTCTGGAAATCAATCAGTCTATTTTCTTGTAAGACACATAAGACTGAGCAATTTATGCCTTCTCTCGCCAGTAATTTTATGCCGACTTGAATTGCTCCTACGTGCATAAAATTGTGGTTGTTTTTTCTTGCTTTAGCAACTTCCTCAGGTGTTATCAAAAGGAGATCTATTTCTCCTGTTATTACTGGAGTGGTGAACTCTAGGATTTTGAAATGATGGCTATCCAACAAGTCAAAAAAAGTTCATTTTGTAGATTTGATTGAATTTAAATTTTGGAATTGAAGAATTTCAAACATTTGCTTCAATTTTATTGAATTCAAATTCTTAAGAATTGACCAATTGTACCGCCTCTTTTTTTTCAAAGATGCTTAACATATTTATGTTACGAACATCTTCAGTTTTGGATTTTGGAAACCTTATACTTGACAGATTTGTTGTTGAATCCAAGAGAAATGATATTGGTGAAGGGTTCCCCTTTGGAACCTCTAATGGTCTAAAGTCATTAGTTTTTTTTATGATTGTTCAAGGTGGACTTTCTCTTGACGTTTTGTGTTCTCGAGCTACCCTTTGAACATAATCAAGATTGTTGAAGATTTAGTCCCTTGATTTTACTATTAACCTTTGTTAATAATTTTTTCTTGTTTTCCGGATGATTTTGGATATAATCTATTTTAGCTTCCAATTGTTGTAATTTGTTACTAATCACCGAAAGTATCTCTAGATATTCTATGTTTCTAGAGATTTCTGTTATGCATTCTTGATGCGTTGCATCAGTTTAATTTAATAGAGAATCTAGTTTTTCAATTATTTTATCAGAAGGTGTTCCCATCTGTGGGAACTTGTTGAACTATAGCAAGCTCTGATACTAGTAACTCTATGGATCTAACCAACATGCTCAGATGGAGAATCTATGTGAATAAAGCTCTGCTTTGACTTTATCATGTAGACAAGCAATAATAAGAGATTGTTGTTTAGTAATTTCAATGTCAATTTTTTCTTGATCTTGAGGACGAGATAATCTTCCGAGTCTTTCTAGTAGTTTAATTTTTTGTTTTGTATTTTCAGTGAAGTCCTGAATTCACTTAAATTTTTTACTTAACTCTCGAGAAGTTGGAAAGTGAGAAATTCTTATAATGAGATCTTTATCTCCAAGTGTTAGAATAAACAAATTATAGGCCCACTGCGCTTTCAAAAACACATACGTAAAAAAAATATCATTTACTATTCACCATTTACTTTTTACTATTCATATGAGATTTTGTAGTCTTTTTGTCTCCCCGCACATTCCTGCCCCGCACACCACAAAAGCACTCTTTTGTCAAGGAATTTTAAGGTCCTTTTGGTTTTTGTGATCTTAATCTAGAACGTGTGTGCTCCTCCATCTTTCCAGAACGGGTGTTGGTATATCAAAATAAAATGGTCTAAGTATATAAGTATATAACTATAACTCTATAAGAACATCTTCAACCATCAAGGTCCTATACCGTATTATGAGACCTTTTAAAATTACTATTCATTATAGGACTTTCTCATCTCCAACCATCAAGGTCTCATACCTCATTTTAAGACTCATCTTTCTCTCTCCCCACATGTTCTTCTTTTCTCTAAGCCTACCAATTTTTGCAAGGTTCTATACCTTATCCAAGGTTCTATTATAGAACCCAAAATAGGGTATAGGACGTAGTTTTAAGGTATAGGACTAGGATCTTCATGGGTTGGAGATGAATTTTTTTTTTAAAAAGTTCTATTATGAGGTATGGAACCTCCACCAGTAGAGATGGTCTAAGTTCCATGTTACAGTATTACACTTTACATTGCCATAATTATTTGCTCCTATTCTGAAGCTAACACATGATCGAGCTAAGTTCCCTGGGGAATAATTAGGACATCCAATGGAGAATTCTCTGATAATGTGCAATGTGGAATCGTGGTGTCTCTACAAACTGAAGTGGGAAAATTAGTCGCGTCTAGTATCTTTTTACAAAATAGTTTTTGAAAAATTATTTCGTAAAACAAAAACTGTAAATTGAATTTCGCATTTCTAAAATTTAAAAACGTGTTTGGTAAAACACACGATCGCGAGGTTTACAACACACAAATTTATATTGGTTTAATTTTAAATTTTAATTAAAATATATTATATATGTATATTTAAAGGGTAAATTTGAATATAAAAATAATCTTTATTTTTTTCCTAATATTTTTCAGATTTTGTTTTCAGAAAACAGTGAAAACTTCATTTTGACGTTTTACAGAACGTAGTGCATTTTCTGTTTTCAGTGTTTTTCGTTTTTGAAAATCATTTTCTGAAAACAGTTTACCAAACACATTTTCACTGCATTTTTGCATTCAAAAAATAAAAAATTGTTTTGTAAAATGATACTAAATACAACCTTAGAAAATGGGATTTACAATCTCTATTCCCCACACCCAGATTTGGGCACAATGGAGGCCGGAGCCATGATTTAACTTGAGGGGGAGCCAAAAACGAGATATATTTTTTTAACGAGATAGTTTCTTACATGAAGAAAAATACAAATAAACTTTAAAAACATAATGTGCATATATATAGGAAAAATTAAAGAACATTGATCAAATTGGAAAATACATAAAATAAACTAGGTATAGACAAATAAAAAAATAAGTTAAAAATTGGACAGAAGGAATAAATTAAGAAAATAGACGGAAAAAGTGAAAGAAGAGAGGAAAATACTAAAAAGAAATTAGCTATAGACAAATAAAAAAAGAAGAAATTAAAACTGGAAAAAGGAAGAAAGACAATAACCCGTTAAAATGAGGAAAAAAAATATAAAAAAAGAGATTGAAAAATAAAGAAAGGCTTAAATATGTAAAAGGACGAGGCTGTGGACTCGTCGAGCACAGCATCCGCTCCTGTTTGGGCAGACTTCCCACAATGATTATATCAGAATTGCCGTAAATCATCGGATTTACCGCTAATGAAACAAAACTAATGTCTCAGATTAGTCCCATTAAGATTGGGCTGACTCCATGAGATGTAGGCGGACCAGGCCCAAATGATTATGTTCTCAGTCTTTATCTCCATTTGGGCTTGAAATATAGCCCAAATGACTCCAAGTCATAGACTCACAGTACTTCGCGGAGCGGTGAGATAGTGATATTGTACGACATGTAGCCCAAGTTACTCACACTTCTGCTTTCTTCGAAGGTTGCCAACCCTACTGCAGTACTGCTGCTGGTCTTTAATTAAGGCATGCATGCATCTTAGTTTAGTTCGATCTCTAGGAAAGATTTCAGTTTAATTCAGTTTATATAATGCTTAAATTTGGCTTATTTTAGTCCTCTCAATTTCTCAAACGTAACGTATGAACCATGCTATAAAAACCACATCTGATCGATGCAGTGATGCACACATCTATTTAAGTATACATGCTGTAATTAAATGCGAAGAATTTGGATCAACCGGCCATCTTCAACCATCTGTGACATCACAGATCAATTCGATCTTCTAATTATAAATCTAATTAAGTCTTTCAATTATGCACTCTTCCTATATCCGTCGAATTTGCCCGCCCTCAAGAATATTATGTGATGTAAGTAATATTTTAAATAAATATATATATATATATATCATTCAACAAACGTATATGAGTATATCAATATATCATGAACGATTAGTATATCCCTAGCCTGCACCTAATCGATCATGATATACGTATACCCGCATACTGTATATATTTCAACCCATCGATCACAAATGGAAGTAGAAAGTGTGTTATGGAGGAACCAACTAAGTTAGGGGCATATTGAGAGTAGAAGTGTCAATTGGGTTGGACGTCTTGTGTCATCAGATATATATGTGTGGTCCGTGGACAATCATGAGTAAACCGATATTTGAGACTTAATTAGGTGATCGATGATAGTGGAATTCATCCCAATTAGGGATCAACAAGTTGTTTATACGTGTTGTGCAGGTCGCCAAACCATATATACTAATTAACCAATATTATAGATATATAGGAACGAAATCTGTTTTGAATTTCGAGCAAACTACTGCGTAAAAGAGGCAAAAATAACAACATGCATCAATCCTTTGTGATCGACCATATACATGGTCATGGAGCCAAATTCGCAATCCAAGTTTTATAGAACTGGTCAAATTCTTTTTTGTATGAACCATTTGAAAATAAACTGTCACATATATTTTCATTGTATTTTCCTTACGTATATGATATGGTCCAATGGTCCATGAACCTTAAAAAGACAACCAATTAGGTAGCGAATGAAAAGTCTATAGGAGTATAGGGGAAGGGGCAGTAGAAGACTAGTCAAATACAAGATCGATATCAGCTAGCTGGGCATGGGTCCTCAATGAATGAGATGCACATACTAATAGAATCGAAATAGCAAGTACTGACCGATCGAAGTCCAACGTACATAAGACCTCAACACACATTAGTCTGCCCACAATTAGCTACAATCCTAGAAGCCAAAGACTTGGCATGCATATATTGATCTTAGGTTTGTTATCATATCTCTCAGTTTGCCGACGTACGCATGGAGTAGCTTAGCTTGGTGAAGCAAGTTGCGGGTTGACTCAACCACCACTAGTTTAATCAGTTGCATTCCCAGTACGTCTAAACGCTATAAATTGATTAATTAGGATACCAATGTCTTCAATCTACTAGTGGAATTAACTTTGCGTGATTCTATATTCAATTAGTTTAATGTCGACGTACATTAATGTTAATATTATGTAAGGTAATGCAATACAGTGAGTCAATGATCTTCATTACGGAATAATTCTTAGATTTTTTTTTCAATGAGATGTGAGCCGTGTGACTGGTGCATTGGAGAATACTTATCGAGAACATGCATGCAAGAACATAAAATAGTATGTTTCATATAATTGGATAGAAAATCAAAAATCTGATGAGTTAGGAAAGCTGGTAAATATTTTCTAACGGTTTAGGAAAACAATTTAAATTTTCTAAAAAAAGAGAGATTTCATTACCTCTTCTTAACTTTTCAAGTTTCAAAAGATAACGAACAAATCCGATAAGAACAGAAAGTATATATGCCCAATTTGTGTGGGATATCCTAACAAATATAAATAGAGATTATAGCTAGAATAACCAACCAAAAATCCGAGTAGTGTTTGTGCTTATCAAAAAGGCGTTGGACACCTTAATTTGTTAGTTGGGTGGTAAGGGTGGAGTCGTGTGGAGTTTGAGTTATGATTGATTAGGATTATCTATAGGTTAGTGTCCTACATTTAATTTGGTCCAAACCCTCTATTACAAATCAGGCTCTTCTAGTTCTATAATACCAGAAATGACCAAAGCAATTACAAGTCAACCCTAAAACTCACCAGTCCACGTCCCTAACTCAACCCTAATATTCTCTAACTAAAACAGAGATAATACCGGCCACCTGCTATACCGGGTCACTTGCATGCGATCCCATTTCTTCGATTCTCTCTTTATATGTACACACCATTCAACTCTTCTCCAACAACTCGATCAATACGTACTCCATTCATTTAATTTCATTTCATCAACAACATTTGTCTCGTCATCTACTTTCGTCGATCATCAACAACTGAATATAGTAACATGGTCCGTCGGCTCCGTACAAACTCCGAAGCCGACTCGGGCAGCTGTCCGACACGTACGACCTCGAAGGAGAAGCTGCTCGCCTCCGTCGCGGCCCTCATGGACATCGCCAGCCGCATGACCAATAAGCTCAAGGCCAAGCACGCCACGAGTTCTTCGTCGTTGAAGAAACCCAAGGAACTGATGGCGACCATAAGCAATAAGGCGATCACTATGATGCACCAGAAGAAGCCGAAGCAGTTGATGGCGACTATAAGCCACAAGGCCAACACCATGTTGAACAGGAAGAAGGGCGGCGGCGGAGATGGCGGAGACGATGTACCGCCGCGTCAGAGCAAGGAGGAGGAGGATGAGTGGGGCGCCGGTGGGGTCTGGCAGCGGTCGATTCTGATGGGGGACAAGTGTGAGCCGTTGGATTTCTCGGGGGTTATTTATTATGATAGTAAAGGGCAGCAGATGACCGGAGTTCCTCTCAGATCGCCACGTGCGAGTCCCATGCCTGGCTACCTGGAAAGGGCTCAGAAAATCTGAGCCGCCGCCGTGTTATTTCGTCACCCACGTACGGAGGATGTGTGGTGGTAAGTCGGTAGGTCATCGTTTGTTTTATACTGCTTTTTGTTGTTGTTGTGTTTTCTTTTTGTGTAGTGACATGGTTGGTGCACGCCGTTACGGCGTCGTTTTTATATTCTCTATTGGAATTGGAGGAATTGAATTTCTTGTTCAACGCTAGAGACATGTTCTAGATGGTGTAAAGCTTGGTCCTTGTCGATACTCTTATCCTATATTTTAGCACTTTACCAAGGCAAACGTTGATAGAGTTTGATAGAGTTCATTCAGAAAGAGTTCTTTGTTGACTTTGATAGAGTTTTTTTTGTTAGGCAACATGATCGTCAAAATTCAAAACAACGCCTTGAGGAAACATCGTATATATATAGACCGTACTCATCGGAAAATAAAATCGATCGAGACTTTACGAGTGTATTTATAACTCAAGATCACGATCCTGGGTAATTATTGCCTCTGAACAGATTATGTTCGATCTTTTTCTTATGGGGAGTTCAACTTAATCACCGCTTGATTTATTGTATAGTTGGATATTAATTAATTACCCATGAATGAACTTAGATACGAGACATAACAACTCTGATCCGTTCACGCATACACGTAGGCAGGCTAGGCAGACATCCAAATCTCATCACACAAACAAATTAAGCTAGTCCATGTACGTACTCATAATGAAGCATTTTGATCACCGGGTGCCGAAGACAAAAAAGACCCTTCAAAGTTAAATATAGTAGAATAAACACATGACCAAATTACCAGACACTCATTAGACAAAAAAGGGAAGAAATTAAAAACTCTCAACATTAATTTGTTCTGGTTCAACATAACACCGGAGATTGATCGATCCCTAATTAAGCTCCCGGAGCTGCATCTTTGACCTTACTTTGCAAATAGCCACCGTACTCTCTCGCATAGTCCTTAACATGGCTGGCCGTGTCGTAAATCCGGCTCCGCGCGTAGTCAACCCGGTCCGAACCGGGCGGGTGCATCCCTTTAAAGTACCTGTACATCCACGACAGCCCTCCCACGACGGCGGCGCCGAACCCGCACATAGACACGAACCCTGCCGCCGTCAGGAACAGTACCGCCCCGAGCGGGACCCATATGGGGCTCGACACGACGATGATGGGCGTGAAGAAGATGAACCCTAGCACCGTGGCGGTGATGGTGACTCCCGTGAGGAGTAGGAGAATGCCGCCGGAGACGAGGAGGGTGAGAAGTCCGATGAGCTGCGTGGAGTTCGGGACGTGGCCTTGGAGCCTGCCGAGGAACGTCGAGGCCGGGCCGTGGTGGGCCCCGCGGTTCGACGATCTGTGGCCGTGGGTGTGCGGCTGTTGCTGCAGCTGGGTTTGTTGGTGACGGTCCGCCATGGATGAGATATGAGTTTTAGAGAGAAGTGAGCTAGAGAGAGAGAGAGAGGGATGATGGGATCGGAGGAAATAGGAACGGTGGAGGTTAGTGAAGAGGTTGGGAAGAGACAGGTGTGGGGAAGGTGACATGCAGAGGGACACGTGGAGGAGAGTGAGGGTTTGAGGGTTTTAGAGACTCCTAGATGAGCGTCGGATTCGAAGACTCTCTGACCTTTTCTAAAGCTCTCAGATCAGCTGGTTGATCGATGTTGGCATCTGATTCTCTGCGGTGGAGGTGCACCGTGCACCTGGTGCGGTCTACTTATCAAATGGTGAAATTGAGTTTGCTATTGCATGTAGAGAGATCTTTGCTCTTTGAATCTGTGATGATCTAGTTGAAGTAATTGAGCTTGCATGTGTGGTACGTTGCTCATGGAGTTAATATTTTGGTGACCTTCACGCGTGGTCTGGTGCATCATTGTCATGACTCATGACTAGACTAGACCAATATAACCGTCTTTCCAGTTTCCAGTTTCCATTTGAAACATACATGTAGTACGTTGGACGGTTGATGAAAACCAATTATGTTGCTTTAATGCCTTTTATTGGTGAGTTGGTGACTTGATTCACAGATCCTTGTACACCACATGGTTAACACGAGGGGGTTTCTGGGCGGGTTGGGGCGTGCAGCGAGGGAGAGGAGGAGCTTTGATCGAACGGTGATCGTGAGAAATTTTTGAAAGAATTCCTGAAATTGATCGGCAGAGGATTTTCTCCTCAGCGGATCTCACGCACGTGGGTGATGTCAGGGACTTAATTTTTTTTATTCATTTTACACACGTCAATTTGAAGCCCAATGGGAGGCCGCCATGCTGTCTCCCCACTTGAAACCCAACGACTACTTTGATATGGGTCCTCCATTTTTAATCTAAAATCTGATCGGACGATTACCATTCATACCAAACGGCTATTTTATGTTATAACGGACTTATTCTAAAAATTAGTTAAAAAAATCTGAATAAATACCAAAAAATTTCAAATGATCCCATACTTCTTTCCTATAAATAGCTCCTTCATTTTTCACAATCGTCAGACCAATTTATGCGCAACAAATTATCATCCTCCTCCCTCTATTCCCTCTCTCTCTCACAATCCTTTTGTTTTTTTTGCAAATGATGTCCACCATCTGGCTTCTTTCCAAAGATGTACAATTGTGCATATCTTATTGTGTTCATTGTGTGTGCTTCATCTCCGGCAACAAGCAAAAGGTCGACAAATTGTGGAAAAAAATATATGTCAATTACCAACAAAATTGGAAAGCGGAAATCTTTACGTAAGTAGATGACGATGAAGAAGAAGTTGGCGATGCAAGTTTCACAAATTGTTATCGTTCCCACAACCTTGATTTTAGTGATTAGTTTAATTTGTCTAATAATAAATCTATGCTTGACATGTCATTATGTAATTTAATTTTTTAAGAAATAAAAATACACTTTATTTAATAAAATAAGTTTTCGTAATTAAATAAAATAAGTTTTCAAGATTAACAATTAAATAAAATAAGTTTTCATAATTAATGAATAGTTATAGGAATTCTTACTGTACACTGCTGCGTAAAAAATATGAATAGGACATCCTATTTGATAAATAGTGACAAAAATTCCTATTTGAGGAGGAATTCGAAGACAAACAGGAAGTCAGACCGGTGCGATACTCTGATTGCCATTACATGATGCATAATCAGTTCCATTGTGAATAGGTAATGACAAGATCCATTAACCTACCTACCTAGCTAGCATATGTGTTAATTCCTCGCGGGGGGGGGGGGGGGGGGCACTACCTAGCTGGTTAATATGTTAAATATGCTACTAAGATGAAGAGGATGAAAAACAAAGCAGCAATAAGGCCCATAATGACAAGCATGTTTTCCTGATCACCCGAGGAAACCGTGGCCATTTCCTTCCCGTTCTCTCTAGTAGTGTTGCTGTCATCATGAATCGATTCGAAAACTGTTGGAGATAGAGTCATTTCCGGCAATGGAGGCTCATCATACATCTCTCTTCCGATTTCAGCGTTACAAGTTTGGGTTGAAATATGTGCTGCAGTGCAGGTAGAAATTTCATCGGCTCCTTCCTTAGGATCGTCCAATGCCTCTTGGGATTGTATTGTTGATTTGATAGAATCGTTAAATGAGACCCTCCTCGCTCTTGATAAGATCGGTGTCTCAGAAGATTTCACTGCATTATTATCACCTTTGTTTCTCAGTATTGAAGTGGTCAAGGGAACCATTGATGTCGAAAACCTGCGAACTAGGCCTTTCTTGCTCGAGGACCTTTCATCCTTGCTTTTCCTAGTTCCCCACTTTTTAATACGATGCATAAAACCATAACTCTTACCAGTACTGCTACTACTTCTTTGGCTACTAGATGATGAGCTGTCCATGTCCATGGTAGTGGTATCAAACATTTTGCCACTCAAATTAGAAGTAGATGTCCGAGAAGAAGCACTTTCATAACTAGGATTCATAGTCTCGCAGCTCTTATGGGTTTGGAGTTCACATTTCAAGCAAGTGTAGAGCCAGCGCTGGTACACAAGTTGTTGGACCATGTCAAATATGTTGGTCTGTGACTTCTCAACTTGTCTTGACAAGTCCTCATTTGTTTGCCTCAACTTGTTAATCTCCTCCCTAAACTTGGCAATGGTTTCACTCTGCAACAGAAACAGGGCAACTCTGTATTCTTACTTTCTTAAGAACGCAAAAATGATGTGGCTGAACAATTGATATGAGAAACTTTGGTACCCGAGCTTGAGAAATTTTAGCATTTTTCATATGAAACAAAGAATTCACTTCTTGTATGTACCTCATTTATGTTGGAAAGGGAAGCAATCTTTTCTTGAGCACAATCCAATTTTACGGCCAATGCCCTATTCCCAAACCCAAGCTCTTTGTTTCTCCTCCTCATCTTCAAAACTTGCAACTGATCAACACTTCGAACACATTTGAGCTTCTTCTCAACCATTTCATCTCTGACTGATTTTCCTTTTTCATCCTCATCCCTTGGAAAGTTAGAAACTTGTTTCTCCAACATCAACAGCCTTGCTTTCATCTTCATGTTCCTCACATTACAATACTCTATCTTCTCCTGCAATTCTCTAATCACTTTCCTCGCCGTCTCAAGTTGCTTCCTTGCCAAGGCACACTGCTTGACATCTTCATGAAGATCCTTCCTCTCAGCCTGCATTGAAGCAATGGTGGCACTGAGAATTTCAATCTCTAACGACTTTTCGTCTAGTTGATTTTTTAAGTGATAGATGTATGATTCTTCTTCCCTTTGCCCACATAGCTCCAGAGTTTTCCTTTGTAGCCTCAGTTTTCTCTTCTTCACCTCCTCACCTAGGACTTGTAACACTTCTAGTTCATCTACAGTTTTCACTTCTCTACTTCCAGTAACTTCACTTTCCTCATCTTCCATCTCATCATTTTCTTAAGTACATGAAAAATAAACCTCCTTCATATTACCATAAGTTTTCAAAACTTCCAAACTAGCATCAATAAATTTGGCAAGGAATATATAAATGAAAATATATATGAAATACCTGGAGAAGGTTCGATGGAAGCGAATTGGTTAACCTTACGCCTGTTTTTATGTGAAACTGCATATGCTGCAACAGAAGCTGCAACCAGAAAGCTCACTTTGATCATCATCTAGGCCTTAAAACTCAGAAGAAGCTCAAAACCAAACTTGGTTGACATTGCAGGTATCCAACACTAGTCTCAACCACAGATACTGAAGGTGAAGCTCCATATCATCATGGAGTGGTTGATTTTTTTCCTTATTAAGACAAATTGTCAAATTGATGTTTTTAGCAGATTGCTGAAGAAGACAAGATGGATATTTTGCTAGCTAGTTTGATATTCCCATGGATTAGGAGTGGTGGTCCAGAACAACATTAGAGGTGTCCTAATCACAAGGGGAATATAAAGGGATGAACATTGTAGATAAACCACACACTTTTAGAAGTTTCTGGGTCAAACTTACAGCAAAAGTCATGGATGATGTGTGAAACTGACTAAAGCAAGTGGGGAGCTATCAATCCAAGTTGGTTATCAGCCTTGAGTTTCTACTTATTGGTAACTGATTTGGATCCTTAGAGAAGTTAGAAATTCTCCCAAACAAAGAAGGGAAGCATGTAGTAAATCGAAGCAAAGTTCCTTTTCCTCTAATTGACCCGGAATGATTACGAGTTGTTTTACATGAATCTAGTTACACACGACAATCATAGTTTCATTGTTCAAAGAATAATTTAAGATATGGTTGTAACTTTTTTAAAATTAGAGTCTTATCTTCTTTTATTTCACTGTATTGTTTATTATGTATTTTTTCATGATTTTACACTAAAAATACTTCCATAATCTGATTAATCTCATAGTCTCTTTGTTGCTCTCCTATATATGTTAGATCTGGTGCTAACAAAAGAAGAGGTAAGTAAATAAAAAAACAGAAGAGGTAACCAAATTTGTTTTTCTCATTTGAAAAGGAGAACAGATCGAAATGGATATAATTATTTTTCCCAATAAATAATTCGCACTTATTTTGTTTTTCCGTAACTGCTCCAAAACACAAGAGTTCTAAACTTGGGCAATACGATAACCTAATTTCGTCTCACAATCTAAGCACCTCCTTCTGCGCTTAGACTGCTTCAGCGATTGACTCTCACAGTCGCCATGGACGCGCGTCGCGCTCCGCGGACTGTAATCGACCCGAAGGTCCGCCAGGTCGGCTTCTTCGCACCCTCCGCGGAGCCCGTACCGGGTCGGACCCAGTCCGGACCCGTACTCCCATCCTCGCCGGCTCTCTCCGAATCTCCCGCCAGCAATTCCCTCTCTCCCGTCATGATCCCCCCTTCGCGCCACCTCTCCGACACCGTCGCGATCCGCACGGCCGCCGTGCCGGTTCCGGAGTCGAACCTGCGGCGGAAGGACTCCGGCGAGCAATTGCCGGTCGGGAGCTACAATCCGTCGGAGTCGTTGTTAGGGACCTCTCCGGCGGCGTCGTCTCCGTCGAGTAGGGTTGGGGATGGCACTCTGGACGCTTTGGACTTCTCCGAGGAGAGCTCGGTGCGGTGGTATCGGCGCAGTGACTCCGGCAAGCTGGCGTCGAGTGTGCCCGGTGGAGGTTTCGAATCGGCTATAGTGAGAATGCCTCTTGAAATTCCAGGTATGCTTCATTGAGTTCATTCTCGTTTGAATTGAGTTAGGATAGAATTAGCTGATTTTTGGTATTGGATTCTGTGCAGAAAAAAATGTACAGGTAGTTCCGAAAGTGCAGAATGAAGTTGCGACTAGTTCAGAGCCGTCGAAAGCTAAGCCGACTAAAGCTGAAAGGCGAGCGCTGCAGGAGGCTCAACGTGCTGCGAAAGCGGCTGCTAAAGGTTTGGACATGATCTCTGCCTTTGGTTATATATGTATATATGGATGATCATTTAGCAGTGTCATTAACAATCCTAATGTATATTGTTCTTAGCATCATCGAATGTGGAGCTAGATGTATGTTCTTTAATTTGGGTTCTGTGTGTTAATGATTGCACAAGTTTTGTTGCAGTTAGGTTTGTAAACATTAGCTTGGAAGTAATAACTGGAAGCTCAATTCCAAATGTGTTAATGAATGTTATGTTAATTTTTTCTCCTTTGTATAATTGTAGCCGAGGGAAGAAAACCTACCCCTGTATCAGTTCCGAGTAAACCTGCAAAGCAGTCGTCACAAAAGAAAGAGACACAAAGGAAGGATAACCCTGGCATTGCATCTTCTGTGGCCCCTTCTGAGAAGAAGGGAGGAGATCGAGCACCAGACAGAAGGAAAGATGTGCCTCCTCCACGTATGCAGTTTGATGATAAGAACCGAGTGGAGAAGGCGAAAAGACGTGCGGTGGTCAATCAAACAGAAGCCAAAAACAGAGTTGAATTATTTCGGCATCTGCCTCAATATGAACGAGGAACCCAGCTCCCAGATCTTGAGTCAAAGTTTTTTCTACTTGATCCCATGCATCCTGCCATCTATAAGGTATCCTCTTCACTAGTGCTTAACTGCTTATTTGATTAGCTTTTAATTTCAAATACCACACTTGAATAAATTTTCAATACTTATTTCTTATTTGTTAAATACGTTTTGACTAAAATCATAGTTATTCTGTATCAATAGTTGCTGGCTCATGCATATAAACACAATTCAATACCAAGTGTTATTGTGTAAAACTGATATAAAGTAAGTTAAATCACATGAGTAATTTGACAAGTCAGCTCAAAGCTTCCATTAGATTGCTTCTGTGGACATGCTGTTTTGAGGAGTTTTTAAGTATGAGGATTTACAATAACTTTACATCTTTGTAATATTTAGGCAGGTTTCATTGACACGGGTTTAAAGTAATGTCTTCTGAGAAGTGAACATTTGTCTACATGAATATCAACTTTATTTTCTTGGTTCCATTCTAATAGTTCTTTGTTGTGCATTTTTTTCAGGTTGGACTGAAGCATTTAGCTGGGGATATATCTGGGGGTAATGCTCGTTGTATTTCAATGCTTAAAGCATTCCAGGAAGCCATTAGAGACTACTCTACACCACCAGAGAAAACCCTTGCTCGAGATTTAACAGCAAAAATCAGTAATTACGTCTCGTTTATCATAGAATGCAGGCCGCTTTCTATTAGCATGGGAAATGCTGTAAGGTTTATAAAAAGTCGTGTTGCAAAATTGCCGTTGAGCCTTTCTGAGTCTGAAGCAAAATCCACCCTTTGCTCAGAAATTGACCGATTCATACATGACAAGATCATTATTGCTGATAAGGTGATAGTTGGGCATGCTGTTACTAAGATTAGGGATGGTGATGTTCTACTCACGTATGGATCATCAAGTGTTGTTGAGATGATTTTTCTACATGCTCATGAACTCGGGAAACAGTTCCGTGTTGTGATTGTAGACTCACGTCCAAAGCTTGAAGGCCAAGCATTACTTCGTCGATTGGTAGCAAAGGGCCTAACTTGTACCTATACTCATGTAAATGCTGTGTCTTATGTCATGCATGAAGTAACACGAGTGTTTTTGGGAGCTGCCTCGGTACTCTCTAATGGAACCGTATATTCAAGAGTTGGAACCGCATGTGTTGCCATGGTTGCTCATGCATTTTGCATTCCCGTCATAGTCTGCTGTGAAGCATACAAATTTCATGAAAGAGTGCAGCTTGATTCAGTTTGCTCTAACGAATTAGGTATGCTGTTGTTGTATCTGGCAGTTACTTTATGTTTTCAGTTTTCTCCTTTGTTTACATAATCTTGTATTCTGTCTCCCTGATAGAGTATGCAACATCTTCATTCTGCAGGTGATCCAGATGCTATTGCAAGGGTTTCTGGAAGACTTGATGTGAACTATCTTGAAAACTGGGCGAAGAAGGACAATCTGCAACTTCTGAATCTAATGTAAGTTCCCATATATTATGAACAACGAAACAAACTAGATTGTCACTGATTATGGAAGTTTCTGAATGCCCTTTTGCCTCGTGACAGGTACGATGCTACTCCAGCAGATTATGTCTCTATGATTGTCACTGATTATGGCATGGTAAGTCATTCCAGTAGTGGCATCATCATTTTTTTACTTTCTCATTTGGCTTTCCATACTTAAGTTCTTATAACTCACACCATCTATGGCTTGATATTCATATATGTTTAGAGCTAAATGGTATGCATCTCAAATCTTCATGTGCTCTGTGGTGCAGTAATTCTTCAAGTCTTGTGGATTTTATTTCTTGTGCTGACATATTGTTTTGTTTCACAATAGATTCCACCCACTAGTGTGCCTGTGATTGTACGTGAATATGGCAGGGAACACTTGTATTGACATCGAAGGAAGAATAAAGCACTGAATTGGACAGGAATCACACGATGAATCTTACAGTTTGGGGTAGCTGTTTTACCTGGAGAATAAAACTTCTAATTTATCTTTACGCACAGGGTTGGAGACCCCTCCAAACCTTATTTTTTGATGGATGTTAAGTTGTTACTAACTCTTGGTACATGGGTCTGCAAATTCTTTAGTATATATGCTCAGTGAAGAGTGCACTCCGTAGCCTCTCCTGACAATTTTGGAGGTGCTTAAATTGTCTGCAAGTTACTCACAGAATTTTGTCATTTTGACCTGAATATTTTTGAGAAACTGTTTGTTTGAATACATGCTGGCCAGCAGTTTTACAGAATAAGAGTTTTATGTGATTGATTGGAAATTTGGAATTGATGGCTTTGGCGTAGACCAAATAGACTGGGATGCCACATTCAGAATTTTAATGTACTTTCTGATAGCCCTTATTGTCTTTACTATACTTCAACGGATTGAATAAAGAATTGTACATCAACAAATAGAAATGGATTTCTCCCGATATAAACAGTTAGGATTATCACAATTTTGAGCTGTACATCCACATATAAACTGTGGCCTTAAGTTACAACAACTCAACATCATGTTTCCTTTTTGAAATGGGAACAGTAGCAATTGTCTGGAGCTGTCTTTTCGTCATCGTCTTTGTTTCTTCTCGGAACCAGCAGTATTATTGTGATTATCAGCACTCGTTGCCAATTCCGTCAGACGCTCAAAATCTATTTCGGTCGTCTTGTACTTCAACTTCATCCCACTTTGCAACCATGACCTTATACAAAGGAGAGCTTGTGTGCTATCATGTGGCATACAAAAACGCTGCTTGTCTATTTCAGCCCCTTTGCCACAGAACAATTCTTCAGGTGCCACTGAATTTGCCTGCACAGCCAAGAAATCACGAGCCATCACAGAAAGTCGAGGATATCGCATACTGTTGACCTTCCACCACTCGAGAACATCTGTTGGTATTGGAGCTGGAGGCTCTGAGAGATACTGAGTGAGCTCATCGCTGGAGTTGTTCGTGTTTGTCCTTCTTTTCTTTCGAGCAATTTCCTCTGCAAATGAGACATTACCTCCATCCTCTATTTCTTGATTACTGTATATACCAATCATGGATGGGAAATGGTTGATGGAATAGTTTCTGATGAAACGGGTTCTCGCTTCCTCGAGAAAAGTGTTTGAATTAAGGCTCTCAGGAATTAGCTCTCCTTTGATTCGAGGATCGAGGATAGCTGTCATGTAAGTGAATATGTTGCAGACCTGGCTGTTATAGCTTCTAACATTTTTAGCCATGTCTTCAGCAGCATTCTTCAACTCTGGATAGAGGTGAGAGTCTCTGCAAGTAGCAATCGTCTCAGAAATGTGATCCATGAAGAAGAGAACCAGTCCGACTGTATGCACCTTGTTAGTGCACATGTTGTTTGTGGTTTTGTAAAAGGGTTCTAGATATCGATGTACATTACTGACTGCATTCTTCTCCACAGCGCTCAGCAGCATTCTATTGCCTAGTGTATCATACTTCCTGATAACAGCATCCATCGACTTAGAAGCCTGCCATGGAAAAACAAGAGGTCATCCATATGACTTATTCATCAATCATCGCATAAGTGAATAACATGAACACACAGGCAATGCTTCATATCCGGAAAAAAAAAAACCATGGAGTATTTACAGCACAAGAGGAAGTACCTTGCATACAATATGAAGCATCTGATAGTTGCCACTCCACCGTGTTGAGGCATCAAGTGGAGTTTTCCAAGTGCCTTCGTGCAACGCTGCAGACAACTGAATGAATTCCTCTGAGATTTCGGAAGATGCATTCAAACTTATCACAAACTCTGATCTTAGCGATCAGTTGTTCTATAGTTCTCAATCCATCATCTATGATCAAGTTCAAAGTATGTGCGGAACATGGGATATAGCAGAAATGCCCCAAATTCTGATCATCCAAGTCCTGTAAGGCACTTTAACTGTTGTCATGGGTGCAGGAGAGTACTCTATTCTCAATATTATACCACCTAAGAACCTTCACTAGAGAGTTATAAATCTCGACAACCCCACAAGGGAAAGGAATGTGACAAACATCAAGCATCATTTTCTGGAAAGACCAGTTCTCGTCGATCCAGTGACAAGTGACACTCATGTAAAAGATTCTCTCATAAGAAGTCCAAAAGTCGAGTGTGATCGAGAGCTTTGAAGTAACATTGTCCATAGATGCTCTCACTCCTCCTTGCATGCTCCTAAAAACTTCGCGAAGTATCTTCTTGTAATCCTCACCCAGCCACAGCTGTATCGACGGATTCAGGAACTTATACGAGTTCACTAGCCACTTCTCTTCCACAGTCGAAGGAGACAACGAAGCCAAAGCAAGCCATTTCACAAGCAACCAATTCAAATGGTCGTAATCCACCTGAGACGCTTTCGCCTGTAATTGAAGCTGAGGCTGAGGTTGATGCTTCCTAGTTACAGTAATGGACTGCGGTGAAGGACTTGTGACAACATCTCCAGACTTATCATAGCCTGGATGCCGATTACCTAGATGCCTCCCCAAATTGCCTGGACCAATATCCAAATGCATTTGATTAGTAAAAGCATGATATTTGACAAGTTCATATAAATAATGAGCTAAGATATTACCAGTGGCGGTAGCAATGGAGTAGCTTTGGCCACAGAACTTGCAGCGGCGGCTTTTTCCGTCCTGAGCTGTCTCGAAAAACTTGAGATAAACCGACGTCATGGTCTTCTTTCTTGGCTTTGTTGAAGCAGAAGCAGCATTTACCTTTTCCGATGGAACCAAACCAGTTTCAGCTACTACATCTCCTCCACTAATAGTTTTTTTCTTCATAAACATTTCACCTGCATCAACGTGTGGAATGATCCCCATTTCCATCATAGATTTGGGTTCAGCTTTTGCTCCACCCAAAATTCACACACACACACACACACACTCTCATCATCATCATCAAACTTCACTAGTCCACATAACACCCAATTAAATTAAGCGCGCACACATCATCGTAGTAAGTACCTTTAAAGTTTTTGTAAGCGTTACTTGCAGCACAGTCCATGATGAAATGTTCCGTCACCGTTACCGTTACTGTCACTGTTTCTGCGTGTCAATCTCGGCTATTTGATCCACATCATGGGCTTGTTTGAGGAGGGGGGGGGGGGAGAGAGAGAGGAAGAAGAAAATGGAGGGAGAATTGAAGGTGGAAATGGGTCGGCGCGGAGGAGTGAGCCGGATCGGAGCCGAAAGGAAGAAAGAGAGGAGTGATTGTGTTTGGATCAGCTGGGCTGAGCTTGCTTGGTTTAGTTTTAGGAGCAGAGCCACGATCGGCGCCTCTGAGCTTCAGACTCACTCACTCGCTCGAGATTTAGATCTAGAAAAGAGAAGAAAGTAAACGCTTGAGATAAAGGAAGGAGCAAAATAGAAGCCGAGCGAGCTGGGCTGGGTTTTGAGTCTTTGATTTATATATACGGTACTGAGCGAGCGAGCTGTTTAGTTTAGAGGCTTGGGCGGCTCGTGCAGGTTGGAGTCTGGTCTGGAATCAATGAGATTCCCCAGGCCCAAAGCTATTGGCTTCGGGTTTGGGCCTTTGGGCCGACTGGTGACTCCCTGATCAACCCAATCTGAGCATTTTATTTATTTTTATATTATTTTTAATAAATTAAGATCCGACTTCAATTACGATGATCTTGTCCAAATTGTTCATTCTCTCATTTTTCCTGACTTATTATCAACAATAAATTTAGATCCGAATCAAATTAGCATTTACGAAGAATTAAACTCGAGTAGTCGAAAACTACGGTATATAGTGGTTCAGTAAAAATATTAGATTTCGCTACAGAAATATTTAATATAAAAATTTTATCTCATGACAAACTAAGAAGTCTTTGAATTATCCTTGCCACCTCAAAAAAAAAACAAAAATTCGATGAAGTAGTCGAATGTAATGAACATGACTAAAATCCTTCACACGATACCCAATTCTCGGTTCCTCCAGGGCTGGAATAAGATCTCTTGAGCAAAGTTCTCAGTCAAAACTTTCTTATAACTTTTGGGGACATACATTTTACAAGACGTTACAAAGATCGGAAAATGCTTCTATAAACAGAGCTACATGGATTCCACCGCTAATCGTGTGCATTAACTTTGTTTTTGGTTGTCTATGTGGGTGGGTGGGTGTGTGTTATGTAAGATAGAGAACTAAAAACAAAACAATCGAGGCCGCAGCACGTCACTCTTGCCTTTGCCAAAATTAATCCAATTTATGTGCCCAGTATTTAGCTCAATATGCTGAACCTGCTCCCTTCCTAGGTTTAAAATAAGACTATGAGACAGTGACCGATCGAAGCTTCGATCAACAACTTCACTACTATATTTACTCTACTACCTCCTCCGGAACTTTCTCGATTTCCATATGATGGCATAAGGGTTTGGACATATTTTGTAAGGAATCTTTGGTTGAGGCTCGTCAGGAACCCTGTCATTTCATAAACGAAATCAAATTATATTTGGATCATCATATACGTAGTGTGATCATTAGAGAAGATCTACCTGTTAATATTGTCAAAGTAAAAAAACTTACTGTAAACCGGTAACATCGATCTGTGAAAAGTCTAAGCTGGATGAACTGTCCAAGACTGTTGTTGCTGCAGTAAGTGCATTTGGAGTGGAACTGGTCTTGTTGATCCTCGATGGAGAAGAAGGTGGTTGCTTGATGGCTAGGACTCTGCAATTAATGAAGTTGTTTGCAATGTTGTTGCCTCGTGCCATTGCCAACCTATAATATATATCACATGAATAAGAACACTGAACACTGTCTTGAGCTATTTTCAATTTCAGTTCCAGATTAATTATAACTTAGATCTCAATTTTTCAGACTTATTTGATCTCGTAATTAAGTAAAAAGAAAATCTTACTTTGAGATCTTAATTCAGTCCTTAATAAAGAATTTGTGTTTTGCATGTTTATTATAAGAAGCAGGTAGCTTCTTTTTTTATGTAAAGAGAACTTGGCCTTAAAAAAAGTTTCAAACTACCATGGAAATGTTTTTATTTTAGTAATTAGTACTAAACCCCAGTATTGAAATAAGGAAGTCAAATCTAGCATGTAATATTTATAAAACCCATTTTAACTTGTAGTTTGCTAGTTGCTTACATCGTATTGGAACTAAACTATTAATATACATTCATGACCCATGTGCGTGCAAACATTAAGTCATTATATGAAAATATGAAATCAGTTCAACTCGAAAAAGCATTTTGACCAAGATGTCAAAGAAACTCCCTCTACGTCTTCACACTATCTTAATCAATAGGTTTATGAATAAATACATCATGGTTATCAGCCTATTTTTGGTTCATTGAAGAAGATGCTGCATTCTCAGGAGGCTCTTTGTTGCATAATTTGGCCATTTAGTGCAAATCGACCAAGGAAATGACAACTGATGCCATCGATAATGTGGTTAAAAGCAGTACAACAACATTGTGTGTACGTCTCAAACTAAACTATAAGTGGAGCCCTAAAAACTTGTGAGTAGCTATCCTGTTATTCCTATATCACCAACATGTCACATGCTTCGAGCTACAATGGTGATATGGGACTCAAAATGAACCACATAGGGTCCCAAATCCCACCCAGACCATGCTGTCACTTGCTACGTTCTATGGTGTCCATCTAATAAGCTGTACATGCTAGTCTTTTTCGTTTCAAGTTGGCAATCGTAATATTTGTTAGTACTGTAATTAGTTATTGATTTTATTTAGCTTCAATAACGAAATTAACATATCTTTCGAACAGTTTAGTTTGATATTTTCGTAAGAAATTCATACATGACTATCGTCTATTCCTCTTTTTATTTATGTTGAAAAAATGTGATAAATTAGGACAATATTTTGTAAGGTTTAAGACAAATATTTTGCATTGATTTGTCACATAAACTGAATTCATTCACCTAAACCCATCTGCACTTTGACTAGATCTTTCTTGTAGAACTAGAACAGGGTCCTTCTTAGGAAGCTCACCTTATCTCTGACTGGTTGCCATTATGCATTGAATTCTTATCCCAAGTTCCCAACCTCAAACAACCCCAATCATCTCTATCATCATAATGAGAACATCAAACTAACCTAATCAATGATTCCGATAATATTGCTACTCGATCAAATTTCAATAAAGAACTTACTTGTAGAGAAAGCTGTGATCATGGAGTCCAAGAACAAGCTCAGAAGCCCCAATCTCCCTCACTATTGCAGCAATCTTCTTCCCTTCTTCATCTCCCTCTGTCACAACCATCTCAACCTTTGTCTGTATTGGCATCAATCATCACACACTGGGTTTGATCATGGAAATTAATCAAATGGACAACTATGTAACTGATTTGAGTATCCAAATATGCACATAAGGTTTGAGTCTTCGAAACCAAAGTATGGTTCCTTTTGTTTCTGCTTACATTGGGGAAGGAGGCGCAGATGTCCTTGAAAGTGAGAGCCAGTTTGAACCCTTTCAAGCGTAGAAGTCTGGTTTTGCTCTTGCTCTTGGATCTTGAAACTGGATAAACATGGAGGAGAGTAATGAAATCCCCAAAACGAATGAGGTGGTTGAGAGCCCATTTTAAAGCTGTTCTTGCTGCTTCAACATCTTCAACTACTACAACTATTCTCCTCACATCCATAACCAAGCCGTCCAAGCACATTTGTTGTTCCTCACCCTCTCTCTTTGACACTATCTGAAAACAGAGAGAGATCGTGTCTTTGTGTAATTTGAGCCGTTTGTCTCTGTCTTAGGCTCTTATAAATGGGTTTGATTTGTGGATCAATCAATCACCATCATATTGCTACGACTCACCCCCATACATTATGCTAAACAAATAGTGTGATCGAGCATATATTACTATGTTAGTATGCTGTCATTAATGTGCAACCATATAATTTATTTTCGAAATGGTAAATAGACCACATAGTTAGAGGGATATACAATCAATTATCGTTGAGAAAAATATGATCTTAGAAATGTGATCCCGATTAATCTTAATTTGTATTTTTCTCTCCGTCCTTCAAGTTTCTCAGTATCAATACTTTCCGATCATATGATAAATCGTTATAACATGCATTTAAAATTACTTATACATTTTTATATTAGTAATTTATATTTTCATTTTTTAAGTTGCATTACATAATTGGCCCAATAGCATTTGACTTAATTTGGCAGAGGGATTTTCTCAAAAAGATTTAATGAGATTTTGTGCATTATACATTTGTACTTGACCAAATATAAGAGCTGTTTGGAAATTTAATATTGGATCGTGCTCCTTATTGCTTCTATATGATCCCATAATTGGAATTTCAATCTAAGATTGACTCGATCCCATGTCTCACTGGAAAAACTTCCTTCCTTAAATTAATGTCGACCATAACTATCTCACTAGCTATCTGATGTTTCAATTCTGATGCTTTGAACTAGTAAGTGCTTAATTAATTTTACACATTAATTTGATTCAATTGAAAGTAAAATGAGCCTTCCTAATTAAGGATATGAATGGCAAGACTGGGTGGCGCCTCAGCTGGTTCTGGATTTCAGTCTTTGTCTGCATGCCCGTGTATGAGTATATATATATTCTCATTTGTCTTCTTCGTTGTGGGTTCTACTTTCAGCGACACTTTCTTTTCTCGATGACATCCTCTCCCTCGCTCTCATATTATTTGCATCAATTTCATAAACGACCACTGAGCCTCTCAGCGGCCTGCTCACCCTGCTGCCAATACTATATAATGAGACCAAAGTAATTAAAGTAAAAATCCAATGACTTCAGTTTTTGATGGGTCTTGCTTGGCTTGGTCTGACCTTTTACATGTGGTGAGTTGTGTTGTGTTGCTGTACTAAATTCGTGAAAAAGGGAGAAGACCATTTTAACGAAAAATGTGTCATTCTCGTCTACATCTACTACGTAATTTTGCCGCACGTTACAGTGTTACACACACAAGAACATATTTATCAATAGAGTTCTCGTACGTTGAAGCTACAAAATTTATAAATCGGAAGACCGTTTACAACGAGAAACTCCTCGTCGAAAGTGAAATGCTTCGATTGTATTCCGAGAGGATGATGGCCTTTGAGCAGTTGGCAGTGGTGAAAATGTCGTCTACAAATCGAAAAGTCTGTATTCACGACTAATTCACAGCTAGAGGTTTACCGAACAATCCAAAGAGAGTCCGAAGGTCGTGATTGAGGCCCAAATCTAAACATGCTTCAGACCCATCACTAATCGCTGTCGGGTCAAAATCTCATCTTCCAAGCCCAAACCTCTGTTAAATCTTGACAAACCTCCTCCAAGGGTTTAAGGCTTTAAGCTCCCCCGACCTCCATTTTTAGTTTTTCCTCTCTAAAAATGTCTGCCTCTTCTTCCATGGCTTCTCTCTCCAGACGACTACTCCTCTCTCGCTCTCTTTCCCATTCTCTACTCTCCACGCGCTTCTGCACCACCGACCCCACTTCCTCAGACACCTCCGACTCCGACGAGCCCATCGCTTCGGACGTAGAGTCCGACCCGGCCCGATCAAAGCCTCCACCGGAGACCCGGGAACAAACACTCGAGAACGGCCTCGACGCCGGCATTTACAGGGTACATTTCACTCTGCCGCCATTTTAAGGTTTTGATTGAGTGCGTTGGTTGCGTGTAGGCGATAGGTTGGGCAGGTTCCGGTGCAGAAGAAGCTGAAGAATGGTTTCTCAGTGACGCTGTTCTCGGTTGGGACTGGTGGGATAAGGAATAACAGGAGGCCTTTTGCTAACGAGAGCGAGAATCCGACGGAGTATGCGAATCGATGTGCGGTTCAGTGGCACAGGGTCTCTGTTTATCCGGAGAATCTCGGCATGATTGCCGTGAAGAATACTACTGTTGGGTGAGAGAGCTGCTTACTTTTAGCCTAATTAGTTTTTGTTTTGGATAATTATTTGAATGTATGATATTATTGTACTAATGAGTTTGCGGATGAATGGGTAAATAGCAAGTGTTAGGATTTTTAGACAAGTAAGAGTAGCAAACATTTTCTCATGAAGTGTTTGCGGTGTAGAAATTGGAAGTTTTAGTATGAGGTTTTGGTATCAGAATGGAAATGAGACGTGATGACATGAATTTAGTAGCTGGAGGTTAGTATGGTCGATGGAGACGAGGGTGTTCTGGAATGTATCAAATTGGTGGAAACAGTTGTGTGGAATGGGCATTTTGCTCCGTTGCTCCACTGGCTTGTGTTTCACAATGCGATGGTTTTTGAGTCATTGTGGTTTTTCATAGCATTGTAGGCAACTCGATTTAGTGAGTGTTTACTTTCAGTGTAATGCCATGAAAACTTCAGTAACTTATTTCAACTATTGGTTCTTTCTTCTGAATTTGAGATTTTAAACCAGCTCTGTACTGGCAACGACTAGTTGGCACTGGCATTTCATTTGTTACAGCTCACTTATATACTTGGAAGGTAATCTGGAGACCAAAATCTTCACTGACCCAACTACTGGGATTATTCGACGAGTTAGAGAGATTGTTATTCGCAGAAATGGTTAGCCGTTTCCTCATCTCGTCCTGCTAATTCTTCTGATCTGTTATGTATCTTGTATACATCCTTCTTTCTCATATGGCTAAATATCTTATCGGTTGCACTTTGCAGGACGCCTTGTGTTTCTGGGAAATGGTAGTGACGCTGATCCTACACCACAGGGACTCAGAGGAGTTGGCTACTTCTAGAAAAGTTGTCTTGAGCCATGACAAAGATTTTAGTAAATGAGAGACCAATTATGTAACATTGTAATTAGTTGATGTTCTGCTCTGGTGCTTCAAGGAATTTAGACTTGGTGAAAGATTTCATTCGTTTCTTGTAAACGTTTCCAACTTTTGGGCTCGCAAATCTTATCATGGGTCCCATAAGTCTGTCATGACCTCATAGGGACTTCCATTGCCACAAAATTGAGGCCTTCCAATGCATTAGGATAGGCTTGGATCTTTCTTATCCAAAAATCAGAGGAAACAGAGTTCCTTACTCGCATAGTGATTCCAGTGGCCAAGTATTCGTACTAACAACAGAAACACGAGGAAAACCACTCGAACAAGATGTTGCAAAGCCCTAAATTCTTGCAGTCCTCCACTCGATGCCCTCATTCTCCACAGGCACCGCTACCCGCAGTACAAGTCCCAGGAATTCCTACTACATCTAATAGTTCCATCAAACACTGTTGTAAGCTATCACGAAGAGAACTCGCACTTCGAAGCAGTTCTCTGTTACTTCCCCTCCTGGGCATTCAGAGCATCGATGCTCTTCTACCTTATAATGCAGAGGCAGAGGAGGACATAGTAGACACCACTACAAATGCACAAGAAGGAAACTCGAATGCCACTCCCACTTGCGCTGACAAGAGTCCAACACAGCGTGTATTTCTTGATGTATCGATTGACAAAGAGGCTATTGGCCGCATTGTCATCGGGCTACAGGAGGATGAAGCTCCGGTGGGCGCTGCTCGGTTTCGTAGTCTTGTCAGCGGAGCTGCTGGGGTTAGCTACAGAAGGAAAGAGTTTGTTAAGATAACTCCAAGCTACGTGCAACATGGTGGGGTGAGGTCTTATGGTGTAGACGCTGAGCTTGCCAAGAGCACAGGAAGCAGTTTGGAAGCTGATCAGCTGATTGAAGAGTGGGAGAGATTGTATGAAAAGTGTCCGGGCATCAAGAACAAGGCTGGAACTGTGAGCATTATAGTGAGAGACCCTTCAAAACCACCACCAAAAATCAAGCTAGTTGCACGGCAAGGGAAGCTGGAGATTGATCAAGAGGAGGTTGGGAAGTCCCCAAACGGAACAGAGTTTGTGATATCTTCCAGAGATTCACCGGAGCTCGACGCTTCGGCTTTGGTGATTGGAAGAGTCTTGGAAGGTATGGAGGTTGTGGAGAGGCTTGGCCAGGTGAAGACCGTGCAAGAGAACACCAGTTCGCCGTACTTTAGGTCAGTGCTTCGACTTTGATTCTTCAAATATATAGTAACAAAACACACGACATAGACAGTTCTGTTCTACTGAAAATTCTACTACGAACATTTCCTTTGTTCACTGGATGAAACGAATCCAAGTGATAAAAAGTAGTGTATAACAACATTCTCACAACAAACACAGGAGTAACCGAGCAGAGTATTATCGCATACAAAAGTAATAACATCAGCAGCTTCTTCTTTTCCATTCTCGGAACCTTTCGATATTTATGCACTAACAAGCAATTTTCTCATTTGGTGGCAGGGTGGCCAAGCTGATCGGAGATAAGAGAGCTGTCGTGGCAGAGAGAGGATTCAACCGCCCTTATGCAAAGGTAGTTGTCACAAACTGTGGCTTGATGCAGTAAAAGAACAGTCCTCCCAGCCCTTTCCTTGTTCCTTCATTTTTGTAAGAAGAGAAACACTTCCCCATGCGACACATTTGATCTTGTAATCAGCTACTATCTCTCAAACATACTTGAATACTATGTTTCTTCTAATCATAAGTTGCTTAGCTGACCAGATGAATGCTACAGTATGTTTTCAATGCCTGATCTGAACTTCGGCAGGTAAAGGTATTAAAGGATGTTACAGGTATATCTGGTACTATTAGGGCTTTCAGATTGTTACAGTCTAATATCATAATCACAAAACTCCTGGATTTGCTCAGATCAAGGCAGCACACTCATCAACAACTATTGTCGAGGATGGCAAGTTGTTGAAACTGTGGGCTTCATTCTCTTTGGAGATGGAGATGAGAATAGATTTCTAATCGAAGTAATAGGATAATCAACCTGTAAAATGATCACGGGTTAAATGATTATTTTCTTCAGAAAATAGTTCCACAACCATGAACAAACCCAAATACGCATGCAAACATGTGTTACACAGTTTTCACTTATACAGTATAAGTTGGCTTCAGAAATACCTTAATTATACCTTAATTATACCTTAATTATAGATTCAGATGAAGGAGAACACCCTTCTTGACGTTGTAAAGCTGAGAGTGTTTGTTTCCATCCAGGTATTCCAATACCTGATGATGCAATCCAAGGGCAGAAATGTCTATGCTGCTTAATAGAATCAAACTCCATTGAGCCACCTGGCGATGGATGCCTCACATCTTTCCCTAGAAGAATAGAAAAAGCAAATTAGCCCCGTTTATTCTGACATATAGGGAAAATCACAGTTGACAACGAAGAATCGAGGGGTTATGTCAAAGCCATGTAATCATTCATATAAAAGAGAAATGCTTCTAAGTCTCTGATGTATATACAGCTAACTCTTATATGGCAAGTATATAAGTAATTGTATCAATTAATGAGGCAAGTAAGATTGCTAAGGCAGTTGGGACAAATATAATACATGTTGTAATAAGTGACTCAAGCTAATGTTTGTAGTATATATTCTATTACTCAAAAAATAATACGTGCTCCCATGAATAAAATGCTTACCAGTGTTGCAGGCCACAAGTTCAGTGTTAACAGAAATCTGCACTTCATCTTGACCGTCCTCTTGATTTGAGTTGCGTTGGGCATCTGCACTGACTTCTGAGCCAGAAGGAGCACACGGAGTTTCTTGAATATTGGTATGTTCCACAACAGTTTCTGAGTTTTTCAAATTTCCATTGCTAGACCCCATCACCATCGAGTTATAGTTGTCATCTGTATGTGTAATTGGCATCAGTGGCAGATGAACAACTTGGGTCCGTGACTTCTGAATTATCCATTGCAGCACTTGCTGCATTTTCTAGGTGGCACCTAAACTCAGAATTACATGAAAACTGAGCTCTTAAATTCCGGCCAATAACAGGTAGTGTAATTTTTGCTTTAAAGTTCTGTTTTGTTGGTGTAGGGCCCCCTGCAATTGTCAATTTTAAGCTTGAAAAACTATTCTTTGATGATGCAGCACTATCTGAGCTAGCACTTACTCCAGTGCTTAAATCATGGGTTCCAGGCTGAGTTTCAGAGTTAGATTCTGCATATCCAACTAATTGGAATAGTTCAACAGGCCGTGGAACTGTAGTGAAAGCCCATAATCCTACACTCGCTCCACAAAGCTTGCAATCTAGAACCACAATTGGATTTAGATTGTAGAGCTCTAGAACTGCTGAAAGTTTCATCTGCCTCCATACTGTTATGATTAGTAGTGGACTGCACACTGATGATAGGATATTGACTATTAGAACCTGATGGACAAGAACTGGTAAGATTTTCCTTTGTTGTAGACTGATTCAACCTCTTCTCAGAGTCAACAATATAAGGTAATGAACGAGGTTCCCAACCACATAAGCTTATAAGCTTTTGAGCCTGCAAAAGGACTTTAACATATCATTTGCTGTTAAAAAAAACAATAATGAGATAAATCATCTCCTCTAGTAAGAAAGCAAAACTGTTGAAGTTGGAGTGAGAAGATCAGGATTTGCTCGCTAACTATGATATGTAACTTGAGAAAAAAAAATCAAAATTTTGTATGAAAGCAAAGAAGCTCACATATCTAAATACAAGTACATAACAATGACAACAGGCAAGCAGAAAATATGTTAGAATATGAGAACTCTTAACAAAATATGCAACTAATGAAGGACAATAAAGTGCAAACCTGATAATACAACTTGGCTGAATTCACACCCCCTTCATCATCAGACTGTTCTATTCTAAAAATATCAGCAGAGTGATTGCCAAAAAATAGCGAAGACTGTCCAAGAAATTGATCAAGCTCAGGGCATCTCATGTACTCAATAGCTGAAGAAGAAATCACAGGAAGAACTGAGAGTTGTAAAATCGCTGAGCAGCGCTCTCTAAATTTATCCACTAAAACTGGAGGTGTTGTAGGTGGGAACTGTGCCAGCTTTTCATCACAAGAATTGTCAATCCATGGACAAAGCATTTTATGCCCATTGTCCAGCTTTAAACTAAACACCAAGGCTGCCTTCTCAACTGAAATACTTTCGTTGAGTATGTATATAACCAGATATTTCCACATAACTTACAGCACCAGTTTAACTGGTAGAACACTTGGTAACAAGGAGCAACAAATCATACCTTGCAGCTGACTCCATGATGACGGAGTAGAAAACAGGAGGCGTGCCCCACATGACTGACAGGAGATTGTATCCACATCTATGTTGACCCAACCTCTTCTGGCAAAATTCAAAGCATTTACCACCTACTATGGAGAAGAGAGATCATCGTCCAGGCAAAACAATGAAGAATCAAAATATCAAAATCACTTCATCAAGAGTAAGCACACAGCCTCGATACATTCAAATAAAGATAAACGGACTTAGTAGTATGTTACAAACATAAAATAATGGAAACAATCACACACAAGTGACACAACTATATAGTCAAACAGAAAAGTTTCCAGTGTAGTTGATTCTATATCCTTTCATGATATAAATTTACGAAGAAATTAAACAACTGGAGATGTCTACTGCCGAATTATCATACTCAATTCACTCAACTATATAATAAGTTACTGACTTCACTGCACATCACTACTTGAACCTAAGGAACACCACACTCTGATAGCTATAAAATCAACTGCATACTAGAAAGTTTCGAACCTTCGGCTTTGCAAACCATGTCATGGACTTGAATGTGGCTACTCTCTTCATAAGATCCCCACGGTCCCACGGCCTACACAGTGGAGGCTGTGAAGGCGAAGGCGGACCGGAACAATGCCGAAACGCCAATGCCGACGACGGATGAGCTCGCTTTCTACCTCTTGAAGCTTGTAAACTCGATGAACTGTCACACAACAACAAAAACCTTGTACGATTAACCTAATATTTACAAGCAACGATTTACTAAAGCAACCATTTCTGTCACAAAATTCATATATAAGTTTTGATCTCATTTCAGCTGAGGAATAATATCGGCGGCGATTCTATGGGCTTCGCCGAACCTCAGAATCCTAATAACGGCGATTTGTTCACCTGTGCGTATTTCTCTACCGAAAAAGAGAGGGTGAATTGTGAACAGAGGAAAGAGAAAGTGTACGGACCTGGAAGTGGAGCTCGGTGAAGATTTGGGAGCGTAGAAGAGCTTGTCCATGACGGAATTGAATCTCTGCTCGGAATCTTTCGCCATTGTTTTTCAGAGTCGAGAGAGAGAGAGACTCAGCAGCTCAAAGATAGCACAAATGTTAATGAGGGTTGGATCCGAATCCAATTTCGTCATGTGGAGCTGGGCTTTCTATAAAGGAGTTACCCGGCCCATATCATATTTCGTATAAAAGATTATTGTAAACCAAAGACATGACTTATGGGCCCAACAGAACCGTAGCGGCCTAGTCTAACTAGCAAGCCCAAAAAAAAACCCAAGCAGCCTAGTGATTGCCCACAGTTTAATTTATAATAATTTCGTTTAATTAAAGACCATCTCTTTTGTCACTCAAACTATTACATATTTATGAAAAATTTCACCTACCATACTTCAACTTATGTGGTCAGCTTAGTTTGATATCTGGATTTTTTCGGTATGAAAAACGTATTCTCACTTATTTTACGTACCGTCGAGATACCCACGTCACATTTCCGGTCAATTTCCAACAAATTTGTTAATGAAACACCTCTGTTTATTCGAAATGTCCTTATTACCCTCCCTCAGTTTCTTACCATGTTTCAATACGAGGTCAACGCCAAAAATGACCTCTGTGACAACCGAGAGCCCTTTTCGAGATGACCCGCCGAGAGAGCCTACTCCAAGAACGCCCTCTGCAACCACAGTTTTGCAACGACCAGTCCAGGTCCATCTCTACAACTCATTCCACAACTGTCTCTACTCGCTGGGATTGGACCAAGCCGCAACAATCCGGCAACATCTACACTCGGAGACCCATTCCCGGCGCTGTAGTATATAACTGAAGAAGATGATACTCGTTGACATATAACTGTCGGTTCATCCCAGTTTTGCTTGAGCAAACAGAGGAAATGTATCACAGTTTTAGTCCCCATTTAGAGAAACTCTGAGAAAGGCACACGAGTGAGGGACATTCATATAAAACTCTAGAAAAGTAGCTGACACATGGAAACATTAAAACCACTCAAACTCTGTAATCAATGGATTCAAGGCACTAGACCAGTAGCAGTTGTGAAAAGATATTTTCCCTTTCCAAAAATTGTGGCTTATGTTGTTGGATCATGGACGGTTCTTTGTGTGAAATACGCAAGAAATGTGTACTGTATAGGATTGCACAGTACCGACAATCCAGAAAGGCAGGAAGCTTGATTCCGATCACATGGTGGCAATTAGCGACCAAAGCCAAAACGACGACGTCAAGTCCAGAAGAGCCATGCACGTCGCCATCGTCTGCATTGGATTCACTTTCGTGGAAGACCCAGCTGGCTTTAACGATGGTGACCAAGATCAAAAACGCCGCGCGTCTCCCAAACTACACTCTCAACCGCCACCTCCTCGACCTCATCGATCTCAAAGCCCCACCCAACAAGTCACAAATGGCCTCGTCTCATCCGACGTCTTCGTGGACCCCACTCGCGATCTCTGGTTCCGCCTCTTTGTCCTTGAAAACACCACGACGACGCCTCTTCCTCTTCCGGTGGTGATTTACTTTCACGGCGGCGGCTTCATTAGCTACCGCGCCTCTTTGATCCCCTTCGATTCCCACTGTCGCATCCTCGCCGCTGCCATCCCCGCTGCTGTCGTCTCAGTCTCCTACCGCCTCGTGCTGGAGCACGCCTTCCTGGCACAGTTTCGATGTCCTCACCTTCCTCTTCCGCCGCAACGTCCTCCCTCCAAATGCCGACCTATCACGGCGAGTGGAGACAGTTGCGGAATGAGTTGTAAAGATGGACCTGGACTAGTGGTTGCAAAACTGTGGTTGCATAGGGCGTTCTTGAAGTAGGCTCTCCCGGTCGGAAAGGGCTCTCGGTTGTGGCAGAGGTCATTTTTGGCGTTAACCTTGTATTGAAAATTGGCGGGAAACAGAGGGAGGGTAATAAAGATATTTTGAATAAACAGAGGTGCCACATCAGTAAACTTGCCGAAAATTGACCAAAAATGTGACGTGGGTATCCCGACGGTACGCAAAATAAGTTGGAGTGCGTTTTTCATATGAAAAAAAGTCCAAGTATCAAACTGACCTGACCACATAAGTTGAAGTATGGTGGGTGAATTTTTTCCTATTTTGAACTACAACTTTAACGGCGGTCTGAATATATATTGTTGAAAAAGAGTTTACCTAGTTAGGGCAGATTCTAGGGGTGTGCATCACCCGGGCAGAAGCTTCAGCAACTAAAATAGAGATGGCCAAACTATCAAAGTTATAGAACCTACATTATAAAACTATACCATTAATTTTACTTTTAAATCATTATAGTTCAATTCTGTTTAAGGGAATTATATTTCTGGTATCTCGATATTTTTCTTATCCTAATTAGAGTAGATATAGAGATTCTCTCGATCTCTGATTTACCGAGAGATTTATTGTATCAGATTGTAATGCCTATTTAAATGTCATCTATAAATGAATAAAAACACAGTTTCAGTTTATTGCGTATCTCCTATACTTTTCACATTCAACACGTTATCAATAGCTCATGAGTTGATAGCCAACTCAAACCCGAAAAGAAAACCCTAACCCCAAACACTACAAGCTCCATCGCCGGCCTCCTCCTTGCCGGAAAATCCTCCACCGCCGGACTCTCTCATGTCATCGGAGCACCGCCGTCGGAGCACTTCTACCGTAGCCGGAATTTCACCCCATCGCCGAAAATTTTACTTTTTCTCTTCAAACTTCTATCCCAATGAAGTTTTCATTCCGAGCATAATACCCTCGAGGTAAATTTCAAAATTATTGAAATTAGGTTGAAAAACTTAATTACTGCAACACCATAGATTTAGGTTTAAATACCGTGAATTTTATATATGCCTCTAGTTCCTATGGATTATTGCAGGTATAAGTGAGTGAAGGATTAAATGCTCCTCCTCAAAATTTAAAGAATAGTGACGGTCCTGGAGGAGTCAAGGTATACATGGAAAGAAAAAAATCGATAATTTGTGACTCTGAGTCAGTCATAGTTTTATGGGGTGTGGTATGAAATCACCGGTTATCGCATCAATATTTGTGACCATACATTAATATATCATGTTTCTTATTCCCTAAACTTGATTAGGAATTGTAGTTTTTTGATTGGTATACAAATTTCATCTCTTGGATTTTGTAGATGGCTGAGCCAGCAATGCCAGAATTTGACATCTTTGATCTTCAAGGAGCAGAGTACCATAGGTGGGTCTCAGATGTAAAAAATACTTTCATCGGTAAAAGACTCCTGGACACTATCAAACCACTACCATTGGGCACTCAAGCTAATGACGATACTATAGCTCGAAAACCTCAAGCTCTCATGTTTCTTCGTAGACATATTCATTCTGATTTAAGAAAGTAGTACTCGCTAAAGGACGACCCCGCGGATTTGTGAGTGACTTTACAAGAATGGTTCAATAATGTGCATGATGCACAAGTTCCTGAAATCCTAGAGAGATGAGATCAAATCTAGTTATTGGATTATCCCAAGATCAACGATTTTTACCAGGATATGTTAGAACTACAATCTAAGCTTGCTATTTGTGGCACTGTCAAGAACGACAAGGCTATGGTTGAGAAGTCATTGACTACCTTTCCTACCTTTGTGGACACCCTTGTTCACTAATATCGGAATGATTATGAGCAAGGAAGACTTAGATTATTCAGTGATCTTATATGTGTGCTGGGAAAAAAAGAAAGGCATCGGGAGATTCTTCTCCACAACAATGTCAGGCTAGTCGGTACAAAGAAAGTCTCATAAGCTCATCATACTGGAAAGGTGCGAAAGGATAAGCAGAACAATCGTTTGAAATATTATCAAACTCGTAGTAGTAGAGGTGGACGTGGTAGATGAGGAAATAGTCAAAATTTGACTTGGACTCACCAGGACAACTCGAATAACAAGAATCCATCAAGTTTTAGTTCCAAGAACAATGAAAATTCTTCAAGGTCTGCTCATTCGACATATAGCTTAACACCTTGTTATAGGTGTGGTTCAAGCAAATATATGCACAAGCAATGTCATGCACATAAGTATATCCAGAATGCCTACAAGGGTTTAGGCATTCTGGATGTATCGTTGTCACATCCCCAAATATGGGGATGATATTATACTGAAATATGGTTTTAGGATTTGTGATGTGAATAAGAAACCCAAATAATTTCAAATGTTAAGATGTCTGAATAGTACATTTATTAAAAGTGAAAACGTTAATATTACAATACTAAAAATAATAGTCATTACATTTATTCCATTCAAAATGCAAGTAGAAAATATTTTTTTTATTTAGTGAATGACAAATCTCATCCCCAAGCATCCTACTCATCACCTGAAAAGAGAAAGGTGTAGCATTATGAGTCACACCGACCCAGTAAGTACAATTTACAAGCATATACTAAATTATCTCTAAAAAACATCAAACCAAACAACCAAATCAAAAGGGTAAAATAATCAAAATCTGTTGTGTTCCTTCATACTTATACTTGCGTCTTTATAATATATAGATATAAATATACGTAATTGCACAACTTCACATCTACACACAAACACGCCAATACTTCCGAAGTGAATTCTTTTGGATTAACTGATAATTACTCGAAAATCATGTGTTTAGTCTCACAATACCAAGACACATGTAAAGCCACAACATATTAAGATCACCTGCCAAAGTATACTTCCGGTTTGACATAATTCATTCTTAAGAGTATAATAATGCATTATCTGTAAGGGACTTGGGCTTCACACCTCAACCATAACGATCACAAATAAGTCTTTAGTTAAGACTACGTATATATAGGTCATAGAGTATATATTTATATCATAACCTTGTAATAAATATATACATAATAGAATTCGTAAATAAATGATGGTCAAAGTTAAACGATTTTAGATAGTCAATAATTTTGATCCAAAAATTTCATTCGACGGTAGTCCGCACAAAATTCTCCATTTGTTCATAATTAAACTTGAAAGTAAATAAACGATTAAACAAACTTGAAATGAAAGTACAAGGAATGAATTAGTTATCGTCAGTCCAAAAGTTTTATTCAGCGGTAGTCCGCCCGAAATCCACCATTAGTCTCAAATCAAACGTAAGAATTAAATAATTCGAGTAAGTAAATGAATTCAAAGTAAAAATACAGAAAATAAAATTTATTAATCCTTGGATCAAAAGTATTATTTGGCGGTTGTCCGCCCGAAATCTTCCATTTGTCCATTTTATAATTAATTCAAATTATGTCCAATTTAAATAAGTGAGTACACCATCTCGAAGTTTTTTTCGGGAGGAATCCAATGAAAATAGTCATAAAGTCCAATAGAGAGTTCTCAAGTCCATAAACAAAGATGTTTAGTAACTGTCCAGAAATGGTTACGCTCGGTATTAAGCTCATTTGCACAGATTAATTTAGTTACTAATTATTAACCAATGTCTTTAAAACTTTCATATTTATAGTTGAACTCCTAAGATTAGTTTTGATATAAAGAACACTAAATTTGGTTAAGAAATGAGTGAGATATGAATATTTCAAGTTAAGAGCATCTGAAAAGTTTTCGAACAAGATTAAGGAAAAGATTAGCAAAACTTGTTTTAGCCATAACATTCTCATTACTTAACCTTTTTGAGTGATTCAAAAGTCAAACTTGAATAACTTTTTGTTTAGAATCTAAATATGTAAAAATATTTGACTACTTTAAACTTTAACAAAAACAAAAATATTAAATTTACACTAAGTCTCATTATTTCACTTTTATTCTTAGACATGCTCTTTGATGTAATCCTAAAGATAAAGAAGTATAAGAATATACTCATGTACTTATTCAAGAGTTGCAGTTAGAGTTTCAGTACATAAATAAAGTGTTTGATTAACTCAAAATGACATTCTTGGAGCAAAGAAAGAGTTACTAATATATGCTTAATAGGAAGGTTTTTAGTATAGGACTTTAGGTGTGTTGGATTGCAACTTTAGGAGAGTTTAAATCGGTGAAAACTTGATTAAAATGGTGTATGATCAGATTGAACTCAAGGGGATGTATATATAGGCCTTGTGAGGGGACATGCGAATTTAATGTACAACTATTTCTATTGACTTTTACAAGACAAGATGATAATGAAATAGTTGGGCTACTAATTCTAGGGTAAATATGCACTTGTAAAATAATAGTTATGTGGGTGAAAAAATTATCTTTGTATGTGCATAAACTTTGATGCTATAGACATGTACGTAGAGACATTTGAATGCAAATGTAGAATAAATGGCTGAAGAAAATGTGTGGTTTACTAATAAAGTGTAATATAGTGTAAAAAAATGAAAAACACACAAACCAATAATAATTAGTACTAATTTGATATATAAGCATGACCACTAAAAACATTAATTGTGATCTTAAAACACAAACTTCAATTCAGAGAACAAATACGAACAAAGGGAATTAGGTCATTTCACTAAAATTTCATTTTCAAAATCGGCTATTTGGAATTAGGATTTTCTTACCGTTTTTAGCTCGAATAAAAATATTTTTATTATTTTTACTAACCTACAACATGGAATGTTTTGAGAATCCAGTTTCGTGAACTTAAACCCAAAACCAGAGAGTACCTGACTTGAACTTGTGTATACATTGGATCATTTGTTTCACTCTGCTAATATTTCCCTAAAACTCATTTTTATACATTGTCTTCGCTAGACAATTTGTTATCGAAAATCTAAAGGCTCTAAGGTTAAACTAAATAATGGTATTTTTGAAATTTAACGAGTCATATAATAATCTAAATTATTATACTAATTTTCAGGGTATTACAATCGTCCTCACTGAGGTCACGGCCACAACGTCCTGAAATTATAGTATATATGACATCAATATACGTAAAACGATACAAAATCGGCTTAAAGACGATCTCATAAACCCCCTCGACAAAATAAGAAAATATTCTCGCCATAGCTCCGCCGTGGGCGACGGCGCGTCGCCGTCACACGCCACCACAAGTGACGACGCTTGAGCTCTATGCGCCTCCCTACAAACCTGCTCCGATTGGAGCGAGTAACCTACCAAACTGTAGACCACACCAAGCCCAATTGATCTCCCAACTACAGCTTCCCCTGATTCTAATGCGTTTCGTCAAAATCGCCCTCGAGAGCCGATGGATTCAAAAATCCAGCCGGAATTTTTCCGGCGTCGAAACACCGGCCACGGTGCACTATTGCCCTCGATACCTGTTCCAATTAACTCTCCGTGGTCCAATCTACCATAACCCCAACTCAACCCCCGTTAAATCTCGTTGGAGAGTCGCCTACGATAGCGACACCCCACGAGTTGAACAACCCTTATCCAAAGCTCCTCCAAAACTCACCAAATCAAGCAATTCTCTCCATAATCACAACCACAACAATGAGAGGAGAAGATTTCATACCTTAAGAACTGAAAAAGGTGGCCGGACAACCGTTTTTTTGGCGGGTCACGATTCGGGTTCAAACCGGGTCAAGGAACGGGTCGAGTCAACCACGGGTCAACAAGTCAACTTTTGACTTTCTAATTTTGGTAATTTAAATATTTTTGAAAACTCGTTATTTATAGGGGAAAGCTTCCTCAAACGATCAAAGACTGTTATTTGACTTTATCGTGATCATACGGTCGATAATTAACCAATAAAAATCTGTTTCTTTTCGATTTTTCCATTACGATAACTTTCGATAAACATCGCGATACTTATCCGAAAATAAAAACTTCCGAAAAACATAATAAATAGCTCGCATATCCGAAAATTTTCTCAAAAATTCTCACGAGTTCGAAATAAAATACTCTACAATTTCCACGAAGAATGTCACGTCAAATTCTCTCCTAGTGAAAAAGTCATTAACAACGTGACTAATTAATGATTATCGCAAAGTTTCCAATTATAGTGTAATCTTGTTCCGAGTCGTAACAAATTAGGGAAAATTCGTAGTGGATTATATCTTACTACAGTTTGGATTACTGAATCCAATGTTATCACACTAGCTATTGTGTCTGACACGGCCTCATACAAGCTTTGACATTTTCGACCGGGACACCCAGGTCGTGACATGGTGATCAAACTATTGAAAAACTCTCATGGTCATCTATTTTTCAAAGGCAAGAACCATGTGGAAATCTCTAAAACCATTGGATTTGATGGAGTGGATGAGACTAACAATCTTTATCCAGTTTCAACCCTTAGTGTTATTCCACAAGATTATTTTATGGCAATCTTTGATGCTCATCGCTCTTTTTGCAAAACTTGATCATTGGCACAATTGCAGGCTAAACCCTCATTTGCGGTTGATAACAATGAAAATATTATATTCTTACAGAGAATCCATGTGGTATTTGTGGACCTATCAAACTGGAATGCGGACCATTTAAATATTTTATTGTTTTGATAGATGCATCAATGCAATGGTCATATGTTTCTTTACTATCCACAAGGAATGCTGTATTTGTAAAACTCATTGCACATATTATTAAGTTTCAGGCTCACTATCCAGACAATTCAATCAAGTTAATTCGATTGGATAATGCATAAGAATTCACATCAATGACTTTTGATGACTACTGTATCTCGATTTGGATAGACGTTGAACATTATGTCCCTCATGTTCATTTTCAAAACGGTTTAGCAGACACACAAATCAAGCGGTTATAGCTTGTGGCCAGGAAAATGGTTATGCACACCAATTTACCGGTATCTGCATATGGATATATAGCATTACATGCAGCAATGCTTCTTCACTTGAGACTCGTAGCATGCCAACCAATCAGTGCGCACCAATTGGTAACTAGATATGAGTCTGACATCTCTTTTCTATGTATATTTGGTTGTGCAATGTATATGCCAATTGCGCCACCACAACGCACTAAAATGGGTCATCAACATCAATTAGGCATATATGTTGGTTATGAATCTCCAAAAATTGTCCGTTACTTAGAACTTTCGACATGAGATATCTTTACTACAAGATTTGCATATTCTCACTTTGATGAAACATACTTCCTGATGTTAAGGGGAGATATGAATGCCTCCATTCCGGTTGAACGTCAGGAATTGACGTGGAAAGATCCTCTCACTATGTTTCAAGAAGATCCACACACATCTCAAAGTGAGATTGAAGTGCGACGTATACTTGATCTTCAAAAGGTAGCAGAATCGATGCCTGACTGATATTACTCAAGTGACGAGATCACACATTCTTACTGCAAATGTTCCTGCAAGGTTGGAAGTCTCCAAGGAAGGACAATTGTTTAAAGCAATTCCAGGGCAGAGTAACGTGCCTTTTGCCCATGTGGATGGAGTAACATCGGTCTCGACTCTCACCAGGAAGAGGGGGAGACCAAGAAAATCCACAGTTGAGCTACCGGCGAAAAGGCAGGCCATCCAGGCACAAAATAATTCTTGCTCCATCAACATTGTGAATCTTATACATAAGATTACTTCTGAATACAGTTATGTCCTAGAATCACAAATGATATCTATGGAGAACGCTTCAGATCCATATGTAATGTCAATAAATGGTGAAATCTCACTAAAATACAATGATGCGCGCATTATAATGGATAGAACATCCAAGGTAGTTGATGATGCTTTTATTTATTCCTCGCTCAAGATATCATTGACAACGATGAAGTGGAACTTCGCTCGGTTGCTGAATGTCAGCGAAGAGCGGATTGGCCAAAATGGAAAGAAGCAATGAAGACCGAATTACTCTCTAAAAAAAGGGGCAAGTTTTTGGTCCGGTAGTGCTATGCCCACCAAATGTGAAGCTGGTTGGACATAAATGGGTCTTTTCTCGGAAGCGTAATGAGAAGAATGAAGTCATGCAGTATAAACCAAGACTTGTGGTGCAAGGATTTTATCAACGCCCTGACATTGATTATGAGGAGACATACTCTCCGGTTATGGACATCATTACTTTTCGCTACCTTGTTAGTTTGGTAGTGTCCGAAAAACTGAACATGCCCGCTAATGGATATGGTAACAGTATATCTCTATGTGAACCTTAATTCTGAGATATACATGAATGTGCTGGAAGGCGTGGTCATACCCAATTCAAGTAACTCTACACCACTGAGTGCTTATGTGATTAAATTGAAGAATTCACTGTATAGATTGAAATAATCTGGTAGAATGTGGTACACACGTCTCAGTGACTACTTGATTGGGAAGGGATACAAGAACAATAATTTATGCCCATGTGTGTTCATTAAGAGAACAAGTTCATGATTTATAATTGTAGCGGTCTATGTTGATGATATGAATATCATTGAGTCTCTTGATGAAATCAATGATACTGTTAGCTACTTGAAATTCTAGTTTGAGATGAAAGACCTTGGTATGATTCGATTTTGTCTTGGTTTGGAATTAGAACATCGAGTTGGTGGAATACTTATTCACCAGTCTGCTTATGTCCAAAAGATGTTCAGGCAATTTAACATAGACAAAACATACCCTCTTAGCACACCAATGGTCGTACGCAGTCTGGAACCCAATAAAGATCTGTACCGTCCAAAAGATGATCAGGAGGAGTTATTGAGAGCTAAGGTACTATACCTTAGTGTCATTGGAGCTTTGTTGTATTTAGCTCAATGCACAAGACCAGACATTGCATTCTCTGTGAACTTGTTAGCTCGGTTTAGTTGTGTGTCTACACAACGTCATTGGAATGGTATAAAACACATCTTCAGGTATTTGAAGGGTTCCATAGACTTAGGTTTGTTCTCTCCCTACAAAGAATATAGAGAGAAACATGAAATTCTAAAAAAAAAGGGATGGTTGAAACGCAGCATGCTGATTCCAGGGATTTCGACCCGTCGAAGATTTCTCTCGACCCCTCGAATGTTGCACCTTGGATAAGACATAACCATACCTTCAACTCGTCGAAGGAACCACTCGACCCGTCGAGTAATGGTCAGGTTGCGAGCACTGTTCCTACATTTAGTATAGTCCCCTATTCAGAGACACCTTGTGATGTCTTGGTTGATTTTGCTGATGTTGGGTATCTCTCTGACCCATACAAAGGACGTTCTCAAACCGGTTATGTGTTTACCATGGGAAACACAGCGATTTCTTGGAGATCAACGAAACAGACCCTGGTTGCTACTTCCTCGAATCATTCTGAGATCATTGTTTTACATGAAACGGTTAAGGAGTGTGTTTGGCTTAGGTCAATCATACACCATATTAGAGGAGCTAGTGGATTACCTTTCACTACTATAGCACCAACTGGTATCTTTGAGGACAATGCGGCTTACATTGAGCAAATGAAGTTGGGATACATAATTGGTGATCATACCAAGCACATATCGCCAAATTTTTTCTTCAATCAACAACAACAAAACCTATTGAACATTCATGTGAATCAAGTTTGTTCGACAGATAATGCTACAGACTTGTTTACCAAGTTACTGCCTAAATCTACATTTGCTAAGCATGTGAGACGCATCGATATGCAAAAAATGTCTGAACTCCAAGATTGAGTTACTGATCAGGGGGAGTTCATTTCGTAGACATCAGGGGGAGTCTACATCACATGTGACTGCTTTGTAGTTGATGTGTTGTACTCTTTTTTCCTTCGACCAAGATTTTGTTTTACCCAAGAGGTTTTTGTTTGCTTAGCAAAAATTTTAGTGATGCAACATGTTATGCATCATACATTAGAAGCGCGACATAAGAGAGAGTGTCTAAAGAAATTATATTCCTGGTATCTCAGTGTGTTTCTTGTCCTAATTAAAGTAGATATAGAGATTCTCTCAATCCCTGATTTATCGGGAGATTTATTGTATCAGATTGTATTGTCTATTTAAAGGTCATCTATCAATGAATAAAAATACAGTTTCAATTTAGTGCGTATCTTCTATACTTTTCTCCTTCAACAAGTTCTTATTTTAAACTAATTTGCATCTTATCATTTGAGATTGTCAAAGTTATAGAACTACTTTATGGATAAATAGTGCATAATATAATTTTAATTTTTTGAAATAGAACCTTAATATTGCACCATTGGTGAAGATTACCTGAGTAGATGTCTTCGGTCTTCCCCAACAGTCATGTGTTGCTTTTCTCAAATTATTGCTACTCTTTTATGAAAACTGGGGGCTCTGGGCATAAGCTTATTTTGGCTTATTATCAAAGCCGGCGTGTGAAAATGTCAACACAAACTCCATCATCTTCAAATTCCAACTCCACCACTTGCCAAGTATAATTCGATCCAGAACTATATGCAGTATTTTGGGAACTTGCCAAAGAAGAATAGTAGAAAATGACATGAGAAGTAGTAGGCCTGCACTTTGCTTTTATAATAAGTTGTACAGATTACAGTTCTACCTAGATATGAGTCACATATATATATGAATAGCTATGATTAGCATTGCATTCATAATTCATTTCATCTCAGCCTGCGCTTGTTCTCATTATGAGCCAGCTAAACGAAGCCCTAGCTTTCAAATAATAGCTTGATACCTATCTCAATCTCTAGCTCTGAAACACTTCCACAAAATCCCATTTCTAAAGATTCTGCCATGAAGTCATACCACATATTCCATCAGCCATAAATAAGAAGAAAACCACCAACTGCTTCTGAAGCTACCCTTCTCATTTTGAGCTTGCTTGCATCAGTATATAGTTGTCTTTGCTGTGAAGCATCTTGCCAACAAGTACTTCTTAAGTTGGACTAGTAACTAGTTAGTTATACTAACCATGAGGCATTTTGTTCTGCTCTTCTTCTTGTGCTGTAGTGCTTCATACGTTTTGCTTGTAGTGCAAGCAGACCCTTCATCAGCAACACCTATGCAGAAGAAAGAGCAAATAGCCCTCTACTCTACTATTCAAGGGTTTGTGGGAGAGTGGTGGAATGGTTCAGATCTCTATCCAGACCCTTGTGGCTGGACTCCCATACAGGTACATACTTGGCTTGTTCTTAATAGTTTGGATGTAACAAATTGAAACCCTTTATAATGGAACTCATAAACGTTTTGATGGTTGTGCACAGGGAGTTTACTGTGATCTTTACAATGGCTTCTGGTATGTTTCTGTGATTAACATCGGACCTATTTACGAAAACTATCCACATTGCACACCAAATGCAGAGTTTTCGCATCATCTTTTTAAGCTCAAGAACTTGAGGGTTCTCTCATTCTTCAACTGCTTCCATTCCCCCATTACAATTTCCCATTTGAACTGGGAAAAGTTTTCAGACAGCTTAGAATCCTTGGAGTTCCGATCGAACCCGGGACTCATTGGGAGAGTTCCAAGCACTTTTGGTCATCTTACAAAGCTGCAATCTTTAGTCTTGTTAGAGAATGGATTACAAGACAAGTTGCCTAATGAATTATGCAATTTGGTTGAGTTGAGGCGACTTGTCCTTGCCGGAAACAATCTTTCAGGTAAGATTCCGGCAAGTGTTGGAGGACTGACCAAGCTTCTTATATTTGATGCAAGCAGAAACAAACTATCTGGTTCATTGCCTTCGAGTCTTGGATCTTTGACTTCACTTTTAAAGCTTGACTTGAGCAACAACATGATAGAGGGGAAGTTACCTAGAGAGCTTGGAAGGCTAAAAAATGTGACACTACTAGACCTTGGAAGTAACAAACTTTCAGGTGGGTTGGTCCAGTCACTTCAAGAAATGGTTTCTCTGCAACAGGTGGTGATGTCCAACAATCCGATTGGCGGTGACCTCATCCGAATTCAGTGGCAAAATCTACACAAGCTGGAAGTTTTAGACCTTTCAAGCACATTTTTGACAGGACACATTCCCAATTCCTTGGCAGAAATGAAAAGGCTAAGGTTCTTGGGGCTTAACAACAACAATCTATCAGGGAGTATATCTCCAAGGATGGAGTCTCTGCCTTGCATTGGTGCTCTTTACCTCTATGGAAACAATTTCACAGGAGAAATTGAATTTGCGGAGAGGTTCTATCGGAAAATGGGGAGGCGCTTCGGAGCTTGGAACAACCAGAATCTTTGTTACCGGGCTGTATCAAGTTCAAAACAGCCGGTTCCTTATGGAGTAAAACTATGTAAACAAGAAATAAGTACATCCTCTCATAATTTTCCAAATTCCAAGTTGTAATGGGGCTGTTTATTCATCTTTTTCTTCTATGAAATGTAACCTTTGAGATGTGTCACAGATCAAACTCCTCACTAAGCAATAAACCACTGATTCGTCACTGGATCACTGCCTTCTTTCATATTCCAACTTGTAGAATTCTTCATCAACTTTTTAGTTAAACATTAATTGGGGATGTCACGTCACATATCAATGATACCATATTCCTCTAACTTAAAAAAAGTTACTGTATCCAATATACTTGCTGTATAATCTAAAGAACGTGTAATGCTGTAAAAGATGAGGTTTGTTCCGTGACTTGGTCAATGAACTTGTTCAGTACTACTCAGTAGCCCATACGCTTATCTTTACCATGTGATCAAAACCAGTACTGGTGCACCATTTCTGCTTTCACCAGTATCGCTGAGCATATCAGATTCTTTTACCCACTGAATCAAAAAAAGATCACGATGCTGCTAGCATTTACTGGATAAATTAAGCCCGTCCTTTATTTACCGCAGCCTATCATCATAGAATAATAACAGTTGTACTACGTCAAAGAGATGGGCAGCATTTTTTTTACTTAACAACCGCCCACTACGTCCACTTTTTACTCCCATGAATTCTCTCACTGTCTCACATTCTCTCAAGGCTAGCAACAGACTTCAACTCCAGCCATCCTATATAATCCCACAAAACCCTCATCAGAAAACTTCATCTGATTGTTTCATAGCTAACCTAGAGATAACTCTAAAAGAAAGAGATCGAGCTCCCTTCAAAAACTCCAACATTTCCATGGAAACCTCCAAAGCGTTTGTCTTGCTTTTTCTCCTTTCTAGTCTCCAGTTTCTTGTTGTGACCTCCATCAAGTTTGAAGTTGGAGGCAAGAATGGATGGGAGGTCCCCAAATCAAAGGATGCCTACAACCAATGGGCTTCGCAAAACCGTTTCAACGTAAACGACACTGTCCGTAAGTTACTAGTCCTTAACTAGTAACCCTAGCTAGCTAGCCAACATGGCCTAAAACCTTCTTACTTTTTGTTTCATGGTGATGTTTTATGCTGTTTAATGGAACGTAGATTTCAACTACACAAAAGACTCGGTTATGGTGGTGACGGAGGAGGAGTACGAAAAGTGCCATTCTACAAAGCCAGTGTTCTTCTCCAAAGACGGGCACTTCGAGTTCAAGCTGGACCGGGCGGGGCTGTTCTACTTCATCAGTGGGGTGCAAGGGCACTGCCAGAGAGGCCAGAAGATGATCATCAAGGTGTTGGAACCGGCGATCCCTCCGGAGGCGGCTACACCAACAAAAGATTCACAAGAGAAAAAGAATGGTGCTGCTTCTACTATAACGACTACGTCTTCTGTCACTCTTTTCCTCTGCGTTGTGTCATTTCTTGGGGTTAATTAATTTGTTCTAGATGCTGAGGAGGATTATTTGTTCTATTATGTAGAATTCTTTGGTCAGTTGGTATGATTATTTAAAGTAGCAAGAGAACTATAACTATTATTGACATTAATGGTGTAATTCCTGTTAGTTTAATTGAAGAGGTCATTTTGATTTTGTTATAAGATGAGCTTTTCGGGTTCGTTTGGTACATGGGACAATTAATACTTAGCAGTCCTCCCCTAACCTGTGTAGTCTTACACATCACTATATTGGGTATTGACTCATGTTTGGTAAGGACATACGAAAGTAGGAAGGTTCATCAAAGAGAACAAAAACAAATAACAAGTCCCTCCACAATTCTCATACTCACCCAAAAAAATCAAATCAGAAAATGTGGAACGACTGTGATTGAGAGTCTTTCTGGTGAAAATTTCAGAAAAGCTTGGCTGAATCTGATAAGAAAGAAAGGAGAAACGGCGAGGACGATGGGATCTATGGGCGCCGTAGTGTCTACTTATCGAAAATTATAGTGTTCTGGAGTACATTTTTTTTTCTAATTTAGAGCATGGAATCCCTTCTACGGTCCCCACCTTTGGAGAAATGGAGTGATCCAACGCTTCAAAGTTGAAGAGTTTTTGTACTCCGAAGTACTGTAGAACACCCCTCTACTTATAAGATCCTACTTATATAGCATTTGGTCTTTTATCTACCATGCATGTAAAGAAAAATTATCGTTAGCAATCTCAATATAAAACCTAGTTGACCAAAGCATATCTATTAATGTTATTGATGTTGTGCGTTATGTTGTGGTACCTTATGCTCTACGTTGTACATAAAGGATGTTATTGATGTTGTTATGCAGTAGAGCTGGCATAAATCAGGTTCTGAACCTAGTGAGTTTTATCGATAAAATAGTGGGATCCGCTTGATGGCTAAAACAGAGGTCCACTGTTTTGTGGGTAAAACTCACTAGGTTCACGTTGAACCTGGTTCATATGAAAATCTCCTGTAGTTATGTTGGTGATTATAATTCTTCAACGGCTCAACTTGGATCTGCAACAATTAGGTCGTGTTTAATATCGTTTTACAAAATAGTTTTTCATTTTCTGAATACAAAAATGCAGTGAAAATGTGTTTTGTATACTGTTTTTAGAAAACGATTTTCAAAAACGAAAAACATTGAAAACATAAAATGCACTACATTTTGTAAAACGTCAAAATGAAGTTTTCACTGTTTTCTGAAGAAAAAAAATCTGAAAAATATTAGGAAAAAAATTAAGATTACTTTTATGTTTAATTTTACCCTTTATATATATATATACATATATAATCTATTTTGATTGAAATTTAAAATTGAACTAATATAAATTTGTGTTTTGTAGACCTCGCGTAAGTATACTAGACACATTTTACTGTTTTTAAATTAAAAATATAATTATGTAATTTAACTGACCAAACACGTTTTTGAATCTTAGAAATACGAGATTCAATTTACTGTTTTCGTTTTACAAAATAATTTTTCAAAAACTGTTTTGTAAAACGATACTAGACGCGGCCTTGACAACTCTATTAGAGAGTAACTTTTCATCTAGTTAACCACATGTTAGCACCTGTGGCGGAGTCAGGAATTAATTGTTACCTGGGCTAATTGTAACTAGGCAATATGTACTATGCAACACACAATTCTTTTTCAATGGTTTTCGTTACTTCACCATGATAGTTGAATTTTAACATAGTAAGCTGAGAAGAAAAAAAACATAATTTTACAAACACAACTCACCAAATTTTTAAACATTAAACTCGAAAGACTAGAGGGAGTAGAGCAAACACCAAAAACATGATCAAATTCAAAGATAGATGTTTTGTATAAGTAAGTTTGCAAAAAAAAATCATGTAATTTTGGTGAGGAAGAACAAATAGGTGGTCACTGTGTGAGGGCGGTGTCACAAAGAAATAAAGTGCATGAATGTACCATTTAAGAATGTACTTGGGACCCTGCGTTGATACAAAATGGGAACGGACTAGTCGTCCGTTGCCACATTAATACGTAACGTTGACACAAAATAGGATTGAAATGGCTATCCGTTGCCCATATATTAACATATGTGTTAATTTGCAATGAAATTTGTTGCTCTCTTTTTCTAACTAGCAACAAAAAGGCATTTCGTTGCAATCTTGACACTCATGATGGAAGTGTACACAAATAAGTGTATGTTGCCATTTAATGGGCGAAAGGCATTTTTCTAGTAGTAATGACATCACCAAAACCTTAGTAAGCAGCAGGAGCCAAAATGTACGCTTTAACTTTTGGAACCTTTGTTTATAGCAAGATATATAGATAATCAGATCAAGCTGTTTTTCTTTTTTTTTTCTTTTTTTATAAGTAACAAAATTTATTAAAAGGGAATCAAGTACAACGGGGATTTGAAGACTAGAACAAATAAAAATAAAGCAGTACATAAAAACTAAACAAACGACACCGAATTAACGTTGATTATCGACAATTGCTGGAGACAGAGATGTAATCTGTTACTAGATCGCAGGTGGTTGGCTTTTGAGATGGCCAGGGCTGCTCTTAATGTATATAGAGCATGTGAGTCTAGTATTCGTTCAACTACATGTACGTGCATCCAAAGCTGCGACGATTTCAATGCAGGGGTCTAAAAGTCCTCTACAATGAGGGTAGAGCCTTTCATGACGAAATGTCTCGTCCAACATTGACACATAAAATAAATGGCAAATTTCAGTTTAGTACTTTTGTGGTTTGGGTTGTTCTTCATGTTACTACTTGAGATTTAAAAAATTTCTATTTACTACTTGACGTTTGGATTTTTCTTCATGTTACTACCTGAGGTTTTAAAAAAATCAATTTACTACCTGGGGTTTCATTTTCTCATCATTTTTTATATTTTCACTAAAAATTATGTACAGAGGGAGGGTATTTTGGTCAATTTATTTATAATCAATAAAAGAAAAAAATTCTAAAATTGTCATTTCTAGCAAAATAAGACATATTAATCTTCTATATCAAATAGTCGATTGACTAAATATGCCATGCTTACCCTTAATTGTATAGTGCCATATGGATATCAAGACACATGAGCCGGTGACATAATTTGTAGGAACTCATAAATTTGACTCGCTTGGTCAACCCTCAGTTTTTTATAGAAAAAAAATGTAAAATTTTTATTCTTAACTAAATAAATGATACTAATTTTCTAAATTAAAATCATGCTCACAACAATTTGATAAGCTTGTTAATTACAATAAAGGACTAAATCACCCTTGACTGAATAGTGCCATATGGATATCAAGACACGTGAGCCGGTGACATAATTTGTAGGAACTCATAAGGTTGACTCGCTTGGCCAACCCTCAATTTTTTTATAGAAAAAAATGTAGAATTATTATTCTTAACTAAATAAATGATACTAATTTTTTAATTAAATCATGCTCACAATGATTTGATCAGCTTGTTAATTATAATAAAGGACTAAATCATGCTCACAAAATTTTTATAGTCAAATACAAATGGTGGTTCAGTAGCTGTTAAGAAAAAAAAAATTAAAAGTAAAGGTCGACCAAGTGAGTTAGCCTTATAAGTTCTCACAAATTATTTCATCATATCAAATGTCTTGATATCCATATATACGGCACTAATTAAACAGTCAAGGGTAAGAGCATATGCATCCATAAAATGGGTGAGGAATTCCTCTCCAAAATTCTCGAATAGGAAGTCATATTCCTGTTTTGCGTGCAGCGGTGCCCAAAATAGAACTCCCTATTACTATTCAGAATTATTTAAAATTTAATTTTTTATTTTCCGATAATATTTTCAACAAATAACTGGCCGACACGTGTCATTTGATACTTGTCATTATTGTCTGAAAAAATAGACGTGTACGTGTTAATATGTCTTGAATCAGGTTTGTATGCCGATAGCATACGGGGACCTCGTTGTCTTAATGTCAGTGAGTCAGGGTCCAAGGGCAACACTGTGGAGCTAAATTTAATCCGAGTCATGTTGGACTTAAGTTTTCTATTGAGCCTACATTCGTTATAACAACGTATTTATTATGATTCTTTATTTCGTCACGATTCAAAATTGACATTTTTTAAGTTATAATTTTTGACTCATTTTCTTCACGAAAGTTATAGAGGACATTAATATGAACTCGTGCGTATTTTTATTGAATATTTCGAAGGTCCGAGCTATTTTTTATGATTTTTTTGAAGTTTCAGAGTAAATTGTGTATTTAAAATATTACAAATGATCAACATTTCTCAAACGTCGGATTGAAATTTCGAATGAAAATGGACGGTCCAGATCAATCTAGCCGTTGGAGTCAGCTGCCCCGCTTTACCACGTGCCATCGTTTGAGTGGTGAGTTATTTTTTTTTAACTGTAATACACGCACCGAGTTTTTAAAAAATACCGGGCTCCCTGACGTCACCCACGTGAGTGGGATCCACCAGGGAGGACGATCTCCATCGCGATCAATTTGGGGATGTTAGCGAGGACATCCTCGATGTCAAAATTTGGTCGCCGCGGACGACCTTCACCGATGCATGCTTTTTTCCCCCTCGCAATCGATTCCGGCGGGACCCATGCCGAGAACGTCCTGAAATTCGGCCGAATTCTCTCACCGCTGCATATGCTCTAAGCATGGTATATTTCGCCAACTAACTATTTGAAAAAATTTAATAAAACTTCTTTTGGTAGGAATAAAAAATTTATAAAAATTATTTTCTATTAAATATAAATAAATTGACCAAAATACTCTCCCTCTTTACATATTTTTTTTAATAAAAAGATAAAAAGTGATGAAAAAATGAATCCTCATGTAGTAAACTTGCAAATTTAAAACTTTAGGTAGTAACATGAAGAAAAATCCAAACCTCAAGTAGTAAACTGAAAAATTTAAAACCTCAGGTAGTTACATAAAGAACAACTCAAAGTACAAGGTACTAAACTAAAATTTGTCCTAAAATAAATACCTAAAAGTGAAATTCTACAAAACCAAACAATTGGTTGTTGCATAAGGGTCCAAATTTCAAGAGAAACAACCCAATTGTGCCAAACCCTAAGCCAACCATGAGCCCACAAGGATTGTGAGGCCCATGAGGATCAAGGTAGCTCAACTGGGTTAAGCGACTAGCCGCTGGCGAGTCTTATGTGGATAGGTTTATTGGTGGGTATGTCATGTCGGCCAATACTTCCTCTCTTGATCGATGTCGGCGCCGCCCTTATACCTTCCTCAATCCTCCATCCACCTGGATCCCAAATTTTGAAACACCTAGGATTGGGTCGAACTCGTGCGCAAGGCACTCCCTGCTCTTTCCAACACTGTCCGCGTCGGCACTTACTCAGCGTAGTTCACCTTCTTCTCGCACATGATCGAAGGTGTGAGCATAGAAACTCAGGGCACTCAAACCAAGAAAAACCATCAAAACCCCAACCTTGCCAAATCCCAGGATGAGGAGTATATATCGCCCCCTTAATTGGTTGAGAAAGCAAAGTCAAGAGACTCACCATCGTTTAGAAACTCGGATTGAGATAAACTAGAAGAGGAGGGAAAGGAAACCAAATAAGTCGTCTGGCTAGCAAAAGCGGCAGCTGCACTAGGAGCTAGGGTTTTCAATATTATTCTTACTGGTCGGAGCTCTTGAATCATAGTTGTACAGAAAGTTTTTAGATCAAGCTGCTTTTAAATTGTAATTAATGTATTAGGTTTTTCCTTTTATACTAGCATGGTGTAATAAAAGGGTTGACTTTAAAGCAACTGATCAGTGTCGTGCGCCCCCGCAGCCACCCCCCCCCCCCCCCTCCCCCCCCCCCCGGCCGCAATCCTTCACTCTGAATTGCGACATGCTTCGCCGACGATGTAGTTGTTTTTTCTGAGCCTGTGGACGATACGCGTACGCTAACCCTTGCTGAAATTAACCCGAGAGGTAATTAGCAGGCCCGTATCTAAGGTGAGACAAAGGAAGCGGCCGCCTCAGACACCACATTTTTGGAGGGCCCAATTTTTTTCAATGTACGTACATAAGTCATAAGAAAAATTATGCATCTAAAAAATATTTTTTAAATCTCCGAGATGAAAATATTTAAATAACTTTGTGATGCATTTGAGGAAAGAAGTTATGACATGTGAATTTTTTTTCTTTTTTATTAGTATTGTTATAAATGTCAGTTTTCTTTTTATGTATAGTGTTGGAATATTGTTAATTTTATTTATTTTTTTATGTACTATGGCGATCGAAATATAAACTTATATTGGTTTGGTTTAAAAGTATTTGATTATAGTTTTGTATTTCATTTATGATTAACAAATCAAAGATAAATGTTAGTATACGTTGATTTGAATTTGTTCTTGCAGATACGAGAACAACATGAGAGTAGATTGGTTTGGATAACTATGTAACATAATTTTATATATTTATCATTTTTTTTGTATGACCATAAGAGAGTCCATTTTTAATTCTCGACTCAAGTCTCAAATTCTCGGGATCGACCCTAGTAATTAGATCTCGTTTTCAATTTCAATTGTGGTTAAGTTTCAATTAGGTTTTGAATCGTGCCCCCTTCCGAGTTTGAATTGATTTATAGTGATGATGACGATGATTTTAATGATGATGAAATTGGCAACGTTAATTAACTAAATGATGATGATGATGATGATGATGATGATGATGATGATGCTGAAGAGAACCAACTCAGGTAATTCAAAGGCATATCATCCGGATAATTCAAAGTCCATGCACACACTCGGATGATATGCCTTTGAAGCTAGCTTTCTGTTTAATTTACACACACAACCACAATGGATCTTTTGTGTTTAGTAAATTGGTATGTTTGTTCTCTGCAATTTAGACGAGAACAAACATGTGCTCCAATACTAGCTACATCGAACGGAAAAGAGTAATATTGATATTATTGAACTAAGATTGTAGTCGGCATTAAGGGAAAGAAATATATGGAAATCTGTATTGTCCCCATATATTGTTTGTTTACGCAGGTCTGTCTTGCTTCAAAACACTGAAAGCAAGCACCTCAGTGTTTTCATATTGCTCCTATGGAGATTCTCTTTGAAATAGAACCATGAATATATCTATTTGGAAATAGAATTTGGCCGATTTCAAGAGGAGTGAGTTTGCAGCTTGTTTGATGATTGAGAGAATAATGAGACAGCAATAGCCAATACTCCAATAGGCTAACTTCACGAAGTTGTAGAATGTAGATCGACCAACTCCAGTCTCTAATGGTACGGAGTTTTCAACTATGACAAGTAGATGTATTGAATCTTTCTCATGGGAACGTACTAACTGTGGAACCTAGCCCACTTAAATTGTATGGTTTGGAATGTGGAATTGATTAATGTAACTGTTGAATTCGAACAAATTAAGTTACTAAGAACGACTTATATATATGATGTGTCCAAAACAAATTGCTTACACATATATTACTTAGCTTTATGGTGGGATCTAGGATTTCAAAACTTGGGGCTGTACTCTGCAATGCATATATATATATATATATATATATATATATATATATATATATTTTAGGTTAGTAACCCATTGGGAGGCTCATCCTTACGACTTTGGGGGAACATAAAACCAAACCCCGTGAATAAAAATTTTACATTGTAAATAACTAACTAAACATCACCCTCCGAGGTCCGCTAACTTCAAACTCCTCAACAATTAAATTATTATCAATGCTTTCGGCATACTCTCTTTCACAAATTACAATTTCAAATTTCGTCAAGAACATGATCTGTGATTTGATGAAATTTAATAATACACTCAAATTAACCTCATATAATACAATCCATTAACCCGTATATTCAAGAGAATAGGAATACCTGAAAAAAAAAAGGAGAAGAGATTGATGACCTTGTCAAATGAAGCTGAGCAGAGCTGTCTTAACGAATGCAAAGTGGTCTAGTGAGAAGTGAAGCCGTGAAGGAGCTCTATAGAAACGTCTACTGAGTAGTATAAGGGTTAATGAATACATGGGTTAAGACTTAGAGAAATAATCACATGACTAACGTGATTTTCTTTCTTAATTTTTTGTGTGTATATCTCTATTTTTTTTTTATTGGACAAAAAACATGCCAGGCTACAGCCCGTATAGCCTACCTTCTCCGTGCGCTCCTGAGTTAGCTCCATGTCAATTTCCATTCTGTTAAACCCAAAACTCCTAATGCCAGTTAAGCTATAGTCCAGTTAGTCATGTTGTGCAACAGTTGTGCCCGCTTAGTCTCTCCCCATATTACTATGAGATCCCATATATGCCAATTTACTGATTCACCAAAGGTTTGACTATCCAAAATTCTTAAATTGAAAAGGTTGCCTTAATTAATTTATTAGTTGCTTGAACGCAGTGGTCTCTTCTCACTATCATTTTTATTGTTTAATATTCAATGTTGTTTATTTTATTATTATTAATGAAATGATGGTCGTAATTTGATTATAAAAAAAAACGCAAAGGGAGCTTTCATTGGAAGAAGAATGGTCGACAATGCTGCCCCCTCCTCTCCGCATCAACTGGCCTTTGTCTTCACAACCTCACCATTAAATAAAAATCATCATCATCATTCTCCGCAATCTGTCTCTCCTCTCTCTCACACATATTTGAAGCAAGCACAGATAAGCTTATCCATGTCAACCTTCTCTCCTCCATCAACATTTCCTCCTGTGTGCTACATCTCATTTAAGCTGTCAAACTTCCAAAACCCTCCACCCTCCATATATCATCACCACCTCCTGAATTGAAGTGACAAATAACAGTGGAAATAGGATTGTAGGAATAAGGAATTAGGAATGAGACATGTATTTAAAAAATTTATAAGTTTTACAGTCTGTCTCCAGTTTCGGTTACAGAACTCAACTGATACGAACTTGATACATGATTACAGTACGAGGTACCAAAACCCCACCCCGGAAAATCTTGGATCATTTCAACTTGTTTCCAATCACCCCCAGAGAAAGAAATAGAATAATGATGCAAAAATTGTGCAGAATAACTGCAGAGTTACAGGCCAAGGCTGTACTAATGCCTCACAAATTGTCTTATATCATCTCCATCTTTTTTCCTTCCATAAGGATTGCTAGGATTAATTCCGTGCCTGCTTCCGTCCACTTTGCGAATGTTCTTTCTGAACTTTGATGCACTACTGTCTAGGTTTAAGCTTACCTTGGGCGGATTAGAAAAGCAAAATGATGCAGCTACAGCCTGTCCATTAACAAACACATTGCAATTATATCACATCTCCATAAAAACATCCAAGGACATAGATGACATCGTAGATGCAAATAATTTGATACACAATGTCATGAAAATGAAGAGTACCTGGAGATCGAGCTGGTGAACATTAAAGATGTCCTTCATAGAGTGTGAATTATAAGCTAATAAATAAGACCTATATGCATCTTTTGCTGCACGGTTCAGATGGTAGTTGTTGGCAACCAACTTCTCCTGCATCCGTAAAAAGATTTAACTTGAATATTCTGTGGAATCAGGTTCCTAATAAGTAAACAGTATAAACAAACATACCAGCTGAGATTGCACATTTTTCAGTTTCTTCTCATTGAATTCATACTCTTTGACAGGGACTTTTGCAGCCTGATACCAAAAATAGGAATATGAAAGGTGAATAAGTAGCCAAACTAATCTTCAATATGCCATCACTTCAGCAAAATATTATAGCTTTTACTTGGAAGCTGTTTCAGTTTCTTTGTTTTTTTTCTTTAATATATGCATCAGAAATTCAGGAAAAAAAAGATACCTTCAAATAACGAAGAAATTGCATTTCCTCGGGAATAAGGAAAAGTAGTGCATTTCCCTTTCCACCTTCCCCACGAGCTGTTCGACCAACCCTGTGGATATATTCCTGCAAGGACCACGATACATATTCAGCATGGACTAATTAAAATAAAAAGATACCTAACTTAACTTAGATAGAAGGAGACAACACACCTTAGGTTCATCCGGAGGATCAAACTGCACAATCCAGTCCTACAAGCACACAACATAGAAGAGACATACTATGAGCACTCAACACAAAGATTTCTAATAAAGAAGCAGAGTGGCATATTATAATATTCATTTTCATATTGCTTCTACACCAATAACATGCATAATTACTAGCGGAACAAAGTCGTCAAAATAACAAAGAACATACCACAGCAGGGATGTCCAAGCCACGAGCAGCAACATCAGTACAAAGTAAGATTCCTTTCTCTGCTTTGCAGTAGTCAAAAAAAGTAGTTGTTCTCTTCTGCTGCTTTTGCTTTCCATGGATATCAAAGCAATCTACATTAACATATCTTAGAAGATCCGAATGGAATTTCACGGAGTTACAAGAAGAGAAGAAAACCATCACTTTCTTTGACAGATTCTTCGTGAGGAAAGAATATAGGAGAATAAATCTCTTAGCACTAGGCACAATACAATATCCTTGCTGCAGCCCTTCATTTGTGACCTATAGTAGATAACATTTTATCATGGTCTAAATATTATTGTACATTACACAAAAACAAAATTTATGTATGAGTATGAAACTGGAATTAAATTTACTCTAGTACATGAACATTAATGTGGAATCCAAAAAAACAGCTGGATTCATACCTTAGTTCTCCCATCATCGACATCTATATACAAGGGCTTTGTTTGGAATGACAACGTAGCAAGATCTTCAACCTAAACGATTTAAGGGAAACGTATTATCAAAAGAAGTGAAGTTATGCTAGAACAGTGAAAATAATTTGGAAAGCATTAGACTGACAGATGAATTGCCACGAGAAAGAGATAAGATGCACAAACCTTCTTAGTCTGGGTTGCAGAAAACAAAGCTGTTTGCCTATTCTGCAGAATGAATAAAAACACGAATCAGCTGAAGAATATAACCAGATAAAATTCCATTTGCAAATACAACCACAGCTATTTAAACGTAAAGTTATTAATGAGATTAGTATCATTGAGTCAAACCAATTTACCTTTGGTAGAATGTTAATGATCTGTTTCATTTCTTCCTCAAAGTTTGCTTCCAATATCCTGTCAGCTTCATCGATGATGAGGCACTGCAAGTCAAAGAGAACAAACAATGAAATAAAAACTTCTCAAATTTTGTGAAGTCACCATAAATGTTTAACAAACATGAAACTGGAGATCAGTGTGTGAATCCAACGTTTCAAAAAGTAATCTCCTAAAGCAACTGTGACGAACAAACTACCTTCAAGTTCTTAAATATGAATCCCTTTGTATTCTGCAGATGGTCAAGAAGACGACCGGGAGTCGCAACCAATAAATTTACTCCCTTTACAAGACGCTCTGCCTCTCCTCTTCTAGCTGAACCACCGATAACCAACCCAAGGGTCTGCGAGTGATTCTTGAGCAGGTCCTTCGCCACGGCATGGGACTGATCATTCCAAGTCCCATAAGTCAGAAAGCGTATCACACAATCAATATATATAAATCCCAGCATTCATCAGAACATACACCATTATATCTCATAGAATCATTTTAATTTTGTGCACCTGTATCGCGAGCTCCCTAGTCGGGCAAATGACAACAACACCAGTCCCATTTCGCGGCGCAAAGCTGGCATTATACAACAACTCTATAGCTGGCACTAGAAAAGCAAGTGTTTTACCAGACCCCGTCCTTGCAGCTCCAAGCACATCTCTCCCCACCAATAACTCCGGAATAGCTCTCGATTGAATCTGCATTCGCAATTCAAAAACCTCATCACTAAACTAATTATAATTATAATGAGTTGTATTATATTGCGAAAAACGAAAGCAGCTTTATACCTCAGTCATATTCTTAAACCCCATTTCTTCTATAGCCGAGAAAGTCTTCTCCGACAAACCCAATGACGCAAACGACACTGTGCTCATAATCCCAGACCCTACGCCGCTCTTCTTCACCTTTTTAATCTCCTCCACCTTAGCTTCTTCCTCTTCGTCTGTGATTTGAGCTTGTGGTGCTGATTCTTCACCCTTCGTTTTCTTCATCTTCTTTCTCTTCTTCTCCGAACTCTTCTTGGTCTCGACTTGCGGCTCAGATTGCCCATCGCCTCCTTGGTCGTCGATTTGCGGGTCGGGTCGCTCTGTGGGTTCGGATTCCGACGGCTTCTTGGCTCTGTTTCTCTTGCGCTTCCTCTTCTTCGCGTCGTCCATGGGAGATGCGTGGTCAGCCATGGAAAACTGTTCTAAAGGTTTTAGGTAGCTGAGCAAGGAGGTTTTCTCAGTAACGGAGAGGACTGGTGGTGTTGTGGAGTGTAGGGTTTGGTTTGGTTGAGTTATACCTTAAACCCTAGTAGTTTCGCGACGGGCCCAGGTCTTGGATGATCTATTTGGGCTTGATCCAACAAAATAATTCACCTGTTTTGGGCTTTGAAGCAACAATGTAGTATGGTGATCCCATTTTCTTGGGCCAGTTTTGGTTTCTTCAGATTTAGGTCCACTGGTCCAGCATGCAATGTTTTGAGACTCTTTTTTCTTGGGCTTGATCCAACAAATCATTGATGAAGAATGCAAGTGATTAATTATTTAACTTCAAGCCGTTATGCCAAAATTGAAGAAGTGTTTAACCATTCTATACTTTAGATGATGTAGATGAACCATTTAAATTATGTAGCAATCGACGAGTAAATATTTGAATTTTTTTACCGATATCAAGCATCTAATTGTTAGCTTGGAGAGATTGTTGAATGTCAACTTGTCAAGCATGGACTTAGCAAGAAAAAAACTTGTCAACCATGGATGAGGTTTTGCAACTATTTAACACATGGTACATAATTCAATAGTTAATACCTAGAAAGCCTCGCAAAGTTTGATATATTTGGCGTGTGCTATTAAGAAATGAGTCGGCATACATGCGTCTCTAGCTAACTAGCTAATTGCTCCAGGCTTTTAAACAGGAATATGTTTTCAAGTAATGAGCCGACATTGGTGGTTCGATCATCACTCAATGTTGAGTAGGAATGATGCTAAGAAACTTGGAATTAGTAAGTAGGTATGAATTGTGTGTGCATCTTAAATATATCACCAAATTAGTTCATTATGACATACGTTGGCAAGTTAATCAAGTAATATAATGTGGCCCATATTTATGTATAATTAGCACCTAAACACTATCCAATGGTGCAATCCTCATAGCCATTGTTAGATCATCATGCTATTATATAGTGGCAGAACTAGTACATTAATAGTCTAATACCCTGATTTAGAAGAGTGGAAGCAAAAGCCAATAACTCTGGTGTTTGTCTATTTGTACCAATCCTTTTCGCGTGATGGTCAACTTTTGGGTACATTGCGTATTCGCGAGTGTAAGTGTAGAGCATGATCATAACCTCTCCACCATACCCATATTTGCATGAATTTTCATAATTGGTTTGCTCTTCCATTGAAGGCATTTCGCATTAAGTTATTTCTTTCTAAAAAAGTAACAAGTTTATGATCATAGTCAATGCTTGCACTTATGTTCCCACTCATCTTGGCAATCCATTGTGCATCCTAGTGAGAAAATGTAAATTATTGTAGTTGATATAAGAATTGTAATATCTAAATAAAACTTATCGATTGACTATACTGTCTCGAATAATATTATTGACTTAACGACTAATGTGTTTGAATCTTGAAATCTAACAGTTAAAACGAAAAAAATCAATCACTTGTTTACTTAGATAAATGAAAATATTATTCAATAATCACATCAAAAATGGATCATAACCCGTTGATTTATGAAATAATTGTGCGAAACTAAAAACAATACAAACACAATCCCTTTGCTTTTTCTTCACTACTTTTACTTTGAAAATTCGAAAGTAGACATCTTTAATTATTTCACCTTACAAAAAAACAAAGGAGAAGTTTCCATGTGGTCCGAATGGATCCCACATCTCCCTCCCCACCGGCTAACAAATCTGACATCATTTTCGACCGTTACCAATAGAAAATTTCAAACTGTTCCAAAAGGCCAAAAATCCAACACCCCTCCCTCAATTGCTACTCCCACTCCAGTCAACCTCAATAAGCACTATCCCAGGAGTTCCAATAGCACAATCTGGAGTGTCAATATCAACTTTCAAACTCCTAGCAGTCCTTCCCCAAATCCATCGGCTCAAAAAAGACCCTCCAAACTTAAATCCCCAAATCTTGATCTTCCTTCACTCTCTTTCTATTTCTGCTCTGCAAATTAAAAAAAGCTTCAATCTTTATAGCAATTGAGCAGTTTCACCATCTGGGTCACCTTCAATTTCTTCTGGGCATGTGAGAAAACCCCAGAAATCCCAAAAGCCCTAATTTTTATTTTTATATTTTTCTGCAATGCCTGTATCAACTCGGTCCCAAAGTGAACGAAAACCCAGGTTGGATCAAGAAATCCAACAACACTCGAATCGACCTCCTCTGAGAAACCCACATCATGGATTGAAAGAAAAGATGAAAGCCCTAACGCAGCTCTACGAGCAGCAGAAGCAAGCCTCCGCAGCTCTCCGGAACCCTTATTCGTCGGAGCTCCGATTCGCGGCCCACCAGCCAATCGGGTCATGCCGGAAAGAAGAAGAAGAAGAAGAACCGACGAGGCCCATGAGAGAGAACAACAACAACCACACAATCACAAGGACTTACATTTTGCCTCATCCGCCTCAGAATCATGCCCAAAACGACGACATCAAGGAGAATATGGTGACCGGAAACGAGCGGATCCTCAGCTTCACTTCGCAGCCTAGAAAAACCAGGGTGGCGACGGTGGCGCGTCGGCTCTCTCTAGGCGGTGGTGTAGGTCACGCGCCGCCACGCGCGCCGGAGACGGGGAGGCCGCGGGGTGAGGAATTGGAGGCGATTAATGCGGTGGTTTCGGAGACGAAAAAGGGTTTGGGTTTTTTGGGGAGCAGGATAATGGTGTTTGTGAGGCTGAGGCCGATGAGCAAGAAGGAGAAGGAAGGTGGTTCGAGGTGTTGTGTTAGGATTGTGAACCGGCGTGACGTGTACCTGACGGAGTTTGCGAATGAGAACGATTACTTGAGGCTCAAGAGATTGAGGGGGAGACATTTTACATTTGATGCTTCATTTCCAGACTCAACTTCTCAGCAGGAGGTTTATTCCACCAGGTGAGTATTTTGGTTTGAGCTTCAGTTTTGGTATTTGGATTCTTCATTAGCATTGGAAATGTGCTTCTTTTGCTGTCATTTTATACTTGATCGTAGGTTTGTTCAGATTAGGATACTGTTGTGTTGGTTAGGATAACTGAAAAAAAAAACTGAAAACAACCAAGCTAATGGTGGCATTGTGTGGATTTGGGAAGATATTCATGAAACTGTTTAGTTCAGCTATGGAAAGAATAGTTGGTCTTGTGTTATTAGGAGATGAAGTTTCCATCTTTGAACTAGTTATGGCTGTGGTTTGGGAGAGCATTTCATTAATCTGTTACTTCATGTATTGAGAGGAGATTAAACAATGAGGATGGTTTTTGTGATATTTCAGTACAGCTGAGCTTGTGGAAGCAGTACTGCAGGGGAGGAATGGATCAGTATTCTGCTATGGTGCCACGGGAGCCGGGAAGACGTATACAATGCTTGGGACTTTGGAGAGTCCGGGAGTGATGGTTCTGGCAATCAAGGATCTATTCACTAAGATAAGGCAGAGGAGCTGTGATGGAAACCATGTAGTTCATCTTTCTTATCTTGAAGTTTATAATGAAACTGTCAGGGATTTGCTCTCGCCTGGAAGGCCCTTGGTTCTTAGAGAAGATAAACAGGTATGCCTCTCTGCGTTGTATCCTATCCTTAATTCACTTGAAAAATGATAAAGTCATCATAGTATGTCAGAGTTTCCTTAATTACTTCTATAGTTTTAGTTACCAGGAAGGATGTAACTAGATATTCAAATATGGAATGATCTGTCCAAAATGTACCAATGTTTATACAGATCACAGTGAAGTTCTTAGATTGTGTTCAAATTGTGTCTAGTGTATAAAGTATAAGAGCAATATGGTATTCCAATAGATCAAAACACATTTCGTAGTATCTTTTCTTCATAAAAGATAGCTCAATATCTTAGATGTTGTACAGAAATTACTTATAAGCAAAGGTTCATTTTAATACCAATAAATAAGTTTAGGTATAACTATACGCAATCATTTTATAGTTTAACGTTGGCACATATCTGAATGATATCTTTATTACAGGGGATGGTAGCAGCTGGTCTTACACAATACAGAGCTTATTCAACCGACGAAGTATGTTTCTATCTCATTTTCCTTGTGATTTTCAAAGTTTAGGTAGGTTTTCCAGAGGTGATATATCGTCTTTGTTTCTAAATCTTGTTTCAGGTTATGCAATTGCTTCAGCGAGGGAACCAAAACCGAACTACTGAACCAACTCGCTGTAATGAAACTTCTTCTCGCTCCCATGCTATTTTGCAGGTAACATTAGAGTTCTCAAGTCATAACTTGCAATCTTTTGATTCAGTTTTTGTCTTGATTTCTTTGAATTCTTTTTAATGCATGTCTGCTGTATCCAGGTTATGGTTGAATACCAGGTAAAAGATGCTTCTATGAATGTGGTCAACCGAGTAGGGAAGCTTTCGCTTATTGATCTTGCAGGGTCAGAGAGAGCCCTTGCCACAGAACAGAGAACAGCAAGATCTCTTGAGGGTGCCAACATAAATCGGTCACTCCTAGCACTGAGCAGCTGCATCAATGCTCTTGTGGAGGGAAAGAAACATATACCTTACCGAAATTCAAAGTTGACCCAACTCCTCAAGGATTCTCTAGGAGGTGCTTGCAATACTGTAATGATTGCTAATATCAGCCCATGTAACCTCTCATTTGGTGAAACACAAAACACCCTCCACTGGGCTGATCGAGCAAAGGAAATTAGGACCAAGGTCAGTCCTCCTTGCATGCCATTCTTCAACTTCCACTCATTCATTGGTCTTATAAATGCACTCGTAGATTGCCAATATAAATCCCTTCTGTGTTTTTTCTGTCATTGTGTTGCTTGCTTATTTAAAATATCATGAGCAAGACTATCTCAAGAGCAAGCTTTGCTTTCATTGTCTCGAAATTCCATGCTCTATTTCTGTCATTTCCAAAAATGCGTCTATTGTTAAATAGTAAGACATTGTATCATTTCTGACCAACTTAAAATTTCAGGCATGTGAGGTTAACGAGGAAATAGTGGAAGTACCTGAATCTGAAGCTGATCAGGCCAAACTACTACTTGAACTACAGAAAGAGAACCGGGAACTTCGAGTACAACTGGCACGCCAGCAACAGAAGCTATTAATTATCCAAGCACAGTCCTTGGCTGCAAATGCATCTCCAACCCCGTCTTCAGCTACCTCACTATTGACTCCTCCGCCATCTGTCCAACCAAACGAGAAGAGGAAACCTAGGCCATCTTTCTTGGGTGGGAATTGTTTCACACCAGAATCCAAGAGAAAAGGGGCTGAGGAAGGAGCTAGAGAGCTTCATCAGACAATAAAAGCATTGGAGGCAGAAATAGAAAGGATGAAGAGAGATCATAGTTCACAGATAAAGCAAAAGGATGATCTTATTCGTGATCTTTCACGTAAAAGTGACAAAACACCAGCATTGGGGAGTGAGGGGAGAAAGAGGATAGTCACACGAGCTAGCTTGCGACCAAAGGAGCCAAGCATGGGTGATTTGAAGAGTCCAAGTCATCGTTTCAGGTCACCGGCCCCAACAGCTAAAAAGAGAAGCTTCTGGGACATAACAACCGCAAATAGCCCATCAGTTACTACACAGACTGGAAGAAAAACTAGAAGTCATGTTATTCGTGAACCGCCTGTTTCCCAGCTTCTTCAGGTAATCTAATTGTACTCATTGTCTTATCTGAAAACTGTGTGTAATGCTTCAAACATTCTCCCTCATACGAAACTTTCAAGAAGTAGCTTACAGGACCTACCATGAAAACATGCTCCCATGAAACATGCGCTCTTTAATCTTTTATGCATTGGCTTGTCTCTTTGTTCTGCAACTGATGCAGCTTGCCTATCCATGTTTCTGGTTTGTGATATTTTTTGGACCGCACATCATCAACTATACCAGCCAGGTTTTGCACGACAAAAGCCCGAGCGTGTGAAGTAACACAATAATGATGAAGAAGAAGGAAGGCTACTTGGAGCTGGGAAGGATTATGGCATTCTGGCTAAAGTAGGAGTGCTGCTGTTAATTACCTGGTAGAAATATCATTACAGAATAGGAGAGGTGCTGCTGTGACTTGTATTTTATGTCATGTGCTGCTGTGATCACCCAACTTAGTTAAAATAGTCTGAGTTGAAGAGTTTGAGTTGTTGTTCCTTGATTCTTTTTTCTCATAGTGTCGCTTCTGTAGAATCAGCAAAACACAATTCATTAGTTCAATTTTTTTTTTTTTGGTTTATTCTTCAAATAATGTATTAATATTCCAAGGTCAAGAGGTCATTTGCACATTCAAACGAATGCATTACTTCTTGTTCATCTCTTTAAGAAAATAGAAATACAGAAGCTAGAACGTGGTTTGTGATCTCGTGATGAATGGTAGCAAAAGATTCAGGAAAAACAGGGGTAGATGCATCCCTACTATCATTGAAGAGTTGTGCCCTCTCAAAGATACTTTATAACTTATACTCATGAAACACATCCCTACAAGCATTACTTGTTTCTTTTGAGTATTCATTTTCATTTTCATTACTGGAAGTTTTAAGATCACCAAACACTAAAACTGTGATGATGATTGATGATCCAACCCCATTTTGCGTATGAAATACCAAATCAGCTCACCACAAAGGCACTAACAGCAGCACTTGATCATAAAGCTATTCCACTTCGGTAGCCCGGCCCTGCATTCTAAACTTGTATAATTAGGCAATACATAATCTATTGCGTCCTCTTGTCCAATTAAGGAAAAGAAAAATGGCCGCCTAAAGATTTAAGTGATCAAGGAAAATAAAAAGCTAAATGCTTTCTGCATTTCAGCTGAGCTTAAAGTCTGACCATAGCAGCTCTTCAGCTCACGGGGCTCATAGGTTTTTAACTTGGTCCCCTCATTATCAACAGCTTAAATATGTTATCTGCTGTAGCTTCCTCAACTTGTTAGTCATGGAGTTCCTACAGTCATGAGCACTATACTTGTGTTGCTTGTCCCGTAGAACAAGACAATGCGTCGAACACTTTGTCTAAATCGTTTGGCACGCCCTTACATTCTTGAGCACAATTTGTTGTACTACTTAGGCTCAAAATTGTGACAAAATGTAGTTGTCGACCTTCATGTCATACGTTCAAAGTTCAAACGTCGAGTATCATAGTTAATATGGTCACGAGACTCGTTGAAATGCATGTTATCGGACCCATTGGACCTTGACGCAAAACAAAAGTCTTTGGGTCTAGGAAGTCTTTCAAATGAATTACTAAAACATGAATTACTATAGCCAATGGGGTATAAATAATTCTGGGTAGACACTTAAAGGCAGGGCAAATTTATGAATAAACTTATTTTCGTATTCACCGAGTCCTCACCATCAGCCACGGAGCCATTTGGGGGCCAGGGTGGGCCTGGGCCCCCCCTCAATTTTTGGAAAAAAAATTAGTTTATTAGTATTATAATATAAATATTATAATTTATTTGAAGTATATCTAAACTTTAATTACGTGTATGAGTGTATGATTAATTCAAATTTGACGACTTTATAAGAATATTATTATATATTATTTCAATAATGAAGTCCAAATATTAGATCAATTAGGATTTAATCTCTTACCAGGTTTAAGATTTTATGGTATTTTTTTCTTTATAAAAGCTCTACCGTTCCTGAGATTATAATACAATCATTTTTGTTAAGTTGATTAGATATGGAGAGATACTTCAAAAAACAAATCCTCTTCTTCTACTCCAACATTAGATGAGCAACCACCTACGAAAATTCAAAAGAAGAATAGTAACAATAGGAAAATGTTTCGTGCTAGAGATATGACAGAAAAGTATCCATCGGATCCTGCTAAACGCCCGCCAATTTCAAGTTATCATCCTAACATTCAAGAAAAAGTTCGAAGATATTATCTACAACAAGGCCCTTATCGACCTAAACATCATACTTTTCCTTTCACGGAATTTGAAGAAAAAAGAAGAAGAAAAGAAGGTTTATTTGTGATTTGTTTATTGAATTTTCATATTGGTTAAAGTACAGTATTAAAGAGGATGCTGTATTTTGTTTATGTTGTTATCTTTTTAAACCAGTTATTGGAGAACAAAGCGGTGGTGAAACTTTTGTTGGTGCTGGTCATGGATTCAGTAATTGGAAGAAGAAGCAAACGCTAATATCACATTTTGGAGGATCAAATATTACTCATAATCAGGCTGTGAGTAATTGTGATGCTTTATCAAACCAAAAACAAAACATTGAAACTGTTTGGACAAAATATACAGATCAAGATCGAATTGACTACCATAACCGAGACTATTTTTTAAGTTTTTCATTTAGGCCCCCCCTAACCGAAAATTCTGGCTCCGTCCCTGCTCACCATTGAGGTCTTCAATGGAAAAACTCTCCTTAAAGGCAATATAAGTAGAAAAATGTGTTCAGTTTAGCAAACCATTCACTCCCTCTCGACACATTTTTGCCCCCTGAATCCTCTCCAGGCTCCTGCAACCACCATAGAAGTTCTCTTTGAGTTTCTTAAAGAAGGTAGGGACGTTAAAAATCATACTCTTGCTGCAGAAATTTGGTCGAAAATTTATTATTTCAAAGAGAAAAACCCCACAAGTTTTTTCCAATTTCAACTCCGAAAGAGAAGACCCGACACAAATAGTTTTAACCTCTCATTCATTTACTTCTCAAGGAGGTCTACGTTGCGTTCCCAATAGACAAGAAAAGATTTTGCCCTACAATAATAGGGCACCAACCCAACTTTGGATTTGAGATGCCATGAAGCAGTAGTGGCTATAGTCCTCACTGGACCTTTGGATAACACGCAATTCATTCAATGCTCTTCTTTGTGTATAGTACAACTTCAAGTTCAATCCTCCCATATGTGTTGCTGCACAAGTCTCTTCTTTTATGTGTTCTGCTTTTGGTTACACCCCTGACGGCTAAAGAGTAAAGGAAGGCCCTGGTGTAACATACCTGAAAGAGTTCGATCGATGAGTTCTCCGGATTTTATTCATAAGTTTGCCCTTACGAACATAAAAAATATTTGCTCCTTTTCGTTTCAACTCTCTAATCCGCAAATTAAAACCAGATCTGTATACCAATGTACTACTTATGGAAAGAATGATTGAGCAAAGCAAGTGGCACCTAAACTTTATGTAGAGCCACCACTAGCTTTTGAATCCATTGAAGAATGATGATCAAAATGAAACCTCGAATATTGCGATAAGATAAACCCTAGCTGTAACCCTTGTTACACATCCATGAGACTGATGAGAGTGATGAGACCATAACCACTCTTTCAAATTGTTCCTCTGGGCCTCTCCTTCCCCATTATTCTTTCCTGTTGTTGCAGATAGGAGAAAGGAAAGGCATACATGAAAGGATTGAAAGCCTTGAAACTAGGACAAAAGGGTTAGACAGACAGTACTGGCACAGCGCTGTAACTCAAGGCAGCTACAGAACATGACTAAACTACCCTTGCAGGAATCTCATCTGCATTTCATTTCTGGATTTAAGGATGTCATTTCAGAATTCAGATTGCTGTTTTCAAATTCACACAGACACCACAGTGAAGGGAAATAAAAACAGCAGTAAGGGGTTTTATCTAGCAGAGAATCAAATGCCATGGTGGAAAAAGCAGTCAATTCCCAACATGGGTTACGTCCAGATCAAGAAGAACAAAATGAAGAAGAAAAAAAAAGGCAGTCAAGTATAAGCAAAAGCCAAAATTCTGCTGTCAGGAATTGGATTTATGTTTTCTGTTATATATATCTTATTTTATTTTTGCTTTTGATGACTTCTATGATTTCTTTAGTAAATCTTATATTGGGATCCTTCTTAACACAAGTTTATATATCAAAAGCAAATGATTGGAACCTGGAATAGCCTATACTTTTAGACCAGATGCTGATTTTTTATGGGATGAATGTGTATGAATCACCCATCCTTGCACAGAATAGGATATGAAGTTAAACAAAGAATGGAAAATAATAGTAAAGCAAAAGAGAGACATGAAACCTATCATTGAAGCTATGCTATATTAGAATTTACAAGAGAGAAGACCCACACAGACAAAAGGGAAAAGAAAATTGCATCTTTGGGTCGTCCAGTTTTTCCTTTTTGGCTATGGTTGGATTTGAAGCTATCTTATGATTTAAGCACAAATCTTTCAGATACAGAGAGGAAGGAAGAAAAAGCAATTCATGGGTTTTACATAATGATCTCACATATAGTTGTCATGATTACCAAAAACATTATGCACAGGGAGGAGGCCCCCTTTACAAATAGAAAATAAATCATTGTACTACTCTCTATGGTGGGTATGACATTCTCTAATGATCGGCCTTATACAGTTTTTTGTTTAATTATTGTGGTGAGAGATATAGACACATAATTGTATACACACGATCAGAGATATAGGAAAAGAGTTACTGTTTTCTTTCCGGATGTAGAAGACAGAATCTAACACATACATTCTCTCAGAGCTACCATGATGGATAACTAGATATCCAGACAACATTAAACCTAAAATAGATCTACAAACTGAATCACAAGTCCATCAGCTCAGCAGCTTCAGCTTTTTTACCCTGCTAACTTGGCACATGTGAAAACAGAACCCTGCTTTTGTTATTTTTTGTTATTGTATAGCAAAAACAGAAGCAAACCCAAATCATACAAAACTTGAGGAATTAAGCAGAGAGAATTAGTAAACGATGACAATCATGATTTGCATTGGCATTAGGTCTCATCATCAAACTTAGTTAAGGATTGGAAGAAAAAGCTATACATGTACACCTTCAAAGCTCCCCTCCACCACCTACCCATCATGTTCTAATGTATCTCTCCCCACCTATACTAAACATAGACATAAACCCATTAACCATTTCCCCCAAATATTCCAACCTAATCCAAAAAAAAAAACTAGAACATTACTACTTTACTACTAGGCTTCTTACTCTTCAAGAACTGAAGTGAAGCAGAGAGATTCTAGACACGAAGTAAGTAGATACTGAGTTCCGGAGCTCCATTACTATCCGGGTTCATCATATAAAACGCTTCCGAGTCTCTAGACCCAACAACCCTCTCAAACTTGGCCCTCATGTACATAATCTCATCTTGATCAGCTTCAGCTTCATCTCCAGACGACGACGCCGGCAACACCCCAGCACCCATCGAAATGGGCTCCACTGCCTTCAACACCTTCCACTCCTTGGGCCCACATTCCCTCCTGCTCGCAAACCCAGACTTCTTCCCATTACAGTACGTCCTCCACTGTGGCTCCTCCAGCAGCAGCCGCCTCACTACGGCCGCCGTACACAACTTATTGTTCTCCGGCGGCGGCTTATTCTTCTCCTGTTTATCACACTCGAGAGCGATCCTCACGAGCCCGGAGGCCATTTCCTTGACGAGTCCGCTGATCGGAGTTGCGAGTTCGACGAGGAAAGCCGGTGGGGAATTCGAGTCGCGTTGGAGAGCGAAATGGACATGGCCCTTCTTAGAGCCGAAGAGGGTGCCTATAACTCTAGGGCCTAGACCCTGTGGGAGGCTAGTTGACTTGTTTTTACCGAAGGCGGTGAGGACTGACCGGAGGCGAGAGATTGCTGCGGCTTGGAGCTTCCTCCTCGGGAGCTGAACCTTGTGGTGATGATGAGGTGGCTGCTGCTTCTTGGGTTGTTCTTCTTCGTCGTTGTTGTTGTGAGCAGGAGGTGGTGGGTTTGAGAGTGAGGAGGACTTGAGAGTGGGAATTGGAAGGACTAAATGGTCTTCTTCTTGGTTACCAACTTTGTTGGTCCAGTAGAAGTGTCTCTTGGAAGAGGAGTCTTGCAAGGTCTTGGCCATGTGTGTGTGTTGTTGTTGAAGTAGTTGTGTATCGTAAGAGGGAAGCAAACACAGAGAGAGAGAGAGAGGCAGTGTGTGTTAAAGATGGTGGTTGAGTTAAAGAGTGTTAGAGTGAGAGTGGTGTGTTGTTCTCTTTTATTGAGAGAGGTGGTGAGTAGTAGTGTTTTTAGAACATTAACTTCTTTGTTTCTAGTAGCCCAAGAGAATCCTGACAAAAGAAGCATAGGGCTGACCCACCCCCAGAAAACTGTGTAGTGTTAATATGACGAAGAGAAGGAGGAGAGAATGGGAGAGGTGGGATATTTTTATTGTTCTCGATAACACAGAGCTAGAAAAGAAAAGGGAATCTAAGGAGGAGAGGGAGGAGGAGACAATGCGTTTGTGGTTTCACTTTCGAGTGGGGTAAGGCCAAAACAAAGCTACTAGGGAGTTCTTGGCTTGACTGCCCCTTTTTGACTTCAGATCACAAAAACCAGTAACCAAAGCCAAAACACATAATGCGCAAAACGTTCAAACGTTTTGTTTTTGTATTGTATTATGAAACATATGCCAAGTGCTTCTAAAATCTTCTATATATTTCTAATCAGTAAACCACCAATGCTTAGAGATATTTTGTTTGAGATTGTTTTAGACAGGCTAAATCCAATCTCAAGTTTCCTTTTTGCTAGGGGGTTGTTACCGGCCAATTAGTTCCGAGCTCAAAGGTGAAAAACTATAACCAAGGAGACATTGTCAAATTGTTTGACTTTAAATATCTACCAAAGGCCTTAAAATTCGGCAAAACACTGTTAACTTTCTTCAAATTGATAAACATTTTAGTTAGTTGAGAAAATAGTAGTAATTAAACAGACCCCAAAAAGATGTAAAAAAGACCAAAGCCGTCACTATTCGCACTGGACAGGCTGACATCACCATTTTTCATACCTTACCCATGTCTTTTTTTCTTTCTTATCCTACTGCAGCAGAGGTGTTGTGGTGCTCTTGTTATTGGGCCTCTCAAAACTCGTCTTCATGGCATGGCTGGCTCTGTGTTGGGTGCAGAGTCTACACTGCGATCTTCACGACTTCACCTACCTGCGAACTGGCACCTCAAATTTTGTTGGGGGACCCCTAACGTTTAAGCATCATGGTCGTTCTTCTATGGTGCGAGACTAAGACCCATCAAAGAAACGATTAGTATGTAAAACCCAGCAAGATAGAACCATGAGGAGAAAAGCTAGAAGACTCTGCCTTTGTAACGTAAGCATTACACAATAAACAACTGCTAGTGAGCTTTAACTAAGAAACCAGATAATAATTACATACAGTAATTGAGAAACCAAGATTCGGACAAACTCACACTAATTACATTCACTTATAAACATGGATCCATAACGAGAATACAACTTACGAGTGCATTTTGACATAGGCTAGCAGACTAGACTAGTCAAATGGTTTTTTTTTTGTACACAAGAAGATATTAGAAGCACAATCGATGAGTGATGCTTGCCTACGGGTTGAAGGAAAATAACGGGTTCCTAACTAAAAGAGTTAGCTCTCTAAACTTTGATCAGGGTCTGGTTGCTTCGGCACTGTGGCACCTCCATTCATTCTGGCACGTGCCTCGGCAAACATCCTCTGCTGCTCAGCCAACGCTTCTTCCTCTGTCATCTCTGCTCCGTTTCCCCATTTGACACTTTTTGCTACGTCGTGCTGAAATTTTCAACTCTCATAAGTACATTGTTAATGTGGCCAAGTTTGCCAGAAATGTTAAAACAGTGCATTAACCAACCCCTAACATCACAATTTCACTGAGCTGCTTTTGGAAACTACAATTTTGCACTACTTATGAACATAGAAAGCACAGGGGGATGAGTACTTACCACAGTCTCAATCTTGTGTTGTTCATATGCCGCATATACTTCTTCAATATAGTCACTGAACCCAAGAACCTGATAACAGAACAAAATGTAAACAAATGCAGCTGTTTCATACTTTCATACATGTACATCATTATGTGAATGTTTTTGCTAACTGAAGGCAAGTGTGTGACAGAACCAGCTATTGTGAATGTATACCCCCATCAAATTACCAACCACATTTTCCGATAACTACAAATGAATGACTAACCACACTGACAACCACCTCGTTTTACCAAGCCAATAAAGCTGTAAAATAATGGATAAAGATGATGCAAAGACATAATGTACTCAAACTACTGATGTTGATAATCAACAGCAGGAAAACAAAGGCAGACTACGACCAAAAACATCACACAAGGAACAGTAAGAATATATGACATTATAAAGTGGTCAGAGGAGTTGATAAAAACCTGTAGAGCCTTGAGCACATGCTCAGGTGCTATTGTTCTTTTCTCTTCTCTGCTGCAAACTTCATTAGACTCTGATGAGATCAGATTTATAAACTCTGCAAAGGAATGAAAGTAATAAATCAGTTTAGACTTTAGAAACATTTAAATCATCTTTCACAATGGTGTCATCAAGACACTACAAAGCTGACTGTTCTGAGATCCAGGACACAGTACAAGAGTTGAAAGACATTGAGCCATAGCTCCACAAATGACTTAGAGAAGAAATCAGTAATAAATGCCACTGAAAAAGTCGAGAAAGCATAACCAAAAGACCACTAAGTTCTGATACTTTTTGCAAATAAATGCAGTAACGGAGACCATACGGATTTCTTTCTTCAATGCACTAATTTTTGTTTTAATGTTTCCAAGTTCCTCTATGCCAAATGATTGTATCAGCAATAAATCCTCAAAATCGTAAATATTGTTTGATTAATTATTGGTTAAAACAGACACAATCAGGAGCAGTTACAAACAAGTGCACATGAATCCAGTTAAGTTGCGAGTGCATATGTTAAATGCAAAACATAAGCTAAGACTAAATATCTGTTCTCACCTACACAGCACTCGATGAGCAAATCCTGAGCATCTCTTGCAACGCGTACATCAGGAGGCAACATCTCCTTGATGATTTTGGTCATGGTTGCTGAAAAGAAGATGTAAGTTTACATCAGTCAGTATTCAACTCCGAAACAAGAATCAATCATGTAAAGCATAAAGTATGTCATCTAACGGCTTAATCAGTAACGGAAGCTCCGATTTGAAATGAAAACCAGTATAGATTGTGTTTGGTAAAATGATGACTACACTGCCAGAAACTCCGAGGTATTTCAAGAAACGCTTTCATTAAAAAATCCATAGTCACAAATATGCATCGTCTGAAATATAAAAAAAGTTGGACATTGCTACCCAAACAAATAAGCAAACAATGTAGATCCACATAAACATCTCTCAGCTTCAACAGTCCATGCCCAATCAACTAAAACCGCAGTGAAGACCGATCAATTTCAGCAAACCGCTACTCTTCTGTTCAATTTTCTTCATTCCATTTACAAAACTTAGTACAGATTTCATTCCAATAAAGCTAAGAAACTAGCCAAATAAAGAAAAAAAATACAGGTAGCCTCAACAATCACAAAAACCACCTATGATTCTTATTTCTGTATCAAACCAAAGAAAATCTATGAACCATCGACAGTGATTATCCTCAACCCTAAGATATAAACTCAAATCGGTCTACGACATCAATTCAGCTACAGATGAGAAACACCGCGAATCAAATCGAACCAAACAAAACTCATCAGCTAACGGATCGAATTGAAAGCCACAAAAATCGATTGACCTAATTCACAAAAAAATAAAACAAAAATAACAACAACAACAAAAATTAGCTGAAATCAAATCTACCTTTCGGAAGCGACGCGTCTTCCTTTGACTTGCCAACGATGTCCATCGGCTCCATCCTTAACCTGAATAAACCACAACAACACCAAAAATCAATACATACGAATTTTAATATCTACAGAAAACTATCAAAACCGAGCAGATCTAAAGGTTAGAGAGATCGGACTCACCGAGTTGTTTTACTGAGTCGAATCGGATATCACGAGGCGTGAGTGTGACGGAATCTCAACCGATTGACGATCCGAGTTGCAGGAAAATCAGCAGGAAGGACATGGTTGGATATATAGATTATCAGGCGAGGCGTTAGTTCATTGGTTCTTCGGGATAAGAGAGGCAGATCTCGCTCGCAGGCGATTAGGGCACAGAAACAAATGGGGGACACGAAAGCGCGTTGATTTCCGGTTTCACCACGCGCTGAATTTACCCGTTATTGCCCTATACTCGTGGGGACTCGTGGTTTCGCGCGGTTAGGAGTGGTTTGGGCGGGTGATGTCCACGTGGGAAGGCGCGCGTCTTTTGGCGCTAAAGTATGGGATAGGGGCTCGCGTCCTCTGGCGTTAAACTCTAGTAAAAAAAATTACGTTTTCTTTACTTTGTTGTAGTCTTCCTGCACGCCCCCATACGCGTTTGCGGAAAACCGGGCGAGTTGTTGATGTATTTATTAAAATGGTATAATTATATAATTTTATGAAATATATAATTCAATTATTATTAAATAATTTTTTTTTCAATCATAGCTCTCTTTCAATTATATGAAAGTATAAAAATGGAACGAAAGGACACAAAAAAAATTATTAAAAGAAACAAAAAATTGAAATATTAAATGGCGTTGAAATCACCCATAAAGTTCGATCACTCAACTACCACTTAACAATTAAAATGACCGGCCATCTACAAATAAATTTAAGAAAAATACAACAAAATTTTTATTCCGATCACATGCATTGTTTAAATCCTAGGAATGCATATTAATACAATGCATTGTTTGAGAAAGAAGAAACTATATTAATACATAAATTCCAATTTTGATTATCTCCTCTACATTTCGGTTGGTACTTCGACCATTCTCACCATCCACAGCTTCCCTTCGTGTCTTTAGTTTAAAATTTATCCTTCGCCGCCGATTCGTTTGTTTGATTACATGTGTATTATTTAACATAGAAAAAATGGCATGTAAATGAGGAGATTTATCCTCCCCCTCTTTGGTTTTGCAAACATAGAGATTTGACATTTGAGTGCCACTATATTTAGAGAATTAGAGTTGGTAGATTGAGGGATTGGCAACAATGCAACCAAAAAGGCGTGTGTTTAATATTGCTATTCTAAAAACATTAAAAAGTAGCAAATCGATAGAAGTACAAACTCATTCAAATACAGGATAAATACAAACCAAATGAACAGAGCAAACACCATCCATTATAATTTTTTATTTATGATAAAACTACACACCATTACACATTAAATTGAGGATCATTAAGTAAACAAAGGTATAGGAGGGAGTTTCACCAAAGCTCTGAATCTAAATCCCTTGGTTTTGGTTTTTATCCTACATTACAACCTTTGACACAAACAATATAGATCACAATTGCAGGTCATTCAACTCAAAGCAATCCTACAAACAAAGGTATGGGAGGGACATAAGAGTTTCACCAAAGCTCTGAATCTTAATCCCTTGATTTTGGTTTTTATCCTACATTACAACCTTTGACACAAACAACATAGATCACAATTATAGGTCATTCAACTCGAAGCAATCCTACAAACATTGCCTTTAGTCATCCATTCTTCACATTTCACTTGTAATGGTTACTATCTTTGTCCTGCAAGGAAAAAAAAATAATTGCTTAAAGTCAATTGACAATTTCATTTTGTCACTTGTAATGGTTATAGTAATGTAGGAGAAACAATTATTAGTCATAATCATAGCTATGAAAACATACCAACATTGGGTACATAAGATTTGATGAGCACAATTAAGATTGACCAAATTCATTAGTCATAGATCCTATAACAAAGCAATCAAATGGTGCACAATTTCGTTACATTGTAGCATCATACCTATACAAAAACACAACACTCTTTCAAAATTATACCTTGCAGTTAGATTCTAAAATTCCAATGGAGAAGGTTGAGACTCGTAGATTGAAACCTTTTACAACATGATATCTTTCATTTCCATTCTTTCTTTTCTTGGGAAGCCAATCAAGCCACCAACCATAACTGTAATGTTCACTTCAGGTCATGCATGCACCACGTTAGTTGTAGCAACAACACTTGAAACAATCCAATAGCCAAATCACTTATACGACATGAATAGCATCAACATTAACACAGGTTTTTTATGCAGTTCAAACTATATAGACCTGCACACACAAAAAAAAATTAGATGAACTTTCTTGACTTGTCGCTATAAGCCATATATACAAGAACAACCTCCCTTGAATATTTTTCCAAATATTCTCCTTGAAACTGAAGAGCGTAAATACCAATATTCTCTTCCAAAACTAAAGAGCGTCAATACCAATATTCTAGTCCCAAACCGAAGAACATCAATACCAATATTCTCGTAAAACATATCAAATGGGTAAACTTGATGATGAAGTGAATAGAAACAAAACATGAGTAACAAACGGTATTCGCCTTTGTAAGTCCAACTGACAAAGACTAAACGAAACAAATAGGAGTAAAGAATTTACTTACGAGTAAGAAAATCACCACAATCCAGTAGAAGAGGACATCATTTCACAAAATTTCCTTAAAATTAGGCACCACCCAACTCATAACTGACAATGACATAGGATAGACCCAGAAAGAGTTGGAGTACCTGCAACTAAAGCCTCGTGATCCTCACACACACAGTAACCAATCAACAACCAAAATAAACCATAGTACTTTCGATTTCAAAAAATTTATATTATCAAGGTGAGAAGCTTCACCCTCGAAATCATACCTCCCATGGTTCACTCTTCCTACCAAGAGGTTGAACGGATTGAAGCTTTTCTTGCTTTGCTTCTCCACCGAACCAAACAACGCAATCTACAGAGAGCAGTTCCTAAAAGAGAGGATTTTGCAGAAGGAAAAGAAATTGATTAGTGAGAGAAGAGAATGAAACCTCAAATTACAAAAGAGAATTTAGATTGGAACTGAGAGTAGAGCAACAAACAAACAAAAAAGAGTAGATTGAACACACACATCATTTTTTGAAACCCTTCGTTGCCGAGAAGAGATCAAAACCTCAAATTACAAATGGGTAAACCTGAATCGAGCTAATTTTGAAAGTGGTGATGGAGAGAATGAAACTTTATCAAAGTTGTGAGAAAATGACTAAAATTCGGATAAGAAAAGTTAACTACTGATAGGATAGAGAGGTATTATAGTTTCTCTGATTTATTTTTCACGTGTCGCGTCCTAATCTTCTTATCCTCTTCCACTCTGGTTTTTTTTTATGTTTATATCCTTGTCTTCTATAATTTGATTGATGTATGTTTATGTTAAGAAAATGGCAATTTGTAGAATTGAGAATGGTCTACCATCCAACTCATCGTAAACCGCTGTAAACTCCTCCTCAACTGCCCTAAGACATGTTTGCTTAATTAATAGAGATTTATATATGCTTTTTTTTTTTGAAAAATTTCATGTATGGTACCTGATTTTCATTATTGGGTCAGTTTGATACCTGAACTTTCAAAGTTATCAACATGATACCTGAACTTTGAAAATCGTATTTATGAGATACCTGACTCACATTTTTCGTCCAAACTATGTTATTTCTGATGACGTATCACAATTTTTATTCAAAATAAAGACAAAAAGACCATACTACTATTTTTTAACTTATTTTTCTTCTTAAATAAAGATTTTATTTTCTGGGTTCTTCATCCTTACCACTTCCATTCCAAATTCTAGGCCTTGTTTGCAGGAGTGATGGAAGTGATTAACCTGGCATTGATTCCGGCGGGACAGTTGATGATGATGAAATCAGGGATCTTTGGTGTCGAGTTTTGAGGGATTTGACGATCTATACTTATGCTTTGCCATCGAACCTCATGGGAGTTTGGATATGGGTTTGGAGATGTAAAAGAGCTCGATTTGTGTTGGTTATGGTCTAATTTTGGGTTTCTTGCTCTTTCCTGGTTGCTATTTATGTATGATTTTGAATTTAGATGGAGATGAGTTGATTTTGATTTGGAAGTTCCTCTAGAAATGGTTTATTTGAAATTGGAAATAGATATCAATGTTCCTCCATGGGTGGATTCACCAACAATCTCATGCCCATAGCCAAAAGATAGGTAGAGATGGTTTATTTATGTATAAGAGCATGCTAGTGTGTGTGCTTGGAGATAGGGGTCATCATTTGGGTCATAGGTCCAAAAAGCCCGCGGGCATCTTGAGGCCTGAAAATCCCAAGCCCGACCCAGTTCGAATTTAAGCTCAAAAAAGCCCGGCCTTATTGGCTTAGGGTTGGGCTCGGGCCGAGGTCCTAAACCTCGCGAGCGTAAAAGAGCCCGGTCCGTAGGGCCAAGCTCGTTAAGCCCATCAATTCTATATATTATAGATTTTTATCAATATATACCTATAAACTCTCAAATTTATCTTAATATCATTTATTCATATACTAAATACCAACAAATTTAGGCCTATACATTATTTAGTGTAAATAATTGTTGATATATTAGATGATTAAACACTATTATATTTTAAGATTTTTATTTAGTACAGAAAAAGTCCGACCTGGCCTTACCTTGTGGCCTTAGCCCGGCTCGGCTTGAAAGACTTGCTAAGGCCCGAGTAAAAAACCCGTGGGCTTCAAAATTTCAAAAAAGTCCAGCCCGACCCACAATTTGGAGATGTGATAAAAAGTCCGGCCCAATCCCGGTGGGATTGGGCTTGGACTTGGGCAGTCCGGGGCCGGCCCATTGACGACTCCTACTTGGAGACACGGGCTTCTCAAATTCGGTTAATCACCCAAATTTCCCTTCACAAATTCTACCCAAAAAACGTATTTGCATTTTATGCTTTATAGGTTCATATCTCACTATAGAGTAGAGATGTATGTTATTACTATAATCAAATAAGCTCCATTTTGTTAGAAAAGTTGTACCACAAATTTTGAATCTAGGTTTTAAGTTGTAGTGATCTTCAAGATTTAAGGTTTATTTAAAAAAAAGATTAAAAAATGCAGACCTTCTAATATTTTGTTTTTGCAAAGAGAATACAAAAATTGAGAAAACATCATAAAATGTCCAAAAATTTGGTAAAAATAGTTTTAAATCAAAAATATTTAAATTGACGAATACACCCCCATAATTAATTGAGAGTTGACGAAAACATGACTCATAAGATACGATTTTTAAAGCCCAGGTATCATGTTGATAACTTTAAAAGTTTAGGTATCAAACTGATCAGATGACAATGAAAGTGCAGGTACCATACATGATTTTTTATTTTTTTTTAAGAAAACGACCAAGAGGTAGGTAATTTTATTAAATAATACAACTAAAGTCGTAATGTTGGGCATTCATAATAGACTATGGATTGGAGGTGGCACATTCTTAATGAATGTCATGGTCAAAGAGAAAACTATGTGCTATACTATTACTATAATTAGCACAACACTTGAAATTCGTGAAGCTCAATAATTATAAACTTACTTGCATCACAACGGGATCACAAGAAACATATATAAATAGAGGTAACCATATCCCTGAGCACGCAATTGTGGTATGTACGTTACCCCTATTGAATCTTATAGTCCATATGAGACCCAAACAAGCCATAAACATTAAAATATACAATGTTACCCAATTATCCAACATAACAGGACTAGATGACAACCCACATGGGTCCCAAGTCCAAATTAGCCTAATAGACTGACCACTAAAAAATGCCACACCAGAAGATATGTTTGACCTATCCTGAGCCCAGATTTGCACCACCAAATGCCATGCGACAGTCGCAGTCTAATATAAGTAGCCACTAGGGGTGGCAAAACCCTCGCACCGCCATTGCCAGAGAGCCACCCAACATCAACACTCGTTGCATCCATAGGCCCCTGACCACCGTCGACAAAAGGTGTCTTCTTCCAAAAATGTCGTCCTAAAACCACTGTTGCCAAAAACACTAGCGATGACAACGGCTTGTCACTCTTCATGTCGCTGGCCTCCACCTCTCCATCGGGAGCATTCACATCTATCAGACTACCCTTGAATCTTGCACGCGCTGGGCGTACATAGATGACAGATCCATGGTCGACCTCAAATGCATGAAACCACCCTAGTGGAAATCTGGATGGAAAATCAACCAACTTGCTATGAGAGAACGAGGAGCAAATGCCAAGCACTGTCACCCTGGAGACAACGCCAAAGGGGATCCACGTTGGAGATAAATCGCGGCAGAGGCGCGATATTGTCGCCACTACAATTTTGAGAAACCCTAAGAGAGTCGTTCAACTATTGACCATTACTTTATATGATATGATACTGTGACAAACAAAACGATTCCATATAATTTTTTTTTTATTACAAATGTATCTAAAAACTAAAAAGTGACATTTTCTGTTTGCACTATTTTTTTTTTCATTTTGTTTTAGATTAATTTCTTAAGAAGGCATCAATTTTTCTATTTTGAGACCAAAAAATTGTAACTGATACCGATTATGTCATTAAACATTTTTTAATCGTGTTATGTTTTTCGTTTTTAAGTTTTCTTATGCGAAAATAAAGTACATCTAAAATTTACTAAGCGGATTGTATAGGATTTTCAAAAATCTCAAAAATCTACGGATTTCGTAAACTAACTTTTCGAAAACATTTGAAAGAGTTTCAAAAACTTTTCCAAGCATTTTGCTAGACTTTGATGGACTCTATATTCATATATCTTATGGGCATAAACACATGTTTAAACATGCCAAAATTCAAATGAATGAGAGATAAAAAAAAGTTTATATTATTCCATAAGATTTCTCATTCTATATTTGTAAATGTCGAATATGTGAAGAGGAATTAGAAGCTAATATTGATGGTGACGAGATATGGTTGTTATTGTGTGCTGCTGCTAGGGCTAAAAATTGACGATTTTATTATAAAAAAAGAGACAACAACATAAAAAAAATCAATGATGATCGGTGAATGTGAATGTCAATTGGTTTCTAATAACAAAAGAATAACTCACAAGTATAAAGCTTAATTATGATGCATGATATAAAGTATAGTTTTTTTTAAAACATTTCATAATGTTTATAGTGACGAAGCAAATTAATTTGATCAAAAGCCAAGTTGCAAAAAAAAAATGAGAGAAAATGAAAGTATTATGAAAAACTTTGGTTTGGAGGTCGGATTTGTATTAGGATTTTGTTGTTATAATTGAAGCCTAAAAACCACAAAAATCCAGTATTTAAGAATTCCATAGAATTCGTAGAGTTTTTGAATACCCCAAAATTTTCATGGACTTAAAATCTCTATCTAGAAATCTAAATTAAATACCTTATAACTTTCATGAACTTTTTAAAAGTCTTAATGAATCTTAATTCAATACCATTAGACTTTTAACAATATTAAAAATACATAAAGCATTTGAGAAATCCAAATACAACACACTCTCCTAATACAGCCACGAGATACATCAAATAACTCCTTTGACGCTCAATGAGGTAAGAATGCCTCGTCTTCATAAGGCAACGAGCTGTCTCCTAAACTGAAGTTTTCTTTGGCCTTGGGCCGCCATCCATAGTATTCAGGTTCTCGGACACCACCGTTTTCAACTTTGTTACCTTTGGTGCTTTTAAGATACTAGTTTAAGCACATTGATCGGCTTAACTTTGTTCATAGCACCACTTGTTCTTCCCTCTTTCTGTTGACTAGCATAATCGAATCATTCCACTTATGTTGGAGAATCAAAACTTGTTTCTGTTAGTATAGCAGCATTAGTTCTCTGATTAAACATACTTACCCAATTAAGCAGGAGATCAACACCTACCCGACCACCCGAAAGACCATCAGGAAGGCTACAACTTCACTCACAAGACCAAACCCATCCGAGCGCGCACGCGCCCAACAGGCGCATATCCGAATGTGCGGGTCACATAACAACAGAAGCAGTCCAGTCCCACATCGAGGAACACAAGTAAACAACAAACTCAACCACCTATATATGAAAGGTATTTATTACAGGTAAACAACAACTCATTCAATATCATCCAATTCCACAAAACACTCCAACCTACTTTCTCGCACGTTCGCTTGACTGTTATATCCAATACATCTTCTAACTTAGGCATCAGAGCGTTGAAGGCAGGCCACCCCTGTCTCGACCATCTGACCATCTGTTTGTCGTTGTATTCTTCTAACAGCCGAACCCAAACACCCGCATACCCGAAGACTCGAAGGGAGAAGAAGCGCCCGACCATCCGAACAGCCCGAGAGTTCGGACGAGGAAGAAGATCACTCGTACTTGCTTCTGCTAGATTACGTCTCGCGTAATCCGGTAGAAACAGTTTCTACGTTTAGGAATACCAATGCGCCCGTCTCCAACATTGATTTCCTTTTTTTTTCTTTTAAAAAATAAAAATAAATTCAAATTATCTGGAAATCAATTTATAAGAATTTCAACCCAGACTTCTCAACCTATAAAAGTAACATCAAAGCGGTCAACCACTACATTACTAACAACCGGTTAACGATCTCTCCACCCTTTACTTTTATACCTATACGAGTATTACTCGTGACCTACACATGCTGCATTGCCTTGTCATCCATCGACGTACATCGGGTCATGACTCGTGACCGAGATTTAATGTCAACTCTCCTAAACCAAAAATCATTGTTTGAACCTTTAAACAAAAACACGTAATTTGGAAACAGAGTCACTTAGGTTTGAGTTGTCAAAGTGTCAAACCATATATGGTTTGACTCTCACATTATAGCCATATATCATTTAAGATAGCCCCACTCGCAGAGATACCACCATACTCATCTTGCTATCTTCATTAGTCACTTGTTTTAACATGAAGTAGCGCAACATCGATCATAATTGAAAAGTCCACAACATCAGCTCGAAGTCCACAACATCAGCTCGACATAGTCACTCGATATGGTTATTAATTTTATGGTTATCCTATGCTCTTACAACATCTCCAACAATAATGTTAAATTTTATAGTAAAATTATCTAAAAGTTAAAATAAACTGATATATATTCAACTTTTACTTTAAGTAGTTAAAAGTTATACTATTGTTAATTTATAAGAGCATCTCCAACAGTTTTTGTATAAAATCTCTATTATACAAGACTAAAACACAAAATTTGTATAATTGTTTGAGGTCAACTCCAACAGCTCTTCTATTCTATTCTTAAAAAATAAATGCTAATCTCTATAATTTAATGAGTATATGGATATTTCTCAAATCAAGTCAATAAATTGTAGGAGAGAGAAAAAAATTGATGTGTTTTTGTTCATATTTTGATGAGAGAAGATTGAATTGTGTATGTGAGCAATAAATATTAAAGATTTTTAGATGGTTATACAAATTTTGAGTTTTCTATAGATATATGGATTCTCTCTCCTCTTTATCCATTTTCTATAGAATACAAAACAGTTTACAAGAGCTGTTGGAGCCAAAAAGATGTACTTTTTCAATAAAATAGTAATTCTTGTATTTTTACAAGAGCTGTTGGAGATGTTCTAAAAAAGTATGTTAGAATTGAGAATAAAAAGGAGAGAAATTTTTTAACTAAAAGTTAATTTCTCTCTCCACTCTAATTATATATGACTACAAAATTTAACAAAAAATTATTTTAACTTGCATAAGGTAACTGTTGGAAGAGAAAATATTATAAAAATAGTTCTATTTTAACTTTTATTTTAAAATAAGATATACGTCGGAGATGTCCTTGAAAAAATTACATCTCAATCGTCACAAAATCAAGACTTTAAGTTGAAAAAAAATGAACCATCACTTTTTGGACCGATGTTGTGGACTTGTGGATAATGACCTACATAAGTCAGTGGGCCGATTAAGCAGGCCTGCTGCAGTAAACCCGTTACTAAAACGAGCCGGGTAAAACTCTCGTTCTCTCGCTCTGTAACTAAAACCTCCTGGAAAATCAAAATCCTAATTCCCAAAACACAATTTCAGAATTTCAAACCCATACAGAATCACATATCGTTTCATCGTTCTCAACCTTTCTGAGCTAAACAAATATGGACTCGGACGAAGAAGACTTCGTCTTCTACGGAACGCCCATAGCTCGCGAGGATGACGTCACCACCAGCCGGAAGAAGAAGGCGGTCGCCGAAGCCTCCGGTCAGCTCCGCACTCTCGCTCCTTGGAAGCAAGAGGTAATCGTTGATGATTAGTTTGATCTGCTTAGCCATGTCTCCATAGTTTTTAGAAAGACATTGTGAATTGTGATTAGCAATCTGTGTTTGGAGAATGAGGAAGTTTGAACAATGTGATTGGAGTAGAGGTCTGGAAATTGAAACTGCGTAGCTTAGAATATTGTTTAGAGATCTCTAAGGTGTTGATTACGTCACTACTTTGTGTGCCCGAGGATGTTTAAATGCGAGCAATTTCGGATGTGTGGACAGGTTAGAGATGAAGAAGGGAGAAGAAGATTTCACGGCGCGTTCAGCGGAGGGTTTTCTGCCGGATATTACAACACAGTGGGCTCGAAAGAGGGTATTGTGTTACGCATGCGTTAGAATTGAGAGTGTTGCTTTGCTTTTTGTTTAAGTTTTCTCAAGAGTAGCTAATGGTTAGTGTGATGTGAAACAATTATGCAGGATGGACACCGCAGACGTTTGTGTCGTCTCGTAAGAACAGAGCTTCAGTCAAACAGCAGGACATTTTGAACTTTTTAGATGAAGATGAAAAAGCTGTATGTTTGTTTTGGACCTGACCTGACATTATCTCTGTGAAGTGTTTCAGTTTTTGTATGAGTTAATGTAAACATATTGAATTAACCGTGCGTTTCTTCTCTTGATTATGTTAGGAATTGGAAGGTCAAGCTTTGGGGACTTCTTCACAGTTTGATACTTTCGGGTCTACAGCTGCAGAGCACGCTCGAAAGCATGCTGAAAAGGAACAACAGAAAAGGTTAGTGTTGTATATGTGTGATTGTGGCTTACTCGTGATGCATGTCATTTAACTTTGGGGAAAGAGATGCATGATTGTACCTTTTCTAACTCATTGCCATGGTTTGCATATATAAAGGCCCTCAGCTATTCCTGGACCTGTTCCTGATGAATTAGTACTTCCAGCCACAGATTCTATAGGTATGTGCTCGTAAAACTTGGGTTAGCAGTTATTTTGATTGAGTGCACATTATTTATTCCTAACTTGCTCTTTTGGATAGGTGTAAAGTTGCTTCTGAAGATGGGATGGCGGCGTGGTCGTTCAATTAAAGATTCACATGCTAATGTAGCATACGGTATGTCTTGCAAATGCAAATCACAATAGTCTCATTGCTGTTTCTTTAACTCAGAAAATGGGGTGCCTGTAACTATAAAATTTTCATATCTGGCATATGCATAGTTGCCCAGTGTAGATATACGAGCATATAGGCCTTAAGAAAACAGAATTAGTATACTTCGTAGCTGGTACTGCTATGTTATGTTGAAGTGTTGAACATATCTTAGCGCGCGCGCGCGCGCACACACACACACACATATACATACACATATATTTAATAAATGACACTTCTACTCGTCGTACTTCCTGTGAAGGAGAATACCATATGTCATGAAATCTTATGTATGTTATTATTATAGTTGAAAAAAAAATGTTGGGCAGCTCAACTTCTAATTCATATCTTTTCTTACAGATGCTCGAAGGGAGGCTCGAAAAGCTTTCTTAGCATTTCCTTCCAATGATGCAAAAAGACTGCCAGCTGAGTTTGAGCCTGTTCATGATAAACCCGAGAATTATGTGGAGCAACCTACAAGTGATGATGTCCAATTTTCACAAAATACCCCGGTAAGTAAATCCTTCTATTTTTTAATAAGTCCCTTCCCGCCTTTTCTTTCGTCTATATATGTCTGTCAATGCAGTTTCCTACCAACTGATCATAGCAGCATGCTTAGATACTTTCATTTGACATAGATCGTAGAAGGTACATAGGATAAGGAAGAATTTGTGCCTCACATCGACAAATCTTGTCTTTCAGGTTTATGTGCTCAACCCTAAGCAAGACCTGCATGGATTAGGTTTTGATCCTTATAAGCATGCTCCAGAATTTCGGGGTATGTGATTTACTAGACTGTTCTATGCCTTCATGGTGACAGCTATCCCATGTATCCGAAGTCCTGACAAGTGTTTTTTCTCTACTTATTTATTTTCAGAAAAGAAAAGATCATGCGTGTCTGATAATCGAGGAATTGGAAATAAAAGTGCTATGTTAATGAATAACAACCTCTTTGGCTTCAAGTGTAAGATTTAGTATTCAGTTAGTAGGCATTCAATTTTGTCTTTGTCATTTAGGGCATCATCATCCTTCCATTCTTTTTGTATCCAAGTGCTGGGTTTTATTTTTTCTACTCATGGGTGATCTCTCTTATTACTCACCAGCTGGAAAGCTTGCTCCTGGTTTCGGAATTGGAGCACTTGAAGATTTTGATGCTGGAGATGAGGATGTCTATGGCTCCGGTAAGTATGGTGTCATGAGTATTCAATCAGGGCAGGATTTTATTGGTGCTATAAAGACTTATGAATTCATTGCATGGTTTCTCTGTTGTTATAGGATGCCTAAGGCTCTGGTTTGTTTGTAGAGAAAAGCTGCTGCATTTTATTGAATGACTCAGTTGATTCTATGATTTTCTTTTCTCACTGGCGTCTCTCTATTCCCCCCTCCCATTCAGGCTATGACTTTGAGGAGACTTATGTTGAGGAAATTGAGGAGCCTACAAAATTAATCATGGATAGTAAGCAAAAGTCAGTTCGAAGGGAACCAGGTGCTCTCTCTGGATACAAACTTGCGTCCAATACTGACTACCAGCCGGAAAGGTAACTAAAGGTTCTAAGTTTCTCGATAAGTATTTTAATTTGAAAGTGGGAAAGTTCTTATAGCTTAAAATGGAAGAGGGATACCAAAATAAAGTTGGCCGTGGATTGCTATATTTAAACTTTTGATCATTAGGTTTTCAACTCGCTCCTTTTTAATTTCCTTCCTTTTTTCTTTTGGGCATTGGGATATTGAGCTGTAGTATTTGTAGCATTTTGGTCGACCAAAGTTATTCTTTTGTATGTTGATATATCCCAAAGAACTCTCTAGGGTTATTGATAATTTGATATACATTCATTGTTACAAGTTGCAGCCTATTTTAACTGTTTTATCGTCATGTGCATTTGCTGAAAAATTGATCCTCCTAAACGTTTAAGGATGACTACATTGTGAAGTTACACTGGGTTTTAGATGAAACATATGGTCATTCACCTTTAATTTTTTGATTTTCTTTTGCTGAACATAAATCTGATAACTATTATGTGATATCTTCTAGATTTGATCCTCCTGTAGTTCCAAAGGATTTTGTACCCCATCATAAATTTCCCGGGCCTCCTGAGACTAGCTACAAGCTTGGAGATCCTGGACCCCCGGAAGTCCCTCCTCCTCAGGATAATAATCTGAAAGTGTTAATTGATGGGGTTGCAACTTTAGTAGCTCGATGTGGAAAATTATTTGAGGATCTTTCCAGAGAGAAAAATCAATCAAATCCATTGTTTAGTTTTCTTGTTGGAGGGAATGGTCATGATTATTATGCAAGGAAGCTGTGGGAGGAGCAACAAAAGAGAGGAGATAAAAAAAAGCTGCAATTAGATGGTAAATCATCTCCAAGAACAGAAAAAATGACGGCAGAGAGTCGTGGAAAGATTCTAGGGGAAAGACCTTTGGAAAGAAGTTCTAAAGATTCAAGTACATCTATTGCTCCAGCCGACATTCATCTTCAGTACAATCTTTCAGATACATTTACTGATCCTTCATTATATGTGAGTACTATATCTTTGTTTCTCTCGAATGCTATTATTCACAAGTATCTTGGGTCCAAATTGTAATTTATTGGCTTTGGTATAGTTTGATATTGCTTCATCACTCTAAACTCTTGTGAAATACCCTGTTAGTTTAGTTTTTATTCAAAGTAGACATCAAAGTTTCTCTGTTTCAAATTTTTTATTTTTTATTTCTGTATGTTTATTTATTTTGGGTGTTGGATGTAGAGTGAGATGCCAGTAGTTGCGAAACCCTTCATGAATGATCCAGCAAAGCAAGAAAGATTTGAGCAGTTTCTCAAGGAAAAGTACCAGGGAGGGCTCCGATCGACGGAGTCTGGTAGAGCTAGTCACATGTCAGAAGCGGCTCGTGCTCGTGAGAGATTAGATTTTGAAACTGCAGCTGAGGCGCTTAAAAAAGGGAAATGGAGTAAAGAAATCTCCTCATCACTTACTGGAGGGATGGAATTCACACCTGGGGGATTTGTGGTATGGCTTTGCTTGCTATGGTTTGCACGTTTTGAGTTTCTAAATGAGTAAATGTGGATTCTGATTGTTTCTTAATTTTGAAAACAGCAAGCTAAAGATTCGCTTGCAGAGGATTTTCTCCCAAAGGAAATTCACATAAAACGAACAGAATATCAGTGGCGCCCTTCACCTATTCTATGCAAACGATTTGATCTCATTGATCCTTATATGGGCAAGGTACAGTCCAGTACTTTCTTTTCGATCTTGTTGTGATTATCTGCATTAATCACTGGGTAAACTTTCACACTACCCAAAAAGAAAAGAAAAGCATGATGTACACTCAAGTGACTCATTTATGATTGTGACTAATACTACATATCCATATCTAAAAGTTCATACAAATCATGTATAGTCTAGTGCCAGCACTTTCTGAAAATCATGCCTTGCTTATGTTATTGCCACTTGCAGCCGCCGCCAGCTCCAAGGATAAAGAGTAAAATGGATTCTCTCATTTTCACATCAGATTCTGTAAAAGCAACTAAAGAAGAAGAAACTGTAATTGTAAAGAGAGATTCATATCGCATGCTTCAACCTGAGCCCGAAGCAGTAAGCAAAGATGCGGTTGACACTGAAAATGAAGTTGAGGTTGAAGTTGAAAATGTGGAGAGGCCTGTTGACTTGTACAAGGTAACTTATTAAACCGGACTAGCCTATATTAACACAAAATCCAATGTTATAGCTTTATATAATATTGTTGTTAAAGGGCCTCATTGTTCTCTTATTTTTCATGCAGGCTATCTTTTCTGATGATTCAGATGATGAAGAGGATACATCTGTTGCTAATGAAGTGGGCAATCCAGAGAAGAAGGTTGAAGCAGCTAATTCAACATTAAACCGTTTGATTGCAGGTGACTTTCTGGAATCCTTGGGTAAAGAACTTGGTCTAGAGGTTCCACCTGAGGTGCCCTCCACAACAAACAAATCCAGGACTTCGGCTCCTCCACAAGAAATTTCCAAGGCCAATTCAAGAATATACAGTACTTATCCTGTTGAAAATAAGCCTTCTTTTACTACTGATGTTCATCACAGCAGGGAGATTGCTCAAGATGGTTCATCTGAAAAAAGGGAACCTATCAATGGTAATTTAATGGGTAACTCAGTCAGAAGTAATAGCAAATACGTTGAGTCTTCTGCTTTGGGGAACCAGTTTGATAAAGTTAATTCAGAGAAAGAACCTCTGGAAGATAGGAAATACAAAACACCCTCAAGGCAGCACCGAAGTTTGAGCAGTAGTCCATCATCAGAAGATGATAGGAGTAGGAAGCGCAGGCGACATCGGCATAGACATGGTGATTCAGAGAGTGATTCATCGAGTGATCATCGTGATCGGTACCATTCAAAGTCTAAAGGGAAAAAAAAAGGATCCTCACGGGAAAAGAGCAGTAGTAGCAGAAAACATTCGAAACATCACAAAAGTAGAAGCAGAGACTCCCCTAGTAGGTATGATCATTCACCGGAGAAGGAACGCACAGTGTCCAAGAGAGATAAGCACAAAAGGAGGGATTGAACATGAGGTTTGCTTCCACCCTGTATCAAGCAAGCTTTGTTTTCCTCCTCTAGTAGGTATGACATTTCAATTATCATTAGATTGTCCTGATTAGAGGTTTGTATGCATCTGCTTCTCTCCAGTTTCAGAAGTGAAATCTTAGACTACTGAGAGGATATATGCTAATACGATTTTCTGCAGCGTTAAAGAGCTTGAAATACAGTTTGATGTATTGTTGTCACTCAACTTATGTACAGTTTGCCAGTAATATTAGGCGCTGAAAATTTTGTTCTTGTTCCTTTTTACTGTACACCATTTCCTTCGTTCCATTTGTGTTTTTGGACTTTTTTCCTATTAGATTGGGCTTACTGTGCACTTGAGCTTTGGTCTTTCTACTTTGTACATGGGCCTTATATTATTCTGTTTTATCTTAGGCCTGGCGAACCCATCTGCGCTACTGTGCAGACAGGTCCTTCATGGTATGAATAATTTAGAGTTTAGTCACAGGTTTGTCCGATCTCTAGTCTTTACCCAAGTAGTTTCATATCATTCTGATTAGTTGGTCTTAATGCATTCAAGAAAATCTAGTTGAGTGCCCTTTGGTAGCTTAGACGGTGTCTTCTACATTGTTTTAACCATTTAAAGATACCGTTTAGTTTTGTCAATCTATTAATGGCTTTGCGGTCATGATAGAACCCAATAATGGAAAACGAAAATCTGTAGTTCCCAGTATTCAATCCCACAAGACTTTGTTCGGTCGAAACGAGACTTGTGTATAATAGGTTAGGCAATTTTAGTCCAGAATAGACAGTGTCACTTGTTAGTCAAACTTAATCGGCAAGAGCTCACCATCATAGTTACAATAATAAAACGAACGATATGGTTTTGTGCATGTGGATTAGCCTTGTTTGACCTTTCCTTCCTTACCCACATAACGCTTTCGCCTCAAACTCGCTCGTCACGTTTCTCATGTTAATGCCAGCGAACACAATATAGTATAAACAATTATAATTTCCCCGTGTATATTTCTTTTTCTGATTTCAATTGAAGTTCGAGTACGTCAGCACTGACGGCTGTTCCACACTTTTGCTTATTTTGCTGGCTACTTCATATTTTTAATTTTTTCTGCAAGAAAATTAGGCGTATTTGCGTATGCTATTTTTTTTTTTGAAAAGTTTGCGTATGCTATTTAAAGCACTGCAATTTATGATATTGCTTAGTTAAAGATGAAAGATGTAGTCTACAAGTGGCTTTTGTTTACATGGCTAATTACCCTTTTAAGCAAGGCAACGAATAATTTGGTAAACAATTCCCTAAAATACTCGTCTTACATCTATATTTCTTGACCTTCTAGAAGGCTTGTTCCGTACTCAAGATTTTAACTCGCATCACAATCCACTGAATCCAGATAGCTTGGTATATTTTTTGTCTGGTAGATGCCATATAAGAATATATCTATCCTAATTTTCTAGTTATGATTCAGAATATAGATTGAAGGGTTTGATAGTTTGATACCCTTTTTGGAGTTTCTCTCTACTCCTCTCAATTTTTAGCTCAGCTAGTTGTTGGAGCAAGTTTTAGATTTTTATAGTAGTGTCCAAGAAGTCCCAGTTCTATTTTCATAGTTCAAAGTTTGGTGCTTCTAGTCTTCTAGAGACTCAGCTACAAGTCAAAGATGGCGAGGTACGTAGTATAGTCATCTTCTTGAGCTTTCTTGTACTCCAAATAAAACAGAGAGACATCAAAACAGAACCAGTACTGGAGCAAATATTGATTCAGTTGTACAAAGTTTTTTTCTTCTAGCTAGCTCAAAGATTTCTTCTTTTCGTTGTTTCTAGCTACCTAGCTTCATCTCGGCGTTATTGGGATAACAGAGTTTCTGTTTTTGCTTTTGGAGTGCCTGGAGTAGAAATGAGTTATTGATTCAGCAACTTTCTAGGGATTCTTCTCATACCAGCTGGTCTCATAGTGTGGAAATTCAAAGTTTGATATTTACGGATCAAGGTTGTTTGAGAAACTTGGTACAGTACACTCTTTGAGTGAAAAATATCTTTGAGTGAATTTTGTGTGTGTAATATATGGGTGGTGGTGCTGGAATTAGAAGAAAGAAGCAGCATTTCGGTAGAATCCATGCCTTTTCATGTGGGAAAGCATCGTTTAATGGAGAGCATTCGAGGATCGGAGGCCCTGGATTCTCAAGAGTAATCCACTGCAATGACCCGGATTGCGCTGAGGCCACTCTTAGGAAATATGAGGCCAATTATGTTAGAAGCACCAAGTATACACTTGCCACATTCTTGCCTAAAGCAGTGTTTGAGCAATTCAGAAGGGTTGCCAATGTGTATTTCCTCATTTGTGCTATACTGTCATTTACACCGCTTTCACCTTACTCGGCTGTCAGTAATGTCGTCCCTCTTGTGGTTGTGGTTGGAGTTACAATGGGGAAAGAGGCCGTTGAAGATTGGCGCCGGAAGAAGCAGGTAAAGTTTCTCACCATCTAGGAGACTATAATTGCTGCATTTCCTCATTTTCGCTTTCCAGTATTTGGCTATAGTTTAGTGTACTAGTAATCCATGTGTGTGTAATGTAGTTTGTTAAAATGTTATTAGGATATGGATGTGAACAACAGAAAAGTTAAGGTGCATCAATCTGGAGGTGAATTTGATACTACTAAGTGGAGGAATTTGAAAGTTGGGGATATAGTGAAAGTGGAAAAAGACCAGTTCTTTCCTGCTGATCTTATCTTACTATCATCAAGCTATGATGAGGCACTTTGTTATGTGGAGACTACCAACCTTGATGGGGAAACTAATCTGAAAATAAAACAAGCTCTTGAAGCAACTTCGAATCTTCACGAAGACTCGAACTTTGAAAACTTTAAGGCTTTGATCAGATGTGAAGATCCAAATGCTAGTCTCTACTCATTTGTAGGCAGTCTGGAGATTGAAGGGGAATCATACCCTCTTACACCTCAGCAGCTTCTGCTTAGGGACTCCAAGCTCAGAAACACTGAATATGTATATGGAGTTGTTATCTTCACAGGTCATGATACAAAAGTTATGCAAAACTCAACTGATCCACCATCTAAGAGAAGCAAAATCGAGAAGAGGATGGACAAAATCGTCTACTTCTTGTTTTTCCTACTAGTTGTGATGTCTTTTCTTGGTGCTATTGTCTTTGGGGTTAAGACTAGTCAAGATATAGAAGATGGGCAATTAATTAGATGGTATCTTAGGCCAGATGATACTACAGTTTACTATGATCCATCAAGAGCAGCACTAGCAGCAGTTTTGCAGTTCTTGACGGCAGTAATGTTGTACAGTTATTTGATCCCCATTTCCTTGTATGTGTCAATAGAGATTGTCAAAGTGCTTCAGTCCATTTTCATCAACCAGGATTTGCACATGTACTATGAGGAGACTGACAAGCCTGCTAGAGCGCGTACTTCAAACTTGAATGAAGAACTTGGTCAAGTTGATACTATACTGTCAGATAAAACAGGAACATTGACTTGCAACTCAATGGAGTTTATCAAGTGCTCTATTGCTGGGACTGCTTTTGGCCGCGGAGTTACAGAAGTTGAGAGAGCTCTGTCTAGTAAAGGTTCACTTTTCTCTGGAGGGGGGACAGAAGAAGAAGAAGGCCAAGTTGAAGATGCTGGTGAAGTCAAGACAACAATAAAAGGATTCAACTTTATGGACGAAAGGATAATGAATGGCAACTGGGTTAAGGAGCCTCGCGCAGATGTAATCCAGAAGTTTCTACAGTTACTAGCTGTCTGTCACACTGCAATACCTGAAGTTGATGAGGAAACTGGAACAGTTTCATATGAGGCTGAATCACCGGATGAGGCCGCTTTCGTGATTGCAGCAAGAGAATTTGGTTTTGAATTTTACGAAAGAGCTCAAACAAGCATTTCTCTACATGAGTTTGATCCTTTGTCTGGAAGGAGAGTTGAAAGGTATTCTTCTTGCATAACACTTTAATTAATTAACAAAATAGTAGAATAGAACTTTTTCTCATTTTCGATCTCTTATAACATGTTAGAATTTTTGATATATGCTGTTCTCAAGCTATTGTTTACAATCTGTTTTCAGGTCTTACAAGATTTTGTGTGTACTGGAGTTTAGTAGTGCAAGGAAGAGAATGTCTGTGATTGTGAGAAATGAGGAGGGAAAGATAATACTGCTCAGTAAAGGCGCTGACAGGTTTGTAAACTCATTCCTTTCTGGATGTGCTAGAACATTAATCAAGTCGTTTTCTTTCAGAAGTTGATTAAAGTTGAACATAGAACCATATTTGATATCTTTATCCCACGAGCAGTGTCATGTTTCAAAGACTTGCAAAAGATGGAAGGGAGTTTGAAGAGCAGACCCGGGAGCACATTGCTGAGTATGCTGATGCTGGTTTGAGGACCTTAGTACTTGCATATAGGGAGCTTGATGAAGAAGAGTATATGGAGTTCAACAAAGAGTATACTGAGGCCAAGAATATCATTAGCGCAGATCGGGAGGACGCTGTGGAAGAAGTAGCTGAGAAAATTGAGAGGAACATGATTCTTCTCGGTGCTACTGCAGTTGAAGACAAACTTCAGGATGGGGTGTGTTATTTAAATTTTAAGACAATACAGCAAAACCACTACTGATAAATATTGCATATAATCTGTTCCAATTGTTGTTCATGGTTTTCTAAGTTGAGACTAAACATCATTTTCTTTGTACCTAATAGGTTCCTGACTGCATTGACAAGCTTGCTCAGGCTGGAATTAAACTGTGGGTTTTGACTGGAGATAAAATGGAGACAGCAATTAATATTGGGTACGGTTACTCTCTTAACTTTGTACCAGCAAACTTATTTTAACATTTACACATTGCTGACTATATACTTTTTTTCTCTCTTCCAGATATGCCTGCAGTTTGCTTAGACAAGGAATGAAGCAAATAGTAATAAGCTCAGAAACCCTAGAAGCTAAAGCATTAGAGAAAGTGGAGAATAAGTTGGAAGTTGCCAGGGTACGTAAACTACATTTGCCATGCATTTTTTGATTTTTCAGAGGTTATCCCATAGTTAATAGTCAAAATGTGATTCATAATGTTGTGCTAAAATTAATCTTTTGATGATTATTTAGACACTGAAGGAAAGTGTCGTCCGTCAAATAAGTGAGGCAAAGGTGATGCTTTCTTCATCGGATGAGAACTTTGCGGCATTGGCTTTGATCATTGATGGAAATTCACTTGCTTATGCCTTGGAGGTTGATGTCCAGGACCTCTTTTTAGAGCTTGCCATTGGCTGCGCATCTGTCATCTGCTGTCGTTCATCACCCAAACAGAAAGCACTTGTATGATTTTCCTATATTTAAATCAGATTTTTTGTTGAATTTATTTGCAACTTCTGTGATTTCATGAGTATTAATCTTCTTTGCTTCAAACAATGCAGGTTACAAGACTAGTAAAAGTCAAAACTGGTAAAACAACTCTGGCAATTGGTGATGGGGCAAATGATGTGGGAATGCTTCAAGAAGCAGATATTGGTATTGGCATCAGTGGTGTTGAAGGAATGCAGGCAGTCATGTCAAGTGACATTGCAATTGCTCAGTTCCGTTTTCTGGAGCGCCTCCTACTAGTACATGGACATTGGTGTTACAGGAGAATCTCATCAATGGTAAGTTCTTTTCATAAGAGAATTCAACTCAAATATTACTGTTTGACAGCCTTACTTTAAATTACTAACTGTAACCCAATTCAGTCAAAGGAACTGACAAATTTCTTTTATTGACAGATATGCTATTTCTTTTACAAGAACATTACTTTTGGCTTCACTATCTTTTTCTATGAGATATATGCTTCGTTCTCTGGTGAAGCTGCATATAATGACTGGTATCTGTCACTATATAATGTCTTCTTCACTTCACTGCCTGTAATTGCCTTGGGAGTGTTTGACCAAGATGTCTCAGCCAGATTTTGCCTCAAGGTAGGTCTCCTTATGTAATTAGAGATACTATTTGCTTAATTGGTAAAGACTTCATAGCATATGATCCTCATCATCTATTTGTTTCAATGTAACAGTTCCCACTCTTGTACCAAGAAGGTGCACAGAATGTGCTATTTAGCTGGGTCAGAATACTCGGATGGTCACTCAACGGCGTAGTAACTGCTACGATAATCTTCTTCTTCTGCATCCTGGCAATAGGTAGTCAAGCCTTTCGCAAAGGCGGGGAAGTTGTTGGCTTTGAGGTCTTTGGTGCCACAATGTACTCCATTGTGGTATGGACTGTCAACTGTCAAATGGCCCTTTCCATCAACTACTTCACTTACATACAGCATCTCTTCATCTGGGGTGGCATTGTGTTCTGGTACATATTCCAGCTAGCATATGGAGCAATAGATCCACTAATATCAACCACTGCCTATCAGGTCTTCATTGAAGCCTGTGCACCTGCACCATTTTATTGGCTTCTCACCCTCTTTGTAGTAGTCTCTTCCCTCCTGCCTTATTTCACTTACGCCGCCTTCCAAATGCGGTTCTTCCCAATGTACCATCAAATGATACAGTGGATCAGAACAGACGGACAATCAGATGACCCCGAGTTCTGTAATATGGTGAGGCAAAGATCCATTAGACCGACAACAGTAGGCTACACAGCGCGCATAGGAGCAACATCCAGACGCTTCGAAGAAAAGCCAGAGGGTCACTGATCAATGCACAAGTTAATTTCTACATTTCTGTCATAGCATAGTGTACATTACTATTTTTCCTTGTATTATATGTTGATTAGCTAGCTCTGCTCCATATATATTAGAGGAAAGGATGAAGCTTGTCTGAAGGAAAACTAACGAGCTCATCCCCTTCCAAGTTTTTGCTTAGAAATATATAGCTATATGGTCAAGATGACTCGAGCATTTGTAACATGTATGTATACTGATGATAATCAGATGTACAATATACAACTATTCATTATTCCATAAGATTATATTTTACCTATCTGCGGCAGGTTTCCTTTTTAATTTTTTCATGGAAGTATCAATTTCTCGTTCCAAAAGAGAAAACAATAGCTGTCTGAACATCAATTATCCGAAAATAATGAACTGTAGATTAAAGAAATATGCATGAGAAGAGATTCTGTGTTCATTAATAATTGGTATATATAAAACTGAAAAGAACAAAAATTCTTCATGGAGAAAGGGACTGAACACATTTCATTTGCTGGTCGATCAGAAACTAAAAGAAGACAATATTACAATCTACAGGACCACCACAAATGAAAGAAAAGGACAAAGAAAACAACATAAGCTTGTCTATGATCTAAAAATTAGTGGAAGCAGATGAGCATTTCTTTGGGGGATTGCAAATTTTGCAATAGAGATATGAACATGTCAGCAACAAGACATATACATATTAACCTTTTATATGGTCATGAGAGACCAAGGCCTAGTTGGTCTGAGGCTGACTTTGCCATAATAGTTGCAAATTCATTAAAGCTGATCACACCATCTCCATCTGTATCAGCCTCTTTGATCATCTCCGTTAGCTCCTTGTACGTCAAAGGTTGCCCCATTTTCGCCATGGATTTGGCGAGCTCAGCCGCGGTTATGTAGCCATTGCCATCCCTATCAAATGACTGAAAAACCTCCATGAGTTGCTGCTGGTTTATGAAGATTTCTTCGTTCAAGTCAGGCAATATTGCACTCACCAACTCATCAAATTCCACGGAGCCATTGCCGTTTGCGTCCATGTTGGCCAGCAGGACATGCATTTGGTCACCTGTGGGCCTGAGCCCTAGGGACCGGAGAAGCGCGCCGAGCTCCAGAATGGTGAGGCTGCCGTCTGAGTCCATGTCAAATCTTGCAAAGATGGACCTTAATTGATTGAGTTGCTCAACTTGTAATGCAGGCATTAGTAAATGTACGTACTGAAAACAACAATGTCACGAACAACGATATGTGCACAGATTGAGAAAAAGGGTATGTGAACAACACAATGGCAATGTCGGTGGCGATGGTGATGGTGGCTGTGCCGGAGGAGAAGGTGACCGAAATGTTTTGTTTTGGGAGAAATGGTGGTTGGTGTTTTTGGGTGGTGAATGATTGTAAGATTTTGAAAGGCTAAATTTGGTTTTGTGGAGACAACTAAGGAGTAGGCTAGCTAAGAACAGGAAAGCGAGTCGGTGGTTTTCTTATCTTATTTTGTCACACACATGGAAGATTCTGTTTTCTTGTGTGCTTTCTAGGAAGGTTAGCTAGAATTTTGGTTTGGTGACTAAATTTAGCCATCCTGATCTGCATATTTTGTGGTATTCATATTAAACTAATTAATCATTAGATAGATGTAAATATGAATCCTTTTATTTTATTTTTTCTTATGCAGGGTATCAATTGAGATAACCCTTTTGTGTTTAATATGATTTTAGCCTATTGGAGTTAAACACACATGCATGATTCTACCCACATATACAGCTCAACTGAGATGGCCTGGTCTCTCAATGAGTCAATATATATAGTCAACCTACATGTTTGTGTAACAAAGTACGTATCTTACCAAGACATTGAAGACAGTATATGTTACCATGTAATTAATCAAAATACCTCAAATTATGCCACACATACAATACCACTTGCTTGTTCTAATTTAAGCTTGTGCAGGAGGAACCTCGTGATCACCTTCTTTAGCCTTGGCAGTGTTTCTTTCTTGGCCATAACTCTTGACTTTTGTTGATCCGAATTCGACATCAGGATGAGAAAGACCGGAAGACACACACCGGAGCTTGCACTTGCTTTTCAGCCAAGCCAAACAGCTACTTGTATCTCTAATGCTCTCCATTGGTGTAAGAACAACCTGATCCCGGGTCAAAATGCGACCCAACACGCATGACAGAAAGGCGACAACTGTTAAGATGGAGATCACCGCGAAGAAAGGGCCTATTGAACCTGAAGAACTGATCTGTGCAGCTTCCGGAAGCGGATTAGTACTCGAGCCCTCTCCTGCTGGCTGAAGACTAGGCAATGTTTGTGAAGCTGCTGCCATAGCTAGCTAGTAATGTCTAATGTGTTGGAAGTGAAAAACAAGTCCATATAGATTGAATCATGGAGCTATATAAAAGCACTTAAAAGTGTTTGATCTAGTGCAACTGGTGACCCTCCTCAGTGCAAGAATGAGTGGGAGACAACATGGAAATGTACTAAAGCAATTAATTATATTACTTTCTCTTTCTTTTTACTCTACTATTGTAGGCTTTGAGTTTCCTTAATGCATACCTCCATCAAACAAAGCATAGTTTCCTTACTCCTATGAGTCCTATCCACCTTTTACAACCCTTTTGCATATCCAACTTTCTTTTTCAATTTTCTTCACAAACCCTCAACCCTTTTGCATAGTGAGAGACTTGATTATGAACTTCTATATATGATGATCTGCCAGACCTTGGTGGAACCAAATGTCACCATTGCTCAGTCCAACTCTGCGTAGCCCAATAACTATTGAGCGATCCCAGTCTCGGTCCATATCCAAGTCTGAGCTCCACGACCGTCATTTCGCAATAAAACGACACGTCGTGTCCGCGACCCGTAGGTGAATGAATCAATATCCACGTAAGCACAGAAGCATGAAAGCCCGAAAATACCCCTGATCGTTGTCGTTTTCACTTATCGCCAAAGAGGAAAGAAGAAAGAAGAGGAGAGAAAGCGAGAGTTATGAGTGGAGCAAAAATATCATCGATTCTTCAGATTCCTGGTTTTTCAATCGCTCTCTCTCTCTTGCAGTCTCACTCTCTCACTCTCTCTATAAATATATTTTCATGCACTCTCATTAATAGTAGGATCTCAAAACTCTTTTTTGAAATGTTATCAGTGTATTCATTCATATAGATCGTTGCTTCTTACTTCTTAGATCTGTTCTATTTGGCACTCATTCGAGACTTTTAGATTTTTATTTTCCTTGGTAGTTTCGATGTGGGATTGAGTCACTGGAGGCAGCGGTTCATCGATCTCTTCATGAAACTTTTTTCTGTGAAAAAAAGAAAATGAAAAACACAGAGAACATGAATCGGTCGATAAACCTCTGCATCCAGCGCTCATTGTTCGTCTCTAAATCTAAATATGTTTTTTCTTCTTCTGTTGTTCTTGACTTTGTGTTTGTTTGAGCTTCTAAATAGGGACCCAGGAGGCAAAAAGTCTCTTATTTTTACGTCTGCAAGGTAAAGATACAGATTTTCTGTTCTATCTTTTGGAAGATAAACTGTAAAACTAGTTCTGAAGAATGTTTAATGTTATATTGTTGTAAAGATCGAGTCTTTGGTGTACATATGTTGCGATGATTAATATTTGGAGTACAAAGCATCATTATACCGAATTAGGAGATCGGAAAATTACCAAGGCTAACCCTTTACTTGTTATTAACTAGAGCTCTGAAGCTGTATATCCTGGTACACTATGTCTGTTAATTATGTTTTGTTTGTCCAATAAATTATCCACAATACAGTGATACATACTCATGGTGATGGTAGTCCTTTTGGCTGCAAATTAGTTGTCATTTTCTTGAGCTGGGTGGTCTAAAAGATTTGTACATGTTTCATTCTCTTCAAGGAGAAACGTTCCCAATTTGGCCTTAGAGAGAGATTGGAATCACTACTGCGTGAAAGTTCTGGAGTACCCCAAGGTGCTAGAGAATCTTCTATTGATGATGTAATCCTCTAGATTCCAGCATCAAATCCCTTGCACCTAAATTAGAATTGTAAAGCAGATTCTATTCGACATTTGGAATCCATTCTTGCTCGAAATTGAATGGTCAAAACTGATTATTCTTTGGATAATTGATCTGTTTGGTTCCCGATTCCGGTTTAGTGATGTAAATTTACTGATTGTTGTTGGCGTGTACATTCTGATGAAAAGTTTGTGCGAATTTTTGGTTAGGTTTCTCAGAGCTTTGCTTTCTGTATATGCCGTTGAGGACCTGGAGATTTTTTTTTTGATGAAAACAAAATGTCCCCATATTAGTGAATTGTGTACTGAATTATTATCCAGTACATTATTGTTTTGGTTTATCATTACTTCATACAGGGAGAAAGGAATGCCTTTTTAATTTGAGAAAGGTTTGGTTTGGTGCTGTTGATGAAACGACATTGACGATGGCTATGAATCTTAAAAGCACGCTGTGACGATTGCATGGTCCTTCATGGTGGGAGCGTTGACAATGTGGTGGTTAATGTGTAACACTGAAAATGACCACCATGTCCTTACATGATGACTTTGAAATTTTGATCGTGATGATAACGAAGGGGAAGAGCACAATTGCACAATCGTCATGTTCTTCATAACAAGGGCAAGAGCCAAGAGATGTTCATATACTCTAAATTAATATATGTCCCATCATCCCAATATGTATGTAAACTCCAAAGTTGCTTATATGAGCTGCTAGATCTTAAGTTGTTCAACAAGCATGGTCCCAATCATCGAGCCACTTCATCTTTGTCGAAATATTACAAAGATGGCCTCTCATTCATTATGATGTTCTGCACATTATAGAGTAGAAAAATATAGGTAAAAAATGTTTAAGATAAAATGTAATATTTTCATTCATTCTCGAATTAGGTATATATATAGTTTTACAAGGCATATTCCTAATAGGTAGAAAATATATACAATAAAGAATAAATTAATTCTAATTACAATAAGAATTTAAAATATCTATAAGATCAATACTTGTCAACACTCTCCTTTAAATTGGAGCATATATGTCAATCATGCCCAACTTGTCCAACCAGTTACTAAAGGCTTCATATGATAATCCTTTAGTAAGAACATCAGCTAACTGTTCCTTAGACGACACAAAGGGAAACTGAATAATCTTCTTGTCAAGGTTATCCCTTAAGAAATGTATATCAACCTCCACATATTTAGTTCTATCATGTTGAACTGGGTTATGATCAATCTCAACAGCAGCTGTATAATCACAACACAATCCATAGGTCTTCGAAGTCTGAAGTCTAACTCTTTCAGCACATTCTTGATCCACAACAATTTACATGCTCCATTTGCCATTCCACGGTATTCAGCTTATGCACTAGAACGAGCAATTACATTCTGCTTCTTACTGCACCAAGTAACCAGACTTCCACCAATAAAAGTAAAGTAGCTAGAAGTCGACGCCCTATTAGTATGATCACCAGCCTAGTCTGCATCACTATAGCCTGAAACATACACCTCACTAGTGTAGCCAGAAACACACAACTCACTGTTTCTTGTAAACAACAAACCCTTACCAGGTGTGCCCTTTAGGTACCTGAGAATACGTAATACTGCACTCATATGATCTACTTCAGGATTATGCATAAATGACAAGGCAGGTAAACACCTCTCAAAGATAACCTATTCACAACCTAGATATATCAATGTAGTATGATAAATAGGGGTTATCGAATACGAAGAATTGGTGAAACTAAATCCTAACAAACTACTATGCTGATAGACTCGACTACAGTACGTTAATGACAATGCGAACCTAAGCTAGACAAACTCAAATGCTATGAAATTTGGACACAATTAACTATACACAATGGCGGACTACCACACAAAATTTGAGGGTTTTCTGAGTTGATTTGGTTACCAAAATAAATCGGCTAAGCTACAGCTAATGCAGAAATCAGTAAATTACAAAAAGTAAATTGTTGTAGATAACCAATGAGATATGAATGTTAAGAACTTCTCTCCACCCTAGACATACTTACGACCTCCCCAATATAATTGAACTAACCATGGATGAATACTCCCAACACAAGAGCTTTGGTTAAGTCATCTTGTGTATTACACTCTCTTACTTGGCATGAAAGACGGAGGGACAATCCGCTCGATCTTGATCCTCACTTAACCGACTTATACATATGGTGATGTAAGCCTAGAGAACTGAAGTCATTACGTTCTAAGAATGTTTGAAGAATAACAAAACTTCAAGGGTTGATAAGATGGTCACCCTTACATCACTAAGGCTTGTTCCACACAAATTCATGTTTGTCTCTAGAGAATATGCAATGATAAGGTGGTCATATACATAATCAAGACTATAGATCCTAAGCCATGCATCTAAGCGTGCACTCAAAGAAATATGAACATAGAAATCATACGGTGAGAAAACAGTGAAACAAAACTCATCCAAATAATTAATAGAATCAAAAGGGGTTCAAAATTGTAGCATATCTAGGGCTTCAATCAGCCCCTAACAATGGAAATTTAGCTACACATAGTCTTAGATAATAACATCAAAGAATTCATGAAAGATGAACAAAAAAAGAAGAAGAAATAAACTCTTGATCCCCGTCGGGATTGCAGGCTCGCAATACAGATCCTCCCTTCTTCCTTCCACTTCTTATTCTTTCTTATTCTTCTTTTCTTTTGTCTTTTTCTCTTAATCTCTCTCTTCTCTCCGGCCGTTATGTTTCAGCCTCCTCCTTTCAAGTCCACTTGCTAGCAATATATATATGATTAGCTAGAAAACCTAGCTAGCTAGCACAAAGATGTAGCACCTGCGCAATCCAACATACAAAAGGACTATGTCTTCTCTTGTTTCTCTCCAAGTCCAACCATTTAATTGCATAATTGCTCACCAAAAACAAAACCCCTTCTCCAAGGAAAACTCACGTGCCAAGCAATTCAAATCCCACTCAAACTCCACTTCTTTGCTTCCTACTTTGTTACGTCTCCCACCAAATATGCTCGCCAAGCATCTCTTAGTTAATCACCTTGCCAAGACTTCCTTCACCAATGTCACGTGGGCAATTAATATTCCTCTCAAATTAGGATTCCTTCACTCCGTAAGTCTTCCTCTTCCACAATAACTCTCAAAATATATTATTGAATCTCCTTTTTGTTCGTTAATCTCCAAAATAACTAAAAACAAATAAACATAATTAATTCACTCAATTAATAACAATAAAATAAATATAGGGAACAAATTAAATACCGATAGACTCATAAATATGCGACTATCAATAAACTAACTCACTATACTAACAACATATGCAATATCAGGTATAGTATGTGATAAATAAATAAGTCTCCCAACTAAATGCTGATACCTGCCCTTATTCGTTAGAACTTGATATGGAAGAAGTTACAACCTGTGGTTTTGCTCAATAGGAGTAGCAACAGGTTTACAATCCAACAATTCAGTTTCAGCAAGAAGATCCAAAACACACTTCCTCTGGGACAATGTAATCCTTTACTTAGACCTTGTGACTTCAATTCCTAAGAAGTACTTCAAATCGCCCAAATTTTTCATGTCAAACTCTTGTGCTAACTGCTTCTGGAGACTTGCCATCTCACATGGATCATCTTCTGTAACTACCATATCATCAACATATGCAATCAAAGCTGTAGTCTTACCATCATTGCGCTTAACAAATAAGGTGTGATCAGAATTACACTGGCGATACTTGAACTTCTTCATTGCTTTGGAGAAGTGCCCAAACCACGTTCTTGGTGATTGCTTCAAACCATATAGAGATTTTTTCAAATGACACATTTTTCCCTCATTGCCAGGTTTGCAATTGATTCCTGGTGGAGTGTCCATGTACACTTCTTCTTCTAAGTTGCCATTCAGGAAAGTGTTCTTCACATCAAACTGACAGAGAGGCTAATCATAACGAGCTGCAAGGGAAATAAGGATTCTTATAGTATTAATTTTGGCAACAGGTGCAAAAGTCTCCTAGTAGTCAACTCCATACTTCTGGTTATAACATTTGGCAACCAGCATAGCCTTGTAGCAATTAATGCTCCCATCAGCTTTAAGTTTTATAGTAAACACCCAGCGACATCCAACATTTTTCTTACTAGGTGGCATATGAACCATATCCCAAGTTTCATTCTTATGCAAAACTTCTAATTCCTCGTTAATAGCTTGTTTCCACTTGAGATCTGCCAAGGCATCTTGTACATTGCTAAGAATATATATTGAAGATAATTGATTAACAACAAGTGTATGAGATTCATACAACATATGATGGGAGATATAGTTAATAGGATATTTAGCTTTGACATCTATCTGAGGCTCATATTGTTGCTTAGGAATTCCCTTAGTAACTTGATTAGATTTACGTACCTCAGGTGGAACATTCTGAATGGAGATCTCAGTTGGTGATGTAGACAGAGGAACCGAAGCTTCAATACTATCTTGATATTGTTCAGAAGGTAAATTAGTCGTCAGGTTCTCATTGATCTGGGTAGAGGTATAACTCTCGATCCATCGAAGCTAGCATTCAGGTCCTCTAATACAGGGTCTTCGATGCATCAAAAAACACCCTTCAATGCATCGAGGCAGTCTTTCGGGTCTTTACTACTCAGAGTCCTCGATGGATCGAGGGAATGGTTCAATCCATCGAAGCCATCCCTCGGGTCTGCACTGGTTTGATCATTCAATAGATCGAGAGGATCTTTCGATCCATCGAAGGCAGCTTTCTGGTCCTCTATTGGAGACATGCCAGAACCCCAAAATCTCAACTCCAATATTTTAGTTCATCAAATTTCGGCAAATTCAGAGTATTTCCTTCACATTCGATTCTCTCCTCATGAAGGGAAGACTCTAACACTCCCCCTGAGTAAAAAGGTTCAGATTCCCGAAAAGAAACATAAAGGGAAACATGAGTCTTCTTGGTAAAAAGATCATAACATCGATAACCCTTATGAAAATCTACATAGCCAATGAAGACACACTTCAAGGAACATGGATCAAGCTTACCTCTCAATTGCTTGTTGATGTGAACATACACAGTGCACCCAAAAACTCTAGGTTCCAAACTAGGGAGAGAAGGGACATTCAGCATATCATGAAGCTTCTGGTATTGAGTCTGAAACTCAAGGACACAAGACGGAGTATGGTTGATCAAATAAGTAGCAAATGTAACATCTACACCCCAATAAGAACGAGGTACGTTCATACCAAATAGAGAGGCACGAACAACCTCCAACAAGGACCTGTTCATATGCTCTGCCAAGCCATTATGTTGAGGAGTATAAGCAATAGAGATTTGATGACGGATTTCATAAGAGCTCAAATAAGTCGACATGATGATTGACATACTTACCACCATTGTCAGATTGGAGAACGCGGATAGACTGCTGGTATTGAGTTGTCACCAACTTATAAAATTTCACACAGCGGGTGAATGCTTCACTCTTGTTAGTCATCAAGAACACCCATGTCATTTGAGTACACTTATCAATAAAAATAACAAAGTAACCAGCTCCAGTAGGTGTAGAAATCCGAGCAGGACCCCAAAGATCAGAATGAATTTTCATAAAAGGAATTGAGAATTTATTCAAACTTGGAGAATAAGTAATACGGTGGCTCTTGATCAGTTCACAAACATCACATTTAAACTCAGACTCATCAATACCCTAAAACAGATGGGGTTGTAACCTCTTAAGATAACCAAAATTAAGATGACCTAAATGATGATGCCATAACCATATGATTTCCTTGGCATTATTCAAATTGCTAACATTGTTAGCTTGACTCAACAAACTCAGCTGCTTCTTTCCACTTGATGTCAAATCGAGATAGTACAACTTTTCTCGTCTAACATCATATCCAAGAATCTGCCGAGTTAGAATATCCTGAAAAACACAGAAATTGGGATAAAATGTAATAGAGCAAGAAAGGGCCATAGTGATTTGGCTAACAAACAAAAGATTATATGTAACAGGGGGAACAACTAAGACAAAATCAATGGTTAAAGATGGAGAGAGAGAGTAACAGAGTCTTCACCAACAACAGAAGAAGGGGAACCATCAGCAGTAGATACACTAGATAGATGAGAGGGATGAATAAAGTTAACTAGGCCAGAGTTATTAGTCATATGATCAGATGCACCAATATCAATTATCCAAACATTATTCCCACAAGATGTAGCAAGAGAGGCATTACCAGACATATTTGATTGGACTATATTAGCAGAGGCACTTACCAGAGAGGCCTTACCAGACATACCTGATTGGAGTATATTAGCAAGAGAGGCCTTACCAGACATACCTGATTGGAAGAAAGAGTCTTTCGTGGACGATTGCCCCACCAATCCGGATATCAAATAGAAGGAAAGCAGTTACCATTGGAGTGACCCTTATCCTTGCACAATGGGTATATAGAGTTGGCATATAGATTGGGAGGAAAAACATGGCTGGAGGACTCAGAAGAGTGGGAGGTAGAGGGGGCCACCGTTGAGCCACGGCGGCCTGAGCGTCGGGAGTGGGAACCGGCGGCGGTGGTGATGGAGATGTGGTGGCGATCATGACAGTAGGCTGACTCGGGCCAACAAAATGAGTAAGACGATCGTTGTGACCTCGACGAACATGAGCATAGGTTTTGTCAAGACTCAACAACTCCTCTCACCGAAGAAGCTCCCCCCGAATCTAATCAAATTCAGAATCCAATCCTCCCAAGAACATGTGAACACGAAGCATAGATTTGTAGTTGTTGTCTTGGACAACTGCGGTCACAGTATTAGAAAATGAGGCAACACGTTGATCAAGTTCCTCAAGCCATGCGACCAACTTATTGTAGTAGACAGAGAGGGGCCGCCTTCTTGTATGGTGGTGAAGCAGAGGCGGTGCAACTCATAGATTCAGGTAAAGTGCGAATCATCATAATATGTTTGGTGTAGGGGACTCCAAATTTCTACGGCAGTCTTGAGATGAAGATAGTTGTTGATGATGGATGGAGACATGTTGTCTATCAACCAACTCTTGACTTTCTCGTTGTCGGTAGCCCAAGTAAGATACTCAGGTGTGCCCGCAGGAGGATCAGCCAAAGCACCAGTAAGGAATCCAAGCTTGTTACGGCATCCAATGCGCATCTGCATAACAGGAGCCCACGTAGAGTAATTGGAATCAGCCAAGATAACTCCAATGGAAAAATAGGAATTTTCTTGGTAGTAGTGGATAACATGTGGATTCTGAGGTTGAGGTTTGGGAGAAGAAATCACAGCAGAGTTGGATCCTCCTTCCATGGCAGCTGAATTTAGGTGTAGTGGGTGACAAAAAAAAGGGATTTTGTTGGTAGGTCTACAGGTTTGGCTCTAATACCAGGTAGAAAAATGTAGGTAAAAATATTTAGGGCAGAATGCAATACTTTCATTCATTTCTAAATTGGATATATATACAGTTTTATAAAACATATTCCTAATAGGTAGAGAATATCTACAATAAAGAATAAACCAATTCTATTTACAATAAAAATCTAAAATATCTACAAGATCAATACTTATCGACACGTAGAATTTCTCCTCATCTATTACGATATCTATTACGATGTATTATTGGTTTTCATTATTCGAACTAGAAATTCAGGGTCATGTATTGAAAGCGCCAAGAGTACTATATTTTTGCGTCTTCCTATGAATTTGTTACGAAATGCATATGGCTAGAAGCCTAGAACACTTTGTTCATTGTGATCGAGGCTTATACCAATAAGAGTAATTTAGGCTTTATATTGTTGTCATTTTCTTTGTTTGATGATTCGAACATATATGCCTTGTTTCATAAGATGGTAATAAACAAATTAAGCCATACAAGTCCAAGACGAACATTGCATCATCTTGTCTGTCTGCCGAAAAAGGTGTTCATTCTCACATGTAGAGTATTGAGACAGCACTGTATATGATATAACCACAAATCTTAAAAACAATTTAATGATTGATTCTATTATCTTGTTATTTTCTGGAACTTCACTCTCTGATTGGGTCAATATTTATTGGTAAATGTAAATATGAATAGAACTAGAGCCACTAACTTATCTGCAAATTCGTTAACAATCGATCCATGTACTAATTTCAGCCATCAATATTCCTTTAACCTGTGACCAATATTGATCAATACTATAGGTTTAAAGAAAAGTAGTGACAGAAAAAAAGAGACCATTAAGTTGGTAATTGATCTCAGAACTATGAATAAGAAACACAAATAATCACAAGGACCGCATCTATCTCATAGCTAGTTGCTTCAATACACAGAAAATGAACCAAGCCGAGCTAGCAGAACAGAATTGAAGAAGCTAGCCACTGAAAGAAGGAGCTACAACAACAGAAGAGTAGACCTTAGAGGTACCAAACGAAATAGCGGAGTGGTGATTCACATGGCTTTGAGTATCAGAAGCAGGTGTAGTAGTACTTGAGGAGCAAACTATAGTTTCTTCAACAAGTGTATCAAAGTCACCATCGACCGAATCAAATCGACGATCTCCTTTTTCGATGATCGCCGTCGGGGATCTTGCGACTGCTGCATGGTTCTTCATGACCGCGTGCTGAAGCAGCTGATAAAGCCTTGGATTCTTCCTCAGTATGCTGCAATTCTCTTCATGTATGTTGATGAAGTTCGTTCCATTCTGTTGTTGATGATGAGATGGTGGAAAGTTGGTCTTTGCATTCCTTCCTCTTAAAACCCTAGCAGCCTTATCATAAGCCAATGCAGCCTCTTCTGCTCTATCAAAAGTTCCTAACCATAGCCTCAGATTCTGCGACGAGTCCTTGATCTCAGCTACCCATCTCCCTGATGGCCTCTGTCTCACTCCTAGGAACCTTCTCGCCCCATGAATCTTTGCCATTTTCGAAACCTTAATCCCAACATGGGAAGTTTCTTTTTGGCTTGGTGTTGATGAGCTCTCTAGGCTGTCCATTAGATCAGTAGGAAGCTAAGAGAAAGTGTTTTGGCTAAGCTTTGCAACTAGCTACAGATGAAAGGGAAGGGAAGGCATATGCACTCTATTATAGGGTTTACTGAGTACACTCATAAGAATGATGACAGGGATGTTGTTTGTCTCATCAGGGATTGTTTGTTTCCCAAAGTAATAACTTTATATTAAGTAACATCTGTAAGAGTCGGTTTAGATGACGTTAAGAGAAGTGTTGATGATAAGCATGAGTGTGTTTTGTTCTAATTTTAGGTACTTCCTTATTGAAAAGAGATTTTGTGTATTGATATGGAAAGTCATGGCTAATTAAGCGGTATATACCTAATAGATACCTATTCACCGTCCTAATTCTGTACCTAATAGATCAACGGCCTAGCTCTTAAATTTGAATAATTTTGTGAGTGTGTGTCTTTAAGAGCGCACCAGGTGGCCGGAAGCTCGAACAGATGGAGGGGTTCGTCGGGAACTGTTCGAGCAGTTTTGTTTTGGCGATGCACCGACGAGCAGGAGGGAGGGGGAGACCGAACGGCCAACGGATTTGAGTTCGAGCTCGAGCAGAAACGGGTCGGGTTGAAGCTCGATCAGCTGGTGGAGCCCATTGGCACGTGGGTGACGCCAACTGACAAATTTTTTTACTGGCTTGCGCAGTAAAAGGTGGAAAAAAAAGTTACGCACCAATCATGTAACGACATGTGGCTTAACGAACAGAAAAAAAACACAACGAGCCAGTTGATCTGGGCCGTTGATTTTGAAATCAAAATCTGATCCAACGGCTGATATTCAAACAGAACGACTACTTTTTATTTTTATTTTTTTTATAACGGATATAAACGGGAATACCCAAAATATTTGCAAAAAAAATCCTAAAAATTACAAAAAAATGCCAAAAAATTGCATAACACCCAATAATATTTCCCTATAAATACTACACCATTTATTTCACAACTCATACTAATTTGTGCACAACAAATTTCACATCTCCATCCATCTCTTCTCCATCTCTACTCTTATTTTCTTGAGCATTTTTTTGAAAAAAATGGCCACCCATTGGCTTCCTTCCGAAAATTTACAAATGTGCATCTCTTTCGCACGTCATAGTATTGATGAATTCAACGGCAACAAAGGAAAAATAAATTGTGGGAGAAAATTCATGCCGATTACATGCAAAATTGGGTGTCATCGGAAGGAGAAACACTTCGAGAGGAGCCTAGGTCTCAAATTGCGCTTGTGTCTCACTACAATAAATTTAAGATACCATTACAAAAATGAGGTCAATGTTTGCGAGACGCACGTAAGAGTAGAGCTATCGGCACTTCTCACATGGATGAGGTAACTCATCATCTCATTTTTATTTAATTTCTACTATGTAATTAACTTAGTGAATATTTAATTAAGTTTTTGTATATCATTTCAATCTAATTAATTTATTGCATTTTTTTAGATTAAGCAAGCTCAAGCATACTACTATGCTGCTAAGAAAAGACCATTCACCCACTTTGAATGTTATGAAGTTCTTAAGGACCATCCAAATTACCGATATGTTGAATAAAGTACTTTGTTTTCGTATGTTAGCTCATATGAAGAGACTCCCCCCGTTACCGAATCATCTCCAATCATAAATTTGGGTGACGAAGAAGTGAATGAAGCACCACCCGCCTACGTTGGCACTGGTCCGTCGAGTTCGGTTAGACCAATGGGATGCAAGACGGCAAAGGAAGCAAGGCGGCAAAGGAAGCAAGGCGTCAAAAGAAACAAGGTAAGACTCCTATTGAGCAACGCACTGAGGTTTTGTAAACCATGGCAAGTGATCAAGCATCGTGGCATTCCGCGAGGAAGATACATAATGAAAGTGAGCTCAATTATTACAAAGAGTATATACAACTTCAACAACAAAAGGAAGCAAGGGCGGCAAGTGAGCTCCAACTCAAGAAACAAGAGGAAGAAACAAGGATCATAACAATGAATTTGGAGGCTCTGACCTCAATCTCCAAAAGGTACTTTATCAAGAGGAAACTAGATATCCTCAAGGAAGCAGAAAATAAGGAAGGTGAAGTTGCCGATGATACATTTGCGGATTATTATCAACCACGTACTCTTTCCACAGTAATTTTAGTAATTGTATTAAGAATAAATGTTGTCATTTATGTTTCCATTATGTATTTAAATTTTTGAGAAATAAAATTGCAATTCCTTTATGATTGCCAAAAAAACATATCATATTTATTTTGTCGAAATCGCAAATTGGAGATGACACATGTCACGCTTTCATTCGGTCACTGAATAGTAACTGCTCAAACAGTTTGTGAACTACTACATTCTGTTTTGCTCTTTCTCAAACAGTTTAGTGATTTTAAACTGCTCAAACAGTTTGGGGAATTGCTCAAGCAATAAGTGCATTTGCTCTAAGAGCATCTGCACCAATATCACTCTTGCTCGAGCAAATAGTAGGGTCGGGCGGAAGAAGTTGGAGTAAAATCACAATATGCAGTGATAGAGAAAGAAGCTCGAACAAAATATGCAGAATTAATCAGAACAAACTTTGCTCCTCCCCTTGTACCGACAAACCAAAATCTTATAGCAAGTATAATCAATTTAATCAAGACAATTATGTAAAATTACTTGATCATCTACATATACTTCTTTTGCCTTCTCATCGTGTCCATCCAAGATTTATTTAATTAATTTGTATCATTGGTTTTAACTTGCAGATAACAGTTTAAGTAGTCTGAGAACTACGTTACATAGTACAGGCCAGGTGGCCTCGATCTATTCCCGAAGTTGTGATTCATCAAAGTCACTTCCAATGAAGGTGATTGATTGATTTTTCATGACAGGGGTTAAAAATTAGAGATATTTTCCATGAAGAAGAGCTTGAAAGGTAGCGAACAGGTTGGTGTTAATAAAAATTAAACGAAAGCTAGCTAATTAATTACGTTAGCTTGTCATCATACATATGTATATGGCCATATTAAGGTAGTCGACGATGCAGAGTTGTATTGGGTAACATGTCCCCCAGGGCTTGGCACAGCATATTAGGTTGAAGCAGATCATTAATTTGGAAATCTTCCTCATGAATGGGCTAGATCCCCCAAAATAATTGATGTGGTTCCAAATTACAGCATGCATATCTAGGCCAGGGCTAGTGCAGTACTTTCCCAGGATAGGTTGATGATCTGGGATGGGAATATTAGCTCAAGTATAGTTGCAGTAATGTCCAAATTGAACAATGAGGAGTCGACAGAAGTTAGGTTTATTGTGGATTAGTATAGTATTAAGCTGACTGTTCCACCCCCAATTAATTCTCTAAGCCGCGTAACTCCAATAGCCAGAAAACAAAATGCACACCTCAAAAAACCAAAACCAAACAGAACCTAGCTGCATGCAGTTTTGTATCCAAGTATATATATTCACCATCACACTGTTTCAAAATTATAATAAACACCAAATGTAGTGCACTTGGTATATACTGGTTCGTCTTTTTTAAGTCATTCATTCAGAACATGCATGTTCTGTTTCCTTAATTTGATTGTTCAAAAATGAAAAAAGTATCTGTGGAATTTTTGTCTCTGCTAAGAAGTATTCAGAAACTTTTAGCCTTATCTTTGGATTATTTGTGTACTTTCTAATAGTCCCTTTCTCATTGGTTCCTTGCTCATTTGTAGACATGGATCATCAAAATCCACCGTCTATGTGGCTAGTGTTCGAGCGCAAAATATCTCTCGCGGAGAGATAATTTCACGAAGCAGTCTCTTTTAACAGGTTCAGATAGCTTTAACCGCAGGTACTGGTTTATCCTGTATTATGTGCTTCGTATGCTGACGTGCCACCGTTCTTCAACGGAATATGGACTGTTTACAGCCGTCTGACTTCTTAATAAAGCGATTTAGACAGGGAGAGCACCAACCCTGCCTGAATATGTCCTTTTTGCTTAGTAACCTAGGACTTTGGATATGAGTCTCTAGCAGAGCCTTCGAAATCGATACCTCACACTCCTTTATCAGTGCAAAGCAGAGCAACTTCTCTGGCGGTGTGTTGAGAACACTTGCTTCCTTAGAGTATCCAAACTCTCATTCGACTGGTGACAAGCCCTTCAACTTTTCAGTAGCAAATTGCTTCATTGGGATCGCAACACTCTCACTCGACAGGTGACAAGCACTTCGACATTCTGGTTGCAATGAAGATAGAATCTCGAAGACGAGATGTCTGTCTAGGTGTACTTGCGTATAGCAAATATATGTATTTGATCGGGGACCTCTTCCACAAAGCTCTTACTCTCCTTATATACTCGCTCATCAGCAGTCATTCAATTCTAATAAACTCTCATTGTTCTTGCTCTTAGAATCTCAATATAACTCTGACACCAGCACACGGGTTATTAATCTCGTAGATATTCAATACTATCACAACTCTCTTATCAAAGAAACCTATCTGAGATAAAACAGGAATGATAGACATCCAAGCCGCATGAAATCAGCTAACTAATGAATCACAGTTCTAACTGAACTATATTCCCTGTACTCGGCCGCTCGCCAAGCTCTTTATAATTGGTGGGCCGCTCGCCAAGACTTCAGTCATTCAAGCCCAATATGAAATATTTATTTCAGGCCCAAACATTGCCCCTCAAGTCTTGAACTTGAATTACCTGAACAAGCGAAAAGACTTGAATATTACCTGACTGGCGCGCTGTTAATCCAAACGGTAACATAACACCCAAGTGCCACGTTGCACGACTTCTCCAAAAAGTTGCATCATTCGGCTGACGTAATATAAAAGCACTAGTCTACATCAACAAAATCTCATTCCCCAACGAGACCTCTTCACTTGCCTTGATCCTGCACTCTCAACCTTTTCAGCCAAAAGCTAAGACCCTCCATTCTCGAAGCCGTCCATCTTTTTCGGTCCAGAAAATGCCTCCACGCAATGACATCTCCATTCCTCATGAATCCCAAGACGCCAAGAAATTCTCCAGACATTTCAAGGCTGTCGCCATACGACATAACCCAGAGGCCGTCTGCACCCTTTCTGTAGACCCAATTGAAGGTATTGGCCTTCTTGGTCCTTTCCTGGATGTTCCAATCAATCCAGAGTTATTCAACATCCTTCGCCAACCCATATGTAAATCATCCCTACTAGTCCAAGAAAATCTCAGGGCAGACCCAAAGGAATGGACTAACAAAGACACCTTCTGTCTTATTGGGAGATGGCCGCACCCAAACGTAGAAGACTTCGCTTGGTACCGGCACCGTCGCGAACAAGGTATCAACCGATAGGAAACAATTGGAATCACACAACTCATTGATTTGTGCTTTTCTCTCCCAGTTGGTGGCAACAGAGCACCGTTCGCCACATCCATGTGCTTTTGGGACTACACAGCCAACTGCTTCCGTCTCCCCTGTGGTGATGTGAGCATCACAATGCTTGATTTGTATACCATCTTTGGAGTCCCTGCATTTGCAAACCCCTGCTCGCTCAACCAACACCACGGAACACCAGTCCAAGCCTCCCTCAACCGTCCTTCTTCCTACTCTTCCTGGGTAAAACACTTTGCACAGGAGGAAAAAGACACGGACCAAGGAGGAATAGCCTTTCTGGAATACTGGCTATCAAAGTACATCTTCTGTCCCTCTTTTGCAAAGGTCAACAGATGTTGGATCAACCTTACCGAATGCCTATTCAACGGTGAACAACTGGGCTTGGTTGAATCCGTTCTCACCTACATTTATTATGGCTTGAGGCGAGTCACACTTTCAAAGCTCAACCTTAATCAACCAGGACCGCTCTGGATGGTAGAGCTCTGGTTGCGGATGTACTTCCCCTTCTTCTGCCCATCAGCACCTCCTGCCTTTGAAGATCAGAAGCTGCTGGGTCTATCGTTGGTTTCTACACCAACTAGGACCAGACCATGGTCCTATCTCAACTGCTTCAACCATCTCTGCCTACATAAAGACTTTCCAACCACAGCAGTTGAAGTAGTTCTGAGTCATCGCCATCTTGGCCTCCTCGCGAGTGGATTCATGCCTTCGCCAGAGCAAGATGCTTTTGCGAGGAACTTCTTCATTCAGTGTAACACTTGCAAGGACCTGCCAGTCCCAGACTCAGCGAGCCCTGGGTATGAGCTTTATGCCCCAAACCTATTCTCCAAACAGTTTGGGCTCTCCCAAGATGCTCCCATGCCCCTCGCCTGTTCCGTGAACAAATATACCCTCTGGCGAGGAACGGGACACCTTCTTGCAGCAGAAGTGCAAAATGAACACTTTGGCTTTCCAACAATAATGCTCCCTATTATAACAAAGCCACTAGTGATTTCTCAGTTGGTCACCGAGTCGTACCACGTATGGCGCTCCCAGCTTTGGGAAGAAGTACGACACAAGGGACCGCTTGCATGCTTTGCCTCTATCTTCTATGATTTTGGCAAAAGATTTTCCAATGAAGAAGACTTGGCTATCATCAGCAAGACTTATAGAAACATAAGCGCAACACCTTGGCCACAGGTATGCTTCTTAATTAAAAACTCCACGTGTATTAGCAATTCTTGATATTGCAATTGATCAACCTTCCTTCTTAACACAGCACGCCCCTGAACCAGATGTGACTGTGGCCTTACAATCCTTTATGAAGAAAATGTCCAACCTTTCTGGGCACTCCGTAAGTACTTGCATTCATTTACCCAAAACAAAATCTAATCTCGTCACTAAACTGTAACTAACCCAACTTCTTTGACAGTCTCAGAAACGCAGGAAGATCCACCTGAAGCCCAAAGAGCCTTCAAGTGGAGCTTGGTTAGCTACAGAGATCACAAGCAGAGACAAACAAGTAAAGCTTCAAGCTCAAGTCTTCCATGCTTCATTTGATCAGAGGAGTGACAAAGCCTCTGGGGCAAGTGCATGTTCAGCACTGGTCTTCACTATTGCACATTGGTTATGTGCAAATCCAAACAGCCTGTCCACGCTCTCCCAATTTGATGACCTCTTGATTCAAGGTTCCAGGGAGTGGCAAGAACTATGCAAGGATGAGGCCCTTGCAAACACTTACCCATATCAACATTTTGATCTAGAAGTAATTTCGAAGGCTTGCATCAGACCACTGAAGTTCTCATATGATGACTCCTTCATTGGGTATTTCAACCCAGAGAGGTTTACTGCCCTGAACGGCCTCCCATCTTTTGATATGTCATGGGAGAAAATCAAGAAGAGCCACAAGCCTCAGGTATACATAGTGAGTTGGAATGACCATTTCTTCGTACTCAAAGTTGAAGACGAAGCCTATTATATAATAGACTCACTGGGAGAAAGGCTCTCTGAAGGCTGCTGTAAGGCCTACATTCTGAAGTTCGATGATTCCAGCATCATATATGGAAGTGAAGATCATGATACGGGTCATGAAGTCATCAACAGTGGTAAAGAATGCTGCAGAGACTTCATAAACCAATTTCTGGCTGGAATCCTTCGAGAAAAACTTGAGGAAGAAGAGAAGACAAAGCCTGTTGATATTGTCGTTTTATTTCGTCATTTGCAGATTGAATTTCAATCTTGCTTCATTCCTTCCTCATCTGGCGAAGGCACGAGTACTCGAGATGAGCAAGCCATCTTAGAGCCAGAGCAACAAACTCCCTCCTCGCCAGAACACTCAGTTGCCCAACCACAGCTGTTGGTTGAGGTTAATCCAGAGCATAAGGGTCCAACCTCCTCCTCGCCAGAGCTTCAAGTTTAAGCAACTGAGGAAACATAGTTATTGCCTCCCAAACAAGTAAGAATTTCTTTACTTACTTCATCCTGGATTATTAATTCTGATTGATCCTGACAACTTGTATTTATTATTATTTTTTAGTCCAAAAACGTTCATGTGGACACAGACACTCATGGGATAATTCCCACGAGTCCAAAGGAACAACCAATTTTGTCAGGCCAAACAACTGAAATGGCCGCCAAGGGTCAGTCTATTAGTTATCCAGACGTCAATGATGAAGATCTTAAATCTATAATTGAGGAAGTCACTACACCATCTTCATCACAAGGAGCTCCATCTCAGCCACTCAGACCACAAGAAGCAACAATATAGTTGTAAGAGCTTGTAAGAAAACTGGGTACACTGAGCTCTCATTCTGACACTAATGTCACTCTTCAAGACATCTTTTTTGGGGAACTGGATTCTCCTCACGACATCAAAGCCGTCTGCAAATAAGTCAAGAACATGAAGGCTACTGCCCCAGCAGACCTTATTCATTGCTTGAACGACCTAGAAGAGAACCTTACTCAACTCTTGGGCCAAAGTGAAGCTTACCAATGTCTAGAACTCGAGGCCGAGCGTAAAAAAGAAGTAACAGAGACATTGGGGTGCCAAACTCGAAGAGAGAAGAAGCGAATCCAGGCGATTCTGAAGGACACATCTACTCAGCAAGAAGCCTTAAAAACCAAAAAGGCTAGAAGGGAAAAACTCAAAGCTAAACTTGCCACCCTTGATGCTGAAATAGATGTCCTGCAAGCTGAAGCTCTCAAATATAATGTAGGCCAGATCATGATAGAAGGCGAGAGCCAAGCTCAACTTATGCAGGAGGCACGAGAAGAAGCAAAAAATGCTCGCCAAGTGGTCCATCAGGCCTGGGTGACCCTGGAAGTCACCAAAGCAGCAGTGAGGAAATTTTCCCTCTTGATGTAAATTTTTTGGGCCTCAGAATTCAAGCCCTATTTTGTTTCAAAATTCTTTAAGTATTCATTTATTCAATCCAATTTTTAGAAACAAAGTGTGAATTGGGACCAACAACCAGAATGGGCCTCAGATTTAAGCCTGGTCAAAACTTGTTCAAACGAGACTAGCTTCACTTATAAGTTACAGCCGTTCGCTCAATCTGATTGTTCAACATTAAATGGAATTCAATTCCATGCTTAGAATCCGTATCACGTCAAACAATCAAATCCTTGAAATACGTTTTACCTGCCCCAAAAATCTTTCATTTATCACGCTATCTTCGTGGGTAGATAAACCGTATCGTGGTACAATTCTAGCTAGACGCGTGTCCTCTATTTTCGGGTGTAATTACTCTCGCGAAGCCTTACCGTTGTGACTCTTTTCTATAAAAGGTTTCCTTTTCCTTGTCTTTTGAAGCAACTTCTTTGCGAGAATGAGCCCCCAACTTATCTATTTTCTCTGGACTTCCTACCTAAAGAAACCTCCAGATAAAATCTTCCATGTCGTGTCCCTTAGATAGCAATATCCACGTCCAAACCTGGACTAGATAGCAATATCTACGTCCAGGCGTTGCCTTGGCTATCCCAACTTGTGTCAGTAGAAGAAGGGAAAGCCACAATCCCGAGGTTGAAAACTCTTCTTCCTCCTCCAGTGCATGCGATCTGTTTCTATAACATGGAGGTTGCAGGCCCAACAAATATGGCTTGCAAATATGAGGGAAGATGAGAGCCTCATCCCGGGGAAAAAGGCAACAAACGCCAAGTCTAGTGTAAAGGGTCTTTTGATCTGATGTACTAGCTTCCTTGGCATTTCAAATCCTCTCCATCTCATCGATGAGGTCGATCTCTCTTTTTAACGTGTACATATTTGATATATCGACCCCAGGGGATGGCTATCAACTATGAGGATCTGTGAAAAACAAACTGTATTTATCTTTCTGTTCTGTTGCTGATTTGTAGTTTGTTTCTCATGTGGTATCAGAGCTTGAGGCAGCAAAGCCTTTGTATTCTTCTATTAGATGAATGTAATGTTTTGTTTGAAGCATAGAGTTCCTTATGTAAATTTATACTGATAAACTCAGATGTAGTTCGTATATAACTTTGGCCACAGTAATTGGCTAACATGAACTCTTTTGACTTAGAAGAAATACAAAAATGTTTTAAAATTTTGGCCTCAAATAAAGGCTCTAACTAAAGATTTAACCTCAAGTATAGGCTACTGTGATGTACATAATCCATGTAGATTGCCCCTGCAGTTTACTCATGCGAGTGGAATTTTAGCATGAATAAACTGGATTAAGCCACAGTTGGAGGATCATCATACTCCCAGATTGGTTGTATGAACCTCTTAAAGAAACGACCATTTATAGGATTAGCGTGTATTGTATCATCTCGATCTCATAAACGAACTGCTCCTTTACCCAAAAGTCGATCGACAATGTATGGTCCTTCCCATTTTTCTGACCATTTTCCTCGTCCTTCAATCTTCTCCCCAACATGTAAAATGACTCGCCAGACGAGTTCTCCTTCTGCAAAACTCATGCCCCTGGTACATCGGTCATATGCACGAGCCACCTTTCGTTTTTCAGCACATAGACTATCATAAGCTTATATTATTTTCTCATCCAAGTCTTCATGCTCTTGCCACATCGCTTGTACATAATCTTCACCGATCAGGTTATGTTGTTTCATCACCCGCAAAGACTGGACGTTGATCTCCAAAGGCAAGACTGCATCATGGCAGAACATTAATGCATAAGGAGTTGTACATGTGGGTGTCCTCTTACTTGTTCTATAAGCCCACAAGGTGTGAAATAATTCTTCATGCCACAGTCTGACATTGCCCGCAAGCATTCGTTTAAGGATATGGATAATGATTTTATTGCTTGCTTAAGCTTGACCATTGGATTGGGCATAGTATGGAGAAGAGTGTAAAAAATGGATTCCAATATCCTTCATAAGCTCATCTACTTCTCCAGACATGAATGCTGCCCCACGGTCTGAAACAAAATTCTCAGGAATGCCAAACCGACAAATGATATCTTCAAATAAGAATTGGCAGATGGCATTTGCTGATGATACCTTGAGAGGTCGAGCTTCGACCCATTTTGTGAAGAAATTGGTAGCCACTATGATGAATTTGTGCCCTTCAGATGAATGAGGATGAATCATTCCAATTAAGTCCAAAGCCCATCCTCAAGCTGGCCAATGCTTGATTATAGGCTGTAACGGTATTCTGGGCATATGGTTGATTGGACCATGTTTCTGGCATTCTTCACAACTTTTGGCGAACGTGATGCAATCTCTGAGCATTCCTGGCCAATAAAGGCCATATCTTCTGAGTAACCATCTCATCTTGGGGCCAGCCTGATGTGCCCCTGCTATCCCAAGATGAACCTCCCTCATTAATCGCTTAGCCTCACTGTTCGAAGACACACCGTAAAAGGATGCCTTCCTCTCCTCTTCTATATATCTCGTCGTCCTTGAGTACATAATTAGGAGCTAAAAAAAGAATCCGCTTTTCTACTGGATTATTAGGATTATGAAGGTAAGAGATAATCTCTTGTTTCCAATCCACATCAATGTGATCAAGTGTAGCAACGTACCACTCATTTTTATCTTCTTGGCGAGTAAAGAAAGATGGAAGGGTTCTTCTTTCAACCTTTAATATCCGTTCGCGGACTCCATCTTGCAAGCTCACCCCTGTTGCTAGTTGAGCCAACTCTTTTGCTGCATAATTCCTCTCGCGAGGAACATGACTCAACTCCACATCTGTAAACAACTTGAGCAAATCACAGGCTCGTTTAGCATATGGTTCTAGGACTAGGCCAACCTTATACTTTGTTTCAAGTTGTCTGATCACTAGCTGGGAATCTCCAAAGACATGCACATCATTGATCTCCATATCTAGTAAAAGTTCTAATCCGATGATTAAAGCTTCATATTCTGCTTGATTATTTGTGCATCTGAAGTCCAACCTGAAAGAATAAGAAAAAGTTTGGCCGCGTGGAGAAACTAATGTAACTCCTGCCCCAGTCATTGTACTCGTACTTGACCCATCAAAGTATAAACACCACGAGGCCAAATCAATACGAGCAAGGTCCAGTTCTGGCCCCTCACTAACATCCTCCATTGGATGATGAGCCAGAAAATCAGCCACTGCTTGGCCTTTAACCGCATTCTGAGGAACGTACTGCAAGGAAAACTCTGACAAAGCCAGAATCCACTTCCCAATGCGTCCCCGGAGAATGGGTATGGACAACATATACTTCACCAAATCAATTTGTGCTATGACACACGTGGTGAAGGAGAGCATGTAGTGCCTCAATTTACATCCTGAAAAATACAAGGCTAGGCACATTCTTTCCATTGGAGAGTATCTCGTTTCACAATCATTCAGGGTACGACTCAGATAAAAAATAGCACGTTCAGTTCCTGATGTGTCGTCTTAAGCTATTAAACTTCTAATAGAAAGGTCAATAGCTGAGATATACAGCTTAAGAGGGACCCCTGGCCCTGGAGGAAACAAGACTGGCGGGTTCGTTAGATATGCTTTGATGGTATCAAATGCCTCTTGATGGACAGGCTCTCATACAAAGTCTTTCTGATTTTGAAGCTTGAGCAAAGTTGAGAATGGTTGTGTTTTCCTAGCAGCATTGGCAATAAACCTTCATAGGAAATTGATTTTTCCCAATAAACGTTGTAGCTCCTTCTTATTCTTTGGTGGGATTGCACTAAGAACTGCTTGTTTCTTGTCGTTCGGTATCTCAATCCCACACTGATGAACCAAAAAATCCAGGAAGTCTCCTGCCTGGACTCCAAATACACATTTGGCTCATTGGCTGGATTCATCTTTAGTTGATGTTGCCTCATTCTAAGAAACACTTGCCGTAAGTCTTCAAAATGGTCATTCCTGCATTTCGTTTTAACCACCACATCATCGATATAGACTTTCATAGTCTTGCCAATAAGATCATGGAAGATCAAGTTCATTGCGCGTTGGTAAGTTGCCCCTGCATTCTTGAGTCCAAATTGCGGTAGTCAAATACGCCTGCAAATCCTGGACACCGAAACGCAGTTTTATGTCGATCTGATTCAGCCACCAGAATTTGATGATAGCCAGCAGTTCCATCCATGAATGTTAACATCTCATGGCGAGCCACTGAATCCACCAACAAATCCGCTACTGGCATTGGGTATGCATCCTTTGGGGTTGCATTGTTCAAGTCTCTGTAGTCAACACACACCCGCATTTTTCCATTCTTTTTCATGACTGGGACTACGTTGGATAGCCACTCATTATATTTGGCTACTCGCATGATCCCTGACTTGAGCATTTTCTCGACCTCTTCCTTTACTAGAATTGCAGTTTCTGTATTCATCCAATGCATCTCTTGTTTCACGGGCTTCTTTCCCTCTATGATGGGTAAGTTGTGACAGACCAACTCTGGTGACAGTCCTGGAATGTCGTCGTACTTTTCTGCAAAACAATCAGCGTATTCGTGTAGCAATTCAATGAGCTTGAGTCGTTCTTCAGGCTCTAGGAATGTACTAATAGCCACAGAGATTGGCTCTTCAGTTGTCCCAAGATTGATGTGTTCAATGAGATCTTTGACTTTAGGAGGTAAATCATCCAAGGCTGCTAGAGCTAATTTAATCTCTTCCTCCTCTTCAAAGTCATGCAAAACATCTTCATCCACATATTCCAATGCTGCAACCATTGGAACCTTCTCGAAGGCTTGACTCTCCAACATAAAATTGTGAAAGCGTTCGTGTAAAGAGTAACAGGCCTCGGTCTCTATGCTTGATAGAGACCCGATCATTGAGAATGTTTGGATGGTAGCTCAATGGTGCAGGGTCTTCCACTATATTGATTGATTTGAATGACACCCCACTGAGCTAGTTCAGAGGCCGTAACACCAACTGGGTGGCCTCTGCTATCGACGCCACATACCTCCAATGGCCTAAGGTCACTGTGGTAATAACTAGCTTCTAATGAGTTAGCAGAAATTGAATATGGACGAGGATCAGCATCAATAATTTTTGCTTCACCAGATTCCATATTCCAGAGTAACATCTGCTGATGAAGGGATGAGGGTACACAATAGCTCTTGTGGATCCAGTCACGCCCCATAATTGCACTATATGGAGTTGTACATTCTGCTACAAAGAATGTATAAGTACCAGTGGCTAGACCAATGTGTACTTGCAAAAAGACAATGCCCAAGGTTTTGAAAATGCTACCCTGAAAGTTTCTAACATTTAGTGAGGTCTCTTGGATAGCAGTCTTGGGGACGCCTAATAAGGCCATTGCTTTGACTGTGATGATGTTTATTGCTGCCCCTGAGTCCACTAAGAGTTTATTTAGTTGGATTCCTTGGACTTTGCCTGTAACATACAACGGCCGCATGTGCATAGCCATGTCTACCGTAGGCTTGGCGAACATTATCTGTTCCTTTGTTGATGATGAATCAGTCTCTGGTGTCTTGGTGGGTGCTAAGTCGTCTTTCGGCTTTTGTTCTTCTTCTGGCACCACCAAGTTGTATACGCTATCGCTTATGATTGACTCATCGATTATTGCCGGTAAAGGTAAAGCATATTTGGAGGATAAGATATACACCATGTTAACAGTGATATCCTCCTCCTCAATGTATTCCTCAGTTTCTTCTTCTTCATCCTCACTGTAATCCAACAACTGTTCATCGTCTTCACAGTTGGCACCCTCAGCCTGTTGTACCTCAGAGTTCAAAGTTGTAATGAGTTCGAGAGAAGCCATATGTTGCAATTTATCCTCAGGCATAGGATCAATGGTTGCTGGCATGAGTAGTGCTGGATCATGCTCCTTTGAAAGGGAAACAGGTTGTTGGACCTTCTTTTGTTCTTCCACGACTAAAGGTCTCGGTTTCCATTGTAAGACCTTGGACTCGCTTGGAGTATTTTGCCTTTGAAAGCTTTTCCCTTCCTTAGGAGGTGTGTGTAGCCCTATTGTTTTCCTCGTGTTATCTTCAAAAGTGAGACGTCTTCTCACTGGTTTTTGTTGTGTAGCTTTATGACGATCCTCAGGGGTAGGTTCAAGTTGTTTCCCTGTAGAGCCTAACCCTAGATTACGGTAAAAGACACCTGGTCTTTGTGTTCTTACTTTGGGCTCGCGAGACTTTTTCCCAAAAACCACTAATGGGTTTGCTGCAAGGGCATTCATCCGCCTTTGTAGCGTTTCTGGAGAACATACCAGTTCTTCTTCTTTTGTATCCACTTTTTCCTTACCTTTGTTTGGTTTTGTCGTTTGCCTGTTCTGTGGACTCTCACCAGTAGTTGGATGACGGTTGGGTTGTTTCCTTTTGTTGGATTTATCTTGTGTCAGTTCTAACATCCCAATGGCCATCGCTAAGTCAGTCCCCAAGCTTGACAAGGGCTCTTGATCTATCATTATTTCTCCCTCGTTAATCCACTGTTGTATCCTGAACTTCAGATCTTGACAAGCACATGTGGAATGGCGACCCCACCGGTTGTGGTATCGACAGTGAAAAAGACCCATGACCCCCTCAGGATGTGGGTCCGGAGCTTCCCAATTGTCAGGAACCACTGTTATTCCTGCTTGGACTAGCTCATCAAATATTTCCTCTCGCCTAGACGCATTGTAAGTAATCTCAATCCGCTTAGGCTGGACAAACGCAATATTGCGTCTAGACCTCCGTCTTGACCTCTTCCTTTTATATGTTGGTTCAGTTTGATTGTACTGAAAAGAAGCGTTGATGGCAGGAAAAGTTGTGTCGGGAGAAGGTGATGCCCTATGAGGATACTGTGGATGCCATTCTACCTCTCCCTTGTGGTTGATTTCAATCACGTCCCAGTTGATCAACCCTTGGATTTTATCTCTTAAGGTCGAACACCTTGTTGTTCGATGACCAAAGTGATTGTGAAATCTGCAGAAGTGCTGGGCTGGACCTTTATACCGTAATTGTTTGAGTTCATTAACCGGGTAATAGAAAATCAAACCCATGTCTCTTAGCCTAACAAGGATCTCTTCCATCATGTCACAATTGAAAGAATAGGCTACAAAGACAGATCGATTCCAATCCTCCACACCTCCAATGCGACTATCGGGTGATGACCACTCGACATCAATCATATTTACCTGAGGCTGTGGGAAAGGCTCAGAATCCACTAATGCTGCTGTCTTGGACTTCCCTTCCAGCTCTAGTCTTCCTTCGTTGATCCATCTCTGGATCTGATCTTTAAGCTTGATGCAATCTTTTGTAGTGTGGTTCCATGCTCCATGGAACTTGCAATATTTTTTACCTTTGAACTGCTCAACTGTGGGAAGCGGTCCAAAATCTGTTTTGACAGCACGCATACTGTACAACTCGTCTAAGATCTCATGAGCCATATTTGCATCATCAGTGTATGTCTCAAACTCTGGCTTAGTTAAATCCACTGTCGAAAGTTTGATTGGACCCTTATTCTTCTGAAGCTTGCGGGGCTTTAATACTTTGCTCGTTGTTAAATCCACAGCACCCACCTGCTCGCTATCAGAGTCCGACTCTTGGTCGTCTATACCTTCAATATAAGCCACTGTTTTTGGCTTTAGTCTATCGTAAGACTTAGTATTTTACGTTCCCTTGGACGCATTCCTTCTGTTGTCTCTTTCTTGCATGGTACTGTAAGCTTTTGTTACAACTGTGATGAGCTCGTTCAAGGAGAAGTACTTGCTATTTAGGAATAGTTGATGGTATGTATCCTCCAAACCATTCTTGGCCATCTCAACCACCTCTTCTTTACCAAGCGGGGTTTTACATAGATTAAATTCTGACCAAAAATGGTGCAAGAAGGTGACTGGACTTTCTGTCGCCGATTGGCTCAAGGAAGCCAGCTTTTCAACACTGGTTTCAGGTCTCGCCGTTCCAAAGTGATCTATGAATAAAGCCTCCATATCCTTCCACTCACTAATCGAGCTCTTTTCTATTCCCGTATATCATACGAGGGCTGATCCTGACAACGACGATCCGAAGACTCTTAGTTTGAGTCCCTCATTATCGGCATACTGCCCTAATTGGAGCGTAAAATATGTCAAGTGTGTTGCCGCATTAGAATCGTCGTCTCCAGAGAAATTTTGGAAGGTCTGATGTCGGTAAAACTTTGGCCATTGCCATGCATTAGGATCGTCCTTCTGCATGGGAGGAAACGGTGTTTCTTATGTATCATACATCTTAGCTACGTGTATGTCGCAATCGTTTAGGAACCTATTTAACCGTTGCTCCCAAGCAGGAGGGAAAGACTCTGCTTGTCTAGTCTTCCTTGTCAAGTCGGATACGGATTTGGTTAGAGACGCTACATCCCTGTCTGTCCTTTGAGACAATGTCGCTGCATGTCGGCGGTATTCATCCAAACTTGATCCCAAGTGTTGGAGGATATCCATCCGTAGTTTATCTTGACCTTCCACGAAGTTCATTACCTGGGCTCCCATGGCCTCTCTCTCCTCTCGATATCTGTTAAAATCTACCCATATTGATTGAATCCCGGCTACCGCCGTATTTATTAAGTCACTCTGGGTAGTGAGAAGAGCCGCCTGCTGTTCGATCCTTTCGTCGAGCACCGCGTAGTAACTAGCCTGGTGGCTATCACGCCTAGATGCGTAAGCTAGGTACTCTGGGAACGTAAGTTCTGCTATCTCTGCTTCACTTAAGGATTTGAACGTCATGATTTTGAAGTCTTTAGCGAAGATAATTTCAACCGCTTGAATACTCAATGAACGACACCGAGTAGATGTATGTTCACGGTAAGCCGGTTGTGGATGTTTGCGACATTGAGGGTAAATCCTTTGATAAGGATCCCCAATTGTCACTTAGAGACGCAAAGAGATGTTGTCCCACTGGGTGTGCCAAAATGTTCGAGCGCAAAATATCTCGCGGAGTAGTCTCTATTAACAGGTTCAGATAGCTTTAACCGCAGGTACCGGTTTATCCTGTATTATGTGCTTCGTATGCTGGCGTGCCACCGTTCTTCAATGGAATATGGACTGTTTACAGCCGTCTGACTTCTTAATAAAGCGATTTAGACAGGGAGAGCACCAACCCTGCCTGAATAGGTCCTTTTTGCCTAGTAACCTAGGACTTTGGATATGTGTCTCTAGTAGAGCCTTTGAAATCGATACCTCACACTCCCTTATCAGTGCAAAACATAGCAACTTCTCTGACGGTGTGTTGAGAACACTTGCTTCCTTAGAGTATCCAAACTCTCACTCGACAGGTGACAAGCCCTTCAACTTTCCAGTAGCAAATTGCTTCCTTGGGATCGCAACACTCTCACTCGACAGGTGACAAGCACTTCGACCTTCTGGTTGCAATAAAGATAGAATCTCGAAGACGAGATGTCTATCTAGGTGTACTTGCGTATAGCAAATGTATGTATTTGATCGGGGACCTCTTCCACAAAGCTCTTACTCTCCTTATATACTCGCTCATCAGCAGTCATTCAATTCTAATAAACTCCCTTTGTTCTTGCTCTTAGAATCCCAATATAACTCTAACATCAGCACACGGGTTATTAATCTCGTAGATATTCAATACTATCACAACTCTCTTATCAAAGAAACCTATCTGAGATAAAACAGGAATGATAGACATCCAAGCCGCATGGAATCAGCTAACTAATGAATCACAGTTCTAACTGAACTCTATTCCCTGTACTCGCCGCTCGCCAAGCTCTTTATAATTCGTGGGCCGCTCGCCAAGACTTCAGCCAATTTTGGGCCGCTCGCCAAGACTTCAGCCATTCAAGTCCAATATGAAATATTTATTTCAGGCCTAAACAGCTAGCTTGTGTATTTTTGTGGTTCTTTTGTTATATCTATGTGTCTTGTGATGAGACTTGTTCCTTGAGGTTTCTTGAAAAGATTGAAACTTTCACCTAAAGAGTCTCATAATTGTGAAAATGCATTTTCATGGAGTTCCTCATATATTAAGTCTTGTTCTGATCTGAAATTACTTTAGCATATGTCTACAAATGCTCTCAATTCAAACGTGAATCAAATTAATTAACCAGAACAATAAGGGATTAAATATTTCTGCTCCCCTCATATACTCAAGGTTCTTTATTAGATTTCTCGTACATTTGCCATAGCAAGCCCAACTTGATGAGTAGTACTAGTTAGCAAGGTCCAATTCTCCATCCTCTTTTATTCCTACTCTGTTGGAGACTGAATCTGTAAGCTAATGATGAAATTATATACTAACTATCAGTGGCGGAGTTATCTTAAAGCTTATCGGGATTTAAGTTCAGTGAGAATTTAAGGGTTAAAAAAAAATTACTACTACTCTTACTACTTAAGTAAAAAAGTATATATAATTACTATACAACCCAATATCAATATTTTGTGCAAAGTGTTAGCCCATAATAAAGAATAAGTCCAAACCTTATTTGCTTATGTTTGACGAAAAAACCAACACTCAGTAGCCATTTTAGTTAACCTTCGCAGTTTAGCCAAATTTTTTGCATAAGTAATCTATTATGTAATTTTCTATTAAAAAAATTAATTCGATAGAAAGAAAAATATATTTCAAGTAAGAATTTTTCTTCTCCCATTCTTTCTCACCTCAGCTTTTTACGACACAATTTGATTTACTCAACAATGCCTTCCCGAAGCTACAACATCATTTGTTCTTTATCAACAAAACTGCATGAGTTTTTTGCAAATTCAATAATAATATGTTTGTCTAAACTATTTTTTTTGTTTTGATATTGTTTCGGTGTTGTTCTACTTCTTTCGAGCCTTTTCAAGTTCAAATTAGTGAGTTCATACCGTTTTGTAAGATTTAGATGTAACATATAGTTACAAACTAGAATATGGTTATTATTGAGAAGTAATAAAATTTACGAAAAAAAAATTATGCGCTGCATAGTACAACTCTACAGCACTTTGGTTACAATTAGTCCTAGTGAGAATTAAAATTAATCTTGACTCCGTCGCTACCAGCTACCATACAAAAAATCATTTTGCAAACAGTATTTGTACTTTAGTCCCACATGTCAAGTTTCGTTGCTCCTTGCCAATGCTGTCAGAATGTCTAACGCAGGCATACAGCAAACAAGTGAAGTTTATGAAAGAAGTTAGAAGCTCCACTAAACACAGGAACTAGTCCATACCCTCAAACTTTTCTGCAGATATGATTGCAGACAGATTATAGTCTTGTGACCATCGCAGTGTAGGGCCGATTAGCTATATGATGCAGCTAGTCTTATAATCATCAACGCAGATGTGAGATTTCGATTAAGAAATTGTCAAATTCTAGTTCTTGAAGTTTGCAGAATGTAGACGTACACGGTATGGTGCTTGTTATTGAGTTATCAAAGAGCAGCTCTCATCTTTCAAATAACTAGTCCAGGGCCATTCTTCACTACTTGTGCAGAACAATTTCTGGAGCATAAAAAGACTGTAACACACTTGTGCATAATTTCAGAAAGTAAGTGACTAAGGATGATAGCTTAACTATTGAGCTACTGAATCTGAAGATAAGATTATATATAGTCCACTAAATCTGTAAAAATGGTTCTTACCTTGCAAAAGGTTCTTTGTACTATTTTTACATAAAATTGTGAACAGTAAATTAAATCTGTAAAACTCTGGCTAAGCAGGAGGGTTGAACTCTTGCAAAGGGTTCTTTGTATTGTTTTTCATTTTTAGCTAGTTGAAATTTGAAAGTCTAGTAATTTTGTAAAAGATTAAACTCACCTGTGGTATCCAGATTTTTTGTGTTATATTTAAAAGATCGTATTCCGAACTTTAAAACCTATCAAAATGATACCCAAATTTTAAAATTGTATTACCAAGGTATCTGAAACGAGATTTTTCGGTCATTAAGTCGTCTTGTTCGAAAATGATGACGTGACAATTTTTTTTTAGAAAAATAAAGGTAAATATAATATTAATGCCCCTTTTTTCATATTTTTTGGTATTCTCTCTCTCTCTCGCGTTCAGAGCCCCTCCACCATCTCCCATGCCAACATCGCCGACATCCGAAACAGCACTAATCTCGAATCCGAATTCCATTGCCATCCACCTGCTAGACCCGACCCGCCAAACCTGACACATGCCTCTCGCGCCTTCACTCTCTCTCACTACTCCTCTCGTAGTAACAACAACCTAACCCAAATGCCTCTCGCAACCCATACCCGTTCTTCGCCTACCAGAGTGACCTCAGACCCGAAATTGGGGTGGCGGAGCAGATCTAGTGCAAGGCGAGATCTGCAGGTGGCGGATCTCAAATAGCGAGCTTGGGTCGATCTTAACGACTCCGAGTCTTCGACGACAGCGCGCAGAGGCGCGACTTAGAGAAGTGTGGAGGCGAGGAGGTCAGTGCAAACGAGTGGATGACAGCGGGGATCAGTGGATAGAGCTCGAGGCTGCCATAGACGACGGCAGAGGTGGAACGCCGCTAGTTTGCTACTGTGTCCTAAGTAATCCCAAGAAATTGCAAGAGTGCCTAGATCAGAAATCCGATTTTAGGGTTTTCTCCCCCAAATTGATTTTCGATTTCTCCCCTTTTCCATCTTCCTCTCCATGTAAAGGCGATGACGGTAAATTGACAAATTAGTGTGCGTGAGACTTGAGGCGCCTTCACCCCAACTTGCTCCCAAAAGCACGTTCCCAGCTTCGTCAAGAAGTCCCAAGTCCAAGAGAAAGAGAGAGAGAAAAAAAAGAAAAAAAAAATTAAAATAACTGTATTAAGGTATTTTTACTTTCAATTTCAAAATTTTAGTTACCACGTCATCATTTTCGACGGAACAAAATGACTTAGTGGTGGAAAAATATTTTAAGTACCACGGTAATACGATTTTAAAGTTTGGGTATCATTCTGATATATTTTAAAGTTTGAGACCATTTAAAATATAACACCAAGAATCTGAATAAGACGGGTGAACTTAATTTATCTGTAAAACTCACATAACTTATGGGGGTCCCACTGATTGCTTGAAGCGTGAGTTGCTTTATGAACTTAGGAAAATGCCACATTAGATATCGTAAGCCTATGTAGCTTTGATAGAAAAAGCCCTTTTTATCATTGGCCCAAAATTCCTTATCTGGGCCACTCAATTCTCATCACAAGTTTTTTTGATCCCATGAACACAAACTCACCAGACTTTCGAGTTTCAACAATCAACATTGTGGTAGTGTCAGTTTTGAGTGGCTCAGGTGGCAAAGATGGTAGTGGAAACGGCCATCAGAGCTTCAGTCACCCAAAGACCTCATCTTTCTACTTCATCTTCTTCTGCCCCACCAACATCATCTTCCACACCTAAACTTTCTCTCAAACCCCAATTCAAACCCATCTCTGTATCACTCTCAACCTCAACTACAATTTCTCTTTTGGCCCTCTTCACCTCTCCCTTTGAAGCCAAGGCCTATAGCCTCTCCAAGGATCAAATAGTCTCTTCCCTAACTGAAGTAAGTACATGCCTACATGTAACATTCTAGCTTAACATGCCATACCCATTTTGTTAAGTTCTCTTTTGTTTTGTTGAATTGACAGGTGGAGCATACAATTGATCAAGTTCAGCAAGTGGGTTCCAGTGTCTTTGATACCACAGCGCGTTTTCTTGAAGCCTTTTTAAATGCAGTGAAGCCTGGTGTAGATGTGGCATTGCCAATTGTTAAGCAAGCTGGAGAACAAGCCCTGAAACTTACTTCTCCAGCAATATCTGAGGTTTCAAAGAAAGCCCAAGAAGCAATTCAAAGCTCCGAGTTTGACACTTAGCTTGTTTACAGTGCAACAAAGGTATCTACTTTTTGCTCAAATTTCTACTTAGTTAGTTGTACAATGTAGATTAGTTAAGCAATCCATGGCTGCAATATTTTTCACAGTTTTGAAGTTACTGAAGCTTAGCGTACCTCAATTGCCTTGGCATGTTATGCAATCTTGTGGTATTAGGCTTATTATGCAATGCACTAGACGATAGTAGTGGAAACTTCAAACACTTCCATATGCTTTTTTGTGTGGAAAGTGAGGTTGTAAATCCATGATGTGCTTTCCATTTGATAGCTATTAGGTACTAATGTAATTTACAGTTGGAAACCTTCTTTTCTCCAATTGTTGATTGAGTGAAATATTTTGGTCCCAGACGATAAGTGATGCTACAGGGCAGACCACCAAAGTAATTCAAGAAGCCAAGCCCATTGCTTCATCAACTGTCGAGACCATCTCGTCCGCGGATCCAATTGTTATTGCTGGAACTGCTGGAGCATTGTTCCTGACATACTTCCTTCTTCCTCCAATTTGGTCTGCCATCTCTTTCAACCTCCGCGGATACAAAGGTAAACAAACTTATCATGACAAGAATATTACTTCATGTCTTACAATACTAATGCATCAATTCATGTACTTGATCTTTGGAAGACATAAACCAGGTCAAAGATTGCCCACTTTGGTTTTGGCTTACAATCATAGCTTATTTCATCCATGTTCTGAAGTGTCCCGTATAACATGCTAATGTGTTATGGAACTTGGTACTACTCTAGGTGCACTTACTCCTGCTCAAACCCTTGATCTCATTTCCACAAAGAACTACCTTCTGATTGATATTCGATCAGAGAAGGACAAGGACAAGGCTGGCATTCCGCGCCTTCCATCTAGTGCCAAAAGCAAATTGATTTCTATTCCGTGAGTTGCATTTGCCTCCTCAAATCCTTTTGTAAAATTTTAGTGGCTTTTGTCTGTATGATGACACTGATGAAGTTCTATTGCCTCCCTTAACTCTACAGCCTGGAAGAACTACCTAGCAAACTGAAACGCCTAGTAAGAAATGTGAAGAAAGTAGAGGCCGAGATAGCAGCACTGAAAATCGCTTATCTCAAGAGAGTTAACAAGGGCACAAACATTGTCATCTTGGACTCGTGAGTTCTCTCTCTCTCTGATCACATTTACCATATTACGTAGCCAAATGTCCTTGATCAACCTATTTCTCACTGCTCTTATAATAGGTACTCTGATTCGAGTAAAATAGTTGTGAAAGCACTAACTAATCTAGGCTTCAAGGACACCTACATTGTCGTCGATGGCTTCTCCGGTAGCAAGGGGTGGTTACAGAGCCGTTTAGGCACAGATGCATACAATTTCTCGTTTGCGGAGGTCATTTCACCATCAAGAATCATCCCAGCTCGTTTTGGTACTACAAGCACAGCATCACAATCTAGTCGAAAGCTCATTTCTGATTAGATTCAATTCCAAGTAGTATCTACTCAACAAAGTTATAAAGCGAAATTTGTTACTATTATATTTTTGGTCTCCTATTTTTAGTCATACTAGGCGGACTAACAGTGACCAAAACGACACATGCGAAATTTCATAACAAAACGACACACACTATCTGCAATCCAGACTATCTGCTTCGGCAGAGTTAAACTATCTGATGTGTTGTCATGATAAACTTTCTGCAATCCAGACTGTCATGTCGATTTGCGGCCCTAGAGTGTAGATGATAATCTCATTTGCGGCCCCATCTGGGGTTGACTTAGGCTGCCTGTGCACCTAAGTGAGACGTCCTGTCATTTTAGTATACGTGTCATCAACTGACTGGTAATTATTTATCAATTTGGATTATTCTCCCTTGTGTGTTTTACTTGTTTTTTTTTTTTTGAGGTAAAACGATAAAACATGAAGTTGGTAAATTATAAAGGAGTCCACTGCTGAACGGTTTGATAGAAAAAAAACTCTCCATAAGTAACCTACACTATTTCAATTCAAATTGGTACCTCACATAGCCAAACGGATTAGGTGTAAAACAATAGCTAAAAAACTACAACTAAAAATTAGGAATCCCACGCCCTATCTAACTATACACCTCCCAACAATGATAATCACACACTAATGGGGGTTGCTCACCTAAGTCCATGTCCTACACCTTACCGTGCAGGACACAGACTGGACAACACAAGACCTCTCAATAAAACAACAAACAAAACAAAACAACACAAATAAAACCCAAACCCTACTTGGCACCAAGGCTACGCCCGGGCCCAAACTATGTCCAAGGCCCATAAAACAAACAAGGAACTCAACAGGCCCATAAGAAGCCGTGACCCAAGGTCGCCGTCCGCTGCAACTCCAACGTCGAAAACTCTCTTCGACCAGCATTGAGCCACCAACCAATCGTACAAGGAGTACAGAGTGCCCAGGACCCGAGATGATCACCAAGGCAGGTCACTCAAGGTCTGAAACAAACTGCTCCTACAACCGGTCGGTGGTCGTTCACCGTCAATCGCCGTCGACTCGCACCAACATCCGACCGAAGCCGGCCAACGAACGCCGCTCAGAACCCGATGCCTCTCACCGAACCGCTACAATCCCGCTGCTGCAGAAATCCCCGATCTATTTATTCCCAAATCGCCCTTCCGGCAGCCCCATCGACATCGTGACACGACCGGAGGCCGGCACGATCGAGGCGGCCACCGGACGAGATCCTCCACTCGCACAAAAACCCTTACCCTGTTTTTTCCCCGCTCCCGAGTTTCTGTCTACTTAATTTTTGTGTGTTTTAATTGTTAGTTGCTTAGTTATGTGGAACATGAGATTAACGTTTTGTTCTTGTTACGTTAAAAAAAAAATTATAGATATACATTTATTTATAAGATATTATTAATAAACAAAAAGAGAAGTTCATACGAGTTATATATTAATATATTTGTCTATTTTTTCGCCTCGCACTCGACTATTACGGTTCAATCACTCAATCAATTGATCCCTAAATATTAAACAATAAAATTTATACATGTACATTCATTGTCTCTATATTGAAAAATAATATGCCGATAGTATATATATATTGACAATGATTTAATTTTTGTTAAATTTTAAGTAAGCGAATCTCGAAGGGTGAGATATAGTTGGTTAATTTTAGTGTTAAAATTTCTATTCCTCAGATTTAAGTTTATGTCTCAATGTCACTGATGTGTATATTTCTTATATTTGTTTAAGGATATTATTCTCCGTAACTTTCGGTGTGTGTCGGCAGAGAATACATATAATAATAATATGGATATGGTTATATAGCGAATCATTGTTATATACTTATTAGATTATATAGAGATACATAACATCATTGTTATATCGGGTTATTGATTGTAACAGATTGTTAAGTCATTCTTTGTCAGTTTCAGTCTATCGATATTTTCTCCTTCAACAATATTATATATTATAATAATAAGAGCACGAGAATGAATCTCCTAAGGGAGGTTCTAGTTACACCTCCAAATCTACTTAATACACCTCATATGCTAAGTACACCTCCACTTCACTTTTTGACATGCTTATACTTCTAAGTTCACCTCTTCATTCTTTACCAAAATATCCTTTTACTAATTTTTGGTAATCGATTGCCTACGATCCAAGTGCCAGTTACACCACCCTCTGGCGTCTTCCTCTTTGTTGTAGAATTCCTTTATCGAACCTGCCATTGATGACTTTATGAAGCTTTTACACTACCAGGTGGTGCTCGCATGTACAGATTCTTCCCTTTATGCGTAATGCTTGCTTTTGACAATAGCAATTTAGGGTGTTGTTCAAGTAGCTCAATGAACTCTTGCAAAGTAATTGAGGTTTCCAATTCAATAAGGATACCCGGACCACATACAAGACAGTCTTTATCCCGAATAAATTCTGTCACTTTCGTATGGAGACCTTGTGCACCATTATAGGTTAAATAGCTGGATAGAGTTTTACTGCATCCAGATGCAATTTTCAATGTTTCTAGTGCACATGCAGCTGATATAATTGCATTTGTAGAAGCAATAGCTGGTATAATGTTCTTCACTACACCCTGAGTGAGAGAATATGTAACTCCGGAATACCGAAAACCTCTGCTCTCTTGAGAGCCTCATTGTAGACCCATGTCATATGCTCTGGGTCATCTGGATCAAAAGCAGCTTCTTTTCCACTGTTGTGTACCTCGTCCCATTTGATCAGGTGAGCATATTCAATACAATGCGCAGCAGTTCTAGGCGTTTCTGCAAGTGTGCGGGAAAAGCCAGATTGTACACTCAAAGCATGGAGTGACCCCTGGCATAATGACCCTAGCATGTCCTTGAAAACCTTCAGTCCCACCATCTACAATAACTTTCACGGTTTCTTCTTGTGGATTATCATCAGCATCATACTCAAGAAAGCTAGACGCAGCAGAATTTATATAACGCCGTGCTTCCATGGAATCTAGACCAAGAGCAACGATACTGAAATTGCTGTAAAAGTCAAGTTGTTTGTCTTCGATTCGGCAGAAGTGGGGAATAATATTGACCCCACTAACTCTTCGCATCACCCGTTTTGCAGCCACCTCAGCCTTTGGCTTCCCGACATCTTCAAGCCTGAAGAGGAATTGGCGATTGAGATTTGAAACCTCGATGCGATCCATGTCGATGACTTCAAGCTCGGGAAAACCAGAGAGAGCCGAGTCCTCGAGTAACTCGCATCCCAGACCACCAACACTCGCGTACTCTTTTAGGTCTTCTCCAAGTCCGGGGCCGGAGAAGGAGCTTGTCGAGGTCTCTTGATCGGCTCTCGGACTCGACCATTAGATCTGTTGTGGCGCGAATTCTAATTTTGAACGTGAAAACAAAAACACAAGAATTAGTGGTATTTAAGTTTGTAAGTTAATATAGTTGTACTTTTATGTCTTTTTATATCAGTTGACAAAGTCAACAAAATTAGAAAAAAAGAATGGAGGTGTATTAAGTAGATTTGGAGGTGTAACTAGAACCTCCCATCTCCTAATATGATACAAACCTTTAAAAAAAAATGTGCACCTAACCCTATTTCAAAATCCTGAATTCACCGCTGCATGTAATCACATTGTGACTATGGTCTTGATTGATTTAGGGGGATTGTAAAATTGACGTTGTTGTGTGTGGAGCTTTTCGCTAGACAAATGGAGTGGGACGATATGTATCGCTACATGGTATCGGCGAGAGACCTTGTGATTGTTTGGGCCGATACGCCGTTATATTGGAAATGGGTGTCCTGCCTGAGGCCAGGTCTGTAAAGTTTTAGTCTTTTGTTTTGTGAAGTTGTGTAGTTGAACCTGACTTGGAATCTGAACATGTGTTGGTTTGGTTTATGTTGTCAAGAACAAACAGGTTTGAGGAGGTTGCGGAGCTTGTTGGTGTTTGCAGGCTCGAAATCCGAGGCAAAATCGATATTCGTTTGCTGTCCCCTTCGACTGTGTACAAAGCTTACCTTGTGTTCAAGTGCACTGCAGCGGCGTATGGATTTGAGTACCAACCTGCCGAGATCAGTGTAGGATTTGTCGGAGGAGGAGAGCCTACGAAACAGACTGTTTCTTGATGCCGAAAGAGGCCGGTCTCGGAGCTACCAGATTGTGCCGAGACGTGTTGGGATATTCCACAGAAGCCGCATTTTGGGTTTGCAGGTGTCGCAGCCTAAGAGAGATCGATGATACTAAATACCCGAAGGATAGAGCGGACGGGTGGCTGGAGATTGAGCTGGGTGAGTTCTTCTGTGAGGGAGGAGATCAAAGATGGGGAGGTGAAACTAGGGGTGGTCAATGGAAGGGTGGCCTCATTGTCCAAGGCATTGAGGTTAGGCCGAAAAGGAAGTCCTAGCTTTAGTGGGATTCATCTGATCTTGTAAAAGAAGGGTTTGATTCTTTTTTTGCTTTGGTGTTAATTGTTCTGTAATTGAGGGAAAAAGAAAGATAGAGAGCACCCATTTACATTGTAATTTGCTACAATTGAGATTAATGAATGATGTGTATTGCTTTCTGTTCCTGTTCTGAAGTATAAAGTGTTTGGTTTCTAAATGGGTTGTAAGTACATGAGCACTCTTTGTTGTGAGCCATCTTGATAGTTTATATGAAATCTGACATGCTCATATACATGAAATTTGAGTTTCAAATCCCAAAAGCCAAATATGGAGAACCAAACCAATTGTGAAGCCAAGACTTCACATCTTTTCTAGTCCCAATCAACCATCAAGGTGACAAGGAGAGTGAGTTCTCTATCTCATAACTAGACTGCCTCTAGGAAATTGATAATTAAATGATGAATTTCTATATTGTAAAGGTAAGTAAATGCCTAGATTTGATTGAATCTTACTCAATTTTCTAACTTACCTTTCTTAATTGGTCTCTGTTCTTCCTCATTCGAACAGGAAAAGAAACAGTCTTGGATATCCTAAAAGCTAAAGCCTTTTCCTTAGAGCATATATAAATTAAAGGCCTAGCTGGTTTGTTAGAGTAAAATTGCAAAGGTTTTGCTAGCTTTACCATCCAGATATATCACACTGTACATGTTTTACATTTGTAATTACTAACTTTTCAGTAAGCATAAATGGGTAATGATGCTAATCATGCTATGGATCGGCTTCCAGAAGGTATGCGAGTTCTCGCAGTTGATAACAACCCAATTTGCCTCAAAACTATGGAGTTAATGCTGCGTCAATGCCATTATCAAGGTTGGCTTCTTCTTCTCCTACCAGTTAATAAGTACCAATTTACTTTCGCTTATAGTCTAATGTCACTGAGGTGTAATTTTTGCAGTTACTACCGCCAATCATGCATACGAGGCAATGAAGATTTTAAGGGAAAACAGAAACATGTTTGATCTAGTAATCAGTGATTTAAAGATGCCAGACATGGATGGCTTTCACCTTCTTCAGCTCTTAGGGAATGAAATGGTGGACTTACCTGTAGTTTGTAAGCATCGACTTACTTATACACCAAGTTATCTAGCTTCTTCTACTTTTTAACCCTAGTCATTTCTAATGAGTTCTTCAATCTACTAACTGTGATCACTTGTATATCTTGATGTGGTTTCAGTGGTATCAAGCGATGGTGATACTGAGCTTATCAAGAAGGGAATCTCCTATGGTGCTTGCTGCTATTTGAAGAAACCGGTTGCAGTTGAAGTGTTGAAGACCATTTGGCAACATGTGTACCGAAGAAAGAAGTTGAACTCTACGGACCAATATTATTGTGAGTCTCCTTATCAGGATGAACAAGAAGGATTATCATCAACATGCTCTTCGGAGCAGAATCTAAAACGCAAGAGTAAAAGAAAGGAGAGAACTCAAAATGATGAAGACGACGAAGACGATAATATGAAGCTACCAACAAAGAACCATCGGATTGATTGGACCCTGGAGTTGCACGACAAGTTTGTTGATGCCTATTATTTTCTCGAACGGACAAGGAGTGAGTATTTCTGTCTCAATTTAGTAATGTAATGTGGTGCTGTTAAATTTAGATATGTTGGTTAATGTAGAGTCTCCTCTCTTTGTGACTAAAAATGCAGTGTTCTCCCAAGGAAATTCATGAGCTGATGAACGTTGAAGGACTTACTAGGCGCCATGTTGCCAGCCATCTACAGAAATTTAGAGGGCACCTCAGAGAAGGCAAAGTTAGTTACAGACGGCGTAGGGATCTAAATCCATAGAGGAAACATGTGCTTTCCTCGTATGTATACACACCTCCTCGTATGCTTTCTAGGTCATCAAACTCCTCAGCTGCTGCTCCCAATTCTTATTCTGGTACGGTGCAACCGTCACAAAACTTGTGCAACTCTTCGAATTATGTAGCAAACCAAAGCCGAAACTTTTATCAATTGCAGTGAAGAAGTACCATGATCGGCGTTGGACGGTACTCTACTCTAAATAATGGTTCCTCATCGGCAACTAGTTTTCCTAGCATGGCTGGGAATCAGTCTTGTTTGGATTCGGTGTATCCCTGTCAAGTTCCATCATCAAATACTTTGCTTGGGAGCCATGATCATCAATTACCAGCTAATAACTTGCAAGATCAGAACATGTACTATACACAAGACCAATTGTGGGAAGATCATCAAAAGCAAGATAACAACATTGACAGCTCAAATCCTCCATCCGTCGACATTTCTACCACTACCAGCGGCGTTGAAAATCCACAAAATGGTGCAGTTTGCAATACAAGCTTGAATTCATCTCTGATTGATAAACATGGTGGGACTAGTTATACAACTATCGTGCCAGATGAGAATTTTACCGCAAGCATGCATACAAAGATTGATCATGACAAGGACTTCATATTGGAGTAGTCAAAGTTGGACTATGATGGCTTTGAATCACTGAATAACCAGGTATCATATGATTGTCTTAAATGAACTATTATCTAAATAAGCATGCATAATTGTTCTTGGCCTCTTCATTAGTGCTTATCAAACTTTTGTTTCTTGGCCGTAGAATGTGATTGTAATTAAATTGACATGTTACATGAAACCTGGGCCAGGTCTGAAAGTAGTATATTCTTTTGTTATGTAGACTTGTGTAGTATAACCTTTTCTTTTAACTTGGAATCTAAACTTTATTGTTGGTTATTTTGTTAAGCAAAAACAGGTGTTTGCTGTTTTGAAATTCGAAGCGAAATCGACATTCGTTCTGTTACAAAACTTACCTTCTGTTCAAGTGCACTGCCGAGGTCAGTATAGGTCTTAAAGGAGGAGGAGGAGGAGGAGGAGGAGGAGGAGGAGGAGGAGAACCTTCAAGACATTGAGGTGATGAGGTCAGGCCGAAGAGGAACTCCTAGCTTTACTAGGATTCATCTCCTCGATCATCTTATTAAAGAATGGTTTGATCCTTTGTGTTTCCTTTGGTGTTAATTATTCTGTAATTGAAGGAAAAAGAAAGATACCATTTACATTGTAATTAATTTGCTGTAAATGAGATTAATAAATGATGTGAATTGCTTTCTGTTATGAAGTATATAGTATTTCCATGCGTGGTTCATAGATTGAAGCTGTAGGCTTGTGAGCTTTCTTTGTTGTGAGCAGTGTTATGACGATATCGTGTAAAGTAAATAATGTTCCTAAGGTATATGCTTGAGTATCAGCTACATGATACAAATTACAAGCCTAATAATGTCGTGATCCCAATCAGCCAATTACGATGGATCAACCAGCTAGAAGTCGTGATCCCGATCTGGCCGTTGACAACGACTTCGTTGTGATCATTGTAATGCAGCTATATACGGTAACTGGTCGCCTACATTCTACCGACAATCCAATGGACATTGGCAGTGGCGCGGAGCCAGGTTTTACAATGACTCATTATTTGGGGTGTAACCTAAACAAGACTTTAACCACCAAATCACACTAAAGAAAAACTTTTACCTTGACATACGAATTGAGGCCCGCGCACAAGAATCATAGCGAATAGGGTACACTAACTCACAAATTGGGGTTAGTACTCGGTCGCATTCGTCACGTATTTGACGACGTTCAATACTTTGATTATTCAATGGGGATCCGCTGCAGTCTGGCCATTCTCGGAAGATGTTGAGCGTAATGGAACACTAAAACATAAGCAACATAGATACGGTCTATAGAATCTATAACCTTATGCTCTGGTACCAACTGAGAGAGACATTTAAGTTCTTACTTCGACATTACTATTATCGAGAAGCAACAGCAACTGCCGTGATTTGGTTGCTTGAAACCTTTCATGCATATGAGTTTTTTAAAACATGAGCAACCACAAATTATTGAACTTATACTCCGAGAGGTGGCACCGCTAGCTCAAGCTTGTTCGTCGTGCATATTTATGCGAGAATTGGCAATATCAAAGTGCACATATTGGACCCCTTCATCGAGAAGTTGGAAACAGTGAGACAACTAGTAAGACTAGAAGTTGTTGGTGAAAAGACAACATACACTAGGGATGAGTGTGTCATATGCTTGCAGCGGCTTGATCACGTTGACGAAAGCTGCAAAAGAACGAGTAGTTGATGGCTATCTTGATTATTATGGTCAACTTTTGTTAGCTCACTTACCTTGTTCTCACTTGTACTATGGATATTGCATTGCCCGGTAGCTAAGAGCCTAAGAGTCAATCGCAAATGTCCTCAGTATCGATCTACTATGCCAACATAGTATGCAGGACCAATGGCGGATCTAAAGTTAGAAATTAATTAGATGAGCGGATTTTTTTTATAATTTATGAGTTGAAATCAAATGTTATATATTACATCAACACTTGTTGAAACAATTTTTTTCTTTAGCTCTTCTTTTTTGTTTTTCTTTTCTTTATAAAAAAGAAGACGAAAAGAGAGTAAAAAGTGAGTGCGTGACATTTTATCATTATCATGTAATTTATCAAGTAAAAGTTATGACTCGTCAATAAATAAAAAGCGTTTTCCGATGTTTTTAAGTTTGGACTAGATTTTCACCTATTTATAGATTCTTAAAAATTTGAGGTCAGACATCTATGGTTGTTCACATATTTTGAGACAGATGTTATATAAATGCCATCTATTTTGTGATCATTTTATACTTGATGCCACTACTGGGGGATTCCTCCAGATGAAATCATCCCGTTTCTACAATCTGTCCCTTATCTAAGTTCATCCCCACTAGCTTACTATGGTAACTACTAATACTTGGAGCAATTTTGGATTTTAACTAGTTAGATTTTTATTTTATTTTGCAGGGCTAGTTTCCACATTTTGACATGGAGACAACGCGATTTATAATTTTTCCTAGAATGGTAAGTGACTTTAGTCATTATGCCCAATAAAAAAAAGTGATCAAATTGATAGAGAAAGTGATCAAATTGATAGATAAAGTCAAAGTCCAATGATCTTTTTAATATGTTCTAAAATTCAGTGATCAAATTGTTGATTGTAATAAAGTTGAGTGATCATTTCACGTATCTTCCCTATCTAAAAAAGAAAATGATTGAAATGGGTCTCTCTAACTGGCCCACCCCAAGACATTTTTGGAGTTTCAGGTCTCACTGACTCACTTTGATTGAGACGAGCCTCCATTTTCTTCTTCTTCGCCAACCAAAACCTCTCCAAGTCCAAAAATTAGAAAAGCAAAATCACCCCCTCCTCAATCTCAGACGTCATGGCAGCATTGAGTCTTTTTGAACGTACTATATCATATGGAATCACTTGATCAGTTTATCTACTATGACTTTGTGCCCTAATTTTCTGTTTTAATTTTCATTCTCATTCCCACAATCTGTTTTAATTCTCTTCTAATGCTTGAAGCGATCCATGATGAAATGAGATGTCTTTGGATTGGTTCTAATGAGGAGGATTTTGATGAGGTTTCTACCGACGAAACCCTTATTTAAAAAAAAATGTGGTTGGGAAGAAAGAAAATTTAAAATCTGGTTGATCGGTGTTTAACCACCTTCAAAGTTACCCTATAATGAACTCAAAATGCTTGCCAATGCAGTACAATAGTATAAGGGTCAATCCACAGGGAAAGATGAGACTCAATACTTTAAACTACAAACAGACGCGAAAGTCAGAAACCTGACAGCCTCGACGACTGACACTAACATAATTAATTAAAATATTTAGACTCAACCTAAACTCACGAAATTAATACTGGACACTATAGATACAGTGTCGGACTACCACACAAATTTTCAATGCAATCGGAGTTGGTTTGGTTGTCTAATAAAATTCTGTAAAGTAACAATCAATGATAAAAATGGTTAAGGGGAAGTGCAATCCACCACCGTCACATCATGTAGACCAAAAATGCAGAACCAAAATCATGTTAATGTCATGATTGAAAGTTCACAGGAAGATTCAAAGCTATGAACACAACCTATTACCCAATCCTTACGTTTACAACATTGAAGGTTTGCTTATCAATATTGTCTATCCTTCAAAGAACCCGAAGTCAAGGACCCAAATTTACCAAGAGAAAAGCATTAAGATTTAGAAAGGGTTTGAGAATCGACAAGGCTTTACAAGTACACTACGGTCGTGTCTTGCTAGACCTAAGATTTCTTATACTAAGCATGTATGAGTTCTACGATTTAAACTTGAGGAAGGTATTGATCACCAATAACCATCAATTTTCTTAGAATTAGATTCCTAAACATGCATACTAAGCGTGCACTCAAATCATACACAAATAAGAATCATCAACGTATAAGCAACAAAGAAACCTCATTCGAATAACAAAAATAATCTTCAATTAACAAGCATCAGTAATCTAGCAGACATGAACGAGGCTTCAAAACAGCCCATTAACAATGAAGTTTAGCTCCTCATGGTAGCCATAAGAGTATGAGAGAAAGATAGAAAATTACACAATATGGAATCCCCCTTTTTCTTTACGTTTTCTTCCTTTTTATTCTCTTCTTCTCATCACGTCTTCTCCTCCCTTTCTTCACGTGATACCCTTCCTCCTTTCACGTTGGTTTTCTTTTTTTCCCCTCTTTCAATTGATTTGGTCTCTCTTTATTTAATAAAAACAGATTTGGTTTGGGTTTTAAATACAAAGTGGGCTGAATCCACATTCCATAGGGCTTTAGTAGTCCATCTTCAAGTTGGACTTGGTCCATTTGTCTCTTGACAGCCCCTCCCTTCTCCTCGTTGAGTTAGGAAAGCTCAATAACTCGTCTTGTATTTAATAATCTCAAATTACCTAGAAAATGAAAAAATAATAATAAGTTGCTTTAAAAACGTAACAAAAGAACTAAATATAAGGTTCGGTTAAGCATATAAACGTTGCATAAAAATGCAACTATCACTGGTTGCCCCCAACAATGCGCATTCTACAAATAATATTAGAGATTATGAGGCATGTATGATCTCACACCTTCACACCGGAAGATGGGATAAACATCAAGACAAGACATGCTTTCGGTGTCGACCAATGGATACATGAAATCTTGGGATATGGGACCTTTTGGTCCAAACAATGTGGGAGCCAGATTGATATTTTGAGAACTAGGGCTTACCCTTATAGACGATGTGTGTGGTCAGAAGGAAGGATGACCTTCTAACCAATAGAATATTCAGTTACATAACTTATATCATCCTCAATTGTTCGTGCATCACAGTTGGATCGATCAACATGTTTGATGTAGAGTTAGAGAAGTCTATAATTATAGTGTACGTGTCATCATCATTGTGTGGTCTGAATTTAAAGAAGCAGAATAACAGTCCCTCTTTGGTGGATGTTTTCAAGAGTGATGGATGCCCTTGTACAGTGTTGAGGTTATGGTGTGGCTAGGCATGACAGTCTCAATACCACTCTCAGTGTAGATTAGTGGATCTGTTTTGGTCTCTTTTTAGTCGTTGTTGTGTGACTTGCTGTGTTTATTGGTTATGTTTTAAGAGTGGCTTTGCCTCCTATGTTAGTAGTTATTTTGGACAGTGCTTTGTGTTATTGAATAATGTTGTGAAATGTTAGTTTTCGATAGAAATAAAAAAAAATTAAAAAAAACTCACATAAAACGTTTATATACAAAAAAATCAATTTCCTCATCTATGATCAAATGATCAATTTTCCTTTTCAGTCATAATTAATTATGTACAACATCTACAAACATCTGGTTCTCATGAGATTAAAGACATCTATGGTTGTTCACATATTTTGAGACATATAGATATTTTATGGAACTTTAGCATACATAATCCACATTTCTTTCTTTTAAGACTAGAGTCATAGTTGCACACTAAGTAAAATAAAAAATGTGAACAACCCTCTATAGATTCTTAAAAAACTTAGAGGTCTTTAGCCAAGGTAGCAATCCCAAAAATAGAACAAGTTCAACGAAAGAACTTTTATGATCTCAATTGTGAGAATTAAGAATCAATCAACAATCTATACTAGACTTTATAAGCAATCAAAGTCTATTGAATATACTCCAATGACATAGTTATTTATTAGAACATGAAACTCAAAGAATCATCAATCTACTATCAGTTTATACAAATTAATCAAAAACCTTTGATATTAATTGGGTTTGACATGTAGCTAGTCTAGAAATGACATAAACTATTTGTCGTGTATGGGTTGTTCTTACAATGTCTCACACAGATCATACTCTCAATAAGATGATTGATCCATTAATATAAGGATGATTTAGGATGTGTGTACTTGGTGAAGTACGTGGCCCATGTCCTCTAGAAGCACTTGACGCTATCATGCCTGCTGGAGAATCTCGATGGTGGGACTTTTGGAACCTTTATGCCACCGATGGGATTCATCTGGATGAAATCATCCCATTTCGACAATTTGTCCCTGATTTGAGTTCATTCCCATTAGAAAATTTGTGATGTCTATATAATTTGAATTTATTATTGTGTTTACCATATTCATATAATACGTCTTATATAGAAAAATAAATTTATGTTGCATTATTCTTTGGTATACGTATGATTTGGATTTATGCATACACACTCCTTGTATGCTTCTAGCTCAACAAACTCCTCAGTTGCTCCCTAATCTTAATTATTCTTGTATGGTGCAACCATGTAATCCTACATGGCAAAACTTGTGCAACTCTTTGAATTATGTAGCAATCCCTCAGCAAAGTGTAGTTACACATGAAAGCTCCATGATCTACGTTAATGGGCAGTTTGTTTCTCATAATGGTTGTAGGACTAGAACATCAGTAAACAATATAGGAACAAGAACACAAGAAAGTGTTTACATAGTAAAAATCCTTAAAGAAAAACAACTGCGGGATCTCACTCTTGGAGATCCTAAAGATTTCACTAAAACCACAAAGTTACAGATTACAAAAAGCAAGTTATTGAGCACAATTTTTTTTAAAAAGAAGTAAAATAAGGGATTAGGCGATATTAGCTCCTCGTAGGTAGACAATTTAGGGAACAAGTCCCGCCCTTAAACCCGAAGATGAAGGGTCCACCACACTCTGGGAGCCCACCGCCCGTCCCCCTATTTTAATTTTATTAATAGAGAAAAAGAAAGTACAAAAGAAATAGGGAGGGCATGAACCTTACCCAGTAACAAAATACAAAGGAAATAAAAAGAGATCTAGATCTTAAAACAATAATCCAGAACAACATCACAAAGAAATCTGAGTATAAAGGAAGCCCAAAATATCCATGCATAGGTATGTCAGGATCTCTGGAGGAGGTTCAACATGCCAAATTAGAGTTGAAGAAGTTAACCCTATATCGGTAATCCTGTCAGCAACAGTGTTACCTTCTCAGATACTATAGCTTTGTCTAAAGATCTAGTACTCTTGGCTATACAGCGACTGAATATGCATTAATCAAGACTTTGGTAAGGAAACTACCACACCTGAGTAGTTTGAGTAATCTGATACACTTTCAGATTTGATCTAGTGATAAAGCATGTACACAACTGGCTTCAATTCTCCTTCTGATTCAGTTTCAAGCGAAGAACAATGCAAATGCACTATCTTATCAGGGAACAATTTAAATATCAAGCACCACAGTGTAAAGATTAACACAGATATTTTACCAAAGCATTAACCTTTTTAATCTTCAGACACAACATTATATAGAGGGATACTCCCCCATAAATCATGCGTATCAAGACTAAAGATTATTCTGTAGAAATCACAGCAATTTGATCAATAAAAAAATCTGCAGAATCAATTTCCTAGTCACATAAGGAAAGCAATAAAACTAACATGGCAGTTTCCTAATCTGACTAGGAAAGCTTCAAAAACTCAATCAATTCTTAAAAACACCGAATCAATTCAAATGATCCTGTTTACAGAAACATTATCAACCCTAAGATTCACAAATCACATATGAATGCATAATTACCTTTCCTGAATCAGAGAGGAGACATGATGATCGTTGGTGATTGCTTCAATCACTTTTGAATATTCTAGGGTCATTCAACGTTATAGTGTACGCGAGTCTGCTGTGTTGTCATGTTAAGGGTGATAAGGGTTTTGAAATCGACAACCTGGGAAGTTAACCCTGGGGTATTTAGCCTGGGTACATTCCAGAATTATGCCTATATTCATCTCCACCATGTCTTCCGTTGTCCCTCAAAATCTGGTCAAGCTTAGTCACACTCGACTGGAAGATGTTCTGCCGGCACCAGCACCAAAGAAACTACGTTGTCCCGATCACAAGGTATGCTTGAAGTTTATGCTTTCAACGATATAATAGGAGGAATTCTGTTAATGTATATAGTTTCTTCATTTTGGGATCAAATTAATATATACGAAATTATAGTGATGGATTCAAAAGAAAAAATATCGTGGCATGAACTCCCCAATGGAAAAGCTATATACATGATTTCAAATCTTCAAATGCATATTATACAGTTTCTTCTTTGTCCTTAAAATCGACACTCTCGTTGTCTGTCTCTACTCGATCTCTATCATTTTAGGGTGGCTAGATCGTTCAACTAAATTATATATTGCTTGCTAGGTGAGTGATGTGAAAGTTCTAGTTTACCACCCGTCGAAAATGTGGATTGCAGATGGGTCATTTGAGGAGTTAAATGACCTTTGCTTCGGCAGGGTAGATCTGTTGCCCACCCATTCTAGCTTAACATGCCATACCCATTTTGTTAAGTTCTCTTTTGTTTTGTTGAATTGACAGGTGGAGCAGACAATTGATCAAGTTCAGCAAGTGGGTTCCAGTGTCTTTGATACCACAGAGCATTTTTTTGAAGCCTTTTTAAATGCAGTGAAGCCTAGTGTAGATGTGGCATTGCCAATTGCTTAGCAAGCTGGAGAACAAGCCCTGAAACTTGCTTCTCCAGCAATATCTGAGGTTTCTAAGAAAGCCCAAGAAGCAATTCAAAGCTCCGGGTTTGACACTGAGCCTGTTTACAGTGCTGCAAAGGTATCTACTTTTTGCTCAAATTTCTACTTACTTAGTTGTACAATGTAGATTAGTTATGCAATCCAGGGCTGCAATATTTTTCACAGTTTTGAAGTTACTGAAGCTTAGTGTACCTCAATTGCCTTGGCATGTTATGCAATGTTGTGGTATTAGGCTTATTATGCAATGCACTAGACGATAGTAGTGGAAACATCAAACACTTCCATATGCTTTTTTGTGTGGAAAGTGAGGTTGTAAATCCATGATGTGCTTGCAATTTGATAGCTATTAGGTACTAATGTAATTTATTGTTGGAAACCTTCTTTTCTCCAATTGTTGATTGAGTGAAATATTTTGGTCCCAGATGATAGGTGATGCTGCAGGGTAGACCACCAAAGTAATTCAAGAAGCAAATCCCATTGTTTCATCAACTGTCGAGACTATCTCGTCCGCGGATCCAATTGTTATTGCTGGAATTGTTGGAGCATTGTTCCTGACATACTTCCTTCTTCCTCCAATTTGGTCTGCTATCTCTTTCAACCTCCGCAGATACAAACAAACTTATCATGATATGAATATTACTTCATGTCTTACAATACTAATGCATCAATTCATGTACTTGATCTTTGGAAGACATAAACCAGGTCAAAGATTGCCCACTTTGGTTTTGGCTTACAATCATAGCTTATTTCATCCATGTTCTGAAGTGTCCTGTATAACATGCTAATGTGTTATGGAACTTGGTACTACTCTAGGTGCACTTACTCCTGCTCAAACCCTTGATCTCATTTCCACAAAGAACTACCTTCTGATTGATATTCGATCAGAGAAGGACAAGGACAAGGCTGGCATTCCGCGCCTTCCATCTAGTGCCAAAAGCAAATTGATTTTTATTCCGTGAGTTGCATTTGCCTCCTCAAATCCTTTTGTAAAATTTTAGTGGCTTTTGTCTGCATGATGACACTGATGAAGTTCTATTGCCTCCATTAACTCTACAGCCTGGAAGAACTACCTAGCAAACTGAAACGCCTAGTAAGAAATGTGAAGAAAGTAGAGGCCGAGATAGCAGCACTGAAAATCATTTATCTCAAGAGAGTTAACAAGGGCACAGACATTGTCATCTTGTGTTTCTACCGGATTACGCGGGACGCAATCTAGCAGAAGCAAGTACGAGCTCTTCTTCCTCTTTTTCCTCGTCCGAACGTTCGGGCTGTTCGGATGGTCGGGTGCCTTTCCTCTCTCTTCGGGTCTTCGGGTGTTTGGATACGCGTGTTCGGGTTCGGCTATTAGAAGAATACAACGACAAACAGACAGTCAGACGGTCGAGATAGGGGTGGCCTGCCTTCAACGCTCCGATGCCTAAGTTAGAAGATGTATTGGATATAACAGTCAAGCGAACGTGCGTGAAAGTTGGTTGGAGTGTTTAGTGGAGTTATGATCGGATAAAACTGAACTGAACTTACCTGTAATAAATACCTTTCATATATAGGTGGTTGAGTTTGCTGCTTACTTGTGTTCCTCGATGTGGGACTGGTTTGCACTTGCTGTCATGTGATCCGCATATTCGGATGCGCGCGTGCTCGGATGGGGTCGGTCTTGTGAGCAGAGTTGTAGCCTTCCTAGTGGTCTTTCGGGTGGTCGGGTAGGTGTTGATCTCTTGCTTAATTGGGTAAGTATATTTAATCGGACAACTAAATGATGCTACACTAACAAGTCCCCCAAGTCCCCAAGTCAAAGAGAACTTTCTTGACTGGGGAGTTGAAAAAGGGTTCGTGCGATTAAACAAAATACTTATCCGATTGAGCAGTGATGCGTGGTCCTGTAACCCCCAAGTCCCCCAACTCTCCGGTCAAGGAAGGGCTCGCTTAACGGAGTGGGCACCTGTGCGTCCGATCGTGTACCTGTTCGTGCGGTCCTGTATTCTGGGGCCGGCCTCCAAACGAGTTGCTATTTGGAGCCTCGCGCCCGTGGAGTTTTCCTGGTGAACACAAATGGGTGCAAGACAGATATATAAGTATGCGAATGGGTGAATGTATGCTATGATACATGAATGCATGCGAATGTATGTATAATTGCGAGCATGATGGATCCGAGCTGGACCCCGACCCTGGAATGGAGCCGTTAAGCCACGGATCGGTCGTTCTTAAAATGTTATGGGTGGAACCGAGCTGACCCCGACCCCCCAATTTGGAGCCGTTAAGCCTCGGAACGGTCGTTCTTGATGCATGGATGGATTCGAGCTGACCCCGACCCCCCAGGAGTCGTTAAGCCCCGAACCGGTCTTGCATAGGTGCCCGAGAGGGAGTTGTCAACTCATCGGCGCCGACCTATCGTAACGTCAACGGTGGGATCAGGGTCGTTACGTACATGTGTTGCAGCACGCACGAAGGGACGGACGCATGTCTGTGCCGCTCATCGGTCTTAGCGCGCGCAAGGAGAGGACTGACCCCATGCCCGTGCCGCCTAATCTGGCTTGCTTTCGCGCACGGAGAGGACGGACCCCACACCCGGAACGCTCATCGGTCTTAGTGCGCACAAGGAGGGGACGGACCCCGAGCCCTTGCCACCTAAGTCGGCAAGTCGATCGTTAACATTGCGCGCACGGAGAGGACGGACCCAACACCCATGCCGCCCATCGGTCTTAGCGCGCGCAAGGAGAGGGCGGACCCCATGCCGGTGCTGCCTAATCCGGCTTGCTTTCGCGCACGGAGAAGACGGACCCCACACCCGAAACGCTCATCGGTCTTAGTGCGCATAAGGAGGGGACGGACCCCGAGCCCTTGCCACCTAAGTCGGCGAGTCGATCGTTAACGTTGCGCGCATGGAGAGGACGGACCCCACACCCGTGCCGCCCATCGGGCTTAGCGCGCGCAAGGAGAGGGCGGACCCCATGCCTGTGCCGCCTAATTCGGCTTACTGATCGTTTACCTCGGGGGGAGGTGCCCCATGCCCGTGGTGGAGACTTCTTCGTTTTAGCGCGTGTGCGCAGAGGGAGAGCGTGGGCGTTCATCGTCTTCCAGGACGCGTAAATGGTGTTGCATTAATCTGGTGGGGCGGCGTTTGCTTACCGGTGTGGCCTCTCGGGCACACGGTCGTGCGGGTGGTGTGTGCGCCTGTTCGAATGGCGGGAGGCGTGACTCGTGTTGTTCTTTCCTTGGTTGTGGTGATGCTCTATTTGATGGGGCGTTTTGAGGTGACATTCCTTTTGGCTTCTTCTTGGGAACCGTCGTGTAATAAATGCTAGGCGGCGTAATTAATGCAGGCGTGCCCTTGGCATTAAATTCTGATGACGTAATAACTGCTCGGAGGTCATTCGTCAGGCGCGTTGGCGCTTGGGATGTTGTATGGGTGACACGTGGCGACACGTGGGAGACCGTGCTAGGGTTTGAAACCGAGGCGGGAAGCCGAAGGGGGAGCGCGGTTACTTAGGCGGGCAAATGAACCGATCTGGGGCCACGTGTCGTCAAAATGGACGGCTGGCGTTCGTTCGCGTGACCCGTGTGACTAGTATAAATAGGGGTCCTGGTGTCGTCTTCCTTACCACTTTTACAATTTACTGAAACACTGCAAAAATTACTCTGCACACTGTTCTTCTTGTTCTTGCTCTCTGTTCTTTGCTGCCTACCGGTTTTCCTCGTCGACGTCCATCTTTCAATCGTAATCATCCAACTTTGGTGAGGCTCTAATCTGTTTTGTTGTTTTCCGTTTTACTTTTTCCTCTGGTTTTGGTTTTTCCGGTTTCTGTTTGTTTTTCCTCCTCCACGGTTTCTGGGTTTTTTGGCCTTTTTTGGGTTTGTATCTCAAGAACAAGGCGTGTTCTTGAGGTGTGCCAGGTTTGATCTTGTTTGGGGTGGGTTTTTTGGGTTTTTGGTGTTTCTGGTAGTTTGCTTTTTTTTGCTAAGTGTGGGTGTCGCGTGCGTGCGTCTAGAAGATGGAGCCAATAGAGATATCGAGCGGCCAATCACGTGAGCGGATATACATACCGGGGGCGGGGTGGGTTAGTTGTGGTTCGTACACGAGCGGGTCGGACACAACCTCGTTTGATTCCGTGATGAGTGTGACGCCTCTTCGGTTCATCCCTAACGCTTCTCCTGTGGTGCAGCCAATGGACCCTCAACAAGCGCTCGCTGCCGCAGGGTTAGGGGGATCGTCTGGGTCATCGGGCGGGTCCTCATCGTCTGGGCGATGGGGTGACGAGCCCGTTCGATCAGATCAGCCCGTGCCTCAATTTCCAGAGGGCGGGCGCGTTCATTGGGTGCTTCCCGATGGAGTGCCAGTGCAAGAGCCCGAGCAGGCGCCAAGCGTCAAGGAGATGGCGCGGTGGGCGCGAGATTATCACATTCTGTTGTCCGTTAAGCTGAAGATACCGGGGAGGGGGGAGACGTTCACCTGACCGCCCGCTGGCCACGTGTGCATCAGCGAGTTCCACCTGAAGGCGGGGATAAAGCTGCCCCTTCACCAATTCTTTCAATACATCCTGGCGCTCCTCAGGATCTCCCTTGGTCAGTGTGGGCCGACACTGACCCAAACGTTGGTGGTGTTCTTCAACGCCTTCCGCCTGAGCGGGCTGGACCATCCCACGTGGGCGGAGTTCCTCCACTTCTTCCGCCTGGAGTACTCCTCCCACCGGTGAGACTCAGGCACCTTCACCGTGGAGCCACGCGTGAAGTGGTGGCTCATCGATCCTCCCAGTTCCTCCACCAGCTGGCGTACGATCAACTGCCTGGTCGGAGGTGACTGGGAGTTTGGCGCTCACGCCCTCGAGATCGCAGCCAACGCCAATCACGTCCACCGAGTCCCCCAGCACTTCCACTGGTTGGACACGAACGAGTATCCCCTGACGCCCGAGGAGGAGACCAGGATTTCCCGTTTGAAGTTTGTCTTCAACCCCAGGCTCGAGGTGAGGCATTTCTGGGCGGCGTGTCACTAAGACCTGATCGAGAAGACACGCCTGGCGCGAACACCTGGTCTGTCGGGTGGTGATGTCTGAAAGTTACGTGTAGTGTATTTTGATCGACTGTTACTAACCTGAACGTTCTTTCCGTTTTGTAGTGAAAATGTCTAAGTCCAAGGCGACCGATCAGGATGCGGAGCACGTGCAGCGTCTCAACATGCTGTTGGAGGGTGCGGATACTGTACGCCGGGTCGTGGTGGACGGCTCGGGCGGGATGCTTGTCGGTGGTGATGTTCAGCCCACCATGTGTACGCCGGACGTCTCGTCGCACGCCTCCCCCATCCGCCAGAGGTCGGGCGCTGGGCCATATGTTTCCGCTGCTGCTAACGTCGGGCAGGGAACATCTATCCCCCCCTCTCCTCCTCCTCCTCCGGCCAATCGGGGCCCAAGTCGGGCTGAGCGGGACCGCCTCTACCGCGAAAAGGAGCAGAGGCAGGTGGAGCGCGATCAGCGGCGGGTCGAGCAGCAGGACGGTCGCGAGGCCTCCCAAGGCTCGGGGTCGTGCCGCTCCTCTCATAGTGGTGCAGATCTCTCTTCCGGTGCCCCGACCGGTAAAGCTGAGCGGCCACAGAAGTGCGCTCGGATGGAAGACTCCTCTCCTCCCGACACTGGTGGGTTAGCTGCTGGTGTTGTTGATGCTCTGCGCCGTGCGCTAGTGGATGGCGCTGCCTCACTGAGGCCCCTACTCCAGCCTTTGGATAATGCCGCCCCCGACGGGCTGGGTAGGGCGTTCGTTGCATGTGCCCGTCTGCAGCACCAGCTCTTCCGCGTGCGCTCCCAGGAGAACATGGAACTTGCACGCCTCAGGACTGACGCCCTGAAGCAGGAGAAGGTGACGGCTAGGCTCGTGGCCAGCCTGGACAAGGCCAATGACCTGGTCAACCGCTACACCACCCGTGCAGAGGAGGCGACGGCCCGGGCTGCCGAGGCTGCTGCTCGTGAGGCCCTGGTGAGCGCTGAGCATGACAGCGCGGTGGCCGAGGTGGAGCGGATGCGTTCCGAGCTGGAGCGTGTTCGTGCTGAAGCAGCCACCCGGGAGGCGCTGGCGGAGTCCCGGATGATGGAGGTGGATCGCGTTGCTCGCGCGGATGCCGTAGCGACGTTCAAGGAGTCTGACAAACTCTACGAACTAGTGAAGGCTGAGGTGGAGGAGCAGGTGACCGCCTTCCGTGAAGTGGTGACTCCCTTCATCAGGCTGGAGGAATACCGGGCATTCGTGCGGTCTGAGACAGAGAGGCTCGCGAGTGCTGGGGCGTCGACCACTGATGGAGGGGCGGAACCTTATGGGGCGGCTGGTGAGGTGGAGGTGGAGCCTGTGCTCGTGCAGGTGGACCCGGCCGAGCAGGTGGAGCAGGCGGAACCGGCGTCATCGGATGATGTGGAGGAGTTGGAGGTGAACACGGGGGCGTAGCTTTAGGATTTTCCTTCTGTACTCTTTTCTTTCTCTTTTTTTTTGTAATAGTGTAGGATTTTTTTAATCGGGCCTTGTGCTCTATATCAATGAAGTTTCTTTTCTTTCCGTGCGTGTGCCTTTAGCTTCTGTTTTTTTTTGTTTTTTTTTTTTGGCATCTTTTGAATGACTCACGCGTGCATGCATTCCCTACTCTTTTGTTTCCGTAAGTGTTACATTAATGCGAACGATCTCGCCCCAGTCCCCCGAGTATCGGGCGGGCGGGTTGAGAATAAACGAACGTAACAACAAAATGATCGTAACAACACAATAAAATTTAATGAAAGTACTTCCTCAAGTGTTGGATGTTCCACGGGTGCCGTAGTCGTTGACCTTGCATGTCCCTAAGGTAGAAGGTGCTGGGGCTTACCACCTCGTCCACGATGTACGAGCCTTCCCATGATGGGCGGAGTGCCTTAACTTTCTGCTGGATTGCCTTCATCACCCAGTCCCCTTGTTGGATTGGTCGAGCCCGAATACGCTGGTTATACAATCGGGCGATTCTCTGCTTGTTCGCGGCGTTGTGGAGATGCGCCGTGTCTCTCCATTCTTCCAACAAGTCATTTTTGAGTCGTAGTCCCTCATTGTTCGTGCGTGGATCGTACCCCTCGATCCGTGGGCTCTGGTGGGTGATCTCCAGGGGTAGCACAGCTTCTGTCCCGAACGTCAGACTGAACGGGGTTTCGCCCGTGGCTGCGTTGGCGGTCGTTCAGATAGACCATAGGATCTCCGGGATGACCTCGAGCCAGCGTCCGTATCCCGCGTCCCCAGGTTCGATATCTTCAATCTTCTTCTTGATGCCTGCCTTGATGATCTTGTTCGCAGCCTCCACTTGTCCGTTTGTCTGAGGGTGCGCCGGTGATGCGAACACGAGATCTGTTCCTTGTCGTTTGCAGAAGGCCGTGAGTCGAGGGTTGTTGAATTGTGGCCCATTGTCCGTGATGATGCTGATTGGCGTCCCGTAGCGACAGAAGAGGAAACGCCAGAGGAAGCGTTCGACCTTCTCTGTCGTGATCTTTGCCATTGGCTGGGCCTCGATGAACTTCGTGTGGTAGTCAATGATGACGATCAAGTACCTGTACTGCCCCTTTGATTTTAGGAGCTCCCCGATTAGGTCCAATCCCCACTGTGCGAACGGTACGGGCGACAAGAGGATGGACAGTGGGACGGCGGGCGTGTGGTGGTGATGCGCGTGCAACTGGCACTGGTGGCACTTGCTCGTTAGCGCCGTGGTGTCCGCGTGGATGGTGGGCCACCAGAATCCGCACCGAAGGGCCTTGTCTGCGATCGATATGGCGCCCGCATGGTGGCTGCACGTGCCCGAGTGGATTTCCTTCAGGATCGAGTTGCCCTTGGTTGGAGTGACGCACTTGAGGCTTGCCCAAGTCCTCCCTTGTCGATACAGCGTTCTGTCCCGCATGCTGAAGTTGGCTGCCCGCGGGACAATGGTTCTGGCTTCTCGCTTGTCCTCTGGTAGTTCTCCCCTTGTCTTGTAAGCGATGAGCACGTCCATGTAGTTGTGCTCGTGCGGTTCGATTGCCAAGACCTGCTCGGTCGTCGCAACACTACGACGATTCGCTGCCCTGGTGCCGTGTGTACGGGGGTCGTGGCCAATCGGGCGAGCCTATCCGCCTTTGCGTTGAAGCCTCGGTGTATGTGGTTGATGTTGACGTACTTGAATCCACTGATCAGCGCCTTTACGTACTTCAAATAGGCGATCATGGACTCTCCCTTCGTTTGGAATTCCCTTCCGACTTGGCTCACCACCAACTGTGAGTCGCTGAATACGTTGAGGTCGGGCGCCTCCGAGTTCTTGGCCAGCTGTAGGCCTGCGATGAGCGCCTCGTACTCGGCCTCGTTGTTGGTTGTCTTGAATTCAAACTTGAGGGCGTACTCCGCGTTTACCCCCTGACCCAGTCAGGATGATCCCGGCGCCGCTCACCTTCTTTGTGCAGGATCCGTCGACGTAGAGATTCCACTCCGACAATGGTCCCTCCTTGACCCTCCGTTTGTCGGATGCCTCTACCGTCGGGCCGTTGGGCACGTCGAGCGTCGTTGCCTCGGCTTCCGTGTATTCGGCGATGAAGTCCGCCACTGCCTGCCCCTTGATTGTCATTCGGGGCTTGTACTGGAGGTCGAATTCGCTGAGTTCAATAGCCCACTTCGCCAGGCGGCCACTGTGGTCGGACGATTGGAGGATCTGGCGTAGGGGTACGTTCGTAAGGATGTGGATGTTGTGCGCTTGGAAGTATGGCCTCAACCGTCGGGCTGTGGTGATAAGCGCGAGCGCTATCTTCTTGATCGTCGGATATCGGGTCTCGGCGCCCGTCATGCCCTTTCCTGAGAAGAAAACGGGCAGTTCCGTGCAGTCCTCCCTGCGGACGAGGGCGGAACTGATGACTGTGAGCGAGGCGGCCAGGTAGATGTAAAGTATTACCCCTCGGACGGGCCTGGATAGGAGTGGGATGGAGGCCAAGTATTCCTTGATCTGGAGGAAAGATGTCTCGCACTCAGGTGTCCACGCGACCTCCCGCTTGTTCGTTGTTCGGAGAGCCTTGAAGAATGGGGCGCATCTGTCTGAGTAGCGAGATATGAATCTGTTCAGCGATGCAAGCTTGCCCGTGAGGCTCTGTAGGTCTGCCTTCTTGACTGGTGGTTTCATGTCGATGATCGTTTTTACCTTGGCGGGCGCGGCTTCGATTCCCCGCTAACTGACGATATATCCAAGGAATTTGCTGTTTGTGACCCCGAAATGTGCACTTGGTCGGGTTTAGCCTCATGCCGTTCCTGATGAGGACGTCGAGCACAGTCCCCAAGTTCTGGACGTGGTCGACCACCTGAACGCTCTTCACCAAGATGTCGTCCATGTACACGTCCACAATGTTGCCAATCAAACCATGGAACATCGCGTTCATGAGCCTCTGGTACATGGAGCCAGCCTTCTTCAACCCGAGCGGCATAACGACGTGGCAGTATAGGCCCTTGTTCGTGATAAACGTCGTCACCTCCTGGTCCTCGCGGTCCATGGAGATCTGGTTGTAGCCTGAGTATGCGTCCATCATGGACAGGAGCTCATGCCCGGCTATCGCGTCCACCGACTGGTCGATCCTTGGTAGAGGGAAGCTGTCCTTGGGGAACACCTTGTTGAGATCGCTGTAATCGATGCACATCGTCCATTTTTTGTTGCTCTTCAGCACCATTACAGCGTTGGAGATCCACTTCGGATAGTCCACCTTGCGGATGAACCCGATGCCCAGCAATCGGTCCACCTCCTCGTGCATCGCCGTGTAGTGTTCCACTTTGTACGCTCGTCTCTTCTGCTTTACCGCCCGGGCGCCGGCGCTGACGCTCAGCTTGTGGGATATGATGTTTGTACTGATCCCGGGCATGTCCTTGTACGACCATGCGAACACCTCCTGCTTCTCCTTTAGCAGCTCGATCAGCCGCTCAGCTATCGCAGGGGCCAACGATGCTCCAATTTGGACCGTCCTCTCCGGATGTTCGGAGGATAGCTGAATCGTCCTCAGCTTTTCGCGCTCGGGGACTGGCGATACTGCCATCAGCCCGTCGCGCGGGTCGTCTGGTACCTCCGCATCCGGTGCTGATTCCTCCATGGCGAGGACCTTCTGCCTGTTTCGGGGTTTCGCTGCTTCTTCATAGTTGTATCCCCAGACGTGTCCGACTCCGTGCTCGGTTGGGAATCGTCCCAAGAGCATGTGCCCCGCAATGATCAGCTTCAACTTGTTGATCCCCGGCCTCCCGAGTATGGCGTTGTATGGGGAGGGGGTGTCGATGACGATGAAGTCCGTCCGGACCTCGCTGTGCGGGGAACCGGGGGCACCGATTCTGATCTGAACGTTGTCGCTCCCAATCGGGTACGATGTTTCGCCTATGAAGCTGGCAACGCACTCGTGATCCTGCGTCATCTTGTGTGCGGGCCTGCCGAGCGCCGTGTACGCATCCAGGTAGATCACGTTCACGGACGCCCCATTGTCTATCAGCACCCTCTTCACGAGGAACCGGTTGATGATTGCATCGATCACGAACGGCAGGGTGCTGTCCCTCGGGCTTCCTTCTTCGTCCTCCGCCGTGAAGCTAATGGTTGGCGGCTCCCTCTTTCCTGCCTTGGGCGCCCTTCCCGCCCCGATCGTCAGCACTTCCCTGCTCGAGCGATCGGGCGACGAGGTTCCCTCCTTGCGCTTTCCCCCGGATATCGTGCTGATAGTACCCTGGGTCTCAATATTTGCTTCGCGCGGTCGCTCGCCCGCCCTAGGAGGGGTGACCTGTCCGTCCTTCTGCATGTCTGTGAGGACCTTTGTTAGCATGATGCAGTCGTTGGTACGGTGGGTGGCGGTATTGTGGTATTCTATCCAGATGTCAGGGGTTCGGCCGAGCGGGGCCCTTGCCTTCGACATGTTGTTTGGTGGTGCAATCAGGTGTCGATGCTGGCGGAGCAGCTGCTCGTTTGATTGCCGGTTGATCGCATATACTTCCTGGTCTGCCGGTCGGTATCGTGGTGCTGACGGTAGACGGGCTTCCTGTGGTGCTGATCCCCTCGCCTGGTTGTGGCGGTTGTTGTGATAGTTGCGGGAGGATGGCCTCTAGTGATTCTGTCCTTGGGCGTCTCGGCCCCTCTTATAGTCCCCGGTCGGCTCTTCGTCGTCCGCGCATTGTCGCAGTTGTGCGCTTGTCTTCTCCGGTCTGTTGGTGCTAGACTCGGAGGTGGACCCGTACACTCGCGTTTCAACCAACGCCTTCTGTACGATTAGGTCCATAATCTCGTCGTAGTCGAGATGTTCTTTTCGCACCAGCTTCTCTACGAATGGTGTGGTGAGCATGTTGTCCATCAGGGCTATCTTGGCCACTCGCTTGTCAAGGTCCCTGCATGTGCTCGCGAGTGTCCTCCATCGGTTTATGTAGCTCGATAGGCTCTCGTCCCTCCCCTGGCGGACCTTGAGGAGGATACCCGTAGTGTTGTACTTCCCTTGGAGCCTATAGCGCTTCTGGAAGCTCTCCGCCAGCTCGAGGAATGAATGGATGGAGCCTGGCGAAATCTTGTAGAACCAACTTCTCGCCTCCTCGGTCAGCGTTTCCTGGAACAGGAAACACAGGGTCGGATCCGAATATCAGGTCCCGTCCGTAGAGGATCGAAATTCATCGATGTGCGTACGAGGATCCCCACTCCCGTCGAACCGGGTGATCTTCGCTGTTTTTGCGTGGAGGTCTCTTCCTCTTTCTAATATATGCGCCGAGAATGGGCTGACCCGGGGGGTGAACATCCCGCCCTCCACCAATTCTTCCATCCTCTGGAGGATCCCGGCGTTGTCTGTCAGGGCTGTCGATTCCCCTACTGGTGTGGGCGCACGGGTTGTCCGGGCGTCGACCCCGCCGAACGGGTGCCGCTCTTCGTCGGTGGTTTCTTGGGTCCGTTCGCGTTGCCCCTGCTGCTGGTCGACGAGCGCATCCAGCCGCTCCTCCAGCCTCTGCCAGATCCGGCGTTCATCCGCCCTCTCGAGCGCTGCCCTTTGCAGCTCTTAGAGCAGGCCGTCGACACGCTCCTCACTGCTGCTTGTCCCCAGCTCTATTGCTTGCTGCGCCTGGACGCTCGGGGGCGTTTCTCCGATGGGCGTGTCACTCGTGTTTGTCTCCTGGGTATGCATGTGGGCTTTTAGTTAGTGGTGTTTGTACGAGGTTTGCAATTTGTAAGTTTCTCACAGACGGCGCCAACTGTTTCTACCAAATTACGCGGGACGCAATCTAGCAGAAGCAAGTACGAGTTCTTCTTCCTCTTTCTCCTCGTCCGAACGTTCGGGCTGTTCGGATGGTCGGGTGCCTTTCCTCTCTCTTCGGGTCTTCGGGTGTTTGGATATGCGTGTTCGGGTTCAGCTGTTAGAAGAATACAATGACAAACAGACAGTCAGACGGTCGAGACAGGGGTGGCCTGCCTTCAACGCTCCGATGCGTGCGTGCTCGGATGTGGTCGGTCTTGTGAGCGGAGTTATAGCTTTCCTGGTGGTCTTTCGGGTGGTCGGGTAGGTGTTAATCTTCTGCTTAATTGGGTAAGTATATTTAATCGGATAACTAAATGATGCTACACTAACATCTTGGACTCGTGAGTTCTCTCTCTCTCTCTCTCTCTCTCTCTCTCTCTCTCTTCACATTTACCATATTACGTAGCCAAATGTCCTTGATCAACCTATTTCTCACTGCTCTTAAAACAGGTACTCCGATTCCAGTAAAATAGTTGCGAAAGCACTAACTAATCTAGGCTTCAAGAACACCTACATTGTCGCCGACGGCTTCTCCGGTAGCAAGGGGTGGTTACAGAGCCGTTTAGGCACAGATGCATACAATTTCTCGTTTGCTGAGGTCATTTCACCATCAAGAATCATCCCAGCTCGTTTTGGTACTACAAGCACAGCAGCACAATCTGGTCGAAAGCTCCTTTCTGATTAGATTCAATTCCAAGTAGTATCTACTCAACAATGTTAAGCAAAACTTGTTACTATAATATTTTTGGTCTCCTATATGACGTTATAAACGGGTCTAAATAAGTTTGGACCAACTTTGTCCACTCTCGTCCTTTTTATATACCTTTTGATTTGTGATTTGATAATCGAAACCACTTAATATATAATTTACTTCTTATGGATCATGCATATAAAATTTCAATCAAATCGAAGATTGTTTGCTCATCTAATCTTGTAAAAACAAATGGATGGTTGTTATTGTAATGCTGAAGTTCACCATAACCGTTCATTGATTTGATAAGATTGAATATCCAAATGATCATCATTTTGATTCATTTTTTGTATAGTTGATCATTAACCAATAGTCTATAAGATAAGTGGTCTAAATTTTGAAATAACAAAGTAGTATATGTGCAAATGGTATAATTTGGATAAGGTTAGTCCAAACTCATTTGGACTTAAGTATTATTCGTTATAAACAACATATTGGCATTAAATTTCAATTTGACAAACCAGCTATTAATAATCCAGTGGTTGGTCACCCTTATATTACTCTCATAAGCCTAAAGGTTAAGAGTTCAAGTCCCTATAAAAATGATACCTCCATTTAAGGTTGAGTTTTTTGAATTAAATCAGCTAATTATCAATTATTTTGATCTAGTAAGTGTTTGATAAAAAAATTACTTATTTTTATTTGTTAAAAACAAAAATCACGACTATAAATAAGTAAATAAAAATTTATTTTTTAAATTAAATTTTTTAAAAATTTAATATTTTCACCTAAATTCCAAACTAAACCTTAATCGGCATACAAGAATGATCTTGGATTTGTCTTGCAATTATATCACTTAAGGGGTTTATAAACAATTTTTATCAGTCTTAGTCAGACATAAGTCGCATAAAGAGATCTGCGGCTTATGTTTCTTAATTATTTTTTTAGTTATGACACGTTATTCCACAGCTTTTTTATTATTATTATTTTGCTAGGCGGCGCAGCAGCTTTATGTTATCTACACACAATTTCGTGGCATTTTCTAACACAAATATATCTAAATGCGTCTCAAGCCTTGCGACCAACTAACTGTTGTATATGCTTATATAGATATATATATATATATATATATATATATGCGCGCACCGAGAGAGTATTCGATCATAGTGGTGACGCGATATGTGCGCGCGCGCCAGTACGCAACTATAGTGGCGACGCGATATATATATATATATAGACACATGCGCGCGCGCGCGCGGGAGTATGCGACTATAGTGGTGACGCATTGATTCCGTAATCGCATATAAAGTATTGAAGAAAATCGATAGACTAACAGTGTAACAGTGCCGTTTCTACAAAACCTCTTTCTTTTCTTTTTTTGAAAGGGACAACAAGCTTAAACTTAGCCATGGTTTAGAGTGTGACTTCATCCCAAGTGTGTGCCTTTTTAACTCGAGAATCCCCCCCCCCCCACACCTTGCTCTCCACGCTCTCAAAGAGTGCAAACGGGGTGGAGAGTGTGCATTGATTACCGCAAGTTAAATGACACAACACGAAATGATCACTTTTCACTCCCGTTCATTGATCAGATGCTAGAAAGATTGTCCGAGCATGAATATTATTGTTTCCTGGATGGATACTCTGAGCACAATCAAATAGCCATTCACAAATATGATTAAAAGAAGACCACCTTCACTTGCCCATATGGTACTTTTGCATACCGGCGAATGCCCTTTGGTCTATATAACGCTCCTGCGACATTTCAGAGATGTATGGTGAGTATTTTCTCAGACATAGTTGAAAAGATCATTGAAGTTTTTATGGATAACTTCTCTGTTTTTTGTGATTCTTTTGGCTTATGTCTACATAATTTAGCTATAGTTATAGAGCAACTAATCTTGTGCTTAATTGGGAGAAGTGTCACTTTATGGTGGAACAATGTATAGTTTTGAGACATGTCATATCAGCTAAGGGCATAGAAGTAGATAAAGCTAAAGTTGATATTGTGCGGAGCTTACCCCCTCATTCTACCGTGAAGAAGGTGAGATATTTTCTTAGCCATGCAGGTTTCTATCGCATGCTCATCAAAGATTTTTCCAAGATAGCCCGACAATTATATGCATTGCTGCAAAAAGATGTTTCATTTGACTTTACAGTTGAGTGTCTTCAAGCTTTCAACAAATTCAAGGAGTTGTTGACGACAACCCTCATTATTCGGGCACCAGATTGGAGCCTTCCATTTGAGCTCATGTGTGACGCTTCAGATTATGCTGTTGGAGCAGTTCTAGGTCAACGCCCAGAGAGGTTGCCTTACGTCATCTACTATGCCTCCAAAACCCTAAATGATGCACAGTTGAATTATTCAACTATTGAGAAGGAGCTCTTAGCAGTGGTTTTTTCTCTTGAAAAATTTAGATCTTACTTATTAGGAACTAAAGTTATCATATTTTCTGACCACGTTGCTTTGAGGTATTTGATGACCAAACAGGATGCCAAGCCTAGATTGATTCAATAGATGCTCTTGCTTTAGGAGTTTGACATTATGATCAAAGACAAGAAGGGTACTGAGAATGTGGTAGCTGACCACTTGAGTAGAATCACCCATGGTTCCAACTGCGAAGAGGATACTCTTCCTTTCAGAGACAGTTTTCCAGATGAACAGCTCTTTGCTGTTCAAGATGCAAAGTCATGGTATGCTTATATTGTCAATTACATGGTCAGTAAATACATTCCACCTGACTTCACCAGAGCGCAGAAAAACAAGGTAGTTAAAGAAGTTAAGTACTATGTGTAAGATGAACCATACTTGTAGAAATATTGCACTGACACCATCATCCGTAGGTGTGTCCATGAATCTAAATTTCACTATATTCTAGCTTATTGTCACTCACATGCAGGTGGTGGAAATTTTAGAGGGAAGAAGACAGCTCTCAAAGTGCTCGAGAGTGGATTTTATTGGCCCACCTTATTTCAAGATGCACATGTTTTCTTTAAATCTTGTGTCAGGTGCCAAATGATAGGTAACATCGGTCCAAAAGACCAAATGCCTCAACACCCCGTTCTTATAGTCGAAATATTTAATGTGTGGGGTATTGATTTCATGGGACCATTCCCAAATTCTCAAGGGTATTTGTATATTCTAATTGCGGTTGATTATGTATCTAAATGGGTGGAGGTTAAAGCCACAAGGACTAATGATTCTAAGATTATTCATAGTTTTCTTAAGGAAATATTCAGCAGGTTTGGAACACCTAGATGCATACTCAGTGATGGAGGCTCTTACTTCTGCAACAAGACCTTTGATGCCTTGCTTAGGAAGTATAATGTGACACATAAGGTGGCAACACCTTATCATCCTCAGACAAGTGGGCAGGTGGAGGTATTAAATAGAGAGATCAAGCAAATTCTTGAGAAGACAGCTGGTCCAACCTGGAAATACTGGTGTCAACGCCTTAATGATGCGTTATGGGCTTACAGGACAACATATAAAATATCTATTGGGATGTCTCCTTTTAGGTTAGTGTATGGGAAATCTTGTCATCTTCCGGTGGAACTTGAGCATGAGGCGTATTGGACTATGAAGAAGTTCAATTTTGACATGGATGAAGTGGGTCTGCATAGGAAATTGTAACTCGGTGAGTTGGATGAGATCCGGCATAATGCATATGAGTTCAGTAGGATATACAAGGAGATAACCAAAGCTTTTCATGACCGGAACATCAAAAGAAAAGAATTTGTAGTTGGTCAGAAAGTTTTGCTGTTTAGTAGTCGTCTACGCTTATTTCTAGGTAAGCTTAAGAGTAGAAGGACTAGACCTTATGTTATTACTAATGTTTTTCCTCATGGTGCTATAGAGATTGTGAGTTCAACAACAGGGAAAACATTTAAGGTGAATGGACAACAACTCAAACCATATTACGAGTCGTTTGTGGAGCACGTGTTTGAAGATGCTGACCTTCAGGATGCGCCTCATATAGAGAATTGAGTGAATATGTCGCCTAGCTGAAGACGTTAAACTTAGCGCTACTTAGGAGGCAACCCATGTGGATGGAGAAGCTAGCGACCAGATTTGATTTCTTATTCCTTCTCTTCTATTTTCTTCACAGAGTGTGTTTTGTATGTGATATGTGTTCTATGTCATACTTAGTTGGTGTATTGTGTAGTCTAATTCCAATTTTTACATTGAGGACGATGCAACTTTCAAGTGTGGGGGTGGAGTTATATCATATACTTAGTGTCTAGATATAGATTTTTAGTTTTTTGAATCAGAATTTTTGATTTTTTATGTAGTGTGATTTTTTGGATATAGCTAGAAGTCTCAGAAAATTCTGAAATTTTGAGTGTGTGTTGGTATATATGTCTAGTATATGCTTATAAAAATTCAGCTTATAAACTCATGTGGTTAATTCTGTAGAAATTATGCAATTGAGAGTGTGCAGTCTCTTCAGTTTTTTCCATTTTGCTTAGAATGTCTAGGGTGTACCCTTTGATACATCAAATTAAAGGATACCCTTCGACCCATTGAAGGGTTGTTCCACAGCAAGACCAGGGAGTAGTCCTCGATCCATTGAGGACCATATTCGATCCATCGAAAAATCAGTGTCAGTTTTAATTTTTCTTGTGTGTTTTAGTGTCTTATATAAAAATAAAAAAATAAAATAGTGTCAAGAAAATACATAAAGAAGAGTCTTAGGATCCCTTAATAAGTCAATGATGTGCTTATTTCTTCCAATTTTGTGACTAAGAGATGATTATTTGACTTGAGTTTCTTTAGTTAATTTTGATATATGATACATATGCGAATATATAGTGGATGTAGAAATGAGTTAGCATGGTACAGATTTTTTAGCATGCATAAACCTTATTGAGATTCATTTAACCTGTGAGATTTTTAGCATAAATGTAATATGCATGCTTTCTTTGTTGAGTGTCAATTGCTTGCCACAGATTAAGTTAATGGACTCTAGAGATTACTAGAACTTGCTCTTGTGTTATTCAAAGCTTTCAATCAATACATGTTTTGATTGAGGAAGTGATAAAGACATTTAGGGGACACCACCATATCCATATAATCCTGTGTCCTTATTTTGTGTACACAAGATGTGCACCCCGTAGTTAAGCACTCTGAGCCTACATGTGAAACTTTATGCCATCACCCACATATCTCCGACCTTGAACCTTAGAATAGTTATATCTTTACCCTTGTTCTCGGACTTGGTAGAGCTATACATGATACATGTATGTGAAGACGGCGACAATGTCGAAAGGTGATACAAAGGAGTAAGTGTGGGGTATCAAGCTAGTGTGAGGAAAAAAAATATAAAAAAGAAGAAGTTGTGATATCTAGCTTGATACCCGGGTTAACTGTTGATGAAAAGAATGATGTGAATGGCCAACAAGATGAAATCCAGCAATAATAGTGAAAAAGTTCATGGTTGTAAAGTTTGAAGAAGTCTCTTATTTGGTGCTTTACTAAGTTCTAGAATTGTGTTTGTAATCCATACCCATTTATTCTTTAACCTATGAGCCAAGCTCCATTACAACCCATGAAGTCCTTTTGATCCTCAAGATGGCAGCCTTTGATCTGTGGAGATTAGTCACAAGAGTTACCATATAATTTGGTCCATTTGGCAAGTAATTGAATTGAGTGATACCTTAGATATATTTTGAGAGAAACACTTACGAGAGCATATCAAAGTGAGGTTGAATCTTGATTGGTTTTGTACATGTTCTAGCTCTTTATTCACCTGGATTATTGATAAAGCGGATAAACACCTCTCAAAGATACCCTATTCATAACCTGGATATATCAATGTAGTAAGATAAATAGGGGTTATCGAAAACAAGGAATTGGTGAAACTAAATCCTAACAAACTACTATGATGACAGACTCGACTACAGTACACTAATGATAATACTAACCTAAGCTAGACAGACTCAAATTATGCGAAATTTGGACACAATGAACTAGACACAGTGGTGGACTATCACACAAAATTTAAGAGTTTTCTGAGTTGATTTGGTTACCTAACTGAATCGTCTAAGCTACAGCTAATGCAGAAAATAAATGCTGAAAGTAAATATACTAATGAATGCAAATGGATTTAAACTATATGATTAAAGAGTTAAGAGGAATGCAATCCACCACCGTCATTCCATCTATTTAACAGATACTTAACCTAATGCACATATCCAATGAATGAAAGTTCCCAGTAAGAGTTGATCGTTACAACCTCATCCTATTACCTAATCCTTATGCCTATGCAGGTTTGTCATGGACCTTCCCTACATCTATCCCTCTATGAACTCATAGTCATAGACCCCAAGGTTTATAAAGAAGAAAGCATTAAGTTCTAGAAAAGGTTTGAGAAGCTACAAGAGTTCACAAGTACACTATGGACGTGTCTCGCTAGACCTATGGATTTCAATCTCCCAACGGTAAAATCGACGTATCACTATAAAGAATCTGGTGGAAGAAATTATCTTCAGTCGCCCGTATCTCATGAAACTAGAACCCTAGTATGCATACTAAGTTGGCCACCAAAGCAGACATACAAGAATTCATACGGTGAATCATTCAGAGAAAGAAACCTCATTCAAAGAATATGCAAAACTAGGTTAAAGTATATGCATTAAAAAGACTTCATGTACGGGGCTTCGAGCAACCCCTTAACAAAAGAAATTTAGCTACTCATAATCTTAAATAATAACATCAAAGAATTCATAAAAGATAAACAAAAGAAGGTGAAAAAAGAACTCTTGGCGATGACGTGATCGGGCTCCACTTCATGCACGAGAACTTCTTCTTCTTTTCTTATTGTTTTTCTCTCTTTCTTATTCTCCCTCTTGTCTTCTCTAAGCCGGCCCTTTTTGTTTCTAGCTATATATATATAGCCACACAATCAACTAGGTATAATTACCTAGTCCATCTTCATGTGCTCGCCAAACCAATTTACAAAAGGATTTCTTGTTTGTCTTTTGTTTCTCTCTAAGTCCAGCCACTCACGTACCAGACAATCAAAATTGTAAATGGACAAGCCCACTCACCAAGGAACAACTCTAAGCAACATATATATGTATAATTAAATAAATGTCCCACGCCAGCTTCCTCTCGCCAAACTCACATGCTCCTCCAACAGTATCCTTCAAGGATTAGGATTCTACTTGCAATATGCTTCTCCAATTAACTCCAGAATATGTTATTAAATCTCATTTTCTTCATTAATCTTCAAAATACTTAAAAATAAATAAACATAATTAATTCACTCAATTAATAACAATAAACTAAATATAGGGAATAAATTAAATACTGAATAGACGCATAAATATACGACTATCAATTATGTTTGTGTCCTACATGTTACATGTGTGTAATATGTTGAAGTTATCCTTGGTAACTTGTAGGTACATGTGATCTTGGTGTTACAATTTTGTTGAAGAATGCTGAGGCAATTTGTTGAGGGCAGTAGAGTTTGTTTTTGAAGTTTGTTGAATTTTTTTAGTCTTAGTCTAGTGTATTACTCAAGGACTAGCAATGTTTAAGTGTGGGGTATTTTGATAGTTGCATATTTGTGTGTCTATTCGGTGGTTAATTCATTCTTTATATTTAGTTTATTGTTATATAATTGAGTAATTTAATTATGTTTATTTTTTTTATAAGTTTTGTGGAGAAATAAATAAAAAAGAAATAAAAGAGGGATTTTAATCTCAATATGGATTCAAAAAGGAGTTCTGTGCGAATAAAGAAGCCTTTTTCCAAGAAGGACTTGAGAAGATTAATTAGGGGAACTATTTAAACAAATTTTAGGTTTTTGGAGAGGCTAATCAGGATTTTAGAGAGAAAAACTTGAGCAAAGGAAGAAGCAGCCGCAAAGGAGCCAGAATCCTATCTTCAATCCATCGAAGACTCAGCTTCGATCCATCGAAGCTGTACGGCAGACTGTGTTCTTCATCCAATTTTGATCTGTAAACTCTATGATTTGTCTTGATTATTTTATTATGACTTTTAGTAGCTAAATAGCTTGTTAAGGGGCTGCTTGAAGCCCCGTACATGAAATCTTTCTAATTCATACATTTTAATCTAGTTTCGTATATTCAATTTGAATGAGATTTCTTTCTCTATGTGACTCACCGTATGAATTCTTGTATGTTTGAATTAGTGTGAAACTTAGTATGCATGCTAGGATTCTATTGTCATGAGATACAGGCGACTGGAGATAATTTTTTCTACCGAATTCTCTACAGTGATACACCGATTTCATTGGGTGATTGAAACCCTAGGTCTAGCAGGACACGCCTATAGTGTACATGTGAACCCTTGTAGCTTCTCAACCTTTTCTAGATCTTAATGATTTCTCCTTTGTAAACCTTGGGGTCCATGACTATGGGTTCAATAGAATGATAGATGTGGGGAATGTCCATGACAAACTCACATAGGCATAAGAATTAGGTAATAAGATGTGGTTGTAACTATCAGCCCTTCCTGGGAACTTACATTCATTTGATATATGTATTAGATTAATTATGTATTAGATAGATGGAATGACGGTAGTGGATTGTATTCCTCTTAACTCATTCATCATATAGTTTAAACACTTTGCATTCATAAGCATATTTACTTTCAGCATTTATTTTCTGCATTAGCTGTAGCTTAGCCGATTTAGTTTGGTACCTAAATCAACTCCGAATACCTTAAATTTTGTGTGGTAGTCCATCACTGTGTCTAGTTTATTATGTCATGTTATTTGAGTCTATCTAGAGTAGAGTCGTAGTATCATTAGTGTATTGTAGTCGAGTCTGTTAGTATTGTAGTTTACTGTTAGGATTTAGTTTCACCAATTTTTTATGTTCGATAACCCTTGTTTGTTATACTACATTGATATATCCAAGTTGAAAATAAGTTATTTTTGAGAGGTGGTTCTCCACTCATCAGTCAAGACTATAGAAAATCGTGGGAGTACTAATAGACTTCACTTTATCATCATAAAGTGCAACATATCTTAGAGTATAAGCCGATTGATGGAAAATCTCATCATTATGGTGCTCAAGTTCCAGTTCGAGACAACATCGTGTCTTCCCAAGATCTATTATCTCAAATTTGGATTTCAAACACTTTCCAAATCATGAACTTGTCATATAAATGAACACACATGTGCATCTTCCTTCTCAATCAAGTAGTCACTTGGTGAGCATTTCAAACTCATTGCAAACGCGCTCTGTGGTCTAGAGCCACTTTATTTGGGTACATGTAGTTCATATGAGACATTTATATTTATATATTATTCTAGATCCCCAGTCCTTTAACTGGAAACTTGACCAAGTGTTACATTTACGTGCACAGCCTATCCCCAGTCCCCCGAGTATATGGGCGGGCGGGGTAAGGACGAACGGGCGCGCAAATATAAACTAATGGAAAGAGTACAACAAAAGTGCAATATCACAATTTTAATGAAAGTACTTCCACGGGTGCCGTAGTCGTTGACCCTGCATATCTCGGAGGTGACAAAGTGCTGGCGCCTCCCTCCACGGAATGGGTGTCTTCATCCCCTGCCGGATTGCCCCCAGTCCCCCAGTTGGATTGGTCGAGCCCGGATGTGCTGGCTGAACGATCGGGCGATCCCCGTTTGTTCGCTCCTTTGTGGAGATGCATCATGTCTCCTCGCTCTTCCAGCAGATTATTGCTGATACGTAGCCCTTCGCCGTTCGTGTGTGGATCGTACCCCTCGATCCTTGGGCTCTGATGGGTGACCTCTAGGGGTAACATAGCTTCCTTTCCGAATGTCAGGCTGAACGGAGTCTCGCCCGTGGCGCTGTTAGCCCGTCGCGTGGATCACCCGGTATCTCTGTTCCTAGCGTAGGTTCCAAGGTGGGAACCTCCTGCCTGCCCCGGGGTTTCGTGGCTTCTTCGTGATTGTATCCCCGAACGTACCCGATTCCACGCTCCGTTGGGAATCGTCCCAAGAGCAGGTGTCCTGTGATGATCATCTTCAGTTTGCTAATCCCCGGCCTCCCAAGTATGGCGTTGTACGGGGAGGGGGTGTCCATGACTATGAAGTCCGTCTGGATCTCACTGTGCGGGGAGTCGGGCGCACCGATCCCGACCTGAATATTGTCGCTCCCAATCAGATACGACGTTTCACCCGTGAAGCTGGCTACGCACTCGCGATCCTGCGTCATCTTGCTGGCGGGTCTACCGAGCGCCGCATATGCTTCCAGGTAGATCACGTTTACGGACGCCCCATTGTCGATCAGCACCCTCTTCACGAGGAAACGATCGATGATCGCGTCGATCACGAACGGTAGGGTGCTGTCCTTCGGGCTTCTCTCCTGGTCTTCCGTCGTGAAGCAGATGGCGGGCGCCTCCCTTCTTCCTGTTTTCTGCGTTCGTCCTGCCCCGATCGTCAGCACCTCCTGGCTCGGGCGATCGGGCGATGAGGTGCCCTCCTTGCGCTTGCCCCAGGATATCGTACTGATAGTCCCACGGGTTCCAATGTTCGCCTCGCGCTGTTGTCCTTCTGCCCTGGGAGGGGTTGTCCGCTCGTCCTTCAAGTCTTCAAGGGCCTTTTTTCAGCATAATGCAGCTGTTGGTACGGTGGGTGGCGGTGTTGTGGAATTCGCACCAGACGTCTGGGAATTGGCCGGTCGGAGCCATTGCTTTCGTCATGTTGTTTGGTGGCGGTATTCGGTGTCGATGCAGGCGGAGAAGCTGCTCGAGCGGCTGCTGATCGATCGTAAAGACCTCCTGTCCCGCCGGTCGATAGCGTGGCGCTGGTGGTAAGCGGGCACTCTGCTGCGCTGATCCCCTCGTCTGGTTGTAGTTGTTGCCCTGATGACGGCGGAAGAAAGGCCTCTGGTAATTCTGCCTTTGCGCGTCCCGGTTCCTCTTATAGCCCCCGGTTGGCCTTTCGTCGTCCGCCAGCTGTCGTGGTTGGGCGCTTGTCGCCTCTGGTCTACTGGAACTGGGTTCGGAGGTGGACTCATACACTCGCGTCTCTACGAGCGCCTTCTGCACAATCAGGTCCATGATCTCGTCGTAGTCGAGATGTTCCTTCCTCACCAGCTTCTCTACGAACGGGGTGGCGAGCAAATTATCCATCAGGGCTACCTTGGCCACCCGTTTGTCGAGGTCCGTGCACGTACTTGCGAGCGTTCTCCACCGATTGATGTAGCTCGACAGGCTCTCGTCCATCCCCTGGCGGACCTTGAGGAGGATACCCGTGGTGTTGTACTTGCCCTGGAGCCGATACCGCTTCTGGAAGCTCTCCGCCAGCTCGATGAACGAATAGATGGACCCTGGCGGAATCTCGTAGAACCAGTTCTGCGCTTCCTCTGCCAGCGTTTCCTAAAATAGGAAACATAGGGTTGGATCCGAGTATCGGGTTCCGTCCGTGGTGGATCGAAACTCGTCCACATGCGCACGTGGATCTCCGCTCCCATCGAACCGAGCGATCTTCGTCGTCTTCACGTGGGGGTCCCTTCCCCTCTTCAGTATATGCGCCGAGAACGGGCTGACCCGGGGGGCGAACGTCTCGCCCTGACCGGCCAGCTTGTCCTTGCGCAAGCGCGAGACCTCTTCCGCCAGTTCCTCCATCCTCTGAAGGATCAGTGAGTTGTTTGTCAGGGGCGCCGATTCCTCCACCGGTGAAGGCGCTCGGGCCGCCCGTGCGCTGGTCCTGCCGAACAGGTGTTGCTCCTCATTGGTGGTCTCCTGGGTCCCCTCGTGCTGCCCCAGCTGCTGGTTGACGAGTGCGTCCAATCGCTCCTCCAACCTCTGACGGATTTGGTGCTCCTCTGCCTTCTCGAGCGCCGCCTCCCGTAACTCCTGGACCAGGCTGCTGATGCGCTCCTCGCCATCGTTCCTGTCGGTTGCTAACACGTACCGCCCTTGCGAGTCTGGCGGCGTCTCCTCATCGGGCGCGTTGCTGTCGTTAGTCACCGGGTTGAGCATGTGGACCTTTGGTTTTTGTGGTGTTTATATGAGGTTTGCAATTTGTAAGTTTCCCACAGACGGCGCCAACTGTTTCTACCGAATTACGCGCGGGGACGTAATCTGGCAGAAGCAAGTACAAGCAGACTTCCTTCTCATTCTCCTTCGTCCGAACGCTCGGGCTGTTCGGATGGTCGGACGCCCTTCTCTCTCTTCGGGCGTACGGGCTCTCTCTTCCGACGGTCGACTCTTCCTTCGGGCGCTTCCTCTTCTCTCGGGTGATCGGGTGTGCGTATTCGCGTGCGGCTGTTAGAAGAATACAACAACAAACGGGCGGTCAGGGGTCGAGACGGGGTGGCCCGCCTTCAACGCTCCGATGCCTAAGTCAGATGATGTATTGGATATAACAGTCAAGCGAACGAGCGTAGGGGGAAATTTGAGGTGGGGTGAATGAGTGCTCTTACCTATAATAAATACCTTACATATATAGGTGGTTGAGTTTGGAGTTTGATGGTGTTCTTCGATGTGGGACTGGTACACTTGCTGGTGTGTGATCCGTGCATTCGGCGTGTGCCCGTCGGGCGCGTGTTCGCTCGGATGGGGTCGGTCTGGTGAGTGAAGTTGAAGCCTCCTTGGTGGTTTTTGGGGTGGTCTGGTAGGTGTCGATTACCTGCTTAAGTGGATAAGTATATTAATCGGACAACTCATGCTATACAAACACCAAACATGTGGAGCAATTTTGTTAACATAGCAGTGAGTTTCATTTTGAGTTCGTACGTATAGTAGACGAAAGAGAGATCGAGAGGGGAAAACCTATGTTTTATATAAGGTAGAGAGGCATTGGGAGCTAGATAAATATTATTTTGCTGTTTTATTTTATTTTATTATTATTATATATAGTTATATATAGAAAGGAAAGAAGACTAGCTACAGAGTCCATAGAAGGGTGGGTGGGTGGGTGGGGGGGGGGGGAGGAATTTTCGAGTTAAAAAGGCACACTTGGGATGAACTCACACTCTAAACCATGGTTAGGTTTAAGCGGCTGTGGTATTTTCTTCTCTTTTCTTTTCGGGAGGAACCCACGCTGGGAAAGGGGTATGGGTTTGTCTTGTCGAGGGGAATATCTTCCAAACTCTCGGCGAGCGGCAACGTGTTTCCGCGACCTTGATCTAACAGTTGAATAATGGGCCTTTCCCGGGCCTTGGGCCGTTGGATTCAAGCCTGGCATCTGTGTACTCGGGTGCGCATTACGAACTCGGCGTCCTTGAGACCTTGACTAGACTCGTTAGACTGCCAACCGATGCAGTCTATATTTACCATTACTGTTTTTTGTTGTTGCATATGTAGTTTTCTCTTTTTAGGAGCGGAGAGGCGGAAAGGATAGAGAGAAAATGATGAGAGAAAGAGAAATAAAGAAAAAATAAAAAATAAAAAAAAATTGAAAAAAAAAATAGAAAAGAAAAGAAAAAATATATAAAAATAAAAAAATAAAAAAAATCAGAAGAGTAGTACCGTCTTTTTTCCTCTTTTTTGAAAAAAAAAATTATCACGTCATTATTATAGACGGAGCAGTGACGAAAAATGGCTTTAGGAATCACGTAGATATAATTTCAAGAGTTTGGACATCACTTTGATAATTTTTAAAGTTTGGACATTATTTTGATACCACGACGAAAGTTTAGACCCAATGGATATATATTTTTTCAATGAAAACTTTCAACTGTTTGGGAGGAGAGAATGAATGGGAGCAGTTTTTTCTTTCATAAAGTAATCCCAACGTAGATAATTTTATTTTATTTTTAAATGACGAAAATATATCTAAACTATTATTAAGCAAACCCATGTTATCAACCATAACTAATTTTTGATACAATTTTAACCTTTTAACTTAAATGTTGAGTAATAAATCAGGGTTAAAATAGTAAATAGCAAAATACAAAAAATAATGAAAAGATGTTTTTAAGAAAGAAATTGCCAAGTGTTTTTTTATATGCTGCCAAATAGTTATATAAGAAAACTGAAATAATTCAGTAAGTTCTTTTTAAAAAAAAAAAAGAGAGAGATAGATGAATTTCCACAGCCTAAAGTAAAAATAAAAAATCTGAGATTCCACACCCATAGGGTGTTTTTTCCATCTAGTCTCTATTAATTAAGCCAGAAGAGCTTTGACAGTTATCTTACGTCAAACATTCATAATACTTACATTTGTTCTCTCTTTTACATAAGCCCATTAAACACAGAATTAATGAACAAAGGATAAAAATGGAAGAAACAAATCTCCTAAACACCTAATAACCCAGTTAAAGTTTATCGCCGTCGTACAAAAAAAAATTGTTTTACAGTTTCATTTTCTCACCAACTCAACTTCTCTCCACTTGCACAACTGTTTTTTTTTCTCAGAACTTTGGAAGTTAGAATGTTGGGATTTTAGTGGAAGGAGGCAATGCACAAAGGTAATTCAATTTGTTATATAGTGAAGTGATTATAAGCACGGAACTTGAGCCCCTATTTAGTTTTTTTTAATCACCTCCTATTGCAAGTACTTTGACCTTTCCAGATTGATCGATTCGAGTTTAAAACCAAGAAAACTCATCGATCTTTTTAAGATTTTGCAGGATTGAATCTTTTCTTGTATTAACAAATTAGATCGAGACAATAAAGTTCTATTATCTGCATCCTACATCTATAATTATCATTATGTATTTTTCTTTCATTCTTCTTGACTAATTCTTTTACATTGAATAATATATTATTACTATCGATAGCGAGAAGTTGGAGAAGAAGTGTACCATATGCATTGGTGCAAGTGTGCTCCATGTCTTTTGAAAGTTACCCTCAATTTCCATGAAAATTTTACACACGCATCGCGTGTGTGCCGATTTCTAGTATTGATAATGTAATTGCAATATAGAGTTTCATTGGATTGTCCGGCCCGATAAATTGAAACCTCGTAAACATCATAATACTAAAATATTTGTTCCAAATAACCTAAATGAACAAACCAGAGTAGCGCGGAAACTTCAAAAAATTTGGAGGCACCACTCCTTAGCTGCCCTGGCACCATTTCTACAGCGAGACAGATTGACGGAGTTCTTTAATGGTCATTCCCGCAGGGAGGAGGATTTGCTTATTCTGCGGTGAAACCTTATTGGTAATGGAGGTAATAACTGGTCCAAGTTTGGACTTGGCTTTCTTCTCATCAGAGCGGTGATGCTTACTGCCCTTGACTCTTGATGAACTAGGAGGCTCCTCTTCAACATCCTACAATTCTCCATTAGTAGCTTTCATCGAGACTGCTCATTGCTGGTTTGCTGAAGAAATCAACTTCTAATCCATGACCATGTTCAGATCTGGCAATGCTGCCTCCGAAACGGGCATGGAACAAGGAGTAGGTTCTGTAGACACAGGCTGTTTGTCTACAGCTGACATCATAAGAGAATCAGAAACTTCCTTGACACCCTTCAGGTGAGCCGCTGGATTAGTGACTCAAACTGAAGATGTTGTGACTGGTATCTGCCTTAAGGGCTCTATCTGCAAGAAAACAACCTTGTTAGCCGGACTCGCCCCATAGAGGGGATTGTCCATCATAATAGCCTCTTATTCCTCCAACGATGGGTTCCTGGAAACTCCATCATCAATACTGGCCACAGTCACCGGTGCCTAAGCTGAGGTCGTCCCGCCCTGAGTAAAGACCAAATTAGGAGGCATAGGCCATCGCTGCACTGACTCCAGGAAAGCCAACATAGAGGAGGACTGACGCCCATCCGCACCAACTTGTAACGGAGTAGGATTTCCCATAGCACCTCTGATACCAATAGTAGCCCTGAGAACACCAAAAACTGGCTCCGGAGGCACCAACACGTTCTTATAATTCTTTACCACTGTGATACTTGAACGTTTGGGAACCACCTGCACAGGATTAATCCATTTGTTGCCAGAAATAGCATAAATAATACCTGCATCTCGAAGTTTGATGACTTCTTTCTTGATAACTTCCATCATTGGAAGATTGAGTCGACGTTGAGCTTCTCTTGTAGGCTTAGCTCTCTCCTCCAGATGTATCCTGTGGATACACAATGTTGGGTAGATGTCAGCCACTGTCCATCCAATGGCATCTTTGTATTCCTTAAGTACACTCATCAGCTTCTCCTCTTGTAATGTTGAGAGCTTTGAAGAGATAATGACTGGGAATGTATCATTCTTCCCCAGGAAAACGTACTTCAAATACTCGGGTAAAAGTTTCAGCTCTAATATAGGTGCTACCTATATATATGGAACAAGAATATCATCTAAAACCGGAAGAAGAATAGGTTTGTAAGACTTACCTTTCACTCTTGAAAATGATCCGGATGCCTCTTCCATAGCATAGTACTCATCCTCAATCTCAAGATCTTCAGGTGAAGCAATCACAAAAACAGGTTTAACTTCGATGGATCGAAGGTGTGTCACAGATTGTTCCAGGAAATTTCCTTCGATGGGTTGAGACTTGGTTTCAATGTATCAAAACTGGTATTCGGTGCATCGAAACTAGTCTTCGATGGGTCGAAGATCTACTTGATGCATCGAGGCAATTTCACTACTTAATGTTACTTCGATACATGAACAATTTTTGATGGGTCGAAGCTTTTCTCTTCGATCCATCAAAGCATGCTCCCTGATGTTGATTGTTGATTGCTTTCGATGGGTCGAAGGAATCCTTCGATCCATTGAAGCTCACACCCTGGTTTCCCTGTTTTCTCCTGCTTTTTCAATGACTTTTCTCAAAGGATCATCATCCTATGAGTAGTGAATAAATTCCTGCACAAAACTCTCAAAAGTGTCAATTGAACATAAAGAAGAAGCATTATCACTATATGGATATTTGAGAGCGTCATACATGTTGAAGTGGATCTTCTCCTCTGCCACTTTTATGCTCAATGATCCATCAAAACAATCAATTTTTGTACGCGCTGTTCTCAAGAATGGTCTCCCAAGAATCAATAGTATTTCTGATGGCAATGGCTCATGCTCCATCTCCAGCACAAAGAAATCTACTGGAAATATCAAATCTTCCACCTGCACCAAAACATCCTCAATAATACCTGGAGGGTAACAGTTAGACTGATCTACAAGTTTAATGGTGACACCTTTGAGAATAAGTTCTCCCATTTTTAACCTATCATAAATAGTGTGACATTAATAAATTAATAGAAGCACCTAAATCAAGTAGGGCACCCGCAAACCTGTGATCACCAATAGTACACGGGAACGTAAAACGTCCTGGATCGCCCAACTTAGGTGGGAGCTTTTTTGAAGAACTACAAATACTCTTTCTCCTAAAGCCACAGTCTTAGTTCCATAGAACGTCCTTTTTGTTGTGTATAAATGTTTCAGGAACTTCGTATACTGTGACATCTTCTTAATCACATCCAACAAAGGGATGTTCACTTCTACCTTTTTAAACACATCCAAAATCTTCTTCTCTTTGTCAACCTTCACCTGCTTCTTCAATCTGCTAGGAAAAGACACATAAGGAGTAATCAAAGAAGAATGATTAGATAATAACTGGCCTTCTTTAGGCTTTGTCAATGAATTTGTCCTAGGTGCATTTTCGACTTATCGAATTGGGGTTCTTGGGATATCGATCCTTCATTGGTTCACTTGATGCAGCTGGTTCGATGACCAGTTCTTCCCACGTTTTTTTTGTTGACTTGGAAATTTCCTCTAATATCTTCCCACTCTTCAAAGTCATTGCATGAGCTTCATATTTTGTATTGGAATTGGGAAGAGTGTTGTTGAGAAGACTTCCTTCCTTGACTTGAGCAAGTGTTTGCTGAACTTGGCTCATTTGTTGCTCTAGCAAGTCAATTGTCTTCCCTTGCTGCTGCTATGTGGCCTTGTTTTCTTGGCGGAACATGCTTATCTCTTGTCTCTCATTCTTGTTGTCAAACATCATTTGCTGAATCATGGCTTCCAAAATAGAATTTCATGTTGATGTTTGAGCTGGAGCTTATTGTTGTTGTGGCACACGCCTTTGACCAAATTGTTACCCATCACTTGTATGCTATCTTTGCTGAAATCCAGGTGGAACAATTGGGGAATTGAGCACATTGTTGCTCCTATAGCTCAGTAGTGGATGATCCTTATTTCCACCATATGTTGGGCTGCCTTTGAAAGTAATTTGCTGCTTCATCTTGATCAACCTCTTCATCTGCTTTGAACTTGGGACAATCTTCTGCTAGATGATTTGTAGCTGAATATAGAGTGCACATAACCTGAGTTGCTGCAATTGTTGTCTTCTTAGCAACTTTCAAACTACTAGCAATCAGAGAAATATCATTCTCCATAAAACTTAATATTTTTTCCATGGCTCCATCGATTGTAACTGCATTGAGAGATATTTTACTTGCTCCCATGGATCTATCAATTGACTGAAATTGCCTTGAATTTTCAGCTTGGTTCTCGACAACTTTCTTGTCTTCAGTTCCAGTCATATTTCACCAATTTTCCCTACAAGCTAAATCAAGTTTTGACCTGTTAAAAGAATCAAGTCCTTTATAGAAGAACTTCATTTGAGTATTAAGATCAAACTTATGATAAGGGAATTGTCGAAGAAGATCCTTAAACTGGCTTCAGGCTTCATGTAATTCATCTCCATCTTTCTGCCTAAATGTGCTAATTTGCTTCTTCAAGTTCTTGGTATGGGAAGCAGAATATAACTCTTTCATAAATGCAGCACACATCTTCTCCCATGTGTTAATAGATAGAGGAGCTAAAGAGTTGTACCATGTCTTTGCTTGCTCCTTCAAAGAAAATGAGAACATGAGGAGTTTAACAGTGTCTTCCTCCAAATTTGTCAACTTTTGGATTCTGCACAATACTGTAAATTTATTGAGATGATCCTGAGGGTTTTTAGATGTCGTTCCTCTGAAGTGTGGCAGATTCGATATGAGAGATGGAGGAATAGAATAAGCCCCCAAATTTGTTGGTAGAACGATTGGCGAATCTGTTGCACCTGTGCCCGGCACGAAGGAGTATCTCAGCTTTGTGGTGTTTTCTATTCGTGGTGGTGATGGTGGTGGCGTTGGAATATGTTGTTCTTCCTCAAATTCAGACTTTGTATCAGGCTGACCACCATAACTATTCACGCTCATGGACCATTGTCTTTGCAGATTTCTGTTATGCTTTGCTGAGCGTTCAATCTCCATATCAAGTAATAATGGCTCAGCGCTTCTAGTGTATCTAGTACGCATACACAATATTCTTGCACATAGAAGAAATAATAAGACTCATAGAAAAAAAATTAAACAAAACAAAACTGAAATTTAAAGACAATTAGGATTTAAAATCAAGCAATTCCCCGGCAACGGCGCCAAAATTTGATGAGTAGAGAACCACCTCTCAAAAATACCAGATTTTCAACTTGGATATATCAATGTAGTATGAATAACAGGGGTTATCGAACACAAGGAATTAGTGAAACTAAATCTCAACACTAAACTACGATGCTGACAGACTCCACTATAGTACATTAATGACACTAGGACCCTAATCTAGACAGACTCAAATGACACGAAATTTGGACATAATAAAATAGACACAATGGTCGACTACCACAAAAAATTTCATGATATTTGGAGTTGATTTGGGTACTGAACTAAATCGGCTAAGCTACAGTTAATGCTGAAAGTAAATATGCTTATGAATACAAAGTGTTTAAACTATATGATGAATGATTTAAGAGAAATTCAATCCACTACTGTCATTCTATCTATCTAACACATACTTAATCTAATACACATATCCAATGAATGAAAGTTCTCAGGAAGGGTTGATAGTTACAACCACATCTTATTACGTACCTAATCCTTATGCCTATGTGAGTTTGTCATAGACCTTCCCCACATCTATCCTTCTACTGAACCCATAGTCATGGACCCCAAAGTTTACAAAGGAGAAAGCATTAAGATCTAGAAAAGGTTGAGAAGCTATAAGGGTTCACATGTACACTATAGGTCGTGTTCTGCTAGACCTAGAGTTTCAATCACCCAATGAAATCGGTGTATCACTGTAGAGAATTCGGTAGAAAAATTTATCTTCAGTCGCCCGTATCTCATGACAATAGAATCCTAGTATGCATACTAAGTTTCACACCAACGCAAACATACAAGAATTCATACGGTGAGTCACCTAGAGAAAGAAACCTCATTCATATTGAATATACGAAACTAGACTAAAGTGTAAAAGTAAGAAAGATTTCATGTACGGGGCTTCAAGCATCCCCTTAATAAGGTATTTAGCTACTAAAAGTCATAATAAAAGAATAAAGACAAATCATAGATTTTACAGTTCAAAATTGGATGAAGAACACAGTCTGTCATACAACTTCGATGGATCGGAGCTGAGTCTTCGATGGATCGAAGACAGGGTTCTGGCTCCTTTGCGGCTGCTTCTTCCTTTGCTCAAGTTTTTCTCTCTAAAATCCCGATTAGCCTCTCCAAAAACCTAAAATTGGTTTAAATAGTTCCCCCAATTGATCTCCTCAAGTCCTCCTTGGAAAAAGGCTTTTTTATTCGCACAAAACTCCTTCTTGAATCCATATTGAGCCAGAAATCCCTCTTTTATTTCCTTTTTCTTTATTTCTCCACAAAACCTATAAAACAATAAACATAATTAAATTACCCAATTATATAATAATAAACTAAATATAAGGAATGAATTAAACACCGAATAGACGCACAAATATGCGACTATCATTGACCCTTAGAGGGATCCATTTTGGTCTAAGGGATGATGTCGAAGACGTGTTAGAGGCTAAAGTGCTGAATCTAAGTGCAAGAGTGTACTTAGCATAATACACAAGACTTAGCTCCTCGTTATTATTAAATTTTTGATAGCTAGATGTAGCTATGCGCTCACGCAATGCCATTGGAATGGTTTAAAGATAATCTTTCAGTATCAAAGAATACGAAATATATGAGTTTGATCTATCCCTACAGAGAAACCACAAAGAGAGTGGTGCTGGAAGTAAGAACACTACAAAGAGTGTAGTGACGATTTTGCATTCACCCATACACCAACAATTGTTGTGATGTGTTGGCAAGTTTTGCTGAAGTTGGATATCTCTCTGATCCACACAAAGGTTTTTCCCAAGTTGATTATGTCTTTACCATGGGTAACACCGCGATATCTTGAAGTCTAGAAAGCAGACTCTTGTTGCTACATCTTCGAACCCTGTTGAGATTATTGATCTAACATGAAGTTGTTATGGAGTGCATATGATTAAGGTCCATAAGTGCACATATCAAAGATCAAATGGTTTTGAATCACCACTGATGTACCTACATGCATTATGAGAAAAATGTTGCTTGCATCAAGGTGATGAAGCTGGATTACATGGAGGGTGACAACACCAAATATATATCGCATAAGTTATTCTATATTCAGTAAACAATAACAATTCCTCATGGTCATAGTTGACCAAGTTTGATTTGAGGATAAAGTGACAGACTTACATTCTAAGTCATTGGTCAAATTTCACATTTAAGAAGCATGTGAAAAGCATATGATGCTCAGCTTATTCAAGCTACCCGAATATTGATATCAAGGGGAGATGCAGACTTCAGGAGGGGGTTCGGCATTCACATGAGCATTTCTAAATGTGAATGGCACGTTGTACTCTTTTTCTTTGACTAAGGTTATTTTTATCCCAAAGGGTTTTTATTACTTAGCATGGTTTTAATGAGGCAGCATGGTTATGTGTCATATCATCGTTTACGATGAGTGCACTCTTTTTACTTGGCGAGATTACTTTTTCTCTTGCAAATTTTTTTGGCACTTGAAGATTTTTAATGAGACATCAATGACGCATTAAAGAAACACTGTCTATCATAACTAGCATAAGGGGGAGTGTCGAATGATATTTACCTTATTATGTGTGTTCCTAGTTATGGTAGAATATACAAAGAATAAAGGAGAGAATCCTATTTAGTGATGTATTAGGATTCTTACCATATATGAAAGGAACCCGACCTTAGATTAACTAGTAATCTAGAATAAAGCCCTAACAATTTACCCTAATCTACGAGTTTCTGTGAAAATTTTGACATAACTTCTCTTATGAAAGAGACAACTAAAAACCTGCAAGGAAAACTGACACTCCGCAGATAAACCCACAAACAATACCGTCGACCACCGATGTCCATCCGGATTTCTCAACATATAACTGAAGTTCAAATCTGATACATTATTCAGAACTGAAAACATACTTCCAGTAAATACACTGATTCATAAACAAAGAAACTCAACTCGACTACTATAATTATGATAACCTATTCACAAGAGTCTTACTAAGACAATACTACAGAACTAGTATCCAAGATGACTTTAATAACACAAGAGACATATTGACAGTAAGCTGGAACCTACTACTGAAGGAATTGACTGGTGGATTTGACGCCCTCGACGACATTCAGCATCCTCATGATACACATTGCAATCTAGGTAAATAAAACTGAAAAGCCCAGGAAAAGGCACATAAAATCATAAAAACTGTTAGAGTGAGTGGACAAAAAAATAATATTTCACTTTTAACTGAAACTGTAAATAATATGCCTTCATAAATAATAAAAATAATGCAAGTCTGAAAATAATCATCAAGGTACACCTGGGTACTGTAAAATATGTGGAGGCTACGACTCGGGTCATCTGACCACAAGTCCTAATACTACCCAGGTCAGGTTTACTGGCCATCCTGAGTGCTCAATAAATCCTCGGGTCAGGTCTCTGGCCCTCCCGGAGCATCTAGGGGATCAGTCGAGAGGCAGTGCATCGATGCAACAACTGTGACTATGCTCTATGTAAAACAAATCATATATGACTCCCAACACAAATTCATAAACATAAATGCATAACTGTAAAATGCATAATCGTAAAATGCATAACATAGACTCGCAAATCGATAGTGAAAATAAAATGTCCACTCACAGCATTTTGCCGGGATAATGACAAAGATGAAACCTGCCAAACAGCACACTTAATTATCTGGCACGCCTGCTAACTCAATATCTTGAAACCATGATTAAAAATAATATATGATCATCGGGGTTCATACTGCATAGCTAAGATCGTAATCTGTTGAGTAATAACATCGAGAATCTGGTATACTTGAACAACGTATTTTCCTATTTAATTACTGACTCAACCAAATTCTGAATTCAATTCCCTGTAATCCCTCACTTTCAAGAGTCGCAATCAAATCTCGAATATCAAACGACGCGCAATTAAACTGATATTCAAAGCGTCCTTTAATTTTGTCGTGAATTAAACTGATAATTGTCCCCAAATTTAACAAGCTTATAACTGAATATAAACCTCACCATTGTATTCGGCACGCGAAAATGAGCGAAACAACATAAAACTTGTCGAAAATTCCACCTTGCCGAAGCTCGGCCGAGCACAGCGGCGCGTGAGACAGCAGACTGCCGCCGGTGGCGGCCAAAATTCCACCAGCTCAGAATTCTTTGACCTATATATCAATTTGAAGATCTCAACATTTCCAACAACATTCTAGTTCAATGCTAAGCCCAATTCCAACAAGAAATTGTCCAAAACTCATCATGAAGTTCAAAAACCTCGCAGAAATAATTTCCTCCGATCGCCGGAATCCGGCCACAGCAAGGGCCAAGACCACTTGGGATAGACTCACCATCCCAATGGCTTCAAAATCCCTAACATTTCGACCTCCATCGCCGCCGGTATCGCCACCAACATCTCCGCTGAAATACCATCGCCGCCGACCGTTTTTCATTGCGTCGATTCCTCCTCCTCCGGCCACCAACCTCAGTGATCCACCTATCAAATTGAAGAGGAGCTCAAGACCAACAACTTTCATCAAGGAATCACGGCCAAAGGTGGCCGAAAAAAAAGCACACCGCTGGCGAGAAGCTTCAAGCCCAAAACGGGTCGGTTTGACCCGTGGTCAACGCAGGTCAAACCCAGTAATCTCCAAAATGGAAACTTTTCAAATATTAACTCATATTTATACCATATATATAACATACACATACCAGCCCAAATCAACGGCTACCATTCAATCTGATCAAAATCGGACGGTCACGATTAAATCAACAATAAAAATAACACTTTTAAATATTTTCACCAACTGACTTTAAAACTCGTTAAATAATTATTCACTTATCTAAAAAATTTCTCAACAATTCCCACGATCTCGAAATTAAATACTCTACAATTCTCATAAAGGAAGTCAACACAAATTCTTGCCTGATGAAAAAGTCGTTAACAACCCACGCAATACCACTAATTCGCGATGATTATATTTCGTGTTGATTTATACGTAGATTTTGGTTCGGAATGTTACAATATATAACTTCATGTACTCTCCTATATAAAGAAACTTCTTATTATTAATAAAATGTTACACATCGATTGCTTCCACAATCTCTATATTTTACTATTTTTTTATAAAACAACATGCTAGATTTTGTATCGAATGTGAAAATTCTGAAAACAAATTAACCAAAAACATAATGAAACGAAAGAACTAATATCCAAGCATCAAGCATACCAATTAGAAAAGATTTATGAGAAAAGTTGTAAATACAGACTTCAGATTGGTCATCACATACATGAACATATATATATGTAATGTATATTTCACTCTTGGCCTGATTGAGCTACAAACTTGTTTTCTATTAGGCTAATCCGTTCTTGCAAGTCTTTATGGCTTCAGCAACCAGTGGCAGAGTCAGGATCATATTGTTGTCCGGGCTAATCGTTACAAAAAATTTCTCTACTATTTTTGATGATATATATAAGAGAAATTTTTATATGTAAAAAAGATATTCCTAGACGAAAGACATACTAACGTAGTGAATTGTACTCCTCAGACGTACTTGTATACAATTAGTTCTTACACTAAGCAATACAATTCAAACAAGACCACCAATAAAAATATGATTCAAACAAGACTACGCAACTTCGTCATGCTGTATGCTTGGGAGAATCTAATTCTGAAGATTATGTTTGGACTATATAAGTATATATGCGGACAACAGCAGAGTGATGAGACTCCCATAGTTTGGTAGATGCTCCTGTATGTATATCATTTACTCCCCGGATTAGCATTATCGCACCACAATGCCGACCTTCCTCTTCCTCTATGGTACGGTGTTGCATAACTTGCGTTTACTGCAGTCCATTAAGTGGCCCGATTTGAAGTTAATTTTAGGGTGCACTATGTGATCTTGTGTCTTCTCTGCATATCCCGATTGTGCAAGTATTATATACACATAGCAACCACTATGTGATCTTGTGTCTTCTCTGCATATCCCGATTGTGCAAGTATTATATACACATAGCAACGCAAAACGCGTATGCAAAGAGGCTCGCATCAATGTAGTAATTTTTTCAATGCTCATAATCTTACCAAGGCTCCAGCCCAGGGAGCCCGTGACTGGCTCCAGCACTGTCAGCTACATGCTCATTCCAAACCTTCCTCTCTTACTCACTAAAATGATTAGTCTTCCATCAATATGCTCATTTCAGTTATGACGTACCAATGAATGAGAAAGACATTTATAGGTCTGTAAATTATTGTCAAGCTTCATATGTAAGGCCCTCAATTCCTATGTAATTTCATATTCAACACAAACTGCAAAATTGTTGCCAGAAAATAACTTGAGGCTTTCAATCCACCATAATTTTCATTACCCTAATACCTTCTAGCACATATGCGGAATATGCCTGTATTCATTTTCTAAATGGAAAATATCAGTACTGCTTATTGGGAGAAAACTAAATCGATTATATAATCTGTACATGCTCATTCATATTATGATCAACGTAATTCTCCATTTGAAGAGAACTAAGAAAATGAGAACAATGCATGTAATCAAAGTCCTAATCGGTATTGTCAATTGTAATCGAATTGTGAATAGTGCACGTAAAATTTCATACAGCAGAAGCAAAATTGTTAATGAATATGGTGGCGTAACACAATTTCAACAGGCAAACAATTGAAATCATTCTATTCAATTTCACCCAACAAACTACAGCATGAGTGCATGACCAAACCAATCCTTCGATCCTTCATTAATCATAATTTAAAAAATCAATGAAACGACGTCGTTTGCGGATAGAGTTGGGAGTCACAGACCCAGTGACCAAAACGCATAATTTTCATAACAAAACGACACATGCGAAATGAACCAACTACCAAAGTCTCCTCTAACTTCAATCTCACCAGCTCGCACAGTTGTCACTCTCTCTCTACTCGCCGTGAAAGCTAATCGTCGGCGGCGATGGCGTACAAGAACCTTGACGGAGTTACGGTGGCGGACATCGAAGCTCTGGGGATTGAGACGGAGGTAGCGAACAGACTAAACGCTAGTCTCGCTAAGATCATCGCCGATCACGGAGCTGACACACCGGACACGTGGCGCAACATCACGGCTCACCTGCTCACGCCGGAGCTGCCGTTTTCTTTTCACCAGATGATGTACTATGGTTGCTATAAGGAATTCGGACCCGACCCGCCCGCCTGGCTACCCGACCCGTAATCTCTCACTCACTCTACTGCTGTTCCGTTTTATGAAATGAGAAGTGATAGCTTAGCTTTACAACATTCAATCTCGGAAAGACATTAGGTTAAATATATGAATTAGCTTAATGTTTTGAATTGCTTGTGTAAAAAGATTCCTCATTTGATGAGAATTGTTTTGATTAATTGATTAAAGCTTGATTTAATTGGCGATTTGGTTGTTTTAATTCGTTAACTTGGATGCCAAGTGTTAGCTTAAATGTAGTGTTGAGCGTGAATAGTGCTTGTATCGTAGGAAAGTTAACAACTTGGTTACTTTGTGAGATAGTAGACATGCTGCTGGTTATGTGTGTGTGATTTCCGGCTGTTATGGATATAAAATTTTGAGTCTTGTGTTTTCCTGTGAGGTCAGGGAGACTGCGGTTTTGACAAATGTTGGCCAGCTACTGGAGAAGCGGGGAAACGAGTTTTTGGGTTCTAAATATAAGGATCCCATATCCAGTTTTTCTGATTTTCAGGAATTTTCGGTGTCAAATCCTGAGGTACTATTTAACGAAGTTCACTTGTCTGTTTGAGAAAAAGAAAGAAAAGAAGAATGATTCTATATGTTTGCTAGTCATTTAATGAATCTACTCCATGTTTATTTGTCAGGTCTATTGGAAAACTGTACTAGAGGAGATGGATGCATTGTTTGACAAGCCTCCCCAATGTATTTTACTTGAGAATTTGTCTGGAGATGGGCATGTATCAGTTCCAGGAGGTCAATGGCTCCCCGGAGCATGTGTGAATCCAGCAAAGAATTGCTTGAGTTTGAACCGTAAGAGGAGTTTGAATGATACGGTGATAATATGGCGTGATGAAGGAAAGGATGATATACCTTTGAATAAGATGACACTTGAAGAATTGCGAGCACAGGTTTGGTAGGCTATTCTGATGCTCTAAGCTTATAATTTGAAGTCATTTCCAAAATATACTAGAAGATAATTTTTATGTGTTTCTAATGAGAAATATTTTGGTGCTTTAATCTGTAGGCTAGTTGCGCATGCTTTACAAGCACTAGGTTTGGAGAAGGGATCTGCAGTTGCAATCTATATGCCAATGAATGTCAATGCCATAGTCATCTACCTGGCCATTGTCCTGGCAGGTTATGTAGTTGTATCGATTGCTGATAGTTTTGCTCCTCCTGAAATATCAACTCGACTAAAAATATCAGAAGCAAAAGCTATATTTACCCAGGTGCATATTCTTTTGTTGGAATCTGAGACATTGAGTATTAAATATCCATCCATTTGTTTGGATCTTTATGGTTATACTGTAAACTAAAGGTCCCTGAACTTAGTGTACTACTTCACCCTTTTGTTCTGTTTGAAAGAGCTCTGTGCAGCTTTGGCCCTGTATTTTAGTTACATTAGGGTACAATACATCCTTATGCAAAATATTGGTTTTATTTACTGACATGCACTTTTCCATGATCACATGTCTGTTCATCAAAAAGTCTCATACAGTCTAACTTCTGTCTTTGTTTTTTCCTTTCTTATGATAGGATGTAATAATTCGTGGGGAGAAAAGTTTACCCTTGTATAGGTGAGGTACTCTATCTATGAGACGAAGTAGTCTATTTCTGCTCTTGTTTTCCAAAATGTCTCACATGATAGCTGCAATTGTGCAGTAAAATCGTGGATGCTCAGTCTCCTGTGGCAATTGTCCTCACAAGGGGTTCCAGTTCTAGCATAAAATTGCGTGATGGTGACATTTCATGGCATGATTTTTTAGAAACAGTAAAAGATTTCAAGTATATAACTTCCCTGTTTTCTTTTCTTTTCCTTTTTTAAGTTTGCAATTTGACAAGCTTATTTGGAAACTCTCAACGTATAACTGAAACTAGTGCCTCCATTCATGTAATGGAGTTTGGACTAGTTAAGCATGTAGATGCTGAGCCTGTGTGTGTACTGTTAGAGATACTTGATTTTCAACACCTCATTAATTTTGAAAGAACCTAATAATCACTGGGAATCTAATGTGGTGTTTTTGATTCTCAATCCCTGCAGATACGAATTTGCTTCTGTAGAACAACCTGTTGAAGCTTTTACAAATATTTTATTCTCGTCTGGAACTACTGGTAAGTTGAGCACTGAAGCTTAGCTTGATCACATGACTTTAGCAGCAGTCTCAATTTGTCCTTGATCATTGTTATAGGGGACCCAAAAGCTATACCCTGGACCCAGGGTACCCCTTTCAAAGCTGCTGCAGATGCCTGGTGTCATATGGATATTCGTAAAGGTGATATTATCGCTTGGCCCACAAATCTTGGGTGGATGATGGGCCCTTGGTTGGTATATGCTTCTTTGTTAAATGGCGCTTCCATAGCCCTATATAATGGATCTCCACTTGGATCCGGCTTTTCCAAGTTTATTCAGGTAGTTCTACTATATGTTAGGTGAAAACCAAGATTGTTGGCTTAACAGAAGAATGTGCATGTGTACTTCGATTTATCAGTAGTTATATATCTCGCCAGATTCTTTGTTATACTAAGGTATTTATGAAGATTTCGTTTTAAATGTATCTTACGATAACAACTGTTTCTGTCTATCTAGGATGCCAAGGTAACAATGCTTGGCGTAATCCCAAGTATTGTTCGAACATGGAAAAGTACAAATTCTGTTTCTGGCTATGATTGGTCTGCCATCCGGTGAGTTGCCACTATCTTTCTTGATATTATCGTGAAGGTCTGAACATTTAGTTTCACGGTGTAGCACTTTAGTGTAATGTGTATTCCATCGATTAATGAATTTTTGTAGTAGTGTTGCTTTATGTCATATTTCAAGCCATAACTCTTTCTTCCTACCCTTCAAATCTGGTAGTTGCTTTAGCTCAACCGGTGAAGCATCAAGTGTAGATGAATACCTTTGGCTGATGGGGAGGGCTGGCTACAAGCCTATCATCGAGTATTGTGGTGGTACAGAAATTGGTGGTGCCTTTGTTTCCGGGTCAATGTTGCAGGCTCAGTCTTTGGCTTCTTTTAGCACTCCAGTTATGGGCTGCAGTTTGTTTATTCTTGGCAATGATGGACTTCCAATAGTAAGCACCAATGGACCTCACCTTCAAAAGTTTGTGTTCTCTTACTCATCAGTTTGTACCAACTCGTAAGTGTATAACAGATGCGCGAACTAGACAAACTTACTGTATTGCATTTATCAAGTGAACTTAGCTGTAAAAGTGTCTCTGTGGGAGTCCTATGTTCTTTTAAAACCATAGACTGGATCATCGATCAACTTAATAGCCTAATATATTCCTGTAGATATACTATTATTTCCATTACTTTAATGAACTAGTGCCAAAGTATACCTGCACATGTATCAAGACATGTTTCCCACGATGCTATGTTGTACAATTGTCTTCACATTAGTTAGTTCCTTTTTCTCTTTTGGTCAAAATACACAATTTCTTTGTCAAGAATTTTGCTTGGCTGTTTCCTGATGGACTAATAACTTCATAATGATATTTCTTTGCGTTCTGTAACATGTTTTTGGCTCATGTTAGTTGCATCTCTATCTTCTCTTGCAGCCACAAAATGAAACAGGGATTGGAGAACTGGCGCTTGGTCCCGTCATGTTTGGATCTTCTAGCACATTGTTGAATGCTGATCATTATCAGGTGTACTTCAAGGGAATGCCAATCTGGAATGGGAAGGTAAACACTTTCTGCTCCATCTTCACACCAGTATAGCATCTAGCTCGCTTAAATTTGCTGGTTTTCCCGATGCAGGTTTTAAGAAGACATGGTGATTTGTTGGAGCGGACATCCCAGGGTTACTATCATGCACATGGCCGTGCAGATGATACAATGAATCTGGGAGGCATCAAGGTATATGAAAATGCCCGTGATTCATACTAAACTAAATTATGCATCTTGTAAGTCTCAGCAACTTGCAAGGACACACACTCCCTCTGATACTCATATTTTTTTCTTCAGGTTAGTTCTATTGAGATAGAACGAATCTGTAATGCAATTGACACCAACATCCTCGAGACAGCTGCCACAGGGGTGCCACCTACCGGAGGTGGACCTGAGCAGCTGGTAATTGCCGTTGTCTTAAAAAATTCAGATAACCAAACTCCGGACATGAATCGATTACGAATATTGTTCAATTCAGCCGTGCAGAAGAAACTAAATCCGTTGTTCAAGGTCTGCATTTCGGCTCTCTTGACCGACCTACACCGTTTCATTTTAGATCAAACAAACATTACATCAGATGCGCACCAGTTTACGTGCTGATTATTTACTCGTCTGTGCAGGTGTCTAGAGTTGTAGCACTCCCTTCTCTTCCGAGGACGGCAACAAATAAGGTGATGAGAAGGGTTCTACGGGAGCAGTTCTCTCAATCCGACCAAGGTGCTAAGCTATGAACATAAGAGAGTAATCTGAATGTAATCTTTATAGTTTGTACAGCACAGATACAATTTTTCGCGAGATTAATCTTCAATTGGAACAAAGATATACGAATTGTTACAATTTGTCAGCATTACTACATTCTCGAAAAATAATGAATAGAACCAGTGTTTTATTTCAGAATTTTTAAAAAAAAATGATACTGGACCTACGGGCCGACCCATATATTTTAAACGAAAGCCCAAGTAAAGAAACAAAATGATTCAGTGTGCTCGTTTGTAGCATAAGATAGTATAAGTCCGTTCGGTTGCGGATATTGTTAGCTTCATCTTGAGCTCGGTTTGACTCGCAGGTTCGCGAAAGCTGTATATTTTCCATGGTGTCGTGTCCACCAGTTAATTCCAATTAGGGTGTTTTCTGCGTCGGAAAAACCACCATGGCCTCTTCTCTCTCCGCCGTAGCTTCACCAAATCTCACCACCTCCTTTCTCGGCAGAAAACTGTAAGCTCTTTCTTCCTCGTTCAGTCTTCGCCGCTTTCGATTTCTGTTGATATTGATTTTTTGTTGTTATTGTTGTTGGTAGTAGTCTTGTTCAAAATTTGAAGCTGCAAAGTTGTTGCTCCTTTCGAGGAAGTCCTAGATGTGCTGCTACATCATATGGAGGTATTTGCTTCAGACCTTTCTAACTTTGTTGCTACAGAGTTTTGTAATGTGCAATTATAGGTTTTGGGGCTTGCGGTGTGCTAATTTACGATGAATTGATGATGGCGGTGTCTCGTAATTTTGTACTGTACTTGTGTCATTATGCTCATTTAGGATTGAATTGATTCGATTGTTGGGTGAGACTTGAGAATAAGTGGATGTTTTTGTGTTGTTTTTGATTGGTTCGGTAATATAAATAGTTTTGTGATTCTGTAAGCTAGGCGTTTGTTCATTTCTTGGCGACGTTCTGCAGGTAATGCTCCGAAGTTCCCCCGGTTAAGTGTCTGGGATCCGTATAAGCGGCTCGGTGTGAACCAAGATGCCTCGGAGGAAGAAATTTGGAGTTCACGGAACTTTCTCTTGCAACAGTATGCTGGACATGAGCGAAGTGAAGAATCAATTGAAGCTGCTTTTGAGAGGATATTGATGACAAGTTTTCAGCAGAGGAAGAAGACGAAGATTAACTTGAAGAGTAGGTTAAAGAAGAAAGTAGAAGAGTCTCCACCTTGGGTTAAGAATTTGCTCAATTTTGTGGAAATGCCAGCGACAGAAGTTATTTTTAGAAGATTGTTCCTGTTTGCATTCATGGCTGGCTGGAGTATAATGAACTCAGCGGAAGGTGGACCTGCTTTTCAGGTTTGTTCTATTCTTACACATTGATCAATGTATTTTCTCTTTCTTTTATATTGTAAACATACATCTGCTGGTGTCGTACTGTTGTATATCAGTTCTACCAAATGGAAATTGACTGTGTAGTCATACAAATGATATTTCTAGGATATTAAGAGTCCCGATTACGTACCTAGATGCACCTGATAATGAGTTACAAACCTTAGAAACAAAATGGCAAAGGGCAATTACTTTGTGAACCATATCTTTGTTGACTTAAAGAATCACAAGACCGTGAGATAGACCTTGACAATCTATGCACTTTGTTAAATTCTACCCTCACCCACCTTCTGCCTAAAGATGAACTTTTAGTTGTTAATTTGTGTTGTTTCTACAGAAAGACTAACTGGTTGCTTGAATGGTGCCTACTGTGAATGATAAGATTTTAGATCAACTTCATCTTACAAGTGCTTTTCCAGAGATAACTTCATCTTCTTCACTGCTGATTAATGCATATCTCCATTATTCAGATTTGTGGAGCTTTCTGTTTTCTGTACTAATTGAAGAATTTGTTACCACAGGTGGCAGTGTCCTTGGCAGCTTGCATATATTTCCTCAATGAGAAGACAAAGAGCCTGGCTAGAGCTTCCATTTATGGGTAAGATTTCTGTGATTAGTGTCCGTGGCTGTAGTTCTCTGCTTTTCCCACTCTTCGCATCTGTTATTTTAACACTGGTTCAATTGCAGATTCGGAGCGCTTGTTGCCGGCTGGGTATGTGGTTCAGTATTGGTCCCAAACATTCCATCAATGCTATTGCACCCTACCTGGACTCTTGAACTTGTAACTTCACTAGTAGTTTATGTTTTCCTCTTCCTTTCTTGCACTTTCCTTAAGTAAAACTAAATTGTCAGGACATATCATTAGGATTCATGTTATTCGGAAGGTTGCAAAATGAGCCAAGCTCTACATTTACATTTAAGTTGAGGTTTATAATTTGGGTTGGCAGCTGCATCTTTTGTAACAATCATCTTCATACATGTTTGGAATACATCTATTTTCGTGTATAAGATAGAGGTTTATCGAGTTGCCAATATTTGACGTACGGTTTGCTAAACTTCCCAGACCACTACTCACAAAGTCATTTGCTTTATCATTCCGAAGCTCTTCAAATCCTCACATCCATATCATACTCGGGACAATGGTTTTTAAAACACCTCAATGAAATTACATACTGATCAATAACTCATGTCCAAGTATTTCAAACAACTAAATAATAAAGTTCAACATAAAATTAACATCACACCTACAGCGTAAAAGAATATAATCTCAAGTTACACCAGCATAACATCTAACTAATAATACTAGCTACTGATGGGGTGACCAAATTACGCGCCGCCTCTCTACTTGCTATAGTTGTAAGTACTGAAGCGATTGTTCCTTGTAGCACAGCAGCCAACAGAGTAGACTAGTATGACCAGAATGGTAATAAATTCTGGTCATACAGCAGTTGGCAATGGCCAGAGTCCTCCACTGCTTGTGAATGTTGGACAGCACTCCTCCCTTGCATGACTTGCAGTCGTAGCACAGCTTGTGCTGGTTGTTGCTCCATGTTTTGCAGTCAGTGTCCGACGAGTCTTTAGGTCCAGACTTCGGAAGCACCCAAAATGTTGCATTCTTGTAACCGAAATCGCAGTGGGATGGTGGCTTGCAGCAACCGGACTGTAGACATCAAACACATACACGTAGAGAACTTCAGATTAGTAAGTCATAAAACACAAAAAGATTCCATATATTGGGTATATACAAGTATCATTATTATATATAACTAAACAAAAACATGATGAAAGTGATGAGAAAAACGCGTGCCAAATAGTTTAAAAAAGGCAATACAAATATTCTGAATATAGAAACTTGAAACCCTAACTTCATCTCAGTGTAAGAGAAACAATGTACATTCTTATCATTTATTCGCTATGTTAAACGTAGACACTGACAATTTATTATACCAGTTACAAATATTTTAAAGCAGTTATATATATATATGGAAAGAAACCTAAAAACTGATTTTTTTCAAGAGTATTTTTCATGGAAAAAAGAGAGGAAGTAAAATCAATTGTCATGAATGTCTACACACTAGCATCAGATTCTCTCATACATCGAGGTACACAAATAATGCAAGGTTTATAGAGCATCACCAAGATATTAACACATCTGAGAAGGGTAAAACTGACAAACCTATATCGGGGACAAGTTCTTCCTGTAAAAATCGGCCTGAGTCTGATGAACATCCTTACCAAGACTCTGACAAATATCACCCCCAATCATACATCTCTTGATCGGTTCCCAGTTCTTCTCATTCACCACATACTTCTGCAGCCAATGCGAGAAGTCACCAACCTTGTACTCCTTGCACCCTCGTCCCGAGACCACATTCCCGATCCCCTTGTTCGTCACCAACAGACCAAACACAGTGAAAGCGATCAGTCCGAGGATGACGAAGAGAAGTACGACGAGGTAGATGCACAAGAGAGAGTTGAGTCGGCAACAAGAGCCGACGAGGCCGAGGATGGAGACGATGCCGAAGAATATTCCGGCGTAGAGGAGAGGGTTCTGGAGAACCTTCTGACAGGCGGTTCCCGCCGTGCCGTGGAGGTGGAAATAAATCGAGCCACCGATCGCGGTGAGGCCCAAGATGAGGAAGATCGCGTTGAGGAAGCCGATGATGGCGTTACTTATGCGTGCCATTGTGACTTGTGAGAGAAAACCCTAAACCACTGGAGTGTGAGAATTCAAGACCTAGGTATCGTTGTTTATGGTTGTTCTTGTTGTTGGAGAGAGTTCGAATGAGAGATTGAGGAGACTTGAGACTTGAGAGTGGTTTTATCTGATGTGGTCTGAGAAACTGTCTCTTATAGATGGAGTTGAAAACACCTACGTAAAACGGAGGTTTTTTGGAAACCCTAGACAGATGGGTCTCCGTTTTGGACTTTTTTTTTTGATGGGAGGTATTTGAATTGGGGGGAGGCTGCCCACCAACTCAGGAACATTATGAACCGCCTGTAGTCAGTGGGAACTTAACTAACATCTGGGTCCTACGCCGGTTCCACTTGAGAGTAGTAAAACTCTACTGGCCCAAAGTTTTCCACCTTAAAAGCCCTCAAGCATTCACGGTCGGGTCTCTTGATGATCCAGGCTCTCTTGGATGAGACACTTTTACCAACATCAGATGGGTCCCGCAGGATTACAGTACTCAGCAACCTACCAATAAGGGACTTAATTACGGAATTTGAACTAGTGGGATGACATGTGGCTAGTAGGGAGAGGTGACACGTCGTCATTGACGTTGTGTTGAAGGGGTCAAAGTTACCGAGGGAGATTTGAAGAGAGGATGTGGGTAAACGAAACCTAGTTGTACACACACACACGTTTTATAGGAAATTATATATAAGGTCAATTAGAGACCATATTTCACACATAAGGTCATTTATACTTTTTATCCTAATTAATGTCATTTTTATCCATATTTTCTGCCTTTCCAATTTTTCCCCCTTTATATTAACCTTTTTTTCTTCGTCTTCTTCAAACTTTTAGAGAGAGAGAAAAATAATGGGACTGTTTTGTAACACAATGTACTATTACTATCTCTAGTAAGCACTACTTCAAAACATTCAAAATATTACTTCAAAACATGGTAAGTATTATTGTTTTGTAACATAATGTACTACTACTGTTTCTAGTAAGAATTACTCCAAAATATTAAAGGTACTACTTCAAAATATGGTAAGTACTGTTGTTCTGTACCACAATGTACTATTGCTGTCTTTAGTATGCATTACTCCAAAACATTTAGGGTACTACTTCAAAACATGGTAAGTACTACTATTCTGTAACACAATGCACTACATCAGAACCTAACAATATGGTATGTACTATATCAGACCCTAACACAATAGAAAACACTACATGACTACTTGGACTTTGATGCTTTCAGTTGCCTTCTTCCTGTTCAATAGTCGAACTAAACGTCTTGGTTCGCCGTCTTCCTCTTTTTTCCCTTCACAACTTTGACCAACGAAGATGGTTACTTCCCTTTACCTTTTCTGTCTACAACAGCATCCTTCTAGGACCTCAGTTGGCGTTTCACTGGTTCTGCCGGTCTATCATGTCTTTTTTTCGACCTCAACTCACGTCCGCCATCGATAGGTTCAGCCACCCTATCGTGTTTCCTTTTCGACTTGAATTCATGTCTTTGATTACTATCGGTTCTGCCCTGCATGTCATCACCATTATTATAAAAAAGAAAATCAATTTTTCGCAAACAACCAAAGTACACCAATCTTTATACACTACTACAGACTAACATACACACTACCATAGACTAACGTATACATTACTGTGTAACAACCAAGGCTCACCAATTTGTATACACTACTATAGACTAACATACACACAACCACAGACTAACGTAGACACTACTGCGTAACAACTGAAGAACACCAATCTGTATACACTATTATAGACTAACATACACACTACCACAAACTACCTTAGACATTACTGCGTAATAACCAAAACACACCAATTTGTATACACACTACCACAGACTAACGTAGACATTACTGTGTAACAACCAAAACACACAAATTTGTATACACTACTGCATGCTAACATACACACTACAACAGACTAACGTAGACACTACTGCGTAACAGCCAAAGCACACCGATCTATATACACTACTACATACTAACATACACACTACCACAGACTAACGTAGACACTACTGAGTAACAACTAAAGTACACCAATTTGTATACACTACTACAAACTAATATACACACTACCTCAGACTAACGTAGACAATACTGCGTAACAACCAAAGCACACCACTGATTTTCAACACAAACGGACCCTAGATTTAACAATCACATAATTTATCAAAGCAATCCATGAAATAATCTATAGAACTGGAGAAGCAAACTATGAGCTAGTATTGAATAAAATCAAACTCCATTAGACCTTAAAATCTTCAGGTAGTTCGTAATCGAGGTTATCGATGGAATCAAACTGGCGGTTCTTCCTGGACTCCTCCTTCGGCGCCACCTCTTCATACTAGTAAAGATCCTGGCCTAAAACCTCTTCATCGGAACCTATCTTTTCGTCAGAGTCATTGGGAATACGAGGGCCTTTTCGTTCTCTCTTATTGACGCCCTTGCCTCTCTTGTTCGTTTTTGGCTTCTTGTTGATGTTGCCATTCCTGCTCCTTCTTTCGTTTCTGGTTTTGTGCTTTGTCTCTGCCATGGCTTTGCTACTGTGTGTGTGTGAGAGAGAGAGAGAGAGAGAGAGAGAGAGAGAGAGAGAGAGAGAGAGAGAGAGAGAGAGAGAGAGAGAGAGGACGACATAGTTGTAAATAATTAAAATTTTAAGGTTATGTTTGTTATAGAAATGACCTGATTTGAGATAAAAATGTTGAATGACTTAATATAGTATAAATCTTATGTAAATGACTTTATGTATAATTTACCTTTTTGTTTAATGGCAACGGTTTTGGTTGATGTGAACCTTAGTTACCCTAATGTGATTTTACTACGTACGTTCCTTAGTTGAAATCTAAAAAGGATGAATTATGTAAGGGAGTGTGACAAAAGAGGATCTAGCTAGTAAGGTAGTTCGTTTACCATAATGAACTTAATTGATTGTAAATTTTATGTGTTTGTTTAGTTATAGAGTGACTCTAGCTCGAGTCATGTACTGAAAATGTTCACATGATCGATAAAGTCATGACTAGTCATTATTAATAGCTCCACAATGCAATGTGAATGGAAGTGAGTCAGGTGACGAAGTTTTTAATTATGAAAAGAGGATCCGAAGAACTAAGTAACAAGAAGATCGATGAAGAAGAATGTGTTTTGCAGTCTTCTCATGTAGTCTAACAAAAGCAGCTATATTTTTCATCTCCTTTGTCTCTAGCTCATAGATTTGTGATCTCTTGGTAGTTGACCATCTGTGATGATTTGTTTTAAACCAAGGGTCTGTTTGCATTGGTATGACTTTTGAAAGTATTTTCAACATTAAAAAAATAATTTTATTAACTTTATGGTGTTTGGTTACGGTTGAATTAGCAACAAGCGTGACACGTGAATTCCCAATATAATCGATATTGTCCTAATTAACTTGAACTACCTTTAAGGTGTTGGGTTTTATCCAAAAAAATTTGGTTAATATTGAGTTTGGTCCATTTACTTATAATTTATTTTCAACTTGTCTATTTTCCAATGTGGGATTTCTAATCCAACAGTCACAACTGAAAGCACTTTGAGAAAGTTTAGGAAATCACTTATAGATCTTAAAAGTGGTTTATTAGAAAGCTCATGTGAGGTGTTTTATCTTGAAAATGTTTTCAGGAGAAAACGTTAATCTTGAAATCACTTTAAGAATCCATCACAAACGGACACTAAGTCACAAACGTTTATACAAATCCAACCATACAAAACAAGTCGATCATATCAACATAAAACTCCAATAGCAAGGTATATATATTTACTATAAATTTATCACCTAAGTATTTAACCACCTAATTTTTGGCAATTTCTGCTTGAATATGATTGCATTTGGTGTTGCAGAATACAAATGTAATCAACATTTATCACTGTCTCAATCACTTTGGCTCTAGATGAACATCACAACAAACACATATAAACGCTAAATAATACCACGGCTTACGCACTTGTGTTATGCACATTATAAAGTCCACTCAAACACGAGTAAATACGTGATGAATCTCTCATCTACTAAAGTACTTGGGCCAGCTATCTATTACTTGTCCACAAGAAGAGACACAGATGAGACCAACAAACCAATCCATCTTTCTCAGACGGGCCCTAAATATAAAGCCCAACTAAAAGTCACATATTTGTAAACCTAAGATACAGGCCCCATCCAAATTTTTCTAACAACACAAGGGGCTCCACCTCCCAAATTCAGTTGACGGTCCCCACAAACTGCCTCTCGACTTCCAAGTTACCAACCAAAACCAAGACCAAAACCAAAACTCTTCATTTTCATCGCTCCTCGGCGGACTTTCCCACCCTCTCGCTTACTCTCTGCCCCCTTAAAAATCTCTCTCTCAACTCTCACCGCCTAACTTTCCTCTCTTCACTTCAAAAATAAAATAAAAAAATGGCTTTGGCTACTCAAGCCTCCACCAACCTCCTTCAGAATCCCTTTATTTCCTCCAAGCCTCACCAACCCAAGCTCTTTCCTTCCTCCTTCTCCTCCGCCGCGATCCCGGTTCTCAACCGCCGCCTCTCACTCTCCGCCATATGCTCCGTCGCCGTCCGTCGCGCCGGCGGCGTCCAAGGCGGCGAAGGAGTACAAGGTGAAGTCGGTGAAGGCGAGGCAGATCATTGACAGCAGGGGGAATCCGACGGTCGAGGTTGATCTCGTCACCGACGATCTGTATCGATCGGCGGTCCCCAGCGGAGCCTCTACCGGAATCTACGAGGCTCTGGAGCTCAGGGACGGTGATGAGTCTGTTTATGGAGGCAAAGGTGTGCTTAAAGCAGTGAAGAATATCAATGACATTTTGGGACCTAAGCTCATTGGCGTCGATGTCAGGTTAATTTTCTTACATTTTTACTGTTTAGTTTTACTTCAGTTACTTTTGTAGTGATGTAAGAATTGACTATGTTAGAGTAGAATTGGACTGTGAATTTGTATTAGTAAAAGTAATTGAAAATATTTATACTAATTTGAGCATGTAAAAGAGTGATGTTTGCTTATAAGTTATGACAGATAATCAGATATACTTTTTGTCTGTAGCTGAATGTGTATTTTTACTTGTGTGAATTGTGTAGATTTTGTATATGGTGGCTATGAAAATCTGAATTGTAGTTTTTGTTTGTATGTTTGTTTGTTAGAAATCAAAATGACGTGGATGCAGTGATGTTGGAAATTGATGGGACACCAAACAAGTCAAAGCTAGGAGCCAATGCTATATTGGGAGTATCTCTGAGCGTGTGCAGATCTGGTGCAGGGGCAAAGGGAATTCCGTTGTACAAGCACATCCAGGAAGTGTCGGGAACGAAAGAGCTTGTTATGCCCGTTCCGGCTTTTAATGTGATCAATGGAGGAAGTCATGCTGGAAATAATCTGGCTATGCAGGAATTTATGATATTGCCTGTAGGTGCATCTTCATTTGCCGAGGCACTCCGGATGGGTAGTGAAGGTTGGTAGTTTTAACTTTGGTTTGACAAATGCTATGTTTCTCATGTACAGTGCATTTATCTTAATTACATTACTTTACTTAAAAATGATGTTTAAGAGTGTGAATCATTTTCAGAATACCTTGTGATGGGTTAAATTATACATATTGGCCTGAAAAGACTTGAATTTTATCAATCCATGGTCATACTCAGTATGCTCACCGAGCTTTTGCATCATTGGTAATCCATATCTGTTCTTTATTACTTGATACAGTTTATCACATACTAAAGGGAATTATCAAGAAGAAATATGGACAGGATGCTTGTAATGTTGGAGATGAAGGGGGATTTGCTCCCAATGTACAGGATAACAGGGAAGGACTAGTTTTGCTCATTGATGCTATTGAAAAGGCTGGTTACACAGGCAAGGTAGGAGGACCACATTAGCCCCTGACACTCTTCTTTTCTTGCAAATTCATGTGGATTAATGTGTTATATGGAATCAAAATAATGATGCAGATCAAAATTGGAATGGATGTTGCTGCATCTGAGTTTCTCACGAAGGAGGGGAACTATGATCTTAACTTTAAGAAACAACCAAATGATGGGGCTCATGTGCGCTCACCTCAGAGCCTTGGCGACCTGTACAAGGAGTTTATCAGAGATTTCCCTATTGTGTCTATTGAAGATCCATTTGACCAAGATGATTGGAGCTCATGGTCCTCACTTCAATCTGCAGTTGATATACAGATTGTAGGAGACGACTTATTGGTCACAAACCCAAAGAAAATTTCCTTCCTTTGAAAAATAATCAGGTGTGTGTCTTGAGCTCATTTCCTTCCTTTGAATTACAGGTAAACCAGATTGGCACTATCACTGAGTCTATTCAGGCAGCACTAGACTCTAAAGCTGCAGGCTGGGGAGTGATGGTCAGTCACAGAAGTGGGGAAACTGAGGATAACTTTATTGCTGATCTTTCTGTTGGCTTGGCCAGTGGACAGGTTCTATAAACTAATCTCAACATATGTAATAACCATCTTCATTTGTTTGTTCGTTAAAGCTAATGGTTGCATTTTCCTCTGTATAGATCAAGACAGGAGCTCCTTGCCGAAGTGAACGTTTAGCCAAGTACAATCAGGTAAACTTTAGAACATTTTGTTCCCTTCAGTAATATGACTTGCTTTTCTACATCGGAGATTGAGTTTGAAACTCTAAATTGTGAAATCAAAGTAACAACTGAAACTTTACTGGCCTTTAATCTCGTTATATCTGTTGCCATCTGGCTTTCAGCTTCTGCGCATTGAGGAGGAACTTGGTAATGTCCGTTATGCTGGTGAATCCTTCAGAGCTCCTTAAGCGGAAAGTTCAAAAAGTCTGAAGTGTGTTGATCATCATTCACCTGTTTGACTTGGCTTCCGGGGAAAACCGGTTCCTGAGGAAATCTGCAGAAATTTTTGATAAGGCTTAGAGTGAGATGTTACTGGATAATTCCATTTGCCAAATTGCCGGAAATAAGACGCCACAAATCTTCATCTTCATCGGAGATGTTTGTCGGTCAATAAAGAAGTTATGCTTTCCATCATCTTCCAGTTTTTTGTTTGGGAATTGTCGACTGCTGACCATCTCATCCAGTTAACTTTATACTTCTGATATTGTCTTGTAATATAACGACTGTAGTCTGTACTATATATTTATCTCCGCTTAGTTAATTTTCACACTACACTGGTCAGATGGGGTTTGCATGAGCTCTTCCTGAAAATAATTTGTGTGTCTCCCTATCGTTGGTTTGTCTGTCCATAGTTGCCTCCATGCTATTATTTTGATAAAGGAACAAGATCCGAAGATGGAAGGTAAAAAGAGATGTAACACTACAAGCAATCAAAATTGCGGGTACATTCATATCAAGTATGGTAGCTACTCAACTATCTCTCTAGAAAGTTTATCATAAAAGCCTTTATAAATAAGCTATTCTACAGAGTTGGAGCACCTCAGTTGCCAATATGTTTAGGCTTCTGCAGTTGACTACAAGAAAAATGCTTCGCAGGATCCTAAGCTAACCAAAGACTGAACGATCATCACTGGCGACAGCCGAAGGTTAAATCTGAATAGTTGGGCCAGTGTAGTTTCCCTCTCGCATATAGATAGTAGGTTGTGTCTCAGCAAGCCATGCATAGTCATCTTCACTTCCCTCTTCTATCTTGGTTTCTGTAGCTGCAATATATGTGAAGCAAACCGTTACTGCTGTCCGTTCTTCTACCAGTCATTGGAATGAAGACACAGACTATACAAGAACCGGAAGTTACTTACGGAAGGCAGTATATGGGTAGTCTCGGTAGTATGTGCATTTTCTGCCTGAATCTTCTTTGTAGGAAGGAGTGAGAATGTCAAGAACAGCACACGGTGTGACCGCAGTGAAAGAATGCAGATTCCCCCCAGTCTTTGGGTATAAAACTGATGTTCCACATGGTGCTGTTACAACTTTGTCAACTGCCAGCTTTGCCAATTTTACTGCATTGGAGAGCAAATCGTCAGTTTCCATATACTTCAAAGAACAAAAGTCAACGGAAAAAGACCAAGGAACTATCAAAAGTAGAAATATTGTTGGAAAAGCAAATTGTGCTAAAAATTCTGCATTCTACTTTTGATTTAGATTTGAGACACAACCTACTTACGCAAATCGTGCTAAAAATTCTAAACCATTCAAAAGTAGAAATATCGTTGGAAAAGCAGACCTGGACTGTAATTTAAACCCTTTCTTTCCTGGGAAGGCTCGACCCAGTCGTAAGCTCTCACATGCAAAGAACCATACAACACTTTGCTAAAAACAGTCATGCCAGGGTGATCATGAAGTGGAATGACTGCAGAAGTAGGAAAACAGAATATACACATCTGCATAAAACCAGTCAATCTTAGTATCCGAGAGCACTGAACACACAAACAATCCTATTAAATTTTAAAGCAATAAGTCATATGAATGGTGATTCCAACAATCATATCATGAAGAAGTATACACAGTAAATTAAGAAGACATGTACAATTAAAAATTTATATAAGAGATTTATAAACATTCACATATACGTGTGGTCAAGGCAGTATTAACACTTGTAGCAACGATGCTTTCAAAGCTTTGGATTAACACTTGTAGCAATGAATATATAGAAGACCTACTTAGGCACTTAGCACATTGATTTGGAAGTAGAAACATTGAAACAATGACTCTTTGCAGTATATTATATGTCCTATCTGCTAGATGCATACCGTAAAACTTTCGGATTCGTATATATTCACGTATGTTATTGGTTGAGTCCATCTAGATACACGATTCATAGTGTCTTTGAAAAAACCAAGCCCTCGATCATCATCTGAATTTTCCTCCTCAAGCCCAACATCAGCAGGATGAACTGCATCTGTACATTCCAACCGAAAGTCAGAAACACTCAAACACAAGAGCATGATATTGTCTTCACAAAAAAATCAAACCTTTCATCACCATTCTCACGCAATACTCTAAAAGAACTTACCTTTTGCAAAATCTAGCTCATAAATTTCACACTGAACCATAAACTACGTATCAATGTAGAGCTCATAAACAAGAAGGCACAAAAAAACTAATTTACCAATCACATGATCAAAACAACCAAAAACCCATCTCAAATTTCAATACAAATAATTACATAGTTGAATTCACAACCCCAGAAAAGTGTCTTACCCAAAAGAGAAGACAGCTTGTGGATAGCATCAGCAGAAAGAGGAGGAGACCCCGAGGGCGTTAAAGTCTTTTTACAAAGCTCGTATATAGCTTCCACTTTGGAGCTCTGCCTCGCCATACTTGTGAACCTCCGAAACAAACCCAAATTAATCGATTTGTTGTTTCGTGACAAAATATTCCGAAACTTATCAGATGCTCTCTGTAAACTCATTTCTCTCCTCAAAAACAAAAACCCAGTCAGTGTCTTTGTTTCTTTCTCAGTCCCCAGTATTATTTCATAGCCGTCTGATTCTTTTACACGTGGGTGTCCCAATCTACCTCCACGTGTCTCCCTTACTCTTTATCTAGTCTTATTTCCCGGAATCAAAATTCAAAAGGCTCCCTCACTTCTCTCAGTCGCCATCGGAGAGAAGTTTTACGCGGGAAAATCCGGATCTGAAATTTCGAGCGGCGGCGAGTGGGTTTTTTAGGGTTTCGAGAATGGAAGGGAGCGAAAGTGAGGCGGTGTTTGAATCGCTGGACTTGAATCCGCAGATGTTCATCAACGAGGTCATCAACACCGTCGATGATTTGGTCGATGATGCTTTCAATTACTTCCAACAGTAAAATCTCTTTGCTCTATTTCGAATCTGTATATGTGTGAAAGATTGGGTTTTTTTCTTTATCTCTTCTTTGAGATTTGTAATTTTTGGAAATGTTAATTTTGTCAGAACCTAAAATTGTTTTGTGAAATTTGTCTACAGGGAAGCTTTGGCCTCTCTGAAAATCGAAGGCACTGACCGAGCTCAAGATCTAGCTAAAGTACTATTCTTTCTCCCAATTTGCTTCTGTTCAAAAGAATTTCTTTATTTTTTCTTTTATATTTAGATTCTTCAATTTCTAATTCTGAATGTATTGTATTTTATTTTCTGAAGTTTGAGTTATGTGGTTTTGTACAGGGCATTAATCTGATTCGAGGAAAGGTTCAATCAAACGTTGATAAAAGAATGGTTATGTGGGAGCAGTATTGTATTGAACAATGTTTTGAAGTTCCTGAGGGTTTTGTGCTGCCCAAAAATGTAGGTCCTTTTTGGTTAATTGACGTCGTTATTTTAGTTCATGAGTTAGGAAGACGATGTAGCCTTTGATTAATATGCCTTGTCGGATAATAAGTCTATGATTTTTTTTTTTCTGTAGGATGAAATGCCTGTTGACAGTTTGGTGTGTCCAAGTGAAATCTGTGATCCAGAAGCCGACGCCCAGTTGGACTTGTTGAGGAACAGACTCGTTGAGGTAATTACAATCGTATAAGATGGAAGAGTTTATTGTTTATTTTCGGTTTCATGTATGACATCCCTTCTGATGGAAGTTTGATTACAGGTTGGTGAGGAGTCTGCTGCACTGGACCGAGAACTCCACTTATTGGAACGACAGTCTGTTTCTAGTGACCGTTTATCAGCACTTGTTAATGAGACCTTGCGGTTATATGACCAAAACTCATTTCATGAGATGTTCCAGGGTAGGTAACTCGACAGTCTCGAACTATTTTATTCTATCTGTGGTGTTGCCAATGTCTAATATAAGGAAAAATGGATTGAGATGTATGCAGGTTTTCCTTGAATACAATATTTGAAACTTATTTGCTTGTGTATCATCGCATACACCTTAAGTTAGTTTATGTGTTGTAGAGACATTTCTGAGCCTTTTTCGAATTTCTGTCATAAGTTCTCTTCCGCAACTTCATTTGATTTATATTTTCCCAGTTGTTAGTGCACTCATATTTCTTGTCAACTTTTTGTTCAATGAACTCTTCTTTTATTTAGACACTTCAATACTATAAGGATCAGTTTGTAATCATTCTTTCTTGTTTGCTTTTTCCAGACATAAATAAGTGGGGATGAGATGATATACTTCTTTGTTTTGGCCTTCAATAATTTTATATTTTTAACCGACAACTTCATACTTTGTAATATGTAGTTCTACCGTTTCTTATTTCAACATTGAAGAAGACTTCTGGAAAGAATAATCTGTACAATTACTGTATTCAAGTTTTTTGTTTGTGTAACTTTGGTTGTTGGATGACTGATTTGTTGAAGTATCTTATCATCAAAACGTATACCAACTAATTATTTTTGCAGAGATGGTTAAAATATCAACAGAACTTAAAACAAGAACAACAAAGCTGAAGACTGAAAATGAGGCAGAAGTGAAACAGAATAAGATAGATAGGATTTACAACAGATGCAAAGGTTCATCTACGATGAATATCAGCAAAGGTAACAGCTATGGAATGCTCTTGACAAGTGGAATTAGTATTAGGAACATTGCATTTCCATGACTTTATTACAATACATCATCTCTTCTGCAGGCTTCTCTGGTGCAAAGTTGGACGAACTTCAAGAATTTTTAGGCAATATGAAAGCAATGTAAACTTTATGTATGATTCATCAATCTTGCTGTATAGATGTTACTCTATTTGGCATTTGTAAGTGTTCCTGAGTTCCTCCATCCATCTGCAACCTGATTATGTCTTCAATAATGTAGTAAAATGAACGTGCAGTGGCTTTAGACCGATTGATGAGGTCCTTAATGAGGATATTTGTGATTTCTAAAACTTCATGTTTATGTGATGAGGAGATATGATATCTGGTTGATTTGGTGAATGTGTATATTACTTAAAGTCAATGACAGTTGCTTAATCAAATCACATCTTCTCAATTCAATTCAAATCACAGCATAATATATTAAATTTGAAATTATTGAAAGTTAGAAACAGTAACTAAGAGCCAGTATCCAATAGAAGTAAAAATAAGGGTCCTAAGTAAAATCAAATTGAAAACAAGTCTAATATGCAGAAGCAATTAAATTGCAAATAATACTCTAGATATGATTGTTCTCCTCAAGTTGACGGCGCACAGCATCAATATCCCTCCTGGCCAGTTTTTCCTCCATGTCCCTGATCTTGAATGCAATAGACCGGTTGAAAACGTAGCAATCTTCCACAATATCTCTGACCCTCAGTATTCCTGGGATTTGTCCTATAACAACGATCTGTGTAACTTGCTCAAAAATACGGCAACGCTCAAGAGCTTCTAAAGAATTCTTGAAAACTTCTCTCCTTTCAAGGAATTGTTCCTTAGTTATCCCCAAGCGTTTAGGAAGGCCGCCGTCTTCATCGGCGACCTTGATGAGGTCACACCTCAAACGATTCACAAACATCTTGACTGCTATACGTGCAGGAATGTCTTGGGTTAAAAGATGAAGAAGCTGCTTTACTTTGTTAAGATCAGCTATAGGGATTCTATTGATAGTTGCATATTTATGCAACGTTTATGTGCTTAACCGAACCTTAGATTTAGTTCTTTAGTTACGTTTTTAAGCGACTTATTATTGTTATTTGTTTTGTAAGTAATTGGATGCAAATAAATAAAAGACGATTAATTAAGCTTTCCTAACTCAACGAGGAGTAACAAGGGGTTGTCAAGAGGCAAATGGACCAAGTCCAACTTGAAGATGGATTGCTAAGGCCCTATAGAATGTGGATTGATCAGCCCATTTGGGATTAATAACCCAAACCAAATATGTTTTTATTAAATAATTAAAGGAGAGACCAAATCAAACCAAGAGGGGAAAAACCAAATCACGTGAAACAAAAAGAGAGAGAGAGGCATGAAGAAAGGGAAGGAAGACGTGATGCAAGGCGTGAAAGGGGGAGTGAAGATGTGAAGGAAAGAAGAAGAATAAAGAAGAGAAAATGCAAGAAAAGAGGGGGGCATTCATTGTGTAATTTTTCTATCTTTCTCTTATACTCTTATGGCTACCATGAGGAGCTAAACTCCATTGTTAATGGGCTGTTTTGAAGCCACGTTCATGTCTTCTAGATTACTTATGCTTGTTAACTAATGATTATTTTTGTTATTCGAATGAGGTTTCTTTGTTGTTTATACATCGATGATTCTTATTTGTGTATGCTTTGAGTGTACGCTTAGTATGCATGTTTAAGAATCTAATTCTAAGAAAATTGATGGTTGTTGGTGATCATTACCTTCCTCAAGTTTCAATCGTAGAACCCATACATGCTTGGTATAAGAAATCCTAGGTCTAGCAAGACACGACCGTAGTGTACTTGTAAAGCCTTGTAGATTCTTAAACCCTATCTAAATCTTAATGCTTTTCTCTTGGTAAATTCGAGTCCTTGACTTCGGGTTCTTTGAGGGATAGACAATATTGATAAGCAGACCTTCAATGTTGTAAACGTAAGGATTGGGTAATAGGTTGTGTTCATAGCTTTGAATTTTCCCGAGAACTTTCATTCATGACATTAACATGATTTTGGTTCTGCATTTGTGGTCTAGATGATGTGACGGTGGTGGATAACACTTCCCCTTAACCATTTTTATCGTTGATTGTTACTTTACTCTTAATCTGTTTACTGTTTCAGTTTCGTAATCTGTTTTGCAGAATTTTATTCGAAAATCAAACCAACTCTGATTGCATTAAAAATTTGTCTGGTAGTCCGCCACTGTGTCTATAGTGTCCAGTATTAATTTCGTGATTTTAGGTTGAGTCTAACTATTTCAATTAATTACGTTAGTGTCAGTTATCGAGGCTATCAGGTTTCTGACTTTTGCATCTGTTTGTAGTTTAGAGTATTGAGTCTCATCTTTCCTTGTAGATTGACCCCTATATTATTGTACTGCATTGACAAGTATATTGAGTTCGTTATAAAATTACTTTGATAGGTGGTTAAACATCGATCAAAATTTTGTCTATCGCAGACGGATGCTTCCTAGTTGTTGACACTGCAATACACTGTTCCAATGGACTCACTCTAAATGTCATCCCATAGGGACCTAATGCATTTTGCACTACGTCCATGTCTCTCATTAGAACTACTTCTTATCCTTCGCGGTACTTCTGAGAGTAAGAACAAACAATTCCTTCATCACACCATGCATCGTCAAGCGGCCACGGCGGGTATATTGGCTTCATCATCTTCTTCATGTCCTCGACAACGCTATTTTTTCTCTTCGCCATATATATGTCAACAAAGCTAGCTTATATATAAATAGATAGATAGCTTCCAGGTTTGGCAGATCGATCGAAATAGCTAGAGTTGTATGTGGAGTGATTGGTTCCGATGGAGAATTCGTAGTTTTATAGAGCACATATACTGTATCTGAAACCAAACTAGACTAGGAAGCTGTACTTACCACTAAATCACTAACCCCTTACCACTAACCCTAAATAGGTGATCGAGATCACGCTTTAGAGGGTGTATATGTATATGTATAGTTTTCATCGAGTGTGAAGTTTCAATAAGAAATTTCGCACTTGATGAAAATTGTATATTATATATATATAGGGGTGTGATGTTTTATCGAAAAATCAAACCGAAAATCGAAATCAGCCAAACCGAAATTCTTGGGACGGACTAATTTAGAAACCAAACCGAATAACTTTTTATGGTACGGTACCGAATACAACCGAACCATTCCGAAATGATATATGTGACTAAATTGTGCTTATTTCTTTACACAAATGAATATACACTCACCCATTTTGAATCTTTTTTGGACACACACACACACACACACACACACACACACACACACACACACACACACACACACACACACACACACACACACACACACACACACACACACACACACACACACACACACACACACATATATATAAAACACTTACAAAAATACTTGCATTCTCTCACATTTATTCTATTTCTATGGTTTTGTCATTCTCAAACAATAATTAACTTAAACAATTGTTTAGGCCTAGAAAATTTTATTGAAAAACCGATTTGAAACAGAAATATAATGATCCGAAATCCGTTGGGCCCGAAACTCGTGGAACAGGCTTGCCAAAAAATTGAACTGAATAAGACCCCAACCGAATAATTAATTACGGTATGGTACAGGTTTTGACTTAATACCGAACCGATCCCACCCCTATATATATATATTTACAGTGGAGTTTTGACTATTAGTTGGTTAAACTGGATTAGGACTCCGATCCGATAAGTTTTCATGAGGAAGATCATAAAATCCATAGAGAAACTGATTAGTGAGAGGAATTAACATGAAATTAAAGTGAGCATAATCTTCCATGTTGGAAACCGGGATGAAACTAATCGATTAGCAAGACGAATTATGTAAGATGATTAGAAGTAGATATTCTCTCAATCCTTGATTTATAGGGATATAGATTTCTAACAAATTGTTATGTCTATATAATGTCATCTATCAATGAATAAAACACAGTTTCTGTCAATTGCGTATCTTCCCTACTTTTATACTTCAACAAATAATATATTAATACATATAATTAATTATTAATTTATGATGAATTCATGAAAAATGACTTAATTTTGACTTGTTGCTTCTTAAAATGGTGTCAACTTGAATCTCATCTTAGACTTTTTCTAACATGATATAAATTTCTGGTGTTGTCTTCTTATATCGTATTTAATAATGTATACAAAAAAAAATTAGAAAATGATGTACATTGTTCATACTTTTATAAATTAATAAGTTATTAATTAATGAATAAATCAATAATTTATTAATTTATCGTTTATTTAATATTTTGCTAAATTAATAAATTTTGCCGGTCCCGATGTAATTAATTTACAGAGGTTCAATTGTATTTATATTTGATAGGTTTGACAGACTTAACCTCGACAGGTCTTGACGAGATGGGCTTTGGGCCATCCATGGGCTTTGACACCTCCGCCCAACCCCGACCTTATGCTTACCGGTTTAGGCTTATTCGGACTAAAACTCGGGCCTTACGAGGCTTTTTGGGCCCATAGGCTTATGTTGACCCCTAGTGAGAACCTTCTGAATCTATGAAGCTAGCTGTTACTTTGTCACGTAGTTGAGAATGGGCCGGATTAAGTAATTGGGCTTAAATAAGGGTTTGGCCCTAACATATAGGCCCAAATAATCGTGCGCCATGTAATTGGACTTGAATAAGGGTTACTCTCGTCACATCACATGTAATTTTCTAACTCAGGTGAATACTGACTATATCCCTTCCCTTTGTTTATTTGGATGCAACCTCCCTTTTTATTCTCTCACTTGATGATTGTTGCAGTAGTGATCCATCCTTGCACTTTGAGGATATGTTGTTATATGGTTATTTATTATTGCAGTCTTAATTTATACTTATGAACTTATGTCCTAGAATATCTTTGTAATCATAAACTATACTCATCCTCAGACAAAGTTCATAAATTATATCTTAATAATTACCATTCTCTTCTCCCTTTCTTCCCCTCCCCAACATCTTTTGTATACATTTTTTTTGTAGCCTAGAGGTTATAAAGTAAAGAAAGGTATTGAATGGATTTGGAAACAAATCTGGTGTCTCAGGGTCTCTCACTTAGATGACAAATGTGTGATTTGAATTCTTGTCCGCTGGATGTTTATTGAACATTAGAATTGAACTATAGTTACTTTGTTGCACCTGTAGGTGATACAAATTAAAAGAGAGTAGGATGATATCCGTTGACAGCCAACATCGAAGACGATAGATCTGAATCCCTTCAAGATGTAATGAAATTTATCTCACATTTTTTTTTCCTTTTTAGGTTGAAAATGCAGATATAATAGTAGTTGAGAATATAATGTGTCTAGTGTCTACATCTAAAATTCTTAGGAATCACACACTTAATACCCCATACCTATAGTATGCTTATGTTCTACTACTGTGAATCAAGTTGACTCAATTGATATCTCAGGTCTCTGATTTCCCAAAGCACCTTACTTACAACACACAATCCGATACTATAAAATGTAGATAGCTTGTTAGAAGAGTTATTATTACGGCGTTTCAAGCAGTGGCTTATTGTTTTAGGCTGATTTATGAGGTCCTTAATCAGGATATGATTTTTAAAATTTCATGTTTATGTGATGAGAAGATATGATGATATATGGTTGATTTGGTGAATGTGTTGTCGACGATTACGATGAGAGTTCTGAGGGTACAAATTCATCACCGACTACGTATTCCGAAACATTTAATCCAACTGAGTTATAACAAGGCCGGACCTGGGAATTTGAGACCTGATGTGAGAACTTAAAATAGTGTCATCTCATGACCATAAAAAAATGACAAATATACAAAATTATTTTATATAGGTATTCAACCAATCTACTCTCACATTTTTCTCGTATCTACAAAAACAAACTCGAATCATATGTACACTAACATTTATGTTTGATTTGTTTATCATAAGCCAAATACAAATTTATAATCAAGTACTAATACACCAAACCAATATAATGTTCTGACATAGTACATAAAATAAACATAAAATTAACGATATCCCAACATAGTACATAAAAAGAAAACTGACATTCATAATGATACTAATAAAAAAGAAAAGAAAGAATCCTCAGTCAAAATTTCTTTCCTTAAAAAAGACATCACAAGGTTACTTAAATGTTTCCGTCTTAGAATTTTTTTAAAATATTTTTTAGGGTACGTCTATTAATTCACATCTCTTAAAATGTCATTTATATCTCCTAATTTTTTTGTAAGTTTTATATTACTATTTTATCCTTATTTTACATGAGTACATCTGAATCAACAATCAAATTAATCGACGAGTTATTGTGAAATTGATTTGTGTCTCTGGTGAAGATTGGGGAAGACGAGTGACTGGGTATTGCATAGATGAGTTTCAATGTATGCATATAAATAAAGTTGCTTCTTTTATCTTTACGTATGTAATTCGGCTTTTGCTTCTTCTCATCTTCAATTATTGCACACAGGCCATTCAACCATTGTCTATTGCAGTAATACTCCTATCAAACATATTCGTTTTAATCAATAATACAAGCAAGCTATATGATCGAAAGCCATAATCTTATTTTTATGGACAATTTTTAAAAAAAAATAATAATTCTTAAGTTGTTACCAATTCATGCGTAGTACTGGTCGTATTTTTTTGTTTTCCTTATATTTTTTGAAGTTAAGAGAGAGAGAGACATGACTTGCTTCACTAAGAGAGTAAGAGATATAATAATTTTGTTAGCACCATTATCATTTGACTACGGCATGATTGGCGACTTCATGTCTTCTCACGTAGATGATTTCATGTTCTTGTTAGAGAGCGAGAATTGATATTTAAAGTGAAAAAAGGAGGTGTGTAGAGAACAAAACCCAAAAAGGGGGAAAATTGGAAGAAAAAAAATAGTAAGCAAAAATTTATGGAGGTGTGAATAGACGTTCCCTATTTTTTATATGCATAATTTTTCTTAATAATTTTTATACTTATATTTTTTTAAAAAAATTTGGGTCCTCCATAATTTTGATGCTGAGGTGGCCGCCTCTTTCGCCTCACCTCAGATACGGGTATGAGTTATATATAACGGAGAACCACTGGTGCATGATAGATGGACGCTTGATCAGTATCACATGCATCATGATTCAACTATCACTGTTGTTCTCTTACAGTCACCGCATGTGCAACCTCCTGAGGGGTAAGCTCGATTTCGATTTGAAATTTTTGTTAGATTTTTTTTCAATTAAATTGAGTTTTCAGTTGAATTACTAATTATGTAATTTTGAATTTAACGACTACAACGACAATAATAACCATATGGATGATGCTCTTGATCATGATGATGAAATTGCTGAAATTTAAGTTGATGAATTTGAGATTGAGATTGAAGAGGATGCCTAACTCTACGATGTTCAAATGTATGTAAATGATTACAGCTTTTGAATGTTATATTTTCATTTTAAGTTAAGCATGCTATATTATGATACTAAAAGTGACACACAATCAAATTTATTATATAGCATATATGTAGAAGATTTTGTTGATGATGAAATGCTGGAGATGGCTGGCTGGTTCCTCTAAGTTATGTATAATTTGAGTTTGCTTCTGTTTTTGCTATACAAGATAGTTTATCAGGGTAAAAGCTGGAGCTGATGGACTTGTGATTCAGTTTGTAGAGATCTATTTTAGGTTTAATGTTGTCTGGATATCTAGTTATCCATCATGGGTAGCTATGAGAGAATGTATTTGTTATAAAGTTTAGGGCAACAGAAGCGGGGCAAGCAACACAAGTTGTATAGTGCTCATGATTGTAGGAACTCCATGACTAGCTAACAAGTTGAGGAAGCTACAGCAGATAACATATTTAAGCTGTTGATAATGGGGGGACCAAGTTAAAAAGACTATGAGCCCCGTGCGCTGAAGAGCTGCTATGATCAGACTTTAAGCGCAGCTGATCAGTGCCTCCTTGCCTGAAATGCAGAAAGCCTTTAGCTTTTTTTCTTTCCTTCACTTAAGTCTTTAGGCGGCCATTTTTCTTTTCCTTAAGTGGACAAGAGGATGCAATAGCTTATGTATTGCCTAATAATATGTTAGAATGTGCTTTGAATCAAGTATGAGCCGTCAGCATATGGGGATCTCGCGGTGCCTTGAATCAGGTATGAGCCGAAGTTAAATTAATCTATTATGTTGGGTTGTGATTTTCTGTTAGGCCTACCATTTGAGGGTGTATATATATCCTTAAGGTTATTAACCTAGTGTGGTATTCTGTAATCTGTAATCCGTTTTCCTCAAGAATTAATAAAACTGTTCTCCTCTGCCTGTGAACGTAGTTAACACATTGTTAGTGAATCACGTAAATTTGTGTTCTTTCTTACATTCGTTATAATATAATACAAGTATAGAATGCAGGACCGGGATACATAAGTGGAATAGCTTTATGATCAAGTGCTGCTGTTGGTGCCTTTGTGGTGAGCTGATTTGGTATTTCATACGCAAAATGGGGTTGGATCATCAATCATCATCACAGTTTTAGTAGGGATGTGTTTCATGAGTACAAGTTATAAAGTATGTTTGAGAGGGCACAACTCTTCAATGCTAGTAGGGATGCATCTACCCCTGTTTTTCCTGAATCTTTTGCTACCATTCATCACTAGATCACAAACCACGTTCTAGCTTCTGTATTTCTATTTTCTTAAAGAGATGAACAAGAAGTAATGCATTCGTTTGAATGTGCAAATGACCTCTTGACCTTGGAATATTAATACATTATTTGAAGAATAAACCAAAAAAAAAAATTGAACTAATGAACTGTGTTTTGCTGATTCTACAGAAGCGACACTATGAGAAAAAAGAATCAAGGAACAACAACTCAAACTCTTCAACTCAGACTCCATTTTAACTAAGTCGGGTGATCACAGCAGCACATGACATAAAATACAAGTCACAGCAGCACCTCTCCTATCCTGTAATGATATTTCTACCAGGTAATTACCAGCACCTCTCCTACTTTAGCCAGAATGCCATAATCCTTCCAGCTCCAAGTAGCCTTCCTTCTTCTTCATCATTATTGTGTTACTGCACACGCTCGGGATTTTGTCGTGCAAAACCTGGCTGGTATAGTTGATGATGTGCGGTCCAAAAAATATCGCAAACCAGAAACATGGATAGGCAAGCTGCATCAGTTGCAGAACAAAGAGACAAGCCAATGCATAAAAGATTAAAGAGCGCATGTTTTCATGGGAGCATGTTTTCGTGGTAGGTCCTGTAAACTACTTCTTGAAAGTTTCGTATGGGGGAGAATGTTTGAAGCATTACACACAGTTTTCAGATAAGACAATGAGTACAATTAGATTACCTGAAGAAGCTGGGAAACAGGCGGTTCATGAATAACATGACTTATAGTTTTTCTTCCAGTCTGTGTAGTAACTGATGAGCTATTTGCGGTTGTTATGTCCCAGAAGCTTCGCTTTTTAGCTGTTGGGGCTGGTTACCTGAAACGATGACTTGGACTGTTCAAATCACCCATGCCTGGATCCTTTGGTCGCAAGCTAGCTGGTGTGACTATCCTCTTTGTCCCCTCCCTCCCAATGCTGGTGTTTTGTCACTTTTCCGTGAAAGGTCACGAATAAGATCATCCTTTTGCCTTATCTTTGAACTATGATCTCTCCTCGATCTTCCTTTCTATTTCTGCCTCCAATGCCTTTATCGTCTGACAAAGCTCTCTAGCTCCTTCCTCAGCCCCTTTTCTCTTGGATTCTGGCGTGAAACGATTCTCACCCAAGAAAGATGGCCTAGGTTTCTTCTTCTCGTTTGGTTGGACAGACGACGGAGGAGTCAATAGTGAGGTATCTGAAGAAGGGGTTGGAGATGCATTTGCAGCCAAGAACTGTGCTTAGATAACTAGTAGCTTCTGTTGCTGGCGTGCCAGTTGTACTCGAAGTTCCCGGTTCTCTTTCTGTAGTTCAAGTAGTAGTTTGGCTTGATCAGTTTCAGATTCAGGTACTTCCACTACTTCCTCGTTCACCTCACATGCCTGAAATTTTGAGTTGGTAAGATGGTCAGAAATGATACAATGTCTTACTATTCAAATGTTGGTGCAGTTCTGGAACTGACAGAAACGGAGAATGGAATTTCAAGACAAAGAAATTAAAGCAAAGCTTGCTCTTTACATAGTCTTGCACATGATATATTAGTTAAACAAGCAACACAATGACAGATAAAACACAGATGGGAAGAATGACGGCGCCAACTGTTTCTACCGAATTACGCGGGACGTAATCTAGCAGAAGCAAGTACGAGTAATCTTCTTTCGGATGTCCGAACGTTCGGGCTCTTCGGATGATCGGGTGTCCTCTCTTCGTGTGTTCGGGTTGTCGGGTGTGCGGATTCGCGTGTTCGACTTCAGCTGTTAGAAGAATACAATAAACAGGCGGTCAGATGGTTGAGACAGGGTCGGCCTGCCTTCAACGCTCCGATGCCTAAGTTAGAATGTATTGGATATAACAGATAAGCGAACGTGCAAGAAAGTAGGTTGGAGTATTTAAGATTGGATTGAATGCCTGTGTTTCTCTGTCCTCCTTACCTGCAGTAAATGCCTTACCTATATAGGTGGGTAAAGTTGTTGCTTGCTTGTGCTCTTCGATAAGGGATAGGGTTGCATTTGCTGTCATGTGAACCGAGTGTTCGGGTGTGCGCTTGTCGGGCGCGTGGCCGGTCGGATGGGGTCGGTCTTGCGGGTAAAGTTGTAGCCTGTCTGGTGGTCTTTCGGGTGGTCGGGTAGGTGTTGATCACCTGCTTAAGTGGGTAAATATATGTTTAATAGCGCATTAGTGGAGCTATAGTAACAGGTTGGTCCTAATTTCCTTTGTTCGATCAGCCCAGTGGTGGGTGTTTTGTGTTTCACCAAATTAAATGAGAGGTTACACGGGATGATATTAGCAATCAATACATTATTGCAAGCATCTCCTAGAGAATCCTTGAAGAGTTGGGTCAACTTTGAATTTCGATAAGGTATGTGTTTCTTTCCCTCCACAAGAGCATTGATGCAGGTGCTTGTATAGCATTAGTTGTCCGATTAAATATACTTATCCACTTAAGCAGGTAATCAACACCTACCCGACCGCCCGATAGACCACCAGGGAGGCTCCAACTTCACTCACAAGACCAACCTCATAGGGGTGCTCACTCGAATATGCGAATTACACATCAGCAAGTACACCAGTCCCACATCGAAGAACACCATCAAGCACCAAGCTCAACCACCTATATATGTAAGGTATTTATTACAAGTAACGACATTCAACCCAACGCATTCAATTCTGAATCCAAACACTACACTCTACACACTCGCACAACTGTTATATCCAATACATCTTCTGACTTAGGCATCGGAGCGTTGAAGGCGGGCCACCCCGTCTTGACCCCTGACTGTCTGTTCATCGTTGTATTCTTCTAACAGCCGTACCCAAGCACGCACACCCGGACACCCGCAAACCCAAAGAGGAGAGGAAGTGCCCGACCATCCGAACAGCCCCAACGTTCGAACGTACAAGAAGAAGGAGGGGTACTCGTACTTGCTTCTGCTAGATTACGTCTCGCGTAATCCGGTAGAAACAGTTGGCGCCGTCTGTGGGAAACTTACAAATTGCAAACCTCGTATAAATACCACTAGCAAAAGCCCACATGCTCAACCCGGAGACTAACGTCAGCGCCACACCCGTTGGAGGAACATCGCCCGGCGCACAGGAGCGGCAGGCCCTGGAACTTGGCAGGGGCAGCGATAGCGAAGAGCGCGTCAACAGCCTGGTTCAGGAACTGAGAGAAGCGGCGCTCGAGAGAGCAGAGGAGCGCCAGATCCGGCAGAGGTTGGAGGAGCGGCTGGACGCGTTCGTCAGCCAGCAGCTGGGGCAGCACGAAGAGACCCATGAAACCATCAGCGAGGAGCAACACCCGTTCGGAAGGACCAACGCCCGGACAACCCGAGCGCCCTCACCAGCAGAGGAATCGGCGCCCCTGACGAACAACACCCTGATCCTTCGGAGGATGGAGGAACTGGCGGAGGAGGTCTCGCGCTTGCGCAAGGACAAGTTGGCCGGGCAAGGCGGGACGTTCGCCCCCTGGGTCAGCCCATTCTCGGCGGACATACTGGAGAGGGGAAGAGATCCCCACGTGAAGACAACGAAGATCACCCGGTTCGACGGGAGCGGAGACCCCCGCACGCACATCGACGAATTTCGATCCACCACGGACGGGACCCGGTATTCGGACCCGACCCTGTGTTTCCTGTTCCAGGAAAAACTGACGGAGGAGACACGGAGCTGGTTCTACGAGATACCGCCGGGCTCCATACGCTCATTCCTCGAGCTGGCGGAGAGCTTCCAGAAGCGCTATCGGCTCCAGGGGAAGTACAACACTACGGGTATCCTCCTCAAGGTCCGCCAGGGGATGGACGAGAGCTTGTCGAGCTATATAAACCGGTGGAGAACGCTCGCAAGCACGTGCAGGGACCTTGATAAGCGGGTGGCCAAGGTGGCTCTGATGGACAACATGCTCGCCACCCCGTTCGTAGAAAAACTGGTGAGGAAGGAGTATCTCGACTACGACGAGATTATGGACCTGATTGTGCAGAAGGCACTCATAGAGACGCGAGTGTACGAGTCCACCTCCGAGTCTAGCACCAACATACCGGAGGGAAGCGCTCAGCCATGTCGACCCTCGGACGACGGAGGGGAGCCAGCCGGGGGGCAGAAAAGGAACCGGGACGCGCAGAGACAGAATCACCAGAGGCCATTCTTTCGCAATTACCAGGGCAACCACTACAACCAGGCGAGGGGACTGGCGCCGCAGGGAGTCCGCCTACCGCCAGCACCGCAGTACCGACCAATGAGACAAGAGGTCTACGCGGTCGATCACCAGTCGAACGAGCAGCTGCTCCGCCTGCACCGACACCGGATTCCGCCACCAAACAACATGACGAAGGCAATGGCCCCGATCGGCCGAATCCCGAGCATCTGGTGCGAGTACCACAATGCTGCCACCCACCGTACCAACAGCTGCATCATGCTGAAGAAGGCCCTTGAAGACATGAGGAGGGACGATCAGGTCACCCCTCCCAGGGCGGAAGAGCGACAACGCGAGGCAAACATTGAGACCCGTGGGACTATCAGTACGATATCCGGGGGAAAGCGCAAGGAGGGAACATCGTCGCCCGATCGCTCGAGCAGGAAGGTGCTGACGATCGGGGCAGGACGAGCGCAGAAGACAGGAAGACGAGAGGCACCCGCCATTAGCTTCACAGCGAAGGATGAGGAAGGAAGCCCGAGGGACAGCACCCTACCGTTCGTTATCGATGCGATCATCGATCGTTTCCTCGTGAAGAGGGTGCTGGTAGACAGTGGGGCGTCCGTAAACGTGATCTACCTGGACGCGTACACCGCACTCGGTCGGCCCGCCCGCAAGATGACACAGGATCATGAATGCGTCGCCAGCTTCACGGGCGAGACGTCGTATCCGATTGGGAGCGACAACGTCCGGGTCGGAATCGGCGCATCTGACTCCCCGCACAGCGAGGTACGGACGGACTTCATTATCATGGACACCCCTTCCCCATACAACGCCATTCTCGGGAGGTCGGGGATCAACAAGTTGAAGATGATCATTGCGGGACACTTGCTCTTGGGACAATTCCCAACCGAGAAAGGGGTCGGGTACGTCAGGGGATACAACTACGAGGAAGCGGCGAAACCCCGGGACAGGCAGGAGGTCTTCGCCTTGGAACCCACACCAGGAACAGAAGTGCCGGACGATCCGCGTGACGGGCTGATGGCGGTATCGCCCATCCCCGAGCACGAAGAGTTGAGGACGATTCAGCTGTCCGCCGAGCACCCGGAAAGGACGGTTCAGATCGGAGCGTCATTGGCTCCCGCGATAGTCGAACGGCTGATCGCGCTCCTGAAGGAAAAGCAGGATGTGTTCGCATGGTCGTATAAGGACATGCCCGGGATCAACACGAGCATCATATCCCACAGGCTGAGCATCGGCGCCAGCGCCCGGGCGGTAAAACAGAAGAGGCGAGCGTACAAAGCAGAGCACTATGCGGCGATGCACAATGAGGTGGACCGACTGCTGGGCATCGGGTTCATCCGCAAGGTGGAGTATCCGAAATGGATCTCCAACGCTGTGATGGTGCAGAAGAGCAACAAGAAGTGGAGGATGTGCATCGATTACAGTGATCTTAACAAGGCATGCCCAAAGGACAGCTTCCCTCTACCGAGGATCGACCAGTTGGTAGACGCGACAGCTGGGCACGAGCTCCTGTCCATGATGGACGCATATTCAGGCTACAACCAGATCTTCATGGACCCCGAGGACCAGGAGGCGTCGACGTTTGTCACGGACAAGGGATTATATTGCTACGTCGTGATGCCGTTCGGGTTGAAGAACCCTGGCTCCACTTACCAAAGGCTCATGAACGCGATGTTTCATGGCCTGATTAGCAACATTGTGGACGTGTACGTGGACGACATCTTGGTGAAGAGCGTTCAGGCGGTCGATCACGTCCAGAACTTGGGGACCGTGCTCGACGTCCTCATCAAGAACGGGATGAGGTTGAACCCCGCCAAGTGCACGTTCGGGGTCACCAACAGCAAGTTCCTTGGGTATATTGTCAGTCAGCGGGGGATCGAAGCCGCGCCCGCCAAAGTAAAAGCGATCATCGACATGAAGCCGCCAGTCAAGAGGGTGGACCTGCAGAGCCTCACGGGCAAACTCGCATCGTTGAATCGGTTCATATCTCGCTATTCGGACAGGTGCGCCCCATTCTTCAAAGCTCTCTGAACAACGAACAAGCGAGAGGTCGCGTGGACACCCGAGTGCGAGGCGTCTTTCCTTCATATCAAGGAATACTTGGCGTCCATCCCGCTCCTCTCAAGACCCATCCCGGGGGAAGTATTGTACATCTACCTGGCCGCTTCCCTCACGGCCGTCAGCTCTGCCCTCGTCCGCAGGGAGGACTGCACGGAGTTGCCTGTTTTCTTCTCAGGAAAAGGCATGACGGGCGCCGAAACCCGGTATCCAACAATCGAGAAGATGGTGCTCGCGCTCGTCACCGCCGCCAGACGGTTGAGGCCATACTTCCAAGCGCATAGCATCCATGTTCTCACCAACGTGCCTCTACGCCAGATCCTCCAATCGCCCGATCACGGCGGTCGCCTGGCGAAGTGGGCAGTTGAGCTCAGCGAATTCGATGTCCAGTACAAACCCCGAACGGCAATCAAGGGACAGGCCGTGGCGGACTTCATCGCCGAGTACACGGAACCGGAGGGAACACCGGTCGGCGTGACCGACGGCCCGACGGTGGAGGCGTCCGACAAACCGGAGGTCAAGGAGCGACCATTGTCGGAGTGGAACCTCTACGTCGACGGTTCGTGCATGAAGAAGGTGAGCGGCGCCGGGATCATCTTGACCGGGCCAGGAGGGGTAAACACAGAGTACGCCCTCAAATTCGAGTTCAAGACAACCAACAACGAGGCTGAGTACGAGGCGCTCATTGCAGGCCTACAGCTGGCCAAGAACTCAGAGGCGCCCGACCTCAACGTATTCAGCGACTCACAGCTGGTGGTGAGCCAGGTCGGAGGAGAATTCCAAGCGAAGGGGGAGTCGATGATCGCCTATCTGAAGCACGTGAAGGCGCTAATCAACGGATTCAAGTACGTCAACATCAACCATATACACAGGGGGTTCAACGCGAAGGCGGATAGGCTCACCCGACTGGCCACGGCACCCGTACACATGGGACCAGGGCAGCGGATCGTCGAAGTATTGCGACGACCGAGCATCTCGGGAGCAGAGCAAGTCCTGGCAATCGAACCACACGAGCATAGCTACATGGACGTGCTCATCGCTTACAAGGCAAGGGGAGAGCTACCAGATGACAAGCGAGAGGCCAGAACCATTGTCGCACTGGCGGCCAACTTCAGCGTGCGGGATGGAGCATTGTATCGACAGGGGAGGACTTGGGCAAGCCTCAAGTGTGTCACTCCAACAAGGGGCAACTCGATCCTGAAGGAAATCCATTCGGGCACATGCAGCCATCATGCGGGCGCCAGATCAATCGCACACAAGGCCCTTCGGTATGGATTCTGGTGGCCCACCATCCATGCGGACGCCACGGCACTAACAAGCAAATGCCACCAGTGCCAGCTGCACGCACATCACCACCACACGCCCGCCGTCCCACTATCCGTCCTCTTGTCGACTGTTCCGTTCGCACAGTAGGGACTTGACCTGATTGGAGAACTTCCAAAATCGAAGGGGCAGTACAGGTATCTGATCGTCATCATTGACTACCACACCAAATTCATCGAGACCCAACCGATGGCGAAGATCACGACAGAGAAGGTGAAGCGCTTCCTCTGGGGTTTCCTCTTCTGTCGCTATGGGACGCCGATCAGCATCATAACGGACAATGGGCCACAATTCAACAACCCCCGACTTATAGCCTTCTGCAAGCGACAAGGAACGGACCTCGTGTTCCCATCACCGGCGCATCCCCAGACGAACGGGCAGGTGGAAGCAGCCAACAAAATCATCAAGGCTGGCATCAAGAAGAAAATTGAAGACATCGAACCTGGGAATGCGTGATTCGCATCTTTTCAAGCATTTAATTAAACACTTAATCAAACACGAATACAATTAAAACCCTTCTTTGTAGATGTAGCATTGGTAAGTAGGGATCGTTCTTAACCGGGGATTGAGGGTGTATGCATAACTATGCTAGGTTTGGTTTAATGGGGGTGCAAAGTTTGTTTGTTCTAAGTTCCTACAAAATAAAACAAGAAGATGGGTAGATACATATCAAGAAATCACAAGTTCTAACATGTTTAAACTCATAGACAAGCAAACAATCAAGAACACATAATCCTAACATGCATCTAGCCGAAAATAAGTTCCTAAGTCTATTATTTACAAGTGATCATCACATACTAATTACCTAAGCCGATTAATTCTTCTTTAAACAAGTTCTACAAAATTCATAGCACAAATTAAAACACAAACACATGCTTACATCGAATTAGAGAGCAACCAAATCATCTAGTTAACTTCCTAACTCAATTTTATCTTGATTAATTCGGTGGAACATGCTAGGGTGAACCAAATCATCTAGTGTCATCCTAAACAAGTTTCAAAGCATTAAGATCATAGTAAGCTAGCATATATATTCGAATTCATACTAAGAACACATGGAAGAACTCATAAAAATCCAAAACAATCATCTTTTCACTAAAACATGTTGTCTTTCTACAAAAAGTAAAGAAAACCAATACATAACCGAAATTTGATACAAGATGTCATGTTACACTTTTTGCTCCGAGGTAATCTCTCTCCGCAAGCTCCAAGTATAGCAGCCCCTTGTTGGCGTGAGGGAGGACACAAGTGTTCAAAGCCAAATCTAGCGTAAGAACACTTATGGGTGAAGGAGTGATGTTTTTGAGGTGGTGATGGTGGTGTTTCGGCTAAGGAGAAGAATTCTTCGACTTTGTGTGAGAGGAGGTAGTGTTTGGACAGAGCTTCGGCTCCTAGAATGTGTGATCCCCAATGAAAGAGTCGAGCTTCCCTTTATATAGAAGAAGATTAGGAAACTTCCCACCTTCTGAAAGCTGTCAAATCTGACCCTTCTGTATTAAAAGCTACGTTTCGGACGTTTTACAACTTCAAACGGCGTGATTCTTTCGGCACTAGAAAATAGACTTCCAGGGCTTTCCATATATGTATTAATAGTGCCATAAGTCCTGCTAACGCGCCTTCACTGCCCATTTAAAGTTGGCTGTTACGCAGAATGACCTGTACCTACGAAATCCGGGATTTCTGAATATTTACACATTGTAACGGCATGATTCCAGTGGGGTTGGAAACTAGACTTCCATATATTTCTAAGCATGCCTCACATGTGTCCAAATTAGTTTTCAATTGATTTTGGTGGCCTGTTGAAGTGGGCTGATCTGCACAGGCAGATTTCCTGATTTCTAGCTTTTGATCCATTTTCTTCTTTTGGGCTTCTTTGTGGGCGACTCTTGACATGATCTTGGACCTTCTTGGACATATGAGCATGGTCTTGACCCATCTTAGTGATCTTTGATCCATTCTTTATAAATCGTGGCCCATTCTTCTTCATCTTTCCTCCTCATTTTAGGAACTTCCTCCTTAGTAGGTTTTGAGCTCATTTCTGCCTCCTTTACGGATTCCTCCTTTATTTCTACCTACAAACATAAAGTAAGTTAAAAACATATTTACTAAGCACAAAACAAAGCTAAATATAGAGAGAAAGTGATTAATAATCAAGAATAAAATGCGTAGATCAATGCGGGATACGGACGCTGGCCCGAGGTCATTACAGAGATCCTGTGGTCCATCCGAACGACCGCCAATGCAGCCACGGGCGAAATCCCGTTCAGCCTGACGTTCGGAACAGAAGTTGTGCTACCCCTGGAGATCACTCACCAGAGCCCAAGGATCGAGGGGTACGATCCACGAACGAACAGCGAGGGGCTACGCCTCAGCAACGATCTGCTGGAAGAACGGAGGGACGCGGCACATCTCCACAACGCCGCGAACAAGCAAAGGATCGCCCGATTGTTTAACCAGCGCATTCGGGCTCGACCAATCTAACTGGGTGATGAAGGCAATCCAGCAAAAGGTGAAGACACTCCGTCCGTTATGGGAAGGTCCGTACATTGTCGATGAGGTGATAAGCCCCAGTACTTTTTACCTCCGTGATATGCAGGGTCAACGACTACGGCACCCATGGAACATCCAACATTTGAGGAAGTACTTTCATTGAAATGTGTTATGTTGTACCTTTTCGTCATTTGTTAAATACTGCGTTCGTTTGTCCTTACCCCGCCAGCCTAGTACTCGGGGGACTGGGGACAGGCTGCTCGCACGAATGTAACGGTTAAAATTCCATTCCAATGTACAAAAGGAAGGCGCATGTTCGCGCGAGTCATTCAAAAGATGCCGGAAAAAAAAACAAGGCACACGCACGTACGAAAGGAAAAGAAACTTCATTATATTCCTAAGGCACAAGGCCAGTTACAAAAGCCCTACACTACTATTACAAAGCAAAACCTACACTACAAAGAAAAGGAAAGCTACTCTACTACTCCGCCATCCGCTCCGCCCGCCACCTCTTCAGTCCCCGCCTCCGGCTGCCCTCGCTCCTGCTCAACGGACGCCCCACCCGCCTGTTCCTCCAGGTGGGCGCGGTAGCGCACCAAGTCCAGGAAAGGCGACACCGCCTCCTGGAACTCAGCCACCTGACCATCAGGCTCGGCGGCCACCAACTCCAAAAACTCCGAAGAATTCTTGAAGGCAGCAACCGCCTCCGCTTGGGCCTGGTGGACGCGCTCCCTCGTCCAAGCCTGGCGCTCGGCCTCCATCAGGCGGGACTCCATCTCCGCCAGCCGATTGGCCGCTTCAGCCTTCGCCTCCTCCACAGCGGCTAGGGCACTATCGCGCTCGGCCTTCAGCAGCGCCTCCCGCTCAGCGGCCTCGCGGAGTTCGCGACGCAGACGGTCCGCCACCACGTCGGTCTTGGAGAGCTCGTGCTACAACTTCCTGTGGGCCTCAGTAAGCCCACGCAGCTCCCCCCTCAGAATCTCCGTCTGCCTGTCATTCGCCTGCCGCTGGCGTGCTTGGAAAATTTTGTACTGCATCAGCGCACAGGCGTTGTACGCCCGATCCATCTCATCCGAGCCACCCGACGCCGGCGGTATCAGCCTATTGACGGATCGCACGGCGACCTCGATGGCGTCCATCATTGGCCCGCAAAAGGCGAGCGGATCATCCGTCCGTTGCCGCTTCGACGGAGGCTCATCACCCCCTGCCTCGAGTATTGTGGAGGACTTGAAGGTCGATCCGAAGACAGGGGTGTGACGGGAGCACGACTTGAAGACTGAGGCGTACGAGCAGCCTCCCGCCTGTCCCTAATATCATCTCGCTCGGACCGGCGCTGATCGCGCTCCACCTGGCGCTGCTCCCTCTCGCGCTGGTGCTGATCGCGCTCCGCCCAAACCTGGGCCTTGGATCCAGCAGCATTGCCCGGAGGAGGGGGGGGGAGCATCCGTTTGTGACCCTCGGATGGCCGGGGTGAGGTCAGCCATGTTGGAGATAAGGATCTTGGGCTGGATACTGTCCCCCAGGACGAGTACGCCACGACCGTCATCCGCCACGACGAACCTTCTCGGCGGTGACCAGTAGCGCAGCCATCCGACGCTTGAGCGCGTCATCCTTGTCCGTGACCTTGGACTTCGTCATCTTAACTGCAGAACACACAAACGGAAGGTTAGCGAACAGATACAACACTTGGTAAAATTATCATATTCCTATTCCTAGCAGAAAACTACAACCCACAGACCAGGCGGTCTGGCGAGACGCGTGCGTTCAATAAGCTCCCAGTGACACGCGGCCCAGAAATATCTTGACTCGGGCGCGGTGCGAACACGAACTTGAGACGAGCTATCCTGGCCTCCTCAACCGGCGTGAGCGGATACTCGTTCGTGTCGAGCATATGGAAAAATTGTGGGACGCGATCGATCCGGTCGACATTAGCGGCATACGCGGGCGGGAAGGCGCTGAACTCCCAATCCCCACTCACCAAGCAGTTGATCGTACGCCAGGAGGTTGAAGAGCTCGGTGGGTCCACCAGCCACCACTTCACGTGAGGCTCCACCGTGAAGGTTCCCGAGTCCCTCTGGCGCGTGGAGTAGTGCAGACGGAAGAAATGGAGGAACTCGGGGCTCACCCGGAAGATGTTGAACATGGCCACGAGTGTCCGGGTGAGCGTGGGCCCGCATTGGCCGAGAGAGATCCTCAACAACGCCAGCATGTATTGAAAGAAGGGATGTAGAGGCAGCTTGATCCCGGCCTTAAGATGGAACTCGCTCAGGCAGACGTGGCCAAGCGGTGGGCGGGTGAACGTGTCTCCCTTGCCGGGGATTCTCAGGCGCACGGAGTTCGGTATGTGGTAGTCGCACGCCCACCTTGCCATATCCTTGACGGACGACGCACGCTCCGGCTCCTGGACTGGCGTCCCGTCTGGCAGCACCCAGTGGACACGGCCGCCTTCCGGGAACTGGGGAACGGACTCCTCTTGTCGCACGCCTCCCTCACCCCACGGACCAGACCCGGACGAAGACGCGTCTGACGCCCCCGACGAGCTTCCCAACCCTGCGGATGCGAGCGCTTGCTTGGGATCCATTGGCTGCACCACAGGAGAAGTGTTAGGGACATATCGCAGAGGCGCCACACTCAGCACGGACTCATACGAAGACGTACTCGACCCACTCGACCCACAACTTAACCACCCCACCCCCGATATGTATATGCGCTCACGCGATTGCCCGCTTGATATCTCTATCGGCTCCATCCCTAGACGCACGCACGCGCAAACCCATGCTTAGCAAAAAAAAACCTACCAGAAACACCAAAAAACCCAAAACCTACCCCAAACCAAAATCAAAACCAGGTACACCCCAAGAACGCGTCTTGTTCTTGGGATGCAAACCCAGAAAAAGCAAAACCAAACCCAGAAACCAAAAACACAAACGACAAAAAGAACCAAAACAGAAAGGACGAGAGCCTCACCAAATTGAGGTTTGTAGGTTGAAAGGTTGCACGTCGAGCAAGTATTCCGACAAGAAGAGAACATGAACACAGAAAAAATCAGAGAAGCAGGTTGCAGACTGAATTCGGCAGCGTTTTGGTAAAATCTGAGAGTGATGAGGAAGACAACAATCAAAGGCCCTATTTATACTAATCAGGCGGCACACGCGAACGAACGCCAGCCGTCCATTTTCGCGTGCCCACCGTCGGATTGCGACACGTGGCCCAGGGGCGGTTTACTAACCCTCCTTAGTAACCGCGCTAACTCTTCAGCTTCCCGCCTTGATTTCAAACCCTAGCACGATCTCCCACGGCTCGACACGTGTCACCCATGCAACACCACACGCGCCCACGCGCCTGACGTCTGAGCTTCGAGCAGTTACTACGTCATCAGCATTTAATGCCCAGGGCACACCAGCATTAATTACGACGGCTAGCATTTATTACACAACGGTTCCCAAAGAGAAGTCAAAAGGAATGTCACCTCAAAAGACCTCGTCAGACGAAATCACCCCACCCAAGGCAGGACAACACACGCCACGATATCCTCCATTTGTACTAGCGCGTACACCACCCACACGACCGGGCGCTCGAGAAACACCATCAGGTTAGTACAACACCATTCGGGCGCCCCGAAAGAGGGCGAACGCCTGAATTCCCTTTCGGACGTGCGCCGACTGAAGAACTTGCGCCATACGGGCATGGGGTTCTTCCTCTCCGTACACGTCAACGTTAGAAAGCAAGCCGGATCAGGCGGCAGAGGCATGGGGTCCGCCCCCTCTTTGCGCGCGCTGAGACCAATGGGCGGCACGGGTGTGGGGTCCGTCCTCTCCGTGAGCGCACCGTTAACGATCGAAGCGCAAGCCGGCTATCATGACAGAGGCATGGTCTCCTCTCTGGGCATGCTAAGCCGATGGGCGGCACGGGCGTGGGGTTCGGCCCCTCCGTGAGCGTAACGTTAACGATCGACTCGCCGACTCGAAACGGCAGAGGCGTGCGGTCCGACCCCTCCTTGCGCGTTCCGAGACCGATGAGCATCGCGGGCAATGGTATGCCCTCCCCGGACGCGAAAGCAAGCCGGCTGTCATAGATAGAGGGATGCGGTCCTAACGCTCTCTGGGCATGCTAAGCCGAAGAACGGCACGGGCATGCGGTCCGTCCCCTCCGTGCGCGTTAATCGTACGTCGCGGTCTTGATCCCACCGTTGACGCTACACCGTACGCGACGGCATCCCCGTTGACGTACGCGGTGCACCGCGGCATCCCAACGCTGGTGTTACGAAAAACATTCGCATACATTCACGCATCATACCATACATTCACACATCATCCCATACATTCACACATCTACATAAACTATATCTGTTGCCCCATCATATGTTTTCCAAGCAACACTCCATGGGCGCGCGGCTCCAAATAGCAAGACTTGTTTGGACGCCGGGCCCATAGGTACAGGACCGCACGAATAGGTACACGATCGGACGCACAAGTCCCCCACTCCGTCATGCGAGCCCTTCCTTGACCGGAGAGTTGGGGGACTTGGGGGTTACAGGACCACGCACCACTGTTCGATCGGATAAGTATTCTGTTTAATCGTACAAACCCTTTTTCAACTCCCCAGTCAAGAAAGTTCTCTTTAACTTGGGGACTTGGGGGACTTGTTTGTATAGCATTAGTTGTCCGATTAAATATACTTATCCACTTAAGCAGGTAATCAACACCTACCCGACCGCCCGAAAGACCACCAGGGAGGCTCCAACTTCACTCACAAGACCAACCTCATCCGAGCGCGCACGCGCCCGTAGGGGCGCTCACCCGAATATGCGAATTACACATCAGCAAGTACACCAGTCTCACATCGAAGAACACCATCAAGCACCAAGCTCAACCACCTATATATGTAAGGTATTTATTACAGGTAACGACATTCAATTCTGAATCCAAACACTACACTCTACACACTCGCACGACTGTTATATCCAATACATCTTCTGACTTAGGCATCAGAGCGTTGAAGGCGGGCCACCCCGTCTTGACCCCTAACTGTCTGTTCATCGTTGTATTCTTCTAACAGCCGTACCCGAACACGCACACCCGCACACCCGCTGACCCGAAGAGGAGAGGAAGCGCCCGACCATCCGAACAACCCCAACGTTCGGACGTACAAGAAGAAGGAGGAGTACTCGTACTCGTACTTGCTTCTGCTAGATTACGTCCCGCGTAATCCGGTAGAAACAGCAGGTGCTCAGTGCTAGGAGAGACCGATTTATGTGGGCACCCTCAAGAGATCTTGCTGTTCTCTGTTCTGTGGCAAGGACTCTCTCTGACCCTGCAAGATCAATAAGCGAAAGCTTGCCTACTCGGTTGGCCACATTCATAGAAGCATCTTTACCTGGTATTCAACCATAACCTGGATACAGAAGAGAGTCATTAAAAAAAATTCAAAGAAAACAAGAAAAAACCTGGATCAAAGAATTATGACTTGAAAACACTAATGTTACCTGCAAAATAGCATGGGAGCGAGAAGATGTTTTGTTACAGCGAGTTGGTTCAGTAGTTCGGTGTTTGGTTGCCTAGCTGAAGCAATTGCATAACCTGCAACAAGATTTAGAAACAAAGACAATATAAGCTCTGTAGTGTGTAAGACCGGCTGCTACCATCCCCTGCAATATACCATTATAGAGATCATTCAGATATATGCCAAAGCCAAACTATAAAATGATTGCTTGTAGTTAAACCTAAACTTATTTATGGGTAACAAATGAAACTTTGTTTATCAAGTAATTTCCATATAACATCTAAGAATTTGAGCTATCTTTCATGAAGACAAGGCACCACGAAATGTGTATTGATCTATCCAAGGAATACCCTATTGTTCTTATACTTTATGCACTAAACACAATTTGAACACAATCAAAGAACTACACTGTGTTCTGTATAAACAATTTAAACATTGGTAAATATTAGACAAATAATTCCATATTTGAATATCCAGTTACATCCTTCCTGGTAACTAAAACCACAGTAGTAATTAAGGAAACTTTGACAAACTATATATGATGATCTTATCATTTTTCTAAGTGAATTAATGTAGGATACCTGTTTTTTCCTCTCTCAGAACCAAGGGCCTTCCGGGCGAGAGCTAATCCCTGACAGTTTCATTATAAACTTCAAGATAAGGTGAAGTTTTGTTTTTGTGTAAGGTGAAATAATTACATATGTATTCTTTCGAATTTTCAAAGCAGTGAAGAAAAGCAAAGGTATTGTGTTTTTCTTTTGTTTTGATTTCGGTATCCCACAATTACTTCATAAATCAGCGGGTTATGATCCACCTTTTGATGTGATTATTATATACTAATTCAATTAAATCCAAGTAAATTAAAATTTTGTTGTTAAGGTTTGTATAATAAATATGTGTTACAATTGAATCGAATGTTTTATCTTCAACTCTAGACTTCAAGACTCAAGCAGAATAGTCATTAGGTCAAAGATATCATTTTAAACAATATAGCAATCGATATGATGCCCTTTGTTTATTACAAGTCTTGGATCATGCGATCAATGAATTCATCTATGATGACACACATTTTCAAAAGGATACACATAAGGTTGGGTTGTGAAGGTGAGTGGGAACATAAGTGCAAACATTGGCTATGATTATAAACTTTGTTACTATTTCAGAAAGAAATGACTAAATGCAAAATGACTTGAAATGGCAGATAGATCAAAAAATTATGAAGATTCATGCAAATATCGGTAATGGTGGAGAGGCTATGATCATGTTCTATCTCGCACCCACACTCTAATACGTAATGTACCCAAAACTTGATTCTCACACGAAAAGATTGGTACAAATAGACAAACCCAAAAGTACTAGGCTTTTGGTTCCACTCTTCTAAATCAGGGTATTTATACTACTAATGCATTAGTTCTGCCCCTTAATAATAGCACGATGATCTACAAATGGCGGTCCACTTTATTAATGGCTGGATTGATATTTGCAGTCAGGGCCGAGGTAGATACATGATCAAGGAGAATGAAGTAAATAACTTTTCCACAAAGAGAAAATCACAGTTTTCAAAAAAACATGCAAGTGATATGAAAAGTTAATGTAGCTGTGACAGATATAACAACCTTCATCTCAAGAGGTGTTCCGGATGCTTCATAAGATCGATTTTCAATTGCCCTTAAAGATCTGAGACCCTCAGCATTTGCAAGAGCCTTAAATCCATTGTCAGCCGTGGTGACAACATGTAAATTTCCTTCCTTATTAAATCTCAAGCGAGGAATAGCCTGAAGTAATCCCATTGCTTATATTAGTGAACAGAATCTCAAAAAAAAGGTCAGCTTCGAAATAAGCCAAGTGTTAGAAAATAAAAGTAATAAGCGAGAGGTTGCTTACTGGAAGTCCACCATCAGCATCTGCACTGATAAGAACATTTGTATAATCCATATCCCAAAATTTTATCTGGCTATCTTCACCAGCCAAAAAGTGATTTCTTGAGGTATCAAATTGTGTAATCCCATTAGATGACTTTCTAAACCCACTATAGGTCCTCTTTATTGCCCCCTTCACTTTCATTCCATTCAACCAGGAAGGAGTCACCATCTTTACTAGTCCCACAAGAGAACAATCTGAAATTTGAAGGATCAGTAATTAATAACGCAGTTGAGTGAACAAAGGAAGATCTGATAGAAAAAACTTGTCGCATAAACCAGGTGGATCTTCATTTTACCTGTTTCCATCATCGCTATACAGCATTGTGGTACGTGCACCACTGCCCAGGAGCATCATAGTCGACCCTGGAGCCCAGATCATCATACAGCCAAGCTTTTATTTTCCCATCGACTGCCGTTGAAAATATTAACTGCAAAGATATAAGAAAGGGTGAAATCAGTAGGGATGCAACTTCACCATAAGAAGCTTGATTGAAACTTTACTAATCAATTATCATAGTCATTCATCTTATCATTGTAACTCTTGTAAAAAAATAAAGGCACAAGTAACAAGGACTACTAAGAAACTGATGAGATTGTAGATAAGCTCATAAGCTAAAAGTATGTCAATATAAATAGAAAGAACCAAGTCTCCTACTTCTCATTTATATTAGTTCTTTGAAAAGTGGATCAATTTTAAATGGAGTTTAATGGATAAGAAACATGACATAAAAAGAACTGACAGTAAGATACCAAGACTACACCATTTTCATCTAAATAGATCGGGTAGCTGTATCTATATACAACCTGATTGATGTTACTGCTCCCATTTCATACATTCAGCTAGTCTGGAATTCATTTTAAGTTGAATACCTTTCTCCATAGACAATCATGCATTATTTTGCATGCTACATATACACCCAAACTTTAGGATATGACCATATCCCACCTGAATATTCTCCTTCTGGTGAGGGCTCACCGAGTAAACCGGCGCTTCATGACCTTCAAAGTGGAATAGCTTCTTTCCAGACCAATCCCAAACCTGTTATTTCAAAATAAAAATGACACAGGAAATTATTCAGAATATGCCTCAAGTAAATAAATAAAAGACGAACCTTCAAACTTCTTAAGTTTGCTACGTACCTACCTTTGTCAGTTTATAACCTCCACATGTTACAACACATAATTGCTTGTTAGGATGAGAGAATTCCAAGTCATTCACACCACCTCTGTGGGCATCAATCTGAGAACATCAAATCCGAATATCAGTTTAAAGTAAACAACAATATCGTTTTGAATTAGCAGGAAGTGAATGATTCATGCCTCCAAATGTTGGCGTAGATCATTGGACCCTTGATAATTAAGCATACAGATGAACCGAATTTTTTGTAAATGAAACACCTGCAACAACAAAGATCCAGGGATTTATGTTCTAGTATGCAATTAATTGAAGCTTCAGAGGCGTGCTGCACATACCGATTAAGTTTCCGTCTGGATTCCATGCTACGCGATTAACTGACATTGATGAATCTTTGACAATAGCAGCCTATAAGAGAATTGAAGTTAAGATACCATACTGGTAAAGATAATGAGCAGCGTAAACCTTTCGCCATATACAGAAAATTGATATGCGCGTGCGAAAGGCGTCGCGCTCGCGCGTGCGATAGTATCGGTGGCATACTTAAAAGTGTGCAATTATATCGTCTTCACTTAATTGCCCAAGTCCATTGCTCATGACAAATACTATCGTGCACTTTCAAGCCTATCTCTATTATTTGAATACTGATCTAATTGAGATCTCTATTATTCGAACAAAGATCAAATTGAGATGTGAGAAGAATTACCAACGATTGATGATAAAATTTGTAAAATAATATTAGCCTACTTCATATTAAGTCAACACTATGTAAAAAATAATCAATCACTGATAATAAATGCAGTGTCAGTGCATATGAAAATAGAACAAAAAATACGCGAATAGAAACTATTAAAAAAAATAGCAAAAGTTTTAACTATGTTGACGTCAATATGTCCAACGAAGTCCAACCACAGACATCATCATGTAGAACGACTTGTCACTCCAACTACAAATAAAATATAGGAGAGTTAAAACAAATGAATAAATGGTCACATACATGTATATGTTGAACACGAATGAGTTACGTAATTACCTGATCAATTTGTCCCAAATTTTTACGTTTTTTGTAGAACTGTAAAAGATATAAATTAACTTTTAGTAATTTTCAAATAAATTTATGTTGATCATCAATACTTATGTCTCGTATAAGTAAAAATTTATAAGACCTTATATAAGAAACTATTTCGTTGGCGATGACGTCGCGACCTGGTAACAATATTTGCAGCTGTTAAATTCAAAAAAAAAATCATAAATTGTAACAGATCTCAGATAATATATGGCATATATATATACCTTAAGCGCAAAACTTTTCTCCATGTTAGTGTGACTTCAGATAACGGTTTTGTTGTCATCAACTCTTTCCGTGCCATTTTATAGCGCCAACTAATGATAATATTTAAAATTTACAGTTAAGTTGAGAACAGAACTTGGAATATAACAAAAATAAAAGTGCTCAGAGGTCCATACTGTTCATGCTTCTTCTTGTTCCATTCTTTCAAAACCAAGTTACTAAGATAACCGGTATTCATTTTTATCGACTTTCCCATACGCCAACCGACCGAAAATATCGAAACACGTCGAGTAGAGTTTTTGTCCATTCGAATAGTTTTAGTACCTACGAACAGATAGAAAGAATTTTCTATCAAATTAGTAACTGGAAATAATTAAGTAAATATCAAGTATTAATATGTCAAACATAAACGATATTAAAATACTTAATGAGATGCAACATTATTTGTGTCTGACCCCAACAAAACCTCTTTAAACACCACATTTCTAGTATATACACCATGCATCTTGACCAGATATGGAGCCTTTTTTAACCAGAATCGTTGTAGTGGACTCTGATGTTCCCCTGGACAATGCCACATACATTTGACCGTGACTGAAAACATGATATGGGAGGTACACACCAGCGTAAGGAATTGTCTGACCTTGAGCCTTGTTTATAGTGAGGGAGAAGCTCAATTTGACTGGAAATTACTTTCTTATGACTTTGAAAGGTAGACCAACATTATCCGGCGGGCTCAACGGGATTCGAGGTAGAAAAACTCTAGTCCCAGCAAACTGTCCCGTTAGAACCTCAACATCCAAGAGATTCAAATATGAACCACGACATAACAATCGAGTTCCGTTCATCAATCCCAAATTTGGGTCGATATTCCTCAAAAGCATAATCGGGGCACCTATTTTTATGGTCAACTTGTGTGGCGGGAGTCCTCCAATTGTTATTGAGTTCAAGAACTCATGTTGGTATAAATTCCTGGTGTCGTCTTGCACTGAGTCAAAAGAATAGAACGTGATTTGTTCACCAAGAAACATGTTGATGATCTTTTCATTTAGCATATCCACGTCATCATTTAGAGGAGTAATCAACGCTCTCTCCACCATATAACTGGTATCATATACATGATCACCAAAATTGGGAAAGATGGCATTTATGATTTGATCGATCGATTGAGCTCCTACCCACGGAATCACCATGGTTTGCGGTAGCTTTATCATCTCACCATCGAATGCATGCTCATTGCCATCGCCAACACGAAGTAAAAAATTAGAAAATTGAGGGTCATTGATGGATCTTATATTATGTCTCAACCTTAAAATCTTTGTTTGTGCCCAAAACGAAGATTTCACAATTGAAGCTTCAATGAGTTGAGACCTGGTTCCTTTCGGAACAACTGGAAGCACTTGACGAAAATCTCCCCCAAAAATCATTATCTTTCCACCAAACGGTAATTGAACATCTGTTATGTCCCTGAAAGTTCGATCAAGTGCTTCAAAGACATATCGATGCGTCATGGGTGCTTCATCCCAAATGATTGCAATTGCCGCTCTGACCAACTCAGCTAGATCAGATTGTTTATTTATGAAAGTCGGGGTCGATGCATCCACATGAAGTGAAATACTTAACCTTGAGTGAGCCGTTCTGCCACCAGGCATATTAATTGCAACTATTCCAGATGATGCGGTGGCTGAGACAATACGATTCATTCTTCTTAGATTAGCCAGTAATGCACGGTATATATATGTCTTTCCCGTTCCACCTGGACCGTCAAGGAAGAATAATGCACCATCGTCACTTCCACAGCAAGCATTATGGTATCAAATGCATATTTTTGATCGTCGTTAAGGCGACCTATTGCATCAATGTCTACTTGTGGGACTGGTACTGACATTTCATCTTCAATACATCTTGGGATGCCTGAATTTTCTTCAAGTGCACTCGTCATTGCAGGAAGGTCGAACTGTCCAATGTTTTTTCTAAATTGTTCCATCATTCTATCTAAATCACGTAATAACATGTTTATATTGAACAAATTATTGGACGAAGGATAATCTTCCATCATGAAAGGATAGAACTCATCCCACAATCTCTGAACACCAGTTGGTTGGCTGTAAACCAATATTGTGACAAACAATCTTCTCAAGGCCGATTGCATTCTAACTCTTGAGGCCTCTAACAGACAATCTCGAATACTGTTATCATTCTCTAACAAACCTCGTCTCTCAGCCGCTTGCTTAAATGAAAGTTGGAGTACACCGTCCACAGTAAGTAATTCATGAAAGGATCTCGGTCCCCTAACATGATTGAGCAGAACCCGCAGGTAGAACTTTTCACCCTCTGACGGTGACACACTGTATATTCGCCCAAGAGACTTATAGTTGGTTATTCTTTTAGCCCGATATTTTTTTCTATCCCACCTATAATTTTCAGGAATTTCTTGATACAAATACGCTCTTGCATTCACATCCGTTTGGTTTAAATGGAAAACTCAATAAGCATAGATTTTTCTGCATTTTCATCTTCTAAAATATCCTCCACACTTTCATCTGCATTGAAGTTTATCTGTTGCATGTTGGGGAGATGTATCTGCAATCGTTCTACTGTTGAATATATTCGATTGAGCACAAATTTAAATATCCTCCATAAGGCTTCAGGTGCACAAACCCACCTAGCATCAACGAACTGTCGATTTTCATCAAAATTTGGATTAGACTGGAGCTGTAGTGCAACTCTGTCATGACCCTTGTAGATGTACTTATATAAATACTTGACACTTTTGATGCTCGCACATATTTCAACATTGATGTGGCAATTATATCGTAATAACAACCACAGATTGTAAGGAACTACCCAACTGTTATCAATCATATGAATTATGTTTTTAGTATGATTGAGTAATTAAGAGATGCAGGTAAGTTGGGAGATCGATATATGCAAAAATATATATGATCCTCCTTGAACCCCTTTACGTACTCGATTTGCATGTTTTGTTATAGATAGCTCTCATAAATTACAAGAAATGTCAGCTATACTATATTGCAACGGAGAGTTTTTTTTTTTTTTTTGAAATTAACAGCAGCGTTTATTTGTTAACTTATGCTACAAATTATTATTCATTTCGAATTTTCGATGGATCGAAAAATAAACCATAAAGAAAACCCCTTTTACATATCTAACAATTCAAATTAAAAAAGAGCCTCGGAAGAGAGTTGGATTAGGCTCTTCTGATTCTCCAAAAAATGAAAGAAAAAAAATCCAATATAGATCTCACATAGATACATATGGATTTTTTTTAAAGGACATATATAGAGTTCTTTGGATAAAGAGAGAGAGAGAGAAAAGGGGTGGAATGCTCCATTTAGGTTAAAAAAAAAATTGACGTGATAAATAGATAAAGTGCAGGGCGGAGCCAGCTGGCTTCCCTGGGCTCAAGCCCTGGTAAAGTTTTTGGGTAGAAAAAAATAATTATATTTGACATCTAAAACAAAACATTATATATGCATATATTTTTACGTTTGAATTTTTTTGTACCAAATCAAGTCTTGCTCTTTATTTCAGTCAAAGCTAGTAAGGATGTGACACCATATCATACACGTAATTTCCTATTTCAAAAAATACTTCATGTCAGAATTTATTTTCTCTTCTATTCATGCACTTTACCTCTTTCTGACACTGCCATCACATAGTGACCACCTATTTGTTCTTCCTCACCAAAATTACACGAATTTTTTTTCAAACTTAAGGATTTAGTACCTTATACAAAGCATCTATCTTTGACTTTGATCATGTTTTTTGTGTTTGCTTCGCTCCCTCTAGCCTTTCGAGTTTAATGCTTAAAACTTTGGTGAATTATGTTAGTAATTTTTTTTCTCAATTTATTATGTTAAAATTCAACTATCATTGTGAAGTAACGAAAACCATTAGGAAAAAAAATTGTGCATTGCATGGTACATGTTGCTGAGTTACAACTAATCCGGATAACAATTAATTAATTCTTGACTCCGTCACTAATAAAGAGTTTTGTAGTTTTTTCTTTCTTACTCCTGTGGTATTCGATGTGACATGCATGAGCATCAAAGGGGGTACAAGGATCAGTTTTAATTTTGTCCGACGTAAACTTTCAGCTAAAAAACAAAAATGAAAAGAGAACCCTAGCAAAAGAGACTTGTACCGCTGATTGTTAAACGCAAATGTACTGCAAATGATAATAATTTGCAGCTTTTATACACAAACGTTGGAAATGCCCGTAATGACTTTTGGATGGGTTCGTAGCAACTAGCAAAAGAGACTTGTACCGCTGTTTGTTAAACGCCGCTACCAAAACTAAGAACAAAAAAAAAATGTTAGTCCGACTCTGGTATGCAGTGGGGACTATATATTTGGATATTGTGGCTTTCATCCAATATGTTTTCTACTATCTGTCCCCCGTCCCCCTATGCCCCCACTCATAAGCCTCCCCAGCCTTTACCTCGACTACTCTCTTCTGTATGGGTCTTGCTCTACAAGTTCTTCTACGAGATCCATATCTACATATGTGTCCGACAATTATATCAAAGAAGTCAAATTCACATCTAAAATCCCATATTCCCGACGCATTCATAAGCTAGCAACCCGGAGACTATCGAGGATCGTCTATTAACTTCGAAGTTCCTGATTCAGCTGGTGCTACTTTGCAGTTTGATCTTTGTAATGCAGGTTGCTTAACAAGGGTTTCGTTTCGTTCTCAACTTAGAATCTTTCCTTCAGTTCATCGGAAAAACTACACTTCGAAGTTGAGTGCAATTGTTGACTCTTCTAGAAAGTGGGCAAGATAAGACATATATACATACCAAGATAACTGCGGTTGGTATGGAGTATTATCATTGACTTCTGGAATTCAGTTTGCAGAATCCAAGTCCCTGGTGGATTCTCTATACACATGCTGTTTTGATATAAGAAGAGTCTACAATTATATAAGCTGCGCATAGACGTTTTAAAATATCACCAAGGAAACGCAATCAACATCATTTCTGGTTAGAACTTATGATTAACATGCTTGATGCTCCATCATTTACTCTGTCTCGGTCAAAGGTCAGGAACATGTTTGTTTAAAAATGCCTTGGCTAGATTACTGAAGCTGACACCAGATGCTTCAGCAGCAGCATATCTCTTCATGACATCAATAACTTCTGGCTTCATAATCTCTTCCTTGTTAGATGCATTGCAGAGATAAAATAGTGACCCAATTGCATAATTCACCTAACAATGCACATACAAGTTCAAATACAGAAGAAGAAAAAAGTACAGTACCTCATTGATGGAATTAGAGTTATCTGTTGTACAAATTCTTACTCACTGTGTTTCTAACAGGGCTCGATAGACATTGAATAACAAGGGGGATACCACCACATTGAGTTATAATTGCTGCATTAGCCGGATCTGCATCACTCAAGAAATTAAAATTCAATTAGATATCAAAATAATGCAGCCACTTCTTGTATAGTGAGTGTTAAGACCTTAAGAAACTAAAAGCTGCAGGCAATTGTTATGGGATTAGTAAAGGGGGATAAGACTCACCGGGGCAACAATTGCAGATCCCGCCTACCCCGAATTCCACAAGTTTCTCATTAGGTTCTGTTATGCAGTCCAGAAAAAGTTCCACCACATTGAGCTGTTTGTAATCATTTAAGAACTTATCAGACCGAACTGACAAATCTAAATCCAATCAACATCAAATAAGTAAGAATCTTATACCTGGCGTAAGTAAGTATAGTTGTAGGGATCATAGGCAAAGTTGGCCAGATTAGCAACAATTTTTTCTTTTGTTTCTGCAAGTAGAAAAAACAAGACAAATACGAAGTCAATGTCTCACAATTAGAGTGCTATCATCAAGCTTCAGGGATCAATGAATTAACAAGAAACTAGGAAGACATAAAATTTGAGTCGCAACAAACCTTCACTGGTAGCATTCTGGAATTGTGACACCAATTCCTGCAACAATGAGAGAAGTAAACTAATCCATCAGTTTCAATAAGCAGATTAAGCAAAGACCCCAGAAATTATATAGATCTAGAAGAAAAGAGAGCAGGAGGAAGAGGAGTGTAATTAACCTGAAGGAATTGGAGCCTTGAAGTTCCGTATCGCCCAGTTCTCTCTTCTTGTCTCTGGTCGTTGGTAAACATTATACCTTCTTCTTTGTTATGCCCAACTCAATCTTGAAGCTTTTTTTACAGTACCCAATAACACTGCTATGCTTTACTTCTCTCAAACCTCAAACAAGACTCCTCCTAGAAGAAAAAACAAAAAAGATGAAATCTTTTGAAGAGGGGTTCTGAAAATCTGAAATACTTGATGCTTTTTCTGTGTTTTCTGGTGTTAGGATCCCAATTAAGGACAATTCTTACTTTTTACAGTGTTTAACTCAGCTAATGTGTCACATGGTCATGGTCTGGCATTGGATGGTTGCCTTAGTTATTTACTAGGTTGCACTGAAACGGATACGGCAACGGGGATACGAAACGATACGATACGCCAAAACGACAAAATAAAAAAATCCAAGGATACGATACGAGTAGGATACGAAAATCAAATTATCCATTACAAATTCAAATATAGTTAAAATAATAATAATAATAAGCATGTCATTTAAGCTTGGCTTGGCTAAGTTCTAGAATGATAACACAGCCATGCCAACTCCTCATTTTCAAGCTTATAGAACTAAAGTGTATAATCTATTATTCTATTTTAATACTAAGAGCTCAAACTAAAGTGCTTCAAGTTGTAGACGTTTTCATCAAGAATTGCTTCTTATTGTCCATAGTATCTTTTCAATACATGTCATTTGATGGTTGCTTTGAAAAGTCGATGATTGATATTGAAGATTCTAGGCACATCACTCCTTTGTGAGAAATTTTCACCAAGTCATCTTAACCATCATAGTGAGACTACTGCAGGACTTTGCTATCAGTGTCTGCCAATATTTGGCATACTGAAATTTCATTGTAAACATCTCTTTACACATCTTGAGCTATTGATCGTTTTATTTATCAATTATTGCTCTGTACTATAAACACAGCCATGCCAACTCCTCATTTTCAAGCTTATAGAACTAAAGTGTATAATCTATTATTCTATTTTAATACTAAGAGCTCAAGCTAATTACTTTAGTTAGAGCTCATGCCAACAAGGGAGGTGCTGACACAATTGGTAATACTGTACAGACTGTCACCTGGATTTAGAAGTGTATTGATTCCTTTTCTATGATACTCGGTCATGCTTATCATACCTCTTTATGACACGATGAGAGCACCTGTTTTCATGTCTATAAATGAAATGCAAATGGTTAAATGGTGCTGAACTTTGGCTTGGCTCTGTCTGACACAGCAAATGGTTGAGCTACGCCGTCTTGACGTTTAACTGGTTTAAGCTACTGGTGTTGGTTAATCATTCATGAGCCATAACAAGAGAAGGGCAACGATTCGGCAGCAATCTGTTTAAATTGGTAACTGCCTAGTGATGCAACAGTAGAACAACTCGAATGCACAGCTTGTCCAAAGAGAACAATTCGACAAAACGCATACGACTTATGCAAATGAGTGGTTTCAGTGCAACCTAGACAGTATGATATGCTAACCACAGCTAATCAATCACAATTCACAAACCAATTCATGTCTGAAGTGTTACCTTTTTTCAGAGTAAATACCACAGCAGCAGAAGTTTTATCCTCGGTAGAAGCGCGGAAAGCCGGAAACCTAATGGACAATTGAGCAGACTGCCGATGTCTTCGTCGGAGGCCAGGTTTCGCTTACCCAGAGTCCAGAGACCACAACGACGGCGTTCGTAGCAGAAAAGATGGTGGAGGAGATGAGCCGATGAGGGACGGCAGGACTGAGAGGAATCAATCAAATACCAAAACTTTATCTTTACCTTCTTTTGTTCTTCACAAGAAATAAAACTGCTTAATGGGGGAAGAACTAACTGGACCAAAGTGTTGAGATTGGATAAGTCGTCACAAATGATGGCAAAGTCGAAAATGCAATAAGCAAAGCTTGTAGAGAAGGATTTGAGTGGTGAGGGAATGCGAGATCGCAAGGAAAATGCAGTATGAGCCAAAAACATAGAGACCTACATGGCTAAACCTCAAATTTCCAAAACAAAAATCAGAGAAATGAAAATCAGAGAAAGAGTCTTCCTTTTCCCCAAACTGAAAACCTTAAACTTGTCCCCCAATCACACCATCCATAACATTCCTAAGAGAACTCTTATAAAGCACGCAAACAGTTATAGAACACAAAACGCCCCAACATTGTTAAAGCCGAAGTAAGAAGTTTCAGTCTTGAATGTATAAAATCATAAAGGAAGAAAAAATTTAACTTTTAAATCATCGATGGAAAGAGTTAACTAAGATAATCACCAAATTTAGCTTCCTATTTTTGGTCCACCATTCAAAATGATATATAAATGGGATAATCACCAAATTTAGTCACAAAATTTTAACAAAGAGACATGAACTTTTCTCTCACAATCTGATAACATAACCCAATATAATAGCCAAATACAAAATTTAATCACTTATATCATTTAGTATCCTAATACTCTCTCTTATCACATATTGGTACTACTGATTTTACAGTACATTCCTATTTTACTTTTATCACATTTACTTTCACAATTACTCTTTGTATCAATGAAGTAATAAGGAAAATGTAAAGACAACAGAAAACAGAAAACTGAATGACAATTGAAAGTAGGTGTGTGTTTGTCAAAAGAGCATAGTGCAGTTCTCCATTATTATTCAATAAGTCCAATTGTAAGCACTACAATTCCAAATATATGAATTGCGTCAAAGATTGAGAAATAATAATTCAACTTCACCTCAGAACTGAATTGTAGAACTCTGAGTTTTACACTTCACTCCTTGAAACAGTGAATTCTGAAAAAATGTCATGTCTTCATTAATCGCTACTGATTAAACTAACACCAAGAAATAAACAAAGAAAAATACCCAGAATTTCTGTACTCAATTGATTTTATTGGGTACCAATTTCATAAGACATAAACTCATGATAAAAAATCATAAGTACTATTGTCATAGTACACAACTTGTTATAGTGCACAGCTGATGACCCAAGGTTGCATCAATGTTTCAAACAATACTAATCGATCTAACCATAGTTGCTTCAGTCCCAGTTCCACACTAAATCCACTATTACTTGCGACAATTTATTTAATTGTTTTCTTTTCTAGGAAAGATGAATACAAAAATAATGTATATCCTCAAGAGTTCAATATTCTTTAACACAGCAGAATTAGTGTAGCCAAAGCTATAATCAATTACACTAAACAGAAAGTTAGATCAAAGATTTTTGTTCATTTTTCTTTCTACAATCGTTTGAATAAAGGATATATAGACCATGAGCAATTTTAAAACCCTCCTATCGATCCAAGACAGAGGAAGGAGAACGGAGTTAGTCAACCACATATATCACATTTGGTACTTTTCTTCATTAAGAAGCCGAAGCAATAGCATGACTTTAGTTCTTTCTTAGTTAGCTGCAAAGTTAACATTTAGATTTCCCTTATGCTATATCTAAAAGCTTGAAGCACTATTATATCTGAAACCTTAAAGTAGCTAAACACATGGTCTACTCTCCGGCAGGCCATCTCTTCCGGTACGTACATTTTGTTAAATTTGCTAATTCTAGCTTGCAAGTTACAAAATTCCCATTCATTAGTGAAGGCCCGAGAACTTTTATAGTTACAGTATAATGCTGAGAGATTTTTCCATTTTTGCAGAGAATATATTTGTTTGGAAGATTCTTCAAGGTAAAACGTACTCCCAAGTTATTTCTCTCATTGTCACTTGATCAGCTCACGTATATATATGTGGCCGATGACTGATCAAATTTATTTCTAACAAATCGCAGCTTGGAGACCCACAGAATCAAATTTACTTCACCTTTTATACTCTTTACAAAAAAGAAGAGATAAATCAAAAACGAAGCTTACCGATGAGAGGATGTAAAGAGGTGATTAGAGACTCAGAGAGTAGAGCAATATCGGAATAAACCCAGATTGAAAGAGCAAGATTGGACAAAATCCAAGCAGATCTAAGAGCAGTGACACGAAAAACAACAGAGTGAATTACAAATATGAATAGTTTATACGAATATTAAAACTGATATAGAAAAAAACTCACCTCAAAACAACCCAACTATCGATCAACATGAAGATAGGCAACGGTCGATCAACACACAGAGGAGGCTAGCCAAGATTGGGGAGAGAGAGAGAGAGAGTAGGATCATCTCGAGAGAGAGAATTCGGTCGAGATCGGCACGTACAACCCGCACGGTTGCAAAAGAAAGAGACTAAAACAACCCCCCATTAACAATGAACAGAAAAAATAGGCATATGTACAGTAGTACAACCCACGCTTGGCATATAAAAAATTCTCTTGTTTTTCTTTCTACTAGCTTTCGTGGGTCGCGCAAGCGCGTACGATAGTATCGGTGGCATGTTTAAAAGTGTACAATTATATCGTCTTCACTTAATTGTTCAAGTTCATTGCTCATGACAGATACTATCGTGCACTTTCAGGCCTATCTCTATTATTCGAATACTGATCTAATTGAGATCTCTATTATTCGAACACATATCTAATTGAGATGTGAGAAAAATTACCAACGATTGATAATAAAATTTGTAAAATAATATTAGCCTACTTCATATTAAGTCAACACTATGTAAAAAATAATCAATCACTGATAATAAATGCAGTGTCAGTGCATATGAAAATAGAACAAAAAACACATGAATAGAAACTATTAAAAAAAATTGCAAAAGTTTTAACTATGTTAACGTCAATATGTCCAATGAAATCCAACCACAAACATCATCATGTAGAACGACTTGTCACTCCAACTACAAATAAAATATAGGAGAGTTAAAACAAATGAATAAATGGTCACATACATGTATATGTTGAACACGAATGCGTTACGTAATTACCTGATCAATTTGTACCAAATTTTTACGTTTTTTGTAGAACTGTAAAAGATATAAATTAACTTTTAGTAATTTTCAAATAAATTTATGTTGATCATCAATATTTATGTCTCGTATAAGTAAAAAGCTATAAGACCTTATATAAGAAGCTATTTCGTTGGCGATGACGTCGCGACCTGGTAATAATATTTGCAGCTGTTAAATTCAAAAAGGAAAATCATAAATTGTAACATATCTCAGATAATATATGGCATATATATATACCTTAAGCGCAAAACTTTTCTCCATGTTAGTGTGACTTCAGATAACGGTTTTGTTGTCATCAACTCTCTCAGTGCCATTTTATAGCGCCAACTAATCATAATATTTAAAATTTACAGTTAAGTTTAGAACAAAACTTGGAATATAACAAAAATAAAAGTGCTCAGAGGTCCATACTGTTCATGCTTCTTCTTGTTCCATTCTTTCAAAACCAAGTTACTGAGATAACCGGTATTCATTTTTATCGACTTTCCCATACGCCAACCGACCGAAAATATCGAAACACGTCGAGTAGAGTTTTTGTCCATTCGAATAGTTTTAGTACCTACGAACAGACAGAAAGAATTTTTGATCAAATTAGTAACTGGAAATAATTAAGTAAATATCAAGTATTAGTATGTCAAACATAAACGATATTATAATACTTAATGAGATGCAACCTTATTTGTGTCTGACCCCAACAAAACCTCTTTAAACACCACATTTCTAGTATATACACCATCTTGACCAGATATGGAGCCTTTTTTAACCAGAATCGTTGTAGTGGACTCTGATGTTCCCCTGGACAATGCCACATACAATTGATCGTGACTGAAAACATGATCTGGGAGGTACACACCAACGTAAGGAATTGTCTGACCTTGAGCCTTGTTTATAGTGAGGGAGAAGCTCAATTTGACTGGAAATTGCTTTCTTATGAGTTTGAAAGGTAGACCAACATTATCCGGCGGGCTCAACGGGATTCGAGGTAGAAAAACTCTAGTCCCAGCAAACTGTCCCGTTAGAACCTCAGCATCCAAGAGATTCAAATATGAACCACGACATAACAATCGAGTTCCGTTCATCAATCCCAAATTTGGGTCGATATTCCTCAAAAGCATAATCGGGGCACCTATTTTTATGGTCAACTTGTGTGGCACGAGTCCTCCAATTGTTATTGAGTTCAAGAACTCATGTTGGTATAAATTTCTGGTGTCGTCTTGCACTGAGTCAAAAGAATAGAACATGATTTGTTCACCAGGAAACATGTTGATAATCTTTTCATTTAGCATATCCACGTCATCATTTAGAGGAGTAATCAACGCTCTCTCCACCATATAATCGGTATCATATACATGATCACCCAAATTGGGAAATATGGCATTTATGATTTGATCGATCGATTGAGCTCCTACCCACGGAATCACCATGGTTTGCGGTAGCTTTATCATCTCACCATCGAATGCATGCTCATTGCCATCGCCAACACGAAGTAAAAAATCAGAAAATTGAGGGTCATTGATGGATCTCATATTATATTTCAACCTTAAAATCTTTGTTTGTGCCCAAAATGAAGATTTCACAATTGAAGCTTCAATGAGTTGAGACCTGGTTCCTTTCGGAACAACTGGAAGCACTTGACGAAAATCTCCCCCAAAAATCATTATCTTTCCACCAAACGGTAATTGAACATCTGTTATGTCCCTGAAAGTTCGATCAAGTGCTTCAACGACATATCGATGCGTCATGGGTGCTTCATCCCAAATGATTGCAATTGCCGCTCTGACCAACTCAGCTAGATCAGATTGTTTATTTATGAAAGTCGGGGTCGATGCATCCACATGAAGTGGAATACTTAACCTTGAGTGAGCCGTTCTGCCACTAGGCATATTAATTGCAACTATTCCAGATGATGCGGTGGCTAAGATAATACGATTCATTCTTCTTAGATTAGCCAGTAATGCACGGTATATATATGTCTTTCCCGTTCCACCTGGACCGTCAAGGAAGAATAATGCACCATCGTCACTTTCCACAGCAAGCATTATGGTATCAAATGCATATTTTTGATCGTCGTTAAGGCGACCTATTGCATCAATGTCTACTTGTAGGACTGGTACCGACATTTCATCTTCAATACATCTTGGGATGCCTGAATTTTCTTCAAGTGCACTCGTCATTGCAGGAAGGTCGAACTGTCCAATGTTTTTTCTAAATTGTTCCATCATTCTGTCTAAATCACGTAATAACTTGTTTATATTGAACAAATTATTGGACGAAGGATAATCTTCCATCATGAAAGGATAGAACTCATCCCACAATCTTCGAACACCAGTCGGTTGGCTGTAAACCAATATTGTGACAAACAATCTTCTCAAGGCCGATGACATTCTAACTCTTAAGGCCTCTAACAGACAATCTCGAATACTGTTATCATTCTCTAGCAAACCTCGTCTCTCAGCCGCTTGCTTAAATGAAAGTTGGAGTACACCGTCCACAGTAAGTAATTCATGAAAGGATCTCGGTCCCCTAACATGATTGAGCAGAACCCGCAGGTAGAACTTTTCACCCTCTGACGGTGACACACTGTATATTCGCCTAAGAGACTTATAGTTGGTTATTCTTTTAGCCCAATATTTTTTTCTATCCCACCTATAATTTTCAGGAATTTCTCGACACAAATACACTCTTGCATTCACATCCGTTTGGTTTAAATGGAAAAACTCAGTAAGCATAGATTTTTCTGCATTTTCATCTTCTAAAATATCCTCCACACTTTCATCTGCATTAAAGTTTATCTGTTGCATGTTGGAGAGATGTATCTGCAATCGTTCTACTGTTGGATATATTCGATTGAGCACAAATTTAAATATCCTCCATAAGGCTTCTGGTGCGCAAACCCACCTAGCATCAACGAACTGTCGAATTTCATCAAAATTTGGATTAGACTGGAGCTGTAGTGCAACTCTGTCAGGACCCTTGTAGATGTACTTATATAAATACTTGACACTTTTGATGCTCGCACATATTTCAACATTGATGTGGCAATTATATCGTAGTAATAACCACGGGTTGTAGGGAACTACCCAACTATTATCTATTGTTACATGACTTCGTCTTCTAAGAGGTACAGATAAACGATCTGATCGTCTTCGATATACAGGATAGGCTTCAGTTCCCTGAACAGTGTAATTTGAAAATGATTTAGGGTATCCTTTACTACATTTACTGCCTTTCATGCATGAAAGGGCTCTGTTTACAACTCCACACGGACCATGAATCATATGTGTACACACTGCTTCATTTAGTAAGGGTTCTTTTTGATCGTCCGGTATCTCTGCTTTAACAATGCAGTCATATTCATCTGGATTATTAAGCTTATCACCATCTTCTAGCATGATCAACATATGAACGTGCGGCAAACCCCTCTTCTGAAATTCAATGACATAAGCATAAGCCACCACGTTTCCCAACACTTCCTTTTTTATGATGTCCTCTTTTAAATGTTTGAGTTTCACATGGAACACTCGTGTGACTAAATCTGGGTGTTCTTACGGTGTTTGACCAGGGAGCAGTTCATCCATAACTTCTTTCCAATTAGGATTGCAAGTCATGGTGATAAAAAGATCTGGTCTTCCATATTTTTGAACCAAAGCCATAGCATCCTGGTACCTTTGATACATATCTCGCGGGCTCCCAATAAATGAAGATGGCAAAAAGACTCTCTTACCGACATTACCTAAAAAATTTATATTACGACGGTGAGTTGACCATTTAATAAATTTTGATTACCACATGGTGTTATATACATTTAAGTTGAACGATAAATATGCATTCACACCTGCATTGTTTTCTCCTGCATGTAGAGAGTCTTGAAGTCCTTGATGGGCCTCTCTCCGAAACTTATCTTGATTTAGACGAAAATATCTAAGTTTTTGTGACTTAATCTTTACATAATTATCTACTGCATATTGTTGAAAGAGACGTCCACCTCGATGTAAGAGATTGTCATGACCTCGGCGTATCTACACAATTTAGATTGTTAACTATGTTTTAAGGCATGTTGGCTATGTTATGAAGGGAAAGAAGAAATAATAGACACTAACCTGTAACACATATGAGTAATAGTCACAACAACTCATAGACTTTCCATTATTGTCTGTAGTGTTAATGTCCCAACCATATGACCCATACAGTAATAGTAATGGATACTGTATAGGATCATAATATCCAACTGAGTCTTGAATATTTCTAAGTAGTCCAGAAGCGGTTTGAATCACGAAGTCTCTTCCATTTGGATTTATATTATCCCTGTCTACCATAATAGCAGCAACCTGAGCAGATGATGGTAGGTTGTATTGACGACGATGAGAAGGTTGCTCTCTTAAAATCAATCTGTAATTAGGCAAGTCTTCACGATGTCCAAGACTTCGTAGCGTATAAACATTTGGGTTATATTGGTTCAAAATATGTTGTATCCTCTCAACTGTTTCCCTCTCTAACACACTACTTTCTGACAATCTATTCTCAAGTTCATGGTCGGTATCGTGTATATAAGTTTGTTGATATCGTAGTCTTCTTCCATCAATCGGCATAAGGCCACCAATCTTATGGTATATAGAACCCTGAGCACGAAAGGTGTAATGTGATCGAACGTTAATTCTCTCATCAACATGAACGCCCATTGAGGTGAATGAAAAAACATTATTGTATGCACGAATGTTTTGTCTGAATCTCTTTCCCAATGTTGTTTGGTCACAGAATAAAGCAAGCATTTCTTGGGGGCAGTGAATTAAAGGCAGACTAATTTCCCCGTTCAAACAACACAAACTTGATGTTTCTTTATAAAACAATTGCGCATTGCACTTGGGGCATGTTCTCGGATGTGGCAGTTGACATATTGGTACCCCCATTTCCTCATGAAAATTTCTTGCATCATTGGACCTTATCCTTGCTCTCCTTGTTCGTGGCATAGGTCGGGCTTGAAATTTCATTTCATCAAAAAGCATGTTCCCATTTACGTTCACTTTCTCATCAATAACCATATTTTGCTCCGTTGCAATAATCATTGTAGTATCGATATTTTCTGATTTATAATAATGAAATTGATAATTTAATAGATTTTTTTTTGTTATTATTCAACTGTAGTGCATATTGAAAAAAAAAATCGAGATTATTTAAGGTGTATTAACATCTCATATATAAAGTAAAATGATGCAGTACCTGGAACCTCTTCGTTTGTATCATTTGTAACGGGTTGTACTCGATTACCATCATTTATCTGTATCCCTTCCGAACGCGCTCTTTGCCTAATGTGAGTTAAGCGCACTCTTTCTATAAATAAATAAAATAAAAAATGTCAAAATGTCAAAATGTAAAAAAATTTATGAACACTACTAATTCAAAAACCTTTCATAATCAACATTACCTTTGGTTGGTTCGTTTACATTTTTTGATTGAGAATTTGGGTCATCATCAACAGATTCAACCACATGTCGTTTTCCTCGAGCATGGTCCCGTCGTCGGGCCAAATAAGTTTGATATTGTTCGGGAGTCAATGTCTCTCACCATTGTCGACTCGTTCGAGTACGCGAACTATTTGCTTGATCCATAAGACGTTCAATATATGACCTAAAAATAGAAATCATTTTTTGTTTTGGTGATTTTGTTGATAATATAGTTAATCATCGAGTGTTACTATTTTGTTGATAATATAATTCCTAGTTCTTTGGTGATTTTGTTGGATGGTGTGTGAAACTGAAGAGGCACGTATTACTATTTTGTGGGTTCAAATTATATGACGCATAAGGGAAAAATTAGGAATATCAAAAGTTATGCCATGACAGATTTTTAGTGAATCAAAATTCTTTAATTAATAGAGATTTTATGTCAAACTCATACATTGAAATTCAAGTATATAACCCAAAAGATACAACTAATGGTCGAATTTTGTTCTACCTCTAGTAGTCAGGCTCTTCTTTGGTTTATAAGTGGAGCTGCACCAAGAGAAGAAAAATTGAGTATCGCAATTAGATGAGCTTAACAATATAATCCAAAAGATATAACTAATGGTCGAATTTTGATCTACCTCTAGCAGTCAGGCTCTTCTTTGCTTTATAAGTGGAGCTGCACCAAGGGAAGAAAAGTTGAGTATCGCAATTAGATGAGCTTAACAATGAAACCCCTGCAAACTGCATTGCAATTAGGTTTGATCAGTTATCATAAAAGAATAAAACAATTACTGTATTCGTGTAGAGATCTCTAAACCCTAAATCGAAAACTAAATAAAGCCTAGTATAACAGAAACTTGAAGAAAAAAAATGAATGAATGAATTGCTAATTCGTTGTAAACAAGACACAGTATCTTGAAACTCATATGAAGCTCGTGAATGTTGCATAAATGATTAAAAGACTAAATTCCACAGTGGCATAGTCCATGTATAAATAGAATAGATATTAAAAGTTCTACCTCTCAACTGTCGTAAGGAAAGTTTCTTTAATTAATGGTCTTGACAGTTGAAAAGTTAAGTAAATCTGTGTTCACTTTCATCATTTCTATTTGCTTAAGCCGTCTTGGAAGTAATGGTAAATTAGCATAGTAGAGGAGCCTAGATGATTAATCTTGGTCTGATTCACATACTGGTAATCCATGTTCTGTTACTTCTTATGCATTGCTAATCCATGATTCCCATTTCCTTAGAACTAATCCAAGATTTGTGTGATCAACAATAAACATATATCCTTTACATAGTTACTACATAGATACCACATAGGTTTCACAAATGAGAGCTAAACTACATAGGTAATGGATAAAATTCATGTTTGATATGAAGTATGCTAATAAGAAAGTTGAATTTTAGGTATGTCACCTCTTTCACAGCATAGACTTAACAGATTCAGCCCCTGGAAGTGACGTTGTAGATGGGAAGTCTCACCACTTTACAGATTCAACCCCCGGAAGTGACGCTGTAGATGGAAAGTCTCACCAGGGAGAAAGAGTTCCACAATCAGACTATAATAAGGCAGTTACTATCCTACGCTCAGTTGCTAAAGCTTCTCTGAAAGTTGAAATATACATCGCCAAAGGTATCTATTCAACCTATACTTCTTCAACTAAAGTAAGTTTGCCTTAAGACGGTTAGTAAGAGCAGATATGTAAACAGTAGACGAATTTAATAACTTAAGTTTGCCCTAAGTTGAAATATACATTCGAAATACCATATGTGAACCCTTTTGTTTGTATAACTCAATAGTAGACGATTTTAAAAAATCAAGAGCAGATATGTAAACAACACTCAAATTTACACATAAAATTCTAGTCCCAACAAACGAAGACACAAAGAAAGTTCAGCAACACATGATTCTCATGTTTGATGACTTATTCAATGTACTTTCAAGTTTCAAATTGGTTACCTGTTTCAGTGTACATTCGAAATACCATATGTGAACCCTTTTGTTTGTATAACTCAACAATAGACGAATTTAATAAATCAAGAGCAGATGTGTAAACAACACAGTGAAAAACTAAACGACAATTTTATTGCCTACTTCTGCAGCTTGCAGAACTATATTTCTGAACCTACTTCGTCTCCCTGCTTAATTAGAGTAATTTCAAAAACCTCTCTTTGCCTTTTCACTCAAGTTTTCACATAAAACTCTAGTCCCAACAAACGAAGAGACAAAGAAAGTTCAGCAACACCTGATTCTCATGTTTGATGACTTATTCAGTGTACTTTCAAGTTTCATCCTATTACTTCTGTGACAGTATGTTAAATGTTTGAATGACAACCAAACTTAAAATAAAACACCAATTCGTAGGAAAAATATTAGAATTTGAAATCTCAAGCAACTAAAAAACGAGAAAAGCAAATGGATATGAAGTTTAACCTTAACTAAATTAGAAAACTGCAATTGAATTTTGAGGTTGTTCTCTACTTCTCCCTGCTTGATATCTTCTTCACTTCTCCTTCTCGATATCCGCTGCACATAATCCCCCAACCCACCAACCCGAAAGAGATTATTCCACCTTCCTGAAATCAAAGGTTTTTCAGGACATCACCATCAACACAATATACAGTAATTGCTAGTAAGGCAGAAACTTAAAAATTTTAAATCCAAAACTTAAACTCCAAAATTCACACAAATATGTCAATTGAAAAACTGTACGTAGAGATAACAGTAGTAAGAAAAATGCCTTACTAATATAATAAAATACTATTTTGAAACATGTATATATATCAGTCATATATCAATGATTAGTTTGTGTACCTTAGTGTTCCCAGCTCCTTGACAATAGACTCTCAGGTATTCTCTTAGTCAACTTTCTTTTTCTACAATGTTTAAAAGTTGAATAAAGGATTAGTCGCATGATAAGAAGGTTAAAGTACCGGTGAAAGGGGGGAAAGAAAGGAGAAAACAGCCTTCTGGCGTAGATCAACTTCCATAATAAATTCTTTCAAGAGAAAGAAGAAAAATTAATACTTGTCTGGTCGATTTGAACTCTAAGTAATTTATTTATCTCGCTCCTCCTTTCATCGTGAGTATGAACTTTGTGGCCATATAATCACTTTGATCGATCAGCGTTCATTCCATTCAATAATCAAACAAATTAGGTGGTCAGTTTCAACACATCACATTAGCAAAGCCATGATTAGTTATCCAAGCATATACTCCGATCAAACTCTCCGGTCAGTTTGTGTGTCCATGACGATTTTGCGTCCCGAGTCATGCAAAGCCATTCCCTCCTTTTCAGTTTGGTGAATAATTTGCTAGTATCTTTTAGACTTCGTTTTTGTTTAGAAATGCATAAGTTATCTTTTTTTAGCAAACTAATCATCAGTTTTGAAAATTAACACTACCCACAACCATATGGTTCACTTATCTCTGTTTATATAAGTTTATGAGGGAATTTCAAATTTGGGAATTTCATAGTAAGATGGCTAGATGGAAACACATACCAGTCAACGCAGTAACCAAAGACCAATGATCAACCAAAGTCAAACGGACCCAACTTTTTACTAGTTCAATCTTTTAAACAGAAACTATCTGCAATTTACAGAGGTTCAGATTTTTTTGTTGTGAAAGTAAAATGATATGATATATGTCTTCCTAATTTTAAAAGTCGAGTTGTTGGTATCGTTTCCCTCATTATCTAAACCCGAGAGTAACCAGAGGTGATTTCTTGAACCTAGTCGCAGAGGGTATTGATTTCACCTCCATCTTGAATTTGCAGTTAGATGATAAATGGGTCCTTGACTTGGTGCCACTTTTTCCTAAATTAATGTCTCATTCTACTTCTCCTCAGCTGTTTCTTTTGAATGGATACATCGCTAGAGTTATTGTAAACTGAAGTTCTTAGGAGACCACATATTTCTAAATTAAAGCTCATAACAATTATCAGTATTGACTACTGACCATGTATAATACTTTGTAACTTTGCATGTACTGGAGCACTGTTTTCAGATTAGGTGAATTGTACTGCAATACTGCAAAGTGCTTCATAGACAGTGAGGTGGAGATATGCGCAAAGGTACAGTTTCATTATGATTGATAATGATTTCTATTATCAAAAATAAGACAGTAATCTCCTCCTGGATCACTATAAGATCCTAATAGGGCATGTTATTGGGTTTTTCAAATATTGATTGTCACCTAATCTCAACAACATGATAGCTCCACATTGACATGCATCTCTGTATTTCTAGCTTTTGCTGAGTTAGCTCTTCTTCCAAGTGTTTCTTAATATGGAGGCAAAATAATTTGCTAGAAATGCATCAGTTATCTTTTTTCTGCAAACTAATCATCAATTTTAAAAATTAACACTACCCACAACCATATGGTTCACTTATCTCTGTTTATATAAGTTTATGAGGGAATTTCAGATTTGGGAATTTCATAGTAAGATGGCTAGATGGAAACACATACCAGTCAACGCAGTAACCAAAGACCAGAGGGGTCACGATCCCGAATGTGGCGGCGTCTTTGCTGGCGAGCAGCTGCGGCGGCGGCAGGCCGGAGATGAAAAGGTGTTGGCGATTGGGCTAGAGAAGGAGTCGTCCGGTGAGGATGGAACTGTTGAGATTGAGGAATCGAACTGTGTTTTACAACACATTCTCATCAATAAAGAGTGACAAATTAGAACATGCAAACCAACAGAAGAACAATTAGAAACCCAATCAAATCGACATCCGGAGAAATGAAATCTGCTATGTCCACACAACAACTGGACATCCCAATCACCCAACAAAACGGTTTTGAATCCGCACCGAATCTCAAGTGAATTTTTATTTTATTTTTCTCAAGAAAAGAAGCATAAGAATTCAAAAACAACTATATAAATAGTACGGATAATGGCTACGATTGTCTATGCCTTTCCCTGCTGTTAAGGAATTAATTGACCCCGCGCCTTTTCATCAGCAACTATAAAGTGACTAAAACAGTAACGGATAATGGCTCTTATAAAGTGAATTCATACTCTCTGATAGTGAAAAGAGGTGAAAGCATTTAAAGGGGGTTTACCTCTGAAAAAAAAATCGACGCCTCCTTACACGACTGAGAAAGCTGATGGGTTGTCATCCTATTTGTAGAACTATACAGACATTGTGCTAGTCAGTGAAGTTTGAAATAGAGCAGGATTGTTCCCAACCTAAAACAGAATAGGATAGCTATCAATTAATGAACACCTGCCGTACAGGATACAACACATCTCTATTAATTATGACTCTCATGAAACAAACCAACATATCACAGAAAACATCAGCAGATCGCCCCTAAGATAGCTACCAATGAAACCAATCCGATAAATTTCATACAATACATGCTCACCTGAGTCACCTCAATGGACCTCTCCTGGTAAATTGACTTGTCCTCCACCGCTATCCCTCACGACCCCATCCACCACCAAATCGAATGCATCTCCTGGAAAAGTGAATCAGTGCAGTGCTATACCCTTTCAACAGTGTTATCGTCTTCTTCTACCACGCACATAAAAGTTGGCTTATCGTCTTCTTCTACCACGCTCCGGGGGATGGGGCAGTCAGTCGAGGTGTTTGCCGGACTCAGAGCTTTAGACTCGGAGAGATTGTTCGCCGGACTCGGAGAAGCTGTGGATCTCGAGGTGTTTGCCGGACTCGGAGCTTTGGACTCGGAGAGGCTGTTCGCCGGACTCGGAGAAGCTGTGGATCTCGAGGTGTTTGCCGGACTCGGAGCTTTGGACTCGGAGATGTTGTTCGCCGGACTCGGAGAGGCTGTTCACCGGCAGCGAGACGACGAATGAGCTTTGGAGTCACCAAAAAACTTTCCAAACTGTGTCACTTTTAGGCAGAGGCTGTTAGGCTTAGTGGGAGTTCACTTTGTCACTTTTATGATTTAATCCAACTGTGTAATTATTCTTTTGTCCTGTTTATTAAAAGAAATGGCACAATAAGGAATTGATAATGTTCTACTTTGTAACTGACGTGAACTCCCTTTAACCTCCCTAAGCCCCCTTGTTTTAATTAATAGAGATTTTAGAATAAATCTAACAACCTTAAAATATTTGATCTCTTAATAACATATGATTGATTTAATTATGTACAATTCATTCTATTTCTTTTTTAGACCTACAAAAAGATGGAAAGTAGATAATAAAAAATAAATCGTTGATCAAGAGATAATTGATTAATTTGTACAACAAAATGATGTATAACGAAAGTTTTGTGTCTTAGATACAAAGGGCAATTGCCTTCGTACTCTAAGCAATTTCCTATATAACAATCTTCCTCCCTCCGTTACTGTTCATCGCAATGTTACTGTACATTTCCCTGTTCAAAGGGCTTCCCCGTCTATTCCCTCTCCCTTTCCTCTCCAAGGCTATTCCCTCTGCAAACTTCGATCTCTCTCCTCTCTCTCCGTCTATTCTCCCTCTCCCTCTCCTCTCCAAAGCCCTTTCCTCTCCAAATTGAAATCCTACATCTCTCTCCTCTCTCTCTGTTCTTATTTCCGGACCTGGAGGTGGCTTCGGCAAAGCAGAATCGCTATCCACGCAAACAACACGAGATGATGACTCTGATCATGATGAAGAAGAGTCAGTCGATCACCATATCCAATCTGTGAAGCTTCACAGAAGAACTCTGTTTTTCGAGTCCACATTCAAAGACTTGACCAGAATTGTCCAGGGAAAGAATCAAATCACCATTTCAAGGCTACACACAGACACCAAGGTGCCGACAAAGGACCTTTCACCAAGGGCCAGGGTAGCACAATTTCGGCACACCAGAGGAAATCTCAGCTCAGACCCATAAGAACCCATTTGCTGGCTGACCGAGATTCTCAAGTGAGGTAGGTATCTGGGTCGTGTGTTTCAGTTGCTTTGATTTCATGTTCTCATTTTTATAGCAAGAGATGTTGTCTTCAGTCAATCCAATGAGATGGGTTATTCTTCAATGAGAGTTTCTATTCTTCGGATGGATTCGATGGGTTCAATTCTGATCCAATAAGCCAGATAGAGTTCACATCTATGATTGAATAACTAGATGGAGTATATAAGCCATGAACTAATACAGTCGAATAACAAATCTAGGAAATGTCTGATTATAGTTATTCTTCAGATTTGAAACTGTGTGTTGTACATTTTTACAGATGAAAGTCAAAAAGTGTGGTTCAGTATTTCAGTATAGCATCGTGTCAGCATTGAAAGTAATTCAATCAGTTTTGCATGGTCTGATCTCTGTAATCATCTCTAATGAGAGTTGAACATGATTGAGCATTAACATGAAAATTCAGTTTCTAAATAGAAGTGGGGTTTAGGTAAGTGAAACGTTAGAGCATAAGAAATTGAAGAGACGAAATGTGATATAAAGAATGAGCAGATTGGGTTTAGGAAGCCTATAACCACACTATGCCCCATTTCGTCATATCCCTGCAATACTTTCACTAATCGATGTTGCATATGTAGCTTTCTTTGTAAAAACCCTGTTCACGTTTCTGCGTCAGACTATGACTTGAGAAAAATGAGAGGATGAGACTGCATAGTGTGAATACTTGGGGAATCAAGAGAATATAAGATCTCAGACTTACAATAAATCATTTTGTGGGAAGTGTCAATTTGCTTCACACTTTTAGTGCTCAATTTTGAAAGCACTGTCAAAATAATAATTTCTTCTCGATGTTCAGACAGCTTTGTTCTTTATTGGATACATGATGTTTGAGAAATCATCATTTAAATATTTTGAAGAAATAATGGACAGTGAGAGCATCTTGGTGTTTTTTTTCCCATTTTTTGTGGCTAACTACTATTACATTGCTGGACTGCTACATTTGCTTCTTTTGTAGCTCTTTCTTTCATGTTTAACTATGTTTAACAAACTTTTGCATTAGAGCCCTCGATGTGAATTCATCGGCCAAACTTTGTCAGGGGGGAACTGTGTTCTTAATGTAATTATTTTGTCCAGAAAGTCCATGTTTCTGATTGCCTCAAGCTTATTGAACAAGTTTGATTGTGTACATTATGTCTTGGGCTAGCAATCCGATTTGTAAACGTTTCGTTGCTGTTTTGAGATTGGATTTTTTGAGGCGCTTCATTGGTTCCTAAGGAAAAGAAGAATAGGTTAAATTAAGTGTAGTGGTGCTCATTTTGAATCGGATAAGTATAATATACACTTGGATGAGAGTAATTGAGTATTTAGCCGAGTTAGATTGATTGAGTTATCGAAATTATGCTGGGGAAAAGTTTGAATTTCGGATGATGACTGCAATTCTGTGTTCTGAAGTATTCGCTTTTTCGATTGAACTGTTTTGATTTGTCTTTCGGAAGTTGTCGTTTATTTTTGTACAGATTGAATGCTACTGATCTCCTCTGCGCTTTGGTCTCCCACTGTAATTTTTTTGGTTAAGGTAAGTTCTTTTTTGATGGATGTGCTTGGGTTCAGGGGTATAGGGTACTCAGGGGCAATCAGCTGGTTGCTGATATATAACACAGGAAAAATGGCTAAGTAAAAAGTATGGTTACTGTTTTGTTCATGAACTCTCCAGACCTCCTATCACTTTAGACTGGTGTCTGACATCAGCTATTTTTAGGTGTGATATGTTTCTGTTAGAAGAAGATGTGAGGATGTTTCTGTCCTCAAATGATGTCTTTTGACCTGTCTGTTGCTGTTATTATTTCTCTTCTTTGTGTGAAACTTGGAGGCAGTCTCTAATCTGTTCAGTTCTGCCTATATAGGTTTATAGTTTTAAAAACACTGTTGACAACTTATAGTTTATCGATTGAAATTCTGTTTGGTCCCGGTATTCCTAATTTGTATGCATGATGCTGTAGTGTGGTGCATTTTGTTATACACGTATGTGGTTGAAGTTGGGTAAATTTCCAGAATCTGGTGTAGAGTTTATAGATTATAAGCTTACAGCACCATGAAAATGATGACATTTACGGTTTTTGCTCATTGACACCGGTCACATCACCATAACTTAGTTTATGTATGCAGACTGTAGTGAACTTGGAGCCAGATATTCTAATATACTCCCATTAATCTCTACATACTCATATAGTAGTAGCTCGATTCTAACATGGAATGCCCTCGGCTGGTAAATTATTTCTGTTGCAGGAGATTGATTGTATGCCATTAAATCCACTAGAAAAGATACCTGCTTCTTTCACAACGCATACCGTCAGTGTCAACAATCATGCTGAATATTTGAAGGAGCCCAAGATTACTGGACTGCAAGAAGACAAAAGTGTCGGGAATGTGAGGGTGATTTCTACTGAGGACCTGAATAGCACTGTTCCGTCTCATATTCTGCCGTCAACTCCTTAGATCAACAAATCAAAGCATTTAGAGGTTAGTTGTGATTTCAAGCTGAAATTTTTATGGTTGTATTATATTCCAGTGCACAACGTGTCTGCCCGTGTCCTTTATTAATGTATGGTTAAATATTCAAGCATATTGAAGTGTGATATGTTCAGGTCCATCAAGAAAAAATAAGAAGCATAGGTGCAAAAGTTGATTAGATTTCAAATATCTAAAAAGAAAACCGGATTTGAATACAGTTTGTGTTTTTTTTTCCAGCAAAGCAGACAACCATACAAAACAATCAGTAATAACGATCTAATCCAAAAGCTCAATTAGTTGCATATAGTATACTGTTCTATATTTATGATCTTTTTATGTATCTGTTGCATTAGGTACTCGGTTAATCTTCATCTTTTGTTGCATACCTTTCCCACTTTGATGATTCAATTATAGACCTGCACTCAGTATCAAGGTTTAAGGGTACTAAATTTTGTGTGTGTTTATTTGTGTTAATGGCAAGTCTTTCTCTTTCGCTTACCTGTTTCTGCTAACTGCAATCCTGAAACGATTTTGTTTGTTTGCAAAGACCTGGTTGCACCTACAATATTTAGGACTGCTACGTTGTTACACTGCTCAACCTACGTATATTCAATGATAGTGTAGTATGCTATTAATTATGTCAATTTGAGTGATCGCCATTCCTGTTAACATAGCTTTACTTGGTTGTAAAGAAGACTGTGTACTGTACTGCTGAAAGCTTGAAGGGAATTTATGCATTTCCTGTTATAGCATACATGTCACACTTAATTGACTAAGCAGTTTTTATTTATGCCTTCCTTCTGTTTGACTTTCAAAGTTCATGTTGTTTGCATGCATGTGATTAATGAACATTCTCTTATTATGCTAATCTTTCTTCGTAGGTTCTCGAGACTAGGAGACAAGGTTAAGGTATATGGCACTCCGTCCTACAACCAGACAAGTGGAGAGGTTTCTCAAGAAAAGAAATTCGTGAGTGAGTTGAATACGCTTGACCCTCAAGAATATTGTGTAAGTTGCCCAACTGGATGAGAATGACTTTTGTTTTTGTGTGTACACACTGTACAGTAGTTGCCATCTAACCTATTCACCAAATGTTGCAGGACAAAACTGTGAGCTGCTTTGCTGGAATTGTGAGATTCACCGAAAACAGTGGGTGGTGGTATAGGAGCTGCCCAGTCCAAAGCTGCTACAAGCAGCTTCTAAAATAGGAAGAAGCAGAGGGTAAATACTCATGTGCACTCCACGGTCTTCAAAAGCCCAACCCAAGGTCAGGAAAAAATACATGGATGGAAAATCACGTGGCAAAATATTGTTTAGTTTACTTATTCCAGTAATAACAGTGACCACTCTGAAAACACACTACCGAAATGGAGAAATCTATCTATCCATTGCATAATGCTTATTCTATATTTAAGGTATAATAGGATGGTCAACACTCATCACTAAGATCAGAGGTCTTGCAATAGATTATATTACTCAGTGTACACTTAATACTAACCTGCTTGCATTCTGAATTTCGCAAACCTGTCTTCTTAATTTGGATGCTGCTTGCTGATAAAACTGAGTCCATGTAGCAAATCCATTACTATGTACTCATAAAGAAGTGATAAGCTTTAGAAGGAGGATGTTGGATAGTGATCATGCAATACTATATATCCAGTTTCAGCAATTGAACAAAAGAAAAAGGGCTTTTCCAGCTTAAGATCAAATCAATACAGAAATTAATCGTTTACTTTGTTTACAATGTTATAGTATGTCAAGAAGAATAATATACTGGAAAAATATTGAGTACACACTAGCTAGAAGCATTTTTTCATATCTATATGGAGCTAAAAGTTAAACTGTATATTCTCCATGTTGTTTGCTGCTCACTGGGGTATAAAACTGTATCAGAGGAGAATTACAAAGAGGGAAACCAGCTGGGATTCAAACTGTTAATAACTCAAACTAACTCAAACTGTTAATAAGCCTACTGTTTGTCATGCATTATCTAATAGAATCAATCAACTGCTAAACCATACAGTGCTTTGAAACATTGTATACAGCCAACATATCAATCCAATTCAACTCATCCTTTCAATACCAATCCAATTGCTCATGTTGTTTTTTCATTTCTATACAGTTATAGAGTTGGTATGATCATCGAAGATAAGGATGACCAAGCGAGGTTGGTCCTCATGGGAAAGCAGGCTGATGAGTTGTTTGGAGCCACCTGCGAAGAACTGCTCAGTAGGAGGTCTTATCCAACTGAGCAGACTTTGGCACCTGAGATGATAGACAAACTTGGAGAGGCTTATCTCTTCGAGATCAAGGTCAACTTCAAAAGCGACTTAGTGGTTCGACGCATTCTTGGAATCCAGCCCCATCTGTGCATCCAAGTGTCCTTACACAGCCCACCCACCTCATGAAAAGAAGCGGCCAAGTGAAACATGTGCAAGGACATTGTTCATTCCTGAGTCGGAGAAAAAAAGCAAGAGGTAACCACCATCAAATCTGAAGTTTGGACATGTTACAGTTTTCATCTTCAAGTTGTTCGTTGATTAAAAAGTGTGATGGTTACTAACCCTGCATAATTTTGTCTATAGGCAAACAGATGATGAAGAATCATCGTCAGCAGCTCCACCAACAAAGGAGGAATTCCAAGAAGTTTACAAGAAGCGGGACCAGCAAAAGAAAAAGAAAGATTGATTCAGCTTCAATCAGTAGCAAGTGATTCCAGTAGCTTTTTTTGTTAGAGTTGTCATTTTTGTGATCCGACGACACTCCATAGAGTCACTTCGTAGAGTCTGCATTGGAGTTTTTGGTGGCACTAATATGTTTTTTGTGTGTGAACTCCAGATCAGACTCTTCGTATCTGTTTTACAATATATTAGCTTTTCTTTATGTAACTTAAATTTCATATGAGACTATGTATCTATTTATGTTTGTTGAAAGCTTTGTTTTTGTACTATGGTTCATGTTATGTTACTCTTATGCTTTTATATTTGCATGCGTGTTGATTTTGCTTTTCAATTCATACAACATATACATTGTTTTACTCATTACATAACCGCGCCTCGCGCGCGGGCTTTCAACCTAGTCTGTATAACAAAGGGTAAGGCATGAAGCCAGTTTTCTCTAAGATACAAAGCCTTCATTTGATTACAAACCAATTAAGGAAATCATATCATCACATTAATTAACTTTGCTTCTTTTTTTTGAAACAACACATTAACTTTCCTTGTCCAACATGGAAGTACATTAATCACCGAAGGAATCAAATCAGCACTTTAATGTTGCTATTACTTGATCATTAATATTTTGATTATAATCTATTCTGAAAATGATTAATTATTTCATTATGAGCTAAATTATAGCTACTATCTCAAATAGGTCCACGTAATAATAAACTTTTATACTTTGACTAAAAATATATATGTTCTCAATGATGTAATATGATCCTCCGAAGAATAATTAGAATACTAATTTATATAAATTTTATCATCAATACATACTTACCTCTTTAATTATGTTGTTTACTATAAAACTACAAAATTAACATAATAACTGATAATTTTTTGTTTCTTTTGTAGTAATTACATATTTATGACTACACATTACTATCATATCAACTAAGTTTACAAATAGTACCACGATTGTGTTCTCCATTGGTAAGTGTCTTTGTTAATCTATAATCACATGTTCTCAATGAAATAACAGAGTGTCTCCCATGAGTAATTAGAGTAGTAAATTGTTTAATTTCCATCAAGAATAAATAAGTATTTCTCTATAAACAATTTTACAACTCAATCCAAATAATCGATATACGTATAAGTAATAATCATGGTTCATTTTGTAGTAATTATTCCACTTATGACATATATACTAAATGATAATCAACTTTACTCTTTTTTTGAAGTTGGGACAGGGTAGTAGAACCTCCGTCAAGCACTTTTATTGATAATAGAAGTTTGTGTCGGAGAGGACAATAACCTTCATTCCACGCTACATTTTTTGAATTATACAAATCCTCAAGAAGAACGTCCTGAATAATCATAGGAATCTTCTCACTCTAAAACTCATCTAAGTCATCACAACTAGCAAGATGCGCCAAATGATGGGCAACACCATTTGCTTCTCTGAAAACATGTCGCACTTGCGCATTAAATAAAGAACACAGTGAAGCACGACAATCTTCAATCATACTTCCAACTTCAGAGAGATCCTCTGCTATTGCATATAGCGCATTAACAACTCCAGTATTATCAGACTCGATCACCACATCCTCCCAGCCATGGTAGCATGCTACAAAAATTCCTGCCTTTAACGCCTCAACCTCCATTTGCATTGCAGACATAGCATTAGTAAAAGGTCTAGCCAAAGCTGATAAGCAAATTCATGTACAGTCGCGAGCCACCACACCAATACCACCCACTCTTCTATCCGCCTGAAACGCTCCATCGACATTTATTTTTATTTATCCACTCGGCGGACAAAGCTATGGAGTAAGGTTCCTCTTTGATTTTACATGGGTCAGTTGAGCTGCCAAGAATTCGTTCAACCACCTACGAGACCACCAAACAATGTTAATTGGAATAAAAGAACTCCCTTTCCACTCCACATTGTTCCTCTCCGCCCACGTGGCCCAAAGCAAGGTAAAGAACCAAGACAATTGATCCTTTTGAAGAGAATCAATCATGCTCCAAACCTAATCACGTATATTTAAACATCTCACCTCAAAAAGTTGATCTTGCATGCCACTGTAGCTCCATAACCTTTGAACCAAAGGGCATCGCATAAACAAATGGACATCATCTTCCACTTCTTCATCACATAACAAACAACTCGTTTCCAAATGCTCTACTCGCTTCCTTAGAGCACTTCTAGTCGGGAGAATACCTTTGACTAGTCTCCAAACAAACATGCACACTTTTGAGGGAATTTGGGCATGCTAATATCTCTTCAAACCATCATTTCCATTCGAGGACGTCCCTTCACTATTCTGTGACACGAAGCTGCAAGCAACATTATAACAACTCTTAACACAGATCGATCCCTTTTGATTAAAATGCCACATCCAGGTGTCTTCTCGGCCCCTACAGCAAAGTGGAATTTGCATTATAGATTTAACTTCAACCAGAGTAAGTAGCTCATGGAGTATGGCTTCAGTGCACTCATGTGACACAGGGTCGATAATATCACTCACAACCCAATCTTCAGTGCCTTTCATAATGGGAGAGAAAGGATGGAAGTTGTATGGTCTTAGAATCCAAGGGTCTGACCAAAGAGAGATTTTATTTCCACTAGGTGCCTGCCCGCCCCATGGGGCGGTGATTTTAGTACTATTACAACAAATTAGTATTTAAATGTATACAATAGATGAGATAAAAGATTAGGCGAGTGTTGTGGATATATAGTATAAAGTAAGGGCTCAAAGCTGCAATTAAGTGATATGGTAAGTCAGATGATATTATTACACCAATCGCATATGGTAGTTGATATTCCAAGATGATTTTGCAATTTGAACATGACTACTGTTGGATATTGCAGTAATAGATTCCTTGGCTTTGATAAAATCATATTGAAGTAATTTGAAGAAATCGTTGTTGGATGACATAATATAAATTTGTAGCAGTTGTTATCTTCACGTTTGTAATATCAAAATTGTCTAAACTGGCAATGAATATTTACCAAAGGGGACATGAGTTGTTATTTAACTCTTTTGGCACCACTTCTTTATCCAATAACTCAACACATGTAGTCATACATTATCAATCACGATACCAAATCGATGTTGAATAGTTCCAAATTGTTGCTAATGTTTATATCATGTTTATATCGTGTTTATATTAGTCATCAATAACATAAGCATAGGCCCTATAGATCACCTACTGGATCTATAATCTCTCCTTCACCTAGCTATATTAACTCTAATCTTGATCATTCTATTGCTGCGTAGTACATATCTATCAACCAAAAGTGCTTTTTATAAATGGGCAACAATGATAATGAAAAAGCCAAATGAAACTGCTGAAATAAAAGATGGTACATACAACGCTGAAAATAGAATCAGAACAAATGTGTTATTTATACAAAAATTGCTGCCTACAACAATAAACTTGCGGCTAATAGCTAGTGATCGATTGGAGAATCTTTTCATCCCAACAAATGCTGAAAAAGTAAATAGAATCTAGTTTACCTGCATAGCCAAATCTAAAAAAGTGCACATTGGAAACTTAAGTTTGAATTGTCATTTCTGTATACAGCTTACAACATATGTGATTTGACAACACTATTGATACAAACTGCAACTAAAAAAAATCTATAATAGATCTATAACTTAGATAAAACTAAACGCACATCATGCAAATACTAAAATCTGAAATTAAGTATCCGTACACCTTATGTTATTCAAATCTAAAGCGGTGATAACATGTCATTCTAATTACTAATACAGAAACAACTTCATTAACATTTACATCTACACCTGATCTAGCACTAACACATTGTCCTCTCTAAAGAGCAAAAATAATAAAGACTAATACACTTGGCATAACATTCATTCCCGCACACTCTAATTCTAACTTTCAAGGTACTCTACACATTTACATTTTTTGACAATGCCAGTATTGATCCAACTAAGTAAGTCATACATATCTGCACAATAGATCTTCCATCATCAAAACACAAATTTATTAGGTTCAACTCTGACACTTCATCATAATACCAACTGTTTTTGAAGTCAATTACAAATGCAAAAAGTTATGCATGCATACCAGTAATCACAGAATGATCATACTATCACAAATATACAAAAACCAATATCAAGATCTTGATTACATGTACTCTTGAACAAAATACCATATGTATTATAGTTAACATATAGTGTGATATTACAAACATCCTAATCAGATAACAAATAAACAAAACAGCTAACTCCCTAATCAAGAACACACTCCAGATCACCAACATTACCTGATTTTGTAAAATGCATAAGCTTCACTGAAATCGGATTTTAAGCTACATATCACTGAGTTGTTGTCTAATTAAAATCGTATCAAATGATATGGAAGTTACACCATGTTAGAATCCTAAGATATGACCCATTACATCAGCATGAACCATGTATATACTCAAATTTGGAATTTGGTGCTACAAAGACATTACCATGAACCATGTATATATCTAGAGCTCCAACAACTACATTTGGATTTGGATCAAGCGATTAGAGCCATTTAAACCCATCATTGCAGCCGGTTTTTACATCAACTGGAACCGATGATCCTTTATGGTCTAAAATAAGTAATACCTCTTTACAATTTTGTCCACAAAAAGAAGACATCAAACTATTGTAATCAGCCAGATTAGCATCCATCTCTTGACTGCATAGTTTGTGACCTACAAAAGCAGAAATACAATGAAGAATCAACACACAATAAAGAAATCAAAAAGGCTTAAAACGCAATATAAATCACCAACCAATCCAGATTCAAACTAACAGACCACATACATCTCACATCTTTTCCCAAGCACGAACAAAGATACAAACCTAGAGTCTCATAACCTTATATTCAACTATGAACTCAACATTAATAAACCCAATCAAGAAATATACTTCAAACTTCATCTAAATATTTCAGGTAAGTGACACACAAAACAATTAGTTATAGACAAAAAATAACGAAAAACTGTAATACTTTTCATTAGTCTGTAATGAAATTTGTAATAGAAATTAAATAATCGAGTTTTGAATTAGATATAGACATTTGTCAAACATGTACGTCCTGGCCTTCTTTCAGTAACACCAATTGCAAGACATTGTATATAGATTGTGGGGAATGTATACACTGATTAGGGTGATCAATTTATACAATTTATGTACATTTTAGGAATGCCCAATTGTACATGCCTAAATAAACTAAGCAATATATACTCCACACACACACACAAAAAACCTAAGTAGTGTACATGCCTAATAATTATACACTGCTATCAAATTAGGTTTCTGGCTTATTAGCCAAAAAGATTGGTCCTTTGTTATAATGTATACACTTTACAATGTAAATATAAAATGTAGCGGAAATCAAAAGAAAATTAGAATGTATATCAAAACTGTTGATACAAACAATGTATGAAGATAAAAGAGCTTACCCAAAATAAAAAGACAATTTGATAAAAAGCTCAATCTTCTGCAAAGATGTAGGTAATATACTCAACATGAAGAGTTTTGCGACAACTCAGCCAATACTTCTCTGACATTTAAAAATTTTCAAATGGGAGCATTGACACAAGAAAGTCATCAGCAAAACCCGGAGGAAATAACAAAGCTTCATTTTAACAGAGCAATACAACAACATCCATGCATACCTATGCTTGATCAAGCCTATTTAATAACAAACAAATCATCTTGATCTAGCAGTCCATTTTCTTAAGCATCAGAGTGTTGATTAAGCACATTAAATCATAGCCATTAAAAAAAAATACTTGAGTAGAGAAACCGGAAGTTCATCAAAATACAATGAAGAAGCAGCACACAATAAATAGATAAAAAAGAGAGGCTTAAAACACTATAAATCACTAACCAATCGAGATTCAAACTAACGGACCACATACATCTCACATCTTCTCCCAAACACAAAAAGATACAAACCCAAAGTCATATGACCTTAAATTCAACTGTGAACTCAACATTGATACATACCCAATCAAGTAATACACATACTTCATCACATACTTCATCAATACCCAATAAGCAATACCCATACTTCATCAATACCCAATCAAGCAACAATCAGTTTGAGAGATCAAAATTTAGCAAAAAGAGAGGTCAGAGTGAGAAAAGGAAATAGTTTTGAGCACCTAAGAATTAGAAATATATTTCTCAAGTGGTTATGCTTCGTACAGTGGGTTAAGTTTATAAGTGGTGATGAATTTTCAAAAAAAGAGAAAATGGGTGGAGCCAAGAAGGGAGCTTAGTCCTCAATTTTCATGTCGAAGAAGTTGAGAAACTTATAAGAAAGAAAGAATCATGCATATGAAATATTACCTTCTGCCACTTGCTTGTTCACTTGATTGAAGCTAATTCTCATTCTCAATTTGCAAAATCTATTTCTCAATAGTCACAAATCACTCAAGAACTTCTGGTGTGCTAACAAATCTCACAAACCTGTTTCATTTACATCCCATCAGCAATCACAAATAAGAGAAAAGAGAGCGAGAGTCAAAAATAAAATGAGAAAGGTTACCATAAAAATGAAAATCCAGCACCCAGCAAGATCCCGACAGTATGCTTAGAGAGATTAGAATGGAGAATCGAGCACAAAAATTGCATAATACTTCAGGCTCACTTGTTTGGGAGCAAAGAGAGTATGATGGTGAATATGAGTAAGAGAAAGCCCTGGGCAACCAAATTCGACTCCTTGTTATACCAACCCACGCATTCTACACAAACTAAAACTCACAGCAAACAAAGAAAGCTACTCAAGTTATTCATATCAAAGCTAATCAAACAAACCTTTTGGGTTCCAATTCAGTTAGCAAAGACCAGCTAATGAGACATTGTCACCAAATTTTATCAGCGCAAAGTCATTTCTTTTGTTACTGTAAAAACCTTTCAACATTAAAGGAATGATTTTATTTCCCAGAATGATGTAATTTCAGTCATATCTTATCAAAGTTAACAACTTTAACCCCAATTGATATAAAGTTAACAACTTTATCATATCTGAGTTTCAATATTTGATATTTAGATACAGAGCAATGTGAAAATAAAGAAACATGTTTATACCTTCAATTGATTCATGGCAGCGTAAAGTGACGCGTGCATCTCTCTTCCTCCACTTGAGAATGGATTGATCCTCCCAGACTTGATGTCCATTCTTAGCTGGTGGAAAGACCAGTTGACCCACCAAAGAAGAAGAAGAAGAAGAAGAAGAAGAAGAAGAAGAAGAAGAAGCCATGACCCTTATCCAAATCCAAACCCAGAAATCCACTACTGAAATCGATCACTACAGTTTCGTATTTAATGGGGAAAAAACCAAAGAGACGTGCCAACATCGCTCTTACTGTGGATCAGTTAATGGGACTGAAGAAGGTGGAGATGGACCTTCCAGTAGTATGAATTAAACCTGGAATTTTAAGTTTTTAAGGACTGAAACACTTCATTCACCCTCACAACTTTACCACCACCCGAATTTCCAACCAACAATCCTACAAACAATCAAATAAACATTCTTTCATTCAATTCACAAAACCCAAAACTTTCACAATCAATTAAGTTAAGCCCAAAGTGAGAGTACGAAATAGATACCTGGTTTCTTTGATGACTTGAATGAACACACTTGTGTTAAACAAAGAGAAGAAGAAGCTGCCATTTGGTGATCTTCAATTTGGGTGAAAGGGCTCTATTGTTTGCCTTCTATTTTGTAACCACCATGATTCAGCTGCTCCCTCAGCACCACCGCCGTCGGGATCGGATCCTCTGCCGCATCCATTATGCTCGACATCTCCGATCGATCCAACTCAGCTAAAAATCTTCTCAGCTTAAGAGGACTTGAGAGAGAGAAGTTATGGAAAGCAGAAGAGAGAGAGAATAGTCTATCCAAAACAGTGAGAGACTGAGATCAATGATGCGGAGAGAGAAATGAAGGCATGAAGGGGAAGCCAGAAACGGAGATGTCAGAGAGAGCTAGAAGCTTATCCATAATAGTCGGAGAGAGAGATTTGTGTGGGCTGAGAGAGGTCAGGCAAAACCCTTCACACGGCTGACATGCTCGATTTTTTTGGACAAAAACACCCCCATGAACAGCTGCGTGAACAGTAAACCCTGGGGATCAAAAATGTTATATAGTAAATTCCCAACTTTATATCGAACTCCATTTTTTAACACACTCCTCCCAGCAGCAATACTCCGCCACGCATAGGAAGCACCACCTCGAATCTCCGCCGATAGGAAATTGTCATTAGGGTAGTACTTGGCTTTCAACAGTCTCGCAATGAAAGAATCCGGATCATGAAGCAGACACCAGCCTTGCTTAGCTAGCATAGAGAGGTTGAACGTATGAATATATCGAAACGCAAGTCCTCCAGCATTCTTTGGGAAACACAATTTTTCCCATGCAGTCCAATGTATTTTACGATCTTCTTCACTGGAACCCACTAGTATCTCGTCATTATCTGATGCATTGTCGAACATAAATGTTGTGGAAGCTCAAAGCGGCTCATAACTTAGGTGGAGATTGATTGTGCTACAGCCTTATTGAGTATCTCTTTCCCGGTGTTACTTAGAAGCTTCTCCCTCCATCCTCTTGTCCTCTTCCTTATTCTCTCAGTTAAAAATCCAAATGCCTCAGTTTTGGAGTGGTTGACTTCCATAGGTAATCCAAGATACTTTTCATGCTTCTCCACCCTTTCAACTCCCATTAGCCACGCCAGATAGTTTTGCTTGTATAGAGGAACATTACGACTAAAGGAAACCTTGCTCTTATCATAGTTGAATTGTTGTCCACATGCCCGTTCGTAAAGAGCTAGAATAGCTTTCATCTCAACTGCTTCTGCCACCTTTGCTTTGAAAAACAAGAAGGAATCGTCCGCAAAAAAAAGGTGGTTAATATTAGGAGCACCATTGCAAATTTGGATTCCATGCACTTTTTGTTGTTCTTCAGCTATCATTAAGAGCCTTGACAAAGCTTCACCACAAATTAAGAAGAGATATGGTGATATTGAGTCCTCATGTCGGAGACCACGTGATGGCCGTACACAACCACATATCTCTTCATTCACATCAAAAGAGTAAGAGACTGTACACGCACACCCTAGAATCCAGCACCTCCACTGTTGACAGAACCCCATCTTTTCCATCACCAAATCAAGAAACTCCCATTCAACTCGATCACAAGATTTGCTCATGTCGAGCTTTAGGGCAGCAAAACCAACATTCTCTCTTCTTCTTTGCTTCATAAAGTGGAAAACTTCATAAGCCGTAAGGGAGTTGTCTGAAACTAATCGCCCAGGAACAAAAGCACTTTGATAAGGACAAATAATATCATTGAGCAACGACTTAATGCGATTTGTGAGAACTTTCGAGCCGATCTTATACAAGACATTACACAAACTTATCGGTCTGAGCTGACTCACATATTGCACTGTCTTCACTTTAGGGATAAGGGAAACATTGGTTTGGTTGATCTGGTTCAGTAATACTTCATTCCCTATAAAGCTTCTTATATCTTGGACCACGTCCTTGCCAACAACGTGCCAAAACTTCTGATAGAAACCAGGGGAGAAGCCATCCGGTCACGATGATTTATTCGGGTGCATTTGTTTGAGTGCTCGGTAAACTTCCTCCTCTGAAATCTCCGTAGTTAATTTCATGTTCATCTCATCAGAAATAACTTTCGGGATACCCCGAGTGCACCACTCCATCTCTATAGGTAAGCTTGAGGAAAAGAGCTTCGCAAAATAGGAGACCACAATTTGTTCCATCTTCTATGCTTCAGTACACCACTGTCCACCCTCATCAAACAAGTCCACCAACCGCTTCTTCTTCCTTCTATTTGAAGCCTGCTTATGTAAAAACTATGTTTTTATCGCTCTCGGTTAGCCAAAAAACATTTGCTGCCTGACTCCAAAAATCTTATTCACAATGCTCAAGCTTTTCTAACTTTGACTCTAGCTCATCTTTAGTCGAGTCCAAAGGGGACGACATGGTTCTCTCAAAGAATATTGCCAGCTGTGCTTGGTGTCTTCAATCTCCTCCTTCAATCTACCAAAGCGATCATGAATCCAATCTATCAAGGCTATTCTAGTCTCCGAAATTCGTCTGCAACAATTAAAAAAAGGCTTATCTCTTGTCACCTTATTCCAGCTACACTCAATAACCCGATGACAATCCGCTTCTCTTAGCCAAAACTCCTCGAACAATCTTCTTTTCTTTCTTTTCTTCTTTCTAGTCTGCCTTGCCTTTATTTCAATGAAAATTGGCAAGTGGTCACTCTGCTCTGGTCTCAAATGCACCACCTTGGAGAGAGGGAGCACATTCATCCATGTTGTGTTGGCCACATACCGATCAAGCCAAACCTTAATAAGCCCACCGCCACGAACTCCTCTCCATGTGAAATCTGGGCTAGTTGGTCTGAAATTATGAAGATTACAAGCATCCAGAACATCTCTAAACGCCACCATCTGTGACTCACTTCTTGGTGGGCCACCATCCTTCTTAGTACACCACAAGATTTCGTTAAAATTGCCTCCAAGAAGCCAAGGCATATCATATTGCGATGCAAGAGTTCGGATTAGACTCCATGTGCTCCCTATGTCACACACCTTGGGTTGTCCATAGACTCCCGTAAATCTCCATATCTTAGTAGTCAATGTCTCACCAATCTCTACATCAATATGAAATTTTAAAAAACTGTGTAAAGAAACATTTGTACCTTCACGCCACAATAGACAGATGCCTCCCTCTCTACTAAACCCTTCTTTTTTCTTCTCTTTGAAAGTACAAGAAACAGCAAAGCAGTTTTTCCACCCCAATTTGTACTTAATTCCCTCCATTTCTTCCGACGTACATCTTGTTTCACATAAAAATACAACACTTTGATTCGTTAGGGTTACTAACCCTTTAAGCCCATTCGCTGTCAAGGGGTTCCTAATCCCTTGACAGTTCCAACATAATGCATTCATGGCTCGTGATGAGCCAAATCCGGACCCATCACGGATGGACATTGAGTACGCCCAACATTATCATTGTCTTCCACACCGTCGTTGCATGCAAAAAAATTTTCAACACCAGCAAACGAAACTTTTAGAAAATTCTCGTTACTAGGCCTACCAGACGAAGGGAGAGGCCCGGCCTCATTGCCACTCCCCAAGCCCAAATCAGTCGAAACTACCTCCTCTACCACCTCATCAATTGTAATATTTAAATCTGGGACAATCATTAAATTCTTTGAATCAGTGCCACCAATCCTCCTTGAATTTCCACTCTATAACTGCTTGGCCTCCCAGTTCCCTCCTTCAATTTTGTGCCTGTTCGCTGCAATTCCCAGTAATTCTAATTACCTTAATTGATTGCTCATTTGCTCAACATTAAAGGACCCATTACCACCAATATCAAAACCTTCCAAACAATAATCAATCCCGGCAATAATTGCATTCAAATCCGGTTTCGCCATTAATGCATGCACGTTCTGTGGCGTTACCATATTTTTGTTTACCATCGGCTCATCGTCTTCCGCCGTTTTGTTCTCCACTCGTCGCCTTTTCGCCGTCGTTACCACCACTGCTTCACCCTGCTCGACCTCCATCCCCTCTCCAACCTCAAACTCTTCCTTGAATTCTGTTCTACTTCGAGTGAATCCCTTCATCCGTAGATCAGGGGCCGTCATAATCCAACCCCCCTTCTTTTCCATAAACAGTCCAAATCTTCGACCCCCCGCTGCCCTCAGATCATCTTCTCTCCACTTATGCTCATCTCTCCTCAACCATTGCTCCTTGTTTTGGACATTCAGCAAAGCAGAGTACTTCGGCTTCTCAAACTCCCCTTTCTTCCGACGTTCACAATTCTTACCTGTATGATCCATCAGCCCACAGTAGTAGCAGAAATGAGGGAGATGCTCATACTCCAACTCGTACAGCTTGCCACTCGCCTCATTCGCCGGGCGGAACGAAACCCTATGCTTTAGTGGTTCGTCCACCTTAATACCTACCCTAATTCTCAGGTACCATCCCATGAAGTGGCCTCCTTTATACTTCTTCGTCGTCACATACTTCCCTATTACAAATCCGATGAATTCTCTAGTATCCTCGTCCATATATCGAGGAGGCAGCCCTCAAATCCTGACCCAGAAAAATTGATACTGAAGAGAGACCTGTGGAGGATCGATGAGACCATCAGTGACCGTGATTGCAAACAACGAGTTCTCATACGACCACGGTGCACCTCTGATAACCCAATCCAGGTCCGCTTTAAGTCGAAATGAACACAGCTGGCTGTTACTCCCTTGGATCGAGACAATCGTCAATCTCGACAAGTCAGGCGGTTCTGACTTAGGCAACCATAATGATCAAAGCGTGTTGATCGACGCCTCCATTTTGATTGGGCGACAAGTGAGAAGTTCTCCCACCAAGAAGAATTGGTTTCGACGTTTCTCCACCACCTCTTGTGGCAAGACCACTTCCACCGCATCATCATCCCGAATCGCCATCTGTTTGGCAAAACCCTCTACCATCTCTTCCATAGTAACCAAAATTTTAGAAAACAAACACCACCCTTTGAGAATTGCACTCGCAAGTCAGAACATAAAGAAACCCAGTCGAACACCGCCGTCAGCCGTCAACTAACTAGGCTTAAGTCAACCCTAAACTCTCGAGAGAAAGAGAGAAAGAAACATTTATCTTGTCTTTGATAATCAACTTTATTTATGCGAGCACAAATGTGTTATAAACATGATAAAAACTATATTTTTATTATGAATGAGATTATTATTTCTCTCTCCACAATTTTCCAACATATCACAAAAATTTATGTTTTATTGATAATATGCATTCTATATTTGGAATTACTTCATTTAATACCTCCTATACCACATATGAACCATTTGACAAATATGACTACTTAAAAAAAGGTTAAATGGTATGGTTCATAATTATACTTAAAGATATGTTAGTCATTGATGTTGTAATAAAGTTCTTCATTTGCTAATCATGGCTACTAATTTGATAAAAAATTAATAATTATGGTATTTACATATATATTTGATTATGTAATTACCACAACGACCATAATTTTGATCACTAGTTATTATTTTAGTTCTACTACGGTATAATTTATTATATTATATTTACATGTTATATATTTATGGAAAGTATTTTTTTTTAAAATAAATTTATGGAAGGTGTTAACGACAGGAGAACAATGTGCTTCTTATTGTGATAACATTTTATTTCAAAAGTGACACATGTCAACATATAATTTGTACAATTATATTAAAATGATGATAAAAAAATAGTTTCCCATACCCATGAGTACCATAGAATGTCTCATACTTTGAATGGCTTAGACACCAACCTCTCCCCTAGCCCTACTTCCCAAAGAGTAACTTCTCCATTATTACAGCCAACTGATCATAATTCAAAAAATTTTAAGTCAGATAAGTGCTTGAAGCAAACTAAAACTAAAATATTTGTTGAAGTTTCTCTTATTGCATAACCATTATTGTCAAAGTTTATTGTGTGTTGTATGCAACCTACATGTAAGCAATGTGTGATGAGTAAGGTGGAAATTCATGCTTATAATAGTCGATCCCTGATGAAGTGTACAAACTACAATTCTTGGTAGGTCATCTAGTGACCAGGGAGCACGTTGAGGAGGATAATTGACCTGATGATGTGAATATAATAGCTCCATTGTCAGAAGAAACTCTAAATTCATAAGCAGTTAAGAGAAAGTATCCAGAGATTATGCTTAGAATACCTCATCAACAGATTGTGCAGTCCGCAAACACTTCAGTTGCACATGATCAGAGCTTGGATAGCCTTCACCAGCCGCAGCAACTACTTCTACCTACACATGAGCCATTCAAATCCCTTAGTCTCCCAATTTCTAAAGAAGAAACTATTAAGGTAGCAAAAGTAGGAACGAGTTATCAAAACCGTTCAAACAAAAGAAATACATTATGCTGCCTAATATTTATTTCTAAGAGAACAAATTAATGGATAGTGAATTCAGTGCAATATATACATCTAGTCCAACATAGACGAATGAATATATAAACAAAAATGAAAACACAAATAAAACAGCATGAGTATATATGTTCTAGAGACAAACATGATAGTTTCTATTGAATTTTCTTCAAGCTTTCTACGAGGTCAATTGCAAACCCGCTTTCAAAAAGAATGAATTCCTAATCTTGACTGAGTATTTATCACGTTTTTCAGCCAATTTTTGTATAGCCTCAAAAAAGAATAAACAAATGTACTCCAACAGTATCATCTCCACATTTAGCCTTCTTGCCAACCAGCCTAGCATCTTCATATTGGCTATAATACAGTAGTAAATAGTCTTGTGTTACTCTCAGAAAAGCATATAACAAATACTTCATCCAAAACAAACATAAGGAATAAAAAAGAAATACACATACATAGGATCATCTATGAGCTGGTCATCCTGTTGATTTTCATCATCATTGTAATTGTCAGCATCATCATCCTCATTGTTTTGTTCAATCCTGAGACCAAGTAAACCATTATCAACCGGATGTTCATTGTCGTCACTATTAGTGGTCAAAATCATAATTCAATTCAACACCTAACTAAACATTAAATCATAACTCAATTAAATTGAAAAAATATAAAATTGAAATCGAAATGCTTACCTCTCAGCCTCCTGAAAAATCTAGCCGTCTTCAATGACAACAAGCAAAGACGATCTTTCGGGGTTAATGTCAACATCTTCTAGCATCATATCATCCTCGTCGAGCTCGAATCCGTGGGGCCAAACAGTCAGAGGTGAATGCCATGTCTGACCTCACCGACGGTGATATCCGGCTTAATATCCAACACAAAGCAAAAGACTCCACCAATCGGCATTATTAGAGTGAGGAGACGAGAGCAGAGACTCAAAGATTTGAATCTAATCAGGGTTTAGATAATTTGGCACTCTAAGATATATATATATATATATATTGGCTATTCTCGTGTCACCATTCACCAAACGACTTCGTTTTGTGGCGTTAACCCTCAATTTTATTTTTTCCTTTTTTTTGGGTTAAATTCTCCCTTTAGTCTTCTCTCTCCCCAAAAAATATATTTTCAAAATAAATCTTATCAATTATTAATTATAATGTTTTATTTTTTTATATATTAATATATTTCAATTTAAGGCCAATCTTAATCCAACTCATAACGGCCGGCTTGACAAGAGATAGAAATGTCGGTCAAAATGATTATTGACTTGGGCCAAGAACATAATTGGGAAAAAAAAAATCCTCAAAGGGTCACTTAGGCTGTGTTTGGAGGAGTTTTTAATTTCATAGTGAATCTTAAATGACGGGAATTACAATTTCAGTATTTAGATTTCGGTAAATCAGTTTTCCAGTATTTGGATAGTCACATGATTTTCTAAAATAATGTTATTGAGATATGATAATGTGGTGATAAATAATATAATTTGAAAATGACACCTATATATATATGTGGAATTTAAAGTCAGGACTTTGAGTATTTAAATTCCTCTTTTATTTTTTTCATAGAATTTCTTAATTTCTCAGTAGTTGTTTGCGAAATGAAGAACTTTGTTCATAAAATTTGACAAATTCTAATTTAAAATGAAATCTCATATCTTTTTCCGTCATCCAAACACAGTCTTATGTTTGGTGAATTAGACACTTTAGTCACTTAAGTTTTAAAACTATAACCTTGGTCTCTTAACTTTTAAAAGTAGGTTAATCAATTTTATGGGGTAGGAGAAGTGATCAAAATTATACTTTTAAAAGTTAAGTGACTAAAGTGTCCATTTCATAAAACTTGAGTGACCAAAATTATAGTTTTAAAAGTTTAATAACTAAAGTACGTGTCTATATCATCAAACATAAGTGACAATTTTAATTCTTTTGGCAGTAAGTTATAGGGTTCAATCAAGGTCTGGTGGCTACCAACTAGTCGAAGGAAAAGGGAAGTGAGATTTGGCGTGCAAGAATAGTTCGAAGTTAAGGATCAAGGCCAAGATTTTGCATGACGATCTTCGAGGTGTGATTTGAAGTTTGGCGTCCAAGTCGGGTTTCAAGTTTTGCAAGGTCTTCATCAAGTGTCATCGAGGAGGAGCACTTGTTTGATTTAAGAGTTTTGCGGGGCCAAAATTTCGACCGTAATTTTTTTTATACTTACAAATGGGGCCGTTTGTAGGAAGCGAAAACAACATACATACCTGAAAATGATGATCATGTATTGTCCCAAAACGAGCACAACTGATCCAACAAAGACATAACTTGAGGAAAATATAACTTGACTATTAGAGATGGTGTAAGGCGTATGTTCCTATTTATATATGAAGAAAATATATAAGGGCCACGTTACAAAATCTAACTTGGTATACAAGGAATCATACCTGTAAATCTAAATCGTAGGAAATGAAATAAACATAACCAATTATGCGGTAAGAATTATTCACACTAAATCACGACATATTGCACCATAACTGAGGTTGTTGACATTAAATAACGCGATTGTATAAAGATTCCATCCGTTCACTTGTGTACGACAGATAATACTGGAGAAAAGGAGGAGACATTGAGGACTTGGCTTTTGAGGAAGGAGAAACCGTTGCATGAGAACTGAGGACTTCGTCAAATAGGTGTTGCTACAGGGTGTACCAGATTTGACGCAAAGAGGCCAGCCCTAGGTCATATAATATAGTGAGAAGCATATTCTACTATGTTGTTATAGAGTTAGCAACTTAGCACACGGTACACACCCAACACATACGCAGCACAAAGATGGCCTCAGATCTAGAAAACAAATATACAACAATTTTTCCGAACAAATGTTGACACTTGACAACTAGAATGATATCACATACATAAAAAATCTCATTAGGAATGAGCAAATTCCACGATTGTGTATAAAGCTAAGAAAGATGACAATAATTTTTTTGAAGTACACTAGTTTCCACAAATCTGTTTTGTTGTAATCATAGGCCTAACACTAAGTTTCATCTTTCTTACAGAAGTTAGCTGCTAATATCATCCTCGGAAGTATACCTGCAATTTACCATGATCGATATGAAGCATCAGCAATGTTCATACGATATTGATTTTTCTTTGGCACGATAAATCTTTAAATACAGACATGAAATATCTTACATTTCCACTACAACAAACTCTCAACGTTCAGTTCAACAAATGAGCAAGGATCAGGAATGTCAAAGTTCTTTAAGACCTGAAAAAGTGAAAATCAATCAAGCATGAAAAGAGGCCTCAAATGCAAATTATACACTGTTATCTTTAGAGTACGTGATGTATATACCTCAGGGTGCACAATACCAAAAGTTCCAATTCGCTTTCCTTTATAACAGAGGCTTGATTGTAGACCCGGCAGAAACTCAGGCTCCTTAAGTGGAATGACAAAAGGGTGATTGGGTCAGAGTCATTCATACCTATCTTAGATGCTTAGCTAAAAGGAACCCTATACTGTCAAAAGCTAGTAAGAGAAATATTCACCTCTGAAAGCTCGTAGTTGTACACCGGATTTTTACCATCAGGTACAAAAACAGCCCCAATTACTTGCATTACTCTGTCCACCAGCCCATGAATCAACTGCCAGAAACCATGTTTAAACAATAAATATCATTTCATCAACACCTAAAGGATTGCTAAGAGAACTTATTCATATGATTCATCTCAAATATCTTCTGGCAGAAGCCATTGTCAAAAGGAATTTGGATAGTAAAACAACTTGAGCAATGTGTTAAAGTTAGAGCTCTCCTGTATAGCAGTAGAGTAACTCTCATGTAATAGACATAGTACACTACAGCAAAAATAATGTTTATACTTGAGGCTATGTAGACTAGATTTTTGTAGTAGTACCTCAAACCCTGAGCTAGCCCCACAGTATAGTGCTGCTAGCTGGCGACGGTTTGATGCGCCAACATCTTTTTTCTCATCCAACAGTGTCACATCACCCACTTCAAAAACCTATACAGGTGAAATGCAATAAAGTCAATTGTTTGCGATGGGGCTATACAGAATAAAGTGTTTAATTTTTTAAAAAAAATACATTACGAAACTTAAACAAGTAGTATATGATCACAATTAAGGAGATTTAAGTACTTATTGTATCTTTCAAATACTTCACTACTAAAATGGGCAAACCCCCAGAATTATCAAACAAGTAGGCATCCTTTAAATAGATGAAAATATTTGTGAAACTGATATCCAAAAATAACCTTTATGGGCTTTGGGTGATCTTTGTTGTGACCAATGGTTTTCAATATGCCAGGCATCAGACTGCATCGAACAAGCTCAAAATCAGAAGAGCGGGGATTTCCAACAACCACAGCCTTTGATTTGTCATCTTTACGACGTAACAAGTCAAAATTCTCCTTAGATGAGCCCAATATGAAATTCAAGACCTCTGTATACCCATTCATTGCAATCTAAGACAAGTTTGAAGAGTTAGAAATTTAAAAAGTAAGCATTTGGAAAGTAGAGAGAAAATCTGCTCAATACCTCAGATCTGAGGGCATCACTCAGCTCATTTAAAACAAGAGGTTTCAAAGATTCAGGGGAAGTTGCAGGTTTGGTCCTTGGAATATTGTTATACCCATAAGCAATTGCAACATCCTAAACAGAAATAAAATACCTTGTCAACGAAACAAGAGGGTTTGGTGTACTATGAGAGGAAGATCATCGTGAATAATTCAACTTTTACCTCCATGACATCACAAGGGTGAAGAATGTCACTTCTGGTTGGAGGTACGAGTACAGACATATTGTCTTTTTTATTGCCTGATACGGACTGCACGGCCCCTAATTGCATCTTATTCAACAAATCAATGACCTACACAGTCATACTGGATGATGAGAAAAAACAAGCTGCAACATTCAAATTTAAATTTATTACATATTCAGGTCAGTACACTGACATACCTCGTTGGCCCCTAGAGACAATCCAATTTTACTATTGATGTATGATAGGGAAACATCCATGTTGTAAACTGATAGGTCAGGATACACATATGACTTTCCATCAGGGTATGTCACTTCAACAGGTTCAATTTGAAATTTTCTTTCACAATATGAAGAAAATGCTGTCACCTAAAAACAGTGAAAAAGTATGTCAATACCGAATAGTTAGAACCTAAACCTAGCAATTAAATGCACAACAAAATTTCAATTCAGCTTCTTACTATTGTGTTCAGAACAATCTTGGCCTTTGTCAAATCTGTAGCTGTACATTCTATAAAAACATTCTTCGTCTTTAAAGTTATTGCTGAATGAGCACCATTAATGATTGGGGGTAGTGACAAAACAGTTCTGCCAAGATACATATATATACATGTCAGTACTTATAGCCCAATACGTTCTATATTTGAAAAGGTGACTACACATGCACTCCTAGCAATAAAAATAATTAGAAATGACCGGAACAATCAAAGTACAAGAGGTACTTCATTGTACCTGTTGTTATCATATATAACAGGATACACCTTAGAATTCTCAATTATGTGCAAGAACTTCTTCAGCTTCAAATCTGACTGTAACAGGCAAAGGAAAAAAAAAAAAAGGAATCAAGTTACTATACTTATCAAATGTCTTTGCAAGCCCATTGAGAGGATAATAGTAAGCAAGTATGTAAAAAGGAACCATAAACTCACTCTGTAAAATTCCATGAGCTTATCAGCACTGAAACTCTTCTCCTGAAACAGAAATAAAAAAATAAAAATAAATCAGTTATATCACTAGATCAACTGTTAAAAGATATTCCTATTACTATCGCAAAACATATATTCACATAGTTGACAATAGAAAAAGACGCCTTAGCACCATATTTAAACACCCCTAAAGAGTAACTTGTCTTGAATTCTACATTCCTTGTCAAAGAAATTAACTAACTGGAAAATATTATCTCCTTCACTAACCAAAGAGAATAGAATTCAGGGTTACCTGTTTCAGTGGCACAAAATTTATGCTTGGAGGTGGCAAAGCCTGAAAACAGAAAGACACATGTAAGTCACCAAATGCCAGCAATGTTTATAGAGCTCTTGAGAAGTAAGGTGATCATTAACTACTATTATAACCCTTCAAATGTGACATTTTGCCAGTGCAATAAAAAAACATCACTTGCCCACAGAAAAACCAGTGTCAGAAATTCAGATCAATTCATTTCTCGATGAAATGAATTTCAAGTTTTCAACCTTACATTCTTAAAGCCGGGATCACTATAAGGTTAGAAGAAAACAAATCTATTTTGCAATGACATCTCCTAAATTCGTAACACATGTTCCAAAATACAATAAAAATACAAAATACCTATAATAGGAAATGAAGCAAGTATTACAAAGGCCCACCTCATATGAGAAAGGAGCTTGTAATGTATCCAAGTCATGAGTCCCAATGGCTACCAGGGTTCTTCGCCTACAAGTCAAATAGGATATTTAAGTATTTTATACAAGTACACTGAAAGGAAAACACACGAATGGCTTTTGAAAATTGCAACATCCTGAAGCTTTACAGTCAAGGAGGTATTACCGGCAGATATTCTGATGGAGTTTGTCTTGGAGGTCAATGAAGCTGTTATAGCTTGCTTCGGTGAAAGTCATTCCTCTTAAAACAGCACAAACAACAAAAGGCCGAATCAACAATGTCTGCAAGTGGCAGCAGAACAAATCCTTTCGATTAAAAAACAGAGCAGTCACAAAGACAGTCTATTTAATCTCGAATTATAGCTACCTCAGGTTTCACGTGCATTTTAATCATTGACTCCTTGCTAATGTCTGCCAACTTGTACTGAGGAACCTTATCTTTCCCTTCAAAAATACGAAGAGCTTGCGAAAGCCCTTCAAGACAAAGCAAATCGTATCTGCATAATAAATTTGACAATTAATAACTACTTCTCACTTCCACAAACTACGTTTTTATAAATTGCAACAATTTCTATACCTATTAGCCGGAATGTCGATTTTGTATATCACCTCTTCATCTTCATCAACACATTCTTCATCTTTCAAATGCTTTTCCTTTCGGATAATCGCTTTCTCAGTAGTCTAACAACACACATTTCCACAGTCACCACAGTTCTAACTAACACAAAACTCAAAACCAAAGCCAAAAAAATTTCAACACAGTGAAGTCGTCGTATGAGCACTTACGACGTCGTCGAGCTCGATTCCGAAGCGAAAGCATTCATCTTCGAATTCTCTCTCAGCTTTCTTACTCACTTCCTCGTTCTTCAGCTCCTCCTTCGCTGCTCAGATTCAGTTTTCACATCAGTAAAAAAAAAATTACATCAACCAGAATCGGAAAGATGAAACTTCGAGAAAAACGAAAACGAGTACTCACTGTAACTTTTCCCTAGAGCTTCGAACAGACGATCGCGTCCCACGCTGACCGTCGGCATGGTGGTGGACTCTGACGACTTCTCTCTCTCTCTCTCTCTGTTCTCCGATAACGCTAAAGCAAACAGAGCAAGAAAGACTCACAGAGGCCGCGTAGGGTTATTTTTCCTTATTGGGCCGTTTATTTAGTGGGTTTGAGTGTGTCCCTAAAGCCCATTAGAGGCCCAAAGTTGCTTAAACCCTTTGGAATAAAAAGGTTATAGTTGAAGGTTTTAGAGTGAGACTTTAGAAGAGTAAGCGAGAGAGAGAGAAACCCTAGTCTCCATTACAGAGAGAGAGAGAGAGATGGGGAGCGATAGCGAAGTGAAGGAGAAGAAGAAGACGACGGCTCTAGCTCCGATAGCGAAGCCGCTCGCCGGGAAGAAGCTCGGGAAGAAGACTCTGAAGCTTGTTCGGAAAGGTAATGTATACATACGAGTATAGTATACGTGTATTTGTACGCTCTTGTTGTTGAATAATATTCGGGGAGAAAATGTTGATCGGTTATTGGCTGTAGCTGCGGAACAAAAATGCTTGAAGAGAGGAGTTAAGGAGGTAGTCAAGAGCATAAGGCGAGGTCAAAAGGGGTCGGTATTCTGTTCAATCCTCAGTTATTTTGGTGTAGTCATTTTGGTATTCTATTTTATCAATGAGACAGTCATATGTACATTTGGTTACTAAGGAATTTGAGGTAGAGTTGCGTATATATGTACTGAGAAAGGAACCTAATTTCTCTAGTTTTTCAATAGATTTCGAAAGTTTATCATGTTTCAGCTTTCAAGATGCGAATGGGGTTGGTGTATAGATTATGCTGTGTGGATGAATTTGTTTTGACGATGTTGTGTACTTGTGTTTTATTGTGAGTGCAGAATATGTGTTATTGCTGGGAACATCTCCCCTATTGATGTGATCACTCACGTTCCAGTGTTGTGTGAAGAGGCTGAGATTCCGTATATATATGTTACCTCCAAAGAAGTAAGTTTTCGGTTTTGAATAGCTATAGAAGATAATAGGATTATATGTCTGCAAATGTGTTTCAGCATCTTAATATGTTTCTTTGTTGTACTTTAGGAACTTGCGAATGCAGGGGCAACCAAGAGGCCGACATGCTGTGTTCTGGTGCAAACGAAGCCTTCCAAGGGTGAATTAGCACAAGATGAACAAGATAAACTAAAGGCAGATTATGACCTGGTTGTAGGAGAAGTTTCTGAGCTTTATTCCACCACTCTTTTCTGAAAGGCTGGAAAAAGTAACTTGCGTACTCTGACCAATGTGTTTGTTTGTGTACCTATATTGAAGTAGAACATGAGCCAAGTTGGTCTTCATTATGAAATGTAGTTTTCTTTATGCAATGTGAGATCTTTACTTGGAACTTCTATCTTTTCTTCATGGAAAGCAGTTACATGCACTAGCACCATCAAATGGGCAGATAAAAGATAGATCTCATTTACTGGAAACTGGCACTTGTATACTTGTAAAGCATTCAAAATTACGGGTACAACAGTGGTAAGAAAACCTGTTTTACAAGTTACATAGGTACAGTATGGCCAAACCATGCTTAAAAAGATCTGTATTTCCCACTTTGACCACATAAGCATGCTACACCCTTATTTAAAAGGCCAAAATCGGAGCTCTTCTCACCAGCTATTTACATTTAGTTTATAGTATCGGATTGTATGCTTGGGTATGTGTCATCATTTTTGGGAAGTCAGAGTCCTAAAGAACAAGATACCTAAACCACCAATTGCCAAAGCAAGTATAACTGGAACGCCAATTGAGTCAACTTCATTCACTCGACTGATGCTATCTGCTCTTCCCATGCGAAGTCTCTCTGCTGAGTACTCCCGTAGAAGATTGCTCATAGTATCTATTTGATGCATGATCTGACGTTGGCTCCGTGTGATGGCTAGTATCTGTCAGACCGTAGAGAAAAGAACAGATCAACACCTTCGACGAATAGTTTCATATTGAGATATTACACTAAAGAAACAGGAGACATATTTGTGCAACGAAATGCAGTGTCTATGCAGAACATTGTCACTACAGTAAAATAATTTTTATCAGAAACTACCTCGTCCATCAGTGGGGACTCCTTGGCCAATTGTGAAGAAGATGCAGAATTGGGCAGCAGTGTTCCTGTCAATGCACCATTACTTAATCCAGTAACAAAAAGAGAAGTAGGTCCAGATCCATTGCACGCTTCGGCCTGCAAAGCCAAGTTTTGTTGGCTGGGTGAAGGTTTTCTGACAGAGAACTTAGAGTTCAGCTCTTCAACACGAGATGTAAACTCATCCATTCTCTCATTCAGAGTAGAGATCTGTTCCGAAAGTTGAGTGATAACTCCCTGAAATATTACAGGACAAAAGTTGGCCAAAAACAATCCCACTTTAAAGTGGATATTCTGCACACTATGAACAAGTGAAAGTGTGGCAGGAGAAGAGTTCACCGACCTGGTTTGAAAGTGTGGCAGGAGATTCAAGGGCTCTCCCATCAAACCTTCTATTGTTAACAGAAAGTCTTGTTAACTTGGAAAGAGTCTTTTCCCTTTGATTTGAGTAAGATTGTGATATACCGCTGCCAGTACAGAGGATTTGAAGATAAAACAACCAACAAGTACATAAAAAATTAAAATCAAGATCCAGTCAACAATAGTTTGATAATTAAGATGACCATCAAAACTCAGGTGGCCATCCTTTCTCTATCTAAGTTTGTTTCTTTTATTACCTCATTTTTCATTCCTGTCATTTTCACTTTAACTTCCTTTATATTCTGAGCAAATAGTTGATAATGAAAAGTGTACCGGTTGAGATGTTTGCTTCTTCTATCTGCAGAGGCTCGGGAAAGGGCTTCTTTAGGGCTTGAAGCAAAGTCATCATCTATGCTGAGCTTTGTCTTCAAATCATCTGGCAAGGCCTGTATATTTACCACATTAGAATCATATACGATCAGGAAAATGCTGAATGAGTTGGAACTTGGTAAAGTCATACCATAACATCATTTACAAGTTTCTCCAGCTGAATTTGTTCAATGTAAGTACGAGGAACATATGAACCGTCCAGGCCCAGCTGCTCAGCAATATATTTAACATATAAACGATCCTTTCCTTGCACCTTCATACCCAATTCAGTGAGTTGGTGGTAAGCTTTATCAGAAAATGAAAACATACTACAAATTCCAAAACAACAACATAAACTGAATGACACAGAAAGTAATGATACCTGAACATATTGGCGATTAAGCTGCTCCAGCCAATCAGTTTTCACACAGACCCTTTCATCACAGAAAATATGGCTACTTCTTTTCAGGATGGATGCGATTGTATACCCCAGGGCCATGAGACCTCCAAGAAGACGCACACTAACTTCAAAAGTTATTCTAGGTGATATTATGAAGGGACTGTCTGAAACCCACTCCTGAAATAGTGAAGTAAAACTAGTCAGAAATCCTGCTATAAGTATTGTATATCTATGTCTAATCTGGGACCATTCACATACCAGCGGAATCCTAAACACTAAATCCATAGTGATGATACTGACTATTTCCAGGAGAAAAGAAGCATAAAATAGACTATGAAGTGTGCGACATCTGTAATATTCAGGCAATTCCAGAAAATAGAACTTTTTAAAAATAAAGTCCAGAAGATAGAACTTATAGATTCATTTCTCAACCATTGATCAATGATTGAAAAGACATAAGGACGCATCATAAAATTAGATTGCGTACATATCTTCCTATATAAGTCTTTAGGTTTCAAATGTCTAACCTCAAACATGAGATTGTATTTGCCATCCCTGTTCCTCATCCTTAAATACGATTGGCATGCTTCGGGATCTTCACCTGGTGGTAAAAGATAGATGTCATATGTTTCTTCTGTGGTTTCGTTGTGCTCTTCAGACATAACAGCCTTGATTTCATCCACAGTCACTGCCCTGTTTGACTGCCAAAAGAATAAATGACCAATGAAGTAGCTAGCATGACATTACTGGAAAAATACAAAATGAGAAAGACTGAACATATGAAGTTTATGACTAACCTTCAATATATAAGTCGGATTCTGAAAACCAGTAAAGGGATTAAATTTATTGGTGATTTTTATATGTGCTGTCTGGAGATCTGGCTCAATAAAGGCCTTGTACATAGGATACACCTGTACCAGATTTATGGATGAGAACCACCAGAAGTCCTTTGCATGCTTAATTATTACATGTTCCAAGAGGAAAAGAAAAGGTTAAGAAACTGGCACAGGATAAAGAGGTTACCGTTTCAGAGATTTGATGAATAATTTCTTCAGGCTCTTGGCCAGCACGTTGAATGTCTCGTAAAACTCGTTTTACAAGGTCGAAGTGTACTCCTCCGGTTATAGATACACGAAGATCTAGCAAAGGCCTCAATTTGTAACTCAAGGCATATATCCCCTCAATTATTATAATACGAGAGCTAGGTACCTCGAGTGTCCTGCAAGAAGAGCATGATTAAACAATTAAATCATAAGGCAGTGAAGCTGCTACAATTTTACACAAGGTATAGAAAAGAAGGCCAGACATGCTGAGCCTACTCTATGAGTGTGTGATACTTGGTATTATAAGAATGTGAAATAGGTCATAATCACATTTATGAAGTGAGAAGAATGTTAAGTTAACATGGCAATGGATTTCCTACATCAAGAATAACTGAGTACCTGTAACCTATGCGAGAGCTAGACTTAAAGTCATATATTGGAACCTCAACAGACTTTCCCGCCTTTAAGCCATGTATATTTTCAAGCAGTGTGTCATAATCTGTCAGACGTGGATCTGTTGCAAAGCATTATAACACAGTGAGTGCTCTCATGTGTAAATCATTAATCACACTAATTGACGAGAAGAGAGATATAGGTGATGGAGTGAATACAATAGACGTACACTTTTAGCTTTAAGAAAAATATAATAGTCCATCGAAAGATAAACAACATAAGGGACAAAACTGGATAAAAAAAATATTGATAGCTGGAGAAATAAATAATTGATCCAATTGAGTGAGACTGCTTACCATCAAAATTGCCATCAATGATACGACTAGCATCATTGTAGTTATCCATTGTAATAACAGCAATACTGGGCATGAAGTTCAGCACTTTCTCCGTGAAAACAGTCTTGCCCGCTCCGGAGGGGCCTGCCACTCCAACTAGTATTAATCCGTCATTCTTTTGAGCCAGCAACTGGCACGCCCGGATTACTATAAAGAAACCTTTCTCAAATGATAGTACATCTGGAATGCGGACAATTTCATATCGATCAGCATCCTTCCTTTTAACAAGTTGAACCTGATCTCGCAACAGACCAGAACGTGGCCTTGGTGACTCAGCACCAGAATTTGCATCTTGAGCCATCCACACCTACGAATGTTTATTTTATAAGTTGTATACTGTATAAACAGAAAGATAAAAAAAACAACATTACTTACAGAAGAATCACACAGCAATAGAATCATCGAACTATAAATTGTAAATTAAATTCTCTAATGCTTAAGAGGTCCTAATCTAGCCTAACTATCAAGTAGGATGCCATAACCAAAGCAATTACTAAATTATAAACAGCATTCGAATACTCCTCTGGTAATGAAATGTAAATTATTTGAATACCCAGATACGAAATAATCAAAAAAAATCCTAATCATGAGCTAGATACGCATAAATTTCAAGAGCCCATTTCCTTACTAAGCCTGCAGATGCAGAATATGCTATCAAACATAGAGCAAAAGCAATACTTTGAACTGAAGTGTTGTATCACTACCAAGTAGAAGTCTATGCTTCAAATTAGGCATGCAATAACTACCTAAACAGCTTTGATGTTATAAGTTCCAATCCCCAAAAGTAATGAACTTTAAAGAGGAAACATTCATCATTCTGATCAAATTAAATGACTAAAAACGAAGATACCAGGTGGAACAATGATCTAGTTCACAGAAAAGACCAAACCTTTAGCAACGCAGACACAAATGTCTCGCAACTGTGTCTCTGGGAGTTTCTTGGAAGAAGTATGTGGTTATTTGCTAGTAGATTCTGGGGAACAGATTGAATGGATCAACTGCTGCTATGATCCTTGTCGTGTAGTGAAGTTGGCCCGAAAGGACTTTAAATAGGAGCCACACGTCACACATAGTGGTCCCTGGTTGGTCAAGTTTGAGACGTACGGGCGAGGAGTCCTAGTTCATCTTAAGTCGAAAATGTTCTTTGTTCGACTGAACCTGTAAAGCTTTTAACATCATCATCATGTGGGCATATCAACAATGACTTCTTGATCCAAGTTTTAGGGGTGAAAAGTTGTAGTCTAAAACAAAGTGTTAATCTAAAGATCGATATTAGATACGTTACATTTTTATGGAGTAGATGACACAAGGTCAATATCAAATAATTTTGTTTGATAATAATGAACTTGATGAAAGTTTTTTTTGGCTAGGGTGAACTAGATGAAAGTTGTGGTCTTTATTGATGAATTTGGGTACAAGTCTGTAAAATTTTCCAGAAATCTAGGCATAAATAATCAGAGATAGAAGATACCTGATTGGTTGATTTTCAATGTTCCTCGGCTGCAAGTCAATGTATTTGACTTGTACAATCTTTCGATCTCCAAGAGTCAAATACACAAGTCATAGTCTTCTGTAGTTTTCTGGAAATTTTGCTGTTTCCAAGTTTCCATGTGTCTGACTGTTTCTTGTGGGCTTGGGCTGTTTTTGGGTTTTTGAACATATGAAGTTTCAGACCAACAAAAAAGATAGAAACTTTAAGAACAAATTCTTGTTGGGTTTTATAGTACTACATGGTTTGGTTGGTCCACTTGTTGTACATGTTCAGATACGAGGTCAGCTCTGTAAAGCAATAAAGTTGGAACACTGAGTCTCACTCTCGCTTTTCTCTCTAAACCCAGTTGAGAGTTGAGTGAGTTGAGAGAGGGTTTGAGCAAAACGGGCTATGGATATGGAAGGAACGCCGAGTCAACATGGATACTATATGCCTGCAGAGTGGGAGCCCCATTCACAGTGTTGGATTGGATGGCCTGTAAGTCACTCCACTTCACTATTTCCTCTCTCTCTCTTTCACATCTCATCTGATCTGCTTGAGTTGTTGTTATCAAGTTTTACACACACACACACACACATATATATAGGGATTATAGGCTGATAGATCTTTTGTGTTTCTGTGTATTATGTTATTGCTAATGTCTGATGTGTACATGTAGTTTCAATACAGTTCTCTATTCATGTATAGTAAAGCAATCTGACTAGTTTGTACTGATATTCAGGTTTCTATTACCAAAAAGATATGAACTTTGTTCAATTGATTGGCTTTTGATTCATCGTACGATGTGTTTTAGTTTGTTTTAATCTTCAACCAACTGAATTTAATGTGCCATGAGAGGTTTAGTTTACTTTGTTAAGTGTCTAATTACAGTCTCATCTTCGTTACGAGTTATAGGAACGCCCAGATAACTGGAGGAACAATGCAGTGCCTGGTCAGTCAGTGTTTGCCAGGGTAGCAACTGCAATCTCCAAGTTTGAGCCTGTCACTGTCTGTGCTAGCCCTGCTCAGGTGGGGGAAACTCTCACTCGTAGATGCTAGTAATTTTCGGTTAAGTGCTAGAACGCAAGTTTAAAGTTTGAACTTGTTACACTCAGTGGGAGAATGCACGAAGTCAGCTACCGCAAAATATCAGGGTTATCGAGATGAGTCTGAATGATTCCTGGTTTCGTGATACTGGCCCAACAGTGAGCTTCTTCTTTGATTCGTATTTTGATAACGTTTCATTAGTGGGATATATACTTGAGATTTTACTGATGATCTAAGAAAAACTCTTCTTTCTTATTTTTGGTTAGTTTGTCATAGGAAGAAGTGAGTCATGTTTTTGTCACCCAGAGGGAAAGGTTGCTGGCATTGATTGGACTTTTAACAGCTGGGGAGGTACGCTTTATGGTTATGCAGAACTCATGCCTATATTGAAGTTGTTCAGTTTTTTATGCATACCATGATATGGTCAACCTGTCATGCAGCAGAACTGTATCGCTGCATCTTAGTTAGAGCTCTGAATTACGAATCATTTCACTTTCATGTTTTTCTTGTTTTTTATAGGCATTGAAGATGGTTGTTATCCAGACTGGAGTCATGATCTCCTTGTGGCTAGGAAGGTTACTGGAGCTAAATTGATCATGTTTTGATTTCATAGGATATGTACTTTGTGTTTTTGAGAACACTGCTTACATGTTTCCGACACTCAGATCCTGGCCATTGAGAAGGTCCCAAGGTTTCCTCATTCCATGATTCTCGAAGGTGGAAGCATCCATGTAGATGGGGAAGGTAACATTCCACACAGTTTGAAAGCTCACCCTCTCTGCAAGACTAGTTGCCATCTTACTAATTTAACCATAAGTTGCTCTCTTGCTTCAGGGACTTGCCTTACTACTGAGGAGTGCCTCTTAAATAAAAACAGGAACCCCCACATGACCAAGGAGCAAATAGAGGATCAACTCAAGGCATATCTAGGAATGACGAAGATTATTTGGTTGCCTCATGGATTATATGGTAAGGCCTAAGAAGTTTATGCAGATACTTTGTTACATCATATTGGTTTAGCTGTTTCACTTAGGCCACCTGTTTTTACTCGATCCTAATTTATTTATTTTTATGAAAATGCTTGGCAGGAGATGATGATACTAATGGCCACATCGACAATATGTGCTGTTTTGTGAAGCCTGGTGTGGTTTTGTTGTCTTGGACTGATGATGAGAAAGATCCTCAGTATGAACGAGCTGTAGAAGCCCTATCTGTCCTCTGCAGTACTACTGATGCCATGGGTAGAAAGTTGGAAGTAATTAAACTTCATGTACCAGGCCCACTATATATGACAGAGGAAGAGGCTGCTGGAATTTCTCAGGTAAACATAGCAGACCTGGCTTTTACATCTAGAAATTTTGAGTACCTAGCTAGAGGCCTTGAAACTCAGATCCACATAAGCCAGCTCCCCTTTTGTTTTATAATTGGACAACTATTGAACATCAAAATGTATAGTGTATTACCTTATTCCCTGTGGTCATTGCTCTTTCAGGACGATGCTAAATCAAGACTTGCAGGCACGAGACTTGCAGCTTCATATGTGAATTTCTACATTGCCGATGGAGCTATCATTGCACCACGATTTGGGGACCAGAAATGGGACAATGAGGCTGCTCATGTCCTATCTAAAGCCTTTCCACACCATGAAGTAAGCTGAACTTATTGTATCTTCATAATTGATACCAAGTTCAAATGTCCTGCAGTTTGAGGTTGTTTGACTATAAATCAATCACTAGTATGTTCTTTGCTTTTAACATGATATAAATTGTAAAATGGAATCAATCATGAATCAGAACGGTCACAATCTTCTCAACACTATTGTATACGAATTTGACCAATAAACATTGTTGATCAAAATTTTCCTCTTCTTCCATCTTTATTGATCGGCCATTTCTGTGACTTCTTATCGATGCTGAAATCGCCCAATTAATGTATTGTTGGCTCAGGTGGTGAGCATTGAAGATGCAAGGGAGATTGTTCTAGCAGGTGGAAATATACATTGCATCACTCAGCAACAACCACGCATTCCGTTCAGTATTGTCAACCAAGATGGCATTGCCATAGATTGCACAGCCAAGACATAAATCACATTGCTCGCTTTATCAGCTCCAATGGGCTCCGATTCACAGGGCACAACCAACCGTAGACAGAAACTATCCCATTATTGTAGGTCTCGTTGCCACATATTACAAGGTCATAAAAAGCTCCAGACCCATAGAGAGATTACTAAAACAGCTTGTAACTGTATTTCCATGTAGTCATCGTTGAGCAAAAAGAGCTTATCTGTATCTTTGATCTGATAACACTTTCATTTCAAGGGTAGCTTTGCGGTACGTCTGCAGTAAACTGGGTTGACGCTCAGCCCAGTCTCATTTGTGAAGGAAAAGGGATGCACGTGCTCGGCAGGGGGAGGGGTGTGGTATTTATTCTGGATATGGGCTGGGTTGACGCTCGACCCGATTCACACGATAATCTCCGGTAGCTTTGAGCTTAATGTACCAAATCTTACTGACAGAAGTTGCTATGGTGGTGGCCGAGGAGTGCCACAACAGCAGCAACTTGGTGGGGGTCCACCTGAGTACGGGCAGAGGAGGGATTGTTGACTGATCAGTCGTGCAGGCCATCTCTAGAACGTACAACAAATACTTTCAGCTTTGGGGAATTGGTGTAAGGACCTCATATCTGTCTTGTTATTTTGGAAATGGAAAATTTCATCAAATATTGTCAATTTTTGCTCATTTTAAGTTTTTTACACTTGAATTTTATAAAATATCATAACTATACTCTAACTTTTGATCCTGACTCAAAATATATACCCGCCATTTTAATCAAGTGGTCAATAAATTATGTAGTCAGTTGTGGTTAATTATCGTTATATTTAAATCTAACGGTATGTGATTAAAAACAGTTAGAAGACAATTAATTGTCGGATAAAGATCTAACAATAATTGATCATGACTGATCACGAAATTTATTGACTACCAGATAAGGACTGGCTGTTACTAACTCCTTTTATTCCAGTGTCACATGTCATATTCTCAGGGGTATAAGATTAAAGTTAGTAACGGTAGGTATGATTTTTTGGTTAATGTCAAAAGTCGGAGTATGGTTATAATATTTTATAAAATTAAGGTATAAAAACTTAGAATGAGGGAAAGTTGAGCTACTGTTCGTTGAATTTTCCCTTTGGAAATAAGGATCTATAGAGCAAATAGATCAGTCTACTAACTAGGACTATTAATAGTTAGCGGAAAGAGATAGCATTGGTGCTCAAATTATATGGTCTTGTTACGCTGTTGTGAAGATGATCATGTCTCGATGTTCCAAAATTTATGTGATAGTGAGACTGAATAGGTTTCATTGCAATTCAATAAAGAAACGCGACCCACGACATATACCATATATGTATTTGTTGAAGAAGAAAATAAATACGCAAGAGAGATCTAAAATTGTATTTTATTCATTGATAAATAACCTTAAATAGGCATCACAATCTGCTACAATCAATCAATGTTTTACAACGCCAAACGTGGACGTGACGCATAAAATTGATAGCCTCACATACGTAAGTGAAAAACGTGACGTAGAACGGGTAAGCTTTTAAATAAAATATATGTGCTAAAAATATAATAAAAATAAATATTCTAGTTTCAAAGTCTAAAAAATTTCAAACATAAAAAAACAAAGTCTCAAGCCTAAACATATATATTAGATCAATTTCATGCTTCACATTCATCATCTTCATTTAAGCTTGATACGGTACTCAGTTGCGGATTAATATATACAGTAATATCATTCATAGAATTATTTTTATTTGATTTAAATTTATAAGCCAAAATTTTTTATTTTTTTAAATCAATAAAACAATGTCGTTTTGACAAAAAAAAATACAAAAAACGGCAGATTTTAAAGCTTTTTAAGCCTTTTAACCTTTTTGCCCATAATGCATTAATCTAGCACGATTTTTCTTAAGCTTAGCCTTAACGCATAAAACGTGTAGCCTTTTAAAACATTGCAATCAACATCCCTATAATTTAAGAATCGAGAGAATATCTATTTCTATGCTAGCTACTTAGGACAATACACACATCTAAATAAGAAGACTAATATCTTAAACAGTATCCTGATTCGACTGGGAAGATAATCACAAACCTAATAAGGAAAGGAATACATATCACATTCTCACTTGAATTTTTGGGCTTGTCCTACTTGTATATATAAACGAGTTCTGGTCTAGTTGTGGCCTTGTCCTCACGCTTGAACCCTAGTCTCTTGATTACTTTTACTGCTTCATACCTTTCTCAGAGACTCGATAAGACGCCTCCTTTTCTCACTCTGTGAAGGAGAAAGAACGAGAGAAAAAACATGTCTCTGCACCTGTGTGGCGTTTGTTTGAAGGAAGACAATACACTGTACATTTGAGTGCCCGTACCTGAAGTGCATCCCAAATGCAAAAGACACAATTGTTGGCGAATGGTATGAAATACAGGGTAATGTTGGCCATAGGTTTGGTGTCCATTCTTCTCATGGCTGGAAAGGGCGCGCTGTCAGGAAGTTTTGTTTATTTTGTGTTGAACCTCACTGGACTGCGGAGTGCAAAAAAACCCCAAATCGAGTAGGCTCATTTCGATCAATGCTGGAGAATTACGAGGAAGAAAATGAACAACTATTAGAAATAGGAGATGAAGAAGAAGAAATATTGCAGACAGAAGAAGAAGAAGAAGAAGAAGAAGAAGAAGAAGAAGAAGAAGAAGAAGAAGAAGAAGAAGAAGAAGAAGAAGAAGAAGAAGAAGAAGAAGAAGAAGAAGAAGAAGAAGATGATGATGATGATGATGATGGAGGATGAGAAGAATGTCTAAGGCCTTAATGATCTTCCATCTGTCTTGTTTTAGTGGAATAATGATAGAGCAGATAGATTTCAGTCTACTAGTACTATAGTTGGCGTATTGGTGCTCGAGTTATGTGGTCTTGTTATTCTAGTAACTAATAAGTTAGTGATCGAAGTACATGCCCCAAATCCTTTTACTTTTGTGTCTCAAATGTATACGTCTTGTTTTTTCTTTTCTTGCTTAATATATAGTTGATAGTTGTGAAGATGAGGAAAAATGGTTTTCTCTATGATGCAATCCATACAAGATGCCGGCCCCCTTCAACATACAGTACGTATAATCACTAGGGTATTCGTGTTGCCCTTATTTGAATGATGATGTCCAAGCTAGAAACTAGTTAACGTGATGTCATGTCTTCATCACATTCTCACGAATTTTTGGGCCTGTCCTACGTACTTAAAATGGGTTCTGGTCTAGTTGTGGCCATAATTCTTGTTCTCGGGCTTGAACCCTAATCTCTTGATTAATTTTAGTTATTTTACTGCTTTACTAGGTGGATGCCCGTCCTTTGGGAGGTGTTACCACAAAATGTGATACTAGTCATTGCACACATGTTATGTTTGTGCATCATTTTTTGACATAAAATTTAAATTATTATAACTAGAGGATAGGCGCATTTGATGGATATGAGAAGAAGTCAGTTTTTTTTTTCAATAAATGTGTTTATATTGTTTGACTATATTGTCTTTTCTTTATTAAATTTCACTGCATCGAACTTATATATTGTAAGGGATAATTTATGGAATTATGAATGTTTGACCAAATAATTGTAAAAGACTTAACTTTTTAAATATATATATAGAGATTATTCCGGTGAGTATTCTCCCAATTATTGTGAAATTCATCTTAATTCCCTACATTTCTTTTTAAATATCTCATTTTTCCTTTTTAGTGGAGAGAATTAAGGGAAGATAGTTATTAAAAATATTGTTTATCCATTACGGAGGTAGTTGACACACCAAATTTTTTTCCCTCTTTTTTTTCTTAAATATTTGCAGAAGTGATGGTTTGTGAGAGAAAAAATAGGGGTGATAGTTATGAGAGCAGTTTCTGCTGTCCGATAATTAAAACGGTGCAAATATTTTTCTCTTTTTTTAAATATTTTGTTTTTACATTTTTATCCTTAACTGTTTATGATGTTTTTTTTATATTTAAAGGGTATAAATTTAAAGAAAAACAGTTTTTGTTCAAAACTTACCTTTCTTTAAATATAATACGAGTCGACAATGGCGAGAGACATTGACTCCCGAATAATAGACAATGTGGTTGGACTTCGTTGAACATATCAACGTCGGCATAGTTAAAACTTTTGCTATTTTTTTAATAGTTTCTATTCGTGTGTTTTTTGTTCTATTTTCATATGCACTGACACTGCATTTATTATCAGTGATTGATTATTTTTAACATAGTGTTGACTTAATATGCAGTAGGCTAATATTATTTTGCAAATTTTATCATCAATCATTGGTAGCTCTTCTCACATCTCAATTAGATCTGTGTTCGAATAATAGATATCTCAATTAAATCAGTATTCGAATAATAGAGATAGGCCTGAAAGTGCACGATAGTATCTGTCATGAGCAATGGACTTGGGCAATTAAGTGAAGACGATATAATTGCACACTTTTAAGTATGCCACCGATAAATCGCACGCGCGAGCGCGACGCCTTTCGCATGCAATGGATAATCATAAGTAGTAGTGCATAAGGCAGTTGGGGAGGTAGAACATTAAAATACGCCTCCTCTCTGATAGTATTTGGCAGCTGCAATGGGCATGGCAATGATATATTGACGATATAATTGCACACTCTTGAGTATTACACCGATAAATTGCAAGCGCGAGCGCGACGCCTTTCGCACGCGCATATGCATGAATACAGTAATCTTCATACTTAAAAGTTGTTTTCGTATGTATATCGTTAAATATAATTGTACACTTTTAAGTATGCCATCGTTAAATCGCACGCGCGAGCGCGACGTCTTTCGCACGCGCATAGAAGGCTAGTAAGAAACTGAAAGAACAGAGATTTATTTTTCATATTCGGTGACTCATGTGATGAAGTGTTTATGTTGCAGCGAGAAATGCCTGGTGAAGTTGATCCAGCTGTATTAGCTGCTTTGCCTAGGTACATGTAAGCTGGTCTTCTTTCACAGGTCCAGAAATACATATATCTTTTTTTATGATTGAAATAGTGTACTTCAGAGAACTGAATAAGGATTTTTTATACCAGAAATACACACAGCAGAATGATGCTAACGGTAAGCAGAAATACAACTAAGCAAGAATATGATGCAGTATCAAGGAGAGTCGATCATGAAGAGCTAGACAAAATGTAATGTATACATATTCAATGTGTTCTTTGACTATGTGATTGAACGAATCTAAAATTCAAATTTTCTAATTTAGGATAGCAGCATCAATTGCAGCAGAGACAGATGGTAGTGTAACTAATAATGCATCAACTTCAACTGCTTCTGTTCTAATTGAGGAGGATGTCAATACTGGTATGTTTTATAGAGGCCACTTTATTATTGTGGTTCTATAGTGGGATTCAGGGTCTAAGTATTAAATTTGATATGTATGTAAAGAATTGCATGTTCACTTCATACCAACTCATCAAGTTTCCATCATGTGAGCTTTATCAACACCAAAATTACTCTTCCTTGGGTCTCTGGAAATCAAAACTTACAATATAGTACTCTACTAACGGCATACAAAATCATAGAAGTATACTCCATAATCAAGAATCATACCCATATTCCAGAGCTCCAACCACCAAATCGAACACCGGCCAACCGTACTCCAAATTGCTGCAAACAGAGAACCTATAGATCAAACAGTAATAAACAAAATCTCTTCTCGGTTGTCAGAAGAAGAAGGGAACGCATACCAAATCGAAGAGCCCAAACGACGTGAGAGCTTTGGTGGACTACAGAGGGAGAGGGCCGGACTTGAACTCCGGGAGGCACGGCTTGCCGGACTCAGATTTGGACACCGAAGTGTTTGACGGAGCAAAACTCGGACCGGGCGATGACGGCGTGGATGGCATGGACAGCGAGGATGATCCAGGGGGAGAGGACAGCGGGTCGAAGGAAATATGGGGGTCGAAGGAAATGGGGATTGGGAAGATGAAACTGATCAGTTTTCTTTGGGCAATCGTTCAATTTTCTTTTTGTACGTGATTAGTTGCACCTAATATGCTTAACAAAGGACAAATTCAGGAATTACTAATGTTCTACTCTTTAAACTGCCCTAAGCACCTTTCCCTTACTTAATAGAGATATATATAGTTATTAGAAATAGTGTATATATATATATTTAAAGGGTATAAATGTAAAGAAAAACAGTTTTGGTTGACAACGTACCTTTATTTGAATATAGTATAGATAATGGTGGGCGCGGTTTTAGACAAAGTTTTATAATTTTGTTAGTTATTACCTTTTTAGAAATGAAAATAAATAAATTTTTCTATGTAAATTTTCTGGGTACCAAGTACTATGTTCTATAGCATAAAGAAGAAGAGGAAAGCTGAATATAATTTATTACGAAGTCAAAATATAATGAACACGTAAAAAAATATTGATCTCAAAAGTGAAATGCAAAAAAATTAAACAGAACCAAATTAAAATGAATCAAACAGAACATAAATGGATTCATAGATATGAGCACTTTTATAAAATACAGTACAATAATTATATGACTAAATGAGTACAATCACTTGAAACCTTTGAAGGAATCATACATAACCCATTAACTTCCAGTAAGTGTTCCGATGATGACTATACGAAAAGGAAGACCCTTGTGAAAAGTCGTACCTCATTCACAACCTGCAAAATATATATGTATATTAGTTACAATTGATCACTTGATTAAAAAAGAGGGACTAATTAAGCATATATAAGTTCAAGAATAAAATGATATAAGCCTAGCTTGTTACTTCATCTTTATATTATGTAATTAATTGGACTCACATTACTAATAGTTCCCCCTTTGGTGTTGTGGAGGAAAGCCACGAAGTTATCAACAGGGTATATATGTGACTACATCACAAACATGCACACTTGCTAATTGGTTCATAACATAAGTACATAAAAGATTCAAAAAGCTATTACAAAAAGCCCAATCAAAGAACCATATCAGTCCATACCAATTAAGTTACATATAGCTTGATATCATATACTCCTCACTACTCAACAAAAGCCCAAAAAGCCAGACAAAATCTCATAAAAAGGCACCTACCAAATACTCATTTACATTGTTTGACTTATTATTGACTATTTCATGTATAATAAGATGCATTAAAAATGTTCAAACCACAAATGATGGACAAAACAATGAATGAAGACAATACTTGACTTATTGTAATTAGCATAATATAGGTAAATAAATAAATCTATTATAGTGTGATTCTTTCGCTAATATGGTTATGCAATGAATGCTTGAACCGACACCAAGCACTTCATACATTTACAGCATACTAACTCCAGAGTTATCTAAATAACAATTAACCATTTTAGTTCTAATGAACTGACGGGATACGCCAATATTTGGAGTGACCCAGTAACGAAGCTTTCTCATGATGTTTTTAATTGCGACACAAAAGAGAAATCAAGAAAGGTGAAGTGGGTGAGAGTGTGAGAGATCTAAGAGTTTACCAATCAGATCGAGCACTCGATGTTGGTGACATCTGAGCTTTCACATACCAATTTGAAGACCAATATGCCTGAACTATCAGAAAATAGAAAATCTACTCAAATCAAAGAAAATACCTCCGGATGAAATACATATATACAAAAATACTTATATATTACTACTTTAATCAGCCAATGCGTAAAACCACGAAAATAAACATAAAATTAATTAAGATTTACCAAGCAAAATTCTCCCTATAAAAAAATATATCGTGAAAACTAGTTCTCTTAAAATAGAACGTACTAACTTTTAAAAGAAAAAATTCATTACATAACTACACAGATTAAATGTCAACAAAAAAAATTATTATCATTATGACATTTACTCAACTCCAATTCTTCTTTTAGCACACAAAATAAATCTATTAATAATTTTTATATACTCACTATCAAACAAAATAATAGAAGAAAGAAAAAAAAGAAAAAAAAATCTACAGGTTCATCTATAAAAGGTAAGGCTAAGTCTGTATGTATATATAAATGGAGACCATGTATGCATATGAAATGTTGATCATACCTGGTTCTTAATCATCATTAAGAACCTAGAGTTTCAATCCATAGAACTTTATAAAAACATTCAACTATTAAAGTCCTCAAAGAAACCACAAAAATATTTTAAGGGTCATACCTGATATGGGAGTCTTGCGATAGGACGAACTGAAATCTGAAAAATGTTGAGGATCAACGGAGATTGTAGCTGCAACAATGGATCCAATCGATCGAACGTTGGAATCCAAAGAAAGAGATATTGCATTAATCGATCTAATCACTAAGAGCTAGAGTATGAATTATCATAACACAGTTAAAATGGATATCAAAACAAAACATGACCATTATATAATCTGATCATGAAGACCTTACTACAACATTGAACTAACAGCTATCGAAAAATTCCACCACACAATCAATTTATAAAACACACAGAGCGAGAAAGAAAACATCTCATACACAAATACACAATTGTGATTAAAAAAAAATAATATTCCTCAATAATTATTGGACTACCTGTTCAAGCCGTGGGTGAAAAACGTCCATGTGAAGTCATCCATGTTGCCATAACCCAAACAGAAGTACTAAAATGCTACCCAATACAATGCAAGTCTTCTAATTTAGCTTATTAGTTGCGAACAAACAATAAGATTATCATCGTCGGCCTAATAATGGCTTATATTTATGATTGTTAAGTGTTAAGTCATGTTTGATTCTCATTAAATTTCAAAAATGTCGTCCAATCTGAAAGATTAACAAGAAGATCATCGAAAAAATATGTATGTCAAATACAAATGTAATACTTTGGAGCTCCATATACATAAGGTGTGACATTTATCTAGAAAAATAAAATGTAAAATGTATTACAGTGGACATTGAGACCAAAAATATAAGGCAGGAACTTTAAAACGTAACTAGAAAAATGGAGGCTTAAGAAGTGACCGACTGTCCCTGAAAATTGAAAAACACTTTCACTACCAAAAAAACGATCCATGTGTTTGGCTCAGATTTGAGAGATCCAACGCCAAAAAAAAAACGCTCTTTCATTTTGTAATAATAAAATCTTCAAAGCCACAATCACACTCACTTATGAGAGATTTGACATGAACTGATTTCAACCTATTACCATTTGGGCCTTTGGTGTTCATCTCAAACAAGATGGGGTGTTCGTTCTCTGGCCTGAACGCTCTGTACGACGCCGTTAATGGTGGAGGTGACGTTTGGATCAATGAGAATCGGTTCAAGATCGTGAGGCAGCTCGGCGAGGGTGGCTTTGCTTATGTCTTTTTGGTCAAGGAGGTCGTCGCTGATTCTGTCTCCGGCGGTGGTATCTCCAAGAAATTCAAGGACCCTTGTCATATTTCAGGTCTGTTATGCTTAAAGTTTGAAGCTTTCGTTGGTTAATTTGTGTGATTCTGGGATCTGGGTTGTTTTTATGTGAATGTAAAAGGGTATGGAGATTTGTGATCTGGGTGGTCTCTGGGAGTTTTTTAATGATTAAAGTTTGGTTTTTGGATTTAATTTGGGAGTTAGTGATGTGAAAGTGTTGGTTTTGATTCATTGAGCTGAGCTGAGCTGAATTGAGTTTCAAATGTCTTGTGATATGAATGCTTTGATCACTGTGATCTGGCTGCTCTGTGATTTAATGCTTGAATCAATTTTTGGTGATATGATGCTTAAAGTTTGGTTCTTGTACCGTAGGACTGGACTTTTGCTTTGGGAATTAGTGATATTTAGTACTTGCATGAATGTGGAATTGCTGGTTCAGCTAAGTTGAGTTCAGAATGTGATGTGACTTTTCGTGGTGTAAATTTCGAGGACAAATTTTTTATTAGAGGGGTAGATTGTAACGACTCAAACCTAGATTTGTTGGTTAATCATCGTTAGTCACGCTAATTAACGAGCTAAGCATCATAAGTCATGTTTATCGAATTCGTCGGGATTGAAAAATCGACTTTTTATAAATTGTGAATTTGGACTCGCTTTCTTCACATAAGTTGTTGAGGAAATTATTTCGAGCCTGTCGATACTTTGAGTGGGATTTTCGCAGGTTCGAGCAATTTTCTACGAATTTTAGAAGTTTTAAGTGGGAAGTTAGTAAATTAAAAATCTACTATTGGGTAAATGTTTTGGACCATTTGATCATTTTGAATGGTGCCAGCTGGTTTTCTGTGTTAGTGTGTCAATTGTGGTTATCTGAAAGTTTGATCAATGTGGAGGACTTTGCTATGCAGCTGAATGTTGTTTTTGTTTTATGAATCCATGGTTGGGCTATATGAGATGATTGTTATTTGGTAGGCTGGTTTGGTTAGTGTGCTATAAGTTATGGACTTGCTTTTATTATTGTGTCGCAGATGATGGAACGTATGCAATGAAGAAAGTTCTCATTCAGAATAGTGAACAGTTGGAGTTGGTGAAGGAAGAGATACGAGTTTCGTCACTTTTCACTCATCCAAATCTTCTCCCACTTCTTGATCATGCCATTATTTCTGTTAAGGTTGGAATCTTGAATTCTAAACTTGCTTGGGCCAGATAATGTATGGCTAATGCTGTAGTTCAAAATTGTCAATAAATTTATCACTCGGCTTCATGTTTGCATTGACTTTCTATTGAATCATAGAACTGGAAACATATTGCTAAGGAAACATAGGGAAAACTTTGGCAATCAGAAGTCATATCCTTACATTTATGTACGACTTTATATGAAGAATAGCATAATATTTTTAACTTTGATATATCTCCTAATCATGACTTCCCTATACTTCTCCGCTTTTAGTCAAAACCTGTATTTCTTCTAATTTTTGGTCAAAACCTGTATTTCTTCTATTTTCAAGAAGGTTATGGTTTCCGTTAATAGTCGATGCCATTGATTATCTATGCAGCCTACACAAGACCAATCTTGGAACCATGAAGCATATTTGTTGTTTCCAGTTCATCTTGATGGAACTTTACTGGATAATGCGAAGGTTATGAAAACTAAGAAGGAGTTCTTCTCAACCTCAGATGTTCTTCAAATATTCCGGCAGGTGAATGAGGATTTCATCCTATATGTCCCCTTTGTTTTGACTAAAGTCTTGGATTTTATCCATTTCGAAAAATCTAATCCATGTGAATTAGAAGTTCTCTATTCACTTGAGACTTGAAAGGGTATTTTCTTAAGTATGGTTAGCAATCTGTTGAGCTTTACGAGCCTTCAAGAATACCCTTCTGGGGTAATTTATGTACAATGCCCCTAGTTCTTCTTCCATGTCCCACGATGATTTATTTTGTAGCCTAAACTGTGTTAAAACCATCAAACACCTTTAACTTGAAAAATCAATGCCACAGCTTTGTGCAGGACTCAAGCACATGCATAATTTTGAACCACCATATGCCCATAATGATATCAAACCTGGTAATGTTCTGATCACACATAGAAAAGGACAACCACCTCTAGCCATATTAATGGATTTTGGAAGTGCTAGACCTGCCAGGAAACAGATTCGTGCTCGTTCAGAGGCACTGCAGTTGCAGGTATATCTATTCTGTCACCTCTATATCCTACTTTTTTATTTATTTCGCAGTCATTGCAAAATGATTCCCGCATGTTGAATACATACATTTAAGCAACATCTGTTATATGTATCATTCTATGACAGTTTTTGCACTGTTTAAATGTGCTCACTAAATGTATGGGGATTTATGAGGTCTGGACTCTTATGCTTAAGCAAATTAGTTAACCATTGGTTCTCTTCCTTATTTTGTAGGAATGGGCATCTGAGCATTGTTCTGCACCATTTCGGGCTCCTGAATTGTGGGATTGCCCAAGCCAGGCAGATATTGATGAGAGAACGGATATATGGTCCTTGGGATGCACTTTATATGCAATACTGTGAGTAGTGATCCTTACTCTAGATTGTGGTGCCTTCTGTTTTACTAGTGAGCTTTTATGGTGCATTAGTTAAGAAACAGTGTTATATTCAACATATATGCTTATCTACTATCTGGCATGCATGTGACATTGATGTTGTGTCCTCGTCTCAGAGGTTCACCTAAGGTTCATATTCGCATGCTACCAGATACGCAATCAGTATTTTTATGAGCGTAGCTCGTCATCGTCATATATATTACCTGGTAACACTTTTTCCCCAGTACTTATGCCTGCGCTTTTATAGGTACGGAGTATCCCCATTCGAATATGCACTTGGTGAATCTGGAGGAAGCCTACAATTGGCAATAGTCAATGTGCAGATAAAGTGGCCAGCTGGACCTAAACCTCCATACCCTGATGCTCTTCACCAGTTCATTACATGGATGCTTCAGCCCCAAGCTGCAGTTCGTCCACGAATTGACGACATCATAATACATGTGGACAAGTTGATTTCAAAGTTCTCACAATGAGATAATATAGAATGAAAAGAACTTGCTTTGCATATTTCAGCAAAGCTCCTAAAACACAGATTTCATGCACAACCTTTTTTTTGGTACTCAGACTCAATAGGGCAATTGAATTAATAGCATCTTTTCCATTATACAGTAATTATTGGATTAGGTTTGACAGTGAGCGTTTTGTTTATTGTTGATGCAGTTTTCTGTCTCGATTTTGTTGATGCAGTCTTCTGTCTCGACTATTTGATTCCGTGTTTGTAATTTGTAGATCTCCTAGTGTTCCCTTGTATTAGATTCTTTGAATAGTTACAATACAATAATTGTGAGAGCTTGTGAAGTTATCAATTATTTGCCTTAACAAAGTTATTGTAAACCCCCGAAATATTAAATTTCATAGCAGAAAAATCATCCTTTGCATTTCTACATTGCTATATAGACCCTTGAAAATGAAAAAGATTAAAAGTTGTAATACATGTTCAAACTTCAAAGCCGTAGAGTGTGTGCGTGTATGTTTTTTTTGGAAACCATCCTCCATTAAAGCAACCCAAGCAAAAAAACGCTGAGGGGAAGAAAACTCATACATATCAGAACACCACCAAACTTCCCCGCCAAACTCAAACACCGAGTTGGCACACGGAGAAGAGGGTAACAAAAAAAAGGTGTCATGCACCCAAACAGATATCTAAACATGAGGGGGAGGGAAATCCATCATTCCGAAGCACGCCGACAAGGGAAGGTGGTGGCGTTGCCGCCCATCGGTGAGGAACCACCCTACCATAACCTAGCAATGCCGCTGCATGTGCAGCTCCATTTGCGACTCTAGGAACCCAGCTCCAGCTAATCCTTCTAAAAGAAGAGGCCCTCCTCCTAATCTCTGACATGTTTGATTGTATTCTCCAGTGCACCTTCACACCTCTATTGATAAGAGGGTCCATGACTAGCTTTGCATCAGACTCCAAAATAACCTCTTCCAACCCAAACTCTTCAGCCAACTTCATACCCAGCTCCACTGCCATAGCTTCACCAGCAACCACAGAAGGACACCGAGTTTCCACGGTAGTACCTCCCACAAAAACTCCCGTATGATTCCTGATCACCACGCCAAGAGTTGCCGTGATATTCTCATTCCAGCCTGCATCACAGTTAATTTTGTACATATCCTGTGGCGGAGGTTTCCACACTTCAACACTGCTACTCTGGTTAGGAGTCTTCCCACTACAAGCAGTCACATTTAGGAACTCATCCATAGACAACTTGGCTCTACACACTGTATCAATAGGGGAAACCTTCCTCCCCTGATATATGAAAGCACATCTAGATTTCCATATCTCCCAACACAGATAGGAAACCATAGTGATGACCAGTTTTCTCTCTTCACTGCTCATAGTGTTCCTAATTAATCCCATAAACCAATCTACCCAATTTGTCACCTTCTCCCTATCAATGCGCAGACCAATAGGGGATCCAAACCACACATTCATCACCCAAGGACATAAGAGGAGAACATGCTCAGTAGATTCTTCCTCCATCTCACACACTCTGCAAATAGGAGAGACACCCATTTTCCTGCGAAAGAGGTTAAGAAAGCATGGAATGGACAAAGTAGCACATCTCCATATAACGTGCCTCACTTTCGGAACAACTTCACTCTTCCAAAGAGTTTTCCAGAAGAGCTCCTCCACAACTCTTGAGGAGTGACGAAAAAGAGGGCAGTTTCTCCCAGCTTTTGATGTTCTCCAATGGTAGCCAGATCTAACAGAGTACTCCCCACAAGACTCATGAGGCCAAACAGCTCTATCGACACCACTCCTACTCTTAATAGGAATTCTCCGAATACAAACCGCCGCCTCCTCATATATAAATTCCAGAATAGGATCTAAAGCCCACTGATTTCTCTCTTCATCAATCAGTGCATCTACTAAGAGACTGTCGTCTCTCCCAACTGAATTGGTAAGCCTGCCACTGGGAATATCCGGGATCCAGTCCCGCCACACCCTAATCTCCTTCCTGCAACCAACTTGCCACTGCATTCCATCACTAATCAAATCTCTAGCTTGCAGAATACTTGCCCAACTCCATGAAGTTCTGTGACCCTTGGTGGCACTTAAGAAGCTACAGTTTGGAAAGTATCTAGCCTTCATAATCTGCGCCCATAGAGTGTCAGGTTCAGTTAACAGTCTCCAGGCTTGCTTTGCTAGGAGAGCAATGTTGAAATCTTCCAAATCTCTGAAGCCCAGGCCTCCAATCTTTTTTGCCTTCCCCAAAAACTCCCAGCATCGCCAGTGGACTTTGTGTCCTTTTTATGATGAACCCCACCAAAAGTTCCCAATAATGGAGTTCAGGTCCTTGCAGAAAGAGGTAGGGAATTTAAAACACGTCATTGGGTATGAGGGGATCGCCAGTACAACTGATTTGATCAACACTTCACGTCCTGCGGCAGTTAGTGTACAATTCTTCCAACTATCAAGCTTTTTTAAGATTCTTTCCTTCACAAAGCCTAAAGCTACCTTCTTTGACCTACCCCAATTCGTCGGCAAGCCTAAGTACTTTCCAGGATTACTAGAAGAATCAATCCCCAGGAGAGAACTAACCAATCGCTGCATTTGCTCAGGAGTGTTTGGTGAGAAGACCACACTGGATTTTTGCCAATTAGCGGCATGTCCAGATGCTTGACAATATCTGTTGAGGATGTGTATGAACTTGCTACAAGTATCCAAGTTAGCTCTTAAGAAGTATAGAGCGTCATCCGCAAACAATAGGTGCGAAAAAATTGGACAGTTTTTTGGCAAGCTTTACTCCAACAATACTCCCTCGCACCGAGAGAACTTCACTAACAATCAAAAACAAGTAGGGGGATAGTGGATCCCCTTGCCTCAATCCTCGTTGTGGTTTGAAAAAAGATCCAGGGGATAGTGTATGTTGATTTCTTCAAAGACTTAAGATTAAGGAACGAGTAGATACTCGACCATTCCAAATAGTATGAGTAAAGAGAAGAAAATTGTAATTTACATTTCCACCAACAGTGTAATACAGGCTCGGTGACATTACACCCCAAGGAAACAGTATTCTCCATTGTTTATAATCTAGCAATAGTAACAAACTCTGGTCATTGTTTATTATGCTTGCCTAAGGTTGGCCATGAATAATGAATCTCTCTGCTCATCCTTCAGTTCAAGTAATTGTCAGAAGCCAAGATGGTTACAGATCTTTGAACAAATCTAACCTTCATGTGAACATGAGAATCTGGATAGGCAGATTCACTTGCCTGTATAAATGCTCAATCTGCAAGGAGAAAGGACTAAAAGCATTACAAAGTCACCTTCAAAAAGCTAAGAAACAACATGGTAGATATTGTTTATAGTCATAGGTGTCTCACATTTAAAACTATCTTTTTATTGTCAGTCATCATGTTCGTCATCTTCACCTTCAGAATCTGCGGTCACAAAGTTGCATGTTATATGATGTTTTCTTAAGTTCAAAAGTAAAGTGGAACACTAACGAAAACCAAAAAAAAAAAGTTAACTTGTTACCAGATCGAACATCGTCATCAAGTTTCCCTCTTGAGCGGATTTGCTTTATGAGCATCCAAACCATCAATTTCCACCAATAAATATGAAGAATGAGCAAGCAGATAAGAAGAGTATTAAACAAGTAATAGTATATAGATCCATCCACCATGTGTTTCTCCTTGTCCAAGTTCAAAAGTGATTCATAGCTGCCAAAAGCAAGATCAAGAAAAAAATTGAATTTTACTGTAGTATACATCATTAAGTAAACGAAAGCAGGGGAAAAGACGAAGATGAAAAAGATAAGACACAGGTCAAGTTGTTCTGTACAAGAATGTGAAGATACTTATGAGGAATATGTTACTAATTTGATAGTTGATGTTTGTATATTTCTCGTCAACAGTTCTGATATGCACGACATATTCATGATTAATCATGCAACTATACTGTGGCTGACATATCTATTATAGAGCAATCCAACAACTTTATCATCATATTCTCTCTACACATTTAAGCCAAAAACTGGGCACAGTTAACTCACCTGGTACTCCAAATTATCCAGAAAGGAAAGTAGATAAGGCGTAGAACTGTCCAAGAAAGAACAAAAGCAACAAAACAAACACTGGCAACCGGTTCATAGCCACTATATTTGGACAGTTTTGCAATTTCTAAGAACACATCGGATCCTTCATGGAGGGCTAAAATGATTGAACCAACTCGAGAAAACCTACAGTGAAAAGAAAAATATCAGAATATAGGATAAAGAGAGCATATTCTTCTTTAACCGAAATATAAAGAATCCTTAATCTGAGAATCATGACTCATGAGCATGCTTTAAAAATAAAAAATAATTGAGGATTTCATACTATACTTCCTAGGGCAGCCTGTCACTGAGAAACAAACAGAAACCCATTAAGACCAACCTAGCTGTGTAGGAGAACACAATCAATATTGTTGTTGCTATATGATGAGCCATTGACACCCAAAAGTCGGAACGCCTTGTTTCCCAAAACACCAAAGCAAAGCTGGAGTACATGTAGAACCCAGCGGAATACATGTAGAGTCCCTTCAGTTTTAATCTGACAATCAGGTTAAATGTCAAAATATGTGTAGCCGGACAAGATGCAAAATACAATTGCTTGTAGAATGAATAACTCATGAATCAGCATCAAAGTAAAATCTCTTCTAATGAACTTTCAAACTAAACGATGATTTGTATAGAGAGTAAGGAGACGAACTTAATTTTCTGGTCGGGCCAAACCTGATCGCCAGGCCCTACCCAAAAGTTTTTCGTATTTGAGAACCATGGCTCATCGTATGTAAAATAAAGGGCCAAAGCCTCTGCAGAAAAGAAGTAAAGGCATTTCCATGCCGACTCTTTAAACTTTCTGACTCTCTTCCGCTCATCATGCGTCTCAATTTTCTTCTGTTCCTTTCCAAACATAAGCCATCTTGCTAATCTCTGCAAAACAAAAATGCAACTTAGATTAACTACAACAACCCTTCAAAAAGTACATTCTGTAGATTAAAATCTTGATGGTGAGATCTAAACTCGTCAGAGTTGATGTTCATGTGAGCAGAAGGTACAGTATTTTACTCATCAAACAAACTAAGTTTCCATAGCTCACTTTCTCTCTCTAAACGAGTTCTAATTCATGAACTATTTGAACCACATTGAATTGTAGATTGCATGTGATTAATCTTTCTTTACAGTAACTATCTGCATTTTAAGACACACCAGCGAGCTCAGAATTGTAACAGTACAATCTAGCAAGTTTTCGCAACATCGAATGTTTATGAATGAAACAAACACCAAACAAACACGGAGCTATAGACCACACCTAGTAGTTAACAATGCACCACACACTTCGTTCTCCACATTTTTCAAATAAAACCCAATTCTCCTCTAACCATTCTCTACCAAGACTGCCAAACACAACGTCAAATTGAGCAAAAAGATTGAAACTTTATCAACTTCATAGTTAAAGTTCATGCAATGCCATCCATTATGTTCTAAACAACATAGAATATCACCAAAGTGACCAAACTAAAACAGAGCTGAAGACCACACCTAGTTGTTAAGTGTTAACAATGCACCAAACACTTTGTTCTCCACATAATTCAAACAAGAACCCAATTCTCATCTAACCATTCTCTACAATTACTACCAAACACCAAGTCAAAATAAGCATAAAAATTGCAACTTTATCACCATCATAGTTAGGGAAATAAGTCAAATAACATATGAAGCTCTACATGATCATTCTGAAAACAGAAAACTAGCTCAATGAATCAAAAAATATTCAAAACCCCAATATAAGTGATGCTATAAAGAGCTGAAAGAGCAGCTTTGAATTACCTCAAAGACGAAGACGTCAAGGAAGAGCCTGAGTGAAGGGAAGAAGAGAACAAACAGAGGAAGAACACAGAAGTCTCTGGGAACTGGGTAAGACTCCTCCTCCAAGTAGTTGACCCAATCACTCAGACCCGACTCCATCTGGAGGATCCGAACTGATTGATGACCCGATAATCTGGAGAAGAAAGGACGATCAGCAATGTGGCGTCTTTGTGGGGATATACGCCGAAAAAGGGCTTGTTTGACTTTTTGAGAGTGCAGAAAGCTTATGGTGGATAAAGTTTGACCTGATGTCTACGTTGTCAAATACCGGGTTTGGTATGACCCGGTATGTTTACCCCCCTTTTTTTGGGCTTTGGGGAGTGTTTAACTCGTCCAAGTCCAAGAGCAGTAGTCATGGTTTCGAGCAGAGTCACCATTTGGCCTATAGGTTCAAAAAAATTTGAGGACGGCCCGAGGTCCGAAAAGTTTAAGTCCGGTTCGGCCCAAAAAGGTCGGCCTTATAAGTATAGAGTCAGGTTCGGGCCGAAGCCTTAAAGTTTATGGGCCCAAAAAATCTTGGCCAGGCCTTAGGGTCAAGTCCGTCAACCTCATTAATTGTATATATTTTATATTATTTTATCCATATAAACCTCTAAACTCCCTAATTTACCTTGATATCATTCATTTATATACTAAATACTAGTTTTTTTAGGCTATATATTATTAAGTGTATCTAATTGTTGATATATGTGATAGTTGAACTCTATTAATTTTTAAGTTTTTTTTATTTAATACAAAAAAGTCCAGTCCAACCCGACCTTATGGGCTTAGCCCAGCCTAACTCAGCCCACCCCAAAAAGCTCAATAAAGCACGGGACCCAAAAAGCCAATGGACGACCCGTGGGGTTCAATTTTTTGAAAACCCCATTCTGCCCCGGTCCAGATTTTGAAGATGTGATGAAAAAACCCGGCCCAGCCTAAGCCTGACGGCCTTAGCCTTAAACGGCCCGACCCAACCCATCCCCGACCAGTACTTTGGACTATCAAATATTAGATTGATTATGTACATTACAACGGACTTAAAGTTTGAATTTTGTTCGCGGTCATAGGAGTTAAATTCAATATTTTGTTAACGTGCATCCTTGTTTAGAAAGCCACAATTCTCTAGTCTTTCTTTGTAATGGTTTGTATTTAGTGCATCGTAGTGTTTGACCTCTACATCGAAGACTAATATGTATCTTTGTTGACGAATTTGCATGGAAGCGGAATCATCTTTCATCAAAATGATGACAAAGGACAACAATGAAATCATAAGAAAAGAGAGAGATCACTTGCATAGTTGCATTATGCATGAAACAGAATCAAATCACATTTTATCTTCGAGTCTCTGCTATAATGCAAACACCACCCGTGTGTGTGTGTTCTTGACTTCATGACGACAATTAAGCTCCCACTCGGCGTACTCTCCATATGAAAACAAAGGCAATTTGAGCACTGTGCTCATAGTTACAGCTGGTAGTGTTGACTGGCTGTCATGTTTTGTCTTCTTTAGGGTTTAACATCAACTCATGTCGTCATGCCCATGCATATCATGTAGACCGATAATGACAATGCATCTTTCCTCCCAAGTCTTAAAGGTTTGCACGCTGCAAATTAAAGCACACTAATAAATAATAATACTATACTATCTCATGTCGAATGAAACAGAACAAAGATCTTACATCAAACGATTAATTTTTTTTTAAAATAGACTTACGCTTGTCACAAATTTTGATTAAAGAAATGATAAAATAAAACGAAAACATAAATTTTAAATTCTATAAAAAAAATATTCAAAATAATATTAGGAGATTCAACCAAGAGTAATAAGATAGAGTCAAGGAATGCAAAATCGATATTATCGGCGATATTTCGGTTTTTTGAACTTACCTGAAAAATCCGTGAATATATCTCCAAATTTTCCGAAATTTTCCGATATTTCCGATATATCCCCGATATTTCCGATATTTTTCGATATTTACCGAAATTTTTGAAATTTTCAGTAAACTTTTTTAATTTAACAAAATTAAAAGTTTGTCAAAATTTTGCAATGCGTTATCCTTCATATATCATGCCTTATGGTCTTCCAACAAGTGATAACTCATCGTTACAATCACAAACAAATGTCTCAAATGATGATAGCAATGAAGAAAGTCGAGCAATGCCTGGTTCATACTACGAGCTCCAAAATCTTCAAAGACCGCCCCCTGACCCATATGGTTGGCATGTAAGTCAATACGTGCAGAATTACATGGGAGATCAATCATTTAATGAGTACTCTTCACAATACACACATGATTCTGCACAGAGAGATGAGGAAAATAGTGTGAATTTCGAACCTCATAGGTCCTCTATGCGGTTTTGAAGTATTTATATATTTGATTTTATAATGTGTGATGTGTAACATATTGTACAAAAATGTGATGGTCTAGCCTCCCATTAAAGTTTAGCCATCAAAAAAATAAGAATAGAACTATTAAATTATATTTTAATAGTTATCAGCACTTAACACATACTAATTCATATAGTAATATAGCAAATTCATATGTTTTGATGTTTGATCAATATTTTCTTTTTACATAAGGTAGGTAATTGATCATATAACAACCTCCAAAAGTTTCATTACAAATTTCCATATATTTTTATTAGTTTCCGTCATTTCCGTCAGAATTTTCAGTGGATCGATATTTCGTCGATATTTCCGTCGATATATCCAAATTTTAGATTGTCGATATATTCTCGATACCCGATATTTTACTCCTTGGATAGAGTAAGGCATGAATTTTTAACACATTTGTAATGCCACTAGCTAGAACCAAATACATACGAGGCAAAACAAAAGGGGATTAGAGAATCAGATCTGGTGATTAGCTAGCTAGGTCGATCTATCAACCTAGCTCCCACCTCCAAGTTTGACAAAATAGTCTCGGTCAGTTTGGTTCCTATTCACGTGGGGAAGGGTAGACAAGAGGGAAGCAAATCAGAAGGTGATCACTCCTAAAAGACAGGCAACAAGAATAATGGAGGGCCTCCTCACCTTAAACTTGTCTCCTAATTCCACCATGCATTGTAGTGATTATACAATAACATAGAAAACGAAAGAGGCAAACAACCAAAAATCATGCTCAAAAGTATCCTGTTATGTTCTATACTCAATTGTATCGTCTAGCTAATACATTGGTGAAGACTAGTCGAACTCACTCGTGATCGGGGGAGACAATGTGTGCCCCAAACCCACCTGGGTTTAAACTCCTAACTTCCTTCTGTTCTTAGCTCTCACGGTCTCACCAATCAAGTTAGGACCCATCTCAAGGATGTGTCCCTTCTCTATTGCAAAAATTGAATCAGGCACCACCATTTGGCTTGAAATGATAAGGACGAATATTCCTCTTCTTATAGTTGGAAGAGACTCAAGAGTATGCATTAATACTTTTTTGGCTTACCAAAATATACTCGAAGGCTTTTGCACATGATCATAATGAGACCCAGTAAGCCAGCTCATGCCTTCATGCATTGGAATACTGAGCCCAGAAACATAAATGGTGATCGACCAGAAGCAGTGATAGTGAAAATATATGTCATTTCAAAAGTTATTACAGTTGCCTAGAGATCCAAGTAAACTCTCACCCATATATCCAAAACTGCTGCAACTGGGATTGAGCAGTAGTAATAAATAAGGCATGTGGCTAAGTTTACATGCACTTCTTACCAAGTTAACCAATGCTGTTCTGTTTCTGAATAATCTAATCTTGCTTTTTCTGATATATATATATGCTGAAGCAGAATTCAATATTAACGGCAACATTCACATGTAGACATTCCTCTCTATATTATATGAGCAATTAGCAAGCTGGTTGGCCTTAATTTGTGATAATATTACTCACTAATGAATAATTTAGCGGTTTACGTGTTTCTTTGAAGTTTCAATAGTCCGGAACACTGTAAAACACCACAGAAAATATGTATTCAGAGTTGTTCTTGCTGTCTTCTCCCAATAACCAAAAGGAAACAATCGTGCTTTGAGGAGGAGACAGACATGCATCATCAAATTGGTGGAGATAGAGACATCTGACTTGATAAGTTCCTCTCATTTAATCCTCTCATATAGAGCACCACCTAGTCTGATTGCAAACCGTAGCTCAACTCAAGTTGTTGCATGTGCAAATTTTGCTTCATTGGCTCACAGGTAAAAAGCCTGGTCATCTTTAAATGAAAATACAAGATGGGGTAGTTAAGGGTCTGATGGAAGTTTTACTGATGTAGAAGATAAGATCCAATTGTATACACATTATAAGACATGAGGGTGTTATACAAATATAGCATATATATTCCTTCTCTCTACCAAGCTAGCAAGCTTAGATCATTATAGTCTAGTCTGTCTCTTCATTTAAGGCTTGCTCTCTGTGCAGAAGAGATATAAAGATGAGTGTATCTTGTTCTCTTATATATGAACCCAATGAATGATGAGCTAGAACCACCTCATGTCCTTTCAAATTTAAGAAACCAAGCAGCTTTTACTTAACTGCTTGGCATACGTACATGAACTTCTTCTCTATCTAGTCTCCTTTCTCTCTGCAAATGGGATATGTAAATTTCACTTTCATTGACAGCTTCTTTTCTATCTGTCTTCTTCTTAAGTCAGAGAATTAATGGGTATTTAGATTTCCAGGGCGGTGTGGTCAGTGGTCTGGTGAGTGAGAGCTAGTTATGTCTATATATACATAGTTTCTAGCTTCTATCTAGTCATAACTAGATAAGAGTCTCTCTGGTTTGAACTTTGTTTCATTAGCTTTCAAGACTGAGATAGCTAGGTGTGTGTTCATTTGTTGCGCTTCGTTTCATTTCCTCAACCTACCTATGTATCTACGTCTTTCTGATTATTTTCATTATGTCACTTGATGATCTTGGCTGTTTTTTCTTCTTCGTCTTCTTCTTCAGATATGGAGCCTGCTTCCAAAATCTATGGAGTCCATTATTCAGATGAGGAATGTCAGAGCAGTGAATCAGGATGGACAATGTACCTTGGCTCTCGCGTAGATGGCGAAAACGATCATCAAAATCACAGTGATGCATATCAATATGATGGAAAAACACATGGCTATGATCACAAGGATGACAGTGATGATTCCATGGTTTCTGATGCTTCCTCTGGCCCAAGTACTCACCAGAAGGCAAGAGCAGCTCGTGTTGCCAAGCAAGAAGAGAAGGCCAAGACCAAGAAGCACAGTGCAGCATCTGCAACTGCAAAGACTAGAAAGGAGTATAATAAACCAGCCGAGAAGAAGGCCAAGGTCAAAAGCTCTAAAGCTAACTAAGTACTGCTGTACTGGTATGAGGAATGTTAAGGTTTGGAAAAAGTTAGGCAAACTAAATGTTGTTCAGCTAGTTATTTCAAAGTTGTTTTGATTTTGTAGCCACTAGTTAGCCAGTTGTGCAGAAAATTTGTATCTCAATGAAAACTGGGTTAAGCAGTTTATTTTGACTAGTGCATGTGGTTTAGTTGTCAAAGTCTTTTGCTTTAAGAGCAATTTATATAAATATTCTCTCCAGACTACTTGTCCATTAGCTAGTATGAATTGGAATGCTGATATAGTTCATCAGAGATAAAAGAGACTAGTGCTGCTGCTGCTGCTGCTGCTGCATTGTATATCTGATCTGCTTAAGATAAGACTGTATTGTCTGTGTAGCAAATAGCACCTTAAAAACAGTATGGTTGATCAAACTGATATCCAGCATAAAGACACAGTGGTGGGTTAGTGAAAACATCAGGCTGGCATTTAATATGTCCAGGCCACACAGACATCATAGTAGAGCAAAACATAGCATATGGCATGCTTATGCTTACTTACCATATATAACCTAGCATGTTACTCCCTCTAGAGTTAGTACATTAACCTCCATGTAGAGTCCCCCATAGGCAATTTTCTTCATCTCTTAAAAATGGAAAATGAAAAGACTTTGAAAAGAAGGTAACTAGCATAGTCATCTGGATTCTGACATGATGAACAGTACATTTGCTCTATGCTCTATAGTTTTACATACTTTCTTCAAAGTTTTCCGATGAAGCTTATAAAGGAAACCGGTTGCATGATTTACGGAGGTGAATTCAAACATACAAGACAAGGCAACAAAACAAAGTCTCGCTTCAGACTTATCTTAAGGAAACAAAAGTAGAATAACATTCAAAAGTTTAGATGTCACAAAAACATTGAGTAGCATAACCGAATTACAAACAGAAACCTGGATTCCACACTTAACCAAGCAGATTGAACCTTGTACTGTAATCTCTTTTCGGCACAACCAGGTGAACATCGTCTTGCTTAACGTTAGTCTGTGGCTTCGGATGGCTTAGTCCCAGTCTCTATCTTAGGCTCTGAAGCTGAAGCCTTGTTAGTTTTAGACGAGGAAGGGTCCTGGACTGTTTCCTCACCACCTGTCGGGAGACATTGTCTTTCCTGAACCTCATCATCATCATCATCATCACAGAAACGTCCATCTTTAACAAGGTCATAGTCCGGTCCTCTTGGAACAGTCTCTCTTTCTTCAAGGTTTCTCACCTCATAACCGCCATGAGCGCACCGATCTCTACTAAGATCATAGGACAAGCAACCGAAATTATCAGCTGGCTCATCTTCCCACCCAATGCAACCATTATCGATAAGATACTTGGTTGCTTTTTCCAATAACTCCTCCACTTCTGATGTCCTCTTGCTCATATCTGGGAAGATCGATACAGAAATATGATCATGCACTGTAAACATAACATAACACAAGACATTCTCATACTCCATATTTTTGCTGGTTCCCTATATGAATCATCCTTATTTCTTTTTAAGAATCACACTAATCGATAAATTATGAATGTAAGACCAAGCTATAGAAGACACTAAACATGTTACAAACAAGTTCATAAAGCATCTGAGCCCCATAATACGAATCTCCCACTTCTCAGTGTAAGTAGTCCTTAGCTTTTCCTAACCTAGCTTGCTTCTCATTTTGAATGTAACACCAAGAACCATAATTTTCAAACTTTCTGTTTTGGCTTCATATTTTCATTTGCTAAAGTTGAATGTACAAATGAGGTGAATGAGCATATCCGAAGACCAAATACGTTTCTGCAACTTAACCCATCTAAAAAACAACCACAAGTCCACAACAATCTCCAGTTTTACCAAAATTTCATCAGACTTGGATTTTAACGGTCACTTCAAACATAATCACACTAACTCAGCACAACTCAAGTCTCAGTAAAAATCCCCAAAAAGCTAAAGCCTTTACCCAATAAAATGCAAAGCCAATGCAGACCCAATTCATAACACAATATGTAAGCAAACAAACGACGATCTAAACACAAACTTCAACCAAAGCAAGAATCCTGGAAACAAAAACCTAAATCACAATTACCATTATAATTAAAAAACTAACCGCTCAATTACCTACTCAAAGACTAACTCGAAGAAGCTGATGAAAAGAAGGAAAAATGCTTTTTAGCCCCAGTACACGTGTCACCTTTTGGTTGGTTGATTTTGTAAAAGTTGACCCACGTTGACTGAGCTTATGAATAAGCTCAGCCTATTATCTCTGCCCAAACCAACCGCCGCTCGCCGCCGCCAAATGACGTTGGAATTCGCCGGCAGCAAGTGGTAAGAATTATCCGCCGCCAAATGACGTCGGAAATTCGCCCGCGGCAAGTGGTAAGAATTATCCGCTCTCTCTCTCGGGTCGCCTGCATCACCGCGCAAAAAGATATCGGTCGACAATATCTGCCTCGTCGTCGAAACCTCCTAACATCGAACTGCCAGAAAATTCAAACATCATTCAAAAATGGTGTGGAGTCAAACTAGTGAAGGGGGGAGGCAACGACGTGCTTTTCGGGAGTCCACTCCCTCCGTTCCCGTAAGCGATTATATGTAAAATGGAAAGAAAAAAAGTTAGACTTAACCCAATTTTTCTCTTGCTTAGCAGAGTTACTAACCTTCTATATCAGGTCTCCGGTCGTAGTGTTGAAGAAATTTCGACATGTGACCGGAAATGTGTCGAAGTAATGATGACATATTCATTATTTGGTACTTCCTAGTGTTAGCAAAACACACGATAAATGAAAATCAATTCTGAAGATTAAATTGAAGAACCTACTAATCTCATGGAAATCAGGTAAAAACATGCATGTGCATATCATATTTTTCACAGAGGATGACATCTTTGCCACCTGTCCTAGGTTATTCTATCCTTGTCATAACTGGTTGTAGGTTGACCTAAAACTTGTTTTTAAAACACCATATTATAGCTTACCTAGGTCGGTCTTCATTTGTCTTGAATCCCAAGAAGTTCTTCTCTGTTAGGAAGTCTTCTTTTGTAACCCTTGACTTTGCTTTCTTGGGTATTGTGAAAGGAAACCAGCTGGGCTCTCTTGATACATACATCAACGTATCAGCTGGTCACATGAAATCTTAGAAAAGGGTTTTCCTTTACTGATTGTCATCCTCCTTTTAGAGTAAATAGGAAAAATCATTTTTGGCCTATTTTGAATTTTTGACATATCTAAAGAAAACTTGATCTGTCCTTTTTGTTTGGCCTGAGTATTCATCTGTCACATCTCACTACTTGCCAATTGATAAACGTCCAAAAACTGTCTTGGTTCAGTATCCATATGACTTATCACTTTGCTGAACTCATCAGCCAATATATAAGGACAACAGGGTAGGCGTTGCTCCTTGGTTGAGTTAGAGAGTATTTGAGCATTTTTCTAAAAAGAGTTTAGAGCTATCTTGCTTTGTCTATTTTGGTTTTTCTCTAAGCATTCCCTTCTATTGTATGTAAGTCTTAGAGTGCAGCTCAAACAAGTTTTATCATTCTTACTCATGTGCATATTGCACACCTTTGAGATTAGTATGGTAGTGTAGCAACCCAAGAAGTGTTTCTTAAGAACCAGCTTTATGATAGTTGTGTTTTGGATATAAACCTTCTGATATCTTCATTGGTAGGAACGTAGAAAGAAGACCGAGTGGATTTCAAGCTAGTATGGCAGACTAGTTGGGATAATATCGTGTCTTGCGATCCCTAGAGAGATTTTCATGTGTAAGCACTTAGAAACAAGAGAGGGAGTACAATTCCCAAAATAGTCTGAGAGACTAGAAAGGGTAGCCGCGTTGAGTGCTATTAGCAGAGTTGTAATCTTGTGAGAAGTGTCTTTACATGTTTTCTTAAGGATCGATTGTAAGAAGCATTTCATGAATAATCAGTTTACAAATAGCTGAGTTCCAGAGATGAAGCTTCTGATAACCTTTCATTTGTAAACACTTAGAGACAAGAGAGAGTGTAGCTTTATTAGGACAAGTAGAGAGACTAGTTAGGATAATATACGGGTTATGTATCCCAAGAGTACAGAGTCTTGTAAGAAGTGGTTTTCACATAGGGGAAAAGTTTGTTCCTCAAGAGTTAGAGGCATGCAGTTTTTCTCCCTGGTTGCCGGGTTTATGCATTAAGAAAAATATCCTTGTGTTATTCTTGACTTCTCTCTTTTGGTTTGTCATTACTCATATATTTGTTAATCGGGATAGTTCACTACTTAGCTATCCCCGAGAACAAAGCGAAAAAGTTGATAAGGGCCAATTCACTCCCCTTCTAGGACCTTTAAGTGGTATTAGAGAGGCCACTAGCTCTTGCTGGTGAGATCCTCTGAGGGATTAGAATGGACCCTGATAGAGGCATTACTTTCATTAATGTCCATCCTTTCTTTGATGGGACTGATTATTCGCAGTGAAAGATTATGATGACCGCTTTCCTTGGTTCCCAAGATGATGGGTTACTGTAGACTATGGTCGATGATGGTTGGAAATATCTGGAGAAACAGATGGCAGAGGGGTCTGCTATCCGTGTTCAGAAACCTAAGTCTGAATGGGATAAAACTGATAAAAGTTTGGCCAAAGCTAACATTAAGGCTTTAAGTTGTCATTTCAATGCCTTATCAGGGTTTCTGTGTTAAATAAAAATATCCTCATGTTATTCTTTACTTATCACTTTTGATTTTTCATTACTCGTATATTTGTTAATCAGGATAGTTCACTACTTAGCTATCCCCGAGAACAAAGCGAAAAAGTTGACAAGGGCCTATTCACTCCTTCTCTAAGACCTTTAAGTGGTATCAAAAAGGCCACTAGCTCTTGCTGGTGAGATCCTCTGAGGGCTTATAATGGACCGTGATAGAGGCCCTACTTTCATTAATGTCCATCCTTTCTTTGATAGGACTGATTATTCGCAGTGGAAGATTATGATGACCGTTTTCCTTGGTTCCCAAGATGATGGGTTACTGTGGACTATGGTCGATGATGGTTGGAAACATCCGGAGAAACAGATGGCAGAGGGGTTTGCTATCCTTAATTAGCAACCTAAGTCTGAATGGGATAAAATTGATAAAAGTTTGGCCAGAGCTAACATTAAGGCTTTAAGTTGTCATTTCAATGATTTATCTTACAGGGAGCGCCAAAGGATTATCCACTGCCCCACTGCAAAGGAAGCTTGGGATGTGCTAACCACTACTCATGAAGATAATACTCGCGTTAAACAACAAAAACTACAGCGTCTTATTTTTGAGTTTGAAGGATTGTCCATGGGTGATAATGAGTCAACTGATGATTTTTATGGACGTGTTCTTAGCATTACAAATTAATGTCATAGTCTAGGAGAACCTATTGATGCTAAGAAAATTGTTAGAAGGTTTCTTTGTGCTTTACCTCATTCATTTGATTCAAAAATGAATGTCATCGAGGAAGCTCATGATCTAGATACTTATTCTCTAGAAGAGTTAGTTGGCAATTTGAAAACTTATGAGTCTATCAAGAGAAAACCTAGGCAGAAAAATTCAATTGCTTTGAGTTCTAGATTTTGTAGAAGTAATGAGTTTTCAAATAATGGGAATCGCAAGTCAAAATCTTTTCACAATGATGATAGGTGTCTTTAGTGCAATGGTGTGAGACATAGAGATGTTGATTGTACAAATAAGATAAATAAGTCCCACAGAGTACTCATGGATACCTGGAGTGAGAGCGATCCCGAACAATTTTCAGATCATGAAGAAGAAACTGTTGTTTTTGTTTGTTCTATTGCATTAGATGAGTCTTTTGAAGACGATGATTCTAATGATGAGGGTCAAGATATGTACACTGAATTATGTGTTGCATCTAAGTCTATGCTCACTAAAATTGAAGTTCTAACTAATGAACTCTCAAAAAGCGAGAAGGCAAATTCAGGGATACAAGAGAAGTATCTAGTTATTCCAGAAAGCTAAGTGAAAATCAGATCAAACTTGTCTTGAAGATCAAGTGAAATCCCTAAAGGGAAAGCTTGACCATAAAACGAATCTGGTAGCCACTTTGACCTCTGAGAAACTTGCCATAGAAAAGTCTCTTAGAGAATCCTAACAACAGTTTGCTAAATTCTCCATAAGTTCATAAAAGTTGTCAAAAATGTGTGGGATGGATAAGGTAGATGGTAACAAGAATGAGTTAGGTTTTGAGAAGAGTGAGGCTTCTAAACCTAGTGATAAAATTGTGTTTGTCAAGAGTAAAGAATCCATTTTAGGAGAGCCTCCAAAGCTGCCGAAAAAGTTGAAAGCTGAAACCCCTAAGTTCTTAAAACCTTTTAAATGGTACCTTCCCACTTGCCATCATTGTGAAATTGTTGGTCATATCCGACCTCTTTGCAACAAACTTAGAAGGCGTCAATCTCACTCTAGGAATCCTTAAAGCAATGATCTTCTCATGTCGTTTCAGCCCTCCTTAGAAAATCTCTAAAGGAAGTGTCTAGGATTGCTCAGTCTCTTTCTATCCCAAACAGAGTGAGTTGAAATGGAAACCAACTTGGAAAAAGAGGTTAAACCCTAGGTCTCAGATTACCACTCTCCAATCCTCTCCTAAGGTTCATGAGGTTACTAATGAAATGAATCGATAAAATGATGTGGTGTGTTTCTTTTCTAGGATTAGAACATATTCTAAGAATGAGCGTAGAATTGTTGCTATGTGCAATGTTGCATTAACCGCTTTGTCGGCAAGACGTTCAGATTCTTGGTATGTTGATTGTGGGTGTTCTAAACACATGATTGGGGATAAGAAATGGTTTACATCCATGAATGATAATCACCCTATTAGTGATGTTGTGTTCAGTGATGGTGTTAAGGCTAAGATTATTGGATGCGGGATGGTAAACACCTCTGGTCTCCCGAGCTTAAGGAATGTTCTCTTGATTAAGGAGTTAGAAGTTAACCTTTTGAGTGTGAGTCAAATTGTTGACGAATATGAAACTTTTACTTTTGATCGAGCAAAATGTTTGGTGCTTGATGGTAAAGGTAAGAGTATCATGAAAGGAGAGATGACCAAGAATCATTGTTATTGTGTTCATGCAAATGATAAATTTTGACTACAAGTGTGCCTTTGGTCCCTTATGAGTGAGAGTCCTCTTGAACTCTGGCACAGACGAATGTGCCACTTGAATCACCAAGATATGGTGAAATTGCCTTCAAAAGAAGGAGCTCGAGGTCCGTCTAAACTTTCCTGAAAGGCAGCAGGTATATGTCAGGATTGCTAGATGGGTAAGGTATCCCGCATCTCTTATCAAGCACTAAATGTTAAACCTGCTCTGAATGTGCTTGAATTACTTTATCTTGATTCAGAAGGTCATGTAGAAACGGTAAACGTGGTTATCAATGATTCCCTTGTGTGCTCTCACAACCACTCTTCTAGATCTATACAGGATGATTTATGCACAGAGGCTGAACCTTCTTCTCTAACTATAGACACTCCCATTGATGAGCAGAATCTTATCCCAGATGATGTATCTTCAGATGTAGAATCCGACACAGAAGGTGCTGGGATAGATCATATGCTTGCTATCCAGAAACTACATCACACGGGAAAGAGAAAGGATATACAGTGTCTTTGTTATCATGCTTGTTCAATTTCCCAGTCAAATCAAACACATGATGGGAGACTATGCTTCAATCCCCGCTACATGTGTTCCCAACACAAGTCATGCTTTGCAAAGAACGGAACCTCGCCATCTTGCGGCTTTACGTATTGGTGATTGAACTCTAATCTTCTTTGTATTATATATATACATATTTGATTTGTATCAAAGTTCATGTCATATGTTATTGTTGCGTAATTAAAATGGTTTCATGCATTCTCAAATTATGCATCTCATATTAATGTAGGACTCATGCATGTCTTATTGTTATGTTTCTTCCACGACATCTGTGTTATGCTAAGGATAAGTTTAATGCTATTGATGAATATGATCTTAGAATATAAGTCTACAAGAGTATATGATCTAGTATTCAATACCTTTTGGGATTGCAAACATGTTTCTATCCTAGATTCAATTTACTTTGTTGACTTTTATGTCTTATCATCTTCTACCCTATGTTGGAAGAAAGGTTGTTCGTTTAATGAGCTGAGCAATGCATGAATTTAATGTATAGACAAAACAAAAACAAAATGGTTTTTATTTCTTTTATTTGTTCCTTCATGCATGTGTGGATCTTTTAGGTATTGCATATAGCACACAATGATGTTGAGTTGATTGTTGTGACAATATTTTGATAGCTAATTATGTGTTTGAAGCCTTGTGCTCTCATTGTTGTATCATTGATAAGAATCATTACACTTATTAATTAATATGATAAAATATTATGTGAATCTTTATTCTTCGTACCGCGCCATGCTTCATGACATTTTCTGCTTCGAAGTGATAGGGCAGCATACTCAATACATGATTGATGAATGTCGATGATTGAAAAGATTCGAGTACAAGCTGAACCAAATGATGGATGTGGGATGGAAAGCTATGTTGCAATCCTGAAATGGAACTTTGGATGAACAAACAAATCTTTTTGAAATCTTCTTGGAATTGTTCATAACAAAGTGGTTCATGCAGCTTTAGGCTTAGTCATTTTGGGTTGCAGTCAAACTTGAGGTCTCTCTCGTATTGGACCAGTGGGATTGATAGTACTTTTGTAATTCTGAAGTGTGAATGCGTTGGTTGTTGGGAGCTTTTTTTGGACCCTTTTTTCGTTAGGTTTAATCACAATTGATGTTTAGCTCCGTCTTTTCAAGACACTTCTTCCGTTGTCTCGAAGGATAAGATGGTACTCAACCATCACATAATGTGTATGAGGGTTTTCAAAGCATATCAATCATCTCAACATGCTATGCCTGTCACCAAAGGATGCCACCTCGTCTAAAGGCAAATCAAATGTTGCTGGATGGGATACCAAGCACAAGATCCATCCCAGAAGGAGAACAACAAAGTGTTGTTATGATACTAGTTGTGTTCTCTATCCCGAAGTGAGTGGAAAGCAAAAAAGGTTGTAAACAATATTCTTCTCACTGGTTATCATCAATGAAATATTGTCATTATATCTTGTATTGGATGTTTGATTGATTGTTGTAAGCAATATTCTTCTCACTGCTTATCATCAATGAAATATTGTCATTATATCTTGTCTTGGATGTTTGATTGATTGTTGTAAGCAATATTCTTCTCACTGCTTATCATCAATGAAATATTGTCATTATATCTTGTCTTGGATGTTTGACTGATTGTTTTCATGCAGGTTTAAGTGAATCAATTTTCTAAATATGTTGTGAACTTTCATATAGCAAATATGCCATTTTCAAGATCGATTTGTTGTGCATGTTTGTGGTTCATTCTAAAATACTTTAATCTGAACATATTCTTGGAAAAAGGCTGGGGGTTGGTACTTGTTCATCAATCTTAATTCTATACCATGTGAGGATATAGTTGAAATTAGTATTGTGCAAACTCTTTACAGTGGCATGATAGAAAGTTTGTGTCGTATTACTTATGATTTTCCTTACGATTGGTTTATGTCCCCTTTTCATTTGGTCTGCATCATTAGATTTATTTACAAATCCAAGGATGGGTGTGGTGTACACCTCTGGCTCTAATAATTAGATTGCAGGCAATGTTGGTGATTACTTGGGATATTCAATGGGATTGCAGTTTATGGTGAGAAGTTTGTAGGATACATGATCGCAAATGGGTTTACAACCCAAAGCTAAAGGATAATGATTGAATCATTAAGTTTCGAAGTTGAGAATCAATAAAGAATAAAGAGTTTGCCTTGATTCTATGAGATAGATGAGATCTCTGCATATCAGTTGAGGCAAGATCATTCAAATCTGGGATCTGACTCTCTCTTGCCATCCTAACCGACTTGTGGTTCAGAATCACATATTCTCTCATCTGGGCATGGTGACGCTTCTCTTGGAAAATGCAAAGCTACTACGGATCGTACTGTGGCCTCCACAAAATTTGTGCAAGTCATCTTTATCTACTACCTTGAGGTTGGTATTTTGCTAAGAGGATCGAAATGGACTATGCTATCCTTAGACAACTCATTGGGATCGCAACATCATTGGGCAGTCATGCTTGAATGCAATACTTGCAAGTGAAGCATATGCTTCGTGATCACTGCTTGACACCGTGCCAGGTAAGTTTTCTCTATTTAGTGACTGTAAGTGCCCAAAAAAAAAATATCTCAAACAATCTTGTTCTTCACCCTACAAGCCACTTTGAGATATCACATCATTAGGAATCTTGTTGAAAATAAAATGTTTGTAATGTCGTTTATTCCTATTGAAGATCACTAGGCTGTTTTACATGTTCACAAAATCAAATTGACAACTTACATGTCGAAAGCCTTAAAAAGGCCATTAGTGTGTGCACCATTACTTGAGTTCTTCCCCTATGAATTCTTAGTTTCAGTAGAACTATACATTTGTGTCTATTATTCTACAAAAAAACAAAAAAAATATGTGTTAGTATCCTCTTTTCGTGTTTAGGATTTGAGACTCATCTAGTATCCCTGGATATGTTTTTGAACTTGACTTAAGTATTGTCTCTATATTTCATCCTTCTTGGTCTGATTTGATGCATTTCTCGCCTGCATGTATGCATCTATGCCTCAAGGTCTTTGTTGTATGTGGTCTTAATCACTCTTGAAACTATATAGACTTAATTGTCACAAAGGTGAACCTTGTGGGTTGCACGAAGTTGAGCTAGAAAAATGAGATGAGATGAGTTGTTAAGGAAAGACTGTGTTCTGGTAGAAGCTCTAATCTGTAAATTAATTGTCACCAAGATTGTGAATATGTTAAATATTTTACGAGCTAGTCTTTCGCTGGGTGCACCTTTATGGAACCAGTGAGGATCCCTGAGATGCATTCTATCTTTTGATGGGTTTGAACTAGTTATCCACCGAGTGTCCTTGTTACATATATTACCTCTTCGAGCATTTTCTCAGGGCGTAATGATAACTATTTCGCTACATGGACCTATGAGGACAACTTCTCAGATGAGTTCTTGGCTAAATTAAAGTGGCAAAATGCCTTGAACTAAAATGGTTAATGCTCAAAGGGCCAATTGTGACAAAGTCACTTAAAATGGTTACTCTCTAGTGATACAAGGGTGGTTGTGACAAAGTCACGTGGATACTATCTCTCATCTCATTTGATGCTCCATCTTTGCCCCATGGGTCAAGCCTTTGCGCACACACACACATCTTGATGTTCCAAAATCTGATTATTAGGACCATGATAATGATGTTCTCTTTGCAGTCATGCATTCATGTGTCAAATTTGAGCCACCAAGACATGCGAAAGTTTGATGTCACACTTTGTGAGTCTATACTTAAACTATCCCGAAATTGGGTTTTGACAATATCTATCCATCATAGACTCTGTTTAGTCATATTTTTTATGTTTGTGTGTTTTAATATGTTATTTTTCTTCTCTTTCTTTCTTTCCTTTATGCACATTCTAAGGGGGAGTCTTCAAAGTCTTGGTATACACATCGAGACATTTTTAATTTCTTGATAAAGGTTGTCAACAACTTTGCAATATGTTACTTTTTGTTAAAGGTTATTTATGACTTGTGTGTTCTTCCAATATCTTTTTCTCTACTATGGATCAGTTTCTGATACATCAAACATGCTCAATTTCCTGCATTGTTGCATAATTTTTTTAGTTTCATCTTATAATATTATGTGGAGATTGTTTATTGTTTCCATGTGTTCGATGCAAAAATATCTCTAGCAGAGAGATCCTTCCGCGAAGCAGTCTCTTTTATTGGTTTCGGATAGTTTGACCGTAGATATCGGTTTATCCTGTATGTGCTTCGTATGCTGGGTGCCACCGTTCTTCAACGGAATATAGAATGTAAAGCCGCCTGACTTCTTGATAAGCGATTAAGACAAGGAGAGCACCAACCCTGTATGAATAGGTCCTTCTCGCCTAGTAACCTAGAACTTTGATATGTGTCTCTAGCAGAGCCTTCGAAATCGATACCTCACACTCCCTTATCAGTGCAAAGCAGAGTAATCTCTCTGACGATGTGTTGAGAACACTTCTTCCTTTGAGTATCCAAACTCTCACTCGATAGGTGACAAGCCCTTCAACCTTCCAGTCGCAATTGCTTCCTTCTGATCACAATACTCTCACTCAATAGGTGACAAGCACTTTGATCTGCTGGTTGCAAAAAAGATAGAATCTCTTGACGAGATGTCTGTCTAGGTGCACTTGCGTATAACAAATGTATGTATTTGATCGGGGACCTCTTCCACAAAGCTCTTACTTTCCTTATATAATGCTCAGTGGTTGTCTTTGAATTACTTTGAACTTCTTCTGTTCTTGCTCTTTGATTCCCAATATAACTCTAACACCAGCATACGGGTTTTTAATCCTTTTATAGTACTTCAATGCTATCACAACTCTTTTATTCAAGAAACCTATCTGAAACAGAAAAGGTATGATAGACATCCAAGCCGCATGGAATCAGCTAATTCATGAATTATAATTCTAATTGAACTCTATCTTTGCACTTGGCCGCTCGCCAAGACTTCAGCCAATCTTGGGCCGCTTGCCAAGACTTCAGCCAATCTTGGGCCGCTCGCAAAGACTTCAGCCATTCAAGCCCAATATGAAATATTTATGATGGTATCGACAATAGAGTAGACCCCTGACATCCTTAGGATGTGGGTCCGGAGTTCCCCAATTATCGGGAACTGTTGCTATTCCTGCTTGGACTAGCTCTTCAAATATTTCCTCTCGCCTATACGCATCATACATGATCTCAGTCTGCTTAGGCCGGACAAATGCAATATTACGTCTAGACCTCCGCCTTGACCTCTTCCTTTTATGAGGTAGTTCAGATTTATTGCAATTGGAAGAAGTCTCAACGGAAGGAAATGGTGTGTCGGGAAGAGGTGATGCCCTATGAGGATAATGTGGATGCCATTCCACCTCTCCTTTGTAGTCAATTTCAATCACTTCCCAGTTGATCAACCCTTGGATATTATCTCTCAAGGTCGAACACCTTACTATTTGATGACCAAATTGGTTATGAAATCTGCAGAAATGCTGGGCTGGACATTCATACCGTAATTGTCTGAGTTCAAGTACCGGGTAGTAAAAGATCAAGCCCATGTCCCTTAACCTATCAAGGATCTCCTCCAACTTGTCACAGTTGAAAGAATAGGCCACAAAGACAGATTGATTCCAGTCTTCTATGCCTCCAATGCAACTATCGGGTGATAACCACTCGACGTCAATCATATTTACTTGAGGCGGTGGGAAGGGCTTAGAATCCACTAATGCTGCTGTCTTGGATGCTCCTTCCAGCTTTAATCTTCCTTCATTGATCCATTTCTGGATCTAGTCTTTAAGCTTGATACAGTCTTTTGTAATGTGGTTCCACGCTCCATGGAACTTGCAGTATTTTTTACCTTTTAACTGCTCAGCTGTAGGAAGAGGTCCAAAATCTGTTTTGACAGCACGCATACTATATAGTTCGTCCAAGATCTCATGAGCCATATTGGCATCATAAGTGTATGTTTCAAACTCTGGCTTAGTAAAAGCCACTGTTGAGAGTTTGATTGGACCCTTATTTTTCTAAAGGTTACGGGGCTTTAAAACTTTGTTTGTTGATAGATCCATAGCTCCCACTTGCTCGCCATCAGAGTCCGATTCTTGGTAGCCTATATCCGCAATATAAGCCACCGTTTTTGGCTTTAGCCTATCATAAGACTTAGCATTGCACATTCATTTAGATGCATTCCTTCTATTATCTCTTTCTTGCATGGTACAGTAAGCTTTAGTTACAGCCGTGATAAGCTTATTCAAAGAGAAATACTTGCTATTTAAGAATAGTTGGTGGTACGTGTCCTCCAAACCATTCTTGGCCATTTCTACCACCTCTTCTTTACCGAGTGGAGTCTTACATAGATTATACTCTGACTGGAAACGGTGTAGGAAGGTGACTGGACTTTCTGTTGCTGATTGGCTCAAGGAAGCCAGCTTTCCAACACTGGTTTCAAGTCTTGCCATTCCAAAGTGGTCTATGAATAAAGCCTCCATATCCTTCCACTCACTGATCGAGCCCTTTTCCAATCCCGTATACCATACGAGGGCCGACCCTAACAGCGATGCTCCAAAGACTCTTAGTTTGAGTCCCTCGTTATTAGCAAACTGCCCCAATTGCAGTGTGAAATAAGCTAAGTGTGTTGCCGCATTAGAGTCATCGTCGCCAGAGAAAGTTTGGAAGGTCTGATGCCGGTAAAACTTTGGCCATTGCCAAGCATCAGGATCATCCTTCTGCATAGGGCGAAACGGTGTTTCATATGTATCATACACCTTGGCCAGATGTATGTCGCAATCGTTTAAGAACCTGTTTAACCGTTGCTCTCAAGTAGGAGGAAAAGACTCTGCTTGTCTAGTCTTTCTTGCTAGGTCAGATACGGATTTAGTTAGAGACGCTATGTCCCTGTCCGTCCTCTGAGACAGTGTCGCCGCATGTCGGCAGTATTCATCCAAACTTGTTCCCAAGTGTTGGAGGATATCTATCCGTAATTTATCTTGACCTTCCACAAAACTCGTTACCTGGTCTCCCATGGCCTCTCTCTCCTCCCGATCTCTATTAAATTCTACCCGTATTGATTGAATTCCGGCTATTGCCGTGTCTATTAAGTTGCTTTGGGTAGTGAGAAGAGTTGCTTGCTGCTCGATCCTTTCATTGTGAGCCGTGTAATAACTAGTCTGGTGGCTATCACGCCTAGCCGCGTAAGCTAGGTACTCTGGGAACGTAAGTTCCGCTATCTCCGCTTCACTTAAAGATTTGAACGTCATGGTGTTAAAGTCTTCAGCGAGGATAATTTCAACCGCTTGATTACTCAATGAATGACACCAAGTAGATGTATGTTCACGGTAAGCTGGTTGTGGGTGCTTGCGACACTGAGGGTAATTCCTTCGGTAAGGATCCCCAATTGTCACTTAGAGACGCAAAGATATGTCCCACTGGGCGTGTCAAAATGTTCGGTGCAAAAATATCTCCCGCGGAGAGATCCTTCTGCGAAGCAGTCTCTTTTATTGGCTTCGGATAGTTTGACCGCAGATATCGGTTTATCCTGTATGTGCTGCGTATGCTGGCGTGCCACCGTTCTTCAACGGAATATAAAATATAAAGCCGCCTGACTTCTTAATAAGCGATTAAGACAAGGAGAGCACCAACCCTGTCTGAATAGGTCCTTCTCGCCTAGTAACCTAGGACTTTGATATGTGTCTCTAGCAGAGCCTTCGAAATCGATACCTCACACTCCCTTATCAGTGCAAAGTAGAGCAATCTCTTTGACGATGTGTTGAGAACATTGCTTCCTTTGAGTATCCAAACTATCACTCGATAGGTGACAAGCCCTTCAACCTTCCACTCGCAATTGCTTCCTTTTGATCGCAATACTCTCACTCGATAGGTGACAAGCACTTTGATCTGCTGGTTGCAAAGAAGATAGAATCTCTTGACGAGATGTCTGTCTAGGTGTACTTGCGTATAGCAAATGTATGTATTTGATCGGGGACCTCTTCCACAAAGCTCTTACTTTCCTTATATAATGCTCATCGGTTGTCTTTGAATTACTTTGAACTTCTTCTGTTCTTGCTCTTTGATTCCCAATATAACTCTAACACCAGCATACGGGTTTTTAATATTTTTATAGTACTTCAATGCTATCACAACTCTTTTATTAAAGAAACCTATCTGAAACAGAAAAGGTATGATAGACATCAAAACCGCATGGAATCAGCTAATTCATGAATTATAGTTCTAATTGAACTCTATCTTTGCACTTGGCCGCTCGCCAAGCTCTTTATAAAACATGGGCCACTCGCCAAGACTTCAACTATTCAAGCCCAATATGAAATATTTATTACAGGCCCAAACACCATGCAGTTGTTTTTCCAACTGTTCTTGCCTACATTCTTTCCGCTGCATCTAACTCTTTGCATGTAGTCATTTTTTTGATTCTTTCGGTTGGATATGTTGTCCATTCTGTTGGGGATACATTTGCTTTCACCTCTCCCGATTCTAAGTTCTTCATCAAAACTAAGGTTGCTATGATTGAAGGGGAGTATGTTGACCGCTCTGATGCATACATTGTTATATTTGAACAACATAAATATTGTTGGTTATTATCTTGTTCTCTTTTCCATTTCTTGCCAAAAAGGGGGAGAACTACTGGTAGGGCATTTGTTGTTATGATGTTGTGTCTTCACTTAATCTTGTGAGAACTTGTGCATGTTGTTGCTTCTGCTTCTATTAACAACTCTTGCTCCAGGATTGTTTGTGGTAATTGGTGTGTTTTGGTAGGAATGCCAAATAGGGAGATTGATGGCATATTCATTAGTTGACACTTCCTAGTGTTAACAAAACACACAATAAGTGAAGATCAATTGTGAAGATTAAATTGAATAACCCACTAATCTCATGAAAATTAGGTAAAAGCACGCATGTGCATATCATGTTTTTCACAGACGATGACATCCTTGCCACCAGTCATAGGTTGTTCTGTCCTTGTCATAGCTGATTGTAGGTTGACCTAAAGCTTGTTTTTAAGACACCATATTATAGCTTACCTCTTCATCTGTCTTGGAGCCCAAGAAGTTCTTCTCTGTTTGGAAGTCTTCCTTTATAACCCGTGGCCTTGCTTTCTTGGGTATTGTGAAAGGAAATCAGCTGGGCTCTCTTGATACATACATCAACGCATGAGCTGGTCACATGGGCTCCTAGAAAAGGGTTTTCCTTTACTGATTGTCATCCTCTTTTTAGAGTAAATAGGAAAAATCATTTTTGGCCTATTTTGAATTTTTGACATATCTAAGGAAAGCTTGATCTGTCCTTTTTGTTTGGCCTGAATATTCATCTGTCATATCTCACTAGTTGCTAATTGATAAACGTCCAAAAACTGTCTTGGTTCAGTATCCATGTGACTTATCACTTTGCTGAACTCATCAGCCAATATATAAGGACAGCAGGGTAGTCATTGCTCCTTGGTTGAGTTAGAGAGTATTTGAGTATTTTTCTAAAAAGAGTCTAGAGCTATCTTACTCTGTCTATTCTGGTTTTTCTCTAAGCATTAACTTCTATTGTATGTAAGTCTTAGAGTGCAGCTCAAACAAGTTTTATCATTCATACTCATATGCATCTTGCACACCATTGAGATTAGTATGGTAGTGTAGCAACCCAAGAAGTGTTTCTTAAGAACCAGCTCTATGATGGTTGTGTTCTGGATATAAACCTTCTGATATCTTCATTGGTAGGAACGAAGAAAGAAGACCGAGTGGATTTCAAGCTAGTATGACAGACTAGTTGGGATAACATCGTGTCTTGGGATCCTTAGAGAGGTTTTCATGTGTAAACACTTAGAAACGAGAGAGGGAGTACAATTCCTAGAGTAGTCTGAGAGACTATAAAGGGTAGCCACGTTAAGTGCTATTAGTGGAGTTGTAATCTTGTGAGAAGTGTCATTACGTGTTTTCTTAAGGATCGATTGTAAGAAACATTTCATGAAGATTTAGTTTACAAATAGCTAAGTTCTGAGATGAAGCTTATGATAACCTTTCATTTGAAAACACTTAGAGACAAGAGAGAGTGTAGCTCTATTAGGACTAGTAGAGAGACTAGTTAGGATAGCATACAGGTTATGTATCCTCATAGTACAGTCTTGTAAGAGGTAGTTTTCACATAGTGGAAATGTTTGTCCCTCAAGAGTTAGGGGCATGCAGTTTTTCTCCCTGATTGTAGGGTTTCTGCGTTAAGAAAAACATCATTGTGTTATTCTTTACTTATCGCTTTTGGTTTTTCATTACTTGTATATTTGTTAATCGGGATAGTTCATTATTTAGCTATCCTCGAGAATGATTCACATCTTTTCAAGCATTTAATTAAACACTCAAACAGACACGAAAACAATTAAAACCCTTCTTTGTAGATGTAGCATTGGTAAGTAGGGATCGTTCTTAACGGGGGATTGAGGGTGCATGCATAACTATGCTAAGGTATTAGGGGGGTGCGAGATTTGTTGTCTAAGTTCCTACAAATTTTAAGGTACAACGTCCTAAGCTAATATATTTACAAGGATCGACTCATCTTTCACCTAACTCTTTAGAACCTACCAAATTACATGCAACCTATTAGTTCTAAGTCTTTAGCGACTAATTTCATGCATATCTCTCGAAAGTAAAATGTAGGGATTGCCCTGACACTTCCATTGATTTAAGGTAGGATTACCATGCAATAAATCAAAGCGTTAAGCACAAATTATAGCATGAAAACCGAAGACTAAAACGTGGGAGGTTCACGTGAACTTGATAAAATTACAAATCAAAAACACTTCCACAAATTTGTCCATACAAACCAAGAAATAATACAAGAAGTAAAGAGTAGAAGTCATGGTTACACTTTTTGATGTCGGGATTGCCCTAATCTACTTGATGTAAACCACGCCTTCAATGAATGGAGGAGACAGTTAGGATTGCCATGAAAGTCTCGATGGAGGAAGGTAGATGATGGATTTTGGTGTGAACGGCTTCTTGGTATTTCTTGGAGAGATTTTGGACGTGTGGAGGTGTTTAGAGGCAGAGCTCTGGCGTCTCGAATGAGTGATCCCACTTGAAAGGGTCGAGCTTCCCTTTATACAGAAGAAGATTAGGAAACTTCCCACCTTCTGAAAGCTGTCAAATCTGACCCTTCTGTATTAAAAGCTACGTTTCGGACGTTTTACAACTTCAAACGGCGTGATTCTTTTGGCACTAGAAAATAGACTTCCAGGGATTTCCAGCTATGCATTATTTGTGCCATAATTCCTCCTGACGCGCCTTCAACGCCCATTTAAAGTTGGCTGTTAGGCAGAATGACCTGTACCCACTAAATCTGGGATTGCTGAATATCTACACATTGTAACGGCATGATTCCAGTGGGGTTGGAAACTAGACTTCCATATCTTTCTAAGCATGCCTTACATGTGTCCAAATTCTTTTTCAATTGATTTTGGTGGCCTGTTGAATTGGGCTGATCTGCATCGACAGATTTCTGGATTTCTAACTTTCGGTCCATCTTCTTCTTTTGGGCTTCTTTCTCTCCAATTCTTCATTGGCCGAAAATACCATGTAATTGCACATATTTTGGGCTTTAAATTATATCCAAATCATCTTGGAATATTCTCCACAAATGTGGCCTAAGTATCCTCCATGAATTCGGCAAGAACATGCTTTCCATGATCGCGCAGGAGAAATGTCTTCATCTTTATTTGCACCATTTTCATTTGTCACATGGTTTCCAATTCTTGATGGAATTTGAGAATACGTTTTAGAAACCATTTGAAGACCATTTCTCATACCATTTCTTCTCCGGATTTAGGAACTTTGTCCTTATCCCGCTTTTAGCTCCGAAACGCCTCCTTTATTATTTCCTCCTTTATTTCTACCTAAAAACATAAAGTTAGTTAGAAACATATTTACTAAGCATAAAACAAAGTTAAATGTAGAGAGAAAGACATTAATAATCAAACATAAAATGCGTAGATCAAATTCCCCCACACTTAAACTTTGCTAGTCCCTAGCAAAGTTTACTAAGCATATTAAACTTTGCTAGTTAGAAACATATTTACTAAGCATAAAACAAAGTTAAATGTAGAGAGAAAGACATTAATAATCAAACATAAAATGCGTAGATCAAATTCCCCCACACTTAAACTTTGCTAGTCCCTAGCAAATACAAATCAAAGCAACGGACTCGATAAAAGAAAAATAAAGGGAAAAAAATAACAATGGGAAAAACGTCACACTTATATGTACAAAACACTTAGAAGTCTCAATGTTTCAAAGCCGCAAATTTTCATGTTATCATGTTTGAAAACGTAAGAGATACTAAGTAAAACAACACTAAGCCCTTAGTCAAAATTTGTCTCAGAAATTTCTTAATGTATATGGCAATGGAATTACATAACTTCAAATGATAACCAAGATATGATTCATGCAATGAACAAGTAAAACGTGGTGTAAACAATGGTGATGTTAAAGCTGTGCATGTTTCGAATAAAGTTCAAATCAACTCACATGGATGCACTCATCATATTTTCACTCAAAAATGGATAGAAATAATTGAAAACCTCATAAATGAAATACTTGCACAAATGAACCAAACCATATGCTTACTCATGCAACTTACTCAACAGATTAACTGCTACTCATCTTAAGGATCAAAAAGGACTTTCGAAGGGTTGTAATGGGGCAAGGCTAAGGCATTCAAAAATTTAGATAAGTGGTGGTTAAAAACGTTCCAAAGACTTAGTCGAAATATCACAAACTTTGTAAAACCAGACTCCTTCATCTTTTCCACGCCTCCATGGTCAATCTTCTATAAACAAGGGCCAAATTTCATTTTGTTGGACCCTAACTTCATTCTAAACTCCCATTGAGCTTTGTGAACAGGACAAAGGCCATATTTCTTTATTTTTTTGGGCCTTCAATTCGTAGCATACTCCAAATTCACAAGTATGGGGGACATTAATCCAAACATTTACAAAACAGAACACATTGCCATGAGAGATCACAATTTTTTTTCTTTTCATTCTCTCGAATTTTTTTTTTGGCAATAACACACTTTTTAAGCTATTTGGACAAGTCTATCCCCATACACACATTATACCAATCAAGGAGCATCACCAAAAATCTCCATCTTCGGCTCTTGTCGACATTACTTCACACTAAGTCTGCAGAACATAGGGTAAAGAAGTCCTACACTAGGCAAAGTGTTTAGGTATTACGGGTGACGAAAGAAAGCTTAATGTGTGCTCAAATGGTTTATCTAAGGGTGTCGCAACTCGTGCGCACATAAGGGACTCATGGCAATTTGGCTAGTGGTGGTAAACCTAAGTGCCTCTTATCATATCCAAAATCAGAGTATATGTCGACTATAAGCTTTGCAAATTCGACATGAGTAAGTTCTAGTAATCTCTAGTTCATTAAAATCTATGGCAAGTAACCAAATGATGCACATGCATAGTTTTGAGACTAATATGCATAAAATTCACTCAAAAGAAATGTATAGGCTCAAAACTCACGTTTAGGGTTCATATGACTTAAACTTATTCTCACATGCGAAATCTGTACCATGTTTAACTATCCATATCTACTACATGTCATGACACTCAAAATAACTCAATTAACACAAGAAATCATGAATGCAGTGCCATATGTATGTTCAAATTCAGTCCATTTTCATCATAGACTAATTAAGGGCATCCTAAGACTCTTTAAAAACACTAAGTTCAACAAAAAGACTCAAAAATACACTAATTATGACTCAATTTTTTTTTTTAGGGCATCATCCGTCGGAAAGTTCCATTGACCGCCCGATTTTATAATTTATGACTCAATAAAGTTGTAAACCCCTTCCCCCACACTTAAACTCTACATTGTCCTCAATGTACCAAAGTAAAGTCATAGAATTCAAACATGAAAGAAGGAACTCACGAAGATCTAACTAATTAAACAAAAGTTACGAAAATTAAAAAGATAAGGGAAGAGAATGCAAATCTGTTGTAGACTCCTCCATTGGGTTGCCTCCCAACAAGCGCTTGTTGTTTAACGTCTTACAGCCTAGACGTGTTGCTTTCTTTTATGCTCAATGAACAGCCTGTCTTGGAGGTGCAACTCCTCCATTTTTGCCTTCCACTTTTCAGCTTCCATGTTCTGACCTTCGTGCCTTTGAGCTTTAATTCCCAACAATTTCGAAATCAGAAATTTGTGATCTTTATATGGATGGAAACTAGACGTCCATAGCTTTCCAACCCTATAAAGAACTCCATCTAACTCCAACCGAAGCTGCGAATTTTATGAAAACACTTGGAGCACGTTCCTCCATCGTATCCTTCAAAACTCAACAATCATCAAATCCAATGAAAAAATGCATGAAATGCAATGATAAATATGATGCATGATGATGCAACTATGTAATGAATGACATGATATGCAAAGATGTATATGCATCCTAAATATTACAAAAATCTAGCAGCCTGAGCATGACTCCTTGCATAATTTCTCTAGAATTAATTACATGTTGGAACTAATTGAAATTTTACAACTGTAAACTAGACACATATACAAACATGTCATAAAAGTTTCAGAATTTTCCGTAACATGAAACTATGTCAGATAAACCACACAAAATAGCCTATTACCCAGCTCCGATTTGACTCTCTAAAACTAAAATTAACAATTAACATATACATTGTACAAAACATGAAATGATTAGAGTATGGTTAGTCTTCTTTACAAAGTTCAATTTAGACATGTATGCACAAGTATTTTCTAAACTGAGTGCGCCGATGATTTAAAGAGAGTACACTAGCTTAATCTTTAGGTCGTTCAATGGACGTGCGACCCGCGCGATAAAGTGTACACTTTCAATCGAATTACCTTGGTTCAATCGAAAAACATGGCAAGTTAGGGATAGAGATAACGCGAGAGACAGGACTAATTTCGACAATACACCCCGAGGCTAACCGGGTCAATGGTATATACTCTATTGGTGTAAGTCTTTCTTAGATCCAGAACCTGTCACCAGTCATAACCCATTCTAGACACCATGTCCGACATTCAGCCAATCTTTCGAAAATTTACACTCCCTCAAGTCCTTGTAGACTCCGCCCTCAACCTCATGTCCATAACTTCACTTAGGTTATGGTGTGCGGTGATGAAATCCACACATCATGAGGGGTTAAGGAGATAAACAAGGAAAATAGGCGCCATCTATTCCAAAGAGTGCGACTTAATCAACCAAACTCATGTACTAAATTTAAATCAAAGACTACCTTTAAGGTGTACACATGGCTGTAAAAATACAATATGAACAAGTGCTAGTATAAATATGAACAGAAATTTCGTAGGTTTAATGTACAATTTCACATATTCACAAGAACACATGCAATTCCAGATTCTGGCAAACATGAACACAGCAGCTTGTCAAATTTTTTTAGAATTATTGGCTCGGTCGACTGGGCTGAAATTTTTCAGGCACAAACTAGACACATAAACAAACATTCGTCCAAAATTTCAGATTTTTATGAGTCTTCTAGCTATGTCAAATAATTTACACAAAACAGGGCAGTGCACAGTTCCGAAAACGGAAAAATATAAACATATTGTACAAGCATAATCACACAATTCTTTACAATCCCCGGAAACGGCGCCAAAATTGATTCACATCTTTTCAAGCATTTAATTAAACACTCAAACAGACACGAAAACAATTAAAACCCTTCTTTGTAGATGTAGCATTGGTAAGTAGGGATCGTTCTTAACCGGGGATTGATGGTGCATGCATAACTATGCTAAGGTATTAGGGGGGTGCGAGATTTGTTGTCTAAGTTCCTACAAATTTTAAGGTAAAACGTCCTAAGCTAATATATTTACAAGGATCGACTCATCTTTCACCTAACTCTTTAGAACCTACCAAATTACATGCAACCTATTAGTTCTAAGTCTTTAGCGACTAATTTCATGCATATCTCTTGAAAGTAAAGTGTAGGGATTGCCCTGACACTTCCATTGATTTAAGGTAGGATTGCCATGCAATAAATCAAAGCGTTAAGCACAAAATATAGCATGAAAACCAAAGACTAAAACGTGGGAGGTTCACGTGAACTTGATAAAATTACAAACCAAAAACACTTCCACAAATTTGTCCATACAAACCAAGAAATAATACAAGAAGTAAAGAGTAGAAGTCATGGTTACACTTTTTGATGTCGGGATTGCCCTAGTCTACTTGATGTAAACCACGCCTCCAATGAATGGAGGAGACAGTTAGGATTGCCATGAAAGTCTCGATGGAGGAAGGTAGATGATGGATTTTGGTGTGAACGGCTTCTTGGTATTTCTTGGAGAGATTTTGGACGTGTGGAGGTGTTTAGAGGCAGAGCTCTGGCGTCTCAAATGAGTGATCCCACTTGAAAGGGTCGAGCTTCCCTTTATATAGAAGAAGATTAGGAAACTTCCCACCTTCTGAAAGCTGTCAACTCTGACCCTTCTGTATTAAAAGCTACGTTTCGGACATTTTACAACTTCAAACGGCGTGATTCTTTCGGCACTAGAAAATAGACTTCCAGGGATTTCCAGCTATGCATTATTTGTGCCATAATTTCTCCTGACGCGCCTTCAACGCCCATTTAAAGTTGGCTGTTAGGCAGAATGACCTGTACCCACTAAATCCGGGATTACTGAATATCTACACATTGTAACGGCATGATTCCAGTGGGGTTGGAAACTAGACTTCCATATATTTCTAAGCATGCCTTACATGTGTCCAAATTCGTTTTCAATTGATTTTGGTGGCCTGTTGAATTGGGCTGATCTGCATCGACAGATTTCTGGATTTCTAACTTTCGGTCCATCTTCTTCTTTTGGGCTTCTTTCTCTCCAATTCTTCATTGGCCGAAAATACCATGTAATTGCACATATTTTGGGCTTTAAATCATATCCAAATCATCTTGGAATATTCTCCACAAATGTGGCCCAAGTATCCTCCATGAATTCGGCAAGAACATGCTTTCCATGATCGCGCAGGAGAAATGTCTTCATCTTTATTTGCACCATTTTCATTTGTCACATGGTTTCCAATTCTTGATGGAATTTGAGAATACGTTTTAGAAACCATTTGAAGACCATTTCTCGTACCATTTCTTCTCCGGATTTAGGAACTTTGTCCTTATCCCGCTTTTAGCTCCGAAACGCCTCCTTTATTATTTCCTCCTTTATTTCTACCTAAAAACATAAAGTAAGTTAGAAACATATTTACTAAGCATAAAACAAAGTTAAATGTAGAGAGAAAGACATTAATAATCAAGCATAAAATGCGTAGATCAGAGAACAAAGCGAAAAGTTGACAATGGCCTATTCACCCCCCTTGTAATTTCATATAATTACATGTTGTCTGAAGCACTTTTTCACGTTGTGTACGCACTGTGTTCAAAATTAACCTGGTCAACCTTTGTCCTTATAATGGTCAAAATGGCAAATTGAACTCGAAAAATATTCGTAAATATGAAATGTTATACAAAAAATATCGGGGTATCACAGTGTGCAATGGACTTGGGTTTCCTGATGGTACATGGTTTGTTAATTCAGCGGGGATGTCGCTCAGAACAGGCTCAGATGAAGGGATCGCCCGGGGTAGAGGTGATGGTGGTGCGCGTTCTTGCGCCACTCTTGCGTCACATGAAGTTCTTGGTCGGGATCTCGCAGTATTGTGTCTGGGATCGAGGTAATTGGAGTCACTTCGGGTCTGTTGGAGTGCAAGGAGCATATGCGCTTTGTCATCAACAATGTGAGAGGCTTGTTGCTTCCAGTGGTTGCTCTTTCGGATTGATGATGTCACTTGGATATTTTTTAGTCATGTGATGGTGTTGGGATGCTGCAATGGGAGGTGCCTGATTGGAGTTTAGGGTTGCTGACCTTGGGCCGAGTTGGACTGTAGAGCCTCGTTGTGCCTGATCTCAAGCCTTGCCCTAGCATATGTTCTTGGCTGAGCTGGGTATTATTGATAACATCATTGGTTTTATTGCTTATGGTTTACTCGTGGTTTATATGGATTGTGAGTTTCATTAAGGTTGACATACTCACCATGATGGAGTGCTCAAGGTATGTTAAATTTTCTCTATAATTGATTCTTGTGGTCTCGATGAGATGTAAGTAAGCTTACATATGTAGAGTCTTATGGATTTAAAGTATAGTGCTATTAACTGTAATAGTGTAGCACACATATTTGTTTATGATCGTGACATTCTTTATGAATGATTAACCTTCACTTTAGAGTATGTTCTAGATGTCATCAATTACGACTATAGTCATATTATTTAATAAAAATTACCTTCCAGCTCTTCGAAACGTCATTTTCCTCAAAAAAGAAGAAGAAGCAATAGTTCACACAACAATCATAAGTATCGGTCAAATGAAATAATAGTAAAATCATAAGTGTATGTATTTAGTACTATGTAAATTCTTCATCCTAAATGCTAAACTCCAAAACCCCTAAAATCTAAACCCTAAAACTTAAGTCCTATACCCAAAATCCTAAACTCAAACCTCAAATCTCAAAAGCCGAAACTTATGTGTATTTGAACTTATGTTTTTTTTTTTGAAAAAAATAATTGAACTTATGTGTATTTGATCAATATTAAGAAATTATACTAATTACTAAAACCAAAGTTCGGCTTATTAACAGTACTGGCTAGGAGCTGAGCCGTATGTTCAAAGACCATTATACCCTCATTTTTCATTAATTTTACTAGTTTTTATTATATATTTTTTTGTATTTATTGAAACATCTCGAGTCCTTAAAAGTAATTTGACGAAGATGGGAGAAGAAGAGGCCAATTTGCTTTCTCACCTTCTTCACTCACATCATATCTCTCTCTCTCTCTCTCTCTCTCTCTCTCTACAGACGAAAAACCCAAAAAAATTTTGATCATCTTCTTCCTCAAATTGTTCCTAAAGTTTCAGGTAACCCACTTACCCATGAACTCTGCATATGAATGAAATTTTTGCAATTAGTCTTTGGGTTATTATTAATCAATATGTTCACTAAATTTCAGGTTTGGTATGATCTTAGGTTGGATTGATGGGTGCTAGCATGTTGGGTGTGAGATCAAATGTATCAAGCTTTTGTTTGCGGTTCGTTATGGAATTTTGGTCGGTTTGAGTCTGGAACTTTTAAAAAAAAACAAAGGAAAGCTCTTTTGTTAGTGCAAAAAAAAAAATTACGCTAGCTGTTCAAAGTATTTTTTTTTTATGTTTTGGGTTGAAGAGTCTGGAACCTAATTAATCTTATCTTGGATATAATTTCTTCTAAAAGAGGTGATTTGAGATTTGTCATCTATATCCTGCACTTATCTGTACCCATTACGTACCGATGCTTTAGTTTTGTGAAACCTTCAAAATCAATTGTTGAACAAGTTTTACAAAGTTGAAGGTTTAGAAGTTCCCCGGTATTCTTTTGATCTCTTCAGGCAGTGCAATTAATTGTTCTTCCTGAGATGTTTATGGCTACATACGAAGCAATCACCAAAAGAAAAATGACCAACACAAAGCTGTGGTAATTCCGCTATCGATCATACCAAATGCACATCATGTAAACAATGATGCTGAATACTAGAGACAATTGGTGGAGCTAAATGGACAATGCTATATAAGACATGAACTTCAGGTTTTTTGGCTTATTAGTTTTCTTCGCTTTATACTTCAATACATTTGGCACAACATATCTATACATAGCAAGCTATCCTTTTAGAAAGTAGTGTGAGAATAATCATTCATCACATTCCGTTCTCTCTGTTTTAATCATTTATACTTGACCGTCTGTCTATTATGCAATACTACTTTTTATGCTATGAGCTTGACCTAATGAGAGAATTAATCATAATTTCATCATGCACATGCACAGACGACTAAGGGAATCTCCAACAGAGTAGCTAAAAACTATAATTTTAAAAATTATAGTTTTTATGCCTTCCAACATAGTAGATAAAGTTAAATGTAGCTAAAGCCATTTTGAGTAGCTATATTTAGCTTGGAAGGAAAGAGAAAATGACATAAAAACTATATTTTTTTAATGGTCATATTAGCCACTGTTCTAAAAAACGGCCGCCTAGGCCGCCTAGGCACCGACTAATCGGAAAAAAATCATATTATCGCCTAATTTTGGTCCTGGGCGGGGTAGTTAGGCGGGAACCGACTAATCGGCAATTAGGCGGGCAAACGACTAATCGGCAGAAAAGCACCGCATAGGCTTTTTTTAAAAAAAATTAAGAGGTACAACGCAGAGGAATGAATTTTAAATAGAAAATCCAATCCAATTTTTTTTCGTGAAACGTCGTCTCTCTCCCTCTGCAAACGCCGCGACTTGGACGCTGCTCGCCGATCACCGCTGTCGCTGCCACTTGCCGTCCACCGCCGTCATCCTTGTTTGTTATATGTTGATAATTTAATATGGTTAAATGTGGGCAGGAGCATAGTGTCTATGGCCATCACATAAACAAAACTTGATTTTGTGAAGCTTTATGCATGTTTGAATGGTTTCCATGGTTGTAAGTTTATAATGTAAGCTTCATTGTCATAAACTCATAATGTACTGTGATTTATGAATTATCAGCTTCGAAATAGATAATTTCATATTCTTGGGATTCTTGTTTATGCACATCTATTTCAAAAAATTGAGATGGATGGTTAATTGGATTTCTTTATAAACTTAGTTTAGAATTTTTATGATATTTCTTTATAATTTTTACTTTATGTTTCAAATTACAATATACCATATAAATATATAATTAATTAAATATATATAACAAATGATCCGCCTAATTACCGCTTAATTATCGATTAAACTCGGCCTAAACGCTTATGCGCTAGGCAGTAGCTCCACCGCCTAATTCCGCCTAGCGCCTTTTAGAACCTTGCTATTAGCTATAACTTTCACTGCTAAAACTGAAATCAAATTTAGGTGAGCTATATTTAGCTTAAAATAGTTATCTATAACTTATATCTTTATTGTTGGAGATGCTCTAATAAAACTCTTTAACGAAATAAATATGTATAATTAATATTCTTCGGTTCTTTACTTTATAAGGTCTAACATCCTGCAGCGCAGCGCGAGTACAATTACTTACTAGTCAGAACTATTTGGCATGAGAAAATTCACAATATATTAGAATTTGACACAAATGCCCATCATAGTTGCAGCCTCCAATCTATTGTTATGAATTACGTGTATGGGGGTTACTATAGTAAAAACCCAACACAAAACAAATTATTATGAAATTGGGGAAAATAAAAAAGGATCGATGAGGTTGACGATGTTGCAGCGGAATAGCAAGGGGATGTGTTCGATTGCGCCCCGGGGGCTGAAGTCACGGTGGAAGATCTCACGGAAGCCGAGGTCGATGCCCTGGTCTTGGTTGAATGAGAGGTGGAGGAGAGAGGAGATTTGTTGGGCCGGGTTTGGTTCCAAAGTCGGGTCATCGAGTTGGGGATCCGAGGAGGTGGCGGCCATCGGACCCAGGAATTTAAAGGGTGGGGAGGAAGAGGCGGTCGTCATCGGAGAGGTGGGAAAGGACAGAGGAGTGTTTGATCGCATTCGAATTGGTATTTTCGGTATCGTCGACCTCTTAGACCATGCTGACACGACTCTTGATGGAATTGTTGCTTCGTCTCAATTAAGTGGTAGTTGATCCACCAGGTGATACTGGCTTGTATTGAACTAGGTGATGCCCGCCCCTTGGGGCGGTGATTCCAATACTGTTTCAACATAATATAACCCGAAATTTGACAATAATTGAGATAGAGCAGAAGAGTGTTGTTGAGATATAATAACAATGATCTATTTATAGTATTTTATAAGAGAGTATCTAACGCTAAAACCACCATGGGTCTTGGGTCTTCACCAAGATTTTGCATATCTATTTAATCGCTGTTTACTGCTACCTAAGCAGCTCTCACAGACCTAAGATATAAAAGCCAGAAAATACTTAATCACATTGCACTTATATGTGTGAGAGTGTGCATGTGTATGTGAAATCTTACTGAATGACGCATGGTGATAATCTTACTAAATGACATTTAATAAATAATCATATTTATAAATTGTTGAGTAATTGAAAGATGAAATCTTGATCGCAAAAAATAAAACAATACACAGCAAAAAAGGAGATGGATACTGAAAAATAGTAGTAACTTACAATCTAAAGCCTGGTTTTCATAATAGAAACTGGATACAGTGCAACTGTGTCCTCTGTAAAGAATCCAGCTCCAACTACACAAAATTTGGTCTTCTCTAACTTGCAAATTGGAATACACAAAATTCTTTACATCAAACATTGAACTCAATATTAACAACTCAAATAAAAATCTAACAAAAATCCATATTTAGTTCATTTAAGAACACATTTGAACTAAAGTTAACAGCTCAAATCAAAATCAAACAAAAATCCAATCCTTTAATTCATTCTAGAACACACATAACCAAATGCAAAACAAACAAAAAATGAAAATGGGGATTTGGGAATCAAGAGAATTAGACAAAAGAAACACAATTGTCATTGATAATCAGCTACATAGAACAATATGAGAAAATTGAGTACACAACAACTAATCAATATTGTCACCAAAAAATTCTCATGCGCCGAAAGTTAGAAAGAAAAACAGAGCAACAAAGAGGAGACTCACAGATTGAAAAGCAGTAGCAACAGCTCTAAGTTGAATTATCAAGCTCCTCCCTTGACTTGATTCCCACCTTCCTCCATCCTATTTGCTCCATCACTCACCATTGAATCAACTAAATTGGCCAGAATTTGCATTGTTTCATAACAGAAATTGAGTACAGTGCAACTGTGACCCCCCTGTAAACAATGCAGCTGCAACTACATAAAACTGATGCAAAAAACTAATAAAGTAGCAACAAATACAAACCGAGTGTCAATGACGAAGGAAAAAAAGACGATAATTTCCAAAAAAACAATAGCACAAAGATACAGCAAAGAAGTTTTTGCATATAACCTACGAATCGTGCAGAAAAAATAAATGAACATTAAAGCCAGAACACTTTCAAGTACAACAATGACAATAGTCTTAGGAACAGTTCTACCCATGGCATCTAAATGCAGAAGGTTGAGACAAAAAAACACTATGTATCACTGAAACAACATCAAATCGAATCAATTAGCATCACACATAACACAAAACAGTTCTCAATTTCTTATAAAGCACTCTCAACCACTTAACGGATCACCAAATTCATGTAAACCCAATAAAAAGCAAAATTCATATCCTAGTGACCTCATGAAGTGCTTAGATGGAAACAATTGCATGTGAGCTTGTTTCCTTTCTATGATGAAGCATGTATCTATAATCCACACCTTACTATATATCCGTATAATAAAAATTCAACCTGAAAAATAGAGTACAAAAGAAGTAGAACTGTCTCATTAAACCATCCAGAAAATCCAAAAATTATTACTCCAATTTGCATATAAACTAATAATCATGCATTATCCAATGCATTACGATAAGAGGGAGAACCCCCTAGCTCTAGATTAAAAGCTCTTGGTTTGTTGTTGTGCTACCTCGGGCTGGTCACGGCATGAGAAAGAAATGGAATCCTAATCATATGATAATTAGATCACCGTTCCTATCATAGTCCTACTTACGTGCAGTCTCATTCCATCAAGAAACAATTATATCATCGAAACACCAAACTTAAGGCATGATCTCAACCCAAATACAAAGTCCACCAAAAACTACAAAACCTACCTCAATTGATAAAATATACACAAAAAACTCAACCATTTACCTATGTTTCTGAAGAAAATCTCAGCTGGTGAACAAAAGGCTCGAAATTCTTTAGGTTTGGAACTCAATGCAGCAAGAATTGACATTCCGTCGGAGAGCGAACGCTGTATTGGAAGCAAGCAGCATCACAAACGATTAATTGAAAACAAAAATGGATCTTCGATCAGAAGCCAACTAAGCGTGAAACAAAACCAAATTTTAACTTTCAAAATGTAACTTTCAGTTTGGCCAATCATGGAATGCTATGAATAAACTATTGAATGAATGCTATGTTTAAGGAAACATTTACTTATATAATTGGGTATATAAGTAAACTGGGTATAAAATTTACATTATGTTCCTTCAAAGGCTTGATACCCAGATCTTTAAAGAAATGCAATGATCAATGAAGTCATTGATACAAACCAATAACATTATGATCAGTTCAACTACCCAGAACGAAAACCTAGATCAACACTTGACAACATAAAACAAAATAGGACCTAAGCAAACTACAAAACGTAATCGAAGCAGCAACATAGGCATAATTGAAATATACCCGTAATCTATAAAACACAGATCAATTAATAAATCAATACGAAAAATTGGATCGAAGAAACTAAGAATTGAAGATGGAGAAATCAAAAACTGTACAAAAGCAAAATAGATCAAGAGGCGACAAAGAAAATAGATCATACCTGAGCTGATCGAAAAATACCAAGATGAAGCTGAAACGGCCTTGCGAACCTTTTCTTCATCTGCAAACCACTCATCATGAACTTTGCTTACACTTCTGTAAAGCATTGAATTTCAATTTTTAGAAAATTTGTACAATCAATGCAGGAGAAGCAACCATGATAATCAATTGTGCAAACTGCAGTATTCTTCCTAGTAATCCAGATAATGTTGCACACAACAGATTGGCGACAACATTTTTTTTACCAATTATAGTAGTGGAGCAGTATGCTAGCTGCAACTTTTGGAATGGAAAGTACTGTAGATATCCATTCAACTTCCATACAATTATTCATCAAAAGAAAAGGAAACTGAGTAAAGGGAAGCAAGTACCTGGAAAGCTATCAATCGAGGTCCAGAGCTCAAACCCACTGCGTCCGAAGAAGAAGGCCGATCAACCATCCATCCCCATCGTCGACAACAAAAGCGCCAGCCCCATCTCCCAATCCACCTCTATGTCCTCCATCCGAGTCCGGCGAGTCCAAATCATCGCCCCATCCTCAATTATACTTGTCGCCTTCTACAGTACACTGATCTCCTCCTCTTTATTACTTGCCGCCGTGCCCACCACACCGAACAGTCTTCGCCTCGGATCCCCTCCTTGAACACCAATCCCCTCCTCAACCGAAGGATCCAGCACACTGATCCCCTCCTCAACCGAAGGATCCAGCACACTGCCGCAGAAGAAAAAGCTTGATCTCGACATCTTCCACCGCAGGCCGATCTCGACATCTTGCTTATTCACCGATTACTGCACACGGGGTTACTGCGATTGGCGATGGCTGCGGCGAGAGACGGAGAAATTGGAAGCCCGATCGAGAATTGGGATGATGTTGTTTAAGCATCGAGAGAGAGATAGAGGGGGAGAAAGAGTTTACTTGTGTTGGTTTGGAAATAGAACGAACCAAACATAATCAAAATTGACATCTGGTAAATCGAACAACAAAACATGTACCTACTTCAGAATTTCAAACTCTGATGACTACACATTGGCATTCTCGTATCCTTTTTTCACCTCACCACACAAATTGGTTGCTGTTTTTCCTACTTGTACAATTCACAGAGAAATCCCCACCCAAATACACAAATCTACACAGCAACAATCTGAGATCATACTACCATTTACAACCGAACAATTTACGACGCCGTTTTAACATCGAAGTGCTCAAATAAAAAATCAACCATCTAAAAGCGTTGGTAAAACCAAATTGTCCGAAATCCTAGTGAGATTTAACTCGGGCGAGCCGGCTATGGAACCCGGAAAATCAAAGCCCATACATGAGACTAAAAGAAAGCGAAGAAACAGAGAAAGAGGGTAAGAAGAGGGGAAGAAGGTTGAGATACCTGAGACGCCATCTGCGGAAAGCTGAGAATTGGTAGAAGATAACGGAGATGTTGTTTGAGCATCGAGAAAGAGAGAGAGATAGTCAGTCGAGAGAGGGAGAGAGAGACGAAGCAAAATGACCAAAAGGGCATTATGCAACAGGAACTGTGAACAGTGCAGAAGAAGGATCAAAATTGTTATATAGTAAATTTGTAATTGTGTCGAACTGAAATGTCCCGTAGGAATTTGTTAAATCGTCTGTGACCAATTCAACTATTCAAGCTTTTTTAAATATGAAGAAGAAAGGATGCGAACTGGGTTTGGGTCTGGGTTCATGGCTTTATGCCAACGGCGGATGCAGGATCATATAGTCAAGGGGATAATTCTACTTGCAGATGTGGTGGGGTGGTGTAAGATGTGTTAAACCGGAAACGGACACTCCCGGTTCCAATTTGTTCTCTCTATAGACTTTTGGGCGCGTAATTGATACGTTGATGGGCCCCATAACTATGAGTATTGCAATCCCTCTTACCGTTTCTTCTGCTTTCTTCGTCTTCCTTAGTCTGCAAGAAAGACTGAGAAAATGTCGAAGCCGATTCTACTACACGCTTCCCAACACTTGAGCCCAAGTCTCGCCTCCTCCTCTCTCCGCCGATGCCTCCCCTCCGTACGCGCCTTCGATGACACGTCGTCCACCCCCGAATCGAAGCAAAACGACGTCGATCCCGTAACCGAGAATGTCAGACTTGCCACCGAGGATTATCCGAGCGGTGTGTTTCAGTTTCGCGAGGCGAGTCTCTGGAAGAGCTTCTTCGTCAAGCTGAGGATGCTCTTCGCTTTTCCATGGAAGCGGGTCAAGAAAGGAAGCGTCTTAACAATGACATTGCGAGGCCAGGTTTTCGATTCTTCTTCTTTAATTTTCATTTTTTTTTTAAATTTTGATTTGTATATGGTGTATGTATTTGTTTGAAATTGAAATAGAGATGTGATGTTTGTGGCTTAGATAACTGATCAGTTGAAGAGTAGATTCTTGAGAGGTTTATCACTGCCTCAAATTTGTGAGAATTTTGTGAAAGCTGCGTATGATCCTCGAATTAGTGGTGTGTATTTACAAATTGAGAGCTTGAATTGTGGCTGGGGTAAAGTGGAAGAGATTCGGAGGCATATTTTGGACTTTCAGAAATCAGGTACCGAAAATGTATTGTGATTGTGTCAATTATGTGTTTCAAACTTCTATTTGACTTGTGTGTTATTGTTCTACAGGTAAGTTTGTTGTGGCATATGCACCGGCATGTAGTGAGAAAGAGTATTACCTAGCTTCTGCTTGCCAAGAGATTTACGCACCTCCGAGTGCTTATTTTTCATTGTTTGGTCTCAGTGTTCAGGCGTCGTTCGTGAGAGGTTAGCTTCCCTGGTGTTCATTTCCCCATTTGTATGTTAACTTCGAGATCTGAATATTGATTGTGTTCAGGCTTTATTGTTTTTCAGGTGTTCTTGAGAAAATTGGAGTTGAGCCGCAAGTGGAAAGGATTGGTAAATACAAAAGTTGGACCAGCTTGCGCGCAAGAACATGTCTGAAGAAAACTGTGAGATGCTGACGGCGTTGCTTGATAACATATATGGGAACTGGCTGGATATAATTTCTTCTACAAGAGGTGATTTCAAATTTGCCATTTGCATAATCTTCTTCAGGTTGTTAGATAATTGATTTACTTTTTACATTTTGTTGCAGGAAAAAAGAGAGAAGATATTGAGAAGTTTATTGATGAAGGGGTTTACCAAGTAGAAAAGTTGAAAGAAGAGGGATGGATCACAAACATACAGTATGATGATGAGGTACAATATTGTGGTTCCTGTTTCATTTTGGTTTTTTAAGTGATGTGTCACAGAATTAATATCCAATAACGTAGATCAAATAGAGCGGGAGAGTAAGAAGGTTATTTCTGCTTTGTATTGTAGAAACTATATTTACAGAGAGTTGAGAGAGTGTCTAAAGTTCAATTTCCCTCCATGCTTCTCAAGTTTGTCAGAGTATATTGAAGTTCAATGTCATGGTAATTACCTAGTCTAACTCTTTTTATAATATGCAAAACTGTGTACGATAGGGTAATTAGGGTGATCTAAGATTCTTATGGTATGTCGACCATTATGGTTATGTTGTTGAAATTGGATTCAGAAGTGATCAGGGGAGTGGCTTGAAAGCTTTATTCTTAATATGTTAAGGAAGCTTTCATAAGTGATATGCAATCCTTTCAGGTTAATTCAATGTTGAAGGAGAGACTCGGAGTGAAAAAGGAGAAAAAACTTCCCACGGTTGATTACAAGTAGTCATCTATTCGACTTTTGGTTTGTGGTGATGCATATGACAAATTTCATATATATAACTGTAGAGAATTATTATCTGGTTTGGTTGATGAAATCATTAGTTAATTTCCTTCTTCTTTATTGAAATAGGAAGTATTCAAAGGTCCGGACATCGACTCTTGGTTTATCAGGTGGTAAAGACAAGATAGCCATAATTAGAGCCTCAGGCAGTATTAGTCGTGTACGAGGTTCTTTTAGTCTTCCTGGATCATCATCTATTGTTGGAGAACAATTTATTGAAAAGATCCGTACTATAAGAGGTACTGTGATCTTTCTAATTTAAGTTCATCTGCTTAATTTAGTGTCACTGTGCTGAGTGGCCTCCTTTTCTTATATACTTCATGCTCACTAGCTTTATAATTTTAGATAATGATGCAATACTGTAATGTAGAAGTACTGTAATTTTACTCTGAGGATATATTTGCAAGTATATAGCCACTTATGTGACTTGAAAAATTCTTTGGCGTGGTCTTAATAATTCGTTGTTGTATCAGTTTACTGGCAGATATCCTGTATGAATCAATTTCATTCATGTTTTTGAAGTGTAAATAATATATCAGTAGAATGACCTTACGAGATAAATCATCTAATTTCTCTTACTTTCGGATGAAACCTTTCTCAAGTGGTATATCATATTCTTTTTCATGTCCAGAATCAAAAAGATACAAGGCTGCTATCATTCGAATTGACAGCCCTGGAGGTGATGCCCTTGCTTCTGATTTGTAAGTGCTAGTACATAACTACATATTAGCATAAGCGTAGCGGCATTTGTGATATTAACTTATGAATCCCAGATGCGGCACTGATACATAAACTTATAGTAACGGTTCTTTTATTCATGTGTTAATGTCTTGCAGGATGTGGAGGGAGATCAAACTTTTGGCTGCTTCAAAACCGGTCATTGCCTCGATGTCTGATGTGGCAGCAAGTGGAGGATACTATATGGCAATGGCAGCAGATGCCATTGTTGCAGAAAATTTAACCCTAACTGGTTCCATTGGGGTTGTGACAGGTGAGTTTGAAATATATATTGCCATTGAACTCCCCTTTTGTTTTGAGTCAGATAAGACCTTGGATTATGTAAGTTGTAGTTGGCATATCATTTTCTACTTGTAGGGAAGTTCAACCTGGGAAAACTGTATGAGAAGATTGGCTTCAACAAGGAAATCATATCAAGGGGAAAGTTTGCAGAGGTTCTTGCAGCTGAACAACGAGCCTTCAGGTACACCAACTCAATGCATGATCTGTTATGTTGCTTATTCCTAGAAAGAGCCGAATTTCTGACTCCTCATTTGTTTCCTAAATCAGACCAGATGAAGCTGAACTCTTTGCAAAGTCTGCGCAGAATTCATATAAGCAATTTCGGGACAAGGCAGCGGCATCCAGATCAATGACTGTATGTTGGCCGATTGAACTTTCATTCTGGTTTTAGTCACTTTTTTCTCACTCGTTTATACCAGAGATTTGAATATGTCCCTATCTTTATGTTGCCAGGTAGATCAAATGGAGGAGGTTGCACAAGGAAGAGTTTGGGCTGGTAAAGATGCAGCTTCGAGGGGTTTAGTTGATGCTATTGGTGGACTATCTCGAGCTGTTGCAATAGCCAAGCTCAAGGCAAATATACCACAAGACACAGAGGTTGGTTAGAAAAAATAAGTTGCTATTTAACTTCGTAATGTCGTGTGTGGTGATCTATGTACTAACTTTACTTATGTTTTCTCCATTATTCCAGGTTACACTTGTGGAGCTTGCGATACCCTCCCCTTCACTGCCAGAACTTTTGAGTGGCGTAGGAAGTACTCTGGTTGGAGTCGATCAAACGATGAAGACACTTCTGCAAGACTTGACATTTTCCGATGGAGTTCAAGCCCGGATGGATGGTATCCTGTTTCAGAGAATGGAGGGAGCTTCTAATAGCAACCCTTTCTTCAATTTGATAAGAGATTACCTTGGTTCTCTATGACATGATTCCGCGCTCTCTAAGTTTCTGATTGACCATAAATTTATATACTGTTGGAAAATTAAGACCCCATTTTACGTGTTGACTGTTGACAGAGGATCTGTCCCTTGATAAACTGGGAATGGACTCTGTCTCATCCATTGTAATAGCGGCAAGGGGTCTCTCACTTGTACAGCCTTATATGGATACAATTTGACCCATACAACAGATTCATTCCCAAAATACCAGAGAAAGTCTAATGCTTTTCTCATTTCCAAATTACATGCAGCGTTACAAGTGACTTACAACTAGATCTTATAGACTCGAAGCAAAAACGAAAGTAGAATTAAAAAGGTGTTACAAGTGACTTGCAACTAGATGTCTAGATCTTATAGACTCGAAGCAAAAACGAAAGTAAATTTGAAAAGAACAACAACAGGATCAATGATGAGTGAATTGATAAATGACGACAGCCAATATGAGAGCTTTGACAAAGGAGGGTCTTCTTTGATTAATTACTATGGCAGCAAGGAGGGATGCAAATTACAGAGTAGGATTGTAAGCCAGCAGAGGACATAGACGAAGCAAGTGAGACACTTGAACCACGAGGGATATGGAATGGTGATGGCTACGAAGATGGCAGTAACCCCAAAGAAAACGCCGAGTTGCTGGAGCACATGAGCAGCCAGCGGGTAGTTTAAGTGGATGCATTTGCTGACGAAGATGCACGTAAACGACATAATGATGGTGAGTCCGAGGAAGCAGAAGATAGCAGGGAGCTGAGTGTGGTTTTGTGCTGATACGAGAGCCATAGCAATGGAGGAGGCTGCGCAGAACACAGCAAGTATCTTTGGCCAGTCTAAGTCGTGGTGGTCTCTAGCTGCAGCAGGTTGTGGCTGACCCAAATCTTCATCGTCTGGATTATGAACCCAACCAAGTGCAATAAGAACTCGTAGAGCAAATGCCTTCATCTCCATGTTTGTACTTCTCCAGCTGAATCATCTGTCTGATCCATTTAAAGGCTCTGAAGTCTCAAAAGTCTCGACACAAGTCGGCCTCCCGTCGATTGTCGATTGTTGGCGTCAGCTGAATCATGTCTCCATTTAAAGACTCTGAAGTCTCAAAAGTCTCGAAACAAGTCGGCGGCCGATTGTTGGAAGGATATTTTGGGCACTTTCTAGTGTTTCAATAACAAGTAGGCGGTGGATAGATGGCAAGGATGAGTTTAATTGGTCATACCGGGACACTTTCTAGTGTTTCTACTAGTAGATCGATTTACCATATAGTCCTTATAATTAATACACGTGGTATCGTAGATCGATTTGTTGAGTTGGGTGAGTGATTGAGTGAGAGAAGAATCTCTTTCGATTCGTGGAAATATCTGCTCTACTAGGTTTGTTAACTTGTTTCGTGCATGGTCTTTATCATCTCGATCACAACTTGGAAACTTCCTCCAAGTTCCATCCCAAGTGGAGGGGAGGGGTGGGGCCGCAAAAATGTCAAGAAGTGAAGCTCGATTCCTTTCGACCACCCAACCCGTGAGGCCCAATAAGTCACTTGGTCCAGTGATGTCCGCTAAGAAAACATAAAACTGTAAGAATTGGTTCAGATCCAATTATCAAATTCAATTGCATACGAGTGATATAACCCCCACTCAAAAACCCATAATAAGCCCCAGGAAACAGTCATCTTTGTTTTTTTTCAAGAAGCAGTATTTTCGAGTTTTCACTTTTCACTTTTCACTTTTTCAGCGAAGCAAAGCATAGCGACCGAAGAGCTTCAAATTTGCACTGGGTATAAACAACAACAACAACAACGTCTAATGTTTACCAACGAGCGGAGACAAGAAGAGCGAGCTGGACGATATGGAACTTCAAGGCTCCAGTACTTCAGGTTACCATCCTCCTGACCTCCTGCTATTTTCTTCCAATTTTACGCACTTATTGGGGTGGTCTTTTGTTTATTCATTGGTTCAAGTTTGATTCAAATTTCCTTTCAAGTCTTTCTCTTTTGTTGTAGCATTGAGTCAGTCAATGTTCATACTTTCACTGATCATATTACAATCAGCAGTAGCTCTTATGTTCTCAAATTGTCACACTCACCATAGTTAATGTCTAACACTAATGTGCATCATTTGATATGTAATTGAACTTTAAAATCTTGAGTGATGCAAATCCGGCTAATGAGGTAATTATAACTGAGTGTGGCGGTATACCCCTTGTAATTAAATGTTTATCAAGCCCAGTTAGAATCACGGTGAGTAGGAAGTTGTAGGAAACGTTATTTCGATTTTATGTTGAGTAGGTCTGTTCCTAAACAGCGACTCGTGTATCAAGAAAATGGTAAATCATTTCATAATCTTTTTTTCTATGTCCATAATAAAAAAAGATACAAGGCTGCTATCATTCGAAGACAGCACTGATTTGTAAGTGCTAGTACATATTAGCAACTGCATTTGTGATCTGGAACTTATGAAACTGATCTTTGTAAACTTATAATAATTGTTGTTACCCTCATGTGTTAATGCCTTGCAGTATGTTGAGGGAGATCCAACTATTGGCTGCATCAAAACCAGTCATCGCATCCTCGATGTCAGGTGTGATTCATGCTCTTGTCTAAGAGCAGGAAAGCCATCTGCAGATGAGCTTAATTAGACAGGAGGTACTATTCAAATCCCCGATACCAGAAACAGAGAAAACAGAGACTTATAGTATGCTCATGGCTGTAGACACAGAGAAAGTTCTACCCAAAATCTTGTATGCTCATGCTTGTAGAGAGTGTAGTAGACTCGGAGGAAGGAGATGAAACAGAGTAAATAGATGAAAATTGTCAAATAGAAGACTTAATGATTCTTCCCAAAATCTTGTATGCTCATGTTTGTAGAGTTAGAGATTCATTCCTAAAATACCGAAGGAAATTTAAAACTTTACTTTTCTCATTCCCAAACTCCATGGCAGTGTTACAACAAATATCTTATAGACTGGAAGCGAAATCGAAAAAGAACAACAACAACCATATATGAGTGAAATGACGGAAATGAGCTTTACAGAGCTAGGCTATTCTTGGGTTAATTACTTTGGTAGCTGTTTCTACCGGATTACACGGGACGTAATCTAGCAGAAGCAAGTACGAGTACTCCTTCCCTTTCTTGTACGTCCGAACGTTGGAGCTGTTCGGAAGGTCGGGCACTTCCTTCTTCTCTTCGGGTGTGCGGGTGCGCGTGCTCGGGTACAGCTGTTAGAAGAATACAACAACAAACGGGCGGTCAGGGGTCGAGACGGGGTGGCCCGCCTTCAACGCTCTGATGCCTAAGTTAGAAGATGTATTGGATATAACAGTCACACGAGCGTGCGTGTAAGCGGTGTTCAGGTGGAGTTGAGTGAATTGAATGCTCTTACCTGTAATAAATACCTTACATATATAGGTGGTTGAGTTTGGTGCTCGATGGTGTTCTTCGATGTGGGACTGGTATGCACTTGCTGATGTGTGATCCGCACATTCGGGTATGCGCCCCACGGGCGCGTGCGCGCTCGGATGAGGTCGGTCTTGTGAGTGAAGTTGAAGCCTTCCTGGTGGTCTTTCGGGTGGTCGGGTAGGTGTTTGTTCGCCTGCTTAAGTGGATAAGTACATTTAATCGGACAACTAATGATGCTATACTAACAAGTCCCCCAAGTCCCCAAGTCAAAGAGAACTTTCTTGACTGGGGAGTTGAAAAAGGGTTCATACGATTAAACAAAATACTTATCCGATTGAGCAGTGGTGTATGATCATGTAACCCCCAAGTCCCCCAACTCTCCGGTCAAGGAAGGGCTCGCATGACGGAGTGGGTACCTACGCGTTTTATGGTGTACCTGTGCCTGTATTCTGGGCCCAGCCCCCAAACAGATTTTGCTAGTTTGGAGCCGCACGCCCGTGGGGTGTTTCCTTGTAAACATGAATAAGTACAACATAGATATATAGGTGTGCAAATGTGTGAATGTGTGGCATGATGCGTGAATGTATGGCATGATGCGTGAATGTATGGTATGGTGTGTGAATGTATGCAAATGTTTGATCGTAACGCCAACGCTGGGATGCCGTTGCGTACGTCGCACGTCAACGGGGATGTCGTTGCATACACTGTAGCGTCAACGGTGGGATCAGGACCGCGACATACAATGTTACGGCGCGCACGAACGCGTACCCGTGCCGCCCCTCAGACTTAGCGCGCGCAGAGGCCTCTGCCGCCTAAACCGGGAAGATTTCGCGCACGGAGAGGACGGACCCCACACCCGGAACGCTCATCGGTCTCAGAACGCACAAGGAGAGGACGGACCCCACACCCCTGCCGGCTGAGTCGGCGAGTCGATCGTTAACGTTACGCACACGGAGGGGAAAAACCCCACGCCCGTGCCGCCCATCAGCTTAGCGCGCCCAGAGAGGAGTCGGCCCCATGCCTCTGTCACCACAGCCGGCTTGCGTTTTCGCGCCCGGAGAGAACGAACCCCACACCCGGAACGCTCATCGGTCTCAGAACGCGCAAGGAGAGGACGGACCCCACACCCTTGCCGGCTGAGTCGGCGAGTCGATCGTTAACGTTGCGCATACGGATGGTACTAACCCCGCACCCGTACCGCCCATCGGTCTCAGAACGCGCAAGGAGGGGACGGACCCCACACCCCTGCCGGCTGAGTCGGCGAGTCGATCGTTAACATTGCGCGTACGGATGGTACTAACCCCGCACCCGAACTGCCCATCGGTCTCAGAACGCGCAAGGAGGGGACGAACCCCACACCCCTGCCGGCTGATCCGGCTTGCTAGTTCTTACCGGCGTGCGCACGGGGGAGGGGGGGTGCCCTACGCCCGTGGTGGTGTTTTACCTCGTGCGAACGTTCGCAGGCGTTCGTTGTGCGGGTGGTGTGCGCGTTTTGTTCGACTGGCGGGAGACGTGTCGTGGTGTCTTGCTTTGGGTGTGGTGGTGCTCTGACGAGGTGCATTTGAGGTGACATTCCTTTTGACTTCTCCTTGGGAACTGCTGGGCAATAAATGTTAGCCGCCGTAATTAATGCTGGCGTGCCCTGGGCATTAAATGCTGATGATGTAGTAACTGCTGGAAGCTCATGCGTCAGGCGTGTGGGCGCGTGCGGTGTTGCATGGGTGACACGTGTCGAGCCGTGAGAGACCGTGCTAGGGTTTGAAACCTAGGCGGGAAGCTGAAGGGGGGCACGGTTACTTGCGTGGGCAGGTGAACCGCCTCAGGGCCACGTGTCGTGATCTGACGGTGGATACGCGAAAATGAACGGCTGGCGTTCGTTGGCGTGCATCGTGCGACCAGTATAAATAGGGCTCTGGTGTCGTCTTCCTCATCACTTTTTACGACTTATCGAAACGCTGCAGAAATTACCTTGCACACTGTTCTTCTTTGATCTCTGTTGTTCTTTGCTCCTTACTGGAATTTCTTTGTCGACGTTCATCCTCTCTACCGTCAATATCGATTTGGTGAGGCTCTCATCCTGTTTCTGTTGTTTTCCGTTTTTGGTTTGTGTTTGTTTGTTTCTGGTTTGTCGCGGTTTCTGGGTTTTTTGGCTTTTTCTGGGTTTTGCATCTCAAGAACAAGGCGTGTTCTTGAGGTGTGCCAGGTTTGATTTTGGTTGGGGTAGGATTTTTGGGTTTTTGGTGTTTCTGGTAGTTTGTTTTTGTTTTTTTTGCTAAGTGTGGGTGTCGCGTGCGTGCGGCTAGGAATGGAGCCAATAGAGATATCGAGCGGGCAATCGCGTGAGCGCATCTACATTTCGGGGGCGGGGTGGGTTAGTTGTGGGTCGGACACGAGCAGGTCGAGTACATCTTCGTATGAGTCCGTGATGAGTGTGACGCCCCTGCGATTCCTCCCTAACGCTTCTCCTGTGGTGCAGCAAATGGATCCTCAACAAGCGCTCGCTGCCGCAGGGTTGGGTGAATCGTCGGGCGGATCCTCATCGTCCGGACCATGGGGTGAGGGGCCCGTTCGACAAGAGCAGCCCGTGGCTCAGTTTCCGGAGGGCGGGCGAGTTCACTGGGTGCTCCCCGACGGAGTACCAGTGCAAGAGCCCGAACGGGCGCCGAGCGTCAAAGAGATGGCGCGGTGGGCGAGGGACTACCACATTCCTTCGTCCGTGAGGCTGAGGATTCCGGGGGGGAGGGGGGGAGATTCGTTTACCCGACCGCCTGCTGGCCACGTGTGCGTCAACGAGTTCCACTTGAAGGCGGGGATAAAGCTGCCTCTCCATCCGTTCTTCCAATACATCCTGGCGCTCCTCAGGATCTCGCTCGGTCAGTGTAGGCCTACACTGACCCGAACGTTGGTGGCGTTCTTCAACATCTTCCGTTCGAGCGGGTTGGACCACCCCACACGGGCGGAATTCCTCCACTTCTTCCGCCTGAAGTACTCCTCCCACTGTCGAGATTCGGGCACCTTCACCGTGGAGCCAAGGGTGAAGTGGTGGCTGATCGATCCCCCCAGTTCTTCCACCAGCTGGCGTACGATCAACTGTCTGGTCGGAGGTGATTGGGAGTTTGGCGCGCACGCCCCTGAGATCGCGGCCAACGCCCACCGTGTCCACCGAGTCCCCCAGCGCTTCCACTAGCTGGACACGAGCGAGTATCCCCTGATGCCCGAGGAGGAGAATAGGATAGCTCGTCTGAAGTTTGTCTTTGACCCTAGGCCCGAGGCGAGACACTTCTGGGCTGCGTGTCACTGGAATTTGATTGAAAAGAATCGCCTCGCTCGCATGCCTGGTCTGTCGGGTGGCGCATATCTGTAGTGTATGTAGTGTAACTTTGATCGACTGTTGCTAACCTGTATCTTCTCTGTTCTTGCAGTGAAAATATCCAAGTCCAAGGCGAGCGACCGGGATGCCGAGCAGCTGCGCCGGCTAAACATGTTGCTGGATGGTGCGGACGCCGTTCGCCGCGTCGTGGTGGATCGCTCGGGTGGGATGCGGGTGGGTGAGGAGGTTCAGCCCACCATGCGTGCGCCTGCGGTGAGTGAGCACGCCTCTCCTGTCCGCCAGCGTGCGTCGGGCGCTGGCCCATCTGTTTCCGCTGCTGCTAACGTTGAGCAGCCACTGTCCGTTCTTCCTCCTCTTCCTCCTTCATCGGGCAACCGGAGCTCCAGTCGAGCTGAGCGGGACAACCGCCACTGCGAGAAGGAGCAACGCCAGGTCGAGCGGGACCAGCGTCGGGTCGAGCAGCAAGACCGGCGCGAGGCCTCCCAAGGTTCGGGGTCGCGCCGCGTGTCTCATAGTGGTGCAGATCTCTCTCCCGGTGCCCCGGCCGGTGAAGATGGGCGTGCGCAGAAGCGCCCCCGGACCGAAGACTCCTCTCCCGGCCCCACACCTGGGTCGAATGTCGATATTGTTGATGCCCTGCGCCGTGCGCTGGTGGATGGCGCCGCCTCACTTGGGCCCTTGCTGCAATCGCTGGAGAATGCCGCCCCCGACGGGCTGGACGGGGCCTTCTCTGCGTGTACCCGGCTGCTGCACCAGCTCTTCCGTGTCCGCTCGCGGGAGAACCTGGAACTTGCACGTCTCAGGGCTGACGCGCTGAAGCACCGGAGGGTGGTGGATCGGATGGTGGCCAGCCTGGATAAGGCCAATGACCTGGCGATGCGGTACACCGCCCGTGCAGAGGAAGCGACTGCCCGGTCCGTTGAAGCTGCTGCCCGTGAAGCCCTGGCGAGGTCTGAGCGGGATGAGGCCGTGGCCGAGGTGGAGCGGATGTGCGCCGAGCTGGAGCGCGTGCGTGCTGAAGCAGCCCCCCGGGAGGCACTGTCAGAGTCCCAGCTGAAGGAGGCTGATCGTGTTGCTCGTATGGATGCTGTGGCGACATTCAAGGAGTCCGACGAGCTCCGCGAACTGATCAGGGCAGAAGTGGATGAGCAGGTGGTCACTTTCCAAGAAGTGGTGACTCCCTTCCTCAAGTTGGAGGAGTATCGGGCGTTCGTGCGGTCTGAAACTGAGAGACTGGCGGGCGCTCAGGCTCCTGTGCCTGAGGGAGAGGTGGAGCCTTCTGGGGAAGCTGCTGGGGCGGAGCTGGGGCCGGTGATCGTGCAGGTGGACCCGGCCGAGCAGGTGGAGCAGGCGGGGGCGGTGTCATCAGAGGAGGCGGAGGAGCTGGAGGTGGATACCGGGGTGTAGTTGTAGGATTTTTTTCTTCTTTCTTTTGTAATAGAGTAGGATTTTTGTAATCGAGCCTTGTGCCTTAACTATCGATGAAGTGTTTTCTTTCCGTATGTGTACCTTGTCTTATGCTTTTTTTTTTGGCATCTTCTGAATGATTCGTATGAACGTGCGCTCCCTTTTTGCTTTAAGTGTTACATCCGTGCGAATAGCCTATCCCCAGTCCCCCGAGTACTGGGCGGGCGGGGTAAGGACAAACGAGCGCAATAATACCATTAGAAAAAATGAAAAAGTACAACATAACAAAATCTAATGAAAGTACTTCCTCAAATGTTGGATGTTCCACGGGTGCCGTAGTCGTTGACCCTGCATGTCCCTTAGGTAAAAGTGCCGGCGCTTATCACCTCGTCGACGACGTACGGACCCTCCTATAGCGGGCGGAGAGCCTTGACCTTCTGCTGGACAGCTTTCATCACCCAGTCCCTCAGTTGGATTGGGCGAGCCCGAATACTTTGGTTGAACAATCGGGCGATCCTTTGCTTGTTCGCGGCGTTGTGGAGATGCGCCATGTCTCTTCGTTCTTCCAGAAGATCGTTGCTGAGGTGGAGTCCCTCGCCGTTTGTTCGCGGATCGTACCCCTCGATCCGTGGGCTCTGGTGAGTGATCTCCAAGGGGAGCACAGCTTCCGTTCCGAATGTCAGGCTGAACGGAGTTTCGCCTGTGGTTGCGTTGGCGGTCGTTCGGATGGACCACAGAATCTCTGGAATAACCTCGGGCCAGCGCCCGTATCCCGCATCCCCGGGTTCGATGTCTTCAATTTTCTTCTTGATGCCGGCCTTGATGATCTTGTTGGCTGCCTCAACCTGCCCGTTCGTCTGAGGGTGCGCTGGTGATGCGAACACGAGGTCCGTTCCTTGTCTCTTGCAGAAGGCTATGAGGCGGGGGTTGTTGAATTGTGGCCCATTGTCTGTGACGATGCTGATCGACGTTCCATAGCGACAGAAGAGAAAACGCCAGAGGAAGCGCTCCACCTTCTCTGTGGTGATCTTGGCCATTGGTTGGGCCTCGATAAATTTGGTGTGATAGTCGATGATGACGATCAGATATCTGTATTGCCCCTTCGGCTTTGGGAGCTCTCCGATCAGGTCCAGTCCCCACTGTGCGAACGGAACGGGCGATAGGAGGATGGACAGTGGGACGGCGGGCGTGTGGTGGTGATGTGCGTGCAGCTGGCACTGATGGCACTTGCTGGTCAGCGCCGTAGCGTCCGCGTGGACGGTGGGCCACCAGAATCCACACCGAATGGCTTTGTGTGCGATCGATCTGGCGCCCGCATGATGGCTGCACGTGCCCGAGTGGATCTTCTTCAAGATCGAGTTGCCCTTTGTTGGAGAGACGCACTTGAGGCTCGCCCAAGTCCTCCCTTGTCGATACAATGCTCCATCCCGTATACTAAAGTTGGCCGCCCGTGCGACAATGGTCCTGGCCTCCCGCTTGTCTTCCGGTAACTCCCCCTTGCCTTGTAGGCGATGAGTGCGTCCATGTAGCTGTGCTCGTGTGGTTCAATTGCCAGGACCTGCTCTGCTCCCGAGATGCTCGGCCGTCGCAATACTTCGACGATTCACTGCCCTGGCCCCGTGTGTACGGGTGCCGTGGCCAATCGGGCGAGCCTATCCGCCTTAGCGTTGAATCCCCTGTGTATATGGTTGATGTTGACGTACTTGAATCCGCTGATCAGCGCCTTCACATACCTCAGATATGCGATCATGGATTCCTCCTTTGCTTGGAATTCTCCTCTAACCTGGCTCACCACCAATTGTGAGTCGCTGAACACATTGAGGTCGGGCGCCTCCGAGTTTTTGGCCAGCTGTAGGCCCGCAATGAGCGCCTCGTACTCCGCCTCATTGTTGGTCGTCTTGAATTCGAACTTGAGGGCGTACTCCGCGTTTACCCCTCCTGGCCCGGTCAGGATGATCCCGGCGCCGCTCACCTTCTTTGTGCATGAACCGTCGACGTAGAGGTTCCACTCCGACAATGGTCCTCCCTTGACCTCCGGTTTGTCGGATGCATCCACCGTCGGGCCGTCGGATGCGCCAACCGGCGTCTCCTCTGCTTCCGTGTACTCGGCGATGAAGTCCGCCACTGCTTGTCCCTTGATTGCTGTTCGGGGCTTGTATTGGACATCGAATTCACTTAACTCGACTGCCCACTTCGCCAGGCGACCACTGTGATCGGGCGATTGGAGTATCTGGCATAGGGGTACGTTCGTGAGGACATGGATGCTGTGCGCTTGGAAGTATGGCCTCAACCGTCGGGCGGCGGTGACGAGCGCGAGCGCCATCTTCTCGATTGTCGGGTATCGGGTTTCAACGCCCGTCATGCATTTTCCTGAGAAGAAAACAGGCAACTCTGTGCAGTTCTCCCTGCGGATGAGGGCAGAACTCACGGCGGTGAGCGAGGCAGCCAGGTAAATGTACAATATTTCCCCTCGGATGGGTCTGGAGAGGAGCGGGATGGACGCCAAGTACTCCTTGATCTGAAGGAAAGACGCCTCGCACTCAGGCGTCCACGCGACCTCCCGCTTGTTCGTTGTTCGGAGGGCTTTGAAGAACGGGGCACATCTATCTGAGTAGCGGGAAATGAACCGGTTCAGTGATGCGAGCTTGCCCGTGAGGCTCCGCAGGTCTGCCTTCTTGACCGGTGGCTTCATATCGATGATTGCTTTTACCTTGGCGGGCGCGGCTTCGATTCCCCGTTGGCTGACGATATAACCAAGGAATTTGCTATTCGTGACCCTGAACGTGCACTTGGCCGGGTTCAACCTCATGCCGTTCCTGATGAGGACGTCGAGCACAGTCCCCAAGTTCTGGACGTGGTCGACCGCCTGGACGCTCTTCACCAAGATGTCGTCCACGTACACGTCTACAAAGTTGCCAATCAGGCCATGAAACATCGCGTTCATGAGCCTCTGGTACGTGGAGCCAGCGTTCTTCAACCCGAATGGCATGACGACGTAGCAGTATAACCCCTTGTCCGTGACAAACGTCGTGGCCTTCTGGTCCTTGGGATCCATGAAGATCTGGTTGTAGCCCGAATACGCGTCCATCATGGACAAGAATTCGTGCCCAGCTGTCACGTCCACCAGCTGGTCGATCCTCGGCAGAGGGAAGCTATCCTTGGGGCATGCCTTGTTGAGATCACTGTAATCGATGCACATCCTCCACTTCTTGTTGCTCTTCTGCACCATCACAGCGTTGGAGATCCACTTTGGATACTCCACCTTGCGGATGAACCCGATGCCCAGCAGTTGGTTCACCTCCTCGTGCATAGCCGCATAATGCTCTGCTTTGTATGCTCGCCTCTTCTGTTTTACCGCCCGGGCGCCGGCGCCGATACTCAGTTTGTGGGATATGATGCTCGTGTCGATCCCGGGCATGTCCTTGTATGACCACGCGAACACCTCCTGCTTCTCTTTCAGCAGCGCGACCAACCGTTCGGCTGTCGCGGGAGCCAACGATGCTCCAATTTGGACCGTCCTTTCCGGGTGCTCGGCGGATAGCTGAATCGTCCTCAGCTCCTCGCGCTCGGGGACGGGCGACACTGCCATCAGCCCGTCGCGCGGGTCGTCGAGTACCTCTGTCCCTGGCGTCGGCTCCAGGGCGAGGACCTCCTGCCTGTCCCGGGGTTTTGCTGCCTCCTCGTAGTTATATCCCCGGACGTATCCGACCCCATGCTCGGTTGGGAATCGTCCCAAGAGTAAGTGCCCTGCGATGATCGTCTTCAGCTTGTTGATCCCCGGCCTCCCAAGTATGGCGTTGTAGGGGGAGGGGGTGTCCATGATAATGAAGTCCGTCCGGACCTCGCTGTGCGGGGAGTCGGATGCGCCGATTCCGATCCTGATGTTGTCGCTCCCAATCGGATACGACGTCTCGCCCGTGAAGCTGGCGACGCACTCGTGATCCTACGTCATCTTGCGGGCGGGCCTGCTGAGCGCGGTGTACGCGTCCAGGTAGATCACGTTCACGGACGCACCACTGTCCACCAGTACCCTCTTCACGAGGAAACGATCGATGATCGCGTCGATCACGAACGGCAGGGTGCTGTCCTTCGGGCTACCTTCCTCATCCTCAGCCGTGAAGGTAATGGCGGGCGCTTCCCGTCTTCCTGTCTTCTGTGCTAGTCCCGCCCCGATCGTCAGCACCTCCCTGCTCGAGCGATCGGGTGACGAGATGCCCTCCTTACGTTTCCCCCCGGATATCGTGCTGATAGCCCCCCGGGTTTCGATGTTTGCTTCGTGTTGTCGCTCGTTCGTCCTGGGAGGGGTGGCCCGTTCGTCCTTCTATATATCCGTGAGGGCCTTCGTCAGCATTATGCAATCGTTGGTCTGGTGAGTGGTGGCATTGTGGTACTCGCACCAGACGTTTGGGAGCCGGCCGGCCGGAATCCTTGCCTTTGATATGTTGTTTGGTGGTAGGAGCCGGTGTTGGTATTGGCGGAGTAGGTGTTCATTCGACTGTCGGTTGATCGCGTATATCCCCTGAGCCGCCGGTCGGTACTGCGGCGCTGGTGGCAGACGGGCCTCCTGCTGCGCCGGTCCCCTCGCCTGGTTGTAGCGATTGTTGTGGTAGCGGGAGGGTGGCCTCTGGTGACTCCGCTTTTGCATGTCTCAGCTCCTCTTGTAGCCCCCGGTTGGTTCTTCGTCGTTTGCTTGCTGCCGGGGTTGGATGTTCGCCTTCTCCGGTCCGCCGGTGCTAAACTCGGAGGTGGACCCATACACCCGCGTTTCCACGAGCGCCTTCTGCACAATCAGGTCCATAATCTCTTTATAGTCGAGATATTCCTTCCTCACCAGCTTCTCTACGAACGGCGTGGCGATCATGTTGTCCATCAGGGCCACCTTGGCCACTCGTTTGTCAAGGTCCCTGCATGTGCTTGCAAGCGTCCTCCATCGGTTAATATAGCTAGACAAGCTCTCGTCCATCCCCTGGCGGACTTTGAGGAGGATGCCCGTGGTGTTGTATTTGCCCTGGAGCCTGTACCGCTTCTGGAAGCTCTCCGCCAGCTCAAGGAACGAGTGTATGGAGCCTGGCGGGATCTCGTAGAACCAACTCCGCGCTTCCCCCGTCAGCGTTTCCTGGAATAGGAAACACAGAGTTGGGTCCGAATATCGGGCTCCGTCCGTGGTGGACCGAAACTCGTCGATGTGCGCACGGGGATCCCCACTCCCGTCGAATCGGGTGATCTTCGTTGTTTTTGCATGGGGGTCCCTTCCCCTCTCCAGTATGTGCGCCGAGAACGGGCTGACCCGGGGGGCGAACGTCCCACCTTGCCCGGCCATCTTGTCCTTCCGTAGGCGTGATACCTCCTCCGCCAATTCTTCCATCCTTCGGAGGATCCGGGCGTTATCCGTCGGGGGTGGCGACTCCCCTCCCTGTGTGAGCGAACGGGCTCGTCGGGTGTTATCCCTGTCGTAAGGGTATGGCTCTTCGTCGGTGGTGTCCTGGGACCGTTCGCGTTGCCCCTGCGGTGGGCCGACGACCGCGTCCAGCCGTTCCTCCAGCCTCCGCCTGATCTGGCGCTCTCGCTCCCTGTCGAACGCTGCCTCCCGCAGCTCTCGGATCAGGCCGTCGACGTGCTCCTCACTGCCGCTCGTTCCTGGCTCTACTACTGGTTGCGCCAGTGCGCCCGCGGGTGTTTCCTCAAATGGTGTACTGCCGGTGTTAGCCTCCTGGGTAGGCATGTGGCTCTTGGTTAGTGGTGTTTATACGAGGTTTGCAATTTGTAAGCTTCCCACAGACGGCTCCAACTGTTTCTACCGGATTACGCGGGACGTAATCTAGCAGAAGCAAGTACGAGTACTCCTTCCCTTTCTTGTACGTCCGAACGTTGGGGCTGTTCGGATGGTCGGGCGCTTCCTTCTTCTCTTCGGGTGTGCGGGTGCGCGTGCTCGAGTACGGCTGTTAGAAGAATACAACAACAAACGGGCGGTCAGGGGTCGAGACGGGGTGGCCCGCCTTCAACGCTCTGATGCCTAAGTTAGAAGATGTATTGGATATAACAGTCACACGAGCGTGCGTGTAAGCGGTGTTCGGGTGGAGTTGAGTGAATTGAATGCTCTTACCTGTAATAAATACCTTACATATATAGGTGGTTGAGTTTGGTGCTCGATGGTGTTCTTCGATGTGGGACTGGTGTGCACTTGCTGATGTGTGATCCGCACATTCGGGTATGCGCCCCACGGGCGCGTGCGCGCTCGGATGAGGTCGGTCTTGTGAGTGAAGTTGAAGCCTTCCTGGTGGTCTTTCGGGTGGTCGGGTAGGTGTTTGTTCGCCTGCTTAAGTGGATAAGTACATTTAATCGGACAATTAATGATGCTATACTAACAGTAGCAATGATGGAAGTAGTTTGAAAAGCAGGATTGTAAGCCAGCAAAAGACGTAGATGAAGCAGATAACACATCTGTACCACAACCAGGGAAATGGAATAGCAATGGCTATCAAGATTGCAGTGACCACAAAGAAAATGCCTGACTGCTGGAGAATATAGGAAGCTCGTTGATAGTTGAAGGGAACGAAATAGTTAATGAAGAAGCACGTAAGCGAAATTATGATGGTGATGTTTGACACAAAAATCTCCTAGCGGAGTTGAGAGATCTTGTAAACTGTCTATTTTTTTTTATTGTGCTTCGTGCGCTGGCGTGTCACCATCTCATGACGAAATATTGATTTGTAGACTAGCGGCTGCTGACTTCTTAATAAGCGATTTAGACTAGGAGAGCACCAACCTCGTCTGAATGGATCATTCTTGCCTAGTGACCTAGGACTTGCAATTTTCGTGTCTCTAGCTGAGCCACGGAAATCGATACTCTACACTCCTCCTGGTATAAAACACAACAATCTTCTTGATGCGGTGTTGAGAACACAAGGGTGTTGCGTCATTGAACCTCGAAACTCTCACTCTTCCTGGTGACAAGCCTCTTGATTGCTGATTGCAGGTTTTGGCGTCCTTGAATCGCAAGAATCTCATGCTCTTCGGGTGACAACTCTCTTGATTGCTGGTTGTAAGGGTTTTCTCGTGATGAGAATGTTAGTTTACTGAGAGCAAAATATGTATTTGATTGAGGATCGCTATCCAATCGCTCTTCAACTCTTTATATAGAAGACTGTAGCTGTATTCCACTTTACTTAGAACTCTTTTGTATCGATAGTTAGACTCACAACACAACTCTAAGAAATCCATAAAGCTCATCCGATACTCATCAATAACTCTCACAACAGAGTCCTAACCACTATAGGGAAGGTTAGATAAAAACAAGCCGCATGGATCAGCCTTTAACATTATTTCCTTTAAGCATAATACGACCTGGACTTGCACATTCTACTCGGGTCGCTCGCCTAATCCAGCCCTCAAAGCCCAATTAGAGATATTTTATCTCGAGCACAAACATTTCCTCTTAAGCCTTAATATTAAATCCAACGATGCAAACTAAAAGGCTTGAATTACCCAAACGACATGCCGATATTATCAAATGGTAACTTTATATGCAAGCGCCACGTCGTCTCTTCTCTTCTGAAAAGTTGTGTCACTTCGGCTGATGTCATATAAAAAGTGCACATTCGCGTCAGTCCTCACTTCCAACACAAACTCTTCCTTTCATTAGAACTTTAAGCTTCCCTCAAAAGAAAACCTTTATGTCTCTCCGCCGCTGTCAATTTCTGACTATTCAACATGCCTCCTCACAGAGAAATATACCCAGACCTTACCCAAACCGAGGCAAACCGCCTTGTTGTCGATATTTGCGCTGTCACGGCTCGCAGACAACCAGGTGCTACTTTCACTCTTAGAGTCACCTCCAAAGACACTGGCCGCCTAGGCCCCTTCCTCAAAACACCAATAAACCCAGAGCTCTTCCCCGTGCTATGTCGCCCTTATTGCAACTCAGCACTGATTTTTCAAGATAACCCGAAAGCTAACCCCGAGGGATGGACGAAGAAGGACACATTCTGCTCAATCGGCAAATGGCCCAATACCACCGAGAAGGATCGTGCTTGATACAACAACTGCCGAGAACTGGACTTAATTCGATGGCAAGTAGCCGACATCGATCAACTTCTTGACTTATGCTTCTCACTCCCTAGTGGTGGGAATCACGCTCCTTTCGCCACCACCATGTGTTTCTTGGACTCAGCCTGTAACTGCTTCCGCCTACCTTGTGGCGATGTAAGTATCACTCTTCTAGATCTCTATGTTATATTTGGAGTTCCTATAGCCAACCCCGTCTGGAAACAAGGAGACCACATCGAATGCACCATTCATGCCGATTCACACCACCGCGCTTCATACTCTGCCTGAACCAACCACTTTATTAACAACCGAACCATTCAAGGAGGAATAGCTTTCCTTGAACTCTGGTTATCTAAATATATTTTCTGTCCTTCTTCCTAGAAGGTAAATAAATGCTGGACCAACCTCGCCGAGCGTCTTTTCGAGGGAACAAAATTGAGTCTTGCACAGTCTATCCTCGCCAGCATCTACCGCAACCTAAGGTGAATTGTGCTCTCGCGACTCGACCTCAGCCAATCAGGACCACTCTGGATGGTAGAGCTATGACTTCGAATGTACTTCCCCATTTTTCGTCATCTCGAAATCCTACCATTCGAGAGAGACGTAATTCTGGGTAAGACTCTGGCGACCACTAACTCTTTTGACGGGTGGCTTACCAAACATGCTTCGTTGCCTTTTGCTCGCATTTGGAGTTTCTTGAGGCTGCGGTCAATACCGTTCTGAGCTGCAACTTCCCACAAGACCTTGACACTAGCTTCCTTCCTTCACTAGAATAAGATAATCAGGTGAGAGCCATTTTTCTTCAAAGCAACACCTGTGGTGACCTGCTGGTTCCTGATCCTTCTATACTCGGGCATGAACTATACGCTCCGAACCACTTCATCAGGCAACTTGGGCTATCTCAACGTGCCCATATACCTCTTGTTTGCTCGGTGAACCGCTTCAGCATTTGGCGAGCTACTTATCGTCCCGATCCCACTGACTTGATTAATGGTCACTACGACTTCCCTCTGGTCATGCTTCCTGAACAAGTTTTCGAGCATCCTATTGCACCATCCCTTTACATGACTGCTAACTACCTAGCTTGGAAAGCCCAATTATGGAACGGGATCTGACGCAAGCCACCACTAGCCCTTTTTGCAGCCATCTTCCGTAACTTCAAAAAATAATTCACGGATGATTCTGATCGGCAACTGCTACGCATGGTCCATGAAGACACTGATGACACCTCTTGGCCAGTGGTAAGTAGCTTTACTTACTTATTTCTCCTTGCTAAACTCCTGCCACAGATGTTGGCGATATTTCTGTTTTATTTTAATTCACTTCTTCTTTTGCTGAACCTAAATAGTATACTGAAGAACCTGGAGCCCAAGATGCAGCTGTCGATGAGAAGCCTCAAAGGATGAAAAAAGTACAAGAAGAACCCCCACAAGCTGTAAGTATTCCATTCTCCAAATGTCTTACCATTTTAAGCCTTCAAATATTATAACTGTTGTTTTTTTATTTCAGCAATCTCACAAGCGGACTCGAACCAACTCACCAGCCGATGGTCCTACAAATGCAAACAACGCCACTGTGAGGTCACCATTGAGGACGACTCGGAGAAACAAGTAGTGGAAGACGAACCTCCTCGCCAAACCACAACCGAGCCTACCCCCTTTGCGGCATCGAGTCAGAGAGGGCCTATAATACACACAATGAAAACCAAAGGAAAAAAAAGACTAGAAACAATGAAAAACGAAAAAAATTGCATGTTTTGAAGTTAAAACCCAAGACCTAACACTGACATCTCTATGTATCTACCACTGTACTAGCCTAGAATGTATGCAAGTAATGTACATAAAATATACTTGACCAAATCTCAGAGGGGCGTAGGCCTACCCAGTGCTCAATATGGCTCCGTCCCTGATCATGAAAGACCACATTTCACAATGAAATTAAACCTTCGTTTAGTTTAGAGATTCATACATTCATGAGTGCTCAGATACGTGGTTATGTTGTTGTGGAAGTTTAAAACAATGTGGCAATTTAAAGATGTATAATTAATGAAAAGTTTATTGCAAAAAATTGAGTTGAAGAATACACTTGTCGTAAACAAGCAACTAAATGGATCAAGAAGCATGCTAGTACATTTGAACGATGTCTCAAAAATCCCCCGTCTCAATCGATTTAACTTTTCAGCTAGGCACTAGGTTGTTACGACCCGAACTAAAATAACGTATTTATCAAATTATATTAAGTTTTATTATGGATCAGTCGCACTATCAAGATTATTAACAATTTTTTTACCAGGCGAGAATTTGACTTGATTTTCTTCTTGAGAGTTGTAAAGTATTTTATTTCGAGACTATAGAAATTTTTAGAAAATTTTTCGGATACGCGAACTATTTCTTATGTTTATTGGACATCGGCATGAGAAGTTATAAAATAAAAAAATTTAACTCTCTCGCCATCGCCAGAGACTCAATCTACCGTGGTTGTTCCGTCCCCACAGACTAATGATGTCTCTGCCGAGTAACAACATGAGCTGGTTGAAATCAACCCATCACCTTCTCTCAATGTAAGATAACTCAATCTATTAACACCCTAGGCAACATTTAGTTACACTGTTACCCTTCTAAACGTTCATTGCCTTTAGGATCTACTCACCGCTACTGAAGAGAGCACCGCCCTTAACACTGAAATTGTTATTATCGAGAACGCTACTGATCTTCAGGTGAACACTTCTGACTCGCTCATCTCTGAACCTGCTCCGGATGCCAGACTGCCCCAATACCAATATTTCCTGGATTTTGCTAACGAGTTTGAGGAGCAAGACGCCACAAATGAAGGTGGTGCCGCTTCGTTCTCTTATCATTCCCTGCATTATACTCCGGAGGAACAACAAGCCATGACAAAATGACACGTAGTACCTATCTCTCATCCAGAACCCTCGAGTGAGATCTTTGAAGCAAAGAGTACTTGATATTCTGCGCTTGCCTGAATCACATATGCTTAGCGATCGAGCCTAAGTTATGCTTACTATAACAACCTCTTCTTCCTTTTACACACTGCATCACCCATTATTTTGAATCAAACGTTTTTAACAAAAGTTCTGGCCTCAGACTTCTTCTACTACTTCCGGTGCCCAGTCTGTTTTACCATAATGTTCAACTCCCATCACTATTGTTAAAGCAACTCTTAGCAACCAAGAAGCGTCTCCATGGGCCTTATCATCTTCATGCCCTGCCAGTCGAATAGCCGCTCTTTGAGACCAAGTCCTGAGCTTAGAAGAACTTTCCACCAAGCTTGATGTCTTGAATCCAATTCCGGCTAACATCGCTCTTTCTTGAGCCACTCTCAAAGAACTCTCTCTAGCCAACTTGGACTCGTTTGAGAACATCAACAACTCCCTGGATAAAGTTAGAGACTTGAGCAAAACCGTCCCTGGCGAGCTCATCGATACTATCTCAGATTTCAAACAAGATCTTAGCGAGCTCCATAAACCATATAGGATCAATCCTAAGTGTGGATTAAAACATCCGAAATCGAGATAGGCACAAACCAAACCCAAGTCTCTCTACTAAATCTACTTACCATTGCACAAAATTGCTTGCTACAACCCAATCGATCATCCTCAACCATCTGTCGTAACATTCATCCTTGCTGAGTTGTTCACCACCTAACAAATCAAATTAACACACACAAATATAAACTGAGTCAATATCAACTTTATCATAACAGATCTAAACCAAAACCGTCTTCAAATGTATAAAGAGGTGATGAACTGACGATTGCATAGCAACGAAACCACGGCCTTGCAAAACTTTAGACTCGAAGTGTGCCTGAATATCAAAGCATTTTAGTAAACAATGAATTTCCTTGAGTGGAGATTATCGTCGAACACCTGCCGTGCATAATCAGACAACAATACATGGAAAACACCATGGAGAGAGTAAATACTACCTTCTCTCTTCCTTGAATCCCCTTAAATCACAACCCACGAAGACTATCTTTTCCAGATGAGGTGTGGACTCCTCGAATGCGTCTTGCGAGAACTAAAAGGAGGAGCAAATGCAAACGAAATTGAGAGCCTGAGGCCATGCGTTTGCAATAGGGATCTGCGCATTCCATGCCAAGATTCTTAACTGTCTCTGATTTGTAGTGCTTCATTACATTTGTACCCTTCTTTTATTAGTCTTATTTTTACCAAGTAAGATAGAATAGAAGGGCAACAATAGGTATATTGAATGTTTGACATTTAATTACCTAAAAAAAATTGTAAAAGACCATTCTCTTTTAATTAATATACTAGCTTTCATACACGCGCATGCAGAAGTCGTCGCGCTCGCGTGTACGAATTATTGAGTGTAATTATTAAGGTTTTGAATTTTCAGTTCAAGCTTTTGCATACTTATAAAAATTTAAGTCGATGGACATCCATCCGTAAATTTTCTATCTATTCTAAATTTTTCCACATAATTAGTGCTGGACTCATGACATATTACATTTCACTAACACACAACATTGTCATTCAAGAACAAAATACGTTTTAAATTATTTGTGTACTTCATCAAAGTAGAGTCTACAAAGAGCTTATGGATTTATGACGCCAAATATACATGAGAGTAATTAAATTTCCGACCCCTCAGCAAAGGACTTTCCTTTGTTTTGGTTTTTTATCTTCATTGTTAATCTTCAACATGTTCCCTGGACAAACAAATTCCAATAGAAGTCATTATATATTTCCATGAAATTCCACTATAAAATCATGCATAAACACAAACATCCCACTTAGCAGTTCTTCCGGAATAATACCAAATTTTGAAAGAAAAAAAATATTCAATTACTCGTTGCAGTTAACAACCGCATACTTCTCCAATGCAAAAGCTGGAGACTTGTAACTCGAAACCTTCTTCGACATGGCATCTATAAAAATAAAAAAAATTGTTCATTCTCCATGAATACTCTTAAATAATGTACATTATCTACCATCCCAGCTAGTAGCTACAACACCTCCTCAAACGTCCAAGTGCTACTTCAAACCAAATGCAAATTCATACAACACCACATTAATTTCTTTCTCTCCTTGTTTCTTGCTTGTACCAGCAAGTCTGCAATTAAAAACAATTGCTTAAGGAAATAGTTATTTTGACTAATTGTAATGGTAGTTGCATTTTTAGCAACATTTATATGCTTAACCGAACCTTATATTTAGTTCTTTTGTTACGTTTTTAAGCAATTTATTATTGTTATTTGTTTTGTAGGAAATTTGAGATTAATAAATAAAAGACGAGTAATTGAGCTTTCCTAGCTCAACGAGGAGTAACAAGGGGCTGTCAAGAGACAAATGGACTTAGTTCAACTTGAAGATGGATTACTAAAGCTCTAAGGAATGTGGATTTAGCCCGTTTGAGATTAATAACCCAAACCAAATCTGTTTTTATTAAATAAAGGAGAGACCAAATCAAACCAAGAAGGGGAAAAAAATCAGAAACAAACGTGAAAGAGGGAGAGAGTCTAACGTGAAAAGAGGAAGAAAAAGGGGGAGAGAGACGTGAAAAGGAAGAGGAGAAGAAGAATAAAAGGAAGAAGAAAACGTGAGAAAAGGGAGGGCATTCCATTGTGTAATTTTTCTATCTTTCTCTCATACTCTTATGGCCACCATGAGGAGCTAAACTTCATTGTTAAGGGGCTGTTTTGAAGCCCCATTCATGTCTTCTAGATTACTTATGCTTGTTAATTGAAGATTGTTTTTGTTATTCGAATGAGGTTTCTTTGTTGCTTATATGTTGATGATTCTTATTTGTGTATGCTTTGAGTGCATGCTTAGTATGCATGTTTAAGAATCTAATTCTAAGAAAATTGATGGTTGTTGGTGATCATTACCTTCCTCAAGTTTCAATCGTAGAACTCATACATGCTTGGTATAAGAAACCTTAGGTCTAGCAAGACACGACCGTATTGTACTTGTAAAGCCTTGTAGATTCTCAAACCCTTTCTAAATCTTAATGCTTTTCTCTTGGTAAATTCGGGTCCTTGACTTCGGGTTCTTTGAGGGATAGACAATATTGATAAGCAAACCTTCAATGTTGTAAACGTAAGGATTGAGTAATAGGTCGTGTTCATAGCTTTGAATCTTCCTGAGAACTTTCATTCATGACACTAACATGATTTTGGTTCTGAATTTATGGTCTAGATGATGTGACGGTGGTGGATAGCACTTCCCCTTATCCATTTTTATCATTGATTGTTACTTTACTCTTAATCTGTTTACTGTTTCAGTTTCGTAATCTGTTTTGCAGAATTTTATTCAGAAATCAAACCAACTCCGATTGCATTAAAAATTTGTGTGGTAGTCCATCACTGTGTCTGTAGTGTCCAGTATTAATTTCGTGATTTTATGTTGAGTATAGCTATTTTAATTAATTACGTTAGTTTCAGTGGTCGAGGCTGTCAGGTTTCTGACTTTCGCGTCTGTTTGTAGTTTAGAGTATTGAGTCTCATCTTTCTCTGTGGATTGACCCCTATACTATTTTACTGCATTGACATGCATTTTGAGTTCATTATAGTGTAACTTTGAAGGTGGTTAAACACCGATCAAATTTTGGCGCCGCTGCCGGGGAAAGATCTAGTCTTTATATTCTAACGTGTCTTTTGTTTTCAGTTTTTGTTTTGTTTTGTTTAATTTCTTTTGTAGTATAACATGTCTCTTGTGTGCAGGTACTTAGTGCATGCATACTCGAAAGTCAAGGAGAACTGAGCCACTATTGCTTGATTTAGAGGTTGAGCGCTCAGCTAAGCAAAACCGGAAGCAGAAGAGGCGAGCAGAACTGGAGGTTGGAAATACGAGTGACACAGTGTCAGAACCTGAGATTGAGGTAGAAACAGGTTTGGATTCAGAAGAAGAAGTACCTCAATCGCCACCACAAAGAGCAGCAATGGGAGAACAACCAAGAACGTTGATGAATTCCTTTGTACCTAGTGCTCAGGGGAATTCATCACCAATAGTGTTGTTAGCTCTTGGGACATATTTAGTGCCTCCTGCATTACTTTCAGCCCTACCTCATTATAGGGGGGTGTTTTCAGAAGATCTTCAGCAACATTTGGCTGAGATTGAAGCTTTAGCATCAACACAAAACTTGCAAAATGTTGAATCTAATGTGTTGAAACTAATTTTATTTCCTTTTTCTATGAAGGAGGGAGCGAAGATGTGGTTCAATTATTTGGCTCCAAGATCTATTGTGACGACCCGAACCAGAATCAGTTGTGTGTTTGGGCACGATTCTCGAGATTTGGTTATAGTCGCAGTTTTACGATATTGTGTAGTTTGCCGATTCGGTTCGCGACTATGTTTTCAGTCGAGAATTTGAGTTGAGTGTCTTCACAGAAGTTGTAGAGTACGTGATTTCGAGTTCGTGGGTTGTTCCGGAAGATTTTTCCGATAACCGAGGAATATTCTATGATTATTTGAAGTTTCGGGTTCCGACGAGTTTATCCGAATGTTTCGAGCTTATCCGAATCATTCCGTATTTTCATTTTGGACCGTTGATCGACCCGAGGGACGTGTATAAATATCGAAAAGTCGAGAAATAGTCGCAAAAACACGGAATTGCTTTGACTTTCCCGTTTTGGAAAGTTGACCAGTTTGACCGATTAAGGAAGTTTCCCAAACGGGAAGGTGTTTTCCGGCGACCGGATTCCGGCCACTTTGGGCTTCGAGGAAGGTATGGCTAGATTCCTTGTTCAATTTCGAGTTGTTTGGTATAGGTGTTGATGTGAATTGATGAGTTTTTCGGGGAACCCGAATTGGTTAACCTCGCCGGAAATCGGCCTTAATGGTGAAGGACTTTCCGGTGGGAGTTGGAGGCCGAGGGGTGAGGGCTTCACCTCGCCTTGCCCCAAGGAAGCTTCCTATGTATTTGGTTTGGTGTTTGGTGGAGGTTTGCTTGAAACCCGATTGGGTTTTCCGGCAAGGATTTTTGTTCGGTTTTGCACGTTTTTGGAGAGGTTACGCTTGGAATTGGACTTTGGGGTAGAAGGGAATCTTGCTCGCCTTGACGAGACCTTGAGAACTGGAGAAGTTGGCCGTGAAATTCCACCGTTGACGGCGCGCCGCCGCCGGCGGCGGCGGTCAACGGCGGAGGAAAAGTCAAATTTTCAGATTTCGACGTTTTTAATGTCATTTTTCTCGTAATCACGCCCTGGTTATCGTACGGAGGTTTTTGGGTTGATTTGGTTAGCCAATTTTCAGTCGAGATTTTGAGTGGGGATTTCGGGATTTCCGTAATTCATTTTGTACTGCATTTCGTATTTCCGGGAACGGTTGGTTTCCGTACTTCAGTACAGTGTTGTGGATTACGATATTGATCAGTTATGTGTATATGTATTCAGGAGATCGAGATCGAGATTTGGATCGTGATCGTGCTTCGGGCGAGGGTACTTCCGCCGGACCACGTGTTTAGCGCGAGTTGCGCTAGCTGATCTGTGAGTGGACAATTTCTTTTCACGGAATTCTTGCGAGTCTTTTATGTGATTTATGAACTTGAGCATGCGTATTGAGATTACGAATTGCATGAGCATGTGTTTTATGATTATACGATATACTTATACGAATATACGTATACGAGTATGCATACACTTATATGCTGTTTCGTGCATTTGCATCGAAATGTTTATGATTTGGTTTACACAGAGTACAGTCTTGGTTACGTTGTTGTATCGATACACTTGCCTCTCGGCTGATCCCCGATGGTAGGCCATACCAGGAGGGGCGTATCCCCGACTGACCGGTGAGGGGCGTTTCCCCGGATCCGAGGCCATTTCTGGCTTAGAATCACGTGTGGGTCCGGGATCCCGTGATTCGGACTGTACTAGCACGGTGTGTGTCCATGAGTGACCCCGTGGGATTTTTACTTGCATGCTCAGTACGCTGGAGGATTATGGTTTTACCTCGTGTACTATGTTATATTTTTATTTACCTGGACTCGCATATGATTTATAACATATATAAACTGGTGAAAGACATTTATTTTCGTCCACTCACTCTAACGTGTTTATTGTCTTTCCCCTGGGCTTTTCGGTTTCCGTGCCCAGTTTGTAGTTCAGGTTTGTTGTTTTCACGTCGCGGTTTGGAGGCTAGTGATCAGAGTCACCTGTATTTTCCAGTAGGTTCTTGTTTCGCCTACTGATGTACATATTGTATATGTTTTACTTTAGAGGTCGCTCTGATACATCCTGTTACATGTTGTGCGGATTTTCACAGATATACATATATACATAGTACAGTTTATTCATTGTTGATGATTATATTGTTGTTGAGAAATCCGGATGGGATTGGTGCCCACGGTTTGTTTTTTTGTGGCATAGGACGAAGAGTTAATTTCCGCGTGCAGGTTATGGTAATTCCACGCTAGTAACGAAACTCTGCCCAAATTTTGAAAAGTTTTTGTTGGTTCACGTTTTCGAAGGGGTTCGATTCCGGTTTAGGTGGCTAAATCGGGGTTGGGTCCTTTCAGCTTGGTATCAGAGCATTAGGTTGTTAGATTCTGTAGACTCTTGTAGTTGTGACGCTTAGGGTATTTGAGTTGATACAGCATGGCTGGAGTGATGACCCGACTGGCCAGCGGTACTCATCAATACTTCGGGTGTTGTGTGTCCTCAAATATCTGCGGTTTCATGATTACGTTCTTTCTGCTTGTGCCTAATGCTTGTCTTGTATCAGTAGGATGCCTCATCGACGTGGTCCCCGTGTTGATCGGGATGATGATCCTGATGAGGATCGCCGAACGCGCGACTTGCTTATGCGAGTGCTGCGTTTGGAGGAGCGTTTTGACCCTGTGGTCAAGGCTCGTACTGCGGGTGCTACTGTGTTTTCGGGTTCAGTTGATCCAGAGATATGCGAGGCATGGCTGGTTCAGTTTGAGCGTGTTTGTGAGCGTCTGCAGTTTACACCTGAGCAGATGACAGTAGCCGCAGTTGGTTTACTTGAGGGTGATGCATACTTTTGGTGGGTCAGCACTGACAGAGTTCCTGTGGATACTCCGTGGATATTGTTTCGTGATCTGTTTATGAGGAGGTATTTTAATCAGGCTACCCAGCAGCGCAAGTACGAGGAGTTTACGAACTTGAGGCAGGGCAGTTTGTCTGTACTTGAGTATCGGGATCGGTTTACCCGTTTGTCTCGTTTTGCGCGGGATTTGGTGGCTACTGAGGAAGCCAAGTGTCGCAGATTTGAGCTGGGGTTGAATCTGAGCATCAAGGCGACACTGACTACGATGCCTCGGAACAACTTCGATGAGTTTGTCAGTGCAGCTCTCCGAGGCGAGGACATTGAGCAGGAGAGACAGCAGAGATATCAGCCGAGGCGATTCGAGGAAGGTGGACCGAGTCAGGGGCCTTCGAAGAGGCTGAGTTCTGATACTTCTGGTTCAGCTTCATCCTCAGGCAGTGGATCATATCGACCACCAGCTGGTGCATCGAGACGGAGGTTTGGATGGCGGAGAGATCGACCGCAGCGACCACAGGCTAGTGGGAGTTCCAGCGGTTCTAGTTATCCGCGGCGTACTGGTGGCACGTTTACTGTACCGCGTGAGTACCCATTGTGCAATTTTTGTAACAGGCATCACTTGGGACCGTGTCAGCGAAGCCCTGTCACTTGTTTCCGTTGTGGCCAGGTGGGTCACTATGCGAGGGAGTGTCCTCAGTTATACGGCGGTGACGGACAGGCAGCCCAGAGTTCCGGAGTTGAGCGAGGTGCCACTACGGGAGCTCGACCAGCACAGTTTGCAGGTCAGGGTAGGCAGCAGGGACAGCCCCAGCGAGGACGACCAGCCGGACAGGCGAGAGTTCATGCTATGACTATGCGTGAGGGCAGAGCATCACCGGAGGTCGTTATTGGTACGTTACATGTTTTTGGTATTTCTGTAGTTGCATTGTTAGATCCAGGTGCCACACATTCATTCATATCATATAGACTATCATCATTGGCTACGGTACCTGCATCTCCACTTCCGGGGCTGTGGAGAGTGTTGTATTCGTCAGGTGAAGTTGTGAGCATCGGATGGGTTTACCGAGATTGTGAGGTGTTTGTTGATGGCCATGGTTTAGCCGCTGATCTGTTGTTGCTGGATATTGTGGATTTTGATTTGATATTGGGTATGGACTTTTTGGAGTCGCATTGGGCCATGTTCGACTACCACAGGAAGGAGGTCGCATTTCGACGACCCGGGTTACCTGAGATACTGTTTCGTGGCGAGAAGAACACTTCCCTACCGTGTTTGATTTCCGCGATGAGGGCGGATCGGTTGATGAAGAAGGGTTGTGTTGCTTACTTAGCCCATGTTGTGGACACTACAGCTGCAGTACCGGATCTTGGTAGTATTGAGGTTGTGTCTGAGTTTCCGGATGTGTTTCCAGCGGAGTTACCTGGTATACCCCCTGTGCGGGAGATTGACTTTACTATTGAGTTGTTCCCGGCTACTGGACCGATTTCCCAGACACCATACCGGATGGCGCCTGCAGAGTTGAGGGAGTTGCAGATTCAACTTCAGGAGTTGTTAGAAAAGGGATTCATTCGACCGAGTGTTTCTCCGTGGGGTGCTCCAGTGTTGTTCGTGCGAAAGAAGGATGGGTCCATGCGGTTGTGCATCGACTATCGGAAGCTGAATCAGATTACAGTGAGGAACAAGTATCCGTTGCCTCGGATTGACGATTTGTTTGATCAGCTGAAGGGAGCGGCAGTCTTTTCGAAGATTGATCTTCGATCCGGATATCATCAGTTGAGGATCCGGGATTCAGATGTTGCCAGGACAGCATTCAGGACGCGGTATGGGCACTATGAGTTTCTGGTTATGCCGTTTGGGTTAACCAACGCCCCCGCAGCTTTCATGGACTTGATGAATCGGGTATTTCGACGATTCTTGGACAAGTTCGTGATAGTGTTCATTGATGATATTTTGATATACTCGAGGAGTGCAGGCCAGCACAAGAAGCACTTGCGAGTGGTGTTGCGGACTTTGCGGGACCATCAGTTGTTCGCGAAGTTTAGCAAGTGTGAGTTCTGGTTGGATAGTGTGAAGTTTCTGGGCCACGTGATTTCGGCCGAGGGAGTTAGTGTTGATCCTGACAAGATTGAGGCCGTGCTGAATTGGAGTCGACCCACTACTGTACCGGAGATCCGGAGTTTCTTGGGGTTAGCAGGCTATTACCGACGGTTTGTACAGGAATTCTCCCGGATAGCCACACCACTGACCAGATTGACGAAGAAGGGCGTCAAGTTTGAGTGGTCTGATGCGTGCGAGGAGAGTTATTTGCTCCTGAAGGAGAGATTGACTACCGCACCGGTTTTGACATTGCCAGACGACAGTGGTGAGTATGTTGTGTACAGCGACGCGTCGAAGTTGGGCCTTGGCTGTGTGTTGATGCAGCATGGTAGAGTCGTGGCATATGGTTCCAGACAGCTGAAACCGCACGAGGTCAACTATCCGACGCATGATTTGGAGTTAGCCGCTATCGTGTTAGCGTTGAAGAGTTGGAGACATTACCTGTACGGTGCTCAGTGTAAGATTTTCACTGACCACAAGAGTCTCACTTACTTGCGGACACAGCCGGATCTGAACATGAGGCAGCGCCGATGGATGGAGTTGATTAATGATTATGATTGCACGTTTGAGTATCATCCGGGGAAGGCTAATGTTGTAGCTGATGCACTTAGTCGGAAATCTGGAGCCTCATTGTTTCATATGTGTGTGGCCAGAGTATCGATGTTAGCCGAGCTTCGAGCTACGGGTGCTGTGTTTGGTTATGATGATGATGGAGCCTTGTTGGCTAGCTTTCAGGCACGACCCGTATTGGTTGATCAGGTACGGGAGGCACAGGATTCGGATCCTTACTTGCTGAGCAAGAAGACCATGATTCGGAATGGTGTGCCTACAGAGTTCCGATTGAGCGACGACGGTACGTTGTTGTTCAGAGGCAGATTATGTGTACCCAGGGACGAGGACTTGAAGAAGGAAATTCTGGACGAGGCCCATAGCTCAGCGTATGCGATGCATCCCGGAGGTACGAAGATGTTTCGTACACTTCGAGCGTACTATTGGTGGCGCAATATGAAGCGGGAGATTGCCGCGTACGTGAGTCGATGTTTGATTTGTCAGCAGGTGAAGGCGGAGAGGCAGAAACCTGCAGGGAAACTACAGCCACTTGAGATTCCAGTTTGGAAATGGGAGCATATCACGATGGATTTCGTCTATCAGTTGCCGCGTACTTCGGCGGGCAACACTGGCATTTGGGTTATCGTTGATCGATTGACGAAATCTGCACATTTTCTTGCACTTCCAGGGAAGATTTCAGTGGGTAGATTGGCTAAGTTGTACTTATCAGAGATTGTTCGCTTGCATGGAGTGCCTGTGTCCATTGTTTCTGACCGTGATAGTCAGTTCACTTCTGAGTTTTGGCAGGCTTTACAGCGAGCGTTGGGCACGAAGTTGCGATTTAGTACAGCTTTTCATCCTCAGACTGACGGGCAGTCCGAGCGGACCATTCAGACTCTTGAGGATATGCTGAGATCGTGTGTATTGCAGTTTCGTGGAAACTGGGATCAGCAGTTGCACTTGATCGAGTTCGCCTACAACAACAGCTATCAGGCCAGTATTGAGATGGCACCGTACGAGGCTCTGTACGGGAAGCAGTGTCGCACTCCATTGTGTTGGAGTGAGGTGGGCGAGCGTTGGTTCATTGGTCCTGATTTGGTGAAAACTACGATGGAGGACATTCAGATTATTCGAGATCGACTGAAGATTGCCCAGGATCGGCAGAAGAGTTACGCGGATGTGAGGAGGAAGAGTTTAGAGTTCGAGGTTGGTGATTGGGTCTTCCTGAAACTATCTCCGTGGAGGGGAGTTGTGCGTTTCGGGAAGCGTGGCAAGCTTCGACCGCGGTACATTGGTCCGTACGAGATTACAGAGAGGGTTGGAGCTGTTGCTTACAGACTTGAGTTACCGGCTGAGATGGCTCGTGTACATGATGTCTTCCATGTTTCGATGTTGCGGAAGTACATCTCAGATCCGTCACATGTGATAGCCCCACAGCAGTTGCCGATCAGAGAGGATTTGTCGTATGTTGAGGAACCAGTGCAGATTCTCGATCGACGTGAGCAGGAGCTGAGGTACCGTGTCATTCCGCTGGTGAAGGTCTTGTGGCAGAACCATTCAGTTGAGGAGGCCACCTGGGAGACCGAGCAGCGTATGCGGGAGCAGTATCCTCATCTGTTCACATAACAGGTACGTAAATTTCGAGGTCGAAATTTCTTTAAGGGGGGTAGATTTGTGACGACCCGAACCAGAATCAGTTGTGTGTTTGGGCACGATTCTCGAGATTTGGTTATAGTCGCAGTTTTACGATATTGTGTAGTTTGCCGATTCGGTTCGCGACTATGTTTTCAGTCGAGAATTTGAGTTGAGTGTCTTCACAGAAGTTGTAGAGTACGTGATTTCGAGTTCGTGGGTTGTTCCGGAAGATTTTTCCGATAACCGAGGAATATTCTATGATTATTTGAAGTTTCGGGTTCCGACGAGTTTATCCGAATGTTTCGAGCTTATCCGAATCATTCCGTATTTTCATTTTGGACCGTTGATCGACCCGAGGGACGTGTATAAATATCGAAAAGTCGAGAAATAGTCGCAAAAACACGGAATTGCTTTGACTTTCCCGTTTTGGAAAGTTGACCAGTTTGACCGATTAAGGAAGTTTCCCAAACGGGAAGGTGTTTTCCGGCGACCGGATTCCGGCCACTTTGGGCTTCGAGGAAGGTATGGCTAGATTCCTTGTTCAATTTCGAGTTGTTTGGTATAGGTGTTGATGTGAATTGATGAGTTTTTCGAGGAACCCGAATTGGTTAACCTCGCCGGAAATCGGACTTAATGGTGGAGGACTTTCCGGTGGGAGTTGGAGGCCGAGGGGTGAGGGCTTCACCTCGCCTTGCCCCAAGGAAGCTTCCTATGTATTTGGTTTGGTGTTTGGTGGAGGTTTGCTTGAAACCCGATTGGGTTTTCCGGCAAGGATTTTTGTTCGGTTTTGCACGTTTTTGGAGAGGTTACGCTTGGAATTGGACTTTGGGGTAGAAGGGAATCTTGCTCGCCTTGACGAGACCTTGAGAACTGGAGAAGTTGGCCGTGAAATTCCACCGTTGACGGCGCGCCGCCGGCGGCGGCGGCGGTCAACGGCGGTCAACGGCGGAGGAAAAGTCAAATTTTCAGATTTCGACGTTTTTAATGTCATTTTTCTCGTAATCACGCCCTGGTTATCGTACGGAGGTTTTCGGGTTGATTTGGTTAGCCGATTTTCAGTCGAGATTTTGAGTGGGGATTTCGGGATTTCCGTAATTCATTTTGTACTGCATTTCGTATTTCCGGGAACGGTTGGTTTCCGTACTTCAGTACAGTGTTGTGGATTACGATATTGATCAGTTATGTGTATATGTATTCAGGAGATCGAGATCGAGATTTGGATCGTGATCGTGCTTCGGGCGAGGGTACTTCCGCCGGACCACGTGTTTAGCGCGAGTTGCGCTAGCTGATCTGTGAGTGGACAATTTCTTTTCACGGAATTTTTGCGAGTCTTTTATGTGATTTATGAACTTGAGCATGCGTATTGAGATTACGAATTGCATGAGCATGTGTTTTATGATTATACGATATACTTATACGAATATACGTATACGAGTATGCATACACTTATATGCTGTTTCGTGCATTTGCATCGAAATGTTTATGATTTGGTTTACACAGAGTACAGTCTTGGTTACGTTGTTGTATCGATACACTTGCCTCTCGGCTGATCCCCGATGGTAGGCCATACCAGGAGGGGCGTATCCCCGACTGACCGGTGAGGGGCGTTTCCCCGGATCCGAGGCCATTTCTGGCTTAGAATCACGTGTGGGTCCGGGATCCCGTGATTCGGACTGTACTAGCACGGTGTGTGTCCATGAGTGACCCCGTGGGATTTTTACTTGCATGCTCAGTACGCTGGAGGATTATGGTTTTACCTCGTGTACTATGTTATATTTTTATTTACCTGGACTCGCATATGATTTATAACATATATAAACTGGTGAAAGACATTTATTTTCGTCCACTCACTCTAACGTGTTTATTGTCTTTCCCCTGGGCTTTTCGGTTTCCGTGCCCAGTTTGCAGTTCAGGTTTGTTGTTTTCACGTCGCAGTTTGGAGGCTAGTGATCAGAGTCACCTGTATTTTCCAGTAGGTTCTTGTTTCGCCTACTGATGTACATATTGTATATGTTTTACTTTAGAGGTCGCTCTGATACATCCTGTTACATGTTGTGCGGATTTTCACAGATATACATATATACATAGTACAGTTTATTCCTTGTTGATGATTATATTGTTGTTGAGAAATCCGGATGGGATTGGTGCCCACGGTTTGTTTTTTTGTGGCATAGGACGAAGTGTTAATTTCCGCGTGCAGGTTATGGTAATTCCACGCTAGTAACGAAACTCTGCCCAAATTTTGAAAAGTTTTTGTTGGTTCACGTTTTCGAAGGGGTTCGATTCCGGTTTAGGTGGCTAAATCGGGGTTGGGTCCTTTCATCTATACATCATGGGATGAGATGAAGGTAGCATTCATGAAAGAGTATTTTTCAGCCCAAAAGACTAAGCAGTTGAAGAAGGAGATTAATAGCTTCATACAAAAAGATGGTGACATGCTTCATGAGGCATGGAGTCATTTCAAGGAGCTGTTGAGGAAGTGCCCACATCATGGGTACGATATTGTGGACAGGATGACTTTCTTCTATGAAGGTCTAGAGCCAGCCAACAAGGCAAGAGTGGATTCTGCGTGTGGAGGTATGTTTATGTATCAAACAGGTCAGCAAGCTCAGGACACCATTGAGAAATTAGATGAGAACACCAAGCAGTTCTACATAAGAGAGAGAACAATGGCTAGCAAGAAACAGCAATCTGTATTTGAGGTTGCCACCAACCCAGATATGGATAAGAGAATGAAAGCAATGGAGAAGAAGTTGGAGTCCATTGCTAATGCCATTAAGAGCCAAACAACATCATCATCATCTATATCTCAGGTATGTTCTGTTTGCTCTATGTCGGATCACACTAACGAAACTTGTCCCTTTATTCCTGATGAAGAGCGGGTGAATTTTGTGCAATAACGTGCATCAAGAAATGATCCATATTTGAACACATACAATCCGAGGTGGAGGAATCATCCTAATTTCAGCTATGGAAACACCCACAATGTGTTGAACCCACCCGCCGAATTCAAGGTAAGACCTGAATTTCAGCAGGTATAACAGCCGGTTGCAGCTCCAGCTCCAGCTCCTATTATGGCAACAATTTTGGCTAGGCTAGAGGGTATTGAGATGCATAACAAGAACTCTAGCAAGGCATTCGAGCTTATGAAGCAGCAATTGAACAGCTTGCAGCAACAAGTATCAACAAGAGAACAAGGTACTCTTCCAAGCAATGTGGTTAAAAACCCAAGATCTCAACATGAAGCAAATGTGATCACATTAAGAAGTGAAAGAGTGGTTGAAGAGGTTGAAAAGCCTACAAGAAAGTCTTTAGAAGAAGATGAACCAGTCTTAGAACAGGTGCTACCATTTCCCCCACTGCAGGAAAATCTGAGAGGAGCCTTCGATGGATCGAATGAATTCCTCGACCTATCGAAAGCAGCACCCGGGAAGGACCAGGGAGATAGCTTCGATGGATTGAAGCCTATTTTCGACCCATCGAAGGACCTGAGAGATGGCTTCAATGGATCGAAGCCTATTGTCGACCCATCGTATGATGTACACGGGAAAAATCTGAGAGATGGCTTCGATGGATCGAAGCCAATTTTTGACCCATCGAAAAGTGCCCCTGGACAGAAAATTTCAGCAACTCAAAAATCGGGTAAGTCTATCTCTGAACCTTCTCATTGGATTCCGTTACGTGTTCCTTTTCCTGGTAGGTTGAAAAACAAGAGTAAGGATATGTTGGAGCAAGAGATTTTAGATACATTCCGAAAGGTGGAAGTGAACATTCCGTTGCTTGATGCAATTAAGCAAATACCGAAGTATGCAAAGTTTCTTAAGGAACTTTGTACAATGAAGAAGAAGTTCACAGGAACTGAGACCGTAGCCTTGAGTGAGAAGGTATCAATTGTGCTTCAGAGGAAGCTACCACCCAAGATGGGAGACCCATGACGATTCACTGTCCCATGTACAATCGGTAACGCTAACTTTACAGGAGCTTTACTCGATTTGGGTGCATCAATAAATTTAATGCCATACTCTGTGTATAAAACTTTGAATATTGGTGCATTACAACAAATTGGTGTAACAATTAAATTAGCTGATCGATCTAACTGCTACCCCCGAGGTTTCGTGAAGGATGTTTTAGTGCAGGTAGGTAAGTTGATCTTCCCAGCTGATTTCTTTATGTGGGAGATGGAGGCAGAGCCTCAACCATCTGAGCTACCACTAATACTTGGTCGTCCATTCTTACGGACCGCTAGGACCAAGATAGATTGTTTCAATGGTACCCTTTCCATGAAAGTAGATGAAGAGAAGATCCGCTTCAACATTTTTGACGCGATGAGGCATCCTAGTGATAATGATTTGTATTCCTGTTTTTCTATTGATACATTTGACAATTTTATGCAGGAATTTATGCAGCACTCGGTGGATGAGAATGATGATGTGTTGAAGAAAGCAATTGAAGAAAGGGGGAAGAAATCTGAAACTCCGTGGCAACGACGCCAAAATTTGATCGGTGTTTAACCACCTTCAAAGTTACGCTATAATGAACTCAAAATGCTTGTCAATGTAGTACAATAGTATATAGGTCAATCCACAGAGAAAGATGAGACTCAATACTCTAAACTACAAACAGATGCGAAAGTCAGAAACCTGACAGCCTCGACCACTGACACTAACTTAATTAAATAAAATAGCTAGACTCAACCTAAAATCACGAAATTAATAATGGACACTATAGACACAGTGGTAGACTACCACACAAATAATGTACATTATCTACCATCCCAGCTAGTAGCTACTGCACCTCCTCAAACATCCAAGTGCTACTTCAAACCAAATGCAAATTCATACAACACCACATTAATTTCTTTCTCTCCTTGTTTCTTGCTTGTACCTGCAAGTCTGCAATTAAAAACAATTGCTTAAGGAAATAGTTACTTTGACTAATTGTAACAAATTCACTCAACAGAGCATTCAACCTCATGATATACATTCAACTTAGACCTAGGGGAAGAACTGTAGAATGTTAGGAAAAAAAACATAGTCACATATGATAGACTGAGACATGCACCCCAAAAAAAGGGCCCCAAATACTATTCGCTTAGTTCTCTTCTACCAAGCATCCACGGAATTTAAACTTAACGAATGGATAGATACTTATGATCAGTACGATATAGATAACAAAATCGATAAAGACGGAGAAAAGTTTGAACCTTAAAGCCTTCTTTGGTGACATTAACCCTGCTGCAAGCTTCAACCTTTCTCTTGTATACCCCGAGACTCTCTAGACACTACTGCTCTAATTACATGATGAATAATGGAAGACAAAAAGAACAAAGGTAAAAGCTTATAAGTCCTTTGCACTTCTGCAATGAATAACCACAGGTGATCATTTTTGTTAAAGCATACACTGCGATTATGTTATAAGCATGGAGAAAAAGATCTTATTGTACAACAATACAAACAACCTGACCAAAGAAACAGTGTGTAACCCATCAACATCAATTATATAAGTCGTGAGACAACTAATCACCAAAAAGACATGCATCAGAATAGAAAGAATAAGAGAAAACACATGTAGAATGTTCAATCTCATCCATTACCGAAATATTTGAAACAAAATGTCACAAACAGAATCAAACTATTCATATACCAAAAGATTATTAGCAAGTTGGATTACTGAAATGCAGAATTATTACCTCCTTCAATCCATCAAATTCTTCATCATTACTAAGATTCTGTGAAATATTACACAAACAGATTAAAGATCACTAACAAAAAAAATAGCTCTTCTTCATTACTAATTTCACTAACGCTTTGTACTCAAAAAATTTCAAAATAGTAACTGTCGGCTTCTCACTGGTTTCGATTGTTACCTTAAGAGAACAAAAAATAGGGGAGAGGAACTTACCGTCGCTAGTGAATGAAGCGGGAGAGTCAATTAAGGTTTTCAGAAGGAGGATCGGGATCGAAGAGCAACGATGATGAAATTGATGAAATTAAAAACAAACGAAAAAAGGATCCCATGAAATCGAATTCCAGATTAACCCCAAAATGTTAGTATAAAGAATTGATGAACCTTTTGCTTACACATACCTGGGTCTCTAGAGTTTCTACTCATTTCACATTGAGAACCTTCACCCTCAATATCAAACCTTATGCTTGACTGCAATCCGAATGCGAATCCTTAAAATCAGACAAAACACAACCCTGAAAAGTTGAAGAACACACTTTAGTCGAAAAGTCGAGGAATGAAAAACATGCCATGGATGCAGTCTAGTTTGTCGACGACTAATTCAGATTCCTTGTGTTGGATGTCATCGATGGGAGCAAAAAAAAGGAGAGTAAGTATCTAAACGAATCGGCTTTCTGCGAAGAAGATAATTGCTCACTTGTTCGGTTATCCACGCGTCAGGGTTGGGAATTGAGGGATATTTTTTGTTTGCATTACCTTTCTATCCTCTCATAATTATTTTTTCTAGGTGGCGTTGTATGAAAAAAAGAAGGGAAAAAGTTGATATTTCGAAAGTTCTACCTCTCTAACTGTTTAAGCATCGTTTGCTTAATTAGTATATATATATATATATGAGTGAAATGACGGAAATGAGCTTTACAGAGCTAGGCTATTCTTGAGTTAATTAGTTTGGTAGCAATGATGGAAGTAGTTTGAAAAGCAGGATTGTAAGCCAGCAAAAGACGTAGATTTAGCCGATAACACATCTGTACCACAACCAGGGAAATGGAATAGCAATGACTATGAGGATTGCAGTGACAACAAAAAAATGCCAAACTGATGGAGAACATGAGCAGCTCGTGGATAGTTGAACGGAACGAAATAGTTGATGAAGAAGCACGTAAACGAAATTATGATGGTGAGTCCGAGGAAGCAGAAGATACTAGGGAGCTGAGAGTGAGTCTGAGCTGATAGAAAAGCCATATTAATTGCGGAGGCCGCGCAAAGCCCAGCAAGTATCTTCTTTGGCCAGTCGTACGCGTTGTGGTGGTCTCTAGCTCCAACGGCTTCTGGCTTAGCCACTTGCTCATCGTCTGTATTATGAACCCACCCAACCAACTGCTATAAGAATTTGGAGAGCAAATGACTTCATCATTTTCATGTTTGTAATGCTCAATCATCCTCTAACTGTGACATTTTAAAAGCTCTCCATCAGTTAGAGGATGACTGGGGGCTGGTGAGACAACATTGTTGCAATTGTAGTAAAGGCCCCACAAGAAAATTTTGGGGCAGGTAGACATATCCCATACTATTTTGATTACTATTCCCCAAGATGTATGGGACTGAAACCTAGTGCCACGTGTTCTTCAGGTCATCCAATAACAGGGAATATTTTGAAATTTTGAAATTTTGTGATCCAATTTGCATAAAAGTGATATAATGAAACCGACTCGAAAACGCATAATAAGGCAGCCCAGAAAAACAGTGTTTTTGTCCGTCTGTTTTCTGATGAGAGATCTGAGTAAGCATAGCTGTTGGCGACCGATCGAAAAGCTTCAAATTGGAACTGGATATTGAAAAACGACAACGTGTACGAGAGCGGATACAAGACGATTTGGAACGACAACAAGGATCTTATAAGACTGGAAGCGAAATCGAAAAAGAACGAAAACAAGTGAACAACAACAACAACAATAGAGCTTTACGTACAGAGCTAGGCTATTCTAGCTTCGGTTAATTACTTTGAGTGAAATGACGGAAATGAGCTTTACGTACAGAGCTAGGCTATTCTAGCTTCGGTTAATTACTTTGGTAGCAGTGATGGAAGTAGTTTGAAAAGCAGGATTGTAAGCCAGCAAAAGACGTAGATGAAGCCGATAACACATCTGTACCACAACCAGGGAAATGGAATACCGATGGCTATGAAGATTGCAGTGACCCCAAAGAAAATGCCTAACTGCTGGAGAACATGAGCAGCTCGTTGATAGTTGAAGGGAATGAAATAGTTGATGAAGAAGCACGTAAACGAAATTATGATGGTGAGTCCGAGGAAGCAGAAGATACCAGGGAGCTGAGAGTGAGTCTGAGCTGATAGAAAAGCCATATCAATGGCGGAGGCCGCGCAAAGCCCAACAAGTATCTTCTTTGGCTAGTTGTTGTGGTGGTCTCTAGCTCCTCCAGCAACAGCAGCAGCTCGTGGCTTAGCCATTTCTTCATCGTCTGAATTATGAACCCAACCAAGTGCTATATGACATTGATTTGTGATATTAAGTAAACGACCATAGAAATCATCAATAGACTCTTTGTCACTCATGCTTAAACCTTCAAACTCATAAATAAGACGTTGAAGTTTTTGTTGCTTAACACGAGAGTTACCTTCATGAGTGTTGATGAGCACTTCTCATGCCTCCTTAGCAGTAGAGCAATGAATGATCATTTGACGCTCTGCTTCGGATACGGCATTGAATAGGCAACTTAGAGCTTTGATGTTTGCTCTAGCCAAATCCTTGTCGGCTTTCTCCCATTCGAACCTCGGCTTTGAAATTTTTTCGTTTGATTCAACGCCTTTTGGTTTTGTGGGATGTGTCCAGCCTTCCTCTACGATTTGCCACAACATACCATCATCTTGGTAGGAGAGGAAGGCACTCATCATGATTTTCCACCGTGAGAAATCATGTCCATCAAAAAAAGGAGGAACATTTATGGAAGAACCTTTTTCACGATCCATAACTGGCCCCTCAGAGGATCTCACTAGCAAAGGCTAGTGACCGCTCTGATACCACTTAAAGGTCCTAGAGGGGGGGGGGGGGGGTGAATAGGCCTTTACCACTTTTTTGTTTAATCTGTTCTCGGGATAGCAAGATAGTGTCCTATCTCGAAACGCAGGATACGAGTATTAAAATGTAAAGACAGTAAGTAAAGAGTGACACAAGATGTTTTTGATAACGCATAAATCCTACAACCAGGATTAAAACTGCGTGCCCCTTACTCTTGAGGGACAAACCTTTCCACTATCAAGTAACACACACAATTACAAGTCTCTCGTACTCTGGGGATACATAACCCGTATGCTATCCTGACTAGTCTAACTACCAGTTCTAACAGAGCTACACTACTCAAACTATGTGTTTACACTTTGGAAAGTATTCAGAAGCATCAACTCAGATCTTTACTACTCTCAAGTTAAATCTTCTTGATCTACTTCTTGGGTTGGGCATCTCCATACCTTATCTCAATGGAATGCACTATGCAATGATGCATATGAGTTTTGAAAACAGTTTTTATGCTTGAGAATCCATGTCTATTATGCACAGTTATGAGCAACCAAAAGACATGAAAGGGGAAGAGAAGAGAGAAGAGATTCTACACAGAAATGTGCTCTCAAAGAGTAACCAAACAGAATAACCTAAACCCCAAAGTATTTCACTCAACCAACCAAGGAGTCAAGGCAGCACAAGACTTCCTATATAGGCAGGGTTATTCAGAGGTCAAAGACAGCAAATAGGCATGTGAACAACAGCTACAAGCATGACCTATCACATACCTAAAACCGTCCTAATGCAGTCCTACAATAACCAGCCATTGATGGGACAAATGCATGTCTATAAGATGAACAAACAAGACAGCTTTTTAGGTTTACTAATTTGAGCAAAGATTGTCAAGACGAGGCAAAAGGTTTCCAAACTCTTGTACTAGAATAGCCATAGCAGTAGTCAAAGGTGGAGCATGTTTTTGACAGCAAAAAGCAGACCCAGTTGAACCAGAAACAAAAGAGCAAAACAACCAGAAAAGGACAAAACAGATTCCTAGAAAACACATGTGATCAAGAGTCAACTTTCCTAGGGATCTTTCTTAACCAAGTCAGTTTTCCACAACCAAAGATCACACAGATTACAGACAAGTATTCTGGGTTTTAGAAGTGATTATAGCCATGAAAAATCACACAAGAAAAACGTTCCAGATTATCAGGGATATCAGCTCAGTGTGCTATCCTAAATGAAAACATGTAATGCAAATGAATGATATACCCGTTTTTCCATTGAGATAAAGTAGGCTATGTCAACATTGTATTTGATGATCCTTTACTACTGTGTTTTGTCTGAATTCAAGAAATAGCCAATCTGCAAGTATGCCTTCATCTTAACAATGACATTGCGAGGCCAGGTTTTCGATTCTCCTTTGATTTTCGTTATTTTTATTTTTATTTTCAATTGTATAAGGTGCATGTATTTCAGTATTTGATTTAAAATTGAACAGAGATGTGATTTTTTGTGGTATAGATAGCTGATCAGCTGAAGAGTAGATTCTTGAGAGGTTTTTCACTGCCTCAAATTTGTGAGAATTTTGTGAAAGCTGTGTATGATCCTCGGATTAGTGGTGTGTATTTACAAATTGAGAGCTTGAATTGTGGTTGGGGTAAAGTGGAAGAAATTCGGAGGCATATATTGGACTTTCAGAAATCAGGTATCGAAAATGTGTAGTGATTGGGTCAATTATATGTTTCGAACTTGTATTTTACTTGTGTGTTATTGTTCTACAGGTAAGTTTGTTGTGGCATATGCACCTGCGTGTAGCAAAAAGGAATATTACCTAGCTTTGGCTTGCCAAGAGATTTATGCGCCTCCGAGTGCTTATTTTTCTTTGTTTGGTTGGTGTACAGGCATCGTTCGTGAGAGGTTGGTTTCACGAGTGTTCTGTTTGCCTCTGATATATGTTGACTTTGAGATGTGAATGTTGATTGTGTTACGGTTTTGAAGGTGTTCTTGAGAAAATTGGAGTTGAGCCACAGGTGGAAAGGATTGGTAAATACAAAAGTGCTGGTGACCGGCTTGCGTGCAAGACCATGTCTGAAGAAAACTGTGAGATGTTGACGGCGTTGCTCGATAACATATATGGGAACTCGCTGGATATTATTTCTTCTACAAGAGGTAAAGGTCTTTGGGGGGGGACTTAATCTGTTTTCGGGATAGCAAGATAGAGACCTATCCCGAAATACAAGATACGAGTGTTAAAACGTAAAGACAGTAAGTAAAGAATAACACAAGATGTTTTTGTTAACGCAGAAATCCTACAACTAGGATTAAAACTGCGTGCCCCTAACCCTTGAGGGACAAACCTTTCCACTATCAAGTAACACACACAATTACAAGTCACTCGTACTCTGGGGATACATAACCCGTATGCTATCCTAACTAGTCTGACTACCAGTTCTAACAGAGATACACTACTTGATCTATGTGTTTACACCTTGGAATGCACTATGCAATGATGCATATGAGTTTTGAAAACAATTTTTATGCTTGAGAATCCATGTCTATTATGCACAGTTATGAGCAACCAAAAGACACAGAAAGGGAAGACAGGAAGGAAGAAAAACTGCACAGTTTAGTGCTCTCTAAGAATGACCCGAAAAGAAAAACCTGCACCTCAAATATTTCACTCAACCAACCAACTTGTCAAAACAGCCTTAGACTCCTTATATAGACAATGCAATACGGCAGCAAATAGCAGCAAATAGGCAAGGTAAAACAGAGGTCAAAGACAGCAAGAAAGCACGTGAAAAACAGCATAAAAGCAACCCTATTGCAGGCCTAAAACTGTCCCAGATATTGACACAACATTTTTGTTCACAGTTTGCAAGGCAAAAACATGCTCAAAGGACAATACGTAGAGTCAACATCTAATTTCCATTTTAGGCAAAGAGTGTTTTAGGAGGGAAACAAAACTTTCCAAGCCATATACTAGAATTGGTAAACACAGCTTCAGCTAGCACGTGATGGACAGATTGAGGAAGGCAAGAAGGCTGTCCAGGCTGTAAAGCACAGCACAAAAGTAACACACAATCTTAAAAGTCACATGTGAGCCTAAACCATCAAACCTTTTGTAGAGTCAACTATCATGAACAAAAGCACTTGTATTCTGAATTAAGGATGACCTATGCTTCAGAAAATCACATGCATACAGAATAAGAAATCACCTAGGTGAACGAAATCATGTATGAATATATTTCCAGAATGATAGCAGAATAACAGGGAAACGTGCATCAGTTGCTATCCTAAATGAAAAACATGTTATGAGATGCATGAACAACCTGTTTTTCCAAAGAGATAAGTAAGTGATGCCAACATCTTCAATCTCTTTCCTTGATGATCTTCTGGTCTATTGTGTTTTGTCCATTGTCAAGGAGTAGCCAATATTAAGTATGCCTTCAAGAGCTGATTTGAAATTTAGAATTTGCATGATCTTGTCCTGGTTGTTAGATAATTGATTTACTTTTTACATTTTCTTGCAGGAAAAAAGAGAGAAGATATTGAGAAGTTTATTGATGAAGGGGTTTACCAAGTAGAAAAGTTGAAAGAAGAGGGATGGATCACAAACATACAGTATGATGATGAGGTACAATATTGTGGTTCCTGTTTCATTTTGGTTTTTTTAAGTGATGTGTCACAGAATTAATATCCAATAACGTAGATCAAATAGAGCGGGAGAGTAAGAAGGTTATTTCTGCTTTGTATTGTAGAAACTATATTTACAGAGAGTTGAGAGAGTGTCTAAAGTTCAATTTCCCTCCATGCTTCTCAAGTTTGTCAGAGTATATTGAAGTTCAATGTCATGGTAATTACCTAGTCTAACTCTTTTTATAATATGCAAAACTGTGTACGATAGGGTAATTAGGGTGATCTAAGATTCTTATGGTATGTCGACCATTATGGTTATGTTGTTGAAATTGGATTCAGAAGTGATCAGGGGAGTGGCTTGAAAGCTTTTTTCTTAATATGTTAAGGAAGCTTTCATAAGTGATATGCAATCCTTTCAGGTTAATTCAATGTTGAAGGAGAGACTCGGAGTGAAAAAGGAGAAAAAACTTCCCACGGTTGATTACAAGTAGTCATCTATTCGACTTTTGGTTTGTGGTGATGCATATGACAAATTTCATATATATAACTGTAGAGAATTATTATCTGGTTTGGTTGATGAAATCATTAGTTAATTTCCTTCTTCTTTATTGAAATAGGAAGTATTCAAAGGTCCGGACATCGACTCTTGGTTTATCAGGTGGTAAAGACAAGATAGCCATAATTAGAGCCTCAGGCAGTATTAGTCGTGTACGAGGTTCTTTTAGTCTGCCTGGATCATCATCTATTGTTGGAGAATAATTTATTGAAAAGATCCGTACTATAAGAGGTACTGTGATCTTTCTAATTTAAGTTCATCTGCTTAATTTAGTGTCACTGTGCTGAGTGGCCTCCTTTTCTTATATACTTCATGCTCACTAGCTTTATAATTTTAGATAATAATGCAATACTGTAATGTAAAAGTACTGTAATTTTACTCTGAGGATATATTTGCAAGTATATAGCCACTTATGTGACTTGAAAAATTCTTTGGCGAGGTCTTAATAATTCGTTGTTGTATCAGTTTACTGGCAGATATCCTGTATGAATCAATTTCATTCATGTTTTTGAAGTGTAAATAATATATCAGTAGAATGACCTTACGAGATAAGTCATCTAATTTCTCTTACTTTCGAATGAAACCTTTCTCAAGTGGTATATCATATTCTTTTTCATGTCCAGAATCAAAAAGATACAAGGCTGCTATCATTCGAATTGACAGCCCTGGAGGTGATGCCCTTGCTTCTGATTTGTAAGTGCTAGTACATAACTACATATTAGCATAAGCGTAGCGGCATTTGTGATCTTAAACTTATGAATCCCAGATGCGGCACTGATACATAAACTTATAGTAATGGTTCTTTTATTCATGTGCTAATGTCTTGCAGGATGTGGAGGGAGATCAAACTTTTGGCTGCTTCAAAACCGGTCATTGCCTCGATGTCTGATGTGGCAGCAAGTGGAGGATACTATATGGCAATGGCAGCAAATGCCATTGTTGCAGAAAATTTAACCCTAACTGGTTCCATTGGGGTTGTGACAAGTGAGTTTGAAATATATATTGCCATTGAACTCCCCTTTTGTTTTGAGTCAGATAAGACCTTGGATTATGTAAGTTGTAGTTGGCATATCATTTTCTACTTGTAGGGAAGTTCAACCTGGGAAAACTGTATGAGAAGATTGGCTTCAACAAGGAAATCATATCAAGGGGAAAGTTTGCAGAGGTTCTTGCAGCTGAACAACGAGCCTTCAGGTACACCAACTCAATGCATGATCTGTTATGTTGCTTATTCCTAGAAAGAGCCGAAGTTCTGACTCCTCATTTGCTTCCTAAATCAGACCAGATGAAGCTGAACTCTTTGCCAAGTCTGCGCAGAATTCATATAAGCAATTTCGGGACAAGGCAGCGGCATCCAGATCAATGACTGTATGTTGGCCGATTGAACTTTCATTCTGGTTTTAGTCACTTTTTTCTCACTCGTTTATACCAGAGATTTGAATATGTCCCTATCTTTATGTTGCCAGGTAGATCAAATGGAGGAGGTTGCACAAGGAAGAGTTTGGGCTGGTAAAGATGCAGCTTCGAGGGGTTTAGTTGATGCTATTGGTGGACTATCTCGAGCTGTTGCAATAGCCAAGCTCAAGGCAAATATACCACAAGACACAGAGGTTGGTTAGAAAAAATAAGTTGCTATCTAACTTCGTAATGTCTTGTGTGGTGATCTATGTACTAACTTATGTTTTCTCCATTATTCCAGGTTACACTTGTGGAGCTTGCGATACCCTCCCCTTCACTGCCAGAACTTTTGAGTGGCGTAGGAAGTACTCTGGTTGGAGTCGATCAAACGATGAAGACACTTCTGCAAGACTTGACATTTTCCGATGGAGTTCAAGCCCGGATAGATGGTATCCTGTTTCAGAGAATGGAGGGAGCTTCTAATAGCAACCCTTTCTTCAATTTGATGAGAGATTACCTTGGTTCTCTATGACATGATTCCGCTCTCTCTAAGTTTCTGTTTGACCATAAATTTATATACCGTAGGAAAATTAAGACCCCATTTTACGTGTTGACTGTTGACAGAGGATCTGTCCCTTTATAAACTGGGAATGGACTCTGTCTCATCCATTGTAATAGCGGCAAGGGGTCTCTCACTTGTACGGCCTTATATGGATACAATTTGACCCATACAACAGATTCATTCCCAAAATACCAGAGAAAGTCTAATGCTTTTCTCATTTCCAAATTACATGCAGCGTTACAAGTGAGCTACAACTAGATCTTATAGACTCGAAGCAAAAACGAAAGTAGAATTGAAAAGGTGTTACAAGTGACTTGCAACTAGATGTCTAGATCTTATAGACTTGAAGCAAAAACGAAAGTAAATTTGAAAAGAACAACAACAAAATCAATGATGAGTGAATTGATAAATGACGACAGCCAATATGAGAGCTTTGACAAAGGAGGGTCTTCTTTGATTAATTACTATGGCAGCAAGGAGGGATGCAAATTACAGAGTAGGATTGTAAGCCAGCAGAGGACATAGATGAAGCAAGTGAGACACTTGAACCACGAGGGATATGGAATGGCGATGGCTACGAAGATGGCAGTAACCCCAAAGAAAACGCCGAGTTGCTGGAGCACATGAGCAGCCAGCGGGTAGTTTAAGTGGATGCATTTGCTGACGAAGATGCACGTAAACGACATAATGATGGTGAGTCCGAGGACGCAGAAGATAGCAGGGAGCTGAGTGTGGTTTTGTGCTGATACGAAAGCCATAGCAATGGAGGAGGCTGCGCAGAACACAGCAAGTATCTTTGGCCAGTCTAAGTTGTGGTGGTCTCTAGCTGCAGCAGGTTGTGGCTGACCCAAATCTTCATCGTCTGGATTATGAACCCAACCAAGTGCAATAAGAACTCGTAGAGCAAATGCCTTCATCTCCATGTTTGTACTTCTCCAGCTGAATCTGTCTAATCCATTTAAAGGCTCTGAAGTCTCAAAAGTCTCGACTTTGAAAATCTGTACGGGCTCCACGTACTATGTTGGCACAAGTCAGCCTCGTGTCGACTGTTGAAGGGTTGGGACTCTTCACACTAAACAGTGGCCCAAAACATTGCCTTATTAACTTCATTTTGGCCTTAACTTCATTTTGGCCTTCCATTCTCATTGAGCGGGTCAAGATGAGAATAGAAGTCGTTACTATTAGATGAGAATAGATGGCCAGGATGAGTTTAATGGCCTCCCGGACACCATCTGACCATCTAGTATTTCTACTATTCTCCCAGATGAGAATAGATGGCCAGTCCGTCCCAGTCCCATGCATGAGCCAGTGAGGTAGGCGGGTCTTGTAATTTACCACATTGTCCTTGTGTTTGCCTCTGCGCTCAGTTTGGCAAAAGAAGCTCACAAGAAGCTTCTAAACCTTCTAAAACATGACTCAGAATCAGGAGTGTCATCACTCAGGAAGGATGATTGTGAGAAGGGTATAGACCAAGGAGTCTCAAATGACACTGCTCAATTTTTAATTAATATTTTTTGATTATTTACATAATTTGTCTTAGTTATAAAAAAATGTATAACTAAACTCATTTGACACTTGATATTTAGAAAAATTCAAGTAGTCTTAACTATTCTAAGAAAAAATTTGTTTTATACATCCAATTGATCGATCAAATTCTAATTAAATTGTATGTTAATATTACTAATGATTATAGTGTACTGTTAATTTAGAGTTTATTTTCTTTATTATAATTAAGTTTAATCAAACGGTGTCTCAAATCTATTTTTTTAGTTATCGATGAGTTTAGTTTTTGTTTTCTTTTTTTGTGAAATTTTTATTCGACATTGCTGAGTAAATCTTTTGGCTACGTCACTAATGATACAGGAAGGGAAGTCCGAAGCTCGATTCATTTGGACGACTCGGCCCGTGAGGCCCAATAAGTCACTTGGTCAATTGATGTCCTCTAAGAAAACATAAAAGAATTGGTTTAGATCCAATTATCAAAACTAGCATTCCTGCACGTGCATATGTACGTGTGGAAGAGCGTAACGTTCGCGCGTACATATTGTCAATATATTTATCCAGTATATTTATTTATATTTTTTTTCGCAATATATAAGTTCAGACTATTATTATTCGGTCTCATATAGTCAGTTCGAATCTGTAAAATTGAACCAAAAACATACTAATAAAAATCACTAAAAGAAGGTTAACAAATTTGAGATATCTAACAATGTCAAAATATCCAATGACGTTGAGATCTCTAACATAATCCGCCATAAACACCATTTAAAAGATACGTCATTCCAACTACATATAAAGATTAAGACATTCAAGAAAAAAAATCACACTCTTATACTATATACAAAGTGCGTTGCATAACAGAAGGTCAATATTCTCTATATAACAAAGTTGGTCCGTTCGAATGAATAGTCCTATTCATTTGAACAGTGCCAACTTTCCCTTTGCCTTTTAACACTGGCCTCATGTGCCTCCTTTTTCCAACCCATCTCAGCCGACTCCTTTCTCATCGCAGTTTCCTTTCTTCAACCCAACCATACTCCTTTCTTCAACCCAATCAGCCGACTCTCTTCTCATCTGCCTTCCACCAACGCAGATTTCGATCTCTGCATCGTGCGTTTGCATCTGGATTGAGGCTTCCGCTCTCTCTCTTTCTCTCATACCAAGGTTCTCTCACTCCCCTTTGAAGACTGTGATCTCCTCACTCTCACTTTTCCTTTTGTTCTCCGGCGAGGAGTTTCCGATAGTAAGACAATCAATCTGCCAGTTTAAGCTCCCTTTTTCTTTCTATTTTGTTTATTGGTTTGGGCTCCGAGTTTTGTACTTTAGATTTCCCTCATTAAATTTGCTGTGGGTATTTGCATTGTTTGTATGTTCTTCGAGATTTGGGAATTGGGTTGATGTGCTTGCATTTGGAAAGTTTGAATATTTTTATTTCCCTAATCTTTGTTGAAATGCTATGTTGATTATTCTAAGCAAGAAACATGATCTCTATTTAATTTGCAATCCTTTTGTTCCTTTGGATGCTGTTATTGATAGAGATCTCATTATGCTTTATTTTACGTCTATATTGGGACCATTCATTATAACATACATGTTCTGCAAAACCAAGCATGCGGAATGGGCATTTGGTCTGTGTATTTTTTGCTCTTTTAAGGTCTGTCTTTTGTTTATGTAACTCATGTCAGTAAAATGGGCTGACGGGTCCATGTTTCTTTTTCTTAGGAGAACTTACCAAGAATGATTTGAATCTGTGACATGGGGGTGAGGGTGTGGAAGTTCTGATGCGTTATGGCATAATTTGAGGATTGGTTTTAAAAACAGCTTATATGAAAATGGTTCACATATATTCGTATGAGTAAACATTACATATCCACTTCAATGCGTGAAATCTAATACCTTGCGAATAGGAATGATCAGATCATATGTTCTGTAAACATCACACAGCCACTTCAATCCATATTACTTAGGTTTTGTATGCTTAGAATTCAAATTTTTTGCTCAAGACATCATAGTCTTTGTTCTGTATCAGCAAATTGATCAATTCTTTTTAAGCTTTCCAATATGTATGTGTGGCTCTTTAGCTCATTTAGGTGTCTTTTGAATTGTATGGGCTAGGGGTTTTGCCCTGTTATCATTTGTTAAATTCATCTGTTTTATTTCAGGGTTACAAAGTATATTTCGAGAAATGCGAACGCAGAGTGAGGAACTTGAATTGCAACAAAATAAAGGTGGTGCCCTTCACATTTTCTATTTGGTTTGCACCAAATTCCTTTCGTTTAATGAATTTTTTTTGCTGTTTAAACCCACCATGTGGTCTTTTAACTTTATTCTAGGATTTTTTCCCTGTATTGAAATGGTATGTGAGAGAAGTTGAGTTCGCGTTGTGGAGTTTTTGCTGTACATGCATTGATACATCCTGCATTTATTGTTGTTGCATAACAAGGCGAAACTTTGCATTCTGTTCTGGTGTTTCTGCATCAAATTTGGCTTGATTTGGATGATTATGCAGCAGCTTCTGTGGTACTGCCTTTCTTTTGGTCTGCCCAAACAATATATTTTTGCTGTGTCAGTGTTCCCAAATAGTTGATCAGTACTTCTTGAACTGATATGTGGGTCAACAGAAACCAATTGCAGGCATTTTCTTTATTGGGTATTGTAGTTTGTGGGATGGCTAACAATGTTGTGTATGGCATTTTCTGGTCTTTCTACAATACATAGCATTGATCATCAAGTTGTTTCTAAAAATACTTGGGGTGGTTTCTTCCAGATTGTGTGTGTTGTTCTCATGTAATTTTCATGTTTTTTTGAGTTTTCCTGGAATAACAATAATATTTTCTCTCTCTGCAATGTCGTGACATAGATATTGTTCAGCAACGACTGAACAAGGGACAATGTCTGCTTCAATCTGTGGTTGGAGAGTCATTGGTGGCTGACCATACAATGGCATTGACCACCAAACTCAGTATAGGTAAATCAAGCTAATGGCATGGTCTGAATCTTGGAGACATGGAATCTTTTACCAAACCACAATGTTTTTTTGACTCCTCCTGACCTTTTTTTCCCTAGGGACAACAACAAACAGTAGCATTGCCGGCGCTGATCTTCATGAGATTATTGCTGGTAATATAATAATTATTGTCTGCCATTTTTACTGCAACAACTTCTTTCTTCTTCTTCCCTCAAGTTCAGTCGCGACTATAATATATTTTGTGGCTAAGAAATCCATTGCAACTTTTGCCTTTGTTTAATTACTGTTTTTTTTCCTGGCTCTGTTCCATGTTAACATGTTGTATCCATTTGAACTTTTCACTTTTGGTTATGGGATGGACAATTGTGCTGGGACTTATACCCATTTACATTGCTGTTGCTATGATGATAGAGTGGTCTGTGCGTGAGTGTGGTGGGGGCTTCTGATTCCACAAGAATTTTTACGTTTCCATAGGATGGATTGTCTGGATTCCTGTTGGATCAGAAGTCCCCATCGCAGCCTGTGTTCCACTTTTCCTGAGCTTAATTGTATTGGTTTGGTTTTTCAGTTTTTTTTTTAATGGCCTCATATCTCTAAATCTTGGCCTTGGATTTTTGTCCATTCAAAATTGTTTGTGGTCTTCATTGTTCTTCTGTGATCGTTGAAACTTTTGGTATCATCCATTGGTGTAATTTGTTTTGTTTGATTGACTTTATTTTTTAGCTGAGCAACGAAAGAGAAGTGTATTTCACACAACCAAAGGCATCTCAGTATTGGTTGGCACAACACCACAACCGAAGAGAACTGTTGGCAAAAGACCCCGTCTTGGAGTAATTGGATCAAACAGTGCAACCATTGCCTATGATGAAGGTTGTCGTCCTTTTTTGTCAGGTTTTGTGTATCATCTTTTTTTTAGGCTTCTGTTGGATGTTTTTTTCTGGGTGTTTTCCCATTTGAGCTGTTGATGTGATACGTTGGTGGGCAGTTGGTTATTTCCAAGGTTGGGATTGTCATTTGTAGGCCTTTTTTTTTGTGGATTTAACTCATATCGTTGAGGCAGCTGATGTCACACAGTGTGTATATATAATTGTCTGTAATGGATGGTGTATCAACAGTTAACATAATATTTTTTCTTTTACAAATAGGGTCTGCATGATAACAAGTCTGCACATTTAGGGTGTTATGGTTTTAGTTTTCATTGAATGTTGTTAGCTGTTGTAGTTTGTAAGCCAGTATACTGATACTGTGTGCAGTAGGTATATTGCATTTTGTCCATGTGTGTGAGATTATTGTGTGTCTTGGCTAACATTGCAATTAACTTTCTTTGCCTAAACTAATCACAGTTTCATGCATCTATGCTTCTTATTGGAAAGATTTTGCATATCATCCACAGTTTGTTCTTCCTAATATTTGTGTCCAAATAATATGGAATTTACATTTACATTTCTGTGTGATTTTGACAATGCAAGTACTGTTGATAGGTTACTATGTGTTGCTCTTGGTTCAACAATAGATCATTTAATTTGTTTCTTTTCATGTGTCCTTTTCTTTAGGCATGGGGCGGAAGAAAAAAATTCGCTTAGGCCATAAGGATGTCTCCATGTGCCTTCACAAGACACCACAGTCAAAGAGGAGCATCAGTAGCAGACGTTCTTTGTCTGCAGGAAATAGCATTGGTAATTAAGTTGTTTCTCAAAATTCCTCCACTACTTTCTCACCAACTGGATATTTGCTTGCATGTTATTTCCCTTTTTGTGGGTGGATTTTGGTGGAACAACACAGATATTGTTTTTTGGGAAATTACCTGATGTAGATATTGTTCAGTGACAATTGGATGAGAAACAGGTTCTCTTTGAAATTATTGTTGAAAAATTGTTGGTGATTGACCATACAATTGCATTGACCAGTTACCTAGACATAGGTGATCCAAACTGATGGCATGTTGGGGATGGTCAAAACATCGAATCTCTTGGTAAAGCACATTCTCTTTCTTTAATGCTTTCCTCATAAATCTTATGCAGGGACAATGACAAACGATTGTGCTGATGATATTGATCTTCACCAGACTATTGCAGGTGATGGACTCACTGTTTTGCAGCGTATTCATTGTAATGACTGTTTCAATTTTATTGTTTGTCGATTGTTTGATGGAATTAAAGTTGGTTTTATAGATATTGTTGCCAAGAAGGCCCATAAGTCTGTTGATCAAGGTTCAGCATCAAATAAAGCAGGAGATACTTCATCTAAAAGAGCATGCCTGTTTGCGAGCACCTCTGGCCAACACCAACCTTCTGAATGGTTGGAAACTCAGTTGCACAACAATTCTGATGATGAAGTCCAAGAGGACAGTGCCAATGACGAAATCCATGGAATTCTATCAGGTCTTACCACGTTTTTTATGTCATTTTCAGTGCACTGTTTTGTCTTGGGTGTTGACTGTAGTGATATATTGGCATTAATAGCACTAAACCCAGTAAACCCTAAACCCTGTTGTGGTTGTGATTAATTTGTTTTCCCGGTCAGTGTTTCTTTGGATGTTACTCTATTTTGTTTGTGGACTATAATTGAGACAATAGCTGTACAATAATTTTTCGAGTGCTTTTGAATTATTTGCATTTTCCCTGTTGTTTTTCAACATTATTTCTGATTTAATAATATGGTACTGCTGTGCTTGCGTGCCAGAAAAGTTCTTCCTTCTGAATTGTTACTATTGCCTCCCTGTGCTTGGAAATTGGTGTGTATCATAGACTAGAGAAATCATATCTTCTGAGATCACTTGGTCATAGCATGACATGCATCAGTATTTATTTAAGTCTTTTTTCTTATCCTTATCATTTCTGTGGCTGTGTATCGAGTTTTTCATTTCCGGTTTTTGGGTGATAATTTTTGTGAAATTCCATAATCACACCGTACATATTGTGCTGTCATCTTTTCCATGATAAATTTGGTTGACTGATATGGTCTCTGACAACAAACCATTGATGTGCTTGATTGTAGACAAAACAATAAACTGGTTTTGTCTTTACTACAATTAGATATATCGTGATTGAAAATAGATTGCTATATATTTTTTAGTCGCTTATCATTGGTTGGTTATTTTAATCTCCATTATTGATTATGGATGCTAGGTGTTCGTGTTGGGTCTTTTGGACAAGCAATTTATCAACAAAAACGAGCAGGTTAGGACTGATTTTCATGCAAATGATTGAATCAAATATTCATAAACAATGATTGGTGAAGACAACTTGGTGTGGCTGATATTATTATGGTTGGAATTGCAGGTGTGGTTGTTGATTATGCAGATTGCGGTGATGATGATCATGTATGCAGACATTGTGCCGCCCATTTTTGGTTAAATGAATCAGTGCAAAAAAAAAAAATTTCCCAACCAATGTATACTCATTGTTGTGAAAAAGGCCGTGTTGAACTTCCAATATCACATTTAACACCTTCTTTCCTTGATGAATTGCTAGATGCAAAGAATGGTAGAAGGAGTATTTTGTTTCGTGATAATATTAGGGTCTATAATTCGATGTTTGCTTTTACATCCATGGGAGCTAAGATTGAATACGACATCAATTGTGGAGGAGCACCTTATGTTTTTAAGATCTGTGGTCAAGTACATCATCTCATGGGTTCAGTTTTACCATCTGAGGGACAGTCTCCTAGATATGCTCAATTATATGTGTACGACACTGAACATGAAATTCGAAATCGTATTACAGCAATCGATCCAAATGATTCCAATAATAAGATTGATACCAATATTGTAACAAACTTGATAGAATTATTGGATGAATATAATGAATTGACAAAAGAATATCGATCTGTGCGAGATGCTTTTGAAAATTCTTTGTTGCCAAAATTTGATATGACTGTGCTTGATCGTGAACAAAATGACAGCAAACAATATGAATTCCCTTCTGGTGGTGAAATTGGTGGATTAATTGTTGGTGATATAGGTGACTTTAATTCGAATAGAGATATAATTGTGCGGGCTAATGAAGGATATCTGAAACGCATCTCCAAAATTCATCCAAAACTTATGTCCTTGCAATATCCACTTCTTTTTCCACATGGAGAAGATGGCTTCAAGATTAACATCAAATTAAAATCTATGCCACATGATTCTGGGAATAAGGAAAAAAAATTATCGATGAGCAAATTCATCTGTTATCAAATTCATGATAGATCAAATCAATCAAGTACTTTATTAAAAGGTGGAAGATTATTTCAACAATATTTGGTTGATGCATATGCAACTGTTGAAGAAAATCGTTTGGAATATATAAGGCATCACCAACCAGAACTAAGATCTGAAACTTGGAATAATTTATCTGCATACAATTCTGAGGGAATTGTTCAAGGTAATGAAGTTGGAAAGAGAATTTTCCTTCCTGGTTCTCACACAGGTAGCCCAAGAGATATGATTAATAATTATCAAGATGCAATGACAATTTGTAGAGAATATGGGAATCCTGACTTATTTATTACTTTCACCTGCAATGTCAAATGGTTTGAAATTTCAAGATATTTTGCGAAAAACCCTGGCTACAAGGCTGAAGATCGTCCTGATATTATTTGTCGCATTTTTAAAATAAAGGTAGATGATATGATTGCCCATATTAAGGGTGGACAACCCTTTGGAAAAGTCTATGCCCATGTATGTACAATTGAATTTCAAAAAAGAGGATTGCCCCATGCTCATTTATTATTTTGGCTTAGCCCTGAATACAAATGCCGTACAGCAAATGATATAGATGCTATCATTTCAGCTGAATTGCCGGATAAAAACAGTCATCCAAGATTATTTGAAATTGTTAGCCAATTTATGATCCATGGTCCTTGCGGGCAACTCAATCCATCTTCTTTGTGTATGAGAGACAGATTATGCACAAAACATTTTCCAAAGCCATTTCAAACTGACACCATTTTTCAGACAACTAACTCTCCTCTATACAAACGTCGTGATATTGATTCCCATTTTGTGATTAAAAAAGGAATTGAAATTGGAAATAATTTTGTTGTGCCATATAATGGAAATTTATTGTTGAGGTATAATGCTCATATAAATGTGGAATCATGTTCTCAGTCAATGTTAATAAAATATTTATTCAAATACATAAACAAAGGACCTGATCGAGCACGGATATTAATTCATGCTAATATAAATGATGAAATTCAAAACTATCTTAATTGTCGATATTTAACTCCACATGAATCTGTGTGGCGTCTGTTTGAATTTTCTATTCATTCTAGATTTCCAGCTGTTCAATATTTAAAAATACATTTACCTGATCAACAAGCAGTTTGTTTTCATGAATCTACTTCTATTGAAAATGTCTTGCAAAATCCATCCATACAATCTACAATGCTAACTGCTTGGTTCCTTGCTAATAAGACTTATGAAAAAGCAAACCAACTGACATACACTGAATTCCCCACTAAATTTGTTTGGAATAATGATTTGAGACTATGGACTCCAAGAAAACGATATCATGTACTTGGAAGAATAGCACATGTGCCACCAAATGCTGGCGAATTATATTACTTACGCATGCTTTTAAATATTCAAAAAGGATGCACTGATTTTAAAACAATCAGAACAGTTAATGACATCACCTATGCCATTTATCAAGAAGCATGCCGAACTTTGGGATTATTAGGTGACGATAAAGAATGGCTAGAAGCACTATTAGAATCTACGTTTACTGCAACTTCTGCCCAAATTCGTTCTCTATTTGTCACCATTATTTTGTTTTGTGGTGTTTCTGATCCTGAAGCTTTATTTAACACATGTTGGATCAGCATGTCCGATGATATACTGCACAAAATTAAATTAACTTTTGGGCTGCCAAATATTAACATACCAGCTGACGATCTAAAGAATGCTGTTTTGCAAGAACTTGAAAGATTATTTAATATTTCGTCCAGTAGCCTCAAGAATCATCAATTGCCAATGCCAAAAACACAACAAATACATGAGCTCGAAAATAGACAAATTAGAGAAGAATTAAATTTTGATTGTCAAGCATTGAAAATACAACATTCTAACTTAATCACAAAACTAAACTGTAATCAAAAACTTATATATGATCAAGTGATAAGTTCTGTTCAAGAAAAAAACCCAAGAGCATTCTTTGTTTATGGTAGCGGAGGTACAGGAAAAACATTTTTATGGAATACTATAATTTCAATATTAAGATCCGAGGGAAAAATTGTTTTAGCAGTTGCTTCGTCAGGTATTGCATCATTATTACTTCCAATGGGTAGAACAGCTCATTCACGTTTTGCAATAAAACCCATCATAGATAAAAATTCAAGTTGCAATATAAACAAAAAAACCAATCTAGCTGGTCTAATTGAAAAGGCTGAATTAATAGTTTGGGATGAAGCTCCTATGTGTAATAAATGGTGTATTGAATCAGTAGATCGAACACTTCGTGATATTTTGTTTGAGAAAGACAAACTATTTGGCGGGAAAACCATTTTATTCGGAGGAGATTTTAGACAAACATTACCAATAATACAAGGTGGTAGTAAAGAACAAGTCATTCAGCAATCTCTTAATAATTCATACATCTGGCCTGATATTACAGTGTTCCATCTTCTTGAAAATATGCGATTGTCAACAATTGGTTTAGATATTATACAAAAGAATGAAATTAAACAATTTGCTGAATGGATATTACAAATAGGTGAAGGTCGATTTGAATCAAAGTTTCATACCGGTGATCAAGATGTCAATTGGATTGATATTCCAAAAGAACTACTTATTACTCCTGCAAATGATCCTATCAACTCCATTTTTCAGGCAACATATCCCAACTTTTCCAAAAAATACGCCGATACAAATTATTTAAAAGAACGTGCCATAGTGACCCCAAAAAATGTAACTGTTCAAGAAATTAATAATTATGCAATTAAATTATTGCCTGGTCATGAAAAATCATATTTTAGTTTTGATTCAATTTCTTATAATTCTGGTAATAGCGATAACATTCATCTTTTATATCCTATAGAATTCTTAAACAATCTTGATTTCAATGGATTACCGACTCATCAACTCATTTTGAAAATTGGCATGCCAATTATGTTATTAAGAAATTTAGATCAAATACGTGGTTTATGCAATGGTACACGATTAATTGTGACTAAATTATTTGAGAGATTAATTGAGGCCAAGATACTTACCGGAAATAATATGGGACAAAAAGTTCATATTCCGAGAATTGTATTGTATGCTACTGAAACCAAATGGCCATTTTTATTTAAGAGACGTCAATTTCCTGTTCGATCATGTTATGCAATGACGATAAATAAAAGTCAAGGTCAATCACTAAATCAAGTTGGAATATATTTATCAGAACCAGTCTTTACTCATGGTCAATTATATGTTGCATTATCAAGAGTTACGTCAAAAAATGGGCTAAAATTTTTTATAAATAATGACAATGAAATTCCTAATAATTTTACCAAAAATATTGTGTATAAAGATGTATTGCAAGGAATATAATTATGTTGTCAATCTGGTTCTACTGATAATGCATATATGCCTTTGTTAACACGCAAATTTAGCACACGTTAGTTAAGTATTTTGCTTAATTAGAGCTACCTAACATATTGTTAATTTCCTTTGCCATTGAGATTGAGAAGGCATCAAATCCAAGTTCTTTCCATGCAAATCGTTCTCCCCGGTGTCAACCCATCCATGAGGGATGAAGTCAAGTTGCTATATTTATCATCATTGAAATATTGCCTCTGTGTCATGTTGCTCTCCATGTTTTTTTATGTTCATTGAATGAGTGGTGCATGGTATAATATCTATTTGTTTATTCATTTGATCATGATTAGAATATAACCTCTTAGTCATATCACCCACTGTTCGTGTCTTCTTATCTTAGTTCGATCGTTTCTAACCAACCGGACCAAGTTCCTTTTTCCATATCATGTGATCTTTCTCTCTTCTCACCCTCTGTTCCTTGCAACTAACCCAGTTCAATCCGAAGCTATCCATCCCATTCCTCACAAGCTTTTCCCACGAATGGATGTTGAATTGAGCGCCAAATTTGTGGATATCCCACACCAGCGCAACAGCACAATATCTCTTGATTAAAATACCCAGCAATCCTCCATCAAGGAAAAAGGAGATTGATGACGTCCACCATTACGTATGGTCACTCACCGCCTCTGCTATCATCTCTCTTCCTTATAAATATCAACAATGGGTTGGATACACATTTCGGACTGTTCTTCCAACTCAAACAGAGAAATTATCTTTGCACTGAAGGTATCAGCTCTTTCGTTTGTTCTAATCCATGGCTGTGCTTTTATATATCTGTTGTGTAGTTACTGAGAAGCATGTATTTAGATATTAAGAGGTTTGCTGCCATCGTGTGATAAGCATCATTCTCATCAGTTGTCATCGTTTGAGTACTAATTAGTTCTTCTGCATGATATTGCCGTGATTTTTTGGAACAAAACTAAAAATAAGATACTGCCTCCTATCTGAACAAGGTGATGATCTTAATGAATTTTTCATTTGTTTCTTTGTTCTTTCCATGGAATCCATGGAAAAGACATTTGCTTTGATAGAGTTAAATTCAGCCAACCCAATTTGATTGATATCTATGTGTCAGTGAAGTTAGAATTGATATCTGCTCATATCATACTTTACAGTTCATTGTTTAAGCACAGGATAATGATTTCATCATGCCAGTGAATGAGTGCACACTATCGGCATACTCACTGCACTTTATGTGTTTCACTCGACAGAAAAGGAACATAGAAAAGATAAATCTTGGAAATGTTCATGTGAACATAATGTGGTCTGTTTGCCTGTTCACCATTTCTGTTGAACAGGGAGGCTTCAAGGGCTGAAAGTTTCCATTTTTTTTTTCATTTATAAAGAAGCCTTTTTCCCACTCATTTACCAAGTGTTGGGTCTGAAAGTTTATACCTTTCTCATCTTGCACAGAACCCTTCTCATTCTTTTGACTGACCCCATGTCAAAGTCTGCTTCTATTTTCCTGCTTTTTGGTGCATGGTTCATTTGAAATAGAATTGAGTGTTTGCTATTGTTGGAAAATGTGTTGTTCTGTTATCAAATTAAACAATTCGAATCAAGTGAAAACATTAATATGAATTCAATCACATTGATATGGACTTGGATTTGGAACTAATTTTTTGCATTCAATATGAAATCATTGGAAAAAAGAACAGTGAGTGAGTGGTAATGTATGATATGAAATAAGCCTGACCAAAAGTATATCTTTTTTATGGCTCATTTGAGAAATGAAACATTCCAGATAGTTCGGACTACAGATTGTGAGGAGTTTCTCTGGTGGCTTGATTACAACTGACTCTTCATTCTGAAAATTACCCACTCATCAGTTTTTCTAACATACATATAGATTTTTCCTCTCCTTTATCATGTGTCTAATTTTCCACCTTTGTAATTTGTGTTTGCATCACACAAGACCAGCTCGAGTATTTTCTGTCTATAGGTCTGCTGAAAAATTCACTTCAAATTCAACTTGGATTTGAACTGCATCATCATTCCCTCACATCTGTTTACTTTATTTGAATGTTTGTTCAGGTGTTCATCTTTTCGTGCATTCCTATCAGTTGTTCAGCAATGACCAAATTGATCAAGGACATCAAGAAATTCACTGTTGGCATGAGTATTAGGGCACGGGTAGCTCTGGAATGGAGACCTCGGGGATTTGATAGTCTTGATTACGACGGACTCCACTATCTGTTGGTTGATGAAGAGGTAATCACAGATGTCAGTCTTTATTTAAGCATCGTTGTTTTAGTGACTGGTTACAAACATTTATTGTTAAATTTTAAGCATATCTGCAGTCGTTCTAAATTATATCTGGCTCAAGTCCCATGGAATGAAAATTAGTCAGCTGAGCCAAAAAATTTGCTAGCCAGATTCTGAACATTTGACATTCAATCAATCAATCCAAACCATATTGATCAGGTTATGTGCAATATATTTTTCCTCTTACACATCCTCGCCTATATCCTTCTGTGGCTGCTTGCACATTCACACCATCTGATCGATGATATATGATTGTGTAGTTTCATCTAATTCAACCTATATGCCTGCTTGATTGCACATTACCCAAATCCTTAGCTAGAGGATCGAAGTTTGTTTGAATGCTTCCCTTAAAAATAGTTTGCTCTTGAGAGATGATGTTGAGCTTCATTCTTAAATCCTTTAGTCCCATGGGGCATATATCAAGTCCATCTATGATGATCTTACCGTTATTAGGCTCTACTAAACGAATAGTTTGTTGATTGAATTTTAGTTCTCTATATAGAATGTTGGCAAGAAATGTTGCTGATGCATATTGTAGAATTTATAGAAGAACTTAGGAAAGACCCACCAAGGTACTCAAGTTTGTGCTTGCTTTATTATTCATGATCTGGAACCTCATATTATCTTGACCTGTCAATTAATTAATTACTGACCCATTCATCTATTGTCATCTTAAGTGAGATGCGTTTCTAGGAACTATACGGGTTGTTCCTCCATTGCTTGCATTCTTTTGTGACACCATAAGTTTTGTCTCTGTAGGCATTGATTTCGTTTGTGCTAATGTTCCTGATTAAGATAAAGGGTTGGAGATCTACTACTTGATTACTAAGTTGTTTTGTCAGACATGGATTAGTAGGGGACTAAATTCGATAGTATCATTGTCTGAAGATAGGGTCTTAGAACTTTCTCCACAACAACAGATTTAGTCTCTTCCTACATAGTTTAGGCAAATCATCATTAGATCTATTACTGCTATGTGAATCATATCTATCATGACTAATGGGATGAAACTCCAATCTATCATTATACAGGGACAAACTCAAATATGTTCTATGATACAGCAATTTTCACCAATTTTTACAATGACCATGTTCAACAGTTTGATAAACGTATGCTTCTGATGAAATACCAGAATTGAAGTCTGGTAATAAGTACAATGTCTAATTATTGACCACATCATAGAACATATTTGATAAACATAAAGTTCAATATTTATTTTCCTCTATCAGAGGAATTCACTTTTATCATTGACCACATCAATTGTTTCAACATTTACTTCAAATACATTTGCTGAACTGTGCAACAGAGATACAGTGCGAAGACCTCCTGCTTCCTTCTCTTCTGTTTGGTTGACTTCAACCTGAGTATTGGGTTTCCCAATGAGAATAAGTATATGCCATATTGATAGGAAATTGTGTCTGCGGACAAAAGTTCAATGGCAACATCTCTTCAAAGTTATCGTATCTGAATCATTATTTTTTCTTTCCAAGAAAACAATGTCAATGAGTGCAATGTATATCAAATGATATGATGCTCATCATTTCATGGAATGATACAAGTCTGAATATTTGTTGTTTTCCTGTATCCAGGGTTCATCGATTCATGCCATGATTGAAGAATGTTATCATGGACATATGCCAAAGCTTATGAAAGTGGGACAAGCATACGACATATCTTGGTTTGGTTCCAAGATAGACACTGCCCGACAGAAGGTCTGCAATGCTGACATCATTTTGACATTCACTGCAAAGACAATTTTCACTGAACTTGGACAGGATATGCCCAACATACCAAGATATGCTTTCAAGTTTCTTGAGTTCTCCCAGCTTGATGATCAGGCAGCATCTCAGTCTGTGCTTGCAGGTGACAGACAAAACATTTTCCTCCCAGTTTTCTCATCTCCATTAAAATATAATGACTTTTTTTGTTTGTTTATTGCAAGATTTTTGCGGGTGCATAAAAGCTATCAAGGAACCACAGCAGGTTGGTGTGAAAAATTCGAAAAAAAGGGAGATTAGGACTGATCTTATATTCATGTTTGAGGAGTAAGTGGATATACATTCTCTTGCACATGTTTTCCCAGTCTACAATTATATTTCTCTGCGCAATGCATCTTCCATCATTTTCATAATTTCCTTCCCATTATTTACAATCGGTGCATTAGTTATCAAACAGACTTTGACGAAAACCCAGAAATTATGTATATCATTTTGCTGATTCCATCTTCCTAACAAAACCCATCGAAGAACCTTTTTTCAGTCACTGTAGTCATCTATATTGTTCTCAGTGTGCCTGTTGCAAATTCCATAGAAATCTCTGTGCGATACATGAGCCCAGAAATAAAGAAAGGCGAATGCATGGAAATAGAATATATTATTATTTCGTGAGATTATCATGCCCATCCAATTCTACAGCATTCCTGTTTTCTGTTGTGTTTATTTTCGTTACTCAATTCTTGATTTTGGTTAATAAATTTATATTATGCACCACTGTATGCTCAGATCTTCATCTCATTTCAAGTTCCGCTCTCCTAAATCTGATATCTCACAGTTTGTATGCTGATATTTCAATTTCCTGTTTTCTTTTAGAGAGCCATTCTTAGGGAATAAGTATATCAATTATCTGAAATATTGTTCATTTCACACATGTTTGCCATTTATCCTACAGCCGACAAGAATTAAAGATTGCATTATGGGGAGATATTGCCAGGTCATTCCCCCTAGACTCAGTCAGAACCTATGATGAACCCGTGCTTGCAGTTTTCACCAGCATGAGAATCACCAAATACGAAGGTGTTATCTTTTTTACCTTATCTGTCTCTATTTTTTTTGAATGAGTTTGCTTTCTCAAAACATTTTTGATGAACTGATTATGTTTGTTTCTGGAATTTCCTGTGTGTAGGACGACTGAGTGCATCTAGCACAAATCATACATGCATCCTTCTTAACCCAGATATTGAACAAACCAAGAAATTGAAAAATCAGTGAGTATGGCACAAAAATTCTCTGTTGCTTACTTATTTAACATTGTGAAAAATATTTTCCTTCTTTCTTCATCAGCTCAATGACTCACCGTTCCAAATAATTTCTCACGTTCAAGAGTACTAATATTACTTCCCCTTCGAGTACTGCCCTGTGCCATATATGGCTATCAGCTATATTGTTTACAAGTATAGAAATAACAACCTTATCACGACATTGCATCTTCTGATTTGAATGTTTTATTATGTGTGCACACTTTTCATCTGTTATAACATTGGCATTTTTCAAGACATCATCTCACAAAATACCATTCTACCTATCAAGAGTACTATTGTCTGTGATTTCAATCATGCTTGACAATTATAATGAAAGACCCCTACTCTTTATGTTACAATAAAATTTCTGAATAATGTATGTTAATGATATATGTGCCCTTCTCACCTGCGATTACACTGCATCTTTGTGATGGAACAGAATAATAATATCCATCATTTGTCCTTCCCATTTCTTGAACCACCTGCAGCTCGGCAGCCAATAAAAACATTCCATCTGGTTTCTAGCTGTTTCCAATGAAATCTGAACTGCATTATCATAAAATTATTGTTTCCTCATGGCAACAAATTTCAATTTCAGGTTCTCCAGGATAGCCGACAAAATCAGGGTCTCTGGTGCGTACACGAATTTGACATTCACAGGGGAAATTAACAAAGCAGATCGCAAAAGTATTGCAGAGCTCAAGGCACTGGATCCTGCAATACACGCAGTGAGTAACAATGCAATCTATCCATGAAACTTTTTTCTTCAGCTTTCAAACTTTCGGTCATTAAGTATAGTGATTAATTTATAATCTCTGCATCCCATGAATTGGTCAAATCTTACCGTTATGCAGTGTACACACAACTTTTTGTTTGCCATTTTTACACTGTCTCAACTTTATCCTGCTCTTCATAACCAGCCCTTTAACTGCTCCTGGCTATTTAGCTGGAAAATAACCATCTTTTATCAATGATGGCGTACAAACAAAACCCAGTGACTATCTTCCTCCACTGTTTTCTGGAATTGAAAAAGCTATGCCTGAATCTTATCAATATCAGTCTTTTCTGTGACCAAATATATTTATTCAGCATTTCAGCAAACACACATTCCAAATGATCACATAACATTGATGGCCCATAAAAAACATTTACATATCTTAAATGATCAGCCTATTCACAATTCTTTAATTGATTACCCTATGTCACACCTTCTATATATAATGATCTCTTTTTCCATTCATTCAATCACTATTGTAGACAAAGTCAGTGTGGTGTAGGGCATTCGTTGCAAGGTTTTTTGCGGATAAGGGATGGTGGTATAATTCATGTTCCCATGACAAGTGTTATAAGGTCATGATGAAGAATGAAGAAGGCGAAGATAAATATTTCTGTTTGACTCATGGAGAAAACAAACCAAAAAAAAGGTTTCCCCTTTCTTAATTCCTGCACATAAATTCCCAAATTCATATTCTGTTTCAGCACGATTGTTATTTTCCTGACCCATCCATGTGCATGTGCAATTGCGTATCCAGTTATAGGGTCTTCATGATAATCGAAGATGAACATGACCAAGTCAATCTTACTTTGATGGGAAGATCAGCCGAGGAATTTTTCAATGCAACATGCCAGGACCTATTGGACAAAAGATTCTATGCGACGGAAGCAACCCTCCCAGTTGAGATCAGTTCCAAAGTTGGAGAGACTTTTCTCTTTGAGCTAAACATGAACAACCGAGGTCAATTTTTCCTCAGGTCCACCCTTGAAGATGATCATTCAAAAAAAAGAACCTTGCCAGATGAAGACCCTGCAACAGAAATGGAAAATGAACAACCAAGCTCAGAAACTCCCCCAAAACCATCAGCTGTAAAGAAACGTGGGAGCAAGGCCGTTGCAAAGAAATTGTTTATCAATGAAATGCACAGAAAGGGGAACAGGTACAAATAGATTCCTTCCATGCACTCTTTTTCCCAACTATACTACTTTTCCAAATGTCCAAGAGCGCTTTCAAATATTTGCTTATATATTCAGGGACGAAGATGTTGACACTTCAATGGCATAGCTGCCAAATTCCCTAAAAAATAGGTGCATCTTTCTGCCTTGAAGATTAATGAGTGTTATAATTTGACAACAAATATATGCCCCCTTTCAGTTTGCCTAGATTCATGCTTTTAGTTATAGTGTCTACTTTAGCAAATAATCTGTGTCATTTCAACTGTCATGCTAAAACTCAACCATCCAATTACAGCTATGCTATGTTTCTGATCACATCATAGTTAGTAGCATATCAGGCTACAGCCAACTATCAAGACTTGCACCACTGGAAAAAACCTGCAAACAAATTGACTGTATGCACTTGAGATTATGGACTTAAAAATCACATCCCTATGGACTCTTCAAAGGAACTGGTCACACATGTGTAATCTGTGTATGATGGCATCTGTCACAGAACATACACTCTTTGGTCAATCACATCTGTCCAAGTTAATTTCAATGATAGATACAGATCTATGTATGATGGTTTGCTGTGTGTTTACCCATTGTATAGATAATACAAGTCCAACTATCTGTTAGGAGGCAAATTTACTTATTTCAATGAACTTATTCATGAACTGGACAATGAACAGTTTCCATTATTTCGCTTTTGTCGTTTCTTTCAGGTGAACAAAGAAAACAATTAGGGGCAATTTTTTGGAAACGAGTGTGTCTGCACCACTTTTCTCAGTTGACCAAGATAGTTTTGGGAGGCTGCCTTTCTAGACTTGGCATGGATATTTTTGCTGCAGCGGTCTCTTAGATTATTAGTGTTCAAGTTAGTTTGTGTGATTAGTGAGTATCCTGCCAAAGATGAAGCTGCTAATGTTGTGATCAAGAATCATTTCTTGATCTGGATGGTAGCAGCTGTATCATTTTGCTGTGTCATGACATGTGCTGAAATTATGTATGTTCATATCTTTCTCCATGAATTCTCATGGTTTGTTTCCCATGCAAACTGAAACTGTGTAACAATACTATCATGCTGATGTATATATCACCCTAGCTGCTGTTTCTACTTACAGTTTTTTTCACAATAACATGGCCAAGTTGCCAGCTCAATACATATGGAATAAGTCAACTCACCTGTTTGTGGGAAAAATAGACAATATCCTGCAAAAATGTTATTGCTTGAGCCTCTCTGTGCCAATTATCGAATCCAATTTGCATGGTTGGTTAGTTTAAAATTCAGATGTTTTATCTTCAGCACAACTCCTGGACCAAGTTTCTTGATTCACTTGACCATATTCTTAGTTGGTTGCATCGAACAAAAAAATGTCTCAGCTAATTATTTTCCTACCAAACCTGTTTATGGAAGTGAGAACAAACTAAATCCGTAGAAAATAATATGAGGTTGTATGCCTGCATACATTTCAGCAAGATATTGAACAAAACACAACCTCCAAATGGTTTGTGTGCCAGTCTCCATTAAATTTTGCAACACTTTCATTTCAATAAGATTTATACGTGATATGATATACAATACCAAGGTTTTTTTCAATTCTTTGGTTGTATGATGATATCTAATATTGAGTATTTGGATCCTTTGTTTGTAACCAAATAGTTATTGCCATTTTAGTCGTATTAGTTTATACAACATAAGTGATTGTCCACCAAATTAATACAGTCTCATTTTACGCAATTACATTTTTCAATTTATGTTCCATTCGTGTTACACATTTGTAAATCCAACTAAGCTTCTAAACTAACCACAATCAAAAATTCAAATCACCCGTTTATCATCCCCTTCATTTCAAGTTCTTAGTCCATATTTATTTAACTAACTATACACCCAAAATAATTAGATTTGTTGACATACATGTATAATGATCCACCCAAAATACTTCTTTGCTTAGTTAGATTGCTTAGTTAGATTGCTTAGTTAAATAGTTTGTTGTACATCCACTTATGTCATGGTGAATGACAGTGGAGTTAGCTAACGTTGTGATCAATAAGCTATTCTTGATCACAAAATTAGCTCTTTTGTGCATTCACCTGTGTTATGGAAATATAATGCTTTTTTTTGTGTGTCAACTGGAACGTGTATTAGATATCTTCTGTTTGATTTCCATGTGTTGCTTTGTTGTATCTACACTTTCTTATCCCATATCTTTCACTGTTTATATTCCATAGAGGGATTATGCAAATTTGAGATTTTTCTCACTCTTATCCGGCAACACGTAAACCGGAATTTGCCACCACAAAAGTACAACGCTTTGTACCACAGAGATTTCTCATATCTCTAACTAGCAATATTCTTACTTGCATTCACAAATTTGATATTTGTTCCATCATTGTTTGACAATCTTTTGGCGTTGATGTGCTCTAAAAAATGTATGCCCGTTTGCATTATATGAGTGTGTATCATTTTGTCATTCTCCCTGTTTATTTGATATACTTTGTGTTGTTGTTGGTGTGATGGTTTCGCTGAGAAAGCTTTGTTTGACGCTACATCAATTTACAGCTTTTTGATGGGGAGCATGCGTGTTGCAGGTGTTCTGCAATTGTTCTTTGAATGAATGTTCATCATGCGTTAAAAAAATTTGAAACATGACAACAGTCAACTGATGCACTATGTTAACTCCAACATATTCCTTCACATGCAAAAAGTTCATTTGTTGGTCATAGTGATGCCAACCAAGTCTCACATAATTTTGGTAAGTTTTTCTTTTTCGTTATTTCCCAATCATGGAAGGAGGACAAAAATATTGAGTTCCTATTGAATGTAAATAAATTATATTCTCTGTAAAGTATGCGCCAACAAAAAATAAACCCATGGCAATATAAATCGAAACTTATAAAATGAAAGAAAAACATTGATTCAATAGTTTACCATTATCCCTTCTAATCAATTTCATATTCTGTGTCGCACTTCTGCACCGAATCAAACCATGATTACTTCCCCTATTCCTCATTCATTGCTATTATATTTGCCAGTGGCTCATTTTTTTCAATTGATATTCACACATTCATTCACATTAATAAGGTGTTTAGATAGATGATAAGTGAAATTTGGCTAAATCAACATGCATTTTTTTGTTCAGAGGCCCCTGCTGTGTCAAGATTGTGAATATGCTAGATTTGCGCCGTCTTCAATTAGATGAAATGTGTTTTTGTGAATAGTTAGATCAGTGATAATCGCACTCAATCTGTGATGTCTAATATTTTTAATAATTAATTATCAAATTATGCTTCCACTTTTTTTGGAACACATATCCATGCAATTTTTCCTAGAGAAAGCTATCGAGAAATTGGTATTCCAATGATAGGAGTTGGGATATATGAAATGACACTGGCTATCTAAAAATGAAATTTCAAAAGATTAAAAATAATGGATCCTCAGACAATCCTGTATTCAGAAATTTTTAGTCAATTTGTTCAAATTTACAGATACAATAACAAAAACTTTATCCATGCCAATTGTTTACAAGTAATAGATTCTTTCGTCGCATGTATGATTATCCATTTCGCACACAACGCTTTCCTTTTGTCATATTATATTGCTGAATGTTTGTAACATTGTTCATGAATCTTCTTCATGTGAAATGACTAGCCAAATGAAAGATACTACAGCTGCCAAAGGGAAGACAAAAGCATCGAATCTAATAACCAGGAACCAAAAAGAGAAAGCTGGGCTTATATTTCAAGAGATCGTTCGTCAAATTTATGCAGGCCCAGAAAACATAAGGTAGAAAATTCTTTTTTTCCAGTCAAATAAACGTTTGGAACCTGTTGTGATTTCAGTGTGAAACGATCAATTTTTCAGCACATGCATGGAAAAAAGTGATGTTCCTGAGGTAAACAACAAGAAACATAGGGGCTGGCCAAAGGGTCAATCAAGGAACCCGAGAAAGAGGTCTGATTTTAACCATTTGACACACCACACATATTTCTTTCCCAAATGTTGATTGCTTGGTTCCCAGGAAACTGCAAGAGCAACCTATTGAGTGCGAACAAAAGGAAACTAAAAAGAGAGGTCGGCCGCCAGGGATTTCTAAGAAGATTGAGAAAAGGTTACATTTTTTTCTCATAAAATTTGCGTCATCTTTTTCAGACCATGAATTAATTTAAGGCTATTCATTTTCGGGTTAATTCTCTGTTTTATTAATTTGCAGACAAGTGGAAAAACTTGGCAGTGTCTGTGAGAAAGAGAAGAAAACCAAGGGAGGCTGGCAAAAAGGGATGCCCAGGAACCCTGAAAAAAGGTTTGCTTTGTCAAACATAAAATTTAGTTTTCTTTCCCCTTTGGGTGCCACTGAACATGGAATTAACAGAAAATTATGGGAGCAAACCAGACAATCATCAACAAATAGAGACAAAATTGGTTGCGTTGAGGAAACCATAAAGAATCACCATGAAGGAGAAGACAGTGCGCAAACGAGAAAGAACCTCCAGAAAGATGATGATTTCCTGCAAGCAACAAAAATATTGCAGCAACAAAAACCAACACCGACGGAACCAGAGGAAGCAAGCCCAAAAACAGGAACTGATAAAGCTGCTATCATTGCTGGCCTCACGGATGTCATGTTGCAACTGACAAGGATCACGCAAGATGTTCTGCGGCTCATGGCCATGGCATCAGGTACTGACAGATTTAGATCTGCATTTCTTTGTTCGCACCACATTGATTACATGGCACAGAACTGTAATGCATGTTCCCTTTCACAATTTAATGATTTTTAGTATGCTGTGACTACTGCTCTCTAAATTCTCATAAGACCATTTAATTTTCATCTGCCCGCCTTACTCTCTGACTTCTTCAACCAGATACATTTTATTTGTTACATTTCGATGTTTATTTTGTTGGAAATGTGCAATACATTTTCCCATTCACAGGTACACACGCAAAAATCATAAGACTAATCCTCCCAACATTTAGGCCAGGATAGGATTCTACTTCTATGGTGTGCTGACCATGAATCATGGCTATGAATGAATCTTAGAATTTAGAACATTTGCTTGCACAATGTGTTCCTCACTGATGCTATTAACACGTGCTCATCGTACTCTGTCTTTTTCCAAAACTGTGTATGGTATGAGTTTATTAAATGTTTTGAATATTCGCAATATTAATTTTGCAGGCGGATGCGAAAATAATTAGTGTCAAGATGAAATGGAGCTGTCTTTTGCCGAACACAGATCCTGTTTTCTTCATCCAGCTATATCATCATCATTTTGTGTATTTGGATGTGTGCTAAATTTCTAATCTGTGATGTAATGTATGACTCAACTAAGTATTGAGCAGTGATGTTGACAAATTCTAATATGCAATTTACAGTAAACAGTGACCTAGGCAAATTCTAATGTGTGTTTTGCTGTGCTGATTTGCTCACTTATCTGTATCATACATGTATTCTTATGTGGTAATTAAATTGTTTGTGTTTGTTACGGTGGCTAATCAAAATTTATTAAATATTTTTTGCATGACATTTATATCTGAAACAGTGTCGAAAACTTTGCTTACATCAACGAAACATATGCCGATGACTTCGTGCTCAACAAAAAAATTCAATATGTATCTGCCTTGCCTCTCTTAACAATGATTGAACGATCATGGAGACATTGTAATATCTTATTATTCCATATATTAATGTATATAAATTTGAAACTGCCCCCTCATACAAAACCAACCCCAAAAGTAGGAATTATTTGTTCCTATAGAGTCATCATTTGTTTCAAATATATATACAACAAAGCACAAACTGAGGCTCAATGCAAGCTCATATATAATCAGCCATGGTCAAATCTAAAATAATTTCTGTTTTTGCTTGAACATGATCGTATTCTAGGAACCAAATTGCCCTCATGTTTCTCAAGATATGCAATGATCATTCATCATATTTCTGCTTTATCACTGTTCCAATCAGAAATTTTAATTTGCTTACAAATTTATCGTCTTTTTCAAGACATAATTTCTAATGCACTATCACAGAACTTTCCATTGCATAAATAAAGCGTTACATTTGTGACATAACAATCTCTTAATCATTTTGCTTTTCTAATCATATCTTCTAGAAATATGTGATTGATCAGCTATATTAATTCTGCAGGCCGTTTTGTAGAAGAATGCTGTGTGTATCATCGATGCAAATTTCCTTTAGTTAAAAACTAACTCATATCATACAGAATGACTATTAAGTTTTACAACTTTCATCTATGATTAGATAGATTTTATCACAATCCTTTTATTCTGTCTAACATGTAATCAACCATAATTTCTTTCATTTGCTAAAATTATATTTTTTGTGTTGGATGAGAAGGAGGAAAGCATATTTTATTGATGAATGCATTACTTTGAATTGATAAATTATAACACCATGACACCATTCTTTGCATAGACTTCGTTATCAATGTATTATATACATTTGTTCATATCTGAACTTCTTGGCCATTTAATTCGCAACAAAATGGAATCACAATTGAAAAATAATCAAATTAATCGTTATCGCATTTACAGACAAATGATAAACCGATTGTTCAATTCCTCAACAAAATTTATGATACCAAAATATTACTTATACATTTTCTTTTTTTCATATTACTTATACATTTTTTTTTCATATCATTATTGCCACCCACGCTTCACGCGCGGGAAACCCCACCCCTTGCATCTTATTAGATTATACGCTTCTGAGTTGTTGTCCACAAAATTAACACAGTTTAAGTCTAGGCAACTACATTTCTCAGTATACGCTTCGTTCACGTTACACATTCTTAAGCCAAAATAAACTTTTCCAATAATTGCAATCAACAAATCAAACCGCAAGTTTATTATCCTCTTCCTTCCAATTTCTTAGCGCAGAATTTTTTAACTATTTCCTAAATCATGATATGTGCAATTCACCTTTAATGAAGGTATGTAAATATACATGTTATACTATCCAAGAATATGAGAATGCTCAATGCAACCAGCCATTCCAATGAGAAACATGGAATAAAATTTTCAGTTCAATACTGGATTTAAATCACAGACCATTCCATCGGTGATCAAAACTATTTCACCCACCACTGCAACAGAACTTATTTCCCTCTTCCTATCTCTCTCCCTCTCTCTCCACACCTCTCTCTTCATTCCCAAAACAAAAACCTCTCCCAGTTCCAACTTCAGGGGAAACAAATCTCGCCCAGTGCCCGGGATACAACATATTTGCAAGAAATAGTTTGCTTTCAGCCCTGCTCAAGCAACAATCCTCGGTGATCTCTCAGTTAATTGATCACCATGACCCACACAAAAGGTATCAGCTGCTCTCATTTCGCATTTAGGAATTTCATCCTATGCATTGCTATGTTTCAGATATTGAATGGATGTCAAAATTCACCTCTGTTGGATCATCAGTGTGCTTTTCTGTTCCAAATTGCATGCCTCATTTCTTGACTCTATACTCTTGGGATAAACCTTTTTGATTGTTCAACATTTGTTTATCTTTCTTAACATCCCATGGGATCACAAATTTCTTTTGTCTACTGGTGCTTTTCTGAAGTCTGCACTGATATTACCCTCAGTTCAGTTGAGACCCTCTCAATTGAGCATTTGGACTCAAGAATTTGAGAGAAATTAAAAGAGCACGAAAGCATTTGAGATAAAAAGGCCTGTAGGTGTGATGATTGCTACACCAGAAGAATGCTATATAACAGTTCAACCCATTTCAGAATCTTTGACCTTTTCTTAAAAAACTGCTCCTGGAACATCAATTACAGCCTCTGCTTGCAACTGAGATTTTTTAGATTTCTTTGCCTGGGCAACTTGAAAATTTCGTAATCTTTGCCTGACCTTAATTGACATCTAATTAAATGAAATAACTAATTGAATGAAACACAAATCTGACATCGACCCACATCCAAGAGAACTGATCTCCTTGATCTACCAAATTTTTTCAACCCAAATCAGAGCTATTCATAACCAAAATCATTTTTACGAAATAGACTATGCTCCGAAACAACGCAGTGCCTTTATCAACTGAAGCTTTGTAACACGAATGCTGTTTTGACTTAGGAATTTCATCAAATATGTTCAGTCAGAGCAGGTCTTTGATCAATCTTATTGTTCAAATACATGGCACTATTAGAAGCCTGCAATCATTCTTGAATAACAAAGCCTTTGATCTGAGCAATGTATGAAACCCCAGAACCATAGTTTATACTTGGTTACACAGATATGTTGTGCGTCAACTTAGTTTCTCTTCAATTGTTCAACATTCCCCACTTTATTTACATCTTTTCCCTTCATACCATTTCATATGTCTTTCGATGTTTGTTGCTCTCTTTCTTCTAGCTTCCTCTGGCTATTTGACAGTCTTTTATTCCAGCATCTATGCCATACCTTGCTGAATTACATACATCCAAATTTACTTTTTACCTTCTCCAGCACCTGGCTTATCCATCATCACCTTTCTACTGTTGCAGTTTCTGCTGAGCCAAATACGATACCTTATTATCTCGCAAAATTATTCATATCCATCCCATTCATTCTCACTTAATTGCACATGGTCCATTCCTTCTTTATTGTGGTTACTTTCAATTCATATACATTGTATGAAAGCACACTCTAAATGCAAACAAAAAATCTGTTGGGCTGCATTCATTGCGTATGTAATGCATATGATTCTGGATCTTTAAATGCCTGAGTTATTGTGCACAGAACAATTCAAGGCAAAGTGCATGCTACGAAACCTGAATCCAAGACAACCGAACGCAGTTGTGACAGCCAACAAGATTGCAGCAATGGCAAAATCACCTGGGCCAATAACACGAACAGCAAAAAAATTTGTGGGAATGTCTGTCGAGGATCCAGATTCCTCGAAAGACCCTGTCCCAAAGAGACCAAGAGGACGGCCATGTAAAAGGTCTACCTCTCAAGAAATGTTAATGTTTCACTATTTCCTCTCTTCTGCTGTATAAGATACATCACTACATTCACTTACTCATTCATCTGCTTGCTGCCTTTTCCTGTCCAATTGTTAGTTTGCAAAAAATGGTGTTTTTATGAGCAATCAAATAACTTTCTCTCCTTTTCATTCAATCACAGTTTTGTTGCTTTCTTAGTAATTCTTTGAATGTTTGCTTTCTTTATTTGGTGTCTCAGTGTCTCATTTATGATTTTGCACATTCCTGTTTCAGTTTGTTCCCCTGTGGGTGTTTACATCGCTGTGTATACTGCCTGTTCTTATGCTTTCTCTGATCAGTGGCCTTTCCAATTGTCCCAGTTATGGTTTTTTCCACTTTTCTCATTTTGTTGCTTGCGTAACATTTGCTATTTTTTCCCCTTCAGGCCTCATAGAGAAAAGGAATCCTTTCCACAGATGCCTGCAACAACAACGCCTGTACCAGCCAAAAAAAGGGGCAACCCTAATTGGACTAAGAAGGCAGCCAAAAACCCAAAAAACCCCACACATCGATGGTACAAATTTCTAAATTTCATTTCCTGTTGGATCTCCCAATCTAAAACACAAATGCCATCCTTAATCAAGAATGATATGATGGTTTCTTGCTTCCTATTTACAGCATGGACTTCTTCAGCCATTAAAAACATGTATCTCATCAATTCCAGGCAATATCGTATGGTATAGTCCTGGTGAGATAAATGAGTATGCTAGACCAATTCTTGGATAGGTGTAATTAGTCAAAGAAACATCATTACTGTATGAATAAATGTGCACAACCAATGATTTGCCTCATCAAACATATATGAGTGCTTGATTACATACCAGTGACTAGCCTAACTGCTTGCTTTTCTGTCACTGAACTATATACAAGTATTGAACTTCACATAGATGTGTAGACAAAAAATTCAGGTGCCAAATATCTACTTTCTATGCCACTGTTACCATCCAATGCTTTCAAACTGTGACATCACTGAAATCAACTTGACAAAAAACAAATCTTCCCGTCTTAACTTGCCATTTTTCAGGACATGGGAACAAGATACAGCTCTGCCGAACACTGCAAAACCTGCCAAAAAGAGGAAACCCAACCAACAAGAAGAGTCCCACCATTTTAGCAGAAATCTCCAACATGACAAGAATCAAAGCCCAATAAAACAAGGCAGAGCAAGTTCAACAAACATTCCAAATGCAACCCTGGACAATATTATCCAACTGTTGGAAAACCAGACTGACCAAATCGCACAACAGAACATGCTGCTGCTGGATCAAATAGGCCAGCTGAGTGACATCAAGAAACTTTTGATTGGATTTAATGGATTTTTTGATCAGGCAACGGAGGTCAACATCAGGTCAATCTCCATACCCATGTTCTTTTACACTAATACTTGCAGCTTTCAGATTTCTTTCATCAGTTTCGCCCTTTTTTTACTGCATACAGGTACAATAGACAGACACCTACAGACACAACTCATGGCACTAATCAACCCTATGCAGGAACATCCATGGAACACCCTGCAACCAACACCAATCATGGAATTGATCCAGGATTGTCAGAAAATAGATTCAATCAATCCTTCAACTGGAATGTGTCAGGTACATGATCTATTTATGCCAGGGAAACCACAACTCCTTATTTTTGTTCCACAGACCAATGTATTTCCAAATTATTATCAATGTATTTTCAACATAATCGGTTTTTGTTTAGTTTTTTCCCCGTCCTGGATAATGTTCTCAACTAAATTAACAAAGTGTCTTATATGTGATGATATTAATTTGCAGTGACCATTTGTTAACTTCTTTTTCTCATGTTGACATTCGTGATGAGATGATTTAGGTTAGTGCGAAGGGAGGTTGCATTGTTCCCGAAAAGAACCATGGACCAAATATTGAAGAATCTGCCCTAAATGACACCTACCATCCCATGTTTCTAATCTATTCATCGTTTCTAGATTTTCAATAACCTAAACATCCTCTTCAAACTTCCAATGCTCTGTAATAGATTTCTATGTGGCACATGATATGGCCAAGGTCTGTAACATATTCCTGTGCTAGACTCTCTCAAGTTTCATGAATCTGGGACCAAACTATTATGTCCTTGGAATTATTTCTGTGCATCTAATGTCCCATGTCTAATTGCTGCTTTTTTCCCTTTTATATACTACTTGCGAGGGCAATTTCATTTATTTGATTGATTGATTTGTCGTGCTTGGACTTGAGATCTATATCTGTGCAACCAAAAAAAATTATTTCATAAGCTGGTGCTATTTCTCAACATACAAACAAATTAATATACAGCTTTCTATGAAATGAATAAAATCCATTGGATTAGATCATCCAACAAGAAATTTCTCAATGACACTCATATTTCCCAATCTTATCAATGTGATTCTTTTGTCACTGTGTCAACTTTTTCGTGCCTGTATTTGCCCCAATATTGTTGTCGCTCTTTACATCTCAGACATTTCCGATAAAACTAACAAAACATCTTTCTTCGATCACTCAATGTCTTTTTCATTCTATAAACAATTTTTTACTTCATATTTTTCCCTCAATTATTTATACTGTCATTTTATTTTATAACCGCGCCACGCGCGGGGAACAACCTCGTAAGTCATATAGTTGGACTTACATAATATACCAATGATACAATATATCTGAAATTACAACCAGCTATTTCTAATCACATTCTTGAAAGAAAAGACAAAAAAAAAATTAACTTACAAATCAAGGGCAATCCTTTACTTTTCCTAATTCTTCCGCCAACTTCTTTTCCTAATTCTTCCACCAACTTCATTTGCTTGCACTCACATTTTTTATGTTGGCCGAAACGCAATGAGAAGTGGGAACACATATGTAACAAATTTATTATCTCCTTCCAATTTTGACGTCTCCTAAATGCAAACTCAGTATCCAATATTTCTTAAGCTAAATACTTATTGATCATTCGGCAAAACTAAGGCATAGAAATAATATTGATATAGGTGTTTCAAATTATCATTCCAAATAGATCATGTATATCAGTATATGTAATCAACCACATGTCCACATAAGTAAATCAAATTACACTAGAGTAGTAAACTTAAACCACAAAACTGATATGCGTCCAGGCATCCAGCATACCACACACATCAATTTCATTTGTAGTTGTCTCTATTACGGTAGATATCAATCTTCTAACTCCCATACCATATAAAAATACTACAAAACAGGGCCAACTAAAGAGTCTTTGAGCCTAATAGACTAAATTATTTGACACATTTAAGTCTCTGAACGTAGTCACATATGTTCTACCTTAATTAAAATCATAATTCGTATGCAATGTTAAGACATACAACATACCCATAAGATATGTACTCTCTTATTCACAACCTTATTCTACACCAAAATGAATTCAAACCTAATAATTGAGCAAAAGATGAATGAGATTAAAGACTGATGAAGCAAAGTTCTCATCTTAGTTATTTCAATATCTTTTGGAACTACCAAGTTGTTTATGTACTTAGTTGTAAACCTTGAAGCCTTCGAGACCACAGTAGTAAAGCATAAAGTTCTATGAGTCATGTATCGATTTTGTAAACGACATCCCAATTAAGGAATCCAAGTAGTTGGTTTATGTAGTTGCCTTCATTATACTATAAAAAAATATACAGTCTCTTGATGAGAAAAATCAGGCCCAACTATGATACAAATAACAATAACAAACAAAGCAAAACAAACATTGATTAAGCTAGCAAATCGATAAAGAGAAAATGCATATTAAGCTTAAAACTCTGAATGAAACTGAGGGGAGTAAAACTAATTGGGTTTCCTACTACTTTGATAAGTGAATGAAACATAAAGATGACACTTACGGGAGGTGCTCCATCTCCACAATAGACTACAGCTTAGCATGATTGAAATTTTGAGACCCATTCAATCTTGTTAGCATCATGCTGCTGCTCTTTCCCATATTTTTTGGCTGCAGAAATGATGAGTGGAGAACCACCTCTCAAAAATACTCTATTCTCAATTCGGATATATCATTGTAATAATCAATCATAGGGGTCATCGAACACGAGGAATTGCTGAAACTAAATCTTAATACTAAACTACAATGCTGACAGACTTGACTACAGTACACTAATAACACTACGACCCTAATCTAGACAGACTCAAATGACACATAATTTTGATATAATAAACTAGACACAATGGCGGACTACCACACAGAATTTCAGGGTATTCGAAGATGTTTTGGGTACTGAAATAAATCAATTAAGCTACAACAACTGCAGAAATATGTAAATTTCAAAAAGTAAATAATTGAAGAAATCAATGAGAGATGAATGTTAAGGACTTTTATCCACCCTAGACTACTTACGATCCCTTAATTCAATTGAACTAACCATGGATGAATATCCCCATACAAGAGCTATGGTTAAGTCATCTTGTATATTACACTCTCTTACTTGACATGAAATAGGGAGTTACAATCCGCTGAATCTTGATCCCCAATTAACCGATTTATACATATGGTGATGTAAGCCTAGAAAATTAAAGTCATTATGTTTTAAGAATGTTTTAAGAATAACAAAGCTTCAAGGGTTGATTCGTTGGTCACCCTTACGTCACTAAGGAATGTTTCACACAAGTATATGTTTGTCTTTAATGAATATGCAATGATAATGTGGTCATGTACACAATCAAGACTCTAGATCATAAGCCATGCATCTAAGCGTGCACTCAAAGAAACATAAACATAGAAATCATCGATGTGAAGAACAGTGAAACAAAACTCATCTAAATAGTTATTAAAATTAAAAGGGGTTCAAAATAGTAAGTATATATAGGGCTTCGATCAACCCCTAACTAAGGGAGTTTAGCTACTCATAGTCAAAATTATACAATAGAAAAACATGATGAAAAAGAGATTAAGAACCAAGAACCCTAGAAAACTCGGCATGGTAGATTCGACCCGTCGAGTCCTATGGCTCGACCCGTCGAAATCGTCCGACTGATCTTCCTCCAAAGGTTAAGCGTCTCACTCTTTTGAGTGTTTTTCTCTCTAAAATCTTCAACCCTGATTATTTTCTGAAAAATCCTTTATATTGGGATGGAATCTTGGGCATTTTCCTCTCCAAACAAGGCTTGGACTTCTTTCTATGTGGGCTTCCAAATCCTTAATCCAATTGCCAAAATAATTTCCCTTTTATTGCTCATTTTCGTAAATTTCTCCAAATGACTTGCATAAAAAATATAAAAATAAATACCGAAAACTAAACAATTAAGCTAAGTATTTCCACACAATTATACACAAGAAATTTGTATATTTATGCAACTTTCAAAATACTATACATTTAGCTTTTGCTGGTCCTCGAGCAAAACACTAAACTAAGACTCTGAAAAGACTCAACAGACTCTAACGCCCTCAACAATTTGCCTTAGCAATCTTCCACAAAAATGTAACATCCAGATTCATATGTACCTACACAGTTACCAAAGATAACTCCAACATATAACACACAATTAATATGTAGGACATAGACATAATCATGGTGAAAAATGAGCTAGAACATGTACAAGACCAACCAAGATTCAACCTCACATAGATATGCTTTCAAAAGTGTTTATCTCAAAATATATCTAAGGTATCACTCAATTCAATTGCTCACCAAATGGACTAAACCATATGCTCACTTTTGTGACTATACTCCACAGATCAGAGGCTACCATCTTGAGGATCAAAATGACTTCATGAGTTGTAATGGGGCTTGGCTCATTAGTTAAAGAATAAATGGGTATGAATTGCAAACACAGTTCTAGAACCTAATAGAGTACCAAATAAGAGACTTCTTCAAACTTTACAATCATGAACTTTTCACTATTAGAATTTCATCTTGTTGGGCATTCACAACATTCTTTTCCTCAACAGTTAACTCGAGTAAAAAGCTAGACATCACAACTTTTTTTTTTGAAACACGAGCTTGATACCTCACACTTATTTCTTGTTATCACCTTTCAGCCTTGACGACGCCTTTACATACCTGTCTCATGTATAACTCTACCAAGTCTTAGAACAAGGGTAAAGATATAACTATTCTACGGTTCAAAGTCAAAGATATGTAGGTGATGACATAAATTTTCACATGTAGGCTCAAAGTGAGTAACTACGGGGTACACATCTTGCATACACAGAATCGAGACAATGGATCGTATGACAATGGTGGTGTCCCCTAAATTCCTTTATCACATCCTCAATCAGAACATGTATTGATTATAAGCTTTACATAGCATAAGAGCAAGTTCTAGTAATCTCTAGAGTCCATTAACTTAATCTGTGGCAAATAATTGACACTCAATCAAAGAAAGCATGTATTTCACATATTGGCTCAAAATCTCATAGGTTAAATGAATCTTAATAAGGTTCATGCATGCTCAAAAATCTGTACCATATTAACTCGTTTCTACATCTATTACACATTCACATATGTATTGAATATCAAAATTATCCAAAAAAACTCTAGTCACATAATCATCTCTTAGTCACAAAATGGAAGATATGAGCACATCATTGACTTGTTAAGGGCTCCTAAGACTCTTCTTTTTGGTATTTTTCTTGACACTATTTGTTTTTGTATTTTGTTTTTTCAAATATGACACTAAGAAACTGAAGAACAACTAAGTAAAGACTCAAAAATTCGAAAAATTGGAGCAAAAACCCTTCCACGATGAACTAGTCGTCGGAAAAGGCTTCCACTTTTTCGACGAGTCGAGGATTCTCTCAAAGAGTCGAAAGTGACCTACTATCTAGAATCTGACTCAAAATTCGACGGGTCGAAAAATTGGCTCGATGGGTCGAAAACCTGTTTTCGATATATCAGAAAAAAAAAACCTAAAACAATTTTGATGGGTCGAAAACAGACCACAGGTAATGCCAGAAACAATTCCAAAAATTAAAAATTCAGACTCAAAAACCAAAAATTTATATATAGACGTTAAGGATATGATATAAACTTCACCCTACACTTGAAATCTGCATCGTCCTCAATGTAAAAAAAAATTAAAACATGCAATACATCAAACAAGCATGGAATGGAACACATAACACATCAAAAATCACACTAAACATGGAGAAAAACTACTAAAGGAGAAGAGTTAAGAAAGCAAATCTGGTTTCCAAGCTTCTCCATCAACATGGGTTGTCTTCCAAGCAGCGCTAAGTTTAACGTCTTCAGCTAGACGGTGTACACCAACTTACTCCACTGAAGAAGGATCGTGCAGAGGTATCCCTTCGACTTCTTTCCCTTGAGATTGATCATAAAACAACTTGAGTCTATGTCCGTTCACCTTGAATGTGTTGCTATCTCTTAGGTTTATAACTTCCAGTGCACCATGAGCAAACACATTATGGACAACATACGGACCAATCCATCTAGACCGAAGCTTACCTGGAGACAACTTCAGCCGTGAGTTGAATAACAACAACTTTTGTCCAATGAAAAAAGACTTCCCCTTGATCATCTTGGCATGAAACATCTTTGTTTTCTCCTTGTAAATGCAACTGGATTCATAAGCATTATTTCAAATCTCCACAAGCTCATTTAACTATAACATCCTGTGAACACCTGCATCATCAATATCAAAATTAAACCTTTTTACCGCCCAATATGCCTTGTCTTCAAGCTCCACTGGAAGGTGGCATCCTTTCCCATAAACCATCCGATAAGGAGACATCCTAATCGGTATTTTAAAAGTTGTTCTATATGCCCACAATATGCCTTGTCTTCAAGCTCCACTGGAAGGTGGAATCATTTCCCATAAACCATTCGATAAAGAGACATCCCAATCGGTATTTTAAAAGCTGTTATATATGCCCACAACGCTTCGTCCAACAGTTGGCTCCAATCCTTCCTTGTGGGTCCGACAGTCTTCTCCAGAATTTGCTTGATATGTTAGTTAGATACTTCTACGTGCTTGCTCGTCTGAGGATGATTAGGTGTTGTCACCTTATAATGCATATGAAATTTCTTGAGCAGTGCTGCAAAAGACTTGTTGCAGAAGTGGAACCCTCCATTACTTATTATGTACCTGGGAGTGCCAAATCTCACAAGTAGTTTCTAAAAAACTTCAAAACAACAGCACATCGTTAATACGAGTGGCCACTGCCTCCACCCACTTTGAAACATAATCCACTGCAAGTAGAATGTAATTATTCTGCTGAGAGCTAGGAAAAGGACCCATAAAGTCAATACCCCACACATCAAAAATCTCAACAACTAAAATTGGGTGCTGGGGCATTTGATCTTTAGGACCTATATTACCTGCCAGTTGACATCTAGCACATGATCTATGAAACTCATGTGCATCTCTGAACAGTGTTGGTCAGAAGAAGCCACTCTCTAGCACTTTCATTGTCGTTTTCTTTCCAGCGAAATGACCTCCTTTTGCATCACTAAGCTTGATGACTTATTTCTTGACAACTTCCATCATAGGAGGGTTGAGTCGACGATGAGCTTCTCTTATGGGCTTAGCTCTCTCCTCTAGATGTATCCTTTGAGTACACAGTGTTGGGCAGATCCCCTTAATGTCAGTCGTTGTCCATCCAATGGCTTGCTTGTATTCCTGAAGGACACTCAGTAGTTTCTCCTTTTGCATCTTTGAGAGCTTTGAAGAAATTATTACCTATAAAGTCTCACCATTTCTTAGAAAAGCGTACTTCAAATGCCCGGATAGAGGTTTAAGCTCAAGTTCAGGTGCTGACTGAATAGATGGAGCAAGGACATCTCCAGAAACCGGAAGAAGAATAGGTTTTCAAGGCTTACCTTTCATGCTAGGCAATGATTTAAATGTCTCTTCCATTGCATAGTTCTTATCCTCCATGTCAAGGTCTTCCGCTGAAGCAATCTCAAATACAGGCTCGCATTCGACGGGTCGAGAAAATTCTTGGCGTGTCGAATGTAAGCTACTATGCAAAACGAGCTCGTCCTAGAAAAGGTCCTCGATGGGTCGATAGTTGATCTCGACAGGTTGAATGCATGCCACTATCTGTTCCTGGGAGTGATCCTCGACGGGTCAAATGCTCTGACCTGAGACACATTTTTTTCTAGCCACTTCAATAAATTTTTGTAGAGGATCCTCCTCCAATGAGTATTGAATGAACTTCTGCACAAAACTCTTAAAAGTGTCAATTGAACAACATGAATAAGCATCATCACTATTTGGGTGTTTGAGAGCTTCATAAATATTGAAGTGGGTTTTCTCTTCAGCTACTTCCATGCGCAACGATCCACCATAACAATCAATCTTTGTGCGGGCTGTTTTCAGGAATGGTCTTCCAAGAATCAATGGTATTTCTGATGACATTGGTTCATGTTCTATCTTCAGCACGAAGAAATTTTCTGGAAATATCAAGTCTCCCATTTGCACTAATACATCCTCAATAATACCTCGAGGGTAATAGTTAGAATGGTCAGCAAGTTTAATGGTGACACATGTGGAAATAAGTTCTCTCATTTTCAACCTGTCATAAACAGTGTATGACATTAAATTTATGGATGCACCTAAATCAAGTAGAGAACCTGCAAACCTGTGATGACCAATAGTACATGGGATCGTGAAACATCTTGGATCAGCTAACTTAGGTGGAAGTTTTCTTTGAAGAATTGTCGATACTCTTTCTCCTAAAGCTACAGTTTCGGTTCCATAGAACTTTCTCTTTGTAGTACACAAATCTTTGAGGAACTTTGCATACGGTGGTATTTGCTTGATCACATCCAACAAAGGGATGTTCACTCCTACTTTCTTGAACACCTCTAGAATCTCCTTCTCTTTGTCAACCTTCATCTACTTCTTCAACCTGCTAGGAAAAGTCACATTAGGAATAATCGAAGGGGAGGGAGTAGAGGATACCTGGCCTTCATTAGGCTTTGTCAAGGAGTTAGTCCTAGGTTCATTTTTGACTTGTCGAATTGGGGTTCCTGGGTTATCCTTCGATGGTTCTCTTGATGCTGCCGGTTCGGTCACCGGTTCTTCCCACTTTTTTTAGGCACTTTGACTAGGGAACTTCTTCTAACACCTTATCACTCTTCAAAGTTATAGTATGTGCCTCAAATTGCACCTTGGGGTTGGGAAGAGTGTTGCTAGGGAGACCTCCTAGGTTAACTTGAGCAAGTGTTTGCTGAACTTGACTCATTAGTCGCTCTGGCAAGTCAGTTGTCTTCCCTTCCTGCTGCTGTGTGGCCCTGCTTTCTTGACGGAATGTGCTCATTTCATCTCTCTCCTTCTTGTTGTCAAACATCATTTGCTGAATCATAGATTCCAAGGTAGAATTCCCAGTCGATGTTTGAGCTGGAGGTTGTTGTTGTTGATGCACACGCCTTTGGACAAATTGTTGCCCCTCCCCGGTGGTTTAACTTTGCTGAAAACCAGGTGGAACCATTGGGGGATTGAACACATTGTTGCTTTTGTAACTCAGAAGTGGATGATCCTTGTTCCTACCATATGTATTGGGCTTCCTCCTTTTGATCAACCACCTCATGTGCTCTATACTGAGGGAATTCTTCTGCTAGATGATCTGTTGCTGAACATAGAGTGCACACAACCTGAACTGAAGCAATTGTTGTCTTCTTGGCAACCTTTAGACTACTAGCAATCAAAGCAATATCATTCTCCACGAAACTTAATCTCTTCTCAATGGCTCCATCAATAGTAACGTCATTCACTGATCTTCTGTTGGCTTCCAATGTTTTATCTCTTGACTGAAACTGCCTTGAATTTTTAGCTTGGTTTCAACAATCTCCTTTGCTTGAGATCCAGTCATATTCCACCAATTTCTCCCACAAGCTGAATCAAGTTTGGACCTGTTGAAGGGATCAAGTCTTTCATAAAAGAACTTCATTTGAGCATTCAACTCAAACTTGTGGTGAGAACATTGTCTAAGAAGACTCTTGAATTGACTTCATGCCTAATGTAATTCATCCCCATCCTTCTGCCTGAATGTGCTAATCTGTTTCTTCAAGTTTTTGGTCTTGAAATCTGAGTAAAATTCCTTCATAAAGGCATCACTCATCTTCTCCCAAATGTCCATCGATTGAGGAGCTAGAAAATTAAATCATGCTTTTGCTTGCTCCTTCAACGAAGAAGAGAACAAAATGAGTTTTACAGTGATCCACCACAAACAACCCAATGTACGCTCAGTTAAACATCGAAAAAGTTGACAAACACAACCAGTAGTATTTCTACACGTGTAAATTTTGAAATTTAGACGTTGGGTGCATAATTTTGGGATGTATAGCGGCCTGCTCCAAAAGAAATATAAAAAAATTAAGGGTAAATTACACATAAGGTCATATAGATAAGATATATTCTACATAAGGTCACTCCACATTTTTATCCCAAATAAGGTCACCTATGTTTAACAAAAAACTATCTCGTTCAATTTATTTACATTTAGTGCCATCCTGGTGGGTGAGGCCGTCTCTGGACAAAGCGTCAAACATCTTGACTGCATTGTTTTGAAGCCCATCTAATCTCATCTTGTGAAACACTTCTTGCAAGTCTGTTGGGTCCTCTGGGTCTTCTATAGCAGGTTTCTTGTTAAACGGGTCGTACGGTGGCGGAAGAGCCGCCGTCGACGACGACGAAAACTTGTCGTTTGAGTTGGCGATGGTTGTGGGTTTGTTATTGTCGTCCTCGTCGGAGGGGAGAGAGAAGTTGACGAGAGTGTTACGTTTGGTGTTGGATTCGGAGGAGTTGAATGGACGAATAGGTGTGAATGAAGTTGATCGAAGAAAGAGCTCTGCTTTCGTTGGGTGCATTAAAGGCTGTGAATTGTTTGGTGAAGAAAAAGGACATGGGTTTGGATTGGGTTTTGAGAAGGGCACGGGATAACAATCTGGCAGCCATTGTTGATAAACTTGATTTGTTCTGCTCACTGTTGGAACAGAAGTGTCTTCGTGTTCGTTTTCAGTCTCAGAAATGGTTCTTTAAATTGAGTTGTCCAACATTATTGTTTTCTTGTGTTTCGTACGTTACGTACGTAGTAGTGTCTATAATAGCTTGTGGTAGTACTTATGTTAGTCTGTAGTAGTATGTACAAATTGATATTCTTTAGTTTTTATGGAGCAATATCTACAATAGTTTGGGGTAGTGTTTATGTTAGTCTGCAGTGTGCTCTGTAGTAGTATGTATTATCTGTAGTAGTTTGTAGTGTTGTCTGTGAGTAATATGTAATGTGTTCTGTGGTAGTTTGTAGTGTATTTTGTAGTAGTTTGTAGTGTTGTCTGTGAGTAGTATGTAGTGTGTTATGTAGGAGTATGTAGTGTCCTCTGTAGTAGTTTGTAGTGTGTTCTGTAGTAGTTTGTACTGTCCTCTGTAGTAGTTTGTAGTGTGTGAGTATTTTGTAATGTGTTATGTGAATAGTTTGTAGTGTATTCTATGAGTAGTTTGTAGTTTGTCTGTGAGTAGTTTATAGTGTGTATGTGAGTAGTTTGCAGTGTATTCTGTAGTAGTTTGTAGTGTGTCTGTGAGTAGTTTGTAATGTGTTCTGTGAGTAGTATGTAGTGTGTTATGTGGTAGTTTGTAGTGTGCTCTGTAGTAGTATGTAGTTTATCTGTGAGTAGTTTGTAGTTTGTTCTGTAGTAGATTGTAGTGTGTCTGTGAGTAGTTTGACGTGTGCTCTGTGAGTAGTATGTAGTGTATTTTCTAGTAGCATGTAGAATTGTTGTAAGTAGTATACAAAATTTATTTGATGGTCTATTACATTATTTTGCAAAAATGGCACAAATGGAAGACCCTAAGAAACCAAAAGTCCAAATAAGATCAACATTAAGAGGCTTTTGCAAAGTCATGAGTGACCTTCACAAAAAATTACCTCCAAAGACAGGGAGGATTATGTAGAAAATACCATTTGGCAGTTTCATATTGTTGTTTGCACAAGGCTTAATGACATTTGATGATTCACACAAGAACAAAAAGAGGAACACTACGACAAATGAGCCACTTTTTGATTACCGAGTTACAAGAAGAAGCAAAGCAAAGTCCAAGTAGTGATTATATGTTGTGTTAGGTCTGATGTAATACATTCTTTTCTGTTAGCGTCTGATGTTACTGAACAATAGTACTTGCATTGTACCCTGGATATTGGTACTACTTAATGGATACAACAGTAGTGGTAGTAATACACTAGCACATTTGTGAAGTAGTACTTTTTGTTGTAGTGTGTTCTGTGAGTAGTTTGTAGTGTGACTGTGAGTAGTTTGCAGTGTGTTCTGTGAGTGATATGTAGTGTTTGTGAAGTAGTACTTTTTGTTGTAGTGTTGTCTTTTAGTAGTTTGTAGTGTGACTGTGAGTAGTTTGTAGTTTGTCTGTGAGTAGTTTGCAGTGTGTTCTGTAGTAGTTTATAATGTGACTGTGAGTAATTTGTTGTATGATGAGTATACTACTACGGTTGTTGGATAATACTAATGTAGTTGATTTTACACACAAAGCACTGTCACATACAAAAACACACAATTGACCAACCCAAAATGGCAAAATCGAAGAACAACAAACTCGAATTAGTATGTTAAACCAATTACATAAGGAAAAATTACGTTAAAGTAGTATGTATTATACAATGAAGAATCATATTGTATGTTTTCTATGTTATCACATAGAAAACACTGCAACAGTTTGTTGAAAGTACTACTGTAGTTTTTAGAATGTACTACTCTACTGGGACTTGATCGAACATGATTGTATGGTTGATTTTGTTATTTCATCGTCTCTCACGCTGCTCTTCCTCGATCTCATGATTCTCATCTGGATCATAGGCAGACCTTTTCCCACCACCCAATGTCTGGACAACATCCATCACTTCCGTATAAAATTGTACATCCTTGGTCTTTTTGTTTCCCACCATAATGTGATTGTGCAGATGAAAGTGCAGCAAGGTAACCATTTCCCTCTTTGCTGGCTGGAAAAATGCATGTTTAATATTGCTAAACATGACATCCACACGTTGATCAGCCCTTGAAGTAGAATACCGATTCGCCGGAACTTCTTCTCCCAAAATTCGTCGGAATCTTCTCTCTCTCTCTCTCTCTAACACATACACACAGAGCTGATTCGATCCAGAACTCAAAATCTCTCTCTCTAGATCGCACTCTCCCTCCCTTCTGTTTCGTTTCGGCCGTTTTTTTTTTTTGGATTCAGTAGATAATTTATATAACAAAGGCAAAATTGGAAACTATTTTTTTAAAAGGATTGTATAATGACTTTATGTGTGTAAAATTTATACAATGACCTTATGTGTAACCTAAGACCTCTAAGTGACCTTAGGTGTAATTTCCTAAAAAATTAACGACTGCTTTTACGATATAGTCTTTGATCATTTGTTGATAAGTCGGCGAATAGAGAGAATCATGCCCACCACCCGACCCGTGAGGCCCAACAAATAATTGTCCAAATGATGACACCAAGTAACATATCTCGTTTTCATTAAAAAAAAAAGGTAACATATCTCGACATTAACCGATTAATCAGATCAACATATGCAACATTGTTACTGATAGGGCCCCCCAGAAAAGAAAAGAAAAAGAGTCATACGCAGTAACACAGCAGCTACGCTATCACGTGCATGTTGCATCCTCTTCAAAGATTTCATCTTTCTTGTTTTCCTTCAAGGAGGAGTCTCGTTTGAGGTTTGAGAGAAGTAAAGCATAGCAGTGTTATTGGGTACATAAGAAAAGCTTCAAAATTGAGTTGGGCATAACAACAGCAACGTATAATGTTTAGAAACGACCAGAGACAAGAAGAGAGAACTGGGCGATACGGAACTTCAAGGCTCCAGTATCTTCAGGTTAATTACATAACTGAACCTAATGAGAAGCTCGTGGAATTCGGGGTAGGCGGGATCTGCAATTGTTGCGCCGATGAGTCTACATTTGTATTCTTTCACTGATCTTGCTTGCAGCTCTTAGTCTTAAACTCACTGTAGTAAGTGACTAACATTAATGTGCATCATTTTGATATCCAATTGAACTTTAATTTCTTGAGTGATGTAGATCCGGCTAATGCAGCAATTGTAACTCAATTTGGTGGTATCCCCCTTGTTATTCAATGTCTATCAAGCCCTGTTAGAAACACGGTGAGTAGGAATTCGTAGAACAGATAACTCTAATTCCGTCAATGAAGTACTGTACTTTTTTCTGTATTTGAACTTGTACGTGCATTGTTAGGTGAATTATGCAATTGGGTCACTTTTTTATCTCTGCAATGCATCTAACAAGGAAGAGATTATGAAGCCAGAAGTGGTTGATGTCATGAAGAGATATGCTACTGCTGAAGCATCTAGTGTCAGCTTCAGTAATCTAGCCAAGGAATTTTTGGACAAGCACATTTCTGAAATTGAACTCTTGAGTCTTTGAGCTAAACAGAGCAACTTATAGTAATTACTGTTACCCTCATGTGTTAATATCTCGCAGGATGTCGAGGGAGATCAAACTTTTGGCTGGTTTAAAACTGGTCATTGCCTCAATGTCTGATGTGGAAGCAAGTGGATTATACTATATGGCAGTGCCAGCAGATGCCGTTGTTGCATAAAAGTCAACCTTAACAGGTTCCATTGGGGTTGTGACAGGTGAATTTGAAATATATTTGCCGTTAAAGTCCCCTCACTTTTTTTTTATTCAGATAAGACCTTGGATAGTTGGATTATGTAAATTGTAGTTGGCATATGATTTTCTACTTGTAGGGATGTTTAACCAGGGAAAACTGCATGAGAAGATTGACTTTAACAAGGAAATTATATCAAGGGCAAAGTTTGCAGAGGTTCTTGCAGCTGAACAACGACCCTTCAGGTACATCAACTTGATGCATGATCTGTTATGTTGCTTATTCCTAGAAAGAGCCGAAGTTCTGACTCCTCATTTGCTTCCTAAATCAGACCAGATGAAGCTGAACTCTTTGCAAAGTCTGCGCAGAATTCATATAAGCAATTTCGGGACAAGGCAGCTGCATCCAGATCAATGACTGTATGTTGGCTGATTGAACCTTTATTTTGGTTTTAGTCACTTTTTGTTCACTCGGTTATACCTGAGATTTGGATATGTTCCTATGTTTACGCTCCCAGGTAGATCAAATGGAGGAGGTTGCACAAGGAAGAGTTTGGGCTGGAAAAGATACAGCTTCAAGGGGTTTAGTTGGTGCTATTGGTGGACTTTCTCTGGCTGTTGCAATAGCCAAGCTCAAGGCAAATATACCACTAGACACAGAGGTTGGTTAGAAAAATAAGTTGCTATTTAACTTGGAATTGTCTCTGTGTGGTGATCTATGTTCTAACTTTTAATATGTTTTCTCCATTATTCCAGATTACACTTGTGGAGCTTGCGAGACCCTCCCCTTCATTGCCAGAATTTTGGAGTGGCATAGGGAGTACTCTGGTTGGAGTCGATAAAACGATGAAGACACTTCTCCAAGATTTCTGTTTTGTGCTTTTGGCCATAAATTTATATAGGAAAATTAAGATCCCTTTTTATATAGGAAAATAGAGGATCTGTCCCATGATAAATGGGAATGGACCCTGTCTCAGACATTGTAGTATCGGCTAGGGGCTCTCATTTGTAGAGTCATATGGATACAATCTGAGTTGTACAAAAGATTCATTCCCAAAATACCAAAGGAAATCTAAAAGCTTCCTCATTCCCAAAATACATGTAGTGTTGTTACTAGTGACTTGCAACAAGGATCTTACAGACTGGAAGCACAATCGAAATGAGAATTAGAAAAGAACAACCACAACAACGAGTGAAATGATAGACGACAAGCGAAATGAGCTTGACAAAAATCGAATAATTTGGAGATATCCCTTTGGTTACTTTGGGAGCAAGGATGGAAGTATTACATTGCAAAGCAGGATTGTAAGCCAACAGAGCACGGTGATGAAACAGATGAAACATTCGAACCACAAGGGAAATGGAATAGTAATGGCTACGAAGATGGCAGTGACCCCAAAGAAAATGCCCAACTGCTGGAGCACATGAGCAGCTACCTGATAATTGAAGTGAATGCATTTACTGACAAAGACGCACGTAAAGGACATTATGATGGTGAGTCCGAGGAAGCAGAAGATATCAGGGAGCTGAGAGCGAGTCTGTGCCGATAAGAGAGCCATATCAATGGCAGAGCCCGAGCAGAACACAGCTAGTATCTCGGGCCAGTCTAAGTTGTGGTTGCGAAGTGCAGCTGGTTGTGGTGGTTGAGCCTCAGGTTCTTCATCGTCTGGTTTAGGAATCATCAAGCCGAGAGCTATGAGAACTCGGAGAGCAACTATCTTCATTTTATTCATGTTTGTATTGCCCTGAATCATCGATCATCTCTATTATATAGGATGGCGATGACGATGACAAAACGCACCACGGCATCAGATCATCAGTTCTCCGAAGTTAACACACAATTTCGCGCCCGTCACCATCAGTTCTCCCCCGTCACTATCATCATCAGGTTCAATTTGCGGCCGTCACTATCAGGTTTCAATTTGCAGCCGTCACTATCAGTCTCCACAAGCCAACAACTACTGTCTGTCCTCGCTTTTGGTCATTAGGACAAAAACTTCGATACACTCCCCGACCGACTTTTTCTTTTAGTTTTCAAGTTACGATTTAACCTATCATCCTTCACCTCTGAAACCATCAAACCTGGTAATGGTCTCCTTAGTTACCAATGTACGTGATGACATTGTCATGCTAAAACTGATTGTATTATTACGACAATCTTCAAATTTGTATAAATTGATCTCAGTTGTATAGTTGTAAAGCGTCAAGGGCGTATAACAACAACAACAATGTGTAATGTTTACCAACGAGCGCTGACAAGAAGAGTGAACTGGTCGATATGGAGCTACAAGGGATCCAATACCTTCTCCTAGTTCTACACAGTTTCTGCTTGTGATCCTTACAACTATACTTTCTGATCCTGTAACAATTGCGCATGTAGTTCTACAATGTGTATCCTAATATCACTGATCCTGTAACAATTGGCTGCAGCTGATCCGAAATTGTTAGAGTAACTCACAGTACGTAGTATGTTATTAACACTAATTAAGGGGATCGATGTAGTATGTCATTTTTGTTAAGAGGTAATAAAGATTTGGGCTACTACTACTATTGTTATTTAATTTTGGTATGGAACCAGATTACTATCTAAAGTCAGGTTTCTTTAGATATCGACTCTGATAGAGATCGATGTAGTCGATACTTCAGAAATATCCAGACTTGACCGCAAGCAGCCAAGAGCTTTAGTGACGGTCGTTCCACTTTACTTCCCTTGATTTGAAAATTGTATTTCTGTCGGATGAGTCGGATTTTACGCGCAAAAAACAAGTCAGCGAAAGAATACCGCTCAAGCCGTGAAACCCAGTGAGTCGCTGGGTCCAATGATAAGGCCCAGTTCAGAAGGTTTTTAATTTCTAATCCACTGCCCAAATTCACATGCATATAAGTGATATAACGCACCAGAATACCAAAAAATATATTAAAGATATTAAACTCTCTATATATTTTCAAAGATTTCATCTTATTTAATACTTAGGGTTCTCTTTGAATATAGACATAGAGTAGTACACTTTTGTGATATAGACTAGTTTACGCGCCTCTCGCATGCGAAGAAAACTTTTCAATCATAATTTTTTTGTCTCGTCCAACAGTCTACGGTCTGGGGCTGGCCTTGGCCTCGTCGGCTTTTTGAGGGTGCAGCCGGACGGGGCTAGGTGGACCTGTGTCTGTTGGCGGCGTTTTGGGGCCTCGGTGGTTGCATCAATCTCGAGTTGGGAGATCTGAGGCGTTAGGTGAAGGACTGAGACTCGGTGGCTTGCGTCGGTTCCAGATCTGGTCGGTGCTCTTTGTTTTGTATGGTTGTTCCGGGTACTAGGTTCGTGGAGGATTCGGGAGTAAGAGGCGGGGCGATGTGGCCAACGTGGTTAGATTGTTTTGACTACGGTTTGGCTTGTGCACCGGTTGCTCTCGATGAGGCCTTCGGCTATTGGTGGGTGACGACGATTTTTTTTGTGAAGATCTCTTCATGGATAGGAGGATGTCGGTTTTTTCTCGTGAAGACTTCTTGGAGGGGTGCATTCCTTATCGGCAGAGCAAAGTTGGTGGGTGGCAGACGGCTCAGTGGCGGCGACCACGTTTTCACAGAGGACTGGGTCAAGGTTGGGTCTGGTGTCTGGGCCTAGGTTTTGTCCTTTTTCCCTAATACAAGTTTGGGTTTGAGCTCAATTTTTAGGCCTGACCCAAACTCAATTTAATGTTTTTAAGTTTAGTTATTTCTATTCTCTGTGTTTAGTTATTTTTTCGAAAATAAACCAATACTCGTTAGAGATTGAAAAATGTAGGCTTTATCCCGGTAGGTGCACCTTTGGTGCCTTGTCTGCTCTAGGTAAGGGCGCTCAGTGGTTCGTCGCATGGGTATATCCTCCTAGTGGCAGGATGAAATGCAGTACCGATGGAAGAGTAGCCAATGTTGCACTATTTACTAAATAGTGCAGTTTAGAATACAATGTATTTGAGTTGTCTGATAGTATTTCGGGTATATCTCTTTTTTATGGGGTTTAGGCTTTATGTCCCCCCCCCCCCCCCCCCCCAAACTGTATTCTACAGTTTCATTAATCGAGACTTAAGGGTGACCGCAAGCCCTTAATTCAAAATAAAAATAGACACATAGTAGTGTATTGGATACTTTTATTAGTTTACTGTTATTTCATTTATGTAGGGGTTAGATTCGGATGAGTTCGTAATAGGTTGAACCCCCGTACCGTACAATAATAAATCATTCGGTTTGGATTTTAGTCGATTTGGTTTCTCAATTAGTCTATCCCACAAGTTTTGATTTGGTTTATTTTGAATTTTAGTTTAGTTTTTCAGTAAAACTGTCCACCCCTACATTTATGCTTGAAGCTATTATCAGAGTTCAAGTACAAAAGTAATAAAACCTTCACTGTAAAGGGCGATATGTTCTGAAGTACTTCAGCCTTCATATAAACAGTGTTACCATAAGGATTATAGAGACTAGAAGCAAAATCCAGAGGGAATTGCAAAAGAGGTACAATAGCAACAATGAGTACGTGAAAATAAAGAAGATTGAAAAAGTAGAAAGGTAGGCGTTTTTGGTTACTTAGGTAAGAAGGATGGAATTGGAAGTACATTACAAAATAGGATTGTAAGCCAACAGAGAACGTAGAAGAAGCAGCCAAGCAGGTGACACATGTGTACCACCAGGGAAATGGAATAGTGATGTCTATAAAGATTGCTGTGACCCCGAAGAAGATGCCGCGCCTAACTGTTGGAGCACACGAGCAGCTAGCCGATAGTTGAAGTGAATGCTTTTGCTGACAAAGATGCACGTAAATGACATTGTGATAGTGAGTTCGAGGACCCAGAAGATAGCAGGGAGCTGAGATTGAGTTTGTGCCGACCCGACAGGAGAGCCATATCAATTACGGAGGTCGAGCAGAACACAATTATCTTTGGCCAATCTAAGTTGTTGTCTCTAGCTGCAGCAAGTTGTGGCTGAGCCACTTCTTCATTGTTTGGATAATGAGCCCAACCAAGTGCTATAAGAACTTGGAGAGCAAATGCCTTCATTTTCATGTTTGTAATGCTCCTGAATCATCTTGAGATCCAAATCCAGAAAACAAGATGAAAGCTTGCAAAATAGGAAGAAAAACAAGAGAAAATGAAGAACAAAAGAAGGTAAAGATAAAGTTTTGGTATTTGATTGATTCCCCTCAGTACATCAGTTGGGCATAAGGCAACCATCCAATACCAGACCATGACCACGTGACACATTAGCTGAGTTAAACACTGTAAAAAGTAAAAATTATCCTTAATTGGGATCCTAACACCAGAAAACACAGAACAAGCATCAAGTATTTCAGATTTTCAGAAACCCTCTTCAAAAGATTTCATCTTTCTTGTTTTTTCTTCTAGGAGGAGTGTCGTTTGAGGTTTGAGAGAAGTAAAGCATAGCAGTGTTATTGGGTACTGTAAAAAAAGCTTCAAGATTGAGTTGGGCATAACAAAGAAGAAGGTATAATGTTTACCAACGACCAGAGACAAGAAGAGAGAACTGGGCGATACGGAACTTCAAGGCTCCAATACCTTATTAAACTCCTCTTCCTCCTGCTCTCTTTTCTTCTAGATCTATATAATTTCTGGGGTCTTTGCTTAATCTGCTTATTGAAACTGATGGATTAGTTTACTTCTCTCATTGTTGCAGGACTTGGTGTCGCAATTCCAGAATGCTACCGGTGAAGGTGTGTTGCAACTCAAATTTTACGTCTTCCTAGTTTCTTGTTAATTCATTGATCCCTGAAGCTTGATGATAGCACTCTAATTGTGAGACATTGACTTCGTATTTGTCTTGTTTTTTCTACTTGCAGAAACAAAAGAAAAAATTGTTGCTAATCTGGCCAACTTTGCCTATGATCCCTACAACTATACTTACTTACGCCAGGTATAAGATTCTTACTTATTTGATGTTGATTGGATTTAGATTTGTCAATTCGGTCTGATAAGTTCTTAAATGATTACAAACAGCTCAATGTGGTGGAACTTTTTGTGGACTGCATAACAGAACCTAATGAGAAACTTGTGGAATTCGGGGTAGGCGGGATCTGCAATTGTTGCCCCGGTGAGTCTTATCCCTCTTTACTAATCCCATAACAATTGCCTGCAGCTTTTAGTTTCTCAAGGTCTTAACACTCACTATACAAGAAGTGGCTGCATTATTTTGATATCTAATTGAATTTTAATTCCTTGAGTTATGCAGATCCGGCTAATGCAGCAATTATAACTCAATGTGGTGGTATCCCCCTTGTTATTCAATGTCTATCGAGCCCTGTTAGAAACACGGTGAGTATTCCATCAATGAAGTACTGTACTTTTTTTTTCTTCTTCTGTATTTGAACTTGTATGTGCATTGTTAGGTGAATTATGCAATTGGGTCACTATTTTATCTCTGCAATGCATCTAACAAGGAAGAGATTATGAAGCCAGAAGTTATTGATGTCATGAAGAGATATGCTGCTGCTGAAGCATCTGGTGTCAGCTTCAGTAATCTAGCCAAGGCATTTTTAAACAAACATGTTCCTGATATTGACCTTTGACCGAGACAGAGTAAATGATGGAGCATCAAGCATGTTAATCATAAGTTCTAACCAGAAATGATGTTGATTGCGTTTCCTTGGTGATATTTTAAAACGTCTATGCGCAGCTTATATAATTGTAGACTCTTTCTTATATCAAAACAGCATGTGTATAGAGAATCCACCAGGGACTTGGATTCTGCAAACTGAATTCCACAAGTCAATGATAATACTCAATACCAACCGCAGTTATGTTGGTAAGTATATATGTCTTGTCTTGCCCACTTTCTAGAAGAGTCAACAATTGCACTCAACTTCGAAGTGTAGTTTTTCCGATGAACTGAAGGAAAGATTCTAAGTTGAGAACGAAACGAAACCCTTGTTAAGCAACCTGCATTACAAAGATCAAACTGCAAAGTAGCACCAGCTGAATCAGGAACTTCGAAGTTAATAGACGATCCTCGATAGTCTCCGGGTTGCTAGCTTATGAATGCGTCGGGAATATGGGATTTTAGATGTGAATTTTACTTCTTTGATATAATTGTCGGACACAAATGTAGATATGGATCTCGTAGAAGAACTTGTAGAGCAAGACCCATACAGAAGAGAGTAGTCAAAGTAAAGGAGGCTTATGAGTGGGAGCATAGGGGGCCGGGAGACAAAGAAGTAGAAAAAATATTGGATGAAAGCCACAATATCCAAATATATAGTCCCCACTGCATACCAGAGTCGGACTAACATTTTTTTTTTGTTCTTAGTTTTGGCATCGGCGTTTAACAAACAGCGGTACAAGTCTCTTTTGCTAGTTGCTACGAACCCATATCGGCGTTTAACAAATATCGGTGACGGAATCAGGAATTTATTAATTGTTATTCGGATTAATTATAACTCAGCAATATGTGGCGCACACTTATTTTTTCTAATGGGTTTCGTTACTTCACAATGATAGTTGAATTTTAACATAATAAATTTAAAAAAAAAAACAGAATTTTACTAAGTACACAAATAAAAGGCTAGAGGGAGCACAACAAACACAAAAAATATGATCAAAGTCAAAGAAAGATGCTTTGTATAAGTACTAAATCCTTAAGTTTGAAAAAAAAAACTCGTGTAATTTTTGTGAGGAAGAACAAATAGGTGGTCACTGTGTGAGGGCGGTGTAACATTTTTTCTTTCATTTTTTGGAGAATCAGAAGAGCCTAACCCAACTCTCTTCCAACGCTCCTTTTCAGTTTGAATTGTTAGATATCTAAAGGGGTTTTTCTTAAAAAAAAACTATCCGTTGCAATATAGTATAGCTGACATTTCTTGTAATTTATGAGAGCTATCTATAACAAAACATGCAAATCGAGTACGTAAAGGGGTTCAAGGAGGATCATATATATTTATGCATATATCTCCCAAATTACCTGCATCTCTTAATTACTCGATCATACTAAAAACATAACTCATATGCATATAGAGTTTACTTAACTTGCAGACTGACAGACCGGTTGGGATGGGAATTGAAAGAACATACGTTTAATCAAAACTAAGGCGATCTTCTTCAAGACAAATAATACATAGGTAAGAAGAAGTTTCTTAGCATGCATGCAGAACGTGCCTAGATCAAGGAGACGCGTACATCCCCGTAAGAAATAGCAAACTTAATTAAAGACAAGTTGATAGAGCCGAAGTGATTTTAAAGTACTAGCTCGATCTGTAGAACAGCTAGGAACTCAAATTGGCCGGTGCGTACGTACTAGTGGTAATACACAATTTTCACTTGGTTACTTTCTCATCAGGCAACAGATCAGGATTGTAAGCCAGCATAGCACATAAATGAACCAGACTATGCATTTGAACCATACATTAGAATACGGAATGGTGATGGATATGAAGATTGCAGTGACGCCAAAGAAAACGCCGAACTGCTGGAGCACATGAGCGGCCAGCGGATAGTTGAAGTGAATGGATTTGCCGACGAAGATGCACGTAAACGACATTATCATGGCGAGTCCGAGGAAGCAGTAGATTAGAGGGAGCTGTTTCTGAGAATGGATTTGTGCGGACATGAGAGCCATTTCGATGGCGGATGCCGAGCAAACTGCAGCAAGTATCTTGGGCCAGTACCATTTCAACCCTAAGTGGTTGTCTCGAGCTGCATCAGCTTGTGGTTGCGCCATTTCTTCATCGTGATCCGGAAGAGTACGATCCCAGCCGAGTTTTGCAAGAACTAGGAGAGCAAATGCATTCAGATCATCTCTAGTGCACCTCATTTTGTTAGGCAAATCGTTTAACCTAGCTAGCTGGCTCTTGGGCTGAATCGTCGTATCACCTGGGCTTTTATATATACATGGCATCATTTGCATTGGACTTCGACTTGAACTTTGGGAAGCTGTCCGGAAATAGCGTATCAGTCCCCACATATATACAGGAGATAATTTGTTTTTGATGAGGCAGCAAGGGAATTAGGGAAACCAAATTCTAAAACGTCAACTTTTGCGGCTACAATATTTCACTTAGCTAATGTAATTAAATTCCTTGTCTCTCCCGTCTTGATGTTAGCTCGATCTAGCTTGCATGCGGAGAGGCCAGAAAGAAGAAACTAGGAAATTAGAGTAAATGATACCACGCGCTGGCGATATATTAATGTAAGACGTACTAAGGGTTTACTTGGTGTTTATAGTAAGACTTAGGCTCAGCTAGTTCACCTTGAAACACCTTCAACCTCATCACTCATCATCCGGACCGTTGATGACTCTAGCTATTTTTTAAAATTCTGCTTTGGCTCAAGGTGAACTATGTTCATACGAAAAATTCTTGTAGTTTACGTTCTGATGGAATATTGATAAAAAAAATAAAAAATTGTCTACGAAGAATTTGGAAGATATCGATAGACATATATACATAGGAAAATGCTCTATTGAAGACATTTATAATGAAGACTTGGTAAGTATATTCTCATTAAACCCATTTTTTCTTTATATTTTGACAAATCCACCGTTGGTTAGGTAGATAATGATGAGTAGATCACTTATATAAAATTTTACAAAAATTAAAAGTCGTTAAGTCATTCATAATCAAGATTTATAACTTATGAACATGAACGGTGTATGTTTGACAATTTTGGTTCGTCCATTCATTTGATCTAGATTGTTCGATATCTTAATGATTTTCAATTTGGATGAAAATTTGTAGAAATGATCTACTCATCAATATGCAGAAGATCGTGAAACTACATGGTGTGCCTTTTCACTTCACAGTTCTGGAGAGCTTTACAGGAAGTTATGGGCACCAAGTTACGATTCAGTACAACTTTTCACCCCCAGGCAGAAGGCCAGTCCGAGAGAACCATTCAGACACTGGAGGACATGCTGAGATCTTGCGTATTACAATTTTCGGGGAAATGGAATAAGTATCTGCATTTGATAAAATGTTCCTATAATAACAATTTTCACTACAGCTACTACCACATAACTTCTCATAGCCGACAATGAAAGGACCCAACCCCGATTTAGCTCCCTAAACCGGAATCAAACCCCTTCGAAAACACGAACCAACAAAAACCGTAGAAATTTTGGCAAAGTTTCGCTACTAACGTGGAATTACCATTACCTGCACGCGGAAAATACACTTCATCCTATGCCACAAAAATCAAACCGTGGGCACCAATCACATCCGGATTTCTCAATATATCGACAGTAAAGTAAAACAATAAATATATCTGTGCTTTACTGAAATCCGGAGTAAAATCGTATAAACATATACATCGGAATACTCAGAGCGACCTCTAATGAATAATCACATAAGTATACCACAGTAGGAAGAACAATAAACCTACTGGAAGAAACAAGGTAGCTCGAGTACTATGCATCCGACCACGACGTGCGACACCAGAGTCCGAACTGCAAATTGGGCACGGAAATCGAAAAGCCCAGGGGAAAGGCAAATAAAAACGTTAGAGTGAGTGGACGAAAATAAACATATGCCTTTCACCAGTTTATATACATAATCAATATAAAACAGTGCGAGTTCGGAAAACACAACACATATATATATATAGAGGTTGTCGGGCGACCTCTCAAGCCCGACGTCAGGTGAATCGCTCAAACCCGACGGTGATAGACCATGGGACCTCTCAACCCTGGCGGCACACAGGGGACCACTCAACCCTGTCCAGAGGAATCTCTCAACTCTGGTCCAAAGGAATCTCTCAACTCTGGTACATCGATGTAATAAATGCCATCACCCATAAACATATAACAATACCTCCGAAAATAACATATATCTCAACATCGTATAATTTAAATACGGAAAATCATAAAATCCACGAACTCGCAAATCAACCGTGAAAATATAAACTTGTCCACTCACAGACTAGCGTAACACGATACGCGTTAACCCGTGATCCGGCGGAAAGTCCTTAATTCGCCAAACGAACGATCACGAACACCTGAATATTCACAATGTCCAATACTCAAAGTCATAACTCGACAATTCAAAACAAATCACGAGAAACCACCGTTCTCGGAAACACATAATCCGATTACGACAAACTGTCGGAAATCCGGAAATCACACCTCAATACTTCGCTGTAAGTTCGGATGCTCAATTCGAAAAATGAACCTCCCACTGCGATCGGGGCGCGATTTCGAGTGAAATGACATGCAACTTGTCGAAAATCCCAAAAAGTCAAACTTTGACCGCCGTTGACCATTGACCGCCGCCCACGGCGGCGCCGCCACCAAACTGAAAATTTCTCGGCGGAGCAACCCCTATTCCATGCAAAATCACCCACTTTTGTCAACTACAACAATGGCCAATTCTCACTCTAACTAGCTCAATTTCATACAAAACCGAATTGGTACCAAATTTTCAAATCCAAAATTCTTCATCCACAAATCAAATTAGAACTCCATACTTACATGGTTAGAATCAGGGTGAAGAGGGCTACAAAACCCAGTGCTTGATTAAGCTCGAATCGGCCGGAAATTAAGAACTCGAAATCCCCAAAATTTCTTCCATTTCGGCCAGAATTTTCCTTCCCCTCCGGCGAGCCACGCCGTGGAGGGATGCCGGTGATACACGCATTTGCAACCATTAAATTAACACTTAACAATCAACAAAAACGCATAAACAATTAAAACCCTTTGGTGTAGATGTAGCATTGGTAAATAGGGTATCGTTCTTAACCGGGGATTGAGGGTGCATGCATATTTACGCTATGGTTTGAAAGGGGGGTTTAAAAGGTTTGTTTATTATCTACGAAATAAAGACAAGAACATGGCATAGCAAACAAATCGTGGTTTCTTAGTTCTAACATGTTTAAACTCATAGACAAGCAAAACAAACAAGAACATAGAATCCTAAACATGCTTACTAAAACCGAAAATAAAGTTTAATTACATATATACATGTTGATCATCTCATCATACTCACCTCATTCCTTTATAACCTAGTCATATTTTATGCAACCTATTAAAAATCTAAGTCTTTACTATGTTGTTCATGTATTTCTCGAATGACAATGTTTTCGAACCAAGAACGCTCGCATTCTAGACACATCATAACTTAAACCAAGAACGCTCGCATTTAAGTTAAGCATTAAGCATAGAAAACACATGCATAACAAAGAACTCATATTCGAAATAAATCACAAAAACATGACAGAATTATAGAACCAAAAACTCTTATTTAAACTCTTCCTTAAAAATCAATCGTTAATACAAGAAGAGAAAAGAAGGGGACATGTTACACATTTTGGTCGTGAACGCAGTTGCAAAATATGTAGATGGCCTTCTAGTGGATGGAGAAAAACCTTCGGAACGCCTAAGTTCTTCTTATGGAGGACGTCGGTGTGTGGAGTGTGGGGAGCTTCGGCTTCTTGATGAATTCTTGATCTTGGAGGAGACAAAGTGTTTAAGGACAGGTACTCGGCTGTATGGTGAGAGATGATTGAGAATGAGTCGAGCTCCCCAATTTATAGAAGAAGATTAGGATTTTTCCTACCAAAATAAGACTTTCCTTATGTACCCGGGTAAATCTGACAGTCTTTCTTCAAACGCGTTTTCCCGGAGTTTCAGATCTTGGAAAATTCTGATTCTTGTTTCATTAGAAAGCTTATTCAAAGGGCTATAAAATCCATATAAGGAACGCCATATTTGGAATTGAATTGGATTTACTACGGATTTTAGAAGTTAAGTGATCTGGCTGCCCTGTTTTCTTCTTCTTCAAGGAAAAGGAAATCTTCATATCATCAAATCTTGCCTTCCTTATTCCCTAATAATTCTTGGCCGAATCTATCATATTCTTGCACATATTTTGGCCCTCAAATCAGGTCTGAAAATTCATATAATATCTCCCAAAATTCGTCCATTATATGCTCCATATATTCCGCCATATCTGCTCTTTCCTGGGTCGCGCAGGAGAAATGTCTTCATCTTTTTGTCCACCATTTTGGTATCCATTTCTTTTGAAATTTGGTTTCCAATTCTTGACACCATATGGGAATGCATTTTAGTAACCATTTGAAGATCATTCCTCGGACCATTTCTTCTCCGGAATTAGGAACTTCCTCCTTAGCACGCTTTTAGCTCCAAAACGCCTCCTTTATTATTTTCTCCTTTATTTATACCTAAAAGCATAAAGTAAGTAAGAAATGATAGTACTAAGGTCAAAACAAAGCTAAATGTAAAGAGAAAGATGTTAAGAATCAAGCATAAAATGCGTAGATCAGCCGGAGATGAGTTCGGGATGCCAAGGCGCATCGATTGGGACCCACGCCGTGGTCCATGGTGGCCGGATGGAGCACCACCGCCGGCGATCTCACCACCACGTCGCACCACCTCAGTCAACCGAGTCAACACAGTCAAGGTATTAATGCTCACAAGTTGACTTTCCCTTTTTGGCAACCCACTATTTATACTTTCCAAAATAGGAAACTTCATAATTATCGTTTTCGACAAACTTCAAATACCCGTAACTTTCTCGTCGTAATTCCGATTTCGATAATTCTCGCGGCAACAAATTCATCTCGACATGTTCTTCAATTATCACCCGAAGTCAACACATCGACCAAACTGATAAAAAGTCAACTGTTCAAACCAACACATATTTAATCGACTAAATAATCAACAATCGGAAATATTCACAACTTAATCTTCGTAACTCAAAATAATGCTCCGGAAGTTCCCACGAGCTCGAAATTAAATTCTCAACAACTTCTGTGAAGGAACCGAAACCAAATTCTCGTCCGGTAATTTAGTCGTTAAGAGCACCACCATTTAAATCCCAACTTCAAATATTCATAATTAATTCCTCAGTCGTCCAAAATAACAATCCGGAACCGCTCACGAACTCGAAATCACACATACAACGACTCTCGAGAAGAGACTCAGCTCCAATTCTCGGCCAATAATTTAGTCGTTATCAAAGCTGGCAACTCAATCATCAGTCGAAAATCCGCGATTAAGCAGTAACTCACAAATCAAGCTGATTATACTTCTGATTCTGGTCCGAGTCGTCACAAATCCACCCCCCTTAAAAAAATTTCGACCTCGAAATTTCCAAGTCTGTCGGCTAAACATAGAAGCACTGCCTCTGCATACTGCTCAATTCACCAGTAACAACGTCAACTGAACAACTCTGATCACAAACTCCACAATAGGAGATAGCTCCGTGCTGAAATCTCTGTACCCCCAAATCTCAAATCTGAACTGGCTCACACAATCGCCAAGTGTTCCTGCATAAGGAACATGTAGGGTACATAACACATAACAAACCTGAAACATAGTTCCGCAACACGGAACACAACACACACAAAAGCCAACAATATAGGCGACGCCGAACTATACGGCACAACACAAACTCGCCTATGACCACATCTGGATCAAAACAACATGGCAAATCACAACTCAGTTTACACACATCAACATAACTCACACACTCATATCAACACAACTAAAACATCAAACTCGAGCAATTATCAACCCATTTCCGCTAATCTGACAGTCTGTGGTAACACATTCCACAAAATTCGAATCAAACATCAACTCAAACTCAAACAAACTCGCTCCAGCACAATGGAGTACAACATCGTCGTCAAAACGACATCATGCAACATCAAAATCATAGTAGTCAACAAACTGGTACTGCATGCAATCTCGAACAACTGAAACTGCTGGTCCCAAATCCTCCGGAACTGCAATACCAAGATCCACAACATGCATTCCAAGGTCTGAATAGTCCTCAAAGATCGCTTGCCAATCTGAGGATAAGATCCGGTACTAACTTGTAATCTGGTCCCCAATGCTCGCTGCAAAGCTTGCCAACACTTTGTTGTAGCTAATTATCTCAATCAGTGAACTGGGACACAAGTACACCACGTAAGTGGCCAACCTCCATCAGACACGGCTACGCCAGCCTGCCACTGTAATCCTATTCTGAAAAGTACAAGTAAACGTACCAAGTTCATCAAATGGTCCACAAAGGCCTAACAACTGGCACCACAAACCAAAATGCGTACTGGCACACAAAACCACAGCAACAAACTCCAACTTCTAATCAGAAATCTCCAATGGCTGTAACTCTCCAGCAAGTCTCTGCCTCCTAGCCATCGCCAGTCGACAACTGTGACATCTGCACACACAAGCCGCTACATTGCTCTTCATGTTGCGTCACGAGTAGTAAACTCGATGTATCAGACACATCTCCGCATCACTAGCGCCAAACGCGCACAAAACAGTGAGCTTCAACATCATCACACTCGAACTCAGCTTCCGTAGCGCATAACTCAGCTAACACAGAAACTCGAGCCACACACACACATGAAACACTGAAATCCCGACTCTCGACTGAATGCATCAGCAACAACATTCCAGACGGATATTCAAAGTACAACCACTAACCTTTCTCGAACAAGCTCAAAGGTGCAGCCATAGTCGTTAGTCAACCCCATCCATCTACACTGCCTCAAGCTCAAATCTGGCCGAAAATGCAAGTGGATGAAACTCAAGTGATCAGTGTACGTCCTACACTGTGCCGCACGCCATAGCTGTAGTGTCTCCAACTTTCTGATGCTAACACAAAGACAGCTACACCCAAATCATACACAGGATACGTAGCCACATAAAGTACCACTTCCCGAAACCATAAGCCACCACTCTGCTACACAACATCCAAACATAACCAAATCCAAACCTCGATGCATCGCCATAAACCACGAACTCATCACGATCATCAGGTAAGGTCAAAACCGAAGCAATGGTCAACCATCATGCATGAGTAAGTAATTATCCTCGCGTGCATCGAACCACACGAACTTGACACCTTTTTCGTTAATCCGGAAAGTAGAGTGGCAATCCAGGAAAATTCTACACAAAGCCGTCGGTAAAAGTCTGCCAAACCCAAGGGACTCCTGATCTCTGGTACAATGGTAGGGCAATCCCCAAATCAACACGGCTTCCATCTGGTCAGGATCCACGCCAACTCCCTCGGATAACATCACACAGCCCAAAATCTTCACGCTAACCAACTAAAACTCACACTAGCTGAACTTCACAAACACCTGATCATCACGCAAAGTCCGCGAAACCACTCACAATTGCTTCAGGTGCTGGTCCACACTCCTGGAGTGAATCAGGATATTGCCGACGAACATGACCGCAAACTCGTCCAGAAACCGTCTGAACACCTGGTCCATCAAGTCCACAAGATCTACGGGGCATTGGTCAACCAAACGACGTGACCAAGAACTCCGGATGCCCGCACCATAATCCGAAAGCAGTACAAACCACATCTGACTCATCAAACCTCAACTGATGGTATCCGGACCCGAAATCAATCTTCGAAAAGACTGAAGCTCTCGCGAACTGATCAAACCAATCGTCAATCTGAAGCGGAGGATACTCACTCTCCTCTGAAGCAAATCAGGCTTCCGGTAGTCAATGCACCACCACGTCGAATCATCCACACAAACAATGCAAGTGAACACCACGCACATACGCGGGGTCGCACCAAATCCCCTGAAACCTCCTCCAGCAACTCCTGGAGTCGAAACAATAGCTCCATCAGCTCCGCTGGCTCCAAACGATAAGATGCCGGTAAAATGAGTCCAGCGCTCAGTATAAGCTCAATGGTGTAGTCAGTCTCCCGAACTGGAAGAACACCTGGTAACTCCTCCGAAACACACCCGGAAACTCAGGAACCATCTCAATGTCACCAATGTCGAGTATAGCAACCATAGTATCCACAACATGAGCTAAACAAACAACACAAACCGTCTCCATCATCTGCTCGACCATCACCGCGAAACAGTATCTCGGGGAAAATCTGGTCGTCGAAACACAACCTCCTTCTCGAGGTACTCGAACTCAGCCAAATTGTGTCGCCAGTAAGTACATACACATAGTCACATTAAAACCACAATATCCAGCTATAACAGATCCGCGGTTAACACATAACCTCCAACAAGGATCTCGCAATCTCTGGATGGATATAACACTCTCCAAAACCTCGGAAGTGGAAACGCAGGTACAATAACCATGGATATCAAACAACAGTAACCTCGGAGAAAAGTCTGTCCTCAAACAAGGTCGTGGCACGAACTCAAATATGCCCAACTAGCCGCACACATCAATCGCGACTTGCTGAATAATTCATCAAAATGCTACATAGGTCAAACTCCAAGAATAGCATCATGACCTCCTCGTGAACTCTGAGCTGCCGAACCGCTAAAATAGCTGGCTGAGGGCACTCCCTCGTAACGTGACCCCTCCTGGTCATCACAATGGCAACTGAGAGTGCTCCACGAACACAAGTCACCACAACACCTGCTGCGTGAAATGATCATCAACGATCACCCAAACTCATGCCACAGGAACAAGTCCGCTACTCTGTGATCTTCGCCATCGTCAAACGGATTCTCTGCTTGATCTGATGGCCCACAACATAATCGATAAGGCCACAGCCTGATAAAGTCACTGATCTCGAGGTGCCTGAACTCAACCTCATCAAAACATCTCGACTAAGTCCACTTTCCTCAAACCATCACATCGAAAACTGCGTACAACTTTCCTTCTCAATAGCCTCGCCTCTGAGTGCAGCACACTAAGATCCGCACGGTTATCTCGAGGCATAACAGTCAGACTCTCTCTGATGCTCAGGTTCAAACTCATCTCGAACCTCGCGCACTGCTTCCTCTGAAGCCACACAACTCGTGCAAATAGGGACAAACATGTGGACAATGCATCTCTGCCTCAGGTGGGTAACCACTCCACATTCTATTGCTGGATAGCCTGATAAACCATTACCGTATAAACAACACCCTGAATGTAGGCCATGGAGTCGCAACCGGAACTCACACAATATCAGCCCACCAAATACAACAATCTGACTCAGGCAAACATCAACTGCCACAATTCTCTGTTCTGAGGCCACATGTAGACGCTCATACACACAACCAAGCAAACCGTGCCACACAATTCTCTGAACTCAGAATACTCATCCAAACCCACAATTCTCTGGCAAATCGCGCGTCGATTGATCCTCAATAGGATCCACAAACGTACCGACACAGAAAGCACGTCAAGGAGGCATCCTAACGAATAAAACATCGTTCACAACAAGTGGAACGTAATCATGGAACTTCAAATATTTGAAAGTATACAACACCCGGAATATTGATGAGTATCCGCCGGCCGGTCGGGTCACCATTCCAGACATGCTGTACATTCTCAAATATCCATAGTAAACACGACTACAGAAGTCTACAGAACCTATAACCTAATGCTCTGATACCAAGCTGAAAGGACCCAACCCCGATTTAGCTCCCTAAACCGGAATCAAACCCCTTCGAAAACACGAACCAACAAAAATCGTAGAAATTTTGACAGAGTTTCGCTACTAACGTGGAATTACCATTACCTGCACGCGGAAAATACACTTCATCCTATGCCACAAAAATCAAACCATGGGCACCAATCCCATCCGGATTTCTCAATATATCGACAGTAAAGTAAAACAATAAATATATCTGTGCTTTACTGAAATCCAGAGTAAAATCGTATAAACATATACATCGGAATACTCAAAGCGACCTCTAATGAATAATCACATAAGTATACCACAGTAGGAAGAACAATAAACCTACTGGAAGAAACAAGGTAGCTCGAGTACTATGCCTCCGACCACGACGTGCGACACCAGAGTCCGAACTGCAAACTGGGCACGGAAACCGAAAAGCCCAGGGGAAAGGCAAATAAAAACGTTAGAGTGAGTGGACGAAAATAAACATATGCCTTTCACCAGTTTATATACATAATCAATATAAAACAGTGCGAGTTCGAAAAACACAACACATATATATATATAGAGGTTGTCGGGCGACCTCTCAAGCCTGACGTCAGGTGAATCGCTCAAACCCGACGGTGATAGACCAGGGGACCTCTCAACCCTGACGACACACAAGGGACCACTCAACCCTGTCCAGAGGAATCTCTCAACTCTGGTCCAGAGGAATCTCTCAACTCTGGTACATCGATGTAATAAATGCCATCACCCATAAACATATAACAATACCTCCGAAAATAACATATATCTCAACATCGTATAATTTAAATACGGAAAATCATAAAATCCACGAACTCGCAAATCAACCGTGAAAATATAAACTTGTCCACTCACAGACTAGCGCAACGCGATACGCGTTAACCCGTGATCCGGCGGAAAGTCCCTCGCCAAACGAACGATCACGAACACCTAAATATTCACAATGTCCAATACTCAAAGTCATAACTCGACAATTCAAAACAAATCACGAGAAACCACCGTTCTCGGAAACACATAATCCGATTACGACAAACTGTCGAAAATCCGGAAATCACACCTCAATACCTCGCTGTAAGTTTGGATGCTCAATTCGAAAAACGAACCTCTCGACTGCGATCGGGGCGCGATTTCGAGTGAAATGACATGCAACTTGTCGAAAATCCCAAAAAGTCAAACTTTGACTGCCGTTGACCGTTGACCGCCACCCACGACGGCGCCGCCACCAAACTGAAAAGTTCTCGGCGGAGCAACCGCTATTCCATGCAAAATCACCCACTGAACAACTTTGTCAACTACAACAAAGGCCAATTCTCACTCTAACTAGCTCAATTTCATACAAAACCGAAATTGTACCAAATTTTCAAATCCAAAATTCTTCATCCACAAATCAAATTAGAACTCCATACTTACATGGTTAGAATCAGGGTGAAGAGGGCTACAAAACCCATTGCTTGATTAAGCTCGAATCGGCCGGAAATTAAGAACCCGAAATCCCCAAAATTTCTTCCATTTCGGCCGGAATTTTCCTTCCCCTCCGGCGAGCCACACCGTGGAGGGATGCCGGAGATGAGTTCGGGATGCCAAGGCGCATCGATTGGGACCCACGCCGTGGTCCATGGTGGCCGGATGGAGCACCACCGCCGGCGAGCTCACCACCACGTCGCACCACCTCGGTCAACCGAGTCAACACAGTCAAGGTATTAATGCTCACAAGTTGACTTTCCCTTTTTGGCAACCCACTATTTATACTTTCCAAAATAGGAAACTTCATAATTATCATTTTCAACAAACTTCAAATACCCGTAACTTTCTCGTCGTAATTCCGATTTCGATAATTCTCGCGGCAACAAATTCGTCTCGACATGTTCTTCAATTATCACTCGAAGTCAACACATCGACCAAACCGATAAAAAGTCAACTGTTCAAACCAACACATATTTAATCGACTAAATAATCAACAATCGGAAATATTTACAACTTAATCTTCGTAACTCAAAATAATGCTCCGAAAGTTCCCACGAGCTCGAAATTAAATTCTCAACAACTTCCGTGAAGGAACCGAAACCAAATTCTCGTTCAGTAATTTAGTCGTTAAGAGTACCACCATTTAAATCCGAACTTCAAATATTCATAATTAATTCCTCGGTCGTCCAAATAACAATCCGGAACCGCCCACGAACTCGAAATCACACATACAACGACTCTCGAGAAGAGACTCAGCTCCAATTCTCGGCCAATAATTTAGTTGTTATCAAAGCTGGCAACTCAATCATCAGTCGAAAATCCGCGATTAAGCAGTAACTCACAAATCAAGCTGATTATACTTCTGATTCTGGTCCGGGTGGTCACAGACAACTTAGAGAAACAAAGGCCGACGATTTTTGAAGTCGTCGGCTATAGTGTACTATAACCGACGACAACACCAAAAATCGTCGGCTATAGTACTATTGCCGATGATTTTTACAACAAAATTGTCGGCTATACTCTATAGCCAACGCTTTATAACTTACAGGGGTTTTACACTATAGCCGACGACTTCAAAAATCGTCGGCCTTTGTTTCTCTAAGTCGTCGTCTATGAGAAGTTATGTGGTAGTGAACATTGGTATGTCACCATATGAAGCCTTATACGGGAAAAAGTGCAGGACCCCACTGTGTTGGAGCGACGTAGGTGAGAGAAGCCTTATTGGTCTGGATATTGTGCAAGAAACGAAAGAGAACGTGCAGATCATTCGAGACAGATTAAACGTTGCCCAGGATCGACAAAAGAGTTATGCGGATATTAGGAGAAAGAAATTAGCATTTGAGGTTGGTAACTGGGTATTTTTGAAATTGTCGCCATGGAAGGGTGTTATGCGATTTGGGAGGCATGTCAAGCTTCAGCCACGATACACCGGACCATATGAGATTATTGAACGTATTAGTGATGTTGCTTATCGTTTGGAATTACCATCAGAACTGGCACGTGTTCATGACGTATTCCTTGTGTCCTTGTTGCTAAAATGCATATTCAACCTCTCTTATGTTATTGTGTCTCAGCAGATTCTGTTACGTGAAGACTTGGTTTATATTGAGAAACTAGTGAAGATTCTTGACCGTAGAGATCAGATTCTCCGGAACAAGACCATTCCTTTAGTGAAAGTACTGTGGAGGAATCATGCAGTAGAAGAAGCCACTTTGGAACCAGAGCAACATATGAGAGAGCAGTACCCTCATCTTTTCAAGCAGGTATGTAAATTTCGAGAACGAAATTTTTGTAGGGGGTAATTAAATTGTTACGACCCGAACCAAAATTACTCGCTTATTGAATTATATTAAGCTTTATCACGGATTAGTTGCATTACCAAGGATGTTAACAATTTTTTCACCGGGCAATAATTTGATTTGACTTTCTTCTCGAAAGTTGTAGAGTATTTAATTTCGAGCTCGTAGGAATTTTGGAGAATTTTTTGGATTAGCAAGCTATTTCTTATCCTTATCGGAAGTTCGTAGGAGGAAAATATTTTAATAATATGTATTTAGGTCAGTTTAATCTGGGCCCTTGGATCTTGATCAAATCAAATCTGGACCGTTGGATCTGATCTGATCAAGGGCTATAAATAGGGGTATTTTCTAAATAAAAATCATAAAAATCAAAAATTACCCAACCGGCCGACCCATCTTGCAACCCGAACGAAAAATTTGACCCGACTCGACTATTTCGGCCATCTCCGGCGACGTTTTAGGTATGAAATCAAAGCCCTTGATCTCTTGAGTTGTTTGGTGTGTTCAATTGTGATTTTGGAAGTGATTAAGGATGAACCCGAATCGGGTTTTAGGGCTTGGAATCGCCGTCGCCGATGACGGCGTTCCAGCGAGTGTTGGAGGTCGAGAGTTGAGGGTTTCGACTCTCCTCAACCTCGTGATGCTTTCTGGATGGTCCGTTTGGACCGAGGCGGCCTCACGGCGGAGATGCGATGGCGAAGGCATAACAATCTGAATGTTTGGAGCGTGGCTTTCAGGCCGTTTTCCAGCCACGGTGGTGATCAGATGGTGTTGGCCTTTGGGCAATGTTGTTGGGCTTGGTGAGGGCTTTCGATTGGTGTGTCAAACGCTCACATCGAAGAACTTTGGTCGGAGGCGGGTGAGAACCACGCGCCGCCACTTGTGAAGGCACGTGAGGCCACGCACCGCCGTCCACGGCGAAGCTTCGGCGAGGCAATTTTTTGATATATTTTGAGGGACTTCCGGGGTTGTTTTTAGTGTCGATTTCTATAGTTTTACACATATTCTGATATCACGACTCTAGCAGCGAAGGAAATTCCGCTGGACCTCAGTAGTAGTCACGGACTTGTGAGTAGACCTTTCATATTCACAGTCGTTTGCGAGTTCATAATTTTATGCTTTACGCTTTACGATATGTTATTAAAGCGTTTATTTGGAGGTTTATATTGTGATGGAATTAGTTAGTTGTATCGATGCACTGACTATTCTGCTGATCACCGGATAGTCAGGTTAGAGGAGATTAGGACAAACACCTCGTTTAAATGGTCAGGGGAGGTTAGGACAAACACCTCGTCTGACCCATCACTGACATTTTTCTTACAAACAGTCGACTCAAGTAGGGTGACCGGGGCGATCACCTCCATTTGTATTTTAGTTTTATAATTTTGAACTCGCATTATTTTACAAATATTAGCGAAAAAGTATATTATTACAGAAATATCATTTTATATTTTAAATGCCTTTCCCTGGGTTTTTTTATTTTCGTCGCCCAGGCTGTAGTACATATTCTGAGTTTGCGTGGTGTCGTCGAAGTCTTTGAGTCCACTACTCAGCTCCTCATTCAGTAGGTTCCAGTCTACTGTCAGATCTGTTTATATGTATCCTATGTTCATAGAAGTCGCTCTGAATTCCAGTTATTTATGTTAATTTCAATTACTCGAATAGTAGTCGAACATGTTCTCGTTGTATTCAGAACTAGTATGTTGTAAATACGTTTTAATTTCTGAGTTGAATTCCTGGTTTTTTTGTTTATGTTTTTTTTTTTAAGAAATTCGGATGGACGATCGGTGGTCCACGGTTTGTTTGTGGTAATCTGGTTTGAAGTGTTCTTTTCTTGCAGGTTTTTGAGTTGTTAAGTTTTCAGAGGAAATTATGTCAAAATTTTCATAAAATTTCTCAAAATTAATTAATCATTAAGATTTAATTCTAATTTACTAGCTAAACTAGGATTAGGTCTTTTCATACATATATAAAGATATGCACTTGATCAGTGAGCGACTCATATTTGACAATTAAATGAATGTGATCCGCTGCTAATCTAATAAGGAAGAATTGAGATTCTAAAAACAAGATTGATATCTTATCCGAGTTATTCTGCAGTCAAAGTGATTGAATTGCAGCTGAACTTTAAGAGGATGAGGACATTAGGTTGTCACATAACATAACAATATATATATATGACTATACAGATTGGAAAAGCAGGAGATTGAGTATTGCGTTTTTCTGTGAAACTTGAGTGTCCGGTCTGACTGAGAAACTACAGTGCTTCTGTAGTTGGTTTTTGTGTACCTTGTCTTTGTTGTTTGTGCAGGTTTGGTTCTGCTGCAAAGGACTGGAAAAGTGAAGCAAATTGCTGCTCATTCTAGGAGACAGAAAGATTTCCTAGTTCAATAAGGAGAGTTGTTCTTGCTGTTTTTTTTTTGAATCAATTGTATTGTCAATTTACCAATAGATTGCTTAGAATTGTAGTTCAATTGATATGTGTAAAAACAGTGGTTTTTTTTGGAGCTTTTTCTAAAAGCCCCGCAGGGTTTTTATTCTCTTAGGAGGTTTTCCCTGCGTCAACATTTATGGTGTTCTTGAGTACATTTTCCTAGCCAATTAGTATTTTCAATTGGCATCAGAGCCTAATTAAGAGGGAAGCACCTTTTAGGTTAGATCCGGGTTAGGATGGACACCAAAATTAACAAAACTACTGGCTTTATGATTGTTCCTTCAATGTTTGATGGTGAAGACTACTCAAACAGGAAGATCTATATGGAGTCATTTCTGTTTTGTCTTGATCCACTGGTGTGGAGAATCGTTAAGAAAGGGAGGGTTCCTCCCAAAACCAAAACTAAGGAAGATGATGCTGATAAGATTCCTAGAAAGAAACTTATATATGAGTACACTCCAGAGGAATTAGCAGAACTTCAGAGGGACTATAAATCCAAGACTTGTCTTTTCACAACCTTGAGTGATAATGAGAGAGTTAGAGCAGCACACTGCGTTACCTCAAAAGAAGCTTGGGATTTTCTTAAGATGACGTATGAGAGAAATACCAAAGTCAAACTTAAAAAAAATCAGGCCCTTATATATGAATTTGAGACAATGGTTATGGGAAAAGATGAATATGTTGATGATTTTCATCTTAGACTCTCCAGAGTTGTCGGTCAGTGTAGGAGCTTGGGATAACCTATAGAAGAATATAAAGTTGTGATGAAATTCTTGAGGGTTTTACCACCTAGGCTAAATGTTAAGGGAACCATTATTGAAGTTTGTCATGATCTTGATACCTACACTCTAGAAGAATTATTTGGGAATCTTAAAACCTTTGAGCTGAGGGAAAAGATTGAGAAACCTGTCAAACCTGATCAACAGGCTAAGAGTATAGCTCTTCAGTCTTTTGAAAAGGAAAAAAAAGGTAAGTCTAAAACTGAGTCCTATGATTCAAGTGATTTGGCCTTGATGGCTAAAGAGTTTAGAAAGTTTTTAAAGAATAGGAGAGATTCAAATTTCAGCTCTTCTTCTAAGAAAAATGATAAGAGCTCCTCTTCTGATAAAAAGAAACCAAAATATTTTGAATGTAGTGGTTTTGGCCACATGGCTGCTGGCTGTGGTAATCAGCGTTTTGCAAATAGAAAGCCTAAGGCACTAAAATCTTCCTCTTGGAGTGGCAGTGAAGATGACAAGGAAACAGACAAGAAGGAGAAGAATTTGGCTATTGCTTCATCCTTCAAATCAATTCAAGATTAAGATTCAAAAGAGTACTCAGAGTTCTCTAATGATGAAGTGAATGACAGGTGCATGAAGTTGTTCAAAGCCTCAAAAGCCATAGCCAAGAAGAACAAACTCTTGGAGGAAGAGATAGAGTATCTCAGACAAGATAAAGTTAATCATGAAAATGAGTTGTTGAGGATAAAGGATGAACATAAAGACGTTCCAGTTAGATCAGTGAATTCTAAATGTCATGGTCATGAAGAAATGACAAACAAAATTAATGAACTGGAGGTTTAGGTAAAAGCTCATCTTTTGCTATATGTTTCTCTTAATCTGGAAGTAAAATACTTGTAGGAAAAATTACAAAAGACTGAGGAAAATTTTCTCGAGTTTGATGAAAGTTCACAAAAAGTCAATAAATTGTTGCTGCATAAGAAAGTGTATGGTGATACAAGTAGACTGGGCTATCAGAAGTCTGTAAACTTCATCAAAAGCCCCACTAAGGTCACCAAAGTATTGAAAAGTGAAACTTGTGCACCAGTGAAGCAAAATAGGAATATGTATCTGAAAAGGGAAAATTTGTTCCTACCTGTCATTTTTGTGGTGAGAAAGGTCACATCAGACCTTGGTGCAGTAAGTTAGAAAGTAATTCTGTATCAGTATAGATTTCTAAAAAGGCTAATACATATGATAGTAGCTTTAAAGATGAATTAAAATATGAGTTAAAGGAACAAAGAATGTTGTTGTCTAATCTTTCCAGTATAATTGCTAAATCCCATGCAAATGGGAAGAATATGGTCTCACATTCAAATGTGAAGAACAACTCACAATGGAGAGAAAGAAACTCATAAAGATGTCTTATTTCTAGAATTAGAGTGAACTACTCTGATGATTCTTGTTTAAATTGTGCAGGTACAAATCAGCTGGAAAATTACTTGAAAGTGAAATGCATGGGATCACTATCTTCTTTACTGGATACCAACCCTAACTTGTGGTATGTTCACAGTTGATGCTCAAGACATATGACAAGGAACTTAAAATGGTTCTCTAAGATGGATCCGGACTTCTCAAGTGGTGATGTCACTTTTGGTGATGGTAAATCATGCTAGATCAAGGGAAAGGGGACTGTAAAATCCCCTGCAATTCCTAAACTGACAAATGTGTACTACATTTAAGGACTATCTGCAAATTTGATGAGTGTGAGTCACTTAACTGATGAATATGAAGATATCTGGTTCAACAAGAAAAGATGCATGGTCTTGGACAAGGAATGGTGCTTTGTCATGCAAGGACTCAGGTCCTCTGACAACTGCTATCAAATTCAGTCAGATGATGGGGACAATGCAACCTCCTTGTCTACCACTATGGAATGTTAGCTTGAGATGTGGCATAAAAAGCTAGGACATGTTAACTTTCAAGACTTGATCAAGCTGTCCTCCAAGGGATGTGTTAGAGGTCTACCTGGACTCAAAGGAAATCCTGACAAGCTGTGCTCAGGCTGCAAACTTAGAAAGCAGATCAGACAACCTCACAAAGTGGTTAACTCCATGAATACCTCAAAACCTCTAGCACTGATGCACATGGACTTGGTTCGACCAGCACAGACCACCAACTTTGGTAAGAAAAGGTACATTTTGGTTGTTGTTGATGATTATTCAGGGCTTACTTGGGTTGAGTTTCTTGCAGATAAAAGTGAGACTTTTGAAGCTTTCAAAGAACTGAGGACAAGGCTACTGACAGGAAAATATGCTCGGAACCTCAAGATTGTCAAAATCAGGTCTGACAATGGAACTGACAAGAATGGCTCATTTTTTGATCTATGCAAGGACAAGGGGATCTTTCATGAATTATGTTTTCCTATTACTCCTCAGCATAATGGCGTTGTTGAGAGAAAGAATAGAGTTCTCTTAGATATAGCCCAAGTAATGCTCTACTTTACTGGTATAAACACCAATATGTGGGCTGAAGCGGTCAACACAGCATGCCACACATTCAACAGGGCACCAACATTACATCATATGAATTGTGGAAAGGAAGAAGTCAAAGGTAAGTTACTTACATATCTTTGGGAGTCCTTGTTATGTTTACTGGGATAGAGAAAAATTGGCAAAGTTTGATGCTAGAAGTGATCCTAGAATTTTCCTAGGATACTCTCTAAACAGTAGGGCTTATAGAGTGTATAACAGAAGGACCAAAAATGTCAGTGAATAAGCTAATGTTGTTGTTGATGATCACTTTTTTGTTTCTGCTGAATATGATTATGCCTGCACTGATTTGTCTCTGTTTGAGAATAGTAATGACACAGGAAACCAACAAATGGTGGATGATGATCCAATTATTTGACCAAGTCATGCGTTTAGGCAAGGCCATAGACAAGTTCAAAAAGATCACTCACCATCTGATGTCATTGGGATTCTCAGCAGTGGAGTCAAAACTTGAAGACAGCTCAAAGAATCTGCTCCCATTGTTAGGGATAAAGAAGAGGTAAGGGAAGAGGTAATTTATGCCACTGCTCTGGATGTTTCATAGTTCAGCATCAGACAAACATCAACATAATCAGGGTGTTTTGGTTTTGTCTCTCTTATTGAACCTAAAAACATAAAAGAGGCTATGACTAATGATGATTGGATAAATGTTATGCAAGAAGAGGTAAATTAGTTTAAAAGGAATGATGTCTGGACACTGGTTGAAAGATCTAGTGACTGCAATATCATAAGAACCAAATGGATTTTCAGAAACAAAGTTGATGAATTTGGTAATCATCAGAGACAAAACTAGACTTGTGGCCCAATGGTACTCTCAAATTGAGGGCATTGACTTTGAGGAAATTTTAGCTCCTGTTGTTAGGCTAGAATCAGTTAGATTACTAATTGCTTTTACTTGTCACTTAAAGTTTAAGCTTTATCAAATGGATGTAAAGACAACTTTTTTGCATGGTGAGCTTAAAGAAACTGTGTATGTTGAGCAGCCTAAAGGATTTACAGACTCTACTTGTCCTAACCATGTCTACAGGTTGAAAAAGGCAGTCTATGGACTCAAGCAGGCTCTAAGAGCATGGTATAAAAAATTATCGGTCTACCTTGTCAGCCAAGGTTACACAAGAGGATTGGTGGACATGACCTTTTTTATGCAGAGAAAATGGGAAGACATGATGATTGGTCAAGAATATGTGGATGACATTGTCGTTGGCTCAATTAACACTACCCTCACCAAAGAATTTGTCAACATTCTTCAAGATAAGTTTGAAATGAATGCCTGTGGTGAACTCACCTACTTATTAGGATTACAAGTCAAATAGCTTGACTCAGGTATGTTTCTTTCACAATCAAAATATGCGAAAAATTTAGTCAAAAAATTTGGATTGGCTTCATCTAAACCTGTGTCTAACCCAATAAGTACTACCACCAAAATTTGTGAGGACTCATCTGGAAAAGGTGTTGATTCTTCTCTCTACAAAAGCATGATAGGTAGCTTGCTATATCTCACAGCTAGCAGACCAGATATATGTTTCAGTGTTGGAGTCTGTGCCAAATTTCAAGCCTCTCCTAAGGAGTCTCATCTGGAAGCAGTGAAGAGAATTATCAGATATGTTCATGGCACAGTTCATTGTGGAGTTTACTATATTACAGACACAAACGTGGAGACTGCAGCCTATAGAGATGCTGATTGAGGAGGAAATATGAAGGAAAGGAGAAGTACTTCAGGTGGTACATTCTTTTTGGGGAACAATCTAGTCTCTTGGCACAGCAAGAAACAAAACTGTATCTCACTCTCTACTGGTGAAGCTGAATACATTGTTGTTAGAAGCTATTGCACTCAAATGTTGTGGATGAAGAACATGCGCCATGACTATGGTATCCCTCAAGAGAAACTCACAATCTTTTGTGACAACACCAATGTCATCAACATCTCCAAAAATCCAGTACAACATTCTAGAACTAAACACATAGATCTCAGATATCATTTCATCAGAGAACTCATTGAAAACAATGTTCAGGAGTTGCAATTTGTTCCCACAGACTATCAGTTAGATGATCTCTTCACAAAACCACTGGACACTGCTAGGTTTGAGTACCTGAGAACTGTCATTGGTGTTTGTGTTATGCATTAGTCAGAACTGCACTGCCTTCAGATCCAAGAACCTTACTCAGTGCATCTTCCTGTTCTGGTCTGAAGTCTTAAGGTAAGCAAGGTTCATAGGTTATTCAACATCTTTACACCCTATAGATGTCTGGGAGGATTTTGAGCATGTGCTTCATTTAAGTCTATCTTTAACTTATCTAATTTGTTTGTTGAGTGTTACAGTTGAGATAATCACAGCTATAACTTGCATCATATCATTTGCGCCTCTTGGATATCTCAGCTTCAATTTGAACATGATAGGGGCAATAATTAGAGTACTCAGCATCATTACCAAACTGTTAACCCTGCATGTATAGGTTGTCTTTAAGATACACATTTTTGAGACTTTGTGATTATCCTTTTTCTTGTTAACCCCTCACAAATGGCCTGCTTAGTATAGCTTGTCCTCTTTCCCCTATATGTGTGGATGTGTTGAGCTCTATTATTGGCCAGACACTATGACTGGGTCAAAGATCCACCACGAAGTCAGCTTCCTTCTTCAACTGCAACTGATTGGTCTATGCAACAGCATAATCAAGTACTATTGATCTCAAAGAGAAGAGACAATAGGAAAAAAAAATTGCTGCTTTCAATACACAGAACATAAAATATATTGGCAGGATGTGCTCTTTTATGCTTAGTAGGAAGCTTAACTTCTCACATAACTCAAATCCACTGAGTACTCAAGTTGCTTAAGTGACATATATGATCATCAAGCACATATATATGATACTTCTGGAGTTTCTCCACTCTATATATTTTGAGACTACAAGAGTTATTCGTGAGCTCATTCTGACACCATTTCATTCTTTTTAGTATAGAAAGCTTAGATCCACTAAGACTATCTCACAGGTCTGCTTCATACCCTCTCAGCCCCATTTGAACCTGATTGAAAGACCTCTTGATCCAAAATTGTACCTGGTTGTATCTGCTCACAATGATTGCAATGCAAGCCTATGGTATATTGGTTGCTTTTCAAATCTGTCATGAGAGATAATCATCACCACTATAAACTTCTATCAGTATGTGGTCCCTATTTTTGAGAGTGATGTTGATTAGTCCTATTTTATCTTGCTTACATTGATATTATGACTGGGACTAATGCTTTTGACTTCAGGTTCTATGATACTTGGAAGTGTGGTTTTTCTTTTCTTTTGCACATCACGTCACCTTTGTCTCACAAAACTCTCTGGGTACTTCATCAAAATGATGTTTTGTGGATTTACAGCTTGGGCCTTAGCTTGTTATGGACTGTGGTCCATTCAGATTCCTTCTGGGCTTCTTATCTCTCTAGAGTCTAGTTAGGAAGTGTGTAGTGGGAGGGAAAAACCTCTCGGGGTTTCCAAAAATCTTTGGAATTCATTGCACAGATATCAAGTGAGAGAGTTTTTTCCACTCCCCCACTTTTCCTCTTCTCTACACAATCCATATAACGATGGATCGGCGTATATGCACTCCTCAACGCCTCACTAATTCAGAGTTGTACATTCTCTAGTAGCTTGTTCATCGTTGATTTACAATGTCTCGCTCACCAGCTCGCTCTGACTCTGCCTCAAACAATCCTCTGCCCCCTCATCCGGCCAACGATCTCTCACCTTCACCGCCTACTTCTTGCACCAATCCGAAGTGTCTCATTCAACTGGAGACGGATGTTGCCTAGCTGAGCGAGGATGTCTCCGAGATCATCACAGACATGCATAATGTCCGAGAAGATGTAGAGCGGCTTCTGGGGATGGTTGCAGACATTGCTCTTGTATTGTTGTTTGCATGCAGGAACTTAGCCTCTGGTTGGAGTTGTGGATGATTTTCCAAGGGGGAGATTGTAAGGATGTGTTTGGAAAATCATTCACAGCTGAAGCATCGGCTGGATTGGTCAAGAGGTTAAAGGCACTGACCTCGATCTTTAAGGTAATGGATCCTTTACAATTTACTTGTGTAAATTGTACTGCCTTATCTATTTAAGGTTAGTTGGGAAGGTTCCATTTTAATTAAATGAATGTGATCCGTTGCTAATCTGATAAGGAAGAATTGAGATTCTGAAAACAAGATTGATATCTCGTTTGAGTTATTCTGCATTAAAAGTGATTGAATTGCAGCTGGTCTCTAGGAGAATGAAGACATTATGTTGTTGAATAACCTAACCATATATATATATATGACTATATAGATTGGAAAAGCAGAAGATTGAGTATTGCATTTTTCTGTGAAACTTGAGTGTCAGATCTGACTGAGAAACTACAGTGCTTTTGTAGTTGGTTTTTGTGTACCTTGCCTTTGCTATTTGTGCAGGTTTGGTTCTGCTGCAAAGGACTAGAAAAGTGAAGCAACTTGCTGCTCATTCCAGGAGACAGAGAGGTTTCCTAGTTCAATAAGGCGAGTTGTTCTTGCTGTTTTTTTGAATAAATTGTATTGTCAATTTAGCAGGAGGTTGCTTAAAATTGTAGTTCAATTGATCTGTGTAAAAATGGTGGTGTTTAGTGGATTATTTTCGAAGCTTTTTCTAAAAGCCCCGCAAGGTTTTTATTCTCTTAAGAGATTTTCCCTGAGTCAACATTTGTGGTGTCTTGAGTACATTTTCCAAGCCAATTAATATTTTCAAAGGAATAGATTTACCTTTCTAAAAGACCAATTCTTGATTATTAGTTATTTATTATTGTCATTTCAGGGTTCTCATTTATTTAACGTTTTGCATTATTCTGTCTTTTTACCGTACAGATAGAATGATAGATCACGAAACTTAATTTTGAGACTAGAAGGGGACTTGGAAAGTGTAAACACAAGTTTGAGCCGAGTTAAAAATAGAGACGAGCGTACTTATCTCACTTCTCAGATCAATTGATTATTGTAGGTGTGATTCACGTTTCAAAGACGGCACAGCGGAACTCCAAGGCTAATTTTGCATCTCCAATCACGTACACAGTAAGTAGAAACACCGTAAGTAGACGGTACAACAGCAAAGTGCGGCCTACCCCAAATTCCACAAGCTTCTCATTTCTCAATAGGTTCAAGAACATTGAGCTGTTTGTAATCATTCAACAACTTTTTTGGCCAAAATTTCCTCTGCCTAGCTATATCGAGTAATAACACGATGTAAACGTATAAATCTGTTCTTATTGGATGCACCAATAATTCCGTGGCGAAAAGCCATTTTTCTCGTATGTACATACGGTGAAACTTGAACGCTAATGTACGAGAAGACTGCCGCCATAGTCATATTAATTTTCCAAGTTAGAGTTTCTCCTTCTCGCTTTGAGGTCTCCGAAGTGGAATCTTTTATACAAACAATGCAAGACATGAGTACATATCGTTCGTCAGCTTCACCGATAATTCGGTGCTGCACTCCTTGAGTCTGTTTCTGCCTCTCTCTCATAAACCCTAACGCTTTACCTTGTTTTGTTTGTTAACTCTAGCATTCCGCCAAAAAGCAGATTATGCAGTCTAACTCTTAAAATGATTCCAGCTCGATCTAACAAGACATTCTACTAATTAAATTAGGAACTTTTCAACTTCATATCTTGCTTTTCAAACATAAACCTCTAAGTTGGGATTGGTTGTACGATTGAAATATATATATGTACGTACAATTTGAAATGAAATTAAATAAAACTCATCGATCCCAGTGGCCATATATAGGTACGTATTACAGTTCTAGTAGTACAAAGGCGTACAATATATCTGTCAACTGTGTAACCAGATGATCGATCTAGCTATAATATATCTATATATTTGTATAGATTCTATGGACTTTGATTGCCATGCAAGTTATTAATTCATCTCTTTTAATCATGTTTTGGTCTTAAATAAAGCACAGAAGAAATTACAAAAAAGAGTATCCACTACTACAGTCCACCATCTAGGCGACAAAGATTTTTCGCCGCCCAACCAGCATAATGTATGGTCGCATCGACGGCTAGTGACCGCGTCTTTGTCGCTTAAGCGTCGTCGCCTCATATTCATCTCTCCACCATTTGGCGACGTAAGTTTATAAAGGTTTGTTGCTAAAGATAAATGACGAGACGAAACGAAGTTAGTCGCCAAATAATATTGCGGCGAAGATTGGAGGAGACTTTTTTGTCGCTCCTCAATTTAGCAACTAATATTGATGAGGTTGGAGCGACCATGGTCTGCTATGGATCGAAATAGGATCTTACATAGAGCGACGAATATTTTGGAAAGTTGGGTCATTACATGTGTAAAGGAAGCGACGGAGTTTGACCTATCTTCGTCGCTCCATTGGATGACAGTAAAAAAAAACTATTTTATTTTTTACGTACCAAGTTATGACAGTACATGACAATTATATATGCACACAATATGCACAAAATCATTCTCAACACACAATATGCACAAAACAAACTCATTCAACACACACAATCATCCATACACAAAAATTAACCGCAAATATAAACGTACTAGTTTGATGCCTATACAAATACATTCTACCATTGTTCACAAATTTGAGTCTTAGTCGGCACCCAAATTGCAACTAGATTGGGTGCCAGGAGCAGGGATAGGAACTGCAACTTGTTGACCCCCAGCTTGGATAGATAGTATTAAGGCCTCCATTTCTCTCATCCTTTCGGCGAATGCATTATAATCATCTCTCGACTTGCGTGCCACCTCTTTTGCTTTCGCGACCTCCCTTTTCAGGATCTCGGTTTCCTCAGAATGGCTATTCGATCACCCGGGCGCCTCCTCTAGTTTTGGGCTCGCGTGTGATCGCGCGCCCCACCACTGCCACGACAAACATGAACAAATAAATATGTATCAATCATACACGAAAAGTGATCATACACAAAAATCGAGAAAATGAGTAAAGGTTATGTATTACCTCTTATAGAGGTCCTGGGCTTTGCACAGATCTCTTCCTCTATGATATTTATTTGTGTATCAAGAGGAAGAGGAAACTCTCGTGAAACCACATCGCCGTTATCCTCGACCGCTACATCATCTTGTTGTCACAACACTTCATCAAGTCTTCGCTTGACTGCCGTCTGCTCAATTAAAATATAATAATTAAATAATATTAAAAATATGGTAAACAAAAATAATTGTAATAACGCAACTTAACATATTTTCGCTCACCACTTTCTCGGCCGCATTCTTGTCCGGCTCATATACATCGATCCAAGTCTGGACGGCCGGGGCTTTATGACCCTTCTTTTCCAACACTTCGCTCTGGTATGAGAGTGCGAAGGAAATGGTGGTTGAGTTGCTGCTCCTTGTTTTTGTTTCTATTTCCCCAATTTCGTAAGCACAGTTTCTGCCACACACAAAAAATAATTTAACAATATTAATAGAGAAATATTTAAATTTAAAATCATGCCCAAGAACTCTGCAAATAGGTTATGGAGCCCAGGTAATTAGGGTGTTTGAAGTGGCATTTTAACCACTCTCACTCTTCTTCCCTCCCTAGGAACTCGACAGGAGTCTCTTTGCTGACGTGGAGATAAAGTTGATGGCAACCATACTTCCAGTTCTTGTATATTGCTTGCGTCGTCAAGTCTATGAAGTTCCACATGCATGTCCACCTTGGTTGCAGGGATGTCATAGTTCGTCTAGCACAAAAATAAAAAATGTGTTAATTTTCTTTAATAAAGAGATCAACTCTAAATTACAAATTTAGCTAAGCGCATAAAGTATACCTCAATACTTGTATTGACGATGTCGCGGTGCTCATCTTTCAGTCCCAAAAAGGTAGGCGCAAGCATGAGAATGCTGCGGATGATGCTGCCAATGTCTCTAGACATCAGACTCCTCCACACTCTCGTCGCAAGCCCTTGATCCCTTGTAGAGTAAGGTACATGTAGTTGCTAATTATTGTTCAGCCAGATGAGGTACTAAGTCTTTGTGCCAACAACGACCCCGCTTTTCATCCTCGTCACATTTTCGGTTGCCATGTCCACCATGTCTGCTCAAACCAATGTTACTAATAGTTAGACAATTACCAAACCAAATCAGTAACCAACAAACTAAAAACAAGCAGTGGACCTGGAAGTTTAGTCTTCTTGCAGCAGACGCTGAGGGCGAGCGGCGGCTCTGATTTACCGGAGGTGGCAGTGGCGTCGGTGGATACCGCACCGCTGTTTTCCATTGATGAAAAAGTGTCTTCGAGCTGTGGGGACGGCATTTCTTGCTGTGAACGATGCTGCAGAGGAGACCTGGATGATGTCGTGGGGCCGGTGGATACCGCAGCTTGTCGACGCTCGAGGGCCGCTCTCCTCATCCGATGACTAGTACTCTCAAGAGCCATTCTAACATCATCACAAACATCAAAACAAACATAATCACATCATCACATCACTAACATCATCACTAATAAATTTACTAAAATCATCACATACACTAAAATCATCACACACATAAACTAACATGCACCGATTTACTAAATTTGCTAAAATCATCACATAAATTGCCTCACATTTACATCGAATTATTTGTGTCGACAACCCATCACATCACGTACGTAAACTAACATGCCATTTTACACATTTTCTGGAACTAACAACCCATTACATCACGTACATAAACTAATGTACCTTTGTGAGGGAGACACCAGAAGGATACTTCACATCCGATTACAAGTACAAGCAATCCAACCAATCTGCACCAACAAAATCTAAGCAATTAACAAATACAACCAAATAAAATCTAAGCAATCCAACAAAATCCAAACAATCCAACCAATCCAAGCAATTAACAAATACAACAACCAAACCAACTAACAATTAACAATTGATTTCGAGTTAACAATTACAAAAATAGAACACAATATGCTTCCTAACAGAACACCATAACCTAAATCCATGAATTTTCCTAGAGAAAACAACATCATATTACAGATATGCAGTAACCCGAACATGTAATCACCTTCCCATTCTAATAAATGACAAATGCATTTCAAATTTTCAATCCAATCCAAACGAGGCTACAAAGAAACATAACTTGATACAGTTTTGCAAATCACAAAGCAAAATCAGCCAAGAATAACTGAAAATCTAAAATGGTACCTTGCTCTTTTGGACCGGTGGGTTTCGGTGGAGGGGTTTTAAGGATTTGGAGGGGTTAAAACCCTAACTGAAGCGACGAAGATTGAAGTTTCTCAACGCCTCGTATATTTTGAAGCAACGAACATTGATTTTTTGGTCGACTCATTTTTTTTTACAAATGTAATAATTAGGATATTTGTTTTCAAATACATAATTCATAGTTTACAAATATGAAATTAGTTTTCAAATATATAATAATTTTATTTTAGTCTTCCTCCTCCTCGTCCTCTTCATCATTCTCTTCGTCTTCATCTTCATTTTCATCTTCATATTGCTCTAATAGGCTTCGTTAGATTCGTCTTCGTCTTCGTCTTCATCTCCTTCTTCATCCAAAACTCGGTGAAGATCTTGGTAAAATTGTATCACCTGTAGGCGACTTGCTTTCATCAATGGCAAGTACTTCGGCACTGTAGACATTCCAGTGCGACATTTCTTGTACTACCTTCCAAGTACCACCCGCCTTTGGATCTTCCATGTAGAATACTTGTTTTGCTTTAGTTGCAATAATGAATGGTGAATCCTCATAGTAACTGCTATTTGTATCCACTAATATTAGTCCATGATCCAACTTGACGGTGTTGATTTCTTCCTCATCCTCGGAGTTGTGCCATGTGCACTAGAACAACACCACTGACATACGACCTGCATATAATACTTCGACTACATAGCTAATATGGCCGTTGAACTTGGATGAACCCATTTCTATTATGACACCGCTATTTTGAGCAACGATTCTTTGATCTGTATCAAACGAGACAAACTTGACACTGTTCACATAACAAGACATTCTACTAATTAAATTAGGAACTTTTCAACTTCATGTCTTGCTTTTCAAACATAAACCTCTAAGTTGGGATTGGTTGTACGATTGAAATATATATATGTACGAACTATTTGAAATGAAATTAAATAAAACTCATCGATCCCAGTGGCCATATATAGGTACGTATTACAGTTCTAGTACGTAGTACAAAGGCGTATAATATATCTGTCAACTGTGTAACCAGATGATCGATCTAGCTATAATATATCTATATATTTGTATAGATTCTATGGACTTTGATTTCCATGCAAGTTATTAATTCATCTCTTTTAATCATGTTTTGGTCTTAAATCAAGCACAGAACAAATTACAAAAAAGAGTATCCACTACTACAGTCCACCATCTAGGCGACAAAGATTTTTCGCCGCCCAACCAGCATAATGTATGGTCGCATCGACGGCTAGTGACCGCGTCTTTGTCGCTTAAGCGTCGTCGCCTCATATTCATCTCTCCACCATTTGGCGACGTAAGTTTATAAAGGTTTGTTGCTAAAGATAAATGACGAGACGAAACGAAGTTAGTCGCCAAATAATATTGCGGCGAAGATTGGAGGAGACTTTTTTGTCGCTCCTCAATTTAGCGACTAATATTGATGAGGTTGGAGCGACCATGGTCTGCTATGGATCGAAATAGGATCTTACATAGAGCGACGAATATTTTGGAAAGTTGGGTCATTACATGTGTAAAGGAAGTGACGGAGTTTGACCTATCTTCGTCGCTCCATTGGATGACAGTAAAAAAAAACTATTTTATTTTTTACGTACCAAGTTATGACAGTACATGACAATTATATATGCACACAATATGCACAAAATCATTCTCAACACACAATATGCACAAAACAAACTCATTCAACACACACAATCATCCATACACAAAAATTAACCGCAAATATAAACGTACTAGTTTGATGCCTATACAAATACATTCTACCATTGTTCACAAATTTGAGTCTTAGTCGGCACCCAAATTGCAACTAGATTGGGTGCCAGAAGCAGGGATAGGAACTGCAACTTGTTGACCCCCAGCTTGGATATATAGTATTAAGGCCTCCATTTCTCTCATCCTTTCGGCGAATGCATTATAATCATCTCTCGACTTGCGTGCCACCTCTTTTGCTTTCGCGACCTCCCTTTTCAGGATCTCGGTTTCCTCAGAATGGCTATTCGATCACCCGGGCGCCTCCTCTAGTTTTGGGCTCGCGTGTGATCACGCGCCCCACCACTGCCACGACAAACATGAACAAATAAATATGTATCAATCATACACGAAAAGTGATCATACACAAAAATCGAGAAAATGAGTAAAGGTTATGTATTACCTCTTATAGAGGTCCTGGGCTTTGCACAGATCTCTTCCTTTATGATATTTATTTGTGTATCAAGAGGAAGAGGAAACTCTCGTGAAACCACATCGCTGTTATCCTCGGTCGCTGCATCATCTTGTTGTCACAACACTTCATCAAGCCTTCGCTTGACTGCCACCTGCTCAATTAAAATATAATAATTAAATAATATTAAAAATATGGTAAACAAAAATAATTGTAATAACGTAACTTAACATATTTCCGCTCACCACTTTATCAGCCGCATTTTTTGTCCGGCTCATATACATCGATCCAAGTCTAGACGGCCGGGGCTTTATGACTCTTCTTCTCCAACACTTCGCTCCAGTATGAGAGTGCAAGGGAGCTCGAATGGTGGTTGAGTTGCTGCTCCTTGTTTTTGTTTCTATTTCCCCGATTCCGTGAGCACAGTTTCTGCCACACAAAAAAATAATTTAACAATATTAATAGAGAAACATTTAAATTTAAAATCATACCCAAGAACTCTGCAAATAGGTTATGAAGCTTACCAGGTAATTAGGGTGTTCGAAGTGGCCTTTTAACCACTCTCACTCTTCTTCCCTCCCTAGGAACTCGGCAGGAGTCTCCTTGCTGACGTGGAGATAATGCCGATGGCAATCATACTTTCAGTTCTTGTATATTGCTTGCGTTGTCACGTCTATGAAGTTCCACATGTCCACCTCGGTTGCAGGGATATCATAGTTCGTCTAGCACAAAAATAAAAAATGTGTTAATTTTCTTTAATAAAGAGATAAACTCTAAATTAACAAATTTAGCTAAGCGCAGAAAGTATACCACAATACTTGTATTGACGATGTCGCGGTGCTTATGTTTCAGTCCCAAAAAGGTAGGCGCAAGCATAAGAACTTTGCTACGGATGATGCTGCCAATGTCTCTGGACATCAGACTCCTCCACACTCTCGTCGCAAGCCCTTGATCTCTTGTAGAGTAAGGTACATGTAGTCGCTAATTATTGTTCAGCCAGATGAGGTCCTAAGTCTTTATACCAACAACGACCCCGCTTTGCATCCTCGTCGCATTTCCGGTTGCCATGTCCACCATGTCTGCTCAAACCAATGTTACTAATAGTTATATATTTACCACCCAAATCAGTAACCAACAAACTAAAAACAAGCAGTGGACTTGGAAGTTTAGTCTTCTTGCAGCAGACGCTGAGGTCGAGCGGCGGCTCTGAGTTACCAGAGGCGGCAGTGGCGTTGGTGGATACCGCAGCGCTGTTTTCCACTGACGAAAAAGTGTCTTCGAGCTGTGGGGACGGTGTTTCCTGCTGTGAACGATGCTGCAGAGGAAACCTGGATGACGCTGTGAGACCGATGGATACTGCAGCTTATCGACGCTCGAGCGCCGCTCTCCTCATCCAATGACTAGTACTCTCGGGAGCCATTCTAATATCATCACAAACATCAACACAAACATAATCACATCATCACATCACTAACATCATCATTAATAAATTTACTAAAATCATCCAATACACTAAAATCATCACACACATAGACTAACATGCATCGATTTACTAAATTTGCTAAAATCATCACATAAATTGCCTCACATTTACATCGATTATTTATGTCGACAACCCATCACATCACGTACGTAAACTAACATGCCATTTTACACATTTTCTGGAACTAACAACCCATTACATCACATACATAAACTAATGTACCTTTGTGAGGGAGACACCGGAAGGATACTTCACCTCTGATTACAAGTACAAGCAATCCAACCAATCTGCACCAACAAAATCTAAGCAATTAACAAATACAACCAAATAAAATCTAAGCAATCCAACAAAATCCAAGCAATCCAACCAATCCAAGCAATTAACAAATACATCAACCAAACCAACTAACAATTAACAATTGATTTCGAGTTAACAATTACAAAAACAGAACACAATATGCTTCCTAACAAAACACCATAACCCAAATCCATGAATTTTCTTAGAGAAAATAACATCATATTACAGATATGCAGTAGCCCGAGCATGTAATCACCTTCCCATTCTAATAAATGACAAATGCATTTGAAATTTTGAATTCAATCCAAACGAATCTACAAAGAAACATAACTAGATACAGTAATGCAAATCACAAAGCAAAATCAGCCGAGAATAACTGAAAAACTAAAATGGTACCTTGCTCTTTTGGACCGGTGGGTTTCGGTGGAGGGGTTATAAGGATTTGGAGGGGTTAAAACCCTAACTGAAGCGACGAAGATTGAAGTTTCTCAACGCCTCGTACATTTTGAAGCGACGAACATTGATTTCTTGGTCGACACTTTCTTTTTTTTACAATATGTAAAAATTAGGATATTTGTTTTCAAATACATAATTCATAGTTTATAAATACGAAATTAGTTTCAAATATATAATAATTTTATTTTAGTCTTCCTCCTCCTCGTCCTTTTCATCATTCTCTTCGTCTTCGTCTTCGTCTTCATCTTCGTCTTCATATTGCTCTAATAGGCTTCGTTAGGTTCGTCTTCGTCTTCATCTCCTTCTTCATCCAAAACTAGGTGAAGATCTTGGTAAAATTGTATCACCGTGGGAGTGTCCTCTTGGTAAGGCTCGGTGATATGATTTCATGTAGGCGACTTGCTTTCATCTATGGCAAATACTTCGGCACTGTAGACATTTCGATGTGACATTTCTTGTACTACCTTCCAAGTACCACCCACCTTTGGATCTTCCATGTAGAATACTTGTTTTGCTTTGGTTGCAATAATGAAGGGTGAATCCTCATAGTAACTGTTATTTGTATCCACTGATATTAGTCCATGATCCAACTTGACGGTGTTGATTTCTTCCTCATCCTCGGAGTTGTGCCATGTGCACTTGAACAACACCACTGACATACGACCTGCATATAATACTTCGACTACATAGCTAATATGGCCGTTGAACTTGGATGAACCCATTTCTATTATGACACCGCTATTTTGAGCAACGGTTCTTTGATCTGTATCAAACGAGACAAACTTGACACTGTTCACATAACACGACTTAAAAATCCAGAATTGCTGAGGTCGTTGGGTTAATGACTTTATCCCTTGTACCAATCCCTGGTCCTTATTTTTATCCTTGAGAGACACCTGAAAGATAAGAGTTAGATAAGTGTTAAAAACCATTGAAGACAATTACAACAACTAATAAGTTTCATACCCATGTTAAGAACCATCGAAGAAAACTCCTCTGACAACGAAGATCGTCGAAATATTCACCATTTTTAGCCTTGAACCTTGTGAGATGTTCTTCTATGTATGGTTTAACTTCGTCTGTTTCCACCAAAACTTGCCAGTGAGCTTTAGAAGTCTCTACTTCAGTTAACCTAAATTGGCTACGAGTCTCGATAATCTCTAGCCTTACTTGTTGTGACACACTACTAATATTCTACTCTGGTGAAGTGTCAATTTGTTCGTGGTCTTCCCACTTGAGATAAGACTTACAACACGTCACCGACTCATGTACGAGGTACCATTCTGCAATACTACTCTACGGGTAACGTGTATTCCTCATTGACTTTTTATATTGACCTAATTTCCTGCAATATCATATAAATGGTTCGTACATATTACATAACTAACATAATATTAGCAGTGTAAAGTATTATACCTTTCAATTGGATACATCCATGTATAGTGTACTGGGCCTGTAAGCAATACGTGTTCGGGCAGATGAACCATAAGATTAACCATAGATGTAAAAAAATGTGGAGAAAAAATCATCTCAAAATTGCAGAGAATCATCATTATCTCAGTTTCCATATCACGCACAACCTCCTTCTTCAGCTCCCTAGCGCATAATTTACAAAACCAATTTGACAGTGCTATCAATGGCTTCAGAACATTATCTGGCAAGAACCCTATGATAACCACTGAAAGAAGACATTGAAGCAATACATGGTAATCATGCGTCTTCAATCCATAAAACTTTGACGGAGGTAGACCTTTGACCTTACTTCTCAAATTTTCTGCATAACCAAGAGGATACTTAACATCCCTGAACCACTCAAACACATCTTCTAGAGCATCATTTTTAACTAAAAAAGGTGCATGAGGAACTTTCACTGTCCCCTCGTCACCCTCTCTTTGCCACTGGTTTTTGCGCACATTCCTCTTCTTTAAAGCAGCGCGAGGTTTTGGACAATCATTGGTCTTCTTATCAATTGCAAAAAATGGTTGCAAAGATGTTGTCACACACATTTTTTCAATGTGCATGACATCTAAGCAATGTCTGATCTTCAATGATGACCAATAAGGCAGCTTCCAAAATATGCTCTCGTGAGTCCAACACTGTCTGTTATTCGGATTGTACGGCACTTTCAAGTCGTCATGTTGGCTAAGAATGGGGTAAACATGTGACCTCACATCCTCGAAAATTTTATCTCCATTCTTCTGAACAGGTCTTCCGCCAAACTCCACCTTCCTGTTAAATGCCTTACTCAATCGCTAAGGGTGGTCTTGGTGGAGCCATTTCCGATGACCTTCATAAACTATCCTCTCACATATATTCTCTGAAGTCAACTCACCTAGAAAAATTAGACATGCCTTGTACCCTTTCACCGTTGAGCCCACAAGTATCCCTAAACCAGGAAAGTCGCTGATAGTCCACATCACCGCTGCCTTCATCAAGAATACCTCATTGTCTACTCGATCAAAAGTATGGACTCCAACGACCCATAAATGTATTAGCTCCTCGATCATTGGCTCTATGAGTACACTAAGGCACTTTCTAGGAGAATTAAGGCCCGGAACCAACACCGATAGCATGTTATATTCCTTTTTCATGCACATTGACGGTGGTAGATTGTACGGCATCACAACAATGGGCCATGTACTATGCAAAGTTCTCATTATTCCAAATGGATTGAAACCATCTGTTGCAACTCCAAGGCACACATTTCTGCAGTTCCGTGCAAAACCTGGAAATATTCTGTCAAAATGTTGAAATGCTTCTCCATCAGCTGGGTGGCTGAGGCTACCAGCCACACATATCTTCTCCCCGAGCCATCGCATATGCTTGGCAGTGTGTGGTGACATAACAGACGCTTCAGCCTTGGTGTCAAAGGGAAGTTACGAATCATTTTTTTGGGAATGTCATATGTATATGGCTTATATCTTTCAGAATTACACACTGGACAAATCATCTCGTTTACAAGCGCCCCCCCCCCCCCCCCCCGAACAACACATAGTTGAACTCACATGCATCAATTCTTTCATAACCAAGTGAAAGATCACTCAAGATTTTTTTAATTCTCGAGTATGAACAGGGGAATGTGTGCCCTTTAGGAAGAATTTTATTAATGTAAATACATAAAAATTCAACACTTGTGTCCGACCATCCTTTTTCATTTTCATTGCATCTAATGTGGCACTCAAAACAATTTCCTTATTGCCTTCATATAATGGGGTATGTGACTCCTTTAATAATCTATCGTACTTTTCATAATCATCATGTACCATGTCATTGATGTTGATGCCCCAGAATTATCTTCCACAAATTGTTGGGGTGCATCTGCATGGTATCCAGGATAATACGGATATGCATCATGTAGAATCTCCAACTGCGGGTTCACTGAAGGACTAGCATCACTAGAAGGTCCGACTCTATCTTGAAGCTACTGTCTTCAAAGACTGAGCATTGCCGGTTCACTTGAAACTTTCCCGTGAAGGTGCCAGACAGTATAATCCAGATTTAAACCACTGTGTGACAAGTGATGATACATGGTATCCATAGTAACCTTGCACAGACCGTTCTTACAACATTTATACGAGCAGAAGTGATAATCGACTCTGTTACTATGTCGTTGGGCAAAATTCATAAACTCGAATATGCCTGTAATGTACCTTGGATCAGCATGAGGATATGTCATCCAGGTTTTGTCTGGGTATCCTTCCATGTTTCCTGTCAACAGAAATAATCAATATGAACAAAGTTACAGCACCACATTTATGATACAACCAAAACATGTCCCCACATTTCTTCTCATTATGCCTCCGAGTAAGGGCTTATCCCCTTCAAGAGAACATGACATTTGTCAATCCTCTTGCACCCATGGGTTTCAGCTCTAGTTTAGAGACATTTCGGCAGCATCTCCCTACAGTTCCCCATGCCAAGTGCACACATGTCTAAACAACCTAATTTGCACTCGAGGAACATTGTAAGGAGACACTGTCGAAACCATATCTCAAAACTGAAACTAAAACCACGTGAATAGTAAAAGGATCAACAAACTTGTGTTCACCTAAAGTGTCAAAAAAATGGGACAATTTGAGAATCAACAACTCATCTCGATCAACTAGATGAGTTGTTGATTCTCAAACGGGAGTTCTAATTTGATAAACACCACAAATATATATAATCCTACACTCGATTTCATGATTAACAATAATAACACCACTAAATGAGACCAATAAGCCTAATCTATACTAATCATCACAAATTTCACTAAATTTAACCAAAATTCATACATTATTGATGAACACATAACATGATTTATCACAATTCAATGATTCAAACACTAAAACTACAACATAAGACCAAATTCAATTCAACTTCAAAAATTTCATATAAACATCAATTTCACTTCTCAATTAACATATATATGGTCATAAAGAGGGTTAAAGAGATAAAAATTAAACTAACCTTACTTAAGAATCAAATGAAAGGCAAGAACAACCTTCTTTCTCAATTTCTTCAAATTTCTCTCAAAATTGGCCAAGAACAGCTCCAGAACATGAATGACCTAAAATGTTTGACTTTAAGAAGGAGAACAGATCCAGTTTTAAAAAAATGAGACGACGAATATTGCGCAATCTTCGTCGTATCAGATCTCTCGAGACGACTAAGTTTCTATTCATTGCTTCAGATACCTAAATTTGGTTATATCATGTTTATGAAGCGACGTAGAAAAATATTAGTCGCCTCAAGGACCGTAAAACGACGTATGATATTTCTGAGGCTACGAATGCATTCTTCATTGCCTTAGTTGGCTTCTTAGGATGAAGAAATTTACCTTCGTCGCTTGATCGTTGTTCTCCAATAGTGATCACGAGCAATGAGATTGCGTAGATAAAGCACACTACGCATTTGAACCATATACCAGGAAACGGAATTGTGATAAATATGAAAAATGCAATGACTCCAAAGAATTGAACGTGCCGAATCGCTCGATCACCTGAGCCACTCTCGTGCACAGTTGGAGTGAACTGACTTGCTCATGAAAACACAAGTGAATGCAAGCAAGAGGGCAAGGCCGAGAAAGTATAAGACTAGAGGAAGTTGAGGGTGAACTTGGACTGATGCAAGAGCTATGTCTATTGTCGATCCCAAGCTAAACACCCCGTACGTACAATGATCTTGGCCCAATCAAAGTTTTGGTGCCGCATTGCTACTTGATCAATCGGGCACTACTACTATTGCTTATAGGTCATGAGGAATCGGAGGACCATCAAAGGGAGGTTAATTAGCAGCTTGAGCTTATGATTCAGCTAGAGAAGTTTTGTACTAGCTGCTGCAAGATCCATTTTGCTTACTCTATTTGGTGCGGAAATGACGGGAAAACTACTTAGAGGGGAAAGCCAAGCTAGTAGTGAGTGAATCTGTGAATGTGAAGAAAGACCTAATCTTTTGCTTCATATAGAGGAAAATGAATCGACAAAACAGTTTACATGAACGCGCGTGGGTCTTGCATTTAGAGACCAATGACCAATATATAGATGCGGTTGCATGGAAATTTCAGCGAGATTTATGTGGTACGTGTTGTATCAAGACTATGGTGGCCGGAGTAAGTCGGGGGCATGGCATGTGTGCACGGACTATAGTACGTTGCCCTGATCCTCTAACATGTTGAGACTTGAGACATGCATGCTCGCCATACATATTCAATCTTTATAAACTATAACCGCCCAAGGCACGAAATATTGCATTCCAAAATCTAAGGACACGATTTCACATTGCATTTCAATGTCACATGCATTCTCAATTGGAGTCATAACTATATACTATATTTCAAATAGACTAGATACGGGATTTTCATTATATTAAAATATTTGAAATAATACCAGATCCGGAGTCGTACGTTGTCGATCGACGACGCTTCATTTGGTTGCAGATAATGTTTGCAATTAAAGAACAACACTACAGACTAGGAAATTAATGACATAGAAGAAGAAGGAAAGACATCTGAACCACAAAGAAAATGGGATAACTGTTTGGGCCTGAAATAAATACTTTATATTGAGGCTGAAAGGCTGAAGTTTTGGCGAGCGGTTCAATTAGGTTGAAGCTTGGCGAGCGGTCAAGTATTATAACAGAGTCCGTTTTCATATCGGTTTAGGACTGTAAGTTAAGATAAGCCGATCTATGCGGCTTAATGTTTATCGAACATTTCCTGTTTCGGTTAGGTTTCCTTCATTAAAGGAATTGTGATAACATTGAAACTATATAAAGAAAAAACCCGTTTGCTGGTAAAGACTAAGAGTTTTATTGAGAATCAAATAGCAGAAGACGTACAAGTGAATTGAGGAACGACTACTCGGCATTATATAAGGAGAGCTAGAGCATTAGAGTAAGGGTCCCCAATCAAATACAAAAAGCTTTGCTATACGCAAACACACATACATCTTGTCAGAGATTTATCTTGCAACCAGACGATCAAAGTGTTTATCACCAATCGAGTGAGAGTATCGCGATCAAAGGAAGCAATGCAACTGGAAGATTGAAGGGCTTGTCACATATCAAGTGAGAGTTCGGATATCCAAGGAAGCAGTGTTCTCGACACATTGTCAAGGAAGTTGCTCTACTTTGCACTCATAAAGGGTAGTGTGAGGTATCGATTTCTATGGCTCTGCTAGAGACACAAAAAATCCCAAAGTCCTAGGTCACTAGGCGACAAGGAGCCATTCAGGCAGGGTTGGTGCTCTCCCCGCCTTAATCGCTTACCAAGAAGTCAGGCACCGCTCTATACATATTCAAATTCCTTCGCAAGACTGTGGCACGCTAGCACACAAAGCACAAACAGAATAAGCCGACACATGCGGTTAAACTATCCGAAGTCAGTACAAGAGACTGTTTACAAGAGACTCTGTACGTGCTCCTCGCCAGAGAGATTTTGGAGTCAAACATTTTGACACACCCGGTAGGACAATCTTTTGTGTCTCTAAGTGACAATAGGGGATCCTTACAGAAGGGAATACCCTCCGTGTCGTAAACATCCCTAACTGGCATACCGTGAACACACTTCTACTCGGTGTCGGTTCATTAAGTAATCAAGTGGTTGACATCATCTTCGCTAAGGAATCCTGCCCAACCATGTCATTCAAATATTTAAGCAAAGCGGAGATTATAGAGCTCACGTTTCAAGAATACCTAGCCAACGCGGCTAGGCGAGATGAACATCAAACTAATTACTACACGGCTCTTGGCGAACGAATTGAACAACAAGCAGATCTCCTCACTACTCAAGGAGAGAAACTAGACTCAGCATTGGCCGAAATCCAAGCGTTAAGAGTAGAACTCCATAGGGATCAAGAGGAGAGAGAGGCAATCGGAGCCCAAGTGGCAAGCCTCACTGAAGGTCAGGACAAATTGTGGGCTGATATCATGCAAACCTTGGGAACAAGTTTGAATGAATACCGCTAATACGCGGTGACACTATCTGAAAGGACAGACAGAGACATAACATCTTTAACGAGATCCGTTTCTGACCTCGCCAGGAGAACTAAACAAGTAGAGTCTTTCCCGCCAGCATGGGAACAGAGGTTAAATAGGTTCATGAATGACTGTGACATACATCTTGCGAAGATGTATGAATCATACGAAACACCATTTCCTCCCATGCAGAAAGACGATCCAGATGCTTGGCAATGGCCAAGATATTACCGACATCAGACCTTCCAGAATTTCTCCGGCGACAATGATTTTAACGCAGCGACTCACTTAGCATACTTTACTCTCCAATTGGGGTAATTCACCGATAATGAGGGACTCAAACTAAGAGTCTTTGGATCATACTTATCAGGATCAACCCTTGTTTAGTATACGGGATTGGAAAAGGGTTCGATCAACTAGTGGAATGACATGGAGGCCTTGTTTATAGATCACTTCGGAACGACAAGACCTGAAACCAGTGTTGGAAAGCTGGCTTCCTTGAGCCAATCGGCGACAGAAAGTCCAGTTACCTTCCTTCACCATTTTCGGTCAGAATATAGTTTATGCAAGACTCCATTGGGTAAAGAAGAGGTAGTAGAGATGGCCAAGAATGGCTTGGATGACACATACCACTAGCTATTCTTAAATAGAAAATACTTTTTCTTGAATGAGCTGATCACGGCTGTAACTAAAGTTCACAGTACCATGCAAGAACGAGACAACAGAAGAAATGCGTCCAAGGGAACATATACTGCTAGGTCTTACGATAGACCAAAGCCAAAAACTTTGGCTTATATAGAAGACATAGAAAACAACCAGGATTCAGACTCTGATGGAAACCAGGTGGGAGCAGTAGATTTATCAACGAACAAGGTTTTGAAACCCCACAAGTTTCAAAAGAGTAAGGGCCCCATTAAGCTTTCTACAGTGGCTTTTACTAAGCCAGAGTTCAAAACATATACATATGATGCTAATATGGCTCATGAGATCCTGGATGAGCTTTACAATATGCGAGCTATCAACATAGACTTCGGACCTCTCCACATAGCAGAGCAGTTAAAAGGTAAAAAATATTACAAATTCCATGGAGCATAGAATCATATCACAAAGAACTGCATCAAAATGAAGGATCAGATCCAGAAGTGGATCAATGAAGGTAGGCTAGACTTGGAAGGAACATCCAAGGCAATAACATTAGTAGACTCTCAACCTTTCCCAGCACCTCAAGTTAATATGATCGATATCGGTTGGTCGTCAGCCGTTAGCCATGCAGGAGGAGCTGAGGGAGAAGATTCATTGGTCCTGCAACGCTATACCTTTCCACAGGATAAAGTGGAAAAGATTCTGGATAGGCTGCAAGAAATGAAGCTTATCGTCTATTGGATAGTTTTTAAACTGAAACATCTAAGGTATGAACGACCAGGTGAACATTTCTGCAAATTCCACAACAAGTTTGGTCATCCAACAATAACGTGTTCAATCTTGAAAGACAGAATTCAAGGTTTGATCAACTGGGAAGTAGTTATAGTTAACCAAGAAGGAGTGGTTAAGTGGCATCCTCAAACACCAGTCCCTTCCCCAGAAACTTCACTTTCTCACAATGCATCTAGGCCTACACAAAGAAGGAAAAGATCAAGGTGAAGGCCTAAACGCAATATTACATTTGTCCGACCTAGGCGAGCTGAGATCACGTATGATGCATCTAGGCGAGAAGAAATTTTTGAGGAGCCACTCCAGGCAGGTATAGCAGTGGTTCCCGATAACTGGGGAACTCCAGACCTGCATCCTGAAGATGTAAGGGGTCTTTATTGCCGATATCATCACAAATGGGGTCACCATTCCACAAACTACTGCATTGACTTAATGTTTAGAATTCAGCAGTGGATTGACGAGGGGAAGATACAGATAGAAGAGCCCTCGCCAAGTTTGGCGACCGAAGAAATATTGATGGTTGGGGTGTTAGAATTGACTAGGAGCAACCCAAATAAGAGAAAGCAGACCATCACTACCGGAAAAAACACTATATCCGACGAAATATGGAAAACTATAACCGACGAGATAAAATTTCTCGTCGGTTATAGTCAGCTGGCTAAAGTCGGTCGGTAATACTATAACCGACGAGAGTTTTACCCATTCTCGTCGGTTATAGTACTATAACCGACGAGGGTACTATAACCGACGAGATTTCTAAAATAAATTTAAAAAAAAATTATTTTTCCACTATAACCGACGAGATTTTTATCTCGTCGGTTATAGTTTTCCATATTTCGTCGGATATAGTGTTTTTTCCGGTAGTGCATCAATACCCATACTACTAGCGAGAGTCCACCAAAGAAACAGCCAACAAGATTAGCTAAAGGAAAAGAGAAGGTAGACCCAAAAGCAGAATCACCAGTGGCTCTTTGTGCTCATTGTACGTTCAAATATGGTCTGAAGATTTCCTATGAAGAATTGGCTGAAGCAACCAAGGTTTTCCCAGAATTATTTGCAAATCCAGAACGTCATCAGCCGCATAGCCCACAAATGGGCTAGACAAAGGGATTCCCAAGCACCTAAGCGAGCGCGAGCAACAGAGAAGATCAGTGAAGCAAAGAAGTCCAAATCAAAGATAGTTGTCACGCTCGCCAAGCCATTTGTTCCACCAGCTTCAAGGAACATTACTCAGGAAAACGTATTGTACGTAAAAGAGAAGGCGAAAACCATCGAGGTAACTCTAAACAAAAGACGGAACCTTCAACGACAATTTGGAGAAGCTAAGAGGTCATTGGAAGCTTATGAGATAGGCATTCTCAAAGAAGAAGAATTGGTCTACTCCCCAGAAAAGCTGCAAAGACGTTTGAATGCACTTGCAGTAAACCCTTTGGTGGTTTTTGGGAAGAAATCTCGCGAGCCTAAAGTGCGAGCACAGTGACCAAGTGTCTTTAACCGTAACCCAGACCTATGGTCTGGAGACAAGACACCATAACCTATACCTAAGGTTCATCACGACGTCCGAGAGCGTAAGACAGCAAAGCAGCATCTTAAGTTCGATGATGAGGTGATGTAAGCAGTGGGGTTGAATAGTCCACATAGACAAAAAGAACATGAAAAGGGACAAGTCACCGTGAGCGAGACTAAAGGCCTGCAGTGGAGACCAAAGCCTTTGATTGAAGAAGAGAAGAAAAATGCCAGTCTTTACAAAGCTTTTCCCCCACTCCAGAAACAAAGTTCTAGAGTATTTATGCCAACAACCATCGAACCTACACTTGAGGTTCAGATGCAGCAGGTCACTTCCCTAGAAGTCACCGCAACCATGGACGTCCAAGAAGGGAAGTCTAAAGATGACGTCAAAAAAGGTGACAAGGAGTTATTGGACTATGGCGAAGACGAAGTCGATGATATATAAGTAGAAGAATATGCGGATGAGGTAGACAATAATATAAATATGGTGTTTATCTTATCCTCCAAGTATGCTATATCTTCGCAGAAGACAACAGTGGTTGAACCAGTCTTGAGAAGAGATGTCAATAACGTGGCGATGCCAGAAGATGAAGTAACACATTTGGAACTGCAAGCACTCGCCAAACAATCAGAAACTGATTCACCATCAACCAAGGGATAAATGATGTTCGCGAAGCCCACCATAAACATGGTCATGCACATGCGGCCACTATACGTGACGGGGATGATCCATGGAATTCAAATTAACAAGCTTTTAGTGGATTCTGGGGCAGCAGTAAACATCATCACCGTCAAAGCAATGGCATTACTAGGCGTTATTGAGTGTGGGTTTCACATTTGCTCACCTTCGCTCGCTCGCTTACTCTTGCTTGCTTGACCCATATGATGTGCACGTGAGGTGCATGAGTCGTGTGCTAGAAGTTTTGCTAGTTTCTTAGCGTACGTAAGAAGCTTTGGTGGTCTTTTGCGAGGAAAAGAGTTCTTGGTGAGTAAGTTAGGTTGTTGAGAGAGAGAGAGTTGTATAAATACAGAGTATTGAGAGTTTATGACGTGTGGAACAATAGAGTGGTTCTCTCTAGGTAGTTTTAGGGCTTTGTTTTTAACCCTACTCTCTCTTTTTGTAACCTCCATTGATAGTGAAGAATCTCCTACTGCTCCTTGGACGTAGGTTATTGCCGAACCACATATATCTTGTGTTCTTGTTTGTGCCTTCTCATTGTCTATGTGTTGCTTGGGTTGTTGAGATCTATTCTGGATCTCTAGCTATCGTATTCATCTATCTACTTGTTCGTGGGTCTTTTGGTGTGGTTTCGCGCACAACAAGTGGTATCAGATCTTCGGCTTAGATCCGGTTGAGATAGATGGCTGATAATAGAGATGATGATGTCAACCCATTTAGTGGAACTGAGAACTCGAAGGTTACGAGGACAACAGTTCAGAATGCAAGGTTCGAGGTGGAGAAATTTGATGGTACAAACAACTTTAGAATGTGGCAATGTGAGGTAAGAGATATGTTGACATAGCAAGAGTTGGATATTGCTTTGGAAGATAAACCCAAGTTGATGTGAAGACAACCTTCTTACATGAAGACTTAGAGGAGGAGATTTATATGTCTCAGCCTAATGGTTTCAAGGAAGATGGAATAAAGAACTTGGTGTGCAAGTTGAATAAATCTCTCTATGGCTTGAAGCAATCACCGCGACAATGGTACCTCAGATTTGATGAGTTTATAAAGAGGCAGAAGTAAACTCGCAGTAGGTATGATCATTATGTGTATTTCAAGAAGTTGTGTGATGGTTCATTCGTCTACTTGTCAATTTATGTAGATGATATGCTCATTGTTTCAAAGAATGTGATGGAGATTGAAATGTTGAAAGAGCAAATGAAGAAGGAGTTTAAAATGAAGGATCTTAGTGAGGCCAAGAAGATCCTTGGGATGGAGATTACTCGCAACAGAGAAGATGGTAGGGTATGGCTAACTCAGAAATAATATATTGAGAAGCTACTGCAGAAGTTTGGTGTTATAGTTCAACCAAGCTTGTGAGTACTCCATTGGCGAGTCATTTCAAACTTAGTGCTCTTTTGTGTCTTAAATATGATGAAGAGAAGCAGGAGATGAAAAATATTCTATATGCTAATTTGTTTGGCGGATTGATGTATGATATTGTATGTTCTAGACCAAATATTGCTCATGATGTTGGTGTTGTTAATCGTTATATGCACAATCCAGGAAAGGAGCATTGGAATACAGCTAAGTGGATACTTAGATATCTCAATGGGACTAGAGATGTTGGTTTGTGCTTTGAGAAGTGTTATGCAGATTGTAATCTTCTTGTTGGTTACACTGATATTGATTATGCTAGTGATTTGGATAGGAGGAGGTCTACTACTGATTATCTGTTTACCATGGCAAATGGACCAATCAGTTGGAGGTCTATTTTGCAAAATATAGTGGCCTTGTCTACCACAGAGGCAGAGTACATGGCGCTCGCTGAAGGTATTAAGGAAGCTTTGTGGTTATCTGGTCTCATCAATGAATTGGGCATATATCAGAAGAAGGTAGAGGTCCATTGTGATAGCTAAAGTGTCATTCACTTGGCAAAGTACCAGATGTATCACTCAAGGACCAAGCACATAGATGTGAGATTCCATTATGTGCGTGATATTGTTGAACAGAAGAAGATTGTGTTGAAGAAAGTTGGTACTGAAGACAATCTGACTGATATGTTAACAAAGGTTGTTAGTGCTGCCAAGTTTGAGCATTGCTTAGACTTGGTACACATTCTTCATGCTTAAAGAGTTGTTTGAGCAGTGGGAAGTTGGGATGGAAATTCATGTGAACCCCAAGGTGAAGATTATTGAGTGTGGATTTCACATTTGCTCACCTTCACTTTCTCGCGTTCACTCGCTTGCTTACTCTTGCTCGCTTAACCCATGTGATGTGCATATTAGGTGCATGAGTCGTGTGCTAGAAGTTTGGCTGGTTTCTTAGCGTACGTAAGAAGCTTTGGTGGTCTTTGGCGAGGAGCAGAGTTCTTGGCGAGTAAGTTAGGTTGTTGAGAGAGAGAGAGAGAGAGAGAGAGAGAGAGAGAGAGAGAGAGAGAGAGAGAGAGAGAGAGAGAGAGAGTTGTATAAATACAGAGTATTGAGAGTTTATGATATGTGGAACAATAGAGTGGTTCTCTCTGGGTAGCTTTAGTGCTTTGTTTGTAACCCTACTCTCTCTTTTTGTAACCTCCATTGATAGTGAAGAATCTCCCGCTGCTCCGTGGACGTAGGCTATTGCCGAACCACGTATATCTTGTGTTCTTGTTCGTGTCTTCTCATTGTCTATGTGTTTCTTGGGTTGTTGAGATCTATTCTGGATCTCTAGCTATCGTGTTCATCTATCTACTTGTTCGTGGGTCATTTGGTGCGGTTTTGCGCATAACAGGCGTTCCCAAGTCTATTATCCAAGAGACAACCCTCAATGTCAGAAGTTTTCAGGGTACCATGTCTAAGACTTTGGGGATCGTCTTTCTACAGGTGCACATTGGACCAGCCACCAGGACCTATACATTCTTCGTAGCGGAGTGCACAGCTCCATACAGTGCAATTCCTTGACGTGATTGGATCCACAGGAGCTACTGTGTGCCTTCATTTCTTCTCCAACAAATGTTACTTTGGGACATGGAGTCTAGCGAGGCAGAAATAGTTGATGCAGACCCTCATCCATATTCCGTGTCTGCTAATTCTTTAGAAGCCAATTACTACAATAGTGACATCATGCCACTGGAAGTATGTGGCGTCGATAACAAAGGCCGCCCAATTGGTGTAACGACCTCTAAACTAGCTCAATGGGGATATGAGCAGACCCTATACTATTAAGCTAGCATCCAAACCATCTCAATGATAGGGCCTCTATCAAGTATAGAGGCCGAGGCTTTTTTCTCTCTGCACGAACAATTCCACAATTTTTTAATGAAGAGTCAAGCCTACGAAAGGGTTCCAATGATTGTTGCATTGGAATATGTGGATGAAGATGTACTGAATGAATCAGATGGGGAGGAAGAGATCAGATTAGCACCAGTAGTCTTAGACGATATACCTCCTAAAGTCAAAGATCTCATTGAAATGGTTAATCTTGAGAGTTCAGAAGAGCCAATATCTGTGGCTATTAGTACCTTCCTAGAGCCTGAAGAACAACTGAGGCTTATTGAATTGCTACAGGAATACATTGATTGTTTGCAGAAAAGTATGACGACATGCCAGGACTGTTACCAAAATTAGTTGTTTACAACTTACCTATCATGGAAGGAAAGAAGCTGGTAAAACAAGAGATGCTTCGAATGAATACCGAAACAGCAATCCTGGTGAAGGAAGAAGTTGAAAAAATGCTCAAGTCAGGGATCATACGAGTAGTCAAATACAATGAGTGGCTATCCAACGTAGTCTCAGTCAGGAAGAAGAATGGCAAGATGTGAGTGTGTGTTGACTACAGAGACTTGAATAATACAACCCTAAAGGTTGCATACCCAATTCCAATAGCCGATTTGTTGGTAGATTCAGTGGCTCGTCATGAAATGTTATCATTCATAGATGGGACAACTGACTATCATCAAATACCAGCGGCAGAAGCAGACAGACATAAGACCGCATTTCGGTGCCCAAGTTTTGCAGGAGTACTTGAATACGTGGGCATGCCGTTTGGACTCAAGAATGCAGGGGCAACCTACCAGCGAGCAATGAACTTAATTTTCCATGACCTCATTGGCAAGTCCATGGAGGTATATATCGATGATGTGGTAGTTAAAATGAAATGTAGAGTTAACCACATCGAAGACTTGAGGCAAGTGTTTATCCGGATAAGGCAGCATCAGTTGAAGATGAATTCATCCAAGTGTGTATTTGGAGTACAAGCAGGAGATTTTCTGGAATTCCTGGTTCATCAACGTGGGATTGAGATACCAGATGACAAGAATGAAGCAGTTCTCAATGCAATCCCGCCAAAGAGTAAGAAGGAACTATAGCGCCTATTAGGCAAAATCAATTTCTTACGATGGTTTATTGCTAATGCTGCTGGAAAAATACAATCATTCTCGACTTTGCTCAAGCTTTAAAATAAAAAAGACTTTGTATGGGAGCCTATTCATCAAGAGGCTTTTGAAACTATGAAAGTATATTTAGCGAACCCGCCAGTTTTGGTACCACCAAGACCAGGGGTTCCTTTCAAACTGTATATATCAGCTACCGATCATTCTATTGGGAGTCTATTAGCTCAGGACGACATAGCAGGAGTTGAACATGCTATTTTCTATCTCAGTCTTACCTTAACAGATTGTGAAACAAGATACTCGCCAATGGAAAAATTGTGCCTAGCCTTATATTTTTCAGGATACGAGTTAAGGCATTACATGTTATTCTTCACCACATGCGTAATAGCACAAACCGATTTGGTGAAGTAAATTCTTTTGAGACCCATATTAAGGGGAAGGATTGGGAAGTGGATTTTGGTACTGTCAGAGTTCTCTTTGCAGTACGTTCCCCAAAAAGCAGTAAAAGGTAAGGCCGTAGCTAACTCTCTGGCTCATCATCCAATGGAGGATGCTCGCGAGGGGCCAGAGTTGGACTTAATTCGTATTGATCTAGCACCTTGGTGTTTATATTTTGATGGGTCAAGCATGAGCACTATAGCCGGGGCAGGAATGGCATTAGTCTCCCCACACAGCCAAACTTTTTCTTTTTCTTTCAGGTTGGATTTCCGGTGTACAAATAACTAAGCGGAATACGAGGCACTTATCATAGGTTTGGAACTCTTACTAGATATGAAGATCACAGATGTGCACGTCTACAGGGATTCCCTATTAGTAATCCGACAACTTGAAACCAAGTATAAGGCTAGACCAGTGTTAGAACCATACGCCAAATGAGCCTGTGAATTACTCAAGTTGTTCACTGAAGTAGAGTTGAGCCATATCTCTCACGGGGAGAAATATGCGACAAACGAGTTGTCACAGCTAGCGACGGGGGTGAGCTTGCAAGATGGAGTACGCGAACGTATATTGAAGGTTGAACGAAGGACCCTACCATCTTTCATCGCTCGCCAAGAAGAAAACAATGAATGGTACGTTGCCACACTCGATCACATTGATGTGGATTGGAGACAACCTATTATTTCCTATCTCCAGAATCCTAATGACCCGGAAAACAAGTGGCTTCGTTTCTTAGCTTCTAATTATATACTCAAGGATAATGAGTTATATAGAAGAAGAGAGGAAGGCATATTCTTGAGATGTGTCTTCAGACGTGACGCTAAGCGATTGTTGAGGGAAGTTCATCTAGGGGCACACCAGGCCGGTCAAAAGATGAGATGGTTGATACGACGACATGGTTATTATTGGCTAGGTATGCTCAAAGATTACATCATGTTCGCTAAAGGTTGTGAAGACTGTCAAAAACATTGACCAATTAGCCACATGCCCAGAATACCATTACAGCCTATAATCAAGCCTTGGCTAGCTCGAGGATGGGCTTTGGACTTAATTGGGATGATTCATCCTCATTCATCAGACTGGCACAAGTACATCATAGTGGCTACTTATTTCTTCATCAAATGGGTTGAAGGTCGACCTCTCCGGGTATCATCAACATAGGTCATTCTCCAGTTCTTATTTGAAGATATCATTTGCAGGTTTGGTATTCCTGAGAGTTTTGTATCAGACAGAGGGGCAGCGTTCATGTCTGGAGAAGTCGATGAGCTCATGAAGGATTTTAGGATACATTTTCTTCATTCTTCTCCATATTATGCTTAATCCAACGGTCAAGCTGAAGCAAGCAACAAGATCATTATACACATCCTTAAAAGAATGCTTGCGAGTAATGCCAGATTATGGCATGAGGAGCTTTTCAACACATTATGGGTTCATTGAACAAGCAAATGGACACCCACAGGCACCACTCCTTATGCGTTAATGTTGGCCACGACGTGGTCCTATCTTTGGAGATTAACGTACAATCTTTAAGAGTAATGGAACAAAACAATCTAATAGGTGAAGATTATGTACAAGCAATGTGACAGGAGCACGAAGACTTGGATGAGAAGAGATTACAAGCTTATGACAGTCTCTGTGCTGAAAAATGGAAAGTGGCTCGTGGTTACAACAAATGTACTAGGGGCATGAGTTTCGCAGAAGGAGAATTGGTTTGGCGAGAAGACTGAAGGCCGCGGAAAGTGGTCAGAAAAGTGGGAAGGGCCATACATTATCGATCAACTCTTACGTAAAGGAGATGTTCGCTTACGAGATCGAGATGGAATAATTCACGCTAACCCTATCAACGAACGTTTCCTTAAGAAGTATATACAGCCAGTTTGGGAGTATAAAGACCCGCTAACAATAGCTTAATTCAGTTCATTCACGCTCCTTGGCGACGTTCGCCTGATTGAACTGAAGGAGCAACACATAGGGATTTAGACGTAGTTAGCCTATACATGTGGCTAAATTTTTCTTTCAGCCTATACTCGTGGCTAAATTTTTATTTTATTTTTAATTAAAGAGTTCATGCTCACCAATCATTGTGGCCAAGTTATTGTACAAACTATATCTGAGTTTATCAATAATAAAGACGTTTTTTGCACAAAGGAACTCTTTACTTTGAATATAAATAGATTACGTCAAAAAACAATATTACAAAGGCTTTGCGACCTTAAGCTCTGATGCCATATGAAGACATGCTATGTTTAGCAACAGAACAGAAAGATAAATACAGGTTGTCTTTCCAAATCCTCAAACAGTTGATAGCCGATCTCTGGGTACACATATCAAATATGCATACATTAAAAAGATGGACCTCAAGAGACAAAAGAAAAAGGATTTGAAATGCCAAGGAAGCTAGTTCAGCAGCCTGAAAGACCACTTGAAACAAGATTGGCGTTTATTGCATTTCCCCGGGTTGAACTCCCTGTTCTTCCTCTCCAGAACGGCCGTGTTCTTGAAGCCTGTAGCCTCAATGCACATGGAAACTGAGCGGTTGCTGGCGAGGAAGATGAGGTGATGTTTCCCTCGGGATTGTGGCTTCGTCACCCTGTAGATACTTAGAGTGATTCAGCCAAGGCAACACCTGGACATAGATATCACTATCTAAAGTCTTTAATATAGGAGGTTTTTTTATCTGGAGAATTTTCCAGATAAGAAAACCAGAGCAAACATGAAGAAAAGGAGTTCATCTCGCGAAGAAGTTTAGAAGGTGTGATCAAAAGCAGTACATAAGGACGCCTTTTATAGAAAGAAGCTACACTGAACTTTAGCAGTAAGGCTTTGCGAGATTAAATGTACCCGTTAATAGAAGACACGCATCTACCAAAGATTGCACCATGGAGCGGTTTATCTACCTCGAGATGAAGGCGTGGTAAGTGAAAGATTTTTTGGGCAGGTAAAGCGTATTTTTGAAGATTTGATGGGACGATGCATTACGGATTCCAAGTTTTAAAATAAAGACCATTTAAGTCAAATAACGATGGTAGGCGAGCGGTTAGATTCTATAGAAGGCCTAATATTGCTAGGGTAATCCATAACGGGCCTATGTCTAAGGCCCAATAGGATATTCAGGGCTCAATTGAAGCACAAAAATACCAAAATATGAACGATCGAAGAAAATACTTAAGTTGGTAGAAATATTTTGGAGTATCACAATACAGAGAAAAAGCCTAATCAGAGGGCTTTTTCCCTCAAAGACATTTTTGAAAGTTTGAGGTCTCGCCAGGATTGGGTATACAAGTGTCGAGCGCTCGCAGCTTCTTCTTTTGCATCATGCAACAGTTGAGCTTGGTTCCCTTCTTCATACAGAAGCTGGCGAACAGAAGCCTGATTGGAGTGAGTGTTTATACGCAGGCGGTCCACCTCAGCTTGGAGGGCTGCCAACTCAGCCTCCTTGGCTTCCAGAATTTCTTGTTGTGACAAGGTGTTTTTCACAAGTGCTTGGATTCGTTTATTTTCCTCCTATGTCTGGCGAGCCAATGTTTCAACCACCTCATTTTTGCAATCGACTTCGAGTTTCAAACGATGATGGGCTTCGTTTTGGTTTTGAAGCTCGTGAAGCCTTTCCTCAAAGTCAGATATGATATGGATGAATTCAGCAGGGGCAGTGGCATTTAGATTTCTGACCTGTTCTTGAATTTGTTTGATGTCTTGGAGGGAGTCCAGGCTGGCGGAGAGGAACTTTTGAAGGGCAATGGTAACGGCCAGAAGGGAACTCATAGCATTTAACCTAGTCGAAAGCTCTTACAAAACCAAATTTTCATCTTGAAAGGTAGGTGCTTGAGTGGAAGGTCCCGTTGATGAAGACAGAGTAGCACTTTCTCCATAGAAAATATTTGGTTCTTCATCATTTAGTGAACTCGAAGGCCGGTCCACCGCGGCCATTGATGTGAGCTCAGGGGACTGAGGAAGAAGATTGGGCATTTGAAGCTGATCTTGGAGGGCTGGAGAGGTTGTCTTCTCCTCTAAATTAGCATGTTGTTCAAGAAGGATTGTGTCGCTATTTAGAGAAATAGGTGTAGTCTAGAAGGAAACGCAAGGTGTCAAGGCTCAATCAAAAGAAGTTAATAAAAAGACAGAGTAATTAAAGTAAAGTGATACCTGAGAAAGGGGCAAGTCATGGCCAATAGTTGTGGTTCTTCAACCGACTGGACTTGGAGCTTTAGCAAAGGCGGAGCTTGATCCTCTGGCTCGAGAGTGACTTCAACTAGCTGTTGTGGTTCCTCAATTATAGCTTGGAGCTCTGGCGAGGGTGGAATCTGAACATCTTCTTTCGGAATGACTTGATCATTTTGGGAGCTGTTGTCCTCGCCAGAGGAGAGAGGAAGGTAACAGGATTGGAATTCAATCTGTAGGCGCCGAAAAAGAGTTAGTTGATCAACTGCCTTTTTCTTCTCAGCTTCCTCAATCTCCCCTAACATTATTCTAGCTAGGAATCTCGTAATGAAATCTTTGTAGCACTCTTTCCCGTTGTTTATGATTTCTAGCCCTGTTTCATTGTTCTCATCTCCAAGCATTTTGCTGGAATCATCGAACTTCAGGATATAGGCTTTACGGCACCCTTCAAAAAGCATTTCCCCCAGCGAGTCAACAATGTTATAGGCATCAGCTTCAGCCTTGAGGACAAAGAAGTGATCGTTCCAGCTCACCAGATACACCTAAGGTTTAGTGCTCTTGCAGACGTTATCCCAGATCTGATCAAATAATGCAAGACCTCTTAGGTGTGCAAATTTCTCTGGGTTGAAGTACCCGATGAAAGAGTCATCAGAAGAAACCTTTAGGGGCCTGATGTTTGCCTTCAGAATAACATTAAGATCAAAATGATGATCAGGGTAGGAGCTGGCGATGGCCTCATCCTTGCAGAGCTTCTGCTATTCCGAAGAACCTTGGACAAGGAGGTCATCAAATTCAGATACCGTGGGCATGGCATTTGGATGTGAAAGTAACCAATGTGCAATGGTGAAGACCAGTGCTGAACACGTGCTTGCCCCGAATGCTTTTTCACCTCGTTGATCGAAGGAGGCAAAGAAGACATTGGCTTGAATCCTATCATGTTTGTCTCTGCTCATGATATCTGTTGGTTCCCAGCTACCACTTGGGGAAGCTTCCAAAACCAAAGGAGACTTGAAGACATATTGGCGAGCGGCTTTGGAGCTTCGGCTCATAGATGTTTCTCCAGAAGAAGAGTCAGTCCTCCTGTGTTTTTGAAACTGATAAAGAATGGTCGATTCAGTTATATTCAGTAAGACAGCAAGAATGTTGAACAATAGTGAAGGATTTTGATACTTTCTGACTGCCCAAAAGTGTTGGATCTTTTCTTCTTTAGGGTTTGCGAGGCAATGTCCATGTCTGTTTCTAGGGCATGCTGTTGATTAAAAGAAAGAGGAAATTGATCAAACATGATTAAGAAATTGCTAACACATGTGGCAAAGTTAACAAACGCTATGAATAAAACAAGTATACTTGTGGCCAGGGGGTGTTGGCAGTGTTTTTGTACAGTTTACCAATTGTCGCCAAATCTTCTTCATTTGTGAATCTTTTGTCAAAATCATAGAAGATAGTGGCGAAGAGAGCAACCGGTCCTACTCATCGTATGTTTTCCCAAAGTTGGGAACGCCATACCAAGTAGATCTCGGTGACCGATTGAGAAATGGCAAGTGGATTCGACAAATCAAGAATTATCATGGTCGGGAAGCCAAAGTGCACATCATGTAGATCATGCGTTGAAGGATGGCCTGACCCTCGCCAAAGGTTGTATCTGTTCAAAGAACAGGCGAGGGGCATGGGGGCATCTTGGGTTAGCCCAAGCTGTCTTGAAAAGTGATTCGGAGCATATAGCTCATACCCAGGGCTCGAAGAATCAGGGACTAGCAGGTCCTTGCAGGTGTGACTTTAAAGGAAGAGGTTCCTCACAGAGTCATCTTGCTCTGGCGAGGGCATGAATCCACTTGCAAGGCTGCAGAGATGGCGACGATTCAAAATTACTTCAATTGCTGTGATTGGAAAGTCTTTATGCGAGCAGAGGTAGTTGAAGCAGACTAGATAAGACCATGCTCTGGTCCTAGAAGACACAGTCGGCAAGGTTTGGCCCAGAAGTTTGTCCTCTTCGAAGGAAGGGATAGCAGAAGGGCGGAAAAATGGGAAGTACATCCGCAGCCAGAACTCTACCATCCAGAGTGGTCCTGGTTGATTAAGGTCGAGCTTTGAGAGAACAACTCGTCACAAGCTGTAATAGATGTAAGCGAGGATGGATTCAGCCAACCCCAGTTGTTCACGATTGAAAAGGCATTCGACAAGGTTGGTTCAGCATTTGTTAACCATGGCGGAGGTAGGACAGAAGATGTATTTGGAGAGCCAATACTCCAAAAAGGCTATGCCTCCTCGATCTTTAAAGGCTTGAATTGTTGTCCCATGTATGTGATTGTGAAGCCAGATGTTGTTGGACACAGGAACTCCAAATAAGGCATAGAGGTCCAGGATTGTGATGCTTACATCGCCACAGGGGAGACGGAAGCAGTTTGCGAAGCAATCCCAAAAGTGCATGGCAGTGGCGAACGGAGCTCGAATTCCACCAGCAGGGGGGAAAAGCATAAATCAATGAGTTGGGTGATACCGGTTGTTTCCCATCGATCAATGTCTTTTCCGCGACAGAGTCCGTACCAAGCGAGGTCTTCTGCGTTTGGGTGCGGTCATTTATCAATTAGACAAAAAGTGTCTTTGTTGGTCCACTCTTTGGGTTCTGCCTTTGAATTTTTTTGGAAGATTAAGGCTGAATTGCAAAGGGGGTGGCGGAGAAGAGGAAAAAGTGCTGGATTTATTGAAGATTCCAGGAAAGGACCAAGCATGCCAGTGCCTTTGTTTGAGTTGACATTCAAATGAATAATGACCTCTGGATTTTGTCGTCTGGCAACGACTTTGAGGTTTCTGGTAAAGTTCTGGACGTCTTGTTCTGAGTAAGAGATGGACATGTCTTTGCGTGGAGGCATGATCAGAAGAAAAAAAATGGACGTCGGCGAGGTTGAAAAGTTTAGCTTTTTGTTAAGGAGGCTGAAAGATTGAAAGCAAGGCAAGCGAAAGGGTTTTTTTGGGAAGTGAAATTTGATTGATATGAACATGTACTTTTATATTACATCATTCGGAGTGACGCAACTTTTTAAAGGAGTTGTGTAACGTGGCGCTTGCATGTGATGTTACTGTTTGAAGTAACAGCACATCATTCGGTAATATTCAAGTCTTTTCGCTTGCATAAGTAATTTAAGCTTAAGACTTGAGGGGTAATATTTGGACCTGAAATAAATATTTCATATTGGGCCTGGAAAGCTGAAGTCTTGGCGAGTTGCTCAAGTGAGCCGAAGTCTTGGCGAGCGGCCAAGTATTATAACAGAGTCCGTTTTCATATCGGTTTAGGATTGTAAGTTAAGATAAGCTAATCTATGCAGCTTAATGTTTATCGAACATTTCCTACTTCGGTTAGGTTTCCTTCATGAAAAGAATTGTGATAGCATTGAAACTATATAAAGAAAAGACCTGTGTGCTGGTAAAGACTCAAAGTTTTATTGAGAATCAAAGAGAAGAAGACATACAAGTGAATTGAGGAATGACTACTGGGCATTATATAAGGAGAGCTAGAGCATTAGAGTAAGGGTCCCCGATCAAATACAAAAAGCTTTGCTATATGCAAACGCACATACATCTCGTCAGAGATTTATCTTGCAACCAAACAATCAAAGTGCTTGTCACCAATCGAGTGAGAGTATCGCGATCAAAGGAAGCAACGCAATTGGAAGATTGAAGGGCTTGTCACATATCGAGTGAGAGTTCGGATATCCAAGGAAGCAGTGTTCTCGACACATCGTCAAGGAAGTTGCTCTACTTTGCACTCGTAAAGGGCAGTGTGAAGTATCAATTTCTGTGGCTCTGCTAGACACAAAAAACTCCAAAGTCTTAGGTCACTAGGCGAGAATGACCCATTCAGGCAGGGTTGGTGCTCTCCCCGCCTTAATCGCTTATCAAGAAGTCAAGCACCGCGCTATACATATTCACATTCTGTCGCGAGACGGTGGCACGCCAGCACACGAAGCACAAACAGGATAAGCCGACACTTGCGGTTAAACTATCCGAAGTCAATAAAAGAGACAATTTGCAAAAAACTCTCTACACGCTCCACGCCAGAGAGATTTTGGAGTCAAACAATGACAATGACTATGAACAAGCTAGAGGTAGTGAGGCCGAAAAAGTACTCTAGCACCCGAGCGAGCTACTACTGGGAAGTGTGAGGCGATGAAACTGCTCAAAAAGAAACCAAGTGATGACAAATGTGATGGTCAGAGCGAGGAAGTAAAAGGGTACGCAGAGGAAGCTTCAAGTGAATGGATTGGAGAGTCATGTCGATGGCGGAGCTGCCATAATCTTTGCCCAGTCTACGTTGCTGCCGTCTCGAGCTCGCTGGTCTTTGGGGAGCAGCAAGATAATCGGATGGGCCAAATATGTGGAGCAATTTTGTTAACATGCCAGAAAGGTTCATTTCAGCTTCTTTTTTTCCCCTTTCTGAAAAGGGGATATAGAGAAAAATCGTTAGTGCTAAACCTGCTTTGTAATGTCGTCTTTTTATAGCCGTATATATGCCGGATCGGAGATTCTTCCAAATTAAGTTAATATTATAATTACAATTTGTATACTAATTCCATTCATCCACGAGTTATAAAATAAAAGGGAAATGAATTGGGAAGAATGCCGGAAAATGCATTTGGACTTTCCCTTTCCGAGTTCTGAGTTCTTTGTTGTCTCAATTATTTCTTCTTTTGGAATATATAAAAGAGGGCGATGTGTTGAAGTCTTGGATGATTGCGTCACCATGGCTGCCTAGCACCACTCACGATTCTAAAAACCCATTTCGGAATGTGGATTACTGTACAGAAACTCTAATGGCCACACCATAAAGTGCCGTCATCCAGTCGTTACTCTTCAACGGTATGAATAGCCAATATTTGAAGTTTTAGGTTAGGGCTAGTTTTCTTATGTGCTCAAAGCTTTCCACATTTTCCAACAAACAGAGAATGCAATGATCAAAGATCATAGACATTATGTTGATTACTCGACATGAACATGAATAAAATTTTCATGATGATGTATTTTAGAAATTTTTTGTTTTTAGAGTCGTCGGTATATCTTTTATATACCAACGATATATATATATGTCGTTTTCATTAATTCACCGAATTAATATGCTTGTTAGTTGTCTCAATTAAAAGAAAATTATGTTTTATAGTATGATATTTCCGCTTTTAAAACATACAGTTGATATTTTTTCTCTTCAAAATTCGATATATATATATAGCCTTTGCATAAAACACGACCAATGAACATTACAATACTTATGTGACATGATACAACTCATACAAGAAATAAAAAATTACTGCAAGTCGCGCTACAAAAAATAAACAATTACTTAATTTTATGTTGATGGTATTATAACATTGCTAGTATTAATTTTTCTTCATGTGAACATTAAGTTTTGAGTGACACTTTTAAAATTCGTCTTAAGTTTGATAATCTCGTGTCTCGCGTGGTTAATTATCGTTAATTAAATCTGTATTCAACAGATGATATTAAATATATATCATCCCTCTTCAAAGTTGAAGAGGTCCCATCCATAACATCGTCTGTGTACGTCACATCTCATCGATGAAGCTATAGAACTTTTCCTTCTGTTTCTTTTTTGTTCTGGGTTTTGAGTTCGGTACTGATCTCCTCTACTTCTCTTCTAATTTCTGAGAACACGCAATAGAGTCTGTCATGTAACGATATTATCCCAACTTAACCACTTTTAAGGTATTAGATTTTATCCACAAAAAATTTCAGTATAATTAGGAATAATCCACATTCATTTAAGTTATATTTTATCTTGTTCTATTTCGACGTGGGATCTCTAATCCAACACGATTCAATTAGAATTTATGTGCGTTTAAAGATAATAATCGAACACCGGCATTCTTGTAGATGTATATTGATATACAGCTTAACTTCATTTAGAGTAAAGAATTTGAGACGTTTTGGTTTTCTCTGGGAAATCTTCAAATTGTTCAACATGTTGAAGACGATGGATGCCTTACTAAAAATGGGGCTACACACAAGTTTTTTTAATTGAACAATACTAAACAATATAAACCGTTTTTATCATTCTTGTAATTGTCCGTCTAGTTTCCCCCTTTCCTGCTTTTCGTTTTGATTGTTATTGGAATCTTATATCAAATAAGGATGTTTTGTAAAGATCGGATCTGGAATATAGTCACAAACTGTAAACTGATATAATAGTGTGTATATATGGATTGTACAATTGGATTGACCAAAAAGATCCTCTGTAGACTTGTATGGATCCTCAAATATCTTTCAGTTTGCTGTGCAATTTAGATAGATATTTGAGGATCCATACAAGTCTACAGAGGATCTTTTTGGTCAATCCAACTGTACAATCCATATATACACAGTATTATATCAGTTTACAGTTTGTGACTATATTCCAGATCCGATCTTTACAAAACATCCTTATTTGATATAAGATTCCAATAACAATCAAAACGAAAAGCAGGAAAGGGGGAAACTAGACGGACAATTACAAGAATGATAAAAACGGTTATATATAGCAGTACAAGTGTAAAAAAAAAGTCGAGCTCATATGAGTCTAGCACTCACTCTAGTGAGGTAGTCTGTTTTCTTTAAATTCTGTTACTTCGTTAGAGCATATGCACGGGGGAATGCTCGAGCAGAAATTCCCGAACTCGTCAACGAGCGGTCGCCGACGACAGCACGCACCGCTGCACACCTTGCTCGTGTTGCTCGCCGGTCGGACCCGCCTCCCCTCCTCTCATCCACTCTGTGGCCCCAACTCTGCTCGTGCTCTCGCTCGAGCAATTCCTGCTCGTGTCGAGCAGTCGCCGACGACTTTGACGGGCCGGGACTGCTCGTGCTAAAAACGGTACCGGTGGATATGCTCTTAACAAGTATGGAAGTAGTTACAAAACAAGACAGCAAGCCAGCAGAACACATAGATGAACCAGGTGATACACTAGAACCACAGAGGAAATGGGATGGTGATGGATATGAATATTGATGTGACCCCAAAAAAAATGCCGAATTGTTGTAGCGCAAGAGCCGCGATTGGATAGCTGGAGGGTATGGATTTGCTGACAAGGAAGCATGAAAAGGAAATTATGATGGTGAGGCCGAGGAAGCAAAAGATTATAGGGAGCTGAGAATGAATTTGGGCGGATACGAGAGCCATGTCAATGGCAGCGACAGAGCATAATAGAACGAGTATCTTTGCCCAGTAATCTAGGTGGTTGGGAGGTCTAGCTGGTGAAGCCGGTTGAGCCATTAAACGGCCCTCATCGGAAATCCTGCCAAGCTTAGTGAAAACTTGGGAAAAGAATTCTCCTACATCACTCTTTGACAACTTCATTTTGGATCTCTGGCTGTGATCACAAAATTTGGTTGGTTCTCTAGTGCTGTAATGCCGTGTTTTCTTCTGTTATATAGATGAGGACGGGGAAAGAAAGAGGGGAAATTCGGCAAGCTCCTTCGCTGCGGTTTCCTTCTCCCACCGACCAAAATGAAAGAAAGAAAGAGGATGTTCTCCCTAGAAAGAAAGAGGATGTTTTTCAAGCGCGTTCTCCCGGTGTATGTATTTCAAGTGCCTTCTCCACGTCGATTTTTTTCAAGCTCCTGATTCACATTCTTTATATATTTATGAAATATTTATTCTGTAATTAAGTAGAATTTTGTAATTGATTATGTTTCCTTCTATGACTATAAGTATGTTTGTATATATGCCCAATTCGAGATTGATCAATATATCAACTCAATTTAGTAGCTCTCTCCCAAGTACTTGAAAACATCAGAATCATCAAACGGTATGACTCGCTTCTGCTCATCAGTCAAACTCTCACAGATACTTCCTGGCTGGCCCCTCTTCTTGTGAAGAGATTTCACTATGAAAGGTAAAAATACTTCGGCAATTACAAACTTTCCACTCGGTACTAACCCCGTCACGTCAACATTTTTGTTCCCTTTTGTTGTCTGACACTTTCCATTGACTTCATCATAGGGCACACACCAGTAGATCTTGTCCATCTTTAGGGGCTTCCAGGCATTTTCATTTAAACTCTTAACATATGAGCAAAAATAAATATTTTCTCTATTGAGTCTCACACCAGGCCCAGGAAGTTTCTTAGAAATCAAACATGTGGGACTGATGGAGGAGATGAATCACCAACAGGAAGAGGAGGAATCACCAGGGTTTCCACTACCTCTGGAGACAAAACTATGATAACAGGAAATTTCACTGGACTAGGAGAAGGGGTAATACCTATATTGAAAGATGGTACCCGTTGAGCAAATTCTCTAACAGAGATACAAAAGAAAAAATGATTCAGTGAAAGACAAAAGTTACAAAAGACAGATACACTACATGTCCAGAGCAAAAACACAAATATTCAAAACAGATACTCAGACAGGTACCCAGACAGATACTCAGAAAGACAGAGATACATAAATAGACACTCAAAAAGATACTCAAATAGATAGATAGATATTTCAATTTTCTGCAAAGGAAAACACCCATAAAAAGTAGGGGCTTGTGTTCAGTTACTTTAAATTAGGCAAATTATACAAAATGAAATGACTGAGATCTATTATTTTCAAATGTCAGAATCGGTACTAGCTAGTGCTTTTGTAAATGCAGCAACATTCTTCATCTTCTGATTGTCTTCATAGAGCTGCTAATTGATGACCTCAAGGTTTTTGCTTTGCATCTTCAACTTCTTTCTTTTCCTTTTCTAGCTCCTCCTTTTGAATTTGTGAAAGTATTGTATTTTATTTGACTTAGCATCAGAACCTAAGTTGATCTTGAAAATTTGACTTGACCTGACCTGAATTTCACTACCTGATCTAAACCTGAACTCCTGTTCCAAAATCTTGTTCTTCTGAGTTTTTTTTTTATGATTTGGCATCTGAACCTGTTTGTCATGGATCTTGTAATCTTTGATGAACCTGAAGTTATTCGTGAACAATTGATGGCTCTTCAGATTGGGAACATAGGTTGTGGAGTACAACTGGATGACACCAATTACCAGTTGTGGAGAAGATTGATGAAGATGCATCTTGGTGGTGTTGGAAAATGGCCATATGTGGAGGGGACTCTACCACGACCGGAGACTGCTGGCAAAGAACAAACTCTGTGGGATACTATGAATTTTAATACAATGATGACTCCTGAAATCCATGACAAAACTAATTATGATGTTGTTCTCTGGCTACTCATCTCCAAAGGCCATCTGCGATGCTGTTGCAACCACATATTATGATGGGAATGATTTTGCCAGAGTACATGAGTTGGCTTGCCAAACCTTTGTAACTACCTAGAATGGTCAATCTCTTGCGGAATATTACGCAAACCTGAAAGCTATTTGGCAAGAACTAGATGAAAGAGATCCAAATCTCATGGTGAGTGATCTTGATATTGCTACACACAACATGACCACTAACAAGATAAGTGTCCACATCTTGCCGTTTAATCCAAACCTCAACAGGGTTGGAAGCCCAAAGACAATCAACTTCGCATCCAGCCAGCTCGTGGACCAAATCTGAGTAAAGTGTAGTGCTTTTACAGTAAGGAGTTTGGACACTACAAGATCTCATGCCCTCTGAAACCAAATCAAGGTGCTACTTATGACAAGAATCGTAGTAGCAAGGCTACCGTGCAATTGATTTAAGCACCTGATTTCTATGGAATAGAAGGACAAGATATCAGTACAAGTATTTGTTCTCATGAAAGAAGAGGTAAACTTGATATTTTTTTAAAAGTCTCTAGCTTTACTGGCGGTGATACATCGATAATTGATTCTGGTGCGTCTGACCATATGACATTTGATAAGTCTCTGTTTTCCAACATGTCTTCATCTCCCATATCTGAAGTATCTAATGCAAATGGTGTGTCTTTCCTAGTTTTAGGTATAGGGGTCAATCCAAGTCACTCCAATCTTTGTGCTACATAATGTCCTCTATGTGGTTTCTCTCTATCATCATTTGTAATCTGTCTCGGGATTAAACTCATAAAACAAATGCTATGTAACCTTTTTTTTCTATGTATGCCATATTTTAGGATCTGACATCTCAGGCGATAATAGGCAAGAGAAATCTGAGGGAGAGATTGTTTTACTTGGATTGCATGTACATCGGGGAGACAAAAGCGCCATCACCTCCAGTTGCCCTGACATTGAGTTCTGATAGAGTGAATAAAATTTGGTTATGGTATCGACGATTGGGTCATCCATCTTTTAGAGTCACGAAAAAATCTATGCCATCATTATTTTTAGGAATAAAAGAGTCAACTCTCTATTGTGAAACTTGTGTTTTTGCTAAGAGCCATAAGTCTAGTTATTCTCCTAGTTTATCTTATAGTTCCGCACCGAGAACTCGACACAGTCTTGAATGAAATACTTTGTTTTATTTATTGATGATTTTACAAGATTAACATGGGTTGTGTTGCTAAAAAGGAAGGATGCTGTGTTTTCTGCCTTCACTGCTTTTCATAGTCTTATCCGCACTCAGTATGATGCTTGTGTAAAGATATTTCGATCTGAAAATGGATGAGAGTTTGTCAACCATTCTTTCAAAACTTATTTTCTGCAGCATGGAATTATGCATCAGACTACTTGTCCTCAGACACCAGAGCATAATGGAGTTTCTGAAAGGAAAAATCGTCATCTCTTGGACATGGGAAGAGCTCTCTTACTTAGTACCAATATGCTCAAATATCTATGAGGAAAAGCTACATTGTGTGCCTCCCACCTCATCAACCGCTTACCATCTGCAGCTCTTCATAATCAGATTCCTTTTGAGATATTGTCTCAGTTTGTTATGATTCCATCTCTCAACAAACTTCCTGCTCGGGTATTTGGTTGTGTGACATATGTTCATCTTTATAAGAATTAGATGTCTAAGTTGGAGGCTCGTGCTCTGAAGTGTGTCTTTGTTGGCTATGACACCCATCGGAAAGGTTATAAGTGTTATCATCCTCATTCTCAAAGGTTTTATGGCATTATGAACGTATCTTTTAATGAAGACTTATGCTACTTCTCTCATATAGCCTCTCAGAGTGAGGAGGAGCAGAATGTGTTTTATAAAGACTAATTTGAGGAATCAGAAGATTGTGTTTCAGTTAACAGTGTTCCAGCCAGAAGGATTTTTTGACCCATCGAGGAATACCCTTCACTGGTCGAAAATGGTTCACCAAATCGGGCAGAAGGTAGCTTTCAACGGTTTGAGGAGATTGTTCGACCCGTTGAGAATGGTTCCCTGGATCAGGTAGAGTGTGGTTTTCGACCCGTCGAAAAAGGTTCTCTGGATCGAGCAGAGTGTGATTTTTGACCCGTCAAGGACATTCTTCGATCCGTCGAAAATTCCCAGACAGGTGTCACTGTTCCAAGTTCTAAATGTGTTTAACATGTCGACCAAGTGTCCGACACATCGAAAGGAAGAGAACTAGTCAGTAATCAGCCACCAGTTGTCGAAGATGTATATGCAAGTCCAGTCTCTCCCTCTCCATCAACAATCTCTCCTGACCTGTCATCACCTGAGGTATATAGTAGTATTCCTTTGTCTAGTTCTTGTGTTCCTAAAATGGTCTTACCTGGTAGGTCAATCCGTGGTCAACCTTTAAAAAAATATGAACCTCTTGTATCAGCTAAAGCTACATATTCTGTAGCCAATTATGTGTCAACTCATAGATTGTCTAAACCCTATGAAGCCTTTGTGAATCAATTGTTTGTTGTATCTTTTTCTAGTAAAGTACATGATGCAATCAAAGAGAAGAAGTGGGCTGAAGCAATGAAAGTTGAGATGGATGCTCTCAACAAGAATGGTACTTGGGACTTGATACCATTGCCACCTGGAAAGAAGACTGTTGGGTGTAGATGGGTGTATGCTGTGAAGCATAATGAAGATAGATCAGTTGACAAATATAAAGTAAGGTTGGTTGCAAAGGGATACGCCCAGAAGTATGGAGTGGATTATGATGAGACATTTGCACCAGTAGCAAAGATCAATATTATTCGAGTCCTCATATTTTTGGCAGCTAATCTGAACTGGCCCTTGCAACAGTTTGATGTGAAGAATGCATTTCTTCATGAAGATTTAAATGAAGAAATTTACATGGATCTTACTCCAGAATATGGTACTTTTACATGTGAGAAGGTGGTGTGCAGATTAAAGATGCCCTTATATAGATTGAAACAATATCCAAGAGCTTGGTTTGGAAGATTCACAGCTTTCATGAAGAAGATTGGGTATAGACAGAGCAATTCATATCACACTCTGTTCCTGAAGCATCAACAAGGAAAATTGACAGATTTAATTATTTATGTAGATGACATGGTCGTGACAGGTGATGACTTTGGTGAGATCAAGAGATTACAAGCTCAGTTGTCTTCTGAATTTGATGAAGGATCTTGGAAACTTGAAGTATTTCTTGGGTATTGAGGTAGCTCGGAATAAGGACTGCATTATGTTGAGTCAGAGAAAATATGTTCTAGATCTGTTGGACAAAACTAGTATGCTTGAATATAAACCAATTGATACACTCATTGAGCAGAACCATCAGCTTGCTGAATATCCTAATCAAGTTCATACAGACAAGTGCCGATACCAGAGGTTAGTTGAAAGATTAATTTACTTGTCACACACTAGACCTGATCTGGTTTATGCTGTTAGTGTGGTGAACCAATATATGCACAATCCTAGTGAAGATCATATGAATGTCGTAATAAGAATCTTGAGGTACTTGAAATCTGCTCCTAGTAAAGATCTTGTGTTTCGTAAGTATGGAGAATTGGAGACTAATGGGTACACTGATGCAGACTGGGCAGACAACATTACTGACAAACGTTACCTTCTGGCTACTTTACATTTGTTGGTGGAAATTAAGTTATTTGGAGGAGTAAAAAGTAGAATGTGATAGCCCGTTCTAGTGCAGAGGTAGAGTACAGAGGTACGACTCAAGGGGTTTGTGAGTTGTTGTGGTTGAAGTATTTGCTTGCCGACTTAGGTTTCAAGTAGGGACGACCCATGTCTCTTTATTGTGACAATACTGCTGCAATTGAAATCGCACATAATCATGTTCAACATGATCGGACAAAGCATGCAGATATTGATAGACACTTCTTCAAGGAGAAGCTAGATGCTCATATTATCTCATTCCTATTGTTCATTCAGAGGAGCAATTAGCTGACATCCTTACCAAAGTTGTTTCATCCAAAGTTTTCAGTGACTCACTTGACAAGTTTGGCATTCAAGACTTGTATGCTCCAACTTGAGGAGGAGTGTTAGAGTGAGTCACCCTCCTTGTATATTTAGGAAGTATATATTTTGTAATTAAGTAGGATTCTGTAATTGATTAGGTTTCCTCTAAGACTATAAGTATGTTTGTATATAAGTCCAATTTAGAATTGATCAATATATCAAAAAATTCTCCAAGTATTGTGTTCTATTTGATTGCTCCTTCTCTCAATCATTTTAAAGCTCGTTGTGTTCTGCTTCTCCTAATTTCGCTGTGGTCTCCTTCTCCCAGTCAATGTTTTTCAAGCTTATTCTCCCAATCATTCTATAGAAATTGTCCCCACGTACTCACTTACCCATCTCATGTTAGATTTTATCACAAAATGTCTCAGTATCGCTAAGACTAGGGTAAGCACACATGCTTTGCATAGTGTAATATTTCTGATTTTTTTTTTAAGGTGGATAGATCATAAATGAATGTTTTTGTACGTAATTTCAGGAAAAACCAACTTTCCTCCTTATTTATTATGTTTTCTTTTCCTAATATTTAGGAAATGTTTGTTTATATATATACTAGCCTTCCTGCATGCGCATATGCGCGTGCGAAAGGCGTCGCGCTCGCGCGTGCGATTTATCCGTGGCATACTTAAAAGTGTACAATTATATCGTTTTCACTTAATTGCTTAAGTTCATTGCTCATGACAGAGACTATCGTGCACTTTCAGGCCTATCTCTGTTATTCGAATACTGATCTAATCGAGATCTCTATTATTCGAACACAGATCTAATTGAGATGTGAGAAGAATTACCAATGATTGATGATAAAATTTGTAAAATAATATTAGCCCACTTCATATTAAGTCAACACTATGTAAAAAATGATCAATCACTGATAATAAATGCAGTGTCAGTGCATATGAAAATAGAACAAAAAACACACGAATAGAAACTATTTGAAAAAATAGCAAAAGTTTTAACTATGTTGACGTCGATATGTCCAACAAAGTCCAACCACATTAATCACCATGTAGAACGAATTGTCACTCCAACTACAAATAAAATATATGAGAGTTAAAACAAATGAATAAATGGTCACATACATGTATAGGTTGAACATGAATGCGTTACGTAATTACCTGATCAATTTGTTCCAAATTTTTACGTTTTTTGTAGAACTGTAAAAAACATAAGTTAACTTTTAGTTATTTGCAAATAAATTTATGTTGACTATCAATGCTTATGTCTCGTATAAGTAAGAAGCTATAAGACCTTATATAAGAAGCTATTTCGTTGGCGATGATGTCGCAACCTGGTAACAATATTCCCAGCTATTAAATTCAAAAAGGAAAATCATAAATTGTAACATATCTCAGATAATATATGACGTACATACCTTAAGCGCAAAAATTTTCTCCATGTTAGTGTGATTTCAGATAACGGTTTTGTTGTCATCAACTTTCTCCGTGCAATTTTATAGCGCCAACTAATGATAATATTCAAAATTTACAGTTAAGCTGAGAACGGAACTTGGAATATAACAAAAACAAAAGTGCTCAAAGGTCCATACTGTTCATGCTTCTTCTTGTTCCATTCTTTCAAAACCAAGTTACTGAGATAACCGGTATTCATTTTTATCGACTTTCCCATACGCCAACCGACCGAAAATATTGAAACACGTCGAGTAGAGTTTTTGTCCATTCGAATAGTTTTAGTACCTACGAACAGACATAAAGAATTTTCGATCAAATTAGTAACTGGAAATTAATATGTCAAACATAAACGATATTAAAATACCTAATGAGATGCAACATTATTTATGTCTGACCCCAATAAAACCTCTTTAAACACCACATTTCTAGTATATACACCATCTTGACCAGATATGGAGCCATTTTTAACCAGATTCGTTGTAGTGGACTCTGATGTTCCCCTGGACAATGCCACATACAATTGACCGTGACTGAAAACATGATCTGGGAGGTACACACCAACGTAAGGAATTCTCTGACCTTGAGACTTGTTTATAGTGAGGGAGAAGCTCAATTTGACTGGAAATTGCTTTCTTATGAGTTTGAAAAGTAGACCAACATTATCCAGCGGGCTCAACGGGATTCGAGGTAGAAAAACTCTAGTCCCGGCAAACTGTCCCGTTAGAACCTCAGCATCCAAGAGATTCAAATATGAACCACGACATAACAATCGAGTTCCGTTCATCAATCCCAAGTTTGGGTCGATATTCCTCAAAAGCATAATCGGGGCACCTATTTTTATGGTCAACTTGTGGGGCGGGAGTCCTCCAATTGTTATTGAGTTCAAGAACTCATGTTGGTATAAATTCCTGGTGTCGTCTTGCACCGAGTCAAAAGAATAGAACGTGATTTGTTCACCAGGAAACATGTTAATGATCTTTTCATTTAGCATATCCACGTCATCATTTAGAGAAGTAATCAACGCTCTCTCCACCATATAACCGGTATCATATACATGATCACCCAAATTGGGAAAGATGGCATCTATGATTTGATCGATCGATTGAGCTCCTACCCACGGAATCACCATGGTTTGCGGTAGCTTTATCATCTCACCATCAAATGCATGCTCATTGCCATCGCCAACACGAAGTAAAAAATCAGAAAATTGAGGGTCATTGATGGATCTCATATTATGTCTCAACCTTAAAATCTTTGTTTGTGCCCAAAACGAAGATTTCACAATTGAAGCTTCAATGAGTTGAGACCTAGTTCCTTTGGGAACAACTGGAAGCACTTGACGAAAATCTCCCCCAAAAATCATTATCTTTCCACCAAACGGTAATTGAACATCTGTTATGTCCCTGAAAGTTCGATCAAGTGCTTCAAAGACATGTCGATGCGTCATGGGTGCCTCATCCCAAATGATAGTAGTTGCAGCTCTGACCAACTCAGCTAGATCAGATTGTTTATTTATGAAAGTCGGGGTCGATGCATCCACATGAAGTGGAATACTTAACCTTGAGTGAGCAGTTCTGCCACCAGACATATTAATTGCAGCTATTCCAGATGATGCGGTGGCTAAGACAATACGATTCATTCTTCTTAGATTAGCCAGTAATGGACGGTATATATATGTTTTTCCCGTTCCACCTGGACCGTCAAGAAAGAATAATGCACCACCGTCACTTTCCACCGCAAGCATTATGGTATCGAATGCATATTTTTGATCGTCGTTAAGGCGACCTATTGCATCAATGTCTACCTGTGGGACTGGTACAGACATTTCATCTTCAATACATCTTGGGATTCCTGAATTTTCTTCAAGTCCACTCGTCATTGCAGAAAGGTCAAACTGTCCAATGTTTTTTCTAAATTGTTCCATCATTCTGTCTAAATCACGTAATAACTTGTTTATATTGAACAAATTATTGGATGAAGGATAATCTTCCATCATGAAAGGATAGAACTCGTCCCACAATCTTCGAACACCAGTTGGTTGGCTGTAAACCAATATTGTGACAAACAATCTTCTCAAGGCCGATGGCATTCTAACTCTTGAGGCCTCTAACAGACAATCTCGAATACTATTATCATTCTCTAGCAAACCTCGTCTCTCAGCCGCTTGCTTAAATGAAAGTTGGAGTACACCGTCCATAGTAAGTATTTCATGAAAGGATCTCGGTCCCCTAACATGATTGAGCAGAACCCGCAGGTAGAACTTTTCACCCTCTGACGGTGACACACTGTATATTCGCCCAAGAGTCTTATAGTTGGTTATTCTTTTAGCCCAATATTTTTTTCTATCCCACCTATAATTTTCAGGAATTTCTCGATACAAATACGTTCTTGCATTCACATCCCTTTGGTTTAAATGGAAAAACTCAGTAAGCATTGATTTTTCTGCATTTTCATCTTCTAAAATATCCTCCACACTTTCATCTGCATTGAAGTTTATCTGTTGCATGTTGGGGAGATGTATCTGCAATCGTTCTATTGTTGGATATATTCGATTGAGCACCAATTTAAATATCCTCCATAAGGCTTCAGGTGCGCAAACCCACCTAGCATCAACGAACTGTCGAATTTCATTAAAATTTGGATTAGACTGGAGCTGTAGTGCAACTCTGTCAGGACCCTTGTAGATGTACTTATATAAATACTTGACACTTTTGATGCTCACACATATTTCAACATTGATGTGGCAATTATATCGTAGTAACAACCACGGGTTGTAGGGAACTACCCAACTGTTATCAATTGTTACATGACTTCGTCTTCTAAGAGGTACAGGTAAACGATCTGATCGTCTTCGATATACAGGATAGGCTTCAGTTCCCTGAACAGTGTAATTTGAAAATGATTTAGGGTATCCTTTACTACATTTACCGCCTTTCATGCATGAAAGGGTTCTGTTTACAACTCCACACGGACCATGAATCATATGTGTACACACTGCTTCATAAAGTAAGGGTTCTTTTTGCTCGTCCGGTATCTCTGCTCTAACAATGCGGTCATATTCATCTGGATTATTAAGCTTATCACCATCTTCTAGCATGATCAACATATGAATGTGCGGCAAACTCCTCTTCTGAAATTCAACGACAAAAGCATGAGCAACCACGTTTCCCAACACTCCCTTCTTTATGATGTCCTCTTTTAAATGTTCGAGTTTCGCATGGAACACTCGTGCGACTAAATCTGGGCGTTCTTGGGGTGTTTGGCCAGGGAATAATTCATCCATAACTTCTTTCCAATTAGGATTGCAAGTCATGGTGATAAAAAGATCTGGTCTTCCATATTTTTGAACCAAAGTCATAGCATCCTGGTACCTTTGATACATATCCCGCGGGCTCCCAATAAATGAAGATGGCAAAAAGACTCTCTTACCGACATTACCTGAAATTTTTATATTGCGATGGTGAGTTGGCCATTTAATAAATTTTGATTACGACATATATGGTGTTATATACTTTTAAGTTGAATGATAAATATGCATTCACACCTGCATTATTTTCTCCTGCATGTAGAGAGTCTTGAAGTCCTTGACGGGCCTCTCTCCGAAACTTGTCTTGATTCATACGAAAATATCTAAGTTTCTGTGACTCAATCTTTACATAATTATCTACTGCATATTTTTGAAAGAGACGCCCACCTCGATGTAAAAGATTGTCATGATCTCGGCGTATCTACACAATTTAGATTGTTAACTATGTTTTAAGGCATGTTGGCTATGTTATGAAGGGAAAGAAGAAATAATAGACACTGACCTGTAACACATATGAGTAATAGTCACAACAACTCATAGACTTTCCATTATTGTCTGTAGTGTTAATGTCCCAACCATATGACCCATACGGTAATAATAACGGATACTGCAAAGGATCATAATATCCAACGGAGTCTTGAATATTTTGAAGTTGTCCAGAAGTGGTTTGAATCACGAAGTCTCTTCCATTTAGATTTATACTATCCCCTTCTACTATAATAGCAGCAACCTGATCAGCTGATGGTAGGTTGTATTGACGACGATGAGAAGGTTGTTCTCTCAAAATCAATCTGCAATTAGGCAAGTCTTCACGTTGTCCAAGACTTCGTAGCGTATGAACATATGAGTTATATTGGTTCAATATATGTTGTATCCTCTCAACTGTTTCCCTCTCTAAAACACTACTTTCTGACAATCTATTTTCGAGTTCATGGTCGGTATCGTATATATAAGTTTGTAGATATCGTGGTCTTCTTCCATCACTCGGCATAAGGCCACCAATCTTATGGTATATAGAACCCTGAGCACGAAAGGTGGAATGTGATCGAACGTTAATTCTCTCATCAACATGAACGCCCATTGATGTGAATGAAAAAACATTATTGTATGCACGAATGTTTTGTCTGAATCTCTTTCCCATTGTTGTTTGGTCACAGAATAAAGCAAGCATTTCTTGGGGACAGTGAATTAGAGGCAGACTAATTCCCCCGTTCAAACAACACAAACTTGATGTTTCTTTATAAAACAATTGCGCATTGCACTTGGGGCATGTTCTCGGTTGTGGCAGTTGACATATTGGTACTCCAATTTCTTCACGAAAATTTCTTGCATCCTTTGACCTTATCCTTGCTCTCCTTGTTCGTGGCACAGGTCGGACTCGACATTCCATTTCACCAATAAGCATGTTCCCATTTTCGTTCACTTCCTCATCAATAATCATATTTGGCTCCGTTGCATTAATCATTGTAGTATCGAGATTTTCTGATTTATAATAATGAAATTGATAATTTAATAGACAATTTTTTTTTATTATTATTCAACTGTAGTGCATATTGAAAAAAAAAATTAAAATAGATAATATTTAAGGTGTATTAACATCTCATATATAAAGTGAAATAATGCAGTACCTGAAACCTCTTCGTTTGTTTCATTTGTAACGGGTTGTACTCGATTACCATCATTTATCCGTATCCCTTCCGAACGTGCTCTTTGTCTAATGTGAGTTAAGCGCACTCTGTCTATAAATAAATAAAATAAAAAATATCGATATGTAAGAAAATTTATGAACACTACTAATTCAAAAACCTTTCATAATCAACATTACCTTTAGTTGGTTCGTTTACATTTTCTGATTGTGAATTTGGAGCATCATCAACAGATTCAACATGTCGTTTTCCTCGAGCATGGTCTCGTCGTCGGGCGAAATAAGTTTGATATTGTTCGGGAGTCAATGTCTCTCGCCATTGTCGACTCGTTCGAGTATGCGAACTATTTGCTTGATCCATAAGATGTTCGATATATGACCTAAAAATAGAAGTCAACTTTTGTTTTGGTGATTTTGTTGATGATATAGTTAATTATCGAGTGTTACAATTTTGTCGATAATATAATAGAGATTTCTTTGGTGATTTTGTTGGATGGTGCGTGAGACTAAAGATGCACGTATTACTATTTTGTGGATTCAAATTATATGACGCATAAGGGAAAAATTAAGAACATCAAATGTTATGCAATGACAGATGTCGTAGTGGATCAAATTTCTTTGATTAATAGAGATTTTATGTCAAACTCATACATTGAATTCAAGTATATAACCCAAATAAAACATCTAATGGTCGAATCTTGTTCTACCTCTAGCAGTAATGATCTTCTTTGGTTTATAAGAGGAGCTGCACCCAAGGAACAAAAGTTGAGTATCGCAATTAGATGAGCTTAACAATGAAACCCCTGCAAACTGCATTGCAATTAGGTTTGATCAATTATCATAAAAGAACACAACAATTACATTATTCATGTAGAGATATCTAAACCCTAAATCGAAAACTAAATAAAGCCTAGTATAACAGAAACTTGAAAGAAAAAAAAGAATGAATGACAGCATTGACTATATATTGTAGCAACAGTAAGTCAAGACTTAATTGACTCATCCACTATCACAATAACTGAAGAAGACTCACAGCATTGACAAAAGGAGAAACAATTTGACAGAAATGCTTAGTTATCCGCCATTATAGCTTAAGCTTGAAAGAGTACAACATCTATGATATCACAACACTATAGCTTGCTGCCTAACAATGAATGTTCTTGATAATTTCAAGAGCTATTAAGCAGTAAACACATAAAAGAGTCTAAAACATGTAAACTGGAGTCAAAATCTCAATAGTGGCGTTGCTTCTCTAAGAACAGAAACATAAGAATTCGAAAGCAGGGAAACGGTGAACCAAAGAAAAGCAACGAGATAGAAGAGACGTAAAGAGCGAGAGTTTGCATACCAGCTAAGCCGAAATCTTTAACTTCACATAGCACAAACACCAAGCAATCCTGAAATATAGCCAAAACACATTTCTAAGTTCTGGAGCATTAGATACGATTAATTGAGTAATATTTCTTTACCATTGATAAGTAGTGGTTTCAATCTGCAATAAGTCCAATATGCTATCCAAACTATAGGTAAAACAATATAGCAAAATAAGAGTGAATGTATAGGTCTGGGTGATTTGTTGGTACTTATAGAATTCATAGAACAATCAGTAAAAACAATATACAATATGATATGCTGCATCAACATACAATTCGTATGAAACAAACAAACTTCAACGGAAAACCTTGAAATGGAATAGCTCTGCTATGTCAGTAGATTCAAGATCGAAGTTCCAAATCATCCAATAAAGCAACCACACAAACATAATCTGATAATGCACACACATACACAAAAACAAAATGCATAACTGTTCTTTCATTTCAAAATACAAAATGCAGAACTGTTCTTTCAGTTACTGTATTGTGTGTTACTGTATTGGCAAACAGTCGAACAGGTTGTGTGCACATTCTCTCAAGAACACAGTGGAATCAAAAGCGGAAGAAGAAAGAAAAAGAAGGGAATCACTAACCTGAATCGAATCTGCAGCGGAGACTAAGTTGGGTTCGCTCTTCTCTCTGTCTGAATCGAATCAACAAAATCAGTAACAAATAGAATAGAAAGGCTTGTACAAAGAGAGTAAGCCTACTAACAGATAAAACAGAGCAGAAACTAACAACTCCTAACTTGAGAAACGGATATGAAGTTTAACCTTAACTGAATTAGAAAACTCCAATTGAATTTTTAGGCTGTTCTCCACTTCTCCTTCTTGATATCCGCTGTACACAATCCCTCAACCCACCAACCCGGAAGAGAGTACTCCACCTTCCTGAAATTTCATCAACATCCCCTGTAACACACAATACAGTAACTGCTATTCTCCAAAATTCACAAAATCAAGCAGTCTCCAAAATTCATACACCTTCAAATTGTAAAACTGTGTCAAACAGTATAAACTAACACATGATACCAGCAGTTTCCCAAATCAGTTTGCAATAAGTTCGTGAAATAAGGCAGAAGTGAAGCATATAACTATAACTCACTATTGAAACATTGAAATAGGACAGAAGCAAAGCATGAGAAAGCTGATACACAAAAACAAAATGCAGAACTGTTCTTTCATTTCAAAATACATAAATAATCATGCAACCAAGTTCTAAGATGAACTCAGAAACTACATAACACAACAAATCCTTAAACATGATTGAATCACACCAAAACAATTAAGGACCAGGAACACTTTGAACCATCGATTACCACAGACACAAAAAGCTCTAAGGAATCCAAAACCAAATTAGGCTTTTCAATTACAGAAAGCAAACAGAGCAGAAGTGACGTAAAGAGCGAGAGTTTGCGTACCAACAAAGGCGAAGCACCAGTTCTTCTTTCGTCTTCAACCCAATCGCAGTCGAACCCACCAGTCCTTCTTTCGTCTTCAGAAAAAGAAATACTTGAAACGGTGGGGTTTACCACGCAACTGATTAATTGACGGCTCCTATTTTCGACTGTGAAAGCTATTTGTAGAAGTGCATCTTGGTTTACCTCAGGAGTGCATCTGTTTACTGAAAAAGAAGATAAAGGTCTAAAGTAGAGTAACAAAAAGAGAGAGATGCACATAGTGAAATTTGAAAAACACAGATATTATGCTTAAAGTTGATAGCTTCAAACTTCATCTACTGATATAATCAACCAATCTTATTACAGTTCATATGAAATTAACTCATAAACCTGGGAAATATATCCTGTCAATTTCAGTACTTTATAAATGAAAGAAGCAAATACAAAACAGTTCCTCTTTTTTCTTAAAATGAACAACAAAAAGAAAACCCAATTCCTAAAAACAAAAACCCAATTCATTTCATTTCAGAAAACAAACATCAATATACTGCTAGAAATGAAAACAGGGTAGGAAACTAAAACAAACATCAATATCCGTATTACCCAAGAATACTTAACCAAACAAACTTCAATGGAAAAACAATGGGTTCGCCACTAAGAAGTTGAAACTTACTAAACCAACAGATGCACTACTAATACATCAACACAACTCAGTTGTATTGAAACAGGACAGAAGCAAAGCATATAACTATAACTCACTAATGAAACATTGAAACAGGACAAGAGCAAAACATGAGAAATAGTGTATCTTGAGGATACCTTAGTGTGGCAGAAAAATAAGAGACATGAGAAAGACGATAGGTTGCTACGGTATATGTAGAACTATACAGTCTCCGTAACCATTTAGGAGTGTAGCTGGTTAGCGAAGTTTGAAAACAAACAGGACTGTTTTTTGTAAACTCAAATGGAATACAACACATCTGCTTTAAGTATGACTCTCATTAAACAACCAAACGTAAATGGAAAAGCTCAGGAGACTATTTATTTCATCATAGACAAATCAAGCAAACAAATGAAACCAAATTTCCACTCTTACCTTTCTCTATTTAGAGAATCGTTTCCCAAATCAAATTGCCCAAACCACGAATCACATCCCAAAAATCCAGCAAGCTCACTTCACGTCCACCAAGCTCCTACAGTGAAACAGGACAGAATTAATTTGTAGAGGATTTTTGAAGGAGAGATCGTTCAGCAAGCTCCTAAGTAAACTCACAAAATACAAATAATAAAAGTTAAGCAATAATAATAACTCAAACTACCAAATTACCTTCACAGATGAGTCCAAATGTGCCTGGATTTCATCCTCGTCGTCAAATCCATCAATCTCATTCTGCAAATCAAACATTTTTCAATAGTAAAATCTCTAAACCCTCCGCTTTCGAATTACTCAAATGTTATGAGATTCAACAATTACCTTGGCCGGAAGGTTGAGAGGAGCGGCGGCGGTTGGAGATTTGGGCGAATCGGACGGGAGAGGCGGGTTGGACGTTTTGATGGGGCGATTTTGGGGCCGAAGAAGCTCTTGCCGTGCTTGATGGAAATGGATCTGGGTAGGAGGCTTCAGAATGATGAAGCGGCGATGGTTCCCAAGAACCGAGAGTCGCCGGAGCTCTCTGGGTTGCTGCTGCTCTTCGGGATTCAGAGAGAGAATGAGAGAAAGAGAGGGGCTGTACAGAACATAATCCATATTCCCTAGAACATAATCCATATTACCTTTTACCCGATGATTTCTCTCTATAAGCCAAACTCTTGAGGAGAAATTTTCAGTTTGCAAGCGGAGATATGTGGGTTCGGGAGGAGAACGAAGGAAGACAATGCGCGTTAAAAATGAAAACCGAACTTGTCAGTTGGGTTTTTTTTTCTGTCTTATTACTGTTTTATCCTTTATTTATCAAAATTAGTTTCAGCCAAATTAAGTAGAAGGAAGAGTAAAATCACGGAATGTGAATGTTCTACCTAAATAACTACCCTAAGGAAGGTTGGCTTAATTAATAGAGATATATAATTTTACTTCTCCATCCGGTATTTTACTTTTCATTCCTTTTCCTACTTTTTGGGATAGTTATTGGACAGTTTTTCTTTTTCTTTTCAAGTTATTGATTTTGTTATTTACATTATTAACCCTAAGTAATTAACTGTTATTAAAGACTTTTAATATTTAAAGGGTTTTTAGGTTAAAAAAAATCAGTTTTGATTGACAATAAAATTTTTCTTAATAATAGTATAAATTACTCGATCCATATTAACTTGTAATTTATCTCTAACTTTTTGTAATTTATCTCGTTCTTATTCGATGCGCACCTAGTGGCATCACCATATCTCTAGCTCAATCTAAACCATGGCCTCAGTGGCACCGCCACTCCCACTCCCATGTCATCACCCCTTTCTCCCAAAACCAAACCCCAAACACTCCCTCACCTCATCATCTCTAACTACAAGAGCTTCACTTTCACTTCCCGTCTCTCCCACACAACCCAACACCACCAAAACCTCACCACATCCACATCATGTCCTCCAACACATCACCAGCCTCTGCAACTCCGCCGCCCTCCACCTCCTCCAAACCACCCCCTTCTTCCCAACACCACAAGGACGCCATCGGCTTCCTCCTCCAGGCCTGCTGCCGCCGCAACGACATCAAAACCGGCCGCGAACTCCACCGCCTCGTCTCCCAATCCGACCAATTCGCCCATGACTTCGTTCTCAACACCCGCATCATCACAATGTACTCCACCTTCGGTTCTCCCTCGGACTCTAAACTCGTATTCGACGCGCTTCCGAGGAAGAAACTGTTCCAGTGGAACGCCCTGATCAGTGGCTACTCCAGAAACGAGTTACATTGGGAAGCAGCTATGTCATATGTGAAATTGATTAGCGAAACAAAGCTGAAGCCCGATAATTTCACAATGCCGTGTGTTATTAAGGCGTGCGGTGCGGTTTTGGACGTGGGTTTGGGCATTGGGGTTCATGGGATTCTAGTGAAGATGGGTTTTGTTGAGGATGTGTTTGTGGGGAATGCGTTGATTGCAATGTATGGGAAGTTTGGGTTCGTTGGGGAAGCAAGGAAGGTGTTTGATAAAATGGCTGAGAGGAACTTGGTGTCTTGGAATTCGATGATTAAAGCGTTTTCGGAGAACAGGTTGTGTGTAGAAATCTGCAGTTTGTTGGGGAGGATGGATTTTGTGGCGGATGAGGCGACTTTGGTGACTGTGTTACCGGTTTGTGCTGCAAATGGGGATGGGGATTCATGGTGTGGCGGTGAAGTTGGGACTGAACAAGGAATTGATGTTGAATAATGCGTTGATGGACATGTATTTGAAATGTGGGTGCCTAATGGAAGCTAGAGTTTTGTTTGAGAGAAACGATAGGAAAAATGTGGTGTCATGGAATGCTTTTATCGGAGGTTATTCTAGAAAGGGGGATGTTGGTGGAGTATTTGATCTTTTGAGGAAAATGCAGATGGAAGTAGAGAGTGTGCAGGTGGATGAGGTCACTGTTTTAAATGTGTTACCAGCTTGTTTAAGGGAGTCCGAACTTTTGAGCTTGAAGGAACTTCATGGTTACTCATTCAGACATGAGTTTGAAGATGATGAACTGGTAGCCAATGCATTTGTTACAGCGTATGCAAAATGTGGGTCACTGAGTTCTGCTGAGCAAGTCTTTCATGCTATATAGGCGAAGACGATGAGCTCGTGGAATGCAGTTATTGGTGGACATGCACAGAATGGAGATCCAGAAAAGGCTTTAGATTTGTACCTTGAAATGAAGCAGTCAGGTTTGCATCCTGACAATTTTAGTATCGGTAGCCTCTTTTTAGCTTGTGCCAACCTGAAACTTCTTCAATCCGGGAAACAGATTCATGGTTTTGTGCTACGTTACGGGTTAGAGTTGGATTCATTTATAGGTATTTCATTACTATCCTTTTACGTCCATTGTGGTAAGTTATCATCAGCGAGATCAATATTTGATCGGATGGACGAAAAAACTCCAGTGTCATGGAGTGCAATGATCTCGGGTTACTCTCAAATTGGACTTCCTGATGAAGCCCTCGATCTCTTTCGTCAAATGCTGTCTTTTGGAATCCTACCTTGTGAAATTGCCACAATGAGCGTGCTTGGGGCTTGTGCGCAACTTTCAGCTCTGCGTCTAGGAAAAGAGTTGCATTGTTTTGCTTTGAAAGCTCGCCTCGTAGAAGACCTGTTTAAGGGTTGTTCTCTCATAGATATGTATGCAAAGAGTGGCTGCATAGAAAAATCTCATAGGGCATTTGACAGTTCAACTAAGAAAGATGTTGTATCATGGAATGTTATAATTGCAGGATATGGGATTCATGGACATGGAAACAAGGCTTTAGAGCATTTCAGAGAAACGGTAAGTTCAGGGGAGAAGCCTGATGGCTTCACATTCCTCGGAGTTCGGGCATGTAGCCATGCCAGGCTAGTTAAAAATGGGCAAAAATATTTCAACCAAATGGAAAGGCTGTATGGAATTGAGCCAAAGTTAGAGCATTATGCATGTGTGGTAGACATGCTGGGTAGGGCCGGTCAACTAGAGGAGGCTTTAACCTTCATAGATGAAATGCCTGAGGAACCAGATAGTAGAATTTGGAGTTTGTTGCTAAGTTCCTGTAGGAATTATAATGATTTGGTAATGGGGAAGAAAATTGCGGAAAAGTTACTAGGATCGGAGCCTGAAAAGGCAGAGAATTGTGTTACTATCAAACTTATATGCAGCATCAGGGAATTGGGATGATGTGAAATGGGTCCGGCAAAGGATGAAGGTGATTGGCCTTCAGAAAGATGCTGGCCACAGTTGGATTGAAATCGGAGGGCAAGTGTATAGTTTTATTGCTGGTGACATGTCTCTGCCAGATTCCGGAGAGATTAGGAAAATGTGGACAATGTTAGAGGAAAAAATAAGTCAACTTGGATATGAGCCTAATACAGCTTCTGTGCTTCACGACGTGGAAGAAGATGAAAAGATTGAATTATTGAGGGGGCATAGTGAAAAGCTTGCAATTTCATTTGGATTGTTAAAGATGAATAGAGATGCAACACTGAGAGTCTGCAAAAATCTGCGCATCTGCGTAGGTTGTCATAATGCAGCTAAATTAATATCCAAGGCTGTTGAAAGGGAGATAATTGTGAGAGACAACAAACGCTTCCATCATTTCAAAGATGACTCATGTTCTTGTGGAGATTATTGGTAAATTAACAAGGACTGCAGCAGTTCTCAGAGTATTATATCATGTCAAAGATGAAAAGTATCAGAGCCCGATAAAAGATTGCTGCAGCGTTCTAACATACTGTCACACATCTGTATATCATGCAAGTGATAACCAAAAAAATCCTTCTCATATGAACTTGTTGCATATATATTACAGAGTCCAGAGAACTAAAGTTATTATACTTAAAATACTTCTGTTTATAATCATCAATACATACTTCTGTTTTTGCTTTTCTTAGGTGTGGCTGTCATATATGTTTTCCTTTGTTGTCTTTCCTCTATGCATAGAAGTAATTACAAGGTAATATAGAAGCAGGACATTACATAGATGAAGCAGGTAGAAGACCACAGTAACTCCAAAGAAGACCCCATATTGCAGGACAGCAGGAGCACCCTGAGCAAGTTTTGGACGGCTGGAGTGAACGGATGTGCGTATAAAAAGTTAAAAACACATGTAAATGCTGATATGTTTGAGAGCGAGAGAAAGTAAAAAATTAAAGTGAGCTGGGAGTGAAGCTGGGCGGATAGGAGAGCTAGATCAATCAATGAAAAAATTAAAGTGGGCTGGGAGTGAAGCTGGGCAGATAGGAGAGCTAGATCAATCAATGGCTGATAGCGAGCAGCATGCCATAGTTATCTTCGCTGGATCAAAATTCTGTTGCTTGGCTTGGTCAGGAGTCAGGACCATCACACTTCTGCTTGGTTTGGCTTGGTAGTAGGATCGTTTTCAAAAGGATGACTAGTTCATTGTGCCAGTGTTATGTATGCTACAATGACCAACATATAGGCTGCTTGTGTGTGATTGAGCTGCACATATATGGAAAGATATAAGCCATAAGGGAGCGATATTCTATGAACTGCAAACTGTCGAAGCCAGTGCTACAAGTATGTTGTGAAAGGTTGTTGAAATGTGAAAAGAATGTGAAGTAATTATTTCTTAATTGTACATTGTGCTGTAAATTCTTAAGTTATGCCTATAATGCTTAATTTACTGCTTTTTACCCGTAAAGGAACTAAAAAATCAAGCTTCCTTAATTTTATAACTCTAGCTTTGCCGCTAGGATGGTCAAGCGCTCAAGCAATATGTCTATATCATGTAGCTTTTATGGTACGTCGTACAGATATAAATTGAGTGAAATGACCCAAATTTGTGTACTAATCGGTGTATTAGCCTATTTGGTAGGTAAATTTATGGAGTTAATTTGGTTTTCATCTATGTTGTATTTAATCTGAATCCTCCGGAAACATGTAATGCTTTGACACAATTCAGGAGCCACAACTAACACGACACGACACATCTGAGAGACTCGCCATTGTGTCGTGTGATCTTCAAAGTTTAAATACTGGTCCTTTTGTTGAACAAAAGTTTCTTTTTCGTCACATTAACAAAAGTTCCGGTGTGCTTACAATATTTGGTAGTGGATCCTCGTTTACCTAACAAGGCCCAAATCACAGGTGCTGCTGGACTTTGTTATAAAGACTGGAAACAATGAAGAAGAACTAAGTTCACTTTAGTTGTGTCTTTTTGTCTCCGAACTCCAACACCTCGATTCTTCTTCTTCGCTTTTGGTTTCACAGCTTCTTCTGCTAGTTGCTGAGTTAGTCTATAGCTTCAACTTCTTGTCGGGAATGGCGACGAGTTTGCCGTCTCCGACTACTCCTGCTGCATCACCGTCGTCTGCTTCAAACTCCGACCACTCCGCCACCCAGCCCCCCTCAAATCCACAACCACAACAACAGGTTCTCTTCTTCTTATTATTCATCTATCTATCTCTCTCTGTATCTATTTGTGTGTGTATATATATATATATATAATGGTCGGTGTAATATGATTTCTTATGGGTTTTCTTCAAATTTTTTAAAGCTGATAAAGTCTGATGGGGGACTTACCAATGGGGTGGATCAGAAAATGACTGACATTGACGAGCCTACATCTTCTTCTCTGTGAGTTTTCGTTTTCTTATCACTTCATTTTTTTTTAAATCTTTTCGATTTTGCTATATATATTTTCCTTTGAGAAATTTTGGTGAGCAAGATGAAGGCTTGTTCAGCACTGAAGTGTAAAGGTACAGGCTTTTGTAACTATGCTTATTTGAATCGGTGATAGTTCTGGCTAGTGCATGCATAAAATGAACGAGTGTTTGGAAAATCACCTGAAAATTGAATAGATCATGTTGACTTGAGTACAGTGAAGTTGAGATTCATCAGAGAATGGGAGTAATTTATGTCAAGTGGTTTAAGAACTTGGTAATTTAAGTTGTTTCGTACACTTGCAAAGTTCAGTTGTGATAGACTGATCTGTAAGTGTTTTTAGATGCCTCTACTTAATTTTCATTCTGAATTTGAAATTTCAGGCCTTTCGCTAAAATAGATTTCTGTTTTTTGTTCTCCACATATCAGATTATGCTGTACCATAACGAAATTTGTAGTAGGAACTTGGGCATTGTATTCCATATTACATCTTAAATATGAGTCTTTAGTGATAGATGTTTAGTACTTTCAAATCTGATTCAGCACAACCCCTCGTGTGAAATAAAGTGTTAGGACTTTCAAAAAACTACAGTTCAGCAAAACTTCTCCGCTGGCTTGCAATCTCAGTTTATTTATTCTTGTTTAGCTATGAGTTGGCAAGGTTTCGTAATTGGCCAATTAACTTAGTAAACATGGATCTTAGTTTGAGTTAAAGGTCGATTTTGACAAAATATGTGTTTTACTACTTGTTTGTGCATCACTCGACATAGACATATCATTATTACCTTGTTCCAGACTTCCAGCTGTGCTCTTTTTGATGCCTCAAATTCCTGTTGTCCTCTTTGTGTGAACTTAACAGAAAGTTTCAATGCTACATCAGATTTTCTCTACACTGCTGTCATGCAATATATTCTATAGATCTGACAATAGAGGCTGAATGTGCTGTGTTATTTGTCTGTCTTGTATAGAGAGCTTCATAGCGCAGAACACAATGAGAAGTTTAAGAAGTATGAAGCTGACTGCACACGTTGGTTGACCGCAAAGTACTTCTCGAATAAGACTCTTTATGGAGGTTTGCCACAATTCTTTCGTGTTCAAATCTAAATCATCTTGTTTAATAGACTGATATTTACATATCAGATGTTTATTACCGTATTATTTGAAATTTAATCTGTTTCTTTCATGCAGGCAATATATTTGATGAAAACATGACAATACAGGATGAGGTTATTAAGTCGAGCAGGTACGGTTTATATAAGCTTGCAGTTGTCAACTGGGATGTCCACCAACTGGTGCAGAATCTAATGATTTTAATATCTTTGTCTAGATGGCCCTGTACCAGATCATATGCAGACCCAGTGCAGGGCTTTGAAGACCAGAACAGCAGCTGTTCAACTTCTTCAACGACAGCTGAAACCTCGCCAAACTTATCAAATGGGAAGCATCCAGTAAAGTAGTAAAGTTTGTTCATTATTGTGTTCTTAGATTGTCTGAAGACCTGTCAAAATAGGATTGTACAATGTTAAACATGCTGTGCATGCTAACAAATCAATAATGTACACCTTCAGACTTACCCAATGCATAAACAAGCATATTTCGATTGAACTACTGGAAAACGTGGGAAGCATATTTCTTGTGTAAGAAAAAGTTCAATGTTAGATTCTGGGTCTTGTTGGGACCTCAGTTTCTGTTGATATTCAACATATATCAATATTTCTTTGCTCACTGAGATGGAGTTCTTTGTTGATATCACTAGATTCGGTTTTGAGTTTTGAAATCGACATTCTTCAACACCCCCAGGAACAAACCTGTCAATGTAGGACTTCAGTAACAGAAAGGTAAAACGCTTCTGAGAAAAATCGAGTATAAGCTGCTTTTGCATTCATCAGAATACTACAAAGAACATAAGAACAAGGTGAAGTCTTTATTACATCATATGCTTGACCCTTTACAAGGAATCATCTTCCAGCAAAACCAAGCATAACAAATGTCTAAACGTTCAAAAATAGTTACATGATGACCATGAAAAATTATCCCCGTCATTGAACACTTTAATGCTACCACCAAAACAAACGAAGCATCACGAATCATTTAGTCCTCGCATCTTCTCTATTAACCCCAAAGAGAGGTAAAATCTCACCACCACAGCAGTATCTACATTTAAAAAAAAATAACTAATGCTGCAATAAAGACTTCAAAAATCACATCTGCCCCAAGTTCACTCCATGAGCAGACCTCTGGCTCCTCCTATGCTCATACGCAGCATCATCAGTGGGCAGCTCATATCGACAAACAGGACATGTATTGCTAATGCACAGCCATGGCACAATGCAATCGCCATGGTACCTATGAGCACAAGGCAGCTTCTTTGCTTCTTCTCCTAGACCAATGTCATCCTTGCAAACAGCGCATAGTGCATTGCCCTTATCCACATCCTCCTGACTCACCACCACCGATGCAAGCGTCTCCAGAACTGCCTTAGCAGCTGGTGGGCGGCCCCTCAGCACATTCTCATTCTCCGAGAACTGCCCAAACAGCATGTCATATTCCGCAGTGTAAATGTAGTCATCACGATCACCCGGGAACGGCTCAGGATCATGCTCCAGGTCAATATTGGGCTCCCAATTTTGGGAATTCAACAGCACCTCCCATTCTAAATTCCCCATAGTTTCAACTCTCTCCACACTCACTTCCTCCTCCTCCTCCTCGGGATCAACAATCGCCCCTAGCGCAACCAAACCCGTTTCCTCCTCAATCTCAGGATCCATCAACATTCCGAAAACCTCATCTACACGACCATCAACTTCCTCCCACTCAAATTCCTCATTACCATTCTCTCTATGCTCCTCCAACCGAAGTGAATCCCAGCACAGAGGGATTTCCGAATCGTCATCGAAACTGCCGTGGATATGATCCTCACCATACTCATCCTCCGAATGCAAATCAAGCCCCATAAGCCCATTCTCATCCTCGTCGGAATCCGAAAATCCAAATCCAACGAGCCTAGCGCAATTCTCAAGCGGCTCCACCCTACCTACCGAAGACGTGGCCTCGCCGGATACGGACCCGGACACCCTCCACCCCACAAATAAGTCATCTTCCTCATCATGATCCCCATCTCCATCGAAACCAATCCTAAAATCTAACCCTAACCCTAGGCTCAAATCGAGATCCAATCCATCATCGTCATCACACTCGCCGCAATTCCCCTCAATACCCCTAAAATCCGATCCTGATCCGCCGCCGGAGATCAGAACCGAACGCGCCGCCGTCACCTGAGACTGCTCGACGCGCTGCTGGAACAGATCCATGACGAAGTTGACCTGGTTCTCGCGGTCGTCTTCGTCGCCCGCCGCGTTGGAAATGAAATTGAACTCCGAAACGACGTCGTTACCGACAGCGGTGTGGTACTGTGAGAAGATGTCGTCGGCATTGTCGTAGCCGTCTCCGTCGAATTCGCGATCGTCGTTTACAGAGACGACATGAGCCGCCGGGAAATCGGGATCGGAGATGTAGATGTCGATGTCGTTACGGGACCAGTAAGGGAGCGACTCGAAGGCTTGGGCTTCTTCCGGGTCGTGGATTTGAAGGTAGGTGACGTCCGCCATTGAAGAAGAGTATGTCGGGTTTGTTTTTAATCGGGTCGGTTTTTTTTTGTTCTCAGGCGGGTGTTGAGATTCTGCGATTGTGAGGAGAAGAGAGGAGAGAGAGGAGTGGAGGCTTTAAGGTTGAGGAGGGGAAATGACGGAAATGGGTATAAACTTTTGTGGTATAGACTTGCGTGGTTTGGTTAGTGAGTGCGCGGTCCTTCTCAGGGTGGTTTTCGTGTCCCGGAACCGAGGGAGAGAGAGAGATGTTCTGGCATTTTATTATTTAATTCTCTAATAAAATCAAATTATTAATTTTATTTTTATTTTCTATTTTATTTTATTTATTTTTTTAAAGGAAAAATAGTAAAAACTGTACAGTATTAATAGTAATGCTTCAGAAGGATGCTGGTCCGGCGACCTCGGTAGTGGCGGTGGCATCGCCGACAGTGAAATGTTGCTCGTGACGGTGCTACTACCACTCAACCCCTACGGGCGTGGATGTGCTTTGCAACTTACTAAATTATGGTTCTTAGCCGATGGTTTTTTTTTATTACAAAAAGTTTAAGTGAGAACTTGGTTATATTACACCATCAGCGCGCCAGAGCAAATCTACAACTTCAACTTTAAAGGACTTATAGTTACAGTAAACACGTACCTGTCATATCAGTCTACAGATAGGGATCGAACACGGAGGGGGTACCAACACTTGTCCGTCCTTAGCCGATGGTTCTAGTACGTGAGCTAGTTCTAGTTTCATTTTGAAAAAAAAAATGTTTACATCATATCTACCATCGTTGAAGTATTTACAATAATTTATGTTCTTTTCAATGCTTCCTTTTTTTCTTTTTCTTTTTGACATGACGAAAATTTAACCGTGACTGCAGTATTAGAGTTCTACCGGATTCCCAACACGATTAAATGAAACCTCTAAAAGCGCACTACGCATAAACTAAATCCAAATAACCTAATCAAGAAACCAGAGACGCCGAGACTAAATTTTTTTTTTATGGCCCCTCCTTAGTTGACTGGGCACCATGCCTAGAAGATACACTACTGAAGAAGAGGTGTAGGAGATGTTGCAGAAGATGATGGAGACGTGGAAGGTGAGATCACTGGAGAAGACCATGCACCCTCACTACTCTCACCGTATAATGGGCTTACAGTGCCACCGCGGCCCAAGAATGTGGAATACCACCACGAATAGGTAACTTACCCAAAGGACGAGATCCCCCAACAAATATACGCCCCTAGCTTCCACTGCTTCCTCCGCGCTCGAGTGACTTCAGCTTCTTGTTTGGGTACCCTACTTGTATCAACAATAAGTTCCACCGGTAAGACATCAAGGACACCAGGTGGTGTCATAATAAAAGGAAATTTATTGGGTCCAAACTCATTTTGACACCAAGGTCCACATTGCTGTCATTTTTTCCACTTTTCAATTCATGATTTCAAATTTGAGACCACCCATTTTATAGATTATTAGATGAAGATCAACTCTATAAAAAATGAATCAAATTGGAGATCATTTATGTATCCGATCTTGTCAAATAAATGAACGGTTATTGTGAATTTTAACATTACAATAACAACTGTTAATTTGTTTTACAATATCGGATACTCAAATGATCTCTATTTTGATTTATTTTTTTATAAAATTAATCTTCAACCAATAATGTATAGAATATGTGATCTTAAATTTAAAATCATGAATCAAAAGTGGGAGAAAAGAGAGGAATTTAAACATTGATGTCCGAGTTGGGACCCGTCCATAATACAATACTCTGGTACATTAAGCGCTTCCTCTATGGAATCAATTAGAGGCAAATCAAAGGTCAGTGTTTGGGGCAGAGAGAGGACTCCGTCCCAAGTGCCTCGAGCCAGAGGCACCTCCACACATGTAGCATCACCATGAGTAAAACAGCCACATTCCGAGCACAAGCCCTGGATCGCCTCGTACCTAAACATCACAGGAACACAATCCGCAGCAATAGGAACTGAGTAATGTACCATCAATGGCTTGGACAGATCCCCCTCAACCCATAACCTCATTCGAAGGCGATGGCCGAGAGAGAAAACATCAAAACTGCAGTAGCCACCGAGGACGTTACCCAAAACACGACACTAACATTTTTGAAAAAACTCCGGCACAGCACACTCCGGAGAAGGCATCACCGAGACCCAAGTGAATCCCTTGTGTTAGTATTGTATCATTAGTTGTACGATTAACATATTTATCCAATTAAGCAGATTAGCAACACCTACCACACCACACGCAAGATCACCAAGGAGGCTCCAACTTCACTCACCAGACCCAGTCCACCCAAGCGCACACGCGCCCGCCAGACACGCGCCCGAATGAGCAGAATACACACCAGCAAAGTGCATCAGTCCCACATCGAAGAACACCATCAAGCTCCAAACTCAACCACCTATATATATCAGGTATTTATTACAGGTAAGACCATCCCATCGAGAGCCAGTTGACTCGCTCGATTCATATCGTACTACTCGCTCGCACGTTCGCTTGACTGTTATATACAATACATCTTCTGACTTAGGCATCGGAGCGTTGAAGGCGGGCCACCCCGTCTTGACCCCTGACCGCCTGTTTCATTGTTGTATCCTTCTAACAGCTGCACCCGAACGCCCGAGAGAGGAAGAGCAAGCGCCCGACAGGAGAGCCCACCGCCCGAAGGAAGGAGCCCGCACGCACGAAGAGAGAGAGAGCCCGCCCATCCGAGCAGCCCCACCGCTCGGTCGCACCAGGAGGAAGAGAGGAGTTCGTGGAAGCTTATTTGTGCTGCTTCCGCCCCTTTACGCCCCCGCGCGTAAATCGGTGGAAACATCTGGCGCCGTCTGTGGGAAACTTACAAATTGCAAACCTCGTATAAACACCACCGAAACTAAAGGTCCACATGCTCAACCCGGTGACTAACGGCGGCAACGCGCCCGATGGGGAGACTCCGCCAGGCTCACAGGAGCGGAATGTACAGGCGGCTGGCAGGAACGACGACGACGGGCGCATCAGCAGCATGATCCAGGAGTTGCGGGAGGCAGCGCTCAAGAGAGCAGAGGAGCGCCAAATCCGCCGGAGAATGGAGGAACGACTGGAAGCGCTCATTAACCAGCAGATGGAGCAGCATGAGGGAACCCAGGGGACCGCCAGCGAGGAGCGTCACCCAATCGGCAGGACCAACGCCCGAGCGCCCTCACCTGAGGAGGAGTCGGCACCCCCGACGAATAACAGTCTGATCCTGCAAAGGATGGAGGAGCTGGCGGAGGAAGTCTCGCGCTTGCGCAAGGACAAGCTGGCCGGTCAGGGCGGGACGTTCGCCCCCCGGGTCAGCCCGTTCTCGGCTCGCATACTGGAGAGGGGAAGGGATCCCCACGCGAAGATAACGAAGATTGCTCAGTTCGACGGGAGCGGGGATCCACGAGCGCACGTAGACGAGTTTCGGTCCACCACGGACGGGACCCGATATTCGGACCCAACCTTGTGTTTCCTGTTTCAGGAAACGCTGGCGGAGGAGGCACGGTGCTGGTTCTACGAGATCCCGCCAGGATCCATCCACTCGTTCCTCGAGCTGGCGGAGAGTTTCCAGAAGCGCTATCGGCTCCAGGGGAAGTACAACACCACGGGCATCCTCCTCAAGGTCTGCCAGGGGATGGACGAGAGCCTGTCGAGCTACATCAACCGGTGGAGGACGCTCGCAAGCACATGCAGGGACCTTGACAAGCGAGTGGCCAAGGTCGCCCTGATGGACAACCTGCTCGCCACTCCATTCGTAGAGAAACTTGTGAGAAAGGAGCATCTCGACTACGACGAGATCATGGACCTGGTTGTGCAGAAAGCGCTAGTGGAGACACGGGTGTACGGGTCCGCCTCTGAGTCTAGCACCAACGGGCCAGAGGAGAACGCTCAGCCTCGACGGCCCTCAAGCAGCGGAAGGACTCCAGCCAGAGGATATAAGAGGTACCAGGACGCGCCAGGACAGAGCAATCAGAGGCCCTTTTTTCGCAGCCACCGGGCGGAGGGATCAGCGCAGCAAGAGGCCCGCCAACCAGCAGGGCAGGAGGTCTTTACAATCGATGGGCAAACACCCGAGCAGCTCCTCCACCTACACTGGCGCCAGCTCCCACCACCGAGCGGCGTAACGGCGGCGATGGCCCCGGTCGGCCGGATCCCGAGCATTTGGTGTGAATACCACAACACCGCCACCCACCACACGAACAATTGCCCACTGCTTAGAAGGGCCCTCGAAGATATGAAGAAGAACGGTCGTCCCAGGACGGGGGGACGACGACGCCAGGTGAACGCCCGGACCCGCGGGACTATTAACACGATATCCGGGGGCAAGCGCAAGGAGAGAGCACCATCGCCCGACCGCGCGGGCAGAGAAATGTTGACGATCGGGGCATGGAGAGCGCCCAAGGCAGGAAGGAAGAAAGCGCCCACCATCAGCTTCACAACAAAGGACGAGGAAGAGAACCCAAAGGGCAGCACCCTACCGTTCGTGATTGACGCGATCATCGACCAATTCCTTGTGAGGAGGGTGCTGGTTGACAACGGGGCGTCCGTCAACATAATCTACTTCGGCGCGTACAGGGCGCTCGGAAGGCCCGCACGAAAGATGACGCAGGACCATGAGGGCATCGCCAGCTTCACGGGCGAGACCTCGTATCCTATCGGGAGCGACAACCTACGGGTCGAGGTCGGCGCACCCGATTCCCCACACAGCGAGATCCGAGCAGACTTCATCATCATGGACACCCCCTCCCCCTACAACGCCATACTCAGGAGGCCAGGGATCTGCAGGCTGAGGATGATCATCGCAACATACATGCTCCTGGGACGATTCCCAACCGAGCACGGGGTCGGACATGTCCGGGGGTACAGCGGCGAGGAGGCAGCGGAACCTCGTAGCAAGCATGAGGTCCTCGCCCTGGAACCCGCGCCAGGATCAGAAGTACCCGACGATCCCCGCGACGGGCCGACGGCCATATCACCCGTCCCCGAACGCGAAGAGCTAAGGACGGTCCAGCTATCCCCCGAACGCCCGGAGAGGACGGTCCAGATCGGGGCATCACTGGCCCCCGCGATAGCCGAACGACTGATCGCGCTATTAAAAGAGAAGCAGGAAGTGTTCGCCTGGTCGTACAAAGACATGCCCGGGATCAACACGAACGTCATATCCCATCGGCTGAGCATCAGCGCCAGCGCCCGGGTAGTAAAGCAGAAGCGGCGGGCGTACAAAGCGGAGCACTACGCGGCCATGCACGAGGAGGTGGACCGATTACTGGGCATTGGGTTCATCCGGAAGGTGGATTATCCCAAGTGGATTTCCAACGCAGTAATGGTGTAGAAGAGCAACAGGAAATGGAGGATGTGCATCGACTACAGCAATCTCAACAAGGCGTGCCCAAAAGACAGCTTCCCACTGCCAAGGATCGATCAGCTCGTGGACGCGACGGCGGGGCACGAGCTCCTATCAATGATGGATGCCTACTCGGGCTACAACCAGATCTTCATGGACCCCGCGGACCAGGAGGCGACAACGTTTGTCACGGACAAGAGCCTTTACTGCTACGTTGTCATGCCTTTCGGGCTGAAGAACGCCGGCTCCACATACCAGAGGCTCATGAACACGATGTTCCATGGCCTCATCGGCAACATCGTGGACGTATATGATCGATGTTTAACCACCCTCAAAATTACCCTATAATGAACTTAATATGCTTGTCAATGCAGTACAATAGTATAGGGGTCAATCCACAGGGAAAGATGAGACTCAATACTCTAAACTACAAACAGACGCGAAAGTCAGAAATCTGACAGACTCGACCACGGGACACTAACGTAATTAATTAATTAAAATATCTAGACTCAACCTAAAATTACGAAATTAATACTGGACACTAAAGACACCCTATCGAACTTCGATGCGAAATTTCGATGCAATCGGAGTTCGCTTGGTTAGCGAACAAAATTATGCAAAACAGAGTACGAAACTGAAACTGAAAACAGAGTATAAGTAAAACTAGAATCAATGATAAAATGGGTTAAGGGAAGTGTTATCCACCACCGTCAATCCATCTAGACGACAAATGCTTAACTAAATAATGTAATTGTTATGAATGAAAGATTCCCAGGAAGGCCCCGAGTTGTGAACACAACCTATTACCTAATCCTTATGTTTACAACATTGAAGGTCTGCTTATCAATATTGTCTATCCCTCAAAGAACCCGAAGTCACGGACTCGAATTTACTAAGAGAAAAGCATTAAGATTTAGAAAGGGTTTGAGAATCTACAAGGCTTCATAAGTACACTACGGTCGTGTCTTACTAGACCTAGGGTTTCTTATACCAAGCATGTATGGGTTCTACTATTGAAACTTGAGGAAGGTAATAATCACCAACAGCCATCAATTTTCTTAGAATTAGATTCCTAAACATGCATACTAAGCGTGCACTCAAAGCATACATAATCAAGAATCATCACCGTATAAATAACAAAGAAACCTCATTCAAATAACAAAAACAAAATTTAATTACGTGCATAAGCAATCTAGATATCAAGAACGGGGCTTCAAAACAGCCCCTTAACAATGGAGTTTAGCTCCTCATGGAATCAGAAAATAAGCTAAAATAATCCATGAAAGAAATTGATACAAACGGATGAAAGAGAAACTTGCAGCTTCCTTGCTCTTCGATACGTCCGTCCTCCCCCTTGCGTACGTTCTCTTCTTAGCTATTTATATGTTCCAAACTAACTAGGTTAACTAACCTAGCTAGCAACCCACGTGCAAGACTCCAAAATCCAGCCCAATATTCATAATCTCATTATTATAATAGGACTCTTCTCTTCTTCTCCTTTGCTTGCCACTTGCCAGCCCATCGAACTTCGATAGCCCATCGAATTTCGCTAGCCATATAAACATGTCAAAGTTGAATCACTGGCAAGCATGCATCACGTGCATCACTCTTCCTTTCAACCCACTTGATATATATATATATATATATATATATATATGCATGCATGCACTTCCGTACGTTTCTCCACACCTTCTCTAGCTAGCCAGGTGCATATATATATATATATATATAAGTCAATTAACTAAGTTAATTAACCAAATTGTTCACGTGCCACAGACCAAATTCTATAGAATTCCTTGTTTCCTTTCTTTTATTCCAAGTTCAAGTCTTCTTCTCTCCTCGCCAGGACTGCATTATATATTTAATCCCTTTTTCATCATTTATCTCCAAAATACCTAAGAATAAATAATAATGTTAAATTACTTAAAAACATAACAAAAGAGCTAAATATAAGGTTCAGTTAAGCACATAAACGTTGCATAAATATGCAACTATCAGTATACGTGGACGACATATTAGTGAAGAGCATCCAGGCGGTCGACCACGTCCAGAACTTGGGGACTGTGCTCGACGTCCTCATCAGGAACGGCATGAGGCTGAACCCCGCCAAGTGCACCTTCGGAGTCACCAACAGCAAATTTCTGGGATATATTGTCAGCCAGCGGGGGATCGAAGCCGCGCCGACCAAGGTTAAGGCGATCATCGACATGAAGCCGCCCGTCAAGAGAGTGGACCTGCAAAGCCTCACAGGAAAGCTCGCATCCCTGAACCGTTTCATTTCGCGCTACTCAGACAGGTGCGCCCCGTTCTTCAAAGCCTTGAGAACCACGAACAAGCGCGAGGTCGTATGGACACCCGAGTGTGAGGAATCCTTCCTTCAGATCAAGGAATACCTGGCGTCCATTCCGCTCATTTCCAGGCCCGTCCGAGGGGAAATCCTGTACCTCTACTTAGCTGCTTCCCTCACCGCCGTCAGTTCTGCCCTCGTCCGCAGGGAGGACTGTACGGAGCTGCTCGTCTTCTTCTCGGGGAAGGGCATGACAGGCGCTGAGACACGATACCCAACAATCGAGAAGATGGCGCTCGCGCTCGTGACCGCTGCCCGACGGTTGAGGCCATACTTCCAGGCGCATAGCATCCACATCCTCACCAACACACCCTTGCGCCAGATACTCCAATCGCCCGACCACAGCGGTCGCCTGGCGAAATGGGCCGTCGAGCTTAGTGAATTCGACCTCGAGTACAAACCTCGCACAGCAATCAAGGGGCAGGCCGTGGCAGACTTCATCGCCGAATATACAGAGGCAGAGGGGGCGCCCGCTCGAGCGCCCGACGATCCGGTGGTAGAAGCGTCCGACAAACCGGAGGTCAAGGAGCGACCATTGTCGGAGTGGAACCTCTACGTCGACGGATCCTGCACGAAGAAGGTGAGCGGCGCCGGTATAATCCTAACCGGGCCAGGAGGGGTGAACGCAGAGTACGCCCTCAAGTTCGAATTCAGGGCGACTAACAACGAGGTCGAGTACGAAGCGCTCATCGCAGGTCTACAACTAGCCAAGAACTCAGAGGCGCCCAACCTTAACATATTCAGTGACTCACAGTTGGTCTTGAGCCAAGTCAGAGGGGAATTCCAGGCGAAAGAGGAATCCATGATCGCCTACCTAAAACACGTGCAGGCGCTGATCAAAGGGTTCAAGTACGTCAACATCAGCCATATACGCCGAGGATTCAACGCAAAGGCAGACAAATTGGCCCGACTGGCCACGGCGCCCGTACACACAGGACCAGGGCAGCGCATCGTCGAGGTGCTGCGACGACCGAGCATCTCAGGGACGGAGCAGGTCCTGACAATCGAGCCGCACGAGCATAGTTACATGGACGTGCTCATCGCCTACAAAACAAGGGGAGAACTGCCAGAGGACAAGAGAGAGGCCAGGACCATCCTCGCACGGGCGACCAACTTCAGCGTACGGGACGGGGCACTTTACCGCCGAGGAAGGACTTGGGCGAGCCTCAAGTGCGTCACTCCAACAAAGGGCAGCTCGATCTTGAAGGAGATCCACTCGGGCACGTGCGCCCATCACGCGGGCGCTAGATCGATCGCACACAAGGCCATTCGGCACGGATTCTGGTGGCCCACCATCCACGCAGACGCCACAGCCCTGACAAGCAAATGCCACCAATGCCAACTCCACGCACATCACCACCACGCGCCAGCCGTCCCACTGTCCATCCTCCTATCGCCCGTCTCATTCGCACAGTGGGGACTGGACCTGATCGGAGAGCTTCCGAAATCGAAAGGGCAATATAGGTACCTAATCGTCATCATCGACTACCACACGAAGTTCATCGAAGCCCAGCCCATGGCAAAAATCACCACGGAAAAAGTGGAACGTTTCCTCTGGCGCTTCCTCTTCTGTCGCTATGGAACGCCAATCAGCATCATCACGGACAACGGGCCACAATTCAACAACCCCAGACTAATAGACTTTTGCAAATGCCAGGGGACGGACCTCATCTTCGCATTGCCCGCGCACCCCCAGACGAATGGGCAAGTGGAAGCAGCAAACAAAATCATCAAGTCCGGCATCAAGAGGAAAATAGAGGATATCGAACCCGGAGATGCGGGTTACGGACGCTGGCCCGAGGTCATCCCGGAAATCCTGTGGTCCATCTGAACGACAGCCAACGCAGCTACAGGCGAGACCCCATTCAGCCTGACGTTCGGAACGGAGGCCGTGCTACCCCTGGAAATTACCCATCAGAGCCCACGGATCGAGGGGTACGACCCCCGCACGAACGGTGAGGGGCTCAGGCTCAATAACGATCTGCTAGAGGAACGCAGAGATATAGCGCACCTACACAACGCCGCCAACAAACAACGGATCGCCCGACTATACAACCAGCGCATACGGGCTCGCCCAATCCAACTGGGGGACTGGGTGATGAAGGCAATCCAACAGAAGGTGAAGGCGCTTCGCCCACTGTGGGAAGGCCCGTACGTCGTTGACAAAGTAATAAGCGACAGCACTTTCTACCTTAGGGACATGCAGGGTCAACGACTACGCCACCCGTGGAACATCCAACACTTGAGGAAATACATTCACTAAGTCTTACCATGTATTTTCATCCAAGTATAAACACTGTTGCGTTTGTCCTTACCCCGCCAGCATACGTACTCGGGGGACTGGGGATAAGCTACTCGCAAAGACATAAATAGGAAAGCGCGCACCCGTACAAATTACCCAAAAGATGGCAAACAAAGCTCAAAACAGCAAAAAAGAACAAGGCACACAAGCGGACGGAAAGGGAAAACTTCATTCATTTCACCAGGACAAAAAAAACAACAGCTGGCGTAAATCTAGAGCACGAGGGCCCGATTACAAAAAAAAAAAAAAAAAAAAAAACCAAACAAAAGAAGATCTACTCTATCATAAAGGAAAAGAGAAGGAAAAAGCTGCTCTACTTCGCGCCACCCGCGCCCGCACTACCACCTTCGCTCGGCAGCACCCCCTGCTCCGCCAGCCAAGCATTAAGCTCTTTCATCTTCAGGAAAGGCCCCGTCATATCTTGGAATTGGGCGACCTGAACCTCAGCCTCGGCATCCATCAACTCCTTGAACTCCGCAGAATTCTTGAAGTCGGCGACCGCCTCCGCCCGCGCCTGCCGGACTTGGGCCTGCGCCTTGGCCATCAAGCGGGACTCCACCTCCGCCACCCTATTGTCCGCCAGAGCTTTCGCCTCTTCCAGAGCGGCAAGAGCTGAGTCACGTTCAACCTTGAGTAGCGCCTCCCGCTCACCCACCAGCCGCTCAGACTCTTTATAGGCGTTGGTGAGCCTGAGTATCTCCGCCTGCGCCTTCTCCGCACAGCGCCTGTTGGCGAAGCGCTCGCGCGCCAAGTACATTTTGCGCTGCAGCGCCATACAGAGGTTATAGGCCGTGTCCATGTCATCCCTGTTACCCTCGGCCACCTCTGACGCCATCGCATCCACGGCCTTCATGCCCACCTCGAGGGACCGAGCCAATGGAGTGTAGCAGGTGAACGGGTCATCAGGCCGACCAGTGGACGCCTTGACAGGCGGGTTATCTGTACGAGGACGCTTCAATGAAGACCCACTGGGAGGGCTGGACGGACGTTCAGACGATTGGGACCTTGTGGAGGGACGTTCGAACGATTGGGGCGTGGAGGAAGAGTGCCCGCCTGCCTGGGACGCGCGAGCTGCATCCCGCATATCACGACCCTGCCGGCGCAGGTCGCGGCTATCCTGGCGCTTTTCCTTGTGCTGTTCGGCACGGTCTGCCTTATCTTGCACCTTAGACCCGCCAGCATTGCCTGACGGTGGGCGGCGAGCACCCGCCGGGATAGCAGGAACATAATCACTCACGGCAGGAGGGGGGAGCTTGGGCTACTCGGTATCCCCCAACACCAGATCACCCCGCTCGTCCTCCACCACCCTTCGCACCTTCGCCCCGACATCTCGCAGGGCGACCATGCGACGCTTGGTCACGTCATCAACAGAAGCATTCTTGCCAGTCATCTTCTTAACTACAGCAAACAACAAGCGAAAGGTTAGCAACAGCAAAAACAGTTGGTCAAAATCTACTCTACTCCTAGACAAACGAACTACAAGCACACGTACGCGGCAGCTCGGCAAGGCGCGTCTCCGTGATCATATCCCAATGACAGGCGGCGTAAAACGACCTCGCCTCGGGCGCTGGGTCAAAAACAAACTTCAAACGGTTGACCCGGGCCTCTTCTGCGGGCGTCATCGGATACTCATTCGTATCAAGGGGCTGGAAAGCTTGGGGGACTCGATCGAACAGATTGGCGTTGGCAACATACTTATCCGGGAAAGAGCCCAACTCCCAGTCACCGCCCACCAGGCAACTAATTGTGCGCCAGTTGGTCGCAGAACTGGGCTGATCCGACAACCACCACTTCATGCGTGGCTCCACGGTGATAGTACTCCAGTCCCTCTTGCGCGTAGAGTAGCGCAGACCGAAGAAGTGATGGAACTCCGCCCGTGTGGGCTGGCCCAGGCCGCTCAGCCGAAAGATGTTGAACATGGCCACGAGCGTGTGGGTGAGCGTGGGCCCGCACTGACCAAGCGAGATGTTCAACAACGCCAGCATATACTGAAAAAACTGGTGCAAAGGCAACTTAATCCCTGCCTTCAGGTGATACTCGCTCAGGCATACGTGACCGGACGGCGGGCGAGTGAACGTATGGCCTCTACTAGGTATCCGCAACTTCACAGAGTCAGGGATGTGGTAATCCCTCGCCCACCTGACCAACTCCGAGGCGGATGGCGCACGCTCGGGCTCTTGGACGGGCGTGCCATCGGGGAACGCCCAATGGACAGGTCCACCTGCCGTAGGTTGAGGAAGCGAATCTCCTCCTTCCGCCCTCTCCTCACCCCAGTGATTTGAGCCGCTCAACTGCCCGCCCGACGACCCAGACGAGCTCCCCAATCCCACATTCGCGAGCGCTTGCCTAGCTTCCATTCGCTGCACGGGAGAGGTGTCAGGCAAAATGCATTGCAGTGGCGGGACACTCAAAACAGACTCATCCGAAGACATACTGGACGTACTCGACCCGCCCGACCCACAACTAATCCACCCCAACCCCCGAATGTAGATCCGCTCACGTGACTGATCGCTCGGTATCTCAATCGGCTCCATCCTATAGACGAGCGCACGACCAACACTTAGCCAAATATCCCTCCCCACACAGAAACACCAAAACCCACAGAGAACCACCCACAAACAGATCAAAACACCCTCCACCCAAGAACACGGCCTACCCCCGAGTTCAAAAACCCAGAAAAACACAGAAAAAAAAAACACAACACAGATGCACAATCGACAAAACCAAGGATAAGAGCCTCACCAGATTTTGGTTTACGAACCGAAACGATCACGTCGAGCAGGAATTCCTGCAACGAAGAACACCAACACAAGGGAAAGCCTGAGCAAACGCAAGTCGCAGAGAGATTCCGGCAGAGTTTCGGCAAGGTATGAGCGTGATGAGGAATACAACGGCAAAACAACCCTATTTATACTACTCAGACGGGGTACACGAACGAACGTCAGTCGTCCATTCTTCGCGTGTCCACCGTCGGATCATGACACGTGGCCAGGGCGGTTTACTTGCCCTCCTCAGTAACCGCGCCAACTCTTCCACTTCCCGCCTCGATTTCAAACCCTAGCACGGTCTCCCACCGCCCAACACGTGGAGCCCATGCCCCACTCCCACGCTCCCACGCGCGTGACGTCTGCCCTCCGAGTAATCATCACCACATCAGCATTAAATGCAAGGGCATGCTAGCATTAAATACGGCGGCTTACATTCAATACACCGGTTCCCCAAGAGAAATCAAAAGGAATGTCACCTCAAAACGTCTCATCGGAGCGACACCAACCCCAAGGCAAGGACAACACACCACGACATCAACCATCCCTACTGACGCATGCACCACCCACACGACCGAGCACTCGAAAAACACCATCAGGTTAGTACAAGTACCGTTGGGCGCCCCGAAAGAAGGCTAACGCCTGAATTCCCTTTTGGCCGTGTCCCGAGTGAAGAGCTGCGCCGTACGGGATGGGGTTCTTCCTCTACGTACGTGCACGCATTAGCAAGCCGGATCAGGCGGCAGAGGCATGGGGCACGCCCTCTCTCTGAGCGCGCGCTGAGACCGATGGGCGGCACAGGCATGGGGTCCGCCCCCTCCGTGAGCGCACCGTTACATGATCGAAGAGCAAGCCGGCTGTCATGACAGAGGCATGGGGCCAACTCCTCTCAAGGCGTGGGGTGTTTCCCCTCCGTGTGAGCGCAACGTTAACATTCGACCCCGACTCGGGCGCCAGGGGCGTGCGGTCCGACCCCTCCTTGCGCGTTCCGGGATTGATGAGCGCGGGCATGCGGTCTGTCCCTCCGTCACGAAAGCAAGCCGACTGTCATAACGGAGGCATGGGGTTTGACACTCTCTCTGAGGGTGCTAAGTCGAAGAACGGCACGGGCATACGGTCCATCCCCTCCGTAGCGCGTTACTTATAGGTCGCGGTCTTGATCCCTCCGTTGACGCTATACCGTACGGAACGGCATCCCCGTTGATGTACGCGGTGCACCGCGCCATCCCAATGCCGGTGTTACGAAAAACATTTACACACACACACATCATATCATACATTCATGCATCATACCATACATTCATGCATCATATCCTGCATACTTACACGTTTACATATCTGTCGTACTTATGTATGTTTGCAACACCGATCCCATCCGGGCGCGCGGCTCCCAAGCATATATAGCAAGTCATGCTTGGAGGCCGGGCCTATAGGTACACCAACGCACGAACCTACTACTCCACAGGCGCGCAGGTCCTCACTAGCAAGACCAGTTTGGACGCCGGGCCCAGAACACGAACAGGTACACCACCGACCGAACAGGTACACGCTCGGACACCCAGGTCCCGCTCCGTCATGCGATCCCTTTCTTGATCGGAGAGTTGGGGGACTTGGGGGGTCACAGGATCATGACCACTGCTCAACCGGATAAGTATTTTTGTTAATCGCACACCCTTTTTTTCAACTCCCCAGTCAAGAAAGTGCTCTTTGACTTGGGGACTTGGGGGACTTGTTAGTATTGTATCAAGAAAGTGCTCTTTGACTTGGGGACTTGGGGGACTTGTTAGTATTGTATCATTAGTTGTACGTTTAACATATTTATCCAATTAAGCAGATTAGCAACACCTACCACACCACACGCAAGATCACCAAGGAGGCTCCAACTTCACTCACCAGACCCAGTCCACCCGAGCGCACACGCGCCCGCCAGACACGCGCCCGAATGAGAAGAATACACACCAGCAAAGTGCATCAGTCCCACATCGAAGAACACCATCAAGCTCCAAACTCAACCACCTATATATATCAGGTATTTATTACAGGTAAGACCATCCCATCGAGAGCCAGTTGACTCGCTCGATTCATATCGTACTACTCGCTCGCACGTTCGCTTAACTGTTATATACAATACATCTTCTGACTTAGGCATTGGAGCGTTGAAGGCGGACCACCCCGTCTTGACCCCTGACCGCCTGTTTCATTGTTGTATCCTTCTAACAACTGCACCCGAACGCCTGAGAGAGGAGGAGCAAGCGCCCGACAGGAGAGCCCACCGCCCGAAGGAAGGAGCCCGCACGCACGAAGAGAGAGAGAACCCGCCCATCCGAGCAGCCCCACCGCTCGGTCGCACCAGGAGGAAGAGAGGAGTTCGTGGAAGCTTATTCGTGCTGCTTCCGCCCCTTTACGCCCCCGCGCGTAAATCGGTGGAAACACCTTGCATGCAGGAATCAACAAGGGATCAAGGAAGTCGTCGAAGGCTTCAGCCACCACCGTCGCCGAATGGAAGAACCACAAGCCGCCTCGGGTTGCAGAAAGCCAATCACGCTCCGACCAGAACCTGCAGACAAACCAGTCAGAAGCCACCTGTACGAAGGAGATCCTGCCCGAACCTTCAGCATCACACCAAAGGCCGGTCATCCAAATCCGGAACGATTGCATCTTCCTTGATGCAAGCAATTGATGCGAGAATAAGCGCACCACCGCAAAGAAACAAGTCCCTACATCTTCGTCCTCATCATGCCCAACGGTGAGATTGACCTCGTCAGTCCTCGCCATCGCCGCCCCAGGTGGAGGCCGACGGTTCAGGGATGGAGGTCGGGGGCGTAGCGACGGGAAGAAAAGGGGCATGCAATCTGGGTTTAGATTCGAAATGGAGGAAAAGGTAGTATGAGATAGATCTCGAAAAGGAGAATAAGAATCTGGGTTTAGATTTGAAATTGGGTGAGAGCAAGAACAGGAACTGGGAAGAAAAGGCCGGCGGCCTTAGGGTTTCACCAAAGGAACGAGAGAATCTCGTTTTGCAGAGCACTCGCACACTCAAATTATGAAACATAATCTTCATGCCTCAATGCTTCCTAAATTAGCTTACATCTCACCTTTTATAATTGAACTACATGCAACTCTCACGAAAAAAATAAATTCGAACGCTAAACCCATCTCCAATCTTTAGCCAGTGATTTCAGTATAATCACTTGACTGATTTCTTTAAGAATGGATTAGATGCGCGGTGAGGTTTCACCTGATCTAGTTCTTCCTTCTTTTCTATGTCTTGACTATTTGTTCGCTTCAGAAATGGATTCAATGGACGATGTGACTGTTTAGGCAGTTCCCCTACTTTTATGTTCCCTGCTGCATTGTTCACCTCTGCACAACCAGTTCCTCTCTCAGTCGTCGTTGGCTTCTCGAGATCATCTACGTTGAGAGTTTGCTTTTCTTGTGTTTGCTCTATCCCAGCTTTAGCTTCTTGTGGTTTGGCTTTCTTTATGAAAATAGGAGCCGACAATTTCACCGCTGGTAATGGAATATCATTTCCTGATAACTTACTTTTCTCCGTACAGGACGATGCATTGCCATTCGAGGTAGGGTAAGTGGTTTGCGATGTTTCTTTACCATCGTTTAGCAACCTTTCCTGTTAATGGAGGTCATGAAAGCATTAGCAACTTCATAATGAAATGTGGCAAACTCTGCTGCAGATATGGAGCATAATTGTAGTTGGGACTTGGGATTTGAAAGCTTACCTCCAATATGCTATTGAACCGTTCGGCCAAGTTAGGGAGCTTCAGCGAAGTCACGATCTTGATTGCACCCCTCACTGATTTTTCCAGAGATAGATGCTTCACAAGTTCAGTGGCCCTCACAAGCTTATCTCCTGAAAATAGTTTTCATGTTATTATAACTTAAAAACAATTATTATGGAATTGGAATAGAGTAGATGTTAAATTGTAGAACCCTCACCATGGCAGCATGACCCAATGAGCCTCAATATACATTGATCTTGGGCTGTTTCCAACTTGAAAGCTTCATCATCAAGTGAGCTGGTGTCCAAACCTGAAGCTTCTACTTCTTCTAATTGTCTTTGAATCTGAAATTTTACACATAATCATCTCAGCCAATGAACGGCACTAGGTAAAATATGTATTAACAAGATAACAAATTTGAAGAAAGAAAAGACTGTCACGTCAGCCTGATAGTTATAAAAGACTGTGGTCAGGCGAGAGAAAAGGGACAGACCTGTACGAGATGCATGTCGTTCAGTATAAAAGCATTTTCAAGGGCTTCTGCTCCTAGATCAGAGGATGCCAGAGGAATTGAAAAATCTAGTACAGTGAGGATTGGTTTGGGCAACACCTGAAATAGAAAGAAGGTCTCAGAATATATATTACAAGGTAAAAGTTGAAATGAAGTAGTGAGCATTCTCTACCTGCGGATATAAGTCAGGACTTTTGCAAACTATACAAAATAGTTGTCTTGCATTCAAACCGACCACCCAATAGTTTTCATCCAACTTCTTATCTTTACTAGCACTGCAAATCACATATTTACTATAAGATCAAGTGATGAAATACATAGTTGTCTTGGGAAAACTTTATATAATTAATCATTTAATTGAAGTTATGTAGCAAAAGAATTGCAAACCTGAAGAGTGGGCGCCAAATGCCACCATACTCGCTTGTAAAAACTCTCAGCACACCCTATGAGCAAAAGAAGCAAGAGTCAAGATGAAGAATGAAAAAAATTAAGGCCATAGTAATGGTATGACTCAAAATAGAGTAAAAATGCCTTGGAGTCACAGGAGCTTAATGTCCCTTCTTCACCGAAGCCAAACCATGTCAAATGTGAACCAGGAGTAAGAGGCAGACGTCCTCTAAAAGGCTGGCTACTATTCTTTATGTTAAGTACTCTACATTCAAGCACCTGCATGTTTCAGGACATCACAAATTTATATCAGAAAAGAAAGAGCAAACCATAGGCCAGTCCGTCAGTAAAAATATATATTCCGGCTGGTAAGTGGTAACTGCTCTTTGAATAAGAGTATTGCTGATGAATTCTACTAAACAGTTATGGAAATAGCTTCAACATGCACGTCAGAAAATAATAATCTTTGATTTTCACTACTCGGTAAAAGTGGTGAACCGAGTCAGCAGTCAGATAAAACTGCAATGGAATATGAGTTGAAAATTATACCTGCTCATTTAAGGGAAGACAGTCTGAAGCATGAGTAACAATAGCGAGCTCATAATTGAATCCTGATGCAGTCACCACAGGTCCATCGAGGGAAAGAACATGCCTCTGCATTGAAATGCATTCAGTAAAACAGATATGTTGAGAAGCTAAACTTACAACCATCAATAATCGGTTTCCCCCAAAATGAGCCTAATTAGTCATGGAGGAGAGACGAGTATAAGTAGGTCAGCATACCTGCAATCCACCAATGGTAAAGATGCGGAGTAAGTTAGTACTTGTAATTGCTGCCACCCAAGTTGTACCTAGTGCCACAACCTTCACTTCTTCCCCTTCCAATCGCATAGACCACTAATTTCCATCACATTTCAAATATCAGCATATAAATATTATTTATGGCATAGGTTAATATTCAAAAATCATATTCATGTGAAAACTACCAGAATACTGCTAGAAGAATGCATTTCCAATGTAAAAAAAAAAAAGCAAGTTTCTAACCTCACTATTATTTGCCCAGCTACTAAATGGGCGATACATGAGAGTGCTCATATTCTTTTCACCCTTGCATGGATTTGCAAAAACACTTCCATTATCATTCAGTGAAGCCATTGTAAAACCAAAATGGTCGGTCATTGAAGGAACTCGTGGACCACGGCTTGTATCATGAAAATCTATCTGCATCCACAAAGTAAAAGAATAGTATGAGACACTTCTTGTCCTGTGCGCTAACAAAAAACTTCTCACTTTAAGTGTTTGTGCTGGGAGGTGGGATGGAGGGAGGGTGAAAGCTTAGCACAACTTGAGGATAGCTTACCTCGATATGGGAGTATCCCTCGTATTCAATCGAAGTTATAGCTCCAAGCATGTTGTAGCACAAAAAGTGCCTTACTCCAGGCTGTGCAGGAGTCGCACCTGGCTGAAATGCCTCCTGCATTTTTGGCCTAGAAGATGATGGTTTACTTCTTGATCCCTTGTTCCCATTATCAGTGCTTTCACTATGATTTTGACGTGCTTTCTTATGGGATTTGACTTTAGGGGCTAATTCAAAGTCATCGGTATCATCCTCCTCTAAACCTCTCAGATAGTCAGAATGCTTGGTGAGTCTCTTCCTGCTAGGTGGCTTAGACTCCTCCTCAAGGGTATCTTCACCAATATCACTTAAACTACCGGATGTACTACTTTCATGACCCTCCTTTTCATCTTCATCAAACAGTAGTAAACCATTACTAGATTGATTTGGAACATCTTCAGTAGGAGATTTCATTGAAGAAGGGATCACTACATCCCACACACCATACCTGCCCATACAATCGATCACAGCTAGGGCATTTTCAATCGGCCTCCACGCCAAGCTAGTTATCCTCTCATCAAATTTGTGCCTGCCAATGTCCTGCTTCCGATCAACATCCCAGATGAGAACCTGCTTATCCATGCCAGAAGTAGCCAAGTACTTTCCATTAGGCGACCAAGCCAGTGTGCAAACAGGCAGCGTATGTTCACCCTTCAACGAAAACAGCTTCTCAGCTGTGTCCTTATCATACATCACAACATCATTTCTCACTCCCGGAACAGCTAACACCCTTCCATCAGGACTCCACCCTAGTACATTCATTACCGAAAGGTCCAACCCAGAGTTAGGAGCTACGCCTTTGAGATTGTGCAACAGGTTTCCGGATTGAAGCTCCCAATATATCACAGTCCCCGTCGAATCAATGGAAGCCATGTATTCGCTTAGCGGATCAAAACCTAATCCGGTCACAGGTCCTTTGTGTGCTTTCAGAACCCTTGAAATTGTACCATCAACTGTATTGATAAGTTTAATACCGTCATCATCACCAGCTGCCGCCAATAGCGTCCCCGATTTATTAAACGCAAGGGCACGAATCGGCAGCGTGAATCTGGTTATATTAGTCTCAAACTCTCCACCTGAAAATCAAATAATCCAACCAGAAATTCCAATAAGAAGCATTAAAACATAGCAACACTACACATAGACAGTCATCAATTCTTTCTTTTAATTCGAACAATCCATGTCATTCAAACATTTCGCACATTGAAATCAAATCTACCGAATCCAATTTGACAAAACCAAAACCCTAGGGGTTGAAATCCCCGATTTAGCGGGAAATGGAAGGAGATTACTGACCGGGGAACTTGTAGAGCTTGACGGAGTGGTCGACGGAGCCGGAGGCGAGGCAGGTGGCGTTGGGGCTCATGGCGATGGCGGTGACGCCGTCGCGGTGGTTACGGAGGAGCTTCGGCGGACACGTCAAGAGGAGAGCGTTGTGGACGGCGATGGAAGGGTCGGAGGAGGAGGCGGTGACAGAATGGAACCCTTGCTGGTCCCACACGACGGAGCAGAACGACGGCTTTCCGGCGCTGGTGGTTGCCGACTTGTGGATCTCACGGAGCTTGACTTGCCGGACCTTCATGATGAGGGGCTTGTGTGTGGATCTGAAGCGTCCTAGTTCCGGCTGCCTTTTCTTAGTTTTGGAAAATCTATTTTCGATTTTTGTTTCGAGATAAACTAAATTAACAGAGAGATAGCTCAGTGCCTCAGTGTGGTTTTTGGCGGGAAAAGGGGTTACTTTTTCGCGGGGATTTTATTCAACCCTTTATTTTATTGGGCTTTTTTCTGGATAAGTTGCCTATGGGCTTTTTGAGGCCGAACAGTTGCCACCGAAGCAGGCTCACAAATCACTATCATTTTTCCTATACTTCCTAGGAAAACCATTCCATCCGGGTAAAAAAAATGGGGAATAACATTTCCAAAACTTCACTCCCCATAACCAAACGAGACTTTAGAGTTGGAGATGACATATGTTAATTTTTTCCCTGATGCAATCCATCCGACTTGGAACATGCCAACTTGGCCATGATTCAAGTCAATTATTGTCTTAATGACCCACCGGGGTCAATTCTAATGGCCATAAAAACTTGTTTTTTAAGATTTTTCTCCCCTCTTGAATTAGCTAGAATGATGTGGGAACCATTCATAATATCACCAACTTGCTCTTAGCTAGCTCGTCTTTGTCGGTGGCAACAAAGTATGCATCATAAGACCGATTAGCACAATTTTCTGCTCTTCCATTTTCTTAAGCTATAATGTACGTACGTCAAACCAATATGCATGGGTATAGAACTATATGCATGCACTCCACAGATTCCAAAACATATATAGTAGTGATCTTTATATATAGTATTCTTAATTGGTTCCATGTGATTGTACTATACGAACGCAAACCAACTTCTTCGTTTCAATCGTTTGAATCCCTATGAATGCCAACTTTTTCATATCCAAATAATATGTAGAATCCCTACGTACGTGAGGTACGTCGATCTACTTAAACAATTTACCGTACATATATTTTCTGTGTACAGATTCATAAAGCAAGACCAAGCACATGGCAGCTCAAGTTTACCAAGTTAATATATATTGGTGTTGGTGAAAGAATTTATAATGAAAGACATGCATGGCCATTAGCATCTGGCACGAGGCAATATAATGCAGTCAAATGTAGAATATCTGAATATGCAAGCTAGCTAAACAGGCTTCTGTAAAAGCTATCACATAAAACTAGAATAAGCAACCTCTATACCAAAAACCAAGAAGATACCAGCTCGATCCTAAGAAAACTGGTTAATTATAGCAAATGTATGAAGGTGTGTCGCATGTGCTTCTCTAAGTTTGAGTAGTTTTTTTTTTTTTTTTGCCAAAACAGTTCCATAGACAATATCAAACTGCTCGCATTTACAATAGACCTAATGTACGTATTGGGGAGAAAGAAAATAACCTAGCTACAACATCAGGCTCGACAGTGAGTACATGTAGTATGGCACTATGGTTACCTTAATCATGGGGACTATTGTGTTCTGTGTACGGCAAAAATATAACCCAGTTAAAGTCCAAAACCCTAGTTAGGGTTCTTGCACGTATGTGACACTGCCGTCCATCTCTGCTGCCAACCATACCAAAAAAAGAGGCAGATCTTGATTGAAGTGCATGGATGGCGGCAGACAGGCGGTGAACACCGTATGTTCCATTCCACGCGGTCACAACCCTTTTTCCTAACACGTTTGAACTCAGAAGCCAATTAGCTAACAGCATTTTCAACTCTCGTTCATTTGAATGCGGCTTTATTTTTTAGTTTAGTCGCTAAACTGTTTCGGTTTTGTGTGGTCGACTCTTCTCCCCAGGTAACTACACTACTGGCATGGCCTGCCATGACCTAGTTTGACGAGATCGACCGAGGAAAAGGGGAAAGTGTGGAGAACTGCAACTTTGACCTCGGTTTCTGGCATACCATGGACGACCTAGCTAGAATAGCACTATATATACAAAGAGGCTAGCCTAGCTAAGAGGCTCATCGCTCTTCCCTGACCTTCATATAATCGTATTCGTCTCCTTTTCTGTTCAAGTTGAGCTAGCTCGATCACTAGCTTATCTATAAGCAAAGCATATATACAAGTACGTAAACCAGAAAGATGGTGTCTTCAACCTTTACAGTACTCATTGTGCTCCCTTTGCTTTTGCTAACACAGTCAGCTAGCACGCATGCACAAGCTGCAGGTACTTACTAAAATCCTTATACTACGTACATGAATTTCATAGCCATGTTTTCCTTCTTCCGTTTGTCATCTCAACTAATTAATTACATGCATACAACTGTATCGAGACTCTAGCTAGTCTTTGATCGATGAACTAAAACTTCTTCTACATGCATGTAGATATGGGTGAAGTACTGGCTGCTGGTGATTATGGAGGTGGTAGACGACTATTAGAAATACCAGGAAGAAGCACCCTGCAGTTTCAAAAGGTACATACCTCGTCGCAGATAAATGATAATGGTCTTCGCTTACGTGAAAATTCGTAAGTAATTATTAGTTCTCAAGTTCCGATTATATTTAGTGTTCTAGGTCCAAGTAAAAGATTGTCTATCTACAGGAAGCTAATGGAGTTGGAGATTATGAGAAATTTCTGGGAAGGAAAGTGATGTTTAAGAGGTTTATGGGAGCTGTAAACGAAGACGTGAATTTGAATGGCGGAGGGCTATCTTCGTCAGCTAGTTCTGTCCATATTGCTGTTAGAAACAGTATCAATGTCAAAGTACAACCAACGAGTTTGAGAAACACTAGTAGAGGACGTCCTCATACTCATCGTCGTGTGAAGGTGAAAATATCTGGTAATTTTATACCTTTGAATGCTGATTATCATGTTCCAAGACCTCACCCGCCCAAGAATAACTAACTCGATCACTCCGGCTGTCAACTAGCAGCTTAATTTTGGATGAAGACTACATACAGTTTTAATTTGGTACACATTTCAGTTTTTCTTTTTTCTTTCGGTGTTGTGTTATTTAGAAAATTTTGACATACTTAGGTCTGGGAAATCATTCTTAATTGTATGTAAGGAATATAGTTAGCGGTTTAATTATGTTGATCAAATCAGCTTTACCTTTGAGTTTTGTGTTCGTAAAACAGTGACTTTTGTATGTGTAATATTGAGCAATATATATGGAGTGGCAGACATGAATGATAAATCTTATGCCTGTAAACAAAAGCTAGCCAACTATATATATATAGCCATTTAGCCAGTCATCGAAGGCAAACAATGCTCCAATGCCATTTGTCTTTTCCATCGAAATTTAGCTATGCCTCACACAGACGACTACATACTTATTTTGCCGTAGACCAAACAAGTTTAAATCGATCTCCATACTAATAAGCCAGAGATACATACTGCATGTGTAACTTTTTGTTACTGGTCTAAATATGAAGAGAGCCCACCATCGTCTAGCTTAATAGTAATCTAACTTCTAGCTCTATATTGCCGTATAATTGCATATGACTGTTTTAAAATCCAAAGCGCATCAGATGCCACGGTAATTGTGACCGCGCGCACCATGCAATTTTTTATTCTCAGTGTGCTCAAAGTTGCAACAATATATTCACATTCTCTGAATTGTACAGCATTCTGTGATCAAAATCAACTTTTTTCCTTCACTTTCCATTTTGCTTCGATTCCAAGTAATTGCTGGACACTGTTTGCAACGTAGCCAAATGATCCACCAAAGAATCCAATTCCTTCGCCGAACTCCCACCTTCTCTAACGGTCTCGACGGTCTCTACGGCCGCCTTGCGCAATGCCTCGACTCTCTCTTTAATCTCAATATGCTTATTTTTCATAGACTCCGCCACTATCCGAGCCAACTTGTCTGAGTCGGGCACAGTTTGTGCCCCCTCACACACACGAATCCCAATTCGCAATTGATCCACCAACAATGTGGCATTGCGAAATTGGTCGGCTCCCATGGGCCAAGCCAACAACGTCACACCCGCCACAATCCCCTCTAACACCGAGTTCCACCCGCAATGTGTTAAAAACGCACACACCGCCGGATGCCTCAAGATCACTACTTGCGGCACCCACCCTCGTACCACTAGCCCCCTCCCCTCCAACCGAGCTTCAAACCCTTCTGGCATCGCGCAATCCCTTCTGTCCACGTGTCCTCCCTCGGTAGGGCCCCTCACGCACATCAAGAAATCGACCCCACTCTTCTCCAATCCCAAAGCCAACTCCCTCACCTGATCGCCACTCAACACCGCTTGACTCCCGAAGCAAACATAAACTACCTTCCCCTCTTCCCGCGCGTCCAGCCACGAAGTCACCTCCTCCAACGAAACCGAACCGGACCCACCTCTTTTCGCGGGCCCGCACGTATCGTCGTCAAGAGGAAGCAACGGCCCAACGGCCCAAACCCTATCGTGCCCTATGTCCTTCCTCACATGCTCCAAATAAACCCTCTCCACTCCATCGAACGAGTTCACCACGAGTCCATAGCTATCCATATTCCCCACAAACCCTTCTTTAATATGTTCCGAAACAGCGTCTCCTCCCTCCATGCACAACCTGTACACGGTGGAGAGCTGCCTCCATGGGTATTTCGGACAATTCGGCAACTCCGGCAGCGACACGACGTAACTGTCGTCGTTAGAATCGTGTGGTATCTTAGGCATGTGGCGCCAGAGCCAGTTAATGACAGACAGCGCGAGCGCCCCGGAGGGCGAGAACACAATTCTAGGAATCCCGAGTTCTTTGGCCAGGTGGTGGGTCCATCCGAGGAACATGTCGGAAATGATCGCGGCAGGAGGATCGGGGTGGGAGTTGAACCACGCGGCGATGGGAGCGTGGAGTTCACGCAGGGCGAACATCATGGAGATGACGGAGTGGATAGGGAGGTCCTTGACGTTTTCGAGGCCGGGAGGGATGGAAGGGTGAGGAGGAAAAGGGAGGACAAGGGTTTTGACGACGGAAGAGTTGTGGTGTTTGGAGAGGAGGGGTTTGAGGATGGGGAGGTTTTTAGGGGTCACGAGGACGGTGACGGAGACGCCGCGGGTGGCGAGGTGGTGGGTTAGGTCGAGGAGAGGGAGCATGTGACCTTGTGCAGGGTAGGGGAAGACCAAGACATGGACTTTGGTGGTGGCCGTCATGGTACGTACGTGGTGATTAAATCGGAATTTCGAAGGTTATATTGAATTTTGGGTTGTGAAATGATATAGCTAACCAGGGATTTGAGAGAGGGAAAATCGAAGAATTTCTGATGAAGGAAATGAAAGTGGTATGTGGCTTATATTCCGCGTTGTTGTTAAAGCATATGCAGCGGCTGAGGAGGTGTAATTGCCCTTCATCCTCCTTCAAGAGGTATTATTTATTGAATAAGAGGTGCAGTTGTTATTTTATGTGCAACATTGTAAAAATTAGCATCTATCCTCCTATTACTATACATCACTTATATATTAATTTTTTTTATTTATTTCTTTGTAAACTTTTCAACTAATATTTAGACGACACGTGTTGTTATCGTATGAATAATTGAATAAGATTTTCGGTAAGATTACCGACCAACTACGAGATGACACGTGTCACTCATATTGATCGTTATCGTTTAAATAATTGAGCCAAAAATTTTGATAAAATTTTCGATCAATCACTTGATGACACGTGTCATTGTCGTGTAAATAATTGATGAAGATTTTCGACCACCAGGAAGATAACACATGTCACGAACTAATGATCGTTATCGTTTATATAATTGAGCCAAAATTTTCGATAAGATTTCCGATCAATCAATTGATGACACATGTCACTTTCACGTTTCATTGTCGTGTGAATAATTGCCGAAAATTTTCGGTGTGATTTCTGACCAACCACAAGATGACACGTGTCGTCATCAACAAACATCAGAAAACCTAGAATCGGCTATAAAAGAATCATCTCGGGCAACTTATATTCTCACACCATCTACAAATTACTTGCCATTTCTTAAAACAGAGGTAATTTTCAACTTATATCAGAAACCTGACATACTCGACCACTGAACGAAAACGCAATTAATTGAAATACCTAAACTAAACAAAAAATCACGAAATAAATACTGGAAGAACTAGACACAGTGGCAGACAACCACACAAAAATTAGATGTAATCGGAGTTGTTTTGAATGTCGAAATAAATTATACAAACTAGACTACAAACTGAAAACCGTACAGTAAAAAGAAGACTTAATCAAAGTAAAGAGATCGTTAGACACTTCTCTCCACCCTAAACAATTCCAATCTACCCCAATCAATTCACATAACCTCAAATGAATGTTTCCCATGTATAAGCTGTAATTAAGTCGCATACATCTTACACCCTTGTGCTTGACATGCTAAATCGGTTGATGTACCCTAGCTTAACTTGATCTTAACTTAAGAGATATGGTACTTCTTCGATCGGTCCAAAATCAACTTAAACTAAGTCATTACAATCTGTAGAATGTTTGGGATAACAACAAGACTTCTAGAGCTACTATGGATGAGTGCCCTTGCATCACCTTGGAACTAATTCACACAACGTATTAAGCTGTTCATCTCTACAGAATATACACTGATTGATCGTCACCTACACATTCAAGACAATAGATCCTAACATACACATCTAAGTTTCGAACCAAAGACACATATGCAAGAAATCATACGGTGATAAAATAGTGAATAAATTCTCATCAAAAAGTTGTGTAAATCACTGGGGTTCAAGATTAAAACATGTCTAGGGCTTCGATTAGCCCCTAACAAATAAAGTTTAGCTCCTCGTGCTAACCATGGAAGCTACAAAGAAAATAGATGAAAGAAAATTACAAAAAAAGGAGTTAATGGACTTTCCTGGGTCAACAAGGAGAAGCAATGAGCTAGCAAAGAGTTAATGGATCAAGTCCAATGAAGGAATGAATTTGTCAAAGCCTTAAGTCATTTGGTTTTAGCCCAATTTATGTATTTAATTCAGATCAAATCAGCTTTGGGGACTAAATAAAAGAGGAACAAGTTCACAAGGACTAGAAGACTATTCGCAAGGCATACAAGAGGAGGAATTTCGGTATCCAGAGGAGAGCTCCACCATAATTTCAACATCATCATCTTCTTCACCTATTTTCTGTAATTTTCTTTCATCTATTTTCTTTGTAGCTTCCATGGTTAGCACGAGGAAATGCTGAAAACATAACAAAAACACATCAGCACCTAAAATAAATAAACATTATTAAAATGTTGAAAACATAACAAAAACACTAAATATAAGGTAATATTAAACATAGAAACGTTGCATAAATATGCACCTATCAGTGTTGTGATTTGTAAAATTGATGTAATATTTATAGAAAAATTGTAGGGTGGTGTTTGTAATTTTTGAAAAAAAAAAATTTAACAATTTTTTAGAATTTTTTTTTGGAAAATATTGCTTATGCCTGTTCTAAAACAAAAGGAACGTTATGTTTGAATCTGAGCCATCAAATTCAATTTTGGAATTGAAATGGATGACCTAGAATCATTGGCCATTGGACGGTATTACAGCTATCGTCGGGCACACGAGCCAAAAAGAAGAAAAAAATTACACAACCTGGCGTCACCCACGTGTGTGGGATCCACCAGGCCGCTCATTCTCACCAATGAGCAAAGCTTGCTTGTACACCTGCTCGCCTCCGAGGTCAACCTCCGGTCACCAGACTCCTTCTTCACCGCTGCACCGATTTTTGCTACTTGCTCATGCTATTTGTGACGGCCTCCCACGGATTTTGCAGTTGCTCGTCCCAAAAATCTGCCTTGTGCAGATGCTCTTATGCACTTGTGCATCGTCCTTTTGTTCGTGGATCGTATGACTAAATAAGTCAAGGATTTGACTGACCAAACTAAACCATGTATCTTTGTAACAAAAGGAATATAATTAACTTTAGGAATCTCTATCATCTTTTCTTTTCTATGTATAGTGTCCACTTTCTGTATAAGATTTGATTATGGCTGGTATATATGGATGTCCATAATTTCATTACTTACGTTTTGATTGTAAAACATCGATTTATATGTGTTACAAGAACATTAATTACGTGAATGAGATGTTTACTATGGTTATAAGTACAGTTAAAATAAAATAAGTGACCACAATGTTGAAGGATAGAATGATACATAATAATTGAAACTGTATCTTTTTTCATTAATAAAAGGTCTTAAATACAAATATTACAAAATTAATGTTCTATAATAATCAGGGGATTACTATAATCTCTATTTTTTAATCTAATTAGGAAAAAACACACATACAGAGTTAATTTACTCAAACACACAAAATAAAAAATATCTAATTAATTTTTGCCTTCTTATACGTTTTAATCTAATTAGGACAAGACACGCATACAAAGTATAATTTTCTTAAACACACAAAATAAAAAGATATCTAATTAATATTTCCCTTCTTATAAGTTTTATAACCATAGGTACGTATGAATTACCGAGTCATGTTCTGGTGGTCAATAATTTTTCTGGTTATTTTTGTTCGGCTACTTTGAATGTAATGGTATATAATTAAAAAAAAATTGAATACGGTTTTATATATATCATCTATTAGATATATATATATATATAATGATAACTAGTCACAGTTGACCACGAATTGACTGAGCATCCGATCATGACTGGCGTATGCACATGTCTATGACTACGCTAGCTTTTAGATCCAGAAATGGATTTTCGGGCCAATTAGGCAAAAAGTAAATTCATATAAGCGAATCAAAATTCCAAACTAAACTAGGCTAGCGTGGTTATGTTTCAGTCTAGCTTAGCAAAAGAACGGTGCAACCCAAAATTAAATATGTTCATTATGCCACTTCTCGTTATATCATTGGTAATTTGGTCAAGTCTACATGTATATATATTTTTTGCCAGACACAAACCCTACATCATTTCTCATTTCTTTTGGGTAGCCGCGCAACTCTTTGCGCGTCTTGGTCCCAAAGTTTCAAATTCCACCTGAATTCCAATTTCTTTACGATCTTGATCAATAACCCTGATTTCTTCCTATCTTTTCAAGAATTGCATCCACATATCCCCAAAATCCAATTTCCCTAAAATCTCAATTTCTTACGTACTCCATCGGAAACTGAAAAGGTGAAAGCCCATAACTCATGTCTCGTATCAATATCAATTATGATTCGAGTCAATCTCCCAATAAAGAGGTTTATTTCCTTATTTTCGTTGTTAATATATATCGTTGATTATGATGTGATTTGAATATAATGCTAGTGTTATGCATTTATAATTTTCAGAAGAAAAAAAAAGTGTGTTTGCAATTTAGTTCATTATGACTATGAACACATGAATTGTACATAATGTGTTATAATAGTAGGCATGTCAATAGAGCAATTCATAGCATATCAACTTATTATACGATTCGTTTAAGAGAAAAAAAATGTATTTAATTTGGCCCGTTTATCTGATTGGGTTTAATCAAATTTTGATCCGAATTTAACATATTCAGACCCGTTTATCAATTTACTTTTTTTTTTTTAAGATGCGATAATTTCATTCCAATAAGTAATAGCAATACAAGATTTCACCTGATTCCCAGCCAGATAAAACGAAATCGTAACGCTATCACTATTATTCAATCGATTCTTAGATCACAAACCTAGATAGACAAACCAAAGTAGCGCAAGGACTAAAAAATTTCGAGGTTACCACTCCTTAGTGTATCTAGGCATCTCTTCTACTTTGTTACATTTCGCTTCAATTCATCCACATCTGTCCCAACTGGCAACATCATCGCCTTCTTCTTAGGTGATATCTTTTTCGGTCCCTGCACCGGCTTCAGCTTAGACCTACTACCATGATCCTCTGGTTTTTGCTTGTTCTGACCTTTCCCTTTGGCCTCACCAGACTAAGTCACCACATCAATCGATATCACCACATTTTCCATCATTGGCTCTCCATATTCCGTCGAGCCAAGTGTGTCTCCACTGCCACTGGCCAATGCCTTACTAGAACCACACTTTCCCTCTGGAGAGTTCAGAATGCCAATAGGCACCCCCACTGTCGAAGTTGGAGCTGAAGTTCCTAAGGAAGAGGAAGCTAGTACACCTTGTGTTACACAAGGAAGCGACATAGTCACAGGTTCAGTGGTCACAAGAGCAGTAATAATAGGAGATATAAGTCCCATTATGGGTGCTCGTTGACCACCTATTCCCAAAACTGGAATAACGCTTCTGTCCTCCATCTCCAAAAGAACAACATTTTTAGGTGGATGTTCCCCATAAAGAGGGTTCACCCGACATGCATTTGGTGGATTCGCCTGAGGCACCACCATCTCCACCGTTCTCCATTGCTCATATTGAGGGAGAACTCCTTTTTGTTGAACAACCATCAGTAGCCCTAACATCAAGCTCAGATTGAAGGCCGAGGACAGAAGACTTGCCCCTTGCTCAACAATCCTTGTTCCCAATGAGAACAAGAAGCTGCAACAGATGAAGCACCATTACCAGTACTAGCCACCGATGTACGTGGGAAGCAGGTTTAGGGTTAGTATCACTCCATCCCACCAGGCAACCCTCCATCCCATGCAAAAAGGAACCATAATTCGAATAGAAACCATGAACCTTCTCATATTCCAGTAGGCAATCCTCTGAGTAATCTCCTTCAAATATGAATCTCTTATAAACCACCAAAGGCTTTTGAAAGTTTAAAGAAACACTCATAAATCAAGGGCAACATAATCATGTTCTAAAAACTCACCAATGTAATTACTGATCCATCGACACCATTTCAACTGAAGAGCTCTGGGTTGCCGTTTTCCACAAGATGACCACACCACAACCCAAGCGCTCTGTTGTAAATATTTCTCCCTACACTTTATGCACTAAGAACTATCCCATAAGTATGAAGAGTTATTTTCGTCCGCAAGTGTATAGGGTCAAGTTATAGTATTTATAGAAATCTAGTGTCGAACCCACAAGGATTGGCCACTTGAACTCCTTAGTTTGAATGATAATGCATTTAGACTACGGTTAAACTAGACACTAACTTAATGCTAAACTAAAATAAAATATGGATGTGTATCTTACACTGCTAAGTCATTTAGAGACCTAGCATTGCAAGAGGTGATTAGACTATGATGAGTGATTATCTGAATTGGTTGATTGATTATAGACTAATGCAAAGAGATTAAATAACAAAAAAATTCACAATAAAAGAAGATGGTTGGCCAGGGAAATCCATACTAACCACTTGATGCTCAAACAATGTCCTGATTTATGTATGTAATTAGAGACCGTTTCACACAAGTGGATGTCCAAATCATAACCTTTTGAGTCACATTTGGTTTTGATCCCAAGCTCCTAGGCCATTTAGGACTCTAGACGACTTAGACTCAACTTTGAAGTATTTGGTGAACCAGGACCAAAACCTAAACCATTTCGGGTTACATCTTGACCGTATGTCACGTGAGTGAAGAAAACAAGTGTACTATGTGATATTTGTGGAAGGTTCCCCTTCCCAAACCTCTTTTGGAGAATCCAAGAGAAATAATAAGTGAATCCTAATCTACACATTTTGAGTTACAAATCGAAAGATCCAACTAATAGCCACAATAACCTCTTGACTCAATGTGTGCTTGACCAAAGCTTCTTACGTCTATTTGACAACATGCTCTAGTCCTTGCTTTGTGCTAAGAAAATTAAACCTTAAGGTAATTCCTCTTGGAATAGACCCTAATTATATTTATATGCTCATCTATCCTTAGGTGAGTAACTAATTCAACCAATGTCTCATTTTTAGCTCCTTAATGCATACATCAACTTAGTTATGGTCAACACATGCATAAATGAAACCATACATGAAGTTCAAGCACTTAGGCAACCACAAACACATAGCAATCTCATTCACAAACACATGTTTCACTCAACATACACAAAAATATAAACCATACATGAATCAATCCATCATTTTTCTATATCAAATGGCTATGGTTCTAACCCTAGACTCCCAAAAGGACTACTCAGTACACATAATGAAAAATGGAGTTTGGATACATAAAGAGAGATCAAATAGGTGAAAGAAATAACTGAGGAGTCCCTTAAGCAAAGCCTTCAAGTTCTTCAAGCACTTATTCATTTCTTGCTCCCTTCTTGCTTCTTGCTCCACAAAGATGATGAACCCACCTTAGGCTAGGGTGAATAAAGTGGAGATGAGAGTATGGAGGTGGTGATTGATGTTCCTAGGACTATTGATGGTGATGTAAGACGTGTTTAAGGACTAGGAGAGAGCTAGGGAGTTAGGGAATGGATGGGGGCTATCTCTAAAGCAAAAATTAAGCAAAACTTCAAAAATGAAATGTGTTGTATCTGTGATGAATGGGGAGATCGACCAAGCAAGGTAATGGGAGATAAAATGGGGTACTTTGTGAGCCCTTGGATATGCTAGAGTGGCCATAAAGTTTGATCCAAGGGCTACAACTTGTGATCCATTTTTCTTGGTTTCTAGTTAGAATCCAAACCATGCCTAATAGAGCCAAAATTCAAATTGTGTGACACCCTAATCAAATCAGCTAGGGTTCCTATCTAGGTGGTTTGGGCCTCACCTTGGGCCATGCTTGATAGTCGGGTCAGTCATGGATAAATATGACAGTTTCTGATAACTTCCGGTGGCCACTTTTTGTCATTTTCCTAAAGTTGCTCTAAATGCTTTTGTGACTTTGGAAATGTTTTCGGCTTCTCCAAAAAGTAATTAATTTTCATCTTTAAGAGCATTTTCGTGTCAACTCCCACTTTCCTAGCATGAACAAGAAACGTTATAAGAACGATGCTTTATTCATAGAAGACAAGCAATAAACATGAAGTTAGGAACATAATTAGAACACAATTATGGACCTAACATGCACCCACGAGCAGTTGAAACCTTCATGGGATCATACATCCCTTCGAAACCTTGGACAATAACTGTAATATTTTGGTAGTACCAAGGTCCTTTTAACACAGCTCTCTTCCGATCTAATACGGATTTGAACTTCACTACAAATGGATCATCCACTGAAAGGACCCAACCCCGATTTAGTTTCCTAAACCGGAATCAAACCTCTTCTGAAAACACGAACCAACACAAACCATTTAAATTTCGGCAGAGTAACGCTACTAACACGGAATTGCCTTTACCTGCACCCAGAAAATAACACTTCATCCTATGCCACAAAAGCCAAACCGTGGGCACCAATCCCATCCGGATTTCTCAATATCATAACAATATCAATAAACAGTGAACATAACTGTAATATATAGAAAATCCGGGAAAAACCACATAAAACATGTATCAGTATCGTATCAGAGCGACCTTTAGTGTATATATATATACAAAATATACAACAGTAGGCGAAACAAGGAACCTACTGGAAAAGACAGGTAGCTCGAACAACTAGCCTCCGACCGAGACGTGAGACACCAGAATCCGAACTACAAACTGGGCACGGAAACCGAAAAGCCCAGGGGAAAGGCAATAAAAACGTTAGAGTGAGTGGACAAAAATAAACATATGTCTTTCACCAGTTTCATATACATAATCAATATAAAACAATGCGAGTTCGGAAAGTATATATGGAGGTGCCAGGCGAATCTCTCAAGCCCAACGGTCAGGCGAATCGCTCAAGCCCGACGGTGATAGGCCAGGGGAATCTCTCAACCCCAGCAGCATAACAGGGGAATCTCTCAACCCTGCCCAGAGGAATCTCTCAACTCTGGTCAGACTACCGGTGATCAGCCGAGTAGCCGAAGCATCGATGCAAGTATGCCATCACCATAAATATAAAATAATGCCTCCGAAAATAATAAATAACTCAACATCGTATAAAATAAATACGGGAAATCACGAACTCGCAACAACTGTGAAAATATAAAAATGTCCACTCATGGGTGAGCAGAGCGCACACTCGCGCTAATCACGTGGTCCGGCGGAAGATCCCTCGCCCGAAGCACGATCTCGATCCCCTGAATAGTCATAAAATATATCTGATCAAAATCACAATTCACAACATTGTACCACACCGCGGAAACCAACTGTTCCCGGAAACATATAATACTGTGCAAAATAATCGACGAAATTCCCGAAATCTCCACTCAAAACCCTCGACTGAAAATCCGATACTCAAATCAACTCGAAAACATCAAGGCGACGATCGGGGCGCGAATACGAGTAAAATGACATTAAAATCATCAGATTTTAAAAAGTCAACGGGTTGCCGGAGCTCCGGCGTTGACCGCCGCCGGCGCCGTCGGCGCGCCGTCAACCGGAGAGATTTTCCGGCGGCCAAGCTCACCGAAGCTTCATCTCGACGAGTACAACACATCTCTCTTCTATGGCTAAGCCCAATTCCGGCCACACACGCCGGAAAATAGCTCGAAAAGTTCAAACCCATAACCGGCAGGAAATTGCTCTGCCGCCCGATTCCGTCACCGTGAGGCCATCTCGGCCTCCCATCCTCAAGGGTCCACTTATCTACCTCAAGCCCAACAATTTCCATCACAAACCCCCCTCGGAAAGTCGCCGTAACTCCTCCCACCGACGAAGCTGATTCCGGCCAAAATTCCCAAATTTTCAAATCAACATTTCTCCCTCAATTCATCACCAAATCAAGCAATTTCAAGTTCTAATCAACTAGAAATCAAGAGAGGAATCGAAATATACCAAGGTCCAAGCCGGAGGTGGCCGGAAAATGAAGGTCGCCGGCGAGTCAAACGGTGGCCGGTTTTCCTCCTGCGGTCAACGCGGGTCAACGTCTCCAATATGGTCAAACGACAGTCAAACTTCCAAACAGTGCATTTTCGACAATTTTTGACTATTTCTGATATTTATACTCGCGTCTCGGGATGATCGACGGTCAAAAACGGATAACCATAACGATTCGGATAAACTCGATACGAACGGATAAACTCGTCGATATTTCGAAACTTCAAATATTCATATTATATTCCTCGTTCGTCGGAAAAATCATCCGAAACTGCCCACAGACTCGAAATCACGTGTACAACAACTCTCGAGAAGAGACCCAACTCAAATTCTCGGCCAATAATTAAGTCGTAATCAAAACTGGCAAATCACACAATTATCGAAAAACTGTGATTACACATAATCTCGTGAATTAAGCCGTTTACTCAACTGATTCTGGTTCGGGTCGTCACATCCACTATGTGAGTAAAGCGGATCTTATCAGGGCCACATATATCGCTCCACAAATTCGACATTCGAGCCTTCAAATATTGAACACAGTTTGGGCTAAGAGTGTTTACTGCAAAGACCTGTGCCACCACGAAATGCCATTCAATGTCATCCTCGTGCTCCCTATCTGAAAGGGCAGCCAAATCAACCTCCTCTAGTTCCTCCGCGAGCCGCTGCTGATCTAGATTAGGATTGAAGCCATCGTCCACGGATCTACAGTTAGGGACGAGTGTCATAGGTAAGAACAAGGAAATAGGTAGGATTAAGAGAATATGGATAGAGATCTGTATCTAGGATTGAAAAATATGAGATTTGGGAGAGAAATTGGTGAACTTTTTTTCGACAAATGTACTGGGATGGCGCACGCGAGAGAATCTCAGTGCCTAGGATTTTTATGTGTTTTAGAGAAAAAAGTTAAAAGATTAATTCGTTCATTACCCTTATCAATTTACTTGATCATAAAGTAATTCCGAAGTATTCATAAAAACTAAAATCAAACCAATTTCAGATGACCCATTCCACTAAAATATTCCATTGACAAATCAAACAAATGATGGATCACCATCATATATGTTGTTTTAATTTATTTATTTTAAAGTTTTTTGAGTAGAAAAGCTCTTTTATGGGCCTCAATATTTTGGGGTAAGCCCACTTATTAAAAATTTTTTTTGAAGAAAGCCCACGATTTATATATCACCATCCAGTTTGTATTTTTGGCGCAGGAAACACCGTCTGAGCTCACCCCGATGGCGAGTGAAACGGACGACCACTCATCCTCTTCCCCAAACAAACGCCTGAAAACCCTAATTCCCCAAATCAAATCCGAACTTCCGGATCCAGTTCAACCCGAACCGCAGCCGGAAAGCCAAAATTCACCTCCGGAACGTTGTGTGATTTGTTTTTTAGACTATGACAAAGCTCCCCGAGGCAAAATCGACTGCTGCGATCACTACTTCTGCTTCTTGTGCATCAAAATATGGGCCAAGACCGAGTCGAAGTGCCCAATTTGCCGCCGCCGCTTCTCCACCATTCGCCGGCCGCCGAAGCACGGCGTATTTGCCCGTGAGAGAGTCGTCAAGGTCCCTGTCCGGGATCAGGTACTGTAAATTTTTTGTGTTCGATTTCTTGAATTAAATGTATTTGCTGAATTGGGTTTGTTGTTCATTTTAATGGGTGTTATTGGTTTGATTAAAGTTTTGATTTTTTTTTTGGCAGGGGGATATAAGTGTGCATTTGGATGCATATGAAGATGTTGTGTGCAATGTGTGTAGCTCAATGAGTGATGATCATTTCATGTTGCTCTGTGATTCTTGCGATGGAGCCGCGCATTCTTACTGTGTTGGGCTTGGTTATACTGTTCCTGAAGGTGATTGGTATTGTAGTGATTGTATTGCTTCTAGGCCTGAGCTTGCCGATATGAATGGGGTCAATGATTACTGTGAGCCGATCCCAACAGAAACTGTTCCTGTGCCTTATGATATGGTTTTAGATATTGTTAGAGAGTCGAGTAGGTCAGTGGTTGAGAGACCTCCAACTGCAAATCAGCCGTTGGATCTTCCATCGAGTTTTGTTCCTCGAGCAGCTAGGCAGCAGCCCATACTGCCACCAAGGGCTGCGAGGATTTCGGCTGAGTCAGCTGCAAGAACATTGGATAGGTGTCGAAATGTTCAGACTCGCATACTCACCATGCGTGAGAATTGGAATGGTTTTCGAAGTGGTGCATTGAGTTTCCCTGCTTGTTCATCGACAGCAAATGCTGGCGGCAGTGGTAGCCAAGAACGACATAATGGTTATGATGTGGTGTGTGGTGAAAGATCAGCCCAAGCTCAACCTTCATCTTCCCCGAGTCGTCAGCAACGAGAACATTGTGATGATTTTGACTCCTATGATGTTGACAGGGCATGGAAAATGCTGGAGAGGGCAAGAAAGCCGAAACCGTGTGTTCCTAAAAGGAGCAGCAGTGGGGTTCAGTTACTGCAGTTCTCAGAACTTCCTTCGAGCAGAACAGGGCCTTCCATGGAACGATCCAATGCAATTTCCTCACCATCTTTGACAACTTCTCAGCAGCAGAGTAATCAGGTTGGTTCTGGCTCTCGTGATGTTGACAGGGCATGGAAAATGATGGACAGAGTAATGTTGGAACAGCATTCTCATAAAAACACCAGCATTGCCCTGAAGAAGCTTCCAATTAAGAAAGCAAAAGCTTCAGAAGAAGTAACTAATTTCGTGTCAATTTCTGGTATTGCTCATGAAATCACCAGCAGTTCCCTGAAGAAGCTTCCAATTAGGAAAGCAAAAGCTTTAGAAAAACCAACCAATGTCTGTTCAAGTTCTGGTATAGTGGGAAGCCGACAACTTGGAGCTCCGAATCAGGGAAGTGTTGGATTGGAGAATGCCTACAAAGGAAAGGAAATGCAGTCTAGGATCAAAATTGAGGAGCCCTGGGACTCCTGGGAGTCTATACTAGACTTTTCATATAGTAATTCTCCACCAGGAGTACTTATATCTCCATTCACCAATAACGTAAACAGGTCCGCTTCTTCACAGGAAAATGAAGCTTCACTATTTCTGTTTGATGAACGGGACGGGTCTGGTCCTTCAACAATGATGGCTTCTTCACAGGAAAATGAAGCTTCGCTATTTCTGTATGATGAACGAGACTGGTCTGGTCCTTCGACAATGAGGGAAGGAGCTTCTTATTCATATTCTATCAAACTCGAGCACAGTACATCTTCTTCCGGGAACTTAGAGGAAAGCAAAGCAAGAAAAGCTGACGATAAGACCAAAAGTGAGATCCAATCTCTTGTGAAAATGAACTTGAAGCTTCTAACCAAAGACCAGCGCATACGAATTGATGCATTCAAAAAAATCGCAAGGGCTGCCACACATACTGTGTTGGCTGCATGTGGCTTAGAACATCGTCACGAGTCTGCCATTCACTCCTTCCCAAGCTTAGTGTGCCGCCACACCGAGGATCTTCCGCTGCCAATTGAAGCCAAATTGATGCATAATGCCTGCCGAGATTGTTTTGTTGCGTTTGTGAAAGGCGTGTTAACGTCCATTCTGCTTAATCATGATGGTTTCTGACTACTGCGTTCAGCTCACAGGGATTGTAACCAAGTTCCATATCGTTTAGGAGAGGAGTTTTGAGTGTTTGAAGAGTTGGACCATTGTACTATTAGCATTTCTGTGTAAGCATGAATAAGATTGCTACTGTTTTCCTACCTTTCCTGTCAGGTTTAATTAGTATATGGCTTTTGATAAATAGACTTCTTTTGATGAAACCTTTCATCAAACTCACCAAAAAGTAACCACAGTTTCATAGCTGTTCACTTTCAAAAAAAAAAAAAAGTAATCCTTTTGGGCTGGGCTGGAGATATAATTCAGTTTGGGCCCAGAACCAAACAGAAAATCTTAAAAGAGCCAAACGTCGTCGTTTTGGTCGAAGGAGCACAACTACCTCAATAGTCCCTCGCTACATAAAGAGAGACCTCCACTCAGTTTTTAACCCCTGTGAATTACTTTTCTGATTTCTGCGTTGTAAAGCTTAGACAATTGCTTTTGTTCTTACATCGATCTAGAATTAGTGGATAAACTCATGAATTTTCATGAATAATAGATAACTTATTGGTCCTTGGGCATTACAAGTTTTTGATCAAATCATGTGATTACGGTCTAAAACAAAATAATAAGCTTTGATTGTAAGAGTTATGATCGGATTTCTATTCTAATTTGGTAAAGGTTTTTTTTTTTTTGATTTGATTGTGTTTCCTATTTCAACTAGGTTATGTTTTCTTATCCTGCTTCTTATAGATAATGCAATGGATGGACTTGTATATACATAACGCAGTGTGATTATTTCATCTCATAAACCTTAACATGATTCCCAAAAATTGTACTATGGCTAACACATCGGTAGTGGCTTCATTCCAATCCAGGCAAGATTATCGTAAGAGGAAGGAATTGCAGGAAGAGCGTAAAGCCGGGGCTATACCTTGTGAAGTCGACGAGAATGGGAAGGAGATCAATCCTCATATGCCCAATTTTGTATCAGAAGTACCTTGGTATTTTAAAGAAGAGGGAACAAAGGATAAACTAAAACATCAAAGAATGAGGGGAGAATCAAATGCGAGTGACTTCACGAAGAAGTTACCGGTTGCAAAGGCTTTTCAGGCTCATACCTATAGGAAAGGTGCGTGTACCAACTGTGGATCCATGAAACATGATGCCAAGTTGTGCGTCGAAAGACCAAGGAAATTGGGAGCAAAGTGGCAAACAAGCACATTGCTCCAGATGAGATAATAGAGGCTATTGGAAGTCTTAGTTATGATGAGAAACGCGACTGTTGGAGTGAATATGAGTTATCAAGCTATGCGCCAGTTGTTAAGAAATATGAATTACAAGAGGAAGCTAGGAAAAAGTATTTACAGAAACAACAAATCATGAAGCTCGAAGATGATGATATGAAAAGGTGGATGAAGCCGAGACTGCTGAGTTTGCAAAGGTTGAGAAGCGAGTGCGAACAACAGGTGATGGGAGCACTGGAACTGTCAGGAACTTGCGTATCCGTGAAGGCACAGCAAAATATCTGATAAACCTTGATCTAAAATCTGCGGAGTATATTCCGAAATGCAGGTCCATGCGTGAGAACCCTAGACCAGATGCAGATCCTAATGAGCAGTTTTTTGCGGGAGATAATGCGTTGATAAACACTGGTCAAGCTCTAGAGTTTATGCAAATGAACCTTCATGCACAAGAAGCTTTTGATAAGGGATAAGACATTCACCTGCAAGCAGCTCCATCCCAAGCCGAGATGCTCTACAAAAGATTCAAGGCGATCAGGGAGAAATTGACTTTAGAGAAGAATTGCAGCATTCAAGAGAAGTATGGCAATGCAGCTAGTGGAGAAGTACTCCCTAAGGAACTTCTACAGGGATAGACCGAAAGAGTGGTTGAATATGATCAAACTGGTAGACTCATCAAGGGTGAGGAAGAAGTGGTTCCGAGTAGCAAATATGAAGAAAATTTGAGCATGAATAACCACACTTGTGTATGGGGTTCGTGGTGGTACCAGCACCAATGGGGCTACAAGTGTTGCAAGCAGCTCATGAGAAACAGCTATTGCACGGGTGCTGCTGGAGCTGAGGCTGCTGCGCGACACAAATGATGAAGGGTTACTTGATGACCAAACCAACTATTGATACTAGATTAGTTTTCCTTGGCCAAGAGATGCTTCCTTTCCGAATTATAAGTTCCATTATTTACCTGTGGATTCGGTTTTCATATCCGACTTGGTCGGTTTTTATATCAGACGTTGTTTCTTCCTTTATTATATATGTAATCGTATTGATATGAATCTCCAGATATGAATTAGTTTATGGATTTCGCTTGTTGCTTGCTCGTTATTCATGTTTGGATTTATGCTTTGACATAATAGATGTTTTTATTGTTAATTTCGGTGTGTATGGAGCAGTCAATTGTGTGTGTAGAGCAGTCAATTCAAAGAAATGCCTCAAAACGATTCACACTGAAAATATGCCCATATATTGACCTCTTTTCTTTTTATTTCTATGTTCTTGTTCCTGATTTTCTATAAGCCTCTTGCTGAACTCAAAACGACAAAGGAGAAGATAGAAACTGTAAGCATAAGAAACCTAACATGAATTCAAAACTATCTTCTGTATCATAGAATGCATCTTTTGGCCATGACACTGCTCCTCAATACTGTAGCTTTACAGACTATCTCACATACCAGTAGTCAAAATTTGCATGATGTTCCAAGCTTTTTTCTCTGCCCCATTGTTGTAGCCTTTCGGTTGCCAAAGGCAGGGTGCAGAAGTTCCCTAAACTTGTCAAGGAATCGAACCCATTTCTCCTCACTCATATCTGCAAGTTTCACAAAGGATGAGGTGGGTAGCTTGTCTTCTGCACTTCTTCTGACCACAGATAGGGCACTCGTCTGCTGTTGCCAGTTGGTGTCATCCACTTTCAACTTTTTCGGAGACACAGACAACTTCGAAGCAGTTTTATACCAATCTGGCCGGGTTGTAATTCTATCTGATTGGAGTGTAGTTGCATTTAAGTCAACAATATTCTCTTCAAAGCACTCATCTAGCTTAGAAAGTAAGTACTGGCAATTAGCACCTTCAGTTCCGAATGGATAAGAAACCTGTTTGAACAAGGACCGTGGCATATGTGGAGAAGGGTTAACCCCTGCATTAACGCAATCTATATCAAACATAAGCCCACTGCTTCCTTCTTCAGCCTCAAAGCTTGACATGTTCATATTTGCTAGCATCCTCCTGGTCTCAATGCAAACACCTTCAAGTTCACTTGGCTTCTCCTCTTTGCTTTCAAACTCCCTACTCATCATCTCACCTATCTCAGCAAGACAAAGTCCATAAGCAGCTGCTTCTTTGAGGAATACGGTGGAGAGGACCAGAACTCTGAGGCATGCCTCCCGAATCATGGGGAGCTCCCCCTTTAGCATCTCACAATCACGAATTGGATCTAGATTCCTAATATACTCAAGCTCGTCCTCAGAGAAAGGAATTGAAGCTTGAGGCCAATGAATCCACTCAAAGTAAGGATCTTCCAAGTTCTCGGGCAAGCAAAGACCATGATCAATGGGAATGAGCTCCACCTGACCAAACTCCCCATCAAGCTTGACCAGAATGTTCCCTGCATGTCTGTCAGTGTTGAAGATCCTTATATCTAGAATGCCAATTCTATGAACACCTGCTACAGGGAAACTTGAGGTTCCATAGTCACCAGCATCAAAATCATGAGGTATGAATTGCTGCAAAGATGCAATTTTGCTAACCTTTTTCTTCTGCTGAATCTTGTCTCCATTGACACCATAATTAAGATTGAAGATTGAATGTGTAACCTTTACAAGAACAGTGGGAGGCACATTAGCAAAGTGACTGACATCCAAAAGGTAAGCAGCAACTTCACGAAACCCAGTTTCCCCAACCCTCACTGAACGCTTCAGGCCTGGGTTCCCAAGAAATTTTCCCACATAGCCTTTAGGATTGTTTGGTGCATATGGCTCTTCATCTGTTGGTTTTACAATGGAAACACTCTCACCCCTGATGTTCCTGAAGTAGTAAGCACCACCAAGCCCGCTATGAACGGGTATCGGTTCAACGCCCTTTTTGATAGCCACCACTATGTCCTTGATCAGTCCATCAATACTAGCAAAGTATTTTAAACACCCTAAAATCTCAACAGGACCACTACGATCCCACTGCTGAAGATTTTTTTCAGTAGGTGAGAGACAAGGATTTGACGAACTTCTGTGCATAACATTCCTTGCAAGCAGTAGTGGGGAATGATTGCGGATGGCACTTAAATCATTGCTTAATATTCGATCCCCGAATGTCAAAGAGCTGTTGTCTGCAGGTACATTTAGTGCAAGTTGCAATCTCCTTTTAATTGTATTTGCATTGTCACCCCTCTCCAACTCCATTCCCATAACACAACCAGTCTCAGTTTGCACAAACACACGCCTCCTCCGAGCAAGAATTCCTCTAGCGCTCTCGCGGCACTCACCATTGAGCAGACCACTGACAATTCCTACTGCTATCTGCGACTTAACAGGACTCTCCAACTTAGTAGCCATGCCGTAAAGATGAAAAAGTTACTTTCAGCCACAGATAGAGGTGACAGCAGGGTGCCTATCCTTCCGCTCTCTCAATAGGTGCCCGTGGCTGACACCAATTGAACAAGAGAGACAAAACATAAACTAAGCTAACACTAATCTAATTTCCCCGTAAATCATTCCTAATGTAGATAAAGGCAGTAGTCAGTAGTCACGTTGCTACATCAGGAATTGTTTCTCTTGACACTGCTAGACCAAATCCTGCAAACAATTAGGCAAATATGTCTCAGTACATACATCAGCAACACAAACCAACATAAAACCTCCAAAAAATTAAGATAAACAAAACCGAATCCGCTGCCTAAAAGGATTCTCATCACAAATAACTCCATCTGCTAATGCCTTCTGATCACATAGTTCATAGTATCTCATTATGCCATTGTACATATACAGATTTCTATTCGGAATCGAGTAAGATATAATCTACTTCTAGTACCCAAGCCGGGTTCACTTCAAGCATATATAGAATCATGAAAGCCACTAGAACCAGAACAATCAAAATGATAGGTTGTTTTTTATGATGAACATTTTCGAACAACAAATCGAAACAGTAAACTGATCAAAAATAGAGAACACTCCAAAATCACAAGTATTGCAGTAAAGCTAGAAGACGAGTTCAAGATTCGAAAACTCACCGGTGGCTGAATCTCGGAGGTCAAGATCATCGAGATACCGATAGAGAAGAAATCGAGTAGTGGATCGGAGAAGAATCAACGGCTACGGGTGAAGCTAGCCGGCGAAACTCGTAGTGATATTCTTCTTCTTCTTCTTCTTCTTCTCTCTCTAGCTCTCTCTCAATCTCTCATCTCTCTACAGTCTATCATATTCTCTCCTCTTTCTAAATAAAATGGGATTTTTCTTGGTTGTTAAAAGAATCACATGGCTAGTGCTGTGTGTATGACGGTTTTGGTGCCTTTTGGGATGTGATTTTACGATATGCACCTGGCCTTTGGATATTGATTCCTTCCGAGTTTCAAACTTCGTTAAGAGTGAAGAGCGAGGGCCGTCCGATGAGAAAAATCGCGCGATCATGCCGATGAAATAAATTAAAATTATGTGGGCCTTGGCCTGTGTTCACTAGGCTTGAGGTCCAACTTAGAAATTGGTAGTAATTAGCTAATAATCTTCCTACAAAGATTACTCTTGCAACTTTGTAATATTGCAACTCCAATTAGTCCAATTAGTCCAATTAGTCAACCTCACTCTCGATGCGATACATGGTTTGTTTCGCGATAGAAATATATATCTCTAAGCACATGATTGTTACACAATTTTAGACTCCAGATAATATAATTTTTATATTATAGTATGTTAAAGAAGGAGATTTAAGCTCTTTGTATTTTTGGATTCATTATATATAATATGAAATAATATATTTTTTATATTAAGAACATATTTTTGGATTCCTTGTATAAAAATATCAAAATGATGTTTTAATTTTTTTCAAAGCTTACATAAGATATTTAAAATAGTTTTTTATGACACTAAATATGAGATTTAATTATTTTATAATATGCTAAGAATTCTAAAATAAAGAAGTGTAACAATTTTTTTTTTACAGATTTACATAAACTCGATCATAACATTAAAAAATGGAACATTTTCCTTTCTAAGCGAAATCCCTGGGATTTCATCCTCTCGTGGCTTTAAAGCCGCAATGGTACGTAAGTAGAATGGTATGTGACATGAAATGAAGAATGTTGTGGTACTATAGCCCAACCATAATGGGGTACAAACAGTGCCCCAAAAAATTGATACAAAGTGAAAGCGGCCTTGGACAAGCTAATCTGATCCAAATGGAATACAGAGACCTCACTCTCTCGTAATACAGAATCTCCGCTTGCCACGTTTGAAGTAGACACTTGTCCTATCTCTTCCTGGGCCACGTCTCACATATTAATAAAAAGCGCACGCGGAACAACACGTGAGTGCGCCACGTCACCCGACGTAACCCTCACCTCCGACCCGGCCCACATCTCTCTTTCATATTTCAATAGACCCGTAAACGACAGGTCACTTAGGAAAGGCGAGCACATGCCCCCACTCATGCCTGTTACCTTCCTCTCTTTTTTTTGCTCTTTTATATCTAGTAATCTTCGGGGTCCCACAGCCACTCCCACTTGACACCGTCACGAGAAAGAGAGCACCGGCTAACCAACCACGCAAGCACGTGGCCTCTTCTCACCTATGCGACTTAGGTCATGCGTGATACGACCATATGCCCCAATTGCGTTGCCCATACTGGCTTGGTGGGGCTATGAGCAATTACCAAATACCCGGATGTAATCAAGTGCTCCAAGAAAGAAAGAAAAAAATACGCAAGTGCTTCCAAAGGGAGTCCAAGCTCATGCAAAGCTAAGAACTGTCTTCTTTGTTCATGTAACTAGAAAATAACTGTATTCATGGGGTGGAGAACAACAAAAATAAGATTTAAGAGGGGAAAAATATGTTTATAAGAGTTATTTTTAATTTTTTTATTATTATGAAAATTAAGATTAATTATTTTTTTATTATAGATATTTTTGAAAATTCATATTTTAGTGAGGTTGATGACTCTAAAGAGAGAGTTTGGGTTAATTAAGAGCAAATTGATCAGGGAGTGTTTTGCGTGGTTGCCATGTAAATGTTACCCCAAAAAGAGAAAAAAAATGAAAATATCATAGTATTTCAGTATTATAAAGTTTGGGTGTTCAAAGTTATCTATTTTGGAGATTTTGTGTGTTGTGGGTTCTTGGTCTCGGTGTTTCGATTTTTCGAGATCAAAAGTTTAGGGTTTGGTAATTAGTGATATATACTCATTTTCTTCTTGTATATAGTACTGCAAGTATGTGCATAAGTTACATTTCATTTTCAGTTTAGGACTTGTGTGCAAATACTCTCAAGATATTGAGAACGTAACTATGTTCTTATGTTTAGATTCTCTAGTCGAATACTCGTGACTCTTAATTTTTAATTTTTTACTACAACTAGCCCTGGTGATCATCGGATCCTGGGTTCGGCACTGCTCAGTGTATATTTCAGTTTTTATAAATTTTTAAAGATCTCTATGAATTAAAAGAAAATTATCTTTTACAGTTATTTAGTCAAACATTCATAATGTCTTAAAATACCCTTCACAAATATAAGTTTAATGCAATAAAATTGAATATAAAAAAAAGACAATATAGTAAAATAATATAAAATAGTTAATGAAAAATGGACTATTTTCAATTTCTCATCTCCTAAAGAAAAATTACATTTTTCCACAGAGTGTGTCTATCCTTTAATAAACATTTAAGCATGTTAATGTTTTGCTTCCCATAAAATACTACAAACTAAAAAGATCATGCAACTTTACTAGCTCAATCACTAGTTTTCTACAAATTAACGTTACATATTAAGTGAATGAATTGATAAAACTTGTTGTTGGTTGCGAAGTCTTCAATTAATACCCTTTGATGTTTGATAAGAAAATAACATGAACGACAACAAATGAACTTTCGGTCACGATGACATTAATCACATTACATAACTATTAGACAAGTGAAACAAACACGAGCGGAAGTTCAACGGTGGTGGAGACACTGTCGCCGAGCAGTAGTGTCCCACCGCACGCAGCAACACGGCAAAGATGAGATAAACGGCAAGGGATGGGCGCACGTAAGTGTTTTGCTCCCCTCACGTGCGGTGCTTTCGCGCCCAGACTAGTGGTGGGGGGTCCGTCAACGTCAATTAATTATAAAAACATGCGTATGCAAGAATCACATGGCCCCTTAGGAGGACGACACTACCATTCTACCCCCCCCACCACAAAAAACCACTTTCCAAACACCAACTAAACGACACCGTTTCTTGTGAAACGGACTATACGTAACGGCGTTAAAGCAAGAAACAGCTTTTGACGATCCCGAAACCGCTTTTCTATAATAAAAAATGAGAAAAAGGAGAAAAGAACGGGATCGCGTAATAGTGGTGTGAGAGGGGAGGGAAGAGGGGCCCGCCAAAAACATCGCACGGTGAGTTGGCCACGTGATTTGGGAGGCTGACGATGTGGTTGGCAGACATTTTCTATCACGTGATGGAGTTGCGGATTCCGCGGTGAGAGCAACACGCGTCCTTCCAAAAATGTCGTGGAGGGATAAAACAATTAGGGATGCCCCTTAAATTTTATTTATTACTTAATTTTTATTTCTGTAGCTTAATTTACAGAGACACGTAGATAGGATTTGTTAACTAATCCCTCAACGGATTTTCTTAAGGAGGGAATGTCCACCGGAACACCCTGTTTAGTTTTAAAAAGAAAACTATACCGCCCTCAAGTTCCCTCGTTCTTATATTAAACTCCCTATATACCAAAGCAAATTGGGATTATTTTGTATTGAAAATTATCAAGAACACATGTTACAATCCAAAGTTTTGAAGCTCCGGAGCCTAATTTGAAGTTTAAGATCATGTCATGAAAGTACTGTTCTCTAACCACCAAATATAGACTAAGATTTTAAAGTGAATTAAAGTTTGATAACTGTACATGTCTAAATTATGAAAATATAACTCTGAAATCGAACAATATATTACAAGGTGAAAATTTGAACAACTAGCTAAATATGTCAATAAACTATCGGTAGAGTTATATTTATCGCAAAATGAAAATGCATGCATAAAATATTATCTTCTAAAAAAGAAAATAATTTGTAGAAACCCTGAAGTATTTGTATTTATATTACATGCCTACATGGTGCATGAACCGAGTGCGCTGTTCTTAGATTTTTATATGCATTGGAATCTTTGAAGCACTTTAGTTTTATAATACAGGGAGGGCAATGTAGCTAAAGGTGATCACAGTAAGCTATTCATATTCTCTTTGAAGCTATGTATGGGATAAGCCCCTATCACATATTACTCACTTTCATGAGATTACTTTGATATTTTATGCACAGTTGTACTTGATTAATTTATGAATGCTAGAAGGCAAAATAACAAGGGAAAAGGTGTTGTGGATAACATATATAACCAACAGGCAACAACAGTAGTATTATATTACTGCACCTTCTTAGACATTGCTTACGTCTGGGATTACTGCGCTCACGGATTGATCTAATCCAAAGAGATTAGCATTAGCGTAATGTTGGAACGGGTCGAATCGGATCGGATCACGATGGATCGAAGAAAAACCGAATAGGATAGGAAGTTGAAGGTGCACGTGAGTTGGAGGGTCAACTATGATCGAGGTGACGACAAGCGAGAGACGAGAGTGATGGCACATCACTTTTTCGGGTCACATCTTCGAGCCGATCAAAATCGTTCCCCACCTCACTTCGTTGTGAGCGGTTGGTCGAGACTCGAGACTTGAGCCACTATTAATCACTACCGGCCAATCTTCCACTCTTGTACCTTTCTATGAAGCTTCATCATCTATCTTCCGCGTCAAATTTTATGGAGAAGTTAATGACGTGGCTAATAAATTGGTTTAATTTGGTCATATATTTTAGAGGCTCTTCTTTGTAATTTTTTTCTTAAAAGATAATAATTACTAATTACAACTCTAATTATTCATTTTGTAATACAACCAACTAATTATCCTCAAATTTTCAATACCATGTCATGTTAAATTGACGATTTGAATTGAGGAGTGGGATACATGCACGGTATCGGTGGAGAGAAGTGTTTTCTCTATTTGTTATGATCGATCGAGGATCGAATAATTCAATACAAGACTATATTTTCTCTATCAACTTGACACAACGGACAAGTCCGATAACGCAAACATGAATTTGTAACGCTATTATTGAACATAAAAACAAAATAGCTAAATGCATCCGATGGTTGACATCTTTATTCATGTATCATAACTAAGCAAATAGAAGAAAAAGAAAAAATTGGGGCGGATGATCCATTGATGCATGTTATGCGTGTGTGGGGGAGAAGGCAGCATTAGACGCATTAACGACTCTAGACTCTGGAGTCGTTGCACGTCACGTGGGGGCTCATTTTTTGTCCATACAAAAGTTTATCGTATCCTTTCCTTATTCCTCTTCATGGGATGATGGTCACGTGTGCAACTTATGTTTTGGAGCACTTCAATTCCCCATCGTTATTATCGTTATATGAAATTAGTCAAATTACAGACGCTAGTAATCTATTTTTGTTTTATTTTTTGCTTAAGAAAAGGACGCCAGTAATCCATGCATGGTACACTCGTTCTATATTTTGGAGTTTTGAGGTTGAAGTATGATCAAATATGCCTAACATTCTAATTAGTAAATAGGGAAAATAACAAGTTATATAATGATATTTGTAATTGGAGACTCAAATGTTGTTGTCCTTGCTAAAAGTATTTGTAACAAATTTTAACATGTTTATCAAAATTAATTATGTGGCTGATAAGGTTGCTCAATTTGGTCGTGACTCTGGAGGCAATAGAACCTCACACAACACTCTTCCTCCAAATGTTGCTGAATTTCAATTATTTAATGGGTTTGGTTCAGGGTGTCCTAGAGAATTCTCTTTGTAATTTTCTTTCCTCAAACCCCCCTCACAAGCGGAAAACTTGTTGGTGAGGACTCAGCATGCATACTAAGTTATGGATAACTTATGATCTCATAACTGGAATTGAAAACAAATGGTAATAAGACTCACAAGCAAATCCATAGTTTGCCCAAATATTTAGTAAAATTGACAGATAGGCTAGGATTAGATATTCCTAACAATAATTAGGGCATGACGACCATGGTGTGAGCTTCTAAGAAAGCAAGATTAGTGTATAGTGCATACCGACTTAACTAATTATCATACATGTGACTCTAACCATAAGACTATCTAACTAATAAAGCATCTTCTTAATATGGCGAGTGTCACATGACAATAATGATAAATTAAAATCTAGACTCGCCGTTAGGCTTATAGTGAACAAAGACAGGTTCCCTATAAATGTATCATAATCCAATATACTTTGCAAAACAAGACAAAACATGTGTTAATTAGAAGGATTATTCAGCGGTGTCATGTGTTTAAATGGTAAGTGGAAGAGAGGCCGGGGAATAGAATAGTGATGTACATTATAGTACTGGTATGACTTGAGAATTAAGAGCCATGTTCTGCCGTTTTGATTTGCAAAAGATATATGAAGAGAAAGGGAAATGGATGCAACAAGATATTGTCACGCCGAGCTGTATCCATGGTGATCCCAATGTGAATGCTTGCCATGATTGTCGGGGATTAACTAATTAAGAATCCCGATTGTTAATCAGTGCTTAAACTACATGGGAGAATAAGAATCCATGACAATTGACAATATAGAATACTAGTCCTAGCAAACACGCACAAAAATCGCTTGTCTTAGCAAATGAGATGAATGTAACTTATTGGATAAAGCCTTAACATGATAAAGCAAACCTCAAACTACAAAACACACGATCAATCACTCTATCGCTAATGAACAAGAGATATATTAACCAGTTTCATTAATTCTAAATATGAATATTACATCTATATGAAGTTTTTGTTCAGGAACGGAACCAAAATTGAAGGTGAGAAGGGGCCTAAATTATATATATTTTTAAATAAATAATAAATAATTTAAATAAAAATATTAAGATTATACTTGTGAAATACTATTCGACAAAATAATAACAATCCAGGTTTCATACCGTAAATAAATTTCGTAACAATCGTTATGATTAATAGTGATGAGTATATGTTCTTCAATATATGTTTGAGAATATTGATATAAACAAAGAAAACTAATAATAATTAAACTAAGTAATAGTGACTATCTATCCTGACATAGTAAAACCCAAATTAATGTGTAAAGAGGGGCTATTGGCAATCTCTGGCATGGGCCTTGATCTCATGATCTTTTATGCACAAAAAGAGTATTTAACCACTCTGTCAACTAGTGTTAGATATCATAGATGTAAACAAAATATACTTATTCAAATTTGAGGGGTGCCTAGGCCCCTTCTGGCTTCAAGCTAGCTTCGTCGTTGTTTTTGTTTCACGTACACACTATCAATGGCAGCGCCAGATTTGGGAGAAAAAACATAAAGAACAGAGATAAAACAATTGATATAAAGAAGAGGAAAAAACAAGGCTACTAAAACTCAACACACCTCTTAACTACTATAAGATGCTCCGCCACAAATATAACTTGTGGACCACGAATATATATTGTTATTGATCTAGCATCTTGAATGTAGTGAAGTAAAACACATACAAAGTAAGAGATACGAGTGTAATGACCAGTGGCGAAGCCAGAGCTTGGCCCCCCGGGGGGGGGGGGGGGGGGGGGGGGGCGCAAACTGAAGAAAAAAAATTAAAATGGAAACTGAAAGTCTTAAGAAAGAAGGAAAAACTGAAAAAAAAAAAATGGAAACCGAAAGTTTGGGAAGAAAGAAGGAAAAAGCCAAAAAAAAATTGATAGCACGATAGGAATGTGGTGTCGAACTCGAGATCAAACAGTTTAATCAACAACAGGTTACCATTCTGCCATCAAGAACTACTCTACGTATTGTGAACTAAAGTTGATTATGCCAAGTCAGGGGGGACCAATGTCTGGGCTCGGCTCTGTTTGGCTCCGCCCTTGGTAATGACAAAAGTTACATTAAAACGCTTTTTCATTAGTTTTTGTCCAAATTTAAAGTAATTTGAACATCTATCTAGACTTTGATCTCCATCACACTTGAAGCCACATTATGTTCCCTTTGCTAATATTCCATCTAGCACTAACAAGAAGATTGGTTCATCTTTTTCGAAATAAAATATTGGTTATTTAATCATTTAATTAGATTTTTAGTTTTGAAAAAGACTATTCATCGGCTAAAAAATAAATATGAAATGTACGTATATATACGAGAAAACAGAACACGTACAGTACGTGATACAGTTTCCTGACGAGTACGTACGTACTACTGCGTTAGTAGCAGTGATCCGTATTCGCAGACTGCCTTGAGTATCACGTTCCACGCAGGTGATCAGTGGCCGAGCTCAGAGCACCGTGACCAGACCAAACCAAAAGCGGGGCCGGAGCTCAGCGTTTGTTGGAGTTGGCGCCACCAGAACAAGGCAAGGTTTACTCGATTCATCTGCACACGTAAACAGTAGTAGCAGTAGTCGACCGGGGACAAAGATTAAAAGTCACGTGAGACTGTGAGAGGGGTAAAAATAAACGTTGAATCCAGTACAAGTACAGTATATTCTTGACTCCCAGGCGTTTAATTAGGGGGAAGATGGATATAATTATTAATTAGTATATGAAGGTGTCCTGCTGCAGATGATTAGAGCACAGATCCCGATTAGTTTTGAGTTAAGTATTATTATTACTGACTGCTGCGGCTGCTTAAATCTCGTCGGTCCTTGTGTCCAGAGAGAGAGAAAAAGATGTTGGTATTGAAGGAGGAAAGGTCACGTGAGTGATTTCATTGATGGAGGGAAGCTGCAGGCTGCATGGTTCGTTTACTCTGGTGCTCCTTTATTAACCGGCAAACGCGGGAACGTTTTTTTAACCCGATCTAGTGGATCTCCTCTCTTCAATTATGTGCTTTGCCCATTTTCATTATTCTCCCGATTCTTTTTTGTTTCTTTTTCGAAATTATATTATATTTTTACATATATTTTACATTATAAACTACTAGCAGTATGCACGTGCATACGCGCTTGAGATTTTTATGTAGAGTAGTTTTTATGCATGTGATTTTTACATAGTGCAGTTGTAGTTTACTTTTTTGTCATTAAACAGATCAATCTTAATTAATTAAACAAAAAATATTTATGGTTAAATTTTCAAAAACCCGTCAATGCCCCTGGATAATTAATCTATCTTTAATTATCAATTGATATGTTTAATGACAAAAAAGTAAACTACAACTGCACTATTTACAAATCACATGCATAAAAACTACTCTACATAAAAATCTCAAGCGCGTATGCGCGTGTATACTGCTAGTTGATAATTAAAGATAGATTAATTATCCAGGGGCATTGACGGATTTTTGAAAATTTAACCATAAGCATTTTTTGTTTAATTAATTAAGATTTACTTCGACAGAGATCACAGTCAATATATATATATCCTCCCTTTATCTATCAAAACCTCGAAAGGCAATGAATTTAGAATATGAAATAGTTGTTTATGATTTTGTTTAAGTGATTAAATTGACATGACTTATAGCGTATATTAAGTTTTGTAACGTTATTCAAACATTATCAATGAATCAATTGTTATTGATAATGTTTATACATGAGGTACATTATTTTGTAAGCCAACGTTTCAAATTTAATATCTACGATTAGCGAAAAAGATTATTATATATTAAAGTTAGTGTGAGTTGGGAATTTGACCAATAACTAATTTCTTATTTTGTTTGGACAATTCATTATGATATCATGTATTTTATATATAGTGGCAAATTGAGTGTTCAAACATTGTAACACAATACATAACACATGTTATGTACACCACAGCAAACAAAAGCGATTGGGTGAATGCATGGATCAAAACTAAATAGCAATACACCCAAATTGACCGGAATAGTGCAATTTGAATTACAAATTTGGATTGTGCAATTATTTTCTAATTTAGATTAAAAGCAAAATAAATGAAAATAAGTTGCGCATTCATTTCCTTCACTTAAACATTTGGTTGATAGATATCCCTTGAATCAAATTATATACATCATCTGCCAAAAATAAAAATAAAAGAGATCACATTTTGCATCTATTTTTCTACTGCTTATCTTAGATAATGCAATGCCATTCTTTTCATCCGTGGACAAACGAACACAACTCAAACCTAAGCAAAAACAATTATATTACTTGGGATTGCCGAATCGAAAAAACAAATGTAAGAAAATAAAGATGGGGATTGCCAAAAAACAATTTTTTATTTCTATTTTCTGAACAGAAGAAAAAACAATTTCTTAATGGAAATCCAAAGCTTGAATAATTGAGTTCCGTCACACCTAACGGACCCCATTCCAAGTGACCCGACTGCTGAACTCCATCCTCTCCAGACTCCGTTACTACCAATCAACGGCGTTAGAACCAAACGGCGGGCTTCACCTAACGGAAAACAACCCGAACAAATCTGAAAGCAAACTGTATATAAACATCTCCAGCCAAAGCTCTCACAAATTAAAAACACTCTTCACAAACTGAGAGAGAGAGAGAGAGAGAGAGAGAGAGTGAGAGAGAGAGAGAGAGAGAGAGAGAGAGAGAGAGAGAGAGAGAGAGAAGTGTTCACTTGGGCTTGACGAACTTTAATCCCGGAAACCGTCCCCGATAAACAGTTTGCTACCGGAACCTGGAAAATTCAGAATTTTCACTCATTTTTCTTCTGCAGAAGAAGAATTCGATGGTGGTCTACAGGATTAAGTAGCTGAAACTTGAAGTCAAATTGCTGCAACTAAATTCGGGTTTGAATTTGGCTTTTCTCCTTATTTTCTTTCCTTGGGTTAAATTTGATATTTGAAATCTCTGCTTTGGCTTTCTGGCGGATCCGTAATTCCATATATCATAACAAAGCTGGTATCTTTTGTTTTCATTTTTATGAACTGAACCCTGTTTGGAGTCAGTTTTGGTTTCTAAGACAGCTTTAATTTGAATTTCAGACTTGTCTGTCATCAAAATCTGCTTCTGTTTTGTTCTGCCGTTTTTAATTCAACTGTAAAATTGTGTGATGAAATATATTTTACAGGTGCTGCGCAAGACAGGTGGATTCTTTTCTTTTTTTTTTCTTCAAAGAAATTTCTTGAAGCCGGTTTAGTGAATGTGCCTCCGATCTTCTGGAGGCACTAAATCTGCGAGTGAGATACTTGATCTTGTAAAAGGTCGGCGATTTATATCTGATCACAATTCACTTGAAATTTCCGGGGACTTCTCCGATGGAGCTGCCTCAACCCCGTCCGTTTGGAGCCGAAGGTATACAATTTTACTCTCTTTACAAAAACAATTTCTGGGTTCTAGCTGGTTCATTTCGAAGAAAATTCAAAAGTTTCAAAACGTGTTTTTATTTCTTAACCTTGATTTCAAAGTGGTTCTACAGGAGGAGGAAGAAAACCAACGCATGACTTTCTGTCATTGTATAGCACTAGTAGTCATTCGACTGCCCAACAAGATCCAAGGCCACCTTCTCAAGGTATCCCCTCTTTTTTTGTTGTTTTTGTCTAAACCTTTCTACTATTCTCATTTATAACACCTTTCCTTTTACAATCCCCCCACACAAAAAAAAAACTTCTTTTACTTGGAATTTTATTAATTTTTTCAAATTTGGCTACTCGAGGAGGACGAGTAATCTATAATCAAAATCAAAGATTCATTACTCGTCCTCGAGTCGAGTTAAGAGATATCTTACTAGAACGACCAAAAAATGATCGTGGGTCGAGATTGTGCGTGCACGCACGTGATGGGAAATGAATGATGGATCTGGGCCATGAAAGTGTAGTAGGTCCAGCCATAATTTATAGCTCTAGAGGAGCTAGTGAAGATTGGGACGGGGGTGTTGGGACACACGAGTGGGAGTGGAGTTGGGCATTATTTTGAAGCTAGCTATCACACATCACAGCCTTCTCTTCAGTTTTCACATCAAGCGTGGGATGTGAAGTGATGCCCTTGATTTATTGCATTGCTTTAGCTTATAGGACAAAGTGAGTGACACTTTGTCATCTTCATTCAATTTTTTCTGGCACTTTGCCTAGTACTTCCTTCTTTTCCGGGATTAGAAAAAGATTATAACTTGAGACCCATACAGATTACAGACCAGACGTTAAATTAGACATGTTATGTGTGTTTGTTGGTTGGTATCTTGTATCTAAATGTATGACAAGAGAAAATGTGACACTTGACAGTGTTCCCGCAAACATGATAAGGTTAGATATAGAGAGCTTTCAGCTTGATAGAACTTGCATTATTATTCTATTGTTACAAGGCTCAATTTGACTGAACAGATTTTGCATTGTGTGATCATCAGGAGGTTACCTTGAAACACATGATTTCCTACAACCGCTCGAGCGAATGGGGAAGATCTGTGCCAAAGAGGAAACCTCGGTTGAGATCCTATCGCCGAGTAGAAGCAGTGTTGAAAAACCTGTGTGTGTGGCGCAGCGGCCAACTTCTGTGGAGCACATTCTTCCCGGTGGGATTGGGACTTACAGTATAAGCCACATTTCGTATTTTAATCAGAAGGTGCCGAAACCAGAGGAGAACATATTTCCAGTAGCTCCTCCTCAAGCAAGTAGCTCTCATCATGAAAGAAATGATGAGAACTCAAATTGCAGTTCTTACGCTGGAAGTGGTTTCACTTTGTGGGACGAATCTGCAGCGAAGAAGGGAAAGACAGGGAAGGAGAATGTAGTCGAAAGACCAGGTTTAAGAGGTACTGTACTTACCGATAATATATATATATATATAGCATTATAATGGGACTTGGTAGATTTGAATTTGGTGGCATACATGAAACTCACGTGGATGACAATATGGCTGGGGCAGGGCAATGGACATCGTCGGAGAGGCCATCTCAGTCATCTTCCACCAATAATCGCAACTGCTTCAGCTCTCAGTAAGTCTCTAGCTATATGTCAAACTCTGTTTACACCCTCTCTTATTAGAGGTTAGTTTTTGATAATGGGATTGTTGGAAATATGAACAGGTCATCCGGCCAGAAGCAACTGAGCTTCATGGAGATGATGAAGTCAGCCGCCAAGGTTTGCACCCAGGAAGATGAACTTGACGATGACGAAGAGTTCTCTCTGAAGAAGGAAATCTCTACCACCACCACCATTGCTACAACCCCTTATAATGGTATGCCGAACTAGACTGTTGGCTTTGTTTAAGAACATGGTCATCTTGGTTTCCCATTGGTGTTTTGCATCATCGGAGTTTCTTTTTGTTGTTTAGTTATATACACTGAAGAGAAATTGGGACTATTTTTACAGGGGAATTGAGGGTAAAAGTTGATGCTAAGAGTTCTGATCAGAAAGCTAACACACCACGATCCAAACATTCTGCCACTGAACAGCGAAGGAGGAGTAAAATAAATGACAGGCAAGTATATGTTCTTTAGTCACACATATAATTTTGATACTCTGGATTGGCTCCATCAGCATCATCATGTCTTGCTTCTCTGCAATATATTCACTTTAAGAATTTAAGCTTGTCGTGCTCTGCCTCTGTATTACATCTTCGAATTTGATTTTGTCTGCATCATCTTATAGCTGATCTTCAAAATCATTATTGCAGATTCCAAATGTTGAGAGAGCTGATTCCTCATAGTGATCAAAAGAGAGATAAGGCATCATTTCTATTGGAGGTGTGTACATATTCGCATATGAGTTAGATCCTTCTTCATCTTACATTACCGATTGTTGAATGATTGAGTCCTAAGTTTCTCCTTTTGCTTCGCAGGTTATTGAATACATTCAGTATTTACAAGAAAAAGTAACCAAGTATGAGGGACCATACCACGGATGGAACCATGATCCATCAAAATTGATGCCTTGGGTAGATATCTATTTTTACTTCTGCTTTGTCTTTTACGATATGTATACTGCAATGTAGAAGCATTGTTTCTAGTTGGACTTTAAACTTTAAAATCAATTCGTTGACATTTGGAGCATGATTTGGAACAGGGAAACAATCACAAGCTTGGGGAAAATTACAGTGATCAATCTCGAGGTATGAATGGTGGATCTAGTTCTGGGTTAGTGTTTGCTGCTGCAAAAGTTGAGGAGAAAACTACTTCTGTGTCTCCTACAATTCCCGGAAGTACTCAGAACCCGGTAGAATCTGACACAAGTACCGAGACTACCTTCCGAGCTAAGGATCACCTCAGTGGTATTTCAAGCAAGGCAATTCCCTTTCCTTTGTCAATGCAGTCCAACTTTTTATCACCCGTTAGGGGTGGTACCGCAGCACCTCAGTTACCACCTAGTGATAAGCATAAAGAGCATGACCTTACTATTGAAGGAGGAAGAATTAACATCTCAAGTGTGTATTCACAAGGGTGAGTTAGCTTCTGCTCTATCCCAACAGATCTTGCTGCAATTCTGATGACTAACTCAGATGTTTGCGCAGGTTATTAAATACTCTGACACAAGCTCTTCAGAGCTCCGGTGTAGATTTGTCACAGGCCAGCATCTCAGTACAAATCGAGCTCGGAAAGCAAGCAAGTAGTAGAACAGCTATACCAAACTCTTTTGTGAAGGTATCACTTTATGCATTTCCGTAGTGTCATGCTCTACTGAAGTCAATTTCTTCCCTTCCAATACCTAAACATCTTTGTCATTGTGATGTAGGAGAATGAGATTCCATTTATGAACCCAGGAAAGAAGCACTCTAGAATTTCAATTGGTGAAGACTCTGAACCAACCCAAAAGAAGCTCAGGACAGGCAGAAACTAATGTGACAAGTCTAAGATTATATATCACTATTATTATTTATTTATTTACAGTTTTATATAATTAATTAATTTTTTGGAAGCCCCCTTTGATTTCAAATATGGGGTGCTTATCCATGTCTTCTGCTGGCTTATAACCTACTCAGCCGGCAGTTGAGACTGATTGTAAATGTAGTGCCTTACTCTTACAGTTTAGTTTGTTGGGATCCATATAAAGTTTTCCCAACTAAAAATTTATTATGTTGATTCTCCTATTTTGTTCTCACCTTCTCATCGTTATTGTGAAAACTTCCTGTAGTTCTTTCTCATCAAACTCTGTAGACTATGCGTTAGGAAAATAACAGAAGCTACACGCAATCCCCGTATTATTAAAAGAAGCATACTTATTACTAACTTGTAGCACAAGAAAAGAACTGGGATGCTTAAATATTCAGTCTCGATGAACAGAGAGAAAATTTCAGATCAATGGCGTAAGTAGTTATCAGCTTAATTAAGAATTCCACTGTGATAAATTAAGAAGTAATCCGGTCCCAAATCGCTAATATATAATCGAGGTCGTCGAATGCATAAAACAAATGGTTGGATCAGGTGCTTGTGAAGCTCAAGACATTGGATCCGGAAGAGTTGCATCATCATATCACATATGATAATATCTGAGGAGTTTTCTCTCTCTCTTGCAGTTCAGATACCCAAGAGCTTCGAAACCTTAAAACCAATACAAAATTTCAGTTGAGTTCACCATCACAAGATTTGTTTATATATTTATTGACTTGAACTTGAAGCAAAGGTGACTAGGGTGCTGTGTTTTTACTGTTTTATATTATCATACATAGACCGCAACCCAGAGAGATCAGCAAGAGCTGCTTTAGTTAAAACTCCAGTCGAGTTCTGTGACTCCGAGAGCTCTCCATTTAGAAACGGAATGTGGATTTCTCGGATCATTCAAATATTGGAAGACATAATATATACACATTATCGATGCGAGACAAAATAATACTGCTTAGAAGTTAGAACCAAGTAAATTGATTACTTCTATGTCAAAAAGGCACATAAAATTGTGAGTTAGAGGTAATGAGACAAGTTTTGGTTGTTGATAGGGCATCTTATCCAACCTTAATGGACCAACTGTTGAAACCAACTATTATCAGGTAGGATAAGAAGTCACAAAAACAACTGGTCTATTATTTATGGAGAGCATCTTAAATAAACTGGGTGCAATTGTATCAACCATAATGCAATCTAAGCTATTTATTTGATATAATATTTATATGGCATTAATACCAATATTAATACCGTTAAAATTAAATGAACAATAAAAAGTGAATAAATATTAAATAGAGGTAAAAATAAAGTAGTAAACTTTATTCGAGGTGAGCAATTAATATGACATTAATTAATTTTATTTTTTATTAATAATAAGTAAATAAATCCCATACTTAAAACCTTAAATCCTAAACCTCAAACCCTACACCCCAAATTTCAAACCCCAAACCCTATACCATGAACCCAAAACCTAAATCCTCGAATCCTAAATCTCAACCTCAACCCAATTCAACGATCAAATTAACAATTTTTTTTTGCTCCACATTGTTTGTATAAGAAAATATACGTTTATATGACAAATTTAAAAAATTGACATTACTAATACGTTTAATTTATGTGATTTTAAACATTTTAAACTATCGATGATGAAAATAAAAAAATTCGACATTGCCTATATACTCATAGCATATCATAATATATAAGTTGTACGAAAGAATTAGCCTTCGTACATTTTTTTTAGAGGGCGCAAAATTTTTATCCACTATAGGATCAAAGTTGGTAGCAATACAAAATTTCACTGGATTACCCGGCACGCAAAAGAAAGAAGTTTTATAGTACCACTACATTTGTTTAACAAAATGGCACACAGGTCCTAGACTAATAAACTAGAATAGCGCAAGTAATTGTCAAACTTAAGGACACACCACTTCTTAATTAGCTAGGTCCCCCCCTCTGTTATGGAAGTACATCCTCAGGATCCCATGTTGAGGGACAAAGAAGACCTCGAACACAAATCAAGGAATCAAATATCCCAGAAGAGGAAAGTAGTCCATGTGGCCCATATGAGGAGGGACAACATATGAGCCCTTGAAAATGAGTCCAATTCAGTCCAGGTAATTCACCCAAGGCCCACTGGCCCACAAACGGCAAACCACAATGCGACATTTGACTGAGGCCGACTGGTTCGTCGCACTACCCCTCTGCTACACTCCGGTCCATCTAGTCGCCTCCCTCTCAAAATCTGGCGACCTTGGATGGCGCCACCTCCCCTTACAGCGAGCTCGGGTAGATCGAGATCTTCTTAGACCCTTCCATCACCACCGCCACTCCACAGTCTTATGGTGCAAGATTCTCATCCCGCCTCTAAGAGGAATCATTTGCTTGCAACGGTGGCGTACCCACACAAAACACCACCACCGAGCCAAAGTTCGGTCACCGTCTGCCATTGAAGCAAAACAGAGCAGAGTGGGAGAAAGCTGAAATTTGGTTCCCAGAGGAGCAGTATAAAGCAAAACAGATCGATGAATCCAAGGAATAATTAGAGCCGATCGAGAGAAGTAGAGGTATGTTGTCATCAAAGAAATGCGATAGGGAATGGGAGAAGAAATCCAAACCAAATGGAAATGGAATGGGGTGCGATGGAACAATGAAGAGGTCGAGGACTAAACAAGAACCGTCGTCGTGCAGAGCACGCAAGAACCGAGCCTTGGCGGTGCCGGTGAAATCTCCGGCGTCATAAAGGCGATCGGAGCACAAGAGAAAGAGAGGGAGAGGCCGGCGGCGCAAACCCTACCCATAACCTAGGGTCAAATCAAGTTGTACAACATTTAGCCTTCGTACATTTGTGTGTTCATTTATCTAGACCAAAACAATAAACTATTAATGTTGGCCATTTTAAATTTATTGTTCTAAAATTGTATTAACAAATCATCCAAAGTTCAATTTTCAAATTTTTAACAACATGCTTTAATTACCAAGCGCCAAGTATCATTATACGAATTTTTAACTAATGTTCGAGCTCATCTTAAATAAAATTATATATGAGATTATTAATAAATAAATTCAAATATCTTAATTTTTAAGAAAAATATATGTTTGGTTTATCACATTAATTTAGGTCAAACGGAAGATAAATGTGACTTAATTCCTTAATATAAATTGTAATCTTCAAATTTGACAATTGTTTTGACCAAATTTGTTGTTGACCATTTTGATATTGCAAGGTATATATTTCTATACAATCAATTCAATTTATTTGTATAGAAACAATAGTGTGGATATTATAATTTGGGGAAGGTTACCATGAGTTAACACATGTCATGCATCAACTTAGAAATTGGTCCTCAAAATTGTAAAATGAATATTTTTCTTGTAATTTTAGTTCAATAGTAATATATACTCAATCAAAATATTTTTCAACTTTACGTACAAAATAACGAGTTGAGATAATCATTTAACAACTTTGAGGACTAATTTATAAGTTGATGCATGTCATGTGTTAAAACATGTTAGAATTTCTCATAAGAATTTTATACAATCTGTAACATTAAAATTAAAATACATATAGTGAAACTTTTATACAGAAATAAATTAACCATATTGAGTAAAAAAGTATAAATCACATTAGTAGGCAATGAAAGAATTGTTGGATCACAATGTAAAAATATAAAAGTGCACACATTTGACAATATATATCCACACGGTCATACGTTACATGCTACGTGACACGGAGATGCTTGGGTACAGATTTGGATACATGGAAGCAATTGAATACGGTTTAAGTAGCGAGTATATTGTTTGGTCACATTGTTATATAGCCAATAAAAAATTTAACCACTAATATGTTCATTGCACACGGTTTGAATCATTTGATTGACTAAATCGTTGAGAATGAAAAACAAAAATTTTGATATTAAATAATGACTATATACCCATAAAGAAATTTGTAATATTCGAGTAATCCAACTTTTGTGTTACAATAATACCATGAATATAAAGGCACAAAGCTTTAAAAACAAAAAACTAAGTGAGGAAGAACCCTAACTCAGAGTTTATTCAAGAAAATGAGAAACCAAACGAGGGCAAACCACCCTAAAAAACAAGCTAGCTACAACAAACCAAAAGAACATCAACCTAACAATATTTTTTGTTTTTGTTTTACGTAAGCTACCAAATAATAATAATAAAGAGCCAAGCGATGTTGTAGCACATCATGCATAATAAATGAAGAGAGAGATTGAGAGGAGAGAGAGAGAGACAAGAGGAAAAAAGAAAGAAAGAAAGAAAATATTTTTACTGTGGTTATATTTTGTGGGTTAAACTTATCAATTAAAACTAACCTTCCTACACTCACAGACGCGCGTGAGGAAGTGCGTTGCGCTCGCGCATCTGAATTGTCGGATTTTTTCTTTTAAAGTATGAAACTATATAACACATGTGTAGAAGTACATTGTGCTCGCGCGTGCTATTTGTCAGTATACTTATTAAACGTGTGGACTTATTATTCAAGAACACTAGTACTATTTTACGTAATAAATAATTTAAACATTGCTAATTCTTTTCTCTAAATCTTGTATTTAAATAACTGCTCGTATGTAAAATGAAACCGAAGACATACAAAGAGAATCCACTAAAAGGGTAAAACAAAGTCGAGAAATTCAATGTCATCAAGATATCCAATAAACACGTATGGTAGCATCTTGATCTATTTTAGTTGTTTCCATTAGAAGAAGATCGAAGAGATTGAAGTGCAATATCTACAGAAAAATAGAGAACAAAAGAAAATTATTTAGACAATGAAATAGATAAAGATTACCACAAAAATATGTAACTGTTTATACTCGTGTATGCGATGAAGTACCTAAGAAGATGCATCAGTACTTGTGTTTGAAGGAAGAAGTACCTCTTTAAATACTACATTTCTGGTATATACTCTATCTTGGCCAGTTAATGAGCCATTTTTTACCAGTATCTTTGTAGTTGATATCAAAACTCTTCTAGACAATGCGACATACAATTGACCATGGCTGAAAACATGATCTGGAAGGTAAACTGAAAGAACCCGACCCCGATTTAGCTGCCTAAACCGGAATCAAACCCCTTCTAAAAATGTGACATTTCAAAAAACCATTTTGACAGAGTTTACTCTATAATGCGCGATACCATATAACCTACAGCAGAAAACACACTTCTCCATATATCCACAAAAGTCAAACTGTGGGAGCCATATCCCATTCGGATTTCTCAAAATCCATATATATATATATAACTAAACTCAAGGTTTACAAGAAATCCAGAAAATATTCAGGAGTATAACTCAAACTGAATAACACAACACAAGTATTCAGAGCAATTTCTAATTACAAAATATACAAGACTAGCAGGTTACATCAGGAACCTACTAGAAGGAAAGTGTGATTTGAACTCTAGGCCTCCTGTGATGACATGCAACCACGGGAAAGGAACTTCAATTTGGGCGAGGAAAACCGAAAAACCCAGAGAAAAGTATATAAATAATAAAACCGTTAGAGTGAGTGGACGTAAATCATAATATGCTGCATAAATAAATCCAACATACTTTTCACAATAAATGCACATAAAATCATGCGAGTCAAAACAAACAAGCTCATGTTAAGTGCTCACAAAGACGTAACTCTCTTGGGTACTGTGTGTGTGTGGAAGCAGTAATTTGAGTACATTTTCCTCAAAGTTACAACACGCCCAGATCAAGTACTCATAAAGACATAACTCTCCCGGGTACTGTGAATCACGGGTCAGGTGCTCATATAGACGTAACCCTCCCGAAGTATCTCGGGGATCAGCCGAGAGGCCATAACATCGATGCATCCATATATCCACACTCAGTGTAAAAACAAATCACATGTGCCTCCAAACCAATGTATGCTCATAAAATGCATAATCATAAATGCATACTAGTAAAATGCATAATCATAAATGCAAACTCGTAAAATGCATAAATCAAGACTCACAAATCAACTGTGAAAATAAAATGTCCACTCACAGTATGAAGCTAACTCTGAGGTCGGGCGGAAGATCCCTCGCCAAACACTCGATAACGATCACCTGAATAACAAAGATACGATCAATAAATACTGACTTTCAACATACGGAGCAAATACGTCAAGAACCTTACATTCTCGAAAATCGTATCACTCAAAATATCGACGAAGATAACAAAATTCCTAACATATACCCAAACACCCCTCGTCCCAAAGTAAAAAACTCAACTCGACCCAAAAACCTTACCATTACGTTCGGCACACGAAAACGAGCGAAACGACATAAAAGTTTGTCGAAAATCCACATCGTCGGAGCTCCGCCGCGCACGACGTCTCATGGGCCGCCGCCGTTGCCGGTCGCTGGAATTCCAACCGGCCCAGAAATCTTCGACCCATACATATATTTGAAGATCTCAACATTTTAAATAACTTTGTAGTTCAATGCTAAGCCCAATTTTAATTGGAAAAGGTCTAAAACTCACCGTGAAGTTTGAAAACCTCGCCAAAATCATTTCCTTCGATTAGCCACCACCGGCCACGGCAAGACCCAAGATCACTTGGGTTCAACTCATCAAGCCATGGTCTACAAAACCTCTATAACCTCGACCTTCATCGCTGCCGTTCGTGTTGCATCCATCACGTGCGAAAACCATCGCCGCCGGCCGATCTTCAACATGTCGTAACTTCCTCCTCCGGCCACCAACGAGGGAGATCCACCTACCAAATTGAAGAGGGAATAAAGCCCAACAAATTTTATCAAGGAAACATGGCCAAATATGACCGGAATCGAGCTCACCGGTGCTTAGAAGTGTCGAAGCTAAATGGGTCAGTTTTGACCAGTGGGTCAACGTGGTCAACCCAGAAATCCAAAAATGGAAACTTTCCCAAAATAATTCATATTTATACCGTATATATACCATACACATACCATCCCCAAATCGAAGGCTATAATTCAATCTGATCCAAATCGGACGGTCACGATTAAATCAACAATTAAATCAATACATTTTAAATACCTTCACCAACAGATTTCAAAAGTCGATAAAACATAGTTCGCTTTCAGAAAAATTCCCCGAAAATTCACACGAGCTCGAAATTAAATACTCTACAGTTCTCGTGAAAGAAGTCAATACAAATTCTTGCCTGATGAAAAAGTTGTTAATAAATCCAATTACGCGATTAATCTGCGATAATTCAATTTCGTACTGATTAATACGTAGATTTTGGTTCAGGTTGTCACATAAACACCTACGTGGGGAATAGTTTAACTTTGAGCCTTGTTTATGGTGAGAGAGAAGCTCAGTTTCACTGAAAATTATTTTCTTGTGAGTACAAATGGTAGGTGAACATTTTCTGCAGGTTTCAACCGAATCCGAGGTAGAAAGACTTTATTTCCGGCAAACTGTCCACCAATAATTTCAGCATCTATTAAGTTATGGTATGAACCACGACATAACAATCTCATACCATTATATAGACCCAGGTTTGGGTCGATGTTTGTCAGAAGCATGATAGGAGCACCTATTTTCAAAGTTAACTTGTGTGGCGGGAGACCTCCTACAGTTATTATGTTTAAGAATTCTTGTTGGTACAAATTTCTGGTATCATCTTCCACATAGTCAAAGGGAAACAAAGTGATCGGCTCTCCCGGAAACATATTGATTATCTTTTCATTCAACATGTCTACATCATCATTTATGGGAGTAATAAGTGCTCGCTCCACCATGAATCATGCATCATTTATATGATCTCCCAGGATGGGAAAGACTTCATCGATGATTTGGGTAATTAATTGCTCTCCTTACTATGGTACTACCATGGATCCTGGTAACTTTATCATTTGTCTTCCATGACATGTTCATTTTCTTCTCCAACCCGAAGTAAAAACTCCAAAAATTGTGGATCATTTATGGATTTTATATTGTGTCGCAACCTTAAAATCTTGATTTGTGGACAGAATGATGATTTTACAATAGATGCGTCAATGAGTTTGAACCTTGTACCTTTTGGAATAACATGAAGCACTTGACGAAAATCTCCCCAAAATTCATGATTCCCCCCCCCCCCCCCCCCCCCCCCGAACGGTAACGCAACATCTGTTATGTCTCGCAAAAGTCGATCAACTGCTTCAAAGGCATGTTTATGAGTTATAGGTTCCTCATCCCAAATGATTGCGGTTGGATTTATCAATTCGACGAGATCAGATTGTTTACTGAGTAAACATGGGGATGAAGCATCTGCGTTAACTGGTATCTTGAATCTCGAGTGGGCTATTCTTCCCCCGGGCAATACAGTTGAAGCTATTTCAGTTGAGGTTGTTGCTAAAACAATGCAATTCATTCTTCATAAGTTAGCTAGCAACGCACAATATAAGTATGTTTTCCCAGTTCCACCAGGACCATCAAAAAAAAATAGAGCATTATCTTGTCTCTCCACAACATTCATTATGGTGGTAAATGCAAATATTTGGTCATCATTAAGTTGATCTATTGCATTCATGTCTTCTTGAAAAACTTGTATACAAAGCTCGTCTTGAATACATCTCAACATGTTTGAACTTTCATCCACTTCGCTTGATCTTTTGGGAAGATCAAAATCTCTAATATCCTTATTAAATTGTTCCAACATTATGTTCAAATCTCATAGAAGCTTACTTTTACAAACAGAATCACTGGATGGAGGATACTCTTCAACCATGAAAGAGTAAAATTCGTCCCACAATCCTCGAATACCTGTTGGTTCACAGTAAACTAAGATTGTGGCGAACAATCTTCTTAAAGCAGATGGCATCCCAATTGTTGAGGCCTCTAATAAACAGCCTCGAACACTGTTATCATTCTCTAACAAACTTGTTTTCTCAGCTGCTTGCTTAAAATTTGGTTACAAAATACCTTGCATAGTGAGCAAATGACGAAATGATCTTGGTCCTCTTACATGATTAAGAAGAACACGTAAATAAAACTTTTTAGCATCAAAGGGTGAAACACTGTAAATTCGGCCAATAACCTTCACATTGCTTCTTCGTTTTGCCCAGCATTTTATGCGGCCATCCCACCTATACTTTTCTAGAATTTATCGATACAAATATGCTCTTGCTTCATTATCCCTTTGATTTAGAGTGAAGAATTCAGTAAGCATTGTCTTTTATGCATCAACATCAGCCAAAATGTCTTCTATATTTTAATCTGCATTGAATGTTACTTCTTGCATATTGGGAATATATATTAGCAACCGTTCTACTATTAGATAGTGACGGTTCAATCCAAATTTAAATATCCTCCATAAGGCCTCAGGTGCAAACACCCACCTAGCATCAACAAATTGTCTAATTTCATCATGATTCAGATTTGCCTGAAGCTCTAGTGCCACTTTATCTGGACCTTTGTAGATATATTTGTATAAGTATTTGACACTTTTTATGCTTCTGCAAATTTCAACACTAATGTGACAATTGTACTGTAGTAACAACCACGGGTTGTAAGGAACTACCCAACTATTATCCACCATAACATCTCTTCGCCTTTGCAAGGGTACAGGTAATCTGTATGCTCGTCTTTGATATACTTGATAGGTTTTATTTCTTTGGATGGTGAAATTTGCAACAATTTTTGGGTATCCTTTTGTACAACGACCATTTTTCATATAGGAAAGGTTTCGATTAAATCTTCCACACGGACCATGAATCATATGTGTACAGACTGCATCGTAAAGTTGAGGCTCCACATCCATATATGGTAGATCTGCTCTAACTGTGAAGTCATATTCATCTGCAGTGTAAAACTTATCGCTTTCTTCTAGCATGACCAATATATGAACATGTGGAAGACCACGTTTCTGAATTCAATCACAAAAGTATGACCAACAACTCTTCCCAAGACTCACTTTTTGATGACATCTTCTTTCAAATGCTCAAGCTTAGCATGAAACACCCTTGTGACTATATCAGGACGATCTTGAGCGGTTTGTCTAGAGAGGAGTTCTTTTTTTAGTTATTCCCAATTAGGATTACATGTCATTGTAATAAAAAGATCTGGTCTACCATATTTTTGAACTAAAGCCATAGCATCTTGATATCATTGATACATATCATGCGGGATTCCAATAAATGATTAGGGAATAATGGTTTTAATTCCAACGTTTCGTGATAATGAATTATTTTCGAATTAACAAAAATATTCAAATACAACATTCTTACACATAAATAGGACTTTAGAAAGAAGAGAAAAGATTATAAGTACCTGCATTATTTTCCCCTGCATGTAGAGAGTCGTATAGTTCTTGACGAAATTCTTTTCTGAATTTTTCTTGCTCAAGCATGATATATCTTAGTCTTTGTGACTCAATCTGTATATAGCTATCTACAACGTATTATTGGAAGAGGCGTCCACCTTGATGCAAAGGGTTTTCATGACCTTCACGTATCTACAAAATTTAGTTAATTAATAGAGATTTTATAAAAGTATAATTTATGAGTTAAAAAAGATGAAAAAGAAACACCAACTTGTAACATATATGAGTAATAGTCACAACATGACATATCTTCATTATTGTTGTCTTTAGTATTGATGTCCCATCCATATGTTCCATAAGGCAATACCAACGAGCATGAGGTCATAAGAATCTAACTGAATCTTGGATGTTTTGAAGTCGCTCGGTAATTGTTTGGATAACGAAATCTCTTCCGCTTGGATTCAAATTGTCTGCCCCTACTATAACAGCAACAGGTTGTGATACTTACAGGAAAATGTATTGTCGACGGTCAGAATGCTGCTCTATTATGATAAGCCTGCAATTGAGCAAATCTTGTCATTGTCCGAGACTTCTAAATGTATGAACAAATGGATTGTATTGATCCAAAATATGTTGTATCCGGTTCACAATTCCCCTATCCAGAATAGTACTCTCAGACAATCTATTTTCAATTTCATGCTCGGTGTTGTATATATAAGCTTGTAAATAACGTGGTCGTCTCCCATCATTAGGTAGAAGTCCACCAATCTTATGATATATAGAACCTTGAGCACGAAATGTGTATTGGGCTCGGACATTTATTCTTTCATCAACGTGTACACCCATTGAAGTAAATGCAAACACGTTATTGTAGGCTCGAATATTCTGTCTGAACTTTTTTCCCTTGTCTGTTTGGTCGGAAAATAGTTCAGTCATTTGTGGGAGAGAAGGAAGTAGGGGCAAATCAATATTCCCTTTTGAATAACACAAACTAAATGTCTCTCTATGAAACAATTGTGCCTTACAATATGGGAATTCCTTGAATGGGGGTAACTGACAGAACTGAATGGCATTGTCCTCATGAAAATTTCTTGCACTATTATAACATAGTCTCACTCTCATTACCTAGCATATAGTAGGAGCATCACATTGCATGTCACCAACAATCATGGTCTCATTATTATCTTCTTCATCTTGATCATCATCGTCTTCCATATTATTAGTGGACAAATTTGGGACTTCTGTAAAAGAAAAGTTAAAAATTTGTACATTCAATTCACATAAAAAAACTCGCGTGAATATATAATTTATATTCATGAAAAAGTATTGCTAATATTATGAACAAAAATTTGAATACCTCAAGCTAGAAGTGTGGAAAAAGATAGAGCAGTATATAAGTTTTTTATTTTGTAAAGAAAAAATAACCTGTGAATTGTTCTTCCATATTGTTGGGGTTTCTTTGAAGGTTGTGACCATGCACTCTTTCTCCATCATTCAATCGTATCATTGGTGTACGCGTTCGATGCCTTATGTGATTTAAACGCATTCTTGTAAGCTCTTCACCGTTATTCACATAATTCTCAGTTTGTTCATTTTGAAGGGTGTGGTCATGTACTATTTCCTCATCATTTATTTGTATTCCTATTGTTCGCGCTCGCTGCCTGATGTGAGTTAGACGCACTCTTGGAATCTCTTCATCATAGTTGGCGTGATTCTCGTTTGTTCTTATTTATTAAAGCATAAATACATCAACACTATATATATACATACTTTGTATGTATACACTTTAATATGTATCAAGATATGTATATACATGTAGGTTGTTCGTTCATATTATCTCAATGTGTGTCGGGTTGGTCATGACTACTTTCTAGCATTGGTCGTTTTTCTCTCGCATGGTCTCGTCGTCATGCCAAATAAACTTCATGTTGCTTATGACTCATTAAGTGTTGCCATTGTGTATTGCGTGAAGCACCTGATGTGTTTATTTGGTCCATACGGTTTTCGATCTGTTAAGGCAAAATAATTTGCTACATAATAACTCATCCATGAGATTCTCCAAAAAATGTAAAATGGAGATACATAGACAGTAATACACAAATACAATAATTCTCGCCATGCCCACAATTCCTCCCAACCCTCCTCCTTATCATATTCAAATCGTCCTCAAATATTCTAATGAATTTTGAATCTCTTCAGTAGAAATTATAGAGCTGGATGATTGATTTTTTCCTCCGGTGATTGTTAGTTTGGGATCTTTCCATGGATATAAAAGCCGATATAATATGTAAAAGGAAAATTGATTTTGAAATAGCTCATGACCGCCCAACTGTACATAAAACCATATAAAGAATAGAACAACTTGAATATTAGTTTTCTAATATTGTAGGCATGAACATGAACTACTTACATGTATGGAACGGTTAATCGAAAAGCTAATAAAAAAAGTTATAAGTTTATCTTATAGTTATATGGTGAGATTCTTTCGTGCAGTAAGCCTCCCTCCTTGGAAGTAGAATGGCATCTTTGCTTAGTGTACGAAGGAACACCTGCAACAATGCATATGGAAGCAGTGATGCCATTGTAAAGAAAAAATTATAGAAGTGCACCAATTTTTTTAAGCTGGAGAGAGATCGGTTACCCGTGTATTGGTTACTGTCTTCAATTTTAATCTATGGCTTGAAAGTTAGTCCTCCCTATAGATCCTAGAACTTATATATCAAAGCACGTCAACTGGTAACTCAATAGAGTTAATAATCAACTTGAATTAATTGGACTATTGACCAACCTGAATTATAGTGAAAATTTCCCACAATTACGTCAACATTACACTATGTTGGCGATGCATTCTTCTTCTCCAGTAGTCAATTCTTCTGCAAATCATACAAAAAAGAAGCCATGAGAAAAAACAACTTCTATCAATAGCCGAAAGCCGAAAACCAAAACAACTTCTTTTAATAGCCGATAATTAAGCAATGATACCTTCACCTTGATTGGATCTTCTTCCTCTTTCTTTCGAATATCAAATAGCCGAAAGACTGGAAAACAATTTAGCAAAAAAAAATGTAAAAGGAGATGTCAATGGCATTTATCAATTTGCGTAAATAGAAGAAGGGAAATCAATATTGAATACAATGCTTACCAAATAGCCGATAATTAAGCGATGATATCTTCACCTTGACTGTGATCTTCCTCTTTCTTTCGAATATCAAATAGCCGAAAAACTGAAAAAGAATTCAACAAAAAAAATGTAAAAGGAGATGTCAATGACGTTTATCAACTTACGTAAATAGAAGAAGGGAAATCAATATTGAATACAGTGCTTACCAAATAGCCGATAATTAAGCGATGATACATTTACCTTGACTGTGATCTTCCTCTTTCTTTCGAATATCAAATAGCCGAAAGACTGAAAAAGAATTCAACAAAAAAAATAAACAAAAAAAAAATGTAAAAGGAGATGTCAATGACGTTTATCAACTTACGTAAATAGAAGAAGAGAAATCAATATTGCATACAGTGCTTACCAAAGGAAAACAATTAAAAATGAACAACACAAAGAACCTAGCCTATAGTGCTCCTCTCAACGTCCCCGTCACCTACAAATCCAATGACTTGAGATACAAACCATAGATAACAGAGCATAGTTTTTATAATCAAATCCAGCCCATTGAAACAGAGAAAGAGAGAGATACTTTTTGAGAACTGCACCAACGTCTTCCTACAAACCTCGATTGACTCAACCCAATCGATTAAACCATCAACAAAACTCAGATTGTCAGATTAGAATGAAACCTTAATCGAGCAGGTTTCTCGAAATCGAGATGGAAGAATAAAACCTCCTCTATTTTTGATTGGAATGGTTGGAAGTGAACCTGCAATAGCCAATAGGATGGAGAGGTTTTGCAAATAAGTTTTTTTGGGTACGTTTGAATGACTAGCATATACTCCAAGCAATTATATCATCTAAGGGTACTTGATGGAATTGGCAATGTTTGACGTTCATATTAGCTAACAATCGCTTAGAAACCGTAGAAGCAACAACTCTCTTAATTATGATTCAATGCAACTATGTTTTTTTTTTCTCCGTCTAGACTTGATCGATATAATTGATGCATTCCCACCGTCACCCTTAATGCCTTGTAGCCACACTACCCTTTTTCTTCATGCGCACTCTCTATCCTTATTCCATATATATATCATCTGATTCTATGCTTTTTTTCTTGGTGCAGCTCTTAGGTTCAACCTTTTACTTATTGCTTGTAATTTATTTGATCTCTCCAATATACTGGCTTGTTGCCGAACCCATCAATCATACACCAAGACAATTCTACATCTTCGACTCTGGCCTAATTACACAACTTTCAGAGAAAAAACCAATTAATAGAAAGCAAGAGGGCAAAGGATGAGAAACAAATATCTCTCCTTTATTTCATCTCCTTTGAAGTGTGTTCAATCAGTTCTATATGTCAGACTCTTTCACCCCCTGTTGCTTCTTATAATGTATTCCAGAGAGTGAAAATTAGAAAATAGCATAAACATACAAAAGAAGAAATCAATGAAGTGAACTTGCCATTCATTGTGGTTAAACACTCGCCAAAACCAATTAGAGAAAGTATAAGCAAGTCTCACTAACTCGGGCTCAGATTTTCTCTTTTGTACTGTGTTTGACTTTGATTAGCGACCTCGTCGATAATCCCACGCCGTCCTCAATCTCTCCTCCCAAGACATCATAAACGATGAAAGTGCAATTGAATGAAAGCAGAGTTGATACGTAATCTACATTATAACGATCTACAATAGAGAAAAAGTAGAAGAATTCTTAGATGAGTAAATAAAAAGTAGTTATAGAATCCCGAAACCATCTTTTGATCTGCAGAAAAAACGCTAAAAGGAAACACCCGAGACAAAGATAAAAAATGCTATACAAATTTCAAACCTCTCGAACCATTAAGAGAGATATATATACCTTGTATTCATTGCAGGAAAAGATGTCGCAAAAGCCAAGTTCGTCCAGCAATGTCGATTCATAGTGGGTTGCAGACTGCAAGAATAAAACTATAAATCAGTTTACTTTCTGACCGTGATTTTTGAAAGACCCGTTCGCCATGCGTTTTATCCTTACAGGCGTGATACCACCATTTTACCCCCCATTCAATTTTTTCTTCCTTTTTCGAGCTACGTTGATAGAAGGGTAAATTTTGGTATTTCCAATGTTTGACCTTAAAAACCGTCAAAACCCCAACTTTCTTAATTAATAGAGCACATGTGCATGGCACATGACCTTGTGCCCCGAAGAATTTCCGCTATTTATGTTGACGAAAATAATTGTGATAAAAGATGGAGCGATGGCCATTCCAGATTTCTATCACCAAAAGAGAACCATTCATTCTTCATTGACTGAAATCCGGCGTTGGGCAACACGGTATGTAAATTCTCTGCAGACCAAAGTCACCAAAGTTTTGTAACCCAACAAAATGAGCACCCACAAATCCCACAACTCACGAGTTTCCACTTTCCAAAACTGAAGGAACACCCCCAACCCATGGCTATACTATCACATGCCCAGACCCAACTGAAAGAAGAAACGAAATGGCTCCCCTAAAGATATGGATGTTTCCTGGTAAAGAATACACAAGAAGATCCAGAAGCCAGGACCAGGACCACATGCAATGATTTTGTACAACTCAGTATCTTTTTCTGTTTCCTCAAATTAGAAAAAGGAACTGATTCGGTTTTGCTGGAGGACAAAGAGGTTAATCAAACATGGGAGTAAGTCACACATGGAACAAGCAGATCCCACCAAAGCCATACGACTCAACTACTTTGTTTACCGACTCGTCATTTCACATGAGCTCACGTTCACAAGTATGATAATGTCACAGAACTTGAGGAAAATGAAACACCAAAACTTGAAGCAAATTAGCCACTTTTAGCCACTTTTGGACATAAAATTTTCCAGAGTAATTCGTAAAAATACATAACCATCTCTACCAGTCATTCTCTCTGTGCAACAGGAAATCTGAAGGGATGTAGTAGTTTGTATATGCTAAGAGAATTGCAACACAAATAGGTCAAGGATCTAAAGGAAACGGAGTACAAAAAAAATTAAGGAATAGGGGGGTTGACCTTTTGCGATGATTTGCAGAGTTCCAAGTAAACCAAACCTATTTGCATTCCTCCAGATACAATGCAATGCAGTTCCAGTTTCGTTTGCTCTCACCCTGAATGGCAGGGAAGCTCGGCTTCTATACATGATTTGGATGGATTATTTTGGCTTATATTAAAAAGAGAAAAAAGAAAAGAAAAGAAAAAACATGTCCTCCAGCTGAGATACCACAAGATCCTTGGTAGGGCTAGGCTTCTTAAAAGTTTTACTTCCCCACATTAATCTGGGACCTTTCGTCGTCCTTATCAAAATTCTTCAGTATCACTATACCCCTCCCTCTCCGTGGAGAAACTTGTTCATCTGTGGAAATATGGCCAACACTGCAGAACATTTGGTGAATTCCACAATCTTCTACATTTTGTATATCACATACTACTCCATTGCTCATCATCTGTCAATTGCAGACACTCCTCTGGGTTGGCATAGAAATAGTCCTCCTCTTTAGGTCGGTCTTGAATCATCAACCTTTTAGTTGGGTTACCCATGCGTTCCGCATGTGCTTCCTTCACTGCAGATGAAAATTCATCCCAATCTAATGCTCCACTGTTGTGCTGGTCTATCAATTCAACAAGAAGCCTTCTGTCCAACAGTACTGTCTTCTTAAAACCCAGAAATCTGATAAAACAGCAACACACAACAACATTTAATATCAATTTTGACCTTCAATGAGAAATAAGGCAAGACAAGTACTCAGCAGTAAACAGAGCAAAAATCATGAATCAAGTCCTAGAACAGACAACAGTGACGAAAAAATGAACCTCTAAATGACAGGATGTGTTTAAATGCAAAATCAACAGTCTAAAGACAACTGAAAATGCACACCACTGTCAGCAAAAATACCTGCGGTGGCCTTCAACTACTTTAGCCATGTTTCCATCATATGTAGGAACAAAGATGTCACTTTCCAATGAGACGAGATAATCCAACGCTGCCATTTGGGATGAGTGGTTTTGAAAGAATCTAAGGTCTGATGATTCCAACAGTGTCTCCTTTCTAACCTGTTTAAACAAATTAAACGAAAATGAATAACCAGAAAACACAAAGTACCCAGATACTGCATAGAGAATTTCATCTACACACCAATTTTGGAAAAGCCTTTGCAAGATTTTGCATTCTCCTCTCAGCACCGTATATTTCACCAGCAGCAATATAAATCTGGATGTTGGGATCTATTTCAAGTGCACTCAGTGTGAGAGCAGTTTCTTCTGGTGTCAGAGGACACAAGCCATCTTTCCGTTTGAGATCAGAGTTTATTATTTTCTCTTTCCACCAGGGATAAGCATATCTGCCGGAAAATGAAACCAAAATAGTGATTAGACTAACTTTTAACAGCATGGTAACATGCTATCATTGATATCAAGGAGGTAATTGATACCTCATTCTTGTCAACTCTTCTACCTCCTCGGTGTTGCAACCTTGAGTACAACCAGAAAATGCCAGCATGTCCATCTCATATCTAAGATGAAGAACCAGGAACGGACCATTTTGCTTTAAAAGGTTGATGACCCTTCTGCCCAACTCCTCTATTTGAGAAGTGAATCTCAGACCACTGAAATTAACTCGGCATCGAAGTTTCTGAAGCTCCAGGGGTTGTCCATTGTTGGCCAGTCTAGCATCAGTTCTATTTAAGTGTACAACTTTGTATTTTTGTATGAGAGGAAGAATCTGTGTGAAACATAAGATTAACCAATATTACTAACAGAAAAGAAGAAATCTCGGCAATACAATCAGCACAACTGAGAGGTTTATCAGTGTTCAAGAATTGGAAGAGAGACTTCTCTTGCCAAGCCATTAAGAGTTGGGAAAACAATGAAAAGAACTAACCTGATTACGATAATAAGATATGTCAGACCAACTAACTGGTGGCATGGTGTAAATCATTCCTAGCTCCACTCTCCTTTTAACCCTGGGAGGCAACTCTTTCAATATACGGACCTCATCTCTCAATGATGTGATGAAATGATCGACATCGAATATGTCTTGGAATTCACTGCCAAACCAAGTAACATACAGTCAGTGACAGGTTAGATACATAACCCAGTAATCATGCAAGGGGAAAAGCAAGCTGTTAACAAAAGCACACCTGGGATCCGCCCAAAAGGAAGTTTTATCGAGCTCAGGAACTACGAGAGTGACATTCAAGTATCTTGCAATAGCAACCATGTCACATATCTGCAGACATCACCAAACAATTAGCTAGGAGCATTAAAACAAAGCCGCAAAGTAGTTTGATCAGTAAGAATGAAGTAGTATAACAAACTCACCGCTGCTCTCATTTGATTGAGTCCTCCGTTACACGAAACCATCAGGTAGCCATTGTTTTTATAAACCCCTATAGTCAACAGAAGGAAAAAAAACTCGCATTCAGTACAAACATCCAAAATGCACTGATTACTGATTCGGATAAAGCAATTCAACCTCATGATTTCATCATAAAAAGGATTGATGAGCCAATACAACGCAATGGAAAAAGTCTAACAGTTAGATATGACACTAATTTGACTCTAGCCTATAACAATTCTACTCAATTCAACCAACAACAAATTCAATTTTGCAATGAGAAAAAATCAAAAGAGGCTGCTCACTCTTTGGCGGGAGAACCCTAGCCGGAACAGAGCTGAGCTTGTTGTCCTGCAGAACCGACGACGCCACCGCCGACTCCTGAGAAAAGCAAGACGGCCAGCCTTTCAAAACCCTAGGGCCCCACATATCCCCCAACGCCGTCAGTTGCACAATACACGTCCACAGAAGAACCGACGTCGTCGCGCGTATCATCCACAGCTTCATCTTCGACCTCGACGACGACGATGGCGTCGCCGCCAGCAGCGAGTTCTTTATCAACTTCTCCCCCTTCAACACCATCACAACCTTTCTCTCCTTCTTCTCTACCTTGCACATCAATCTCTCCTCAACACTATAAAACGCCGTCGTTTTTGCCGATCAATGCTCGCCGGATCCGGCGAAATCAACCTTTCCTTTCTCAGCTCCACCGCCCCTTGCTATATATAGAAAGATCCGAGAACCGTCACCGCATTCACCTCTGTAAAATGTAAGAAAACAAGAACCACTCCGAAAACCGCTGTGATCTCCGGTGGAGCAATCGGAAACTGGAACGGTAATGCTGGCCGGAATATCTCCCCGGATCCGCCGAATTCCGGTCGACGGAGCTCCTGGAACGTCCGGCGATTAGGAAAAGGGGAAGGCGGAGAAGACGGAGGTGAGTGACGTCGTCATGGTCTCTCAGAGAAAGCGAAGATGGTTTTTTTTCTTAAAGAAAGAAAGAAGAAGAAGATAGTGAGAAAGAGAGAGAACGCGTGGTGTGCGTGCGTGACGTGCACCCACGGGTTCTGGTGTGGGCTGGACAGGACTCCCTTAACTTAAGGCTCCTCTCTTCTAATCTTTGGGCTCTTTGTTGGGGGTGAGGCCTCCAATAAATGACGGCCAGCTATTATATCATACGGCCGGCCCCAGTGGAATTATGTCTTGTTATACGTGTCAGCAATCGGCGGCATGGCGTCGAAGCGAGATCGGAAGAGGTGAACACCGACAATTTCTCGCGATATAAATGAAGGGGGATCTTCTCGTTCCGGCAAACAATTCCACGTGGAGGCGTTGATTAAAGAGATGGTTAAACTTTTAAGCAGGCAAGATTGGAGGGCTCTAATCACTATGTTGATTAAAAAAGTTAACATTCGGGGTTTGTCATGATTTAATATCAATAATATGTTGTCCATGGAATTGATTCCAGTGGCATTATTTTCGTCTTAAATTTCATCGTTGCAAGAATATAAGATTCTTTTTTCCTTTTCATATATGAGATATGTTTTTCTTTCGGTACGTAAGATATAAATATGTTGAAAATGTTTGTTCGTAAACATACATTGGTTTGATAAAAGCGATGTTTATTCAATAGTTTTAGTTATATGGGTGTGTTTGAAATTATTCCCTCTAAAGCGTTTTGGTATGAAATGCTTTGTTAAATTATCATATATACATGAAGAGTATGACATGTTTTTTAATCTAGATTCCATGCACCAGATGGTGGATCAAAAAAACACATAAAAGGGCATTTTGTTTGGTATCTAATTACTATGCGGACGGTATATTGGCGATAAGGAGAGGTTACGACTGTGTTTATTTGGGCTGGAGCCTTGAGAGCTAGCTAATTCATGGCCGTAAAGCCACCGTCCTACCGTCGGTTGCACCGTGATTAAAGACGGACCAAAACGACGTCATTTTCATGTCTAGTTCTATTATCTATACGTAGATCGTGCGGTTGTACTATGTCGGACTACGTGTTTCAATCAGGAGGTGTGTAAGTGTAACAAGGAAAAGCGGGGTCCTTTCTTTTTCCAAAGAGTGTACAATCAACCTATCAGGCAGTCACACTTGGGATATGGACGTCGCACGCGCCCGTTGTGGTCTCTGCTGCTACTCGTGAATGGAGCGTGGGGCACGCGCTTGTGGATGAGTTAGATTTTACAATCTCACTGTGAAATAAATGGAAAAAATATATGTTAGTGTGGGGTTCTAACTTCCGATCATTAAAGCAAGTTCACTAGGAAGTGTTTTGCTTGACCATTGCTTCAACGGTGTTTTTTTGGCCTAGGTAAGAACTCTTTTGGGTCAATCCTTGAAGCACTTCTAGCCTTTTGATCTGACTTAATTGTCACATGACGCTCTTAATCTCGACCATATATACTTTTACGTCATTTTAAATGATTAATAAAAATTAAATAGAAATAAAGTTTTGACCCAAACCCTGACGTACCGGGTGAAAACAACTATCAAGAAGTGAATGATACATCACTAACTTATTGTCCTATTGCCCCATCAATCTTTGCCCTGTGATTTAACGGATGAACTTGTTCTTAATAGATTAAGACTTAAGAGCTTATTTAGTGACTAAAGGAACGTAGAAATAAACATAGCAATCATATTATTCTTGACTTGATTGATATGGTGAAAACGAATAGCAAGACTACTTTATCCTAATTAGCTCAGCTTATAATGGCATGGGGTGGTGCCTAAATTCCACTGCCCATGACTATAGTTTTGCTAAATAGAATACCACCTTACGTTTTATAATTAAAAGGTTGAGATATTCTCAAGTCTTCCATTGTGGCCAAGAAGTGGCTGCTGGGATATCTGGAGTGGTTGACTAGTCGTTTTAGCTGGAATGTTGATGTCTATATACTATTCAACTATTGTGCGCGACCTAGACCAATACAATTGTGCTGGCCACGCATGGAAACATTCTGCATGCTTAATTTGGACAATTATGATTAAAGACAAAACAAATGGAGACTGAATTATCCAACCAAGCTATGGTTTTGGGTAAACACGTAAATGTGCTCATGTCTTAGATGAATATGAAGACGGCTTTGGTCTCATGTATAATATCATCACATGGACATTGATAAGATAAATAAATGGAACGTGTCAATTTTCACTAGCCACTATGTTACTGTAAACGCCACTATGCTTATTGTAAATGCGATCTATATATGAAGACATTAGGAAATTTTAAGACAGGTATTGTTTTGTTATTCTGTCACATCATGAAGAATTGACCGAGCGGGGTGTGTGAGAATGTTTGTTAATTTTAAAGAATTTCTTCACATATTTTTGTTTCACACAATTTGCTAACAACGTACCGTATAGCCGTATAGGAAAATGACCATTACAAGTTTACTCTATTTTTTGTTTGTTTAAGAGGACAAGTTTACGCTAATTTAGTTTAAGAGAGTATGACAATCAAAGATAAAATAAGTACCAATATTATTTATAACTCAATTATAATCTGATTTAGACAATAAAGGACTGAGTCTAAAGTCCAAACATAGTAGCAGCTATACCCAATCCATTAAATAGCCAAAAAAGATGATTATATCCCTCTATATATATATATATTAAAAACTCTACCTCAAATCAGAAACACCTCTCTCTCTCTCTCTCTCTCTCTCTCTCTCTCTCTCTCTCTCTCTCTCTCTCTCTCTCTCTCTCTCTCTCTCTCTCTCTCTCTCTCTCTCTCTCTCACATGTGCCGTTGTTTTCTTTCGAACGTCGCGTCTGACCACCGCCTCCGACCGCTGTTTGATTGCTACTGAGCCGTCTTTGAAGACTCAAACTTAGTTCCAACTTCTCTCAAGCTGGAGCTCAACCGAACGACTGACGTCACCTAGGCCTGCTTCAGCTTCGGCTTGCTTTGACGTTGCTCGGTCTTCGAGGTGCTCAACCTCGATCAGTAGCAAAGTGAGCAAGCTTGCCTCTGCCACGTCATATCCTCGCCACGCGACCCGACACTTCCTCGGCGGTGCTCATTCCTGCTCTGGGTCCAAGCTCGCCTCCCTCAGCCAGACCTTGCCGCCACCTCTGGACAATACCACTGCTCTCATCTCCCAGCTTCGACGTCGTGCCTCAATATCAACAACTCGCATTGCGGTGAAGCGATCTGGTCGGCTGATCCATTCTGACGATGCTGCCTCATCTAGATCAGTTCTAATATGCTTAATTGCAGAGCTGCCACAACGTTTTTCCTTCGCTTCGAGCTCAGGTGTCGTCCGTAGATTGTTTGGGTGTTGGTTTAAGAGATCTCACATTTTGCTTTGTTTTCTTTTTGTCACTGTGCTCCTGTGAGAGATGAATGTAAAAGATGCTTCTGGTTTTGCATTTAATTCTTATAGTAGCAGCTTCAAATTTTCAGTGTTACTAAACATTTTATTTTTTCAGTAGCAATGTCGTATTTAACAGTAGCAATATTGTTTAGTGTTATTTTAATTTTTCAGTAACAGTGTCGTATTTTACAGTAGTAGTATTGTTTGATTTTTCAGTAGCAACGTCGTATTTAATAGTAGCGATATTGTTTAGTGTTATTTTGATTTTCCAGTAGCAATGTCATATTTAATAGTAGCGATATTGTTTAGTGTTATTTTGATTTTTCAGTAGCAATGTCATATTGTACATTAGTAGTATTATTTGATTTTTCAGTAGCAGCGTCATGTTGTACAATATCAGTATTATTTGATTTTTCAGTAGCAGTGTCATATTTTACAGTAGCAGTATTATTTGGTGTTATTTTAATTTTTCAGTAGCAGTGTCATATTTTATAATAGTAGTATTATTTGGTGTTATTTTGATTTTGAAGTAGCAGTGTCATATTGTACAGTAGTAGTAATTTTTTATTTTTCAGTAGCAATGTCATATATATTGTACAGTAGCAGTATTATTTGGAGTTATTTTGATTTTTCAGTAGCAGTGTCATATTGTACAGTAGTAGTATTATTTAATTTTTCAGTAGCAGTGTCATATTTTACGGTAACAGTATTATTTGGTGTTATCAGACTAAAAAGTATTTAAAAAAATTAAGGAAATTTCGGATAAAATATTTCTTTTTAAAAAGAAAAAAAATTATATATATAAAAAAATTAAATATTAAATATACACAAAAAGACAATATAAGGTATAAAAGTAAATTTATACCTGCCACATGGCAGTATACAGACAATTTGTCCTTATTTGTAAAATTTTGTCTTTCATTGTATAAAATAAGAGAGTTTGCCCTTAAATGTATTTGGCACCTTCATATTGTCCTTTAATGTAGTTTACTATTAATTTAATGATCAATGCCGCCATTTTAGTTTTTAAGAATATTCTATTTTAAAGTTTTATCCAAATCGTTTGATAATTTCAATGCCTAAATTGGAATATACACGATACTAATAACGAATAAATTTTAGCAATATAATAAGTATTTTTTAATCTGTTTTGAAACAAAGGTCGATTTCAGTTCCATGTCCTCGGATGGAATCCACAAGCCCTTCCTAATATGCGCTTAGATGCCAATAATGTTTCAAATCAGAATATGACAATATATGAATCTGCCCAATCTTTCACTCATACTGAAAACGAAATAACGAATAACGTTGACATATAATTACAAACCAAAATTGAAGAAAGGGGGGCATGTGTTCCCTGTAATAATTGAGATGAATGAATAAATACATAGCTATTAGTTGAACCTTCTAATTGACGAGTCATGTATGTAATGCCACAATAGGCAACCAACTCGATCAGATCGAGATTATACTCATGGAAAAAGGATACAAGAGAAATTAAAAACGTTGCAGAGAAAATTCTAGCTAGCTCATCGAATATAATCCAGTCAGAGGACGAGTACAGTTGTGCAAAATGGCTTTCCTTAATTTTGATAATAATTTGAGCTAATCGAGCATAGCACAACCTAGTTTGGGTTTCTCGACAAGTTAATAATGGTGGTTTGTAGCAATTTAGATGTGAGGCATTTGACGAACGAGTAAAGCTATTAGACTTATTTGCTACATTTAATCTTCTATTTTAGATTAGGGTTGGTGCTCGATTGTACGGCTGTACTAAAGTCCTCAACTGGTTAAAGCAATATCAAGCCATCAAGGCGTGGTGCCCTTCCTATTTGAAGAGATTACATGATTTCGCTCCTACCTTATTGTTGATTTCGTTGAATCGTTGAGAATTATGGTTAATAGGTAGTCCTTTTATAGTATAGGATTCTACTTAAGTATTATTGTTTTGTTAGGATATTACTTTGTACATTACTATATATATATATTATATAATGAGATGAATGTAACACACCACACATATAATACAAGTATCACAAGCACATTTGTGATCACATTCCACACCAATTATACTTTTCTAGTTGGTATCAGAGCAAATTTTAAGACCTACACACCACACACACACCTCCTTCGAAGGAGGTGTGGGTGTTGCACACCACCACATCCCAGATTACGAATTCTGTTGCAAATTTACATCCTCGACACATGGAAGATGATGGCACACCCAAGTTCTAAGACCTGCACAAACACACACGCGCACACACACATGCACAAGTACAAGCACAAGCACACATTCTTCTCGGCATCATGGCAGACGATGACACACACACACACACACAATAGCGTCATCATCATCAACACTCGCACTTACACCGGGAACAACAACATCCATTATTAGCTCTGCACACCCCACACCACATGAGTCTCCAAAAATATGTTATGGTGGCTCCGCACACCCACACCGAGCTTTTGACAAGATGTTACGTTGCTTCACACACCAAGATTCAATGCAAATTCTAGATTGTTCCATGTGTCAACCTAATAGTTAGGTTGCACGTGAAGGAGGGTGTTGAATTGTTGAGAATTATGGTTAATAGGTAGTCCTTTATAGTATATGATTCTACTTAGTTATTATTTTTTTGTTAGGATACTACTTTGTACATACCCTATGATGGGATAAATGTAACACACACAAGCACAATACAAACATCATAAGCACACAAATATTGTGATCACATTCCACACCAATCATACTTTTCTAGTGATTTCGCTCTTATCACTTGGCATGATGTCTAGTTAGCAAGACCCTTAACTAACTCTATGTATTCAAAACACTCGGCTCAAAATTACTTTGAGAATCAATTTGAAACACGCACTATGATTAACACCACCACATTTCATCGGAAAAAGGTTGCGTCCGGGATTAGGCGTCCGATTGTTGTCCAAATTTTGTTGCTTCATATATAGATTCTGCAATCTTTTCTGCTAATTATGTGGGCTGTTCTAGTCACGTCCTAGTTCTTGTTTCTTCTGATTTATTGTCCTTTTATTTTCTTCTGACAAGTATTATTGACCCGGTCTGTTCTGAACGAGCATGCTTTGGAAGCTTTACTTACCTTTCAAGACTCAACGTTAGATATGTACATGTCCTTATTTAGACAGTGAAAGCTACAAGCCTACTTTTACCCCAGCTGAGGTATTATTGTTCTACCCTTCGATATCATAGTCGTACTTGGTCTATTCAGAATGTCCAGGAGGGTATAACATCCTAATCGTTGTGGGTGACTGATGTGATCAATATCTTCTGGTAGCATAAACGTATCAAGAACAACATTCAAAGAGTAATGAAGCTGGCGATGACAGTTTACCAATCTGTTACGGCCCGGCGAATCGTAGTGCAGGTCAGACGTAACCGGAACTGCAGAAATACAGGAATGATATATGAACAGTATAGAATGAAATATGTTGCGTCCATCTTAGAAGTGACTTGACTGCAAAGTTTCAGATCATAAGGATCTAGTCTTCTAATTGGGAACCTAAGAAGAGACTTGGATGTTAAGCAAGCACTTCAAAATGTCCCAAGAAATTTGAGCTTGCATGTAAGTGATGTAACTCGTGGAAATGAAGGTAAATCTACACTGCATATATATACATTAGATCATAATATTTAGCTATTTACACATGAAAAAGAAAAAAGTAGTAGAAATTGGCGAACCTATAATGACATTTTATTCCACCATCATGAAGAGTCTGAATCTTCCAGCTTGTAAAAGATGCTGCTATGTTAAGATGACAACGATGATGCGACAGAGCTGCTCATTTCTCTACAACTTATCCCTCTCTTCATCCTGTAGTACCATACAGCCTTAAGATTGAATCAAAACTTGTATAGATCTGCAGAATCAACTAGACTTACTGTCTTATCTGGCGTTTAATATCTAGATTTACAAGCACATTTCCTATATAACAATCGTGAGCTTTAGTGTTCCTTATATGTGATTTCCTGTTCATTGTTTTGGGTTACTGTTTGAAATTGTTCAAAACATGCCACCCATGCGGCTCTCTCGCACCATCTCATCACTCTCCTCTCACTCTCTCATCTCTTCTCTCGCTTTATTAAGCTCAATAAGTTCGGCATCGACGACTCTTCAATTCGCATAATTGGTTCAGACCCTTTTACCTTTTCTCATTTAATTTCTCACATAATTGATCACGGAAACAAGAAATAACGAATCTCTGAAGCATATTAGATTGTGGGTTCTTGAAAATTCTAATATTTGGTGGAATTTATGGTATTGTTAGCTGGTTCTACTATTTTAAGGTGCTCTTTGGTCTTGAATACCCCACACTTAGCTTTTGCTAGTCTTCGAGAAAACACTAAACTATGACTCAAAAACAAAAATACACTATGTATAGACACATCTCTAATGCCCTCACAAATTTGTCTCAGCAATCTTCCAAATATCATAACACCAAGATCAAATTTCCTATACTTCACAAAGTTCCAATGTTTAAATTCAATGCATAGTACCTATGTAACATGTAGGACAAAGACATAATCATGGTGAAAAAGCTGTAGTATGCGAAAAACAAATCAAGAACCAACCTCACAAGATAAGCCCTCAAAGTGTTTCACTCAAATGTATTTAAGGTAGACACTCAATTCAAATGCTTGCCAAATGGATCGAACCAAATGCTCAACTCTTGTGACTAATCTCCATAGATCATAGACTGTCATCTTAAGAATCAAAAGGGCTTAAAAGGTTGTAATGAGGTTAAGTTTAAGGCAATGGAAATATTTAGGATATGTGGTGATACACTATTCTCCTCATACTAGGCCAAGATCCCCCAACTCATCAAGGTCACCATGGTTTTTCATCTCCCTGAGCTTTGCAACAGGACAAATGCCAAATTTTTCTTCGTTGGGCATTCACTTCATATCATACTCCAAATTACAAATATAGGGGACATTAATTCAGAAATCTACATTGCCTTCGAGAGTACACTTTTTTTTTCTTCTTTTTCTTTCTCTCGAAATGTTTTTTTTTAGTCACATGCTTCTTTTGATGCATTCTGAACAAGTATTTCCCTATATAATACATCAAGCAAACCATCTCTCAACTCAACAAACAAAGAAACACATCCCCTCTTGTCGACATTACTTCACACAAAGTCATGGCCAGTAACATAGGGCAAAGAAGTCTTACACTGGGCTAAATGTTTAGATATCCCTGGGTTATAAAAGAAAGGCTAAATGTAGGCTCAAAATGGATACTCTAAGGGTTCTCAACTTGTGAGAACAAATCATAGGGACACATGGCAATATAGCAAAGTGGTGGTACATCCTAAACACCTTTATCATCTTCTCAATCAGAACAAATAGTGACAATAAGCTTTGACAAGTACAAGAGCGAGTTCTAGTAATCTCTAGAGTCCATTAACTTAATCTACAGCAAGCACTTGAAACACTCTAGAAAGAAAGTACCAAAAATCTGTACCATGTTAACATGTTTCTATATCCACTACATATTCAAATATTCACCATGCATCAAAATTAACCGAAGAAACTTAAATCATATAGGCACAATTAATCTCTTAGTCACAACATAGGAAGATATAGAATCATTATTGACTTTGTTACGGACATCCTAAGACTCTTATTTTTGGTATTTTCTTGACACTTTTTACTTTTGCATTTTGTTTTATCAAAAAGGACTCAAAAACACACAAAAGAACAAAAGAAAACACTAAAAACTGACAACAGACTTCGATGGATCGAAGCTAGCCTTCGATGGATCGAAGTGTACTTGCTGGTCTATCCTGAGGATGTGTTTCGATGGGTCGAGGATCCCTTCGATGGATCGAAGATACCCCACTGGAAATTTATGAAAATAGGTCAAACTGAAAGAAACTGCACACTTCAACTTGCATATTTTCTACAGAATTAACCACATATCTGATTGCTCTTAAATTTTGTGAGCATAAACTAAACATATAAACACACATATTCTTAAAATTTCATAATTTTATGAGACCTCTAACTATGTGAAATAATTCACACGAGACAGAATATTGCCCAATTTCGAAATAACACTACAAAAAACGAAAAGAAATTTATACATAAACACTAAGGATATGCTATAAACCTCACCCCACACTTGAAATTGACATTGTCTTCAATGTAAACAACACTAAAGCAAACAACACAACAACCAAATATGAAGTAAGACAGATAACACATCACGAAACACACTAAATGGAGAAAAACAATAAAAGAAATAAGAGATTGAGAGATAGAGATTGCAAATCTGGAATCCCGCTCTCCATCCACATGGGTTACCTCCCAAGTAGCGCTAAGCTTAACGTCTTTAGCCAGACAGTGACATTCAATCCATGTTGAGCTTTGGTTCCACAATGTCAACTTCTTCTACCACGCGCTTGCCCACAAGTTCATGAAAATGCTTTAGCCTGTGCCCATTGACCTTGAATGTGCTGCCATTTCTTGGATTGTATATCTCTACTGCACCATGAACAAACACATTAGTAACAGTGTAAGGACCATTCCATCTAGACTGAAACTTACCTGGGAATAATTTGAGACGCGCATTGAATAGCAAAACCTTCTGTCCTACAACAAAAGTCTTGCTCTGAATTATTTTATCATGAAAAGCCTTAGACTTTTCCTTGTAAATTTTGCTGGATTCATACGCATTGTTTCAGATTTCACCCAGCTCATTCAGTTGTAACTTCCTATGCATCCCAGCATTATCGACATTGAAGTTGAACTTTGCTATTGCCCAATAGGCTTTGTGATCAAGCTCCACCGGTAGGTGACAGACTTTCCCATATATAAGCCTATAAGGAGACATCCCTATCGGAGTTTTGTACGTTGTCTGGTATGCCCACAAAGCCTCATCCAATCTCTGACTCCAGTCTTTCCTGGATGGGCTGACAATTTTCTCTAGGATCTTCTTGATTCCCCTATTAGATACCTCCACTTGCCCGCTGGTCTGAGGATGATAAGGTGTCGCCACCTTGTGTTGGACATTATATTTCCTCAATAGAGCAGCAAAAGTGCGGTTGTAAAAATGCGATCCTCCATCACTGATTATACACCTGAGTGTACTAAATCTTGCAAATATAGACTTTAAGAACTTAAGAACAACAACAGAATCATTAGTCCTGGTGGCAACTGCCTCCACCCACTTGGAAACATAATCTACTGCTAATAAGATGTACACATTCGAATTAGAGGACTGAAATGGACCTATAAAATCAATGCCCCACACATCAAAGATTTCAACAACCAATATTGGGCATTGAGGCATTTGATCCCTGGACCCGAGATTACCTGTCATTTGGCACCGTGGACATGCTTTGTAGAACTCATGAGCATCCCGAAAAATGTTAGGCCAATAGAATCCACATCCGAGTACCTTCAGTGCTGTTTTCTTCCCTCCAAAATGTCCTCCACCTACATGTGAATGACATAAATAAAGAATAGGATAAAATTCAGATTCGGGCACGCACCTATGAATGATGGAGTCTGGGAAATGTTTCCATAGATATAGATCATCCCACGCATAATATCGGGCCTCCTTAATCAGTTTGTACTTCTGAGCTCTGGTGATGTCATGAGGTAGCTCTTTTGTCACAAGATAGTTCACAATATCTGCATACCACGGCTCCAGATCCTGGATGGCAAAAAGTTGCTGATAGTTGCATATTTATGCAACGTTTATGTGCTTAACCGAACCTTATATTTAGCTCTTTTGTTATGTTTTTAAGTAATTTAACATTATTATTTGTTCTTAGGTATTTTGGAGATAAATGAAGAAAAAGAGATTAAATATATAATGCAGCTTGGTGAAGGAACGGGAGTCCTTGGCGAGGAGATTTGGTTCTTGGCGAGCACGTGATAGAAGAGTGCAAGTGGGTTTTGCTAGTTTAATTAAACTAGTTAAATCAGGATTTATATATATGGCTTGGCGAGGAAACCGTGGCGAGAATGTTTTGTCCTTGGCGAGGAGCAGCTTGGGAGATAATTAGCTCTTGCTAATGATATTTTATTATATCTTGCTTGTGAGTGGACTTGGACTTTTGTGAGCAACTTGGATTGGGATGATTGAGTTAAAGTTGAATTGATGGAGTGCACGTGCAAGCCAACTTGGTTAATTAGCTTGATTGTAGAAAAGCAATTTTTGCTTGCTTGGCGAAGTTGCTAGCGAGGAGAAGAAGAGGAGGAGTCCTAATATAATAATGAGATTATGAATATTGGGCTGGATATTGGTGTCTTGCACGTGGTTTGCTAGCTAGGTTAATTAACCTAGCTAGTTTGGAACATATAAATAGCTAGCAAGAGTACGTACACGGGGGGCGGAGACCATTCAATAATTTTCTCTTTTCTTTTTAGACTAGAATTTTATGGCTTCCATGAGGAGCTAAACTCCATTGTTAAGGGGCTGTTTTGAAGCCCCGTTCATGATATCTAGATTGCTTATGCACGTTAACTAAGTTTTGCTTTTGTTATTTGAATGAGGTTTCTTTGTTATTTATACGGTGATGATTCTTGATTATGTATGCTTTGAGTGCACGCTTAGTATGCATGTTTAGGAATCTAATTCTAAGAAAATTGATGGCTGTTGGTGATTATTACCTTCCTCAAGTTTCAATAGTAGAACCCATACATGCTTGGTATAAGAAACCCTAGGTCTAGTAAGACACGACCGTAGTGTACTTATGAAGCCTTGTAGATTCTCAAACCCTTTCTAAATCTTAATGCTTTTCTCTTAGTAAATTCGAGTCCGTGACTTCGGGTTCTTTGAGGGATAGACAATATTGATTAGCAGACCTTCAATATTGTAAACATAAGGATCGGGTAATAGGTTGTGTTCACAGCTCGGGGCCTTCCTGGGAATCTTTCATTCATAACATTTGCATTATTTAGTTAAGCATTTGTCGTCTAGATGGATTGACGGTGGTGGATAACACTTCCCTTAACCCATTTAATCATTGATTGTCAGTTTTACTTTTACTTTGTTTTCTGTTTCAGTTTCGTAATCTGTTTTGCATAATTTTGTTCGCCAACCAAACAAACTCCAATTGTATCGAAATTTCGCGTGGTAGTTCGCTACTGTGTCTTTAGTGTCCAGTATTAATTTCGTAATTTTAAGTTGAGTCTAGATATTTTAATTAATTACGTTAGTGTCCCATGGTCGAGTCTGTCAGATTTCTGACTTTCGCGTCTGTTTGTAGTTTAGAATATTGAGTCTCATCTTTCCCTGTGGATTGACCCCTATACTATTGTACTGCATTGACAGGCATATTGATTTCATTATAGGGTAATTTTGAGGGTGGTTAAACATCGATCAGTTGCTCATCCGGAAATCTCTCATTCAATGGGAGGTTGTCTTCCTCTGTCTTTGATCCATGTGTCAATCGACTCAAGTGGTCTGCAACCACATTCTCAGTTCCTTTCTTGTCCTTGATTTCCACATCAAACTCCTGAAGGAGTAGTAACCACCTGATCAACCTTGGCTTTGCATCCTGCTTGGTCATAAGATATCTCAATGCAGCATGGTCAGAGAAAATAATAACTTTAGTACCTAGCAGATATGACCGAAATTTCTCTAAAGCAAATACAACAGCCAAAATTTCTTTCTCAGTTGTTGAGTAATTCAACTGAGCATCATTTAATGTTCTAGAAGCATAATATATGACATGAGGCAGCATCTCCACCCGCTGTCCCAAAATAGCACCAACTGCATATTGTGATGCATCACACATTAACTCAAATGGTAGGTTCCAATTTGGTGCCTTTATGATTGTGGCAGTGATCAATAGCTCATTGAGCTTCTGAAATGCGATGAGACACTCTTCTGTAAAATTGAAAACTGTTTCCTTTTGGAGCAAAGTACTGAGTGGTCGGGCTATCTTGGAAAAGTCCTTGATAAACCTGCCATAAAAACCTGCATGTCTAAGAAAAGAACGCACGCCTCTCACCGTAGTGGGAGGTGGTAAGGTACGAATAATATCTACTTTTGTTTTGTCTACCTCTATACCTCTTTCGGAAATTACATGTCCCAATACAATACCTTGTTCTACCATAAAATGACATTTTGCCCAATTTAACACAAGGTTCTTTTCCACACATCTTTCTAAAACTAGGGACAGATTATTCAAACATGTATCAAAAGAATCACCAAAAACAGAAAAATCATCCATGAATACCTCGATGATCTTTTCCACCATGTCTGAAAAGATGCTCATCATGCATCTCTGGAAAGTTGCTGGTGCATTACACAACCCAAAAGGCATCCGCCTATAAGCAAACGTTCCAAATGGACACGTGAAGGTAGTCTTTTCCTGGTCCTCTCTGTCGATGGCAATCTGATTGTAGCTAGAATAGCCATCTAAAAAGCAATAATAAGCATGACCTGTAAGACGTTCCAACATTTGTTTAATGAAAGGAAGGGGAAAGTGATCCTTATGGGTTGTGGCATTAAACCTGCGGTAGTCTATACAGACTCTCCATCCAGTTTGCATTCTTTGAGGCACCAGCACATCCTCATCATTTTTAATCACTGTGATTCCTGATTTCTTGGGAACCATCTGCACAAGACTCACTTACTTACTGTCAGATATTACATATATAATACCTGCATCCAGCAGTTTAATAACCTTATTCTTGACCACATCCATCATAGGTGGATTGAGTCTCCTCTGTGCCTCTCTGGTTGATTTTGCTCCATCTTCAAGGAATATCCTGTGAGTACAAAGTATTCGATCTATTCATTTGATATCCGCAATTGTCCAACCGATTGCTTCCTTGTACTCCCTGAGTACGGTTACTAGCTTCTCTTCCTGTGACAGTGTTAGTTTTGAAGATAAAATAACTGGTAAAGTCTTACCTGTACCGAGGAATGCATACTTCAAATGCTCAGGCAATGGCTTGAGTTCTAGTTCTGGTGCTGTCACAATAGAAGGCAAAAGCTTGTTATTTGAAATAGGAAGAGGGAGAGATTTCGAGTTACCCTTAATATATGGCAATGATTCCAGGGCTTCAATTACATTATCCTACTCTTCTCCCATCACCAAGTCCTCAGACGAGTTGATTCTCAAGGCTTCTTTATCATCTTGGAATCGAACTTGGGTGATCAATTCCTCAAGTTCATCCCAAACTTTCGCACCTTGGGAGGTTTCAGATTTCCTCCCACCTTCTTCGATTGCTTTCTTCAAAGCATCATCCTTTTCATCCACTAAATATTGTATAAACTTCTGCATGAAATCATCAAAAGTATCTATCGAAAAACAAGAATGCAAGTCCCTATCACTAGGATGTTTCATAACATCAAAGATGTTAAAATGTATTTTCTCCCCATCCATTTTCATGGAGAGAGTACCACTGTAGCAATCAATCTTTGTCCTTGATGTCCTTAGGAATGGACGACCAAGTATCAATGGTAATTCAGAAGGTTGAGGCTCTGCCTCCATTTCCAGTACAAAGAAATCAGCTATCAATTTGCCCACATGCACAAGAACATCCTCAACAAAACCTCGAGGGTAACAGTTAGATCTATCAACTAATTTAATAGTAACACCAGTTTGCTGAAGTGCACCAATATTTAGAGTTTCATAAACTGAATAAGGCATAAGATTTATTGATGCACCTAAGTCTAATAAAGCTCCTGTAAAGTTAGTGTTACCGATTGTACATTGGACGGTGAATCGTCCCGGATCTCCCATTTTGGGTGGTAGCTTCCTTTGTAACACAGCAGACACTTTCTCACTCAGCGCTACCATCTCGGTCCCTGTAAACTTCCTCTTCATGGTACAAAGCTCCTTGAGGAACTTTACATACTTCGGTACTTGCTTGATTGCATCAAGTAAATGAATATTTACTTGGACTTTCCGGAATGTGTCCAAAATCTCTTGCTCCGCTATGTCATTATTCTTCTTCCTGAACCTACTCGGAAATGGTGCATCAAATGGAATAGAAGAGGAAGGGTTAGAAAGTATTTTACTTGATTTTCGTCCTCCAGAATTTTCCTGCCTAGGTGCCCCTTTTGATGGGTCGAGCAATGGCTTCGATCCATCGAAGCCAACTCCCAGATTTTTCCTGCATGCCTCTTTCGATGGGTCGAGGAAGTCCTTCGATCCATCGAAGGCATCCCTCGGGTTTTTCACTTCTGCAGGATTCGATGGGTCGAACAATAGCTTCGATCCATCGAAGCCACTTCCCTGGTCTTTCAATCCATCGAGGCCGATCTTCTGGTCCTTCCCGAGTGTCCTCTTCAATGGGTCGAAGAATTCTTTCAATCCTTCGAAAGGATCTCTAGGGTTTTGCTATAGTGGGGGAAAAGACAGCACATATTCTAGGACTGGTTCATCCTCTTCTAAAGACTTTTTAGTAGGCTTTTCAACCTCTGCAATCACTCTTCCATTCCTCAATGTAATCACATTGGCTTCATGAGTGGCTCATCTTGGATTCTGCATAAATTTACTCGGAAGGGTGCCATGTTCTCTAGTAGACATTTGTTGTTCCATGTTGTTCATCCGTTTCTCTAATATTTGGAATGCCTTGCTAGAGTCTCTATTATGAACCTCTATTCCCTCAAGCTTGGCCATGATGGTAGCTAATGCGGAATCTGGTACTGAGGGTGCTTCCTTTTGTTGTGGCGGCTGGTACTCCTGTCTTACCTTAAAACCTGGGGGTGGATTCAAGATGTTGCTACTGTTTCCATAGCTAAAATTTGGATGATTCCTCCACCCCGGATTATAAGAATTCGAGTAAGGGTCATTCCTTGTTGCTATTTGTTGTACGAAGTTCACCTGCTTTTCTTCAGGAATAAATGGACAAGATTCGTTAGTGTGATCTGACATAGAGCATACAGAACATACCTGAGCAATGGACGAAGATGACATTGTTTGGCTTTTGATAGCACTGGCGATAGAGTCTAGCTTCTTCTCCAATGCTTGAATTCTCATATATGTGCTTGGGTCTGCAGTAACCTCATACACAGCCTGTTGCTTCTTACTTGCTAGGGTTCTTTCCCTTGTATAGAACTGCTTGGTGTTTTAAGCCAATTTCTCAATAATGTCATGGGCCTGCTGTCCTGTTTGATACATGAACATACCTCCACATGCAGAGTCCACCCTTGTTTTATTGGCTGGTTCTAAACCTTCATAGAAGAAAGTCATTATGTCTTCAAGATCATACCCATGATGTGGGCATTTCCTTAGCAATTCTTTGAAATGACTTCATGCTTCATGTAACATGTCTCCATCTTTCTGGATGAAGCTATGGATCTCCTTCTTCATCTGTTTCATCTTCTGGGCAGAGAAGTATTCTTTCATAAATGCTACTTTCATTTCTCCCCATGAGGTGATAGACCTGGGAATCAAAGAATTGAACCACATTTTTGCTCTATCCTTCACAGAAAATGGAAACAAAATTAGCTTTAACACATTAGTTTCAACATTTTATAAATTTTGTGTAGAAGCTAACGCCTCAATTTCAGCCAGGTGCTGTTGAGGGTCCTCAACAAATGTCCCCCCAAAACGTGGGAGAGCTGAAAGTAAAGCAGGGGGTACATAATAAGTGCCAAGAGTTGGCAGTACGATAAGTGTTTAGTTTCTATTTGCACTAGGTACAAAGGAATTCATTAATGATCTCGGTTGTTGCTCCCCCATTGCTGCTCTTTGAAGTGGTGGCGATTAAGGTACTTCTTCTTCTTCTGAATCCGAACCTGTTTCTACCTCAATATCAGGTTCTGACACTGTGCCACTTGTGTTTCCAACCTTCAGTTCTGCTTGCCTCTTCTGCTTCCGGTTTTGCTTAGCTGAGCGTTCAACCTCTAAATCAAGCAATAGTGGCTCAGTTCTCCTTGACCTTCGAGTATGCATGCACTAAGTGCCTGCACACAAGAGACACGTTATACTACAAAAGAAATTAAACAAAACAAAACAAAAACTGAAAACAAAAGACACATTAGAATATAAAGACTTGATCTCTTTCCCGGCAATGGCGCCAAAATTTGATCGGTGGTCGCACACCAACCAAAAATAATACCCTATTCAGTATATACTTAAGATTAATGCAATATAGTGCAGATAGGGATCGATCCATAAGGAAAAGTAAACTCTATAGTTTAAACACAAACTAAGAAGCGAATATTAGAAACCTGACAGACTCGATCACTAGACGAAAACGAAATTAATTAAAATACCGAAACTAAACCAAAAATCACGAAATAAATAATGAATGAACTAGACACAGTGGCGGACAACCACACAAAATTTCAATGTAATTGGAGTTATTTTGAATGTCGAAATAAATTATATAAACTAGATTACAAACTGAAAACAATACAGTAAAACAAAGATTTAATCAAAGTAAAGAGATCGTTAGACACTTCTCTCCACCCTAGACGTTTCCAATCTACCCTAATCAATTCACATAACCTCAAATTAATGTTTCCCATGTATACGCTATGATTAAGTCGCATACACCTTACACCCTCGTGCTTGACATACTAAATCGGTTGATGTACCCTAGCTTAACTTGATCTTAACTTAAGAGATATGGTACTTCTTCGATCTGTCCAAAATCAACTTAAACTAAGTCATTACGATCTGTAGGATGTCTGAGATAACAACAAGGCTTCTAGAGCTACTATGGATGAGTGCCCTTGCATCACCTTGGAACTAATTCACACAATGTATTAAGTTGTTCATCTCTACAGAATATGCACTGATTGATCGTCACCTACACATTCAAGACAATAGATCCTAACATACATATCCAAGTTTCAAACCAAAGACACATATGCAAGAAATCAGACAGTGATAAAATTGTGAATAAATTCTCATCAAAAAGTTATGTAAATCACTGGGGTTCAAGATCAAAACATATCTAGGGCTTTGATCAGCCCCTAACAAATAAATTTTAGCTCCCCATGCTAACCATGGAGGCTACAAAGAAAAATAGATGAAAGAAAATTACAAAAAATAGAAGAGGATGTCGAAAATATGGTGGAGAATGGGATGGTAGAGCTACCGTGAGTTTCTCCTCTCTCTCTCTCTTGTGATACTCTCCTAGTCCTTGTGAACATGTTCCTCTTTTATTTAAACCCCAAATCTGATTTGTTTTGGATTAAATACATAAATTGGGCTGAAACCAAATGACTTAAGGCTTTGACAATCCATTCCTTCATTGGACTTGATCCATTAACTCCTTGCTATCTCATTGCTTCTCCTTGTTGACCCAGGAAAGTCCAATTAATCATCTTTTAATCATTATCCTCCACAAACCTATAAAACAAATAAACACTATTAAAATGCTGAAAACATAACAACAAAATACTAAATATAAGGTAATATTAAACATAGAAACGTTGCATAAATATGCACCTATCACATGTCTGAAACAAACGTTGACATTTTTGATTTAGAAAGAAGCAGCAAAGATTAAATTTTTGTGGGTGGAATAGAATGTTTACTATTGGGTTAGAGTTCTGATCAGTTGAAACATTCAAATATTTAGCTTAATGCTATGCAAGATTTTTAATTTTAATGGGTGTTGTGATCTGAGGTATAAAATGAATGTGTTTTAGGTTTTCGTGCTCACATTCTGAAGTATCAAATAATTTGACTCTCCTAGCTGAGTCTTTGCCTTCGGAGTCAAGTGAAGAATCGAGTGAGCCAGCAATGAGTGGAGGCAATAGAAATAGATGCTCAGTTCCTGGTATTCTTTAAAATACCAATACAGTAGAAAGCTTTCATGCACTTGACGAACAAGGCTTACTCAAAGCAGAAGCCAAAAAGGTACCCATTCAGTAATCAAGCTTTCATTTTTGATCTCCGGCCGGCGATCTCTACCTCTAAACTTTCAATCATTGGGGTTTCCGGACTGACACTCTGAAAAAAGCTTGACCACAGTACGTACTATATTACACACAAGCTGGCTGAAGCTCACAAATTTACTCTTCTTCATCGCCTTTCCTGTTCCTCCTTGCCATGAAAACCCTAAACCCACTTTGCTCGAAGCCAAAGCATCAGTTCTTCTTGCTCTTCATCTGAAAAAGGTACCATCTTTCACTTTTTAGAAAATAACCCATTTCAGAGTCACCATTGTTGAAAACTTTCTGCTGCTTTGATTCTGGCATGATAAATGTGTCATCTTGTTGAAGGCATACTTATGTTGGCTATCCCTTGTACTGGACAAAACACAATAGATTAAAGGAACATCAATGAAGAGATTGAAGATGTTGGCATTTCCTATCTATCTCATGGAAAAACAGGTTGATCATTCATATGCATAACATGTTTTTTTTTCATTTAGGATAGCACACTATATATACATCCCTGCTATTCTGCTGCTATTCTGGAACGTGTTCATATATGACATTCTGCAGCGTAGGTTATCTTTGATTCAGAATACATGTGACATTTTGCAGCTTAGGCTATCCTTTGTTGTACGGTAGTTGACCTTGCAAAAGATGTGTTTGAATTATGGAAGAACTTTTGGTTAAAGTTGCTTTTAGGTTCACATGTGATTCTTTGGTTTGTGTGTGCTGATTATATGAGTGCTTTACAGCTTGGATAGTCTTCTTTGCCTTCCTCATAGTTTGTTTGTGTAAGCATAACGTGCTCCTCTTACTGAAACTAGTTTAGCCATTTCTGGTATAAAGTTGGAAAAGCTTTTCCCTCCTAAACACTCTTTGCCTGAAATGGAAACTCTAGATTTGACCTTACATGTTGTCTCTTAAGCATGCATTTATCTTGTAAACTGTGATCAAATTGATTTGTCAAATCGGTGACAGTTTTAGGATTGCTATAGGGTAGCTTTTGAGATGTTTAGCACGTGCCTCATTGCTGTCATATGCTACTGATTTGTCTTGTCTATATAAGGGAGTTCAATGCAGTTTTGACTCCCTTGGTTGAATGAAAAACTATTTTGGAGAGATATTCTTTTCTGGTGATTCTTCGAGAGCACATAAACTGTGTAGTTTATCTCTTCTCTTCTCTTCTCTTCCCCTTCTGTGTCTTGTGTTGCTCCTTGCTGTGCATATAAGTCATGGATTCACAATCATAAAAACTGTTTTTCAAAACCCATATGCATCATTGCATAAGTGCATTCCATTGAGATAGGTATGGAGATGCTCAACCCAAAGAAGTAGATCAAGAAGATCTAACTGTCAAGTAATTAAGATCTGAGTTGATGCTTCTAGATATTTTCCAAGGTGTAAACACATAAGTCAAGTAGTGTAGCTCTGTGTAGAACTGGTAGTCAGACTAGTTAGGATAACATACGGGCTATGTATCCCCAGAGTACGAAAATCTTGTAATTGTGTGTGTTACTTGATAGTGGAAAGGTTTGTCCCTCAAGAGTTAGGGGCACGCAGTTTTAATCCTGGTTGTAGAATTTCTGTGTTAACAAAAACATCTTGTGTTACTCTTTACTTACTGTCTTTATGTTTCAAACACTCATATCCTGTATTTCGGGATAGGTTGCAATCTTGCTATCCCCGAGAACAGATTAAGCGAAAAAGTAGTAAAATGCCTATTCACCCCCCTCCCCTCTAGGACCTTTACGTGGTATCAGAGCGGCCATTAGCCTTTGCTAGCGAGATTCTCTAAGGGGCCAGAAATTGAACGTGAAAAAGGCTCATCCATAAAAGTTCTTCCCTTTTTCGATGGACATGATTTTTCACAATGGAAAATCATGATGAGCGCCTTCCTCTCCTACCAAGATGATGGTATGTTGTGGTAAGTCATGGAGGAAGGCTGGACTCATCCCACAAAACCAAACGGCAATGGATTTAATGAGAAAATTTCAAAGCCGAGGTTCGAATGGGAAAAAGCAGACAAGGAATTAGCTAGAGCAAATATCAAAGCTCTAAGCTGTCTCTTCAATGCCGTATCCGAAGCAGAGCGTCAAAGGATTATTCATTGCTCTACTGCTGAGGAGGCATATGATGTGCTCATCAACACTCATGAAGGTAACTCTCGAGTTAAGCAACAAAAACTTCAACGTCTTATTTATGAGTTTGAAGGTTTAATCATGAGTGAAAAAGAGTCTATTGATGATTTCTATGGTCGTGTACTTAATATAACAAATCAATGTCGTAGTTTAGGTGAGGCCATAGAATCAAAGAAAATTGTTAGGAAATTCTTGAATGATTTACCTCATTTCTTTGACTCAAAAATGAATGCTATTGATGAGGCTCATGATCTAGATACTTGTTCTCTAGAAGAACTTGTTGGTAATTTGAAAATTTATGAGACACTCAAGAAAAAGCCTATAAATGAGAAATCCATTGCTCTAAGTTCGGTTAAAGTTGAGGATGAGAAGGTACTTGAAAATGAAGATGATAGTAATGATGAGTTTGCCTTCTTAACCAAACAATTTGAAAAATTCTTAAGGAACTCAAAAAGGAAATCTTTCAATTCTAACTGGAATTTCTCTAAAGGATCTAGCTCTAAGTTTTTTAGAAACAAGGATTCACGTAGAGATCGGGATACCAGGTCCTCTCCTATCCCAAGAATGGATAATAAATGTTTTGAGTGTAATGGAGTGGGACACAAGGCTGTTGACTGTGCTAATAGGAAAAATAAATCTCATAAAATACTAAAAGCAACTTGGAGTGATAGTGATTCTAATCAAAATTCTGAATCCGAGTTAGAAGAAGATGAGCAAATTGCTTTTGTCACCTAAGTCACATTAGATGAGTCTCTTGAAGACAAGGATTCTGAGGACGAAGGTCATGATATGTATGTACGGTTGTGTAAAGCATCTAAGTCTATACTTGCTAAAAATGAAGTTCTAACTAATGAACTATCATTGAGTAAAGAGACACATTCCAGGTTACAAGGAGAGTACATATCCCAGAAAGCTGAATGGAGTTCTACCAAAACTCAACTAGAAGAACAAGTGAATTTCCTCAAAGGAGAACTGGACCGTCAATCTTCCTCGATAATGGTGCTTACTGCTGAGAAGTTGAAGCTTGAAGAATCTCTGCTGGACGCCAAGAACCAGTTTACAAAATTCTCCATCGACTCGGAGAAGCTATCCCAAATCTGTGGGATGGGAAGACTGGATGGCAGCAAGAAGGGTTTGGGGTTTGAGGATGATGGTAAACCCAAAGGCTCGGGGAAGACTGCATTTGTAAAAAGCACCAGTTCGGTGTTGGGAAAGCCTCTACCTCAACCAAAGATCAATGCTCTTGAAACTTCCAAGGTTTCCAAGCTCAAGAAAAGCCCACAAATCAGATGCTTTCACTGTGGGAACAGTGGACACATTCGACAGTACTGTTACAAGCTAAGAAGGAACCCTGTACCGGCAAAGATTTCACAAAACAATGATCTGTTCGTCTATTTTCAGAAATCACTAGACGAACTGACCAGGATTGTACAGTCCCTTGCCATCCCAAAACAGAAGAACAAGCCAGTCACCTCAAACTGGGTCTAGAAATCTATTTAAGAAACCAGGGATACCAGAAGCGTCATCTCTCCCAAGGAACCTGGTGTCAAGAAGAAACAAGAAGATGTCATTTGTTTCTTCTCAAGAGTTAAGACCTCACCCACTGTTGCAAGGAAGGTCATATCTGTGTGTTATGTCGCCCTAACCGCCCTTTCTACCAGAAAGTTCGACTCTTAGTACATGGACAGTGGCTGCTCGAAGCACATGATTGGCGAATGGAAATGGTTCACCTCCATGGATGATACTCACCCAGTTGGTGATGTCATGTTCGGTGATGGAGCCAAAGCTGAGATTATTGGATGGGACGGTTGACACTCCTGGTCTCCCGGGCTTGAAGAATGTTCTGCTGGTAGCAGGATTAGAAGTTTGCTTGCTGAGTGTGAGTCAGATTGTCGATGTGTATGAGACGGTAACATTTGACACGTCTCAATGCACTGTCCTTGATGGGAAAGGAAGATGCGTGATGAGAGGCGAAAGGTCTAGGGATCATTGCTAGTGTGTTCGTGCCAACAAGAAGTTGGAACCTGAAATCTGCTTTCGGTCATTGTCACAAGAAAGCTTGCTCGATCTATGGCATAGGAGGATTTTCCATCTCAATCATCAAGATGTGGTGAAGCTGTCTTCACAGGATGGAGCTCGAGGATTGCCCAAACTGACCGGGAGGGCAGCAGGTATGTGTGGAGACTGCAAGATGGATAAGCTATCCCGAACATCTCATCCTGTTTTAAATGCTAAGCCAACTTCTAATGCTCTTGAATTGCTTCACCTAGATCTAGTAGGCCCTATTGAAACTGAAAGTATTGCTAAGAAGAAATATGTGCTTGTTGTGGTTGATGACTTTTCTAGATTCACATGGGTTATGTTCTTAAGTGATAAAACTCAAGGTCAAACTTTTGGGAAGTTTTTAGAATTGGCAAAACGAATTTCAAATGAAAAGATTTCTGAAAATAAACGCATAATAAGAATTAGGTCGGATCATGGAACCGAATTTGAGAATTCTTTGTTTGCTGAGTATTGTGAAGAGAATGGTGTGCACCATGAGTTTTCTGCCCCCATCACACCACAAAAAAATGGGATAGTAGAAAGAAAGAATAGAGTCTTTGTTGAGCTGGGGAGGGTAATGCTTAGTTTAGCTGACTTACCTCACATGTTTTGGGCCGAAGCAATTTTCAATGCTTGTTATACACTTAACCATGTGATCTTTAGGCCAGGCACTAGTAAAACACCGTATGAACTTTTGAAAGGAAAGAAACTGAACATCTCCCATTTAAAAGCTTTCGGTAGCCCTTGTTTCGTCTATAGAGATCGTGAGTATTTGACAAAGTTTGATACTAAATGTGATCGAGGTGTTTTTCTAGGCTATGCGTTGAATAGTCGTGCTTACCGTGTCTATAATAAGAGAACTTGCAAAGTTATAGAAACGGTAAATGTGGCTATCAATGACTCTCTTGTATGTTCTCACAACCATTCTTCAAGAAATGTGCAGGATGAGGATATGAGTCCAGAGACGTCTCTCACATCTACTGAGACTCCCATTGATGAATAGAATCCCATACCTGATGAAGTATCTTCGGATACAGAAACTGACACTGAAGGTACCGGGATAGATCAAACTCTTGCTATCCAGAAGTCACATCGCATTGGGAAGCACCAAGTTCAAAAGGATCACTCTCCCTCGAATGTGATAGGCACGGTTGATGAACTAAGGAAGACCCGGAGTAAGTCAAACATGCTTGTGAGTAATCTTGTTACTTTCAAAAGTTTTCTTACAAGGGCTAGCTATCAATCGAATTGCATGCTATGGTTTTGTTTCAAATTTTGAACCTAAGAACATTAAATATGCATTGAAAGACTCGGATTAGATTGTAGCTATGCAAGATGAACTTAATCAATTCGAGAAAAGCAAAGTTTGGCATTTGGTTCCTAGACCTAAGGATAAGAATGTAATAGGAACAAAATGGGTTTTCAAAAACAAGACGGATGAAAAGGGAGTCATTACTAGAAACAAGGCTAGGTTGGTTGTGCAATGATATTCCCAAATAGAAGGCCTAGATTTTGATGAAACTTTTGCTCCCGTAGCTAGACTTGAATATGTTAGACTTCTCTTGGCCATTGCTTGCTTTCTAAAATTTGATCTCTTTCAAATGGATGTTAAAAGTGCTTTCTTAAATGGAATTTTGAAAGAAGAAGTTTATGTGGAACAACCTCCGGGATTCCAGATCTCTTGTTATCCCAATCATGTTTACAGATTAGACAAAGCTCTTTATGGTTTAAAGCAAGCTCCTAGAGCTTGGTATGAAAAATTGTCTACACATTTGATTGACCATGGGTATGTGCGAGGTTCTATTGACAAGACCATGTTTGTTAAGAATGTTTCCCATCATATGATTATAGTTCAAATATATGTAGATGATGTGGTGTTTGGTTCCACCTCTCAAAAACTTGTTGAGGAGTTTGTCACTCTAATGAAGCAAGAATTTGAAATGAGTCTTTGTGGTAAGATGAGCGTCTTCCTTAGACTACAAGTTCAGCAAATGAAAGATGGTTTGTTCATTTCACAAGAAAAGTATGCGAAGGAACTGGTGAAGAAGTTTGGGATGGAAGGAGCCTCTCCCATCCGAAACCCAATGGGAACCTTATGCAGAATCAGTGCCGATATGGAGGGTATCAATGCTGATCAAACTCTTTATAGAAGCATGATTGATTACTCTACCTCACAGCCAGCAGACCTGATATCTCTTTTAGTATAGGTGTTTGTGCACGGTATCAAGCCAACCCCAAGGAATCCCACGTAAAGGCTGTCAAGCATATCATTCGATACGTCTTAGGTACGTGCAACTTCGGAATTCTGTACACAACGGATACTAACACTGAGATTGCAGGGTACTCGGATTGGGCTGGAGATGCCATGGATAGGAAGAGCACCTCGGGAGGTTGCTTCTTTGTTGGGAACAATTTGGTGTCATGGCATAGCAAGAAGCAGAATTGCGTATCATTGTCCACTGCCCAAGCAGAGTACATTGCTGCAGGGAGCTGTTGTACCCAACTCCTTTGGATGAAGCATATGCTAAGTGACTACGGATTTGAGCAAGGTATTCTATCCCTGTTTTGTGACAACACCTCCGCAATAAATATTTCAAAGAATCCTGTGTTGCATTCTAGGACTAAGCATATAGAGATTAGATATCATTTCATTCGAAACTTGGTTGAAGATAATCAGCTTGAAATGACATTTATTCCAACTGAACAACAATTGGCTAATTTGTTCACTAAGCTTTTGGAAAATCTGAGGTTTGAAAGTCTTAGGAAGGCTATTGGTGTATGCACCATCATTTGAAATATCTCCTTCACTGGTCTAAATTTATTTTTCAGCACTTTCCTTTATGAAATAATTTTCTGAAAATAATTGTTGGCTCACGCTAGGATACGAGTCTGTGTATGCATCCCTGGAAATGTTTTTGAACTTGACCTAAAGTGTTGCGTCATTTTTTCATGTTTCTTGATAGACAATTGCTGCATTTTTCACTTGTGTATATGCATCTATGCCTTCAAGGATGTTAGTGCTTGTGGTCTAAATCATTCTTGGAATTAGAAAGAATCCTTGTGCACTAAAGTTACTCTTGCGGGGTGTACACTGTTTGAGTTAGAAAACTGAGATGAGTTGAACTGGTTACTGAAGAACTAAAATGTGAAAATCTGGTGATTATTGATAAATGAACAAAGTAAATGAATAGGCTAGTCTTTTGCTGGGTGCACCTTAATCGGAACCAGTGGGGATCCCTGAGATGTTATCTATCCTTCGATGGGTTCGGACTAGTTATCCACTGAGTGTCCTTGAAACACATATTATTCCTTTGAGCATTGCGCTCAGGACATAATGATAACTATTCTGCTACACGGATGAAGACGTATTTCTCATATGAGCTCTTGGCCAATTTTAAAATTGATGGCAAAAATGCCTTGAACTTAAGTGACAACGGCCAAAGGCCAAGTTGGGACAAAGTCCTTGATATGCTGAAATTTCAGAACTCTCAAAAAGGTTGTGACAAAGTCACATGGTTACTCTTGATGTCCTCATTTCATTTGATGCTCTAAACTTGTACTCCCTTAGATTAAACTTTTCACACACACACTTCTTATGGTTCCAAGGATTGATTTTTTAGAACATAGCTTTGGTGTTACTTTATAGTCATACATTCATGTGAAAAATTTGAGGCATCAAGACATATGAAAATTAGGTGTTACACTTTTATGAGTCATTCTTAACCTTTTCTGATGTCTGAGATTTTACTGACTGTTTCCATCCTACGGTTCATGCTGATAGGTTGTACAAATTTCCTGAAATCAATCTTTTGTGTTTTCTTTATGCACCACGTGAGGGGGAGCTGTCAATGTGCTGGTGGGTACATCGGTACCTTCTATTATTCAGGGTATCCCAAATATCCCAATGGATATTAGAGGTATACGTGCATGGTAGTCTTTTATATGCTTTTGAGGAGTCTTTCTAGGCTGCATGTGTGCTTTTCCTAGGGATAGGACACTGTTACTCTTTATTGCAGACTTGACTACACAGGAATTTAAAAGTGGAGATTGTGTGTTTAAGAAGAGAAAACTCTTGGTTCAAGGACTCTTGAGTAGAGTTGGTCTCGATTCCGCTGCCATTTTCTCTCTTTAGTCTGTTTCACTTCCTTTTCTCTCCTCTTTATCTTCGCTAAATGGTCCGGATCAGAAATGGCAAGAAGAATAACTCCTCCTCTCAAACCGCTAAGTTATCAAACTCTCCCATGGCCAATATTGATCCGTTCATCCCTGAAGAAGTGATTCTTCTTCCTCCTCCTCCTTCTCGGAAAACTCCACCAAGCCCAGCCACTGGAAGTAAATGGCCTCCTCCGGTACCACCAACAGTCACTGCCACCTACCAGCGTCACCGGCGAGCTTCTAAAGGCTCCAACAAGAAAACAAAGAAGCCCGTGTTTGTACCATCCACTTCAATGGTGGTAGATTTGGTATCGCCTCCACCACCATCTCCGCCTCAGGTCACTGTGGAACCAAATCTACCTCCTCATCCATCAGCATCTCCCGTCGCTGCACCTCATTCACCAGCATCCCCTATTGCTGCTCCTCCACCATCAACATCCCCTGTTGCTGTACCTTGTTCATCGGCATCTCCAGCTGCGGCTGCTTCTCACCGTCTCTCCTCGGATGCTCCTTTAGGGAAACGCAAGTGTTCGGCTATGACCATCATTTGCTCGTCTGGATCTTCTCCGGCTTCTTCTTCTTCTGAACCCAAGGGTAAACGGATTACCCGCTCCAAAGCTAGGGCACCAACTGCATCCACTCCTCTTGCCTCAAAGGGCAAGTCTATGGCAACCAAGTCAAAATCCAAAGCTCCTCTGAAGCCTCGTCTGGGTGACTCTCCTTCGCTCCCTCCAAGGTCTCACTTTGTCTCCTTTGATGCCTATTGTCTGTTTGGTTACATCATTGTGAATTGCCCATAGTTGCGGAACGACCTATCGATTTCTCTTCCTTGCATCCTGCTTTGCTCTCCCTAGTCTCCCATCTGGGATGGGTGACGGCGTTGAGCTCCCTGCCTAGGTATAATCGTACCTTAGTGCAAGAGTTTTATGCCAACTTCCCTGAGACGGTCTCTGCTGAAGTTCGTCTCCGCTCCAAGCAACAAGTCTGTGTCAATGTACGTGGGGTCGAAGTCAACTTCTCTCCTTCTGGGATACGTCGTGCACTGTCTCTCCCGCTCTCAGCTGATGGTGTCTTACAAAGCTATACTGAGTACTCAACCTCTCTCTCAATTCAAGTTTTAGCTCCTCGACTGTACTCCTCCCCTCCCGTGGAACTGGTCCTTGGCACTTTTCTCTCCAGCAGGTACATGACCGAATGGTTCAAGGCCTTGGGCTTCTTGGTTAGGTCTCTGTTTCATCCAGCCTCTCAAACCAGTAAGATTTCCCACAAGCAAGCAGTATTAATGGCATACCTTAGTCACGACCCACTTCGACCAGTAATCCCTGCTGAGTACTTCATGTTTCAAGCTATCAGAACCGCTGGTGTGAGCCACCGCAGCTCCTTCGGCAAGGCATTGGTGTTTCCTTGCCTCATCACCAAGCTTTGCGGTAATGCCGGGGTTCCTCTTTGGGAAGGCGATGTCCTTGGTCCAGAACTCTGTTTGGTGGATGCTCTCACCATTAATAAATCTGCACATCAATCGAATGAATATGTAGAGCCCATGGACCAGCAGTTCTTGAAGGCGGCCGTACAATCAATGGTATCATCTGCTGTAAAGGACCTCAAGGAGCACCTCGTGGAGCAGTTCAAGAAGTTCAAGTCTGAAATCTCTATCCTTGTCTCAAGTCTGGCCGACTCAGTTCCTGCTCAGGAGCCCACTGTCTCCTCCCCTCCTGAGGACAGCACTGCCAGATCTTCTCCTTCGGACTCTGGTGCAACCATCCACCTGGGGGAGATTGGAGCTAAGGATGATGAAGCTCTTGGTGATGTTGCTTAACAGCTTTTCTATCTCCACTCTTTGACAATCTTTTTCGTTTCTGCTCTTATGTTTCTCTTTCTGTTTTCTCTGGACATCTTTTTCTGTGGTTTTTATTATGTTAACTGTGTTTCTACCGAATTACGCGCGGGGACGTAATCTGGCGGAACAGTATGAATACTTGACTTCCTTCTCCTTCTTCTTCGTCCGAACGCTCGGGCTGTTCGGATGACGGGCGCTCTTCTCTCTCTTCGGGCGTACAGGCTCTCTCCTTTCGGACGGTCGACTCTTCCTTCGGGCGCTTCCTCTCCCTTCGGATGATCGGGTGTGTGTGTTCGCGTGTGGCTGTTAGAAGAATACAACAACAAACGGGCGGTTAGGGGTCGAGACGGGGTGGCCCGCCTTCAACGCTCCGATGCCTAAGTCAGATGATGTATTGGATATAACAGTCAAGCGAACGTGCGTGTGGAATAATTTGAGGTGGGGTGAATGAGTGAGATGATCCTCTTACCTGTAATAAATACCTTACATATATAGGTGGTTGAGTTTGGTGTTTGATGATATTCTTCGATGTGGGACTGGTACACTTGCTGGTGTGTGATCCGCGTATTCGGGCGTGCGCCCCACGGGCGCGTGCGCGCTCCGATGGGGTCGGTCTGGTGAGTGAAGTTGGAGCCTCCTTGGTGGTCTTGCGGGTGGTCGGGTATGTGTTGATTTCCTACTTAAGTAGATAAGTATATTAATCGGACAACTAATGCTATACAAACAAGTCCCCCAAGTCCCCAAGTCAAAGAGCACTTTCTTGACTGGGGAGTTGAAAAAGGGTTCGTGCGATTAACACAAATACTTATCCGGTCGAGTAGTAGTGCGTGGTCCTATAACCCCCAAGTCCCCCAACTCTCCGGTCAAGGAAGGGCTCGTATGACGGAGTGGGGAACATGTGCGTCCGATCGTGTACCTGTTCGTGCGGTCTTGTACCTGTGGGCCCGGCGTCCAAACAAGACTTGCTATTTTTGGAGCCGCGCGCCCGTGGAGTATTGTCTGGCAAACATGAATATAGGCAATCATAGATATATAGTTTATGCAAATGTGTGAATGTATGGTATGATGTGTGGTATGATGCGTGAATGTATGATATGAATGTATGCGAATGTTTTTCGTGACACAAGCGTTGGGATGCCGCTGTGCACCGCGTATGTCAACGAGGAGACCGTCGCGTATGGTGTAGCGTCAACGGAGTGATCAAGACAGCGACGTACAAAACGCCTACGGAGGAGATGGGCCCCATGCCCGTACCGTTCATCGGTCTTAGGGCGCATAAAGAGGGGACGGACCGCATGCCTTTACCGCCTAATCCGGCTTGCCTTCAGCGCGCGGGGAGGGCGGGACCAATGCCCGCATCGCTTATCATGCTCGGTACGATCAAGGGGGGACGGACCCGTGCCCAAGCCATCCGAGTCGGTTGCGCTCACGGAGAGGATGGACCCCACACCCGTGCCGCCCATCGGTCTCAGCTCGCACAAAGAGGGGACGAACCCCATGCCTCTGCCGCCTCATCCGGCTTGCCTTTGTAACGCCCGAGACCCATGCCCGCGACGTTCCTCGGTCTCGGCGCGATCAAGGGGGGACGGACCGCACGCCCAAGCCACGGCGAGTCGGCTTTTCGATCGTTTAGCGTTGCGCTCACGGAGAGGACGGACCCCACACCCGTGCTGCCCATCGGGCTTAGCGCGCGCAAAGAGGGATGGACCCCATGCCTCTGCCGCCTGATCCGGCTTGCGGTCTAACGTTCACGCGTATGGAGGGGAAGAACCCCATGTGCGTACGGCGTAAGTTCTTCATTCGGCGTGCGTCCGAAAAGGGAACTCAGGCGTTCATCCTCTTTTCGAAGCGCCCGAATGGTGTTGTGCTAACCTGATTTTATCTGTGCGAGCTTGTGGTCGCGACTTGTCGGGTTGGGTGAGCCAGTCTGGCAGAGGTGTTTCTTTGAAGTGATTCTTTTTTGAGTGCTCCTGGGGAACCGTTTTTGCCATAAATGTAGCCGTCGTGTAATTAATGCTGGCGTGCCCTGGCATTAAATGCTGCTGTCGTCATCATTGCGCGAAGGGCAAGCGTCACGCGCGTGGGAGTGGTGCATGGGCGCCACGTGGCGGGCTGTTGGAGGTCGTGCTAGGGTTTGAAATCGAGGCGGGAAGCTGAAGAGTTTGGCGCGGTTACTTAGGAGGGCAAGTAAACCGCCGTGGGCATGTGTCAAGATCCAACGGTGGACACGCGTGAAGCGGACGGTTGGCGTTCATTGGCTTACGTCGTGCGATCAGTATAAAGAGGGGTGTGGCGTCGTCTTTCTCCATCACTTTCTACGTTTTGTCAAAACTCTGCCGGAATCGCTCTGCAATCTGTTCACCGTTTCTTCGTTCGTGCTTTCTTGCCGGGATACGTGCTCGACGTTCAACTTTTCTGCCGTCAAAGACCGAATTTGGTGAGGCTCTTATCCCGTTTCTGGTGTTTTCCGTTTTGGTTCGTGTTTGGTTGTTTCTGTGGTTTTTGGCTTTTTCTGGGTTTTGCATCTCAAGAACAGGGCGTGTTCCTGAGGTGTGCCAGGCTTGATTTTGTTTGGGGTAGGAATTTTGTGTTTTTGGTGTTTCTGGTAGTTTGCCCCTCCCCTACTCTCTTTTGCCAAGTGTCGCCTCTCCGCCCGTGCTGCCAATGTACCCTGGCGCTCCTCCAAATCTGCCTTGGTCGGTGTGGGCCCACACGGACCCGAACGTTGGTGGTGTTGTGCAATGTCCTCCATTTGAGCGGGCTGGGCACCGCACACGGGCGGGATGCCTCCATTTCTTCCGTCTGCGACACTCCACCCCGTCAGGTTGAGTCCCCAAGTCCTTCCATACGTTCGATACGAACGAGTACCCGCTGGGCGCACGCGTGCCGCCAGGCCGCTGGGCTGTGGGTTGTGGTTTGCTACCAGAAATAGGAAAGAGGATAATTTTACGAAGTGTTGTACCTGTTTGCTAACCTTCCGTCTGTGTGTTCTGTAGGTAAGATGACGAAGTCCACGGCGACAAATAAGGATGACGTGCTCAAGCGCCGCCTGCTCGCACTGCGGGATACTGCCGTGAAAGCCCGCAAGGTGGCGGATAACGGTCGTGGCGTACTCGTCCCAGGGGACAATACCCAGCCGAAGACCCCTGTTGCAATCGTGGCTGATCCTGCTTCGCTCATTCGAGGGCCACAAGCGGATGCTCCCCGCCCGCCACCGGGTGATGCTACTGGATTCAACTCCCAGGCCCGGGCGGAGTGCGGGCAGCAGCAGTCCGAGCGAGATGATGTTGGGAACAGGCGGGAGGCTGCTCGTACGCCTCAGTCTTCAGGTCGTGCCCCCGGCGCGCCCCCGTCTTCGAGTCGACCTTCAAGTCCTCCACAATACTCTTGCTCTCCAAATCCCTCGCTCCCGTGTTTAGGTCCTCCCCAACGGACGGAAGACTCCTCTCCCGGCCCCGTCCCTGGGTCAAGTGGAGATGTTGTGGACGCTCTGCTTCGTGCGCTGGTGGATGGCGCTAGCTCTCTTGGGCCCTTGGTGCAACCGTTGGAGAATGCTGCCCCTGATGGGCTGGACGCGGCTTTCACCGCGTGCACCCGCCTGCAGCAGCAGATTTTCCGTGTCCGCTCGCGGGATAATCTGGAACTGGCACGCGTCAGTGCCGAGTGCGCGAAGCAGCGGAGGATGACGGGCAGGGTTGCGGCGCAGCTCGAACAGGCGAACAAATTGGTCCACCGGTACACCGCCCGTGCGGAAGAGGCAACCGCCCGGTCTATCGAAGCTGCCGCCCGTGAAGCTGTCACTATTGCTGAACGGGACAAGGCCGTGGCTGAGGTGGAGCGGGTGCGCGCCGAGCTAAAGCGCGTCCGTGCTGAAGCAGCCGCCCGGGAGGCGCTCTCAGAGTCTCGGCTGAAGGAGGCTGATCGCGTTGCTCGCATGGATGCTGTGGTGACGTTCAAGGAGTCTGACAAGCTCCGCAAACTGGTCAGTGCGGAAGTGGATGAGCAAGTGGCTGCGTTCCAGGCAACGGTGAGTCCTTTCTTGAAGATGGAGGAGTACCAAGCGTTCGTGGAGTCTGAATTTGAGAGACGGGCGGGCGCTCGGGTTCCTTCGTATGAGAGAAAGGTGGGGCCCTCTAGGGAACCTGCTAGGGCGGAGCTGGAGCCGGTGATCAGGCGGATGGATTTGGGCGAGCAGGTGGAAGCTGTTTTGATGGCGTCGGAGGAGGAGGTTGAGGAGTTGGATGTTGATACGGGGGCGTAGTGTAGGATTTTCTCTGTAGTGGGGTAGATTTGTAGTCGGGCCTTGTGCCTTTGATTCCCGTCCGTTGTTTTTTGTAATCGAGCGAATGAATGGAGTTTCTTTTTCTTTCCGTTTGTGTGCCTTGTAAAATGATTTTTTTTTTGGCATCTTTTGAGTAACTTACGCGAACGCGCGCTTGTACTTTTAACTGAATTTTGACCAAGTATTACATCCTGTGAGTAGCCTATCCCCAGTCCCCCGAGTACGTGGGTGGGTGGGGTAAGGACAAATGAACGCAACAGTAATTATACTTGGGGAAATAAAATGAAAGTACAACAGGGCAAATTTAGTGAAAGTACTTCCTTGGGTGCTGGATGTTTCACGGGTGGCGCAGCCGTTGACCCTGCATGTCCCTGAGGTAGAAAGTACTGTCGCTTATCACCTCATTGACGACGTATGGGCCTTCCCTTAACGGTCGAAGCGCCTTCGCCTTCTGTCGGATCGCCCCCATCATCCAGTCCCCCAGTTGGATTGGGCGAGCTCGTATGCGCTGATTGTGCAATGGGGCGATCCTTTGCTTGTTGGCGGCGTTGTGGAGGTGCGCCATATCTCTCCGTTCCTCCAATAGGTCGTTGTTTGAGCCGCAGCCCCTCACTGTTTGTGCGTGGATCGTACCCCTCGATCCGTGGGCTCTGATGGGTAATCTCCAGGGGTAGCACAGCTTCTGTCCCGAACGTTTAGGCTGAACGGGGTTTAGCTCGTAGCGCCGCCAGCCCGTCGCATGGGTCGCTCCGTATCTCCGTTCCTGGCGTAGGTTCTAAGGTGAGAACCTCCTGCCTTCCCCGGGGTTTCGTGGTTTCCTCGTGATTATATCCTCGAACGTACCCGATTCCACGCTCGGTTGGGAATCGTCCCAAGAGCAGGTGCCCTGCGATGATCATCTTTAGTTTGCAAATCCCCGGCCTCCCGATTATGGCGTTGTAGGGGGAGGGGGTGTCCATGACAATGAAGTCTGTCTGGACCTCGCTGTGCGGGGAGTCAGGTGCGCCAATTTCGACCCGGAGGCTGTCACTCCCGATTGGGTACGATGTCTCGCCCGTGAAGCTGGCAACACACTCATGATCCTGCGTCATCTTGTGTGCGGGCCTACCGAGCTCCTTGTACGCGTCAAAGTAGATCACATTCACGGACGCCCCACTGTCGATCAGCACCCTCTTCACTAGGAATTGGTCGATGATCGCGTCGATCACGAACGACAGGGTGCTGTCCTTCGGGCTTTTCTCCTCGTCCTCCGCCGTGAAGCTAACGGTGGGCGTCTCCTTCCTTCCTACCTTGGGTGCTCTCCCTGCCCCGATTATCAGTACTTCCCTGCTCGAGTGATCGGGCGCCAATATCCCCTCCTTGCGCTTACCCCCGGATATCGTGCTGATAGTCCCCCGGGTTCCGGCGTTCGCCTGGCGCTGCTGTCCTTCCGCCCTGGGAGGGGTGGCCCGATCGTCCTTCCTCATATCCTCGAGGGCCTTCTTGAGCATGATGCAGTGGTTGGTGTAGTGGGTGGCGGCATTGTGGAATTCACACCAGATGCTCGGCATTCGGCAGACCGGGGCCGCTGCCGCCGTCATGTTATTTGGAGGTGGAAGCCGACGTCGGTGTAGGTGGAGAAGCTGCTCGAGCGGCTGCTGATCGACCGTAAAAATCTCCTGTCCCGCCGGTCGATAGCGCGGTACTGGTGGTAAGCGGGCGCCCTGCTGCGTTGGTTCCCTCGGTCGGTTGTAGTGGTTGTTGCGGAAGAACGGCATTTGATAATTTTGTCTCTGCGCGTCCCGGCTCCTCTTGTGCCCTCCGGTTGGTGCCCCTCCATCGTCCGAGGGTCGTCGAGGTTGAGCATTCTCCTCCGGTCTGTTGGTGCTAGCCTTGGAGGCGGACCCGTACACCCGCGTCTCCACCAACGCCTTCTGTACGACCAGGTCCATGATCTCGTCGTAGTTGAGATGCTCCTTCCTCACTAGTTTCTCTACGAATGGGGTGGCAAGTAGGTTATCCATCAGGGCCACCTTGTCCACTCGCTTGTCAAGGTCCCTGCACGTGCTTGCGAGCGTCCTCCATCGATTGATGTAGCTTGACAGGCTCTCGTCCATCCCCTGGCAGACTTTGAGGAGGATGCCCGTGGTGTTGTACTTGCCTTGGAGCCGGTAGTGCTTCTGAAAGCTCTCCGTCAGCTCAAGGAATGAATGGACGGACCCTGGCGGGATCTCGTAAAACCAGCTCCGTGCTTCTTCCGCCAGCGTTTCCTGGAACAGGAAACACAAGGTTGGGTCTGAGTATCTGGTTCCGTCCGTGGTGGATCGAAACTCGTCTACGTGCGCGCGTGGATCCCCGCTCCCGTCGAACCGAGCGATCTTCGTCGTCTTCGCATGGGGGTCCCTTCCTCTCTCCAATATATGCGCTGCGAACGGGCTGACCCGGGGGGCGAACGTTCCGCCCTGGCCGGCCAGCTTGTCCTTGCGCAAGCGTGAGACCTGTTCCGCCAACTCCTCCATCCTCCGAAGGATCAGAGCACTGTTCGTCGGGGGCGCCGATTCTTCTATGGGGAGGATGCTCGGGTCGCCCGTGCGCTGGTTCCGGCGAACTAGTACCGCTCTTCGCCGGTGGTCTCTTGAGTCCCTTCGTGCTGCCCCTGCTGCTGGCTGACGAGCGCATCCAGCCGCTCCTCGAGCTTCTGGCGGATCTGGCGCTCCTCCGCTCTCTCGAGCGCCGCCTTCCGTAGTTCCTGGACCAGGCTGCTGATGCGTTCCTCGCTGCTGTTTCCTGCGGGCCCTAGTACCTGCTGCTCCTGTGTGTCTGGCGGCGTCTCCCCGACGGGCGTGGTGCTGTCGTTAGTCACCGGGTTGAGCATGTGGACTTTTGGTTTTTGTGGTGTTTATACGAGGTTTGCAATTTGTAAGTTTCCCACAGACGGCGCCAACTGTTTCTATCGAATTACGCGCGGGGACGTAATCTGGCGGAACAGTACGAATACTTGACTTCCTTTTCCTTCTTCTTCGTCCGAACGCTCGGGCTGTTCGGATGACGGGCGCTCTTCTCTCTCTTCGGGCGTACGGGCTCTCTCCTTTCGGACGGTCGATTCTTCCTTCGGGCGCTTCCTCTCCCTTCGGATGATCGGGTGTGCGTGTTCGCGTGTGGCCGTTAGAAGAATACAACAACAAACGGGCGATCAGGGGTCGAGACGGGGTGGCCCGCCTTCAACGCTCCGATGCCTAAGTCAGATGATGTATTGGATTTAACAGTCAAGCGAACGTGCGTGTGGAATAATTTGAGGTGGGGTGAATGAGTGAGATGATCCTCTTACCTGTAATAAATACCTTACATATATAGGTGGTTGATTTTGGTGTTTGATGATATTCTTCGATGTGGGACTGATACACTTGCTAGTGTGTGATCCGCGTATTCGGGCGTGCGCCCCACGGGCGCGTGCGCGCTCGGATGGGGTCAGTCTGGTGAGTGAAGTTGGAGCCTCCTTGGTGGTCTTGCGGGTGGTCGGGTATGTGTTACTTTCCTGCTTAAGCGGATAAGTATATTAATCGGACAACTAATGCTATACAAACAAACTGTGGTTTGACCCTTTGTCTTTATAGACAAAAAGGGGGGAGAACTAACTGGCTGGGACAGGTACTTATGGGGAGAACTAACTGGCTGGGATATGTACTTATGTTCCTATCATAGTAAACCAGTCAGGGGGAGTACTGAACTAATTGGTTCAAGTGCTATGGATACTTTGTGTTGCATATGCGGTCTTTGTTAAGTCTTTTTGATGCAGGCACTCTTTGATGTCAAGGAATGCCAAAGGGGGAGATTGAAGGCATACTTATGTTGGCTATCGCTTGTACTGGACAAAACACAATAGATTAAAGGAACATCAATGAAGAGATTGAAGATGTTGGCATTTCCTATCTATCTCATGGAAAAACCGGTTGATCATTCATATGCATAACATGTTTTTTTTTCATTTAGGATAGCACACCATACATACATCCCTGCTATTCTATTGCTATTCTGGAACGTGTTCATATATGACATTCTGCAGCGTAGGTTATCTTTGATTCAGAATACATGTGACATTTTGCAGCTTAGGCTATCCTTTGTTGTACGGTAGTTGACCTTGCAAAAGATGTGTTTGAATTATGGAAGAACTTTTAGTTAAAGTTGCTTTTAGGTTCATATGTGATTCTTTGGTTTGTGTGTGCTGATTATATGAGTACTTTACAGCCTGGACAGTCTTCTTTGCCTTCCTCATAGTCTTTTTGTGTAAGCATAACGTGCTCCTCTTGCTGAAACTAGTTTAGCCATTTCTGGTATAAAGTTGGAAAAGCTTTTCCCTCCTAAACACTCTTTGCCTGAAATGGAAACTCTAGATTTGACCTTACATGTTGTCTCTTAAGCATGCATTTATCTTGTAAACTGTGATCAAATTGATTTGTCAAATCGGTGACAGTTTTAAGACTGCTATAGGGTAGCTTTTGAGATGTTTAGCACGTGCCTCCTTGCTGTCATATGCTATTGATTTGTCTTGTCTATATAAGGGAGTCCAAGGCAGTTTTGACTCCCTTGGTTGAGTGAAAAACTATTTTGGAGAGATATTATTTTTTGGTGATTCTTTGAGAGCACATAAACTGTGTAGTTTCTCTCTTCTCTTCTCTTCTCCTTATATGTCTTGTGTTGCTCCTTATTGTGCATATAAGTCATGGATTCACAATCATAAAAATTGTTTTTCAAAACCCATATGCATCATTGCATAAGTGCATTCCATTGAGATATGTATGGAGATGCTCAACCCGAAGAAGTAGATCAAGAAGATCTAACTGTTAAGTAGTTAAGATCTGAGTTGATGCTTCTAGATATTTTCCAAGGTGTAAACACATAAGTCAAGTAGTGTATCTCTGTGTAGAACTGGTAGTCAGACTAGTTAGAATAGCATACGGGCTATGTATCCCCAGAGTACGAAAATCTTGTAATTGTGTGTGTTACTTGATAGTGGAAAAGTTTGTCACTCAAGAGTTAGGGGCACACAGTTTTAATCCTGGATGTAGGATTTCTGCGTTAACAAAAACATCTTGTGTTACTCTTTACTTACTGTCTTTATGTTTCAAACACTCGTATCCTATATTTCGGGATAGGTTGCAATCTTGCTATCCCCGAGAACATATTAAGCGAAAAAGTGGTCACCCCCCCTCCCTAGGACCTTTACTTTTACTGTGTTACACTTTGTTTTCTGTAAGTACCAACAGTTGCTGCTCCGTCATAATATTTTTCATTTTGGATTTAAGTGTTACTGTTAGTCTCATATGTTGCCCATTTGGTTTTTCTCTTCCGAAAAGAAATGGGAATGAAATTGAATGCTTTAGTTGATTTTGTTGTTGCAGCTTTCTACCTTCTTTTCTATTTTTTTTAATGAAAATGTGTTTTGAACACAGGCTCAAGCAAAAGAATATATTCTTTGATTCAGTTTTGTATGCACATGTTGAATCATGCACTTTGTCATTGGTTGTAATGTTAGTAGTGTGGGATTTAGGTTATGAGCTCAGGGATTTAGGTAAAGCGATCGCTACTCTGTTTTAAATCATTTGGTAAACATAACTAGTTTTCATGCCATTTACCACAATGTCATCGCATGATCGTCTTTCTCAGGTAAATCTATCGCTGCTCTGTTTCAAATCATTTGGTAAATGGCATATACCATTTACTCCAATTGAACATCTGAGCATACAAATGTAGTAATCCGTATGTGCAATCTCAACTTGGTTTTCTGCTGTTATAAACTTTGGTATTTCCATCAACAGGAAACCGGATTCCCCAAAGAGACCAAGACAAACCCCTTTATTATTGTGGAATTGGATGGTTTGCGTGAGTCTATCTGTGACATCTTTTTCTTTTTTCTTCTTTTATTTGTTGTGCGAGTCTATCTGACGTCGCTCCCTGCATATTTTCCAATTCGTTTCTCTCTTTTTCTCAAGAACAACCTTCGGGAATTCACATATTTAGCTTACTGAGGCATCTGTAGCTTTACTCTCCGTCTTAGGCATTAGGGATTAGCCGTAATATTATGCCTTCTTTTATGCTGATAACCATGTTGTGCATCTTACTTATAGAACTATCCACTTTTTAGATATGCATTAAGTACCAGCTTTCACTGATCACAACTTTTGTGATTGTTGCAGGCTTCAGTTTGTTCAGTTGGTCTGTTAATAGTCGTAGTTGTTATATTGTTCTCAAATCCTCACTCTCATAGTCTACATTGGCATCATATAGATACCGTGATGATCTTTCGATCAAGTATTCTCCTGTCCTCACGTCAGGTTCGAGGAAAGAAAATGTGGCAATTATGGAATACTAAGGTGGTGAAACCTGAAGAACTTTAGGCTTATCAATAGTGTGCATGATGCAAACCATGTACACTAGCTTAGCTCCCATTTAGTGGGATATTTAAGTACATAAATTATTGTAGAAAGGTAGTACAATAACACGTCCTTGGAGAGACTTTCATTTTGAGTCATTGTTCTGTGAAGCAACTAAAGTTTGGTCCATGGTAGTTCAAATCAAATTCCTTTCTTTTGTCTCCTACCATTTTCATCTAACCTCTCCTGGCTTCGCACATTAGGAATTGAAACAAGAAATTTAGATTGAGTTTTAAATTTGTGGATTGGGATTTTGGGTATTGCTTATATTTACCACTCCCACTATTGTATGGCGGCTCTGCAGGTATGAGTGGTTCTCTCACTCTGAAACTGGCAGTTTAATTAAGACAGTAGCTTTACCTGAATTGTATGTCAGGATGGGTAGTTTCTTCTTTCAACTAGGTTTGAAGATTTTGTTACTCAATTTCCATCTCAATGTTGTATTGGATTTGTTAAAATCTTGCAGGCGGCAGTTTGATCTTGCTAATAGAGAAGCAATGGATGAATCTACTGAGTGGAGGCTGAAATATGATGTAGAAGCAGAAAGGTCTACCAAGTGTATGAACGAACTCAATCAGGTATGCACACCTCGCACAGTATTCACCATTGCTCATGTTTTGTAAATTCCCTTTCAACTTTCATAGCCAAATAGACCCAAACTTCTTTCTGGTATTGATGGTATGTTATGGTTGTTTTAAGCTGATCTCAGTCAAGATACTATGTGTTGTGACATAATCACTACCTAGAAAACCTGTTCGGGTCACGAGTACATTCTCTGGATAGTGATCGTCTTTTTCAGGTAAACCTATCGCTACTCTGTTTCAAATCATTTGGTAAATGGGTATTTACGTATTTGGGATTTTGGGTATTGCTTATATTTTGGGTGAATGGCGGCTCTGCAGGTATGAGTGGTTCTCTCACTGTGAAAAATTTACAGTTGCAAGTATGAGTTTCATTTCCAGTTGTTAGAAAGCACTTACTGTGGATGGTAAAAATGCTGTCTTTGATTGTTTGGGTGTTAACTGGTTGTTCTCTCAATTTTGTTGTTGTCAACGGGAGATAGTTTTGCTAAGCAAGCTCTCACCATCCAAACATTGTTCAATATCATGGAAGTGAATTGGTAAGAGTTTGAAGACCTGAGATTCATGTGCGTTTGCATCCATTGTTCTCTTTTGACTGTCCTGCACACAAATGTTGAGAGAGGGGGGAGGGTTTCTTTGTTTTGATTTTCAGTCCACCTTTACTCTCATCCATTCCCACTTCTGCTGCGTTACCAAGTCATATGAAAGAGGTTTCTCCCTTTTACTTCCATTTTATAAAAAAAAAATGAAACCGGTCAAGGCCTATATGCCACTATGTTGATATACGCCCTTCAACTCATTAAGTTTAAAACGACAGGTTGCCATTTTCGCGGTTTTGGCAATAGTGTTGCATAGAAAACCTGATGTATTGATTAGTCTGTTTCCTGTGATGAGGGAAAGTGCCAAGTATCAAGACCAAGATAAACTTCTGCTTACAGTGTGGTTGATTTGGCAGGTATTGTTTTTTCTGCTTTTATTCAATATTCCTCGTCTTTGTCTCTTCTATATATGAGCTATTTAACAAGCTTGGTTTATATAGGCTTCTCAAGGAGATCTGGTAATTGGATGGTTACATCTTCTCCTGCCAATATTGAGTAGCAAGTCAGGTTGTAATCTGCAGTCTAGAGACTTGATTTTGCAATCAGTGGAAAGTTAAGGGTAGGACATTTGTAGTTAAATTTGAATTGTGTCTGCTCTCTCATTTTACAAGCATATACGTATGTTCTCCTCATGTGGAGACCTACTTTTCTTATTCACTAATTGTTTTCTATCCTCTCTCTTTTTTGTATATTTGGATGACATCAGAATTTTATCTTCTCCAAAAGCTCGCCCTATTTTAATAAAATGGTGCTGTCAGAAAAGGGGAGCACATAGTGCCACCATCTGCCCTGGATCTCTTGATGAGAGTTTCTTTTCACCTTCAGCCCCAGTTAAGGTGGGAATTTTTCGGGATCATTTGCTGTGTTTCCTCTGTTTATCATAAATTGTGCATTTCCAACCTGATATATAATTACATTTTTCTTTGCTAAGGCAACTGAAAGATTTGAAGCTGTCTATCCAACCTTGAAAGAGATTGCCCTTGCTGGTTCCCCAGGAAGCAAGACAATGAAGCAGGTTGCACAGAAGACACTGAATTATTCGATCAAAGTTGTTAAAGAAGGTACTGTCAGCCCTGCTTCGAACCTTTTTATTTATTAAATTGATTTATTTGCAAGTCAAACTGATAGTTCCAGATTTGTGTTATTAATCTTCTTCTTTTTTGTTATTGGCATTTGATGTTTCAATACTTTCCAGGCCTGCTTGATCTATCCGAGGAAGCAAGCACTGTTTTTATCTGGTGCGTGACACAGTGTCCTGAATGTTACAAGCAATGGGTATACATTTAGTGTACTTCTTTGCATGCTCATTGAAAATATTCTACTATGTTTCAATGTCATGTGCTCAATGGCATAAACATTTGGAACAGGACATGCTTTATCTGGACAACCTTAATGCAAGTGTTATTATCCTGAAAAAGCTAGCAGACGAGTGGAAGGAGCACTCTGTTAGGCATACTTCTCTTGAACCCTTGAGAGAAACCTTGAAAAGATTCAGGGAGAAGGTAACCATCTCCTACGTGGTTTATTTTATTTTTGTTGTTTTAAGCCTGTAAGGTAATAAGCCCAGTTATTTCAACTGGAAATTATGAAATGATTTGAAGTCTATTTGCACAGCTCCATCGACTATTAAGTGTAGTACTATGGTATTTGTTGCCAATAATTACTAACTAGATAGTTGGGTTTGCCATTTCACTAGATAAGTGTATGCTGAATAGCTGTTATGTATAAAGGTTTTCATCCTCTTTGGTTTATTCAGATCCAAACGTTAAGACTTTATTTTTCTTCAATGCCCTCATAAGAGTTTATGGAGATATCTTTGGTATGGAGATATCATAGATTTTGGCATTTGGGTTTGCAAGGCTGCTGTGTGATTGATAGGTGTCATAGCTGTGTTCAATGCTAATTATCATTAGCATGCCATCAAGCGTTTAATGTTTAGAAGAATGTATATTTCATGCTTAAGCATTGTTTTTATCAGATTAAAATACAGATTTTTCTTATTTTTCGAGCCATATGTATATCTGTTTCTATGTATTACACTATCACGTGCATGTGTACTTCCTTTACACTGCAGTGATTTGATTTTGTGTTGTCTTAGTCTATGTTCTAACTTGAGGTGATTATTTTCATAAAATCAAATTCCAATGTTATTCTTTCATGATATATAGTAATGCATTACTTCTATAGTTTTCCCTTATGTATTGTGAAGTTCAATATACGTAAGAAAGTTGGATCTTTAGCTTGATTTTTTTCTGGGTATAGCAAAATCAGTTCACTTTTATTCCACTTTATGTTGTGATGATGATATTACATTTATACAAATTATAGCTAATGTGATGACAACATTGGTTCTGAGGTTATGTAATGTCCTCTCATTTCCTTTTTATTTTATTTTTTTATTTCAGTTAAATTGTTGTTAGATTTAGACAAAGATAAGACTTCTGAAGTTTGATTATGGTTTTGTGGAAGCCACTGGTTTGGCATATAGGTATATTATTGGAAAAAACAAGGATCGTGCAGTACGACCACTGTTTACTGTTGAATGTCAAAGAGAATACAATAAGCTCACCTACAATATCTTGCTTCTGTGAGGATTACATTGTTACTTCCATGCCTTGAGTTTGTTACTGCAATGAGTGTGAGCTTAAAAATATTATTTGTTTTATGTTACAAATTGGCTTCATCAAAGCTGCGTATGCTATTTTTGATTCCGAGTTTTATGTTAAAGCTGACGATTACATTTACTTAAGGTCAGGTGTGTTGATTGTATATATCAGATCTATAGCTTACTGAAGTTTAATTTAGTTATTTGATTCTGAGACTTCTTTACAGTAATGCAAGCTCTTTTCATTAACATTGTCAGATTGCCTTTCAGCGCTCCCGACAAAAAAACAATCTCACTCTCGTACGTACTTGTCTTGGATGGGCCCAATCTTCATTGACCCAATGATCAAATGATTAGTGAACAGAGATTTACCTAGAGCTAGCTTTGTACAATGTAGATGTCATTTAATGGTTTATAACCAAGTAAAAATACTAGTTTGTTATCGACGATGGTTATATCATTATTGGCAATTTAGTGTTACAAGTGATTCACTCTAAGTATGCATCTGTTCAGGATTTTCTCTTTTAAGCAGAACTTTCATTTATATATTAGATCACACAAACCAACTGAGCTATTTAGATGATACAAGGCAATTAAAGAGCTTATGTTTCTGTGTCAAATATTAATTTCTATTACGTTATAAATTAAAGGCCATTGTTATTCCATATAACTAATCTTTGCGAATAAAATAAATACAGTTTATACACATAGTGATTAGATCAATTTATGTTACTCACTATTATAAAGACATGAAACTTTTTCGTAAGACTTATCTTTGAACATTATTAAGATTACTTCTGCATTAAGCTAATTTTTTTCATTCATATTTGTGAGTTTCATTGTCATATGACATTCAGTTGGATTCATATTTGGAGTAGTAAAGGAACAAAAAAAATTATATTTTATCTTCGATGAAAAAAAGGTTTTAACACCCCAGCCAAAATACCCCTCGCTTAGTGACTCTCGTCTCCTCAATCAATTTGTGAAAATCACCCGGGCATCGTCAAAACCCTCAATAAGTGCATCTCTGCTTCTAATTCTAACCATTTTGATATGGTTTTGTTTCAATATGTGCATCTTTGTTTCAATAAGTGCATCTTTGTTTCAATATGGTTTTGTTTTGAACTAGGTGCGTTTTTAGTGCTAGGGGGGAAGTTGGTTCACATTGGCAGATCTAGGATTTTCAAACACGGTATGTAGCGCATTTTTTTTTTTGAGGTTTGTGTATGAACAAAAAACACAACAATGAATCCAATAATTGCTAGCAACATGAGCTAATATATACATGAATTTAAACTCAAATAAAACGAGTAATTCAATCTCAATTATATACATATATTTGATATATATATATATATGGATGCTAACTTTTACTAATTGAATATACTACACAATAAATTTGTGTGCAAGTTTGGTGTAGCCCAAAGTTCGTAGGCTAAACTTGTGAAATAGTAGCCCATTCCCATTAAGAATATATTACACTATTAAATTAATTTATTTCAATTAATCCTCACCTGTTTTGTTTTATTGACACATCTTTTTACAACATTGAACAACTCATGTCAATGCCACAAGCACCACATATACATCTGTTCAATCTAATAATTCCAGAAGCCACACAATTTGAAACAGAGTAAGCAAATTAGTCTTCAATTATTTATGTTTATGCTTTCAAACTCATGCAATTTTTATAAAGCACATGCGATGTCAAGAAAACATAATTTTGTAATACACGTTGATTTCTTTGTGACTTCAATTGATAACATGATATCTTAGTAGTGTATGCCTAGGATTGCTAGAATTTTGCAGTAACCAATGTTTCATTGTAGATTTTCAGGACCCCAAAATGAAGGGGCATTATTTATTTAAATTTCAAACAAAGTAAAGTGAAGATGGTTGATAGTTATCCTGCCAAACTTTAATCTCGAGTATCTTTGTTCAATATTACAATTGTGCAATGTAATTTCAATTTGTAACTTAGAATTTTCCTTTAAATTTAAATTTTCCATGGTTTTGCTTGGATAACTTTATTGAAACTCTATGTTAACTATTGTTCAGCTCATATTGTATCAAGTAGTGAATGTTCAACTCATTTGGTATGTGTTACAACTTCTACAATGCATGACCTACTTTGTTGTACCAATTGTATGATTGTTATACATGCCTGACCTACTTTGTTGTATCAACTCATGAGATTATGATGCGATTTGATATTGATTTCTCTGTTAGAAGATAAGAGCTATTCATATGGCTTGGATCGTTCAAATCAAAACTAGTATGTAGTTGTTCTATTATGTTTTCATATAGATGTATCTATTTTTGTATATATATGAATTTAAGACCATGTTTGAACCTAGGTATGCTATGTTTGAGTGATCAAACTAATCTGCAATGTATTTGCTTTATTGAATGTATAGAGTTTGAATGATTACATTGGCTTTTGTATGTATGTTGTATTTTAAGAGTATGTCAAATGTATAAATAAAAAAGGTTTTATGTTTACCATGCCTTCATGTAAACAGGTTGTCAGAGGATTTATACACTTTGATCATAGAAATTTTAAATCCCAATTATGTAATATATTATTGTTATTTTAATTTTAGTTTTAGTTTTGGCCTATGAAAGAGTATGTACTACTCATGTACGTGGTTGAGTATATAGAGTTGTCATTTTTTTTATTTCTCTGATTTAATACGAACAATGCTTGATAACAGTGGTCAAACCTTATTCGGTTTATAAACATTACTTACATTTTTCATTGATATGGTTACTGGTTTACTTATATTGTGCATAAAGTTACCCTTAGAATTATTGTAGTAGTTCATGTAACAGCATATGGTTAGGCAAACAATTTCAGTTCTCAATTTTTGTAATATAATATACTTATTAATTCATTATAACCATTCTGCAGGTACCAAAAAAGAAGAAATATGGTCAATCAACGGTGACTCTAATTCCCAGGCAAGTAACGAATATATGTAAGAACGTATATGTTAGCAACAAAGTATATGTATAGCTCTTAGACAGCTTTCTCAAAATTGTGCCTTTCTGTTTCTTCTTTCAGACCATTTAGAGTTGATAAGCTATGTCTTGGGCTGACAAGGTCTGTTATTACGACAAAGAACAAGTGGATAAAGATACGTAGCAAGGTAATCATAGCTTTGCAACCAAACCAGATAAAAACATGAAGCATTGCCATGAAGCTGAACTACATAAACAGGTAGCCTCTCTTGATTCTAATACAGCTCCACCTCTCTTTCTTGATTAGTCTAATGATGTTGGTTACTTAGATTAACAGACTTCGTGTCAAAATTGAAGATTACTTCGTTTAAGCTTGAAAACATTTGTGTTACTAGATGATGATGGATATAATTACGCTATGTTGCCTTAGCTTTAGTTGGATACATGACACAACAACTAACATATTGAAAATTAATCTCCAGCCTAAATTACGATAGCAATAGGAAAATAAAGTTAAGAAGATGGTGGCCGGTCTCAAATTTATCATTATGTAAAGACATAAAATGTATGATCTGATTAATTTCATAGTTTGTAATAGGATTTAGAGATTAGCAAACAAGATGATATTTTGTTCGTCACAAGCAATGAAGGAGATTTGTTTTAATTTGACTCATCAATTTATATGTACGTGGAATATCGGAGTGAGCCAAATTAGGGGTCATCATTTGGCCCGTGGGCCTCGTGGGCCGGTGGAGGCCCGCAAGCCCGTGGGCTAAAAGCCCGGCCCGGCCCGCAAAAAAGCCCGCAAAAGCCCGCCAAGGTGGTTGGTGGGCCGACCATGGTTTAGAGATCTAAAGCCCGGCCCGGCCCGCGGGCCCGGCCCGCCAAAAGCCCGTCAAGGCCCGTTAGGCCCGGCCCGTCAAAGCCCGTTAGGCCCGGCCCGTCAAAGCCCGCACACATATTGACATATATCATTAAATCATTTAATGAATTTTAATCATTATACAATTTATACCTAGTTAATGTTTACCTACACACATATTGACATATATATATATAAAATATAGTGACTAGTAGTCTAATAGACTAATACTATATAGATATATATTTTACATTTGTGTATATATGTTAATATATTACATATACATGGATAGATTGAATATTTGAATTCCATATATAATTAAATTTGTGTATCTATTTTACTATTAAGTCATTATTTAAAGTTTAGCATAAGTTAGGGTTTAGGTTTAGGGTAAATTAGGGTTTAGGAGATTAAGATTTATGGTAAGTTAAGGTTTAGGAATTTGAGGTTTATGGTAAGTTAAGGTTCCGGTTCTAGGATTTTATTATAATTTTTTTAGGGTTTAGGGTTTGGGGTTTAGGTTTTAGGGTTTAGGGTTAAGGGTTTAGGTCCAAAATTTATAAAAATTAGGGACGGCCTACTTAGAATATTATGAACAACCAATCCGACAGTCAATTTTTTATATATATAAGATAGTAGTACGTATATCATTATACCTACACTTATATATATAATATAGTGACTAGTACTATATATATATTTTTTATATTTGTGTATGTCTATATTAATATATTACATATACATATATTGATCAAATATTGGAATTCCATATATAGTTATATTTGTGTATCTATTTTACTATTAAATCATTGTTTAGAGTTTAGGATAATTAAGTTAGGGTTTAGGTTTAAGGTAAGTTAGGGTTTAGGGGATTGAGATTTAGGGTAAGTTAAGGTTTAGGAATTTTGAAGTTTAGAGTAAGTTAGATTTTAGGTTTTAGGAATTTTGAGGTTTAGAGTAAGTTAGGGTTTAGGAATTAGGGATTAGGGTTTAGGGGTTAGGGGTTAGGGTTTAGGGGTTAGGGTTTAGGGTTTAGGGTTAGGGTTTCATTGTAATTTTTTTATCGATTTACACAGTAAAACAGTAAATATAATAGATGGTTCAGATTAGATATTGTAATTTTTCAATTGTGAGAGTTTAACTGAGAGTGTGTGAAATGACATCAATACCCTTCTCTTATATATTGCTTATTTTTCCATGGAGAAACTAGATAAATTAAATTTTTATATCAATTTTTTTGACACTATGAGATAGATATGTAATTTACAAGAATGTGTGTTAAAATTTTGATCTTAAAAAATTTCTTTAGGGATGGGTAATTTATGTTTTAGTTGTAAGGGTACTACGGTCACATTTAGCGAAACTCATAGATGTAGGTCTAAATCAAGTCCAAAATTTATAAATTTTTAACGGCATGCTTAGAATATTATGAACAACCAATCTGACAGTCAGTTTTGTAAAATGATGATACATGATCGATTACGTTTCACAAAGGACTTTCAACCCATATAACCAAAGAATAAAGGTAAGAACATTAGTGAGCATGTAGAGAATTCAAGCAATATAAGAATTAAAAATGTTTTAACAATAAAGAAGGCCATATATAATAGTTCACCTTGTAATAAAAGACACCGTACGTAAAAATTAGCATAATCGAAGTACGTTTGGATCCCAGTCAATACAATTAAACAAAATTTGTGAAAACACTAAAATACACTCATCTTATTTTCCTTATTTTCCTATGGGGGGAGTAGATAAATCAATTTTTTATGTCATTTTTTTTGATCCTATGAGATAGATATGTATTCCATAAGAGTATGTGTCCAAAATTTGATGTTAAAAAATTATTTTCGGGAGGGGTAATTTCCGTTTTAGTTGTAAGAGTACTATGGTCACATTTGGCGAAATACATGGATCGATGTCTAAATCAAGTCCAAAATTTATAAAATTTTAAAGGCATGGTTATAATATTCTAACCAATCAATCTAACGGTCAATTTTATAAAATAATTAAACATGTCCGATTAAGTTTCACAAAAGTATTTCATTCCATATAACAAATGAACAAACGTAAGAACATTAATATACATATGGAGAATTCAAGCAATATAAGAATTAAATATGTTTTAATAATAAACGAGGACATGTAGAAAACTCCATCTTATAGTGATAAACATCGTACGTAAAATTTAGACTCGTCGGAGTACGTTTAAACCCCGGTGCATGGATGAAGGTTACGTTTATTTTGAAATGTCTTATTTTTTTAATAATTAAAGCCCGATAGGCCCGGCCCGCAAAAGCCCGCAAAGGCCCGGCCCGCAAAAGCCCGCAAAAGCCCGCAAAGCCCGCTTGAATGGGCCGGGCTCGGATCCTTATATAAAAGAGAAAGTCCGGCCCGGCCCGGCCCGCCCCGCATATATTAAAATGTTGTTGAGGCCCGGCCCGGCCCGGCCCGTGCCGGCTATACATGGGCCGGGCCGGGCTTTTGCCGACCCCTAAGCCAAATACTTCAGATGAGAAGTGTAATATAATATAGTATCTATTATATTCTATTCATATAATTATAACGATTGTTGTTTTCTATTTCTGAACTTTTATATTCTTTGTATTCATATCTTAATCTTCGATCGTTGTCACTGTTTATTACATAATAAGTTTGTATGAATCAATTATCAATTTATGATCACACATTATAACAAAATTGTGGTAAAACCACCCCGATGGGGCGGGCACTCACCTAGTAAGAACAAAAGCAAGGGAAAAGAGATCAAAGAGGTAGTGGAAAATAAGGAGAGCTTACCAAACCGTCCACTAATTTGTCAAAATCATCATCAAAACACCATCAACATCGTCTGATCGGAAAGAGACCAGAATCACCAGATAAATGATCAGTACTTAAGGCCTAAAGCTGACATCTGCCCCCACATATCTAGGTTTCACAAAAGTATGATGCATACATTATCCAGGGGACTAGAAATGATGTTAAAGGCAGGCATTGGTAAAGTACTGAAGATCCAAGTAGTGAGCTAATATAAATCTAAAAGACTACGGTGCAGCAGACCCAAGAACAGTAAAATCAAAGGCTCAGATGAAATCAACATTTGATTCCCTTATGTAAGAAAACAATTAAAGAACTAAGAGAAAGGGATAGCAAGAATTCTGGTCAGAATGTAACACTATGCATCTGAAATATGGTCAAGGCCAAGCTAGAAGCAGGTCGTGCTAATTCTCTAGCAAATCAAGAAGTGGTGTGGTTGTCATATGGACTAGAAAGAAAAAAAATGCACAGTACGAATTTCAAGTAGGGAGCTTTGTAAGCTACCTGGATCATCATCACTATCTCCAAGGAGAAATGCATCCAAGTCTTGCTCGGCAATTGCTGGAGTTGAAGTTTGAGTTTTATGTTTTTCTTCCTTAATTTCTGCTTTAGAACTTACTCCAATTTTAGAAGGTTCCTTTACTCTGTCGTCTAAAGATAGTCAGTTGACTTTAGCTTAACATCCTCCAGGTACTTCTTCTCATAGCTAGAAGGAGGCACAAGATAAAAAACAAAATAGTTTATCGGGGTGAAGTGAGTTAGAATCGTATGAACATTGGGTTTCAAACAAGAGACGGGTTACTTACGGTGCCACATGATCTTTAGTATAAAATATATCATCCAAAATTTCCTTTCCGTCATAACACGAGGACACAATTCCTATCTTAATTTCGAAATCTCCTGCAAGCAAAGAATTTTTGATAAAGCTTTGGTGAAAAAATGATACAACTGGGAAATTAAGAAACCAAACAAACTTTTCTGATTTATAATCACTTGTCATCTATTTTAGTCCTATCAATCTCTAACTATTCTTTGTCACAAAAATGAGGCTACCTCGACGGTCAAAAGAACAAGTTTGACATGCTTGTCTTGCCACTCGGTGGCGATGATATCCTAGGAGCGCTTCACGGTCTTGGAGACGACGTCGGAGAGCTTCGACGCGCCGCCGATGGTGAGCTCGTGCAATCGCTTTGCGGCTTCTTCAGTGACGCCGCAGGCTTTGTTCCACAAGTCCATTTTGATTGAGCTCGCTCGCGCTTTGACCAATTCCGATTTCCAAAGTTTACAGTTTGATTATGGGTCATTATGGGCTGGGTTGGGCCGGCCTCTGCCCTAAAGTTAAGGCTTAGGGCTGGACTGGGCTTGGTCAAAAGTCAAAGAGAACGAGGCCATGCCAGGTTGGGCCGATGCCACAATTCAGAAGCCCTATCCCGCCCATTAAGGCTAGGCCAAAGAGGCTAAAGAGGCTGGACCAAGATGATCTCACTACAAGAAAAACGCACTTAGACGACGGAGAGTTTCCGTCGTCTAAGTGAATTTTTCCGTCATCTAAGTACTTAGACGACGGAACCTCCGTCGTCCAAGTTCCGTGCTCCAAGTGCTGTCGTCCAAGCACTTAGACGACGGAGAATGTATTCTCCGTCGTCCAAGTTCACTTGGACCGCGGACATTCTCCGTGGCCCAGGTAAGCACCTGGACGACGAAGAACTTAATCTCCGTCGTCCAAGTGCTTATTTAATTTTTTTAAAAAAATTAAATTGTAATTAATTATTAATAATTTAATTCATTATTAATTGAATTTAAATAATGAAAAATGTTAAAATTAATTAAATAAACTAAATTTGTAATATTACTTAATTAATTAAATAATTAAAAAAATTAATTTGTACATACATAATCAAAAAAACCCATAAAAATTAAAATATTGTTCGGAATGCGGAAAGAAACGAGATAATAAACTACTAGCTAGCTAATACACTGGAGGAGCAGATGCGCCGCCGAGTCCTCCGCCTCCAGCCGGGTCGTCGTCGTCGGGGTGTGGGTTCAGAAGAGGTTGACATTCTCCTTGAGATTGTTGCATGAGGGCGATGAGTTGGGTTATTTGTGCTCGTTGCTCATCAAGTCTTTGACGCATGGATTGATTCTCCTCTCGTGCCAGTCGAGCCTCTTGAATGGCTGCTTCGACGGCCGCAGCCTGAGTCCTTCTCCGCCGCCCCGAACCTCCCGTAGATGATGAGTCGGAGGTCGTCGACAAATCTCGAACCACCTTAGGTCCGAAGTGCCTAACCTTCTTGCCAGCTCTACGACCGTAGACCTCATCCGCGATTACAATTTGGCTCTCCATGGATAGAGGAGGCAGGTCTTTCGGCGGCAAATCTGGGAACGCAAGCTGAGTGTTAGCCAATTCTTCCTGCGCACGCTCTATCACCCTTGCCTACAAAAGAATAATTAAAAAATTATAATGAAATAATATTTAAATAATAATTACTACAATTAAAAGCACATATATATATCACTTACGCCGTATTGACTCGCTTCATTATCGAGCACAGGCGTCACGTACGCGCTTATGCTTGCATCGAGATAAGGGTGTTTGGAACCCTTATCCCTGTGCTCCTTGGCTATTTGAATGAGTTGCTTGGCGCCGGAAGTATGGTGTTTGTCCTTCTTCCCCCGGTTGGCTTTGTTGACTTTCGGAGAATTTCTGTTAGACAACATAATTAAATCATTAAAAAATTAATAAGTAACTAAAATTTAAATAATTCAATTATCTTAATTGAAATAAAAAAGTAAACACCTTAAATTCGTCATCCTGAAAGTGGTTACACAACCACTGCCACTCATCTTCTCTATCCCCACGCAGCTCTACGGGGGTAGGCACGGGACCGATATTTTCGAAGTACTGATGGAGCCTGTACTTCCAATCTATGTAGATGGAGTTGGCGGTTTGGTTGATATGCCTCAACATCGCCGGTGTCGGATCCACCACAAATTGTTCCTATCAGAAATAAATAGAAAATTATAATCGTATATATTATGAAATTATAACTAATATTAACAATATTATATAATAACTAAAATTGTATGTATTACGTACCGAAAGTTCTTTAAAGACTTTCGCCTTCTCATCATCCGGCACCTCCTTCCAAGTAGGGGCAATGAGACGAACCCGGCTACGAACGATTGACCCTATGCTATGCGCCGAGAGACTTGCTAACTGAGCTGTGGGAGGGCCACTGGTGAATTCGTCGTAGGGCAAATCGATCTTTTTCCCGGTCGCCTTGCAAATTTTCTCCGCTTTGCCCCCTTTAACGAGACCACGAGTCCTTTTCGGTTCCGGATCAGTGGGGGCCCTCCTTTGCTTACGCCGGGCGCTGTACATGATAGATTCAGCGGTCGAGGACGCCTGAGTACTTGCCGTTGAACCGGTACCGGGCGTCGGAGTTGAAAAGGGGTCGACGTCATCACCGCTGGAGATAAATGAGGCAGCGGGAATTTTCCCAGAAGGCGCTGCCTCCGGACCAGATGAAGGGTCCGGATTGAGGGCATCGTTGCCCTCCTGTTGAACCCAACCGACTTGGTCCGCCAAGCGGCGGAGCATGGCATCTTCTGCCTCCTGTTGGGCTTTTTTCTTGCCGGATGGAGCCATTTAAACCTAGGAGTACGTTGTTAAAATACCTACTTACCATAATAATTACAACTAAAAAATTTACGCTAATTAAGTACGGTTAAGATTTAAATAGAGTACATTAGCTTGGCTTTTTCGGTCGTTCAATGGACGTGCGACCCGCGCGATAAAGTGTAAATTTTCAATTAATCAGCCTTGGTTCAATCGAAAAACATGGCCAGTTAGGGATAGAGATAACGCGAGAGGCATGACTAATTTCGAAAAAACACCCCGAGGGAGAAGTCTCCGTCGTCTAAGTGTCACTTGGACCACGGAACAATTACGTTTCCGTGGTCTAAGTGCTGTTTTCTTATAGTGTCTTTAAATTAAAAAAAAATATTTAAAAGTTTTACGGTATTACAATTATTAATTTATGATATTTATTTTTAAAATATGTTTGCAAGTTGAGAAGAGTGAGGAAAATAAAAGAAAAATTATGAAGAGAATAAGAAAATATGATAATAACTATATAATACATGTCTTTTTTAAATAAAAAAGGTTAAATGGGCCGGGCTTTCGAGGCCAAAATGGGTCGGGTTAGGCTTGGCCTCTAAGGCTCAAAAAGGCTGACCCGAAGGGCCGGGCCAGGCTTCACTTACATGGCCCAAACCCTACCCTAATTTTAATGAGGCTAGGCCGCCCCGCCCTAGCACGAGGCTGGGCCGTTCTTCGGCCGCATGGGCTGGGCGGGCTAAAGCGAGGCTCGAGGCTCGAGGCTTTGAGGCCAAATGATGACACCTAAGTTTGATTCCATTGCTCTGTGGTTAGAAACGGTTCAAATTACCATCTAGTCCTTTAATTCCCTCCATTTTACGGGTCTAGGATAGTAATTTGGCTACCTTGAGATACATTTGAAGATTCACTAAGGTAAACTATTGATAAAGAGATGGGAACAAATTCCATTACAATGTTTGGTCTAAGGTACATATTATCACCGAGAATCTACAATGTGCCGCCCACGGGTGTGCCGTATATTTATTGAATAAATCACTCTGTTGTGTCACCCCACATTTATGTCTCGCATATATCGGCATTGGCGACTCGGCGGCACTCCAACATCAAGTTCCATAACACTATTTGTGAGTGGTACTAGATATCTATAACCTTTCTCCTTTATCCTCTTTACTACCGTTAAGAATCAACAACTAAAACAGTAAGAAACTCAACAGATTATGGGAATGATTCGTAAATCTTATTGAACAAACTCAGGCTCTTTAAATAGCATTTACAACTTAACAAGAGTGAGAAATACTAGCTCATGTTTACCACTACAGTAACCAACTAACAGATTGAAAGCAGTAACAAGCATATCCTAAAGACTAGGACTTATTTCAACAAATAACAAAACTTCAGGAAAACTCCAACAGAACCTTGACTTCTTCTCTCCATTCCCTCCCTTAAACTAGTTCCCAACGAACTAATTTAACTTGGAACCTAACAAACTCCTAGCTGACTTCTGAGCTTCTGAAATGCATCTAAAGTAAGAGGCTTTGTCATCACATCTGCCAATTGATCTTTAGTCCCACAATATACCAAGCCAACAACTCCATCTCGAGTTAAATCACGAAGAAAATGGAAATGCATATCAATGTGCTTGCTTCGACCATGAAGTACTAAATTTTTAGATAACTGAATAATGGAACTGTTATTACAAAAGATTGTAGTACTCTTACTCTCCTTCAAGCTCAGCTTCTCAAATATATTCCTCATCCATATGGCTTGACTTGCACATGCAGCTCCAACTACGAACTCTGCCGCTATGGTGGATAGAGTGACAATTGGTTGCTTTTTTGAGGACCATGCCACAGCTCCTGATCCCAGCATAAATACATAACCTGATGTGCTCTTGCGATCATCCAAATCCCCTGCATAGTTACTGTATGCAAACCCAACCAATCCCTCATCTCCTCTCTTTTTGTAAGAGACTACAAGCTACGTTGTTCCCTTCAAGTACCTCATAATTCTTTTGACTTCCAACATATATAATTCAGTTGGTTTTGACATGTACCTGCTCACCAAGCTCACAACATGCATTAAATCTAGCCTTGTAGCTGTGAGATACATAAGACATCCCACCATCTGCTTGTACAAAGTCTCATCAACTTGAACTCCCTTTTCATCTTTAAACAGCTTGCTACCTGGAACAATTGGATTTTGAACCAAGTTACAGTTCTCCATTCTAAACTTCCTCAATACCTCCAATGCGTACTTCCTTTGGCACATGTAAATTTCATCTGACCTTTGCAACACTTCAATACCAAGAAAGAATCTCATTCTTCCCAAATCAGTCTTATCAAATTCTTTTAGCATAGAACTCTTAAACTCAGCGAACATCAATTCATCATTGCCAGTAAATATTAAATCATCTACATATAAATTGACAATGAGAATTTTACCTTCTTCTTTCTTCTTGATGAACAGAGTCTGCTCGCTGTAGCACTTAAACCCATGATTCACAAAGTGTGCTTCAATACGACTACTCATGGAGCTTGTTTCAGTCCATATAATGCATTTTTTAGCTTATACACCTTCTGAGGACATCCCTCCAACTCATAACCTCTTGGCTGCTTTACGTACACCTCTTCCTTGAGTTCTCCATGCAAGAATGCAGATTTAATATCAAGTTGATAGAGACTCCATTCTTTCTGAGCTGCTAGGGCCACAATCATCCTCACGGTGTCCATCCTTGCAACATGTGCAAATACTTCTGTGTAGTCCACCCCTTTTGGTTGCACATATCCTTTAGCCACCAATCTCTCTTTGAATTTATCCACATTTCCATTTTCCTTCAACTTAGTCTTGTATACCCATTTCAAACCTATCATCTTTGCACTAGTAGGCAGATCAGTGAGCTCCCATGTATTGTTCTTCTCAATTGCCTTGATCTCCATATCCATAGCTATCCTCCAATTTTCATGCTTCATTGCCTCCTCAAAGTGAATTGGATCAGCAGAAGCAAACAACACTAAGTTGACATTCTCATCTTCTTCTGAAAGTCTTTCTCCAGTTTCATAATCTGCCACCCACACATAAGCTCTTCTAACTCTCCTAGCTTCTTCATGATCAGATGACACACCTTCATCATTGTTTTCCACTATTTCAGCAACATCTTCAACTCCTCCCTCATTCACAGCTTCGTTATTTTCTTCAACCACTTCACCATCCTCATTATCTCCCCACTTCAAGTCAGCCACCACTTGATCTTCATAGCTTCTATCCCAATTCCAACACCTACTTTCTTCAAAGACCACATCTCTGCTAATTACAATCTTTTTGACAACAGGATCATAGAGTCTATATGCTTTAGACTCTTCACTCACTCTTAAGAGTACACAAGTGATACTCTTAGCATCCAGCTTCTTTCTTCTTACCTTAGGGACGTGTACATGAGTCACACAACGAAAAACCCTAAAGTGCTTTACTGAGGGTTTTCCTCTGCTCCAAGCTTCTTTGGGGGTTTGATTAATCACAACTAATATTAGGCATCGATTTAGAACATAGAATGCCCAATTTACTGCTTCTGGCCAAAAGGTCTTGGGAAGCTCTTTTTCAGATAACATACATCGAACCATGTTCATCACTGTTAGATTCTTTCGCTCAGCTACTCCATTCTGTTGAGGGGTATAGGCTACAGTCAATTTCCTTTTAATTCCATGTTGACTGCAAAACTCATTGAATTCAAAAGATGTGAACTCTCCTCCTCGATCTATTCTCAAACATTTAATAGATCTTCCTACTTCTTTCTCAACATAATTCTTAAAATGTTTGAACATGCTCAATGCTTCTGACTTTTCTACTAAAAAATAAGTTCATGCTTTTCTTGTAAAATCATCAATAAAATATATGAGATACCTCTTCTTACTGGTGGAGGTAGGAGAGATTGGACCACAAAGATTAGCATGAATAAGTTGAAGCTTTTTTGGAGCTCTCCAACTACCCTTCCTTGGAACTAGATCCTTATGTTGCTTCCCAATTAGGCAGCCTTCACACACACTTGATGGAGCCTTGAAGTGAGGCATACCTTCTACCATATTCTTGTCTTGCAACATCCTTAGCCCTTTGTAACTCAAGTGTCCATAGTGACGATGCCACAGTTGCGCTCATGTGTAGACGTATAGAGACAGGATTCCAGAGAATTTGTAATCAACACAAACATCCGATTTACTGTCATATCGGTTCTTACAATTAGCCCTCTCTCTGGATGATATATCTTGAGTTTTCCATGTTGAATGACAATTGCTAGCTCCCTTTCTTGTAGTTGTCCAATGCTTAGCAGATTATTTGAAAATTCGGGTACATAATAAACTCCACTAACAACATCAGTAATACCGTGTACCTTCAGTCTCACATTGCCTCTGCCTGCCACCTCCATTCTTGTATTATTTCCCAACTTTACTCTATGCTTGACACTCTCATCGAGAACACATAATAAGTTCTTATCACCACTCATGTGATTGCTGCACCTCGAGTCTAAGAACTAAACATCTTCTCTTCGATCCCCATTCTCTTCTACATAAGCCATGAGTCTCTTCCTCCTCGTCTAATTCAGCATAATTTGCTTCCTTATCCCAGCTTGGACCCTCAACTTGAAAGTGACCAAGGTTGTGACACTTATAGCACTCCACAGTAGCTTTGTTATATGCTTGCCTGCCTCTGCCTCTTCCTCTTCCTCTGTTTCTATAAGCACCATGACCTTGCCTCTTTCACCTCTACCTCTTCCTTCTTCACTTGCAACCTTCAAGACCTGCCCTTCACCAGTTTGTCTATGAAACTTCTGCTCTTGCACTATTAATGAGCTTTGTAGCTCATCAACAGTAAGAGAATCAATATCTTTTGACTATTCAATAGAGAAAACAACATAGTTGAACTTCTCAGTTAAGGAGCGTAGGATCTTCTCCACGATCTTCACAACCTGCATATCCTCTCCATACACTCGCATCTTGTTTGCTACAGTCATGACTCTAGAGAAATACTCTGTCTCTCCTTCTCCGGACATCATCGCCAGAGTTTCAAAGTCACGTCGAAGAGCTTGAAGATGAGACCTTTTGACCCTCGCATCTCCTTCGAACTTTTTTTCATGGCATTCCAAATATCTTTGGTTGTGTCCTTCTTGAGAATGGTATCGAGGACTGTGCGATCGATGGCATGAAAGAGGTAGTTCTTTACTTTCAGGTCATTTAGCTTCTGCTCCTTGACTTACTTACGTTGTAATTCTGTAAGTTGTGCTCTCTCTGCCACCACCGTAGAGAAGGTTTGTGATTCAGATGTTTCTGATGCTGTATCAGTTGGAACTCCATGCTCAATGATTCCCCAAAACTCTTTAGATCGAAGAAAATTTTCCATGAGCATGGCCCAATGGTCATAATGACCATCGAACCGTGGAATTACTGCAGGTACAAAGCTTCCATGTGTTGCCATTCTCTCTCGACCTCCTTTTTTTCACATTGTGTTTCACTCAAAACACTCTTTCTCTCTTGTTAGGATACTACGGTTCCTAAACCTTCACACTCAGGCTCCTCTGTGTGGCTCTGATACCACATAGTTAAGAATCAACAGCTAAAACAGTAAGAAACTCAACAGATTGTGGGAATGATTCGTAAATCTTATTGAACAAACTCAGGCTCTTTAAATAGCATTTACAACTTAACAAGAATGAGAAATACTAGCTCACGTTTACCACTACAGCAACCAACTAACAAATTGAAAGCAGTAACAAGCATATCCTAAAGACTATGACTTATTTCAACAAATAACTAAACTTCAAGAAAACTCCAACAGAACCTTGACTTCTTCTCTTCAACTACTGTATTTTCATTTCCCCGGGCTTCAAAGTCCCATTCAATTTGGATCGAACACCTTACATATACCAGGTGTTCCCACTTGAACTGGGATACGGTCTTAGTCTTAAACAGGCCAGACCAACGGTAGAAGTTAAGCCCATATATGAAAATCAGTTGGCCCAGTAAGCCCAAGTGCACAAATAATCCCACATCCATACTGTTTGTTTCAAGACGGTAACGGTAATACTACGACCCGTGGGATATTCATACGTGCTTCTTCTCTCTAGGACTTGGTTAATGCATTTCCTAGAAAAGCAAAAGCAAGAACAAGGAACTGCAGAAGCCAGAAAGGGGTTGCGTAACCAGATTGAGGGTAGTGTATGGGGTTTATACTATAAAGAGTAGAAAATAATGGGCTGGCCCCAATGGCCCAATTACCACATGATATATCTATACTATATATAAAAAAGAGGTGTTTGTCAACTATAACCATTTTCCTTTTTACTGTTTTAACCTTTTAAGTTAGAAGTTAGTTAATTAAGTAAGGACACATTAGTAATTAGCAAAGGCAAACAGAAAAAAAAAACACTTAACGATAGAAAACTGCTCCAAAACAGTTACTTAATTTATTTGTACAGGCCGGAAAAAGAAAAAATTGCTTCAAGTTAAATTTTCACATCCATTGGGTGTGTGTTACTCTCTAGTATGTATAATATAAACATGGTGGTACACTGGTACAGAAATTCAGAAATTGAGAGAGAATGTCCCCATTCAAGTCGGTTGATCCAACTATGGCGGCTTCTTATCCGATCGAGTTCTGTTTTTGTGTTCAAGACACAACGACATTGTTGTCATGTAAACTAGTCTAGCTTGTTTAGTAATAGTTGGAAACGTATCGTCTATAGAAATGTATAGTACTCAAGTTTGTATAGATTACTTTGAAGGGTATCGATCGACTATGGACCTATTACACCTATATTCAAGAATGTAACATGTTTCATTATTTGGCGGATTATTAATTGAACTTCATATTCGATTTCGTATTCAGAAACTTAAGGACTCGATCGCGATCATAATTAATTTTAAGTAAAATAAGTATGCAGTGATGCAGTGATGCTCCACCAAAACCGAAGGCAAGGTGCATTATATATGTAAACAAAATAGTACGTTCTCGATATATGGCCATATCTACTTCAATCTTTTGGGATTGTGAGAGGTGCGCCCAAATATGAGAGGGGACCCCAGCATTGGTAACCTTATTTGCTTCTAGAGTTCTAGTCCCAGAGAAGAGGTAGCTTCTTCCTTCTTATTATACATACATAAATAGGCATACATAGCTTCTTATTAGAGATGGATGATTTTAGATAGGGAGAGGTGAGGTGAGATGTGGACAAATACCAGAAGATCGACCTAATAACGTACAGAGTGCAAGTGTAGAACCCACAGCCGTCCCATGTGCATGTGAAGCTGTTCCCATCACAGCTATAGCTCTCTCCGCTCTCTCGACCCAGCCAAATTCAGCGATCAAAATCAAAGGCCACCATATTGTTTTCAGTCTTTTCACTCTATGATTTCCTTTCAATTTCCACTATTATAGTTCGAATAATGCATGAAGTTGTGCTTAATAGAGGGATGAAGCAGGGGAAACAAACAAAACGTTACCCTGGCCTTGTTTGTACTAACTGACTAACCATTACTCTCATAGCTAACTAGAGAGATATTTAATTCCGATTTGATTTATGCAACATAGGTGCTGGTTAATATATGCACCATTTGGTCCATTCATTTCCTTTCATGTGCAATCTCCCACATCACAACTTGACGAATTGACGTTTTTGTCAATCCCCCTCGCTTTGTTTGTTTCATTACACGGGTACTTCGAATGAGATTTGGTGCATTACTTGGAAGGGTACATGACAGAAGAAAAAATGAAAGAAAAACCATCCATATTCGACTATAAAACGATGATTTTGTAATCGTATCGTCGTAGTCACTCGCACCAAAAAAGAAGCCTTACCCTAGGGAAGTTTGGAACTCACACTAGTCATTACGAAAGTTGTTATAGTTCACTTAAGTAAAACTAATTGACAATGATAATGTTATAATTAAGAGAGCATATGCATGTATGAGGTGGCCTATTCGACATAACACGTGTGACAACTCGCCCTAATACAATCTAATGTGAAACTCTTTTAATTTCCATTCACATTCGCAACTACTTAATTTCGCACTCCATCTCGAGATGATAGCTCATGCTCATCGATTGACATGTTGAAAATGGATGAGTTGTGACGTCGACGTTGTGTGTAGAACACAGATAGAAGTACTTACGTCGACAATGGATGGAGACTAGGACGGTTTGTATATACATATATAATAATGAGCGAGCTAGACTGTGTGTTCGGGGCTCCACCGGCTGAATCGCGGTGGTTAGGGGCGGCGGATAACGTACAGAACAGTCAAATGGCGGTTGAATTTGCATTGCAGCTAGCGTTCATGCAGAGATCGATATATAAGGGTCTTGTACGTAGTTAATTGCATGGGGCCATTTATTCATTGTTGCTTAGTCCTCACAACATGAACACGATTCACACACACACCATGATTATCTTGCATGAGTAATATCACTCTATAAACATGGACTGTATATCTATATGCACCATACAGCCATGGGAAACAACTCTCTGATCGCTTGTTTGGACAAACGTAGCTCCACTAGTCCTAATATGTGTTAATACTCTTGGAGTCTTGGACACACTTTTGTCTATAAGTAAGTTGATCACTTTGATTAATTTACAGTTTATTAAATAATAGGGTACGGTAGCATGGCAGCCCATCGACAACTAATCAGTACTTCATTTGTAACATGCATATTGAACGTCGTCCTAGTTTATAGTTTAAAAATGGTGAATGTGGAGTATCGATTTTCGTAATTTAGCTAGAGACACGAAAACCACAAGTCCTATAGTCATTTAAGCAAGAATGATCAATTTTGGCGGGGCTGGTGTTCTCCCCGTCTTAATCGCTTTTAAGAAGTCAGATAGCAGTTGGCCTACAAATTGACATTCCTGTCATATGACGGTGTCACGCCAGCGTACGAAGCACAAGATCAAGAAAAGAGACGGTTTGCAAACTTCTCAGGACCTTGGGAAATTTTGGTGTCAAACATATTGGCACGCCCAGTGAGACTTGACTTTCTGTGTCTCTAAGCGACAATTGGGAATCCCTATAAAAAGGGGTGCCCTCAGTGTCGTAAACATCCTCAATCGGAGTACTAGGAGCACGCTTCTTTTAAGTGTCGTTCGCTTATCGAGAACGCGGTTGAAATAATCTTTGGAGTCAAATGTGGTTCAACAATAGACTTCATCTTCCTAAGTGAAGATGAGATTAATCATCTGAAATACGAAGACTACAGACCGTATGCTACCAGGCGAGACAAGCGGTTTAGAGAGTACTTCGCCTCTATCGAGCAAATGATAAAGGAACAAGCAAAGTTGCTTGCCACTAATGGCCAAAAACTAGATACGACAACAACCGAGATAAAGTCTCTAAGGGCTGAGCACAATAGAGGCCTAGAGGAGCAGGTGACATTGAAAGCTCAGATAATGGACCCTGGTAGAATGGCAAGAAAGGATGCACACAAAGCTTCTACGTGTCCTTGAGGAGAATCAGGCGAATTAGGCCAAAGTAGTGGCCAATTTTTACAAGAGGACAGACAAGGATATCTCAGAGCTAACTAAGTCCGTCTCTGATCTAACCAGAAAAACGAGGCAGGCCGAAGCTTTCCCAAGCGCCTGGGAGAATCGTTTAGAGAGGTTCATGGAGAATGCGATATACACGTTGCCAGAGCACATGAGCCGTACGAGACTCCCTACGCGCCTGTGGAGAGAGGTGTCGTCAATGCCTGGCAGTGGCCACGATACTATAAACCAATCAAATTTCAGACCTTCACAGGCGACGATGATGCGAATGTGGGGACATATTTGGCCTATTTTACCCTACAGTTAGGACCATTCGTAGAAGACCCATAGCTAAATTTAAGGGTCTTTGGTTCATCTCTATCAGGGTCAGCGCTTGTCTGGTATACGGGTTTGGAGAAAGGGTCCATAACATAGTGGCCAATGATGGAGGCATTCTTCATCGACCACTTTGGGACAACTAGGCCAGAGACATGCATTGGTAAGTTGGTAGCCATGAGCCAGTCATCGTCAGAAAACCCAGTGGCCTTCCTTCCGGTTTCGGTTCGAGTATAACTTGTGCAAAGCCCCATTGGGGAATGATGCAATTGTTGAGATGGCCATTAACGTCTTGGAAGATCAATATCACAATTTTCAATCACAGACATCTCACCTTGAATGAGTTGATTGCTACTGTGATGAAGGCTCACAATACCATGCAAGAAAGGGATAACAAGTGTAACTCCTCAAATGGGACTTACGCACCAAGATCTTATGAGAGGCATAAGCTAAAACTGCGGCTTACATTGAAGACCTGAATGACAAGGGATAAAGTCCCGAGGACAATGAGGTACATGCAGTGGAACTGGCGTCAAATAAGGTCTTGAAGTCTCGTAAGTTGCAGCAGAACAAAGGTCCTATGAAGCTCTCGACCGTGACTTTTACCAAGCCAAAGTTCGAGAAATACACTTATGACGCCAATATGGCTCATGAGATTTTAGACGAGCTCTTCAGTCTACGAGCCATCAAAACAAACTTCGGCCTAATTCCTAATGTCGAGCAGCTGAAAGGAAAGAAGTACTGTAAGTTCCATGGTATGTGGAACCACATGACCAAGGATTGCGTTAAGCTGAAAGATCAGATACAAAAATGAATCAATGAAGGAAAACTGGCCTTGGAAGCAGCACCTAAGACGATCTCGTTGGTGGATTCCCAGCAATTCCCTCAGGTTAACATGGTGCAGGTCGAGTGGCCATCGACAAAGAATTTCGTGGTAGAGTCAGAGGGTTTGGTAGAACCTGAGGGCCTCACAGATGAAAACGTACCAATCCACCCACATTATACCTTCCAGCAAGACAAAATGGATGAAATTCTAGACGAGCTGTTGAGGAATAAGCTCATCAACTTTTGGTCGGTAAGCAAGTTGAGGGATCTAGACTACATTATGTCGGGTAAGCCTTTTTACAGGCACCATAACTAGTTCGGACACAATACATCTTCGTGTTATACTTTAAAGGACACAGTACAAAGCCTACTCGACTATAAAGTTATTGGATTCAGCCAAGAGGGTAACATAGATTGGAACCCACCGATTTTGTTACCTTTCCACGCAAAATTGCATCCGAGTGTTTTGATTCCCTCAAACAATGCGCCTAAACCTAAACGGCAAGAGAGGAGGTCGAGGTAGAAACCAAAGAATCAGATCACTTATGATGTATCTAGGCGAGCTGAAATCTTTGAATATCTAGTCCGAGCAAAGATGGCGACGGTGCCAGATAACTAGGGATCTCCCATGCCAGAGCCTAGAGAAGTAAAAGATCTCCCTCACTGTCATTTCCATAACATATGGGGATCACATTACATCGATTAGTGCATAAGGCTCATGCACAGGATTCAGCAGTGGATAGATGAATGGGAGATAGAAATTGAAATGGCCGCACCAAACCCCGAACCTGAGGAGGACATTGTTGTTAGTATGCTGGAGTTAACAAGGAGCAACCTGAGCAAAAGGAAACCAACTTTTGACCTTCATACCAGTGGTGAGGGTAGCCCAAGAAAGCAGCCAGAGACAATGACAAAAGGAAAGGAAAAAGTAGACCCAAAGGCAGAGTCGCCAATGGCCTTGTGCGCTCGCTGAAAATTTCACCGCGGACTTAAGATCACGTATGAGGAGTTGAAGGAAGCAGCCACAATCTGTCCTGAATTGATTTCAACACATGAACGTTACCAGTCTAACAATCCAATGGAGTTTAACCAAAGGGATTCACAGGATTTCAAGTGAAGACGAGCGACATAGAAGTCCACCAAACCAGAGATATCTGGAGCAACCAAAGCCGACTCGCTCATCAAGCCGTATATCCCACCAGCATCAAGGAATATGACTAAAGAAAACGTGTGGTATATGAAAGAGAAAGGAAAGACTATGGAAGTGACTCCCAGCAGAAGACAAAATCTATAACGACACTTTGGAGAAGCTAAGAGAGCATTGGAAGCTTTATAGCTGGGCTTGGTACAGCTAGAGCAATTAGCATATTCTCCAGAAAAGCTGCAATGATGGTTGAACGCTTTAGGAACTAATCCCTTGGTGGTCTTTGGCCAGAAGTCTCGTGAACCCAAAGTCCGGGCAGCCAAACCAAATGTCTTCGATCATAACCCAGATTTGTTGGCCAGAGAGAAAATTCCATAACCTATACCCGAGGTTCCTCATGACCCCAGGTAGCATAGAACTAGCAAGCAACGTGTCCACGTTAGCGAGGAGACTAAGCAGCCTGTTGCTATGAAAAGTCTTCACCAAATTAAGGAGATTTCCCAAGTTTATATTACTTTGAGCAGGACAATGGGACTAAGAAGGATACCAAAGCCATTAATCGAAGAAGAAAAGAAGAAAATGACCAGCCCGGGCGAGTCTGTTCTTGCTTTCCAAGAGAGAAACGGTGGTTCGATTTTACCAGCCAGCATTGAACTTACACTTGAGGTCTAATTCCAGCAGGAACAGATAGCACTACCAGTATTTTCACTATAGCCGACGACATTTAAAAAAACAGGCAGACGACATTTTAAATCGTCGGCTTTTTAGCCTACAGGACTATAGCCGACGATTTTTGGTGTTGTCGGCAAAAAATCATCGGCAAAAGTATAGTCGACGCTTTTTGTTGCAAAAATCGTTGGCTACAGTACTATAGCCGACGATTTTTAGTGTTTTCGTCGGCTATAGTCTACTATAGCCGACGATTTAAAATGTCGTCGGCCTATTTTTTTTAATGTCGTCGGCTATAGTGAAAATGCTGGTAGTGTAGCCACCTTAGATGTAACGCAGGATGCGACATGGAGGTAGAGGAAGCTGGAGAAGTGGCTGAAGACAATGACGAGGAGTTGGTCGACTATGGGAAAGATGAGGAAGCTGAAATGCAGGAGTATAGAGAGGAGGTAGGAGTCAACTTATTATTCGTTTTATCCTCTAAATTCACAGGTTCCTATACAAAGGTTGACTTGGCGACTAGAAACATAAATAACTTGGCGACTACAAAGAAAGAAGAGGACAGTTCAGACCCACAATGGCTCGCCAAGCAACCAGAAATTGACCTATCCCTGAGGAAGGCATATATGTTATTTACAAAACCTACGTTGAACACGGCTATGCATATGCGACCACTATATGTCACGGGTAAGGTTTAAGTAATCCAGATCAACAAGCTCTTGGTGGATTCAGGGGCAGCCGTTAAAATCATAATAGTTAAAGCGATGGCATTGCTAGGTATTCCTAAGTCTGCCATTCACGAGACAACGTTGAATGTTCGAAACTTCCAAGGCAGTATATCTAAGACATTGGGAATCGTCTTCCTACATGTACAAGTGGGACCAGTAGTTGGTATGTACATATTCTTTGTGGTAGAATGCACGACATCATATTGTGGAAATCTGGGACAAGGTTGGATCCACTGGAGTTACTGTGTACCATCATCTCTTCACCAACAAATGGTACTCTGGAACATAGATTTAGGCGAAGCAGAAGTCGTCAATGTTGATCCTCGTTTTTACTCAGTTTCCGCCAATGCTTTGGACCCCAATTACTACAACAGTGACCTTAGGCCACTGGAAGTGTGTGGCATACACAACAAAGGCCGCCCCATAGGGGTGACAGCCTCTGAATTAGCTAAATGGGGAATTATCCAAGTTGGTGAGGAAAGTCATCGCCCTTACACTATTGAGCTACCATTCCAGCCATTCCAATGTTAGAGCCTCTATCAAGTATAGAGGCCGAGGCTTATTTCTGTCTTTACGATCGATTCCATAATTATTTGAGGGAGAGTCAAGCATATGAGAATGTTCCAATTATGGTAGTGTTGAAATACGTAGACGACGATGTACTGCACGAATCAGACGGGAATTAGGTGATTAAACTAGCCGCAGTAGCCTTACGACACCTCTCCTAAAGTTAAAGATCTCATCGATAAGATTAATCTTGGGATTTTGAAGAGCTAATAACTGTGGATATACACACCTTTTTGCATCCTGAAGAACGTCAGAGGCTCATCGAATTGCTACAAGAGTATGCTGATTTCTTAGAGAAATATGAAGACATGCGAGGTTTGTCACCTGACTTGGTGTGCCACAACTTACTTATTATAAGAGGAAAAAAAGCTTATGAAGCAAGAGATGCTTCGTATGAACATAAAGACAACAATTCTAGTCCAAGAAAAGATAAAGAAAATGCTCAAATCAGGCATCATCTGAGTAACCAAGTATAATGAGTGGCTTTCGAACGTGATCCCGGTTAGGAAAAAGAATGAAAAGATGCGAGTCTGTGTCGACTACCGAGACCTTAACAATGCAACACCAAATGATGCATATCCCATGCCGGTAGCAGATTTGCTGGTAGATTCTGTAGCGCACCATGAGATGCTATTATTCATAGATGAGACAACAAGATATTATCAAATCTCGGTGGCAGAAGCTGATAGGCATAAGACAACATTTCGATGCCCAGGCTTTGCATGAGTATTTGAGTATATGGACATGCCATTTGGACTCAAGAACGCAGGGCAACCTACCAGCGTGCTATGAAATCTTCCATGACCTCATTGGGAAATCCATGGAGGTTTATATCGATGACGTGGTGGTTAAGACGAAGTGCAGGACACATTATATCAAGGATTTGAGGAAGGTATTTAGTCGTATGAGGCAACACCAATTGAAGATAAATCCAGCAAAATGTGTTTTTGGCATACAAGCACGAGATTTTCTAGGTTTCTTAATCCATCAACGAGAAATCAAAGTCCCAGATGATAAGAAAGAGGCAGTGCTCAGCGCTGTCCCGCCTAAGAATAAGAATGAATTATAATGTTTGTTGCGTAAAGTCAACTTCCATAGACGATTCATTGCAAACACTGCAGGCAAGAAACAATCATTCTCACCTTTGCTCAAGTTACAAAATAATAAAAAGACTTTGCATGGGAGCCTGTTCATTAAGAGGTTTTCGATACCATCAAAGCATATCTGGTGAACCCACCAGTCTTGGTCCCGCCAAGGCCGGGCGTACCCCTTAAACTTTATATCTCTACTACCGATCATTCTATTAGAAGCTTACTAGCACAAGACGATACTGCGGGAGCTGAACGAGCTATTTTCTATCTTTATCGTACGTTGACAGATTGTGAAACATGATACGCCCCAATGGAGAAGTTGTGTCTGGACCTGTACTTTTCAGGATGCAAGTTGAGGCACTATATGTTATCTTTTACCACTTATGTGATTGCACAAACAGATATGGTAAAGTACATGCTTTCAAGGCCCATACTGAGGGGCAGAATTGGGAAGTGGATCCTGGCACTTTCTGAAATTTCATTGCAGTACATACCACAAAAGGCAGTGAAGGGTCAGGCGATGGCTGACTTCCTTGCCAATCATCCAATGTTAGATGCTCGTGAAGGTCCAGAACTGGAGTTAACTCGCATCTCACTCACCTCGTGGTACTTATACTTCGATGGCTCGAGTACTAACACCATAGTTGGGGCTGGTATTGCCTTAGTCAACCTCGATGGAGAGACTTTCTCGTACTCCTTCAGATTAGACTTCCGTTGTATGAACAACCAAGCGGAATACGAGGCACTCATCATAGGGTTAGAAATTCCTTTGGATATGGAGGTCACTAAAGTTCACATATGCAGCGACTCTCAAGTGGTAATCAAGCAACTAGAGTCGAAGTACAAGGTTGGGCCAATTTTAGAGCCTTATGTGAGACGGGCCTGTGACCTGCTTAAGTTGTTTACTGAAATACAATTGTGCCACATCCCTCGCGAGGAGAACTATGCGACAAATGAGTTGGCACAGCTAGCGACTAGAGTAAGCCTACATGATAAGGTGCGTGAATGAATTCTGAAGGTTGATCGACGCACATTACCTCTTTTGTTTGATCAACAGGAAGAAAACAATCAATGGTACGTAGCAATGCTAGACCATATTGACATAGATTGACAGCAACCTATCGTCTCATATCTCCAAGATCCCAATGAGCCGGCTGAAAAACGGATCCATTTTCTGGCTCCTAATTATGTGCTCAAGGAAAACTAATTATACAAATGAGGTGAACATGATTTGCTACTGCAATATATGTACGGACAAGATGCTAAAAGGATAATGAGAGAAGTAGATCTAGGGGAGGCAGGGGCACACCAAGTTGGTCCAAAGATGAGGTGGTTATTACGGCGTCACAGATACTATTGGTCAGGAATGGTTAAGGATTGTCACACCTACGCTAAGGGTTGCGAAGACTGTCAAGCACATGGTCCAATTAGCCATTTACCTAATATTTCCTTGCAGCCGATCATCAAGCCTTGGCCAACACGAGGATGAACTTTAGACTTAATTGGGATGATTCATTCTCACTCGTCAGAAGAACATAAGTTCATCATCGTCGCTACTGACTTTTTCACCAAATGGGTGGAAGCCAGGCCTTTAAAAATGGCCTCCACGGGTACCATTCGCCAGTTCTTATTTGAAGATATAATTTGTCGTTTTGGTATACCAAAATGCTTCGTGTCAGACAGAGGGGCAGCGTTCATGTTTGGTGAGGTTGACATGCTGATGCAAGATTTGGGCATACACTTTCTTCATTCGACACCATATTATGCTCAATCCAATGGTCAGGTAGAGACTAGCAACAAGTTAATTTTTCGTATCCTTAAACGAATGTTCGCCAGCAACGCCCGCTTATAGTATAGCAACTTGTTCAACACACTTTGGGCATATTGGACAAGTAAAAGGAATCCGACAGAGACGACTCCTTGTGTGTTGATGTTTGGACACAATGTCGTGCCACATTTGGAGCTTAACATGCAGTCCTTACGTGTTATGGAACAACACGATCTAATAGGTGAGGACTATGTGTAGGCCTTGTGGCAAGAACACGAGAACTTAGATGAAAAGCGGTTGTAAGCATATGAACACTTACATGCTGAGAAAAGAAGCATAGCCCGGGCTTATGACTAAGGTACTAGGGGCAAGAGCTTTGCAGAAGGTGACTTAGTCTGGAAAGTAGTGCTTCCCATTGGTGAGAAAATTGATGGACGTGAAAAATGGTCTAAAAAATGGGAAGGCCCGTACTTAATAGATTGCATCCAAGGCCGTGGTGTTGTGCATCTTCGTGACCGAGATGGTACAATCCATGCTCACTCTATCAATAGTCGTTTCCTTAAGAAATATGTGCAGCCGGTTTGGGAGTATGACGACTTGCCAACAAGAATGTACTTCTGTTCATTCAGGCTCCTAGCCAATTACTCGCCTGATTAAGCCGAAGGGGCATAACATATAGGGACTTGGTGTATCTTAGCACAAGGCCAATGACAGTGGCTAGATATCGGAATTTAGAATTTTTCTAATTTTTAAGACCAATTCCTATGGCTAAACTCTTGTCTCTTTGTTATATTTATTCTTTATTAGCCAATCTCTGTGGCCAAACTTGAATTTATTGATTTATGGGAACATTTGCCAAGGTTAGGAAAATGAACAACATATTGTGGAAAGATTTACAATGCTAAAGTAAATAGATTACAACAAGCAGACTCTTTATTTCGGAAAGGGCTACAAAGGCTTTGCGGCCTCAAGCTCTGATACCTTAAGAAAATAATTTCTACAATCATTGATGCGGTTAAGAGATAATAAATCTCTGTAGCACTCTTGTCAAATATGCATACACGGAAACAAGAGTGCCACGAGGACCAGCAACTTCATTAGAAGACGAAGAATGACCTCAAGAGACAAAAGAAGAAAGTGGAATTGGAGATAGACCTCAAGGAAACTAGTTCAGCAGTCCAAAGCAATGAAGGAGGAGTTAAGGGGCGATGTATTTTTCCTTTTGTCTCTTTTATCATTGGAGCCGATGTACCAGATTCCACCTTGGTGTCTTCTCTTGGGGAATGAGCAAAGTGTCGGCAACACATCATCAGGTGCTTCCTTGAATTAACCCCCACGTAAATAAGGAGTGGTAGCACAACCAGCTCCTTGTTATTCCTTGCCAGAAGCATTTGCATTCGTGGATCTGCAACCTCTATGCATACAAATACAGAGCTGTTGTTAGCGAGGGAACCAACGCAATGTTATCCCTGGTGTTTAGATTTCGGTACTCCATATTTAAATAGAGCAGTTTCACCAAGGTTCGACCTGGACATAGATATCACTATCTAGCTCAGGCTTGGACATAGATATCACTATCTAAGGTTTGGCTATGTAGTGATTTTATCTGGGGGTTTCTCTTTGAGGAAGAACCAGAGGGAATGCACTAAAAGAGATCGCATTTTTGAATTATAGTCTGATGAAATGCACAATATGAAAAACCATAGTGATATTTATAGGGGAAAGTAACTATAGAGCCTTTGTATCTGGACGGAGCAGTTAAAGTCTATGAATCAAAGCTTCATCGTTGGACGAAGGACAAGTGTTCGTTGAGGGTTCATTGATATGATGGTTCATCCATGTCAAGTCAATGGAGTAATGATCATTGATTCCCAGAGCAGTTGAGCATGTCTCTTAGAAATCGAAAGATTTGATGGGATGGGATGGCATGATTCAGATTCTAAATTATGAATAACTCTAATTATGAGGATTGACTGGGTCAACCGAACAGCAGCAGTAAATTCATATTGATTTGGATATAGGCCAGTTATCGTTGGGTCGTTGTTATTAATTAGGCATGTACCTGAGGCCCACGAGCAAACCCATAAGATAAGTGGATTATGAGATTTAGAATTGGGTCTGAAGGTCCGCAAAGGGAGATCAAGCACTTAGGATATTATAAAAACTACCAATAACTCCAAGTATTTGAAGTATGAAGGTGGGCCTAATGCTAGTGGCCTAGGGATTACAACAAAAGGGCTTTCGTCTTTAGCTCTACTTTGAAGTGTTCAAAGTCACCCTAGGCAGAGCTATACGACTCGTGAAGATATGCAGCATCGTCCTCAGCTTCGGTGAGTTTCTTTGTTTGGCCTGAGCTCTTGTCAAGTAATTGCTGAGCGTTTGCATGAGTAGAAATAGCATCGGCCCGTAAGAGCTTCACCTTGGCTTGAAGAGTCGCCAGTTCAACCTCCTGGGTGGCCAAAGTTGCCCTCTTGGAAGAAACACTTTGAAGGAAATGCCTGGACTCTTTCTCGATCTTGGTCCATCTGACTGACCATCTCGCCTACCGTGGTTTCTTGGCGTTCCAGGCGATGCTTTATATCAGCTTGGCTGGCATGCAGCTTGTAGCGTTTTATAAAGGCCTTGCTCGAACTGAGAGATTGTGGAGAGGAACTCACTCAGGGCAGTCATTTTCAAGTCCACCACCTTATCCAACATGGTATTGATGACTTTGGGGGTATCCAAGTTTGCCTTGAAGAGCTCCTTGAGGGTGGCTTAAGGAAGTGCAATCTCAATAGGGACATATTCTATGGTGACAAGCTTGACTGAAAGTTCTTCCAGGCATAGGATTTGACTCTGCAGAACAGTCACTTGGCTAGTGGGACCTAAGGAGGGTGAGGCCCAAGGAGTTGCAGTTTGCACGTCGGCATCAGTCTTAGAGGCACCCACAGGAGTTGAACATGCCATCAAGTGAGGCCCATGCTCTATCTCCGAAAGCTTGCTAGCAAAGACTTCTAAGTGTTTTGGATCCTGTTTAAAAGTATAGAACTTAGAACTAAAATATGTGGGCGAGTGAGGGACAAGATCAACTAAATTTGCATACCTGAGTCTTGCCAGGCATGTTTGGTCTAGGCGAGTGGATGATGTCAAGCACCATTTGGGCCAAGATCGTGTTGGGCTCGTTGGGTGCGTTTTGCACCTCTGAGGGTTCTTGGTTAGTGAAAGGGATCACTGGCCCCTCTGCCATGACTCACTGCTCTTCTGGGGTATAATACATGGTATATATGAGAAGAGAGCATAGGCAAAGCCAAAATTGAATGTGTCTTGGTCATTAACATTATGGTTTCCTTCGTCCATACCATTGTGGTTGTGTGCGTCGTCCTCAGCATGTTGAAGATGTTGAGTTTGAAGCAAGACAGTTGCCTCAACAAAACCAACGCCGCTATAGGCAAACTCAGTGTCCAAACAATCATCGTTGGTACTCTCAGCACCGATTTCCTCAATGTTGGAAGCTACGACCTCTTCTAGGGTATTAAGCACGTTCTAAAGATTAAGAAGGAAAAACATGCGTTAGGGATATAATGAAAGCTTATATAGGAATAATTGAATGAGGTGACAGAATACCCAGTGTGGAGGTGAGGATGTTGAGTAGGTAAGCTCGTGTTGTGGTTCGGAGCAGGAGGAGAGGCCGGTAGTCTTCGATGGAGAAAAAGGAATAACAAGGAGGGTTCCTGTAGTGTCTATAGCCGAAGTAGAAGGTATCAATGGCGGTGATGTCTGGTGTAGTGGCTCAGCTTGTTCAGGCTGTCTCTGTTGAATGTCTTCAGAGCCAAATCATCGGCGAAGGTGTTTTTTTTTGCCAGAAACGTCAGCTGGAGAGGCATCCCCTTTGCCGTTTCTGAGACCTCTGGAATAGGATGTGGCAGTTATATTTCATAAATTTCCAAAACACTTTGAACAGAGAGTATGGTTACTTACGACCTGTAGTTGTTCATGCTCTTGTTCTGGTCCCCATTTTTTTTTCTAGTTCCTACTCGTCTATAACACTATGTTCTTCATTGGGGTCGGAAGGATTGTCTTGTTCGTAGAACTGTTTGGATTTCGATAAGAAATAATTAGTGCGAAGGTCTACCATCCATAAAGGGTCAGGCTTGTTGAGTTGTAGTAGCGAGAGTGAGATCCATCTCAGGTTGTGATAAATATAAGCGAGGATGGATTGTGCAAGACTCATTTTGGTGCCCGCAAATAAGCACTCAGGGAGGTTGGTCCAGCATTTGTTAACCTTTTGGGAAGAAGTACAGAAGATATACCTCCTTAGTTGGTTGTGTCGCGCAGGAAGCGAGTGACCCAAGCTTGGAAAGAGGTGGGCCAGTTGAGGCTAGATTTGTCTACGACCTTGGCGATGAAGCCTTGCTTCCAAACAGATTCTGCTATGGGTACCCCGAACATGGTGAAAATATCCAACAATGCAATACTCACATCACCGCATGAAAGACGAAAGCAATTGCAGGCAGCGTCCCAAAAGTACATAGCGGCGGCGAATGGAGCACGATTTTCTCCACTAGGTAATGAGAAACATAGGTCTATGAGGTTTGTGATGTCAGCCGCTTATCAACGAAAGAGGTCGGTTCCTCGGCGTTTCGCATATCAAGTTTTCTCATTGTCAGAAGTGATTGACCATTTCCTAATGGAGCAAAGTGTGTCTTTGTTCGTCCACCCGGTTAGGTCGGCGTGGTTGGTTTCTCAGAAAATTAGAGCCGAGTTGCAGTATTTGGAGTGGAGAGTTGGATAGAGTGCTGGGATGATAGATATGGTGAAGAAAGGACCTAGATGGCTGTTGGCAGTGTTCGAGATTTTAATGGTGACTACGTGGTTTTGCCAGATAGTGGCAGTACGTACGGCTGCAGCAAAGAGTTCAGCACCCTCTTGTGTGAGTTATGGGTGTTCTTCAAAGTGGGGCGGCATTGTTCGTTGGTTGACCGAAGGAATGGCTAACAAAGGCGGAGAAGGAAGGAGAGTTTAGCTTCAGAGCGACGTTTGGAGTTTGAGATGATTGGAAGTGAGAGAGTTGAGTTGAGAATCAGACTCTGACAAGACATGCGCTTTCTTATATGATGTTATGCGAGGTGGTGCGACTTTTCAGAAGAAAGGCTGACGTGGCGCTTTACGTGGAAAGTTACTGTTTGGATGAAAATGGTATGTCGTTAGGAAAACAAGCATCTTCAATTATCCCTGGAGGCTTCATCTCGAGGCTTGAGGGGCAATGTTTGGGCCCAAGATAAAATATCTTGTTATTGGGCTTTAGAGGCTGGATTAAGCGAGCGGCCCGAGTAGTAGTCTTTAATCGAATCGTTATGGACTGAAAATGAGAAGGAGGCCGAGTCATGCGGCCCATCAATTAATAATCATTAACCTTTCCTACAGAGGAAAGGATTCCTTGGTGAACCTTATCAATAAAGGTCTTAGACTTTTAGATAAGATTCAAGACGTGGGAACCGAACAGTTATAGTTGCTTAGTAAGTCTAATTGTGAGGAGTTTCAGTTGAACTGAAATATCAGCACTAGTCTCTTATATATAGAGGAGAATAACACCGAAGAAAGAATCCTCGATCATACGCATTTTGCTATCGACAAACTACCTTCTCATCTCGAGAAATCCTTGTAACCAGTGATCAAGAGATCATTCACCCGAAGGAGCGTGAGTGTCTTGCGATTCACGGACGCAAAACACCGCAACCAGCGATCAAGAGATTCGTCTCTCGAAGAGCGTGTAAGTCTTGAGATTCAAGGACACAACACCTTGTGTTCTCAAAATCTTGTCAAGGAGATTGTTCTGCTTTATACAAGAAGAATTGTGGAGTATCGATCTTTGTGGCTCAACTAGAGACACGAAAACCACAAGTCCTAAAGTCATTTAGGCAAGAATAATCCATTCAGGCGGGGTTGGTGCTCTTTCCGTCTTAATCGCTTTTAAGAAGTCAGGTAGCAGTTCGCCCACAAATCGACGATTTCGTCATACGACGATGGCACGCCAGCGCACAAAGCACAAGATCGAGAAAAGAGATGATTTGTAAACTTCTCAGGACCCTGAAATTTTTTGGTGCTAAACAGAATGCTATTAATGTTTTAGTTTGAGCATCTCCAACAATTTTATTCTAAAAGATAGAACATCTTTATATCTATAGAAAGCAAAAAAACAATTAAAAAAAATCTAAGGTTTCGTCTTCTGCATCTTTATAATAAAGAATTATAGACATTTTTGAAACCGCTCTTAAAAAATTAGTCACCTAAAAATTAGAACTCTAATTTATGATGCATGAATACACCTAAATTTTTTTTTAGAGTTTTTGAATACACACCTTCTCACTGGCGGAGCCAGGTGTTGACTTGTTTGGGATTAAGTCCAAGTAAGATTTAATAAAGAATTATGCATCTATTCACACTTTCAAATATGTTTTTCACTCCTCCTTTAATAATTTTACGTATCAAACTCCTAATTATGCCCTTATTTATTTTTCTTACTTCATCATCTTCACCTCCAAATCTCTGATGATCTCTCATTGATTTGGTTAATAGAAGATATGGGTATATGATGTTTTCTTGGTCATTTATAGTTTTCTATTCATAGATTTCATCATATATATATGTACCTGGTTAATTATCCCAAGTCTGCAATGGATTAGATTAATTGCAGCTAGTGCACTAAAAACGAGTTTATTCAATTTTTCCTTCTTTCTATATGTATCAAATTACTCATGATATTCTGTATTGCATATCATCTAAAACTTGTGGGGTCTTGGCAAATTGGCGAGAGAAAATGCAGATAATCCACTAATTAGTATAAGAGTGGGATGATTGTTTAGAGGTTGTTAATTTAGATCTATAAAAAAGATCAAAACTAAATTTGCAGAAAGCCAAAGGAATAACAAATTGAACAAGATGAAATAACTCATTAGCGGATTAGCCACAGCACGTCCTCACCCTAGCAGGCCTAACTTGGTGCTTCAATTTTCTGAATTATTTTGAGGTGGGGTTGGAGAAAGATGGGATGAACATCCACTGAAAATTTGCGATTAATGAGAAATATATTTTTTTGTAAGATTGTCTTTTTTTCTTAATTTATTGTGCTAAATTTTAATAATCACATAAATTTATAAAAAAAAATTGTGCGTTGTACAGTTCTCGGTTACGATTAGCCTAAATAATATTTTAATTCTAGTTATGCACATGCTTATTATATTCTTGTGAATGTGATATATTAGTCACATGTGGGCATGATTATTACTTGCAATGAGACCAAATTCAAGTGATGAAATCTTGAATGCTTGATACATGATCCGATTCTTCCTTCGTCGATCTCAAGCAAGTTGACTCTAAAATAAGAAATTGTGGTCTTGTTGTTTACACCGTGCACATAGATATGCAACTAATTAAGCAAATCAAACTATATGATTTGCTACGTGATTGAAGATTATTTAGGTTATCGGGCTTCCATGCAGAACTGGAAGCACATACGGTACCGCAGACCGTATGTCATCAGCAGACCAAATCCAAGTCCCGAACAGATAATATTACGTAAGATACATCACACAGTATTTTTCCACGTACTAACGACAATCGTCCAATAATATCATACTACGTGGCGCTCTCTCAACCAGTTAACCCCCTCACCCCGGCTAAAACAGAGGTGGCCGACAAGTTGCAAAAGACACTCTCAATTCGCGGGAGCGCGCCGTCCCGCGTCCCCCGCTCTTTCCTCCGTCCACGTGTCCCTAACCTACGGTTCGATCCTTTTCCTTCTTCTCTTTCGGACTCGGGTCCAATTAAAAACTAATAGCCCCGGAACCACTTTGAAATTGAGAAATTCGTCGGACTCGGGTCAGTCAGTGTCATAGCGTCATTTATCGTTTCTCACGGGGAGAAATTCGTAATTCGCAAATTGGTGCAGGGATATTTGTCGGTGTTTTTAGCTCGGAAGACCTTCCTCTTTTTCTTCTTCCTTCTTCCACAAGCTCTCTCTCTCTCTGGCACCACTGGCAAAACAGAGTGAGGAAGAAGAAGACCAGAGGTTAAAATTATTCTGCAAATGTGAGCAAAGATTTTATTTTCGATCAGTGAGCTTTCCTCTGGTAAATAATACATATACTTTTTGATCGAGTGTAAATTGATTACCATCCTATTATTATTGTTGATGCTTGAAATGCAAGACATCCAATCGATGGGAGGGAGATTCTTCGGCGGCGGCGCTGGAGGAGGAGACTGGAGGCTACGGCCGCACCTGAACCACAACCACCAGGCCTTGAAGTGTCCGAGGTGCGACTCGCTCAACACCAAGTTCTGCTACTACAACAACTACAACCTCTCTCAGCCGCGCCACTTCTGCAAGAGCTGCCGCCGCTACTGGACCAAAGGAGGCGTCCTCCGCAACGTCCCCGTCGGCGGCGGTTTCCGCAAAACCAAGCGCTCAAAGCCGAAGTCGTCGTCATCCTCCACCCCTTCCTCGTCTCCGGCCTCGCCGCCGCCGCCGCCACAACCGATCAGCGATCGCCGAGCCAGCTCCAATTCCAGCACCGCCAGCGAGAGCTCTAGCCTCACCGCCGCCGCCGCAACAACCACCCCCGCCACAGCCATGGAGGTCGTCTCCGCGCCTACATCGACATCATCCAATTTGCTCAACGTTGAGGAGGACTCCAAATTCTTCGTCCCACATAGCGGCGGCGGCGTTGGCGCGGACGCGAATTTCGAAGCAACCGTCTCGGGAATCGAGATGTTCTCGGAGATAGGGAGCTTCACGAGCTTGATCACGGCGTCGAACGACGTGCCGTTCGGCTTCAAGAACATGAACAACATTCCCGCTTCGCCGTTTAGGCTGAACAATAGTCAACATCCGCCACAACAAGGTCAACATCAGTGGGAGCAGAACGAGGAGCTGAAGCTGGCGGAGATCAGCGGAGGAATGCTGGATCAGACGGCTCAGGTGGACTTATCGGTGTTCCAAAACAGAACCAACGTCGGCGGCGGCGGAGGAGTGTTTGGCTCGCTGGATTGGCAGCCGTCGGGGGATCAAGGTCTGTTTGATCTTCATAACAGCGTTGATCAAGCATACTGGAGTCAGGGTCAATGGACTGATCAAGACCCTCCCAGTCTCTACATTCCGTAAAATTTAAATTTACCTTAACCCAACTTGAAGAAGAAAATCTCAAATTTAATTTACAGAGAAATTTGAGAGGATTCTTATATAAATCTTATAAATATGATAACTGGTTCACTGGTTGTGTATGTAAATTTTGTTTATGTATTTCTTTTTGGGGTTTGATTTGATGGTTTAGGAAAGCTGTTTGGGCCTGTTCTTGCCTCTTGAAGAAGGTCATGTGCAACTAACTCTTGAGTTAGTTTTGGTTTTTTTTTTGGCTCCATTGTATCTGAATTTAAATTAATCAAATATATAATATTTGAAATATAATATTCCTAGCATTTATTTTTTGAAGTAAATATTGTTAGTATAGAGTACTTCACTGTTGTGCTGTGCTCATTAGTTGTGTTTGGTAAGCTGTTGTTATTCTAGTGAGCTCAAAACACTAATTAATTAATTAGTTCAAAACACTGCAGCCGGTAGCATTATTATTAGGGTAAATTATACCTAAGGTCAGTTACGTAAGATTAGTTACATATAAGGTCACCTGACTTTTCTTTCATAAATAAGGTCACTTGATTAAACAAAATACCTTGAAGTTTGATTTATTTACAAATATACCATCATAAAAATTCAATTTAACACCTCTCTTTCCTATCACTCTCTCCATATCTCAGTTTTCTCTCTCCCTCCGCCTGGTATTCTCTCTCTCTCCGTTTTGTTTCCTCTCTCTCCCCATCTCTCGGTTGCCTCACCGCCCCCTCTCTCATCTCAGTTGCAGCCTCCTCTCCCTCTCTCAATCCCTCACCACTATCACGCCTTCTCTAGGCCGTATCTCTCTTCGCCACACCTCGACGCCGATACCACAGCCGCAAAAGATCTCTCTCTCTCTCTCTCTCTCTCTCTCTCTCTCTCTCTCTCTCTCCCTCTCACACACACACACACACACACACTTTCTCTCCCTCTCCCTCTCTCTGAGCGTTGGAGATCTATTTATATGTAGAAGTGTGCTTTGGTTGTTAGGCAGATTGTTGTGTTTTGGTTGTTACGTACGTAGTAGTGTCTATAATAATCTGTGGTAATACATATGTTACTTTGTAATAGTATGTACAAACTGTAGTGTGCTCTGTAATAGTATGTACAGACTCTAGTGTGCTCTGTAGTAGTTTGCAGTGGTGTATGTGAGTAGTATGTAGTTCGCTCTGTAGTAGTTTGCAGTGTGTTTTGTAGTAGTTTGTAGTATTGTTTGTGAGTAGTATGTAGTGTGCTCTGTAGTAGTATGTAGTAGTTTGTAGTGTTGTCTGTAGTAGTTTGTAATGTTGTCTGTGAGTAGTATGTAGTGTATTTTGTAGTAGTATGTAGTGTCCCATGTAGTGGTTTGCAGTGTTGTCTGTGAGTAGTATCTAGTGTCCTATGTAGTAGTTTACAGTGTTGGTTGTGCGTAGTATGTAGTGTGCTATGTAGTAGTATGTAGAATTGATATAAGTAGTATATAGAATTTATGTGAGTAGTATGTAGTATTTTGATGGTCTATTTTATTGTTTTGCAGAAAAAGCACAAATGGAAGACCCTAAGAAATCCAAAGTCCAAATAAGATCGACATTTTGCAAAGTCATGGGTGAACTTTATAAAAAATTGCCTCCAAAAACAGTGAGGACGTTGCAAAACACACCATTTGACAGTTTCATGAAAAGCACTACAACAATTTGTTGAAAGTACTACTGTAGTTTTCAGAAAGTACTACTCTAGTTGTTGGATAATACTACTCTACTGGGACTTTATGCATTATAATTAAAACTTTGTTGAAAGTACTAATGTAGTTTTCAGAAAGTACTACTCTAATTGTTGGATAGTACTACTTTACTGGAACTTTATGCATAAAAAATATGGATAAAAAAGTGACCTTAATTAGGATAAAAAATATAAAATGACCTGAAAAGTTAATATAAAGAGGTAAAATTTGAAAGACAGAAAATATGGTTAAAAATTGACTTTAATTAAGATAAAAATATAAATGATCTTCAAAGTAAATATAAAATGGCAAAATTGGAAAGACAGAAAATCTCTATTAATTATGCAAATAGTGCTTAAGGTTAAATTTTTAAAATGCTCAAATTTGTCCTCCATCATACATACTCGCAATGTTAGAATCTGAAAAATAAAAGGGCTAAAAAGTAAAAACAATAGAGGAGCGGTTTGTCGCTGCAGTTTATCCCGTATTCACTGTGGTTGCTCTCAGATTGGAAATTCTCTATTCCTCTCAATCATGACAAAAGTGATAAGATTTGGTTATAGATGGTTTTGTTGATGGTGTAGGAGAGAGAGAAACAATATGAGAGTGGAATTAGAGATGAGTTGGGGTTGGGTGGTTATGGGTTATCGAGGTAGCGGGGGCAAATTCGAGTTGTGGCATACTTGGTCAGCCGACCACATACGAGGAGATTTAGTGAGACCAACCAACGCACCACAGACCCCTAACTAACGAAGGTCATTGGCAGCCATTGATAACAAATGAAGCAATATAGAAGAGAGACGATGAATAGAGACCTATTCGAAGAAAATTAACAACAAATGAGAGGTTTTAACTTTTATTGTTTTACATGGTTCTAAATGGTTTATTTCTCCTCCATTAAATAATTCTATCTCCTTCTTTCTTCACCCCTTTCATTATTCGTTCTATTTTACCTGTTTTCAATTTATGGGTTTATTTGTTATTCATTTTGTCTATCATATTTACACACCCTCAATAAACACTCACATTTCGTACGCGTAAGCACAACGCTCTTCTGCACGTGCATACGCGCGTGCATGAATGCTAGTATGAATTAAAGAAAGTGACATTAATTAGGATATAAAGTTTAAATGACTTTATGTGTGAAATAAAGTCTCTAATTGACCTTATATGTAATTTATTATTATTATTATTATACATGATGTATCAATAGTCTTTGAAGTGTCACAACTTTTTATAAATTTTTATTTTGTGTATCATTTTGTAACGAAAATTGATGTCGAATAAACCCCTATGCATATTTTTTTTTCTGCATATTATTTAAATATCTAGTTTGTATCTGTCGCACATTCGTGCAATGTCACGGTAGCAGTATTTTTCTTTCATTTCTAAAAAATACAAATATGATGTTGGTCATCTTTAAAATTTGTTAAAAGTTGTTTATAAAGTTTTGTTTATTGAGTTTTTTAAAGGTGTTAAAAGTAATCTAAAAACTTTCTAGACTTAGAATAAATTTTTTGGTTCATGTGACATGATTAAACTGTACATTAAAAAAATAATGTACATTAAAAACTGTACATTACAGTGCTGATCACATGCATAATTCAGTAAACATATTAAAAAAATATTTATTAATCATATTTTTAAAAAATCACTAAAGGATATTTGTGTATTTTAATTCCCGGAGAAGATTTGATTTGTACGGACACAATGTGAGAGAGGGTAAGAACTAAAGAAGTGCGCGGGTACTGGGGGCGAGGGTTCGGGATTGTGGTGACCCACTTAAGATCATGCGCGACTGCTAGGTACACGTGGCGCATAGTTGGTGGGGAGGAAGTGGGAGAGTGGTACACGTGGAATTTCGTGATGGGATGGGCTGAGTGGGGGTGGGAGGTCGGTTTGTCGTTGCACGAGTCTCTGTCAGTAACAGAGAGTCTTACAGAGTCTGCAGTGACATGTACTCGTACTACTACTACAATTATGGGGCCCGCCAAGTGAGGCCCACTATTTGGAGGTTGATAGGAGCAAGCGATGGAACATGTGGATGTTGGGCGGGTGACGTGGAAAACGGGGTTTTGGGCTTGGGCCCCGCGATTGGTGGTTTTGGTTGGGATTGTCAATTGTAGGGGACCCGGTTCGAGAATCGGGTCAGACACAGTGAGACGGAGACAGAGTTTTGCGTGGAGAAGTGTGTGTGTCAGACTATGACTCGGTGCTTATGTATATTCTTCCTTTGTGACTCACGTCTCTGGTGTGCATCTAAGGGCATCTCCAATGGGGAGATCTAAAATGGGGTCCTAAATCTAAATTTAGGACTTCATTATAGGACTTTTCATTTAGGACTTTGGGCTCTCTAATGGTTAAGGTCCTATAAATCATTTAGATCTTATTTTTAGGACTTCAATCATCTCCAATGGTTAAAGTCCTATCTCAAAGTTCTAAATTTATATATTTCGATTATCTTATTTTATTTTGACTCTAATAATAATTTAGACTTTGTAATATTATTTTGACTCTAATAATATTAATTTAAAATACAATATTATTATGTTTAATAAATATTAATTATGATAATTTTTGACCGATACATGGATTATTCAACGACTCTCCATTTTAAAGACTTAAAATAAGAATGGATTATTCAAATGATTAAAAATAGTACAACTTAATACGTAGGAAATTAAAGACTTAAAAACAGTAATGAAAAATACACTTAATACGTAGGAAATTAAAGACTTAAAACCAACAAATCGTTGAAAAATACACTTGATTGAATATTAATCGTTGGATCGATTTCGGAATATATTCGTAGCCGTTGGATCAAAATCAGAACTTTTAAAAATAAAAAAACTAAAATTAACTTGGATTTAATCTGGCCGTTGATTTTGAATCTCAACAAAATCAGACCGTTCATTTCCTGACCGTTGTAGCCAACGGCTCGGTGGAGCAGAGCACGTGGCGGGTCCCGCAGCGGCAGTAGCTGTCTGCTACTCTCTGGCTTCCTCCAGCGCGTCGCGCGTTGGTTCCCCTTCCTCTCTCCTTCACGTCGCGCGTTCCCTTCAATTCCAAGCACTGGCGCGTCTCGCCGTCCCTTCCTCTCTCCTACGTCTTGCTCACGTCAGCAGCTCTGTGTGGTCCATAAATTTTAGATCGGTGCTAAACCAAGATCTATCCTAGCACCCCATATAACACTTCAAGCTATAATTTATAGCTTTTAGATCCCTCAACACAACCATTGGAGAGCAATTTTTTCAGGCAACCCTATATTACTAGGGTTTAGGACTCTCCATTGGAGATGCCCTAAAGACATAATAATTTCGTGGCTTGATTTGTGGTTTTACTTGCTCAAGCATAGTAACAAACAATGCATGCATGAGGAGTTGTGGGAAATTGGCGTTGGCGTTGGCGTTGGCGCTGGCTATAAAAACAGTGTTAGAAATTTGTTATGCAATAGGAACGAGAAGATAGTTTGGTTTGTTTTACGATATGGAAGAAAATTAAAGTAAATTAATCTCTATGTGTACTCGTGCTCTCACCTCTATACTTCTGATGTAGATAAATATAAACCCTACACAGAACGCTAATTGCAAAAAAAACTGCCAATAGTCTTTTGAACAAGTCTTCCAATTTTATTGTGGTTCATATTAGACAACATAAAATATTTAGTTTGAAAAAGTAAACCCAATTTCTATACTTCTAATGTAGATAAATGTAAACCCTACTTATAGAGCTAATTGCAAAATAAACTGCCAATAGTCTCTTGAACAAGTTTTCCAATTTTTTTGTAGCTCATATTAGACAAAATAAAGTATTTAGCTTGAAAAAGTAAACCCAATTTAATTTGATGAGGTAGTTAAAGTATATCGAGAAGCAAAGCAGTTTAAAACACTTTATTTTCGTTGATGAACTTAGTTTGAAGCATTTATAGGGGTGTTGCATATAAGTTAGTAGGCAGAGAAAATGTAGGAAATAAAAACATGGGAAAAAAATTTGTAATTATTTTTTTGTTTAATCGGTGTTTAAGAAAAATAATATTTATAGTATATTTGTGCGTGTCTTGTTCTAATTAGAATATAAGTAGATATTATCTCAATCTCTGATTTTTCGGGATATGAATTTGTAACAAATTGTAGTACCTAGATAAAATCATCTATCAATGAATAAAAATTACAGTTTCAGATCTATCTACTTGCGTATTTCATTTATCCTTCAACATATTATTAGCAGCTCGTGAGTTGATAGCCAACCCAAACCCGTAAAAAAAAACCCTAAACACTACAAGTTTCCACCGCCGGCCTCCTCCCTTGCACGAAGTCACCACCGCCGCCAACCACCTTGACGTCGCCGAAGCCTCCTCTTGCCGGCTTTCGTGGACTTTTCATCTTCAAACTTCTATCCCAGTGAAGTTTTCATACCGAACATAACACCTTCGAGATGATTAAGCCAACAATGTCAGAATTTGACATCTTTGATCTTCAAGGAGCAAAGTACCACAGACGGATCTCAGATGTGAGGAATACTCTCATCGGTAAAAGACTCACATATACTATCTCAACCACTACCACCTGGTACTGAAGCCGATGATGACACCATACATCGCAAAGCTCAAACTCTTATGTTTCTCAAGAGACATATTCATTATGCTATAAGGAAGCAGCACTTGTTAAATGACGACCCCACAGATTTGTGAGTGACTCTGCAAGAATGGTTTAACAATATACATGATGCACAACTTCCTGAACTACTTCAAAAATGGGATCAAATCCGGTTATTGGATTATCTTAAAATCAATGATTTTTACAAGGATATGTTAGAGCTACAATCTGAGCTTATAATTTGTGGCATTGTCAAGAATGACAAGGCCATGGTCGAGAAGCCGTTGACTATTTTTCCTACCTTTATGGACACCCTTGCCCACGAGTATCGAATTGATTATGACTAAGGAAGACTTAGATCCTTTAGTGATCTTATGAGTGTGTTGGCCAAGAAAGAAAGATATCAGGAGATTCTTCTCCATAATAATGCTAGGTCAGCCGGTATAAAGAAAGTCCATGAGGCTCATCATGCTGGAAAGGTACGAAAAGATAAGCAGAACAATAGTTCGAAACCTTATCAAACTCGGGGTGGTAGAGAAGGACGTGGTAAAAGTCGTGGTAGAGGATGAAACAGTCGGAATATGACTTGGACTCGCCAAGACAATAACAAGAATCTATCAAGTTCTGGTTCCAGGAACAATAAAAATTCTTCAAGGTCTGCTCCTTCAACATATAGATCAACACTTTGTTATATGTGTGGTTTGAGCAAACATATACACAAGCAATGCCGTGCACCCAAAGATGTTCAGAATGCCTACAAAAGATGCAAGCAGTACTTGGCTCATTGATCTACGCATTTTATGCATATTAATTAATGTATTTTCTCTACATTTTTACTTTGATAATTGCTTAGTTTTATTAGTTTTAACTTATTTTGTTAATTTCAGGTGTTGACCAAAAGAGACGGAGTAAAGAAGTCTATAAGCATTCAAAGGCAAGCAAAATGGAAGGATCTTGAAGAACAAATGAAAATGGGTCCAATTAATTAGAAGACCATTTAGATAGCCCAAATATGAAGATCCAATCAGCCAATTTCGTGGAGATCAAGATTTGGTAGGAAAATGATTCCCAAAGTCAAAAGAAGAAGGAAATCATGAAGAATAAGGAAAGCAGAATCTGCCTGTGCAGATGGTCCAACTTCGAACGATAACTGGGAACTAATAAGGAGAAGTTAAGAGGCGATTAACCTATGGTTGGAAAGATATTTGAGTCTTCTTTCCAACGACACCAAAATCATAATTTTTGGAGATCTACAACTCCGGGAAAGTGCAAATCTTTACAGACTGTCAGATTTGCCCGGGTACACAAGGAAGGTCTTGTTTTGGTAGGAAAAGACCTAATCTTCTTCTATAAATTGGGGAGCTCGGCCTCAAAGTAAATCATCACCTATCTTACGCTCTCACGCTGCTAAAATACTCAAACACTCTCCACCACAAAGATCTCCAAAGTCAAGGCCAACTACACCATCACCACCTCCTAAATCGATGCCATCTCCATCAAAGGGTCATCTTGCTCTCGAAGTTTGCAGTGCTGTTCACTGAACTAAAAGTGTAAACATGAACTCTTTACTCCGTAGTCTCCTTTGTCTTTGTAATTATTTGTGTAAAAACCCGGTGAATGAATGCTTATTTTGGTTTTATACACTTTATGAATTCCATATGTATTCCATGTGTTTATGGGTCTTAGTTCCTCTTATGTGTTATGTGTTGGGCATAAAGCTTCGGTATGGGTAGAGGTTAGGATCACTAGGATGTTTGTATGCTGTTCATCGCATGTTAGTCCCTACCTTTAGTCATATTGATGATTTAGTTAAGGTGTTTATATGCTGTTCATTGCACTTTAATTAAAAGATAAAGAAAACCATAACATGTAATTGGAATTAGGGTTTGTAGATTTCGAAGATGATGGGAGAATTAGAGCCGTATAATATGCATGTGGGTAGGATGGGATGATTACATGTAAATAATTAATTAGGTTTTTATTTATTTTTGTCGAAAATATGGTAAGGGTTTTTGGGATTTTCTTATGTGTTTGCTTGTCTATGAGTTGATGCATGTTAAAGTCCTAGGAATACTTGCTATGTGATTGATGTTTTTAGTAAATAAATTAGCCAATTAAAAAAACCAACTTATAAACCCCCCATACATTTATTTGTGTGTTTACAAACGTTGTTATGCATTAGTACCCTCAATCCCCGGTTAAGAACGATCCCTACTTATCAATGCTACATCTACAAAGAAGGGTTTTAAATTGCATACGTGTGAGATATGTGTTGAGTGTCTACTTTGTGTTAATATTTGATGCATGCTTTACGCGTTACCACTCATGAGACCAACTACACTGCGGATGAAGAGATGGAAGATGGCGGTAAAGTCAATCTAGTTGTAGCAGATATCCCCAATGTAAACCTAGCGACTATAGATTTCGGTTAGTTTATGTATTAGACTGATATCTCAACTATGTAATCAAGTTTAGTATTGTTTTTGAATTTATTTTTAGTCATGATTTTTGAATAAAGAACAATCTTTTGATGTTGGCAAAGCAATAAAAGTTATTTCTTTCGGTATTTGAAAGTAGGAAAAAATTCACCCACCATACTTCAACTTATGTGGTCAAGTCAGTTTGATACCTGAATTTCTTTTCGTATGAAAAACGTACTCCAACTTATTTTTGCGTACCGTCGGCATACCCAAGTCACATTTTCGATCAATTTCTGACAAATTTGCTGACATGACACCTCTGTTTATTCAAAATGTACTTATTACCCTCTCTTAGTTTCCTCCGGTATTCATAATCTCTTTGAAACAACGATGTAAAGCTGCTAATTCTGCAATGTTTCCAACTTTCCATGATCATGCATACTTAATTTTATTAGAAATATATACAATTTCATTGATGCGGGAGTTTGACAGAGGACTGTGGTTATACTGATCCAAAAGTCTCAGCTCCATCACTTCTCATCGTGGGAGAGCAAGACTATGTTTTTAAATTTCCGGGGATTGAGGACTACGTACGAACTGGAGCAATGAAGCAAAATGTGCCTGATTTATACATTATATTCATTGCAGAAGCGGTTCATTTTGTGCAAGAACAGTTTCCAGAAAAAATTAATCAGCTAATCCTCACTTTCCTTGGCAAACATGGAATCTGAGTCGATTCATGCACTATGCCCAAGGAACAATTTGATGCTCGTTTGAAAACTGTAAGTTTCCATTTTATAAATATCCTGTGATCCTTGTGTGATTAATGTAACGAATTTCGAATAATCGAATTCCTGTATTCGAGCATTGTTTCTGATGAATAAGACTGAGCAATGACTCACCTTATATTAATAAGCTAGTTGCCACTATTTTCCTCGTCATTTCTAAGCCCAAGCATGACATTAATTGCAATGCCTAAACGGGGCAAGTGATTATTGCTTACTAATTTCTGCAAGCTAGCTATGCAATTTTCCAGGAACTAGCATATATACTACTATAAGGAAGACTGAGATCACACCAGTTACATGGTTACTCCACTAATTTTCCAGAAAAGACAATCAAGCATCTCGAATCAATTCACCTCAAAACCTTATCACAATTCACAAGTGTATTATCTCAAAATTCACATACATTCAACCCATAAATGCTACAAAATGCAATACGACAGACGTAAATAGTAAGATATCATATTTCTTCTTCTCCTTCCAGTTTCTAAAAAAATACTACAGACGTAAATAGTTTTTGGATCGGCTATATAGAAGTTACATTTCTTCTTCTCCTTCCAATTTCGTATACATTTAATACACACACATATATGCTTACTGTGCTCCATCATTAGTTGATAATGAGATGTGTAGTACGTAGAGTAGTTTGGGTTAATTTTTGAGTTAGTGCATTAGGACAAAACGTACTATCTTGCCTTGGACAACTGTATAGCTACTTGATCATGTGTAGACTCCTCTGCCCATGCAAACTGGTGAGACAAGAGTGGGAATTCACGGCTCCTCACATCTTCAAGCTGCTCCCACTCGGCCCATCTCTCTGCTAGATCCACTCTCCGTAGCAACCGAACCACTTGCGCCATTGTTGGGCGGTCCTCAGGTGAGCTCTGCGTGCAGAGCAACGCAACCTGAATGACAATCCCAACTTCTTTTTCATCTTATATCTTCATGTTTCCATCCACAATGTCATCAAGCCTATTTTCTCTCTGCAGCTTCTTGATCTGCATGTCAGCATGCCATTGCATATCCATCAGATATGAAAAGATCGAGAAATGATGATTAAAAGACTAGGAAGCTAGCCACTAAACTTTTTTTTTTTTAAAAATAGCCACTAAACATTTTAAACACATGAAAACAGCTGCAAGTGTAACCAAGTGGAGTCTATAAACCTTACATGATCAAGCAGAAGAACATCCTCCTCTTCTTCAAGCCGAGCAAAATCTATCGCACGCTGACCAGTGACGAGTTCAAGAAGTGTGATACCATATCCAAAAACACTTTTCTGAAGATTTTCCGGTGGACAAATATTCTGGGGCAATATGACCCATGGTACCACGAACTTGAGTGGTTACATGAGTTGCTTTTGTATCAACCAGCTACAAAGTCCATGAAAATTCTTGAAAGGTGGAAATGAAAGGTTCAGAATATGAATAAACTCTACGAACCCAGAAACAGATAAAAAAACGAACTCTGAGTTTATATTAGAAATGAAAATTGGCGGGAAGCTTATTCTGGAACGGTTTTGGCATTTTCGACCCGTCCGAAAGATATCAAAAAATCGATATCGGTATTAGGTTTTATTCGACCCATCGAAGACAAGCCACTGTGACAAAATTTTCCGATTTTTGACCCATCGACAATAATTATCGAAAAATCAAAGTTTATTTTGGGTTTCTTTGACCCATTGAGTCACTCGAGTGGTTATTCTCGACTCATCGAAGATGTCATCCGATATTGGTATTTTTGATGTATTTTACATCGATTTGCTTATGCCATATCAACACTCTTTAAGGGTTACAACTCTTTGGTAAATCTTTAAGTCTTTACTAAAGTGATCAACAGAGTCTTGAAGACTAATTGATTCAAATTCTTTTGTAGATGTTTGAAGGAGAGATCGAGTGTGTAATAGATAGTGATACTTTTCATACAATACTACGGAATATGTAATTGTTTATTGATCTTGTGCCATATACATTATCAATGACAACCATGATTGGTTCTGCGCCGATTATACAAGGGTGTGGTTCACCACAAATCTTACTACCACATGGTACTAAAATTCATATCACTGATGCATTGTACGCGCCTAAGGTCAACTGAACCTTGCTAAGTTTTTTAAGGACATTAGAGCCAACGATTTACACTTGAAAACTCATAGTGAGAATGATAAAGAATTCTTATGCATAAATTCAGAGGAGTGCGATAGAAAAAACACCTTAAAGAAGTTAGGGGAAATTCATAGTGGATTATCTCTTATTACAGTTCAGATTATTGAATCCAATGTTGTCACACTTACTATGGTTTGTGACACAGCCTCATACAAGCTTTGGCATTATAAACTGGGACACCTAGGTCATGATATAATGATCAAAATATTGAAAAACTCTCATATTCATCCATTTCTCAAAGGCAAAAAGCATGTGAAAATCCACAAAACCATCGGATTTGATTGAGTGGATGAGATTAACAATCTCCATTCGGTTTCAATACTTAGTGTTATTCCAAAATATTCTATTATAGCAATCTCTGATGCTCATTGCTCTTTTTGCAAATCTTATTCATTAGAAAAGTTGCAAGATAAGCTTTCCTTTGTGGTTGATAACACTGAAAACATACTATTCTTACAGAGAATCCATGGAGAAATTTGTGGACCTATCAAACCAGAATGCAAACCATTTAAATAGTGTATGGTTTTGGTATATGCATCAACGCGATGATTACACATTACTTTGCTATCTACAAGGAATGTTGCATTTGTAAAACTCGTAGCTACCACACATTATTAAGCTTCAGGATCACCACCCGGACAACGCAATCAAGTTAATTTGATTGGATAATATAGGAGAATTCATATTAAAGACTTTTGATGATTACTGTATGTCAATTGGAATTGAACTTGAACATCCCGTCCCTCATGTTCATTCTCATAAAGGTTTAGCAGAGGCACAAATCAAGCAGTTACAGCTTGTGGTCAGAGCAATGGTTATGCATACCAATTTGTCGGTATTTGCTTGGGGATATGCAATATTACATGCAACAATGCTTCTTCGCTTGAGACACGTAGCACGCCAACTATTTAGTGCGTACAAGTTAGTAACTGGATATGAGCCTAACATTTTGTTTCTACGCATCTTTGGTTATGCAGTGTATGTGCCAATTGTGTTACCACAATGCACTAAAATGGGTCATCAACATCGATTAGGCTTATATGTTGGTTATGAGTCACCAACAATTGCCCGTTACTCAAAACCTTCGACAAGAGATCTTTTTACTGCAAGATTTGCATATTGTCACTTTGAAGAAACATACTTCCCGACGTTAGGGGAAGATAGGAATGCCTCCATTCCATTTGAAGGTCATGAATTGACGTGAAAAGCTCCTCCTACTATGTTTCAATAAGATCCACGCACATGTCAAAGTGAGATTGAAGTGCGACATATAATTGATCTTCAGAAGGTAGCAAATTCAATGCCTGACTCCTTCATTGATATTGCCAAAGTGACTAGATCACATATTCCTGCTGCAAATATTCTTTCAAGGTTGGAAGTCCCCAAGGGGCAGTATCAAAAAACTCTAGGGCAGAGTAACGTGCCTCTTGCCCATGTGGTTGTAGCAACATCGGTCTCGACTCCCACCAGGAAGATGAGGAGTCAAAGAAAATCCATAGATGAGCTGCCAACAAAAAGGCATGCCATCTAAGCATAAAATGATCTTTTCATCATCAACATTGTGAATCCTACACATGAGATTGTTCATGACTACAATTATGTCTTAAAATCATAAATGACATCTCTGAAGGACATTTCAGACCTATATGTGATGTCTTAGAATGGTGAAATCTCACTAAAATACAATGATGTATGCATTGTTATGGATATAACATCTAAGGTAGTTGATGATTCTTTTGCTTATTCCGTCGCTCAGGAGATCATTGACGACGATGAAATGAAACCTCGCTCGGTTGCTGAATGTCATCAGAGAGTGGATTGGCCAAAATAGAAAGAAGCAATGCAGGCCGAATTAGACTCTCTAAATAAAAGACATGTTTTGGGTCCGGTAGTGCTATGCACACTAAATGTGAAGCCGGTTGGACATAAATGAGTCTTTGCTCGGAAGCGTAATGAGAAGAATGAAGTCATGTGGTATAAAGCTGGACTTGTGGTACAAGGATTCTCTTAACGCCCTGTCATTGATTATGAGGAGACATACTCTCTGGTTATGAATATCATTACTTTATGCTACCTTATCAGCTTGGTAGTATCCAAAAAAATGAACATGTAGTTGATGGATGTGGTGACATCATATCTCTATGGTAACCTGGATTCAGAGATACACATGAAAATGCCAGAAAACGTGATCATACCCAATTCAAGTAACTTTATACCACAGAGTGCTCATGTGATAAGATTGAACCGTTCACTGTATGGATTGAAACAATCCAGTAGGATGTGGTACACATGCCTTAATGACTACTTGATTGGTAAAGGATACAAGAACGATGATTTATGCTCATATGCGTTCATTAAGAGAACAAGTTCAGGATTTGCTATTGTAGCGATCTTTGTTGATGATATGAATATTATTGGGTCTCTTGATGAAATCAATAAGATAGTTAGCTATTTGAAATCCGACTTTGAGATGAAAGACCTCGGTAGGACTCGATTTTGTCTTAGTTTGAAATTAGAGCATCGAGCTGGTGGAATACATATTTACTAATATGCTTATGTCCAAAAGATGCTCAGATGATTAAAACTGGACAAAACACACCATCTTAGCTTACCAATGGTCGTATGCAGTCTGAAACCCAATAAGGATCCGTACCTTCCAAAAGATGATGAACTATTGAGAGCTGAGGTGCCATACATTAGTGCTATTGGAGCCTTGCTATATTTAGCTCAATGCACAAGACCAGACATTGCATTCTCTGTGAACTTGTTAGCTCTGTTTAGTTCTTCGCCCACACAAAGTCATTAGAATGGTATAAAACATATCTTCAGGTACTTGAAGGGTTCCATTGACTTTGGCTTGTTCTTTCCCTATAAAGAATACAGAGAGAAGCATGAAATTCCTAAAAAATATATGGTTAAATCGCAGCATGCTGGTTCCAGGGTTTTCAACCCTTTGAAGGAATCACTTGACTCGTTGAAAGTTACACCATGGATAGAATAGAGCCTTACCTTCGACCCGTCGAAGGAATTATTCGACCTATCAAAAACTGATCCGGCTGCAAGTATTATTCCTCAATTTAGTGCAGTCCCCTATTTAGAGACACCTTGTGATCTCTTGGTTGATTTTTCTGATGTTGGGTATCTCTCTAACCCACATAAAGGATGTTCCTGGACCAGTTATGTATTCACCAATGGGAACACAATGATTTCTTGGAGATCAATTAAGCAGACCCTGCTTGCTACTTCCTCAAATCATTTTGAGATCATTGCTTTACATGAAGTGGTTAAGGAGTGTGTTTAGCTTAGGTCAATCATACACCACATTCAAGGAGCTAGTGGATTACCATTCACTACTACAACACCAACTTGTATTTTTGAGGACAATGCAGCTTGCATTGAATAAATGAACTTGGGATACATCAATGATGATCATACAAACCACATATAGCCAAAGTTTTTCTTCAACAAGAAACAATAATAGCTATTGAACATTCACGTAAATCAGGTTTGTTTGACAGATAATGCTATAGATTTGTTTACCAAGTCACTACCAAAATCTACATTTGCTAAGCATATGAGACGCATTGGTATGCGAAGATTTTCTGAACTCCAAGATTGAGTTACTGATCAGGGGGAGTTCGTTTCGTAAACATCAGGGGGAGTCTACATCACATGTGGTCATTTTTGTAGTTGATGTATTGTACTCTTTTTCCCTTTGACCAAATTTTGTTTTACCCAAGAGGTTTTTTTTTTGCTTGGCAAAGTTTTTTGTGAGGCAACAAATTATGCATCATACATTAGGATCGTGACACAAGGGGAAGTGTTTAAGGGAAATAATATTCTTAGTATCTCGTTGTGTGTCTTGTCCTAATTAGAATTGACGTAGATATTCTCTTAATCCCTGATGTATAGTGATATGAATTTGTAACATGTGCCTATATAATGCCACCTATCAATGAATAAAAATTATAATTCCAATATCTACTTGCATATCTCATTTATCCTTCAACAATTGGTTAATTACATGAGACCCCACTTATTATTTACAACTTAAAATGAAAAGTTCATTTTCACTCGAACACGTCCATTTTCATTTCTGAGTGCTCATTTATTCATGTATGAAGTACTTGATTAAGAACACAAGGTCCCTCGGAATGAGTGTTTTTCGGAGCAGCTAAAGGCAATTAGGGTTTGGCGTGTTTTCTAGGGTTTTGAAGGTTTTCTGAGTGCTTTTTGGTGGAGATTGCGGCTTTCTTGATTGTCCTTTTTGTCCTGCATATTTCTTATCACGATGCTAAGATGGAGGAGATGAGGAAGAGATTTGCAAGGGCGTTGGTGTTGACGGAGAAGGAGTCGAAGGGAGTTCATTTGCGATCTAGTGTAGTAAAGATGAAACAGAGGTACATGTTTTTAATACCCCAAAAATTAGTATAATAATTTAGGTTATTATATGACTCGTTAAACTTAGAAATTATCATAATTTAGTTTAATCTTAGAGCGTTAAAAATTCAATAACAAGTCTGACGAAGACAATGTGTAAAAACAAGATTTAGATAAACATTAACGGAATGAAGTAAATGGTCCAATGAATACTCAAGTTCAAGTCAGGTACTTCCTAGTCTTGGGTTTGAGACCACGAAACTGGATTCACGAACATTCCATGTTGTAGGTTAGTAAAAATAATAAAAATATTTTTACTCGAGTTAGAAACGGTAAGAAAACCCTAATTCCAAATAGCCGATTTTCGCAAATGGAGTTTTTAGCAAAATGACCAAATTCTCCTTGTTTGTATTTGTTCTCCAAATCGAACTTTGTATTTTAAGATTATAATTCATGCTTTTAGTGTTCATGATTATATACTAATTTGGTGCTAATTATTATGATTCATGTGTTTTTCATTTTTTTACATTATATTACACTTCATTAGTAAACCACACATTTTCTTCACCTATTTATTCTACATTTACATTCACATGTCTCTATATACATGTCTACAACATCAAAGTGCATGTACATACAAATATAATTTTTCCACCCACATTACTATTATTTTACAAGTGCACATTTACCCTAGGATTAGTAGCCCAACTATTCCATTATCATCTTGTCTTGTAAAAGTTAATAGAAATAGTTGTAGATTAAATTATCATGCCTCCTCACAAGGCCTATATATAAAGTATCTTGAATTCAATCTGATCACACACAATTTCAATCAATCTTTCACCGATTGAAACTCACCCAAAGTTGCAATGCAACACAACTAAAGTTCTATACTAAAAACCTTCCTATTAAGAACATTTGAGTAACTCTTCCTTTGATCCAAGAAGACCATCTTGAGTTAATCAAATACTTTATTCACCTATCACTACCTCCGTAAACACTATAGCCGACGAGATTATGTAAAACTATAGCTGACGAGCAAAAAATCTCGTCGGCTATAGTGAAAAAAATAATTTTTTATTTTTATTTTTTAAAAACTCGTCGGCTATAGTACTATAGCCGACAAAAATGAATAAAAAATCGGCGGCTATACTATTACCGACCGGTTTTAGCCAAAGGACTTTAGCCGACGACCCCTAAAAATCGTAAGCTAAAGTCCGTTGGTTAAAACCCGTCGGTAATAGTATAGCCGCCGATTTTTTTTATCCATTTTCGTCGGCTATAGTACTATAGCCGACGAGTTTTTAAAAAATAAAAAAAAATAGTTTTTTCACTATAGCCGACGAGATTTTTGGATCGTCGGCTATAGTTTTACATAATCTCGTCGGCTATAGTGTTTGCGGCCGGCGGTAGTGTATTAACATTCTTGAGTAAGTACATGAGTACATTCCTATACTTCTTTATCTTTAGGATTACATCAAAGTGCATGGCTAAGAATAAAAGGGAAATAATGTGCCTTAGTATAAATTTAATATTTTCATTTCTGTTAAATTTTTAAATAGTCAAATATTTTCACATATTTAAATTCTACACAAAAAGTTATTCAATTTTGGCTTTTGAATCACTTAAAAAGGTTAAGTAATGAGGAAATTATGGTTAAAACAAATTTTATTAGTCTTTTCCTTAATCTTGTTCGAACACTCTTAAACTGCTCTTAATTTGAAATATTCATATCTCACTCATTTCTTAACCAAATTTAGCGTTCTTTATATCAAAATGAAGCTTAGGAGTTCAACTATAAATATATAAAGTTTTTAAGGCTTTATTTAATACTTAGTAATTGATTAATCCGTGCAAATGAGCTTAATACCAAACATAATCATTTTTGGACAGTTACTAAACATCTTTGTTTCTGGACTTGAGAACTCCCTATTGGACTTTATGACTATTGCCATTGGATTCCTCTCGAAAAACACTTCGAGATGGTGTACTCACTTCTTTAATTTGGATATAATTTGGATTAATTATAAAATGGGTCAAATGAACGATTTCGGGCGGACTACCGCCGAATGATACTTTTGATCTAAGGATTAATAAATTTTATCTTCTGTATCTTACTTTGAGTTCATTTGCTTACTCACATTATTTACTTCTTACATTTGATTTGGGACTAGTGGAGGATTTCAGGCGGATTACCGCCGAATGAAACTTTTGGACAGATGATAACTAATTTCATTCCTTGTACTTTCATTTCAAGTTTATTTAATTGCTTATTTACTTTCAAGTATAATCCAGAACAAATGGATGATTTTGTGCAGACTACCGTCGAATGAAATTTTTGGACCAAAATTGTTAACTATCTAAATGCATTTAAGTATGATCATCCTTTCTTTACAAATTCTATTACGTATATATTTATTACAAGGTTATGATATAAATATATACTCTATGATCTATATAGACATAGTCTTAACTAAAGACTTGTTTGTGATCGTGATGGTTGATGCGTGAAGTTGGATGTATAGTATGAATTAACTCGTGCTTAAGTGAATTGCTGGTAAATTATTTTATTATTGTGGGTGTTAGCCAATGGCCCTAGTTGCTTACAGATAGTGCACTATTATATTCTTATGAATGAATTGTGTCAAACTGGGAGTATACATGTTTTGGCAGGTGGTCTTAGTATGTTGTGGCTTTACATGTGTGTTAATATTGTGAGACTAAACACATGATTTTTGAGTAATTACCAGTTAATCCAAAAGAATTCACTGTGGAAGTTTTGGCGTGTTTGTGAGTAGATGTGCATTTGTGCAAGAACGTATATTATATATACCTATATGTATATATCGTATTGACGCAAGTATAAGCATGAGAGGATCTAACCGATTTTGATTATTCCACCTTTTTGAATTAGTTGTTCGGTTTGATATTTCTTAAAGATAATTTAATATATGCTTGTAAACTGTACTTACTGGGTTGGTGTGACTTATGATGCTACACCTTTTTCTTTTTAGGTGATGAGTAGGGTGCTTGGGGAATGGATCCGTGGTTCACTAAAGAAAAGAATTATTTTCTACTTGCATTTTGAATCGAATAAATATAATGACTATTATTTTTAAAACTTCAGTATTTTAATATTAACGTTTTTACTTTTCATTAAATGTATTATTCAGACATCTTAACATTTGAAATTATTTGGGTTTCTTATTCACATCACAAATCTTAAAATTATATTTCAGTATAATATCGGCCCCGGATTTGGGGATTTGCCTTGGTGTGTCGGGTGGCTACGCTGCACTATTTTCGATGCCAAAGCTTCATTAATTTGTTCTCCTGGCTATGGGCGGGTGAGAGGGGGGTGTCGATCAATGATGTTGAAGATGGTCGATTTCTGGCTGGGTTTGAGAATCTAGCGGATATGGTTTATGTGATTGATAGGGAACTATGGGACTTTGATAAGTCGTTGGTGGTGTTGGGGGTGCTGCATGATGAAGCGTCGGCGACAGAGGTACCTTTGGATTCCATGCTCTTTTGGATCCAGATGCATGGGGTCCGTCTCAGGTTTCGAGGCCCGGAGACAACGGAGGATATCAGTGCGGAGGTAGGAACTCTAGTGGATGTTGGGGGTAAGAAAAGTGCTGATTATGCAGGGAGGTTCTTGTGTGCTAGGGTGGCTTAATATACTGGAGCTGTTACTTCGGCAAAAACTGGTAGAATTCTCAGGGATTGGTGACCATGTTATGGAGTTTCAATATGAGAAACTCCTGGAGTTTTGTCAAGAATGTGGTGTTATTGGCCACCTCACGAGGGTGTGTGATGAGAAATTGGGTATTAGGGAAAAGAGAGAAGAGGAACAACCTTATAAAGGTTCTCTTTGGGCGGAGGAGGATGTGCATGGGCGATGGTTAGCACAGAGAATAAGCCGTAGAAGAATTGGAGATGGGGGAAGTGGAAGTAAAATCAGCGATACTTTTAGTGGAACTTATGGTAGGGGTGGTGGTAGTTCAAAGCCGTGGTGGTGAGCGCCGCTTGACACGGAACCTCTGTGCATTGAAGGACCACTTCATGATACAACTACCTCTCCATGCAAAGGAAATATAGTAATGGGACGCCAACAGAAAGGGAGTGTGGGGGTTAAAAGTGTTACGATGCAGGGAAAAAGTGAGCAGTCAGCGGTGGTGAAGAAGAGAGGAAAGGGTGTGGAGGGCATTTCGGTGGCAGGAGAGCTGTTTATCGATAATGAGGGTTCTCAGAGGAATGAAGGTAGGAGTAAGGAGATGGTGAAGACGAAAAGTTTTGCAGAGGTGCATGCAGCGCATGAAGGGATGATGAGGAAAGAAGCAAAGGTTACCAAGCTTAAAGGGCTACTGGAAGAATGCTTCTCTAGATAATTGAAGACAGATGAGGCCATGAGTGTGTCTCCCCACTAAGGAAGGACTTGGTTTGAAGGGAGGTTCATTTGGGTTCCAAATGGGGACTAGTATGAAGTTGAAAGGGGAGAAAAAGAAGTCCCGACGTACTGTAAAGATCAATGTTAGGCGACATGTAGAGAACAAAGGTGCAGGTGCTATGGTAAATGTGGAGTTTGGGAAGAGGAAACCAGAGGAAAATATGGAGGTGGATCAAGGTCAGAGTAAGAAGGTGATGCTTGTTGATGGTGCGCCTGAAGTGGTGGGAGCAGTAGAGCTGCCCCATCACGAACAATGAAGCTACTCAGCTGGAATGTCCGCGGGTTGGGAGGATCCCGAACGTTCCATGATTTGAAGGATCTCCTTCGCATTCACGGTTCGGATTTGATTTTCCTTATGGAGACGAAGATGACGGGTGGAAAGATGGGAAAATTGAAGTCGAGACTGGGCATGGAGGGGGTTCTTTGTGTAGCAAGGAGAGAGAGACTTGATGATAGTGGTAGAAGGTGTGGTTTTTCAGGGGGTTAATGTTTTCTTTGGCGTAGTTCGGTAAAAGTTGATTTTATTTCATCTTCGCAATCTCACATTGATGTCATGGTGAGATGGGAAGATGGGAGGCTATGTAAGGTGACAAGATTTTATGGGGAGACGATTGTGGGGAGGCAGGCAATGACTTAGGAGCTGCTCAATCATAGTGGAGGCCCCTGGATGGTATGTGGTGATTTTAATGAGATTCTTCGGATATCAGAGAAGTTAGGTGGTGAGTTACGACCACAAACATAGATCGAAAGTTTTCGCCAGGCGATTGAGGAGTGCGGACTATATGAATTTGCCTTCATAGGGTATGAATTCACCTGGGAGAATAGGCGTGAAGGAGAGGACAATGTAAAGGAGAGATTAGATCGTGGCTTTGGGAATCTGGCTCTGATCCAAGAATGGAGAGGTTTCACGTCTCATCATTTAGTGGCGATGTCGTCGGACCATAACCCGATTCTAATAGAGAGTAATGAGGTAGTGGCGGAGAGGGTTGAAAACAGGAAGAAGAGACACAGATTTCTTTTTAAGGAGATGTGGGCTAGAGAAAAGGAATGTGAAAGTGTGGTGGCCAATCGATGGAAGTATAGAGATGGAGCTTCGGTAGTGCAGCGCATCGCCTTAGTAACACAAGGTTTGAAGGAGTGGGCCAGCTCAAAATTTTGTAGTGAACGTAAAATGATTAAGGAGTATAGGGAGGAGTTGGACTAGTTGCAGCGAGCATATCAATCAGAGGAAGTTATCAATCGTCGAAGGAAGTTGAGTTGAAGCTTGATAAGGTGTTGGAAAAAGAGGAGGTGATGTGGCATCAACGATCTCGTATCTCTTGGATGCGCTATGGGGATCGCAATACTCATTTCTTTCACCAATATGCTCGGCAAAGAGGAAGAACAAATAAAGTGAAAGGAATTTTGGATGACGAGAACAAATGGAGGTCTGACCAAGTGGAGGTTAGTGATGTGTTTTTGAAGTTCTACAAAGCCCTTTTTACTTCTGGGTGTGATGTGCAGGGAGATCTTGGGGGTGAAGAGATGTACAATGCAATTGACTCACGATTGACCGCCATGCAAGTCAATTTTCTCAGGCAGAGGTATACACATGGGGAGATTGAAGCTTCTCTAAAAGAAATGACTCCTTCAAAGGCCCTAGGCCCTGATGGGATACCAACTTTATTTTTTCAAAGATATTGGTCTATAGTTGGTGATCAAGTGTGTGAGCTCTGCTTGAAGGTGCTAAATGGGGGTGGTAGTGTCAAGGAGTTAAATCACACATATATTTCTCTTCTTCCAAAAGTGGAGAAACCAAAGCGAGTTACGAAGTATCGACCAATTAGTTTGTGTAATGTGGTGTATAAACTCATATTGAACACGTTGACTAACAGTTTGAAGAAAGTGCTGGACACGGTGGTGTCAGAGTTTTAAAGTGCCTTTGTTCCTAATTGGGTAATACATAATAATGTTATTGCAGCATTTGAAACTATTCATAACCTGAAGTCGAGAGGAAAAAAGAGTAGACAGAAGCTGGTCTTAAAGCTTGATATGGCACATGCGTACGATAAGGTGGAATGGAATAGACTTAGAAGAGTGATGGAGGTTATGGGGTTTTCAGATGTGTTTGCACAACTGATCATGGAGTGTGTTCAGACAGTGACTTTTTCTATGTTGTTGAAAGGTCAACCTTTCGGGTGTATTGCTCCTACGCGAGCATTCGTCAAGGGATCCAATATCACCTTATTTATTCATTTTGGTAGCGGAGGGTTTCTCGGCAATGCTTCGACCAACAGAGAGGGAAAGAATGATTTATGGTGTCACTATAGCAAGAGGTGCTCCCTCTATTACCCATTTATTTATTTTTCGATGATAGTATGTTGTTTTGTGATGCGGCGAAGAGGGATTGCAGGAAGCTTAAAGAAGTGTTCAAAGTGTACGAAGAGACATCGGGGCAGAGGATTAATGTTGAGAAGTCATCTATGTGCTTTAGTTCCCACACTTCACAGGGGGATCGAGATATATGTGCAGCGATTATGGAGATGAAGATAGTCCCATGCCATGAGATATATCTTGGGTTTCCTACTGTGATGGGAAGAAAGAAGAGACAATTGTTTCGAGGCCTGGAAGATTGGGTATGGAATAGAGTTCAAGGTTGGGAGGGGAAGATCCTATCTAAGGCTGGAAAAGAGATGTTGATAAAGGCGGTGGCTCAGGTCATACCTGTTAGTATAGCACCATTAGTTCGTTAATTAAACACACTTACCCAATTAAGCAGGTGATCGACACTTACCCGACCACTCAAAAAACCACCCAGCAAGCAGCAACTTCACCAGCAAGACCGAGCCCATCTAACCGGGCACCGACAAGCGCACATCCGAATGCTTGGACCAAATGACAGCAAAACAGCTCTATCCCACATCGAAGAACACAAGCAATCAACAATCTCAACCACCTATATAGGTAAGGCATTTACTACAGGTAAGGGCATTGAAGAAGGTTCATTCAATTCCATTCAATTTCAGCATTCAATACTCCAACCTACTTTCTTACTCGTTCGCTTGACTATTATATCTAATACATATTCTAACTTAGGCATCGGAGCGTTGAAGGCAGGTCACCCCTGTCTCGACCATCTGACCGCCCATTTGTCATTGTATTCTTCTAACAGTGGGAGCCAAACATCCGAATACCCGAACACCCAAAGAGAGAGAAGGCACCCGATCATCCGAACAGCCCGATCGTTCGGACGCGAGGAGATTACTCGTACTTGCTTTTGCTAGATTGCGTTCCGCGTAATCCGTTAGAAACAGTTAGGGGTAAGGCATTTACTACAGGTAAGGGCATTGAAGAAGGTTCATTCAATTCCATTCAATTCCAGCATTCAATACTCCAACCTACTTTCTTACTCGTTCGCTTGACTGTTATATCTAATACATCTTCTAACTTAGGCATCAGAGTGTTGAAGGCAGGCCACCCCTGTCTCGATTATCTGACCGCCCGTTTGTCGTTGTATTCTTCTAACAGTGGGAGCCGAACATCCGAATACCCGAACACCCGAAGAGAGAGAAGGCACCCGATCATCCGAACAACCCGATTGTTCGGACGCGAGAAGATTACTCGTACTTGCTTCTGCTAGATTGCGTCCCGCGTAATCCGGTAGAAACAATACCCACTTACACTATGAATGTTTTTCGGTTACCTATAGGCACTTGCGATGCAATAAATAGAACCTTAGCTCGGTTATGGTGGAGTAAAACAGGGGGTAAGGGAATTCACTGGAGAGCGTGGAATAAGCTTCGCAAACTAAAGAGTGAAGGTGGTTTAGGCTTCTGGGAGTTGAGCTTGTTTTACCAAGCCTCGGTGGCAAAACAGGGCTGGAGGCTGATGTGTTCGAGTGAGTCTTTGGTGGCTAGGATGCTTAGAGCCAAGTATTATGCAGAGGTACCTCAATTTTATTGAGGCGGAGGAAGGTCAAACTCATCGGTGATTTGGAAGGCCATAATTTGGGGGAGAGAGCTGCTTCAAAAAGGAGTTCGTTGGAGAGTAGGTGATGGTAAGAATATGAAGGTTTATTACGATCCTTGGGTGCTTGGAATGCCATAATCAATGATAGCACCACGTAGAGGTATGGACATTGTTCTTCGTGTTAATGAACTGATTACACCTATAGGAGAGTGGGATCTTCACTTAATGCATCAAACATTTTTAGTGGAGGAGACAGATGCCATATTGAGTATTCCACTGCCATGTGAGCCTCGAAAAGATAAGGTGATATGGAGTTTAAATAGAAATGGGAATTATAGCGTTAGGAGTGGGTACTGGTTGGCTCTAAATGAAGTTAGAAAAATGGAGGGAGGTCCGGATGTAAGTAACAAACCAGGATGTACTGAAAACAATTGTGGAAGCTTAAATTACCTCCAAAAATGCTACACCTGCTATGATAATGTACGCATGATTTACTTCCATTTAAGGAGGCCCTATTCCACAGTTGGGTAGTAGATGACGACGTGTGTCCTCCCTGTCAATTATCATCAGAGACACCTTTGCATGCAACATAGAGTTGTCCAATGAATGTTGCGTTGTTTGAGAGGGTGGAATTTTATACAACTTTGGCTGCGGGGACTTATGTGCACTTTGGGGATATGTTGAGTAAGGCTATGCAAGTGCTTACTATAGGTGAGATGAAGCTGTTTGTCATCATGGTGTAGTCGTGCTGGAAAGAACACAATGCAACTATGCATGGCGAGCTGCTTAAAACAAGTGAACGACTCTGAGAAGAGAGTAGAGGCATATGGCAATGCTTACTTGAAGTTCATGCGTCTTCTGAACTAGCTGCAAGCAGGGGTTCTCAACAAAGGTGACAGAATCGTTGGTATCTGCCACCGAGGGGACTATTGAAGCTGAATCGTGACGGAGCTAGTAGCGAAGATCGGAAGGAGATAAGTGCGGGAGGAGTTTTTCGTAACTTCGATGGGTCATGTGTTAGGGCAGTAGGAAAAAATGTGATCTTTCGATTGAGGCCGTGTGCGACTGAGCTGGTGGCTTTGCGTATGAGTTTAATGTTTTCCCTGGAGAAAGGTTGGTCCAATTTAGTGGTGGAGACTGACTGTTTGGAAGCAGTGAGGATGATAAATGGTGATGCTGAGTGTTATGCGGAGGAGAGAGTGCTCGTGGAGGAGGTGCGATCTCTTCTTGACCGATTGCAGATTATGAGTGTAGAGCATGTTCCGAGAGTGTGTAATGCTGCAGCTCACTTAGTTACGCATAGAGTAGCCCGCGAATATGGGCGTCAAGTGTGGTTAGGGGAAGAGCCCGATTGGCTCAAGAGTGTCATCGAAGATGATTGTTCCTTAATAGATTATTACTTTATTGGTGAGTGTTATGCCGCCTGTGGTGTAATCGAGTGCCATAGAGATGTTTGATCTTTTCCAATTTATTGAATAAAACTATTCAGTTCCCAAAAAAAAATATGTATGAAGTAGCATGCTATACTGTATTTGATTTATATGAAATGCTAGTTGTAAATTTATAGATGTTTTTTTGAAACATTATTATGGATATATGGGAACAATAATTATAAGTGAGCTATATGAGTTGATGTACTAGATATCTTCAACGTATGAAATTATAAGTTAGCATTTGACATTTTCTTCTTAGGATTGGTAACACACCAATGATATGTGTGTTGGTAGTCGAAATGAAGATGAAAAATAAGGTGAACTCTTGGATACCCAAGTGGCAAAGTCTGACTTCATCAAATTGTGGTATGGATGAATCATGAATGGCTGAAACACTCGGAGGAGCTTGGCAATGCCGACTAGCTAGTGAGATTTGCACAACATATAACTTCAAAAACCTGAAAGCATTCATGATTCATGAACTTTATGCCCATCTTCATATCCGTGTTTGGACAGTATCTGACTCATTGACTGTGTGGACAGAAGGGTCTCATTCACAGAAACGATCTCGGTATCGATCTCAATCCTAATTATTGGTGTCGCTTCTGTTCCATCTTCACAATAGCTGAACATTTAAATCCCTCGACATAACTTTCAATTTACTCAATTAGAATCAATGTTATGTGGAAACTCTGATGCGGTTGCTCTTAAGAAACATGTGTATATATACATGATCAGAAGCTTTCCACATAGACAAGAATGTATTTGAGATAAGAGAGACAGTGTTTGCTAGGTTAGCTAGGCATGTGCAAGCTGCAAAAATTGGTCCAATGCCACCACAATAGCTTAGGGTATATATGGAGGATGTCGATTCTTTTACTACTATACTTTGATCGAGGTCATACAGTTTTCTCGAAGACTTTATAAGTTATAAGTTTAAAGAGACTAATTTGGAGTCATGATCTGCTGGTCAATAAATGATGTGGTCAGTTGTAGTCAATTGTTGTTAGATCTACATCTAACGGTTGGTGATTAAAAAATAGTTGAAAGTCAATTTATTATCAGTCGTTAGATAAAGATATAATGGGAATTGAACACAATTGATTACGTAATTGATTGACCACCAGATTAGGATTGGACTAGTCCCTGCCAACACATCTTGTCACAACATTTTCATTCCTTACCACCAAATAGATCGAGGCTTAGACTAATCAAAGTTTACAAAATTCGAACAATGGTGTAGACTGTAGAGGTTTCACACCGAGATGCGACTATTGTGAGTATGTGACCTATGAACAAGCTTTGTTGGGTAAGTAAGGCCTCCATTAAGGTCTTAATTGGGCATGGACCATGGTGTATTGGCATGAATTGTGACTAGTCCTCATTAGTTGGGCATTATGGGGTTGTTTGCGGGGGTCTGTGCTTGTTTTTGGTTTTGTGATGGATCACTATCATCCTCTTCATCTTCATCATCATCATGGAGAGGACTTTGTCACAGATGGGATTTTGGTGCGCCATTTATACATGTTTGCTGAGTTACGAGGCATGACCAGTTTGGACCAAACATTTGGCCATGGAGCTTTGCTGAGGCTGTTTAAGAATAGTGATGGAGAGGGTACAATACAATCATAGCTTGGGAATTTGGGGAATTTTATGGTATGGGAGCAGAGTTTAAAACTGTTACGAAATGGGTACATTAAGGATTTCCTTTTCATTGGAAGACCAATGGATTGTCTAGTCCAACAAAAAATTGGTAAAGTATATCGGTCAAGATAAAGGTCCGTCTAAGTGTCAACGGAGAGTTCGATATAGCAAGTAGACTAATTTTAATTTCGCCTATCTATATACCAAATCATTATTCTACATAAGAATCGAAATAGTTTACAATTTAATGATAAATTGTGCAGCACAGAACTTCCTCCAAAATTAATACTAGCCATTTTGGGGTGAATCTTTTCTCGTAGACGCTGTAAATTATGCACATTATGTGCCTGTAAATTATCGAAACAAGTTCGCCCAAATAATTATGCGAGTAAAATTTGTAAAGTACCGTATATATCATTTCATCTTCACTTTTTATAGTCTTGCAGCATCTGCAAGCTCAACTCACTAGTCACTACTACTTGTTAGTATAACATCATTAGTTGTCCGATTAAATATACTTATCCACTTAAGCAGGCAATCAACACCTACCTAACCACTCGAAAGACCACCAGGAATGCTACAACTTCACTCACAAGACCGACCCCATCCGAGCACGCACGCGCCCGTGGGGCGCACATCCGAATGTGCGGATCACATGACAGCAAGTGCAGACCAGTCCCACATCGAGGAGCACAAGCAAGCAACAAACTCAACCACCTATATATGTAAGGTATTTATTACAGGTAACGACATTCAATCCAACGTATTCAATTCACAAAACACTCCAACCTACTTCTACGCACGTTCGCTTGACTGTTATATCCAATACATCTTCTAACTTAGGCATCAGAGCGTTGAAGGCATGCCACCCCTGTCTCGACCCCTGACTGTCTGTTTGTCGTTGTATTCTTCTAACAGCCACACCCGAACGCGTGCACCCGAACACCCGAAGAGAGAAGAAGCGCCCGATCATCCGAACAGCCCTAGCGTTCGGATGAAGAGGAAGTAGAGCTCGTACTTGCTTCTGCTAGATTACGTCCCGCGTAATCCGGTAGAAACAGTTGGCGCCGTCTGTGGGAACCGTACAAATTTCAAACCTCGTATAAACACCACCAACCAGAAGCCCACATGCCTACCCAGGAGACTAACGTCAGCAGCACACCCATCGGGGAAACACCCCCAGGCGCGCAGGAGCGGCAGGTAATAGAGCTAGCAACGAGCAGCAGCGAGGAGCGCGTCGGCGGCCTGCTCTAGGAGCTGCAAGAGGTAGCGTTTGAGAGGGAGCATAAGCGCCAAATTCGATAGAGACTAGAGGAACGGCTGGACGCGCTCACCAGCCAGCAGCAGGGACGACGGGAACGAGACCAAGAAACCACCGACGAAGAGCAACATCCGTTAGGCGGGGTCGGCGCCCGGACAGTCCACGTGTCCACACCAGCAGGGGAATCGGCGTCCCTGACGGACAACACCCGAATCCTCCAGAGGATGGAAGAATTGGAGGAAGAAGTATCACGCCTACGGAAGGACAAGCTCGCCGGGCAGGGTGGGATGTTCACCCCCCGGATCAGCCCGTTCTCAGCGCACATACTGGAGAAGGGAAGAGACCTCCACGCGAAGACAGCGAGAATCACCAGGTTCGATGGTGTGGAGATCCCCGTGCGCACATCGATGAGTTTCGATCCGCCACGGACGGGACCCGATATTCGGACCCGACCCTGTGTTTCCTATTCCAGGAAACACTGACCGAGGAAGCACAGAGCTGGTTCTACGAGATCCCGCCAGGCTCCATCCACTCGTTCCTCGAGCTGGCGGAAAGCTTCCAGAAGCGGTACAGGCTCCAGGGTAAGTATAACACCACGAGCATCCTCCTCAAGGTCCGCCAGGGGATGGACGAGAGCTTGTCAAGCTACATAAACCGATGGAGGACGCTCGCGAGCACATGCAGGGACCTCGATAAGCGAGTGGCCAAGGTGGCCCTGATGGATAACATGCTCGCCACGTCGTTCGTAGAGAAGCTGGTGAGGAAGGAGCATCTCGACTACGACGAGATAATGGACCTGATCGTACAGAAGGCGTTGGTAGAGACGCGAGTGTACGGGTCCACCTCCGAGTCGAGCACCAACAGACCGGAGGGGAACGCTCAGCCGCGACAACCCTCGGACGACGAGAGAGAGCCAACCGGGGGATACAAGAGGAGCCGAGACACGCAAGAACATAATCACCAGAGGCCATCCTCCCGCAACTATCACAGCAGCCGCCACAACCAGGCGAGGGGACCAACACAACAAGGGGCCCGTCTACCACCAGCACCACAGTACCGATCAGCCGGGCGTGAGGTCTATGCGGTCGATCAACAGTCAAACGAGCAACTACTCCGCAGGCACCGGCACCAGATCCTGCCGCCTAACAACCTGTCGAAGAGAATCCCCCCCGGGCGGATCCCGGACATCTGGTGCGAGTACCATAACGCTGCTACCCACCACACCAACGACTGCATCATGCTGAAGAAGGTCCTCAGGGACATGCGAGCAGAAGGTCATATCGCCACTCCTGATGCAGAGGAGCGACCACGCGGAACGAATATTCAGACCCGGGGGACTATCAGCACGATATCCGGGGGAAAGCGCAAGGAGGGGACCTCGTCGCCCGATCGCTCAAGCAGGGAAGTGCTGACGATCGGGGGACGGACGCATAAGGCAGGAAAGAGGGAAGCGCCCACCATTAGCTTCACGGCAGAGGACGAAGAAGGAAGCCCGAAGGACAGCACCCTACCATTCGTGATCGACGCGATCATCGACCGATTCCTCGTGAAAAGGGTGCTGGTGGACAATGGAGCGTCTGTGAACGTGATCTACCTAGATGCGTACACGGCGCTTGGCAGGCCCGCACACAAGATGACACAAGACCATGACTGCGTTGCCAGCTTCACGGGCGAGACGTCGTACCCAATTGGGAGCGATAATATCCGAGTTGGAATTGGCGCACCCGACTCCCCGCACAGCGAGGTCCGGACAGACTTCATTGTCATGGACACCCCCTCCCCATACAACGCCATACTCGGGAGGCCGGGGATCAATAAATTGAAGCTAATCATTGCGGGGCACATGCTCTTGGGACGATTCCCAACCGAGCATGGGGTTGGGTACGTTCGGGGATACAACTATGAGGAAGCTGCGAAGCCCCGAAACAGGCAGGAAATCCTCGCCATGGAGCCTGCACCAGGGACGGAAGTACCAGATGACCCGCGCGACGGGCTGATGGCAGTATCGCCCGTTCTCGAGCGCGAAGAGCTGAGGACGATTCAGCTATCCTCCGAACACCCGGAGAGGACGGTCCAAATTGGAGCATCGTTGGCTCCCGCGATAGCCGAGCGGCTGATCGCGCTGCTAAAGGAGAAGCAGGAGGTGTTCGCATGGTCGTACAAGGACATGCCCGGGATCAACACAAGCATCATATCCCACAAGCTGAGCGTCAGCGCCGGCGCCCGGGCGGTAAAGCAGAAACGACGGGCGTATAAGGCGGAACACTACATGGCGATGCACGAGGAGGTGGACCGATTGCTGGGCATCGGGTTCATCCGCAAGGTGGACTATCCGAAGTGGATCTCCAATGCCGTAATGGTGCTGAAGAGCAACAAAAAATGGAGGATGTGCATCGATTACAACGATCTCAACAAGGCGTGCCCCAAGGACAGCTTCCCTCTACCGAGGATCGACCAGCTGGTGGACGCGACAGCGGGACACAAGCTCCTATCTATGATGGACGCATACTCAGGCTACAACCAAATCTTCATAGACTACGAGGACCAGGAGGCGACGACGTTTGTCACGGACAAGGGCCTATATTGCTACGTCGTTATGCCATTCGGGTTGAAGAACGCTGGCTCCACGTACCAGAGGCTCATGAACGCGATGTTTCATGGCCTGATTGGCAACATTGTGGATGTGTACGTGGACGATATACTGCTGAAAAGCGTTCAAGCGGTCGACCACGTCCAGAACTTGGGGACTGTGCTCGATGTCCTCATCGGGAACGACATGAGGTTGAACCCGGCTAAGTGAACGTTCGGAGTCACCAACAGCAAGTTCCTTGGGTATATCGTCAGCCAGCGGGGAATTGAAGCCGCGCCCGCCAAGGTAAAAGCGATCATCGACATGAAACCACTAGTCAAGAAGGCAGACCTGCAGAGCCTCACGGGCAAGCTTGCATCACTGAACCGGTTCATATCTCGCTACTCAGACAGATGTGCCCCATTCTTCAAGGCTCTCCGAACGACGAACAAGCGGGAGGTCGCATGGACGCCCAAGTGCGAGGCATCTTTCCTTCAGATCAAGGAGTACTTGGCGTCCATCCCACTCCTCTCCAGACCCGACCGAGGGGAAATATTGTACATCTACCTGGCCGCCTCACTCACAGCCGACAATTCTGCCCTCGTCCGCAGGGAGGACTGCACGGAACTGCTCGTTTTCTTCTCACGAAAGGGCATGACGGGCGCTGAGACCCGATATCCGACGATCGAGAAGATGGCGCTCGTGCTCATCACCGTCGCCCGACGGTTGAGGCCATACTTCCAAGCGCACAGCATCCACATCCTTACGAACGTGCCCCTGCGCCAGATCCTGCAATCGCCCGATCACAGCGGCCGCATGGCGAAGTGGGCGGTCGAGCTCAGCGAATTCGACCTTCAGTACAAACCCCGAACAGCAATCAAGGGACAGGCAGTGGCGGACTTCATCGCCGAGTACACGGAAGCAGAGGCGACCCCGGTCGGCGCATCCGACGGCCCGACGGTGGAGGCGTCCGACAAACCGGAGGTCAAGGAAGGACCATTGTCGGAGTGGAAACTCTACGTCGACGGTTCATGCACGAAGAAGGTGAGCGGCGCCAGGATCATCCTAACCAGGCCAGGAGGGGTAAACGGGGAGTACGCCCTCAAATTCGAATTCAAAACAACCAACAACGAGGCCGAGTACGAGGCGCTCATCGCAGGCCTACAGCTGGCCAAAAACTCAGAGGCGCCCGACCTCAATGTATTCAGCGACTCACAGTTGGTGGTGAGCCAGGTCGGAGGAGAATTCCAAGCGAAGGGGGAGTCCATGATCGCCTATCTGAAATACGTGAAGACACTGATCAGTGGGTTCAAGTACGTCAACATCAGCCACATCCACCGAGGACTCAACGCGAAGGCAGATAGGCTGGCCCGATTGGCCACGGCCCCCGTGCACACGGGACCAGGCCAGCGGATCGTCAAAGTGTTGCGACGACTGAGCATCTCGGGAGCAGAACAGGTCCTAGCAATTGAACCACATGAGCACAGCTACATAGACGTGCTCATCGCTTACAAAAAAAGGGGAGAGCTACCAGAAGACAAGCGAGAGGCCAGAACCATCGTCGCACGGGCGGCCAATTTCAGCGTGCGGGATGGAGCACTGTATCGACAAGGGAGGACTTGGGCGAGCCTCAAGTGCGTCACTCCAACAAAGGGCAACTCGATCCTGAAGGAAATCCACTCAGGCATGTGTAGCCATCATGCGGGTGCCAGATCGATCGCACACAAGGCCATTCGGTGTGGATTCTGGTGGCCCACCATCCACGCGGACACTACGGCGCTCACGAGCAAGTGCCACCAGTGCCAACTGCACGCACATCACCACCACACGCCCGCCGTCCCACTATCTATCCTCCTGTTGCCCGTACAGTTCACACAGTGGGGACTGGACCTGATCGGCGAGCTCCCTAAGTCGAAGGGGCAGTACAGGTACCTGATCGTCATCATCGACTACCACACGAAGTTCATCGAGGCCCAGCCCATGGCAAAGATCACGACAGAAAAGGTCGAGCGTTTCCTCTTCTTTCGCTACGGGACGCCGGTCAGCATCATAACGGATAACGGGCCACAGTTCAACAACCCTCGGCTCATGGCCTTCTGTAAACGGCAAGGAACGGACCTCATCTTCGCATCACCAGCGCACCCCCAGACGAACGGACAGGTGGAGGCAGCAAACAAGATAATCAAAGCAGGCATCAAGAAGAAAATTGAAGATATTGAACCAGGGGATGCAGGATATGGGCGCTGGCCCGAGGTCATCCCAGAGATCCTATGGTCCATCCAAACGACCGCCAATGCAGCCACGGGCGAGACCCCGTTCAGCCTGACGTTCGGAACGGAAGCTGTGCTACCCTTGGAGATTACCCATCAGAGCCCACGGATCGAGGGGTACGATCCACTCACGAATAGCGAGGGGCTACGACTCAACAACGACTTGCTGGAAGAACGAAGAGACACGGCGCATCTCCATAACGCTGCGAACAAACAGAGGATCGCCCGATTATATAACCAGCGTATTCGGGCTCGACCAATCCAACAAGGGGACTGGGTGATGAAGGCAATTCAGCAGAAAGTTAAGGCACTCCGCCTGTCATAGGAAGGCCCGTACGTCGTTGACGAGGTGATAAGCGCCAGCACCTTCTACCTTAGAGACATGCAGGGTCAACGACTACGACACCCATGTAACATCCAACACTTGAGGAAGTACTTTCATTAAATTTTGTTGTGTTGTACTTAATCCATTTTTAAGTTCATTTTATTGTTGTGTTCGTTTGTCCTTAGCCACCCGCCCGATACTCGGGGGACTGGGGAGGAATTGTTCGCGCTGATGTAACTTATAGAAAGAAAAAGCAAGGAGCGCATGCACGCGCGAGTCATTCAAAATATGCAAAAAAAAAAACAAACACAAGATAAAGCACACGTACGGAAGGGAAAGAAACTTCATTTATACAGAGCACAGAGGCCCGATTACAAAAATCCTACTATATTACAAAAAGAAGAAAAAAAATCCTACACCTACACCCCGCGTTAACCTCGAGCTCCTCCACCTCCTTCGATGACGCCCGCTCCGCCCGCTTCGATGGCTCCAACTGCACCAGCACCGGCCCCAGCTTCGCCTCACCAACCGCCCCGGAAGGCCCCACCTCTCCATAAGTGGCCAAAGCCCGAGCGCCCGTCAGCCTCTCTGTCTCAGACCGCACGAACGCCCGGTATTCCTCCAGCCTGATAAAGGGAGTCACCGCTTCACGGAAGGCGGTCACCTGCTCCTCCACCTCAGCCCTCACTAGTTCGCAGAGCTCGTCAGATTCCTTGAACGTCGCTACGGCATCTGTGCGAGCAACGCGATCCACCTCCTTCATCCGGGACTCCGCCAATGCCTCCCGGGTGGCTGCTTCAGCACGAACACGCTCCAGCTCGGAACGCATCCGCTCCACCTCTGCCACCGCACTGTCACGCTCAGCGCTCACCAGAGCCTCGCGAGCAGCAGCTTCAGCAGCCCGAGCAATCGCCTCCTCCGCACGGGCGGTGTAGCGGTGGACCAGGTCGTTGGCCTTGTCCAGGCTGGCCACGAGCCTCTCCGTCACCTTCTGGTGCTTCAGAGCATCGGTCCTAAGGCGTGCAAGTTCCAGGCTCTCCCGGGAGCACACACGGAAGAGCTGGTACTGCAGCCGGGCGCATGCAATGAACGCACTGTCTAGCCCGTCGGGGGCGGCATTATCCAGCGGCTGGAGCAGGGGCCCCAACGACGCAGCGCCATCCACCAACGCACGACGCAGAGCGTCAACAATATCACCATTCGACCCATCTACCTCCGGAGGAGAGGAGTCTTCAGTCCGAGGGCGCTTCTGCGGGCGCTCATCTTCACCGGCCGGGGCACCAGGAGAGAGATGTGCACCACTATGAGAGGACCGGCGCGACCCCGAGCATTGGGAGGCCTCGCGAAGGTCTTGCTGTTCGACCCGCCGCTGGTCGCGCTCCACCTGCCTCTGCTTCTTTTTGCGGTGGAGGCAGTCCCGCTCAGCCCGACTTAGGCCCCGATTGGCTGGTGGAGGAGGAGGATGAGGAGGGGGGATAGATGTTCCGTGCCCGACGTTAGCAGCAGCGGAAACAGACGGACCAGCACCCGACGACCGCTGGCGGATGGGGGAGGTGTGCGTGTTGACTGCCGGCGCATGCATGGTGGGCTGAACTTCACCACCGACAAGCATCCCACCCGAGCCGTCCCCCACGACACGGCGTACAGTATCTGCACCCTCCAGCAGCATGTTCACCCGGCGCACGTGCTCCGCATCCCGATCGCTCGCCTTGGACTTAGACATTTTCACTGTAAAACAGAAGGAACGATCAGGTTAGTAACAGTCGATCAAACTACAACACACGTACATTACAGATATCACCACCCGACAAACCAGGTATTCGAGCCAGGCGGTTCTTCTCGATCAGGTCCCAATGACACGCCGCCCAAAAGTGCCTCGCCTCGGGCCTGGGGTCGAAGACAAACTTCAAGCGGGCAATCCTGCCTTCCTCCTCGGGCGTCAGGGGATACTCATTCGTGTCCAACCAGTGGAAGCGCTGGGGGACTCAGTGGACACGATGGGCGTTGGCTGCGATCTCAGGGGCGTGCGCGCCAAACTCCAAGTCACCTCCGACCAGGCAGTTGATCGTGCGCCAGCTGGTGGAGGAACTGGGAGGATCGATGAGCCACCACTTCACGCGTGGTTCCACGGTGAAGGTGCCCGAGTCTCGCCGGCGGGAGGAGTACTTCAGACGGAAGAAGTGGAGGAATTCCGCCCGTGTGGGGTGGTCCAACCCGCTCGAATGGAAGATGTTAAAGAACGCCACCAATGTTCGGGTCAGCGGCCCACACTGACCAAGGGAGATCCTGAGAAGCGCCAGGATATATTGGAAGAACGGGTGAAGGGGCAGCTTTATCCCCGCCTTCAGGAGGAATTCGCTGACACACACGTGGCCAGCGGGCGGTCGGGTGAACGTCTCCCCCCTCCCTGGTATCTTCAGCTTGACAGACGACGGAATGTGAAAATTCCGTGCCCACCGCGCCATCTCCTTAACGCTTGGCGCCCGCTCAGGCTCTTGCACTGGCACTCCGTCGGGGAGCACCCAGTGAACACGCCCGCCCTCTGGAAATTGGGTCACGAACTGATTTGGTCGAACGGGCTCATCACCCCATGGCCCGGACGATGAGGCCCCGCCCGATGACCCGGACGATTCCCCTAACCCTGCGGCAGTGAGCGCTTGATGAGGGTCCATTGGCTGCACCACAGGAGAAGCGTTAGGGATGAACCGCAGAGGCGTTACACTCATCACGGACTCACACGAGGATATGCTCGACCCGCTCGTGTACGAACCACAACTAACCCACCCCTCCCCCGGTACATATATGCGCTCACGCGATTGCCCGCTCGATATCTCTATTGGCTCCATCTCCTAGACGCACGCACGCGAAGCCCACACTTAGCAAAAAAAAGAAGAAGCAAACTACCAGAAACACCAAAAACCCAGAAATCCTACCCCAAACAAGATCAAACCTGGCACACCTTAAGAACACGCCTTGTTCTTGAGATGCAAACCCAGAAAAAGCCAAAAAAAAAACCCCAGAAACGGTGGAGGAGAAAAACAAACAGAAACCAGAAAAACCAAAAACAAGGGAAAAAGCAAAACGGAAAACAGCAAAACAGGTTGAGAGCCTCACCAAATCGTGATTGTAGGTTGAAGTGAACGTTGACAAAGGATTCCGGTACAGAGAGCAAAGATCAGAGAGCAAGAACACCAAGAATAGTGTGCAGGGTAATTTTTGCAGCGTTTCGGTAAGTTGTAAAAGTGGTGAGGAAGACGACACCAGATCCCCTATTTATACTAATCGCACGGTACACGCAAATGAACGCCAGCCGTCCATTTTCGCGTGTGACCGTCAGAATACGACACATGGCCCCGAGGCGGTTCACCTGCCCGCCTAAGTAACCGCGCTCCCCTCGGCTTCCCGCCTTGGTTTCAAACCCTAGCACGGTCTCCCACGACTCGACACGTGTCATCCATGCAACACCCCACGCGCCCACGCGCCTGACTCATGACCTCCGAGCAGTTATTACGTCATCAGCATTTAATGTTCAGGGCACACCTGCATTAATTACGACGGCTAGCATTTATTACACAACGGTTCCCAAGAAGAAGTCAAAAGGAATGTCACCTCAAGTGCCTCACCGAACAGGGCATCACCACACCCAAGGCAAGACGACACACGCCACAACTCCTGCCATTCGGACTGGCGCGCGCACCACCCGCACGACCATGTGCCGGAAGACGATGCGCGCCCGGGCATGGGGCACCTCCTCTCCGCGCACATACCGGTAAGCGATCAGTTAGCCGGATTAGGCGGCACGGGCATGGGGTCCGTCCTCTCCGTGCGCGCAACGTTAACGATCGACTCGCCGACTTAGGTGGCAAGGGCTTGGGGTCCGTCCCCTCCTTGGGCACACTAAGACCGATGAGCGTTCCGGGTGTGGGGTCTGTCATCTCCGTGCGCGAAAGCAAGCCGGATTAGGCGGCAGAGGCATGAGGCCAACTCCTCTCTGTGCGCGCTAAACCGATTGGCGGCACGGGCGTGGGGTTCTTCCCCTCCGTGCGCATAACGTTAACGATCGACTCGCCGACTTAGGTGGCAAGGGTGTGCGGTCCGTCCCCCCCGTTGTGTACACTAAGACCGATGAGCGGCACGGGCATGCGTTCGTCCCTCCGTGCGCGCTGCAACACATGTACGTAACGGTCCTGATCCCACCGTTGACGCTACGATAGGTCGGCGCCGATGAGTTGACAACTACCTCTCGGGCACCTATGCACCACCGGTCCGGGGCTTAACGACTCCTGGGGGGTCGGGGTCAGCTCGGATCCATTTATGCATCAAGAACCGCCGTTCCGAGGCTTAACGGCTCCGAATCGGGGGGTCGGGGTCAGCTCGGTTCCACCCATAACATTTCAAGAACCGTCGATCCGAGGCTTAACGGCTCCCTACGGGGTGGTCGGGGTCCAACTCGGATCCATCATGCTCGCGACCGTACATACACTTGCATACTTTCATACATTCATGCATTCGCATACTTATATATCTGTATTACACCTATTTTATGTTCACCAGGAAAAACTCCACGGGCGCGCGGCTCCAAATAACAAGATTCGTTTGGAGGCCGGGCCCAGAATACAGGACCGCATGAACAGGTACACAATCGGACGCACAGGTACCCACTCCGTCATGCGAGCCCTTCCTTGACCGGAGAGTTGGGGGACTTGGGGGTTACAGGACCACGCACCACTGCTCAATCGGATAAGTATCCTGTTTAATCGCACGAACCCTTTTTCAACTCCCCAGTCAAGAAAGTTCTCTTTGACTTGGGGACTTGGGGGACTTGTTAGTATAGCACCATTAGTTGTCCGATTAAATATACTTATCCACTTAAGCAGGCAATCAACACCTACCTAACCACTCGAAAGACCACTAGGAAGGCTACAACTTCACTCACAAGACCGACCTCATCCGAGCACGCACGCGTCCGTGGGGTGCACATCCGAATGTGCGGATCACATGACAGCAAGTGCAGACCAGTCCCACATCGAGGAGCGCAAGCAAGCAACAAACTTAACCACCTATATATGTAAGGTATTTATTACAGGTAACGACATTCAATCCAACGTATTCAATTCACAAAACACTCCAACCTACTTCTACGCACGTTCGACTGTTATATCAAATACATCTTCTAACTTAGGCATCAGAGTGTTGAAGGCAGGCCACCCATGTCTCGACCCCTGACTGTCTGTTTGTCGTTGTATTATTCTAACAACCACACCCGAACGCGTGCACCCGAACACCCGAAGAGAGAAGAAGCGCCCGATCATCCGAACAGCCCCAGCGTTCGGACGAAGAGGAAGTAGAGCTCGTACTTGCTTCTACTAGATTACGTCCCGCGTAATCCGGTAGAAACACTACTCACTACATGGACTAAGCTTTCCTATGAGGTTGTCATTCATCTTTTACATCCCACATAAACAGTATAGTCGCCATGTATAAGCATTCAGAAATAACAACACAGAAATCGGATCCCCCAACGACGTGGCCTTTGTAATTGTGTTCGATCAACTTCAACCATTCTCACTGGACTGCCGATCCATTCTGCGGGTAATCTGTTAAAATGAAAAGGGTTTTAATTTTTCAAGTACCAAAAATACCATTATAAACAGCTAGTACCTTGTAGTAGGGGCAAGCAAGACTTACATTGGGAAAGTAAAAGACCGCGAGCTAGTTGTGCTACCGTTTGATCCGAGAGAGAAGCTACCAAAATTTGGAATGGCTCCAGAGTACATTGCTGAAGGGTCTGAAACCGAGGGATTTGAATCTCCGCGTAGATGTTGTTGAGTTTGGCTTGTTTCTGTTAGGATGTCTGACATCTCATCAACGGATGAATTCCGAGGATGACACTCTAAACTTAGACGAAGTAACTTTCTTCTTGCATTCTCGCGACGATACCGCTGTAGATGACTGGATCCTGTTACGGTATTTGACATCCAAACTTCGGATGAATCACTTTGTGGAAGTATCTCCTCACATCTTACATTTGTGCTGCAATGTTGTTGTGATTGAGTTGATCCTGTTAGGCTATCTGACATCTCATCTTCGGATGAATTATGAGAATGACAATGTGCACGGAGAGGAAATACATCCCCTCTTCTTGCATTCTCTAAGGCAACTTTGAGAGAGGTATCGCTTGCATGGCTATAATCATTAATTTCCTCGGTTGAGAGGTCTGTTCTGGCTGTATCCTGTAGAAATTGGACACAAATTAGAAAAATTTAACCAAATAAGCTACACAGGTTTGTCCAACATAGTATTTAGTCTGCAGACTCATTCAATTTAACTGAAATTAGGCAGTTGAGGTTGAGACGCAATTGTAACTGGAGTAACAAAATCAACAGAACGACACAAAATGAGTGATGCAAACCAAGATTATAGATTCATAGCGATAATCTATCTCTGAATTCTTCCAGGAAGCGCATTATACTCAACTTCATACAATCTCATATCGGCAAGCAATTGTTTTTAACCTACATTCAACATCCTAAATTCTAAACATTGATGATTACATATAAAAGTAAGCACCTCAAAATGGTCATGAGGAAGGCAGGAGTTAGTATCTACCTGTTTTACTAGAAGCAGTGTTTCGGATATGGTTTTCTTGGTTGAGTGATCACTTGAACTATCATCTTCAACTGTCAGGTTCTCCAAACCACTTTGCTTGCGTACATCCTTGCTTAGATGCTCAGATATGTATTTTGACTCAGTTGAATTCGATGACACTGATGAGTCCCGTGTTTCTACAAACGATTCACTGTTGGTTTCGGGATCAGAGCTAAGTATGCAAGAAATATGACTATGATCCAAGTCCAAATTTTCTTCCAAACACTCATCCTGAGATGGCACTTCCCTAATGTCCTTAACAAACTGGTAACCACTATCTTGAAGGAAAGCAACAAACTCTGGTAAGTCATAGTCCATAGCTGCTTTCCAGTGCTCATCTGGCTGTGGATTATGAATTGCCTCGCCGTCTATAGGATCGGAAATGAAAACACTCTTGTCTTCCAAACTGGCATTCTTTTCTATCTCTAGTCCTTTCATAGTTTCAGAGGCGGTTTTGAATTTGAAGGACTTGTAAACAGGCTTGAAGACCAAAGTGGGATGGCCATCCATGGAATTCCTATTTCAAAAGTAATCGAAGCGAAATAAAGCACTACAAGAAAAATGCACTTAGACCACGGAACCTTAAAGGTTCCGTCGTCTAAGTAACACTTAGACCACGGAAACTTCTCCGTCGTCTAAGTGAAATTTCAAAAATTTAAAAATTTCACTTAGATCGCGGAGAAAGTTTCCGCGGTCTAAGTTTTCACTTAGACGACGGAAATGCACATTTCCGTCGTCTAAGTACTTTAACCCTAAACCCTAAGGCCCTTTCCCCTAAACCATGTTTTCACTTAGACGACGGAAATGTGCATTTCCGTCGTCCAAGTAAGAACTTAGACGACGGAAAATGTGCATTTTCGTCGTCTAAGTGAAAATTTCGTAATTTCACCTAAGACAGCGACCATCTAGACCATGTCCCAATGCATATTCTTTTCGTCGAGACCATAGAGTAAACAATGCTTGGAGTGTGAGCGTCGACGGTTTTAAAATAGGACTTACGGATTTTCGTGTATCCAGGTTTCCGGTTTGTAAAAATTTTGGATTTGCGGTTAACTGTGCTGAAGAAACCCTGAACGAACTCAGTATTTAGTGGAAATTATTCTACTTATATATTGTGTTATGGTGAGTATATCCAACGGTCGTTTTTTCCAAATTCAATTTCGTTAATATCGATGTGCAATGAGCCTATACGTACCGACACTTAAGTTATACATATTAGTAGATACTTAACAAGTTTGAATACGTAAATTAATTCATCGTCTTAAATCCCACTTTTTATATATACGATTCTTTAATCGATATTTTACGACAATTCCATTCAAATTACAGGTCCAAAAATTCATTACAAATTATTTTTAAAAAATAATTTTACAGAATTTTCACCTAGACCACGGAGATGACCATCTCCGTCGTCTAAGTGAATTTTTCTAATTTTTAATTTTAAAAAATAATTTTTTGATTTTTTTTAAAAAAATTAAAAATTTAAAAAATTATCTTAGACGACGGAGATGGTTATCTCCGTGGTCTAAGTGAATTTTTTAAATTTTTAATTTTTTTTTTTAAAAATCAAAAAAATTTTAAAAAAATTTTAAAAAAATTTAAAAATTCATTTAGACCACGGAGATGATCACCTCCGTGGTCTAAGTGAATTTTTTAATTTTTAATTTTATTTTTTAAATAAAAAAATAATTTAAATTAAAAAAATTCACTTAGACGACGGAAATACTCATCTCCGTCGTCTAAGTGAAATTTTAAATTTTTAATTTCTGGCGGTGTTTTTCCCACTAAAAATTTGGCAAAAATTTAAATCCATTTAGACGACGGAAATTTGTCATCTCCGTCGTCTAAGTCAAAATAATTGGCGGTATTCTTTTCCCGCTAAAATTTTGGCAAAAATTTAAATCACTTGGACGACGGAAATAGTGATTTTCCGTCGTCTAAGTGAAAAATTGGCGGTATTGTTTGAAAATTTAAAGCACTTAGACGACGGAAATACTGATTTTCCGTCGTCTAAGTGTTTTAAAACTCTATAAATTCATCATTTTCTCAATCTCTCTTCATTTTTTCCTCTCCCTCAATCCACTCTCCCTCTCCCTCTCCCTCTCTCCCTCTCCATCTCCCCCCCTCAATCAAACCACCCACCATATATCATCACCATCACCATCCACTATCATCATCACCACCACCACCGTTTCCGCCACCGCCGACATCACCACCGTTGCCGCCATCACCGGCATCACCACCGTCGCTGCCACCACCACACACCACCACCACCTACAACGTTGCCTCTACCACCACCACACACCACTAGCTACCGCCTACATTGTCACCTCCACCACCGGCCTCCACATTCCGGCCAACACCACCGGCGCCGCCACCACCACCGCCGCCTATAATTAGTTTAGTTTTAGCTTAATTTTGTTTATTTAGGCTATATTAATGTACTTTATTATATTATGAATTTTGTATTCATTGCATTTATATCCATAATAATTTAAATTATTTATTCATTATGAATTTTGTACGTATTATATATTATTAATAATTAATATTCAATAAATTTTGCAATATTATGAATATTGATTTACAAAAAATTAAATAAAAAATTCATTAAATGCTAATTATTAAATTATTAATTAGCATTTCATGAATTTTTCATTTAATTTTTTTTTTTGCAAAATCACCACTTAGACGACGGAGATTGTCATCTCCGTCGTCCAAGTGTATTTTTAAATTTTAATTTTTTTAAAAAAAACATAAAATTATTTTTTTTTGGAAAAATGTAAGTGTTCACTTAGACGACGGAGATTGTCATCTCCGTCGTCTAAGTGAATTTTTTAATTTTAATTTTTTTTTTAAAAAATAAAATTTTTTTTGTGATAAAAAATTTAAAAAATCACTTAGACGACGGAGATTGTCATCTCCGTCGTCTAAGTGAACACTTAGACCCCGGAGAATGTCCGCGGTCTAAGTCTCACTTAGACGACGGAATTATCCATCTCCGTCGTCCAAGTGCTTGGACGACAGCACTTGGAGCACGGAACTTGGACGACGGATATTCCGTCGTCTAAGTACTTAGACGACGGAAAATTGCACCTAGACGACGGAAATCGTCCGTGGTCTAGGTGCATTTTTCTTGTAGTGAAGAGAGTTAAAATACATGTTTAGCTACAGAATGAAAAACAAGGAGATGTAGGATAGTTCCTATTCAACAATAGATTTCAGTGTCATCCGGAGAGATGACACCATTAACACATAAAAGAAAAGAATAGAAAATGATAACTGAATATCCAGAGCATGATCCTCACCATGTTTCAGAGGTATCACAATCTTCCACAACCATCGTTTGGGATTGGAATATTTGAATCTTAAGGTTGAGAGCAAGTTTGAAGTTATGTTTTCTTACCCAATTTTCCTCTCTTTTTGTTCTTTGAATTCTTTGAATTTGCTTGATCATTGCACCCTTTAGATATGTTTAGTTGAAATTACATCCTCTAATCCAGGCAATCTAGCCCTGTTATGAAATCCCACCATTACTTTTCTAACCAGCAGCAAGAACAATTTAGGAAGTGAACATTTATTCAGTTTGAAAAGAATATTAAAAATGGTGATTTCTAATCTAACATTCTGACCAGAGTCAAATGGAGCCCAATCTCAAATTTGAAAATCAATCAAACTTTCTCAGTCAATCTCTACTTAAGTAGGAAACAAAATTTCAGTCAATTTCTATCTACCTAGGTAGGAAACAAAAACAAACTTACAAACCTCATGGTCCTCGTACAATTTTTTTGAAGTAACCTCATACATGTTCTTGTTCTACCAAAAATTCCAAACCAAAATATTGGATACACTAAAATCAAATCTCAGTCTTTCTACAGTTTGACATCAATCTTCATTTTCCTGCATATAGTTGAAGCTACATAATGCAGACAAGATTTAAAAAGTAAAAACTTTGAACATGGTTAAGCATCAAGTACCTGGAAGCTGAGTACCCTCATGGAGGAGGTTCTTCTCCTTCAATTGGAAAATGAGTCAGGACCTCATCGAGTTTTTGAAAGACTAGTCCTTGCCAAATTGACCATCCAGACAATCATGAACCTCAGCCTCAGCTGATCTGCATCAACAAAAGTACAAAACTTTAAGGAATTATGAAGCTCTTTCCCTCATGTTAAACCCCAATTTCATCCAAAGATTTACATCAAACTCACCACATAAACTGCTACAAGACCCAGTTGTAGATTTATGCAATTGTATTATTACCCAGAACTTGTTTTTGGAATAGGAGTGTTCTACAGATTCAAGGCATGATTCTGTTTCCAACACCAGATGAAAGGCACCTAAGAACATCTGAACTATCTAACACAAAGCAAATGCAAAAAGCATGGAACTTTATTTTTTGGTAACAAAGAATACTGTGTGGATTTAATTGTGTGACAAACCCAATCAAAGATATAGCCCCACATAAATTAAGCATGACTAGGTAGCACATGGTCAATTGTGAGCTCGGAAACTAGATGGGATGTGTGTATTAAATACAGTTGGGCTTATAATCATGGTTTTAGGTGATATTATTGTAGCCTTATAGGTAAGCAATCACATCAGATTAAAAACCATCACTCTATACTCAGATTTCAACCATCTTATCAAAACATTAGTCGATCGAGTTACCTCTCCATCGAGTCGAGTAGAACAGAAAGCAAATTCTTGGGTATCACCTGCATTACATGTCCAAAGCATGAAAATGAAGGAGGAGAAGTAGAGGAGGAGGGTTGAAAATGCTAGAATGTGAGTGACAGGAAGCATATAAATTATAAAGCATTTAGCAACTGTTGTTCATGAAGCCTTGATGGTTGATGACATTAAAAAGGACAGTTCAAAGAATTAAAGACTCAAGAAGCAGGTACTAGTTCTGGGTGTTCTACGGTACTCCGAAATATCAAAATTCCTCAGTTTTGGAGCGTTGGATCACTTCATTTTTCAAAAAATAGGGACCGCAAAAATTATCCAACGCTCCAAAACTGAGAAATTTTTTGTACTTCAAAGCACAATAAAATTTTTGTATAGGTTCGACCCATTATGCTTTAGTAACTGAACTGTCACTTCACCAAATGCCAACACAAATCTTCTACCATATACATGTCTCCCCTTGCCAACTCCTTTGTTAAAAACAGAAACAAAAGCAAACATTTTCCAGCGCAACACACCTTTGGGCTTGGGCCTACATATTTGTGATTGAACCAGGCCGATCAGCCCCTTCTTTACACCGATGGCCCAAACGAGAAAAGGTAACTTTGTCTTGGTTGAAAGACGACGGTAAGTTGGTAACTGTCCCGTAACAAACTAACATTAATTCGTTTTGTTTGAAAATTATATCCCCGAAATGAAACGCATTTTGAAGAAAACAAAGAAGAAAAAAAGTCACACACACCATCTTGACCTTCTTCGATTGATTCTCTTCATCTATTTTCTCCAGAAAAAGAAAATCTTTAGACGATTTTTACAAAACTTTCGATGCAGCACTTCTTGGATTCACAGGATAGCCTCGCTAATTTAGGTGACCCGAAATGGGGATCCAACTCGTCCCCGACTCAGTCTCAGTCTCACTCCTCCGCCGCTACCGCCGCCAACAACGTCGACCGCGTCCTCTTCCAAGACCTAGTTGAGATCGTCCCTCTCGTCCAATCCCTCATCGTAATTCAATCTCTTCAAGTTTTCGAAGTTTCAAATTTCGATTTTAATTTTTATATACTTCTCTGTGATTTTAGAGCGAAAACTCTTTCAGGATCGGAAAGCGAGCAGTTCGTTCACGCGCCGTGCTTCGGTGACCTACACCAAAACGCCTTCCAGAGATTCATTAGCTAAAAAAGTACGACTCTTTATTATTAATATTTTTTTTTTGAAATTTTGATTTTGAACTTCAATTGTTTGATGAAATTTGTTCATTTTTGCTTGTTAGCTAATTTGGAATAGTGACGTTGAATGTGATGATCTGATGGTTATGTTGTAACCGTAGGAAATTTAAATGTAGTACTGAGTTGATCAGTTTTCAGGAACAATTGATTGAATTTGTACTGGTCAACACTCAACACTACTGTGGTTGTGGATATACTAATAGGTTTGAGAGATTTGATACATTTGAATAGGTGCCGAATAGGAATGCAGCGCAATTGATTCCTGCACGGAAGAAGAAGGAGAGTAATGCAGACGCAGACAGCGTTTTGAGTTTTGGCTCGAGGGGGGAGAAGGAGCAGGAAGAGTTGGATGCGTTACGGGCGCAGTTGGAGGAATTGCAGGGGAAAATGTCGGAGAAAGATGAACTCTTGAAGTCAGCGGAGATTGCAAAGAGCCAAGTGAGTGAAGTTCATGCAAGCCTTGATGAAATGAAGCAAGAAGCTGCACAGAAGGATTCTGTAATCAGGGCTTCTCAGCAACAACTGTCTGATATAAAGGTATCTTTGCAATTTTGAAATGGAAGCAGATAACTTTGAGGTTCTCAATAAGATGTGCACACTATTCTTTTCGTGAATAAAACTGTTTTGATGTGTGTCCTATTTCACAGATTACGCTTGCAGACAAGCAAGCTGCTTTAGAGAAGTTACAGTGGGAAGCTATGACATCGAACAAGAGTGTAGAGAAGCTCCAAGGAGAGCTACACTCTTTGCAGGGAGAGATCAAATCATTTATGATCCTATTTGAAAGTTTGGTGAAAACTGATTCGTCTGCATGTGCCAAAGATTATGATATCTTACCATCTATTGGGGATCCGCTTCTATCTATTGTAAGCTTCTGATTATTGAGGTTACAGTTTCACTATTTGTGCATTATAAACGATTTGTTGGGAAGTGTTTGTTTCTGCACGTGTGTTTGTTGGCTGTTGAATTCCTTACAATCTTGCGTTTTTAAACAGGATGATTGGGACGAGACACAGATGCATAAAATAGAAGCTGCTAGGAAAGCATACGAAGCTGCTGTTGTGGCTGCAAAAGAAAAGCGAGATGAAGAATCTATTGCTGCTGCAGCCAGTGCGAGGTTACAGCTGCAGTCATTGATTTTGAAAACATGAGTTCTGATGGGGAATTGAAGCTCCTATTGAACTATGTTAGCTCCATTTGGGTTGTTGCGATCTTCAAGTTCTGGCTTTACGCTGGGGGAATGTAGACTAAGTTATCTTGAGCTGAGAAATAGAATGAGTTGTTGTTGATTATAGTATCAGATCTCTACACAGATTTGTATCTCATTATTACTTGTGTTGGCTTGCACGTGGTGTTGTATTCTAATACCCTTTTTTTATATCATGCTTTTGTCCAAATGTCCGTAGTTGATACCGAATCTTATATCAGCTTGAAGAATCTGTGTACTTGCTGTGTTCTATGAAATTAATTTGAGATAAATGCTTACTGCACTCCTGGCTCAATTATTTGAAACAGGCAACACAACTTTAATTCCCCGTTGTGGGCGAATATCGAGGAATCGATGTACTTGCTGTGTTCTATAAAATTGATAAAAAGTAAATGCTTGCTGCACTACTGGCTCAATAGTAAGAAACATGCCAAACAGTTTAAATCCAAGATGATAATAAGTTATAAACTGCATAATAGACAAAAATGAATTGGAATCATCAATCTCTGTTACTGCTTCGAGTTTTCGAAACAGTTATTTGCTCATATAATGTTCCATATGCAGCAAGTTTCAGAATCTACAACACTGAAACTGAAGGCCTACACACCGAGCCTTGTGCCTTCTCAAGTCTAGTCCTTCTGGCTTTGGCATCTGCACAGGACTTCCCGTCCATTCCACCCTCAACCTGCATTCATGGACCTGATCAATGAGAGAAGTAGACACAGTAGGCCTGGCAACGAGATCCGAAAAACCGTAGAACCGATATGAAAGAACTGGATCTGTGCGGTTCGGTTCCGAATCTTTAAAAAAATAGTGTTGTTTAAAATTCGGTGCCGGATCCTGATATTAAAAAATAGTTAGATTTGAAAGAACCGTTTTGTCAATCACACAACTGAAGTATAATAGCCTAACTATATAAATCTTAAATTAACAAAACCCAAATAAATCTGCCTAACCCAAACACTTACTCTTTTTTCTTATTCAGTTAATTAATCTCGATTTTGTCACAAGTTGTTTAGACCTATGAAACTTATTTTGATGACTGATATGATGTAAATATGATCTCGGTGAATAACGAGTTGATTTGTTGATGACCACATATGATTTAATATGCAAACTCTATGTTTTTATATAGATAGATTATATATGCAGTCATGTCAAATATAAAGTAAGAGAATTTTAAAGTCAAATTTACCAAATATCAATTTTTTTTTTCAAACGGATCCTCTACTAGAACTGCTAGAATTGGAACCGGAACTGAACGGTTCCGGTTTCAAATGGTTTCATTCATGATTATTACAGAACTGAACCGAATGCAAGCAAACAGTTCTAGATCTGGATCTTGAAATTTTCGACTAGATCGAAACCGAATCCAGGCGTAAGACACAAAAACTTTATAATTCCATTTTAATGAAGTAATTTTATGAGAATGTTTATGCGGCTGACATACACAGGGAACGCGAAAGAGGATGCGCTGCACGCCGATTGGTTAGAGTCACTTGATTCAATAGACACCTCATTTTCTGTTGCATCCAAGTATATGTTCTTTTCTTCCTCACCTTCATTCTGTGAAACATAAGAAAGGAAGAAGAGAATGAAGTCTCATGATACTAATTTGGAACATTATCTCTTTTTGGTGCAAACACTAGAAATCTAGAACCTTAACAACATTAAAGTTTCCATATCTAGCTACCTTTTGGTCAAAGATGGTATATTTGCCATCATTGGTAGGGTAAAAACTGAAATCATAGGCTTTTTCAGCCATCCTCTCCTCATTGCTAGTCTTTTCAGCTCTCTTTGTATTTTGCTCATCATTATTCTGTTTTGTATCAATTAGAAAAAGAAATAAAAACAAATGATTAGTACTCACACTCTCTAATTCAATATGTTGGAAGAAAGAAAGAACATTGTTAAACAATATATATATATATATATATATATATGGTCGCAAACCTTCGGATTGATCTGTCTCGAGTTTTTTGATGAGGTGCTGTCCATGGAACTGTGTCCTTCCGCTTGCACATTCTTCACAACGTCGAATGCTCCATCTTCTTTGAAGCAGAATACAATAAAATCCTGATCTTCATCAGCAAAATGCAGGCAGCTTGATTCTGCATCACTACTCTGATTTCGAACTTTCCTTGAAGTAATAGTACTAACACTAGTACTCGTACTCGTAGTTGATGTCTCCTTCACCGTTTTGGGATCATAACTTGGCTGTCTCCGGACTGGTTGCTCCAGTTTGTTGTAGTGTGGAGGCGGCAATACATAGCTACTAACTCTCTCGTTGCGTCGACAATGGCCATGATCATGTATACCGATAGCCATGTTTCTCATTGGCAATTTAGGTGTTGCTGTTGTAACACAGCTTCTATGGTCATCAACTGGTTCCTCATCTGAAAGATCTCAAGTATGCAACATGTATCATCAATATGAAGAGTAAAGAATTGGCAACAATAGTTTCAGAGAGACTGATTAATTACCTAGAGAAATCCTGCAAGCCAAGAAGCATGAAGCACACTCTTTCTTCAGCAGCCTTGTTACTGTCCATGGTGTGCACATATTGATCGAAGAGATCAAGAATGAGAATCGATCGATCGAGAGAGAGAGAGAGAGAGAGAGAGAGAGAGAGAGAGAGAGAGGGAGTGGCACTAATTATTAGAGAAGGATTGAGGGGCAAATTAAATGAGCGCAATTTGAATTTGAAAAAAAAGGAAACCAAGGAGTTACACCGAGCTACTGCAAGCTGTTGTGTATAATTAATTTTGTCATTTATTTTTCGTGTGAAAAAAAACTGAGAGAGAACCGGAGCCGGAATTATAGTAGTGCCACAGGGAGCCATCCCCCCCCCCCCCCCCCCCCCCCCCCCCCCCAAAAAATGAATACTAATAATAGGAAATTTAATTCCCCCATATTCAATTCTGAAAAACGAAAAAACACATATGCATTAATGCTGGCTGCACATAATCTTTTCTGCCTGTTAATTATTTATTCCCAATTTGATTCAAATTTTTTTTACCAAGAAAATCTACATCTTTGGATTTTCAAAATATTTGATATACAAATTAAAATTTCTAAAATAAAAATAAAAATCTCCATAACTATTTCACACTGTAATTGTTGGTTTCTCAAACGGAAATTAATTGAGTCCAAACTCACATCAAAGTCCATATTGTTCTCATTTCTCCCATTTTTGGAGTCGTGAATTTAAATTTGAGACTGTCCATTTTATAGATTATTGGATGAAAATTAATTCTACAAAAAATGAATCAAAATGAAGATCATTTATGTATCCGATCTTGTCAAATAAATGAACAGTTATGGTGAATTTCAGCATTATAATAATAACCGTTCATTTATTTTGCAAGATAAGATATTCAAATGATCTCCATTTTGATTCATTTTTTGTAGAGTTGATTTTCAACCAATAATCTATAGAATAGGAGGTCTCAAATTTGAAATTACGAATCAAAAATGGGAAAAAATAGTTAAATTTGGACCTTGGTGTCCAAATGAGTTTGAACCTAATCAAAATCCTTCTCAAACGGTACGTGTCCAAGTAGCAAATCCGCACGTGACATTCACACTAGAAATACCGAGGGAAATAAAATCCCCCGCCAAACTGGGAGAACCAGAAGAAAACCCTCGCACTGAGAATCTCCGACTAAAAAGAGAGAGAGAGAGAGACTGACCGTAGGCAATTACAGCCCTATGGCAGCGAATCAGATTCAAATCGAGGTCCGTAGATTAACCGGTGAATCCACCACCGCTTCGGTCTTTTTTCAACTCCACCGTCGACGGCCTCAAGCTACTTCTCAGACAGTCGTTCGTTCCCGCCACTAACACTCCCCATTTCCACCTCTTTCTCAAGGTAACGATCTCTCTTCTCTCACTTTCTAGATTCCTAATTTCTTCAATTTCAGTTCCGCTGCTATCACTTTCGCTTTGAAAATTGAAATTAGAATCGAAATCGGAACTGTTAGGGTTTTGGTTCTGAAATATGCGGATTCTGATGTGTATCAGGGTGAGAAGTTGAGGTTGCGGAGTGAAATAGGTACACTAGGGATTAAGCCTGATGAGTTTCTAGTGTTGGTTCCGTTCGTTAAGAAGGTGAGTCAGAAATGTGATAAAGCACAGTTAAATACCTCTGCTGATGAGGGATCGTTGTCGAAGTTTTCGGATTCAGCGTGGAGGGATATGATGCAGACTTGTCGTATTTGCGTGATGATGGAGTGGCGAGTGTGTTGAGTTTGGGGAGTTTTAGTGTTGGAGATTGGAGTGAGGTGATGGGGGATAGGTCCGGTGGTAGGGAAACGAAGTGGAAGAGGGGGTTTGGGTGCGACGAGGTTGTGTTGGAGATGTTGCGGGAGAGTAGAAGTAGAAGTGTTCTCGATGAACAGAATACGAGAAGGATTGTTGAGTTTTTGGAGCTGGTGAAGTGTTTATCGGATTCTGGGACTGTATGTTGTGGAGAAGAAAAACTAGCTTACAAGGCTGTGGCTTGGGGATGCAAAACGGCAAAGGTAATTCGTGCTCATGTGCAGAGTGGTTGAAGAACATCATGAAGGCTTTTGCTTTCTTAAACGTGTTTTCTGCAATTGTTCAACTTCAGCAGGAGAGGACAACCTCAACTCTATTGGAGAAGGAACTGGAGCAGCTGGCGACATTTGGAGTGAAGCTTAGTATGCATGACATTGAACATCTTTTGGTCATTTCTCCCAAGGTGATAATTGTCAGACAAGACATATGGTAACAATACACAATTCTATCGCGTGAAGTATAATAATCGCCATTTTTATTACTGGTGTTCTAGGAAGTTACTTTTGTGAAGAAGAATGGGGAGGAATCAACTTCTGGTAATGCACTTGTGATTATTGAATGCTCAACAGCACAGAACCAGAGAGACAAATAATCAAGAATCTGGTATTGTGGAAGCATCAGTATATATTTTATTTTATTTTCATTTCAGAGTTGATCTAAGTGTCTTGGGTTAAGTGGACACAATTTTCTGTGTTCCTAAGCTTGTAAACAGATGGAAGTATCAATGATTGTCAACGCAGTGAAGATGCAGGAAAGTTCATTTAAAAGTGATTTGTGGGAGGCTGTTGAGAGGCTAATGGTATGTCCTAATGTCTTACTATTACTAGAGATGTTTTGTTAGTACCACTCTTCTATAATCAAGCTGTCAAGAATGCCTTTTTGGCCTCTGCAGGCCTGCGCTGGCAGTAATTTTGGATGTCTTGCTGACAACTATCCTTCTGCAGTTTGTCAAAACAGATAAGATTTCCTCCTTGGAAGACTTTATCAATTATCTGAAGGAATCTGGCGCTGCTGCAAGAGGAGATAAAGCGAATCAAGTAATGAGAAGCCACACAGCTTCAACTACTCATGCAGCAGACAAGAAGCACTCTGCAGCTTCAACTACTCAGTCAGACAAAAAAGCAACACGATGTCATGTAGATTTCATCCCCCATTTCCTTTGCTCATTTGGTTTGTATTGTTTTGCTTTTATGTCTCATGACTGCAAGCTCATACTTCATACTCTATAGAATGGAAAAGAAAATGAAGGTGACCTTGTGGTTATGTCTTGTAAGCCTTAGATACTCAATGCTCTGGAGATCAAAATGCTTTTATAACAACATCTTGTCTCAGCAGCGAACAGATCCATTGCAACCAGCGGAGATGATTGAACATCTTAGAAAGGGAATTGGTTCAGGAAAGGTCTTCACCTGCACTTCTTTACCCTAACTTAGCGGAACTGATTACCCAGTATATATGATATAAGAAAGAGAACACCTATTTTGGATATTCATGCTCTAATTTTTCCTGAGTAATTGCATGGAACACACTGTTAAGCACTGCACTATGAACTTGTGATGCAGATAGTGCATGTTGAGGACATTGGTGCTTGAGAAGCCGTTCATATGGCAGTTCCACAGGGACTATCAGAAAACATGAGATCTGTACTTTTTTCTATGGGAATCACTCGGTTATATAGCCATCAGGCATTGCTTAAAATCATTATATGATGTCTTCTAGGTTACCTCTTTCTGAAGGATGCCAGTTTGTTGAGTGTGTTTCTGTTTGTGCCTGAATTTACGGATACATGTGTATTGTCGACCGACGAGGTAGTCATTGCGGTGGCCGTTGACGGTGAGTATTGGACAGTTAATGTTCTGGGTTGGTCGACTGTTTTGTTCAGTTGACCGACGGAATGTTCTCGGTCAATATTTGTTCTTTATCATGGTCGAGGTCAACCGGTCTTTGGTCATGGCCCGTGTTTGTTCCTGGATGACTAAGTAGTTGGTGTTTGGGCGTGACAGTTGACATTTATCAATAAGAGTGGGTCGAGTTACTTTTTGGGCTTCGACCGAGAGAGTTGGATTTGAATCCATTGGTAGGAATGCAATGGGTTTGATAAAGAGAGCTTTTAATGTGAAGATTCTGATAATTTAGCCGAGTCAAGCATTAATGGACAGATCATCATCAAATCGAGGTAACCAAGTTCGAGAAGGAATGTACCAGGTGATGGTCGAGGTAAAGAATGTTTGGATTAACTAGAATAAAGGAATTCAAGTTCTATTGGGATTCGTTGGCTGGATGGACGAGTCGGTTAGGTTAGGGTTCTGTATAAATTGTATATATTGAACCTTTATAGCACATTGTAAGAGGTTTTGCACCAAACACACAAACTTACATACAAGTTTTTCTATCGTTTGTATTCTTAGGTACTTTACTTTGTTCATCATTTACTTTGATAATATAGATTTACTTTTTGCCATTTACATTCTTGTTCTTTTCTTTCTTACAATTTATTTCCTTTTCTTTAGTTTTTGCACTTCGATTCCTTCACCTATGAGTAGTTGGTTAACTTAGCACTCTCTACTCATAGATCTCTTTCGGCCAGTCTGGATTAGGTAGATGTGATTCGCCGTTCACACACACATCATTTCACAAAAATTTGACGACCGAATCCATTTCACCTTCACCTTCACTATGATATGCGAGTATATCAACCCCATTGATTTCTCATTGGTCACGCGCACTTTCGAGTTCACTCAGAGCTTGGACGTGATCGAGAACTAAGATTAAAGCCTTAGTTAAGTCCTTTTGTACAAGGCATTCAGACTAACAGCTGAGAAGGTTCCTTCCTCACCCATCAATCACTTGAAGAGTTAAATCCAACATAATCTATCAAAACCTCGTTTGGCCTACAAGCCGTGAGTTGGCACGCCCAGCGTCAATCAGAAGGACACTTTGAATCAAAAGTCTATCGGCTGTCGTGATCTTGGCCGTGACGATTTTTGAGCAAACATCTTTTGGCACCCCCGGTGGGAGACTCCACTAAGTCATAGTCGGTGAATGCAACCGAACGAATATTCGATATACAGAGGAGAAACTTGTCTCAAGTGCCGACAAATCGACCATACGTCGGCAAATTTCTCAAAAAGAAGATTCACCAACATCGAGACGATCATGAATTTTTTCGGAGCAATAGGTAGCTCGCTACACTCGAGCACTTCGGTTAACTCAACCACTACTTCAGAAAGCACCACGAGTGCTTCGACTGCAATCCCTAGTTTGGGATTTCATACGTCCGGAGCATCTCTGAGCGAGACAGTTGATGCGATGTCATCAGATCATTCCAATACGCCCAGCCGAGATCAATTCATGGGAGATGACTTTACTCTTACCAATAGGAAGAATAGGTTCAAAGAATTTTTTTCTTAGGAATCAAGGTTTCTCGACCGAGGGTTTTGCTCGAATGATAGACAACGAATCGACACGGACAATTCAACAGGCTCAAATGAGGATTGGAACCATTGGTCGGGACATGAATGTTGGTTTGCAGAATTTGAACCAATTGGCCACAAACACCAACACAAGGATTGAAGAAATGAACAACACATTAACACTCATTTATGAGCAATTGGTGGCTAACAATGCTTAGTTGAATGCAGCACAACCACTACAAGTGCTAGCCCCAACATTGGTTAACCATGTAAACGACCAATCTCATGCACTACAGAACCAGCTGGGTAACAACCAACATGGCCGAGGCATGGAACCCCAGAACCTTCCGTTACCATTACCCCAGAATCATCAACCACCACAAATGATTCAATATCAACCTTATGGTATGCCCATGGGGATGGGATTCGGTCAACAGGGGTATATGCAGCAGCCGAATCAACTCAACTAGAATGCAGGGATTCACCACCAACCTAATAACCAAGGAGGTTTGTGAATCAACAAAACAATTTTTGAAACGGTCTTCCATTCCCGAATAATAATATAGGTCAAGTACCACATCACGATCATCACAATGGAGGAGAGCTTGACCGCCCCGTTCGAATTAATGAATTTCAAGCCTTGGTCGAAGATCTTATGGGAGCATTGTCAAGGTGAGCAGAAAGGCCGGTCTATGCAAAGCCATATTCGGCACACATTGACCAAGTTTCGTATCTGGCGGGATATCGTATCCCATTTTTCACCTTGTTCTCTGGGGATGCATATCAGTCCACTATAGAGCATATTGACCGATTTACAGCCCAGTGTGGTGAGGCAAGTTCTGACGACCATAAGCTGAGGTTATTCATCTATTCCCTAACGGGTCCGGCTTTTTCATGGTTTGTGAATCTCCCGCCAAACTCAATCCATAGTTGGAGAGAAATGGAGCGAGCCTTTCATGAAAACTATTATCGAGCTCAGCAAGACATTCATCTAGCAGATCTTGCTAAGATTTCTCAAATGAGTCACGACACACCTCAATAATATTTGACTCGGTTCAAGTCCACCAGGGCAACATGTAGACTCCATTTACCCGAGTCGGAGTTTGTGGATATGGCGGTTGCTGATCTGACCTTCATGTTCAGAGAACATTTTGAAGGAGTGGTGTTTAGTGACTTGTTTGAACTTGAAACCAAGATCGAGCGACATGATAACATATTAAAGGAAGAAGCGTAAAGACGTACCACTTCTAAGGGTACATACTTTAAAAATCAGGCCGTTAACATAATTAATACCTCAAACCTTTTGGAGGATGAAGACCCAGTGGAGGTGAATTTGGTCGAGTTAGTTGTCAAGCAACCTCGGGTGTGCAAAACTTTGGAAAAAGTTGACCCTAAACAAGCTAAACCAACACCAAACCAAAGCACAAGCACAACAAAGACCAATACACACACCTACACCTTTCATATAACCAAGGTCGATTTGATCTTTGATCAACTGTTGGCCGAAAATATGATTAAGCTTCCCTTCGGCCATGTGCTTCCCAAGGCCGAAGATGCAAAAGGGAAATCTTATTGTAAGTATCATAACTCGTGGAAGCATGCAACTAATACTTGTGTTATTTTTCGTGATATGATACAGGATCTTATTAACTCCAGCATGCTCAAGTTTCAAGAACTAAAGTCCGCAATAAAGGTGGACGTGAATCTGTTCCCTGAAACCCAGGTCAACATGGTGTATGTGAGATTATCAGAGGAAAATGACCAACGTAAGAGTAGCAAGAGTGAGTCGGCCGTACCCAAGGCAATTGAGATCACCACTGGAAGTCTCAAGCTAGAGTCACCCATAGTGGCGGTTATGTGCTCGCATTGTCAAGGTGAAGTGGTACTTGAAGGCAGTTTGAAGATCAAGCAGCCAGAAAATATGAAAGAAAAGTCACAGCTGGCCAAGTCGGTTGAGCTAACCGACCAAGGTATACCAAAGCACAATGAGGCATGTCTCGAGGCTGGAAAAAGGGTTGTACACCCATTCCAAACAACAAATCGAGGTTCTTCGAAGAACAACATGGCTTACAAAGATGACAAAAGGGTTTGGAGGCCGTTCAATGCGGCCAACCAAAGGAAAACCATAAGTCCTTATGATCGCCCAGATTGAAGGAGGAATGAGTCTCGAGCGAGAGCCAGGATATGACAAGAAAGACTACTCATGTGGTAACTATAGATCAGGGTCATAGAAAATACAGTCATCTCGTAGCCTAGATTTTTCAATGAAGCCAGGTTCTCTCAGCCCAAGAAATATTGCCAAGGGGGTTTTCCATCGGCTTGCAAAACAAGAACCCAAAGCTATGACGAGAGAGCCCATGAGAAGGAGACTTAACTTTGACAGACCATTTTACGATAAGGAATATCATGGCTGACATAAGTTGAGAGCAAAAGGCTATCAACAAGGGGAATGTAGTAGCCGAGACAGTTATGACCGCCACGGCAACCCTATTCGATCAAGAACTTACAAGCCACCAATTGTCCATGATAATAGGTGGTATGGTCAAAACCATCATAATCAGTCAGTAGATGTTATGACCAAGACGCAAAAACGAAGACTTCAAAGGGAAATCCAGAGTGCAAAGAAAGCAAAGCTCGACCGATCTTCTGATGTCAAACCCTCGGGTCACTCAAGGTATGATGGCTCATATACAAGTTATAGAATGACTAGGCCATCCAAAGATACGTCACTTGACAAAAAGGCTAGGTTTAAAGACCAAGAGATCAAGGCTATGTAAGCAGACATGAGCACATCAACGATTTTGAAGGCCAAATTCAGAGAGCCGAGTCCTCCTCCCTTAATCATCGTTGACAGAAAATGTGAACCTCCATTTACAAGGGAAGGTTTGAATACCATGAGAGACTACCACCTGTTGCATTAAGCCATAGTGTTATATGGTTTAACAAATGACCAAATATTCCAATTGGAGGAAAAACACCTGGGCATAATGCGCCATACGACCTGATGTTACCTAGTGTGACCAGAGGGACAAGAGCTGAGTATCTTAGATATCGTGAGCCATATTACCTGGACAACTTTGAAAACCTTCCGATCTCAAAGGACAACTTGACATTTCTAAGAATGTACTTCAAGGAGCATCCAATTAAGGATGTTTTCAGTTTGACTATAGAGGAGCAAAGGTTGGCCAACGAGTTCTAACAAGAAATGAAGAAGTTGGCAGACGTAGTGCACTCAATAAACCCCCACTTCTGGAAACTAATGAGGATAATGTCTTTATCGAAGTGCATAAAGACTTGACGCCACCATTCTCTGCAAATGAGCTCGATATATGCTCAAGAAATATCACTAGACTCACTCAGCCTTGGCTATCTACTGACCAACAGATAAGGACGCCGACATCTTAAAGTTGATCGAGGACCACTCCTCCAAAGCCTCAAATTTTTTAGACTTAGATGCTAGTCCGGGCCTAAAGGTGTTACATCAAGCTGCATATGAATGTGTCGAGCTTCGAGCTAACACGGACGACCTCCCGCTGTCTTTCAAAGATCTAAGGTTCCTAAGGAAGTATCATAAAGTCGTTTATGCCGCCGAAACTTATGGGTTAACCCCACTGTAAAAGAGTTTGGTAGCTCGATTTGATGATCTGGCTCGTGACGAAAGAAGACGTCGAGAGAAGCGGTTGGTCGATTCCTTAGAAGATGAGCAATCTGGTGACGACGACAACGATGATAACGACCTTGATGGCCGAAATAACCAGACAAACGACGTAGTCACTAAGAACCTCGGTTAAGATGGCCGAGGAGACTGACAAGACAACGGTAGGGAAGATGATGACGACCAAGGTGGCCACCAAGATTATGCCCTAGGATCCGTTGACGACACATACCTTGATGAAGAGGTGGATTACGGTGATAATGATAAGAAGGATGACCAATTTGGCGAGGAATACCAGAACGATTATCCAGAACATAACAAAGATGACGATACTAGCATGGCCGATTTCACTTCGGCCGAGCAACATCATCCGGGACAAGCCAACGATACATCAGTTCGTGCCCCACTGATGATGATCTTATGATCAGTATCTGCCCGAGTAGTCAGAGTCTTATGGGTCAAGTTGCAAGTGGCAAGAGAACCGCGAGAGTTATTTCAGCAAACCCAACGAGTATATGACTCGGTCACGCAGTCCTCTGTACATCAGTGCCATGTTGGGCGGGTGTGAGGTCTTGCCAGTGTTAGTTGATGGCGGTTTGGCTATTAGTAGCCTTCCTCTTTCAGTCTTGGCTCAACTTCAGAAGACCACTCAAGATTTATTCAACTATACCGGAAATAACTCTAAACTGAAAGCCGTCCTGCCTATCGAAAGTAGTGTTGGGAGCTGTCATACAACAACCTGTTACTTCGTGGTGGATACTCATCACAAGGCTCTCCTTGGTCGTGATTGGATCCATCAGAACATGTGCATCCCATCCTCGTTACACCAACTCTTGGTCAAATGGAAAGGAAGCGAGATCGAGGTCATCAACTCCGTAATTCCACGGATCCAAAAATATACGACCGTCAACATGACGTATATCCTCCCTTCTGAATTCCAAGCTCAACCAGAGCAAATAAGCATGATGGAAGGTGACGTTCTAGAAGAGAGTGTTCATCAGGTTCAAGTCATAGAGGCGGCCAAAGCTTGTTTTGATAAGCCAACTGTGGTTATGTCCAAACATATCAAGTCATTGTACATCACGACTCAGTTAGAGGGATATCCGATTTCTAAGGTCTTGGTGGATGGTGGAGTAGCCGTCAACGTCATACCCTGGCCAGTTGTAGAGAAATTGAAGAAATCTAACTGAGACATATTATCATCGGACTTGGCAATCAGTGACTTTTCGGGTGAAAAGAAGGAAATTTGTGGAATTCTACCGATTGAAGTCACAGTTGGAAATAAAAGCATGATGACTTGTTTTTTCGTGATAAATTCGAAACCATGCTACAATGTCACTTTAGGCCGAGATTGGATTCACCAGAGTATCAACTTCTTATACTTTGGAATGGTGATACGGTCGAGGTGGTAAATGCCGATGCTACACCCTTGAACGCATCGGCCAACGCGGTTGACGCGCAATACTATTATGATGATGTTGGGTGTTCTCAATTATATCATGACAACGATACTGGTTGGGTCACAGGGATCACATTGAGAAAGGGTTTGGCCTTCGGCGCCGAGGTTATCCACGAGGACTCGTAGTGGCCATTGTTGGTGGATTTGTTTGACCCAATCATCCATGGATAAGAACCAAAAGATGGATGTGCAAGAGGCTGCAGTCGAATCGACTTTGAAGAGATTACTGGCTTATTGGGCCGAACACTCGATTGCAAGTGATTCGGCCATGAATTTGTTAGATTTTATTATAGAAGGAAAGTAAGACGATCAACCAGAGTTCAGCTCTGCATCGGCCGAGTTGGAGAAAGATTTATTTGAAGAAATTGACCCAATGGAAGAACTAAATCTGGGAACAACCGACGAACCACGGATGGTCAAGATCAGTAAGCTCTTACCCCAGTGTTGAAGAAGGAACTAATAACTTTGTTGACAAAGTTTCAAGACTGCTTTGCTTGGACTTACCATGAGATGCCAGGCTTGGATATGACTGTAGTTGAGCATAGATTAAACTTAGATCCAGCTTGTAAACCTTATAGGTAAGCACCTCGGTGGTCTAACGCCGTAGACTTATTAAAAATTAAAGAATAAATGGAACGATCGTTAAAGACTGGTTTCATTCGAACGGTCCGCTATGTTGAGTGGTTATCAAACATTGTGCCAGTCAAAAAGAAGAATGGAAAGCTGTGCATATGTGTTGACTTTAGAAACCTGAATTTGGCCACTCCAAAAGATGAATACTTTATGCCCGTGGCCGACCAACTTGTCGATAGAGCAGCTAGACACGAAATCATTTCCTTCATGGATGGACATACTGGGGATAACAAAATATTTATAGTCAAGGAAGATGTTCATAAAACGGCTTTTCGTTGTCCCGGGTCAATTGGGATATTCAAATGGATGGTCATACCTTTTGGCCTCAAGTATGCTAGGGAAACATACCAACGTACCATGAATATGATTTTTCATGACCTCATCGGCCGAGTTGTGGAAGTGTACATTGACAACGTCATGGTCAAGTCAGCCAATAGCCAAGATCACATAGCTGACCTTCACCAAACATTTGAAAGAATGAGGGCTCATAAGCTCAAGATGATTCTATTGAACTGTGACTTTGGTGTGTCGGCTGGGAAGTTCTTGGGTTTTGTAGTCCATCGAAAAGGTATTGAAGTGGACGAGGTCAAAACAATGGCTATTAGAGAAGCACCTCCACCATCCAATAAGAAAGAGCTCTAATCTTTTTTGAGGAAGGTTAATTTTTTGAGACGGTTCATCTCTAACTCAGTTGGGAAGATTCAACCATTTTCATCACTTATTCGGCTCAAAAATGAAGTCGAATTTGTGTGGAAAGAAGAGCATCAAATTTTTTTTGACGAGCTCAAGCGATATTTATCGAACCCTCTCGTGTTGGTACCCCCAGTCCGAGGTCGGCCATTAAAGTTGTATCTTTCGGTCTCAGACAATTCCATTGGAATTCTACTTGCATAGGACAATGAGAAAGGCAAAGAATGTGCTGTTCATTATCTGAGTCAGGTTTTGACCAAGTGGAGATTCGTTATTCATCAATTGAAAAATTATGCCTGACTCTGTTCTTTTCGGCAACCAAGCTTCGACACTACATGCTACTGTCCGTTGTCCAATTTATATCAAAGAATGATGTGATCAAATACATGCTTACTCGACCAATCATCCGAGGCCAGATAGGAAAATGGAGAATGATGTTATCAGAGTTTACATTATAATATGTGCCACAAAAGGCGGTCAAGGGACAAGCTTTGGCCGACTTTCTTGCTCACCACTCATTTATATATTTTGAAAGGGCTGAAGATTTCAATATTGGTGCAATTATATGGCATCGATGGTTAACAACCATTGGACGATATTTTTTGACAGGTCGAGCACTGAATTCACAGCAGGCGTCGGGGTTGTTATAGAGACGCTCGAATGCCAGAAATTCCAGTTCGCATTTCAATTGGATTTTCAATGTATAAATAACCAAGCTGAGTATGAGGCGCTTATCATCGGACTCGAGATCCTCCAAGAGATGGGTGCTAAAAGAGTGTTGGTTTATGGTGACTTTCAACTAGTTATTAACCAAATGAACAAAGAGTATAAGTGCACAAGCTGGGCATTGTGTGCATACCATGCAATGGCCAACCAATTAGCAGATACATTTTATTGAATATCTTTTGCTCATCTACCCAGGTCAGCCAACTCTGAAGCTAATGAGATGACCCAAGTGGCGTCAGAGATTCATATTCAGGACCATGAAAATAGCATCGTAGTCAAAATTGAGAGACGGGTCCTCCCCGCTCTAGAAAACAGAGGAGTGACCGACAGTGTTTTCTATATTAACTTTGAGCATGATGAATTGCGATACCCGATTGTAAAATTTCTCAATAACCCCAGAAGGACAACATGATCGAAATATTCGATATCTTGCGAGGAACTTCATCATATACAAAGAAGCAGTATACTGCAAGGGATTGGATGACCTACTGCTCCTTTGTATAGGGGGGTAAGACACTCAAGAAGTCATGCGTGATGTTCATGAGGGATTATGTGCAGCTCATCAAGCCGGAGTCAAAATGAGATAGTTGATCAGACGACATGGTTTTTATTGGCCTTCAATTTTGAAAGATTGCATTGAGTTCGCCAAAGGTTGCAAGAAGTGTCAAATTCATGACTCAGTGCAAAGAGTACCAGCCAACGTCCTTCACCCAATCGTTAAACCTTGGCCATTTCGAGGTTAGGCAATGGACATCATCGGAACCATTAGACCTCTATCCTCAAAGCAACATGTATGGATTCTGGTTGCAACAGATTACTTCACCAAATGGGTCGAAGCAAAGACATATGTTACAATTACAAGTGCAACAGTGATTCAGTTCATAGAAGAGTACATCATACATAGGTTTGGGATTCCATAGACCATAACGGCTGACCGAGGATTAATGTTCATAGCCGAACCCATACATGATATGACCGAAAAGTTAGGCATAAAATTGACACATTCTACACCATATTATGCTCAAGCAAATGGTCAAGCTGAAGCAAGTAACAAAGGGATCATCAACATTCTCAGGAGGATGGTCAAAGAAAACCCAAGAGACTAGCACAATTTGTTGTCTGAAACACTTTGGGACTTCAAAATGTCAAAACGAACAGCCACCGGAACAACGCCATTTGCTTTAACATACGAGCATGATGCCATATTGCCAGTGGAAGTAAAACTTCAAGCTCTTTGGGTCGCGGCTCAGTATGGAATGGGAGCAGGTGAATACTCCGAAGTGATGATACAAGAGTTAGAAGAACTTGACCAAGAGAGAATGGATGTGTACAATCACATGAAGGCTCAAAAGAAGACGGTGGCTCGAGCATATAATAAACGAGTCAAATTCAAGTCGTTATCGAAGGTGAGCTGGTGTGGAAGGCGGTTCTGCCTATAGGGACTAAAGATAGAAGATTCGAAAAATGGTCACCAAGATGGGAAGGTCCATATATTATTCATTAGATTTTAGGCAAATATGCATATCAGTTGAAGGATCAAGACGGTGAACTACATAACATGCCTATAAACGGCAAATTCCTTAAGAAGTATTACCTGACCACGTGGGAGATGAGGGAGCAAGAGTCTTTTGACTAACGTGGTTGGTCAGTTTGTAATGGGTCAACTTGTATCAATGGCCGAATGACAAGTTTATAAATTCGGCCAATCAATTGTGTATAAGTATAAAAGTGATAGTTTCATTTATTACTCCTCTATGCCTCATTTAACATAACTTTAATCATACCCTTAAACACCGTGCTGACCGATTTTCATTACTCGACCAACTTTTGTACTTGGGTAACTTATTTTGCTCGATCGAGCTCATTTTTTGTACTTGGCTGACTCATTTAGCTCAACCAATTCTAATTTTGCTCGGTCGGCAGTCGACCGGCTCTACTTGCTCGGTTGACGCTCGACTGGCTCTACTTGCTCGGTTGGCACTCGACCGACTCTACTTGCTTGCTTCATACTCGACGGACTCTACTTGCTCGGTTGATACTCGACTGACTCTACTTGCTTGGTTGGCACTCGACGGACTCTACTTGCTCGATTGATACTCGACCGACTCTACTTGCTTGCTTGGCACTCGACTGACTCTACTTGCTCGGTTGGCACTCGATCGACTCTACTTGCTCGGTTGGCACTCGATCGACTCTACTTGCTCGGTTGATCCTCGACTGACTCTACTTGCTTGGTTGATCCTCGACCGACTCTACTTTCTTGGTTGATGCTCGACTGACTCAACTTGATTGGTTGACACTCGATCGACTTTATTGCTTGGTTGACACTCGACTGACTCTACTTGCATAATTGATACTTGACCGACTCTATTATTTTGGTTGACACTCGACCATATGTTCGAGTGTGAAAGTGGCAACTTGACCATACGATCAAGTGTGAGATTACTTAACCATACAGTTGAGTGTGACCCAACCATACAGTCGAGTGTGACCCAACCACGCGAGCGAGTGTGACTTAACCACACGAGCGAGTGTGACTTAACCACATGGGCGAGTGTGAGATTACCAACCACACGGTCGAGTGTAACCCAACCATACAGTCAAGTGTGAGAGTATTTAATCACACGGTCGAGTGTGACTCAACCATATGGTCAAAAATGAGGTCTAGTACTAGACCATACAGTCAAGTATAGAAGTTATTACTCGACCACACGGTCGATTATGAATTCAACTACTCGACAGTGTTAACGTAACTATAAGGTAGAAATGCAACACAACTGTGCACAAAAATAACCAAGATTATGAATTTGACTCGACCGTCTGATCAAGAGTCAAGTTTGCAACACAGCCGTGCAGTCAAAATGCAAAGTTGGTTAATTTAGTATATGGTGGATAGAGAACCTTTACGACGATCAATTTATGTTGGTTAGTATACAATGATGAATTTCGACCAAATAGAAAACAATCGTTCACATGCATATGAAATGAGTCGCATGATTACTTCCATAAGGTTTGGCTTTCAAGCCGGTTATAAAATAGGTGACAAAATAGGGCCTACCAACACACAATACGGCTCTCGCAATGCGAATAACCCAAATTTTAAACCTGAGGGAGAAGCGACCCCGTGAATGACTTCAAGGCATCCAAACTCTTCATACCTTAGTTAATTCTCATATGCTTCATGGTCACAGAGTGCTCGTAATCTTTGGCAGCTTTTAACTTCAACTTAAGATCTTTACCTTGGTATTTGATGACAAATTCCTTCGCGGCTAAAGTTGCTTTGTCGACCTCTTGTTTGGCTTCAACCAATGCTTTCTCCAAATCACTAACCTTCCGTTGAGTGATAACCAAAGTTTGGTTGATAGCCTCCCATTCAATTTTAACCTTCTCATGAATGTCTTTGGCTAACTTGCCCGTCTCGATATCTCTTTTAGCCTTGAGCACGGTTGGTAGTACAAATTGGATGGTGCCTAAATGCATCTCCATTGAAATGACATCGGCGACTGAGAATTTGTTGGCAGCAATCAATGTCTCCACAACTTTCTTGAAGTCGAAAAAACACTCTTCATCAACAAAATCAGAGTCTATGAGTGAAAATCGCCTAGTTGTTGCCCACTCGGCTGTAAGGTCGACAACGTCAAAGCCATGGTCATGTGAGGAGTCGATGTCGTGATCCAAAAGTCTAAGGAAATCCTCGATTGATCCCAAAAGATGGTTACTTGTTGAAGATACCTGCGTTCAAATAAGGAAAATAGTTGTTTAGAATCATGCAGTCGAATCAATGTTATCGGGCAAAGATCAAATGTGCAACACAGTTTACCATTAAGTTAGACGACGACACAATATGTGATTCAGCATCCACACTTGGAATTGATAAGGAAATAGATGGTAAAGGAATTATGACACAAGCGGGTGGTGGTTGAAGAAAGCTTTGGTCGGTGGTAACCATGTGCAAGTCAGCCTGTATATCAAGATGCATGAAATGAGCCATTTAGTGTGCAAGTGATAGCTAAGAAGGAAGAAGTACGATAGTTGGAATGACTCACATCGTTGTTGTCATAGGTATCATAAGGTTGATTGTTGTTTGGAGGATCCAGCTCAAGAGACCCGCATATGAAGTTCAGATTCAATGGGCATGAGATCATCAAAGTCAGCCGTAACCATCTAAAAAAATACGTCGGTCAAATCAATGTAAGCGGTGTATTCAAATAAAATAGTCTTCAACAAAGAAAGAAAGCAAGCATACTCACCTCCGTGTTGACCGCCACAAAGGTAGAATCATCCAATAATGTGGAAAGTGATATATTAGCATGTTCGTCATCCTATTATGGTAAATGTAGTGAGAGATGCAAAGATGACTCACTAATTATATGATGCAATGAATATCGATTGAAACCGAAGATATACCTCACTTGAATTAGACTAAATAAGTGGTTCACTATCGGCTGATTCATCATTCTCGTTTGTGGTGAAAGTCACAACTTGGTTGGTTCGATCGGCCTCAAAGTTGCACTGTCGCAAAATGACTTCGCCCATTGAAGTGTTGCACATGGTCAAGTTATCAACTGTGTGCTTTAACCCGGTTGATGTGTTAACTACTCGTTGTGCACTCCGTGGTAGTCTAGTTGAGCGTTGCTTCAGAGCATCACCTGCAAAACCATGGTAATTCAGTAGGCAAAAATATGCAAGATTGGTTGGTTAGGTACATCAATCAATATAACACAAGAAAAGACTTGGCAAACCTGAAAGAGAAGATTCGTTGTTAATACATGGTCACTTGGACGTGAACCTTTTGCTATTACTACTTTTCCTTATTATCGACAGTGGAAGGCAATAAAGACTGTTTGAGGCATGTCGCACGCGAACAACTTCTTGGTGTAAGAAGTCCACCAAGCGTCGAAGTGCTTGGTTGTACCATAGTATGGTGGACGAGGCTTCATTTGAGTATGATCAAAATATGTACCCAATCGTGCATGATTGACTACGGATATCTCCTTGCTTTGCATGAGTTTTGTGAATTTAGCCCTCCAAGAAGAAAAGTTGTTGCTGGACATCGCGTATAAAATCGGACAACTTTGAATGAACCCGAACTGACGGGCGAGAAAGTTGGGTAAGTATACCTCGACTCCAAAGCGACCTGGTGTACTCTTTAAACCATAGTTCAAGTCTTTAAGGACCAAGAGACAACTCCACATAAGGCGAAAAAGTAATATAGCTGAAGAGTCTAGTAACTTCAGATTATCATGTGATAGACACAAGGGAATGTTTATGGAATAGCAGATCGCGAACTCTTCTCGACTCATCTTCTTTTTATTAAAGAAGAAAGCAAAACAATCTTCAGCTGAGTGCTCCTTCAAGTCCATGTGCGAAAGCTGCCGACTGATGACCATGGTTGGAGACAAATTAACCGTCAGTCGAAGGTCGTTGAAGTAGCTTTGAAGCTATATCTAAAACATCCATAGTGGACTCCCGACGTCTAGAGACATGTCGTTGGTGACTATGAGGCGCAATGCCCGATACAAATGGGCTAACAAGAAGACTCCAAGGTTCAGACCATAAGATGTGGCTAAAGCATTAATAATACCGGCGAACTCATACACACACTTAGCTGACTTGACACAAAACATATACTTACATAACCAATAGAAGAGGAAAGCAGCATGCTCATGTTCCTTCAACCCCGCCCTCCAAACGGTTAATTCGTCCTCGTCAACCCCAAATGTCGCATATAAAGTGTTGTAGTTGAGGATATTTCGACAATGATCTTGGGTTTTTGAGTCCTCTATTGTCTCGTCTCCTTCTTTATTCGACTTCAATTTATTGTAGAACTCCTTGGGTAGTTTGATATCAGCATTGATTTCACCTCCCTTAGGTTCAAGGCCGAAGATAGCCGTCATGTCAAGAAGTGTTGGACTCAACAGCCCACAAGGGAGATTCAATGTGTTGGTGGCTGATGACCAAAAACATAGTGCGGCCGTGATGATAGAGTGGTCCATGGTTATCTCGTGCTCGGTCATCTTTATGAGATCATAAATGCCAAGCTTCTTTCATTCATCACCAAAGTATGACTCCATGCACGGAACCCATTTCTTCCATTCGGGAGTTAGGCTGGGCCATCCCTTTTGAGGACGTGGTTGTGTGCTCAAATTTGACCATTGAGATCCGTAGCACATATTCGACTCAATAACCATGGCGTTCTCCAACACTTGGGCGACAGAAGGAGGCATGCCTCGAAGGTAGTGAGGGCCAAGAAAGCAGGTGGCCTTGTCTGTCTTGCTATCTTTCATATCGCATATCACCGAGTCCCAACAAAGTTTCTTGGAGTCATTTAGTGCTTGCTCTAATTTGACAGCAAAGGCTTGTGACTCCTTGCCAAGCCTCTTCTCCAACCCAACATCAACAACGAACATGTTCCTCTATTAGTGTCAATGCTTAGCCAACCTGTCACCACAATAAGACTTGATTCCATCCTAAAAAAAAATGCCACAAAGTCACTTCATAGCAGCCAGTTCAAGCTGTTTTGACAACTCTGATACTATTACAGTAAAGATGGGCACAAACGTTTACAATTCTAGAGCTTACATCAAAATAGCACACTCAAGTGGGAAATCTAAGCTGGACTACAAATCATATGGAACCTCAGAGGGTTCTTAGCATCAGATATTCTTATCAAAAGGGTAGAAGGTTCCTCTTACCGGAAGTGCAATGAAGAGCAGCTAAGTTTTGACTGGAGTATAATGAGAAACTGTCGAATGTTGGAAGAGGGAATTGACAAAGCGCTCGAGGTATTTTACACTTCAAGATTCTCTCGACATTGACCTGCAGCATATAGTTACGGTTAAGAAGGGGAAGCAGCATGTTGTCAGTATGCAATTTCGATATCGCATTTGAACAATCAAAGTTGTAAATGAACAAGTACATCAAGTGATATGGCACTGAGTTGGCGGTATGTAATGCAAAAGCTTAACCAATAAGACCTCACTTACCGAAAGTGTCTGTCGGACGTCACCATGAGGATAACATTTTGAGTTGTGTTGGAGGAAATCACCGTACTGTGCTTTCTTTCTTGGAGGAAGCTTCCACTAGTGTTACCGTAGCTCTGCAAATGAAGTCGGCGAAGGAACAAGTGGGTAATGTCAGATTGGTGGTGGAAATTACATTGATGGGTGTTGGAATCTTAAACCTGAATTGGGGATTAGTTACCAGATTATATATTGACTATATATGGAGGAGAGAGACGATGGATACATATTCGCGAAGCCGGTGCATCTGATTTGGGGTTTGGAGTTTAATTGCTTTGTTGAAGAGGGGAGTTTCAGGAAATGAGTGAGGCTGAGTATAAAAAACGGCGGTGCGAAGTGAAACTGGGATGTTATAGGAGGAACAAGCTATGAAGCGGCGGCGGCTTTGTTTCTTTACATAGAATGCAAGAGAAGAGAAATGAAGAAGGAAAGGGTCAGAAGGAGGTCAGGTGAAGAGAAGAAATAAAATAAAAAATGAAGAAGTGCTGCAGAGGATGAGAAAGAAGAAGAGAAACCAAGGGAAAGACACAAAAGAAGGAAATGGGTGAAGAAAAAAAATGGAAATTGACACTTAATTCAAGAAGAAGAATTTGTTGCGAGGAGAAGTAAGTCTTTGGAAGAGGGTTTTGACCAAGGAGTAAAATATCGGGTATCGAGGATATATCGACAGTTCAAAATTTGGATATATCGACGGAAATATCGACGAAATATCGATCAACTGAAAATTCTGACGGAAATGACGGAAACTAATAAAAATATATGGAAATTTATAATGAAACTTTTGGAGGTTGTTATATGATCAATTACCTACCTTATGTAAAAAGAAAATATTGATCAAACATCAAAACATATGAATTTGCTATATTACTATATGAATTAGTATGTGTTAAGTGCTGATAACTATTAAAATATAATTTAATAGTTCTATTTTTATTTTTTTGATGGCTAAACTTTAATGGGAGGCTAGACCATCACATTTTTGTACAATATGTTACACATCACACATTATAAAATCAAATATATAAATACTTCAAAACCACATAGAGGACCTATGAGGTTCGAAATTCACACTATTTTCCTCATCTCTCTGTGCAGAATCATGTGTGTATTGTGAAGAGTACTCATTAAATGATTGCTCTCCCATGTAATTCTGCACGTATTGACTTACATGCCAACCATATGGGTCAGGGGGCAGTCTTTGAAGATTTTGGAGCTCGTAGTATGAACCAGGCATTGCTCGAGTTTCTTCGTTGCTATCATCATTTGAGGCATTTGTTTGTGATTGTAACGATGAGTTATCACTTGTTGGAAGACCATAAGGCATGATATATGAAGGATAAGGCATTGCAAAATTTTGACAAGCTTTTAATTTTGTTAAATTAAAAAAGTTACTGAAAATTTCAAAAATTTCGGTAAATATCGGAAAATATCGGAAATATCGGGGATATATCGGAAATATTGGAAAGTTTCGGAAAATTTCGGAAAATTTGGAGATATATTCACGGATTTTTCAGGTAAGTTAAAAAAACCGAAATATCGGCGAAATATTGCCGATAATTTCGATTTTGCATTCCTTGGTTTTGACGGATTCATCAAATAACTTTTATTCTTTGAGTCAAGGTGTATGTGAATTTTCGCAAGTGAGGTGATCGAGTTGGATGAAGGAGTGACCAAGACGACAATTTATTTATCTTAGTCTCGTAACCCATTCGGCTTGTGAGCCGAAGCTCACAAGACTGGGGGGATAATGTTTGTGCCTGAATTTACGGATACATATGTGTTGTCGACTGACGAGGTAGTCATTGAGGTGGTTGTCGCCGGTGAGTATTGGACGGTTAATGTTCTGGGTCAGTCAAATGTTTTGTTCAGTTGACCGATGGAATGTGGTCGGTCAATATTTGTTCTTTATCATGGTCGAGGTCAACCAGTTTTCTGTCATGGCCCATGTTCGTTCCCGGATGACTAAGTAGTTAGTGTTTGGGCGTGACAGTTGACATTTATCAATATGAGTGGGTCGAGTTACTTTTTGGGCTTCGACCGAGAGTGAGTTGGATTTGAGTCCATTGGTAGGAATGCAATGGATTTGATAAGGAGAGCTTTTAATGCGAAGTTTATGATAATTTTGCCGAGTCAAGCATTAATGGGCGGATCATCATCAAATCGAGGTAACCAAGTCCGAGAAGGAATGTACCAGGTGATGGTCGAGGTAAACAATGTTTGGATTAACTAGAATCAAGGATTTAAAGTTTTATTGGGATTCATTGGCTAGATGGAATTTACATACATAAATATTTGGATTGTACCAGGTGATGGTCGATGTAAAGAATGTTTGGATTACACAAACTTACATACAAGTTTTTCTATCTTTCGTATTCTTAGGTACTTTACTTTGTTCATCCTTTACTTTAATAATATAAATTCACTTTTCGCCATTTACATTCTTGTTCTTTACTTTCTTGCAATTTATTTTTTGTTCTTTAGTTTTTGCACTTCAATTCCTTGCGCGTAAGAGTAGTTGGTTAACTTAGCACTCTCTACTCATCGATCTCTTTCGGTCAGTCCGAATTGGGTCGATGTGATTCGTCGTTCACACACATATCATCTCACAAAGATTTGACGACCGAATCCATTTCACCTTCACCTTCATTGTGATCTGTGAGTATATCAACCCGGTTGAATTCTCATTGGTCACACACACTTTTGATTTCACTTAGAGCTTGGACGTGATCGAGAAACCAAGATTAAAGTCTTAGTCAAGTCCTTTCATACAAGACATTCGGACCAACGGCCAAGAGGGTTTCTTCCTCGGCCATCAATCACTTGAAGAGTCAGATCCGGCGCAATCTATCAAAATCTCGCTTGGCCTACAGGCCACGAGTTGGCACACCCCGTGTCAATCAGAAGGACACTTTGAATTAGAAGTCTATCGGCCGTCGTAATCTTGGCCGTGACGATTTTTGAGCAAACAGATTCATATTTTTTTTTCTTCACGATCCTCATAGGCAGTGTCGATAGAAGCCTCACTTGCTGGTAAGAATGTTGTTGTGGCTACAATGACATCCAGTGAGAAATCTCTTTGCTACAATCTGCCGGTCATAGAATCCCTGTCCCAGAGCTCCTCATCTTGTGCTCTATACTTATTTCCGACGAAAGTCTGTTACATGTGCCTCTGCAGATTTATGAACTCTACAACCATCATCTTAGGTATATATGATTTTTGGTTACACAAATTTTTAATAACTCCAAATGAAGGCTTTAGCTCAAGATCAACTAAGGGCTTTCTTTGCTATGACCAAAGAATTCAGCGGTAGCGTAGATGTTGGTATATATGATGGTGACACTAATCAACAAGAAAGGTGACGGCTGCGTCAAACTGCTAGACTGGTAATGTAGTAAACTAATAGGTGGTGTTAGTTTTCGTAGCTTGCTTCCTCACTAGTTTTTGGTTTTTCTGATGTTTTTGAGTGCAGCTAATCACAAATCCAGATAGGCTGCATGTATCAATCCTGCCGTACCACCAAAAATATGGCCGGATTTAGCAAATCTTAGGTATCATCCTTGGACTTTGATGAGTCATCTGTGTCACCCGGCTGGTGGCTCCTTTACACACACACACACACACATATATATATATGTATGTTGACCTACATCTAATCTTGTTTCTTGAGCAATATGTGGGATCAAATGATTGATTAGTACAATAATGACATTATTAACATCACAGGGAATGCCATCACTTTCAATTCAATAGGTATGTAGTGATTGATGAGGCCCATGTTTATAAGGGAGCATTTGGTTGTCATACTGCTCTTATACTTAGGCGACTTCGCCGGCTCTGCTCACATGGTAGAGCTTTCACTTGAAATTTCAGAAGATGAGTACTCTCAAATTCTTCCACGGAAACTGAAAAGTAAATACTCGTTTGCTCCTGTTTGCAGTTTATGGAAGTGATCCTTCTTTCGTGTTCTCTACTGCAACTTCAGCAAATCCTTGAGAGCATTGCGTGGTAAAGGATCTGTTAGTGATTATATTCCCCTTGGTCTTCATCTAACGAGGGAATAAATCAGCAGTCTGAGTTTTTGTGCACACTTGGTGGAATGTTTGTATCTGCTTCAACCTTTTCAATTCTCTTAGCTCCTTTTCTGTCTCCATGTTTAAGTAAACTGAAACAATAGGTATTCTGATTCTTCAGGAACTAGCAAATTTACCAACTGTAGAGTTGATTCAGAAGGATGGAAGCCCTGCTGCTAGAAATCTTTTCCTCCTTTGGGATTCTCTCTCCAGGTTGACAAAGATAGTTTTTCTGATATGTTGTTGTTCCTACCTCTGCAGAACGCAGTTTGAATACCTAATATTATATTCCTATCTCTGAGAAAATTAAGGGGCTTTCATTGGCCACAATTAGTATAAGGTGTGGTTTTGTCGGAGCTTAAAAACTGATACTTCTATAAACTTGACAGCCCGATTTGGGAAATTTCAAGCCTCTTTGCTGAAATGGTGCAGCATGGACTACGTTGTATTGCATTTTGCAAAACACGCAAGCTTTGTGAACTTGTCTATTGCTTTACGTAAGCCTGATCCATTATAGAATTGTAGCCCGAAGCTTTTGGTATTTCTCTGTTTTAATGACATAAGTATATGAAGGAAGAAACAAACTGATCACATAAGTTAACAAAATTGTTGTGGTAGGCGTGAAATTCTTCAGGAGACAGCACCACAGCTGGCAGACTCTATATGCTCTTATCGTGGTGGTTACATGGCTGAGGTGGAGTAACGACGTAACTTAAATTTTTTTTATTTTGTTTAAATATATAATCAAAACTTATTTTAGTTATATATTTTTAAAAATTTGCTCCAACAATATTACTTATAATTTAGTTATATTTAAACGTATAGTTGATTTTGAATGGTTGATGAAAAATAGATAAATAATTCACTTAGTTATTAATTAGTTTAGCAGCCTATAAGAAAATGATTTAATGATAATTATGACTTTTATATTACTTATAATTCATGTTTTCGGTATAAGAATAAGTGATGAAAATATAAAATATAGGGATTCCATATTATAGCTAATAAGATAGGAAATCTGAAGTTAATTTTAAAGAAAAAACCTCATATTTCTATTAAAAATGAATTATAAGACATTTATCAGAGTTGCTCTTAGTAGCCATTGTTCTGCATTATAGTTTATAGGAAGGATATATTGTGAAGGAAGGCTAGTCATAAAGGATGCGGTGTCTTTATGTTACAGTATGTTCTTTCTGTTTGGTGACTGTAAATTGCCACTATTGTGTTGATTTGAATAAACCTACTGACTGTATATGGTTTTATTGGATGAATTGGTTTGACTTTGGTTGACTGGTGGAGCAGGACAGGAGAAGAATTGAAAAGTGATTTATTCAGTGGGAAGCTTTGTGGTATTGCTGCGACAAATGCCCTTGAATTGGGTATTGATGTTGGACACATTGATGTAACTCTTCATTTAGGGTTTCCTGGAAGTATTGCTAGGTATAAAGGGTTAAGTCATTTTTGTTTTAACCAGTGCTGCGGTTAACGACTACCTGTTTTATAATTCTTTTATCTGTTTGGGATATGTTAACAGCTTGTGGCAACAAGCTGGTAGAGCTGGAAGGAGAGAGAGACCTTATCTTGCTATATATGTTTATGCTGGAGGTAGAGCCATATGTCTATTAAAAGTAAAGGATATTTGAGTTATGACCCATCATGTGATTCCTCTGCAAAAATTTGGAACTACATTGGGCGTGAGGTATATTGCTTCCTTTCACTACCCAAGGTTAATATTACTGTTCATTTCATTTCTATTTCTCTTCTATTATGCTGTTGTAAGTTCTGCTTAGGAGTATATTTTTCAACAACCAAAAGTTTGATTCCCAAGATAACATTGTACAGTGCAATAATCTTGTAGAAAATGCCATCACATTCAATTAATATTCCATCAATGGAAAGAGAGAAGTTCATAGTTATGGACCATCAAGAGAAACAAATCGAAGAGATTGAGGAGAGCAAGGCTTTCTTTCATGTAGATTAAAGCAACTCTATTTTTTAGCATTTTCTTCTGGTCTTCTGTTTCCCTCGTAGTTGAAACCATGTAATGGACTTCGGACATTGTTTGTGTTTATTATCCTATTTGTCTTTAGTTCTCATCCTAAATTGATTCAGGTGTATGAAGGTGCTGTTTATTTGAACCAAGGAAAGACATACTTGGTCACAAAAGCTTAGATTTATCAAGAAAGATTGCTTGGTGGAAAGAAGCTGATTTAAAGTATTACACAAAATCCAAAGTCTTCCGCAAATCTATTTCCACGAAGAGCCGAATTTCCGATGCTTCATAAAGGCGAATCTTGTCATATATAGTCCACATATTTATTTAGATGGTGAAAGGACATTATCCCGATTTAGTTGCCTAAATCGAAATTAAGCCATAACGACACCCGAGTCAACAAAAAATTTGCCAGAGTTTCTTCTAGAATCAAGAAACCCAAAAACCTGCAGGGAAAACACACTTCTAAAATGTCCACAAAAATAATTGTGGGCACAAAATCCCAACCGGATTTATCAAATCAACAAAATTATAAGTTTACTATAAGTATACACTGTTTACAGAAAGTGATAAGAAATCCAAGAACTGTGTGTAAAATAAAACATAACAAAGTCAAACTCTATACAGTATTCAAAGTGACTTCTAATATACATATTACACAAGACTAGCAGGTTAAGCTAGGAACATACTAGATGAGTACAGTGACACAAACTCTACGTCTCCGATGTGCAATCACAGGATAACAACTGCAAACTGGGCAAAGAAAACCGAAAAGCCCAGGAAAGGCATATAAAATAATAATAAATGTTAGATCGGAGCACCCCTATGGCAAGAGAGGATGAATTTCCATACCTCAAACTCAAAAATTGGTGGCCGGACGGTGAAGATTTCGGCGGGTCGCAAAACGGGTCGGTCAACGGATCGGTCAACAGACAGTTCAATTTCCAAATCAGGTAACCCGGCTATTTTTGAAAACTTGCTATTTATAGAGGAAGCTCCTCAATCGATCGACGGCTATAATTCGACTAAATCGCGATCGTACGGTCATTAATTAACCGATAAAAATAAATTTCTTTTCGATTGATCCGTTACGACAATTTCCAATAAATATCGCGATAGTTATCCGAAAACAAAAACTTCCAAAAATCATAACAAATCGCTCATAAATCAGAAAAAATCTTCGAAAATTCCTACGAGTTCAAAATTAAATATTCTACAACTCTTGTGAAGGAAATCAAGTCAAATTCTCATACAATAAAAAAGTCATTAATAACTCACGTGATACGACTAATTCGCGATAATAAAGTTTCGTGCTTATTTATACGTGAACTTTGGTTCGGGTTGTTACAATGGTTACCTAGGGTTGCACACTAACCCATGGTAAGTTGCTCATCATACAAGTCACCATCGGTGACCTCGATTTTTGCCCAAACCCTGGTTGTGGTCGCTAGAACCAATTCCACAGGATGAAATCCATCAAATTCCTCAACAACAATGGTAGCGTCCTCGAAAAACTAAGGGTCACAATGCACAACCTGTTATAACGCACCTACATCTTTAAACTTGGTTAGGAACTGATAAGGTGTTTTCTTTTGAATAGAGATCACACTCGTGCCCTTGACTCCACGGCATAAACGGATCATCAAAAATTTGAGGGAGTCGGCCTTCTCATCCTAAAGGATGGTCAGGGAGAAGACCTTGAGTATTGCGAAGCCATAATCATCAGCCTCATTCTCCGCTACAATGGACAGATCAAACGAAAAGGGAGGGGAATGTGTCACGTTCGGTGCCAGGAAAGCACTGCAATCCGTATGTGAAAAATTAAGGAAGATAATGAAGAAATGGCAAGACTACTCAAACAAGGAAAATAGGGATTCAAACAAGGAATAAGAATCAATGTTCAATGATGGCTTAGAGGCCGAGATCGGAGAATAAACTCGCCTCCAAGTCGATCACAGTAGGCAGCTAAGGTTTCGGTAAAAACAAAAAAATTGAAGGAAAAGTGTTATAACGAATGTAAGAAAAAACACAGATTTACGTGGTTCACTAATGATATGTTAACTACGTCCACGGGCAGAAGAAGAACAGTTTTATTATCTTGAGGAAACCAGATTACAGAATATTACTCAAGGTTGCATAACCTAAAGGATATATATATACCCCGAAATGATAGGCCCAACAGAAAAACAAATCCTAGCATAACACGGATTACAGATTAGCTTCGGGAGTAAGGCCCCCGTATGCTGGCGGCATACAAACCAGATTCAAGGTATATTAACAAAAAAAATTTACTCTCGGATAACACTTGAACCTCATGATTTGGGCTTCTTTTATTTGCACATAACTCCTTCTTTGCTTCTTATTGCACTACGAATCCCTATTTTGTTTCATTTCTCCACAAAATTTAATAAAACAATAAACATAATAAGAATACCGAAAACATTACAAATAAACAAAAAATATAGAGCATCATTAAGCACACTTAAATTGCATAAATATGTAACTATCATCTAGTAATAAGTGATCATTTGTTCAGATTTGCTTTAAAGAAGGTATAATATATTACATTTCAACCTAGCTATTTGACCTTGTTTCATTGGTATCCTCATATCCATTATTATATATATATATAATTTTTTTTTTATCATGAATGGTACTTCACAAATGAATTATTTATCACTTTAATACATCACTTTAAAAAACTGTCACTTCGGTACTTCACATTCAGTACCTACTCTTAATAACACCGTCAACTTATTGAATCAGATGATAACCATAAGTCAACTTTCCATAAATATTGAAGAAAGAGTTACTGTATAGTAGGGGTAGGATCAGTTCGGAACGGTTCGGTATTAAGTCGGAACCCGTACCGTACCGTAATAAAATATTTGGTTCGGATCCTATTCGGTTTGATTTTTTGGCAAGTCCGTCCCATGAGTTTCGATTCGATTTATTTCGATTTTCGGTTCGATTTTTCGGTAAAACACCCCACCCCTACTGTATAGAGAAAAGAGCTAGCTAGGGCCAATATATCTTCCCTCCATGCATGAGAAGTTGAGAACAAAGAAAAACCAAATAAAACAAGACAACAAGGGACATGATACGTACAGATGCTGATGTTGATCTACCACCAATCAAAGATTGAACGAATGGTTCAACCTCTCTACCCAACACCTTATTAGCACAAATTAAGTACAAACTATAATTTCAAACCGAACGGTCCGAACTTTTCTTCAGTGATATCGTCTAGACGCTTGATCATTTCTAGCGTGAGATGATTTTTTGAGTCTCCAACCTCCCCTCGCCTGAAATATACATTGTTGTCTGATATTTTGTTTACCTCCAAACTAGTCAAATTCTTGAAACGACAAAGCTGTATGATATCTTGTACCACACCATGTCTCTCTTCTTCAAGAGAGAAAGGCTGACCCATGAACTCTGTCAACTTCTTCACACAGCATTTTGTGTCCATCTTCACGTCTTCATACTTCAAAAACAACACTTTGTCAGGAGTTTCCAAGCTGGCTTTCCAGTAGCCCAGCACATGATCCCAAAAGGGTCCGGAAAATGAAATGCCCTTACAGAAAAATTCAAATGCTTCTTCTATTTCAACTGGTGGTAGGTGATCAAAATGTGAGATCGACCTTACTGCTTTGCTAAATTCACAAAGAGAAACAAGAACATCTCTAGGATTCCTAGCAATGTACACCACTCGAGCACCCGAGTCACCATCACTCAAAATTGAGTCTGGCAATGATGTGTATGAAATGTGTGTTGCGAGCAACCTTGGTGAGGGAAGCGAGTCAAGATAAGCAATCGGATCATCGTGGTCATCTGGTTGCTCAATGAAAGGTACGCAGTCATGAGGACTTCTTATGACCAAAGGTTGGGAGTTGAGGTCGTAGCGAGCTCGATTTGCAATAGCAAACATGAGGGCCCTAAGCCATGTTGTACCAGATTTTGGTTGATAGATTAAGAAAATGTCACTGTTTCTAGCCTTAAAGTTTTGTTGAACCCACATAATCCCACCAAGCCAAATTGGGCCATACCAAAACCCTTGGTATTGGTACAACCAATCAGTAATCCCGTTTTTTACTTTAGGGACGCTTAGGATCACATCCTTGAGATTTTCAGGAACAACTTTCCTATTTTCTGGTCCTCCTAAAAAAGAGAAACGAGGTTTCACTTCCATATTACCTGCAAATGCAATGATAATGAATTAATTAGTGCTCGCAATATATATATAAGTAGTAATTTCTCACCTACCAATATATTGTAAGCTAGTTTTTCAAATTAATAAAGAACCAGAAAGCTACCAATATCTCGTGGCTATAACTTCCCAGCTGAACGTCTGTATGCTGATGTTGTGGTTCCAGAAAATCTATGAAAGGACCCAACCCCGATTCAGTTACCTAAACCGGAATCGAACCCCTTCTGAAAATACGAACCAATAAAAACTTTTCAAAATTTCGGCAGAGTTTCGTTACTAACGTGGAATTGCATAAACCTGCACCCTGAAAATAACACTTCGTCCTATGCCACAAAAGTCAAACCGTGGGCACCAATCCCATCCGGATTTCTCAACATCATAATATAAATCATAAACAATAAACAAACTGTACTATATATAGTATATCCGTGAAAATCCGTATAAACACGTATCAGAATGTATCAAAGCGACCTCTAGTGTAAAATATATACAATATGTACATCAGTAGGCGAAACAAGAACCTACTGGAAAACACAGGTAGCTCAGATCGCTAGCCTCCAACTGCGACGTGAAACACCAAAACCTGAACTGCAAACTGGGCACGGAAACCGAAAAGCCCAGGGGAAAGACATGAAAACCGTTAGAGTGAGTGGACGAAAATAAATGTCTTTCACCAGTTGATATATATATGTTTAAATAACATATGCGAGTCCAGGTAAATAAAATAACAAAGTATACGGGGTCACTCATGGACACATCCGTGCTAGTACAGTCCGAATCACGAGATCCCAGACCCACACATGATTTGAGCCAGAAAGGCCTTAGGTCAGGGTATCTGTTTCCACCCGGAACTACATCGGCACAAGAAACAGACATCTGTACCCACCCGGAACTACATCGGCACACGGTACAGAAACCAGTACCTACCCGGAACTACATCGGCACAAGGTACGGTACCCCTTCTGGTAGGCACCCTCGGGGATCAGCCGGGATGCGTGTGTATCGATACAAAAACATGAACTACGACTGTACTCTGTGTAAATCAAATCACAAATAATCCAATGCAAATATTATAAACAACATATAATTGCATATACGTAATATAATCGTATAACACATGCTTATAATAATCATAATCTCGTAAACATGTTCAACTTCGTAAATCATATAAAAAACTCGCAAGATTTCCGTGAAAAGAAATTGTTCACTCACTGGTGAGCAAAACGTGCACTCGCGCTAATCTCGTGGTCCGGCGGAAGATCCCTCGCCTGAAGCACGATCACGATCCCGATCTCGATCTCCTGAATATTCACAAAACATAACTGATCAATATCATAGTCCACAACTTTGTACTGAACCACGGAAACCAACCGTTCCCGGAAATATGCAATGCAATACAAAATGATTAACGGAATTCCCGAAATCTCCACTCGAAACTCTCGACTGAAAATCGGCTACCCAAATCAATCTGAAAACCTCTGGACGATAATCGGGGCGCGATTACGAGAAAAAAGACATTAAAAACACTAAAATACAAAAAGTCAACTCCACGCCGGAGCTCCGCCGTTGACCGCCGCCGGCGGCGGCGGCGCGCCATCAACGGTGGAATTTCACGGCGAAAATTTCCAGAATTGAAGATCACAACCAAACCAAACTTTTCTTCAACTATCACCAGAGCCAAAACAGACCGGAACCCTTCCAATTTCCCACAAAACCGAACGGAAATCATCCCTCCGGCGACTTAATCGGGTTCCTCCATAACCACCACCTCGTCCAAAAACAACCACCCAGGGAGTATCACCACGGTATGGGGAAGTGAAACCCCAACACCCCTACCTCCAAAACTCGCTGGAACCACCAAAACCATCACCGACGTCAACCGTGAAACCGACCCGATTCGGGTCACCACAAATCCTCATCAATTTCCATCAAACCAAGCACAAACCTACTAGAAATCAAGAGAGGAAGAAGACCTTACCCTTCACTTGGCCGGAGGTGGCCGGAAAATGGTCGTCGGACGGCAAGAACCCGAAATGGAAACTTTCCTCTTCGGTCAACAGGTCAAACTTCCAAAAATGGAAAGTCAACGGTGGTCAACACCAAATAGTGATTTTCGACGATTTTACGACTATTTTCGATATTTATACTCGCGCCTCGGGTCAATCGACGGTCCGAAATGAATATTCGAAATGATTCGGATAAGCTCGAAACAATCGGATAAACTCGTCGGAAACTGAAACTTCGAATAATCACAAAATATTCCTCGGTCATCGGAAAAATCTTCCGGAACCGCCCTCGAGCTCGAAATCACGTACTCTACAATTTCCATGAAGACACTCAACTCAAATTCTCGGCCGAAAACATAGTCGCGAATAGGATCGACAAACCACATATATAACGTAAAACTGCGACTATGACCAATCTCGAGAATCGTACCGAATATGCAACTGATTCTGGTTCGGGTCGTCACAATCTAGATGAAGGCATACCTACAGATTGACTATTCCTTGAATTCAGACAAAACACAGTAGTAATGGATCATCAAAGCTAATGTTGACATTGCCTATTTTATCTCAATGGAAAAACAGGTATATCATTCATTTGCATTACATGTTTTCATCTAGAATAGCACACTGAGCATGTATCCCTGATAATCTGGAACGTTTTTCTTGTGTGAGCTTTCATGGCTTTAATCACTTCTAAAACCCAGAATACTTGTATGTAATCTGTGTGCTCCTTGGTTGTGAAAAACTGACTTGTTTAAGGAAGATCCCTAGGAGAGTTGACTCTTGTTCACATGTGATTTCTAGGAATCTGTTTTGTCCTTTTCTGGTTGTCTTGCTCCCTTGTTTCTGGTTTAGCTGGTTCTTCTTTTTGCTGTCAAAAAACGTGCTCCATCTTTGACTACTGCTATGGCTATTCTAGTACAAGTGCTTGGAAACCTTTTGCCTCGCTTTGACTATCCTTGTTCAAAAATGGTAAACCTAAAAAGCTGTCTTGGTTTTGTTCATCTTATAGACATGCATTTGTCCCATCAATAGCTGGCTGTTGTAGGACTGCATTAGGACGGTTTTTAGGTCTGTGTTAGGGCTTGCTGGTAGCTGTTTTTCACGTGCCTATTTGCTGTCATTAACCTCTGAATTACCTTGCCTATATAAGGAGTCTAAAGCTGTCTTGACTCCTTGGTTGGTTGAGTGAAATACTTTGGGGTTAGGTTATTCGGTTTGATTACTCTTTGAGAGCACATTTCTGTGTAGTTTCTCTTCTCCCTTCTCTTCCTCTTCCATGTCTTTTGGTTGCTCATAACTGTGCATAATAGACATGGATTCTCAAGCATAAAAACTGTTTTCAAAACTCATATGCATCATTGCATAGTGCATTCCATTGAGATAAGGTATAGAGATGCCCAACCCAAGAAGTTGATCAAGAAGATTTAACTTGAGAATAGTTAAGATCTGAGTTGATACTTCTAAATACTTTTCAAAGTGTAAACACATAGTTTGAGTAGTGTAGCTCTGTTAGAACTGGTAGATAGACTAGTCAGGATAGCATACGGGTTATGTATCCCCAGAGTACGAGAGACTTGTAATTGTGTGTGTTACTTGATAGTGGAAAGGTTTGTCCCTCAAGAGTAGGGGCATACAGTTTTAATCCTGGTTGTAGGATTTCTGCGTTATCAAAAACATCTTGTGTCACTCTTTACTTACTGTCTTTACATTTTAATACTCGTATCCTGCGTTTCGGGATATGACACTATCTTGCTATCCCGAGAACAGATTAAATGAAAAAGTGGTAAAGGCCTATTCACCCCCCCCCCCTCTAGGACCTATAAGTGATATCAGAGCGGCCACTAGCCTTTGCTAGTGAGATCCTTTGAGGGGCCAGTTATGGATCGTGAAAAAGGTTCTTCCATAAATGTTCCTCCTTTTTTTTATGGACATGATTTCTCACAGTGGAAAATCATGATGAGTGCCTTCCTCTCCTACCAAGATGATGGTATGCTGTGGCAAATTGTAGAGGAAGGCTGGACACATCCCACAAAACCAAAAGGCGTTGAATCAAACGAAAGAATTTCAAAGCCTAGGTCCGAATGGGAGAAAGCCGACAAGGATTTGGCAAGAGCAAACATCAAAGCTCTAAGCTGCCTATTCAATGCCGTATCCGAAGCAGAGCGCCAAAAGATCATTCATTGCTCTACTGCTAAGGAGGCATGGGAAGTGCTCATCAACACTCATGAAGGTAACTCTCGTGTTAAGCAACAAAAACTTCAACGTCTTATTTATGAGTTTGAAGGTTTAAGCATGAGTGACAAAGAGTCTATTGATGATTTCTATGGTCGTGTGCTTAATATCACAAATCAATTTCGTAGCTTAGGCGAGGCCATAGAATCAAAGAAAATTGTTAGGAAATTTTTAAATGCTTTACCTTCTTTCTTTGACTCAAAAATGAATGCTATTGAAGAGGCTCATGATCTAGACACTTATCCCTTAGAAGAACTTGTTGGAAATCTGAAAACTTATGAGACACTCAAGAAAAGGCCTATGCATGAAAAACCATTGCTCTATGTTCGGTTAAAGTTGAGGTTGAAAAGATGCTTGAAAATGAAGATGATGATAATGATGAATGTGCTTTTCTAACTAAACAATTTGAGAAATTCTTAAGGAAAAGGAAATCTTTCAACTCTAACCGGAACATCTCAAAAGGATCTAGCTCTAAGCCTTTTAGAAATAATGTTTCACAGAGAGGTCGGGATATCAGGTCCTCTTCTATCCCAAAAATGGACAACAAATGTTTTGAGTGCAATGATGTGGGACATAAGGCTATGGATTGTGCTAACAGAAAAAATAAGACTCATAAAGTACTAGAAGCAACTTGGAGTGATAGTGATTCTAATGAAAATTCTGAAACCGAGTTAGATGAAAATGTTGTTTTTGTCACCCAAGTCACATTAGATGAGTCTCTTGAAGACAAGGATTCTGATGACGAAGGGCATGATATGTATGTACGTTTATGTAAAGCCTCTAAGTCTATGCTTGCTAAGAATGAAGCTCTAACTAATGAGCTATCATTGAGTAAGGAGACACATTCCAGGATACAAGGAGAGTACATATCCCAGAAAGCATAATGGAGTTCTACCAAAACTCAACTAGAAGAACAAGTGAATTTCCTCAAAGGAGAGCTGGACCGTCAGTCTTCCTCCATAATCATGCTGACTGCTGAGAAGCTGAAACTTGAAGAATCCCTGCTGAACGCCCAGAACCAGTTCGCAAAGTTCTCCATTGGCTCGGAGAAGCTATCCCAAATTTGTGGGATGGGAAGACTGGATGGCAGCAAGAAGGGGTTGGGGTTTGAGGATGATGACAAACCCAAAGGCTCAGAGAAGACTACATTTGTAAAAGGCACCAGCTCGGTGTTGGGAAAGCCTCCGCCTCAACTGAAGATCGATGCCCCTGAAATTTCCAAAGCATCTATGCTCAAGAAAAACTCGCAAATCAGGTGCTTTCACTATGGGAACAGTGGACATATTCGACGGTACTGCTACAAGCTGAGAAGGAATCCTGCACCGGCAAAGATCTCACAGAGCAATGATCTGCTCGTCCATTTTCAGAAATCTCTTAACGAACTAACCAGGATTGCACAGTCCCTTGCCATCCCGAAGCAGAAGAACAAGTCAGTTTCTTCAAACTGGGTCAGAAAATCTTTTCGTGGAACCAAGGATACCAGAAGCATCATGACTCCCAAAGAACCTGGTGTCAAGAAGAAACATGAAGAAGTCATTTGTTTTCTCTCAAGAGTAAAGACCTCACCCATTGCTGCAAGAAAAGTTGTAGCTGTTTGCAACGTTGCCTTGACTGCCCTTTCCATCAAGAAATCCGATTCTTGGTACATGGACAGCAGCTGCTCGAAGCACATGACCGGAGAACAGAAATGGTTTACTTCCATGGATGACACTCATCCAGTTGGTAACATCATGTTTGGTGATGGTGCCAAAGCAGAGATTATTGGAAGCGGGACAGTTGACACCCCTGGTCTCCCAGCCCTGAAGAACGTTCTGCTAGTGGCAGGATTAGAAGTTTGATTGCTGAGTGTGAGTCAGATTGTAGATGAGTATGAGACAGTGACATTTGACACGTCTCAGTGTACTTTTCTTGATGGGAAAGGAAGGTGTGTGATGAAAGGCGAGAGGTCTAGAGATCATTGCTACTGTGTTCGTGCTAACAAGAGGTTGGAACTTGAAATTTTCTTTCGATCTTTGACACAAGAAAGCTCGCTAGATCTGTGGCATAGAAGGATGTGCCATCTCAATCATCAAGATGTGGTGAAGCTGTCCTCGAAGGATGGAGCTCGAGGTCTACCCAAACTGTCCGGGAGAGCAGCGTATGGAGACTGCAAAATGGGTAAGCTATCCCGAACCTCTCATCCTGTCTTAAATGCTAAACCAACCTCTAATGCTCTTGAATTGCTTCACTTAGATCTAGTAGGCCCTGTTGAAACTGAAAGTATTGCTAAAAAGAAATATGTGCTTGTTGTGGTAGATGATTTTTCTAGATTCACATGGGTCATGTTCTTAAATAATAAAACTCAAGGTCAAACTTTTGGGAGTTTTTAGAACTAGCAAAACGTATTTCAAATGAAAAGCTTTCTGAAAACAAACGCATAATAAGAATTAGGTCGGATTATGGAACCGAGTTTGAGAATTCTTTATTTGCGGAGTACTGTGAAGAGAATGGTGTACACCATGAGTTTTCTGCCCCCATCACACCATAACAAAATGGGATAGTTGAGAGGAAAAATAGAGTCTTGGTTGAGATGGGGAGGGTAATGCTTAGTTCAGCTGATTTACCTCACATGTTTTGGGCCGAAGCAATTTTCAATGCTTGTTATACACTTAACCGTGTGATCTTGAGGCCGGGAACTAGCAAAACACCGTATGAACTCTGGAAAGGCAAGAAGCCAAATATCTCACATCTAAAAGTCTTTGGAAGTCCTTGCTTTATCTATAGAGATCGTGAGTATTTGACAAAATTTGATGCTAAATGTGATCGAGGTATTTTTCTAGGTTATGCATTGAATAGTCGTGCTTACCGTGTCTATAATAAAAGAACTTGCAAAGTTGTAGAAACGGTGAATGTGGCTATCAATGACTCTCTTGTATGCTCTCACAACCACTCGTCAAGAAATGTGCAGGTTGAGGATGTAAGCACTGAGACATCTCCCGAAGCTGCTGAGACTCCTATCGATGAACAGAATCTCATACCTGATGATGTATCCCAGGATACAGAATCTGACACTGAAGGTGCCGGGATAGATCAGACCCTGACTATCCAGAAGTCACATAGCATTGGAAAACGTCAAGTTCAAAAAGATCACTCTCCCTCGGATGTAATTGGCATGGTTGATGAACCAAGAAAGACCCGAAGTAAGTCAAAAGTGCTTGTGAGTAATCTTGTTAGTCTCAAAAGTTTTCTCTCTATGCATAGGTTAGCTATCAATCGAATTGCTTGCTATGGTTTTGTTTCAAATGTTGAACCAAAGAACATCAAAGATGCTTTGAAAGACTATGATTGGATTCTAGCTATGCAGGATGAACTTAATCAATTTGAGAAAAGCAATGTTTGGCATTTAGTTCCTAGACCTAAGGATAAAAATATAATAGGAACAAAATGGGTTTTCAAAAACAAAACGGATGAAAATGGAATCATTACTAGAAACAAGGCTAGGTTGGTTGTGCAAGGTTATTCCCAAATAGAAGGCCTAGACTTTGATGAAACCTTTGCCCCCGTAGCCAGACTTGAGTCCATTAGATTACTCCTGGCCATTGCTTGTTTTCTGAAATTTGATCTCTTTCAAATGGATGTGAAAAGTGCTTTTTTAAATGGAATTTTGAAAGAAGAAGTTTATGTGGAACAACCTCCAGGATTTCAGAGCTCTTGCTATCCCAACCATGTTTACAGATTAGACAAAGCTCTCTATGGTTTGAAGCAAGCTCCTAGAGCTTGGTATGAAAAATTGTCTACACATTTGATTAACCATGGGTATGTGCGAGGTTCTATTGATAAAACCATGTTTGTTAAGAATGTTTCACATCATATGATAATTGCTCAAATATATGTGGATGATGTGGTTTTTGGTTCCACCTCTCAAAAACTTGTTGAGGAGTTTGTCACTCTAATGAAGCAAGAATTTGAAATGAGTCTTTGTGGTAAGCTAAACTTCTTCCTTGGACTACAAGTTCAGCAAAGGAAAGATGGTTTGTTCATTTCGCAGGAAAAGTATGCGAAGGAACTAGTGAAGAAGTTTGGGATGGACGGAGCCTCTCCCATCCGAAACCCAATGGGAACCTCATGCAGAATCAGTGCCGATTTGGAGGGGACCAATGCTGATCAAACCTTCTATAGAAGCATGATTGGGAGCTTACTTTACCTCACAGTCACTAGACCCGACATCTCCTTTAGTGTGGGTGTTTATGCTCGGTATCAAGCCAACCCCAAGGAATCCCATGTGAAGGCAGTCAAGCATATCATCTGATACGTTTCAGGTACGTGTGCTTTTGGAATTCTGTACACAACGGATACTAACACTGAGATTGCAGGGTATTCAGACTCGGATTGGGCTGGAGATGCCACAGATAGGAAGAGCACCTCAGGTGGTTGCTTCTTTGTTGGGAACAACTTGGTATCGTGGCATAGCAAGAAGCAGAACTACGTATCCTTATCCACCGCCCAAGCAGAATACATTGTTGCAGGAAGCTGTTGTACACAACTTCTCTGGATGAAGCACATGCTAAGCGACTACGGATTTGAGCAAGGTATTCCATCCCTGTTATGTGATAACACCTCTGCTATCAATATCTCAAAGAATCCAATGTTGCATTCTAGGACCGAGCATATAGAGATTAGATATCATTTCATTAGAAACTTGGTTGAAGAGAATCAGCTTGAAATGACATTTATTCCAACTGAACAACAATTGGATGATTTATTCACTAAGTCTTTGGACAATATGAGATTTGAAAGTCTTAGGAAGGCTATTGGTGTATGCACCATCACTTGAGATATCTCCCTCACTCGTATAAGTTTACTTTTCAGCATTTTACTTTATGAAATAATTTTCTGAAAATAAGTGTTGGCTCACACTGGGATACGAGTCAGTGGATGCATCCTTGGAAATATTTCTGAACTTGATCTAGAATGTTGTGTTCTTATTTCATGTTTCTTGATAGACAATTGATGCATCTTTCACATGGGTATATGCATCTATGTCTTTAAGAATGTTAGTGCATGTGGTCTAAATCATTCTTGGAACTAGAAAGAACTCTTGAGCACATGGTTACTCTTGTGGGGTGTACACAGTTTGAGCTAGAAAATTGAGTGAGTTGAACTGGTTACTGAAGAACAAATGTGAAAATCTGGTGCTTACTGTTGAATGAATAAAGTAAATGAATGGGCTAGTCTTTTGCTGGGTGCACCTTAACCGGAACCAGTGGGGATCCATGAGATGTTATCTATCATTCGATGGGTTCGAACTAGTTATCCACTGAGTGTCCTTGAAACACACATTATTCTTTCGAGCATTGCGCTCAGGACATAATGATAACTACTCTGTTACATGGACCTATGAGGACGTATTTCTCAGATGAGCTCTTAGACAAAATTTAAAGAGATTGGCGAAAATGCCTTGAACATAAATGACAACGGCCAAAGGCCAAATTGGGACAAAGTCCTTGATATGCTGAATTTGCAGAATTCTCAAAAGGTTGTGACAAAGTCACTTGGTTACTCTTGATGTCCTCATGTCATTTGATGCTTCAAACTTGTACTCCCTTAGGTGAACTTTTCACACACACACACACACTCTTATGGTTCCAAGGATTGATTTGTAAGAACATTGCATTGATGTTACTTTATAGCCATATACTCATGTAAAAAATTTGAGCTCTCAAGACAAATGAAAATTAGCTGTCACTTTCTTATAAGTCTTGCTTAAATTTTCTTGTTGTCTGGGATTCCACTGACTGTTTCCATCCCAGGGTTCCTGCTGACAGTTTGTAAATCTTTCTGAATTTCAAAATCTTGTGTTAGTTTATGCACCACGTGAGGGGGAGTTATCTGTATGGTGGTAGGTACATGGATACCTTCTATTACTCAAGACTGTTTCACATATCCCAGTGGATATTGTATGTCCTTCTGTATGATTGGTTCTTGGTTGTTTTTGAGGTATCCCGTATAGACTACATACGTGGTCTCCTAGGGTTAGGTCACTGTAGCACTTTCTGCATTGAAGTGACTACACGAGACTGGAAACTGTAGGGTTGTCTCAGTTTCTCTTGACGTGTGTGGATAGCTATGATGCATGGTTCCAAGGAATTAAATTGGCTTTAAGATAATTGCGCATAGAAATAGGAGAAGTCTCCTTGGTCTTCGTCGATCTCGATTCCCCTGTTTTCTCTCTCACTCTCTCACCTTGGCCGGTTCACTTCAACTTCTCTCTGTTTTCCTTAAATTTCCCTCTTATTCAATGACACGCATCAGAAACCGCAGCAATTTCCTCCCTTCTCTCAAACCAGTGTTCTTCTTCCATCCACTCATGACTCTTCCAGACCCATTCATCCCTAAAGAGGTTATCCTTCTCCCTGCTCCACCACCACGATCACCTCCTCCACCTTCCCAGAATCCAAGTCCTATGGTCTCTCCTGCTCGTGTCGAAGCACCTCAACCCACTCCTGTTCTCTCTACCTATTTGCGAAAAAGGACGATTACCAAGTCCTCAAGAGCCAAGAAGGCGGTTCCAAAGAAGAAACAATGCTCTCCGGCATCTGTTGTCTCTCCTCCGACTTCACCTCCCCGGACCGTTGCTAGTTCAGATCTTCCTTCACCACTTCAGACCACACTGACACCTGCTCAGCCTCCTTCTCCTCCACCGTCTCCCGTTGCCGCAGACCCTACTCATGTCTCTCCCAACGTCCCTTTGGGAAAACGGAAGCGCACCACCACTGTTGGCTCATCTGGTTCTGCATCAACTCCTTCTGTTAAGATTTCACCCATCTCTTCTGCTCCAAGGGTCACACGCTCCAAGGCTAGGAAAACGGTTGTCTCTCCCGCTGCAAAGAAAGCCCTCAAGCCTTCTTCAACTCCTCAAGTCAAACCCACTCTCAAGGCATCCGCTTCCTCAGTTCCTCCCTCGAAGCGTTCTGGTGAATCCTCTTCGTTTCCCCATCGGTCTCACTTCATCTCTGCTGATTCTTTCAGTTTGTTTGGCTATATCATTATGCATCGTCCCATCGTTTCTGAAAGACCATTCGATTTTGCCTCTCTGCATCCTGCTGTATTCTCTCTGGTTTCCCATCTAGGATGGGTAACAGCTTTGGCCTCCCTGCCTCGCTATAACCGCACCCTGGTCCAAGAATTCTATGCCAACTTCCCTTTTGACATCTCTGCTGAGGTTCGTTTGCGTTCTAAGCAACAAGTGTGTGTCACTGTCCGTGGTGTCCATGTGAACTTCTCTCCATCTTGGATTCGTCAAGCTCTGTCTCTCCCGCTTACCGCTGATGGTATTCTCCAGTCCTACTCTGAGTACTCTACTTCCCTCTCGATTCAAGATCTAGCACCGCGTCTCTACTCCTCTCTTCCCTTGGAACTAGTTCTAGGTACCTTCCTCTCCAGTAGGTACATAACTGAATGGTTCAAGGCTTTGGGCTTCTTGGTTCGCTCTCTCTTTCATCCAGCCACCCAGACAAGCAAAATTCCTCATAAACAGGCTGTTTTGATGGCGTATCTAAGTCATCACCATATCCGCCCTGTAATTCCAGCTAAGTATTTCATGTACCAAGCCATTCGCATTGCTGGTGTCTGCCACCGTAATGCTCTTGGAAAAGCTCTCATATTCCCCTGTCTCATCACCAAACTGTGTGGTGATGCCGGTGTTCCCATCACACAGGGAGATGTTCTGGGTCCTGAACTTATTCAAATCGATGCCATCACCATCAACCGGTCAGTCCATCAGTCCAACGAGTACGTCGAGCCCATGGATCAACAATTCTTGAAAGCTGCTGTTCAGTCAATGATAACTAATGCAGTCCAGAAGATCAAAGATCACACTAAGGAGCAGTTCACCATGTTCAAAGCTGAGATTTCTCTTCTTCTGTCCAGCCAGGCCAGGTCTTCCCCTACTCAGGATCCAACGGTTTCATCTCCTCCCTCGGATAAGCAAGGTGGCTCTACTCCCTCATACTCTGGAGATACCATCCACCTTGGAGCGCTGGGTGCAAATGATGAAGACATGGTGTACGATGGCTCAGGATATGCTGTTTGAAGTGTTTCTCTCTTGTCTCTCTGATCTTTCTCTTTACGGTTCCTTTCTTTGGATTTTCTGTTGAACAATTTTATGGTTTTGTGATGTGTGGTAAACAATTTCTATGGTTTATTATTTTGTGGATTGTTAGTATTTTATGGATTGTTTGAACCCTTTGTCCTTCCTAGACAAAAAGGGGGAGAACTAGTTATTATTTTGGGCAGGATATTATGTGATATGAATATCCTTGTTACTGCATATGTTTAGGGGGAGAACTGGTTAACTGGTTATTGACTGGTTATCGCTTTATGGGCAGGATATTATGTGATTTGGATATCCTTGTTACTGCATATGTTTGTATGTGTTACAACTGTGATGCAGGTACTCTTTGAAGAACTGTGTTTTGTCAAGAAATTCCAAAGGGGGAGATTGAAGGCATACCTACAGATTGACTATTCCTTGAATTCAGACAAAACACAGTAGTAATGGATCATCAAAGCTAATGTTGACATTGCCTATTTTATCTCAATGGAAAAACAGGTATATCATTCATTTGCATTACATGTTTTCATCTAGAATAGCACACTGAGCATGTATCCCTGATAATCTGGAACGTTTTTCTTGTGTGAGCTTTCATGGCTTTAATCACTTCTAAAACCCAGAATACTTGTATGTAATCTGTGTGCTCCTTGGTTGTGAAAAACTGACTTGTTTAAGGAAGATCCCTAGGAGAGTTGACTCTTGTTCACATGTGATTTCTAGGAATCTGTTTTGTCCTTTTCTGGTTGTCTTGCTCCCTTGTTTCTGGTTTAGCTGGTTCTTCTTTTTGCTGTCAAAAAACGTGCTCCATCTTTGACTACTGCTATGGCTATTCTAGTACAAGTGCTTGGAAACCTTTTGCCTCGCTTTGACTATCCTTGTTCAAAAATGGTAAACCTAAAAAGCTGTCTTGGTTTTGTTCATCTTATAGACATGCATTTGTCCCATCAATAGCTGGCTGTTGTAGGATTGCATTAGGACGGTTTTTAGGTATGTGTTAGGGCTTGCTGGTAGCTGTTTTTCACGTGCCTATTTGCTGTCATTAATCTCTGAATTACCTTGCCTATATAAGGAGTCTAAAGCTGTCTTGACTCCTTGGTTGGTTGAGTGAAATACTTTGGGGTTAGGTTATTCTGTTTGATTACTCTTTGAGAGCACATTTCTGTGTAGTTTCTCTTCTCCCTTCTCTTCCTCTTCCATGTATTTTGGTTGCTCATAACTGTGCATAATAGACATGGATTCTCAAGCATAAAAACTGTTTTCAAAACTCATATGCATCATTGCATAGTGCTTTCCATTGAGATAATGTATGGAGATGCCCAACCCAAGAAGTTGATCAAGAAGATTTAACTTGAGAATAGTTAAGATCTGAGTTGATACTTCTGAATACTTTCCAAAGTGTAAACACATAGTTTGAGTAGTGTAGCTCTGTTAGAACTGGTAGATAGACTAGTCAAGATAGCATATGGGTTATGTATCCTCAGAGTACGAGAGACTTGTAATTGTGTGTGTTACTTGATAGTGGAAAGGTTTGTCCCTTAAGAGTATGGGCACGCAGTTTTAATCCTGGTTGTAAGATTTCTGCGTTATCAAAAACATCTTGTGTCACTCTTTACTTACTATCTTTATATTTTAATACTCGTATCCTGTGTTTCGGGATATGACACTATCTTCCTATCCCGAAAACAGATTAAACGAAAAAATGATAAAGGTCTATTCACCCTCATCTCTAGGACCTATAACCTAGAGGCTAGAGAGAACCAACACTCCCAACTTGTGCTGTTCTATGGAGTATGGATCTTTCTCTCTCCGCTTTTTGTCTAATTGGTTATCGTTTCAAATGATCGATGACCATATATATATAAGTTCAACAAATAGTCAAATATTGATCGAAGAAAGAATCGTAGAAAGCATACAAATGAAACAAGAAACACGAGGGATTAAATTAAAGACTTGATACGGATGATGATGTTCATATTCGTGTTCATGTGCCACCACATGTGGCGTACACCAAGGGTTTTGGTATCCCCAACTTCGGTATACAAAAATTATTTAACCTAAACTTTTGTATTTTGTTTAATAATCATAACGTTGTTGGCGTGGTTCGAGAAGAATCCCCATTTCGGGATTTTACTCAACGAGCTTATCATATAATTCAGGAAATAATCCATACAATGAGGATCACGAGGCAGAGTATAGTCCCTCTAAGGTAATACTAAAAAAACACATGCAATCTTCCCGAGCTAAGCAAATCTTGAATATCTTATCATGAAAATATGAAAATAGTTAAATTGTAAAAAGAGAAAATATTATAGACTCAAAATTATAATTTTTTCGTTGATAAAATATCTTAAATATAGGTTGATACAATCTGTTATAATAAATGTCCTGATATAATAAAGATTTTTTGTATTTAATCTATATTTAATTAGGACAAAACACACACCAGAAGTTACGAAAAATAATTCTCCTTAAACAGTAACTACTTAATTAATTAACAAACATGCGGTAAAGTCATGAAAGATTTAATTAACACAAACTAAACGACGTCGAGAGGAGGCTTATCGGCCTTGAGGGCATCAACGCCGATCTAGAGGCAGTGATTGAGAGCGGCTTCGCAAGGCTGGCGGCGTTCGGAAGGAAGAGAGAGTGGTATGTCGCCGGCGCCGCCGTGCTGTGCGATCGCCTACCGCATCTCTTTCTTCCGTTTGAGTCTCTCAGTCTCACGGTGGGATTCAGCCGACTCTAGTTGTAGTAGTGGGAAGGGCATTATGGTAAAAACATGGGATCTCAGTGGCAGTGATCTGATTTGGACATGGTAACATGGAGTCAGTTGAAGTGTCAGAGTTGCAGAGGTAAAGAATGACAATGAAAGATCACTTTGTTTTATTCAGAAAAATTCTGAACTCTTTCTTCTCTGTAAAACGTTGGGTATAACTTTCTGAACAAGATGGGCGCAAGGCCTATTAGCTCAACTGGTTAGAGCGTCGTGCTAATAACGCGAAGGTCACAGGTTCGAGACCTGTATGGGCCATTTTTTTAATTTTTTGACACGGTTCATCTCTAACTCAACTGGGAAGATTCAACCATTTTTAGAACAATTACCCGAGCAGATCCTTGCCAATTTTTATGGAGCTCTTAACTGCTGCTCTGGAACTTCTGACGTCTTACCACTGCATTGAAGCTGCTGGTTGCCCTAATTGTGTTTAGGTCAGTCTCACCTCTCAATATATTTATCCTTATATTTCTCCCTCAAACATGAAGAAGTATTTGTTGTTTTTGCATGTTACAGCAAAATGCAAAATTTTGCTTGTAGGGCATATAATGAGGTTTTACACAAGGATGCGGCCATTACGATCCTTCAGGTCTGGGCGTCAAACTTGTTGATCCAAATCTCTTCAAGCTTAGATAGTTTCCTTGTGCTGACCGACCGGTTTCTTGTCCATTAGGGTATTCTGGATGCTGAAAACAATGCAAGTGATCTGCCAACTCATCCGAATAGCGAGGGAAGCAACTAGAAGTCTAGAACAACAGTAAGAGGTTGGATACTTTCAAAATGAGGAAACTTATTAGAGGAAGTATGCATGTCAGAGTTTGTTGCATTGTATGGACTCTGTCAAGAAACTGTTTCAATGACATCAATTTTCGGTTCCCAAGTGAAGTATGAATGTCAGAATTTGTTGCATATATTTTAGACTTTAGTTTGTGCGCACATTAATAAAGTGGCCCATACAGGTCTCGAACATGTGACATTCGCGTTATTAGCACGACTCTCTAACCAGCTAAGCTAATAGACCTTGTGCACATCTTGTTCAGAAAGTTATACCCAACGTTTTACAGAGAAGAAAGAGTTCGAAATTTTTCTGAATAAAACAAAGTGATCTTTCATTGTCATTCTTTACCTCTGCAACTCTGACACTTCAACTGACTCCATGTTACCATGTCCCAATCAGATCACTGCCACTGAGCTCCCCTGTTTTTACCATAATGCCCTTCCCACTACTACAACTAGAGTCGGCTGAATCCCATCGTGAGACTGAGAGTCCTCGATCTAATATTTTTTATTATTTTAGGGTTTAAGGTTTATCATACAAGTCAATATCGGTGACCTCGATTTTTGCACACCAACCCATGGTAAGTTGCTCATCATACAAGTCACCATCGGTGACCTCGATTTTTGCCCAAACCTTGGTTGTGGTCGCTAGAACCAATTCCACAGGATGAAATCCATCAAATTCCTCAACAACAATGGTAGCGTCCTCGAAAAACTAAGGGTCACAATGCACAACCCGTTATAACGCACCTACATCTTTAAACTTTTTTAGGAACTGATAAGGTGTTTTCTTTTGAATAGAGATCACACTCGTGCCCTTGACTCCACGGCATAAACGGATCATCAAAAATTTGAGGGAGTCGGCCTTCTCATCCTAAAGGATGGTCAGGGAGAAGACCTTGAGTATTGCGAAGCCATAATCATCAGCCTCATTCTCCGCTACAATGGACAGATCAAACGAAAAGGGTGGGGAATGTGTCACGTTCGGTGCCAGGAAAGCACTGCAATCCGTACGTGAAAAATTAAGGAAGATAATGAAGAAATGGCAAGACTACTCAAACAAGGAAAATAGGGATTAAAACAAGGAATAAGAATCAATGTTCAATGATGGCTTAAAGGCCGAGATCGGAGAATAAACTCGCCTCCAAGTCGATCACAGTAGGCAGCTAAGGTTTCGGTAAAAACGAAAAAATCGAAGGAAAAGTGTTATAACGAATGTAAGAAAAAACACAGATTTACGTGGTTCACTAACGATATGTTAACTACGTCCACGGGCAGAAGGAGAACAGTTTTATTATCTTGAGGAAACCAGATTACAGAATATTACTCAAGGTTGCATAACCTAAAAGATATATATATACCCCGAAATGATAGGCCCAACAGAAAACCAAATCCTAGCATAACACGGATTACAGATTAGCTTCGGGAGCAAGGCCCCCGTATGCTGGCGGCATACAAACCAGATTCAAGGTATATTAACAAAAAAATTTACTCTCGGATAACACTTGAACCTCATGATTTGGGCTTCTTTTATTTGCACATAACTCCTTCTTTGCTTCTTATTGCACTACGAATCCCTATTTTGTTTCATTTATCCACAAAATTTAATAAAACAATAAACATAATAAGAATACCGAAAACATTACAAATAAACAAAAAATATAGAGCATCATTAAGCACACTTAAATTGCATAAATACGTAACTATCATCTAGTAATAAGTGATCATTTGTTCAGATTTGCTTTAAAGAAGGTATAATACATTGCATTTCAACCTAGCTATTTGACCTTGTTTCATTGGTATCCTCATATCCATTATTATATATATATAATTTTTTTTATCATGAATGGTACTTCACAAATGAATTATTTATCACTTCAATACATCACTTTAAAAAACTGTCACTTCGGTACTTCACATTCAGTACCTACTCTTAATAACACCGTCAACTTATTGAATCAGAAGATAATAAGTCAACTTTCCATAAATATTGAAGAAAGAGTTACTGTATAGTAGGGGTGGGATCGGTTCGGAACGGTTCGGTATTAAGTCGGAACCCGTACCGTACCGTAATAAAATATTTTGTTCGGATCCTATTCGGTTTGATTTTTTGGCAAGTCCGTCCCACGAGTTTCGGTCCCAACAGGTTTCAGATCGGTATATTTCGATTTCGGATCGGTTTTTCGATAAAATTTTCTTGGCCTAAACAATTGTTTAAGTTAATTATTATTTAAAAAAAGGCAATATCATAGAGAGATAGAAGAAATGTGAGAGAATAAGAGTATTTTTGTAAGAATTTTCTCTATATATGTCCTAAAAAGATTCAAAATTGGTGAATATATATTCATTTGTGTAAAGAAATAAACACAATTTTGTCACATATATCATTTCGGAACGGTTCGGTTTTATTCGGTACCGTACCATAAAAACTTATTCGGTTCGGATTTATTTCGGTTCGGTTTTTAAGTTAGTCCGTCCCACGAATTTCGGGCCAAACGAGTTTCGATTCGATTTATTTCGATTTTCGGTTCGATTTTTCGGTAAAACACCTCACCCCTACTGTATAGAGAAAAGAGCTAGCTAGGGCCAATATATCTTCCTTCCATGCATGAGAAGTTGAGAACAAAGAAAAACCAAATAAAACAAGACAACAAGGGACATGATACGTACAGATGCTGATGTTGATCTACCACCAATCAAAGATTGAACGAATGGTTCAACCTCTCTACCCAACACCTTATTAGCACAAATTAAGTACAAACTATAATTTCAAACCGAACGGTCTGAACTTTTCTTTAGTGATATCGTCTAGACGCTTGATCATTTCTAGCGTGAGATAATTTTTTGAGTCTCCAACCTCCCCTCGCCTGAAATATACATTGTTGTCTGATATTTTGTTTACCTCCAAACTAGTCAAATTCTTGAAACTACAAAGTTGTATGATATCTTGTACCACACCATGTCTCTCTTCTTCAAGAGAGAAAGGCTGACCCATGAACTCTGCCAACTTCTTCACACAGCATTTTGTGTCCATCTTCACGTCTTCATACTTCAAAAACAACACTTTGTCAGGAGTTTCCAAGCTAGCTTTCCAGTAGCCCAGAACATGATCCCAAAAGGGTCCGGAAAATGAAATGCCCTTACAGAAAAATTCAAATGCTTCTTCTATTTCAACTGGTGGTAGGTGATCAAAATGTGAGATCGACCTTACTGCTTTGCTAAACTCACAAAGAGAAACAAGAACATCTCTAGGATTCCTAGCAATGTACACCACTCGAGCACCCGAGTCACCACCACTCAAAATTGAGTCTGGCAATGATGTGTATGAAATGTGTGTTGCGAGCAACCTTGGTGAGGGAAGCGAGTCAAGATAAGCAATCGGATCATCGTGGTCATCTGGTTGCTCAATGAAAGGTACGCAATCATGAGGACTTCTTGTGACCAAAGGTTGGGAGTTAAGGTCGTAGCGAGCTCGATTTGCAATAGCAAACATGAGGGCCTTAAGCCATGTTGTACCAGATTTTGGTTGAGAGATTAAGAAAATGTCACTGTTTCTAGCCTTAAAGTTTTGTTGAACCCACATAATCCCACCAAGCCAAATTGGGCCATACCAAAACCCTTGGTATTGGTACAACCAATCAGTAATCCAGTTTTTTACTTTAGGGAGGCTTAAGATCACATCCTTGAGATTTTCAGGAACAACTTTCCTGTTTTCTGGTCCTCCTAAAAAAGAGAAACGAGGTTTCACTTCCATATTACCTGCAAATGCAATGATAATGAATTAATTAATGGTCGCAATATATATATAAGTAGTAATTTCACACCTACCAATATATTGTAAGCTAGTTTTTCAAATTAATAAAGAACCAGAAAGCTACCAATATCTCGTGGCTATAACTTCCCAGCTGAACGTCTGTATGCTAGTGCTGTGGTTCCAGAAAACCTAGAGGCTAGAGAGAACCAGCACTCCCAACTTGTGCTCTTCTATGGAGTATGGATCTTTCTCTCTCCGCTTTTTGTCTAAATGGTTATCGTTTCAAATGATCGATGACCATATATATATAAGTTCAACAAATAGTCAAATATTGATCGAAGAAAGAGTCGTAGAAAGCATACAAATGAAACTAAGAAACACGAGGGATTAAATTAAAGACTTGATACGGATGATGATGTTCATATTCGTGTTCATGTGCCACCACATGTGGCGTACACCAAGGGTTTTGGTATCCCCAACTTCGGTGTACCAAAATTATTTAACCTAAACTTTTGTATTTTGTTTAATAATCATAACGTTGTTGGCGTGGTTCGAGAAGAATCCCCATTTCGGGATTTTACTCAACGAGCTTATAATATAATTGAGGAAATAATCCATCCAATGAGGATCATGAGGCAGAGTATAGTCCCTCTAAGGTAATAATAAAAGAACACATGCAATATTCCCGAGCTAAGCAAATCTTGAATATCTTATCATGAAAATATGAAAATAGTTAAATTGTAAAAAGAGAAAATATGATAGACTCTAATTATAATTTTTTCGTTGATAAAATATCTTAGATATAAGTTGGTATAATCTGTTATAATAAATGTCCTGATATAATAAAGATTTTTTGTATCTAATCTATATTTAATTAGGACAAAACACACACCAGAAGTTACGAAAAATAATTCTCCTTAAACAATAACTACTTAATTAATTAACAAACATGCGGTAAAGTCATGAAAGATTTAATTAACACAAACTAAACGACGTCGAGAGGAAGCTTATTGGCCTTGAGGGCATCAACGCCGATCTAGAGGCAGTGACTGAGAGCGGCTTCGCAAGGCTGGCGGCGTTCGGAAGGAAGAGAGAGCGGTATGTCGCCGGCGCCGCCGTGCAGTGCGATCGCCCACCGCATCTCTTTCTTCCGTTTGAGTCTCTCAGTCTCACAGTGGGATTCAGCCGACTCTAGTTGTAGTAGTGGGAAGGGCATTATGGTAAAAACATGGGAGCTCTGTGGCAGTGATCTGATTGGGACATGGTAACATGGAGTCAATTGAAGTGTCAGAGTTGCAGAGGTAAAGAATGACAATGAAAGATCACTTTGTTTTATTCAGAAAAATTTTGAACTCTTTCTTCTCTGTAAAACGTTGGGTATAACTTTCTGAACAAGATGGGCACAAGGCCTATTAGCTTAGCTGGTTAGAGCGTCGTGCTAATAACGCGAAGGTCACATGTTCGAGACCTGTATGGGCCACTTTTTTAATGTGCGCACAAACTAAAGTCTAAAATATATGCAACAAATTCTGACATTCATACTTCACTTGAGAACCGAAAATTGATGTCATTGAAACAGTTTCTTGACAGCGTCCATACAATGCAACAAACTCTGACATTCATACTTCCTCTAATAAGTTTCCTCATTTTGAAAGTATCCAACCTCTTACTGATGTTCTAGACTTCTAGTTGCTTCCCTCGCTATTCGGATGAGTTGGCAGATCACTTGCATTGTTTTCAGCATCCAGAATACCCTAATGGACAAGAAACCGGTCAGTCAGCACAAGGAAACTATCTAAGCTTGAAGAGATTTGGATCAACAAGTTTGACGCCCAGACCTGAAGGATCGTAATGGCCGCATCCTTGTGTAAAACCTCATTATATGCCCTACAAGCAAAATTCTGCATTTTGTTGCAATATGCAAAAACAACAAATGCTTGTTCATGTTTGAGGGAGAAATATAAGGATAAATATATTGAGAGGTGAGACTGACTTGAACACAATTAGGGCAACCAGTAGCTTCAATGCAGTGGCAAGATGTCAGAAGTTCCAGAGCAGTAGTTAAGAGCTCCATAAAAATTGGCAAGGATCTGCTCGGATAATTGTTCTAAAAATGGTTGAATCTTTCCAGCTGAGTTAGAGATGAATCGTCTCAAAAAATTAAAAAAATGGCCCATACAGGTCTCGAACTTGTGACCTTCGCGTTATTAGCACGACGCTCTAACTAGCTGAGCTAATAGGCCTTGTGCTCATTTTCTTCAGAAAGACATACCCAACGTTTTACAGAGAAGAAAGAGTGTTTTGTTTTTCTGAATAAAACAAAGTGATCTTTCATTGTCATCCTTTACCTCTGCAACTCTGACATTTCAACTGACTCCATGTGACCATGTCCCAATCAGATCACTGCCAGTGAGCTCCCCTATTTTTACCATAATGCCCTTCCCATTACTACAACTAGAGTCGGCAGAATCCACCGTGAGACTGAGAGACTCAAAAGGAAGAAAGAGATGGGGTGGGCGATCGCACTGCACGGCGGCGCCGGCGACATCTCACTCTCTCTTCCTTCCGAGCGCCGCCAGCCTCGCGAAGCCGCCCTCCGTTACTGCCTCCAAATCGGCGGCGATGCCCTCAAGGCCAATAAGCCTCCCCTCGACGTCGTTGAGCTTGTGGTAATTAAATCTTCCAAATTTTCCATCTTCTTTTTTTTAATTTTTATTTCTGGGTGATCATGATGCTCATTGGTGGGTTTGGTTTTATATTTTTACCGTGTTAGGTTTGTGAGCTAGAGAATATTCCGGTGTTCAATGCCGGAAATGGGTCTGTGTTGACCAACAGTGGCACAGTTGAAATGGAAGCTTGTATAATGGATGGCACTAAGAGATGTGGAGCTGTGTCTGGGATCACCACTGTGGTCAATCCCATATCTTTAGCAAGATTGGTCATGGAGAACACTCCTCATATTTATCTTGCCTTTGATGGAGCAGAGGCCTTTGCTAGGGAACAAGTCAGTCAACACTTCCCTTTATACACTCCTTTTTCCATAAAGCACTTGGAGAACTCACAAGTACTTTATGAGAAACCATTTTGATCCGTGCCTATATTTTCTAGAGGACTAGAATCTGCTTCTAGAATCAGAGATTAAAGTTGTTTTAATTGTTGGAGAGTAAGTTGTTTTGATTGTCATAGAGTGTTAGAGATTAAGATGAATTAATGTGAAGCTTTGTTATTGTTTCTGCTTTTAGTATTTGAGTCTTGTTATTGAGTATTTGTATTCCTTGCCAGGGTGTTGAGACTGTTGATTCGAGTAACTTCATTACCCTAGAGAATGTTGAAAGGCTAAAGCAGGCCAAAGAGGCCAACAGAGTGCAGGTACATTCGTTGTCTCAACTTAGCTCCTAGCCTAACTAGGAGAGTGATGATACTGAGTAACTCAAAAGGACATTTTGTTGTTCTTTCTGTGTAGTGTAAAATTTTTCTTGTGAAGTTGCATAATCAAATACATTTGTCACAAATGTACAGATTGATTATATGCAACCAATCAAAAGATATGTCAAGGAAGTTGTTCTTTCTGTGTAGTGTAAAAATTTTCTTGTGAAGTTGCATAATCAAATACATTTGTCACAAATGTACAGATTGATTATACGCAACCAATCAAAAGAGATGTCAAGGAAGAAAAAACAGTAGTTGATGGTGATAGCCAGCTTGGAACTGTTGGATGTGTGGTTGTTGATGATCTTGGGAATTTGGCTTCTGCGACTTTGACTGGTGGATTAGTGAACAAGATGGTTGGCCGGATTGGGGACACGCCCATCATCGGTGCAGGGACCTATGCCAACAATCTATGTGCAGTTTCTGCCACCGGTAAAGGTGAAGCAATTATACGGAGCACGGCTGCGAGGGATGTGGCAGCTCTTATGGAATACAAAGGTCTTTCCCTCAAAGAGGTTGCAGCTTATGTAATTGAAGAGGGGACTCCGAAAGGCAATGTTGGATTGGTTGTTGTATCTGCGACAAGGGAAGTCACTATGCCTTTCAATACAACGGGGATGTTTCGAGCTTGCGCTAGTGAGGATGGATATTGAGAGATTGGAATATGGCCTTCTGATGTGTGAGGCGAGTTATTTGGGGGAGCTTTAAGTTGCTTATTAGAATCTGTGATCTAATTCTTAAATTTGCATGAGCTTGTGTGGTTTCATGTACTATGAAGAATCTGATAATTTGCGTATATATATTTGAGATGGTGATAATAATCATTGATAACAGTAATACTGAGATTCACCGGATTATCAAGCTTGATAAAAGGAACCCAATAAGCGTCACTATTGTGAAGTACAATTTAGTTTTACTTAGACAAACAAACCAGAGTAGCACTAGACTAGAAAAATTTGGGCGCATCACTCCTTAGATTCTAGGCAAGCACACTTGCTTGCATTCTCCAAATTTGCCACTTGAAGGATGCTTGTTTGGCAATGTGGCGAGTCGGTCCTAACTCGAAGCTCCCTTTCTCCTTTACTAGAGGGGGTTTGAACTGCACCCTCACGGACCTACCAATGGGGTCATCCCCCTCAGTTCCACCATTTCTAAAAGCACCAAGGACGCTTGAAACAACTCCAACGTCCCATCCATCCAGTGTCCCCGAAGCTTCAGACACTACACTTGCAACACAAACCGCTCTGGGTTGCACAAAGTCGGTCACACTTCGATCGAAAACGGCACATGAACCGGTCAGGAGCCATTTGAATGAAAGAAACTCGGCCTGAACCCGCAGCGTCACGCCAGAGACAAGCCATTCTAGTCTAGAAGGACTAAACCTTGGATGGTGCAATCAAATGAGAGGAGATGATGCACACCATAACAAATAAACAATCTCCTACCTCATCGCTATCGTCACCAAGGGTGAGGTCCACCTCATCCTCCATCACCACCGCCACTGCTTGTGGAGGCAGACGGGAGAGAGAAGAAGGTCGGGCACCGGAGAAAGGCAAGATATATGACATGCAAAGTAATATAATGATATATCTCAACAAGGAGAATCTAATAGTGAAGTCAGATTAAGAAACGGAGAAGAAATAAGGTCGGGATCAGGAAAACAAGGTCGATGGCTAGGTTAAACTAGATGAGTTTCATTGAGAGAAAACTTTAGGGGAGAGAGAGAGAGAGAGAGAGAGAGAGAGAGAGAGAGAGAGAGAGAGAGAGAGAGAGAGAGAGAGAGAGAGAGAGAGAGAGAGAGAGAGAGAGAGAGAGAGAGAGAGAGAGAGGGAAGAGTTTTACGTAGAGCACTTTCTAAATGATCCTGATAATTTGCATATGCCAAGTCGTTTGTCAAGACAATGAGGTATTTTCGTATTGGAAATGACAGCCCTAGCTGCGGGATCCATTAGGCTCAATTGTTTATTGTTCAAGTTTTTTTTTTGGGATAAAAAACATAGGTCTTGCATTGAAGAAACAATATAGGTTACAAGATTACATCATAGCTATCCCCTAGGGTTCGACAAAAGTTAACTATAGTTGTGCTAGCTACCTAACACCACAACCTTGAAGAAATAAGCGCAAAGAAACAAAGAACCGGTCATGCAAGAACACTTAACCTGGAACATGCACGGATAAACCAAAACTAGAACCTGAACAAAAGCGGAAGTAGATTCCACTTACACCAGGGTGTCCCCTGGGTTACTTGCCACCACCACAGTCGTACCACGTTCTCCATTACCATTAGGTGAGGTGCTCACAACCGCGGCTTCCTCTGGATAGTTTTCAATGTCCAACTCGAGATTACGACCTTTAATACGACGCTTACGGACCTTGGGAGATCCAACAACCATCATCGGGCCACTCTCAGCTTCACCACTCGACACTTTTGGCTTATTCTTAGAACCAATCTTCCGGCCGAACTAATTGGTTATTTCTGAAAAGTGAGAGACTTTTTCTCTTTGCATAACCCTAGAGCGTCGCTGCTAGGAAAACCCTAGCCAGCGTCGCAACAGCAAATCTCTATGGTTGAAGGATCTGATCGTCGCTTAGCGGCGGCCTTTGCAGTGTCAGAGAGAGGAAAGACTTATTTTGGGGTCTTGAACATTGGAAACAACAAGTTCTACGCAGTAGGGCGTTTGCTATCGCTGAAGAAAGCTGGGAATCCCAAAGCATTCCAAGGAACGATTGCAAGAGTATGAGATCTCAAGCGTCAATTATCCATTCCCAATGAGGGCGAGCGCTTTATCTTTTGGTTCGATATCGAGGCATAACCGAAAGAAGAGTTTGGAAGATGGTCCTTGGTTCTTTGGGAAGTCCAACCTTGTCATAAATGAGTATGACAGACTAGAATATGTTGCAGCAGTTGAGTTACACCAGATTTCGGTCTGGGTTGAGATGCATGGCCTCCTGCCTCGTCTCCAAACCAATAACAAAGTGGGGTACATCGCTGGGACACTTGGCGAGATTATTCATCTAGACGAGCCGGGAATCAAAAGTGAGAAGAGGATAAGGGCTCGCATATGGCATGACATCCACAAAACGGTGAGGCAAGCTTTTCCTCCTGATGAATTTGGAGGAATCGAGACTATGGTGTGATTTCGGTACGATAGAGTCGTCGGTTTTTGCAGGGCGTGTGACATGTTCAAGCATGGGGAATGTGGCGGACCACCGAACATGTTGGTGGTGGAAGAGGTGAGGGCGAAGCTAGGGTGTCCAAACCTTAAAGGAACAAAGACAATAGGTGCTGGAGCCTTACAATCAAACATTGTTCCATCTCCTAATCCTAGTTTGACTAGGAATATCACGTTGGTCGATCCAAATATGGCTGGGGTCTCCATGGTAGATCCTGGTTTCACATTATCCTTCTCAGAAATTAATGCCGCTGAGCTCGCAAGACAACTCAGAGCTTTTTCTTTCTTGTCGGTGGAACCGACCACACCAGGTGTCCGGTTTACTGAGGATTCACGTCCTGTGGCTGGTATGAAAAGGAAGAATGCAGAGGATGCCCCTGCGGAAGTGGGAAGAGTAGTCAAGGTTTACCAACGTTAACCTCGGCCACCGTTGCCTCCTTTTCTAGAGGAGGGAGCAGTTATATCCCAAGATTTAACTAGCTCTCTCACATATGTTTACGGAAAGATCCGAATTTCACCATTGTTCAAGTTAAACTATGCCTAACTGAGACCGATCTGTTGCCTCACTTGGTTACTTCTTCTGATCATCTCCAGCAAAAGAGGCATACTTTATCTTTACCTTATGCTACACTTTGTTGGGGAAAGAAAATATGGTTTAGGATGAGTGTCACAATGTGGATGAGATATGTAGATTGATCTAGCATTAGTTAGTACGTTATACGCTGATACTTGTGCTATAAGTAGCTTGTTGGTCTGTTGTTGCTTGTGGATCACTTCTAATCACATATATTTCACTAGTTGAATGAGGGCTACATCGATCACAATTCCATGGATCACAAGTTGAGTCATGCCGAGAAAAACTAGGGTTCTTTCTTTTAGTACTATTATCATGACTTTACAACATGTCTGTTAATTAATTAAGTAGTTGCTGTTTAAGGAGAATTATTCTTTCGGTGTGTGTCTTATCCTAATTAGATACGAATTAATATAAATTAGATACAGAGAATCCTTATTATATTAAGACGTACATTTATTGTAACAGATTGTATCAACCTATATTTAAAACATTCCATCAATGAAAAAGTTACAATTTTCAGTCTATTATATTTTCTCTTTCAACGTATTACAATTTAACTGTTTTTATATTTTCATGATGAGATATTCAAGATTTACTTAGCTCAGGAAGATTGCATCTGTTATTTAGTATTACCCCTTAGAGGGACTATACTCTGCCTCATGATCCTCATTGTATGGATTATTTCCTCAATTATATGATAAGCTCGTTGAGTAAAATCCCGAAATGGGGATTCTTCTCGAACCACGCCAACAACGTTATGATTATTAAACAAAATACAAAAGTTTAGGTTAAATAATTTTGGCATACCGAAGTTGGGGATACCAAAACCCTTGGTGTACGCCACATGTGGTGGCACATGAACACGAATATGAACATCATCATCCGTATCAAGTCTTTAATTTAATCCCTCGTGTTTCTTGTTTCATTTGTATGCTTTCTACGACTCTTTCTTCGATCAATATTTGACTATTTGTTGAACTTATATATATATATATATGGTCATCGATCATTTGAAACGATAACCAATTAGACAAAAAGCGGAGAGAGAAAGATCCATACTCCATAGAAGAGCACAAGTTGGGAGTGCTGGTTCTCTCTAGCCTCTAGGTTTTCTGGAACCACAACATCAGCATACAGACGTTCAGGTGGGAAGTTATAGCCACGAAATATTGGTGGCTTTCTGGTTCTTTATTAATTTGAAAAACTAGCTTACAATATATTGGTAGGTGTGAAATTACTACTTATATATATATATATATTGCGAGCACTAATTAGTTCATTATCATTGCATTTGCAGGTAATATGGAAGTGGAACGTCGTTTCTCTTTTTTAGGAGAACCAGAAAACAGAAAAGTTGTTCCTGAAAATCTCAAGGATGTGATCTTTAGCCTCCCTAAAGTAAAAAATGGGATTACTGATTGGTTGTACCAATACCAAGGGTTTTGGTATGGCCAAATTTGGCTTAATGGGATTATGTGGGTTCAACAAAACTTCAAGGCTAGAAACAGTGACATTTTCTTAATCTCTCAACCAAAATCTGGTACAACATGGCTTAAGGCCCTCATGTTTGCTATTGCAAATCGAGCTCGCTACGACCCCAACTCCCAACCTTTGGTCACTAGAAGTCCTCATGACTGCGTACCTTTCACTGAGCAACCAGATGACCACGATGATCCGATTGCTTATCTTGACTCGCTTCCCTCACCAAGGTTGCTCACAACACACATTTCATACACATCATTGCCAGACTCAATTTTGAGTGGTGGTGACTTGGGTGCTCGAGTGGTGTACATTGCTAGGAATCCTAGAGATGTTCTTGTTTCTCTTTGTGAGTTTAGCAAAGCAGTAAGGTCGACCTCACATTTTGATCACCTACCACCAGTTGAAATAGAAGAGGCATTTGAATTTTTCTGTAAGGGCACTTCAATTGAAGGACCCTTTTGGGATCATGTGCTGGGCTACTAGAAAGCCAGCTTGGAAACTCCAGACAAAGTGTTGTTTTTGAAGTATGAAGACGTCAAGATGGACACAGAATGCTGTCTGAAGAAGTTGGCAGAGTTCATGGATCAGCCTTTCTCTCTTGAGGAAGAGAAACATGGTGTGGTACAAGATATCATACAGTTTTGTAGTTTCAAGAATTTGACTAGTTTGGAGGTAAACAAAACTTCGGACAACAATGTATATTTCAGGCGAGGGGAGGTTGGAGACTCAAAAAATCATCTCACGCTAGAAATGATCAAGCGTCTAGACGATATCGCTGAAGAAAAGTTCGGACCATTCGGTTTGAAATTATAGTTTGTACTTAATTTGTGCTAATAAGGTGTTGGGTGGAGAGGTTGAACCATTCGTTCAATCTTTGATTGGTGGTAGATCAACATCAGCATATGTACGTATCATGTCCCTTGTTTTTTTGTTTTATTTGGTTTTTCGTTGTTCTCAACTTCTCATGCATGGAGGAAGATATATTGGCCCTAGCTAGGTCCTTTCTCTATACGGTAACACTTTCTTCAATATTTATGGAAAGTTAGACTTATGGTTATCATCTGATTCAATAAGTTGATAGTATTATTAACGGTAGGTACTGAATGTGAGATACTGAAGTGATAGTTTTTAAAAGTGATAAATATCTTATTCGTAAGATACCATTCATGATAAAAATTATATATATAATAACGAATATGAGGATATCAATGAAACAAGGTCAAATAGCTAGGTCGAAATGCAATCTATTATACCTTCTTTAAAGCAAATCTGAACAAATGATCACTTATTACTAGATGATAGTTGGATATTTATGTGATTTAAGTGTGCTTAATGATACTCTATATTTTTGGTTTGTTTGTGATGTTTTCGGTATTCTTATTATATTTATTGTTTTATTAGATTTTGTGGAGAAATAAAGAAAAATGAAGCAAATAGGGATTCTTAGTGCAACAACAAGCAAAGAAGGAGTTATGTGCAAATAAAAGAAGCCCAAACCATGAGGTTCGAGTATTATCCAAGGGTAAAAAATTTCCTCTGACTTTTCGTTTTTACATAAACCTTAGCCGCCTACCGTGATAGACTTGGAGACGAGTTTATTCTCCGATCTCGGCCTCTAAGCCATCATCTGAAAGGACTCAACCCTAGATTAACTAGTAATCTAGGATCACTCCCTAACGACAAGACCTAAACTACGAATTTCTAAGAAAAATTGACATAATTTCCTCTACGAAGTAGACTACCAGAAACCTGCAAGAAAGTGGCAATCACTCTTTGGATTTCCCACAAACAATATCGTGGACCACCGATGTCCATCCAGATTTCTCAATAAAGTGCGAAAAGTAAATAAATTAAATTGCTGAAATAATAATACGGAACTGAAAACTCATAATCCAGTAATACCAATAATTCACTACCAATACTAAAAATTATTTACAATACTAGTGTTCAGAACGACTTTTAGAAGCAGAATAAAATATATGACATTACACTGCTTGTGGCCGAAACCTACATGAAGGTATGATAACCCGGTGGACTCAAAGCCTCTGGAGATCTAATATCCAGCTCAGGAGAAGCACTGCAAACTGGGCACGAAAAACTGAAAGGCCTAGGGAAAGGCAGATAAAAACATAAAAATATTAGCGTGAATGAAGAAAAAGTCATAATCAGTTTAAAACAATAAAATATTCTATTTGTGCATTTCTGCTAATTTCGTTCAAGGCTCCTAACCCAATATGAATATAAACAAAAAATACAGGTGATGAGAGCGTCTAAGGTGTTGTCTGACTCGAGACGAATCAAGGTCGGGTAGGGATCCTGACTCGGTCCGACCAGCTATTCAGTGATCGGCTGAATAACTAGAGCATCGATGCAATTAAATAAACTATCACAAACAAACCTCCAAATAAATGCTCAGAAAAAGATACCATAAAGTGTAAAGCTTAAAAAAACCATGAAGTCGCTATCAACTGTGAAAATAAAGGTGTCCACTCATTGTACTATGTCGGGATATTCATAAAGTCGTAACTTGCTAATCGACGCAATAATCATCTGACACGGCCCGCTAACTCGTATCCTGAAAACACAATTATAATTAATATCTATTCGTTGATAATGAATAACCAAGCTCGTAATCTTACAAGAAAAAATGTTGAGAAACTCGCATTCTCGAATAACGTAATTTTCGACTAAAAACGCACTTAATCAAATTCTGAATTCAGTTCCTTGCATTCCTTCCCCATAACTAACTTTTTGAGTCGCAACATAAAACTTAAATATCGAGTGACTCGAATTTAAATCGATGATCGTCCGTTAATAATATCGTGAAATCAATTAATTATTATACGATTAAATACACGTCTAAATTATTCAAGTCTAGATCCAAACAAGAATCTCACCATTGCGTTTGTCACGAAATTACGAGCAGAACGACATAAAATTTTGTCAAAAATTCCACCTCGCCGAAGCTCTGTCGAGCACGGTGGTGCGTGGGGCCACGCACCACCGCCGGCGGTGGCCGGAATCCCACCGGCTCCAAATCAAGAAACCTACATATCAAAATGGTCATATCAACAAGCCCAACAACATTATAGTACAACACAACATCAAAATCAAACTGAAAATTAATGAAATCCACCGTTGAAGTTCAAAATCCTCGCTGGAATCATTTTCTCTGATCGTCGCTGTTCGGCCACGACAGGGTTCGAGACCCATTGCAATCGATCTGACTCATCCAGAACTTTAAAACCCCTCTGGGTTTGACGTCCAAAGCCACCGCAACCGCCGCCATTGTCGTCGTGAAATTCCACTCGATTCTTCTACCTCGATTCTCCCTCCTCCGGCCAATAACATCAGAGATGTTGCTGCCAAAAGGTAGAGGAGCTCAAGCCCAATAGTACTCGACCCGTTTCACCACCAAATGTGGCCGAAAACCGTCGCACCGTCGTTGTCGCCTTGGTGGCAAAAACTGGGTCGGTAAACCCGGTCAACACGGGTTAACCTACTTTCGTAAAATTTCTGCTGACCATAACTTCTTTGTCGTAACTTCAATTTTAACACTTAAAGTGGCCACGAACTTGTATCGACAAAATCTACAACCTTATCTAAAGAAATTTTCCTAAAAACATAATCAATAAATTCTCGATAAATCCCCAGTGAAAGTTACCGACAACAAAATCTAATTACCATCGACAATTAACGTAATTAATTGGCGACTAACCACATAAGTTTCGATTATCGTATAATGATGTTCCGGGTCGTAACAATCTACTCCCCTTACAAAAATTTCGCCCTCAAAATTTATACATAAACGTCCAATGAAAGAATTTCTAAATTATTGTTCCAGCCAGCGACTTCAAGCTCATAAGAACAAATGCAACTAACAGAATGATCCAAAAACTTGTTACCAAATTAACTCCTCATCAACATATCACGCTCAATAAATCTAAAGTCATAAAAACTACTCCATATAAATTTGATACCATGAATGACATACTTCAAATTCGGTAACGTGCATACTTAAAGGCTTCTGATAACCATGCCAAAATTAATGGCCAAATTTATCAACATACTCTAACTCTATTGGCCATATTTACCCGGAGATTTCATGTCCAAGGTCCCACCAAGGTAACTACATGGGTAGTAGTGTGGTTCCAACACAGAAGTGGCATACAAATCGCCATCAGAATCGAGCATCGTAAACTAACTGAGATATCCAATCACGGACACTCGCCCCTAAGGTGGATACTAAAACCACCAAAATCACAAACAGGGAACCCAACAAAATAGTTTAGAATCACAACAAATATGGGTACAAGGTCGATCCGCAATGAACTTTCAACTATATACCGTTTTTGAAATTGTTTATAGAAAATTGGGCATAGTCTCCTTTAAAACTTAAGGAACCCAAAAACTTGCATAATGAAAGTATTCCAATAATCTCAACTCAAGAATATAAACTGTGGGTTCCACACCCCGATCAGATTACTTACAAATTAACAGAGCTATACACCAAACATAAATCACTACTACCTGACTGTATTCATGAATTGTATTGATTACACAAATCATGAATATCTACAATTCATCACTCCCAAAAGCATACTACCTAAACAAATATTCATATAACCATAAAGAGGCTCAAAATAAAACATTCGTAGTTAGCCTCAAATAAACCCAAACCATGAGCAAGAACGAGAAAGTCAAACTGACATCGCAATTTACTACAAATTGGAGATATAAACTCGGCATTCCATCTAAAGTTCTTGAATATTCGCCACTATTAAATCAATAATATCTAATATTTTCGCATTCAGAATAACTAACAATGCATAACCTAAACCTCAGCATATGCTTGATCATTTCTGGAGCTCAAATACTCAAGCTTTAAAACTAACTGTCCTCACAGCTACACCTTGATGATTCATCTATATGGTTCACACAAAAACATAACTACTGCTGATGCGAGCCAACATACCCTAAGAAATTAGGTATACACCACCAATACATATACGTGTATGCCGACAATAATAGTCAATTAAGAGTAATATAATATTGGGACACCAAACTCACACCAGAGTATCATCTCGATTCAATAATCGAATTGCTGGAACCATCAATGTTGTACCATCGTAGATATTATAATTCCTCTGACACTGAATTATCAGTTATAAAGATTAATCAGAAGGTCAGAGTACTGCGAAATCCAAGAATGGCAACAGTTCTCGATAACATGCGGCGTTAGAAATTCGAATTTTATAAAGCTAGAAGAAATAAATTAAATCATCATCGCCAAGAATAATCCTAGTCGGAATTCGCAGTCGTGGATAAAATCCTCATATACTTTTGCACGTGAAAAACGCTGAGTTATCAATAGAAAGCTCCAAATCACGTCTAGAAGAAATTCGAAACTCATACAACATACAAATTTCAAATGATACCCATCTACTACTAATCTTCACGTACACCTGTAATGCTCGCAAACCCATATTTGACACCGAGTTGAAACGATTTAATCTATGCAACATAACATATGCCCCACCGGTCCAATGTTAATACAATATATTTTCAAGTTAGTGGTACGAAACGAATGGTACCCTTTACGAGGGAATGTGTCCACGATATAAAATGAACACAAACAAGATAAGAAACAACATAAGTGAAAATATTTTTGATTAACAAAACTGGATTATTGTAATTCCTCAAAGAATGAATGAGTTCTGAAGAAGGAATATCAAGATTAAATAAATCATCTATCCCTGGTAATGGACATTTGTTCTTTCTCAAAACATGGTTTAGTTTCCAATAATCGATGCGTAACCTCGTTGAATGATCCTTCACATTAGCGAATAATATTGGTACTCCCTACGATGAAATACTAGGATGGATAAAATTCTCGTCGATTAATTCCTGATGTTGGGCCTGCCATTCTCGTAACTCAGCTGGAATCATCCGATAAGATACTTGAGTTAAAGAATCGGTACTTGATAATAACTCAACAATAAAATCTTTCTCGAACCGTAGGTAAACCTGATAACTTATTGGAAAATACATTCGGATACCCACTAACTTCTTTAATCGAATTAGTATAGAAAGTAGAGACACAAAGTGTTACCACCTGTGCTAAGTATGCAGTACATTCCACCCACAATTTCATCTCAGCCTTCATAGCCGAACCCAGGCACAAAATAACACGTTACCTCACCACAAAGCAAAATCTCAGGCAAACCGGACTCCAAAACACATTTTCTCAATAACTGTCTACCAACACATGATGATGGCTCAAGAGGTCCATGTCTAAGATCAACATAAATTCTATTATATCCAGAAGTGTTAGATCGATAGACAAACCAAAACCTCCAAACATTACACTTCAACTCCGTAAAATAATTTAAGTAACATCACCTCACTAGAGTGATAAATTTACTCACCACAATTCCGGAGAATATGTGGTAGGTACGTTGACTATAAATGCTCGCCTTACCGCTATAACGAATGCATCACCCACCAGGTCAAACAAAATATAAACAACATAGTTAAAAATATTCAACGTTCAAATAATGACCTCCAAAGATGCTCGGGGCACCCACATATTCATCCGGTGAAGGCGAGTTGGACCTAACAGCCTCATCAGTCGTCCTCTTGACTTCGGTCCTGGTATGCTGGTGGTCGGGGTGATGGCATAGGTCTGACATCCTGAAGTAATTCTTTGTTCGCCACAAGAACTTAGAGCTAGAAATGCACAAGAGGTGTCCCTCAATGGATAACCCCACACAAAGAGGCCCACCAAACTACAACAGTAACATACCGATATCCCCAACGGGCACTACCCATAATGATATTTATGAAAAATATTACATAAAAGAGAATCTCTGAGTGCTGGAGATACAAATCTAGATCTACCAGAGCTCATTCAAAACTCCTGACTCTGGCGTCGGCTCCTCCCCCATCACAGAGAACAACTCGAATGATGGGCACTAAGAGCTGAGGTATGAAATCTCTTGCCAGAAAATGATGTGGAACCAAAAGTGTTGTAACCTCCACCCAAAGAATATCCCTGGCAACTTCCCCCTTACACAAATCGTCGAACAGCACCCAGCAAAAATTGAGGTCAAATCTCATATTAAACTACAGCACAGGCACATTCATCAAAGTCCGTGTATAACGCGCTCGCCATAAATGAAGAAATTACAGGTCACAAGGCTTGCTCAGACCCCCAGTATTTCTCCCTAACTGTTCCGACAGAATAGAATGCAAATCGGAACGGGCAATAAAAACAGTTCTGATACACCATAGCTGACGAATTCCTCGCCACAAATTCACAAACTCTGCAAGTTTCCTCTCCTCATTCACCTTACTGGAAAGTGACACCTTAAAATTCATTGATCTTAGCCCATAAGGTTGCAATGTACTTCCTGCCTCTCTGTGCTCATCCACCAACGATAGTCATGGTCCTGCAGTAGACCGACAACTAACTTTGTCCTCTGCTTAGGTATTAGCTGAGCACGCATACGGTTGCAAACTCGATCGATCTCGATAAACCAGTTCCCACACACCACCAGATCATGGGAAGCACGGAAAGGCACACACCTACCTTATTGGCCCAAGTAATAAGATCGTCACGGTCCTCCCGTGGTGCTGGCATCATGCGTGCGAATAGTTCACGCATCTGCTGGGCCAATGACTGCGCCTCATCCTGAAAAGCTGGTTATCGAGGCAAAATGATCTACGAGTCCACCACTAGTAATTAGGCCACAAAACCAGACCAAGAAAACTGTCTCAACTAGAAGACTCTGAACACTTAACAATGCACAATACTTGCACATGATGGGGATCTGCCGACTGGTTGGGCCACCCCTCTCGGGAGTGTCGTGCGTTATCAAATGTCTGAACTGAAGTGACCAATGAAGTCTACATAATCTGTAACCTAATGCTCTGATACCAATTGAAAGGAACCAACCCTAGATTAACTAGTAATATAGGATCACTCCCTAACGACAAGACCTAAACTACAGATTTCTGTAAAAAATTTGACATAATTTCCTCTACGAAGTGAACTACCAGAAATCTGCAAGAAAATCACACTTTGGATTTCCCACAAACAATACTGTGGATCACCAATGTCCATCTGAATTTCTCAACAAAGTGCGGAAAGTAAATTAATTAAATTGCTAGAATAATAATACGGAACCGAAAACTCATAATCCAGTAATACCAACAATTCACTACCAATACTGAAAAATATTTACAACACTAGTGTTCAGAGCGACTTCTAGAAGAAAAATAAAACATATGAAAATACACTACTAGTGGCCGAAACCTACAGGAAGATATGATAACCCGGTGGACTCAAAGTCTCTGGAGATCCAAAATACAGCTCAGGAGAAGCACTGCAAACTGGGCACGAAAAATCGAAAGGCAGATAACAACATAAAATGTTAGCATGAGTGAACAAAAAGTCATAATCAGTGTAAAACAATAAAATATTCTATTTATGTCTTTCCGCTAATTTCTGTGAAATAATGCGAGTTTAAAATAAATAAACTGAAATGCAATGGAGGTGGTCAGTCAGGGTTCCTGACCCGGTACGACTATAAATAGAATATACAAGTGATGGGAGAATCTAGGGTGTTGTCTGACCTGGGATGAATCAGGGTCGCGCAGGGATATTGACCTGGTCCAACCAGCTATTCAGTGATCAGCCGAATAGCTAGAGCATCAATGCAACTAAATAAAACATCACAAACAAACCTCCAAATAAACGCTAAAAAAAAGATACCATAAAGCGTAAAGCTTAAAAAAACCATGATCTCGCTATCAATTGTGAAAATAAAGGTAGCCACTCATCGTACTATGTCGGGATATTCATAAAGCCGTAACCTGTTAATCGACGTAGTAATCATCCGACACGTCTCGCTAACTCGTAATCCCGAAAATACGATTATAATTAATATATATTTGTTGATATTGAATAACCAAGCTCGAAATCTTACGAGCAAAAATGTTGAGAAACTCGCATTCTTGAATAACGTAATTTTAGACTAAAAAAGCACTTAATCAAATTCTGAATTCAGTTCCTTGCATTCCTTCACCATAACTAACTTTTAGAGTCGCAACATAAAACTCAAATATCAAGCGACTCCAATTTAAATCGATAGTTGGATCGTCCGTTAATAATATCGTGAAATCAATTAATTATTATACGATTAAATAGACGTCTAAATTATTCAAGTCTAGATCCAAACAAGAATCTCACCATTGCGTTCGTCACGAAATTTTGAGCTGAACGACATAAAACTTTGTCGAAAATTCTACCTTGTCAGAGCTCCGCCGCGCACAGTGGCCGGAATTTCACCGGCCCTAAATTGAGAAACCTACATATCAAAACGTTCATCTCAACAAACCCAACAATATTGTAGGACAACATAACATCAAAATCAAACTGAAAATTAACAAAATCCACCGTTGAAGTTCAAAACCCTCGTCGAAATCCTTTTCTCCGATCACCGTTTTCTGGCCACGACAGGATCCGAGGCCCATTGCAATCGATCTGCCTCATCCAAGGCTTCAAAACTAGTCTAGGTTCGCCGTCGAAAGCCGCTGCAACCGCCGCCATCGTCGTCATGAAATTCCACCTGATTTCAACCAAGTTCTCCGCCTCGATTCTCCCTCCTCCAGCCAACAACGTCGGAGATGTTGCCACCAAAATTTAGAAGAACCCGACCAGTTTCACGGCCAAAGGTGGTCAAAAACCGCCGTGCCGTCGCTGTCACCCACGGTGACAAAAACTGGGTCGGTAGGCCCCGTCAACACGAGCCACCCGCTTACCAAAAATAGAAACTTTTGACTTTACCAAAATAGAAACCCGAATTTATACCCGCAATTTTGTGATAAAATATTTTCTGATATTTTCGTAAAATTTCCGCTCACCATAATTTCTTCGTTGTAACTCCGATTTTAACACTTGACGTGGCCACGAACTCGTATCGACAAACTCTACAACCTTATCTAAAGAAATTTCTCAAAAAACATAATCAATAAATTCTTGATACATCACCAACGAAAGTTACTGACAGTAAAAACTAATTATCATCGACGATTAACGTAATTAATTAGCGACTAACCACATAAATTCTGATTATCGTATAATGATATTCTGGGTCGTAACATCATCGAACATTGATTCCTATTCCTTGTTCGAATCCCTATTTTCCTTGTTTGAGTAGTCTTGTCATTTCTTCGTTATCTTCCTTAATTTTTCACGTACGGATTACAGTGCTTTCCTGACACCGAACGTGACACATTCCCCTCCCGTTTTGTTTGATTTGTCCATTGGGGCGGAGAATGAGACAGATGATTATGGCTTTGCAGTACTCAAGGTCTTCTCCATGACCATCCATTCGAATGAGAAGGCCGACTCCCTCAAATTTTTGATGATCCGTTTATGGCGTGGAGTCAAGGGCACGAGTGTGATCTATATTCAAAGGAAAACTATTGATCGATTCCTAACCAAGTTTAAAGATGTAGGTGCGTTATAACAGGTTGTGCATTGTGACCCTTGGTTTTTCGAGGACGCTACCATTGTTGTTGAGGAATTTGATGGATTTCATCCTGTGGAATTGGTCATCGCGACCACAACTAGGGTTTGGGCAAAAATCGAGGTCACCGATGGTGACTTGTATGATGAGAAACTGACCATGGGCTAGTTTGCAACCCTAGGTAACCATCTAGGTAAATATGTGAACTATGACAAGATTCGCCTTGATGAAGCGTTGGAAATTTGACTCTTCATGGAAGTGGATCCGCGGAAGGCTTTGGTTACTCACTTACTCACTTGAAGGTTCCCGTTGTTACTAGGGCATGGCTGGAATGCAAGGTGGAATATTTGACGCTAAAAGGCTATTATATAGGGTGTGACACCTATGATCATTTAGTGCGAGGTTTCCCTATCTAGTGTGCTAAGCTGGAGGCTGAGTTGGAGGCTGAAAGCCAGCAGTGGGAGGATGAGCGGATGTGGAGGCTCAGAGATGAAATACCGGTGAAGACAAGACTGGGAGGTGGTGGTGGTGATCTTCAAGAGGAGGTGATTGATAACTGGGACAATGATACCTTCAAGGAGCTCCAGGCTAAAGCTCAGAAAAGGCGAAAAGTTGTTGCCAGACGATCGCGGATCCGAAAGGTCATTACAACTCGCTAGCAGCTAAAATTTTCCAATTGGTACTTCTTGGTTGAGATTGGGAGTGCATATTCATCTACAGGAGATCATAAGTGATGCAGGAAGGAACCCAGATGACTCTAGCAGCCAAGTATAGAAGATGCATAGCTAACTAAAGAGTGGTACATCTCAAATTTTAATAGTTACTCGTGCTACTCTGGTTTGTTAGTCTAGAGTTGTTTTGTGTTTCAATTGTTATCTAGTATAGGCGTACCATCACTACAAGAAAATGACCCATTGCCGGCGACTTTTATGTCGCCGGCAATGTTTTTGGACATTACCGGCGATTTTTGCCGGAAAAATCGCCGGTAATGTCTTTTTTTTTTTTTTTTTACCTTACCGGCGACAAAGTCGCCGGTAATGTTCGTCGCCGGCAATCTCTCGATGGTAATGTAAAAAAAAAAAAAAAGACATTACCGGCGACTTCATTTATGTCGCCGGTAATGTCTTTTTTTTTTTTTTTTTTACATTACCGGCGACATAAATGTATGTCGCCGGCAATGTCTTTTCCGGCAAGACATTACCGGCGACTTACATTTATGTCGCCGGTAATGTTAAAAAAAAAAAAAAGACATTACCGGCGATTTTTCCGGCAAAAATCGCCGGTAATGTCCAAAAACATTGCCGGCGACATAAAAGTCGCCGGCAATGGGTCATTTTCTTGTAGTGCATAGGACTTCGATAATCTGGTGGAGTTCTGTATTCGTAAAATAATAAAATAATATAATATAATATAAAATATACATTATTCGTGAAAAAAATTACTATTATTACAAAAATTGTAACGTCAATGTAAAATACCAAATAATTATTCATTAACTCGTCGCCCATTTAACTGTGTAAACGATTCTTCACAATATTTATTGCATAAAATATTGCATATAACTGCATACCAAATATTGTTTGTTATTGGTAAAATTAATGATAATGTTTCAAACAAATACCTAACGTATTTTCTAAACTAACCCATATTTACCAAAGCACTTATAGATTATACCTAGATTACTTGCAAATATTATAATTGATATCCCATTATAGAAAAGTGATGCATATTATCTTGATTCTTAATTGGCCCCTATCATATCATAATCGATGAGCTATATGCCCATATAGCTATATATATCTTTTTTTTAGGAAAGCCTATATAACTATATCTAGTTGTACGTACGAAAGTTTGGTAGTTTGCATAATTGATTAATTAAATTTAATTGCAAGTTGGACTGAACCGACAGACAACAACAACTTTTTTTGACTTGCTAAAAAATAGTGTAATAATTTATTTTTTATCTAAAATCTCGGGAGGGCCATACCCACCCTCGCCCTTGAATAGCTCCCCCCATACCTGAATATATAGTACTGGATATCATTGAAACATGGTCAAATAGGTCGAACAACATCAAGTTATACCTTCAATCAAGCAATACTATATATATATATATACACACACTAATTATTCACTGAGCTCAACTACAAAGGCTAGTGTGTATAATTAGACACTAATTATACACACCTTACCAATCTTTAATCCTATGGACAGCATGGAGGCTTCATCGATCAGATCAAGACCCAATTTCCCATGGATTGGGTCAGAGTTGGGCCTAGGTTTTGTTCCTTTTGTCCGGATAAAAGTTTGGATTTGAACTCAATTTTTGGGCCCGACCCAAACTCATTTTAATGTTTTTAAGTTTAGTTATTTCTATTTTTTGTGTAATTAATTATTTTTTCAAAAATAAATCGATACTCGTTAGAGATTGGCAGATGTAGATTTTATCCCGGTTGGTACACTTTTGGTGCCTTGTCTTCTTTAGGTAAGGCTAGGGTGCTCGGTGATTCGTCGCATGGGTGTATCCTCCTAGTGGTAGGATGAAATAGTACCGACGGAAGTCTCGTTCGACAGCATAGTGAGAAAATTGTTCAAAGTGAATCGATGCATTGCTATGTGCATGCTATTTTTCTGCGACTATGCCGCCTTATTTGTAAAGCAAATAGAGTAATCAATATTGCACTCTTTGCTAAATGGTGCAGTTTAGAATACAATGCATTTGAGTCACCTGATAGTATTTCAGGTATACCTTTTTTTTATGGGGTTCAGGCTTTATGTCTCTCCCCTTATATTCTACAATTTCATTAATCGAAGCTTAAGGGTGACCACAAACCCTTGATTAAAAAATATATATGGGTTACATCGATCGCGATTCCATGGATCACCAATTAAGTCAGGCCGACCAAAACTTCTTTTAGTAATATTATAACTTTACAACATGTTTAATAGAGTTTTTATCATGAATCATACCTCACAAATGGATCATTCATCACTTTAGTACCTCACTTTTGAAAACTATCAGTTTGGTACTTCACTTTTAAATCTCTACCTAAAATGATGTTAGTATCTGCCGTTAATAACATCGTTAACTTATTAAGAAATATTTAAAAATGTCAATTTTAAGGATAGGAGAAGAAAAAAAAAGTAATAGAAAAAGAATAAAAAAACAAAACCTAGAAAGAATACAATTGGAGTTGAAAATTTATCCCTTAAAATTTGATATTTTTTTCAAAAAAAAGTTAATAAGTTGACGATGTTAGTAATGGCAGGTACTGATCCTTAGTAATGATTTGAATGTGAAATACCGAACGGATAGTTTTCAAAAATAGGATACCAAAATAATGAATGATCCATTTATCAGATACTATTTGTGATAATTCCTCTCTAATAATTGATTAGTTGTATGCACTTAATTGATTTTATATTTCATGATTAGATTTGGCTTAGCTCAGGAAGATTGCATGTGTTCTTTAAGTATTACCTTAGAGGGACCATACTCTGCCTCGTGAAGTCATGATCCTCATTTGTATGGATTATTAATTTGCTTAATTATATGATCAACGTACAGAAGTTTAGGTACGTATGAGGATTATTAATTTGCTTAATTATATGATCAACGTACAGAAGTTTAGGTAGAATGAAGATTATTAATTTGCTTAGGTACGTGATCAACGTACAGAAGTTTAGGTAGAATGAAGTTTAGGTACGTATGAGGATTATTAATTTGCTTAATTACATGATCAACGTACAAAAGTTTAGGTAGAATGAAGTTTAGGTACGTAGAATGAAGGTTCTGTTATAGTTCGTGTTATATATAACCATGATGTAATTCTACCTGCAAATAAAACACGAAAATAAATATAATGCCTTACAAGACAGAGAGCCTTGGGCATCATCCTTGTCCAAAATCTTAAAACTGTATGAAGGTAGTGCTACCGTCAAGTTTCAACACAAAAAGTGTCATCAAGTGTCTAAAATTAAGGTGCTTTATACCTTGGCGCCTAAGGATGATCATTAAGAACATCAATAACATTGCAACCACTTTGAAAGCGTCTCCTTTAATTATGCTTCCAGGAAGCTAATTTAGGGAAGCTAACAATTGTTGCTGATAGGCTTACTAATATTGGTCACTCGGCTCAGTCTACTGCTATATGGATTCAATCTTTTCCATCTTCTGCAACTAGTGCTCACCTTTTTGATCGATATGGAAGGCAATGGATGCCCAAGGCTCTCTGTCTTGTAATTTTATTTACTTGGCAAATAAAACACAAAAAGTGTCGGTGCATGCAATGGACTGTAGAATGCAAAGTGGCATGTGCTTCCTGTTTGCATTGGCATCGCCACGTCACAGCCATCACTCACATGATCACCCACGATCTACATATATGGTCATTTTTCTATTTCTATCTACATTTATGCTCATTTATATTTCTTTGTTTTTTGGCAGACAGAACAGAGCACAAGTTGGGAGTGCTGGGTCTCTCCTGGTTTTCTACATTTATTTCTGCTCCACTGAGGAAGGTTAGTAATACCTAATTAGTTGAAATCTTCGTTCGGGTGCCAAGTACACATAAGTTACTGCAAGTCTGCAACCTCTTGTGAAACCACACCTACAGGCAAGCATCAAAAGCAAAATACAGAAAGTTTAGGTGGGAATTAAATTCTGCATGCATGTTATATATATATGGGGTCAATTAAAATCAAACTAGCTTGTTGTGCTTCTTTTGCAGGTTTCATGGATTCTCGTTTCTCCATTTTCGCAGGACAAGGAACGAGTACAAAGATTGTCCCTGAAAATATCAAGGAAGTGATCTCAAGCCTCCCTAAGCACCAAAGCTGGGTATCTCAAGGGTTGTACTTCTGCCAGTACCAAGGGTTCTGGTATAACCAAGTTTTTCTTGAAGATATCATTTCGGTTCAACAAAACTTTAGGGCAAGAAACAGTGACATCTTATTAGCCTCCTTTCCAAAATGTGGTACAACATGGCTTAAGGCCCTCATGTTTGCTATTGAAAATCGAGATCGCTACAACTCTAGCTCCCACCCTTTGCTCACAACAAGCCCTCACGACTGTGTTCTTTATCTTGAGATACCAAGTGGCCATGATAATCAAATTGCCCATTTTGACTCACTTCCCTCACCAAGGTTGTTCGCAACACACATTTCATACACATCATTGCCATACTCCATTTTGAGTGGTGACTCGGGTGCTCGAGTGGTGTACATTTCTCGGGACCCTAAAGATGTTCTCGTTTCTGCTTGGGAGTTTAGCAAAAAAATAAGATCCAACATCTGCAATCACCTACCACCATTTGGAATAGAAGAGGCATTTGAATCGTTTTGTAAAGGCATTTCATCTGCAGGACCCTTTTGGGATCATGTGTTGGGCTACTGGAAAGCGAGCTTGAAAACCCCAAATAAGGTGTTGTTTTTGAAGTATGAAGACATGAAGATGGACACTGGATGTTGTGTCAAGAAGTTGGCAGAGTTCATGGGTCAGCCTTTCTCTCTAGAGGAAGAGAGGCAAGGTGTAGTGCAAGAAATCATACGGCTTTGCAGTTTTAAGAATTTGACTAGTTTGGAGGTGAACAAAGCATCGGGCAACAAAGAATTCTTCAGACGAGGCGAGATGGGAGACTCAAAGAGCCATCTCACACCTGAAATGCTCAAGCGTCTAGACGAAATCACCGAAGAAAAGCTCGGAGCATCTGGTTTGAAATTATAGTTTGTACTTAATTAATTTGTGCTAATAATTAAGGTGTTGTAGAGAGGTTGAACCATTCGTTCAATCTTCGATTCTTGGTAGATCAACATCAGCATCTGTACGTATCATATTCCTTGTTGTTCTGTTTTATTTGGTATTTCTTTGTTCTCATGGAGGAATCGAAGCCAGGAAGGTATAGGCCTAGTCAGCCTAACTCTTTCCAGCCGACAATATTGCCCAATGTAAAAATCACATGATTCACGTCAAGCGAGACACAACACACTCCCTACTGATCCAGATCTTCTCCTAACTTAACATTTGACCCATGAATCTCAACCGTGGGATTTAATATGCAGCTGTGATTAACTTTTATGAGTTTTTTTCTTTCACTGCGCATTGCACAATCATCCGACGACACAATCAGAACCGGCTTCTTCGAATGCTGCCGATTTTCCGGCAAGTTCCGGCCTCGCTTGCCGGAAATTCCCTCTTCCGTTTTCGGGATTCAAGGACGACGAAATTCTATCTCCAATCATTCAACTTCCTGTTAAATTTTGGGTTTGTTATGATTGTTTGATTAAATTGAATAAATTGGTTCTAGGTTTATTAGGTTAACTGGGATGTTTATCATCTACGAAATAGTTGGATGTAATGCCGACGTATTGGGTTTCAATGCTATCAACCTTATCTTGATTATAATATTGATGCTCTCATACCAATACATGATAATATTGAGCAAGATGACTGTTGGAGTATTGTTGATACGTGTGGTAACATCGGTCAGCTTGTCAATCTCTCATCAGATCTGAGCTCCTCCATGAGTGCTTCCGTCACAGAATTTACTTTTCTGTGTGAGAGAGACGAGTTTGTGTGATGCGGTACCGAATGAAAAAATACATAAAGTTAATCACAGCTGCTCATTATATCTAACGGTTGGTATTCGTGGGTTGCCTTGATCGGAACGCTAGTGACATGATTAATTTACAGCAATAAAGACAAATCATCATTGTCATCGATTGAAAATGTTGGTCTTGGCCAATCCTCCACAATTTCCATAATGATCTGCAGTTCTGCACAATTATATAAACCATCCGCATTAGACTCGTTTTAGAATTTTTTTATTATGTTCATATATCTGCTTGACGAGGAAGAATGGATGCTCATTGAGTATCCATGGAATTATGGATGCTCATTGAGTACAATCCCCGAAACATAATACACACACACATATATATATATATAAGTTATTGCAAACTCTTCTGAAACCACACCAACAGTGTCATCAGCAAAATACAGACGTTTAGGTGGGAAGCTTTTCTAATATATATATAGCTAGCTCTTGTGTTATAAGCTAGCTTGCTGTGCTTCATTCACTTGTAATCTTTTCATTATAATTGCTTTTGCAGGTGGTATCATATACGCAGAACAAAAGCGGATTACAAAGTGTGTGCCTGGTTTCAATGAAGTGATCTCAAGCCTCCCTAAACACCTGTTAGTAAATTCGCGAATTGTCAGAAAAAAAAACGTTAATTTTTCAAAATATTCGAAAGATTTGAAAAGAAAAACACATTTTTTTGAATTCGGCCGAATTATTTGCAAATTTTATTTTTTTTCAATAAAAAAATATTTTTTATTTTATTATTATTTTTATTGGAGTTCCCTAAAACTCTTCCTTTAAAAAATTTTAAAAAAAATTATGACGGAATTCTTATAAACTTTATTCATATAAAATTATTAAATTATACACGTATTTCTAATGTATAATTTACATGGTGTTTTTTACTGACACAAAAACTGGATATGTGAGTGGATGTATACCAAGGGTTTTGGTACGTACGACCACAATTGGATGGAAGGTATCATGTGGGCTCAACAGAACTTTAGGCCGAAAACAGTGACATTTTACTAGCCTCCTATCCAAAATGTGGTACAACATGGCTTAATGCCCTCATGTTTGCCATTGCAAATCGAGATCGCTATGACTCTAGCCCTTTGCTCACACTGAATCTTCACGACTGCGTACCTTATCTTGAGCAACCATCTTGCGTCGATGATCGATTGCCCATCTCGAGTCGCTTCCCTCGCCCCGATTGGTTGCAACACACATTTCATGGACATCATTGCCAGACTCAATTTTGAGTGGTAGTGACTCGGTTCCCCGAGTGGTGTACATTGCTCGAAAGTCGAAACCCTCAAGATGTTCTTGTTTCTATGTGCGGTTTTAGCAAAGCATTAAAATCCGTACACTGCAATCACCTAGCACAAGTTGGAATAGAAGAGGCATTTGAATTGTTTTGTAAAGGCACTTCACTTCAAGGACCCTTTTGGGATCATGTGCTTGGTTACTGGAAAGCGAGCTTAGAATCCCCAAATAAGGTGTTGTTTTTGAAGTATGAAGACTTGAAGATGGACACAGAATGTTGTTTGAAGAAGTTGGCAGAGTTCATGGGCCAGCCTTTCTCCAGAGGAAGAGAGGCAATGCGTGGTGCAAGAAATCATACAACTTTGCAGTTTTAAGAATTTGACTAGTTTGGAGGTGAACGATACATCAGACAACAAAGTATATTTCAGGCGCGAGGAGGTTGGAGACTCAAAAAACCATCTCACACTTGAAATGCTCAAGCGTCTCGACGAGATCACAGAAGAAAAGCTTGGATCATCTGGTTTGAAATTTTAGTATATTGAGATTTATTTAATTTGTGCTAATAAGAAGTTGGCCGGAGAGAAGTTGAAGCTTTATTTTCATGTCGTCTGGTACGGGTACATCAACATCAGCATTCAGTATCATGTCTTTCAGTGCTTTGTGTTTGTTATTTCATTTATAGACCGTTTATTTCTCTCGTGTCTTGGGGGAAGATACTGTACTAGCTCATCTTTCTTCTTTGATTGTAACTCGATTTTCACTCCAATAAAATTGACTACGAATAGTTCAAATCTAATCACTGAGTCAATAGACCACAAGCACATAACTGGTGTTGACAGATTATTACAGTACTTGCTAAACAACAAATGATTCTACAGCTCCCTGAAAGGGAAACGGAAAACCCTGTCCGGCAAAAATGAATCTACCTCCCACAACTCTTTACCTAGTACATTTGAAGTTTCTATTGTATAAAGCGTTTCTCTTTGTTTCAGAATACTATGATGCAATAGGAAAATGTAAAAGGAAAACTGCCTAGTAAAAGTCAAAATTTTCTACTTCTGACATCACAATAATGTGATGATCACGTACACATCATTCTTTTCAGAGTTTATAGGTAGCAAATGTCTCATTTGTTACCATTAAATCGAGAAGTAGCATTTAACTTGTCGCACAGTCTTGGAGATATGGGTGGGTTGGATTTACATACCGTTCCCAAAGAGGCTTATATCTGCCAATAGCCAACTTCAGCCATGGCTTCATGTAGCCGTTGTAGTGAATAACCGCTGCACTCTCAATTAAACGGTTGTCAATATTCGGATCATACCCCAGTCCTAGCACATGCCATCTTCTATCCAGTGGTTCTGTCAGACCATAAAATGTAAGAAGGCCAGGCGGAAGAGTGCCCAACTTCCACAGAGTCCCATCAGCATTCTGCTCCTGCCAGTAATGGTATCGTGCAGTTGCATTCGCTTTCCTCCAAGCGATCAGATCAAAAACATTCATACCAAATGCCCACCCACATGCTTGTGGATCAAACTTTGAGCTGATGATTGTGTTTGAGAAATTGAGATACCTATAATAACGATGAAATGCTTCGAGACAAGTCTCCACTGCTCCATTCACATTTCCATGCAAATCCAATGAGAAAAGTGGGGTCAGGTCCTTCTGGACAACAACATCATCATCAAGAAAAACTACCTTCTCCAGCTGTGGATAGATCTCTGGGATGTAAAACCGGAGGTGATTGAGCAAAGATAGTTGCTTAGGGTTCCGCAACTTGGTATCAACATTCAAATCTTGATATCCACCAAAATAGTAGGCCCGTGAATCTGCATCAAGGAGCTGTTTCACAATAGGGGCATAAGAGGCATTGAACCAAGACAACTCCTCAACATTCTGCACTTCTATTGTGGATCCTTTGAAATCATTACTGAGGAACCAAGCCTGCATTGTACCATAGTTGATTACATTGGTGACGATATGGAAGACCAGCTGTTTTGGATGATCAGCATTGGAGACAGTCGAGTTCACAACCGCAGAGGTAGCCAACACATTATCTGAAAATATGCAGAAATGGTACAGATTGTTATCCATAAGTCTAGGTGAGTTCCTCTTCTCATCTGCAAGTACTTGTATAGAAGCCTTTTTAAGCCAATCAGCTGTGAGCTTGATATGTAAGCAATGGAGACTTTTGGGTAATGCTTCGGCAGCTAGCTGTCCAAAAACGGTGCTTTGAATTGTTGCAGCATATGCACGCTCTTCAAGGGCTTGAATATGAGATTTCATCGTCATTATTGTTGTTGCAATGTCATAGTGTGCATCTTGTGCCCTGAATATAAGAGATGAAAGGCTTTTAATAATTGGCTCTGCTTCCTCTAGGGTGACTGACTCCCCCCTCATGGCAGCTTTAGATAGCAGAAGTTGGCAACTGCTAATTTTTGTGCTAAGCTCCCAAGCAAGATGAAGGTTATTGTGCTCTTTGGCAATAATAACATATGCTTTGGCAAGTGTCGTTTGCTCAGCCAGCTGGCGGGAAAATGACCGAGCACTCGATATTTCTTCAGTAAAATTTAAACCCTCTTGAGCAACCTGATCAAATCTCGCATTACTTTCCTGGAAAAGCGATATGAGGTCCAAGTAAGCCATCACATGATTAATTCAATATATGTCAAGCTAAATCAGGAACCAAAGGGAAATGTGAGGAGGAAGAAAGACCGATGTGCAAATTTAAGCAATGCAAGATTGATCTGCAAATGTGAAATCTATCCGAGCATATGTATTTGTGACAATAAAAAGTTTGAGGGAGAGATGTTGAAGAACAACACAACATTGCAGATATGGTCATATATCCTCAGATGCCCCTTGTTAAAAGGAGCTACTATTACAAGACACAGAACCCCAACCAGGAGAAATCTACAGCTTCACATCTCATTGTCGACTAAGTATTAGACATCATTTCCTAATTACTTCCCTAGATGCACACTACAAGTACACAAAGTGATGTAACTGATCTCGACTGGAAATTTATTCCTATATCAGGATCTCAAAACTCAACAAGGTGAGCAGACCAGCCTAATCCACCCTATATGACTCAAATCTGCAATCTACTAAAGGGGGTAAGGGTAGATTAAACAAATAAACATATCAACCACCAACAGTTACAGTAACTGAAAATCCAACTGACAGAAACACAGTTCTACATATTCAACGAGCGAGATAGAAGAAACTTGTTCTCTGACTCACATGTGTTATCCACCCTCATAATGAACCTACTACTAATACCTATACGAATCAAGTTGCAATCAAAAACAGAGTGTCCATAGTAGAAGTCATAACTCATTAAAAACCACATCTTAATGAGAGCCCATCTAAAGGACCTCAACTCAATGAGACTAAGATCCAATCAGCACACTGAACACACACCAAGAACTTAACACACAACACAATGCCTAAACACAACAACTCAAACCCAAAATTCTCAATTCCCTAACTCAAGCACAGTTCATTCGAGCCACCAATATAACAAAAAAGCAAAGACCAAACTGAATCAGATACTACATATAAGAAATGGAGAAAATTCACCATACCAGTACAGGCTGTTCGACCCGATCTTCATGTTGGTTATGGTGCACCACAAACAAAACGAGGCCAGCAATTGAGAAGAGTCCAAACAGAGCCCAGATCCAATACGAGTATCTCCGCCGTACCGGGCGCCGATACTCGGCCGCCCGACGCCGCATCTTGGGCTTATAATCCCAATCTCCTCCTCCACAATTCTACCACCAAATCACAAATCAACACAGACCCATCTCCCAGATTCCATCAAAACCTCATCAAGTCTCGCCCCTTAAGGCTTTAAACCTTGTCAAACTCACTTGGGCACCCACAATTCTGTCTCTTTTATATCAGAAAACTGAAATGGATGAAAACCCAGGACCCTATAATGGTCGATGCATTCAAAAACGAAAAAAGTTCACACCTTTGTTGCGTCTCTCACTCACTCTGTTCTGGGCAGCTTGGAATCAATCATAGAATTATACAGTGACCGAGAATCATCAGAGTGTTTAGCTAAACAGGAGTAAGCTCTGAGAATTAGAGGAGAGAGACTCTCTGATTCCGGATGGTCTGGTCTTGTTTTGGGGAGGGAAAAACAGTCGCATAGGCATTAAAGGAAAGGCCCATCTCTCATGAGACCATGTGACCATTTTTTTTGTATTAACACAAAAATTTACTCTATGCATCTACAAATTTATATGCTTTCCATTTCTGCTAATATTACTTACCAAGTTCTAATATCAATTTAGGAAGGCTCAGAACTCCTCACATTATTCCATTGACCCAAATAGCATGGTAGAAGAATGTAACGAAAATGTGAAAATCGAACTTCTTTTTTCGTTCTACATGTAAAGAATTATGTCGTAAAAAATAAGTATGGATATGATACACGGTTGTATGCTAGTCAAATTGAAATGATCGAGTAAGAGTTAATAGGTGGAGTTTGTTTGAAATCGACGGAGTATATATTTCCTGTATAACAGATGTGATTCCCTATATAGTTTTGGTTATCGTTCGATATTGTTCAAAACATGTCACCCGTGCGGCTGCATCAAAAACTCATCACTCTCCTCTCACCACTCATCACTCTACTCTCTGCATCAAAGCTCTCTTGCCTTCCTCACCTAACTTTTATTGTACTAACTACCGAAGTATGCATAATCGGGCCTTTTCTAATCCGTCTTTCAATATCTCATTGTGGCTTACGATCTCTCACTATGGCCTATTTTGCGGTTCCAATCTCTCTCCCTCTCTCTCATCAGCAATCATCGTCGCCTCAATCTGACTCTTTTTTTTATCTTGCATCGTAGCCTCAGTCTGACTCTTTTTTCGATCTTGCATCATGTTTTCTCTGTGTGCGTGTTTTTTCCGATCGAGATTTTAGCTTCACCTCGGTATTCTGCCATCAGTTCAGGTATGATTTGTTTTTTTTGTCGCCTCTTGATCTATTTTGCTTTTGTACAATTTGTGATTTCTCTATCTTTCGTTTTTAGTTTCTTCGATCCAATTTTTGGTATTGATGGATTTGTTAATTGATCTGTGTTTTATGTGAAAAAGAGATTATAGATTATGGGTATGTTTCAATTTAGCCTAAATTGCTGATTCGATTGCGTTTTGTAGTTTGCTTTAGTCCAATTTTGTTTTATGTTGTCAAGTGTTGATCTATATTGTCGTTCTAGGTAGTTGAATAGATCATAATGTTATTGGTTTGTAATGATAACTTCATTGATCATTGATCTGGGTATCGAGCCATTTGAAGGAACAAAATATAAATTATATACCCAGTTTACTTATATACTCAATTATATAAGTAAATGTTTTCCTAAACATAGCATTCATAATTCATTCAACAGTTTACTCATAGCATTCCATGATTGGCCAAACGGAAAGTTATAATTTAGTTTTGTTTCACGCTTAATTGGCTTTTGAAAATCTATTTTTGTTTTCAATTAATCATTTGTGATGTTGCTTTCTTCCAATGCAGCTTTCACTCTTCGAAGGAACACCCATTCTTGCTGCATTGAGTTCCAAACCTAAAGAATTTTTAGCCTTTGTTCACCGGCTTAGATTCTCTTCAGAAACAGAGGTAAATGGTTGAGTTTTTTGTGTAGTTTTTATCAACTGAGGTAGGTTTTGTAGTTTTTGGTGGATTTTTGTATTTGGGTTGAGATCATGCCTTAAGTTTGGTGTTTCGATGATATAATTGCTTCTTGATGGAATGAGCCTGCACATAAGTAGGACTATGATCGGAACAGTGATATAATTATCATAGGATTAGGATTCCATTTGTTTCTCATGCCTTGACCAGCCTGAGGTAGCACAACAACAAACCAAGAGCTCTTAATCTAGAGCTAGAGGGTTGTCCCTCTTATTGTAATGTCTTGGATAATGCATGAATATTAGTTATATGTGCAAATTGGAGTTAAAATTTTGGATTTTCTGGATGGTTTTATGAGACGGTTCTACTTCTTCTGTACTCTATTATTCAGATTGAGTTTTTATTTACGGATATATATTAAGGTGTGGATTATAGGCACCTGCTTCATCATAGAAAGAAAATAAGCTCACATACAATTGTTTCCATCTAAGCACTTCATAAGGTCACTGTGATATGGATTTCATTTTTTATTGGATTTACATGAATTTGGTGATTCGTTAAGTGACTGAGTGCTTTATAAAAAAATTGAGAACTGTTTCGTGTTATGTGTGATTCTAATTGATTTGGTTTGATGTTGTTTCAGTGATACATAGTGTTTTCTTTTTTCTCTCACCCTTCTACATTTACATTCCATGGTGTAGAATTGTTCCTAAGACTATTGTTGTTGTACCTGAAAGTGTTCTGGCTTTAATATTCATTTATTTTTTTCTGCACGATTAATAGGAGTGCAGAAACTTCCCTGGTGTATCTTTGTGTTGTTGTTTCTTTGGCAATTGTCGTCTTCTTTTTTTATTTGTCATCGGCACTCAGGTGTGTATTTGTTGCTACTTTAATAGTTTTTTGCATCCTATTAGTTCTTGGTTTCCATTATATCCTATTTGTTACTCATACACAATGTCGATTATCTTTGCCAAAAATATTTTTTAGGCATGGGACGGATAAAGAAGCCATTGGAATTTGTTTTTGAAATTGATGAGAGGTCTTCAGGCAAAAGACAATGTGTTTTAAGACCTTTTGCTGATGAATCTTCGATATGCCATGAGATAGAGACAACAGCACACAACAGTGATAGCAATGGGGATATTCAGGAAGTGATCCCAAGTACTATAGATCATGAATTGTTGTTCCATTATTAGAATCAATAAATACTATTTAGACAGTGAACTCTAGGAGCTCAAGTTTATATTTATTTGTTTAATGGTTAAAATGGTGTTGCTTCATATTAGTTATGCATTTCACTTATAGCTAGCAATCCAACTTCTTATTTAGTTTTTACCTTTCAAAGCCAAACCATCTTCTTATTATTTAGTTTATTGGTATGTGTATTTTTATTCTTTGTGACTGATACACAATGATTTTTTTTTCTGCTAAAAATGTCTTTTAGCTATGCAGCGGCTAAAGAAGTCGGCGACTACTTTAGAGTTTGTTGCAAGAACCCACCAAGACAAGAGGTGTTTCACCAAAAGACAACGTTTTTTACAAGATTTTCCTGATGAATTAGAAATATCAGCAGGTAGTGCAGACTATCAATTGTTGTTTTATTATTTAAATGACTCTCTGTTAGTGTTTGGACATTATCCTTGAAAACCAAGGTTTGTATGTATATGTTTAATGGGTAAAATGGTGTTTTTGATTTTTACAGGAAGCCAACAAGACAAGAGGTCTTTGACCAAAAGATGACGATCTTTTCAACCATCGCATGAGTTAGAGACAGAAGCGCAAACTTGATCATTTTAGCATAAAAGAAATTAGACTTGACATTTGATGATTTTGGCTTAAGAAAATGTAGATGTGACACAATATAGTTGATATATGTAGGCACAAAAGAGCTATTCCAGCATAGAATTTTGTCTCAATCATATTTTGAAATACTTGTAGTATAAACGTTAGAAAAATAGAGAAAGAGCAGCTCCGATTACGGTTGATATTGACCTATTAACAAAAAGGCTAGTTGTCAATCAGTCTAACCATAGTTCTTTTCTATGAATTATAGGTGTTGGTGCAGAAATTTTCGGGCAAGCATCATATCAACGAAGTCGTGCAGGTGAGGACAAACTTCAATATCAATTATCCATTACTAAACATCAATTATCAATCATTAATTATCTAACTTATATCTTTATGATTGTAATTGTAATTGTATGTGTCATTGTTGATTATAATAACTCTGGTGATGATGCTCATAAATGTAATCACTGTGCTGTCTTTTTTTGGTCAAATGAAGCTTTGAAAAGAAAAAAAATAACAAATTGATATATACTCATTGTTGTGAAAAAGGGCGAGTGCAACTTCCGATGTCATATCCAACTCCGATTTTTCTTGATGAATTGTTAAATCTAGACAATAGTAGAAAAAAATGTATTATTTCATGATAATATTAGAGTTTATAATTCCATGTTTTCTTTTAATTATATGGGAGCTAAAATTGAGCATCATATAAACAATGGAGGAGCTCTTTATGTGTTTAAAATATGTGAACAAGTGTATCATTTGATGGGTTCAGTTTTACCTTCAGAAGGAGAACCTCTTAAATATGCTCAGTTATATGTGTATGACACTCAAAATGAGATTTCAAATCGAATGATTGCTATTGATCCAAATAATATAAATAATAAGATTAATGGTGGTATTGTTAAAGGATTGGTGGAATTAGTAGATCAATGTAATGAATTAACCAAACAGTATCGATCTGTGAGAGATGATTTTGAGAATCATTTGTTGCCCAATTTTAATGTGACTATACCTTTTTTTTTACATGGAGAAAAATTAACCGTGACTACAGTACTAGAGTTCCACTTAATTTTCGGCTCGACAAATTGAAACCCCTAAAAGCACATTGCACTCAAGCTAATTCCAAATAACCCAATCAAGACAAACCAGAGACGCCGAAACTAAAACTTTTTTATGGCCCCTCCTTAGCTGGATGGGCGCCATATCTAAAAAATAGACCTCGGAAGTAGAGGTACATGAGACGTTGCAGAAGATGATGAAGAAGTCGAGGGTGAAGGTATTGGAAAAGCCGGAAGAGTCGTCTGACATCTACCAACCAGAGGAACGTTTGTAGTCTGTTCCTCATCCACGGGATTAGTACCAACTCCACTTCTCGCCGGACAAACCCTCTGAATTCCCGCCGCCTGTGAGCCCCAAACCTCCAGCTTATGGTGGGCAATAGCCGTCATAGATTGTGCAATACCTCTCTTCTTGTACAATTGACTCTTAGGGCCCAGTCCCTTTACCAACATCCGGGCCCTAAGCTTCAGACCCTTCTTCCTTTCTTGGAAGACTTCAAATTCCAGTTCTGACACTCTACATGTTCCCTCAATATGTTCCAACGGAAGGAGGATATTATCCACATTAGTCATGGTGACCTCCTGAACGGTAGCGGATGTAGCAACCTCACTTGCAGTCACAAAAACTGTACCCGGGCCCGAAGCCTGAGCGACCAATATAGATATAGTAGAATTATCAACAACTGTCTCCTACCAGTCATTAGTACCACTACAAAGCCCTGCAAACACCGTGGGAGGCTTACCAATGCCCCACAGATCTGACTCGCGCCGAACATCATAGTCAACGAAAACCTATGCTTCCACCTGTTTCCAATAAGCCAAACAATAATTGATGTCGTGGTCGAAGCTACCGCAACCCCTGAAATATCCTTTCAAATGCAGATATTCAAGATCACAATCAATTCAGGCCTGCGGACCAAGACGCAAGCTCATCTTGGTGGCGACCGACTTCCTTAAATCAACCTCAACAAATATGCGCATATCACCAGAAGCACATAAACTAGCCTGATCAAAATCGACGTACCTTTCTAGACAATTGCCTAGGGTAACCCACCAATGCCAAACTGTGAGAGAACCAAAGAGGTCTCCTTGAGTCACATAAATACGGACCCAACCCCGTGTCACCACTGTCGGAATTGACTTCACCGGGTCAAAGCCATTGTAAGGTACTGCAACAATGGTCGAGTTCCCGTAATGCCAGGGACTGCCGGAGATGGCGCGCTGGAAAACTTCCTTGTTTCTAAATCGAGCAACCATTCAATTTGAAGAATGATACTCGATTTGCGTCGACCTGGTGTGAGACATGCCACACCAAAGACTGAGGAGCCAATGCTTGAGGGACTTTAAACCCTCGCTAGAGAATTTGTTCGGACCAAAAATCCGAACTACGGAAAAAGAAAGGTCATCTTCTTCTTCATCCGCACCATAAGAGAGATCGATCTCCATAGGGGCTTAGGATGACATGGCGAACAGAAATAGGAAAAACTTTAGATGTTCAAGAGGGGCGAGCCGAGACTGGAGAGATCGACAACCAAGAAGAAGATATCAAAAGCCACTAGATACGATTTAGGGTTTGGTGAATATAGCGATGTAGGTATCGAACTAGGTTAGGGTTTTAAAATGGATATAGGATATTGGTACTGTTTTGAAAAGGAGAAGGAGAGAAGGATGTCCCCCCTACCCCCGTCAACTAGGAGAGAATCCCTAGTCAATGGAGGAAGTTGATCGGTGATGGAGAAGGATCAGGATCTGGAGGCGGCGCTCTAAGGTTTAAGACGTAGTCGAGAGGAAAAGTAAAACTCGCTTAACACTTTTTTCTATTAAGCTTGATGTGACTATACTTGATCGTGAAAAAAATGACAGCAAACAATATGAATTGTCTTCTGCTTCTGAAATTTGTGGATTGATTGTGGGTGGGTGACATAAGTGAATTTAATTCTAATAGAGATATAATTATTCGATCAAATGAAGGACCACTAAAGCGAATCTCTAAAATTCATCCAAAATTAATGTCGTTACAGTATCCTTTTCTTTTTCCATATGGAAAGGGTGGATTTAAAAATTAATATAAAATTAAAACCAATTACAAGCAATAGTGACAATAAAGATAGAAAATTAACAATGAATAAATTTGTATGTTATCAAATTCATGATAGGGCAAATGATACTTTGTTAAAGGGTGAAAAATTATTTTAACAATATTTATTCGATACATATGCAACTGTCGAAGAAAATCATTTTGAAATATATAAGACATCACCAACCAGAACTAAGGTGTGAAACATGGAATAGTATATGTACATATATTTCGGATGGAATTGTCTAAGGTTCTGATGTCGGAAAAAGAGTTTTTCTTCCTGGTTCTCACACGGGCAGTCCAAGAAATATGATAAATAATTACCAAGATGCAATGACAATTTGTAGAGAATACGGTAATCCCGATTTGTTCATTACTTTCACATACAATGTGAAATGGCCAGAAATTTTGAGATATTTTGAGGGAAAAAAAAAGGATACAAACCAGAAGATCATCCTGATATTGTCTATCGAATGTTTAAAATAAAAGTAGATGATATGATTGCTTATATTAAAGATGGAGATCTCTTTGGTGAAATCTATGCTCATGTATGTACAATTGAATTCCAGAAGCAAGGGTTACCCCATGCTCATTTATTATTTTGGTTTAAAAATAAATATAAATGTTATACAGTAGATGATGTAGATTCCATAATTTCAGCAGAATTGTCCGATGAACATATTAATTCTGAATTATTTGAAATAGTTAGTCAGTTTATGATTCATGGTTTTTGAGGTCAACTTAATTCATCTTCTCCGTATGCACAAAACATTTTTTAAAACCATTTATTCCTAACACAATTTTTCAAGCAATCAAATTCCCTCAATATAGACGTCGTGATGATGATTCACGTTTTGTAGATAAAAAGAGAGTTCATGTTGGTAATAATAATGTTGTTCCGTACAATGTTAATTTGTTGTTGAGGTATATTAATGCTCATATAAACATTGAATCATGTTCTCAGTCCATGTTAATAAAATATTTATTCAAGTATATAAATAAAGGACCCGATAGAACTCGCGTATTGGTTCGTGACAATATAAATGATGAAATCCAAAATTATATCAATTGTAGATATTTAACTCCTCATGAGTCTGTATGGCGTTTATTTGAATTTTTCATTTATTCTAGATTTCCTACAGTTCAATATTTAAAGATTCATTTACCGAATGAAAAAATTGTTTGTTTTCATCAAGCAAATTCTCTTGAAAATATGTTACAAAATCCTGGTATAGAAACTATAATGTCAACTCCTTGGTTTACTACAAACAAGACTTATAAGAAGGCAATAAAATTAACATATACTCAATTTTCTACTAAATATGTGTGGAATAATACTAAAAAATTATGGACAAGAAGAAAACAATATCGCGTTCTCGGTAGAGTTGCACATGTGTCGCCAAATGCGGGTGAATTGTACTATTTTAGAATGTTTTTGAATATTCAAAAAGAATGTACCAATTTTGAGGCAATAAGAACAGTCAATGGGTTAGGATACTCTGCTTATCAAGAAGCATGCCGGGGTTTGGGATTACTAGGTGATGATAAAGAATGGGTTGAAACATTGTTGGAATCTACTTTTATTGTCACTTCTCCTCAAATTTGTTATTTATTTGTTATGATCATTTTATTTTGTAATGTCTTAGATCCTCGGGCTTTACTTGATGCATATTGGATTAGCATGTCCGATGATATATCACACAAAATGAGATCAAATTTTAATATGTCAAATCTTAGCATACCTGATGATGAATTAAAGAATGTTGTTCTACATGAACTTGAAAAATTGTTTAACATGTCGTCCAGTAGTTTAAAAGAGCATCAATTATCAATGCCAAAGACAAAACAAATACATCAACTTGACAATAGGCGTATCAGAGAAGAACTATATTTTGATTGTGAAGCATTAAAACAAGAACATTCTGAATTGATCACCAAACTAAATAAAAAAAAAAACTTATACGATGAGGTGATCAAAATCGTGGAACAGAAGAACCCAAGATCATTCTTTGTTTATGGTAACGGAGGTACAGGCAAAACTTTTTTATGGAATATTATAATTTCAAGATTGAGATCTGAAGGTAAAATTGTTTTGGCCGTTGCTTCATTAGACATTGCGTCATTATTACTTTTGATAGGCAAAACAACCCATTCGTATTTTAAAATAAAACCGATTATAGATAAAGCTTAAAATTGTAATATAAATAAATAAACCAATCTTTCTAATTTAATTGAAAAGACTAAATAATAGTTTGGGATGAAGCTCCTATGTGCAATAAATGGTGTATTGAATCGGTGGACAGAACACTATGTGATATTTTTCCAAAAAAAGAAGAACCATTTGGAGGAAAAACAATTTTATTCGGTAGAGATTTTAAACAAACATTGCCGATGATACAAGGTGGTAGTAAAGAACAAGTCATTCAATCCTCGTTTAATAATTCATATATCTGGTCTAACATTACAGTATTTCATCTAATTGAAAATATGAGATTGTCGATGATTGGTTTAACTCCTCTTAAAAAAATGAAATTAAAATTTTGCTGACTGCATGCTACAGATAAGTGAAAGTCGATTGAAATCTAAACTGCCTATGGATGATCCCGATGTGAGTTAGATTGTTATACCGAAAGATTCGTTGGCTGATGACACAGTTGAACCCATAAAATCAATTTTTGAAGCAACTTATCTCAATTTTGATACAAAATACAATGATACAAATTATTTGAGAGAACTTGTTATTGTGACTCCCAAAAATGTAATTATTCATGAAATCAATAATTATGTAATTAAATTAGTACATGAAAATAACAAATCATATTTTAGTTCAGATTCCATTTCATATAATTTAGGTAGTAACGATAATATTTATGTTTTGTATCCCATGAAATTTCTTAATAAGCTTGAGTTTAGCGGTATGCCGACACACGAACTCATATTGAAAATTGGTATGTCTATTATGTTATTAAGAAATTTAGATCAAATACAAGACCTGTATAATGACACAAGGTTAATTGTGACAAAATTGTTTGAAAGGTTAATAGAAGCAAAAATACTTATTGGGAGTAACGTCGGACAAAAAGTACATATTCCAATAATAGTATTGATAGCAACTGAAACTAAATGGTTATTTACATTTAAAAGACATTAGTTTCCTGTTAGACCCTGTTATGTAATGACGATTAATAAAAGCCAAAGTCAATTATTAAATCAAGTCGGAATATATTTGTCGGAACCAATATTTACTCACAGACAGTTATATGTGGCATTATCGAGAGTGACATCGAAAAAAGGTCTTTAAGATAATGAAAAAATGGTAACGATGTGCCTAATAACTATACGAAAAATATAGTTTATAGAGATGTATTGCAAAATATATGATATACGTATAACACATACATGTTACATATATACAGAATACACAACACACAACCAACTTATATTTTTAATACATATACATTTACTATATAACAACGGTGAGACACTGCTCCTAGCCTGTTTACGAGCCATGTTCATAAGTAATGTTCATGTGAGGGGTTGTTTCGTCTTTGCATCGATCTCTCTCAGTCTCTCACGTGATTGCTACCTCATCCCTCATCTTTCTCTCCAATCTCCTTATATCTCTCTCACCTTCACTAACCTCTTTCGGCTCTCACCTCGATTAAAGCCTAACCTCCTGGTCATCGGCTCTCGGCCTTCAGCTGGATCGATCAAAGCCCAACCTTTTCTCTTCCAATTTTTGAGGTCAGTTGGGTGTTGGCCACATGTATTTCTCTTTTAATCCAATCGGCTTTAACGATGATCCAATCGAAACTTCAGAATCGCCACATGTCCGCCTCGGCCTCACCGCTAGTAGGTCCCCTTTATTATTGCAATATGATTTCCAACTCTCTCGCTTCAATTTCATCTAATCTGATCTCCAAACTGCAGGAATCAAGAGCTAGTAAGAAAGCTAGTCAGTGCCTTTTTTGTCTACATGTAAGTTTTTTTCTCTCAATTTCTCATCTGCTCTATGACTTTGCTCTCCCTCTGTGAGTAAAACTTTTCCATTAGAAAGAAGTATAAACTGTGTTATAATACAAAAAGTTGGGTAAGAAGGGAAATAAGGGTAAATGGGTGGGAGAAAGTACGAACTTGACTTAGATGATTTAATGTTTGAGGAATTAGTTGTTTTTTGCTTTTTATTTTGTCTTTTGAGTAACGAGGAAAGGGTGTGGGGTAGCCGTGTGGGATGATAGACAAGTGACAATAATTTTTTTTTTTTGATGCATACCTTTACTTATATAGTCATACAACTGCTGGAAGCCTAGAATTAGTCCTAATGATTTTGATTTTCGTTTGAGCTGGGCAAAAACTGATTGAACTTGAAGAATAGATTCTTGGAAGTTGATAACTATCGACACTTGTTTGGAGATGACGAACCTGTGCATAATTGTATATATGGGATCTATTACACGGATCTAATTACATGCGATGCTTTGAAAAATCTCACTCTGTAATTTGATGCATGGTTGTTTTCTTTCATCTCCAAATATGCATGTGAGTAGTAGATAAATCTTTTTTAGCTCAACAGAGCCCTGATTCAAATTCTGATATAAAATTAGGTTCATGGTGCATGGCTTCCAAATAGGCTTGCAGTACATTTTGGATATTGCCAGGTAAAGTTAAATCCACTTTTCAATTCTAATAGAATAACTTACATCAAGGAATTGAAGTTATTATCACCCTGCAGTTTTTTTGTGGAAAAACACTGGAATGAGCATGGAAAACCTGTTGTTGATGTCTTGAAGGTATTACAAAAAATGATTGCGTATGTAATTTGTTGACTTCATGCACTTCCTAATAGTTTTTACAGAGTAATGAAGTATGACATTTGTTTTTATTCTCTAACGAGCTTCATATTCTTCACTGTCAGACATTGGAGAAGAAAGCTAGAAAGTGGGCTGAACCCCATGTGGAAGCAGTTAAAAGTGTAAGCTAGATTACTTCATTTTAACTTCAAAGTTTTAATTGAGTTGGTTATAGGGTTTTGTCCACTAAATTTGAGTTCTCAAATCTGCATCAACATATCATCATCATAGATCAACATCATCTGAAAAAATCTAGACTTCTTTGTGTGTTTGTTAGATGCTATTTCTTTTATTAGGGTGGACAGTGGACTGTTACAGGTGTTATCCATCTTTCTTCCTTCTCTTTTCCTTTATGTGATGCCTATAATTACATTTTGACTACTGGACTGCTATGTCAAGCTATACCATCTTGCCTTAATATAAATTGTATCTTTTTAGCATAAAATTTAATTGAATCAAACTAAAAAAGTCAAATAATGGTTGCATCTTCTTATAATGTATTTTCCTGAGTGGTGCGTTGTTTTATATTTTATCATATAAAGTTGTAGGCTAGACTTAAGTGGTGGTTCTTAAAGTTTGGTTATTAAGACTCTTAGAAGAATAAATATGGAAATTGTCAAATAGTTATCTTATGGGTGATCATTATGCTTCTACATGCAGTGATGTTATGTATGCCACATTTAGATCAAGGATGGTGTTTATAAAATGAGTGTTTTCCTGCAGGTATAAATCTATAAAGGTTTGAATTTATATAACACATATATGAAGGTGCATACACCTTCCTCAATAGATACTCTAACGCAAAGAAAACCGTCGATCTGAAGCCCGACTGGGTCAAAGGCTGCAATTGCGTCCACGCTGACCACCACGGCCTAGGTCACTATGACGACCCTGTAAGCTCTTCATTTGTTTTAATGTCTTATTATTTGCACTAACAAAGGTTCTAACTTTTTTATTTTCTATCTCTCTCCTCATTCTCGCCATTTTGTCTCCTGAATTCTTCTCTTTTTTCAATTTTCAGCAACAATTTGTGTTATATTTTTTTATTTTTTTCGTAAATAAGGATTGACATTTAATTCCTAGATGATGGAGATCGAAGTTCTGGTTTGAAGTTGATATCACTAGAGTTTGGCAAGCAGTAATTGGGAGGCACCATCTCAAACAGAAGAATTCCCAAATCCAAAAATGCAGTCTATGCAGACTATTATAAATGTAACCTTCATCTCTTTCACATAAGCAACTAATATATATATATATATATATATATATATATATATGTTTATATAAACAGCTGACAGACGGAAGAATGATAAAAGTCGGCACTGAAAGGTTGCAGACTTCTGAGGCTCTATTCACACATGTAATATTCCAAACTTTATGTGCTATATTGTGGATATTGGTTTGTCTAAGTTTCTCTTTTTTATTATACATAAACTTATTAATGTAGAAGGTGATGGGATCGCTGATATGGTATTCCGCTACATTCAGGAAATGGATATTGACAATAAGATGATTGTACTAATTGAATGTTTCTTATGTATTGAAATATTTGTTGTACCTACGTTTACAATATTGATTTTTAGAATTTGAATGTGATCGGTTGTTTGCAGCTTAACAACTTTACTTTAGGGTAGAGGGAGCACAATGTATCCTGGATTACCCGGTCAGTAATGTCTTAATCTTTCTGTGCAACATCACTTCATTGGTGATATGCACCATTCTGCATTCTCACACCATATCAAAAGCACATGAAATTAGATAATGCATATCCTGATTTCTAGCGTCAACTTTATGAGCTCCATGATTCTTTTGTGAAGAACTCACCGATTGAACTTTTGTTTCATTCTTGGGCACTTTTCGTTAAAAAAATAAAAATAATAAAATTGATGAAGTTCTGATGCTGACTTTTGGTTATAAGTTTTAAGATCACTAACTACTATTAAGCATCAAATCATATCAATTTCAACCCTCCGTTTCCTTCCTATATGCTTAAAGATCACGTTGCTCAAATGACGTCAAAGCAGAGAATGAAGATTTTGTAATGAAAATGTCCTTTTTCTTAAAACTATATTGATGTAACATTTTTTTTGGGGACTTGATTGTGTAAGTTTGCCCATCAGTGTCTTATGATGCTGCAAGCATGAAGATGTTTTTGTTGATCAATACCATCTCTATCAGGTTATGCCAGCTCTTGACTCTATGATGATCACAAACATTATATTTCTATGATTCTAAATTGCCTTATCTAGGGTCTGATACTTCCTTATACTGAAAACGATAGGAAGACTTGGACCTCATGAATTACATTGGAGTCAACAACTATTGTTTTTCCATATCATGGGCAAGATTATTACCCTGTAAGCATTTTATCATTTTTTCATTAAATCTGCAATGTGATTGTAGCATCCAAGCTTATTCACATGTATAAGCAAATGTGAATAAGAGGATCAACAAGTCTTATTCTTTTCTTATTCGCATATCAATTTTGCTGTCAAAGTTGTTAAGGTTTTGTTCTCAAGTTTGCTTTCGGTGTGTCTAAAAAGTGCAGCCAATTCAATTTTCAAGGAATTTGTTGTTGTCTGTGTTAGAAAAATAGGTGTTTTAACACTATTTTAACTGACCATTTTGAGACAATTAAATTAAGATATTTACTTGTTTAAATGGTTAAATGGGTGAATGAGAAATTATCACTCAAAGCAAGCTAAAGGCTTTCGAATTGTCAATTAAATTGTTTATGACGGCTAATAAACCTTAGTAATGGCAAGCAATTGAATAACGAACTAAATGGTTTGTAACGATTTTGTAACTACTCATAAACCTTAGTTATGATATACAATTGAAGCCTACTAAATGGATTGTTTTGTAACCGTTTGCAAACATTATTGACGGCAAATTAAATATCTTGTAACTGCCAATTGATGACGAGTATAATGACCAGAAACGGTTTTGGTATTAATTCGACAATAAGTGGTTTGTCCCCAATGACGCCTATACATAGCGACCTTCTTCTTCTCATTTCATGGATTCGATCGATCCTATTAGAATCATCTCCTCTCCTCTTCTGATCTCTTCTCTCCCAAAGAATTCCGGTGATAGAGTAATGTACTGTTCAGTTCAACGAGAAGTTCTTGTGTTGTGGTACAAAACTTTAAAATTGTTTTATTCTGGCATGGGAAAACAACGCTATATAAGCATGTAGGCAGCGTAAAAGTTCTTAAGGAGAGCGTGTGATACACGTGACTCAACTTAATTCATCTTCTTCAAAAATTTGTTATTCGTTCGTTCATTTGTATTTTACTAATTAATTAATTAATCAGTATTTTTAGTATTTATTAATTTAATATCACTATTTTTTCTTACAGTCTGTTGCTCATATATATTATTGCTCAAATTCAATAAGGGATTATATGTTTATGAAATAGTGTAAAGAGTGGATTGTCATGTTTTGTTGCAATATGTTTTGGAGACAGATGGAAAATGCAGATGGAAATAATGATGATGATTTGGAGTATGAAGATGAGGAACAAGCTTAAAAGGTCTGCATGTTTCTCCTATACCTTTTCACTTTTATTTTGTAATTGCTGAAACTTATTTTTGTATTTAATGATTCGGTGATGTTATTTCATATTATGTTTTTGAGTACTCAGCTAGGCATAGTTTGGATTGGTGACAGCTTGACATGATTTGGTATGTTGTAAGACTTCTCCAAGCTATGAGATTGACATCAGCTAGGTCTTTTGCACTAAATAGTGTCTGAACTCAATGCACTTGATCCACAAGAGTACATAGTAAGTTCTAAGAACTATCTAAACAAATATAATTAAAACATATTGCAGTTATAAGATTGATCCTCGATTTTTTAACAAAGTAAATATGTGTTGTAGTCTTGCAGATTACATCAATTTATTTACATAGCCCCCACCATTACAAGATTTGTAGACAATAATGTTGTATAGAAGTTGCTCGACTGCAAAATGCTACAAGCAATAAGGAAGAAGATAATCAATACATTTGTGTAGTACATGGGTTACAATCAGCAGGAGTCCTCCTAGGCTACGTTCATATTATGTAATCAATACTTTTAATATATGACTTATTTTTTATGTGTTTTGTAGTTTGTCACTCATATATATTTTTAATGTAAAGTAAGACTTCTATAATTTATGTAAATAAGGAACCGTAACTCTTATCTTTTGTAAGTTATATGTATTATCTTGGATATGATATAGTTTGACCGAATATCTCAATTATTGTTTGCATGTGTGCATTTATTGTTACTTTTCTTCTTCTTTTGTTCTTACTTCGACGATGATCGGCGTTTAACCACCTTCAAAATTACCATATAATGAACTCAATATGCTTGTCAATGAAGTACAATAGTATAGGAGTCAATCCACAGGGAAAAATGAGACTCAATATTCTAAACTACAAACAGACGCGAAAATCAGAACCTTGACAGCCTCGACCACTGGATACTAACGTAATTAATTAAAATATCTAGACTAAACATAAAATCACGAAATTAATACAAAACACTATAGACACAGTGGTGGACTACCACTAAAATTTTCAATGTAATCGGAGTTTATTTGGTTGTTGAAATAAATTCTACAATCTAGATTACGAAACTGAAACAGTAGCGAAATTCAGAGTAAAACGAGAATTCAATAATAAAATGGGTTAAGGGAAGTGCTATCCACCACCGTCACTCCATTTAGACGACAAATGCTTAACTAAACAATACAAATATTATGAATGAAAGACTCCCAGGAAGGTCCCGAGCTTTGAACACAACCTATTATCCAATCCTTATGTTTACAATGTTGAAGGTTTGCTTATCAACATTGTCTATCCCTCAAAGAACCCGAAGTCACGGACTCGAATTTACCAAGACCAAAACATTACGATCTAGAAAGGGTTTGAGAATCTACAAGGCTTCATAAGTACACTACAGTCGTGTCTTACTAGACCTAGGGTTTCTTATATCAAGCATGTATGGGTTCTACGATTGAAACTTGAGGAATGTAATAATCACCAACAACCATCAATTTTCTTAGAATTAGATTCCTAAACATGTATACTAAGCATGCACTCAAAGCATATATAATCAAGAATCATCACCGTATAAATAACAAAGAAACCTCATTCGAATAACAAAAACAAAACTTAATTAACGAGCATAAGCAATCTAGATATCATGAACGGGGCTTCAAAACAGCCTCTTAACAATGGAGTTTAGCTCCTCATAGAATCAGAAATTAAACTAAAATAATCCATGAAAGAAATTAATACAAACAGATGAAGGAGAAGCTTGCAGCCTCCTTGCTCTTGCTCTCCGTACGTCTGTTTTTTTCTTCCCCCCCCCCCCCCCCCCCGCACGTATGTTCTCTTGCTAGCTATATATATGTTCCAATCTAGCTAGGTTAATTAGCCAGTCTAGCTAGGTTAATTAACCTGGCTAGCAATCCACGTGCTAAGCACTCCAACATCCAAAAGGACTCCTCCTTACTTCCTTTCTCAATACGTCTCCAATGATAGCTATAAATATATAGCATGATAATATATCCTGGCTAGCAATCACGTGCTAACCAACTTTTATCTCTTGTCTCCAAAGTCCAAGCCTGCCTCTCTCCAAGCTCGCCTCTCTCCAAGCTCGCCTCTCTCCAAGCTCCTCTGTTTTGTCTCTTCTTTCTAGCTTAAACTACTCGCCAAGCCAAGGCCAATCCAAATATATATATATATATATATAAATAAATCCACGTGCAAATCTTCTCCTCTTCTTCTCTTTGTTCCTCGTCAAAACTGTCTCCTCCAGATTTCCTCGCCAAGAAGCATTATATATATTAATTAATCTCTTTTTCTTCATTAATCTCCAGAACACCTAAAAACAAATAAACATAATTAATTCACTCGATTAATAACAATAAACTAAATATAGGGAACAAATTAAATACCGAATAGACGCATAAATATGCGACTATCAAACGACGTACAATTGGGCCTTTGCAAGACATAACAATAATTTTACTCTATTTTTTAGACTCATTGAATTCACAGACTTGATAAAAGAAACAGAGCTGCAAACACTTCATTCAAGCCAATAGGCAAATAACTTCTCCACTAATTAAAATATTATTCTTTTATCAAGCAAAATATGAATTTTGTTGTCTTTTATACTAACATATTGTTTAACGTATAATATATAATGCAACTTCGATTTCTTGCAGTCGTATTATAAATAAATCATTGCTTTTCATATATTCACAGATCTCTCCTGCCCTCTTTCATCTCATCTATTGTCCTTATTCAAGTACTATTACTCACTGAAACAGTAGTGGTAACACCGCCTCAACAAGGCGGGCAGCCACCTAGTAGTAAACAGAGTAGGGTACGTAGAGTGTTTGTAGAAACGTAAAACTATATGAATGGTGAAATGTGCTAAATGAGCATACAGAGCAAAGCATAACTAATCCACCTTACATGTGGTCTATATGTGCTAAATGGCTTTCCACCGACCATTTATTTCAATCCCTGATTTGATGGTCAATAAATTTTGTAGCCAGTTGTGATCAATTATCGTTAGATCTTCATCCAACAGCGGCCAATAATAAATGATCTTTAAACTGTTTTTTAATTACCTATGTTAGATCTATATCTGACCACATAATTTATTGACCACCGAATCAGGACTCCAATTTATGCCAACAAATGAGAAATAATGATGTTACAATTAATCTACTGCGCTTCTCTCGGTCTTGCTCTACGAACAAAATCAGCAGCTGGTTGGATCTCTTTGGTCGACTTGCTGAGCTTGAGCTGGACTAGCCTATTGAGTTGGTCCGATTTGAGCTGGTTCATCGTTTTCTCTATGTTGATATAAAAATATAAGTAGAGCTAACACTGAAGCTACTCCGACAATGAGAAACAGACCCCAGAAATTTTCAAGGTTGAGACTATTGGAAGTAGCCTCGCTGCTTGGGTCTGGACAACTCCGGTGGCTGTTGAACCATTTCTCCTCGATTTGTTACGCCTGGCCTCCCTCGTTTACATTCAAGATGGCCCTCGAAACGTCGCGAGCGAGAGGTGAATCTTTTGGAAAGGCCTAAGAAATCAATGTCACAAGTTAGATGGAGAGATAAAAATATTAGAGGAAGCTAGTTAGCTAGACCAAAAACATGTACATTAATTAATGACTTACAAAGGCAAAACCATCAGCTTTGAAGGTTGGATCATGCTTTGTGTATCTTGAGCAAAAACTTGCAAGAAAGACATTCATGTACGGGGTTTCATCGAATGCTGCACTTATACCATTTTTTGCACGCCCCCATTGAAAAAGTTGATGCAAAGTTTGTGGGGAATCGTAGGTCTTAAGTTTCTCATCTGGAAAGCCCAGTTGCCTCAATATGCCGTAAACAAAAGAACCTTCCTGATAGCCAACAACATCTCTGTTCTTCAGGAGAAAATTTACATCACTAACAGTTGGTTTGAGTTGCTGAGCTGTTAGCATCGATGTTAAACTGGCAGTGTAGCTCTGTGTCAATATGATCACCACCATGCACCATATCACCACTACGAACCTAGCCCAGTTGCTAACCACTTTCTCCTCTAAACCATGTCATTCAAGAGATTCGTGGTCAGTTATATATGCTCAGCATACATTAATAAGTAATGTGTGTACAAAATTTGTTCAAAAATAGATATAACAATTAAGAAAGCACTTACTGTGTGCAAAAACCATGGTTGAAAAGGCGAACCAAAAACTCGTGCTGATTTGTTTAAACCAACGCCCTCCAAACTCTTCGTTTTCCTGATGTTCAAGACACCAGACCACAAAACCAATGAACATGAAAAAGCAAAATGTTGTTACCCATAGTTCCCAAGTCAAAGGTTCCATGAACACCCAACCGCTCTTATTCTTATTGTCTTGAATAGGCACGATCATTGTCACCCCAGATTCTGTGTATGGCAACGTGAAGTCCACATACATGGATCTGTTTGCTCTGATCGTTATGTCTCCCACTGCAACATCATAGTTCTGTCAAGTACAAAAAAATAGCAACCATTTTAGTGATCAAGAAAAAATTCTTATAACAAAAGTAAGTTGTAGTCATAAGATTAATATCAACAACAACAAAAGACATCAGCAGAAAAATCAAAAGCTCAGAATAAAAGGCATACTCCTAGAAACACTTCGTTGACCAGATCATTGTAAGCGCTATTGTTTTTATAAGGGAAGAACTCATAAGAGCGCGAGAGATCATAAGGCAATGCATGGATTACTGCTTTGAAGACTTCTAAGCAGTATCCACCTCTGACCCTGGTAGTGTTAGTTATAGGATCATATGTAACATTCACAAACTCCCTAAACCCGTCCTTGAATGGAACCAAAACTTTCAACTTGTTCCCATTAGTAGGAATCTGCCAGCCTTTCGGAGCCGAGGAGGAACCTCCAGGCCAAGTAATTGAACCAAGACTAGTATTAGAGGTAGAATATGTGCTTATCCTCTTTGTCAAATGCAATTTTCTCACTAGCCCATTTTCCGGTGTCCAAAATCCAATCACATTTTCTCCATTTCCAATCACATTCACAATCTCAAGAGTCGAATTTGGAAGTTGCCCATTTTGAAGACTAAAAGTTCCTGAAAGCCCTCTAAAACTTGTACCTATTAGAGCTTGGACAAGTTGAGGACCAATCTGAGAGACCTTAAATCTCTCTAAATCGGAAGAACTACTAGAAACATCGATGTTCCTTTGGAGGGTGAAGTTCTTAGTAATAGTGCTAATTTCCTCTACTGCCATGGCGAGTGCCTTGGCACAATCATAAGCCCACAAACCAAACACATCCAAATTCACATCCACAGAAGTTGGATTGTCTTGTTGGAATCTCCTCTTCCATCTCACTCGAAAAGCTTCGAGCTTTTTCTTACTTGGGATATGGTTTTTCAACCCCAACACACCTTGCATGTTTGTCCTGAAAAAAGACGAATTAAAATAACCAAACTCGTTAGAAATTCCATTGCTTACTATCCAGACATAACCTTTATCCATCATCCCATCCCTTCTTGCTAGTTCAAAAACTCGAGCCGCAAGTGGTGGTAGCATGTGCACAATGAAGACCCTTGTTTGCATTTTCATCAACTTGGAAAGCTCGGCTTTGATTTGTTCGTCGGAGGCTAGTGGGGAAATGACACTCCGGTAAGGAATTCGGACATCAATCTCTTGTAGAGCATCGGAGAGGTAAGGGATAACTCCCTCTCCGAAATCGTTGTCCACGTACATGGGGACTACTTGTCTCCAACCAAATGCTTGAATGATATCACCAATGGCTTTCACCTGAGAGGAGTCAATTTGTGCAGCTCGGAAGAAATATGAACTACGAATTGCAGTTAGAGAAGGACTTGTTGCCGAAAATGAGATTATAGGTACATGTGCTTTGTCTGCTAGGTTGATCATGAAGTTGGCTTGCATGGATGAAGATGGACCTATGATGGCTTGCACTTCAACATTTTTTATAAGGTCAAGAGCTGAAAAAAGCATAAAAATTGCATCACTATGAGCAAAAGGGGTTGTTTGTTGCATTACATGCAACAACTAGATGATCAAGGATTAAATTCATCTGTGGTACTCAAAATTTTGGTGTTATACTAAAAAGGATCTTAAATTTTAAAATTTATCAGAATTGTACTTAAACTTTAAAATCGTATTATCGTGGTTTTATTGTCACGTTAATGAGCCGTCTTCTTCCGTCAAAATTGATGACGTGACAATTTTTTTTTTTAAATAAAGGTAAAAATACATAAATGCCCATTTTTCATAATTTTTTGTTTTTTTTAAATCATCTCTCTCTCTCTCTCTACTAATACAGTAAAACTTCTATAAATGAATAACCTCATAACCGGATAAAATTATTAATTTAGTGAGGTTATTATTTTATCGATAAATGAATACTTAATTACTTTATCGAGATACTTAGATATTTCTTATTTAAAGAAAACGATATGATGATGTAATCGCCTACTGATGAAGAGATGGTTGAAGGATAATGAATTTGCATTTTGAAGAAGATCATGATCTGACAATTCTGCTATACTGAAAGTTTCTCCAGAAAACGCATTTGCGGCAATAATTACCTTAAATAATTTTTTGCTACAAAATGAAAATAATTTACCAAATATAGTGCACAAATTGTAAAAGATCAAAGACAAAATTAAATTTGGTTTAGATGCAAAGAAGAAACAAGCTATGATAAAGTCTTTCTCAAGAAAATAACTAAGTTGATTGAGAAAATAGAAATTCTCAGTTACAAAAATTAATTTTGATGTGTTTTTGTAAATTTTAATATATCTTATATGGTTTTTTAATTGAATTATTATTTTATATATTTGTAAGAATCTAAAAGAATTAGAGAAAATTTATTATCTTATACATTTATCGAGAATACTAGTAATATGAACTTGTCTTAAATCGGAACTGAAAAAAAAATATTACTTTAACGAATTTATTAATTTATCAAATATTCATTTATCGAAGTTTTAGTTTAGTAACAATCCGGCGCCGCCGCCAACCACCATAACAATAGGGATGCAAAACCCGAAGCCTCTCCGCTCCGACCTGGAAGTCATCAACTCGTGGGAGCTCATGGCCTGCCTCGACGCCGAGAGCTTCGGCTTCCCAACTCCCAACAAACCCTTCTTGATCCGAAATGCCAAATTGAGAATTCAAACCTGAATCGGGCGACGACCCGAGTCGTTTTGACCAAGGGGGACCCAGTGGACCCTTTCGAGTGGAGATGTCCGCAGGGAGGAGACAACATATTGGTTCTTTATACGACGTCATTGTGAGGAGTGAGGAAGACATTCGAGGTTGTAACGCCGTCCGTTCGGCGATCGAGAATCTCGGGGCGGTGGTCTGCGAGCGTGATGCGTCGATGAAGTTGGGGTTCAGGGAAGAGCTGAAGGATTTGGTAGGGAAAGAGGCCGAGGCTGTTTATGAAAGGGAGATATGTTAGCAGAGTCGATGAGGTTATGAGGACTGTGGAGGAGGGTTTGTTGGGTGAGCCGGGTCGGTCTGCCGAAGAAGCGAGCCGGGTCGGTTTGCGAAGGTTGCGGGGAAGCTAAGTTCTTGTCGTGTTTTCAGTGTGATGGGAGCTCGAAGATGGTGCTGGTGGTGAAGGAGGAGATGGGGGAGAGAAGCGGTTCGGTGGTGGTGAGGTATGGGGGTTTTGCATCCCTATTGTTATGGTGGTTAGCAGCGGCGCCGGACTGTTACTACATTTTATTTTTTTCAGGAGAGAGAATTTAAAAAATACAAAAAATTATGAAAAATGGGTATTTATGTCTTCTTACCTCTATTTTTTTTTTTAAATTATCACATCATCAATTTCGATAGAAAAACACGGTTTATTGACGGAAAAACGTTTCAAGTTTAATCCTACGACCATTCTAATACGATTTTAAAGTTTAGATATCATTCTAATAGATTTTAAAGTTCATGACCATTTTTAATATAACGCCTACCACATATAAATTTAATCCTATGATCAAAATAAAGAAAGTAGAAACTTTTCTCAAAATAAATCATAAGAAATCACTAACCTGCATCAGCTGTAAGAACAACATCAGAGGGGGAGTTCCTTTTGTGCAGAACGATCCTAGTAGTGTAGTTCGGATGTGAAGCATACAATTCGGCAAGGGCCATTTCGATGCAGCTCAGCCCCATCTTCCCAAACCCAGAATCAAAATCAAGGACCACACCAACACTAAAGTTAAGTGGATTCATGGCTAAGGTACTGTCATGAGTGCATAATAAGAAGAAGATGAAGAAAAACAAGAGAGAACAGACAGCACTGCTTGGACTCTTCATCTTCGGATAATATTAATTCTGATGTTGCTGTTCATGCGCTGTACTTCATATATTTATAGGAATAGGAATGTATACATCGCTATGTCGTGTCGTTATATTTTTCTCAAAGGTCGAATCTGAAAGATTCAAACATATGAGATAGAGACGTATAAATCTACAATTAGTAGTGAGGATATTATACGCGTGGAGGAAAAATGGGAGACATATTACTCGAAATCGAATTGATTTCAAGAACGCTGATCAAGTTGAGCATTTTGTATTACTTCCATATGCTAACTTGGGCAACAAAACCGCAATTTGACTTTTAGATTTCTAAAATGGAATTAACAATTCAATTATTGGGAATGAACGCGGTTGGGTATGAAGAGCAATTAAATGAAGTCAAGTTTGACTAGGTAAGGACTTCTTGCATGCTGCTCAACTATCTCAAGATAACAATATTAGATTCAAAGCCTTAATTAACACTTTACATGACTAGAAGCAAAGAAACACAGTGCAATAAATTGTCGGCTCTACTTGGGCACCAAAAGTCCAAAACTATTATCTTTCTCCCAAAAGAAAAATGTGTTACCTTCGCAGAAAAAGTAAAAGAACTATGTAGGTTGACTCAGTTGGAATGAGCGGTCATGTGCTGGTATTCCATTCATGTTCGATCTCCGCTGTTAGTAGTCTTATGTTTCTGCGAAAATTTATACATTTGGAGTGTTGTGAGAAGAATGTAAGTTCTTCAGGATTGAGGTTGTAAATATGGCCTGTGCTGGTGGAGTAGCTTTCACCAAAAAAAAATTGTAACCAAAAAAAAAAAAGTAAAAGAAAGATGTGTTACATACATAGAGTGAGCAATATGGCTTCCATACAGTACCACTAATATGGTGATGAGTGATGACTATGGTCAATCAAGGACGTTGGGAAACGACTGCCGTTCCATTTCGAAGCAATCCAAATTGCTGATTGAATCCTGGTCACAAATGTTGTTTTCTACGTTAATGGTAGATTCCAAATATCGACTCTTTTTTTATCGTCGGAATCAGATTCCGATTCAACCCCAATTTAAAATCCTCGTCCATCTAATTTCAAAAGTTCTCTGTCTTAGTTTTGGGTGGTGCGAGAGTAGCCTATATTCTCCGCCGCATAAACCAAACCCACTCCAATCTCTCTCTATCTCTATCTTTCTGTTCCAGTCAATACTGAATCTTACTTTCAACCTCCCATTGAATTTCAAGGTATATCATCCTTTCCTGTCAAAACCCATCTTACTTTATTGCAAAAGATTCACATTAGCTTTCAAAGTTTGTTCCTTCATGCATTTCACTCACTCAAATGGTATATTATCATGCTTGTTTCTTATTGGTATTTGGATTGCTGTTATATTGAATTAATGAATCGCAGCATATTGGTCGTAAAGTATGTTCCTTTATGATTTTAGATATAAGAAAGTCTTGCACTTTGATCTCATATTCTCATTTGATTGAGAATGCCATGTGGCAAGTGATGAACTGATGTGTGTATTGAAAATGAGCAAATTTGAAATGGGTAGCAGATTTTGGGCTTAGGAAGTAATGAGGCTGTCATTGTTTCCCAACTGGGATAGCAGTTTTTATTGTTGCTTCGGTTTGGACTCTTTAGGGCCAAAGAGACCAAGAGAGAGGTAGAGGTGGTTGGTAATGGGGAAACAATCAGAGAAGTTTTCTGCGGATTTTGTTAAAATGGCGGCATTGGTAGCAAAGAGTGCCGCAGCTCCTATTGAAAGAGTAAAGCTTTTGTTGCAAAATCAAGGGGAGATGATGAAGAGAGGACAGCTTCACAAACCATATAAGGGTGTTGGCGATGGCTTTAGAAGGGTCTTTAGAGAGGAAGGCGTGTTGGCATTTTGGAGAGGCAACCAGGCCGATGTTATCCGATATGTCCTACTCAGGTACATTATTTACTCTTCTATTCCCCAGAATGAAATCGTGCTTTGCATACAGAATTTGAGCTAGATAAGTTTTAGTCATACGTTTTTTCATGTAGCAATTGTTAGCCTGTTCTGTTTCATTTCCACAAGCCACACACTTTTGATGCATTTTATCTGATTTGTATTTGTCTGTTTTCCTTTCTATAAAGTTGTGTTTCTCTCACTAATACCGTGAATTTAGCCAATGAGAATATTTCAAGAGAAGCGGTATTAACTGGAAATGCTCACCAATTTTTGGAATTTTTTTTGTTCTCTATACTCTCAAGTGTTAGATTCTTAGCTCTCCAAATACTTTAGGGTATCGTTGTACATGTTCTGGAACTTTTCTCATATGAGACATTGGGACGTAATACTATAGAACTTTTCTTATCCATCTTGTTCCGGACAGAAATTATGGTTACCACCTTTATTAGTGAGAAGTCATCTAGTCTTCGCAATTACATCAGTAAATGGCATTCGATAATGAATGGAGTTATTTCTATATTTATTCTGTATGTCTGCTCAAAACTTAGAACCTGTTACCATGCTCTGTTCAATAAATTGTATAAAATGTTTTTATGTGCACTTTAGCATCCTACGAATTGCTATCACTTATCACCAAAGATAGTTTGGAAATATGTAGGCTCTCAACTTTGCATTCAAAGGTTACTTCAAAAGCATTTTTGGCTGCTCAAAAGAGAAAGATGGATACATAAAGTGGTTTGCTGGAAATATGGCTTCAGGAAGTGCTGCTGGAGTGACAACTTCATTATTCCTTTATCACCTGGATTATGCACGTACACAGCTAGGGACCGATTCAAGGCAGGGTGGAGTAAATGGTCAACAATAATTCAGAGGGATTCTAGATGTTTACCGCAAAACCTTATCAAGTGATGGAATCATGGGCCTCTATCGAGGTTTTGGGGTTTCCATTATTGGAATTACGCTGTACAGAGGCATGTACTTTGGGATCTATGACACCTTGAAGCCTATTGTTTTGGTTGGACCTTTAGAGGTAAGCATTTCTGGAAAAGATGCTAGATATTCCTCATTTTTGGTTCTCATGCTTGCTCTAAAAGAAAGTTAACTCATCTGAGTCTTTCTGCAGGGAAATTTTTTGGCCAGTTTCTTTCTTGGCTGGAGTGTCACAACAGTCTCTGGGATCTGTGCCTATCCATTTGATACTCTTCGAAGGAGAATGATGCTGACATCAGGACAATCTACAAAGTATCGTAATGGCTTACATGCATTTAGGGAGATTGTACACCTTGAGGGTTTCACAGCACTGTTCTGAGGAGTTACTGCAAATATGCTTGTCGGAGTTGCTGGCGCTGGGGTACTCTCAGGATATGATCAGCTGCAGCGACTTGCATATAAACACGGTTATTCGGTTGAGCCAAATCAAAGAGCTGTGAAGTGAAAGTCCGGACATGTCACAGACCGGAGAGTTCTCACAGGAACATATATCCCTATAGCCACAAAATTTTGAAATGAAAGTCCGGACATGTCCTCCTTATGGCCACCACAAAGTTTTGAAGCGAGTTTTTGGCCATGAGGTATTTTATACCTAGAAAGAGTTCATTCAGAACTATGAAGAAAGAAACAAAGATGATAATAACGAAATCTACAGTGACAAAGAAAGGTTGTTATCAGTTGGCACTGCATCTTCCTGGAATGTCTAAAGGCTTCCATGTATTGATGCACATACTTTGCACAGTTGACTGAGTTCTATTTAACTACTGAAATGTTTCATATGGGAGTTAGATTTGCACTACCGATTTTAACCTTATGTGCAAATGTTATACAACAATGTACAGAACGTGATTGTGCTCTATATATGTCTAATTCTGAAGTGGTGTATTGCACATGTATTTTTTGCACTGGATCATTGCAGAACAGCTCTTACAGTTCAGAAATCCTCACCTCCGCGAGGGGAAAAATGAGGTTGACTAAACAGCACTGCTGTACGGTTGGTGTCAACCACCTATGGTTGAAGCCAGCATACAGAAGTAAGTCAATTCATTTGCTTAATGCGTTTCTCATTATTCTAATCACCGTGCATTATCCTTACATGCTTTAGATTATTCCTTAAATCTCCAACTATTACATGCTTAGTTATGCACTAGTGGAACATTAATACTGTGCAATGTACTTTGAAGTCAGAAGCTGCTGCACAGAATAGGGTCTTGGGTACAGTCTAAGGCTTTCATTGGCATCCAATGTTATACAAGAAAGCTTTGAAAATAGTAATCTTCAAACAACTTAAGCTAGAACTGAAAAGAAGGAAATTAACTTAGGCTAGAAGCCAGAAATTCTTATGAAGCTTGGTGGTGATCAAGTACCCTCCAAGTCTTCTGCTCTTTGCCCTCACCGCAATCGTCATGCATCCCGCCTTTTGTATGCAGTAGTCCACAACTTCGCCGCCTCCTCCAGACGGCCTTCTCCTCCGCCTAATCCAGCACCTCTTTATTAGCTTCCACCATGTTGAAGTCTTTCTTTTTTGGCCAAGTACAAGTAGTGACACCCTTTGCTTCTTTGCTTGTTCCACAATTATTGGACCTTTTCCCTTCCCTTCAAGCAATGCTACCTCAACTTCCACCTATACAACTAAATAGTCAATACAAACCAATGAAACCATTTTATAAAGCACATTGACTAAAAACCAGACAAAGAAATGGGATGGCATGCACTTACCCCAGGTCGCCTCCTTAGACATTCATTTTTCATGGAGTGAAGAAGTTCAAAAGCTCTTAAGCGGAGCTTCTTCCCATTTGAGTCATCTGAAAAAACCAATGTTAATTAGTTAGTTAATCCGAACTAGTTCTTGACTAACTTATTAACAAGATTAATGTGTGCAAGTCTAACCTTGTTTACTGGGCTGAGCTACATGAAGAAGCACAATGGTGTCTTGGGTTTGAACAGTGTGTGACAGTGCCCATTCAAGAGCTCCTTTAGCTTCGAGGCTCGGATCCACAACCACCATGATCTTGTTCCCAATCTCATCAGAACCCTCATTCTTCACTCTGATCTCTGCACCAAAATCATCACTACTGTTACTCAAGAACTTATCCTCTTTCAACTGGTCAGCTTTGATGGAAGACAAGGAGGATGAGGAACGTCTATGGCCTCTAGACGCCGGTCTCGGTCTGGAAGTCGAATTCGATGCGAGCCTCCGGGAATGAACCGGAAAACAAAACGCGCCACGGCCAACACACAACCTTGCATATTTCGTACTCATGATGATAATATTTCTAGTTGAGCTGGTTGGAAGCTTAGCTAACTTGTTAATTTGTTCTACCTCTACGTTGAGTACGTTCTATAAATATATAAATATATATATATATATATATATATATATATCTGCAAGAGGGAAAGAATAATTTAGTTCCCATACACTTTCCAAGCATGTCATTTATTCCATGCAGTCTTGTTTATTTGCTTCTTGTTTTTCTATATGGTAGGCCACATTATCCCTCGAACGTGCTTGACACGAAGTTGAAAGGCTTCAATGTAATGTTCGTATTAATCTTATAAGACTACATAGGAGTAGGATTGTAGTTGAGCTTAATTGACGCGTACGTGTAAGCTTCTACTTGCATGATCGTGTATAATTATTCAATTGTGTGCCTACAATTTTGTCCACTATTTGACTTGATGTCTCCAAGCCAAAATGAATGCATGGTAGATTAAGAAACTTTCCTCAATTGTTTTGTTTCCTTTCTAGCTTGGTCAGAAAATTATACCCAGTAATACATCTTCTGCTATGCAGAATTGCAGAAATTAAGAAGCTTGGCACCACCCACCGGCCAAGAACTCTATTATTTCATCCTTTCGGATCCATATATTATTCGTAACATACAAGAGAAAATTATTAATGTGCGTATTAAGTATATGTAACTTAGATCGTGGCATGAATTAATGCATGGATCTATTTCTTCCTAAAAGAAGTGGGATTTATAGATTGGGCACCTTCCATATTACAAGTGGGTCTTTGCAATGGAAAATGCATGATAAATGGTGGCTTGGCATGGTCATGATTATTTCACAAGACTAGCTAGCCAACAGAAGCTTGCACAAAAAACTAGTAGGAATTATAGGATGGGGGGAAGACATATATGTAGATGTTTATACTAAAGTCAACTTTCTTTTTGTGGTATATATACATAGCAAGCTGGCTAAGTTGTGCAATACAAGGGAGGTAACAGACTAGCTCCAGCATTATTTTGTTCGCACAGGGAAAACTTATCTCTCAGCTGTCCTTCATCCCCATTATATTATATTGGTTTGGCAAGTTTCCATGGATTTGAAATTGCTCGAGCTATGTCACTGTTCAGCTTTGGTAAGAATGCATGCGCTAGCTAGCTGGGTATACATATCGTCCAATGGCATATCCACCTTCTGATGAGGGGTGTCAAAGGACACTCCTCAAGTTTATAATTATGGTTAATTATTCATATTTTTATTTAGTTTTTATAAATTTTATATAATAAAACTTAATTTGACATTGTTGAATATTTGAAAAAAAAATTATTTTTTAATTTGTTTAGCCAATCAAATATATTGATAAACTCTTTATGAAAAAAGAGATTGATATATATTTGAATCAAATCAATGAATGAATTAATAACACTAAACATTTACAACATTAATTTACTATTTGATGAGTTAATATAAATTATCATTTCGATTTATCAATTTATTTCGTAATTCCAATCAAAATTAAAATATTTTTCTATATTAAGTTCGAGTTATGAATTCTCAATTTTTTTTACTTGTAAATGAATTCTGAAAAATAAGACTATCGTACGTCTTACTAAAATTTGACACGGCTGAACAAGATATCTGGCTACATCACTGATATCATTTACGTACGTACCGAAAAGAAGAAGAAAACAGAGAAATAGTTGTAGAACATTAATCATCCTCAGATCCTTTACAAAAGAAAGTCTTTGATTGATTCAATCAAGGGCAAAGTACATTTTCTTTCTTTGATTCAATCGTCCTAGGCCCAACTTGGCCTACAACGAATATACAATTTTATGGTTTTCCAAAGATCATGTATAATTGTATATATAGTGTACATACATGCATGCACATTTTTTTCAATAAAATGAAATATATAAAAGGCACACAGTAATTCTTGAAAGTGTGAAAATAACAGTAACATATATGATTGAAAGAATGATTTGATCGAATGGTGGAGTATTTAAGCTAGAAGCCAGAAATTCTTGTGAAGCTTGGTGCTGATCAAGTAGCCTCCCCCATTGCTGTTCTTTTTTCTCACTGCAACCGTCATGCAAGCAGCATTTTGGATGCAGTACTCCACCACGGCCTCCCCAACTCCGTCGACACCGCCACTACAACCTAGCTGCCACCATGTCGACCTCTTTCTTTCTTGCCCTAGAACAAGTAGAGACACCATTTGTTTTTTTGCTTCTTCAAGTATCTTCTGACCCTTGTCCTTTCCTGGTTCGATTTCAGCCAGTGCTACCTCCACTTGCAACTATATATATCCAAACCATCTTAGTCATCTATCATGTATGATATGTGGATAACGTTAAATTATTCAGTCAAGTATGTATAAATTGGTACATTTCATATGAAGGTATACTGTATGTATTTATATGTACTTAAAATCAAATGAACAAGCAGGATGACATACTTCATACTTGAAATGAACGGTTTCACTCGCTTGTTGACTTGTTAGTAAGTACTGTATGGATTTTGATTCTCCACGGTTAATGATTATACAATTCCATAAATTTCTTAAATTGAGTCTTTTAATTTAATATAATGGTTAATTAAATGTTACATAAGATCATTATAAATTTTCTGACTTCTTTTTTTAAACACCGTCAACACTAAACAATGAAACAATTTGTCAGGTTGTTTGCAAAAAAGTCAAGAAATTCACTATATGATCTTATGTGACATCTAATTACCAATCAGATTAAACTAAGAGACCAAATTTTAAAAAATTTGTGGAACAGTATATTCTTTAAATGTAGAGAATCATGATGCTTTTTTTGAATAAATGTTGGGATCCTAAATTGTGATGAAAAGAGAATCAACAAATAGTAACCATTGTTACTAAACTTTCATTAGTTTCATCCTAAAATTTACCATAAAGCTGATTTCGTTGAATTTTTTATTTTCTTTTAAATCCGGAAATTAATGGAAATGATACTAATTAGGTCTAAGTTTTATATGTTGTTCATGCTAATTAAAGCATATGGACCAAGAGTCCAAGAAGATGTGATAAGAGTAGTTACGTACCCCAGGCTTGCTGATTTGGCAAAGATTTTTTAAACTATGAAGAAGTTCAAAAGCCTTCAAACCATCAAACTTCTCATTTGTGTCGGCAGCTGCAAATAATGGAACCAAGTAAAAAAAAAAAACTGAAAAAATTAACACGACATAATTAAGTTACTTAATTAATAAGAGAGTAGCTTAATTTCACTGCATGCAGGGCTGATCGGACAATTACGTACGTACCATTAGCTAGATGAAGCAACAAAATGGTGTCATTGGTCTGTGCAGTATGGGACAGCGCCCATTCAAGAGCTCCCTTTGCTTCAAGGCTCGAGTCCACAACCACCATTATCCTGTTGCCAATTGATTCCTCAGTAGACGAGGAGTCCACACTAGAACTCCGATCTTTAACCACATTGGTCAGGGTGACATCCACATTGGAAGACCGTTCTTTCACCATACTGTTAACGCTCTCCACATTTGAAGGCCGATCTTTCACCAAACTGTTCATGCTGGTCACACTAGACGGCCGATCTTTAACCTCATTGTCCGGGCTGGCGTCTAACGTTTCAAGATTGCTATAGCACTTGAGAAGATCAGTTCTTGAATGATCTTCAGCGGTAGGCTTAACACCGACATCACAAGAATCGTTGACAGCACAAGAATCGTGTCGCCTTGATCTTCCGCTGGTTTTTGATCTAGGACTCTTTGAAGGAACCGGTGACACTCCAAAACACATTCTTGCATAGTTGGAACACATGGTCGATCAATTAGTGCTTATGAAAAAGGTCCTTATGAAAAATTATAAGCTAGCTCGCTAGGAGTAGTTTGGTCGGGTCGATCAGTTTTATCTATAGCTATATATACAAAGAAGAACGTCTAGCTGGAAATAGCTGCGAACTCTATCTTCTTTTTTTCAAAGGTCGTAATCGGATCCCAGATATTTTTTGTTTATTAGATTATTTTGGTATGTTTTCTGCACATATATATGTCGTAGGCCACTTCTTTTGTAACGTGTCTGCCATGTCCAAAAATAACTTTAAGCCGGCCAGTGTACACATCTCTCACACTACTACTATATATCTTGTAATCTGATACTACTAGTACTTGACGTGTACAAGAGTACATCAACTACAATACTACATGCTGTCTCCGATTCTTGTAAATGCGTATGTATTAATGTATATACGTATATATGCCCCCAAGTTTGGGGTGGGGTGGCGTGGGGGGGAGGGAAGATCCGCCAAAACAGTTGACCAACCTTTATATATATAATAGTCTAGCTATCTTTTGTGTACGATGGTGGCACGTACGGCCGAAAATATATCACTATTTTAATATAAAAAATTCATAAAATAGCGCCCGATTATTTGTCAATTCATATTTCAACTGGATCTAAAAATCATATATATATATATACCATTACTAATTATGTCTAACTCTATACCATATTGAATATATAGAAGAATTAAGATTGACAGTGTTTACTTCCAAAATAAAATAACGGTCTTAATAATGGTAAGTATGAATTTTAAGTCAACGTCAAAATTTAAGATATGGTTATGATATTTCGTGAAATCGAGATATAAATATTTAGAATAGACAAAATTTCGGATAACCAACGAATTTTTAAATTTTAATATTGATGTATTTTTATGATAAGGTATAAAGTTAATTATCCCTACGTAATGAAGTTTATGAATCGTTTACACCAACTAAGGTTCTAGCTAGATTATGAATTAATATCAGAATAAGGTAGCCCACCTTGTAGATGCATGCTGACCAACCATATAAATGCCTTCATTCTTTATTCTTGCGAGTTGGCATGAGAATGTAAAACCATTCTACAATCCTAAAGACGTGGGTGGCAAACTTATATATGTTTGCTTCTGTTCTTATATTGGACGGGAAATATTATCAGTCTATGGATATGTTCACCACTAACAAAATGATTTATATTCTTCCAAAAAAAAACTGTGTGGAATGATTAAAATAAAAAGGGTCTAGGGTTGGCACGGGGGAGGTGGGAACTCATTTAGTATGTGGAAGTTGATTAGTTAGAGGCTTAGTTTTAGGCCCGTGACTTGGTTGGTTGTTTGCTGCAACTTTGCCCACCAAAAACGTATAGATATATAGTTTTGATTTGTAGTTTTTTCCGACAGAAGTTTTGATTGAAGCTAGCGCTATTTGGACCAAGACCTAGCTAGCAAGAATGATATGATGTATACCACTATATCATCGTCTTCCTAATTAATAAGTAGCAGACAATATATCTAGCAGGAATCAGGAAATCATATCCAATCCATATATGTAAGGATGTAAAATACTACTACATTCAAAAGGGGTACGTAGCTAGCCAGGTTTAATCAGCCTGGCGGAACATAACGTACTATTTAAGTATATGACACCACTTTCCCTCTCAAATGTAAGTATGTAACTGCATGCATCCATATATTACTTATATATATATAGACATATATATATACGTCATTAATATAACTTGCTATAGTACTTCTGTAGAATTCCTCTATTCACTAAGATGGCGGAGCATCCAAGGAGGCAGAAGCGTGTTATTATTGGCTGCGGCACCAGCAGGGGCTCGATGTTGAGTCGGAGGTGGTGTTTCTTCGTCCTGGTCATATTCTCCGGAAGAGACTCTGCAATTGATACTAATCAGCTCAAGAACACCTATATATTTGTTAATCAACTTCAACTTACAAACTATAGCTAGCTAGCTAGCTCCCCACTTCCTTTGGTATATATTCTATACTCTTGAGGTCATATAAGAAACAAAGCAACAACGTACCCGAAATCCAACGACTGTAATGCCTGAGGTAGAAGGGTAATGCTGGAGGACGAGTTCAAGCTCTGCTTCTGCATTTTCTCCCATTGTGTCTGTCCCTGTCCCTGTCCTTGTTCCTGTTCATGTGCTTGTGCCTGTGGGGCACTGCCAGCTGCTGCTTTCTCCTTCTCTTTAACCTATATTTATACATACGCATGGCTCAAGAATTCAAACTAGAACATCAGAAAGGAAAGAATGAAATCAAAAGAAAATCTAAGGGCATGCACGTTTACCTTCTTTGTCAGCAAGTTATTTTGCTCCTGCAATGCCTTATCCTATTATGAAAACACAGCCAAAGCATATCGATCATTTGGATTTATAAATGCGTATGGATGATTTTCTTGCATGTATATAGAAATGTCTTTTTGGACTTAATTAATTACCTTCTTCTGAAGCGCCGAAATGGACTCATACATAAGTTGGTTCTATATGTAATCAAACAAAAACCAAACATGCATTCATTTAGAACAACTTCTTATTTTCATTAAAGAGAACAAATAGTCTACAAAAAAAACTTATTAATTTGTGTATGTACCTTTCTAGACCTTACGTGCTTTAGAGCAGAATCGAGTTGCTGCTCCAAATTCTGAAGCTCTTTCATACTTAAAGATTGGAGATCTTCTCCCATAAAGTGGCTGTAAAACAAGAACAATGGCAAATTATAATGCTATAATTATCACAACCTAAAGAGACCTCAATATTTTCCTTCAACAAAATCGATGCATACCTTTGATTTCTCTGTAAGACCTCCACCCTAGCCTTCAGTTTTGCATGTTCCAGAGTCCAGTTCCCCTAAAGTTATCAAGTTTTAGATAAGAAACTTTGATATTAAAACTTATAGCACAAAGAATAATTTTCACTTTGAAGTAGAAATAATACGCCTACGTTTGATTGATCAGGATCAGGATCATGGTCGACATTTCCAAGAAGCTGCCTCTCTGCATATGAGTATCTTTCATACCTTTCAAGGATTCTTTCCATGCTGTCAATTACAGAAATTATACATTAGCGAGAACCCAAATATATTTACATGAAATTAGCAAACCTGCAAGCTATAAAAAGAAATACTAGCCATGGCCACTCATACATCATGCATTCAAATATTTATATAACAACCACTTTAACATGAAAAGGGTTCAAAGTGATCTCAAGGTTTGCATTTTTTGCTCCAACCCTTTGTCATTAACGTTAATCAAATACCAACTTTGGCTCTTCAGTTACAAATGTATGTAGTGGCCGGGATTCCAAGTAACCATGTCTAACTAGGAAGTCAATAGTTTACAAGGTCAGTACCCGTCTCTCAAAATGATTTCAATTATAACCTTAAATGATGTCTATGTTAAACGATATATGCTTGTATAAAGCATTAAGTCACTGCTAGGTATATTATATATATGGGCAATATGGTCTTATATTGAGCTGCTTCATCACCCTTCATGCATGAATGTATATGCATCTTTTTCATTAGGATCTTATTCATTTGTTCTTTTCTTTTTGTCTTTTGTACACATTCAACTATTCATGCCTTGTATAGAAAGCCTACTGTTGGATCTTCTACAGGTAGATCCAGGAAAACATAATGTAGTTCTCAAGTAGGAATTAAGCCATTCACAAATAAGTATTAAGCCATTTAGCTATGTACATTTCCTCTGTAGATGCATGTAGTTTCTAAATTTCTATATTAGTACGTACAGTGTACAGATACCTATATGTACGATTTTTCTGGGTGGTTACATGGATACCCTTTAGACAAGTACGGTATACTTCGTTTTGTGGTTCTTATAAGTCATCAGTTACGAGGCCAGCTAACCCGCTAGGGTAAAGAGTACTTGGATGTACAGGCAAAGTTTTCGAATCAAATACATATCTGCGCACTGCATATATAGCTAAATTGATTAAAGCAGTTCTCTCTCTCTCTCTCTCTCTCTCTCTCTCTCTCTCTCTCTCTCTCTCTATATATATATATATATATATAGAAATATATTGCACTTCTTCTGTGTGTATTAGTACTGTACGGTTTAGTAGTCAAAGAAGAAGAAGAATTAGAAGATAGACAAAAGTAGAGAGCGAGTGTTATGGGCTTGAGGTACTTAAAACAAAGGTTATTGGGAGCTCTATACTTACTAAAAACCAAGGAGTTTTAAATCTGGATTTGTTGCAGTCTCGATCTAAGAACAAGCTAAGTGAATAAACATCACAGGTATGAGAAGAGCTAACAATATGTATCAGATCAGTACAGTTTTCTTTTTATTTCGGGGTTCTCGTGATGATCAACAGATATAGATATATATATATATATATATCATATGTACGTACATATCCCGGAATTATCTAGTTACACTCTAGCTAGTCACTACTCAACCAAGTCCCCAACAGTTAATTTATCTTCTTTGCATGAAATAGAAAATATCCCCAAAATAAAGAAACTAATTAACTCGATCGTAGAACAACTACATACACAGACAATTATATACAGTAAACCTAGCTAGTATAGTAGTGCATGAATCATAAGATCCCCAGAGAGATGAAACGAGCAAGTAGAAACAATTGCTCCAAATATTAGTAACCCAGAAATGGAAGGAAAAATAAAGATAGATAATTTACATACCAAGAATCGGTGGAGTACTCAAAGAGCTTGCCTTTGGTGGAGAAGACGATCAAAGCGACCTCAGCATCACAGAGCACTGAAATCTCATGCGCCTTCTTCAACAGCCCAGACCTTCTTTTTGAGAAAGTCACCTGCCTATTGATCTTGTTCTCTATCCTCTTCAGCTGAACCCTCCCCCTCCCCATAACTAATTAAACTTAACCAACCTAGCTAAACTTCCTGACAGATCTCTCTCCCTATAAGTTTAAATTAAAGCACACCAAGAAAATGGGAGAGAGTGATAAAGAGAGAGAGAAAGAGCTAGCTTGAGAATATATACATATATATGGCTGGTCTCTTCTCTGTCTGGAACTGAATCTGTGTTTTTATTATATGTATATATATTTATAGGAAATTAAAGTTGAAAAAAAAAAACCATCATGGATGAAGATAAGTGGGATTGCCAAAACCGGAGTGGTTTCTCGAAAACGTTGTCGAGTTGCTATTGGCTGATAGCCTCTTTGACAACAATCGATCATTGGTTAATTTATACAAGGGTTCGAAAAACCACATATTTTCCCTATTTCAACTTAAATTACCAAGCTCGCCATTGTAGTACCAAGTTTCTGTTCAAGGTAAAAACAAGTGTGCCTACTGCTTAGCTCGTACGGTGTATAGACTATGGAAAAGAGGATGTTTCTTTTTTTCTATTTTTACCTAATCTTTTTTACTTTGCTTTGGATACCTCCTCAGGGATTTTACTGGATTTAGTACTATATGTATGTAGTGATGTAACATTGTTCTGGAGCATCATCTCTGGGTACTATGGTGTGCCTCAGTTTCTGTCATAGTTCTTAAAGGAGTAATATTGCCATCATGCATGAGAGCGTGGGATATAGTTGCTACCTCGTTCTTCAATTATTTTAAGGTGCTATTTCTGTACTTGCGACCAAATAATGTTGTATCATTTGGAAAAAAAATCTTACTTCCAAACCCTCATTAAATGAATTTAAAAAGTTTGGCATGAGCCAAAATTTTGATTTGGGTGTTTTTGTATATATAGTGTACTATATAGTATGATTGTTATTAGATGGTCATTTCTATCAAGGGACTCAATCATGTGTTTTAATTAGAGTTAATTAGAGTTAATTAGAGTGTAAGTTGTAGATCTTGCCGATAGAAAGATCGACTAAATTGATTGTTCAGATAACTCTTGTATGGTTAATTTGTTGGCTACGTACGTACGTAATCAAGTCATGGCCCGAAGTTTATTTCTTGTCGAAATTCGACTAATTTTTTTATAGAAAAAGATAATGTATTCATCACCATAGAATTACATAAGGAAGTTTTCAACAACAAAAAAAAACAATAGGAAATACTCGGTCCAGTATGAACGAGCAAAGTCAGTCGGGCTCAACCCATAACCAAATGAAACGTCCAACCCTATGGACTACATCAGAATGACTAATTTGTTAGCTAGAGAATACAGAGTACGATACTTCGTAACCAACTGACATGGAACATGTAACTCGTAACAACAATTCGGTCAATTCCTATGTATGACAATTTACAGATCTCACAATTCCTACAAGGGTTTGAGATTTTGAGGTCTTATATATGTGTTCTAAGCCCCCTACACATGCAACACGACAAGTTAATTACTTTCTATATATGGATGCCGGAACCAGAGAAAAACCCAGTATAATTCATTATGTTTTTACTCTTTACCACGCAATGGAATCTAACCTAGCCTGCCATTAATTTTTACTCTCATGATTGGATTTTGATGAAGCTGTTCTATATCCGTAAGTTCGTACGTTGGATTCAACTGATCGACGAAAGAATGCCAGATCCGTCTATGTACGTACAACGTATCGAGCTACGTATACTATCTAAGAGCAGATACCAAGCATTGGTCAACAAAAGATAATTATAGGATCGGATGAGATATCAAATAATCAATCCGCTGATCTAATCACGATGTCATAAATCCATTTGCTGCGATTTCCTTTAAAATTACAAATATTAATTTTTTCAAGTCAAAGAAAATGTACTTGACGATTGAGGAACGACAATAATTTTGTCCAAACTAAACACGGAACCCAATAATAACACAAGTATATCATCCATTACTTTCTCCTGTTCAAAAGTTAAGCGAGAAAAATCAATTAGTTCTCAGAATTATAACACTCTAGTATTCACTCTTTAATTAAATTAACCTAGCTAGCCAAGCCTCTAGATATATAATCTCATAATTAATCATATACCAAACAAAGGTAGCATATATATTTGTATTTATTTCATCTCTATAGAGGTAGTTGCAGCCTGTATTATTGTTTTTCACAAAGCATAGACATAGAGAAAACACATGCATGCACACAAGCATCGCTGTGTGTTTCTATTCTGATAAAGGCATTTTACATGCAATTACATATGAGAAAAATAGTAGTACTGTATTAAAAAAAAGTGGGGGAGAAAACGTGGGTGCGATTAGAACCTGTTTTTCACGGTTTTGTGTATGTGGCTAGCAAAAGGGGTCCAGGGTCCTCTTTCTTCTCCTGACTCCTTGCCAAACTGTAATAATGAAAATAGATGTTTCAAGTGGGCCGGGGGCCCAGCCCAAGTTGCGTAGGATGGGTTTGGTATCTTGTCCTTCTTCTTTTTCTCAGCCTCGTCTTGTTGATTGGCCGAATCAGGAAACCGAAAGAGACTGAAAGGGGAAAGAAAAAAAAAGCATCTCACTTCACACCTCATGTTTCAATGCTTCATGCTTATGAGGTATCTCCACTCCAAAAGTGCTTCAGAAGATATTTTACAAATAAAACCCTTATCTAAATTAGTACGTTCTAATTTCTTCTTAATAAGAAAAAAAAATGTGCTCATCAGTTATAAGAATGTGCACTTAAGGCTTAAAAAAAGTTACGCTACAATTCACAAATCTCGGTTAATATATATATATATATAACGATAACGATTGACGAGCTAGTAATAATAGCTAGTTAAAAATGGATTATAAAATTTCATCTGCTATTTTGTATGGTCGTATGAATAATAAGAATTAATCATCGATCAAACTGTAGGGACGTTTTAATTTTCTACCACATGCATGTAGAGGGCTAGTTTATTTTCTAGCTCCATAAGTTTTGAACTTTACATCCGATCCCCCTTTATGGCGCACAGTAAGTAAGTAACTTCTTCTTCTTCTTCTTCTTCTTCTTATTATTATTATTATTATTATTATTATTATTATGTGTTGTAAATTTCTCCCAAAAAATTAACAAAATGAAATAATGAATTTCGACGTTTGTTTAGAATTTATGGAAGATGAAAAATTTGATTGACGTACATGTCACTATATACAAAAGGCCATCTTGTGCGAGGATGACCAGATAAAGAAAAGGACTGAAGCGACGAGATGACTGGTATGACTACTTTTGTTCGAATTCATTGATAAATTAGATAGTAGCGATGAGCTTCTCTCCAGAAGAGGACGCCTTGCTTAACTTGCAACATACATGACCTGCATCGTTCATATATGTCAGTGACGTCACTAGAAATTTCAATTCAATAGTCGTGTTAAAATTTAAAATATACTAAAATTAATGAAAAGAAGGAAAAAAAAAATATTTGTGGAGTTGATTTAACGTTGAGAGACATAGAATATTTGTGGGGATGACATGAAATTATTAAGTAAATTAAATGAGTATTAGCTATATAATTAAGTATATATCAACGGGATAGATATATAATTATACTATCATCGTAATCACTATAGCCGACGATGTCGACTTTTTATAAAAAAAAAATTTTAATAAAAAAAATCGTCGGCTTTAATATTATAGCCAACGAAAAAAAAAACTCGTCTGCAATAGTTTTTAAAAAATCGTCGACTATAGTGATTACACTAGTAGATAGATTAATTAATAAAAATTATCGGCTGTTATTTTGAAAAATCTTATTAGTCCAAGTCTAGCAATAATTAATTTACCTTTGTTCTATTTAAAAATTTTCAGGGATGTCAAAAATTGTATTAGTATGCATTATATACTAAAATAGTTTAATTTTCTCCATCAACTTACCTATATTGGTGAAAGCGAGAAGTGTCATTTGACACTCCCTACGCCATGCATGTCACTACTCATATGCTTGTACACAACTACCTTCACCATTTAATTATTGTTCACACCAGCGTGCTTTAATCTTATCCCCAAGCCAGCCTCGACTTTCCTTCTTCACTTATTTCTCTCCATCGAGCTCGATCACTGACTTCTGGCCCCAGTTTCCCATCTGCACAAGTAGCTTTCTTATTACCAGAACTGATTTAATTAACAAGAACTTCCTATATTTAGCGAGCAAGTACGTGCAGATTAGGCATATTCCAGAGCTTATGGTGTATATTTGGTGAGAGAAAATTAAAGTATATTAGGATAAGTGTGAGTGAAAATTTAAGGTCAGATTTTGTACGTAGTGATATATAATTAGACATAATGTATCTATTTGATGAGCTTTTTGGTAACACAAAATTGACTAGATCGAAAAAACTGAAAAAAGAGTGTTGTTTCCCACCTAAGCATCCTCCAACGCCAAGCTAAGCATACTTTGGAAAAACTTAGTCCAAGCTCTTGCTATTTCAAGCAACAACTTCAATCCTACTTCAAGCAAGTAGCTAGCTAGCTAGCTATGCAGAATACTTTGATATGGTCGACCCTATGCTCTTAGTTTTTCTAGCTGGGGAAATTTGTTTCGAATTTTCCTTTAGGCTTTTGTTTTAATGTGTTTACCTACTAATAAGTAAGTGTTTGGTATGTACTGAAATTTCAATTTTTATTATGACGTGCATGAGCATGGCCCATTATAAGCGTAAGGTTCACAAAACAAACCCAACAAAGCCCATGCATAGGAATTGAAGAAACTGGAATAGTTAACATAACATTTTAAAGATGCATGCATCCATTTAAAAGGGTCTTAATCCAATAATTAATGTCAATACTCAATACCTTACAAAATACAAACATACATGCATATACGTACGTACTTAACTACTTATTGTTTCTCAAGCATAACTACAGTTAACTTAGCTTGAACAGAACAAGTTCTTTGAATTGATTCCTTGAAGAATATGTCGACAACATCGTTCTATATCTTCGTTGGAAATCAAAGTTGTCAAAGCATCCACCCAGGAACGAATCCATTCACATTCTGCCCTGGATTTCCCACATTCATCTGAAGATGATGATTATCTGAGCCCAATGGACTATATCTGTGCCTCAAAAAAACCAATATTAATTTATGCATGAACAGACTATATATTGAATATTGAAAGGAAAAAAATGGATGGAAAGATAAGTACCCAAGCTGCATAGGAGAGGTGGTGTTGTTTCCATGCAATGGCTGGAAGAAGAGTTGTGACTGTGGAGGAAGTTGACGGTTGTGTTGTTGAATGTTGTTGTGGCCGTAGCCGCCGTCCCACGGCAGTCGAAGCGGAGCAGTTTCTTCCAGCTGTTGCAGTAGTTCGTAATCAGTAATTATTAATTAATCATGTATCAAATGGTCAATTTGAGCATGCATGAATAATAATGAATAGTATTTCTTACCTTCCTCCTCAAAGTCTTGTTGGTTTCAACGAGCATTTGTTCCTGCCAATTACAATATAACACCATTCACTATATGCAATACATTGAAGGGAAGATACATCAACTTTAAAAGCAAAACGAGTTCTCATACCCTGTTCTGGAGATCAGAAAGCTCGTCAAGCATAAATTGAGTCTGAAATATCAAGAGTAACAAGGGGAAAACAACATCAGCAGTTTGTTAAATGTCTCTTTCATATTGAAGGCATTGACTAGGTTTGTGTACGTATAAGCTTAGCAAATGCAATGGAATTAGATGAATTCACCTTTGTTGACCTGATGTGCTTCAGTGATGACTCTAGTTGATGTTCAAGCTGCTCAAGCTCCTTTGTGTTAAGTGGACCCAGATCTTCCCCAAGAAGGTTTCTGCACCATTAGTAATCCATGATTACTTATCTAGATACTACTACTTCCATATAAACAATTTTCCTTAGAGCAAACCTTATCTAGTAGAACATCATCTCTATTTATAGATATAAATCATATAATTTACCTCTGAGATCGTTGGAGGACCTCCACTCTTGCTTTGAGCTTCAGATATTCTTGATAGCTGCTCTGCTTGGGATAGAATGAATATTATAGACCATATTAGTATGTGTTCGGTTAAGTTAAACCAAGACCGAACTTAACTAAACGAACTAAATTAGTTAATTAAACTAGCAAGATTCCATAATGCTTAAGAATGGTTGTGCTAGAAGTGTTTGTACCTGAGTTTCATTTACAGATTGATTGGCATCCAGGGATCCATAACTACACCTTTGGTACTTCTCAAGCGTTTTCATCATGCTAAAATACAGGTTGAAACACATTAGTAAACAGTAATAATCAAGGCTATAAAACACCTGACTATAGAAAAAAATAAAAAATCACATTGCTAATTTGGCTAACATAAGTGTCCGGTCCATTGTTAGTTTGGCTAACATATATGTTGTACTTTCCATTAAAAATAAGCTAGGAATCATGAATTTGCAAATTGGAAAACAGACAAAAACTTCAGTTCTATAAGTTTTCAAACCTAAACTAAAAGTGGCTTTTACACCCGAAAGTCTTAAATCTTGAGACATCTTATCATTCTTAATTATATATGGTTCCACAGAACAGGTCTTTGTGCTAATTGCTAAACCAAGTAAAAGAAGAAATCCCTAATCTTCCATTATCTACAATGAAGATAAAAATACAAATTCAATTAATATTTCTCCTACAAAGAAACAGCCTTTGATATTACTCTTGCTGAAAAGATAAATAATTTAATTGCAACACAAAGGACGGCATGCAAAAACATTTACAACACAACACATCACATATCAAATCATCTGGCACACATTCAGTAAACCAAATCATAACAGTGAACCTGTTATTAATGCCTGTCTTTAGTCTGGGAAATGATTAATCTACTTCCAAAATACTAAATTTTTAAGTTAAACAGATCAAGTCAATGAAGTCATACCAGTTTAACCATCGGGAACGAAAGTTTCACTCTTCTAGCTAGTTCAGTTTTTAAAAAATGATTAATGTTTTCAAATATCACAAATTTTGTCATTGATCGAAAAGGATCCAAATTGGTTAAAACTAAAACAAGAAGAATACAACTTAGCTGTTTTAATTTGCTAATTTTTCATATGAAATAAATAGCAAATTCTGGTCAACATATAAAAAACCCTTTGCTGTTGGAAAACAAATTGATACATTTCTTGACGGGTTTAATTAGAACTCCAAAAGCACAATCCATTTCACAATACCCATGTCTTACTGTCTCTACATATGAGGAAATCTGGTAAAGAAAACTAAATGAGTACAGAAAATACAAAGTTTAAACTAGATTGGTATACAAAAACTGTAAGCTTATGTAGGAAAAGACTGACTGATATATCACAGAAGAATCATCATTTGAAAATTAATTAATAAAAGGAAGTTATAGAATTTAAAGCTTTTTACAGAACTAGATATATATATATATAAAAACTAAACGGAAGAAAATCTTAATAATTCCTTTGAAATAACAGAAGAAGAAGCAGAAAACATTCCAGATCTTCGATTAACAGAAGAACTGAAAAGAGCCTTTGTTTTTTCCTCATTTTGTTGCAGATCAAATGCAAAGCTAAGGATTTTAGAAAGAATTAATTAGGATTATGTAATGGGTAATAAAGAAAAGAAAAGAAAGAACAAAGCTCCAGTTCTGCCTCAATAAAAACTGAACCACCACAACAGGGAGGATTTCATATAAAGAACAGATTTTGCATCCATATTCCATTAGATTTTAGTAAGCACTCGTATGAAATTATGAATCATCAAATTAAAACTGAGGAATACAGATACAGAAAAGAGAAATACATATACCTTAAGCTGCTGCAGAACTCATAGAGCTTTCCACGGCCAGAGAAAATAATGAGAGCAACCTCAGCATCACAGAGAACTGAGAGCTCATAAGCTTTCTTGAGCAACCCATTTCTTCTCTTGGCAAAAGTGACTTGCCTGTTGATTTTATTCTCTATCCTCTTGAGCTCAACTCTACCTCTCCCCATTTTGCTAAAAAACTTAACAACCAAAAATACCAACCACCCAACTTTGGGTGATCTCTCTATCTATCTATCTCCCTAGACTTGGTTAGATCAGAGGTAGACAATACTCTCTGTGAAGAAAGCTGGAAATTTTAGGGTACCAAAATGGGTATATAGATAAGTGCAATATGAGAGAAATGGGAAACCCTGTAAAAAGGGTTTGTGCTTGGCTTTATTATCTCTCTCTCCTCAGGCACTGTTCATTGGTGCTGTATTTGACATGGTAGACAATCTAGTGTATGGTTCCATTCTAAGGGTTTTCCTTGCACTACTACCCTCTATGGTCCAGGTTTTCCATTGCATCATCTATTGATTCCATTTATGTCAATCTTTTTTTATTTTTTTTGCATTTTTCTATTTCTCTTTAAATTTGTTTTTTGCTTAATATTATATATTCTTTTAGCAGTACCATGAAATGTCTAGGTTACCTTGTAATACCTAGCGGACGATGAAGAAGAACCTTTGCAGGTGCATTGTTTTGGACGAGCACGTGTCGACTCTTAGTTTTGGAGAAGCACTTAATTTATGTCAGAAATTAGAGCTTGAAATTATATGCTGGCCGGTCAGAATATCATAATTAACTTTGTTAATCACTACTGGCCTGCAAAGTAAAAGAAGAACCCTGGCTAACTTTAAACCTATGTTCGTCTCTGGAATCTGTTAGTTGTAGATCTACCAATATGTCGTCTGGGTCGATTTTGATTTGTTAGTTCAATTCAGATATCCGTTTCACAAGTGTTTACAATGTCTTTGGTAACACATAGTTTCTATTACAACAATTTGAAATAGCTCTTAATTAGTGTGTTCTCGCATGCACCAAACGAGTTCAAAAGGCCATCGTCGAACTCGTGAGAGGTCCTTTCCGTGGTTTCAAATGGAACGTACTGTGTAGTAGGTTTCATAAAGTGTTTTCTTATGCAAAAATGTTATTAGGCGAAAATGAAAGATGCCAAACTAGATTAATTAATAGAGAAATGTACATGGGGAACTTGGTAAAACTTCTCTAATCGACTGAGTAATGACAATACACTGTGTAATATACAGTGAAAAAGAAGATGTCGATCGCTTGTCATATATATATATACCAGTTGGGAATGGACTGGCTGTGACAAGTGAAGGGTTTAACGTGTCGAGCTGCAACTGGCCTGTGTTGCAACAGTGGTTGCAAATGGCAGGTGACTTGAGAATCGTGAGCTGCAGGGGGAGGAGCCAGCCACCGTACTTGTATATTTATTCCGTCGACACCCGAACACGCGTCGCAGAAAAACTACCTTATTAACCGGCGGTAGAACGTACGGCTCCTCCCGTACTATACCATGTTCCTGGAGAAAATAGTTAGGAGACATCGCCCCAGAAACTGCTAGTTGAGATGTATACAGAAGCAAAAGGTAAAAAAGTAAACGGAGGAAGCTAGCTAGTGGTGTAATTGTAGTATCCCATTAGGGTAAAAAAACTAACGACCTGTTGCCAAAAGAAGAAGCTCAACGTGCAACTCAGAAAAGGCTGCAAGCATGAGTAATCAACTCCATAACTATATTTCTTATATATAGTTTGTATAGTCCGTAGAGTACGGTACGACTCATGTGAATCAAGTTTACGGTAATTTGACTTTAATTTTACCGTCCAGAATACATAAAACAGTAGATAATTATTGTGATTTTTCAAAAATCGGTCTTGTACACGGTGAACCGGGTGCACTCGCGAACTTCTCATATAGTAGTACCTTATATTACTCACTACATGCATGCAGTATATATATTGGATTAGGTCTAAGCGAATGGTTTTTGATATCTAACAAAGAAAATGCGAATGCAGGATGTGTTTGTTTAATTGGGGAACTTTCTTTTTAATGAAATGTAAATCCTTGGAAACGGGTCTTAATAAGGGATCACTCAATTATTTTCGAATCAAAGCATTATACGATAATCGGAGAAAGTGGATAATAGTGAGACATGAATATCGATCGATCATATTCTCATGGGAAATCATGGGTAGGTGGTATAAATCCCACTCTGCCTTCTGATTCATATAGTACTTGTTCAACATTTGTTTGTAATTATTGTGTGGAATCGATGATATATTTCCAAATAAGAAAAGACCATTGAGCTACAAAGCTGACGACGGGTCCAAATAGAAGCTCTACTTATGTGTATACACTGAATTTACTTCGGACTCTAATTATAAAGAAAAATTGAAAGATGGTAAGTAGATGGTACTAGCCAGTGGATCAGTACTCACCTGCACAGATATATACAATCAGATGGCACTAGCTAACCAATTATATAATTTTTGATGGGGTAGCTTTATATAGTGTAGTCATTTTCATGTGTCTATTGGCCATGTGAAGCCATTGTTTCATTTCCTTGTTTTGTGGCAAAATGCCCTGGCACCAAATTAACGACGTTACTTGTTTCAAAGAACACTACATCGATCCCTGATGTAGATTCGCCCGAATACACCAAATATATATGTGTGTGTGACAACCATGTTAGCTAAAGTGTCAAGAACACGACTACTTATTTAAGTATGGGTTTGAGTCCCGATAAATAGGAGAAGGTTTAATCTCCTTGAAGAAAAAAAAGTATAGGTAGAACTAGGGGTCGATAATAGATCGGATTAGGCTTTTTCATCACGCTTTCCAAATTTGGGTTTGGTTTTTTGAAAATTTGAAGCCCACGGGTCATCTACGGGTTTTTTAGGCCTCGGGCTTTGTCGAATTTTTGGGGCCAGGCCGAGCTAAGCCCATAAGGCTAGGCTTTTTTAGATTAAATGAAAAAACTTAAAATTAAGAGTATTTAATTATCAACCATATCAACAATTATTTACACTGAATAATATATAAGCAGCAAAAGTTGATATTTAATATATAAATGAATGATATTAAGATAAATTAGAGAGTTTAGAGGTTAATATTAATAAAATATTCTATAATATATATAATTGATGGGCTTCACGAGTTTAGCCTTACGGGCCGGGCCGGGTAGGCCTCGACGTGCCTCGACGGGTCGGGCTTTTTTGGGGCCCATGGGCTTTGGGACCTTGAATTGGCCCGAGCCCGCCCTTATACTCATGTGGCCGGGCTTTTTCGGGCCTAAATTCGGGCCGGCCTGGGTTTGGATTTTTTGGAACTCGGGCCTCCCACGGGTTTTTTTGGCCTAAGGACCAAATGGTGACCCCTAGGCAGAACCTTTCATTTAACAGTTCTGAACCTTTCATTTAACAGTTCTGAACCTTTCATGATGACTTTGTTTGGGCCTTTTAACCTTACATAGACAAATTTGAAAACGGATTGGGCTAAGCCATATTTGGGCCAATAAAAATGTACTAAACAATGTGTCAATGTACATTGTTTTCCTTCAAGTTGTTCAAGTGTTTAAATTTAAACATCCTTTTATCTAATGCAAAGCAAAGAAGTTTAAACATCCAACTTATTTTGGGTTAGGCCATTATTAAAAAGAATTTATTGGTCTAGGTTCATCGAAAAAAAAGTTGGTTCAGGATGAGTAGGAAAATTCTCTATCACGAATTCGTGAATAATAAATTTAACTTTTACGGTTGGAGATGGTGAACAGTCATCTATGCAAACAAAGACCGATAAATTTTACTATTATTTAACTTTGTCCTTTCTGTAAATTGAATTTCAATTTTTTTTACAACCCAATATTCTAACTGGATTTCTCACTAATTAAGACGGTTAACAGACCCAATGCGTACACGAAGAATTAACCGATCTGGACAAAGATTGTTAGAACAATGATCACGATGAGCATCATTGATCTTTTTAAGGTGAACGGTATACATTATTGAGAGGCGGAAAGAGATTTTGTTTTGGACGTACCTGTGAGTAAACGCCAACTTATATGTATATGTCTGGTACATATATATATTTGTGAAGGAAGGAGCTAGCTATTTTCTTCTCTACTCCTCCTCTTTCACCTCCTACCTAGCCAGATTATTACTTTACTATCTAGGCCATGATTGAATGCATGAAATAAAAGACAGATCATTGGATCCAACACAATGCCTACGTACTGTGCAGAGAGGTAGATCATAAGATCAATGAAGAAGCATCTCTCTCTCTCTCTCCATGAAAGGAACAAGACTTGATCAGTTGAATTATGGAATGATGTTGGGTTGGCCGGTGAGGTCCCTTTTGATCGATCATATGAATTCAACGATGTAAAGAAAGACACGCCGGGGTCCCCTCTTGTCGTTTAGTTTGATCCCTAGCCACGCACGCGTCTAGCGATTTCGATTTGAAGCTAGCTAATCAAAGCTAAGCTTCCAATGCTCTTCCATGCATGTGTACGTAGCACTGTAGCAGCTTTCAAACCCTTCCGAACTTTCTTTGTCCACAGCAGCTGGTTAAGTGATGAATTGCTGAGAGACTTGAAAGAAGCAGTGGGGGATACTCGTGTGTATGTTTGGTGTCCATCACTTTCACTCGATCGATCAATAAAAGTTGTATATAGCTGTTGGAGTAGATTCAATTCTCACTTGCGCGCTCACTCTTAGTTGCTCCACCATTATCATACGTATCTTAGGAATGTGATAATCGACATAAGATACATATATAATTAAGCATAGATACATAGATGCAGATATTAGAGCTATGAAATTGATGATGCAAGAGAGGTGTAGATAAATTTATATGAAGTGTGACTGCAACATGGAGGATAGTATAAACACCATTGTTAGGTCAAGTTGGGTTATAGAGATCGTCATGTAAGCCACATTAGTTAGCTGTCATGTTGACTTTAAGTGCTAATAATGTTATGACTCTCCTTGTTTTATGGAAGAGCATGTATTATAATATTGTGGCTCTCTTTGTTTCATGGAAAATCATGTAAATCTTGTCTATCACGTAAAGTAGAGAGAGTATAGAGTATTGTGAGTTATAGTGAGCTGCTGTGAGCTATTATGCCTAGTTAGTTTGGCTATAAAAAGGGACGGAGGCAAAAGGGGACCAGGGTAGGCCGCCCCCCCCCCCCCCCCCCAGTTTATGTGGAAAAAAAATAGTATACTATTATTATTATATAATATAAATATTATAATTTATTTAAAGTATATCTAAATTTCATGTATGAGTGCATGACTAATTCAATCTGACGACTTTATAAGAATATTATTATATATTATTTCAATAATGAAGTCCAAATATTAGGTTAATTAGCTAGGATTCAATCTCTTACCAGGTTTAGGATTTTATAGTCTTTTTTTCTTTATAAGAGCTCTACCGTTCCTGAGATATTAATACAAGCATTTTTATTAAGTTTATTAGATATGGAGAGATACTTAAAAAAAAAAATTCTCTTCTTCTACTCCAACATCAGATGAGCAACCACCTACGAAAATTCAAAAGAAGAATAGTAACAATATGAAAAAGTCTCGTACTGGAGATATTACAAAAAAGTATCAATCGGATCCCGCTAAATGTCCGCCAATTTCAAGTTATCATCCTAGCATTCAAGAAGAAGTTCGAAGATATTATCTATAACAAGGCCCTTGTTGACCTAAACATCATACTTTTCCTTTCACTGAATTTGGGGGGGGGGAAAGAAGGTTTATTCGTGATTGGTTTATTGAATTTTTATATTGGTTAGAGTGCAGTATTAAAGAGGATGTTGTATTTTGTCTATGTTGTTATCTTTTAAAACCAGCTATTGGAGAACAAGGTGGTGGTGAAACTTTGTAGGTGCTGGTCATGAATTCAGTAATTGGAAGAAAAAACAAACGCTAATATCACATTTTGGAGGATCAAATATTACTCATAATCAGGCTGCGAGTAATTGTGATGCTTTATCAAACAAATTAAAAACAACACATTAAGACTGTTTTGAAAAAATATACAGATCAATATCGAATTGACTATCCTAACCGAGACTATTTTTTAAGCTTTTCATTTAGACTCCCTCTAACTGAAAATTCTGGCTCCCTTCTCGCCTATCAATAGCCTCATCTTCTCTCATTATAAATATACCGATTATACTTGAATACAAAATCAAAAATTATCTCAAGCTTAATCACTCCTCCTTTAAGTTGTTTTAATTTTCCTCTAATAAATTTCCACAACTTCCTTTCATTTTTAAGATTAACCAGCTTCATGCATATATGGAGGCATGCAGCGACCATCAATCATTCCATCAAAAACCAGAAGTTAATCCAAGACGTACGAGCGACTCGATTCTGCATTTAACAGCAGTATTTAAGCTCGATCGATCTTAATCTGAAGTTAATTAATATTAGACTTCGATAAATTGCCCTAGCGTGCTAGCTCGAATAACGACAGTTTCCATATATATATAATTATGAATCAATTATATCCGCAGGGGCCTGGACTCCTGGAGTCCCATTCTGTAGCCAATAAAAACATTGGATCTCAAATGCATGCTGCATCAAATAAATAAATATCTAGACGAGATTTAGAGCTATTGTAAATTGAAGTACATTTGAAGTCCGTACTGAAATATATATTTTACCCGTACGTAAATGCATGATTTGGAATTGTTGGAAGCTCCAAATAACAGGGAAGCAGCTAGAATCTAATAGACGACGCAGGCATCGCCATTACGTACTGTAAGGCCCAGCTTCGACAGATCATTATAAAACAGATGAGTTATTTCTATTGGCAAGCAAGAAGTTACGTAGAGTTAGTTGCCAACTGCATGTCCATTTTCACAGAGTCAGAGACTTACTTAATTACCTGCAGAATTCATACCCTAGCTAGCTAATAACTTCGTATACATAGTTATCTATACATAGTACGTAGCTGTTAGATTTTCGGTATAACTCAATGTTCAAAAGTCGAAACTATCATGTTTTATTTCTTATTTGAATATTTATGATGGTTCGCATTTATTAATTTTATGATCAATATTTGTGTTTAACTATCGTTAGATCCGAGCAAATATGTTTAATATTTTGTGTATTTATAATCTTTTAGACGCTGTTGATATTTACAAAGGAAAATAATTGTTGGGCTCAAATTTAGGGCTTTAAATATAGCCTTAATCATATGCATGTGGCATCCATGTCAACAAGGCAACATCATCTATTAGTTATATCATTTAACCTAAATAACTATCTCACCCATTTTGATCTAACGGCTTCGTATTCTTCTTGTAAATAAAGCTTTATATTTTTCCATTCAGCTTTTATTGTTCATGGCTCTCTATCTTTACCATCGTTTGATCGCTTTAATTATTTTCCTTTATACTATATATATATATATGTTTGTTCAATTGCATCAATTGTTCTTCTTTATATATACATATATATATTGATCGAATCTGTTGAATTGTTTTTCAGTTCATATATATATATATAAATCATCTACTTTATAAGTATATAAATCATAGATCTAATTATTCTGAGTTATGGGCTTTGCGTTTTTAGACAATAGTTTTAATTCAATCAATGGTAACTTTTTATCTATAATATTATGGCTAGGCACTAAGAACCAATAAGATCGAAGACTAGATGAGGACTCACCGAGAAAAATAGTCAAAATAGGAGAAGAGCTCAACCCAGGCCCTAACATTTGATTTGGGTTCAATTAGATATGTACGCCAATTTTGAGATTAATTAGATAGAGTTCTTGAGTCAATGTTATATATACAAGGATAAAGGATGATTATTTTTATAAATACAAGACAAAGGATTTGATGATGATTAATTATCAGAAGAAAAAGTTGGGGACAATATTGAATTTGCAAAATTTGTACATGAAATATGGATATTTCAAACTAACTATTAAAAATGACATGAAATTTCTACATAAATTTAAGGGCACAAAATTAGGCCTTCTTTAAGCCCTATCATTGCTCTATTTACAAATTAGAACAGTACGCCAACTATGTACTTAACTTCATAGCCATGAACAAACCAAGCAAGTATTACGTACGTAGTTACGCACTAATTAACAACGGATCATGTACGTAACATCGAACTAATAGAAGAAAACAGGACTAAGTACGATTTGTTCACAGACCAAATAATGTCTTAAAGTCCTTTTAGTTCTGTGAACAAAGTTAGGTTGTTATGGCCCTCTAGCGCCCTAGCATAGTATATACTCAATCCACGTATCTATGACCAAAGTTTAAGTTTGATTGCAACATATTGGCCCCCTCCCTAGCTACCTGGTCTTCTCGTACATCAATTCTCGATCGATCCAAATTAATTAATTAAATAATAAAGATATCTTCCATTAGGACATGTGAACACACAGAAAGAAATTCATTGCGTGATGTCTGCGAATTGAAACATCAACTACCGAAAGCGAAACTTGTGTTGTCTAGCTACATATGTTTCCTTAGCATTTTACACCTTTCTTTTACAGCCATAATTTGTAGTAGCGCAGGGGCCGTTCAATTAACAGAGACAAACTCAGAAAATATATATCTACCTCAGTAACTTCACAAAACCCTAGCCGGCCTCCTGCATGCGCGATCGAAATACTTGTACATTGGCTGCCCTAGTTTGTACTTAATTACAAAATCATATCTTTGGTATGTTCGTTATGTCGCTATGAATAATATTGAATTGAAGATATATCTCACATCGAAATGTGAAAATATTAAATATAACTTAAATATGATTAGACTAATTTCAATTGTACCGAGACTTTTTATGGATAAAATTCAAACACCTTAAAAGTAGTTAAGTTTGTACAATATTCATACAATACGGATTCCATATGTGACGTTTGTCGTTGTTCAACTAACAGAATTGGAATAAATTGTGTTGTTGCTGGCTACTTGAATTTCCTACGTACTTCCTTCTGTGCTTTTGGTTTTTTGGAGTAGTAAATTCAGGAAGGTCAAAATCTTCCTTTTTTCAAGTTAAATTTTCAACTGATTACAAGGACATATAGATTCATGATCGATATAATAGCCGGGGTTGGGAGAATCTTGCTCGATCAGTACCCCGTTTAGTTAGTTCTGGCCGGGTGATATCGTGATAGAGACTCTGCATATATGTTAGGTACGTAAAAGAGCAATGCTATGGGCCTCCTGAAAGGTCAAATTTTTGTGCCCAGGTGGTATGCCACGCAAGTAAATACAATTTTTATACTTTAATCTACCTAATATGTCATTATACACCTTAATCATGCTTTCCCAACATTACCCTTCTACTTATAGTTTTGAATCTGAAATCTTGTTAAAAACTAGTGCAGGAAAAAAATATATTAAACCCTTGATAAATAGCAGCGGCGCCGACACAACTTCAATTCTTTTGATGTTGTTATTTCAATTTACATCATAATAATCTTGGATCCATAGTCTTATATTCTAAACTTTAAGACCTTCCATCCAATTATACTAGACTATAATATAGCTTCCTCTTCAGTCGGCTAGCTATAAGGTCGATCGAGATCTTCTCCAAATAAATTTCCAGACTTGGGTTCTTGTAGAAAAGTCAAATTCCCAGATTTTGAGTTGAAAATGATAATTGTTCGATTAATTGTACATATCGGTTTGATTAATTCAGGCGTGCAAATTCTTCAATCTTATTAGGGTTCTCCGATTTTACTGTACCTCAATGATCTTCCAAAATTGAGGTTCTTCCATGAATCCGATGAAACTAGCTTCTCTGGCAACAAATTTGAAATCTACATGAAAATATTAATTGATAATCATGTTGTACGGTGCCGCAGTTTCATATATATTGGTAACTTCTTAATGAGAATTTTCTTAATCTGGGTCTATTTATAAAATATGCGAGAATTTTCTTCAGGTTAATAATCAAAGAAGATGAAAAAGGTTATATATTAATAATTAACTGAGATTGAATGTGAAAGGCTAAAATGATCATTAGATTAAAACTACATTATGTGAGGTGAAAAATATTAAATTGATACTAAGGCCACCGAATTTAGACCATCTTGAAGGCCTTAAATCATTTTCCTACGTAAAAACACCTACAAGCTAGCTAGTTAGTTTAAAAACTGAGGGGATCGGAGCTAGCTGTGTGTACAAAACAAAGTTAGGTATTTCTGGGGCCAGCTGTCTTCTAGATGATCGATGTATATCCCTCGATATCAAAATGATCAATATATACAAGTGAGATATCGTTGGCTGAGAATTGACTAGCTAGTTGGACATCATTCTCATTCTAATGATACTATAATTGCTTTCCCAATCTCATTTGCATGCCTGTTGGCTTTTGGTGCTGTTGAGAGCATATGCACCCATATATCACTTTTTATTGGGATAGCATCTCTTTAAATGGGATAGCACCTCCCATTTGAGGAGGTGCTAGCACTATTCATCTAATAAGAGGTGTTGTTCTTGTTTTTCGTGCAGCGGTGTAAAAAATAGCACATCTTATTACTATTCATAACTTATAAAATTTAAATTGTTTATTTCTCGATAAGATTTTCAACCAATAAATAAGCGACATGTGTCATTATCGTTTAAATAACGTGACCATATTTCTGGTAAAATTTCCGACCAATAACGAGTAGACACGTGTCATTCCCACAGTACGTTACATCTAAATAATTGAACCAATTTCCGATAAGATTTCCGATCAATCACGGGCTGCCACGTGTCTAGTCCACGTGTCATTATCGTTCGAATAATTGAAGAAGATTTCCGATAAGATTTCCGATCAATCAAAATGTGTCACGTGTCATCATCTTCAGACATAAGATGATCTGAATTTGGCTATAAAAATCAACAATTGATCATTGTATTCTCACACCATCTCCAATTCACTTGCTATTCTACCCGTACACACATTTCTTCAAATATTTCCTCACATTCCCACATCAGTAAGATGAATCCTTTCGATTTGAACAATTTTATCACGAGGAGGCAACAACAACGTGAGCAAAATCCTGAAGTTGCTAATGCCTTCGTCACTGACGTGGTCATGGTAGCTACATCGTTCGATGATGAACCCATTCGCCGCCGTCGAAATGAAGAAAGGCATAGGGAGTCAAGGGGACAGAATCTGATGGAAGATTACTTCATCGAACGCCCTATCTTCAATGAGCAAACCTTTCGTCAGAGGTACAGAATGAGTATGAACTTATTCAACCGTATAATGACGGATCTTTGCAACCACGACCAATTTTGGCATCAAAGATCAGATTCTACTGAAATGCTCGGCCTTCTTCCCCAACAAAAGATCATCGGTGCTCTTCGAATGTTGGCGTACGGTTCAGCCGCAGATCAGTGCACTGAAATCACAAGGATGGGTGATTCAACAACACAAGAATGCATGAAGAAGTGGTGCAGGCAAATGTACGACATTTACGGTGACATTTATCTCCGTGCTCCAAATGCAGTTGATCTCACTCGACTTCTAAGGAGGGGAAGGTCTCGGGGATTCCCTGGTATGATTGGAAGCATTGACTGCATGCACTGGGAATGGAAAAACTGTCTAACAGCTTGGCAAGGGGCATTCTCGGGCCGGAAAAAACGACCCACTATTATCTTAGAGGCCGTGGCTTCATATGACACGTGGATATGGCACAGCTTCTTCGGGGTACCTGGAGCACAAAATGATATCAACATGCCCTACCAATCGGATATATTCGATTCGCTCCTTGCCGGAACAAGTCCGCAACGGAGTTTTAAAGTCAACGGTATGACATACCACAACACTTATTATCTAGCCGACGAAATATATCCGAGGTACTCCTCGTTTGTCAAAACAATTCCCAATCCTCAAGAGCTACCACATAAGTTGTTTGCAAGAAAACATGAGGCATACTACAAAGACGTGGAGAGGTGCTTTGAGATCTTATAATCTCGTTGGAGAATTATTCGTCATGCGGCTCGGTGTCACCACACATCAGTGTTAAAAATGACCATGTTGGCTTGCATCATAATGCACAACATGATTGTTGAGGAAGAATTTGTGGAGGACGAATTTGAGGAGAACAACGAAAAAGATCTACAAAACCCAGCCAGCGCTTTCGCTAGTTATGATGGGCCAGTTGATGGTTCAGGTAATCGAGTTCCTTTGGAGCCAGTTGGAAGAGATGGCCTGAATGAAGAACGGCTTCGTGACCATGTTGTGGATCTCTAATCTGCTTATATGCATGGAGCGCTTCAGAAGGACTTGGTGAAACACAATTGGTTTATTGAAACCGGCGAACATATCTAAATATGTTGTTTTTATTTAATGTGTTTGAATTTTGTGTGTTTGAATTTTATATTGTTTGAATTTAATGTAATTTATTTTTTTGTTGTGTGTTAAGGATGTCCGCTTTCCTCTTCGAGAAATACCTCTTTGTGTTTGGGGTCAAAGCATTCATATTCATTGTCATGATCCTTGTTTCTTTGGCTAAAGCCCTCAAATTGAAGTCCTCACGTTGGAGGCACTACCGTATTTTTACCCATTGCCGGCGACTTTTATGTCGCCGGTAATGTTTTTGGACATTGCCGGCGATTTTTGCCGAAAAAATCGCCGGCAATGTAATTTTATTTTTTTTCGAGACATTACCGGCGACTTTTAAGTGAGTCGCCGGTAATGTCTCGATGGTAATGTTTAAAAAAAAAAAAAAGACATTACCGGCGACTTAATTTAAGTCGCCGGTAATGTCATTACCATCGAGACATTACCGGCGACTCACTTAAAAGTCGTCGGTAATGTCTCGAAAAAAAAAAAAAATTACGTTGCCGGCGATTTTTCCGGCAAAAATCGCCGGCAATGTCCAAAAACATTACCGGCGACATAAAAGTCGCCGGCAATGGGTAAAAATCCGGTAGTGAGGGCGAGTGTCTCTTTGTGTAAAGCAAGCGCACTATCATCATTTGATTTTTGGCCGAAAAGCCAAATTTTTTAATTGGCTACAATGCATTTTAAAGCCTCATCGCGTACCTCATTTGTAGGAGTCATTCCTTTTTTTCCCTTTTTCCTTGCTTCCTTAGCCGCCTTCACTCACATTGGTCTAACCGGATTAGAGGGACCTTGGGGGTTGCTTTGTGGTGTTAAAACCTCTTCATTCTCATCCAAATCGATGGTGGGAGACATTTCACAAACGGGAGTACCTTCTAATGGAAAGGAAGAAGGTGGAGTTGTAGTTTGGATGAACCTAAAATAAGGATGGTTCTTCACCACTTCTCAACATTCAAACTTTGTAAACTATCTCTTCTTTTGTGTCACATACCATGATTGAGTTTTTCTTAGCTACAAAAAATATACGAATTTATGTCACAATAATATTATATAAAATGGAGTTGACAACATTTATTTAAATAAATTAAACAAAATGGAGATGCCAAAATTATAAGGAGTTATTACCTCATCATGCAAATTTGTACCGGATTGTGCATTCCTTTGTGCATAAGCAAAAACATCACCCCAACTTTTCAAAATTGGTCTCAATTTAGTAAAATGAGATGAAATTGCGATTTGGGTCCTAGCTTCAATTCCTTGCTTGATTCACCATGACCAATCTCCCAATTTTCCGAATAATCGTCATAGGCTTTTTCCCACAATTTGTCGGTCTTTTGCTTGTTGCCGGTGAGAGGATCAACACTATGACGAACATAAGAAATGCACAATTGTAAATCCTCAGAAGGAAGCCAAGTGGCCATTTATTTGCCAAAAAATACAAAGGAAAGAGAGATGGGAATGAGGGAGATGATAAATTTGTTGTGCACAAATTGGTGTGAGAGGTTAATGAAATGATATAGTATTTATAGAAAAAAATTTAGGGTCTGATTTGTAAATTTTTCAGAATTTTTTTACAATTTTTTAGGGTTTTTTTTGCAAAACAATTAATTCATACCGTTATATTGAAAAGTAGCCGTTTTAGTTTAATTTGGGCCATTGGATTGGATTTTCGATTCAAAATCTACGATCCATATCAACTTTACCGTTCTGATTTTTTTCTGCACCGACCTGGACACGTGGCGGCTTCCTATTGGGCCACGTGTCCCCCAAGTAAAAATAAATAAATTCTTACTGACGCGTGGGTCCCACGCGCCAATAAAAAGGGAAGATGGCGTCACCCACGTGCGTGGGGACCACCAGCCTGCTCAAGCTGCTCGCCGCTCTGATCGAGCTCGTGCTGGAGCTTCGAGCTGTGGTCAACAGGTGGTCGCCGGGGGGAGGAAACACCGCTGCACGTCGTTTAGGCCGACTCGTGCTGTCGCTGACAGGGGCCACCGAGTTTTGGAGGCTGCTCGTGCTGTTTTTCCGATCCGGTGTACATGCTTTGAGAGGAGGATCGTCTTTGATTTCAAGCCATGTTTTCCATGCTTTTTTCCCATGTATATTATGGATGTAACCCATGGTATCGTATACTTTTTGTTTATTATTATTTTAAATAAATTTATCAAAGATATATCATTTTAAAAATAAATTTTTATCATATTAACCACTACATTATTATTTTCTATGTAATATCTTTCATAAACATGATGTGAAGTAATTATATTAAATTACACTGTAATACGTAAAATAACGATCAATGATAAAAATTATTGTGGTTTTGGTAATTTTATAATCAAATATGTAAATACGATAGTTGGATTTTTTTTTATCAAATAAATAGTCTTTATTACAGAATAGTGAACTCGATTACAACAATATTACGAACATACATTAGCCTCTAATTTTAAAACTTACCAATCTAACTAGTCATAAGTAATAATATAATTGTCAATATTGTCGTAAACAATGTATTAAATGAGGTAATTACCATATATAGATTACATATTGTCAATATGACATCATTTTTGTGATATGTAGTAAAATCGTGGTAGGGAAAGTAATAATCTTATCTGTAATAATAACATAACACTTTATCATATTTATAACACATTTGTCGTCACATAAGTAAAGTCAGATATCATGTTGTATATATGTCATTAATAGAGTAGTTACTACAAAATGAACAATAGTTATCACTTGTACGTATATTGATTATTGACTTGGGTTGTAAAATTGTCTATAAAACAATAATTATTTATTCATGATGAAAATTAAATAATTTACATCATTGAGAACATATGTAATTATAATCAAAATAAAAATACTTACAAGTCGAGAACACAATCGTGGTGATATTTGTAATTTAGTTTATAAGATAGTAATATCTAATCATAAATATGTAACTACTACAAAATGAACGAGAACTTATCACTTATTATCTTAAGTTTTGTAGTTATATATGTAGTAAAAAGCATATATAGAGAAGTAATTATCCCCTGATAATATAAATTATACAACTACCCTAATTATCCATTAAAGGATCTCATAAAAACATTTTGAATGTATATACTCTTAGTCAAAATATAGAAATTAACTAGTACGAGGACCTATTTGAGGTACTGGTTGTAACCTGATTCACATAAAGTACTTATAATTAACTATTTTGAATAACCCCAAAGAAAAGTTCTTGGACCCTAGCAGAGGGGGTTTCTCTTCGCCTTGTTTTCCTTGAGGTGGTGCCATTTGCTTTGATCTCTTCGTCCGGTGGCGACCTAGATGGAGGTCAATCTGTTTTCATCTCGTGGTTGCTGCCGGATGGGGAACTATGCCATGACAGTTGTAGGTGTGGGGTTCGAGGTCTTCGGCTCGGGCAAGTGTTTTATGGCTTTGGTGTCGCGGCGGTGTAGGATGGCAGGCAGCGTATCGATGGTGGATCAGGATTTCGGTGATGGCTTTGTTGTGGCCTGAGTTTTCTTCTCGACTTGGTTTTTGGGTTGGTGGTTGATGAGTGGCATTCTGTTTCGGGTAGGCAACTTTGGCGCGGGTTCTGGCTAGGAGGAGAGAGGAGGTATGGCCGAAGATTGTGGTCTTGGATGTTGGTTTGAGCAGAGTTGGGCAAATGTGCAGTGGAGGGTTACGATGCTTGCTCGTACGATGGTGTAGTTGGCTGTGGAATTTGTTTGGGCTTGAGATGATTTGGGCTTCATTCCTGGATTGTGTTTTGTTGGGCTTTTATTATTCTAGGTTTTCAGTTTTTTACCCAATTACGTTTCTGATCCTCTTGTTTATGATCCTATAGTCGGGTATTGTTGGTACCAAGATTTACTTGCATCTTGTTAGACTACGTAATTCATGAGAGTTGAACTTACCTACCACAATTATTGCTCAGGGGTTTGTTCATCTCCTTGTGTTCATGTCTTGCAAGGTCCTTGTAAGATGCAATTAAGCCCGACGTTAGTTTGGGTTTAGCGTTTTAAAGATCAGTTCTTGCTTTTGATGTGTTCTTTCTTCTCTTGATAGAGTTATGGTTGTTTGTCACCTATGTATGAACTTTTCAGGCCGTGAAGGTTTTAATAAACTCTTTTTTATTCGAAAAAAAAAACTATTTTGAATACAAATAGTAATTTAAATATTAATGATAATTTAATAGCAACATTTTTTTTGTTATTACATTCATAGTGAAATCATTAGGGTCGGCATCGTATTAACGGGTTGCCCTGCGACGACTCTAATCTAGGAATGGCCGGGTGTCTCGTGATGCCTGCAACAATGTTGAGATGGTCTGTTTGTATGTTAAGGTGGTTGAGGCGGTGGTCGGGAGGAGACAACAAGATCTGGTGGGGAGGGAAGCTGAGGCTTATGAAGCTGAAGCAACGACTCAGGGACGGCGGCTTGCTTCTCTCGGCAGCCTCGAGCCGAGCAGACTACGACAGCGATGCAGGTCACTAGCTAAAGGGACTTTGGTGGAGCAGAGGGAATGATCTGGCTGCAAGCTTTGGGTTGTTAAGGGATGGCGATGACGACCCAGTCAGACTCGACTAAAGAACTTGATCGGAGCACTGATAGGGACCTGTCAGCGGCTTGGGCGATGGCGTGATGCCGTTGATCGACGCACACAAAGTCGGCAAAAGCAGGCCTGCTTCTCTCAATCCTAGGTAAACGTGGTCAAATTTGGGCTAAGGTTGCAGATGTGGGCTTGTGGCTCAAACTAAAATTGGGCCTACTTTGTAGTTGGACAGATCTTATTCAGATTGCTTATTGGGTTTGAGACCCTAGAAAAATTAGTTTCATCATAAATAAGGGGCATCAGCCCGTCACACCCAGCTACAGTGCTTTTTTACGGCACATATTGGGATTACGGTGGCGATGGAAGTACGTACCATACTCAGATACCGGCTGGAAATGCTCATCCTGATAAATGTTATCGCGCGAGACACCGTACCGAACATCCAAAAGTTTATTTAGCAAGACACTAATCGAGGACACGGTCGTCTACAGTGACTAACGCTCTATTAAATTCTAGCCTAGTTGCTACTTTAAAAAATATTGTCCCCATGTCTTTGAGTCATATGATTTTGTTTAAAAGATCTTGTGTTATGCAAGAAGTCGTTTATGTTTCTATTCAACACCAACCAGGGTGGCTGACCTGATTGTAATTGTTTTTAAATTTAAATATAATTTCTATCTTTCACCTCAAAAAAAATAGCAGCATTTTTTTATAAGAATTTAATAGCAACATTAATGTGCTGATTTGACTTCTTTCGATAGGTTAGCAAATTTAGTGTATTTCCTTATAGGCAAAGAAAAATTAATGTGTTGATTTAGTGTAAAAGGATCTTCAAAAAAAAAAAATTAATCTAAAAAACGAAACCTTGTAGATCTCAAGTGATCAAATATTTTTAACCTTTAGATATATTACAAATATATTACTAAATCAATGGTTAAAAATATTCATAAAAACATTGTATTTCATACTCATAAGTATGCAAGAATTTTCCTGTGTTTGTCTTTGTTTAACACTTTTTTTTCAAATAAAAGAAACTTTCATTAAAAAAGCTTTCAGCCTGAAAAATTCATCCACCAGCTGACAAACAACACTAACTCTCGTTTAACAGTTTCTTCTCTGTAATCCTATCAAAATAGCATGGTCTTGTTAACAAAAAAAGGTGGGCTTCTTAATTGAACAGTGAAAAGAAGCTGGTAAAATCCTCCTCAGTTCCCTTCCAACTCTTCTGGTCCTCCTAAATTTATTAAGGACATTTAATAAAGGTCCAAACTTTCTACAGTGGTGTCAAAGTCTTCTCTCTTTGCTCTCTCACCCTCAAAATAGCAAGTTTGCAACTACAAGCTCTTCCATGGAGTTTAGGAGACACTAAGTTCAGCCTCAAGTACCTATTTTACCTTTGCACTGGTAAAATGATCTCTCTATCTCTCTTTCTCTTTTGGGCAACTTTACATTGAACTCTGTGTTCCCACTGAGTTTTTGCTTTACATTGAGCATGTTTACTGTATTTGCTTCATGATTCACTTCACGTGGAGAAATTTCTTTTATAGTTTAGTCATGTTTTTTGTGGTGCTTCTTTGATGGGTTTTTCTTTGCACTCTTTTTGGTTTACTAGGAATCTGGAGCTTCAAAAATTAAGTAACAAAACTTTGTGATATTGGCTTCAAGTGATTGAAGTAGGGATTAGTTCAACTGTGAAAAGTTTGGTTCTTTTGAATGTAATGGAGTCTTGGAGCAGCATTTCTGAAGGAAAGGATTTGGTATCTGATGAATTTTCTCATACTGACTCACTTACTAGAAATAGAAATGCTTTATGGAGTTGGGATTTAAAATCACCATGTACTTTTGAAGCTCAAAACTTTTGGGAATCAGGTTTGCCTGGAATACTAGGAAAACATATACCAAGTTCATTCAGAAGTACTATTAGCACAAGTCTAGTTTCCCCAAGTCTCTTTTTGGGAGAAGATGAATCCTCTTCAAAACTTCCAGGCTCTATCATAGCGTCCAACAGCAGGGATTCTTCACTGATCGATTTGAAACTAGGTAGATTAGCAGATAACAAAGATGTCTATAACTCTGAGTTTTCGAAAGGAGCTTTGATTTTCTCTTCCTCCGAGTCATCTACACCTTCAAAGAGAATGAGGGCATCATCAGGAGTGTACTCCCAGACTGCTTACTGCCAAGTCTATGGTTGCAACAAGGATCTCATCTCCTCGAAGGAGTATCACAGGAGGCATAAAGTTTGTGAGGTTCATTCCAAGACCCCTAAAGTCATTGTGAAAGGCATAGAACAAAGGTTTTGCCAGCAATGTAGCAGGTTGGTTATGTTTCAGGGTTTTCATCTAGCTTGAACCTTGTTGTGTATATTAGTTTTTGAAACCAATTTGGTCTTCTCTATTCATTTCTCAAATGTGTACTTTTACTTTCTGTATAAACTTACTTTTTTTTTAGTGTATCTAATGTTCAGACCTGGTTTAGTTAGAAACTTCTAATGTCATGAGGCCTGATTACTGCTTTAGCATGTAACTAGTGTGTGTTTTGACCATGCAGGTTCCAATTGCTAGCTGAATTTGATGATGGTAAGCGCAGTTGTCGCAAACGCCTTGCCGGACACAATGAGCGCCGGAGAAAGCCTCAAGTTGCTCTTCATTCCAGAAGATCTGGGAGGTTCCTTCAGTCATATAATGGTATTACTGAAACTGGTGTCTAACATTTATATGTCCATATATGACATCTTCTGGTCCCCCACTTTATGTCTTTATCTGCAAAAAAAAATACCCATAATTCTTCTGTGCAGCATGGTATATTGTGGCACCATGAAATTTGGTTACCTTAACTGTCTTGAATTTGTCGATGAAACTTGAGTAGAGAGAGGGTAGGGCAAAATATAGATAGCTCTCAAAATCTTAAGCCAGCTTATCATTTTCTGATGGAAATAAAAGTTCTTTATGGTGTTATTTTGGAACCATATTAAAAACCAGTTTGGAAAGCAAGTTTTTAAAACATAGGTGACTTTGGAAGGCCTAGGTTTTGCACTTTGGAAAGCAAGGTTTCAGACTGAAATGATATTTTGTTTGCTTTTGACATTTTCAATTATGCCTGAAGGACCTGTAGTGTTCTTGTCTGTTTTCTGGAGCCTCTCTCTACAGAGAAAAAAATATGATTGAGCTTTCTGCACTAGTGATTATTCATGTAAGTATCTCACACACAGTGTACCTTCATAGATTTATATTATAAAAAAAATTATAAAAAAAATTAGAGTTATAGAGTTGTTGTGCACAAAAATCCAGCAAAATGATATATATGACCAATTTATATGCATATAGCTAGCTTTTGTGTGTCCATCATCAGCTAACTAATTCATGGTTCAGATATCAGAACAATTTCTTTTGAAACTGATTTTCTCAAGTACTGCCAAAGTACCAAATGTTAGTGATGGAAGGAACATGAAACTTGTATGCTTTCACTATCTGCATAAATCATAATATATGCAGTTGCAAAATGAAGCTGAAAGTTCTGTTAGTGAGAGTTGGCTTCAATATATGTTTGGAATGTCTCAAAGTAGAGCCTTAATCAGATTTATATTATTTAATGTGCACCTTGCAGGAAGCTACTTTCAGGGGACTACGTTAACGGCTGCATCTTTTATCTGCCAAGATATACTTCCTAGTGGAATTTTGGATGTAGAAAATTATGGAACAAGTGACTGGTGCCAGCATATAAAAGTAGAGGGTAGCAGTCAGTTTAAGCCTTTGTCAGGGGTGCCTGTTACGAATGCGCATCTGCATTTGAAGCCTAACTTGCCTTCTTATGATGTTGGAGAGCAATATCCCACAGTTAATGGGAATAGCATCAACAATGTTCCTACTGGAAGCATACTAAGTGAGAATGGCAGTCATTTTCTACATGATATGAGAAGCTCAAATTCTGTCTCTCATTCTCTTTATCATGAGGCTACGTTGGGAAGCGAAGTCTTCAACAATGTCTTCAACACAACAGCATCAACCGTTCAGGGATTATCGCGCATTCCAGACTCCGGTTCTGCTCACTCTCTTCTGTCATCAGAATCACAGAGCTCTTTGAGCCATTCTTCAGAAATTCCTTTAGCTCGTTCCTTGGAAATGCCGGTCAGGCATACACATTACAGCCTCAGCCAAGTTTCTGATAGGCTTTACGGGGGAAGCTCTCAGGCTTCCACATCTCCCATGGTGATATCAAGTGGTGGTGGGAGTGAAACTACTATTGACTTGCTTCAACTATCGTCACAGCTCCAACGAGTAGAGGATCAACGGCAATCCCTTCAGATGAAGCATGAAAATGACGCTTTCTGCTGCCTCCGAATCACTTAAAGCGATCAAGTAAGGTAAATGCATCTATATATACCTTAGTAATTAAATTTGATTTTTATTTGTGATATATAAAGCACCGTCAGCATTTTGCTTTTACTTGGAAGCATTGTCCTCACTCCTCAGTTTCATGGCCATCATGTTTATCAGACAATTAAAAAATCTTTCTGTAATGTGTAACAGGAAGCTAGGGATCAAATCACCCTGGATCTCCTTGAAAAAGAATGACGGTAGCACTTGCAGAGGTGAAGAAGGATGTTTAATAACACTATTTTTACCTGCTGTAATATAATCTTTAGCCTTAGGAAGTCAATTTAAAATATAATTTTCCCCTATCTAATTCTATTGATGTATGCCTTAAAGCAAACATCATCCATAAAATTTCCCCCATAAAAAAAAAATCATCTATAGAATAAACTTAATTGTTATTCTGTAAGACTAAAGAATGTGCTGTCCAGTACTATAAAACATGCTTTCTAATGTAGTTGATATGCATAATGCATTATTGACCTTCCTGAATTCAGATCTGGTATGGTTCTCTTGTATGCAAATTTGGAGATGAATAATCAAATGCAATAGTATACGGAAACAAAGAAATGGAGACAATAGGTAAGGCCGTAAGGGGTGGGTGGTGCTGCATTTGGATAATTTTATTAAATCCACCTTATGTGCTCTAAAATTTTTAATTGCTAACACGCTTCTTCCACTTTGTCATTTTCACATTGCTGTCCAAAAGCTAGAGGCAAATTCTACATGTTGGTAAATTGTAAATCTGACATGATAAACGCACAAGTTCAATCTCAGTTTCTTGCTTGCATATATATAAGGGTGATGTCACTGATGTGGGCTATATTAGAGTTTATAGAAAGAAAGAATAGAAAGAAAAAAAACAGACTTTAGGCAAATTGTCTGTGTTTTTTGGTAGATAGAGCATGAGCATGAGCCCTAAAGCAAATTATAAGCTTAGTGTCGTTGACCTGTCTTTAGTATTGACTCTCAAGTCCTAACAAAGTGTCTTAACTTCCTCATCAAACTGGCTCCCAATGATGTTGGTTCTGCTCTGATATTTGAGAAACAAGTGGCGTTGATTGTTTAGAAAATGATTAAAGATGTGACATAATCCTTCGAGTCATTAAGCTTCGATAGAGATTCAGGGAAGTCTCCGATCATCACCTAATCATAAGTATAATGACACTAAAAGTACACCCAATTTTAAGTCGTCAAGTTCCGTTTCCAGCCAATGGAGTCCGAATTGAAACTTGCATTGCAAGCATGATATGATACAACCTCTTAATGGAAGACACCAAACAAAAGACCTCAAAAATCTAAATTTTGAATCTTTTTTTTTGCCGGCAATACAGTTCTTTTCGAAAGGATCCGGAAAGCAAGCATATGATTGGAAAGGTCCACAGCATCAATTCAATTTTCAAGTGATAGCTTACCAAAACGAATCGAATTCAAATACGGTTTCATGCTAGACAAAGTGTCAAGGCAATTCAAATTTTGGAAAGACCATCATCTTTTGGCCTATGCCTGCCCATCTTGTTTTGGAATCGGCATCTTTTCTCAGTGATACCGAGTTAAAGGTTGGGCTCCATTTAAGTTGGCAAAGGGCGAAACCAAGATCTGAAAAACTGGCAATTCCAAAGAAACCAAACTCAAATGAAATCTCTATTCTGTTACAATCACAACAACAAAATTGTCATTGTTCAAATGAATAAATTGCTAATACTTGATAGAAATACATAAACCCGTCATGATTTATTGTTCTAAGTTCATATTGAACTGAGATAAATATAAGAAGATATATTCTCCGACCTGCCAAGTAAATACTCCTAAGCTCAACACCAAAAGCTTGGACAAAATGGACGATCAGATCACAGCAGAGCCTATGGCTATCAAAACAGATGGTAATGGTGGATCAAAAACCTATTTCGAAGACTTTGCAGCTGCGGTTCCATTCAGCTCAACAGCTTTTCCCCCAGCTGGGTTCAACTCATCCCATGCCTCGATCCATGTGACCATGGCATCGGAAAGCTTGATGAAGTATTCATCAACCTTACCAAGCTTGGCCTTGACTTGCTTGGAGAGTTCAAGGTAGCAGGCCTGAACGGTGGTGCACTCCTTGGGAAGTGTGGCAGATTGGAAAAATGGGATCAGCTCTTCTTGCCAGTAGATTCCTTTGTATTCCTTCTTAAGGTTCACAAATGGATTGCTGGCTTTGCTGTGCCAGATGTACGGCAATCCTGTCTTAACTCCAAGACCCAAGTGGTCGCAGATGACCTACAAAACCAACAATGCAACTGATATCAACTGCTGAAATTCAAAAATGACACACAGATGGTGTTTTGATTGCAAATCCAATGCAAATGCCAAAGAAAATTAGACATCGCCTGTCACTATGAGACATACCTTCATGCACCAGCCAGCCCACATATCGTCATAACGACCAATTGGCTGTCCATCACCCATGAGTCCAAAGTACATAGCAGGGCCGATCAACTCACGGTTGAATGCCAGGTTCATCCCGCACATGGGAAAGAGAGTTCCCTTAGGGATGGTCAAGACTGCATCCACAAACCTAAAACACAAACGAATAAATAATCAGCCAAGACTATCATAACTATATCACACTCGAATGCACAATCTCTAAAATTATTGCCGTGGCAGATCAATGTACCTGGTGTTCCTCTCAAGAGGCTTAACAAGCTGGGTGGGTGCATCATAATCTGGAATGTTGAGCCACAGACCGTGAGACACAGCAGTTGGCACACCTTCACGCAGACTGAAGGGGTAACCACGGACGAAGTCGGTACCCTCACGGTATGGGTCGTACAAGGTGTTGAAGAAGAACGGAGTTGATGGGCACAGCAAGTTCTTGATGTGCTGCTCAAGCGCATTGATCTCTTTCCCAGAAGGATCCTTAGCAACCTGCATTATCACAAACCATATCAAACCTCAGGTCAACTACTAATTTCATATCACAACACTAAATTAATCCATAATTCAAAACACATTGCAGTAGCCATTCAGATTTCTGATATACAGTTAAAACTTACCAACCGAAACCTTGTAGTTTCAGATCAGATCTAAAAGTGTATTGTCTACTTTCATGCTTAAACATGAAGCATATATGTCTCAAAAGCTTCGCTATCACAATCATTGCAAACTGAATCAAAAGACATTGACCAAAGTTAACTACACAAACCCATCTCCATCATACACACACCTTTTCCACATCATCACTATCACTCTCATAGTTCATGTTTTCTAAACAAAAATTCCACATCAAAACCAAATCAAGCGAAATTGAAACACTAGAAACAAAGATCAAACCAAACCAAACCGAAACATGTTCCACAACAACAACAACAGATCCAATCAACGCAGCTGGAACAAGTCAAACCAAAACTCCCAATTGGGATCTACAAACAAACCCAACAATCCAGATCCAAAGATAGAAGATAGAAAGACAGAAGGAGACTTACGAAGCAGTCGTCGTCGATGGTGAAGATGTACTTCTTCTTGGAGACCATGTAACCGAAGCAACGACAAGCAGAGTCCTTGAAGGAGATGCAAGAGGCTTTAGGTCCGAGGATACGGTTAATGTCGTTACGGTTGTAGAGCTCGTAGTCGAAACCCTCGGGGACTTTGATGACCTTGGTGGGGTCGCCGTCTTGAACGATGATGAGATGGTACTGTTCGAAAAAGGGCCTCCACATTTCCAAGAAGTCGAGGTTTCTGATGGTCGGGATCACGATGTCGAGTTCCTCCTTCAGCAGAGGCGTCGGGGCGACCTTGCTGTAAGACGCCATGGCTTCTCTTTTGGGTTTCAGAGAGTTGAGTTGGAGTTCGTATTTGGGGTGTCAGAGTTGTGCTTTGTATTTGAAGACCAGCGCAACGCTTAAAAAGTGCAGAGAGGGGTGGGGGAGTCACGTGCGACGAGGGGAGGGGTCACGTGGAAAGGGTGGGGGTTGTTTACTGTTTTTTTTTGGCGAGGGGAAAAAACAAAGCAAATACAAAAAAGAAACTAGCGAAGAATAAAAAAAATGAGGGCTAAGGAGGCCATCAAAGAGTAAAATGTCACACAAAGAGGAGGGACTAGAGCGAGTCTTCAAGACACTTCTCTCTTAGAGCTAACTTGGTAAGAAAATTTGTTGCCTGGTTAGCCGATTTGTTGGCCCAAAGCCAGTTGATTTGTCAGGTTGAAGAAAGGTACCAGACTTGTTTAATGATATTGCTCGCTTTCCAGTCACAAGAAGAAGAAGAGACCTGGACTTCCATAATCAATTTAGCCGAAGCCGAGGATACAACAGCTGAGAAGTTGAGGAAGCGGAGAGGAAGAGTAAGACCTTCAAAGAGAGTCAAAGCTTCGGCAGCCAAAACCGATAAAGCCTTCGCGCGGGTGCAAAAACCTGACACAATTTGCCTGGATTCATTTTGAATTAACACAGCCAAACCTGCAGAAAGGGACTTTGAACACCACGATTTGTCTATATTAACCTTGAGATAGCCTGGAGGAGGAGGAGTCCAATTAAGAGAAGAGCTCTGGAGAGGGGGAGAGGCTGAAGATGATGTCTCATGAGCTGTGGGACTAAGGTCAATGAATTCAGTTGCGTCATTGAAAGCTATGCGAGCCACTTGCCCAGGATCAAGGGGTTCATGATTGTAGACAAACTTACACCTATATTTCCAAATATTCCATAAAATAAAGGAAATGTGTGTAAAGAAAGAGTCAATGGCCTCAATAGAACAAATTTGTTCAAACCATCTATCAATTGAAGAAATAGCTTGAATGTCAACATTGTAACTGACTTGATGAGAGAACCATACTGCCTAAGCCCATTTACAGTAGAAAAACACATGCTCCATTGATTCACTGTCAAGCTCACAAATAGGACATAAGTAAGAGGTAGAAATATGTTTTTGATGAAGAGCCATATTAGTAGGGATGATATTGTGAACAAGTTTCCAAAGGAAGATCTTTATTTTTGGCAGAGATCTTATATGATGACTCCAGGACCAGAGCTTCACATCGATGACATGGGAAGATTGTGCAAACTCAGAAGGAATCGATGGAGTGGCCGCAAGCCGAAGATGATACCCCGAGCGAACAGAATAAATTCTAGATTTTGTGAAAGGCCAAATAAGACTACCCTGAGTACCAGGATCAAGAAGAGGAATAGCCTGAATCTGGTCATGTTGCTCACATGAAATGAGGGGAGCTATGGAGTGAAGATCCCAAGATCGGGACTGCCAGTTAATCAATGTCACAACTTTTGATGTCGGATGTTGATCAATAGGGGAGGCCAATGAAGTAGGTTGATTAGGAATCCATGAGTCCTTAAACACATCAACTGAGAGACCATTGCCAATAAACCACTTTGAGCCTTTCATAAGGAGGTCTCTTCCCACCAGGAGACTCGACCATAACCAAGAAGGTCTGGGTTCTTTCCTAGCCGTAAGCAAAGAAGAGTTGGGAAAATAAAGATCCTGAAGGAGCTGAGCACTGAGAGAGTTTGGAGTTTGGACGAGTCTCCACACCTGTTTCACTAGGAAGGCGTCATTGAACGCTTGGAAGTCACGAAAACCACGCCCTCCTTCTGATATCGGACATCCTAAGGAAGACCAACTTTTCCAGTGGATACCAGAAGATGCAGAGTTGCCCCACCAAAAGTTACTTATAATAGAATTTAACTCTGTACAAGTTGATTTTGGACATTTGAAGCAGCTCATTGGATATGTTGGGATTGCCGAAACCACTGCTTTAAGGAGAACTTCCTTACCCTCCTAGTTTAGAAGAGCTTGTTTCTAGCTAGCTGTTTTCTTTATGATAGAATCCTTAATGTAACCCAGTGCTTTTCTTTTTAAACGTCCCCAAATTGTAGGGAGTCCAAGGTAGTTGTCGGACTCCTCAACAGGGGATATGTTCAAACCAGAGCTGATGGAATTTCTCAAGGTAAGTGGAGTATTAGGGCTAAAAAACATAGAAGTTTTCTCTGTATTTACATGTTGTCTCGAAGCCAAGTAATAAGAGGCAAGAATTATTTGTAGATGCGAGCTGTTTAGAGATGAGACCTCAAGGAAAAAAGAGAGTCGTCGGCAAAGAAAATGTGACTTATCTAAGTGTTTCCATAGGGGGTAGTGAAGGGGGCAAGGCTCTTTTTTTGTGAAGCAGTGAGAATCATCCTAGAAAGGACGTCATTGATAAACAAGAATAAGAAAAAAGATAAATGATATCCCTGTTGCAGGCCCCATTGCAAGGAGGACCAAATCCCAGGCTTCCCATTCAATAGGTTTGAATATGACACAGAAGAGACGCAGTTCATTACCAACTCTACCAAAACTTGAGAAAATCACAATTTGAGAAGAATAGCTCAAAGACAATCCTAGTTTACCTTGTCATATACCTTGTTCATGTCTAGCTTGAGACCAAAGAAACCCCTGTCCCCAGTTTTTTGCAATTTGATAAGGTGGAAAATCTTATGGGCTACCATTATGTTGTCTTGGATCTGTCTATCCATAACAAAAGCCGACTGATTTGGAGTGATAAACTGAGGCATTAAGGGTTTTAATATGGAAGCCATAATTTTTTAGAAGACCTTATAAGAAAAATTGCAGAGGGCTATAGGTCTAAATTGGGAAGTAAGTTCAGGACTCGGAACCTTTAGGATGAGAGCTATATAAATTTGGTTCAATTGGAGAAGAAGGCTGCAAGAAGAGTAGTGTTGTCTGGTAAAATCTCACAGACTTTACAATATCCCAATGAGCTTGATAAAAAGTACCTGAGAATCCATCTGGGCCCGGAGATTTGAGAGCGCCTAAATCAAAACTGCTTGTTTGACTTCATCGATAGAGATTGGAGCCAACAAAAAATGGTTCATATCATCTAAAACCAGAGGCGGAACACAATCAAGGATGGCCAAATCTTGTAGAGGAAAATGAGGCGTGAATAAGGTTTGAAAATAAGACTGGAATTCCCTTGCAATGTCATTCTCATCATCTAACCAACTTCCACCATTTCCCCTGAGCCTGAGAATTTTGTTATCGTGTCTTCTCTGCAAGGTGGTTTGGTGAAAAAACTTGGAATTCTTGTCACTAGCAGTGAGCCAAGAGATACGAGAACGCTGGTGCCAGTAAATTGCGCCACGTTTCCACAATTCAACCAAAGATTCAGTTACTCCATTGATGATTATTTGAGCATTTGGAAGGTCGTGAGAGTGGAGAGTCTCCAATTTTGAAATAATGGAGCTATTTTTTGCCTGTGAAGTAGGAAAAACAATTTTTTTCCACTTTTTTAAAGCCACCCTAGTACCTGTTAAGTTGCCCAGAAGAGTATGCATTGGTGATATGGAGTAAGAGGACTTCCAAGAAGTTTGAATGGTCTGGGCACACTCCGAATGCAGATTCCAGAAATGTTCATAACGGAATAAAGGGGGGCTTTTTTCCTCTCTGGGCATGGTATCTACCAAAATTAGCTTGTGGTCCGAACCAATCTTTGGCAGGTGGAAGACCTGAGTTTTTCTTTGGGAAGCGTACCAATGCATATTTTCCAGAGCTCGATCCAGCCTTTCTTTTATGTAAATCTTCCCAAATCTAAAATTGAACCAAGTAAATTTAGGGCCTTGAAAATTGAGATCAGTGAGCTGTGCATGGGAAATGAACTCATGCAACAGCTTCTGTCTCCATATTACAGGAGAGTCACCTCCCCATTTCTCATAAGACCATAAAACTTCATTGAAATCACCACAACATAACCAATGCCTAGTAGAGCTAGGAAACCTGTTGTACATCAAACTCCAAAAGGACTTTTTTTTCATTTTCATATGGATTGCCATACATCCAGGTTATTTTACAACAAAAGTTTTCAGAAACAAAACATGCTTTCGTATCTATAAAATTGACAGAGTGGGCAAGAACATCGACCTTAACGTCGTCAGTCCAAAACAGAGCTAGTCCACCACCAGTGTTAGCCGGGTCTACCGAGAAGTACTGAGAGAACTTCAATGAACTCCTCCATTCTTTTATTTTGTCTTCGTTCCACCTTGTCTCCATCAAAAACAGGATTTGGGGAATTTGTTTTCGACAAAAACAGGATCCGCCTGCAGTTGTAAGGGGGATCCAAGCCCTTGACAATTTCAGGAGAGTAGCCTCATGGCTCATCCGTAGCTTTATGCCAGCTACCGATGCCAGTTTTGGGGGAGGGTCCCTGAGGAGGGCTCTGAACATCCCCCAAATCCAGACTTCCTTGATCGAAGATGATGCTTCCCATAATAGCTTCATTGGGATTGTGGGCAAGGAAATGAGCTGGTATAGGAAAAGGTCGAACTTCCACAGCTTGAGAATTTTCACCACCACCACTCATTTTTTTCTTTTTGCTTCCACTGCCTCTTTCGTTATCATGAATACCTCTCGGAAGAATTTTGGTGCGAGAATGGCCTCTGCGAAGAGGAGTCGGAGTTGTGATCTCTGAATAGGGAGCCTCAGTCGGAGGGGGCTAGACAGTTTCCAAAGTCGAAGAATGAGGCAGAAGTGTCTCTTCGGGGATAGATTTCAAAACCTCTGCAAATATGCTCCATTTGTTTGGAGATAGATCTTCCTCCAATTCAGTGATGGCCCATTTCCTAATCTATAGTTGCTGCAACTGTTGCACAAGATATCGAAGAGGCCCTAGAGTATTGGACTCCACACTTGTTTCGACACAAGATTGAGAAGATTGAAAGACAGTGATTGTCTCTTGATTAAGGATGCCCGATTGATCCACTGTTGAGATTGTGTTGGTAATAGTGATGGTCTGAGATTGTATAGAGGATTAGAGAAGAATAGTGTTGGAGGGATCTGGTTCAAGGATATGAGAAAGATGCTCCAAAATCAGATGAGTCTGATTTTCTGGGGTGAACGATGGGAGTTGAGGTAAGGAAAGAGAATTTTCTTGCATGTAAGTTGGGTCAATGAAAGCAAAGTCCAGCAAAGGTTGATTTGTATTTGGGTTAAAAGTTGTTTCCTGAACCATAATTCCCACATCTGGCATTTCCTTCACTTGGGCCTGAGCAAAAGATTCATCAATATGCATAGGAGGCTGGGGGACCTAAATCCTATCAGAAGAGAGAGATAGCCATGTCGATATTTGTTGGGTTGTCCACATAGTCCACCGAAACCAGTGGGTTGGAAGGGAATTGGGAGGTCTCATACACTTCAGAAGGTATAAAAGGTGAATTGGTCTGAGGAGGCCCAGCTACCGAGCTACTTTGACCCACTTCAAAGTGACGTTGAAGAGGCATAGACGGGGGAACAAAGGGAATTTCCCTGCCATGCAAAGTCGATGTCAGATCTAGGTATACAGGTTGTGCATTGAACTGAGACTCATTCTGTTGTGTACTGTGTCAGTTCTCTTCTGACATTCGGAATCGACGTTCCCACTCCGTCTCTTCTCTCTGGTTGTCCCATCTTCTTCTGTAACTATCAAAGCATTGATTTTGGAACTTTTCCTAGCTATACTGGTTAGGGTTGGGTGATGAAACAACTTTTCTAGCTGGAAGCTCCGCCATCCAATTCCCATAACGATGAGCAGATTTTGACCTAGGGTTTGGGCAGGTATTTTGTCCATGTCCTAACCGACCACAGTTATAACAAAAGACAAACAAACATTCGTACCTGAACTCAAGCGAAACCTCCTCTGAGTAACCATTATGATTTCTTCAGGACAATCCGGGTTGTTGCCAGTGATGACTGGGATACATGAACCATCACATGAAGGAAACTGCGACATCCATCAAGAGTTAAAGGGTCTTCCACATCGAGAACGATCCCCGCCTGTGAGCCCACAAACTGAGCCACCTTTTTAGTCATTTGATTCGGTGAGACTCCATGGACTTGGATCCAGAAAGCCACCCGGTGCAATAGAATTTGGTCGATTCTGATTGTCTCTGTCCATTGATGGAGACTAAAGGGATAACCATCGATGTTCCATGGACCTGTGGTAAGGACATGTTGTGCAGCTTCGACATATGGAGCTAGGTGATGTAAATCCTGAGCCTGCCAAAAGGTTGGAAGTTAAAAGAACCGATTCCCACCCAGGCGCTATGAAGATGTTTGATGACAGTTGTGGCTGGAATATTGCGGTTGGAAATCACCAGACCCACCAGGAGGGTTTCATTTCCCTGATTGTCACCATTCGTAGGGAGGGTAAGATGGAGGTTTCCATTTGGGCCAAGATTAGGGTTTTTTGCCATTATAGAAGATGAGGTGGAATGTGAGTGTGGAAAATGTGTGAGGTTACTGTATAGTATTTGGTGGTTTGTGATATGAGCTAAAAGGTAGTGTGAGCACTTATCAAGGGTAACAAGAGGAATAAGAGGGGCATGGTGGAGGGATTTTTGGTATGTGCAGTGAAAACCATAAGTTTACAAGGATGCAAATAAATAGTGTCGATGATTATCTGGGGAGAAGGCACATATCTTGTATTTTGCATGAAGGTGGCGTTGGCAAATTAGGGGTTTGCCATGTATCGGGGATGAACAGTAGAGACGAGATATTACTGAGATTGGATGATCTTTGGAGGTGAAGAGATAAGATTCAGGTAATAAGACGTTATTTCAGCTAAACTTAGCCGGCAGGACAAAAAAAGTGTAAGAAAAGAAAAAAACTCTCACTTAGAGAGAGAGGCTCTATTTTTAGAGAGAAAACAAAAGTTTCCCACTTTTCCATTGAAATGTGATTGTTTACTATTACAAATTGAAATGTGAATCTGTATTTATGATGCTTTTATTAGGTTTTCTTGATATATTTGGAGTAAATCAATAGTTTTATTTTTTACTCTTTTTAACTTTGAGGGCGAACCCTCCCGGTGGCAACATAGTTGAGAAGTTGTTCAAAGGGAATTGATGCGTCGTCGTTATTGCGTTATTTTCGTTACTGTGTCGCCTCAAATGTAAAGTAAATGGAGTAGTCAATGATGCACGCTTTGCTAAATGGTGCAGTTTATGATGCAATATTTTAGTCGAGTCGCTTGATAGTATTTCGGGTGTTTTTGTTCTTAAGGGGTATATGCTTTATGTCCTCCCTATATTCTACCATTTCATTAATCGAGATTTGAGAGTAGCCGCAATCCCTTACTAAAAAAAAATCTTTGAGGTTGAAATGTAGTAGTTGAGAAAGACAGACTTGGTCAAAGGTGTAAAAAATGAGTCAAGGGAGAATGAAGAAGAGAGAGTTAAGTGGTTTCCCAAGAGTTAATGATTTTCTTCATATACACAATAAATCAATCAATTTATGTATACCAAGAAAATTTAAGGGCTTCTCATTATTTGGAGATTAAACAAAAGGAAGATGCGTGAAAGGCTTTCTTGTTCATTTAGATGTCGTCATAACTCAATAACACTTTGTCCATATTTTTTGAGGTAAACGAAAATTTTATTAAAATAAATCAAGTACCACAGAGGTAATAAATATACAAAAATAGCAATACACATGAAAATTAAAGAGATCCTGATAATGATATGCTGAAACTAGAATCAGAAATTCTTCATTCGCCAGATAAATCTATTTTGGGCCGTGAATCACAAAGTGACATAAGAATAGTCGTGCTAAATTTAATAGCCAGTCATTCATGGAAAGTCCATCTTCACAACGTACCTCCTCGGTCGCCAATCCCACATCGTGTGTCACTAAAAGTACACCTTGGACGAGGCGGAGAAGCCTTGCAACGAATGCAAAATATGAAATAAGCACAATCCAGTTTCTAGAATTCATACCAATATCAACCGAAATGAGACATACAATGCCACCAGGATCCCAAACATAGAATCCACATAATTTGAGATAATGGACTAGATCCCAGAAAATCTTCAAATCCCATGTGAAAGCCCAAAAACAAAGGAGGGCTCGTGGACCCTTTAGAAACCCATGTTTGGAAACTGGGCATCGCACACCGCTTGAACAGTAGGAGACCAGCATCAAATTAAACCGTCCGACCAGCAAGGCACCGGACCATCTCAACTCGGTCTGCTAAGTCTGCCGTCTTTCTCCAGGACCTGACGTTGGCCTCAGATGTTGTTTATTGCGTCATGCTTGCTGAGCCAACGGCGTGTCTCTGCCTGCACTAGAGAATATGCCCGGGTCCCAATAGAAACCTTCAACAACCGTCATGTCATGCCCCTTATCACGCGAGTCGGTCGCGCCAAGACCACTAAATCGACCACCCACAGCGGTACATCCACCGCCCAAGGATTCCACAGATGCCTTAAGATCATCCCACAAACAAGGGAGGATCTGCAACACTCTCTCGAATGGTTGCACCAGCACCGCTCCCTCTGCATCGTCTTCACTTTTGTCGATTGGCCCAAAACCTGTCGCCAGAATGAATCGACAAGAACACAACTAAGAACCTAGGCCTCGCGACATTAGGGTTTTGTGCAAGTCGGCTCCGTGATTGACGGAGCCTAAGAAAGTCATGTTACCCTTTAAAATCTCCTGCCTCAAAAAGGTGGAACACAAGAAAAAAGGCAAAGAAGCGCCGGTGGCGCAAACCCTAGCCCGACAGAGAAAACCCATAGGAACAAGGTACTAGTAGTTGCTGTCGCAGAATTATTTTCCTTAAAGAACTGGGAAACTATTATATATGTATAACACTCGGTCTATATTCACTTTTTAATGTATTACTTGTAGAATTTATGAGATAATTCCTATCATCCTATTAAATTTGTTTCTCTTATTTATGATATTGACTTCAAATGGTAGAACACGATACTTTTGTTTTTACTTAGTCTAACTTAAAGCAATAAGAAGATTTACACAAAAAACATGACCTATACATGACCAACCATGTTTCAATATTATAGAATCACGAGATTAATGACATTTTCTCTAATATGTTATCTTCAAGCAGTCTTAGTTACTGAAATTTAAGATAATATTTTTCGTGACAAACAACCCTAAATTATGCTCTAAACGAGTGGAAGTGTGCTAAACATAAGTGATAATAATCATGTCCAAGATTCTCATCGAAAAAAATAATCATGTCCAAGATTCACACATCTTTTGTTTTAAAACAAAATGCTATTATCACAAAATCTCTTTCAGTTACAGTCAAGCACCAATAAGGAAAAATCAGATTACTTGGCATTTTAGAATTTAGGCAAATGGTCCATTTCCCCAAAAAGGAATATTGGTTCGAAATTAATTGAAAAAATAAAAATGTGGGCTAAATTGCACTACTATCGCAATCAAGGTGGGGATAATTGCTATTAAACCAGAATTTGCGGGTAAGGAAAGCACCACCACCGACTCGGCGACTCTTTCAAAGTCTACCGTGGCTTTTTTCTACATTTTGGACCTTTCCCGTTAGTTTTATAATCGGCCTTCGTCCACTGTAACCCAAAATCGAATCCATCTGGGCTTCGCCACCTGTCCCTTCTCTTACCGACACATTCACTGTGATGCCGTTGGGTCTTGATACGAGAGCTATTGGGTAGCGACTGGGCTAAGGTTAGGTCAAATGGGTCACCACTTGTCTATTTCTATTTCTATTTTCGTTTTTTACTATAAGACTCGGTCGGTGCGGTAACTTCAATCACAATTCGCATTTACTCTTCTTCTTCACCGGCGATATTATCGGAAGTTGTAATGGCGTCGTGTTTGAAACGTCGAAGAGACTTGATCGGTTGGAATGGAAATTTTTTAGTTAGCAAAAACGTATTAAGAGGTTTTATGAGTCTTGATTTGAAATAGAGGAACTTGAAGAAAGACTTTTCATTTGTGAACGTCGTTATCTCTCCAATGAGTTTGAGTTGCATTGTCTTATTTAAATAATGTTTACCCTTTTGTACTTAAAGGTTCGATAAACAGATGTTTTTCAAAATATTGATACTATTTTTGATAGAAAAATATTCATACTTTACTCATTTGTTTTACTTTAAAATGTTACAACGTTAGATACCAAATAACGATATTATAACGTGTAGTTCTAACAATAATTTCAAAACATAACAAGTTGATGTTGTGTTTAAGGTGTAGAATCTTCACGTCATCCGTTTAAGGCGGGATTGGTTTATTATTAAATTATAAATATGACCGTAAGATATCTCTCTTTTAAATATTTTCTCCCCCGTAATAGTATTTAACCTAAGATATGTTTAAATGATTGGAAGTTAGGAGTGCATATATAATAAAAGTGTGTGAGATACTTGTCAAAATTTAAATCATATTGGACTTAAATAAATAATACATGAAAAAATCTAAATCGTAAATTATTCTCTTACATATTAATATTTCGCACAATATAGAATTACTTATTAAGTTAAGTAGGCATAAAGATGGTGTCAAAAAGATTTTGGCTTTATGTTTATGTTATGATAGCTTTATAGTAGTAGATGCATGTGATACAGTGTTGGAAATTTTATGAGGCAGAGTGGTACGTACAAATGGCCTACCCCAACAGTTACTACTTACTGGTCCATGGATGGTACAAATAATGGACTTCCTACCTAAAATAGTACATGAACGAAGGCGCGTAGCAATGGAGTAAATGCCAATAAGTGTACCAACCCCAACATCAAAAAACTTCGACCATCCCTAGTCCTTCTCATGTTCACCAAATCTAGAACAAAATATCCCCTCACAGAAAGTCCTCCCCGTTCTGAAATGAAACACATTCACCCCACGATAACCCACATGCCAAAGTTCCCCTTATCATCATGTAACCACACAAAAGGATTTAAGAAGCACTACGACTCGAAACATTATTAAGAAGAATCTTGTGCTTAATATATTTGGGGATTGGCGGCGTGAGAGAGTGAGGGTGAGCTGGGACTTTTCTTTGCTAGCTGTAATAAGAACTCTAAGAAAGAAAGGAGGATGTGTATTTTTATTTTTTTTTGCTAAGAAAGGAGAATGTGTATTGTGTAACGTGAGGTGAACATGGATTTCAAAATGGGGAAAACCCAAAAGGGAGAGTGTGTATTGTTTTTATAGAAATGGGAAAATGAGAATGGGATCACCGACAAGGGATCGAAGCCAACTGGTGGTTTCCACTGCCTGCCAACCGAAGCTGCAAAACTATATGACACTTTGTAAACTATGTCATTTCCAATCATTGCTCGCTTTAGGACAAATCTCATACCACCAATCCTCCAAGTTTACAGTTGCTCAATGATTCAAACCAGATCAGTATGAAGGGAAATATATATTCCGAATTTGGGTTTTGTGTTTAATGTATTAAACACGTCACATTATTAATACTTTAATAGATGTGAATCATATGGTACGATGTGACGGTTAATCCGTTACAGATATATACTTGGTTAAACAAAGTTTATCATTGTAAAATTTACACATTAGATAATTTTTTTAGGGAACGTTCTCCCTTATTTTTTACGCACAAAATATGTGAGACTTGTCTTTTACAAATATGGGTCTCACATTTTTCTGTGTAAAAATTAAAGAGTTTACTTTGAATCCGTTCACTACACAGTTGTACATTTTTTAGATGATCGATAATTTATTATTCAAATTGACAACTATATAAGTGTATCCAATATTTCTTTTTATGATAGTCGAGAATGTAGAACATATGACTTTGGAAACATGATTAATTTAGTTTTCTATATAACTAACATTCCTGCACGCACATACACGTGCACAGAATAGCGTCGCGCTGCGCGTGCAAATTATCGGTGAATTATTGAGAGTGAATCATATGTAATTCTACAATTAGTATTTTTTTTTCGTTTTTCAAATTTTTTTTGTTTGAATAAATTTTCTATAAAATAACTATAGAAAGAATCACCCAAAGAAAAAGACAAATTTAAATGTCCAAAGTAATCGAGATATCTTATAAGATACCTGCCTCTTCCACATGACACATCAGATTTAAAAGAAGCTCCACATATTCATTGTTGGGACATAGCATTTTTGATTACTACCTGTACATATGATGCAACATTATTTTACCTCTTGAACATCGAATTTACCTAACACATAGTAGGATTGTTTGTTAGTTGTGGTAAGTTCTAATACTTGGTTTTGCTTTCCTTGACGTGAATACAACTTGAATCCTAATATCAACCTTGCTTACAGCAGCAAAGAATTCAGAAAAATCACTCATTTCAGCATATCCAAGGAAAATGAAGTACAACAGAAATGCAGTATTTGACGACTAAATATGAAGGTGAACAACATAATATGTTTTCTATCGCGTGCGGAAAGCGACGCGCTCGCGTGTGTAAATTGTATGTGTATTTATTGAAATATGTAATTATACGGACTACATAATAGAGATTTTTATGATTCCTCTTGCATCGTACCTTTCCATTTTCTTTCACTTGTTGAACCAAAGAAATTTCTTCTCTAATTTGGACTTCATGTCACAATCAATTCTTTTGGTAGTTTTCATGAAGATCTATAAAACTAAATTCATAAGAGAAAACAAAGAATCATAACTTTTCTTATAAATGAATGACATTTTCGGTAAACTTATAATGATCAAGATAGCTTGAAAGGGTCTCAAAAAATGTATGGAAGCAACGTGCACATGATGGCAATCTACATAATTGTTGCCTATCACTTATTTAAAGCACAATGCTCGTTTGATTCTTTATGTACTTTTTATTTGGAACCTTCATGTGATTTACATTTAGCTTACTTCTTCCCAAATCCTATATGCATGCAGTCTTGCTCTCAAACCCAACTAAAGGCTTGTTGCTGCTCACATCCTACTGTTGCTGCTGCTCAAATCCTATAAAGGAGCTCGTACTAATTCAAGGAGCCCAGGGCTCCAGGTATACTAATCCATAACTTGTTTAAAAGTATAAAGGTATTCATATACCTTCGGTCTTTTGCACCATATTTGAATTAGAACCTGTCTACAATGAATTTAAGTTTCTAAGCGCAACAACTCACACATGTTGAAGTACATGACAATTAAATTTATACCAAGAAAAGAAAGGTTAAACACGAAAAGTGGTACATTTCTGTCATAAAATTCATATGCAGATATTGGTAAGTCCGATCCCCAGATTATATCCAATTTCCCCAGACACACTCCTTTAAAAAAATACAGATTATACCACATCAGTATGATTAAACACAGAACACACCCCTCCAATGAAATGCAACTACATGACATACTAAATCTTCGCCTGCACATAACACATCCCTATTAAGATTGCTCTGCTTATCGAATAGTTGTATGAGAGCCAGAGCTGCACCTTCCTGCCATATAGGAAATATATGGTGAGTATCCTCTTTTTTTTTCTCAGACTACCAATCACAAATACATGACAAAACTAAAAGTTCAAAGATGAGCTTAGTATGAAAACCAGATGCATCGCAAATACACAAAGACCATATTACTATTTCTTACATATGGTGTCTTTTCACGAGCTGGATGCGGTGAAGTATAGGAAATCAAAATTTCAAATGTGAGTGAAGTATGAATAGAAAAGAAAATGCATGAACTCAAAACAAACAGGAAAAATAAAAAGACGCATGAAAATGTATCCAAAGAGGACGATACATTTTCCCTAAATACTTTTCAAGCTGCAATGACGATGTACATCAACATTCATTAACACTCCAAACAATTCAACAACACACAATGAATTAACAAACTGAGATAAACGGGTAATATACCTCTGTTACACACTTCTTTTCCTCCATTAAAATTCTCCTCAAATTCTCCTCTCGCCTTTCGACTTCCAAAATCGCAGTAAGATTTGCTTCCTCGTTAAAATCTCGTGAGTTTCGGCCAAGCTCTGAGGTCCACTATTTCTTCTCAATCAGAAGAAGCCCCATGCTTAACTGTAATCATAAAGCTGTACAACAACAAAATCCTCATAATAAGACATCAAAAAAATACAGAAAGCAAAAGCTAGTTTAAAGTCGATAACTTTAATTCAAAATTGTGCTTAGCAACCTTATCGGCGAGAACTTGAAGGTCACGTCGCTCCATGGTGGCCTGATCGAGCAACCCAATCTCCTTGAATCACAACCCATCGTCATTACCCAAATTAGCATCACTGTCGCTTCGGCTCTGGATCAGTGAACCCAAAATGTATGCAAAGATGACTTACTTGTTTTTTATTTACCAACTTGATTTCGTCTTCAATTAACCGTTAAACAACCCAAATGAAACAAAATTGTCAATGTCAAAGTTCCCAGAGAATTGATCATAACAAAAATGAATAGAGATTGGAACATATTAAGAAATAGAAGTTCAGGGATTGGGATTGGGATTGGAACTCTCACTTATTTTCCCAAAGTGGAGTGAGGACCTCTCGCATTAGAGGTGAAGTTATCGTTGCCGGATAAGGAGGAAGAGTCAAAGACGATGTCGTTGAGGAGGTCGAAGTCGATTTTGTAGATGTGTTTGCTCGAAAAGAGGAAAACGAAACGATGGAAATAGACTGAGTAAGAGAAAACACTTAAAACATATGCAGTGACCCAAGAGGAGAGATATAACTGCAATTGGATGGAGAAAAGGATAACTACCGATATGATTGAGAGTTTTGCGGTTACCGGAATCATCAATGCTCTCTCTCTTCTTTCCTTTATTTCATACATGTCGTGTTTCTAGTTTTGTTATCTATTTTACTCTTTTGTTTTTTTATATCAGGTCTATTGCATGTCGAATTATATGTTATCAAAGACAATTATTGGTATATTGAATGTTTGACATTCAGTTTTGGGAAGTAACTTTCAATGCCTCTTATGGCTTAATTTGTGTGTGTGTGTGAGATTTTACAAATGATATCAAAGTTCAGTGGGAGATTGTTAGTGTGATTTTGAATTTGGAAAAACATTATGCAAAAATATTCAAATTTGAATATGGAGGCGGAAAAAAAGAGAGGGGAGATAGTGAACGAGGAAGGGATATATAATTTCTGATATCATATAATATGTTTCTTTGTTGTTCTGTTTTCCTTAATTGGATCGTTCCGGAGTTATAGGTTATTTCACTTATTTGTTCCTGAAATTAATCACTTCTCAGTTACATATTTCGTATTGTTGTGTATATATTGGGAGGACTAATGACATCTTACTATCTGTACTACGCAAGCATCATGTAGTGAATGTGGATTTAACTATTTTTGTATCATGTACGTCTACTCTATGATAGTCTCGTTATTTTTTAGTTGTGTTCGGAAGAGTTTTATTTTTGATTCTATGACTGTTTTTCTTATTGTGTTCATCTCACGATAAAAGTAAAAGTTTAAGAAAGAATGTTGGAATGTCGATAGATCATGAAAATCAAAAAAAGGAAAGAAGACAATAGAGATCCAAAAAAGAAGAAGACAGGACATGGAAGACATTTCTCACATCACCACTACCATTTTTACGGTGCACTAAACCACTACCATTTGCTAGCTATTGCATTCTAAACTATTAATAAGCTAAATTATCAATCAATTATCGTCTATTGCAAAAATAACATATATAAGAATATACGTTCAATAAATACACCGACAATTCGCATGACATGTTTAGATAAAAGAAAAAAAATTAACTTTGATGAAGATTACCAATTGAGCATACGACCCAACCAACTAAAAAGTATAAGACTGATTATTTGGAAAAGCCTGTCACCTGTAACGAAGATCAAGTCTGATAGAACAACGAATATAAAGAGGAATAAATTTACAGCAAAGCCTTACATACCTGTAGAGCTGCAAAACAAATAAACACAACATTTATTTTAATACTAAGGGGAAAACTTATTATTAAACACCCCACATGGCTCACATTTTGATTATGCAACTATGGATACAACTTAAATACGCCTTCAACACAAAGGTCTCACTGTAGTACTAATCTCTTTCATACATATCACACAGTATTCTTCTATTAATGCATCTACAAATGGCATTTTTCTTTTCTGTCAACAATTGATTAACAAACATGGTTAATGATTTTGGTTTTGTTCTTCACAAAGTAGTCCGAGTCTGACCTCAAGCACACCCCACAACTGATTAAACATATGAAGTAATACGAATTAATCATGAAGCAAAACAGAAGAAGAAGGAGGAGGAGGAGGAGGAGGAGGAGGAGGATTAACTCATGAAACCAATTAATCATGATATGGCCTTCGTACTCAATCAACCTATCATAAGAGGGAGGGCTAACTACAGGTGCATGTCGGTGGCAAGCTATTCAATCAACTAAATTGATTAACTCATGAAAACTTACATTCCCATAGTGAACGATTGAAAGAAGAAAAAGGAAATCACGAAACTAAAAACCCAAAGAATCTCTATGAAGTAAACTGAATCGATCATTCTTATCCATCAATCACAAAGTCAAGTTTAGTTGTGGGTCTGAGAGGATACCGAGTTGAATCACCTGGAGAGGATATAAAGTTGATGGTGCTTGGTTTGTCTCGCATCAAAAAAAAAATAGCCTAATCTCTGATCGTGCTCCCACTATTCTACAACAGTTAGCTTTGTTGATCAAAACTGTCTGCTCTCCCATCATAATTTTTCTTCCATTGATTTTTAGTCGTCAATTTTTTTCTAAACTTTTTATAGTGATACTTTTACAAAAGAGCAATTTTAATTGTATAACTTCTACTTCCTTTTTTCTCTGGCTGTTTTATATTTTAAAAGTTAATTTTAATTTTTTATATTTTGGTACGACAATATCACGACTGGAGTTTCCTTTATTGCAGCAGAGATATGTCCTGTACCATAAGTCTTCAAGCAATGACATGAAATGGCCACGAAAAAGATCATGTTAAGGGGAATTCATGAGCATATGAACTATTTTAAAATAGATTTTTGTATGCGAGTGGACTGACACGGGCCCATGGATTAAGCGAGTCACTTGCGAACCCAATAATAAATAATTGAGCTGGACCAGTTGAGCTACGATGATGGGATTTATCATTTATGATTTTACAAACCTTGTACCGTCACAAATCATAATGATACTGAATTAAACCAACTCAGACGGCCCAATCAATTATGGGCTTTTTTAGCACCTAACTCTCAACAAGTCCAATTCCATCATCATCTTCTTAATTCTATGCTTAGTTTGCTAACTTTTCTTACTACCACTCTACGGTTTTAGTATTGATTGGCCTTTTTGGGATCAAGTTGATAAGAAGGTAAAGATAATAAATCACAGTCTATTCAAGCATCCCATGTTGCATTTAGTTTTCTCATATGGTTTAGCACTTGGCACCAGAAAATGGAAGCATTTACATGGTTCTACATACGTATGTGTTTAACATGTAACCAATCCAAAGTAGTAGGGTCTAAAGATTCTCATGATCTGCAGGCTTCAGGTGATTTAGTCATATGCTAGTTGATCTTAAGCTACTAAATATGTATACGTCAGAACAAATACTAAAATTGGGGAAAGTGTGAAGATGTCAAACAAGCAACAGTGACTATTGTGCTCATCAAACTACCTTAAACCATATTCTAAAAAGTCAATCTCCAACTCCATTGGCTAATGACTGAAACTTATGAGGTCACTTCTACTGCTCAATACTCTGTTCTGACCGCCGGGAGGATCAACAAGCCGGACGGCACTGTCGAATTTTCGATGGCCTTTTATATTCTAGTGGAAGATCATGACATACTCTGCAGTTCCCTTTTGTTAACTTAGTCTGTACCATGAACTTGGAATTATTCTGGTATAGAACTCACCATGACATACTACATTACGCAAGAACAGTAACACATATGTATCTATATGTACAAACATGACATACGGACAATCACAGCCTAACTAACTATCCAACATGTCTTACTAACAACAAATAAGTACCTTTTGGGTTTAGATCCTAATTGCCTTCTTATAAATATGCACAGAAATATGTAGTTATTCGATACGTCTAAATCTCGAACCATGGAGATCGCCAAGTGTAAAAGAAGTACACTGTTTGCATCTGTCATGACATTGGCTATAGTTTCTTCTGCAGGTGCATGCATATTTATTTGATAAGTAGGAGTAAGATTTTTGCTGCTTGTTCTAACTTTGCCTTAACTATGTTTTTAGTGGCTTATGATCCATTTGATCCTCATGGGAGCATAAATATCAAATGGGATGTTCTGTCTTGGACCGCCGATGGCTATGTGGTGAGTGTTAATTTGTTTCCCAACTTCAATAGGAGAGCTTTACAGTCGAAATGACTCAGAGACTTATAGTACTCAAATTCAGGCAGCAGTGTCCATAAGCAACAATCAATTGTACCGGCATTTCACGAGCCCCGGATGGAGCTTAGGATGGACATGGGAGAAGAAGGAAGTGATCTGGTCCATGGTGGGAGCTAAAGTCACAGATCAAGGAGATTGTTCGAAATTCAAAGGGAACATCCCACATTGTTGTGAGAAAACTCCCACAGTTATTGACTTGCTTCCCGGAGTTCTTTACAATCAACAGGTCTTCAATTGTTGTAAAGGTGGTGTTATGGCTTCATTGGGACAAGACCCTTCTAGAGCAGTCTCGGCATTTCAGGTCAGCGTTGGCCTAGCCGGGACTTCAAATAAAACCGTGAAGCCTCCAAAGAACTTCTTCTTGCTTGGTCCTGGTCCCGGCTACACTTGCAGTGCTGCTAAAATTGTGCCGTCCTCCGTTACATACTCATCAGATGGCCGGAGTAAAACTAGAGCAATGAGTAAGCTTACTACTTCAGTTTAGCGTCACACTGTCACACTACATGAAAATGAGCATGCAGTTGTTAAGTCCTCGTGTTTTCATTTTTCTGCAGTGACATGGAGTTTGACATGCACTTACTCACAATTCATTGCCTCCAAAAACCCAACTTGCTGTGTATCTCTGTCTTCCTTCTACAACCCCATCATCACTCCATGTCCATCTTGTGCTTGTGGATGCGAGGATCCAAATAATTGCGTGTAAGTGGAGCAATATTCTATTTGAGACAATTTATCGAACATTTCATCTTCTCGTCTAACATTGTAACATAACAAAAATGCAGGAATGACATCAAGGATTTGAGTCTACTACAATCCAAAACCTCAGACATGAGAAATGCACCGGAAGTGCTACAGTGCACAGAACACAAGTGTCCAATTCGAGTCCATTGGCATGTGAAGGCTAACTACAGAAAGTATTGGCGTGTGAGGCTCACCATGACCAATTTTAACTACCTGAAAAATTACACAGAATGGACACTTGTTTCTCATCACCCAAATCTCAACAAACTTGCCAATATTTCTAGCTTCCTCTATAAACCACTAATCCAATACACCTCCATAAGTAAGAGTCTACAAATAAAGTTCAAAGAAATATATAGTTGCTAACATGATCACTTGAGTCATTTTCTTAATTGTGCAGATGACACTGGGATGTTTTATGGCATAAAAGGTGTGAATGACCTGATAACGGAAGCTGGGCCTACGGGATATGTCCACACAGAGTTGATTCTAAAGAAGGACAAGAAGACATTCACATTAGATCAAGGTTGGGCATTTCCTTTGAAGATATACTTCAATGGTGACGAGTGTGTGATGCCCCTTCCTGATAAATACCCATCTCTACCCAACTCTGCCCTCCATAATTCAAATCCAATAACTTCTTGTACATTGGTTGCCCTTTTTATTTTGGCGTTGCTAATCTTTTTGTGATCAAGTTTGTACATGATGTAAGTAACTAGGGCAATATATATGATATAGTTAGAGTCTCAGAGAGATCAGATGGTTAATATGAATATATAGTGAGAATTAAAAGATTTTACTCTTATACGTCATGACTCGAACCTGAGACTTAACAATTTACTTACAAAAGTAGTGGAATATAGTGTAAGAATTAAAAGATTTACTCTTATATGTGGTGACTCGAGACTTAATACTTACTTTTTAGAATATATTTGTTATGTTTTTTTTATTTTTGATAAGATTCGTTATGCTTCTTACCCTCTAGGTAGTCAGTACAAATAGATTAAAAGGTAATTATATCGACGTGGTAAAATTTGAAACGTAAAACTAGATCCGGATTTCGATCCGATCCGTTACTTTGTTCAAGTAGGACTACACTATCCCAAAACCCTAAACAGAAGGACACCTTGAGATCGACTTTGTCAATAATTCAACATTGATCTCAGTTGAGGAACTCAAGTATTCAATGGATCTCTGTCTACTGAGCGGGTGTAATCTAAAGAGCAATTTCCCTAAGCTGAAGTTTGCGTTTTTAGGCAAAGAAGAAGACTTTTTCGAGATTCGATTTACCCGAGCCTCTCCAGAACGACTTTTCTCTTCTTCCTGTGGAGTCCCACAACGGTCTCGTATGTCTTTCTTCTCTGAAAACTCCGATCGTAGTATGGAACCCAAAAACACAACAGTTCCGCTATCCTCCAAACCTTTGTCGACTTTCGACGAGGGTTCCTCATCAGTTTTAGGGTTTGGCTTCGTTAACACTCATGATTACAAAGTGTTGAAGATCTCACGTAGCAACGATCGGAATGGAGATGGGGAGTTCAGTTACCTGAGCAAGTCTTCACTCGCAGCGAAAACTCATGGAGAGAAGTGAAAGAGTGTAGTATCCCATTTAGGTACAAGTTTAACAACCAGTCTTGGACTACTACGACTGCAAGCGTGGTGTATTGGTTGGCGAGAAGACATGCTGTAGGTCAAAAGGTTCCGTCAGGTGATTTCGAAGTCTTCTCTTTTGATCTGCATGGCGAGGTGGTCCGGAAGATCTCAATGCCATCGAAGTTTCTAGAACAAAATGGTTACGGTAGGGTTTTTCGAGTGTATCCATGGAAGAAGTCCATTGCAGTCTTGGCATTGCAGTCTTCGTTGTCCCAATGCCGGCGTTACGGCGAGGATTGCTATAATGATATATGGGTGATGGGAAATGGGAATTGGACTAGGCTGTTTAGAATCAACTGCCCTGATTATTGGTGCTGGGGAGTTAGGAAAGATCAATTTTTGTTTGCCACAAAGGATACGGTAGCGGGTGAAGACAATGTTCTATATGCATATGATCATGAAAGCAAGCAAGAGAGGAAGCTTTGCAGTCTTGGAGAGATCAATTTCGGTCGAGCTGTCGATTACAAGGAGAGCCTAGATCCAGTATGATCCACAATTTATAGCTTCAAGTGACATATATGTATGCATTTTCACTTTCTTTTTGAGACGTTTCGGTTCAGTTTTATTGTGATTTCGAATATTTGACTTCCTATTTCAAGTGATATCAGTTTCTTGTTGAAATTTAAAGTAGCTAGATCTATAAGTTGGTAAAAAGATGAAAGTGACAAAGTCCCAACAGTGTGTGAAGGCATTGACCGTTTATTGTTGGGCAGTTGTCCTCGGACCATCTTGAAGAAATGTCTCCCGCCAGCTTTTACATCATTGATCGTCACCAAAACTTGCTTCAAGATGCAGAAAACACAAACATGCACCATTTCCATATACATACTTCTAAATGAAAATATCAAATAAGATGAACTATCACATGAATTGTGTACCTAACAACCAGTAGGTGAGACATCCAAGCGTTCAATATCACTGTCACTCTATAACTCTCTGATTGCCCTCCTCTCTTTCTTTTTAAGTTCTTTTGTGATCCAGTGACTTGATCAGAAACTCAATTTGGCCATGGAGATGGTAACAAAATGTTCTTGGCTGAAGTTCACATTCTTGGTCATGTTCTTATGTGTACTAGCATCTCCTGCAGGTATGTATCTTTGATAACAAACACGAATGTTACATTTTCGATCTTTTTATCGCTAATGTGCTTCTTTGCTTTTGATTTTTGTGATTCGAGCGGCATATGATCCGTTGGATCATGTCTTGGACACCAGATGGTTAAGTTGTAAGTTATCATGTTTTCAATGATTTTATGTCTGTTGTTTCATTTTCACATAAAAATTCATCTTTGCAATAACCAAAGAAATCATACTAGGCTGCAGTGACCATGAACAACTTCCAAATGTACCGGCAAATCGCGAACCCCGGATGGACTCTAGGGTGGACATGGGCAAAGAAGGAAGTGATCTGGACCATGGTGGGAGCTCAGACCACAGAGCAAGGAGACTGTTCAAAATTCAAAGGAAACACACCACATTGTTGTAAGAAAACTCCGACAGTTGTGGACTTGCTACCCGGAGTTCCTTGCAATCAACAGTTCAGCAACTGCTGCAAAGGAGGTGTCATGGCATCTTGGGGACAGGACCCTTCAGCTTCAGTCTCTGCCTTCCAGGTGAGTGTCGGACAAGGCGGAACGTCTAATAAAACTGTCAAGCTGCCCAAGAACTTCACATTGCTCAGTCCAGGACCAGGCTACACTTGTGGCCCTGCAAAGGTTGTGCCATCAACCGTCTTCCTCATGGCTGATCGTAGGCGAAAGACACAAGCACTTAGTAAGATTTTATTGCCCTCTCTTGCTTCTGAGATCTATGACAGTATATCATGCAACAATGTCATTCAAACTATTTATCTTTGTGTTACAGTGACATGGAATGTGACATGTACCTATTCACAATTTCTTGCCTCCAAGAATCCAAGCTGTTGTGTTTCATTTTCGTCTTTCTACAACGAAACTGTTGTTTCCTGTCCATCTTGTTCTTGCGGTTGTCACCATAAGAAAGACTGCATCAAGTAAGCTTCTACAAACTAGTCCAGAATTAGAAATAGGCTAGGCATAAAAATTTATGAACTTGTAGTTAATGCAACTCTCGCTGCAGGGCTGACTCAAAACAACTACAGAAGGCAGGAATCAACACACCAAGGAAGGATAATACACCATTGTTACAGTGCACACATCATATGTGCCCCATCCGAGTGCACTGGCATGTCAAGTAAAACTATAAGGATTACTGGCGTGTCAAGATGTCCATCACCAATTTCAACTACCGGCTCAACTACACCGAGTGGACACTCGTTGCGCAGCATCCTAATCTAAACAACATTACTCAAGTTTTTAGCTTTGATTACAAGCCTCTTGTCGCTTACCAGTCCATCAGTAAGTTCCTATTCTGCAGTTGCACAGAGCTAAGTTTTGAAGCTTTAAGAAGTAAATTTTGAAATTAACATGTGATTGATGTGAGCATTGTTGATTGTTATATACAGATGATACTGGTATGTTCTATGGCATGAAGTTCTACAATGACTTACTGATGGAAGCCGGGCCATTAGGAAATGTGCAGTCTGAGGTGCTTATGCAGAAGGACAAGAACACCTTCACATTCAAGCAAGGATGGGCGTTTCCGAGGAAGGTTTACTTCAATGGTGATGAATGTATGATGCCACCGCCCGACACCTACCCATCTCTTCCAAACTCTGGTCGTATGAACTCTATCTCTGTCTTGAAAATGGCAGCCTCTGTGCTTCTGGTATTGTTTTGCATATATTGACTACATTTCTAATGAAGAGGGCAGGAATTATACTCTATAGTCTAATATCCAGAGCAGGCAAATATACTGCTGATAAGAGGTTAGTGTGATATATCAGATATAGATAGTGAGATTGTGTGAAATGGAACCTGCATTTGAATCTTGCAGAAATGTCTAAAGTTTTGTCACAGCAAACATTTTCCCTGTTTCAGTTATTTTATTCCCATTTTGTCCTGTAGATTGTATAGTACAGATAGAACTATAATTTTCAATTCGAGATTTCGTGGGGGGAAACCAAAATATAAATTTAATCATTGTTATACAACACAGAATTACTGAACAAAAATCATACATGAACTTCAATTTCTTCATGAAATATCTTGTAATGCTAAGAACATATTCACCGTGGATATTCTACATAATCATACAACAGCTGGATTCGAACTAAAAAGACAGCAGCAAGAAAACAATGTTTATACGTGTGACAAATATTAAGCAGAACCTTGTAGAAACAGTCAAACTGGAGTGCACTCGAACCACTTGTGGTCACAGCACCAACACATTTGACCCCATCAAACCGGATTTCCTTGAGCTTTGATGCAAACTGAACTCGATGGAAACACTACAACTTCTGACCAAACAGAGCTTACATTGTCTAGCCAATACTCACTACGCATAAGCCAATAAGAATACCAGAGATGCCAAGATGGTAATCACCGGACTGAGTAGAGATATCGTCGTTTTAGGACTGGCATTTGGCAACCACGGATAAGCATCTGGAGGTGGCATGACACAATTATCACCATTGAAGTATACTCTTCGAGGGAAAGCCCATCCCTTTTCAAAAGTAAATGTTGACGTATCTTTCCGAAATAGAAGCTCTGATTGAGCATTTCCAAGTGGACCAGCTTGCATGAGTAAATCATTATAAAACTTAACTCCCCACAGCATTGCAGTATCATCTGCACAATCACCAATATGTGTGTCTATAAGTCAAAACTACTGCAGCAGATATCTATATGGAAATTGAGAATTAGCTAATCCACACTGCAAACCCTTGAAAATTAGACTGGGGTTATGGGAAACAAATACTTACTCAGGCCAGCATAAGGAGTCAATGACTTGTAATTAAAGCTGAAAATCTTGGTCAGATTATCAAAGTTGGGATGTTGAACAACAAGATTCCAGAGAGTGTAATTCATTCTGTAATTGAAATTTGTAACTGTGACTTTGACCCTCCAGTACTCCTTGTAATTGAGCTTCACATGCCAATGGATTCTCACAGGACACATATGGCTGGTACACTGGACCAGTGGAGAAAGAGCATTCTTTCCATTACCTGCTACAGCTGAAGCTAAATATGGAGAGTCTGGCCTGCAAACAAGTACGAAAAAGAAAAAGATGTATGAATAAGCATTCTGACAATCCAACTGAAAGACGTGTATAGCTTACTTACAGATACAAAAAAAAATAAAAGATTGTATGGAGTAGAAACTTACTCTACGCAACTCCCAGGATCTGTACTGTTGTTCTCACAGCCACAAGCACAAGTTGGACAGTTTACTATGGTGTCATTATAAAAGGAGGATAGAGAAACACAACAAGTAGGTGTCTTTTGAGCAAGGAATTGCGAGTACGTGCAAGTAACGTTCCAAGTCACTGCCAAAAGAGGACGTAAAAGGTTAAGTAAAGCATGATAATAAGTTCACAATCAAATGGGACCTCAAAAAGTGCAACCTGAAACTAGAGTCTCTTACCTAAGCTGAAACTATCTGCACTGGAATGCCAACTAATACCCATATTTATATCATAAACTGATGATGATTTTTAAAAATAAATCCCAAGGGGTATATCTTACTCTAAATTTGTTCCAAGTTAACTCGCAGAAAGGCGCTACTTCTCTTTAGCCTTAATAATGATGCAAAGGAGTTAGTGTAGGTTTGAACTTACTCATGGCTTGGGTCCATCTTCTTTTATCCGCTGTCAAGTATCTGGTTGGTTTAACAATCTTTGCCTGCCCACAAGAATAGCCAGGTCCCGGTGCTTTCAATGTGAAGTTCTTAGGAAGCCTAACAGTCTTGTTAGTTGTTCCTGCAGCACCCACACTGACTTGGAATGAACTCACAGCATTTGGTGGGTCTTGGATCCACGATTGCATAACTCCTCCTTTACAGCAATTTGCAATCTGCTGGTTGTATGGAGTGCCTGGTAACAAGTCCACAACTGTGGGAGTCTTCATACAGCAATGTGGTACATTGCCCTTGTATCTTGAACAGTCCCCTTGTTCGGTGGTTTGTGCTCCCACCATGCTCCAGATTACTTCCTTCTTTGCCCATGTCCATCCTACTGTCCACCCCGGCGCTTGTATATGACGATACTGCTGGAAGTTGAACATTGTAACAACAGCCTGCCAATCCAAAGAACATGTTTCGTATCAAAAAATTCAAGGAATTGGCAAATACAACATCATTATAATCTAAGGGAAACCCAAAATGAAGAAAACTCAATTCAGCAACATCTTTTGCGCAAATGATTTAACTATAGACTTATTGCATCTGATGACAGGTCTAAAAATTAGGTGTAGCTTAAGAAGAACTAAGATGTACAACCTAATCTGAATCAAAATCAAAATCAATCATGAATCAACTTCCAAAGTATCTAATAAAGGCACCAATACAAAATGTCTGAGCTCATTTATACTTACAACGTATCCATCAGGAGTCCAGCTGATTACATCCCATTTAATAGTAATGTTTCCCATTGGATCAAGCGCATCATAAGCTTCTGCAGAAACATCATCCATCAAAACAAAACCTCAATATGAATTAACATGTCCAAATTGAGTTACAAACAAGACAATTGCTGATTTAAATACATCTTTTCGCTTCATTATGATAAGTACCAACAAATATGGAAGAGCTTCTATAATAGGAAATCTACTAAACCTTTCCAAATTTAGAAATTAATGGCACAAGACACAAACTTCAACACAGATTCCTCTGAAAGATCAAATCTTTCCAAGCATTTAAAGCATATCACATGAAAATAAGTAAAACCCATCACAGAAACAATAGATTACTTCCATAAAAATCAGATTTTTGAGCGACGAAGTGAAAAACAGACTTACCGGTGGAAGTGAAGGTGAAGCAGGAAACCAATAAGAAGAGCAAAACGGTGAAGCTGCTGAGTTTAGCAATGGATCCAGTGGCTGAGGCGCACTGGGACTCCATTTTTTCTCGATGCAGATTTAGTCCAAAGCCGTGGTGCTTGTGCTTTGTGTTTTAGTTCAACGAAAAAGATCTCTGTGCAAGAAAAGGGAAGAGAGAGAGAGAGAGAGAGAGAGAGAGAGAGAGAGAGAGAGAGATGAGCGATGTGAGCAATGGCCAACTGTGGCGTTGCTGGTTTCTTTTTCACATGGGGCAAGTGAGTTTTAAAGGTCACTCTCCCTGTTTAGCAAAACAGTGAAAGATCCAGAAGTCGTATTACTGGAATTTTAGTTATAAGCTGTTAGTGTCACCACATGCTAGTTAATGACGAGGATACCCCTATAGATTTGAGGTCCTTCCGATATATTGCATTTCTTTATTTGGATAAAAAGACCCTAAATAGATTGCCGAACTATCAATTTATCAGAGTTTAGACTTTAGAGTAGTGATTTAGATTGCCGAACTATCAATAGATTGCCGAACTATCCACTAGGGGTCGGCAAAAAGTCCGGCCCGGCCCATGTATAGCCGGGCCGGGCCGGGCCGGGCTTTATCTTTTATATAAGGATCCGGGTCCGGCCCATTCAAGCGGGCTTTGCGGGCTTTTGCGGGCTTTTACGGGCCGGGCCTTTGCGGGCTTTTACGGGCCGGGCCTATCGGGCTTTAATTATTAAAAAATTAAGACATTTCAAAATAAACGTAACCTTCATCCATGCACCGGGGTTTAAACGTACTCCGACGAGTCTAAATTTTACGTACGATGTTTATCACTATAAGATGAAGTTTTCTACATGTCCTCGTTTATTATTAAAACATATTTAATTCTTATATTGCTTGAATTCTCCATATGTATATTAATGTTCTTACGTTTGTTCATTTGTTATATGGAATGAAATACTTTTGTGAAACTTAATCGGACATGTTTAATTATTGTATAAAATTGACCGTTAGATTGATTGGTTAGAATATTATAACCATGCCTTTAAAATTTTATAAATTTTGGACTTGATTTAGACATCGATCCATGTATTTCGCCAAATGTGACCATAATACTCTTACAACTAAAACGGAAATTACCCCTCCCGAAAATAATTTTTTAACATCAAATTTTGGACACATATTCTTATGGAATACATATCTATCTCATAGTGTCAAAAAAATTGACATAAAAAATTGATTTATCTACTCCCCCCATAGGAAAATAAGGAAAATAAGATGAGTGTATTTTAGTGTTTTCACAAATTTTGTTTAACTGTATTGACCGGGATCCAAACGTACTTCGATTAGGCTAATTTTTACGTACGGTGTCTTTTATTACAAGGTGAACTATTATATATGGCCTTCTTTATTGTTAAAACATTTTAATTCTTATATTGCTTGAATTCTCTATATGCACACTAATATTCTTACCTTTATTCCTTGGTTATATGGGTTGAAAGACCTTTGTGAAACGTAATCAATCATGTATCACCATTTTACAAAACTTACTGTCAGATTGGTTGTTCATAATATTCTAAGCATGCCGTTAAAATTTTATAAATTTTGGACTTGATTTAGACCTACATCTATGGGTTTCGCTAAATGTGACCGTAGTACCCTTACAACTAAAACGTAAATTACCCATCCCTAAAGGAATTTTTTAAGATCAAAATTTTAACACACATTCTTGTAAATTACATATCTATCTCATAGTGTCAAAAAAATTAACATAAAAATTTGATTTATCTAGTTTTTCCATGGAAAAATAAGCAATATATAAGAGAATGGTATTGATGTCATTTCACACACTCTCAATTAAACTCTCACCATTGAAAAATTACAAGATCTAATCTGAACCATCTATTATATTTACTGTTTTACTGTGTAAGGTAAATCGATAAAAAAAATTACAATGAAACCCTAAACCCTAACTTACTCTAAACCTCAAAATTCCTAAAACCTAAACCCTAACTTACTCTAAACCTCAAAATTCCTAAACCTTAACTTACCCTAAATCTCAATCCCCTAAACCCTAACTTACCCTAAACCTAAACTCTAACTTATCCTAAACTCTAAACAATGATTTAATAGTAAAATAGATACACAAATATAACTATATATGGAATTCCAATATTTGATCAATATATGTATATGTAATATATTAATATAGACATACACGAATATAAAATATATATCTATAGTACTAGTCACTATATTATATATATATAAGTGTAGGTATAATGATATATGTACTACTATCTTATATATAAAAAAAATTGCGGGTTTTGATACCAATAAATGCTTTTTGTATTGCTCAAATGATATCAGATGCATTGTCAAGAGAAAAGAAACACGAAGAAATGGAGAATTATGAGTTGGATTTCAGTTTATGTTGGCGGCGCTACTGCTCAGCCGGAAGCAGATTCTCCGGCGTAAAAAAGGTTGATTTTTCTCACTTTTTACTGCTAGAAATTTTTCAGTTGATGGTAATTTGTTCACACGTGTGCTAATCATGTGAGGAATTTTCTGCTGTGAACTTCCACAGCCGGTGGAGAGATTTCTCTCCGATGTATCGAAGCTATATGGTGCTCGGAAATGTTGTTTGGTCATGTATGCAACCAAGGAATTAGAGTATTTCAATATAGTTTCCTCCTAAACAAGAGAATTATGAGGGGTAAGTTAGGAAGAGAACAGAAGATACGGTGTGTATGTCATGGAGAGACAAATCATGTCATATAGAACGACTGCTAAAAAAAGAGCAAAAGTCGATGGGCCACACAAGGCATCCCTAAGTGTCGGTGGAGGCCAAATTCAATGTCGCTTGTTCAAAGGGGAAGAGATGTTTCTTGTCCAAATCTTGCTCCGATCTACCAACTTATGAGGAAAATTTGCTATTATATTCTCGTGGACAATCATGCTCACTATTAATATACCCAAAAAATAGCACAAATACAATATATAAGTGCCTGGAAACTAGTTGGTGTGATCTACATATCAATGTGATGCAAGTGTCGTTTTCTTTTTTAATCAAATAAGCTAAGGCTGGTAACCAACGCCTAGTTGAGCTCATTTACAATGAAGAATTTGTCATGTAAATAAACAAAGACTTGGTAACGATAACGAATGTTTGCATAGACAAAGTTTTTATTGCAACGGTTAAATTGTAATGTTGCATCTACATTAGAGGAGGTCAATGGTTCCTCAATGACTCCAACGAGACACAATTTAAGGAATGAAAATGGATGTGCACGTTTAATGGTTGCGCTTGAAAATAATTAAGACTATTCCACGATTATTTGTATGTCTTTGAATCACAACCGCGTTTGATGTACTTATCTTATTCTATTCCTTAAATTCATCCTTAGGAGATCAAACTTAGGCTTAGTTTGAGACTAAGGTAAAAATATTGAACTTTTGAAAAACATAGTTTAATTAGAAAAACAACCATTCACTTGCTTATTTTTAACTGTGGTTTTTTCACTTAACAAATAAAAAGAAGTAGTTTTTCTTATTTTACCAAACACTCATTATATTAAAATAGTTGACAATAAGCTGATTTAATCCAAAAAATTCAACCCCAAACGAAACCTGAGTGTTAATTGATCTCTAAACTGAAGAGGAATTAGACCAATCTTCTAATAGTAATGGAGTGTACATAGGAGTGGGACATTGTAATTGAAAAAAAAAAATCCGAGCAGAAGCCGAGCTACAACCGAGAAAAATCGAACTCGATACAAACCAAACCGAAAAAAATCGAAATTGAAAAAACCCGAAATATTTGGTTTGATTTTGGTTATTGATTTATAAAAATCGAACCGAATTGAAAAATTGAAAAACGCAAAAAATGTCATAATTTTGGGTATTTTGTAATATATTATATAAATATATGCAAAATAAAAACTTTAAACTCGTAAAATCATAATTTATTCATGCACAATTCTTGTCAAATTCTACCATAGAGACGAATCAAAATGTTAAGTGACTAAAAACTAGTGTTTTGTAGGAAATTTTTTATTTAGTTTTTTTAAAAATCAGTTTTTATACATTATGTAAAAATAAAAAGAAACCGAAAAAATCCGAAGAAAAAAATCTGAACCAAACCGAACCAAATAGTCACGATTTTTCTTTTAAAAAATGAAAAACCAAACCGAACCAAACCAACAAAACAAATTCAATTTGATTTCAATTTTTACTAAAAACCGAACAAAACCACCCGAATTCCACCCCCTTAAATGTAGATAGTGATTGCCAATTTAGTGAAATGTGAAGAAATAAAAATGCAAGTTGTACTGTACACTGTCGTTTAAAACTGTCAACTAATCACAAGTCACCATGATTAAACGACACGTCGTATAGGGATGAACTAGAAGCATAAAGATCTCTGGTGCAGAAGAGAAGGGGTTTTAGAGTGAAATGGAGAGCAGCTTGGAGCAGACTCTGCAAGATGCCAAGCTCTACAGAGAGCTCAACTCTCTCATTGTCGCCTATCTTCGCGATAATAATCTCCACCAGGTAAACCAACCAAACCCATTCGTCTTCTCCATTACATAATCTCAATGATTCAGCTTTGGATTGGTAACCCAGTAATCAAAGGTCTCAACTTTGACCCACCTGAGGCCGAAGTTTCAATCTTTCTTTCTGGGTTGGGTTTATTTGGTAGATAATAGTATAGAATTTCGAAGCTTTATTAATTAGTATGGATTTTTTTTCTTTTCATCTGTGTAGGCGGCTAGTGCTGTTGCTTCAGCAACAATGACATCTTTGAATGTTGAAATGCAGCCAAATAAGCTTGTTCAGCTTGTTTCTAAGGTTTGCTTTGCAATTTAAAGCAATGTTGCATTTTGGTTGGTTATAGTCGAAAAGATGGGACTGGTACTAAGTTGATAACAGGGCCTTGCAGTGGAGAAAGATGAGGTGTTGAGAGGGGTTACTTCCCTTGGTAATGATTTGGGTGCACTGATGCCTTCTGGATATGGCTCTACACTGGCTCCTCGGGTTGCTGTTGATTTCAGGTACTTACGCTTTTCAGCCTAATGTGTTGTTTACTTGAAAGCAAATACTGATGTTTGCAAAAGTTTTTCTGGTAGAAGGTTATGAATTTTGATATTGATATCCGTTGTCAAAACAGTGCTGTCCAGGAAACAAAAGGCTCGTCAAAGAGTTTCCCAAAGCATGAGACGCTCCATCTTTCTGAGCACAAGGTAGACATGATAAACAAAGACTATAATGAGTTAATGCGCAACAGATGTTTGGCATGAATGTAGATTGGTGCTAATGGGGTTAAATTTTCTAGAACATCGCCAGATGTGCGAGGTTTAGTCCTGACGGGAAGTTTGTTGCTACCGGAAGTTCTGACATGTCAATAAAGCTATTTGAGGTTGCAAAAGTTAAGCAAATGATGCTTCCAGAGGCAAGAGATGGTCCTGTGCGACCTGTCATACGTACATTCTATGACCACTTACAAGTAAATCAGCTTTTGTTCAAATATTTGCAGTGAAAAGTGCTTGCTTGTGAATTTTTTGTTGTTGTTTCACCACACAATCATGGTTGTTCCCATTGTCTAATGTTATTTCGGTGCAATGGCAGCCCATAAATGATTTGGATTTCCATCCTCAAAGCTCTATTGTTATATCTGGGTCCAAAGATCAAACAATTAAGTGAGTATTTTTTCTACTCCAGTATTACTTGAGGTTGTTTATGCTATTATCTTTCTATTTCCTTACCATGATCTATTCGTTGATACAGTCTGTGGGTCATGCAATTAAACAGACCACGTGTCTATACCTCATGTTTTGTACCTTGTTTCCTGTTTTCTGCTTGTCTCCTCCAGTCTCTCCTCAAGAATTAGTAGCATATTAGCTGTAAACAAACAAATCTCATCATGAATGCTTAGACAAGTTTTTTTTGCTACTTTCAGGTTCTTTGATTATTCCAAAATGAATGCTAAGAGATCATTCAGAGTTATCCAGGTGTGCTTGCAGCCCAGAATAGATTGAAGCATGGTTATTTCATTTATCTCCATGATTCATAACATATAGGCATTTACTTTACATAAGTTTGTCCTTGTCATGAACAGGATACACATAATGTGCGGTCAGTATCTTTTCATCCTTCTGGGGAGTTTCTTTTAGCTGGTAATGTGCTTTCATTCTTCTTTTCCAATGAAGAAAAACAGGTAATTACTGCTCATACGGTGAATTACTTCTGACTTCTGATAAGGTTTATATTAAAAATTCTCACAGGGACCGATCATCCTATTGCACACCTGTATGATATCAATACATTCCAGTGTTACCTATCTGCAAATCCCCCGGAAATTGATGCTAAGGGAGCAATAAATCAGGCACGGATAAAACACTCTATTTTGAGGATTTAGTGATCTGTTGTCCATTACCCCACAGATAATACAACTCTGTAAGAACAATGAAAATTGATGAGTTTGTTCATCAGGTCAGGTATTCAGCTACCGGTGGCATGTATGTTACAGCTTCTAAAGATGGTGCTGTTCGTTTATGGGATGGTGTATCTGCCAGTTGTGTACGGTCAATAGTCGGTGCACATGGTACAGCAGAAGCAACCAGTGCAAGTTTTACAAAGGACCAAAGGTAGATCATAGAATATATCTAGTTCTGAAGAGATATTTTTCATGTGAATCATTGTCTCTGCACTAAGTTGTTTGATAAATTTTGAATGAAATGGCCAATGAATGCATATATTTTTTAAGCACTTCTAAATGGTAACATTAGAGCAAGAGAAATAATTGGATTGGAAAGAATAATAACCTTCATGTTTTTTTCCGTGATATGACTCAAATGTTGGCTATTCCAGGTTTGTTCTCTCTTCTGGGAAGGATTCTACTGTAAAACTATGGGAAGTTGGCACTGGAAAATTAGTTAAACAATATCTAGGAGCTACACATACACAATTACGGTGTCAAGTATGTCAGACGGACTCTATGGATGTGTTTTTGCTACAGTCATTTGGCAATCTGTTCATTTATCCATATTATTGTGATTCATATACTACTGTTCTGCAGGCTGTTTTCAATGATACTGAAGAATTTATACTGTGTATGGATGAACCAAGCAATGAGGTTTGTTCTCTCTTTGTTTAGATGGACTAGTGATGCCCATATCTCAATTGCTGATCTGGGATGTCCTTGCAGATTGTTGTCTGGGATGCTCTGACAGCAGAAGTAGTAGCAAGATGGCCCTCCAATCATATTGGTGCTTTCCGTTGGCTCGAGTACTCCCCAACTGAAGCAGCGTTTGTTTCGTGTGGAACTGACAGATCAATCCGGTTCTGGAAGGGAAGCCAGTAACTGTTGGGAAAACGGTTCGTGGCACACACTGAATCCAAAGAAGTGTAGATTTAGTATTTGACCTTGGAATTACTTCGGTATGTAAAACTAGATGAATGGATAGAATGTAACCTGCAGTCTGCAGATGACCCTGAAAAGAATAGAATGTTACCTGAAATCGATCCCAACTATATTGATTCTGTTACTTTCTCATTCCTTGTTAAAGGTTCATTTACTGGATAGAAGATCTCAAAGCATCTGGTATTTAAATCACAGATGGTGTAAAACTGTAATAGTAATAAAGGAGGGAATTAACTGAGCGTTTATTGAACAACGCTCTTTCAATGTGCGGTGGAGAAGAAACAAGGGTTTTTTACTTTTTAAGGGTTTAAGGATCCGAAAGAAAAAGAAGACCGGAATGGCGGGAAACAGGCTCAGGGCCGTTATTGCTGACCCGGAAAGTTTAGATCATTCAGGCCCATTGGGCCAGCTTAAATCTTTCATTTCTGTCTCGTAACCATTTTGTATTGCTCATTTATACTTCACAAACTTGTTTCTTGTGTTTGTTAGATAGAAATCATATAATAGATACTTAAGTTTGATTTAGTCACGGGGAATAAATATCTCCGACCTAGTTAACTAGGCCTGATTTGATATTGTCCTGATTTTTTTCGATGTTGTCCTCATATATAGTTGTATGCTTAATCAAGGGTGTGGACTCCCAAATTTATTATCCGCACTCCTCTAGTATTTACTTTTACCAAAACACCATTTTTCTTTATTTGTCTCCACCCTCTCCCTCAAAGGCTATGTTGCATGGACACGTACACGCACTGGCGGACCAATGAAGGGCTTGGGGGGCTGGTGCCCCCACTGAAATTTTAACTACATGTATTTTTATGTAAATTTGAACAAATTTGAAAAATTAATTGGTATATACCCCCTCTAACCATAAATTTGTCTAATTCTTTTGTATTTATCCCCCCCCCCAAATTAATTTCTAGGTCCGCCATTGCGCACACGTATAAGGAGACATGAACACGTGAGAATACGGGACACGACAAAATCTTAAAAAATAGGACACGGACACGGCTGAGACACGAAAATTTAATTAAATTTAAATTTAAATATTTAATAAATATAAAAAAATTAATTGAGTAAAATAATCAAAATTATCCATAAATATAAAAATCATGTAACTTAAAAATCCATAACGAACTTAAAAATCCATGTCATAAAAAAATAATACTAAAAATTCAAACAAGACATAAAGATCATGTAACTTCATGGTGTGATGATAAGTAGCACATTCGTTGCTATCATTCTAAAGTTCCAAATAATATGCCATTTATTGTTGGTTCGTCTAGAAAAAAAATTTCAAATTCAAGAATATCTCTTAATCCTATAATGAATAGGATTCTCATTTATTTACGTTAAAATATATATTATTTAATACGCTAAAGTGTCACCTGAGCGTCTATATAGTGTCCTCGAGTGTCCAAAAAGCGTCCCCAAACGTCAAAGTGTCTCCAAGTGTTAGACACGTGACACGACCCTACAATAGAGTGTCGGTGCTACAGAACTCAAATGTGTTTTGATAAAAAAAAAACATAAAAGGAGTGCAAATTGTAAATTTAGAGTGCGAAAATCATATTCGTTGATCAGAGCTAGTCTTGCTAAGCACAGAAGTTGTATGATAATTTTGATAAGTTTGAGGCTTTCATTTCTCGGTTTAATTAGTGTTTAAATACATGAATACAAATAATACACTCAGCATGATTAGCTACATGCAGTTTCCTTGTTGGACTAAACTGAGACTACATTCTATCACTTCATTGTGATATACCTTGTGCTTGTGGCTGGCTGGTTGTCCTTGATTGGGAGCTTTTTGGTATACTGGAGCATGCTAATCACTCATCAAACTTTGGTATTCTCCAACACCTCATGATTACTAGTTAGTTCCTCTTATCCAATTAAAGTATACATATTATGTGGTAATATGTAAAGCTCATTGTCATGCGAATGTGCTTGACAAAATCAAAATATATATCGTATGTACATATATACTGCAAAGTGCAAACATAAAGTATGATTTTCTATTGGCAAAACTTAAATGATCAAGTGTACGTTATGTTGACCTACACTTACGAATAAGGTGAAATCGGGTGTTGCAAATATCAATCTAAAATGTTATGTGATTCGGTGTAGTGATTCATGCCATAACAATTTAAAATGATAGACAATGCATACTAATTCCAATTGATAGACCGTGAAGACTAATATGATCGAGGCGTCTAAAGAGTCTTTTGAAAATGCGCAAATAATTGAAAAATGAGTGATTTATGAAAATGGGATACTAAATCCAATTCCCAACTTTAACTTCTCTCTTCGCGTAATCATATGATATGATGCATATATCATTCATTATTGTGATTGTCATCATTAGAATTGCATCAGTGACATTATAAGATAAAGATGAGGACGAACATTGAATATGCATAATTAGGCATGTTCATTTGTGGATCCCATTGATCACACTAAGAAAGCATGCATAAATTAACAAACTTTATATGCAAATTGCGTTTGGCTCGCCTAGCTAAATTAACTAAACAAAATTTCCGGACCTTCATATGGAAGCAAAGACATGTCAAAGATCACTTTTGAAAGTAAATCGAATAGTAGGAAAAAAAAACACTTTCAAGATTATTTAGTTGATTTCAGTTTTCTTTTTCACAACTTAGTAATATACTAAAACTCCTTACTAAAATTGTGAGCTTGATCCCGTCTAGGCGTTAAGAGATAGTTAACCGGAAAACCGCTTATAAATGGGATTACAGATAAGCTTGGATGCCTTATTGATATCAAGTACGTACTAGCTAGGTCTCTCCGATCCCTACCTCTTGTCTACTCTAGCGATTATGAGCTAGTCATAACGATGATTATATATGTTCATTATCCCAAGTATGAAACCTTTAACGCCGTAAAACAAACTTTGGACTAAAAGAATCCATGTACCCTCCAAAAGGATCTTCCTTCCGATCCGGAGATCACAAGGACATACTTTGTATTAAGTTAATATAATCCATTTTCCGATTTGATTATGTACCACTAGACAATAGACACCACTTGACACCATCTTGCTTGTGCCTGTACGATTATATCATAGTTAAGGATTAAGCACTATAAACATGTAAGGATATCGGGTGGTCGTAGATGTGTATACGTGACACTTTTAATTCTCAAAGCTAGTCGCTATGTTAACGACTTGATTCTTTATTAGGTTAAAGCTAATGTTGGAGAAGCATCCAACAAGACCAAATTACTATCAACAGTTCACACACTAAATTAGAAAGCACACTAGCTAGCCGCACTATATTAAGCACAAAAATGTTCCAAGAGATCGATACCTGGAAAATGGAAATATAGTATTGCAATCTTTATTGTTTAATTAGCTAGCTAGGGCTTCTGGTTAGGGTGGTGGCATGGATAATGATTTGCCCAGATGCATGCTTCTGGCTTTCAAACACCTATTAATTTTACATGCACTTCGCTAGCTAGCTGGCAACTCAAAATCATATAATCATCGATCTCATGGCAAAACATAAGGATTAGTGTGGGTCGATCAACGTATCTTTCTATCCATCATATATGCTTAAATAGTAATTAAATTAGGTGGTGCCTATATACCTCTTACGATAGTTCGCTGAATTAGTGTGGGATTCAGGTTCGTGAGTATGTTTAGAATTTGTACGTTATTTTTGAGTCACAGACGTCCTTCGACAACATATCTAGGTATGTCGGGAAAGATCGAGTTTAGGGTTCACGGATCAAAGCGGGAGGAAAATATAACTACTGTACCTTAATAACTCAATCAAGACAAAGAGAACCTATATTCTCCCATGATAACAGACAAAACCACTAGATTTGGTTTGTTGTAGTGTTGCTTTTACTAATTACTATTTTATTTCAAATATATATATATATATATATATATATGAAGTCAAAAATTCAATTCACCAAAACTAATCAATCGCTTAATCTCCATTTGTACTCAATACTCTAATGTCTTTTTTTTTTAAATCTATAGTTGCGTTGTAAAATTAGCCACGAATAATTTTTTTGTTGCAAATTAGTCACAAATTGAATGCTAACTTTTGCCTATATTGCTGCGGCTAAAACCTCGATCTTTTCCGGTATCTCCATGCAAATGCCACTAAATGATCGATCAAGTACGTTTATATTTCCTGGTAGCTAGATATGCTTGATCGACCAATCATGTATATTAACATAGAATATGTTTGTTAATTTGGTGACCAAAAAGTGTAAATTCTCCCCTAATATGATCACAATGAACCGTACATGTGGCCTCTAGAGAATAGGGTCTGGACTTTTGGCCCCCAAACCCTAAAGAACATGCTATATTATACATCTATAAGTTTTGGACTTTTGACCATAAGTGATTCATGATCACTCAAATTATGAGACCGAATTGACAAATATTTATTTTACTGTCGTACCAGGAATATATGGTCGTTTAATTCGTCGACTATCATATGTCATTCAGTCATTGTTATGTGGATGCTATATATTTAGCACATATCATATCTTTAATTAGATCAATGAAGATCGAAAGCTATAAGGAAAACGAATATAAAGTTCTAGCTAGGGATGGGTACGCGTACGGTTATGACTGAGAAATGAGAATCACCAAAGAAAGAAGAAGGCCAAAACCAACTAGCTAGCAAGCTACTTGGTGAATTGATTCACATAGACGTGGATCCGGATAAATTTATAATAAAAATAGATAGTGTTAGTTTTAAATGGATATTCAAATCTGTTTCTGCATCTTCTTTACACCTTGATGAGATCGATCGAAAAGGAGCAAAGCTTTACACAGGCACATCTTTCCTCAAATTATATTCTTGAGATCGATCGCGAGTTGAGAAGGATATATGAATCCTGATAAAAGAGGTGACCCAAATCATGATATATGCATTATTATCAATTAATGTTCTTATTCCCCAATCATAAAAAATTTATGGCATTGCATGTAATGATCAAATCAAAAGCAGGGGGAATTGTATCCATATCTAGCTAGCTAGTAATATTATGCTAAATAAGCATGCAGCTTGGCCTATATATAGTTATTTTCTCCTCAAAATTTCATTTTCATAAGTGTGTGCATCCCAGTAGCACACCTCATGCAAGAATAAAGTTCATAAATGGAATGTTTTACAGCTTATGGGTGTCCATATGACACAACTCGTAAAGCATACAAATATATATGTGATTCATGTGACCTGCATATCAAAAGTTGTTTTTGGACCACAATGCATAATGGGGCTCAGAAGTAATGTTTGTCATTGTAGAAATAATGCCATTATGTACGTAAAACCTCCAAAACCAAGTATCGTAAGTTTGATATATATAGAACTTAATTTCATTAAATTATCCACATTTATTGTTTCAAAATCTAACTAATTTAGAAACATCGTTGATGTGTATGATCTCGTGCAATTTCACGATTGAAGAAGCAAAGTTAACTCCAGCGCTTGTTTATCATTCTTGGTGAGAGAGTTACTTATCCGTTTAAAATACCGACGTGCCTTTTTAGGTTTTACCAATATCCTTTGACAGTATGTTGGATTCAGAGTCTTCATTGATCTAGTTTAACCATTTTTCTTGTTTCATGGTATATCGAAGGTCTTGGGGTTCGATTTGTCCTTACAGACTTCTCAAGAAGTTAATGTCTAGATTAATTAGTTCTTACCTTTGTTATAGTACGTAGCTCTTTGTGTACGTGGCTCATGTGTGTATTTGTCCATTTGAATGATATTTGAAATGGTTGATATAAAAAATTATAAAACGGTCAAGTTTTATATTAGTGTTTGGAAAACGTACTTGAATGAAGAAATCATAAGGGAAGTTGGCCGGCAAGAAATTCATGCAAAATATAGAACTATACTGGCAAGAATTTGAGTAATATCAAACATTAAACCCTAAATGTAAGCAAATTTTTCATTTTAATTTGGTTATGATACACTTGAAATTTTTTCAAGGAATTAATAGATTCTTTCTTGGCCAGCCAGCTAGTTGCTATAGCACATACCTTAATATGTATACTCGACATAATTAAACAAAACAAACTGGCATTGCGTTTGATAAATGATACATACTTCCATGTGTACAATTCAAGATCCACAAGCATGCATCAATCCCAAACAAATTAAAACACATCATCCATAATCAAATTACCTAATAACCAAATTAAAGGTTCAAACATTTCCTGCTGCTGCAGCACACCAGCAAACAAAGAAAACAAAGCAAAACAGACAAAGCATCATCAACAACTTCATGATCTTGCTTATTCAATCACATTACAACCCTAGGAACAGCCTTGCAGACCAGAGAGTGCTTCATTTCCAAAGAGAGTTTCAGGTTCTCAGACAAGTCCACACCACCACTACCATCAGCCGGGACCCACTCGAAGCTCCGCAGCAGCACTGCGAGCCAGAGCTCCACCGTGGCCAACCCCAAGGCTTTACCAGGGCACACTCTCCTCCCAGACCCAAAAGGAGCCAACCTCAGATCAGACCCCATGATGTTAACCCCTTCAGCTTCACCGTTCATCATAAACCTCTCCGGCTTAAACTCATCAGGCTGGGCCCACACTCCCTCGTCGTGTGTGATGGCGAACATGTTGACCATGGCGGTGGTGCCAGCTGGAACGAAGTGGTGGCCGATGTGGGTATCGTGGATGGCGAGCCTAGCCCAGGATAGGAGGGGACCCGGTGGGTGCATCCTTAGGGTTTCTTTGACTATGGCACGGACGCAAGGTAGGTTGTGGAGGTCGGACTCGGATACAGACCGAGCAGAGTTGCCGACGGCGTTGTCGATCTCCGATTGCGCCTTGGCTTGGATATCTGGATGGAGAACCATCCTTGCAAGAATCCACTCCAGTAGTATGGCTACTGTGTCGGTTCCCCTGAAGATCATTTCCTGAAATAATTGAAAGAATGGTACGTTCTCGTAACATTGCAGAAAAGAATTTGTGACACAAGGAAAAATTTGTAATACATCAATAATTAATGAGAAATATTTATAACAAATTAATCAATTAACATTAAGAGCATTGTAAATGATGAAACAGCAAATTAACCTAATTATTGAGAAAATTAAACTTACTAATTTTCGAATTTTCAAGAAATTTTATATTATGAAAAAACGGAGAATAATCCATGAGATCGAAGGGTTTCAAGAAATATACCCACAGAACTGCAATCATATCAGAGTCACTGAGTCCGTTCTCCTTCTCCAAATCAAGAAGCACATCAACAAAATCACCACTACTTTCGTCACTGTTCTCATGATCAAGATGAGCCCTCTTAGCCCTATGTTCCTCTATGATTTTCCCAACAAAGTCATTCACCTTCGCCACCAATTTCTTGCACCTCTTCCTCACACCTTGCAAGTCCAACAAGCACAATAGAGGAAAGTGGTCGCTCCAGTTGAAAATCCCAAGCAACTCATACCCTTCACTAACCAAACCCTCAAGCACATGATCTTCCCCTCCTTCTCCAAACTCATAGCTCCTCCCAAACACACTCATCATCACATTGTTCAAAGACCCTAAATGCAACACCTTCCTTACCTCAACCTCTCCATTCTTCTCCATCAAATCCCTCATTTCCTCCACCATTTTCCTCCCGATCGCCTCCCTAAAGCCGCCGAAACAAGCGATCCTCCTCGGGCTGAACAAGTGAGTGGACGATATTCTCCTCAAGCCTCTCCAGTACTCTCCAAATGGAGCAAACCCCATTGCTCTGTGGAACAAGAGCTCATAGGCCGACTCTTTGATGGGGCGGTCGGCAAAGGCAGAGCTGTTGAGAAGTTCCTTGGCCGTGTCAGGTTGGCTGGAGATGACAAAGCGAGTGAAACCAACCGAGAAAGCCATGAGAGATTTGGCTCTAGTAGTCTCAGCCAGCTTTGCCAGGACTCTGTGAGTGAGAGAGCCAGTGAAGGCCAAGACCAAGCCGAGAAGAGGAAGACCAGAAGGCCCCGGAATGATTGTTTGCGATTTAGGTTTAGAAGACAAAGCAGTCCAAGCCCAAGCAAGGCCACCGGGTGAGAGCCAGAAAGAGAAGACGAAAACGAAGGCCAAAATACAAAGAAACAACTCCATGGTCAAGATTGATGAAAAACCAGTTGGTGGAAAAAAGAGAGAGTGATGGTGGGACTCCATGGACATGTTTGAGCTGAGCTTTCTGTTGTGTTTGGTTACTAGTGGAAAAAAAGCTGAGGGATGAGGTACTTTGATGATGGGAGGAAGAAGAAGAATGTGATGGGTTTATATAGAATTCAAAGTGGGAATTCGGAGGAGTCAAGTGACTTTTCGAATAACTCATAACCGCTTATTTTCTTACTTTTGAAGAATCAACAGCCCCTTGTATTTTGGGATGTCGATCTCTCTTTTGAAATTATTATTCTGCCACTGAGCCAAGTTGGTATCTAGCTAATATGGTTTTTGCAAGCTCACTGTACTCATTATTTTGATGTCGAAATTCCAAATTAATGTGATGAGAATCTCTTCGGCCGTTATAAACTTACAATGACCTCTATTAGTTTCTGCAAATTTCGTTTTAAAAACGTAGTAATCTGTCTCGCAATAAATTGAAAAACAAGGACCTCTAATGAGATGAGAATATCTTCGGCTGTTATAATGACCTCTATGGTGTCGCAATACTATTATCTCAAAAAATAAGAGTATCCGCACCCAAGGATGAAGCAAGAAGCAAAGTAAAACTTTTTTTGCTCAAGCAAATCAAATTTTGCACACACTCATTCACTTTTTTGCTTCAAGCAAATACATTTTGTCATGTTGTGAAATGTTTAAAAATTATTACTGGATAGATTTACTACTAATAATAATGTGACATGTGTCTTTATCGGTAGTAATTATACAAGATTTCAGATAAGATTTTTGACTAATTAAAAATTAACACGCGTCATTGTCGGTAAAATAATTGGACTAGATTTTCGGTGAGATTTTCGACCAATGCCGATCCGACATGTGTCACGATGTTTGGTCACTTGCAATGGTATGCAAAACCTCAACTCGTTGCTTAATTAGAGTTTTACCTTGTTTCTTTTGTCGCCTCACTTCCAATTGGTCTAGGCGGACTCGAGGGAGCGGCCACGTGACTTTGAGGTGTCTCATTCACTTCTTCGTCATCCAAATTGATGGTTGGAGATGATTCGGCAACAGAAGAAGTATGTTGGTAACTAGTTGCATATGGAGATGAAGTAGTTGGTAGAACCTCAAGGAAAAATGGATGATCTTTAACCACTTCCCAACATTCAAAGTGTGTAAACACTTTCTTTTTTTCCTTATAGTAACATGATTGAGCTGGCTTGAGCTATGAAAAAAATTTATATTAGCTATTTCACTATGCTATATATTTAAACAAATGAGATATATAAATTACATAATTTAATTCATATAATAAAATAAAATAAAATATATATAATTTATGCTATAACAATATAAACTTACTTCATCCATTAGCGAAGTGCTGCTAGCTATACGTTGTCGTACCACGTACAAACATTCGCCCCATTTTTGCAAGAATAGCTTGAACTTTTTGTAGTGAGACGAGAGAGCGATTCGGGTCCTCGGAACATTCGGAGAATTTTTACCTTGTGTTGGCTTCCAATTTGCCACATAATCGGCATGAATTATCGCCCACAATTTGTCCCTCTTTTGTTTGTTGCCATCGTATTCATCAACGTTATGACGTATAAAACAGATGTACATTTGTAAATCATCGGAAGGAAGCCAATGGGAGCCCATTTTTTTGAAAAAAATCGCTAAAGTAAATGAGAGGAGAGATGGAAGGGGATGTGAAATTTGTTGTGCACACATTGGTGTGAGATGTGAATGAAATGAAGTAGTATTTATAGGAAAAAAATATGGAGTTTTCAGCAATTTTTTGGGATTTTTTTGTTGTTGCAATTTTTGGAATTTGTTTGGCAAATAATTTCATTATGCCCGTTATTTGGCAAAAAAGATCGTTTTAATTGAATTCTGGTCTTCGGATGGGTTTCTGACATTCAAAATGAAGGGCCTAGATTAAAGGCATGTTACTGATAGTAATTCTGGAACAGGTTCCACGTGGTATGCTCCGATTGGAACGTAAATTGGTTATTTAAAAAAAAATACTTTTACTTTGCACGCGCTTTAATTAAAAAAAAGGGACGGCCTGACATCACCCATGTGAGGTGGGCTCCACCAGGCAATGAAGCAAACGGCCGAGTAAATTAAGCTCGAGCATTTGATAGAGCAAATCGATCTCGTCCCTCCCTGCTGTAAGCTCCTTCTCCATTTGCTTGCCCAAAACCCAGCCGTCCCCCACCTCGTGCTCGAGCAAATCGCTGCCGGTGCGAATGCTCTAAGGATTAAAGAAGGCACTAAGGAGAAAAAGAGTGAAGAAATCAATGCTATAAATTACATTAAAGAAAACAAAATACATTAAAGAAAAATCATAAATCAATTATTTCAATTAATGTGTTGATTTTCACAATTTTTATGCAAAACACACTAAATAAGGGCAAATCGGAGAAGGAGGAATACACAAAAAAAATCTAACGAGATAAAAAAAAGGAAATAAATTTAATGTTACAGAACCGTAAATGAAAAAAATAATATGCCATGACTGCATCTAATATAAGCTACGATTATCTTGCAACTCTTGATCATCAATACGTGGGAGGGATAAATAACTTGGTTGTTTAAAGGAATTATTTTTCTAGCATCCCGATTTGTGTTTTGTCCTAATTAGAGTAGATATAGAGATTTTCTAAATCTCTAATTTACCGGAAGATTTATTGTATCAGATTGTAATGTTTATTTAAAGGTCATCTATCAATGAATAAAATACAGTTTTCAGTTTATTGCGCATTTTCTATACTTTTCTCCTTCAACACGTTATCAGCAGCTCGTGAGTTGATAGCTGTCTCAAACTCAAAAAAAAAATAAAATCCTAACCCCTAAACACTACAAGATCCATCGCCGGCCTCCTCCCTTGCATGTAATCATCACCACCGCCAAAGCCCGCACCGTCACCATAATTTTTCGTCACTGGATTTTTTGCTTCTAACTTCAAACTTCGATCCTAGTGAAGTTTTCACTCCAAGCATAATACCCTAGAGGTAAATTTTAAAGTTAATTCAATTTAGAATTAAGTTGAAAAACTTAATTACCGCAACACTCTAGATCTAGGTCTAGATTTAGGTTTAAATACCATGAATTTTATATATGTCTCTAGTTCCTATGGATTATTGCAGGTATGAGTGAGTGAAGGATTAAATCCTCCTTCTCAAAGTTTAAACAATAGTGACGGTCCTAGGGGAGACATGGTATACAGAAAAAAAAAGGGAAGTAGATAATTTTATGACTCTGAGTCAGTCACGGTTTTATGGGGTGTGATATGAAATCACCGTTTATTGCATTGATATTTGTGACTATTCATCAAATGGATCATGTTTTCTTATTTCCTAAACTTGATGATAAAGTTGTGTTTGGAAGCCCAAATCACGTCAAGAAGCCCAATAATAAATTTGTGCTTTAAAATCCAAATTTAATACTGATGTGGCTTATGAAAAAGAAGTCAAGAGCTAAACAGATTAAAGAAGTTTGACTTGACAAAGGAAAGAGCCTAAAACCTAAGTGAGCAAGGAGATACCTAATCAAGTCTTTATAAATAATATTTTTAGGGTTTTTGGAAAGGAATAAACTTTGGGGAGAAGAATAATTTAAGAGGAGAGCAAGGAGCCACAATGAGGAGTTTCAGACGACGATTTTGACGACGCCAGATTCTCTTTTTCTCTATCTATTATTGATTTATTTTCTGATGAACTTTTGTAGTTTAGTTTTCTTGTCTATAAGGGGCTAGTATTTAGTTAGGGGCTGATCAAATCCCTATACATGTTTGCGATTTTGAACCCCTTATAATTTTAATAACTATTTGGATGAGTTTTACTTCATTATTTTTCCATTGATGATTTCTATGTTTGTGTTTTTTTGGTCGCTACCTGAAGCATGATCTAGTTATCTAGTGTCTTGAGTGTGTGCATAACTAATATATTATCGCATGTTCAGTAGAGACAAAACAGGTTCATGTGTGAAGTAATTCCTTGGTGATGTAAGGGTGACCACCTAATACACCCGTGAAGCTTTGTTGTTCCTCAAACATTCTTAGATAGTAATGACTCTAGTTCTTTAGGCTGACACCGCCATATGTATAAGTCGGTTAATTAAGGATCAAGTTAGAGCGGATGACAATTCCCTCTTTCATGCCAAGTTAGAGAGTGTAATACGTAGGATGACTTAACCACAACTCATACGTGGGGAACATTTATCCCTGGTTATTTATATTAGATTTGGGTAATCATAGAGTGTCTAGGGTGGAGAGAAGTTCCTAGTTTTTCTTCCATTGTTGATTCACTTTTACTTTTCAGCATTTATTTTTCAGCATTTAGCTGTAGTCGGAGATTGATTTCACCAACCAAATCATCTCTAAACCCTCTATTATTTTGTGTGGTTGTCCACCACTGAGTCTAGTTGCATGTGTGAAAATTTAGTAGCATTTAGTATAAGTATAGTTTGTAATTGTATTAGTGTCTAGTGGTCGAATCTGTCAGCTTTTCTGACATTTGCGTGTAATTAGTGTTTAAGCATTTAGGTCTCATCAGTCCTTTGCGAGAATGACACTTAACTTCCATTATACAACATTGACATCTTTAGGTACAAAGTAGGGACTATCTTTGATAAGTGATTTTCTGCCTATAAAAATTTGATAGGCAGTTTTCTGCCTATCAGAAATTCTTCAAGGTCTATTCCTACAAAGTCTAGCTCAACACCTTGTTATAGGTGTGGTTCGAGCAAACATATGAACAAGCAATACCATGCGTCTAAAGATGTTCAGAATGCCTACAAGAGATGCAAACAATATTTGGCTCATGAGACCAACTACACTGCGGATGAAGAGATGGATGATGGTGGAGAAGCCAATCAAGTTGTAGAAGATATCCCGAATGTAAACTTAGCGACTATAGATTTCGCTTAGATTGATATCTCTACCATGTAATCAAGTTTAGCATTGTATTTTACTTTATTTTTAGTCATGATTATTTGAATAAGAACAATTTTTTTATGTAAGTTTTGATGTTGATAAAGCAATAAAAGTTCTTTCTTTTGGTATTTGAAAGTATTAAGAAGGTATATTCATACATATTGCTTACATGGTTCAAATTCTACAAAATCCTATGGCATTATAACACCAAAGAAAGGATGATTGATCATAGAGATTCTTCTGGAACAGTTTTGCATTTTCGACCCATTGAAGTTTCCCTCGACCCGTCGAATGCATGGTTCTGTCTCCACTCGTCACAAAATTCGACCCGTCGAAATTTTTATTCGACCCATCGAGAAAGATATCAGAAAATCGATATTGATTTTTGGTTTCATTCGACTCGTCGAATGTTTGCCTCTTTGACAATTGTTCCCAACTTTTGACCCATTGAAAACACCCTCGACCCTTTTAGGAAATAGTTATTGGAAAATCAAGTTTTATTTTGGATTTTTCCACCCGTCGAGTGGCTTTTCTCGATCCGTCGAAAATCTCACCCGGGAATAGTATTTTTTTGATGTATTTTATATCGGTTTTCTTATGTCATATCATCACTCTTTAAGGGTCACAACCCTTTGATAAATCTTTAAGTTTTTATTTGAAGTGGTCAACAAGTCTTGAAGACTAATTAATTCAAATTATTTTGTAGATGTTTGACAGCAAGATCGAGTGTCTAGCAGATAGTAGTACTACTCATACTATCCTACAGAATAGATAATTGTTTATTGATCTTGTGCCATATATATCATCAGTGACAACCATGATTGGTTTCGCGCCGGTTATAGAAGGGCATGGTTCAACATAATTCTTGCTATCACATGGAACTAAAATTCATATCACTGATGCATTGTACGTGCCTAAGGTCAATCGAACTTTACTAAGTTTCAAGGACATAAGAGCTAACAGTTTACACTTGGAAACTCATAGTAAGAATGAAAAAGAATTTTTATGCATAACTTTAGAGGAGTGTGGTAGAAAGCATACATTGGAGAAGTTATGGGCAATTCATAGTGGATTATATCTTAGTACAGTTTGGATTATTGAATCTAATGTTGTCACACTGGCTACTGTGTGTGACACGACCTTATACAAGCTTTGACATTTTCAACTGGGACACCCAGGTCGTGACATGATGATCGAAATATTGAAAAACTCTCATGGTCATCCATTTTTCAAAGGCAAGAAGCATATGAAAATTCCCAAGACCATCGGATTTGATGGAATGGATGAGATTAATAATCTTCATCCAGTTTCAACACCTAGTGTTATTCCACAAGATTCCTTTATGACAATCTCTGATGCTCATCGCTGTTTTTTCAACCCTTGGTCATTGGTGAACTTGCATGCTAGACCCTCATTTGCGGTTGATAATACTGAAAATATACCATTCTTATAAAGAATCCATGATGATATTTGTTGACCTATCAAACCAGAATGCGGACCATTTAAATATTTTATGGTTTTGATAGATGCATCAACGCGATGGTCACACGTTGCTTTGCTATCCAAGAAGTTTTGAATTTGCAAAACTTCTTACACAGATTATTAAGCTTCGGGCTCACCACCTGGATAATCTAATCAAGTCAATTTGATTGGATAATGCAGAAGAATTCACATAAAATACTTTTAATGACTACTATATGTCAATTGGGATAGACGTTGAACATCCTGTCCCTCATGTTCATTCTCAGAATGGTTTAACAGATGCACAAATCAAGCGGTTACAGCTTGTGGCTAGAGCAATGGTTATGCACACTAATTTTCTGGTATCTGCTTGGGGATATGCAGTATTACATGCAACAATACTTCTTTTCTTAAGACCTGTAGCACGCTAACCGTTCAGAGCACACCAGTTGGTAACTGGATATGAGCCTGACATTTCTTTCCTATGCATATTTGGTTGTATTGTGTATATGTCAATTGCGCCGCCACCACAACGCACTAAAATGTGTCCTCAACGTCGATTAAGCATATATGTTGGTTATAAATCTCCAACAATTGTCCGTTACATAGAATCTTCGACAGGAGATATTTTTACTGCAAGATTTGGAGATTGTCACTTTGATGAAATGTACTTCTCGAAGTTAGGTGGAGATATGAATGCCTTCATTCTGGTTGAACGTCAGGAATTGATGTGGAAAGCTTCTCCCACTATGTTTCAAGAAGATCCACGCACAACTCAAAGTGAGAGCTGAGTGTGACGTATACTTGATCTTTAGAAGGTAGCAGAATCGATGCCTGACTCCTTCACTAATATTGCTCAAGTGATGAGATCACACATTTTCTGCTGCAAATGTTCATGCAAGGTTGAAAGTCCCTAATGGGTAGTTTAAAGCGACTCCAAGGCAGAGTAACGTGCCTCTTGCCCATGTGGATGGAGTAGCATCGGCCTCGGCTCTTACCAGGAAGAGGAGGAGACCAAGAAAATTCACAGATGAGCTGTCGGGGAAAAACAGGTCATCCCGGCACAAAATAATCATTTCATCATTAACATTGTGAATCTCACACATGAAATTATTTCTGACTACAATTATGTCCTAGAATCACAAATGACATCTCTAGAGGACGCTTCAGATCTATCTGTGATGTCAGTAAACGAAGAAATCTCACTAAAGTACAATGATACGCACATTTTAATAGATAGAACATCCAAGGTAGTTGATGATGCTTTTGTTTATTCCAACGCTCAGGATATCGTTGACGAAAATGAAGTGGAACCTCGCTCGGTTGCTGAATGTAAGCGGAGAGTAGATTGGCCGAAATAAAAAGAAGCAATGTAGGCCGAATTAGACTCTCTAAAGAAAATGTAGGTATTTGGCCTGGTAGTGCTATGCCCACCAAATGTGATGCCGGTTGGACATAAATGAATTTTTGTTCGAAAGCGTAATGAGAAGAATGAAGTCATGCGGTATAAAACAAGACCTGTGGCGCAAGGATTCTCTCAACGCCATGTCATTGATTATGAGGAGACATATTCTCCGGTTATGGACATCATTACTTTCCGCTACCTTGTCAGTTTGGTAGTGTCTGAAAAACTGAGTATGTAGCTGACTATGGGAACCTTGATTCCGAGATATACATGAAAATGCTGGAAAGCGTGGTCATACCTATTCAAGTAACTCTACACTACAGAGTGCTCATGTGATTAGATTGAAGCATTCACTGTATGGATTGAAACAATCAGGTAGAATGTAGTACACACGCCTCAATGACTACTTGATTGAGAAGGGATACAAGAACAATGATTTATGCTCATGTGTGTTCATTAAGAGAACAAGTTCAGGATTTGCCATTATAGTGGTCTATGTTGATGATATGAATATCATTGGGTCTCTTAATAAAATCAATGAGACGGTTAGCTACTTGAAATCCGAGTTTAAGATGAAAGACCTTAGTAGGACTCGATTTTGTCTTGGTTTGAAACTAGAACATCGAGTTGGTGGAATACGTATTCACTAGTATGCTTATGTCCAAAAGTTGCTCGGGCGATTTAACATGGACAAAGCACATCCTCTTAGCACACCAATGGTTGCACGCAGTCTGAAACCTAATAAAGATCTGTACCGTCTGAAAGATGATGATGATGAACTATTGGGAGATGAGGTACTGTATCTTAGTGTCATTGGAGCTTTGTTATATTTAGCTCAATGCACAAGACCAGACATAGCATTCTCTATGAACTTGTTAGCTCGGTTTAGTTCTGCGCCTATACAACGTCATTGGAATGGTATAAACCACATCTTCAGGTACTTGAAAGGTTCTATTGACTTGGACTTATTCTTTCCCTACAAAGAATACAGATAGAAACATGAAATTCTCGAAAAATGGATGATCAAAGCGAGCATACTAATTCCAGGGGATTCAACCCATCAAATGACCATCTTGACCCGTCGAATGTTGCACCCTGGACGAACCACAGCCATACCTTCAACCCGTTGATGGAATTACACGACCCATCAAGTAATGGCCAGGCTACGAGCATTGTTCCTACATTTAGAGTAGTCCCCTATTCAGAGACACCTTGTGATGTCTTGGTTAGTTTTTTTGATGCTGGGTATCTCTCTGACTCACACAAAGGACGTTGCCAAATCGGTTATGTGTTTACCGTGGGGAACATAGCGATTTCTTGGAGATCAACGAAATATACCCTGGTTGCTACTTCCTTGAGTCACTCTGAGATCATTACTTTACATGAAGCGGTTAAGGGGTGTGTTTGGCTTAGGTTGATCATGCACCATGTTTGGACCATAAATAATATTTTATTTGGTTGATTCCTGCGGCCCACTTAATAAGTCTAGTTTGGAAAGAAAATCAAGAAAATTTTGCTTTATACTTTGCTGAGCAAGGAAGAATAAAATCTAGCGAATTTGGTATTCAGAATCCTTCAAGGATTCTGATTTCTTACTCTTTTCAGCAGAGATATGTTTGAGAAAACACTATAAATAGAGGCTTCATGACCAAATCAAAAGACACTTTTATAGTCGTAGATTTCTACAGTCACATAAACACAACTCTTCTTGCAAGAGAACTAGCGATGACGTATCCATAATTCTCACCCGAAGGAGCGTGATGGATTCGAATGTCCTCTATTGTCAGATGAAGGCAATCAAAGGAGGTTTCATCCGAAGGAGCGTGAATGTTGTTGGCGGTCAAAGAAGTCACAAACCAGTGTTCTCAACATTTTTCAAGAAGATTACTTTGCCTTGCATCGAAGGAGCTGTGAGTTATCGATTTTCGTGGTTCAGCAACGAGACACGGAAACCATAAGTTCTAAGTCACTTAGGAAAAAAAAACTCATCGAGCGAGGTTGGTGTACTCCTTGCTTCAATCGCTTCTTAGAAGTTCCATAACAGCGCAATGCATATCAATGTTCTGCATTAGGCAGTGGCACGCCAAGCACGCATAAAAGAGACAGTTTGTGGTTTACCTAGAACCAGCACACATCTACTCGCTTGGGAAAAATCGAGCCAAACACACCATATACGAGGAACTAGTGGATTACCTCCCACTACTACAACACCAACTTGTATCTTTGAGGACAATGCGGCTTGCATTGAAAAAATAAAGTTGAGATACATTAAGGGTGATCATACCAAACATATATCCTCAAAGTTTTTCTTCAATTAGCAACAACAACTGTTATTGAACATTCATGTGAATCAGGTTTGTTCGGCAAATAATCTTGCAGACTTATTTACCAAGTCTCTGCCTAAATCTATATTTTCTAAGCATGTGAGACGCATTGGTATGCGAAGAATATCTGGACTCTATTGAGTTACTGATCAGATGGAGTTTATTTCGTAGACATCAGATGGAGTCTACATCACATGTGGTCACTTTTGTAGTTGATGTGTTGTACTCTTTTTCCCTTCGACCAAGTTTTTGTTTTACCTAAAAGGTTTTTGTTTGCTTGGTTAGGTTTTTAGTGAGGCAACATGTTATGCATCATACATTAGAATCGTGACACGAGAGTGTTTAAGAAAATTATTTTCTTGGTATTCCGATGTGTGTCTTGTCCTAATTAGAGTAGATATATGGATTCTCTCAATCCCTAATTTATCGGAAGAATTATTATATCAGATTATAATGCCTATTTAAAAGTCATTTACCAATAAATAAAATACAATTTTCAGTCTATTAGATATCTTCTATATTTTTCTCCTTCAACATTACTTACATCTTCTTATTGTTAAAGTAGACTTATTATCAACTACCCAGAAATTTCCACAACAGATCGAGGAAGTGGAAATGAAGAGAATCGGTGAACGCATTACGCATGCACGGTTTTCTCAATCATTGATTCACTGTTAATATCTTACATTCTTACATACTTCTGATATAACTAAACAAGCGCATGCTGCGCAGCATATGCGCGCAGATATATACTCAAACTCTCAAGGGTTCATATGCATGCTGTAGCTAGCCAGCTAGGTTGATCGAACATTTGAATAATTAGCATATATTACTGGCATGGGTAATATGCTTGCTGCACTCAAGTAGGCGGCCAAATCAACCAAATTAAGCTGCGGCCTAGCTACATCAAATGTTTGAGAGAAAATATTGAATATTCTAATGACTAGATACTAAACTTCTAGGGGGACGTTAACATGTTTGGTGTGTTTGCTAAATCAGCAGCAGAAATGAATTCCCGGAGCCTAACAGATCGAATAGTTTATTAGTTCACACTGGATTTTCTGCTTCCTATCTTTGGTACGAAACCCTAATATATATACTACACAACATGTTGCAGAACTAGACAACATATAGACATAGTGTTGAAGCTTTGACTGAGTTGGGATAAAGGAATGGAGACTCAAACTGGTCGTAAAACCCTAATTTCGTTTCTCCATGGCTTACCCAATCAAGCATGCATTTGTTCCCCTTAGCTCTCTATCGATCACGTTGAGTTCGAGTATTAGAAATTTAAAACTAGGTAATAGTACGTATTTAACAGCTGTAATATTCCATTTCGTCCTAGGTAAACGTAGAATGGAAACTCGATCCATAGAGGCATAAACAACCTGCAGACAGTACGTCATGCATTATCATATATTCAATAACGGACTAAGGTCGAAAATTGGGTCAAATAACAGGATCTAATACCGGCCAGAAGGATCTTGGACATATGCTTGCTTTCTAAGTATATGTAGAGCAATTACCTTGAACATGTATTATGTAAGCTAGTATGGAGACAGTAAAAGGCTAGGGTACCCGGCCAACTGCATACATGTCAGCATGTGTAGTCACAATATATATAATTCATATGCGTTTCTCTAAGTTCTTGGTGAAGCTAGTTCGCACTTCCGGTCTTCGATCACCTGCAAGTTGGCATTGTTAGGTTAAGAAGGTCATCAGCTTTTATTCTTTGCTGGCGAATATAACCTAGCTATCTTCTTATTAGTTGGTCTCTTGGCCGGGCTAGCTCTTGGTCATGCCTTATTACCTATATATATATATATATATATATATATATATGGCCACCAAATAGTACGTGCGTAAAATAAATACAACGTGAGATTTATCTAATATTTCAACACCCTCGTCGGAAGTTTACGAATCGCGAGTACTATTGGCATGCATATGCATGCAGGATGCTTGGCTCACTACAAGAAAAATGCACCTAGACCATGGACTATTTCCGTCGTCTAGGTGCAGTTTTCCGTCGTCTAAGTATTTAGACGACGGAAGCTCCGTCGTCCAAGCTCCGTGCTCCAAGTGCTGTCGTCCAAGCACTTGGACGACGGAGATGGAGAATGTCCGCGGTCTAAGTGCTCTCTTGGACCGCGCAAAATTTTCCGGGATCTAAGTTTTCACTTAGACCGTAGAAAACGTCCATCTCCGCGGTCTAAGTTTGCACTTGGACGACGGAGATAGAGAATGTCCGCGGTCTAAGTGCTCTCTTGGACTGCGCAAAATTTTCCGCGGTCTAAGTTTTCACTTAGACCGCAGAAATCGTCCATCTCCATCGTCTAAGTGGTGATTTTGTAAAAAAAAATTAAATGAAAAATTCATGAAATGCTAATTAATAATTAGCACTTAATGAATTTTTTATTTAATTTTTTGTATATCAATATTCATAATATTGCAAAAATTATTGAATATTAATTATTAATAATATATAATACGTACAAAATTCATAATGAATAAATAATTTAAATTATTATGGATTTAAATACAATGAATTAATACAAAATTCATAATATAATATATAAAATAAATTAATCTAGCCTAAATAAACTAAATTAACCTAAAACTAAACTAATTATAGGCGCCGGTGGTGTTGGCCGGAATGTGGAGGCCGGTGGTGGAGGCGACAATGTAGGCGGTAGCTAGTGGTATGTGGTGGTGGTGGAGGCGACGTTGTAGGTGGTGGTGGCAGCGACGGTGGTGATGCCGGTGATGGCGGCGACGGTGGTGATGTCGGTGGTGGCGGCGACGGTGGTGGTGGTGATGATGATGGTGGATGGTGATGATATATGGTGGGTGGTTTGATTGGGGGGGGGAGAGATGGAGAGGGAGAGAGGGAGACGGAGAGGGAGGGGAAAAAATGAAGAGAGATTGAGAAAATGATGAATTCAAAGAGTTTTAAAGAACTTAGACGACGGAAATTCAGTATTTCCGTCGTCTAAGTGCTTTAAATTTTCAAACAATACCGCCAACTTTTCACTTAGATGACGGAAAATCAGTATTTCCGTCGTCTAAGTGATTTAAATTTTTGAAAAAATTTTAGCGGGAAAAGAATACCGCCAATTATTTTCACTTAGACGATGGAGATGACAATTTTCCGTCGTCTAAGTGGATTTAAATTTTTGCCAAATTTTTAGTGGGAAAAACACCGCCAGAAATTAAAAATTTAAAAATTCACTTAGACGACGGAGATGAGTATCTCCGTCGTCTAAGTGATTTTTAATTTTTTTTATTAAAATTTTTTTTTAATTTTTTTTTTTTACAAATAAAAATTAAAAAATCACTTAGACGACGGAAATACTCATCTCCGTCGTCTAAGTGAATTTTTTTAATTTTTAATTTTAAAAAATAATTTTTTAATTTTTTTTAAAAAAATTAAAAATTTAAAAATTCACTTATACGACGGAAATACTCATCTCCGTCGTCTAAGTGAATTTTTAATTTTTTTTTAAAAAAAATAAAAAATAAAAATCACTCAGACGACGGAAATACTCATCTCCGTCGTCTAAGTGAATTTTTAAATTTTAATTTTTTTTAAAAAAAATAAAAAAATAATTTTACGGAATTTTTACCTAGACCGCGGAGATGACAATAATTTGTAATCATCTCGTACTCATTTCCAGGTAAAAAAATGGTCATCTCCGTCGTCTAGGTGAAAATTTCGTAAAATTATTTTTTAAAAATAATTTGTAATGAATTTTTGGACCTGTAATTTGAATGGAATTGTCGTAAAATATCGATTAAAGAATCGTATATATAAAAAGTGGGATTTAAGACGATGAATTAATTTACGTATTCAAACTTGTTAAGTATTTACTAGTATGTATAACTTAAGTGTCGGTACGTATAGGCTCATTGCACATCGATATTAACGAAATTGAATTTGGAAAAAACGACCGTTGGATATACTCACCATAACACCATATATAAGTAGAATAATTTCCACTAAATACTGAGTTCGTTCAGGGTTTCATCGGCACAGTTAACCGCAAATCCAAAAATTTTACAAACCGGAAACCTGGATACACGAAAATCCGTAAGTCCTATTTTAAAACCGTCGACGCTCACACTCCAAGCATTGCTTACTCTATGGTCTCGACGAAAAGAATATGCATTGGGACATGGTCTAGATGGTCGTTGTCTTAGGTGAAATTACGAAATTTTCACTTAGACGACGGAAATGCACATTTCCGTCGTCTAAGTGAAAACATGGTTTAGGGGATAGGGCCTTAGGGTTTAGGGTTAAAGTACTTAGACGACGGAGATGTCTTTTTCCGTCGTCTAAGTGTCACCCACACCGCGAGACCCTAAACCCTAAACCCAAATTAATTGGGCGCCGGTTCTAAAAATTCAAAATTTTCACTTAGACGACGGAGATGTCTTTTTCCGTCGTCTTAGTGACACTTAGACCGCGGAAATTTTCTCCGCGGTCTAAGTTTCACTTAGACGACGGAAAAAGACATCTCCGTCGTCTAAGTGTTCACTTAGACCGCGGAGAAGTTTCCGCGGTCTAAGTGTTACTTAGACGACGGAACCTTTAAGGTTCCGTCATCTAAGTGCATTTTTCTTGTAGTGGCTGCTGTTAGGACTGTTAATCGTTTGATTAGGTTTTTTGTTCGAATCAAAAATTGAATTAAATTTTTTAATCAGTTCGGTTCGATTTTTCAGTTTTTGAAGTGATAATCCAAATATATTTGAGTTAGTTCGGTTTGGTTATTTTTTCGGTTTTCATTGATATCAAACTCAGAAGAAAAAAACGATGAAACTACACAAGTCCAATTAATAAAATACATGTCCATCATACTTCGTAAAAATAAGAGTTGAATCCAAGTTCATCTGAAGTTGAATAAAATACAAGTTCATGGCTTCATGCTTAAATCCACCTGAAGTTGAATATAATACAAGTTCATGGCTTCATGCTTAAGTTAGCATTTATATTCAATTCAATCAATTGTATGCAGTTATGCACTCACGTGTCCGTCTCCAGGAAGAAACCTGCAAAAATGCACCAAATTATAATTCTAGACTAATTTACATGACTTACATCAATACCTGGGCAGAGTGCTATTTTTTTTTCAAACTAGCAGAGTTCACAGTTTACACTTTACACAACAATCAAATATGACATTTCTCTATCTATAATCTAGTGACTAAATAGTTCACTTTTGATCTAAATTAGTAAAATTACCAATCTCATGCTCTAAACAGAATGTGATGACCCAATAATACCAATACAAACAAACTGGGCAGAGTAATCTAGTTGCTAGAATTGACCTCCAAACATTCATTAGGAAATTCTAGACTGAGTTACATCAATACCTAAATTGCATCAAGCTTGAGTGATACTTGTAGGAGGTCTCATATTACCATTTGATGAAGTCGAACAAGATTCTTTATGGAATTCTACATAACAACAAAAAATAGAGAAACCATTAAAATGCAATATAACAAAGCAAACCAAGTTAACCAACAAAGTAACAAACAAAACATATTCAATAAAATAGTACATTCCATTACAATATCACAGAACTCCATATTATCAACCGTTGGGTTCTGTTCAATCGGCTTGGTTCGGTTTTTCTAGACCAAAATCGAACCGATTTTATTTCGTTCGGTTCGATTTTTTCCTTTTCGGTTCGATTTTTATTCGGTTTCAGTTTTTTTCGGTTACGAGCCAACTTCGACTCGAAATTTTTTCAATTTTCGGTTTGGAAGTCACAACCCTAGCTGTTATTAGAGTTAGGTACGTTACTCGATCTATTTCTAGGTTCTACTCTCTTAATAATTTCTTGCATCCTAAGCTAGCTGGCTGAGATAGATTACCTCTTCACAACCAAAAGATATACTTGTTTCTTTCTACGAATTTATTATAACACATCCACATGCAATGACAATTAATTGACATGAAAAATTTCGGGTCAGAAACAAGCTTCATACTTGCATATATTTCTTCGCCTCCTTATAAACCTTAATAATGGAAATTGGGCCAAGCTATTTTGGAAAGACCGCAAATCTATTACTTGGCCCAAACCGATTATCAGGGATTGGTTCCCTTTGTGGAAGACTCCAAGACTCAACAAAAAGGAATGTAATCCTACCTACAGAGTTCAGTTTGACCAACACAACAAAACAAAAGTAGAAGTATAGAACCATTGAAGGCCCTATTGGGCCAAAACCTTGCACAACTTTTTTCCCTATTTTCTTCTCTCTTCTTTTCAAAATTTGGTCAGAAGCATTTGAAATTCCCCACCTTTACACATAATCACATTCCATTGATCATCTCTCACCAAGAAAAAAGAACAAGAATTTTAAGAGCTCACTCTTTGTCTTTGATCCTAAAGCTAAAAAATGCGGAGGCTTATTTCTTTGAAATTAGCCTCAAACCTCACCAAAACCATCTCAAACTCCACCACAAGCTCTTCTCTTTTCCACTTCCAACCTCTCAAAACCTTGTCTTATTTCACCAAACCACCACAAACCCAGACCCAAAATCAATTCTTTTTTAACTTCTTCTCCACAAACCCACTTCTCCATCAAGCTCACTCATGGAGTTTGCAGGCACAGAGAATTCATGGGCTTCTCTCCAACCCACTTCTCAGGAGGCACTTTCTGTTGGATTCCGCAAATGCCCTTTTGAGATTCTCAAGCAAGAAGCTTTTGGATTACAGACTTGCCTTTCTCCAAAAGAAAGCTCCCACATTTCACTTCATCCCAAATTCTGGTTCTCATCCGAGTCCTAGGTAAAGCCTCTTGTTTAAGTTCAATGAAATTTGTAAAACAAATGTAGCAAAGTCGCAAACTTTACAAAGCTGTACTCTTTATAATGAAATTTGGTTAGAAATTTAACAAAGTCAGAAGCTTTACAGGTTCTAATTCTCATCAGAATGCCAGGTTTTTATTTTTTATTATTTTCTTATGTGGAAAGTGTCTGATTCTCATCAGAATTCAATGAAATTTGTTGGAAAATGAAGTAAAATTAGAAGCTTTACAACGAACTCATGTCTCCTTTGGTCCCTATCAGCATTGTAGTTAGAGAAAGTTTTTGATCCTAGTTTTATGTATGGGAACCAAATGAGTTCATTTCATTGTGAATTTTGATTGTTCTAATTTCTAACTAGAAATTTTCTTCTGTTCTTACAGGAGGTCATGGTTCAGAGGGGTATCGAGCAATGACATAGTTTTGGGAATACTTATAGCTAATGTTGCTGTATTTTGTTTGTGGAAGGTAGCAGACAAAGAATTCATGATGGGAGCCATTTTACTGTGAGTCCTTGACTAGAAATTTGTAGCTCTTCATTTTTCAAAATTAACTTTTTATTTTTTTTTCCGATGAAATTAACTTGTTACAGTTGAATGTAGACAGGGGCAGCTGGAATTTCTAGTTGACGATCGTCCATTTCTTCATTCAATTCCTAATCAGTTATTTTTTCCGAGCAGCTCAGTTTATTCATTGTTCACATTGGACATCTACACACGCTGATTACTTTGTCATTTAGTCACAAGGACGTTGGGCATATCTTTTCTAACATGATAGGACTTTGTGTATTTGGGATGAATGTAAGTTCAGCTTCCTCAGATTCATGTTCCTCATACAATTCACATGTCACAAAAAGATACTACATTTTGTCTTGGAATCATTTTACTGGGATAAGTACTTTATCATAAAATTGGTAAAACTATGGTTGCTCAAGTTATTAAGTTAATTCTTGCATCATGAAGTGGTACATTCAGTAATTTTTACAATTGTGCTTCTTTGCCTTTTCTTTTCTTTGTGCGTAGAGCAGATTGGAAGACAATTTGGGCCTGGATTTTTGCTCAAGTTATATCTAACTGGAGCTTGAGCTATTGGTGGTTCAATCCTTTTCTTGGCACACAATGCCTATCTGTTCGTCCATCTGTTAAGGTAACTATGATATGCGAGATAACTACACAATGAAATTTGGGTGATACCACCATTACGGCAACACCAACACTATCAAGGATTGAGTCAAGGTTTCAATCATCAATTGACATTTCTGATAATAGTTGATACTGTACGTTAATGGCTGTATCACGGATTCATGGGACTTGTTATATACAAACTAATTCATAGGATTGTTCGGTATATGACTAGATTGATGATAAATCATTGCAGTTTTCTCAATAAAGAGTATTCATATTATCACAATCTGCTGGCTGTAGATGTCAATTGAGGAGCGGAACTCAATGGAATTCGTCCCCCATCCTTACGTAACCCCAGGATTGGTAAGCTAACGACAACTCTCTACATTCTGTGGTCTTTACAGTTTGCTGTGAACTAGGTGAAAGTAGATATCTGTTAATCATTTGAAGAAATTTCATCCTATAAACACTTATCCTGCTAAGCTATAACGGCTTCTTTGATATGGTGAGAGGTGATGAATAATTAATGTAGACATTCACTCTTCCAGCTTCATTCTTTGCATCGGTCGTTTAGCTAAAAGTTCGCTAACTGAGACTTGCTTTAGTTGCTGTACTCTGTCAGGAATATGATCTGAAAAATTTAGTCACTGAACTTATAAATCTGTATGCGACATATAGGGCGCAAGTGGTGCTGTTACTGCTACCATTTTGCTTGATATACTCCTCCACCGCATAGCTATCATCTACTTTGTCATACCAGTTCCTACCATGGTGTTGGTAAATTTTCTTCTACATCGTGTTACATGTTTTTAGGCTAGTATACAGATCCTTAAAATAAGTTGCCTCACGTTTTTCTATTTTAGGGAATCTTTATAATTGGGCAGGATTTCTTAAGGGTTCAATCGGTATTGTAGGTTTCTACTGTCTTCTGCAGTTGTGTGCATTTCCCTTGAAACAGACTCATGATCTTCATCATTCATTTGATTTAAAACCAACAATTTTCTGTCAATGCATGCAGGGACATGGTTATATCTCAGGCTTTGCTCCCTTGGGCGGTGCCAATGTTGCAGCCATAGTCTGGACACGACTACTGTTAAAGCGTCCGCCGTTTAGTTTGAAAGGCTCTAGTAGATTACTCAGGTTCTGACTTCTCAGAGTAGGAAACTAAGATATTCTATAGCATGGTAAGGAAACTGAGATGATGTGATGTTTATTCCCCTCTTACATTGAGGCGAGTCTTTTATTTTAAAGCATTTTATGCTAGAGAGCTTATGGAGGGAGTAAAACTCAGAGATTCAAAACAAATCATTGCTGATGTGAAGTGTCGATTCTCTCCTTTTGCTTCAATTATGGTCAGACTAAGAACATTTGGATCTTACTGAATGCTTATGCAGATATCTGTTTTTTCTTTAATATATGACTACAAGAGCAAGTCTAGCAATTTATTTGGTGGTTAAATTAAATGTGCACATCTCCTCAACCGATGGATTCAGAGGATAATCACAAGGTTAATGAGAACACTACTTCTCTCTGTCTAATGTTCTCATAACCTTTTTACTTTAGGCTTTATTTAGTTAATACTGATGGTAGGGATTAAAGGTCATGTCTAACTCTCCAGTCAAATTACTCGATTTTGGATTTACTAATTAAAGAGAGATTTAACTCATTTAAGTGCACAATGATGTAGTATTCTTGGGGTGGCATAACTAAATAGGGTGTGGGGTCATCGATTTGTTTAGACATAACTTTTAGTTATTTGTTCTACACCTAATCACGTTTAGTTATAGCTATTGGGTACCCGTTTGAACTGTAATAGTATATGTTGCTTTTGGGCGATTCTTTCTCCTGGGTTAGATACCGACGTTCCTCCTTGTAACTTACCAACTTCATATTCTAATGTTACACTTCTAATAAAAAAAAAAATCATTAAATTGCGAATATCACAAGCCTTCAAATTAAGCACAGGTTAACGAAGCCTTGCACAGTTGAACTACTCAGTCTCCACGTGTCCTCGGCCAATTGCTGGTCAAACTGCCTCAATTAGGGAGAGTTGGTCTTATTCAGTCACACTCCCAACTCACTCTTTTTCCCTCTCTTGCTCTCTTGTAACAAATTAAAGTTGGAAAACCCCAGCAAAAGTGCTCTCTTTGATCCAAAGTTCCGACCTTGAAAAAATGCAAAGGTTTTTTTCAGTGAGCTTTGCCTCAAAAAAGCTCTTAACTTTCACTTCAAGCTCTTCTCTTTTTCGTTTCCGACCTCACAAAACCTGGTCTCTTCTCACCAAACCGCCCCAAACCCAAAACCACTTGTTCAGCTTCTTCTCCACAAACCCACTTCACCACCAGCACAATTTCATTCAAAAAATCCATGCTTTACTCAGAAGACGATCTGTGTTGAAGCTCTCAAGCACAAACAGGCTCGCCTTTCTCCAAACCCAGTTTCCCAAACAGGCTCACAATTCTCACCACAATGCTCGGTAATGCTCTCTCACTTTGATTTCATCGACAAGCTGTAAGAAAATTAAGAACAGCTAGAATCTTTGCAATGTTAAAAAACCAAAATGAAGAACATTAGCTGAAGTTCTTATTCATATAAATACCAGTAACTCGAGCATGAACAAAACCAGAAACAGAATAGAAAGGCTTACCAGCTGCATTGATAGTGATCGACATATTGATGAGCTGATGAAGGCTGAAGTCTTTTGTTATGTACTGCTTTATACGCTCTATTGATGGGAAGAGCTGAATGTAATGTGTGTAGAGAGACAGGGACCTCACATCTCCTTATATAGTGTTCAACTTGTGCCTACCCATTATCAGTGTACAAGTTGAACTCTAAGTTCTATTACAACATGAAGAGTACCAAATCAGTGTACAATATGGATTAGGATTTACAGCAATGATGTACTAAACTGTAAATGCCTTAAAAGAACATTCAATACAATTCTAACTAGCTGATTACATTACTTATGCACCAACTTATATACACGAGTTTAAGTTCTTATCTAACAATCTCCCATTGAACTTAACTCACTACACTAATGCACTAAACTGTAATCAACAAGCTCATGAAGTGGCCATGAATCACATTATGTTATAGTCCCAAATTTAAAAGCAACTCTGTCATACTACATTCACTGATGCAGAATTCAGAACCAAAATTAGTTCATGTGAACTAGTTGGTTAAGAACCACAACAGCAGATCCTGTAGCACACATGAGTTCCAGAAATGGTAATGAGAGCTAATGAAATATACATCTCATCTCAAGCATCATTAATACTCTCTGTCCTACTGAATGGTTTTAACAAAAACACCAAAATTACAAACATATCAGTAACACCGGTGGAAACATGTTTGTATACTGTAGATAGGCAACAAGTGCAGCACAAATGCTATACACTCCACATCTACCTGAATATACTATAGTCAATGACAACCAAATCACATTTGAAAGGAATCAGAATCACAAGCTTTAACCAAAATTGCAATGTTAAAATGAATCTGAACTGAACTGAAACACCTCAAATTTTATTGATATCATGAAACTTACATACTGTATAAAATTATAGAACAAAACTCGAACATAACAACAACCAGAACTACAATCCCAATTTATCTTTTCACATAGACACTCCCACTAAACTCAAGAATCTAGACTAGCAAGCACTCCCATATTCTCACAGTGTGTCCTGAACACAGCAACTGCTAATGCCTTAGTAAACGGATCAGCTAGCTGTTTGTCTGTAGAAATTTTCACCACATCTATCTCACCATCTTTAACTCTTTTCTTCATGCTGTAGTATTTTAAGTCTATATGCTTAGAGTGGACTGATCTCTTACTGTTTTTACAAAAGAAAACAGCAGCTTCATTATCACAATAAACTTTTAACTTGTCAGAAATTACAAACTTCAAGACTTTAGTTTCCATCAAAAAATTCCTGATCCAAAGTCTCTCACATACATCTTCATACAATGCTATTACTTCAGCTTGCATTGTTAAAGTTGCAGTAAGGCTATGTTTCATAGTTTTTCAAGCTATTGCACCACCAGCCAACATAAAAACATATCCACAAGTAGACTTAGATGAGCTAGGATAATTACCAGCAAAATTAGAATCAGTATAACCCTCTAAGACTAAGTTTTTCACTCTTCTGTATACAAGCATATGATGCTTAGTTTTCTGCAGATACCTTAAGACTTTCTTCCCTACATTCCAGTGCAATATATCTGGATTGCTTTGAAATCTAGAAAGGATGCCAACTGAAAATGCCAAGTCAGGTCTGGTGCACACTTGTGCATACATCAGACTACTAACCAACCTTGCATATGACTTTTCTTTCATTTCTGCAACCTGAGCATCAGTTCTAGGAATTTTATTCTTTGTCAATTTATCACCTCTGGACATAGGCGACTCCCCAACTGCACAATTTTCCATACCAAAACGTTTTAAAATTTTGGAAATATATGCATGCTGAGATAGTCCCAAAAAACCTCGAGTTCTGTCCCTTTTTATCTCAATCCCTAAAACAAAGGATGTTTCCCCCAAATCTTTCATATCAAACTTTTTTGATAGAAAGATTTTAGTATCCTTTAAAAGCCTCATATTGTTCGATGCTAACAATATATCATCCACATATAATATAAGAAAAATGAAGCTTTGTCCTACTGTTTTAAGATAGACACACTCATCCACAATGTTTTCAGTGAATCTAAAATTTGAAATAACAGAATCAAATTTCTTATACCATTGTCTAGATGCTTGCTTTAAACCATAGATAGACTTATTGAGCTTACAAACTAAATTTTCATGTCCTTGTTCAACAAAACCCTCTGGCCGTTTCATAAAAATGGTTTCTTCCAGCTCTCTATTAAGGAATGCTGTCTTAACATCCATTTGGTGCAGCTCCATGTCAAAATGAGCTACTAAGGCCATAATGATCCTGAAGGAGTCTTTTGTAGAAACATATGAAAAAGTCTCAGTATAGTCTATACTAGGGGTCATCATTTGGCCCGTGGGCCTCGTGGGCTGGTGGAGGCCCGCAAGCCCGTGGGCTAAAAACCCGGTCTAGCCCGAAAAAAAGCCCACAAAAACCCGCCAAGGTGGTTGGTGGGCCGAACTTGGTTTAGAGATCTAAAGCCCGGCCCGGCCCGCCAAAAACCCGTCAAGGCCCGTTAGGCCCGACCCGTCAAAACCCGCAATTTTTTTTATATATAAGATAGTAGTACATATATCATTATACCTACACTTATATATATATAATATAGTGACTAGTACTATAGATATATATTTTATATTCGTGTATGTCTATATTAATATATTACATATACATATATTGATCAAATATTGGAATTCCATATATAGTTATATTTGTGTATCTATTTTACTATTAAATCATTGTTTAGAGTTTAGGATAAGTTAGAGTTTAGGTTTAGGGTAAGTTAGGGTTTAGGGGATTGAGATTTAGGGTAAGTTAAGGTTTAGGAATTTTGAGGTTTAGAGTAAGTTAGGGTTTAGGTTTTAGGAATTTTGAGGTTTAGAGTAAGTTAGGGTTTAGGGTTTCATTGTAATTTTTTTTTATCGATTTACCTTACACAGTAAAACAGTAAATATAATAGATGGTTCAGATTAGATCTTGTAATTTTTCAATGGTGAGAGTTTAATTGAGAGTGTGTGAAATGACATCAATACCATTCTCTTATATATTGCTTATTTTTCCATGGAGAAACTAGATAAATCAAATTTTTATGTTAATTTTTTTGACACTATGAGATAGATATGTAATTTACAAGAATGTGTGTTAAAATTTTGATCTTAAAAAATTCCTTTAGGGATGGGTAATTTACGTTTTAGTTGTAAGGGTACTACGGTCACATTTAGCGAAACTCATAGATGTAGGTCTAAATCAAGTCCAAAATTTATAAAATTTTAACGGCATGCTTAGAATATTATGAACAACCAATCTGACAGTCAGTTTTGTAAAATGGTGATACATGATTGATTACGTTTCACAAAGGTCTTTCAACCCATATAACCAAGGAATAAAGGTAAGAACATTAGTGTGCATATAGAGAATTCAAGCAATATAAGAATTAAAATGTTTTAACAATAAAGAAGGCCATATATAATAGTTCACCTTGTAATAAAAGACACCGTACGTAAAAATTAGCCTAATCGAAGTACGTTTGGATCCCGGTCAATACAGTTAAACAAAATTTGTGAAAACACTAAAATACACTCATCTTATTTTCCTTATTTTCCTATGGGGGGAGTAGATAAATCAATTTTTTATGTCAATTTTTTTGACACTATGAGATAGATATGTATTCCATAAGAATATGTGTCCAAAATTTGATGTTAAAAAATTATTTTCGGGAGGGGTAATTTCCGTTTTAGTTGTAAGAGTACTACAGTCACATTTGGCGAAATACATGGATCGATGTCTAAATCAAGTCAAAAATTTATAAAATTTTAAAGGCATGGTTATAATATTCTAACCAATCAATCCAACGGTCAATTTTATAAAATAAGTAAACATGTCCGATTAAGTTTCACAAAGGTATTTCATTCCATATAACAAAGGAACAAACGTAAGAACATTAATATACATATGGAGAATTCAAGCAATATGATAATTAAATATGTTTTAATGATAAACGAGGACATGTAGAAATGTCCATCTTATAGTGATAAACACCGTACGTAAAATTTAGACTCGTCGGAGTACGTTTAAACCCCGGTGCATGGATGAAGGTTACGTTTATTTTGAAATGTCTTAATTTTTTAATAATTAAAGCCCGATAGGCCCGGCCCGTAAAAGCCCGCAAAGCCCGCTTGAATGGGCCGGGCCCGGATCCTTATATAAAAGATAAATCCCGGCCCGGCCCGTGCCAGCTATACATGGGCCGGGCCGGGCTTTTTGCCGACCCCTAGTCTATACCTTCCTTTTGAGTAAAACCCTTAGCTACAAGCTTACCTTTGAATCTCTCTATATTCCCTTTTGCATCCCTTTTAGTTTTAAAAACCCACTTGCATCCTATGGCCTTTTGTGTTTTGCCAGGCCTAACCAAATCCCATACCTTATTTTTGCTCATGGAATCAATTTTTGCTTCCATGGCATTTCTCAAATTTCCAGAATCATCACCTTTTATTGCTTCAGTAAAGGTAATGGGGTAAGTATCTTCCTCCAGTGCTTTCTCAATTTCTTGAGAAAATATCAGGAAGTCACTCTGACCTCCATATGTAGGAGCTCTATCTCTTACAAGTCTTTTAAAAGAAGATATAGGATTAGATGCAGTGGTTTTTAAGTTTTCTAAATTTCCTGCTTCAAGTATAGTATCTTCAGTATTTGTAGAATTTTGATTTTCTGCAAAATCTGTAGCATCAAGTATAGGTTGATCGAAAATTTGTTATGATTCCCCCACATCTCTATGTTCAGATATATTTAAGTGATCTGAAGCTATATCTGATGTTAATGGAAAATGGTCTAGGTTGATAGGATTTTGTGAATTTCTTAGGTTTTCTTCAGCTTCTTCAGTTTCAATGAATTCTAAAGATAAATCTCCAGGACTTGCATTGAATACAGACTCTTCTATAAATTTCACTTGATGAGTCTCAAAAACTCTAGGAGTATGCTTAGTTGAGTACAACTTAAAACCTTTAGATTTATCATAGTAACCTGTAAAATGACAGCTTATTGACCTAGAATCAAGTTTTCCCAGGTATGGATTATGAATCCTTGCTTCTGCATTGCAGCCCCACACATGACAGTGATTAAAACTAGGTTTTCTACCACACCACAATTCATATGGTGTTTTGTCTGAGGCTTTTGTAGGTGACATGTTGCAAATATAATTTGCTGTCCTTAAGGCCTCACCCTAAAAAAACCTAGGTAGTCCAGAACCACACATCATACTTCTAACCATGTTTAATAATGTCTATTTTTCCTTTCTGCCACACCATTTTGTTGAGGGTTATATGGTGTGGAGTACTGAGCTTTTATACCACATTCCTGAAGGTATAGTGCAAAAGGTCCTTTCTTTTGACCACTCTCTGTAAACCTCCCATAATACTCTCCCCCTCTATCAGATCTCACCATTTTGATTTTCAAACCTAATTGAAGTTCAACTTTAGTTTTGAAAATTTTAAAATAGTCTAAAGATTGAGATTTTTCTGATAAAAGGTAAATGTAGCAGTACCGGGAAAAATCATCTGTAAATGTTATGAAGTAGACATTTTCGCATATGGTTTGTGTTCTAAAAGGTCCACAGATGTCAGTGTGTATTAAGTCAAGCAAATTTTTGCTTATGTATGCAGTTTTCCTATTTAAGTTTGTCATTTTTCCTTTAAAGCATTCAACACAGTCTTTTAGGTCTTGAAAATCAAGTTCTGGTAGCATTTCATTCTTCACTAAAGTCTTTAATCTTTCTTTGGATATGTGTCCTAATCTTCTATGCCATAGAATTGCAGATTTTTCATTAAATGGGGTTATATTATTTGCTTATGTTTCTGAACGGTTAGAGTTTTCAACAAAAAAGGTAAACTGTGATGATGTGCAGATATTACAGTTGATTTGTAAGTAACCATTCACACGTTTTCCAGAACCAACATATAATGAATCTCTAAAAAACTGAATTCAATTGATATCATAAAAGAAACTGTATCCATTTTCAACCAAAAGATCTAAAGAAACTAAATTCCTCTTCATTGAGGGAATGAATGAACATTATCCAGAAAAAGAAAATTGTCTAGACCTAAACTAAGCTTTAAACTTCCTATAGCTTTGACTGCTACACGCATCCCATTGCCAACTTTGATGTTGATCTCATCACTTCTTGGATTCCTCTTCCTTATTAAACCCTGCAATGAATTAACTATGTGTAAGGGAGAGCCTGAGTTCAGCCAAAATGTATTTGGCTGAGAATCAATTAATTAAATCAACTTCTAAAAAATAAAGGGAAGGAATATTTAGGGAATTAACAACAGTGAGAGACTTACCCTTCTTCTCTAACCATGCCTTAAAACCATTACAGTCTTTCTTCATGTGCCCCTTCTTTTTACAGAAAAAGCACTTAAACTTAAATGGCTGCTGCTGGTTATTACTGGGATTGCTACTGGAGTTGTTGTTACTGGAATTTCCCTTAGCTGTAGGATTCTTAAAACTGGCTTTCTTGGGTCCTAGCTTCTACTTCCATTTGATTTTGCCTACTAAGTTCACATTGCTCTCAGGTTTTGATGCTACTCCATAAGTGGGATCTTCTTTCTTAAGTCTGGACTCTTCTGCAGCTGCTATAGCTATAAGCTCATTCATTGACCACTTAGCCTTTTGAGTATTATAACTCGTCTTAAGCTGCCCAAAATTATTAGGCAGGGAATGAAGGGCAGTGTTCACTATATGCTCATCAACCATGACAATATCCAGATTTGCTAGCTTAAGTGCTAAGTTTTCCATCTGCAGTAGGTGCTCTCTGACCCCTCCAACACCAGTGTACTTAAGAGTGTTGAATTGTTGAGATAAAGCTGAGCTCTCAACCTTGTCAGACTCTTTAAACTTTTCCTCAATGAGCACCAGATAGTCATAAGCGTAATCTACTTCAGGAATAGTCCCAGCAATGGTATCTGAAATGCATGCCCTTATGATGTTCTTAGATGAGTTGTTTTTCCTATGCCAATAATGATAGTCCTCATATACCTTAGGGTGAATGTGTTTTTCTTCTTCTAAGATAAGGTCAGGAACACTTTGATAAAATGCTATGTCTAAATCATGGTTGTTGCTGAAGTAAGTGTCAATTTGCCTCCTCCAAACCTTATAATTAGACCCAGTTAAGAGTTCAATGGTGTTTAGAGTCACCACTTGGTTGCCTAAAAACAATCAGAAAAGAAAATTATCAGTTTGTTGTTGTTTTGTTCAATGCAGTTTAAACAATAGAAAATTTTCAGGTTTAAAGTTTTAAGTGTTTTATGTATGCGTTTTAATCTCAACAGCATCACACAGCAGCACACCAAAACCAAAACACTAAAAATCCAAAACTTGCAGTACATGTATATGAACACAGTATAAAATATATACATACAAAATCATCCCAACACTGTAGGTGAATCCATATTACACTTTGTGTGATAAATACAGAAAACTGTAGCTGTATCACCAAACCATAACCTTAAATCCATGTTATAATGCAACAACTCAACACCTTTATGGCAGAAAAAGGTCTCACACTATCTGAAAGTGAATTTAAATATCATGTGTGGTGCTGTCATATATTCTAAAACATGCAACAATGCTTCTTTGGAAGCCACCATCCACATATCTTTGAAATATTGACACAAAACGTTGAATCTGTTCTTTTAACCAAAATTGACTCACTGCAATGCAAGATAGTTTGCTTTGTGCAACATCACATCCTACTTAACAATGAATCAGAACCTCAACTTACATAAGTTCATGCGATTTATAAACAAGTAAATGCTTAAGCTTGGTTATTATTATACATGAATCAGTTTTATAGAAGGTTTTATTGAAACTGTATGCACATGGAGTTCAGAACATGCTTTTTAATCAAAACAAAAGCATATGCTGAAAATAAGCAGACAAGCGTTTAGCTAGCTGGTAAATCAATTTCACGTTTTGATCTCAATCACATAGACCTATTGAGAAGTGAAGCAGTTGTGGCCCAAAAGAAAAGGATAACCATTAGAAGCAGTAGAACATTTGCTACAAACGACAAGAGATTGTAAGCGGCTCGCTCAAATAAGAACCATGCCAACGTTGCAGACGTCAGCACTACGACTCCTCCACCCCATCGCTCCCACAACAGCACATCAGCAACTGCGAAACAACCGAATCAAAATCAACTCCGACGAACATTTTGTAAGCTATTCAATAACAGTGAAGAACATATTCATTGTATCTCATCGTAATCGAAGGAAATCTATTATTGACTTAGTAGAAAGGGAAAAAAATGTGCATTCTGTTGCAAGGGAAAATAACACTTATCCTGCATGAATAGATTCAGTGATAGTGCCAATTTGGTTTACCTAAAATTCAAGGGAAGTAAATGAGCTCAAGACACACAGGAGAAAGTTGTTGGTCTGGATCTTCTCACTCTAGTTGGTGAGGAGGAAGTCGACGATGGAGAAGTAGAGAACGAAGAAAACGGAGTTGGTTAAATAAAGAGACAGCGGCAACGCGTCAGAGGCCTTGACCACTTTGGGGTTTCGTTCATCAACAATAAACTTGACTCTTGGTTTGCTATTGTTCGTCGATCTCCTTCAGATGTCCATCGCTGAACAGCTAGGAGAGATCGGATAGGGGAATTGAGATGGGTTTTTAGTTACGTAGAGTTTGTTTATGGTAGATTTATAAAAGTACTATATATGGTTGTTGGAGTTACTTTTAAGGTGTTTATTGAACCATAAAACTACAAACTTGTCTTTTATGTTGTAAATTTCTTATTTAATTTCATTCTCAACCTTAAACTTGTAACATTGGCAAGTTACCAAAATATGGTCTTACATTTACTTATTTAGGTTTACATACCACCTTAACTTAAAACATATGTTTACCATTTAATGGTTAACCTGCAATATCAGGTCACTTTTATAACATGTGTTTTATTGTAAATAGTGTTAACACACTGACGTATTGTCCAATAAATAATAAATAAAATAAATTTTTAAATTTTCTATTTTTCCTCTCACTCTCCTCTTTTATCTCTTTTGTAAGTTGTAACTATCACTACAACATTTTTGCCCATTACCGGCGAGATCATCGGAGACAAGGCCGGCGACCGGAAAAGTCGCCGGTAATGTTCAACATTACCGGCGACTTAGCCCGTCGCCGGTAATGTCGCCGGAATCTCGCCGGTAATGTTGCAAAACATTACCGGCGACTCCAACCGTCGCCGGCAATGTCTAGGGAGACATTTCCGGCGATTTTCCGGCGGGAATTTCGCCGGAAATGTCTCCCTAGACATTGCCGGCGACGTTTGGAGTCGCCGGTAATGTTTTGCAACATTACCGGCGAGATTCCGGCGTAAAGTCGCCGGTAATGTCTTCATTTCCGGCGACTTACTCCGTCGCCGGCAATGTGTCTTATATTAGATGCCGGATCGGGCAGCTCGATCATTCAATAATTTTGAGCGAAAAAAATCCAGAGAAATCGAAAGAAGGAAAACGTACGCTCTGAAATCGATCATTCGGTATATTGTCAAAATTAAGGCGGGCGTCGAAAACTCGATCACTCGGGAAGCTATATATATAGGTACGTAGTTGTATATATACGTATATGTGGTATATATATGTGTGTGTGTGTGTGTTGATCAAATCCAATTCGGTGGTTTGATGGTAGCCCGGAGAACACAAGGACCGATCAGTACGGAACATTTTCGGTGAATACTGCTACTACCTGGTATGAAGATGACCCTTTCGTTCTTGCCTCATCAGTAAAACAAGTGTTTTACCTGGACGATCTTCTTAACAAAGTCCCGTGGAAGGTGGTTAACCATGTTGCTCATAGAAACATATACAGTGCTGCCACACTTGGTGATACCGCAGATGATGAGGAAGTTACTGCATACCAAGAGCCGAACGCTTTTGACATTCCGAAATCATCTACGATTCGCCTTAATAATGTGAGATCTGGGAGTGTGGTTCGAATTACTGGAGCAGAACTTCTCGATGTTAATCCATATGAAGTTGACGCTGATTCAGATGACGAGGAGCGGCACATATTGCCAGAGGTTACCTATGAAACCGAGTCAGACTCAAGTGATGAAGATGATTACGATTATCATCCTTAGTACGTTGGAAGCATTGATTGTTAGACACTTAAGACTGGGTACTAATGTTAGATAGCTTAGTTTCTAGTGATATGAATTCTGCAAAACTCATGTTAAGAACATCTGTGTTTATAGAATGAAAACAAATAGAACTTACAGGGACTGAATCAATGTGAACCAATGTGAACCAATGTGAACCAATGTGAACCAATGCATCAGTGTGAACCAATGTGAACCAATGCATCTGTGTTCAGAAACTGATCTGAACAATGTGAACCAATGCATCAGTTCAGGGACTGAATCAATGTGAACCAATGTGAACCAATGCATCAGTGTGAACCAATGTGAACCAATGCATCTGTGTTCAGAAACTGATCTGAACAATGTGAACCAATGCATCAGTTCAGGGACTGAATCAATGTGAACCAATGTGAACCAATGTGAACCAATGCATCAGTTCTGTTGAACTGATGTGCCTTTTGAAGTTACTGCAATATATACACAGATATAACTATGTATTCGAAAACATAGATTGGTCTATGACAGATCCTCATTGAATTCCTATATTGATCATGTACAAGATTCAGAATATACAAAGAAGAATAATGTCATGTTCTTGAGTTGTTCTAACAACTAAATGTCTAAATGAAATTGTTTGTCTTTCAGAGCATGTAAGCACAGCCTCTTCAAGTAACTGTCCTCCTCCAACATTCAAGGGAAAGAAACAAGTTGTTGAAGTTGATGATGAATCAGATGATGAACTTGTTGAAGTCAGTGATGATGACACTGAGCTGGGATCTGAATATGTAGTCGGAAAATGTAGTCGAAATTGTAGACGGAAATTGTAGTCGTTAATCGTACGTACGTAGATGGAAATTGATAATCGAAATTTTAGTCGGAAAATGTAGCCGGAAATCGTAGACGGAAATTGTAGTCGTTAATCGTAGACGGAAATTGATAATGGAAATTGTAGTCGGAAAATGTGCATAGCTGGAAATGGTACGTACGTATACGGAAAATGTAGTCGTTAATCGTACGTATACGGAAATTGAGAATCGAAATTTTAGTCGGAAAATGTAGCCGGAAATCGTAGACGGAAAATGTTGTCGGATATTCTTCGGGAAATAATGACATTACCAACGAGTTGAAGTCGTTGGTAATGACATTACCAACGAGTTATAAGCAACTCGTTGGTAATGACATTACCCACGAGTTAACTCGTCGTTGGTAATGTCATTACCAACGAGTTGCTTATAACTCGTTGGTAATGACATTACCAACGAGTTATAAGCAACTCGCCGGTAATGTCTTCTGGTTTGTGATTTTATCCAGCCCGAGCCTTTCATTTCTCATCCTCTCCCTCTCCTATCCCTCTCCTCCTCCCAAATCGGTCCGGTGAGTGTCCTCCTCCTCCTCTCCCACTCCTCCTCCTTATCCTCTACTCCTCCTCTCCCTCTCCTCCTCTCCACCGATCCCCTCTCCTCTCCTCCTCCGAAAATCTCCTCCTCCCCTCCTCTCCTCCTCTCCTCCCCTCACCATTGTAGGTGGAAGAAAATGGCAGGTCCGATCCTCTCTCTCTCCCTCTCTCTCTCTCTCTCAATTTTTAATTATTTTTTTGCATGTGCATGTGTATGTGTATGTGTATGTGTATGTGTATGTGTATGTGTATGTGTATGTGTATGTGTATGTGTATGTGTATGTGTATGTGTATGTGTATGTGTATGTGTATGTGTAAATTAATTAGGGTGCTAAGTTGGAAATTAGGGTGATAAGTTCTAAATTAGCATGTATGTATATATGTGATGTATATATATATTTAGGTATGTGAATATGAAGTGATGTATATATATATGTGAAAATTATGTATAAATGTGGTTTGGATGAATATGTGATGTATATATATGTGGAAATTAAACCTAATTAAGATGCATGATATATATATATGTGTGAAAAATGTGGAAAATTAATTAGGGTTTGTGATTTGGATGAATATGTGATGGATAAATTTAATTAAGATGCATGATGTATATATATATACACATCGAATATGTATAGTCGTTAATTTAGGTGATATAGTTGTTAATTAATCGTATAAATGAAGGTGGAAATCGGGATCGGGACGGTTTAGAACCAGAACGGTTTGGAACCGGAACGGTTTGGAACCAGAACGTAAATTGTAACCGGAACCTTTATGTTACAAACGTTTCCAGTTACAAACAGTTCCGGTTTCAAACGGTTCCGGTTCCAAACCGTTCCGGTTCCGATTTGTTATAGAACCGAAACGGTTTGGAACCGGAACTTATTGAAACTGGAACCGTTATGTTACAAACGGTTCCGGTTCCAAACAGTTCCGGTTTCAGACGGTTCCGGTTCCAAACGGTTCCGGTTCCGATTTGTTATAGAACCGAAACGGTTTGGAACCGGAACGGTTTGGAACCGGAACTGTTTGTAACCGGAACCGTTGTGTTACAAACGGTTCCGGTTACAAACAGTTCCGGTTTCAAACGGTTCCGGTTCCACACCGTTCCGGTTCCGATTTTTTATTGAACCGAAACGGTTTGGAACCGGAACTTATTGAAACTGGAACCGTTATGTTCCAAACGGTTCCGGTTCCAAACAGTTCCGGTTTCAGACGGTTCCGGTTCCAAACGGTTCCGGTTCCGATTTGTTATAGAACCGAAACGGTTTGGAACCGGAACGGTTTGGAACCGGAACTGTTTGTAACCGGAACCGTTATGTTACAAACGGTTCCGGTTACAAACAGTTCCGGTTTCAAACGGTTCCGGTTCCGATTTGTTATTGAACCGAAACGGTTTGGAACCGGAACTTATTGTAACTGGAACCGTTATGTTACAAACGGTTCCGGTTCCAAACAGTTCCGGTTTCAAACGGTTCCGGTTCCAAACCGTTCCGGTTCCGATTTGTTATAGAACCGAAACGGTTTGGAACCGGAACGGTTTGGAACCGGAACTGTTTGTAACCGGAACCGTTATGTTACAAACGGTTCCGGTTACAAATAGTTCCGGTTCCAAACCGTTCCGGTTCCGATTTGTTATTGAACCGAACCCATGACTATTACGATGTCCAGGAGGTTTTGCGGCTAATTGGCTTCGGAGAGGTTCCCGAAATAGTGGAGGGAACAGTAGTCAAGCTTCCTCCTCGCCCGCAGTTAGCAACACGCCCAATGGGCCAATGATGACTGCTCGCACGAGAGCCTTGCTAGAGGCGCGAGCTGAGGAGGAAGCTGCACGATCAAGAGCCGTGGAACCGGAATTCGAGGCTCGAGCCTCAGTCTCTAGACGCTCAATCAGCAGACGTCCCTCCGGTGGCAGAGCCTCAGACGAGCGACAGTCAACGGGGGCATCAGAAACTCCCTCAATCCGAATGCCCCATATTCGGATGGTGCCTACTCCCGTTTCACGGGAATCATCTGAGGCACATGGTGGTGCTGGCGCCTCATCGTCCAGGCCTCGTCTATCTCCGCCGTCCGGTCTCTTCCTACCCGACGAGATTCCTGTCATCCCTGAATTCGATGATAGGGGGATGCCTGTTTATATTGAAGGACGGCCGGATTTCCTGACCGTGGAGGAAGCGTATAACTTCCTCCCGTTCGACCCCGTGTATCTTTGGAGTGTGAGGTGCACCAACCAACAAACGGACGATGCAGGTAAATTTTATTTAACATCAGATTGATTACTTAATTATTACTTAAGACTTGCGATTGGTTCAATTAATGATATCAATTTGTTGACATTGTTTTATTAGGCAATTTCGTTAATGGGACTGGAAAACGGAAAGGGGCTAGAGGCACCTGCACCGGGAAGAGACTTGAGCAGGCCACCGGCGGAAGGAAAACGCCCATAAGGGCCAATGAGGATGGCGAGGTGATCGAGGCATTCGACACCACGCGCAAATATGTCAGCATGGCCGGTGCGATCGTGCGGGACAAGGTCCCAATGCTTTGGCCAGATTGGGAATCTGTGCCTATCTACGTGAAGATGCAAGTGCATAATGCACTCAGTGTGAGTAAAATCGTATTTTCATTACGTAAATTTTACATTTATTAATTAAGTCCACTTAAATATATAATTTTACCTTTTATATATTCATATTGCAGGTGTGGTTTGACGTGGATGAAGTTCTTATTCACACGTGGGTAGAGCGTCAACTACATAATCGGTGATGTGCTTCGACTTATTTGAATATATATCGAGTTAGATTTTTGTTTATCAACTGTTTTAATATCTCTAACTTTTTTTCCTTGTTTTAATATAGGTATAAAGAGTGGAAGAACGAGCTTTCTTCCCATTACACTGTATACAAGGAGCTAGGCCGAGGTTCTACCCCTAGCGAATTCCGGTTTAGGGAGTACGAGTGGCTGTGGCTGATAGCCCACTTCGAGCACCCCAAAGCTCAGGTATGCATCCTTAATATATCTTACAAGCCTAATGTATCGTATCAGATTGAAATAGTGTGAGATCTAATTTTTTCCATATGTTTATCAAACAAGGCGATTTCGAAGACGAACCGGGCGAATAGATTGAAAAACACCAGGGCCCATCATGCAGGTTCACTCAACTACATGGGTTGGTCGACTAAGGCGCAGCAACAACAAGAAGTGAACCCCTTGGTGTATATTCATCAGAAGTTCTATCCGCAGTGCCCTGACGAAGCGGTAAGTCTTTCGCCTCTCCATGTGTTAATAAAACTATTTTTCGATATTAATAGATGTTGTTAGTTAATACGTTGTTCGTTTTCGCTTTTCAATTAGGCGAGAGTGGAGGAGGCGACCGCAGAAGTGACTATGAGTATAGCTCGGACTAACCATCCTGACTGCTCCGAGGAAGAAGTCACCCAGTATGCCTCTCAGATCGATCCGCTTGATCCCCCGATAGCGGCTCAGATCATGGCAAAAGCGTGCGGGACTGGAAAGAATACCTACTACTGTAGGGGAATGGGCTCGGCGGGCGAAGGAGTATTGAAAACCACTTCACAATACTCTACCGGGTCAAGAAGTTCAAATTCTAGTCGTAACCTCGCATCGGAGCTTCAGAGGACGCAGAGAGAGTTGGAGGAGCAAAAGAGGCAGATGGCCGAGTACCAAATGCAGCAGACATAGGTGCAGGCTCAGATGTACACATGGATGCGGACGATGTACGAGGCTCACACTACCGGACAACCGTTCCCCACACCTCCACCGGTCCCGGTCCCTCCGTTCCCTAGCTATCCACCACCACCACCGCACCAGTCAACGCCAGAGCAAGACCAAGGAAGCCACCGGAATTCAAATGAGTACTTCGATTACTTCGACCCTGACCCGCAAGTTCCTCGACCCTGACGTGTAGTTGTAGTTAATTTTCGTATCGTCGTTGCTATTTGTACTGTACGTTGGACATTTATGTGTACTGTTGAACTTGTATGATTGTACGGTTTATGTCTTTCAATGCAGGTTCTGGAATTGGGCCCAATCCAGAACCGCGTTTTTTTTTCAAAATTTTTTCAGACATTGCCGGCGACATGGACCTCAGTCGCCGGCAATGTCACAAATTCCGGCCACGGCGGCGGAACCATTGCCGGCGACGGCGTCGCCGGTAATGTCGGAAACATCACCGGCGACTCAAGTCGCCGGTAATGTCTTGACATTGCCGGCGACGCCGTTTCCCGTCGCCGGCAATGTTAACACCGGCGGGAGATTTCCGGCGACGTCATTGCCGGCGACTCGTCGCCGGGAATGACATTTCCGGCGAAAAAATAACACAAGGCCGGCGACCTCCCGTCGCCGGTAATGTCTCCTTTTCTTGTAGTGTATTCAGATTCTATGTTATAACCAACTTTTATATCCGTAGTAAACCAAAGAAAAGAAAAAACTAAGTCCGCGTCTGTTATAGTTTTACGAAATCATTTTTCAAAAATAGTTTTGCAAAACAAAAACGAGAAATCAAATTCTACATTTTGAAGATACAAAAATGTGTCTGGTGGGTTATATTACGAAATTGTTTTCTATGAATAAAAATAGTAAAACGCGTCTGGTACATAATAATTAATTAAAGTATGCTAAATCTCATAACTCAAATGAAAAAAAATGACTAAATTAAGTGTGTATAATCCAATAAAAAATTATTCCATATTTTTCTAAATTTTTAAGAAATGTGTTTTCAGAAAACAGTGAAAACGTTATTCTGTCATTTTCCAGAACGTGGTGTATTTTCTGTTTACAATGTTTTATGTTCTCAGAATTCATTTTTTGAAAACAGTCTATCAAATGCGTTTTTACTCTATTTTTGTATTTGAAAAATGAAAAATTGTTTTGTAAAACGATACCAAACGCGGCTTAACTTTCCCACCTATAAAAGTGAAAAACGGATTATTCAAAATAGAGGTGACTACATTTAACTTTTAACTTTTAGGCTAGTTTGATTAATAGAAACTAGCTGATGTGCACACACTACATGTGTAATTATACAAAATAAAATCATTTAAATTTTAAGTTTTTAACTGTCTCAAACAGTTATTGTGGCAAAAAAAAGGAAGAGAAAAAATAGAAATTAATTATAGCAAAAGGAACTAAAGAAAAAAAGTTTAAAAAAAATAACTCAATTACAAAAGTACCATTAAATTATTTTATTGCACTTAAAATTAAAGGGTATAAACGAAAATTTTTACAAAATTTACCTATAGAACAATCATGGTCTACTGTACAAAATCACTGTACAGAAGCCGTGATTCACTGTTCCTAAGAACAAGGGTATTTTTGTCCCTGTGGTGCTAAAAAATCACAGAAACAAACCGAAGAAGAATCGATCCGTTCAGCTCTCTCTCATCCTAGACCACCATAATCGTCTGCCCTCTAGAGAATCCATCGTTCCCATCTCCACAGAAAGTCTGCAGCTTGAAAAACTCTTGAAGGTAAGTTTTTCGATTTGCTTGAAATCCTCCCTCTCTCTATGCTAATGTTGCTGCCATTGAAGGCGTTCACTTTTTTGATATCTTGATTCTCCCTATAGAACAGCGATTCTGATCTGTCTATCGTGCCCTCCATCCCCGTCGAGCGTCACGATTTGGGGTTGTCATCATCTCTCTTCTCATTCAGGTCTCACTTTCTCTCTCATTTATACTCATGCAAAGGTTTCAAACAAATCCCAGTGACTTCAAATAAGCCAAACTTTCTGAGCTCGGCCTCTACTCCTTTCTCCATAAGCCAGCCTTTGAAAACCCTGCGATCCAATAAATACTCAATTCGCTTCATCGTCATCTCTCTCTGCTGCTCCATGCTCTGATTATAATCCAGCGATACAAACACTCGGCCGCTGAAGGCCGTCAGATTGAAGAGGTTGCTCTGGCGCATGAGGCCGAAGAGCCAGTCACGGTCCTCGAGGTTGTGGTGGTCGAGAAGCTTCCGCATCTCGGCGGTGTCGAAATCGAAAGTGTTAAGATACATGTTTATCCACGACATCTTTACAGCTCTAAAAAAACTAGATTGCTTCTAGACAATCCTGAGTTTTGATTGATTTGGTGCTTTGGTTAATCAAATGGGAAGAATTGAGTTTTTGAGAATGTTTGCTATTGGGATTTCTCCCCTGTTTTCAGTGAATTAGATTATAGATCAATCACTCAAGTATAATGGGCTAAGTGATTTCTGAAATTTCCAAAATTTGTGACTTGATGACTGGAAGGTCAAGGCCTCCATTTTTGGTCAGCATTTCTGAAATTTCCAGAAGTATGGTACTTTATCCTCTCATTGAGTAGTTTCAGTGTTAAACCAAATGAGTTGGTTTGTAAAACAGTTCTGGATTTTCTGAGTTTGAATGAATATTTGCTCTTTCATGGTGCTTTGCATAGTTTTATTAAGTTTCCAGTTTGCCTGAAGCCAGCAATCGATTTGTATCAAACTTATTTTGAAATCGTACCTAATCTTATGCTATTTATAACAGAGCTCAATCGCCACTTTACACAGTTCATAAGTAGTGTTCAAACAAGTGTTATAAGTGTGCGAAATCGTGCGAGAGCTATTCTGGATAAGCTCTTCACCCAAATCCCGACTTCCATTGAAATTGATCGTCGCCGGCTTCGATTATCTGAGTCTCTCTCATTTGATACCTAATCGTTCCATAAGTTGATAATTGCCGACTCTGACCCCGACGACGCACACTTTGGAAAACTAAATAACCATCTTAGGTAAACTCTGTATAACTCTGAGAGCTTTGTTTTTTGGTAGATTCTGCAACATATAATGCTTGATATGCAGTCTCGGTTTTTCGGACATGAATTCTTGAGAGGCGTTGAATCTAATTTGGAAATGTAGCCACTTTTTAGAGTAAATGTTATTGTTTTTTTGGCTAGACGTATATCCTGTGCTTATTCTGAATTGCATAAGAGCATTGAAGCTTTGTTGAGTGTGTGAATTAAAAGATGCTTTTAGGTATAATCTCTGTGGTTATGATGCTTCTTGGTATAATCTAGAGGATGTGAATTAAATGAAGCTTTGTTGAGTATATGAACTCTGTGGTTATGTTGCTGTGATTCCTTGAGTCAGTTTGATGGTTGATTATAGGTATAATCTAGGTATTAGATGATTTTGGGGCTCATGATTGTGGAATCAAGACATACATAAAGAGTACAGATGTAAAGTTAAACAACGGATATGCAATCTTACTGGTAAAAGATTTGCCTTTATGTTCAATTGAATCATAGTGTGTTTGTCCTCTAATGCTTTTCCATCTGTTAAAACTAAAAAGTTACAATAATAGAGCTTTCGACATATCCCCCCGTTACATACATGCCATCACCAGATGATTTTGATCTTGAAAAACTTACAATAGCCTTCAAGGTAATGGCAAACACCAGTGGAATGACAGTACTGAGAAATTAACTGGAAGATTTGAATTTCCTTTGAATCTTTTCAGATGCCCAAATTTAATGCCATTGTTCTTGCTCCAGTGGCTGTGGGATGGGTTTGAGTTACAAATCAAGAAATACAGTGTCTGTTTGTTGAAGGACTTTAAGATAGAAACATATGCACTCATTTTTATCAGTTTGTTGTATTTGAAATGCTACAAAACTAAAAACCCAAAATTTGGTGTTGTTTTCCTATTGAATGGAAAACAATAGGAGACTGAATTGAGAAGTTTTCCTGAATATGAGATACATGAAGCATATATGCAGGTGTTGCCAAATAATACGATAAAAGCCTTCAGTTTGTATGAAGAGAGACTAGTAAAAGCAAATGTGTATATATGATAAAAGACCTCAGGGGAGAGGAAGCATATATGCTTTAGTTTGTTTTTCAAGAAGACCGTATGTGATGATTAAGCAACACATTTTCTTAAAAGAAAACTATGTGTTATATGCAACCCATAGAATCAGTTCCAGGAAGAGAAGATAGAAAGTAGGTAACTATCAGGTGATATATAATCAGTTTGTTCTATGCTCACTGTTTTCTTATAGAGACAACTATGTGTTTCTTATATGCGATAGGCATTTAATTATGGGATCAGTGGACTTACACTGCATATTTTTAGGTTTTCTCTTTAACTATAATATCTCTTTTAAGTTGATTGGATTTGCTTATGTATCTGAGGGTCTTGGTTTTAATTGGATTTAGATAGTGATTTGGTTTATTGAATGCTTATCTCTATTGGTTGTGAATTCCTATTTGTCAGGCCCGCAACCTCCGTTCTCCCCGGCTCTAGATCGATCTGGAATCAAGCCTCGCCATTAAAGCTCGGTACTTTCTGCACTCAATTTTGATATTTGAAGCGGCATTAATTTCTCTCTATATCTATCTAAGTTTAGATTTTATTTTTGGTTTCACTTTGATTTCGATTTTAGTTTCGCTTTGTTGTTAATTTACTGGTTTTGAATGAAGAAGTTTATGGTTTTGCAGACCTGGAGTTGATTTAGCTGAGGTTCTCTGCATTTTCAATTTTTTTCATCGAGTTTCAGATGAGCTACAAGTATGATTTTCTTTGTTGCTTTGTGGTTCCAAATTATTTCATTGCTTGATGTTGGTCGAAATGTAGACATGAAAATGATCTGATTGCTCTTTGACATCACTAACATGATCTGACTCTTGCATGTCTTTTTGTGTTATGACTTATGCCCATGTTATTATAATCGTGTTTCACATATTTCATTGTTTGATCATTTTTTGACTTTCAATTGTTCATGAAGATATGAAGATATGATATTGATGGCTGCATTTCACTTGATTACGAACTCTGAGCAGTGTATGGTTTGCAGTTTATAGTATCAAGTTTTGATATTTTTTTTGTAGGCTTTTAAAATCAGATCAACTCTTCCACTGAAAGCTTTGCCAAGGTAGAGTTTTGTCTTAGCTGTAATAATATTGGATTTATCACTGTATGGTCTTTTTCTTCTTTTGTTCCTTCTTTGAAAGTAGGCTTAGATGTGGATGCTCACTTTGACAATCACCCATGAATTTTCAACATACCATATGAGAAATTGATACATAAGTCTGTTTAGCTTAAATTAAAGCAGAGATGAATTGAATTGGGATATTTTTATGATTTTATTAGCACCATGATTTGATGGGTTGGCATGTTTGAATATCTAATATCGAGTGTCATATTGCAATTAGATGAAAAATGTTCATGTTCTTTGTTTTTTGTGTGGTCTATTTTATTTAGTTGGGTCCATTTTAGTTTTTTTTCTTCTGATGTAACATTTGTGAGAATTTACCTTTCGTTGTTGTATTCAAGGTTTATGTGATATAAGCTTAGGTTCATATACTGTCATTTTCAGCAACAAGCCCTTCTCTTGGTTTTTTATTTGAGTTTGTTCAAACAAATCGTTGATTTTGGTCTATCAACAGGTTATTTGATCTGATAGTAGATTGGTCAACCAACCACACTATTGATCTCATTGCCTGCTTTGGTTCTTCTACTTGCAGGTTTGCTTAGCTTGATTAGACCATTACACGGAACACTTGAGTTAACACCGCTCAATAGGGCGGGCAGCCACCTAGTGAGAAAACAAAGACAATTCTCTTAATAGTATAGATGTCGACTATACTGCTGTTGGAGGTGCTTCTTAACAAAAAGTCAGATTGTTTGTTTGAACAAACATGAGGAGAGATTCCATTCTTAATTTTTGTGCGATTCATAAATTAAGGAGATTAAGGGTACGTTTGTTACCTGGGTTTGGATTGGACTGGACTACCTTACACACAAAAATAAGCCGAAACCCACGTTTGGTGAAAACACGGGATTTCAATTAATGAGCTTACGCAGTCCCCGCGTCCCCCATATTTCGGCTTACGGAGCGGCCCCAAAATTGGGGGGACTCCATAAGCTTTCACTGCAGAAGAAAAACGTAGGGTTCCAGAAGACTTCGTCTCACTCTCACGCCTCTCTCACTCAGCTCTGGTGCTCTCTCACTCATCGACTCTCTCACACACACCCATTCCAGGTTCTGCCTCTCTCTCTCTCTCTCTCCCTCTCGTCTTCAACCTTGCTCTATCTTGAATTTTTTTTCTCGATCTGGTATGGGTTAAAATAGATCGATTTACTTGACAATTGTTTATGGGTTGTGTTTATTTGATTGATTGATGAATGATTCTTGGTCTGGGTAGCTTGATTTGATATGAATTTATGAGTTTCATAGCTAGGTCGTCTTCTTGATCTGGGTTGCTTGATCTGATTTCAATTAAGAAACTTCATAGCTTTGGAAGTAAAATTAAATGCAAAAGCTTCATATCTGTTTATAGAGGACTCTCATGTTTAGTTTTTGTTCAATTATACAATTCGAGCATGAACAAAAGTTTATGGTTATAACAGGTTTCTAGTTTACGAATCGAAAGAAGAAAATGGTTTGTATAGTGCCTTTTAGTAAGATAATGTCGATGAGATAATGTTGGCATGGTTTGAAGAGATGGAGGAGAAGTACTGAAGAAATGTGTTGTTCTGGGTGTCTATGGGTTATCATGGAGCAAGTGTTCGAGTATGTTTCGTGTTTATCTACTGCTTATGGTTGAAAATAATGTAGCTTTGAGGTTTATTGGAATAAAAGTTCAGATTTTTAGTATTTAAAAAAAAAGTTTTTGTTCAATTATATATGTATGAATAAAATGGAGTTCTCTTAATAAGCTAGGTTGTATCAAGCCGAAATTAGAGGACTCTTCTGTTTAGTTTTTGTTCAATTATAATATGTATGAATAAAATGGAGTTCTCTTAATAAGACTTAAACTATGATTTCCTTTTTGGCCTCCTGCATTGTGTTTGAGCTGATTGCTTATGAACAACTATTAACCAGAAAGCCTAGAACAATGTTAGGTTGGCCTCTAACATGAGATAATTTTACATGAGATAATTTTACTTATCTTTAATATTGTATTAGTTGTTGATGAAAGCTTGGTGGTTAGAATGCTACTGCAGATAGGGTTGAAAATGCTCAATATGAATTTCAATTGATGAATTTCATAGCTAGGTCTTCTTCTTCCTTTTTGTGTGAGTTGTTCATTGATTTTTATTTTCCTGTGAATATTAGATAATGGATCGAAGACACATTTTGTTGCTCTTATTGGTGAATTTATGGCACCTACGGACCATGTGTGCTTGCACTATGCTTGTGCTACAGTTTTTTAATTTGAGGAGAAGGCGTGCTGAAAGACAGGCCTTAAATAATCGGTCATTCATTAGACAACAAACTCGTTTGAGTTATCTAGATAGTATCATAGGTAATAGTGACACTGAGTGTGTGAATGAATTGAGAATGGATAGAAGGTGTTTTGGCTTGCTATGTGAATTGTTGCGCATAGATGGGAGGATAAAGAACGATGGGTTGGTGTCAGTGGAAGAGCAAGTATGTATTTTTGTCCATACGCTTGCACATCATGTGAAAAATCGTACAATTAGAGGTAGATTTTTTAGATCTGGAGAGACTGTTAGTAGGTACTTCAATTCAGTACTACAAGGTGTCTTACGATTGCAAGGGAGTTTGTTAAGGGTACCTGATCCAGTACTTGCTGATTGCACAGATCAGCGATGGAAGTGTTTTAAGGTTTGTATATTTTAGGGACTTCAATTTTTTTTCAAGCCTAAACTATGCCTTGTGTCCATGCAGTTGATGAATAATGAATCTTTGTTTTAATAGAATTGCTTGGGGGCACTAGATGGGACTTACATTAGAGTACGTGTGCCTGCAAATGACCAGCCAAGATATCGAACAAGAAAGGGTGAAGTTGCTACAAATGTGTTGGCTGTTTGTTCTCGTGATATGCAATTCATATTTGTTTTACCGGGTTGGGAGGGATCCGCATCTGACTCTAGGGTTCTTCATGATGCAGTCACTAGGCCTAATGGATTAAGAGTTCCCACCGGTAAGGCTACTGGGTTTAGAAAAAATTCAGATTGTTTCCTTGCCTTTACACACACTAATACAATTTTTATTTTGGATATTAGGTTACTATTACCTTGTAGATGGTGGTTGCACTAATGGTGAGGGATTTCTTGCACCATATAGAGGAACAAAGTATCACTTATCAGAATGGGATGATGGAAATATGCCTAGCGATCATGTGGAATACTTTAACATGAAGCATTCTAAGGCAAGAAATGTCATAGAACGCTGTTTTGGAATGCTGAAAGGAAGATGGGCAATACTAAGGAGTCCGTCATTTTATCCAATAAAGACACAAAGCCGTATAATTATGGCTTGCTGTCTTTTACACAATTTGATTAGGAGAGAGATGTCTGTAGATCCGATGGAGAATGCAGTATTTCCTTTAGAGTCACAAAATGAGGAAAATGTTAATGTAATTGACCACGTTGAATCGTCTGATCAATGGACTGCTTGGAGGAATGACCTGGCTTTACGAATGTATAATGAGTGGTCAAGAAGAAGGGCTGCAAGGGAAGCAAGAGCTGCTGAGGTTGAAGAAAATACTACAAGGGGCAGAAGGGCTGTGAGGAGTGCAAGGGGGAAAGATCTGCAAGACGTTAGATAGATTGTAGCTAGAGCTGTGTTGTGCGGCTGATTAGAAAGATTTTATGTAGTTGGATTGTTGTTTATGTCTTCAATTGTTGTTTATGTCTTGGATTTTTGTTTCTAACATTGTAGAATGTGTTAATTTTCCTTGTTCTGTTTTCATATATTATGCTAATGCTGAATTTTTTGCCTATTTGTATGGTTAAATATGAAATATTGGATATGAGAATTCCTGGCATATTATTATTATTATTATTATTTTTTATTTTTTTTGGGAGGGTCATAGAACTTCTGTTGTAGCAGGTGGATCATTTTCTTCTACATTCTTGAAAGCTTGTTCTCCTGTGTTGAAGACTCTAGTCAAGTTCAGGAAAATAGGTCTTCTTGCTTTTAAGACTCTTGAGTGATATCTGCCTGTATTCCAATAACTATAGGTGCTGTATCCGTTATGAAGGTCTCATTATTGTTCTTTTGTTATGAGAAAGATACATTTCAAGGGAACATACGATTTCTATTGGATTAAAAATCTCTATTTCTGCAATATCTGAAAGATAATGTGTTCTTAGGTCTGTGATATGTTTATGTGTGTTCATTAATGACGTTTCTCCTTTTTGTCTAATTATTGTTTGTATGCTCAGTATGGAAGGTGGTGATGAGAATGCTGAACAAGGGAAGCAACGACGTATATGGACCAAATTCGAAGAAGAATCTTTGTTGAATGTGCTTGATGGCATTGTTGCTAGTGGACAACGCTGCGACACTGGAAGTTTCAAATCTGGTACAGTGGGGAAAATAGAGAATGCTTTGAATTTGTTATGTCCTAATTCCAATTTGAAGGCAAGTCCACATATTGAGTCAAAGTTGAAGAAACTTAAGAAGGATTATAGCATCATCTATGACATGATAAACAAGAGTGGATTTGCATGGAATGATGTAAAAAAGTGTGTGGAAGTTGATAGTAATGAAGTGTGGGAGACTTATGAGAAGGTAATGATTTTAATACCTTGGCTTTATTATTGAGGTTGCAGATTCTATTTTAAGGTTGATGAAAATATTTACTGGTTTCATTTTTCTTTCTATGCCATAGCAAAACAAAAACGCAAAAGGCTGGAGAAACAAATCATATCCCATGTTTGAAAGACTAGGAAACATATTTGGGAATGATCGTGCTAATGGTAGTGCGGCTGGGACCCCTGCTGATATGGTGGAGGAGCAGAGCATCAATGAAGTTCAGGTTGAGGTTGAGGTTGATGTTGATGTTGAGAATGACACAAGTCCTATGTCAATAAGCAGAGAAGCTAGCCGACAATCTGAAGTTAGTCAAAAAAAGAGGAAAAGAAATGATGAGGATAGAGTCAAGGATGCAATGAATAAGCTGTTTGAAGAATCTGGAAAACAATTGCAAATGGTGACTGATGCCATATTGAAAGGTAATGAAGATTGTTATTCTGATATTTCTAAAGAAATTGAGGATATTGGACTTCCTATTCTGGACCAAATTAAGGTTGTGGAATACATTTTAAAGGAGCCACATCGTATCTCTGTGTTCAAGTCATTGCGTGGTGAAGCAAGGACCATGTATGTTGAACAAGCTTTGCTTGATGCTCGTAGGGGATCTACCTAGCTTCTGACTTTAACCTTTTGGGGGAGTTGCTGACTTTACACATGTTGGACAAGCCACCATTTGCTAGGATGAACTCATTTTGTACTACTAGATTAGCATTGATGTCTTTTGTACTTTCTTAACATGTAAAATGCTAATTGAGAATTCAGTTTCCATTGTTGTATTAATTGGTGGACTTGTTTGTGTAAACTATTACTCTTATTTTGTAATCTATGAACTTGTGGCTTACTATTTCATCTTCTTCCTTTTTTTTTCTTTTTTTTGTGTGGAGATTCATAGAACTTCCTCAGGTCCTTCCTTAGAGAAGGGAAAAAGGCTGGATACATGTGTGCATATGTGTAAGAATGGGGTGGAAATACTGGAATTGTCTTTCATCTTTCTTTTGGATATATAATTTGTACTTGTGAATATATTATGTATTTTTATTTATTGAAATCAGTTCCATCTTCAGTAAACCTGTTTTGATTATAGAAACTTCTTTTCTTGAGAAAAAAATCAAAATGCCTTCACATCATACCAACTTGAGGCACATCCTCCCTACAACCATTCATGAATTACATATATAGACAACCATAAATCACTACATATGAATTCAACCTTTAAGAATATTTCTTTTTCATCCTGCCAAACAAAAGATATAACCAACAACAATAAAATATTTGAGTTACAAAATTTAGTCCGGTGCATCATCAAACGTAGGATTGGACTATTTTGACTGTTCTGTTCTTTAGTCCGAAGCAATACCAAACCTGGGTTAGGGATTACTGCAGTACAGTCCGAAGCTTGTAATAAGAAATAGTCCTGACTTACAGTCCTGGGTAACAAACGTGCCCTAAAGAGTTTCGTTGTTACTCTCCATCACTGAGAATCTTCTCCTTAACAGGCTCCCTACATTTCAAACTCCTCAACCATTCCAAACACCGCGAAAACTCCCCCAATTCCATGCCGAGAACTCTCGGCTCTCTAATGATCTCCTCCTAATCACATCATCACTAAACCCAAAACCTCTAAACCTCTAAACTCACAAAGCAATGGTTATAATCTACCTTCAACCCCAAATCCTAAAACCCCTGGGAAACTACAAACAACTCCGTCAACACCATCCCTCGGAATTCCAAGCCTCACCAAAAACTCAACCCTCCTCTTAATCTCCTTCTCATTCATCAAAATCACACATGGAAACCCCTCTAAAACCTTACTCACAGTACCATCCTTAAACCCTAAACCTCTCAAAGCCTCCACATTTCTCAAAACACCATCTGGGCCAATCTGAAATTTCCTAGCTTCATCCAAAACACGCTTAATCATCAATGGAGAACCACCCAAAATCCCCAATTTCGAAAACCCAGTTTCCCATTTCTTAACAAACTCAAAATCCAAAACCCCGGGACAGTCAGATATCAACGAAACAAGGCAATCCTGATTAACATTGAAAAACAACGAGAGAATAGCCAGAGACTTATCTAACTCTTCTAAGTTGGAGTCGTGTAAAAATCGATTCTTTGCTATGAAATTGTGTATATTTGAAGAAGGAAAACCGTACCTCTGGAGTAGATTGGTGAGAGAGGATTGGGTTTGCTCGGAAAGTATTGGGTTTTGTGGATTTGATGAGAAAGGTTGAAACTTTAAGTTGGAGAGAGTGAGAATGGTTCTGGTTAATAGAGCCCTTGTGGCCATCTTTGACTATAGAGATCAAGAGTGAGAGTGATGAAGATTTGAAGGTGTATAATAAAATCTTAAATTTTATTTATAAAGATTTTGTTTTTTTATGAAAGTACTTATTGGCCCTCAAAAACTGATAAAGTAGTCATCTTTCGTCTCTCACACTCTCCTCACTCAAATTATAACAAATCCCAAAAGCCTCTCTGAAAAATTGAAACTTTCAAATCCCCAATTGGCTTTTAGGGTTTATGTTTCCTGCCCCCAAATATTCTCTGAACCCAAAACGATTGTAACTCTCGTCTTTGCAGCACTCTCATTCGGTAAGTTAACCACTGCTCGATTACTGCCTTTGGTACTTTTTCAAACGAAGCTTTTACTTATTGGATAACTGGTTGATGAGGAATTTAGGCAAAGACTGTAACTATGGGTAGTATGGATTGTTGACTTGATTAATGCTAGTGTTGCTGTGTTGGATTGTAGCAGTTTGTGATTAGTATGGCTATGAATTGGATCCAATTTTGGGAATGTTAAGCAGGTTTTGGTATAATTCTTTGCGGCGTGGCGTGGACATTGTTGAGCTCTGATTTGGTGTGGCCACTGTATAAAAGCGCAAGTAATACCTTGCTCAGGTTTGTCATGCTTATTCTTGCAATGGCTAAGTTTTGATCGAAGTCCGAAGTGTAGTATTAGGTTGACAACGTAGGTCTGGCATTATTAGTCAGTGGATTGTTGGTTTGCCTTATGCAATCCAAAATTCTTGATGAAATGTTTGCATGTGGTTGATTTCAATCCTGTCAATATGATAACCAAGTTGGCTTTGTTAAGTTCTTACTGGGTCATTATCTTATCATTCTCAGAATAAGATAGAATGAAGGATATGAAGGCTTGAATGCTCCAGATTTCAACCTAACATGACTACTGATTCTGACATGGAAATGGAAGGTTAGTATACTTGTTTTTCTTCTTTCTCCATCTTTAAGTCTGTCATATATTTTGTATACTAGGGAGGGGCTCTAGAAGGCTAGAGAACTGTGAATAGGAAAAGGAGATTAACAAAGAGAAAGAGAGATAAAAAAAGTTGTGGGATTCCTTGGTCCTTAGCAGAATGTTTTGCATATCTTTGATCCTTTGTCGTGTATATCAAGGTATCGAATGAGCGCTGATAATTTGATTTCTTTGAATGAATTCAAGATGATATCACTTTGTCATGTGGAGATCAAGAAGATAATAATACAACCGACCCTCTTAAGCACAAGTCTGATGTCATTCATGGGGAGCTTGATGTTAAAGAAGTCATACATGAAGCACAGAGTTCACCAGGAGGGACTGCACCCCAAAGTGTCTCATGTGAAAAGGTGTCGTCCTCTTTGTCCTCAGAATTGTGCAAACAAAGTGAAGGTTTAACTTCTAACAAATTGTCCTCTCTCATTTGCTTTTACGATTTTTATATCATTGTTAGTCACTTATTGATAGTAAAAAAGTTGGTCACTCTTAATAATTCTGCAAGTTAATATATAGATATTTATTTGCATTCTGTTTATGTCAAATACAGGGGCGAATGCGGTACCTGAACAATGCCAGTTGATAATTGAAAACACGCCATTGGGAGGTGATATTGATTCTACTGGAGCTTCTGAATACTCCTTGCCAAGTGAGCGAGATAAATCTTCCATTCCCATATCTGATGTTCAGAATACACTGAATGATTCTGCAGCTGCCGAGATAATGAAGTCAGATGAGATTTCTAATCAGAATATGAAAGTTAAGAACCCATTTAGACTTCTACAAGACTATGCTACTGAAAACATGTCAGAAATTGATCATGATGCCTTCTTTGAAGATGTTAATGCTGTAGTAGTGTCATCATCAGTTACAACTAGTGCTAAAAGTAGTCAGAAAGATGCTGGGTCTCATTTGGAGATAGGATCTCAGAGTCCGGGCATGATCGATAAAATGTCTGGCCTGCAATATGAATCCATAAAGTCCAAAGTTTCCTCAAATACAAAAGACGAGGTTACCAATAGAACAGCAATTATTGAGAATCATGAGGCTTCCCGAGGAAAAGATGCGTCAACTGCTGCTCCTATTGATATTGTTTCTAAGAGGGATAAGACTCAAGAGGGGAAAAAGACCAAGTCCGATTCTGCTCTGCCGAAGGTGGATGAGTATGGGAGATTGGTCAGAGAAGGTTCCAGTGACAGTAATTCTGATGTTCCACGCTATAATAAGAGGCATCGTAGAAGAGGCAGAAGTCGCTCTCGGAGTAGAAGCCGCAGCCGGAGCCATAGCCGCAGCCGCAGCCGCAGCCGCAGCCGCAGCCGCAGCCGGTCTCCTCCTGACAGCAGGAGGAGGAGAAGTCCGCAGAGAAGTCCTCGGAGGAGAAGAGAGAAGCGAAACGGTTCTCCCAGGTACTTCAATTGTATTGTATGTGTATCTTTTGGCAGATTACTGATGGAGAGTTAAATTTCAGGAGTTAGGCAGCTTGGTGTTTATTTTTCATCATGCTGTAAGTATTATATGCAACTCCATATATTCTTGCTTGATTGTTCGTGTTTCAGTTGGTCTTCTAGGAATCACAGAAGCAGGAGCAGGTCTCCCACTTTTAGGCGTGCAGGCGAGTTCAGGGATGAAAATAAGAGGCAGGACAGGCGCCAGATTCCAGAATGCTTTGACTTCCGTCGAGGAAAATGCTCCCGTGGAGCTTCCTGTCGGTATGTGCACCGCGAACATGACAGAAATGATAGTTCCTGGCGCCATAAGAGCAACCAAAAGCATCTGGAATTTCAGCCTAGTTTGAATAACTCTAGGGTTAAGGATGAGATTGAAGATAGGTCTGACATGAATCTGGATAATGAAATCAAAGATGTGGCCACAAAAGATGATCAGTTTATTGGTGCTGATAATACTGCTTGTAAGAGTTCTAAAGTAGAAGCAGCAACAGTGCAACCGGAACATGTTATTCAAGTAAAGTTGGAGGCAATCATCCCTCACGATCCTGACAGAAGAGAATTTAAGGAAGTGCCAGAACAGTTTTCATCACAGGTCATGGGTCCTAAAGACTCTCCTCTTCCCAGTTTAATTGCTGCAAGTAGTCCGTATCCTTCGCAGTTGCCTCTTCCTCCTCCTCCACCTCCTCCTTCACTATCACAAGGTACTAGTGTTGGTCATGTCCCACAGTTGCATACTGACTACAATCAATATCCAGTTCAGTCCATCCCTACAGGCGTTAGTCATTCTTATCAAGGTCCCTTGTATAACCAACATGCGCATTTTTCTGTATCACAAGATTCCAGTTGGACATCCTTGCCACCACCACCTCCGCGACCATCATTTGATCCGTCCTTAATTGCAGGATCTGCTGTACAAGGTGCTTCTTCACAATTTCAGCAGAATCTCTTGGCTCCAAGGAGTGACTTTGGTTCTCAAAGTTCTGCGAGGCCTTATGGTTCTTACCCTCATTCTAAGAGTGAGTTTCTGCCTCAAATGTACCCCACATTGGCAAAGCTTCCTCATCCTCCGCCAAACAGGGAAAACTTTGGATTAGCCAACCCATCAAATCAACCTGGGGGCACTGGTCTTATGAGACAGGATCACTTCACACATAACCCTTTGCAGAATGTAAATTCTTCGCAGTCTTTTGCTCATGGGCACACACACCCTCAACCTGCACCGCAAAATTTCTCTGGTGACAATTTTCCTGTTCATCATTCACAGAACCAACAGCCAAGCTATGGTGTGCAATACTCTGCTGGTGATAGTAGTTTCGGTGTGCCTGGGAAAACTGGCATACAATACCCTGTAGGTGGTAGCATATTGGGTTTACCTGGCAAGGATGGCCCCATTATCGATAAAAGTCAGTTTCCCCAATCCAGTTTTGGGGGATCTATAATTCAGACGCATCATAATCCTTATGCAGCTACTCTTGAGCCACTAAACTCCCAATTCAGCTCTAACATCCTCCCTCAAGATAATAATGCACCCGTTGTTAACATGTCTGAGACGGTTGTCCGAATTCCAGTTGATGAGCAAGGTGTAGGCAGTGCTGGGTCAAAACAAACAACTTCTCCACCAAGTTCTGCTAGAGCTGTTGGCCAGCTTTTACCCAAGTCAAATACTGAGCAGTATGATCCACTTTTTGACAGCATTGAGCCATCAACAAACCCACTCAATAGAAATGATCACAGCCAAAAGCATATACCCAGGAGTGATTCAAACATGATGGTGAGACTCAGTGGTGCCTGTGAGCCATTAGATGTTGAAGAGAACTACAAACGTACAGAGTTTGGCCATATTCCTTCAGCTACATCTCTGGATTATGATGGCTATGGTGAGACTGCAGATGTGGAAGTGGGTGTCGTTGAAGATGAGAGTTATAGTTATGATGGTGTACCAAACATGGCGACAGGAGAGATTGAGAATGATCAGGTGAAGTCCGCAGGGAAAAGCAATAGAAACAAAGATTCCAGATCAACAAGACATTTCAAGAGAGCGGTTGCAGATTTTGTGAAAGACCTTCTGAAGCCATCATGGCGGCAGGGTAATATGAGCAAAGAAGCATTCAAGACTATTGTCAAAAAGACTGTTGATAAGGTCTCTGGAGCCATGAAGAGTCACCAAATACCTAAGTCAGAGGCAAAGATAAATCACTACATTGAGTCATCTCAGCGCAAACTGACAAAGCTTGTGATGGTGAGTACCTGTTTGGTAATCCCTTTCTGCTATCCGATGGCATGGCATTGTCACTCGAGGACTTTGCTCTCTGCATGATGAAAAGATAAACTATGACTTTTGCTTATTTTGTTCTGTTTATCTTCTGCAGGGTTATGTAGATAAGTATGTCAAGGTATAGACAACCTCAGCCATGATCGAGCAACCAGGGCAGAAATTTTGATCAGGTGTTGCGCAGTTCGGTCCTATTGTATCGAAGGTACACACATTCATAAATTGGACATACTGTTCAATTATATCACAAATCTATTTCAAATTGAACTTCCTTTTCAGTTTGTTTAACCGAGAGATTAGCACATGATACTCATGGATAGACTTGAGCAGCTTGAATTGTTTGCTCACTTTGAAAAGTTTCTCTGCTTTAGGGGATCATTCTAATCGGGAAAGCTGTCTTAATCGATCTATGTTGATTCTCTAATTTCGACACATTTGTAGTCCCACTGCCTCTGTTTATGTAGTAAATGTAATAACGCATTGGTCACGATGTTTTCGCAGGGAAACACAGTCAGATCTCAGAATCCGCACACTGAGGCCACGCCACTGTTGCACTTTATGGCTCTGCAAACCACATTTGCACAAACGTTTTGTAGATGATCTGTGTTGGAACACCAAGATTCCAGCATGTTAGTTATATGACGTTAAGTTACATTATCGAAACCATTGATTAGTTATCAACTTACACAAAACTATCGATGTCATACTTTTCTGTGATGAAATTGTTGGCTTATTTCCATGACCCCAAACTCTTGTTTCAGAGACCTGAATATTCAAATCAATCAATTAATTCCCTCCGCTTCATTTTGGGCTCAAAGATATCTATTTGGGCCGAAGAATTTGAATCATCGAATTTTCGCGACCAACTCTCCGTGGGCAAAGCTGCTCCAAAATATATAAGAGCACTTTACTCTCACTCTTTCAAAAAAAACCCAACCGCCGCCATCTTAACAAGACTGAAAGCTCTCGTCACACGTCACTCCTTCATCGGAGCTCAGCTGCCCCTAGCTGCGGCTTATTCAGGTGCGATACTCCCTATCGTTCGGCTGTAAATACACTTCATCGTTTTTTTGTATTGAAATTGTTTCTTCTGATAAATCTGGATGAGATGATGATGTATATAAGTTTCGAAAATCGCTATCTCTGCTTGTGTAGTTATTTGTGCTTTGGAAATTGATGCTGGACCGATTTGATGTTAAGTGTGAAAATTGTTAGGTTCATAGGTTCGGTGATAGTGTTATCAGCTCTTCAAGTTCGTTAATTTTTGTGTTTTTTATTTATTTATTTAATTCTCAATATATATATATATACACACACACACTTAATACTTGATAGTTTAGAGGATCAGTAATAATGTTTTCCGTGGTATATACGGTTTCTCGTGGGGTTTGGTTTGGAGCAGTATTGAAGTTATTACTTTGTGTTTTCGGTTAGGTTTTGATTTCGGATGGGTAAAGGGAAGAGAAAGAGGAAAGAGGCTACGGTGGTGGCTGTTTCAGAAAAGGAAGGTTCGTGTCCGCGGGCATCTGAAATTGATGTAGTGCCGGATGCTGAGAGTTGTGAACCGAATCTGATGGAGATGGATTGTTCGCCGAAGAAGAAAAAGAAGAAGAAGAAGAAGAAGAAAGAAGTTGAAAGCATTGATAAGAGTTTAGGGTCTTTATCGCTAGAGCCTGAAGTAGGAGATGAAGCACCAGAACCACTTGTGGAAAGTGCTCTGTCAAATGTGGAGCCAATTAGTTCGCAGAAGAAGAAGGACACGAAGAAAAAGAGAAAGAATAGAAGTGAAATCCTCGAGAACGATGATATGCTATGTGAAATCCCCTCCCTGCAGCCTCAGGTTGTACAACTGTCGGATCAAGTGCCAGGAGCACATACGGGAAGTCCCTTGTCAAATGTGGAGCCAAGTAATCCACAGAAGAAGAAGGCAAAAAAGAAGATTAAGAAGAAGAATGTGAGTGAAATCCTCGAGAACAATGATATGAGTTGTGTAAGCCCCTCCCTGACGCCTCAGCTTGTACAACTGTTGGATCAAGAGCTAGAAGCACGAGAACCACTTATGGGAAGCCCCCTATCACATGTAGAGCCAAGTAATCCACGAAAGAAGAAGACAAAGAAGAAGAAAAAAAATAGTAGTGAAATCCTCGAGACTGATTATATGAATTGTGAAAGTCCCTCCCTGCAGCCTCAGCTTGTACAACTGTCGGATCAAGAGCTAGATGTGCCACAAGCCATCGAGGAGTTGAGTTCCACTTCCACAGTGAAAAACAAGAAAAAGAGTGCGAGGAAAAAGTGTAAACCCCTTGACTGTAATGATAAAGTGAACAAAGTAGGAGATCCAAAGATACAGCCTTCTGCTGAAATATCATCGGAGCAGATTGAATTTGAAGAACCACTTGCAGAGGTAATGAGACAAGAGACGAAGAAAAAGAATCGGAAGAAAAGCCGTGAAGTCAAGGAGAGTAAAGAGCTATCAGTGGAAACAATGGATCCAGCTGAGGATCCATCTATTCGGCCTACTCTTGCAAGCATCTCTGAACAAGTACTTGATTCTGATGAAAATCCACTTGTAGCAGGAACAAGCACAACAGTAAACTCAGAAAGTCCCAAGCCCAAAGCAGATTCTAGCTTCTCACAAAAAGTGAAGAAGAAAAGTCGAAAGAAAGAGCCCAAACATAATGACAGTACAGAGCTGCTAGTGGAAATAATGACGCCGGAAGCAGATCCATCTCTTCAGCCTGCACTTGCAATATTTCCTGAACACGAGCTAGAGGTTCCACTTGCGAAGGGGATAAGCACAACAATAAAAAGTCCCGAAGTTAATACAGATATTAGCTGCTCACAGGGAAAGGAAAAAACGAAGAAGAAAATTCTAAAGAAAAAATACAAAACCAGTGAAAGTAAAGAAGTGGCAATGACCCCTGAAGGAGACCCATCTCTTCAGCCAAAGGCTCCCTTGTCACATTTGCCCCCAAAGGCTGGTACCGATGTCATTGCAATTGCTAAACAGGGGAATCTTTTGCCAATGCCTAACTCTTCAATTGTTGACCATCCTCCGAAAAAGCTTCTCATTCTTGATCTTAATGGACTGCTTTGTGATATTCTTCCAATGGACGAACCTATTCCCAGAGGACATAGACCAGATATGAGAATATCAAGGAAACCAGGTAATAATTGATGGATAGTGTCTTTAGAGCTTTAATCTTTTAAACCAGTATGGAAACTCATTCTCTTTTGTTGTTGTTGTTTTTCACAGTTTTTAAGAGGCCGTTTTGCGCAGAGTTTCTGCAATTCTGCTTTGACAGATTTAATGTGGGTGTATGGTCTTCAAGAAACAAGTAAGCTTCCTTCTAGGATTTATATACTTTTGTTCTGGTTCCTTATTGCTGGTAATTGACATTTCACACTTGTTTTCAGGAAAAATGTGGAGTTGGCGATAAACCCTCTGTTCGGGACTTTAGGACGCAAGCTACTCTTTTGCTGGGTAAGGATATCTTGAACCACTCAGGATCTTGTGGAGTACATTATAGATGAGTAAATGATCTTTGATAGGTCTTCTTAACTTTGTAGAAAGTTGGGTTTCTTTCATTTTAAGTTTCTTTAAGCAATTTTTTAAACACTCACATTCATTGGTTGTTGCTTTTTGTAGAACCAATCGCACTGCACTCATACAAAATTTAAAACGTTGGAGAACAATAAGAAGCCCATAGTTTTCAAAGACCTCAGAAAATTATGGGATAAGCGTGATCCTAATCTTCCGTGGGCTAGAGGGGAGTACAACGAATCCAACACACTATTGGTGGATGATTCTCCGTATAAGGCATTGATCAATCCGGTTAGTTCTTAATAATTTTTTTTTCTCACAAAGCTACCTGATTTTTCTACTAGGATAACAACTAAGTTAATGCTTATTCTATGTTCTTTTGTTTAGGAGAACACCGCCATATTCCCCAAACCGTATGAGTTCAGGAACGAAACAGATTCTTCACTAGGTGAGACACCACCACAGTAGGAGTTAAGCTCTTTTGTTTTTTGGATGTGGAAATTAATGAATCTTATAGATATTGGCATCAAAAACATGGCTGGTCATCTTAAAAGTAATCATGCAGGTCAAATTGTGATCCCCGTGCCATGTAGTCTTTGCTTTAAGTTTTTTAAGCATATGTATGCTTTGTCTTCTATTCCAGCTTTAAATTTCTAAATTTCTAATTTCCAATTCCATTTTCTGATGGTTGTGCTTACTTCTAATTAGTCAAGTAGTGTGAGGCTGTGAGCAAAGTGATTAATATTGTTCCCTAAATGTTCAATGTGTATGTATCATTTGCATCTTCAGGTGTTGGTATAGTTGCTTTGGTCCCAAAGTTAGTTGTGTGTTGTACCAGGCGCATGGGTTGATTCTGTTTTCTGTGTAGTTGGCTAATTAGTTTGAAATGACGGCATATTAGAATGTGAATATTTTTGCACTCTTGTTCATTGCAGGACCTGGAGGCGATATCCGGTCTTATCTGGAGGGGGTTGCGTTAGCTGAAATTGTTCAAAAACACGTGCAACAGAACCCATTTGGACAGCCACCCATAACATCATCAGACCCTTCGTGGAATTTTTATCGAAAAGTTATCGAGGATGTAGTACCTGTGGGATGACTTGGCCTTTTTTCTTGCCTTGGATCATTGAAGTTTTGCACTTCCAAACCATGCGTAAGTTTTCATTTTGACATGTATCATTACCATTGCACACCCATTAAATTAACTGTCACAGTTTTGACTACACAAGATGTACCAAGCACATTTTTTGTAGAAGAGAGCAACCATTAGGTTAGTCTGCACAGCAATCGTTAATTGTCATGTGTGCATAAGTTTTGTTATTGTGGGTTGATGCACTGCATTAACTTGGCAAATAAAACTTCAGTCTTTGTTTTTGAATGCCTCTAAAAATGAGCTCCCTTTTTCTACAATTATTTTTCAGTGCAAATTGATACACATACAGATAGGTGGTGGGCTGTAATAGGCGTCACCATCTTTAATTGATGTAGGTAGTTGGTGGTGACTGTTGATATAAATTTGTTACTCAACTACCATGTTCTGCAAATCTTATACTTTTGAGTTTGAGAAAAAAATTCTAGGCTTGCCCTTGTTATATTTCCAGGCTTCCAGCAGTAACACCAGCCAAATGTGGTTCCATGCTCCTCTCCTTTTTTATTTATAAGTTACCGATTACTTAATTTTCATCTCTTGCATTCACCAAACTTCAGTCCAGTTTTATAACCTGCAATTGGTCTGGGTCTATTTATGTCTGGTTCAAACTGACAGATACAGAAACCCATTAGTTAATTAAGGCACATCTAGATTTTTTTTTCTTTATTTGCAAGCTCAGAAGGCTGTTAGTTGTTTTGGATCGATTAATTTTCATTTACCAAGATGATCAACTTGGCATGTGCTGTTAGTCTGTTACAACTATGTTTGGATTCAGACCATCTGGCCAATCAATTGCCTGACTTGGTCACCTAGGCTGTGATCTCTGTCTTTTCTCAAAATGTTCTCTATACTTTTTGGAGTTTTTGCACAAAACTACAACCATACTGTTCATTCTCGCATACAAATCATAATTTTGAAGAAAAAATGTCGGGGTATAAATTCTTTGCTTTGCTTTGATTAGATGTGAAACCATGCACAGTGATGGTCAATTATCTCTGTGTCCCCCTGCCTCCTGTCATAATGGCCTCCTATTATTGATTAGTACCTTGTAGGGTTCCTTCTATTATTGTTGATTAATTTGGATGAAGTTGAATTGTTGACGAGTACTTATGGAGGATGATGAGACATTGAATAGTTGGGCATAATGTGACAATTGTATGCCCAGTTTGGTGTTAAGCTTAAACAATGGTTTTGTTATAAGCTGCTTTTGGAGAAAGCCACTCAAAAGCTGTTGTTGGAGAAAGTTGTTTTCAGAATCAAAACAAACTTCAATAGCTATAATTTTGAAGCTTTTGAATTGGCTTCCCAACCGCAATTGTTGGTCATGCTATGACTTACAACAGTGGTGAATGATCATTGTGCTCTTGTGGTGAATGAGCAATCTGTGTTACTTGAGATGTGGGTTATAAATGATGGAGATGGATTAGTTGGGTCTTGCCTAATAGAGTTGAGGCACAGCACGTGTACTAGCTCATTCACTTTATGAATACTTTTTAGGCCAATCCTATAACAAGCATTCCTATGCTCGTATCCTCCTTTGTTGGTGTTTATTCATCATCAATCAACTATATAAATATCACCGTCTCCTTTTTGCATTTGGCTTCTCTTGGTTCATCCGCATCAAGTGTATATCAAACCTTTCTGGTACGCAAATGCTGTTGCAAGTCCTTATTAGCTAGCAATCACATGCATGCTGGGCTTGCTCGGAGCAAGAAGACAATTCTTCAAGACACCGTATATTCTTTAGGGTACAAGCGTGAAATATACAAGAGGGTTTTCACATGGAGATGGTGAAGATGATCAAGCTGATAAGGATTCCTAAATAGTTATAGATCTATTCTAATGACACTATTTGCGCATCTTTATTTGACTACGATCACTCTCTTATATTCTATTTACTGCTCGTTGGATCGCTATATAGAACCAAACAATTGTCCATCCCACATATTTGATGACATATACACTTGGGTTTGGAAAATAAAGATCTATCGTCCGTCCTTTGGTTAAAAAAAAGTGTCAACTTTATTAAAAAAATAAGTGTCATCTATGACGGTAGTTTCAATTATTTTTTTTTAGTTACAAAAAAATTTAGATAAGAGCTTAGTTACGCTACATCATCATCAACGTTAGGACAAATCTACAACTTCAACTCTGAAGGATTTACAGTGAACACGTACCTGTCATATCGACGTATCTATCATACCGGCCCACAGTATGGATTTCCGCAAAAGTATTTATAGATCACGCACCCAACATGAGACTATTGACAACAAAGATCAAACACGGATAAAGATACCAACACTTATCCGTCCTTACCAACTGAGTCATCCCATACGGATCATTTCAATTACTTTGCATATACCTTGGTCTATTTTTTGAAAGGATACCTTAGTCTATTTTAGATATATGATATTGTGATGACTTCAGAGATTAGGTATGGCACTCTTCTGATCATCATGGCTACCATCCTTTTATAAACTCTAACTGCTTCAATTCCTTCTTTCTCTTACAAAAACCAATTAATTTAAAAGAATATTCTGTAAGAGTTGACAAAGCCTGTTATGTTCCATGCATTGATTTCTTAATTATAAACATGAATTATGTTTTCACCACTAAATGGGGATGGTCATTATATACATGTATTGTACACCAAGCTACGGTCACTTGCTCACGACGGAGCCTTGAATAAGCCTGACCCTTTTTGCTCAAATTTTAGTTTGTATTGGCAAGGTACGATATTGGGGGTATAGAAAGTCTCCAACTTTGTACTGAGGAATGGTAGTTAGAGTATCAGTGCAGAGCAGCCGATGAGGTCTTGCTCGAGCAGTGAGTGGGACCGGCGGAATTTGTTTGAACAAACCAAGAATCGGCGACGCACCGGGACGGAAACGAGTGACGGCTGCTCGTTGACGCTTTGTTCCGTCGATTAGTGGAGCAAAAAATGCTTGAGCACCTGGCGGAGCCCACGGCACGTGGGTGATGTCAGGCGCGTTCCATTTTTTTTTTGTTAAGCGCGTGCACTACACGCACCAGTCAAAAGTAAAAAAAATGACGCACGAATGGGCTGCTGACAACTGTCGGGCCCAAGTGAAAATTTTAAATGCAACGATTTAGTTGATCTGGGTCTTTGATTTTGAATATGAAATTTGATCCAACGGTCCAGAATTAATCATAACGGCTATTTTTTGTTTTTCAACGGGAAAAACTCAAAAAATTGTAAAAAAATCCAAAAAATTTCAGAACACTCCCTATAATTTTCCTATAAATACTAATTCATTTTATTCACAACTCGCACCAAACTGTGCACAATAAATTTCACATCTCCTTCTATCTTTCTCATTTCTTTGAGCATTTTTTTTTCCAAAAAATGGGCACACATTGGCTTCCTTCCGAAAAATTTACAAATGTACATCTCTTTCGTACGTCATAGAGTTGATGAATACGATGATAACAAACAAAAGATGGACAAATTGTGGGAGACAATTCATGTCGTTTATGAGCAAAATTGGGAGCCAACACAAGGTGAGAATCATTCGAATGAGCCAAGGACCCGAATCGCGCTTGCGTCTCATTACAACAAGTTCAAGCTACTCTTACAAAAATATGGTGAATGTTTGCACGCGGCATGGATGCCTATAGCTAGCGGCACTTCGCTATTGGATGAAGTAAGTTTATATTCTTTTATCAATATATGATATAAATCTAATTTGATTAAATAAATTAAATTATTTAATTTATACATCTAATTTGTTTAAACATTTTGTATTGTTTATTTTTATTAGGTCAAGCAAGCTCAATCCTTTTATTATGCTGCCAAGAAGAAACCATTTACACTTTGCATGTTACAAATCGGTTAAGGACAATCCATCTTTTGTCGCGGTGGTACTTACTACTCCATCGCAATATGCAAGTAGTTACTCTTTCCGCAACTGAATCATCTCCAACCATCAATTTGGGTGACAAAGAACTGAATGAGACATCTCAAAGCAACGTACCCGCTCCCTCGAGTTCGGCTAGACCAATTGGAACCAAGGCGGTAAAAGAAACAAGGTAAGACTCCTATTGAGCAACGAGTTGAAGTTTTGTATACCATTGCAAATGATCAAGCATCGTGGCATACCGCGAGGAATATGCATAATGAAAGTGAGCTTAATTATTACAAAGAGTATATAGAAATTCAAAATCGGAAGGAAGTAATGGTGTAAGAAGAGTTACGATTAAAGAACAAGAGGAAGACACAAGAATCATGACAGTGAATTTGGAGGCTATGACTCCAATCTTGAAAATATATTTCACCAAGAGGAAACTAGTAATCCTTAATGAAGGAGAACCTAGTCAAGATCAAGCTACCGATGAAACATATTCGGATTGTTACCACCCAAGTCGCGTGTTCTTTCCATAGTAGTTATAGTATTGTACTATGAATAAATTTGGGTTTGGCTTGTCATTATGTAATTAAAAATTTTGAGAAATAAAACTATAATTTATTTGTTAAGATGAAATTTAAAAGTATATTTATTACACCTTAAATTAAAACACATACAGAAATTAAATACACTATTAATAAAATCTTATCAGAATTTTTGTATAATTATTAAGTCGATAATGACAATTGTAAATTTATCCGATAAATAATTTTTTAATATTTGATAATATGATAAAATTAATTTGTCTAAATATTTTGTGAATAGGTACGTTCAAAATTAAATTTGCTTGGAAAAAAAAAGAGGTTTGATTTGCTTAAAAAAACCTCATTTGTTTGAGTTGTTGCTCAAACACGGATGCGGATGCTTAAGCTGATTTTTGGCCAAGTGAAGTAAATTTGTGTTTGCCAAGTGTTTGATTTGATGAAATGTGAGTGAAGACTATGTCTCCCTCTCTTTCTGACAATCTCACATGCACATGCAGACAGCTTTCTCTTGACCCACCCACATCTTCATCTCACATGGATTTTGAGCCATCTGACCCACAAGCGCACACACACTTCAACTCTCTCTCTCTCTTTTATGTGATGAAAGCTTTAATCTTTTTTGCTTAACCTCTTGACTCTCTCACAAGATTGGGTAACCTTTTTCTCATAAAATAACAAAACCTTCCCATATATCTGTTCTAAGCGGGCTTCCACATTTGTTCATTTGGAGATCGGAAACATCTCTGCTTTTTGGATCTGCAAAGATTCCTCTGCATAGTTTCAGTTAGGCAATTTTGAAAGGTAAATGCTTCTGCTATCTCTGGGTGTTGTTTGTTCTTCTATGCAATACTGTTGTAACTGGGCCCCTCCATTTTCTCTGGTTCTTGCTGAAGGCACTGTCTTCTGTTAGAAATCCAATAAGGTGTCTTTCCCTCGCTGATTGGATTTTGATTTGGTTTTTGGTTTTTGGTTTTCTGGGTGTGTACTCTTTCTTGCCCATTTGGTCATTTTTAGTTGTTGTAAAGTTGAGAGATTGTTGAGAATCTGAAGAAACTCCAAAAGGGTATTCATTTTGTTACCAGGAGGAAGGAATTGTGTGGAAGTTTGGATCTTTGATTGTAAAGGACAATTTTTTTTTATTAAATGTGAGCTGTTATTGGTAGGAGAATTGAGTTTTGGGAAGATTGAAGAGTGATTAATACGCAGGTGACTTGATTTTAGTGGTAGTTGTGTTTGGTTTACATGAATGAGGAAAGTGGTTTGCTCTCTTATGGTAACTGAGGCTGAAAAGAAGCTGCAAATGAGATTTTGGCTTCGAGTTTTGTTCAAGTGCTGAGAGTAGAAAGGAAACAAAAAAAGGATAAGTTTGTTTCTTGTACTTAAGCTGGTCATTGGTGTCAGCTTGTGTATAGAAAAAGTCAGTGCGAGGTGTCTGAATTTTAGTGCTTTGTCGATTGTGTATTTCTGGAGAATTGGATAAGACCATTCTGAGATCACTGAAATTGGTTTCGGAGGGTGAGAGGTTGTGGATTGTGTAGTTTCCTACATTTGTTGAAGAGCCTCGGATTTAGGGAAATTTGAATAGCTTGAAGAGAATTGAGTAGATGTTTAAAAGTGAGTAACTGACAGAAGAGATTGGGAGATGGCTGCAAAACTTCTGCATTCTTTAGCTGATGACAATCCAGATTTGCAGAAGCAAATAGGATGCATGAATGGGATTTTCCAAATTTTCGATCGTCAACATGTTCTAACTGGTAGGCGCATTAGCCATCACAAGAGGCTTCCTCCAGGTATGTACATACTGCTGAATGCCTTCCAACTAGTAGCTGCTTCTTCTTTTCAGTTACTATAGTCATTTTATCCCTTTATCTATATATGCTCATGTAGGTGTGCCAATTTAATGATAGTCAAAGAGGACTTAAACATCTAATTCATAGGTGTTGCAACTAATGCATTCATTTCTTTTATAGGGAATTCCATCTTCAGCAATGGTGGCTTTGAAAGGGAATCCAACAATCCATACATTCGGCAGGTAGTAACTGTAATCACTTTCTCTGTGTTTCCTTTCCTTTAGCAGATTGTTAGGGATTATGTTCTGGTAAAATTTGTCACTTTTAGATATGGACATTGCATATTGTGTGAAATTTTGTTCAATCTTATGTCCTTTATCTGTCATACTTGCTCGTATCACAGCACTCGATATTATTTGCTATGTGGTCTTCAGCATTGTTTCCTATATAAGATATCTTTGAGCTAATAATATTTTGCTTCACTGGAATTGCTCTGCAAAGCATGAGTTTCTCTGTGCTTTGAGTAGATTTTACTGTACTGAATGTAGTTTATACTACTTATAATCACAGGAGATAAATTCGAACAAAAGCTTGAATGAGAAACAAAGAATCTCAACAGAATCATCAAGAGCCTCTTTCTCATCGACTTGTTCTTCTTCTACATCATCTCTGGAGTATAACAGAACAGGTCAACCAGGAACGTCTTCCTTTGACAGAATGATCTTCCCTGAAACCCCCCCAAGGGATATACTTACTCACCACTCTAGTACCTCCCCTAGACTCGGAAGGCAGTCACTTGATCTCCGAGATGTGGTAAAGGATTCTATGCATAGGGAAGCTAGGGGACTATCACTGAAAACTACAACCAGAGATGAAGCAACCAATAATGGAGTGAACCGCAGAGACTCTCCAAGACCCTTGCAGCTGTCCCAATCAACAGATGGATCTAATGTAATCAGGATCAATGGGAAGCAAAATGTGCCTGCTGAACTTAGGGAGTCTCTTAGAATTCTTGCTCAACTTCGAGAAGCGCCTTGGCAATATAATGAAGATAGAGATCAAGCAAGATCATCATATGAATCAAAGGATGGCTTCTGGCATTCAATTCCAAAAGATGCCCCACGTTTTTCGTATGATGGGAGAGAAACAAATCGTTTGTCCTTTGAATCAAGAGATACTATCAGGTCTTATTCAAAGTCAAAAGAGTTGCCAAGACTTTCACTGGATGGCAGGGAAGGTTCAATGTGGAGTTCCCACACAAGCTCAAAATCAAATCAGATTTCACAAGGTTTTCAGCATAGTGGCAACTCAAATGGCAAGGATCCTAGTCTCCCTCAGTCCGGAACTCAGAGCCGACCCCCTAGTGTTGTAGCAAAGTTGATGGGATTGGAAGCATTGCCAGATTCTGATAGTCAATTAAGTCAGATCAAAACCAGCCAATTTAAAGAAAGTGATCCTTTCACAAAATCACTGAAGATAAACAATTCATACAAGCCCATTCGCACATCTAACTCTCCAAGAAGCACTCCGAAAGAACCATCGTCACCAAGGTGGAAGAATCCGGATTTGGTTATGAGAACTGTGTCAAGTTCAAAATTTCCTATTGAACCAGCACCTTGGAAAAAGCAGGATGCAAATCGAGGGTCTCAGAAACAATCTTCCAGATCTGTAAAAGCTCAGGCAAGGACCCAAAACTCCTCCCCTTCTGTTTATAGTGAGATGGAGAAGAGATTAAATGATCTGCAATTCAAACAATCCGGAAAGGATCTTAGAGCTCTAAAACAAATACTGGAATCAATGCAAGTTAAAGGGCTGTTAGAGACCAAAAAAGAAGAGCAAGCTTCAAACTTTGTAACTCAAAAGGACTTTGAACCAGAATGTACTATTTCCAACCCAAAGCCAAAGTCTGTGAACCAGCGGAACACAAACAGCCATGCTATTGGTTCCAGAACTAGAGGCTCTGACTCCTTGAGGAATTTTGATTCCCCCATTGTGATCATGAAACCTGCAAAACTTGTTGAAAAATCTGGTCTTCCCTCTTCATCACTCATTTCAATGGATGGCCTTTCTAATGTCCATACGGCTCCTAGAGGGGCAACTTTAGATGGCCAGAGGAGTTCAACTAACAGCCGAACCACTAAAGATCATTCTCCCAAGAACAGTAGGAAGGACTCATCTGTTGTTTCAACTGACAAAAAGCCAACTGTCAGGAATGTAAAACCAACACTGTCCCTGCCAAAGGAAAACGCTGTGACAAATTCGGCAAAAAGCTCAGGATCTGTGAGTCCAAGATTACAGCAGAAGAAGCTTGAGTTGGGAAAGCCATCTCGTCCACCAACCCCACCATCTGAGTCAAGAAAACCGAGAAGGCAATCAAGCAGGCAATCAATAGACTCAACTTCGCCTGGCAGAAAACTTGGACCAAAATCTTCCAACATTCAGCAAAGTGATGACCAGTTAAGTGAGGTCAGTAATGAATCTAGAAGGTTGAGTTTTCAAGGAGACGGCATAGAAATGGAAGAGTCAACCAGTGTACGAGGTGGTACTGAAGCAAATGAAAGCCAGAGTCCATATTTGAAGGCTTCCAAGTATTTAGCTTCTGGTTCAATGCAAGATGTACGTTTCTTACTGTTCTTTATCTTCTGCTTCCCCTCATTCACTTTCAAACAATTAGTTGATATATAGTTTTTGTATATACTTTTCAGAAATTAACTGCAAGGTTGGAAGAAGATTGGTCTTCTTCGGAACTCGCTACAATTGCTCCAGAACATCCTAGTCCTGTCTCTGTACTTGATGCCACAGCATATAGAGATGATGAACTTTCTCCAGTAAAGCAATTGCCAAATGCTCTCAAAGGTACAGTTCAACTATTTCTTGTACATCAGCATGTATGTGGCTTTTTTTGAAGTGACCATAAAATGAGATTCAAAAGGTAATGATTAAATCTACTTGCTGACCCCAAAGAAAGATTTAATGGTCTTGCATGAAGTCATCTAAGTAGAAAAATGGTTCATGTATTCATTCAACACTGAAGTACTGAACGGTCAGTAATGCTTCACCACAAAGTGCTGTTAGAAACTGCAATCATCAAGGATGACGAACACTGCTTTATTCATATAAAAGTGCAGCTGTTCGGCATCCTTCAGAAATCTTAATTTTTGGTCGACTTCCTAACTGCGTACCATTGTAGTCTTGAACTTGACAAGCTTTTCTTACCACCATTAACCATGATGTACCATTATCAAATAACATTTCTGTGCCGCACATAATGATTCTGGCTACTTTATATAAAAATTGCAATCATGCATGTGGAACTATCAACCATTGTAATCCTTGCATTGTAGATTTTTAAATTTTACATCCTTCAATTCTCACTTCCAAAATTTATTTGTCCAGGTGATGGCGCTGAAGGTTCAAATCCCAGCAGCATATGTGAAGATCAATGGAAGCCTGCAGATAATCTTGACAGTGTGGGGTCTGGTCTTACCTCTGAGATCAATCGCAAAAAATTGCAAAACATTGAGAACTTAGTTCAGAAGCTTAGACGATTGAACTCTAGTCATGATGAAGCAAGAACAGACTATATTGCATCACTATGCCAGAATACAAATCCAGACCACAGATACATTTCTGAAATACTGTTAGCGTCAGGCCTCTTACTCAGAGACCTTGGCTCCAGCCTGACGACATTTCAGCTCCATCCCTCAGGTCACCCCATTAACCCCGAGTTGTTCTTTGTTTTGGAGCAAACTAAGGCTAGTAGTATGCTTGCAAAAGAAGAATGTATCCCTGAAAAGGCGAGTCAAGCAAAGCAAGAAAAGTTTCACCGGAAACTCATATTTGATGCTGTCAATGAAATCCTTGTTGACAAGTTGGGCTTACATGGCATGCGTCCTGAGCCGTGGTTGAAGCCTGGAAGACTGGCTAAGAAGACCCTCAATGCACAAAAGCTTCTTAAGGAACTGTTTTTCGAGATAGAACAATTTCAAGCCAAGAAACTTGATTGCAACATAGAGGATAGAGATGATGGTCTGAAAAGCATATTGTGCGAAGATGTGATGCATAGGTCAGGGAGTTGGACAGTTTTCCATAATGAGATATCTGGGGCAGTGCTGGATGTAGAGCGGTTGATCTTTAAAGATTTGATCGACGAAATAGTTATTGGTGAGGCAGCTGGACTGCGTTCCAAGCCAGCAGCTCGGCGCAGGAAGCTGTTTGCTAAGTAATCGTTCAATGCTTCTAGCCTCCATTCTTCTTTTTTTTCCTTGGTGATTTGAGTTTTTGTGACAAACAGCACAATAATTTTATGTGTAAGATCTGGTGTTGTAATTCATGCTGGGTTGTAAAGAAGTCTAACTTGTCAAAGTGCTCAAAGATACATACTTATGAAGATCAATATAAAAGATCATCTTTCACCTTCACTCGCCATCTTCTTCTCATTGTTTTACACAGCATTGTATGCTCATCATCTTCTTATGCAACTGGAGAAGTCATGTTTAAGAAAAAGCCTGATAACATGTTCTTTTCGAAATGAAATCTATCAAGTCTTATGTAAGTTTTACTACATATCGAGCAATATGCCTCCGTAGCATAGTGGTAGTGCGTTCGCTTCGTAAGCGAAAGGTCGCGAGTTCGATCCTCGCCGGGGGCTCTTTATCTTTTGTCATTTCTTCAAGTACCTTTTTTTTCTTTCTCTTTTGTATTTACTATTTGAACTGAATTTCAGTATGAACAGTATAAATACACAGGAAAAATCCAACAAAATTGAGCACGACGTTCATCATGAGTACTCATATGAATCGTTCACCCATGGGATGAAATTATCGTGGTCCATTATCCTGTGACAATGTAGCTCTTATACCATGTACTAATCGATCAACAGGACCACCAAAAATTCTATATAATCTTAGTAGGGAGGGGTTCCTATCACTATGAGCATGCAAGCTTGCCTTCCTCTACACACACATCCATGTACATAAGAAAAATCAAAGATACTCTACTCGATCGATCATATACGTTCATTTGCGTATTCATGCGTATTCTCTCTCTCGAACTTTGTACATCTCTTGTACAATAAAAAACGGATATTGAGGTAATATTCTACTTTTGTCGGTGTCAATTAACGTAGACTGATTAAGTTGTTTAGATATTAGAGTTTCTTCTCAACGATGGAAATATTAGAATTGTTTTATGTATCTTAGTAATCTTACAATATTTCTCTTTGTATCATAGGACCACAAGTGCTGGGATATATGCCACACCACGTACAAAGGGAGAAGAATGTGCAAGCTAGCTAGCCTAGCTTGGTAGCTTTAATGTTGCTTGGATCGCTCAACCAAAAAGGAAAAAAATTGCTGTCTTGGATCTTGTGACATAATGCAGTTTGCAGTTGATGATAAGGGACAGGACACACAGCAAACAGAGAGAGAGAGGCTCACTGAGTCATTGAGCTGCTAAGCTAGTAGTGCATGAGTAGTGACTGCCTTCTGATCTGATCATAATTTCAGTCTTCTCCAGCTCTAGCTCTAGCTCTCTTCTTGTGGACTACTGTTCTTTCCCTTTCCATCTCAGAACAAAACTTGCAGATTCCAACGACCAAAGAGTTAATTTGAAACCCGTACGTAATTTGTTCGTGGATACTATACACTCATGAGCTGGTAAATTTAATTAACGGGAAAAGGCAAGGCATATATGTATGTACATATCAATATATGACGCAGATGCTATTTAACGACTCTGCCCCATGCATGCAGCAATTAAGTAGCACCAGATGGTAGAACTGTTGATCAATATTACCAATGGTACGTGTATGACTACATATATGCGCAGAACTATAATTGAACAGTACGTGAAGTTATTTTCAGACTCTCCATAGCTTGAGTTGAACATATGTTTTCTATCATGCATTTTCTGTTAAGAAAACACACTCCGAAAATCGGTTTTCTGAGTACGTTGGGCATAAATGTTTCTTTTTCTGTATATATACATGCTCGTATCACTAGTACCGTAGTACGTACGTACTGATGATCCTCTAAGCTCAGTCAGATACTTTCATGCTTGCTCGAGCTGTCTAAGCAATGTACAATATTAGAGTTCCATCAAATTAAACTAGCTGAACATCTGGAAACGAGCGCAAATTTGCATGGGTAAGTTGCAATGCAACATTACACGAATTATTTTGGTCTAGCTTGCATACTGCCATATCACAATTACTCGATCAATTTTCTCCATGAATTGAGTACCTAGCTAGAACTAAGATATGTGACCGGCCATCATTGCATATATATATATATAGCGTTTGAGTAAGCACAAAGATACATGAAAAAAATAAATTAGAATCAATATATGCGCGCTAAGAGCTTCATTTAAGTTGGGACGAGCACAAGGATTACATAAAGAAGATCAGAATCAACGCAAGATCGAGCTTCATATAAGTTGCGACGTCAGTGATCAGATCGAGTCGCCTCTTTAGCTAATGATCACTAAGTCGACGATCCATCGAGCAATTCACACTTGTCATTGACTTCCAATATATCGATAAACAAAATAAGGGTCTTGATCTAGATGAGAAGACACATTAAATTAATAAATTTACGTACAAGAGAGAAACCCCAAAAATAATACAGAACTTATGACCAGTAAATCAAATTAACTAGTACATGGTAAATCAAATTAAATATGATCAGTAAGTTTCACTGTGTTATCAGAACTTATGCCCTTTATCAACCTCCACATTGGCGCTAATTAATATTCTATACGATCATGAACGATCGATAAAATCGATATATATCGATGAAGTATGCATCTCTATGTATATATAACGTACGTACGGTCTCATACTTCCATAGTAATTCACTATTCATGATCTTAATTAATATTCAGCATTATAAGTACTAAATATAGGAACTTACATGCATGCATTGAGGAGCTGTTAGTAGCTAGCTAGCAAGCTGCTCTAGGAACCAGTATGGTCCTTGTTTGTTTCACTTGATGATCCATTGTTGTTTTGCAAATGAAGCTTCGGATTAACCAATGTGGAAAATGATCTCAAAGACGAGCCAAGCGAATATTGAAGAGAAGGCATGAGCGCGTTATTAGTTGCAAAGTTCTGTGAAGTGGTGCTGCTTGATGAGTTCAACAATTGGATCAGTTGGTTGTTGGTTTGTCTCAGTGAAGGCTGATGATGATCAGAAGTAGTACTAGTGTTCTCTAATACTGGAGTGGCTGTGGGAATGTACGGCGCATATGGACCAAAAAGTGATGGCACCGGCGTAGCTGTTGATGGACAGAAGAACAATTGAGACCCAGATGCCATTGGCATTGGTGAAGTAGTTGAAAATGATAAGCCATTGTTACTACTCATCATATGATCCATTTGGGGTACTAGTGGAAAACCATGGCTACCACCAAACTGTGAAAGAGTTAAACTTGAAGGCTCCGAATTGTGATGGTGAAAGTAGTTGTTGTATGCCATGGCGTTGTTCAGCAATCCAGGTATGGAAGAAGGCATGTTGCCTATAGGAAATAACTTCTGAGCCAAGACATGTTGATCATGATCTTGCTGATCATTTTCTCTAATTGACTTCCCTTTATTGTCATCAAGTACTACTTGCTCGGTGATTCTTTGATTCACGTCAAAGAAGGGAACATTAAGAGGATTGAGCATTTGCTGTTGATGATGAAATTGTTGATGAGAAGTACTAGTAGTGTTGAGCAAACCATGATGAGGAAGTAGTTGGAGTGGTGGAAGCTTATCAATATCTTCTTCAGTAGCTTCAAGCAACCAATCTATAACCTTGCTAGGTTGGCTAAGACCAAGCCTGTCTTGGAGGTCATATAACTGAATCGCTGTTGGCACCGAAAGCCTAATTCTTCTGTCTCTCAATCCCCTCACGGTTGAGACTTTGCTGTGCCTGTCTTTTCCACCAAAGGTTCTTGAGACACGTACAATCCTTGGATTTCGAAATCCAGACCATTGCCTTGAAGTAGTAGTAGTAGTACTAGTCGAAGCTGCCTTGTTGAAACTACTCAAAATGTTTCCATTATTGTTGGTGTTGTTGTTGTTGTTCTGGCCCTCTTGTTTTGCTTGAAAATCCTTTCCCATCATTGTGATTAACTAATTTTGATTGATTATGACGACCTCAATCATAATTTCTCCCCATAATTTAACTGAAAACAAACCAATCTCTGAGCTCCAACTAATTCAGCTGCAATGAAAAGAAGAAAATATAAGACTAGAAAAAATTAGCGGAAAATGATACTGAATCGACTATGAGTACTATACTTTTTGTCTTTTAAAACATAAGCGCATGCCATGGAAAAGAACAAATTGATTCAAAAACATAAGCGTGCTGATCGATCTCCATATCATCAAATTTGACAGCAGATATTGCTGGGAAATGAGCACATCTTGCTAAGAGAAAACCATGCATTGGACTTCATTAAGCTTATGCATCTAATTGAATGCTCTCATAAAGTATGAAACTAATTTGTCTGAAAAAATAGAGAAGTTTGATCTTGAACATTCTCTGGAATATAGCTAGATATATTCTCTGGAAAGATTGATGGAGCAATTTTGAAGAGAATAATTGAATTGATTAGTATGAATAAATTGGCCGGAATCTCCGAAACCCTAAATTACCTCTCGCTTATGAATTAATCTGAGTTGGATGAATTAGGTCAGAAGATGAAGTGTACTTACAGCAGAACCAAAATTGAACTGATCGAGTGAATTGCAGCAGCGGGGATCAGCTCAAGATTAGATTCATTCTTTGGTTGTAGAACTCGAAAATCACTGAGCAGAATAAAACCAGTAGAAGGAGGAGAATTGAAAGAAGAAGCTGAAACAGAATAAGAAGTGGAAGACGATGATAGATCGAAGATTGAAGAATAAGATGGAGAGAGAGAGAGAGAGAGAGAGAGAGATATGATATGCCACTTGACCAGTGCTTTAAGCCCTTATCTTGCTAAGTTTTTCTGCTCTTAAATTCAGTCTTACTGAGCTGTACATATACATGTATGATGTACACTATATAGCTCATTGCATTTCAATAATACCAAATAGCTGCTCAGTTTCACAATTTGGTAAAGAAATACAAGATGCTAGGGTAATTTACCGCAGAACCATGTTGCAAGAAAGGAAAAGGTATGGCGTAGTTATGGCCACATGTCGATCATCCAAAAATGTTGACACATCGATCATTTAGGCAAAACCTAGCTAGGGTTAAAATTCAACATTATTTAGCAATTGACATTGTAAATGTAATGAGTTCGGTTCTTGTATACTAGCTAGCATACATATTTAAATCGGGCTACAAATTTATATTTTTAAGTGACGGATCGAGGGGAAGTTTGATTTATTGTAAGAACTATAATTAATGGAAAATTTAATGGGTAAAATAGACTACTCTTCCTAATTATATACGTTGGTTAATTCTAAATTGGGACCATTCTAATTGCTACGTACCTTATCGGCAACTACAAATTCTAGTGTAACTTTATCGGTGTATTCCACAAATTAAAGCATAAGATTAATTGATATGAACATGCATGTATATGCATGCCTACTATATATATATAGCCATCTTTTGAAATTAATCGAGTGCTAATTAAGGCTTAATCTCAGCTTACATGTTCATACAGGAATAGAGCAACACACAATTTAATTAAAGAGCCACGTACGTGCTCTTAAATATATATCGTCCTCTTCGTTAAGAAATTAGCCCTAAAATTAGGCATATATAAACTAGGGATTTGCGGCCATTATAGATACACCAGTTTGCAAGCAACAGAATTGAAGCAGCGATAGCTTTTGGAAGAGTTAGATACTGCTACACGGTAGAGATCGGAATAGTTTGATTAGGAAACTCCTAAGAAGATATTAGGGGTACATACAGATTTAAACCATACGATTATAATTGTTGTGGGTTTTGTAGAGGATGGACCAAAGCAAGGTTCTTTAAAGCATGCATCCACTGAAGGACTGACTATAGAGAATAGATGGACCACTGATACACAGAAGAGATACCTATTTATGTGGCAGTGAGATTTGCACAACATGTATTTACATACAAGTTGCAGATTGCTTAGGCAATTAACTTATTTCCAGACAGCATACATATATGTATAGCCATCTATCTAGGAGTTTACTGCATTGGGATCTGTAAATTACATAAGTTATATATATATGCGATGTAGGTTTACTTTTATATGTATATACATCTACTAACTCAGATCACAAGAGAATTGCGCAGACTTTGAAGAAAATAGTTAACGTAGCAAGCTAGGTAGAAATGGTTTGTTGATGGAATAGTCACAAACAGTTTTCAGTAGATTACGAAAGGGTACTCACTACATTCTGTGTTATGTAGGTTTCAGTCGTCATTTTGCAATCATGAAAATGGACAAGGTTGTCTACCAATTTTTCCACAACAGGGTGGAATCTTCAACAAGAATAGAGAGAGAGAGAGAGAGAGAGAGAGAGAGAGAGAGAGAGAGGCAGTATTGCTACTAGGTAGTTTGCTCATAACTCATAAGTGTACACCTCAATAATCAAGAAAATTGGAATCTTTGAGCAAATAATTGAGGAAGGGTATGATAATTGTAGTCTGTAGATAATACTGTATTACAGTTGCAGACTTGCAGTCATTCAAAAGCGGCTGAACGAACGTACTCTCTGCTTTTATATCCCTTTGCTAGCTCCTAGCTACTTTCTCTATCAAGACAACCAAATTCACCAGCCGACACACTATCATTATCTTCACAAGCTAGACAATTTAACTCAATGCTATTCTGGTAAATCAATTGCATACATACATACTTCAATTCTGCTTTTTCACCAAACTTAAGCCCTAGCCTAGCTAGCTAGCTCTTCAAAATTTCAAAATAAGTTTTGGTCGTATAGCAAATTTAGGGATTTTTCTATCAACTACAACACCCAGAACTAGAAGTTATATCGATGATCTACTAACTACAGCTCTCTGCAGTGTCTATCTGCTGCAAACTAGCAGAAGAAAAGAAGTGTGCGTAGGGTTTCACGAGAAGGCTAAGCACTATAGGGTCGTTTTGTCTCACTTCATGGCCTTAGCATTTCAATTTTCTCTTGCTGCAGGCAATAAATAGTAAATTAGTAGATTTCTCCTCGATCTGGCACAGATCGACAGCGGGCACTCTCTGTTCAGAAACCCCATTAATTTGAGCTTCGAGTGACAGAAGACCCTGACCAGCTGCACCAGTAATTCTTCTCCTTTCTGTATATATGCTTAATTGCTTGTTGTACATAAAGAATGAGGAAGTCACGGACTTGCTGATCGAGCCTTCTTAACTGGTCCTGCCTCTTATGTAAATTTGTATTGTTTTTTTCTTTGTTAATTAATCAGTTTTAGAAACTTAAGGAAACCCTAATCTTATGAATTGATCAGGTAGTAAAAAGGATTGAAGAACTAAATCGAGAGGTAGATGACAAATCAAATTGATAACATGCATGTGAAGTCAAAAGAGGGAGAGGGAGAGAGAGAGAGAGAGAGATCGATCCATGCACATATACATATAGCAGATCCGTCCAAATTCTAATTGCCTGGTGTATATAGTTTCTGTGTTGGCATGGGATCAGATTTGGATAGAGATAGTCAATCGATATCATATGGAATAAGACTCCGAATGAGCTTTAACTTTTCACGAGCATATGTGTGTATATGGAGGGAGGCTGGTGATTCTTCTTGTTGTTGTTGTTGTTGTTGTTTTCATCGTGATAGTGAAAGTGACAGCAGAAAACCCTAGGGGAAGGGAAAAAGAAGGGTAAGAAATAATGAACGGCGAGTTGTATAGATAGCGCAGCAGCGATTATGAATGCAATTGCTGTACGTGGTTGATCAGTGCGTGACGTATATATGTCTGCGGATCGAGTAGTGTGAATCAAGCGCAAAGCTGCAGCTTCTGCGAGAGAGAGAGAGAGAGAGAGCTATGCCACCAAAGATCGAGAGTAACAAAGTCTTGGTGGCCGGTGGGCCGGCCAGTGTGCCTTTGGTCATATATATATTGACTTTATCTAAAGCGGCGATAATGCAATAAACCACTCAACTTGAGTGACTCAAGTGTACATGAAATTAACACGTTTGATTTATGAAGTTCAATCTACTGGAAACACCGACATGCTTTCAAGGCCTCGAGAGACTTCAGTATTACGACTATACCCAGGCCAAGAAGGATCGATGTTATGAACTCGGCAAACCGGTCCTTGCATCCTAACCTAAAGTAGGCTTGAGCTACATAGAAAACACACATTGTTTGCCCTAGATTAAGACGACGCGTCCTAAATATATATTCCTGCAAGAACGTACCGACCAGCTGCTTAGCAGTCTTCGAAAATATACCGGGGCCAAGACCTTTGCCGGAATTGCCGCACTCCCATTTTTCATCCAAAGTGATCTAAGACTCTAAGTGTTGGTTATACACTTATAACTCACGTTTTGTTGTTTTGTCAATGAAAAACTCATCTGGGAATAATTCAAAGATCAAAGATGTTGAACCGTGTTTACTTCAGACAGGAAAGTTTCTCTTGGGGCGAGATGGATGGGCTTTTGTAGACAACTCTTGGATACTATGATCAACACACTGTAGATGAGGAGCATGAGCCCACTATTAGTGAGCACGCTGTATCCTCCAACAATGTGTGAAAGCACTTTAGTTCAATTTAAACTCTATTCTCTCTAGCTAGTTAGCTAGTAGCAACTATGAATTCGTATGCCATCACCCATCAGACCCAAAAAGAGAGGAATTCTTATGCGTGTGGCTTTGAGGACCAGTGACAAGTAAATATTGTTGCAATGGCAATGGTCCTTCACAGACTAGGTTCAGTGGGGTTATGAATGGTCATGGAGATTTAATCTACAAGTAAAATGTCGCCCAACGGCGGCTACCATACAACTGTCTAACTGAGAAAGCATCAAGACTAAAGTTTATAGAAAAGAGACCTCAACTGTTGAAATTACAGTCACAACATGAATATAAATTCATCTCCTTGCCAAAACGATCAAAGCACATATGTAAGATTTCCACCGTCCATGGACTTTGGAAGATAACTGTGAGCATCTAGATCATGACAAACCTAATATGCAGGTTATAGCATCCAGACTTTATGCGGATTCATTCTATATGGGTGCACTTGAGAAAGCAAATAAAAAGGTTCCACAAAAGTAAAAGATATTCTGGTCTCCCATCCATCAACCAACTGGTGTTGCTTTTGGATTTTGTAAAGATACATTCTTGGACAAATAAAATTGGGAAAAGAGTTGTAGCATCACGTACTATTTATTACAAGTCGAGTACAGCATTTCAATAACTAAACAGAATAGATGAAATCCATGGTATAGTAAGACCGCATCTTCACAGTACCACAAGTCTATAAGTCTGCAAGAAGCCAAAATGCTGGAGTCAATGACTTGAACACAAGGCATGTACTGATAGTTGATCTAAGCAAGGAACACCACGACAGGAACCACAGAGAGATACAAATGAAAAATAGGTAGGAAGCGGCATGTGGAGATCATCCATAGTATGTTGGATGGCACAGTTATCCTTACATATCCAGCTTCCGAAAGAATCAGTAATCCAAGATGTAAGTTATGAAGCTAATGAAATTAGGCAGATGAAAGCAATGACCAAAACAGATGATATGAGGTTAACTCTCATTCAAAATGATATCCACTAATACCGCTTTTAAATTGAGAGAAATTGAGAAATACTTTAAAAGTACTCTCTCTTGAGAGAGATGGTGATCAGAGAACAAAATATTAACACAAGTCGCTTCAAGTTTGGCATATCTGAAAAGGAAATAAGAGCTTGGCTTTTTAATTCCTCATTCAAACACATTCTCTCAGATTTTCTTCAACTTTTGTAGACAGAGTTGGAATTGACTAATCGAATCTTTTCACTAGTTGAACTCCTCCTTTCCTAGCATGCTTGGCAGACTCTGAACTCATAGGGTATAACAAGCACACACACATAGGGTCATCGGAAACAAATATGAACCTCTATTCCCTCAGAAGACAGAACCAAGCAACATAGCCATACTTTTATGAACTTTGTGCCCCTTGACTTAATAAGACTGAAAAGACTGACCGAGGCATAGGTTCCCTACCAATTTGTCATAGCCATGAAGACATGAACCATATAATACGTCCTACCAGATTCTAATTCAGCCCCATAGAACCATGATATCTACCAACTAGAAAATTACAGCTATAATACCTCTACAAGCAACAATTACTTCCACTAAAAAACTCTGCAAAAACATGTGCTCCCATAGCCACTAAAAGCACCAAACTTGCAAGCCTCATTCGGTCATTTCACAACTACCGCAACCCTAACAGCTCAACAATCTCAAAAACCGACAATGCAATCATCTTTACAAAAATAGCACAACTCGAATCACTCTCATTGATCTCAATCTAATACCCAAACTCAAGAAAGAGGAACTTTCACACAAAAGCTCATTCCTTAGTACATTTCTCTGAAAATCTATATCAAAAATCATCAACCTTTTCACACATTTCAGTAAATTATCCAACCACATTATACCCAAAACAGTTAAAAAAGAAGAAGTTGTTAAATCAAAATTAAAATTACCATTTCATTGACAATAGCCTCCGCCTCTGGCACTGTAGTCCTCCTCTACGAAATCGACCAAGTAAACCGGCGGGAAATCCGAGGGTCCAAACGTCTTTTCCTTCATCTGCTTCTCAACGTCGGCCCTCTTCAAAACGGTGCGTTTGATAGGGGGCCGGTTACGGCGCTGGTCGCGCGGGAAGTACTTGATGTCGAAGACGGTCTCGGGGTCCGAGGTGGGGACCACGGCGGCGGCTTTGACGGTGGCGGGGCATTCGAGGCGGTACTCAGTGGCTTTGGGGACGGCGAGGCGGTACTCAGGTGAAGCGCAAGGGCCGGTGTACTCCCATGGCTTCTTGATGTAGCGTTTTAGGGTTTGGACGAGCGACGACGCCGTTTTCGCCATCGGAGATTCAGATCGAGCTTTCCTCGAGGAAATTATAGAGAAGGGGCCGCCAGTCTGTGTGGAAGAAGCAGATGAAGTTTCGCGATGTACACGTGTTTTAAAATTAAAATTTCTCAGGATCTACATTTACGGGAGCTTTTTCATTGAGAATTTATATAGGAAGGACTATGTTTAGCTATATATATGAGTAAATTATTCTTGTAAATTTCAACCAAATCGAAAAATATTAAGAGATTCAAAATCATGGTTTATCAATTATAAACCTGAACGGTTCAAGTTTGATAAATTTGGAACGTTCATTTATATCATCTTGTTCGATCCCTTAACGATTTTAAAATTGGATGAAAATTTATATAAATGATCTACGTATATATAGCTAGATATACAACGGTTGATCTTCCAAAATATTATTGAGAAATATGATTTTTAAAAAGGTACTCACCAAGTCTTCACCGTAAAAGCCCTCAATGAAAAATTCCCTTACTTTTACATGATTTTTTCTTTTAGATATTTGAGATATTTTATTTATCGAATTCACAATATTCTCATATATTTTCTTTTTTCAAAAGAATGAGATTCGTCGATGTAAAACCAAACTAGCGAAAAACCAAGGCAAAGCCCAACCCCTGCAACTTGAGGTCCGTCTAACGGCAAAACCAATGACGCCAACAAAGTTGGGGGTTGTCGCCGAATGAGCTATAGTTGAAAATTGGAAAGTCGATGGTTTAGGGTTTCAAGAGAAAAGTCGAGAGTGTTTACACTAAGTGCAATATCCTCAAACATTGTTGTTTCGGACTAATAAATTACTATATACATGTATTTTTATATGGTAAAAATTTATAATTAGTGACTATAGTACAAAGTCCTACCGGATTCCCGACTCGACAAGTTGAACCCCGCAAGCATTATAGTACTACAACTTTGAAATCCATAATATCTCGAAATAATAAACTAGAATAGTAAGAGACTTAAAAAATCGAGATACCACTCCTTAGTTATCTGGCACCATATCTATCGGGAAGCTGATTGTCGAAGATCCTCGACAGTCATCCCCGCAGGAAGAAGCATCTCTTTCTTCTGTGGCGAAACCTTCTTGTTAAAGGTAGACACTGGTCCAAGTTTGGACTTTGCTTTTTCTCTCTTCTCATCCTCTAGTCAACGACATTTGCCTATCCCCCCCCCCCCGAACGAACTAGAAGGCAGCTCTTTATCCATTGGCAACTCTTAATCAGTAGCCCCCATAGAACCTGCTACTGGCTGGCTGCATAATCCATGTTGTGATCCAAAACCTTCTCCTGAGTATGAGCAACTGCCGCCAGATTAGACACAGACCAAATAAGCAGAATGGTAGATACATTGAGCTTGTCTACCCTCGATGTCATAGTAGAACGTGGAACGTCCTGATCACCCTCCAGGATAGGCCCCGATTTAGTAGCTCGACATGAGGGTAGTGAAACTTGAATATGCCCTAAGGGCTTAACCTGCAAGAAAACAACTTGGCTAGTAGGACTCTCCCCAAAGATGGGATTGTCCATCATAAATTTTGCAACCTTCCCAGTCACTGGGGTCGTGGCTGGTGCTACAACCTGTACATTTACCGAGCTAATGTTCACGTCGAAAGACGACCCGCTATGCTCAAAATCAGTATGTAGAGGCAAAACTCCCCGCTGGACAGACTGCATAAGGGCTTGCATGGAGGTTGTATAACCAGGAGGCAATTGCGGGGGATTACCTAGCAACTCATTGATTCCAATGGTTGTCCTGTCAGCACCCGGAACTAGCCCAGACGACCAACTCCGACCCGCTCTTGCCACGGAGAACTCCTGTCCCTCGTGAGAAGAGGCTCGACTGGAAGGTAGCCGAATGGGCAGACCATCGTCCCTAGAACCTGCAGCCAAAGCTAAAAAAACAACCTTCTGCACTATGCGCAAGGCTCCACAAGCTCCACAATATCTACAAACATTCTCATACAGAAACTCAACATCCATGGCATATGATTTAGAAAAACATACCCAGGTGCTTACCACAAGAGGCATGTCGAAGTTCACCTCCACTCGAAGCTTTATCTCCGAGTTGTGAAACATTACATGTTGGTAGAATTCTAGGTACTAGCCGATGACATTACCGATCTGCCTACACCACTTCTCTTGCAACACTTCTGCCATAAAATGACCTTGTTTAGGTTAAACCACAGTCCACGCACGACCTCGATTTGTCGGAATCTCACAGGGGTCATCAAACTCCCATATAGCTTGGACAATTACAGCATGTGACAAATAATACCACGGTCCACTCAAGATCGCACGCCGGCGATCTACCAGAGAGCGGAACTTATAGATAAATTGATCGGGGCCAATCCAACTGAAGCAAATTGATCCCGATCTGGTTGCATGATGCCAAAGTGAAATCATCCGCATCTTAAAATCTTGGACTCGATCATTTGCAATAGGATCCAAAGAAAAAATGTGGCTTACAGCGAAGAACCATTCTTGGTCCTCAATTTCGTCCTCCGTCGCGGCAAGGATAACCTCACTGAGTGCCGCCGCCAAGAATTGCGGGGCCGACACCTCTGGCGCTGCTTGTTGCACGGTTGCACCAACAGGGGCTAAACTTGGTGGAGAGGGAGGGAGATTCGGATTTGGGCCGAAACTCTCAATATCCTCTGGATTCGACATACCAATAAGTATTTGGATCGAGGGAGTGAAAGGAGATACGGTGCGGAACGTCGATCGAGAGAAGCCAGCGAAAGAATAGTCGGTGGAGATGGCTACTGTTTCGGTGTGAGGATGAGGATGGAAGGGTTTTTTTTAACATGTAGTAGATGATTTAAGTGGAGGAGATGGAGAGGAAATTAGTGGTGGTGTTTATTTGGAGACTGGGACAGTGTGGAGGCCGCTAAAGTCGGCAGCGACGGTAAGGTTTAAGGGAGAAAGATAGGAAGTCAAGAGAAAATAGAGAGAGAGAAAACCAGATAAGTCGTTTCAGTAGAAAGAGAGATACTGTTAGAACTTACATATAAAGCTCTTCTTTTTCATAGTATAAAGTTCAATGATAAATTACTCTATATATATTAACTTCTTGGTGAGAGCCTTATATCGTTTCAACTATAGTGATCTCGTGGCGACAACGTCTACTTTTGTTAGCCTCGGACTACGTTTTTTCAAGTACAAATTCAAAATTCGGAACAAAGTTCAATAATTTTTTTTGGTCACATCAAGTTCGATAACCTAACTATTATAAAATCATTAAAATGAGCACATCCATGACTTAGAGCATCCGCACCCATAAATTCCTATTTCAGGGTGAGAAATTCCTATTTCAGGAATTCCTGTTACTATTCAGCAAATAGGATTTCCTATTCAGCTTTTTTGCACAGCAGTGCAACAAATAGGAATTCCTATTACTATTCATAAAATATAAAAACTGATTTTATTTCATTATTAGCAATATGTTTATCAAATGACTACCCGACACGTGTCATTATCGTGTACATTATTGAACCAAATTTTCTATAAGATTTTTGACGACTCATAATGTGACACGTGTCACGTCCAGGTGTCATTGTCAGTTCAATTATTGAAGCAGATTTCCGGTAAGATTTCAAACCGGTGATAATGCGCCATGTGTCACGTCCACGTGTCGTTATCGGCTAAGTTATCCATTGAAGAATTCTGGTAAGATTTGCGACCACTGAGGATGTGACACGTGTACCAGTCTTTCAACATCAGATTAGCCAATTTTGCTATAAAATCTGTAACCATGCCTCTTTGCCTTGAAACCTCACAACACCCGTAAACACACTTTTTTTCTCTCATACAGAAGATGGATCCTAACGATTACGAGGAGTCAAGGAGGAGGAGGCGTCAACAACGTCGGCAAGCTACGGCAATGATGAATTCCTTCGCCGTTGATGCCGCCATGGTAGTTGCTTCGTTTGATGATGAGCCACCTCGCCGCCGCCGTCCAAACGTACAAAGGCAAAGGGAACCAAGGGGTCAGAATCTGCTGGAAGATTACTTCGTGGAACGCCCTGTTTTCCACGAGCAAGATTTCGCCGGAGGTTTCGAATGAGCATGCACTTGTTCAACCGGCTCAAGACAGATCTCTGTAACCACGACCCGTTTTGGCATCAAAGAGAAGATGTCATTGGATTGCAAGGACTCTTCCCCGAGCAAAAGATGACAGGTGCTCTACGAATGTTGGCGTACGGCGCAGCCGCAGATCAGTGTACTAAATACACAAGGATGGGGGAGTCAACAACACTCGAATGCATGAAGAAGTGGTGCACACATGTGGTCTTGCTTTACCAAGACCGTTACCTCCGCGCTCCGAATGCGGCTGACATAACTCGACTTCTAAAAAGGGCGAGGCAACGGGGATTTCCTGGTATAATCGGAAGCATTGACTGCATGAACTGGGAATGGAAGAATTGCCCAACAGCTTGGCAAGGGTCATACTCGGGGCGGAAGGCTCGTCCGACAATAATCTTAGAGGCGGTGGCCTAATATGACACGTGGATATGGCACAGCTTCTTTGGGACGCCTGGAGCACAAAATGATATTAATGTGCTCAACACCTCTGATGTCTTTGATGAACTCCTTGCCGGAAGAAGCCCGCCATCGATGTATAAAGTCCATGGTATGACTTACCACCATACTTATTACCTAGCTGATGGAATATATCCCAGGTATTCCTCGTTCGTCAAGACAATATCCAATCCGCAAGATCAACCACAGAAGCTGTTTGCAAGGAAACAAGAGGTATATCGTAAAGATGTGGAGAGGTGCTTTGGCATCTTACAATCTCGTTGGGCTATCGTTCGTCACTCAGCCATGTGTCATCACAAATCGACATTAAAAATGATCATGTTGGCTTGCATCATAATGCATAACATGATTGTCGAGGAAGAATTTGTGGAAGACGATTTTGAGGAGAATGAGGAAGAAGATTTACAAAACCCAGTGACTGCTTCCACACTATATGATGGGCCGGTGGATGAAAATGGTCACCGAATTCCATTTGAGCCAGTGGGAAGAGATCAGCATCATCAACGGTTTAGCAACCGACTCATCGATTTACAATCAGTTTATCTCCATGGTGAACTTCAAAAGGACTTAGTGAAGCACAACTGGTTTCTTGAAACCGGTGAACATCTCTAAATGATGTGCGCGAGATATGTGTGTTTGCAATTTGTGTGTTACCCTTTTATATGTGTGTTTCCCTTTTGTATGTGTGTTTCCCTTAATAATCAATGACTTTAAATTTGAAGCTCGATCTAAATAAATAAAGTGCGTTTTTATTTCTTGAAATTGAAATTACATGAATTGAAATTACATGAATTGAAATTACTAAACTAATTACTAAAATCAAGGTTGCGGGGACGATAACAACCGGTAAAGCTAGCATCGCCGACTTCTCCTTCATCGTCATCTACTTGCTGAAGGATCTCTGATTTCCGCTTCATGAAGTACTTCTTTGAATTTGGGGTCATAGTCTCGAAATTCATTGTCATGATCCTTGTTTCTTCATCTCGTTCCCTCAATTTGTAGTTTTTCTCATCAAGCATTCTCTGAGATTCTTCGGTTGCCTTTTGCCATTCGGCGAACATCTTTTGATTAGCCGCGATGTTCTTCAAAGTCTCATCTCAAAGCTCATTCGTAGGTGTCATGGTCTTCTTTCCCTTTCTTTTTGCCTCCTTCGCCGCCTTCACTCCTTGAGGTCTAGGCAGACTCGAGGTACCTCCAACGTTGCTTTGTGATGTTGGAATCACTTCATCTTCATCCAAGTTGACCATAGGAGACGCTATATTTGAGGTAGGCGTAACTTCGACATAGGAATTGTAAGAAGGTGGAGTGTTAGTTTCAACGACTCTAAAAGTAGGATGATCCTTCACCATTTCCCAACACGCAAAGTGCGTAAACTCTTTTTTTTGTTTCCCCACATACCACGTTTGAGCTTTCCTTAACTACAAAAATAAAAATTAATATAGGTCACATTTTTTATTTCACTACGAAAATATAGGTCACATTTTTTATTTCAGTAAATTAATTCAAATTAAGAGGAGCAACATAAATAAATCCTTACCTCATCATGCAAATTTCCGCCGGATTCCGGATTCGTTCTTGCGTATGCAAGCGCCGCTTTCCATTGTGACAAGTTTGGCTTCAACTTTTGGGTCCTCGGTTCCGCCCTCACTTCACCTTGACCCATCACCCAATTTTGTTGGTAATCGGCATAGATTTTTTCCCACAATTTGTCGATTTTTTGCTTGTTGCCGGAGATAGGGCACACACTATAGTGACAATATGATATGCACAATTGTACATCTTCGGAAATGAGCCAATTTGTGGACATCTCTTTGCAAAAAATCAAAGATATTGTGAGAGAGAGAGAGAGGGAGGAGGAGGATAATTTGTTGTGTGAAGTGTTTAGAAAAAATCTGTAATATTTATAGAAAAATAGTATGGGGTTTTAAGAAATTTTTTGGGATTTTTTAGGAATTTTTTTGGGTAGTTTCCGTTCTGAAATTTTCAGAAAAATCAGTAGCCGTTGCGATTGAATTGGATCCGTCTGATCAACTTTGGTTTGAATTTGGGCCGTCCAGATCAAGCCTACCGTTGATGGATTAAGCCAGCAGACAGCCTGCCACGTGGCGGGCTGTCATTGGCTGAGTAAATCAGTTTTTTTTTACCGGGCGCGTGTAGTACACGCGCTGGATTTAAAAAAAAGATTTCCCGCCTGACGTCAGCCACGTGAGTGGTGACGTCAGACAGGAAATCTTCTCTGGGTTCCTGAAATCGGAATTCCGAGAGGAATTCCTCTCGGTCGCCGTCCGGCCTTCCTCCCTCCTTTCCCCCACTGCACAAGCTCTTTCTCCAGAATTCCTCTCCTAGCCATGGGGCCCACCAAGGAATCGAGGAATTCCCCTGAATTCCTCGAAGCGCTGCGGATGCTCTTACAATCTAGAACTAGAAGTCGAGAAACTTGGGGTTCTGTAGCTCTTATGACTAGCTCTCATAGCTGTTGACCATTGCGACTAGATGAACTATGAGTTATCAAATCAAAACCTACAAAACCAGGTCAACCAATTCGAACAACTTCATCTCCCACCTTGTCTATTGTCATTAGAGTAGGTAGTAAACAAAGGATGGAAGGTAAATTACATTCTAACTGTAACACTTGTTCATGTTTGACTGCTCTAACCGAATGGACTTGTTCATGTTGGACTTGTTGCCACAATGAAGAATTTATCTATCTTTTCTTTTTATCACAATACAAGGTACCGGGTACACATACATACATGTACTTGTGTATTTAACCACAAGTGAAGCAAGAACATTAGTTTACCATGACTCATAAAGATAGAACATTCATTTACCTTGTGTTGAATTAGTAGATTCATATACTGTACGTTCTCTCCCAAATCTTATTCCAAAATTTTCTGTAATTCCTTCCTTATTAGGGTAAAATTCCCTTTCAAGAATTAAATAGCTAAATACCCATCACATTCTGGATTCCAAGAACCACAATGAAATAAGAAACAAAACAAAAAAAGGAAAGTTTTTTTTTTCCTTCTAATTAACCCACACTGACCTCTTTTTTCTCTCTTGTGATCTCATCAAATATATAAAAAAGCTCCAGCATCTTTTGCTCTCTTCTCCTCCTTCATATCTACTCGAGTACTTCTACTGTTCCTCTGTCTTCTGTCCTCAGCTTTCACTTTGCTCCCTCTCAAGTCCACAGATCTCTCTCTACTTCCAATCCCCAGATCACTTCTCAAACCAGGTAACTGCTGAGATTCTTGTCTTCACTGTTTAGTTTCACTGTGATCTGTAAATATCCGGTCTTTTAGGTCAAAGCTTTTAGCTTTTATTGGATTCGAGTGATTTTGTGTTCCGGCCCTTTTGGGGGTTTTGGTGTTTTAGTTGCAGTAGGGTTTTTATTCATATTCACAATCTACAATCAGCTTCTGTGCCGCCGACTGCGACTTTGTTATCATTATGATGTATTGAGTTTTGGGTCTGCTGCAGCTTCAGCTGTTTGGTTAGTAGTGTATAAGAGGATTCCAATACTTCTGGATGATCTTAAAGTCTTGTAATTATGTGCGTAATCGCGTGATTTAGGGTAGTTATGTGAGTATTTGTCTAGTTGTGTTGTTTTTGATGTAGATGTTGTGAGTTACTTGGTTTGTGGTGCTGAAAGCTGTCTTGGGTGCTTATTTTGGTATCGGAATTTGGTTTGTAGCTATTGACATATATGGTAGTGTCTTGTTTAGTGTGCCTGCTTAACGAATTTTAATGCTTCTGAAGTAGTTATGCTACTTGACTCAGTTATTGTTTGGTCAACTGTTATTGGAATTTGTAGTTTTCTGTGTTTTTGCGCTTTGTGTCTGTTTTAGACATCCGAATGGTTTCATTACTAGTTTCGTCTACTGATTCATAGATTCTGTCATTCTGAACTTTCTGTAGATAGCCATGCAAGAAGCAAAGTTAGCAAATCCGACCCTTCCTCCCAGTGCCCAGCTTGTTGGCAATGCCTTTGTGCAGCAATATTATCAGGTTCTTCACCACTCGCCGGAATTGGTGTATAAGTTTTACCAAGATTCAAGTGTGTTGAGTAGAACAGATATCAATGGCAATATGACTACAGTGAAAACCATGGATGTAAGTGTACTTTGATATACAGTTACAGTTATTTTCCTGATTCAAGTTCACTTTAGTGCCTCAGAGATCAGTTACTGAATTTGGTTATAATGACTGCCATGACTGGAATATTCCTTTTCATATGGGTAATCATGAATTCAACATCCACGTTCTATATGTTCCTGATTCAGTTTAGAATTTAAGGCCATAGCTTCATTAAGCTTATTGAATTCAAACATTCATAAAATATTGCTTATAGATTTTTTTTAAATGAAGCTAATTAGTAGACACCATGTTTATTTGATTTGGTGTCTGCTCTGCAGTTTATGGACCAAATATGGTCAATCTGTAATAGTTTATGGGAAATTATGCTAGTGATACCATCAATATACTATGCTCACTTCAGATCAGCTTCTAAAAACAGTTTAGTTAATCATTCCGCAAATGTAGGGATCTCACTGTTTCTTGAATGTGTTATGCAATTCCCTATTGGGCTGAATTGCTACTGATGTCGATGAGGAGTATTGGATTCACTAACAAGGAATTGTTTTTTGGAACAGGAAATAAGGATAAAAATTAAATCCCTAAACTATGAAGAGTATACAGCAGAAATAAAGACTGCAGATGCTCAGGAATCTTTCGAGAAAGGGGTGATTGTTTTAGTAACCGGATGCCTGACTGGAAAAGACAATGTTGGAAGGAAGTTTACCCAGACATTCTTCCTAGCTCCACAAGAAAATGGGTACTACGTCTTAAATGATGTTTTCAGGTATATTGAGGACAATGAATCAGCACAGACAACAAACAGTGTCCCAGTTACCACCGTTGACGAAAGTACTCCAGAAGCTGCAGTAATAGAAGAGCCAGGTGAGCATAACTTTTTTTGTTGGTCTATCTTTTATTTTTCTTTAGCCTTCAGTTTCTAATTGTTTCAATGCTTGTCTTTAGAACCTACTCAAGCTGATGATCATCTTGTGGAGGAGGACCCTGCAACTTCCTTTGAGGAGGATCTTAATAATGGCCCAGAAGTTTGTGATCCTTCAGATAATGAGGAAGGATCAGTTATTGAAGACGAGATCGAGATAGTCGAACCTCCAGTTCAACCAAGTCAAAGTAGAGATCTTCCAGTTGTTCCAACCCCGGAATCCCTGGAGGATGCTCCGAAGCAATCATATGCATCAATTGTGCGTTTAGGCTCATTGCTGTTCTATTTCCTATAGAAAGAATATTTAATCTTGATGTCAAGTCTATCTTTGCTTTTATTTAATGCAAGCTTCATTTAGGTCAAGGTGATGAAAAGTAATGCTGCATCCAGTCCTGTTCGTGTTACCCGAACTGTGAGGACAGTATCTGCGAACATTAATCATCCACCTGTTGGTTCTGCAAAACTGTCTCATGTACCGGAGGTATCAGCTCCTATTGGTGACGCTGCTCTGGAAAGTACTGCTTATGAGGAAGGTAAATAGTACTGAGCTTCTAGATAATTCATAAACGAAAAAGGGCAGTGGCTGGACTGATCAGTTAATTATGTCAGCACCTGCTGGGACTCATTTATCTCATTTTAGCTTCTATATTTATATATGATTGACTTGTATCCTTTACTGCAGAAGGTCACTCCATACATGTAAGGAATCTGCCGTATGATGCAACTGTGGAACAACTTGAGAAGGAGTTTAAGAAATTTGGGTCTATTAAGCGCGATGGGATCCAAGTCAGAAGTAGTAAGGTGTGGTTTGTGTGTTATTGTGCATTTCCTTGTCAATTCTTTAATGTAGTCTTACAGCTCATATAAACTTGGTTTCTTGCAGCAAGGATTCTGTTTTGGCTTTGTTGAATTTGAAAGTGCGGCTGCCATGCAAAGTGCACTTGAGGTATTGTGTTTTACATTAGCCCTATCGATTACCCTTTTAACCCTATGATCCATTCCCTGAAAAAGGTAATGCACATTGCACAAAAAAAATATCTCATTCTCAAGACTAGGTCAATTTCATTAACAGGAGAACTGTGAATAAATTTTATAAAAATACTGTTGAGAAGACAATGAAGGTAGTGTCCCCTATATTGTAATGACACAACATGACTTTATGGTCCATCTTACTTTCTCTCCAGAGTGGCTTGAGAGAGGTAGTTTCCACACACACAAAACATGGAAGTTTATCTATGAGTTGAGAGTTCCCAACATTGTAACTTCTTTACTTTAAGAAGCCTCTGCGCCTAGACAAATTGGATTGATGGACCTTTATGACATGTTATAGTCTTGGCTATTCAATACAAGTACTTGTTTCACAAACTATGTTTTGTGTGATGTGTATGCCAATAGTTGGTTACTCATTCATGATCTAAAGTTGACTTGCCGTGCTTGTTTTATACATTTTAACTTTGGTTATATTCATGTCAGGCTTCACCGATAACAATAGGGGATCGTCAAGCTGTGATTGAGGAAAAGAGAACCACAACTCGAGGTAAGCCTATTAGCTTCATGTTTGTAAGTTATAGTAGTTAGAAGCTTTCCCCAGTGTCCTCGCTTGTCCCAATGATATATGATGCAAACCTAACTATGGTGATGGTTGTCGTTTCAGTGAGCAATGGTGGAAGAGGGAGGTTTTCATCCGGACGATCTGGCTTCCGTAGTGACTCCTTCAGAGGTGGTCGTGGAAATTTTAGTGGCAACCGTAGCTTTGGCAGGAACGAATACAGAAACCAAGGTGAGTTTACTCGTTCCAAGACTTCAGCTGGACGCAACAACGGAGAGGGTTACCAGCGGGCCAATCCTAATGGAAGAGGTGGTGGTGGTCGCGGAGGGGCAGCAAATAACCGCAGCCCCACTCCTACGTAAAAGTTTGTGCAAGAAACCGGTGGGTAGACGTTTCTTTTTCTTTTTGACACAACCAGAGGAGGATCACCTTTTTCTTTTCTTACCTTCAATTGCTTTTTTGTTATTGGATTAAAGCAGTGGTATTGAGCCATTAGAAATTATTTAGGATTTTTTTTCTTACTATAATTGCAGGAGCTTATGTAACATTAGTGTGTTCTTTTAACCCTACGAGCACGAGAAATTCAAGTTTGTTGTATTGTATCATGTATTATTCTATTATTTTGATCATTACGAATCCTTTGTCTTTCTAGTCTATGCTTGTTGCATTCCAGTTTTAAGATTCATCATAAATAATAACAAAAGTATTGAGTTTCAAATCCCAAATAGCTGATGAAAATTTCAAGTTGATTTCTGCAAGTTGGATACAAAATTTGATGCAGCAAAAGCAGCAGAGCCAGCAATAACAGAAACAGAAGCAACAACAAGTTGAACAACTACCTCCCAGGGGTAATCCTCGGGCACTATGAGAACAGACAATGGACCTAAAATCAACAGCCCCAAGCTGAGAGTGAAGAGAGTCCCTGGAGTTCCCGGGTCAGTGGCTGCCGACAGAACTCCAAACTCCTCCGCCTTGGATAGCAGACCGAGCTTCTCGATTGCCGAGAGCGAGAGTCCCGACTTCTCTGCCGCCGATAGTAACCCGGCTTTCTCGGCCTTGGTCAGCAGCTTCAGTTGCTCCACCCTTGTCAATAACTTCACTTGTGAACTCTGCATTTTACAAACCCAACTATTCATATGAATTTGAACGGTCAATTACGTTTTAATATTCGACACATACCTTCCTGGGAGCAGCAGCCATGGATTTGACATCCATTCTCGATCTGGGTCTTTGTGTAGTAGTACAAGTGTACACTAGTGGAGTGATGACTCCTCTGCTGCTCAACAAAGCTCTTGCCTCCATATTCTCTCTCTCTCTCTCTCTGCTTGATGCTTTGTTGTTTTGGTTGGTTTGAGCTTAAACTAGTGATGGACAAGGCAAGAAGATGAGGATTCCTTTGTTGACGTGTCACCATGTGGTTCGGAGATTTCTAATTTCGTTCCTTTTAAATGGGTAAAAGACTATTTCCTTTATAACTCGAGTTTCTTTCTCGTCAAAAACCCCCAATCTAAAACCCTAGAAATCTCGCACTCTCTTTATATTTTCTCTCTTGGACGATTTCGATGGCGAGCTACGCGATCTCTGTTGACAAGGTCAAGGCTTTTGTGAAAGCCCAGTATTATAATGAGGAGAAATACGCACACAACATGGTACGTATATGTCAATTATTTATTTATTTTGATGGCGCTTACGAATTTCTTCAGTTTGGATTCCTGTTGTAATTTTAGGCCTTTTTTTGTTGAGACGAATTTAACTTCATGTTTGAGATTTTGGTAACTCATGTTAGATTGAATTGGAATTTGAGATAGTATATGGGTTTATGAAGTTTGTGGGAATTGAAAGGTGGTTTAGTAGAGGATGAAGTTGAATTCGTGTCGGTGTTCCAGGTTCATAGTTTTGATGCTTGCTGTGTGTTGAGTGTTGAAAGATTGTCGAGGGGTTAATGGGTGTGATATGGTTGTTTTGGTAAAGATTGCTGTTGCTTTTGATGATCAGATGACGTATTGCGAGGAAAATTGTGTAAGATGAGGTGTAGAAGGTTGTATTACCTTTTAAAGTTAGCTGTTTAGCATTGTAGTGGTTGCTCTTCTCAGATTATGGATACTATCTGAAAGCATTGTGTCCTTGTGAATCGTATGAACTTAAGATGCCTTTTAGGTGGCTCTTTTCTTTTTCAGTTTTTTGATTTGATCCCGAGTGGTTTATATATGGTGGTGGCATCTCTCTGAAGTTTCATCATTTTGATACATGAGGCTGTAAAGATGATTGTAGAGATGTTTATGTTCCTCTCTTGCAGAAATTGCTCCGTGCTTTGGGGATGTTTGCAGGATCAGTGGCTCTGTTTCGGTCTTATGGCGATATGATGGCCATTTGAGTGTGGATGGAGGGCTTATGCATGGCGCGTGGTCGTATTATCTGTCGATTAGTTTTAGGGTCGCAGAACTTTTTTGGATATTAAGAGTTACAAGTGTTAATTGGGCAAGTACCCCTGAATTGTTGTATGGTTTTTTCATCTTAGATCAACTCAAGTTTCATATAAATGATTGCTCATATTGAAGAGTGATGCATTCTCCATTCTGTGGTTTGCTTTCACCATCAGCCACTGATTGGTACCATACACAGTGGGCTTTCTTTATGTCCATCTTCAGGCCCATAATCGTAGTACGCTAGTTGGGCAAGCACTTAAGAAGGCCCAAAACAGAAAGTAAAAAAACACATCCTCGACCCAATTTTGTTGCACGAGACCCGACAGCGAGGCGTGTGGATGGAACAAGCAAATGACGTCACCCATGCGCGGAGATTCCAACACGTAATCCTCCTCCTTGTCAACCTACGAATGTGGACCCTGTGATTTGTCCATGACATAAGACGCTTGTGTAACTGCCACGTGTCCGGAACAGATGTTTTTGCCAGTCTTCCGAAAGTTGCAAGTGGGGGTCCACTGGATCGAAGCTCTTGTGAAAATGGCCCACTACACGTCAGATCCAGATCCCGGTGACAGATCGAATCCGTCGCCGTCGCCGTCACCGTCACCGTCAGATTCAATTGCTCGTCGCGCTTTTACAGTTTTCACCGGCTTAATTACCCTCGTCAAAATATATGTTCCGGGATTAGCTTCTTATTTCAGTTTTCCTTCCTAATTAATTTGTGTTCTTTCTAAGAGCTACTTAGCTAGCATGTTAATTAAGTATTGGGACGGGCGGAAGGCAGAATTAACATCAGCTTAATCAATCTTATCTAATTGAGCTGTTTTTGAGACGTTTTAGAGTTACATAACGAACATAATATTCATTGTGTTACGGATGATATGTACGGATGTACGACAGATTAATATTATGTAATGTTAGAACGATTAACTATAACACTGATAGTTGTCTAAGTGTCGTTAGTAATTTAAATAAATATATCGACTAGACAAATGTCATGTTATTGAAAATCTCATGAATCTGCAATATTGAATGTTCAAATCCACTATTCCCCTCATCAGTTAAGGTGAAGTAATTAAAACAAATCCTGAATTACAAAACCAGCAAACTAAAGATGGATTTGTTACAAATGGCATGGATGTGAAAACTATGCATGCAATAAAAGACATAAAATCATGATGCAACGAAAGTGAAGAAAGGTGTGAGCTTCCCTCAAAAGTAAAAAAACACTTCTGTCAAATTCACAGAACAGATAAGCCTAACATAGTCGATATTAGAGAGAAATGACAAATGTAAACCATGAAGCAGGAATACCATCCGAGAAAAATGTGACCAACCCACAAATTAAAAGCACTTAATTTTGAAGCTAAGCACGATTGTAAAAAAGTAGATAGAATTTGAATGGAACTATAGCCTTGGAAATTACTACAGGTAAGCCGAGCCAAATGGCTTCCATGCTAGAAGCAGACCCTACAAGTCTCCTCCCATGATCGCCACGTGCTCTAACCCAACGGCAGCAGAAGCCAACAGACCTCTCCTCCAGTCCATCTGAAGCAGTTTAAAAGAGGCTACGTACGGATTTCAGGCACAATCCGAGTGTCTTTATCTTCTTTACAAAAAACCCATCATGGACCTTGGTAAATTACGAGACGAGTCCCCGAGAGAGAGAGAGAGAGTAGTGAAGACAAGCATAGTTTCCAGGTGGTGGAAGTTGTTCATGGACATTAGAAAGAAGCACCTTGCCAGCTTGCCTTCTTCAACGTCTATACAGGGCGGAGCCACGTTAGGGAGAGCAAAAGTCGTGGCCCCTCAAAATCTGTTATATAGCTTTATGTGTATCATATTAACGTGAATAATGCTTTGTCCCAGTGATAGTTTGTTATATTAATAGTCACTTAGTTTTGAATTCGAGCAGCTTGCAGCTGCACAATTGTCTTTTCCCTATTTTTTTCCCAAGTTTTGGGTGATGGTTTCCTTCTTTTTTTTCTTCTATTTCTTACCCCAAGATATATAGGTCCCCTTAACTACCAAAGCTGACTCCGCACTGCGTCTATGGACTCCGTGTCACGCACTGTGCCTGCTCTGATTATTACCACATGGAAACTTAGATGTGCGTTGTAAATTTTCACTACCTGTAATGCCAAAAGCAGAAGAGCCTAGCTAGCTTGCGTCGGTTTCCATTGTGTCACTCCTATTTAATCACCCCGCCTCCCTATCTGTCTTCCTCAGATACAAGCTAGCTAGTGCAGAAGAAGAAGAAGAAAAAGAAGAAGAAGAAGAAGAAACTCCGTAAGTTAGAGCTCTCTCTCTTGTTTGTAGGGATAACCAAAGTCGGTGACCACCGACTCGATCTAGGTTTGGTGGTTACTGAACACTGTACTCATCGCTCACCGGAGACCAAACATAACTGGTTTGAACTCTGGAACTCTCTTTCTTCCTTTTGACATCTCTGGTTGACACACACATATATATCTTTTGAATTATTTGAGCCTCTGAGGCTTGTGTTACCGAGATCATAATTTTTTGTGTAACATGTTTTTGTGGTCAGGTGAAAATGGCAGGACAAAATGTGGACAATAATCTCGGTTTTGGGGCTCTAACTTGGGGGCCTGTACCAGCAGGGATGTACAGGTGAGGCCCTCGAGGACCGGGCTATGTCGGTGGACGGAGCTGTGAAGGAGGAGAACGCTCCTCCGCCTAAGAAGTTTGAGGTGCGTCGACGCCAACCTAAGGCGATCTCTATGCCGACGTTAAGGGAGCTTGACGAGATGAACTCGAACCGAAAAGGAGTTGAGAATCTGACCATATTGGCAGCCGAGAGCAAAAAGGTCACTGCCGAGGATCAGAAGGAGCCGACTGACAAGAAAGGAGCTCCGGTGTTGCTCCGCCGACTGCTTGGCAACGCCACCTATGGGACTGGTAAAGTCACACACGACTTGCTTATTTCCTTTTTGTATTTGATTGATATACTCTGATATACATATAGATTTTGATGATCGAGTTACGATCTGCATGTGCTTGAGTTTGGTTGATATATAACTAGCTTGGGGTATTGTAGGACTTATAATAACAAATACTTAGGTTTAATGAGTTTCCATCTGCATCATATATGTTATTGTATCAAAAAAAAAAAAAATCTGCATCCTGTTAGATCTTGTTTTTTATTGATGCGCATATGGAGCTTCAAAAGCTTTGTTTAGAAAATTATTTAGTTTTGTCTATTGTAATAGAGTGTGTCTTTTGCCATTTTTGTCTTGATTTTGAGAGGGCTGCCATTACATTGTCCCTCCCCTAAATTGTTCATTAACCATACTTAATCGTATTAAAAAAAATCAAAGCTGCATAAAATACTTTGGTGAAAGGAATGCATTGTGCATGGTTTCGGTTTGAAAAAATGATTTTAGGATTTAATCAGATGGAGGCTTTAAATTCTACATAGCACGCTATATTATTGTTGTTGTGTTATATCGTTTACACCTAATATTAATAAAAATACAATTATATCCAGGATTTGAAACTTGGGTGGGTTGTAAATTACTATGCAGCGTACAATTTTTTTTTTTTAGATTTGTAATCCATTGGGTTGAAACGGTCCCATAATCACATATGCTCTTCGAATATTCTCACGATCGTTCAAAGGATATGAACAAATTAGTCGATCTTCTCAGTCCCAAATCACGTTCAAGCCAATTCAAATCAAAATGACATTCTTTTGATGGAATAAATGGCAAATGATCAACATGATCATTATTCACAAAATTAGGGATGTCATTAACTGAATCTTTTGTCATAGGTATACTTCCACTTTCACTCCCACCACCACTCTCAATCTCATTATCATTCATTTCACCTGACGAATTATTTGTTATAAACTATAAAAGAAGATTTTTGTAACGTTTGGGTTTACGGTGATCCGTCATTATACTCAATGTGTCAAATCTATACACCATTTTGTACATTTAATTGGGACATTTTAAAAAAACAGTAACTAAACTGACTACAAATTTTTATCCCTAGCTTCTTAATTCTTATGGTTTTGATTTTCATAGTTCATACCGATTGATTCCAAAATAACCAAAGTAACCAAACTGGACCAAACTGACCCGATTGATTCCATATTTCCATTTTTCCAAGTTTCCAAATTTCAATTCAATCACAATTCACAAAAATCACAAAATAGTGTTTTCAAATTTCATACCCAAATTTTTGGTTGATCGGTTCCCAGAATCCCGGTGGGTTCTTGCCTTCTTGCCTTCTTGGTTGATTGGTGGCCAGTCCGCTGGTGACTAAGTGGATTCTGCTCGATCTGGGTTGATCGGCGCCAGTCGGCCGGTGGATTCCTAGTGGGTTCTTGCCTCTTGGTTGACCGATGGCCGGTGGGGCTACGGGTTGAGGCAAGATCGAGAGATGAGGGCTTGGCATCCTTGACTGCTTGAGGCGAGGTCGAGAGCTGAGAGAGTTGAGCACATAGTGCAAGATCGAGAGATGAGAGAGAGATCGGTTCAGGGGCGGTCTGGGCTTATGTTTTCTAAAAAAAAATCGGCCCATACTTTTTACCCAAAAATCGGGGTGGGCTATAACCCATCCTGCCCTTGGCTTGATCCGCCCCTAATTTTATCCTCCACATACATTACGATCGAATATTATTTATTCATCTCTAAGGGGGGTGTATTGTATCTGGAATTAGTAGCAATTTTAAACAAGTCCATGGAATCTGAAAGTCCAAGTGTATTCAAAACAGATTTTTAATAGTCCATAAAAGTCTAGGTGTATTCAATTAGGATTTTAAAAAATTCATATGAAGTCCACCAAAGTCTAGCGGTATTCGATTAGGATTTTAAAAAATGAATAGAAGTTTTAGGGTATTCAAAATTTCATTCATATTTACGGAATTAGAATGTCAAAGAAATTTGTGGACTTTGTAGGGTTTAGTATAAATAGCAGACTTCAACAATTTGCCAGCTGCTAGGGCAAAGATTTTGAGCGTGGGAAAAGTCTATCAAAGTTCATCCTTCTGAGCGTGCAAAGAGGTTGGTTCCCATCATCTTGTTTTCTTGATTCTTCTCTATATTTGCCTAATTTCTTGTGGTATCAGAATTTTGGGTTATGTTGGTTGTTCCAAACTTCTACCTCTGTCAGTTCTATTGATACATTTCTGAGGAACATCACTCGGACGTGCCTTCACACTCACACTTGCAACCTACCAGTTGGCTCTCATATTGCACACAGTCACACTTGCTACCACAAGCATACCCAAGTTCATCCATCCGAGGACAATGATCTTCGTGCTAAGAATATTGAGCATTCAGTGTCGAAACTGAGAAGAAGAAGGCCTTCGGGGAATAGAGAGGCCGTAAGGAGGTACAGAGAGAAAAAGAAGGCACATACAACATATTTAGAAGAGGAAGTCAATAAATTGCAGCTATTGAACCAAGAACTTGTTCAGAAATTGCAGGGCCAAGCAAGTCCATGGATTAAAAAAACTTCATAAAAATCCATAAAAATCCAGATACAATACACCCTCCTAAATCTCTTCTAAAACGATTCCATATACGACTATGAGTCTACTATTAATACAACTATTCCTTCTCATCTATTTCTTTCAAACAGAAAAATGATCGTTCTTCTGGGCAACTCGAAGCCACTTTCAGAAAATTCCTCCTTGCTGGCTTGGATATATCAAGCAATCAATGAGTAATATTAATCAATATATATCATATTTAAGGGGAGCAGAAATGCAAGGGTCTTAAACACCACATATATATATATATATATGAGTACACGTCAATCCTTACTTCTTAGCAGACATAAAATAACAAGGCAAGAATGTATTTTACTCCATCGACATTCCTTAATCACATAATCCCAACCATGCAAGAACGCTAGAGGGTTAAAATTCCAACTTTCACCAATTCCAGAGGCAGAGCCTTTGAATTAAAATTGTACCTCAGGGGTAGCTATTTGAAGATTGAAGATGTGGCATCGATATCGATTGATAATAGATCTATTAAATATGTGTTTTAAGGTTCTTAACTTCTTATACTTGTTTCACGGTTCTTGTTCTGCTACATATGATTTTTTCCCCAAACATATGTAGTTCTCCCGATATATGTAAGGTTATCAATTTGTTGTTATGTTTTGCCCTATGTTTTTAAGTATCTTATCAATATATAAAAGGGTAATATTGGTTTTGTAAAAATTGAAGTTCTTTCACAAATTTACAAAAATTAATTTTGTTTACATGACATGGCGTACTACATAAGTTTGAAGCCTACACGTCATGACATCATTGAGACCCCTAACATTATTTTTTTGGTTTACTCGATTGAAACAAATCCATGCATGTTTTTTATTCAAAGAGACTATTTATTTGATGTTATAAAATATTTTTGAGTGAGATTTAAACATAGTGGTTAAGAAACAAAGCAAGAGATTTTATATATTTAAGTTCTTTCATCAATTTACTATCGAATACATTTCATATTATTGTATATGCAAGAAAAAGTTCCTTCAAAAAAAAATATGCAAGAAAAAGTTGGAGGGTACGTAATTAAATAATATCGAATACATTTCATATTATTGTATATGCAAGAAAAAGTTCCTTCAAAAAAAAATATGCAAGAAAAAGTTGGAGGGTACGTAATTAATGTGATTTATAAGTTGGTACTTCGATTTCGTCATAAAAACTTCACCGCTAGGGCGAACAATTAAAATAATCAAGACATCGAATTAGAGACATATGCGTCACAAGTGAAGATGTCGGTTATTGGTGGACTACGTACATATATGTACCAATTCTTGGATTCAGATACATTCTGACAAAGATTGAGAAATAATCTCTATTTGATAATGTGTCAAGGAAAATAAACCGTACAAGCTAGATTGGATATTGGTTAGCAATCGCCAAATATCATAATTAATACGTCTAGTAAACGTATTGATTTGCAGAACGACAAACTTTAAAACAAAATTTATATCCGACAAACAAACAAACGTTTCTACAAAACAAGAAATTAAATATTACACATATAAACTATGAAACCCTAATATAATTTTCATTAGAAACGTATTACGTTTGATATTATTCTTTCATAATTCTAGCTTGTGTAGGAGCTAAGTTGTACATAGGTGGTCTTTTTCTAATATTGTACAGTGTTATCTCGGTGACCACTCTTACTCTAGCACTATATTCATATATAGTATATGATTTTACGTGAGTTCCACATGCATGTAGGATCGGGACGCATAACTGCATCCACATTGACTTAGAGCATATGCACCGGGGCATGTTCGAGCAGCAGCTCTCGAGCTCGTCAACGAGCGGTCGCCGACGACAGCACGCACCGCTGCACGCCTTACTCGTGCTGCTCGCCAGTCGGGCCCGCCTCCCCTCCTCTCACCCACTTCGTGGCCCCAACTCTGCTCGTGTTCTCGCTCGAGCAATTCTTGCTCGTCAAGCTGCTCGTGTCGAGCGGTCGCCGACGACTTTGGCGGGTCCCGGGGCTGCTCGTGCAGAAAAACAGTGCCAGTGCATATGCTCTTATGAGATTTCCCCTTCTAATGGGAGCGGAGAGCAGTCCGGAGACACTGCAGCTATGGTGATATCCATCAAGAAAAAGGTGACAAATGAAGAACGAACTGAGTTGGCCACTCCACAAAGAGGACTAGAGTTTTTAATGACAACCATAATGTTGCGTGGAGAGCTGGGATGGCCATAATGCCTTATGTGAACACATTTTGGAGCCAATGAAAAGAAAGTTGAAGGGTTTCTGTACAAGTATCTTGATGCCCCAGTGAACATCATTTGTGTTTGTCATAACAAGTTCTTCTCTTCGGCTGAGTTTATCAACTATGTCAGTGGCGAGGAAGTGGCCAATCCATTGAAGAAAATCTCTGTTGCTCTTTATAAGTGAATAGAGATAACTGGTGGTGGGTCTGCGGTCACCCCTAGCCTCTTGACATGTTAAGAAAAGAACCTTTATGACTTAGTTGAGCGACGACTAGTCTAGTCTTGTTGTTATGTAGTTTAGTGTTCTATTGATATTAATATAACCTTTAAATAAAGATAGTTAACTATGTTTGGAGGGCAGACCTTAATTAATATAGACTTATCTTATACATACAGATCTTATCAAGTGCGAAACTTCGCATTGAAATTTCGGTGTGAAGTTCCATTTTAGGCAAAATCGAAAAAATAATTCGAAAATTGAAACCACTCATCCTTTAGATACACGTGGAATGATCGTGCTTGCAAAATTTCAGCTCAATTGGAGATGTTTTGACCATTTAATCACTACATCAAATTTTGAATTGAATCGGACAATCTGTATGTATTGTAAAACAATGCAACAATCAAATGGTCAAAACATCTCAAATTGAGCTGAAATTTTGCAAGCACGATCATTGCATGTGTATCTAAAAGATGAGTGGTTTCAATCTTCGAATTGTTTTGTCGATTTTGCGTAAAATGGAACTTCACACCGAAATTTCATTGCGAAACTTCGCACTTGATAAGATCCGCTTATATATATATATATATATATCTTGGGTAACATGTATCTTTTATATATTGTTTGTTTATTCGGAACTATAAGTTTGATATTAAAAAAGAAGTTAGATAATATTAGTATATGACGAAAACGTTAAAATTCTAAAATGTCGAATAGTAGATAATCGTTAATTATTATTATTATACGATCTTAATAATACAGAGTTTTTGTTCAGTACTGTCCCCTTAATATGATCTTAGTCATCATCTTAATTACATTCCTTTTTCAGAATTACATTTTCTTTTTGCTGAACAGAATTTACCCTTTTATTCTTAGAATTGTCTCACACACTACATTTAGGTCCAAAAAATAGCATATGACCAAAGTGAGTCAACGCCAACTGTTCGTCGCCGTCTAGTTTAGTTCCGATGTTCCATCACAGAAGACGAGTCTCTTCAAAAACAGAACCGGCCAATAATGTCCACATACGAGTCTGTTTACTTCTCCTACGAGTCCTATCTAAAAATCGAGAGAGAGACATAGGAATATTCTTTGGCTCTTAAAGATAGATCCATGGCGCTAATTTCTCCGAGTCCTACACGTTATAAAGCTCCCGTTCACACACGATTCTACCCACTTTGAAAAAGCTAAGCAGCCGCATATCATTACGCTTCCCAAAGCGTACTCTTTTTCAGTGCTTCTCTCAGAGAAGCTAGCTTCGCTTCTGGGTCTCAAGAGACTTCCATGGCTTCTTCACTCTGTAAAGTTTCAAACTTGATCCCTAAATAGTGATGATTGCATGTTTATCAATAATGGTATCTTTGCATGTGTGTTAGTGATTACTGGGTTTCTTTAGTTTTGTGAAGGATTTTTTGGTAGGTGTTGTGTTTTTAAAGTCCTGTTCTTGCTGGTGGTGATGTATTTGAATGTTGATGTTTGAATGTTTTCTGGGTTTTCTCAGTTTTGTGGAAAGTTTTGATCTTTTTAGTAGTTCATATATTGGTGGTTCTCAAATTTCAATCATGGAAATTGCTTATCTGGGTTTGTTTGAACTTTGAAGCATTTGACAATAGCTAATTTGGTGATCTGTAGAGGATATGAATCTTTGCTTTTAGGGTAATTTGTTTTTAGACTTTTAGTCTTGTTACTTAATTTAGCAACGTGATGATGATATATGCATTTTAGTTTAATGAGAGGATTGGTTTTCTAATAATGGCATATACGTTTTCAGTTATTCTTTGCATCGACGTAATCATTCTCCAATATTATGAAAATGAACCAGAAATTTTGGATTTACTTATGCAAGTCTAGACCGTAGAAATTTATTTTGGGTGTATATGCATTTGACAGGGTTTGCTCCTATTGTATTTCTACTACTCATTGTTGGGTGTTCTGCAAGACCATTGTATCCACTTCCAAGTAAACAGACCAATGGATACCGACAGCCCCTACAGACATCTAGACCATACAACGTTGCACATCGAGGGTCCAACGGGGAGATTCCTGAAGCAACTGCTGCTGCATACATGGTAGTGATTGACTAAATAGTTATCATGTTGTATGGTTTGAGCTTATAGTTTTTTACCTGATGTAAATGCAGCTGGCTCCTAATAAACAATGTGTACTAATAGATGTCATTCTTTGCAGAGAGCTATTGAAGAGGGTACAGACTTCATTGAAACGGATATCCTATCTTCTAAAGATGGTGTTCTTATATGCTTTCATGATGTGACCCTTAATGATACAACTGATATAGCACATCATAAGAAATTTGCAGATCGCAAAAGAACCTATGATGTTCAAGGGGTCAATACCACTGGTTTTTTTGTTGGTGTGGAAGCCCTTCTGCTCACTTCTCAAATCATTAATCTAACTGAATATTTGATCTCATTGCCATTTACGATATTGAGGAAAGTAAAGTTTCGTTTCAATCATGTGCAGTGGATTTTACTCTAGAAGAGCTGAAGTCATTACGAGTGAACCAGAGATATAAATTCCGTGATCAGCAGTATAATGGTTAGTTCTTTTTTCAGATAAATAACTGAGCTCATCCATACATAAGGATGAAGGCTTATTAACAAGAAAAGGTGGCAGCAGCTTGGTCATAGTTGCCTTGATCACTAAACAGCATCATCTAGATATGTAATTTGCCACATATTTTCTTTGAAAGTGAAATATGATCAAAGTTTTTAGGGACAGTTAGTTGGATGGTTAAATCGATTTTGTTTTGGTGTATTCCTCAGGAAAATTTTCTATTATTACTTTTGAGGAATTCATTTCAATAGCACTGGATGCACCCAGAGTTGTTGGCATTTATCCAGAGATTAAAAATCCAGTAATGATCAACCAACATGTGAGTACTCTGAAAGCTGCACACCAGTCCTGATTACTGTTTATGCCTTTTTCAGTTGCACTTGGCTAAAATCCAATTTGATGACAGGTGAAATGGTCAGATGGTAAGAAATTCGAGGACAAATTTGTGGAAATACTTAAAAAGTACGGATACAAGGGTTCATATATGTCGAAAGATTGGCTGAAACAACCTGTATTTATCCAGTCATTTGCTCCAACGTCACTTGTTTATATTTCAAATTTGACCGAGCTACCCAAGATCTTTTTGATCGATGATATCACAGTTCCTACTCAAGACACTAATCAGGTTTGTGGTTCTCCTAGTGTGTTTACCTACAACAAAATGAATAAACTCTTAGTGTGGTTCTCCTGGTGTTGCAAATTCCTCTCTGACGTTCACAAAATTGGTGTTGTGCAGACGTATTGGGAAATTACTTCAGATAGCTATCTTAACTATATTAAGAATTATGTAGTAGGCATTGGACCTTGGAAGGATACTATAGTTCCTGTAGTAGATAACTATTTGCAAACACCAACTGATTTGGTGTCCAGGGCTCATGCACATAACCTACAGGTAGCACTTCTTCTCTGTTTCTCTTGGGTTTCAGGTGATGCAGTCACACTAAATTGCGTTCTTATGTATCTTCGTGAACACCAATGCAGGTGCACCCATATACATTCCGGAACGAGAACTCATTCTTGCACTTTGACTTCCATGAAGATTCGTATCAAGAGTATGATTACTGGATTAACAAGATAGGTGTTGATGGACTCTTTACAGATTTCACTGGCAGCTTGCATAATTTTCAAGAGTGGACCTCCTTTAGTGAAACTGATGACACTAAGGAATCAAAGCTATTGCATAAGATAGCAGCGATGGTTTCTTCATATAGGAAGGCATGATACAGTACATTATGTATCATTCTCTTTCTCTAGTACAATTAGCATTTTCCCACAATACTGTCTCCTTTGTCATGTTCAAAAGATTTGTGTCAATTTTTTTCATTCTTTAGGAAATTGCAATATTACATTCATTGAGATGGTTCAAAATACAAAAGTTTGGCTATTAATCTGAAAAATCTGGAAGCTCATGAGCCGATCTATTACAACTTCTGGGAACAAAGGTACACATTGATTGTCACATTAGTACGATCAAGGTGCCCATCATCCTCAGCTTCAAGCTCAATTTTAGAGGAATCCATTGCCAAGCCTAAAATAAATCCATTTCAATCCCTTGGTTGATTAGTTAGTTTGTTCATCAAGTCTTTTATTGTATCAAATAGATATTCAGGAAGACTTAGAAAAGTATTTTAACGCAGGCGCATCCACAGCAAGAGGCTAACACTCTAGTCAACAAGGGGTTATATAATTACTGATTTATAAATAGAGTACATCTCTAAAATTCAACAAGACCGTCTGTACTGATCTAATGAAAATGGCATACTTGACATGGTAACAACCCACATTTGCAGTAGGCCAAAACTGCTCATCCCCAAGATGCAAAACATAAGCTATAACTTTAAGGCTGGGGAGACTAAAGGTGCATTTGCCCAGACAACATTCATCTCTAGCACCCCATTACTTCCATTACCTATTGAGCTGTATGCTCCATCAGGACTTAGTTGGCTTTTGTCATCTTCGATATCTCTTCTAGAAGAAATTTTGATTCAGCAGGAAAATTAACTTGAGCAACTGCCATGACAATTCTCCTTTGCTTCTTCTCATTGTTGTACTCATTCTGAGTAACTTTGACCCTAAATAGATAAGGAACCCAAGTAGCTTCTTTCAACTTAAGCTGGTACAGATCCTGACTGTCCCCCTGAAATGTAAAAAGCCATAAATCTTAGAACTCAGTTTCAACTCTTGCACAAAAGAGATTAAAAGTGCAATCACAGATACCTCTGCTCTGAGTTTGTCCAGCTCGGATGCTGAGCACCCAATAATTTGCTCTGCCTGATCATTAAACATATTAAGATATTGATCCCCAGATGTGTCCGTAGCTTTTGCAGTCAGCATATACCTGAAATGAACAAAAAAAATAAATGAGATGCTACATGGACTATGTGAAACACCAAGAGAACCAATAGTGTGTGTGTATCATGGAATGCAAACGCAAATTGTTGTTGCCTTACCTCATACTGCAGTCTTCAGTGTTTTTTTGGCATCCTTCACACCAGAAACCAGCCCCCATACTATCAGTCACCTTTTTGTTGCACACTTTGCAAGCCCTGTACCAGAGAGGCTGTTCTGGCCTCATGATTTTGCTAATATAAGCTCTGACAGTGAAAAACACAGGCTGCCAGAGGAAAAGTAAAACCCACAAGTAAGAAAGTGCATCATGCCTTCATGAATAGCAAGGAAATGATGTAAAATTCATTGAAGTAAACTGTTAAGGTTATGAGACCATATCGATGGAATTTCACACCAAGAGGAACAAGTATTACCTTGTCCTCACCCAATGATGGGTTTTCTTGGAAATAAGACAGTGACACTCTATCAGTGTACATGGACCATGTTCCACTATTGGCTGATGGGATCATACCAGAGCCAACAGATGTCATTGTAGCCTCTTTTCCTTCAGAATCATACCTGTCAAATGAAACAATTATAATGCGCACTAAATGGATGGAAGAAAAGAGAAGGTAGTAATAGCCAGCTGGGAGGGACATACCAGGATTTCAATTTCTTTGCTTCAGGTAAATCTGGATTTACCAATATTGAGCTCCTGGGAACTGTGGACAACGATAAACCTGCAGCATTACACAACAAAAAGTTGTGAGCTAAACATATTCTGTCTAATTCTTTCTAAGTTCACAGATTTCACACTATTCTGACATAAACTTTTGAGCTACCTTGGTATTCTCCAACTCTGACTGATTTGATAGCAACTACAGGAGATTGATCAGCAATGTCCAACAAGTCCTGGCCAACACCAGTTGCAAGATCATTCCACAAAGATACCTGAACAGTTTTATTCCTGCAGTTTCAAGTACCAATTATTTCAGTCCAAAGCAAAAGGATGTCAATGGTTCTGACGTAAAACATGAACATACAACTGCAGCATCAAGAAGCTGACTTACGATGCATCAGCAATGGTAATGTCACGCTTTGGAATGCTCTCATTGTCAATCTTCCTTCTAACGCTCATTGTAGGATTAACACTTGTAACAACTCCAATAACATCTGAAATATGAAGCAACAGTGAATAAGTAAGAAACAGAAACCAAGCATCCAAAAGAGGTTCTAGAAGTAGCTACATACCCACAAGCATCTTGCTGCTGACATGGGGCCCCAACATATCAATTGGCACAAAATCAAATTTTATTTCAGGAATAAAAACTTCTTCATTGCAGACTTCATCCACCTCAGAATTCTCATTCAAGTTCAATTCATAATCATTTTGTACCGTCTTGAACTGCTTGTTAGCAAGCTTTAGATGCCCCTTTGAAATGTAAAACACCTTCCCTTCTTCAAACTTTTCAAAGAACTTCTTTGCAGCTTCGTTGAACATTGTAGCTTGAATTTGTGTACCCTACACCAGAGTGAACAAAAGTTATACACATGTCACAATCACTGAAACATATAAGTGAAGACATTGGAATTGTGTATACAAAAATGTACGAGTTGTAGCTTACATCTTCATCTGTTAACTCCACATTGAAGACACAACCTTCACCTCTAGCATTCCTGTAAGTTCGCAATGGTCCCTTGTTTGTAACACGAACCTTTATAGTCCAATTGTTCTGATAAGGATTCAAGGAAACAAGGGGATGAACCCTTCTGGTCATGGACATTCTCACAGCAGGAGCATTGCTGAAATCAATCCACAGAAATTGCAATTGGTCAATACAATCAATTACATAGCTAAAGCTTCCAATACACCTAATCAAGAACAAACACAATACTTACTTTCCATTCTGCTCATGAATAATTTGAGCAGCAGATTTAGTCACCATATCTGACTTGGGCTTCAACACAATCCCAGCTGCTTCTCTTTTCACCTCATTTTTACTGACCTCGCTTGAAATCTCCATCTCTAGCGCAGGCGAAACTACCTCACACCTTTCTACAATCATATATCTAAAATGAAACACCATATCCAAATATTAACATCTTAAATCCGATACCTCAACAGAAGTAAAGACAGAAACTGAGAAATTATTGCTTACTTTTCGCCAGGCTTGTTTGGCAAGTCATTAACAACGAAATCAAGAATACGAATGAGGCCCAAGTTCTGAATATTCCCAGAGACTACCTCAGAAAGCATATTTTTCTGTAGAAGTGACTTTAGCTTCATCTTTCCATCACTGGCATTAAACCTACAGCCAAATCACAACCATTAGACTCTCGATTTCTTAAGCTCTACAGTATGCACTGAATCAACAACCCAAATAAATCAAATCTAAGATCTCAAAAGCTGGATCTCAGATCTCTGAAAACAATTACATTTCTCAACCAGAAACAATAATCTAAGATTTGAACCCAACCACCAATATATCTAAAATCAATTCACAAAATCAAATCGATGGATGGGTAATGAAGCTTGCTCACATGTAACGGTCATTGCCTGTCTGCTTGAGATCGAGGACCTGGACAACGACCTGAGTCGGCTCGTCGAGCGATGCGTTGGCCAAGAGAGTCGGAATCGCATTTGGGGTTGGTCCTAGCTTCGCCATTTCAACGAGATCAGCTTTCTCTCTTTCTTTCTGGGTTCTCTATGAGTTTCTCTCTCTAAGAATTTTAGAGGCAGTTTTTGGGGTTTAGAGAGAGATGAGATTGAAGAGTGATGATGTGAAAGTCTGCCACTGAGTTTGAGGGGTGTTTTGTATTGGAAATTAGGGTTTTGGCGGGACGTTTTGAGATTGTTTTCCCGCAAAAAAAGAAACCCAAGATTTTGTTACTAATTTCGGCGCCAAAATATTTTACCTTTCGCGCTTGGAAATTTGGTTTTCTGTCTTTGTCCTTTGGTTTTGATTTGATTCACCACCATTGGGTACAAGACAACAACATATTGGGATTTCGGGACTTGGCACTACAGAACCCAAATGATTTGTGTGTGTGTCCTAAATTAGGCTATGGAGTATGGGACAAATATCTTTTGATTTTTGTGTTGCAGTGGTATAGAGTACGTATGACTACGGCAAGTGGTTCAATTCAGTGGTTGTATTGGGTCGGCAATTAAAATGTTTTGTTGGTTGTCTGCGTCCCTAACGAGCATTAGTCCTTGAGTTTAGGAAGATGAGGTTGCTCATGAGGCCTGTTGTTCTTCCCACCAATTTTACTTTGTTGGTTTGTACTATGTATGGCAATGTTATTTCTGTGTATGGTTCTCTTGCAGAATGTTTACAAAGTAAAAACAGAAAGATGTAAACCTAAAAGATGATAGTAAGATATACAAAACGGATGTCTGGCATCACGGATCAAATGTATTTCCATTCCTAAACAATTCATGTCCTTGTTACCTAAGTAATGCTAAAAACATATTGACCTCAAATTATAACATGTATGGAGGATATACATGACCTAGGATATTTTTGGGTTCTGTTTTCTTCTCATTTCTTTTGTTGCGATGTTAGCAGAAGTGGCATGAGCAACAAGAGAAGCAAGATAGCCATTTCTGCTTAAACAACGTTAAGGCGGATTTCGAAGGCTGTGCTGCTGCTGCTACAGTCGGTGAACTACTACTTTCTTTGGGAGGTGTCTGCGGCCGTGACTCTCTCAGTGACCGCGGCTGTGGTGTGGCTGCCGGCGAGTACCTTTGCTTCCCCTCCACCCTCAGTGAACCACTTCTATCTTCTGTCCCTCCCAATCTTCACATAACCAAAAACAAAACATTTAGCCTCTATGCTCAAGACTAATGGCATGCCAGTATATGTACATGCATGGTTGTTTACTTCATTGTTTGAGTTTTCCTAACATGGTTAGGAATCCAGAACTTACATTGGAAATGCAAACGATTTCGTACTTCCATCGGAGGCATGCGAAAGGCAGGCCGAGTTAAGAAACTTGTTATCGGCTAAGGATGGACTGACCGAATGAGTTTGGACTCGCGGCGACGTCATGCTTCCTTTGCTTTGATGGTGCACCGAAGATGATGGACTTCCTCTAGTATGAACATCCCCAGCCCCAGGGGATGATGGACTAGTAGTACTTGCTTTGTTTTCTGCACATTCCATTATCACCTCTCTCATAGTCTCCACGGCTTTCGCTTCAGTCACTTTCGGATTAGGACCCTCACTATTCATGTCCAAATTGCCTCCACCATATTGCGAAATCTCGACTTGCTTATCAGGAGGCTGGTTACTCGAGAAGTCTATGTATGGACCAGACATGTTCATCTCCCCGGGAAGCCCTAACTCACCAGATTTACCTAAAAACGCAAACTGCTCTCTTGTAAAACTCATGTTACCCATCTGAATGCTGAAAAGTGACTCATTCGAAGCGGTGCTCCATTCCATTGGCGCCGTGGAGGGTTTCCTAGCAAAGACATAATCCGGAATCCTATAAGGGGATGCACTAGGATCACCGGGGCGCTCCATTACTTGCGTCGGAGGCGAATGTGTTTGGGATTCATTTCCCAAGCTCAACTCACCGCTGAGGCCACTAGGCTGCAGCTGATGATCGGTACGTGAGGGTAGGAAATCATCGTCGGTATAGCTTGTGGATAGAAGAGAGCCGGTTGGGGACACAGTGGGAGCATGACCATCATATGCCGATCTCAAATCGCTACCGTAATCATTATCTAATGTTTCTAAATCATTATTGCCTACGTTGAGTTCCGGAAGGCCATAACTACTTGCAGCTGCGACGTCGACCTCGGGGTTTAAGCCTTTGTCGTCGTTGTCGTGCTTTCTCGGGGATGCTGCTTGCAAATAGTCTATAGATGATGATGGTGATGATGGTGGAAAGGAAGAGGGGCTTGAAGTTGCTCTTTCATGTGTATGTGCAGGTTCCATAATTCAAAGTCTGTTATTTCTCTGGCTCCGGTGGTCCAAAACCATCGGATTTCTGTAAAATCAAGAAGAAAATTAATTAAGATCGACGATCAATCATATTGCTAATTAAAAAAACGAGTAACACAACTATAACTTGCAGGCATGAAAGATATGATTGCCCCTCTAGAAAGACAATGATACAAATTAACGATATGAGATAACCATATAAATGAGATCGAAACACCGAAACCCTAATGTCATTGAAACATTGAGGAACAAAACTCAATCATGAATCTGAATTCATTAGTTGAATATTCAAAAATATTTTAAGGAAATAAATATTCAGGGAAGAAAACTAATCCATTTACATTATGAATCAATGAAAGTTGAACGTGTGTTATTTTAAATTAAATCGAGCCAAATCACTGCAAGTTCAAACAAAACTTACATGCATAACCAATGCCTTTCACCAATAATCCCCAAAGAGAGATTTAGAGAGACTGCCAATCTCCGGCCTATAAGTTCCAATGATCCGGCGATACGGCCTGAGATTCAGCAGTCTCGGTTTACCCAGCGACGCCGATTAAACACCACCTATGGAAGAATAATGGCTAAAACTGAAAAATTGGAACAAAAACGGAGTCAAAAACAAAAAGAACACCAAAATGAAAATTTGCAACGGGGAAGAGAGAGGGTTATAAGGCCTTGCTTAGACTTAGGCGGTGCTTTCTCTCTATCTTAATTTCCGGCGCGCCGGTTCCATATTATAACCAACTCGCCCGCTATATTCCGCGTATATCACCCTAACAAATTTCTAAATCTTAGGCTGTACTTGCCCTGTGTGTCCCTTCAACGTGATTAAACAAATTAAGTAATTGTTTAAGGCTATAATCGCTAGCTATATCCCCTAATTTCTATTTAGAACAGGGATGGTTTGATTTAATTTATTGCATAAAAATGTTTTACACGCTTGAGCTGAATTTTTTCAAAACAGAGACCGTTTTTTTTATGATAGCTAGATGGAGACATATAGTGGTATCCAAGAAAAATTCTAGTATGTGTTTACACGTAACATACATCACTTGCTAATTGAATTGGTTCTCATAATTGTAATTGAGTATTTCTTCTTGTAATACAAAAGTAGTACGTATCAGTGAAGCTAAATTCGTTCCACAAGTTGGTTGCAAATCGATCGGCCTCGAATGATTCTGGTAATATTTTTTGAAAAAGGGCGGTGTGGCAGCCCTTAGATTTTCATTAATGAAATTGTCCAATACATACTCGGAGAGAGGGGGAAATAAGACTTAAACTCCGTATCCTGTATTGCAATAAGCACATAGAGAAACTCTCGGATAATTACAAGACGACTCATAATACATATGCATTCAATCCTGCACCAAAACGGCTACTTTAACTGCTTTACAAAAGTGGCTATACAGTAATGGAAAGATAATGCGACTCAAGCGATGCATCATTACAAAAGAAACAACTTTCCAACTATGTTGCCGAGCTACATTTAAGTCTTTGGCACTATGCTTCATCCTGCCACTAGGACAAACTAGGCACATAAGGTGCACACAGAGGCATAAAGCACAACCAACCCTTCCACCGAACAGAGTGGGCTTATTTCCAAAATTAAACAAAATTTATTAACTATAAAATAAAAAACAACAAAACACATAAATAAAATAGTTTGGGCCGGGTCCAAAACAAGAGCCCAAACCCAAACATTTATTGAGGCAGAGTAGATACCAAGCATGCCCAAGATCTCGACCCGACCCGGGTTGAAGCTTTCGTCCCCAGAAATGCGCCGCCACCAAAGCCGATCCCTCCACAGCCATCCACCTACCTTGCGCCGCCTGGACGGAGGAGAACCGATCACCACCAGCAAGAAAATCCGATCAGAACCAAAACAATATTAGAAAATCTGAACTACATATTGAAACAAAACAATATGTATCAATGTAAGTGTGTGGAAAGATCATTGAACTTTCCTCAATATATTGATTATCATTAAGCCAATAAATACTATACATATCAATTATCAAATCAGATTCCGAGATAAGCAATCCGAGCCAAAATATAGAAAGCTCGGGAGAGAATACATATACAAAATTTCGACCAAATACATAAATTAAAAGTATCATATCGTTGACAACAAAAATCAAGGTGTAGTCCTAAAATAGTAAAATGTATTCACGTACTCTTGATCATTGACCAGGTTCGATTTCTACGTTTTACTTGTTAACATGGCGGATCACAAAGCTCTCACCCCAATAATGGAGGAAGAAGAAGAAGAAGAAGACCACCATGTTCTTGCACTTGCTGCACCTCGGCAAATAATGAAGGCTATAGAAAAGAGAAGCTGCCTAACAGATGCTTTGAAGAAACCCTAATGGACTTGGAATCTCATCTGTCCGCCATTGTCTCAGTCCCTCACAACAATGCCACAAGAACTGTCCGAGTTAGCGAAGCGGCTCGAGAAAGCCTGAGGAGAAGTTTCAAAGGTGGGATCAGAGGGAACTTTTTATATGGGACTATGGTCCTGTGGAGGCTTCCAAGTATCTAAAAGCCATAGAAGAGTTACATAGCCTAATACAACATATCAAAGGCTCGTCCGCGGATGGGAAGCTTCTTCACAGAGCAAATCATGTGTTGGAGTTGGCAATGTTGAGGCTAGAACACGAGGTAGTTGAAATTCTCGTTCGTTTCAAGCAATGTGATACAAGTTACATGTCTTTTCGTTTGGTCGGAGCCGATCGTCTATGTGTCTGATGAATTCTCATTTGCTTCCATTGAGGAAGAGTCTAGTGAGGTATTTCTTCAGAGAGAAATAGTAGTAGCAATAGTAATGACTCGAAGGATTACGTGGTCGATTTGTTGCATCCACTAGCAGCCTCTCATCTCAGGTCCATTGCAAGTGTTATGTTTGCTTTGAATTACAAAGATGGATTTTGCAAGGCTTTAATCAAGACGAGGAATGCAGCTTTTGATCAGTACTTGGATGAAATTGGTATTTTGCAAAATGAAGATGTGAACAAGGTGGAGTGGACGAGCTTGAACTCGGAGATCAATAAATGGAATTGGATCATGAAAATCGTAGTCCTAGTCTATCTTCCTAGCGAAAAGCGTCTATGCGAAAAGATCTTCGGGGAGTTCGAGTCTTTCAGCTCACATTGCTTCCTTGAAGCCACGACGAACACAACGGCTTGTCTCTTGAACATTGGCGTAGACATCTCCAAGGGACCTCGCAGTCCGGAGAAGTGTTTTCATTTCTTGACATGTATGAGGTTCTTGCAAATCTTCGGAACAATGTAGATGCCTTGTTCGTGGAAGATGTTGAATGTGTGATGAGAAACATGTACCGTGAGATACTGAAGAGCTTGGGAAACTTAGTGTTTGACGCTAAAATATCTCTCGTGGAGAGATCTTTCTGCAAAGCAGTCTCTTTTACTGACTTCGGATAGTTTGACCACAGTTGTCGGTTTATCCTGTATGTGCTTCGTATGCTGGCGTGCCACCGTCTCTCAACGGAATATGGAATTTAAAACTGCTTGACTTCTTGATAAGCGATTAAGACAAGAAGAGCACCAACATTGCCTAAATAGGTCCTTCTCGCCTATTAACCTAGGACTTTGGGTTTATGTGTCTCTAGCAGAGCCCCAGAAATCGATACCTCACACTACCCTTTACGAGTGCAAAGCAGAGCAACTTCTCTGGCGATGTGTTGAGAACATCGCTTCCTTGGATGTCCGAACTCTCACTCGATATGTGACAAGCCCTTCAACCTTCCAGTCGCGTTTACTCCCTTCGGATATCCAAACTCTCACTCGATCAGTGATAAGCTCTTCAATCTTTCAGTCGTGATACTTGCTTCCTCTGATCGCAATACTCTCACTCGTTCAGTGACAAGCACTTTGATCGTCTGGCTGCAAATATAGAATCTTTTGACGAGATGTCTACGTGTACTTGCGTATAGCAAATGTTTTATGTTTGATCGGGGACCCCTTCATCAATGCTCTTACTCTCTTTATATAATGCTCAGTAGTCGTCTTTCAATTCTCTTAAATTTCTTCTGCTCTTGCTCTTTGAATCTCAATATAACTCTAACACCATCCAGCACACGGGTTGTATCATTATATAGTTCTAATGCTATCACAACTCATTTACTAGAGGAAACCTATCTGAAACAGAAAATGTATGATAGACATTAAGCCGCATGAATCAGCTATCTGGCATCCACAATCCTAAGTTGATTTGGAAACGGACTCTGTTTCTCCACTTGACCGTTCGCCAAACTACATCTTCTAATCATGCCGCTCGCCAAGACTTCGGCTCATCCTGGCCCGCTTGCCAAGACTTCGACTTTTCAAGCCCAAAATGAAATATTTATTTCAGGCCCAAACACTTGGCAAAGACAACGTCTGTGGATTTTAGGAATGTCATTGCTTCCAACACATCTACAACTCCATTCTCCGGTGGTGGTATTCATCCTCTCACTCGATATGTCATGAACCTCGTCAAGACTGTGATTGACTACGACGATGAACTTAACTTGCTTCTCAAGGATCATCACATGGAAGGATCAACTCCGAAAACTGAGTTCGACGAGAATAGAGGTATTTGCTCTTCTATGCTCTCTCCAACATCTATACATATTCTTTCAATCATTGGAGTTCTTGGATTAAACCTCGAGAAAAAGTCTAAATTGTACAATGATGAAGCTTTGCAACATGTTTTCATGATGCACAACCTTCATTACATGGTCCAAAAGATCAAAAACTCCAAATTGGAGCATTTGTTTGGAGATGAATGGATAAGAAAGCAGAAGAGTAAAGTACAACATGTTAAAGATTATGTGAGAGCTACTTGGGGTTCAATTGTTTCTTTGCTGAGAGATGACATTAGAGTGTCGCATTTTCTCTCCAAAAGAAATTCTAAAAATAGGTGCAAGGCTTTCGCTATGGCTTTCAAGGAGATCTACAAGAATCAGACGGGATGGTACGTGCCGGATCTTGAACTCCGGGAAGATCTGCAGATCTCTATTTCACTGAATGTAATCCCTGCGTATCGGAATTTCATCGAGTCTCTGTGAAGTCTATGATCAGTGACGAGTACATGAAGTACTCTGTTGATGATTTGGAGAAATATCTTCTTGATCTATTTGAAGGGTCACCAATATTGTTAAACAACGCGTTTACATGTGGGAAGTGAAACTTGATCAGCTAGTTCTTTGTAGTTCTGGTGCAACTGTAATAGATTGATGTAAATGAAACTGTTTTGTCTTTCATTTTTGTCACTTTATGCACCAATACATTGATCCTCTTCAACGACAGTTTTCTCATTCTGTAGCAGTATCTGAATATCATACATGCTCAAATAAACCATTTATTTGGTTGTTGAATTCCCTTACTCAACCCATTGCTTATCATACTAAAATAGTACAAATGAGTCATTGTCAATTCCACGATACAAAATCAAACAAAGAGATCAATATTGAGAATTAACTAACTTCCTTTACGATTAATAAATCATCTGACATCAATGTTCTTGCCAAATATAACAGTATGTACAAAAAAATTGATATAGAGATGAGGATATCACCTTTGCAAATCGCAAGTGAACTAGCCGACCTTGTATTGCTTTCTGTAAATTAAGCATCATGAGGCATACAACTCTGTATTAATGCAGTCGGCATGGACCTCGCGTTGAACTATGATCATCGTTACACTGTTGACAGTGAAAACTGAAAACCATCTTCCAAATCCAATATCTCATTTTCTCAAAGATAGACACCAAGTGTGAAGAGCTAAAAAACCAAAATCTAACACATTTCAAATGAACACTACTAAACAATGAAGATTCTGAATGTGCAGCCACTTTGCAGGAAAAAACATGAGAGTGGCAACAACAAATCATCAGTATCCTACAACATGCTTTATATATGTTCTGCAGCTGCTGGCCAAGTATCCACAACCCACCTCCTATGCCTAGAACATGATGAGGTTCAAAGAACACTGTACAACAAAGACTTCAAGCAACAGCCGAGTCAGTACATAAAACAGCACACCAAGTAATATCGACACAGGAAGAGCCGGCAGAGCTTTCTGATACAAAGCTAGCAGAATCAAAGTAACTCCCAAACCGCCTATAATAGCAAGATAACAAGCATACACTGTCATAAAATCGTACATTGCTGCCCTCCCAACTAAAACACTATAGAATATGAAGTCTCCCAATCCCAACTTGATTGAACCAGAAGATCCCAATCCAATGCCCTCCAGCACCAAACTCTCACCCGACGCAGCATCATCCAGCCCACGTTGCTGAACACTCGTTATCGGCTCAAGTAACGGTGCAGAAAGCTCTTGATCCCTATCCGGAATCCTCCCCTCTTCGGCTCTGACCAAAGTCGAATCCCTCCCATCTCCGACTTCAAAATGACCACTCCCATTAGAACTCAAACCAGAATCCACATTCTCATTACTCGCATTCTCGCTCCTCCTATCTCTCCAAATCCTCCTCTGACCATCCTGAGGAGCCACCACAGGGCGAGCCTCGTAAACCAAAGCCGGAATCTCTTCGTCTCTAGAAATCGCAAGCTCCACCAAGAGCCTTAAAGGCCCAACAGGCAACAAAACCGCAGCGAGATCATACAATGCCATGGCAACCAACAACACCCAAGTAGTCCACTCAGGAAGCATAGTAAACCAATATGCAACCAGCATCCCAATCACAACCAAGTACCCTTGAGTCACAAGTATCGGCATTTTCGACATGAAAACAGCCAAAACACCCACAACAGCAAAGTTGAACAGAAGCACCAAAAACGTAACACAATCAATCGGAACACTAAAATTTTGTATCAAAAGCAACGCGATTTCGCCGCCCATAAAGCCCAACACAATGAAAGAAGAAAATCCCATGTAGGCTTTCAAGAACTTAGTGCATCTCAGATAGAACAGAAGTACTAAAACAAATGTGACAGCAGTGATAACAGCTACAAAGACAAGTGAGTTGAGAAGGGCACCTAGGAATTTGTCCCAGGTTGAGTCCGAGGTTGTCTCTGTGTAAGCGATGGTGGCGATTGAGTTGACTGTGACGGAATCGTCGGAGCTCAAAACTGAGACTAATATGACGACGAGGAGCATACATATGGAGACGGGTGTGATGATTCTGACGAGTTCTTCGCCGAGAGTTTCGAGAAGGGTTGTTGTGGGTCTTGGGTTTTGGGCCATTGGGTGGTCGGAAGTTGGATCAAAATTGAGTCTTGTGTGGTGGTTCCGGCTGATCGGAGTGTGAGATTTGGTAGGGGATTTCAGGCGAGAGTTTGACCGTTTGGCCAATAGTAGTACGTTGATGGTGTCACAATTCGTCTTGGTGACTTTATCAAAGTCATTAACTATGATGACATCATAATTTCCACAATGAACAAAATTTTGTAATTCGTTGTAAATACGGAATAGATAAAATGACGACTAAACGTTTGACCGTCCGATTCTACACCACAATTAGTCCGGTGAAACTAATTTTGATGGAGCTAGTGTTTGTCATCTCTACAGTGTAGCTATTTTTGTTGTTGACAAGTTGGTGGATTGTGGTTACAATTATGATCATCTTCATATTTAGGACTATATGGTTACTATTTGTGTTATAAATGTTCTCCAACTTGATATGTTTGGGAGAATATGCGTTAGGAGTTTTAGCTTGTCGGTCTTTTTTCTTTGTTATTGCTACTTTTGTATCAAAAAAAAAACTAAGGCTTTTGCTTTTGTTTTACAAAATAATTTAAAAAAAATTGTTTCGTAAAACGAAAAACAGTAAATTAAATTTTACATTTTTAAGATTCAAAAACGTGTATTGTAAATTAAATTACAGAATCATATTTTTAATATAAAAACAGTAAAACGTATTAGGTATACTTACGTGAGGCCTACAAGATACAAATTTATATTGGTTCAATTTTAAATTTCAATCAAAATAGATTATATATGTATATTTAGAGGATAAAATTCAATATAAAATTAATCTTAATTTTTCCCTAATATTTTTCAAATTTTGTTTTAAAAAAACACTGAAAACTTCATTCTGACGTTTTACAAAACGTAGTATATTTTGTGTTTTCAATGTTTTTCATTTTTAAAAATCGTTTTCTAAAAACAATTTACTAAACACATTTTCACTGCATTTTTGTATTCAGAAAATAAAAAACACTTTTGAAAGATAATACCAAACACAGCCTAAACGTTTAAGCCATTTTAGACCTCTAGTTACAATTACTCGTAATTGTGTTTGCCTATTATATGAAGATGCTACACACATGCAATCCTCATAAGTCATATAAATTCTCTTCACTTCGTTGCCAGTATAATTTGAAACTTGTAAATGTCACATTGTCAACTAGGCATACTATCCAACAAATCACCACACACTTAACTCATATTTGTAATCAGTTGTGTTTTTCTTTCTTTGAATCATTACCAATGAGAGTCACCTACATGCACTACTAGAAAAAAAGGTTTCATCAACATATAAAAATGTCCCAATTAAGGGTCAATGGCAACATATATTTGTCTTCAAACATCATTAGGACGGTGAAGGGACGATTAACTTGGTCGTTACATTGTTGGAGTTTTCCTTGCTCAATTGAGACCAAAGAGCAAATGTCCCCTCATAATTTCCATGTATTTGTTTGTATCGAATTTCGTGAGGGATTTTTAGTAGAAGATCGGATGGAGCTATTTCGGATGATATGGACTATCGCGCGTATGTCGTTCTTTACCTGCTGTCAAGAGTAATACACCAAACGGGCATTAGGAGTCTTGACGGAGTGTTCCCGTATTTGACTCTCCGGCGCTCTAGTTAGAATATATGAAGTGTAATAGTAGTATTGGTAGAGTAACAGGCGTACCTTGTATCTGTCATGAATGAGTTGCTTATATTGTTGGTTGAGTGTGGGGTCTTTTGTTGTTCTTCGATGTAAGATCCTATTTTTGTACATGACCTGTCTTGGTACCTTCCGTTTGTCATACCGAACGCGTGGACGTTCAAATGGTGTTGTTTCGTTGTTTAAAGTTGAAACTTGTATTGTTGTCTTGCGTTTGGTCTAAGTTGTGTTGACCCGTTTGTAGTGATTACGTGTGCGGTAATTGTGTGATACGGGATCACACACTAACAAATCCCCCAAGTCCCCGAGTCAAGGGAATCAGCTCTTGACTGGGGAGTTGTAAAGTTTTTTTCCAGTTGCTCACACGAGGTCACTCGGGGAAGGGTCCGTGCTCTGATACCCCCAAGTCCCCCAACTTTCCGATGAAGAGCCGGTTCGGGGTTGGATGTTGAATGTTCGTGCCGTGGGGCTATCTGTTTGGACTCCGAAAGTTGATGTTGCTGTTTGGAGCCGCTTACGTGGCGACAAGTGATGTTGCTACTTGTGCCATGATAGTGCGAACGTTGTTGTTGTTCGACTATCAGGGTGGACTCCGAAACTTGATGTTGTTGTTTGGAGCATCTTACGTGGCGACAAGTGATGTTGCTACTCGTTCCACGATAGTGCAAACGTTGTTGCTGTTCGACTATCGGGGTGGACTCCGAAACTTGATGTTGTTGTTTTCGAAGTGGGCCCCCCTTATCTTTTCGTATTCTGACATTTTCGACTTCGTAACGGTTACCTGTCATTTGACATGCCCGTATGTTAGATGTTTTTACAGTTGCTTGCTGCATGTGTGACGCGTGGCGCTGGAAATTCGGAGTGGTAGGGTAATTAATTTTGGCGGGAGCGCATGGGGCACGTGAGACACGTGTCACAATCCTGCGGTCGGGAACGCTGAAAATAAACGGTAGGTGTTCGCCTAGGGTTAGTTTCGCTTCCTATAAATATTCTTTCTTTCACATTCAATTTTTTTACATATTTGTGCTCAACTAAAACTCTGCCAAAACGTTATTGCGAAGCTTTTGTACTCAATTGGGAGCTTTTTATTCTCGTGAATCTTTTTGTCGTCTTGTAAAGGTAATTACGTGTTCCTTGACAATGCGGGTAAACACCTCTCAAAGATACCATATTCACAACCTGGATATATCAATGTAGCAAGATAAATAGGGGTTGTCGAACACAAGGAATTTGTGAAACTAAATCCTAACAAACTACTATGCTGACAGACTCGACTACAATACACTAATGACAACGCGAGCCTAAGATAGACAAACTCAAATGCTACGAAATTTGGACACAACAATATAGACACAGTGGCGAATTACCACACAAAATTTGAGGGTTTTCTAAGTTGATTTGGTTACCTAAATAAATCTGCTAAGTTACAGCTAATACAGAAATCAGTAAATTGCAAAAAGTAAATTGTCGTAGATAACCAATGAGATATGAATGTTAAGAAATTTTCTCCACCCTAGACATACTTACGACCTCCCCTATATAACTGAACTAACCATGGATGAATACTCCTCACACAAGAGATTTGGTTAAGTCATCTTGTGTATTACACTCTTTTACTTGGCATGAAAGAGGGAGGGACAATCCGCTCGATCTTGATCCTCACTTAACCGACTTATACATATGGTGATGTAAGCCTAGAGAACTGAAGTCATTACGTTATAAGAATGTTTGAAGAATAACAGAGCTTCAAGGGTTGATAAGGTGGTCACCCTTACATCAGTAAGGCTTGTTTCACACAAATTCATGTTTGTCTCTAGAAAATATGCAATGATAAGGTGGTCATATAAATAATCAAGACTATAGATCCTAAGCCATGCATCTAAGCGTGCACTCAAATAAACATGAACATAGAAATCATACGGTGAGAAAACAGTGAAACAAAACTCATCCAAATAATTAATAGAATCACAAGGGGTTCAAAATCATAAGCATATCTAGGGCTTCAATCAACCCTTAACAATGAAAATTTAGCTACACATAGTTTTAAATAATAACATTGAAGAATTCATGAAAGATGAACTAAGAAGGAGAAGAAATAAACTTTTGATCCCCGTCGGAATCGTAGACTTGTAATACGGATCCTCTCTTTTTCTTCCACTTCTTCTTCTTTCTTTATTCTTCATTTCTCCTCCATTTTTGTCTTTTTCTCTTATTCTCTCTCTTCTCTCGCCAGCCACTCTCTCCCTTTTTTTTAGCTAGCTAAATATATATATATATAAGCATGCAACTAGGTCAATTCCTAGCTAACCTACGTGCCAGCAATCCAACACCAAGTGGAATTCTTCCCAAAGTCCAACTCCACTCCATTACTTCTCATAATCCAAAGCAGCTCGCCAAGCTGCAAATATATAAATATATATCATTTAGCTAGTTTCATCACGTGCTCGCCAATGACTCCAACAGTATCCTTCATGGATTACAATTCCTACACCTCGTAAGTCTTCCTCTTCCACAATAACTATTAAAATATATTATTTAATTTGCTTTTCTTCATTAATCTCCAAAATACCTAAAAACAAATAAACATAATTAATTCACTCAATTAATAACAACAAACTAAATACAGGGAACAAATTAAATACCGAATAGACGCATAAATATGCGACTATCATTCCTTTACTTTGCTTCAAAACGTGTGGTGTTTTGTGTTGCTTTGGTATGTTTATGTATGTTTTGTAACTTTTTTTGTGGTATTGCTTGTGGTAAATTTCTGGAACTGTGGTTTTTGCTATTTGTGGAGTTCGTTTGGCTAGTTTAGGTACTGCATTGTTTGGTGGTTAATAGAATTCTGGTGTTTTGCCGTTTTTTGGGCTTTTTCTGGGTATGTAATGAAGAGCAGTATTGTTCTTTGAGGTTTTTGTTGCTTTTGGGGTTTTTAATCTGTTATGGGTGTTTGCGAAATGATGGGATCTGTTTGTGCTGTTTGAAGAACTGGGTTTGTGGCATACTACACGCGTTCGCCGTTTGGCTTATTGTCCCATTTGATTTTCTCTTAATATAATGGAACTGGTAGCCGTTTCTAGCAATGAGTCCCTTCCGCAAACCCCTAGATTCCATATAGGGTCACACGGTCCTGCCCATAGTGTTTTGGACTCCTCGTCCGATAGCATACTGAGCATCTCCCTACTATCTGTTAACGCTAGTGGTGCTTTGCATAGGTCATCCGTTCCGAATATGCAGCAGAGCGAATCAGTGATTGTGCGGTCCAAACAACAAGGTGCCGAGTGGTGAGGCGTTAATCTCCTCTTCCGGGGGCTCACATGGTTACGTTATCCTACCCCGTGGTGGACGGGCGTTAGGGAATGCTCTCCTCGTACTCCCTCGTAGCGGGCTTGTGCTCTAACGTCTTGCAGATGGCCAAGTGGTTCAAGAGCCGGAGGGGTCTCCGTCTATTCGCGAGATCAAGCGGTAGTACCGGGACTACCATATCCCTTGAACGGTGAAGTTGAGGGCCCTTCTTCAAGGCGAGTCATTCACAGGTCCTCCTCGCAGTTACATGTGTGTGAGCGAGTTTCAGCTCAAGGCAGGGTTGAAGCTTCCCCTCCACCCGTTCTTCCAGTACGCGCTCACCCTTTTCAACATCATGTTAGGCCAGTGTGGGCCTACGTTGACGCGCGTGCTGATCGTGTTTCACAACATCTGGAAACTCAGTGGGTTGTAGTTCCCCGCCCGTGCGGAGATCGGTCACTTTTTCCGTTTGAAGTACTCTCCACATATGAAGGACAAAGACACGATGATGGTGGAGCCCCGAACGAAGTGGTGGTTAACGGAGCCTCTTCCTCTTCTACTGCCTGGCATCGGTATCACTTCCTTGTCGGTGGTGAGTGGGAGTTCGATAAGCCTGATGGTGCACTATCGCATGGGCGAGATCAGATACATCGAGTCCCCGAGTCCTTCCAACTGTTAGGTATGGTGTTGTATTTCCGACTATCGGTGTTTGCTTGCTTCTGTCGTTTCGTATTCATGTTTGCTAATGCCTTTTTTTTGTAGATCAACGATCATACCCCCTCACCCGTTTAGAGGAAAGGCGTTTAGCCAGTATCAAGTTCGCCTTTGATCCCCACCCAGACGCAAGGAATTTTTGGGCGGCCAACCACTGGGAGCTGGTCGAAAGCTGTGGTCTTTCATGCCCCCCTGGTACGTTCGTCTCTCCATTTACCACATTTATTTGTTCCATTTGTGTGGGTTTTCGGACTGACTTGTTTCTTTGTATGTTGTTGTAACGAAAATGAAGAAGTCCCGTTCCTCGACCAAGCAAGATGTCGCCCACCAGCATATGCTTGTGCTGATGAAGAGGGCTCGTCAAGACCGAAAAGACCATCTCCGTCGGGATAAGGAGGTTCGAAGCAAGGAGCGTTGCGAGCGTCGGATCGACCGTGGCGACAAATGCCAAAGTGAAGGTCGGTTGCGCTCCAGCTCTCAGAGCAAGTCCCACTCTGTAAACATAGACTCCTCCAAGAGTTCGTTCGAGCTCTCTCCCCTCCGTCATGCTGGAGATGCGGGGGTGCCCATGGCTGGGTCTTCGGTGAGGAGGCCAGATGATCAAGAGGCATCCAACCGTCCACCGAAGCCATGCCGGGCGTTACTGTAGCTGTGGCGGGCGAGACGGCCCTATCCTCAAAGTTCCTTGCTCGCATCCAGAGCTCCATGGGTGCGGGCATTGAATCGTTGCAGAAGCGGCGTCAACTGAGCGCGACTCCGAGTGAGTCTCTGAATGCAGCGTTTGACACCTACACCCAGCTTCAACACCAGCTCTTCCTGATCAAGGGCCTGGAAGGGTCGATGCTGCAAATAACCGCACTGTCGAAGGCGAAAGCACCGAAAGCAGGCGGCTAACGGTCGAAATGGCCAAGATACAGAAGTCTCTGACCAGGTCCACGGACATAGCCAACCGCAAAATCTCCCGAGTGAACGAGCTGGTCCGTGAGCTTGAGGAGCTGAAGAAGGATTTGGGGGAGTCTCAATCTGGGGTTGCCATCCTAGAGACGGACCTTGTTGCCCTCCGATCGTCCAACGAGGCTCGAATTGCGGAGCTGGAGTGCGAGCTTGCTGAGCCTCGGACGCATGAGATGACGGAGGAAATTCGTAGAAGGATTGCGGAGGAGGCGGTGGCCGAGTTCAAGGCATCGCCCAAGTTTGAGAAAGTGAAGGCCAATGCGGTTGAGGCTTTCAAGAATTCGGACGAATTCGAGGACTTGGTTGCTGTTGAGGCCAACGTCCAGTGTGAGGACTTCTCCTCGCTCATGCTTCCATTTGTCTAGGTGGACGAGTTTGAGGCCTGGTAAGCTGCTGAGGCCGAGAAGCTAAGGTGTTCGCTCGAGGAGCCTGAGGTCGGAGTGCGAGCTGATGGGGTGGCAGAGAAGGATGGTGGGGCTAATGCAGTGGATGTGGCCAACTGATTATGTACTTTTGCTTTCTTGCTTTGTAGTTTTTTTTTGCTCTTGCGCCTACGTGCGTTTTGCTGGACCTGTATTAACTCTCCCTTTTTTTTTGGAATATATCCAAGTGTCTTTGTTTCGCTTACATTGTGTCTGAATGCGTTTGATGTATATTAACTTTCATTCACTGGCTAAAAACAAAACGTGCTATTGTACTTATACAAAAAAGTGCATACAAACATTAGATGTACGCGCGTTAGTGCTAATCAAACGCAGGCTGATGAACACTTAATGGAAATCTTTTCTCAGGTGTTGTATGTTCCAGGGGTTACCTATCCTTCTTCCGAACATGTCCTTAATGTAGAACGTACCCAGGCTTACAACTGCGTCGATGACATAGGGACATTCCCATGATGGGCGTAAACTCTTTGGCTTTGTTTGGATTGCCTTCATGACCTAGTCCCCCAGTTGAAGTGGGCGCTCCCTGACACGTTGGTTGAATAGTCGAGCGACGTGCTGCTTGTTCGCGGTATTGTGGAGATGTGTCATGTCTCATTTTTCTTCAAGGAGGTTGTTGTCGAGTCGTAGTCCGTCTCCGTTTGTGGTGGGGTCATAGCTTTCGATTCTTGGGCTTCTGGATGTGAGCTCGAGTGGTAGTACAGCCTCTATTCCGAATGTTAGGCTAAACGGGGTTTCTCCTGTTGCGGTCGTTCAGATCGACCATAGTATCTCGGGGATGAGTGCGGGCCATCGTCCATACCAAGTGTCTCCTTTCTCAATGAGTTCAATTTTCTTCTTGATTCCATTCTTGATGATTTTGTTTGCTGCTTCTACCTGTCTGTTTGTCTGGGGGTGTGCTGGTGATGCGAATACCAGATTGGTGCCTTGTCTTCTGCAGAATGCTTTAAGCTCCTCGTTGTGGAATTGCGACAGTAGAGAAAACACCACAAGAATCTCTTCACCTTTTTGGTTGTGATCTTGACCATCGGTTCGACCTCGATAAACTTGGTGTGGTAGTCAATGATGACGATGATGTAGCGATACTGGCCCTTGAATTTCGGAAGTTCTGGAGAAGTAAGGATCGATAGGGGAACCGCAGGCGTATAGTTCTTGTGTGCGTATAGCTGGCATTGGTGGCATGTCGTAATAATTGCGGTTGTGTCAGCATGGACGGTAGACCACCAAAATCCACTTCGAAGTGCCTTCTTTGCGATGGATCGTGCTCCTGCGTGGTGGTCACATACGCCCGAATGGATTTCCCTTAGTATCATGTCGCCTTGCTCTGGTATGACGCATTTGAGATTGGCCCACGTCTTCTCTTGTCTATACAGGTTGTTTTGTCGGATGTTGAAGTTAACTGCTCTGGCTATGATGTTTCGCGCTTGCGCTCGGTCTGTTGGGAGTTCGCCCTTTGTTTTGTATTTGATGATGGGGTTCCATCCAGCTGGCCACGTGTGGCTTGATGGAAAAGATCTCTTCTGATGTTTTCGTGATGCTTGGTATTTTTAAGACTTCAACTACCCGTTGCCCCGGCTCCGTTTGAATGGGAGATGTTGCTAAACGGGCGAGTGCGTCTGCTTTTGTGTTTCTTCCCCTAAGGTTGTGGTTGATGTTGAAAAACTTAAACTTGTTTAGCATCGTGTGGACGTGACCGAGATATGTTGTCATTGTGTCGCCCTTTGTTTTGAAGTCACCCTGGATTTGGCTAACCACCAGTTGCGAGTCGCTAAAGATATTGATGCTTGGGGCTTCTGAGTTTTGGGCTAGTTGCAGTCCGGCAATGAGAGCTTCGTATTCTGCCTTGTTGTTTGTTGCTTTGAATTTGAATCTGAGTGCATACTCTACTCGTACGCCTCCTGGCCCGGTAAGGATGATTCATGCCCCACTAGTGTTCTTGGTGCACGATCCGTCCACTTAGAGATTCCATGGTAATTCGGGTTTTTGGGGTTCTTCCTCGGGTATGTCTGTGTTAACGGATGGTATGCCTTTGAGGGTAGGCTATGTCGTGTCTATTGGTGTGTCTCTTGTCTTCCAGCTTTCAGGTATGATGTGTTCTGCCGCCATTTTTGTTGCCAGGTTTGGTTTTGGGTTTTTTTTTACGGGTTTGTACGTGGTTTACGATTGCTCGCTTCCCAAAGATGGCGCCAATTGTTTCTACCGAATTCCGTGAGGGACTTTTAGTAGAAGATCAGATTGAGCTATTTCGAGTGATCTGGACTATCGCGCGTATGTCGTCCTTTACCTGTTGTCAAGAGTAATACACAAAACGGGCGTTAGGAATCTTGACGGGGTGTTCCCATCTTCGACTCTCTGACGCTCTAGTTAGATAGTATGAAGTGTAACAGTAGTATTGGTAGAGTAATGAGCGTACCTTGCATCTGTCATGAATGTGTTGCTTATATTGCTGGTTGAGTGGGGAGTCTTTTGTTGTTCTTCGATGTAGGATCTTGTTTTGGTACATGACATGTCCTGGTACCTTCTGTTTGTCGTACTGAACGCGTGGGCGTTCGGATGGTGTTGTTTCGTTGTTTAAAGTTGAAGCCTGTATTGTTGTCTTGCGTTTGGTCTAAACTATGTTGACCCGTTTGTAGTGATTACGTGTACGATAATTGTGTGATACGGGATCACGCACTAACAATATTGATAACATGAAGAGGTATGGCATGTACAAATTTAAGTAATACAAATATGGCTACAAGTCCTACAACTTACTTGGGATACATATTGGTCCCACAAAAGCAATACCCAATCATCCCCGAGCTTTTTCATTTAGTTAAAAAAAAATTATAAATGCATAAATATTACCACATAATCGTACATATATAGTAGGTTGAAAGAGAGTTGTTGAGGGAGCAGTTGGCTTGACTTTGAGGTTGCGAAGCCATCAACTAAAATGTGTGAATTTACTTCTTCACCCCTGGGTTAGTTGAGTACTCTATCTTTTCGGTTTTCATCGGCCCCAATCCTAAAGAAAACTCAATTGTTCCCATTTGGCAAAAACCATATTTATGTCAAACATTTCGAATATATATTGCTTAACTAAACCATATCATGCAATTTTCTCTTGTACCGGTCAATACTGAAGTACTTTCTTTTACTATGATTAAGTTTAACGTATCATAAGCAGAGAAGTTTGCTGGAAATGATATTTTATCAGAGAATGAAGGTTGCTTTGCTACAAAAAATTTACGGTCCGTATCCTATATACACGAAACATATGGTAACACTTATGGACCTTTGACTTAGTGGAGTATTAGTAATTGAGCATTTAATCAAGCATTTAATTGATATCATACCTTAGATACTTTCACATGGACAAGACAGATGCCAACCAAATCAACACCTGAACCAACCAATTTTTTAGTCAATATGTATATTGCACATAAACTATCATACTTGGGTGAATTCATCAAATATTAACATATCCCAGAGCACGACTTATCCTAACAATAACTCTAGAAATGAAAGTATGCACTCAAACAAATGAAAAAGTGTCGATGGCTCAATTGAGCACTATTAAACAAGACAGTGCCAGTTTAAGTAGTTAGCATGATTAATTTGACTAAGCTGGATATACAGTTTATAGATAGTTTTATGCTCATATAAACAGGGTTAAATCAAAAGCAAAAATATTGGGTGATGGGGTGGCACTATATACTATTAGGCACTAATCACACAAGCAATGACTCATTTTGCAATTTGCAAACCACTGGTTCATATTCGTCTTTCAGTTAATTTGTCATTTATAAGATACTGGTATTTGAAAAGGGCATCAACTATCTAGTTTAGTACATATCAATTCAAGCAAAGCTAAAAGATATTAACAATAGAAATACCTCGTATCTCCCTTAAGCATTTTGGGAGAACATTGCAGTGGCACCATGAACTTCATCGATTCAAGACAGCTTGCAAGTTCATGACAACCTATATATAGATACGAAGTTATTCAATTAACTGCTCATTTTGCATAAAGAGATTAGTTAACAGTTTTATTGAGTTTTTAGATAGAAAACAACCAATGTATAAAGAAATATCCTCATAAGTACACAAGTTCAAACAACAACAAAATGTAAGAGGGAGAAACACACACCGTACGATCCTGTGTTCTATGGTGCTGCCCCAATTTGACTTTTCGTCTTTCTTCAATTTCACCATTAACCTCCTCAAATTATGCAACCAGAGGGAACCCTAGAGCAAACAAAAACATCCAAGAATTAAGCACCACTGGGTAAGCATACACAAAACTGTAGCTAGTGTCAGAACCTTGAAGTATAAATTGAATATTAACAAACGAATACATAAAAATCTCATTAAACTATACACATTTGTAAAGGAAACAAATAAAAACAGCTAAACATATGAAAATCATACACATAAAACATGAGTATTATATGAGTAAAGGTAAAATATGTGATAATTGTGAACGCCTATACGTAAAGGTAAAATATGAGTATTATTGTGAGTAAAATAATTGTGAATGCCTATACGTAAGGTAAAATATGAGTATTATACGATAAGAATACAAAACAGAGGAAATGAATGCCCGTACGTCCCAAACCAAATAAATATCCGTACAAATAACAAATCTTATGTAAGAAATATAATAGAGAAAGTTGGGAGACACACCATCATCCCCATATGGATGCAGGTACATTCTCAACAGTAATAAGAGTGGTGGAATGTACGTATGAAGCTAGTATGAAAGATGAAGAGACGGTCATATGTCCCCATTCTAAAGTAAACAAAATGATGAAGAAATCCAAATGGTGTATTATATACACGTGAGACTCTTAAGTGTCCTCGTATAGAAAAATAGGACTATGTGGCAAAATAACAAGGATAAAACTAATGAGTGGTACTTTCATGAGTCACAATTTACAGTGGAGACAAAGTTTGGTCCCCATATCAAAATTTCTTAAAACGGCTTTTTCTAGTAGTAGTGATGTAAAAATAATACAATATTATTGGCATACACATAAGCTAACAAATTGATACACATAAGATAAAAATTTGACATTATAGTGATTTTTAGAGTAACAAATTAATAATTAAGTCAAGAAAAAAGAAAAGAAGAAAAGGAAAATAAAAAATAGTGAGGCAGTGATGAGACATATATCCATGACAACCACAGAGAAGATCCCTGGCTGTCACCTACTCAAGACGCTCCACGTAGAGCACCTCAAATAGCTCCAACGCTGTCGCTCACGGCTCTCATCTTACGCTAATAATACGACTCCATCTCACAGTGGACTATATTTAAGCTCTCCGATTCTCATTTCTTCTACCTTAAACCCTATTCAGATCACAGCCTTAGGGTTTTAGACAGACCCAGAGTATCAGAGAAACCAGCTAGCAAGGTACTTTTTTTTTAATAGTTATATGGTTGAGTCTATATGGGCTTGTATGATTATGGTTGAAAGATGAGATTTTTGGCTCGTGGGTTTTGATTATATGGTTAAGAATCTATATGGGTTTGTGTGATTATGGTAAAGATGAGATTTGTGCTTCTGGGTTTTGAAGAAGAGGCGAGCTAATCGCATATGGGAGTGGAATTTTTAGGGGATAGTCTCTTAGACAATGAAAGGAAAAGACTTTTGGGTGTATGATTCTCCAAGTTGGTCTCTTTTGATTGGATTTTGAATTCATTGCTACCTATTTGAAGAAGAGTTTGAAGAGGAAGTGAAACTATGTTAGTGATTCTAGAGCAACATACACAATAGAGCAGATGAAATAAGCGGTCTTTTTTGCTATGATTTTCGTCATTGTCTTTGGTACATGGTATGTTTGAGTGATCTGTGTGTTCGACAATGTTAATATATAAAGACTTAATTTAAGCGTTCAACCACTCATTTTGAAACTGTTGTGTTAATGTGTTGTCCAAGGAGCCTGGGGTTTGTGTTTTAACTTCAATTTTCTTATTCTTTATAATGGTTTACGATGAGAAGTATTTGAATGAAGGTTGATCTTATCAGTTAATGTTATTAAATTTAAGCTTCTCTTCTTGTGTTCTCTCTTCGGTTAGCGTGATGGCTTTCTTAAGCAAGTTTGGGAATATACTTCGGCAGACGACAGGGAAGCATATCAGGTCTGAATTGTCTTCATTTAAACTGTGGACCAACCAGGCCATACGATGCATGTCCACTGGAAGTTCAAAGCTCTTCGTCGGAGGTACTTTCAGAATCCCTTTAGAGGTTTCAATGAGAATGTCCCCTCCATTCGCCGTGGTGTGAATTTGTGTTAACAGGGTCAGTTGTCACAGTGCAGGTGTTTCGTTTCAGACGGATGAACAGAGTCTGAGGGAAGCTTTCTCAAGATATGGTGACGTTGTTGACGGTATGGGATTCTGATTCTAAACTCGAAAATTGTAGACTTGGAAGTATTTATAGGCTGTTATTGAAATTTCTGTTGTAGATTGATTGCATTTCATTGTTTCAATCATAAAGGAAGTGCATTTGATATTATTTCTTTGGCCTTTCTGTATATTTTGTGGTTGTCTGGATGTGAGTTTATCCGCAGTTCTTGGTGTGTCTCTTTTTCATTCAATTTGAGTCACTTCACATGTCCCGAGTTGTATTCGTTAGAGAGAAAGCTTTTCAATATATTTATGCCGGCTGATTTTCTTAATCTTGAATGCTGAGTTAGTTAATAATGGTTTTAGCAAGAGTTATCACAGACCGTGACACCGGTAGGTCTAGAGGATTTGCGTTTGTGACTTTCGCTACGCCGGAGGAGGCATCAAGTGCCATGCAAGCCATGGATGGGCAGGTAATCATTGTTTTATATCTTTACACCTTTCTTGAAGGAAACCAGCTAACAGTTTTTGTCCTTTATTTTTTTTTAACATTTTTTTTCCGAATCAAAATACATCATCTGCTATTGAACTTTTTGTAAATTGCTTTTGCAGTGGAGATGCAACAGTCATTAGTATTCTTTTATGGTTGTTTCATGACTTTCGTCGTGTGGTTTTTCAGGTGATATGTATTGCTAAAAACTGGTTTCTTGATAGCTTTATATGCATGAAATAAGATGATATGTATGGATCTTAACATCTTACTAGGGTTTTCCAAAATATAATTTGAAGTGAGGGACTTGGGGAAAACTTCGTTCTGTTTTGTCTAAAAGGTGTCTTTGTATCGACTACACTCATGTATACCTGCGATTAAGAAATGCTTATATCTTGTAGGACCTTCAAGGACGATCTGTAAGGGTGAACTACGCTACTGAAAAGCCTCGCTTTGGGGGTGGCGGTTATGGTGGTGGTGGTTACGGCGGCAGTGGCAGTTATGGAGGAGGTGGTGGAGGGTACAATGGTGGGGGCGGCTATGGTAATAGTGGTGGTACTGGTTACGGGGGTGGAAACTCTTATGGAGCTTCTGGCGGTGCCGGAGATTTCGGTGCTTCCGGCGGTGCTGGTACTCCTGGGGGTTTGGATGATGAGTTTGGCTATCAAAATAAGTCCTGATAAATATATGGGGAACTTAGTTTACCTTTGATGTGTGACAAGTAGAACGTCTCTTTTGTCCTGGAACCAATTGTGTTGGATAGCTCTGAGTTATATGCATCTTTTTGTATTGATGGATATAAAAGTATGGGAACAATTGATATTCAATGTTCTCTCCTGTTTAAACTTCATGATGATTGAAATGGAACGAAAATAAGTTTATTCCAGTGTGTCCTTGCATCATAATCTTGCTACTCGCATCAAATAAAATGAAATTGCACAATTTGAAATGAAACTCGCATCTCATAGTGTGTGTAATTTGTGCGAACCAAACAAAGGAAATGATTTACTTTCTTTTTCTTTCCCTTCAATTTCGTAAAATAAACCACTCTCAAAGTGTAAAAAAAAAAGAGTTAATCGAGTCTCGAGTCACAGATGTTCTACCAAAATGGATGGTTTAGTGAGCTGAGTTACCAAAGATAAGTGATCGATCATAGTGATATATGAGAAATTTTTTATCGAGGACTCTTATAATAAAGATTTGGTGAGTACCTTCTCATTAAATCTACTTTTTCTTTATATTTTGAAAAATTTAGTGTTGGTTAGATAAAATTAAAAATCGTTAAATCATTTATAATCAAAATTTATCATGTATGAACATGAAAGATGTATGTTTGACAATTTTAGTTCGTCCATCGATTTGATCTTGTTCGATACTTTAACAATTTATAATTTGGATGAAAATTTATAAAAATAATTTACTTATCAATATTTAAACATCTAATTATCAGAAATGATCTGCTCATCATTTCAAGAATTCCTAGTGATATATTCACCAAAATCAGAACCTAAATAAAATCACTATCTTTTAAAAAAAAAAAAAAACCCGAATCCTAAATTGGAAATAAGATGTGTGGTGGCCCCCAGGTTTAAAACCTTGTTTCTGGCCTCTTTAAACCCTCGTCGTCCACAAACAAAAACCCTTCTCTCTCTCCCCGCAGCCTTGCCTCAGTTTTCTCTCTCAGGTACTGCTTGCTCTTCGATTTCGTTTCTGGCTTCATCGATTTCGTTCATTTTCATTTTACTATATTGAAATTCCTTGGTGGGCTTCGTTCGTTGACTGTAAAGTTTTCAACTTTAGGGTTCTTATTTTACTGGGTTTTGTTTCTGTTGCTCGCTAGGGTTAGGGTATAGATTGAATGAAATTACTTTGTGGGTTTTGCACTTTGATTGAAAAGTTTCCAGCTTTGTAATCTGATTGAGTTATCGGTGAAGCTTTAGTATTGAGTGAAAGTAAATGATGTTCAGCTTAGCTAAGCTTTGGAATTGGATGAAGATTGAAGACTTAACCCATTCTTATATTGTGTTCTAGTTGATACTTTCTTTACTTTGTTGTTGCTATATGTTTTGAAACTTAAACCCTAAACCCTTGAAATGCTGATCCGGTATTATGACCTAGAAAGGCAAATGGAAGTGACTCATACTCTGCTCGGTGGTATCGGTGCTAAGCTTATGTGATTCACACTCATTTCGATTGCTGTATTCACTCTCATGTGTTATTGGTGCTAGGCAAATGTCTTGAAACTTGTTTTTTTTGCTTTGATTTGTTTCAGGTTTTCAGAATGGCGTTCTTGAGTAAACTAGGTAGTATGCTCAAACTGACTTCAAGCAGGCAGATTGGATCTGGAGTGTCATCTCCTTTCAAGTTGTCAAATCTTCAGGCAATAAGATGCATGTCAACCGGGGAAAGCGCCAAAATTTTTATTGGAGGTGTTTCATTTCAGTCTGATGAACAGAGTCTGAGGGAAGAATTCGCCAAATATGGTGATGTTGTTGATGGTATGTGGTAGTTAAGATCGCCATATCCTTGAGCTGTTTTACTATGCCTGTCTTTAGAGTCAACAGGTTTCAATCATATATATTGTTGTCGGTGACGTTTTGAGTTAACTACAGAAATGTCTTGTTGACCTTGTAGGTTGTCGATGTGGCTCTCATTCTTTTTCTTTTCCTCTGTTTGCAATTTTTCTACTCTTGAGGCCCTCACTTCCATTCCATATTTCATTCACCATGTATTTGTTACAAAAGATTGAGCTTGTTCTTCAGATCAGTGCTGATTGTTTGACTTGTTTGATATTGTAGTAAGAATCATCACAGACCGTGAAACTGGTAGATCCAGAGGCTTTGGATTTGTGACTTACACTTCTAGTGAAGAAGCGTCAAGTGCCATCCAGGCCTTGGATGGTAAGGTAATAATTTTTTTCTTAAACCTTAATGTCAATGGAACTACTAAATGAATCTCTAGAATCAAAACATAATTCTGGGATATTTGTCAGAAATTTAAGTGTGAGACATGGAAAACATTATTACTTGATGTATCCAATAGACACAATTGATATCTTCGTGTTGGAATCTTACTTGAACTTTTGCCTTTTTGTCAAACAGGTGAAACATTTTTAAAATGCAAATTCAATTGCTTCACTTAATTCTAAAACTTGTGGAAATACTTGTAGGAGCTCCATGGCCGCACAGTACGGGTAAACTATGCTACTGATAGACCTCGCACTAACTTCGGAGGTGGAGGATATGGTGGCGGTGGGTACGGTGGATATGGCGGCGGTGGTGGGTATGGTGGTGGTGGAGGATACAGTGGTGGTGGTGGTGGAGGATACGGCGGTGGCGGAGACAGCTACGGTTCTGGGAACACTGGTGGTGGATATGGTGGAAGTGGAGGCGGCTACAATGCTAGCTCTGGAGACAGTTTTGGTTCCCCTGCCGGTGGTGCTAGTGGAGATCAATTTGGCGATGATGCTCCTGCAGATTTTGAAAAAAGGGCCTAAGAAATATTAGAATTTTAAGGGCAACAATTAGTTTGCACAGTTGCTGTGCTACAAGTAGATTGTTCTTTTTGTTACAACATCTAATCCCCCTGAACCTTTTATCTCATTTGTGCTGGATTTGCTTTGAACTCAATGAAGCTTTTGTTGTGCTTTATCAAACCTGAATCAAAGGAAATAATTGTAATTCAAGGATTCCATTTTGCTTGTCAATAACCTTTAATCTCAATATGTTGAGTTCATATATTTCTCGGTAAATGTTTTGGTTTGGCCATACACATACACATACTCAAGCTGAAGTTTGGCACAATCAATCGGCCCCTCGGAGGTTTTATTTCTTGTCGTGTTGCTTCTTTGTTCATTGAAAATGAGCCAAATATTATGAAATGAAATCTGGTGAATTCCCCTGGCCATAAAGGAAAGGTGGCCTCTTGTTTAGCAATTAGGCTTTCGGATATACATAATTCAACGATGTTAGAACAAATGGGTGGGATACTCGTGAATCTGTAAAATGAATGATTACCTAATTTCTTCTATAATTTGTATAGTCTATACACTTTTTGCAAGACTTCAATTGGTTACGGTTCAACTCTCAATCTCATTCATCAATGAACAACCACTTTTGTGCATTCAAAACTACAGAACCTTTCTTGGTCTTCTCCACAATCTGCTTTATCAGTTGTTTCTCCAATTCACCATCAGAATCGCTCTTCTCCTCATCACTGACTGAGCTATGGTTTGAACACTCAACCCTGGAGCTGTGGTCATCCCCTAACCATTTCTCTTCTTCGAAAGAAAAACGTCCAACAGAGCCATCTACACCATAGCTTTGTTTGGGGATCTGATCCCTGAATGTCTCAAAAACTTGACATGGTGAATCCTCCCCTTCCGACTCACTCAGCTTCATCAACTCTGCGTAAGCCTCATTGTAGGCATCTAGCGCTTCCCCTGTTAAATTCAGGACTAGAGGCTCTATGATGGTCTGGCCTTCTTCTTTGGAATTAATACTTTCCTCGACTGCGGAGTGACCGTTAAATGAGTCACTTGAACAATCCTTATTCTCTGGTTCCATGATGCGCTTATTCTCTGATTCCATCATCTGCTTATTCTCTGATTCCATGATGCACTTATTCTCTGGTTCCGTGATGTTCTTCCGGCTGCTTTGATGTGCTTCTTCAAGCTCCTGGATACGTTCCTCCAGTCGTGATTGGATAACTTCATGCAAACGCAAACTAAGCTCTCTAGGAGAAACTGCATAGTTTCCACAATGATCAGCAGTAGAGGCACTGCTTATATTTTCATTTGACTTGGGTTGGGCAACAGTGTGCCCACGAACCATATCAGCTCTCAACTCTCCTTCAGCAAAATCTGCTGTCAAGTCTGGGTCAAGCTGCACAGATGTTAACTCTGTTAGTGCTAACAGGAATATGCGGAAATACAGTCCCGGTCATATTAAATAAAACAGAACGAAAGGTTGTGGTTCCTGTTTTCGACTACTTCTATATTCCAACTAAAGCAGAGATTCACCCACAACATTTTAGTAGGCAAAAAGAATTGGACTATTAGGAAAAGAGCCAAATGTGCAATTATACAGCTTGGTTGACCCAATGCCAAACTATAATATAACGTTGCGGCTAAAGATAGGATCGCAAAGATTTTGTACCTCATCGAGAACAGTTAACCTTCTCCCCAAAGTAGAAGTATTCATGTTTAGCCCCAGCCTCTCTAGTTCAGCTTCAAGCTCTGCCTCTATTTTACTCATCGATTCTGAACTCTCCTCAGCTTTCTGCTCATATGAATCTCTACCATCATATAATTCCACATTCTGTGCAGGAGAAAAAGGATTTAGGTCCCTGTTAGATACCGAATTGTCACAAGTATCCTGTGAGCCATAATTTTGATTAGATATCTCCTTCAGCGTTACTGAATCTTTCATTTCAAGTTCCTCCTGTAGATCTTCAACCAAGCTCTTGGTCTGCTTCAATACCTCTTCCAACTTGTCAACTTCCTTCTTATTTGCAACGAAAGAAGATATCACGCCAATTGATATCCCAAGACAGAGAAGAACTACTCCATCTGGTGAACCTGGTGAAGATAAAAGCATTAGGCCATGAACTGTAGTACATTCAGAAAAGACCAATTAAATACCTAGCAAATAAGAGTGGAGTATTACATAAATGGTAAAGATTGCAATACTCAGCATTTTATTTCCTTGATGGTTCACATATTTATGATTGATTTATGCAAATATGCCAGCAGTAGGGTATTATTGATTTAAACCCCAAACTAAAGCTACACCAAGAATAGAAGAAGTAAGCCACCTTCTAAATGCAAGTGCTTTCCGCTGGGTATACCACGGGAACTGCTGGATCTTCCAGCCCACTCTTTTTCTCCCTTAACTTTCATCTTCTTTGGAAGATCTTTATAACCACGTTTTGGTAGCGGAGGAATCCCAGAGGCATTTTCCCTTGTTTCTAAATGGTCTTTTTTATGCAGCTTATTTGGCTCAACTCCAATTTGAGCACACAAGTAATCACCATTTGCTCTGCTAATTATTCGGCTTCCATCACTCACAATCAATGGCCTAATTCTTGGAGTGGAGGGTGATGGGGGAACAATTGTTTCAGCATGTTCTTTATACAATTGAGCCATAAGACAACTTTCTAAGGAATTTTTTGGCTTTACAATAAGCCCATATGAACGTTCAGCTCTCAGAGAGCTTTTGTTGCTCAGAGGAACACGAAAGGTACCCCTTTCTCCACCATGATTGTCATCAAGATCATTACTTTGCCTACTTTCATCTCCATGCTCATTTCTGTCTGCCGGGTATACTGGTGGTATATTTGATAGAGAAAGTACATTGCTATACTGATATCCCAAGCTCCCCACATTTTCACCATCATACCCGCTTGTAGAAGCAACTTCTGTCCCAGAAACACTTCCCCACTGATTTCTATCCGAAAATCTGTCACCCGAAACTGGTTTCCTATCTTCATGTCCGCTGAAGGGACAGCTTGGGGTCTCAGATTTTTCAAGACTTGCATCCCCCAGAGAAAATTGTAACAAGCTATCCTTATCCTTGTCCCTCGAAAGCTTCTGCCAATACTTTGTCAAATATCCAGCACCCGTAGCTGCTGCAACAACCCACAAATCCATTTCCGCTCTCACTTCGGTAGAAGAAAAAACTATCTAGATTCCACCACACAGAGTCTTCTCTTTTTCTCAATTCACAACAGTCAATAACCCCATTAATCCAAATTGGGCTGATGAATCAAAGAGCCACATTTGATTACCAAAAATCCAAACTTGAATCAAAATCCAATGCCCATATCACCCAAAACACAACTTCAGCTGTCAATTATCAGCATCAAAACTCTTAAGATTAAAACAGAAACATCCAAGTCTCAACAAGTGATTAAGATTCCTCCAACTATCTGCAAGAAAACAAACACAAATTGAAGAGCTGAACTTCTCAATTCACAGAAAAACAAAAACAACAAGAGCTACAATATAAACAAGAACCATTCTTTCAAGAAATCTAAACACTACCCAGTTTACAGAAACCTATACACACCAAAACCCATAACTCATAAATCTCAATGAAGCAGCCACAATGCCCCACCAGAACCCATTAGTGAATCAAACTCGACTAGCAAGAATGTGAAATGTCTCACTGCTCTGAAACAAAACAAGAGAAGAGTTGAAGACTTACGTTTTTCTTTGAAGAAGAATCTGAAACCCCAAAACGAAGCCAAGATACTGGAATCGTTTGAAGAAGAAGTGAATAGCGCTCGCTGCTCTGTTATCTTCAGGGCTCCGATACAACCCACAAGTTCTTACATTTGGTAAACGACGCCTCCTCTGTTTCACAAAATAAGAATTATCGTTTAATTCTGACCAAAAATTAAATAATATAGACATAAAAAGAGACTTTTTCCATAAGGTTATTTTCCTAATATCCATTCTTTTCGCTAATCTTTTCTTTTTTGAAGTTTTTTTTTTCTCTTACAAAGCAGGTTTATACATTTTTTATTTTATTTTTTATAGTCGATTCAAATTTTGACTATTTTTATATTATTAAATAATCAAACATGAATTAGTCGTAGCTAGCAGAAAAGAGACTTCAAAAATAGTCGATGATTATAGACTATCATGTGCCAAGTAGTTAGGATTCATCATGGACTGGGTTGGGCCGATGTCGGCTATAAATTTAAGGTTTAGGGCTGGACTAGGCTAGACTTTGTCAACGGTCAAACATAACGAGATTGGGTTAGGTTGGGCTAATGCCACAATTTAGAAACCTTAGCCTGTTCATTAAGGCTAGGCCATAGAGAGCCGGCCTCTATGGGTCGGGCCAAGATGAGCCTTAAATTGAAAAAAATTAATATATAAAAAGTTCAATGTATTGTTATTATTGATATATGGATATATATTATTTTGAACATATATTTTTGTGCGGAGAGAACATTGAATAAGACAAGAAAGTAAAACTAATAAGAAAAAATATAATAATAATCATAAATTATATTATATTTTAAAAATGACAAAATGAGTCAGATTAGGCTTGGCCTCTAGGCCTTTAAAGTGATATAAATATATTTATACATTAATTAATTTCCTTATTTAAAAAGAGACTGGACTTGACGAGGCTTATGAGATTGAGGCTGGGCTAGGCCGAAGAGGGTCAAATGGGCTGGGTTGGGCTTCAAATGTATAGTCTAGACCTAACCCTATTTCAAAAGAGGCTGGGCTGTGCTTCAACCCTAAAGACTGGGCAGGTTAGAATGAGGCTCGAGGTTGAATAGCCAAATAATGAGGCCTACAAATAGTTGTTTAATGATCAATTTAAGATGTGAGTTTTTACTCAAGTGAACTTGAATTTTAATTCAATACTTATACTACTTATTATAAAAGTATTTACAAAAATCAGTTGAAATCGCACAAACAATTCACACATGAAAATCACTTCTATCATTGTATAATTTGTTAAATGATGCAATTTATGATACAATGTAGTAGCTGAGTTACCTGATATTATTTTGAGTGTTTATTTTCTTATGGGGTATAGGTTTATGTCCCCCTTGTATTTGATCACTTCATTAATCAAAACTTAAAAGTAGCCACAAGCCTTTATTAAAAAAATTCACTTTCATCATTCCAACAATAGAGGTGACCAAAATTTAGGGAAAATCAGTGTTCCTCTAGCGGAGGCTTTAGCACTCAGAGATGGTTTTCTTCAAGCTACAAGATGTGACATTTATAAACTTATTGCAGAAAGTGACTCCAAACTAATAATCAATTGCACTAATGAAGTCTCTTCTATTTCATGGAGGCTGAATGCTATTATCGCAGACATAAAGAACATCTTGGAAGATTTTATAGAGGTCTCCATTCAACATATCTTTAGGGATACTAATTTTGTTGCTGATAGATTAGTCTATCAAAGTTATAGTATCTCTGGTTTGTATATTTAAAAAAGGTTTATTTTTAGTTGTGCTAAGAATACTTTTCTCTTAGATAGTAATGGCTCTTGGCCTCTGGTTGTGTCAGAGACTTTAGCCTCTAATTCTTTCTTCTTTGTATAAAAAAAAACAGAGGTGATCACCATGTTCACTAATGCACATGATCCTTAAAGGGAAAGATTACCAAAGTTGAGAGGGACTTGGTCTTTAAGATGATGATTGATGACCTCGGATATGACCAAGCAACCCACATGGTATATTGGACCTTTAAATGATGTAGGACATATGGCATGGAAGATTGAAGAAGAGCTTGCTCGTCGGAAAGGTAAAACCGGTAAACTGCAGGTCTGGCAAACGGTGTCCGATTTGGGCGCATAATATCTTTCCGAAAAGGGAACGACGAAATAAAGTGGGTCCCCATGGGGACTATGCTCCGTTTTTTGATCTGAGGTCGTTTAGGCCTCGAAAAACGTGTTTTTGTGTTTTTGGGCCTTTTTAGGATTTTATTTATTTTTGGATTTATTTTTATTTCGCCCGTGGGCCCGCTTGTTATCGCCCTAGGGTTTTGTTTCAGTATTTAAGCGCCTTTTGTGGCTGCTAGACGCATCTTTCATATTATTAATCAAAAACGAGAACTTTTCTCAAACTCTGGTGGATTCCAGTTTATCTTGGTTCTTTCTAGGTTAATCGCTTGATAACCTATACATTCCGCTGCGTCATTAAACACCCCCACGAACTAAACGACAATGCTAAGCGATGGATGAGAGTTGCACATTGAACATAATTAGAGTATTTTTATCGGCGTAAAATTTTGCTCAAATAAATTGTGGAGTCCACCATAAAAGTTTTGTTTAAGCAAAATTTTGCTGTTACTCAATCAAGAACTCAAGCAAATTTTGCTACTCCTCTTGATTGAGTAAGAGCAAAGTTTTGGTTGAGCAAAACTTTTTTGCTTTTGTGGTGGACTCCATCATTTGCTCGAGCAAAATTTTGTACCGGTGGGAATGCTCTCAAGCAAATTTTGCTCCTCTCCTTAATTGAACAAGAGCAAAGTTGCTTGAGCAAAACTTTTGTGGTGAATTCCACCATTTGTTTGAGTAAAATTTTACACCGGATGCTCTAAGGTTACAAACATTGCAGTTGAAAATTGATACCTGTTAATGTTTTTAATTTATTAGCCATTCATTACCCATTTTTCACATATAATAAAGAAGTTCAGGATTTTTTTGGTCTGAAAAAGAAATGATAGATTTGATAGTGATACCTGCTTTAGTGTTATTTATTCTCTGTTAGCTTTGGAAGAACGAGGGCCAGACCCATTCTACAGAGTCGGCCAACTACCAGAATCAGATTGATGAGAATTCCATGCTTCTCAAGCCCAAATTATAAGCGAAAAATTGAACGCTATATCTATATGAAACATGTTCATATGTACAGATCCGGTCCTGTATAATTAGAGCTCAGTGTAAAAACTAAAATGTGGCTCTATTTTTTTTTTATAGAAGCCGTTAAGGTTTCAGAAAATGGAGGTTTCGTAAATTAGAGGAAGAAGAAAAAATTGCACAAAACAAGTAAATAAAATCACTGGAAATATACTGGAGAAAAGAAAAAAGAAAAAATAAGAAAAAGGAAAAAAATCAATCAGTGTAATTCACTAATACATATCATAGTTTATTTTTTTTGATATTTAATGAGATACGAACTTGTGATCTCTATATAATCACGGTATAGCATCTCCAACAAATATTCTAAATTTGAAATTATTTATAATTTAGAGTAAAAACACCATATTTTTGCTTTAACAGTCTCTCTAAACTTTCTTTATAATAAAACAAGGCTAGCGGATCACATGCATTTTTTTTTCAAACTTTTTTTTTGATTTTGTTTTCAGAAAAGAGTTTAGAAAACAGTGAAAACTTTATTTTGATGTTTTACATAACGTAATGTTTTTTCTGTTTTTAATGTTTTTTGTTTTCGAAAATCGTTTTCTGAAAACAGTCTACCAAACACATTTTCACTGCATATTTTTATTAAAAAAACGAAAAACTGTTTTGTAAAACGATACCAAACACGGCCTAAATTTTTCTACAAAACTCTAAACTTCAATGCAAATTCTCAATTCTCAATTTTCATACTTTATCTTTTTTTCTCTCTCTATAATTCCTCTATTTGCTTTTCTCTTTCCTAATTAATACCTTGATTATGTAAATTTTATTAAATTATAGAAATAACCATTGAATTATATCATATAAGATAGAAAAATTGTTGAAGTTGGAGGTAAAATATTTTAGAGATTTTAACTTTTGTTACCTTATAATAGAGAATTTTACCTTGGAAATGTTCCAAGTACATACCATTGAACTAAACCACACACACATACACATATTATAGTTTATTTATTGAAAGTAGATACATATTATGATATGGAAGGCTCAACACATATCATTTCTAAAACACAAGGAGGATCTGATAACTTTGGACATTGTGGAAAGCTACTATAAAAATCAAGTCTGTATACAATGACCAGGCTTTCATGGTAAAGCTTTCAATCTTGATTCATATAAGCTTTCAATCAAGTATATGTCACAATATGTTTCTATACAGAAATCATAGTATCATACTACTCAAGCAACAACTCGGAAAATTCATAGTATCATACTGAGAAGTGAGAACTTAGAAAGAAAGAAAAAATACTGAGAAGTGAGAAAGAACTCTGAAAGCTTATATTCTTGTTTTCATATCAAGCCACCCCTTGTCATTCTTGTTTTCTGAGGTCTCCTAGTAGAGTATGTGAACCCCAAACCTTTCCACCTTGAACCCGTGGCCCTCCTCACATACATGATCATCGTCTTCTGGGTAGAAGTGGAAATAGGCCTGAGTGATTTCGTAACCGTCCGGATTAGATTCCTTGTCGTCGTCCAGCACATAGTAGCGGTCCCTTTCATGAAATGTACACGCGTGATTCCCGTGGAGCTTTCCACGAATGTCAAAGGAATCGCATTGGAGTTCATGGACTTTGCCGTCGTTGGTTTGGAGTTTGTACATACATGTCAAAGAAAGCCCGTCATCGACGAGGGGGCATGTGCACTCTGCTGACTTTGCAACCACTGCGGAAAAAGCCAAACTCGCTATGCAATTCTGGTCTTGTGTATGTGTTGATCCAGCAAACTTGATACTTACTGAACATCCCTCCGATTTATACCTGAACCATGAAGGAATTTCATTTCCCGGGGCGCTCAGATGATGAAATTTAAGACTCAGCGCCTGTAAATGAAATGCCGGTCAAATAAAGATATTAGCCTAATCGAAAAAAGAAAAGAAAGAAGGATATGAACACAAAGAACAGATATTAGTCAAAAAAATATCCCGGCGTCAGTTGCATGATCCGCATAATCCCAAGCTCTGCATCACCCAATATGTTGCTTCTTGCACTCTTATCTAATCGCATGCAATTATTGAACGTAAACATCTTATCACCAAAACCATCTGGACCTTTATCTAGCTGCCAACTCCGCAAGAGGGCACTCCTTGAACTTGCAACGCTCTTCAATGACGTGCAGTCATCTGCAATCAAAGTTTCTAACTGCCATGGGAGCTCTGGTATAACTTGAAGCTTCTCGCAACCCCGCATATTAAGTTCGCGCAATCCATGAGCATTTATTATACTTGAAGGAATGCTCTAGATCATGGAATAACTTAGATCTATATCTTGTAACGCGGATAGACAAGTAAGACTATCAAGAATTTCCAATTTTCCACAGCCACTGAGATTTAGATTTTTCACAATAGTTGACGAACGAGGCCATCCTATCATCGGATCGCAATCGAGATCCCCAGCCGTATTTTGAAGGGCGGTCTGGTGCATTAGATATATTGTTTCAGCGCAATTGGATTTTGATCTCCTACCTTAAAAGTGATGTTACTTGGAAGACTCTTGAGGTTGTGACAGCGTTCAAGATCCAATGTATGAAGCGTTTCATGACACCAAATTGATGGTGATATTTCTTCTATTCCGCTCTCACTTAAATCCAACACTTCCAAATTGCACGGAATCTCCCATACTCTTGTGAGATTCTTGCATTTACTCAGATTCAGAGATGTAAGATTCCCTAGATTTTGAAAATAAGGAGGGATTTTGATCAAGCTTGTACAATAACTGAGATCCACTTTCTCAATGTTTGGACTCCCAGACAGATCAGGAACTGTGGGGAACCTCTAAGATTCAGATGTTTTAAGCTCCCAAGATTCTGTAGCAAGTTGATAAAAAACAGTAGTGAGAAGACAATATAAACTAACATAGTCGAGTAACTCCGATGCATATGAATTTTTTTATTCACACACCCCTAAATACATAATACACATTTCATATTTTTAGATAACAAATATCAAATTCAAGATAGATAAAATTACCATATAGACATCTGTTAATCTGTATTAGCAAAAATTGAAAATAATCTGAATGCTATCTTGCTTAATTTTATTTAATGTGAATTGACTACTATTGAATTTAAGTTTGCATTCAGTCTATGGTTCTTGGTCTTCGAATAAAGACAAGTATAGTATATTTTCTTGAGAGGGTCGTTAAAATCTACTATAGGAGTAAAATGATAGCAATACAGAATTTCACCTGATTACTCAGCACGATCAAATAGAAATCATACTACACTACAAAACATTATATAACACAGGCCCTAAACTAACAAACCAGGGTAGCACTAGTAACTGTCAAACTTTTGACGCACCATCCCTTTAATTAGCTAGGAACTCCCTCAATTGCTCCGCAATTCTGGCACAACTCCTTAGTACTAATATCCACTGGTAACATGACTGTAGACTTTTTAGGAGATACCTTATTCATGCCTCCCTCACGAGACCCAAGGCTGGATCTGTCCCTCTTGTTGGTGGGGCGATGCCCAACATTGTTTGATCCTCCAGTATTATCCAGGTCATCCATGATCATATCCTAACAAGGCTCGTGAAATGACCTCTGCGGACATAACAGTAACACCTGTGGGCATGATAGTAACACCTGCAGGAATCTTGAAATGAGACGGTGAAAACTAGCTTGCTGATGACGTTAGAATGAACCGTCATCAGAGGAGACTGAACATTAAGTCCATCCTCCGGAATAGGAACCAATAAAACAACATTGACACTAACAGGAGACCCTTCCAGTGAAGGGCCCATTTTCACAACCTGTTTCTGTCCCAACAAATATTAGGCAATGCCCACTATAGCTTACCCCCCGAAACCATATGGGGAACATCACGAATCAGGCCCGCGTTCCACTGTGAGCTCGACGCTGCAGCTGGCCTTGCGGATCCAGTCAGGGAATTATCTTCATCACGAGAACATTCTGATCCCGGAACCGGTGGCCCAATCGGTGTCGGACAACCTCCCACACCATGCTTAAAAGCTCCATAAACTCTACAAAACCCTTTCAAAAGCTCATACTCCACAACAACATCCACAGAATAAGAATTTCCAATATTGAAAGTAGTGCTCACTACCAAAGGACGCTGGAGATCAAGATCAACATGGAGTTTCATTTTCGATCAGTGGGTCAAGAGAAGACGATCATGATCCCGGTAACCACCAAGCGCATTCAAAATCCTCTTGATCCACTTGGTTTGCAACATACCAAGAACGAACTGACCCGATATCGGTTGGACTTAGACCCATGCACTGCACCTTTCGACCAGGATTCGAAATGGATCTGCTAGTCCATCAAAGCTCTCAACCACAATCGTGGCCTCATGATGATACCACAGGTTGTGATCAACAACCCTCTTCCGATCGGCCTGCAAACAAAATTTGCACACGAAATGATCTTTCGCAATCTTTTCGAACTCAATGTTGCTGGAGCTCGAAACATCACGCAAAAGACTTAGCATACACATTTTGAAACCTTGGATCTTTTCCGATTCCAAGGGACACAGAGAAAATATCATCACCACCACATAGAGCCACTCGTCCTCCTCCTCATCATCCAAAATGGCAAGATCCACTGCACCTAGTTCCCCGCTAGGTGTTGCGGCTCCAAATTAGCGTCGAGTTGAGGAGGATCATCCTCTAACTGCCTTGGAACAGACATGCAATGGTATAGAAAGAATCGGCTTGAGGTGGAGATGAAGAATGTGAAATTCGATCGAAAAACAGATGAAAAATGAGAGAGATCAAATTAGTCCTGGGTTCAGTTCGGATCAAGTTAAAAATTTCAAGATTCGGATCTAGAACTGTTTGCTTGCATTCGGTTCGGTTATGTAACAATCATGGATGGAATCGTTTGAAACCGGAACCGAATTCGGTTCTAGCGGTTCTTGATTCTCGTAGAAGATCTATTTGAAAAAAAGAACCGAAGAACCGAAAAATGATATTTGGTAAATTTGACTTCAAAATCCTCTTACTTTATGCTTTATATGTCTGTATATATAATTTATCTATATAATAACATATAGTCTGCATATTAGATCACATGTGGTTATGAACACATCAACTCATCATTCATCAAGGTTATTGAGCAACTCAACAATTTTTTCTTAGTTTCTAGGGTTTGTCGATCGGGCTAAGAACTGATTGTGAGAATATTGAGATTAACTGAATAAGAAAAGAGTAGGTGTTTGGGTTGGGCTCGCTCATTTGGGTTTGAGTACTTAAGATTTATATGGTTGGGCTAATATATTTGGGTTGTGTGATTGATAAACGGTTCATTCGAATCTAACTATTTTTTAATATCAGGATCCGGAACCGAACTTTAAACAATACAATTTTTTTTAAAGACTCAGAACCGAACCGTCCAGATCGGTTCTTCGATTCTTTGGATCTTGTGGCTAGGCCTAGATCAAATCAAAAAAGGTAGAAAGAAACTAGGTCTTTTTAGAAAGAGGAAGAAAGAAAAAAAGTGAGTTGGCTTGCCAAGAAAAGTCGTCAATCCTCACAACATGTACAGTATAATTTTTTTGAGGGGACGCAAAATTGATCTACTATTGGAAAAAAGTCCGTAGCAATACAGAATTCTACTGGATTACTTGGCACTCTAAAAATAGAAATTCTATCGTACCACTATACTTAGTTTAACTATATGTCACACATGCTCTAAACTAATAAACCAGAGTAGCGCAAGTAACTGTCAAACTTAAGAGCACACCATACTCCTTAATTACAAATGTATCTCCCCCGGATCCCATGCCGAGGAATAAAGAAGACCCGGACCACAAAACCAAACAATCAAATGGCCCAAGGGCAAAAGATGGCAGCCAATGGGAAATTGAACAGCATCCAGACCCATTGCAATTGGCCCAGGCCAGCCCAAAGAACCCACTCCACTAATAGAGAGCAGGCCCAAGGCCCACAAGCACCAAATTCCTCCAACTTGATAGCTGGCCAAGAAGGACCCCGGCCTCCGGCTTGTTGTGTCGCCAATCCTCTCCGCATGGGAACTTGCCGCCGATCCCATCCACTGCTTTCCGGTCCACCTCGTCGTCGCCCTCGTCAAATCCGACGACCGGACCACCCCCACCTCACTTTGAGCCGAGCCCGATTAGGCCGAGCTCTAACCAAACCCTGCCATCGTGTCGCCAGTCCATAACATCACGGCGTGAAACCCACGCTACACCAAGGACAGTCGACCCCAACCGAGTAAGCCACCATCCCAAAGCAGTCTGTGCCTTATCGTAACCACCATCATCACTGAATATCACCACCACTGGAAGAACAGGAACCATCGACGTGCATAGCACAAAAAAATTGAGCATTTACAATGTTGGTTCAAATCTCTGGCCTCTAGGAAGCAGCAGAGTACAAAAAAGAAAGAGAGTTCCACCAGCGGTGGAAACCCTAGCCTGAGAGAAAAACCCATCGTTGTTTGATTGATCTTATTCCCCGCAGTGACATGTACAGTATATGAATTCAAAGCTCTTTGTGAACTAGTTTTTTTTTTCCTTAGTTTTTATAAACCAGATTTTTTTTTTGTAATTTAATAAGATAATGACGTAGAAGTATATGTGGAATTGTTATACATCTCAATTGGCCTCTAGTTTAATTGCAGAGTAGTTTTTTTTCTTTCGTTGTGTGTTGTAGACGGGGTTCTTGGTTTGAACCCATGGACAATATAAGCAAGGTCAATGGTTTTCAAAGTACTAACGAGCATCCTGCTAGAACGGAAGCTACTCTATCTTTTGTTTGAGTTTAATATAAAGAAGATATATTTAATGAACAAGGGTTAAATTAAAATTTTCATCAAAGTTTTATTTTGAAGTACAAAATTTTCATGGTCGGAGATGGTCTGAGGTACGGATCTGATAAAGGCCTCCTGTCTGATAAAGGCCTCCTGCTAAATTGTGTGTGACTGTAGTAGCTAATATGCACTGTCTCTAGATACTATTATCTGATTTGTCCTGTTATGTTATGTCTAAAACTAGCACAAATTTCTCAAATTTTATACACGGATCAAATTGTGGTGTGGCATGTTATGGATACTAAAATTTTCTGATACTAGACGGAACCCAGCTTCCTTTTCTTTTGCTTCTTTATATGTCTTTTGCTCCGCGTTGGTTGGAATTCACAATGTTTCTACGTATGCCCAATGTCGGCCGACCAAATATCGACATGTGTTGAGTTGTAGACCATTGATGATTTTTGTTGACTTTTTTTTTATAGAGCTTACAATGAGCTCAGTATACTAAACCCTTTCCCTCTCTCTTCTTCCCCGGCTCTCTCTCTCCTCTCTTTCCGGTCGCTGTTGAAATCTTCTCTAGATACCCAGAGAGATTGCTATTTTCTAAAATCCAAGTTGCTTGTCCTCGACACCGTGCCTCTCGAGTACAACGACTCACAACCTCAATTGAAATTTTGAGATCGGCTAAATTTCGGGTCGGCGGTCTGCGACGAATCGTGCCGAGTCGTCGACTCTTACTTATATCTGCTTCGCCGGAATCCCGACTCCGATACTTCACTCCCGCTAGTCCTCGGCACCGACACCAGATGACGACCACCTCAAAGGTCGTGTACATCGATACCGACATCTTCGCCATCCAAAATCAACGGTCCAAACATAAAAAAAAAAATGAAAACCAATTTATTAATTGGTTTGTGTTTTACTTTCAAGGGGTCTTATTAGTTAAAAACATTCAATAAGTTATATAATACTAGTATGCTGATAGTCGCATATTTATGCGTCTATATTGTGTTTAATTAATGTTCTATATTTGGTTTATTGTTATAATTTGAGTGATTTAATTATGTTTATTACTTTTAGATATTTTGAAATTAAATTGAGAAAAAATTAAATGTTACAAATTTGGGATGTTGAAGAGTTGTACGTACAAGAAGAATCCTAATCGATACAAGTATGCAACACGTGAGAAAGTATTGGGCTACAAGGGAATATATATACCCAAAAAAAAGGAAGTGTGCACAGGATATAGAGAGAGGGAAAGAGATAGAACAGAGGTGGAAGAGAAGAGACGCAAAGAAGCCGAACAGGAAAAGAGGGGAGAGAGGAGCGGAGGTGCGCAAGCAAGCTGCAAGCCTGCAACTCGATCTCAACGATGATAAGAGTTTATTATTCTCTATCATCTATTTTATATCTCTTGTATCTATGATATTTTTATCTAAGACTATGAGTAGCTAAATATTTTGTTAATGGGTTGCTTCAAGCTCCGTACATGAAGTCTTTCTAATTCATATATTTTAATCTAGTTTCGCATATTCAATTTGAATAAGATTTCTTTCTCTATGTGGTTCATTGATGATTTCTTGTATGTGTGCTTTGGTAGCCAACTTAGTATGCATGCTAGGATTCTATTGTCATGAAATACAAGTGACTGAAGATAATTTCTCCTCCCAGATTCTCTACAGTGATACATCGATTTCGTCGGGTGATTGAAACCCTAGGTTTAGCAGAATATGCCTATAGTGTACCTGTAAACCCTTGTAGATTCTCAAACATTTTCTAGAACTTAATGTTTTATTCTTTGTAAACCCTGAAATCCATGACTATGGTTTCAATAGAAGGATAAATGTGGACAAACTCACGTATGCATAAAGATTAAGTGATAGGATGTGTCGTGTCTATTGGCCTTTCTGGAAACTTTCATTCATTGGATATGTACATTCGATTAAGTATGTGTTAGATAGATGAAATGACGGTGGTGGATTTAATTCCTTTTAGCTCATTCATCATATAGTTTAAACAACTTTGCATTCATTAGCATATTTACTTTCATCATTTATTTTCTGCATTAACTGTAGCTTAGCTGATTTAGTTAGGTACCCAAATCAACTTCGAATACCCTGAAATTTTGTATGATAGTCCTCCATTGTGCCTAATTTATTGTGTCAAAATTTTGTGTCATTTGAGTCTGTCTAGAGTAAGTTAGTAGTGTCATTAATGTACTGTAGTCGAGTCTGTCAACATTGTAGTCTAGTGTTAGGATTTAGTTTCATCAATTCCTTATGTTCGATAACCCCTATTTATCATACTACATTGATATATCCAAGTTGAGAATAAGGTATCTTTGAGAGGTGGTTCTCCACATCATCATATGTATGTCGTCAGTTCGTTCATTTTGTCGATACGAATTAACGATTTTGTTAATATAAGACATTTTTAGTGAATATAGGCGCCATAAGATGATTATGCATATTTTAAAATAATTGTTCAGATAACCTAGCTATTTATTTTTTTTTATTTTTTATTGTATCAAATCGACAATTTTATTAAAAAACAACACCCGAGTATGTTGATCAAGCTGAAAAAGGTTACTGAAATTGCTTAAATTTTTTTGGGCTCTTCAAAATAATCCATAGATCTAATTGTATGGTCCATTTTTTAAAATTTTTAATTAGTGGTAAATTTTTAAACAATTATATCTTATTATAATCAATGAATGATAATTGAATGATACATTTTTTTCTTGATCGATAATTATAGAATAATATAGACGTCAAACCGGTTTTGTGAAAATTTTCGTAGAATTATTTTGAAATTTTAAACTATTTCTTATATTTTATTAAAGAAAAAAATAAAGTTTATTATAACAAAATTTAATTTACTTTTGTTTTCTGGGTAGATCTAAGCCGTCCAACTTGTTTTAGTTTTTTTTTTGTTGAAATTTCCTGACCGTCGTTTTGTAATGCCGGTGGAGGTGATTGGAGCGGGTTGATCGAGCTTGGCCTCGAGGGGGAGACTTCGCACTTGGCCTTGGCGCAGGGGACGAGGCAGATGATCTGATAAGGCAGTACGTGAGGCGCGAGGAAGTGGGGAAATCGATGAGGTGAGGCCGTGAGGGCAGTGAAAGAGATCAGCCGGAGGAGAGAGAAAAATCGACCCCAACCGAGCTGGGCATAACCGAGGGCGACGTGGAGAGGGAGGAGGAGGCCGTAGGGAGAGGAAGGAGAGAGAGTGTGTGTGGCGGCCGGAGGCAGAGGGGGGAGATAGGAGGAGAGAGATAGATGAGAGAAGTCCAGATTGTGTACACTGAGCGTAGTCAGTGTTCACAAAAATCAGCTATTAAAATTGTGACATGTGGCAAATTTCTAAAATTTCTAAAGCGTGATAATTTTGGGCGTGGGAAGTAACCAAACCCCTTTTGCGCTCCCTTGGTTCTATCTTCCAAAGAAAAGAAAGAAAGAAAAAAGATTATTTAGATTTAATTTAGTCTTTTTTTTTGAAATGGTCTCTTGTACAATTTAGGCATTAAGAACTGCTTAATTAAATTCAACTTAGTTACGTACAAGATTTCTCCCCACCTGTGATTAGGACTGTCAGTTTCGACATGATCCATAAATTCGACTCGAAACCCGCATGAAATGAAGCGGGTTGAACCCACATGATTATAAAGCAGGTCAAGCACAAGTTAACTCGCCATAATCCGTTTAATAAATGGGTCAACCTGCCTACATGATAAATACATGTGTAACCCGTTTATTAATTGGGTTTGGTCGACTTATACATGATTCGCGGACATAACCCATTTAATAGTAAATTATATCAATATTTTTTATATATAAATGTTATTTAAGTCTTTCGTATAAGATTAGCCCCAACATATAGTTTGTGTTTCTAATACTTTTATTGTTTTGTATGTAGAGTGAAATTGTTTGAATTTTTTTAACTCGTTTAATTTAATTGGCTAAATAATTCAACACAAAACGATTCATTTATTAAATGAGTTATGCAAAAAGATCCGTTTATAAATGGTTTGAGTTTGAGTTTATCTTTTCGACACGATTATTAAATAGGTTGAATTTAAATTTATCTTTTCGACACGAATAACTACATCACCCAACACAAACTCAACCACTAATAGCTCCAGGCAGATACATCTTCTGCCCCAAAAACTCTTCCATGCAACAAAGCATGAAAAGCCCCAACAAAACTGATCAAATCTATCACTTCATACTCCATAAAGAGTACGTGAGACACTGAGACTAATATGTCAAGCAGGCTTAACTTTATGATTCATTCTCCAACCAAACAGGAATTAACTTAAAAGACTTGTGTCATAAAGAAAAATTTAAACCTAGAGTCAAAAACTCAACCTTAAAACATACAGTCCGATCACGTCAAAAACCATATGATCAAAATTGAATTGACCAATTGCAGCAGTTATAAATGGGTGAAGACGCTCAAACTTAAAATTGTGCAACGAGATCTGCTCATAAAGAATTAAGAAACTATTGTCACAATATGTTCTATATCATTAGACCAAAACACTAAGCAGCTTTAAGGATCCCATTTTATATTTGAATGCTAGCAGCCTCCATCTATAGGTATCGCATAGACACATTCAAATACGAGAAGCTGGCAGTAAATTAAGTACACAGCCATTCAAACAATGAGCTCCTGCAAGCATGAGAAAACAAATTACCCACAGTAAAAGGGCAGGCAACTTTGGAAATTCTTATATCAATTCTGTGGACATTGACTAGGATTTCATGGTAAACTTTTCAATTTTGATTTATAATATATAAGCTTTCAAACTGGTACATGCCACAATATTTTTCGCATCAATCGACAAAATTCACTAACAAATACAAAGAATCACTGGATGCTTGACTGCTTTCTCTGATAAATTATTCATCTTTTTGTATACAGCAGTGCACGCAGCCTAAAAATAGCAATGCCACAGAATTATGAATCAATAGGGCTCGAAAAGAGTAGAGGCTATTTATTCCAGAGACCTTATCAATTCTTCGAAATTGAAGACGAGCCAGTCAGCCTTCGCTGCAACAGCCTCTCGAAGTTGAACACCAGCATAGCAGATGAACAAGTCAGCACCTCCAGGTTGACGTGCCTGGAAACAGTAGAGAAACAATATTGGTAAGACATTCATGTGTCAGCTTAATGAGTCTTGTTACTATACTCGAGCATACATGACTCATTTCCAGTCTTAGATTAAACCAAGCTTGATCCTAATCTTGTGAATAATAGTAAGTACAAGGGTTCAGCTAATATGTACAATGCAGAGAACAAAACATAGTCTTTGTTGTGAGATAGCTGTTTGGACATTTGAGTGATTTACATACCTCAAGATCAGTCGCACCATCCCCAATCATGACTAATTTCTTGTGATCATGGATCTGAAACAGTTTAATAGCCTTACAGGTTACCATCATGATACTTGCAACAACTAAACAACACCGAAACACAATGTATACCAACCTTTCTTATCTGTTGCACCGCAGTGGCTTTTCCTCCACTCCTTGAAGTGGGTTCATTTTTGTCAAAGCCCACAAATTCTCCATTACTTCCAAACAGCAGTCGATTGGCAAATACATTTTCTGGGGGTATCCCAAGACTTAATGCAACAGGCTGTACAAGAAATCACTCATTTAGTAGCGACAGTAATGATATATATGAGGTCAGAGGTATCAGAATTATGACAATATTGAGCCTAAATAACCCTCCAGCAATATAAAAAAGAGGATTCATGCGCCATGCAGTAGCCTACTTTTATCATCTGCCGGAAACCTCCAGAGACCAGGTAAACCGTGGTTCCATGAGCCTTCAGCTTGTTGATTAAATCAGCTATCCCAGGAGATATCCTACATAAGAATGTATTCAACGATAAGATTCATATTTATTAAGGCACAAGTGCAATAATAAGCAGATATCCAACTAACAAAAGCCGCCTACTTTGGAGGCCTCTTCTCCAGATAATCTTGTAGTTGAGATTGGGATGGGTTGAACAAGGCTAATCTGGCAGCCAAAGCCTCCTCAAAAGGTACCGAACCACCCATTGCCCTGGAAAAGATGAAAAGAACTATTAGAAACCAAAACTCTACTACACAAACCAAACACAGCAAGTTTCTTAGCAGACTCCAACCTAGAAGTCCACTCTGCAACAGCCTTTCCAGCTCCACAAAATTCCGCAAGTTCATCAATACCTTCATCCAGGCAAACCGTGCTATCCACATCGAAGCACACCGCATCAGCAATGCTCCATAACTCGAGTACCTCTATAAACATTAAAATACCAAACATTAACCAAAGTCACTGATCCTGATTCAATTATCTATAAACAACCTATCACCAAATACTACCTTTAGAAGGTAAGGTGTTGTCGAAGCGGCTAGTTGTGGAGGCTTCAACTGGCCGAATAGAAGCAGCAATTGCACCGAGTGATTTGTGATGATGTTCCATCCCTACTTGACTTCTATTTCTATACACACTTTTGGTGAATTGCACTGAAAATGCGGGAGCAAAAGCAACACTCTTTTGCCTATAATGACTCCGAATTCCAGTGATACGTGAAGTGTTCACCAACCCTTCCATGAATGTCTGCTTCCAACAAATCAAAACCACAACTCAGAAAATAAAAACGTCAACCAATCACATATGTTCCAAGCACCCTAAAGAAGTGACACATCAATCTCACAAAACGCCACGACCCAATTCCACAAACCCAAAAACTAAGACAGCACAGACCTAAAGATCATAACTTTAACATACATCTTCTGCATAATCAAACCTCACAAACCTTTACACAACAGCATACTTGACAAAACCAAAGACCCAACTCATCAAAGATCGAAACTTTTCAACGAAAACTAGAAACATGCTATAACTACACGAATACATGCTATAACTATACGAATAAACAGGACCCAAGTTTTAGTCCCAGAGGTCTTTGATCCTCACACTCTCTAGCAGAGCAAAACGTAATCAACCAGTCTCAAATTTACGTACATATGTACCAAAATCGAAACTTTGTTACTACCAAAGACAATGACAAAATTGAAATGAATGTCTACCCATGTATAAATTAATTTTACAGACATTGGGTATTATGTTGTGTATATATAATCAATCAAAAGAAAGATTAAGCTCTCCCATGAAAACAAATCCAGGCAGATGAACACTGTTACAAAACAAAAACAACAGATCTACCAATAGAAATGTGAAACGTAGATCGGGCAGTACCTGGTGGCTGAAGAACACTGTAATTTCTCAGCTACTGATTGAAATTTTCTGTTGAGATCTTCGTTTCTCTTCTGGGCCCTTATATTTTCTCATACATGAGAGCTCTCTCCCTCCTTTTCATGTCTGTTGAAGAGAATATCAGTTTGCAAATATACCCCTAACGAGTGTTGTAATTATCATATTTCCCCGAAACTTGTTGTGGGTCACAATTAAATGAGGGCTCTAGGTCCAACAAATTTGACGTTGGTACCTCATCTTTGATTCGTAACGCATTTTTCATTATAATTCATTTATTAACCTCTTGTTTCTTCTCAGACTATCTTGCTCACCCAGGCCGCTTTCAAAAAGATGGACATCATCAATGTCAGTCTCAAATTTGATCTAGAAAAGGCCCAGAATAAAACCAATGAGCTGACTTCGAAGTTGCAACATTTACAAATATCTTTGGAAATGTTGAACAAAGTGAGTGAGTGTAGATTTTGATGTCGCTGGAAAGAATGATTAAACGACCGGAAAACAATAGCTTCCGATCCCCATTTTCTCCTAGTCTAGCTATATTACTCTACTACACTCTTTCGCCTGGAAAAGAAAATCTTTTCTAAAGATTTTTTTAACACAGTAAATCAGTGAATTTAACTGAGATTTCATGCTAGAAGTCTTAAAGTCCAGAAGCTAGCTAGCCAAAAGTTACCAAAGTTATGTACATTTGATTTGAGAACAGATTATTTGAGCTCCCTCCCTCCTTTTCTTGTCTGTTGGAAAGAAAATTCAGTTTGCAAAGATACCTTTAAAAACTGTTCTAATTATCAGATTTTCCTTTAAACTTTTTATGGGTTATAATCAAATGTGTGCTACACTGCTACTAGGCCCAAAAAATAAAAGACTACCCCGGCCACGGGCCACCACCTATATAAGAAGTTATCAACATATTAATCCTGATTGAAATAGAAAACCTAACACTAGATATCAACGAATTCAACAAGGATTTGTTTATGTAAATCTCACGTATTCTTTCTCGAACCAGAATTGGATTTGAACTATTTTACTCTTATATAAACACATACTCATACCTACCTCTTCTCGTTGTCTGTGTTCTCTCTTCGGTGTCGAATTCAAAAAGGAATTAATTGACACATTCCAATTACCTTTTAGAAATTTGCGAAGTACGTACAACAATGGTGAAGTTTGACGAGCGCTTCGACTACTACCAGCTTCTACGCTTCGACCCCGAAGACTTGACAGACCTAGACCCCGAGGAAATCGAAAGGTTCATCGAAAAAGCTTATAAGGAAACAGCGAGGAAAAGACACCCGGACAAGAGACCCAAGGAGGAGTACCACCAAGCCACGGCGGAGTTTCAAGAGCTACACAAAGCCTACGAGGTTCTCAAGGACCCTATTCAAAGAGCCGACTATGACTTGTATCGCAAGAAAAACACCACACCGGCTACTTTCACACCCGACCTAGTCCCCACCGAAGGGCTCCGCTTCTCCGGCTACTCCGATGACGAGGACCGCAACTTCTACAAGGTCTACTCCGTCGTCTTTCAAAGGATACATGAAAACGAGGTGGCGTTCCAACACAAGAAGAACATGCATGCAAACTCGGTCACGTCCAAGAGCCCCGATATGGGTGACGAGTTCATGCCCTATAGTGCAGTGGTGCAGTTTTATAATTTCTGGCTCAACTTTAGTACGGTGATGGACTTCACGTGGGAGGATCCTTATGATGAATATGATCTCGCGGCGGCGCCGAGGAAGAAGGGGATGGCAGCGATGGTGAGGAAGAATGTCAAGGCGAGGAAGAGGGCGAGGAATGAGTTTAATAATAAGGTGCGGCGGCTGGCGGGGTATGCGAAGAAGAGGGACATTAGGGTTTTGCAGATGATGGCGAGAAGAGCGGAGGAGAGGGAGAGGGAGGTGGAGGAGGAGAAGGAGAGGAAGATGAAGGCAAAGAAGGAGAAGCAGGAGAAGGCTATGGAGTACGAGGAGCCGGAGTGGACGAAGCCGGTGGAGAGGAGGAGGAAGTATGCCGTGGAGGAGAAGGAAGAAGAGGAGAGGGAGGAGTGGGAGTGTGTGGTGTGTAGGAAGGATTTTAAGAGCGAGCAGCAGTGTAGGAATCACGAGATGTCGAAGAGGCATAGGGATATGGTTGCGGCGGTGATGGGGTTGGAGCATAGGGATTTGGTTGACAAGTTTAGAGAGATCATGGAGGAGGATGGAGATAGTGATGATGAAGAGCTTAATGAAGATGTCAATGAAGCCAAAGAAGATGTTATGGACGTTAGGGTTGTTGATGAAGGCGATAAATATGAGGTTCTCCATTTTCTTCGTGATTATCTTAATGACCTTAGGGCTGTTGATAAAGAAGATGACTGTGTGTTTGTTGGAGAAGAAGTTGAAGTTGAGGAAGATGATGATGAAGAAGAAGAGGAGGTGGTGAATGATGGTGAGATGGAGGTGCTTGAAGCAATGGTGGCTAGGCTAAAGTCTATGGTAAATGTTAGTGAACCGAAGTTTGAGCCACCAATGGCTGCGATTATTGATGGCAATGATGAGGTTGCTATGGACGCAGATCAGAGCACGGAGAAGAAACCGAAGCGGAGGAGGAGGAGGAGTGTGAAGAGTACTAGTACTGGATTGAATGAACTTGATGCAACGTCAGATATGAAGGTTTCAAAATCGGAGTCTAGTGCCGAGTCTTGCGTGGAGAACGGGAGTGAGGATGAGGGGAAGAGAAGGAAGGGAGGGAAGAAAGAGAAGAGGAGCAAAAGGAGTGGTAATGGTGAGAGTGAGGTTTCTGATCAGTTGATTAGGAATGCCAGGACTGATGCAGGGGTTGGAGAAAAGAAACAGAAAAGGATATATTATGGGAAGAAAGATAGGAATACTAAAGGTGAAATAATCGGATTCTAGTCACAAACTGTTTGTTTGAATTGTTGTTAGTTTTAATCTTCTAGAACTTTGGATATGTAACCCCTAGGGTATCTCTGACAATCTGTATTACGTTCATGTTTGACTTCATAAATGTAATTTTTTGTTTGTTTTTTGTTTTAGAAGATTGATGATGAGTTATGGACTTATGGTGCACAAATGCAATGGACTAAATCGTATATAGGAAGTAAAGAAATTCATGCATTGTGGTTTGTTATGCAACGTCTAGAAACATATGTCCATGATCCATAACAATCTGTAAATCAAACAACTTGAGATGACGAGCAAATATATTCTAATCAAGACTGTATTAATTAAGTCTATTGGTACAACAGAGTGATCAAGCCTGGCTATAAAAGTATCTTCTGTTCATGAGTACCCCAACTTAATTTGATGAGGACTTCTTTTTCGTTTTCCTATCTAGATGATCTTGTTCCCAGTTCGTTTCCTAGATGAGCTAGGATTAGCTCTACCTATCAGTTTACGTTTTGGGCCTTTTGGGCTTCCATTGTAACCCTCACAGACGACATAACAGAAAAAACGACATGCCGTACCGTAACCAAAGTGTACGCCAACAACCAATTCTCCTTCCCCCAAACCGGGTCGCCGTAACAGAAAAAAATTAAAAGAAAAACGAAAACCCGAAATTTTCCATGGAGCGGCGGTGCCACTACGAGGTCCTCGGCCTCGACCGCGGCTGCACCGCCGACGAAATCAAGTCCGCCTACCGTAAACTCGCTCTCCAGCGCCACCCCGACAAGCTCGTCCGTACCGGCGTCTCCGAATCCGACGCCAACGCCCAGTTCCAGGAGCTCGGCCACGCCTACGAGGTCCTCTCCGACCCGAAAGAGCGAGCCTGGTACGACTCCCACCGCTCCCAGATCCTCTTCTCCGATCCGACCTCCGCCGCCAACTCCAAAGTCCCCGACCTCTTCTCCTTCTTCTCCACCGCCGTCTTCTCCGGCTACTCCGACTCCGGCAAGGGCTTCTACAATGTCTACTCCGACGTCTTCACCAAAATCTACTCCAACGAGCTCGCCTTCTCGCGGAAGCTAGGGTTAGGAGTCGACTCCGTCCCGGAGGCTCCGGCGTTGGGGAATCTGAAGAGCGACTATTCTCAGGTGACGGCGTTCTATAGCTACTGGCTAGGGTTTTGTACTGTGATGGATTTCTGCTGGGTGGACCAGTATGATGTCATGGCGGGAGCGAATCGGAAGTTGAGGAGGTTGATGGAGGAGGATAATAAGAAGCAGAGGAAGAAGGCGAAGAGGGAGTACAACGAGACGGTGAGGGGCTTGGCGGAGTTTGTGAAGAAGAGAGATAAGAGAGTGATGGATATGATGGTGAGGAGGGAGGAGGAGAGAGAGAGGAAGAAGGTGGAGGAGAGAGACAAGAAGGCGAAGGTGGCGAGGGAGAAGATGGAGAAGGCAATGGCGTATGAGGAGCCCGAGTGGGCGAGGGCGGAGGAGGAGGAAGAGGAAACTGATGAGGAGGAGGAGGAGAGGAGGAGGAATGAGCTGTATTGTGCGTTGTGTGGGAAGAAGTTTAAGAGTGAGAAGCAGTGGAAGAATCACGAGCAGTCGAAGAAGCATAAGGATAAGGTTGCCAAGTTTAGGGAGTCAATTGAGGATGAGGAAGAGGAAGTGAGTGAGGATGAGGTTTTTGATGAGTTAAGCGACCGGATTCGGGAGAGCTTGGAGGTTGAGCAGGAGTTTTATGATGTTGACGATGAAAAGGACGATAATAGTGATAATGTGGATGATGATGAAATGGAGCATCTTCAAGAGATGGCGGCGAGGCAGAGGAGCAGGGAAAATGTTGGTGGAGTGGTTGAAGTTGATGATGATGATGATGATGAAACGGAGCTTCTTCAAGCAACGGCGGCAAGGCAGAAGAGTAGGGAAAAACTTGGTGGAGCAGTTGAAGTTGATGAGGATGATGATGAAATGGAACTTATACAAGCAATGGCGGCCAGGCAGAAGAGTAGGGAGAACGTTGAGGAAGCAGTTGGAGTTGACGACAGTGATGGTGATAGTGAGGATGAAATGGAGGCTTTTGAAGTAATGGCGGCGGGGCAAAAGAGTAGGAAAAGTGCAGGTTCGAGGGTTGAGAGTGAGGAGTCTTTGGTGAGCGGTGTTGATGTGGAGAATGGTGTAGAAGAACCTATGGGGTATGACAATAGGAAGAGCACCAGAAGAGCCAAGAAAGGGAAGAGTAAGAAGAGTGATGGAGAATCGAAGAAGGTTGAGGTTGTTAATGGAGTTAAAAAGGGTCAAACAGAAGAAGCTAGTGAAAATGATAATTCTGAAAGATTGGAGTCCTCTTTTGATTATGTTACGGAAAATGCTAGTACTAATAATGTAGAGGATGATAAAAAAGTTCGAAAGAACAAGTCTTCAAAACAAACCGTCCAGAAGAAGAAAGAGAGTGTGAAGAAAGAGACCAACAACAAGTCGAAGAACTTGTCCAAAGGGAAGAAAGCTAAGGTAAGATAAGTACTTGCTTAATCAGCTTTTTCTAAATCCGCAACTGATGAATGCTTGGTAGTTGAGGGTTTGGGTAGATAGACACGATCAACTTTCCATAGTTAACTGCTGATACATACTTTTTTAACTGGATAAAATTGGTGTCAAAGTAAGCTGAAGACTGTACATGCTTAGAATGCATCTACTTGTTTTTGAAGCTTTTTGTTGTTACAACTAAACACAACCCTTAGTTTCGGAACCTGTCTGTAATATTTCTTTTGACCCACTGAATGCTACTCATTCTTATCTGGTCTGTTTTCTCGGTTCCGTTTATTAATAGCTGAATGCTGCTCGCTCTTATACATTATGTTTACTGTGTTCTATTTCTGTTATTAATGATCATATATTCAAAATCAGGCAACATCAAAGAACTCGAGTAATGCTTGTGAAGCGTGTGGAGAGGAATTTGGATCAAGGTAATTACTTGTATCCTTTGAGGCAATGAATTACATCGATTCCTGTTGATCCGTCTGATTATGAATCGTGGTTATACTTTTCTGCTTTAGATGTTAATTAGTTGGATGTGGAATGGTTTTTGTTATGACAGGAATCAGTGGTTATACTTTTCTGCTTTAGATGTTAATTAGTTGGATGTGGGATGGTTTTTGTTATGACAGGAATCAATTACATAAGCATTTAGGCGATACTGGACATGCTTCACTGAAGAACAAATGAGAGGAACACGTATTGTGGATGGATGTGATTAAAAATATGAAACATAGAAGTGTTGTATACAATGATTGACGGCAATTCTTTATTATGAGCATTCTTTCGTTTTGAGAAGTTGACAATAGATACAAGCAGCGGGCATGTGAACAAAGGCACCAAGCAGTCAGCTGGTTTGGTTTGGTTTATGTTCTGGTTTATATTTTATAGGCTCTGTGATGGCCGACTTAGCCCTTGTCCACTGAAAATTTTGATACGTACTATTTATGAATGCAAGATCTTGATGAGAAAGTGCCTCTATGGTTTGAAATATAATGCAATTTAAGTTTGATGCTCTCTAACGGTTCATATACTCGCTATAAAATTAAAACCAGGCACCCCAGTAAATTTATGAGTCTGAGTTTCACTAGTAAATTAAGTTTTTACACTACCAGATCAATACAGAAGGATGAGAAGTTCTCATGCAGTTCAGTTCAGAATGCTTTTGTAGAAGCTTCTCGTATGTAAGCCATTGCCTCCTCCTGTGACAGTTGTTTTCCTTCCACCAAGCCTCTCGCTATTGTATTGGCATAATTTTTGGCCGGAGCACGCAACGGAAGCTCACCAGACTTGAAGCCCTCAACGTCCGACGGTGTGCACCTGCATTGTAAGTGATTTGTACAAGGGAAACTAAATGTACGTGTTGCTTATATATTATGCAAAGAAGATCAAAGATGAAAGCTTTAATACATACGTCATTGTCAGTATTGGAATGTTATGTTCCTTGCCCAAGAAGACCACATTACGGTACCAGCCCTTCTGAAACAAGATCAAGCACACAGTGAGTACTACTGAGGAGACTAAACCGGAATGATTGTTGATTTGGAAACCAAGCCAGTTAAGAGGAAACAAGCAAATCATACATCTAGGCAAATCTGCAGGGAATGAGGCCCTTCACCCGTGACTGAACCGAAAGCAGTCAAGTCAAACAATGGAGAGCTCATGGCATGACCTCCATGATTTTCCTGAACCAACAAATCATTGAACTGCTCAAGCCTGCGAGAAATCACCAACTTCAGTACACAGCTCCACTGGATTAGATAGAATAGCACATGAGTGGAGTCTCCAAGCATAACATACGTAATTCTATACAGACACATGTGTGTTTTGTCCTGACTATTGCTTTCAGGATCAAGGAATGCAGCCCCTCCGGGGCCCCATGACTGAGTAAATTCGCGACCAAAGAACAAGCGGAAAGGGAAAGTCTTCCAAATGATCTCTTTAGGTGGAGTTTTATCCACTGAACCAATGCATAGCTTTTTCATACCATCCACCTGAAAATAGTGTAGAGGATGTGACCAAATGGAGCAGGGATGCGAAGAAGGATCAAGACATAAATTCAAGAAAGAGATCTTCAAAACAAGAGCAGCACTACAGAAAAAAGTTAATAGGAGTTGAGTATTACCTGTCCACCTTCAATATAGCAGAGTAGTCTTTTCAACCACAGATTTGATCCAAAAGCAGCATACCAGATGTCAACTTTTGAAAGCTCTGACCTCCAAGTGTAAGAGTTGCTTGTGGAATGATCTGGAATCAGTTCAAAGCTTAACATACGAATTATCACAAATGTTGATGGCAACTTCTAAATTTTAGTTATCAACTTACCCTGAATGCTTTCACTGACCTTCATCTTTGAGAGGGGCTCTATTATACCCTGAAGAGCTTCCTCAAGATTTTGAGGTACATTCGAAGTCTCATCATCCTCCTCCGCTTCAGAATCAGAGCTTGAGCTCAGAGCATTCTAGAATTGCAAGACAAATATCTTAGCAAGTTTCTGGGGAAGCTAAAGTTACAGCTACCAAGTACAAAAAGGCGAGAGATATAGGTAGATGAATGAGTGGATCACCCATTGAATAAAAGAAAATTCATAGTCCAAAGCGATTCTAAATAACTTTAAGTCTTTAACTTAGATCCTTCACATAGGACTCATCATTACTTAACTTCAGATGCAATCAAAAACTTAGTACGAAGAGGAGAAGAAACACACCGTAGGTGGAGGTGCTATGTGATTGGTTAACTCCTCTGGTAACTCATCTGCAAGTGATGGCCAATAAGCACAAAATTGCCGGCGAACCTGCAAAGTTGAGTACATATGCAGCTAAGTTCTACGAAGCATAGTATTATCGACTTAAAAGAAAGAATGGGTGACCACTGACCACATAGATGTCAACCCCCAATCACAAAAGTACTAATTCTTAATTTACCGCTTGTATCACACGCCATGTAGACGCAAATGGGTAAGCCCCTGAGGATTCGATAATAGGTTTATTCTCTAGCAGAACTTCAACACAAGAAAGCATTGACTTCGCAATTGAATCAAAATTATATCCTCCTTCTAGAGCCAAAACGATCTTTCCGTTGGCAAAATTCATCAGCTGAAAGATGAGATATGATCAATAAACATGTGTATCCATTATCACTAATAAAAAATGCTGATAGGAGCAGAACCACAATAGGCTGATGAAGAAATAAGATTGCAAGACTACCTTCTTCAGCAAAACTGAATATCCATGTGGTGTGATACAACAACCCCCCAGAGGATCACCAATAGCTGTTAAATGTCCTTGCAAAGGTTATGATACTTAAAAGAAAGACACTACTCCTCATAAAGTTACCAAACATAAGAACAGAAACTCAACTCTCCTCACCAAACTAAACTCACTGCAAAGGTTAGTCCTTTAGTCTGCAAATTATTCAACAGGTAAGGAGGTTATGAACCTGCATCAAATCCAGCTGAGACTATAACTAGGTCGGGATTAAATTCTTTAGCAACCGGAAGCAAAATATGCTCCCAAACTGCAAAATAGTCAGCATCTCCACACCAACCATTTTCCCAAGGAACATTGATGTTATATCCTACTCCTGCTCCTTCTCCAATCATCGTATAGAAACCATCGTCAGTGGCTGGATAAAAACTTCCAAACTCATGCCTGAAAAGAAAGCACGGCTCTAAACAGTCACCACAACAATGAAAAACTTGACATTATGCCAGTTATTTTCAACAAAGGTACATCGTAATTTGAGAATCCAATTTTTTTGCATATGCCAGTAAGTAAAACGAAATATTATTATCCACACGATCTCACATACCTATGGACCGAGAAGAATAAAACGCGAGGATCCTTCCAGAACATCTTTTGAGTAGCATTACCGTGGTGGACATCCCAATCAACAATCAATATTTTGTTGATTCCCAATTCTGGCTGCCAAGGAGAGAAAGTATGAGATGACCTCAGATGACAAAAGAACTTGATATTTCAAAAGCTTATTCCAAGTGTAAATAATACAGATCAATAAGTACATTGTCTAAAATCATTGCATATTTATAAGGCAGTTCTTACTTTTTCATTTAAGATATAACTTGCTGCAATGGCTATATTGTTAAACAGACAAAAGCCCATAGCTTCGTCGGCTTCGGCATGATGTCCTGGAGGCCTAATAATAGCTACAGCAGAATCCACATCTCCTTTAGCAACTCTTTCGGTTACCTGTTCAAAGAAACATACACAGTTGGAAATTTAAGACACGAAAAATATGCACTTTGACGGAAACATGCGTACATAGCTCATTTAGAACAGATTAAGAAAGTGCAATAAATTTGTAATTACGGGTTAATCTTCATTGATGATACTTAAACCAACTTCAGGAAAAAAGATCCATGGAGTCATCATATTCTTCCAGATCCGGTACATTTTTGGATTCACATTGATCAAATGAAAAACAAGACAAATTACTCTCAATGCACCCATTAGAATCTCAATTGTTTCAACTGAATTACGAAACATCCCAATAAAAGTTACCTCAATAGCAGAACCGGCAGCAAGATAGGCAGCTTCAGATGTTCCTTCATTCAAATATATAGAATTCAACTTCGACGCAATCCTATTTCTTCGCGAATCAAATTGTTTCGAGCTTATCTTCTTAATCAAATTAACATGACTTTGGGTGTGAACTGCCATGATATGCTTGTCTTCTGCCACTTTGGCATCCAAAAGAACACACCTTTATTCACAAATCAACACTAATCAACCAGTTTTTTCACACAAATATCATACACCTATGTATTTTACACTACACTTAAGCTAAATGTCAATACTTAAATTCAAAAGACTAAAACTTTGAACTACCTCTGAGGAATTGAAGCCTGTTGGAGTATATTCCAGATGACCTTAATCCGATAAGGGTTTTCTGGGTGAAGTTCACCATCTGGTGTAGAATGTTTACACATCCTCTCATCATATAACAACCCAACTCGCCGTTGATCTCTGCTTTCCGAGTAAACTCCATCACCAACCTCCATAGCTGCTGCTGCTGCTGCTCTCTAGGGCCAATTGGGGGAGTCTCTTTTCCTCTGTGTTTTTTTGTGGGGATTTCCAGTTCAATTTTGTTTTGGCCCGTTTGCTTTTTTGCTTGAAATGATTACTTTTCTTCTTTTTTTACTCTTTGTTAAAAGAGAAAGCTGATTGGCCCCTGTGGATCTTTTCCCACATCTGAATATATTTTTGTTTCCAAATCAATTTTTTATTCTTTGGATCGATAAAATATCAAATTAAATGTTTTTTTCTTGCTATTTCTATGGAAAAAATGACCTTATATTCGAAATATTGGGTTCGTTTCCCAAGATTATTAGATCCATATATATATCTGTAAACTAGGTGGAAGCCCGCCCCCAGGGGCGGTTTTGACAAACACAGCATGATAATTGTAACGAAATAATACTTTATTGTTGTGTCGCGACTAAGAAAAACGAATGTTTTTGTTAACAAAAGATTGCGGAGTGTTTTATTTGTTGGTTGAATACATGATTTATCGAAAGATGTGGAAGAATTGAAAGAGCATGTGGACCTCAGTATTGAGGGAAAAAAGTTCCGCTTGAAGAAGCTAGGTGTGATACTTTCTTGGTTGCCTTCGTTTGCAAATGTTGAAGAAGCAGTTGCGCAGAATGGCTGCGAGAATGGAAGGAAATAAAACAGCAGAATTGAAGAAGTATGCAAGTTTATAATGTATGTAGTTTTAATATCATACATCAATTTGTTTAATCACCTCGATATTGTTTCTTATAATACAATTGATCAACTTAAATAACTATTTAGCTTACACCTGTAGGCTACAAAATTGAGAGCAAAAGTGACATTTGTATAATCAAGTTTCGAAATAAGATTAGATGCAACAAAATAACTGATTGAACAGAACAAACATTCGCCCAGAATCTTGATTTCGCTGTATCAATAATACTCATAGACTAAGGCATGTTAATTCTTATATACTTGGAGATGATCCAAGGCTCCGAAACAAAACAGAAGTGAAAACCACGGAAAAAGGAAAAAAATTTAATACATTAGCCTACAAAGCCGACTTATGCATGCAACAGAACTCAGCGTGCTAGGAGTTCATATGATGACCATCTTATCATATCATGACATTATAGCAACACGTGTATGCAGTTTATTCAACCCAGTTTAAAACTAACGTATTGTTGCCTTGGGGTCTAGGAGTTCATTCAACATATTCAACACATGCATACAGTTCATCCAACACATGTGGGTGGGCTAAGAGTTCATATAGTTTGTAACTTGGCATAAATGTATTGCTGAGCTGAGCGAGAAGTCTGACTGACCAAATGGTATTAGAGAACTGCAAGTGGATCCTACAATGGACTAAAAAGATAAACTGCCATGAACATAATTTGAAAAGATGAAAACAGTTTACACTAAAGGGCAGCCACGAATGTTCAACTCGTGAGAAATAAACCGCAAAATCTTTGAAAAAGTTATGCAAAACTAATATGTAAATATTCTCACATAAAAAAATCGAAAATCCCTGTGCAATAAAAATACATTGCCTATATAACGACGGTGGGTTTTCCGATTCATTTGCATTGTAGCAATTAATAGTATGACCAGTGCAGACACATATATTAGCTACTTCTTTGCCATAACGTAAACCATAGACCGAAACATTCACAGCAGATAACCCTCACACATACATAACATAATTCTGAAGCCAGTATTTTTGAGACAACGTAACTCGATACACATTTGCCCACATATAAATCTTTTGTCAGAACTCTTGGTGATTCAAGTATGGCTGGAGGCTGGATTCTATGCTTAACAATCTCTCAATCTGCACCAGGACAGCTCGCAATGTGGGTATTTTCAGTGATGTTCAAAGCCTTGAAACTGGTAAATCTGTAGTGGGATGTTGTTTGTAGGGGGAAAAAAAAGGGCTGCACCACATGAGCAACGCAGGAAAACTTTCACAAATCACCTAAGGTTTTGGCGTTAACAATGCTAGGATTGGCAGCTGGTGTGTTAGAAATCATGACATATCCTTCATATTTAGGATGATTGATCTGTATAAAAGTCATATATTAGCTGTATGATTTCTTTCCTTTTGTATACCTTAGTTGGCGCACTAGATGCTAATTAGTAGGATCTCATTGTAATCACACTTGTATATAAGTGAAAATCTGTATCAATGAAAATTAGCTATTCAGTCTCATCTTCTTTACATGGTATCAGAGCAGAAAAAATCCTGTCTCTTGTTTCGATCTTATTACCCGCTCTCATACAATAGCCAAATCCTCTAAACTCTTCTTCTCCATACACCACACTCTACTTCTCGTGAGTTGTGTCAATCCTGACCATTATCATGAACAACAATATTGTTCTTCAGAAAGGCAACATGCCTGCCACCTCCTTCAATTCCAAGAATCAACTTGGGCTCATCAATGGGAACGTCAAACCCTCTTTATCAAGAACCAAGAATCAACTTGGTCTATCAAAAATATTGTCTCGTGGCTGGATCCTTGACAGTGGTGCCACAGATCATATAGTTTCATCCTTAAGCAGATTGAGCAGTCAAAATAAGAATCATTCTCTACCTCCTGTATTGTTGCCGAGTGGAGAAAAGGCAAACATATCTTCTACGGGATCGGTACCGTTAAATTCATATTATATTCTGGACAATGTTTTATATATACCAAATTTCAAAGTCGATCTCTTATCTATTAGTCGACTAACAAGGGGACTAAATTGTTCAGCGACATTTTTCCCTTATTGGTGTATTTTGCAGGATCTGGTTTCGAAGAAGACGATTGGTTTGGGTAAGCAACACAACGGTCTCTACTATTTGATGGCATTAGCGACGGGGAAAAACAATCATAAACCCTGTCTTTCCTCAACCATTCAGCCTACATGTAACCTCACAATGTCCTCTTCCCATTTGTGGCATCGTCGTTTGGGTCATGTTTCATCTCGTCCTCTGGATTATATTGCTAAGCATTTTTTAAATGATTCTTTCACTTCCTATCCAAATCATGTTTGCGATGTTTGTCCATTAGCAAAGCAAACTCGTCTCTCTTTTAGTACTAGTTCTATTTCGTCACCTAAACCTTTTGATTTGATCCACTGTGATATTTAGGGTCCTTACAAACATGCTTCTCTCTGTGGCGCTCATTATTTTCTCACTATTGTGGATGATTATTCTCATTTCACTTGGGTTTTTCTCATGCGACATAAATCTGAAGTCCAATCTTTAGTTAAACATTTTTTTGCTTATGCATCTACTCAATTTTCATCTCAGATAAAAAAATTTCGCAGTGATAATGGCGCTGAGTTTCTTTCTCTTAGAAGTTTTTTCAAAGATAATGGAGTCATTTTTCAGCATTCATGTGTTTATATGCCTCAACAAAATGGGGTAGTAGAACGCAAACATCGTCATCTCCTCCAGGTTGCACGTGCTTTTAAATTCCAAGCCAATCTTCCTCGAAAATTTTGGGGAGAATGTGTACTTACTGCCGCTCATGTTATCAACCGTTATCCTACTCCACTTCTCTCTTTTAAAACCCCATTTGAACGTTTTTATTCTCAACCTCCTTCTTTTCATCATCTTCGTGTTTTTGGTTGTTTGGCTTATGCTACAAATGTTAAGGTCACACATAAATTTGATGCTAGGTCATCCAAGTGCATCTTCATCGGTTATCCAGTTGGTCAAAAAGCCTATAAGCTTTACGATCTCTCAAGTCATAAAATTTTTACTAGTCGTGATGTCGTTTTTCATGAGGATTTGTTTCCTTACCAATCAGATGTTTCCGAGTCCAATATAGGTCCAGCTAGACCTTTGGCCCAAATGACCAGCCCACCTCACATACATCCCACATCTCAGCTTAGTCAACCCGAAGCCTTCAACTTTGACCCTCCCCAAAACAACTCCAATCCATCGTCCCTCCCTCCTAACCCACACCTGCAAACCGAACAACCTTCGACGCCGACATCCACCCTTCACCAGCCCAGCCCCAGCCCATCTCCACCACTTCCGCCATCTCCGCCTCCTCTCCGGTTCTATGTCCGTCGTCCACCTGCACCGCCTCCTTCTACCCAGCCGCCCCAACAAGATCTCCCAGCCCCATCCTCTCCCAAATCTGCTTCACCTACTGCCGCTCCTCCGTCGGCATCACCAGTCCGCTCTCCTCCTCCCTCTCCACCACCTCCTCCCTCTCCTCCTCCCTCTCCACATCCCGCCGCTGACCCATTACCTCAGCCTCCCACCTCTGCCCAGCCACCCCTCCGTCGCTCCAGCCGCGTCTCCGTTCCCCCAGACCGGTACGGTGATTACAAGTGTAATCATGTTTGCTCCGATCAATCGTCTTCTCTCCTGCCGGGTCCGACCAGAGGTACACGATATCCACTTGCCAATTATGTCTCTTACCATCGCTATAGGCCTGGTTACCATTCATTCCTTGCTCAAGTCAGTGCTGTTACAGAACCTAATTCCTATTCAGAAGCTGCTGCAATTCCGGAATGGCGAGATGCCATGCAATCGGAAATAGCTGCTCTTGAGGCCAATGGTACCTGGACTGTGACCTCCCTTCCTGCCGACAAGACCCCTATTGGCTGCAGCTGGGTTTACAAAATCAAGCACAAGTCAGATGGTTCCATCGAGAGATACAAAGCCCGGTTGGTTGCAAAAGGCTTCACTCAATTGGAAGGTGTTGACTATCAGGATACTTTTTCCCCCACTGCCAAGATCATAACAGTCCGTTGTCTCCTTGCCTTGGTCGCTGCTCGAGGGTGGCCCCTTCACCAGCTCGACGTCAATAACGCTTTCCTTCACGGCGATCTCCATGAAGAAATTTACATGTCATTGCCGCCAGGCCTTCGGAGCCAGGGGGAGGGTGATTTGGTTTGTCGCTTGCACAAATCTTTATATGGTTTGAAGCAAGCATCTCGGCAGTGGTTTTCAAAATTTTCAGAGGCTATTCGAACTGCAGGTTTTGTTCAATCTCGAGCAGACTACTCTTTATTCACCAGAACACGAGGCAAGTCTTTTACTGCTCTCTTGATATATGTTGATGATATTTTGATTACTGGAAATGATGATGAGAGTATTGCTTCAACTAAAAAATTCCTGCATAGTCACTTTCACCTTAAGGATCTTGGCCATTTGAAATATTTCCTTGGCATTGAAGTATCTTCCTCTAAGAATGGGATTTTTATTTCCCAACGTAAGTATGCCTTAGAAATCATTGAGGATGCGGGATTGTTAGGTGCAGCCCCTGTTGATACTCCTATGGAGCGTGGTTTAAAGTTGTCTGATAAAAGTGACTTGCTTAAAGATCCAGGTCGTTATAGGAGGTTGGTTGGTAGATTGATATATCTTACTGTTTCAAGGCCGGACATTACATATTCAGTGCATGTACTAAGTAGATTTATGCACCAGCCTCGTAAGCTTCATATGGAGGCAGCTCTTCGTGTTGTGCGTTACCTCAAGAATGCGCCTGGTCAAGGACTGTTCTTCTCCTCCAATAGTGATTTCAGATTGCGAGCCTACTGTGACTCGGATTGGGCAGGTTGTCTACTCACTAGAAGGTCTACCACTGGTTACTGTGTTTTTCTTGGTCCTTCATTAGTTTCATGGAAATCCAAGCGTCAGAAAACAGTGTCTCTTTCTTCAGCTGAAGCGGAATATCGCGCTATGACAAACACTTCTTGTGAGTTGACTTGGTTGAGATACCTTCTTAGAGACTTAGGAGTGTTGCACCGAGAACCTGCATTATTGTTTTGTGACAACAAACACATTGCGGCGAATCCAGTTTTTCATGAACGGACTAGGCACATCGAGATGGATTGTCACTATATTAGAGATAAGATTTTGGATGGTTTAGTGACTACAAGATATGTCAGTTCCACACAGCAGCTAGCAGACGTCCTCACAAAACCTCTTGGGAAAGAGATTTTTGTGCCTATGATTCACAAGTTGGGAGTGCAGGACATCCACTCTCCAACTTGAGGGGGAGTGTTAGAAATCATGACATATCCTTCATATTTAGGATGATTGATCTGTATAAAAGTCATATATTAGCTGTATGATTTCTTTCCTTTTGTATACCTTAGTTGGCGCACTAGATGCTAATTAGTAGGATCTCATTGTAATCACACTTGTATATAAGTGAAAATCTGTATCAATGAAAATTAGCTATTCAGTCTCATCTTCTTTACATGGTGGTGGACTGTTTTCGTTGAGGAATGGTTCCACTCGGTTTGCATCAACCCAAACTGGATACCCTTTAATTTTTCCCCAAACCAAATCACTGTGAATGGCGGTGAGTACTGGAGTACCGGAACTGATGCTAATCTACAGATAGGATTTTTTATACCGGAACCAATCCATACTGGTGCTGCAACAATAATAAGGCCACCATGCCAAAATCATCCCACACATGAAACTAACTTTACATATAGATAGGATTTACGTTCATACTACATATGTTTCTACATACCATAGGATACTTACATAGCTAGATAAGCAAAACAGCTAATTGCATGATCAAGAATAAATTCTTGATCCCATCATTAGCTGTACCTAAGCTATGAACTTACACATCGATAAAGTTCTAGAGCAGCTACACAAAAATACTTGGGTAAGGAGTGATAGGCGGGAAGCAAAGATGGATTAAAAGCAAAAATCTGTGATGATATGCAAAAACCAACTTCATCTTGTCACAATAATCTTCTGGCATTGCTTCCACTGTGTCAAGAGAAGAAAAGTTATCAGGATGATTCAACTGCATAATAACTTCATAAGTTCATAGCATCAAAAACATAGATAACCAGACCATGTAACTTCTGATTATCACATATCCTTCACAAAAATGAAAAAATGAATGTTCATCATTCACACCATCAGATCCAAGCAGAACAGTATTCATATATTACCTGCTCAATGAGATCAAACCATGTCCATCTTCTCCTGCTCCTCCACTGTAGCAGCTGTGGCTGAGGACATAGCTTGTTCATCCTTATCACTGAGGAAAGATATAAACATGATTAGTATCATGTAGCCTATTCGCTGTGGACTTATAACTTATAAAAATGTGCTAACTGCAACCATACCTCTTAATTTTCTTCTTTGCATCTGTAGGGAATAATTCCATTCTCACACTGTGCTTCTCTTTAATTTTTGTATGCCCAGGTTTCTCAGGTGTCTCCAGTCCGAAACTGACTTCCTCAACTGTCTTTGATAACTCTCCATGTGTCGTTGCATTCCTCAACATGAGATCACCAGATTGATTGATAGTTATTTCGAGAAGGTAAATTTTACCAGCTATTGCAGCAATGACTCCTGGCACAATTGGCTCTGTTGGAAACAAAGTCTGCTTTATAAGCTCCTCACATGGAAGACCAAACAGCTCTTCAGCAGCTCTATCCATGATACACAGAGTTGTCTGATCATCATCATCATCAATGACAACGTAGACTCTGTAGCTGTATAGCAGGATAAGGAAAAAAGAAAATTAGAGTCAGGTTACTGCTTCAATAAGAATGACAATCACTGCAAGATCATAATGCTTCTAACCATATAATTGCAGAGGATAAATTTCACTTGCGAATAAAAAAAACTGATCACCTTTCTTTTGGTTCTTGTTGACCATGGAGCTGACAGAAGTACTTATCATTATGCTCCTCCTTCTTAGTTACCTGCCTGTAGCACCTCTCAGCAGAACAACATCTATACCACCATCCCTTATGACTAACAATCCTCAGAACAACAGCAATGCAGAATACTGACTTATACTGAGACATAAATTTGAACAACATATTAACTATCAGACATTAAAAACGCTGTGTAAGAATATATCAATCAATAATCATGAATGACATACACAAAGCTTCTACAGGCTGCAAATGAAATGACAAAACAATGATCTCAGAGAAATTTTTTGATTATCATGATCAGAGGTAAATGCTTAAAAGAAGACAATTCCCATACCATAAAGGGGGCAGGGTCCAATCTCTTCAATTCAGATACAGACTTGATCTCTGTTTGCTTCACTTTATCGAACGATTCGGAGGCTGAGAATGGACCAAATATCCTAACCTTGTCTCCAGTTTTTGAAAACCTGAGACATAACAGTATGTAAATAACTAAATAAGTTAACAGGCTGATGGTCTACAGTACAGACTTGTAGTTAACTCACTCATTACTGTAGTCATCTGATTTCCATATTTTAGGACTGAGGACAGTGCAAGTGTGCCTTGTGCTATTTGCTGTGATTCGATCTGACGATTCAGCAAACATAGTTGTCAGGTATTAGGTACTACAAAAACAACACCATAACAAATCAAACATCTAAACTATCAATAGAATAGTTGAACAAATACCTTGATATTTTGTGAGCCTCATGCTAGTAAAGACTGCAAAGACAGGTGCATGAAAATCCATGATCTCCTTCAGCGGAAAATCTTTTGCACAATCACCCCACAATGAGACTTTCAACTCTTCCCTCCTGAAAATAAAAGTAAGAATATAAGCGAAACAACTAACTGAATGCCTCCCCATCTTATCTTAAGACCACAGTTCAACAAAGGGAGTACCCAATGAATTCAATTTTGAGATCAGTCCGAGTTTCTCTCTCTTTCTTGTTCCTCACAATGATTTCTTGCGGCGATTTTACAGTCTTTACACACCCATACAAATCTGCCAAGTTTTAAAAGCATAAATAAATGTTTTAGTGTCTAGATATCTCAATGTTTACATGGCATATAAAGACATATAAACGACTTACCTGCAAGAATGGTCTGGCAGTCAGCCACCTCAGGCAGCTGTTCGAATTCAAGAAGCCGAAATGCATGCTGTGGAATCTCTGGCACATCTTGTAAGACTAAGGTGAACTTAGTCTTCTCTGTAAATGCCAAGATTGCCTCATGAGCAGTATATTTCATCTTAGACCAATCTTTCTTTGTTCCAAAGCAGGAGACATCATAAACTCTGTCATTTTCCATGATTGCAGGCATATGGTCATTGTGGCATTCATCAACAATAGCATGAATTGGTGTCCCCTACAATAAAAGAAAAGTATTATAGATCCACATATGATAACAGATACTTATTAGAATTTCTGACGCATAGGCGGGCACAAAAAAAGTACACAAACTACTCACTGTTTCATCAACCAGACGATAATGCAGTCCATCGAACTCATGGCTATCAAACTTCCGAGGCCTCCACGACAATGCAACACGAACCCTGATGGTATAACCATTTCTGAATGGCCTAATCTCTTGGAATCTTGTTATACGACTCATGGTTGATCCTGTATACAGAAAGAAAAATGAGAGTTAGTCGCATAAGGAATCTTGGGAAAGAGAAAAGACCATGTATCTCCACACACATAAGCCCAAAAGGAAATTCTATGAACATAGGCATGAGATGAAGATATAAACTCACACTTGACAGCGATGTTGAAATACTCAAAATGATGGCTCAATTTCTCTGCAATATACATAAGAGAGTGAAAATAAGGGATCAAAATCTTAGATCACTCAAACACTACCATAAACATGTAAAGCCCAGCACAATGAAAATGAAGTGAATAGCATATAATGCTGTGGTTGATCTCTTTCTCACTCACAACAGCAACAAAAAGATTTTGTTCGCTAACTTTCGATAGCATATACCATACATGATCACATCATTTACTCGCACTTAGCAGCATGATATCATGCATTCAATACACCAATTAGAATTTAGCAACCGAAGTAACACGCAACGCTCATAGTATGTGACATAACACGATCTCATGACAGAATCATATTCAAAACATATTCTATAAACTGAGAAGGTTCGATCATAGTATCACACAGAAAACAGATGGCCAAAACATGAAATACCACTGAGACTAACATCGAAAAAGAGAGTAAGAGAAAGGGCATATTCACCTAATGGTGCAGTGCAATAGTTGCTCGACAAAAGAAAGAATCGGCACAACAATCCTCTCTTTATAGGCTCACTACAACATTTTTGCCCATTACCGGCGACTTAGCCCGTCGCCGGTAATGTCGCCGGAATCTCGCCGGTAATGTTGCAAAACATTACCGGCGACTCCAACCGTAGCCGGCAATGTCTAGGGAGACATTACCGGCGATTTTCCGGCGGGAATTTCGCCGGAAATGTCTCCCTAGACATTGCCGGCGACGGTTGGAGTCGCCGGTAATGTTTTGCAACATTACCGGCGAGATTCCGGCGTAAAGTCGCCGGTAATGTCTTCATTTCCGGCGACTTACTCCGTCGCCGGCAATGTGTCTTATATTAGATGCCGGATCGGGCAGCTCGATCATTCAATCATTTTGAGCGAAAAAAATCTAGAGAAATCGAAAGAAGGAAAACGTACGCTCTGAAATCGATCATTCGGTATATTGTCAAAATTAAGGCGGGCGTCGAAAACTCGATCACTCGGGAAGCTATTTATATAGGTACGTAGGTGTATATATACGTATATGTGGTATATATATATGTGTGTGTGTGTGTGTGTGTTGATCAAATCCAATTCGTGAGATATATATATATATATATATATGAAATGTTGTTGATGTACGGTCACCGAAACGAGAAAACAGCTTGTAGTTAATCTTGTGTCTGAATCAATGACTGGTATTATCGTATTGTTATCGGAGCCAGGCTTAACAGAGCCTCCTCCTATATACCCAGTCAAATACGTTTTGAATTGAAAAAAGGAGAATACGTACTATCATCGAGTACTGAATCGAATTCAGAGATTAGATCGATATATATACATATGCATGCATGTGTTGATTTAATTAGAGTTGAATTGAGAGATCACGTCGATTATTAGTAGTGAATGTGTGTATATATATATAATTAATACGTAAAATTGTTAGAATTTTCAGGATGGACAAGAGTTGGATGAGCCTCGAAAGATGGGATGTCAGATATCACGAGGGAATTAGGAGTTTTGTGGATTTTGTGAAGGCTAATTGTGGAGACACTACACTTCATTATTGCCCGTGTAAAGAATGTAAGTGTTTCAGCGATCGATTTCGATTTCCCATTGATAAAGTCCAGAGGCACCTGAGTAAATACGGGTTTTGGGATAAGTACACTTGTTGGATTTATCACGGTGAAACATCGGTAGCGGGTCCGCATGATCATGGACAATTTGGTGAGAGGGCCAGTCCACGCTATGATTATGGAGATTTTGCTGAGAGGGGCAGTTCATCCTATGATCCAACATCGATGTTAATCAATGATATGTTTCCTCATGAGAGTGGTGTATTTGCTGATGAAGCACCAAATGTCCCTCCCGTCGTTGAGGGTTTCCCCCATATCGAGCCAGTCGAACCATTACCTGGAGGTCATGCCAACACAAGCGGTATGGACAAGTACAATAACCTGATTGCATTGCAACAGACTCCGTTGTACGACGGTTGTAGTAAGACTGTTCTTGAAAGTCTGATGGGAGTGATGCAGCTAAAAATGGAGAACAAAATGTCTGTCAAAGCTGTTGATTCTTGGTTGAAGTGGACTGCTTCGCTACTGCCACCCGGTCATCGTCTTCCTACCACTCATCATAAGGTGCGACATATCCTGAAAGATCTTGGGCTTTCCTACATCAAAATCCATGCATGCAGATATGATTGTATTCTCTTCTGGGGAAAAGATCTCGAAGACCTTGAAGCCTGCCCGGTATGTTTTACAGAAAGGTATAAGTTGACTCCTGCAGGCAACAAGAAAGCTGTGAAGATACTTCGATATTTCCCGCTTATTGATAGGCTGGAGCGGTTGTTCATGTGTGCTTTCACGGCCGAGGCAATGAGATGGTGGGCTGAGAGGAACTTGCCTGACGATGACACCCTTATACACCCTTCCGACGGAGAGGCTTGGAAGCACATGGTCAGGGAGTTTGATCATTTTGCAGCAGAGGTCCGAAATGTTTGGCTAGGGCTCTCATCTGACGGATTCAACCCTTTTGGCAACATGAGTCTTCAATACAGTATATGGCCAGTTATTTTGGTACCGTACAACCTTCCACCATGGATGTGCATGAAGAAGGAATACAATATGCTCACTCTGTTAATTCCGGGCCTGGGTTATCCAGGAAAGTGTCTCGATGTGTATTTGAGGCCTTTGATTGAGGAGCTTAAGTACCTGAGTGAGTGTGGCCACCCCACTTACGATAGGTTCAAAAAGGAGATGTTCCAGATGCATGCCATGCTTGTTGGCACCATCAGTGATTTTCCTGCCCGCGGTATGTTGTCGGGCAACGTTACCAGGGGTTACAGGGCTTGTTCAGAGTGCATGACGGTTGATTGTTGCAGTCCTCATTGCAGTAAAATTGTCTCGATGCGTCACCGTTGTTGGCTTCCATATGATCACCCATTTAGGCAGGATCCAGACGCGTTTGATGGGACTGTTGAAACTGGTGTGGCACCCAGGCGATGGACAGGGGACGAAATTTTGGAAGTGTTGAATGAATACGATTTTGGCCAGCTGAGCAATCATCCTGACATAGTGGCGTCAATTCCAGACAAGCCCGAAAGGTATAAGTTTTGGACACACAAGAGCATATTCTGGGAACTCTCCTACTGGCCCAGGTTGCTTATCAGACATTACCTAGATGTCATGCACATAGAGAAGAATGTGTGTGAAAGTGTGGTGGGCACAGTTCTTAACTTGGAGGGGAAAACAAAAGACATCCCTAAGGCACGCATTGATCTTAAAGCAATGGGTGTGCGGAAACATTTGTGGTTAAGAGATGGTAAGAGAAAAATGCCGCAAGCTCCGTACACCGTAAAGCCGAAGCATAAGCATGAAATTTTTCGGTGGCTGAGTAATGTCAGGTATATATTCTTATGGCTATGTATGAATTTGTCCTTAAATTTTTAGCGGAGTATATATGGTTATATGCGAGAAATATAATTGGTCCATATATATGGCTTCATCTATATATATATGCAGGTATCCTTATGGCTATGCAGGAAATATAAGCAGGTGTGTTAACTTCCGGGACAATAAGATGTACGGATTAAAGAGTCATGACTGCCATGTACTACTTCAACGCCTTTTCCCTATTTTCATTCGAGGGTACATGCCCAAAGAGGTGGTGGAGCCGTTGGTGGCCTTGTCAAGATTCTTTCAGAAGTTATGCACCAGGGAAGTTAAAAAAGCAGACCTGAGGGAGATGCAAGATGACATCATTTTTATCATGTGCAAGCTTGAGAGGATATTTCCCCCAAATTTTTTCGACATAATGCCGCACCTGATGATCCATCTTCCCGAACAATTGTTGCTTACCGGTCCCGTACACTACACTTGGATGTATCCCATGGAAAGGTACAAATGATTCATAAATTTGGTTTGCCTATGGTTTTTATATGTAATGACTTCTGGTTAAGTAAGTTAACATGCACTTGTTAACTTGTAGACAATTGGGAGCCTACAAGGACTATGTGAAGAATAAATATGCACCTGAAGGGTGTATCGCTGAAGCATATCTTGCGCACGAGTGTGTAACGTACACCAAAGTCTACCTCGAAAATGTAGAGGACCCCCAACAACATATGCCGATAGATGAACCCCAGTTCAACCTTTCTATCATCTCCAGTGACGTGGTAGTACAGGGAAGCTTGCCAAAGTCGTACAAGTTGGATGGAAATGAGGTAGCCATTGCCCACTGGTCGGTACTGATTAACTGTCAAGAAGTACAATATTGGAAAAACTATCATCTTCACTGCCCTGCTAGTGCCGGAAATGTTGATTACCACAACAAGACGTTTGCAAACTACTTTGGTCAATGGGTAAGTATATGTGTATATGTCTATTTTTATATATATATCCTTACATAGCATGTATGTATGTACGTGCTTTTGTGGTTTCAAGATGACATAATTTCGTCTGTACGTATTAATATATGGACGTTTTCAGATGAACCATGTAGCAGATGATGGTTGCCCAGAGTGGTCAAACGAATTGAGGGTCCTGGCGATGAAACCGATTGCTTCAAAAGTTTACTCGATGTGTCAGGTCAATGGCGTGAAATTTATATGTGAAAATCGAGACGACCGACTGAAAACACAGAATTGTGGGGTGATGGTCCATGGTGGGCAGGATGGCGTTGACTATTACGGTGTCCTTCATTCAGTTGTTGAACTAATTTATGGGAACCGCATGAAAGTGCACTTGTTCAAGTGTAGATGGTTTGATACTAGCCCGGAGAACACAAGGACCGATCAGTACGGAACATTTTCGGTGAATACTGCTACTACCTGGTATGAAGATGACCCTTTCGTTCTTGCCTCATCAGTAAAATAAGTGTTTTACCTGGACGATCTTCTTAACAAAGTCCCGTGGAAGGTGGTTAACCATGTTGCTCATAGAAACATATACAGTGCTGCCACACTTGGTGATACCGCAGATGATGAGGAAGTTACTGCATACCAAGAGCCGAACGCTTTTGACATTCCGGAATCATCTACGATTCGCCTTAATAATGTGAGATCTGGGAGTGTGGTTCGAATTACTGGAGCAGAACTTCTCGATGTTAATCCATATGAAGTTGACGCTGATTCAGATGACGAGGAGCGGCACATATTGCCAGAGGTTACCTATGAAACCGAGTCAGACTCAAGTGATGAAGATGATTACGATTATCATCCTTAGTACGTTGGAAATTGTAGTCGGAAATCGTACGTAGTCGGAAAATGTAGCTAGTCTAAATTGTAGACGGAAATTGTAGTCGTTAATCGTACGTAGATGGAATTTGATAATCGAAAATGTAGTCAGAAAATGTAGTCGTTAATCGTACGTATACGGAAATTGATAATCGAAATTTTAGTCGGAAAATGTAGCCGGAAATCGTAGACGGAAAATGTAGTCGTTAATCGTACGTATACGGAAATCGTAGTACGTATACGGAAATCATTAATCGAAAATGTAGTCGGAAAATGTAGTCATTAATCGTACGTATACGGAAATTGATAGTCGAAATTTTAGTCGGAAAATGTAGCCGGAAATCGTAGACGGAAAATGTTGTCGGATATTCTTCGGGAAATAATGACATTACCAACGAGTTGAAGTCGTTGGTAATGACATTACCAACGAGTTATAAGCAACTCGCCGGTAATGTTTTCTGGTTTCCCCCATATCGAGCCCGAGCCTTTCATTTCTCCTCCTCTCCCTCTCCTCCTCCTCTCCCTCTCCTCTCCCTCTCCTCCTCCCAAATCGGTTCGGTGAGTGTATGTGCTCCTCCTCCTCCTCTCCCACTCCTCCTCCTTATCCTCTACTCCTCCTCTCCCTCTCCTCCTCTCCACCGATCCCCTCTCCTCTCCTCCTCCGAAAATCTCCTCCTCCCCTCCTCCCCTCCCCTCCTCCCCTCACCATTGTAGGTGGAAATTCATGGCAGGTCCGATCCTCTCTCTCCCTCTCTCTCTCTCTCAATTTTTAATTATTTTTTTGCATGTGTATGTGTATGTGTATGTGTATGTGTATGTGTATGTGTATGTGTATGTGTATGTGCATGTGTATGTGTATGTGTATGTGTAAATTAATTAGGGTGCTAAGTTGAAAATTAGGGTGATAAGTTCTAAATTAGCATGTATGTATATATGTGATGTATATATATATTTAGGTATGTGAATATGAAGTGATGTATATATATATGTGAAAATTATGTATAAATGTGGTTTGGATGAATATGTGATGTATATATATGTGGAAATTAAACCTAATTAAGATGCATGATATATATATGTGTGAAAAATGTGGAAAATTAATTAGGGTTTGTGATTTGGATGAATATGTGATGGATAAATTTAATTAAGATGCATGATGTATATATATATATACACATCGAATATGTATAGTCGTTAATTTAGGTGATATAGTTGTTAATTAATCGTATAAATGAAGGTGGAAATCGGGATCGGGACGGTTTAGAACCAGAACGGTTTTAAACCGGAACGGTTTGGAACCGGAACGGAAATTGTAACCGGAACCTTTATGTTACAAACGTTTCCGGTTACAAACAGTTCCGGTTTCAAACGGTTCCGGTTCCAAACCGTTCCGGTTCCGATTTGTTATAGAACCGAAACGGTTTGGAACCGGAACGGTTTGGAACCGGAACTGTTTGTAACCGGAACCGTTTGTAACATAACGGTTCCGGTTACAAACAGTTCCGGTTTCAAACGGTTCCGGTTCCACACCGTTTCGGTTCCGATTTGTTATTGAACCGAAACGGTTTGGAACCGGAACTTATTGTAACTGGAACCGTTATGTTACAAACGGTTCCGGTTCCAAACAGTTCCGGTTTCAAACGGTTCCGGTTCCAAACAGTTCCGGTTTCAAACGGTTCCGGTTCCAAACCGTTCCGGTTCCGATTTGTTATAGAACCGAAATGGTTTGGAACCGGAACGGTTTGGAACCGGAACTGTTTGTAACCGGAACCGTTATGTTACAAACGGTTCCGGTTACAAACAGTTCCGGTTTCAAACGGTTCCGGTTCCACACCGTTCCGGTTCCGATTTGTTATTGAACCGAAACGGTTTGGAACCGGAACTTATTGTAACTGGAACCGTTATGTTACAAACGGTTCCGGTTCCAAACAGTTCCGGTTTCAAACGGTTCCGGTTCCAAACGGTTCCGGTTCCGATTTGTTATAGAACCGAAACGGTTTGGAACCGGAACGGTTTGGAACCGGAACTGTTTGTAACCGGAACCGTTATGTTACAAACGGTTCCGGTTACAAACAGTTCCGGTTTCAAACGGTTTCGGTTCCACACCGTTCCGGTTCCGATTTGTTATTGAACCGAATCCATGACTATTACGATGTCCAGGAGGTTTTGCGGCTAATTGGCTTCGGAGAGGTTCCCGAAATAGTGGAGGGAACAGTAGTCAAGCTTCCTCCTCGCCCGCAGTTAGCAACACGCCCAGTGGGCCAATGATGACTGCTCGCACGAGAGCCTTGCTAGAGGCGCGAGCTGAGGAGGAAGCTGCACGATCAAGAGCCGTGGAACCGGAATTCGAGGCTCGAGCCTCAGTCTCTAGACGCTCAATCAGCAGACGTCCCTCCGGTGGCAGAGCCTCAGACGAGCGACAGTCAACGGGGGCATCAGAAACTCCCTCAATCCGAATGCCCCATATTCGGATGGTGCCTACTCCCGTTTCACGGGAATCATCTGAGGCACATGGTGGTGCTGGCGCCTCATCGTCCAGGCCTCGTCTATCTCCGCCGTCCGGTCTCTTCCTACCCGACGAGATTCCTGTCATCCCTGAATTCGATGATAGGGGGATGCCTGTTTATATTGAAGGACGGCCGGATTTCCTGACCGTGGAGGAAGCGTATAACTTCCTCCCGTTCGACCCCGTGTATCTTTGGAGTGTGAGGTGCACCAACCAACAAACGGACGATGCAGGTAAATTTTATTTAACATCAGATTGATTAATTAATTATTACTTAAGACTTGCGATTGGTTCAATTAATGATATCAATTTGTTGACATTGTTTTATTAGGCAATTTCGTTAATGGGACTGGAAAACGGAAAGGGGCTAGAGGCACCTGCACCGGGAAGAGACTTGAGCAGGCCACCGGCGGAAGGAAAACGCCCATAAGGGCCAATGAGGATGGCGAGGTGATCGAGGCATTCGACACCACGCGCAAATATGTCAGCATGGCCGGTGCGATCGTGCGGGACAAGGTCTCAATGCTTTGGCCAGATTGGGAATCTGTGCCTATCTACGTGAAGATGCAAGTGCATAATGCACTCAGTGTGAGTAAAATCGTATTTTCATTACGTAAATTTTACATTTATTAATTAAGTCCACTTAAATATATAATTTTACCTTTTATATATTCATATTGCAGGTGTAGTTTGACGTGGATGAAGTTCTTATTCACACGTGGGTAGAGCGTCAACTACATAATCGGTGATGTGCTTCGACTTATTTGAATATATATCGAGTTAGATTTTTGTTTATCAACTGTTTTAATATCTCTAACTTTTTTTCCTTGTTTTAATATAGGTATAAAGAGTGGAAGAACGAGCTTTCTTCCCATTACACTGTATACAAGGAGCTAGGCCGAGGTTCTACCCCTAGCGAATTCCGGTTTAGGGAGTACGAGTGGCTGTGGCTGATAGCCCACTTCGAGCACCCCAAAGCTCAGGTATGCATCCTTAATATATCTTACAAGCCTAATGTATCGTATCAGATTGAAATAGTGTGAGATCTAATTTTTTTCCATATGTTTATCAAACAAGGCGATTTCGAAGACGAACCGGGCGAATAGATTGAAAAACACCAGGGCCCATCATGCAGGTTCACTCAACTACATGGGTTGGTCGACTAAGGCGCAGCAACAACAAGAAGTGAACCCCTTGGTGTATATTCATCAGAAGTTCTATCCGCAGTGCCCTGACGAAGCGGTAAGTCTTTCGCCTCTCCATGTGTTAATAAAACTATTTTTCGATATTAATAGATGTTGTTAGTTAATACGTTGTTCATTTTCGATTTTCAATTAGGCGAGAGTGGAGGAGGCGACCGCAGAAGTGACCATGAGTATAGCTCGGACTAACCATCCTGACTGCTCCGAGGAAGAAGTCACCCAGTATGCCTCTCAGATCGATCCGCTTGATCCCCCGATAGCGGCTCAGATCATGGCAAAAGCGTGCGGGACTGGAAAGAATACCTACTACTGTAGGGGAATGGGCTCGGCGGGCGAAGGAGTATTGAAAACCACTTCACAATACTCTACCGGGTCAAGAAGTTCAACTTCTAGTCGTAACCTCGCAGCGGAGCTTCATAGGACGCAGAGGGAGTTGGAGGAGCAAAAGAGGCAGATGGCCGAGTACCAAATGCAGCAGACACAGGTGCAGGCTCAGATGTACACATGGATGCGGACGATGTACGAGGCTCAGACTACCGGACAACCGTTCCCCACACCTCCCCCGGTCCCGGTCCCGGTCCCTCCGTTCCCTAGCTATCCACCACCACCACCGCACCAGTCAACGCCAGAGCAAGACCAAGGAAGCCACCGGAATTCAAATGAGTACATGGATTACTTCGACCCTGACCCGCAAGTTCCTGGACCCTGACCTGTAGTTGTAGTTAATTTTCGTATCGTCGTTGCTATTTGTACTGTACGTTGGACATTTATGTGTACTGTTGAACTTGTATGATTGTACGGTTTATGTCTTTCAATGCAGGTTCTGGAATTGGGCCCAATCCAGAACCGCGTTTTTTTTTCAAAAATTTTTCAGACATTGCCGGCGACATGGACCTCAGTCGCCGGCAATGTCACAAATTCCGGCCACGGCGGCGGAACCATTGCCGGCGACGGCGTCGCCGGTAATGTCGGAGACATCACCGGCGACTTGAGTCGCCGGTAATGTCTTGACATTGCCGGCGACTCGAGTCGCCGGTGATGTCTCCGACATTACCGGCGACGCCGTTTCCCGTCGCCGGCAATGTTAACACCGGCGGGAGATTTCCGGCGACGTCATTGCCGGCGACTCGTCGCCGGGAATGACATTTCCGGCGAAAAAAAAAGACAAGGCCGGCGACCTCCCGTCGCCGGTAATGTCTCCTTTTCTTGTAGTGGCTGCTCCATAACCCGAAAGCTGTGCTTCAATTTGACCCCTGGGGCTCTCCAACGGGCAGACGATCTCATCGAGGTCTGGGGACTGCCAAACCATGGATCCACGTCGACCTACTTGGCCACGATTCCGTTCAATTGCATCAATTACGACGATCTGATGTTCCCAACACCGAACGAAACAATTGCCATGAGTACATATCGTCGAAAAGGAACTAAATTGTCACAAAACGTGACTGAGTATGGGAAGGAGAGGGGAGTCATCCGGTTATGAATGACGGCGGATACACTTATTAGAAATTTGACGGTCAGAGCAAAATCACCATCAATCCGATATACAACATGCAATGGTCGACCACACTAAAAAAAACAGCTTAAAAAAAAAGACAATAAGATATGTATGAATATCAGAATCACTAAATAAAATTTTTTTTGATCTCATCACCCCTGATGGCATAACATTCACATGAATTTAAGGGAAAACAACAAATGCATATGTGATCGCAGAACTCAACAATACAATGTCATTTGGTGATAATCAGGAGCTATTGTAAACATAGATTTGATCATAATATATTTTGCAACACATCTTTATAAACAATATTTTTCGGATAATTATTTGGAATATGATCGTAATTTTTTATCATAATTTTTAATCCTTTTTTAGACGTAACTCTGGATAATGCTACATATAATTGGCCGTGACTAAAAACTGGTTCAGTCAAATAAATGCCCACTTGTTTTAACGATTGACCTTGGTTTTTATTGATTGTCATGGCATAACATGCTCTGACTGGATATTGTCGCCTCTTAAACGTAAATGGCCACTTAGATTCTTTGGGTATAAGCACAATTCTTGGAATATAGACTTTATTACCAATATTAGTACCAGTAAGTATTTTTGCCTCTATTGTCCTATCTAATAATTTTGTTACCATTAAACGTGTTCCATTACATAATCCTTGAATTTGGTTCAAATTTCTCAATAACATTATTGGCATTCCAATTTTTAATTTAAGCTCATGAGACGGTAAACCACTAAATTCAAGTTTATTTAAAAATTCTGTAGGATACAAAAGGCTATCATCACTATAAGTTCCTGTATTAAAAGAAATTGAATCAGAGCTATAATACGTACTGAATTCACCAGGTAATAAGTTGATGGCATAACTATTTATTTCATGCACAATTGCATTTTTTGGCGTAATAATTGCACGTTCTCTCAAATAAGCCAAACAATTGTGTTTAGAATGGAAATCTGGATAAGTGGCTTGAAAGATTGCTTGGATGGGATCTAAAGAAGAATCAGCGAGCAAATTTGTAGGAATATGAATCCATGATGTATCCGGGTCATTGGTAAAAAAATTTGATTGTAATCGCCCTTCACCTATCATCAGCATCCATGCAGCAAATTCTTTCATTTCTTCTCTCTCAGCATCCGATAATCCAACAGACATTAATCTCATATTTTCACTCAGATAAAAAACTTTCAGTGATGGCCACAAATATGAATTATTTAGCGAAGCTTGGATGATATATTCTTTGCTCCCTCCTTCAATCACTGGCAGTGTTTGTCTGAAATCTCCTCCAAATATAAATGATTTACCTCCAAACGGGATTAGATTCCTTCGATCGACAGAATTTGTCGACAAAACATCACGAAGAGTTTTATCCAAAGACTCAATACAACATTTATTACACATTGGAGCTTCATCCCAAATGATCAATTCTGCCTTCTCAATTAATTCTGCAAGTTGTGTTTTTTTATTTATGGAACATGCTAAATCTCTGTCTAAAATTGGCTTTATTTTAAAACGCGAATGTTCTGTCCTACCTTTTGGAAGCAACAAAGAAGCAATACCTGATGAAGCAACAGCCAAGACAATTTTACCTTCAGATCGTAACTTTGAAATTATAGTATTCCATAAAAAAGTTTTTCCAGTTCCTCCACTACCATAAATGAAAAATGATTTCTCGGTTTTCTTTTCGACGGCTTCAATCACTTCATCATATATATTTTTTTGACACGAATTTAATTTTGCAATGAGAACACAATGTTCTCTTTTGAGTTCTTCTTGATCGTAATCTAGCTCCTCTCTCAGTAATCTATTATTGAATTGTGTGAATTCATCTTTCTTTGGCATGGGCAATTGATGATTCTCCAATGAACTGGATGCCATGTTGAACAGTTTTTCAAGCTCATACAAAACTGCATTTTTCAATTCAATATCCGGTACATTCATATTAGGCATATTAAATTCCAACTAAACTTTGTATAAAAGATCATCTGACATACTTTTCCAATGCGAGTCCAACAAAGAACTTGCATTCGATACCTCACAAAAAAGAATGATGGTGACAAATAATTGTCTAATTTGTGACGCGGTCGCAGCAAACACAGCTTCAACTAATGCATCGTCCCATTCTTTATCATCATCCAACAAACCTAACACACGACATGCATCTCGAAAAGTAGAGAAAGTGATTCCATCAACTGTTCTAATTGACTCAAAATTGCAGCATCCCTTTTGAATATTCAACAACATACGTAAATAAAACAGTTCACCTGCATTTGGTGGGACATGTGCAATTCTGCCAATGACATCGTATTGTTTTCTTCGATACCAACACTTGGAATCACTGTCCCAGACAAATTTGACAGGAAATTCAGCATAAGTTAATTCTCGTGCTTCTTTATAGACAATGTTTGCATGAAACCAAGCAAGCAGCATAGTACGTTCTTTATCCGGATTTTCAACCACTTGATCAATACATTGACCTTCATAAAAAAATACATTTTGTTGGTCAGGTAGATGTATTTTCAAGTACTGCACTGCAGGATATCTAGAATGAATATAGAATTCAAACAATCGCCAAATTGATTCATGGGGTGTTAAATATCGACAGTTCAAATAATTATTGATTTCATCGTTGACATTGTCTCGCACCATGACTCGAGCTCTGTCTGGTCCTTTATTTATATATTTGAATAAATATTTTATTAACATAGATTGTGAGCATGATTCAACATTTATATGAGCATTATACCGAAGCAACAAAATAGAATTGTATGGAACAACAAAACTATTACCAATGTGAATACCGTTTTTGACTATAAACTTGGAATCATCATCTCGTCTTCTATAATGTGGGGATTTAATTGCATGAAATATAGTATCAGGAATATATAGCTTAGGAAACGATTTCGTACACTTACCATCTCTCATACACGGAGAATTTGAGTTAAATTGACCGCAAGGACCATGTACCATGAATTGACTAACTATTTCAAATAATCTTGGATGGAGAACTTTATCTGGCAATTCAGCAGAAATAATAGAATCTATGTCTCTAGAAGTATAACACTTGTGTCTTTTTTTAAGCCAAAAAAGTAAATGAGCATGAGGTAACCCACGTTTTTGAAATTCAATTGTACATACATATGCCTCAACAGCTCCAAAAGGTTCTCCAGACTTAATAAATTCAATCATGTCATTTACTTTAATTTTAAAAACCCGACAAACAATATCTGGTCTATCCTCAGTCTTATAGCCTGGTTTTTTTTCAAAATACCTAACAATCTCTGGCCATTTAACATTGCAAGTAAATGTTATAAACAAATCTGGATTGCCGTAAGTTCTACAGATGGCCATAGCGTCTTGATAATTATTTAACATGTCTCTAGGACTCCCAGTGTGAGTACCTGGAAGGAAAATTGTTTTGCCTACATAAGAACACTGCGTAACTCCGTTTGAGGCAAAATTAGATAAATTATTCCACTTTTCACATTTTAGTAACGGCTGATTATTCCTTATGTACTCTAAGCGATTCTCTTCAACAGTTGCATACGCATCTACTAAATATTGCTGAAATAATCTACCACCTTTTAACAGAGTCGATGAGTCAATCGATCTATCATGAATTTGATAACAAATATATTTGATCATTGTCAATTTTATTCTCTTTCTTTGTCGTTTTTTTCCTGTTATCTCTAGTAGCATATCAATCCGAAACCCATCTTCACCATACGGGAAAAGTAAAGGATATTGCAACGACATTAATTTTGGATGTATTCTAGAAATCCTCTTGAATTTATCCTCCATAGATCGAACAATGATATCTCTGTTAGGATTAAATTGTCCAACATCACCGACTATCAATCCAGCAATTTCATCAGATATTGGTAATTCATACTGTTTCCCATCCATCGGTTGACGATCAAGCAAAGTTAGATTTAAATTGGGCAATCCATCTCTTTCGTATTCATCTCTAACTGACCTAAACACTTTTGTCAAAACATTAATCTCATCAAGCATACAAATCAATTTTCCTACAATATTGGCATCAACTTTCCTATTCACATTATTCGGATCAATAGCTCTAACACGATTCATAATCTCATTTTTAGTGTCATAAACATACAATTGTGCATACATTGGAGATTTAGTCTCAGATGGTAGCACTGATCCCATCAAATGACAAATATGTCCACATATTTTAAATACATATGGACCAATTCCACTATTTATCTTGTGATCAACCTTTGCACCCATAGAGCTAAAAGCAAACATGGAATTGTAAACTCGAATATTTTCACGAAAAACTCTACTCTCAGGACCATTCATTGGATTCAACAATACTTCAAGAATTGATGGAATTGGATTACACGGCGGAAGTGTAACTCTACCTTCATGACAACACTTCGTGTAAACCAGTTGACCCCCAATCTTCTTCTTCAGGGACTCGTTTGCCTAAAACGAAGCGTCGCAATAATTGCAGACATGAGAGTCATCACCAGCATCCTCATACGTCACAATCAGATCTGCACAACACATGTACCAGATCAATAATCTCTAAATGCCAAATCAAATCAAGCAATTACAATGGTATCCAATGGTGATTCACCTTGGCGACTCATTTGGTACAATGCCTGACCATGAGAAGGAAATGCAACTTTGTCGCCTGCGAATAGAAATTTTGTAAAAAATCACCATGCCATACCAAATGTTAACAACAGAAATAGCAAAGCAACCACAAATACACATCAATAAGCCATTGTCATCCACACCAAAATGACAACAATGCATCAGAAATGTAATAAGAACAAACTTTCACCCAGAAATCATGATCCTAAAATTTGATAAATCATGTCACACAAATTCAAATAAAAAGCAGTATATCTCCAATAAACAGCAAATTTGTTTCACACATACATTGCCCCAGCACAGCACAAACGACTATCAACACAGAGAATGATCAAACATACAAATCTTAAGAAAAGCACCCAAACCCCACATGGATCATCTTGAATTTTCCTATCACGTTATCTCTAACACCACTGAAAAAGTTTGAGACATAGGCCAACTATTTATTGCAGGATATCAGTGGCACATTTGAATCACAAAAACATGAGCCTAAGCACCTAAGCCATATAACAACATATACAATCCAACACACAAAAATATATCCATCGAAGCAAAAACCTGAACTTTGATGTTGGATATCTAAATTACAGGAGAAGCAATGCGACAACTAATACCCAAAGCATTCATATGATCATTATCCACAGGGACATGATCCGGAACAGCAACAGAGCAATCTTTCTGTTGAACTTGCATTGCATCCAGAACAGTATGGGAAACACCTGTGGCCACATCCAGTGAATCCGGCAGGATATATTTCTCTCCACCATGGGGCGGCACCACTTGAAAATTTTGAGCATTTCCGTAAGGGCTGGATTTCATCGACGGATGCCGTATTGTCCCCAACTCTAGAAAACAAATTAACAGCCACAAAATTAAAACATGCAAAGATTTTTTACTGCACGCACACTCCAAACAATAGAGAAGACAAAAAAACAAAGAGCAACAGATGTATCGTGTCGACATGAAGCAGACAAAAAGAAACCACAACAAAAATTGCAACGAAACCACCATCCCAATACCAGAACAGACGCAAAAGACAAAGGAATAAATGAACCATGACCACACAATCAGAATCAAATCCAGAATCCACCAAACAGTTGATGACACAAAATTATTCACTCAAACACTCTAAATTTGAGCTCCCTCGATCAATTGCATAACCAAATGTTAAAATAAATTCCTGTGGAATGAGAAGCCCCCAACAAATCTTGCAAGCATAGCATTGTTATCACAGCGGCAGCAAACTCATTCAAGCAGTAACTGGCAAGAACAATCAAAGGTGTAGAGAACTAAACCACATCCAAAAACAAAAAACTAAATCAACACACACACACACACACACACACACACACACACACACACACACACACACACACACACACACACACACACACACACACACACACACACCAAAGACACCCAAACACAAACACAATAAAGTAAAAAGAGGAATGAGTTCCAATATACACTGAAAGGACAGCGGATCCCACGGGAATCATATAAATTTCTTCACAAAAAATTACAGATTTCCCGGCAAATCAGCTAGCCCTTGCGCGGGCACACACACGACTCAACCCTTTCACAACTGGGACTGAAAAGACATCGCTGTATTTAAAAAAAAAATACAGCGGCCCACCAATTTCCTGTGAATGAACAACAAAAAATCCAAAATAAACTGCTGATAAATTCTAAACACACTGTCACATCTTCAGAAATGGATGACATCAACATTAAACTACCACCACAAAAAAAGAACGAAAAACCAAACCAAGGTGTGTGTGTGTGTGTATAGATACATATGTATATACATACCAAAGACACTCAAACACAAATACAACAAAACAAAAAAAAAATTAATTAAATCTAGACACCCAGAAAGAATGAGTTCCAATACACACCAAAGGGACAACAGATGCCACGGGATTCACGTAAATTTCTTCACCCAAGATTACAGATCTTCTGTCAAATCAGCCCTTAAATGGGCACACACACGACTCAGTCCTCACATCATCGTGACTGCAAAGATATGGATGTATCAAAAAAACAATATTCAGTTGCCCACAAATTTTGTGTGAAGTAAGAACCAAAAACCAAAAACAAATTGTTAACAAATCTTAAAGAAACACCCAACTGTTCAGAAATGGACGATATGAAAACTGATGCACCATGACACAGAAACTGAACAGTAAACTGAACTATGAACACACTTTCACACCTTCAAAAATTGATCACATCAACATCAAACGACTGCCACTCAAAAAGAAGAACGAAGACCCAAACCAACATATATATATGTACATGCCAAAGACACTCAAACACAAACACAGTAAAGTAAAAACAAAAAAGTTCATTAAACCTACACACTGTCGAGCATCAGGTACTATAATACCTCCATTGCAAGAACCAGCTCCCACCGGACTTTCCTGATCAGGATGTGAGGATCTATAGCCACCAGGATTCCCAAAAAATTTAAATCTCTTCGATGATCGCAGACATGGCAGCATCCCTACAAAACTTATCAATCATCAGAAAAGAAAAGTAAAAAGAACAAAAAAATACATCCTCTTAACAATGATTGCCTATAACTATATCAAATTACATGTGGGAACACCAAGTATCACAATACCTCCATCGCACGAAGAGCTTTTCACTGGTCTTTCCTGATCAGAAGGACACAAAAAATAGTCATCAGAGTCACCTACAGATTTGCTCCCCTCCGATGAATTTTGATCTGCCAGTGTCCCTACAAAGGTCATCAACCATGAGAGACAGAATAAATAACCAAATGAAGTCAACGTACAGAAATGAAGGACACCACAGTCCGCCAAAAGTTAAGTATTTCCAAAACTTTTCTCCGAGCGAAGCAAAAGCTTTAGTTCATGTGAAGAAAAAGTATTGGAAACACAAAACTCAACTATGGATCATCAAAAGGTCTACCATGTAACTCATAAAATTTGCACAATTGAATTCTGTAGCGCACAAACTGAAACACAATAAGATAAGAAAATCAAATCAAACAGATTCACAAACAAAAAGAACAGAAGGTCCAGAATGGAAACATTGTTTGTTCTTACCTGAACAAACGACAACAGCTTGACCAACCAAAAGACCTGCAGCGTTCACATCGCAGCCTGAAGTGGATCCAGAAGACTCCACAAACCGAAGATAATTCCAAGGCCTTTGTGTCTCATGGCATGCCAAAGATTCCACACATGTCTCATCACAGAGATCGACTGCAGTTGTCTTCTCCACCATCATGCTCAGGTCCCTATCAAGGAAAATAAGCAAGAAACAGCAGCCAAGATACATGAACAATTTTGTACAAAAAAAGACCAACACTGTATAGTCAAACACATCCCAGCATCACAACGAACAAAAAAATTAACTGCCATGAACATAACCTGAAAAGATCAAAACAGCTCACACTCGAGGGCAGCCACAATGTTCAACTCTTGACAAATAAACCACAAAATCTGCGCAAAAGTTATGCAAAACTGATATGTAAATATTCTGACCGATCACACCAGACAAAACGCATTAAAGTAAAGCTTTGAGATATAAATTACAGAGAAAGGCAATAGAAACCCGAACACAAATTTACCCAGATCAGCTTTTATAAGTCAAAAGTGCACGCAGAACTGTAACAAAAAAAGATCAATCCCCTGATGATATACAGGAGCCAAATCCGATCACAAAGATAATCACCTGTGAGTACTCCTGCATGAGAAGGAAAAAAAAAGAACTCGGCTTATAAATCACATGACCATATAAAAAAGAAAAATGGAAGGATCACACATAAAAGAAAATAGCTGAAACTGAACTACATTTTCAGAGACACGACACCCCATTCCACGGCAAAAATAAGTCAATCAAAATCCTGATCAACAACTCAATCAGAGCCCAAAACAATTTTGAATGGCAAAAAATCCAACGCCAAGATTTGGAGACATGAGGACATCTAAAAAAAAAACTGGAAAACCAAACCAATCAAATTAAGCCCAGGAAAAGTGGAACACACACTGTGATGGGGACTTCTGATCCAACAGGAATCCAGACAATCGATCCTGTGGGAACCTAAAAATTCTAGTGGAAGCAGAAGCCCTCACCACACTCATGCATACATCACTCCATCATCATAGCAATAGCAAAATAGCTAAAACTGAACTACATTCTCAGAGACACGACAACCCATTCCACGGCAAAAATAAGTCTATCAAAACCCTGATCAACAACTCTATCAGAGCCCAAAACAATTTTGAACGGCAAAAAATCCAAGGCCAAGATTCAGAGATATGAGGCCATCCAAACCAAAAACTGGAAAACCAAACCAATTAAATTAAGCTCAGGAAAAGTGGAACACACACTGCGATGGGGACTTCTGATCCAACAGGAATCCAGACAATCCATCCTGTGGAAACCTGAAAATTCTTGTGGAATCAGAAGCCCCCACCACACTCACGCACACACCACTCTACCATCATAGCAATAGCAATCTAAATATGAAAATCACAAAAACTAAATCTCACATGCAAAACAAAATTCCAAGAGACCATGTTCCATCAAATTTTTTGTCCTGGAAAATAATTGAACGATACCAAAAGTTTCAGCAATCACAAAAGAACAATGAAGACTACAAACAATTTTGAATGGCAAAAAATCCAAGGCCAAGATTCAGAGATATGAGGCCATCCAAACCAAAAACTGAAAAACCAAACCAATTCAATTAAGCTCAGGAAAAGCGGAACACACGCTGCGATGAGGACTTCTGATCCAACAGGAATCCAGACAATCCATCCTGTGGAAACCTAAAAATTCTTGTGGAATCAGAAGCCCCCACCACACTCACGCACACACCACTCTATCATTATAGCAATAGCAATCTAAATATGAAAATCACAAAAACTAAAGCTCACATGCAAAACAAAATTCAAAGAGACCATGTTCCATCAAATTTTTTGTCCTGGAAAATAATTGAACGACACCAAAAGTTTCAGCAATCACAAAAGAACAATGAAGACTACAAACCTGCAACACACACTGCAAATGGTCGACTGCAATAATTAAGATGCCCAGGCTATCTGATTGCCTGTACAAAAGAATAAACAATGGTATCAGAGAATTGCAACTCGATCCTGGAGCCTAAACCTCAAAGCAAAACAAAAGAAAGAAGAAGAAAAGGAGAGCGAGAGAAAAAACGTAGAACAGAAGAATCAAAACTTGCAGCGAGATACACATTACAGTCAGATCCATCAAAAAGAAATCAACAGCATACAATAAATATCAACTTGTTTACATTTGGGAAAAATGGTGAGAGGGGAAGAAATAAAACCCACAAAAAACTACCTTCGAATCGGAAGCGTACGACCTTCAAATCAAGAGAGATGAGCGAGACAATACAGAATCAACCCAAGACAGATGACCGAGAGATGGATTGACTTGGCTGAGCGACTCCGAGAGAAAGACCATCGAGAAAGAGCGACAGAGAAGGAATGAGGAGAGAGCGAAGAGAGATGAGTGAGAGAGCAGAGCAATGAGGGGCTCCGAATGGCATAGGGTGGCTCGCACATGCGGCACGCGTGTAGGGCAGCACAAACAGCAGCTATGAACAGGAGCCCGCTTATGAACAGCAGACTCAGGTTTGTTAGATAGTAAATGTTTAAGGGTAACCAAGAGCATGTGCTATTATTTTGGGTTGAGGGGAAGGCGGGTCTCATAAGATGGGAGGCGACGCCATTACCGACTCTTAATCGAGTTTTGCGGAATGATGGGTGCTTTTGCCTTTATGTTAGTATGTGAGTGACTGACTATCTTTTGGGGTCTCTACATATCTATGCACCTCTTACGTTGCCTGGAGTATTTATTGAGATTTTTCTTCTTGTATGCGCTAGTGGTTTTTACTTTGTTTGGTGTTTGTTTTAGTGGGTTTACCTTGTTTTAGTGGTAGACGTATAGGTTTGGGCCTAAGGTATTTTGGGTTTACAGGCCCAAATGAAAGTAAGTCTACTAAACCACCCCCACACCAACCCCACCCCGCGCGCACACATTGTTTCCTAGTTTGACTAGGAGTTTAATTCTTTTAATGAGGACAACTTAGTAATCCTATCTATGCATGTCTCTCTTTGAATATCCTTTATGATTGTTTTGTTTATTTTCACATAATGTAATTGCTTGGTGAAGATGTGCTGAATGTAAAATCAATCCTCTAAGATAATGGGCATGTTTGGTATAACTTTTGAAAACACTTTCAAACATATAAAAGTACTTTTAGAAATTTTAGAGTGTTTGGTTATACATAAAAGTGCTTTGAGAAATTTTAGAGAATCACTTATAAGCCTTTAAAGAAGTTATATAAGAAGCACATAAGAGATGCTTTTCCTTGAAAGTACTTCCTCTTAAAAGTGCCAACGGTAAAAATTATTTTGAAAATCTATCCAAACATGCACATATGCACGAGCTGCAAATGTTTTTGATAAAGCACGCCCCCATGACACATTGGAATTGTGGAGGCCGCTAACAATCGTTGCGGCACCGATACAAGCACTTGCTTCAATTATGTCCTGCCCCAAACCTTACAACCGTTGAGAGTTATTGACATAATTGCAAACGATGGTTTAATCCAACATATCCAGTGTAACTCCGCCTTACTTAAATCTGGGTACTTTATCCAAACCAATATAATATCAGGTATGTTGTTCACATATCTATCAATATAGGTAAACACGAAAATAAATTTAAATCATACGTACGTCAATAATTATGTTTCATTTGTTAATCGCAAGTCAAATACAAATTTATAATCAAGTACATATAGATCAAACAAATATAAACTGATGTTCTTACATTGCACATACACTACCAACATTCCAACATAGTACATAAAAAGAAAATTGATGTTCATTATGATACTAATGAAAAGATAAAAACACAACCTTTCTAAATCATAACTTATTTTTCTCAAAGACATCACAAAATTACTTAAGTGTATCGTCGTGTAATATTGTTGAATATATTGTATATGAAAATTTTCTTGAAATTTTATATACATATCTAATAAAAAAAATTCGTCCCTCCGAAATTTTAGTACCTTAGGCGGCTGACTCTTTCACCTCACCTCAGGTACGGGCATTACCAATTAAAAGCGTCGTACAAAGATAAAGATTGAATATTTGAAACTTTTAAGTGTGCTTACCATGGTGTCGTCTCCCCCAAAGCTTGCTCTTCAAACATCTCGACTCATGAGTCAGTGTCCCGGGAATAGACAAGTGAGAGAAACTCGAACAGAGACTTGGGAGTAGTATGACGACATCGAAAATATTGAGAAATGGGTATGAACTGAAGGGTTTGATTCTCTCTGGGTGTGTTTGTCTTGTCAAGAGGGCACTATAAGGATAAATCACTTACCTCAACAAAAGAACTATTTCTGAATCCAAATATTTCTCGGGTCTTGTTTGAATTCTTACTTGGCAAAACTGAAAATCACGTATCTTAAGCTAAAAATTTAAATGATTGTTCTTCACCATGAGTCTGAGTTGTCTTCTTTGCAATAGTCGTTTTTGCCAATCTCATTTTTCTTGTTCAAGCTAATGTGTTGCGAGTTTGATTTTTCGGAATTCCTGACGATTACATCGTCGTGTATTCTCATGTGGCTTTTTAGCTTTTATTTGTCGGGAAATTCACTACCAAATTCTATAAGTAATTGAAACCCAATTCCTCTTCACCCTAATCATCAGTGTCAGTTCTGTATAATTAGAGACCTAGTGTGAAAATCAAAATGTGACCTAAAAAAGAAAAAGAAAAATGTGGCCCACCCTGATGGGATGGATTAAAATCAAACTTGGGTGGAGAGTAAGTTATTAAGAGACTAAACTAACTGAATTAAGTGTTCAACTAATTATATATATGATTTTTTTATAACACATTTCTTCTAATAACTAGTTTTCTTACCCGTGCGTTCGTCCGTGTTAAATAACCGTTTTAAACAATTAGTACATTTTCTTTTTCGATTTATGACAGTAGCCTTGTGTTTAGTTTTCTGGGTGGTTTTGTTTTTTTTCACCATATATGGGCATATTAGGAACTTTAAAATTTGGTGAAGCTGATGACACCAGCGCTTGGCTTTAGTAGAGATATGATTTTTTTTGTTTTCCTCTAAAAATATTTTTTTAGGCCTTAAAAATCGGAGGCCTAGTGCATCCGCGCGAGAGGGCTGCCCTTGCTAATCATCAACGGCCAGCCCAAATTCTATACAAAATAAGCTTAAAACTCTTTCTTGATAACAAATAACACTTGCATTACGAAGTTAAACATGTATACAATGATAAAGATCAAATCTTTAAGCTTCTGAGTGTTCTTAATTCTTACCATGGTCGCGTCCTTGCATATCAAACGTCTCGGCTCATGGTGGAGGGAGAAAGATTGATGAAATCGAAAAGACCTATGAAACGTGATACGGTTGGTGTGAACCTGGTTGGCCCTCAACTAGGTTTTTGTGTGCGAGTAAATGGGAGTACGTGCCAAACAGCAGGGGGAGAATTATTTTTGTGTTTGGTTCACGCTGAACCTGGTTGACATGAAAATCATCCTATGAAACGGGTATGAATCGATTCTCTCTGGGTGTGTTTCAGTGTTTGTTTTGTCAAGACTAACTTTTTGTGTATGGGTTTTAGTCGGGGGTTTTATATGACTAAAGTTTCAACTGGGTTAACCGTTGAATCTTAAGTCGTTAACCATTAATTAGTACACCGTATTTACATGAAATTGACTATTGGTGTATTTTTTGCCCGGTCTAATTTGGTTGATGGATAATAGTGCCTATCTAAGCTAAGAATGTTGGTCGTGTTTGAGGTATTTTATTTTTTATTGGCGAATGTTTGGGGTATTTTAATGAAAATCGATTTATTGTGTGCTGAAATTAAACCATTAAGTTAGTTGTATGGGGTTTAATAATATGACTAGAAATTGGCACACACCCCAGGTGCAGTGGCGTAGCTAGGAATTAAGACTAGTCTTGTCAAAATTGTAGTAATAAAAATTCATGAACGGACAAAATTATAGAGATGACGTAAAATTTTAAAGACTTTCGACCATTTTAGAAGATGAATTACTTAACTAACAAAATTATAAGAGTTCATTTCGACCAATTGTAAGAGTCCAACTTAAACGGGTGATAGGTATTAGATTTTCTCAAGATTAAGCCATATTTTTCATATTTTATGAACGAGAAAATAGCTAAAATGATCACTGAACTTTGTCACAATTAATAATTTGATCACTGAATTTTAGAAAATATCAAAAATATCACTGAACTTTAACTTTGTCTATTTTAAATATTATAATTTGTCAAATATTTTTTTCATATAGATTGGATTATGATGGAAAAACACATAGCATAAGTGGAAGAAATGTGAAGACCGATGAACAAGAACAAAAATTGACATCCGAACAAGCATAATGACCAAATTGATAGACAAAGTTATAGTTCAATGACCTTTTTAATATATTGTAAAGTTCAGTAATCAAATTCTCGATTGTGACAAAGTTTAGTGATTATTATGGCCGGCAATTTTCCCTTTAGAAATATCATAGAATTTTAGGGGTGTCAAATATTATATTAATATACATTTTATTCCAAAAATAGATTAAATTTCTTAACCAACCACTAAAATATTGGAAGTGAGCAGTGTCAAATGACACTGCTGATATATATGTGGCCACGCCATTACCAGGGTGTGTAGTAGTACAAACCACACAACAGTTTTTGTTTTCCTGATACTCTCCTTGCAATTTTTGTGTGTGTTTTTTACCTTTATCTCCTTGAATTATTATTTTTCTCTAGGTTAGACATACATGAGAGGAGGGCATTTTTTTGGGTTTTGGAATGTTTGACCATCTCAACTATCAAATGTCCATCTCTCTTAATATATAGAGATTTTTAAATAAAGTAACGTCTTGCTAAGGTTTCAACGCAACCACTTTTTTCAAGGTTTGTTCTTTGTTTGTGTTTAGTGGACGACCGCAACGATTCTATCTTCGGAGTCAAGCATCCAAATAGTGCCCTTGAGAAATGACCCTACTTCGCCCATCTCAACATATGTTTGGTTATGTTCAAAAATTGAAAGAGGTACGTCTCTTGAGTGCACTACAAGTCTCTTAAGCTCATCTAAGATATGCATATCCATCCATTTATCATACCAAAAACTAACCATGGAACCATCACCAATAAGCCAACGTGAATTTTGATGTATTAGAGGTAAAGAGAACTTCAACCCATGCCATATTGAAGAATTAAATCCCTCCACTTCATGTACCTAGAGATTAAGAATCTCTGCTGAAGGAAAAGACTCCATTGAGAGCTTGAAGAAAGAACCGTCCAACCAAAACGCAAAATAGCATAATAATTAAGGCTCTCAGGGTCACGAAGGCCGAGGTCTCCTTCAACTTTGGGAGTGCAGACTTGGCGCCAAGAAACTGTAATCAACTTTCGAACAGCCATATCTCTAGACCAACTAAAATTTCGAGCACAAGCTGCTAAGTTATTTAGAAGAGAAACAAGCCAGAGATAAATCGAGAAACTACAAAGAAACATGCTTTGAAAAACTGATTGAACAAGTTGCAAATGACCAGTTTAAACATCCTGATTATATATGTTTTTATGCTTCTAAACTATTCATTTTTAGTGATTTTCTACATCAGATTAGGTATGTAGCTAGCACTTTACCCAAATTGGAAGTAGGAAGTAGCCGCCTTGATTAGGGTGTTGTGTACTATATATATATATATATATATATATATAAAGTCCCTATTCAGAGCGGAGCTCCGCTTTAAAAAAATATAACGGAGTTTTGATTTTCAAGAGATTGATAATATTGCTCGACAATTGAAACCACTCATATGTATATGAGTGTGTGATGAGCCTTTGACGAGTGTTGTTGATGTGGAGAATGGTGTAGAAGAGCCTATGGAGTTAATTTGACAATAAAAAGAGCACCAAAAAAGCAAAGATAGAGAAGAGTAAGAAGAGTGGTGGCGAAGGTTGAGTTTGTTCATGGAGTTAATAATGGTCAAACAGAAGGATCTAGTGAAAATGACAATTCCGAAAGATGGGAGTCCACTTCTGATTCTATTGCAAAAAATGTAAATTCTAACGATATACACATGATCAAAAAGTGTGAAAAAACAAAGTCTTCAAGACAAAAAGTACACCATTGTTGCTGCTCTTTGGGCCAATTGGGGGAGTCTATTTTGTTTTGTGGGATTTTCCAGTTCAATTTTGTTTTGGCCCCTTTGCTTTTTTGTTTGAATTTTTTTTTTTACTTTTTTTACTTTGTCAAAAAGAGAAAGCTTATTGGCCCATGTAGAACTTTTTCCATAATAATTTTTTTTGGTTTCCAAATCAAATTCAAATTAAATAATTTTGTAGTAGTACCTTAAAAAAAGGAGAGCCCTGCTGTCCTAGGTTTTGCACTCTCGGAATCACGTCGACTACCTTATGAAGGTCCTGGCGTGGAACTGTTGAGGGGTCAGAAATGATCCTTCAGTTGAGGCCCTTACTTTGCTCATAAGGCAAAACAAGCATGGTTTGCTTGCATGGTACGTTTAGCTATTTGAATTGAGAAGCTGTTTTTAGTGACAATGGAGCGGGGGAAGTAGGCCAATCTGGGGGTTTGGCGATGTTTTGGAAGAATGATGTGCAAGTTGAGTTTATCACAAAGTCTAAGAATCATATCGATGTGGTTATTCAGCCAGATTTAGGGTTTGCTCGATGGCATCTTACTGATTTTTATGGTCACCCGACCACGTCAGAGAGGCATAGAACATGGGATCTCTTGAAGTCTTTGAGAAAGATCTCGTCTCTCCCTTGGGTAGTAATTGAAAATTTCAATGAAATTCTCCACAATGATGAAAAAGTGGGAGGAGAAGATCGTCTGGAGGGGCAAATGCAACTCTTCAGGAATTGTATGTCTTATGGAGAACTACACAAGGGTACATACGACTTGGGGTGGAGGAGGTATTCGCCACCGTCATGACAGAGTTGTTGCCACTCGGCCTTGGTTGGACCTTTTTCCTAGCAGTACAGTTACTCATCTCCCTCCAATTCATGGAGACCATATCCCAGTGCTACTAGGAGTTCATAGTGTGACTGTTGTGCGTCTCCCTAAACAACCTAGAAGATTCAAATTTGAGAGCTTCTGGGCCTTGCACGAACAGTGTGAAACTATCATTAAGCAGGGTTGGCGTCGTGATCATTTAGGGTTACCAATGTTTGAAGCCATGCAGCGTATCACCAATACAAGATTTGCTCTCAACAAATGGCAACGGTCGACCTTTAGTAAGCGAAACCGAGAGATTGAGAGCATCCAGGGTCACCTCAATGAGCTACTGATTCTCTCTTTTAGTGACACCACAAGGTAGGAATATAGCATTCTTACAGAGAAATTAGATGCTTTGCTAAGTGCCGAGAGAGAATATTGGAAGCAACGCTCAAAAATCACTTATTTGAAGGAGGGGGAAGGCAACACCAAATACTTTCAAAGGAAAGTGTCCAATAGGAGGTCCAAAAACTGGATTTCCTCCTTGATCGATGAAGCAGGTCAACGTCACTCCTCTCTGTAGGGTTTAGAGAAAGTAGTGATCGACTACTTTTCTTCCATGTTCTCTGCTAATGAGCCCCTTGATGCTTACATGATGTCTGTAGTCAATCTCATTACACCAAAGGTTACGGATTCAATGAATGCTAGCCTCAACAACCCCTACTCATCTATCAAAGTCAAAAAAGCTCTCTTTTAGATGTACCCTACCAAGGCACTTGGCCCGGATAGGATGCCTCCATTATTCTTTCAAAAGTATTAGGACACCATTGGCCCTGAAGTGAGTAAAGGAGTGATCAGTTTCTTAGAGACAGGTAGATTACTCAGAGAAGTTAATAACACACATGTATGTCTGATACCGAAGGGGCTGAACCAGGAAAAATGGCTGACCTGCATCCTATTGTCTTGTGCAATGTTCTATACAAGATTTGTTCCAAGGTACTTGTTAACAGATTGAAACCATTTCTTGATAAAATTATTTCTCCATTTCAAAGTGCCTTCATCTCAGGGCGACTTATATCTGATAATACCCTCGTGGTTAATGAGATTTCTCATTATTTACATAACTGTGCTTATCCTGTTGAGGAGGTTTTCTCTCTTAAGCTGGATATGAGTAAAGCTTACAATCGTATGGAATGGAATTTTCTTGAAGTTGTTTTGTCTCGGTTAGGTTTTGCTACCAATTGGATAACCATTGTTATGCAGTGTGTTATAACGGTACAGTACTCCTTCTTGGTTAATGGTTAAGTGAAAGGATATGTGGCTCCTACCTAGGGTATACGGCTGGGAGACTCGCTCTCACCGTTTCTCTTTCTTCTTGGTACCGAAGTTTTCACAGCTTTACTCGAATCCCGAGCTGTTCCAGGTACTCTTTCGGGTATTACCATTTATTCAGGTTCCCCTAATATTCATCATATGTTGTTTGCAGATGATAGCTTGTTATTTGAAAAAGCCTTGATTGAAGAAATAAATTAGATTTAGCAAGTCCTGGAAGAATATGAAGTGGCTTCGGGACAATGAGTCAACTTTGAGAAAAGTAGCATATGCTTTAGTAAGGGGGTGTCAGTTGAACTTAAGAATTCCCTTGCTGCGGTTCTGGGAGTGAAAGTCATTGAAAAGCATGAGAAGTATTTGGGATTACCTACTTATGTAGGACGTAAGAAGACAACTACTTTCGCTTTCATCGGAAAAAAATTAAGCAAGAAGCTGGAGGGTTGGCAAGACAAATTACTCAGCAGTGCGGGGAAGGATATTCTCATTCGTATGGTTGCTCAGTCTCTTCCCACTTACACTATGAGTTGATTTCTTTTGCCTTTAGATTTTTATGACTCGCTCCACCAGATGTGTACCAAGTTTTGGTGGGGAAGTACTGGTGAGAACAGAAAAATTCATTGGCTCTCATGGGATAAGTTGTGTCTCCCCAAGTCTTATGGAGGTATAGGTTTCTGTAACTTGCATGCTCATAATTTAGCTCTGCTTGCTAAACAGGGACGACACATTTTTCATAATCCGGATGCTCTTATCAGCAAGCTATACAAAGCGAAATACTTTCAACAGTCTTCCTTTTGGGAGGCGTTCCTATCCTACTCTCCTTCCCTCTGCTGGAGAAGTATTATCAGAGCCCCGACCTTTGCTGGAAAGAGGAGTTATTTGGCGTGTTGGTAACAGGATGAGCATTGATGCAAAATTAACGGCCTAGACACCTAGGGGTAGACCTATTTCGGCGTACCTCAACTCTGCTGATCAATTTGAAGGTGGCGGACCACTTTGTAACAATAGGTGTGTGGAATAAAAATCTTATTTCTTCATTGTTCAATGCTGATGAAGCTGCTGCAATTTTTGCAATACCTCTGAGTCTTAGGGACACACTAGACCGACTTGTCTGGTATTATAATGCTAAAGGAAGGTTCATTACGGTGTCGACGCATAAGTTAGCTTTGAGTTCCAACAACAGCTCAACGGTAGAAGCTTCCTCTTCCCAGGTAACTATGTCGGTGTGGGAAAGACTTTGGAAAACACCTATTCAGGCTAAGGTGAAGGTTGTTTGGAAAGCTTGCAAAGGAATTCTACCAACAAGACTAAATCTCATCAAAAAGTGAGTCCCGCTCTCTCCTATATGCTGCCTTTGTGACGGCCGCGAGGAATCCATTGAACATGTAAGTCGTGATTGTTCCTTTGTACGTGAAGTTATTCATATGTCACATGGGTTGACAAAATGTTTCCCTACTTCTATCACAAGTTCTTTTCGGCATTAGTTTGAAGATTGTATTGCAATCTTGTGCAAAGAGGATCTTGCATGGCTGTGTTTCTCCCTTTGGTCCATTTGGAATGAACAGAACCATCGCATATGGTCTCAAAATCTATGTCTGCAGCTAGTGTTTATTTTCAGGCCGAGGTAGCTTTTCAGCTATACCTCTCGGTTACAATAGTTTCACACTAAAAGCTGAAGGTTAGGCCTTCTGTTTGGGCATGTCCTCTAGCAGGTTGGGTTAAGTTGAACTGTGATGGAGCTTTTAGCTCCAATTTCTTCGAGGTGGCCTTGGGGTTATATGACGCAACTATACATGTACTGTATTGGGTGGTTCGTGTGAGATTACCACAGATGTCAATACTCCTCTTCTTATGAAGGCTTATGCACTACGTAAATCATGTGCCATTGCCGTAGAGCTTAGTTTATCTCCAGTCATCCTTGAGACAAACTGTTTACTCCTTCTTCAGCAGATACAAGCCAAAGAAGTGGATTCAGCTATCAGGTGCGTTATTGGGGATATTAGCTTTCTCCTAGATCAGATTTTTAGTGCTAGATTAGTTCATGTTGGTAGAAATGTTAACTAGCTCGCTCATAGCTTAGGACAAATTGCCTTACATGAGTCTCTAACGTTGGTATGGCAAGGAGTGATTCCAAACTATATTAGGGATCACATTACTCATCTTTGTAATTGATTAATCTTGCAATGATATCCTCCCTGGATTAAAAAAAAATTCAAATTAAATAAGATTTTTTTGCTAGTGACATATTTCTCAACTTCTAGTGAAAAGTGACCCTATATTTGAAATCTTGGATCGTTTCTTAATGTTCATATAGTTGTATATGTTTGTGGGGCACTATCAACAAATAAAGTCTATAATAAACAAATAGTTTAGGGCCAAAGGTATTATTTTGGGTTCACAGGCCCAAATGAAAGTGAAAGCCTACTAAACATTATTTCACAACTCAGAGCCAAAAGATTTCCCCCACACATATTCTATCCTAGTTGGACTAGGAGTTTAAAGAACAAAAACTTTCTTTGATTTCATTAGTATTTGACAAGGTTTGGCATGGGATTATAATAATAAAAAATTACATATAAGGTCGTTTAACCAAGGCACCATAGGCTACATTGCACCGTTCAATGGCAAACTTTGGAACAGTCTCCTTCAAATAGGATGTCTATAGTTTTGGGATGCTAGTGCTTGAAATTATTATAGCTAGGAAAGAAACTACTCAGATACCTAGCAACAATGGGGAGTATTTTCCTGCACTGATTTATAAGTTTCTAAGCCAAGGAGAAGAGTTGGATTTGGAGCTAGGTGACGATGGAGATGCTCAATTCGCTAAGATACTAGCAATTGTTGCACTTTGGTGCATCCAGTGGTACCCTGTGAATCACCCTTCTATGAAAGCAGTTGTTAGAATGCTAGAAGGAGACTCTGCAACATTGATCATGCCACCAAATCCATTTCCCTGCATAAGTAGGCAAACGAATCCATCAACAACATTGTAAACTTCATAACTATAGCCACAATAATGAGCCACTAAAATTGGTGTTCTAAATGTTTGTCAGTATATTTTGGTGACATAATTTTTAGAACTAGTCACTAGTCACTATGGCAAATAGGGCAATAAGCTATATCTAGTATATGAACTATTTCGTGATCCGTTGTGGTCAACTATCATTAAATTTGTCTCTAGATGATAAAAATAAACTGTATTTTAAGGTTTTAACTGATATGTTTTCATCAATCATTGAATTTAGATATAAAGATAAAATACAAGAACTGATCATGAATATTACGAACTACCAGAGCATTACTCAAAACCAAATGCATGCATAAAATTCATACTTTTGTCCAATGATCACCATTGAGTTTCGACGAAGTTCCTTATCAGAAACAACCATTCGTCTCATCGAAAATGTCTAAGTCAATCAGTGAGTTAGTGACAATGAAATGTAAGTGCATTATTACCAACAACTCTAGTCTCCAATAACTAAAGATCATGAAGATGATCTTTAGGAACGTACTTGACCCGTTCAACTTCCAAAGACAAGTCATAGATATAGAGAACAAGAAAGTTCAAATCAAAGAGTGATCGAGTAAAGGAAAAAGCTAGCTGAGAATTACCAGGAGTTGTATAGCTTCATAATAATGGAAGCTGAATGATGGCTTTGAACTCCGAGAATAAAACCCACATCGTAAGAAGTCGTAGATTGTCAAGTTGAACGGGTCAAGTACGTTCCTAAAGATCATCTTCATGATCTTTAGTTATTGGAGACTAGATCTAGTCTCCAATAACTAAAGATCATGAAGATGATCTTTAGGAACGTACTTGACCCGTTCAACTTCCAAAGACAAGTCATAGATATAGAGAACAAGAAAGTTCAAATCAAAGAGTGATTGAGTAAAGGAAAAAGCTAGCTGAGAATTACCAGGAGTTGTATAGCTTCATAATAATGGAAGCTGAATGATGGCTTTGAACTCCGAGAATAAAACCCACATCGTAAGAAGTCGTAGATTGTCAAGTTGAGATCATTCTTCCATGAATCCACGATGATATGGTTTAGGGATATGAAAAATTTGAGACTAATCAGCAGTGTGATCACTCAGAACAAGAAATGAACTATCAAATGGGTCAGGTTGGACTGGCCAAGAGAATGTAGAATTGGGCCTGGACTGAATGTGGGGCTATAAGTGTTTGCTTCTATAGACAAGTTTGATGGCCAGGTTGTGTATACATTAACACTTCAAAAAATACAATTCTTTTAACAGTTAACAATGAGGTTCACTACATAGCATAGATCGAGTGTAGTGACAATGAAGCATTTTCTCTCTATCTCTAACCCTACCCGAACCACAGTAGTGGCGGCCCTTGTTTGGCTTGGTTGCACGCACCATGCGGCGCTTGGGTCTCTAGACGTTGTCTCTAGGACGTCCTTGTTTGATGTTGTTATCCAGTCGTCGTCTAAACGATTTTTTGGTTGGCAGCCCCTTTGTTTTCCAGTGTGTTTCAGAGATGCCGATCTGATTCTGAAGCAGGAATCAAAGGTGGTGATGAAGGTAAAAAAGAGGCGGTGGCTTCGGGATACGCGCGCCGATTGCTGTCGTCGGGTGGTGGGATGTACGCTTCAATTTGGAGGCACAAGATCTTTGCGCTTCAAGAGTTGGCGGTGACATCAACATGGGTGTGGATCATGGCGAGGTTGACGTTAGGCCGTTGGCGGTGCTCTGTTTTGCTTCTCGCGGCTGGGGATCACTTGCTTCAATTTGGGTTGGGTCCAAGGTTGGGCCAAGAGCAATTTGGGACCCAATCAGATCTCCTGCATTTTGGGTCGTTGGGTCTAAGCTTGGGCCTGGTGAGAGTTGGGACACTGGTGGGTTGTTCTATAGACCTATTACAGGAGGTGTTGACTTGTAAATTGTGGTAGTTTTAATGCTTGTAGTTTACTTGCGTCTCATGGGGATTGTGAGATTCATTAAGATTGACATGTCTACCACAATTGCGTGCTTAGGGGCATTGTTATCTCTACTTAACAATGATTCTCATGATCTTGATGCGATGCATATAAACTTACATTTGTCGAGTTTTATGAATTTAAAGCGTAGTGCTAGCAATTGTACTACTGTACCACATAACTTTGTTTATGGCCGTGTCATTCTTCATGAATAATTCACCTCTACTCCAGAGTCTGTTCTGGATGCCACAAATTACGACTGTAGTCGTTTCAGTTAATAAAACTACATTCCAGCCTCTCAGAAGGTCATTTTCCTCAACAACAAAAAAATTAACACTTCAAGAAGAGGAGAAATCCTGTCCTATTTCAAGCTTAAATATGAGTCAGAGTCAAACTTACAATTTAAAATATTAGATTTACAGTCTCTAAAATGTCATAGATCACTGGCTTATTGGATTGATTATACACTTAAACACAGATTCTGTTTCAAATGTATCAAAAATATAGTAATAGTCTTCAATATTGTATTGCAATTTTGCAAAGGGAACGTGAGATGTACGTACAATATATGTCATGCATCTCTTGGAAGTTCATAATTTTTTTGTACAAAACTTCAGTAATAGTCTTCAATAATGGTTTCCCTACCTACCAGTAATGCACCGATACATGAAGTAGATTAATTTTAAATTGGTCTGAATTCATATTAAATGATAAATCTTCCTATTATTCCAAATTCATCGATGAAAATCATCCTAATGCAACAAGATAACGACTGATAACTCACCTTTGTAAAACAGACCTAGTTAAGCAGTTCATACTTGAAATTTAAGGTCAATTTTTTAATTTATGAGTTTGAATAGCAATCCATGGAGTCATACTGCGGAGAAGGATAAACAATGGTTTGAGTTGAGTTTGGAGGAGGCGTTTTATCTATGTCATGCTCTGTGGCAATGATACGTTGAAGATCAATGTCCGACGAGCGATGATGAGCTATGGCAATGCATGCATGAAGTTGATCGAGAAGCTAGCGCGTTGTTCCCCTACTTTTACAAGGCTTTCTGTATGATTCTGTCAAGTTTTTCTGTTTAGCTAGAATGAACTATACTCGAATCAAAAGATTTTGAAGGACAGATTGTGAGGGTGCTGAGACTGCTCTACATATCTTTCGGGACTGCCTTCCGCTGTGCAGTCTGTGATTGGATCACTGGATTACAAGCGTTTACTTGTCTGGAGTGGTTAGAGGAATGTGACTGAATATTGTCAGGAGAAGACATGGCACGGCTAAGTAGTCTTTCTATGGTTCATCTGGAAGGGCAGGAATGATGCCCATTGGAATTAGAAGACTTTTGATGGACATACTGTGAGGGTGCTGGCAGGAGTCTGGCAGGATCACTTTGTGACCGTGAATAGGACCCCGGAGCGCCATGCACGGGTCCTACAAAACTGGAGTAGGCCACCTTTGGGTTAGTATTGTATGTGCATGGATGGTGCTATTGATGCTACCCGTTACATGGGCGGTATTTGTATAGTTGTTTGAGACTGGACGAGGCTATTTATACTTGGTTGGGCTGGCCGAGTGGATGATGTTTATTCTCCCTTGACTGTGGAGTTAGCAGTAGCTGGGGAGGTTATGCGGGTTGCTATGGAGAGAGGTTATCACCTTGTTCGCCTCGGCTCTGATTCACTACAGGTTGTGCAAAGTGTTTTCGATCCTGACAACACATAGAGTAGGGTCCGAGACCTTTGCCAGGATCTTGTAGATAGTCTTAGATAGTTGTCAAATCCTAGGTTTGTCCATTTAGGGAGGGAGGCTAATGGCGTATCTCATAGACTTGCTAGGTGGGCGTTGCGTAATGCAGATGTTCCTAGAGCCTTTATTCAAGCGTCATCCTTCTTACAGGAGCGCTTAATCCAAGATTATACTGTCTAAATTTTATCAATATATTTTATCATTTTACAAAAAAAACAAAAATTTGGAGCTGAACTTTAGTAGTATAATTCCTTATTAAATACAGTTGTTTCTTTCATAAAAAAAAATTAAAGACAAAATTAGACTTTCTTAAATATGATTTGACATAAAATGATGACGTGGATTGCTACATAAGAGATTGAGGACGTCTCCACATTTACTTTTACGGTTTAGGGTTTGTGAATATAGAAGCCTGACGTGTCTAAAGTTAGCAGAGTTGGAAGCAAGTGATTGGAGTAGAGTAGAGTTGAGAGAGAGAGAAGACATATCAATCAAAGAAGAAAGACGTGCGTTGCAGACCTTGATCAGGAGGAAAGCAGTGCAATACAGAGAGACCTCGCTTTTCAAAGCATGCAAGAACCTTCTTTCACAACTACCGCCACCGCCACCGCCGCTCAAACCACAAACCTCATCATCATCATGCAAGAACAACAACAACCTTCTTTCACCATCAGGAATAGGATTAAAGGGAGATGAAGCTGGAATTAATTAAGAGGTATGAAAATCCCTGCCTTGATCTGTATTTTAACGGGGTACAAGAAAGCTCATCTAAATCTACTCCTGCCGCCTTCCTGGTCCCACAATCCCCTCACCACTCTCAAGAGTCAACATCATCCGTACTTACGATGTTGATTATTATTACAAGGAGAACATGTACGATAAACCGGTGTACTGGCTCCACCACAACCGCCCCAAAACCCTAGCTTTCAACCTTCCTTACCTAGTTGCTTATAAAACCAACCATTACTATACTTTTATCAACATTCTCTTCAGAGTTCTGGACTTGGAGGAAGAACGGCATACTCTCTACCCTCCTTTTAAGGATCATGTGATAGACCACTTCCGGACAGCAATACAAGCCGAACCGGATTTTCGATTCTTGCACAACCGAGTTTCGGATTTTTTCGCGCAGGGTTTGAAATTTGATATCCAAAACTTGAAGAAGAACCTCCACAGTGATGATGATGCAGCAAATTGCAACGACGTACCTCTTCTCATGGAAAGCGTTGTGAAAAGACTCTTCCCCGGTAGTGATAGTAGTGCTAGTGTTGAGGAGCAGCTGAGGAAGGAGGTATTAGAGCCATTAAACGAAGTGCTGGGTAGTAGGGATGATCTTATGATGACATGACAGATGAGCCCTACTTTCTGTGGAAGAAATATTTGAAGGAGGTGAAGGAATCCAACAAGATGGTTCTGCTTCCAAATCAGATTATGTTATTCGTGGATCATGGAGATTTGAGGCAGGGGGTCGAGCTTCAATGGAAGAGAATGGTCGAGGACTTGAAGAAGAAGAAGAGGGAAAAATTGAGCCGTAGCTTGGTTGTGATTCATCCCAATAAATATATCACTAGCCACAGCAGATACCAGGCAGTGGCCATGTCTTTGACAATTCTCATGTCTGAACTGAGTGTAGATGGAGGAAGCATGGAAAGGAAAGTTTATCCCTTTGATACCGAAGCCTCGGCTGGTTTCGATTCAAGGAGATGTAGATCAAGTCAAAGTGTCAATTCCTTAGAGACACAGACGAATTCGAAGATGAGTGTACGGATTTTAAAAGTGTGTTTGATTTGATTCTTCAAGAGGCAGTGGATAAGAGTTTGAAGCCAGATCAGATGATCAAGAGGCTTTATGTTCTCACTCTCGAAACTCACAAAGACTTTACTTCGATTTCAAGAGGAGATTGGCATGCACAAGACTTAGGAAATGAAGAGCAAGTATAAGGAGCATGGCTATGATATCCCTCATATTGTGTTTTGGAGAATTGGTCATCATTTGGAGCATGTGCAGCATGATGAACGAGGGATCGTCACAATGAGCGGCTCAAAATGTGTTGAAATGATGGTGCCAATTTCGTTAACATGTTCTAATGATGGCGAAATGAGCCCCCAACATATCATGGAAGCCAATCTCGCCCAACAAGACTATGACCAGAGTCTTTTGCCTGTTCTGGATTGACTTGACTCGACTAGTGATTTTGTTGCTGATGATAAAAATAAGACTTGGTTGAAATTAATTAGGTGTTTATTAGACATGGTTGAGTACGTTCTGATTTGTATTTTTTAAGACCATTTTGTTCATGATTATTATTCTTAGTAGTGTTTTCAAATAACTCGATCATGCTACATATGGTTTAATTGTTTGTTTATATATGTTGGGTTAATTTGCCGATTAAATTGTTCTTATCTACTAATTAACTGGGTTTTAGGTTTTCATCCAATCCCCCCAGAAACAGGAGAAAACAGCCAGGTCTATTTCCCTGAACTGATATATAAGTGTCCAGTTCAAGGAGAAAAGCTTGACTTGGAGCTAATTAAACAATGAAGAAGATGCACACATTGCTAACAAACTAGCATTGTTGCACTTTGGTGTACACAATGGTACCCCATGAACCACCCTTCCATGAAAGGCGCCATCAGAATGCTAGAAGTATCATCCCAAAGCTTAGTCATGCCGCCAAATCCTTTCGCTTCCACTAATCGCACAGAAGTGACAGAACCAACAACAACACTTGCAACTTAATCCTTCCCCAAACTATATATAGAATAATTGATCTCAGTAACTTTCTTCTACATATCCGTAACAATAATTTGTACACTATTTTCTTCCTTATGTTTTTGGATCAGAGTTTTAATATGGTTATAAATATGCAGAATAAGAATTCACTGAAACCATCTGAGGTTGTTTCAATTAGTTTATGGAATTGGCAAACTAGGATGCCTAGCAAAACTGGGTAAGCAATCAAATCATAAAGAACCAAACTTTAAGACTTGGAATGAGGCAAAGTTTGAAACTTTACCCAATCAAACTTGAAATCTTATTGACATGAAGTGAGAGACTGAAATGTTTATGCTATAGATCAAAGCATATACTTAATATTTGGAGCTGAGAAACTGGAACATACCGGAATTTGGAATTGGCGAGAAGCTAGGTGGTGTCTCTAGAGCTTCATCTCTGTTAAAGTGAAGACCTTGTCAGTCTGAGTCTCTGAGGTTTTGAGATGAAATGCGTACTGTTGAGTAATGATCAACTTACTTGAGCAAAAAATTATGGGCCTAATATTGTTTTAGAACTTTCATATGGGAAAAAAGTCATCTTTATTCTGTTTCTTGACTTTGTTTTTGGAGTGAACTTTTTATGTATCAATGTTCTTTAGAAATGTTCATAATGCAGACTCTCCAATTTGTATGGTGACTTATACCAAAGTGCTATTCATAAAGGAGCATGAACATCATCATGAGAAGAGCTATCAAGAACATTAGACAACGCCACAGTTGAATAGATTGATCAACTTATTTGGTTTGGAATTTGGCAATGAAACTTTGTACTATACTGAATATATTGCTCATCAGAGCTTAGTTATATGCATCACCGAACTTCAAAATGATATGAAATCTTTAATACAAAATGAAGAGAAAGGTCTTTAATACAATATGAAGTTCATCACTTCCATGAATTTTGAATTATAATGAAATTTAAGAAGAGGCATAGAAGAATAAGAATGCTTGTAAACTTGACGTTTGCGGAATCAAAAGATGAATTTTTTCAAAATTGAGTTTTTCGTAAAAATTATACTGTATGTATAATTCATAATTTTGTGAAAACCAAATGTTCTGATACCATTTGTAATACTACATGATGAGGTTCCGTAATCATCATATATAACACATAAGGATCTATTCACAAGATTACATGATCATACATTTACAAGAACTCAAACTGTAATCATACAAACATACTTTCTTAGTTCGTCTAGGAAAACTACCTTGCTCAGATGCATATCCACCAGCAGCAACAACAACCTTCTTCAACACCATCTTGATGATCTCACAGTAACAAGTCTTTCACGTTCTAATATCTAAGCACAAAATGGGACTGATTCTCTCTACGCAACGATATTAGATGCAGAGACTTATGCCTCTTATATATAATGATCTGTAACCCCCCCATAAGAGAGTCACAAACCAATTCAATATTAACAACTTAAGAGGCTTGATCTTATCACAATATATCCTAATGTTAATCAAGTTCTTTAACTAATGAACCTTTCTCATAATCCAGTGATATACAACTTGGATAATGTACAGAAGTAGAGTCCCATTCTTTTCCTTCTGCTGATAACTAAAGCTTCAATAGTTCATGTGATATCCAATACTTAAGCAGATGCCATTGTGTCCAAATACAGTCTTACAATCTCCCACTTGGACCAATGTAATCTGCAGAAGATATCATGAACATATCACTGCATTAATCAGTAACTTAAGTGTGCACTTGAAGTAAAGAAAACTCTAAGTTCATACAGCTTGGTCAATGTACAACTTCTAATGCAAAACTAGAATCATATATGGTCTATATAGCCAAAATGAATACTGATCAGATACACCAGCTACTGTCATTACATAAGCTCAAAAGTGATAATGTGAGCAATTTTGACAAGTATATCCACCTGTGGTGTCAAAATTCACAGTCCTACTTAATGATCCTGATAAAATCAAGATCCTGCAATAGCAATCATCATGACTGAAATATAGTGATAATATGCTAATTTAGATTTTATTATGTCATATATATAACCATCTGATTCAATAATTAACACACATAAACATCAAGAACAGTATTTAAACGAATGACTTGTAATTGAAATGCCTCGAGCTTTATTGATCATACTGAAATAAAAATTACAAGTAGTTCTTAAAAATAAATTTACATCTGAAAAAACTATCTAACACATAACCTTAGAACTAAAAACACTGTAACCTGTTTACCAACTCCCACTGAACTCAAGCATGTAAGTCTGAAAGATTTCCCATTCTTTCCACATATTTTTGAAAACTTGATATTGGTAAAGCTTTGGTGAATGGATCAACTAGCTGTGAATTTGTATCCAAGGTTCTAAAAGGCGCTATGCGGAATTAGGCGATGGAGCTACTGCCTAGCGCCTAGGCGTTTAGGCGGAGTTTAATCGGTAATTAAGCGATAATTAGGCGGATCATTTTTTATATATATTTAATTAATTATATATTTATATGGTATATTGTAATTTGAAACATAAAGTAAAAATTATAAAAAAAATATCATAAAAATTCTAAACTAAATTTATAAAGAAATCCAATTAACCATCCATCTCAATTTTTTGAAATAGATGTGCCTAAACAAGAATCCAAAAAATATGAAATTATCTATTTCAAAGCTGATAATTCACAAATCACAGTATATTATGAGTTTATGACAATGAAGCTTACATTATAAACTTGCAACCATGGAAACCATTCAAACATAAAGCTTCACGGAATCAACCATGACTTTCACAGAATCAAGTTTTGTTTGTGTGATGGCCATAGACACTATGCTCCTGCCCACATTTAACCATATCAAATTATCAACATATAACAAACAAGGATGACGGAGGTGGATGACAAGTGGCGGCGACAACGGTGATCGGCGAGCGGCGTCCAAGTCGCGGCGTTTGCAGAGGGAGAGAGACGACGTTTCACGAAAGAAATTAAATTGGATTTTCTATCTAGAATTCATTCATTTGCGTTGTACCTCTTAATTTAAAAACAAAAAAAACCCGCCTAGGCGGCGCTTTTCTGCCGATTAGTCGTTAGTCACCCGCCTAATTGCCGATTAGTCCGTTCCCGCCTAACTACCCCGCCTAGGACCAAAATTAGGCCATAAGTTGGTTTTTTCTTATTAGTCGGTGCCTAGGCGGCCTAGGAGGCCTTTTTTTAGAACAGTGTTTGTATCTATGTCTAATACTTCAATTTCATCATGTTTAACTCTTTGCCTCACACTATAGTATTTCAGATAAGTATGTTTTGATTTATTATACCTTTTACTATTTTTGCTAAAGAAAACTGCAGCCTTATTATCACAACAGATTTTTACTGCATCTGCAACTACATGGCTTAGAACTTCAGTGTAAATCAAAAAGGTTTTGATCCACAGACCCTCACAAACACCTTCATATACAACTATAAATTTTGCTTGCATTGTAGATGTAGAAATGATGTACTGCTTTGTGATTTTCCAAGCCACAACCCATCCTGCAAGCATGAATATATGCCTGATGTTCATTTTTTAGAGTTTGGGTAATTTTCTGCAAAATCTGAATCAATATAGCCTATTAAATCTAACTTCTTTTCCCTTACGTAAACTAACATGTGAGACTTAGTTTTCTGTAAATATATGAGAATCTTTTTACCTGCAATCCAATGTTCTTAAGAGGTGCAGATTGAAACCTAGACAAAATTCCTATAGAAAATGCTAAGTCAGGTCTTGTGCAAACATGTGTATGAGGCTTCCTATAAGTCTTGCATAAGGTTTGATTTCCATAGGAGTCATCTTCCCCCTTTTCTTAGAAATTTTGAACAGTGTATCACCTTTAGACATGGGAGCTTCACTTGTTGAACAAGTTTCCATACCAAATCTCTTTAACACTTTCTGAATATAGCTGTGTTGAGATAAGCTTAATAACCGCAGTTTCTTGTACCTCTTAATTTCAATTCCTAAAACAAATGAGGCTTTTCCTAAATCCTTCATGTCAAAATTATTTGACAGAAAAGCTTTTGTTTCCTTAAGCAACTTAACACTGCTGCTAGCTAAAAGGATATCACCAACATATAAGATTAAAAAAATAAAACCAATTTCGTCGGACTTAATGTAAACACATTTATCAACTATGTTCTCAGTAAAGCCAAAAGAAGATATCACTGTATGAATTTTTTTGTACCATTGTCTTGAGGCCTGTTTCAAACCATAAATCAATTTTTTCAGTTTACAGACATGATTTTCTTTCCCTAATTTTTCAAAACCTTCAAGTTGTTTCATATAAATTACTTCATCCAATTATCCATTTAATATTGTAGTTTTTACATCCATCTGATGTAGTTCCATGTCATAATGAGCTACAATAGCCATTGTGATTCTGAATGAATCCTTAGTGGATACTGGAGAAAAAGTTTTATTATAATCTATGCCTTCCATTTGTGTGAATCCTTTGGCTACTAATCTTGCCTTATGCATCTCAATATTTTCCTCAACATCTCTTTTTGTTTTAAAAACCCATTTACAACCAATGGCTTTATGGTTTTTGTCTGGTTTTACTAGTTCCCATACTTTATTTTTAAACATAGATTCTAGTTCTTCTTCCATAGCTTCCTGCCACTTGCTGAATTCACTACTAATTTGAGTTTGTTTGAAGCTCAAGGGATCATTGTCTTCTGCAAGTGCATCAAGTTCTTGCAGGTAGATATAGTAATCACTATCCTCTCCAAAAACTGGTTCCTAGGCCTAGTGGACCTTCTGATCTGAGGTTCATCTGCATTATGATTTTCTATGTGCTTAGGATTTTCTAAATTTTCAAGGTTTTCTAAATGTTCATTGTTTTCCAAATTTTCAGCTGCATTAACCTCCTGTGGCACAGGAACTATAGGCACTGTAGTGTGATGATTGACATTTTCATTTGATATGTCTGTGTTTAAAGGAAAAATTCGTACCAAATCCTCATTGTCTGCAATTTCCATCAATTCTGAGGATAAATCCTCAAACGTGCCATTGCAATTTTCTTCATCCAAAATTTTTGCTTGATTAGTTTCCATAGTTTTGGTTGGACCATGAGGTGTATAGAATTTAAATCCTTTAGATTTTTCACAGTAACCTATGAAATAACAGCTAATTGTCTTAGATTTTAATTTGTTCTGGTTTAAGAAGTTTGGAATTTTTGCTTCAGTTTTACATCCCCAAACATGGCAGTGATGTAGACTAGGTTGCCTACCACACCATAACTCAAATGGTGTCTTTTCTACATCCTTTGAGTGTGATCTATTGCAAATGAAATTTGTAGTCTTAAGGGCCCCACCCCACAAATAGATAAGCAAACTTGAAGTACACATCATGGATCTAACCATTCTCATCAATGTCCTATTCTTTCTTTCTGCTACACCATTCTGAGATGAGTTATATGTGGAAGTATATTGTGCCTTAATGTCATGTTCTTGTAGAAACATTGCAAATAGTCCCTTTTGCTAGCCTGCTACAGTATGTCTCCAATAGAACTCACATCCTTTATCTGATTTTATTGTTTTTATTTTATTCTCAAGTTGTAGCTCTACTTTAGTTTTGTAAATTTTAAAAGCTCCAGTGCTTGAGATTTTTCTGAAAGTAAGTAGATATAACAGTATCTAGAATAGTCATCTATGAATGTGATGTAATAAAAATTCACACATAACATTTTATGTCTAAAGGGTCCACATATATCTGTATGAATGAGCTCCAAGAGTTTTTGACTTCTTAAAGCTATAGTTTTTCTGGTGCTTGTCAATTTTTCCTTGAAACATTCAATGCAGTCAGTCAAATCATCATAACCTAAAGCAGGTAAAATTTTCTTTTTCCTCAAGTGTTTTCAATCTTTCTTTGGATATATGGCCTAACCTTCTATGCCAAAGGTTTGCAGACTTGTTAAAGTTGTTATTGATTAATGATCTTTTAACACCTACTGTATTGTTATTAGTTGAAGCTCCTGTGTCATTTTCAATCATAAATATCTCACTCTTAGCTGCATTGCAATTTAAACGAAGATAATTATTTAAAAAAGAACTACAACTAAGATAAACAGAATGTTGAAACAATTGAATTCAATAAAAATCAATAATGAGTTTGCAGCCAGTACCAACCAAAAGCCCTACTGAAATCAAATTCCTTTTAAGGGAACAAATATAAAAAACATTGTCTAGAAAAAGAAATTTTCCTAAACCTAAATCAATCTTCAAAGTTCCTATAGCCTTTACTGCTACTCTTTGACCGTTTCCCACACAAACATTTTGCTCATCACTCCTTGGTGCTCTTTTCTTTGTTATACCCTACAAAGAAGTGGTAATATGTATAGGTGAGCCTGAATCTAACCAGTAAGTGTGTGAACTAACAGTAACAAAATTAACTTCCAAGGAAAAAATTGAATTTTAAAAAGACTTACCCTTCTTAATCATCCAGGCCTTAAAACCATTGCAGTCCTTTTTCCTGTGTCCAATCTTTTTACAGAAAAAACACATGAACTTGAATGGTTTATCAACTTTTGGTTATGCAGATTTTCCAAATGCCTTAAAATTGGTTGTCTTTTTAGCTGAATTCTTATTTTTCTTCTTCCATTTGGATTTTTCCACCAGATTGATTGCTATAGTTGGTGCATACTCCTTCTTAATGTTGTTCTCTTCATCAACAAAGACTAATATGAGTTTGTTTAGGTCCCATTTTTCCTTAGAAGCATTGTAGGTGGTTCTAAGATGGCTAAAGCTTGTAGGAAGTGAATCTAGGGCAATATGAACTACCTGAGCATCAGTAACCCCCATATGCAGGTCCCTAAGCTTAACATTAATATCAATAAGCTCTAGGATATGCTCTCTCACATTCTCAGTTCCCTTACGCTTTAGTGAATTGAACTTTTTGGAGAGCCTAACACCTTCGGCTTTCTTACTGGCTACAAATTTCTCAGCTATGGCTTCTAAGTAGTCTATGACATCTGCAGGCTCTTCAATGGATCCCTTTATCACCTCAAACATGGTGTTTCTAAGGACATTCTTTGTCATCCTATTGGTTCTAATCCACTCCCTAAAATGTCACTTATCTTCCTCAAAAGTTTCATCAGTTGGATAGTCTAGTTTGTCCTCTAAAAGGCAGTAGTCCAAGTTTTGGTGCATGGATAGGTAGAAATCTACTTGGTTTCTCCACTTCCTATAGTTGTTCCCATTCAGCAATTCAACCTGTCATAGCGTAGCAATCTCGACATCTTGTCACAGAAAATAAAGCATGTGTAAGAATTTTTCCTATGTGTTAAGCACTGCAAAATTGAATTTTCAAAACAGAAGCTATCATACATATCAGTTATCAAAACAACTTAGATATGCATTCAAATATATATATAGACATACTGAAGCATCCCCTTTCACTTAATTGATATAAGTTAATACCTTTGTGGCATAAAAACTCATATCCTACAATCTCAATTAGTATACTGTATATAACAAGAACTAAACATTTTGTGAAACTTCAAGAGTCTTTGGACAAAATTAGTTTCAAAAAATCTTAACAAGCTCCTGCATAAACCTATACTACTGTATATATAACAAAAGATCACTCAAGCACTTCTTTGGAAGATAACATGAATAATACTTTGAAAAAAATGCACAAGTTGTGTTATTGACAGATTTTAATCTGGATGTATGAAGAGTTAAGTTTGTTTTGTGCAAAAATTAACAAATGGTCCATCATAAAACAAAACACATATAAGTGAGTCCCAAAATTGATTTTTAGGCTTACTGTATCACCAATATTTCTATATCATGGATTTGTTGATTTATCTGTAGTGGGAGACTTAATATGCATCAATCAGTTCATGATTTTTATCAGAAGCAAATATACATATTTAGAAGCTTGAAATTTTTTCGTAGAAAACTTTCCTTTGTCTCTGCTACATACAAAAGGAAAATAAAAACACAACATGTATTGAGCCATAGTTTTTCACTTGATAAACCAATTTTTCTTAAGTAGGGGCTTGAATCCCTTATTCTGAGAATTAGACCTCAGTACTGTAATTAAATGGTTCTGTGAAAAAGAAACTCAATATTTACTTAAGCATGCTTGTAAACTTGATGTTTGTGGAATCAAAAGATGATTTTTTTTCAAAACTGAGTTTTTCGTAAAAAATGTACTGTATGTATAATTCATGATTTTGTGAAAACCAAATGCTCTAATACCATTTGTAATACTACATGATGAGGTTCTGTAATCATCAATCATAACACATAAGGATCTATTCACAATATTACATGATCATACGTTTACAAGAACTCAAACTGTAATCATACAAACAGACTTTCCTAGTTCGTCTAGGAAAACTACCTTGCTCAGATGCATATCTACCAGTAGCAACAACAACCTTCTTTGACATCATCTTGATGATCTCACGCAACAACCCTTCCACGTTTTAATATCTAAGCACAGAATGAGACTGATTCTCTCTAAGCAACGTTATTAGATGCAGAGACTTATGCCTCCTATATATACTGATCTGTAACCCTCCCCATAAGAGAGTCACAAACCAATTCAATGTTACAACTTAAGTGGCTTGATTTTATCACAATATATCCTAATGTTAATCAGGTTCTTTAACTAATGAACCTTTCTCATGATCCAGTGATATACAACTTGGATAATGTACAGAAGTAGAGTCCTATTCTTTTCCTTCTGCTGATAACTAAAGCTTCTAGTTCATATGATATCCAATACTTATGCAGATGCCATTGTGTCCAAATACAGTCTTACAATGCACGGTAGCCAAGGCTAGTTTTGTTAACGTTGTATTGTGTAAGAATTGGATGGCCAAGAGCTTGAAGAAGATGCTCATTGATGGGATGAACACATGGGCACCACAACTTTTTCAGATCAAAAGGGCTGTCGTTGATTTTTCCTCACCTAATATCGCCAAGGAAATGCATGTAGGCCACCTGAGATCTACTATAATTGGGGACACAATAGTCCGTATGCTCGAGTTTTCAAAATTTGAAGTTCTTCGAAGGAATCATGTTGGTGACTGGGGAACACAGTTTGGGATGTTGATTCAGTACCTCTTCGAGAAGTTTCCAGACGTAGAAGATGTTAGTGAAATGGAAATCGGTCATCTCATGGAATTGAACAAGGAATCAAAAAAGAGATTTGATGAGGATCCTGCTTTCAAGGAGAGAGCACAAGATGCAGTGGTGTCCTTACAAAGTGGGAAACCTAAGTATCGTGAAGCATGGCTACAAATATGTGAAATCAGCCGTAAGGAGTTTCAAAAGGTCTATCGACGCCTCGGAATAAGATTAGAGGAAAAAGGAGAAAGCTTTTATAAACCATATATTCCTGAGGTTTTAGAGAAGCTGAGTGGCCAAGGATTGATTGAGTCAAGTGAGGGTGCTCGTGTAATCCGTCTCGAAGGATTTAACATCCCCCTCATGGTTGTGGAGAGTAATGGCGGTTATAACTATGAATCAACTGATTTGGAAGATCTTTGGTACCGCCTTAATGTGGAGCAAGCTGACTGGATCATATATGTTACTGATAATAGCCAACAGCAGCACTTTCAAATGGTTTTCGAGGCAGCTAGACTTGCAGGTTGGCTCCTCCCAGCTGATGATGATGATGGTTCGTGCCCTAGAAAAGTCAGTCACGTTGGTTTTGGTCTCGTTCTTGGTAAAGATGTCAAACGCTTCCGTACTCGTGCTACTGAGGTTGTTCGGTTGGTTGATTTACTTGACGAAGATAAGAGCCGAAGCATTGTGAGTCTCGAAAAGCGTGGTGAAAAGTGCTGGACTTGTGAGGAGGAGCGTGATCAAATTGCAGAGGCTGTTGGTTATGGCGCTGTTAAGTATGCGATCAAATGCTAGCTGACAAGGGAAACACCGCGGTTTACTCGCTCTACATGCATGCTCGAAGCTGTTCGATAATAAGGAAATCTGGAAAAGACATTGAAGAACTGAAAAAAGCAGGAGAAATTGTGTTGGGTCATGAAACTGAACGTGAATTGGCGCTTCACTTACGTAAGTTTTCTGAGACCGTTGAGAAGGCTTGCACTGATCTGTTGCCGAGTGATCTATGTAAATATTTATATAATCTTTCAGAAATCTTTAACAAGAAGTTCTATACCAAGTGCCAGGTTATTGGGACAGCAGAGGAAACCAGTCGACTCTTGCTATGTGAAGCAACAGCTATTGTCATGAGGAAATGCTTTTATCTTCTCGGAATTGAACCAGTGTACAAGATGTGATGTGTTCGTCCATTCAACAATAAATCACCAGAGATATATATGGTGTACAATTAATATAATTAACTTCGCAGCCTTCTCATATCATAGGTTTACTGTGCCTGTATTTAAGTAATATATCATGAAGAAATGTTGGATTTGCTCTGTTTCCAATACTAGAAAATATTTACTAGCTCACTCAATTTTGCCTAGTACGTACGTACGTACATACTTGAGATAGAAGCGTCTTCAGTTTCATTGAACATGCATCTATATTACATCAAAAACTTAGATGATAAATTCTAATTTTATGTTGATTGGTGAGTACTCGCTCAAGTCCAAGAGGAGATAACATGTAAATAACTTTGAGTTGTCAATGAAATCTCAACTCATGTTGTGATCATAGCAAAATCTCTCCTGCATCCAAGAGAGGAAGTAAAAGCGTCTGTTGAATGTTCTTGGGAGTCATAGGCAGGCTGGTTAGGGCTATACAGTCCCCACAGACAAAATCTCTCCTGCATCCCTGAAATGTCTGTTTAGCTCTACTTGTATTTCCAACGAAAAGTATAGGTGCGTGGCCAAAAAATCTGTATGCACCTAATGGATCCATATAGAAAAACATAATCCATAAAAGCTTCTATATATATATCTACTGGAAGTATTCCTTTGTAGCTAACTGTATTTTGGTGTGGCTATGTATAGCAAGAGCAATGGGTACGGTCCTAATGAACTCTTAATTAACTCTGGTTATCTCCATGATCAACAGTAGAAGACCTCTTTAGCATTCCATCATTTGAACTAGGCTGGGGAACCAATGCAGACATACAAGTCAGGGTACGTGACAAAATTAAACTATTGAAATTAGTTATAAGAACAAACGACATTTAACTTTCTCATGTTTAGTAGACATAGAGGGTACGCATAAGAGACAGAGGAATAAATCTCGGCGACCTTATTGGAATTTTATTTTTTTGAGGTTGTGTTAATTTCATTGAAGATAATAACAATATAAAGTTTCACCGGATTATCCGGTCTGATAAAAGGAAACCCTATAACATCACTATTGTGAAGCATAATTTAGATCCTAGACAACAAATCAGAGTAGCACTAGACTAAAAAAATTCGGGCACACCACTCCTTAATTGTTTAGGTCACCACCTCTAGGTCACAACGAACAAAACGCTTCAGGCTCCCACACCTTAAATCCTTTGAGACAGGCCCAACCCAAATGTGAACAAGGAATATGGTCCAGCATACAAAGGTCCAAGCCCAGGCCCAAATAAAGGAGGCCCAGACCCAGCCCCATGTAGAACCAAACCCTAGTTGCCTCTGTAGGACTTGCAACGTACCTCTCCAGAGCCTCGCTGTAGCTCGTCAATGACTCACCGGTCCCTGTCCTCGAATGGCTACCACTTTACTCCGGTGTCAAGCTCGCCACCCCCTCTCTCCAGTTCGCGTACCCTCCGTCGCAGCATGTCGGCCTCCACCGGCAGTGGCAGAGCCAAGAATCGTATTGAGGTATGGCGAATTATTTTCGCTGTTATTTTTGTCTCTGGTCGACGGAGCCGATATTTTTTTTGGAGCAAAATAAGTTAGAGTTTGATGTTATATTTTTTTACTATATAAGTGAATATATCATTTTTCAAAAGAATGACCATTGTGGAAAAGATAAGGGCATAGATACTAAGAAAGAGAGTGTTGGTCGAGGAAAAATAGTGGAGAGAAGGTGACAGATTGAGGTAGTTTTGAGGAGAGAGAGATTTTCAAGAGAAAAATAGATCAAAAGTTCTACTAGAAAACATAGACATGGAGTCTTGAATGAACAAGATCCTAATATTAACTGATATCTATCATATGTAGGTTTTTCTTTTCCAAAATATGAGGGGTGGCATTGGCATTGGCCTTGGCTAGCCTAGTGCTGCCTCTGCCTCTGCCACTGTCCACCAGTTCCCGCATCAATTGGCTTGAGTCGAGCACGGCAAGGACGCCTTGCGCTATTCGTCTTGATTCTCGCATGGTGTGGCCTATCCTTAGTACTGTAATTGCGTCGCTCACACTGTCACCACCAAGCCAGAGTGTCCTTCTTTCTCCTCCCATCGAGGTATCGCTCATCCCCTTGCTGCCTTGCCACATTGAGGACGTCGCTCCACCCACGCCGAGAACCTTGCCGACCCAAATGAAGTACCAAAGAGCCGGGAAGTTTGGAACACAAAAGGGCCTTCATATTTGTGAGAATGTCAGAAGGAATCAGGGAAAGGGAAGAGTCGGGAGGAAGGAAAAGAAGAATGAGGTTTCAGAAAATGCTGTGAGAAAACTCACGCTAGGATCAACTCAAATGACACCGGCGACGATGCTAGGGTTAGATCAATCAATCTCACGAGTCACGGAGAACCGGAAAACTCGGAACTCTAATATTCCCACTTTAGCATTTTCTTCTTTTTTGATATTTAGTGTGTTGGGGGTCTATTCGTAATGTAAAATTTAGGTTACAAAAAATAAACTGAAGTGAAAAAAAAGAAGCAATGGGTTTAGGAATCATTTGAACTACATTTGGGCATGTCCATTTCATGTGTCTAATGGCAATCTCTCTCAAGTCTCTTACTCTAGAGTTGAGAACCAAAAACTTGTTGTGCAGCTTTACAAATCGAGTGGTTTTACAACATGCAGAGCACAAATGTGTAGGGCAGTAATCGACAAAATACTTTCTCTCATACACTATGCATTTAAGTCTAACGCGACAAAGATTGCGACATGTGTTCCACACACTTGTGCTCCGCACATTATAGGTGCACTCCAAATATTTCCAAGTAAATCTGCAGATCAAAACAATTGCTACGTACTGCAATGCCGGCCAAGGTTAGAGCATCACACCCATTTCAAGAGCAAGAGCAAGAGCAAAAATAAATAAAAATTGCAAGAGCAAATCAGTTTTTGAATGCAGCAACACACAATTAGCAAGAGCAATTACTATTTATCATATTGAAAAATGTTATTAAATTATTTCCTGGATTGGATTTCAACCATTCATAATGCGACACGTGTCATTTTTGAAATAATAAATATACAAGATTTTCGATAAGATTTTTTACTAATAAAAACATGATACGTGTCATTCCCACGTGTCCAATTATTTTGTCGACAACATAATTGCAACAAGATTTCTAGTAAGATTTTTGTCCAATGACGATGTGACACGTGTTACTCCCAGATAGCGTTATCGACAAAATAATTGGATCAGATTTCTGGGAAAATTTTGGTCAAATGATGATGTGACACATATCTTCATCTTCAAATATCAGATTATCCACATTTGGCTAGGCTATAAAGTGTTCATCCATAACTCATTTTATATTCACATTAATCCGAGCAAATAACACAGGTCTCTAAACACTTCTCAAGATTTCCTAAATCACTTTGATGAATTCTTTCAGCTTCAACAATTTTTTCAGGTGAAGGCAACAATAAGAACAAGAGGATGATAATATGGAGCAAATCTTCGTGAATTAGGTGGTCAAGGAAGAGGCACACCATGACGATGAACGACATCGTCACGGTTCACATCGTGGTCGAAAACTGAATCGACCAAGCCAGAGGGAGGCGAGGGGACAAAATATCATGGAAGATTACTTCGTTGAGCGCTTGTGGGTGCACGAAAAAGTCAGGTTTGATTTGAAGCTCCACAAGGATTTCTCCAACGATCAAATCAATTTCCCCTCTGACGACAGCTCAAAGATGACAGTGCGATGGTTGAATTACGATTGAACAATTGGGGGGTGGGGGTACCTACAAAAGACTCTCCGATGCACAAATAAGTAAGAGTTCAATGCAAATATATAGGTATGAATAACGTCAAACTGGAAAACTTACCAAATCCATGTATTTATACCAGCAGAATCCCACCAAAATATGAGCCACTACATCCACTAACATAGTGGCTGGACTTCGAAGTTCCTGCACTGAGCTTTGATCCTCGAAGCTCAGCCACGTCCAGCAACTGCCTCCTATTTCGATGGCATATCCATAGGATCACGTTCCACTCACCCCACTACCCTTCATTCCTGGTTTCTTTGGGTTCGTAGCCTCCCTTTGGACATATATGAACAGTCCCCTGGGCCTTTGAAACTCAAGATTTTCTCTCAGCCCAATGATCCATTCGAATCTCGCTATGGATCATCGCTAATCGAAGTTCGAGACTCTTCAAACTTCGAGGTTCATCATCGAGGTTCGAACCTCGAACCTCGATCCTCACTTCCGGAACCAACAGGGATCTTCAAGAAACTCTTCGAAGCCTTAATTCTCAACATCCTTGTTCCACGTTTGATCTTTGATCACACTTCATAGTGTCAAGTTCGAACCCTAAAATTCTTGCTCCCACAATGCCCCCAATTTCACCTTTGGGTTACATTTGGCCCCAACAAGGGAAATTCAGCTTCGATTTCGAACTTGCACATATCATTCATCAATCTTCATCCAGTGACTAACTTCGAAGCATTGATCAAACTCGATCCTCCAGGTTTGAAACTCGATCCTTCAGGTTCGAAACTTGCCTTTGACGCATTCTTCCCACGCTTCCTCGAGTTCATGCACCAGAAACTAGGGGTGGGATTCTGGCTAAACAGATCAGTTTTTGGTAAAAACCAAACCAAACTATAAAAAAAAAAAAATCGGTTCAGTTTTTCACTTTTTACCAGAAAAATCATGACTATTTGGTTTGGATTTTTTTTCGGATTATTTCATTTTTTTCTTCATTTTTTTACATGATGTATAAAAACTATTTAAAAAAAATAACTAAAAAATTATCTCGAAAAACCTTTTATTGTATCGCTAAAGATTTTTATTTGTTCTATGAGAGAATTTGTTAAGGATTGTGTATAAATAAGTAGGGATTTTAGGAGTTTAAGGTTTTTAGTTTGTATATATTTATATAATATATTACAAAATACACAAAATGATGTTGTTTTTTTGTATACTTCAGTTTTTCGGTTCGTTTCAGTTTTTGTAAATCAAAAACCAACAGAACCAAATGTTTCGGATTTTTTCTGGTTCAGTTTGTATCGGGTTCGGGTTTTTTCGGTCATGGCTCGGTTTCGGCTCTTTTTTTTTGGTTTTTCGGTTTCAATGTCCCAGCCCCACCAGAAACCTAAATACTTCCCTCCTCAAATAAACCTCTTCTACTTCTTGACTATTCATATTCTGCGTTTATTTTGCAAAATATAAATAGCCATTTATCCTTATCACTTCTCCACTTCACTTTCCCAAATCGAAACCCTAAAATAAAATAAAAAACTCAATTTTCCCATTTTTCGTTCGATTTCGATGGCCCACACTCACTCTCGCTTCATCGCTCGTCGCGACCCTTCTCCCTTTCGTGGCTAACTCCGGCTATGTCTGCCCACTCTTCGTCCAGCTCTAACTCCGACCACCAGGAGGTTGCTCCTCAGTTGCCCAACCCTGAACTCTCGAGTCCCACCGAGGCTCAGCTCGATATTGAGCGAGCAAAGATCAACCCTCCTAGCAGTGTCACCATTCGAGAGCTGCCGAAGGGGAGCGATATGTAATCCGACAAGGGGATTCCGGCTGGTGATCTCATGCTCACGAAGCACCACCTCCGATTTATGTGATTTCCATTGCACCCATCATTCGTCATTCTCTGGGTACTTCTGAGTTTACACCCCATGCAACTCAGCACCAATTCGTATTTTATCCTCTCGATGTTTCTCGCTGTAGGCCAACAGTGGCCGGTCTCCATTGGTCTCATCGACTTCTTCTATACCCACATGTGGGCAAAGGTCAAAGGCCTGAAGAGGCACTTCAATCTCCAGCCCCAACGATTCAAGAAGTGCTTCGACCAAAAATCCACCAACTTCGCCCACTGGAACATCAATCCAGTCCTTGTCGAAGGTAACTGGATGCCCCCAGAGCTCGAAGGTCTCAGATTCAAAGTCTCTTCCTCTTTCTCTAATGCTACAGGTACAACTTCGATCTTCACCTTTCACTTTTGATTACTTAGTAGAGATACTCTTTTATTTTCAATTCTAATCTCGAACTTGATTTATAGCAATGAAACTCGATGCTGCCTCCTTCGAACTCATCGAACAGAGGCTCTTCTGGCTAGACAACTTCTTGGTCGACAAAGAGTGGCCCTTTGCCCAAGTTACGAGCTAGTAAGTTCTCCGGTCTCTGGCCTCAGAGAGGAACTCCACTCTCTTCACTCGCTATAACTGGCTGATCGATATGGAGTCCTCATTTGCCCTCTCTACTGAGACCGACAAGTTGGTGAAGGATATGATCCAGAAGAAAGACAAGTACACAACCAAGAAGCCAAGCTTCCCTCCTAGCGGCGCCTGCTCGGGGAAGAAGCGTCTTCGACACTCTTTAATGAAGGTTTTAGAAGAATCTAAGAACTCCCAAGAAATGAAGAAGAAGAAGAAGAATAAATCAGAAGGTACTTCAGGGCTTGAGACTATCGGTTTTGAAGCTTCTCTCCCTTCCACAAGTTCGAGATCTTGAACTTCTCGGGCTGGGACGGAGCCACTTGAAGCCACCCAGGACAGTCCTCCACCTCCTCCACACGACCAAGGTTCCTCTAGAGGTAATATTTTCTCCTTCTCTTAACTCTTTTCTTCATTTCCTTACTCTTATTATTATCCCTCACTTCAAACTTTGAACTTCAAAATCAACTGCCTCTCCACCACCATCTACCACTTTTGACACATTCCTTGCTTGCTCATCCCCACGAACTCATTCCGGTGATGCACCTCCTGCCACGCCCTCAGTAGATTTTCCATTTTTGTACTACGGTTAGCCCGTCTTTCGTAACCACAACGCCGCTTCGATCCTCACTCAGTGTTTGGGTAGGAGAGATCCTGAGAGAGACTTCCTCAGGGCAGGGTGATTGGGCTGACAACTTTCAGGCAACATACTCATGCCAACTCGATGTAAGTTCCTTTTCTTTTCATCCACTTCTGCTCTTCGATGCTACCTCCCTTTATATGTATTGATCGGTCATTAACAATGACTCGTCTTTCAGGGGATGCTCCACACTAAAGCTTGCTTCAAGGAAATAGACCTAATCAATATCAACCTCCAAGTGAAGCTTGATTTAGCTTCCACGGAGAAGGAAAAAATCTCCTCGAAGCTTGCTGACGCCGAGGAGAAGCTTCGAAAGGCCGCCCAAACAGAGCAGGAACTTCAAGATTCCCTTCTTCTTGAGAAATCGGTTGTGGATACCAAGACCGAAGTCACCCGTGTTGAGACCGAGCTCGAACTCAAAAAGGTGATGATCGCCACCGGCACATGTTTCAATCTTTTTTGTGCCTCTGGTAATAGACCTACAATATTCATTCCCTACTGCACAAAGGGCCACGGTCTTGCCTGCATTACTAACTCATGAGATGGAATATGACTTACCAGGGAATGGTACTGGCATCATTCACATTTCTTAGCATATTGCTCTGCTTCTCGATGCATGTACGTCCAGAAGTAACCTTGACCAGTTATCTTCCTTGCTAGGCTCCTGCCCCCGGCGTGTCCTCCACATATCCCTTCATGCATTTCTTTGAGTATCGCTCGAGCTTGGATTGATCTGACACATCTTAACATAGGTCCCATGAACGACCTTCGATACAACATGTCTCCAACCATTGAGTACCTTGCAATCTTGAATCTGAGCTTTCTGGCCTCTATGGGGTCCTCCGGTTGGATGTCAAACTCCAAATAGTTGATGATTATGCCTCTCCAATTATTCGGGATCGATTCAACCATCATAGCTTGACGTTCGATTTGCTCCTTAATGCTCGGACGTTCGAGCATGTTGATCCTCATTATTAAATGCTCTTTAACACATCCAGATGCCATCTTTGTCAATTCATCGACCCTCTAGTTTTTTTCCCTTGGAATCTTTACCAATGACAATTGGGAGAACTCAGAAATCATTCTTCTCACCAACACTTGGTATTGGATCACCTTTTCTTCATGTGCCACGTATTCGTCATTGGATTGTCCGACTATAAGTTGTGAATCATAGTGTATTTGCAAGTTCTCGATCCTCAATTGTCGTGCAACTCGCATCCCAAACAATATGGCCTCATACTCCGCTACATTTTTCGAGGCTTTAAAATCTAATCGTATAGCAAAATCCAACATGAAACCTTATGAAATCTTCAAGAATATGCCTATTCCCGCTCTAGTGAAATTTGAGGATCCGTCGATGTTCATTTCCCACCTTGGCTCTTCCCATAGAACGTCTGTTATGGTCAGCGGGATATGACATTCGACAAGGAAATCAGCTAGAACTTGTCCCTTCAAGGCAGTGTGTGGCTTGTAGGTGATGTCAAATTCACTCAACTCTATGGCCCACTTCATCATCCGCTAGGACATATCTAGTTTCGTGAGGATTACTTTGATGGGAAAATTGGTATACACCACGATTTCTCTACCTTCGAAGTATTGTCAAAGCTTGCGCTTCGCGCATATCAATGTCAATATGAGTTTTTCGGTCAGAGTGTACCTTGTCTCAGCTTCAAGAAGACAATGGCTGGTAAAAGATATCGGCCATTGATGCACTCCTTCTTCCTAGAATAAGGCGGCACTCGTCACTACTCCTGACACAGCTAAGTACACACAAAATGGCTCCACATCTCTTGGCACCACCAAGAACTTCTTACTCGCCAAGTACTATTTCAACTCCCAAAATGCTTCCAACTGCTCCTGGCCCCAAAAGTTCGAAGCATTGAGCTTCAGGGCTTTGAAGAACGGTCAGCATCGATCGGTCATTCGAGAGATGAACTTACTCAATGTTGTTATCCTTCCAGTTAAAACTTGAATTTCCTTTTTTGTATTAGGTTCTTCCATACTTATGATAGCCTCAACTTATTTTGGATCTTCCTCGATCCCTCTTTTATTCACGAAGTACCCCAGAAACTGGCCGAAAGACACACCGAAGATGTACTTCGAAGGGTTGAGTCTCTTCTTGTACTTTCTCAAAATTTCAAATGTACCTCTCAAGTCCTTGACGTGATCTCCCTTGTATCTGCTCTTGACCACCATATCATCTATGTATACCTCCATTGTCTTCCCCAACATATCTTTGAACATAAGGTTTACCGATTATTGGTAATGTTCTTCAATCCGAAAGGCATGACCTTATAACAGAAGAGGCCTCTTTCTGAGATGAAGGTGGTTTTGAGCTGGTCTTCCGGCACTAGTGGTATATGATTGTAACCTGAATAAGCATCAAGGAATGACAGCTTCTAGAAGCCTGTGGTAGTCGATCTTCGGGAGTGGATATCAATCTTTCACGCATGTTTTGTTCAAGTTGGTGAAATCCATGCAAACTCTCCACTTCCTGTTTTTCTTCCTTACCACTATGACGTTCGAAATCCAAGTTGGGCACCATACTTCTCTTATGTGTCAAACTTCAAGAAGGCGATCTACTTCGTCACTTATGATCTGGTTGCGCTCCGGCGTGAACCTCCTCGGCTTCTATTTGTATGGTCGAAAATCTGGATCAGTATTTAATTTATGGCAGGCTATTTTCGGGTCAATACCTGGCATGTCTCAATGTGACCATGCGAACACATCCTGATTCTTAGTTAGGAAGTCGACCAGGTTTCGAACTTCCTCTTCAGTTTGGAGGGCTCCTATCAAGACTTTCTTCTTCGGATTGTAATGAAGGGACACTTCTTGAACCTTTTCTAAGGTTGGTGTCACCTCTTGCTTGACCTTGTCCTTATCTCCTTCATCTGATAGGCCCTCCATTGATTGCTATTTGACGATTTCCTTTTCCTCCTCGATCTTCATTTCCAAGTCGGACTACTCTTCACTCTTGAGGTTTGAGCTTTGACTCGCAGCTTCAAGTTTCCTCTGTTTCTTGGTGAGTGGCGTCAAATCAGTGAACTTCGAGCTAGGGGTGTTGTGTCAAAATTCTTCTTGATTTCCATGATGTACAAGTTTTTTAACAACGTTTAGTTCCCATGTACTGAGACTACACGGCCTTTATCCTCCGAGATAAACTTCAAAACTTGATATCTCGTCAAAGCTTCTGCTTCCATGCGGTGTAGCCAGTTTCTTCCAAGCATGGCGTTGTAAGCTAAGTGCTTATCTATGATAACGAATTTCACGTCTACCTTCTTGCCAGTCATGGTCACCGGTAGGGTGATCTCCCTATAAGGCCAAGTCTCGGCACTATCGAAGGCCATCACTAGTGATTTACTCTGCTTGATGAACTTCGAATTGGTGTCGAACTTGCGGAAAGCCTCGAAATACAGAATATCGACATTACTTCATGCATCGATCATTACTCTTCTCACCATACAGTTGTCGATCCTAGTTGATATGACTAATGCATCTCAATGAGGGAATTGAATCCCTTCCCCATCCTTTTGGCGAGAAGCAGATTGATAAGCTTTCATTCGTCTTCTCTTCGGAGATCTCTCTCCTTTCAACAAAGCATACCCTTCTGATTTTCTCCGCTTGTTGGGATTCGCTTCTAATTCGTCTCTCGTCCTCCTCTTTTGTAGACGGACTGCCGTATATAGCCAATATCTCTCACACTGGATGATCCTCGTCTACCACCTTCTGCTCTTGATCCCCACTGGTATTCCCCACCTCATATTATTGCAGCTTTCCCCAGCCCATGAGTTCCAAGATAGCTGGTTTCAATGCTTCGCACCTTCGAAGGCTATGCCCCCGGTCTTGGTGGTAAGGACAATACCGTCTCTTCTTATTGGGATCCTTAGCTTCGGCTTGTGGCGGTGGATTCTTGAATATCTCCTCCTTTTCGTGCCTGTAGAATATTGTCGTCGGGCTAATGGTGAACCATTGCTCCGAGGTTTTTCTCCTATCTTTTCGATCCTCAAGGTTCAAAGTTGACTTCGGCCTTCGATCTCGAATGTCTGCAGGTTTTGAAGTTCCAAATTTGACCTCGATGTTAACGGATACCCTGCCTTTCCGAGTCTCCTTGATCCTTTCAAGATGGATTTCACCTTCTATGCGATCCAAGATGTCTTCCATAGTCCTTGGAACCTTCTTCACTAGCTTTTCGAACAGTGGTGATCCTTCGAGCAGTCCTTCCCGGAATGCAACGACCGTGATCTTCAATGTAGTCTTTGTCATTGTCATTTCATCTTGGAATCTCTCGAAGTACTTCTCTAGCTTTTCCCCAGGTTTTTTCTTGACGCTGAACAAGGTAGAGAAGTCCTTCTTTTGTCTTCTGTTACAGAAGTATTACGCGATAAACAATCGCGTTAACTTTTTGAAGCTTAATATCAATCCTGGCTTTATTCCTCGGAACCATTTCACAGCTGGCCCGGAGAGGTTGGTTGGGAATAGCTTGCACATTAGATTCTGATCGATTGTCTCGATCCTCATCGCTTCAGTGTATTGATTAATATGGTCCTCCGGGTCAGAGGTTCCAGTGAACTTTCTGAATGTCGGGATGGAAAATCATCTCAGCTTCTCAACCTCTAATATGACATCAGTGAAGAGTGAATCTGTGATTCCTCTCGAAACCTTGGCCGCAATATTGCATGGCCTCGATCCTCGAGCTTATTTCACCACATTTGCCATATAGTCCTTCAAGTCATGGCATCTCAAAGGTGGCACATAGTTGTCGTCCGCCTCACTGCCATCTTCCAATAGGTTTTCCTCCCCGGACGTATTTTCTTTGTCGAGTGGGGATTCATCCTCCGGTGATGGTGATCGGTTCTTCCTCAACCCGGTTGTGCACCTTTTCTTGGCTCGTTCCTCTCTTCTGAAGCGAGCTAGTTCAGCCTGGAACTCTTTTATCTCTTAGTTTGTCAGTCCTCCGCGGTGGCGGATCGAACCTCCTTTTTTCCTTACCACCCGGACTTCAGAGATTGGTCTCTTCTCCTTTTTCCTTATTTCAACTCTCTCGTCAATTTCACCATTTTCAAGATCACCTTCTTCTAGGTCACTTCAGCTCGGTTGCCATCGTTGTGGTGCAACACCTCGTCATCGTTGTCTAGGATATCATTTTCCATCGTTCCCAAAGACGGTGCCTACTTGTGGGTGCACGAAAAAGTCATGCGTTATTCGAAGCTCCACAAATTTTTCTCCAACAATTAAATCGATGTCCTCTCTGACGACTGCTCGAAGATGATGGTGCGATGGTTGAATTGCATTTGAACAATGGGAGGGGGGGGAGAGGTACCTACAAAAGACTCTCCGACGCTCAAGTAAGTAAGAGTTCAATGCAAGCATGTAGGTATGAATAACGTCGAACTAGAAAAACTTACCAAATCCATGTATTTATATCATCGAAATCCTACCAAAATAGGAGCCACTATGTCCACTAATATAATGGCTAGACTTTGAAGTTCCTGCACCGATCTTCGATCCTCGAAGCTCGGCCACGTCTAGCAACTGCCTCCTATTTCGGTGGCATGTCCCTAGGATCACGTTCCACTCACCCCACTACCTCTCATTTTGGGTTTCTTTATGTCTGTGGCCTCCCTTTAGACATATTTGAACAGTCCTCTGGGTCTTTGGAACTCAAGATTTGCTCCTAGACCAATGATCCATTCGAATCTCGCTATGGATTATCGCTACTCAAAGTTCGAGACTCTCTTCGAACTTCGAGGTTCAAAGCTTGATCCGCACTTCCGGAACTGTCAAAGATCTTTGAGAAACTCTTCGAAGACTTAATTCCCAACATCCTTGTTCCATGTTCGATCTTTGATCACACTTCACAATGCTAAGTTTGAACCCTGAAATTCTTGCTCCCACAGCGCCCTATCTTCATTGTGCAAGAATTTCATCGGAGGTACCGAATGAGTAGAGACGTATTCAACACTATCATGACGGATCTCTGCAACCACAAACAATATTGGCATCAAAGAGAAGATGTCATTGGAATGCTAGAGTTTCTACCCCAACAAAAGATGATCGATGTTGTACGAATGATGGTGTACGGCGAAGCCACATATCAGTGTACAGAAATTACAAGGATGGAGGAATCTACTACACTAGAATATATGAAGGAGTTTTTCCACCAAGTGGTTGATATTTATGGTCTAAGATACCTCCGCACTCTAACACCGGAGGACCTCACTTGGCTCCTGAATAAAGGCCAACGTCGAAGGTTTCTAGGTATGATTGGAAGCATCGACTGCATGAATTGGGAATGGAAGAACTGCCCAACCGTATATCCAAGGGCATACTCAGGGAGAAAGACTCGTCCCACTATTATCTTAAAGGCGGTGGCCTCGTATGATATGTGGATATGACATAGTTTTTTCGGGATACCTGGAACTCAAAATGACATTAATGTGCTCCACCATTTTGATGTGTTCAACGAGAGCGTAGCTAGAAGAAGCCCAACTGCCGTCTATAAAGTCAACGGAGAAAGGTACTCCAATCCTTATTATCTGGCTGATGGAATATATACGAGGTACTCTACATTTGTTAAAACAATTTTCAATCCCCAGTCGCCACAAGATAAGCTTTTTGCAAAGAAACAAGAGACATACCGGAAAGATGTGGAGATGTTCTTTGGCATCTTGCAATCTCGTTGGGCAATTATTCGTCATAGTTGTACATTGCACAAGAAATCGGTAATCACATCCATCATGTTAGCTTGCATCATATTACATAACATGATTGTTAAGGATGAGTTCATGGAGGGAGAGTTTAAGGAAAATGAAGAAGAAGATATGCACAACTCATCGAGAGTTTTCCAGGTTTATGATGCGCCAGTGGATGCACAATTCCTTTTGAGCCAATGAGAAGAGATGGATGTAATATACAACAGTTTCACGACCGTGTTGCCGATCTCGAATCCTTTTATATCCATAAAGAGTTTCAAAAGGAATTTACAAGAGTAGCCTGAACTTATTGTGGTAAGACAAAAGTGTGAATTGGGTCCTAGGAGGTGTCGAAGGAGTTTCACCTTGTAATGGCTCACAATTTAGCATAAAATCGGCATGAATCGTCTCCCACAATTTCTTCCTCCTTTTTTTTGCCGTTGTATTTATCAACTCTATGACGTGTGAAATAGAAGCGTGCAAATCTTCGGATGGAAGCCATTGGGTGCCCATTTTTTTTGGGAAAAACACTCGAGGAAATGAGAGAATAGATGGAAGAGGATATGAAATTTGTTGTGCACACATTGGTGTGAGTGGTGAATAATTTGTAGTATTTATAGAAAAATTTTATGGTGTTTTCTGTAATTTTTAGGGATTTATTTGTAATTTTTTAGGATTTTTTGTACAAATATTTAATTTCTTCCCGTTAAAAAAATAGCCGTTCTTACTTAAATTTGGATCGTTGGATCAAATTTCAGATTCAAAATCAAAGGCCCAAATCCATTGGACCGCTGCATGTCACTTTCTCATTCGCACGTCATTTTTGTTTTTCACTGTTTTATTGTGCACGCGCCTAAAAGAAAAAAAATTGAACGCGCCTGACATCACCCATGTGCGGTGGACTCCGCTAGACGCTGGAGAAAACGCCGGAGCAATTTTTGCTCGAGCGATTGCTCGATCGATGTTTTGCTCGTGCACCGTCCTCGCGGATCTCACCGATGCGACTCTCTTTCCGGTTTGCTCGAGCAAAAACCGACCGACCCCACCATTTGCTCAAGCAAAACAGTCGCCGGTGCAGATGCAATCGCGACTGTGTTCCTCTCTTTTCCATAAACAACATATATGATGTTACCTCTAGTCCACTACATTTACTAGTAAGTAAATAAAACGTTGGTGTGATGCGATGTGATGGCACATAGAAGAAGTTATGGAGTTTGAACTACTCGAGGAACAAGAAGTTGCTGCCTTGCTGGTCATATCGAGTCACTTGAACAATTAGATGAACATAGAGGATATAGAAACAACCACAATGAACACTCTACAAAAGGGACTAGAACAAATTCCTTGAACAAATTATTAATCCTAATTCGACTAGGAGTGAATTTTCTCATAAAAGAAACATTCATGAAAAAATAAGAAGAAATCCACAAAAAGTACCAGCAATATGAGCTACAACAACTGAAATGTCTGATAACTCTAGCCGACTGGCTGGCTCTAATAAGCCATTAAGACAGAAATTAGGTGAATTTTCCACAAAAACTTCTTTATATACCTACTGGTTGTAAACCTTTGTGGCTAACTGTATCTTGGTGTGGCTATCTATGGCTAGAGCAAAGGGTACGGTCCTAATTCTGGTTATGTCCATGATCAACAATAGAAGACCTCTTTAGCATTCCATCGTTTGAACTAGGCTGGGGAACACAATGCGGACACACAAGTCAGGGTTTCATTTTTTCGTCCTCCTCCAACTTCAATTGCCGCAAGCCCTCTGTGTGCTTGTTCACTGCTGATAGGTGGGAAATAGGCATGATCATGAGATAGTTCCTATTTTCAGAAACTATATAAACAGTTCACAAAAATATGTAGTTACCTGATGATGAAGATGCTAATTCGCAGTCATCATTTCGCACTTCTGGTTTGACTCCTAGCAGTTTCTTAATAGTAGAGTCTAGAGCATTCAGTCTGTTTCGGTAAGAAGAATGGTTCCCCCTCGTATTAGCCAAATGTTGTTGCACGGGAGTCATAACAGGCTCAGGGGTCAGAGCTTGTGAAACGGCAACATCAACAGTTCCCACCATCTTTCCACCGACCATGTCAACCTCCATGTCCACAGTAGTTCCGTTGTCATCTATATCAGGCTTAGGGATCAGATCCTTTGTAACGATGACATCAATAGTTCCCACCATGTTTCCACCTACCATGTCAACTTCCATATCCACAGTAGTTTCGTTGTCCTCCATGTGAGCTTGACGATCACTTCTAGGACGGAAGATTCCCCACAAGAACTTTATAGTCTTTTGACTTGTGAAAGTGTCTACAAAAACAGAAGTCTATCTGAGTTAACAAGCATAAAGCAAAGCAGACATATATACTATTCGATAATCCATTTAGTTTATAGCATAAAAGCTACCAAACACTCAAGTTTCGCAATACAGGAAGTTAACCCTTCTTGCATTAACAATCATATATGCTAAAAATAAACAAAGATGTTATTGGTAGAATAGAATGTTAATGACGAAAATGCTTACTCGGCAAGTCTAAACACAGCTGTTTAGATGTAAATATAAGTAATTCCACGGCATCCACTCCATCAAAGTAAATTCTCATCACAGAAGTTGTGGTATCCATTTTATCAAACAGCCAATCACAGCCGACTCTTGAGCTACAAATCATCAAATATGTTGACATAATATATTTTGATAAAACACAGTCCAGACATAAAAATCATGCAATGAGAAGCCAAAAGACACCTGGTAGTGTTATCATCAGGGAAAATGTACAGTGCAACATCTTCAATATCAGGACATTCATCTCCAAAGAGATCTGCCCAAAGATGCGATTGAGGAAGCAAATCAGCTTGAAGAACCGGGGGCATTTTCTGTGACAAGTCATAGACTTTACGAAGAACCTTATGGGGAGTCTGTGCTTGGAACCCACCAATAAATTGAGCAGGTCTATCTGCATCAAGAATGTTGAAGCCTCCCCTAAAGGAAGCTACACTAATTAAGCTTTTTAAGGGAAATTATACATAATGTTATCGCTCTATATAACACGCATAAATTAACAATATCAGCTAGGAAAGTGAGGCCTGGATATATTAGCTCAAGGGTGACAACCATAGGTCACACATATATTAGAGCTTGAAAAACAAGTTTATATGCAAGTGTAGAATATGTCAACATATGCAAGTGCAGCCAAGAGGGTCTGGACGTTGTAGTGTGTTCAAAACAGAGAGATTAAAAGAGAACCACCAGAATTACTAGGAAAGTCATCGGTAACTTTTCTACAAATAAATAGAAAAAATCTGAAGTTACTCACTTCCAAATAGCTTGTAAAGAAGGACGATACGAGCAATCCACATGGAGACTAAAGTTAGTAGTGAAATTGGTGTCTCTTTCTTCACCATCGGATTGTTCAGAAGCAGAAACGTTACCACCTAAAGCAATGCAGGTTCAATAATTAGTACAGGTACTATTCACTAATCACATACACACCTGTTGTTTATTTCCAATTTTAATGAAACAATATTTATTGCTGAGAAAATAATATACACCCAGAAATGCACATTTACTTTCTGATTGCATACTAATTACATCCACACCTGGTGTTCACTTCCAATTTTAAGAAAAATATTATTGCTCGGGATGAAATATACACCAAGAAATGCACATTTACTTTCTGATTGCATACCAATTTCAATATAACCAATCATAGAACCAAGTTTAAGTAAAGGTAGAAGTACAGTTTTATTTACCAGAACTCGTATTAGGTGATGAATGCCTTGACAGTGATGGCATGTATGATACTTTGTACGGTTCCTTCACAGTCTTCACTATCTCCCTACTTGAAGTTTCAGCTCCATGAGAAAGTTTTGATCCCTCCCATGGTTGTTCATCAATAATATGCCTTTCTGTGTGTGTTCCTGGAGACTTCTTTTCTGAAATGGAATTTATGGCATCAGTGCTATAACATTTCCATCCTGTTTTCTATTCAGGCTTGAGATAGAAACTACTATGGCAATGATAAAATGTATTACCTTCAGAATTCTTTAGAATAGTGGAAATGCGTTGCATCTTGAAGGGCACGCCACGTCTACGAGGTGCAAAGCTTTTTGAGTTGGTGAAACCCCTGGTCTTCTCTGAAATGTCAAAGCTTTGTGTCTTTGTGGGCCTGCCACATCTAGGAGGCATCAAGGTTCCTGAATTGTAGCAATCCCGGCTCTTTACTGAAATGTCGACGTTGTGCATCTTCGGGGGCCTTCCACGTCTACAAGGTTCTTTAACCTTGGATATGGGGGACTGTGGAGCAACTTTCTCAAGCTGTTGGACTTCTTCAAGTGAAATTTGTACAACTTTTCCACTTGTAACCGCCTTTTGCTTAATAGAGTGAGCTTTCCACCCTGACTCCTTGAGACTTTTTTGGGGGCTTGCTTGATGCTTACCATCAGGATTCGCTATATCAGCTGAAAATGGTGACATGACTTCCTTAGTATTATATTTCTGAGAAAGCATCTCATCTGTCGTCGTACATGATTCGCAGAGCCAATTCTTTCCACTCCAGGAGGAAAGATTATCGCGCATGCAATAACTGGAGATTGAGATATCACATTACAACATTCAGCATTCAATATAGTCCAGATTCCGGAAAAGACAGTTACAGCTAGCAGAAAGAATTACAGTAACATCACTTACATGCATAATGAAAATAACATAGGGATCTTATACAAAATTTAGAGAGGGAAAGAGAGTCGTACACATGTTCACGAGCTATTGTGCATTTAGAGCAAATCACAATCAATTTTTTAACAGCAATGCCTTGATCAGTATATCCACCACATATGTCACAGGGTCTATCCTGAAATATAAACACATTAATGGAGAACAAAGAGAATGAGAAGACATCATGAAGAATACTTTCTGAAAGAACAGTTTGCATGCAGTGATATCTACCAACTTGCCATAGGCTTTCAGCCTTGTGCATCATCTAAATTGTGAAATAAACTCTCAGATACCATGAAAACGCTACATCAATTCAAACTTACAACTTAGTTTAACCTGCAGTTGTTTTGCACATCAGATAAAACTTGCTCAAAAGCACACATTACAAATGAAAATGCATTGCAACTTGCAAAGTACAAATAGGAACACAGTTTGAATAGATCAAGATACAAACTTTACCAAGGATTATACAGAAACAAACCCAAAATTACCCATACCAAACGGTAAAAATCAGAACTTAACACAGTTAGAATAGATCAAGCTACAAACTTTACCAAGGATTATACAGAAACAAACCCAAAATTACCCATATCAAACAGTAAAAATCAGAACTTTACTGTTTAAAATTGCATGACATACAAAAATAACATGGAAACATTGCAGTTCCAATGAACAGACAACATGTTTCAGTATATGCTATATCCTTCTTGAAAACATAATATCATTTCGAACCAGCATTACAAAGTACAGAATATGAAACTAAAGATACAAACTTTGAGGGTTTCAGGGTGTTTTACCATGTGGGTCTCCACTAAATCGGAGCTTCTCAGCTCAAAAAGCCTTGATCTTTGGGTCCTCTTGGTCGAAGCTAGTGTGCTGAGTGAGTGCTCCAGTCACAAAACTCACAATACAAAAATGAAACAGACCCACAACTCAGTAATCACTCACTCACTCCCTACAAAAAAAAAACAATACTATGATTCTGAGAAAGAGAGAAAGAAACAGAGCAAGAGTCTCAAAGCTTCAAAAATAGACTGGTTTTTTATTAAAGAGAGTGAAATAGGTGTGTTGGTTTTGCTCTCTCTCTCATAGGACAACAATGGCGTTGGTGACTGGTTTTGTTTGTTTTGTTTCAGGTAGCTAATGTGGGTTTTAACTTTGAAGCCAACTCAGACAAGTCCAAAATCTTTTCACTTAAATTTTTTTTGTAAAAATTACAGGTTGGTAAAGTCTCTGGATTAGAGAGCATATGTAATTGAGCACTGTTCTTAATTCAATGGATATAACTTGGCATTGGTCAAAGAGGGTCTCTCTCTTCATCAACCAATGGTCCACACAATCTGACAAATGATTTGTGGTCTTATTACTTACATCTGTGCAAGAAAAATAATTAAGAAAGAAGCTATTACCTGAAACGGAAAAAAAGCAGACCTGCAGTTACATCCAGATAGTCAAAGGAAAAGGCATCAGCATGCAAAATGGAAATAGAAAATTTTAAAAATTCACCAACCACTAAGGTACAAATTATTACAGGACAGATTATACAGATATGATGGATGTGACTATGTAAGATAGTTTTTTCCTCACTGTGTTATTTGAGAATCATGGTAAATATTACACGCAAACATGTCGACTGACTGATGCTTATCTCTATACATGTAGTTTGTGTTGGTCTTTTTCAAATTTCATATAACAAAAGAGGGAAGAACAGAGCATATCTCTGAGCAGAACCCAAAGGCAGAGGTTCCGAATTTCGCATACTCTTGGAATCTGAATTTCCGTACTAAATATGTGAGAAACATCCTAAGCATGTTGGGCACACATATCCTTTTTTTTTCTTTTTTTTGAAATATCATTCATGGAGTTGTAGGAAGAATTAAAAGATTGGTCATTTTTGTGTTTGATAAGTACAACTGTACAAAAACCTGTAAACCTAGAGCAACACTGGATTGATTTCTACGGAGACGAAAAACCCAATTTTATTAAATTAATATTTTGAATTTGGTTCAGGAGCGGAAAAATGAAAGGAAAATGAGCATATGTATTTCCTATGTGACATGATAGTAAATTTGTAATGGTAAACGTATCATATATGAAAGTGATGAAGAACAAATCATTATCAAGTCGATTTCTTACTTGCAATGAGACTTTGTAGGGATTTGACTTGTAATGCAAGTGACATTTGACTCTTAATCCTGATAAGGAGGTGACAGACCATTAGCAACTTCGATTTCTCATGTATCCACCCATCTTCATATAGTACACAATTGTTGAAGTAGTTGCACTCCACAGATATACAGTCACAGAAACAGGGGATCTGCCAAGGAAAACAAGGAAAGTTTACAAAACTGAATAAGGAATCACATCAATAGTCGATATACTTGCGGTAAAGATTCATATGACGAAGAACAACCATGAGGGGTGGGGTTGGGGGGGGGGGGGGGGGGGTGGGGTGGGGGTGTAGTGATTGCTAGCCTTCTTAGATTGAAGCTTGAAACTTTTAGTGCTCCCCTGGTACCCTCTTCTTCAAGCTTTCATTTTTACGTACTAACTCGATCAGCTGTATAACATACAGAAACGTTGGATTTGCTCTGTTTGGAAGCTATCGCTGCTTAGCTTCAAGCTTGAAACTGGTTATCCATTCTAAGACTGTGATAGTGTGTTGGATATGATCTCTATGAGCGATCTCAATGGTTTTGTTCTTCAAGCTATTGATTTGCTTTGACCAACTTCTCATTTTCTATTTTGTGGGGGCAGAAGCAGAGAAGCTAGCTAGACGCTTGGAATGCCCACTTTATTGAGAAAATAAATGAAGTTATTGTCTTTACTCTTGATCTCAAATCAATTCATCTTTGTGGAAAATTGTAAGACAGATTTTTATTTCATTTATATCCTCCAATCACATAATTGTAAGATTAACATAACTGGATTGTAATTTCTTCCACGTACAAAATGTGGTAGCTTTTACTCTGTTTTCAATACTAGAAAATATATTTCATTACAAAAATTTACCAAGTACATACTTGAGAGTTGACACAGAACACACAGAAGCCTCTACAGTTACATTGAACATATATGTTACATCAAAGAATCTAAATGAAAAATTCTACACTCTCATGATTGATAAGTACACCCCCAAGTCCAAGCGCTGAAGTGCCATTATGCAGCATATGACATAGAACTTATGAGTTGGCAATGAAATCTCAGCTGATGATGTGATCAGAGCAGACTCTCTCCTGCATCCGAGAGAGGCGGCTTAGCGCCTGTCGAATGTGATTGGGAGTCATAGGTAGGCTTGATAGGGCAATACAGTCCCCACAGGAAAGACTTCATCTTCAATCCTAAAATCAACATTTAAACATATTAACTCCATGGGACTTAATTAACTCTTTAGCTTTTAAACTATTTCACACAGAAGGTTTTAGATCATGTTGATATAATTTTTTTGAAGCTTACCACAAGTATCCAGATGTATCCATGTTGAAGAGAAAATCAGTAGATAAACACCATTTATAAAACTCCTCAGTACCAAATCTTTCATCTCCAGAAGTCTTAAGAGGCTAAAGTACTGCTCTTTGGACCTAAAAAATAATTGAAGGATTTCTTAAAACATAAGTCATCATCTATATAGGAGATTGCATTCATATATTAATATATAGCTAAGAAGTAAGAAGTACAGACATGAACAAACCTCTCAAAATGTCCAGGAAGGAAGAACAGTGCGATATCATTTACAGTGGGGATTTCATTCTGAAATATCTCTTCCCACACTTCGCGAATAGGGAGCACACTACAAGGCAGCACATTAGGCATCAATTTTGTACACTCTAAAGCTTTAGAACAAATTTTTCGTGGAAGATAAAAGAATCCAACAACTAAAAAAAACAAAGTTTGAAAATAGAACGCGGGGCGACTTTTTCCAAACTATCCGTTGTTGAACTGTGCCTTTCATTGGGCTTCTCTTTGTACTTTTCCAGCCTATTTTCTAGTGATTCTGCATGCACTGGTGGCTTCTCCAACAACCTTTGTCTTCTCCGTCCTTCCCAAGGGAAGCGGCGGAGGGGAAACCTCCACTGAAATGCAACGGAAATGTTTTCGTACCTGTTCAAATCTGGTTTCAGATCTTGAGAATCTGACTGTGGATCCTAGTAATTCTGGTACTGTGGGTTCTGACCTCACCGTGGGGCAATCTAATAGCTATGCTACTGTGCTTCGGAGTCCAATTTCTAAATACCATAACGCTATGGTTGATGACTTTTAAGGCACAGATTTTAGGATGTGAGTTACTCTGTGGGTAACCATGGAAGAAATATTATGTTTTCTAAGAAGGTTCATTCGAAGTTAAACCTGGACTGGAGGTGTGCTGTTGTGGTGAAATTTATGGGGAATCCTCATTCCACGACTAGCTATGAATTTATGCTGCAAGGATTACGTCGAAAGTGGCAAGTCAAAGGGGGATGGCAGCTCATTGATTTACCCAATGAGTACTACATTGTGAAGTTTAATTTAGAAGCTGATCTGGAACATGCTCTTTGTGGAGGGCCTTGGATCCTTGCATGCCAAACTTTCGTGGTGCAAAGATGGAATGCTCAGTTTGACCCAAAGACTGCTAGTATTGGTTTGATGGCTCAATGGATGAGAATTGAGGAACTGCCTATTAAGTACTTTAACCATTTTCCAATGGAAAAGATTGGGATGACATTGGGGAACCTTGTTAAGATTGATCCAATTACACTCAGACAAAGCAGGGCCGAATTTGCTAGAATATGCATTGAGGTGGACTTGAGAAAGCCACTTATACCATTTGTTGAGGTAGAGGGATGTGCTTATCATGTGGTTTATGAGGGACTATCCCTAATTTTCTTTGAATGTGGTTGTTATGGACATGCCAAGGAAAAATGTCCCACAGTTGTCCAGGAAAAGGCCTTTACTATGTCTCAATGTAACGCTGGTGTTCAGGATGCTATTGATGGGATTGGAATAGCCAGAAGTGATGCTGACCTTATGGAGGAAAGTGGTAGTGATGGATCTGGATTGTTAATCAAGAAGGAGGATATTGGTAGCTGGATGCTTATCAACTATAGGAATAGGAAGAAATATGGAACATACCCTGGTCCAATGGCTAAGAGTGCTGAGGGCTCCAGATTTGTTGTGCTAGATAATACTGAGCATGAGGTTACTGATACTGATTTGATAACTTTGGGGAAGGTCAGCAATTCTGAGAATCACATTGTTGGTACTGCAAAGGATAGCAAACCTGGTAAAATGTCTTATACTAGGGCTACTGGAAAAACAAAGACAGACTTGTCGCAGAATAAGAAAGGAATTTTTGGACCTGTTGAAGACCTTATTAAATCTGGTGCTAGCTCTAGTGGTACCAAAGCTGTGCCTATATCTAGGGAAAGTGGGATTAGGAAGGGCGGGGGTAGGCCACCAATGAAAGATGTATCTAATAAGACCTTAGAAGGAGGTGTGTCACACAATGCTACTAAGTATCAGAGAAAATATGTTAAGACTAAGAATGTAGTGGTGACTTCAAAGATAACTACCATATCTAAGAAGCTTTCAGTTGATGCCCTTGAGTCTGGTATAAGGTCAGATGTTGCTGCTCTTCATGGGCATTGCCCTATGGAGAAGCTTCCTGATGATGGGGTGAAGAGTGATGCTCATGTGGGAAGATTTTCAGAGTAGGTCTTTGCTAATAATAGCCAGTTGGCTACTGGAGAGGATGTGACTCCTCCTTGTGAGGAGGACATGCTTGTTGTCTAACTTGGGACTTAATCCCCTTTCTATAGTTAATCTGATGATTAAATTCATGTTTTGGAATGCTAGGGGTGCAGGTGGTGAAAATTTTAGAATTGCTATTTCTGATCTTGTGAAACTTAATAATGTGGATCTCTTGATGATCTTTGAGCCTAGAGTCTCTTTTTCCAGGGCCAATAGATTCCTCTTTCATCTTGGATTTGATAAGTCTGTTGTCATGGATGCTGCTGGATTCTCAGGTGGTATATGGATTTTATGGAGATCTTCTGTTCTATCCATTGATGAGGTGGATATTTCTTTTCAAGCTGTGACAGTTAGAATAAATAATGTGGGAATGTCTGCTTGGTTGATATCTGCAATTTATGCTAGCCCTACAAATAATTTGAGAGCCACTCTTTGGCCTCATTTAAGTGAGATTTTCTCCAAGTATCAGTTATATGTGCTGATAATAAGTGACTTTAATGAGCTTGTTTCTATTGAAGACAAGAATTGTGGTTCTTATGCTGGGAGAATTGGCAGATTGAGGGATTGGATTAATGAGAACTCTTTTATTGATCTTGGTTTTAAAGACTCTAGCTGCACTTGGGCTAACAGTAGAGTCAAGGAAAGATTGGATCGAGCCTTTAGCTGCTATGATTGGAGAGCACTGTTTGGAGAGGCTTTCATTAGGCACCTTCCTAAAACCAAATCAGATCACTGTCCTATCCTTCTTCAGCTGCACTCTAACAATGTGGTTAATAGAGAGATGCAAGCTTTCAGATTCCAAGCTATGTGGATGTCTCATAGATAGTATAATGAGTTTGTTTCCATTACATGGCAGGGCCTTCAAGGTGATTTTCTCAAAAATTTTATAACCTGTCTGCTGTTTTCAAGGAGTGGAATTTCCAGGTTTTTGGTAACCTATTTCAAAAGAAAAGGAAACTTTGGGCTAGAATAGGTAGGATACAGAAAGCAAGGGATAAAAATGTGAATCCCTTTCTGGTCAAGCTGGAAGCTGAGTTAATCGATGAGTATGAGGAGATTTTGAAACAAGAGTGTTTGTTCTGGCAGCAGAAATCAAGGGATAAATGGTTGAGATATGGAGATAGGAATACTAGCTATTTTCACCTCACCACTGTTGTTCGAAGAAAGAGAAATAAGATTGAAGGACTTTTTGATAAGAATGGAAGTTTCTGCACTGATTCCACTGACATGAAAAAAATTGCTAATGATTTTTTCATAGAACTTTTCTCTCAGAATGTCACTATTGATAGTAACTTTCATATCCCTTGCTTGTTCCCTTCGTTGGAAGCTACTGCTTTGGATGATATGTGCCAACCTCTTACTGTGGAAGATGTGAAGCATGCCTTATTTTCCATTGGGGGTCGTAAAGCTCTAGGTATTGATGGCTTTCCTGCTATCTTTTTTCAGCACCATTGGCCCATTTACTCTCCTGAGATTTGCAGGGTTATCTTTGAGGCTTTTAGCTCTAGTTTGATACCTCAATAATAACATTGATACCTAAGGTGAAGGGCCCTCAACACATGAAGGATTTCAAACCTATTAGCTTATGCACCACTGTCTATAAGATCATCTCTAAAATTGTAGTTGCTAAGCACAGACCTATTATGAAAATCTTGGTCAACCCTAACCAAGTAAGCTATATTCCTGGGAGGCATATCTCTGACAATATCATGGTTGCTCAAGAGATCCTGCATATGTTTAAAAAATCAAGTAGCGACAAGGGTTTCCTTGCTTAGAAGTTTGATCAGTCTAAAGCCTATGATAGGCTCAGTTAGATATTTATTCACACAGTGTTGTGTGAAGCTCAATTGCCTCCTAGCTTGATCAAATTAATTATGTGTTGTATTACTTCCACCGGGTTTCAGTTAAATTTTAATGGGGAGTTAACTGAGCCATTTCTAGGACATAAAGGAATCAGGCAATGTGATCCCTTATCACCATATATTTTGTCTTATGTATGGAAAGATTGTCTCACCTAATCCATGCAGCTATGGAGGCTAAGCAATGGAAGCCTGCTAAATCCTCCAAGTTTGGACCTAGAATCTCTCACATTTTCTTTGCTGATGACCTTTTGCTATTCTCTGAAGCCTCCCCTCATCAAGATCATGTTGTCAAGCAATGTCTGGACCTTTTATGTGCTCAATCTAGCCAAACTGTGAGTTATGAAAAGTCCTTATTGTGCTGCTCTCCTAATATTTCAAAGGCCATGGCTGGTGAGATAAGCAGGATATGTTTATCACATTTGACTAAGGAGCTTGGTAAGTATCTTGGAATGCCCTTTATTCATAATAGAGTGAATAAATTTACTTACTCTAATATTTTGAATAAGGTGGAAGGAAGACTTACATGTTGGAAGTGTAAGAATCTTAGCATGGCAGACAAATTAACCCTTATTCAGTCTGTTTCCTATGCAATACCTATCTACTCAATGTGCATTGCCAAATTGCATGTGGAGTTGTGTGATAGACTTGATAAAATCAATCAAAATTTTCTGTGGGGTGATACTGAGGAAAAAAAAAGGTCCATCTTGTGAGCTGGGATATTGTTTGCCAACCAAAGTGCTTAGGTGGTTTAAGCATTAAAAAATCTTCACATATGAATCAAGCTTTACTTGCTAAGTTTTGTTGGAGATTGTCTCAGAATGACAAAAGTTTATGGGCTCAGGTGTATAAGAAGAAATATTTAAGGAAGCATGACATTTTGATCCCTCAATACCTATGTCATAAGGACTATTCCAGCACTTGGAGAGAGGTGGCACATGGAGCTTCTTTGTTAAGGAATGGTTTGTTCTGGAGAATTGGGAATGGTCAAATAGTTAAATTATGGAGTGATAAATGGCTTATGGAGAAGATGCTAAGTGAAGTTGCTCTCCCTGATGCAATCATTGATGAGGCCTTGCCTGTTTGTGAGATGTGGGATGAAAATGGATGGAATTTGGAGCTGTTACATGCTAACTTGTCTCCTGAGATTGTGCTTAAAATCCTGAGTGTGGCCCCTGGCTTTGAAGGTTGTAGTGAGGATGTGAAAATCTGGGGCCATACAGCTAATGGCATTTTTTTCTGTCAAATCAGCTTATTCCAGCTTTTTTTATTTCAGCTATTCCCATGCTAAATGGAGGAAGATGTGGAATCTTAATGTGCCACCTAAGATTAAAACTTTTCTGTGGACTGTGTTGCATAAGAAATTATTGACTAACTCCCAGAGAATGAAAAGAGGTATGGTTCATTCAGCTATGTGTTTTGTGTGTGGGAATGAGGAGGAAGATCTTATCCATCTTTTTAAGAACTGTGGTCAAGCCAAGCTGGTGTGGAACAGTATTAATATCCCCCACTCTGTTAAAAATGCTTTTACGCTTGGTTGAAATGAATGGCTTAATGCTCAACTTCATTGTTGTAGCACTGCTAATGGAGGCATAAGATGGTGTGATTACTTTGTGATGGTTTGCTGGTATATCTGGAAATGGAGGAACAAGACAGTTTCTGAGCCTAACTTTAAGCTGCCTTGTGAGGCTCGCTCACATTACTATCAACAAATCTGCGTCTAAATGGCACAATGCCAAGTTGAAGATGATTTCTAGTACTGGAGTTTAGTATTGTATCAGTGAGCTTGCCTGGAAAAAACCTGATGTTGGTTTCTTCAAGCTAAATGTGGATGGTTCAAGAAATTTCATTGGCTACATTGGGGCTGGTGGAGTGATAAGAAATACAAATGGTGATTGGATTATTGGATTTCAAGCTATGATAGGAGTTGGAAGTGTCCTGTTTATGGCCTACAAATTGTTGTGGATCATGGTATACAACACATTGAAGTGAAATCTGATTCAGCTATTCTGGTGCACATTCTGAATGGTGCTGACTGTCTTACACATCCTTTTGGTGCCATATTGCTCAGCTGCAAGCATCTTCTGTCCAAGTTTAATGAGTTGCAGCTAAGGCATATTTACAGGGAAATGAACATGGTGGCAGACTGCCTAGCTAAGCAAAGCCTTGATCATGAGCCAGGACTGATTATCCTCCCGGAACCGCCTCCTGTTGTTGCTGGTGCTTTCCTTGATGACTTAAGAAACGTGAGTAGGATTAGGCGAACTGCTATGAACTTAGGATAGGTCTTTTTGTTTCCTTTGCTGGGATGTTTTTGGCCTCATTGTAACCAAAAAAAAAATCGTGGAAGATGAGCCATAAATCCATCACAAAACTGACTAGCTGAAACCTTGGCAAGTATCTCTAGGCTTCCACTACAACATTACAAAAGCATCACAATTAGTAATTAAGTAATGCTATTTCAAAGAAGTAAATGAGTATGCAACTGCAAGAAATATAAGGTCACTCACCACCAGGTAGCATCTAAAACTGCTTGAATTGAAGATTTGTAATCTCTATCTCGGGTTTGATTTTTAAAAGATCAGAGCCGATGAATTTCTGACCTCTAGTTTCAGCATATAATTTACCCCCTGAGAAAAAAACATGCTCAATTAGTAAACAGAAAACATGTAACTAAAGGATCTCATGATTTGAGACACAGCTAGTAATCTTAAACCCAATGTTCTTACATTTTAATTTGGCAGTTGATTTTGCCTCTTCAGTGCCATGTTCAGTAGGTTCAAGCTTGTTAGCAACCTCCACCTCCTGCATTGAAAATCTTTTACGCGCATGTCGAAACTGGTTGGAAACCCTTTGAGACGTAGTTTCCATGGTATCAATCTGGACAGTACTGTCCGAGTGCCATTTAAGCGGTGTGGAAAATATCACTCTTTCAGCTCCGGATGATGAAAGTTTAGCTGATTTGTCAAATGAAAAAGACACTCTCTTGGTTCTCATTGAACTCTCATACTTTTATATAGGCCTTCTTGAACCTACAGATCGTGACATGTATCACAAAACAGAAAGTCTGGATGAGAAGATAGAAGAAGCCCCAGCATGGAAATCATACAACATATGCTCTTGAGCCAATGAGCCTGTATCACCACATATATCAAATTATAAAAAGCTTTGTCCTGCATAATAAGTACATCCAGTTACAGGCCCAAGTCCATATGCTTCAGAGATACTACACTATACTAGTACTACACCACTACATTCTACATTGCATTGAAAAAATTCATATACAACTGATGATGGATGGTTTCAAATGGCTGCAGATTTTTTGGTGGAAGAAAACTTACAGGCTAGACTAACTGTTCTAAAGAGAGTATGCCAAGATGAAACAAATTACAAAACAAAGGAAAAAGAAACGCGGAGATTATACAAAATAGAAACTTTACACATGCAGATCGATCCCATTGTGACAGTGAAGTTGAATATCAGCAGGCAATGAACTTATGAACAATGTTCCACAAAAGAAATGACTTGGTATTACTTCTTGTAAAGAAAACTCAAGTAGCTACAATCTCCCCGTTGAAAGCTAAACCAATAATGTCTAGGAGCAACACCAAAACCAAAACTCAACAACACAGAAATCTAAACTCTCCTGCCAAACCATGAAACCAACTGCGGTTTATATGTGCAAACTGCAAAGAGAGAGACATATGGTCATGGAGAACAAGTTCCTTGTAGGACTAGCCACATTAGTACTCTAAATCATGAAACCAAATTCCTCGAAGCTATCCGCTTTTTTCGACCATGTTTATTATGACATAGGTGCTTGTTCCACACTTTGTAACACCAAGGATACGTTTACTAATCGGGAATGGGAATCATTAGGAATCGGAATCAACATGAATTAAAATGAGAATATTTCATTTCGATTGAGCTGTTTACTTACCATCTAGAATTAGAACAGGAATGAGAATGATTACGATTGTTAACGTTTACTCACCGTATGGAATCAGAATCAATGTAACTTGATTACCAAAATAACCTTGTACTATATTTCCATATTATTTAATTTTTTTTCTTTTTTCCTTATAAACTGAGCAAAGTTCATCGAAAAATTAGACTAATGTACAATCAAAACTTTTTGTCAAAAATTAAGACTATTGATCTTCATGTAAACTCCTCCTATGCTTACAATACATTTTGCTTCAATGAAATTGAAAATTAAAAAGGAAAAAAAAAAGGACAATGATCACTCACCAAAGTACAATGAAGGAGTCTATTTGTTTTGGTATTATCGTTGTTCGTTCTTGTCGTCTACTGACTACTGAGAATGGTATATATATTTTTAGAGTTTGGTAATTTGTAGTTTTTGAATGTTTATAAAGATATTTTGGATAAAAAATTAATTATGGGAGAGTTGATTCCTAAATCCATCTCTCCCTGAGGAATCAAATTCATGGTTTATTAGGAATTATAGGACATGGGTCCGTAATTATTATGATTAATCTCCCCTCTGCAACTTCTCAGCAACTCATGTAACGCTTTGACGCTTACAAACATGCACAATAATAAGATCTTAGACTCCAGAGTTACAAGTGGAACAGAGACACCAACACAAATGGGCTAGGACAAAATGGGCCAATGAGCTAGGGCCCTGAAAGTCCCGGTATGAATTCGAAACCCGGCCCAAATAGAAAACGGTAAGCTCCAAACGTTCCAATACTGGTATCGGCTTTTACATGTCCTCTTTACTAATTCGAGAAGAAGATAATAAAAGCTCCTTGATGGACGTGGAATCAATCGGTCCCTCACCGGAGTAGAGTCCATTAATTCCAAGGAAGAAACTTCGAAGTCAGTCCACCCCCCACCCTTTAGAAGATTAATAGGTCCCTGATTGACTGACTGACTGACAGACATGGTCACCAGATCAAACAAAACGACCACCACTTTAATTTCTTCCATCTAATTTTTCCTAGTGACTAACACTGATCGATCGATATCGGCTTTATAGTCGAACTGCGTACAGATGTGATATATGAATAAATGAAGAACAACATTTTCATGATTAAATTGTTATTCAGATTAATTGTAACTTAACAATATTTTGTGTTGCGTATAATTTTTTTTTTAAATTTTTTTGTCATTTCATCATAACTGTTGAATTTTAACATAATAAACTAAAAATAATAATAGAATCTTACAAATACAACAAATTAAAGTTCCAAACTTTAAACTTGAACAGACTAGAATGAGCAAAGCAAATACCGAAAACAGGATAAACAATCAACGATAAATGCTTTAGACAAGCATTGAATCTTTAATTTTGCGAAAAACTCGTGTATTTTGGTGAGGGAGAAGAAATAAGCAGTGACTTAAGGAGAACAAATGTTACGAAGACATAAAAAGCAACAAAGTAAATTAATGAATACAATTTTCGCATGAATTTTTTTTTAACTTGAAGTAGGTATTTTTTTGCTTCTAAAAACTTACCTGGACTTAAGCCCAGGTAAGCCAGTACTGGCTCCGCCAATGAACAAGGTTCCAAGCTATGAAAGGCATGCAAAAGTCGTCTACTGGTCAAGAAACTCGATCATATATGGAGACAATTTCTTAGCTTACAGAAGGCATGCATTTTTGACAGAGTGAGACCAGGCACGGATGCAATGGGGGGATAGGGTGTGCTGCAGCACCACCCAATTTTTTTTGTCAAAAAAAATTAATGCGTATATACTAAATATATATATATAAATCCCATGTCAAACATCGAATTTAGTCTTTTTTGTTTGTTTTTATCTTAGTTCGGCAATCCCTCCCTTCCTGACCTCTGTAGTTCTTTTTGTGCATCTCCGCTCAGAGTTTGCTCTCTAGTCTACACCGTTTTTCTCCATGTCTCCAACTCTTTAGGTCAGATGTTTCATCAAAATAAAGTAAAGTCTATCGAATTTTCTGAATACAAAATTGTTCTTCCTAACTGAGAAAATTTAATACACCCAAGATTTAATTCTTAGTTCCGTGCCTAAGTGCCTGAGTGGGACAATACTGGTCGGAAATGCATCGACGACTATATTGTCTAATTTCTTCTAGGAAGTCACCGATCCAAAGATTGGAGAAGACTTGAGAGTCAAGTCAAGCCAAACTAAGCTCTGAGTGGAACAATACTGGTCGGAAATGCATCGACGACTATATTGTCTAATTTCTTCCAGGAAGTCACCGATCCAAAGATTGGAGAAGACTTGAGAGTCAAGTCGAGCCAAACTAAGCTCTGATCTCGTGGAGGCATATTAATTTCAAGTACTTTCATAAAAGCCGCTCACTAATCACATGATTCACATCCATCCCTTCTGCGCATTTCATCTTTAAAAATGACTACTTTGTTCTTCCTTTTCTTAATCACAACCAACCTCATGTCTGCAGTTCACTGCAAATGTATTGAATCCCATCAACAATCATTACTCCATTTCAAGAAAACTCTTGTATATGATTCTTCTTCGTCCTCCAAGCTCATAACTTGGAATTCAAGCATCGAATGTTGTTCTTGGCAGGGCGTGACTTGCACCCCTAGTGGTCGTGTTGTTGGACTTGACATCAGTAGTGAATCTATATCTGGTGGTATTGATGATCACTCAAGTAGTCTCTTCAAACTTCAACATCTCGAAAGCCTAAATTTGGCTGACAACCATTTCGACGGCTATTCAATTCCACGGGCAATCGCAAAACTCAGAAATTTGAGGTATCTAAATCTATCCTTTGCTTCTTATACTGGGCAAGTTCCTATTGAGATATCACACTTGACAAAGCTGAATATCCTCGATATTTCTAATAACTTCAATTTCGATACTTCCTTGAAAGTTGAGAACCCCAACTTAGGCATACTATTTCAGAACCTAACAGCGCTTACAGAGTTATATCTGGACGAAGTAGACATATCACCGCAGGGGATTCACTGGTGCAAAGCCTTATCATCTTCCTCGCCAAATCTAAAGGTGCTGAGCTTGGTAAGATGCGGTCTTTCAGGTCCTATCGATGAGTCTCTTGGCGAGATGAAATCTCTATCCGTGATTCATTTGGATCATAACTCTTTCTATTCCCCTGTTCCGACATCTTTTGCCAAGTTTCCAAACTTGACTTCCTTGAGTCTCAGCGAGTGTAACTTGCAGGGTATATTTCCCAAAGAGATATTCCAGATACCTTGTTTGAAAACCATTGATCTTTCTACTAATGTACAACTTGGTGGTTCCTTTCCAGAATTTCTCGTAAAAGGGTCTCTTCAATCCATGGATCTAACGACTACAAACTTTTCAGGTTCTATACCAAACTCTATTGGGAACCTTCAAATGTTGTCAAACATTATTCTACCACATTGCCAGTTTTCTGGACAAGTCCCTAAGTCACTTGAGAACCTCACCCGATTGGTTTATCTGGATATGTCATGGAACATGTTTAGTAGTCCCATTAATTCTATTCACTGGGATTCCCTTGTTCATTTAAAAAGCCTTGACTTGAGTAACAATCTTCTTCATGGGAGTATTCCATCATCCATTTTTTCTCCTCCTTTGTTGGAGACATTAGAACTTTCCAACAATCTATTTTCTGGTCAGGTTCCTGAATTTGCCAATACCTCTTCATCCTTTCTTTATATTCTTCATTTGGATAACAACAATTTGGAAGGACAAATACCTTCATCTATCTTTAATCTTCGAGGGATTGATGAAATACTTCTTTCTTTTAACAACTTGAGTGGATTCCCTTTCAATGGTCCCCAACAGCTCACAAATCTTAATTTTCTTGATCTTTCCCACAATAGCTTGTTGTTTGATGACATTGGTACAACTTCCTCCTCCCTTCACATTGGCAACTTGCTATTGGGTTCTAACAAGTTGAGATCATTCCCAGAGATCTTAAATAATGAATCATTATTCGTTCGCTTGGACCTCTCGGAAAATGAGATACAGGGGAAGGTACCTAGCTGGATTTGGGGGCTCAAATCGGCCAATGATGTGAATTTATCTTATAATTATTTGTCTACTCTAGAAGCTCCTCCACCAAATGTTACTTGTAGTTTGATTTCTCTTGATCTTCGTTCCAACCAGCTTCATGATCTCCACTCCTCATATCCTTCCTTTTTACATGTTGATAGTTTGGTACTAGCTTCTAACATGCTGAAAACATTCCCAGAATTCTTGAGAAACCAATCCGTTGTCTATTTGGACCTTTCAGAAAACCAGATTCAAGGCAAGATACCAAGTTGGATTTGGAGATTTGATTCTCTTTACTCCCTAAATCTCTCGTTCAACTACTTTCAAACTCTAGAAGCTCCTTTAAAGAATTCTACTTCTCTTGACAGTCTTCAGACACTTGATCTTCGTTCCAACCAGCTTCAGGGAAAGCTCCCAATTTTCCTATCATCTATAGTATATCTAGATTATTCGGAAAATAATTTCAGTTCTCATATACCAACCGACATTGGCAACTTCATTTCTTCTGCTATCTTCCTCTCTCTTTCAAGCAATAACTTGCATGGAACCATTCCTAGATCAATCTGCAATACAACTCATGCGGTGGTTCTTGATTTGTCATACAACTTTTTGAGTGGAAGCATCCCCCAATGCTTGACTCAACAATATTCAGTCCTGGATCTAAGGAGAAACAACCTTACTGGCACTATTCCAAACAATTTTCTCCAAGAATCTGAGCTACAAACTTTGGCCAGTTTCCGAAGTCTCTTGTCAATTGCTCGGAATTGCAAGTTTTGAACCTTGGAAACAATCAGATAGCTGATTATTTTCCTTGCTTTTTAATGAGCATATCCACCTTGCGAGTCATTGGTTTGGGATCCAACAAGTTTTATGGAGAAATTGGATGTCCCAAGACCAATAATGGAACCGGTTGGCCCTTTCTACAGATCATAGTTCTTGCTCACAACAATTTTAGTGGTGAAATACCAAGAAGAATGTTTTCGACATGTCAAGCCATGGTGGCTAATTATGAGACTGCTGATTCCTCATGGAACCTTGGATTTTCACATGGCCCGAGCTTTAGTGAAGGACACAGTGGGCCTGTAATTCCAGGCTATTACTATGCAGATGTAGTAAAAACTATCGTCAAAGGTATGGAGTTGGATCTAGTAAAGATTCTAAATATCTTTACATTGATCGACTTCTCTTCCAACAATTTCAACGGTGCAATACCTGAGGAAATGGGAGAGTTGAAATCACTGTATGCCCTCAACTTATCCGGCAATGCTTTTAAAGGTGAAATCCCATTATCATTCGGCCACATGCAAGTGTTGGAGTCCTTAGACCTCTCACGAAATCACCTGAGCGGCGAAATTCCACCACAGCTTGGAACCCTAACGTTCCTTTCATTCTTGAATCTCTCGAATAATGAATTGGTTGGGAAGATTCCGACCAGCACTCAATTTTCGACATTTCCAAAAGCATCATTTGAGGGTAACAAAGGATTATGGGGGCCTCCTTTAACAGTGGCCACGGTAGCGGCATTGCCACCACCACCAACACCGTTGAATCAACCGGCTGGTGTTGGAGATGAGATTAATTGGGATGTTATCAGTGTGGAAATTGGATTCACTTGTGGGTTTGGAGTTGCTGTTGGGTCTCTTTTCTTTTGCAAGAGATGGAGGGAATGGTACTACAGATCTATGAGAAACATCCTTTTCAAGATATTCCCTCAGCTGGAACACAGATTTGGTAATCATAGAAGACATGTTTATGTAAACACATGGTGGCGACGTTGAATTGGCATGGTTATGAAGATAAGAGCTAGCATGCATGAGGCTAGCTCACATGGGATGTTCTTCTTCGATGTGTTTCATCACATTTTGATTAGAATGGTCATGGTCAAATTGTTGTTGTTGTGGACTTGTGGTTTTCTTCTTCCTTTTTTACCATCTAAAATGTGCCCTTGTACTGTAGAATCACTAGAATGTAACCGGTTTAAGATTTTAATTAGTTGAAATATTGTTTTTATTTAGGATTGTTTTTAGATTGTCTAAAAACACTTTTGAATTTTAAAGAAAAATTAATTATAAATAAATAAAAAATTTAAAATATAATTTAATTGCGTTTTGGAAGCACTTTAAAATATTTGAGAAACACCTATTATTTTAAAGCACTTTTAAAGTATGGTAAAATTCAAGGAGAGAGTCCAACTTTCAAATGCAAAAAGAGACACCAAAATTAGTGGGCCAAGTGGGCTCGAATACAAATCCGAAACCTGGCCCAAGTAGAAAACGGTAAGAACTATAAATACACAGCATGAGCCGTGCTAGCAACTTTGTACTTTCCCATTTCCTCTTTTGAGATTTTTTAGGGTTTTACAGAGATGAATGAACCCAGCCTAACGACACCTCCACAGCAATCGCCGCTGTCGGATCAAAACTCCGCTACCTCTCCAGTAAATTACCAAGAATGCCCTTCCCTCGAGCTCGAGATAGATGACTCCATGGAATTGGAAATCCCAGAAGCTGCTCTCTGCAGTCTCCAACAAACAGGTTCTGTGGAGGATTACGGCGACAGGTTTCAGAATATTGTGGATCAAATTGAAGATGTGTTGCCACCCAAGTTTCTCCTCAAAGTTTATATCAATGGGCTTAACGAAAAGCTTAGGTGTCTTGTTAGGATGGCTCAACCTAAACGAAGCTTATCTATTGGCAAGTGATTGGGAAGAGGAGATAGTGTATCATAAACCCCAAAAGCCAATGCTGATGGGTGTGAATGGATTTCTCGGTAAGGGTTATGTTCATGTAGTGATATGTAACGTGTTAGTATAGCATTAGTTGTACGATTAAATATACTTATCCACTTAAGCAGGTAATCGACACCTACCAGACCACCCGAAAGGCCACCAGGAAGGCTTCAACTTCGCTCACCAGACCGACCCCATCCAAGCACGCACGCGCCCGTGGGTCGCGCGCCCGAACGCACGGATCACATGACAGCAAGCACACCAATCTCACATCGAAGAACACAAGCAAACACCAAACCCAACCACCTATATATGTAAGGTATTTATTGCAGGTAAGGGCATTCATTCAATTCTGATCCAAGCATTAAACACTCCACACGTACGTTCGCTTGACTGTTATATCCAATACACCATCTGACTTAGGCATCGGAGCATTGAAGGCGGGCCACCCCGTCTTGACCCCTGACCGTCTGTTCATTGTTGTATTCTTCTAACAGCCGTAGTCGAACAGGCGTACCCGATCACCCGAAGGAAGAGGAAGCGCCCGACCATCCGAATGGCCCCAACGTTCGGACGGACAAGAAGGAGAAGAAGTACTCGTACTTACTTCTGCCAGATTACGTCCCGCGCGTAATTCGGTAGAAACATAATGTGAGTGACTTCAATTTCATTCAGCCTTACGTTGTAAAGGAGAATGCGAATCGTTGCAAAGTGGTGGAAGAGGACATGGTTGTTGAAGGAGATCAAAGAGTTCATGTTAAGAAGTGTCTGAATCTTGGTTTGAAGTTGGGGAGGCACGAGTTTCGGGAGGAGTATTATGTGAGGTGGATGTGGGGGTGTGACATTATGCTTGGGAGGCAGTGGTTGCAGAGATTGAAGGAGGTTAGAGTGATGAATAGTGGAAAGATGGAGTATGTTTGCGATGGGGTTAAGAACCAGATGGAGTGGAAGGTTGTTGTGAACGCGGAAGACATCATTAGCACTATAACCTCGATTGTCAGTCATTTTGATTAGAGGTGAGAGTACTTTCTGCATTGCCTTATTTGGAGAGATCCCTTCAGTTTGTATGAAATTTTTGATCATAGAAGGAGAGCTTGGAAATGCATGCTTTGTTGGAGTGGCTCTATTTTGTTCTTAAACTTTGGTAGGTTACAAGGTGTTGCTCAAGTAAATGGAATGTATGAAACTCTAGTCAATTCTCCATCTTTTCAATGTCATGATCCTACTTAACTAGAGTTATGAATGAGAATTGGGCCTCCTTATGTATTATTCTGAATCTAGATATATTAGAAATGATAATTGGCGCCTAAATAATCTAAACTCGATCAAATGTGACATGGCATGGATTAGTGCTTGTACAAATACATTTCCACATTTTGTTCTGTTTCCTCCATGAGTTGGGAAAAGCATAAGTGCTTGTACAAAGGCCAAGCCCAAAATGGTGGTGCATGTTGTTTGATACAAAAGGCCATGGCCCGACTAACAGACATGTTTGTTACACCTCCTTATTTTATAATTCTTAGCTTATGATAAAAAATAGTAAAATCTCATGTTTGTTACTATAAGTGACTATTTTAAATGAGTTTATGTAAATCCTTAGTCATATTTGTTACATATTCTTATTCTTAACTTATTTTAGCAACAGTCAAATCTCATGTTTGGTGTCACAAAAGACTATTTTAAATGAATTTATGTAAGCCCTTGAAATGATGAAAACACCATTTTTACCTTCTTATACAAGGAGCTCAAAAACTTGTTTTATATATAACACCCCTTAATATAAGAAATATAGTACATCTTATATAATGAGTCAAATTATATAAGGAATGAGCTCAAATACTTGTTCATTGTTTAACACACTTTAATATAAGAAATATACTATTTCTTATATAAGTAATATAAGAGAGTGTAACAAACATGTCCGTAGGCTAGTAACTACCAAGCTCACTGTTGAACTATACCAGTCTAGTAGGACCAACCAAAATCAAAATTCAGTACACAACATAAAAACTGCCAAACCATGAAACCAGCTGCTCTTTATATTGTGCAAAGAGAGACATATGGTCATGGAGAACAACTTCCTTGGAGCAAGAATAGCCCTGATCAACCCAGACCGAGGGATCAAGGTTGGAGAACTAACCACATTGGTACTTTAAATTACAAAACCAAAATCTCAAAGATGTTTTTGACTCAATGTTTATTAAGATAGAACTAGTACTTGTTCCGCACTTGTGACACAAAACAGAATGTTGTCAGAACAACATAAACAACTTCTTAGAGCATATGCACACATTTTGGCCTTCAATTTACTTTGTTCCTCCTATTTTGAGGAGGTGTAAACATTATTCATCGAATAGGAGGTGCATCACCTCTTTTTGTGCAGTGGTTCAAAAATAGCACATCTTATTACTATTCATCGATTTGAATTTTTTTTATTTTTTAATTGTTGTTAAGATATTCGATTAATAACTAGGCGACTCATGTTTGTTAATTTTGTCGTTACAATGTAACGACACACTAACCAAAACAAGTGGTTCAGTAGAAGCATTGGGTTCTACCACGGGAACGCTCGATAAGGAACACCCACGTCATTTGTTTAAACGTTGGCGTCAACACAGTGCTAAGGAGACAACACTAATTGGCCAATGGGCTAGGCTATTCTGGGCCTGAAATTTTTTAGTTGCTGCCAACCCAAATAGAAAATGGTACGAATTATAAAAGGATCCGCGGTGACCTTCTGAGCTGAGCCGGTACTTTCCCATTTCCTCTTGAGATTTTTTTTAGGGTTTCATAGAAATGGATGAACCCGGCCTCAACACCATCGCCATCGCATTACCTCCTCCGCAATCGCCTTCGTCGTCGGATCAAAGCTCATCCTCTACCTCTCCGGGAAATATCTTGAGAATGCCTTCCCTCGATCCCGAGATGGATGAATTTACGAAATCGGAAAACCCAGAAGCCGCTCTCTGTAGTCTCAAGCAGAAAACAAATTCCGTGACAGAGTACTACGATAACTTTCAGAGAATTTTGCGTCTTATTGAAGAGTCATTACCGCCCAAGTTTCTGCTCAAAGTTTTCGTCAATGGACTTAACGAAAAGATCAAGTCTCGTGTCATTTTGGCTCAGCCTAAGAGCATAATCTCAGCCTTTTTTCTGGCTTGTTCATTTGAACATCAGACCAAATTATTAATGAGAGAAATCAACACAATCAAGAGCCTCATAACTGAAATTATTCTAGATTGATATGTTATTATGTAATTATCTTTATTTCTATTTAGAATCCTAGAATTGTGGATCGTAGTTAGAATTGTGGATCGTGATAGCTAGATAGAATTCATGTATAAATGTATGCTCTTGTACAATTATTGAATCAAGAAAATTACTTCACGAACATATCAGATTCTTTCATGGTATCAGAGCAAATCGTTCTTGAGACCTAAAGAACCAAAATCAAGCATCAAGACATTACCCCATGGGCGAGGTAGACATTCTGAAATTGGAGGCCGACAAGAAAGGGTTTGCAGTTTCGCATACCTCAGAACCATAGGAGAAACCAAGCCATCCTCTATACATACACTACATAGATCAAGCTGGAGTTGTTCTTGTTCCGCAACCCTTAATGGAAGACAACTACACCAATTGGACACAGTCGATGATTATGGCCCTAACAATCAAAAACAAGAAAGGACTTGTTGACGAATCGATCAAGAGACCCTCCTACAATGAGGCACAACAACAACAATAGGATATAGTGGACATGCTTGTCAAAGCATGGCTACTTAAATCCATGTCAAAGGAGATATCAAAGAGTGTCAGACATTGCAGCACTGCAAGGGCTATGTGGCTTGAATTAAATGAGAGATTTTCTCATACCAACACAGTTCAATTATTCCAAATCGAAAAGGTTATTCATGATTGTGAGCAAGGCACAACCTCTGTCACCACATTCTTCACAAAACTAAATGTGTTATGGGATGAAAAGGATTCTGTTTGCGCATTCCCTGCTTGCACGTGTGAGGCAGCAGCAGAGATAAAGAAGTACATGGAGACACAAAAGACTATGCAGTTTTTGATGGGGCTGAATGATCACTTTGCTTCAATTTGAAGCAATGTTATCGGCTTGGATCCCTTACCTGAAGTTAACAAGACATACTCCACAGCTTTGCACCATGAGAAGCAAGCAAAGGTGTCAAATGGCAAGGTTGCATCGTCGATGGAGGCTACTGCATTTGCTGCCAAGAAATTCAGTAAAGGCGTCACAAGGTCAGAAGAAGAATTAAGATGTGAGATTTGCAATTACACAAATCATAGCGCTAAGAATTTCCGTGCGCATCTCAAATGTACCACTTGTAATAGACAAGGCCACACTCAAGAACACTGTCGTGCACATCTTAAGTGCACTTACTGTAATGGGAAGGGTCACACGCGAGAAGCTTGTCGAAGAAAGAAGAATGTCAAAGCCAACCAGAAAAGTTCTTCAAGCAATGGTGAATGCTTTCCTTTATCAAGGAATGAGTACTAACAAATGTTGGGACTTTTGAGCAAAATAAAGAGTGGAGCAGGGACCTCAAATGGAGATCAGTTGCTTGAGATGCTAGGCGCTGGCAAGAAATCTGCGGTCAATGTGGTTGGTAATGTTCCTAACTATGAAGAATTCTCAGGTAAAATAAATGCAATTTATCGGGATAAAGGAATATCAATATGAATCCTTGATAGTGGTGCCAGTGACCACATAGTTTATGATTTTTCCATGCTCACCACATCCAAGCCCACACATAATCATTTTGTTAAATTGCCTAATAGAACCAAACTCAAAGTCTCCCACATTGGAACAGTCACATTCACTTCTGTCTTCACTCTTCATAATGTGCTATGTGTTCCCAATTTTTATCTCAATCTCATCTCAATCAGTAAACTTGCATTTGATTCATTCTATATCACCATTTTTCTAAAATAAATTTGTTTCATTCAGGACCTATAATCGGGGAAGACGATTGGGACGGGAATTGAGGACGAAGGACTCTACTACCTCAGATTTTCCAAGGAATGAACATGCAATGTAGTAAACTCTCCATCACCTGATCTATGGCACCAAAGGCTCGGGCACCCGTCAAGCAAAGTTTCATCTTTATTTTCTTTTCTAGCAAATAAATCTTGCAATGCAAGTACTTGTTCAATCTGTCCTTTAGCTAAGCTTACCAGACAAAGTTTTTCTTTAAGTAATACCATCAGTCGTTCTTGTTTTGAATTAATTCATGTGGACATATTGGGGGGGGGGGGTATCATTTTCTGGGGCAAAATTCTTCCTAACTATTGTCGATGACCATTCCCGAACCCACCTGGGTCTATCTCATGAAACACAAATCAGAAGCAAGAGGCATTTTCATCCAATTCATCAATTTAACTGAAAACCTTTTCAACAAGAGTGTCAAAAAAGTTAGGAGTGATAATGGTCCAAAGTTCAAATGTCCAGATTTTTATTCCTCTAAGGGTATTCTCCACCAAACCAATTGCATCAACACCTCACCACAAAATGGAGTTGCTGAGCGCAAACATATACATTTGTTGAATGTTGCACGAGCCTTACTTTTTCAAGCACATTTACCTAAAGAATTCTGGTGTGAAGCCATTCTTACAGCAACATATCTCATCAATCTAACCCTCTCCTTCAAGGTAAAACTCCATTTGAGAAACTTTTTGATAAAGTGTCAAATTATTCTCATCTCAAAGTTTTTGGTTGCAAGTGCTTCACATCTACACATCCACTCAGACCAATAAAATTTGACCCAAGAGCAAAAGAATGTGTGTTTCTTGGCTATCCTTATGGACAGAAATGATATAAAGTCTTTAGTTTTCATGATCAAAAAATTCTAGTTTCTAGGGACGTGATTTTTCATAAAGATGAGTCTCCATATAAACATGATACCCATCACTCTTTACCTTTCCATACACGTGATTCTCTACCTTCAATCCTCTTGTTTCCTTCTCTAACTTAAACACCTCTCATTGATGATGACATCCCTCCACAACATCCTTTAGTTAATTTAGATCCCACCTCTTCCGCCATATCTTCACACAGTCAACCTAATTCAAATTGAACTCCTTCCGCTGACATTCAATCACCAGATTCTCGTGATATTCCTCATGAAAACACATCCCCACCAATTACGTCTCCAGATTCCTCACCTCAAAAATAACTGGAACCACTTAGCCGGTCTACTCGACCAACAAGACCTTCCCCTACATTGCAGGGGTTCCATATTAAGGCGGTGCTTCCCTCACGTCCCGGTCCGTCGGCTTCCTCAACTGAGATCGAACAACCAGGTATCACCACTTACCCTATTTCAAATGTCTTGTCTTATAATCAGCTTTCTCCTAACCACAAAGCCTTCATAGCCAACATTTCTATTGAAAAAGAACCTAGAAATTTTTCACAAGCTATCTTGGATCCCAAATGGAGAAGAGCAATGAGTGACGAGATCACAGCCTTGCAAAATAATAATACCTGGAGTTTGGTGTCACCGCCCTCTCACAAGAAGCCAATTGGATGCAAATGGGTTTACAAGATCAAATACAACCCAGATGACAGTGTTGAATGATATAAAGCTCGTTTAGTGGCCAAGGGGTACAGTCAAGTCGAAGGTATTGATTACAGAGAAAATTTTGCACCAGTAGCTAAGATTACAACAGTCCGAGTGCTTCTTACTCTAGCTTCGATACAGGGATGGCATCTCCATCAATTGGATGTCAATAATGTATTCTTAAATGGTGATCTTTATGAAGATGTGTACATGCAGTTACCACCTGGATTTGGACGCAAGGGGGAGCATAGAGTCTGCAAATTACATAAATCATCATTCGGCTTGAAGAAAGCTTCAAGGCAGTGGTTTTTGAAGCTCACCACTGCACTTCTAGCGGCTAGATTTCGACAATCTTGGTCGGATTACAGTCTCTTCGTACGGGCATCACAAAGCAAATTTCTGGCCCTCCTGGTATATGTTGATGATGTTATATTAGCAGGAAATAACATTCAAGACATTGAAGAGACAAAATCTCTTGCCAAGCAATTCAAACTCAAAGACATGGGAAAGTTAAAATATTTTTTTGGGGATTGAAGTAACAAGATCGAAGGCAGGCATAATGTTGTGCCAAAGAAAATACGCCATGGAAGTGCTAGAAGACGCAAGCTTTCTTGGTTCAAAACCTTCAAACTTCCCTGTTGAACAGAACTTGTCATTAACACGAGATGATGGTGAATTATTGCAGGATGCTTCACGGTATCGGAGGTTGGTTGGGAGGCTCATCTACCTCACGATCACAAGACCTGACCTTGTTTATGTAGTACACATTCTGAGTCAATACATGGACAAACTACGTCAACCACATTTGGATGCAGCTTACAAAGTTCTACGCTACATCAAATCTTCACCAAGCCAAGGTATTTTTCTACCCTCTGCTGGTTCATTGCAACTTAGAGTCTACTGTGATGCAGACTAGGCAAGATGTAAAGATACGAGACGTTCTACAACAGGTTATTGTATCTTTCTAGGCAATTCATTGATATTTTGGAAGACTAAGAAACAGACCACCGTCTCTAGATCGAGTGCCGAGGTGGAGTATCGATCAATGGCTACAACTTGTTGTGAGGTTACATGGTTACTTAATATTTTGAAAGATTTGAATGTTGATTATAAAGCTGCAGTCCCATTATTTTGTGACAATCAAGCAGCCATTCACATTGCGTCCAATTCAGTTTTTTGCGAACGAACAAAGCACATTGAGATTGAATTCCATGTTGTTCGTGAGAAGATACAAATGGACATTGTCAAAACCTTTCACATCCGAACACATGAACAACCTGCAGATTTGTTTACCAAGCCCTTGAGTTCGAAGGAGTTCACCTTGTTCTTGAGCAAGTTTGGTTTAATCAACATACACACCAACTTGAGGGGGAGTATTAAGGAGGGAAACCAGCACAATCAAGAGCCTCATAACTGAAATTATTCTGGATTGATATGTTATTATGTAATTATCTTTATTTCTATTTAGAATCCTAGAATTGTGGATCGTAGCTAGAATTGTGGATCGTGATAGCTAGATAGAATTCATGTATAAATGTATGCTCTTGTACAATTGTTGAATCAAGAAAATTACTTCACAAACATATCAGATTCTTTAAGGAATATCGTATACCGATAAAGCCGAGGTTGTTGGGTGTGGATGGATTTCTGGGTAGGAAGAAGTTACATGTAGTCATATGCGATGTTAGTGACTGTAGTTTCATTCAGCCTTATGTTGTTTCCCAGCTGGGGGAGAATCGTTGTAATGTGCGGGAAGGGGTTTTGACTATCGAAGGAGGGCAAAGAGTTCGTTTGAAGAATTGTGCGAATCTTGGTTTGAGGTTGGGTGAGGGGGATGTTTGGGTGTGACATTATTCTTGGGAGAACTTGGTTGACGAGATTGGAGGAGGCGACAGTGTTGAAGAATGGGGAGATGGAGTATGTTTTCGACAACGGGGTCAGTTATCAGCTGCAGTGGAAGGTTGTTTTTAACGCGGCAGATATCATTGGCACTTTAATCTCGCTGGTCAGTGATGGTAGTGTATGGTAAGTTGTTGGAGTGGCTCCATTTTGTTCTTCAACTTTGGCAAGGTTACAGGGTGGTGTTATTTAAGTAAATGGAATGTATGAAACTCTAGTCTTAATTCTCAATCTTTTGAATGAGTGTTCTTAATTCTACTGCCCTAGCTTTATGAATGAGAATTGAGTCTTCTTATGTATGATAAATTGATAATGAATCTAGCTATTGGTGGCCAAGTAATTTCAACACCTCAATCATGTGTGACCTTTTGTACATACAAGGAGTTTTGACACTACTGAACAATCATACATATGTTCTTGAGCCAATAAGCCTGTGGCATCACATATATCAATTGATCAAATAAAGCTTTGTTCTGCATAATATGTACATCCAATTAGAGATAAATCCATTTGCCTCAGTGTGAATGATCATGTTGTTGCTGATCTCATTGTCACCATGAAGTAGAATATCAGTTGATAATGAACTTATGAAGTTTCACAAAGAAATGGTTTGGTATTACTTCTTTTAAAGAAAACCTCTAGTTGCTACCAAGCTCACTGTTGAAAAGCTAAACCAATGTCTAGAACCAACCAAAATCAAAATTCAAAACTCTAAACTCTACCGCCACTGCTATTAATATGTGGTTGGGAATGGGATACAAATCCGAAACCCAGCCCAAATAGAAAATGGGAAGCTGAAGAAAAGTATAAAAAGCGCGAAAAACTTTCCCTTTTCCCCTCTCCAGATTTAGGGTTTTAGTGAAATGGAGGACAAGGTTCAACAATTGATCGAGACCGTAGAAGCCCAAAAATCTCAGCTCAACCTCATCACTCATCAACTCACCGTCATCACCGAATCTCCCAATCACTTCCTCGCCGCCGTCGGAGCAAAAATCTGTTAATTCTCCGATAAATTTCCAGATTTTCTCTCATGTCGATAGACCCCAAACGCCTAGGCTGATTAGAGTTGATGAGTTTATTGGTAGGGATGAGGTGAGTGTAGTCATCAGCAATGTGAGTCACTACAATTTCATTCGGCCTTATCTTATTGCCGAGCTGGCCAATAGTTGCAAAGTGATAAAAGAGATTATGATTATTGAAGGAAAGCAAAGAGTTCGTGTGAAGAAGTGTCCGAGTCTTGGTTTGAGGTTGGGGAGTCGCGAGTTTCGCAGCGATTACTATTTGAGGGGGATGTGGGGTGTGACATTATGCTTGGGAAGCAATGGTTGATTAGTTTGGAGGATTTGAATGTGATGAACAATGGGGAAATGGAGTATGTTTGCGACGGTGTCACTCACCGGATGAACTGGAGCGTTATTGTCAACGCGGAAGACATCATTCGCTCTGTAACCTCGATTATCGATCATTGCAGTTCGAGGTAAAAGTACTTGATGCATTGCCTTGTTTGGAGAGAGCTTCAGTTTGTATGAATCCTATGATCAGAGAGAGAGAGAGAGCTTGGAATTGCTCTGTTGGAGTGGCTCCATTTTGTTACCCAAGTGAATGGAATGTATGAAACTCTAGTCTTTTCAATGAATTTTCTTGATCCTGCTTTCCTATCTTTGTGTATGAGAATTGGGTCTTCTTTATGTATAGTAATGAATCTAGCCTAAATAATTTTAACCTTGATCGTATGTGACATGACATGGATTAGTGCTTGTACATATACATTTCCATTGTTGTTTTCTTTCCTCCATTAGTTGGGAAAAGCATTAGTTCTTGTACAAAGGCCAAGCCCAAAATAGAAAGGAGGTTTGGGCCGGCCCATACTCACCTTGGAAGTCAAGATTGTAGTCCCAAAGTGAGTGAACATAGTTGTAGTGTTTGGGATTGCTTTTAAAATGTTCAAAAGCGTTTTTGGATCAATAAGAATAATTCATTAAAAATAGATAAAAAAATATTAAAAATAAAAAATTGATTTATTTAGAGTTTTAGAAGCACGTGAAAGTATTTGAGAAGCATATAAGAGCATCTCCAGTGGTTCCTTCAATTTTTTTGGTCAAATTTGAATTTGTGTGCTGATTGAGTTTTTGACATTTTGGCTATTGTTCTCCTCCAACCCATGTCTAATTTATAATATATATATATATATATTATAATTGTTTGAATCCTCTAACAAACTGATTTCAGGGAAGAGGGGAGAGAGACATAGTAAAAAAGAGATAAAACAATTGATTAAATTTTTTGACAATTTAGTTTTCATTTGCCAAATTTGGCAGATTTCATTTATGTCTGTCATCCATATGTAATTGGAGTATGAGTTGAAGAGTTAAAAAGCCGAAACTAAATGGGTTTGTTATCGTTAATGGATGATTAGGATTTTGAAACATCCATCGAAGATGTTCTAATAGATACTTTCTAATTTTAAAAGTACTTTTAATTATTTTTTTTAAAGTACTTTCAAGCTATCCCAAATAGCCCCACTAGTATATCTCGGCAAAAATCCTATTTGAAGTTAGTCAACCACAGTGCATGAATGTTTTCTTGGATGTTCCATAACATAACAGTAGTGCCCACAGGCCACGGGCACAAGAAAGTGGGAATCTAATACTGTGTGTGTGATTAAGAAATGAAAACCAGAGACCACTTTAGATTATTCAACTGAAAAAAAACTAGTAGTATATCGAAGAACATTTGGACTTGAAAATAATATGAGAAGAACAAGTGCCCAATGATCGACATATCCTGTGATGTCAGACACCATGTAAAAGCATGCACATTAAAGTTTCCTTCTTGACCCATGAAAAGTTGGGAAATACTGGGAATTGGTACATGGGAAACAGAGTTACTCACTTGGATTAAACAACTCTGCCGGAGACCGTGTGATTCTCCTTTGTTCTTGGTAATCTCAAATATCTAATAGAACATTTGTTATTATTTTCAGTAAAAATGAACTACGTGAAATTTCAGGTATGGCAATAATTGCTGTGGAAATTACACTACACATCAATCCTTGTCAATACACAGTACAAGTTGGTAAGGTAATCTTGTACTGTGTATAGTGATGATAAGAGGTGGACCAGAGTAATAAAACGATGGAGACGAGACAATAGTGGCCTAGCAATTAGTGTCAAACTGTCAACCTGAAAAGTTGGTTGTGACCGGAATATATAATAAGGAGGAATCGTCCTAACACCATAATCTCACAAACTAGTCCGGTGAAAACAAAGAGCCTCACTTTGGGCATACTCGATTCTCACAGCTGCTAACCTTTTATCATTATGTGCTGATGTTTCAGATCCAACACCAAACAAAATATTATGGTGTGATCAACTATAATGCATATGTACAGCCTAGCACAGACTGGTGTAGGAATCTGATCACAAAGAAAGAAAAAAAAAAAAAGGGAACCCAAAGCAAGAAACAAAGCCATAATCATAAGAGAGAAATTAACTTCATACCAATGAGTGCCAGATACTCCGTCAAAATAATACACTAGCTAATAGTACACTCAGATTAGATCTAATTTACAAAACCAGAGAGTTGAAGACAGAAAGACAGGCTTTCACAGTCCCACTAGCAACACCATCCAAAAGGAATCAAAAGCCCCTCCACTTTTGCCACATAGATCTTACTAGGATGGAGATAGAAAACAAAAACTTAGCAAGGCTGTCCCTCAGTCCCTAGATGAAAACCTGCAATCATCAGCAGCATCACATGCATATACCTCTGCTTATTGAAATATAGCATCATCTCTGATTACCAGCCTTACCCCACCACCTCTCAAATTTTATCTCATCCCCACCATAGCATCAAGCCTGAAAAGAATAAGATTAAGGAAGAAGAGCACAAACTAGTGGTGTCAATGAGTCTCATCCCAGCACTGTCATCCGTGTTGATGCCAGCTCCGGATGGCCCTACTCCGAATACTCCAGGAGTAGCAGTGTAAGGAGTGCTGCCCGTGGTGGTTGTTCCAGTGGTAGTACCAGTGGTTGTTCCCGTTGTTGGTGTTGTTCCGGTGGTTGTTCCGGTTGTGGGTGTTGTGCCGGTCGGGGTAGTGCCAGTAGTTGGGGTAGTTGAAGTTGGAGTTGTGCCAGCAGTGCTGAACAAAAACACAAACGAATAAGTTCAGCACATAAACCACAGAAGCTAGCTAACTTTACAGAAAATTCAAGCTGAGAGCACATGATCATAAAAAAAGAAATGAATTGAAACCAAATTTTTGTGAGAACTAGGGAACCATGTGATGATTCTTGACTTTACAAGTGTCTTGTTCATGTAAGATGCATTTCACCACATCTATGGTAAAGGTCCTACTCCTCAATCATTGACATGGTATCTAAGGTCATTTTCCAGAACATATAGTATACATTCTAATTCTTCTTCAAACTCTCGAAGTGTCATTGCAGTATCCTAGAATGCTGGCAAAGCAGGCTTTGAGATTAATCAAATAATGGGACGAGCAAAATAGATTTAAAGACTATCAATACCACACCATTACAAAGACACTATTTTCGTTACTCCAAAAATTAGTTTGTTAATCTCAAATTACAACAAGATGGAGGTACTGATTATGCGTTTTTTAATCTCAATTGCCTATCAGACCAGATGATTACAGCTGAAGATTTTAGACCACATGACCATACTTTAGCTGTATGTGGAGTGACACACTTGTTGTAAAGGTATGTATGAACTCTGGTCAAATCTTAAGTGGAGTAGAGAATACCACACACATGAAAGCTTTGATAAAGTTTATGAGATCCATGCATCAAATGTTAACAATAAAATATAGGGTTCATGCAGCCACCAATCACTCAAACCAGATCAGTAAAGCATGACCAGACTAAGCTCACATTTTGACTATATTTCAAAAGCATGAAAATTATTTTTACATTAGTATTACAATATAGAGATGTTAACTATGTTCAAGAGGAGCGCTCCCATAAAAATGGTGGAATGAGACTACACAGGCACAGGCATCTTAGAATTCAAAACCACAATATCAGCTCAAATCTCAAAAAGTTTTCAAATCCCAAAGCATTGATGTGGCTTTTGAATTTTAATCAGAACATGGCTTTTGAATTTTAATCAGAACATGTCTTGTCCCACTATGAAAGATGTACGTACTATGCTTTTTACAAGGGACAAAATTTTGCCCATCACAATGTAGACAGAGCCCCTTTCACCAGAGTTCATGGTGGCCATTACTTTTAGGTTTTTAACCATGGACAGACTACAGTGTAAAATGGCACTATATATATGTGTTACCCAAAAACCAAAAAGAAGATCATGGCCAATTTGTAATTTTAGATGAATGAAAAGTTACCGCCTTTGCACTAATTAGTTCTGAGAGATTTGACCTTTCAGGAAAAACACATAGGATTCCAACTATGAGATTGTAGCAAGTGAAAAAGAGCTATTTCATATGAAAGTGCTCTGCTTCTGCCCTAATAATGGAGGAGCATCATGATGCAATATCAAAATTAGTCAATACACTCCAGGAGCTTGTTTAAAATGGGAAAAGGACTACTGGATGATTATCAAGAGGTATTCTCTCTCAAAGCACAAGGAAAATAGTTTAAAGTTCTTGTTATTCTCTCGAAAAGCACCATTTTTCAATGATAAAAGCAAAGATGCCTATCCCACAAGGGGCAATATTTGAATGTAAAAGGAAGCCTCTCTCTGGCTAAGAGGCCCCAGAACATAAGATTAAGCTTAGCCAAGCATCATTATTAGTGTTCTTTCGGCTCTTACCTTAAATACCACAAAATCTTGCCAGCCTAATTTTATAGAATTAACTTAGTTTTACACTTTACACCAAAATGCAGACTTGATAGACGGTAGCAACTTCTTCTCGTCAATTAACTACTCTTAACTTGAAAGCAAAGGAAGTAAATGTAAGTCCCATTAAAGATGATATTGTTGGTAGATGGAGTAAACGCAGATTGCCTAATTCAACTTGTTTGCCTCTTCAATGAGTTGAAGCATTGTTTTTGCCTTTTAAATGTGCCTACACTCCCTATAGTCACTCATCAAATACACGATCCATTTGAGGCATTTCAAACCTCAAATCAAAGTGTATTGAGGTGAAAAACCAAAATGCAAAAACTGGACACAGGTAATATCTATGAAAACACAGAAATTTGAGCCCAGAAACAAACCTGGCGCTAGATGGGTAAACACATCCGGTTATGCCTGTAAAATCACCACGTAACAAGGTCGAAAAAAGCGTTAAACTTGATCAGGGAGAAGCAAAGAAGAACAAAATGTGAGGTTGAAATGGGGCTTACTGGGATCAGTTGTAACAGGGGTTGCAGTTCCAGCAAACTCACAAGTGCCTGAAGATTGACTCTTCTTCTGGAAAAAGCTATTAACAGCATAGTCACAGTGAGCTTTAACAGTGTTTGGGTTGTAGCAGCCCCCACCTGAATGAATGGGGTTACAGTCAGCTCCAGCTCCACAAGCATAGTCCAATGTCTTCTGCAGCATTGCATCACTGATTCCAGTCTTGCATACACACCAATTGGCACCTTAAACAAAAACATTTTCACACAAATTAAAAATAAACCCAATAAATAAAAGAGATCACATTTCACCAAAAAAATTGATCTTGCTCATCTGAATTCCAAATATCAGTTTTTTTTTTTACAGGTTCTACAAACAAAACGTGGGTATGAACAAGAAAGGACTTAGAAGAAAGAAACTTGTAAAGCCATTTTAATTATAAGTACATGGTTACAAATGTCAAAAATCATCAAAAATAGAAACTTTAGCACATAATGGGAGTAAAAAGTCTTCAAATCTAAATGCCAAAGAACAAATCTCTCTTTTCTCTTTTGGGTAAACAAAATAAAAGTAAAGCTGCAACAATATATGGGGAAGAAGAGTACTAAAGCATAAGCCTTTGAGTCTCTCACATATTAAAAAAATAATCTTTCTAATTAATCTTAACACAAAAATTTCCAGGTACTGGTAAAACATCTTTTCATAAGTATAAGCACAAGTATATGTGGTAAAATGTCTTCAAATCTACAAAAGATCCATACATTACTAGCAAGAAGAAGTATTATCCCTTAAAAAAAAACCCTACATGATTTTGAAGATTTGATATCTCAAAAAGAAAACATAGAAACAAAAAGTAGCTAGAAGAAGAGCGAGGAGGGCTTGGCTTACTTGAGTGACCAGCCATGGTCAAGAAGAACATTACTGCAAAAGCTACAACAGCCATAACTGAAACAGAGAGTTGAGGAAAGTGTTTGAGGAAAGTTAACAATGGAGTTTGAGAGCACAAACCAGATAGAAAGAGAAGAACAGAGAGAAGTAAGAGAGATGGAGACAGATAGAAATGGTATGGGGAGAGTGAGAGAGATAGAGTTATGTGAAGAAAAAAAGTTAATGAAATATTGTGGGTGACGTGGAGGACTCGACGGTGCGGTGGTACTGTGGCAAAATGTGAAACGTCGTGTCGTTTTGTGAGTGCTTTTCTGTTTTCGTGTACTGTGTTGTGTGTAGGTATTGTTACCGTTGTGGGGAAAATAGAAGGGAATCGACAAGGTGTAGTGGCCTGGGGACTAGTAAGGAAGAGAGTCTTCAAAACTTTAGCCGACGGTCTATGATGCTGTGGAGGAGTCTAGGGTTCTCTCGGCTTGTGGGAGATCAGAGAGACACAGACGATACTCATGGATACATGTACATATTGCGTACTCTACTTTTACGTAAATACTGGCAAGTTTTGTACACCGACATACCGGAAAGAACACATGTATGTAGGATTATGTAAGAGCAGCTGCAGCTGTAGTGGATTTCGGGGACGTCCGGCATGGGTCCCGTCGGTTAGAGGACGTCTGGCGCGTCTAGGAGGTGCAGCGAGAAAAAGGGGAAGGCGACCGATCGTTGATCGGAGGGATGTCTTCGATGACGTCCTCCATTGAGGAAGAAGGAGGGAACGTCCGCCTGGTGGGCCCCACACACGTGGGTGATGCCAGGCTGCCGCAATTTTTTTTCTACTAACACGCACCGGTGAAAAAGTTAAAAAAAAATTACGAGCGAATAGGAAGGCGACACGTTGTAGCTCTTGGGCAACGGACAGATCAACGACTAAGTTAATCTGGGCCGTCCATTTCAAACGGATCTAAGCCATCCGACGATTGAGAAATATTGAACATTTGTAATATTTTAAATAAAATATTTACTCTTAAACTTTAAAAAATCATAATAAATAGCTCGGACTTCCGAAATATTCAATAAAAATATGGACGAGTTCATATTAATGTCCTCTATAACTTTCGTGAAGAAAGTGAGTCAAAAATCATAACTTAAAAAAATGTCAATTTTGAATCGCGACGAAATAAAGAATCATAATAAACACGTTGTTATAACGAATGTAGGCCCAAAAAAAAACCTAAGTCCAACATGACTCGGACTACATTTATCTCCGGGGGCGTTGCCCCCGAGCCCCCACCAGGCGCGTCGCCTCTGGACCCTGACTCGCTGACCGGGAAGCGAGGCCTCCGTATGCTACCGGCATACAAAATTGATTCAAAGCATATTAACACGCGTCTAAATAAGACTTCATATTACCCAGAAATTGGTTGAAAATATTACCCGGAAATAAAAAAATTAAAATTTTAAATAATAATGAATAGTAATAGGAAGTCCTATTTTGGCACCGCTGCACAAAAAACGAGAATAAGACTTCCTATTGAAGAGGAATTCCTCAAATGGGTGAGGAATTCCTCAAAATATGAATTTCGCTCCATTTTACCGCTGCATATGCTCTAATTAGCATCATGCATGTACCTCTCCGAAGTCAATAGTGTAAAGTCAGGATAAGATATAAAAAGGAAAATTATCCAAATGATCACTTTTCTTTGTCGTGTTTGATATTTTAGTTATTCTACTTTTCAAAATATCATTTTAGTCACTAAACTAATTGTCTATATATCACTTTAGTCACTATGTTACCCTTCATATATCAAAAAATTGATGTATAAAATTGACGGAGTGACCAAAGTGATACACAGAAGTAGAGTTGAGTGACCAAAGTGATATTTTGGAAAGTAGAGTGATGAAAGTGTCAAACGTGACAAAGATGAGTGATCAATTGGATAATTTTTCCAATATCAAACTATAAATGATGTTAGGGATTGTGAAATGTGGCTAAACAATGACTTAGTTGGTTCATATTAGAAGCAGAAAAAACATGCATTTGTTTAGGGTTGGGATCGGTTTGGAGCGGTTCGGTATTAGGTCGGAATTCGTACCGTACCGTAATAAAATATTTGGTTCGGATCCTATTCGGTTCAGTTTTTTGGCAAGTCTGTGCTACGAGTTTCGGATCGGTATATTTCGATTTCGGATCGGTTTTTCGATAAAATTTTCTAGGCATAAACAATTGTTTAAGTTAATTATTATTTGAAAAAAGCAATATCATAGAGAGATAGAATAAATGTGAGATAATAAGAGTATTTTTGTAAGAATTTTCTATATATATGTCCTAAAAAGATTCAAAATGGGTGAATATATATTTATTTGTGTAAAGAAATGAGCACAATTTTGTCACATATATCATTTCGGAACGGTTCGGTTTTATTCGGTACCGTACCATAAAAAGTCATTAAGTTCGGATTTATTTCGGTTCGGTTTCTAAATTAGTCCATTCCATGAGTTTCGGGCCCAACGAGTTCGGTTCAGTTTATTTCGGTTTTCGGTTCGGTTTTTCGGTAAAAAAATCCCACCCCTACATTTGTTATAGCCATTTCACATTTGCAAACAATCCAAACCACATAAGTAAAGTTGTAAGCAAAGAATAAAATATCGGATATCGAGGATATATATCGACCATAAAAAATATAGAAATTTCGATGGATATATCGAGAAATTATCAATATTAGTATGAAGATTTTTTTTTGACTCTGTCAAAGGTAGCCCAAAAGCTTCCTAGGCCCAGAACAGATTCTCTCGCTCATGTGAAATGGTCCAACTGTGTATTGCAGCATAGTGCCTGACCACTTTGAAGACTTCGTGATTCAAACCTAGGCTGGGGAGTAAGCCCAACTAGGAAAGAACCACTACACCATTTGCAGTGGTTAATTACGAAGATTTTAAATGTTAAATTAGTGGTTGTTCATCAATACTCCATAACCAAAAGCTTGTGTATAGATAATAAATGGAGATAAATAGCAAAACAACGCAAGTAGAAAGGTTGGTTGGGTTAGTGGTTCAATTTCTCAGTCACTAGGGTTCGAATCTTGTATGTGTATCTTATATTTTGTTGAAAAAATGGGCAATTAAGGCGAGACTGGCCTGCTATTTGGGCGGGAGTGTTGCAATTAATGTGACTTTGACTGCAATTAAGGCGAAAGTCTTGCAAACCATAATATCCCGGAAAGAAGTTGAAATTTATATCGACTCTCTGAAAATACGATAATATCCCCGATATTTCGGGGATATTATCGATATTTAATACATTGATTGTAAGTGATCGTGATACGATATCATATGGCAATATTCTAATGATTTCATTGTTATATACACGTGGATAATGTTCATAGATCACACGAAGAATTTGAATTATAGATATGAATAATGTCACATCGTAACCATTTGATCGAACAATTGTTCTATTAAATGTAAGAAGCTTTCATTATGTGTACCTAATTTGAAAATTGTCCATTATGGAATAGATTATCTATATAAAGGGGCTCAAAACACGTCAATAATCCGTACCAAGTATTTAACTTTTAGTGCATGTTTGGTATGACTTTTGAAAGCACTTTCCAAGATTGAAAAAGTAATTCAATCAATTTCAAGGTGTTTGACATAATACAAAATACTTTGAGCAAATTTAGAAAATTACTTAGATTACTTAGAACTGTTTTTTTTAAAGTACATGAAATGTACTTTCTCTTAAAAGTGTTTTATCTGCAAAGCGCCAATGCTAAAACTTACTTTTAAAATTTATCCTGACCATGCCCATAATCTTTTACAACACGGATAACAAAAATTATATTCATCACAAATGGTGGTTAACTAGGGAGATTTTAAGGCCCAATAAGCTTGAATTCGGCCCACTAAAATAGAGGTCATTTACTCAAGTTCAAAAAGATAAAACCACTCGGGCCTATTTTACTAATCTTGGGCTTCCAACATTCCGCCACAGCCAAGCCCAAACCCAAACCCAACAACCGGAAAACCCGATCCACGACCCATACGTAGTTGCATCAGTCTCTCCCTTCTCCTCAGAAGTCCCAGAAACTCAAAAGACTATTCAAAGCTCCGATTCCTCCTCTCAATTTCGCCACCGTGATCGCCGCCACCCAAAAACCCTACACCAAAACCGTAATCTCTACAAAAAAATCTCCAACAATGTTAGTTCAGCTTCCGCGGTTGACGAGCTCTTTAAGAGAGCCCTTCGACGTCGACAAGGCCTATCTCCAGCGCAAGCTCATCCTCCAAAACCTCAAGGCTCCACAGTACGTGTTTCTCCGAAGCTCATATTCTCTGTATTTAAATCGAAAATTGACGTCATTATTGCGTTTTGATTGCTTGGAATTTTTGCGTGTGTGGTAGATCGTCGAGCTCGGAAGATAGTTCATGGATGGGAAGAAGGTAATGTTAGGGTTTTGAGCTAGTTTGATGTGCGGAATTTTGCAGTGTTATATGTGTTGAAAGTGTTTGGAATTTTGATGTTGAGCAGCTTCGTATGAGGCGAGGCAATCTTACAAGCAGTTTATCGGAGCTGTGGTGGAGTCCGAAGAGTTTCGCCAGGTGGCACTCGGTGTTTATTTTCATCTCTTTTGTGCACCGTGGTATTATTTTTATAAATGGTGCTACATATATTACCATTGAGTAGAGCACTACAAATTAGGATCATTTTCAAATTCAGATGGTGACCGATGCTTTTGGTGGCAGATTGGACAGCACTTCAAAGATGGTTATTTGCACAAAGACGAATTCAAGATAGTTTATATGGCACCTTTGAAGGTTTGTACCAATACTACTATCTTCCTTTTTCTTAGTGGGTGAAGGCAGGAAGTAGGATTTGCTTTGGGACTTGTCACTTATTATCTTCTTCTTTCTAGGCGTTAGCTGCACAAGTCTCATCAACTTTTAGCAAACGGTTATCTCCATTGAATATGACTGTGAAAGAACTCACCGGAGACATGCAACTTTCTAAGAATGAACGTGAAGAAACTCAGGTCTGTATATCAAATTCTGACTGCTTAGTTTTCTGTTATATGCACGCAACAACTAATATTATTACTGTTGAAACCAATTGCTTTACTTATTGTTCAGATGATAGTTACTACACCTGAGAAATGGGATGTCATTACTCGCAAGAGCAGTGACATGTCACTTTCAATGCTGGTGAAGTGCATTGAAAGTGCATCTGTTGAATGATGATAGAGGTCCTGTGATCGAGGCACTAGTTGCTCGGACTCTGCGCCAGGTAATGTATAATTGTTAGTATTTTTACTTTTTGCAGTTAAATACTGTCTTGCCAGTTAAAATTGGTGAAGTTATGTGAGGTTAGAGGCCAACAGTGTTTATCAAGATAACACTAAATAAAAAATGAAAGTGCATTGTTTGATGAATCATTCAAAAGACACTGAAGGAAATCATACAATGTGCCTTCACTACCTGAAGAGGATAGTTTCTTCTGAAGGTGATGGTGGCATGTTTTTGTTACGAGTTCTTGCAACCTACACATTTGCTTCTTAAGTTTTGATTTTCCCGTTTGGTTGTGTTTTTTATATGTCACAGGTGGAGTCCTCACAGTCAATGATACTCATTGTGGGACTTTCTGCCACATTACCCAACTATTTAGAGGTTTCTTCTCCAGTAATTAGTATCATCTGTAATAATTTGCCTTCACTTGTCATACTTTGCAGGCTCTCCTACTAACACTACAAATTCTTTATATGACAAGTTAGGTTGCACAATTTCTAAGAGTGAATCCAGAGGCAGGACTCTTCTACTTTGATTCTAGCTATCATTGGTATTAGTGAGCGTAACTTTGCAGCCAAAACTGAATTGTTGAATGAGATATGCTACAAAAAGGTTTGTGGCTTTTGGGGGTTTGTTTTCTGTAATATATGTTTGAAAATGCTGATTGACTGATTAAATATTGGTTCTGCCAGGTTGCTGAGTCACTCAAGCAAGGCCATCAGGCAATGGTATTTGTCCATTCTCGAAAGGACACAGCAAAAACTGCTCAGAAGCTGGTATGCTCTTATCTTTTTGGGTTTCTTTTGGCTTTTTTATTTAGTCAATGAGGTTAGTTGTTCATGCTATTGCATCAGCTTGTCCAGTATGCATTCACAGCTCCGAAGAGTTTAGCTACAAGAACTGCATCTGTATTTACACTCTCTTTTCTTATATGGCTTTCGTAGTGTCACTATGTGATGGTTTGTTATATGATGCTTTCCACTCTCAACTGATGACATGTTTGCAGGTTGAACTTGCTCGCAAATTTGAAGAACTTGAGCTCTTCAGGAATGATGAGCACCCGCAGTTTGCATTAATCCAGGCACAAAAATACCACCTCTGATTTTCTGCATTGTGTTAGTGGTAGCTCTGTGCTCTTTTTATTCATAGATGTCCCAATTTGTGCATTTCAGAGGGAAGTTGTAAAATCCAGAAACAAAGATCTTGTGGAACTTTTTGAATTTGGAATTGGAATTCATAATGCTGGGATGTTACGATCTGATAGAGGCTTGACTGAGCGCCTTTTCTCTGATGGACTGTTGAAGGTAGATATATATAGTTTCCCTTTGCTGTTTAGTATCTATCATTCTATTTTATATTTGGTTGAAATGTGTGTCTTCTGTCATTTTCTTTAAAAGGTTCTTGTTTGTACGGCAACTTTGGCGTGGGGGGTAAATCTACCGGCTCACACCGTTGTGATAAAGGTTTGTGAATGTATCCAAATTTTTTTCCATTGCACGATTTTGCTTGGGTTTTAAATCTCTGTTGGACCTTGTCGAACTTTTCTTTCTGGATATAGTTTGACATCAGTGCCTTTATCCAACAAAAAAGAAACACTGTGCATAATATCTGGTGTAATTTTTTTCAGGGGACCCAATTATATGAACCAAAGGCCGGTGGGTGGAAAGACCTGGGCATGCTTGATGTTATGCAGGAAAACCTCAATCTATTGCCCTTGGATTCGCAAGTGAATCTTGACATTTTTTTAACCTATTTTCCTCGTGTGTACTCATGATATGTCTCTTTCAGATCTTTGGACGGGCTGGGAGACCTCAATTCGATAAAAGTGGTGAAGGCATCATAATCACATCCCACGACAAATTGGCCTACTATCTACGGTTGCTGACCAGTCAACTTCCTATAGAAAGTCAGGTACTGTTGCTGCTAACAAAAAGAACATTACGTTAGGTTGGAAAGTTTTGGGGTGTGAGTATTAGTATTCCTATAAACTTTTAATGAACTATGGCAATGGGTCGGTTGGAAAGTGCTCTATTCAGTATTAATCACTATTCAGTACGCAGCTTTAGTTTATACCTAGAAGTGCAGTCAAGTTGAGGGTCATGTGTGGTTGATCTGGTTGTGTGATCCAGTACCTCATTAGTTCGTTATGGGGCAACATATTGCAACAGAAATATAAGTAATTGAGATGCATGTCATAACACCAAGTAAAATAGCTCTTTAAAGTAAGAGTATAATGGTGATACTATGAATAGCCAATTCTAATTTGAAGCTGTTCCTTTGTGTTCTAAACTTCGATAACTGCTTGTTTTGCATTTCATTTAACTAAGAGTATGCCAATGTTTTATCTTCCTTATTGTTTAAAGAAAAATACTTTATGTTTTCAGTTCATCAGTTCCTTGAAAGACAATTTAAACGCAGAGGTGGCACTTGGTACTGTCACCAATGTCAAAGAAGCATGTGCATGGCTAGGATATACATACCTTTTTATAAGGATGAGGCTCAACCCTTTGACATACGGTATTGCGTGGGAAGAGGTATGTCTATCTTCCGCCTCACCTGTTTGGGTGAACGGTTGACTCTTGCTGATGGACTTTCTCAAGGACACTATTTTTAGTTCACTTGAGTTTTAAGGTACATATACAGGGACTTTCTTGTGCCTTTTGCAGGTTATGGAAGATCCTTCCTTGAGTTTAAAACAGAGATCTCTTGTAGCAGATGCTGCACGTGACCTGGATAAAGCAAAAATGATGTGGTTTGACGAGAAAAGTGGCAATTTTTATTGTACCGAGCTTGGTCGCATAGCAAGCCACTTTTATATTCAATATTCTAGTGTTGAAACGTACAATGAAATGTTGAGACGCCACATGAATGAGACTGAGGTTATTGTTGCTTTATCTCACTATGCTTTTTTCTTGCTGTTGTTTTTTGTTATATAACACCAGTTTAAGCTTGCCTGGCCTGCACTTCTAACCAATGAGGCTCAGTACTATGTATTGCAACTGAGCCATGCAGGACTTGTATTAGTTTGGGTGGAATTAAGATGTTAGGTAAGAACATCAGTCAGTTCACAACCAGATAATTTCATTCAAACTAAACTGACTGATGCTGAAGAGACTCAGATGTGGCTCACATAAAATGATACTCAAACCCATAACTAGCTGGTTCACTGTAAAGTCTTGTCGGTTTAGCGGATACAAAATTATATTACACTAAAATATCCAGTTAGTAATTATTAATTGCATTGGCAGTCCTTTTCTTTCTCAATCTTGTGCTATTTAGATGATGCTTGCTAGTATTTGGTTGCTGGGAGGGGAACCATAGCACTTTTGATAATAACAAAGATACTATCCTCGGCTTGCTTAGTCTTACGCATTGTGTTTTGGTACCATAATGGATTAGTTGTCTATCACTTTATGTGAAAAATAAATGATAGGAAAGTGATATCTCTGTACTCTGCTTGTTGCTCTTACAGGTAATTAACATGGTGGCCCACTCTTCAGAATTTGAAAATATTGTTGTTCGAGAAGAGGAACAGAATGAGCTTGAGATGTTGGTGCGAAAATTGTGTCCATTAGAAGTTAAGGGTGGACATTCAAATAAACATGGAAAGATTTCCGTTCTCATTCAGGTTGCTATTGCTCTGGAACTGGTACCAAATACTAGTCAGAAAGTTGCAGATAAGGCAATACTTGTTGTCTAATGTATGTCTTATAATTTCTGCAGGTGTACATATCAAGAGGCTCAATTGATACCTTTTCTTTGGTTTCTGATGCTCAATATATAAGTGCAAGCTTGGCATGTATTATTCGGGCATTATTTGAGATTTGTTTACGCAAAGGCTGGAGTGAGATGACATTGTTGATGTTGGAATATTGCAAGGCTGTGGACCGCCAAGTTTGGCCCCACCAACATCCTTTCAGGCAATTTGAAAGGGATATTTCTGCACAGGTTTTCCACCAGACCTTTATCCTATTAGTCTTTCAAACTCACAATGTAGTTTAGTGTTTGGTAATATGTGAAATGCTTCTATTTGTACAGATAATCCGACATCTTGAAGAGCGAGGGGCTGATCTTGATCGCCTATATGACATGGAAGAAAAAGAGATCGGAAAATTGGTTAATTATGCACCGGGAGGAAAGGTATGTGCTCTCTAATGTGTGTTTGTATAACATCCTGTTGCGATGTACTTCTTAATTAATGAAAATTTTGGCCAACCCTTTTGTGTTTCTCTGCTTGGGTGATGTAGTTGGTCAAGCAATATTTGGGATATTTTCCTTGGATCCAGTTAGCAGCAACTGTAAGTCCAATTACCAGAACTGTTTTAAAGGTAAATTGTGAACCTTCAATTTTTTTTATTTTAAATTCTACCTCACTTAATATTGTAGTCTAATGGTTCAAACAATTCATTTTCCCCCTAAATTATTAACTCAATTTCAGGTGGATTTGCTTATAACACCAGACTTTATTTGGAAAGATAGATTTCATGGCACTGCCCTGCGGTGGTGGATTCTAGTGGAGGTGCAGACCTGTAGTCTCTATCTTTTAATTTTTTGTGTAGTGATTTCCTGTATTATATGTCTAACAGTCACATTGATTATGTGCTTCAAGTGTGGTTTTCTTTTCTTCTTTCGGTGCAGTTCAGTTAACTTTAACTAGCAGAGTAATGCTCATTTATTTATTTTTAAATGGCGTCCTGTTCAACTACGTTACAGGATTCTGAGAATGACCATATTTACCACTCAGAGCTTTTCACTCTAACAAAGCGGATGGCCAAAGGGGAACCTCAGAAGCTCTTGTTCACAGTACCAATATTTGAGCCACATCCACCGCAGTATTATATTCGTGCTGTATCTGATTCTTGGTTACATGCAGAGGCGTTCTATACCATTTCTTTCCACAATCTAGCACTGCCAGAGGTAATTTAAAATTTCTGCTGTCAGGTTATTTGGAATTTTCTTTTTGGCAGTTACAACTATCTCCTCGTCACAGCTGTCTCATAGACATGTATGCTTTCTTCAGGCCCATACTTCACATACAGAATTGCTAGATTTGAAACCTCTTCCTGTTGCATCTCTTGGAAACAGTAGTTATGAAGCATTGTACAAATTCTCGCACTTTAATCCAATACAAACACAGGTCTGATTTGGAGATTCTGCACCTTATTTTCTTTTTCGTTTTTCTGTTGTGGGCAGTATCCATAACATATCAGTGACTTGACATTTTCTCTGCCGTCGGGTAGACTTTCCATGTCCTATATCACACAGACAATAATGTACTGCTGGGAGCTCCCACTGGAAGTGGGAAAACTATTTCTGCTGAACTTGCTATGCTTCGGCTCTTCAACACCCAGCCTGATATGAAGGTTTGTAATTTACTGTTCTTACAGAAAGTACTAGTGAACAATTTCAAATTTTGGTTGGTGAGAGAGAATATTTATCTTTCATTTTTCTTTATTCAGATTATATTGAATTAGTGGGTAAATTATTTAATGTAGGTCATTTACATAGCACCTTTGAAGGCTATTGTTCGAGAAAGAATGAATGATTGGAGGAAGCGCCTTGTTTCCCAGCTAGGGAAGAAAATGGTTTGTATATTTACTTCTTTTTTCTTCTTCTTAAAGCTATATTTTAACATATGGTACCTAACTGAACTCTATATCAGGTTGAAATGACAGGAGATTATACTCCAGACATGATGGCCATCATGTCAGCAGATATTATAATATCAACTCCTGAGAAATGGGATGGTATCAGTCGTAATTGGCATAGCCGAACCTACGTTAAAAAGGTGCGGTTTTCGCATATCAGCAGTTTCTGTTTTATCTTATTTTTCAAGAAGGTGTGATTTAATTTTCATAAATTGTTTCTCTTTCTCCTTTTACACTTCCAATTTTCATGAAGTGTTTATCTCTTCATTATAATCTTTCTCCTCTTACACTTGATTTCTACTAGATCATCTGAAGTCATGTCTTAAATCACCTGCAGGTTGGGCTTATTATTTTGGATGAGATTCATTTGTTGGGAGCGGACCATGGGCCTATCCTCGAGGTATTTATCCCAAAGTTCCAGTGCTTTTAGCTCAACTATAGATTTGATGTTCAATTTCACTTGTAATGTATTTCAGCATTCTAACTCAAGTATTGATTCAGGTTATTGTGTCAAGGATGAGATACATATCATCGCAGACAGAGCGTGAAGTGCGATTTGTAGGGCTTTCTACAGCTCTGGCAAATGCAGGGTATGCCTCCCTGTGCCTTTGATCTTGCTTTCGATTACTGTAACCCTAGGAGTAGACATTTCCTTTAGTAATCTCATGTCAAATTTTCTTGATGGAAATCTAATATGGTTAGACTTATACAGAGATTTGGCTGATTGGTTGGGTGTTGGGGAAACTGGACTCTTCAACTTCAAACCAAGTGTGAGACCTGTACCTCTTGAAGTTCATATACAGGTGAGTGATATAGTTCTAAGCTGTCATTGACTATCCTGTTGTATTAATATCTTTTCCTGGGGAATATGACATCCTTATTTCTTTATTTTGCAATTGGCCTTGTAATTTTTTCTGTCTTTACTTCTTCTCTTGGTCTGTCGTATTAAGTTTTGTAGTGCTTAAATTATGCATAGGTGTAATTAAGAAACAATAGTAGTATTAAGGGCAAAAGTAAGAATTATGTCCTGTTATCCGAAAAATAAAAACATTACAATGATGATGAACAAGTTGTCCTACAAAAACAAATCTACAATCATGTCATTTGAGCCAGCACTCCTTTCCCACTTACAGTAACGAGTATTATCAAGTCCGTCCTCACTATTTCTGGTATAACATTCTCCCCCTTACAATTTCTTCATTGCGGTAACATTGCTGTATCTATAAACCGGGATATCCCGGAAAGTTCTATTGTCCAAGGATGAATACCATGAACAAACCATCATATGCTGCTATATGCACACATTCACCTACAAAACCAGTTCTAATTTTTGTTTCATCTCGTCGCCAGACAAGGCTTACTGCATTGGACCTCATTCAGGTAAGAGTCGAACTCCAAAGTAATTATGGGATATAAATCACTCTATAACTACGACTACTCATATTTTGCTTTTTGGATATTTAAAGTATGCAGCTTCAGACGAACATCCAAGACAGTTTCTAAGTATACCAGAGGAAGGACTGCAGATGGTTCTTTCTCAGGTTGCTGATAACAACCTGAGGCACACCTTACAGTTTGGCATTTGACTACACCATGCTGGTCTGAATCACAAAGATAGATCCCTGGTCGAGGAACTCTTTGCAAACAACAAGATTCAGGCATTACTTGTTTACCTAACTAATCATTTGGAAAAGGAATAGAGAGGAATTGGTTCTTCTCACTCTTTATACTGATCAAGTTTGTTTTATTATAGGTCTTGATTTGTACGAGCACATTGGCATGGGGTGTAAACCTTCCAGCACATTTGGTCATTATTAAGGTACATCAAGACTGATGTAGCATGTTTGCTACTATTTTTCAAGTGACCTTTTGCAACAACTGTTTAGAATTTGGTCATGTTTACATCTCACTTGCTTTAACATGAGTCTTGGAATCAGTGAATGAGAATGTACTTGGAATCAATCAATGAGAATGTTTAGCACCTCTATGAATGTAAATGCACAGTAGGGATATCAGAATTACAAAGAAATGGTGGACCATACTAAGATAGAAGGCAAAGATCTATCGAATTGCAGATTCCACCAATAAAAAATTGGACATAGAATCAAATGTACCTAAGACCATTTTTAGTGCTTTTTAAAATTAAATTTCTCCGAGTATTCTAGATGTCTTTTACATTCTTGAAATTCTGGTAGCTGTGCGTGAAACATTCTTCGTTGTACATCCCTGATTCCACCCCTTGTAGACACATTTTTTACAAGGTTTTTTATTCACTTGCAGGGAACAGAATTTTACGATGGGAAAACAAAGAGATATGTGAACTTCCCAATCACAGATATCTTGCAAATGATGGGCTGTGCAGGCCAGCCACAGTTTGATCAGCATGGGAAAGCAGTCATTCTTGTTCATGAACCAAAAAAGAGCTTCTATAAAAAGGTAATTTCAAGCCACAACTCTAAATAGTTATTGGAATAGAAATGCATATTTTCTTGGATGATGATTCTGGGGTTCGATATTTTGCAGTTTTTATATGAGCCATTCCCTGTTGAGAGTAGTCTGAGGGAACAGCTGCATAATCACATCAACGCAGAGATAGTTTCTGGCACAATTTGCCATAAAGAGGATGCATTGCATTATCTTACATGGACATATTTGTTCCGCAGACTGGTATGGTTTTTGCTCACTGTACTCCTGAAAATGAACTAGATATGTAGAAATATATATTTGAATCATATTATACTTTTCTATGTCGCTCTTTATGCTTTCTCAGACTCTACTTGTCAATTTTTGTTTGAAAATAACAAACACAATATCTTTCATAATTGCCCAAAATCTGATATTAAGAAAAGAATATCTCCCATGGTGGAAAATCTTGTTCTAATTCTTCTTTTTTGCCACAGATGTGTAATCCGGCTTACTATGGCTTGGACAATACCGAAGCTGAAGCTATAAGTTCTTATCTGTCTAGGTAATAGTATATTTCTGATTGTCATGGAATCTTTTTCAGTCAGGAATGCAGGATGTATCACTCTCCTTTTTAGTGGCAATGATTTGATTGCATGCTAATCTGTTTCTGCGGGCTAGTACAGAACACATTTGAGGATCTGGAAGACAGTGGATGTGTTAAAATGAGCGAGGACAGTGTGGAGCCGATGATGCTAGGTTCCATAGCATCCCAGTACTATCTTAGCTACCTGACCGTATCAATGTTTGGTTCAAACATTGGGTCAGATACCTCACTTGAAGTAAGAAACGGTTCTTAAAGATTTAAATTCAATATTCTGAGCTATCACTTTTATATTGTCGTATTGTTGTCCTCAAGGAGGTTTTCTATGCAGGTGTTCTTGCATATCCTATCTGCTGCTTCTGAATACGATGAACTTCCCGTTCGCCATAACGAGGTGTTTGTTGTCTCTTTTTTTCCATAAATGTTACAATGTTAGTTTATTTCTCCCTTATGATAAGTAAGGTCCAACGGGCACACATGTGAGTGACTACATCATATGTTGTCCATGGGCTGGATGGAAATAATATTATGGTCAATGGAAGAAGAATTCTTCGTTAAAATTATGCTGTCAGTGGACCTTATGCTCTGCACTGAATCCCTCAGATTTTGGCCGACACTAGTTCCTGCAAGTCATTTATCTATCAACAAAGTTGTTTTCTTAATATTCTTATTTATTGTCCTCTTTGGTAACAGGAGAATTACAATGAGGCATTGTCTGAGAGTTCGATATAGGGTGGATGGTGGATAAGGATCGCGTAGATGATCCACATGTCAAAGCAAATCTGCTATTTCAGGTTAGACTTGTCTTCAACGATCTTTTTATCAAAACAATCATGAACTTCCTGCTGTATTCTTGTTGGTTCCTTTCTTCTTACTTTCTCACCATGTATGATCTTTTTTGTTCAGGCACATTTCTCTCAGTTGGAATTACCAATTACAGACTACGTGACCGACTTGAAATCGGTTTTGGATCAAAGCATAAGGATTATCCAGGCCATGATAGATATTTATGCTAACAGCGGGTGGCTTTCGAGTTCAGTTACATGCATGCATCTATTGCAGATGGTTATGCAGGTATTATTCCATATCATGTGGTGTTGATGCTTTTTTTATTGGTTTCCCAAAAAGAAAAGAAAAAAGAGGATAGTTCATGTTTTGCTTCAAGGTTGAATGCCTAGAAACCTTCTAGGGTGATCTGATCAGCAGAAACCAATACCTTCTAGGGTGATCTGACCTACACTTTGAACCTTCTACAATAGAGAACATGAAGGTGCTTATGTTTTAGGTTTTATATTTTGAAGAATCATCAACAGAAACCAATAACTTCAAGGAAACCTTAGAGATACCTTCCAGGTCATTTATACCCAAGGAAGAGTTGGATTTGGGCTATAAAACCATTTTGGAGACATCTTTTGCATTGTTAAGGATCGAATTGTGAATTTGTGACTAGTATTTTATTAGAAAGGGCAAGGCATCTTTTGTTTTATTTGCAATTGCTCATATGTCAGATAAATTATCTTCAAACTCTGTTGACTCTTGTATTCATTGGGTTCTTTCAGGGATTATGGTTTGATGAGGATTCTTCTTTATGGATGTTGCCTTGTATGAATGTTGAACTTGCTGATTCACTCTGCAAACGAGGAATATTCCGTATACAACAACTATTGGATCTTCCCAAGTCAACTTTGCAGAACATGATTGGAAACTTCCCTGCTTCAAAGTTCTTTCAGATGTGAACTTATAAGATATCGATGTTTAATTTTATGTGTAAGAGAAGGGTGAGTGGGTGGCAGTTCGCACATGAAGATCATCACAAAGTACATCCATCATTTCATTACTTGTCATATGCCCAAGAGACTGAGATGTGGTAGAGTTGTGACCTGTAATCTAAGAATACCATCTTCCCATTTCTTTAAAGATTGTTCAGCTCTTTAATTAGTTTGGTAAAGAGGCAATAGGTTCGTGGGGCGAAGCTTAGACTTTTTTCTTTTAATAAACATATTTAATTATTTATCTATATATGCCATCATATCGATCAACTTTTGGAGCCTTGATGCCTGGCTTTCCCAGCCTCCAATTGACATATAGCTGAAGCAACATATAGATGATGTGTTGAGCAGATGGTGTTTCTTTCTTTAAGACTGTTGATTTATCAATGTATTAGATATTTGTTGTTTTTTTTTTCTCTCTACTGCCTGGCTGGCATGTCAACTACTATCAATAGCTTAATATCAATCTTTTTGTTCTTTTAGGATTTGTATCTTTTTCCACGCATTGAAACCAAGCTAAAAGTTGTACGCAAAGACGGTGGGAAATCTTTCTCCTTGAGTATCAGATTGGTGAAGACAAATTTCAGGAAACATAAATCGAGAGCATTCACCCCACATTTCCCAAAGGTAAAACATCCTATTCTAAACTAATCACCAGTGCACCAAACTAAGCTTACCGAACTTTATACAGGTGAAAAATGAAGCATGGTGGTTGGTCCTTGGGAACATCTCAGCATCGGAACTATATGCTCTGAAGAGTATCTTTCTCCGAATAGGATGACTATATGGTCTGGCTATATAAACTATATGCTGAGTTTATTAGGTAAGTAATACCATATTGCCATATAAAGTAATACCTACAAATGCCATATGGTTATATTCAGTATGACTATAATACAAAATCATAGATTCATAGTAATTAAGTTACTGGGCAACCAAATTAGCAAAAACCTATATCTTGCCTGGAATTTTACCGGTACGTTGTTGATGCATTTGTTTTATTAGCGCTCCTATTTCATGAGCTACTGTCACCATGGACATGGACATGTTACCATCGTATCAAATTATGTTTACATGTGCACGAAAGAAAGAAATACACAAGGAGTTGAAGTATGTATAAAAGTTGTTTAATTCAGCGCAAGCTATCTGCTCTACTAACAAAATGCACCAACATCCACTAAAGTTATTTACAAAGTGTATAAAAGATCAAAGAACAACGTGGGATCTTAAAGGCACAGTGTGTTACTAAAGGGCTAATCCCAATCAGCATCAAAGAACCCTGCATCCTTCATCTCCGAGTAATAAGCGTTATCTAGAAGAAATTCCTCTTCCTGTAAAGGAGACCACATAAGTTCTCGTTATCATCAACTTCCCTTAAGCTGTTGAAGTCGAGAAAACATTGCTCAACTGTGATTCTGTAAGATGGATTACCTGGAAAAAATCTGCCAGAAAGGTGACATAGAGAAAAGGAAGATACAGCGTGTGGTAACATATAATCGTCAAATTAAACAACCTGCAAGAGATGTATAACTAAAGTTTTAACTGCAAGATCATAGGGATAACTTGTATCGACTCGAACAAAATTTTGATTACCAAACGCCAAAACCAGCCCCAATTCCAGCAATCCCGCAAGCAAGCAACGTCCCAGCACCAAATACAAACATTACGACAATGTAGTTATAGAAAGCTGGTCTGGCTGTAAACATGACAACATAACCATATGTTAACCATGTCAATCTATAAACAAAAACAGTGCCAACACAAGAATCAGACATCTACTCACGCGGAGGCTTTTCTCTCCATTTAGAGAAATGCACGAACAAAATGAAGCCATAGACTGCAGTAAGCAGTGTCTTGTGAAAGAACCACAAGCCCCATTTCACTCCACTTGAATCTCCCACACCATCAACGTATAAAGGAACCCCAAATCCGAATACATAGATTGCCTGAAAATGCACACGGCTCACGTTAAACCCCATAACCATTACAGAATCCTCCAGTACTCACACCACGGCTCGCACCAGCAATCAATTTAAAAGAGGTAAATACAATGTTATATATAAGTAATATGACAGTCAACCACTACAAATTTCGAATTCAAAACAACAAAAGATACTACCTTGAGCAGTATATCCACACCAGCAATGACCCCAGAGACTAGAAAAGTCTGAGCTAAAGCTTCAACTCCACTGGTGTAATTATCCTGGAGTAAAAAAGCCACCAAGCTAATCTCCAAACACATCATCGCCGAAGCTGTGAACAAAGACAACACATTCCAACCCACCATCTTCCCATCTGAGCATTGCCAGCCCTGTAATTTCACAAACCCCCCCCCCCAAAAATATAAAGTTTCAATTTTTCAACATCCCTAAAACCCTAAAAAATAAAAATTGTGGAAATTTGCGAACCTGAAGACCGCACCAGGCGAGGTTGAAGAGGGCGGCGACCCAGACGAGGGCATAATAGGAAATCATGATATACGATCTGCCGTTTGAGAGCTTCTTGAGATTCTTCTTGGCGTGGAAGGCCAAGTAGACCAGGAAAACGACGGAGGGGATGACCAGAACGGCGTCGTACCAGAGCCCATGGCAGTCTGACTTTCCGGCGGAGACGACCGAGAAGCTCCGATCTTCGACTGAGGCCGCGGCCGCGGCGATGGCGGTCGGAGCGTCGACGGAGGCGTTTAAGTGTTGGAGGAGATTTGCGGCCATATTCGCAGCTCTGGCATTTGAGAAAGAGGACACTTCCCTTTTTGGAAATTTGAGCTCTCGAGTCGTTTTATTACTGTATATTTTTGGCGCAAAGGCCTTTGGCGAGGAACATTTCGTGGGTTAAGGGTATGTAGAGTAGTTTATTTTGCTTGCTTGATTAGCTTATGTGACTCAATGAACAGCCAATGACTATTAGCGATATCAGTCATTATTGGCTATAATTTTTTGAGATTGAAGGAAAGTTTTTGATGAGATTCGAAAAAGTAATTTTGAGGAACTCAGTATAGAAAGTAGGAGTGCACATATAGATGTGCGAGACATAAATGTGCATGACATTATTCAAAATTTAGACTATAGATTATTGCTCATTTGTGTTCTACACATATATAGAGTGCGGAACACAAATGTGCAAGGAAATAGTGTACCTTGAGCAGTACATTTGTGTTCCGTACACAGGGCCGATCTTGAGTTTGGAAATAACTTATGAACTCTAGGCAATACAAGAAAATGACCTATTTATATGTATAATTCTACACTCAGGCCTAATTTTTAGGCCTCTCTGCCTTAGGGGCCCTAAGCACAGGCCCTCTGGGCTTATACCCAAGGTCGGGTCGGGTCTGTCTGAACATTGTAGAATTACTCATAAAAATAGGGGATAAATAGTTATAAGTTTTAACCAATAAGGATTGAGCACTCTAACAATCTCCAACCATTGGAGTTTTTATACTTTAAAATGAGTTTTGATAATAATAATAAATAAATAAAAATCCTCTCCAATGGTGAAAAAAATAGATATCTCATGCCTCATATGGGAGGGTCTATACCATGAAGAAGATCTCAAAATGAGACTCAATATAAGGTATGAGATTCACACTTATTGGTGGACCATGTAGGAGAGAAAAATAAAGAGAATAGAAAAAGTAGAGATATGAGGTATGAGATATGATATGATTGGAGATGAGAAGAGTTCATTTCATTTTAGGGTATAAGATTTTGATGATTAAAGATGAGAAGATCTTAAATGTATAATAATTTTTCAAGATCTAGTAAGGCCTGAGATTTTAATAATCAGAGATGGTCTAACGGCTTGAACCGGACATTTTTCATGTGCTTGACATCTATAACTTTTGTTCCTCCAATGCCTCTTGTATCTCTAAATATTGCAACTACTTGGGTCTCTTTCCATTCTTATTCGGTTCATAAAATGTACTTGAGAGACGAATCAAACCTAAATACAGAATACATGGAGGACAAACTGGCTACTTAAAACCATCAGAAGTTCAGAATCAAGATGATGGTACTAAATATGCATGTTGAGCCAGCCTTGTACGCGGATGCATTATTAACGGTGCGGCCCGTTGTAGAGTGAGCCCAAATGCTTCGTCCATGTTTAATTTCTCAGAAGTGAGCCCATTAGCCAAGGACCAATCAAAAGCATGGACCAAAGTTGCAGTCATCAATTGGACCATGCGCAAGCCCAAGCTCATTCCCGCACATATTCTTCTCCCGGCACCAAATGGTATGACTTCAAAATCATTGCCTCTAATATCCACATTAGGTTTTTCACCACCCGGTAGGAATCTCTCGGGCCTGAACACCAAAGGCTCGGCCCATTCAACCGGGTCACGCGATATGGCCCATACGTTAAAGAGTGGCCCCTTTCGGAATGTGGTACCCGTTGATTACACGACTCTCAGACGCTTGCGGGGCAACGAGAGGGGAGTGGACGGGTGGAGCCGAAACGTCTCCTTGATCACCGCCTGGAGGTATGTGAGGTTGGGCAGGTCCGATTCGGTCACGACCCGGTCCCGGCCCACAACTTGGTCTAGCTCCTTTTGGACTCGCTCCATCATGTGAGGGTTCCTAATGAGTTCTGCTATAGCCCATTCCACCGTGCTCGATGACGTGTCTGTACCCGCAGTGAACATGTTCTGCATACACATAATGGATCAAATAAAGAGCGAGAATCAACGTTGCAAGTTTCTTGACAATAAAAACACTCTTGATTCCCAAACACGTAGTCAAGTTACTATATAAGTTACGTGAGGCAATTTGGTGACAGGGGGTTAGGTACTTGGGTTGTACAACACGTGATGGGGAGTGAAAGACATCGAGCGGTCAGGTGGTGTCAGACTAAACTGACTAAGGCCAGACTGGGCCATTTCTTTGAATGTGCAGACCCATTAATATACGATACTGACTCATGCACAATTTGAACCATCACAATCATAGTAGACAACATTTCTTTAAAATAGTGGACAATGATTGAAAGAGCCGAAGAAGGAACTGAGGAAGTACCAGTAGCAAAGCTTTGATCTCAGTGTCACTGAGGGTGGCTCCATCACCGTCGGCATTTTCCTTAAGTGACAACAGAGTGGTCAACATGTCAACGTGCTCCTCCGCCGTGCCGCTGCTCCTCCTGTGGTCCTCGACAATGGCGGTCAAGAAGTCGTCGAATCTCTTGTGTAGCTTCTTCATTTTCGACGCGACGCCTTGCAAGTCAAGCCACTCGAGGGAAGGGATAAAGTCACCTATGTTGAACACACCCGCCAACACCATCATCTCCACCACCATGGACTTGAACTCGTCGGCCTTCGGATCATCGGCTCCGCTGCTGTCACCGAACACCCTCTTACCTACCATCACCCGCCCTAGGGCGTTGACCGTGCACAGGTTGAGTAGCTGAGCCAAGTTCACTGCCTCTGACCCCGCGTTTGCTAAGGCATGCGCCAAAGCAGCTACCTCCTCCTGTGATATTATTATTCAACAAAAATATGAGGCCTCATAATTAAACACTTTATGAGATGTCTATTTTTAATTTTTATACACATGAAAGTCCAAAGATATTCAAGACCCACAATTTAATGATAACTAATTTTTTTAATTGAAATTGACATTTTTATTTTTCATTTTTTATCTTTTTTATTAGATCAATGACAAAAATTAGAGGTTGAGCCACTACGACAACCAAAATCTCGTCAATTGCATCTTTTATTCACGAACCACTCCTCATACGTTATTATTCAGATGTATTAATTTGCAGATTTGTTGAATATATATAAAAAAAATGGTGTGGCTTGCAAAGAAAGGCCTCTTAATTTCACCTCTTTTTTTGACAATTTAGTGTGTTTATAATTAATCAACTGATAACAGTCACTTATTGATAGACAAAATATAATATATTTATGAAATTATTTCTTCCGTTCTTTGCAAAAACGGAAATATGCAACAAAAAAAATGGAAATAAAAATTAATCGTAACTCATTCATCATAAAACAACGGTTAAATGGTTAAACATACACACTGGGAGCTCACCATTCACAGTCACAACTCACAAAGTGGACCAAGAATTATGGACGTGCTAATGTACTAATTAATTCCAATCCTTAATATTTGAGTTGATTGTGTGAACAAGAAACTCTCGTAGTGACCATTCTAGCTAGTTGAGGCGTTGAACTATCTAATTATTTTTAGTCTTCAACTGTGTAATAAACTAAGATACGAAGGACACAATTGAGCTGAAGAAGACGTCAATTTTAAATTAAAGTTATTATAGAGGAATTTTTTTATCAATAATTTTTATGGTGAAGATTTGTGAGTACATTCTATACAGTAGTTTATAAGTCTCAACTTTGATCATATTTTGACATATCAACTGTTAGATGTTTAGCTATATATGAGTAGATCATTCTTGTAAACTTTCAACTAAATCGAAAAATCGTTAAGAGATTCAAAATCATAATTTATCAATTATAAATTTATAAACAGTTCAAAGTTTGATAAATTTGAAACGTACGTTTATTTATATTATCTTGTTAGAACATTAACGATTTTTAAATTAGATGAAAATTTATAAAAATAATCTACGTATATATAACTAGATATATAAAAATTCATCTTCTAAAATATTATTAAAAAATATAATTTTTAACAAAATACTCGCCAAATCTTCACGACCTCAATACAAAATTTTCTGTTATTATGATATTGACAAAGAAAAGCTAGATATATTTATATAATTTTGGTGGCTGCAAGCAATTAAAGTCGTAACATGTGCATGAGATCATTTAGTTTTGTACGTACCTGGCGAAGATGTTTGAGGTCATCCAAGGCCTTGCCGGAGAAGAGATGGACGTAGCTAATCTTCCGGAACATACGCCACCGTGGACCGTACGGCCGGAAGACGAGGTCCTGGTAGTTATAAGCGAGGTGCTTGGCGCCGGATTTGGGCGGGCGGCTAGAGAAGTTGGCGTCGTGAGTCTTCAAGAACTGCGACGCCACGGAGGCGGAGGCCGCCACGACGACGTCGACGGAGCCGAGGCGGAGGTGCATGAGCGGGCCGTGCTTGCGGGCCAAGTCAGCTAGGGAGTGGTGAGGGAAGGGACCCAAGTGAGGTAGGTTTCCGACGATGGGCCATGGTTTGGGACCGGGAGGGAGAGGGTGTGAGTTGCCGTGACGGTGGCGGTGGGATAATTTGCCGGCGGAGAAAAGGAGGCGGTAGAGAAACAAGGCGAGGAGAGCGGTGATTGCTACTATGAGAAACATGGTTTCTCTTCTATGTTCTTCTAGCTTGTTTGGTTTGAGGTTGTTTGCATGTATAAATAAACGCACGAGGACTGGGAAGTCAGGAAGGAGGAGGCGTGTGGAGTGAGTAGATTACAACGTGTGTGCTTACTTTTTTCAAAGGGTTAGGTTGAGGTTTTTCGCATATATCTTATTTTCTTATTACATGTACGTTAATGGTAGATACACGTTGGGATTCCATAAACAAATTTATATGGTCCATCTCTCATTGTGTTGAGAAAAGGAAAATAGGAAATAGTATAACATAGACTTGCGTTCACGTTCAGTAGAGTTATATCCCTCGATCATCTAGATCAGCTCATCAAAATATATAAATCGAAGAGCCGAGAACAATAAGTATGTTATAACTTTTCCGTTCTGGTTTTTAATTATCATGTTAAGGAATCACGAGTAGAATCCTGAGAATATCTGAGTATGGTAGTTTGGTATTAAAAGAAGCCTGATAACAATGTAAAATAACTAATATTTGAGTGTTCCAGAGAGATGACTACCGTGGTTGGGCGATGACGAGTCGCCTCTGGTCTGAGATGATGGGCGGTGGGTGGCATACGGAGGAGGGCGGTGCAGATGGCAGTGTGTGGGAAAGAAGGTTGAGGCTGTGGACTGGTGTGGGCTGGAAGCTTCCAAAGCTGCTTGTTGGGCTCCCAATGTTGGTCTGGGTAATAACCCCTAGGCTGGTCTATTTGTTTTTTTAGAGTTTAGTTATTTTTATATGTTGTCTTTATTTATTTTGTTGAAAATAAGTCGATTTCCGTTTGAGATTGACAGAAGTGGAATTTGTCCTGATATGTGAACATTTGGTGTCTTGTCTGTCCTAGGTAAGTTTTGGTTCGTCGAGTGGGTGCACCCTCCTAGTGGCAGGATGAGATGTATTACCGATGAAAGTTTCGTTCGGCAGCATAGTTTGGGAGCTATTCGGAGTGAATGAATGCGTTGTCGTGATCGTGTTATCTTCCCGTTACTGTGTTGCCTCAAATGTAAAGCAAATGGAGTAGCCAATGTCACACTATTTGCTAAATGGTGCAGTTTATGATATAATGTTTTAGTCGAGTCGCTTGATAGTATTTCAGGTGTGTCTTTTCTTATGGAATATAGGCTTTATGTCCCCCTCCCCTGTATTTTTCATCAATCAAAGCTTGAGAGTTGGTACAAGCCCTTACTTAAAAAAAAACCTAATATTTGAGTGTGACAGAGGAGGTCTTTGTAGCCGTAGCTAGATAACCCTTCGTTCCTATAAATTTAGGGAATTAGTTGATCCATCAATTAGTCACCTAACTGGAGCCATCTCTTAATGTTCGAGTCGTCTCTCAACGTTTGAGTCGTCTCTCGATGCTCGAACTCTATCTCATTATTATCGAATGGATCGTACGTTCAATTAAGCTGATTATTTTGTTGTTGTTGCTAAGTGTTAGTATAGCACCATTAGTTCATAGATTAAACATACTTACCCACTTAAGCAGGTAATCAACACCTACCCGACTACCCGAAAAACCACCAGGCGGACTCCGGACAGCAAGATTCGTTGCTGGGCCGTGTAAGCGGCTCGGAACCATCCATGCATCCACATACACAAGCATACATAAACACACTCATTCACTCAAAACCGCATCATCACTCAATCGCATCACACGATCATACATACATCCGCATTCACTTATACCTACTTGTATATCTGTACCGCATACATCTACATATTCACTCCTACATACTGACATACATCCGCATACACAAAACATACATATTTCACATGGCTCCACAGGCACACGACCGGGCACACGGCTCCAAACAGTAAGATTCGTTTGGGAGTCGGGTACCCAGGTACAGGATCACGCGTACAGGTGCACGATCGGGAGCACAAGTACCCACTCCGTCAAGCGAGACCTTTCTTGACCGGAGAGTTGGGGGACTTGGGGGTCACAGGACCGCGCATCACTGCTCAAGCGGATAAGTATTTGTTTAATCGCACAAACAATTTTTCAACTCCCCAATCAAGAAAAGTCTCTTTGACTTGGAGACTTGGGGGACTTGTTAGTATTGCACCATTAGTTCATAGATTAAACATACTTACCCACTTAAGCAGGTAATCAACACCTACCCGACCACCCGAAAGACCACCAGGCGGACTACAATTTCACTCGCAAGACCGAGCCCATCCGATCGGGCACGCGCCCGACATGCGCACATCCGAAATACTCGGCCCACATGACAACAAGTGCAGCCCTATCCTACATCGAAGAGCACAAGCAAGCAACAATCTCACTCACCTATATAGGTAAGGCATTTACTATAGGTAAGAGGAGATTGATTCCAATCTTAAATACTCCAACCTGCTTTCTTACATGTTCGCTTGATTGTTATATCCAATACATCTTCTAACTTAGACATCAGAGCATTGAAGGCAGACCAGCCCTGTTTCGACTTCCTGACCGCCCGTCTGTTGTATTCTTCTAACAGTAGGAAGCTGAACGTGCAAGTCCGCATACCCGATAACCCGAACACCCGAAGAGAGAGAATACCCGATAATCCGAACAGCCCAAATATTCGGACATTCAGAAGAGAAGATTACTCGTACTTGCTTCTGCTGATTACGTCCCGTGTAATCCGGTAGAAACACTAAGTTACGTTCAAGCTGAAATATTTGCATGAATTAGATAGCTTAACAACCCGGTTGCGTATTGAAACGAACACAGTTCCATTTTTCTCTTCATTCTTTATCGAGGTAAAACAACATATATAATCACTACTCTCGCCTCAGCCACTGATGTTTGCAGACTTGCAGTTCCTATAAGTAGACTCGAATTTCAAATCTGGAAACTTCTGCGTCCACCATTACTTCTCGATCTCTATCTAAAGGATTGCGTACTGGTTAAGCTCATTTAATTTCTCATTTCTCGTCAACTACATAAAAATTGTCGACCTTTTTCTCAAAATACGTACATCACCATCGGCTCTTTCTAACCGAAAAGACACTTGATGTGATTATTATATATGGTCAATTTGTGGCTTGTTTATATCTCTTAGGAATGTATCGAGAATCATTAATCAATGGAATTAATAGAGATGGCAAGGCGTATGCATCTTGGCTTGTGTTTATGAAAGCCAGGCTACAATTCTAGTAACAAAGAGTAACAACCCCCCTCGTCTATCAGTCGGGTTTATAATTCTCCAACGTCCGCCATGCGCCCATGCATACGGACTTATTTGCTGTACGTGACCATATCAACTAAGCTAGGTCGTCGTCTTACTTACGTTCTAACTTACGCAGTTATCAGAGGCGAATCCAAAAATAAATTGTTGGTTAGGGTTAAATAATTTTTCAAAGTACCCCGAGATATATATATATATATATATATTAAGATTAACCTCTGCAACAATTAGATCTGACATTTCAAATTTGGATATATATATATATATTGAGTTTTTGATTTCGATTACATATTGAAAACTATGATACATATCGTATAACTTGCCATGAAGAGAATGTACAACTTTCTATAGTAATCGCAGGTCAAAGATGACGTATTAATTTGAGATTGGATCTCAAGTCATATAATAGTCACAAATTCGCAACATAGTGTACGTATTTATACGAGTCATAAATGAAGAGAACGAGGAATTAGAACTATAAGATATATAAGTTTATTATATATTTTTTACTCAAATAAATACAAGTAGTAATTTTTTTCACCCTAAAAACTCACCAGAACTTAAGCCTGGTAAGCCGGTATGTGGTAGGGGTCATCATGAGCTGGGTTGGGCTTGCCTCGGCCCTAAATTTAAAGCTTAGGGCTGAGCTGGACTTGGTCAAAAGTCAAAGAGAACGAGGTCGGGTCGGGCTGGGCTAAGGCCACCAATTCGGAAGCCCTAACCCGCCATTAAAGCTAGGCCAAAGAGGCTAAAAAGGCCGGGCCAAGATGAGTCTTAAATTAAAAAAAAAAATATTTAAAAGGTTTAAGGTATTACAATTATTAATTTATGATATTTATTTTAAAAATATGTTTGCAAGTTGAGAAGAGTGAAGAAAATAAAAGAAAAATTATGAAGAGAATAAGAAAATATGATAATAATCAAATAATACATGTCTTTTTTAAATAAATTTTTTTTAAATAAAAAATATCAAAATAGGCAGGGCTTTCGAGGCCAAAATGGGCTGGGCTAGACTTGGCATCTAAATCTCAAAAAGGCTGGATCGAAGGGCCGAGCCGAGCTTCACTTGCATGACTCAAACCCTACCCTAATTTTAATGAGACTAAGTTGACCCACCCTAACACGAAATCAGACCGAACAGACTAAAATGAGATTCAAAATTTTAAGGCCAAATGATGACACCTGTGTAGATTCGCCACTGGCAATTACGCATCTCGTGGTCTCCACTCTCAACTTTCAACTCCAAATACAAAGGTACGTAGGTAGGTATTCAGACAGAGATACTTGCACACCCTTTATATTACTCTACGTACTATATATGGACCTTCAAAACAAAATTATATAAGACGGAAGCAGGTAGTAGTTAGGCATGCAAGAGTGCAACTATATATCTCGACGTTATTGATCGACCTATATGTATAACGTGCTTTGGGCCTGAAATAAATATTTTATATTGGACTTGAAAGACTGAAGTCTTGGCGAACGGTCAGGATAGGCTGAAGTCTTGGCGAGCGGCCCTGTTAAAAGAGGTAGCTTGGCGAGCGGTCAAGTGGAAAAACAGAATCCGCTTCCAAATCAACTTAGGATTGTGGATTCCGGATAGCTAATTCATGCGACTTAATGTCTATCATACATTTTCTGTTTCAGATAGGTTTCTTCTAGTAAAGGAGTTGTGATAGCATTAGAACTATATAAAGATAAGACTCGTGTGCTGGATGGTGTTAGAGTTATATTGAGATTCAAAGAACAAGAGCAGAAGAAGTTCAAGAGAATTGAAAGACAACTACTAAGCATTATATAAAGAGAGTAAGAGCATTGGTGAAAGGGTCCCTGATCAAACATAAAATATTTGCTATACGCAAGTAAACCTAGACATCTCGTCAAGAGATTCTATCTTTGCAGCCAGACAATCAAAGTGCTTGTCACCGAACAAGTGAGAGTATTGCGATCAGAGGAAGCAATTATCACGACTGGAAGATTGAAGAGCTTGTCACCGATCGAGTGAGAGTTTTGATATCCAAAGGGAGTAAACGTGACTGGAAGGTTGAAGGGTTTGTCACATATCGAGTGAGAGTTCGGACATCCAAGGAAGCGGTGTTCTCAACACATCGTTAGATAAGTTACTTTGCTTTGCACTCGTAAAGGGTAGTGTGAGGTATCGATTTATGGGGCTCTGCTAGAGACACATAAACCCGAAGTCCTAGGTTACTAGGCGAGAAGGACCCATTCAGGTAAGGTTGGTGCTCTCCTTGTCTTAATCGCTTATCAAGAAGTCAGGCAGCTTTGAAGTTCTATATTTTGTTAAGAGATGGTGGCACGCCAGCATACGAAGCACATACAGGATAAACCGACAACTGCGGTCAAACCATCCGAAGTCAATAAAAGAAACTGCTTTGTAGAAAGATCTCTCCGCAAGAGATATTTTAGCGTCAAACACTATATATGCACTACTGGTTCCTTTGCCTGAGTTACCTCACAGTACGTCTTCACTTAATTCGCTTCTTATTTTGAAGTCATATACGTGCGATAATTAACCCCGTCATCGCGATCAACTTTTTATTCCTTTTTTCTGTTCTCGGAAGAATGATCGATATCCATGTTCATGAGGTCTTGTGACCAACCTTGGGTATTCTTTCATCAAATGATAAGAAAAAACATTTCATACTTAATCTGTGTATATGTTATGCATGGTGAGAAGAAGTGAAAAACTTTCCCACCAAATAAATGTGTGAGGTTGAATGACTTGAATCTATGTGAAAGGACGTGACATCGACTCGAACCCTATACAAGTATATACATAGATGAAGTTGTATGCATGGGTTAAATCTATGGGTAAGAAAATGGGTCTTCAGGTCATCAGGTGAAGTCGTATGCTTAGCAGAGCCTCCGAGATAATGATCGAGGTCCCCTTTCGCCCAAACCTTTCGGTGCATGTTAAATGATCGAGATTGGTACGTCGTTAGACATATATAGTAAGTTAGCAGACTTGCTACTATTAAGAGCATCCGAAGATGTATTGGGGGAGAAATTTTTATTTAAAGAATTTATCTTATTATTTATCAAATATGATGTTCTATTCATATTTTTTGTGCAGTAATGTAATAAATAAGAATTTTTATTACTATTTATCAATAATAAAAACTTATTTTATTTAATTATTAGATATTATTAGAAATATGTTCATCTAATAACTAGCCGACACATGTCATTATCGTCTACATTATTGAACCAAATTTCTGATAAGATTTTCGATGAGTCAAAATGTGACGCGTGTCACTTCCATGTGTCATTATCGGCTAAATTATTAAAGATTTTCGGTAAGATTTTCGACGGTTTATGATGGGCCGATAGATGAAAAATGGTAACCGAATTCCCTTTGAGCAGGTTGGAAGAGATCAACATCATCAACGGTTTAGTGACCGTCTCGTCGATTTACAATCAAAAAAAAAATTTAATTTTTTTTCGGATTTTTTTTCTCATTTTCTAGCCGTTCTGTCTTTCTTCAGTCTAAAATAGCCGTTTTATTTTAACAAGGACCGTCCGATTGAATTTTAGATTCAAAATGGAGGAGAGTAAAGGCGGACTGAAAATCAAAACAAAGAAAACCTCCCCCCTCTCTCAACATCTGTGTGCAGGACAGTCAAAAGAGAACAGTGGCTATGAAATTTGAAAGGGAATTTACAAAACATGAGCAATGGTGAATACGGTGCGAGGTGTGCAGGCCTGATTGAGTTCATTCATACACTTGGTAGACATTTCTGCTTCTACATCATATTTCAGCCTCCACTCAGAAGATTCATCCATTGCTTCTCTATTAGCAAGATCAAACTGTCGCCTGCAATATTTTAACAAATCCAATACAACATTGAGACGGAAATTGAGTAACAAACTCTTCAAACCTAGTTGAAAGAAGAAACTACCCATCCTGACATACAATTCAGGTAAAGCTACCGTCTTAATTAAACGGCCACTTTCACAGTGAGAGAACCACTCATGCCTGCAGAGCCGCCATACAATAGTGGGAGTGGTAAATATAAGCAATACCCAAAATCCCAATCCACAAATTTAAAACTCAATCTAAATTTCTTGTTTCAATTCCTAATGTGCAAAGCCAGGAGAGGTTAGATGAAAATGGTAGGAGACAAAAGAAAGGAATTTGATTTGAACTACCATGGACCAAACTTTAGTTGCTTCACAGAACAATGACTCAAAATGAAAGTCTCTCCAAGGATGTGTTATTGTACTACCTTTCTACAATAATTTATGTACTTAAATATCCCACTAAATGAGAGCTAAGTGTTAGTATGGTATTAGTTGTCCGATTAAATATACTTATCCACTTAAGCAGGTAATCAACACCTACCAGACCACCCGAAAGACCACTAGGGAGGCTTCAACTTCACTCACAAGACCGACCTCATCCGAGCGCGCACGCGCCCGTGGGACGCAGGCCCAAATGCACGGATCACACACCAGCAAGCATACCAGTCCCACATCGAAGAGCACCAGTAAGCATCAAACTCAACCACCTATATATACAAGGTATTTATTACAGGTAAACGATATCTCAAACACCCCAAACACTACTTACACACACGTTCACTTGACTGTTATATCCAATACATCATCTGACTTAGGCATCGGAGCGTTGAAGGCGGGTCACCCCGTCTCCACCCCTGACCGCCCGTTTGTTGTTGTATTCTTCTAACAGCCGTAGCGAGACACACGCACCCGATCACCCGAAGGGAGGAGAAGGGCCCGACCATCCGAACAGCCCCAACGTTCGGACGTACAAGAAAGAGAAGGAGTACTCGTACTTGCTTCTGCCAGATTACGTCCCGCGCGTAATTTGGTAGAAACAGTTGGCGCCGTCTGTAGGAAGCTTACAAATTGTAAACCTCGTATAAATACCACTAGCAAAAGCCACATGCCTACCCAGGAGACTAACACCGACAGCACACCACTTGAGGAAACACCCGTGGGCGCGCTGGCGCACCCGATAGTAGAGCCCGGGACGAGCGGCAGCGAAGAGCACGTCGACGGCCTGATCCGAGAGTTGCGAGAGGCGGCGTACGACAGGGAGCAGGAGCGCCAGATCTGACGGAGGCTGGAGGAACGACAGGACGCGCTCGCCGGCCCGCCGCAGGGGCATCGCGAGCGGTCCCATGACGCCGCTGACGAAGAGCTACATCCGTTCGGGTGGGCTAATGCCCGGAGAGCCCGCTCGCTCACACCAGAGGAGGAGTCACTACCCCCGACGGATAACGCTCGGATCCTCCGGAGGATGGAAGAATTGGCGGAAGAAGTTTCACGCCTACGGAAGGACAAGCTCGCCGGGCAAGGCGGGACGTTTGCCTCCCGGGTCAGCCCATTCTCGACGAACATATTGGAGACGAGAAGGGATCCTCACGCGAAGACAACGAAGATTACCCGGTTCGATGGGAGTGGAGACCTCCGCGCGCACATCGACGAGTTTCGATCCACCACGGACGGAACCCGGTACTCGGATCCAACCCTGTGTTTCCTGTTCCAGGAAACGCTGACCGAAGAGGCCAGGAGCTGGTTTTACGAGATCCCGCCAGGCTCCATACATTCGTTTCTTGAGCTGGCGGAGAGCTTCCAGAAGCGCTATCGGCTCCAGGGGAAGTACAACACTACGGGTATCCTCCTCAAGGTCCTCCAGGAGATGGACGAGAGCCTGTCAAGCTACATAAACCGGTGGAGGATGCTTGCGAGCACGTGCAGGGACCTCGACAAGCGAGTGGCCAAGGTGGCCCTGATGGACAACATGCTCGCCACCCTGTTCTTAGAGAAACTGGTAAGGAAGGAGTATCTCGACTACGACGAGATCATGGACCTGATTGTACAGAAGGCGCTCGTAGAAATGCGAGTGTACGGGTCCACCTCCGAATCCAGCACCAACAAACCAGAGGCGGCAGGCGCCCAACCGCGACAACTAGCGGACGACGAGAGGCCAATTGGGGGCTATAAGAGGAGCTGGAACGCGCAAAGACAGAATTACCAGAGGTCACCCTCCCGCTACAACAACAACCGCTACAACCAGACGAGGGGATCAGCGCAGCAGGGAGTTCGCCTACCGCCAGCACCACAATACCAACCGGCGGGACAAGAGGTCTATGCGGTCGATCACCAGTCCAACGAGCAGTTGCTCCGCCTGCACCGACACCGAATCTTGCCACCAAACAACATGACGAAAGCGGTGGCTCCGACCGGCCGAATGCCGAGCATCTGGTGCGAATACCATAACGCCGCCACCCACCATACCAACAGCTGCATTATGCTGAAAAAGGCCCTTGAAGACTTGGGGATGGACGATCAGGTCACCCCTCCCACGGCGGAAGAGCGACAGCGCAAAGCAAATATTGGGACCCGCGGGACTATCAGTACGATATCCGGGGAAAAGCGCAAGGAGGGAACATCATCGCCCGACCGTCCGAGTAGGGAGGTGCTGACGATCGGGGCGGGACGAGCGCAAAAAGCAGGAAGAAGGGAGGCACCCGCCATCTGCTTCACGGCGGAAGACGAGGAAGGAAGCCCGAGGGATAGCACCCTGCCGTTCGTGATCGACGCGATCATCGATCGTTTCCTCGTGAAGAGGGTACTGGTAGATAGTGGGGCGTCCGTGAACATGATCTACCTGGATGCGTACACGGCGCTCGGCAGGCCCGCCCGCAAGATGACACAGGATCACGAGTGCGTGGCCAGCTTCACGGGCGAAACGTCGTACCCGATCGGGAACGACAGCATCCGAGTCGGGATCGGTGCATCCGACTCCCCGCGCAGCGAGGTCCGAAGAGACTTCATTATCATGGACACCCCCTCCCCATACAACGCCATTCTCGGGAGGCCGGGGATTAACAAGCTGAAGATGATCATCGTGGGGCATTTGCTCTTGGGACGATTCCCAACCGAGCATGGGATCGGGTACGTTCGGGGATACAATCACGAGGAAGCCGCGAAACCCCGGGGCAGGCAGGAGGTCCTCGCCTTGGAGCCTACGCCAGGAACGGAGATACCGGACGACCCACGCGACGGGCTGATGGCAGTGTCGCCCGTCCCCGAGCGCGAGGAGCTGAGGACGATTCAGCTATCTTCCACGCATCCGGAGAGGACGGTCCAAATTGGAGCATCGTTGGCTCCCGTGATAGCCGATCGAACCCGAGGACGTGGGATACGGGCGCTGGCCCGAGGTCGTTCCAGGGATCCTATGGTCCATCCGAACGACCGTCAACGCAGCCACAGGCAAAACTCCGTTCAGCCTGACATTTGGAACAGAAGCTGTGCTACCCCTGGAAATCACCCATCAGAGCCCACGGATCGAGGGGTACGATCCACGCACGAACAGCGAGGGGCTTTGTCTCAGCAATGATCTGCTGGAAGAACGGAGGGACACGGCGCACCCCCACAACGCCACGAACAAACAGAGGATCGCCCGATTGATCAACCAGCGCATCCGGGCTCGACTAATCCAACTGGGGGACTGGGTGATGAAGGCGATCCAGCAAAAGGTGAAGACACTTCATCCGTTGTGGGAAGGCCCGTACGTTGTCGATAAGGTGATAAGCGCCAGCACTTTCTACCTTCGTGATATGCAGGGTCAACGACTACGGCACCCATGGAACATCCAACATTTGAGGAAGTATTTTCATTAAATTTTGTTGTGATGTACTTCATTATTTAGTTCATTTCATTGTCGCGTTTGTTTGTCCTTACCCCGCCCGCCCAGTGCTCGGGGGACTGGGGATAGGCTGCTCGCACGAATGTAACACTTGGTTAAATTCCATTCAAACGCAAAGGAGTGGGCGCACGTTCGCGCGAGCCATTCAAAAGATGCCAAAAAAAAAATCCAGACAAGGCACACGTACGGAAAGAAAATACTTCATTGATAAAAGGCACAAGGCCCAACTACAAAAATCTATTCTATTACAAAAAAAAAGAGGAAAAATCCTACACTACGCCCCCGTATCAACCTCCAGCTCCTCAGCCTCCTCCGACGACAGCGCCCCACCGCTTCCACCTGCTCGCCCGGATCCACCCCCATGATCACCGGCCCCAGCTCCGCCCTAACAGGTTCCCCAGAAGGCTCCACCTCTCCCTCAGGCGCAGGAACCTGAGCGCCCGCCAGTCTCTCTTTTTCAGACCGCACGAACGCCCGGTACTCCTCCAGCTTCAAGAAAGGAATCACCGCTTCTGGAACGCAGCCACCTGCTCATCCACTTCCGCTCTGACCAGTTCGCGGAGCTCGTCAAACTCCTTGAACGTCGCCACAGCATCCATGCGAGCAACGTGATCAGCCTCCTTCAGCTGGGACTCTAATAGCGCCTCCCGAGCGGCTGCTTCAGCACAGACGCGCTCCAGCTCGGCGCGCACCCGCTCCACCTCGGCCACGGCCTTGTCCCGCTCAGCCCTCGCCAGAGCTTCACGGGCAGCAGCTTCAGTAGACCGGGCAGTTGCCTCCTCCGCACGGGCGGTGTACCGCTTGACCAAGCCGTTGGCCTTCTCGAGCAGCGCCGAGACCCTGTCGGTCATCCTCCGCTGCTTCAGCTCCTCGGACCTGAGGCGTGCAAGTTCCAAAGTCTCCCGCGAGCAGACGCGGAAGAGCTGATGTTGCAGGCGGGTGCACGCAATGAAGGCCGCGTCCAGCCCGTCGGGGGCAGCATTCTCCAGCGGCTGCAGCAGGGGCCCAAGAGAGGCGGCGCCATCCACCAGCGCACGGCGCAGAGCGTCCACAACATCACCATTCGACCCAGGAGCGGGGCCGGGAGAGGAGCCTTCAAACCGGAGGCGCTTCTGCGCACGCTCCTCACCTTCCCCCTGCTCAAGAGATTGTGGACTTGAAGGTCGACCTGAAGACGGAAGCGAGGGATTTGGAGAGCAAGAGTATTGTGGAGGACTTGAAGGTCGACTCGAAGACGGGGGCGTGACGGGAGCACGACTTGAAGACTGAGGCGTACGAGCAGCCTCCCGCCTGTCCCTGATATCATCTCGCTCAGACCGGCGCTGATCGCGCTCCACCTGGCGCTGCTCCCTCTCGCGCTGGTGTTGATCGCACTCCGCCCGGACCTGGGCGTTGGATCCAGCAGCATTGCCCGGAGGAGGGCGGGGAACATCCGTTTGTGGCCCTCGGATGGGCGGGGCGAGGTCAGCCACGTTGGGGACAGGGATCTTGGGCTGGGTACTGTCCCCCAGGACTAGTCCGCCACGACCGTCATCCACCAGCCGACGAACCTTCTCAGCGGTTACCAGTAGCGCAACCATCCGGCGCTTGAGCGCGTCATCCTTATCCGTGGCCTTGGACTTCGTCATCTTAACTGCAGAGCACACAAACGAAAGGTTAGCAAACAGATACAACACTTGGTAAAATTATCCTATTCCTACTCCTAGCAAGAAAACTATGCCCCACAGACCAGGCGGTCTGGCGAGACGCGTGCGCTCGATAAGATCCCAATTGCACGCGGCTCAGAAGTATCTTGATTCTGGCGCGGGGTCAAAAACGAACTTGAGGCGAGCTACCCTGGCCTCCTCAACCGGCGTGAGCGGATACTCATTCGTGTCGAGCGTATGGAAAAACTGGGGGACTCGATCTATCTGCTCGGCGTTAGCGGCATACTCGGGTGGGAAGGCGCCAAACTCCCAGTCTCCACCCACCAAGCAGTTAATCGTACGCCAGGAGGTCGAAGAGCTCGGTGGGTCCACCAGCCACCACTTCACGCGAGGCTCCACCGTGAAGGTCCCCGAGTCCCTCTGGCGCGTGGAGTATCGCAGACGGAAGAAGTGGAGGAATTCCGCCCGTGTAGGGTGGTCCAGCCCGCTCGAAAGGAAGATATTGAAAAACGCCACCAACGTTCGGGTCAGTGTAGGCCCACACTGACCGAGGGAGATTTTGAGGAGCGCCAGGATATATTGGAAGAACGGGTGGAGATGCAGCTTTATCCCCGCCTTCAGATGGAACTCGCTGACGCACACGTGGCCAGCCGGCGGTCGGGTGAACGTCTCTCCCCTCCCCGGGATCTTCAGCCTGACGGACGAAGGAATGTGGTAGTCCCTTGCCCACCGCGCCATATCTTTGACGCTCGGCGCCCATTCGGGTTCTTGCACGGGCACTCCGTCGGGGAGCACCCAGTGAACTCGCCCGCCCTCCGGAAATTGGGCCACGGGCTGATCTTGTCGTATGCGCTCCTCACCCCACGGACCAGACGACGAGGATCCGCCCGACGATTCCCCTAACCCTGCGGCAGCAAGCGCTTGTTGTGGATCCATTTGCTGCACCACAGGAGAGGCGTTAGGGATGAATCGCATGGGCGTCACACTCATCACAGACTTGCACGACGATGCGCTCGACCCACTCGACCCACAACTTAACCACCCCACCCCCGGTATGTATATGCGCTCACCCGATTGCCCACTTGATATTTCTATTGGCTCCATTCCTAGACGCACGCACACAATACCAACACTTAGCAAAAAAAGAGTGGGGGGGGGGGGCAAACTACCAGAAACACCAAAAACCCAAAATTCCTACCCCAAACAAAATCAAACCTGGCACACCTCAAGAACACGCCTTGTTCTTCAGATGCAAAACCCAGAAAAAGCCAAAAAAAACAAGAAACCGTGACAAACCATAAACAAACAAACACGAACCAAAACGGAAAACAACAGAAACAGGATGAGAGCCTCACCAAATCGGTATTTGACGGTTGAGAGGATGAACGTCGACGAAGAAACTCCGGCAAGAAACAAGGAACAACAGAGATCAGAGAGGAACAGTAGGCGAGGTAATTTCTGCAGCGTTTCGGCAAGTTGTAAAAAGTGATGAGGAAGACGACACCACACCCCTATTTATACTGATCGCACGATGTACGCCAATGAACGCCAGCCATCCATTTTCGCGTATCCACCGTCAGATCACGACACGTGGCCCTGAGGCGGTTCACCTGCCCACGCAAGTAACCGCGTTCCCCTTCAGCTTCCCGCCTTGAATTCAAACCCTAGCATGATCTCCCACGGCTCGACACGTGTCACCCATGCAAACACCCCACGCGCCTGACGTCTGGGCTTCGAGCAGTTATCACGTCAGTAGCATTTAATGCCCAGGCCATGCCAGCATTAATTACGACGGCTCGCATTTATTACACAACGGTTCCCAAGGAGCAGTCAAAAGGAATGTCACCTCAAGCGTCTCGTCAGAGCACCACCAAACCCAAGGCAAGACACGACACGTCTTCCGCTAGTCAAGCAACACGCACGCACCTCCCGCACGACCAGCGAACCACGAACACCCGGTAAGAATTAGCAAGCCGGATTAGGCGGCACAGGCATGGGGTCCGTCCCCTCTTTGCGCGCGCTAAAACCGATGGGCGATACAGATGCGGGGATTGTACCATCCGTATGCGCAACGTTAACGATCGACAAGCCGACTCAAACGGCAGGGGTGTGGGGTACGTCCTCTCCTTGCGCGTTCTGAGACCGATGGGCGGTACGGATGCGGGGATTGTACCATCCGTATGCGTAACGTTAACGATCGATTCGCCGACTCAGACGTAAGGGTGTGGGGTCCGTCCTCTCCTTGAAAGTTCTGAGACCGATGAGTGTTTCGGGTGTGGGGTCCGTCCTCTCCGTTCGCGAAAAAATACAAGCCGGCTGTGGTGACAAAGGCATGGGGCCGACTCCTCTCTGGGCGCACTAAGCCGATGGACGGCACGGGCGTGGGGTTCTTCCCCTCCGTGTGCGTAACGTTAACGATCAACTCGCCGACTCGGCCGGCAGGGGTGTGGGGTCCGTCCTCTCCTTGTACGCTCTGAGACCGATGAGCGTTACCGGGTGTGGGGTCCGTCCTCTCCGGGAGCGAAATCTTCCTGGTTTAGGCGGCAGAGGCCTCTGCGCGCGCTAAGTTCGAGGGGCGGCACGGGTACGCGTTCGTGCGCGCCGCAACATTGTACGTCGCGGTCTTGATCCCACTGTTGACGCTACAGCGTACGGAACGGCATCCCCGTTGACGTGCGACGTACGCAACGGCAACCAAGCGTTGGCGTTACGACCAGCATTTGCATACATTCATACATCATACCATACATTCATGCATCATACCATACATTCACACTTGCATACCTATATATCTGTTGTACTTATTTATGTTTACAGGATCATACACCCCACGGGCGCGCGGCTCCAAACTAGCAAGATCCGTTTGGAGGCCGGGCTCAGAATACAGGAACAGGTACACGATCAAAACGCGCAGGTCCCACTCCGTCATGCGAGCCCTTCCTTGACCAAAGAGTTGGGGGACTTGGGGTTACAAGATCATACACCACTGCTCAATCGGATAAGTATTCTTGTTAATCGCACGAACCCTTTTTCAACTCCCCAGTCAAGAAAGTTCTCTTTGACTTAGGGACTTGGGGGACTTGTTATTATGGCATTAGTTGTCCGATTAAATATACTTATCCACTTAAGCAAGTAATCAACACCTACCAAACCAACCGAAAGACCACCAGGGAGGCTTCAACTTCACTCACAAGACCGACCTCATCCGAGCGCGCACGCGCCCGTGGGACGCACGCCCAAATGCACGGATCACACACCAGCAAGCATACCAGTCCCACATCGAAGAGCACCAGTAAGCATCAAACTCAATTACCTATATATACAAGGTATTTATTACAGGTAAACGATATCTCAAACACCCCAAACACTACTTACACGCACGTTCGCTTGACTGTTATATCCAATACATCATCTGACTTAGGCATCGGAGCGTTGAAGGCGGGTCACCCCGTCTCCACCCCTGACCGCCCGTTTGTTGTTGTATTCTTCTAACAGCCGTAGCGGGACACGCGCACCCGATCACCCGAAGGGAGGAGAAGGGCCCGACCATCCGAACAGCCCCAACGTTCGGACGTACAAGAAAGAGAAGGAGTACTCGTACTTGCTTCTGCCAGATTACGTCCCGCGCGTAATTCGGTAGAAACACTAAGCTGTAACAAGCTACTGTACATGGTTTGCATCATGCACACTATTGATAAGCCTAAAGTTCTTCAGGTTTCACCACCTTAGTATTCCATAATTGCCACATTTTCTTTCCTCGAACCTGACGTGAGGACAGGAGAATACTTGATCGAAAGATCATCACGGTATCTATATGATGCCAATGTAGACTATGAGAGTGAGGATTTGAGAACAATATAACAACTACGACTATTAACAGACCAACTATACAAACTGAAGCCTGCAACAATCACAAAAGTTGTGATCAGTGAAAGCTGGTACTTAATGCATATCTAAAAATTGGATAGTTCTATAAGTAAGATGCACAACATGGTTATCAGCATAAAAGAAGAAAAAAGAAAAAGATGTCACAGATAGACTCACGCAAACCATCCAATTCCACAACCACAATAATGAAGGGGTTTGTCTTGGTCTCTTTGGGGAATCCGGTTTCCTGTTGATGGAAATACCAAAGTTTATAACAGCAGTAAACCAAGTTGAGATTGCACATACGGATTACTACATTTGTATGCTCAGATGTTCAATTGGAGTAAATGGTATATGCCATATACCATTTACCAAATGATTTGAAACAGAGCAGCGATAGATTTACCTGAAAAAGACGATCATGCGATGACATTGTGGTAAATGGCATGAAAACTTGGTTAGTTATGTTTACCAAATGATTTAAAACAGAGTAGTGATCGCTTTACCTAAACCCCATAGCTCATAACCTAAATCCCACACTACTAACATTACAACCAATGACAAAGTGCATGATTCAACTTGTGCATACAAAACTGAATCAAAGAATATATTCTTTTGCTTGAGCCTGTGTTCAAAACACATTTTCATTAAAAAAAAAAAGGTAGAAAGCTGCAACAACAAAATCAACTAAAGCATTCAATTTCATTCCCATTTCTTTTCAGAAGAGAAAAACCAAATGGGCAACATATGAGACTAACAGTAACACTCAGATCCAAAATGAAAAATATTATGACGGAGCAGTAACTGTTGGTACTTACAGAAAACAAAGTGTAACACAGTAAAAGATGACACATTTATCATGCCAGAATCAAAACAGCAGAAAGTTTTCAACGATGGTGACTTTGAAATGGGTTATTTTCTAAAAAGTGAAAGATGGTAGCTTTTTCAGATGAAGAGCAAGAGGAACTGATGCTTCGGCTTCGAGCGAAGTGGGTTTAGGGTTTTCACGGCAAGGAGGAACAGGAAAGGCGATGAAGAAGAGTAAATTTGTGAGGTTCAGCCAGCTTGTGTGTAACATAGTACGTACTGTGGTCAAGCTTTTTTCAGAGTGTCAGCCCGGAAAACCCCACTGATTGAAAGTTTCGAGGCAGAGATCGCCGGCCGTTAAAAAAGAAAGCCTGAATACTGAATGCCAGGAACTGAGCATCTATTTCTATTGCCTCCACTCACTGCTGGCTCACTCGATTCTTCACCTGACTCCGAAGGCAAAGACTCAGCCAGGAGAGTCGAATGATTTGATACTTCAGAATATGAGCACGGAAACCTAAAACACATTCATTTTATACCTCAGATCACAACACTCATTAAAATTAAAAATCTTGCATAGCATTAAGCTAAAGATTTGAATGTTTCAACTGATCAGAACTATAACCCAATAGTAAACATTCTATTCCACCCACAAAAAATTAATCTTTGCTGCTTCTTTCTAAATCAAAAATGTCAACGTTTGTTTTAGACATGACCAAAGAGCACCTTAAAACAGTAGAACCGGCTAACAATACCATAAATTCCACCAAATATTAGAATTTTCAAGAACCGTGGTCAATTATGCGAGAAATTAAATGAGAAAAGATAAAAAGGTCTGAACCAGTTATGGGAATTGGAGAGTCGTTGATGCCGAACTTATTGAGCTTAAGAAAGCGAGGTCAAGAAGAGATGAGAGAGTGAGAGGAGAGTGATGAGATGGTGCGAGAGAATAACACGGGTGGCATGCAGGAAATCACGTATAAGGAACACTAAAGCTCACGATTGTTATATAGGAAATTTCATTAGTTGTACAATACCATCTTTTTTCTCAAACAAGGGGGAAAGTTTATTTCTACTCATCCATGTCATGATCCTCATCCATTTCCTCAATCTTCATCTTCTTGACTGCATGGTGAGCATCACTACTCGATCTTGTTCCGTTAGGAAGCTGGATCAACACATCGGATTTCTGACCAAGAATAAGAATGATCCAGTTGGTTGCTGCGGCCTGCCCAATCCAGCTCTTGATCTCAACACGGCTTCTGCAACAGCATCAACAGCCTGGTTTTGACCCACTACTCTCTTGTGCAATCTCTCGCCCAGTCCAATTAGCCTCTCCTTGTCATTCTGGCCAAGCCTCGTGACTGGTATGCCGGTCCAACGGCTTACAACCTCTGCAATTTGTTCTGGTCCAACAGTCTCAGTCAACATCAAGTTCTCATCCACGCTTCCCTCAATCTGGGCAATAGCAGCTTCCACTTCTTGAATTGCACCATAGCGCAAATCAGCAGCCCTGGCTAGATCATATCTCCTTTCAGCCTCTGATAAAGCAAATAACAGCTCCTCCCGTTTTTGCTTAAGCCTTCTGATCTCATCGGTCCTTTCCTTCTCCTTTCTATACTTCATCGTGAGGGGTTGCAGCTTGTCTCTTAGATCATCAAGCTCTTTCCGAACCTAAATTCAAAAATTTCAGCGCCAAAATAAGCATAGACTACAAGACTAAACTAATTTCAGAACTATTATAAGTTACAAACTAGACCAATAACATCAAACCATCCTAGCATCCAACAAAATTCGAATTTTTAGTACTACAAGTAGAATCACATTAGTATAAAACAAATGGAAATACAACACTTACTTCAACAACCCGTGCTTTGCTAGCTTTATCCTTCTCTTTCTCAAGAGCATGAAGCTCCACTTCCAGCTGCATTCTCTTCCTCTCAAGAATGTCAATTTCTTCAGGCTGGCTATCAAGCTGCACTCTCACATTAGCACAAGCTTCATCAACCAGATCGATCGCCTTATCCGGTAAATGCCTACCTATAAACACAATTCACAAACACAACATCAACATCCATCACATCAAAAACATTCAATCAAACACCACAATGTCATACTCATTTCCAAGTCCTTACCTGTAATGTACCTACTCGAGAGCTGCGCAGCCATGACCAAAGCTCTATCCAAAATCCTCACACCATGATGTCCTTCATATCTCTCCTTCAAACCCCTCAGAATACTCACAGTATCTGGAACACTCGGCTCCGCCACATAAACCTGCTGAAACCTCCTCTCAAATGCCGCATCTTTCTCCACATACTTCCTATACTCCTCGAGCGTCGTCGCACCGATACACCTCAGTTGTCCCCTAGCCAGCATCGGCTTGAAAAGATTCGCCGCATCCATAGACCCTTCAGTCCTCCCAGCACCAAGCACAAGGTGAATTTCATCAATGAACAATATGACTTTCCCTTCAGCTTCTTCAACTTCTTTCAACACCGCCTTCAATCTCTCCTCGAATTCGCCTCGGTATTTGGCTCCGGCCACCAGCGCTCCCATGTCCAATGCGATCAACCTGACGTCAGACAAGTTGCTCGGGACGTCGCCACGGACGATTCTCTGAGCTAGGCCTTCGACGACGGCAGTTTTTCCGACGCCGGGCTCGCCGATGAGGACGGGGTTGTTCTTGGTTCTTCTGGACAGAATCCTCACCACTCGTCTTATCTCCTCGTCTCTTCCGATCACCGGGTCGAGTTTTCCGGCCTGCTCCACTAAATCACGGCCGTACGTCTTCAACGCCTGGAAATTCGTGTCGCCGGAAGCACTCTCTACCTTCTTCCCTTCTTTTCCTCGAAGCTTCTCGACTTCCGATCTCACCTTCGCCGCCGCGACTCCCGCCTCTCTAAGCAAATCTGAAATCTGCGAGTCCTCCAAAAGCCCTAGGATCACCTGATCCACGGCCAAGTGAGTATCCTTTCGCTGCTTCTGCGCTGCCTGAGCTCGCCGGATGACCTTGATCAACGCCGTGCTGGCCGGAACCTCGTCCGGCGGCGGCGTCTGCGACGGAATCTTCCTTAGCGCCTGGTTGAACACTCGCTCCACCGACTTCGCCGCCTCCTCGCCGGCAGCGTTGGACACCGCCTGGCGGAATATTCCGGCGGGGTCGGAGATTAAAGTGGAGGCGAGGTGGAGCGGCGTGATTTGCACGTGAGCCGAGTTCATGGCGAGCTCGTGAGCCCCGGCCAAAGACTCGTTCGTCTTGTGTGTGAACTTGTCTGGATTCATTTTCCTCTAACAGAGAATATAGAATTGGAAAGAGCTTGAGAATCAGAATGAGAGAGATTTGAGTACCTTTGTAAAATGGCGACTCTGATTCTTTTTATTCTGGTTTTTGTGTCGTTTGTGATTCTTGTGATGAGTGGGAGAGAGTGGGGTGGGTTTAGGATTTAAGGAGGGACATCTGCCCGACACGTAAGCTACTCGAAAGTACTAGACGAAACGCGAAGGTTCGGGACTTTTCTGTCATTTTCTAAATTCTTGGGACCATTTGAGTAATTATGCGGACTCATTAGTTTCCCGCTTTACGATTTCGGTTGGTAAAGAACTGGAAGCTACTGGGATGATTGAAATTGCCGATATAGATGTTTTTGCACTTATACAGAGAAAGTAGAGAAGATAGAATAAAAAATTTGTTAGGGATAACAATAGCAGAATTTTTCAAGGATGTCTGAGAATTCACTATAATCCAACCAAGTACATACAATACAGTATACACCAAGGAATTAATAAAACAAATTTATTCGTAATAACCTGTACATAGTTGCAGACTTGAAACAATAGATCAATGAATAAGCAAGAACCCCTTTCCTACTCGAACTAGGAGAACACATTTCTCTTTAGTTCAGATTGACTTCTACCTTGGATAATGATCTCAAACTCAGAATGAATGCACAATGAGATTTTACACTAAAGAAACTTCAACAAGGAACAAGTTCTAAGTGTACTAGCCAGAGATCGATAGTCAGAAAACCTAGAGTCCTTATATACTCTGCTAATCTTCCCAAATCTCACGAAATCACGGAAGATCAATCTCTCTACAAGCGATAACTGTCATTTACCTCATTCTGATTCTGACTATCTTTTTCATAAGTAGACTTTATCAAATAAGGAAACAAACTGTTAAAGAATCAATCAAAGATATCACAGTCCTAATAAACTTCAACTTACTCGATTTAACACAGTGGAAAAACAACAATTATGTTAGTAGTACTAATTCACACAATTATGCATGATCTTACCAATTAGTGAGAAGATCATCATCCAAGTCAAATGTTCCACTTAGCTGACTTGTTTTTTGAATAAGGAGCCAAAACACGAACTTACAATCTCCCCCTTTGGCTCTTTATTTAAAAGACAACTTTGTTATCCTGCAACCAAAGAAACAACCAACACAAACCAACCCATTGTTTAACCAAAGAAAAACATTCCAAGACTTAAAAATGTTCAGAAAAAAGATTAAACCCCCTAAATCAACAGATTAAAAAATTTCTAAAACAAAAGCAGAACAACTCCATCTATTATATGTTTGTGGCAGTCTACTCCCCCTTTTTGGATGAAGGGTCAAATGTGGCGTCGACGAGCAAAGGGGTCATGTCCCAGATAGCGTCGATAAGCCTCGATCCCACAAAGTAAAGATCGTAGGTATTGGCACGTTGTTGGAGACGGCGTAGATCGGCAGCCATCAGAGAAGAATGCTGCATCAGAGTGTGAAGAGCAGACAAAAACTGATCCTCACAAGTCAGGAGACCAGCAAGTTGCTGTTGTAATTGAGTCTGCACGACTAGGGAACGAGCAAGATCAGCCACCATCTGCTGCTGCTCACGACGAAAGTGCTCAATCTGGTCTTCAATGCCGGCAAGATTGAAGGTGTGGGAGAAGGAAGAACGACGACGACGGGAATGTCCGGATGAGCCGAAAAGGTGATCGTTCTGAGAATCAGAATAGCCAGACCACGACATGATAAACGATGTTGGTAACCGCTGGAGAGGGTCTTGAGCCTGTACTGGAAAACCGTTTCTCTGAAAGAAGGCTAAAAGATCAAGTGAGGCATAAAAGAAAAAAAACTACCAATGGTTATAAGGGGAAGAAAGACAATCCTTAGGAGATAAGCAAGTAGTCAGATCAAAGGACTTTGTTTGACGAGAATACCAAGGGGGAAGAGGAAAAGACCACAACTTCTCCTAATGCAATCATGATAGTAATAAAAGAATGACCTCAAGATAAAAAAAAAGTAATTGATCCCACTTCCCAATAGAAAAACTACATGGAACTAATACAAATTGACGGCTTGATGATGACATTGACCTATTTGATACACAAGTAAGTATGACGTGCTGCAATAAGTAGTAGAGACATTGTGAAAAAGAGGGCCATGCAAACCATGTAAGGATAAAACTGAGCACGATGAACTCCCCCTCAGGTGATACACACAAGTTTTGAAACTCACATTGTATGAAGTGATGATAAGTACACTACTCTCCATGTGACAAAGACAATTAACCATATACTTGGACCACACACTATCTGTAACAAAATATTGCAAGCTCAAGAACATCAGTAGATCATGAGGGCTTGGGAGCAAGTTGTAATGTGGATAAAAGGGAATGCAAGAAATGGTGGAGAGGAGAAAGTACGACAGCTACACACTACATATGAGTGAATGAAATCAGATACAGTAGAATAGGTAGATGTACCAGGGGGAGGATACGCAAGATCATATGTAAGCCTTGAACACTTGGACTATCTCATAATTTGGAACTTTGTAACCCAATGAATAATCAGAAATTTGTGTATGAAAAAGAATTTGTTTGTTTCACTGTTGTAGTCATGCATTTTTGTTTGTTTGTTCCTTTTTTTTCAATCAACTAAAAGACTAATGGAGCAGCATCCTAAAGCTATGAGGTGAACACCACAGTTGAGAGATAGTCCTTAGCAGGAATACCAGAGTAACTCATCTGAGCCTGTCTTGATGATCTTGAAGATCTATGTCTGGAGTTATTCATGTATAGGGGATGAACAAAGGGCAAAGCACAAAAGGTGAACTAAGAGCAGATAGTTGTAGGGCATGACATTATGTGTTTGGCCAAGATGGAGAAAACTGACCTAATGCCTCGATCACATTATACTGATGTTCACAAGTCACAGTCTTTCACAGACCACATCAGTGCTAATGCAAGTTCTAGTAATATATCTATGTCACATGCACTCAAACACACTACAAAGATAGTGCAGATAACAAAGGCTATGACATCTCCCAAGGACATGAGGAAAACATACATGCTCAGATTAAAGTGACACGGTGCAAACCAGATAACTCTTTTTACAAACACCTAGACTACATACATGCAGAATGAACCAACTTACTTAATGTAATAAGCATATGCCAATGGCATTTCTCAAGGTTTCAAATCGCGCAGTATCTAGAGGTTTGGTGAAAAGATCGGCACATTGATACTTGGTAGAAACAAAATCTAGTTGCAATATGTTAGTGTCAACCAATTCTCTAATGAAATGATATCTGAGATCAATGTGTTTAGTCTGTGAATGCTGAATAGGATTTTTAGAGATCTGAATTGTGCTAGTATTGCCATAGAATAGAGACAACTTACCTTGGGGTATCCCATAGTCTCGCATCATGTTCTTCATCCATAGAAGTTGAGTACAACAGCTGCCAACAACAACGTATTCAACTTCAGTTGTGGATAAGGAAATGCAATTATGTTTCTTGCTATGCCTTGAAACAAGATCGTTCCCCACAAAGAAACAGCCTCCATAAATGCTACGTCTGTCTTTTAAATTGCCTCCCCAATCTGCATCACAGTATCCTGCAATCTCAACATTTGTGTCAACAGTATAGTACACTCCACATTTTGTGGTGCCATGGACATATCGAATGATTTGTTTTACAGCTTCCAGATGTGATTCTTTAGGATTGGCTTAAAACCTAGCACAAACACCAACACTGTAAGCAATAACTGGTATACTAGCAGTAAGATACAGTAAACTTCCAATCATGCTTCTATAAAGGGTGGAATCAACTGGTGTGCCAGTCTCATCTTCACACAATTTAGTGGTGGTACTCATGGGATTGTTTACAGTCTTGGTAGAATTTAGACCAAACTTGTTGACCAGATTTTCAGCATACTTTGTTTGACACAAAAACATACCTGAAGCAGTTTGCTTGACTTGTAGTCCAAGAAAATATGTAAGTTCACCACAAGCACTCATTTCAAATTTATGATGCATGACTTTTGTAAAATCATCTACCATTTTGGAGCATGTGGAACCAAACACAATATCATCAACATAAATCTGAGCAATCATAATATGTTTAGCATTTCGTTTGACAAAAAGGGTTTTGTCAACTATGTCTCTGGTATATCCTTGGCTTACCAAATAGGTGGAAAGCTTTTCATACCAAGCACGAGGTGCCTGCTTGAGACCATAGACAGACTTGTGTAACTTGTACACATGATCAGGATACCTAGGATCTACAAATCCTTTAGGTTATGCAACAAAGACTTGTTCTTCATGTCCTTGAGCAACCAGTCGTGCCTTATTTCTGATGATTGTTCCAAACTCATCAGTTTTGTTTCTAAAAATTCATTTGGTGCCAATGACATTTGAACCTTCAGGTTTGCGACATAGCTCTCAAACATCATTTCTCTGAAACTGAGTAAGCTCTTCTTGCATGGCATTGACCCAATCATCATCTTGAAGAGCTTCTTTGACATTCTTTGGTTCAATCAAAGAGACAAAGCCACAAAAAAGTTATTTTGTTAATGTCAAACTTGTTTTGAGTAAGAAAACATACCAGGGATGTGTCAGAAATGACTTCATTCTTGTAGATTTTGGAGGCTTGTCTCCTGGTCATTACTCCATCAGATGGATTGCCAATCACATCACTCACAGAATGATCTTTTTGAACTTATTGAAAGCCTTATCTGAACACAGGATCATGTCCTAGATTTGAATCATCTTGACTAGAGGAGACTGGATTGTCAAACGTTTGGGAATCCCTTCCATGACTACTAGTCATCAACATATCAAAGAAGTTTTCATCTTCATTTAAATTAAAATCAATTTGCTTGTGAGATCCATCATCAACAGAAACATTAAAGGATTTCATAACAGTTTGAGTTTGTTTGTTGTACACTCTGTAAGCTCTACTGTTTCTGGAGTATCCAAGGAAGATACCAAGGTCACATCTTGCATCAAATTTTACAAGTTCTCTCTATCTCTTAATATGTAACAGGGGTTCCCAAAGATGTGAAAGTGACTTACCATAAGTTTCTTACTTTTCCACAGTTCATAGGGAGTGCAGTCACTGTGAGACCTGAGATAGACTTTGTTGATAGTATAGCAAGCTGTATTGACAGCTTCAGCCTATAGATTAGTGTTTACTTCAGAGGAATGAAGCATAACTCTGGCCATATCAAGTAAAACCATGTTCTTTCTCTCAACAACACAATTTTGTTGTGGTGTAATTGGTGAAGAAAACTCATGAAAGACACCAAACTCATTAGATAGTTAGCAAACGAAACATTCTTAAATTCAGTACCATTATCAGATCGAACTCAAACAAGCTTTAGATCATAAGAGTGTTTTTCAGTGAGCAATTGTTTACTGAGATATTTAATGGTTTCAAAGGTTTCATCTTTCGTTTTAAGAAATTCTACCCAAGTGAAATGAGAAAAATCATCAACAATGACAAGAATGTACCATTTTTGTCCAAAGCTAGACTTTTGAGCTGGTCCAACAAGGTCCATATGAAGTAACTCCAAATGTTTGGAAGTCATGGCTGAATTGATCACTTTATGAGCATTCTTGTTTTGTTCGCCTATCTTGCAACCTGTACACATTTGATCTGTGCTTTCCTTAAGCTCTGGTAGGCCACGAACACAGTTCCTCTGGGAGAGTTTCTTCATATCATGAAAGTTGACATGTATTAATCTTTTATGCCATAGATAGAAAACATTTGTGGCTCCGAATATGAGACATTTTTCACCAAGGAAATCTGAGGCTTGATTTGATAACAGTTGTCAACTGATCGCATACCTTTCATGATGATACCTCTTGATTGATCCAGAACTAGACATCTTTTCCTGTTAAACCAGACATCTTCATACTTGTCGGTTAATTAACTAACACTCATTAGATTGGAAGATAATCTTTCAACATAGTATACATTTGTAAGCTTTGAAATGCCAGGGGCTTTCACAACTCCTCTTTCCAAAATCTAACAAGTTTTACCATCTCCAAAAGTGACTCCCCCTGAGGTAAATTCATCATTCATTGATATGAACCAACGCTTATTTCCAGTCATATGTCTGTAGTAGCCACTGTCAACGTACCACACCTCAGGGTTAGATTCTTGAAGTGCAGCAAATGATACTAGGCACTGTAAGCTTGCTGTTTGATTTGATGAGTTACCTGCAGCAATAGAAAGATCATCATCAACATTATTTTTCACAATTTTCCTGGAGAGAAAACATTTTTCATATTGCTTGGCTTTCTAAACATTTTTTTTATTACTTGTCATCCTGTCAGTTTGAACTTTCAATAATTTTTGTTGTTTCTGTAGTTCAAGTTTCAGAGTTTGTACCTCCTCAACTGAGGAACTAACTTGAGAACAATATTTCTTATGTCTCAAAAGATTACATCGAGGTTTAATGTGTCCCTTTTTTCCACAGTAATGATATGTAGGTACAAAGGAGTTGTTATCATACCTGAGATACTCATTGGACTTGTATAGAGTATTCATTACCTCTTGTGAGTAAATATTTCCAGGAGGGAGAACATTACCATAAAGATTCTGAGCATTTTGTTCCTTCTTTGTCTATAAGGTTTCATTTTTCTCCAAACTGATGGACTCTTTGACAAATTTAGGAGCAGATGCTGAGTGTTTTCCATCATACCCTAGTCCACTTGAATCTTTATTGCTTTTGCTTAACTTCCATAGATTTGCAAAGATGTTTAAGCTAGACTCAAACTTGTTGAACTTTTCATTTGTAATATTTAGTTGTTCCTGCAAGGACTGAACTTCAAGATGAAACATTAAGTACAGTGTGAGCTTTTACCTCTACTTCAAGGACTTGAATTTTTTCAATGAGAACAGTCTTGTCCTCCGAAAATTTTGAATCATTCACTGGTGTCTTTTCTTGCTCAAGCAAGATACTGGCAATTCTATGTTGAGCTTTAACAAGATCCTGCTCCAAATCAACAATGCACATCCTTGCAGATTTGAGTTCTTCTTCAAGCATCTTATTCTTTTTCAGAACCACATTTGAAGCATTGTACAGCTGTTTGCATCTTACTTCAGTCTCATCATCAAAAGAGCATTCATCGACTTCAGAATCCTCCAAATCAAGATGAATTGAAGACACCAGTGCAATATTTCCAGATTTGGCGCCAAACTTCTCTTCTTCATCATCACTCTATGAGGTTGAATTCAAGGCTTTCTGTTTCCTAGAAGCATACTTAGAATTTCCATAGTCAATAGATATGTGGCCAATGCCACTACATTCATAACATTTTGGTTTATCATTTTTGTTAAAGTTTGTAGTTTTCTCATAACGTTTGTCTGAGATTTGATCCTTCTTTGAGACAGAACTAGAGCCTTTTTTGTTCTTTAAAAATTGCTTAAACTCTTTTGAAATCAAGGCAAGTTCATCTGAGTCCAGAACAGACTTATTCTTAGACTTCCTTTTCTCTTTATCAACAATTTTCTCCTTCTCAATAGAGGAGAAGGCGATATCTTTCTGTTTCTTAGGTCCTAAGTCATGTTCTATCTCATAAGTAGTGACATTTCCAACTAATTCCTCTAAGGAGTAAGTATCCAGATTATGGAATTCCTCGCTAGCGATTTTCTTAGGCAAATAAAGTAAGGGTTCTCAAGAATTTCTTAACAACTTTGTCTTCATCTATTGGCTCACCTAACCCTCCATATTGACCTGTGATTCCTATCACTTTAGAATGAAAATCATCAATAGACTCATCCTCACTCATTTTAGACTCTCGAATTCACTAGTCAGCCTTTGCATTTTCTAAGCCTTAACCCTAGAATTTCCCTCATAGGTAAGAACTAGGTAATCCCAGGCATCTTTTGCAGTAAAATAGTGATTGATTATGCTTTTCTACTTTTTGGAGAGAGCAGTGAACAAACACGTCTTAGCTTTATAGTCTAACTGCAAGTGGAGATAGTCATCCTCATCCCACTTACTCTCAGGTTTCAACAAGACTTGAGAACTACTAGCTTTACCTTCTTCGTCGGTTTCTTTGATTGTAAGGGTGGGGGGATTCCAACCTTCTTCAACAATTTTCCACATTTTATGATCCTATCCCATGATGAAATTTTTCATCATAACCTTCCATAAAGAAAAGTCCTGACAGTTATCATCAAAGTAAGGTGGAACATTCAAAGATGTTGCCACTCTCTCTCTCTTTCTCGATTCATTCTACCCAAGAAAACAACTAAAAAAAATTAGTCTTGCTTTGATACCAATTGAAATTGCCTATATGGATATTTTCGCACTTATATTAAAATACACGGAGAAAGTAGAGAAGATAGAACAAATGACACACGATATGTTAACGCAGTAAAAACCCCATTGGGGAAAACAACTGCGGGATCCTTCAAGGATGACTGAGAATGCACTATAATCCAACCAAGTACATACAATACAGTATACACCAAGGAATTGATAAAACAAATCTATTCCTAATAACCTATATATAGTTGCAACTGGAAACAGCAGATCAATGAATAAGCAGGAACCCATTTCCTACTCGTACTAGGAGAATACATTTCTCTTTAGTTCAGATTGACTTCTACCTTGGATGATGATCTCAAACTCAGAATGAATGCACAATGCAACTTTACACTAAAGAAACTTCAACAAGGAACAAGTTCTAAGTGTACTAGCCAGAGATCGATAGTCAGAAAACCTAGAGTCCTTATACACTCTGTTAATTTTCCCAAATCTCACAAAATCACGGAAGATCAATCTCTTTACAAAAGATAACTGTCATTTACCTCGTTCTGATCCTAACTATCTTTTTCATAAGTAGACTTTATCAAATAAGGAAATAGACTATTAAAGAATCAATCAAAGATATCACAGTACTAATAAACTTCAACTTACTCGATTTAACACAGTAAAAAAACACCAATTATGTTAGTAGTACTAATTCACACAATTATGCATGATCTTACCAATTAGTGAGGAGATCATCATCCAAGTCAGTTGTTCTACTTAACTGACTTGTCTTTTGAATAAGAAGCCAAAACACGAACTTACAATGATCTGTTTCGCTCTTCGAGCATATTTGGTGTATCGAACCTTCTAGCTAGAAGATTAGATTATCTTTGTCGACATGTCTCCCAACAAATTAGTCGTGAACTAATGTTGAAATTTCTTTCGGTAAATGGGAGAAGCAGATAATCGGTTCTACAATCATAACATTGGTATAATTATAACCATATGAAAGCACAATTTACTGTTGTACTATTCATAAGGACAATGATTTTTCATTTTTATCCATATGTTTTGATATATATAGTTACGGTTTGTGCCACTTATATCTCTATCAACTTATTTTCTATCGGAACATCATTTAAGCTTTCCCCACTTTCTTCTTTGATCATCACACGTCGCCTTCTTCTGTAATCTCCATTGATAATTACACTAATCTCCCTTCTTTTCCAACATCATCGCCAAAAGCCCAAAATCAAGGCCGCCTCGCGTTGCCTCACATAACAGGTGATCACACGAGTATTGCTGTGCTTTTGATTACGACTTTAAATATGTGGGGTGTTGGGTTTCGGTTTGATTACAGAATAGGTGATTGTTCAGTTACTGTTTTGATTGCGAAATGGGTTTTCTTAGGTGCTAGATCACTTCGATCAGTTCAACTAGATTGTATGTGTTGTTGGTTAAATTGGATCTGATTTAGTGTGTAAGTGATAGGGATCTGGTCGAAAGCTATCAAACAAAAGTAAATGATAGTATCAGACTGTGATTACAGAATATCAGAACAATTTGGTTAAGTTTGAGGAGAAGGAAGACCATAGTAGAACAATTGCATTTTCTCTATGCTCCTTCCCCATTTGTTCAGTGACTGTCTTCCAGATTGTTTAATTTACACAATAGTTTGATTAAGTTTTTTGGACTAGAAATTAGATTTCTTATGCTTATGTTGAAACTTACTAAAATGATCTAACAATTGCGATATAGCTGATAAATCTGGATAGGAAAGAGTGTCTAGCTAGCTCGATTAGAGGTGTTTTGTGATTCATCACTTAGAAGAATTGTGTGGATATGTGGCCTTCTAATTCTGTGCTAAGACATTTTCCATATATTATTTTCCCTTCTTAGTATACTCAAAAGCACATTGATGTAATATAACCTTAAACATATAAAAGCTTATATCTTTGTCAAATTGGAAGAGAAATCAACTTGTTTTATTTCATATCGTTGCCTTGCCAAGAATGGACATGCTGCTCAAAGATACCATTTCCTAGCAATTTAAGTAATACTTTCCTACGAACTATTTCATTTTCCTATGACCTGTTTCACATTGTTCATCTCATATCTACATATTATACTACTGAACATTGTAGTATTTATTATTTAGGCATTAACATTACAATATACATGGAAGATAAGCAAACATATCTTTCAAGAACAAATTTCAGTGGCAAAGTTTATTGGTTTTGTGTGCTAAACGTAATTCATTTGGTGATTTTTTATTTCTTTCCATATAGACTACCTAAAGTGTTTTTTTGTTGTTGTCACCTACTAACCAAAATCTGATTTTGGTTGTTTTTCATACTACAAAATAACAAGATTTATAGCTCACTTGAGGGAATCAGTACAATGATGCATTACAAGTAAAATTTAAGATTATCAAGTGAAGCAAAGGTAAAGCTAGGGATGGGGGAACAATGCATTACAATTTTTTTTTTACAAATTGTCATGCAGTCATTTGTAGATCTCCGGTATAGTTTGTGTAGAAACAATGTATTGGATATAACTTGATTATGCTTCATTTTACTTGCTGTGGGGTTTTCTAGCCCATAAGGATACCTAAGTTAATATGAATTATTGTCTTGGATGAATATAAATTGGTTCCAATAAGGAAGTCTATGATCCTTATTGATGTAGGATTTGTAATCCATGCTGATTACATATATGAGAAGGCTAACATTAGTAGGAAAACATGTTCCTATGTGGTGTTGGAGTCCCTTATATTTATATATAAGGAGAGTTCTGCTCTAATTTATATATCACATAAACAGAGAGCAAGTGTATTTCATTCTCAGGTTAGAGAGTGAGATGTGGAGAGTGAGATGTGGGATTAGAAGAGAGGAGAGAGAGATAAGAAAAGTAGAGAGTATTTGTTTTCTTATTGTTTATGTATACCCATTATAAATATAATGGAGACCTTATGCCCGTGACATAGACAAAGTTTGTTAAACCACACTACATTCTGTGTTTTTATATTCTTATCTCTGTGTGTGTTTCTTTTGGTTTGCTGTACATAAATCACAACACTTGATTACTGTCAAATTTCATTAAACGAGTTGCGCACACTTACTCGATCAATTACTCTATGCATCAAAGGGAAACAAATAAAAGAAAGAAACTTAAGCCGCAGCAACGCCCGGGTCAGTTTGCTAGTTTAAAACTTTAAATGATACTGTCTTGGGAAGTTGTCTGTGTAAGGTACCATTACAGTTTGTAAAATGCTGGGATTGATAAGAGTGAAAGAGTACAACTTTCTGATGAGCCAGTTTTGCTACTAGGTATCCACATTTCAGAGAGCAAAGTAGATGACTATAGTTCGTGTATATACAAATTACTGCATAAATGAGGTGCAACGCCACCACGGTGAACGACTGGTATAAGGATGGTTATCATGATTAATTCATGCCCAGTTAGAAGGCTTGGTGTAGATTCGTCTCCATTTCGTGCCCAAGACGAAGAAGTTTCTGCAAATTAATGCGAGATATTAGTAACTACGGACTAGATTGGTCTACTACTGCATAGAACCAATACAAGAAAATACAAAACAATAGATGGCCAAAGATGCAGGATGAGCAATGAGTATCATTTTCTATCCAAAGATGGTAAGAGATACAAGGAAAGATATATTACTGGAGATAAAACTCACATGAACTCATCCAAATGAAGTATACTAATCCTCATCACTGTCGTAAACTACTGCCATTCTGCGATGTGTTGTAGCCTTCCTAGGAGGAGAGTCTTCATCTGAATCAATTCCCTTGCGCTTGAGACCATGTCCAGATCCCTTGACCCTTTGCTTAGGCTCCTACATATATGTCAAAGGAATGGGATTAAAAAATAGTAATATTAGGTACAGCAGATAACATTATCAGAACAAAGTTTGAAAGTAGATATAAAAAAAATATATATGGTCTGTCAAAGATCACGCTTCATGTTGCCATACAACGAACAACCAAAAACAACTTCTAGGTCTATTTCTTATGGTACTGAAATGTTAGATCCACATACTCAAATATAATGCATGATACATTATTTCACAAGATAAGAACTATACCTCAGCTTCCTCCTCTGAAAACTCATTTGCTTCTGCCTCTTCTTCTGGTTCTTCGTAATCATCTTCCTCGTCTTCATACTCCGGCTCTGGATCAGTGGCCCTCTTACGCGGAGGAGACTTGTAATCTTCTTCCCCATCAGTTTCATACTCAGACTCCTCTCTATCATCCTCAGATAAATCCACCTGACGTCGAGCAGATCTAGCAGTTGGCAAGGACGACTTGCGAGGAAAAACTTTAGGTCCCTGTGACTGAATGACCAATGAAAATAGTTCAGCATTTACAGGGCAAATTATATATTACAAGAAGAAAATTGTAAAGACCCAGTTATAGGACCTTTTTAGCATTCATAATGTGTTTTTCTGCTCGAGCTTCTTCCTCCTCGAGATGGCGGCGTGAACGATAATAATCTTCATCATCTTCCTCCTCCTGTACAATATAATCAACTCAGGGACCTAATTTGCTTCTGAATGGATAGGTTTAAAAGTAAAAATACATATCCGGCACATGCAATAAAAACAGCTTATAAGGTCTTCCACATGCACCCGAAGAGCAAATAACAATATTTTCATTCTTTAAACAGTGAGGAGATATGAATCTATCATGGTGTTGTGACGGAATAGAGACCTTTGAAGATGAAAAGGACACTGTGATAGGACCATACCTCATCGTCCAAGAAACCAGGTGAAAGTTGGCGCCTTCTGTCAACAGTGGGTGTATATTTTCTATTGACTTTCTCCCTCTTCCGATTAAGAAGTAAATTATTTCTGATTGTCTGGCTTTCAGCCTACACCACCCAACAAAGTATCAATATGCATGTTCACCTCAACGCTTATCTAACAATGATAAACAACTAGGCAACTAATTACCCTTTCTTTCTCCTCCTTTTCTCTCTCAGGATCGATGTCAGTAACACAGTTCTTAACCTTGTACAGTTTCTTATGTCGAGAATCAACCAGAGCAGTCAACAGTCGATGAGAATTTGAGGCCAAGGAAGATGGCATAAACCTCATCTTCTTCATAACCCTTCCCTGTGATTGGAGGATTCCCTGCAAAATAAGATGCAGAGCATTCAGGAACAAGTTCTCTGTGAAGACCAATATTATCTCAAACAGCATAGGACAACTTCTTCAAAAACCTTTTGCAGCTTTTCCAATTCAATGATGGTGACTCAGTTCATGAGAAATATATTGATTCACACAAAGATATTTGTGCTTTTACCTTTTCATGCCTGAGAAATAGGTGTGCTTGATCATGTTGTGCATCTTGCACGGATATATCTAGAACTTCATTCCCAATAAACAATTGCAAACTGCCGTCAGACCATCTCACAAAGCGTGCGTTGCTCTCACACTATCAACACAAAAAGTGAGCTACCAATAAGCAAAGAATGTATGTCTAATGATAGACATGTAATTCGTAGGTATTCTGCCACATCAAGTGTGCAACATGAATCTACCCAAATACTTTCAAGTATACGAACATAAACATGTTCCGACAAACATCACTGTGCACGTAAAGCAGATTAAAACAATCACTTACAGAGGCTCTTCCATCTGAATTTCTCACTTTCCTCCAGCGTACAATATTGTTTTCCAAACGTATACGTTTCTTAGTTCCTGATTCATCAGTCACAAATGTGTCTTCCTCCACATATGTCTTTGGATCAAACGGTTTACGGTCAATTCCCATGATATTTGAAACTTTGATCATGTTCATCTACAGAAGGATACATCATATGTCAATACACAATATTCCACCAAGTCAGAAATTATATGGTTCATGACTTTTCCATATTTGTATCATAGTAGTCAACTAAATACAATTTGATGTACCCTTTATAATCAGAAAACAAACCTTTTCAGGATGAGCAGGTGGTGGACGTAATGGAATCTCTAGCTCCAATGGGGGGCCAACGGGTCTCTCTCTAGGTTTTACTTCAACATTTTCTTCCTCTGACTCATATGTAGCATCTTCATCCCGCATTATGTCATCTGCTCTTGGACTCTTATCGTTATCGTAGCTCCCTTCCTCTTCCATAGGGGATCTCTGAGGCAGCAAAAACCCTTGTATCATTACAGATGCAAAATAAAAATCATAATGCTCTCCAAATAATAAACTCACATTTGAATAATTCTCCCTGTCATTCCGATGTGCATAACCTGTTCGATCTTCTTCTTCATCCTCTTCTTCTTCATCAGAATCTGCACCGAATACATCCTGAACGGCAGTATGCGCAGTACGTGGCTGGTCTTTCTCCTCGGCAGGAGATATACTGTTAACAATGACATTCTCAATTGGTCAAAAATAACTAGCTGCTTGCTCTGAACAAGTGTGCATACGATATAGATATAGTGATTTACCTTCCACTTCTAGCCTGATTAACCTCATATTCTTCATTGTCAGGGTAATGGTTTTCCTCGGACCTCTCAGATCCACTTTCAACCTCATTATTTCGTCTCCTCCTCCGGCTCGTCAACTCTTCTTTCTCACCATCAGTCTCCGTATTAACTTCACTCTCTTCTCTCTGAATTTCTACTTCTACAGACTCCCTTTCGCCCTCGCTCTCGCCTGGATCGGGTTCTGCATCAGGCTGCTCACCATCACTCTCTACTTCCACCTCTCCTTGTCCTTCTACTTCGCCTTCGCCTTCCGGCTCCGGCCCTCCAGCCTCATCCTGATACACCAGACCATCACAAACACATATAAACACATCACCTAGCTGCTTCTACTCAATCTAACGGATTATTCAGTCTCTCGAAGCAACAATAATCGATTTTAATATAAACTCGTCACGACGAGCGAAACGGCGACGTTTAACATCGAAACCCTAAGAATGTGAGGATTGGGAGAGAGAGAGAGACTTACAGAGGCGTAGTTAGGCTGGGGATTTGACTCGTGCTCGGAGTCGACCTCTTCTTCTTCGGATTCGGCGCCGAAGAGGTTTTGCATCATCTGTTGTCTCTTTTCTTCCCCCATGGTCGGTGTGTTAGTGGTGATCGGAGCTTTCAGTTTGGGCGGCGGATCTGGCTCGGAGCTCAGGGAGCTAGCTGGTCTCAAGCTGGTAATTTTTGTTCGCTAGCTCTCTGTGTCTGCGTTTATCTCTAATTTCTTTTTTGAGATATTTTTATTTTGAACACAAATTCTTTTCACCCAATCAACAAAATAAAACTTTTGTTCTTTTTTAATTTCATAAACCACCTTTAACACGTCTTGAATGGTAGCTGATTTGATCTAATAATTAAACCCTAATCTCTCTCGTTCTCTCTTTGAAGATAACCTTTAGAGGCGTCAGTCAGGCTTCTTTTTTAAATCTTGTCCCGTCGGACGGCATTCGCCATTGGTTCGCTGCTTTATGGCGGCGCAGTCTTCATGGGTGTTGGGCAGCATTTCGTTTGAGTAATGGTTTCGCGGTGTCAGTTTGTGCTTCCATTCGGGCTAGATCTGGTTCGTGTTTAGGAGGTGGTGTGGTGTTTAGGCTGTAGTTTTGATGACAGAGCAAGCTCTTGGAAGGTTTGCAGCGGGCTGGTCTGTTTTGTGGTCTTGGCGGCGTGTTCAATCACCACAGGAAAGCTGATTGAGGGGTGGTGGCTGCTCGGTGCTCGCGGTGGCGGTCGCTAGTGGCGTTGATCGGTGAGTGTGCGCGGACGAGAGTTTTTTGGCTTTAGGCTTTGGATCGCTGTTTTTTAGGGAGGAGGTGTTTGTTCTAAGTCCATATCTAAGTATTTAGTTGTCTAATCACAATAAACGTTATTTGTATTTAGGTTCCTGATTAAGTGCTTTTGGTGTCGCGAGTTTACTTGCGTCTATTTTTGATTGCGCGAATCATTGGACTTAGTTTATCTTCCACAAACTGTTCAGAGTATGTTATGTTATTTCTCATGTTTTTCAAAAAAAAATTAAGACCCAAGTAAACCTAACGAATGTTAAGCTTAGTAAATGTAAAGAGTAGTGATGCTACTTTTATTTGTATTATTTAGATCAAATTCTATTAAAACCTAGTAATACATCTGGATTTTTGGATTGCCCGTAAAAAAAATGTAGCTGACTTAAACCCGTACATGCGTTTAGCTTAATATTTTTCCTATCTTGGTATCAAACATCATATGTTTTTTTATCAAATTCTTATGAATATTTGTTATTTTTATGTGTACAAACTATAATTTACAAAAAAGTTAAGGGCTGCACCAACCTTGGAATGACCAAAATGTTCAATCTCGACCTCGACAAAAATAATTATCTGAGTTAGATAACCTCTAGGATGATGCATTCACCTTAAGAAAATATTGCTACTCCAACCACTTCACAAAAATTTAAATCCATAAAGTTTAAATCTTATAAGCTATCAATAACAAGGAAATGAACAATAAAGTAAAGTAAATATAGAAAGATTTATGTTGATGACCACTTCCAAATAACCTAACATTACGCATAGTAAGAGCAATTCAAGCAAATCCTTAAACATCTATTTTTTTCAATATTATTGATGTTTTAACAAGATTTAAACTCCAACACCTCCCCTATCACATTCTTTATAATAGGGAATCCCTAAATAATGCAATTTCATCCCTTATTTCTATACCGAAAACAAATAATATAGGTAATGATAATAGCTAATATTGTAATAAATTGTTTTCTTTTATGTTACAAATGCATTTAATTTCTGAATATATTTTATAATTTATATTGATCAACCAATCAAAACTTAACATTTATTCAAATATAACTAAATTTTAAGGTTTTGTTGTTGGAGCAAAGGTACAAAAACTTGTAACTAATTTGACTTTGCGGTATAATTTTAGACAAAATAAGAAAAAAAAATTGAGTGATACTGCTGGAGATGCTCTAAATAAACACGCACAGTGTATGTGTTATACAAGTCATTCAGTCATAGTTTATCGGTCAATTGATTCATTATCAGTTGAAAATATATATGCATTGAATGATGGATATGTGTAATAAGTATCCACATTAAATATAAATTTACTCTAAGTTTCTTTTTTGATACAGCAAAAAGAGACACTTATAGAGAGGAGCCCCTAGGCCCTCTTTTACCAACAATATCAAAGTGAACAGCTAAGCTAGCAACACTAGGAACAATTCCTTCCTAGGTATGAAGATTGGGATGATAATGTCCCATATTGGCAATGGCATCCGCTGCAAAATTGGCTTCTCTGAAAATATGTTGAAAGATGATGACATTAAGTCCGCCTGCAATGGCAGTGATGTCTTGGATAGTGGATTTAAGGCACCAAGGTACATTGCAATCACCATTCACGCAATTGATGACCAGAAGAGAGTCTCCATCCACAATGGTATCTTCAAGACCTTTCCTCTGAGCTTGCAACAGGGATTCCTTGAGAGCTAAGATTTCTGCAAGAGCAATTGTGGATCTAGCAACAATAGGGACTCTATTCTTGTTCCTGATGATAAAACCTCCAGCCGCACTCCCAAAGCCTCCATCCAAAATTGAGCCATCGAAGTTGATTTTAAACTGGTCAGGAGGAGGAGGAGACCATTTGATAGTTGTAGGAGGAGAAGATTTCCTTCTTGGGCTAATATTGTACTTTTTATATCGAGTCAAAATAGTAGATGCACTAGTTGTACCTGCAATGCGGTTTGGTTCTTTATTTTGAAAAACTAGGAGATTTATAGCTCTCCAGATTTGTCAGCGTGTTACTAAAACATTTTCTACTTGTTCTGTATAATATGTGGTTCCCTTTGAAATATCCCCCAGTTGTGACATGAAATCTTTACATACAATAGGACAGAAGCAATTAGATGCCTCCCAAATTGATTTTGTAAACCTGCATTCACTAAACAGATGATCAAAGGTTTCTTCTTGACAATTACAAAGAGGACAAACATAACTGTTAATCATTTTTAATCTAAATAGTCTTCCTCTGGTATTTAATCTTCCATGGAGCATTATCCAAGCAAAGATCTTAATCTTACTAGGGATTATTAGCTTCCAGACCTTATTTATTAGGTCCTGATTCCTTGGTTTTTCTTTTTGATTGCTTTGCATCCAAGTTGCAGACTTTATTCTAAACTTTCCATCTGAGGTCAGACCCAAACAAAGTTATCCTCACAGTTCCTATAAGGAATAGGAATACCAGGGATGCAATCAATTATCTCCTTATTAAACAAAAAAAAATTAATTTCCTTGTCTTCCAATTACCATCACAGATGAAATCTTTAACATTCTCCTCCCAACAAATTCTAGGAATGGAACTGGGTCTAGGCTTTTGATGCAATAGGATAGGTAAAGCACAGTTATAATTCCAGAAGTTAATATTTTCACCATTTCCTACTATCCATTTCATACCCTTGATTAACACTTATCTAGAGTCCAAAATACCTTTCCAGGCTACAGAATAATTTGATTTTTTTTATGCATTCAATAAATCAACATTCCTCGTGTATTTTTTCCTCATTATATCCACCTATCAATTATCTGGTTTGGTAAAAATTTTCCATCCAAGCTTTGCAAGAGCAACACAATTAAACTCCCTTGAAGATCTCACCCTAAGTCCACCAAGTGGTTTAGGGCTACATATTCTACTCCAGCTAATTGGGTTAAATTTTAAGTTATTTCCCCAAAAGAATTGTCTGGCCTATTTGTCAATTTCCTTACAGACTTTCTCAGGGCACCTGAAACAAGACATGACATAGTTAGTCATACTATCTAAGCTGGCTTTCAAAAGAACCAGTCTACCTGTCCTGGATAAAGAATCCTTTTTCCATCCTGCTAATCTTTTCATAATTTTGGCAAGCAGTTTCTTTGTATTAATAGGATCCTTCCAAAAAATGATGTTATTTATCCACAAGTACTTTACAATAGTAGTTTTATGCTGGATACCTAAAATATCTGCAATTTCATTCTTTGAAACTGCAAGAACCTTATCGGAGAAGAAGATAGAAGATTTCTGAAAGTTTATTTTCTGTCTTGAGGCCAAAGAGAAGTCTTTCGGGATTTTTAAGGTATTCCTAGCTGCCTTAGGAGAAGCCTTACAGAAAATTAAGCAATTATCAGCAAAAAGGAGATTGGAGATTTTGTGCCCTTTTGGAGAAGGTAAAATACCTATATGACTTTTTGAGTTAATGGCCTTCCTATTAAACTGTCTGATCAAGGGTTCCGTACACATAATGAAAATATATGGTGAAATTGGAACCCGTTGTCTAATGCCTCTTAAAGGGAGAAAGAAACCTTCAAGTTTTCCATTAATAGTGAGAGAGAAAGAAGTTGTTGAGATACAATCTAGGACAATGTCTATCCACTTACTGCAAAAACCAAATTTTCTTAAACAATCTCTAATATAAGTCCAGCTTAAAAGATCTCCAAGTCAATTTTGATTGTCATATTTCCAGTTCTGCCTTTCTTTTTCCTGGATTCATTAAACAGCGCCCATGAGCAATTAGTGTAAAAAAATAGTGATATTAAACTAAATAAATTATTACAAATACTAATGATTTAATTAGTTAAATGTAAACATATGAACGAAGAACAAAATCTAGCAAAGAAAATGAACTAAGCTGAGTCACGTGTATCACACACTTTCCTTAAGAACTTTTAGGCCGCTCACAAGCTTGTATGACGCTCGTTGTTCTCCTATGATAAAACAATTTCAAAGTTTTGTACCATAGCACAAGAACTTCTCGTCGAACTGAAAAATACCTTACTCTATCTCCGGAACTGAACTCGCTTGAGAGGGAGAGAAAATATCAGAATAGAAGATTACTTTCTGATGAGATGATAAATAAGGATGATGGAAGCCTTTATTTATACATGTTGGAGAAAGATTCATCATTATTGTTGGCCAGCCGAAATGTTGAGAGTTACAAACCATTAACCCAACAACATAAATCTGGCAAATAAACACCATAAAATTGGCCAATAATGGTGTAAAAATCCACCATAAACCAGCTAATAAAATGTATGTAACCGAAGAAGTTGAAAGGCCAAAAGTCTTTAAGGAAAGTGAAAAGTCATGTCAGGTTTTCCTGAGTGCAAAAGAAAACTCGCACGACTCGGCCAAAATCGGAACGACATTCCAACCAAGATTTGCACCCTGTTGACTGAGGATTTTCCATTAGTTATTTTTGGATGATTTCACTTTCACCTTTTAAGTTTTTCAAAATTTCAAAAAAGTTTCCAAAGGTATGCTTATTCCAGCTTCTGACATGATGCATGAAGTACTTGGTCATAATGTTCCAATTTTCCATAGGATCAATCAAGCTGTTGTGACCACATAGTTCCAACAAACACTTTAAAGCCAGGATATAATTGCCACATAGCTTCAAATTTGAACCAGTTATTTTTCCTACTTTTAACCTTGTCAGTAGCTAGATAAACAAGGCTATGATCAGAGTCATTAATTGGCATATTAACCACTTTCATATCGGGGAAGTTATTAAGTCCTGCAATATTTGTGCAAAACTTGTTAAGCTTCTCAAAAACTAAGGTATCATCTTTATGTTTATTTGACCGTGTGTATGGTACTCTAAACAGGGAACATATACCACACCACAGTTATTAAAAAAAAAATAATAAACTCCAACATATATTTGGAGAAATTCTTGTTCCAAGATCATATTGAAATCTCATGCAATAAACTAGGCATCATCATTAATAGATTTTAGTATCAGGATTTCATTCCAAAGTTCCTTTTGCTTTTCTTTATGTGGAAAAGCATACATAAAAGTAAAGAAAACAGGGTTATCACTCTTTGGATCTTTAACACAACAATGAATAAGACGATCATGACTAAAAATAACATTTAAATTAATAGTTCTTGAATTCCAAAGAAGAAAAATTCCACCGCAGTGGCCGAAAGAGGGAATCACCAGTGTTGGTCAAAAGGAATTCTAAAAGCTATATTATTCCAGTTTTCTAAGCCAGCCATAGTGTCTAGAACACACAAATCATTGAGATTTAAACTCAGGACATAATAATTGGCTTGTGACCTAAAGTCAGGCAAGGAACTCCCCTGATTATTCCAAATTACAACTTATATGTAGCTTCCTTTGATTGAACTTCATTTGCCTCCATGGCCTTGTTCTGGTTTTCCTCCCACTCCATTATCATATCCCTTGTTCTTTTCTTGGGGCTTCTGTACCTTGAGCTTATCTCCATTAGCTCATTCTCAATTGCCTTGAGTCTCCCAAAGTTTGCAGGAGATTCATTAGCAAAGTTTCTCTCTTCAGAAAAATTATGTCCCACTGCATCCTCAAACTTCTCCTCAGTATCATTTATGTCATTATCAAAGAAGAAATTTTAGAACTCCACAACCGTTGTTGGAGAATAATCACTCATTGGATCAATCATGAGGTTTAAATTTGAAACCACATGATATTTATGTAAGTGTGGAAAGAGAACAAAAAAAGACGTAAGAATTAACCTTGTTTGATATGAAATTATCACTCACCATGTCATTAGAACCTGGAGAGCCAATCAAGTCTTCCTTCACCTGCCTCTTGCTTGAACTCCCTCCAATAATGATAGACCCATGACCACCTCTTCCCTTTTTGACCACTTCCTTATAAAACTTTTCTCCCCTAGCAGCGCTTGTGTAAGGGTTAAGCATGCTCCTCATTCTAGTTGTAGCCCTTCCTGAGCCATTTTCTCCGGTAAAAGTCTTGCTTCTCCCCACAACATTCCATTTTGGGGATGCTGAAGTGAATTCCTTATGTTTTCTTTTTCTAGTAGTTTCATTATATGACTTCTCACGACCAGTGTAGTTGAAAGGAACAATGTTAGGCTGAGGAAACACCACTATAACCTTGTTATTAATGCAACTCTTGATCTCTTGGCCAACAATATTGTCAGTAGGGTATATTTCATCATCATCTGACTCTCTTTCGATCATAAGAAAATCTTCTCCACCAACTTTCTTTGGATATTTCCCCTGTTTATGCATCGACTTCCCACAGTAGAAGCAGACAAGGAATAAATGTTCATACTCATCATTTGACCGTGAAGAACCTAGACCGGCGTTGCACTCTCATCATTTGTGTGAACAAAAATCACACGGGGCAGAGGGTACCTAAGATCTAACTCAATGCAAACACGTGCATACATGCACTGAGTACGCATCTCAAACTCCTCATCCATGTGTTGAAACCCTTCTATAGGTCTGCAGATGTCTCTGAACTTCGTGTCAGTCCAATAATTGAGAGGAAGGTTTGGGAGTCGCACCCAAGCACTGCAAAAAATCAATAGTCTCATAAATAGGATTGAAGTTCTGGTTACACCTCTGGACATGGAAGATTTTCTAGTTGATAACCCAAGGTCCATTGTCTAGGACATAGTACAGATCCTCTTCTAAGGAAAACTTCAGTTTGAACCATCCATTAGTAAGTTTGCCCAGAGACAGTGTGTCATCCACTTCATTGAAAATGTCAGAAGCTTTCGCTAGGACTAGATTGTTGTCCATAGGTTTTCCAAAGATGTGTCCAACAAGACAGTGCCTTGAAAAGTGATTAATAGCATCCTCATCTAGGGCATTAATATAGACTTGGGTTTCTTTTTGGTCTATGAAAACATGGACATCTCTAAGAGAAAAATCCACTAGAGGCTCATTAGGGGCATGCCTTTGAAACTGAGTTTGACGAGAAGGATATTGAGATCTTTGAGTAGTGGTTTATGGCTAGTGAATTTGGAATGAAGGTCATAGTAACTAAGAGGGCTCTTTGTAAATTACTAATGAGCTTTGAAAGGTTGTGGTTTATGGGTTCTTGCCACTCCCAATTTATAAGACTTGTATCCCTCGACAATTTATTCAAGGCTATCCTATCATTAAAGCTCGCATGCAACCATGCAGGTGCACCGGCTCCTAGTGTCTTAAAGCGCAAGGCATACGAAATGATATGTTTGCTATTCTTATCCATTAGCAGGTAAAGTAAGCTAAGTGTTGAGAATCTTTCACTAAAGACATGTCATAACTATAGGGAAATGGTTGTCTAAATAATGAGTGCACCTACAATGAGACAAAGTTGAAGAGATCTGACCTGGGATTTTTGCTGCAGTCGTGTTATGATTTCTTTCTTAAAATTCTCACCTTCACCTTCGTGTCTGAGACGACTAATAGCGGTTTGAAGAGTTTTCGACGCTTGATTTAGGTTCTGCCATTGAAGATCGTCTGACATGTTGATTGCATTAAGTAACCAATTGGACTAATCAAGTTTAGTACACGTACAAGGGTTGTGCATGAACTTTAGAGGCTTTTCTGAGGTTCGTTTATGAGACTAAATCTGGCTTGGAATCAAAACTGAAGTGTATGATTGATTATATTTGGCCAACGAGGATACAACCTGAAGATCCAGGCCAAGAAGATGAAAACTCGAAACCCTAACTGAAATTTGGGATATTTGGGGATCGTGTGTGAAACACGTTCTCTTTTTTCTCTCCTTCTAATTGCGACTTGTAAATTTACTCTAAGTTGAGCAAATATAGATTCAACCTAAGTTGAGCATATTTATGTATATATCATTGACTGCTAAAACATTGTTCATTGGCCATCATAAAGGCAATGGGCACAAGTTTCTTTCATCATAGAGCCATATCACATGAAGGTGATGATATTCGACTTCACTATTTTGATTGTTATTTACAATTGGTAGTAAAAGACGGAGATGGAGAGCAATTGTGTATTTTGGATTGATTGACTGAACAAGAAGATGAATACTCAAATTTTGTCAAATCGCGAAGGACAAGATTATATGTCAGATCGTCGGACTGTCGGTATGAGTTTATTCATCATTTTTACTCTAGTGTTGGTTATAGATTGACAAACAATGTGAGTATAGATGTTGTGGACAATTATTATTAAATGAGGTTCATACTATTAGTTAAGACAAGATGTACTCTTTGCAGATACGTGTCATGACTTAAAGAAAAAACGTACTATTTGTATATACAAATTATGACTTAGCCATGGTCCAAATTTCACATCTAACTTAATCAAAATCAAGTACTTAATAATTCTCATTAAGTAAGTTATGTCCTAAACCTCTGCTTGTATTTATGAGCTATTCTTCTACTTGAATTTTGTTGTGGAGGGAATTTTTCAAAATGTCATGATTTGAAAATTTTCAAAGAAAGAAAGAAGAAAAATAAAAAGTAAACTATAAATATTGTAATACAGTAATTAAATTTTTATAAAAGGAAAAGCCACATGTCGCAATTCAATTGCAGGAACACCTAACTCTACCTCCCCACCCGGACGGCCCAAAAACGATTCTCCTTTCCCACTTCAGCTTCGTATCCAAACCACTTCAGCTTCGTATCCAAACCACTTCAGCTTCGTCACCCGAACCTCAACCTCGCTTCCGAGCCTCAGATTTTGTTCCACAGTTCGTTGAAAATTTCGCACTATTTCGATCACTCTCTCTCTCTCTCTCTCTCTCTCTCTCTCTGCCATCTGAGCTCAACGAAACCCATTTTTTTTTCTCTCTCTCTCTCTCTCCCGATTTCGAACCCCCAACGCTTCGGTCGACAACACTCTCAGACTATCAGCTCTGAGCTCTACCAATGACGGCTTCGCAGCGTCGCTGTGAGTTTTCCACAATTTTTATTATTTTATTTTATCTGAATCAAAACCCTAATTTCTATCTCCCGACGAACTGTTCGTGATGCGAATGCGAATCTGTGGTTTAATTTATGGCTGGGGGCAGCTCCGTGAGAGCTTGAGGAACTGAAATTGTGGTGGTTTTGGTTTTCGTTCTTATTGAGGTGTAAATGCGGCGTTGGCATTTGAAAAAGGAAAGAATTTAGAGCTGGTAGAGTTAACTATAGTTAATTAATGCGTTTTTGTAGCTTTAGTGTTGTTTTGAATTGTTAAAAGTTACTTTCTTTTTTGGATTCCGGTAAGCCAATTTGGAGTAGAGAGTTGTTATTTCAGATTTGGGCTGAGTTCATGAATTGGTATATTCTTAGTAGGGAGGCATTTGGTACCTCTCGAACTTCTTTGGGTTCGGTAACCGAGAGTGCAGTGAACACTGAATTGTTGAGGGGCAAGTCTCTTTGATTTTTGGCGTGTCTGTATGTGTTGCTGTAATTACATATTCGATCTAAAAGTTTAGCAAAGAGGAGTGTAATGTGTTGGAAAGTTATCAGTAGTGGAACAGACAGGGTTAATATGACAACTGTAATATTCAGAGTACTCTTTTTGTGTAGCCTATTTTAGTACAAGCTATTGCTTCGGGTATATGGACAGTCAATGATCATTTAGATACTATAGTAGATTTTAAGTAATCGAAAAAGGCTTGAATTGTACATACACAGTAATGTTAATTACAGAAATAGGGTAATGCTGTAGTGTGCTGTGTCTGAAGAGGTTTCCAAAAGGGTTTTTCATCATTTCATTCATTGTTATATTGCTTTGAGGTTGATGCTCAACCTATTTGAAGTGGCAAGGCTAGGCAGAGAAATGGTGCCTTTGTGGTACATGTGTCAAAACTTGATAGCTATTGTGTTCATTGGCTGTATTTCTGGTGCACCACATTGTATTCTTTCAGTAAAATGTATTTAGATAAATCTTGCACGATAGTGTACTATTTTTGTACAAAAGAACATCATGGCCTTTTAAACACTGTAAGAATGATAACTGTCCAGATTTGAGACTGTTAAGGCATTATACTGTCAATTGGTGTAAAAGGACTTACTTGTAATCAAGTTAACCTCGTCAAGAGCAACCAAACTTCTTGTTATTCAGCCAGGCCATAATTTGATTTGTAAGGAGCTTGATGTTTTTGCGTATGAATATCCCTCTTTGTTGGTATCTACTGTGCATATGTCACTATAATTGAGTTTGATTTAGAGGTGCTATCGTATGCCACAACCTTTTATTGAAGAGCTTTGTCATTTGGATTTGTTGGTTTCCTCTCTACAAGAAAGCTGTTATTATATATCTCTGTTACTATCCAACATAAAAAATGTAGATGACTGGAGTCATTATTATGGTGGTATGTGATAGCTCATTATTTTGTTTTACATGATTGTATTCAGGTTATGTTATTTGAACCGAGAACATGGCAGTTGGAGTGACTCTAAATTATATTGAAACCAGGTCCGAATATGAATTATTTTTGTAGAATGTTATATGATGTGTGATTTCTGGAATCACAAGAATACTGAAGCTCTGAACTTCATTATTTCATTAGGTAGTATTTTCCTCAGAAGAACCTAGTTGCTGCAAATACGTGGCTGGATTATCTATGCCTGGAAACGAAGTTGGGGACAGGGTCCACAATTTCTTTGGTCAAGAGAACTTGTCACAGGGTCAGCGTCAGCCACAAGCTGTCGATGGGAACTGGCCTGGTTTAAGTAACAACCTTTGGGTTGGGAACCAGAGACAACTTGGTTCTCCTATAAATTCAAGTTTAAAGAATTACAGTGTCCAACCAGGTACTAATAACTTCAAGCTTTTGATTTGTTTAGTTTTCCAATTTTCCAAAGTCTTCTCTTATTCAGTGGGGGTAGGTTTCCACCCTTCTTTATCAAGGAAAGAATTATTTGTGTAATTCGAGATGCCATTATCTGCTTCTAAACATCTCTATTACTTTATTAGTAGCAGACTCTGAGAGAGGGCATGTGAGTCAGTCTCTGCATGTGCCTAATGGTTTGAATTTTATGCAATCAAATTTGAGGCCTGAGTTTGCCAGAGGTCAGTCGCAAAATCAACAGCCAACTGTGAATGGCTATATGCATGGACCTCAGATGTTCCAGACAAGGCAGAATGAAGCTAACTTTTTGGGGGTGGATACAGAATCTGAGAAGCAAAATTTAGCCCCTAGAGGCTTGTCTATTCCTGTATCGCGAGGAAGTGGTCCTGAACATAATAGAAAGCCTCCAGGAAGATATGAAACTGCAGACTCTCCTGTTGGTTTTGATTTTTTGGGTGGTCAACAGCAAATGAGTGGTCAGCATCTCAGCATGATGCAATCTTTGCCAAGGCAGCAACCACCTATTAGTGACATGCAGCTACAGCAACAGGCTATGTTTACACAAGTGCAAGAATTTCAGAGACAGCAACAATTTCAGCAACTAAGTCAACAAGTTTTTGCAAATCAAGCTTCCTCGATTGCAAAACAAGCTGCTGCTAACCACTCACCAGCTCTGATCAATGGTGTCTCAAACAACGAAGCATCTAACAATCAATGGACACCTAGTGCTGTGGCAGGTAACACAAGCTGGCTGCAGCACGGTGCTTCCCCTGTTATGCAGGGGGGATCAAGCGGACATGTATCGCCCCATGAACAATCCCCGGCACAACGCTATATGAGATTTGTTCATCAACATGCAGATCAATCTCTGTATGGGTTTCCAATTTCTAGCTCGAGTGGAACACCAGGTTCGTATCCTCATTTTCAAATGGATAAACCGGCAATGCAGCAGATTTCGGTCAGTCATAATTCATTTCCAAGTAATCAGTATGCTGCATATTCACCTCCGGTCAGCATGCAAGATGGATCTATGGTATCTAGACAGGAACTTCAAGGGAAAAGTTCGTTGGGGGCTACTGCTGCTCAAAGTTCAAATAGTGGATTTAGTTTGGAAACCTTCAATAGAGTAATTCCCCATCAAAGAAATGACTCCGTGGAGGATTTCCAAGGTAGGCAAGAGCTAGTTGGATTGCCAGAACCATCACCAGAGAAAACCATCGAGCAAGTTGCACCTTCACAGGGTGTGGCTACCCTAGATCCAACTGAAGAGAAGATTTTGTTTGGTTCAGATGACAATCTTTGGGGTGCTTTTGGCGCGAGCACCAATTTGGGAATGGGAGCTTCAAGTTTGCTGGATGGTACAGATATGTTTGGTGGACTTTCCTCTGTACAAAGTGGAACTTGGAGTGCTCTCATGCAGTCTGCTGTTGCAGAGACTTCTGGTGCTGATGGAGGGCCACAGGAAGAATTGTGTGGTTCCACCTTTGAAAATCAAGAACCTCCAGCTGGGACTCAGCAACCCTCTAGTGTTAACGATAATGGCAAACAATCTGGTCGGGCTGGTAACAACTTGCATGCGTCCTCTGACTTGAATTCTAGACCCTCCCCACACTTTGCTAGTGCCAATAGGGCCAGTACCAGTGGTAGTTTTTCTAGTATTCAGAGATTTCAGCAATTGGGACCTAAAACTTCGCATGAAAGAGGAGAAGTTTCTCAGACTGATTCTTCTCGGAGGTTCTTTTCACAGAGTCCTGAACAAGGAAGTAAATGGTTGGGACAAAGCCATCTACCACAGCCACCCGCTGACAGTAATCATGATAATTATGGGAAAGCTAGTCATTCTTCTGGTAGAGAAAGAAGTTCTTCACATAATAATGGTAGCCAGCCAATCAATATGTCAAATGGTTGGAATTTTAATGACTCTGTATCAACAGAGGGGGGTAATAATCTGAAAACTCATGGTAATCAGATGTTGTCACGACCTGCTGAAGGTGGAGATCCTAAGAGAGGTATGCATGAGGAGATGAGCCGTCCGGCTGGTATGTGGAAGACTGATTCTGCTCCAAACTCAAATGCTGAAGTGACACATCCAAAGTATGCCAGTCCACAAATTACTAGAGAGGTTTCAAGTAACTTCAATTCCGTCAGAGCCAACCAAGAATTCCGGCAGCAGCTTACAAATGGTCATGATTTCTGGACACCTGTTGACTCTTCAACAAACTCTAAAGGAGGAGAGGCTTTCAGAAAAAACCAGGAACATCTGGATAATAACAAACTGATTTTGGAGTCCTCCGGGAACAATTCCGCAGACAAAGTAGTAGGTGAAATGCATGATATGGAGAACAACAATACAAAAGAGAACTCTAGTGACACTTTTTACCATAATGCACATCACCATGCTTCCACTGGGGGTAGGAAGGAAAATGTTGTCTCAGATGCCGGCGATTCACATACTGTACCTGGAAGCAAACAAAGTTCATCTGGCAATGCTGGTCTAAAACCATCTGGAACTCGCAAGTTTCAGTATCATCCAATGGGGGATGTTGGTGTTAACATGGATCCTTCTTCTGGAAGAAAACAGGTGACACAGTCGCAGGCTATGTCACAGCAGGTTTCTCGAGGATTTAAAAGTCATGACCATGGGAGTTTTGGGCAGTCAAGATTTATAGCTCACGCAGATAGAAGTTCTATGGAATTTGAAAAGGTGATGAAAGCTTTATGCATATTCTATTATGATGCCAGGGTATTTCGGTTATGATGTTTATAGTTCATGTTTAATCATTGCTTTAAGTCTTCTGATTATAAATTTTCTTTTTCCATTTCAGTTCTTGATTTAATGTACATCTTCTTCTCCTTTGTTTCATTTACCTTGTTGTCAGGCTGACATAAAAGGTTCGGGTGAGACACTTTCGAAAGGTTTCTCACCGAGTACATCTACTCCCTTTGACAGATCTACCGGAAATAATTACAAATACCCAAACAGGGCTGCACCATCGTCAAGGTAATTGATACTTGGTTTTGCTTCCGGCTCATATTTTAAATTTGGTTTTAGATGAAGTTCATATGGCAGGTATTTCACTATTTCTCTTCTTCATGTTCATGAGAAAGCTATGTATTAAGAAGTATGATCTATATTTTGTCGAGTGTAATTTCTGTTTTTAAACTTGTGACTGTTGTCCGTTAAGGAAGTTGATGTTTTTTAGAGGTACATATACACGAGTAACAGAGTCAAATTTCTGTTTCCTATCTATGTCTCATGGTTATCATGTTTGAATCTGCCATGTAATTAAGATTTGTTATCTAATGGAACCCGACTTTGTTCTTTGAACGAGTCTATTGGATATCGTCTGTGTATCACCTGGTGCTTTTTCTTCTGTACTTGTGCATTTGTTTCACTGATATGTTATATCAACTTGTGTGTTCAATCTGTTGCAGTCAAAATATGCTTGAGCTTCTTCACAAGGTGGATCAAGCAAGTGAGCATGGTAATGCTACTCACTTCAGCCCTTCTGATCACAACACGTCATCTGAAATGCCTGAAGTGGAAACTTCTGATGGATCTGTAGGTCACAATCAGAGAAATCAATCATCTGTGTCTCAAAGTTTTGGTTTACAGCTGGCTCCTCCATCTCAACGGACTCCACATGCAGACCATGCCCCATCTTCTCAAAGTTCTTCACAAGCAATTCTGGGATCAGGTCGCATGCCTTCCCAGATAGGAGAAAAAAGTCATGCATGGTTGGCGTCAACAGCATCTGTTCAGTCCTTGCCTTCCAGTCATGAAGCATCTCAAGGAGATTATAGAAATAGTCTCCCTCGTGGCCCAGGACAAATGGGGAATAAGCCCCTGGCCCCCCAATACCATATTCAGGGAGGTCAGTCTGCATCTTCTGAATATGGTTTTCCACATTCAAGAAGTCAACGTGAAAATCAGCACATGGCGGCTGCAAGTAAACAAGTATCTGGAAACCAGTCTGTCAGCATACCTTTTGATAGGCTTGCATTTCGTCAGCAACAGATGGGTGATTCTTTTGAGAAAGCTCAAACTAGTCAATCTCATCCGACATTAGTGCCAGATAAACCTGAAAGTGCTTCACAGGATAACCTTACTTCTGCAGAGGCATCAATTCTTAATACTGCCAACCAGTCCCGTGCACGAGCTGCTGTCCCAAATATCCCAGAATCAAATGCAGAGCCCTCTGTAACATCTGGTATGTCTCATCAAGGTGCTGTTCCCAAAGTAATGACCAATGTGTGGACCAGCGTCCCATTTCAGCAACCTCAAGTATGTGCTGAACCTTCTAAGGCATCTCAGTTATTTCAATCCCAGCTTCAAACAAATAATCATATGGCAACAACTTTCCATGGTTCATCAAAGCTCAATGAGCTTGGTACCCGGGAAAAAGGGAATGGCTCCTCTGCATTTGGTGTCTATAATTCTAACATGCCAGGTTCTGCTCCAAAAGAGCAGCCATCCAATCAAAACACCGGCCAACAAGTATCACCTGAGAACAGTAGTCAGACTGCCCAAAAGATCAATGTATCACAAGGAAAAGGATCAGCTGCACCAAGTTCATTTGAGGCATCTGCTTCAAACTCTGCTGCTACCCAGAGAGATATTGAAGCTTTTGGCCGTTCGTTAAGGCCAAATAGCATCTCCCATCAAAGTTATTCCTTACCGAACCAAGTGCAGGCTATGAAAAGTACAGAGATTGATGGAAGTGATCGTAATGTGAAGAGATTGAGAAGTCCAGATACGGGTGCTGAGACTCAGCAGCTGACCCCTCAGGGAGGAACACAATTACCTTATGGATATAAAACTATGGTAAGGGATTCATCTGCTGACCATACCCAAGTTCCTTCTGGCGATTCTAGAATGCTAAGCTTTACATCCAAAGTTGGGGATACACAACTCTCAAGTGCATCTGGTCATGATATGTATGCCTTTAATCGGAAGAATATGCAGAATACATCCATAGGTAGTAATGCATCTTCTCTTAGAGGTGAACAGTCTCAAGTTAGTCCGCAGATGGCGCCATCCTGGTTTGACCAGTATGGAACCTTTAAAAATGGGCAAACCTTGCCAGTGCATGATACACTTAGAGCAACTATGAAGTCTATGGAACAACCTTCCGTCGCTGGAAAACCAGGTGATGATCTACATGCTCGAGAACAGAAGGAGAAACCTGTTTCTATCTCTGATGCTAGTAAGCTTGTTACTATCCCACAGAGTTCGGTTGTCACCCCTGCTTCCAGTGAGCAATTAACAAACTCTCGTTTACTGCATCCTGATTCGACTGTTGAAAGTGTAACTGTTGAGAGACCAAAAAAACGTAAAAGTGCGACATCTGAACTTTCACCCTGGCATGAAGAGCTGACCGAGGTTTCCCAAAGGCTTCTAAACATCAGGTGATTTGATAGCAGATGCTTCATTTGCGTTTTCTTTGGTTTGTGTTTGTTCTGCACCAAAACGTACTTGATATCCTTTCCATGTAGTAATCACTAATGCGACAGTTTAATTTTGCAGAGAGGCAGAAATGGAGTGGGCTCGAGAAACGAACCGACTGGTTGAAAAGGTTTGCTTCCAGTTTGCCCATTTTCATTTGAGGAAACTTTGACATCTTGTGATCTTTAGGAAAGTCCTCACTGCTTCGTACTGGTTGACAGGTGGTAGATGAAAGTGACATGATTGAAGATAGACCACCAATTTTTAGGTCCAAAAAGAGGCTTATCTTGACAACACAGCTTGTGCAACAACTGCTTCGGCCTCCGAGTTCAGCAGTTCTATCTGCAGATGCAAGCTCTTCCATTGAGAGTGTGGCTTATTTTGCTTCTAGACTGGCACTTGGTGACGCCTGCAGTGCAGTCTCCTGCTCTAGAAACAATATTCATAGCCCATCGCCTCCTGACCCTGCAAACCAGTAAGAGTTATTTGGAAATTGCTCATATTATTCCTTTAAGCAATGTCATGTTATGGATTCTGCATTAGTCAGTACATACTAATGTCAAGTCTATGATATTTAGGTTGCCTGAGAAGCTTAAAACACCTGAGAGAGTTGGTCATGAACACTTCTCAAAAGTTATGGAAGGCTTTGCTGACAAAGCAAGGAAGCTGGAAAGCGATCTATTGAGGTAGCTTCCATAACCTCTTCCTTTCTTCATAACATTCTGACTAGTTTTGCATCATGACTTCAGAGTTGATTTTGATGCCAACTAGTTCATTATTTGTGTCTTGTGTCTCACTCTAGTAATATGCTTCCTAATATGCTTCCTTTTCTACTGATGAAGATTGGACAAGAGAACCTCCATCTTGGACTTGAGAGTGGAAAGCCAGGATCTTGAGAAGTTTTCTGTAATCAATCGTTTTGCTAAGTTCCATGGGCGGGCACAAGGTGATGGGGCTGAGGGCTCCTCCACATCCGATGTTCCCGCAAATTCTCAAAGAACTTGCCCCCGCCCCCAGAAATATGTTACTGCACTTCCATTGCCTAGAAATCTGCCAGACAGGGTACAATGTCTTTCACTTTGATCATTAATTGATTATTTTTCCCTCTCGGCCATAAGTCTCCTCAACCCTCTTTGATTATCTGGTGCATCTTTCAACTTATTTAATGGGGCATGCTTCACAAGCAATTACACAAGTCGGGATGTAGAAGAAGATTGAATTCTAGAATGTCTCAATTAAGCAACGGAGACTTCTAGTATTTTGCAACATAGGCCATTGGTGTCTTCCTTGAAAACTGAAAAGTATAAGATGGTCTCTGTATACTATGAAAGTGTAGAAAGTAGCTGCAATGCCCCCCATCATTTTTTTTGGCTTAAGGGGAAGGATAGAACGGCAGACTGGTTACTCATAATTGTACACTTCTATAATTCAAGTAATCATGTTTGTTCGTAATTCTAAGCATGTGAATTCACAATTGAAGTTGTTAGCTTGCTACCACCTGGGGTTCATGAGAAGGGGTCTTTTCGTGGTGGTAAGTTCAGAAATTTTCAATCCTAATGCACGAATTGATAATTTGTTCGTTGAATTCTCTTGTAAGTTGTGGCCCTAGAAAGCTAAGTGATAATGATCGAACTTCAATACGTATTGTACGAGCTTTAAAAAGCTGCTTGGCGTTTAAGACGGTTGATTCTCTGGAAAGCTTTTTGAAGTGGCCTTTGGTTGGTTATGTTGGAATCTGTTTTTTCATTCAGTCAAGAATACATGTAGGTTGGGTAAACACCCTGTGATCGGTGGGATATTTGAGTCTGAAACACAAGTTTCCCCTTTGTTCATATGTTAGCTATAAATATGATAAATAATACTGTATATAAGATTCTACTTTTGTTCCACTTTCATGGATTCTCCAGCTGGTTTCATTATTTAGCTTTCATAATATGGTCTTTCTTTTTAAACAGAAGTTAGTAGTCTTTGCAATGTTATGTGTCATGCTTGAAAGATGTATGCGCATCATTTTTTGAGAATAGTGCAGGAATTATTACAGTGTATCATTTAATCTTGTTTCTAGTCTTATTCTTTAGTTTAGTGTTACACATTTGCCACTGTACGAGTTTGGTACCAGAAGAGGCCCCTGGAGAATACAGTTTGTGTGTCTGTCTTTTGGAAGCAGGACCGTTTGAATGATATCTATACAGAGGCCTTAAAGAATGTATAAGTTTTTGAGTATTTCCAAGGGATATGTTATTGTATTCAAGAAGCAGAGTTCCAAATTTCTAGCTGACAGATAAGTCTTACAGAGTTGAAATCTATCTATTGATAAAAACACCCCGGATGGTACTGACTATTGGTATGGGGATGGTAGTGACTAACCTTTCTCGGCTTATATTCTGTAGTGACTACCTAATTCATAATGTTGATTTGCTTAGCTTTATGGAGAAATAGAAAAGGCCAAATATGCATGAATGAGTCCCGAGTCCCAACAGTGCTTGTCTAATGTCCACTGATTCAGTGATTCCTGTTGGTCATAGGAGCTCATATAACTGCAATTTTCTCTTTACTAATATAATCACCTCAACCCTGTCAATACGTCACCTCAGAATGTTCGCCAACCTGATGCAAGTGAGACTTGCACTCGTCTGCATTACAATTTTACTTTCAGTTGTCACTTTCTACGGGAGGAAATTGAAATTTGGCTAGAAACTTCAAATGTGATCTGAGAATTCACAGAGGCTAGGAATCACGCTCTTTCCATAATCAGCATTGCTCAAGAAATTGACAGGAATCACTTAGTATTAGACAGTCGATGCAGCTATTTGAGAAATCAATCTCAAATTATAAGATAACGTGGTAAAAATGGAGCACAAGCATATATTTAAGTGGGTTGCACCAGCCTCTGCAGATGCCTATGCTCGTTGATGATTGTAGCAGTCCACAACGGAGCTCTGGTACTTACACAGAATCAAGGTTCAGGTTTCCAAGCGGATTCCCTCTTTACACGTACGGGGCATCATAAGAGTTATCGGATCTCCAGCCTAGCAGATAAAACCACACTGTCGTCAACAACTATACGAGTGTGTCTGCTCATGAAAGTCTAGAATGTATCTCCTCCCCAACTTCAGCAAATATTTCATCCACCCTATCAGGATAAAGCAAAGTGGCCTAATAAGTTGGATGTCAGCAGAGAAATGTTATTCAGTCATTTCAGTCACATTTTTTGGTATGAACGTACAGAGGTGAAGTAATATCGATCACTAATATAAAAATCTGACATGAGTATACAAACACATATCCACAAATACCTGTGAATATCAATGTTTACCTCTGTGATCCATGTTGTTAGATAAACCTGCACGCGATGGATAATTTTCATGTTTCAGACCGATGTAATATAGATTAAATTGCATATTCCAGGTAACCATTCCATATAATGACTTTGATACTTTTGATTACAATCCATACCTGCAAAACATCATGATCAGGCTGCTGGGTACATTGAACAACTGGCTTATCCGACTTCCCACCATACAATTTTGGATAGATTGGCTTGCAAGTACACCCAGATAATAGGTTGCAGACATTCAAATCACCAAATTCACCTGGATACATCTCTTCCGACCAATGCAAATGGTTAACTGTTGGGAGTTTGCAACCAATCGACAGTAAGTTGACCACAATCAAACGCTGCACAGATCCAAAACACCCGCAAGTATAAAGTAACAAACAAGGAGCACATAAGACCATGCTTCAATAAAGAAACATATTTATTACAGCCACAGAAACAACAATTCACCTTCAAATTTAGTTCCAATATAAGCATCTGGGCAAGCTCATCAGCCATTTTCTCTGAGATTGTACAATTAAAAAACTTCAGATGAAAAAAGTAATCCAAATCATGTGGAACTAATAACAGGTGTAACCTCATACAATAGCTACTAACACTAGAATCAAAACCAGTCATAAAAACTTGCATTCTAGAAGACTTACCGAAGCTAGATATCGACCAAAATGTGAACACAGGAATCCCACCACCATTTCCGGGATCATCATTATATTCTGAATACCCAGAGAACTGTAAAAGTGGACTACTGCTTGTTCCTTTGAGAAAGCATCTCATGGATCCACTAGTTTTGACTATGTTAGTTACAACAGACACCTACAACATCAAGAAAAAACAAAATAAATAAATTTATCAGTTGATGCAGTTAATAAGATCCTAACCTATCATTCTATACAAGTATACTTCATTCACTCAGAAACCCATCCGATATGCTTATGGAAACCATCTCTTCATGAATCACTAATCAAATTGGTAAGGATGAGCATACCATGTCCTTATATGTCGATAAAAGCTTGCTCCGGTAAAGCTCCTGAGACGCAATAAAAACAACCAAAGTAAAAATACTAGCAAGATTTAGCAAAGGAGAAACTTTTGAACTATATCCGAGATTCACACAAACTCGTAAAATCTCAATTAAATTCATGCAACACTAACCACATACCACTCTATTTCAAAACAATCTTCCCAAAACCTTGATATACTTCTCTACACTCGAATTGATCAAAGCAAGAATATACAACCGGTCAGCTTTTAGTTACAGTCCAAAATGTACTTTGGTAACTTCAAATTACCAAATGCGAAACAGGTTCAAGTACAAGAATCAAGCACAGAAGATGATCAAAGCCTCAAAGAAGAACAGTTTTTTTTTTTTTCAGTAAAAAAAAAAAAAGCTTGGTTTTGTTACCTTCTGCCAATACAATTTCTGGGTAGCTTTGTTTTTTATATCAGGAATGTCACTCAGAACTCCCAACTCCATTGAAGGCATGTACCTGAAAAACCATGTCTTGCATTATTTACCAGCACAACAACTATAAGTCTATAACCAAAACAAACAAAAAAATCCAATCTTTGAGAGTAATATAGTAGTTGATAGAAAGGTAGGCGTTTACTAGCGACGTGGCAATTGCTCTTCCATTAGAAGAAGCAGTTGACCAGTCCCGCCTCAAAGAAGCTAACTTTGACCATTGGTTTCTCACGTTCCGTTGCGCACTCGGCCTCCACAGCCTGAACGACGACGACGAAGACGACGAAGAAGAAGCCGCTAATGGGCTTGGTCTTGCGCTTTGCGGGTTCGACGGTTTCGGAGTACGCGGCGTCGCTTCCATTCTTTCACAGCTGAGTTGAGAGAAACAGAGAGTGAAGATGAAGAAGAAGTCACGTGAGACGCTCGTGACTTTTGTGGTGAGGATGAATAACCTCACGTGAGACGCACGCGACGTTTTTCTCTTTCTCTGTTTTTAGTAGTAGTGAGTAGTCTCTCGTCGATTCTGGATCGAGAGAGTTTGAGAGAGAGAAGAAGATGTCGTCGACGGCAGGTAACGATCCACGTCAGCCGATGGCGGCGAAGCCGTTCGAGCCGGTGGCGGTGGCGCCGCAAGATCTTCCAGTTGATTACTCTGGTTTGATCGCCGTCGCGTTCGGCATCGCCGGCGTCATGTTCCGCGTTCGTACTCTCTCTATCTCTCCTTTCCTGCTGTTTCTGTAGCTTAAAACGCTGCGTTTTGAATTCTGAGGAGGTTTGATTTTTGTAGTACAAGCTGTGTTCGTGGCTCGCGATCATATTCTGTGCTCAGTCGCTGGTCAACATGAAGAGCATTGAAAATGATCTCAAGCAGATCTCCATGGCGATGATGTAAGTATACTCTTTACTGTTTTTTTTTTCCTCTTAAATCAATCTATGTAAAATTTGTTGGTGTGCGAGTTAGTTTTTTATTTAAGCATTTGACTATGATAGGTTTCGTTACTATGTGATTGTGAGTTTGCGAAATTGTGATGTGATTTATGGATAATTGTTTTTCAGGTTTGCTATAATGGGATTGGTGACCAACTACTTCGGACCAGCTAGATCAGGAGGGGCTCCAGGAGGTGCACCGAAGAGCTAATGATTGATTTGGATCAAAGAGATGATGGAGATGTAATAGTATGCATTATGCAGTTTCTTTTTTATCTGATTACAGCTTTGTTTTGCTAGTTTCAGAATGTTATTTGAGGTTTGGTATTGCTCTTTATATCAGTTCTAATTTTTAGCCGAAACCTATATGGTTCTGCAATTTGATATCTCTCTCGTATGTGTTGCACCCACGGTTACGGTGCAAGTAGTTATGATTCATTATGATAAACTAATTGAACAGGATATTTGTGTTCTTATCTTGAATATCGAGACATGTTATGGCCAACTATTCTTGTATGAGCCATTCGATTTTCCTACTGTAAGGACATATCTTCTTTTCTATTACAGTAAATTATATAGCTTTCTGAACACACTATCTAGAAGATCATAGCTTTTCATAAAAGATGAATGACTATTAGTAATTGTTTTTAAATCCTCATGCAAACCTGATGTTGGATAGTTGGTATAACTACCTTCAAAAAGGGATAACTTGCTTCTTTATTCAATGAATATGAACCTTGAAAATATGTCAGTACTTCATAGAGGGTCTTATATCTTAACGTATGTTGTAGTGAGGAATGAAATATTTTAGAAGTTGAGAAAGTGTGTCTGTTGCTCTTTTGAAAGAGTGCTTGATTTGTTAGTCCAGGCCTCTAGGCCTTGCTTTTGAGCTCAATAAACTTCTTTTTTATCTGCCTCTTCTTCATATCTATACATATATATGGTGCAACACTTCATCATACATCAAGTGTGTTGGAGAGATAAGATTATTCAAGAAAGACAGGTAGCCCTCTCCAATTGGGAATGTTCAGATAAAGAAGATACTTTCCATATGCTGCTTGTTTCATATCCTTTACAAGGGCATATTGTGCCATTCATAAAATTGGCACACCTCATTGCCGGTCGTGGAATCATGGTCACACTTGTGATAACAGAGTCTTCACATGCACATATGATGGCTGCAGAGCCCGAATTGGATAATGACAAGTGTAAGGTCAGGCTGATTACGGTTCATGATGGATTATCAGAAGATGATGCACGGAATGATGAAAGAAAAGTAGCTGAGAGTGTTTTTAAAGTCATGCCTGGTCATCTCAAAGATGTGTTAGAGAAAGCCAACCGGGAGGGTAATCAGGTGATTTGTGTCATAACTGATCCAGTTTTTGGCTGCACTTTGGAGATTGCTGAAACGATGAAGCTCAAGTCAGCAATCTTCTGGCCTACTGCACCAGGAATTTTATCCCTGATACTCAACATTCCAAAGCTTATTGAGGATGGGATTATCGACACAAAGGGTAAGCCCCCGTAAGAGTTAGATTTATTCGTGAACTAGGTTGCTGAGGATTCCTAATTGATATCCTGTAAACAAATATTATTTGATGTTTGTAGTGTTTGACTTGTTTTGGGATTTGGTTAATACCTTGTAGGATCTTTGAAGACGAATGAGAAGGTTCAACTGTCACCAGACCTGCCGCCTCTGACTAGTGCTGACTTTTTGTGGAATTATTCAGGACACCAGTCCACTCCATTCCAATATTTTGTGGGCATTCACCACAATATAAAATGTTCTGGCTGGCTCCTGTGCAACTGGTTTCATGAGCTTAACCCCCCTTGTTGGTAAATTAGTCCCGAACATGTTTCCGGTTGGCCCATTACTTACAAATGGAAAACCTGCTGGGAACTTGTGGCTGGAAGACTCAACTTACTTGAGCTGGCTCAACAAACAACCTGCTAAATCAGTCATTTATGTTGCATTTGGCAGCATTGCAGTATTGAGTCAGCACCAGAGTGATGAGCTAGCATTAGGCCTTGAGCTTGTCAATAGACCATTCTTATGGGTTAAACGGTCTGACCCCATCAAAGACGGTTCTTCGAAACTCCCAGACAGGTATGAAAAGAGAGTGGCTGATCGTGGAAAGATTATTCCTTGGACACCCCAAGAAAAGGTGTTGGCTCACCCATCTATTGCTTGTTTCTTGACTCATTGTGGTTGGAACTCGACCATGGATGGGATCAGCATGGGCGTCCCCTTCCTCTGTTGGCCTTACTTTGCCGATCAGTTTTACAACCGGAACTGCATATGCAATGGTTATAAAGTTGGTCTGCCCTTGAGCCCAGATGAATATGGTATTGTCACAAGGCATGAGATCAGAAGGAAATTAGATAGTTTGCTTGGTGATGATCGTATAAAAGCCAATGCATTACAGCTCAAAGAATCGGCTCAACAGAGTATCACTGAAGGAGGATCTTCCTCAAGGAATCTGGAAGACTTCATTGAACAGATGAAGCAATGAAGGGTACGGTGTGCATCAAGATTACCTGTTTATAAATAATCAAACCCTGTTATCCTTATATTAGTAGAACCCAAACGTATATGTGTGATCATGTAAGCAGCTTAGTATATAACTATATATGTTGTGATGTTTTGCACTTTTATAATAGATCTATCAGATTGTACCATTCTTTCGTAGACATTCCATAAAAGAATCGTCTTTCCGACGTAATTTTTCATAACAAAAAGGAATTCTCTCTTTCATAGAAATTTATTGTGACAATACACCAACAAACGGGGCAAAATTTTGTTGGATCAAAGTTAATAACATGAACTAAAGAATTGAAATGAATGCCATCAGGGGCAGCCTTATTGAACTCAATGAACGCTATAGTTGCCTATAACTATTGGCTGCCTAAAGAATTGAGAGTATAAATGAATAAACTAGCTGGAAAATTAAACTCAATGTGCCTCAGGAACCGGTGTAATCCACTCCTCTTTGTATTCGTCCAAGCACCACCCATTCTCTTCGTATCTGTAAATGGTACTCCACCATTTTCCAGTGTGTTCTCTTTGGCTTATTGGATTGGCAGCTTCCGGAGAAGTAAGTGAGGAAGATCTTGGTGGCAAAGACATCTCCATCTTCATTGTAAATAGGGTTTTCTGATCCGTTTGGTTTCCAAAACCCTACTCCGTCTCCGACTTCTCGAACATTTCTTCGTCTCTGAGCATCATCTTCATGGATGAAGAAGAACCACTCCCTCTCTCCATTTGAAAACGTCACTGCATTAGTAAAATTCTTAGTCAACCAAGTTGTATACCTAGCTATAAAAGAACCCCCTAGTATAAACGTACTCAGTATAAACTCAGTAAAACCCATGTTTAAGATATTTGCCTGCATACGTACGTATGTAGTACAGTAGTAGCATGCACGGTAAGACTAAAACCTTTCCATCAGGAACTTTTTGTTTGCTAATTTATGAAAAACTTATAAACCAGCCGACTTTTGAAAGAAGAAATCAGTAGGTAGAGATTAGCTAATCTCGGATTCTTGTTCTTAAGCCATTGATACATTCATATCATGTCTCTAGCTATATGCGACTGATACAAAAGAGTATACGATCCTTTCGTACGATCAATTCTCTCTATCGATATGCTTAGCTCAGGATTGGAGCTTATACAAATTTACAAATAGATCTAGGGTTTCGATTTCTCAACCCTCGTACATTTCATCATAATTAATAAAAGATATATAAGCCAACGTGTAATGTTCGTCGGTCAAGAAAAATATTTCACCATACCTGAAACAAAAACATCAGCTTCCATAACTCATGTGGAGTATAGTAGCAAACATAGAATCTACAAACAATATTACACAACCGAGTACAAGGACTATGATCAGCTAGGGAAGCATATATATATGTACCTAGATTCTTAGGATGGTCACTGTAAAACTGGGTAGCATCAATCTCCTGAATCGCATCAGCTACCGGAACCCTCCTGGAGGAAGCTTTGTTCATCAGGTAGTGAGTGACCAGCTCTTCGTCAGTCGGCTTAAACCTAAACCCTACTGGAAGCAAATCCGACGAGCTCACCGCCATCACTCTTTTCTGGGCTCCCACAACTACCCTAGCTAGGTCAAAATATCACTGGCTCACTGCTACGTACTATTCGTCTATATATTCCCATGTGAAACTTGGAAATGGTATACGTACGATCGATGAAATGGAGTTTCACTGCCTCTGTATATATAGTGGTATACGTACCGTGTGTACGGATGGCCTTCATCAGCTGGTTGGAAATGAATCCTAGTAGGAGTTCAATACGTAAAGACAGAACAGAAAACACTGTTTCATCTCTATAGGTTCTCTAATGTCTGTAAAACATGTTTACTCTGTGAAGTTTGAATGGGGATAGACGTCGTTCTACAAGGAATGAGCGATCGAGCTGAGATAGGAAGAGACCCAGTCAGAAAGATTGTACGTGCCATCAGATTTGGGAAACAAAATTTAACACGTGCACGTACGTACATATTTGTAGGAAGAATTGCAGCTGGTATAGTATATTGGAGAGTTCGTGCCTTGCGGGAGAACATTAATTAATTGGATAGGTTATCCCGTGATTGTACGGACGTCGGTCGTACGGTACTACGTAGTACGTACGGATATGTTGTTGTAGAAGGAGAAGGAGATGTAGAGCCCATATAAATGCAGTTTCCTAATAACGTAGGTACTAATTCGATGGAACATTGCATAGAGTTAGGGTTTCTGTTTCTGTTGGTTGTTTATTTTATGCATGCTTGATGCGAAAGGTTATGCTTAGTCCTGAATTGTTTGAAGAATACATCATATTAATTCATCACTAGTTAATTAAGTTTCGAATTGCTAGCTTCATGGGTTTCATGGTGTTTCTTCAAATAAACCAATGCATGACACACTGATTGTTATGTGTTCCTTATTATAATGTCGTACTAATATTCTTCTATCAAAATTGAAAATCGTTTCAGTAGTAATTCATCTGGTTTCTTGATGGGTCCATTATATGTCTCAATCGATATGTTCATGTTATAAAAAAATCAAAGTCTCCCTACAAACTTAGTAAGAGATAAACAACTTCTTTTTTATTCAATGCTCGAATATATATGCATTGATTCGAATTTGTAGTTTTCACAAATATCTTATCGATTAAATTCACACGTAGTATTCAGACTCTTGGTGTTATACTAAGAAGGGTTACGAACTTTAAAAACTATCAGCAAGTTATTCAAACTCTTAAAAGTTATTATCGAGATACTTAGAATGATTTTTCATCTATTCACCATCACTATTGCTGATGTGACATTCTTTTTTTTGGTAAACAAAGGATAATTTAGTCAATTAACATCAGTTATAACTTAATGAATATCAACATGATACCCAAAATTTAGTTATGATATCAATGTCATACCCAAAAATTTTGGTGAAAAAACCTCTACCAGAGTACACAGTGAACAACCACCAACAACGAGACTAAGGTTGTGGGAGCTGATTTTGTCTCCCCTCTAGCTTGAATCCTCGTGAACTTGTAAAATAAGTCAGAGCACGGTGTGGTATCGTGCTTAGACCCTTTAATGCTTGTCATAACTTATCTCAAGAATCAAAGAGTGATAAAGGCAGAATAATATTACCTTCGACCATGTCGGGATGGTCTATATATACATATAGATCGTGTTAGGTCTAAACATAGTCTTTATCGAATCAGACGACTTTACATTCGGAGAGGAGGAATCTATTAAGGAATGGATCTTCGTATCCAGGGCTAATCATGTTTCCAGATTCAGACTTTTGGTGCAATCCCTCTAGGATTCGTACAAATGTTACCCTTTTCCTCTAGGATTCTGACAATCCCTCGAGGTCTGCATCGTACTTTGGGATTGTCACACCATCTTACGAACATTCTAGAGGCTTCTACAATGTACGTTTTAGATACTTCCAAAAACCTCTAGACAACTCACCTTTAACTGAAACCCTAATTGTACAAGCCCAAACTCATTATTCAGATTATCGAACCTCATCCAAGACCAAGTCTGAAGAGCCCATTCTCTTCCAGCTTGGTGTGACAAAAAATGACTCCCACAAATACCCCTACAGAAATATGAGGTTCGACACTTGTCTACCTTATGCTACTATCATCAGACCTTTGCCATTTCCAGTTTTTAAAAAATTCCAACATTTTCCATCCAATGGTGAGACCCGAAAACTCTTCCACCTTCATCATAACTCTTCTGTAATCGAACCTCTTGATCATCCATATCTCTTCCCAACAATCACACCTCCCTCCTAAATAATCTCATTTCAAACTCATCGTATCCCTTAGAATCCGAAACCACATACCTTCTCTAACGGTCACTTATCTTCCTTCATACCCTCTCACCATATATAAATCATACTCTTCATCTCTTTTATCTTTTTCACTTCTTCTCAACCACTCAAGCACCCAATCGAGTCCACAAAACCTTTGCCTAACTCAAAAACTTTTAACTCCCGTTTCCCAGAAAGAACCCAGAAACTTCAAAACTCCCAAAAACCCAGAAGCTTCAATGGCCTCCAACAGTTCCCAGAACGCTACCTCTCCCAAACCCAATGAAGTCATCGACCACCTCATCATTCCACTACAAGACACCTCCGCCGGTGGCGAGATCGATAGATCAAAGTCGATCGCCACTGCCGTCCCCGTATATAAGGATCTTCCCACCACTACAACAGTCGCCACTCCTCTAGCTTCTGAACCAATCCAAGAACATCCTCCCATAACTGCTCAAGCCCCCCCCCCCCCCCCTCACTCACCACTTCAAAGTGGATCAGACGAGGTTGAAATTGAACAACCCCCCGTTCTCTTTGCCACGACAGATCCGACCCCCCATTTCTTCAACCGTGCTTTACCAAATCTACCACCTCCAGAAAGACCCGAGAAGAGATGTACCATTCTGTCATCAAGGTTGACTCTAATGAGGCCTTGACAACCTTTGTCCAGAGCTTCCACCAGGGGGATAATGAGAACATTCGGTTCATGCTTGCATCCGATAAGGCGAAAGTATCAGAGCTCGAAAGAGCTCATGGTCTGAGGCTCATAGCCCACCTCTTCTAGATCGTCTACGGTCTTACCTTCTCGATCCCTGCTTTTATATGCTTTGCTTTATAGTTCTACGGGTACCCAGTGAAGCAATGGTGCCTAGATAGCCTTCGCATCCTTGCCTTCTTCGACCGCTTCAATCGGTGGTTCGACTGTCACATGAGGTTGGTGAAGTTTTGGGTCTTCTTCTAGGTCAAGTTGACTCCCCCCAATCACTTCTACTTGAGACACTGCATCATGTACGTCAAGGAAACCCTGCTGTTGGAGCCTCTCTACTCTCCCAAGAACTGGAAGAAGATGAGCACCTCGTCTTTAGGGACTGGGAGAAGATTGGCAGAGAGGCCGGTAACAAGCTGCCCATCGTCATCAAGTCCACCAAGCCTACCAAAGAAACCTCCCGCAATGTCGAGTTTCACCGTGATCTAGTGAACGATGCTCTGTCCATCACTTTTAAGCACCACCGAGTCAGTTGGCTTTGGAGCCGGGAACACCTTTCTCCTGGGGGCCTAGAGGGCATTAAGCCCTTAAGTCACAAGAATCGAAGCGAGCTAATCAAGATTCCTCCATCCCCCCCCCCATAAGAAGGGAGCTTCCACCCCTAAGCCTTTCAACTTCCACGCTCTAACCGAGCAGTGGGAGGCTTCCAAGCCAGAGCTAAAGAGGAAAATGGTCAAGACCTTTGAGTTGAAGAAGAAGGAGAAGGCTCCGACCCCAGCCAAGGAGCCCAAAGAGAACCCCCAACCTAACAGGGTCGAGGAGCTCGAAGTACCTTTCTCTCCTCCCCAGGAATAGCTCTCACCATCATCATCGTTGAAGAAGAAGCCTCGCACTGATGACCCTAAACCGTCTCGCCCATCAATTTTCTCCCTTAGTAAGTATAGCCCCTACAACTTATCATACTTTGTGATTTATTGCAATCTTTCTCTCAAGTTTGGAGAACATGCTCACACTTGTGAATCTATTTGGTGGTATTGTGATGTAAATATTGTTGGGTAAATACTGTACTGTAGATTATGTAGGTCCTCATGGGTTATTGATCAAAGGTGATGACCCCCTGCTCACCCGCATGTATTTCAAACATAGGGATGGTGAGCATGGGCTCGTGGTCAACCCTTCCCGTGACCTATCTGAGCAAGAAGTTGAGAGTCTCAAGGAGGGTGCACAGCTGCCCAGGATAGGGAAGCATGCATTCTCCAACCTCTGATCGGGCCAGGATAGGCCAGATGTTGCTGCTGCGACCTTGGCGACTAGAATGCTTGAACAAAATCATGAGGATTTGACCTCCCCGGACCCTGGACTCATTTGATCTAGTCGCCATGTCCTGGACCTCTCTTTATCGGGTAAACAACTACTTTCATACTCTTCTTTTCCTTCATGCATTTGTGATGGTCCTACTGCTATTTTTTTTCCTATTCATTGAATGTACGTCACTTTGTGCAGGTTGCTGCCACACTCACCGTTGCTCTAGGCACCCTTCCCACCCAAGCTTGAGCTGCTGAATGCAAAGTCGCCTTAGCTAAGAAGAGGCCAAGCATCTGAAGGAGAGAGTCTCCCAATTAGAGGACTAAGTGGCTTGCTATGGGAAGGCCCAGGAGCTGGAAACCCTCAAGCTTGATGCAAAGGATTGCACTCTCAACGATGAGCGTTCCTTGCACTAGAATGAGGTAGCTGCTCTAATGCCGACCTAACCAAGGCTCACGCAAATCTTATCCAAGTAGTCAAGTCTTCTGATGAGAAGCTTGAGGTAAGGCTGAGGGTCATTTAGGAGGAGCACAAAAGGAAGATCACTGCCTTCAATGAGTCCCACGAGCTGGAGCTCAAAAGTTAGCTAGTGGACTTCGAGAAGGAGAAGCAGGGACTTATCAACACTTACAACCCTGCACCCTCCTTGTTTCCTTAGGGTGTATTTTGTAATAGCTTAGGACTCCCTTTTTCGAACAGCATTGTACTTTATAATTTATAATTTATCTATTTTTTGCTTTTCTAGACTAAGCTATGTAACTTAACCCTTTATGTATGACATCGTTCAATTCTCTACTATACCATATTTTTCTACACTTCCCTTTTTCTCGTACTACTCCATATTTAAGGGTATGCTTCTGAGTGACTGTGGCCTCAGTATGACTCTTGAACCCCCTGACCTTACATGTATTTGCTCACGGATGAGGCTTAAGGAGAGGCTTTGTAAACTTAAGGTCTCCAAAGGGTACTCACGGTTTTGAGACTACCCTTTATCAAAAGGCTTACATGTTTGCCTCAGGCCTGTACCAAGACCATCGTTCCCCAGATTATTTTCGTGACCAAGTATTTCATGGCTTAGGTCTTATTTATTTCACAGGGCTTCACATGTTATCACAAAGACTACAAATGCCTGCCCTCAAGATTCAAACTTTTACCAGACAACTTGTCTCGAGTGCCATGGTCTCAATTTTTCACTGATCGATTTTAGCTTATCCCTTAGGCGACGCTAGATGAGTACGCTTGGGACTTAGATACCCAAAGTGCCAGGATATGGTTGAGTTACCCCTTAGGGCATTGTCAATTTAACCTCATCGAAACTAACCTTGAGGCCCTACTAGCACATGATTACATGAGCTTATGGGTTTTTCTCTGAGTGTTTTTGCATGTCCATGGGTGTCCCCCTTGATGCCGCAACTCCTCCCCTCCCCTTAGGATATTTTACCTTTTGGAGGGTTAGCTAGATTGCAGGGTGAAGATCTTTCCCATAGGGACCAACGTCGTATGTCCCACTTAAGCTCAATGTCTTTCCTAGGCGTGAAGTCCTCATAGTCGAATAACACACCAAACAACAAACCAATCAAATATTTTACATGGATCGGGTAAAGTAAAATAAATCAAACTCAAAATACAATGTAAAACGATGTTACTGAAAACATAAGTGTTTATTGAATAATCGTATAATCGTACAATGTTCATTGAATAAGAAAGGAAGTTCTTGACATGCCTCATTAAACCTGCCAATTTGTAAAACAATCTGATCAAAAACCAAGCTGGTTAGGAAACGTATGTGCCTCTTCTAGACACTTTCCAATTTTTACTCTCAGGTCTCTAGCTCTGCTCCAAGTGGTACTCCTTCAAGTAGAGAGCATTCTATCATTTATCGACCAAGGCACCTGTTCTTAGGTTCTCCAGATCATACGATTTGTTATAGCCTTCTCCCATGATCCTATATGGTCCTTCCCAGTTTGCCCCCAGTTTTTCCTCCCCTGCTACCTTGATATTTTCAAACACTTTACATAAAACCATGGTACCTGGAAGGAAAATTCTAGGTCAAAATTTCCTGTCATAGTATGCCTTCAACTTTTGTTGGTAGGCCGCAACTCTGATCTGAGCTTGTTCCTTGTGTTCTTCCAGCAAATTGAGCTCGTGCCTTAGACTTTATGCATTTCTTTCCATTGTTCATTCTGCAACCTTGAGGTTAGGGATTTTATGGTTGATGGGGATGAAATATTTCGTGACATAGACCATGGTGAAAGGGGTTTCTTTAGTTGGTTTCCTCTTAGTCACTTTATACGCTCAAAGCACGTTTGATAACTGGGATACCCACTGCCCCTTTGTCAGGTGATCCAACCTCCTTATTAGACCCTGTAAAATCGTTTTGTTCGAGGCTTTTGCTTGTCCATTACCCTGAGGATACCTTAGGGTAGAGAACTTAATCTTAATCCCCTGCTCTGAACAGTAATCCCTAACCTCAGCACAATTGAACTGTGGGCCGTTGTTTGCTATGATCATCATTGGAATCTCAAATCTGCATATGATGAACTTCCAAATGAAGTTCTTCACCTCTGATCCCCTTATCTTTGACAAAGTCTAAGCTTTGATGCACTTGGAGTGATAATCTATGGCGACCAGGAGGTACTTCTTTTGTCCACCCCCAGCCCCCGTTGGGAACTCACCCATTATATCCAACCCTCATTGGGAAAACACGCATGGAATCGATACTGAATGTAACTCCTATGGGTGCATTGGTAGTTGAGGGGCATGTCTCTGATAGGCTTCACAGGCTTGGACGTACTTCAAACAATCGTTCTTCATCGTAGGCCAATAGTACTCCTCGGTTAAGCATCGTACCACTAAGTTTCTACTCCCAATGTGCATGCCACATATCCCAGAGTGTGGTTCTTGCATTATCGTCTTAGCTTGGGTGGGATTTATTGCTAACATATTTGGTCCACTGAAGGATCAACGATATAGTTTTCCATCTTTAATGTTGTAGCGTGTTGCTTGTCGTACGACCCTCCTGACTTTTGTTCACCCCTCAGTGAGGGCTCCAGTTTCTATGTAATTTGTTATCTCATCCATCCACGAAGGTCTTAGCTTTACTAGAATTACCGCTACTGTTTCCTCCTCGTCTATACTGGGCCCTGGAAAATGCTCCACATGGATCATTCTTCTTAGTTAGTAATCTATGTTGGAGGCTAGATTAGCCAAGGCATTTGTGAGTGTGTTTTTTGAACTGGAAAACTGCATGATCGAGAACTCTTCAAACTGATTGGCAAGGCCCTTTGCCAATCTGAGGTGTGATGAGCTACGTATTCCCTGAGCACTTGGTTGGAAATTAGTTGGAAATCACAGAACACTTTGATCTTTTTTACATTCAGTTCTCGTGCTAGTCTTAATCCTGCTAGGAGTGCCTTGTACTCGGCCCCGTTGTTGGTTGCCTTCCACCCTAACGTTGGTGCTTGTTCCATAATTGTCTCATCTAGAGTTTTAAGTACTAGTCTTACTCCTACCCCTTTATCTTTTAAGGACCTATTGATGTAAAGGATCCAGTGGTCGACCCCTTGCTTGATGGTTTTGTCTACTTTCTCCCTCCTTTCATGTACTTCTGGTTCTGGCACCGTGAACTCGGCTACAAAATCTACCAGTGCTTGTTCTTTCATGGTCGTTCTTGGCCTGTACTCAATATTGGGATTTTTGAATTTTATGGCCCACTTGGTTATCCTACTAGATGAGTCTTGGGTGTGCAAGATCGTTCTCAATGGGTACTCAGTCATGATGATGACTTTGAAAGCTTGGAAGTAAGGTCTAAGTTTGCGTGATGACATGTTGAGTGCCAATATTAACCTCTCGAGCTTGAGATAACGATTCTCTGGGCGAGAAGAGTATAGAAAAAAGGTATAATGGTAGCTGCCCCACCCCCCAGTATCTTCTTGGACCAGAGCCTCGCTTAAGGACACCTCTAAGACCGCCAAGTACAAGTACAAGTCTTCCCCAAGCACGGGTTTACTCAAGACGGAAGGGGAGACCAAGTAATGCTTGAGGGCCTAGAATGTCTTTTCACACTCCTCAGTCTAAAGTTCTCCCTTGTTCTTCTTGAGTGCCTCAAATAATGACTTGCATTTATCGGTTGACCTGGATTGGAACCTGCTCAAAGTTGCCAGTTTTCCATTCAAGCTTTGAATTTCCTTGACCGACATCGGGGACTTCATTTTTATGATTGCAGATACCTGGTCCGAGTTGACCTCTATCCCACGTTGAGTTACCAAGTATCCCCGAAACTTTCTTGAACCCACGCCAAATATGCTCTTTTCTGGGTTCAGCTTCATCCCAGGTTTCCTTAAGAGATCAAAGCATCCCCTAAGGTCTGATACATGATCCTTTTTTTTTTTTTTTTTTGCTTTTTACCAGCATATCCTCCACGTATAAATTCATTGTTCCTCCTATTAAGGGCTTAAACACCTTGTAAACCAGCCTCTGGTACGTTACCCCAACATTTTTCAGGCCAAAGGGCATCAACTCGTTGGCGTAGACCCCTTTCTCAGTCACAAACGCCGTCTTTGCACGATCATCCTTGGCCATCTTGATATGGTTGTATCCCCTGTAGCTGTGAGCGCAGATTTTGGATGCCCTCAAGCTTGTGCTATTTTTTTTGAATGAAAGCACCAGATCATGGTTAGAGGATCTTCCACGCCTTAAGTATTTGGCTTGGATAATCATCATCCATGATCATTAAAGGTTGAGACCTTCATTTTGAGATTTTTTGATGAGTGATACTTCATTGTATTGCTTCTCCTGAGAATTCCTCCACGAAATCCTGCAAAACTAGTCTAAGCACGGGTGATACTACGCTAAGACCCTCTGATGCTTAAGTCAATATAAAACCAAGCATAAGCATGTATTGAGGTTGAATTTCTTACCTTTTCCAAGCTATGGACTTATATATATATATTGATCGTTCAAGGTCTAAGTATAGTCCATATAAGAATATTACTACATACTTTCGGATAGAAGGAATACATTAAGGAATAGATTTCTGACAAGGCAGATTAACACCTCTCAAAGATACCCTATTCACAACCTGAATATATCAATGTAGTAAGATAAATAGGGGTTATCGAACACAAAGAATTGGTGAAACTAAATCCTGACACACTACTATGCTGACAGACTCGACTACAATACACTAATGGTATGCGAACCTAAGCTAGACAGACTCAAATGCTACGAAATTTTGACACAATAAACTAGACACAGTGACGGACTACCACACAAAATTTGAGGGTATTCGGAGTTGATTTGGTTACCGAAATAAATCGGCTAAGCTACAGCTAATGCAGAAAATAAATGCTGAAAGTAAATATGCTAATGAATGCAAATGGATTTAAACTATATGATTAAAGAGTTAAGAGGAATGCAATCCACCACCGTCATTCCATCTATCTAAAACATACTTAATCTAATGCACATATCCAATGAATGAAAGTTCCCAGGAAGAGTTGATCGTTACAACCACATCCTATTACCTAATCCTTATGCCTATGCAGGTTTGTCATGGACCTCCCCTACATCTATCCCTCTATTGAACCCATAGTCATGGACTCCAAGGTTTACAAAGAAGAAAACATTAAGTTCTAGAAAAGGTTTGAGAAGCTACAAGGGTTCACAAGTACACTATGGGCGTGTCTCGCTAGACCTATGGATTTCAATCTCCCGACGGTAAAATCGGCGTATCACTATAGAGAATCCGGTGGAAGAAATTATCTTCAGTCGCCCGTATCTCATGAAACTAGAACCCTAGCATGCATACTAAGTTGGCCACCAAAGCAAACATACAAGAATTCATACAGTGAACATTCAGAGAAAGAAACCTCATTCATGAAATATGCAAAACTAGATTAAAGTGTATGTATTAAAAAGACTTCATGTACGGGGTTTCAACCAACCCTTTAACAAAGGAAAATTAGCTACTCATAATCTTAAATAATAACATCAAAGAGTTCATAAAAGATAGACAAAAGATGGAGAAAGAAGAACTCTTAACGACGTCGAGATTGCAGGCATGCAGTTTGATTCTCCCTTTCTCTTCTGCTTCTTCTCCTCTCTTGCTTGCCGTGAGCCTCCCTACTCCTCTTTTTTCCTTCCTCTCAAAACTCTCCGTCCGTCGTACGTATCCTTCTTTTTTTTTCTTTTGAAACTGCCGACCCCCCTGCCGAACTGTTTTTTCTCTTTTCTTTTAAAAACTCTCTTCTGTCTCTCGCCTCCCCGCTAGCTAGCTGCTATATTCCTATATATATGCATGCAACAACCATCACGTCACTCTCTCCCTTTTCCACTTTCTCTGTTTTTCAATCAATCACTTCTTTCTTTTTTTTCAACCAACTCACGTCTCTTATATCAAGCTAGATATATATAGACAGCTGCCTCTGGCTCCCTCACGTCTCCTTTTCCGTTTCTTAATCATGCTTTGATCACGTTTTGACTTCCTCTCCCACTCACGTCTCTCTCCCCTCAATTCATAAGGAATATGGATTCCTTATTTGCTAGTCCAATTTTCTCATTATTATACTAGGAAAGTTCTTTTTTATTCATTTTTCTTCAATTTTTTGCAAAACAAATAATAATATTAATTTATTTAAAAACGTAACAAAAAAACTAAATATAAGATTCGGTTAAGCACATAAACGTTGCATAAATATACAACTATCAATCTCCGTGTCCAGGGCTAATCATATTTTCAGATTACCACAAGCCCTTTGGTGTAATTCCCTTAGGATTCATACAAATCTTACTATTTTCCTCTAAAATTATGTCAATTCCTCGATGTCCGATCATACTTTGGGATTGTCACACCATCTTACGAACATTCTAGAGACTTCTAAATTATTCTAAATACTTCGAGAAACCCCTAGATTAATCGACTACTCGAAACCCTAATCATATAGGGCGAAACCTAATATTCCAATTATCGGACCTTTTCTGCTTGTAGACCTGGGGGTTCAGAGTTCCTTAAGCTCTATTTGGCCAAATTTGTCTCCTATAATAAGCATCCATGAAGCTAAGGAGTTCGTTCCTCGTTGTGGAGTCTACCAGCTGATCTATCCTAGACAGAGGGAACCCATCCTTGGGGCAAGCCTTGGTGAGATCTGTGAAGTCGATGCAGACATTGGGCTTCCCTTTTTTTTCTTGACCAAGACCACATTGGACAACCACTATGAGTGTGGGACTTCCCTGACGAACCTGGCTGTAAGCAACTTCTTGACCTCTTACTCGATTATCTTGTTTCACTTTGCTGCAAAGGTTCTCTTCTTCTGAGCTATTGACTTAGCCTTTGGATCAACGTGTAATTGGTGCTCCATGATCAACCTATCTATCCCAGGCATATCCCCTGCAGACCATGCAAACACATCATTGTATTCCCTTAGCAAGAAGCTCTTCCGTTTATCTTCGGTAAGAACGGATCCTATCCTCACACATCAGTCTGGCCTCTCATGATCGAAAGGTTCGAGGACCACATCCTCTCTGCATTCTCTCTGAAAGGCAGCTCTTAGGGGTCGAGCTCTATGTCTAGCTTATCGATCTTTACTCCTCGACCCCCAGTTTATGATTGCTATGTAGAAGGGGATATGGCTTTTGGGACCCCTAGTCCCCTCAATTGACTCTTTCTTCATTCCTTTGGTGGCAAGGACCATGCACAATCTTATTACAACTCTGTCTCCCGTAATGGTAACCGGTCTGTTGGGCGTTGGGTACTTCAACACTTGGTGGTAGATCGGCGCCACTGCATTCATCCTGTGTAGCCAAGGTCTCTGTAAGATGGCATTGTGAGGAGAAGGGACATCTACCACTTCAAACCAAGTGGTCGGGTTTGTGATCAGAGTTCCAACCTGAAGTGGTATGATCCCTAAGGTTCTCACCCTCAAGCCCTCGAATCCCATGAGGGTTGTACGATGGTCTTGGATTTCCTTCATTAGCCTCATACGCTCCACTGCTTCCTTAAATATGATGTTCACTTCTGCTCTGTTGTCCACAAGGACCATTGGCACCGTTATGTGGGCCATTTGGACCTTAATGACCAAGGTGGCATTGTGGTCCTCCTCGTCCTCTGGTAGGTATGCATATGAGAATTTGAGTATATTGGTCCTGGGTCGTATTCCGGATACCGCTCCAACTCGAGGTTTCTTCGTGCTTCGTTCCTTCTCCTTGAGGGTTTCCTTCAAATCTTTTGCCTCTGCCATAATACAATTCATGCTCGGGAAGACTGTATCCTTCGGGTATTCTAGGGCTGAGATGATACAGTTTAGCACTAGGTACTTCTTCTCCTGGCCCTTAGGTGGTGGTGGTAAGGTCTCATTGGGCTCTTAATGACCCCACAATCAATCGTCTTGTACATATTCCTCTTATGGTAGGCACAAAAGTCTTTTGAATCATTCTTGCTCGTCATGGGCGGGGGCCTCTTGAGCCACGACTCGTTCGTGATATGGTGCAGTATGGTAGAGATCGGTATAGTTGTCGGGGATACAAACAACTTCCCCACCCCCTCGAGCTTGAGGGCTGGAGGCTTTCTTCTTATTATCATAGCTTCCCTTGGACTATCCGGAACTGTCGGTGCTCATGTTTCCCCTCTTGCTGGTGGTATCCCCTGACATATTCTCCATTGGGGAGTCTTTGTTGTAAGTTCCCACGTCCTCTACACGAGCATAGTCCAAGGCCTCATGGTAGACCATGGACATGTCCTTAGTCTTCTTTTTGATCAGCTTACTGGCCAGCTCTGAGTCCATGTTCAACCCGTTGATAAACTTCGTAGCGACGACAATGTCATCCTTGCAATCGACCGTATCATACTCCTTTCTGAACCTGATAACCCAAGTGCTTCCTGGTTTGCAGGGACTTGCTCTTCTACGTTATTCTGAATCTCTGGTTCTCGGGCATCAGTTGTCGGGATTAGTGGGGATTACCGGGGATTCTTGTCTGACCTTTGCAGTCGAATTTGGCAGGACAATCACATGTCCCTTCAACATGCCTACCAAGTTCGTCAAAGTGGCTTGGATAACAGCTAGTGTACCCGCTAGTTCAATCGTGCTTCTCAGGGCTCCCTCAGTAAATTGCTGTAGCGCTGCCATGTCGAGCCTCATGGTCGTATATATTTTCTCGGCCTGGTGGAGGTCTTGATCGACCTTGGTCCTCCACCCCATGTCTCATTCGTTCTTCGGTTCTGATTCCTCTTCATCAGTGATATGGATGTCGTTCGAGAGATTTCTAGGCTGGACTTGATGCGAGACAGTGCTACCGTACTTCGACGCCCCCGTATTAGGGGTGGTATGGTCTTTTCCCCCATAGGGGTTATCTCCTTATCATGTTGGTTGTCATGTCAGTCAATGTTTTAAATAGTGAATAGTGTAACACAAACATTTTAGCTCCGCCTTAGTGCCTTAACGCTATGACGTGTAAAGCATATACTTTTTGAATATTAGAATTTATATATATATAATATATATATATATTATTTATAAAATAAAAATATACATAAATTAAGATTTAAACATCATTAAAACATGAGTTAACAACACACAAAGATAGGTAAATCAAATTTTATGAGAATACACAACTACTTTGAGATAATACTAATTATTTATTTTTAATACGATTTTGTTTTACTTATTTTTAAAAATAAAAAAACAGTCGAAAAAAATACTGATTATGTAAATAGTATAAAATATCGTAAATAACGTACGAATAACGAACCATTAGCGTAAATACCATTCGTTATTTGAGCATTTCACCAAATTGATACGCTATTTAGCGTTTTTGCATTGCCAGCTACGCTATACGATATTAGCACGTTATTTTAAACAATGATGTCAGTATTGTCTTCCATATCCCTCTGTTCATGAGAGTTAGCCTAGAGTTCTGCTATCAATGAAAGCACCAATTTGTGGGATCGGATTTTGTCTCCCTTCTAGCTTGAATCTTCGTGAACCTGCAAAACAAGTAGGAGCACGGTGTGGTACTATGCTTAGACATTTCGATGCTTAAGTCATAATTTATCTCAAGAATCAAATAGTGATAAAGGCAGAATAATGTTACCTTCGACCATGCCGGGATGATCTATATATAGATCGTGTTAGGTCTAAACATAGTTCTTATCGAATCAAACTACTTTATATTCGGAGAGGAAGAATCAATTGAGAAATGGATCTCCGTATCCAGGGTTAATCATGTTTTCAAATTACCACAAGCCCTTTGGTGCAATCCCGCTAGAATTCGTACAAATCTTACCATTTTCCTCTAGGTTCTGTCAATCTCTCGAGGTTCGCATCGTACCTTGGGATTGTCACAGCATCTTACGAACATTTCAAAAGTTTCTACAACGTTTTACATACTTCCAGAAACCTCTAGACGACTCACCTTTAACCAGAACCCTAATCGTACAAACTTAGGCCTATTATTCAGATTATCGGACCTCATCCAAGACCAGGTCTAAAGAGCTCATTCTCCTCCAGCTTGGTGTGACCAAAACTGACTCCCACAAAGGCGGCACTAGCTACCTCCATTTTCGGCGTCCAGAAACCTGACCATTCCAAATAAACCCAACAGCAATTGTTTCTATAGCAACAACATCTGATTGGTACACAATTACGAGCAAAACACCATAAAAGTTCTACCAAAATTCCTCCACAGAATCACCACCGCAGCGCCGCCCGCGGCTGTGGCTCACAATGAAAACCAGCGAACCGCACCGAAAATCACTCAAATTCAGAGCTCACTTACACAATGAAAACCATATATATCAAATCATCAACCTATCCTAGCTAGTCCAACTAGACATCAAATCTTACAGCTCACAAACAAAACAAACAGAAACAAATCTAGATCAGATCGAGCAACATTAACACATTAACAACCACCAACATAACAAAAGACTGATAATTTAGTCTCAAAAGTTGAAGTCCTTGTCCGGATTCAGCTTCTCCTCCTATTTAGAAACAAAGCAAGAAAAAAACCCCATCTAACCCACTTCTCTCGTTAATCCAATCCAACCAACCAACAACCAAAAAAGATCAAAACTTTATGCTTGAAAATCCAGAAAAGATCAAAACTTTGCTGATTCCCCTGCCTTCTCTCGACAATGCCGCTTCCCTCACCGTGACTCAACAGAGGTCCGCCCACCTCCTCAACCACACCTCACGACCCGACCTCGCTCCTGTGATTCGGCCGATTCGGATCCACTCTACCCAATATTATCCCTCGACTACGCTAGCGACGACGCAAGGTGCTGGAGTTCTAGGCCAGGCGCGCGGGGTTTGAGCAGCGACGTCGCTGGACGAAATCTGGTGGTCGATGGTTTGACAACGAGGAAGACCTCGACCTCGTTCGCTCACACCAGTCGGTGCTCCACGAAGTCGTCGCCGCTAGGGGTCGCCTCCTCTCGGTCTCACAGCCTCTGCTCCGAAACCTGCCCCCTCTTCAACTTCGTAGGTCCCTTCTACGGCGACCCCATCGTAGACGAGAATGGTGTTGTCGGGTTCAATAGGTCGGGGAGGTTCAATTGGTGATGGTGGTGGTGAACAGAGAGAGGGAGAGAATAAAAAAAATGAAATTACGAAAAAGAAAAAATATATAAGGGTACGAGAGTTTTTTTGTCTTCGGTTTCAAAAAAATAAATAGACACCTCATCAATCTTTATGGAGTACGGACACAAATTATTTGAGGTATCACGTTTATACATTTTAAGAGTTCGGGTATTTAATAATTTTTAAAGTCGGTAATATTTTTGTTATAACACCAAAAATTTAGAATTTAGATATATGAATTTAATTTATATCTTATATATGATCCACCCGAGATCTAAAATCTTGTTTTTCAACTTAAAAATGTGTATCAACACATGGTATTCACAAGAACACAATATAGATCAACACCAACTTAATACCAATTAATCACTTGTATAAATAAATGCTACAACACTAATAACCCATGAATTAGTACTTGCATATCATTGTTATCAAGAGACATCAAGAAAACTATGAATCAACTTAATGTCAACGAATTTGAACCGTTATTAAAAATAGTTGTCGATCGAGCAAAATGCATGTTGTACAACAACAGTTTTAGTTTTTATTTCATTTTATTTTATGTGCTCATGAGTTTCTTATTGGATTCCTTCATGTATTGATATTCAAGCTTGTCTATATAATTTCAAAGGTTTGTTTGTTGTCAGTAAGGTACGAAACTAGAAACATTGTTAGTTTATGCCTTGAATCTTGAAGTCGCGTCGACGTACGCGAGGCGCGTTGGCATACGCGTGACACGTTGGCATACGTGTGGTACGCGAGCAAGAAAGAGTCTCTGGCGAGAGAGTCTTTGGCGAGTGTTGACTCCTTGCGAGCGTTGACTCCTGGCGAGGAAGTCTCTGGCGAGGAAGTCGTTTGGCGAGGAGAGTTAGACGCCCTTGGCGAGCAAGTCTTCTACTCAGGATTTCGTTAGGACTAGGATTCCTCAGGCATTAAGGAATTAGGTTTCCTTAATCATTCCGGTTTAGGTTTCCTCAGACATGTGTGTCTGGGATTCCTCTAATATTTAGGACTCTGTTAGGCTATATATATACCAGTTGGGTATTAGCTAATAGTGTGCTGGAATATCTCTGTAAACTGAATCTATCATGTAGGTTAGGCTTAATCTAGCGTTGGTAGATAGTTGACAACATCTGTAATTCCTTAAGGTGGAGGTTGTAATTCCTTAGGGTGTGAGTGTGAGATATTCGGTATACTGTAATCCTAGGTTAGGCTTAACCTAGTGTGTTATACTGTTGTAAACCAGGTTCTCTCTAAGATAAAGTAATCGGTTCTCCTTCTGCCGTGGACGTAGCTAACTCACGTTAGTGAACCACGTTAAATCTATGTTTGTTCTTACATTTATTTGCTTCCGCTACAACAAACTGGTATCAGAGCATCGGCTCAAGGATGTCCGGGGTGAATGTGAAGATCGACAAGTTTACGGGGAGGAACAGTTTTAGCTTATGGCAGATCAAGATGCGTGCCTTGTTAAAGCAACAAGGGTTGTGGGCGCCGCTGATGAAGAAGGCAGTGGGTCCCGAGTCCGCTGAGATGGCCAGTCTGGAGGAGAAGGCACATTCAACAATTATGTTGTGTCTTGCAGATGATATCATCACCGAGGTTACAGAAGAGGAATCTGCATCTGGTTTGTGGTTAAAGCTTGAGAGTCTATACATGACGAAGTCTTTAACCAACAAGTTGCTTCTGAAGCAACGTCTGTTTGATCTGCGTATGCAAGAGGGTGCACCACTGAGAGATCACTTGGATCAGCTGAACACAATTCTGTTAGAATTGCGTAATATCGATGTTAAGATCGAAGATGAGGATGCTGCCCTAATTCTGTTGGTATCTTTACCGTTATCATATGAGAATTTTGTGCAATCCTTTATTGTTGGAAGGGATACGGTGACTCTTGAGGAGGTAAGATCGTCTCTTCATACCAGAGAGTTGCGCCATAAAGCAACTGGTACAGGTTCAGACAATCAGGCTGCTGGGTTAGTAGTCAGTGGAAGTAAAGGGCATGGGAACAAGGATAAGAAGAAATTCAAGAAGCCAAGTTTCAAGGGTCCTAAATCCAACGATGTCTGTAACTACTGTAAAGAAAAGGGACATTGGAGAAGGGAATGTTCGAAGTGGAAGCAGCAGGAGAAACCATCAGGGACCGTTGCTGTAGCAGAAGATGACACCAATTCAGAAGAAGATACGGCTCTAGTCGCTGATGAACATGCACATCGAGATGATGTGTGGGTTCTAGATTCCGGGGCGTCTTATCATATATGTCCGTGCAGGGAGTGGTTCGCGACCTACGAGCAGGTAAATGGAGGCAATGTGACAATGGCCAACAGTGTTGCTTGCGAGGTGGTTGGAATGGGCTCAGTTAAGTTACGGACACATGATGGTAAATTCTGTACATTGAACGAAGTTAGGCATGTTCCTCGCATGACTAAGAATCTGATATCTCTGAGTCATTTGGACAAGAAGGGGTTTAGTTTCAAAGGAGAAGGCGGGATCTTGCGTGTCTACAAGGGTTCGGATGTGGTTCTGAAAGGTGTCAAGCGGGGAACTTTGTATGTCCTACAAGGTTCTACGCTGTCTGGTTCTGTTACTGTTGCATCGTCAGAAGTTCGCAAGGAGGATATGACCAAGCTATGGCACATGAGACTCGGTCATATGAGTGAACGAGGGATGCAAGTTCTGGCTAAAGAAGATCTTCTGGGTGGCCACAAGGTAAAGGACCTTGGATTTTGTGAGCATTGTGTGTTCGGGAAATTACATCGCAGTAAGTTTCCTAAAGTAATTCACAAGACAAAAGGCACACTTGATTACATCCATTCAGACTGTTGGGGTCCGTCTCGCATTGAGTCTTTAGGAGGTCACAGATATTTTGTGTCGATGATTGATGATTTCTCAAGAATGACTTGGGTGATTATGATGAAGCATAAAAGTGACGCTTTTAAGAACTTCAAGCAGTGGAAGGCGTTGGTTGAAAATCAAACTGGGAAGAAGATCAAGAGGCTAAGAACAGATAATGGTCTGGAATTCTGTTGTTTTGAGTTTAATGAGTTCTGCAGGAATGTAGGGATTGCTAGGCATCATACAGTCAGGGACACACCACAGCAGAATGGTGTAGCAGAACAAATGAATCAGACACTTCTGGAGAGGGCAAGGTGCATGCTCTCTAATGCTGGACTAGAGAAGAGGTTCTGGGTAGAAGCTGTGAGTACAGCTTGCTATCTGATAAACCGTGGACCTCACACTGGTATACGTCTCAAGACTCCTCTTGAGATGTGGTCTGGAAAGTCTGCTGATTACTCAAATCTGAGGGCTTTCGGTTGCACTGTTTATTATCATGTAAGTGAGGGTAAACTTGAACCAAGAGCCAGAAGGGGGGTATTTGTAGGCTATGGAGATGGAGTTAAAGGATATAGGATCTGGTCTCCATCTGAGAGGAGGGTTATTCTCAGTAGGAACGTAGTCTTTGATGAGAAGTCTATGTTTAATCCTACTGTGAAGTCCATAGTTGTATCAGAGAATGGTAGTGTTGAGAAACAGGTGGAGCAACAAGATGAGGTTGAACCACAGCAAGGAGATCAACACTCACATTCAGGATCAGAGCCACTAGTAGATAACCAACATGGTCTGTCTCTTAATCGGGTTATGAGAGCAAACTTCGGGAAACCGCCTACGAGGTATGGTTTTGAGGACATGGTGGCTTATGCACTTCAGGTTGCTGAAGAGGTGGATCCTCGCGAGCCATCCACCTACAAGGAAGCAGTTACATGTACTGAGTCTGCCCAATGGCTTGCTGCAATGGGAGACGAGATGGAATCACTTCACAAGAATCAGACTTGGGATTTGGCCAAGCGACCTCAGAAGAGAAAGGTTATCACTTGCAAATGGATCTTCAGGAAGAAGGAAGGGATGTCGCCTGCTGAGGGGTTCAAGTATAAAGCTCGCTTAGTTGCAAGAGGGTTTCATCAGGAAGAAGGTGTGGACTACAATGAGATTTTCTCGCCTGTGGTTAGACATACATCTATCAGGGTGCTACTAGCCTTAGTTGCACATCAGGATCTGGAGCTTGAGCAACTAGATGTGAAGACAACTTTTCTGCATGGAGAGTTGGAGGAGGAGATATACATGACTCAGCCAGAGGGTTTCCAAGTTCCTGGAAAGGAAGATTTTGTTTGTAAGTTGAAGAAATCTTTATATGGACTAAAACAGTCACCGAGGCAGTGGTACAAGAGGTTTGACAACTATATGATGGAGATTGGATACTGCAGGAGTCCGTATGATTGTTGTGTTTACTACAACAAGGTTTCAAATGAGTGTCTCATTTATCTGGTCCTGTATGTTGACGATATGTTGATAGCTGCAAAAGGACAAGTCAGAGATTCAGAAGTTGAAGGGTCTTCTTAGTGCTGAGTTTGAGATGAAGGATCTGGGTGCAGCAAGGAAAATTCTGGGAATGGAGATCTACAGGGATAGGAGTCAGAAGAGGCTGTTCTTATCACAGAAGGATTATATTCAGAAGATATTGTCGAGATTTGGCATGTCTACAGTGAAATCCTTAGATACTCCAAGTGCAGCGAACATTCATTTGTCCACTGCATTTGCATCGAAATCAGCTCAGGAGAAGGAGTACATGTCTCAAGTTCCCTATGGTAGTGCAGTAGGAAGCTTGATGTATGATATGGTCTGCACTAGACCGGATCTTGCACATGCTGTCAGTGTTGTCAGTAGGTTTATGGGTGAGCCTGGAAAGGAGCATTGGCAAGCTGTGAAGAGGATCTTTCGTTACCTTAGAGGAACGTCTGATGTTGGTCTCATTTATGGAGGTGATACAGGGTGTTTAGTAACTGGTTACTCAGATTCAGATTATGCTGGGGATGTTGACACAAGAAGATCTATGACTGGTTATGTTTTCACTCTTGGTGGGTCAGTTGTTAGTTGGAAAGCTACTCTGCAGTCTTCAGTGACTTTGTCTACAACTGAAGCAGAGTATATGGCATTGACAGAGGCAGCCAAGGAGGGAATCTGGTTGAAAGGACTGGTTAGTGACTTGGGTTTACATCATGATCAGGCTATAGTGTATTGCGATAGTCTGAGTGCAATCTGTTTGGCCAAGGATCAAGTTCATCATGAAAGGACTAAGCACATTGATGTCAGGTATCATTTTCTGAGGAGTGAGAAGCGGATCAGGGTGAACAAGGTGGGTACTGCCGATAATCCAGCAGACATGTTCACAAAGCCGGTTTCGCATAGCAAGTTCCAACATTGCTTGGACTTGCTGAATGTCAGAAGTTGTTAGTTGTCCGTTGGGGGCAACACCTTGGTTGCTTCTCTGGGAGAAGGCAACACCAGGGTTCCTTCTCTGGGAGAAAGGAACATCGGGGTCCTTCTTTGGGAGGGATGACATTTGGGGGCAGAGGAGAAGTTTGGTACTTCGGGTACATCTGATTACTTGGGAGAGAATTCAAGTCAAGGTGGAGATTTGTTAGTTTATGCCTTGAATATTGAAGTCTCGTCGGCGTACGCGAGGCGCGTTGGCATACGCGTGGCACGTTGGCATACGTGTGGTACGCGAGCAAGGAAGAGTCTCTGGCGAGAGAGTCTTTGGCGAGTGTTGACTCCTGGCGAGCGTTGACTCCTGGCGAGGAAGTCTCTGGCGAGGAAGTCGTTTGGCGAGGAGAGTTAGAAGCCCTTGGCGAGCAAGTCTTCTACTCAGGATTTCGCTAGGACTAGGATTCCTCAGGCATTAAGGAATTGGGTTTCCTTAATCATTCCGGTTTAGGTTTCCTCAGACATGTGTGTCTGGGATTCCTCTGATATTTAGGACTCTATTAGGCTATATATATACCAGTTGGGTATTAGCTAATAGTGTGGTGGAATATCTCTGTAAACTGAATCTATCCTATAGGTTAGGCTTAATCTAGCGTTGGTAGATAGTTGACAACATCTGTAATTCCTTAAGGTGGAGGTTGTAATTCCTTAGGGTGTGAGTGTGAGATATTCGGTATACTGTAATCCTAGGTTAGGCTTAACCTAGTGCGTTATACTGTTGTAAACCAGGTTCTCTCTAAGATAAAGTAATCGGTTCTCCTTCTGCCGTGGACGTAGCTAACTCACGTTAGTGAACCACGTTAAATCTGTGTTTGTTCTTACATTTATTTGCTTCCGCTCCAACAAACATCGTATGTAGGACTTTGTGGAATGGGCTAGTTAATACCGTTTGAAAACCTATGCAAGCTACCAATAATCTGCACGTTTAAGATATTGCCTGCATACATACGTACGTACCTAGTAGCATGCACGTACGGTAAGGACTAAAACCCTTCGATCAGGAACTCTTTGTTTTTCTAATTTATGAAGAACTTATAAACCACTTTTGAAAGAAGAAAACAGTAGGCTAGGGTAGAGATTAGCTACTCTCGATCTCCAGGATTCTTGCTTCTTAAGCCATTGATACATTTACATCATGTCTCTAGCTATATGCGATTGATACAAAAGAGTATACAATCCTTTTGTACGATCGATTCTTTAGCTGCTCATACAAATCTATCGATTCTCTCAACCAATTGGTATTACTTTGGTGTTGATCTATATTGTGTTCTTGTGAATAATATCACTTGTATAAATACATACAAACTAAAAAACCTTGAATTAGTACGTACTTGCATAACTTTTTTATGAAGAGACATCAAGAAAATTATAAATCAACTTAATGTCAACGAATTTGAACCGTTAATTAGAAATGAAAAACTGCTTCTTATTGAGCAAAATACATGTTGTACGAGTTTTTCTTTTATGGGCTCACGGATTTTTTATTAGATTCATTCATGTATTGATATTCGAGTTAGTCTATAAATTTCAAAGATGTGTTCATGTCGTACAAGTTTTTTCTTTTATGGGCTCACGGGTTTTATATTGGATTCATTCATGTATTGATATTCGAGCTGGTGTATAGATTTCAAAGGTTATTTAGTATTTGGTGAGAAAAGTAGGTAACTGGAAACAAACTTTGTGGAATGAGGTATTTAAGAGTGAGTGATTGAGATATTTGAGGAAACTAAGACGAAATAATTACTTATTTCTACGGAGTATCAATAGCATATATGTTTTTTTTTCTAATGCATGTCTTATTATATTGGAAAAAGAAATACTTAACAACAAAAAAAACAATGTAAATGTATAGAAATGAAATTGTTTTTATTTTTGTCAATATTAAGAAAAAGATAAAAGTAAATAAGCCCACAACTGAATTGGGCGGGTCAAACATAGTGTATGGGCTGAATCGCTAACGACCCAAACAATAATCAAGGGCGAAGAAAGTACTTTCCATGTGCAACCACAATTCCACCCATCAAATAAAACACTAAGCGTAAACCTCGTCTTCACTCCTCTCTCTCTATTGGCACAAGTCGCAGGAGCTCCGCCGCCGCAGAAGAAGAAGAAGAAGAAGAAGAAGAAGAAGAAGCAGAAAAGCGGAAACATGGCGACGGCAAACAAGGTGAAAGACGTGTCCCCTCACGAGTTCGTCAAGGCCTACGCGGCTCACCTTAAACGATCTGGCAAGGTCAGTCACTCACCCTCCATAGCTCATGTATATGTGATTATGTGAATATTGAACTGTGGATCTATGTGTGGCTTTTTGCGATATTACTATTACTATGAGATTGCGAGCTCAGATTAGGTTGTACGTATTCAATTTCTTACGAGTTCTGTAGCGGAGGTTTTTTATAGTTGATAGCGTTGGTTTATGAGCTACAATGAATATGTGGTGTGTGATTCGAAGTTGTTGTTGATTAGAAGAACAGTGTTTTGATTTATCATAATGAAATGGATAGGTGAGTAGTTGATGCTACCATATGAAAGTCCTGAATTGTGTAATGGCTACGGAGCTGGTCGATGATGACATGGTGTAGAAAAACTAATTCTAGACTTGGCATTCTTGGCTAAGTGTGGCTTGTGCTGTGCTATCTTGTATTTCTGATACTTTGTTATGAAGATTTCACTGTAGGCGGTTGAATTCTTCTGATTTCACTAGTTGAAATACTTCTTACTTAGATGTTTCTTTTCCTTCTGCCACACTTGACAACAAGGCAAACACACAATGGCAGTGATGTTTGGACATGTATTTGCTTCAGCTCTTTTGGTTATGAGAACATTTACTTTTTATTTTTACGAAGCTGTTTGTAATTAAAGGGCTTTTCTTTCTGTCTGCTATGGCTTAGTTTTCTTTCCGCTCATTCAATTCCTGTATGAAGCTTTGAATTGTCTGGTTCCTGTCTTGTTTGTGTTGCCTGTTTGTTGATGAATGTTTTTGTTTTGTACATTATATTAGATTGAGCTTCCTGAATGGACTGATATCGTGAAGACTGCTACATTTAAGGAGTTGGCCCCTTATGACCCTGATTGGTATTATATCAGAGCCGGTATGTAGAGCTCTATCTCTCTCTCACGCACTCTTACCCTATCTAATTCTTATTTGACATCTATTTGTGTTTGTAGCATCAATGGCGAGGAAAGTTTACTTGAGGGGTGGTCTTGGTGTTGGTGCCTTCCGCAGGATTTATGGAGGAAGCAAGAGGAACGGCAGTCGTCCACCACATTTCTGCAAGAGCAGTGGCGGTATTGCTCGTCACATTCTTCAGCAATTGCAGAAGTTGAACATTGTTGACGTTGATGCCAAGGGGTATGTATCTTTCACATAAACTTCAGTTTCTTATATGATTTTCACTATTAACCTTGATTCCAGAGAGTTGTTTTATGACAATGAAAATGAATAGACTCCATTTGGTACTGAACCATCTGCTTTCTTTTCAGTGGAAGGAAGATCACACCAAGTGGCCAGAGGGATCTTGACCAAGTTGCTGGACGGATCGTTGTTGCTCTCTAAGACATCAACTTAGAAGATGGTTTTGCAAAAGTGATCTAGACTTTTCGCATTTAAGATTGAGCTGAGACAAATATGGAAGGTTTTTGATTATTTTTATGTTGAATGAGTGTGGCATCCTTGGTTTATTATTATGTTTAATTTCAATGTTGTAGTCAAGTATGCCCTTCCCCAACTGAAAGTTTTGTTTATGAAACCTATTATTTGGTTCCATGCCATATTGTGTGTTCATAGCATAGCAAACAATCACATCTATAGGAATTTATCTCGTTATCAAAGCTCAATTTGAACCTGGAAATTCTTTTGCATGTGCTTGAGGTGTTTCAGTACCATATGCTCAATTTTAGAACCAACATGTTGGCCCCTCACGTTTATAATTGGGCTTTCGGCTCAATATAAGGTAGCCCAACCGGCCCAGTAGAAGGGGCTGTCGAAGTCAAACAAAAGTCTCCGCGAGGTTTGGAAAGCGAGAACCAAGGACCCCTCCACCTCCTACTCTCAGCTTCCGCCACGTATGACCTGAAAAGAAAATAAGATTGAGTATCTCTCTTACGGGAGAAAATTTGATGTCCCCATTAACCGGTCTCACTCCCTGTCTTTCCATTTATCTCTTGACATCTGTCATTTGTGTCCAACTCAGCTAACGCCGTTGATCTTGTGTTGTTTTTTTGTTTTTGAGAAGAAATTGATGAAGCTTGAAAACACTTTTCTGGACATTGCGTTCAGCAAACCCATCAGAGTGAGTTAGTGAGTACTGAGTAGTGACCATACCATTTGACTATAGATATAAATATATATATTCACCCACTTTGCAAAAAATCAGAAGACTTTCTTTTAATCTCAAACAAAAGCTCAACCTATTGATACCAAGCCGGAATCCACCCAAATCTTCATCCCCATCACGTAGGGCACAAATCAGATCGATGACCACGTAATAATTGAAATAGAGAAAGAAGGATTAAAGTTTCCTAATTCTTTTGTTGATACTGATCACTTATAATTCAATTTGATTCGTGTGTTTGTATGGTTCTGTTTCATATGAATTGGCTCGACTAGCGATTATATTTCTGGGTTCTATCCAAGTTTCTAACAATCAAGGTTTGTGAGATTCACGGCCGAAGATAGAAGAAGTGGATCAAAAGGATTCACAGCAAACATCAAGAAAGAAAGACGATGAAGAACACACACAGAACAATAGAGAAATTAGACAGTTGGCCGAGTGAGTTGAACATAAATGCCAGATGTCAAGAAATTGATGGAGAGACAGGGAAGGAGACAGGGTAGAGGGGACAGCAGATTTTCTCCCTCTCTTACCTCTACGCGCCTTCTCTCTATAACAACCACCACCTCCCTCCTCCCATAAGAATCTTTAATACCAACAAAGATCAATAAACCTAAAATTAAATATTTAAATCAAAATTAAAATTAAAATCCCCTTAAAAAATAAAAATAAAGACATTGCTTTGATTTGAGTTTTGCTTTTTCGCCTGTCCTAGTTTCTCTGTGCGGATTCAAGCTAGGGTTTTGTTTGTTTTTTTTCCTCTGATCGCCGCCGCGATCGCGCCTCCTTCCTCCGCCGTGCGTCACTGTTAGTTTTGCTCTTGTTCAATCTCTCCGAACTACTCATCTTCTTGTCTCTTTTTCCTCTTTCGGTTTTTGATTTTTGCTCTCTGTGTATCAATCTATTTCAGTTTCGAAGTTCAAAACTCTTTTCTGCTCAAATAGAGAGGCTGGAATGTATGTAATTTACTTGTTGCTTTTGTTCTCACGACATTGTTGATTTCTTCATCGTTTGTACGCGTTAGTTCTTTTTACAAGCTTGTGATTTTTTTTTTTACTGCTGGTGGAGTTTGATGTGTAAATTAAGAGTTGAAAAAAGTGAATTGCATAATTCAATGATGTGTGTGTGTGTGTATATATATATATGTATATATATGTATATATGTAGCTTTTGAATAGGTTGGAAGTGAATCTGTTCATTATACTGATTGAACATTTTGTTTTCGGATAGGTTATATATATGAAGTAGAACCTGTCGCAATCGTGCTTCGAGGAAGGTGTTTGAAGTACTTTTATGATCATATTTAAGCTTTATATGAAGATGTTTGAGTGTGAATCCTAGTTGAACTGGTTTGGAGTTTAAGTACTTATGCATTGTGGAATAGGGAGGTAGTTACGGAGGATGGATGAGTATGGAGATATTGAAATGTTTTTCTCGAACTGGAACAACAAGAATCCGACTGATCGTCTCTTTATTGCCTCTTGCCTTGTTGCCGCCCTTGTTGGGATTTTGACTATAGCGTATTCTGCGTTCCAATGGAGGAGAAACATCAATCTAAGTTGGATGAAAGCCATAGCCAGGTCAAAGAAAAATCCGAAAGCACGTCACAAGGTTCCTGCAGCGGCTCATACTTGGGTTTTGGAATCGGTATCTCGTGGAAAGAACTTCAATTGCTGTGTGTGTTTTAATACCACGGGTCCTACTCAGACCCTTGGGCCTATGGCAGCTTCAGAGAGTTTTCTGCACCGTTGCAGTATTTGTGATGCAGCGGCTCATCTAAGTTGCTCTTCTACAGCTCAAAAGGACTGCAAGTGTGTATCGATGATTGGCTATGAGCGTGTAATGCACCAATGGGCAGTCCGTTGGACAGAGGTAACAGACCAACCTGATGAGACTTCATTCTGTAGCTATTGTGAAGAGCCCTGTAGCGGTACTTTTCTTAGTGGATCCCCAATATGGAGCTGCTTGTGGTGTCAAAGACTAGTACATGTTGATTGCCACAGCAATATGTCCAATGAAACAGGTGATGTATGTGATTTAGGACTGTTCAGAAGATTGATTTTATCACCTCTTCGTGTTAAGGAATTGAACAACACACAGCCAGGTGGATTTTTGAGCTCAATTACTCATGGAGCCAATGAGATAGCATCGACTGTACGTGCAAGTATTAGGAGTCAGAGCAAGAAGTACAAGCATGGAAATGCAGTTTCTACTGGGACGGGAAACAGTGGTAGTACTGGGGATGTATCTACTGAAAGCACAGCTGATACTAATCAAGCTGTACACGGCTCTCATGAAATGGAGGAGAATTGTAATGGTACTGTGGATGTAGATATGCAGCACCAAGATAGCGATGTAGATATCAAAATGGAATCTAAGCCCAGTTTCCAGAAGAGCTCTTCTATGAATAAGAAGGATGAGTCTCTACGGATGAAACAAAGATATGAGTTGATTGATTTGTCTTCAGATGCTAGGGCCTTGTTGGTTTTTATCAACAAGAAGAGTGGAGCTCAACGTGGGAATTCACTGAGGCAACGATTGAATATTCTTCTCAATCCGATCCAGGTATGATTTCTCTATTGTGCACTTCCTTAACTTGATTAATTTTAGGTTCCATCAATGCAACAATAGAGTAAATAAGTATTCTATGACTAGGTATTTGAGCTGAGCTCAACACAGGAGCCGGAGGTGGGCCTGTACTTATTCAAAAAGGTGCCACACTTCAGAGTTCTTGTTTGTGGGGGTGATGGTACTGTTGGTTGGGTTCTGGATGCCATTGAAAAGCAAAATTTTATTTCTCCTCCTCCAGTTGCTATTCTTCCTGCCGGAACAGGGAATGATCTGGCTAGAGTTTTGTCATGGGGAGGTGGTTTGGGTTCAGTGGAGAGACAAGGAGGCCTTTGCACCGTTCTGCACCATATAGAGCATGCTGCTGTAACCATTCTTGACCGGTGGAAAGTGGCAATTGTAAATCAACAGGGAAAGCAACTTCAACCACCAAAATTCATGAATAATTATCTTGGTAAGTTATCAAGTTAGCTTGCTGTTTGGTTCATAAGTGCAGTACACACACAGTTTCAGGTTAAAAGTGTCAATATTTTCTGGCTATTTCTTTTTTAAGTGATGCTGTGTACTGGTCTTGTTCAGTTCTAAGTTGAACACACTGCAAGTTTCAGCATGGTTTCACATCTTTACACCTCTTATCTTTCATACATACTGAAAAATGATTAACAACCCCAAACTTGTCAATCTACTGAGTTGTAAATTTTGGGGAGATCTAAAATAGGCCATCTGATGTAAAAGGTATTACTGTACTGCGAGTTTGGCTTAGTATGTCTTTGGGGGAGTTTGGTGGAGACTCAACAACATATTATTCCTATTACATGCATCGTGTTACTATTACTTCGATATTATTTTGTTTCTGCTTCAGAGCTCATTGTGTGGGCTATCATGTTCCTCCTCGCGAATAACAAACTCCGGTGATCTTCATTTTCAGGAATTGGTTGTGATGCAAAGGTTGCTTTGGACATTCATAATCTTCGCGAGGAGAATCCAGAGAAGTTCTATAATCAGGTAATGCCAGACCTCAAATGAAGTTAAAGTCGTTTAAGATCAAACTTCTCCCACTATAAGAGACGGAGGCTAGCTTTGTGTTTTGAACTTATGAATGGCTGGAATTGAAATCAGTGTCATGTGTCATCCTGATTTTAGACAATCCCTCCTTCAGATATTGATCTGTGTTTCAATTGTTGTATATTTGCAGTTCATGAATAAAGTCCTTTATGCAAGAGAAGGGGCAAAGGGTATAATGGATAGAACATTTGTTGATTTTCCTTGGCAAGTTCGAGTTGAAGTGGATGGTGTTGAGGTAGAGGTCCCTGAGGTGAGTGTGGATATCATATACTGATACTAATTTAGAACATCATCACTGCATTTCTTAATCTCTTGATGTGTAGATAAGGTGATTTGGCAAATTTGAGATTTCCATTGTGGATAGTTTTATAAGATATAGACCAATTTGTAGGATGCAGAAGGTGTACTTGTTGCTAATATTGGAAGCTACATGGGCGGTGTAGATCTATGGCAAAATGAAGATGAAACATATGATAATTTTGATCCACAATCTATGCATGACAAAGTACTTGAGGTTGTGAGCATTTCTGGAACATGGCACCTCGGGAAACTTCAGGTATGTGTTGATGTGTGTTGCATATACTTTTGCATCTCAAGTGATGTTCTTTATTAGAGTGTGAATCTGTTAAACGTCTTAAGCTAATTGATGTTTGCGTATCAATGGCTGTTTTGTGTGAAACAGGTTGGGCTTTCTCGTGCTCGAAGACTTGCGCAGGGCCAGTCAATTAAGATACGGCTCTTTGCGGCATTTCCAGTGCAGATTGATGGGGAGCCTTGGCATCAGCAACCTTGTACACTGTCTATATCCCATCATGGCCAGGTCCTCTTCTCTCTATGTGTTCTTTTTATTATTGCACTCTCATATAAACCATACTGCATGGTCATTTCCTGTAATGTTTGGTGACAATGACCCTAAACTCATGTGCAGGCCTTCATGTTGAAGAGGGCTGCCGAGGAGCCACTTGGTCATGCAGCTGCCATTATCACTGATGTTCTTGAGAATGCTGAAACAACCAACGTAATCAATGCTTCACAGAAGCGAGCTCTTCTTCAAGAAATGGCACTCAGACTAACGTAGCAGTTTCCTATAGGCACTCAAGTCAGTAATCAAAGTTTTGATTGTATCTTGTTTCTTTCCTTGGTAGAAATATTCACATGTTGTATACCGCCATCACCACATGTATTTTCTCTGTTGTGGTCTAAACCTATGATACTTGTATCGAAAAGCGCGTGATTGTATATGAACCTTGTTTACCATCAATGGAAAGAGGGAAGTTTGCAGTGTTTAGATGCTTTATACTTCTAAAACTGTTGATGGTACAGCCATATATGGAAGTTTAAAATGAGGCATATATTCCAATGGATATTGTAACATGGGAGAAGTTGAAGTGCTCTGTTCCATTTCTCAGAAGTGCTACTTTTTAGCTCAAACATTATAAGCTGATACCTAAGACATAGTTGACTAACTGAGAACTCCAAATAGCTTGATCCAACTGCTCATATGTTTCATAGATTTCTCTGCTTATTCCTCAGCAAACCTTGTTTCACTTTATTCCATGCTCTTGATACAAACCCCTCTGCAGGCCCTGTGCCCGGCTTTCTGTCTCTGATTGTTCCACAAGAAACTTGCGAGCACAGAATTCTCTTTTGTCTATTGACACTTGTTTTCCGCATCCGCTCCAAACCATCTTTGAACAAAGGTGAATTGAGGCAGTAGATGTAGTGTGGCGAAGTTCGATACTCGAATTGCTCTATTCAGCTGTTGAGTCACAGCTCGAAGCTCAAACGAGTCATATAGTGTACTACTCCCATTGTGCCTTGGACTCAGTCTCCATATCTGGGATTGATGAGCTGCTGCTGTAGTGTTACTGCTCATTTGTGTCTGATCTCTCTGTTTGGATTCCTAAGAATGTAGCAAGGTCTATTTGTTTTGAAGCATCTCCCATGAGGAACTAAACATGGTGATTTTTTGGTAGTTTAGTATCAGTGGTGGAGCCAACTTTTAATGTCAGGGAGGGCACCCAATCGTTGGAAGAAAAAAATAGTAACTATTGTCCAAAAATTTAGAGAAAAAATAAAAAATAAATTAAAAGAAAACAAATGTGGTTGCCATAGAGGTTCAAATCTGTGCACAAGTGGGCATCTAAAACACCAATGATCACTGCACCAAGTTTATTTTATGATCAATCCAAGGTATAGAAACTAATTAATTAAATCCAAGGTATCGCATGGCCTGGGCTCGTCTAAGCGTGGCTCCGCCCTTGTTTAGTATTATGTTTTGTAGGTGTTTAATTATGAGTGGGATGGGAGCTTAATTATCTTGTAAGTAACATAGATTAGCTGGTTAAGTAAAGGTTAAACAGCTCTTGCATTGTGTTATACGTCTATATAACGCAGACAATGTTTTGACATCTATTACAAATGAAAAGGAATGTTCTCATTTTGTTCCCTCCTAATTCTGTTTAGAAAGTGAAACACAATGAAAAGCAACGAGAATTTACTATACCGCAATTGTTTAACGAGATCTTACTTATTTTGACACATCTTCGAACTCGGGATGGTTATTAGTTAAATCGAAAACCACTTATTGTTATCTAATTTTTTATAAAAAAATTCAGAGTCTAAACTGTTTCATTTTTAAGCTTGTACCCCAACCAAAAATCAATTATTTTTTTTGGGTGATTTAAGCTCTGTACCTATTTGGCAGTAACATAAAAGCTCTATTGCAGAAAGCTCTGCTCCAATTTTTCTTATTCTGTAATTTTGAAATTTTAACTAATTTTATCTTAGGGAATAAACAAACCACTTGTAATTAGCATTGGCATTTGGCCAAAAATAGAGTAGCTAGCTGTGAGTATTTATTTGAAAGGCATGTTAGTGCAATCACTTTGCTGTAATTTAAAATATAACAGACGTGGTCCTCTTGCTCTCAGCGATTTCCATCTCATCCAATCACGAAACTGCAACGTCCTCTTTAATTATTTCCAAGCCAAACTCTTCTTTACTCTTTATCCGTAAGTTTTACTTCAATTTATTTTTTCTATTAATTTTGGCTTCTGTAATCGATAAATTGGTAGAGAGGAATTGGCAATCGATCCATTTTTGATTGTAATTGTTTTAGGGTTTTGGGTCATGTAAAGGTCCTAGGGGGGGGGGGGTGAATAGGTTTTTCTCACTTTTTCGTTCAATCTGTTCTCGGGATAGCAAGATAGTGATCTATCCCAAAACACAGAACACGAGTATTGAAATGTAAAGACAACAAGTAAAGAGTGACACGAGATGTTTTTGATAACGCAGAAATCCTACAACCAGGATTAAAACTGCGTGCCCTTAACTCTTGAGGGACAAACATTTCCACTATCAAGTAACACACACAATTACAAGTCTCTCGTATTCTGGGGATACATAACCCGTATGCTATCCTGACTAGTCTACCCACCAGTACAAACAGAGCTACACTACTTAAACTATGTGTTTACACTTTGGAAAGAAAACAGAAGTATCAACTCAGATCTTTAACTACTCTTCAAGTTAAAACCTTCTTGATCAACTTCTTGGGTTGGGCATCTCTATACTTTATCTCAATGGAATGCACAATGCAATGATGCATATGAGTTTTAAAAACAGTTTTTATGTTTGAGAATCCATGTCTATTATGCACAGTTATGAGCAACCAAAAGACATGGAAGGGGAAGAGAAGAGAGAAGAGAAACTACACTCGAAAGTGCTCTCAAAGAGTAACAAAACAGAATAACATAAACCCCAAAGTTTTCACTCAACCAACCAAGGAGCCAAGACAGCAAATGACTCCTTATATAGGCAAGGTCATTCCAGAGGTCAAAGACAGCTAATATGCACGTCAAACACAGCAGCAAACAAGCCTTAACGTAGACCTAAAACAGTCCTAAAGCAGACCTACAAACGCCAGCTACCGATGGGACAAATGCAAGCCTAAACAGTGAGCAAAACCAAGACAGCTTTTTAGATCTCTCCATTTTAAGCAAATGTTGTCTAAACAAGGCAAAAGGTTTTCAAGCTCTTGTACAAGAATAGCTACAACAGTAGTCAAAGGTAGAGCACGTTTTTTGACAGCTAAAAGCAGAAACCCAGCTGAACCAAAAAACAAAAGAGCAAGACAAACAGAAAAGGACAAAACAGTTTCCTAGGAATCACATGTGAACAAGAGTAAACTCTCCTAGGGATCTTCCTTAATCAAGTCAGTTTTGCATACTCAAAGATCATACAGATTAAGGACAAGTAATCTGGTTTTTTGAAAAGATTAAAGCCATGAAAGATCACGGATGAAAAACGTTCCAGATTATCAGGGATACATGCTCAGTGTTCTATCCTGGATGAAAACATGTAATGCACATGAATGATATACCTGTTTTCCAAAGAGATAAAGTAGGCAATGTCACTTTAGTTTTGATGATCCTTTGCTACTGTGTTTTGTCCGTGTTCAAGAAATAGCCAACGGCAAGTATGCCTTCAATCTCCCCCTTTGACATTTCTTGACAAAACACAGTTCTTCAAAGAGTACCTGCAAATAGTTATAACACATACAAACATATGCAGCAACTAGGATATCTATATCATATAGTATCCTGCTCCCAAACGCGATAACCAGTACAATAACTAGTTAAACAGTTCTCCCCCTAAACAGGTGCAATACCAAGGATAATCATATCCCATAATATCCTGTCCAAAATAATAACCAGTTCTCCCCACATACAAACACATGCAGTAAGCAAGAACAAGACATACACATGCATAACAACACAATAGTAACCGGTTCTCCCCCTTTTTGTCAATGAAAGACAAAGGGTTCAAACAAAAATTAACCACCATAGTAATTGTTTGTCACACAACACAAAACCATAAAGATTGTTCAACAGAAAATTCAAAGGAAAGAAACCGGAAAGAGAGAGATATTAGAGAAACAACAGAAGGATTTCAGACTGCATATCCTGAGCCATCATACGCCACGTCCTCATCATCTGCACCCAGCGCTCCAAGGTGAATGGTGTCTCCAGAGTCTGAGGGAGTAGCGTCTCCTTGTTTGTCCGAGGAAGGAGAGGACACTGTTGGCTCCTGAGCAGGGGCAGACCCGGCTTGGCTGGACAACAGAAGAGAAAGCTCGGCCTTGAACATGGTGAACTGCTCCTTAAGGTGGTCTTTGATTTGCTGGACTGCATCAGTAATCATGGACTGAACAGCAGCTTTCAAGAATTGTTGATCCATTGGCTCGACATACTCATTGGATTGATGGACAGATCGGTTGATGGTGATAGCATCAATTGGAATCAGTTCAGGACCCAGAGCATCTCCCTGTGAAATGGAACACCGGCATCACCACAGAGTTTGGTGATGAGACAGGGGAATACAAGAGCTTTTCCAAGAGCATTTCGGTGGCAGACACCAGCAGTTCGAATGACTTGGTACATGAAGTACTCAGCTGGAATCACCGGACGAATAGGGTCATGACTCAGATATGCCATCAAAACAGCCTGTTTGTGTGGAATTTTACTAGTCTAGGTGGCTGGATGGAAGAAAGAGCGAACCAAGAAGCCCAAGGCTTTAAACCACTCAGTCATGAACTTGCTGGAGAAGAAGGTACCTAGAACTGGTTCTGAGGGAGGAGATAAGTAGAGACGCGGAGCGAGATCTTGAATTGAGAGGGAAGTAGAGTACTCAGAGTAAGACTGCAGAACACCATCAGTTGTAAGCGGGAGAGACAAAGCCTGACGAATCCGAGAGGGAGAGATGTTCACAGGAATGCCACGAACAATGACACAGACTTGTTGTTTGGAACGCAAACGAACCTTGGCAGAGAGATCAGAGGGGAAGTTGGCATAGAATTCCTGAACAAGCGTACGATTGTAGCGAGGCAGGGAGGCCAGAGCCGTTACCCATCCCAGACGGGAAACCAGAGAGAGTAAGGCAGGGTGTAGAGAAGCAAAATCAAATGGTCGTTCCGACACGATGGGGCGATGCATGGTGATATAGCCAAATAAACTGAAGGAATCCGCAGAGATGAAGTGAGAGCGAGGAGGGAATGAGGAGGATTCACCGGAACGCTTTGAGACTGAGGAGGTAGAGGCTTTGAAAGTGGATTTCACTTGAGGAGAAGCAGATGGTTTAAGAGCTTTCTTTGCAGGAGGAGAGGCAACATATTTCTTGGCTTTGGAGCGAGTGACCCTAGGCGCAGTATAAACAGGAGAAGTCTTAACAGAAGGAGTGGAGGCAGAACCAGAGGAGCAAACCGTGGTGGTGCGCTTCCGTTTTCTCGAAGGAACTTTGGGAGAGATAGGAGTGGGATCTGCAGCAATGGGAGACGGTGGAGGAGAAGGAGGCAAGGCAGATGGCATTTCAGGCTGAAGAGGAGGTGGTAGTTCTGAACTAGCAACATCTCGTGGAGGTGAGGTTGTGGGGGAGACAACAGAGGCAAGAGAACTCTGTTTCTTCTTCTTCGGAACCGCCTTCTTGGCTCCAGAGGGCTTGGATATTGTTTGCTTTTGCAAGTAGGTAGGACGAACAGGAGGAGGCTGAGGTGCTTCTGTATGAGCAGGAGAGACTACAAGGCTAGGATTCTGTGAAGTAGGAGGAGGTGATTTTGGTGGTGGAGCAGGAAGCAGGATAACCTCTTCAGGGATGAATGGGTCAGGAAGAGCCATTATAGGATGAAAGAAGAAGACTTGTTTAGGAGGAAGGAAAGTTCTGCGGTTTCTGGTTCGTGTCATGAGGAAGAGAGAAATTTAAGGGAAACGAAGAGAAGTTGAAGTGAACCGACTAAGGTAAGAGAGTGGAAGAGAAAACAGGGGAATCGAAATCGACGAAGACCAAGGAGACTTCTCCTATTTCTATGCGCAATTATCATAAAGCCAATTCAATTCCTTGGAACCATGCATTACAACTATCCATACACGTAAAGGAAGCTGAGACAACCCAGTAGTTCTCAGTCTCGTGTAGTTACTTCAATGCAGAAAGTGCTACAGTGTCCTATCCCTAGGATACCACGTATGCAATCTACACAGGATACCTCAACAAAACAACCAAGGACCAATCATACAAGGGAACATGCAATATCCACTGGGATATGAGAGACAGTCCTGAGTAATAAGAAGTATCAATGTACCTACCATCATACAAATAGCTCCCCCTCACGTGGTGTATAAAACAACACAAGATTTTGAAATTCAGAAAGATTTTCAAACTGTCAGCAGGGATTCTGGGATGGAAACAGTCAATGGAATCCCAGACCACAAAAAAAATATTTAAGCAAGACTCATAAGAATGTGACAGCTAATTTTCATGTCTTGAAAGCTCAAATTTTTCGCATGAGTATATGACTAAAAAGTAACATTAATGCAATGTTCTTACAAATCAATCCTTGGAACCATAAGTGTGTGTGTGTGAAAAGTTCACCTAAGGGAGTACAAGTTTGGAGCATCAAATGATATGAGGACATCAAGAGTAACCAAGTGACTTTGTCACAACCTTTTTGAGAGTTCTGGAAATTCAACATATCAAGGACTTTGTCCCAACACCTTTTTTCATTTATGTTCAAGGCATTTTCGCCATTCTCTTTAATTTGTCCAAGAGCTCATCTGAGAAATACGTCCTCATAGGTCCAAATAGCAGAGTAGTTATCATTATGTCCTGAGCGCAATGCTCGAAATAATAATGTGTGTTTCAAGGACACTCAGTGGATAACTAGTCCGAACCCATCGAAGGATAGATAACATCTCAGGGATCCTCACTGGTTCCGGTTAAGGTGCACCCAGCAAAAGACTAGCCCATTCCTGTACTTAATTTATTCATCATTAGTCACCAGATTTTCACATTTGTTCTTCAGTAACTAGTTCAACTCACTCAATTTTCTAGCTCAAACTATGTACACACCACAAGAGTAACCTTTGTGCTCAAGAATTCTTACTAGTTCCAAGAATGATTTAGACCACATGCACCAACATTCTTAAAGACATAGATGCATATACGCAAGAGAAAGATGCAGCAATTGTCTATCAAGAAACATGAAATAAGAACACAACATTCTAGATCAAGTTCAGAAATATTTCCTGGGATGCATGCACAGACTCGTATCCCAGTGTGAGCCAACACTTATTTTCAGAAAATTATTTCATAAAGTAAAATGCTGAAAAGTAAATTGAGACCAGTGATGGAGATATCTCATGTGATGGTGCATACACCAATAGCCTTCCTAAGACTTTCAAATCTCATATTGTCCAAAGGCTTAGTGAATAAATCAGCCAATTATTGTTCAGTTGGAATGAATGTCATTTCAAGCTGATTCTCTTCAACCAAGTTTCTAATAAAATGATATATGATCTCTATATGCTTGGTCCTAGAATGCAACACAGGATTCTTTGAGATATTGATAGCAGAAGTATTATCACAGAACAGAGATAGAATACCTTGCTCAAATTCGTAGTCGCTCAGCATGTGCTTCATCCAGAGGAGTTGCGTACAGCAGCTTCCAGCAGCTATGTATTCCGCTTGGGCAGTGGACAAAGATACGCAGTTCTGCTTCTTGCTATGCCACGATACCAAGTTGTTCCCAACAAAGAAACAACCACCCGAGGTGCTCTTCCTATCCGTGGCATCTCCAGCCCAATCCGAGTCCGAATACCCTGCAATCTCAGTGTTAGTATCCGTTGTGTACAGAATTCCAAAAGCACACGTACCTGAGACGTATCGGATGATATGCTTGACTGCCTTCACATGGGATTCCTTGGGGTTGGCTTGATACCGAGCACAAACACCCACACTAAAAGAGATGTCAGGTCTACTGGCTGTGAGGTAGAGCAAGCTTCCAATCATGCTTCTATAGAGGGTTTGATCAGCATTGGTACCCTCCAGATCCGCACTGATTCTGCATGAGGTTCCCATTGGGTTTCGGATGGGAAAGGCTCCTTCCATCCCAAACTTCTTCACAAGTTCATTCGCATACTTTTCCTGCGAAATGAACAAACCATCTTTCCTTTGCTGAACTTGTAGTCCAAGGAAGAAGCTTAGCTTACCACAAAGACTCATTTCAAATTCTTGTTTCATTAAAGTGACAAACTCCTCAACAAGTTTTTGAGAAGTGGAACCAAACACCACATCATCCACATATATCTTTTTAGCATTACTTTCAGTTTCAATAGGGCCTACTAGATGTAAGTGAAGTAATTCAAGAGCATTAGAGGTTGGCTTAGTATTTAAGAAAAGATGGGAGGTTCGGGATAGCTTACCCATTTTGCAGTCTCCACACATACCTGCTGCTCTCCCGGACAGTTTGGGCAGACCTCGAGCTCCATCCTTTGAGGGCAACTTCACCACTTCTTGATGATTGAGATGGTACATCCTCCTATGCCACAGATCTAGCGAGCTTTCTTGTGTCAATGATCGAAAGCAAATTTCAGGTTCCAACCTCTTGTTTGCACGAACACAGTAGCAGTGATATCTAGATCTCTCGCCTTTCATCACACACCTTCCTTTCCCATCAAGAACAGTGCACTGAGACGTGTCAAAAGTCACTGTCTCATACTCATCAAAAATCTGACTCACACTCAGCAAGCAAACTTCTAAACCTGCCACCAGCAGAACGTTCTTCAGGGCTGGGAGACCAGGAGTGTCAACTGTCCCGCTTCCGATGATCTCAGCTTTGGCTCCATCACCAAACATAACGTCACCAACTGGATGAATGTCATCCATGGAAGTGAACCATTTCCGTTCTCCGGTCATGTGCTTCGAGCAGCCGCTGTCCATGTACCAAGAATCGGATTTCCTGGTGGAAAGGGCAGTCAAGGCAACGTTGCAAACAGCTACAACATTTCTTGCAACAGTAGGTGAGGTTTTTACTCTTGAGAGGAAGCAAATGACTTCTTCCTGTTTCTTCTTGACACCAGGTTCTTTGGGAGACATGACGCTCTTGGTATCCCTGGTTCCACGAATAGATTTTCTGACCTAGGTTGGAGGAACAGGCTTGTTCTTCTGCTTCGGGATGGCAAGGGACTGTGCAATCCTGGTCAGTTCGTCAAGTGATTTCTGAAAATGGACGAGCACATCATTGCTCTGTAAGATCTTTGCTGGTACATGATTCCTTCTTAGCTTGTAGCAGTACCGTCGAATATGACCACTGTTCCCACAGTGAAAGCACCTAATTTGCGAGCTTTTCTTGAGCTTGGACACCTTGGAGATTTCAGGAACATCGATCTTCAGCTGAGGTGGAGGCTTTCCTAACACCGAACTGGTGCTTTTGACAAATGTTGTCTTCCCCGAGCTTTTGAGTTTGCTGTCATCCTCAAACCCCAAGCCCTTCTTGCTGCCATCCAGTCTTCCCATCCCACATATTTGGGATAGCTTCTCCGAGCCGATGGAGAACTTTGCAAACTGGTTCTTGGCGTCCAGCAGGGATTCTTCAAGCTTCAGCTTTTCAGCAGTGAGCACCATTGTAGAGGAAGACTGACGGTCCAGCTCTCCATTGAGGAAATTCACTTGTTCTTCTAGTTGAGTTTTGGTAGAACTCCATTCTGCTTTCTGGGATATGTACTCTCCTTGTATCCTGGAATGTGTCTCCTTACTCAATGATAGCTCATTAGTTAGAGCTTCATTTTTAGCAAGCATAGACTTGGATGCTTTACATAAATGTACATACATATCATGCCCTTTGTCATCAGAATCCTTGTCCTCAAGAGACTCATCTAATGTAACTTGGGTGACAAAAGCAACATTTTCATCTTCATCTAAATCGGTTTCAGAATTTTTATTTGAATCACTATCACTCCAAGTTGCTTTTAGTACTTTATGAGACTTATTTTTCCTGTTAGCACAATCCACAGCCTTATGTCCTACTCCATTGCACTCAAAACATTTAATGTCCATTTTTGGGATAGAAGAGGTCCTGATATCCCGACCTTTCTGTGAAACATTATTACTAAAGGGATTAGAGCTAGATCCTTTTGAAAAGTTCCGGTTAGAGTTGAAAGATTTCCTTTTCCTTAAGAATTTCACAAATTGTTTGGTTAGAAAAGCAAATTCATCATTTTCATCATCTTCATTTTCATGCATCTTTTCAACCTCAATCTTAACCGAACTTAGTGCAATGGATTTCTCATGCATGGGCCTTTTCTTGAGAGTCTCATAGGTTTTCAGATTACCAACAAGTTCTTCTAAAGGATAAGTGTCAAGATCATGTGCTTCATCAATAGCATTCATTTTTGAGTCAAAGAAAGAAGGTAAGGCATCTAGAAATTTCCTAACAATTTTCTTTGATTCTATGGCTTCGCCTAAACTACGGCACTGATTTGTGATATTGAGTACACGACCATAGAAATCATCAATAGACTCTTTGTCACTCATGCTTAGAGCAACTCCAACAGATTCCCTATAAATCATTTTTAGCTAAAAAATAAAGATTTTCTCTTAAAATTCACTCCAGCAGCTCCCCTATCTTATTAGCCAATTTAGGGATTCCCTATATTTCATGTTTTTATCCCCTATTCTTATACCGAAAACATAAATTATAGGTAACGAAACATTCAATATTGTAATTAATACTTTCCTTCTAGATTGTAAATGTAATTAATAATTATATTAATAAATAAATATTTTATTATCAACTAATCAAAACTAAGCATGTGTTTAAATCTAACTACATTTTAAGTGATATTGTTGGAGTAAATTTATACAAGTGATTAGCTAAAATAGGTTTCGGCTTCATTTTTGAACAAAATAAGCAAACTTTCCATGATATTGTTGGAGTTGCTCTTAAACCTTCAAACTCAAAAATAAGACGTTGAAGTTTTTGTTGCTTAACACGAGAGTTACCTTCATGAGTGTTGATGAGCACTTCCCATGCCTCCTTAGCAGTAGAGCAATGAATGATCATTTGGCGCTCTGCTTCGGATACGACATTGAATAGACAACTTAGAGATTTGATGTTTGCTCTAGCCAAATCCTTGTCGGCTTTCTCCCATTCGGACCTCGGCTTTGAAATTCTTTCGGTTGATTCAACGCCTTTTGGTTTTGTGGGATGTGTCCAGCCTTCCTCTACGATTTGCCACAACATACCATTATCTTGGTAGGAGAGGAATGCACTCATCATGATTTTCCACTGTGAGAAATCATGACCATCAAAAAAAGGAGGAACATTTATGGAAGAACCTTTTTCACGATCTATAACTGGCCTCTCAGAGGATCTCACTAGCAAAGGCTAGTGGCCGCTTTGATACCACTTAAAGGTCCTAGAGGGGGGGTGAATAGGCATTTCTCACTTTTTCGTTTAATCTGTTCTCGGGATAGCAAGATAGTGATCTATCCCAAAACACAGAACACGAGTATTGAAATGTAAAGACAACAAGTAAAGAGTGACACAAGATGTTTTTGATAACGCAAAAATCCTACAACCAGGATTAAAACTGCGTGCCCCTAACTCTTGAGGGACAAACCTTTCCACTATCAAGTAACACACACAATTACAAGTCTCTCGTACTCTGGGGATACATAACCCGTATGCTATCCTGACTAGTCTACCCACCAGTACAAACAGAGCTACACTACTTAAACTATGTGTTTACACTTTGGAAAGAAAACAGAAGTATCAACTCAGATCTTTAACTACTCTTCAAGTTAAAACCTTCTTGATCAACTTCTTGAGTTGGGCATCTCCATACTTTATCTCAATGGAATGCACAATGCAATGATGCATATGAGTTTTGAAAACAGTTTTTATGTTTGAGAATCCATGTCTATTATGCACAGTTATGAGCAACCAAAAGACATGGAAGGGGAAGAGAAGAGAGAAGAGAAACTACACTCGAAAGTGCTCTCAAAGAGTAACAAAACAGAATAACATAAACCCCAAAGTTTTCACTCAACCAACCAAGGAGCCAAGACAGCAAATGACTCCTTATATAGGCAAGGTCATTCCAGAGGTCAAAGACAGCTAATAGACACGTCAAACACAGCAGCAAACAAGCCTTAACGCAGACCTAAAACAGTCCTAAAGCAGACCTACAAACGCCAGCTACCGATGGGACAAATGCAAGCCTAAACAGTGAGCAAAACCAAGACAGCTTTTTAGATCTCTCCATTTTAAGCAAATGTTGTCTAAACAAGGCAAAAGGTTTTCAAGCTCTTGTACAAGAATAGCTACAGCAGTAGTCAAAGGTAGAGCACGTTTTTTGACAGCTAAAAGCAGAAACCCAGCTGAACCAGAAAACAAAAGAGCAAGACAAACAGAAAATGACAAAACAGTTTCCTTGGAATCACATGTGAACAAGAGTCAACTCTCCTAGGGATCTTCCTTAATCAAGTCAGTTTTGCATACTCAAAGATCACACAGATTAAGGACAAGTAATCTGGTTTTTTGAAAAGATTAAAGCCATGAAAGATCACGGATGAAAAACGTTCCAGATTATCAGGGATACATGCTCAGTGTTCTATCTTGGATGAAAACATGTAATGCACTTGAATGATATACCTGTTTTCCAAAGAGATAAAGTAGGCAATGTCACTTTAGTTTTGATGATCCTTTGCTACTGTGTTTTGTCCGTGTTCAAGAAATAGCCAACGGCAAGTATGCCTTCATCATGCATGTTTCTTTTGATGGATTCAAAGTTTTTTTTTGGGTTGGGAGGGAGAGGGAGAGGGAGAGGGAGGGAGAGGGAGAGCGAGAGAGAGAGAGAGAGAGAGAGAGAGAGAGAGAGAGAGAGAGAGAGAGAGAGAGAGAGAGAGAGAGAGAGAGAGAGAGAGAGCGAGCGAGCTGTTGATATGGGTGTGAGACACAGTAGTATACTTTCACTTTCGATTGCATTAGAATTTGTCAAGATAGATGATTTGACATAAGCATACGCACCTGTTTAGCATATGCTATGAAAGGGGTTTGCTCTACTGTTGTTCTGGGGTTTTTTGTGTTTGCATATATATGTTTGGTTTGTTCTGCTATTCAGATATGGTTAGTACTTGGGATAACTTACTAGTATGTAGCGGTAGCTTGTAAGATAGAAGAAGCCACCCACCATGTTGTTTAAAGAAGACCCTCAATGGGTGTTGGCATATATAATCTTGATTGAGATCATACAACACTGTGCTGAGAGTTGGAATACTCAGTTGGGTTTTCTCTTTCTTGGGTTTGTCACTTGCCAGACAACTATCAAATTCATTGGCTAAGGAGAATTATGAAACTCAAATAGTGAGAGGAAAACTTGGTTTCATTTTATATATAGAAATTGATATGAATATAGGCTGAGTACCGGGGTTATGCTGCTACATTCCATTGTGTAGGAGATTTCGTTTAGAAGCAAAAAAATGCCATGCAGTTTGCCCCTTTTATTCATATTGAGATCGAATTGTATTTTGTTCTGACATGAGTCGGTTGTTTTGAGTTGCGTAGTTCATAAGCTTTTGAGTTTTGTAGATAATATTTTCATGGACTTAAAGATGAGATTTAGCTGTTTAGAACATCTAAGCCCCCTAGCTTAGTTAAACACACAGTTTGTAGTGGACTGATTTCTTTTACATGATCTAGGCTAATCGTTCGATGAACAAAGTCAAGGCTTTGGTGAACTGTGACGTTCTCCTCTGCTGTGTCTGTTTTATTTTATACTTCAAACTATCCTTGCCATTCAGAATGAATTTGCTGTTGTTGTTATCGTTATATAGGTATGCAGTCAGTTATAAATCTTTTTCTTTGTTCATTATGTTTCTTACTTTTCTGCAATTTTCTATTAGGTACTATTTTTGATTTCCACCCGACTTTGAGAATTGGGTGGACTGCCAACAGAAAATACTTCATCTCCCTTGGCTCTTCCAGCTTCACAGCAAGATCAAGGGCCGATCGTCACAAAATCCAGCTTGGACACTAAGCCAAAAAAGAAGATTTGTTGTGCTTGCCCTGATACAAAGAAGCTGCGAGATGAATGCATTGTGGAGCATGGTGAAGATGCTTGCACAAAGTGGATTGAGGCTCATAAGACATGCCTTCGGGCAGAGGGATTCAACATTTGAGAATTGAGATTGCTGGACGTGATTAGGATAGTAAGATTAACATTAAACAGTTTTGAAAGGGAACCATTTCTTTAGGGGGTTTACACAAACAAGATGAAATTCAAGAATAATGCAAGGAAGTTGAACTTCTGTTAACTCTTTTATGCTTTCAGAGTCTATACCCTTTAAATTTACCCGGTATCTCAGTTAGGGTAAGCAGAATACTATCTATCTGAATCTTGGAATCACCTTGACACCTTCCACCAAAAGATGAGTATGACCATGAAGAGCTGCAACATGAAGACCTGCTCGTAAAGCCATAGCTTCAGTTAAGGGTAAATATTTTGCAGAGGTGAGTAAGGGAATGCCCCTCTTTATTTCTTATAATAAAACATGCAGCGCCATTATTAGATGAATTACAGAACCATCAAAAGTCAGTTTTAACAAAAGGATCATTCGGAGGAATCCAACGAAGCATATATATATATATACATACATTCTTAAGGCACTTGAAACAAATAACATAACGACACAAAATGTCATTGAATGCTATAAACCTAGCCTGATGCATCAGTTTCTCTCCTATCCTTGTCTTATAAACTAAGCAAGAGTAGTAATAGATGCATATGGCTTAGATCTACTTTCTTTCTTTAAAACTACTCCTTTTTCTTTTATTCTTTAAATCTACTTTTTAGTTGTAATACATCATACTCCTCAGCCTTCTCTTCAGTTCATTAATGTATTTTGCTTATTTCTTTGTTCATTACGCTACGAAATGAAAAGGAACTGCTGGCTTCTTTCTCAGTACAGCTAGAAAAATCATATTTTCTTTTGGAGTTTTGGTGTATTTGACTAGTGTTAGATCCGAAATGAGTATATATGCAATTATGCATGGCAATGAGTGTTTAGTCAGTAAAAACAGAGCCGAAAAACATAATATCAGGGTCTCCATTCAAATTCTCACAAGTAAATCAATTTAAACGGCCTAATCATCATTCAATTTTTTCCTTTTTAATTAGTGAAACTGTTATAGCGGAAGCAATTGAATGTAAGAAAAAACACAGATTTACGTGGTTCATTAACGCGAGTTAGCTACGTCCACGGCAGAAGAAGAACAGATTTATTAATTCTGGAGAACCGGATTACAGAATACAGAATTTTTTACCACATTAGGTTAAGCCTAACCTACAGGATAAAACTATATTGCAGAATACCATCCACACCTCTGTTAGCTAATAACCTAGAGTATATATAGCCTAACAGAGTCTCAAATACCGGAGGAATCCCAGACCCGAACGTCTGAGGAGTACTAAACCGGAATGACTGAGGAATCCCTATTCCTTACGGGATCCTAATCCTGACGAAATCCTGAGTAGCAATCATGCTCGCCAAAGACTCTAACTCTCCTCGCCAAAAACTCTCTCGCCAAAGACTCTCTCTCGCCAAAGTCTCCTTCTCGTCAAAGACTTTCTCTTAGCGAGACCCGCGTACGCCGACGCCATACCTGATTCAAGGCATATTCTAACAAATCTCCACCTTGACTTGAATCCTCACCCAGATAACCAAATGTACCAGAATCTCCCCTGCCCCATATGTTGTTCCTCCAAAGACGAACCAAGATGTTGTCCCTCCGAAAGAAGGACCCAGATGTCCCCCCCCCCCACGGGCAACTAACAACTTCAAACATTGAGAAAGTCCAAACAATGTTGGAACTTGTTATGTTGAACCGGCTTGGTGAACATGTCTGCTAGATTATCAGCAGTACCCACTTTGTTCACCTTGATCCTCTTCTCACTTCTTAGAAAATGATACCTGACATCGATGTGCTTAGTCCTCTCATGATGAACTTGATCCTTGGCTAAATAGATTGCATTCAGACTATCACAATACACTATAGCCTGATCGTGATGTAGACCCAAGTCACTAACCAGTCCTTTCAACCAGATTCCCTCCTTGGCTGCCTCTGTCATTGTCATGTACTCTGCTTCAGTAGTAGACAAAGTCACTGAAGGCTGCAGAGTAGCTTTTCAACTAACAACAGAACCACCAAGAGTGAAGACATAACCAGTCATAGATCTTCTACTGTCAACATCTCCAGCATAATCTGAATCTGAATAACTTGTTACTAAACACTGTGTATCACCTCCATAAATGAGACCAACATCAGACGTACCTCTAAGGTAACGAAAGATCCTATTCACAACTTGTTAATGCTCCTTGCTAAACTCACCCATAAACCTACTGACAACACTGACAGCATGTGCAAGATCAGGTCTAGTGTAGACCATAACATACATCAAGCTTTCTACTGCACTACTATAGAGAACTCGAGACATGTACTCCTTCTCCTCAGCAGATTTAGGTGCAAACGCAGTAGACAAATGAATGTTTGCTGCACTTGGAATATCTAAGGATGTAGACATACCAAACCTTGACAATATCTTCTGAATATAATCCTTCTGTGATAAGAACAACCTCTTCTGGCTCATATCCCTATAGATCTTCATTCCCAGAATTTTACTCGCTGCGCCCAAATCCTTCATCTCAAACTCAGCACTGAGAAGACCCTTCAACTTCTGAATATATGACTTGTTCTTTGCAGCTATCAACATATTGTCTACATATAGGACCAGATAAATGAGAGACTCATTTTCTAACTTGTTGTAATAGACACAACAACCATATAGACTCCTGGTGTAGCCAATTTCCATCATATAGCTGTCAAACTTCTTGTACCACTGCCTCGGTGACTGTTTTAGTCCATACAGAGATTTCTTCAACTTGCAAACATAATCTTCCTTTCCAGGAACTTGGAAACCCTCTGGCTGAGTCATGTATATCTCCTCCTCCAACTCTCTATGCAGAAAAACTGTCTTCACATCTAGTTGCTCAAGTTCCAGATCCTGATATGCAACTATGGCTAGTAGCACCCTGATAGATGTATGTCTGACCACTGGCGAAAAAATCTCATTGTAGTCTACACCTTCTTTCTGATGAAACCCTCTTGCAACTACCCGAGCTTTATACTTGATACCCTTAGTAGGTGACATCCCTTCCTTCTTCTTGAAAATTCATTTGCAAGTAATAACATTTCTCTCCTGAGATCGCTTGGCCAATTCCCAAGTCTGATTCTTGTGAAGTGATTCCATCTTGTCTCTCATTGCAGCAAGCCATTGGGCAGATTCAGTATATGTAACTACTTCCTTGTAGGTGGACGGCTCGCGAGGATCCACCTCTTCAGCAACCTGAAGTGCATAAGCCACCATGTCCTTAAAGCCATACCTCGTAAGAGGCTTCCCAAAGTTTTCTCTCCTAGGTCGATTAAGAGACAAACTATACTGGTTAACTACTAGTGGCTCTGTTTCTGAATGTGAGTGTTGATCTGCTTACTGTGGTTCACTCTTATCTTGAGTGTCTTGCTGCTCCACCTGTTTCTCAACACTACCATTCTCTGATACAACGATGGACTTCACAGTAAGGTTAAACATATAATTTTCATCAAAGACTACGTTTCTACTGAGTATAACCCTCCTTTCAGATGGAGACCAGATTCTATACCCTTTAACTTCATCCCCAAAGCCTACAAATACTCCTCTTTTAGCTCTTGGTTCAAGTTTACCCTCACTTACATGATAATAAACAGTGCAGCCAAAAGCTCTCAGATTTGAGTAATCAGCAAACTTTCCAGACCACATCTCATAAGGAGTTTTGAGATGTATACCAGAATGAGGTCCACGATTTATCAGATAACATGTTGTACTAACAACTTCTGCTAAGAACCTTTTCTCTAGTCCAGCATTAGAGAACATGCACCTAGGTCTCTCCAGAAGTGTCTGATTCATCCGTTCTGCCACACCATTCTGCTGCGGTGTGTCCCTGACTATATAATGCCTATTTGTGACGACCCGAAACAGAATCAGTAGTATAATTAGCTTAATTCGTGAGTTAGCGCGTAATCGCAGTTCTCCGATAATTGATTGAATCGCCGGTCTTGATCACGACTTAATTATTGACCGAGAATTTGAGTTGAGTCTTTTCTCGAGAGTTGTTGTACGCATGATTTCGAGTTCGTGGGCGGTTCCGGATTATTATTTCGATGACGGAGGAATATAATATGAATATTTGAAATTTTGGAGTATCGTCGAGTTTATCCGTTTGTATTCGAGTCCATCCGAATCGTGATTGTGATCCGTTTTGAACCGTCGATCGACCCGAACCATAAATGGAATGGTTATCGACTTGATTTGCGAATTTCGCGATTAGTCGCGATTTCGATGTAATCTGTTAATATGGCGGCTTCGTTAGCGACTAAATTATCGGGCGAGAATTTGATTTGGGATCCTTCGCGGAAGTTGTAGAGAATTTAATTTCGAGCTCGTGGGAACTTCCGGAGAATTTTTCTGAGTTACGAGGAATAAGTTGTGAATATTTTCGTCCGTCGAATATTGTCGTATTTATTCGTTTAAGGTTCGATACGCGTACGGAATAAATACGGAAACGATACATGCCGATTTGGGAAAGTTTCAAGAAATAGAAAGCAGGTGTTGACTGGGTTGACCACGGGTGGGTCGACCCGTTTGGAGGCCGAATTGGTTTCGCCGGAATTGAGGCCGATTCCGGCCATGTTTGGGCGAGGCTTCTTCACGAGACTTGTTGGGCTTGAGTTGCTCTTCGGTTTGAGAGTTGGATCACATCTTATGGTGGCCGGAGGAGGAAGAATTGGCTCGGTGTAAATCGGTGTTTTCCGGCGGTCAGAGGTGGCTTTTCCGGCCGAGATGGTGGTGCAGCCTTGAGGGGTTTTGTTAGCCTCGAGGTAAGGAAGCTATTGCAAGTGGTCTTGAGGGTTGCCGTGGCCGGAGGAAGGAGATCGGTCGATTTGAAATTTCGGTAATGGTTTGGAATTTTGAGTTGATTTTTGGAGGTTTTCTGATCAAAATTAGCCTTAACTTTGAACTGGAAAGTTGTTGGAAATGTCGAGATCTTCAAAACCATGTGTAGCATGAAATTTTCTGGGTAGGTCTGAAATTCCGGCGGCCAGCGGCAGCGGCGACGACGGCGGCGATTTTTCCGATGACGTGTTTTTCGACGAGTTATATGTCGTTTCACTCGGAATCGCGCCCCGATCGCAGTGGTGAGGTTTGTTTTTCTAATTGAGCGACGGAAATTATAGCGAGGTTTTATGGTGTGATTATCGAATTTTTGACGATTTCGTCAATATTGAATTATATGTTTCCGGGAACGGTTGTTTCTCGTGATATAATTTGAGGTGTCGAGTTATGATTTTGAGCAGTGGATTTTATGATTATCAAGGGGTTCGTGATCGTTCATTTGGTGAGGGATTTTCAACCGGATCATGGGATTAACGCGTATCACGTTACGCTCACATGTGAGTGGACATTTTTATATTTTCACAGTTGTTGCGAGTTCATGATTTTTTGTGATTTTTCGTATTTATTTATATACGATGTTGAGATTATTTAATATTTTTGGAGGTATTATTTTATATTTTATGGTAATGGCATTACTGCACCGATGCTTCGGCTACTCGGCTGATCACCGGTAGTCTGACCAGAGTTGAGAGATTCCTTTGAACCAGAGTTGAGAGATTCCTCTGGGCAGGGTTGAGAGATTCCCCTGTTATGTTGCTGGGGTTGAGAGATTCCCCTGGCCTATCACCGTCGGGCTTGAGAGATTCGTCTGACCGTCGGGCTTGAAAGATTCGCCTGACAACCTCCATATATGTTTTCCGAACTCGCTATACTTGTTTATTGTATATGAAATTGGTGAAAGACATATGTTTATTTTCGTCCACTCGCTCTAACGTTTTATTTGCCTTTCCCCTGGGCTTTTCGATTTCCATGCCCAGTTTGCAGTTCGGATTTTGATGTCGCACGTCGTAGTCGAAGGCATAGTGTTTGAGCTACCTTGTTTCTTCCATTAGGTTTTTCGTTCTGCCTGCTGAGATATATTTATATAATTATACACTAGAGGTCGCTCTGAGCATTCTGATGTTATATTTTTCATACGATTTTTCCCAGATTTCTGTAAAGTATAGTTTTATTGATTACTTTACATTATTGTTATGATATTGAGAAATCCGGATGGGATTGGTGCCCACGGTTTGATTTTTGTGACATATGATGAAGTGTATTTTCCGGGTGCAGGTTAATGGCAATTCCGCGTTAGTAGCGTTACTCTGCTGAAATTTTTATGGTTTTTTGTTGGTTTGTGTTTTCAGAAGGGGTTTGATTCCGGTTTAGGAAGCTAAATCGGGGTTGGGTCCTTTCATAGCAATCCCTACATTCCTGCATAACTCATTAAAATCAGACCAGCAGAATTCCAGATCATTATCAGTTCGCAGCCTTTTGATCTTCTTCCCTGTTTGATTTTCAACCAATGCCTTTCACTGCTTGAAATTCTTAAAAGCGTCACTTTTATGTTTCATCATAATCACCCAAGTCATTCTTGAGAAATCATCAATCATCGACACAAAATATCTGTGACCTCCTAAAGACTCAACGCGAGACGGACCCCAACAGTCTGAATGGATGTAATCAAGTGTGCATTTTATTTTGTGAATTACTTTGGGAAACTTGTTGCGATGTAATTTCCTGAACACACAATGTTCACAAAATCCAAGGTCCTTTACCTTGTGGCCGCCAAGACGATCTCCATTTTCCAAAATTTGCATCCCACGTTCACTCATATGACCGAGTCTCATGTGCTATAGCTTGGTCATATCCTCCTTGTGAACCTCCGACGATGCAACAACAGCAGAACCTGACAGCGTAGAACCTTGTAGAATATACAAAGTACCCCACTTGACACCTTTCAGAACCACATTAGAACCCTTGCAGACACGTAAGACTTCGCTTTCTCCTTGTTATCTAAATAACTCAGAGATATCTGATTCTTAGTCATGCATGGAACATGCCTAACCTCGTTCAATGTACAAAATTTACCATCATGTGTCCATATTTTAATTGAGCCAATTTCAACCACCTTGCAGGCAAAACTGTTAGCCATAGAAACATTGCCTCCATTCACCTGCACATAGGTTGTGAACCACTCCATGCGCGGACATATATGATAAGATGCCCCGGAATCTAGAATCCACACATCAATGTGATGTGCAGGTTCATCAACAACTAGGGCAGTATCCTCTTCTGAATTGGTGTCATCTTCTGCTATAGTAGCAGTACGTGATGGTTTCTCTTACTGCTTCCTCTTTGGTTATTCCCTTTTCCAATGCCCCCTCTCTTTACAGTAGTTACATACATCGTTGGATTTAGGACCCTTGAAACCTGGTTTCTTGAATTTCTTCTTCTCCGAGTTTCACTGTCCTTTACATTCACTAACTACTAACCCAACAGCCTGATTATCTGTATCTGTACCAGTCGCTTTATGGCGCAGCTCTCTGGTATAAAGAGACGATCTAACCTCTTCAAGAGTCACCGTATCTTTCCCAACGATAAAAGATTGCACAAAATTCTCATATGATAACGGTAAAGATACCAACAGAATTAAGGCAACATCCTCATCTTCGATTTTAACATCGATATTACGCAACTCTAATAGAATTGTGTTCAACTGATCTAAGTGATCTCTCAGAGGCGCACCCTCTTGTATACGCAGACCGAACAGACGTCGCTTCAGAAACAACTTGTTGGTTAAAGACTTCATCATGTATAGACTCTCAAGCTTCAACCACAGACCAGATGCAGTTTCCTCTTCTGCGATTTCAGTGATGATATCATCTGCAAGACACAGCATGATTTTTGAGTGTGCCTTCTCCTCCAGACTGGCCATCTCAGCGGATTCATGACCCACTGCCTTCTTCGTCAGCGATGCCCACAACCCTTGTTGCTTTAACAAGACACGCATCTTAATCTTCCATAAACTGAAACTGTTCCTCCCCGTGAATTTGTCGATCTTCACGTTCACACTAGACATCCTGAGCCTAAGCTCTGATACCAGTTTGTTATAGCGGAAACAATTGAATGTAAGAAAGAACACAGATTTACGTGGTTCACTAACGCGAGTTAGCTACATTCACGGCAGAAGAAGAATAAATTTATTAATCCTGGAGAACCGGATTACAGAATACCGAATTTCTACCACACTAGGTTAAGCCTAACCTACAGGATAAAACCAGATTACAGAATACCATCCACGCCTCTATTAGTTAATAACCTAGAGTATATATAGCCTAACAGAGTCCCAAATACCAGAGGAATCATAGACTGAAACGTCTGAGGAATCCTAAACCGGAATGACTGAGGAATCCCTATTCCTTACGGAATCCTAGTGCTGACGAAATTCTGAGTAGCAGTTCTGTTCGCCAAAGATTCTAACTCTCCTCGCCAAAAACTTCCTCGCCAAAGACTCTCTCGCCAAAGTCTCATTCTCGTCAAAGACTTTCTTTTAGCGAGACCCCCGTACGCCGACGCCATACCTGATTCAAGCCATATTCTACCAAAAACAAACGCCATACTAAATATGTAGAATTTTGGTCAAGGGACCATTTATACCAGAAAACAACTCACGTGCCATAAAATATTTTGGAAGCAAACCTAGGAATTAAAATCACATCTCATGAGTATTATATGAGACGCATTCCAGTCAAGAACTACCAAAATTATGACATTCTGTCACCATCCCAATTTTTGGTCCAATGAATGTTAATGAGCTTGGCATATATGCAAAAATGCATATGAATCATTAAGGAAAGTAGGTAAATAATATGTGGTATGCATATATAACCATGGCTCTCACTTTGACTATATAATATGATCCATCTGTAGATTTTACTTTCACCTTGTTTGTTCTCATTGTGCAGATTTGTGAGCATTATCTCAGGTATGCACACGTTAATCTCATTGGTTTAGTTTCTTCTGAATCATTATATGTGTCCCTTTTATGTAGCTTTCATCTTACTCAAGCATGCATTCTCTGAACCCCACACCTCACCAAGCACGTACCTCTTTCTGCACTTTCAAGCTTCCTCTGCCTTTTTTTTACTAGCAATGGTAAAAAATCAATAAAAATAATTTTAGTTATAGTGGAAATTATAGCTAGTCCACCTTACACAACTTGCTATTTACTTGTTATTATTTATTGCCAGCATGGGCGTTTTTCATGATGTTGTAGAGTGGTGCATGTCTATATCAACCCCGAAAACGCGTCGAGGTTCAGCCTTTACTCATGTTTTTGATGAATGTGATCGATGAGTTCTCATCTCAGAAACTCTGTTTTTTAAGCAAAACTAGTTTTTTCTGATCTTTTAGAGTGGTTTTGTTTTGTTTCAATAAAGGGAAGAAAAAAAAGGGTGGGTGGCTCCCTTGTTTGTTACTGAAAGGTGGTGTGTTTGGAAACGTGTTGAACGCTCCAAGCAGAATTTTCTATTACCCTGACGTTGCTTTTAGTTTGTGAAGTGAACAGGGTGTATGCTCTTAGCAAAACTTTGCTTTTGGGTATTTATAAGAAGCTCTTGTTCTCTTTGCTTTCCTGTATTAGTAGCTGGTGTCTCTCTCCTATTCTCACCATTCTAGCTAGCTTTGAAACAAGGTACGTACGTACTTGGGTCTCTCAATCTTAAAGCTTTGGTTCATTTTCAGCTATTTTTGTCTGGTTCACTTTGATATATGGTATTGTACTATTGCTGTTGTGTTCTTAGACTTGTAGTGAAGTAAAGCTCAGATCTTTTGATTTTCAGTTTTAGTAGTGAAAGCATTACCAAGCCAAATTAAGCAGCTTTTCTTAGTGGGTTTCACTCTGCATGTATCACACTAGCCTAATTTAGGTTCTTGATTATTTGTGCATAGAGACTAATTTGACGTTGTCAAGAACGCTTCTTGTTTCTGACCACTAATAGATTGGGATTGCTTCTTGAATTTGCTGCTTTTATAGAGTAGAGTATTAAACGATGTTGCTGCATTTTCAGGTTTTTATAACAAAGAAAAGATGGTGAAGATCTGCTGCATTGGAGCTGGCTATGTTGGGGGACCAACCATGGCAGTGATTGCCTTCAAGTGTCCAGCAATTGAAGTAGCAGTTGTGGACATTTCCGTGTCGAGAATCGCAGCCTGGAACAGTGATCAGCTCCCAATCTATGAGCCGGGTCTTGAGGACATTGTGAAGCAATGTAGAGGGAAGAACCTCTTCTTCAGCACTGCTGTGGAGAAACATGTTGCTGAGGCGGACATTATCTTCGTCTCGGTTAACACCCCGACGAAGACTAGAGGTTTGGGAGCAGGGAAAGCTGCTGACTTGACATACTGGGAGAGTGCGGCGAGGATGATAGCCGATGTGTCCAAGTCCAACAAGATTGTGGTAGAGAAGTCAACAGTTCCTGTCAAGACAGCTGAGGCCATTGAGAAGATTTTGACTCACAATAGTAAGGGCATCAAGTATCAGATTCTGTCCAACCCTGAGTTTCTAGCTGAAGGGACAGCCATTGAGGATTTGTTCAAGCCAGACCGGGTTTTGATAGGAGGGAGGGAGACTCCTGAAGGCCAAGTAGCTATTGAAACACTGAAAAAAGTGTATGCCAATTGGGTACCTGAGGACAGAATCATCACTACTAATCTATGGTCAGCCGAGCTTTCTAAGCTCGCGGCAAATGCTTTCTTGGCGCAGAGGATATCCTCGGTGAATGCTATGTCAGCGCTGTGTGAGGCCACTGGGGCTAACATCTCAGAGGTTGCTCATGCTGTGGGGAAAGACACCAGAATTGGATCCAAGTTTTTGAATGCCAGTGTTGGGTTTGGAGGGTCTTGTTTTCAGAAGGACATTCTCAACTTGGTGTATATCTGTGAGTGCAATGGACTGCCTGAAGTTGCTAACTACTGGAAACAAGTGATCAAGGTGAATGACTATCAGAAGAATCGGTTTGTCAACCGTGTGGTTTCATCCATGTTCAACACTGTTTCGGGCAAGAAAATCGCCATTCTTGGCTTCGCTTTTAAGAAAGACACCGGTGACACTAGGGAGACTCCTGCCATTGATGTCTGCAAGGGCTTGTTGGGAGACAAGGCACATTTGAGCATATATGACTTGCAGGTGACCGAGGAGCAGATCCAGAGGGATCTTTCGATGAACAAGTTCGACTGGGACCATCCGATTCACCTTCAGCCGGCTAGCCCCATTGGAGTGAAGCAAGTCAGTGTTGTGTGGGATGCTTATGAGGCAACCAAAGGAGCTCATGGGATCTGCATTCTGACCGAATGGGACGAGTTCAAGACACTCGATTACAAGAAGATTTTCGACAACATGCAGAAGCCGGCATTTGTGTTTGACGGAAGGAATGTTGTTGATGTTGAGAAGCTGAGGGAGATTGGATTCATTGTCTACTCTATTGGAAAGCCATTGGACTCTTGGCTGAAGGACATGCCTGCTGTGGCATAAGCTAGGTGGAGTTTATCTCTCAATAAAGCTACTACAGATCTCCAAATTCTTTGAATTTTTGCTGTTTACCCCTATATTCTTACTTTCAAGATGTTGTCATATGTTGTCTCACAGTGAAGCTCCAAAGAGAAATTTACTTCTCCAAATCTTTATATCAAATAAAAGAAACTCTTGAATTTAGTTCTACTGTGTGTTCCCATCTACTCAACTAGTTTTTTTTTCTTTTTTTTCAATTGAAATTACTCAAGGTTGGAATAGTGAAAGGTTTTGACAATGACAAGGTGGTATCAGCTATTAGACAAAGGAAACAAAAGCAATGGGATCTACAGAATCTTCATCATAGATTGGCATAATAGTTTAACTGTTAAAGGGCACCAAGATTTCTCAAGTTCTCCTTACTTGGCTAGGAAATATAATCCAGTACAACTTTTCAAGCTAAAATTTGCAAGTTTTACTTGCAGGGATTATGAAAGACAGTCTGCACAAACAATTGAAACAAGAGAAAATTAAAATATACGAATATGAAAGACTTTTGATATATAAGATTAACATATTAGGAATCTACCAGAAACATGTGGTAAATCAAACGGATATTTCTTGTAGATCAGGATATAGCAAGTTTGGTATATATTGTGTTTCAAAACTGGCAAGAACAAACAATATATGTGAAGATGTTTAGATCAGGAAAGAAACAACTGCTTGAATTGAACTGTCATTATATTCTTATAATTAAGGGAATGATAAAGGTCAAATAAGCCCATGATGTGAAAGTCTCAATCTTATGTGGTGTTACACTTCATTTGCCCAATTAAAAAAAAAATACTTCATTTGCCATGTCATTTGCTGAACTATAAATTGTATAACCAATAATTAATTATTAATTTATTATCATTCCTCAATTTTTTTTGAGGGGGTGCTAAATATATCCACTATAGAATCAAAGTCAGTAATAATACAGAATTCTATCGGATTACCTGACACGCTAAAGAGAGAAATTCTAACTACTTGGTTTAACTATATGACACATATGCCCTAGACTAATAAACCAAAGTAATGCAAGTAACTGTCACACTTAAGGGCACACCACTCCTTAAGCTAGGAGCCCCCTCTATTACTCCGTGCTGCGACACACAACGCATCAACATCCATATCAGCCTGTAAATGGATTGCAGACTTCTTGAGCGACACATTCTTCACACCACCCACTTTAGGGCCAAGACTAGATTTGTCGCTCTTATTGTTTGGGCATCGTCCATCACCATTGGACTCCCCCAGGCTCTCATAGCCAGTCGCCATCATATACGGATTAGAAGCATGAAATGAGACTGTGGAACTTCCACTAGCCCCACATCCATCATAGACATGATAGTTACGCCTAAAGTCGACATCATAACCCCCCAGGAAACATTGAAATAAGAGTGTGGAACTTCAGAAACGATCTCGGATGTTGGAAGATCCGAGGCGGAAACCTGCAAAACAATTCTTATTAGAGTACCCACCCAAAATGGGATCCGAAACCATAGTCAAACTAGGGTTTGGCCCACTAGGTTGGATGGGTGCAGCAACACCACATGTACTGCACCAACCCCCCTTCCCATTGAGAGCCCAAAGTAACAACTGACTTTTTCAGTATATTCGGGATTACCGTCACCGCCGTGTTAACTGGCGATGTGGAAGACAAAGCTGCAAGGGACCTCAGACATCCTAAAGCACCATGCTTGAAGGCACCACACATATCACAATAGTCCTTCAAACGCTCATATTCTATAGTAACATCAACAGAATAGGTACTACTAATATTAAAAGTAGTACTCACTACAAGAAGCCTGCGAAAATCGAGATCCACACGAATAGGTACTACTAATCGAGATTCAAACACTCATATTCTATAGTAACATCAACAGAATAGGTACTACTAATATTAAAAGTAGTACTCACTACAAGAAGCCTGCGAAAATCGAGATCCACACGAAACTTGACCTCCGAGCAATAAGAAACAAGGAGTGTATCATGGGATCTGTAGTCACCTAACAAATTCCTCATGCGCTAGAGCCACTTGACTTGAAGGACCGCAAAAACAAAACGACCCGAAACAGGCTGGACGAAAACCCAAGTCGAACACCGAGAGACTGGAATCTAAAAAGGATCAACAAAGCCATCAAAACTCTCCACAACAATGGTTGTTTCATGATGGAACCAGGGACTATGCTCCACCACCCTTATTCGATCTGCCTCAAACCAGAACTTGCACACAAAATGATCAACGACAATTTGTTCGAACCCGATATTACCCGAGCCCGAAATATGTCGCCACAAACTAAGCATCTTCATTTTAAAACCTTGAATCTTATTAGATTCAAGATGGTTGATAGAAAAACAATGAGCAACGACATAATGTCATTCTTTATCCTCCTCCTCGTCAGACATGGAAAAGTCGACCGGCCCAAGGCCGCTGCAAAACCTGTGGTTCCTCATTGGCTTCGGGTCCAACCACAGGAAAAGGAGGAACCTCCTCTGTACTTGGTGAATTTGACATGCAGGAATGATAAAAAAAAACCGGTAAAAGATGGGGCCTATGGATCGAAAGCCAAAAGGAGATCGATTACCGAATGAGTATCGAGGTTGAGAAAGGTGAGGATTGATTTGGTCAAAGAAGAAAAACTTCGAGGAAGTAACATGCAATGGAATAGGATGGAGAGGATTTCGACGAGGATGAAGAATGTATAAACCGGTTTGGAATCGACAACGAGATGGAGGAGATTGGAGTGAAAAAAGTTTGCAGCATGGGTATGATTTTGGAAACGGGAAGGCGTGTTACTAGGAGAGTTTTGTTAACATAAAGATACTAGTTATTAAGCATGAATGTACTTTTTATATCATTCCTCAATTAATAGTCATAAATATATTTTCAATTCAAAAAAGTTTGCAATATTTTATTTTTAGGTGAAACGGTAGAATAGGGAGCCGATAAATTACAAAGGAGTTCACCACTTACCAGCCTGATAAAACGAACTCCCCATGATTAACCTACCATACTACAATTCAATATGGTACCTCACATAACTAGACGAAATAGGTGTAGAACAATAGCTAAAAAGCTATGACTAAAAAAATTGGGGACTCACACCCTGTCTAACTATGCACCCCCAACCATGATAACCACATACAACTCGGGGCTACTAAACCATATTGATAGCCTACACGGATTAGGTATAGGACAAAGACTACAACGTTACGATTCGGCGCTCCTCAATTTTGTTAACGCGAGTGCCACCGAAAAGAATCTAACTGCACACTCAACAATTATTCTCAACTCTCAACAGTAAATAAAAGACAGCTAAAAAATAGAACAAAGACATCTGGGCCTAAGGCTATCCCATAGACCTAACCTAAGCCCAGATCCATTGAGCACCAGCATCACAGTAGGCTCAGAGAAAACCCTCGACCCGAATCTTCCATCCATCAGTTGAAACCCGACACCGGCGCTAAATTATGTCCGTCGTCGAACAACTTGATTCAACTCTGTAGAAGCAGAGCACCCTCAGGCCTCTAGGAGATCTAGCAAGGTAGATCGGCCAAGAGCCGAGCAACCCAGCCCCACAGACGTCAGCGGCCGCTCATCCTCAAGATATATCAGTCCACACCATCAGCCAACGGAGGCTTACCCGAGCATCGACTGTCGACGACAAACGTCGTTCCGATCCCAAAGCAACTCATCGAAATCCGTAACACTCATGTAGCCTTCTGAACCTGAATTGAATCTCGGCCACATCACCATGGTGTAACCGTACCTGCCCATCCGGCAACGAACGCAATGCCGTGACGCAGCCAAAGACCGGCCTAGTGAAGGCGCGCTGCCGGACAAGCCTCTTTATCCACCAAGAAACCCTACCTCGTCTCCTCTTTTTTTGTTCTTTTTCCCCCCTTCCTTCAAAGGCTTGGCCTTTTCGATTAGTATAGTCTTAATTGCTCTCATTATTCCTATATCTAATGCTCGCAAACAATTTATTCTCTTGAAATAATCATATGTTTTATTTCTTTACATGAAATATTGAAATAAAAATTCGCCGATATTAAGAATAAATAATCTCAACCAACTTCATCGCCATGAACGTAATACTCCAAGATGATATACATTAAAAAAGACAATATTTGATTTCACGCATAATTTAATAGAATATTCATAATGAGACTAAGTTCATGAAAAAAAAAACGAGAAATGTTGATAATATAAATTTAGATTTATTATTCAGAAACTCCATTGTTAATTCTCAAGCACATTATGATTTTAAAGAGTTAATTAAATTGATAAGGTTTGTATGAGAAAAAAAATAAAGGTTAGATATGAAATACGAAAGATTTTTTTCTTGATAAGTTGATTTCGATATGAAATTTTAATAATAATGTAGATATGATGGTGTTATGCCATATAGATTTGGATAAATTTTTGCACGTATCCGTCACTCCAACGAGATTCTTTGACGCTCCAATACATTTATGACATATGACATTCCTTATCCCAATCATCAATTCTGATTATTTAGCTAGAAAGGTAATTGTAATAATTTAAAATTCCTAACAGTGTTAAATACAAAACATACAGCCGTCAGCTCCCACCATATTGACCAATCATAAGTCTTAAGCCCTAACCCCATCCCCACCACTTACCCATCGGCAATCACTACCCTACCTTTTCATGGACGACAGCTCCCAATAGTTGTACAGTACCATGTTAGTTACCACCACTCTTCCCTCGAAGACAGTTGACCAAAATTTTGAGGAGTGAGAGCAGAGATATGGGTTTTAGGTACTGACTCAAAGGTATGATGAGAGATCTGTATTAAAATAAGAGAGATATATATATATATATATATATATATATGATGTTCTTCTCTCTTCCAAAGGCACTGTTGACCTCGGAATATTATTCTCGACGACTTCAACTTCAAGCAAAAACAACTCGACAAGTCCCTGATTTGATTTTCCAACCATGAGGGTACCTGGGTTTGGGCTGAGACAGTGGTCATACATTTTGGGTTAACAGAGTTAGGATTTTTTAAATTTACTCAATTATTATTATTGTTAAATGCAGTATATTATCAGAAATGGTTGAGTAGGATAGAGAATATCAGGTGTCACAAATGTATTAGAGCGTCAAAAAATCTCGCTGGAGTGCCAGATACATGCAAAAATTTCTCATAGATTTGAGGCCTAAAATTATTTTTCTTCTTATAAATACCCACAGAGTGTTGGCCATCCTTTATCTCACTAGCTCTCTCTTCCTCTGTACACATAAACTCGAATTCTCCGAGTTCTTTGGTAGTCCATCAAGAATCATAAAAATGGAGCAGCCTCCGGTACATTATACTCTTTCACCAAGCTTTACATGTAATTCTCAGTTTATATTGCAAGCTCTTTTCAATAGTTGAACTGACATATATATGCTCTGTAGAAATGCCAAATCCGAGTGACTGACTACCAAGACTCTGAGAGCTCTAGAAGAAGAGTGCAATGCTGTAAAAACCTTCTTGCCGACAAATATAGTATACTTTGATTTCCTAGCTAGCTCTTGGGATAATTTTACTACTTAAATCTCTAACAAGCTGAGTAGCATCATATCACCATACACGCACCATACATGCACAGTTGTGTTCCGCCCCTATAGAATTTGCCCCCCCCCCCCCCCCCCCCCCCCGTTTTTTACTAATCCGAATACATACGAATGACATAATCTTGTAACGTGTATGTAGAACTTCAAAGTATTAACTTTGATGCTGTTCGCGGCGTTGCGGAGGTGCCAGGGGAGTTCGACGAAAGCAAACGCCAAAGTCTCGTGGCGGATTTCTTGAGCTGGTACAACAATGAACAAGCTACTGACACTTGTTGCGGCTGTTTCAAAGTGTTTCAGTAGTCATATGTTGTCTCACAGTGAAGCTTCAAAGAGAATTTTACTTCTCTAAATCTTTATATCAAATAAAAGAAACTATTGAATTTAGTTATACTGTGTGTTCCCAACTACTCAACTAGTTTTATTTTTTTGTTCGATTGACAATTTTTTTTTCCGAAAGAATATATTATTAAATGACATTTTCGGCCTGAATAGTACATATCAAAATAACTAAGAGTAAACCAAACCAATCAAAAGTATATACTAATATTTAAAACACACTAAGCTCCACTTTTGTCAAGCTTACTAGCATCTTAAAAAGATAAAAACGAAAACCATATAAGATGGAGATAAACATACTCTTAAACACGCAATTGTGGTAGGTATATCATCTTCATGATATTCACCATTTAAAAAAGATGCAAGTAAGTCGGCACCTTACATGTGCCTAAATAATCTTCTCCTTGCCCTTACCAGTAAGGCTAGGAGTTGTCATTGAATATGTCAGCCTTAGAGGCTCTGCATTGCCACACTTCTTCTTCTTCTACCCAACCTTAGCTTTGCTGCCTTACACTGATCATACCTTTGGCTTATTCTTTGACCCAAGATGACCTAACTTCTTCTTCCTCTCAACAACTATACCATATGACGTCTCTATCACATCAAGCTAACTAGGTAAAAGATGATCTGGAAAAGAAGGTACCTTAAGTCTTTTAAGTTCCCAAACACAATATTAGCCACTGGCAGATTAAGCTCGACTTCTTCGGAGATAACTTTGCCCCATTTTCACGGCTACACTTCACTCCTAGATCCCAGGCGCCATACGCAAATCCTTCTCGAGCAATAACGGATCCGCCATCGAGTGCACAACCCTAACACGAATGATTCCTTTCTTCCTTTTTAGATCATGCTCCAAAAACTTGCTAGCTTCCTCCGCAAATGCTTCAATATTCTTATCCAGTTTAAACAGAGGTGGAATACTAGATAATCATCGGAATAGACCGGATTTGTGATGGTACCTCCTTTAACCTGTGTGCTACGATGCGCTCCTCCCAAGACAACGGAGCTTGAGCACCAAAGCGGATCTTGCCATCCCGAAATCCCAGTCCCAAAGCTTCACAAAAACCAAACCCCAATTGGATAGAAACCTTTGGCCTAGAAGTCTCATACAAAGAAGGAGCCTCCTCTGCGCCCTCAAATTCACCCGAGATTGGATTCATTGTCTACTCTTCTGGAAAGCCATTAGACTCTTGGCTCAAGGACATGCCTGTTGTGGCATAAGGTGGAGTTCATCTCTCAATAAAGCTACTACAGATCTCCATATTCTTTGAATTTTTGCTATTTCCCCCTATATTAATTCTTACTTTCAAGATGTTTTAAGTAGTCAAATGTTTGTCTCACAAGATGTTTTAGTAGTCATATGTTGAGTCACAGTGAAGCTCCAAAGAGAAATTTACTTCTCTAAATCTTTATATCAAATAAAAGAAACTATTGGATTTAGTTCTACTATGTATTCCCCCAACTTCTCAACTAACTTTTTTTCTTTTTCCGAATGAAACTACTCAAAGGTTGGAATAGCGAATGGTTTTGGTATAAGCTATTAGACAAAGGAAACAAAAGCAATAAGATCTACAGAATCTTCATCATAGATTGGCATAATAGTTAAAATGTTAAAGGGGACGCAAGATTTCTTAAGTTCTCTTTACTTGGCTAGGAAAAAATAAATCAGGACAAGTTTTCAAGCTAAAACTTAACTTGCAGTGCTTATGAAAGACTCTCTGCGCAAACAACTGAAACAAGGGAAAATCAAAATATACGAATATGAAGTACTTGATATATAAGATTAATATATTAGGAATCTACCAGAAACAAAAGTGGTAAATCAAACGGATATTTCTTGCAGATCAGGATATAGCAAGTTTGGTATATATTGTGTTTCAAAACTAGCAAGAACAAACAATATATGTGACGATGTTTGGATCAGGAAAGAAACAACTGGTTGAACTGTCTTTATATCTTATAAGGGGGAATGATAGAGGCCGAGCCGATGATGTGGAGGCCCAATTTTATCATCTTATGCGGCGTTACACTTCATTTGCCATGTCATTTGCTGAACTATCAATTGTATAACCAATTAATTATTATCATTCCTTAATTTATAGTCATAAGTATGTTTTTGTTTAAAGAAATAATTATAGGTATCTAGTTGTATGTCTTGTCCTAATTAACATAGAATTAGATATTCTCTCAACCCCTGATTTATCGAAATATTTATTGTATCAGATTTTAATGTCTATTTAAGATCATCTATCAATGAATAAGGTACAGTTTCAGTGTATATCTTATGCGTATCTATTTTCTTCTTCAACACTTTATCAACAACTTTTGATTTAATAGTTATCACCCATAAATAGAAAAATACCCTAAACTCTAAACACAAAACTCCACCGCCGGGGCATCACCACCGTCGGAGCATGTCGCCAAATTTTTGTAATTCTTCAAACTTTTTTCTAAAGTTGTCATACCGAGCATAACACCCTCAAGGTAAATCGACTATCTTTCTTCGATTTAGAATTAGGTGGCAAAACTTAATTACCGCAATACCCTAGATCTAGGTCTAGATTTAGGACTGAATTTTTCATAGCGTGCAACTAAATTTTCAATATATGCCCTAGTTAATTAGTTCCTATAGATTAATATGGTTATGAGAGATGAGAATTTCATCGCCTCTCCCTCAAGGTTGAACATTAGTGACGGTCCCGGGGGAGTTATGCTACATGAAAAAAGGAAAGTTGATGTTTGTGGCTGTTTGTGAAAGTCACAGTTTTCTGGGGTGTGGTATGAAGCCACAGGTTTTACATCGATTTTTGTGACCATACATCATTGATCAGATTTCTTATTCCTTAAACTTGATATTAGTGATCACATTATTGATCACATTTTTTATCAGATACTAATTACATCTCTTATGTTTTGTAGATGACTGAGACGACAAAGCCTGAATTTGACATCATTGACATTCAAGGAGTAGAATACCATCAATGGGTATCCGACGTTGAGAATACTCTTCTCTAGAAATGCCTTAGTGATACCATCAAACCACTACCACCTGGTACAGAAGTTGACGATGACACTAAGGCTCGAAAAGATCAAGCTCTCATATTTCTTAGAAGACATATTCATCTAACTATGAGGAAACAACACTTGCTAAAGAATGACTCTGCGGATTTGTGGGCAACTTTGAAAGAACGGTTCAATAATGTGCATGACGCACAACTTCCAGAGTTACAAGAAAAGTGGGATACAATCCGGTTATTAGATTATCCTAAGATAAATTCTTTTTACCAAGCTATGTTGGAGCTATAGTTAGAGCTGACCATTTGTGGCGTCGTGAAGACTGACCAAGCTATGGTCAAGGAGTCTTTGAGCATATTTCCCACTTCCATGAACACGCTTGTGCATCAATATCGCATCGATTACGAGCAAGAAAGACTAAGATCATTCAGTGATCTCATGAATGTATTGGTCAAGAAAGAGAAATATCGTGAGATTCTTTTCAACAACAATGCTAGGCCAGCAGGTACAAAGAAAGCTTATAAGACATACAACACTGGTAGGAAGACACGTAAGGATAAGAGGAACAATTGTTATGAACCTTATCAAAATCGTGGTGGTAGAAGGAATGGCAAAAGTCATGGTAGAGTAGGAAACAGTCAGAATTTGACTTGGACTCGCCAAGATAATAGCCAAATCTCCAATAAGAATCAATCAAATTTCGGTCTTAGGAATGGTGGGAACTCTTCTCATTCTGCTTCTAGCTTGGCACCTTCCTATATGTGTGGTTCTACCAAACACATGCACAAACAATGCCATGCACCTAAGGATGTCCAGAATACCTACAAAAGATACAAGCAGTACTTGGCGGATGAGACCAGCTATACTGGAGACCAAGAGATGAATGATTACAGTGAAGTCAATCTCATTGTAGCAAATGACACTAAAGCAAGTCTAGAGACTTCAAATTTTGATTAGTCTATGTATTAGGCTTATATTTCTCCAATGTAATCAAGTTTATTTTATTTTTGACTTGTTGTACGTAGTCGATTTTGTTTGGAATAAGACGATCTTTTGATATAAGTTTTGATGTTGACAAAGCTCTGAGAAGACTATCTTTTGATTTTATATTAAACTTCATATTGATTGAATGGTTCGAATTATACATAGCTCTATGGCACTATGATAGTAAAATATAAAAAAACGAGACAAAAATATAAGTATGGTTTGATCCTGGGCATTTTTGACTCGTCTAGAAACACATTCTGGATTGGTTTTTACACTTTTTCGACTGGTCGAAAATTTGTACACAAAAACTTTTGACCCATCGAAAGATGGTCCTCGACCACCTATCTTACACTTTCGACCCGTCGAAGTCCCATCTCGACATGTCGAAGGCAAGCTCCTGTCTCTAAATTTGTCCAAATTCGACCCGTCGATGAAATTTTTTGACCCGTCGAAAAAGATATCAGAAAATCGATAGCAGTTTTAGGTTTTCTTCGACCCATCGAGGCATTCTTCTCGACACATCAAAGAGGTCTTTCTAGACACAATTTTCCTAATTTTCGACCAATCAAAAATTATATTCGACCCGTAGAAAATCGATATCGAAAATTCATATTGGTTTTTGGGTTTATTTCAACCCGTCGAGTGGATTTCTCAACCCTTCGAAAATCTAATCCGGAATTGGTGTTTTTGATGTGTTTTAATTTACATAAGTTTTATCGGAAAAATAAAGGTTCAGAATTTTTTTTTCGCAATTTTCCTTTGGGTCCGGAAAATTGTTGGTCTTATGACCAATACCTAATATTGCACCCAATAATCTACATTAGATGTGGTTTTACATTGGTCTTGTCATCCCATGAAACAAAATCTACAAGGGTCATTTCGACCGGTCAGATGTTGTTTTATATCAAGTTTTTCTACGTTACTATGATCAGCATGCTAATCGAACCATGCCAAGTTTTAAAAACTTTTATACCAACGGTTTTCACTTAGAATAATATTGCGTGAATGACAAAGAGTTTTGTGTGCAATCTTCATTAAATGCTGCCAACGGCGCAATCTGGAGAGATTTATGAGGATTTGTAGTGGTTTATATCTTACTACGATTCAAATCATTTTATATAATAAAGTCAATCATACTATTGTATGTGACTCCATCTCATATAAGCTTTGACATAATGATGATCAAGATTTCGAGAAATTCTCATGATCATATGTTATTAAGAACAAAGAAGCATGTGGGAACACCTAAAACCATCGGTTTTGATGGGGAGACTGAGATTACTCCACTCAGCCTAGGCTCGGTTTCCAAGACAAGTGTAGCACAATCCCGTGTGTTTTTCCCACTGGAAGTCTTTATGGCAAAATTCAATGCACATCACTCAGTTTTGCAAAGCTTGTTCATTGCATGTAATGTTGTTTACAAACATGACATTATTTTGTGATAAACGCAACTTCCATTCTTCGACAGATTCCAAAGAATATATTTGTGGACCAATCAAACTGGTATGCGGACTATACTATGATTTTGATTGCTGCATCAACGCATTGGTCGCACGTTGCTTTGCTATCCACATGAAATGTTGCAGTTGCTAAACTCCTAATTCTCATTATTAAGTTTCGGGCTCACCACCTGGACAATCCGATCAGATCTATTAGATTCGTTAATACAAGAGTTCCCCATGTTCATTCATAGAACGGTCTTGCAGAGACACAAATCAAGCGGTTACAACTTGTGGCCAGAGTTTTGGTAATGCATACTAATTTATCGGTATCTGCTTGGGGATATGCAGTGTTACATGAAGCTATGCTTATTCTTCTGAGACCCGTAACCCGCCAATAATTTAGTGCATACCAATTGGTAACTAGATATGAGCCTGATATCTCACATCTACGTATATATGGTTGCTTGGTACATATCCTACAACTCTTCCACTGAGTACAAAAATGGGTCATCAACGACAATTAGACATTTCTGTTGGTTAAGATTCTCCATCGATTGTCCATTATCTAGAACCTTTGACATGAGATCTCTTTACTGCTTATTTTGCAAGATGACACTGTTTAGTTCCAAAATCTCCCATGGTTTTGAGAGGCTTTCAAACTGTCTTTTTTGTCGATCACGTGCTTATGTATGCTTGGTGTGCCACCGTCGTGAGATGGAATGTTGAAAGTAGCTTGTCTCTGCCTGACTTCTAAGAAGCAACTACGACGGGGAGAGCACCAACCCCGCCTGATGGATCCTTCTCGCCTATGTGACTTAGGATTTTATGGTTTTCGTGTCTCTTATAGAGCCACGAAAATCGATACCTCACAACTCCTTCGATATGAAGCAGAGTAATCTCCTTGACAGAATGTCAAGAACACAGGGTGTTGCGTCCGTAGATAGCAAGATACTCACACTCCTTTGGGTGATGATCTCTTGATCGCTAGTTGCAGAGATTTCTCGAAATGAGAAAATAGTTTGCCGAGAGCAAAATATGTATGTGATCATAGAATCCTTTCTCTTTCGTTAACTTCCTTTATTTATAGGAAGCAATTACTTGTTAATATATATCTAAAACTCTTCATAATTAGACTCACTAAGGAACTTTAACTGTTCAAAATCTTACTTCCTAGGTTTTATAATCAAAGTCTAAGACCTTAATGATAAACTTTCCAGGGAATCCTTTCTTCACAAGGAAATGTAGCAATCGATTGAATGTGAGCCGCAGGTACCGGCCTCCTAACTTATCTTTATTCAACCCAAACGTTATGGATTATCCTTCCAGGATGCCTAATTCATCCCTCAAAGCCCAACAAAAAGATATTTTGTCTTGGTCCCAAACATTACCTCTCAAGCCTCGAAATTAAAGCCCAACCGTGATTGAAGAGGGTTGTTTCCTAACGACATACTATTTCTTCCAATCGGTAACTTTCCATTCGTAACGCTACCTCAGCCAACTCTTCTGAAAATTCGCGCCAATACAGATGATGTCATATAAAAACCGCACGACCCATCAGAGTCCATACTTCAACACACTCTTTCCACTTCTATCTTCCCAGCTTTCTAAACTTCTCTCTGAAGCTAGATTTTCTTCGTCGCTGACTACTTTTCCGATCCAAAAATGCCGCCTCACCAGCAAGAATATCCTCACCTTACCAAAAAGAACGCTGACCTCTTCACCAAATCCGTTCAAACCACTGTTAAACGGCAGAAACCAGGTCCGACCACCACACTCAAACTCTCAAACGCCGTCACCGGTCGTTTAGGCCCTTTCCACAAAACACCTCTCAACCCAGCACTCTACCAAGTCCTTCATGATAGCTCCTGCAACTCCGCCTTAATCTTCAGACTAGACAAACAGGCTGACCCCACTGGTTAGACAAATAAAGACACTCTCTGCTCGATTGAAAAATGGCCGATGTGACGACCCGAACCAGAATCAGTGGAATATTCGGCACGATTTACGAGATATTGCTTAGTCGCAGTTTTACGTTATATATGTGGTTTGCCGACTCTATTCGCGACTATATTTTCAGTCAAGAACTTGAGTTGGGTGTCTTCACAGAAATTGTAGAGTACGTGATTTCGAGCTCGAGGGCGGTTCCGGAAGATTTTTCCGATGACCGAGGAATATTTTGTGATTATTCAAAGTTTCAGTTTCCGACAAGTTTATCCGATTGTTTCGAGCTTATCCGAATCATTTCGAATATTCATTTCGGACCATCGATTGACCAGAGGCGCGAGTATAAATATCGAAAATAGTCGTAAATCGTCGAAAATCACTATTTGGCGTTGACCACCGTTGACTTTCCATTTTTGGAAGTTTGACCTGTTGACCGAAGAGGAAAGTTTCCATTTCGGGTTCTTGCCGTCCGACGACCATTTTCAGGCCACCTCCGGTTAAGTGAAAGGTATAGTTAGCTTCTCCTTTTGATTTTGAGTTGCATGGTATTTGGTTTGGTTGGAATTGATCTCGTTTTGGGTGAGTTCGAATCGGGCCGAGTTTAGGAATTTCGCCGGTGATGGTTACGGTGGTTCCGGCGAGATTTGGAGGTGGGGTTAATGGGGTTTTTGCTCCCCACACTTAGGTGATGCTTCCCCTATACTTGGTTTGGGCTGAGATGGAGTTTTCCGGCGAACCCGTGGTGGTTGCCGGAGGAGGAATCCGATTTGAAATTGGTTGAAATTGACTTGGTTTCGGTTGGAATTGGCCTTGGGTGTAGTTATGGAAAAGATTGGGCTTGGAAAGACCTTGAATTCTGGAAAGTTTCGCCGTGGAATTCCACCGTTGACGGCGCGCCGCCGCCGCCGACGACAGTCAAGGGCGGAGCTCCGGCGAGAAGTTGACTTTTTGGTTTTCGACGTTTTTAATGTCGTTTTTCTCGTAATCACGCCCTGATTATCGTCCAGAGGTTTTCAGATTGATTTGGGTAGCAGATTTTCAGTCGAGGGTTTCGAGTGGAGATTTCGGGAATTTCGTTAATCATTTTGTACTGCATTGCATATTTTCGGGAACGGTTGGTTTCCGTGGTTCAGTGCAGAGTTGTGGACTATGATTTTGATCAATTATATTTTGTGAATATTCAGGAGATCGAGATCGAGATCTGGATCGTGATCGTGCTTCAGGCGAGGGATCTTCCGCCGGACCACGAGTTTAGCGCGAGTGCGCGTTACGCGAGTCTGTGAATGGACATTTATTTTCACTGATTGATTGCGAGTCTTTTATATACGTTTTACGAACTTGAGCATGCAGTATGATCATGGTTTTACGAGCATGAGATTTCATACGAGATTATGTTTATTATGAGCATGTGTTATACGAATATACTTATACCAGTATATATTTTACGTAGATACACTTATTTGTTGTTATGTGTCCACGAGTGGCCCCGTGAGATTTTTATGCATGCTCTATACGCGTGAGGAGTTAGAGTCTCCCTCGTGTTTGTATGTACGCGTGAGGAGTTAGAGTCTCCCTTATGTTTGTATACGTGAGGAGTTAGAGTCTCCCTCGTGTACTCGGACGCGTGAGGAGTTAGAGTCTCCCTCGTGTACCATTTGATTATTTATACTTTCGACTCGCATATGTTTTTATAACGTATATATTATTTGGTGAAAGACATTTATTTCGTCTACTCACTCTAACGGTTTTCATGTCTTTCCCCTGGGCTTTTCGGTTTCCGTGCCCAGTTTGCAGTTCAGGTTTTGGTGTTTCACGTCGTAGTTGGGAGGCTAGTGATCTGAGCTACCTGTGTTTTCCAGTAGGTTCTTGTTTCGCCTACTGATGTGTATATTGTATATATTTTACACTAGAGGTCGCTCTGATACATTCTGATACGTGTTTATACGGATTTTCATGGATATACTACATATAGTACAGTATGTTTACTGTTTATTGTTTATAATAAGATGTTGAGAAATCCGGATGGGATTGGTGCCCACCGTTTGGCTTTTGTGGCATAGGACGAAGTGTTATTTTCAGGGTGCAGGTTTATGCAATTCCGCGTTAGTAACGAAACTCTGCCGAAATTTTGAAAAGTTTTTGTTGGTTCGTATTTTCAGAAGGGGTTCGATTCCGATTTAGGTAACTGAATCGGGGTTGGGTCCTTTCAACAGACCACCTCCGATAACGAACGAAAATGGTACCAAGCTCACCGTGAAGCCGACCTGGTTCGTTGGCAAGCGTCCGACATTGTCCACCTCATAAACCTCTGCTTTTTGCTATCTAACGGAGGAAATCGTGCACCATTCGCCACTGCCATGTGTTTCTGGGACGCTGCCTGCAATTGCTTCCGCTTCCTCTGTGGTGATGTAAGCATTACTATAACATCTCGTCCTAAGAATATATTTTTTATGATTTATTTAAGGTTAATCAAGAAAGGTAGTTAATTTTATCACCGTCGGTAAATATTGAGAGCTTTAGTTGACTTTTTATCAGATTGTCGAAGTTGGTAGACTTCAAGTGGAAGTCATAGAAATTGTCGACACTAGTCTGTAGATGCAAAGAATGACGAAAACGGAGTTACGATAAGAAAGTTATGATCGGCGAAAGTTTATCGGAAATGTAATATAATCGTAAATGGACAAGTATGAATAAGACTTTTCATTTTTTAAAAATTATATTGAGAAAAGGCATTGAGTTTATCGAGATGAGTTCATAGCCACACCAAGTGTTAAAATCAGAGTTATGATGAAGAAATTATGGTCAGTGAAGTTTTTATGATTTACTGAATCATTTAGTCGTAACTATAATGTCGATTTTCCATTTTTGGAAAGTCAACTTGGTCATTTTGGGGTCAGACCATTTTCTCTCTCTTCTCCCGTCTCTATCCCCTCTCTTTCGCAGGCTGCAAATCATCGACGGCGGAGCTCGGAGTTCTGGCCACCAAAGCCGGTGGGACTGGTGTCAATCTTTTCCTCTCACTCTCCTCTTCCAAAACCCTATAGTCTCAGTCCCTAATTTGCAACAAGGAAGACTCGGTGAAGCTCGATTTGAACCGAAAACCTAGGTTATTGGGATATAGGTGTTTGGCTAGAATCGATGGCTTATACCTACTGGGCTTTGTAGTCCTCCTCCTCACGAGTCTACACATATCAAGGACAGGTCTTGATTCGACCCGAGGTGGGAGGATCGACGTTTTGATGATTTTTGTGTTCTTGGATTCAAAACAAAATTAGGTGAGTTATGGTTTGAATTGGACTTTGTGTTAGAAGTCAATTGTGTTGTTGGGTTAATTATGAACAGGTTTGGTCATGGTTCGCTGGGAAAGGTCGTCGTCGCCGTCGTGCTACTGCCACCGGTGGTGGTTCACCGTGGCGCTCCAGCGGAGGGATTTTGGCAGAAGTTTTATATCATTTTGTTCGTATTTACGTAAGAATTGTGATAAAGAGGTTATTGAATTGATTTGGACATAGTTTATTAATTTGTGTGATTAATTGGATATTAATTAACCGAATTTACAAAAATATTGAACGTTTGAGTCCAATGTCGAATAGACCTCGAGTCACGTAACATTCAAGAATTATGTTACGAACTTTAAAAAGGATTCAATATTTAGAATATGAAATTAGATTAAAGCTTATTTGTAGTTCGAGAAGCACGATATTCGAGAATGCGACGTTCTCGACGATATTGCTCGTTAGGTGAACGAGCTTAGTTATTCAATATTATTCTCAACAATTAGTTGTTAAATATGAATCGTTGTTTCAGGATAATGTATTAGCAGTCAGTGGCAGATGTATAGAAACACCGACTGACAAGCTTCAGTTTGGTAGAAATCACGGCACAGTACTGTGAGTGGACACTTTATTTTCATTGTCGATTGCGAGTCTATAATTATGCATTTTATGATTATGCATGTTACGACTATGCATTTATGATTATGCATTTGCATGGAGGCACATATGATTTATTTTACACTGAGCATAGTCATAGTTGATGCATCGATGCACTGGTTTCTCGGCTGATCCCCGAGACGCTTCGGGAGGGATAAGACAAACACCTGACCTGTGATTTACATAGTACCCAGGAGGGTTATGTCAAACACCTGACCTGAGAATTCTTGTAACTTTGAGAAAAATGTACTCAAGTTACTGTCTCCACACATTACACAGTACTCAGGAGGGTTAGGACAAACACCTTACCTGTGCTTGTATATTTTTAGACTCGCATCTTTTTTATATACATTTATGGTGAAAGACATATTATTTATAGTTTTCAGTTTAAAGTGAAATACTATATTTTCGTCCACTCACTCTAACAGTTTATTATTTTATGTGCCTTTCCCTGGACTTTTCAGTTTATTTGCCCAGTTTGTAGAGTTCGTTTGAGGTCGAGTGTGCACACAGTTTATGGCATAGCAGTATCTACGATGGATCCAAGATTGATCCTGCGAGTTAGTATTTCCAAAATTGATTCTGCGAGTTAGTATTTTACTTCACATACTCAGCTTAATTTGTCTAGTTGCTCTAATGTCGAAAATTAGTCTGTTGGACCTCCTTACCATCTTTGGAGTACCTGTAGCAGACCCTGTTTGGAAACAAGGGGATGCCATCAACGTTGCCGACAAAGCTAATCTCGACCGGCTCCCTTCTTACACCGCTTGGGTTACCTGCTTCATAAATGACAAATCCCCTCAATGAGGTATTTCTTTCCTTGAGTTTTAGTTGTCGAAATACATTTTTTGTGTTTCTTCCCAGAAGGTCAACAAATGCTGGGTTCACCTTACTGAATGCTTGTTTTAGGTCACTAAGATAGGACTGGCACAACCCATTCTCACTTATCTCTACCGCTGCCTACGATAGATTTCTCTGTCCCCGTTGCAGCTCAACAAACCTGGTCCACTATGGAGGGTAGACCTCTGGCTCCAAGTCTACTTTTCTATCTTCCGACACCCACATGCGCCGCCATTCCAGGCAAACAAGCTCCTGGGCCAAACTCTCGCTGCCCCCCTCGCCTTCGAAGGGCTCACCTATCAGACGTGTTTCACAACCTTCTGCTCGCACAACCAATTTTCCTCTGGTCTGGTCCATCAAATCTTAAACTGTCGCTTCCCACCAGAGTTAGAGACTAGTTTCTTACCTTCGCCTACCCAAAGTGACCAGGCAAAGCTCATCTTTCTCCAGAGCAACACTTATGGAGACATGTTGGTTCCTGACCCCATCAAAGTCTGCTATGAACTGTACGCTCCCAACCACTTCATCAAACAACTTGGGCTAACCCAACGTGCCACTATGCCACCGGTTAGTTCCTTCAATCGCTACATTACATGGCGAGAAACTTCTCATCCCGTAGAGACCGATACAACAGACCCCCACTTCGGCTTTCCCATTGTGATGCTTCTCAAGGAGGAACTCATTGTTGCTCTCGTACCTTCAACGGGAGTGACAATACACTACTGCGCCTGGCGAGCGCAATTTTGGGATGGCCTTCAATCTACACAATCACTTTCTCTCTTTGCGGCCATCTTCAAGGATTTCGAAGGCAATTTTGCCAACTCCTTTGACAGGAAAGCTTTAAATTTCGTCCCCAAACATCCAGACGAAGACACGCCTTGACCCACGGTAAGCATCCTCATTACTTTACGCCACAAATATTGGCCTTTAATTGTGCATACTTACTCTTTCTGGTTTGAACACTCACAGTTCGACGAACACACTGATGCATCCGACTCTGACAACGAACAAGATGCTGGAGACAAAGAACTATAACCTCTTCAATCTGTAAGTAAATACGAATCTCCACTAAGATGTGACTTAATATCTTCGATTTCTTACTATGTTATTTTCAGAGACCACACAAACGGCACCGAAATGTCTCCCCTACTAGAACTTTTGCTGGGACTTCTAGCAAGAAGAAACGACGTCGCTCTCACAAGGTTGGCTTCGAAGATACCCCCAACAAATAACCTGAAGGGCCTTGTTCTGCCACCCCTCTCTCGCCATCGAATACTATTGGCTTCTCTTTTGGCAATGAGTGGCCCAAGCTGATCGTACCCACTCCTTTTTCACCTCATGAGGTAAAAATATAACTTTGAGGGATGATTGAATATACTTCCATACATGCCAACTTTTTTCCTCTAATGCTAAACTTTCTTTTTACTTTAAGGACGTGTTCCATACTGAGGTCAACCCTGAAGAGAACCTCTCGGCCAACGCTTCGCCTGAAGGGAGCACCATTGCTAGCATTGGGACTACTAATGCCAATGACATTGGTGCCACAAATGTGGATGTCAACATTACCGATGTCATCAACGACAACGCTCTTCACAATGCCTATCATTCAGACGAGAGTCTCTATGATGGTAAAGATAGTGACGCATTCCAATTTAGTTTTGAGGATGCTCCTTTTTCTTACCTTGCCATGCATTACCCTCCAAAGGAACAAACAGCCATGGTGGCTAGCGCCATACTTTCCCTTCCTAACGCAATCGCTCAAAGAGACCCAGGTGAGATGGCCGAGTGTACTACACCAGCTACCGCTGCTCAAGCAACCATTCACGGGTGTAATGAGAGTCAGGGTCTACAACCTATCCTTCCTTGGGCCTCACCTTCCTCTAAGCTTGCCATCAAGACCACCATGCAATATCAAATCCTTAGCTTGGAAGAACTCTCAGCCATACTCTCAAACATAGAGCATGATCCAGCCGAGCTTACCCTCGCCAAGAACACAATCAAAAAGCTCCTTGAAGCTAACTTGGACACTTCTCAAGCCCTCAACGATATGTTGGATGAAGTATCAAACCTGCTGAGGACTGCCCCTGGGGAGCTTGTGCCCATGCTCTCCCAATATGAGGAAGATCTTCGACAACTCTATATGTTGTAGGCCAATAAAGATGATCTGTCTCACCGCCTAGATCAGCAAAAGAAACTGAGGGAAGACATGGCCAGCCAAGTGCTCAATGATCACCGTCGAGTCCAGAAACTCCTCCAACGTGCCTCCTCAAAGATGGCAACCCTGGAGGCTAAAGAAGCTGAACTGGCTGCTCTCCAGGCCGAGGTAGACCTCCTACGAGCACTCTCTTTCTACTAATGAGAATACCCAACAGTTGCTTGAAAAGAGTACGAGCCGAGCGAATCATCTTAAGGAGACCGAAGATGATGTCTTCTCACTCCTCAGTTCACATGGTGAGGCTTGGGATGACTATAAGTACGCCAAAATAGAACTCAAGAGAAATTTTTTTTGCGAACTTTAAACTCTACATGTAATCCTGGGACTCTTTGGATCAAGCCCATTATATTAACAACAATTATATATATATAATATGTTGAAGTATTTGAATATCTGCGTGTATCTCATCATGGGCCTTAGGCCCATTTCTACGAGTAGACCATAGTCCCTTTTTTTGCACAAATGACGGGCCTCTAATTATAAGCCCGATTGGGATAAGCCCAACACTTGCATTGCCTACATTGTTCAGTTACCCCAACAATCCTCATAATTAGGATTAAATTTATAATTTGAAATCCAAACCGTGATATTCCATCACTTCAAATCTTTCAATTACCAAGGAGGAAGATAACCACTCCAAGAATCAATAATCATTATTCCTCTTGACTCAGAATGTACGAACCATCGTGTCCATGAGTCTCTAAAGGACACGTGTCAATTACTGTAGGCGGTAAATATATTCATGCACCTTAACCCTTCGTTTATGTGCAGAGCCTCTAGGGTTAGGCTTCTGTAAATACCATCTCTGATTTGCTCGCACAAACAAAATCTCCAAAACTTTCTCTCTCATATTATCTCAAAATGATGCCTTTTCTACAACAACTTCTCTGGCCTCTTCTGAAAGAAAATCCTCCAGAATGCCTTTTTCTATAGCAACTCTTTAGATAATGATATCCATGTCCAAGCCTGGGCTAGATAGTGATATCTATGTCCACGCTCCACCTTGGTAAAGCTACCCCTCGTTATTTGGGGGTAGCTGAGTCTAAACGCCAAAAATGGATCGTCTTCCTCTCCCTCTCCAACAAAAGTCCTGTTTTTGTCTTTACATAGAAGCTGCAAGTCTCAGCACATCATTGCCTTAGAAGGGAATAACACGGAGCTGATGTGCTACCACTCCCCATTTACATGGGAGGCCAATTCAAGGAAGCAGTTGGCGAGGATGAGGTGACAATAGGTTCGTTCCCGGGGTAGAAACCAAGGTGGAACCTAGTCCAATGATGAAAGAGAGAAAAAGGAAAAAACCCTTCATTCTTCTTACTTTGCATTGGTCTGTTGTGGCTTAGTTTTCGGTTTTTTCTTTCTTCTTTTGTCTCTTGAGGTTCTTCTTCTTTAATAAACCTCAGAGTTTTTCATTTTTTAGACGAGTTTGTATTTCCATGGTATCAGAGCTCAAAGCCGCAAAGCCTTTGTAAACTTCTAATAAAAGTTATTCCATGTACTTTACTTTGCATATTCTTGTTTTAAACGCAACTCAATCTATAGTCACAAATATTGGCTTTGCAAAATAACCAAAAAAATGTTAATCCAAGTTAAAGCCACAAAGATTGGCAGAAAAATAAGTAAAAATTAAAAATTAGCCACAGGAATTGGCTTAAGGTAAAATACTATAGGGTTCCCCCTTGAGTTGGTCACGCGAGCAAAAGCATGCAAGCGTGAGAAAAGTCAATTAATCTACACTAAGCAGGTTATCGTACTCTCAAACTAGCTGGATGTACATTTTAAGGAAACGACCATTGATCGGATTCGCATGAGCTGTACTGTCTCGATCGTGAAGACGAACTACTCCTCGTCCTTGTATATGGTCAATTATGCATGGTCCTTCCTATTTACTAGACCATTTTCCCCGTCCTTTTATTTTCTTGCCAATCGGTAGTACTGCCTTCCACACCAACTATCCTTCTGCAAAACTCTTGCCCTTAGTACACTTGTCATAAGCCCGAGCTACTCTGCGTTTCTCAGCACACAAGTGTTCATAGGCTTCACGCTGCTTCTCGTCTAAGTCTTCATGTTCCTGCCACATTGCCTGCACATAGTGCTCGCCAATCAGGTCGTATTGTTCCATAACTCTTAATGACTGAACATTGAGCTCTAAAGGCAAGACAACATCGTGTGCGAACATTAACACATAAGGAGTTGTCCCTGTTGGATTTTGTTTACTCGTCTGATATACCCAAAGGGTATTGAATAAATCATTATGCCACAAAGGGCATTACTGGCAAGCATTCGTCTGAAAATGTGTAGAATCAACTTATTACTCACCTCCGCCTGACCGTTGGATTAAGCATAATAAGGAGTAGAATGTAGAAAATGAATGCTCAGGTCTTGCATGAATACTTTCACTTTGCTAGACATAAACACTACCCCTCTGTCTGAGACAAAACATTCTGATATACCAAAATGACAAATAATATCTTGGAATAAGAACTGGCGAATGGTACCTGCAGAAGCCACTCTTAAAGGCCTAGCTTCTACCCATTTGGTGAAGAAATCTGTAGCTACGATGATGAACTTATGTCCTTCTGACGAATGAGGATGAATCATCCCAATTAAGTCTAAAGCTCATCCTCGGGCAGGCCAAATCTTAATGATTGGTTGCAAAGGGATGTTAGGTAAATGGCTAATTGGACCATGTGCTTGACAATCTTCACAACCCTTAGCAAAAGTGTGACAATTCTTAAGCATTCCTGGCTAGTAATATCCATGACGCCGTAGTAACCATCTCATCTTCGGACCAGCCTGGTATGCCCCCACTGCTCTTAAGTGTACTTCTCTCATTATTCGTTTAGCATCATGACCGTACACACAACATAGTAGCATACCATCTTCTCCTCGCTTGTATAAATCATTGTCCTTGAGTACGTAATTAGGAGCCAGAAATCGGATCCGCTTGTCTACTGGTGCATTGAGGTCTTAGAGATATAAGATAATGGGTTGGCGCCAATCCACGTAGATGTGATCAAGTCTGGCCACGTAATATTCATTGTTCTCTTCTTGACGAGCAAAGAAAGAAGGTAGAGTACGATGCTCAACCTTGAAAATTCGCTCGTGGACTCTATCCTGTAAACTTACCCCAGTCGCTAGTTGAGCCAACTCGTTCGTCGTGTAGTTCTACTAGTAAGGAATGTGGCTTAATTGTACTTCAGTAAATAACTTGAGCAAATCATAAGCTCATTTAGCATAAGGCTCTAAGATTAGACCAACCCTATAATTCATTTCCAATTGCCTAATAACCAACTGGGAATCTCCACATATGTGAACTTCAGTGACTTCCATATCCAACAAAATTTCTAGGCCGATGATGAGCGCTTCGTATTCCGCTTGGTTATTGGTACAACGGAAGTCGAGTCTGAAAGAATAAGAGAATGTGCCCCCATCTGGGTTAATTAGAGCAATCCCTGCCCCAGTATTGTGCTGGTACTCGAATCGTCAAAGTACAGGAGCCAAGGAGTGAGTAAGATGCGAGCTAAATCCAGTTTTGGGCCTTTGCAAGCATCTAGCATTGGATGATGGATGAGGAAATCAACCACCACCTGGGCCTTTACTGCCTTTTGCGGTACATACTGTAAAGAAAATTTAGAAAGTGCTAATATTTACTTCCCAATCTTGCCCCTCAGTATAGGCCGCGAAAGCATGTACTTTACCAAATTTGTTTGTGCAATGACATAAGTAGTAAAGGATAACATATAATGCCTCAATTTGAACCCTGAAAAATACAAGACTAGGCATAACTTTTCTATTGGAGAGTATCATGTCTCACAATCTATCAACGTACGGCTAAGATAGAAAATAGCTTGCTCAGTCCCCTTTGTGTCATCTTATGCTAGCAGACTCCTAATAGAATGATCCGTAGCTGATATATAGAGCTTGAGAAGTACTCCCGGCCATGGCAGGACTAAGACTGGTGGCTTCGCCAAATATGCTTTGATGGTATCAAAAGCCTCTTGATGAATAGGTTCTCATACAGAGTCCTTTTGGCTTTGAAATTTAAGTACATATGAGAATAGTTGTGTCTTGCCTGCGACATTTGCAATAAACCGTCTGAGGAAGTTGATTTTACTCAGCAATCATTGTAATTCTTTCTTGTTCTTTGGCGGGATAGCGCTGAACAGTGCTTCTTTCTTGTCATCTGGGACCTCAATTCCTCGCTGATGAACTAAGAAACCCAAGAAGTCTCTTGCTTGTACACCAAACACACACTTTGCTAGATTCATATTCAATCGGTGTTTTCTCATACTAATGAATACCTTTCTCAAATCCTCTATATGATCTATCCTGTATTTCGTCTTAACTACCACATCATTGATGTAAACTTCCATGGATTTCCCTATGAGATCATGGAAGATCAAATTCATAGCATGCTAGTAGGTTGCTCCTACATTCTCAAGTCCAAATGGCATGTCCACATACTCAAATACCCCTGCAAAACCTGGGCATCAAAATGATGTCTTATGCCTATCGGCTTCTGCCACAAGAATTTGATGGTATCCTGTTGTTCTATCCATGAATGATAACATTTCATGGCGTGCTACAAAATCCACCAACAAATCTGCTACTGGCATAGGGTATGCATCCTTTGGTGTTGCATTATTAAGGTCTCGATAATCAACACAAACTCGCATCTTCCCATTCCTTTTCTTAACCGGGACCATGTTTGAAAGTCACTCGTTGTACTTGGCTACTCTGATGATGCCTGACTTGAGCATCTTCTCGATCTCCTCTTTAAATAGAATTGTTGTCTCTGTGTTCATACGACACATCTCCTGCTTCACGGGCTTCTTCCTTTCTATGATAGGCAAATTGTGACAAACTAAGTCTGGCGACAGACCAGACTTGTCCTCGTATTTCTCTGCAAAGCAGACTGCATATTCATGTAGCAATTCAATGAGTCTATTTCTTTCTTCAGGCTATAAAAAGGTGTTTATAGCCACAATCATTATCTTTTCTAAAGTTCAGAGATTGATCTTCTCAATAGGATCTTTAACTTTAGGTGGAGTGTCGTCTAAGGCTGTTGGGGCCAGTTTAATACCTTCCTCTTTGTTTGATTCATGCAGTACATCGTCATCCACGTACTCCATTGCTGCAATCATTGGGACGTCCTTGTAGGCTTGACTTTCCATTAGATAATTATGAAGTCGATCATAAAGAGAGAAGCAAGCCTTGGCCTTTATTATAGATAGAGGCTCCATCATTAAGCTGATCGAAGAGGTAGCTCAATGGTATAGGGGAGACGACTATCCTCGCCTACCTGGATGATTCTCCATTGAGCTAATTCAGAGGCCGTCGCCCCAAGAGGGCGACCTTTGTTGTCGACACCAGACACCTCCAATGGCCTAAAGTCACTGTTATAGTAGCTGACATCTAGCGTGCTGACTGAGACTGAGTATGGACATGGGTCTGCATCGATGATCTCAGCCTCGTCTGACTCCATATTCTAGAGTACCATTTACTGGTGGAGAGATGATGGAACACAGTAGCTTCGATGGATCCAATCTCTTCCCAAAATCCCACTGTAAGGTGTCGTACACTCAACCACAAAGAATGTGTATGTTCCAGCTGCTAGTCCAACCTGTACATTGAGAAAAATAATTCTCAAAGTCTTAGATATGCTACCTTGAAAATTTTGAACGTTAAGAGCTGTCTCTTGGATAGCAGACTTGAGAATGCTCAAGAGAGCCATTGCTTTGATGGTGATGAAATTCACTGTGGCCTAAAAATCTACCAACAATTTATTGATCTAAATCCCTTAAACTTTGTCAGTAACGTACAATGGTCTCATATGCATCGCCATGTTCACCGTTGGCTTTCTGAACAGCATGCATGCTTTCCTCAAGGATAGGTCAATCTTTAGCTGCTTGGTGAGCAACATCTGCTCTTGTGCATCCTCTATAGCATTTGTTGTTTCCAAGTTGTTGATATTGTTGGATATGACCTTGGTAGAGACAGCAAGTAAGAAACATGGTTTCCTAGCTGAAGAGCTTGCAAATTCGGAAGGCAACATATATACCATGCTCGCGTCCAAGTCGTCCTCGTACTCTTGGATATCTAGTTCTTCGTCTTTCCCATAGTCTAACTGCTCTTCGTCATCTTCTAACTCACCCACGTCTTTTTTGGTCCCTGGGGCGTGTGTCCAAACCTCATCTGTCCCCTGATCAAGGGAGAATATAGGCTCAATGATTGCCATGAGTTCATCCTCGATTGGAACCTTAGGTATAAATTATAGTCCAGCTAGTAAGAATGAACCACTACTCTTACTGGTGGTAGAAAAGTTGTCTCGGATTGGGAAACCACTTTCTTTCGCTCCTCCTCAACCAATGGTTTTAGCCTCCACCTAAGTCTTTTCGTTTCACTTGATGCAATATGACCTTAGGTGAGTTTACTCGATCATTGGAGACTCTTGAGTACCACTGGTTGCTTAGATACATCAGTATCCCGAGCATGTTGTTTCTCATTTCTAAACCACTTACGGTCCTGGGGAACCTCAATGATAGATTCTTGTTTATTCTCTCTTGCGAGAAATTCTGGGTTGCAGTCAAAGACGCTTGGCCTTGCTGCTCTAACCTTAGGCTCATGAAATTTCTTCCCAAAGACTACCAAAGGTTTAGCTGCTAAGGAATTTAGGCGTCGCTGCAACTTCTCTGGCAAACAAGCCAACTATTCTGGTTGAATTATCCCCATCTCCAAAGCTTCTAATGCCCTTTTGGCTTATCCAAACCGTCGTTGTAAATTTCTTCGCCTGCTAGGGGTCACTTCGATAGTTTTTCCTTTCTCCTTCATATACCACACACTCTTTAGTGATGTTCCTTAATGCTGGGGGGACGTATGGCTTAGTGAGCTGATATGCTATGGTTTGTTCTATTGCTGTTGGTTTCAAGAACTTTTCTGCCGCTCGCCTTAGCTTGAATGCTTATGAGTCTCTCTGATTAAGCTCCCTTCGGCTATTAGGTTGATAATGCTCAGGAGGGGACATCAATTCTGGACATACTTTGACAACTTCCTTCAACTCCTCGTAAGTAATCTTGAGACCACACTAGAATTTGCATCGAGCACATAGGGCCACTGGTGACTCTACCTTCGGGACCACTTTTTCGTTATCCTTTACGGAGACTTCAGGCTGCTTTTTCTTACTATCTTCTCCACTAGTATGTAAGTCCAGGGTCTACTTCCTTTTGTTAGGGTTATTCCTTGTCAACTCCAACATTCCTACCACCAAATCCTCGTTAGGTCCCGGATCTGGAGCCGCTTGCTCGATTACTATCTCTCCTCATCGATAAAATGTTGGATTTTGAATTTCAAGCTTGTGCATTGCTATGTGGAATGTGTTCCCCAAACATAGTGGAAACGATAGTAAGGTAAGCCCTTAATGTGTTCAGGGTTTGGCGAAGGGCCACATAGCACCATGGCAAGATTTGCCTGGATCAGATACTCCAGGATTTTAGCCATCTGAGACACATCGTATGTGATTTGTCTCTTTGGCGTCTTCTTCCTCGACATTTTCTTCTGTGGTACTGTGGCAGGAACCAACGCTGCCCCGAGCAACTTTTTGTGAAATGGTGGTAAAGGCCGAGGATCACGGTTTCCTCCATCTCCATAACTGAATCTTATTACTCGATAATCGATTAGGCTTTGCACAGTGTCCTTCAGTCCATAACAAGAAGAAGTCTTGTGTCCAAACCTATTGTGGTACCTACAAAAATAATCGCCTGGTCCTAGATAGTCCAACTATTTCAATTTCCTTATGGGCCAGAAGCTAATAAGTTCATTCTTGAGGAGCTCATCGAGGAGCTCGTCCATCCTATCTTATTTAAAGGTATACCTCGGGTGTTTAGAGGTACCACAATCTCCGAGACCGATTGGCTCTTCTCTGCCATCCAGCTCTGCTACGATATTCTCTGTCGACATCATCTCTAGTTGTATTATATTGACTTGTAGTTCTGGGAATGGTTGCGAGTCCACTAGTGAGCCGGTCGTAGGTGCACTATCTAAGGCCAGTTTGCCTTTATTGATCCACTTCTGGATTTGGTCTTTGAGCTAACACAGTCTTTGGTTAAATGATTCCACATACCATGGAATTTACAATACTTCTTTCCCTTAAATTGTTCAGCACTGGATAGGGCCGAAGTCTGTTTTTACCACTCGCTGGCTAATGAGCTCCTCTAGGATTTCATGAGCCATATTGGCATGGTAGGTATATGTCTAGAACTCTTGCTTTGTAAAATCTACCGTCGAGAGCTTCAATGGTCCCTTGTTTTGATGCAACTTCTGAGGCTTAAGCACTGACTTGGAAGCTATAACGTGAAGCTGGTCTTCTTCTTAATCTTATCCCCTTTCTTCCAGATCTTCGATATAAGCCACATTTTTTGACTTGTTTCTCTCATATGTGGACCTCGGCGCATATGTTCCCTTCGAGAAATTACGTCTATTGTTCCTCTCTTGCATGGTACTATGAGCTTTGGTTACTACCGTAATGAGCTCGTTTAGGGTGAGATGTTTATGATTAGAGAATAAACTATGGTATGGATCTTCCAGTCCATTGATTGCCATCTCAATGACTGCATCTTTCCCAGAGGTGTTCTACATAGATTATACTCCGATCTAAATCGATGGAGGAAAGCTACCAGACTTTCTGATGGTGCTTGGTTCATGGCCACTAGCTTGATAATGCTTGTCTCTGGCTTTGACGTTCCTAAATGGTCGATGAACAGAGCTTCCATCACTAGCCAATCTGTTATGGACCTCTTATCCAGACCTGTGTACCAGACGAGTGCTGATCCGGACAAATATGTTGTCGCGTTTGCATCATCGTCGCCTGTGAAAGTCTAGAAATTGATTGGCTTATAGTTCCTTGGCCACTGCCAAGCGTTGGCGATGCTTTTCTGCACAGGAGAGTAGGGAGTCTCATAAGGCTCATGTGCCCTGGTGAGGTGTATATCGCACTCTTCCATGAACCTCTCGAACCGCTCCTCCCAGGCGGCTGATAAAATTTCAGCATGCCTCGTCTTCCTCGTGAGCTCAGAGATGGACTTGGTCAAATGCCTGATGTCCTTATCAGTTCTCTTGTAAAAGGATGCCAACCCCTTTGCCTGCTATGCCTGAGCAAGATCTATAGCTTGCTAAAGGTCTTCACGCAACATGTCTTGTCCCTCAACGAGGGTTGCAAGCTGTGCCTTCTGAGTCACTTGTTCTTCTAGACCCTTGTTGAACTCGACCCTTAAAGCGATCACTTCGGCTGTTGCTGTATCTATCTTATCACCAAAGGTGGCAAGCAACTCTGCTTGCTCTTCAATCCTTCACTCAATGGAAGCAAAGTATTGCCCAGACCGCTTACCTTGCCTAGCAACGCATGGTCTGTAAGCTTCGTAAGCTAGTTTGTTGAGCTCTTGTTCAGTCCGGAAGTCGAAGTCCATCATTAAACAATATGTGACTCCAAAGATGATTTTTACCGCGTTCGTAGAGAGAGAGCGACACTCGGTAGATGTATGTTCCTGGTAATCCGGTTGAGGGTGTTTACGAAATTGAGGGGATCCCTTTTAGTAAGAGTTCCCAATTGTCGCTTAGAGACACGAAAGCTTAGTCCCACTGAGCGTGCCAAAATGTTTGGCACCAAAATCTCCCAGGATTTTGAGAGGCTTTCAAACTGTCTCTTTTCTCGATCACGTGCTTATGTATGCTTGGCATGCCACCATCGTGAGATGGAATATTGAACATAGCTTATCGTTGCTTGACTTCTAAGAAGGGACTGAGATAGGGAGAGAACCAACCCCGTCTGATGGATACTTCTCGCCTAAGTGACTTAAGACTTTATGGTTTTCGTGTCTCTCGCAGAGCCACGAAGATCGATTCTTCACAACTCCTTCGGTGTGAAGCAGAGAAATCTCCTTAACAGAGTGTTAAGAACATATGGTGTTGCGTCCGTAGATTGCAAGATACTCACGCTCCTTCGGATGATGATCTTTTGATCGCTGGTTGCAAGAATTTCTCGAGATGAGAAGATAGTTTGCCGAGAGCAAAATATATATGTGATCGTAGGATCCTTTCTCTTTCGTTAACTTCCTCTATTTATAGGAAGCAGTCACTTGTTAATGTATATCTAAAACTCTTCAGAATTAGACTGACTAAGCAACTCTAACTATTTGGAATCTTACTTCCTAGGTTTTATAATCAAAGTCTAAGGCCTTGACGATAAACTTGTCAGGGAATCATTTCCTCACAAGGAAAGGTAACAATCGATTTAATGTGAGCCGCATGTGCCGACCTCCTAACTTATCTTAATCCAACCCTTAACGTTATGGACTATCCTTCCAGGCCTCAAACCCCAACAATAAGATATTTTATCTAGGGCCCAAACAGACACTTTGATGAAACATATTTTCCGCCGTTAGGAGGAGATATGAATGGTTTCATTATGGTTAAACGTCAAAAATTGACGTGGTATGTCCCCACTATGTCTCATCATGATCCCCGCACATCTCAATGTGAGATTGAAGTGCAATGTATTCTCGATCTTCAGAAAGAAGCAGATTCGATGCCTGACTCCTTTACTGATATCATGAAAGTGACGAGATCGGTTATACCTACTGCAAATCCTGCAATGTTAAATGTCTCTCAAATTGGGCAAGTTAATGTAACACCCGGGCAATTTACCGTTTCTCTTGCCCATAGTGGGGGTGTAGCGTCGGTCAAAATTCACTGATGAGTTTTCAATGAAAAGATAAGCCATCAAAGCACAATCGTTCATCATCAACACATGAGATTGTTTCAGACTACAATTGAGCCTAGAAGTCGATATTGACAAATACTGGGGGAAGCCTCAAAATCAATGACAATATATGTAAACAAAAAAATCTCACCAAGTTAAACAAATGCTAACGATATAATAGATGCTTCTTCCAGGTCCATTGATGATGCATTTACTTATTTCATCGCTAAGAAATTGACAATGATGAAGTGGAACCCTGCTTTGTTGCAAATTGTCATCGTAGAGCAGAGTGACCGATATGGAAAGTTGTAATTTGGGTTGAACTAGACTCTCTTACAAATTGCAAGTTTTTGGTCAGGTAGTGCTGTGACTACCGAATGGTAAGTCGGTTAGACACAAATGAGTCTTTTTTTGGAAGCACAATGAGAATAACTTGTAGGGCAAGCATTTTTTCAACGCTCTAGTATTGATTATGAGGAGATGTATTCTCTGGTTGTGTACATCATTACTTTCTGCTACCTTATCAGTTTGGTAGTGTTCAAAAATACTGAATATGCAGCTTATAGATATGGTTACAAAATATCTCTATGGGAATCTTGATTTGGAGATATACATGAGAGTGCCGGTTGACATGGTTATAACCAATTCAAGTAACTTTAAACCACGGAGTGCTCATGTGTTCAAATTGAGACGTTCACTACTCTAAGTGACTACTTAATTAGGAAGGGATACAAGAATGATGAGTTATGCCCATGCGTGTTAATTAAATGAATAGGTTGTGTGAGATGATAGACATTGGTAAGACTCGATTAATTCTTAGTTTAGAGATGGAATATCGAGTTTGTTGAATTCGTATTCACCAGTCTGCTTATGTCTAAATCATGCAATGGACAAAGCATGCCCTCTTAGTACACTAATAGTTGCGCACTCTGGAACCCAAATAATCCATTCCATCTGAAAAAGATGATGATGAAGAACTTTTTGGAGCTAAGATTCTATATCTTAGTGTGGTTTGAACTTGTTATTTATACCTTGGTGCACACAACACATCTAGACGTTGCATTCTCAGTTTGCGCCTACACATAGTCATTAGCTCTATTAGTAAATTCGCGAATTTTTGAAAGAAAACATCCGTTTCCCGAATTATTAGAAAGATTAGAAAAAAACGCATTTTTTAACTCGGCCGAGTTATTCGCAAATTTCATGTTTTTATTTTCAATAAAAATATTTTTTTAAATATTATTATTATTATTTAAGTTCCCTAGAACTCTTCCTCTAAAAAAAATTATTGCCGAATTTTTACAAATTTTATTCATATAAAACTACCTAATTATACACATAGGTATTTTTATCGTATAATTTGCGTACTATTTTTTACTAACTAGGGTCATTGGAATGAAGTAGAACATAAGTTTAAGTACTTGAAGGGATCCATTGACTTGGGGTTGTTCTTTTCCTATAAAAAAACTAGAGAGAAACTCGAAATTCCTGAAAAATGGATGGTTCAATCGCAGCATGATGATCTTGTGATTTTCGACCCGTCGAGTATTCCTCTTGGCCCGTCCAATGGAAGTCCCTGGACGGATCAAAGCATGTCTCTCAAGTCTCAACCCGTCAAGAGAATCCTTCGACTTGTCGAAGGATGCCTAAGCTGTGAGCATTGTACCTCCATTCAATGTGATCCTCTACTCAGTGACACCATATGATGCCTTAGTTGACTTTGCTGATGTTGGGTATCTCTCTGACCCACATTAAGGACGTTCCCAAATAAGTTATGTATTTACCATGGGAACACAGAGATTTCTTAAAGATCTACAAAACAAACCCTTGTTGCTACTTCCTTGAATTATTTTGAAATTATAGCTTTGCATGAAGCGGTTAATGAGTATGTCTAGTTTGTGACAATAATGTACCACATCCGAGGGTTTAATGGATTATCATCTACTATGATAGCACCGACTTGTATCTTTGAGGGATAATGCAGTTTTCATTAAACAAATGAAGTTAGGTTACATTAAGGGTGATCATACTTAACCCATTTCACTAAAGTACTTCTACAATCCGCAACAACAGGGGTTACTGAGTATCCATGTTAATTAGATTGGTTTGATGGATAATGCTACAGACTTGTTCACCAAGTCTGCCAAAATCTATATTTGCAAAGCATGTGAGACACATTGGTATGCGAAGATAATCTGGACTCCAAGATTGAGTTACTGATCAGGGGGAGTTCATTTTGTAGACATCAAGAGGAGTCTACATCACATGTAGTCGCTTATGTAGCTGATGTGTTGTACTATTTTTCTCTTAGACCAAATTTTTATTTTTATCCAACATATTTTTTATTTGCTTAACAAAGTTTTTAGTGAGATAATAAGTTACGCATCATCCATTAGGATTGCGACATAAAGAAGAGTGTTTAAGAAAATAACATTCCTTGTATCTCAATAATTTTCAATTTCACAAAGTTTGCAATCAGTATAGTCTTAATTGCTCTCATTATTTCTAAATTTAATGCTCGCAAAAAATTTATTCTCTTTAAATATTCATATGTGTTATTCCTTTACATGAAATATTGAAATAAAAATTCACTGATATTTAGAATAAACAATCTCAACCAACTTCATTGCCATGGACGTAATACTACAAGATGATACCCATTCAAAACAAAGACAATATTTGATTTCACGCATAATTTAAAAGAATATTCATAATGAGACTAAGTTCAAAAAACAAATGAGAGTGATCAAGTGATGATAATATAAATTTAGATTTATTATTTAGAAACTAGATTGTTATTTCTCATGCACATTATGATTTTAAAGAGTTAGATTGATAAGGTTTATATGAGAAAAAAGTTAAGGGTTAGATATAAAATAGAAAGATTTTTTTTTTATAAGTTGATTTCGACATAAATTTTTTATAATAATGTAGATATAATGGTGTCATGCCATGTAGATTTGGCGCTTAAAATCATTTCTCTTCTTATAAATACCCAAAAGTGGTGGTCACCCTCTATCTCACTGGCTCTCTCTTCCTCTGTGCACATACTCGAATTATCTGAGTTCTTTCATAGACCATCAAGAATCATAAAAATGGAGCAGCCTCCGGTACATTATACTCTTTCTTCACCAAGCTTTACATGTAATTCTCTGTTCATATTGCAATCTTTTTGACAGTTGGTGCATTATACTCTTTCACGAAGCTTTACATGCAATTCTCTGTTCATATTGCAATCTTTTTGACAGTTGAACCGACTTATATTGGCTCTGTAGGTGTTCCAAATCCAAGTGATTAACTACCAAGACTCTGAGAGCTCTAGAAGAAAAGTGCAGAACTGTCAAAACCTTATTGCTAGTAAATATGGTACTTTGGTTTCCTAGCTAGCTCTTGGGATAATGTTACCACTTAAATCTCTAACAAGCTGAGTGCACATTTAGCGTAGCATCATATCATCATGTGTGCACCATACATGCACAATTGTGTGAATTTGCTCCATTTTCTTTCGACTAATACGAATATATACGAATGACATAATCTTGTAACGTGTATGAAGGTCTTCGGAATACTAGCTTTGATGCTGTTCACGGCATTGTGGAGGTGGTAGGGGAATTCGACGAAAGCAAACGCCAGAGTCTCGCGGAGGATTTCGTGAGATGGTACAGCAATGAACAAGCCAGAGAGTCTCGGAAGACCTCTACTGACAACACTGATGATGGCGACACCTGTTGCGGATGTTTCAGTTGGGGAACCAAGAAGAAGAACACGAAGAACACTGCTGCTCGAACACCCCAAGTGGTTTTCAGTCATCCAGATACAACAAGCAAAGGGAAAGCAATACTCGAAGAAGATGTGTGCGAGTCTAGCTCCAGAGGTGGTCAAGCTACAAAATAAGATCGATCTGTACTAATTAGCTCTAGTTCTGCTAAGATTTTCCCGGCAAAAAATAATGTTGTCTTGTTTTTTTGAAAGAATAATGTCGTCTTTCTTATTTGGTTACATTTCTTTTTGTATTTGATTTGTAGTTTCTATGTTGTCCTTGATTAACATTAAGTGTAACACATTGTTATGTGCAGATTTATTCCCCATTCCCCATCAAATAAATTTTCACCATTTCTATCGGGAACATGTTTGTAATTCCCATTCCCCATCAAATAAATATACTTATATTTTACGTTTTTTCGATTGTGTATATTTTTTCAAGATCAATATTTTAGTCATCGAATAGGACACATCAAATAAAAGAACATGTCTGTAATTCACCATGGATAAGTCTTTTCATACAATTTATCAAAGATACGTCGATGATATTGCGAATATTTTACTCCTTAGCCGCACTATAGTTATTTAAAAAATAAAATAAGAAAAAGGGAAACATAGAAATTAGTCACCCCTTAAAAAAAAATTTAGTCGTCAGTCGGTGGGTCGGGTTTCTTTAATACCGAGAGTCAGACCCGAACTCTTTATAAATAAAAGCCCAGGCCCAAAAATAAAGCCCGTCCAATATAAACCCCACACAGATTTCCATGTTCCGTCCTTCGTCTCCGAGCTCGCCTCTCTACTCCTCCTCGTCTTCTCAAAACGACGACGCATCGTTAAACTCCGTTGCCGGCCGGAACTAATCGCCGAAACCGTCGCATTTTTCTCCACGCGCGACGACGCCTTTCAGCTTCAGAAGCTGTTAACCGAAAGCCAGAACTCCTCCTCTCTTCGCCAGCCCAACGAAAACAACTAAAACCCTAGAAATCTCAGCAGGTGAGTTTACCGCTGTTCAAATTAGGGTTTGAGAAGCTCGGAATTTTATTTTGCTCTGCGTAAAATCCATTGTTTGAATGCAGTGAAGAAGAAGAAGAAGAAGAACAAATGGGGAGCGATAGCAATTTGAAGACGTGGGTTTCCGATAAGCTGATGACGTCACTCGGCTATTCCCAGCCAGCTGTTGTTCAGTACATTATTGGAATGAGTTAGTTCTATTCCTTGTTCTACTCTGCTGAATTTTACGTGTAGTTTTTCGTTGAGATCGAAGCTCATTTTTTGCTCATTGTTTTATGATGTAATGTTGTACATTTTGTTGCTGCAGCTAAACAAGCAAAGTCTCCGGCTGATGTGGTGAATCAGCTCGTGGAGTCCGGGTGGTCCTTGTCGGCTGATACACGTGCATTTGCCGAAGAGATATTCGCGAAAGTGCCACACAAATCGTCAGGACCGAATGTGAGCTAATATTCCAAATTAATATCAGTGCAGAGATTGCGAAATCGTGTAGTAATCAGTTTTTTATGTGTATATTAGGTTTATCAGAAGCAAGAGAGGGAAGCTGCGATGCTGGTGAGGAAGCAGAAAACGTATGCTCTCTTGGATGCAGATGACGACGATGACGAAGATGATAAACCTTCTGTTCCTGTAGTTTCCGAGTCCAGGAAAAGTGATTCGCATAAGAAACGGTACAGGAAGAAGGCCTCGAGTGAAGAAGATGAAGAGGATGAGGTTAGTTGTTTGAGCTCTTTTGAGATGTATTATGTTTTGTTTCTCATGGTATTGCTTTAAGTTAGTGGAATGATTCAGGTAGTTGTTCACAAGGAAGATGCAAGACGGGTTAAACGACGAACTTCCCCTGAAGATGACGGTTCAGAGGTTTGTTTTTATGGTTTTATTTTTAGCTTTGATCAATATTATTTTCTTTACAGCTATTATTGAATCACTAGCTGAGTTATATTATGATGAAATTTGGGATACTAAGTTGACTAGTGGTCTGAGTAACGTTTGACTAATGGTCTGAGTTGGCTATTGGATTTGTTGTAGCTCCACTAGCTTTGAGATGTCTAAGCTATATATATGTATATATGTACGTACGCGTTTGTGGTGTCTAAGCTATACACATATACATATATATATATATATATATATATATATTTCTGAGCGCCAATCTCATGGGGATCAACACAACAGTCATTTCTTTAGTGTAAAATCCTATTCTATTTGTTTACCAGAGACATAATGTCTGTAATTTATGCAGTCTGAAGAAGAAAGGTTGCGTGATCAAAGAGAAAGGGAGGAACTAGAGCGCAATATAAGGGAGCGGGACACAGCATCTACACGAAAGGTACACTTTACTTCGTTACTTTAGTTTCGTGGTCTTCAATTTTGCTGGAGTTTATTTTTGTTTGAGCTATCTCACGTTGCATAAGAAGGGCATACACTAAAATGTTCTTGGCAGTTTGCACAAACTTGAATGATATATGGCCAGAGTATTATGATTGGGTATGATCCATTGGATGAAATTGTCCTGGACTTGCGATTTGCTAGACCGTCAGAGGACTTTAAATTGAATTATTCTAGCTGAGCAACTCTTAGATGGAGCAATGACTTTCTGTATCTGCTAATGACGAAGATCAATTACATGCTTGGCATTATAAGTTGCATCTTAACTTGCTGTAACTAACAAACTTTTCATCCCTGCGACAGTTAACGGAGAGAAAGATATCAAAAAGAGAGGAAGGTACTACAATCTGATATATAACTACTCCCACACCTACATTTTGCAGTTACATCTTAAGTGTTTCCACATACGCGTGCCACATATTTTACCTTCGAGCCCATAATATATGTTGACCAATCATGATGATTTTACTGTACAACAGAGGAGGCTATTAGAAGAAACAAGGCATTGGAGCAAAATGAAACTGAAGATCTGAGGTTTGTCATTATCCATATGTGATGAATAATCATTCCTTCACGCAGAACCAAACATAGTTCTTGTTTTATGTATTGAATAATCATACCCTTCATGCAGAACCAAACTTTATATTTTTAAATTGTCTCTGATGCAGAAAGGTTTCAAGAGAAGAATATCTCAAGAAAAGAGAGCAGAAGAAATTAGAAGAAATCAGGTATGTAAATATGTCTTTTTGCCGTAACCAAGAAGATAAAAAGAATCTTGTAAATGACTACTTTTAAAAAGTTAATGGTCATGTTTGATTTTCTTTCTCCCCTCTTGATTGTCATTTTTTGTCATGTATTCAGAGATGAAATAGAAGATGAGCAGTACTTATTTGGTGGCGAGAAGCTCACCGAAGCCGAAACTCGTGCTTTAAGGTAATTTAGGCATTCACTTACTATTGGTTTGTTGATAATGACTGTTCTATGAATTTTTCTTCAGAATTCAAATCCTTCTTAAAAGTTCATTACCGTAATGAGTAATTGTCTCATCTGAGTAGTGTCTTGATGTTGTAATTTTCTGCGCTTGTAATATCACCTGCAATTTGTTGTAAAAGAGAATTGCACTCTGTTACATTTGCCTTTGAACAGACTTCTCCTTGAACTTTGCCCCTTGCTATTTGGTCTATTCTCGATATGTTTATTTAGTGGGTGTATTTTACTTGTGGTACATTCATGGATGATGGTGTACTCTTTTATTTTGTTAAAAATTGTGGTTGTGGGAAATTTTCTTTACAACTATTGCATTGATTACCATCTGTGTTCTGTGTCTTAATGAGTATACAAAATCTAAGACTTATTATGTGAAATGCTATGTAAAGTATTGGAGTAGAGTAGATAGTAGATGTCCTGAGACTCAATTTATTTTAAGTTATAATCTTGACGAATACTGTGTTAGAAAAGAATTTATAGATTTTATCTTCATGCAGTTACAAGAAGCAAATATATGACCTCGTGACGAAGCGGGCATTTGAGGATGAGAATCCAAATGAGGTAATTAGGAGATTTCTGACCAGTATCAATTGAGATGTTTTTACTTCTGCCCCCGTAGTAGTGAATGATTAGAGTGGTGGATATTCACTATATTGTGAGTCCTGATTTCACTTGTTCTCCTTACACGTCAATTGTTATCATCTGATAATGTATTATTCATTTTTTTTACTACAGTACAGGATTCCTGATGCCTATGATGTGGAGGGGGGTGTCAATCAGGAGAAGAGATTTTCTGTGGCCATGCAACGATACAGGTGATAATGAGTAAAATGTTCACTATAACTGCATTGTTCATATCCTGACATACACCAAACAGGCATATATGACCCCACAACTGAAATTATGCTGTCTTGTTGAACATTTGTTTACTATTTTATCGTCTAGAGATTCGGCCGCTGGGGAAAAGATGAATCCATTTGCAGAGCAGGAAGCTTGGGAGGATCATCAAATTGGTATACTTATTTTCTTTGTTCTGTTTCCACAAATCTGTACATCTGCTCTTAAAATTTTAGACAACTTCAGAGTTTCTTTACCTGATATTCCTCATTCTTGCAGGAAAGGCAACACTGAAGTTTGGTTCTAAAAACAAAAAGCAAACATCTGATCAGTATCAGTAAGTTAATTAATTCTTTTTCAGCTCTTGCTTCTGTTGTGAACTGTCGAATCCCAAACATTTGTACTTGCTTGTGTTTATAAATAAGTGCATTTAATTATTTACAGACTTCTTCATGTAGCTTTCCATTGCCTATATAATCATTTGCATGTTAATTTCTAGAACTAATATCGTTTTATGTTTAGGTTTGTATTTGAGGACCAGATTGATTTTATCAAGGCATCGGTGATTGACGGTGACAACGTATACCTACAAACATTGCCAAAATTGTGATTTTAAATCGGTTCTCAAGGTTATAAAAGTCTGATTTTTTTATTGTTCTCATTGTAGTACGAGAATGCCGAACCTGCTGATTTACTTGAGTCAAGAGCGAAATCAGCCTTGGAGAAGCTCCAGGTTGCTACCCAGTTTCTTTCTTTTGTTTCTTTACTCCTTCTCTGCTCTTTGCCAAGATGATTCACTCTTTCATTATGACTGTTTTATATGTTCGCTCTCTTATGTTATTGAGAAGAGAAATTCTACTTGCTGATATATAAGCACATACTTGATCTCAATCTGAATGCTCCATAGTCCTATGGATTTTTTTTTAATAATCATTTATGTTTTTGCTTATGCAGGAGGACAGAAAAACTTTACCCATATACACTTATCGTGATGAGTTGCTTAAAGCTGTTGATGACCATCAGGTTTCTTTTGATTTTCTGTACAAATTAACTTGTTTGGCTAGAAATGAGTTCTTTTTAAGCAAGCTGCAGTGAATGAGAAAGTTTGCACCAAATTATTTTCAGTACTTTCATAGTTTCTGTTAACCATCTTGATCCTGGGGATTTACATATTGTGAGCCTTCAACAGTTGTGTAATGCATTATCATATTGTTTTATATGCCCTCACATTTGTAGGTTCTAGTTATCGTCGGTGAAACTGGTTCTGGAAAAACTACGCAGATACCCCAGTATCTTCACGAGGCCGGATACACTAAACGTGGAAAGGTGTAAGCTTTGTTTCTTGAATTTTCCCTTTCTGTGTGATGGAAGTTTTTGATGAATTTTTAAAGTTTTGACTCAGATGAAGTGTAGATGAGATAGAACGTTGAATGAATTTCCCTTTGTCATACACAACCACATCTATCATGTTGTGTAGATAGTAAAAGGTAGATACAATCTCCCCTCTAATGTGGGGAGCTTGTACATATATATCGAGCATGGACCTGATTCTACAATGACTTATTAAATTTCTCAAAGTAGTCGAAAAGGTTCAACAGTTTGTGGCCTGCAAGTTATTCTTACATAATGGGTGCATACAACCTAGGAATTTCAAAGGTTTTGTGCACCTGTTATAACTGATATTAAAGATTTGTGAGTGTAGTTTGGGTCATAATTTCTTCTTCTTCTTACAGATTGGTTGCACACAGCCACGGCGAGTTGCCGCTATGAGTGTTGCTGCAAGGGTGTCTCAAGAAATGGGTGTGAAACTTGGGCATGAGGTATCGAACTTCTGTTGACATCATCTTTGTTGCTCATTACCCTAAAAAGTTGATAATACGTGATAATATAACACAATTGCATGCATCTCATTTAAAATGGTTTGACTAATTGTCAATTGTACCTAATGATGGTGGATTTTTTTATGGCATATGCAGGTAGGATACTCTATCCGTTTCGAGGATTGTACGTCCGATAAGACTGTATTGAAATATATGACTGATGGGATGCTGTTGAGAGAATTTCTTGGTGAACCAGATCTGGCAGGCTACAGGTAATAAGTCAGTGTATCAAATTTGTGGTTGCATACTTGGTTGCTTGCATTAATTAATTATGCGTCTAAAATTCTCAGTGTGGTGATGGTCGATGAGGCCCATGAACGAACACTGTCAACTGATATTCTTTTTGGATTAGTAAAGGTAAGCAGCAACTTCTTTACCAGTTATTTCTCTATATTGCATTTAAGGACTGATCACCATATCACCAAGATTCTAAATTTTGAGTGGCATTCATGCACTTTTGTGGGTGATGGACACTGACAGATCTATTGAAATTGTGCACTTATTTTCCCGTTCTAGCTGCTTAGATATCCATTAAAGCATTTTCTCTGCTTCATGGGAACCTTAATATTATGTTTGGAAATTTCAAGTTATGGTTTCCTCTTGGAGATTGCCAATCATAAAATTTGCCAGACCCACCCTCTTATATTACTGCAAGCACCCACCCTTCTTCGTATAAACTTGAGAGATATATTCTGTGTGTGATTATCTGATGTTGACTGCTTTTTCACATTAGGATATTGCTCGATTTCGACCTGATCTTAAACTGCTCATCTCAAGTGCAACGCTCGATGCTGAGAAATTCAGCGATTACTTTGATGGTGCTCCAATTTTCAAAATTCCGGGGAGGCGTTTTCCTGTTGAAATACATTACACAAAAGCTCCAGAAGCTGATTACTTGGATGCAGCAATTGTCACGGCACTCCAAATCCATGTGACAGAATCACCTGGAGATATATTAGTGTTCCTCACAGGTCAAGAAGAAATTGAGACCGCGGAAGAAATATTGAAGCACAGAACAAGAGGCTTGGGGACAAAAATTGCGGAGCTTATTATTTGTCCCATATATGCAAACCTACCAACTGAGCTTCAGTCTAAAATTTTTGAGCCCACACCAGAAGGGGCAAGGAAAGTTGTCCTCGCAACAAATATAGCTGAAACATCGCTAACTATTGAGGGAATCAAATATGTTATTGACCCAGGATTTGTCAAGATGAAGTCTTACAATCCGAGGACTGGAATGGAGTCATTGCTGGTTGCTCCCATTTCAAAGGCATCAGCCAATCAGCGGGCTGGTCGATCTGGGAGAACAGGTCCTGGAAAGTGCTACCGGCTATATACTGTGTTCAATTACCAAACTGAGTTAGAAGATAACACAGTACCAGAAGTTCAGAGGACTAACCTAGCAAATGTTGTGCTCACACTGAAGAGCCTCGGTATCCATGATCTATTACATTTTGATTTTATGGACCCTCCACCTTCAGAGGCACTACTGAAAGCCCTAGAACTGTTATTTGCATTAAGTGCATTAAATAAAGTGGGTGAGTTGACTAAGGTTGGTAGACGGATGGCAGAGTTTCCTCTTGATCCCATGCTGTCTAAGATGATCGTTGCTTCTGATAAGTATAAGTGTTCAGATGAGATCATTTCCATTGCTGCCATGCTTTCCATTGGTAATTCAATATTTTACCGTCCAAAAGACAAACAAGTCCATGCTGACAATGCACGATTGAATTTTCACACTGGGAATGTGGGAGATCACATTGCATTGCTCAAGGTTTGTTTGTTTTGTTTTCTTCAGTAATTTGCTATTTTGTTATGTATTTTTCGCTCCGACCAAAAATCATACTGACTCATGGGAGATCACATGAGTCATGATTCAAGTAGGTATGGGTCAATAGTATTTTTATTTTTTTTAGAGAATATAACTTTATACTTTAAATCGTTATAATGAATTGGGTACAGTCAGTATGATTTTTTCATCATATAACATTGTATTTAAACTTCTTGACTAATGTTCAAAATCATTAATGACCCAGTTGTTTTCTTTGTTCAGGTTTATAGTTCATGGAAGGAAACAAATTTCTCAACACAATGGTGTTACGAAAATTATATACAGGTGCAGTTTTTGCCTTGTTTATTTTCTATGTATTCTGTTGCTCTGACTCAACGAATTGATTCAGTGCTGCCATATGTTGATTCTTAATCAACAATGCTCTTACAATTTCGAATCTGAAACATTCACAGGTTAGGAGTATGAAACGTGCTAGAGATATTAGAGACCAGCTCGAGGGACTCTTGGAGCGGGTCGAGATCGAGCAGGTCTCAAATCTTGATTTTGAGGTTATAAAGAAAGCCATTACATCTGGTAAGTTAAAGTTAGTTTTAGCCATAGTTAATTCAAGCGCCTTATTTCTGGGATCAATAATTATCAGATATGTAATAATTGCTATTTCTTTCAGGTTTTTTCCCTCATTCTGCAAAAATGCAGAAGAGTGGAGCTTATAGAACAGTCAAACATCCACAGACTGTCCACATACACCCCAGCTCAGGGCTTTCTCAGGTAAGAGCGGATATCATTCTCCTGCTTTCTACTTTCCATATATGAGTCTTTATTCTTTTTGGATGGCATCATGCTATGTATTGAATACGGAATCGGCATTGTCCTTTCTACTTTCCATATGAGTTTTGAGTCTTCTACTTGGGTACCACATCATAGACATTTGCAAGCTTGATCATATGTATATACCTATTTGGAAAGATGGCTTGATTATTTCCCTTTAATCTCCAGGTGCTTCCAAGATGGGTTTTATACCATGAGTTGGTGCTTACAACCAAGGAATATATGAGACAGGTATGTGTGCCATTCATACGTTTTATAATTTATAGCATGGTCTATCTTGCTCGTCGGCTAAACCCTTTGGTATTGTATTATAGGTAACAGAACTCAAGCCGGAGTGGTTGGTGGAAATAGCTCCGCATTATTACCAGCTAAAGGATGTTGAAGAGGGTATGTTTTCCATTTCTATCAGTCAACTACTTGATCTTCATATTCGGAATCCTCATATCATCTGATTGATTGCTTAATAATCTATTTTCTTTTCAAATGGCAGCGGCGACAAAGAAAATGCCTCGTGGAGAAGGGCGCGCATCATAGAATTGTACATAAGAACGCTGATTCAGAAATTTTGCAAGGTGGAGCAAATGAAGCATGCTAATACGTTTCTGTATACAAGAAGTACATATTTAAGTAGAGTTGGCACCCTTATGACTTATAGAGATTGCTATGTATTACTTGTAGAGTAGAGAGGTTTAGTTTTGGATAGATGAGAATATTTAACCATATCAGTTCACACTGAATCGAAGGACAATCAATAACTTGATTCATGATAGCACATCAATGTACACTTAATGAAACAAAAAAAACATTATCTGTTTTGTAATTTACCAGCAAAGTGCTCATCTAAAAACTGGAACTAACCCTTTGGGTTTCGACTCGTAAGAGTGTTCACGGTTTCATACCAACATTTGTTGTTTGCTATACCAACAAACACTACCTTAGTCTTGTATGAATTTCATCGATAATATCCACAAAAGGTGGTGAAGTTTGTAAATAAGTGAGTCCAAGTTTGCAGACGTGATGATTAGGGGGAATGTTTTGACCGAAGTGGATTAGGAAAGTGATTAATTGATGGACTATAGTAGAAAAGATTTCTCAAGAAGAAAGTAGAATAAAAATTATAATGTTGGATTTAAAAAAAGGAAAAAATAATAATAATTGTTGTAAATTTTATATTTATATGAATGTCTATGTAAATACTCAATAGTTATGTACATATCATTAAACCATGTTTCTATATAAAGAGGCATATTGAGATGAATAATAGAAGACTATACTTTCTCATCCTCATCTCTTTGCATTCTCTATTCTCTGTCTCTTTTCCCCAGTTTATAACACGTTATCAACATTTTTACTCTATATTTTCTAACTCGATGATGATCAAAGAGTTTTTGGTGCAACATCGATCTTGCTTTGACCAATACTCTGATCTATGAGTTCCTTTGTTTAAGGTGATGAGGAGATATTTTGTTTTTACTACCACTCATGATCGATGAGTAATCTAATCTGCTTAAAATTTACATATTTTTATTTACAATTGTTTATATTAGTGAGGTTGAAGTTTCACTAATAATACTCGAGCCTGAAGTTTCGAGATTATGAACCTGAAGTTCAAACTGATATTAGATCTGAAGTTCTAATAACATGGCATAAACCTGAAGTTTTGTGTATGTGATCTATTGTTCACAATATTCGAACCTGAAGTTTCGATGTTTATTTTGTTATGAACTTGAAGTTTCATACAACACAATGGGATCTTAATATTTTCTCTTTTTTCTACAAAAAAAGATGACAAACTTGACAAAATTGGATTATGTGGCCCTCGACATTTTTGGGAAGAATTCATGTCATGGGCCTTTGATGCTGAGATGCACCTTGAAACTCAAATAAGTATAATAGGTATTTGAACCAGAGTTCATATTACCAAAAATATAAGAACCCAGAGTTCTAAATTTGAGATCTTAAACTTGAATTTTCAAGTAAAAATGATTCCCTGATCAATCAAATCCATATGCTTAAGTTGCATATGATAAAAATATGCATTTTTGGCCGAATATGTAGGTCATCAACTAAGATAATACTTATGGTATATCATAAGATCATGAGTTAGAATTTTTTTTTTTTGATTCACTACAAAATAGACGGATCAAATCATTGCTAGATTGTGAAGCTTATGGAAGATTTAGGGACCTGAAGTTCTTAATTAACATTGAAAAAAAATTTAGACCCGAGGGGATTCAAGGTTCTGCTAGAATTAGTAGTGGTATAAGTCATACTTAGTACACCACTAATGTGATGGTTGTAACTCCCGCTATCATTGCATATTATGTTGAGTACGTAACTGCCATAACGTTTGTGTAACCAATGTAACGGTGATCTACCATCAATTTTGTATTCAGTAAAGGTTCATCACATCCTTCTATGAAAGAGATGTAACACTTGCAATAAAAATATAGGCCTGGAGATCTACGATTATATCTGAGAGCCTGAAGATCCTCATAATTCATTTGGTTACTCAAACCTGAAGTTTCAGATACCAAATTTTAGAACATAAAATTCTACTATTGAAATTCGAACCTGAAGTTCGAGTGTATACAATAACTAAAGATTGAGACTTGAAGTTCTCAAAATTAATTCTATTACAAGGACCAAAAAATCATTCACATTTTTGCAATTTGATATGAAACATATGTTTCTCAATCCCACAAGGACTTGAAGTTCCTCAATATTATTTGGGATTTCTCTTTATCGAATATGTAATTTATTAGTCGAATCTTGAAGCTTATGTTTGAGGATAGTAGCAGACCAGAAGCTCTGTCTATTTTCTTCAATAAAGGGACCAAAAGTTCCCATATTTATTTCTAATGCTTAATTTTATTCAGTTTCTTTGCTTGCATTACATGAATTTATTTATTTATTTTCATTACGATTATTTTGTTCATATGGACCGGCAACCCTAAATATTAAAACTCAAAACTTGAGTGCATTTTTGACATGAATTTCAAAATGCTTATATGACTTGGAGTTCATAATAGATCGGCTCTATTTATCAAGCCTATATGTACGCACCAAACCTGATGTTTGGTTACACCGCTATAAAAGCAAGAGATTAAGGCTTTTGATGTTTAAAGATTATTATTGATCTTTGAGTATGATGCTTATAAAAGCTAATGTAACTCTTATCCTAAGAGGGATAAATCTTTATTGATAGCTCCGGAAGTGCTTAAATCATGTTACCTATGTGACATATTTTTGGCCAAAATAGGTGTATATTTCTCTACATCCGATGTATAGACGAACTAGTATTTCATTGGATCTACTACAATATGTAAGATCATCAAAAATATTCAATGATATCATTGTTTGAGTATAACTCATAGTACTCGCTAACTAGTGATTTGATTTTTCAACCATTATTTACGCATATTTTTTGCGACTTGTCACTTTGAATTGGTATGTGATATTATTTACCATCTTTATTTGATTTAGAGAAAAATGTCAATCAATTATACGCAAAAAATAAGTGACAATTAATTTTGACCAAGTATTTGGCTTGGGCTCGCCCCCCACCAACGATTATGAGGAACATGTTATCCTTGTACGTATATTTTTGCGAAAGGTCAATATGATAATCTTCTCACCGTTAGGGGAAGAATAGACTAATGGAACGACGTAAAGTTGTGAAATATTTCCACTTAATCCAAATTATATTCTCCTAAAGTGGAGATTTCACATGCCCTACCACGTCTTGAGTAGACGTCGAGTAAACGATCCATATTCTGAAATCAAATTCTCTTTAGAGATGATTGCCCTAGAGTGTGGCATGGATATCTAATCATAATAAGTTTGTTAAAGCTTATGCATGCATATACAAATATGTGGGATAGAAATTTGATGATCATGGATATTACTTATGCTAGCTAACAAAAGATCATCAAGGGCTTACATACTACGTTTCATTTTAGATGTCGAAAAATAATATTACTGGTAGAAATATGGAAAGAGGCAATTCCAATACTTGGCAAAATGTGGTGGGTTTTTGGACCTTAATACTATGACACAATCTCCTTGGTAGAGATATGAGTCACAATGTTATTCTCTTAAGTGACAACTTCTCTATAAGTACCGTATCGATATTGACGAGAGACTTATGGCAGGTTGTGAGGGTTTATTGTGCTTTTGTAAAGCACATAAGAAAGTCTCAAACATCGTGTCATCATAAATAACAACTTATTTACAATCCTTAGAGGATTCAAATTGCCCGAATGGCAACTCCATAATTAAACGAGTTTATAACTCACTCATGGAATAAGAGTCTAGATCTTATACGTACTCATTTACATAGTCGGTGTGACTCAAATGAGTAGTATGATTAGACTATGAAGTTGATTTCAATTTGTGATCATAATGTTGTAACAGATTCTAACTTTTCGCGAAGTTATGAATTCATCAGAGCTCCTGAAGAACTTATATGAAATTATCAATACGTACAAATATTGATACTTATGGTTAGATACGCCGTATTAAACTTTGATATTACATGTTTCTTTTATATTTATGCTTTTTGCTAATGTCTTGAAGTTTTCAGATTAGAGCAACACTTATGGTAAGTTGTTGATGAAAAATATTTGTAGTTCTATTATACTACTTTTAAGTTGTTTATTTTGCAGGATTCAAAGTTGACGATGAGCCCCCATGTGCATGGTACCCTAAGCTTGCAACGATCTGGGGGAGATTCTCATAAGGGGGAGCATCCTGAAGTATGCTACCTCGGACATAAGCGCGTTGTACTCTTTTTCTTCGACCAGAGTTATTTTTCTCCCACTAGGTTTTTTGTTACTTGGCAAGATTTTTAACGAGGCAACATTAGGTGCGTCCAACACCGTATTATTCATCGATAGACATCCAAAGGAGAGTATGTAAATATTATATTTATATAGATGTCTATGAAAATACTCAATAATTATGTACCTATCATGTAAACTATGTCTCTATATAAGAGGCATATTGAGATGAATAATAGAAATTCTACACTTTCTCCTCTCCATCTCTCTGCATTCTCTATTCTCTCTATGTCTTTTTTTATCAGTTTATAACAAATAATGGAAAAAAAAAACGAATTTTGGCAGAAAAACGCGGCTTGGGAGTCGCGCTGGAAATTGAAGCAGGAGTCGTTGAAAAAATGACGACGACGCCTTGCTCTTCTTCTTCACCTCCCATCATAACTCAAAGCCCCTCCCTCACAGAGAGAGAGAGACCTTGACCCTCACCTAAACCCTTCTCTCTCTTCTTTCTCTCTCTCTCTCTCTCTCTCTCTCTCTCTCTCTCTCTCTCTGCACAACAATCTTTCATCATTCAATTCAATTCTCCTTCTTCTTCTTTTTCTTCTTCTTCTTCTTCTTCTTCCTCGTTGTGCAGAGAGAGAGATTGAATGGGTTGCAATAATAGCAAAAGCTTGAACTCCAAGGGCACCCGAGCTGCTCGGTGGCGATCCACCGGCATTGTTGGTCTCCGCGACGCTAAATTGAAGGCAATCTATCTTCTTTTCTATTTAGTTAGTTAGTGTGTGTGTGTGTGTGTGTGTGTGTGTTCATGGATGTCCATAATTTGAATTACGTGAAATAAATTAGAGTAATTGGTTCCATTTTCATATATATGGTTTCTTCTGTTAGGAATTTTGGGGGGCTCACATGTAAAGAGAGCTTGACATGACTTTTACTCTGTCTTTTGTAGTGTAGGAGCTAAAATCTTATATATTGGAGTAATGTCTGCATTAGATTTTTTAGATGCTGATACATGTTGTTGAGTTTATAGTGACTGTATTAGTGAATGTAGGTTGTTTACAATGAGATTCTTATATCATATGTCTGCAATTGTTCTTTACTCAATGAGATGCTTTTGTGTGTGTGTGTGGAACAGACATTTCCAGATGAAATTCTTGACTTGGAAAGATCCGTACGCACTATTGATCTTACACACAATAAAATAGGTAACGTCTAGTTTCTGTTGTTGGTACTCTGATCACCAATTTGGTTAGGAGGTTCAGTCTGTGAAGCATGAGATTTTCCAATGAATTGTATCATTTAGATATTAAAGAATGATGCTTTAACAGTTTAACGTGTGTTTTACTTCTTTTTTTTCCTTCTTTTTTCTGCATGCAGTTGATATTCCTATACACATTGGCAACTTGGTAAACCTGCAGCGATTGGTAAGAAATAATCTGACTTTTGACCTGTACTATGGTTCCTTTTTCTAATTCATCCTGTATAATTACAATAACTGTCGAATTCTAATATATTGAGTTGCTTTATCTTGCAGATCTTAGCCGAAAACCTCATTGATCGACTACCAATGCATGTGTCGAAATTAGAGTCTCTAAAACTTATGACACTTGATTCAAATCGAATTACTTCCTTGCCCGATGAATGTAATTCTCTTCTCTACGTAAGATATTGCTGTGCTAAGTTTAGTTTCTCCAACGTTAAAGTATTTTCTGCAGATATAGGTGTCACTTTTAACTTAATAAATTTCATTCCAGGTTCTAACTAACAAGATGTATGTTTCCTTTGAATAGTGGGACAGTTGGTGCGGCTTGAGCGGTTATCCATCTCTAAAAACTCTCTTTCATATTTGCCTGAAACAATCGGGAGCTTGCGCAATGTACGTTCTTTTCACTTTTCAGCCTATTTGCTTGAATTGTAACTATTTTCTTTCCTGGGAATATGCAACTCTTGCTTACTGTGAAAAACCAAGATCTTATATGGATTTTTTTTATGCAGTTAGTGCTATTAAACGTATCAAACAACGAGTTAAAGTCTCTTCCAGAATCAGTTGGGAGTTGCTTCTCTCTAGAAGAATTGCAAGCAGATGGTATGCTTTGAATAATATTGCTATTATTCTCTCAAATGATGTTAATTTTATATGCTGATGAGCTGTTATAGAATAGTTGTATATGGTTGTCAATGGAACTTCATGCTATTTACTTTATCCTTCTTAACTATGCTGATACCGTTTGCTCCACAATATTTTTACAGATTTGATTCTCTTGTACTGTTTAATGTTAATAACTCAGTAGTGTAATTTCGGATGCTTTCAGATAATTCAATTGAAGATCTTCCTGACTCCATCTGCAATCTTGTCAACTTAAAGTCACTTTGCTTGGACAACAATAATGTGAAGCAGGTACCATTTTCATAAAAAATCACAGGTTTCATCTGCTTATTATATTGACTAGGTGAACTATATAATGTGATTTCGGTAAAGTAGAGTCATTTAATTTGATGTGCTCTGATGACTAATAAACATGGAAAGAAACCATTACCAGTTTACAACTGGGTTTTGTTATACCTTATGCCTTATCTGTCAGTTGTTGGAAACTATAACATCATGTTTCTATCACTCAACACTTTTTTTAAGTATTCTGTATTGACTGTGTAGCTGGCCAAGCCCTGATTGACTGTTATGCTTCTTTGTTGTACAGATACCTACTAATATATTGAAAGACTGTAAAGCACTACAGAATATATCCCTGCATGGAAATCCTATATCAATGGATGAGTTTCAGCAAGTATGTCACATTCTTCTTTTCTCACGTTTTACATTCTCCTTATTTTTCTCAGTGATACTTATTTGTATATTTCTGAACATTCTGACAGATGGAAGGATTCCAAGAGTTTGAAGCAAGGAGGAAGAAGAAGTTCGACAAACAGATTGACTCGAATGTGATGATCAGTTCCAAAGGCCTCGATGAGGGTGTCGATCATTGAGAGTAAACGTAGCTCGGCACAAACGGCATTGATATTCATCACTCTTTCGTCACATGCAAAATAAAGAGAGAATATTTGGACACTGGTACTGTTTTCTTCGTTATCTGGCTGTTATTGTCAAGCTTGTATAGAAAGGTTGGGGGAACTTATTCAAAGATGCAACTAAATTTTTTGTGAATAGGGGTGTTGTTAATACACGTTCAAAGTCTGTAAATGTTGCATCTTCTTTTGGTAAAAAGTGAGTACAATAATCAACTTATTGAATCCAATTTCATTACAGATTAAACGTATTACTTCCTCATTTCGTTCAAACTCCGCGTCTAGATCATCTTGCATACAGTTGCTTTACAAATGAAATGGTCGGAAACTCTGGTCCGATCGTCGTCGTTAGATAGTTTTAAGTTGAGAGACTAATTCATGCCGAGAGATCATATCCTCAGAAAAAAGAAAAAGAAAAAAAGAGAGTATTGTCATCTACGGTGACGTCATAATCTCAAGGTAAGAGAATATTCCAAGATCACGTATTTTAAATTAAAAGAAAGAAAGACAGACAAGACAAATGTGGAGTCTTGACAGCTCCCCAGTTTCCACGTGTCACACTCTCCCGTCCTCTCTCTCCTCTCGCGTCTCGCTCGATCATCTCTTATCTAACAAGGGCATATCCGGTAATTTCCCTCGCCCAAATACGTGTGCCTTTTACGCTGTTTTCCGTTTCGTTCTTTCGGATAACCACCACTTAACAAAAATAGCCCCATCCTAACCCTACTTTGCCCTTTTCACGTTTTTAGTCAGCCGCCCCCAATTTTTCGATCTCGATTCGATTTTTATAATCCCCAAATTGAGCTCAGATCTATACGATTCGCGCTCTCCGCTACCGATTGATCTCGGTTCAGACCTCGGCCGTTTCTTCAATCCGATTGTAGGGTTAGGGTTTTTGTGGAGATCGTCGATCTTCGTCTCTGTTCGTAGATCTAGGCTTCGATTCGGTGGGTTTGCTATTTAATTTTGTTTTCTGTGATGAATTTTGTGTGGAATTTGATGAAATAGGGTTTCGGTGTTCTTTTGTTGTATTTGTTTTCTGGGTTTGTTTTGATTCATAGATCTGTTCTTCTGTTATAGATCAGATGCAATTGTTGGTTGTTTGTTGAAAATTTCAGATCTAGGGTTAGGGTTTTCCAGAAGTTGGGGCTTTTGATTGTTTTGTTGAATTATTTTGGGTAAATGTCAAATTTTAGTTTCCAATTCGTAGATCTGCTTGAATTCTAATTTTTCCATAATTATCCAGAAATTAGTCCGAAAATGAAAAATAAAATTAATTATGTACTAGATATTTAACTGGGAGATAGAAATAGAAACGCAACTCTTATTTACCAAAATTGCCCTGGTACTTACAATTGCCTGAATACGTGGGCCCACAATTAGCTGTCTTTTTTAAGAATGTTATTCATAATCAGATCAGATAAATTGATATGTAATCCTAATGGGCGTATTAGTAAGTACGATCCGATGAACAATGTTATTAATGACATAGATACTGTGTCATAATTTTCTTTGTCCAAACAAATAGCGTCATTCGTCTGAGATATCTGTTTGTGCTTTGTGCTTAAGTACATGCATGCTTCAGTTAAGAACTTAAGTATTGTTGAGATGTAAATGAAAGCTGTGCTGTTATAGACTTATGGTACACAATTACTTATAATGGTGCTTGTTTCTTGCTAACGACATGGTTGTGTTTAGCGACTTCTATAACCTTATGTTACCATTGGTCTGCAGATAAATATGGTACAGAAGCGTCCTCTTAATGATGAGCAGGTATTTGTATCTTTCAAGCACCCTAGACAAGTGGGGCAAAGTACAGAGCTAGTTTCTTTCTCAGAATCTGTTTTTGCCGGAGATGTTTCAAGGACACCGCAGAATTTAGGTGAGGGACTTGTATAGGGCTGTAAAAGAGGGAAACCTTGTTTGTTTGTGTTTTACTAGTGTGTGCTAAAGTGTGTCTTTAATTACTTTGCTGCTATGTGACATCATTGCTTGTACTGAGTGGAAATAATGAGGCATGATCATGTAAACTCATTTCTTTTGGAATTTGGATCAGTGGAAAGATGTGATATAGTTTCTAGGAATTAAAAGTGGGGGTATTTTCACATGTTTCCAGAGTTATGTTGTACTAATGGTTGTAATGAAAAAAGTATATTAGGTGGTATCCTTTTGTTATTTGAGTACCTATTGAGATAAGGTCTGTTTAATTGGTAGACGATGGATTGGAAAAGTGCAACACTGGAGGGGTAGAGAAGGTTTCTGGTGATGTCTTTGGTGATCTTCCGAAAGTTGTGGAGGACATTAAGGCCAGTGAACCCGGTAGCTATACAATCTCTCCATGGACCACCAGCAGTACTCGTGAAGAAGATTCTTTCCCACTAGCACCAAGTTATGGATCGTTTTTCCCAGAGTACTTCAATCATGAGCACCCTACAAGGACTTTGGCTTCTGAGGATATTTATTCTTTTCTCTTGGATCACCCTCCTAGGAAGTCGGCTTCCATTGGACCAGAGCATCAAGCGGTTGTTCCACCTTGGGGTGGACATAATAACGTGTCTAATAGCTCTGACCTTGAGAATGAGGAATGGCTAATGGGTACTTGTGTTATTCCAATGCCTGATTCTGAATTATCGAGCGACTCTGGATACTTGGTTGGAAAAGGCAGAACTGAATGCAGCTGTGAAGATAGGGCTTCTGTCAGATGTGTCAGGCAGCACATTGTGGAAGCAAGAGAAAACCTTATCAAGACCATTGGGCCAGAGAGAGTGGTGGAGCTAGGATTATGTGACATGGGAGAGCAAGTGGCAGATCTATGGAGTGAAGAGGAGGAACAATTATTTCACCGGGTTGTCTTCTCAAATCCTGTATCATTGGACAAGAATTTCTGGGACATTCTTTCAGCTGTCTTCCCCTCCCGAACGAAAAGGGAGATCGTCAGTTACTATTTCAATGTCTTCATGCTGAGGAAAAGAGCTCGGCAGAACAGATATGACCCAGTAAACATTGACAGTGACAATGATGAATGGGAGGGGAGTAATGTTCATGGTGACAATGATCCAGATGACGATGATTCAGTTGTTGACTCTCCTGGATGTCAAGATGATTCTGGTTATAATAGAAGTTGGGGAGCTGATGTGCAGGAGTATGAAGAGGATGCTGCGGATAACACATGTGGCCATAATGTAGTTGTAGATATTTATGGTGGGAGCACCAAGCAGATTTCAGATAAAAAACCCGGTAGTTTGGTTGACAATGGCAGTTCGAGACCCCAGTTTCAGAAAAGCTTTGTTTGGGATGAAACGGGAGATCAGGAGGCCCAAGATGATTCATGCACTTCCTTTGAGGCAGGGGTAGTCTCGCAGGATAATCAGTTGAAGTCTGAAATTGGAGATCATTGGGAAGTTGGTTGTTTCAATGGGACAAGCAAGCTAGGTGACCATGAATATGTTTTGGAGCCTTGTGATGCCAAAGTTTGGGACCCTGCGTATTTGACTTACCGTAAAAATAAGGTTGACTTCTTGCCAACTTGTAATATGATTGAGGAGGTTTTTGGAAAAGATTCTTGGAATAACTACAAAGCAAGGGATGGTAAGAACTTGAGTTAGTGTTGCTTGTCCTTATCAAGATGGTTGGAAAGCAGCATCAAGGTGTTCATATTCCGTGAACCATCCTAAAGTTTTTCCTCAGAATTTTTTTATTTTAGGTTAGCAGAGTTTGTTCTGTGTACATTTCACTCAGTGGGAGATGGAAACCTGGCATTCCTGTGACATAGTGTATTAGAAGGTGAATTGTCTTCATAAGTTTAGGTATCTTTCTTTTGCTTTGTTCTTTTTCTAGTTAGTGTTGAATAGGGAAAGTTCCCTTCATACCTTCACCTTCGTTAAAGTGATCCAGAATTGTCATCTCTGTATGGTTCTCCTGAAGATATACTGATGTTGTAAGCATGACTCAACTAGAGATTCTGTGATGTAGTCTTGTATTGTTTTCATAATGAGAAATGATTACAACGGATTTTCGTATGTGTATTTCAATTATTGTTGCAAAGAATACAAGCTTTCCAGATTAGGCAATTGTGATTGTGAAGGTGAAAAGCAAAATCGTAAAGCAGCGGTGAAGAAAAAGAGCTGTAGATCCTTCTGGTCAGTCAAAAAGCTTCATGACAGCCACAGTGCTGCACTATGGAGTGTCTTCACCTTTTTTAGACTATTGCCAGCTGACTATTATTTCTTGAGGACTTGGTTGTGCTTTGTAAATGTACAACATAATCAACTTCGTGCTCTTAATCCGGATAGCTTATGAGGAAACATGGTGAATTGAAAGCGCCGATCTTCATTGTATGAGAGGAAAGAAAAACTGTAACATGAGTTTTGCAGGAAAATGGCCCTGAACTAGGACCTAGTGGTAGATTGGTATGCTATTACCATCCGATAAAGAAATAGCAAAGCTATAATGTCCTTTATGAGCTGTTTTTTTTTATTCCATCACTCACATGGGTTTGGATAAGAAATAGATATGCAACTGTACCCAATAGACCTCTTGCTTGATTAGTAAACTTAAAAGCCTCCAACAAATCTACAACGTTAAAGTTTAAAGTCTGATAGTGCTTGGAGGAAGAGGTAGCCAAACCTCCAAACCAACCTCTTCCAACCAAAAGAGTAAGCTGGGTAAGCCATGGATCCCACTTTTCAGGTACTGACAAGGTAAGCATGTTTCTGTATGTTTATATATATATATATATATATATATCAGCTAAATACAAGCATTTCTCTTTCTGAAGCTCATTGACTCATTTGAGTATTCCCTAAGCATTGCTGGTGGTGAGTGCTTGCTCACTAACACATGCACCATTATTACTGGTATGAAGTAAACACATGCTGACATGCATCTTGATGATTAGACCATTTCTATATAAAAGAAGGTAGTGCTATTTTGTAGTTGCTTCATACTACTCCCTCACAAATACAGGCTCACAAAACACTATCATATTTAAACAGATTCAAAACAGATACCAGCATAAGAAAAGAAAAGGAAGTGTAAAAGGCCAAATTCCCATTCATTCAAAGAGAGATACTTTTCTCCAAGTCCACTCAATTCTGGTTCTTTTCTCACAGTTTATCTCATGGAGTTGTTGCTGAACTGTCATTAACAGTAACACCATTCAAGTAATGTCCCCAACCACCATGTTCAGTACTACCTTATGCTGTAATTAAAGTGTAAAACTATGCTTATAATTCATGCAACTTCTTAATGATTTCGATATATCTTCTCGATGATTTCGTTAACTTTGATCTCTCATAGATGTCTACAAGCATCTGAAATAAACAAGCAGCTGAAAATCTGAGTTCATGTCAATAAAGTGGGTAGTTCAACAACTGGTGGCAATTTGACATAAACAAACCTTCTAAGATCAATTAAATCATGGTCTGTTCTAAATTTCTAATCAATATTTCACTTTTTTCCAGTCCTATATCATATCTAAGCCTTCAAAAAGTCATTACAGTGAATAATTTCCAACCATATAGCCACAACACCCAAGTGTCATGTTTAAATTTAGTAGGTGGGTTTTGTCCAAGTGTCTGTATTAGATTAAGTTTGATCATGGAAATCTCACCGTGTATGTTAGATTGTCAATATTGTGTACTTAGGAGGAAGAATAAATATGGGGAGTTTGAGATAACATGAGTAGTGGATATATAGGGTAGAACAAGTGGAAATGCCAAGATGCATCCAAAAATGAAAGTCATTCCAGTGTTTCACCCACAATGGTTTTTAGATTTGGTCTTGAATTGATAGTATTGAAGCTTGAGAAAAAGCATAAAGCCAAAGTGGGCATCTTCTTATCTCAAGTGACTCACTCTTATACATTACAAGGTATGGCATGAAACAAGGAGTGGCCTGTGGCCATTCTTTCATTTGAAGTAGTCTACTAAGTCTGTTTCAGCATCACTCTTTTGGAGGGCCATCTCTCTTGACTCTAGTTTTCTATGGGCTACCATAAATATCTCACTCACATACATCACATATACCTGTGTATAATGTATATGTACTACAACATTGTAGAGTACGCGTCGCCGAAACTAAATCTCCATTGTAATTTGATGATTGAAATAGTTTACGCGACGTCGCAGCATACTCTATGTATTCGTTATAGGGCATGTTCCTAAGCTCTTCTAAAATTTTGACGGCAAAAGTCATAGCTGATTTTGGCGCCTGCTCACGCCCTGTTTGGTGAAAATTTTAGATACTGCTATCGGTTGTTCTCGCGAAGAGAGTTGTGTTTGCCGAGAGATCTTGTCATAAATCTTTTTATTTATACTGATCACTCAAGCATAAGTAGAAAATCTAAATCCTTAAAGGACTTTGAATACTAAATTCACAAGATGATTATGTTTTCCTTGCTCAACAAAGATTACAGCCAGACAAACCGATTTCTTTCCCGAACTGGGATTATTAAACGGGCTGCGAGAACCGACCTATGAGCTTTACTCGTAACCAAGATAACTAAATTTTATTTTATGGTCCAAACACATATGCTCGGCCTAGATTTCATAAGTAGATGCACATGTTCTTTAAACAAGAAAGCACCCATGAAATGTCTACAACACTTATATCCATATAATTAATGACATCTCATGAATATTGATGCATGAATCCCTTAGCTTTTCAAAACAAAAGGCCTAATTAAGCAGAAAAGAAGTGTAATCACAGATGAGAGAAGTTCATTATACAGCTAAACATTGTACTAAAGAGCCGGCAGAGACTAGAGGGAGGGCCAAAAGGCAGGGGATTTTGCAGATAAGTGTGATTAGTTGTCGCTTAATATGACATAACATTACGATTAGGCCAACATTTAGCCGGCTTCATTATGAATTTATTTGAATTGGCCGGCATTGCTAGTTTTTGGCCATGCTTCAACTTCTGACTTTGTTGTAGGTCTGCGCCCACAACTATAGAGATGCAGCATGTAGTTGTACTAGTACTCCATTTCTTAATTAGTTGATTTGCTTGTATCCTGGCGTTAATAATCTGTAAACTAACTAATAATGTTTAGAAAGATACTTAATTTATTTAAATTAACTATTAAAATTATATAGCAGCCCTTATATATGTTTCATCGGACCCTCTACTATGAATTAAAAAGCAATGCAGTAAATCACTTACCATCAACATTATTTACTCCACCAATGCCAGGATGAGGTTAATTGATCATTTTGGTTCTTGGTGTAAAGTTAGATTTTATATCCTGGAGATGAATAAGAGGAATAGATTATGAGTTAGCTAGTTAGCAATCCTAGCATATCATTAATTTACCGTATACACAAGTATTGTAATGTATTCCTGGACTTAGCTGTACTGAATACTAATACTCTATTTGCAGCTTTTGCTGGCTACTGTAGCCTCTCATAGGTTCAAATGCTCCCAAAATACCTTATCACTAAATTTTAAAGGAACCTTATCTCCCAAGTGATCACTAAAGAGTGGAGAAACTCTGAATTTGTTTTGGAGCAATTTACTTGACCACTCCAAAATTGGGGACTCTTCAGACCATTAAATGTGGCCGATTGTCCACTTATTTTATAGCAACTCCAACGACTTTTTTATTGAGAAAAATAAAATTTTGGAGAATATTAGACATTTTTTCACTCCAACAGTTTTCCCATCTCATTCTCTAAAATAAAAAAAAGAATGAGTGAGAACAAGTCATTCCCCAAATTTACAGCAACCTGCCAAAATTTTGCATAATGGATCATTATTAAGACGGCGTCTGATATCGTTTCACAAAACAATTTTTGAAAAATTATTTCGTGAAACGAAAACAGTAAAATGAATTTCGTATTTTTAGGATTCAAAAACGTGTATGGTAAGTTAAATTACAAAATTATATTTTCGATATAAAAATATTAAAAACGTGTCTGGTATACTAACGTGAGGTCTACAAAACACAAATTTATATTGGTTCAATTTTAAATTTCAATCAAAATAGATTGTATATGTATATTTAAAGGGTAAAATTCAATATAAAATTAATCTAAATTTTTTTCCTATTATTTTTCAGATTTTGTTTTCAAAAAATAATGAAAACTTCAATTTGATGTTTTACATAACGTAATGCATTTTTTGTTTTTAGGATTTTTCGTTTTAGAAAATCATTTTCTGAAAACAGTCTACCAAACACATTTTCATTGCATTTTTATATTCTAAAAACGAAAAAACGATTCTATAAAACGATACCAAATGCGGCTTAATATTTCGCGAGTCACAATGCTTCACAAGTACTTTTTACGAGTCTCAATAAAAAAATATTTTAATGTTATAATAAATAAAAATATAGTTGTAATAAATGTATAAATTTACAAAATAGGAAAATTGTTTGGAGTTTGAGCATAATATTTTTTTGGGGAGATTTCGATTTTTGTTTTCTTATTTTACAAAACTTACGGAGGAGTTATTGGAGTTGCTCATAGTATTTTGAATTTTTGCATGTAATTAGTGGAGTCAATACCACGTTACAAGATCGCTCCATTGCACTTTCTCCTAAAACCGACTGTGTTCATGTAAAGAAGTAAATAGTGGTAATGTAAGTAAGACTAATATATATATATATATATGCTTTGGTTGAAACTTGAAAGTTTGAAACTGAAGGAACTGGTTACTTTGACAAGGAAATAATTATACATAAATTACTCAATAAATGAATGATTTAATGAGAGGAATATGACTAAATTAGAAAAAGAATAACGGCAAGACAGAGGAAGGAATTGTTACAAGCAAGAAAGAAGAGGCAGTTAGTTGTTCAGCTTTTTCCTAAGCTACTTGAGTGAGTTTTGGTTCTTCTTCTTCTTCTTCTTCTTCTTCGTTTCTCTGAAATCAAATCTAAACCATTGGTGGGTTTGGCGTAGGATTCTCAGTTGAGTACACGTGCAAAGCTTCTATCTTTAACTAGGCTCTCACTCTCACACTTTTTTTAATTATCTTTGCTTCCATGCATGGATTTCTCCTCCTTCCAAATATAGTCAAGCTCACAATAGTCAGCGAGGGAGAGAGAAACAAGCGCTCGCTCACTCACTCCCAACTCTTTTCTCTCATCTTAATTTGGCTAATTACCTCATGAAATTACACATCTTTTTTTTTCTTTCTCGATTTTCAACTACCCAAATTTATAAGATGGTGATGAGCACAGAGCTCTCTGTTTTCTACTAAATTGTGAGCCAGAAAAAGCTACTTGCTCTAAGCGCAGTATATCGATCATATTTGTTTGGATCAATATTGGTTGGTTAATTTCTCTTCCTTCTGGTCCAAGTTTTGAGCTTTTTCCCTTCATTTTCTGATCTGGACTCTCTCTCGATCAGTAGTTTTCTTAAGGGGGTTTCAATGGCATTTGGCTTGTTTTAGTGTGATGATGAGATCGAGATTCTTCACATTCATCGGGTTCTTGATCCGATTTTGAAGTCTCTGGTTAGCTTGTGCTTCTTGTCTATAGTTCATATTTTCTGAAATTCGAATTATAAGGTTGTAGTTCAAATGGAGGAAGAACAAGAATTCAAGTATTTCTGCAAGCTGTGCAACAGGAGCTTCCCTTGTGGCAGATCTCTAGGTGGTCACATGAAGTCTCACTTGATCTACAACACCAACAATTCGGATGATCAAAAGTGTGTTAAGTTCTTATCCGATCCTCAAGCAAGTTATGGCCTCAGGGAGAATCCAAAGAAAACTTGGAGGATCGCAGATTTGAGCGAGGACACTTGTTCACATTATGCCGCGGATCACAAGTTCTGCAGAGAATGCGGCAAAGGGTTTCCGTCTTGGAAAGCCCTTGTCCTTCACATGAAGTGTCACTCGAATTCGGTTACTAATAGCTCGGAGAACGAACAAGATTCTTGTACTAGTGCTAAAGTTGTGGACAGCCAATCCGAAAATGAGACTCCTACTACTAGGAGGAGAAGAACAAGGTACATGGGCAACAACACTACTACTACTACAACCTCTTCTTCTAATTTCTCAATTGCAAACAATAATGCTTCCTCATCTGTAACTGAGATTGAGCAAGAGCAACAAGAAGAGGTTGCTCTATGTTTGATGATGCTTTCAAGGGATGTGAGTCATTGGGGTGATTTGAAATTTGTTGCTGATATTGATCACAGTGCCTCTGATACCAACTCGGAGTTTTCGGATGATCCATCATCCTTTAGAACAGAAATTCAGGGTAAGCTGAAGAAATTAGAGAAGAAGAAGAAGAAGATAGAAGAGGAACATTCTGTTGGTGAGCTTTCCAAGAATGATAGATTTATAAACTCGGTCAAGAAATATGACTTAGCTGAGTTTGGTTCCAATAAGTTCAATCCAAGCAACAAGAGGAAGCCTCAAGTTACTAATGATCACAATTCTCCAAAGAGACATAAGTATGAGTGTGGTACTTGTAACAAGGTTTTCAAGTCATACCAAGCTCTAGGAGGCCATAGAGCTAGTCACAAAAAGATCAAAGGATGCTTTGCTTCGAAGATCGAGAGCAGCGAAAACACCACTGAATTCGACACAGACCTCTCCTCTGATCATCAACCAAGTAAGCTCAGTAGTCTCATTGATCATCAAGATGTTGTTGTTGTAAAAGCTGAGAAAAGCATCATCATTACAAAGACTAAAGGACATCACTGTTGTCCAATCTGCTCAAGGGTATTCCCTACTGGCCAAGCATTGGGGGGTCACAAGAGATCCCATGCAATTGCTGAGAATAGAAACGGCCAAAGCAGCTTAGTAATCCCCAAAACACCAACTCCTGAAGTTAGGGACTTTCTTGATCTCAACCTTCCTGCTCCTGTTGAAGAAGAGAGCAGTAGCAACCATGCTGCTGCTTCACAAGCCTTTAAGCCGTGGTGGGTCGGAAACAGCCATAAGCCAGGCGCCCTTGTTTCATAGCCCGGTTTCGTTATTCAATTCAACACTCCCTCTCTCAAGTAAGTGCCTTTAAACTATATCTCGAATGCTCAACTTTCAAGTGCAGAAGCTGCCACAGATTCCAATAAAGATTCACGGGTGTACAGAGGAATTACATACACGTAGTTCTCAATAATCAATATCAAATTTTATTAATTCTTTACACATTATATACTTTTCCAGAGGCCTCACTCCTCATTTTGGTTTCTTCAAATTTTCATATCCCATTACCATATTATTTTGTTTTCATCTTGAAAAACTTCATATACTGTAAATCATGAACTTCGTATTATGGTATAGAAGTATAGGACATAATTGTACTTTCGAATTCTTTATGCACAAAAGTTATCTGTTTGGGGTAAATGGAGTGAGGGTGTTGAAAAATTGGGAAAGCTAGCTAGCTCAAGGTGGTTGTTTAGTCACCTACCAATAATACCATTAAACTTGACAACCCATCTCACTCATTTTCTTTCTTTCTCTCTTTCTCAAACTTAGTATGTATGTATGCAAGTGATGCTTATACTTGTCTACGCCAAGATCTATCCTCTATAGAAAATAATGGCTCCCTTTATGAAAAGAGAGGGAGCAATTGGACCACTGTAAATCTTACTACATGCAAAGTGTAAGTGAACACTAGAGCACGCCATCTCTGCTGGTCTCAAAACTAAGTGCCATTGGGGGTTTCCTACTTTAGTTTTGCTTGAGTTTGAATTCTTCTAAACTTGCTTTGCGGATCAGAGCTCGAAAATGGGACTGAAGTTTCTAACAAATTAGTGGCTTCGAAGGTAATTAATCTAAAGATGTCCACAACGGATCATACGTATAAAGAACATATAATCATTTGAGAAAAGAATCGAAACAGATGACTTTGAACTCTTATTAGTCTAGAGGACTCGCCTCTTGTAAGCGAGGAGTCGAATTCTCGTTGCTTTTCATTGCCAAAGCCTATACATATGCACTATTGATGTGAGAGAAAGTTGCACGCCCCCTTGCGCCTTCTGCAAAGCTGTATAATAAGTCAAAGCATGGGTAGTACCACGCTTAGACTCTCTGATGATTAAATAAATTGATGTTGAACAAAAACTTAAAAATTGGTAGGCTAGAATACGTTACCTTGGACGGGTTAGTATGATTCTCATTATATAAAGATCGTGCTAGGTCTAAACATAGTCCGTATTAGAATAAACTTAGATACTTTTGAATTAGACGAATCCAGTAAGAACAGATTTCTCTATTCAGGGCTATTCCGATTACCCGATTACCACAAGCCATTTGTTGCATCCCTCAAGTTCTCTGGTGTCCAAAACTGACTCTCCACAATTGCTAAAGTGGTATTCTTGTTATCTTTTACAATTTTGATACAATTTCTGAATCATTCAAGCTTTAGTAGTTCCGTATGTGGAGGGTGTTAGAATTAATCGAGATGAGGTTGCTTTTCCAATTTCACTCATATAACAATGGATTAAATTCACCCATGATGTCTGAGACTATCCGAAAATATCAAAGTGTTGTCTAAATTTGAAAATGATCAAAGTGATGTCTGCAAATTCAAAACGCTGTCTAAGGGGTGCCCTGACCGTCTGAGCTCCCGGTCTCTGGTAAATGTGCTGACGTGACACCATCAGTCATGTAAAATGACTATAATGCTCTTATAATTATTATTATTTTTTTAATTTTCTGTTTTTTTATTTTTCTATTCTTCTCTCTCTCTCTCTCACCATCAGTCATGTAAAATGACTATAATGCTCTTATAATTTTTTTTTTGTAATTTTCTGTTTTTTTATTTTTCTATTCTTCTCTCTCTCTCTCAAAACACGGCCAGACCGTACTCCTCCATTTCCTCAATGATCTCATGAACCTTATCAACATTATTCTTACTGCAACACCCTTTAATCATTATATTGTAGGAAACAATATCCATGGAGATGCAGAGTCAATGTCTTCTTGAAGTTGGCCGGAAGCACCGCCTAGTGGTTTTTGTCCATGTACTTGGCTATGGCATAAGGGCTCAAGCCACTCCTCTCGTTCAGAGCCAAAAGTGTCTCTTTGATCATATACACATACATACATGGTTTAATCCACAATAAGACAACATATATAACCAAACCCAAGTTTCACAGTTAAATTAAAGAAGTTTTGAAGTACCTGAAAGTAAGGTGGATGAGAAGCTGTTTTGGGTTTGGTCTGTTTGGGCTTGTTCTTCCTCTCCTTGAGATCTCTGAGCTTTTTCTCCCTGGTCAGCTTCTCGTCCGTCTTGTTGGGTTCCTCAGTAGCCGGGACCTCCGCCAGTCTCCATGGCTAGAGCTTGAACTTCTTCAGTTGTAGACATCACGAAACAGAGCAACAATGAACGATTTCTGTGAGAGCAGAGATTTACTAAGAATACTGATCAACTTCAACGAGAATGGATAATGATGCTCGTGGTAAGGATACCAAAAGTCACAACATTGGGCTTAATCCCCATCTCTTTCATCTTCACCATAAGCTCACTCATCCTATCATGGGCAGGTCTAGCTTGGTTGCCACCAATGAATTATTTTTGTTGGATGCAATCAAGTAAGATATTTTGTATTGTTTATGTCTCATGATTTCTTGATTTTGTGTAGTTTAAGCTTAAGTAGTATGTCTGTTTAATGAAAATCGGTTAATTATTAAAGTTGTGTTTAGTTGGATTTTGATATGGATTAAATTGAATCGAGTTGTGTCCTATGATCAAGCTGTTTGTTAAGGGGAAAATGCAAAAACAAACTGTTGCATGGGTTGCACACAATGCAAACCCAGTTCATAACAAAATGAACTGTTTTTATGTGGATTGAAGTGAATTAAGTTGAATGAAGTTTGGTTGATGAAATTTAGATGGATTTTGCTGAGCTGATTTGGATTGAATCAACCTGTTCTTTAAGGGGGAAAGCAAAACATACTGTTACAGACATTGGCAAAATTGCAGGCATCAATTTGATATAGTTTTAAACATGTAGGCATCACTTTGATAGTTTCATAGTTCATATCAAACCCAATTCATAAGAACACAGTGGCAGTTCATAACAAAATGGGTTGTTCAAATGCTACATTCATAGGCAAATGAACATTTTTAACAATAGGAAATCAATGTTCAACATGCTACCACTGTTCAACAATGTAAAATACAACATACATCAACATAGTACATTACATATCATACAAATTGATCCAATGATCACTTCTAAAGATGCCACTGTTCAACAACCTAAAATTCAACATACATCAACATAGTACATTACATATCATACAAACTGTTCCAATGATCAGGTGAGTTAATTAATCGGGTCGTGCAAAACGGGCTTCCGGGTTCAAAAGAGGAGCTAGGGCAGAAATGGAGGAGAGAGAATGAGTTTTGATCAAGGGCGGTGAAAATGAACGAAGGGGGGTAGGTTTTTTGGGTTAAAGGTTTTCCGATGGTTAAAATATCTAGAATACCCCTCATTTTCAAAAACTCGGATGTCACGTCAGCAACTTTACCAGAGACCAGGAGCTCAGCCGATCAGGGCACCTCTTAGATAGCGTTTTAAATTTTAAGACATCACTTTGATCATTTTTCAAATTCAGGCATCACTTTGATGTTTTCGGATAGTCCTAGACATCTTGCGTGAATTTAATCCTATAACAATACAATGCTTTGCCAAGCAGCTCAGAATAAAACAGTAAGCTAAATATTTATCTTATTACAATATCATGCTTCTTTCACGGCAGTTTTAGGAACTCAAAATTTTCCAGCAATTTCGTAGTCTTATAATTCCGTCATGAAAAGGTTTAAGCATTTAAAATTCCACTCATTTGTTCTCCAACATCTCAATCGTACGTTTCCAGCTTATTCGTCTCGGTTTAAGCTTTTATCTATTTCATGCACATAAAAAACATGATTAGTCACGAAAAATTAATTTAGAAAAGAAATCATCCACACAATTGTGGAAAGGTGAAAACATGACTAATTTTGTGAGAATTATAAAGCTCACACACAACACTAAGAATGAAATTCATGATAATCGCAATTAATTTCTTTCTTCTTTGCCTCACACCAAAGCCATGTGAATCAAATTTCATAGAGAATCATAAAAAGGAAAATAAACTATATAATTAGTGTTAACCACTGTTGTACTCTCTGGTTCACAAACAAAATGAGAAATTTTTTTTAAAAAACTATTCCTTGATGAATTGCAATTCCAGCCCAATTTATATCCCAAGTCTTGATGCAAGTTGAAAACCCAAACATGAAAGCCTAATAGTATTGTACCATTATACGCACAACTTGTTGACCCAACCTGACGTGACCCATGTTCCAATTAAGCGCCTACTCTGGCAGACTCCACCGCCGAAAACCCAAATTGCTCTAGCGATTCTTTAAAGGAAAAAATTCATCCATGATATCCAGACTCTTGATGCTATATCAAAAAGGGTCCCGAATTTTAAAAATTATTAATAAGGTACCCAAACTCTCAAAAGCTATTAAGGAGATACCTGAAACAATTTTTCATTTGCTCTCCGTCTATATCCGTTAAAATTGATGACGTGGCATCTAAGATTTTTAAAATAAAAGGCAAAAAGACTTTAATACCCTTATTTTAATTCTTTTTTTATTCTCTCTCTCTCTCTCTCTCTCTCTCTCTCTCTCTCTCTCTACACTCTCAATTTTTAAATAAAAAGTCACGTGTCAAACTTTGATCGGATAAAAAAGTAAACAATCAGCAAGCTTACAATAAGATCATGCACTACCAAAAATACGTACTTAGACGACAAAGTCTTAAATGTTTCATTATCTAAGTACGACTTAGACGACAAAAAATCAATTCGTTGCCCAAAAAAATTATTCATCGTCTAAGTTGGTTCTTAGATACAAATGCACTCATACATACATGGTTGAGTTCATATATATAGATATTGGAGAGCAAAGGTTGAATATATTGATTTTGCGTCAATCAATTGTGAACATAACGACCAGCAGAATAAGCTCGGTTGAAGTGATTTGGTGATGATCAAGAAAATTAGGTCCGAGCAAAATTAATACTTATTAGAATAAAGTGTAGATTTAGGGATAAAAAAGCTAATTGCTAATCATTTTTACCATAAAATAAAATATGATGTGCAAAGAGATTTCCATGCATATAAGAAGCCACGTTAGATTGAGGTCTCCATATCATGGCCTTAATAAGGCCTAAAATCATTTTTCTTTCATACAATTTCTGAATCATTCAAGCTTAAGTAGTTTCGTTTGTGGAGGGTGTGAGAATTAATTGAAATGTGTTTTTCTTGTTTTTTTAAGTAAACCGATAGAATTTAGTGTCTGACGAGATTTGAACACATGACATTAAACAATGACAAAGTCATGTTGGGCCAACATGGCCCAAGATCCCCCTTGACTGATGAATAAGTAATATTAATCTTGCACATATGCATAGATGTTAGAATAGTGAAGTGGTAAGCATGCAGAACTTCAGTGGTTTTGGGTTGGGTTTGAAACTCAGCCACGTTAAAATGGCTATTTTTTCTGCAATTTTGTTTTCATCGAGTGTTGCTTTATATTTTCTTTCATTTTTGCCTCTAGATCTATTTTTAGTTCCACCACTGACCTGAAAGATCACGGTATGAATTATTATCATTGAACTACAACTCATCGACTATTGAGATGCGGTTGCTTTCTTGTTTTCTCTCCCATAGCAATATTTTGTCAAGCAACCCAAAATTAAACAATAATTTAAATATATATCTTATTACAATTTATGTCTCCGGTTTCAAGTTCAATTTTAGGAAGTTAAAAACTTCTAGCAATTTTATTCATAATCTTATTACAACATCCTGTCCTTATTTCAAGTTTATGTTTTTAGAAATAAAAATTTCCGGCAGTTTCATATATAGTCTAATAATCAAAACTTCCGGCAAAACTTCCGGCAATTCTGTTATGAAAAGGTAAAAGCATTTAAAAAAATTCTCATGTGGCCGGTTTTCTCCAACATTTCAATAATACATTTCCAACTTATTCTCTCCAACATTTCAATAATATATTTCCAACTTATTCGTCTCGGTTTAAGCTTTTATTCAATTCATGCACAAAGTAAACATGATTAGTACGTCATGAAAAATTAATTTGGAAAAGAAATTAACACAATTGTGTTGAGTGAAATTATAACTAATCTTACTTATAAAAAAGAGAGTATAAAACTAATCTTGTGAGAAATTTAAGCTCACATAGAACGTACGTTTAGGTTCATAAAAATGAAATTCATGATAAATGCAATTTCGTTTTACTTTGCCTCACACCAGAACCATGTGTATATATCTAAACTCCATAGAAAATCGACACGATTATTTTCAGTTATTTCTCTCTAGTTTTTTCTAAAACACGTAGCCAATATTATTATTGTTATGAAGAGATTAGTTTTAGAAGAAACCGAATTGAAGAATTAGAAGCCATCACGTACCTTGGCTTAAGGACTATTCCATGGTAGAGACCATTTAAGTGGGACTAAATTCTGAAAACGATGCAGCTCCTAAAAACCCTAAACTCTCCTAGCAACGCCGCTTGGCTCGTTGCGTCGCCGCCGCGCCTGGGACGAGACGAATCCCCTTTACTCCATCGCTGGTGGAGACGAAAACCTTGTTCTCCTGTTCCTCTCTCTCTCTCTCTCTCTCTCTCTCTCTCTCTCGGCCTCGTCTTACGGTGAAATTCAAGGCATGCATGGCGATCAATGGTGGCTTGGATTTGCGGGCTTGTCGTCGCGAGGAGCAAGACGTTCGACCTGGATTGGTGGCGGCGGCGTGTGCAATGTCACTATGGTACTAAGGATCGGCCACACCGCGCGAGACTCAAGAGGTATGGTGACTATCGTCCTCGCCGAGCGCGACTCAAGCCGAACGGTATGGAAAGAGGCGGAGGCCGACGAGCTGCGTTCGTGGGTGAGCAAACTGGGGCGTGTGGGCGGCGAGCTCAACATCGGAGTGGAGTGGTGGCCACTCGGGGACAGGGGTCGGTGAGCCACTGATGAACCACGGCGAGGTTAGGGTTTCGTTCTTCACGGGCAGGGAACCACTACAAGGTTTGGGCTTTACTCATTTGGGCCTGTGTCTGGTCTGTTGAGGTTATTCGATAGTCAACATGGCGCCCAGTCAACTACGGAGATACCTTCAAAAACAAATTTAATTTAAGCGTCTCTGGTTTGTGGTGTTGGAATTAACTTGTGTGCAGTGCGTTTTTAGGAGTTTCTTTTTTTTGGCCTGAAATTTGGTGGAACTCCATAAAAAATCATAAAAATAAAATAAACTATACATTTAATATTAACGACTTTCTTAAACATGATGTTCTCTGTGCTTCACAAATGGTGGATTGCAATTCCAGGCCAATTTATATCCCAAGTCTTGTTTCAAGTTTGGAAACCAAATCCATCAAAGGCCCAATAGTATGTAAACATTATACGAACGACTTGGTAACCCGACCCGATCAATGTGCCAGTTAAGCGCCTAACTCCATGTGGACCCCACCACCGAAAACCAAAATTGCGCTGGCGATTCTTTAAACCCAGTAAAACTCCCATCATTTTCTCAGACACAACAAAAACAAAATACGAATTCAAATTTTTGAATCAAAATTCCATAAACCCCAAAAACTCCGATTCAATTCCTTAAACCCAGGTAACGAAATCTTCTTGCTTTCTTCTTCTGTTTATCTTCTGATGGGTTCTGGGTGTAATACCCAGTTATATATAACTGTGTACCGAAGTTCATTCTAGCTTTGGTTACTGGAGAATTTGAAGCCCTTTTTTTTTTTTTTTATCGATTATGAATGTAATTGCATATGGGTTTTGTGTATATAAGTCAAAAGAAGCACTGGGAATGTCGAGAAGCAGTAGTAGCAGAAGCAACAGTAGCAGCTCGTTCGATGTTGATGAACTTCTAGAGATTGGGACACGATGCAGAGAGGTGTGTAAAAAGTTAAAAAAAAACAAAAAGATAGTAACTTTTTGAGGTACTAGTTTTTGCATTAAAAAAACAAAAAGATAGTAACTTTTTGAGGTACTAGTTTTTGCATTGTAGATTTTGATTCGTAGTGCTGCCTTGTTTATGTCTGTGGCTTTTGATTTTGTATGGCAGCTAAAGAAAGAGAAAGATATGCTGAAAGAATCGCAATCGCAAAGCTTTGGACTAATAAGGGTAACATTACTCATATACATGTCCGAGTATTTGATGTTTGTGTTCTTTAGGTAGAGTATTTGATGTGAGAATTGGTTGTTTCAGAGTTTGGATGTACATATGAAGTTATTGTCTGAGTTCCGTACAGAAGACAAGAAACATATTCAAATGTTGGAGAAAGAACTCAACAACTGCTCTCAAGAAATAGGTATGTATTCATCTTGTCTTCATCCCTATCGGGATAGGTGTAAAACTTCTTCTACGAAATATGTATTCAGCTCTATTATGATCACTTCTGTTATAATTCTAGGTTTCTAGGATTGTCAGCGTTTACTTCAATAGGTCTGTTCATGTACACAGATTACCTGCAGGATCAACTAAATGAAAGAAACACACAAGTGAACCTTCTCGAAGAGCATGTACATAGCCTTGAGTTGAAATTGGCAGACAAGGAGAATTTGCAGTCTACAGTTGATAGGTTAAGGGATGAACTGAGGAAGTCCTATTCGGAGTCCTTGTTCCTAATGCAAGAACTCGAAAAGAAAGAAATCGAGTTACAGAATTCGAATTTGTGCATAGAGAAACTAGAGGAGTCAATTTCATCCATGTCATTAGAGTCTCAGTGTGAAATAGAGAGTATGAAGCTTGAGATATTGGCGTTGGAGCAGAGTTGCCTGGAGGCTAAGAAAGCCCAGGAAGAAATTGTTCGAGAGAAAACTAGGATGAATGAGTTCAGTCAAGAAATTGAGATTCAGTGTCAGGATGCACGGAAAACTACCGAATGCTTTGATACGGAAAATAAGGAACTAAGGGAGAAGCTTGCTACCTCAGAGAAAAATATTATGATCTTTTGTCAGAGGGTTGAAAAATTGCTGGAATATGATAGATCTGAACTCAAGTCGGACTCTTCGTTAAGTGAACTAGAGGGAAAGGGCACATGTTCAACAGATATGAGGTATGCTGCTACTTTGTCCATTGAAGGAATATTTAATTTGTTTAGTCTGGATGAACGATAGGAGTTGTTTAGTCTGGATGAACGATAGGAGGACTTTGTTCTTGACTCATGTACCTGCCTTCATGATTTATTTAGTAGTTTCAAGTTTTTATTATTTATCCTCAGCAGGATTTAGTCTATTAGCTAAGATAATTTCTCGGACTCTTAAAGAATTTTTCTTAATATATCTCTTACTTTGATATGCTGAAGCACTTGTGGAGAAGTCTTGGAGTCACTTTTTTCTAAATTGGCAATGGTACTACCACCAGATGCCGATTTGATAATGAAGATGGAGAAGATGTCAGTTCAGATACAAGAATACGAGCATCTTGTGAAACAACTAAAGGTATAATATGAATACCCATGGAAGCTTCATCTAATATGAAATTTGTGTGAACACTGATAAACAGCTTCTAGCTAGTGCTAAACAAAGATGTTTAGCCGAAAATTTCAGAGATTTATCTGTATGTTACTGTCCTTCAAGAAATTTGAGCGTTTTTGTTGATATACTAAAGGTTATATACTCACGATTGTTAGGACGAACTGAGAGAGGAAAAGTCGAAGACAAAAGAAGAAACTGAAGATCTGGCTCAAGAAATGGCTGAGCTCAGATACCAACTTACAGGCTTGCTTGAAGAAGAGTGTAAGCGTCGTGCTTACATTGAACAAGCATCTTTACAGAGAATTGCTGAGTTAGAAGCGCAGGTATATGTTTATAATTGTAATCTTCCATTACTTGCTATACAACACTTGATTACTGAAGTCCATACACAATCTTGGTTCTGTGCTCAGGTAAAAAAAGAAGGGACAAAACCCTTTGCTGGTCTCCTCAGTCTCAATGAAGCATAGCTGTTTGATGGTATCAACAGTCGTGAGATTTAATCAACAGTTCAACGTGGGTAATGTAGATTAGATGCAACCCAACTTTCCAGAAAAAAAAAAGAGGAAAAAAGGGGTAAATTTTTTAGTTGACTGTGATGAGGATTTCACTCATTTCAGTAGTTAGAATTCAATACTAGGCTCCAAGCTTATACATGTAACTGTGACATTGTGTTGTGTGGTATATCCTGATTAATGTTCATGCTGTATAAAAATAGAAAGAGAAACTTCTATAGCTATTGCAGTGCAGGAGGTCCTTCTAGTCTTATGTAGTCATACATGACTCCTATGAATGCAGCTTCGCCTCTTGACCCGCCTCTTCTCTGAGTAAGATAGAGTGTGTTGGCTCCCTTATGCAGTTGAGACCCTGGCACATTAACATCAAACAACCAGTACAAACCGTGAATGCCATGTCGCGCTATAGCATTGTCCTCCCCTATCCGCCCCGTCGAAAACAGCGGTGACTTGTGGTTAAACTGAACCTGCACCTCTGCGTACTCAGCCGATGCCAATGCCAACCGGAGGGTATAGTCTCTGCCGGCCGTCACATTACTGAGCTCAAACCGAACCTGCCACGTGGTACCAATGTACATGCTGTACCCCATTCTCCTAGTCACCTGTGCATAAAACCAGTCGTGACGGTAGTCACTAACTCCTACTGTGTATTTCAGATCATCATAAGGGTATAGCTCTTCATAGCGACTCCATATCCCGTATTGCCGGAACTTGTCACAGTCGTCGGAGTGGTTATTGTTGTCAAATTTGTTCATGAGAGTAGGATAAGGTTCAGGAATGTAGAACTCGGCAGCAGATCGATCAGGGATGCCAATCTCCCATAATGTAGGTCCATTTCTCGGAGGTTCATAACTAAGATGATCCAGTTTAATCTCGCTTCCTGGTTTGACATTAATCTCTGCTTCATATTTGTAGTCTCCAACAATCCCTGGAATCCATGCATATAGATTATAGCTCCCAGGTCTTACATCTTTGATCACAAAGTAGCCGTTTTCATTGGCTCGAGTCCAAAATTGGTACCCTTTGCTTTCTGTTTGCCAAGAGCCAACTTCTCCTGGTGCAGCTAATCCTACGTAAGCCGAGTTTCCACTGTGAAAGCTGATGTTGTTCATGTAGGGATCATGTACTTGTAACTTTCCGAAAACTAATCCTCGTTGATCCGAAGAAGGAAAGTCTTGTGACTCGGTGAAGTTGTAAGGCCAGCTTTGGACCTCTTGAAGCATCTGTTCTTTAGCGTTTGTCCATAGTGTAGTGGTTGGATCACTGTCTTGATCATCAGCTAAGTTGTTGAGATAGACAAAGACAGGTCCATAGACCTTTTTCCATGGCTCACCTTGTTGGAAATTCAGTCCAAGCTGTCTTGAACCATAATGAGTACTAGAGAACACTGTCATTGTTGTTGGTCCAACGTGTGAGGTTAGGTCCTGCTTCACCGGTCCACCTATACGATACTCAGTACTAGGTGAGATCATCCAGAATCCTACGGATGGATTAGTACTAATCCAACCATGGACTTTGCTATGTTGGTCCTCCATTGAGTACTGATACTTGTCATCTACTTCTCCTGCAAAGATAGGATTGCTAGCATTCTTGTATATAAGCTTGGCCTCCTCGTAGGCTAGTTTCGGACTCTTGTCTCGGTCCTCGGCTGTTGGCATTAGCCTTTTTCTAGTGTCTGACACTGCCATGTAGTGAAACTTGTCTTGAAGAAGCTTGAACACAAGTCTTACTTGATTTATCGCCAGCTCCGGCCAGCCTTCATTGCGCTGGAAGATGGCGTAAGCGTAGAACCCCGAAACACCATGCTGCATAATGTACCTCTTGTCAACAGTCAAGGGGATCATCCAGTCACTAGAGGTGGAAGGAGTGTATGTGTTGATGAAGGAAACCTCTACTTGGTCATCCCTATCTGTAATGACTTTAAATTCTGTTCCTTTTAGTCCATATAACTTGTCCCTAAACATTACATCCCAATAACCTGGCTGTTTGATCTTGTTTTCGAGTAAGTTGTCGATTCCGTTGTACTTTATTCCGGTTATGTCTCCGCCGGGACTTGTGATAGTGAGTTGAACAATGCCATTGTCCAACACAACATGGTTATTAGGAGTATCTGTATGTATTTTGATTCCATTAAGGATATCAATGCCATTCCTCAGTGCTCTTGGTGGATTGTTGTAGTAGTTTCTAGCATCAACAGAGCAAAAGAGGAGAACAAGTATCACTAATGTTGCCCAAAGAATCTCACCCCCAAATTGTCTCATGGCCTCTATGTAACTCTGAATTCTATCGATCTCCAAAGTTCTTCTGTGATGTAATTTTTCTCCAAAGTGAATATATATATATATGTACATATATATGACATGTGTTCTAGAAAGTAAGGTAGAACCAGGAAATATAGTCCCACTGGGAATGTAGAGGTGAAACTTAAAATTGAACACATTTTTTTTTCTGTCCACATTTTAGGTACTTATATATACCTAATCCTGCTCAGGAAAAGAATACCTGATCAAACTAGGAGTAGATATTGCAGGTAAGAATTTCAACTCCTTCCGGTCCTTTTTTCCTAATCAAATTAGATAACAGTTACACATGGAATAGAATGGGTTGGCTCAGTTGGTTAGGGCTGACAAATGCTGGTACCCCCATCTGTGTTTGATCCCTGCTGCCAGCAGTTCCATATTGGATGCGCGATTACTCCTGCGGAAATCTATACCTGTGGGGTGGTGTGACAGGTACGCGTCACCTAAAAGTTCTTCAGGATTGAGGTTTTAGGTATGCCCTGGCGCTGGTGGTGTAGCGTAACCAAACTCTCACCAAAACTTTTTTTGACCAAAAAAAAAAATAGTCTGATGACTTGAAAAACTTCTGCACATCAGTACTGTTTGTTCTATAGGCGGCAATACCAGAACTGCTGAATTTCATGCTGTACTAGGCCTCCAAATTGATCCAACGATCGAGAGCACTCCAAATTCCATCTTGTGCCATAGTCCTATGAACTAGTTAATTATATCCATCTCTTTGTTAACTAAATCATCACTAACAGTTAGTGCTGATGATATGGCTCAACTGGCCGGCGATGTCTATGATGGTGGCCGGGAAGCATCTTCAACTATATAAAACTAACACTTGTTTCTATTCCATTATATTTTGATAGTATTGATGTTTGTTGCATTTTGTTTTCCTTGTGTTTTGTTTGATTTGTTCATTTTGATTGTCAGCAGCATGCCCTTATTTCTTTGGCTGCTCACTTTCTCTAGACTTGATCTCTGATATGTGATAAGGTGGGATTTGAAGCTGACTTTCATAAGAACACCATATATTTATTGTTCCTTATATACTTATTGTTCCTTAGCATAAAACAAATAACCCAACTTGGCAAAGGGATGGGAATTCGAAGGTCCGGCCTACAGTCTTACTTATAGGGCTATGAAAATTGACTTGGTAGTTTAAGCAAATTTTATAGCATTATATGAACCCCAACTTGCCAAGAGATTCCTACTACAAAGAACCTGTCCAAGGTTGATTCTCTTGGCGAAACAAGGAAGTACAAAACAATACTAGCTACTTTCTAAACCCATATCATAAAAAATTGTGAAAAAAAAGAGGATTTGTTCCAACTCTATATTCGTCTTTAAATTGTACTCAACACACGTAGTTTAAAGGATTTACTTTTAACAGTGTGACACGATACTCTTAAATTTTAAGAAAAATATTCCTCAAAATTACAAGAATGGAACTTATCTCAAATTGGTAGTTACATTTCTTGATTTGTTTGAAACATTTAAAATTCAATGTTACCCCCTCGCCCAAAAAAAGAGACTCGTTACTTCACCTGCAAATTTTGATGACAACCATGACCAACACCAACATGAGAGCTCTTAACTCATACTTTGAAGAACTTTAAGCTGCAATATGAATACATAATGAAATATTGCTTAGAAAGTTCTTTAAATTTCTTAGTATTTTTCTTATGAGATTAACCACAATCATCCTTTTTGATTTATGGGATTGTTCTCGGTTTTACTCTTTTTGCTATCATACTACCGAATTTTTTTATTTTGCTACTGATCTGATACTAATTAAATATTTTGTGCAAAATAATGATTCAAAGTCATTAGTAGTTCTGAAATTTTTATCCTTCGATTTAACTATGATTTTTTGTGTTGTTTTAGATTTAGGTTTAGGGTTTATAATTTGGAGAAGTTCATAAATTTGCAGAAATTAATTTTATAGCTTAACCCATGCCAAACATTTCGGTTTTAGTTTTAATATTGAGTTTTGATGTGAGTGGTATGATATAAAGATAATCAAATACTTATCTCAATATATAAGGAAACGAGCAGGAAAAGGAGAATCAAAAGAAAGTTGCCTGATGATGGAGACAATGGGAAGAAAATGTGCAAATGCTAAAGAGAGGGGAACATGGGTAAAACTGGAAATCTAATGAGCAAAATTTTTAACTAGCCGTTTTGAAGGTGTGAATAGACACACTCAAGATTTATACACACTAGTCTTCCTGCACGCGTATAAGCCCGTGCGAAAAGTGTCGCGCTCACGCGTGCGAATTGTCATATAATTATTAACCGTGTGCACTTATAACCGTGTGCGGAAGTGCTTCGCGCTCGCGCATGCGATTTATCAGATATTTTATTTTATACTGTGAAATTATATAACTTCACGGAATATATAAGTCAACCACTACAGTATCAAATATATTATAAAATAAAATCAAAAATATTTGAAGGAAAATGACTAAAACATAATATTTGTCTACATTCACCACCATTGAGTCATGTTTTGGTGGTCATTAACTTCGTGGTCAATTATGGTCAATCACCGTTAGATCAGTGTTCAACGGATGATATTAATTTGTCTTCAAACTGTATTTTAATTAACTACCGTTGGATACAGATCTAACTGTGATTGACCACGATTGATCACAAAATTCACTGATCACTAAAACAATACTCCACCACCAATTAGTCAATCATCACTTGCCACATATTTATGGTTATCATACGCGCGTGTGGAAGAACATCGTGCTTGCGCGTGCAAATTGATGGTATTTTTATTAAGTTTATACATTTGTGTTGTTTTTTCGCAATAAAAATTCTTCAATACCAAATTATCCATTGGAATTAGTTGTATCGATAAATTAGAACAAAAAACATAAAAAAGAAGAAGTTGTGAATGAAAAATACAGAGTTAAGATACCACATGTTCATTATACAAAATGTGAAATGACCATCTAAATAACACTAAAAAAAATTAAAATTATTAGTTCAAAATTTAGTATGTCTGATGACACCAAAATATTCGTTTCCCTTTATAGTAGTAGAGATGATGTAAATCCATCTTGTGATACACCGTGTTTTCCTGGGTTGGTAATCTAAGTTTTAGGCTAATCCTTATAATTTAGTATAATAGTATGCATAAGAATTCGGTGAAATGTACTGCTATCACATATTAATAGATTCTTATCGATCTTCTAGAGAAAAAAAATCCATCTTGTTGACGAGACACGGTAACTAAAAGGATCATCGTAAACTTAATCATAAATTTGGACAAAATGGCATGGACTGAGTAAACGTGTTATAAATCGGAACTTCGGAAGAGGACCGTCGTATTATTATGTGTTGAAATTTATAAGAACGAGCAACGGCACTTTCTCACCAGTTTCATTCATGACTTGGTTTCTCCTTTCTATTTTACTCTCTACTTCTTGTCCGTGTTTTCCAATTTGGCCAAGTCTTCCTTCGAATCCCTATATCTCTTTCACACTCTCTTCAAACATCTCTCTCTATCTCTCTCTCTCTCTCTCTCTCTCTCTCTCTCTCTCTCTCTCTCTCTCTCTGTAAAGATCTGTGCCTTTTGCTCTGAAAAGCCCTCGTCTGTGTTCTCATATTGGATGCGATTTCAGGTACCAAATTCGTTTCTTTTCGTCGATTCTCATCGTTTCTGCTTCTGGGTTTTGATTATCACGCCTTGTTTCCACTTGGGTCGTGTCAAGTTTTGATCTTTTTATCTTGTTGTTATCGTATGGAAGCAGACCCAAACTTGTGGTTCTGGGTTTTTCTTCATTCATGATCTTTGTTTTGTGTGATGTAGAAAATGGGTGTTTGGTTCTTTATTTGAATTCTTTTGTTTGTTAACTAGGGGTGGCCTGGTGGGGTTGTTTTGATGTTAAGTAATGTACAGGTTGGAGTCAACCAAAGTCAAGAGGTTTGGGTTTTATGGGGTACCCAGTTGATGATAATGGATTAGGATGGATACTATTGTGTGTATGATTATGGGTTTGTTGTGTATTTGATTTTGGTTAGATATGATTGATGCTGTTGTTCTTGGTACGCATATTAGGTCATCTTAAGTCTTAACTACTCTGCTTCCTAGTCATTTACACTGTTGTGTTGAAATTCTTTGATTTTGATTGTATTGGATCTGAGAAAGTTGTTCTTGATATGCATATTAGGTCTTGTTACTTGCTTTGTTAAATCCTTCGATTTTGATGGTGTTGGGTCCTTGGAAGTTGTTCTCAAGCTACGTTTTGTGTTGAAGGTGTAGAGTGGTGATGATGTTCTCTATTGCCAAATGAGTCTCACAGATTTGGGTTTTGTTTGCTCGTCCAGGATTGCTGTTGATCTCTGTAAAGATTCTTTGGAAGTACCATATTTTTGATTTCATCGAGATCCGAGATCTTCTCCACCGTTGACAGCTTAATAGATTGATTGTGTATATCTGAGCCATCGATAATGTTTGGTTTCAAGAAGTCTCCTTTAAGGTCTGCTAAGCCTGTATATCCTGCTTTGTCCGGCTCAAACCCGTTTGATGACGAGCCTGCAGTTGTTAGACAGAATAACAAGCAAGCACTACAGGATGATAAGAATAAACTACTGGAACTGAATACTAGCCCTAATCCTTTTGATAATGATCAAGGAAAAGAGAATAGTTCCTCGTATGCGTCCAAGCCTACTTACACAGAGAGAAACAAGTACAAGAATGATTTCCGCGATTCAGGAGGTGTGGATAACCAATCAGTGCAAGAGTTAGAGGGTTATGCAGTGTATAAGGCTGAGGAGACTACTAAATCAGTCAACGACTGCTTGAGAATTGCCGAAGATATACGCGAGGGTGCTACCAAGACTCTGGAAATGCTGCATCACCAGAGTGATCAACTCACCAGGACCCACATGGTCGCTGCTGACATTGACCAGGATCTTAGTCGGGTATGGATTTTTGTATCACACTAGTGTGTAGTGTAATAATGTCAGTCCATTAAAAAAGATAACTCTTGAAAGTATCATGATCTCAGTATTTACTGAGTGGGTTATTACTTTGGTCAATACATGATTTCTGTACATTTAATGATTCTTAGGATCACAAAAATCTTGATCTCTCCACCAAGAAGTTTTGGTTTCGTAACGTTTCAGTAAACAGTTTCACCGTCATTTTTGGTATATATGATGTTAGTGAAACTAATAGTTTCATACTTGCTTATTTCAGGGTGAAAAACTTCTGGGAAGTCTTGGGGGCATCTTTTCTAAGACTTGGAAGCCAAAGAAGACTCGTGCTATCAGTGGCCCTGTCTACACAGCAGGTTAATTTGCTGTCCTTCCTGTCCATGAGTTGCATGTTCTTTCTCTGTCTCTTGTCTCTGATGAATTAATCCCGAAGTTATCAATTCAAAAAGCTATTGAACATTGCATTTATGCCTGCTTATTCTTTCTTTTGTTTACTGTTTGTCACATTCTCCTAACATTTTGAGTTACTTATCAGATGCTGATAGCAAAAGAGCAAGCCACATGGAGAGGGAGAAATTGGGATTGACTCCTCCGCCCAAGGAATCACGAAGACCATATGCTGAACCTACCAATGCCCTTCAGAAAGTTGAGGTTTGTAGTTCTTCTATCTGATTGTGCTGATAGTATATGGAACACTATTATTTTCACCGTGGTTTGACTCTGTTCCCACTCCACTGATGCATCTAGTTGAAAAGCAAAAGTATTTGAGGAATCATTTTGCTGCCGTTGGAACCAGATGTGATTTTTGTATTGAATATTTGATCTCATGTTATACAGGTGGAGAAGGCAAAGCAAGATGATGGACTTTCAGATTTAAGTGATCTGCTGGGAGAGTTGAAGGATATGGCCATAGATATGGGGTCTGAGATTGATAGGTAGGTTTGAGTATTGCGATGGGGTGCTATCATTTTTTTGTTCCTTTTCTAAAGTTCTGTTACGACAATATAGAACTATGTCCAACTAATTACTCCTTGTGATAATTGCAGGAGTAACAAAGCTATAGATCATATGTATGGTGATGTGGACAAGCTGAATGCCCGTGTAAGAGGTGCTAATCAACGTGGCCGTCGCTTGCTCGGAAAATAGAATGCAGGATTGATTGTCCTGGACAGGCCTGATGATTTATGCTGTTCCAGTGCTCTCTGCCCCTCCATCATTTCACCAGTTACGTGATTGTGGTCTTAGATGCCCTTGTATCTGCATTCTGTATACAACTTTCGACTTCATTGAATGATAAGAGGAAACATACATTTCGATTAACTTGATTCTATCTTTATTTAGCTGTGAATATCTTTTGGATTCTTGACTTGTTCAATATGTCGTGATAAAGACATTCTTAATCATCCAAATATATTGATCTTCTAGTATATTGTACACAATGGAATGATCTTGCTTCAAAGATCAGTGCATTTTATGTCTCAAGATGAAGAGAGGTTGCTCGAAGGATTTGATATTTGTGTGAAACTGAAGGATTTGATATTTGTGTGAAACTGACGCTTGAAATCTATGGCACTGTCAATACTTAGAACTGCAGGGAATCCAAATTCTGTAACTCAAAGCAGCACCTCAATTCATCATCCTCTGACACTCGTTGTAAAGTTATTAAACTTGTAGATTGGAATACTTGCATTAACAGAACCTGTTAGTATTGCATCATTAGTTGTACGATTAAACATACTTATCCACTTAAGCAGGTTAGCAACACCTACCGGACCACCCGCAAGACCACCAAGGAGGCTCCAACTTCACTCACCAGACTCACCACATCCGGGCGCACACGCGCCCGTGGGGCGCATGCCCGAATGAACGGATCACACACCAGCAAAAGCACCAGTCCCACATCGAAGAACACAAGTGAGCTCCAAACTCAACCACCTATATATGTAAGGTATTTATTACAGGTAAGATCACTCATTCACATCCCATTCGTTCCATCTCGACGAATCTCTCATCACCCCAACTTACTCTTTCACGCACGTTCGCTTGACTGTTATATCCAATACATCATCTGACTTAGGCATCGAAGCGTTGAAGGCGGGCCACCCCGTCTTGACCCCTGACCGCCTGTTCATTGTTGTATTTTTCTAACAGCCGCACCCGAACGCGCGCACCCGATCATCCGAAGGAGAGAGGAAGCGCCGGAAAGGAGAGTCAGCCGACGGAAGAGAGAGCCCGCACACCCGAAGGAAGAGGAGCAAGCGCCCGTCCATCCGAACAGCCCCACCGTTCGGACGCACCAGGAGGAGGAGGAAGCACTATTCGTGTTGCTTCTGCCCCATTACGCCCCCGCGCGTAGTTCGGTAAAAACAGAACCCAAAGAGAAAACAAAGAATGATGAAAATCAAAGCCAGAGCGCGCCTTGAAGGTGCAAATCGACGTCTATAAGTCTGTAACCTGTGTGTTTATGTATGTTGTTCTCCTAGTCCAGATAGGAACATGGACTGATTACTGAATATGTGAGCCAATGATCATTTCCTTGGTGGTGAGCGCACTCCACCTGCAATTAGAATTTAGAATTCCATATTCCACAAGAATGTGCTACTTATCAATCCATTACAGAGTGAGTGTTAGGTATCCAATCCATTTATAGATATGATTCCTTGTCAGGATTGGATCAGGTTTCAAAAATACAGACAATGTTTTTAAGCGTATAAATACAAGTGCTTCCTAGCTCTTCCATACACAAACCAACCAGGACCAGCTAGCAAATTCATCCTCTCAAGAATCAAATAAAACTTTCAGGCATCATGAATCTGGGAAGAAACTTTGTTATTTTCTCTTTTCAGTTGCGGTTACATCATTTCCACCATCAGAAGCACGCCCCATTAGAAGTTATGAACACCATGAGCTTCTTGTTCCTGTAGTCGGCCCTGAAAACCTTGCCTTCGACTGTAGAGGGGCCGTCTATACAGGTGTTGCTGATGGCCGGATTTTCAAATTTGTTGGGGGCCAATACGGATGGGTAGAGTTTGCAACAACGTCTCGATCTAGGCCAAGATGGTGTGATGGCTCAACCAATAAAGACAACGAGCCAATATGTGGCAGACCACTCGGCCTCAAGTTCAACCGCACCACATGTGAACTTTACATAACCGATGCCTACTTTGGACTCTTGAAGGTGAGACCCAATGGTGGCGTGGCTCAAACACTTGCAACTACAGCGGAAGGTGTCCCTCTTTGGTTCACTAACTCTTTGGACATCGATCCAGTGTTTGGAAGTGTGTATTTCACAGATACAAGCGCAATTTATTAGAGAAGACATTGTGAGTCATCTTTTAAAAATGGAGATAGAACTGGGTGACTAATACGATATAATCCCTATACGAAAACTGTGGATGTATTGGTTCGTGGCTTGGCTTTTGCAAATGGAGTTGCTCTAAGTGCAGACCAATCATTTGTTCTAGTAACCCAAACAACAACGAAGAACATTTTAAGGCATTGAATTCAAAGATCCCAAGGTAATGTAGAAGTGTTTGCGTCAACTCGAGGCTTTCCAGACAATATATATTAACAGAAACATAATAGGAGAGTTTTGGGTTGCTGAGAATAATCATGGACAAGGTAAAGCAGCTAATTCTGATGCAAGGGGACATTTCTTAAGAATGGTGGATGGACTTAATCCAATTAGTCATGCTCAAGAATATCGTGGTCATCTTTGGATTGGCTCCCTTGTGAATCCATTTGTAGGCAATATACGTTTATGAGCGATCCTACTTTGTCTACGTACTTTCTTGCTAGTTTAGATTTGTAATATTATCTTTAAAATTTATTTTTTTGTCATAGCAACTTTTTTCTTTTATCATTGTATTTGAAACAAAATTTTATTAATAAAGGTCATATTTCAGAACCATCTCTTTGCACTTATGTTACAGTTAAACTTTGTGTACGTAGTTCTCAAGTTTGTCTTTCAGCAAGGTATATATAAGTTTCCAGTAGTTTGTCCAGAATCTCTGCATACGAATCTTACTCCAACTTGAGTAGCTGAAGCTGCACCCCAAGTCCTAACTTTTTTGTTTTTTTGCATTTATTGATTTGTTCAACAATCAACACACAATTTACAAATTGCAATTTTTTTGCTCACTATTTGTTCAAGCAAGGATGAAACATGTAATAGAAGCTTTTGTCGGAGTAGAGATAGAGATCAAATACAAGCTGGAGCTTCAAAGTGAGGCAACACCACAAATTTGATGGACAAAGAGGTGATTGATAATGGAGAATCCTCGGGGACGGGAACAGGTTCTAATTCCGGGATGTTTCCGTCCTTGGTGATCTCCAATGGGACTCCATTGAGAACCATGGTCTTGCTTCTGAGATTCCCATATTTCGGAGTCAAATGGTATTCTTGTCTGTGTAATGGTCCATCTGTTGCTTTACGTCCAATCCATGAAACCGTTCTCTTGAGACCACGCCTGAAGTAACCTTCTTTGCTAATGTTTCTTGAGCCAGAAGCAGCATCAGACTCCAAAACATTTTTAAGATTGACAAAGAAATCAGTCTGATTGCTCATGTTGATGAGGAGTAGAGTTATACCGGCCTGCAACATAATCACAAAGATGGTCAAAAATCTACTACAAGGAAGAAGATGCTTGGAACAACCATGTTGTCCTTCTAATCTCTTTATGCTGGGAACCAAAATCTACATACAGAACAGACTTACGGTTCCTTTTGAACAATGGGCATACATGCGCAAGTGTGGTGCCCCTTTACGTTCAACAGCAAGAACACCACGTCCCATCAGTCGATGCCACAGAAGTGCACTGTTCATCAGAAAATACAAGATTCAGGATTTGACGAGTATTTATATGCTGCAGTGAGGTAGTCAATGAAATCCTTCCTATAGTGACAGAAAACCTCATGCTTTACCTGTAGTAATCAGGGTTGGGAACATATGAAGTTCTGTTGAGAAGACCATAGTGCCCACCAATAAGGGACTGCCTGCAATATACTGCAGTGTGATACTTTGCTGACATTCCGAGCTGATCCAAGTACCTATAATGTATAAACAGTAACATGGATCTGTTAATTGAAGAGATATATCAATCAGAGAGGTAAATGCTCTTCTATTTTTTCTGAAACATGAAGCTTAAAATGGAAGACACACGATGTTGCATGTAATGTGGAAGTCAAGATTACCAGAAGCTGTTCACAAATGTGTCAGATACATTACGACCGCCACTGTTATAAGCTCCTCCAGACTCTCCAACCCATATGGAAGCCCAAGGTCCGTGCTGCCTCACTGTTGTAGCAAGACTATTGAACGTCCCGGATATATGGTCCAAGTAAGATGGATCCAATATCTTTTGCATCAACTTGGGATCAACACCTGACATCCAGGGAAATAGACCAATTTTAATGAGGCTGTGCATGTGCGAGCATGCAGCTGACATTTTTCTTTATTAAATTTTTGAAATGCTAACTTACCTGGACCCAGATTGTAAATATGCTGAGTGACAATATCGATTACGCCTGAACCAGAAACCTGAAGAAGTTTAGCAAACCATTTTTGGTCATAGAATCCTCCAGGTCCTACTAGTGCAGGCTTTGTGCGGGAGTTACTGTATATCTGGTTGATGATGTGTTTAAGCTTGATTAAATCTTTTCCATATTGTTCAGCTCCAACACTAGCTCCAACACCAGTACCACAGAGTTCGTTACCTATAAAAGAAAGACAACAACAAAAGTGAAGCAAATGCAGAATGTGTGGCAAGAAAAAGGACATTTCCCTAGCCCTCCTGTACCTAATTCCCATGAATTTATCTGGTATCCCTTTGAAGCAGTGTAATTAATAAAATCATAAGAATTGCTAGAGTCCCAATCTCCGACCCAGACGTCTCTGGTTTTTTGGTGCCTCCCTGACAGTGCATTCAAGCCAAATGTGATGATAGGCCTGAAAATTTTATAAAAACAAAACATAAGCTTTTCTTCATGTTATTACTGCGGTAGGGGAGACCATAATGTATACCTTGTCTTGACGAAAAAATGGTTCAGTTCATCCCATCTGTTCATAGGTAAACATCCTCTAGAGAATCCAAACAAACCACCCTTCTGCTTTCGGAAAGGATGGCAAGGATATTTCAAACCTTCTACACCATACAATACTTGGTCTTGCAGGGAACCCCCAATTCTGATCCTCAATTGATTGAAAGCTATATCAAACCACCATATAGATGAGTAGATTAAGTTAGTCGACAATAGACAATAGACAATGAAAACTGAATCTAATTTAAAAAGATAATATAATCTAAATGATACAACATCAATACAGATCTTGAGATAGTCTAACCTTGAATTGACTTGGCAAGCAACGGATGAGACAAGTTCTGGCAAAAAGTAAATCACATTCAGTTTTAGTTTAAACTGATTATCTGACTATACGGTGAAGTGAATACCAATAGAGGCAAGTAGTTCTGAAAGCTTACCAAGTTTAACACAGATGCTGATCCCCATGGACAGTGGTTGTAGTCACACTTCTCGTTATTCCACCAATCAAGAGTGGCACAGACAAAATTATTATCAATATGTGCAATAGCTATTGTTCCATCAACCACAATGTTAACATTCGCTACTTCATGAGCCAAAAATGCTGGCAGAGAAACCAGAAAGAGAACCAACGAGACACGGAGTTCCATTTGGAATCAATTTCTCGCTTACAAATTCAGCTAATGGAGATAAACTGCAACAAGATAAAGATGAACTTTTGATTAAGAAGCAAATAGTTATGCTATTTAATATGCCCCAACAATAGATAGTGACCTCTTGATTATTCAGTACAAAATGGGAACGAAACTAGAGAGTTGCATATGATCATTTGCCTCAATCAGCATGCCTTAATCTTCATTTTCTATTTGCTCATACATACTCTTCATTTCAAGATTTTATGTACATAATATACATTTAAAACTCATCAAGAAGAACTTCAGTAGTTAGATTCGGAAACAACACTTATGAAACATGCTCAAGCCTCTGATCCACCAAATAAAACAAACTAACTACTAGCATCTCATACAAAACCAGATCACCAACACCAGCAATCACTCACCTATCTGATCAAAAGCATAACAATTTCAGATCTCATACTCAATAGATAACATCTAAAGGAACAAACTTTCACCCACTAATAGACATACAAAAGTCTGCCAATACAAAATTCAATACTATCATGCCCAACCCAGTTCATAGTTACCTCATATAATCTCAAAAACACACCAAATTCCATTCCAAACTAGCTTTTCCTATAAGAACACACATCCAGATTCTTACACAAGCGACTAAAGCAGAAGTAACCCAGAAACCATCTTATCAAAGCAAGCTAAACCCACATGAGAATTAATCTCAAAAGCTAAGATCTTTACCATCATCGCCCATGACTGAAGCTCAAACTCGAAATCATCATACCCCTTTGCTTGAAGCCAAAATCACATCAAACAATGTGGTGGTTTAGTTTAAAGCAAACTAGCTCCCATCTGTCATAGGCTTGAAGCTTTTGACATGAATGCTTCGTTTGGTGAGATGGGTCCTATCAGAGAACAGAAACCCTTTAAGCCTATGGTTTAGTTTAAGCATAAGGACTGTTAAAGCTAGCTTAAAGGTTCCATTTTTAGCACAGTGTGTAGAGATGTGGAGTCGGTGAAAAGCGACACGAGAAAATGCTTATGTGAGCGACAACTATTCTCTGTATCAAGTATCAGATCAAGGATTGTTAATCGGGATTAATATGATATTGCTATTCTCTGTCATGTTTTCAGTTTCGATTTTTTTTATGCTTAAAAGAGATCTATCTTTAGTCATAAGTTAAGTTATGCCAACACCAAAATCTTGTCCTAGAATAAATGTCTTTTGCTTCTTTTGATATTATAGTTTTGTGTAGAATGTTTATGCTACTAGCTTCATAGTTTGACCATGGTCTGTGACTTTTAAGCTTAGTTCTACATGTTTAACTTGGTCATATATTTTTAGCTAATTTGTCAAACTTTTCAATTATTTTGTTGTTGTGTTTCATTCTCTTCTATTCCAACTATTTTGTATTTTGTTGTTTCACACAAAATAAAAAATTCCTTTTTCTCCTTCTTTTCCGGTATTAGAGCATCCGCACCCATAAAATGGAGAGGAATTCCTATTTTGAGGAATTCCTCACCCATTTGAGGAATTCCTAAAAATAGGAAGTCATATTCCTGTTTTTTGTGCAGCGGTGCTAAAAATAGGACTTCCTATTACTATTCATTATTATTTAAAATATTAATTTTTTATTTTCGGGTAATATTTTCAACCAATTTCCTCAAATGATAGGAAGTCCTATTTAGACGCACGTTAATAGGCTTTGAATCAATTTTGTATGCCGGTAGCATACGGTGGTCTCGCTGACCGGTCAGCGAGTCGGGGTCCAGGGGCGACGCGCCCTGGTTGGGGCTCGGGGGCAACGCCCCCAGAGCTAAATGTAATCCGAGTCATGTTGGACATAGGTTTTTTGTTGAGCATACATTCGTTATAACAACGTGTTTATTATTATTCTTTATTTCGTCGCGATTCAAAAATGACATTTTTTTAAGTTATGATTTTTGACTAATTTTCTTCACGAAATTTATAGAGGACATTAATATGAACTTGTCCATATTTTTATTGAATTTTTCGGAAATCCGAGCTATTTATTATGATTTTTTTAAGTTTTAGATTAAATAATTTATTTAAAATAGTTTTATGAGCTGCCACGTGTCGCGTTTTGATTCGTCCGTAATTCAGTAAAAAAAAATTAAATTTTTTTACCGGGCGCGTGTAACACACGCGCCGGATTTTAAAAAAAATTCCCGCTTGACGTCAGCCACGCGCGTGCTGACGTCAGGGAGGAATTCCTCTCCCGGTTCCTCAAATCGGAATTCCGAAAGGAATTCCTCTCGGTCAAAGCCCGGTCTCCCTCCCCCCTCTCCCCCGCTGCACAACCTCTTCCTCCAGAAATCCTCTCCCAGCCATGGAGCCCACCACAAAATCGAGGAATTCCTCGGAATTCCCCTCCGCGCTGCGGATGCTCTTAGATATGCTTTTTTTACAGTCAAAGGAGAGACACTATATTAATCAAGGGGAAACATCGTTACACATGAGACGCTCAAAGGGCTCGAGAGAATTGACTACTGTCAACCTAGTCTAGGAGACCTACACTAACGAACAATGTTATAAAATGAGAGCACATAAGTAACCAGGATCATGCATCCTGCCTTATGACGAACACCAACACGGGTAAACCAATGTAATATTCGTCAAGCAAAGGCTAATTACTAGCAAGACGTCACAGGAGACGGAACCTTACTATGTGAGGCCCAAGCACCGAGCTCCCAGATTCGGTCCCAAAAATGGCCCAAACCAACTCCACAAAGAAGGATAGGGACAGGGCCCCCTATCCTTAAAACCCTAGTCCAAGACAAAAGAAGAAACCTTAAACTCCGGTCCAGAAAGGACTTGGCCCAAGTCCACTTCCCATTTGGGTTTGCAACCTGGGCCCAGGTTGGAGTTAAAGCCCAAGACTGCTTGTTGTCAGTCCAGCCACCGCGATGCTTCAGAAGACACCAATTGCCGAGAAAAAAATTTCTCGGCCAACCGACCACCTGCCGCTCTGGCTAATCTAACATGCTCACTGGCATCACGAACCATAGAGCCCACCCCTTGACGTAGTTCAAGACGTACTGCCTAATCCAAACCTACGAGATCGACGACAATCATCCATCATGACCCCAGAGGCAAAGCTGCACCACCCTCAAAACTGGATCTAGACTTTGCGACCATAAATTCTTTAGCCGAGCCCGAGGCAGCCGCATGGAGTCTGTAACTTCCCGCAACAATAGTTGCTGTAACGAGCGTCGGCCGACGAGTGGGGTAGAAGGAAGCTAAAAGGACCCGACTCCGATTTAGTTGCCTAAACCGCAATCAAATCCTTAGAAAACATGACCTTAAAAAAATTTGTCAGAGTTTACTTTGAAATACGTGAGCCAAAATTAGAACATGCAAAGAGAATCACACTTCAAATATTCCACAAAAGCCAAACCGTGGGGCTCCGTTCCCCATCCGGATTTCTCAACATCATATATAATAATAAACCACAAAGTTTATAAGAAATTCAGAAAACATTTAGGAGTAAACTCAACTGAAAATATAACATAAGTATTCAGAGCGACGCCTATACGCATCATATACAACCAGTAGATCGAACTGAGAACCTACACGAACTGAAGTTTGACTTGAACTCTACGCCTCCACCGTCGACGTGCAACCCCGGAATTCAAACTGCAAACTGGGCAAAAGAAACCGAAAAGCCCAGGGGAAGGCAAATAAAATTGTTAGAGTGAGTAGACGAAAATAACAATATGTCTTTCACCAATTTAAACATGTAATCATGATGCGAGTCTAAAATCATCAAACATAGGTAAGGTGGTTGTCATAACCTTCCTGGATACCGTATAAAATGTGGAGGCCGTAACTTAAGTACATTTTCCTCAAAGTTACAATCATGCTCAACCAGGTAAGAGGCTTGTCATAACCTTCCTGAGAGCCATATAATCTAATGTCAGGCGTTTGTCATAACCTTCCCGGAACATCTCAGGGATTAGCCGAGAAGCCAGTGCATCGATGCATCCATATATCCATAATCCATGTAAAACAAATCATATATGTGCCTCCAAGTAAAAATACATAATCATAAATGCATAATCATAATTGCATACTCGTAAAATGCATAACATAAAATGCATAATCAAGACTCGCAAATCGACAGTGAAAATCAAAGTGTCCACTCACAGTACGAGGCTAACTCTAAGGTCCGGCGGAAGATCCCTCGCCAAACACTCGATCATGATCATCTGAATAACAGTGATATGATCAATACATATAGAACCACCATACAGAGCTAATACGTCAAGAACCCCGCGTTCTCGAAAGACGTATCGCTCGAAATATCGACGAAAATAGCAAAATTTCCAAAATACACCCAAACAACCCTCGTCCCAAATTAGAACACTCAACTCAACTCAAAAACTTCATCATTGCGTTCGGTAAGCGAAAACAAGCGAAACGACATAAAACTTACCAAAAATCACACATCGCCGAAGCTCCGCCGCCGGCGGTCGTTGGAAAATTCACCAACCCAGAAATCTTCGACCTATACATCAGTTTGAAGATCTCGACATTTCCAACAACTTTGTAATTCAAAGCTAAGCCCAATTTTACCCGGAAAAGGTCCAAAACTCACCGTGAAGTTCGAAAACCTCGTCGAAATTCAATTACTCCGATCGGCCACCACTGGGCACGGCAAGGGCTTAAACCACTTGGTATAGACTCACCATCTCAAGGGCTTCAAAACCCCCATAAGGTTGACCTCCATCTACGCTGTCTCCTTCGCCTCCGTCGCCAGCGAATTCGACCGGAATTCTCCAAACTTCACCGCGTCGTATCTTCTTCATCGGGCAACCAAACTAAGTGATCCACCTATCAAATCGAAGAGAAGATAAAGCACAACAACTTTCATGAAGAAACCACAGCCAAAAGAGGCCGGAATAAAGCACACCGACGCCGAGAAGCTCACGGCTCAAATGGATCAATTTTGACCCGTGGGTCAACGGTCAAAATCTAAAAATGGAAATTTTCCCAATTCGTCTCGTATTAATACCGTATGTATACCGTACACATACATGCCCAAATCAACGGTTCAAAATAAATCTGATCAAGATCGGACGGTCACAATTAAATCAACAATAAAAATAACACTTTTATATATTTTCACCAACCGACTTCAAAACTCAATAAAACATTGCTCGCTTATCCAAAAAATTCTCTGAAAATTTCCACGATCTCGAAATTAAATCCTCTACAATTCCGCAAAGGAACTCAAACTAAATTCTTGCCCGATAATTTAGTCGTGAACAAACCCACGAGTACGATTAATTCACAATAATCACAGCTCGGATCAATATGTGCACATTCCACGGTTCGGGTCGTTACAGAAGCGTCGCACTTGAAGGCAATCAATAGAGACCCACGAGGAGAAGGCTGAGATTCCACGCGAGAGGGCGTCTAGAAAGTGTTGCCGACATTGACGAACGCACACCGACCTCTGAAATATTCCCCTGCCGCTCCCCAAACCCTAGAGAGAGGGAAGGACCGGGCGAGAGCCATAGACCATTAGACTAACTTTTTGGTATTAGATATGTTTTTGTTTCATGAAATTAAAATGTATTCCAACTATTTTCAAAATTAAAAAGCCATTTTTTCATTCTAAAATATGGTAATTTAAATACAAAAAATACAAAACAAATTTGACCTATACACATGCATAACATCTAAGGATGTATTTTACTAACGGCTGGATAAGTTATGTGTTTTTCTTTACTGAAAGACACCGATATCTAAGCTAAACCTCTATATATATTTATTATTTATTTGTGTTGCGGACCTTTTCTTTTGGTATTGAGGGTGAAACTTGTTCCCTAAATAATATGTTTTCGAAGAACTAATATCGCTTAATCTCTTATGATTTTTTTTTAAATATAGTTGTCGAGTGACAAACACATTACACAATTAAGAATTTACAATATAAATGAGATGTAACACTAAATTTTAATGGTTTACATATGTAACACCAAATCCCAAAAGTCCAACAAGCAATTCAAAACCTAGACCTACATGGAGAAGAAGTCTAGAGCAAGCAACCATATCCCTTCCTATAAATAGATGGACATCGAACGAAAAGCAGCTAGCTGCAGTCCCAATTTCGATCGGTATCAAAACAAACTCAGGCATTCGAATGGCGTCGCCAAAGAGAGCTTTACTTGAAGCACTGGCTGCACCACTCGGAATTATACTAAACTATATGGATATTACACCCTCAAGGTTTGTGAAAAATGTGACAAGATAGGTGACCATTGGACTCCAGCGTGTACAAGGAAGCAGCCTCAGAAGTGTTACATTGATCAAACTAAGGAGGAGGAGATATCTCAGATGACAAGACTCAAAAGAGAAATCCAAGAGAAACTACTGGATGCAGCATCTAAAACTAAGAAGAAATCTAGTCGTCTAGCCAAGTCCAAGAGAAGAAGAAGTATCGGAAGACAATTAAGCACTATAAGCGCTGCAATTGCAAGGAGCTTGAGGAACAAGGGAGTAGAGTGGACAGAAGAAGACCTAAAAAAGTGGTCGGAGTTTAGGTACTAAAAGGATGGATGCGGCACATATTGATCATCAGATCAGAACAAGAGTTTATTATGTATCTTTGCTTTATTTGATGTAAATTGTCATTATCGAATTATGTTTCATATTTGTCAGCTTTCTTGTTTTGGACTTTTATGTGTATTTGACAATAATCACAGTATTATTATTATGTGTTTAAATTATGCTATTATTTCTGATCGGTGTTTTAGTTTTGTTAATGGGAAAATAGTTAAAAATGTCACTTAAGTATGGTCCGTTATAAACTTTGTTCATTCATATTTGACAAATATCACTTTGCTTACTATCGAATTCTATTTTTACTCGTTTTGCTCACTCCAAATTTTGTAAAATTTGAAGTTTTGAATTCGAGTTATAATCGGCCAAGGAAACCTATTGGGCATTATAACTCTCTTCCTTGTGAGTTTTTTCATACCAAACTCGAGCCTCAATTCATTTTGAGGAGAGAGAATTGAAGTTTTTGGTGTTTCCGACTTCAAAGGTTAATTCAACCACTTTCATGATGAATTAGACTTAGGTATAGTTGAGAAAATTGTTGTTGAGTTGATTTCGCACAGATTGAGCTCCGATTCGCCGAAAATTGGGAAAATTGGAGTGGCGCCGCCAATTTCTCCGGTTTAGAGTGATCAAAGTGAATAAAAGTATAATTCGATAGTGAGCAAAGTGATATTTGCCATACATGGAGGGAACAAAATTTAGAAGGAACTTATACTTTAATGACATTTTTAGCTATCTTTCCTTCGTTAATTGTGTCCAGTTTCTAACAGATTTGTTATTATGGCTTTGAGATCTTTACTGTGTGAAGGGTCTTGCTTTTTATTATGATTGTTAGTAGTAAGTAAGCTTGTGGCTTCTGTTGAAAAGTTTCGATCTTGATGAGTTCATGGGTCTTCAGTTTTTGTTTTGTAGTCAGGTTTGATCAGTTTTTGGGTTTGGGAATCGGGTCGTGGTTCGGCGACGATATATTCGTTAAGCGAGATATATATTTAAGACTAGTAACTAACTAGTGAGCTAAACCCATATCAAACTACTCGTACCCAAAACTGTGTTTTTTCACTTTCTCCGATGGTTTCTTCCGCCAAGAAAGATACCAGTTTGCCCTTTTGCTTGCAGATTCGCACTCACGACAATCTCCGAGATGACCAACTTGTAAGTTTCCCCTTTCTGGGTTTTCATCATTTATCTCAAAGCTTCAATCTTTGGAACCCAAGTTCTCTCTGTGCTCTCTGACCCTTAATAAGCCCTTTGGGTGATTTCAGCTTGTGTCGCATTTGCTGACCATTTGGTTGGGTTTGGTTTGGTTTGGGAAATATAAGAATTGGGGTGTTTGGGTTAATCCGAATTTACTGTTACTGCGGTGAAGGATAGTGGTTAGCTACTTGGCTTATGTTGTGATCTCATTGTTATGTGGCTATCGATATTTGCAATGCAGGCAGGCATTGTTAATTGGGCTCTTGGTATTGTGATGAGTTTGAGGATTGGCTTGGCTTGGCAATCAATCTTAACTATTACCTAAGCTTTCAGACATGTTTACATGCTTTTGTTCTTAGTTGCTGATCATTGTTGTGTAAATGTGTGCGTATTTGAGGATGCTGTCTCTAAATTGCAGGAACTTCCGGAGCGAGTTGTGAGGAGGTACAGAGAATGTATGGCAGACTCCATAGTTCTTGAGGTTCGAGGTGGAAAAGTATGGACAATCGAGATGAGGAAATCGTGTGGTGGTAGACGAATGTGGTTGCAAAAGGGTTGGGAAGAGTTTGCGGACTTTTATTCCCTTGATGTTGGTTTCTATGCAGTGTTCAGCTTTGAAGGTCGTTATTCTCATTTTCAAGTCCGCATTTTTGGATCCGATGATATGGAAATAGATTACTCTATTCCTGGAGGAGGTATGTGTGTAATTTGGTCGAGCAAATATGAGTTTACATTTAGAGATTTTTGTGGGACTTTTCCTTTTGAGATGTGGACTGAATAACATCTGTTGAATAAACATGGGAATTGAACAGAAGCTGATGGAAGACCGAAAAGGAGAAAATCACAAGCCAACGATGTGACCACCATCGCTTCAAAAGCTAGAACTGAACAGCGAAATGATTTTTCCATAGCTAGCAGCTTCAAGTCCGAGAAGCCATATGTCAAGATCAAAATGACACCTACATACATGTCTCGCTATCTGGTAAGCTTTTCAAACTACTCCAGTTTAAATCAGAGAAGAGTTGTCACAATGGACTCCTTCAAGGATCAACATGTTCGATGACCATATCATCTGTTCTCATTCTTGCAGAATATATGTGCATCTTTTGCCTGTGAACATTTATGTACACTAGGCACTTCGTGCAACTTGACCTTGGAGACTTCAGGTGAAAGAATCTGGAAGGCTCGGTGCATAGTCAGCAGAGGCGGAGGCAGTTCTCGGTGGAGACAAGCAAGAATTCAAGGTGCTGGTTGGAAGGCATTCAAGAAGGACAATCATCTAGAAGTACATGATGTATGTGTGTTCGAGTTGATAGGTGAATGTAAATTTAGAGTTTCCATATTCCGAGCTAAAGAGCAAGTTCAAACTTCAAAGTTAATAAATGTGGTAGCGCATGAACAGATGTAATTTATCTGAGCCATGTAAATAAGGCCTTCTTAGACTATTGTGATGTATTTATTGAAATTTAATTTTGAAACTATGGCATTGGAAAGACAAAAGCAAAAGTTTCCTGGAGAGTTACAACAAGAGTGATAACAATCTCACTTGCAAAATGTAAATTCCTCACTGATTTTTCCACAAGGTAGGTCTTTATTGTGTGAATTCTGTACAACATAACACCAAAATCTTCTAGAATAAATGTCTTTTCCTTGATATAGTTTTGTAGAATGCTTATACTAGCTTCATAATTAAACCATAATGCATTTCAAAATTAGAAGGTCATTTTTCTGATATGAAATAAGATTTCTATATACCAAAAAAGAAAAAACAAGCTCGATCTATATACACGAATTACAGAGCTAGATAATGTAGTATTTTACAACGTTTCTCCATAACACACCTGATAACTTTTGTTTCTCTTCACTAAACAAGCTTTTGTTTCTTCTTCTTCAGCTGTCTATACGCTTTTGCTTCAGCTATAAACAGAGCTTTGGCTAAAGTATTTGCTGCAGCACCATATTTTGAAACGCCACAATGTGATTGGTGGCATGAGCATACTCGTGGTGCATTTGGTCACTCGGAATATGATGAACATTATGAACAATACTCTCTCAAACATTGTGAAAATTGTTTCAAGATAGGTGACCATTATATTGATGCGCGTTCACTGGAGCTGCAAAAGCCAGTGGTGTCGTACGCCAACATGTTATGTATAGTCTTTAGGAATGCTGTATCTATCATGACTCATATGCATGTTCATTGCACTAGAATCTACAAGTATGACAGTTTCTCATGTCAATCTGAATAACTTACTTGAAGTGTTGCCTTCAGTCATCGAATTGTCTCCTAATTTCAGCAATGTATCTCTAGAGTGTGGGGCCTCCTTCTTGTCTCTAGTAGCATTTGGTGTCAGTGGCTCTGGAGGATCTTCAGTAAGGCCAGGGCATGATCATAGTCCAGTATACCAAGGTTCAACTCAATATCACTTTTCCATTTGTTGTAGTTTGAGCCATTCAGTAACTCAATGTTACTTATACTCATTGGAAAGTGCATGTCTGTAAGTAAAACTGATCATTTAGTTTAAAACTGTATGATCTAATCAGTATCAGAACATTTTTAAAAGTTCGAAACATGAAAATTCATAAGAATAATCATTGTTGTTCTAGTGCAGATGTATGAACATGATTTATAATCAAGATATTGACATCATTTGGGAGTGCTAATCTTATATATACAAATCCTTAAGTTCTACTGTCTAGTTTACACAAAGGGCAAATTTCAGTTTAGTACTTCTGAGGTTTTGGTCAATCTACATGTCGTTATCTGAAGTTCTAAATTTTTTCAGTTAACTACTTGAGGTTTGAGTTTCTCTTCATGTTACTACCTAAATTTTTATTTTTTTTCAGTTTCTTACCTGAGGTTTCATTTTCTCATCACTTTTATTTTGTCCTTAAAAAAAATATGTCATGCAAGAGGGTATTTCGGTCAATTTATTTATTTTAATGATAAATTTGTTTAATTTTCTAAAACATGGTCGGTTGACTAAATATGTCATGTTCACCTTTGATTGGTTAGCGTGGTATAGATATTAAGACATATAATTGTAAGAACTTATAAAGTTGGCTCGTACGGCAAACCCTTAGCTTTTAAAAAAAATATTCTAAAATTGTTCTTTTTAACAAAATAAGTGATCTTAATGTTCTAAATTATACTTGCACGTATTTTGCAAAAAACAACAATTTTAGATTTTGTTCTAAATATAAGAAAATAATCCACAAATCATAACTTCTTATTAATGTTTCGGTCTCGGATTTTTTTAAAAAAATATTTTTTATATGCATAATTGTCTTACAATTTATCTACAAAAAAAAATAAAAAACCCCATTCCTAGAGAAATCCAAAAGACAAGCTAATATATATATATATATATATATATATCTCTGATTAAAAAGAAATATTATCAAGTCTTACATCATCTTCATCATTAATTATCAGTCTCCAGTGACTTTTTTAACTTAGTTTAATTTTAAGCTCATCAGCTTTGTCTACAAAAAAAAAATGATTTTGGCGACAACCAGATTTTGTCGCTGAAATTAAAAATTCCTCGTTAAAATGAAGTTGCGACAAATTTTGAGTTGTCCCAATATTTGTACTTTCTTATCTAGTTTTATGTTTCGTTTGGTTTGTTCTTTAAAGTTTGGCTTGTAGTTTTGTATTGTTTGTTTTGGTTGGTTTGGCTTCATGTCCCTCAACTATGTACTTGTTTGGTCCTTGCTTTGGCCTAATTAATAATATTTCAAGCCGGGACGTGGGGTTTGTCCTAGTCACATTCTTGAAAGAAAAAAAATCCATCGCTCTATTGGTTTGGCGGAATGTAAAAGACGACGAATAACTTGTTTTGTCGCATTATCTTTTAGTGACGTAATTAGTTCATCGTATATATATATATATATATATTATGTTTGGTGAGGAATATGAATGTGTTACAAAACATAAGTTTGACACTTTTTTTGTCGCAAATATTGAATGCGATGTTTGACGTTTGTCGCAAACACTAAATGCAATGTCTTTCGTTTGTTGAAAAAAACAAAATGTGAGTTTATGTGTGTCGTAAATAATAAATGCGAGGATTTTTATTTGTTGCAGAATCCATACGCGACGCTTTCTTTCTGTCGGAGATTTCAAAAGAGAGATCTTGTTTTTATTGTAGTTAATAAATTTGACATTTCAATCATATGGTAATTAATATATGCAACGTTTGACAATCATCGCAAAAAGCCTAAATGCGACATTTGACGTTTGTCGCAAACACTAAATGCGATTGCTTCTTGTTGTCGAGAATTTCAAAAACAAGACTTTATTTTGGTCATAATGAATGTGTGAGGCTTCCTTTTCATTTCACTATAAGAGGAAATGTGGAATGACTTTTTCCGACGACCATCAAATACCCAAAAATTATTCTTAAACGAAAATTTATCATTAATAATTTTGTTAATAGTTATTTTTATCATTTGTACTCGAAGAGTCGAGATCATAAACTAATTGAGCCTCATTCAGGGCTTGAGAAACTCATTTGCAATCTGAAATCGATATTTTGGTTTCGGAAGACCCGGTTCGCAACAACCAGTAAAAAGACGCTGTCAGACTAATACTGGTATAAGCCATACACAAAGGTCAAGGTACGTTGTGCTCTGAGAATTATTAAATCAGCATGACTTATATTCTGAAATTCATCTAATTTAGGATTAAAGGCTTCGATTTCTATAGATAAGTTACATGAGCAACTATAAACAAATCCAAAATTTCATTTTGAGTAGTAAGAACAGTTAGAAAGCTGGACATTCGGTAACTAAAATCCAAATGGATTGTTGAGTCAAGGATAGAGTCTGTGGTGATTAAAGGCATCAAGTTCTCATTATACTTGGATAAATATAATATTCATATTAGCATAACCAAGGCATACATATATTTCCAGATCATTTGCTACTTCTTTGCTGAATTTTTGTTGTTTGAGTTGTTTTCAATTCTGCTCATTTGTTCCAAATGAAAATAAATTTGTGTTTGTTTATTTACATAACTTTTGCTGGTTTTAGGCAGTGGATTATGGTGTTCACAGGCTTTGGAAAGACTACAACAGCACGTCGATATCTTAATTCAGAATGCCCACAATGAACTAATGGTATCAATATTGATATTGATCGAAGTTATACATGGTTATTGATTGAAATCTGTTTATTGTTGTGATGTCGATGCAACAATGCTCGAGTGCATTGCATTTTCATGTCCGAATCTTGAATCTATGGAGATCTATATGTGGGAGAAGTCAATCAATCGGATCAGCGGGTATGGCTTTATTGTTATGATTGATCTTATTTTCTCAGTTTTTACATTTGTTGTGTTCTACCTGTACAGCTCTTTTAATTACAGTTCTAACTGTAAAGTTGCCATCTTTTAAGTCTAGATCATTTTCTTTTAGTAACTATCCTATATCGTGTGTTGTGGTGTGTGTATGAGATTAGTGTTCAAGTTGAAAACAGACCTAGCAATGACTGATAATTGGACATGTTCTATTGCAGTGATGAATTGAGTCATTTTTGTTGATAGAAGATTATTGAAAAGCCTTAAGATGGAAGGTTGTTCTAACCCAGGTGGCATTGCTCTCTTCTCATCAAGTCTCATGAAACTTTGGTCTAAGACGGTAATTATTTTTCTCTTTCCTTTTGTCCTCCATGAAATGGGCGATTGCAATTTGTTAAATTTGAATCATAACAGGATGTTGTTTGAATCATCAGAAAGCAAAAGAAGCAAATGCAGCTATTATGGAACAACTTCATGGAGCTGAATCTGAAGTTAAAGAATGACGTTGACTCAGAAAGAGGTGGTAATGCATATGGGTACCTGCATGAAGCTTATTAGTAGCCATTTAAGATTTAATTTATGTATCCACTTTTCAGGAAGCAGGGCTAGGATTTGTAGATGGTGGTAGACTATCGGATTAATAAGGATGAATTCCATAAGATAAGCCTGCTCGACTGCGATTTCTTCATCAAGAAACCGCCGGATTTCGATCACACTTTGCAATCACTCTCTCTCTCTGGACTGTATGTTGGCCAAATCACGCCCAATCCAAGTCAGACACTCTCACTTAACCATCTCACAGTCTGGGTGAGTTTAGACAATGTCACTTGCTGCCAGGCAACATTGTATTGTTGGTCTCTTTTCTTCCTTCTCATTCTCATGAGAGAAAAATTAAATTATTATACTAATATGAAAATAATCAATATATATCCTCTTAATTAATCAGTCCTATTTTACAAAGCCCCTCAAAGAGAGAGCGAGGATCGAAACAACGACGACGAGGATGCCTCGAGCTATTATCTCTGTTCTGCTCCAGCCCCGATCACTTCTCCTCTTCCCCGTTGTGCCTATTTTCCTTATTTTTGTTTTCGCTTCCACCCGTAAAAAGATAATCTTTTTTTTCTTTTTTCTATGCTTCAGTTTGCTTTCTTCATCTTTTGGGGATTTGAGTGCGAATTTGTGCTGGCATTTGTGGTTTTTGATATGGGTTTGATTGGTTTTTGTGTAAAGTTTGATGCTTTACTTAATTTGGATTGGCATTTTTTTATGGAAAGTTTTGGTTGTTTTTGATGTTGTTGAAGTAATGGGCTGGACTAAACTCAGGAGATTAAAGTTTGAAACTTAAGTTGTTCTTGAATATTTTATTTGATGAGTTCTGAATTGGGTTATAATCATTTGGGGTATATGAAATGGAGATGGGATAGTTTTAGGGGAGTTCACTGGTTACAGCATTATAGATGGTATTTTTCAATTCATTTCAAAGCTCGAATCATTTGTAAGGAGTGCTGTATACATTGAGCAACTGACTTTTCATTTTTAAATAGAAGTTACAGCATTATAGATAGTATTTTTACAAATGATTGGCTCCGTGAAATGAATTGTATTTTTTTTTTGGATACTTCTTAGAGGAATGACAAACTCTTTACAGGTAGCTCCATCAACTACATTACAAGAAAAGCCTAAAGACTAAAGCATTTTTCATTCTTCTCTGAAACATCGTGACATGTCTAATTAGACTTGTTATTCAAGCATGTATTCAAATCTAGCACAATATATGAGAAAAGTTGCATTTTGTTGAAGACCAGGATGTTATATTGTAAAGCTCAATAGAGTGAACAACTTTTGTGCTTGGTTAATTAGATGTTAGGGCAACTGCTTTTCTAATCAATTATGTATTGTAATATTGGACAAACTCATGTATTCAATTATCTAATCAGACTCGTGTATTAGTTTGGTGACCAAATAGTTGTCTAATCAGATTACTATATGATGTACTTAATTTCTACTTTCTACTTTATTTGTACTTATGCATACATTGGTTTTCCGATTTTAATATTGTTCATCCAGTCCATGATGATGGTGTAGTTCGTACAAACCAAGTGTTACATTGCATATAACATTGCTCAACCTGCTGTTGGATTCATATGTTACATTCATATTGATGGAGACATTCTGATTTTCCTATTTCACTTGGATCTTTTGTAACTACTCAAAATTCCTCTTATTCCTCTTATCTTTGTACAATAGAGTTTAGATTTGAACTTCAAACATAAATTTCAAGTTTGCGTCTTAGTTTCTACCCCATTAAGTTTTACATGTCATTTTCTCGGATAACCACACTGTAGGGGAACCGCCTAGTGTTTCATATCTGTCAGCTTTCTTGTTTTGGACCTTTAGTTGTATTCTACTGTAGTATTATGTGTTTAAACTAAGCTGTGTTATTATGGCTTTCAACTATATGTGGGAATAAACCATTTTGTGAAAATTTGCAAGTTGAAACGATGCAAGTTCCTCACTGATTTTATTTTCCATTAGTGAGTGAGATCTTTAGGGGGTTCTGTGCAGTTTTTATGATTACAATCATTACATTATGACCTCTAGCTACACAGAGAGGAGTCTCATTAAGCTCTGATGTCTATAATATGAGTAGAGTAGTTTCATAGGAAACTTCAAATTTTGATCCTCCAACTTGTAATGCCAGAAAACATTCGCAGCCTACATAGGTATTACATTTGGCAAAAACAAGACGCTTTCGCCATGCATGAGCTCAATGTTCAGAGATGCTGGGGGGTCTCAGTTGAAAAGAAAATCTCTGCTCTATCAAGAAAGGAGATGGGGAATCTACAGTGCAACATCATAGACAAAGATTCTGGAGGTGGAATACTCTTCTTCGTAGCCAACTCTTCACAACTCCTTGTTGTTTTACTTTCCCTATGGCTTTTCATCTTACCATATCTCATACTATTTACTGAAGCCGCCGCACCTTTTCCTGAAGAACCCCTAGAATTTTTGGCATTGTTACGTCCAGATTTTGAGGGCATGTCATCTGCCGGGGAACTGTCCATGTTAAAATTGGATCTAACTGCCGGCAAGATGTTTCTGCACGATCGTAATAGGGAGAGTAGCATATCTGTACTCATTTCCTGCTGAACCACGCCCTTGTTCTGCTCACACCCATAACAAGCAGCAACTAAAGTGCCGGCCAAGACTGGCATCAAGTCAGGGTCACTGAAGAATACAAATGGTAGATCGCATACCTGACCACACCACTAGATAATTAGATTTTATCCACTAATTACAGATGTAAGGAAAATGTTAGGAGGACTACACTGACCTTGTGAATAATGGTAGGACTCTTGCCCCAACGAAGGACTGCTTGATTCCCAAGGTGAAACAGTGCAAAGTGACCGAGAAGCAAAAGAGATTCAAGCAAAAGCAGCCCCACCTATATACACAAAACATCATAGAGAGGTGTACAGATCGTTTAGGTACGGTCTTTAGGACAGCTTAGCAATGAAATAATGCAGTAACTACAACTCAAATGTACAATTAAAATGAAATGATGTGGTTACCTGATCATTAGCTACTTTCCACTTGATGGTACAATGAGAAAGAAGGAAACTCATCAAGTGGAAGAATTCCATTTTCAGGTCTGGCCTAGCCTGCAAGCATATCAGGAAATAGGATTAGAATAAGCTGCAATGCAAATAGTTTCGAAATGCATAAGAAAGTGAGCATAAAATTATGGGAGCCAATATCATATCATATGGAAAGGATCGAAGTTTAGGGCTTACCAGCATCCTCTGCATAAATTTTAGATCCATAAGAGCCAAATTATTCAAAACCTTCAGTACTCCAGTTGCAACATCTTCAAAATTAGATGGGAGAACATCTGAGGCCTGAAACAGAAAAAAGAAAATAGACTTTTAAATATACTTTGCAGACCTTCCAACGTTAAAGCAGCTTATCTTGGAGTTGACAGTTATATTACCTGTTCAGTAGACAATCTATTGTTCGCCTGTAATAACACTGATGTTAACAGAGAAGGTAAACTGACAAGCCCTGTCTCTGATACAGCTGAAAGAAGAAATGCTACCGGTTGCTGCAAGCGCACACTATTTTTATTCTTATGATCTGCCCAAGTATCCACCAAGTGTTTCTCATTCTCCACTGATGCAAAAGGCACCTTAATATCTTCACTCGGAATTTTATGGGGTTCATCTGGACCATCTCTCCGTACTGTGTTGGTATTCTTTGCTTCAACTGAGCTATTATGCTGTGCTTTCTCAGTTTCTTTCACAGCAGAAATTGACTCCACATTTCCATTTACCATACACGTATCAACAGGTCCATCCTCTGGTACATCTGGTAGATGTACAACTTTACCGCCATTTACCACAGATGATGGAGGCTTAGAATCTCCCAAGGACTGAATCATAGGCAGGTGTTCAGAATCATCAGCAAATCTAACCTCTGGAATTCCATGGAGTGTATCAATAGGTACATATTTCCAATCAATTGAACAATCAATATCGGATCTGGAAGTTAGAACAACCAACAAATTTATGCTTAAACGAATTGAAGATGGAAATGGTGACCCTTCCACCTGGGGTCGATCATAGAGGGCAAAGAGATCTCGCAGCCTGTGAATAACTTGGTAGGCAATCAGTAGCTCCAACAAACTATCCCTCATTTGGAGCTGCCGTTCATCAGAACTAATGTGACCAACAATAGTCGTTACAGTCCATATATATCCATCCAGAACCTCGGATATCGACTCAAAATTTTCAGCTGAGGTTTTGCTAGACGGAAAATTAACATTACCAGAAAGATTTAAGGATACTGCAATTTTAATGTAGCTCTCAAGGGCAGCAGACAGCATTGGGATGATTGGAGGCAACAGATTCTGAGCAAGAAAATAACTCCTGTTCGTAGGCACAGATAGTACCACCCTCAAGAGTTTTAATAGATGAATTGTCACCTGGCAGGCTTCAGGTTTTGACGTATGAGAAGCAGGCAGAGCAGAAGCTATAAAATCAATTAGACCAGCTTGGCGGGAAGCCTGCAGTTCCAGCTCCTTCCCCTCCAAATACTACATTTCAGAAAAATAAAAGTATATCAGAATCTTGCATGTCAACATAACTATGCCAGAAAATAATAGCTTAAGGATCATCAGAATGGCAAAGACGTTTTCAAGCCCACAATAGATTCATAATTATGTTCATCTGAAGAAGGCATTTTCAGCACAACATGACAGTCACTAATTAATTGTTTACAATCTTTTATTGCAAACATAATTTAGATTTATATCAAGGATCACAGACCTACAAAATAATGTTTTACGCAAACATAATTTATAATACGCACTCCGGTATAAGAACTTTGCAATATTTTAACCAAATACCTTAATCATTTCAGAAACTATCAAGCCAATGCTTGTAGCCCCTTCTTTTCTTGCTTGTCGAAGTTTCTGAAGCTCCTGAAGCCATCTCCCGATCTTTGCCCTTGCAGTTCCGAGTGCTGTTCTATATCCAATGCCAGCATTTTCAGCACCAACAGAAGGCTCAAAAGTTTCATACTTCAGAGCCATAAGTCTCTGTCTAATTTTTTTAATCCTCCGCTTCATTGAATGTTGTGCGGTATTACTGCTTTCCACGAAAGTACAACTTCCTAGGCCAGAGAAGCTGCTCGCTTGATAATCGTCACCATTGTTATTTGATGAAGATCTTCCCTGAACATCCTTGTTTAAAGTTCGACGCAATAAAGGAGAAGACTGATCCCTGAAATCCATAGAAGCTCTCTCTCGTATTTGCTCCAGGTAAAACTTACGACGTTGCTCACTTTCACTTAGTCTCTCAGCTAATTTCTGGGCCAGAAGTTCAGCCTCCTCTTGCTGGGCTTTGGCCCTTTCCTCCTTCCTCCGAAGCTGTTCCACAGCCCTTGCTTCACGTGCTGCACTTGATGCTTTACGTTCCTCTTCCCTTCTAACTTGTGCCTCTTCCTTTCTCCGCTGTGTTTCAGCAAGACGCTGCAACTTTTCAGCTTCAAGGAGTTTCCTCCGTTCTAAAACAGCTTCTTCTCGCGCCATATCCTCTTTTTGTTTAGATCTTATCACTTGAAGCTTCTCAGCTCTCCTCAGTTCTGAATCATGATGTTTCTGGCGCAAACTGAGCTTTTTGTTTTCTTCATTTAAGGAAGTTATGAACTGAACCTCTTTTACTTTAATGCTTTCGTCACCAGCTCTCTTCACTCGTTGAGCTAAATGTGCTTCATGACGAGACTCACTGCGTTGATGACGAGCATGCATACCCTCTCGTAATTTCATGTTTTTAACAGCCTGCAATTCATTAACTCGATTCATCTTTTCAGAAGTACGATGAAGCTTCTGAGCTCTCTCATTCTCTAGCTCACTTCTGATTCTCATAGCGCGGGCATGCTTTTCTTCTGCCTCTCTCTTCAGATCCAAACTAGTTTTTTTCTTCTTCTCTGGAGACATTAGTTTATCATGCAACATTCGTGCACGATCAGCACTTTTCCTCCTCATGCCAGGCGAATGTGAGACACGAGAAGATACACGAGATGGAGATGAGAGAACATCCTCCCAATTTCTCTTCTCCTTCCAAGCATCCATGGATTTCCATGGAGCTGAATTCCTCTTATCTTTATCTTTTTCCAACAATATAATTTGCTTCTTAGACTGATCAGTCAATCTGAAATTTTTCTCAACAACACCTTCTGTTAACAATTTTTCTTTCCTAACAAAAAGCTTCTCAGGTTCAGATCCAGAATGTTCTCTCTTAGTCTTTCCAGCAGCAGAATTGTCCCGAAGAGGGTATCGAGATGCATTTACCCCAAAAGCAGATAAATTCTGAGAGACACGCCCATGTTGTACTATTCTTACTCTGCTCGAACTGCTTGAATCAGTATTTTGATTTCTACTCACGACAGCTTCACCGAGATCTGATCCTCCACTCTGTCTTCTTGACTTTATAGTTGAATCTTTAGAATTAGATTTCCCATCATTAGATTGGTGATTTATGTACTCAATACCCATAAATTTAGCATCATTTGCTGCAGAAAAGCTAGCTCTTTCTTTCTGAATTTTCTTAAATGCCTCAAGAGATGATGATAGTATCTCTGCTTTGTGTGCAGAAGTTGTCATTCTTCTAACCTGCAGGGGACATTGACTAACAGTTTATATGAATCAATAATATATAATTTTCATGAAGTTTAATTATATGATAATAAAACTTCTATCCTTTTCAGGAATTAAAAGGAAAAAACCTGAAATTAACCTCAAGAAAGTGACATCAGATTCCAATTTCACATCAAACTTAGTGTCATGTTGTTATGAGCAGATGAATCATAGCTTACCTCCCATGAGAGAGCATGTGGCCTCCGGTGGTCATTCTTTAAGGTAATAGGCACCCCATCAATCAACATATCTGGTGCCTTCTTCATTTTCTCAAAATCTTCCACTCTAGAATTGAGATCTCTGAAATCAGAGTGTGCCTCTTCAAGAACAAGAATGGCCTCTTTCATCTGCTCTGCATCACACTCTAGTTCACAAAGAAGATAAAGCTCATCCACAGCCCTGTTAAGATTCTCGAAGAGAAAACACCAAAGTCGCTGCCTAAACCTTTCTTTGCTTTCACCTGTGTCACAGTCTCCAAGGGGATTCTTATTCGAGCTGGACACATCATCAACAGATGCTGTGAAGGTAGGCTCTATGCAATTCTCAGGGTTGCTCTCGAAAGGTGGAATTAACTCTGTATCTTCAACAATATGAACTTCAGTTGAACTGCAAGTGGCAGCTGGTTCTTCGAAAATTGCAGGATCACGTACCTCAGTTAAAACCACAGGTTCATGAGGTTTCTCCACGTCCCCACCCTCTTCACAAGCTAAATCACTAGCAGTTAAAGGATCCACAGCAGCTGCTTCAATGTTTTCAGTATGTATATCCTTGCAATCTGAAGTATAGCTACCCACATCAACCATTTTGTCATTCAGAATTGGGTCTTCAGCACTTTCAGCAGATATCATATTCACCTCCTTGCAGTCATTTTCATACAACTGAGCCTTTTGATCCAAAGAAGACATCTGATGAGCAGCAGTATTGGCATCTGCCGAGGCTGCTTTCAACTTGTGTTCTTGTGAACTTGTAGAAGCAACATGAAAATTTTCATGCTCTCTAGTGACCACCAGATTTTCATCTTCTATATCACCAAACTTGATTCTGGTGCTGACAAGGTTAGCATGAGGAAGTACAAAACCATCTTCATCTAGATCCCCCCACTTAATTTTATGAACTACTTCACAGTTATCTCTTGCCGCAGTCTTCTCCATATCCTCAGTTTTACCATTATGATTTATAATAAGCGAAGGAGGTGACTTCGGGTATTTAGCACCTTGCTTGTCCATGCCACCATCACATGGAGCACCCTCTTTGTGCTTACTTGGCATAGGCACGGAGTTGGCACCACTTCCCAGGCTATGTACCGCACTGTTTCCCCCTACCTTTGGAAGCTGGAATCCACGCTTGCCAAAATAGTTCCTACTGGTTTCACTTGATAAACAGTGACCACATGAAGAATTAGCATTTCTCCCAGAGCTTTCACCAACCCAACTCTGTAGAGAGAACTTTGCGCTACTTCTTTTCTGGAGATGAGGCAAACAAATAAAGAAAAATCTTTAAATGCACAATCAACTAAGTTCCGAAAAAACAAAAAATTATGCAAAACATCGACATGACAGTGACAAGGAAGTGTTACAGCTAAAACTTTACAATCACATATCATTTCTGAAATGACTAATTCAAACAGCAGCATCAACGCAACACCTTTCAACTAGTAAAGGACTTCAAATACAACCACAATTTTCATTGCCACAATTTCAACAAACTATAAATAGCAATGCTGATATGCAAAGATGAACTTCGTAATCAAAGTAACCCCTTCCTGGCATTAACAAGATCATCTAATTCTTTTTAAACCAAAAGAACAAAGCTTTACACACCAAGCCTCCATCACCCTCAATTACACACAACATAAGAATGTGTACGAAAGATACTGAAGCCAATTCATAATCAGAATTTACCTCCCATCATATTATAAGCATCATTCAACTGAACTTGGACTTCAACTATTTCATTCCTCTAATTCATCATGTTGCAAAATGTAAATAATGTAACATTAAATTACTCGATATATTACTTTACCAATAGAAATAAGAACAAAAAAAAACAGACCTTTTTCACTTCAAACCATCCAGAGCCATCATCATCTACTGAATCTCCACTGTTCTCCATTCCCAAATGATCAATACCCAGATTAGTTTCACCCCAAAACAGCAAACTATGTTCATCAAAATCCCAATATCTTTATTTGATCAGAAAAACCAATAAAACAAAACCAGCTACACGATCATAGTGACCAAAAACGAAGTGGGCATTCAACAGAATCAGGAATCGAAATCGAAATCAAAATCAAAATGAAGTAAAGTTTGAAACTTTATCTGAAACCAAACACGGAAATTGAGGTATAAGTTTGAAACTTTGAACTTTACAAGAGAAAATAAGAGAAATGAGAATGTGGGTTTTGAGATTGAGATTGAGAATTTAAGAGAGGAGAGAATTTGGGAATTGAAAATGAATTATATAGAGTTTTTGGTTTTTGGTTTTTGGTTTTTGGTTTCTGGGTTTTTGGGGAAAGGAGGGAAGAGAATGTTGTTGTGTTTAGGATGGTCGGTGAGTTCGGCGAACTACTCAATTGTTGACTTCTTGCTGTTATTAAGTTTATACGTTCAAAGAAGTCCAAGAGCAGCAAGTAGTGATAGTACAGACTTGCCCACAGCTTCTGATAGCATAATACTATTTTTCTACGCCATTACTAAACCACTACTCATTTGGTCGAGTAAAAAATTGGATATACAGTATGGTGGTATTGAAGTGGTATGCATACCGTATATTTATATCCATAAAGAACAATGTGCCATTCTTTAAGCTTGGACGGAATAGTTAGAAGTGTTTTCTGAGTTGTTTATGTATATTGTACTTAAAGTAGAAGCTATACTTATACAAGAGCCATATTCAGAATCTGATCAAATCGAAACAAGTTCTCATCCTTGAAGCTGTAAAAGTGTAGGTTTGTATTCATTTCGACATATGCATTGGACTCATTGTCTGATATACTCTCTGCTATGGTAACCTGTACCTTGTGCACCTATACTTACGCTCTGAAATCTGCAATAGCATTGATGATCTTCAAACTTACACTATATGGATTACAAAAAAATAAGCAAGATGCTCAGAATATGCAAGTTATACTCCTGCCAGATCCTTTTCTACTGTTTTTTTCAAATCTTCACTCGTTGTTGTGGTTGTAGCCTTCAAGTTATTTGCTAAAGAGTAGGCACTCCCAGGAACCTTTACGAAAAGCTCATCATCACTCAAATTGTCTTGCATTTCTGGATCCCCCTGGTCCTAAAATCAGGTAATGTGACGTTAAATACTAAATAGCAATGTCAAACACACAGTATATAAACATAATTCATAGACCAAGGATTTAATCCATGTGCCCTTTGGAGTGAACTTAATAACGAGTGGTCGCAATTTCTTTAATTTTCACTATCCTTATGAGCATAAGGTTGGTTCAAACCTGTGAACTATTTCCTTTTAGAAAGAGGAATTCATAATTGGATGATTCAAGAGTGGTGGTCTTGAAGAAATGAACATTATTATGATTCACTTGGATGTTCAAGCATAACAGAACTGATGCTATGTGTTCTAGTAACATCATTAACTTTTGGATACCCAAAAGGGAATAGTATTTTCTGAACTTACCTTTAGATTAATCTCTGTGCATTTGTTTTTCAAGTCGCTCATAATTGCTTTCAGTTGTTTCTTAGCCTTGCTCCTTATTAACCGCCGATCAGCACATTGTGCTCTAGTAACATCAGAATGACAAGCCACACACAGAGACCTCATATTTTCTAGCCTGCATTCACCTACAAATGAAAAACTGAATATTATCTACATAGAAAACAAGTGCTATTTTTCAATGCATGCAATACATAGAAGAGACACTCTTATGTCCTGCAAAGATGAAAGCATCCTAGTCAGAACATGCCAGCCTCCAAAGTACACAAGAATATGAACAAGAGAAGCTTAAGTATCATTACTTCAAGGACATAATTATAATAAGATGTTATCAGGATATTTATGATCTGAATAGGCAATAATCAATAATATTGTGTGCTGATTGATGTATATCACTTCAAAGTTTGGCAGTTATTGGCTTACAAACATATTTCCATGGATCACAAGTTCAAAATATTTTCTTGAATATTTTGTTAGGATACAGATTAGTACATACCTCCACCACGATAGACAGGAATTAGATGGTCCGCATGCCATGCATTTCCCTCTGTTGGATCCTTCACAAGCTTCTCAAGCCTGCAGGATGTCAAAAGTAAACTACTGGCCTTACAGAATATTGTTTGTATTTGCTACAGCAACTAAAGTACAATGACAAATCAACAACATTTTTGACTTACAACTTCTTCAGCCTTGCTATTCTTGGTGCAAACTTTTCAATATAATGCCTCCGCTTTACATCAGATAAAGGTCTTATGTGCTCCACAAGTTGATGACAATCCAATTGACAACTTGCACATACACCACGTTCAAGTTGAAAAAGTTCCTAAGAATTATGAGGACATTGAATTTATCAAAGAAGTTAAAACATATGCTCCCATACAAGATAATATTAACAGACAGCTATGGAAGTACAAAAAAAAAAATATATCCGAACTTAATTCTTTCAGAAAACAGAGTTTATGCCCTTACATGACGAATAGATCTGTTACTAGTTCGGATGCGGTACTCTCCATAGCAGTCAAGACTACAGAATAGGTCTTCGAAATATTCAGGTTCCTTGGCATTGTGACCCCTAAAACCGAGTAATGTGACTCATCCACACAAACAGCAAAAACGTAAAAATAGATCACTCAAACACGACTTACTGGCATAATAGTTGGCAGAGTTTACAAAGAGGTTCGTCAGTCAAAGTGTAACCCTGAGTGTATTGTTTCTCTTTTTTCCCATAGCCACTACGTAGGTGAACCTTTTTCCATACAGCATCTGACGGTAAGGGTTTACTAATCTCATCAAGAGGAGTTGAACGGCGCTTGCTTCGGCCCTTCAGTAGTCCCTGTCATAGAAAATTGAAATAATTGTTCTTTACATCAGTACATCTGAATGTAAACTGCTGCAACTCTAGAAATTATAAGATAGCCGCTGAAATGAACTGAAAATGCATTGGGAGATCCCAAATGAGCAATTTATTTGCACGACTTATTATCAAAGGAGTCAAAGAAAGTCTTGATGCACCTTATTGTCGTGGTTTGTGCCTTCACCCAGATAACACAGCTCAACAGTCAAAGGAAGTTGCAGAGGCTTTCCAATTAATTTCTTTTGTTCAATAGGCCTCAGTTTCTTCCATTCTTCATGGAATGCAAGAAGTGCATGCGTATAAGCTGGGTTATCCTCGGATGATTTTGAAGCTGTTCCTTTAATACTTTCAGCAGCAGAAGAATTTAGAGACTCAAGTTCCTCTGGTCTAAAATTCTCAAAAAGAGGTCTTGGTCTTGATTCTTCTCCTGAGATGCAAGAATACAAGTGGATCCTACCAGTATATTGACTCACCTACATTTCACATATAAAATTTTGTTATAAGAAATAGTAAAAAAAGTAATGCATTTGATAATTATATATGTATTCTGAAGTAACTGTCAAAAACCAATAAAATCGGTGCAGTACTAGAAGAGTTTTGAGACAAATTATTGCCTAAAACCAAATTCAGACCAATGGTTAACGAGACCTAACACATCTTGTTCTCACATTTAACAATTTCCACCCTTGACCAGTGTAAATTGGGAATCTGATAAGCCAGCAAAAATCTACCTCAAATCGAAGAGCATCTACTTGGTTAATACCACCTTCATCAAATTCAATTGGCTGAACTGGTTCACCATCATCTCCATTATTGATTTGAGAATCAGTTTCATTCTGTTTCTGATTAAAAGATACTTCAATTTTAATATTAAATTGGACCAGAAAAATGTAATTCCCTCCATAATTTAGGACAATTCAAAAGTACCTCAACCTGTCCATCTTTATCTTCACCACTCTTCTCTAACTCACAAAAATTCTCTTCTCTTAGTTCAGTCTCAGGAACATTTGTTTCCAAATTCTCATCTGAACAGATACAGTTGTCCACATCCAAATCAGAGACCACATCAACCTGTTTCACCATTAAAATTAGTATAGATCAAGTAATCAAAAGGTCAAATGCACATCATACATACAAGGGTGAAGAATGAGTACAACTCAATATCATACTTAAAAGGAGTAAAACAAATACATCATACCTATAAGGGTGAAGAAATGAGTACAACTCCATATAATACTTGAAAGGAGTATAACAAATGTATCTAAAAATTACCTTAATTATATCATCCTTGGTTTGTGATGAAATTCCGTCGGTACCACCGGGTCTTTCAGATCTCTGTAAAATGTTTGCCACAAAGTTACCATCTGACTCAGAAAGCCTCGTAGCCTTATCCAAGAAGCCAGAACCAGGTACTTGTAAAAGCTCTGCAGAGACCTTACCACCCTCCGACTTTTGCATATCGTAATCTTCGCAACTATCAACTCCACCCAATGTATCGAAAAAAGAAACATCTTCAACCTGCAGCAACAAAAAAAATGTATAAACTCTACAGAAAAGATGTGCCAATAATTAAAAGCAACACAGATAAAATGCTAAGCTTTGATGGAGCATTAAGAAAGTACCGCAATTTCTTGTATCGCATCATATTTTCCATTTGTTGTAGATGAGACACGGCACAAACTCCTGTTCAAGTATCGCCAATGTGACTCATCTATGGTATCCTGCAACATGTTGGATTCATCAGCTCAAAAGTAAGTGAAATGTTTCTAATGAATAAACAAAACAAACAAGCACCTTTCCAGAAAAGAAGTATATGTTGACTGCATTTGTTTGCCCTCGCCTGTGAGCTCTATCCTCAGCCTTCAATTTATTTCAGGAGAACCAAATAATCAAAGATTAATAACATACAAACTAGAGGAGAACCTGACAATTTAGTGAACTGACAATCACTATATTTCAACCTATAATACTTTAACACATTTAAAATTCAATACATGTCGACCTGAAGCATCAATGACGGGGACTGAGGAAGCTCCAAGAAGACAACATGTGTTGCTGATGAGAAATCAAGACCAACACCTCCGGCTGTAATACCGATTATTGCAATCTTAACCTGAACAACATTGATATTCAGTGCCACATTAAGACATAACCACACCAACAAATAGGATAAAAGACAAGAGTGCGTGATGCATAAGTTGAAAGGCAAACATTGCGCTAAATAGCAGTTTGTAAGCACATCAAGGAGAACTACTAATATTTTATTGTAAAGCTGATACAAACCTCATCTGACAGTTGGAATCTTCTTACAGCTAACTGTCTATCTGTGGCAAGTGTGCTTCCATCAATCCGGACAAACTTGATCTCTTTATCGTGTATAAACTCCTAAAAATCAGAATACCACAAGACCTGTATTTAGAAAATTGAGTAGACAAGATCAATGCATTCAACAGATGCATGTGAACTATCATATGAACTTGAGACAAGAAAGAGATATTCATGTGTAATCAAACAACATTAATATATTCATGAAAGTGATCTCGTTTTTTTCTCAGACAAGCAGTTATTTTTTAACAACACTAAAGTATTCTTAAAGAAGCCCTTCATTGGAGCTGTATACCCAAGATATATCGACTCGAGCACTTGTTAGGTCTGGAAAGTAGTGACTTTAAGCTACTTTCAAAGATTGAACGACACCACCAATGATAAAGAATCTCACCTGTACTCCATCAAGTACTTTATGGTGATGTGCAAATATTATCATTTTATGAGACTTGGAATCAGCCTCCAAGCTTGGCACAACATCTGACTTTGCAATGAGTGGATGAATGGAGAGCCATTCATGAAACCCCGCTAGCTTTGCAATTCCTAATTCTTGGTTAGAAAGCTGCTTTGATCGGCAGCAACCGACACTATCTGGAGAGAGAGAAAAAATGAGGCATTCTTATACACTGATTTATTAACAAAGTGGCAATACAAGAGGCTAGATGCTCTTTTAATATACATGTAAATATGCAAAAACTACTTTCATTTACCATTAGGGGCATCACAATTTTCTGACGATACATCTTCATCAGAACTCTTTCCCACACTGATAGCAGCCTTTGCTGAAAGTATATCTGATTTCTTCAGTACGACTTGTATGATCTGCCGGCGTTTAGGTGGTAGCTGAGACAGGACATGTTCCTTCAAACGTCTTATCTACAATGAACCTTCAAACTGAGAATCAGATTCGAACAGAAAACAACAAATTTAGAAATTATTACAATGTCAAATTAGCAGCAACACTTTAATCCCTAGAATGACATGGAAGTCAGTTTCAACCCAAAGAACCAAAAGACAGATTTTTTATGACCTTTACAAAGTCAATCTTAAAGTTAGAAAAATCTGTTCATAGTTATGCTGTATTGGACTGCCTTTAAATATGACCTTAAAAGGCCAAGTGGTTCATCTTTACTAAATAAATTATTAAAAAAATGACTATTACATGACTTCAAAGGGAATAACAAAGTGGCATACACATATAAGGAAGAATAGCGCACCATGACAGTTTGCGAAAGTAACATGTTCAACTCCCCCAAACGTGTGCCCTTTGAGAAATCCTGCAACAATGACGCCATGGTTATTTCATTACTTTACTTCGAACTATTAGTCAACAGAAAATACTGGTGAAGGTATAAGAAGTTACTATGTTAATATTAATATAAAAATGTTTAGGTACAGAAATAGATACGGCTATCCAATATCTTCTCATAGAAGTTAAACCATCTGAAACAGTCAACTACAAGGCTCTTTCGGACAAAAAAATACATTTGGACCATGACCAAAAAAACCAAGCAAGAAATGAGAATCTTGCATCATGTTTAAACAAAAAGCATTGGTGGAATGCCACTTTATAGCTTACCAAGCACACCATCATTTTTTAAGTTTTAACTACTAGACAGCACAAAAATGACACTTCTCAAGAAATCAATATGACAGTGATGAAGATATTCCATATATTACCTGAAAAACTTTCCCTTGAACACCCCGAACATATTTGGCATCACAGTATGTTTGGGCAAATTTAAACTTGTCCTGTCCCAGCAAACCAGGCCTGTAAAGAAACAATTTATGTATATAAATAGAACTAGAGATAACCAAGTCAACCAGGGATTGAACTGTGTGAAGAGCACTTACCATAACATATCGATCTGATGATAGATGTCAAATGGCCTACAATCACCTAGGAAGATATACAGAATGAGACACTAAAATGTACCAAATAGTAGTTAAAGGGGGAAAAAGTTATAGAGGTGCAATTTGAAACAAGTAAAGACCAACAAGCTTTCTATAAGTAATCAAGTACTGCAGTGCTTTTAAAGGCACGGGCTACAACCTTGACAAAGAGGGTGTCCCAGACAGTAAAACTATGCGCTTGACCTTTCTTGCCATATCAAGAACAGCTTTTATCTGTAAATATACATTACCATAATTAGCATATAGTACAGCAACTCTGCAAGTTGATATAGGGAAACACGGGTAACTGTCTAGGTTGTTAGCTGTTAACCATACTACAATGAAGAGAAACATTGGTACCTCTTTAGGTTCTGATTTTTTCTTCGTACATCGTACATGGTGGGACTCATCAGCAATTAGGAGAGCCCACTCTCGTTTTAGCATGCTCTTTTGCAAATGGTGGAGCATTGTATAAGAAATAACCACAATTTTAGGCCATCTCTTTAAATTGGCAGGATTATTTTCATGACCAAACACTGGAGTCAGAGAATCATGTAAAACAATCAGTCCTGATATACAAATAATTTACGATATATGGAGAAGTAAAACAATACATGAAACAAGTATTCAAAGTCGCTGATCCTTCTTTAGACTTGCATGCACAGAGAGCACCAGCAAATACAAATTTCCATTTTCATAAATGGTAGTCTTTACCTAAATGGATGTCAGCAGGCAAGCAAAAAGGAATCCACCGCTCCAATTCTTCTGCCCATGAGTAGCGTAAAATAGCTGGGCAAACAATAAGAATAGAGCCTTCACTCATGAAGCAGCACGCAATAGCAATAGCCTGAGCGGAAAACAAAAATCTTAATTTATACTTCTTGCAGTCAAAAACTCAAAATCCTAGTACCTTATATTTAAAGGCAAATACTGTCACTTGACATAGACCAACCTGTAGTGTCTTTCCAAGGCCCATTTCATCCGCAATAAGACATCGACCACCTCTTCGCAAACCAAATCTAACACCCTCAAGCTGGAAAGGCAACAGTGAATCCAATAGCTTCTTCGGTAGCTTCCCAATGTACTCATCAACCTTATCATCCGACAAGTGCTCTGGCCTGCATGGCACCCACTTCCCTGTGATATACGACTCTGAAAGCCTCTCTACAACACTGAACGTAATCCACGGTATCTCTTCAACGTCAATGCCCTTGCTTCTCCTTAAACACTTCACCGCATCCTTGTATTCACTCAACTTATAAACACCGGCTTTTCCACCACCGTGATTTTGCGTGTAGTGCGACAGCATGACCTAAGATGAATGCAGACAGCAGAACACAAGTGAATCACTCAACACTAACTAAGCTCTTATTCGCAACAAAATCATCACAATTCAACAATAACAAACTCACAGAAAACATTTACAAATACCAAGATAACCAAGCTGAAATTGACTGCTATAGAACAACAATTACCGTAGTAAAAACCCAAACTTTAGGTCATTTACAAAGTCAAAATTCACAGAAACTTAAATATCCACTCACATCAGCCAAGCAATCACTCAATCTATTCAAACACTCAGCCTGCCCCGGAAAGGCGAACCCTTTCACGGCGGCCGGGGTGGCCGAGAACGAGTCCGGCGAACAAATCTCAAGCCTGACCCGAAACATCTGATTCTCCGCAACCGGGCCGACCCGAGAAGTTTCGGATCTCGGGCCGGAAATGCAGAGACTTGAGCTCGGATTGAGGTCCGATAATAGCTTTCGGCACTTGAAAAGCGACCACGGGTCGTTTTGATGATGCTGCTGACTGGATTCGGCCATCATCGCTTTGCGTTTCGCTAAGGCTGCCAATCGATTCGCTTCGGCTCGCTTTCGTTGCTCTTCTGTGATTTCCATCGGCTTTTGCATTTTGATTTGGGGATTTAGGGTTTTCAGAGAGTGTGAAAGAGAGTTTGAAGAAATTGCGCGGGGAATCTCTACTACTATAAAGGAATTAGTGCATTGACGTACCAAAATGTAAAAACCCCAAAATATCCATGGGAAGGAAAAAACGTAAAAAAAAAAAAACATAGGAAAGAACAAAAAATAGGGTCATGCTATAAATACATAGGAGGAAAAAAAAGACAAAAAACAAGAAGGAAGCAGTCCAATAAGATTATGCCGATTAGTTCGCAAAAGAAAAAAAGAGCAATTTAACTTGAATGACAACAGAGTAGTGGGAGCCCGACTGAAGTAGGAGTTGATCTGATGAAATATATGGCTAATTGGCTATTCTCTATGGAGACAAACCAAGCAAAACCGTAATCGAATCAAAATTCGTTTTGATTGACGAGTAAAAATAATTTGATTCAGTTACATTAATCAATTTGAGTATTTAAACGAGTTGATTTCATTTTTGCATCAATTGCTTGAATTCGATGCGTTAATTATACCAAAAGTGGTGTTTATTGTTTAAATTTCAACATCAATTGTTTGTTTCATCGATTCTTGGTAATCTTATTTGTTTTACTTTTTTCTTGGTATTTTGTAATGTACTGCAGATGGAACAAACAATTGATCAATCTTTAACTTGCTAAACTGGAAGAGTAAAAAATGGAGAGAGTTAATGTTATTAAAGGAAGACAAATTTAGATCTAATCGGCATCATCCTCTAACAAGAGTGGCATTGTCGATGATGACTCAGTTCTCTAGGTTCCATTCCCATATTGCTACTTTAAGCATGTTTGAAGAATTGGAGATAGTCAATACTCATTAAGTATTATTTAGTTTTTCTTATTGTGTCCATGTTTAACTGCGGTATTTTAGTTATAAGAATCTTTTATTTGAATGATCAATCTGAGACCATTCTTTCAATAAACAGAAGGTGGAAAAGAAACTACATATGGGATCAGAAGGTTTGCTCTTTCCATATCAAAGTTGTAGAGAATTGTTACCAACTGAATTCATAGTCTATTTAAGTTTTTATCTCTAACTAATGTCTATATTCTTTTGTCTTACAACTTTGAAATTGATAATTTGTGGGGTATAGTGTCAAATGAGAGTTGCAGGAATGTAATTATTCATTAAGGTAATTCTTGATCTTTGTTAAAATTTATGATTTAGTTTCAAATATTTCATAATATTTGGTAATGCACGACGAGCTCCTCCTATAACTAATTATGGGTTTTGTTTGATTGTTTTGTAATTAGTTATGTCTTCATATTACAAGTGTTTTTGACTTAATCACCTTTTATTATTTCAACATCTCTTTTGAATTCATTTTTTGTTTGAAACCATAGTACTTACACATCCTTGCTCCATTTGTTGTACCTTTTGTTTCTCAATTGTAGGAATTTGCTTCTCAAACTAACATCATCACTTATGGAGTACTTTGTTAATGCAGTTGTCAACACCTTTTGAGAGAAGAAGGATTCAACGATCTCTGATTTGTACTAATAAGAACTTGGAAGTCTCATCAAGTTAACACAATCTATGAAGAACTATTGATTTTCAGTCCTTTCACTTTGCTCATTCATATGAGCATCATGCTTTTGATCTTCTGTAAATTAAATATTGCATTTGGTAAAGATGGCTATGTGGCTATTACTTATGGTATCAGATTCTACATGAGAGTTGTGTTCTGTTCACTATCAATAAGTCTCGATGTCAGAATATACCACACGATTTTTAGTCATGAATCTCATGATCGTCGGATTTTGTGGTCAAAAATAATGAATAAGACAATATAAATTTATTTACTCAATAAATTTACTGACAATTTACATGCGCAAGTGCGATGCACTTCCATACGCGCATACGTGCGTGTCGGAAGACTAGTGAATAATAAAAAGAAGTGTGACAGATACAGTGAAAAACTGAATGGGATCAAACTACTACTTTGTCCCTTTGGTTTTGGTCTCTATTCCCAATATTCCGGGACTACGATCGTAATTTGCTCCATGATAAAGAATCTAATTCCTATCTAACAGCGTTATTACTATAATAGACTGATTACTATAATAGAATTATTATTACTTTTTGAAATAAAACTATAATTTAACTTTTGCTAAAACAATATGTCAAGAGGGTACCCAAGTAAAGAAAACTGGTTTGACGCTAGACTTCCTATATATACTAAGTTGACTAACTCACTAAGCTACGAGCCAGTAGAATCAGTCTCGAATCTTATAATGGAATACTGTTATGCATCGAACTACATGTGCACCCGACTTGCACAAAAACTCTACAAACCTTCAATTTTTACTATAATAGAACATATAGCATATTACTTTTAAGGGCAAGCTAGAAGTTTGACTTACATTTAAGGACAATGATATATTATTTGGACAGTTAAAGACAAAATTTAATACATAAGGATAAGTTATTTGTAAGCTGTCATGTAGCAAGTATAAATTTACTTTTATACCCTACCCTGATTTTTGTGTGTATTTAATACTTTTTCTTTTTCTTTTTAATATTTTTTCTTTTCAAAAAATATTATTTTATTCGAAATTACTTAATTTTTTTAATAATTGTTAGTTTGATTATTTCTACATTCAAATTTTTTTGTATTCATTTTTTTTCAACTTAAATTAATTATTCAATTTATTAGCACTATCAATAAACATTCAATATCAATTTAATCACAAATTTAGTAATAATTTCAATACAAAATCACTAGAAATTCTAATATAAATTGAGTAACAATTTCGATAGAAACTCAATAATAATTTTAATACATATTCCATAACATTTTTCAACCCAATACCATAGTAACATTCCTCAAACAAAAAACGCAGTAGTAATCATAGAACCCAAAAAATCCAAAAATACAGTAGCAGGTCTAAAAACATAGTAGCAGTCCTCAAATCGAAAATCCAAAAATGCAGTAGCAGTCCTACAAACATAGTAGCAGTCCTCGCACCGAAAATGTTGTAGCAGTATCAAAAACGCAGTAGTAGTCCTCAAACCGAAAATCTAAAAAAGCAGTAGTAATCCTAAAAACGTAGTAGTAGTCATCAAACAAAAAATCTGAAAATGCAGTAGCAGTTCTCAAACTGAAAATACTGTAGCAGTCTCAAAAACGCAGTAGCAGTCCTCGAACCAAAAATGCACTACCAGTCCTAAAAATGCAGTAGCAGTCATAGAACCAAAAATTCAATAACAGTCCTAAAAACGCAGTAGCAGTCCTTCAACCGAAAATCCAAAAATGCAGTAGCAGTCCTTAAAAAGCAATAGCAGTCCTTCAACCGAAAATCCAAAAACGCAGTAACAATCCCAAAAATATAGTAGTAATCATCGAACCGAAAATGCAGTAGAAATCATAAAAACACAGTAAAAGTCATCGAACCGAAAATGCAATAGCAGTCCCAAAAATACAGTAGTAATCCCCAAACACTTTAACAATCTCGAAAACACTGCTACTAAAAATTAGAAAAATACAACGCTGCTACTAAAAAATAAAATAATAATTCTACCGAAGAATCAAATAACATTACTACTAGAAAATATGACACTGCTACTGAAAATCAACAACCAAGAATGTATTAGCAGTAGCAGTCTGTGAACCTATGTAGTATCAATCTCTAAAATATAGTAGTAGTCTTAAACCAAATTGAAATCAAACACAGTAGAATCATATATAATCATATATGTTATAACTGTATTTCAAAAACAAACAACTATATCACAGATTTGTTGCTATAGCATAAACCAAATTGAAATCAAACACAGTAGCAGTCAAAATACCATACATGTTGCTATTGTATTTCAAAATCGCAGAATCTACATAACGCATTTCGAACAGTGCGCATCACATAGCCTTGAAAACTCAAATGCGCAACTTCACGGTCAATTAGTATCAACAATTCCATACCAGCTAAATGAAACTATAGTAACAACTCGAAAATGATTTAGTCAGTAGCAGTTGAATGAATCTTCAGTAGTATCTCGACAATGATTCAATAACAGCCGAATGAATTTTCAATAGCAACTCAAGAAAGATTCAGTACGTAGTAATTTGATGAACATCATTAACATTTTTAAAAACATAGCAGCAATCTCAAAAAATATAATAGAAATAGCTTTAAAATATAGTAGCAATCTAAAAAAAACACAAAAATCTAAAATAAAAAAACAGTAGCAATTCCGGAAAAAAAACAGTAGTTGCTTCAAAAAACACAATAAAAATCATTGAAAAACAGAGTATACCAAATTTAAAAATAAAATAAGAAATTAGTGGCAACTCCAAAAAATTTAGCGCCATCACTGATGCTTGTATTCCATGCATAATCTAACTGTTTCTAGTGATTTTCTTTTGGTTCCATATGCTTGAGAACAAACAAAAAATGAGGGATATACCACATATAATTCAATTACATGCCCAAACCTGCATCAAAACTGTCATCACATGCAATGGCAACGACATCATCATAAAAAAAAATTAGTAGCAGCAATTGCAAACAACAATCAACTAATTCAAAAAAATCGCAGCAGTAACAATAGTCAATCTAGATCTGAGATCTCTTGTTCCAGATAATCAATTCGGACAAATGGTCGGTGAGTCCTCGAGCGAGTAGATTAACAACTGTGCTGAGGAGATCGACGTCGAGACGCGCGGCGGAGAGGACGTGAGACACCGCGACCCCGCGAGGGTTATGCGGCATGGCAGAGGCCTTGAGGGTGAGGCTACGGGTCACGGCGGGGAAGAGGCGGAGGCCGACGAGGACTACTCCTGGAGAGAGTCTCGGAAGCCGCGAGCGGAAAATCGGCAAGGATGCGTACCGGAAGCTGAGCTCGAGGAGCGACGACCTCGAGGTAGGAAAGAGGCGGCGACGATGTCGGAGAGGGCGGTGGCGAGATCCAGAGTCCAGACCCACTGCTACTACTTTTGGTTTTCGGGAGAGAGAGAATCAGAGAGGAGAGAGAAATGAAGTCGTGATTGTGTTTTTTTTATATATAAATAGAAGGGTAAAATTGTATTTTTTCTCTGTTTAATGTGCCGGATCATTGATATTACATTTTAGGCTTTAAATTCATGTTTTTGGTCGTTTAAATATTATAGTGGTCAATTTATTATTATTAAGTGAATGTTCCTTCTCCTCGGCAGTTTTTCTCTATAGAATCTAATTACTATAATAGTAAACTCTGACCAACTCAGTCATTTTTCCATTTTTTTTAGTTACTTGAGAAGGTTTGATTCCTTTCATCTTTGAATTTTAGTCGTGTTGTGACAAGATTTTCGCTTTCTTTTGTGTCATTTAGTTAAAACATTGGTCGTCACTGATAAACTCCAACACAAAAAAAATTGTGTCGGATTACAAATCGCTAATCGTAATAGTTGGCACTAAAATCATCACAAACTCACTAGGAACATCTAATTGTGCCAATCAGCCGATGCATGAATGCCCAATAACCAAGCAAACCCAGATCCTTAATCACCTTAATTAATTATTGCCCATGTCCAAAACTATGCAAAACCAATCACACACATCTACCATAGTTTCCAATTTTGCAAGGAATGTGATTACATTTCAGAACTAGGAAAAGTGGCCTGGATAATATAATAAATTGCTTGCTCTGGTGGACCATTAGAATCCAATGATGTTAAGACATTGAACATTAATCACATTATACACTATTGACTATTCTTCCTACAAAGAGGAATAAGGAATCAGAAAACAGCTGCACAAAATAGGAATATGGTTCTTGAAGAACTTTGTTTACTATGTGATACGTGGTTTTATGCCAAACATGGTTTTGAACTGGAATTAATAATGGAAACAACTTGTTAGTTCAGGCTTAGTGCATGTGCATGTAGCCCTGTAGAAAGGTAAATCCTTTGCTTGCTAATTAGCTCTTCATATAGATGCATACAAACTGCAAAGTATATTGCCTTTGCTTGCTTCTGAGTTTTCTGTTCATGACCTTAACTTTGATATATATAAGCAGCAGCATCAGGATTACATCAAAAAAAAAAAAACAGGATACGAATTCTGGACATAGAATCAGCAGCAGATGAGGTTGCGAGGAACAAAGTTGCTTTTTTAGGGATCTACTAATTACATGTACTTGTTTTTTTTCTGTACAAAAGTTGGTTATTTCCTGCTTCTCTGCTTCTACATAATGTTGTCAATAACGGCAGGTACGCGCATACTTCATTAGTATCTGTCAAGGTTTGTTGCATATGGACTATGAGTTCCTAGTTTAATTTTACTAGTGGCTTGGTTAAAAATAACATGTAATTTTCTGTTCTGTGGTTGGTCCAAGGAGATAGGACTAAAATAGTGGCATGAATTAATGCTCAAGAACAGTCTTGGTGATTAATTTGTTTTTGTAGAGATAACAAGGGTCATCAAAAACTGGTGAAGAAGGAAGTTAATTTCTGAGGGAAATGAATAGGGTAGTATCTTCTGATTCACAAGATAGCGAGTTTGCAACAGCGGTTGCGGCAGCAGCATTCGCCATTCACTCAATGGAAGCAGCTGAATTGCAGTTTCAAAAGGAGAGGAGACAAAGCCTTGAAATCACAAGGACCAAAACACTGCAGGATACCATGGCTGGGAGTAGTTCTAGTGGATTAACTCGGCGACTACCAAACAAAGGAGCAAACAGTACTGCTGGTAAATTCTATTGCATTTATATGTTAGCAAATTTTATTTCACATGCAAATTAGGGTCTTGGAGAATCAAGATTAACTAACTAGCCAATTGTATCTAACAGGTCAAGCTTCAATAAAAAGGTCTACAACATTGGAGACAGCTTTTCCATCTAGGTATCCAAATCGCGCAAACTCTATTAGGCCTTCAACTCCTGCAGATGGTAACCAAAACCGAAGAGCAAATTCAAGAGGACCTGGTAATGCAGTGGAAACTAAAGCAGATGCTTGGGAGAAAGCTCAGATGAAGAAGATTCAGAAACGGTAAGGACTAGTACTAATTGTTAACAAGACTGCTTAGATTTTTAATTAATCGGTTCCTTACTTCTGTTATTGAAAACAAACATATGTAGGTATGAAAAAGTGAAAGCTACAATTCTTGCTTGGGAGAATGAGAAGAGGATGCAAGAGAAAATGAAGATGGAGAGAAGAAAGGTACTAGCTGTTGGAAAATTTTGATGTTATTTTGTGAAAGATTAATGGTATTAATCACCTGAATCATTTTTCTGTTGAAACTCCAGACAGAACTAGAGCAGAGAAAAGTGCGAAACATGCAGCATTATCAAGTTAAGCAAGAAAGAATTGACCAAATAGCAGCAGGAGCAAGGGCACAAGTGGAACAGAAAAGAAGAAACAGAGAGTCCAAGGTTAAAGAAAAAGCAAAAAGGATTAGAGCAACAGGCAAAGTTCCTGTTACATGCTTCTGCTTCACTTGTTACTAGTCTGAAGATGGAAACAGATCAGTAAACACTGATAAACTTGTAAAATTTGTAAATGATGTACATCATTGAAGGAGAAAAACTATGTCATATATCCATCTGTATGTCTAATTAATATAACCACACTGAGCAGAAAATCTAGCTGTCTATATCATTATGTGCACATACTTGGTATTGAATTAACTCGTAAATAGTCCTGTTCTATTATTTGGTCTCATGATATAGAAATGAAAGTATTGGGATGCACCTTCAGTATGAACAAAGGAATCAAATAAGGGTCTAAGATGTTGATTTGGATTTGGATGTCCAGGAAGGTCAATAAGTTTTTTCCTCATTCAGAGGGCAAGGGTACAACAACTGGACCAATATGCTGGGATGAAAGCAATCCACCACATACAAAAAGACATTCTAAATTGATTGCTGATACATGACAGGGAAAACAAATCAAATTCAACAAGAGGCAATATTGTTTGCGAAAATCAGATCATAGCAAGAAGGGAAGGCAAATATTTCAACTACATACACAAGTAATGCTCAAGCCTGACTGGAGTGGACCTGCAAATCCTTTTCATTACGTGTTGGCGCACGCCCACGAAGATCACCATCGATAACACCTTCACAAGCTTAAACCTTCAGCCAAAGCTCGGCGACAAGCAAGATTGAAATCACATTGTTCCTGAAGATGGAGCAAACTGACCCCAGCTGCCATGCACTCATTCAACATCAGACAAAAGGATGACCCCTATTTTTGGCAAGGCAATGACCATTCTAGGCTAGCTAAACACTGAACTTAAGATTTCAGACATACACTTATGAATGCTAGCTAGCCAAGCAGCAGATAGTGAGATACTACTGACATATACAATTATACATTGTACATCAACAGTGAACAATAATTACTTATCAACTAATTTTATATGGGCTGTAATGAATCCTAAACACGGACTGACATGAACTCCCATGAAATTTTTAGTAGGGAGTAGCTAGTCTTCTTCATCTGTTAGGATATTTCATTGGCTCCAATGGGAGTGTAGCTGTTTATAGTTGACAATTGGAGTGGCCATAGAGGACCATACACCTATTGGTCCAAGCACTCCACGCGGCGCAATAGGGGTGTTTCTAGTATGTACTGCAGATGCAGTGGATTAATGTCTGCTTAGAATGAAGTTGATAACTCAAAAACTATTTGAACAGTAGATCAGATTCACATAGCAAGCCATATCATTGATTTCATACCAAAATAATCAAATAGTAAGATCTATATGTATGAATATATGAACCTCAACTTCTCACATTTATGGTCTACAAGTGGTGAGTGAGAGTGAGAGAGAGGTGTCAATTGTCAATGATTAATATGCCAAGTAAATTGAACATATCTATTTTTCAAAGTTAGTTCATAACTTGATTGCTGCATATATATGAATTTTTCACTAACTAGAGAGATGGTACAAAATTCCCATTAGCATGATGTAACAATGAACTAAATTACTCACAAATGCAAAATAATACAATGTCGGTCAGCCCAAAATAAAGCATAACGTCTATTCTTAAAAAAGGCTATCGACCAAAGAAAAATTGGGCGTGTCACTTGCGTGACACATACGGCCAATTTAGAGAAAATGAAATCATAGAGATCCACAGAAATTGATTGATGTAGCCAGAGGGAATGAAATGTTGTCAACAGAGCCAATCCATATCCAATTCTCTCACCCCCAGCTAGCCAGCTACTTCTGCTTGTATAGCCTACCACATGTTTTGTGTAATATCTACATCACAGTAATATATAGTGACAGTGTGACACTGACTACACAAGCCAATTAATAAGAAGGGACCAGAAGCTTGCTAGAGGAATTATAAGAGATGCCAAAATCAGCCTAAAAACTCATTAAAAAAAAACTATATTTCTGAGTGTGAGGACTGGTATACTGATGATCTAAGCAAGAGAATAACAAGTCGAAGAAGGACAAGAGAGAAATAGATTCTGTCAACTCTATAAGATGCAGCAGCAGCAGCAGCAGCAGATTCACCCCAACAACTCTCATCTAGTCCCCTTGTAAGCTCAGCATTTACTCATATATATATAATGCTACTATATATGTACATTTCATAATCCATTTGAGTTTAATTTCGGTTTTGACCATCACAACCAGAGAGACCTAACTTTCTGTTTCCATTGTTTCTTCTAATCTGGGCTCACTGTCAAGAAACTGTTTGTGATCTTGATCTTCTGGAAAATAAAATGCACAAGAACTAGCTAGCTAGTACATTAAGTGTTTCTCCTCTCATGCATCCCAAGTGTTAGAATCACCAACAATGATTGCCCTGATTTAAGCTTTAGAATTTCTATTTAAATTTCATCAACAGCAACAAAACGAAAGAAATTTTCTATTTTAGACCTTCTCAATCATAGGCAAGTTGGAATAATTCAGACATATATATATATTAATTTTGTACAGGTCTAATTATGATGTCACTGAGCTGAAACTGGAAACCGGCCACTTGGCAATCCATGGACTTGGTGGACTTGTTCACACTGCTAGGGCAAAGCCAACTTGGAGCAATAGAGCTTGTGACACACTGGAGTCAGTAGTCCATCAAGCTACTTGCCACAAAGTACCAACAAATTTAAGCTCACCGGTTGCATCCTCCGGCGGAGCGTGGACTGACAATTCCGGCCAACCACCAATGACGGATGAGTGGACTCGATCGGATTCCGACTATCATGCCAAAAATGTTAGTAGTACTACAAGTACTACTAGCAATGTTCAAGAAGAACATGCCCAGTACCAAAGGGACAACACCACTACTATAAATACATGGGCATCTTTTGAGTCTCTTGTGACCAAAAGCAATGACGATGATTCTACTTGTCACGAGGGACTGGTAATTTTTTTTTCCTTTCTAAATCTAAATGTACTCATGCACTAGTCAGTTAATATCTACAATAGCGTTACATGTATCATGAACATTTTGTTGTTGATCATATGTGTTGTGTTTAATAGGACAACCGAGACGAAGGACGCGAGACTACAAAAGACCACGAATCAAGCCGTTCACAGTCGAAACGACCAAGGCGTGTCGCCGCCATTCACAATCAATCGGAAAGGGTAATTAATTATTTACTTTCGATCGAGCGTTTTACTCAAATTAACTGAGTACCAGAACATGACGGATATTATGTTATGGTACTTTTGTTACAGAAACGAAGAGATCGGATCAATCAGAAGATGAAAGCTCTGCAGAGGTTGGTACCAAATGCGAGTAAGGTGGGACAATGAGACATGCATATATATTGAGAATTAATTAGTACAAAAATATATGGAAACTAATTAAGCAGTATTTGTGTGCTTCCAATTAATTGAAGAAGCTACTTGTTATAATGTTACAGACCGATAAAGCTTCAATGCTTGACGAAGTGATAAGATACTTGGAACAACTTCAAGCACAAGTTCAAATCATGAACAGTATGAGGAATAATATGCATCCCCATATGAATATGATGATGCCTTTAGGGATGCAACAGCAACAGCAGCAACAACAACATCTTCATCAGATGTCAGTCCTAGCGCGAATGGGAATGACTCCCGTTGTCCCTGGCGCTTTAGGAATGGGAATGGGAATAATGGCTCCTCATCAGTCTTTACAGCAACCTGTCATTCATCCTAGTTCGGCGTCATTTCTTCCACCCTTTATGGCGGCGCAGCTGATGCAGCCGAAGCCTGATCATCCTGCAGTTGTCACTAATGCTAATTCAGAACCTATGGCTAATCCATACTGCGCCCTCTTAGCACAAGTATGTGAAAACATGCATGGTTTATTTTTATTTATTTTTTTCTATGAAAGTTCTTTTTTTTTTCCTTCATTTTTTCAACTTGAATTTGGTTGATTTTGCAGCAACAATCAATGAATATGGACTTCTTCAATAAGATGGCAGCACTGTACCGTCAACAAGTCAATCATCAAACAGCAGGAAGCAGCCCATCAAAGTCAAACCATTAAGAAGAACAAGAAGTCGAGTGGGTTTTCAAATGAAAATCTTCCAAGCTTTGCCTTGGCCTAGTTGCTGTAAAACTGTAACATTGAACATTCTATCCTGTCATTACTAATAAGTCTTCCATATTGTATGTGCGTTCTTTCCTCTGCATCACTATGTGGACTAAGTTCTTGTAAAATCAACAACCAAGAGTCCAGCAATCCACGTTAGGAAATTGGTATAAGAAATCCTTCATTCAAACAAATAAGGCCAATAGGGAACCACAACGAAGTACAATCTTTATGTAGATATGGCAATAACAGCAGGATGGTAATGAAGAATATATACTTGTCAAGACTCAAGCTTTGTAACTGTTCTTTGACAAGCACAAATGCCGTCTTCCATAAATAAAAACAAAATCAACAAAGCCAGAAAAATACACAGACGATATAACAATATACTCCTCTGTTTAGGGGAAGCCAATATATATAAAAGTATCACACACAAGAAAATGTCCCAAAATTCTCAGAGAGCCTTCTCACCTTGATTCAGTTTCTGTTCATCTATGCCTCTGCACCTTCACAGTTTCTTGTAACTTCTATCCCATGGGACCTTCAAACCAACTTTCTTCATCAATTTTTTTTGTCTTTTTTTTTTCTGTTCATTTTCTTTTCAAACATGTACACAATACACTAGTACACTGTATTTGATAAAATCATCATGCATCTACCGTAGAAGCAACTTGTCTCTTGTCCTGAAGAGAGATCACAGTCTCGAAAGCACCAACCAAGGCCTTGACTTTACTCTTCCTCGTTTCGACAAGCTTGCTGGCAGTCTCTTCAATCACATTGTTGAACAATTTCCGGTCATCTTTCTTTCCATTAACATCTCGGTGTCTCAGCACAACTTTCTCAGCATTGCTTCTAAGGCCATTCAAAGGACCAACAATTACAGGTTTCCTCCTCGAGCTCTTCCTCGGCGAGACTTCAACATGTTCTTGGTTTCTCGGAACAACTCTCTCGGATTTTACTTTAGCACCATTTGACTGACCATCATCGACTTCCTTCTTCCCAGTAGAGACAACCCTTTTGACAACAACAGCATTTGACTGGCGATCACCAATGTCCTTTCTCGCATTGCTTACCCTTTTGATACCAGCAGCACCATTTGACTGTCTGTCAATGACTGTCTTCCTTAGATTGCTTGCCCTTTTGATGAAACCACCAAAAGTTGACTGGTTCTCATCAACTTTCTTCTTCCCAATGATTCCATTTGTGTTAGTTCCTTTACTAGTTGGACTCTCCACCGCCAATCTTACGCACCTGAACTTGAGTCTCCGTGGAGTATTGTTCTCAGGCTGAAGTTCAACCACCCTACCTCTCCTGAATGTCAGCTTCCGAGATACATTGGTCTTGCTTCCAGAACCATCTATTGCAGACCGCCGAGGTGTAGTCTTGTGCTGTGCCTTCATGTTTCCTGTTGGCTTCCCAGATTTTATAGTATCCTGTTGAGAGTTGGCACCATCTCCTTTATTGCGAGTGGACTCAAATGATGCAACGGACATGGATGATGAGGACGTTGATGGAGATAAAGATGCTTCAGTACCACGATGAGTATGTCTCAACCCCTTGTTATCCTGATGTAGAGGACCAGTTGATTGAGAACTAGCTCCATTTACACGTTTCAAGTTCTTCTTCTCAGAAGAAGGAGAAGATCCAGCTCTACTGATTCCCTTCCTTGCATACTTCAAGCTTTTGCTTTTGCCTCCAGAGAGTAAAGCCGAGGTTGCCGATGACTTGGGAACACCATCTGAAGTTGATTGCACATTACTGTTCTCAGTACTCGATTCAATGACATACAAAATCTTTTCTGGCATATCCTTGCCACTAATTGGCAGAGTTTCAACTTTTCCAGGATCACTTTGATCTTTCAGGTGAGACAAGCCCTTAAGGTTATAAGAGTTTCCAGTACTGATGTTGGAGTCTCTCCTGCTTGAATGCTTGGAAGACAAAGAAACAGTTTGAATCCCCGTTGTCCTTTTCTCACCCGGTAGAGAAGTCCTCCCATTGTTGTTTTTGATACTTGTGTTTCCTGTACTGCTCGAAACGTCTGTTACTTCCTTGCCCTTTCTGGTTCCAACATGTCCTTTATTACTTGAACCTTGATCTTCAATAGAAACACCAATTTCCTTGAAAGAAGACGTTTCATTTTTTGAAGGCTTAGGACCACCTCTTGATATCACCTTCAAATTTCTCAGGCTTGACGCTGACGCAGAGAGAGAAGATCTCCCTAGTTTCTCAGGCTTCACCTTTGAATCAATGGTAGATACATCAGTTTCCCTAAAGGGAGATGAAGCCATTTTTGAAGAAACAGTTTCTCTCTTAGCCCGTGATAGACTTCTCTTCTCCGAGACACCAGTAGTGTTGAGCTTTTTGGTTCTGGGATCTTCAGAAGGCTTTGGACTGATTGTAGATATCACTTTCGAAGTTGACAGTCTTCGGACAAGTCCTAGGGGAACAGAAGGCTCTACTTGCTCACTATCCTCCTCCAAATCCATGTCTTCCATAGTAACATCAATCTCATTGTCCAAAGAGACACTTCCCTTCTCAGTCACTGACACAACACTCTTCTCTGCAACAAATGAATCTTCCATAGGAGCATCAACTTCCTTCAAGAGAGATGAAACTTTTTTCGGAGGAGGAGCTCCTTTCTTTGTCATCGGTAAGACCCTTTTATCCGTGACCAAAGAATCTGGAGAAGACTTGGAATTGATTGTTGATGTCCTCCTTTTCCTCTCAGCCGAAGGAGATGATACCAAAACCTCATCTTCACATCCTTTCCTCATTCCATATTTGCAATAGTCATGGCAGGAGCCCGTTGAAGCTCTGAGGTAACGCGATTGTATATTTCTAGTAATAGACCTCCTTCTGATATCAGCACCATTGGCCTCTATTCCCACCGGGATCACCAATATAGAGTTCCTTCTGATTTCACCACTCTCCCGCTGCTCCATTTCTTGTGGGATGCCTGCAATCGTATTCCTTCTCACATCACCAACATCTGTTTCCCCGATAGAGCTACTTCCAATACCATCACCATTAGGCTCTTTATCCTCTGATATCACTGGAAAAGCATTTCCTCCAATAACATCGGTTTCATCATCATCATTAGTCTCCATATCATCTCCGTCTGGCCCCATCATATTGCTATTTGGCTCTATTTCCTGTTGAATCACGGGGAAATGGTTGCTAGTGATAACACCGGCCGCCTTGGACTCTATTTCCTGTGTCAGATCAGTAGAATGGCTTCTGATATCACTGCCATTCGGCTCATCTTCTTGTGGGATCAACGAGATTGAGTTCCTTTTGGCATCATCACTGTTAAGCATCAAGTCTTGTAGGATCACTGGGATACCGATGTTCTCTACTTCCATCTATGAAGAAGATGACATGATTGTTAGGCATACATGATCAGTCTCCTCCGAGAATTAGTCCTCCATATATAAGGTACATTTCTTCAAACCCTGAAGAACCATATGATAAAATCTCGATCAGAAATCTACGCAATGAAACAGACTAGAAGATACGATCAATCAATCAAAACCGCTCTGCATTTCAATCACCAATACAATTACACAAACAAGATAGCATATGTCAAACTAATTTCACGATTCCCAAACTAATTCAATTGACACACTGATCCACATACAACTCCAGAGAGACAAAAGATTGATCATTTGATCATTTCTCATCAACTATATATATCAAAACAAAGACCAACCCTTTTCCATAGGTTCAATAGTAATTGCTCATATTAGAATCACAAACATGTATTGAGCAACTGTTTATCAATAATACCATAACAACAGACTCACAAATCACAGCTACAATTCATTTCACATAAACTAGCACAAAGACAAATTTTTTGACATCCAACCTTGTAATCATAAACACAAAACCGAGAAAAAACCAATTGAAAATACTCTCTTCAACATAAAAACTAAGGGATCAAGAACATACCTTTTTTTTTCTCGTGTCTCTCTTCCCACCCAAGAAGAGAAGAAATTCCCTGTTTATTGGTGGCTTTAGAAAGAGTGGTTACACCCAAATTGGCTATGGATGAGATTGTTGCTAGTTTGTTACCCCCAAAATTAAACTATGATTCCCCAAAAATCAAGGACATCGCAAACCTTTTTTTGGTGGAGGAGAGACAAAGTTCTAGAGAGAGAGAGAGAGAGAGAGAGAGAGCAAGAAGCTAGAAGAACATGGAAAGCGATCAAGATTGAGAGACAGAAGTCTTTGTCAGAAAAAACCTTTATCCGTCTAGCTGTGATTCCACGTTAAAAACAAGCCCTTCATTATATACAGGGGGACATGCCGTCTCTCCGATCATCATGGTCAATTGGTCATCTGTATTTTCCGGTTTCATTATTCACATCTCCAAAATTACTAGTTACATCTTCGAATAAACTTTTATAATTTTATTTTTAACTCTAATTTAAAAAATCTTAAATTATTTATATAGTTAGAATCTGAGTTCTCGATATTTTTTTGCAGAAAAATAAATCTCTGTCTCTCTCATATTACGTGTTTTTAGTGTTAATTCATTATGTTCAATTTATATATAATTTTTCTCGACAATTTAAGGTTGGGTTTCATGACTAAAACTTAAAATATTGGTGAATTATTTTAGAAATTAAAATTAGCTGGAATCATCTTTGTAGTATTTATTTTTTCAAATTTTTAAAATTTGGTGAATCGATTTTAGTTTTATGGTTGCAAGTTATTTTTCCATTAATTTTTTTTACGGTCAATTTTGTTGTATGTTCTTCAACATAGATCAGGCTACAAGATTCCAAATAATATTTCATAGTTCTGTGTTTCAATGGTTGAAGGTTTATATTCGTAATTTTTTTTAAAAATGGAGCTGGTGATAAAAGAAAAAAGAATGAAAGGTAAAATAGTATGTTTAGTGGTAAATATTTAGAAGGGAGTATAAATAGCATTTTGAATGTGTGAATAAACGCACCATTTCCCCTAATAAGAAAAAAGAATGAAAACTTTGTATTTGCTCTTTTATTATACAATGTACATAAGACTTACTATGTTTAAATATGTTAATTATACACAGTATTTTGATAGATTTGTTGAATACAGTATATGCGATCAAGGCTATACGTATGAGAGTTTCTATTGAGCTCTCAAAATTTGCTCATCAAACCTCTTATTAATTTATTAAATTTCTAAATCTAATTTTGCCTCTTTTATACAAGATCCGGTTGAAAACATGAAATTGCTCTCTTTGTTTGCAATGCTAGCAAGCTAGTCCACCTCAAGATGGAATACACAATCATATATAGATATAATTGTTTGTAATAATGCGATCATCGTATGAGATCTTTGGTCAAGCTTTGAATATCAGAATTTGCATAAAATGTTGGAAACCCCCAACTTGGCGTCATCATACTGTACAGTTCATCCAATAAATTGAACTACGATAAACAAACTGTAATTATAGGTCATGTCTCTAATATACATCATTACACATTTACACTAATTCAAGCAACTCACTGATATTGGTCTCACGGCTTCGTATCAGCTCTTAATAACATTTTAAAGTTCTTAATATCAATCTCATTGTTTGCCGTCAGCCCTTAGCATTACCCTTTTTTGAAAACAGAAAGGTCATTACCTTGTCATCATCTGCAATTTTATTGTTTATATCTCTTGTGACAAAGGATTGACGAGGATGATCTAGAAGGAGTGGAAAAAACATGTTAATAAAATATTTCTAACTTCTTATTTGTTTAAAGGATTTAACTGGAACTTTCTTTAACAAAATAAAGAATAGGAGGTCACAAGAGAAAATTTGGAGGTCCCAATAAAAAATCTCTATACCTATATTCAATTATGTTCGAAATTTCATGTATTGTATTGTATTTCTATTACTTTCATTTTGTTCAAATTTTGAGCGCACTTTATTTTTCAGTTTCAAAATGCAATATATCCTTGAAAATGTTTTGAGATTGAAGATTTAGAAACTTAAATGAAGAATTCTAGAACGATCAATCAAGTGTGTGGCTTCTTCATTTTCCAACAGTGATGTACGTGTATATGCTTGAAGTGAAAGCTAATTGTTTTAGAAGGAATACAATTACATTATTAGGGTTTAATATCTGGGTCCAGCATGCGGCTGGTGGGTGAAATTTTCAATTTCTTTTTTTGCAAATCATTATATCAACAACAACTTATATATAATTGTGTTGTTGGCCATTGCTACATATATATATTCTCTCTGATTAGCTAGTGTAATTATATCAACAGCTTATATATAATTATGTAATGATGTCATCACAGGAGCTTATGATTCTCTTTTAGTCGATCAAGTGATTATACATAATAGAAGTTTTCTTCATCCTCTTTCTGAAGTGATCATTGACATTCATAATTATTATTGTTCTCAAATCTCAATCATGAAATGAATAAGCAGATCGAACTTGGTCAAAGAAAATTACAATTCGTGTAACTCTAGGCCCATTTTGAGATTCTCGGCCCATATCTTTAAGCCCAAAATGAAGCCCATGCCAACAATAGTGTATTTATAATAAAATTAGGAAACTCGGAAACCCTAAAGATGCATATACAATATTGCTAGGCCATTGGGTAGTGCTCGCCATATATATAGGGAAATTTTAGGGTGGAGTGATTCTATCGTAAATTTTTTATATTAATTTTGTTGTCATTATTGTAAAATGTGATGATTTTTTAGTAATTTCGTTCAAATTTTTGTAAATATTCCAATGAGCACATGTTTACAAATTTGAGAACAAATCGTTGTCAATGATGTATTTTAGTTTAATTATTTGTAAATGATAAAAAAAAAGTTATAATTTTAATTTGTTCAAAATATTATAATTTTTAGTTCAAAAAATTATAATTTATTCAACTAATTGTAAATAAATGTTTAAGATAGATCTCATATACCATAGCCTTCCCCATATATATATATATATATATAGAGAGGGCCATTCCACTAAGATATATCTATTTTTGGTCATTTTCAGGTATAAGACATTACACAAACTTTTCGATCATATTTTAATATCTCCACCGTCCAATTATTAGATCTATATGAGTAGTTCATTCATGTAAATTTTCAGCCAAAATGATGATCGTTAAAGTATCAAACTAAGTTAAATCAAGGGACGGACCAAAACTGTCAAACTTGAACCGTTCACACTTATAAACTTCAATTGCAATTTTGAATACCTTAACGATTACCATTTTAGCTAAAAATTTTATAAGCTTGATCTACACATTTGGACCTAAGATCTGAACGGTGGAGATGGTAAAATATGATCGAAAAGTTGGTGTAATGCCATATACTTGAAAATGATTAAAAAAAGTATACCTTAGTAGAAGAGTGTTGTATATAAGGGCTCTTCCACTAAGGTATACATTTTTTGGGTCATTTTCATACATAGGGCATTACACAAACTTTTCGATCATATTTTAACCTCTCCACCGTCTAATTATTAGGTCTATATGAGTAGATCATTCATGTAAATTTTCAGGCAAAATGGTGATCGTTAAGGTATCAAACTAGATTAAATCAAGGGACGGACTAAATCTGTCAAACCCGAATCGTATAATATTTATAAACTTCAATTGCACTTTTAAACATCTTAACAATCACCATTTTGATTGAAAATTTACAGACTTTATGTACACATTAAGACTTAAGATCTAAACGGTGGAGATGATAAAATATGATCGAAAAGTTGGTGTAATCTCCTTTACATATAGAGAGCCCTTTCATTAAAGTATATATTTTTTGATCATTTTCAGGTATAAGACATTACACAAACTTTTCGATCAAAAATATATTCTATTCTTTCGCCTTATTATATATTATCACACACAAATCGTCAACTTGGACATGGATTCTTGTGTTGCATTGTTTGGCAAGTGATGCTGATTCATCATGATCATATATTTTGGTTGAGTGCAAAAGAAACTAGATCATTGGAGATGGAAGAATTGGAAATGCAAGTGGGAATTGTCGGTACTCGAGAAGTTGAGTTCATAACTAATTCATCAGGGCCACGTTTATTTGAAGCCATGCATATCACAGTCACCCTAGGTGAATTAAGATTTGGCTTGTGACAGGTTATTTGATATTTTGGCCTAAATCCCAATCCTCCAACAACCCATATGTCTGATTCGTACAATGTTTTTTTCTTGACATTATTGTTTTTGGATCAAAGTCTTTCTTTGATGATCCAGTTTGTCATGGAAGTTGTACTCACTGTGTCGGTATAGTGCTCACTGAGTTTTTGTCGGTGTAGTGCTCACTGAGTTTTTATTGCCCACGGAGCCACATTAGGTCTCTAAAAATTGAATATATAAAATTATATTCTATAAAATATTGAGAAGTTGATTTAGTGGAATGGTAAGGCCCTAAAAATTTTCTTAAGTGGGTTTTGAGTTTGAACCTCAGCCATGTTATCTCGTGTATTTTTTTTTCTATCTTTCCTGTTTTTTTTATCTTTCCAACTATATATTTAATTATTTCTGTTTTTTCTTATTTGTTTTCCTTTTTTTTTATCAATTGTCTTTTTTTCCCTTTTTTGCTTCCTTTTTATTTAGTTTTGTAAACATTATTTTTCTTTATTTCTTCTACCATTTTATACCTTTTTTCTATCTTTACAGTTATATATTTATATGGTTGCCCTTTTTTTTCCTTTTCCTTTTTTGATAAGTTGTCTATTTTTTCCTTTCTTGCATCATTTTATCTAGTACTAGCTTAACCACACGTGTGTACACACGTGTTAAATCAGATCAACCACTACTCTATCCACTTCTATGACAGTTTTTGTTGGGCAAAATTATTGTTCACCTTTTTTTTGTCTCCCGCCTGATTTTTCTTTTCTTTTTCTTTCTTTTCTAGTGCTTTACAATACTACCCTCCATTTATATCTTCTGTTTTTTTTCTTGGGGCTGCTTTTATTTTTTCATAGGGATATTTTCGGGTTTCCATAATTTGGTATGGGATGACACCAAAAGCTACGCTTGACTTTATATTAGTAGAGATATATATATTTTCTTGGAGTTGTTTTTATTTTTTCATAGGGATATTTTCGGATTTCCATAATTTGGTATGGGATGACACCAAAAGTCACTCTTGGCTTTATATTAGTAGAGATTGTAGAGATTATTTTTCTTTATTTCTTGCTACCACTTTATACAGTTATGCTCCTCTTCTATACAATATGAACAAATATTTTTTTATTTTGAATATTTATATGTATACACTAATTTTTTTATATGTTTGTATGTATTTTCCGTTCCATGTTTTTGGTCCCCCTCAATGCAAATTCTGCTCCCCCCCCCCCCCTCTACCATAAAAGTTGTCATCAGCAACCCCAAAATGTCACCCACACACTCACCACGTACATCAAAGAAAACCTAGCTAGCTAGACACTTGCAGATAGTAAGATACCATGGCGTCCTCCTCCGAAGGGTACCAATCCAAGAGTGTGTGTGTAATCGGGGCAGGACCCTCGGGGCTTGTCGCTGCGAGAGAGCTGAGGAAAGAAGGTCACATTGTAGTGGTGCTGGAGCAAAACCATGATGTAGGAGGACAATGGCTTTATGATCCAAATGTGGAGGGAGAGGATCCCTTAGGAAGGAATACTAGTACTACTAGTGTCGATTCTCATCATCTGAAAGTTCATAGTAGTGTTTACACCTCTATGAGGATTACAACTCCGAGAGAGATCATGGGATTCACTGACTTCCCATTTTCGGTTAAGAAGGGTAGAGACATGAGAAGGTTTCCGGGGCATAGGGAACTTCTGTTGTACCTACAAGACTTCTGTGAGAAATTTGAGCTAAGGGATTTGATTAGGTTCGATACTAGAGTGGTTTATGTTGGTATGGTGGATCATGAAGTGGGATGCGGAGATTTGAAATGGCTTGTTAAGAGCTTGGAGAAGAAGACCGGGGTTGTTGTGGAAGAGGTGTTTGATTCTGTGGTTGTTGCTACCGGCCATTACTCTCAGCCTAGGTTACCTTCCATAAATGGTACATTTCTATTGATTCTAATTGTGACTATATATATATATAACAGTCTAAAACTAACAGTTCAATACTGCTGATGATCATGTTTGCTTTTGTTTTCAATACTGTTTGATCATGTTTAGGAATGGATTCTTGGAAGGGGAAGCAAATGCACAGTCACATTTATAGGGATCCCGAGACCTTCCTCAATGAGGTAACATTGTCCCATCCAAAAGCTCATAAAGGTTCAAGCTTTCCAAGTTCAGACAATTTGGCCGGTGCCCTCAAAGTTTCCATAACACATTAGATCCGAGTCTTTTAACATTTTTTAAAGATCAAACAATTCGTTTCTTTAGTAATATCCTTCTCAATCTCGATTTGTTCTTTATGCAGGTTGTGGTGGTGGTAGGAACATCACATAGTGGGCAAGACATATCAATGCAGCTAGTGGAAATGGCAAAGACAGTGTACCTGAGCGCTAGATCCTTGGACGACATCTCTGAGGGCTTATCCAAGGTCATTTCGAAACGTGGCAACTTTCATCTTCGGCCACAGGTACTACAACGGCAAATAAGAATTAAACCTCCACAATATTTCAATCCAAATTGTCTGCAATGTTAATTTGAGCAGTAATATAATTGATAGCTAGAACTGTGCTACATTCCAAGTCATGTTGATGCTAAATAGTAATTTATAGACACAACTTATATGTATGCAGCTAGAGTCCCTTGAAGAAGATGGGAAGATATTATTTGTGGATGGTTCTTGGGTCATTGCAGACACTATCATCTACTGTACAGGGTAAGTATTCATACCAATACACCTAAGTACTACTGAGCAGACCATATCATGAAAACTCAATCATTGCTTAGGGTGCAAGATATCACCCTAAAGTAGGTTTCCGATGAATTTGACCTTGACTCGGAGGTTTCTGTGCTTTTGGTTGCAGGTACTCATATTCATTTCCATTCCTAGACACAAAAGGAGTAGTGACAATTGATGATGGCAGGGTTGGTCTTCTATATGAGCACACTTTCCCTCCCTCACTTGCTCCCTCTTTATCTTTTGTTGGCATTCCTAAGAAGGTAACCTTTCTTCTTTTGTTATCCTCTCTCCTTTTTTGCCCCAACATGCACTTGATTTTATATGGCTTTAAAGGGTGTCTGTTTTCTTGAAAAAAAAATTCACTTTCGTCGATCACAGCTCATAGGGTTCCCTTTCTTTGAGTCACAAGCAAAATGGATAGCTCAACTCCTATCAGGAAAAAGAACATTGCCGTCGGAGGAGGAAATGATGCACTCCATTAGGGATTTCTATCACTCGATGGATGTTGCTGGCATCCCAAAGCACAATACTCATGATATTGGCAGCTTTGAGGTACGTTAACACTACCTCCGCAGCATTGACATAACTTGCATTGTAAGGTAGCTATGTATATATGTGGGTGTAAATTCATTCTGCTTGTACCTTGTTGCAGTACTGTGACAAATATGGAGATCATATTGGGTTTCCGCATTTGGAGCAATGGAGGAAAGAGCTTTGCTTTTCTGCCTTGATAAATTCGATGACCAACCTCGAAACATATAGAGATTTGTGGGACGATCATGATTTGCTTCAAGAGGCTCTTCAAAGTCCACATTTCACACAACAAGGCGCTCAAGATTTTCCTCTTTGAAAGCCTTTACGTGTGTATCTGTAACTTTGTTGAAACAAGGAGAGCAACTTCTTCCCTTGAGAAATATAGGTTTCGTATTAGAACTCATCAAATTAAGTCATCATTCAATAAAAATATATGATTGAAGAAAATAAAATCCCAACTGTCTCATATGATCATATCTACTAAGTATTGACTGTGAAGGATTGGAGAAGAAATGTACAGAAACCTATCTAATTCACACAAACCTCACTTAAAAGATCATCAAAAACTGAATCTTTGTCATTCATTTCTCTATACCTATCCGGCGATCACTAACTGTATTTTCTCTGCCCTCTACGCCGCCTAGTTACCTCTCCCCAACCAATTAGGCTTCTCCCCACATTATCCAATTGACTTTCGACAACAATGTGCTTCAGTGGTGCTTTGGTAGTTTTCTCTGTTACAGTTGAAGCCGAGATGGTGCACCTTCTTCTCCCTCTTGCCAACCCGAATTTAGCTGCATGTCTAACTGACCTTGTTTTGGAGCAACCAACAGAAGCTTCAATTAGAGTTCCGATTATCTGAAGATCCTCAGTCACCTCATGCCTTGACAATGAAGCGAGGGCTGGCAGAATATCACTTTGGAAGTTCTTCCTCCGCTGCCTTCCTTTTCTTGACCGAACCTTTTTTGGCTGACTTTGCATTGAGGCTGTGACTATCAGTTCTTTGTGACCATTACTGCTACAGCCATAGCAGTCTTCCACCTTTGTCTCCAGTAGCTTCAGTGTCATGGCCTCAAAGTAGTCCATTCCATCAGGTAGAACCACCCCATGATCACCACATCCCAGCTCGTTTTCTAAGCTGCCTAAAACTGAAGAAGCTAAACCAGCAAACCATCGTAGCGAATCACATGAAGTTTTGGATGGCTTGTACGTGGTAACTTCAGACCAAGTAGGAAACACGGACGATGAAATGGAGACTAGACATTCTGCTGCAGTCGATAAAAGTTCCTCTCCCAGATACTCTTCATGTCCTGACAATGTAATAGGTATCTCAGTTTGATTTTCATCAGTGTCTATTGGCTGAGAACACTCTGCTGCAGTCAATAAAGGTTCCTCTCCCAGATATTCTTCATGTCCTGACAATGGAATAGGTATCTCAGTTTGATTTTCATCGGTGTCTATTGGCTGAGAACACTCTTTGCTTTCTGAATCTTCCAGTTCCAACGATGAAATATTTGTCTCCATTTGAGCTTTAATTGATTCTGATGGCTGAGAATGCTCATTGTTCAGCAGAGCTTCTTGCCCTGACAATTCGAAAGATGTCTCAATTTGTTCGTTAGATTCTTCCTGAAGTGACAATGGAGAAGATTTGTCAGCTTGGTTTACATCAGACTCTCTTGGCGGAGAACACTCCTTGTTTTCCGGATCTTCCAGTCCTGACATTAGATCAGGTGTGTCAACTTGATTTCCATCAGATGAGACTCCCCTCGGTGGAGAGCACTCCTTGTTTTCTGGACTAGCAGGTGCCTTTAAAAGACTTGTCGCCAAAGATGATGACATTGATGAAAACTCATCCTCATTTGTGGATGTGTTCAGGTCAATGTCCACTCCAAAACCTACATCGTTTATGGATGAGTTCAGGTTGATGTCAACTCCAAAACCTACATCTCTCTTGAGCATACTTTGTTCTACAGGATTTTCAGCGGTCAGTTCTACCTTCGTGAGCACCAAGTCAATTGCCACATTTAAATCGAGTATCTCAGCTCTTTTGCTACTCTTGACATTTGCAAGCTTTTCTGCTCCAGTTGTTTGGAAACTCTGGGAAACTGTGGCATCCAAAGAACAGTTAGGAGGCATGAAATTCAAGTCTATTTCATTCAGAGCAGTATCCTTTGCAGACTCCTCCCGGTTTTTGGTAACGCCGTGAAGTTCAGGCACTAATAAATCTTTTCCGATCTTAACCAGATTATCAAAAGTGATGGAAGGTGGCTGAGGTTCCAGCTTCTTGGAAGATAACAAGAAGGCATTGCCGAAGCTACTTCCGTCATGTTTTGTACTAGACGTTAGATCCTTTTTTAACTGTAACCTCTGTTCTGCAGGGTCAGTCCATCCTGTTGCTAATTTACAGCTATTACTGAGTGGTACATAGGTCTTACTAACACAGGGGATTGCTTGAACTGCTACGGGGGCATGTGCCAACTCATGTATAGGTTTTCGTAAGGCAGCAGTGCATGAGGACCCAGACATCTTTGCATAGTCCCGAGGAATTTGTTGATTTGATGGGCATAAGAAAGCTCCAGTTGGTCCAGATTGACGATCATATTTAGGACTAGAATGACTTCTGAAGCTCTGGACACCAATCATTTCTCTTTCACTCGACGAATCTTGGTAGCTATGATGAAAGGATGGAGGTTCTTCAGCTCGCTTGAACTTCGGATGTAATGATCTAGATGATGGAGATACATTAGCTGCATGAAATCCTTGAGGCAAAGAATACAAATTACTTTGAATTTTCCCTGCAAGATAAGAGCATATAATGTAAGAAGATTTCAAGATCATAACTATACAGACGAAAACTTAGTAATCATGGCTATTAATCTGATTATGAACCATACTATAATAGATGCCATTCTCAAATTAGAACAGGGAAACTTGAAATGCTCACCAGCCTTGTAATTATAAGACGACCACCCTTCCTGTTTGCTTTCTGTGCCTTGCAGTATAACATTTGAGTAAGCTTCAGCACCATGTCTCGATTGAGTGCTCTGAAACAATTCACTGGACAAACCTGGATAGTATGATTTTGTCTTCTGAGACACATCATTACATAGAAGATCTCTGCCACAAGTGTTTTTTTCACAACCTTCAGATGTAGGAGCTATTTCTTCCTCTAGCTTATACAGAAGGTTCAAGTCCACTGAACCTTTTTCTAATGATGCGTCACTTGAGGCATAATTGGAGACAGAATTAAAACCATTAGTGCCAAAAACTTGTTTTGCAACACCATTACACACAATCCCCAGAATTCTGTTTATAGGATGACTTGATAATTCAGCTGGCTCAGAAGTCCTCCTGTCATCTAACAATTCATCTTCTTCACTATCAATGTAAATCACATCAGCTGGAAGTCGAAGGTCCAAATTCTTCCTAGATCTCTTGCATTTGGACTGGAAAAATTTGCTGTTTCCTGAATGACCTTCAGTTTGTGGAGAATAAGAACATGCATGTATGTTCTTCCCTTGGGCAAAACATGAAGGTGAATGGACATTCTCGACAGCTGAAATAGATAATTGATTGTGTGAAGAGTGAAACGAAGGCAAGCAAGGGATGTTGAATGTCTGTTGACTACAAACAGGAGAGGACTGAGACAAAATAGTCGAACTTGAAGCCCCTGTGCCCAGATTATGTCTATCTAATTCACTTCTTTTAAAAACTTCCATTAATTCTTTCTGTCTTCTGTAAAGGCAATGAAGGACCCAGATCTGGATTTCACAAGAGATTATAGGCATATGTAAGGTGAGAATTGTTCATGCCATTGATTGAAATAGACAAAATTATAATGGAGTAAGTGAAACTAAGACTAACACTAGAAATCTAAAGTGAATGTTCATAAGAAGCTTTGAGGGAATAAAACCATTATCTTCAGAATATAACTTGAGATGTTGCAATAACTCCAGTTATTAACTTATTATGCTTATTGAAGCAAAATATGCAGTACATTATCTTGAGTCTTGACAAGCGCAGTCAAAATAGTATACCTGATCCTTAAATATCATTTCTTGGTCGAGCATTGTCTGCTTGAACACTTCCTTGAATTGCCCAAGACGCTGGTCAGAAGATAAATTATGAGTACTCTCACTGCCATTAGCACTTAAATTATGATTCATTGCGGACAAGTATCCAGGTGAATAGCTGTTGAATGGTTTATGGGCCTCCATCTTCCACACGTCTGCATAAGCACAAGTTTCATTTAGCATATCATCGATCACATTGCAAATAAGTTTTCTAACAAAAAATGAACTGAGAAACAAACTTTTGACTTAAATTTGATTCAAATAACAGAATCCATAGGCCATCGTTTGAGGAAGTTGAATAGAGTTATCAACGAAAAAAAGAGGAAAGTTCTTATATGCATGACAAGTACAAACAGAAACATCTGAATCCAAATCTTAGCACTTCTCTTGAAGCTTGAAACAATGCAGATACTGAAATTCTTACATATCTAGCAGATTGCAAGCTTTGATCACAATCCAACTAAAGCCACCGGCACACTTCGTACTACTGGAATTAAACCCAAAAAAAACGCCAAACAAAATAGATTATAACGGGCCACATTAATTGACCCATTTCACTAACTAGGAGCACAACAACAGACTTCCTCAAGAAAAAAATAAAATAAAGAATTTAACAAACATGGTCTTCATTTTCAGCATTGGCTCATCCACCTCTAGAGAACTCAATTGCCCTCAAAACAGTGTTGGAATGATGTCAAGGCCTCAATAAACCAACATAGCATAGATTGCAGGACCATCCAGACTTAAACCAAACACCAAAACAAAGAGCTGAGAATATAGAGGAACAAAATGAATCTCCTTTGGCAAAATGTAATCATAAATGTTCATTCACAAACCAAACAGAAAAGAAAAGAGAGTAGATTAATGGTAAAGTACTTTTCTTTTTTCCATAGCAAACCCATAAAAGAAGCCACCTTTAATCATCAAAAAACTATACCTGAATTCTGATACATGACTCCTCTTCCTCCACCTCTAAAACCCACAAAGGATCATTCACTCACTCAACACCTCATGGCTTCTTGCTCTGCACCCAAAAACAACAACAGCCCAGAAATCAGAAACAACACAGTAGTAAACCAAACCCAGCTCCAACCTCAAAGCCAGCATTTCCAAAAGTTTCATCAGAACAAAAAAGTAAAATAATTAATAAAGACGAAAGCTTTGGGATCCGATTGACCATTTTGTATAATAAGAAGATTCAGAGAGAGAGAAAAGAATACCCAGAAAAATATGAAACGAAACTTACATGAAAAGAGACATGAGAGTTGTCCTCACTCTTCACCCAATATGTCTCAAACTCATATTTTGTGTTTGTTTTTGGAGTTTTGAGCAAGTGGGCTCTATTGTCTTACGAGGCTCTAGATTCTCTCAACTCTCAAGCCATGTATTTGGGAAAACACAAAGATATTTATTACATTATTCATACAGTAGTAGTGTACCATGCCAGTACTATTCCGTAGAGTAATGTCTCTGCATAACGGATTTTGCTGACACAACCCAGTACCAGAACGCTAGTAAGTCCAATTTTTGGAATTGAAGACAACATTTGTTTTAATTTTATTGAAATTAAATTCTTCAAAATTGATCAATTGTACAACTTTTTTCTTCCAAAGATTCTTAACATACTTATGTTTCGGACATCTTCAATTTTGGATTCTGGAAATCTTATACTTGATGGACTTTATTGCTAAGTTGAAGAGAAATAATATTGGTGAAGGGTTTCCTTTTGGAACCTCTAATGGTTTAAAGACATTTTTTCTTATGATTGTTCGAGGTGGACTTGCTCTTGACGTTTTGGGTTCTCGAACTATCTTTTGAACATAGTCAAAAATCTTCATCTATTAAAGATTTAATCCCTCGATTTTATTATTAACCTTTTTTAATAGTTCTTTATGATTTTCAGTGTGATTTTGGATATAATCTAGTTTAGCTTCTAATTGTTGTAATTGGTTACTAATCACCGGAAATATCTCTAGATATTCTCTGTTTCTAGAGATTTTTGTTATGGATTCTTGATGCATTATATCGGTAGAGTTTGATAGAGAGTCTAGTTTTTCTATTATTTTCTCTGAAGGTGTTCCCATATGTGGAAATTTGTTGAGCTATAGTAAGCTCTGATACTAGTAACTCTGCGGATCTAACCAAAAGCTCAGATGGAAAGTTTATGCAAATGTTCTTCAAATTTGGCTTTCTCTTTTTGACAAGCAGTTAAAAAGGATTGCTCTATTTGAATTCTTCTTTCAACTTTTACTCTTTCTTGGGGAGAAAATTCTCTTTTTGATTTTTCTAGAAGTCTAATTTTTTGTTTGCTATTATTAATAAAGCCTCGCATTAATTTAAGCTTTCTTCTTATGACAAGAGTAATTCAAAAATGAGAAATTTTGTTTATGGTAGTGAAAAACTGTTTATCTTTGAGTATTGAGAATAAATCTTTAGCTATAAGAGTTAGAACAAACAAATTTTGGGTCAACTACGCTTTACAAACAATATACTACTCTGATGACAGAAAGACACTGCTTAATATATATGAATACACTACTGACATAAACACAAGAAGGGATAAAATAAGAGGAGTTAAACCAAGGAATGACCTTATTTGTACATAAACATTTGGATGACCTTAAAGGGAAAAACCTTTCTAAAGTGACCTTCCATATCATTTCCTATAATAATATAATATGCACTTTGTTTCTCTGCTTCTCTTTATGTTTCCCGGAGACTCAACACAATAGACAAAGACCTTATGGAGTAGAAAGAAAAAGATATAGTAGGGGTGGGTATGGGATGGGTCGGATCCATTTTTGTTTGTTCTTATTCATATCTCAAATGGGACGGATTAGGACGGGATGAAGTATTTTAAAAGTTTGTTCCGGTTATTCCAAAACCCGAACGGGACAAGACAGGACGAGACGAAATAATTAAAATTTTATTTTTTGTCCCGTCTCGTCCAGTTCTGAATGAGATTAAAATTTATGAGATTCGTGTCCACCCCTGAAAACTAGTCCAGCCTAATGTCACGAGCTTATTTTTCTGCTAGCACTTGTGCGGCCTTAGCACTCCCCTTATGCTAAGTCAACCTAACTATCGTCAACGCTTGGCTAGAACAGCCGAAAGATCGAAGGGAGAAGAGCTTTGAAAGAAGAACTTGTATTGCTAAAAAAAGCTTTACAAGAGTTTGGTAGCTCCTAGAGTTCCTACTCTTCTTCTTATCTCTAATCTACCTCAAATGGGAGGGGAGGTTCCCTATTTATAGTCTCCACCTCTAAGCCTATGTGTTTCTAGACTAATCTAGCACATATACAAGTATAGGGAGTTCTAGACCTATCTAGACAACTCCAAGATGTCCCTTGACGCTTCTAGAGATCTCCGGAGTGACCTTGTCCCACGAGCCTCTCTAAGGTTCTAGAGAGTTCAAGACTTGCCTTGATGCTTCCCAAGTCTTCCGGAGACTTCCGTGACATTCCGCGACCTTCTAAGGCCTTCCACGGCCTTCCGGCACCTTCCGTAGTGTTCCGGGTGCCTCCATATCATTCCGGACCCTTCCAGATGCTACCGCGCTATTCCGGACCCCTCCGGAACGAACCCCGCTGTTCTGGACCTTTCCGGAACCTCTCAGGCCTGCCTGGGTGCGCATGGCAGCCACCTGGCTGCCTTCTGTTGCGCCGGGCAGCCCTCTGGCTAGCACCCGGCTGCCTCCGGGTGCTTCGGACAGCCTCCTGGCTGCTTCGGACAGCCCCCTGGCTGCTTCGGGCAGCCCCCGTATGTCTCTGGCAGCCCCCTCTGAGTGCCTCTAGCTGCCCTCGGATGCTTCTAGGGTGCTTCAATCCTATCCTTGAGCCATGCTTCCCTCGCGAATGCTCAAGGCAATCCTTGGAATGTTGGCGGGGCGTGACATTCTCCCCCACCCAATCTCGCGATGCCCTCATCGCGGCTTCCCCATTGTAGCGTCGGATCTCGTCCTTGAATCGCCACAATACGTCCTCGGACTCCCAGCTGGCTTTCGTATCGGGTAGACCTCTCCACTTAATAAGGTACTCCTTGTGGCTTCGCCTCCCCCGGCGATAAGTGACTCTATCCGCGAGCACTTTGTCCACTACCCTTGTTATCACCCGATGCGTAGCTTTCCTTGCTGGCTCCTATACGAGTTGTAATGCCGATAACACCTTCGCGCCTTGCTTGGTGACTCTAGTTGGCACTACACAAACCTTGCCGCCGTCCATGATGAACATGCTTTTGGCGAATGGTATCGGGATCGCCTTGACCCGATCATGGAACTCCATCCCCAAGATAACTTTGTAGTCATCCATGGGCACTATCGAGAAGTCTAATTTCCCATGCCAAGCCCTCATGCTTGTCTTGACTCCTCGAACTCTCCTTAGAGTTGGCTGAGCTGGTGAATTGACCGCCTTCATGAAGTCTCCTCCATCGTTTCCCTTAAGTCCCAACCTTTGGGCCTCCTCAATGGAAATGAAGTTGTGGGATGCACCTGTGTCGATCATCGCCACCATTGGCTTTCCTTTTATAGTGATGTCGACAAAGTGTAAGCCTTTACCTTTATCCATAAGAGTGGATTCGATCGCATTCAGCAGCTGTATATCCCCCATACGTGCATCTTCGTGGCCACCCTTGGCCTCTATCTCACTTTGACGGGTCCCTAAGATTGCGCTCAACGCATTCTTCTGTGGGCAGTCCCTCGCCCAATGCGAACCGTCGCAAAGAAAACACCGGTTGTCGTTGAGCTTCCCCAAGCTCCTCGAGTCCCTTTGCTTGCCCTTGTCCATTCTCCGTCCCGAGTGGCTGTTTTGCCAGAACTCGTCCCTGTGTGGGCCTCATTTCCTCTCACGTAGGCCTCTATCTCCCCCACCCTTGACATGAATACTCTCTTCTTCCCTCGGCTGGTTGATAGTCTCCTCTCGACTAGTGTAGTCGATTAGGCTTTCGGCCACAGCTATGGCGGTAGCAAGGTCTTGCACCCCACGTCGCCTTAACTCGGCCTTGGCCCATGCTTGGAGACCATCTATGAAATTGAAGAGAGCATCCTTGTCGGTCATGTCGGGGATCTCAAGCACTAGATTGGTGAAGTCCTTGACATACTCACCAATCGACCCCGAGTGCTTGAGCCTTCGCAATCGAGCCCTTGCCTCATCCTTGGCATTCTCGGGATAGGATTGCCTCTTAAGCTCTTTCTTAAATTCATCGAAGGTAGAGATGGTGCATGTACCTTTTTCAATGTCTCCTCGCCTTCGCCTCCACCATAACATGGCTGTGTCGGTGAGGTAGAGAGCCGCTGCCCGAATCTTGGCATCCTCCTCGTTGATGCCTACAGCTCCGAAGTATTGATCTAGCCCCCATAAGAAGTTGTCCACTTCACGAGCGTTGAGCGAACCTCCGAAACTATTTGGCTTTGGCACCTCCACGTGCCTAGCCTCCCCCATATCACTGGCGCTTGTCCCCGTCGATGCCAATGCACGCTTGCATAGGGTCAAGTCCCCATGCATCTCCTCCATGCGTGCAAGTGTGCTATTCGACTCCTTCTCGTGGACTTGACGCATCCTTGCGAGTTCCCCCATGAACTCCTCGCGAATCTTCCCCATCTCGCCACGCAAGGTCTCCTCCAATTGGACTAGCATCCCCTTGATCGCAGTATAGATGGCGATATCCTCCGCCTCTAAGCCCTCCACTTGTTGGCTTAGGTCCTCCACCTGGGCCCCCATGCCAGTCACGGCCTCCTCCACCTGAGCTAGGCGTGAGTCGAGAGAAGAAAGCATGTCTCTTGTAGACCTCTTTGGGTTGGCAAGCTCTTCGCGAACTCCCTCTTGCGTCACCACATCAGAAGGGTTAGACCCCAACGCACCTTTGGTAATATCAAGCGATGCACCTTTGCTCGCTGTTTGCTTCACCATCGTTGAATGAGACTCCGAAGGAACTTCGGCTCTGATACCAACTGTCACGAGCTTATTTTTCTGCTAGCACTCGTGTGGCCTTAGCACTCCCCTTATGCTAAGTCAACCTAACTATCGCCAACGCTTGGCTAGAACAACCAAAAGATCGAAGGGAGAAGAGCTTTGAAAGAAGAACTTGTATTGCTAAAGAAAGCTTTACAAGAGTTTGATAGCTCCTAGAGTTCCTACTCTTCTTCTTATCTCTAATCTACCTCAAATGGGAGGGGAGGTTCCCTATTTATAGTCTCCACCTCCAAGCCTATGTGTTTCTAGACTAATCTAGCACATATACAAGTATAGGGAGTTCTAGACCTATCTAGACAACTCCAAGATGTCCCTTGACGCTTCTAGAGATCTCCGGAGTGACCTTGTCCCATGAGCCTCTCTAAGGTTCTAAAGAGTTCAAGACTTGCCTTGATGCTTCCCAAGTCTTCCGGAAACTTCCACGACATTCCGCGACCTTCTAAGGCCTTCCACGGCCTTCCGGCACCTTCCGTAGTGTTCCGGGTGCCTCCATACCATTCCGGACCCTTCCGGATGCTACCGCGCTGTTCCGGACCTTTCCGGAACCTCTCAGGCCTGCCTGGGTGCGTCTGGCAGCCACCCCCCCCCCCCCCCCCCGCCTCCTGTTGCGCCGAGCAGCCCCCTGGTTGGCACCCGGCTCCCTCCGGGTGCTTCGGACAGCCCACTGGCTGCTTCGGGCAGCCCCGTATGTCTCTGGCAGCCCCCTCTGGGTGCCTCTAGCTGCCCTCGGATGTTTCTAAGGTGCTCCAATCTTATCCTTGAGCCATGCTTCCCTCGCGAATGTTCAAGGCAATCCTTGGAATGTTGGCGAGACAATGAATGGTTCGGCATATTAGATCCCACGTGAAAATGACTAATTGACGATAGGCATGAGCATCACGTTCTCATCCTTTGTTTATTGTTCATGCTTCTAAACAATCCAGTCCATACAAATAGATCAATAAGCAAAAATTACTAAACTTTGCCCACTCTTAACACCATACACAAAAACAACATATAGAAACCGAAAGGGTTTATTGATCATCAGTAGCTAGCTAGTTGGTGGAATCTGAAGCTAGTGGTGTTTGGTTTGGAATTGGAATTGGAATTGGGTACTTTCTAGCATTTTTGACAATCTTAGTGAGTGCTGCTTGTCCAAGATCAAGATTGCAAGCATCTGCGAGTTGAATCAAATAGAGCAGAACATCAGAGAGCTCCTCTTCCAAGTGTTCTTTCTCATCTGAGCTCCAGTTTGGTAGTCCTCTTGCAACTTCACCTTTCCATTGAAAAATCTCAGACAGCTCTCCAACCTCTCCAACCTGCATAAATTAAGTAACAGAAACACTTGCAAACACAATACTTTGGAAAACTGAGGCTTGAAATGAGTGTGATCTAAGTTGTTCAAGTACTATTATTTATAGATAAAGAGTACTACTTACTAGTGCTAGAAGGAGATTTCTAGGAGTGTGGTATGGCTACCAACCTCGTACTCGATTAAACTCAGCAACTCTATCTCTCAGTTCTGTAGCGAAACGGTTTTTTTGCCATTTCTTGTAAGCTCATAAGAACTTCCCCTTTTTTTTCTCTGAATTCCAATAATGACTCTCTTTTCCAAAATAGGCTCCTGCACAACCACACATACACACACATATATATACAGAGAGAGAGAGAGAAATGTTCTCTGTGTTTTCTTTTGGTTTTTTGAAATAAAATGTTATAGTGGAGGGGTCATGTTTCCCACCAAAGCATTAGTGCCTCAGTGGTGAATTTTGCTTGCACTCCTGGATTTCAAGAATCATGAAATATCTTGTTTCTCTCATTATGAACATCATTTGTTGTGTTTTTTTTTCTTCTGCGATTCGAGTGCGGATAAACATGTAATCTATGCATTCGTGTCTCTTATCTTATGATTTTCCAGTAGAACTCCAACGTATCTAGCACATTTCTTAATCCTTGAACAGATCGATGCTGAGTGAAACTGAAAATAAATTACAGCTAGCTACATAGAATCACTTAAATCCAAACTGCACGATTGATTGTTGGCACATCACATTCATGGTAAATGGTGTCCTGCTATTTTATGGTACGTTAACCCAACATGTATCATGGTACTTAAGAGTTATGAGCCCCGAGCTGAGGCCCATCAATGTGATTCACATTTCACTACTGTTTCTTGTAGGCATCTATATTTTCATGCACTAACTTTATATGTGATTCAGTGATGTGTTCAGTATCAGAGGCTATTTTCTTGCTCTCATTTACTTCCACCAAGTATCAAATTCAAAAAATTGTATGTGTAGTTCTCTTTCTGAATTCAAACCTTCATCAAGTGCCAGACTTAAATTTTCGCCTATTAGTGCGGTATAAATTTTCGAGTTGAGGAATCTCCAACTGAACTGACTTGCTCATGCAAGATTTGGAGCTTAGAATCTGAAGCATGTACAAGAATGGTTTCTGGGGAAAAGTGAGTTGAATGATATCTGTTTACAAGAAGCACTACAGAAACTAATATATGGAATTATATGTAAATTATGATGTAAGACTGTATTTGGACACAATGATATCTGCATTAGCAGTGGAATTCATATGAACTATCAGAGGTTTGGTTATTAGCAGAAGAAATGGAATAGAACTTTATTAAAGTGTTTATCCGGTTTGTATATCACTGAAAAACAAGACAAATTCATTGTTTAAGAACCTGATTAACATTAGGATGAATTGTGATAAGATTAAGCCTCTTTAGTTGTTAATATTTGAGCTGGTCTATAACTCTCTTATGGGAAGAGTTATATATCAGTATAAATATAAGGCTAAGGTCTTTGCATCTACTATTCATTTGCATTTAGAAATCAGTCTCATTCTGTGCTTGAGTTGTAGAACGTAGAAGACTTGTAGCTGAGTTCATTGAGATGGCATCGAAGAGGATTGCTGTTGCTGCTGGAGGATTTGCCTCAGAACAAGGTAGTTTCCTAATCAAGTTAGGAAGTCTGTTTAGATGTTTACAGATTGAGAATTGTAAATGTATAATCATGTAATTGTGAATAGATCCTTATGTGTTATTGGTTGATGATTACAGTATCTCATTATACAGATTAACAATTGGTATCAGAGTCTTGATTTTCACAAATCATGAATTATATATACAGTACAGTTTTATGAAAAAACTCAATTTTTGAAAATCTATTTTGGTTTCTACAAACATCAAATTTTCAAACATGCTTAAGTAAACACTACACTGAGTTTCTTCTCAAATAAATAATTGATTACAGTACTGAGGTCTAAATCTCAGAATAAGGGATTCAAGCCCCTGCTTATGGAAAATTAGTTTATCAAGTAAAGAACTAAACATGTTATTGCATTGTTTCATTCTCGTTCTGTATGTAGCATAGGCAAAGGTAAGGTTCCGCGAAAATTTTCCAAGCTTATAAACATGCATATTTGGTTTTAATAAAAACCATGAACTGTCTGATGCACATCACATCTCCCACTGAATAATCAACAGATTCAAAAGAAAAGTCTATTGGTGATATAGTTGATCTAAGAGATTGATTTTGGACTCACTAATATGTGTTTTGTTTTAAAATGGATCATTTGTTAACGTTTTTGCACAAAGCAAACTTAACTCTTCATACATCTGGATTAAAGTTTGATAAGAACACAACTTGTGCATTTTTTCAAAGAATAATTCATGATTATCTTCCAAAGAAGGTCTTGAGTAGTTTTTTGTTATATATGCAGTAGTATAGGTATATACAGGAACTTGTTGAGATTTTTTGGAACTGATTTTGTCCAATGACTTTTGAAGATTCATAAAATGCTTAGTTTCTGTCAATATACAGTATGCTGATTGAGATTGCAGGATATGAGTTTTTATGTCACAAAGGCATTAACTTACATCAATAAAGTAAAAGGGATGATTTAGCATGTATATATATATATAATTCCGAAGAATATCTAAGTTGTTTTGATATGCATAATAGTTTATGTCTTAAACATATGATTGTTTTAGTGCATAAAATTCTTGCACACATTTCATTTTCTGTGACAAGGTGTTGAGATAGCTACGTTAGGACAAGTAGAAATGCTGAATGGGAACAACTATAGGAAATGGAGAAACCAAGTAGATTTTTACTTATCTATGCATCAGAACATGGACTACTGTCTCTTAGAGGATAAACCAGGTCAGCTAACTGATGAGGCTTCTGAGGATGATAAATGGCATTTTAGAGAGTGGTTCAGAACCAATAGAATGGCAAAAAATGTTATTAGAAACACTATGTCAGAGGTAATAAGAGGATCCATTAAAGAACCTACAGATGCTATTGAGTACCTAGAAGCTATAGCTAAAAAATTCGTGGCCAGTGAAAAAGCTGAAGGGGCTAGGCTTTCCAAAAAGTTCAATTCACTAAAATATGAGGGAGTTGGGAAAATAAGGGAGCATATCCTAGAACTCATCGATATTAATGCCAAACTTAAGGACATGCAGATGGGGGTAACTGATGCTCAGGTAGTTCACATTGTTTTAGAATCACTTCCTACAAGCTTTAGCCACTTAAGAACCACCTATAACGCTTTTGATGCAAAATGGGACCTAAAGAAACTGATATCAGTTTGTGCTGATGAAGAGGACAACATTAGGAAGGTATCTACACCAACTACAACAATAAATCTGGTGGAGAAAACAAAGTGGAGGAAGAAAGCCAACAATTCAGCTAAAAAGACAACAAACTTTAAGGCACCTGGAAAATCTGCAGAACCAAAAATTGAGAAACCATTCAAGTTCAAGTGTTTTTTTCTGTAAAAAGACTGGACACATGAAGAAGGATTGCAGTGGTTTCAAGGCTTGGATGATTAAGAAGGGTAAGTCTTTTCAAAATTCAGTTTTTTCCTTGGAAGTTAACTTTGTTAATGTTAGTTCACACACTTATTGGTTAGACTCAGGCTTACCTATACATATCACTACTTCCTTACAGGATATAATAAAGAAGAGACTGCCAAGGAGTGATGAGCAAAACGTTTGTGTGGGAAATAGCCAAAGAGTAACAGTAAAAGCTATAGGAACCTTGAAGATTGATTTAGGCTTAGGAAGATTTCTTTTTCTGGACAATGTTTTTTATATTTCTTCCCTTAAAAGGAATTTAATTTCAGTAGGGCTTTTGGTTGGTATTGGCTGCAAACTTATTATTGATTTTTATGGAATTCAGTTATTTTAGCATTCTGTTTATCTTAGCTGTGGTTCCTTTTCAAATAACTATCTACGTTTAGAATGTACTGCAGCTAGCAATGAGATTCTTATGATTGAAAATAATGAAGAAACTACATCTGATAACACTATAGTAGGTGTTAAAAGACCACAGATCAACACTAAGTCCGCAAACCTTTGGCATAGAAGGTTAGGTCACGTATCAAAAGAAAGATTAAAAACACTTGATAAGAAGAAAATATTACATGCTCTAGATTATAGTGATTTGAAAGACTGCATAGAATGCTTCAAAGGAAAATTGACAAACATTAGGAAAACTTCAGCCTTAAGAAGTCAAAAAACATTGGAGCTTATTCATACAGACATATGTGGTCCATTTAGGCATAAAACGTTGTGTGGAAATTTTTATTACATCACATTCATAGATGACTATTCTAGGTACTGCTATATCTACTTACTTTCAGAAAAATCCCAAGCATTTGAAGCTTTTAAAATTTACAAAACTGAAGTAGAGCTACAGCTTGAGAAAAAAGATAAAAATAGTAAGATCAGATAGATGAGGAGAATTTTATGGGAGGCATACCGAAGCAGGCCAGCAAAAGGGACCATTTGCAATGTTCCTACAAGAACATGGCATTAAGGCACAGTATACTATCCCATATAACCCTTCTCAAAATGGCGTAGCAGAAAGAAAGAATAGGACGTTAATGAACATGGTCAGATCCATGATGTGCACCTCAGGTTTGCCTATATATCTGTGGGGAGAAGCTCTTAAAACTGCAAATTACATTTGCAATAGATCACCCTCAAAGGCTGTAGAAAAAACACCATTTGCGTTATGGTGGGGTAGACAACCTAGTCTACATCATTGCCATATATGGGGATGTAAGGCCGAAGCAAAATTTTCAAATGTCATAAATCAAAACAAACTAAATTCTAAGACAGTAAGCTGTCATTTTATAGGATGCTGTGAAAAATCAAAAGGATTCAAGTTTTATACACCTCATGGACCAACCAAAACTATGGAAACTAACCAAGCTAAATTTCTTGATGAAGAAAACTGCAGTGGCATGGTTCAGGATTTATCCTCATAACTGGTTGAAATTATAGATCATGAGGATTTGACACAAAATTTGCCTTTAAACATAGATCAAAATGTCAGTCATCATACTACAGTACCTATAAATCCTGAGCTCCAGGGAGAAAATGCAGCTGAAAATTTGGAAAACATCGAACATATTGAAAACTTAGGAAATCCTAAAAATATGGAAAACCATGATGAACATGAGCCTTATATCAGAAGATCCAATAGACTTAGAAAACCAGTTTTTGGTGAAGATAGTGATTATTTAGTTTATCTGTAGGAACTTGATATCCTTGCAGAAGATAGTGATCCCTTAAGTTTCAAACAAGCTCAGGACGGTAGTAAATTTAGCTACTGGCAGGTAGCCATGGAAGAAGAACTGGATTCTATGTTCAAAAATAAAGTTTGGGAACTGGTTAAACCAGATAAAAATCACAAAGCCATAGGTTGCAAATGAGTTTTTAAGACAAAAAGGGATGTTAAGGGAAACATTGAGAGGCATAAAACCAGACTAGTAGCTAAATGATTCACACAAATGGAAGGCATAGACTATAATGGCACTTGTAGCCCATTATGACATGGAACTGCATCAAATGGATGTAAAAATTGCATTCTTGAATGGAGAGTTAGATGAAGTCATTTATATGAAACAGCCTGAAGGTTTTGAAAAATTAAGAAAAGAAAATCATGTTATTAAACTGAAAAATCAATTTATGGTTTGAAGCAGGCCTCAAGACAGTGGTACAAAAAATTTGATACAATAGTATCCTCTTTTGGCTTCACTGAAAACATAGTTGATGAGTGTATTTACATTAAGTCAGACAAAACTGGTTTCATTTTCTTAATTCTATATGTAGATGATATTCTTTTAGCTAATAGTAGTATGAAGTTGCTTAAGGAAACAAAAGCTTTTTTGTCAAATAATTTTGACATGAATGACTTAGGAGAAGCCTCGTTTGTCTTAGGAATTAAAATAAAGAGGGAAATGAAACTGGGGCTATTAGGCTTATCTCAATACAGTTATATTCAGAAAGTATTAAAGAGACTTGGTATGGAAACTTGTTCAACAAGTGAAGCTCCCATGTCTATGTCCAAAATTTCTAAAAAAGGGGGGAAGATGACTCCTATGGACAGCAAACCTTACGCAAGACTTATAGGGAGCCTCATGTATGCACAGGTTTGTACAAGACCTGATTTAGCATTCTCTGTAGGAATTTTGTCCAGATTCCAATCTGCACCTACTCAAGTACACTGGATTGCAGGTAAAAAGGTTCTTAGATATTTACAGAAAACTAAGTCTCACATGTTAGTTTACAGAAGAGAAAATAAGTTAGAACTATTAGGATATACTGATTCAGATTTTGCAGGAAGTTATCCAAACTCTAAAAAATCAACATCAGGCTATATATATATATGCTTGCAGGAGGGGCTGTGACTTGGAACACCACCAAGCAGTCCATAATCTCCACTTTAACGATGCAAGCAGAATTTATAGCCGTGTATGAAGGTGTTTGTGAGGGGTTGTGGATCAAAAACTTTCTGATCTACACTGAAGTTCTCAGTCATATAGTTGCAGATGCAGTCAAGATCTTTTGTGACAATGAAGCTGCAGTTTTCTTCAGTAAGAACATCAAAAGATCAAACAAATCAAAACATATTGATCTGAAATACTATAGTGTGAGGCAAAGAGTTAAATGTAATGAAATCAAAGTATTGAACATAGATACAGACTCACAATTGGCTGATCCATTCACCAAAGCCTTGTCAATATCATGCTTTAGGAAACATGTTGAAAGAATGGGGATTCTTTCAGATTTACATGCTTAGGTTCAGTGAGAGCTGATAAACAGATCACAGTACTAAGATTATGTGTTAGTTAGTTTTTTCAGATGTAAATTTATTTCAAGAATTACCTGTAATTTTATTCTAGTATGATCAATAAAATTGAGACATTTCAATTACAAGTTTTTACATTGTTCTTGTTATTTATGTGTGTTAATTTTGAAGCAGAAGCTGACATATATATGACATGATAAATTTTTCAGTAAGCATTATATCATTTTATTTCAGTTGGGATAATTGCTGTTGTAGGATTTTGATTTTAATCTAAATCATTGAGTAGGACTGTGAGTTTTTGACATCATAGGTGGATATACTTGTCAAAATTTGCTCACATGATCACTTTTGAGCTTACGTGATGACAGTGACTGGTGTATGTGATCAGTAATCGTGTTGGCTACATAGACCATATGTGATTCTGGTTCTGCATTAGAAACTGTACATTGACCAAGCTGCCTCAATCTCGAGTTTTCTTTACTTCAAGTGCACACCTAAGTTGTTGGTTAATACAGTGATATGTTCATACTACCTTCTGCAGATTACATTGGTCCAAGTGGGAGATTGTAAGACTGTATTTGGACACAATGACATCTGCATTAGCAGTGGAATTCATATGAACTATCAGAGGTTTGGTTATTAGCAGAAGAAAAGGAATAGACTTTATTGCAGTGTTTATCCGGTTTGTATATCACTGGAAAACAAGACAGATTCATTGTTTAAGAACCTGATTAACATTAGGATGAATTGTGATAAGATCAAGCCTCTGTAGTTGTTAACATTTGAGCTGGTCTATAACTCTCTTATGGGAAGAGTTATATATCAGTAGAAATATAAGGCTAAGGTCCATGCGTCTACTATTCACTTACATTTAGAAATCAGTCTCATTCTGTGCTTGAGTTGTAGAACGTAGAAGACTTGTAGCTGAGTTCATTGAGATGGCATCGAAGAGGATTGCTATTGCTGCTGGAGGATTTGCCTCAGAACAAGGTAGTTTCCTAATCAAGCTAGGAAGTCTGTTTAGATGTTTACAAATTGAGAATTGTAAATGTATAATCATGTAATTGTGAATAGATCCTTATGTGTTATTGGGTGATGATTACATTATCTCATTATACAGTTTAACATATGAGACATGTTTAGCATTAAATATGTATATGGACATATTCTAAGCTCAAAACTTGATGATCATTGTGTAGGAGGGGAACCATTACTAAAATCACCTTGTATGTTTGGTATCTTTATTAGCATAGCTAGAACTTCCTTCATGTTTGGTCTAGACTGTGGTGCCTCAGCTGTACATCTTATTCCAACCCTGAGCAATTCACACATTTCATCTGCCCCATCAACTAGTCCAAACCCCATAATCGCTAATGGTATCACAGACCGATTGAATCCTAGCCTTCCATTTCCCATCACCCTTCTGGCCCATTCCACTAGACACTCTTCTCCTCCATCCACTGCTCTCCTTCCAGTTGCCAACTCCAGTGTTAGAACTCCATAACTGTACACATCACCTTTCGTTGTGGCTTGCCATGTCTGCCCATATTCTGGTGCAACATAGCCAACAGTCCCAGCCACCATTGTGCTCACATGAGTGTACCCTGCATCAACAACTCTAGCCAGCCCAAAATCTGTGACTCTTGCCTTCCCATCCTTATCTAGCAGCACATTACTGGCCTTCACATCGCGGTGGACTATGGCAGGGTAGCATTCGTGGTGTAGAAACACCAATGCGCGAGCCACATCAACTGCTACATCAATGCGTCTGCGCCATCTCAGCCTTACTTTGTCACATATGATATCCTCCAAGCTCCCACCTTCCATGTACTCATAGACTAGTATTTTCTCTGAACCATCATGACACCAACCATGAAGTTGTACAAGATTTGGATGTGGCCAACCAAAGCCATTTCCTGTGAGAACTTCCATTTCAGCTCTGAATTCCCTTTCGCCTTCTAGTCCTTCTCTTTGAAGCTTCTTCACCGCTACTTCTCTCCCATCCGGCAACACTCCTTGGTACACTGTACCAAACCCTCCCCTCCCTATAATCCTCCCTTCGGAAAAATTGCCAGTGGCTTTCAAAATGTCAGCATGTGTGAAAGCTGTTTTGTCTAGACGAATGACCTTGACAGTGTCTGATAACCATGGCGATGAAGAATTTGAACTTGATGCTAAGTCATGCCGATATTTGCTGCTTGGAAGAAGATACCCTTGTGGCTCATCTGCTGGACTCTTCATGAATAAGCACATCATAAGTGAAAACACTCCACATACCAAGAAAGTCATCACTAGTGCTAAAAACACCAAATATGTAGCAAACTTTGCAGGCTTTTTTAGGTATCCACCTTCTTTGCTTGTTGAATGATCTGTGGAGTTGTTGATGAACTTGGGAAGAATAAGGAGAGGGTCACCTAGATAGGACTCCTTCTCAAATGTCGCCAACTGCCCGCTTGAAGGAATCACACCAGAGATGAAAGGATTGTATGAAACATTGAACTTGCTCAGCTCAGTCAAGCTGTTTAAGCTTGAAGGAAATGTACCAGAAAAGTTATTGTAGGACAGATCAAGATTCTGCAGGCACTTCATTTCCCCAAGTTGCGTTGGGATTTCACCTGAGAAACTGTTCTTACTGAGGTTAAACACTACAAGAGGCATTTGTCCAATCTCTGCAGGTAGTACTCCCTCTAATTTATTGCAAGCCAAATTCAACATACTAAAATTTTGCATGCTACCAATCTCTTTAGGGACCTGACCTGAAAGCTTGTTCCCACTCAGTTGTACATAGCCAGAGATCTGCAATGTCCTCACTGTAGAACCAGCAACACAAATAGGGAAAAGGCCATTTCCTTTGAGTAGCCGATCCCATATGCTTCGACAACTCTTCCTGGTGAGAATTGTGTACACAAAACTGAATGGAGGGTAGTCTGCTGGGATCCATCTCTTCATTGCCAAACACTCCCCGGATCCGGCTACAACCTGATCCTTTTCCTGATTGTTTGACTCAAAAGTTGGACCAGCATTTGTCCCAATGCTCTTCAACTCAGCTGGGATTGTTCCATTGAGCTTGTTGTTAGAAAGGTTGAGCCACAACAAGCTTGTACAGTTCCCTAACTCCTTAGGAATTGAACCGGTTAAGCGATTATTCGCAAGCATCAGCCACAAGAGAGATGTCAAGTTTCCTATGGTGGCTGGGATTGATCCGGTGAGGCTGTTGAAGGAAAGGTCCAGTGCTTGGAGCTGTGACCAATTCCCATACTCTGGTGGTATAGCTCCACTGAACTGATTATAGGCTAGAAACAAGTACTTCAAGCTTGGCATTTGAGCAAGTTCAAGTGGTAAAGGACCTGTAAAATTGTTGCGGCTGAGGTCTAACCGAGAAACATTAGATAGCTTGAGAATCCCAGATGTGTAGATACCTCCTGTGTATGAATTTGAGTGCAGCACAAGAAACTTCACCTGCGTAAACTTGCCGAAAATCTTTTGTATTTCTCCTCCAAATTTGTTCCTGCTCAAATCCAAGAATACCAAGTTGCTCAAACCCAAAAGACTCTCCGGGATCACTCTAGAGAAGCTGTTGTTTCCCAAGAACAAAGACTTCAGACTCGAAATGTTTCCAATCTCAGACGGTATCAACCCTGAAAACCTATTTCCCCAAAGATTCAATGACACCAAATTCCGGCAATTTGAAATCTCTTTAGGTAGTCCACCAGAAAAGTTGTTCTCTGACAGGTCCAAATTCACCAAACCACAACTGCCATTAAAAATAGAAGGCCGGATTTCCCCACTGAGATAATTCTCAGAAGCCCAAAACTCCCTAAGCCTTGTGAATCCAACCCAAACATCACCACCGAAATTGTTAGAGCTCAAATCCAAGTACTGCAAATTCAAGCACTCATCAAAGTACTGGTCAATCCTGCCAGTAAAATTATTCATAGACACATTTGCAACCCTCAAGTTCTTGCAAATCCCAGGGAAGCTCATCTTCATATCCCCATACAATCTATTCAAAGTCAAATCAAGAACCTCAAGTTTACTCAAACCCTGCAGTCTCAGCTCACCTTCAAGAGTGTTATGTGACAAATTGAGATACTTGAGGCTCTGGCATTGACTCAAGTCCTCTGGGATAGCTCCACCCAATGTGTTCTGTGACATGTTCAAGTCGGTAAGTTCTGTCAAGGCAGAGAAGTTTCCGAAAATCTCACCGTAGATTTCACTATGGGAGAGATCGATTCCGGTGACTCTTCTGTCACCATTGCAAGATATCCTAGGCCAATCACATGGGTTTATACTCTTGTTCCAATTTGAGTACTCACCTTGGTTTACTTTATTATGTTCTTGAAGAAAAGCTTTAAGACTCAGCAGAACTTCCAAGTCTGTTTCTGCAGAATCTCCAGCTACAACTTCAGTCAATGAAAACAGAGTTGGTATTAATAAAACAGAATCAACCTCGAAGAAATCAATATGAACTATAAGATCTCTGACAATGCCCCCACAAGGGTTTGATTAAATTCCTGATTGAAATAAACAAAGAACAAATCTTTCTCGGGAAATGATCAACTGGGCTCGAATTAAAAACTCAAAAAACAATAGTACCCAAATAAAGATTTAAACTTTTCGACACAAACGTGTAAGATTCTGGAGCAGTTAGTACCTGTGATCATGATCTTGATAATTGAAAAGCAGAGCAAAACAGAGTAGCGCCATGAATTTGTTTTCGAATTTGAGCAGTACATGATTTTCTGGTCTCCACTGTGTTGTTGATGAATCACCGCTTAAATGAAAGAATGAATTATGAATTTTAGTTCTGGGTTTTGTGAAAGATTTACAATTTACAGGTCCCAGAAAAAAAGAATGTGAAACTTTGAAACTTTGAAGTTTGAAACATGTTGTGGAATGTCTTTGAAGACTCAAAACACACAGCACGCCTGCATATACAGACTTGCTTGGATCAATGTCCTTCTCAATTTCGCTTCTTTTATTTCATTCGAACTTTAAAAATACTACTCATTTGACTAAGTTCCTGGTTTATTGGTTGAATATAGTCAATATACTAACATAATGTATGATGACGTTGATAGATTGAAATTGTACTAATATAGAATTAGGACCAATATAGAATTCGCTGGGAAATTACTAGAGGTGATCGAGTTGATAAAAACATCGAAGGCCGAAATTCAACCGAATTTATTAAAATTTAAACTTCACTTATAACTTCGACGAGAAATCGTTCCGACATGATCTCAAGTATTTGTTTTGTAGTTGTTAGTATTTGTTATGTGCGATGTTAACCGAAAACTAAAATGAGGGGGGAAGAGAGGATTTGGGAGTTTGATGATATGTTTGAGCCGCACATGTTGACCGGTTTAGTTAAACCGGCGGTTTGACTCAAAAGGGTGTCGCTGACTACTATATATGCTTCCACGTTGGTTTGTTTGGACTTGGATTCTAGAATTGACATTGTCTTCTCCTTCTTTGCATATATGCTCAAATATGAAAGAAAAACAAAACAACTGTGTCGGTTTGGCTGTTTGCCATATGTTAGCTTTAATATCAATCCAAGGAAGTTTAATTTACTAGGAAAGAACACTATTTGAAAAGCCAGAAAGGGAATAACACATGCATCTTCCATAAGTCAAATTAAAGGGCACTCGTGGTTTTTAAGTTTGTTGTTTCAGGCATAGAATGGTTGTGATTCTAGAGTGAATTGAAACTGCACAGAAATTTGACTTGGACATCCTAGCTAGTTTTTAATAGACAAAGCTTGGAGCGCAAGGTAGCTTAATTACATTATCATATTGACATAGTATGGTGGTGAATTTGGGTCATGGTCGTGACTCACCTAACGAGCTACGTACAAACAGGTACCACCAATAGTGAAGTAGATTAATATGATATAGCTTGCAAGCTGTTCGTCATTTAGGTCATGTCAATTTGTTACACATGCACTATTTATCGATGTTACCTGAAGTTTAAGTCATGGTTCGTGATTAAATACTGTATACGACTGTAGGCAGCTAGCGAGGAAGATCGAATCGATCACAATCGAAGGCATATGGATTAGTTAAATTAACGACTTCAATTCCCAATAACTTCTACGAATTGATATGGAACCTTACTATCAATGATGGGGTGCACATCGATATGATCTGCTTCTTGATAGTTCGGTCTGGTCTTACATCCCACTGTGTGATCATGCCACATTCTTCATATATGAAGACGGGATTTGGAAAAACTCGTTTTCTTTTTAAATATGCACTAGTCAACAAAGGCTGTTTTACTTTTCAAACAAATCTTACTCGGCAACTAATTCAATTTGGAATTTATCACTACGTACGTACGTGCGTACCTTGATCAGTATCATATTGTGCATGAGTGCGCACTCCCATAACTCAAAATCTCAAATGACTCAAATAATTAAGGTTCGAAGAAATGGACTTCAAAGAAAACAACACGATTAACTACGTAATTAACTTAATGAAGGAAACAAACACACACACACACATATACTGAAAAATGTTTCTAGGCGAACAAATTAAATATAGGCATATATATAGCTCGAAAGGATCATAATCATCTTTAAGTTGCCCATCCATATATATAATTCTTAATTACTTAAACAAAGAGTACTTACACGAGTAACTACATTATTAACTCTATTATTAAGGAAAGTTATTGGATCGTTACTTGCAAAAGTTGTAACCTGCATGATAAGAATTAATATTGAATATATACACAAAAACAAACATGAAAGTCCTGGACAAGATCAGACACAATACTAATCATGAAATGAGAGGTCAGAGAGGGTTCTATTGCTTGCGCTGCACTTTATACTATCAATATGTAACCGATCGATCAGATCGAGTTGGAAATGAAAATAACAGGCCGGTCAAAGCTAGGAACGTGCATGTTTGTTTGTTTGTTTGGTTGGTTTTCCTCATGGGGCCGGCCAGTTTGATCTTATAAATGGGAGAGCTAGCTCGATACATAGCTAGGGTTTCCAGCAGAAAGGCAAATATTGAAATATATATAGTTGAAGATCGTTACGTCGTGGGCCATAGAACGTACTCGTCCTGTGTAAACTAAGGGTCGGCCAACGGTCTTGATCTTGGACTTGAATTGGCATATTGCTATGCTTCACGGCAAACGTAATTAACTAGTTACCGATAATATTAATCAACATTTTATATACGTGTGTATGGGTTTTTCTCGAAAAGATCAAGAAAAAGATTCAAAATTCTCATTATTGTAATAAAAGATTTAAAATTCTCACTAGTTCATTAATTAGGTGAAAAGACTAGTTTCTTCTCATTTTAGTTAATGAATTACCTAATATCATTATTCTCTCATCACCTCTTCATTGATTGTTGACTTGACTCCGACGGTGTTGACCGTTGACCACCGGCGTTGACCGGTGACCAGATTCCGGCAACTGTGGCCGGATTCCTGCGACGATATTCCGTTGACTTTGACCAGTTAACCAGTTGACTGTTTATCCTTAACTAAGTATCAGTTTACCATAAACAAATAAATACTCATTTGACACTAAAATGATTCATTTGACGTTCAACTAAGACTCAGTTGAGGGTCAGCTGACACTCAGTTGAGGATCAACTGAGTGAGCTAACACTCAGTTGAGGATCAACTGAGTGAGCTAACACTCAGTTGAGGGTCAACTCATACTCATACAGTAAATCTTACCAAGTAATGAACTTATCGTCCAATTTGTTCCAATGACGTTGTTGTTAGTGGTCACATTAATAATAGAAACTAAAAACTTTGCATTAATTGCAATAACCTGATATATCAGTATGATATTGATATTTTGGGAGCACATAAGTAGCTATTAGAGAATATCAAAGTACAAGTTCTTGCCAAGTCTTTTCTCAAGCTTAAAAGAAAATTACATCTATACCTACACTACGAATCAAAGGATTCAAATCTCAAACTAATTTGAAAACACCCCGAATCACCATATTGTCAAAATTACCGTAACACAAATTGCTCAAATATAACTATGGATTAACTAAGTGTACTTAGCAAAGTCTCCTGTCATATCATGTTTATACACTTAAAGTAGCAGAGCAACAAATACAATATAATTACATATCAACTGCAAATGGTGCTCTAACTTGTCTTGAGGGAAGCAACCTATCAGTTGAGGGTCAACTGAGTATCAGTTGACGTTCAACTGATACTCAGTTTAGCTTAACAATGCCAAAAATTAACTATTACGATATCACTAACATATCTACTTACCGATTACCAAATTTACATGCTTAAGCTTCTCACAAGAAGATTCAGATTTACCTAGTGATAGATAGTCAGCAATAGCGTCATCAGCATAATCAGTCAACAATTCGGTTGCCTTGTCCCTATCAAAGCTAGTATCTGAACTCAATCTGGAAGCAGAGGTTTCCTGTAGAACAGATAAGGTTAACTTGTTTAAGATATTCAATTTGCAAACTGAGCAGAAAATGATGCTCTAACCCGTCTTGAAGGAAGAAACCTATCAATCGAGGGTCAACTGAGTATCAGTTGACACGACCCTACGCCAACGACGCTCTAGTTCTGAACGTCAGCTATGACTTGAATCCATCGATCTTCTCCGCTCAAGTCTTGTCAGATCTCGAGTTCGATCCCGTGCCGCAAGAGAAGAAAGAGGTAGTGTTGTGTGGCAAGGAGAGGAGCGACGAGTGCAGCGCATCTTGGTGGCAAGCAATGGAGACTAGGGTGCCGAGCCAAGGCTGAGGCGAGCGAAGGCAAAGGAGTCAGAGGCGTGGGAAGGTGACGAGTCCACGACATGAGAGAGGATCGTGAAGCTTGAAAGCTATGATCCCTGAAGACGTCGAGGCCGAATGGGCGATGATAGTTGCCGGAATGCTTTGGTTGACTTGGGTTGTTACAGACCATTTAGAAAAAGAGTATAGAGAAAAATGGTTTCAGTGGAGAGAGTGATATATGAGAGGGGAAATTTTGGAAAGAAAAAAATAGAAGGTAAGGAAAAATTGGCTAGTGGGAAAGAATTTCTTAGAATCCTCTTAGAGGTAGTTAGCTGATGATAATATTGCAATCTTATTTAAGCTAGTGAAAAAAAATTCTCTAAAATTAAAACTGATGGGAATAACCTCAGGTGTGTATATGTATATGTTTATATGGGACATCGACTACTACGTTGGTTGTTGTCACGTACTATTCAACTTCATGCTAATCATGCATGCATAATATTTGAAGCCAAATTGGAGGAGGACAGTCTTATTCTGTCAAACCATTTTTCACGAGAGATCGAGAGGAGGTTAGTCTCAAATATTCTCTATTTTTATACACCCTCTCAAATTTTTAAATCTTAGCCGCACATGAAATCGGGTCAGCAGATTCTCTCTCGTCAGCATCCCATAACAAAAACACGTTCATCGCCTACGCCACCGGTGGTTCCGGCAACTTTACAAGCTACCACGACCGGGCCTCTCCTCGCTTAGGATTCCTCCGCCATATGTCACTTCTTCAATGCCACCAATTCAAAATTACTCCCTCTGCACCTCCTTCGGCAAATCCATGACCGATGATGACTCGACGCAGCATCCGTCACAGCCATCCAAACTCATCGCCGACGAATCATGCTCATAATCCATCAACGAGACCGTCAACAGGTCCTAATGCTTCACGATCAAGAGCTACTCTATCGCCAAAGGTAGAGGACAGTAGCGACCTAGATTACGAGGATGGGGAGGAGGTGAGGGGTTTGGGCTGAGCCCTCCTCGGCCTCTGCCACAATTAGATACATTCGGCAATTGTTTGTGGAAACAAGAATTATTATTTCTTGTTGGACAATATTTATAAAAATTCTCTGGTCATTGGCAACTTTTGACCAAACTAGCAGATATTGATTCATATTCAGAAACTTTTCATACAAATCTTATATATTGATTCCTGCAAGGATGATGATCTGGTGGCATGAGTTTAACGTAAGTTCGTTGACTTGAGAGTTTAATAACCAATCTTGTGTTGACATGTATAATTTTTTTTGGAAAAAATGAGAGTGTAGAGTGAGGGGGAGTATTTGAGACTAACTCCAGAGAGATCCTTCAATAATTATGTGGTAATTGAGAGAGACAATATTTTAACAAGAGTTGAGATATATAATAAGCTTAATTATTATATAACTAGTTAACAAAACATTTGTAATTCGATCCAGCTGATAGGACTATACGTGCCATATATATCGGCTAGCTCTATAAATTTACTTTGTAAGGGGCAAGCGACCAAAAATTATACTGATAAAAAAATATTGAACTGTTTTGGAATCTTGATGCATATGGCCGGCCGATATATTCTAATAATCATGGTGGTTTTTTCTGGTTTAGATGATCAACTAGCTAGCTACTTGGTTCTTATATATTTAGTAGTGGGATATATATCGATCTATGTTTTTCTTTTTTTCTGGTCAAGCATGTACAACAATTCCTAAACCATCTATCCGTGTGCAGGAGGTTGTCTGGTCAAGCAAGCTAAATGATCGATGTTTTAGTTTTAAAACAGAGAACGCATGCAGAGCTACGGATCCATTAGCCTTGGCATTCCTCTCACGTGTGTATATATATTCTTGATATTTACGGTACTTATAACCCTAGTCACAGACTCAAAACCATAGAACAAAGAGTATACAGTGATAACCACACATGCAATTACAAACTATATATCAACTAAGTAAGTTTTAAAATGATAGCTGATGAATAAGGCTAGCTCTGATGAGGGTTCATCGATCATGAGGCATTGGATATCGGCACAAGGGGCATTGGTGGTGATTGATCTTTAACCAAGGAACTATGCAATCTCCATGATAAATATGCATGCGAGGCAAAAAAGTAGCTTCAACTCCGGGCTCAAGTTGTCCATACAAATAGTACATGACCCGGCATATCTTGCAGCTTCCTCACCATCGATTCTCACTTTCTCCAAGCTCTCGATCGCCGATTTACTTGCCGGAATGGTTTCGGGCGCCGACCAAATTTCCAAGGACTCCGATATAGCCCTTTCAATGGCCATAGCATCATATGTTGCCGTGTATTCCAACGTGTCTTGAAAGCGTTGATAATACATATTTGCCAAATTGCCTTCGGCTGTGTAGTAATTCAGCTCATAATTAAGATCCCTAAACCCTTGTTCGTAGAAGTTGTTGTTATCAAGATTCTCATAAACACGACCATGGTCATCGACATGAAGAACTCTTCTTCCTTGAGCCTCATCAACGATCATCTCATCCATCTCATCCACAGATGTATCAGAAGCATCTAGACGACGATGCCACTGATAAGGATTCCGAGATAAACTCCAATCAACATGATCATAGACGTCGTCATGGTTTTAGTCGTCTGTCGACTCATCTAGACGTTCCATCTCGTTATATTATTATGGGAGAGACTCTAACGAATACCTCTATGGTATACACTTGGTCAGTACTTTCCTATAAAATATGTTTTCCAACCATATTTCAAAAGATCACCCGTTGAATATTTAGATATATATAAGTAGATCAATTGTGTAAATTTTCATCCCATTTAAAAATCATTTAAGCCATTGAACAAGATCAAATCAATAAATGCACCAAATTTGTCAAAGTTGAACCGTTTATGTTCATACTTGGTAAATCATGATTGTGAATCGCTTAAAGATTTTCGATTTGGTTGAAACTTTGTAGAAATGATCTACTTATATATAACTAAATATCTAACGGTTGATTTTTCAAATTATGATAAAAAAATTTGAGTTTTATAAGTTATTGATTAGAAAGTACTCACCAAGTGTACACCATAGAGGTACTCATTAGAGCTTTTCCCATATTATTATTACCTCATATCAATATATATTAAGTTTTAGATTTCTCTCAATATTTTTTCCTCAATGCTTTGGTTTGTTTTCTGGAACTAGATTTATAGAGACCCTAGATGGCTAGTTTCAGGAACGAAGCCAAAATTTCTTTTGAGAGGAGCCCAAATATATATATATATATATATAAATTAAAAACATAAAAGAAAATTTAAATTATATAGATAAAGACAAAACATCAAAGAATTTTAATTATTACCGTATAAAAAGGAAGAATATTTTTTTTTGGAAATAGAAGAAGGAAATAATTATAAAAGAATTAGACAAAGAAAAAAAAATATACACTATATTACAAAGGAGAGAGAATCAAAAGGAAAGAAAAATATGAAATAAGACAAAGAAGGATCGAACCCAAGTTTGGGTGTTATGTTGCACATGCCATACCATTATGCCAAGTCAGATTCTGTGTATTCTTTGCAATTTGTTTGAATATATTTAATTTCAAGGAGGGCTTGGGCCTACCCTAGGCCTAAGGTGACTTCGCCCCTGGATAGTTTAGTGTAGGTTTTCTTTTCTTCTAGTCAGATTCCCCCTTATATGAGGGAATCGAGAAAAAGACAATAAATGTAATTAAAAACCTAAAATTGTCTCGGCCCAAGTTTGAGTGTACACCGTCCATCTTGATCCTGTGGTTATATTTCAATCTTAGCATTCCTCTCTTTGCTACACCATACACACTATATCATTTGTCAAATCCTTCCTCATCCTGAGATTGATTTATGAAAATTATAGCTTTTATGCCTTCCAACAGAGTAGCTAAAGCTAAAACTAAATGTAGTTAAAGCTATTTTGAGTAACTATATTTAGTTTGAGATGAGAGAGAAAATGATCTAAAAACTATATTTTTTCAATTGTCCTATTTAACTATAATTTTTACCGCTAACACTAAAGTCAAATTTGAGTGAATTACTTAACTTTTTAGTTTAAAATAGTTATAACTTAAGAATTAACCAAAGCTCAGTAACTTACTAACTCCCTCTAATTCTCTCGTCACCCATCAATTATCAACACAATCCGAAAACCGAAAATATCAAAATTAGAGATCTTAAATCATTCTCACTCAATCTGAGATTGACGCTAAAATCAAGTATTATTGTTTTCCAGATTTCAGTCAAGGAGAGCAGAGAGGGATTGAGAGAGTTGAGCACTTGAGAGGCAGCAAGTTTTATTGGCCTTTGGTTGGCTGTAAGAAAAGGAAAATGCAACAAATCGATATCGACCATAGAAATTAGATGGACGGTGTTGATTTGCAAAGACACAACGACCGATCATTTAGATGAACTTCAACAAAGTTAACTGTTATTATTGATCCAATTAAGGTCACGGAAAAGGGAAATTTTATTAACACATCCACATATACTAGACCACACACCTTATTTTTTTGGAATATATATATCTTAATATCATATTACCCTTTGCTCTCATATGTGTAATCTTAACCAGCCAAATCCCAATAACACTTCGTTACACAAGTTGTGTTATTCCCACAAATTTAATTTGATCCAATATGTTCAGTCTAGAAGTTAATACTCATGAATTTGCATCATGATGAGTCTGTGAAGACTCCCAAAATAAAGCTTATATGGCAACGACCAATTGAAGTCCATAGAAAAATCACATGATTGCAGGAGATTTTTTGCGGAATAAAACCAAATCAAATTTGAAATCGAATGAAATGGTATGATCCCGAGAAGGTTTTGAAATCAGATTTTGAAAGATATAAGAGCAATTACAGTTTGGTTTCTTTTTTCGGTTTGCTTGATTGCACTAAATTCATTATGTGTTGATTCATCTTTTTCACACAATTGTCATTGTTCAACACACCGAAATAGAAGCCGTTTAACCTCTAAAAAATTTCTTCACCAAAACACTAGCAGAGTTTAGGACTATTCTCTATTGTCCCGTTGAAATTCTTCTTATCTTGTCGTCACTGGTGATCATGAGAAAACCATCTACGGTGATCCATGTAACACACATTCCTTGTGTGCCAACTGAGTTGACGTCGTTCAAGCAGACAAGACAAACATTATACCCTTTGCTTGTGCAAGATGCCAACATCTCAAACGCAGGAAAATTAATGATGGTCCATATTACAACTGCTCTTATCATGAACATTGTTTCAGTGAACTTGTCATAAGTTGGGACTCCATTTTCTCACAAGTGGTTCAGCTCGTCAATCAATGGTCTGAGATACACATCTAAACACTTTCCAGGAGACTTAGGACCTAGAATTAGTAGAGTAAAAAAAATAAAATTTCTTATTCATACACATCCATGGAGGCAGGTTGTACGACATGATAATAACTGGCCTTATGCTGACAGGGAAGCGCTATTATTACCCCAATGATTGAATCCATATGTAGAAAGTCCGAGTCTAACATTTCGAACCTCTGTTGCAAAGTCTAGAAATTCCCTGTCAAAATCTTTAAAAGTCTCCCCATCTGCAACGTGTCTGAGCACATCGCTGTATATTCTCTGTTCCTCGTACAATCTCATCGCCTCTGCTATGTATAGAGACATGTACAAACATTGTAGTCTAGGAATCAATGGAAAATAGCGAAGCATCTTCACATGAATTTGCTTCTTCGAACACCTTCTATTAGGGTGCAAATATTTGGACTGGTTGCATGTAGGACAATAGTCCAAATGTGCACTCTTTGTAAAACAACACACAATCGTTTCTGCACGCGTGAATTTTCTTGTACTTTAGGTCAAGGCTGCTCAAGATCTTTCTAACCTTATAATAGGTTTTGGAAAGTTTATGATGATTAGGAAGCGACTTACATATATGCTCCTGCATTTCGTCAAAAACACGGTCTGGCATTTTGTTCTTCACTTTTATCTGAATTTTCTCAATTACATATCGCAAGACATTCTCTGGACATCCAGGGTACACCAGTGTTAGTACATCACACTATACATACCTAATTAGACATACTTAACGCTAAATACCTACTTACACCTCATAATCCTAGGGAATGACCACCCGAAAAGGAGTAACTTTGCTGTCTACGTTTATCATAATCGATCACTTTCTGACGGATCACGCGCCCACCAAACCTAACAGATCAGACAAGCATTGCAGATAATGTAATGAAGGCTAATCCCACGTTGAACAATAAATACTTAACCAACCTCCAACCGCCTATTTAAGGCTCCATTTATGGTGGGAAGAGGGTAACGCATCTCACACTAGTACTTTGCTAACGCTATCACACTTCTGATCCACTGGCTTAAGCATCGGAGTAACGAAGGCGGTCCATCCCGTCTCGACTCTTGACGCACTTTATGAATTGCAGTTTGATATGTGCAATGCAGAGGAAAGAGAGATCCTTCAAGAGCGATCCTCATAATCATCTCACTGCCTATTACCATATTCCCTAACGGAAACTAATTAAAATAGTTGGTGCCGTCTGTGGGAAGCGCATCAATTGTAAACCATATTATCACATCAACACGAAAGCAACACGCATCATGATAGAGCTAGACGCAAGCCTCTTTATCACACCCCAAACAGAAGAGCAGCGATTGGCCGAAACTTCCACCACCCCAGATTTGACAACGACCAACTTATTCTCTAACTTTGACGAGTCCGCCATAAACGCTCAATTATTGAAGAAGCTAGAGCTAGTGAGAAGAGAGAGGGATCAAGAACGTCAGGCTAGAATTAGAATTGAAGAGGAAATGGGGGCTAGACGCGTCAAGAAGGATGACTACTACACACCAGAACCCTAGGAGTAGGGAGATGACTTATCTGACCGAGAGGAGGAACGACATACTAACGCAACCCCGGACAGACGAAAGCTTGGAGAGAAAGCCAACTGAACCACTAAAGCCAACAACCCAACTGGGGGAGCTCAAGAGGGTCCTGACGGGAACCACTTAGTGACAGAGCTTCCGGCAAGGTTTGATGCCCTAACGACAGAAGTACGTTAGGGGAAGCAAACCCAGAGTCAGAATATGGTGCATATGTATACGCCAAGGGCAACGCCATTCTCAGTCGAGATACTCAGAGTTGGCAGAGACCGCCATGCGAAAACTTTGGAAGATAGCAAGTTTAACTGGAAGGGAAACACGAGAATGCATGCGGACGAATTCCAATTAGCTATGGCAAGCAGAAACTACGTTGATGCAACCTTATGCTATTTATTCCAGGAAACTCTAATGTGAAAGGCTAGGGACTAGTTCTGTGAAATGCCCAAGAGGTCCATACATTTATTTGCTGAAATGATTGAAAGCTTCCTCAAACGATATAGGCTACAAGGGAAGTACAACGTGGTAGAAAATTTGTTTAAGATCAAGCAGGGGGAGATGGAAAGGCTTTATACCTTTGTGAAAAGGTGGAGGGCAGCGACACAGGCTTGCAGAAACTTGAATAAAGACATGGCCCCGTCAGCATTTAGAGAGGGGATTTTGCCATCCCTGTTTAAGGAAAAGTTAGTAAAAAAGAATTGGCTCAATAACGATGAAGTGATGGACCTGGCAGTAAAGAAAGCAACAATTAAAAAGACCGTCTATTGGGAAAAATCCAACAACTTTCAGGACAACAATCACGAGAAGAATCACCATACAAAAAATCTCATCCCCCCATCCCAGCCATAAACCTGAAGAAGAACTGGCACCACCACCAAACCTAACCCACCACCAGCAAAAAGACAAACGTCTAAGGGAACAAGCACCACAAAACGAACCCCAAAACAAGCCGTCATTTTACAAAAATGACAACCACCATCAGAATGTGGGCCGACAACATCACAATAATAAGCCACACAACCATCAAAACTTCCAAAGGAACACCCCCCCCCCGGACGGACGTGTTTGTCATTGCCAACACCCCAATTGAGGCAACTTTGGCAAAGCACAAGGACATTATACCTAGTCCTCCCCCCAGGCACCACAAACAAATGCAAACGTGACCCACCAAGGGTGATTAGTACCAATACCATGAGTCGCGTTCACATACCACTGACAGTTGCGGTGCGTTAAAGGACATCCTACACAACTTGCGTAAGGATGGGAAGATCCCAGCTACTGAGAGGAAAAGGCTACCCAAGAGGATTAACGAACAGCGTCAGGTGACAACCATAAAAACCAGGGGGACGATCAACACAGTATTTGGAGGACAGTCGAAATGATAGATGAAGATTACCCTAAGCGGGAGATAGGTTTGCAAGGTCAGCTAGGATACCACTCCCAAGGCCAGACGCAAGGATTGGGGTACCATCAACTTCTCAGCAGATGAGGAGAATAGTAGGAAAGTGGTTGACCCCAACACTCTGTTTGTCATTACTGCCATGGTAGACAGATGAAACATGGAACGCGTTCTCGTTAATAATGGATCAGCCGTGAACATCATTTATCTGCCCGCTTACAAGCTTCTGGAGAGATCCAAAAAAGGTTAGTGCAAGATCACGAGCCTCTAACGGGCTTCTCAGGGGAAAGTTTGCGTCTGTTAGGAAGCGACACGATGACATTTGGGCTGGGCACTCCGGGAACACCATAGAAGGAGATCATAACAGAGTTCATTGGCTGTGACTGTTCGTCAGCTTACAATGTTATCCTGGGGCGACTAGCGATCAACAAAATGAAAATCATTGATACGAGTGAAACATGCATCGAATAAACACTTAACATATAAGTCAATCATACAATTTAAAACCCTATAGATGTAGTATTTTAAGCAAGTAGAGATTGTTCTTAACTGGGGATTGAATTGTGTATGCAATTATTGTGTAATAAAAGGGGGGTAAAAAGAGTTGATTTTAATTACCTAATTATTTACCTATAAAACGTCATAAACATAGCAAATAATTCTCGGACCCTAACATGCATCGACTCATAGACAAGAAAATACATAAAAAAAATCCAAAAATACTTGCCACATTTTTGACACACAAAAAAACTAATTACTATTCATAAGTGATCAACTTATTCATTTACCTAACTCGTTTATTAACACATGCAAATATCAACACTTACAAAATCTCATAACCCTAATTTCAATTAACATGCATAATTTCATAATTTGTGCTAAGTACCCCTTATACACCATTGATCTAGACTAAGTACCCCTTACACCCAAATCAAAGCAATAAGAACCAAATTAAAACATGCATATCAAAATTTAGAATATTAGAACACATGGAAAGTTATTGAAATTCATATATGTAATAAAACCAAAATTTAATCATTCAAAAACACAAAACAAGTTTTCACACAACAAAAGAGAACTACGGAGTAAAGAGGTCATGGTTACACTTTTGTAGGCTATGTCTCTTTTATGGATGGTGCTAGATACCCTCTACACACCTATGGAAGTGATGATGGGCGGTAGGATGATATAGTCGGCCTCTTGAGGTGTTTCGGCTTGATTTGTGAGATGGAGAGGAGTTCTTGGCAGAGCTTAGGCTGTAGAATAGTCGATGATCTAAAACAAGGACAAGCCTCTTGTATATATAGTCTTTACAAAACAGTTTTCTCCCAAAATAAGGTTTTCCTACTATACCTTGGTAGATCTGGCAGTCTATAAAGAATCTCATTTTTCCGGAGTTGTAGACTTCCAAAAATTATGATTTTTGGCTCTTTGGAAAGAAGACTCAAACATATTTCCAGCCATAGGTCGATCGCTATCTAACACTTTCTGAGATATTCCCAATCGTCGTTCGAAGTTGGCTGATCTGTACAGGCAGATTCTTCTTTCCTTATTCTTCATGATTTCCTTCTTCAACATAACTTAGGAATCATTTTCTTGCCAAATCTTGTTCTCCATGAAATTTGCTTACTTGGTCTTCATTTTTGGGCCATCAAATGGTCTTCTAATTAATTTGACCCATTTTTGATTTGTTCTTCTTTCAAGGTTCTTCCTGAAGCTTTTTCTTATTTTTCTTCATGTTTTTTTCCTTGGATCTTTCAGCCGAATTCTTCCCTCTCCATTTTGGCTACGCCTTGAATGCTTGTAGACCTCTTTTACTCCTCCTCTTTTGATCAACACCTGAAATTAACAAAATAAGTAAAAACTAAGCAATTAACAAGGTAAAATGTAAAGGAAAATATATTAATTAATACGCCTAAAATGCATAGATCAATCATCATCGCCAAGCATATCCTCTTCCTCAAGTTCCCAACGGATCATGGAGTCAGACACGTCAGAGGGTACGAGACCCAGGACATTCCATCCAATTATGACGGAAACAGATGCCACGAAGTATTGGCAATAAAGGAAGTCCTTGCAACCACCACTCCCAAGGCTGACGTACCAGGGGATCCTCATGAAACTACATGTTCCGTCAAGCCGGTTAACGGGAAAGATTCTTTCACCACAATCCAGATCTCAGACAAGCACCCAGAGCGAATAGTCCGTATTGGGATTCAATTGAGTAACGACCTTAAAATGTGACTTATTAAGTGTTTGAGGGATCATCAGGCGGTATTTGCATGGTCTTATGCGGATATGCCAGGAATATCCCCATAATTTATCACTCACAAGCTCGGCCTTACCCCTAACGCATTTCCAGTAAAGTAGAAACGAAGAGCTTATGACAAAGAACGTTATGCCGCTATACATGCGGAAGTGGACCGTTTGCTCAAAATAGGTTTCATCTGACCAGTTACCCAAGATGGATTTCAAATGCTGTTATGGTCCAAAAGAGTAACGAAACTTGGAGAATGTGTGTCGACTACACCAACGTCAACAAGGCTTGTCCAAAGGATAGTTTTCCTCTACCTAGGATAGATCAGCTCGTTGACGCAACTGTAGGCCACGAGTTGTTGTTCGTCATGGACGCATACTCTGGGTACAACCAGATACTGATGGGGCCCAGTGATCAAGAAGCCACAACATTTGTAACGGACAAAGGGTTGTATTGCTACAACGTCATGCCTTTTGGATTGAAGAACGCAGGTTCTACCTATCAAAGGTTCATAACCCTGATCTTTGGACCCCAAATGGGCAAGACAATAGAGTGTATGTTGACGATATCGTAGTCAAGAGTGTGATGGCCGAAATGTATATGGAGAACCTAACGGTAAATGTACAGACATTGTTCAGGCACGACATGCGTCTAAACCTTGCAAAGTGTATCTTTGGGGTTACCGCTAGCAAGTTCTTGGGATACATCGTAAGTGAGAGGGACATTGAGGCCAACCCAGAGAAAATCCAGGCAATACTTGACACTACTACACCAGTTATTAAGGCAGACTTGCAGAGCTTAATGGGAAAACTGGCTTCCCTCAACTGTTTCATCTCCCGTTACACTGACAAATGTGAACCTTTCTTCAGGGCTTTGAGGAAGACAAGCAGAAAGTGTTACAACCCGAATCGTAATCACGTGTTTATCGATTTGTGTTACGCGTTATCACGGATTAGTCGCGTAATTGGGGTTGTTAACGACTTTTTCACTATGCGAGAATTTGTGTTGACTCCCTTCACAAGAATTTTTGAATATTTAATTTCGAAATCATGAGAATTTTCGAGGAATTTTTTGGATAAGCGAGCAATATTTTATCAAATTTTGAAGTCGGTTAGTGAAAATATTTAAAAGTGCTAATTTAATTGCTGATTTAATCGTGATCGTCCGATCTTGATCAGATTTATTTTGAACTGTTGATTTGGGCTGGTATATATATGGTAGGTATACGGTATAAATACGAGATATTAATGGAAAGTTTCCATTTCGGGATGTTGGGTTGACCCTCGTTGACCACGGGTCAAACCAACCCGTTTTGATTGAAAATTTCTTGCCGGCGGTGTGCCCTATTCCGGCCACCTTTAGCCGAGGTCTTTGTATCAAAATGTTGGGGTTGAGCTCCTCTTCCATTTGGTAGGTGGATCACCGACGCTAGTGGCCGGAGGACGACGCTGGAACTCGATGAAAACCGGCCAAAATTGGCCGGAATCGGCGGAGTTGGTGGTGGCGATATCGATGACGTTGGGGGTCGACCTTATGGGGGTTTTGTAGCCCTTGGGATGATGATTCTATACCAAGTGGTCTCGGCCCTTGCCATGGCCGGTGGTGGCCGATCGGAGGAAATGAATTCCGGCGAGGTTTTTGAATTTCACGGTGAGTTTTGGACATTTTCTGGTTAGAATTGGGCTTATCATTGAACTAAAAAGTGGTTGGAAATGTTGAGATCTTTAATTTTATTATAGGTCAAAGATTTTTGTGCCGATGGGTTAATGGCCGCCGCCGGCGGCAGTTCGCGGCCCACACGCCACTGTGCGCGGCGGAGCTCCGGCGATGTAGAATCTTCGATGAAGTTTTATGTCATTTTGCTCATTTTCGCATGCAGAATGCAATGGTGAGGTCCATATTTTAATTTGAGTTTGTTAAATTTTGACGAGTATTTAATTAGACAATTATCAGTTTAATTCACGAATTAAAGGACGCTTTGGCTATCAGTTTAATTACAAGTCGTTTGATATTCGAGATTTTTTTGCGACTCTTAAAAGTGAGGGATTACAGGGAATTGAATTTAGAATTTGGTTGAGTTACTAATAAACAGAAATTACGTTATTTGAGTATACGAGATTCTCGAGGTTATTACTCAACAGATTCTAATATTAGCTATTCAGTTTGAACCCCGATGATCGGATATTAATTTTAATCATGGTTTCAGGATATTGAGTTAGCGGGCGTGTCAGATGATTAATTGTGCCGATCGAGGGGTTTCATCTTTATGTTTATCCCGACAATCCTGTGAGTGGGAACCTTTATTTTCACAGTCGTAGCGAGTTCTTATTTTATCAGTATGCTCTACAGTTTATTTTAGAGCTTTTAAATTACGCTTTCCAGAATAATTTTTTTAAGCATTATTTTTGGAGGTTTATTTGTCATGGTTTGATTAGGTGCATCGATGCTCTAGCTATTCGGCTGATCACCGGATAGTTTAGTCATGGGAGGTTAGGTGGCCTCGTCTGACTCAGATCGACTCAGGTTAGGTGGCCTGGGAATGATCCCGTCACATTTATTTTATTTGTGTATTCTATTGATAGTCGTACTGGGTGAGAGGCTCAGAACGACTGTCCCTCCATTTCATATAAGTTATTTATTTTGAACTCGCATTATTTCCAAAAAATAGCGGAAAGACATGAAACTACAGTTTAGCGATTTATACAGTTTATTATTAGATTTTGTCTACTCACACTAACGTTTTTACATTTTATTTATCTTTCCCTGGGCCCTTCGCTTTATCGATGCCCAGATTACAGTGTGTATTATGAAGATGTTGGATGTCGTCGAGGGCATCGAGTCCACCAGTCAATTCCTTCAGCAGTAGATTCCAGCTCACTGACAATATGTCTATTGTGTTATTGAAGTCACTTTGGATACTAGTTCTGTAGTATTGTCTTAGTGAGACTCTTGTGAATAGATTGTCACTCGTATAGTTGTCGAGTTGGGCTTCTTTGTATGTGTATTTTACTGGATGTTTGTTTTTGAATTCTGATTAATGTATCAGGTTTGAATTCCAGTCTTATGTTGAGAAATCTGGATAGACATCGGTGGTCCACAGTATTGTTTGTGGGTTTATCTGCGGAGTGTCAGTTTTCCTTGTAGGTTTTTGGTTGTCTCTTTTATAAAAGAATTTATGTCAAAAATTTCACATAAACTCGTAGATTATGGTCAGTCGTTAGAGCTTGATTCTCGATTACTAGTTAATATAGGGTTGAGTCCTCTCAGTTTGGTATCAGAGCATTATGTTACAGATTATGTAGATTCTTCTGGTCAGGTCAGTACTGGCATTTGAGAATGTACGACACTTTTGGAAGGATAGCCCGACTAGCTGGTGGATGCTCATTATTCCGTATGTTATGCTTTGTCAGATGTCTAGAGTCTCCTAGTTGATTAGGTTTGTGACTTCTTTCAGTGAGCTGTAAGTTTTGGACTCGGTAGTTAGTCAGTCAGTACGCCTCGACACCCAGCTTATCTGCATGATACACAAACTCTAGTTTGATTATGCGTGATTTGATTGCACGCATGATGCCTATATTGTGAGTGTATTTTGAGAAGTAATTAGTAAAGTTACTATAGTAGGAACAATTTCTTTTACATACTCCCATAACCCTGTGGTGAATTTTGGCTAGTGGAATTGGTCGAGTTTGATTGTTTGCGATCTCAGTTGATTTCTGAGAAGAAAATTGTAGTGGTTGCTAGTCTGTTATTGGACCATGCTGTTGCCAGTGGCAGGGTATTGCAAAGAACGAAGCTTTCACTCAGTGGTTTGAGTATCGCGATCGTTTCACTTGCTTGGCCTGAGTTGACACCAAATTCCAGTAGTATAGTGAAAGTAAAGTGTTGAGGTTTTGAACAGAGTTTGTGGTTTGATGTCACTCTATATCTATCAGATGTAATATGCGTTGATTTAAAGTAGTGAATATTGCAGTTTGATGCAAGGTTAGATGCCAATCTGTGTGTGGAGAAACTCAATGATTTGATGGTAGTGTACTTCGTCAGAGTCCTCAGTGTGGGAAATTTGAGCATTTTAGTTTGTAATATTTCTTCAGTCATGGAAGCTCACATTCCTACTCCTTGTGTATGTTGTTCGACTGATTTTCTGAGTTGGGAAAAGTTGACTCTGAGGGTGAGGGTCAGAAGTCAGTATCAGTGAAATTAGCAGTTATTAAATTACTCCTTCTATACGTAGAGATTTCTCTTTTGTGGTAGATGCCCCAAGTATTTTTGCGGACAATATCCTTCAAGATTTAGGTTATTTTCGTTGTGTCAGTTGAGTTACTTTGGGAGGGTATGTCCACATTAGAACCCCTCAGGTGGAGTTTTGGTGCAGAGCGCTTGTGGTGATTCAGGGAGCCACTTCAGGGGTTAGAGCCGCACCACCACCCAGGCAGACAGTTTAGCATGATCAAAGATTGTGAAGATTAGACAAACTAGTCGAACCGATTGCATTATATAACTTTTGAAGGGGTGGTATATTTCTATCAGTAATTGTCGATGTTAAGCTGCAGAAATACTGTGCAATGGTGTACTCCATATTTAGCGAATGGTGTAAATACTTGTGTTTCCTTCCTAATCTTGAAGAGATTGCAGTAATCAGGGAATACTCTGATGTATGTTCTGAGGAATTGTTAGTTCTTCCTCCATTACAGGCAATTGTTGACATGTATGAGTTTTTTATCTAGGTAAGTGTCTCATTACATAGACATTGTACCAGATGATTTCATGTGTGATGTCTGTCGGTAGCTGAACTGAGTTATTGTGAAGAGTAATTATCCATCATTTTGATGTAATGGTTGGTTAGATAATTCAAAAGGAGCTTCAGTATTGTTTAAATTTAATTTTCAATCGTGTTTTGGTCGATGTAAATTTCAAGTGATGTAGTTGTTTTATTGAACGTATCTATTGCTATATGAGTTGAATGAATCGTGTGTACCGAACATATTCAGGTGAATTCGTTATCGACTGCATTGACGATATTTTAGTCTATTTTCAGACATGTGCAGCAGCAGGAGAGATATCATATTTAGTAAGTACAGGTTTTGATTTGTGGTGCTAGATTTCTCGGCCATGTATTATTAGTAAAGCATGTTGGTGTTGACCCAGATAAGATTGAAGTGGTGTTGAACCAAAGCAGATAAGTGAGTGTAATAAATATTAGAAGCTTTCTGGGTTCGGACTGGTTGCAACAGCCGATTGATACAAGATTTTCACATAAGCTTCCGTGGAAAAGAGTTAAGTTTAATTGATCAGAAGCTGGGAAAATTTTAGTTGTATTTCAGATTCAGTGAGTACAAGCTTTTAAGTTAACAATGTTAAACTCGTGTGCCATGTGTTATCAGCAGGGTATGTCAGTATGGACCCGGATAAGATTGAAGATGTGTTGATCTGGAGTAAACTTATTATCATGGCAGTTATTCAGAGCTTTCTGTGTTTAGATTATTTTTTATTGTCGATTCGTGCTAGACTTTTTACGTATTACGGTGCTATTGACCTCGTTGTTGTGAAAAGAATTTGATTTAGATGGTCTCGGTTTAACATGACAGTTCAAAGAACAAGTTAATTTCAGCTTCAGTGTTGACCTTGTTGTGGTTAGCGGGAAAGTTAAATTTGTAGCTGATGTATTTAGTTAGAAATCTGGTGTCACATTATTGCGTATTCAGGAATCGTGAATACTACTTCAGTCAGAAATACGTGTCAGAAGTGTTTTCTTTTATATCGCAGTTTTTAAGCCAGAGGTTTTGTTATTAATTTCTGGTTCGATCAGTTTCTTCTTATTTGAGTTTGTGCACTCCAGAATTGTGATTTTTCTTTAGTAAATTGTATGATGGTGAATCGTCTGATTTCTTGCAGATGAGATTGTTGTTATATAAAGGCAGTTTCTATGTATAAGTTAAAGATCAGCCGAAAACAGAAGATTTCCGATGAGGCTCGTTGCTTGATTTCGGTTGGGTATTCTAAAGTATATAATGTATTGAACATTGAAGCAGTCTTATGAGTAGCAGAACGTTAGGAATTTTCAGACTTGTAGCAGCGTGTGAGAGGTGGAAACAGATTATTATAGTTTGTTTATAACTTTCACGTAGAGTCAAGTACATACCGGCATTCAGCTAATAGTTAGTTGTCTTATGAAGATTTCTTAATTTAGTTCAGTCGCAGAGAAAACCTTTCGTTAATTAGTTGGCTCAGTTATTATGCAGCGTTGTATAAATGGCAGCGTTGTATATCAAATACAGAACATAGTTTTTAGCTCTGGTGGCGTTTCAGTTCGTGAGAACCTACTCAGATTGTTCTGGTATGCTAAGATTTTGTGTATTACAGTTTCTTATGAAGTGTCAGAATTTGGGCGGAATTCGCTTACGATTACAATTTTCATTTGAATATCAAGATACCACTTTATAAAGAATTTTATGGTAAGCCATGTAGTGTTCGACTAGGGTGAGATAAGTTAATAGGGAAGCATTATCAATCCAGTTAGTGTGCCAGAGATGACAAATAACATGCAAATTGTTCTTAACAGATTAAAGTTGTCGGATTATTAGAAAAGATTGCGCAAATGTCAGTCACAGTATCCAATGGTAATTGAGTATCCCTCTAGCTATCGTCATAGAAAGGAGTTATGCACATTTGTTGGCATGACAAGTTGTTCTCGCAGTTCATAGAACCATATGAGAATAGTAAGGATATGGGCGTTATGGTTTACCGATTGAGAATGATTATCAAGGCTGGCATATGTCTATGACGTATTTCACGTATTGTGATTAGGGATGTATATTTTTAACCCTCTGATATTAGCGTGCCTCGGAAAATTTCTGTTGTAGACAGTTTCAGTTTATGTTGTGGAACCGATGGATGTTCTTAACCGTCAAGAGTAGATTCTCTGGATCAAGAATATCCGGTTAGTGACCGTATTGTACAGAAATCATGCAGTAAATGTGACTATGTAGCAGGCAGAACAGTTTGTGTGAGCAGTAGCTTCGTTCTTCTAGCAGGTATGTAAATTTCGAGGACGAAATTTTTGTAAGGGGGGTGGATTGTTACAACCCAAATCGTAATCACGTGTTTATCGATTTTTGTTACGCGTGATCACAGATTAGTCACGTAATTGGGGTTGTTAACAAATTTTTCACCAGGCAAGAATTTGTGTTGTTGAATATTTAATTTCGAAATGGTGGGAATTTTAGGAGAATTTTTCAGATAAGCGAGCAATGTTTTATCGAATTTTGAAGTCGGTTGGTGAAAATATTTAAAAGTGCTAATTTAATTGCTGATTTCATCGTGACCATCCGATCTTGATCAGATTTGTTTTGAACCGTTGATTTGGGATGGTATGTGTACAATATGTATACGGTATAAATACGATATATTAATGGAAAGTTTCCATTTTGGGATGTTGGGTTGACCCTCATTGACCACGGGTCAAACCGACCCGTTTTGCTTGAAAATTTCTTGCTGGCGGTGTGCCCTATTCCGTCACCTTTGGCTGAGGTCTTCGTGTCAAAACATTGGTCTTGAGCTCTTCTTCCATTTGGTAGGTGGATCACCAGCACTAGTGGCCGGAGGGCGACAATGGAACTCGATGAAAACCGGCCAGAATCAGCAGAGTTGGTGGCGGTGATACCAACGACGTTGGGGGTCAACATTATGGGGTTTTTTTATCCCTTGGGATGGTGAGTCTATCCGAAGTGGTCTCGGCCCTTGCCGTGGCCGATCAGTGGAAATGAATTCCAGCGAGGTTTTTGAACTTTATAGTGAGTTTTGGACATTTTTCGGTTAGAATTGGGCTTAGCTTTGAAATACAAAGTTGTTAGAAATGTTGAGATCTTTAATTTGATGTATATGTCGAAGACTTTTGTTCCGATGGGTTTCCGGCCGCTGGCGGTGGCAGTCTGAGGCCCACGCGCCGCCGTGCGCAGCGGAGCTCCGGCGATGTGGAATTTTCGATGAAGTTTTATGTCATTTTGCTCGTTTTCGCATGCGGAACGCAATGGTGAGGTCCATATTTGGATTTGATTTTGTTAAAATTTGACGAGTATTTAATCAGACAATTATCAGTTTAATTCACGACAAAATTAAAGGACGTTTTGGCTATGAGTTTAATTGCGAGTAGTTTGATATTCGAGATTTGTTTGCGACACTTAAAAGTGAGGGTTTATAGGGAATTGAATTCAGAATTGGTTGAGTTACTAATTAAACAAAAATTACGTTATTCGAGTATACGAGATTCTCGAGGTTATTACTCAACAGATTATGACATTAGCTATTCAGTTTAAACCTCGATGATCAGATATTAATTTTAATCGTGGTTTCAGTATATTGAGTTAGCGGGCGTGTCAGATGATTAATTGTATCGATCGACGGGTTTCAGGTTTATGTTTATCCCGGCAATCCTGTGAGTGGGAACTTTTATTTTCACAATCGTAGCGAGTTCTTATTTTATCAGTATGCTCTACAGTTTATTTTAGAGCTTTTAAATTACGCTTTCCAGAATATATTTTTTTAAGCGTTATTTTTGGAGGTTTATTTGTGTTAGTTTGATTAGGTGTATCGATGCTCTAGCTATTCGGTTGATCACCGGATAGTTTAGTCAGAGAGGTTAGGTGACCTCGTCTGACTCAGATCGACTCAGGTTAGGTGGCCTGGGAACGATCCCGTCACATTTATTTTATTTGTGTATTCTATTGATAGTCGTACCGGGTAAGAGGCTCAGAACGACCATCCCTCAATTTCATAGAAGTTATTTATTTTGAACTCACATTATTTTCAGAAAATAGCGGAAAGACATGAAACTACAGTTTAGCGATTTATACAGTTTATTATTTAGATTTTGTCCACTCGCACTAACGTTTTAGCGTTTTATTTGTCTTTCCCTGAGCCCTTTGGTTTATCAATGCCCAGATTGTAGTGTGTATCATGAGGGTGTTGGATGTCGTCGAGGGCGTCGAGTTCACCAGTCAATTTCTTCAGTAGTAGGTTCTAGCTCACTGTCAGTATGTCTCTTGTGTTATTGAAGTCACATTGGATACTAATTTTGTTGTATTTTCTTAGTGAGACTCTTGTAAATAGATTGTCACTTGTATAGTTGTCGAGTTGAGCTTCTTTGTATGTGAATCCGTATTTTACTGCATGTTTGATTTCAAATTTTGATTAATGTATCACGTTTGAATTCCAGTCTTATGTTGAGAAATCTGGATAGACATCGGTGGTCCACGGTATTGTTTGTGGGTTTATCTGCGGAGTGTCAGTCTTCCTTGTAGGTTTTTGGTTGTCTCTTTTATAAGAGAAGTTATGTCAAAAAATTTCATAGAAACTCGTAGATTAGGGTCGGGTCCTCTCAGAAAGGGCTTGATTCTAGATTACTAGTTAATTTAGGGCTTGATTCTAGATTACTAGTTAATTTAAGGTCGGGTCCTCTCAGAAAGGCACTGGATTGGACACAAGAAAGCGAAGAGTCATTCCAAAACATCAAACGGTACTTGGCATCTACACCACCCTTACTCTCCAGACCTTTAAAGGGAGAGACTTTGTACTTGTACCTCGTTGTCTCACTAACGGCAGTCAACTCATCTCTCATCAGGTGAGATGAAGAAAAAAGAGAATTACCTGTGTTCTATGCAGCAAGGAGAATGACACTGCCAGAAACAAGATATCCAATGTTAGAGCTCCTTGAGTTAGCCCTGGTCACTACTGCCAAAAGGCTACACCCCTATTTCTAAGCACACACAATTTATGTAATGACAAACATGCCCCTCAGTCAAGTTCTGCAATCCCCAGAGCATAGCGGACGACTCAGCAAATGGGTTGTGGAACACAGCTAATTTGACATCCTTTACAAACCACAAGTAGCAACGAAGGACCAGGCAGTGGCGGACTTCATAGCATAACTCACCACTGCTGGCAGAAGACTGCCAAAAGATAAGCAACTTCTGGTAGCCACATGAAGCAAAGAATAAGCGACATTCTATATGGAACCTGTACGTCGATGGATCCAGGAATTCTAAAACGAGTGGCGCAAGAGCCATACTAATGGGACTTGGGGGAATCTAAGAAGAATATGCACTAAACTTTGATTTCGAGGCTTCCAACAATGAGGTGGAGTATAAGGCCTTCATTGCCGGACTCCAGTTGGAGAAAGAATCAGAAGCACCCGACATCAGCATATTCAGTGACTCGCAGTTGGTTGTCAACCAGGTTAACAGAGAATTTAAGCCAAGGGGGACCTTATGGCCACATACTTGGGTTACGTAAAAACACTAATAGGAGGATTCAAAGGCTATACCATCACACACATCCCAAGAGTGCAGAACACCAAGGCAGATGAGCTTGCCCGTCTTGCCATGGCACTTACAGCCCACACCTCATGTCAGACAACAGTGGAAACCCTGAGCAAGCCTAACATCAACAAAACTTTGACGGAAGGCTTTACACTATCGGTACAAGACTATAGCTGGATGACCAAGCTCATAAAATACAAATCCACAGGTGAACTCTCGTTAGACAAATTGAATGCTCGAGCGATTGTAATGAAGGTAGAAAATTTTAGCTTCCTCAACGAGAAATTATACAGGCAGGTCCTGAACTGGCCCAACTTGAAGTGCGTTATAGAAGTAGAAAGGCAGTCCATCTTGGAAGAAGTACACTCTGGAACTTGCAGTCATTACGCTAGCACAAGAACGTTAGCTTATAAGGTCATAAGGTATGGCTTCTGGTGGCCAACAATGAAAGCTAATGCATCAGAACTTGCAACAAAATGCCACGAATTCCAGATATTTACACAGAAGAACCAAGCTCCGGCAATACCGTTATCAATCATCGTCAGCCCTGTCCCATTTGCACAGTGGGGACTCGACTTGGTTGGAAAACTCCCAACTTCCAAGGGGCCAATTCAACTTCATTATAGTCATTATGGACTACCACACCAAGTACGTCGAAGTGGAGTCACTAGTTGTGGTGACAACAGAAAAGGTAAAGAGTTTCTTGTGGAAGAATCTATTCTGTAGTTACGAATCTCCATTAACAATCATAACAGAGAATAGTGTCCAGTTCAACAACAATGCACTAATCAGCTGGTTCAAGCAGAAAGGAACCACATTGCTCTTTTCTTCAGCCTTACACCCGAAGACAAATGGACAAGTGGAAGCAGTTAACAAGATTATGAAGAAGGTACTGAAGAAGAAGCTACTCAACCTCAAGAAGGGATTATGAGTAGAGCGTCTACCAGATGTGCTTTGGTCTATCAAAACTACCACCACAAAAGCCATGGGAGAAACACCATTCTGCCTTATGTTTGGGACAGAGGTAGTGCTTCTAGTAGAATTGACTCACCTCAGCCCAAGGATTGAGAACTTTGATGAATCTTCAAATGAAAAAGGACTTTGTCTAGATGCACCATTGCTAGAGGAATGGCATGACGCATCACACCTCCGCAATGTCGAAAACAAGAAGAGAACATCACATCTTTGCAACAAATGCATTGAGGCCAGGCCTCTACACCTAGGAGATTGGGTTTTTAAGATAGCCACCCACAAGGCAACCAGTCTCCAACCAAAGTGGGAAGACCCGTACAAGACAACGGAAGTAGTGAAGCCAGGCACTTACTACCTCGAAGACATAGATGAGAAGCCCCTGCCACATCCATGGAACATGGAGAACCTAAGAAAGTAGCATCATTGACATCATTGTGTAATTATCCTAATGTAGCCGGTTGCCCTACACCATGGGCAGGATAGCGTTACGGATTCTGATTGTAAAGGACATTGTCCTTACCTCTTTATTTTTGTAGATTACAGTCAATGAATTGGAGAAATTTTCAAACCATCACATGTATTTTTGGACGTAAAACGCACTCCCATTTGATAGATATATTCGTTTCATAACAACACGTTACACACATGTGGTTAAGTTCTCCTCAGACCATTCATTGGTTAAAGACAAACGCAACACGGTAACGTAGCTGAAGCAAATGCAACATAAGTCTACACCTAACCAAAAGACTTGTCTCTAATCTTACATAACAAAGTTCCTACACTTAGAGGGAATAGCAAACAAGACAAAAAAAACTACATTAGATCCGCTTCTTCTTCTTCAAGGCCTAACGTACCGGAGCTGGAGTCATTAGCTTCATCTGCTTTGATGGCCTTGATGGACTCAGTCATGTCATCATCACCATCATCTGAGGAGTCCATGCTGGTAGTCTTTACCACTCCTTCCCGTTGCTCTTTAGGCATGCCAGAAGACACACCCTTCGTCAGCCCATATTTTAGTAAGACATCCGTTTTAGTAGCTTTGACATTCGGATGTGCCTCCTCTTCTGAGTCAGACTTATCAACACCTACATACTACAGACCGTGATCTTTATCGTACTTCTTCAGACAGAAGTAACCCGAGCTCTTCAAAACCTCCATCAAGTTACCCATGGCAACTTTCTTGTCTTGCTCCAACTCAGCTTGCTGCTTTGCTAGAGCCTACACCATTGCACTTTCCTTTTCAGAGGACCCTGATGCGACTTCCGCCTCCAACTCGGCAACTTGTAGCTTGAGGTCACCAATATGCTTCTCCAAAGTCTCCATGGACTCCAGACTCGCGTCGAAGCGCCCTTCCGCCAACTTTAACGCCACCTCGGCAGATTTCTTCCCTTATAGAGCTTCTTCTCAGGTTTGGGTGAGGAGTTATTTATCTTGCTCCCAATTCTCCACCTCCTTATACAAGCTAACCAAACGGACAACTTCCGCTTCACGAGGCGAAGATTCTTCTCTGCCTTCTTCTTTTCCTGCGTCAACCTCCTTATCTCTCCTTGCACTAGGGAAAGCTCGTGCTTCACCCTTACCAACTTTGTCTATTGAGTCTCAGACCCCTCGGGCTCTGTCAACAGATGAACCTCATGCAGAAGCTCGGCTGCATGCTTAAAAACACATTCCATGTTGGCCTGCGAGGTATCGGACAACTGACGAACCTTTTGGGTAGACTTAGTATTCTCGTCTAACACCTGAGATAGATGGTTGTAGAAGTCAAAAACCACCAAGGTACTCATAGGAATGGCCTCTAACGGAGAATTGAAGGCAATGCTAACGGGAGTGGCTTCCAAAGATGTCTTCCCCCCATGAGCCATGATTCTTGCCCTTTAGTTTACGCTCTCGGTGGATGTCATCATCCGTTAACCCGCCAGCATAGGGAACCCCGTCAGTCTGAGGATTAGCAACAACCTCCTCCTAAACATCTTTATCATCCGAGGGTTTTTTTACTGCTAACCCGGTTTCATTTTAGTTTAGGCTGGGAACCACCAACACTCGAATCACCAGCGCTGCGTTTGCAAGAACTTCAGCGCTATCTCCCTGCAGAGGTAATTGCTCACCATTGCTTGGTGGAGTGAGAATCATTACATCCTTTACCATGATAATATGAGCGATAGGATTATTAGCGTTAACTGACACTACCAACTTGGCGGCCAGTGAACTCTGGAAGAACGCATCCATAGTGGCCATTGCTGCCTCCATCTTTTGGTTGTCTTGGTATTGGGAAGCTTAACTATAAGGCACATGGAACCAGGTTATGAAACACAACATAAAGCTTCAGCACAAAAGTGAGGGTCAAGAAGTATACCGGGTAACCTTGAGAGTCTGGTACATGAGATGACGTCCCAATGAGTGGCAACCCAAACGTCGTGAAGTAGCTTATCCTTCTCAAATATATAACGGATCCTATTTAGATGTCCCTGTTCAACACTCGTCAACAGAAACTCCAATCACTCTGCACAACAACAAATATATGTTTGGCATAAATCAAGACAAGCGTCAAGTAAACACAGTATCAAGCAAACGCACTTAAGGGGCAAAATATAGACGGGACTTATGGCTTCTTCAGATCCTCGCTCGTGGGATTCCTCCCAAACTCCCATTTCCCGCTAGCCATAAAAACATGCTTCCGCCATTCTGTACTAGACGTAGGCATATCCATCAACCACTGAGGTTGTTTGTTCCCCTCAGAGTGACGGTACCCATGTTGCCTTCACGAAAGGCATACCCCATATAGTAAAACTGGTATACTTCTCCTAAAGTAGGATACTCGAAGCCCGACAGGTTGAATATGTTATATATAGCCACAAGAACCTTACACATGATGGGGGAACATTGACCAAGGGTAATCTCTACATGGGACAAGACGTATTGAAACCAGGGATGCAACGGCAGACATATCCCTATTCTCAGCTGCACCTCTGAAACGCAGATATCCCCGTAGTGAAGACGTGTGTAAGGCCACCGCAAACCCTGACGTAGGGGATACAGTTTAACGCAAGGAGGAATGTTGAAGTTTTCCTTCACCGTCTTTATCTCACCTGATGACATGATCGACCTTGGTTCTTCAATGTGTTCCCCGTCAAACATTACCCACAAACTCTGGCTATCATTCCCCACTTCTCGTGGAGGTGAAGGAATCTGCACTATTATGACAATGGTAGAGGACGAACTGTCAGAAGACTCATCCATTGAAAGGAACCGACCCCGATTTAGTTGCCTAAACTAAAATCAAACCCCTTTGAAAACACGACCTTAAATGTTTTTTACCATAGTTTACTTTGAAAACACATGAACCATTATTAGAACCTGCAAAGAAACACACTTCGAATGTTCCACAAAAGCCAAACCGTGGGGCTCCGTTCCCCATCCGGATTTCTTAACAACATATATAATAAACTCAAAGGTTTACAAGAAAACCAGAATCATTCAGGAGTATACTCGACTAAAAACACAACATAAGCATTCAGAGTAATGCCTATATACAACATTTACAACGAGTAGGTCAAACAAGAAACCTACATAAACCGAAGGGTGATCCAAACTCTATGCCTCCACCAATGACGTGCAACACTGGAACCCAAACTGCAAACTGGGCAACGGAAACCGAAAAATCCCAGGGGAAGACAAATGAAATCGTTAGAGTGAGTGGACGAAATGATAATATGTCTTTCCCAAATAAATGCTCATAAAAGCATAATGCGAGTCAATGCATATGAAAATCTCGACCAGGTACATTTTCCCTGATCCATAAATATGCACATAAAATCATGCGGGGTCACTCATGGACTCCTCCGCATAGTACAGTCTCATCACGGGATCCCAGACCCACACGTGATTAACATAAGTCTGAAAGACCTCGGGTCAGGATATCTAACCCCCCCCCCCCCCCCCCCCCCCCGCGGAGCATCTCAGGGATCAGTCAAGAAGCCAAATGCATACCTCTATATCCGAGACTGTACTCTGTGTAAACCAAATCATAAATCTTTTCCATGCACATGCATATTCGTAAAGTGCATAAACATAAATGCATAACGTAAATGCATAATCATAAATATATACTCAATAAAATGTATAAATCAAGACTCGCAATTCAACTGTGAAAATAAAATGTCCACTCACAGTACGCGGCTAACTCTGACGTCCGACGGAAGATCCCTCGCCAAACGCTCGATCCCGATCACCTGAATAATAGGGATAAGATCAATATATATTGAAACATAACATACGGAGCTAATACGTCGAGAACTCCGCGTTCTCGAAAGACGTATCGCTCGGAATATCGACGAGGATAACAAAATTCTCAAAATATACTCAATTAACCCTAGTCCCAAAATCAAATACTCAAATCAACTCAAAAAACCTCAAGACTATGATCGGGGCGCGATTACGAGCAAAACGGTATAAAACTCCCCAAAATGCAAAAAGTCAACCTTTCGCCGGAGCTCCACCGTTGACTGCCGCCGCCGCCGCCGGCGCTGCGTCAACGGTGACATTCTCCGGCGACCAAGACCCCAAAACCTTCATCTCCTCAAGCCCAACCTCTTTTCCCAAAGGACCACCATCATCTAACCACCACCGTGGCCGAAAATCACCTCAAAAGCCAATGAATCTCAAACCGGCCGGAAAATTTCTCTGGCGAAATTCTCCACCGTGAAGCCACCTCGTCAACTCAGTTCTGGCTCGGTTAACTCTGGTCAAACTGCCCAATTTGAACTTTTCGACAACTTTTACGACTATTTCGCTATTTATACGTCGCGAACCGACCTAATCCACGATTCGGATAACTCAAACTCAAACGGATAAGCACGACTAACTCGATGATAATTTCAAATATTCATTTTATATTCTCTGATCATCCGAAAAATCCTCTGAAACCTCCTACGAACTCGAAATCACATTCTCTACAATTTCCGCAGAGGAACTCAAACTAAATTCGTGTTCGATAATTAAGTCGTGAACAAGGCCACTAAACCGATTAATTACGATTAACTGCAACTAATCGTGAAATGTGCAACTCAAGTCAATTAATATACCATTTTCGGTTCGGGTCTTTACATCCGTCAACATCACGCGCCTCCGTTTGCGCTCGTTACCATCTGGTCGGACCATATACGCATCTATGTTGTCGCATGACATGGTGAAACTCTAAACGAATGCGCGCTGCAAAATGACAAATCATCCGTCAGGTCCAAGGCACCTAGTTCGAGCCACACTCAGACGACAAACACCTAACGAACTCGGGGATTGACGCTACCCTCTCCCAATACAAAAAGTATATGAAACATGAAACACAAGGCAAACGAAGCACAAGACAGGATAATGAAACTTACAAGAAGGAACAGTAGTGTGTTAGTCTGAGCGAGGGAACGACAGCGCCAGAGGGCAATTCAGCAGAGCTTCGAGATAGAAAGTGAAAAGTGTGAAAAAGAATTTCACACTTCCTCACTGTTTATAGACATCGAGGATTTCACTACATGCATCTCAGCCGTTCACACCAACCAAGACAAACCACAGGATTGTGACATATGCCCTATTATCCACCAGGTGGAGAAACGTCTTGGTTAATGAAGTGGCATTATTACTACCCGATCTAATCAAAGTGACATCATCCACCATTTCGGATTTCAGAATTCAAAATCAGGTGATTGATCTACGCATTTTATGCTTGATTATTAATGTCTTTCTCTCTACATTTTTGCTTTGTTTTGTGCTTAGTAAATATGTTTTTAACTTACTTTATGTTTGTAGGTAGAAATAAAGGAGGAATCCGTAAAGGAGGCAGAAATGAGCTCAAAACCTACTAAGGAGGAAGTTCCTAAAATGAGGAGGAAAGATGAAGAAGAATGGGCCACGATTTATAAAGAATGGATCAAAGATCACTAAGATGGGTCAAGACCATGCTCATATGTCCAAGAAGGTCCAAGATCATGTCAAGAGTCGCCCACAAAGAAGCCCAAAAGAAGAAAATGGATCAAAAGCTAGAAATCAGGAAATCTGCCTGTGCAGATCAGCCCACTTCAACAGGCCACCAAAATCAATTGAAAACGAATTTGGACACATGTGAGGCATGCTTAGAAAGATATGGAAGTCTAGTTTCCAACCCCACTGGAATCATGCCGTTACAATGTGTAAATATTCAGCAATCCCGGATTTAGTAGGTACAGGTCATTCTGCGTAACAGCCAACTTTAAATGGGCAGTGAAGGCGCGTTAGGAGGAATTATGGCACAATTAATACATAGCTGGAAAGCCCTGGAAGTCTATTTTCTAGTGCCGAAAGAATCACGCCGTTTGAAGTTGTAAAACGTCCGAAACGTAGCTTTTAATACAGAAGGGTCAGATTTGACAGCTTTCAGAAGGTGGGAAGTTTCCTAATCTTCTTCTATATAAAGGGAAGCTCGACTCTTTCAAGGTGGATCACACATCATAGACAGCAAAGCTCTGCCCAAAACACCTCCCAAGTCGTCCTAAGCCTAATCCCCTCCAAGGCCGAAGCTCCCTCCTCACGGATCAAGAATAATCGGCGCTCTTCGTCTTGTTCTTGAGAATCCATCCACTCGAGGCGTTGTTAGTGCTCTTCACAGACTCCAAAAGTGTAACCATAAACCTTCTATCTCATCTTTTGTCTTGTAAAGAATTCGGTTTACGAATCAATTTTGTACTTGAAAAGATGCGAATCAATTTTGGCGCCGCTGCCGGGGATTGAAAAGAATTGTATGATTATGCTTGTAAATATGTTTATAGTTTCATTTTTTTTCGGAACTGTGCACTGCCCGATTTTGTGTAAATTATTTGACATAGCTAGAGGACTCACAAAAATCTGAAATTTTGTCAGAATGTTTGGTTATGTGTCTAGTTTGTGTCTGAAAAATTTCAGCCCAGTCGACCGAGCCAATAAATCTAAAAAAATTCTACAAGCTGCTGTGTTCATGTTTGCCAGAATCTGGAATTGCATGTGTTCTTGTGAATATGTGAAATTGTACATTAAACCTATGAAATTTTTGTTCATATTTATACTAGCAATGTTCATATTGTATCTTTTGCAGCCATGTAACATTAAAGGAAGCTTGGATTTGCATTGAGTACATGAGCTTGGTTGATTAAGTCGCACTCATTGTTGAATAGATGGCGCCTCTTTTCCATGTTTATCTCCTTAACCCCTCGTGATGTATGGATTTCACCACCATACACCATAACCTAAGTGAAGTTATGGACATGAGGTTGAGGGCGGAGTCTACATTGGACTTGAGGGAGTTGTACATTTTTGAAAGTTTGGTTGAATGTCGGACATGGTGTCTAGAAACGGGTTATGACTGGTGACAGGATTTGGATCTAAGAAAGACTTGCAACATTGGAGTATATACCAAAGACTCGGTTGGTGGATGAATACTTATCTTTGAGTAAGAAATTCTCAACGCAATGGTGTCTAGAAGGTGACGGTTTCTATGACAGGTTTTGGATCCGAGATATCAAATCGGTCCTACCTCTCGTGGTCTCTCTCGCTAACTGGCCATTTCGTTGAGTTTGCCCAAAGAAGATAAGGACTAAGTCTACTTGCCATAGTCGGTTAGCCTCGGGGTGTATTGTCAAAATTAGTCCTACCTCTCGCGTTATCTCTATCCCCAACTGGCCATGTTTATCGATTGAACCAAGACCATTCGATTGAAAGTGTACACTTTATCGCGCGGGTCGCACGTCCTTTGAACGACCTAAAGATCAAGCGAATGTACTCTCTTCAAATCTAAAGCGCAACACAATGAACCCTAAGTGTACATAACCAACGAAAATTTTGTGTATATTGTCAACATGTAAAGGCCTTAACCACTTGCATTTGTAGATTGCATAACCCTCTGGCGGCTTTGTGATGTGTGGATTTCATCACCACACACCCTAACCTAAGTGAAGTTAGGGGCATGAGGCCAAGAGAGTGGTCACGTTTACATCATGTATTTAGCACGTAACTTTTGTGTTTTCTGCAGGTTCTAACGTTTTCTCTTATGCATTCACTCCATCTTTCACTTAGGTTCTTGCTTGATGCACTTGAATGAAAGTTTGAATGAATTCTTGCATGAATTTCGTGGATTATGAGTGCTTGCATCTTTTTGAGTGACAATTTTGTATATATAACGTTTTACATAACTTTAACATTGTATATTTAACTAACCCCTGCAGGATACATGAACAAATGTACATAACTTGTTCTTAGTAACTTGCATTCATTTTAGGATAAACTTAGAGCTCTTGCATTTCATTTTAGTGTCTTAGCCGTAGCTAGTGTGTGTATAATGTGTCTTAAACGTAGCCTAGTGTCTCTGTATGTTTTTGGTGTGTTTTTTTTTTCTTACTTTGAATTCGTGTGTTGTGTTTTTGTGTGTTTTAGTGTGTTTTTGTTTTTTCTCTCTTGCTTTCCAACGTTTTGGCTTAGTATCATACATTCCTTGTGTATTCTTTTGATACTAACATTTGATCTTGGTTGAATTTCAGACTTGTGAATGACCAAACCTTCTCCACGTGAAGTACAACTCCGTAACCGCACACTGATCATTTCTACCAACGCAATAGAAGACATTGACCGACCTATTGTTGAGGACGAAGTTGACTCACCGAGATCCCATCACTCAGAGCACGGTTTTGAGCAAGATCAAGAAGAGGAATTGAGGATGTTGGGACTTAATGGAAACAACAACAACAACGTCCCCAACAACAATGTGCTTCCTAACAATGGTGGAGGCAACAACGTTGTAAGGAGAACTCTTCGCCAACAAACCTGCTCAACAGACTGGAGCGCTGGCCCCTCATGCATTCGATTTCTGGAACCTCAAGATGACAAGCAGGACATTGAGCTCAAGAGTGGATTTCTCCATCGCCTACCTATCTTTCAAGGGATGGCGCATGAAGATCCAAATATGCATTTGAGGCAGTTTCAGTTTGTTTGCTCGAGTATGAAGCCCACTGATGCGGATGATGAGCTTTTGAAGTTGAAGGCGTTTCCTTTCACTTTGAAGGAGAGAGCACAAACTTGGCTTATGGAGCTTCCACCGAATCACATCACCACATGGAAACAACTAGCGGATGCTTTCTTAAGCAAGTACTTTCCGGCCTCAAAGATCACTGTTTTGAGGAAGAAGATCACCGGAATCGCACAAGCTTCGGACGAGTCATTTGGGCAATACTATGATCGTTTCAAGGTTCTATGCGCCACATGTCCCTCCCATGGTTTCTCTGAGACAAATCTTATGAATTACTTCTATGATGGACTCAAACCGATTGATCGAGAGCTTCTAGATGCTTCTGCAAATGGAGCCTTCATGGATTTAGATGAAGAACGTGCTCGTGCACTCTTGGAGAATAGAGCAAACAATGATGCTCAATATGGGATGGTACCTCGAAAATCAGTGGTGTCCGAGGTGAGTACCAAGCATGCTACGGATGAGAAGTACGACAAACTTTCAGATTTGATGGAGCAAATGCTTGAACTAGAAGTGAAACGAGCCAAGGTTTCTTTGGGACAACTTTGTGGCGTTTGCCACTCTCACGATCATCATGGAAGTCAATGTCCTACCTTGGTGGAGCAAACAAGTGAAGAACAAGTGAATGCCATTGGAGGATATCAAGGAGGTCAGCGGTACAACAATTACAACAACAACTATGTTAACCGTGATCATCCCGGATTCAAGTGGAGCAGTAATGAGGGCTGTTTGAACCCTCCACCTCAACAACAACAAGGCTATCAACGTCCCCAACAACAATATCAAGCAAGACCACCTTTGCCAACGCCACAAGTACCTTTGCCTCCTCCAGTTCAACAATTCACCAATCCGGATTATGACAAAATGTTTGCTCAACTCTCCACATCAACGCAAGCCCTTATTGATGGACAAAATCAGCAAAAGGCGTTGTTGGAGACTCATGGCAATGACATTTCCGAGATAAAGAAGCAAATGGGACAACTTGTGGATTTTATGGGACATATCAGAACTACCGGACAGCTTCCATCTCAACCAACGCCACCTACTAGGAATGCGAGTGCAGTTACTACAAGGAGTGGGAAGGTTTTGGAGCTACCAAAGCAGAAGGCAACGTCATCACCAGATGAAGTCGTTGTGGAGGAAATTTTTGAAGAAGATCCAGCTATTGAAGAGCTCAAAAGAAAGAAGAAGGTGGCGCCACTTTTGCCACCACCATCACCATCACACCCTACCCCAACCAAAGGTATTAACTCTATCCCTTCAAGTTCTGTTAATACTAATGCTTCGTTTGCTCGTGCACCATTTCCACATAGGTTATCCAAATCAAAGAAAGATGATCAATATGATGAGATCCTAGACATCTTTCGGAAGGTGCAAGTGAATCTGCCCTTGATTGAGTGCATAAAGCAAGTTCCTATTTACGCCAAGTTTCTCAAAGAGCTATGCACCCAAAGGAGGCAAACGAGAGCGAAGGAGGTTGTGAAGGTGAATGCAACAGTTTCTGCAGTGTTGCAACGACGGCTACCCCCTAAATTGAAGGACCCTGGGAGTTTTTCTGTTCCCTGCGTGATTGGTGACAAGAGATTTGAAGATGTCATGCTCGACTTGGGTGCATCCATCAACATGATGCCCTACTATCTTTATGCATCCATGGAGCTTGGCGAGCTCAAGCAAGACAATGTCATCATTCAACTAGCCGATCGTTCTCACAAGTATCCAAGAGGATACGTTGAAGATGTTCTTGTGCAAGTCAACAATTTGATATTCCCTGCAGACTTTTACATTGTTGACATGGAGGAGAGTCCGTTGAATACTACGCCACTTTTGCTTGGACGTCCCTTCATGAGAACCGCAAGAACAAAAAATTGATGTGTTTGAAGGCAAGTTCTCCATGGAAATTGATGGGGAGAAGATCGAGTTCAACATCCTTGATGCTATGAAGGTTCCCATTGCTACTGTCAACTCATGCATTTCGTTGGATTTAGTTGAAGATATGGCACAACAGCATTTGGATGTACTTAGAGAGGATGAGCTTGACACTGTCCTTCAAGATGGAATTGGGCTGACCTACACTAGGGATGATGCCCTAGTTGACGTTTTGATTGAAGTCTGGGAGCCCAGATTTAGAGAAATGGCGTTGGCACTTAATGAAGCAGCCCTTGTGACGTCTAGACCTCCACCAATTCCCTTGGTCTATGGCGAAAACAAGCTTGTTCCTTCCATCATTCGAGCACCAGAATTAGAACTCAAGGTATTACCGGATCATTTGAAGTATGCTTACTTGGGTGACAATAAGACATTACCGGTTATCATCTCATCAACATTGGAGGAAGAACAAGAGGACAAGCTAGTTCGAATGCTTCATCAGTACAAGCCCGCCATTGGTTGGACACTCGCGGATATCAAAGGTATCAATCCTGCTACTTGTGTTCATCGTATTTTGCTTGAAGATGGCGCCAAGCCAACACGTGAAGCTCAAAGGAGACTCCATCCACCAATGATGGAGGTTGTGAAGAAGGAAGTCATCAAACTCTTGGATTGTGGGGTCATTTATCCGATTTCAGACAGCCGATGGGTCTCACCTGTGCAAGTTGTTCCTAAGAAGTCTGGAATCACTGTTGTGAAGAATGCGGAGAATGAGTTAGTGCCTCAACGCACTGTCACTGGACACAGAGTTTGCATTGACTATAGGAAGCTCAACGCCAGCACTCGAAAGGATCACTTTCCTTTGCCATTCATTGATCAGATGCTTGAGAGATTGGCTGGTCATTCCTACTACTGCTTCCTTGATGGATATTCAGGTTACAACCAAATTAGCATTGCTGAGGAGGATCAAGAGAAAACAACGTTCACATGCCCTTTTGGAACGTTTGCTTATCGACGCATGCCATTTGGATTTTGTAACGCCCCAGGTACGTTTCAACGTTGCATGCTTTCTATCTTTTCTGATTACATTGAGAAAATAATTGAAGTATTCATGGATGACTTTAGTGTTTTTGGGAAAGATTTTGATACATGCTTGGGAAATTTAGAACTAATCTTGCAGAGATGCGTTGAAACGAACTTGGTACTCAATTGGGAGAAATGCCATTTCATGGTAATTCAAGGGATTGTTCTTGGACATATTGTGTCGAAAAAAGGGTTAGAGGTTGATAAATCAAAAGTAGATCTTGTGAAACACTTACCCTCTCCAACTTCGGTTAGAGAGATTCGTTCTTTTCTTGGACATGCAGGATTCTACAGGAGGTTCATCAAGGACTTTTCCCACATCTCACGTCCCTTGTGCAAGCTGCTTCAGAAAGACACACCCTTTGTGTTTGATGATGAGTGTGACGTTGCATTCAAGAAGCTCAGGGCGTTGCTCACATGTGCTCCTATTCTCCAAGCACCAGATTGGTCCTTACCATTTGAACTCATGTGTGATGCATCGGATTATGCTGTGGGAGCTGTGTTAGGACAAAGGAAAGACAAGAAGCCATACGCCATTTACTATGCTTCTAAGACACTTGATGATGCTCAAGTCAACTACACAACAACCGAGAAGGAGATGTTGGCGGTGGTGTTTGCATTGGACAAGTTCCGATCCTATTTACTTCAAAGTAAGGTTATAATTTACACTGATCATGCAGCTTTGAAGTATTTGATGCAGAAAAAGGATGCGAAACCGAGGCTCATACGTTGGATACTACTCCTACAAGAGTTTGATGTGGAAATCAAGGACAAAAAGGGAGTAGAGAACGTGGTAGCCGATCACCTCTCTAGGATTGTTAAAGAGAAGTCCAACGTTGTAATTGAAGAGAATTTTCCGGATGAACAACTCTTCGGACTTCAGGTAAGTGCCTCTAAAACTCCTTGGTATGCGGATATTGTAAACTATTTAGTTACCGGTGAGTTTCCATCATTTTTGCACAAGGCTCAATGTGACAAACTTCGAAGTAATGCTAGGACTTTTATTTGGGATGAACCTTACTTGTGGAAACAATGTGGTGATTTAGTGATTAGAAGGTGTGTTCCGGATGATGAGTTTGCATCTATTCTTGAGTTTTGTCACAATGGTGCATGTGGCGGTCATTTTGGTTCGAAAAAGACAGCCCTTAAAGTGTTAGATTGTGGTTTCTTTTGGCCTAACTTATTTCGTGATTCTAATGACTTTTGTGCTAAGTGTGATAGGTGCCAACGATCCGGAAATATTGGTGCTAGAGATCAAATGCCGCAGTTCTATATATTGAATGTCGAAATTTTTGATGTTTGGGGCATTGATTTTATGGGACCTTTTCCTCCATCTAATGGTTTCACTTACATTTTACTCGCTGTTGATTATGTTTCGAAATGGGTGGAAGCAAAAGCCACCCGTACTAATGATTCGCGAGTTGTTGCAGATTTCCTCAAAACGAACATATTTTCAAGGTTTGGGATGCCACGCGTTCTAATCAGTGATGGAGGGAGTCATTTTCGCAACAAGACAGTTGAGGCGTTGATGAAGAAATATGGAGTCAAGCACAAGGTTTCTACACCTTATCATCCACAAACAAATGGCATGGCGGAGGTCTCAAATCGAGAAATCAAGAAGATCTTGGAACGTACTATCAAGCCAAACCGCAAAGACTGGAGCCAGTGTTTGGATGATGCTTTGTGGGCATATAGAACAGCGTACAAGACCCCTATAAGCATGTCACCATATCGACTTGTTTATGGGAAGTCTTGTCATCTTCCAGTGGAGCTAGAGCACAAAGCTTGGTGGGCAGTGAAGAAATTCAACATGGACAAGGATGAAGCTGGATTGCATCGAAAATTGCAGTTATGTGAGTTAGAAGAAATCCGGAACGAGGCATTTGACAATGCATGGATCTACAAGGAGAGGACAAAGCGCATTCATGATAAGATGATCCGTACAAAGAGTTTTGAGGTTGGGCAAAAGGTTTTACTATTTCATTCAAGACTTCGACTCTTTCCGGGCAAGCTGCGTTCGAGATGGATTGGTCCGTACATTGTGGTGCAAGTTTTTCATCATGGAGCCATAGAAATCATGTCCTTACAATCCGGCAAAGTGTTCATGGTGAATGGTCAACGGTTAAAGCCATATTATGACAATTTTGAGGAGCACAATGTTGAAGAAGACAAACTCATGGAGCCATCACTTTCAACCACATGAACAATGCATCACGTCTAGGCTGGAAGACGTTAAAAAACAAGCGCTTGTTGGGAGGCAACCCAATGGAGGAGTCTACAACAGATTTGCATTCTCTTCCCTTTCTCTTTTAGTTTTCGTAAATTTTACTTCATTAGTTAGAAATTTTCGTAAGCTTCTTCTTTCATGCTTAAATTCTATGACTTTACTTTGGTACATTGAGGACAATGTAGAGTTTAAGTGTGGGGGAAGGGGTTTACAACTTTATTGAGTCATAAAATTGAAAAATTGGGCGGACAATGGAACTTTCCGGCGGATGATGCTTTAAAAAAAAAAAAAATTTGTTTTGAGTCATACTTAGTGTATTTTGAGTCTTTTTGTTTAACTTAGTGTTTTAAAGAGTCTTAGGATGCCCTTAGTTAGTCGATGATGAAATTGGACCAAAATAAACATCCTATGGCGTTGCATATCACATTACATGGAATTCATGTGCTAATTGAGACAGCTTTTGAGTGTTATGACATGTAGTAGATATGGTTTGCAAGACTTGGTACAGAAATTCGCATGCTAGAATAAGTTTTTGAATCATATGACCTTATGTGAGCTTTTGAGCTATATGTGCTTTATTTCTTGAGTGATTTGATCAATCCATCTTATTTTGTAGTTCATAGCTAAATATGCCTCATTTGATTACCTGCCATAGATATTAATGAACTAGAGAATACTAGAACTTACTCATGTCAATTTACAAAGCTTAAAGTTGATACATACTCTGATTCTGGATGTGATTAAAGGCACTTAGGATTTTCCACCACTTAGCCAAACAGCCATGTATCCCATATGTGCGCACGAGTTGCGACCCCCCTAGATAACCATTTTGAGCCCACATTTAGCTTTTCCTTCATCACCATATATATCTAAACACCTTAGCCTAGTGTAGGACTTCTTTGCCCTATGTTCTGCAGACTTAGTGTGAAGTAATGTCGACAAGAGGAGAAGATGATGTTTTTAGTGATGTCTCTTAACTGCTATGATGTTTGTATGGGGATAGACTTGTTCAAACAGCTTTGTAAAGAGTTATTGCCGAAAAAACAAAGAAAAAGAAGAAAATTTTCGAGAGCAAGAATAAAAGAAAGATCAAAAAGCTCTCCGGCAATAGGTTCTAAGTGTCTAAGTTTGGATTAATGTCCCCCATATTTGTGAGTTTGGAGTTTGTTTCAAAATGAAGGCCCAACAATGTAAAACATGGCCTTTGTCTTGTTCACAAAGCTCAAGGGGAGTTTAGAATGAAGTTAGGGTCCAATAAGATGAAATCTGGCCCGTGGACTTAAAAGAAACACATGGTGACGTTTTGGTTAAGTTGGAACTCGAATTGTTGATGTTTTTGTGCTTTGACTAAGTCTTTTGAATGTTTTTAACCACCACATATCTAAATTTCGAATGCCTTAGCCTCAGCCCCATTACAACCCTTGAAAGTCCTTTTTGATCCTTAAGATGAGTAGCCTTCAATCTGTGGAGTAAGTTGCATGAGTAAGCATATGGTTTTGGTTCATTTGAGCAAGTAATTCATTCCATTCATTGATTTAAACACTTTGAGAAAAATCCTTGCATGAGTGGAAATATGAAGAGAGCATCCATGTGAGTTGATTTGAACTTCATTCGAAACATGCACAGCTTTAACTCACCAATGTTTTCTCTATGTCTTACTTGTTCATAGCATGATCATGTCTGTATTATCTATTGAATTCAAAGATCATTCATGCTTGACATATTGTGATTCCCTCGCCATATACTTGAAAATTTTCTGAGACAAATTTCGACTAAGGGCTTAGTTTTGTGCACTTAGTGTTTTCTTGCGTTTTCAAACATGATAACATGAGAATTTGCGGCTTTGAAACGAAGAAACATCTAAGTGTTTTGTGTAAAACGTTTTCCCTTATTATTTTCTTTCATTTGAGTCCGTAGTTTTGTTTTGTATTTGCTAGGGACTAGCAAAGTCTAAGTGTGGGGGAATTTGATCTACGCATTTTATGCTTGATTATTAATGTCTTTCTCTCTACATTTTTGCTTTTTTTTGTGCTTAGTAAATATGTTTTTAACTTACTTTATGTTTGTAGGTAGAAATAAAGGAGGAATCCGTAAAGGAGGCAGAAATGAGCTCAAAACCTACTAAGGAGGAAGTTCCTAAAATGAGGAGGAAAGATGAAGAAGAATGGGCCACGATTTATAAAAAATGGATCAAAGATCACTAAGATGGGTCAAGACCATGCTCATATGTCCAAGAAGGTCCAAGATCATGTCAAGAGTCGCCCACAAAGAAGCCCAAAAGAAGAAAATGGATCAAAAGCTAGAAATCAGGAAATCTGCCTGTGCAGATCAGCCCACTTCAACAGGCCACCAAAATCAATTGAAAACGAATTTGGACACATGTAAGGCATGCTTAGAAAGATATGGAAGTCTAGTTTCCAACCCCACTGGAATCATGCCGTTACAATGTGTAAATATTCAGCAATCCCGGATTTAGTAGGTACAGGTCATTCTGCGTAACAGCCAACTTTAAATGGGCAGTGAAGGCGCGTTAAGTGGAATTATGGCACAATTAATACATAGCTGGAAAGCCCTGGAAGTCTATTTTCTAGTGCCGAAAGAATCACGCCGTTTGAAGTTGTAAAACGTCCGAAACGTAGCTTTTAATACAGAAGGGTCAGATTTGACAGCTTTCAGAAGGTGGGAAGTTTCCTAATCTTCTTCTATATAAAGGGAAGCTCGACTCTTTCAAGGTGGATCACACATCATAGACAGCAAAGCTCTTCCCAAAACACCTCCCAAGTCGTCCTAAGCCTAATCCCCTCCAAGGCCGAAGCTCCCTCCTCACGGATCAAGAATAATCGGCGCTCTTCGTCTTGTTCTTGAGAATCCATCCACTCGAGGCGTTGTTAGTGCTCTTCACAGACTCCAAAAGTGTAACCATAAACCTTCTATCTCATCTTTTGTCTTGTAAAGAATTCGGTTTACGACTTGTGATTTGTTTAATAAAGGCTATACGTTTTTACTTACTTATGTTATCTTCCATGTGTTCTTAGTTTTGGTCTTTGACTTGTATGCATGCTTGTATGCTTAAAGCTTCTTAATGTGTTGGGTGATACGCTCTTCGTTCCTCCCTAGCATGTTTTGTATGAATCTTAGATAAATTAAGGTGTAGGCGCTCTTCGTCGCACTCTTAAAAGCATGTGTATAAATTGCAGGTTGAAGGTAAGAATTTCGTTGATACTGGGTAAGTGAAGCATGAAAATGGTGGAGGTAGACATGATGTGATGATCACATGTAAATAGTAGATTTAGGTTTTATCTTGTAGGAAAATTAGACAACAAATCTCGCACCCCCCTAATACCTTAGCATAGTTATGCATTCACCCTCAATCCCCGGTTAAGAACGATCCCTACTTACCAATGCTACATCTACAAAGAAGGGTTTTAATTGTTTTCGTGTTTGTTTGAGTGTTTAAATTAAGTACTTGAAAAGATGCGAATCAGTGATGCGTGTTACACATGCAACCGCACCACAAAAGCCAAACGACCAGACGACACGTCTACAAACATTTAATAATAGCAATTATGTGCATTCACTAACATATTTCAAACCATACTTGTACATGTTATGCTCTAACGGAACCAAATAATCTCACCTAATGGCTTATGTGAATCCCACCATTGGGCAAACGGAACTAAACTCCTGATATACAAAATACACCAGAGTTTAGTTCAACTTTAGTTGCTTAGCCTCTAATGCAAATCCCAATACTAACATTGATAGATTAATCTCTTGACGCAAATCACACCAGAGATTAATCTCACACAATGGCTTATGTGAATCCCACCATTGGGCAAACGGAACTAAACTCCTGATATGAAAAATACACTAGAGTTTAGTTCAGCTTCAGTCACTTAGTGTCTGATGCGAATCCCAGCATTAACACTGATGGATTAATCTCCTAATGCAAGTCACACAGAGATTAATCTCACTCAATGGCTTATGCGAATCCCACCATTGGGTAAACGGAACTAAACTCCTGATATGAAAAATATACCAAAGTTTAGTTCAGCTTCAATTGCTTAGTGTCTGATGCAAATCCTAGCACTAACATTGACGGATTAATCTCCTGACGCAAATCACATCAGAGATTAATATCACCCAATGGCTTATGTGAATCGCACCATTGGGCAAACGGAACTAAACTCCTGATATGCAAAATACACCAGAGTTTAGTTCATCTTCAGTCGCTTAGTATCTGATGCGAATCCCAGCACTAACACTGACAGATTAATCTCCTGACGCAAATTATACCATAGATTAATCTCACCCAATGGCTGATGCAAATCCCACAATTGGGCAAATGGAACTAAACTCATGATATGAAAAATACACCAGAGTTTAGTTAAGCTTTAGTCGTTTAGTGTCTGATGCGAATCCCAGCACTAACACTGACCGATTAATTAAATCACACCAAAGATTAATCCTACCTAATGGCTTGTGCGAATCTCACCATTGGGCAAACAAAACTAAACTCCTGATATACAAAATACACGAGAGTTTAGTTCAGCTTTAGTTGCTTAGTGTTTGATGTGATCCCAGCACTAATACTGATAGATTAATCTCCTGACGCAAATTACACCAGAGATTAATCCCACCCAATGGCTTATGTGAATCCCACCATTGGGCAAACGGAACTAAACTCCTGATATGCAAAATACACTAGAGTTTAGTTCAGCTTCAGTCGCTTAGTGTTTGATGTGAATCCCAGCACTAACACTGACGAAATAATCTTTTGACACAAGTCACACCAGAGATTAATCTCACCCAATGGCTGATGCGAATCCCACCATTGGGTAAATGGAACTAAACTCCTGATATACAAAATACACCAGAGTTCAGTTTAGCTTTAGTCGCTAAGTGTCTGATGTGAATCCTAGCACTAACACTGACGAATTAATCTCTTGACGTAAATCACACCAGAGATTAATCTCACCCAATGGCTGATGCGAATCCCACTTAATCTCACCCAATGACTGATGTGAATCCCACCATTGGGAAAACGGAACTAAACTTCTGATATGCAAAATACACTAGAGTTTAGCTCATCTTCAGTCGCTTAGTGTCTGATGCGAATCCCAGCACTAACACTGACGGATTAATCTTCTAACAAAAATCACAGCATAGATTAATCCTACCTAATGGCTGATGCAAATCCCACCATTAGGAAAACGAAACTAAACTCATGATATGAAAAATATGCCAGAGTTTAGTTAAGTTTCAGTCGCTTAGTGTCTGATGCGAATCCCAGCACTAACACTGACGAATTAATCTCCTGACGTAAATCACACCAGAGATTATTCCCACCTAATGGCTGATATGAATTTCACCATTGAGCAAATGGAACTAAACTCTTGATATGCAAAATACACCATAGTTTAGTTCAGCTTCAGTCGCTTAGTGTCTGATGTGATCCCAGCACTAATACTAACAGATTAATCTCCTGACGCAAATCACACCAGAGATTAATCCCACATAATGGTTTATGTGTATCCTACAATTGGGCTAACGTATCACATCCCGACAGATGGGAATTATCACCCATATATGCACTCAGGGACTTCACTACTAATGCCATTTTTCATTCACATTCTGTGCAAATTGCATCTCGCCAAAGACACCAGATCTTACTTGTGTAGTTGGGGGACTATGGGGTTGGATTGACGGAACGTCATGCGTTAAGTAGGTTTAACTAGGCAATCTCAAATGCAACTCCCCAACCAAGATTCGTATCTTAGGCTATGGGACTTGGGGGACTTGTTAGTACACCACACTGTACATGCCTAATTAAACATACTTAACACTAAACACCTACTTATACCTCATAATCCTATGGAAGGACCACCCAGAAAGGAGTAACTTTGTTGTCTACGTTTACCGGAATCGATCACTTTCTGACAAAACACGTGTCCACCAAACCTAACGGATCAGACAAGCATTGCAGATAATGTAATGAAGGCCACATCGAACAGTAAATGCTTAACCAATCTCCAACCGCCTAATTAAGGCCCCATTTGTGGCGGAAAGAGGGTAAAGCATCTCATGCTAGTATTTTACTGACGTTATCACACTTCTGATCCACTGACTTAAGCATAAGAGTATGGAAGGTAGGACATCCCGTCTCGAATCTTGACACACTTTGTGAATTGTAGTTTGATAGGTGTGATGCAGAGGAAAGAGAGATCTATCAGGAGCGATCATCATAATCATCTCACTGTCTATTACCATATTCCCTAACAGAAATTAGTTAAAACAACTGGGGTCTGGGCTTCAAGTAGCATCTTGTTATACTTATTCATCCCAGTAGTGTCAATGGCCAAGGTTGCAGGGAATGTGTCATAATGAAGAGTATCATAACCTCTCGCTTCGTGATGGTGTCTAACATGACTAAATTCAGAAAAAGCATCATGGACCAAATCCACAGTAGGGTTCTAAGAAGGGGCGCCACTACCCTGGATGAAGCACCCTGGTAACTGTACATTAAGTAGAAGTTTGGTCCTGAGATGGATGAGTCTACTACTTCACTGTGCTCACTCTATGTAGTGTAACTCCACATCATACCATCATCATACAAGTGTTGAGACATAACATTAATCTCCACAAAATAATGGTTAAGACATTTTCTATACGGGCACCTGTAACGCTTCTTTCATTGATCATGTTGCATCGCAAACAACATAAACTTTATGAATCTGTCCATATACCTCTCATCACTTCTATTCACCAACTGCATCCAACTCTTGTCCATATATATGCGTAAGTTAATTATAATATTATATATTTTTCAACTAATTAATCTAACATATTATATGATTAATTACATGACACAATAATATGCATTTACATATTATATATAATTTTCAACTAATTAATCTAAAATATTTAATCATATATATAATTAATCAACACATGCATGCAATTAGCTTAATAATTAAATAATTAATTAATGCAATATGCAAACAAGGTTGCCGAAAACTATATTCGCCGGAATATTTCGGCAGAAAACTCTATCACCATATGTTATTACGTACGTAATTAAATTCAAAAAAATTAATCAAGAGAAACGAGTTGATACCTTCACCGATAAAGAGATAAGTGGGTAATCTAGAACTCCAAAGGTGGGAAAACCGTATAAATTGAAATTGTGTCTTGAGGTGGTGATGAGAGATTTTGAGAGAAGTTGAGAGATGAGATGCTCGATCTGGAAATAGAATCTAATCTAAATAATTGAATTTTCTTAGGCGACGAACCAATTAGTCATCTAAGTGTAACAATTCGTCGTCTAAGAACAAACTTTGACGACGAATATAGTTTCGTCTTCTAGGTTAGCTCTTAAACGATGAAATACATAAGTCGTCATCCAAGTTGAGGTTTTAGATAGCGAATAATATTTTCGTCATCTAAGAGTTGTACTTAGACGATGGAACATTTATTCGTTGTCTAAAAACTCAGCTTAGACGACGAAATACAAAATTCTCTTTTAAGTTTGTACTTAGACGACGAATACCATGTTCCGTCGTCTAAACACAAATGTAAACGAAGAATTATGTATTTCGCCGTCTAAGTCTAACCTAGACGACGAATTATTTGCTTGCGCGATGAATTAATTTTTCGTTGTCTAACACTTACTTAGACGACAAAATAGTTAAGGTTTCCTCATCAAAGTGTGTATTTCTGGTAGTGGACTATCCTCTTCTTAATGAGTTCATCTAAAATCTTATGCACTAAGTTACATCCATAGCTATAGGTTTCTAACTCTAGCCTGGTAAAAGCCACTGTTGACAAGTTTATTGGCCTCTTACTTGATTGCAACTTCTTGGGCTTCATGGTACCTCTATTTGTCATCTTCACAACGATGACATGCTCATCATTAGAATCGAAATCCTTAGTCATAGGTTCCTCAAGACAAGCTGATGTTATCGGCTTACTTCTTTCAAGGGTGTACGATGCCTTTAGGGTATACATACCCTTCGAGGCGTTACGTCTATTATCTCTTTCCTGCATGCCTGCATGAACCTTTGCCACTACATCAATAATCTAGTTTAGGAAATTGAACCTGGTCCTAAAGAACTTATTATGCATGGGATCTTCAAGGTCATTTATGGCGATCTCAATGATCGCATTCATCTTGAGGCCTGACTTACACCTAGTGTACTCATCTCTGAACCAATGCAGGAAGACCACTAGAGTCTTAGAACATTGTTGAGTCATTTGACACAAAGTCTCTATACTTACCTCTAGGTACAAAGCCCCAAAGTGATTTGAGAACAACTTTTCCATTGTTGACTAATCCTGGACTGACCTGGGCATATCCCAATGTACCACACGAGGGCTGAACCAGTGAGAGATGACCCATAAACCCTGAGTTTTAGTTTATCATCATCTCCCCAAGGTCAACACTGCAACCTAAAGCGGGCCATGTAAGTGGCATCACTTGTAGCCCTGTTACCTTTAAAGGTAATGAAATTGATTGGCTTGTACCCCTTTGGAAATCCCTACTTCTTCTCCGCGGTTGATGAAAAAGGTTCCGAGTAACTATGAGGGATTTGTGAGAATTGAGGCATCATTTGATCAAGGTGTTGTTTGAATGTCTCCTGCCAATCCTCTAGTAGATTTAATTACTCGACTACGAGTTTCCTTGGTAAGATCAGAGATGGCCTTGGACAGTTCCTAGAAATCCTCGTCCAACTTTTGATCCATAACACCAAGGTCTGACTATAAACCATTGGTGATGGCCCTCAGCCTCTCTTGAACTATGGCGTGATTGTTAAGCCATGCCTTTGGCTCAGCTTGCTCCTCGTGGTCTTTGTTGATACCTTGCCCCAGCCCAAGTGTCAAACTTATTAACTGCCTGATAATTTTGTTGTTAGATAGAGAGAGTTGTTTCGTCAGCGCTTTGAGCTGCTCTGCCTGGTGCTGGTTATGCTCAGCAGCGTATGCTCTATACATGTCATAGATCATCTCCGCCACCTCTGCTGGGGTTCTATAAGTGAACATCATAGCTGACTATGGTGTAGTTCCAAACTTTTACTTTCCTTCTGAGAATGATAACCTACGACAGTCCGCTGAGTTATGCTCTCGAAAAGCTGGTACTGGATGCTTGAGACAACTAAGGTAACATTTCCGATACGGGTCCCTTATTGTGGCGGCGAGACACGAAAGTGTTGTCCCACTGAGCATGCCAAAATGTTTGGCCTCTGAATTCCCAGGGTACTAGAGAAGTCACAAACTATCTCTTTTGTGTGTACTAAGCGTGCCACTGTCGTGGGGTAGAACGTCGATATCGATTTGCGCCGCTGGGCTTGCTTCTATGCAAGTGACTGAGACAAGGATAGCACCAACATTGCCTAAATGGAATCTTGTTGCGCAGGTGACCTGGGACTTGGTTTCATGATCTCGCTACAAAGCCACTAAAATTGATGTCTTGTACACCCTGTCTGGTACAATGTAGAGCAATTTCCTTGGCATGTGTTGAAAACACAGAGGGTGACTCCCTTGAGTCTTCGAATTCTTCACGCCTTATCTTATGAGAATTCTTGGATGCGCCGGCGTCAGTTTTTTGAGCGAACAAAGTTGTATTTGTCGAGAGTAAATTGTGTGTATGAGCAGGAGATCCTGATTTCGTCTAGATTTCTTGTATGTATATGAATCGATTGAACCTTGCTCCTTAATCAACAAAGATCCAGAAATTTGTATCATTGATTGACATTGATTATTGAATCATTTTCGATTATATTCTCCTCGTTGGACAAAGATTGCAGCGATCGACCACATTTCCTTTCTCTCGTAGGAAACTTCCTTAAACAAGCCGCATAACTTGGCCCATGAGCTTTGGTCATGACTAAAATGAAATGAGATTTATTTTATGGCCCAAACACATAAAAATGGATCATTTCCATCTTCATGAACAGGTCTAGTTAGTTTTAAAGTTTTTGTGGTAAGATAAACAGCGTCCTTGTTGGAATGACTAATTCGGTGGAGGTTACTGACATTATGCAGCGAAATGACGAGGAGTACCTAAGGATTCAGGAAGTTCTGCAATGAAATGACAAATGGGAAAGAAAGTGAAGCATGGAGCAGTAAACATTCAGTCTGATATGTTAGGAGAGTGTGAGCTCCATACTTGATAAAAATGATGTCGAAGGAACAATTTGCAGACAGAATAACACGCGAAGAAGGTTCTTCAATTTTGTACAAGTATAGTTTTTGGTTATATTACAGATATGGTACTTCTATGGAATACAAGGCACAGGGTACAAGTGCATATATCATGATACACACTTAATGGATACTAGAGGTATTGCTTTCATTGATAGATGATTGTGCAGTGGGGTAAGAGGCTTCCATAGCAATACCACAAAGACCTTCCTGTGCAGCAACATCTCTTTGCATTCTTATGTAACCTTCTTCACCCCATCCTGCACCCCATGAGTTCTTCACAAGCCAATATTTAGTCCCATCACCAGTCACACCATAGCCAACAGCAGTAACACCATGGTCTAGGCTCGTTCCACAGGTACCTGTGAAAACACCGCTTGAGTAGAACTGGAAATCAGAACCGCTAGCATCAATGGCAACAGAAATAGGCTGATTAGCAACAGCCTGAAGAAGGGCACTTTCGCTGTTTGCAGGCACGTCTTCATGGCCAGTTATCGATGCTGCATGGCTTGCTTCCTTCTTGGCATTGCAAGTACCATCAACTCCAGTGTAGGGATAATTAGCCTCAGTGCTAAGTCCATGATTTTGATTTATGAAGTCAAAGGCATCATCCATCAAGCCACCCTCACAACCTTGGTCTTCACCATTGACATCACAGTCAACCAACTCTTGCTCCGACAAAGAAATCAAGTTTCCGGTTGTAAGTTGAGTAATTCCTTCCATGGCTGCCACTGCTGAGAAAGCCCAACAGCATCCTGTATATATTCATATCACAAATTAACAACAGTTAGAATAGAAAACATTTAAACCCCATTGAAGATTATAGTCAGATAGCCGGAAAAAATTTAATTAAACTAGTAGAAATCTTATTACATACCACATTGGCCTTGGTCCTTGATTGGGGTTACAGCTCCTTTCTGTCTCCAGTCAATTGATGCTGGCACGGTAGCATTTGCATATTTGAAAGTATTGGTCTTTGAGGAACACTCGTGCGCCTTGAATCGATTCCTTGAGGCTGTGAACTCTTCGTTTGTGAGGTCTGCAAATTGGTTGACACTTAATTTGTAAGGTTTATTTGCTCCGTCATTGGAAGATTCAATATATGCTACATTTTTCTTGAATATCTGGAAGCGGTTCTCCTTTTCGTCAATGTGGTTGTATACACGTCCATAACAAGTCATCCATTGCTCGTATCTCCCATACATTACTACATCTTGGAGACTGCGAGATGTAGCTTCAGAAGACCAAGCCCCCAACAAGAGGATCATGGCCAAACAGGTACATTTGCACTGGTTGATGAACTCCATGGTAGGCTAGCTAGGTTATGATGAAGAAGATGATGGTGATGAAGGAGCAGATATACAATTAACTGGTAGACTGCTGTTTATATAGAGACAATATTGGCCTTTCTATATCATCTCCGTGCCCCAGAAGTTGATCTGCGATGTTTTGCCCCCTAAAGTGTTCTGACATGATTGATTTCCTTATTTTCCATTAATAATTTGACGTCATGACACCTTACTGGCCAAACCTAAATACAATACTGCAATTAAAGATGCTTCTTGTCTTTTCTCAGGCTTATGGCTTCTTGTTTTAAGTCTTGAAATCGAGACTACTCTTTTGGCATATGTGAGCAAAGCTAAATTTTCTGAACACTAAGACTCATTTCTGATTCTGAATGTGAAAATTGAATGATCTTGTTTCACATTGAGAAATTTGATCGAAGAACTTAGACACAGAAGCTTGAGTAAGAAAGTTTTACACAGGATATAAAAATTTGATTAGACTAACATATAATGTTCATATGGATTTTGACTGGTTTACTGTGGGTTTTATTTTTGTTTTATTTTGCAAAAACACACCAACAAATATTTTCTGTTATCTGAATACATATGCTATATGTGGGCATGCCCTATTGGACAGAAATTAGAAGGAAAACATATCGCTTATACCATTGAATCATTTGATATATATGTAAAGTTGTAAAAGGGTTACTTTTTTTTTCAATCTTACTCGAGTAAAAGAGCAGGCGTTTTAGCAGTGTAGCTCATCAGTGACAACCATGTCTTTGAAAGCAAAAGTATCTGGGTACAGAGGCACGTATGCATGCTGACTAAATATTGACAGATCCATCGCAGCAATTGCAATCGACTTGCATTCCTCGAGTGATTCTGCGTCCAGCAATGTAACTTCCTGCAAACATGCATAACGTAGCTTTGGTTACAACTTTGCGGGCATGTTTGTTACACCTTCTTGGACTCCTTATACAAAATATAGTATATTTATTATATTATGGTGTGTTAAACAAGGGGGTTTGAGCTCTTTGTATACTTGGACTCATTATATAAGATATAATATTATATTTTTTATATTAAGGGGCGTTATATAAGGAGCAAGTTTTTGAGCTTCTTGTATAAGAAGGTCAAAATGGTATTTTAATCTCTTTAAAGGCTTACATAAACTCATTTAATACAGTCTCTTATGACACCAAACATGGAATTAGATTATTTTTATAATATGTTAAGAATTCTAATGTAAGGAGGTGTAACAAACAAGCTCTTAAGGGCTTAATTATATACGCTCATTTTTAAAAACAAACATGAGATTGGACTATTCTTATAATAAACTAAAAAATTTAATATAAAAGGGTGTAACAAACATGCCCACAAATTTTATGCGAGTCATCTAAGTTTAGAAAAGATTTGGTGAAAATATGATATAATCAAAAGCCAGGATGTATTTAATTTTTCATTGTATTTAACTGTATGAACATAGATGCACTGAATCTTCATAAACCAGCTTAAAAGTAATTGTAAAATATTTTTGTGTTTAGCATTGTTTGGTTCATGTTAGGAAGTGAAAGTAAACATAAATTCATTTATCATAATAGCCTCATTTGTTATCCAAAAAAATATTTAATAAATAAAATTTACAAATAACAAAAATGTTACTTTAGTCAAAATAAATTGCAATGATTAGATGGCGAGAGAAAGGAAAGAAAATCCCATGGTGGGAAGGAGGAACTGATTTTCCTCCATTTTCCTCTCTTCCCCCTCTTTTCCTTTCCTGACCATCCCCAAACACCACACCGGAAACTCTAACTTTCCTTTTCTTTCCTACCCATTCATACCAACCAAACAAGGCCTAATTGCTGCATCAAAGAACCGTACATTTTTAAGTGACACAAAGATGGTACACACCAAAACGGAACTAATAGCCTCAATGAAAACTCAGGTATCAAGTCATCGATCCCTTGGGAGACATGAAAAGAAAATTACTTGTCATTGCTGTCCCTTGATATGCAAATTATTGTCAACAGATTCTGATTGCAAAATGAAACATAAACTAGGTATGTTTGATTACTCACAATCTTCTTGTTAGGACAGCAGGAGCTGCGATCTATTCCAATGCCAACCACTACCCTGTAGCTCTTCTGCATATCCACTACTGCCCACCCGAAGAAAACTCCCCAAACTTGGTCGGGCAGAGAAGATTTTCCATCATCTGATTATGGTCACTGTGATGATTAATTTGAATGCAAACTACCACAAATCTTAACCAAGACAACTCATGCGCCAACTAAGCAAACCTCCTTGTCTAAACAACTTGATAACATACTAGCTTATAAGAGTAGAAACAGTTCCAAGAAAAAGTGAAAGTATTCTATACAGTCAGCCAAAATATGAGTTGATGTCACTTGACTATATTACATGGGAATTTCGAGTTCTACAAAGTGGAAATTGTGAGGGAATCACTAACCTGTGTCTTCATTGACAAATCCATTCATATAATGACCACTCATATAATTTGGTTCAATTGGCAATGCTTGGTCTTTCCCTGACACCAAGTAACAAGCAATTATTTCAACTGGGAAGAACGGCCAAATAACCGAATGAATGCAAACAATGTAATGAGAGATATACAGTCTGCAAAAGGAGGAAGACCCCAATGCTCAGGCTGAAACTCCAAAAGTGAATGAAGCATAGTGTTTGCAATGGAAGAACAACCGGTGGCTTCACCAATCGGGGGAATAGCTACTACCTCCATTCCAGCAGCATTGGCAGCTTTAACGCCAACCCTGTTGAAAATACACCAACACATTGCTGACTAATATAGACTACATTTGCGTAATAAGGGAGATAAGAAATTGTATGCATAATTATCATCTGACTACTCAAATCCAAATATAAAAAATATAAAAACCAGCAAGGTACATGAAGATGTACCGATGTACTCTGATCGACTTATGGTCAAAATATATGAAACAAAGTTCGGTTCAGATGTATAAATACATAACTCATCTTACATTGAGTCTTCGATAACGAGGCAGTGGACTGCATCTACACCCATTTGCCGTGCGCTTCTTCAAATCTGTATATAATTTTGTGAGTACACAACTATCTATGATAAAGAGAGAGAAAAAATTGGAATTCAGCGATATTTTTTTCCTTAAAATTAATCTGTGCCCTTGAAAATATGATCTGAACAATTCAACAGTAATTTTTATGTGAAAACGCTTTCTTACAAGTCTGGAGAGGGCTTCCCTGCTTTAACCTGGTCACTACCAAGGATTACTGAAAACGATTTCTGCCAACCTATGTAATGAACCAATAACACATGAGAAAACGAGAGAAAGCAACGTCTACTATCATGTTAATGAGATAGGATGGTATTGCCATTAAAAAAAAACATTTGTAGCAATAACATTTTGAATTTGAATGAAATATTCCCTCTTGGCAGAATATAAGCAATTTTTTACAAGGAAATCCAACTTTAGCGCTATGCACAGTGTGTCAACAGTACTTCATTTTGAAGTGGTTTTGACAGACGTTCCTTTGATATCAGCTGTATAAGCTACCCTTACAGAAAACCATCATAACTATCTTAGGGATTCGCAGACCAAGAGGCAGTCACATTGTATTTGCGTTTCTTGTCAAATGTTGGCTCTAACAACTAAAGGAGAAGATCGAGAATTTAAAAAACCTTGATGGGAAGAGATCTTTTTTCCTATATATTCGCTCAAGGAGTTTGAAGCAAGAGCAGTAGGCACTCCATGGTCATAGAGATGTTTGATAAGACGATTAGCACCAGGAAGTGCTTTCACATACTTCCACCTAAAAGTTTAAACTTTAAAAACATAGCACACAAGGAAACATTGAAAACAAAGGCACAGCATAGGCACATACAAGCTAGTAAATCATAATATGAGCGAATGCTTGTCAGTGATCACAATGCAGACATCTATGACTACACTAGCTTTTTATTCCTTTCGCAGCATGTCAAACATGTAATATGATCCTTGACAGTATGGTTCTAAGTTGGCCGAGTAAGTAGAGTCTACACTACTTACAAACATTTATGTGTCCATCTAAAGCATATCGAAACATGACAGTAACTTACTTTTGTTGATACATGGGGATGATTTCTTCGAGAAACTGATCGGGAGTCAGTGGAAGATTATAGTCCTCAACAGTGGCTGTTGATGAGTCTTTGAGTGTCTTGCCTATCTCCCTCTTCTCTTCTCTTCTCTTTCCTTGTTGAAAGTCTTCCCATACTTAGCCAAGAACTCCTAAAAACACTCTTTGTAGCCCGCTCTGTACCACAGACACACAATCAGATTGATATTTGATGATCAAGAAAAGAAAAAACAGTACTGCAGAATCACCCAGTTGAAAGGACCCAACCCCGATTTAGCTTCCTAAATCGGAATCAAACCCCTTCGAAAACACGAACCAACAAAAACTTTTCGAAATTTGGGCAGAGTTTCGTTACTAGCGTGGAATTACCATTACCTGCACGCGGAAAATACACTTCATCCTATGCCACAAAAAGCAAACCGTGGGCACCAATCCCATCCGGATTTCTCAATATCTCAACAGTAAAGTAAACAATACATATAATAGTACTTTACCGAAATCCGGGTTTAAAATCGTATAATATATTCCACAGAAAGCTCAGAGCGACATCTAATACATAACCATATACGCATACCACAGTAGGTAGAACAATAAACCTACTGGATGAAACAAAGTAGCTCGAGCACTATGCATCCGACCACGACGTGCGACACCAGAGCCTGAACTGCAAACTGGGCACGGAAACCGAAAAGCCCAGGTGAAAGACAATAAACACGTTAGAGTGAGTGGACAAAAATAAATGTCTTTCACCAGTTTATATATATGTTTAAAACAACATATGCGAGTCCAGGTAAATAAAATAACAAGTACACGAGGTAAACTCATACTCCTCTAGTGTACTGAGCATGCAAGTAAAATCCCACGGGGTCACTCATGGACTCCTCCGTGCTAGTACAGTCTGAACCACGGAGTCCCTGACTACCACGTGATTCTAAGCCAGAAATGGCCTCGGTTCCGGGGAATACGCCCCTCACCGGTCTGGTTGGGGAAACACCCCTCCAGGCGGCCCTCCGTCGGGGATCAGCCGACGAGGCAAGGTGTATCGATACAACAACGTAACTGAGACTGTACTCTGTGTAAACCAAATCATAAACAGTTCTATGCAAATGCATGAAATAGCATATAAGTGTATGTATACTCGTATACGTATATTCGTATAAGTATAACCGTATAATCGTAAAACATATGCTCATAATAAACATAATCTCGTATGAAATCTCATGCTCGTAAAACCATGATCATACTGCATGCTCAAGTTCATAAAACATATATAAAAGACTCGCAATCAATCCGTGAAAATAAAATGTCCACTCACAGACTGGCGTAACGCGTATCGCGTTAACCCGTGATCCGGCGGAAAGTCCCTCGCCAAAAGAACGATCACGAACACCTGAATATTCACAAAATCCATATCTCAAACTCATAATCCAACAATACAAATCAAACCACGAGAAACCACCGTTCTCGGAAACATACGATTCAAAGTCGACGAATCGTCGAAAATCCGCATATAACACCTCAATACCTCGCTTTACGTTCGGACGCTCAACTCGAAAAACGAACCTCCCCACTGCGATCGGAGCGCGATTTCGAGTCAAATGACATGCGACTTGTCGAAAGTCAAAAAGTCAACCCTGACCGTTGACCGCCGCCGTTGACCGCCGTCCACGGCGGCGCCACTGTTGACCGGAGAATTTCACGGCGGGGCAACCTCTATTCCACTCAAAATCCTGCACTGAGCAACTTTCATAACTGCACCGAAGTCCAATTATCACTCTAACACATCCAATTTCAATGAAACCCGAATTGTACACAAATTTTCCAACCCAAAATTCTCCATGTATACATCGAATTGAAACACGAAACTTACAGGGAAGCATCATGGTGATGAGGGCTACAAAGCCCACCCCAAAGTTCAGCTCGAATCGACCCGAATCGGAAACCACCATTAACCTCCAAAACCTTCAAACTTTGGCCGGAATTTCTCCCTCCTCCGGCGTCCCACGCCGTGAGAGGAGGCCGGGAAGTTGAAGAAGGCAACATGGCGAGTAGAAAGAGCCACGGGCCAAGCCCGGAGGTGGCCAAAATCCCGTCGCCGCCAAGGAGGCTGACGCCACCGTCGTGACTCACTCTCCCAACTCGGTCAAACCGAGTTGACCAAGTCAACTCCCATTATGGTAAGTTTGACCTGCCCAAAACAGCAGGTTACCATAAATAGCATTTCCCAAAAAGGAAACTTCATGTTTATCCAATTCGACGAACTTCAAACGCGCGTAACTTTCTCGTCGTAATTCCGATTCCGATAATTCTCGTGGCCACAAACTTGTCTCGACGTACTCTTCAATCATCACCCAAAGTCAAACATATCGGCCAAATGGATAAAAAGTCAACCCTTTGAACCAACACACATTAAATCGACTACTTAATCAACAAACGGAAATAATCACAACTAATTCCTCGTAACTCCAAATCATGCTCCGGAAGTTCCCATGAACTCGAAATTAAATTCTGAATAACTTCCGTGAAGAAGCCGAAACCAAATTCTCGACCGGTAAATTAGTCGCGAACAAACCCGCCATTTTAATCCGTTTCCGTCGAAACTTCAAATATTCATAACTAAATCCTCGGTCGTCCAAATAACGATCCGGAACCGCCCACGAACTCGAAATTACACGTACAACGACTCTCGAGAAGAGACCCAGCTCCAATTCTCGGCCAATAATTAAGTCGTTAAGAAGCTTCGGCGATTAAAACGACTGTCGCAACTCTGCGACTACGTGCAAGCTCATCAATCAAGCTGATTCCACTGCTAATTCTGGTCCGGGTCGTCACAAATCCACCCCCCTTAGAAAAATTTCGACCTCGAAATTTCCAAGTCTGCCGACTACAAGGTAGGAACACTGCCTCAGCATACTGCTCAACTCACCAACGGCAATCTCAACTGAACAACCCTGATCACAAACTCCACAATAGGAGATAGCTCCGTGCTGAAATCCCTGTACCCCCAAGTCACAAATCTGAACTGGCTCCACAATAGCCAAGTGTTCCTGCATAAGGAACAAATAGGGTACACAACACGTAACAAACCGGAACATAGTTCCGCCACACGAAACACAATACACATAAAAGCCAACAATATAGGCGACGCCGAACTATACGGCACAACACACACTCGCCTGTGGCCACACACGGATCAAAATAACATAGCAAATCTCAACTCAACACACTCATATCAACATAACTCAAACGTCGAACTCAAGCAATAATCAACTCATTTCCGCTAATCCGACAGTCTGTGGTAACGCACTCCACAAAATCAGAATCAAACATCAACCAAGCTCACTCCAGCACAATGGAGTACAACATCGTCCTCAAAACGACATCAAGCAACATCAACACCATAGTGGTCCACAAACTAGTACTGCAAGCAAACTCAAACCGCTGAAACTGCTGGTCCCAAATCCTCCGGAACTGCAATACCGAGGTCCACCCCATGCCCTCCAAGGCTTGAATAGTCCTCGAAGATCGCTCACTAATATGAGGATAAGAACCGGTACTAGCTCGTATTCTGGTCCCCAATGCTCGCTGCAAAGCTCGCCAACACACAGTTGTGGCCGATTGTCTCGATCAGCGAACTGGGACACGGATACACCACATAGACGGACAACCTCCGTCAATCACAACCATGTCAGCCTGCCACTGAAATCATCTCCGAAAATACCAGGAAACGTACTGAATTCGTCAAATGGTCCACAAAAGTCTGACAATTGGTATCACAACCAAAACGCATACAAACACACACAAACACAGCAACAATCGCCATATCTAACCGGAGATCTCAAATGGCTGGTACATCTCAGCAAGTCTCTGCCTCCTAGCCATCGCCAGTCGCCAAGTGGGGCATCTGCACACACCAACTGCTATATTGCTCTTCATGTAGCGTCATGAGTAGTAAACTCGAAGTATTTGATACATGTCCGTACCACTAGCGCCAAACACGCGCAAAAATCATGAGCCTCAGCATCATCACACACTAACTCAGCTTCCGTAGCGCACAACTCGGCAAATACGGAAACTCGAGCCACACACCCACATGAAACATTGAAGCTTCTAATTTTCGACTGAATGCATCAGTAACAACATCATCCAAGATGGATAATCAAAGTGCAACCACTAGCCTTTCCCGAACAAGCTCAAAGGTGCAGCCATAGTCGTTAGTCAACCCCATCCATCGACACTGCCTCAAGCCCAAACCTGGCCGAAAATGCAAGTGGATGTAACTCAAGTGATCAGTACACATCCTACACTGCGCTGCACGCCATAGTAGTAGTGTCTCGAACTCTCTGATGCTAACATAAACACAGCTACTCCCAAATCATACACAGGATACGTAGCTACATAAGGTTTCCGCTGCCCGAAACCATGAGCCACCGTTCTGCTACACATCATCAAAGCACAACCAAATCCAAACCTCGATGCATCGCCATAACCCACGAACTCGTCACAATTGTCAGGTAAGGTCAACACCGAAGCAACGGTCAACCATCCTACAGGAGGAAGTAACTCTCCTCGCGTGCATCGAACTACTCAAACTTGACACCTTCTTCTTTAATCTGGAAAGTGAAGTGGCAATCTGGGTAAATCCTGCACAAGCCGTCAGTACAAGCCTGCCAAACCCAAGAGACCCTTGATCTCTGGTACACTAGTAGGCCAACCCCAAATCAACACGGCTTCAATCTAGTCAGGATCCACGCCACCCACTCGGTTAGCATCACACAACCCAAAATCTTCATGCTAAACAGCCAAAACTCACACTGGCTGAATTTCGCAAACACCTGGTCGTCTCGCAAAGTCCGCGAAACCACTCACAATTGCTTCAGGTGCCGGTCCACACTCCTGGAGTACATCAGGATGTTGCCATCGAATATGACCGCAACTCGTCCAGAAACCGTCTGAACACCTGGTCCATCAAGTCTACACGAAATACGGGGCATTGGTCCACCAAATAGCGTGACCAAAAACTCCTGATGCATGCCCGCACCATGATCTGAAAGCTAACATAGCCACAACTGATTCACCGAACCACAAATGATGGTATCCGGTCCCGAAATCAATCTTCGACACGACTGAAGCTCTCACGAGCTGAACAACCCAATCGTCAATCTGAAGCGGAGGATACTCATTCTCCTCTGAACTGAATCAGGCTTCGGTAATCAATGCACCATTTCATCAAATCATCAAACATCCGTGTAAACAGTGCAAGTGCACACCACGCAAATACGCGGGGTCGCACGAAGTCTCCTGAAACCTCCTCCAGCAACTCCTGGAGTCGAAACTGTAGCTCCATCAGCTCCGCTGGCTCCGAACGACAAGATGCCGGTAAAATGAGTCCAGCGCCCGGTACAAACTCAATGGTGTAATCAATCTCCCGAACTGGAGGAACACCTGGTAACTCCTCCGGAATACACCTGGACCCTCGGGCACCACCTCAACATCACTAATATCGGGCACAGCAACCGTAGTATCCACAACATGAGCAAAGCAAGCAACATAACTCGCCTCCATCATCCGCTCAACCATCACCATGAAACAATGTCTCGGGAAAAGTCCGGTCGACGAAACACAACCTCCTTCTCGAGGCACTCGAGCACAGCCAAATGCGTCGTCAGAAGTCCATACTCATAGTCACATCAAAACCACGATGTCTAGCTACAACAGATCCGCGGCTAAACCACATCCTCCAACGAGGATCTCGCGACCTCCGGATGGATGCAACACTCTCCAAAACCTCGGAAGTGGGGATGCAGGTACAACATCCATAATGTCCAACAACAGCAACCTCGGAGAAAAATCTGTCCTCAAACAAGGTCGTGGCACGAACACGAACTCCAACATGCCCAATTAGCCGCCCACGTCAATTGCGACTTACTGATTAACTCACCAAAAAGGTACATTGGTCAAACCTCAGGAATAGCAACACGACCTCCTCGTGAACACTGAGCTGTCGAACCGCCAACACAGCTGGCTGAGGGCGCTCTCTCGTAACGTGACCCTCCTGGCCATCGAAACAGCAACTGAGAGTGCTCCACAAACACATGTCACCGCAACACATGCTGCGTGAAAGGATCGCCAACGATCACCCAAACTCATGCCACAGGAGCAAGTCCGCTACACTGTGATCTCTGCCATCATCAAATGGATCAGCAGAGGATCCTCAACATAATCGAAAAGACCACAGCCTGATAAAATCACTGATCCTGAAGTGTCAGAACCCAAACTCATCACAACATCTTTACTGAATCCACTTCCCTCAAACCGTTACATCAAAAACCGTGTACACCTTTCCTTCTCAATAGCCTCGCCACTGAGTGCAACACACTAAGCTCCTCACAGATATTTCGAGGCACATCAATCAGACTCTCCCTCTGATGCTCAGGTTCAAACTCACCTCGAACCTCGTGCACTGCTTCCTCTGAAGCCACATAACTCGTGCACACAGGGACAAACATGTGAACAATGCATCTCTGCCACAAATGGGTAAACACTCCACATCGATTGCTGGATAGCCTGATAAACCTTTACCGCATAAACAACACACTCTGAATGTAGGCCATGGAGTCACAACCGGAACTCACACAATATCAGCCCACCAAATACAACAATCTGACTCAGGCAAACATCAACTGTCACAAATCTCAGCTCTGAGGCAACATATAGACGCTCATATACACATCCTCAGGCAAACCGTGCCACACAAATCTCTGAACTCAGAATACCCATCCAAATCCGCAGTTCACTGGCAAATCACGCGTCGGTTGATCCTCAACAGGATCCACAACCGAAACGACACGGAAAGCACGTCATGAGGCATCCTAATGAATAAAATATCGTTCACAACAAGTGGAACGTAATCATGGAACTTCAAATATTTGAAAATATACAACACCCGGAATTTGATGATTATCCGCCGGCCGGTCGGGTCACCATTCCAGACATGCTGTACATTCTCAAATATCCTTAGTAAACACGACTACAGAAGTCTACAGAACCTATAACCTAATGCTCTGATACCAAGCTGAAAGGACCCAACCCCGATTTAGCTTCCTAAATCGGAATCAAACCCCTTCGAAAACACGAACCAACAAATACTCCTCTAGTGTACTGAGCATGCAAGTAAAATCCCACGGGGTCACTCATGGACTCCTCCGTGCTAGTACAGTCTGAACCACGGAGTCCCTGACTACCACGTGATTCTAAGCCAGAAATGGCCTCGGTTCCGGGGAATACGCCCCTCACCGGTCTGGTTGGGGAAACACCCCTCCAGGCGGCCCTCCGTCGGGGATCAGCCGACGAGGCAAGGTGTATCGATACAACAACGTAACTGAGACTGTACTCTGTGTAAACCAAATCATAAACAGTTCTATGCAAATGCATGAAATAGCATATAAGTGTATGTATACTCGTATACGTATATTCGTATAAGTATAACCGTATAATCGTAAAACATATGCTCATAATAAACATAATCTCGTATGAAATCTCATGCTCGTAAAACCATGATCATGCTGCATGCTCAAGTTCATAAAACATATATAAAAGACTCGCAATCAATCCGTGAAAATAAAATGTCCACTCACAGACTGGCGTAACGCGTATCGCGTTAACCCGTGATCCGGCGGAAAGTCTCTCGCCAAAAGAAACGATCACGAACACCTGAATATTCACAAAATCCATATCTCAAACTCATAATCCAACAATACAAATCAAACCACGAGAAACCACCGTTCTCGGAAACATACGATTCAAAGTCGACGAATCGTCGAAAATCCGCATATAACACCTCAATACCTCGCTTTACGTTCGGACGCTCAACTCGAAAAACGAACCTCCCCACTGCGATCGGAGCGCGATTTCGAGTCAAATGACATGCGACTTGTCGAAAGTCAAAAAGTCAACCCTGACCGTTGACCGCCGCCGTTGACCGCCGTCCACGGCGGCGCCACTGTTGACCGGAGAATTTCACGGCGGGGCAACCTCTATTCCACTCAAAATCCTGCACTGAGCAACTTTCATAACTGCACCGAAGTCCAATTATCACTCTAACACATCCAATTTCAATGAAACCCGAATTGTACACAAATTTTCCAACCCAAAATTCTCCATGTATACATCGAATTGAAACACGAAACTTACAGGGAAGCATCATGGTGATGAGGGCTACAAAGCCCACCCCAAAGTTCAGCTCGAATCGACCCGAATCGGAAACCACCATTAACCTCCAAAACCTTCAAACTTTGGCCGGAATTTCTCCCTCCTCCGGCGTCCCACGCCGTGAGAGGAGGCCGGGAAGTTGAAGAAGGCAACATGGCGAGTAGAAAGAGCCACGGGCCAAGCCCGAAGGTGGCCAAAATCCCGTCGCCGCCAAGGAGGCTGACGCCACCGTCGTGACTCACTCTCCCAACTCGGTCAAACCGAGTTGACCAAGTCAACTCCCATTATGGTAAGTTTGACCTGCCCAAAACAGCAGGTTACCATAAATAGCATTTCCCAAAAAGGAAATTTCATGTTTATCCAATTCGACGAACTTCAAACGCGCGTAACTTTCTCGTCGTAATTCCGATTCCGATAATTCTCGTGGCCACAAACTTGTCTCGACGTACTCTTCAATCATCACCCAAAGTCAAACATATCGGCCAAATGGATAAAAAGTCAACCCTTTGAACCAACACACATTAAATCGACTACTTAATCAACAAACGGAAATAATCACAACTAATTCCTCGTAACTCCAAATCATGCTCCGGAAGTTCCCATGAACTCGAAATTAAATTCCGAATAACTTCCGTGAAGAAGCCGAAACCAAATTCTCGACCGGTAAATTAGTCGCGAACAAACCCGCCATTTTAATCCGTTTCCGTCGAAACTTCAAATATTCATAACTAATTCCTCGGTCGTCCAAATAACGATCCGGAACCGCCCACGAACTCGAAATTACACGTACAACGACTCTCGAGAAGAGACCCAGCTCCAATTCTCGGCCAATAATTAAGTCGTTAAGAAGCTTCGGCGATTAAAACGACTGTCGCAACTCTGCGACTACGTGCAAGCTCATTAATCAAGCTGATTCCACTGCTAATTCTGGTCCGGGTCGTCACAAGTTTCGTATAATCAAAATGCGAGAGTGAACTAGAGAGAAATTTGAGACCTGTGTAGCCCGCAACAAAATTATTCTACAATTTGCATGACATGTATTTCTAACGAATTCTGCAATACATGTCATACAAAATTATTCTGCATCCAAACACATCTGTCAACATCTGTCAACATCGCAACAAAATAAGACTGTTTGGAAAAGGTATTGTGATGTTTTAGAGGGAGCGACATTCACTTTTGCTTAATATTGATTTCAAAATAACAAACTGCCATAGAATCCATTTGATAAAATAAAGGAACAATTAGGCAGAAGGTGGAGGGTCTTAGTTTAGATTAGGGATGGCAATGAGCATCGCAAGGAACAAATATTAAAATACCATATTCATACCATATTCTACTTTATATTCTGTATCAGTACCTGAACCGATACCCGTACGTAATATTATATTGAATATTACTCGTCCCCATATCCGTTGGAAATTAAGGTATACTTATCCACCCGTTACCCATAAAAATATATGTTAATAAATAAATAAACTAAGCAAATTCATCAATCCTAAGAATATAAATTGATTTCGTGCAACAATTTTTTAAATACTAATAACACAAGTCTAACTTATTTAAAATTTATAGCAAAAATAAGTAAATTAGAGTACTAAGTAAATAAATGATTGTTTATTCAAAAATATAAATAAATAAATAAATTATTAGACATAAGATTAATTTTATAATAAATAAATATGTAATATTTTCATATTTAATATTCTTATTGTATAGGTATGAGGATGAATATTGAAATATCATGCCCACCCCTTATCCATTCTAAAAAAATGGGTATTTGGTACACCCGTATCCGTTACCTTTTTTTACTCATAATTATTCTCCGTTAGGGTCGAATACCTGATAGATACCATATCCAATGAGTATTATTGTCATCCCTAACCTAGATATATAGCTGGTTGCTGGCCAGTTATTTGGTACCAATAGTGTTGCAATCGACTTAATAACCAAACACAATATCATATCTATTATGTATATACTTCACAGTTCACACAAAAACGATAACGAGAAAGTCTGATATGTATATACTTCACAGCTCACACAAAGGGGAGAGAGAGAGAGAGAGAGAGAGAGAGAGAGAGAGAGAGAGAGAGAGAGAGAGAGAGAACTGTGTGTTGTTGATAAAAATTCACACAGCTACTCTTGGGATGAAAAAGGGAAAGGGTAGTTGAGGAAAAGTGGAGGTAAAAATTCACAAAAAAATATTAACGGACGTGTGAATAAAACTAGTCTACGAAAAATACAACCACCTTTAAGATCGATTATCCAAGTAATTTAATTAGAAAAACCATGTTATGAGACCTTAAGGAAGATCTAAACTTGTGGTCTTTTTTTTTGAAAGGAAACTTGTGGTTTAATCTTAGGTGTTAATTGCATGTCACATAATAATTTAGATTTTATATTTATGTCTGTCACTTCAAATTTTTATAAACCAATCTTACCCTATCCTTTTTTTTTTAAATTACGTAAAACCAAAGTAAAAAAATAATTAAAACCAAAATCATATAGAACCCTAGTTTATAAGAAATCTGAAAAATTGTTCACTATTTTTCAAACGATTTGAGTGAATGGTTAATCAATCCATCATGAACGAATTTTTGGACTCCATTCATACGGATTCAATTATGTGTAAGGTATTAATATATAATAAAGTTTGATTTTAGAAATCTACTCCATCAATAGATTGTTCGAATATTCGCGAACCCAAAAATGTGAACCCAGAGATCGAGATCAACCTTGCCATCACAATTCTTCTTATTTTTCTTCCCATCTATGTACCATGATGCTTTTATTTCAAGTCTTCATTGATCTCCCTCAATAAGCATGCTACAGTATCTAAACAAATTTATATATATATTGTTGATTCTTCCTCTTATCAATGAATTACTCTATCAATGATCCGTAATCATCGAATTAGATTTGCTCGGACCAATTACCAAAACTAACTTCAGAAGATGATCGATTGATACCTCTAACTCTATGACTACTAAAAATACATGGAAAGAGAAGTTTTGACCTATTGTCGGGATGAGTGTTGAATAGCAAAGAATGATCGAACACTATATTTACAATATGTGAATTATTTCTTTGGAGTTTAGAAAACACTACCACATAATTTCTCATTGCCGACGACTTAGAGAAACAAAAGCCGACGATTTTTGAAGTCGTCGGCAATAGTACTATTACCGATGCTTTATAGCCTACAGGGGTTTTATACTATTGCCGACGACTTCGTAAAAATCGTCGGCAATAGTCATGTAGACTAAAGAAATAATTGTGATTGTGATTTTGAACTCGTAATTAGATTTAGAATGGTAATATAATCTTTTAGTGATAATGATGTGGAATCAAACACTGTGACTTGGCGAGTATGGATGACATGTCAATGATATGATATGCCACCAAAAATTAAGGCCATGAATGTTAGGCCTTCCTTAAAGTCACATATCATTTTTCTTAACTTAATTTTAGATAACAGGCTAGAATTTCATGTTTAACACCATACCTAGTGGAGGATTATGGTAAGTGCTCGAAAGTGCACTTAACTAATCACAATATCTCATCTATTAAGCATATTTTGGGCCTGATTATCCTAATTAAAATAGCATTTTTCTTTTGATGCAGGTTGAATTGTCAAAATTGATGAAAAGGGATAATTAGAGACTAAAGAAAGTCTTTTGGGCTGTGGTGTTTGAGGGCCACGTTGGGACACTATATTTGCATATAATTGATCAAATAAAGTCCATCTCTCTTAGCCCACCATTATCACCAAGAAAAGACCACGTGCCCAACCTCTTGGTACATTAAGATCCCTTCTTCACAGATGAAACGGTCGCACCTCTCATCCTGAAGCAATGATACACCTCACCATTGATTGTCTTTGCTCATTTAATTTAGTTGAGAGGAGATGTGAGAAAGGGAGAACTAGCAGCAGGGAAACGGTAAAGAAGAAAATCAAAGTGCTTGCAGCTGGTGCGTTTCTAACTTTAAAGAGATACCCACTACACTGTCATCAAATGGAGAGTATCGGAGATGTGCTTAAATGCCCGATTTATTAGCTAGAAATAATGGAAGGACATAGCACCTTTACTTCGGCCACTGAAAAATAAATCTGCAAAGAGGACATCCTGGATACAGGATTCTCATCTAACCAAAGCTCATCAAGATCATCAATACTAACAAAGTGTGCAAGCCTATCTGCTACACCATTTGCTTCGCGAGGTACATGGCTTAGAGAAAAAGAACCGATTGGCTCAAACATTCTCTCTATATATATTACTATATATTATGGTGTATGGACTTGTAATTCTTATTTGATTTATTTATTCTAAAAGCAAAATTGAAAAGATAAAATAAATTATCGTGAGCCCAAATGTAAGTTTTTCTCAATATATTTCTATCATGAGCCCTAGGTTTCCTTGTTCTAATCGAACTCCTAATATGAGGGAATAGAGAAATCTAAAATGTCTCGGCCCAAGTTTGAATTGGTCCAGTGTTTTTAGGATGTTTCCAATGTTCTTATAGATATCGATGCTCCCCAAAATGATCATGTGCACATTGATAAGGATATAGTGATTTGTCAAGACAACGATCCCGATCATTTAGATAATCTTCAACATTTTAAGTTTTTAACTGTTATTATTGATCCAAGTAAGGTCACGGAAGATACAACAATCTTTAAGATCGATTATCCTGGTAATTTAGAGCACCAGTACAGTTTGCCATTCACATGATCGAACACTAGTTGGAATACACTTGCACATAACAGACTAGAATTTCATGTTTAACACCATACCTAGTGGAGGATTCTCCTTCTCTATTCCATCGTATGCAGGAAGGTGAACTTCTTGAGGAACATGATATTCATATTGTTTAGGAGCAGCTGCTTCCCTAAGTGCATCAAGAGCAGCTTTTCTCTTTTGTCTGTGCTCTCTCCATCCCCTTATCTGATCCTCGAGTCCTGCTTTCGCTGTCTCGGCTAGATCAGCCCTTGTGACTGCTTGTTCTGCTCGGTTCCTGAATTGCCTTACTTTTTCAGTTGCAGCTTCCAACTCCTTCTTCAACCTTTCCACTTCAGACTTATGTTCCGTGGTGCTCAAGGTTGAATGTCTACTAAAAGTTAGTTCATTCTCCAATGACAAAGAAATGTGATGATCAGCGTTCTTGGCTTTCTCAATCAAGTGCATGTACTCCTTTAACGAAATTGTTATGACTTGAGTGTCACTCTCTTCTTTTCTCTCTTCACGATCTTCTTTCTCAATCAGCTCTTCTATTTCCGAAGCTTGAGCATCCTGAAATTGTTCATTCGTTTCGTCCTCCACGCCATCTGCTTCTTGTTTCAACATTCTATTCTCCTTCTTGACAACTTCTGCTTCTATTGCTAATTCTTGAATTGCAAGGTACATCCCCGACTTCATGTTTGCGCTTCTTGCTTCCGCTGCTGCTAATTGTGACCTTGTTCTGTGCAGTTCAGATTCCAAAACTGCTACCTCAACTAGTGCATTTCTTTCCCTTAGCTTGATCTCATTAATCTCACTTTTTGCTTCCTGTAATTCACCGGTTATGATTTCAACGTCAACCTTCAACCGATTAGCCACTTCATTTCCATTCATCAACTCTAGCTTTAACTGATTCACTTCCATTTCTAGTGACTCGATTAAACCTTCCTGATCCAAGATCTTTCTTTCCTTCACTTTCAACCCGTCTTGAACCAGCTTGAGATTATCAATACTATCCAAAGCAGCCTTCTCGGACAAAACAACTCGTTCTTTAACCTCTTTGATCTCATCCTTAAGCATTTCAATGTTTTCTGACCTGGAAAGGAGCTGATTTTCCAACTCCTGACGAACTGTTTCTGTTGTTTTCCTCATGTTTTCTAGCTCCTCCTGTGCTTTTAGAGCAGCTTGTTTAGCTAACTCAATATCTTCATCTTTGTCAGATAAGATTACCAGTTTCTCATCCTCAGCCTCAATGGCAGCCTGTTTCAAGATAAAGATTGCATTGTTCAGATCGGCAACTTGTCTCACAAGCTCTTCTGTCCTCTCCTGCTCCGTGGTAAAAGCAGTCTCCATCAACTCCGCTTGCGTTAACGCCTTGAGCTCCGAATCTCTAGCGCGTGCGATGTCATTTTCCAACCTAAACAGCTCTTCTTGCATGACCTTGAGCTCCTCAAATGCCTGCATGAGCTGCTCACTTAGCTTGGCAGAATCCAAAAGCTGATCATCCATCTCCTTCACCTTGGACTCGAGCTCATCCACCCGAGTCCTAGCCTCCTTACATTCTCGTATGTATTCGTCTCTCTCAATCTCAATGGTATGGAGCAGAGTGGAAAGTTCATCTGATGTGCACTGATGGTGTTGCAGCTTAAGCAAGGCCTGCATGTAGGCAGCATCCTTTGCTTCCAATTGCACCTTGTAATTGGCCAAATCCTTTAATATCACTTCAACTTCTCTCTCTTTCTCACTCTCCTTCTACCAAACAATCAAATACATTAGCAAAATCAAACAATACAACTAGCTATACAACAGCATATAATATGCTACAAGGAAGATGGCTTTTAGCTACAGCCTTATTCACCAATTTTCATAAATACAGCAACGAATCTGTTGCAAATGGACAATCCTAACACCGCACGTAAGACGAATCATTCCTTTTTCACTCTGTCAAGACACTCAAGAGTATCCCAAGGTTATCCTAGGCCCATGAACTAATCCTCGGCGCATGTGAAACATATCATATAAGATATTGACAATTGATTTTATCAAAATGGATGGATTGGAACGGCTAGATCATAGCCAGATTGAAATTCAAGCTTCTAGCCAGGCCTAGAAACGAAATGAAGATCATATATATCCAATACAAATTCAATTTAATTTGATTTTAGTAGACTCAATGTAGCCAACTAGCCATAGATAATCTTCAACTAAACTTCAGGCATATGTAATAATACAATGATGCGAAAATTCGAACACAACCAAACTACATACCAGAATCCAAACTTGAATACTAGTGAACATTACTAGTTACTAGTAAACAGAACTAGGTAGAAAAAGAAGTGATCTTACATCGGTGCAGGTAAGGCGCGGTTTCCGGTGATCAGCCATGTCTTCAAACAAGGACAAAGCAGCCTGGACTGATTCAATTGGCTTAGTATCAATCTCACCCATGTTTCCCACTCCACTAAATACCCTACAATTAATGACTATTGAGTAAGCAACAACAACAAAAAAGGTCCTAACTTTTGTAACCTCAGCATCCATTTATGCATGGCATCTGGAATTATTGGTACCTGAAACTGAGTGAGCCAAAGTAGTGGGGAGTGAGGAAAATGAGATGTGGAGAAAGCAAGAGACTTGAAGATCATTCATAGAGTGAAACATATATTGTTTTCTTGTGTCTTGGCTTTAGTTTACGTAGTCGGCCGGAGCTTCTGTGTTTGATCCGTCTATGCTTTGTGATCATCAAAATCACAAACCCACCAAGAACTTTAACTGTTTGTCTCCTAGAGAAAATGCCTTTGTTGATCTCCGGCAACTCATTTTATTGTAGGCAACAACGAAGGAACCGGTCAAGTAACTGGGCCAACTTTTCTTTTCGGCCTTTGGATAAAACCCAACTTTTCTATCTTCGATCTTTTTTTATTTTATTTTTTTGATCGAGTTCTATCTTAGATCTTAAATCTTCAAACTCAATTCGGACTCAGTTTTATATACATATCAGAGACCTATCATATAAACTCTGTTTTAAACTCAACTTGACCGGGTTAAATCTGATATCATATGCTCCTTCAAACGTCTGCAGCGCCACTTGATGAGGAATAATTGCTCATATCAGCCCCTCCATCAATCTGTGCCCTTGAAAATATGATCTGAACAATTCAACAGTAAATTTTATGTGAAAACGCTTTCTTACAAGTCTGGAGAGGGCTTCCCTGCTTTAACCTGGTCACTACCAAGGATTACAGAAAACGATTTCTGCCAACCTATGTAATGAACCAATAACACATGAAAAAACGAGAGAAAGCAACGTCTACTATCATGTTAATGAGATAGGATGGTATTGCCATTAAAAAAAAACATTTGTAGCAATAACATTTTGAATTTGAATGAAATATTCCCTCTTGGCAGAATATAAGCAATTTTTTACAAGGAAATCCAACTTTAGCGCTATGCACAGTGTGTCAACAGTACTTCATTTTGAAGTGGTTTGACAGACGTTGCTTTGATATCAGCTGTATAAGCTACCCTTACAGAAAACCATCATAACTATCTTAGGGATTCGCAGACCAAGAGGCAGTCACATTGTATTTGCGTTTCTTGTCAAATGTTGGCTCTAACAACTAAAGGAGAAGAATTTAAAAAACCTTGATGGGAAGAGATCTTTTTTCCTATATATTCGCGCAAGGAGTTTGAAGCAAGAGCAGTAGGCACTCCATGGTCATAGAGATGTTTGATAAGACGATTAGCACCAGGAAGAGCTTTCACATACTTCCACCTAAAAGTTTAAACTTTAAAAACATAGCACACAAGGAAACATTGAAAACAAAGGCACAGCATAGGCACATACAAGCTAGTAAATCATAATATGAGTGAATGCTTGTCAGTGATCACAATGCAGACATCTATGACTACACTAGCTTTTTATTCCTTTCGCAGCATGTCAAACATGTAATATGATCCTTGACGGTATGGTTCTAAGTTGGCCGAGTAAGTAGAGTCTACACTACTTACAAACATTTATGTGTCCATCCAAAGCATATCGAAACATGTCAGTAACTTACTTTTGTTGATACATGGGGATGATTTCTTCGAGAAACTGATGGAAGTCAGTGGAAGATTATAGTCCTCAACAGTGGCTGTTGATGAGTCTTTGAGTGTCTTGCCTATCTCCCTCTTCTCTTCTCATTCCTTGTTCAAAGTCTTCCCATACTTAGCCAAGAACTCCTCAAAAACACTCTTTGTAGCCCGCTCTGTACCACAGACACACAATCAGATTGATATTTGATAATCAAGAAAAAAAACAGTACTGCAGAATCACTCAGTTTCGTATAATCAAAATGCGAGAGTGAACTAGAGAGAAATTTGAGACCTGTGTAGCCCGCAACAAAATTATTCTACAATTTGCATGACATGTATTTCTAACGAATTCTGCAATACATGTCATACAAAATTATTCTGCATCCAAACACATCTGTCAACATCTGTCAACATCGCAACAAAATAAGACTGTTTGGAAAAGGTATTGTGATGTTTTAGAGGGAGCGACATTCACTTTTGCTTAATATTGATTTCAAAATAACAAACTGCCATAGAATCCATTTGATAAAATAAAGGAACAATTAGGCAGAAGGTGGAGGGTCTTAGTTTAGATTAGGGATGGCAATGTGAAGGCATACTTGTTATTGGCAACTCCTTGACAATAGACAAAACACAATGGACTGAAAATCATCAAAGAAAGAGATTGAAGATGTTGGCATCACTTACTTATCTCTTTGGGATATCAGGTAGTTCATGCATCCTATAACATGGTTTTCATTGAGGATAGCAACTGTTGCACATATCCCTGTTGATCTGCTGGTATTCTGGATTTCTGCTCATACGTGATTTCAGTCGCCTAGGTGATTTCTTAGTCTGCATGCTTGTGATCCTCTAAGGCATAGACCTTCCTTACTTCAGAATTCAAGAGCCTTTGTTCATGATAGTTGACTTTGTTTGATTTGAGGTGTCTTAAGCTCACATGTGATTTTTAGGGGTATGTAATGTGCTTTACAGCCTGGACAGCTTTTTGCTTTTCTCAAGTCTGTTTGTCACGTGCTTGCTGTAGTTGATCTTGTCGTTTCTGGTTTTATGTTGTTTCTCTCTCAAAACACTTCTTGCCTAAAATAGAAACTGATGTTGACTCTACACTGTGTCTCTAAGCATGCTGCTACTTTGCAAACCGTTTCGATGTGCTTTGTCAAATCTGGGACAGTTCTAGGTCTGCTATAGGGTGACTCCTTTGTTGGTTTCTCACGTGCCTTCTTGTGGCCTTTGACCTCTATTTTGCCTTGCTTACTTGCTGCACTTAGCTGCTGTATTGTATTGCCTATATAAGCAGCTTAAGGCTGTTGTGAACAGTTGGTTGGTTGAGTGAAACACTTTGGGGTTTTGGTTATTCTATTTTGCTTACTCTTTGAGAGCACTTTCGAGTGTAGTTTCTCTTCCTCTTCCATGTCTTTTGGTTTCTCATAACTGTGCATAATAGACATGGATTCTCAAGCTTAAAAACTGTTTTCAAAAAACTCATATGCATCATTTCATTGTGCATTCCATTGAGATAATGTGTGGAAATGCCCAACCCAATAAGTTGATCAAGAAGATTTAACTTGAGAGTAGTTAAGATCTGAGTTGATACTTCTGAATACTTTCCAGATTATAAACACATAGTTTGAGTAGTGTAGCTCTGTTAGAACTGGTGGGTAGACTAGTCAGGATAGCATACGGGTTATGTATCCCCAGAGTACGAGAGACTTGTAATTGTGTGTGTTACTTGATAGTGGAAAGGTTTGTCCCTCAAGAGCTAGGGGCACGCAGTTTTAATCCTGGTTGTAGGATTTCTGCGTTATCAAAAACATCTTGTGTCACTCTTTACTTGCTGTTTTTACATTTCAGTACTCGTATTCTGTGTTTGGGATAGATCTCTATCTTGCTATCCCGAGAACAGATTGAACGAAAAAGTGGGAAAGGCCTATTCACCCCCCCCCCCTTCTAGGACCTTTAAGTGGTATCAGAGCGGCCACTAACCTTTGCTAGTGAGATCCTCTGAGGGGCCAGTTATGGATCGTGAAAAAGGGTCTTCCATAAATGTTCCTCCTTTTTTTTACGGACATGATTTCTCACAGTGTAAAATCATGATGAGTGCCTTCCTCTCTTACCAAGATGATGGTATGCTATGGCAAATTGTAGAGGAAGGCTGGACACATCCCACAAAACCAAAAGGCGATGAATCAACCGAAAGAATTTCAAAGCCAAGGTCCGAATGGGAGAAAGCCAACAAGGTTTTGGCTAGAGCAAACATCAAAGCTCTAAGTTGTCTATTCAATGCCGTATCCGAAGCAGAGCGCCAAAGGATCATTCATTGCTCTACTGCTAAGGAGGCATGGGAAGTGCTCATCAACACTCATGAAGGTAATTCTCGTGTTAAACAACAAAAACTTAAATGTCTTATTTTTGAGTTTGAAGGTTTAAGCATGAGTGACAAAGAGTCTATTGATGATTTCTATGGTCGTGTACTTAATATCACAAATCAATGTCGTAGCTTAGGCGAGGCCATAGAATCAAAGAAAATTGTTAGGAAGTTCTTAACTGCTTTACCTTCTTTCTTTGACTCTAAAATGAATGCTATTGAGGAAGCTCATGATCTTGATACTTATCCTTTAGAAGAACTTGTTGGAAATCTGAAAACTTATGAGACTCTAAAGAAAAGGCCCATGCATGAGAAATCCATTGCTTTAAGTTCGGTTAAGATTGAGGTTGAAAAGTTGGATGAAAATGAAGATGATGATAATGATGAATTTGCTTTTCTAACCAAACAATTTGAGAGATTCTTAAGAAAAAGGAAACCTTTTAACTCTAACCGGAACTTTTCTAAAGGATCTAGCTCTAAGCCTTTTAGAAATAAGGTTTCACAGAAAGGTCGGGATATCAGGTCCTCTTCTATCCCGAAAGTGGACATTAAATGTTTTGAATGCAATGGAGTAGGACATAAAGCTGTGGACTGTGCTAACAAGAGAAATAAGTCCTATAAAGTGTTAAAAGCTACTTGGAGTGATAGTGAGTCTAATGAAAGTTCTGAAACCGATCTTGATGAAGATGAAAAGGTTGCTTTTGTCACCCATGTTACATTGGATGAGTCTCTTGAGGACAAGGATTCTGATGACGAAGGACATGATATGTATGTGCGTTTATGTAAAGCTTCTAAGTCTATGCTTGCTAAAAATGAAGCTCTAACTAATGAGCTTTCATTGAGTAAGGAGACAAATTCCAGGATACAAGGAGAGCTCATATCCCAGAAAACTGAGTGGAGTGCTGCCAAGACTCAACTAGAAGATCAAGTGATTCTTCTCAAGAAAGAACTGGACCTTCAGTCCTCCTCTATACTGGTGCTCACTGCTGAAAAACTGAAACTTGAAGAGTCCCTTCTGGACGCCCAGAACCAGTTCGCAAAGTTCTCCATTGGCTCGGAGAAGCTATCCCAAATCTGTGGGATGGGAAGGCTAGATGGCAGCAAGAGAGGTCTGGGGTTCGAGGATGATGACAAACCCAAAGGCTCGGGGAAGACTACGTTTGTAAAAGGCACCAGCTTGGTGTTGGGAAAGCCTCCGCCTCGACAGAAGATCAATGCTCCTGAAAATTCCAAAGTGTCCATGCTCAAGAAAAACTTGCAAATCAGGTGCTTTCACTGTGGGAACAGTGGACATATCAAGCGGTACTGCTACAAGCTGAGAAGGAATCCTGCACTGGCAAAGATCCCACAGAGCAATGATCTGCTCGCTCATTTTCAGAAGTCTCTCAACGAACTGACCAGGATTGCTCAGTCCCTTGCCATCCCGAAGCAGAAGAACAAGCCAGTTTCTTCAAACTAGGTCAGAAAATCTGTTCGTGGAACCAGGGATACCAGAAGTGTCATGCCTCCCAAAGAACCTGGTGGCAAGAAGAAACAGGAAGAAGTCATTTATTTCCTTTCAAGAGTGAAGACCTCACCCATTGCTGCAAGAGAAGTTGTAGCTATTTGCAATGTTGCCTTGACTGTTCTTTCCACCAGGAAATCCGATTCTTGGTACATGGACAGCGGCTGCTTGAAGCACATGACCGGAGAACGGAAATGGTTTACCTCCATGGATGACACTCATCCAGTTGGTGATGTTATGTTTGGTGATGGTGCCAAGGCAGAGATCATTGGAAGCGGGACAGTTGATACTCCTGGTCTCCCAGCTTTGAAGAATGTTCTGCTGGTGGCGGGTTTGGAAGTCTGCTTGCTCAGTGTAAGTCAGATTGTCGACGAATATGAGACTGTGACGTTTGACACATCTCAGTGCACTGTCCTTGATGGGAAAGGAAGGTGTGTGATGAAAGGCGAGAGGTCTAGAGATCATTGCTACTGTGTCCGTGCTAACAAGAGGTTAGAACCTGAAATTTGCTTTCGATCTTTGACACAAGAAAGCTTGCTAGATCTGTGGCATAGAAGGATGTGCCATCTCAACCATCAAGATGTGGTGAAGTTGTCCTCAAAGGATGGAGCTCGTGGTTTGCCCAAACTGTCCGGGAGAGCAGTAGGTATGTGTGGAGACTGCAAAATGGGTAAGCTATCCCGAACCTCCCATCCTGTTTTAAATGCTAGGCCAACCTCTAATGCTCTTGAATTACTTCACTTAGATCTAGTATGCCCTGTTGAAACTGAAAGTCTTGCAAAAAAGAAATATGTGCTTGTTGTGGTAGATGACTTTTCTAGGTTTACTTGGGTCGTGTTCTTAAGTGATAAAACTCAAGGTCAAACTTTTGGGAAGTTTTTAGAACTAGCTAAACGCATTTCAAATGAAAAACTTTCTAAAAATAAGCGCATAGTAAGAATTAGGTCGGACCATGGAACTGAGTTTGAGAATTCTTTGTTTGCGGACTATTGTGAAGAAAATGGTGTACACCATGAGTTTTCAGCCCCCATCACACCGCAACAAAATGGGATTGTTGAGAGAAAGAATAGAGTGTTGGTTGAGATGGGAAGGGTAATGTTGAGCTCTGCAGATTTACCTCACATGTTTTGGGCCGAAGCAATCTTTAATGCTTGTTACACTCTTAACCGTGTGATCTTTAGACCGGGTACTAGTAAAACACCTTATGAACTTTGGAAAGGCAAGAAGCCAAATATCTCACATCTAAAAGCGTTTGGTAGTCCCTGTTTTATCTATAGAGATCGTGAGTGTTTGACCAAATTCGATGCTAAATGTGATAGAGGTGTCTTTCTAGGTTATGCCTTGAACAGCCGTGCTTATCGTGTCTATAATAAGAGAACTTGCAAAGTTGTAGAAACTGTGAATGTAGCCATCAATGACTCTCTTGTATGCTCTCACAACCATTCTTCAAGAAATGTGCAGGTTGAGGATGTAAGCACTGAGACATCTCCCGAAGCTGCTGAGACCCCTATTGATGAGCAGAATCCTATACCTGATGATGTATCCCAAGATACAGATTCTGATACTGAAGGTGCCGGGATAGATCAGACCCTGACTATCCAGAAGTCACATCGCGTTGGGAAACGTCAAGTTCAAAAAGATCACTCACCCTCGGATGTGATTGGCATGGTTAATGAACCAAGGCAGACCCGAAGTAAGTCCAAAGTGCTTGTAAGTAATCTCGTTAGCCTCAAAAGTTTTCTTACTTTGCATAGGTTAGCTATCAATCGAATTGCTTACTATGGTTTTGTTTCTAGTATTGAGCCTAAGAATGTTAAAGATGCTTTAAAGGATACAGAATGGATTGTGGCTATGCAAGAGGAATTAAATCAATTTGAGAAAAGCAATGTTTGGCACTTAGTTCCTAGACCTAAGGATAAGAATGTTACTGGAACAAAATGGGTGTTCAAAAACAAAACGGATGAGAAGGGAATTATTACGAGAAACAAAGCTAGATTGGTTGTGCAAGGTTATTCACAAATAGAAGGCCTAGACTTTGATGAAACCTTTGCCCCCGTAGCTAGACTTGAGTCCGTTAGGTTACTTTTAGCCATTGCTTGTTTTCTAAAATTTGATCTCTTTCAAATGGATGTGAAAAGTGCATTTCTAAATGGAATTTTGAAAGAAGAAGTTTATGTGGAACAGCCTCCGGGATTTCAGAGCTCTTGCTATCCCGATCATGTTTACAGATTAGACAAAACCCTTTATGGTTTGAAGCAAGCTCCTAGAGCTTGGTATGAAAAATTGTCTACACACTTGATTGATCATGGGTATGTGCGAGGTTCCATTGATAAAACCATGTTTGTTAAGAATGTTTCACATCATATGATTATTGCTCAAATATATGTGGATGATGTGGTGTTTGGTTCTACCTCTCAAAAACTTGTTGAGGAGTTTGTTACTCTAATGAAGCAAGAATTTGAAATGAGTCTATGTGGTAAGCTAAACTTCTTCCTTGGACTACAAGTTCAGCAAAGGAAAGATGGTTTGTTCATATCACAGGAAAAGTATGCAAGGGAACTTGTGAAGAAGTTTGGGATGGAAGGAGCCTCTCCCATCCGAAATCCAATGGGAACTTCTTGCAGAATCAGTGCGGATCTGGAGGGCATCAATGCTGATCAAACCCTCTATAGAAGCATGATTGGGAGCTTACTCTACCTCACAGCCAGTAGACCCGATATATCTTTTAGTGTGGGTGTTTGTGCTCGGTATCAAGCCAACCCCAAGGAATCCCATGTGAAGGCAGTCAAGCGTATCATTCGATACGTTTCAGGTACGTGTGCTTTTGGAATTCTATACACAACGAATACTAACACTGAGATTGCAGGGTATTCAGACTCAGATTGGGCTGGAGATGCCACGGATAGGAAGAGTACCTCGGGTGGTTGCTTCTTTGTTGGGAACAACCTGGTATCGTGGCATAGCAAGAAGCAGAACTGCGTATCTTTGTCCACTGCCCAAGCGGAGTATATAGCTGCTGGAAGCTACTGTACACAACTTCTCTGGATGAAGCACATGCTGAGCGACTACGGATTTGAGCAAGGTATCATATCCCTATTCTGTGATAACACTTCTGCTATCAATATCTCAAAGAATCCCGTGTTGCATTCTAGGACCAAGCATATAGAGATAAGATATCACTTCATTAGAAATTTGGTTGAAGAGAATCAACTTGAAATGACATTTATTCCAACTGAACAACAATTGGCTGATTTGTTCACAAAGCCTTTGGACAATATGAGATTTGAAAGTCTTAGGAAGGCTATTGGTGTATGCACCATCTCTTGAGATATCTCCCTCACTAGTCTCAATTTACTTTTCAGCATTTTACTTTATGAAATAATTTTCTGAAAATAAATGTTGGCTCACTCTGGGATACGAGTTTGTGCATGCATCCCTGGAAATATTTCTGAACTTGATCTAGAATGTTGTGTTCTTATTTCATGTTTCTTGATAGACAATTGATGCATCTTTCTCTTGTGTATATGCATCTATGTCTTTAAGAATGTTAGTGCATGTGGTCTGAATCTTTTCTTGGAACTAGAAAGAACTCTTGAGCACAAAGATTATTCTTGTGGGGTGTACATAGTTTGAGCTAGAAAATTGAGTGAGTTGAACTAGTTACTGAAGAACAAATGTGAAAATCTGGTGACTATTGATGAATGAATTAAGTAAAGGAATGGGCTAGTCTTTTGCTGGGTGCACCTTAACCGGAACCAGTGGGGATCCCTGAGATGTTATCTATCCTTCGATGGGTTCGGACTAGTTATCCACCGAGTGTCCTTGAAACACACATTATTCTTTCGAGCATTGCGCTCAGGACATAATGATAACTACTCTGTTACATGGACCTATGAGGACGTATTTCTCAGATGAGCTCTTGGACAAAATTTAAAGAATGGCAAAAATTGCTTTGAACTTAAATGACAACGGCCAAAGGCCAAGTTGGGACAAAGTCCTTGATTTGCTGAATTTCCAGAAAAGGTCGTGACAAAGTCACTTGGTTACTCTTGATGTCCTCATGTCATTTGATGCTCCAAACTTGTACTCCCTTAGGTGAACTTTTCACACACATACTCTTATGGTTCCAAGGATTGATTTGTAAGAACATTGCATTGATGTTACTTTATAGTCATATACTCATGTGAAAAATTTGAGCCATCAAGATATATGAAAATTAGTTGTCACATTTTTGTGAGTCATGCTAAATTTTTTTTTGATGTCTGGGATTTCACTGACTGTTTCCATCCCAGGGTTCATGCTGACAGGTTGTAAATCTTTCTGAAATCAAAATCTTTATGTTCTCTTATGCATAACGTGAGGGGGAGTTATCAATGTGTTGGTCGGTACATCGGTACCTTCTATTATTCAAGGTGTCCCAAATATCCCAGTGGATATTAGAAGTATACATGCATGGTGATCTTTGTGTTTGCCTTTGAGGAATATTTCTTGGATACATGTGTGTATTTCCTAGGGATAGGACACTGGTACTCTTTATTGCTGACTTGACTACACAGGAATTTAAAAGTGGAGATTGTGTGTTTAAGAAGAGAAAACTCTTAGTTCAAAGACTCTTGAGTAGAGTTGGTCTCGTTTCCGCTGCCCTTTTCTCTCAAGGAGCACCTCGTGGAGCAGTTCGATAAGTTCAAGTTTGAAATCTCTATCCTCGTCTCAAGTCAGGCCGGCTCAGTTCCAGCTCAGGAGCCCACTGCCTCCTCCCCTCCTGAGGATAGAACTGCGGTTTCCTCTCCTTCCGACTCTGGTGCAACCATCCTCTTGAGGAAGATTGGTGCTGAGGATGAGGACGCTCTTGGTGATGATGCTTAATCAACTGCCTGATAATCTGTGTTGTTTCTGATCTGTTTGTTGTTCTTTTCGGTTCCTTTTCTGTTTCTCCCTAACCAGCTTGGGTTTTTGGTTTTGTGATCTGTCCTTAAACAATGTTACTTTTATCTGCAGTTTTAAATCATCTGTGGTTTTACCCTTTGTCTTTCCTAGCCAAAAAGGGGGAGAACTAGCTAATCTATGCAGGTACTTTTGGGTGGGGAGAACTACCTGACTGGGATAGGTACATGTGTTCCTATCATGGTAAACCAGTCAGGGGGAGTACTGAACTACTTGGTTTAAGTACTTTGGATACTTTTTGATGCATGTGTTGTTTGTGCTATACTCTTCTCATGCAGGTACTCTTTGAAGATTGTGTTTTGTCAAGGAATGCCAAATGGGGAGATTGAAGGCATACTTGTTATTGGCAACTCCTTGACAATAGACAAAACACAATGGACTGAAGATCATCAAAGAAAGAGATTGAAGATGTTGGCATCACTTACTTATCTCTTTGGGATATCAGGTAGTTCATGCATCCCATAACATGGTTTTCATTGAGGATAGCAACTGTTGCACATATCCCCGTTGATCTGCTGGTATTCTGGATTTCTGCCCATACGTGATTTCAGTCGCCTAGGTGATTTCTTAGTCTGCATGCTTGTGATCCTCTAAGGCATAGACCTTCCTTACTTCAGAATTCAAGAGCCTTTGTTCATGATAATTGACTTTGTTTGATTTGAGGTGTCTTAAGCTCACATGTGATTTTTAGGAGTATGTAATGTGCTTTACAGCCTGGACAGCTTTTTGCTTTTCTCAAGTCTGTTTGTCACGTGCTTGCTGTAGTTGACCTTGCCGTTTCTGGTTTTATGCTGTTTCTCTCTCAAAACACTTCTTGCCTAAAATAGAAACTGATGTTGACTCTACACTGTGTCTCTAAGCATGCTGCTGCTTTGCAAACCGTTTCGATGTGCTTTGTCAAATCTGGGACAGTTCTAGGTCTGCCATAGGGTGACTCCTTTGTTGGTTTCTCACGTGCCTTCTTGTGGTCTTTGACCTCTATTTTGCCTTGCTTACTTGCTGCACTTATCTGCTGTATTGTATTGCCTATATAAGCAGCTTAAGGCTGTTGTGAACAGTTGGTTGGTTGAGTGAAACACTTTGGGGTTTTGGTTATTCTATTTTGCTTACTCTTTGAGAGCACTTTCGAGTGTAGTTTCTCTTCCTCTTCCATGTCTTTTGGTTGCTCATAACTGTGCATAATAGACATGGATTCTCAAGCTTAAAAACTGTTTTCAAAACTCATATGCATCATTTCATTGTGCATTCCATTGAGATAATGTGTGGAGATGCCCAACTCAAGAAGTTGATCAAGAAGATTTAACTTGAGAGTAGTTAAGATCTGAGTTGATACTTCTGAATACTTTCCAGATTGTAAACACATAGTTTGAGTAGTGTAACTCTGTTAGAACTGGTGGGTAGACTAGTCAGGATAGCATACGGGTTATGTATCCCCAGAGTACGAGAGACTTGTAATTGTGTGTGTTACTTGATAGTGGAAAAGTTTGTCCCTCAAGAGCTAGGGGCACGCAGTTTTAATCCTGGTTGTAGGATTTCTGCGTTATCAAAAACATCTTGTGTCACTCTTTAATTGCTGTTTTTACATTTCAGTACTCGTATTCTGTTTTTGGGATAGATCTCTATCTTGCTATCCCGAGAACAGATTGAACGAAAAAGTGGGAAATGCCTATTCACCCCCCCCCCCTCTAGGACCTTTACAATGAGCAGGGCAAGGAACAAATATTAAAATACCGTATTCATACCATATTCTATTTTAAATTCTATATCCATACCTGAATCGATACTCGTAATATTATATTGAGTATTACTCATCCTCATATCCGTTGGATACTAAGGTATACTTATCCACCCGTTACCCATAAAAATATATGTTAATAAATAAATAAACTTAGCAAATTCATCAATCCAAAGAATATAAATTGATTTCGTGCAACAATTTTTTAAATACTAATAACACAAGTCTAACTTATTTAAAATTTATAGCAAAAATGAGTAAATTAGAGTACTAAGTAAATAAATTATTGTTTACTCAAAAATATAAAAAATAAATAAATTATTAGACATAAGATTAATTTTATAATAAATAAATATGTAATATTTTTATATTTAATATTCTTATTGCATAGGTATAAGTATGAATATTGAAATACCATGCCCACCCCGTATCCCTTCTAAAAAAATGGGTATTGGGTACACCCGTATCCGTTACCCTTTTTTACTCATAATTGTCCTCCGTTAGAGTCGAATACCCGATGGATACCCTATCCAATGAATATTATTGCCATCCTTAACCCATGATAATGGGTTTCTGGGCCTTAGGAGTGGGCCCTGTAACCTTTTGGGCCACAGTGCTCGCTCCAAACGGGCCTAACTCTGGTACGCCATTTGTACCTATAACCTGAGAAAAAAACAGAAGAGGTCAGTGGGTCCCCATCGAAGAGAGGGTTAACCTACATGTTGGACATGTGTCCTCGGCTAGGGTCTCCCTCTTCCTGCATGTGTGCTATGTGGCCAACATGCATTGTTGCATGCGGCAATGGTCCAGTAATTGGGGTCATCACCACATCCGGCTTCGACTTCGGCTTTGGCTTCACCACTGTGGGTTGCACCGCCTCAACATTCAAATGCGCCGCTGTGGTCCCTGCCGGTCCCGTTTCAAAACCTGGAGGTGGCTTAGTAGCTCTCATCACTTCTTTATCCGCCCGAGCTCGCTCCACAATGCAGCCTGCACTGCCATGCACAAACAACCCACGGAGGGGGCAAAAACCCTTCTCATTTGAGTATTCAAAACCTACCGACTGCATACAGGTCGGAGGAACCCGGATCTTGTAGCAGACCACCACTCTGTGGCTAAAGTCCATCTTCACCTTAACCTTCATCAAACCGTCGGCCAACAGAGCAAGGTCATGTGGCAGGTACTGTCTGACATAGTTCTCAAGCTGCTTTGCCCATACACGAGTCAGCATTGACTTCGGAATATTGTGGGCCCATACCCAGGTCTGGGTCGCTGCTACTGGAACCCCCACCGGATATGAAAATCTGTCAAACTCATACACCACTATCTTTCGGCCTTTGAGGAACCAAGGACCTCGTGTAGCACGCCGGAGAGCCACCCAATTGATAAATTGACAAAAAAATCTGTCTAAATCATGTCGGTGAATGACGACATGATTCAGATCAAGCAACTAGTGCAATAGCCAAGTAATGGCAGCCTTAAACGATGGGGCTAGGACCTACGGCAAAGTCACTGGCCCAATGACCCTCGCGACCCTATAAATGGTTACCACCATCGTCGCTGCTGCTTGGTTGTTTGTTGCTACCTCGGTCGATGAGGCAAGTCGATAACGCCGAAGACATCATCATCATCATCTGAGAGGACCAATCCTTCTTGGAATTGGCCAGCAAATTCATCCTCTTCGGTTGCCATGAAAACATGCCGATTTGAATTTTAGGGAGAAGCGGAGAAGGACGGGGTTCGTAAATCAATCTAGGGGAGGAGAGATCTATCAGAGTTGGCTACGGGTTGTAGTAAATAGGTAGAGATCAATGTCAGTTGGAAGAGATAGGGAGATGGGCGGCTATGCCGCTAAGGTTTTGTTTGCAGGGAGAGGAGAGCAACACAACAACAACATGGTATGATATGTACCTTGAACCCTTGAGCTGAATTAAAATTTAGTGAAATGTGGTTCCTAATTCAACTATTGATTGTATATATGTTTGTTTCTGCTGGTTTTTCCTTGAAACAATTTCAGGCTTTTTCAAATGATGTGGAGGAAAAAGCAAAATGGGTTTTAAACATACTAAAAGGTATGTAGCTGTTTTGAACTTTTTGACTCAATGAACTCAATCAATTTAGTGAGACAAAAAATAGAGTTACACACAGGTTATGGTGGGCTATAGCTCCCCCCCCCCCTCATTTCAAAATCCTAGCTCCGTCCTTGAGTGGAACTAAACATATATAAGAACTATTTATTCTTTAACCTTTTGATTTACCAATTCGCGGGCTAGAAATTTCAGATGTTCCCCTTAGAGTCTTAGTCCTAATCCTCTTAGGAGAACTCCCAAAGTTGTAGGAGATTATGTATGTATTGTTGTTATAACAAATGGAATAATGTAGAATGGGAGCAAGATATCATATATGGTGTTCAATCTAGGGCTAGCTCTTCCTCTCACTAATGTTATGGATGAAAATATTATATTTGCAAGTTGGTCTAGTATAACTTGTCAATGTTGTTAACTAGTATCTCCCACACGCAATATCAGTTAGTTTAGATGTCTACATAATGATTCAGTTTTCTCAACACACATACTCTTTCAAAGTGCAAATGAAGCTGACACATAAATTGTTTGCTTATTTTACGGGCAAGCCACTGAGAACCTTGCCGGAACTTCTCCGATCATACAACATTCCACCTGGCCTATTCCCCAAAACTAAAATACTATGAATTTGACGAATCAAAAGGGAAGCTCACCGGGCCTGCATAATAAACGATCATATAAACAAATATCTGATTTTATAATGTACCTCTATTATGTATTGAATGAAAAGAAAAATTCATCTATTTTGATGACTTGTTCTTATTAGAACAAGCCATTATGAATGCAATTGGTCAAGATAAAATGTAATTTTATTAGAATGAATTATCATATTTTTATATTAATGATTTGTTCTTCAATTTCTCCGGTTCCAAAGATTTAGATTATTTAGAATTAAAGCACAAAACTTTTTTTCTTTCTATTAGCGATTTATTGTGCAAGCTATATGCTTGTAAGAAGTTAGCGAAATGTATGATCTACGGTTGTACACTCCAAATAATGACTAGCTAGGGAGTTGAAGATGAATAATTTATTGTCATACCAATATCAATTTTCAACATAGTTTTGATGCATTAACTTAATGACGTTATTGGACTTAATTATGATTGTCTTTTGATTATTGGAGAGACATGTCATATTTTTCCTCCTACCAAGGATATAATTCGATGGGCATATATGTGTGGCCTTGACACATAAATAGAGTATGTAAATTAAATCTCCACAATTTCAAGTTATTATTGAAACTTGGTAATATTTATTGACTAAAGAGAAACCTCAATTCTTGCTTATTTTATAAGTACTTTCTGGAAAGTGAAACCACCATTCTCTTGTCAGTTTGTTGGGAGGAAAAGATATTTAAATTTCTACATGGTAATACTTGAAAGCATCTCTGAAGTGAATCAACCGATCAACAACTTCTGCTATGATATGACCAGATTTCTCGAGCGTGTAAGAGTTAGAATTCCATTTGGTTTCAAGAGAGGAGAATTTGTAAGGGGTGGCTTATGTATGTTCGTTGCTCGCGGATCATGCAAATTATTGAAGAATTTCATGGAGATGGACAATTATTGAATATTAACTTGTTGAATCTTAGAGTAAGTCTAATAGAACCTTGAAACCGTATTGTCAAACTTGAAATTGAAGGCTAGTGTGGAGTTTGACATTCTAGAGTTTTTATGTTCCAGCAGAACTGTTATAATGGACCATTATTATAAGAAACCACTTTGCCTTCTTTTGATATTGTCCTCTGACAAGTAGCTTCTAGTGGCTCAAGGATCGCGCAATTTGTGAGAAAATATAATGAAGATGGAAGATTGATATAGAATTATTGATCACTCAGTATTGAATCTTGACTATTGAGTAGAGTAGAGAGGCCGAGTCTTAATTACATATTGGATTATAATTTTTTGATAACCTTCTCCCCGAAAACTATCCTCGGGTTAACCCCAGCCAGGTTATTATCATCTACCTTAGTTGCAGGAACTGCAAAGAAAAAATGAAGATTCTCAACCTTGCCAATGTCAAATTCCAGCTATTCATAAAAATTCTCGATCAAGTGCACCTCCATTGTATAACTCGGTGAAGTGCTCATCATTATTTTTCAAAAAAATCAACTTAGTTTAAGTTTTGGAGGAAAAGTTTACATAGTTTAATCAAATTGATTACCTCTGATACAACCGTCGACACCGGAGTCGTACATTCCCATACAAAATATTTGAGGAATAAATACATAATAACTTTATATTTAAAATTAGGTTGAACGATTACCTACAACCTATGGCTCTAAAAGTCTGATTATGGTTGTAATTGGTTGTGTTTTGGGATACTTAAAAGCTTTACATTTAGTATCTCTATCTGTTACTATTTGAGTTTGACATGAGTTGTTTTTATCAAGTATAGTGTAGATTTTTATAGTACTATTTGAATTGGTTCTGTTTGGGAGGAGCGGAAATGGATTGGGATACTTGAAGCTTTACATTCATTTTGTAATTCTAGCTACTACTATTTGAGTTTGACAAGAATTGTTTTTCTGTTCAAATATAGTGTAGATGTTTATTTTATTAACTTTTTAGTAAAGATTGTTTGGCAATCTGATAATTATTTTCTCATTTTTACCACTTGAATGACTTCAGTTGTGTGGTAACTTTTTATTTGATTATATTGTACACTCGAACTTTACACAAAATGTGTGGCAATTTATGATCAAAATGTAATATTTATGAGAATTACATTTTCTCTTACAAAAGAAAGGAAAAAGAGAAAGATGTTATAATAATAAGTGAATGCCCTAATTCTCCACACCCAAAAGACTATAAATAAGAATAAAGCCGACACTAATTTTTTGACACCCAAATTAAGAGAAAACCTTAATTCTCACTTCTCAGACTAAACCCAAACTTTGACGATATGAATCCCTCTAATGATGATCATGCCTAGGTAAAGAGAACCACCGAAAATCTACATCGTCGACATGCAGGATCGGACCACTAAAATTAATGAACTTATTTTTTTTAAAATTTCATCATACACATCCATTTTTACTTCCAGTTTTAGAAACCAGAATCGACCCCCAATTACCACTGGCTATATTTAATTACACTCCGCACAACATCACACAACACAAATTTTGAAAGCAGAAGGAGAAAGACAGAGAGAGAGAGTGTGTGTGTGAGAGCAAGATCAAGATGGCTTCCCCACCTTGTCCTGTTTTTCTCGTCTTTTACATGGGAAGATTTGTGGTGGTATATCCCCATGAAAATGGATTCCCAAAATTTTGGGGAATAATTATGATCTTATATTATCTGAAGCTAAGATTTTTTCCTCACCACGGAAGAGGTGGAGGCAGACGTGGCATTTTATGATGAAAATGTAATATTTATGAGAAATACATTTTCTCTTACAAAAGAAAGGAAAAAGAGAAAGATGTTATAATAATAAGTGAATTCCTGAATTCTCCACACCTAAGGGACTATAAATAAGAACGAAGCCGACACTAATTTTTCCAAACCCAAATTCAGAGAAAACATTAATTCTCTCTTCTCAGACCAAACCCTAATTCTAACGGTATGAATCCCTTTGATGATGGTCATGCCTAGTTAAAGATAACCACCAGAAAGCTACATCATTGACATGCAGGGCCAGACCTAAGAATTTGATACTTGAGGCGAGAATCGAAAATAGTGCCATCTCATAACAAAAAAAATGACAAATATACAATATTATTTTATATAGGTATTCAACCAATTATATAGGTATTCAACCAATCTACTCTCACGTTTTTCTCGTATCTATAAGAACAAATTCGAATAATATGTACACTAACATTTATATTTTATTTGTTAATCATAAGCCAAATACAAAAGTATAATCAAGTACTTATACACCAAACCAATATAATGTTCTGACATAGTACATAAAAAATACATAAAATTAACGAGCTCACTACGGTGGAGAGCCCAATTTTTTTAGATATACGTAGATAAATTGTAAGAACAATTATATTTGTATATAATAAATATTTGAAAAATTTGAGACGAAAACATTAATAAGAACTTATGACTCGTGGATTGTTTTCTTTTATTTTTGATTAGTATTGTTATGAATGTCACTTTTCTTTTCTTTTTTGATTAGTATTGTTTTGAATGTCAATTTTTTTATTACTAGGTTCTTCTATCATCGACTTAAAATGCGTATTAAATAGATGTATATACGCATTACATGCGCATTTTCCGACATCAGCCATGGGGACTTTAACATCAGGTTCTCGTGTCTTCCACTTAAATTGTCTACCATATAGACATCGGAAATAAAGACGTCTTTTGTTGAAAAGACTATCCTTGAAAAAGCCAAGAAACTGAGGTGGATAGAAATAACGTCTTCGAACACAATGAAACATATCCACGATCTTGGGATCTCACATGCTCTTACTCCAATAATTTTGTTGTTGTTGATGTCAAATCTATTTTCAACATGACCCAATTTTGCCAATATAATAATATACAAAATAATCAGGATATATATATATATATCAAAATAATAAATGGAAAGAGATTAGAGAATGTATCTAAAGTATTTATATGGTTAGAGAACACCTCGACTCTCTGGCAATTAAATGCCGCTGTTAAATTCGAAATAGAAGATACATGTTCTATTATGTTCCTGAAAAACATAACAAAACATATTTCCCTTTGGTCCTAAAGATTCCTCCACTTCAGCTTCTTCATCTTACTTTGACTCTATCTTCCCACCTCCACCTTCCACGGTACTATTCCGGTCTTGTATAAATCTATTTTTCAATCCTTGTGTTTGGAGTTTTATCATATTTTGATTGTTCTATGGCTTTTTTGTCTATAACAGGGATTCGGGAGAGAAAGCAGCTTCGGATATTCTTATGGTAATAATAGTAATACCACTAGAGGCGGCAGCAATGTGGATCGGCCTTGCTATTTCAACTCATAAATATACTATGGCGGCCAAGAAAACTATAATGTCCCAAAAAGTGGGAGTACTTTTGAGTCGTCGTCTCACCAGCATACCGTAAGTATAAACTATCAACTAACCTTGATACATATGCATAATACATTAGGGTTTTTAACTCCATATATGATTATGCACTTGTGTTAATTTATATCATCGTTTAAGTAAATACTGAATTTTGTGAAACATAAATAGCCTAAGAAAGATGGGAGCAATGAATTTAATATTTGATCTCCTTCTCCGGATAAGCCTATTCAATCGAAACCAACCCAAACAATGACAATGATAATAACATAGGTTGCAATAATCCCACATATAGAGATGTAAGAAAGTAATCTCAAGTCCTCTCATCACATTGAAGGTAATATAATCAAACCCAAAAAAAAGTTTTTCGAGCCCAATAAGACACGTCTGTTGTTGCACCTGAGACAAAAGCTCATCCCAACAAATTCAGACTTAATATCAAATATATTAAACAGAAAAAGACCAAATCCTCAGACAAATAAAGTACCACCATTCTAATATGGTCAACTCTCCAACTCAATTTAGTATGATGTCTCTGAAGTCAGAATCTTCAACAAGCTTTAGAGCATAATCATGTACAACTATATTCCCCTTGGGTACTTGAGCCAAAAGTGTACCTTTCTTCCTATAGCTAAGTGTCCAAACTACATCTTTCCCACCGATAATCGCCTTAACCTTAGGCTTTGATTGTCTAACTTGTACATGTGAAAAAGCCCGAATTGCTCATCGTCTGACATCAACTTCAAGCTTTCGCACATATCAATATCTTCTTTTGGAGAGAAGTTTCTTAACCATGTTAAGATGCTGAGGTGGAAAAGAATAGCGTCTTCGTACGTGATTAAATATATCCACGAGCTAAAGCTATTCCCCTGCTCCAACTCCAATAATTTTATTCTCAATGATATCAACCCTCTTTTCACAATGACTCGATCCTGTCGACATAAAAATCAACAAAATTTTAAGAATTTATATATATATATATATATCAAAATAATAAATAAAAAGTGATTAGAGAGTGTATTTATAGTACATAGACGTACCGTTAATTTTCTTTGACTCTGTTGCAATTAATTTGCCGCTGTCAATTTCGAAACAAAATACATAAGTTCAATTGTGTTCATACATTTACTGGAAAAAAAATGAATAACAACATTTAACCGTCAACAACTATGACAAAAAGAAGTATTAGACTTAACCTTTGTATCTTTCGACTTATCAATAAAATTAAAAGTATTGGACTAAACTTCTGTAAACAATTTCGATTTCTCAATTGTTTTACCATTACATGAAAATATAAACTTATATTTTATACTAGTTTTTTTTTACTAATATTGATTCTGTATCTCTACTATAATAAAAGAAAATCGAGAGTAGTTTTGGTATCATCAGCTTCATAAAATTTTAAGTTATCAAAATTGCCCAAAGCAAGAAGAAAAGTTTAGCTAATCACATATAAAAGATGACAAATGAGAAAAAAGATTGTACCTCCTTCTTCTATGAATAATAATATCGGCAAATGTAGGGATGAGCCTTCTAATACATTATTTGGCTAGGTCCAAAATTTCTTTTATATAGAAAAAAAAACATCCAAATTATTACTATTGGTATTGCAATGACAAATATTTGGACTAATTTGGTGGTCAAAGTGATTCACTATTGGTATTACAGTGACAAATATCTTGACTAGTTTGGTGGTCAATTGATTCATGATTAATGTTTGCTTATGACTGAGAATTTCAGGACCGACGACTTCTCTTTGGCAAGCCGACTTCTCTCCCTCTCTTTTTCTTCTCCACCTAAAACCCTAGCAGACACATCCATCATTTCTAATCCGATCTTCCTCCCTACTCCACCATTTTTCAATCGGTGACTAGTTGATTACTACCATAATCTGCATCTCAAGCCAATCATCATCATCTCCTTGTATGTTGAATCCGAGCCTGGAGGAGAAATCTCTTCCTTATCCCGATGCCTAATTCAAGTCGCAGCAACTCACAGCAGCGTTTAGTGAGGTGGATCTCACCGTGTCGAACGATGAAGAATATGATGCATGAGTGGTTGTATGCGGTGATAAGACTCTTCTCTTTAACTCCCTTGACGCCGAATGAGGTCCAAAGTTTTAATATGTGTATGATGGGTCTTTGGTGTGATATCTCAGGCTCTGGCAACATTGGGTTTGAGATGATTGTGGAAAATCGTTTTATGTACAAGTTCTGGCCGGGGGTCGACCGACGGAGGGTTGTCGTCCACGGTCCATAGTACCATCACGCGATCACAGCGGTGGTCGAGGGCTTTGATGGCATGGCCGATCCATTTCGTATTTTGACAGCCAAGTGTACTACATAGGTCTTTGTATGGTCGGTATCGGGTTGATTCGCAGCGGGTGGTTCAAGTGGCTCAAGCGGATTAAGAATGCTTCCGGTTGTTATCGAGACCACAATTGTCTCCTTTTGGCTCACCGATCGAAGAAAAAGCTCTGAATTGATCTTGATTTCCGGCGGCCCCTTGTGGTAAGTAAGCACAACATTTCACCTCACTAGTACTTATTATGTGGATGTTGTTGTGGACTGTGAGAGCTTGAAAGGTTATTGTGGTGATTACAGCGCTTTTAAGCATAGAGAGGTGAGCTGTCCGTAAATGGCAACGATGTTAGATCAGGGGGCAGAGAGCTCACATGGTTTTGAGAGTCATCGGATTGGTCCGGAGAATCATGTGGTGACATATTCCCCATGGTGGGATGCTAGTCCGGTGCAAGGAGCTCCTCGGACTGTTTTGGGTGGTGTGCTGAACTCGAAGCCGTCTGGTGCGCCGACTCCAAAACCTGATGAAGAAAAGGACCCTCGGTCGGGAGGGTTAACTACTAATGATGATGTTGTTTTACAGATAGTTGTTTCGACTTCTAGACAAACTGGTCAATTGAAGCAGATGATGGTCCAGTCAGACGTCGTCAGTGATGTTCCACCGTCTCATTTCAAGAACTCTACAAATGTTACTATCATGTCCACAGGTGTCACTATCATGTCAGCTGGGGATCAAGAGTCTGGTGGATTTCCACTATCCCATTTCACGAGCCTTGTCAAGACATGTTGGTGGATCTACCGGATAGTGCCAAAGGCGCGGGTAACAGCGTACATCGTCCCAACAACAAGCGAGACAAATCTAGCATGTGCCCCCAAACAGGGGTGCTGAAGAAGGTGTCTCCCAAGAAAACTTCAGTCATGCTCCCAGTGGAAATGAGCGTTGAAGAACCATATCAAAATGCAGCACAATAGAGGAAGTTCTTAGCTAATTAAAGAGTTGTGCGACAAAAGGTTGACAGTTATTAACGCTACTCTGGTTTGTTAGTCTAGGAATTTGTGTTTCACCCTGTTTTCTAATATAGTGATGCAATATGATTTTTCATTATCGGGCCGAATAATCCGGTGGAATCCTGTATTATTATCAACTTTTTCTAGTGGATTTTGATCCACCTCCTAAAAAAAATTTGCTTACAATTATATTTGTATCCGATAGTTGAAATTAAGATCGAGTATCATCTTCTAGCTTCTCTCATAATTTTGCATCAATAGTGGATACAATTCCAACCATCGGATAGTGATATGAGTTGGGGCTATAATACCATGATAACATGGCCATGGCTATCAGATAAGCTCAGAAATATGCAGAGAAGCTTTGGTTAGGGACGACGGGATTTGGGGAAGAAAATTGAGCAGAGTAATCGAGCCTTTCTTTTTATTAACCAGAGTACATAATTAGATTACAATCAAGTCCTTATAGAGAACTAAATCATACAAGCTAATACAATCTTAGCAATTGCTATGACAGCTGACAACATCTACATATTCACTTTAGACACCTTTGTTAACACCGCCCCTCAAGCTCAGTTGGGGACCAATCTGAGATTGTAACTCACTAAGAATATGACTAGTATGAAGACAGAGTAACCCCTTGGTAGAAGTACCAGCTCTCTGTATTATGGTCAATGTGAAGCAAGAGAAGACTGCATAGGCATCAAAAGCTTTATGCTGAACTGAGCACAAAATTTTTTGTGAAGTTTCCAGTAGAAACTCACTCTTGGCTCCTATCACCATTTGCATAACTGCGTTTCCTTCCTTTTCAGCAAAAACAAACATATCAGCCCCTCCATCAATCACATTACCTCATCCATCAATTGAATTGATTTCATCATTTTGAACATTACCATCATAGTTACTCCCTGAATTCTATGCACTTCATCATTTTGAACAAAGTCGTCATTCTCATTTCCATGATGTACAACACCAACCACAAATGGTGCGAGTCCGACTAATACCACAACCAAGAAGGCAAGTTTCAGTAAGCGCTCTATGCTGTCATCCCCTCATATGTAAGAGCATCACTATAGAATGAATCCACTTTGACAACAATACTCATCTCACTGTCAGCTTGCATGACACCATTACCTACAACATTTCTTCCTGCATCAAAACTACCGAAGACACAGTTTTCACAACTTTCGAACGAGCCCAATCTTATTCTTTTGACTTGCTTCATTAACACTCCCCCTCAATTTCAGCTGAGGGTACCAAGCTGAAATTAATACTCGCTCATTGAAAACAAGAATGATATTATCTGTTTGTCCCACTGTAATTCTTTTTAGCTGAGATTGGTCATAGTTGCACGTTACAAATGGAGCGCAGGGACATTCGATTAAGAATATCTGCAACATGACTTTGAAGAGGAACATACTGCACCAATGAATCCTAAGCCCAATTGCAAGAGTAACAATGATGCTTACAATGATGTGCCTGACTATAAGAGGAAGAATTAGATCATCAAAGTTCAATCCTTCAGCTTGGCAAGATCCCCAGACTTCCAAGCTCAAAAACTTAGCATCACCATCCTTGTTGCATGCATGCAGACCACCCAAGCTAGGGACAACTTCATCTTGAGAAAATGTTTTGACACGTCTGATTAGGTTTGACAAATGCCACAGAACCGGAATACTCACCACTTTGTGATTAAGAAGATGGAGCATTACAGGAAGCATATGAAAATTGGTATTTGGAGATGCCTTGCTCTTAAGAAGTGACAGAAGACCATAGCTCTCCCATCAATTGTTGAATATCTCCAGGTTTTATATCCAATTTACTCAGCAAAACATATGTCATAACATATACAAATATTGCCGACCGAATACGAGCAAGTAAACCAAGAGTCTTTCCTTTCAAAACTTCACTTCGCCGAAGAAGGGACACACCAAGAATGGAGAAGCAATCTGACCGGCAAGCACTACTGTCACTGCCCCTCAATCTCTGTTGGAGTAACCAAACTGAGATTGATATCTTGTCACCACCAATTAAAATAGCTTGATCAACCACCCCAAATGCCTCAATTAGAAGACCAACATCTGAAACTCTGTCTAGAGTCACAACCATACAAGTCATACTATAACACACACCCCTCCGAGCAACATCACAAGCAAAAGCATCCTTCACCATTCCTTCACTCACCCTGCCATGATTCGGAGATGCAAAACTACAATGGTCATGAACAGAGTTAAAACCATAACTCTCATTAGCATCTCTACTCAGATCTTCATGTAAATCAGTAATCACATTATCACCCTGAATTCCATGAATGTCATGAAGTCCAATATCACCATTAAATCCAGTTTCAGCACTCAAATTTCCCAATACAACACTTTCACCTTTGTTACCATTTATAACAACATTGTCAATTCCAACGGCACCAGTATCACCATTCTCACTATATCTGTAACCACCATTCTCAACATGTCCAACACCATTATCATTATTCATTCCGTCGACTAAATTGACATCACAATGGATTTGAGCAACACCATTCACATTATCATCAATATCATTTCTTGCATCAACACTTGTGCCAGCTCCATTTACACCCATCCCATTTCCTACCTCACTCCCTCCCTCAACCATGGCAGAGCCCTCTGCCAATGAGAAAGCAAACGGTAGCACAACACCAAGTTGATTATGAGAATGGATAGGTAGCAACAACTATGCATGAAGACCACAACGAACTTCACCATCTACATTAATTAAACCACTATCACCATTTTTACCATTCAAAATACCAGTAACCAAAACTGCATCATCACCATTTAATAAACGAATTAATCACAACTTCATCAATAACCACACATCACCATGGCAGTCCACAAAAGTAAAGCCATTGTTCCCATTTGCATCATCAATTACATCAGCCACGGCATGCTTACTCTCACTATTTTGTTGAAAGACAGTTCCAATTACAGCAGATTCACTGTTCCCTTCCTCAATATGATGTGTCCTCAATAAGGACCACTGGTGGTGAAAGACCAGATATGTCAACAGCCAAACCACGACTTTGATATGCACACGAATCTTCAAACAAATTTTGCTTGACGACCACTGCACCCATACCAACTCTAACATCACCAACATCAACATTCTCACCATTATGTACTCCATGATCACTACGATCACCATTCTGAACCACTGAGGCTATAGGTAACACAACCTGTACCGGAACATCAGTAAGGCTAGGCATCATACGAGGAATCGTACACTTTCCCGTGTGTAAATATCGTTACATATACTTTCCCGTTCATCTCAACTTTAGATTTTCTTTCACCTAATCATGATTATTCCTACTCTGATCTTGCTATGCTATATGCTATATTACCTTTAGACTTTCTTTCACCTAATCCGGCCTTACAATAAGAGGTGCAATATATATAAAAGAAGACTCGTTACACTATGGTATGTACGTACGTCAAGCCGAGGTATATATGATCCGCCACTACGTCCTTCTTCGACGAGATTATTCCAATGTTTTCTCTATAATTTTCAGTTTTTCACTGTAATTCCTTTTATTTAATTTGGTGGAATGTTTTCAAATTTTTTTTTAGATAGGGATATATTCTGATATTTGAATTTTGGCCGTTGTTTCTGTTGTTTCAAAATCAAGTGATGTGTAGTTGCGTACCTAGAAAAATAGCATTCATCCCACGACCGTCGTCCTAATAAGATTACTTGCATGTGTTCTCTTCACAGACGGGGTTAGACAACAAACTACTGCTACGTACTACCAATTCTTTATCCTCATCGGAGTTGAGAGAGCCTTAGCCAATAAAATGGAGAAAGCTCTTTCCAAAATCGGGAGCTATTGGATTGCTAAGATAGCAAAGGAAGAGATAAACAACATCACTGACGATCTCTCTGTATGTCTTCCCATCTCTTACCTAATTTCACATTTGTTTTGTATTGTTACATTTAAATTGGTTTCTACATATATAGAGCTAGCTAGCTAGTTGTGATCAGAGATTTAAAGGTGAAGAGATCGATCGAGTAGTAGTCGTGTAATTCTTGGGCAACGTGTTTATGGAACGTGTGTGTGTGTGTATATCCACTATTTCATAAAACCCAACTTTTCTACCTTAGAGTTCAAATCTTCAAATTGATGCTGTAATGGGGTTTGAACTTTCATCACTTAATTAAGCTGAATCAAAATTTGGTACAATACATTTATGGTTCCTTATTCAACTACTGTTGATTAAATATATATGTTTGTTTATGTACAACAATTTCAGGCCTTCTCAAATGCTGTGGAGGGAAAAGCAAAATGGGTTTTCAACAAGCTTAAAGGTATATATGAAGCTGTTTTGAACTTCTTGACTCAATGAGCTCGATCAGTTTAATCGAATTGTGGAAACACACACACATATATTTATATATATAAAAGACCTGTTTGTCAGATACATCTTTGATCGATCTTTTTTATTTAGTTGGTCTAGTGAAACTTGTCATTGCTGTTAACTAGTAGCTCTCTCACTAACTATGGTCAAGACTTCTCAACAGACTTGTTTCAAACTGCAAATGAATGCTGACGCATAAAATGATGTGTACTTATTTTACAGGCAAGCCACAGAGAACCTTGCCGGAACTTCTCCGATCATACAACTTTCCACCGGGCCTATTCCCCGAAACATAAAATGCTACGAGTTCGACGAATAAAAAGGGAAGCTCGTCGTGTATCTGACCTCTGCTTGCGAGGTGACCTTCAAGGACTCATCTGTGGTGAGATACGGGGTTCGAGTCAAGGCAACAATGTCAAGAGGGAAGCTGGATATAATAGAAGGCATGAAGACAAAGGTTCTGGTTTTCATCAAAGTAACTAGCGTAGTTGTAGAAGGTTACAAGTCTGACAAAATTTGGTTCACTGCTGGACTTAAGAGATCAAAACCAAAAGAAGCCTATGAACTGCCTCGCGACGCCTTCAATGTTGCAGAATTCTAAACCTTCTTGTTATAGCTACATTTGTTCAAGAACTTCGTATCACATTTAGTCTAACGACACATACATTATTGCTAAGTACAAAATTTCTTTAGTTTTCTTCTCATCAAATTTTCAGTATATATGTGCCTTGACATACAAGTCTCACGAATTGAGAGTATTTCGGTGGTTGAACGTTACTCTTCCGTGCATGGCGGTCAAAGTGGCCGGGTCAGACTAGCTCTGTTATATTCTGTGTATATAGATAAAGGTCACAAATGATCAACTACGTTTCAATAAAATCTACATAATTCCCGGTCATATACATATTTACCGTGGATTTCATTAACTAATTTTGTTGTTATTATTGTAAAATAAAATAATTTTTTAGTAATTTCGTTCAATTTTTTGTAAATATTTCAACGAGCACTTGTTTATAAATTTGAGAAAATGTAGTAATTTTTAATTCAAAAAGTTATAATTTATTTCAACTAATTGTAGATAAATATTTAAGGTAGATCTCCTCTACTATAGTCTTACCCGATTGTATATTAATATATAAATTTTACTTATTTTGTTAAAATTTTCAGGTTTTGTGCATTACATTTTTTTTATGCACCATAAACAACATGTTGGTGGCGATTTTGGGCTACTTGATGTATGGCAAAGATGTGCGATCTCAAGTAACACTGAACATGAATACATCTAAAATTAGCTCGAAAATAGCCATATACACAGCTTTAGCCGTTCCATTGGCTAAGTTTGCATTGATAATTTCACCTATAGCAAATGCCATTGAGATGAACTTACCAAAGAAATGGAGCAAAAAGGCTGTTTGCAAAGCCATAAGGACACTACTATTGGCAAGCACAGTTGTAGTGGCTTTAGCATTTCCATACTTTGAGTCACTGACAGGACTTATTGGAGCAATTCTTTGTGTTGCTGTTTCTATTTTGTTTCCCTGTGTGTGCTACTCAAGGTTCTAAAAGGCGCTAGGCGGAATTAGGTGGTGGAGCTACTGCCTAGCGCCTAGGCGTTTAGGCGGAATTTAATCGATAATTAAACGGTAATTAGGAGGATCATTTGTTATATATATTTAATTAATTATATATTTATATGGTATATTGTAATTTGAAACATAAAGTAAAAATTATAAAGAAATATCATAAAATTATAAAGAAATCCAATTAACCATCCATCTCAAATTTTTGAAATAGATGTGCATAAACAAGAATCTCAAGAATATGAAATTATCTATTTCAAAGCTGATAATTCATAAATCATAGTACATTATGAGTTTATGACAATGAAGCTTACATTATAAACTTGCAACCATGGAACCATTCAAACATAAAATTTCACGGAATCAAGTTTTGTTTGTGTGATGACCATAGACACTATGCTCATGCCCACATTTAACCATATTAAATTATCGACATATAACAAACAAGGATGATGGCGGTGGACGGCAAGTGGCGGCGACGACGGTGATCGGCGAGCGGCGTCCAATTCGCGGTGTTTGCAGAGGGAGAGAGACGACGTTTCGCGAAAGAAATTGGATTGGATTTTCTATTTAAAATTCATTCATTTGTGTTGTACCTCTTAATTTAAAAAAAAACGCCTAGGCGGTTTCTGCCGATTAGTCGTTAGTCGCTCACCTAATTGTCGATTAGTCGGTTCCAGCCTAACTACCCCGCCCAGGACCAAAATTAGGCGATAAGATAATTTTTTCCGATTAGTCGGTGCCTAGGCGGCCGTTTTTTAGAACAGTAGTGCTACTTGAAGATATTTGGGCTGTACCAGAAGCTTGATTTGGAAGTTCTGATAATCTGGATCATAATGGCTATGGCCGTAGCTGTTGGTGTAATGGGTACATATGGTTCTATTAAAGAGAGAGTATGATAATTTTCTATCACACTCTAATTTTAATAGAACCATATGTACCCATTCTATTGGTACTTCCTCTTAACTACTGGATACATTTCATTTTTATGTTATCGATCAATTTTCTTCAAATCCCTTTGCAAGTCCATCAATGTAGAAAAATACATTTTATTCAGTAGTAAAAGGATTTGAACAAAGATGGAGATCGAAATATAAATCGAGAGAGCATTGTGCATTATATTCTCGTTTTTTCTCGATTATTATCACATTACGTTTTCAATATCATGCATATTCATACATTAAGTTAGTTCATAAGAAAATTTAATTTCGTAATTTTTTTAGGGGATAATTTGAGAGGTTCTGGGGTGAACTAGGCCGTGAATCCAGCACAAAACCACCCACCTCTGCTGGGGATAATGTAGGTTTCGTAATTGGACTTTAGTACTTTTTAAGAAAAAGCTAAAAAATACGTTCATCTTGCTGTGTTCTTCTCCCAAGTCCTAACCAATCACAGTTAGAGAGAGAGAGAGATGAGTAGTTCCTCATCACCTTCACCTTCTTCTTCATCGCCTCCTCGTTCTCGTAACAGTAGCAGTAGCAATGGTGAAGATAGGCCCAGATTCTTCGACCCAAAAGCAAAGAGCAAGTGTTGGGCAAACGCCGACGTAGTGCCAGGTCGACACCCTGAACGGTGGCGCAAAGACGCCGCCTGTAACATCGTCTGTAAGCGCTTCTGCAACTGCCAAGGATGCCTCTGCTTCGAGTACGATCACATAGTCCCCTTTTCTAAAGGTCCCAAGTTTTTTTTCTTTTGCTACTCTGTTTTCTAATTGTTTGCTTTCAGTTTTGGATTGGCATTCATGATTTTTGATCTGGGTATTTTGATATTGTCGATTTTGTTGCATGTACTAGTTGTTTGAGGGTCAGTATCCAAATGGGTCTTTGCGCATTGGTGCTGAAGTTGGAAAATCATGTTCAAGATTTGGGCTTTGTGTTCAAAATTTTACTAGCTCTGTAGCTAATGAAGTGTTGTTTAGTTGGTTTGTCATTAGGACTATTGGTTCTTCAAAGTTGTTGCCTTTGAGTTTCTGAGTTCACTGCATGTACACAAAAGAAGGGAGCTTTTTCTTTCTTTTTACATCAGTGTGGTGTGTGAGTTTGCTGAGATTTGTGATTGTGGATGCAGGTGGTGAATCCGTAGCAGAAAATTGCCAGATTCTTCAAACAAGAGTTAACAGATTTAAATCGAACAAAGAGCGGGTAGACGCGAATGAATTGAAAGGGTACTCGTGTGATGTCAAGTTTACAGGTAATTCTGCCGCCTTCTCTACTTGACTCTTGGTATTAGGTTGGATGTTCTGTTCTGTTGATGTTATAACTTCCTGAAGTAATTTCGTATTGATAGCTATTAGGGGAGCACATTAGTAATACATTCTTAAGTTAGTTATAAGGGCCACATAACGTTCAGTCCCCTTGCAAAAAGAAAAGAGTGCACATGACTAATCTTCTATGTCATTGCTTTTTCCTGTCCAAGTCTATATTAAGGTGCTTTGTTATTCTGCACGGTGGTTTTTTTTTTTTGTTGTGGAAGTTGAATCCTGAAGCTCATAGTCATGTTCCATATTTACTGTACACTGGTCTGATGGTATTAGCTTTATGTGAGGTATGATTAATGGAGATGTCCCAAGAGCCTGGTGGTTAGCTTTCTGAATTTGGATTATTTTTCTTAGGAAAGATCTGGTTGGATTAGCTTGGCTTGTATGAGTAACATATTATACCTCCTGGCCATCTTGGAAGCCAGTATGCTATTTTTGTAGAATAAGTTTGAACTAAAAGGATGTACCAACCTCTTCGCATTATCTGTACAACTTGAAAAGAATTGAGACTTGCATCCCAAAATCACACATGTCTTTGATTTTCAGATAAGGAGCTTGACATCGTCGAAATGGCTGTTTATGGTGATGTAATCCGGCCAGGAAAAGAGTGCCGATGCAGAACTGTAGCTGAGATGCTTGGCCAGGTCAAGTCAAAAGACCGAACAGCTGCTTGCAAGTTGCCACATAGCAATGAGGCTCTATAGCAAATAATGGCGGGATACTTGATTCCTGGATTCTCTCAGGCTTAATTGGAATGTTGTGATTTCAAGGAGGATTTGGATAATTGTTGGAAGAGAAAAATTAGGTAGAATGTAATTGAATAACTATATACAATTCAGCTGAAATAATTGTATTTGTGACTGTTACTCCCATTCATCATGATAAGTCAATGGAAATGGAACAGACTGCTTTCATATTACCTGGCGAGTGAAGTGAATCCAATCTAGCTGAGTAGCTTCCGGGGTGTTCTACGGTGCTCCGAAGTGCCAACACTTTCTAGTTTTGGAGTGTTGATCACTTCATTTCTCCAAAAATGGAGACCACATAAGTTATCTAATGTTCCAAAACTGGAAAGTTTTTTGTACTCCGGAACACTATAGAGTTTTCGATAGCTTCCACGGACTTGAAAAGACTAAAGACGTGTGCTCTAAGTATGAATGTGATATGTCATGTGTCTTCTTGCTTGAAAGTCTGTGATTGACAGCAGTATGTGGCCAACCTTGGTTGATTTGGAAAAACCATTGGTTATATCTGTTTGATTGAAATTTTTTTTCTCTGGTAGAGCATCTTAACAGACATACACATGTCAAGCTGAATTAGACCACTGTTGTGTTGGGAGCAAGACTCAGAAAACCAGGTTAAAGAAGTAGAGGGTATGATGGTGCATGATGATGGTCAATCCAATCTAGTAGCTGTACTTATAAGCATGGCAATGACCGTACTCCGGAGTACCAAAACTAGAAAGTTTTGGAGCGTTAGATCATTTTATTTTTTCAAAAGTAGAGACAGCAGAAGTTATCCAACGCTCTAAAACTAGGAAATTTTTTGTACTTCGAAGCACGTACTATAGAGTTTTCAGGCAATAACCCAAGCTGGAAAGAACTAGTGCCCCTAAAACTCCATTAGTCTTTTGACATTCTGTATTAGTTCTATAATGGCAAGGATGACTAATCATTCGCACAAGCACCACAAGGATGCACAAACACTTCATTTTGGGACATCCAATCATTCTTTTTACTGTTTGCAAATAGAATGTGCGAGAGTCTCCGATGTCAAAACTCAAAGGACAATGCACATATCTATCTACAATGGGTTTGGAGGAGGATTTGATGCTTGTTAGGTATTAGGTAGTGGTTCCTCCATCTTTGGCTAATACATGAGATATTAATGTCACCTAAGGAGACGCTAGAAGTAAGTTAAGCTAATCAAAACATTGACCTGATGAGTGAGGTTGGTGGACTATGTCTTACTGTAGTGACACAAGTAGACCTAACCCCAGCTACATGCTATTAAAGAATGTTTAATTGGGGTTTGAATTGAACAGTTATATATCATCGAAACTACAGCAAAATGTCACTTCCATATAAAAAGCTTGGTCCCTTTTTGAAATTAGGTATTGGGGTATCCTCCAAATGCATTGGTCAATCCAGAAACTGCACTAATGGTGTTTGGTGGCTCGATGTTAATGTTTTACATATGTATGAGTGCTCTTGAGTAACTTTGTTCAGTGAGTGAAAGCTCTTGTATTGGATCATGGGAAGCAGCAAGCATAGCTTAAGAGAGCACATCACATGCCTATAGCTATTTCCTTAGAACAATCATACATCATTTGGATTATCTTATTTCTAAGTTTATCTGTTTTGTTAGAACAATCATGCATTATGTTTAACTATTGCCCTAATTAGGGTACCTAAGATCATATGTATAATCTCAAATAGGCTTGTATAATCCAAATGTGGATAATCACACTTCATACATCATACATCATAGTTTATCTGTTTTCCTTAGAACAATCACATTTCATAGATCATATGTATATTTATTATTCATAGCGACATATTTTAAGGGATAAAAAAGGATGAACACATCTAATGATTGTAATCTCAAAACAGATAAACTTAAAAATAAGATATTTTCATGAAAACTAATAGCACTAAAAGCACTTTAGTTCCATAGGACACATTGTTGTTTCCCATTTGCTAATAATGTATCATTATTTGGTAAAAAGCAATGGCTTGGAGTAAAACCCTGAAGCAGAGAGAATTGTCAGCAGTCTCAGCACCATGTTCTCCTTAGCTTGCTGCTGCAAAATAATTAAGAATCTGAATTAATATTCAAGTACATGTTTGGTTCTAAACTTCTAATGAAAATATTATAAATCTTGCTACAGTTACCTTTCAGTTTCTTGGTAAGTTTAAGAAGAATGATTAGCCTAACTACTGTAACAGTCTAACACAAACATATGCTATTGTAGTACTGTACTATACTGCAGAGAGCTGCATCAAGTTTACTTAAGTTATACTTGAGCTTCCATGTACCTTAGAGTAGCTTCTTCTGTTTTCATGACCATGGTGTTAAATTCACATGCATAAGCTTTTACATTGATGCTCACTTTTCTCAGACTGAATACATTACTTTTGCACCTAACAGCTTTTTACATATACACATCAGTATAGCATGGCCCCAAAAGATCTATATCTATGGAAAAAAACCTCACCTCACCCCACACCAGATTTATTTTCAGCATCTAAAAGAGGGACTCATTTAAGAGAATGATTGCACCTGCATTTAGAAATTTCATGATCTCAGTAGTAGAGTGGGGAGGGTAGCTCCAACAAACAAACTAGGGTATATGAAGGCTCTTAACCTAAGTTGGTCATCACAAATATGGTTTTCACATTAAAATAGTGGACCATAAGAAAGTGATGAAGTGAAGACCGGATGGGAAAATGCCCCCAAGAGACTTATAAAGTAGGAAATGTGAATTCAAACGTAGATAAATATGTTAACTATTGCCCTAATTAGGGTACCTAAGTTTTTTCCTTCTTTCTCTTAAAAAAAGAAAGTTTTTTCCTTCTTTCATACTCTTTTGATGGAAATCAAAAGGAATAATAAGGGAGAAGGATTCATAACCCAAGAAAAGGTGTAGAAAGAGAGATTACCTATGATGGTTTTTCTCCTTTGGCTTTTGCTTTCCCTTTTCTTGATCAACTCCCTCTCGTTTCTTCCACTCTCACAAAAGTCTCACCCCAATCCCTACTCTTTTTTTGTTTTTTGTTTTTCTTTTTATTTTCAATTCACCGAGAATCAATTTTTATGAATAATTGAATCATTTTACCCTTTCAATATATGAGAAAAAAAAAATATTAAGGTGACCGACCATTACATTACAAAAAGTAGTGGCCACTGACCTCTCAGACTGCCCAATCCCTACTCTAAATGCTCAAATCCCTTATCATCATTATCACTCAAAAACAAATTACAAGAGTCTAAATTCAAAATTCCACATATTACGTTCAAACGTCGAGATTAATGAAATGCAATAATCGAATTATAAATGTATTATTACTTGTTTAGAAGGAATTGAGTATCAAATATTGACTGTTTTGAGCATCGATATCACTCTCACCATTAGAAACATTATTATTTACATTTTGCTCGATTCAACCTGTACTAATTAGGAAAAGTAATGGAAAATATATGTTGTGGTCAACAATCACCCATGACCGACATCCTCACGTCGTCACGCGCCAATCTCATTGGATCTCCACAACCAGGACCCACCCAAATTTGCCAGCCTATTTTCTCTTTCAACCTCACCATAAAATCCAAAAAACTCATTCCATACAGTGACTCATACACGCCCAAAATAGCAACGCAAACAAAACCAGAGAATATTAACCAGAAGAACGAACCGAACGACGCCGTTCTCGTTTTGTCTTCACACTCTCTCCTCTTTTTCTTCCCCCCGTTGATTTCGCCGGTCCATTTTTTTATTTTTTTGTTGCATGAATCCGCCGCCGCGCATTTAAATCGCCATTTCCATTATCTCGCGTAATCGTCGCTTCAAAGGAAAATACGAGAAGGCGACAAAGAATTTGTCGGGTAAAGCTTCGAAGTGTGTTTGTAAGCAGGAACAGCAAGACATTCTATCTTTGGAGTGTGATCGTATTTAAACCGCCCCGTTGATTTCTGTTTCGGCTCTCTCTCTCTCTCTCTCTGCATTTTTATTGTTCTTATTTTTTTACTCGGATCCGAGTTCGGGGCTCCGGACCCGGTGAATTCCTCGATCCGGGTCGGCGGTGTTTATGGTTTGCTTCGGGCGATGGGGTGCGTCAGCTCGAAGCAGACGGTGTCGGTCACGCCTGCGTTCGACCACTCCGGGGCGTTCAGGGACAAAATCGGGAATTCGGGTCGGAGTCGGGTCGGGGATTCCAAGAGAAATAATGAGTTGAGTTCCAACGGCGGTGGCGGTGACCGGAGTTGTTATTATAATGAGAATAATAATAATAAGAAGAAGAAGAGCAGTTATTCGGAGTCGTTGAGTTTCCGATTGACCAATCTACAGAGGTACGTCGAGGGCGAGCAAGTCGCCGCTGGCTGGCCCGCCTGGCTCAGCTCCGTCGCCGCCGAAGCCATTCACGGCTGGGTCCCACTCCGCGCCGATGCATTTGAGAAACTAGAGAAGGTAATTAAGTTTCATTTTCTTTTGCTGATAATAAATGTTTTTTATTTTTTTATTTTAACTGATTATGAGCTTGTACTTTGAATAGTGTACTAGTTTTGGACTTGTGAGTGTTTAGTGATTGTGAGTTAAGCTGAGAAATGCATCCACATTGTTATGTTGTTCTTACTCGAATGCGATTTGTGTGTTGGGTTAGATTGGACAGGGAACATATAGTAGTGTGTTCCGGGCGCGTGATTTGGAAACTGGGAAGTTAGTTGCACTGAAGAAGGTGAGGTTCGACAATTTTGAGCCGGAGAGCGTGAAGTTTATGGCGCGAGAGATCATGATTCTTAGACGGCTTGATCATCCGAATGTCATTAAGTTGGAGGGGCTGATTACTTCACGGTTGTCATGTAGTATATATCTTGTGTTTGAGTACATGGAACATGACATTACTGGACTCTTGTCAAATCCTGACATTAAGTTCAGTGAGGCACAGGTTTGTTTGCCTCGCCCTTGTGAGTTGTGAGTTAGTACATTTTCGTTGCATAATGTAAAAGGCTGATGTTGGTTTTGTTTGGTTAGATTAAATGCTACATGAAGCAGCTGTTGTCTGGTCTTGAGCATTGCCACTCGCGGGGTGTAATGCATCGTGACATAAAAGGATCCAATCTTCTGGTGAACAACGAAGGAATTTTGAAGATGGCTGATTTCGGATTGGCAAATTTCTGTGATTCTGGGAACTGGCAACCCCTCACCAGTCGTGTTGTCACTTTGTGGTATCGACCTCCTGAGCTTTTGCTTGGATCCACAGACTATGGAGCGTATATAGATCTTTGGAGTGTTGGCTGTGCATTTGCAGAACTAGTAGTTGGGAAACCTGTTCTTCAAGGGAGAACAGAGGTGAGTACTCGTCCAAGTACATTGCTTTTTGATTAAATCGTTTGTCATTCAGAGGTCTACTTTTCTCAACATGTGCAAGCTTATCAGAACCAGGTTGAATAGAGACTCTTATCAGGTTTAGCTTAGTAAACATGTCATATTTGCATTTTGACAGTTTAAGAATTGTCTGGTGGCATGCATTTCTTTGACTTCCTTGGTTCGAATTTTTAAGGATTTTTTATCGACAGGTTGAACAATTACACAAGATTTTCAAGCTCTGTGGCACCCCACCAGAAGAATACTGGAAAAAGTCAAAACTTCCTCATGCAACTCTATTTAAACCGCAGCACCCTTATGATAGTACTCTGCGGGAGACCTTTAAAGACTTGCCGGCAGCCACTTTCAACCTGATCGAGACTCTTCTTTCTGTAGAACCACATAAGCGTAGGACTGCCTCCTCTGCTCTTGCATCCGAGGTAATCATCTGAGATAATGTCTCTTTCTTAGTCCTATCATCTAGAACTACCACTTTCTTTGCCAAATCATATAGTTCTGAACTTTGAAGTCTTCTTTCATTTCCCAAGAGAACTTTTATCTCCGAGTATGAACTTTCTGTGCTGGTTATATTCTTTTTGACACTCTAACTTGAGTATGAGTGTATATATATGTAACACCAAGCATTGACTTGTCACACTGAATTTATCATGCATTCTTTTTATGCCACTTTCAGTATTTCAAAATAAAGCCTCATGCATGTGATCCATCAAGCTTGCCAATTTATCCACCTAGCAAAGAGATTGACGCAAAAAATCGGGAGGAGGCAAGGAGGTGAGGTTTGGTTTGTCTTTATGAGTATATAGACTACTTAAGCAGAAGATGGAAAAATAAATTTCTGTATAACCACTAATTTCCAGGAAAAAGACTGGTGGGAGGCTTCGTGGATGTGAAACCAGAAAGCCAACAAGAAAATCACTTGGACATAGTAAAATGGCACCAATCGAGGTCTCTTTCTCTTTCATCCTCTATGTTAGATATAGAATTGTTGGTGTATATATGCTATGGATTGAATAACCTGTGTTAATCTTTTCTTGCAGGACTTGACAACCCAAATGCAAGATTCGTGTAAAATGAATGGCATTAACGGCCACATCATTAAACAAGGAAATGGTAACATGGGCGCCGAGTTACCAAAGCCATTAGCAGAAGAGCCTCTTCATGTGAAGCATGCATCTCAAGGAGACATTCCCTTCTCTGGTCCATTAGAGGTTTCTACATCAAGTGGATTTGCATGGGCGAAAAGACGAAGAGATGATGCTTCAAGGAGATCTCATACTCGGTCTATTTCGAAAGGCCACATATTTAACACAGTAGAACCTTCTATTCATGTGCAAACTAGAAAGAACTTTGACTCAAAGACACATGAAAATGGGGAGTACAGAGTGCGCAGCGACTCTAAGGGGTATGATTCATATGAGGTTGCGAAGCTAGCGATGCTGAATCAATGGGGAAAGCTTGAACGTCCAGAATCTTTTGATGCTTCTGATGGGTATCACTCGCAGGAGTTATCATCATTAGCACTATATCAGAGAGAGGAAAGGGCAGGTGCTACTAAAAGTGATCTGGTAAGTTTGTAATATAAGTACCAGTTTTATCTATGTTACATATGTATATAAGACTTACTAAACCTCCTAACCTCATTACATTTGGTTTTGTAACAGAGCTTTCAACTTCACGATCAAGGAGACAAGGTTGAATTTTCAGGACCATTGTTATCTCAACCATATAAAGTTGATGAATTCTTAGAGAGGCATGAGCGCCACATCAGAAGGGTGACGCGGAACTCATGGTTCCATAGAGGTACAAGATACTAGTACTACTAGCTCAGTTCAGACTTTTACCATGTAGCTCACCAGAACATTTTGAACTATACCAAGTCTTTGATGATACTAGTCTAAGCCTTTGTCTAAATACTATGACTTCTGAATTGCAGGTAAGAAGTAAAGTTATCTGATACACCACTGACTAGATCAAGAAGCAAAGAGATCTCAACAAGGAAAACGAATATCAAAGGTTCGGCCTGGTTGTTGCGATTTCATAGAGGCTACCACATCTACTAGTCAAGAAAGTTAAGTATCTTCACTGCAATATTTCGGAGAGGCAGAAAGAATGGGTAAAAATGAGTACATTTTCTCTCTATCTCATCCTTCTGGTTGCCTGTTTACTTGCTTCTTGACCAAAGAGCAAATGTTCTTTGTTTCCATATCTTTTGGCAACGCCCGTATCCAATGTACATACTCTAGACTAGCAGCAATGGTTTCTGAAGAACAGCCTCGCTTATTTTCCAGGATCATAATTCTTAGGTTACTCTAAATCATCTTTTCTTATTCTCAAACTCATTAGAATGCAGTTATGGGCTTCTTTTCAATTGATTGAGACCTCCCAACTTAGCCCATGTCTCTTCCTGATTGCAACCACAACATGGCTGCAACTACAACTGATTGCAACTACAGCTTGGTTGCGACTACAACTTGTGAGCTTTGCCCTGGACTTTCATGTCCAAGAATCATTTGCCATTCCAATAATAGACAACAAGCGGGGAGATGCAAAGCATCTTCTTCAGGAACTTCAAATCCCACTCAAATCTTAACAGCAACAATTGGTGGCCGGAGAGTGTGTCGACTGAACAATGACAAATACAAAACTGCATTAGCTACATGGTAGCGATTAGTGTTAAAAGTTGTTTGTTTTAACGCTCTAAAAGCAATGCCAAACAGACCAGAGGGAAATACACTTAGGCCTGTCAATGGGACGGATTTTGATCCGGACTCGTTCCAGACTCATACTTATTAGGCGGATCTGGATCTAATTTTTGGATCCGTTGATCCGTTTGTGGCCTGGATCCGTTGACCCGTTTATTTAACAAATCGAATCCGGATCACAAGCGATTTGATCGGTTTATGATCCGTCCCGTTTATTTTTTTGAACTTATTAAATATAATTTATTTTTGTTTACATATATAAAATATTTTTAATCTAAAACTCTCATTTTTAGAAATAAATATAAATATCTTTAGTAAAGTTATATAAAATTATTTATAAATTAAAATATTAAAAACCCAAAATGATTTGTTTCTTGTCAAGTTCATCGATGTAAATGGAGATTTTTTATTGTGGTTTCTCTAGTTTGTTTTAATGAAATTTTTTGGTTATGTAAAGAGGTCATGTGACATATTTGTTATAATTAACATATTGATAAAAGAAAAAAAAAATAGTAATTAGCACATTGAAAAATGGGTCCGGAGCCGCTCCGTTGACCATTGATCCGCCGAATTCAGATCCGGATTTGATTATTAAAGATCCGCTGGATAAACGAGGTAGATTGGGGCAGGTCTAATGTTTTCTTTCCTTAAATAGATCCAGGTCTAGATTGATTCGATCCGAATAGAGGGCTAAATACATTCGGCAAGAAGATTTGGATGTCTCTAATACCGAAGGGATCATCCATTATTGTAAAGGGAAAGAGGTACAGAGAAAGAACCCAATGGGCCAATGTGTCACCACCATAGAAAATGGAGCAAGACCAATAATTTGGGAGGATGTGGGTCCTTCAATCTAATTAAACAAGAAATTTATAAAGCAAAATTGAAATTACTTCCACTGTTACCATAATTACCTTAACAGAGACATGTTGGTGAGATCTCACTTTCGTCATCATAATCACCTTCCTCACTCAGCTCTCTTAATCTCTAATCATATGTATTCTTTCGGACATAACTTGGGTCCAAACAATTTTTGGACACCATTATTCAAACAAAACTTATTTATACAATTTTACGGTTTGGTATTTGATAATCGAGACCACCTATCTTATAGAGTATGGACTGAAGATCAACTCATAAAAAAATGAATTAAAATAAAAATCGTTTGGGTGTCTAATTTCATTAAATAAATGAACGGATATTGTATATTTTAACACTACATTAATAACCGTCTATTTGTTTTGCAAAATTTAATGAGCAAAGAATTTTCGATTTATTCAAAATTTTGCACACATAATGTTTAAGAGTTAAACTTTATACTATGTGGTATCGATTATAAAATAACAATCCAAAAATAGTATAATTAAAGTTGTCTAGACGATAATATCCAAACATAATTTGGACCCAAATATTATCCCATTCTTACTGAAATATGCTACTAGGTGTGCACATGGTATGCTCATTCATGACTGCAATCATTTTAGAAACCTATGATTATGATCATAAATCTCTGACCCTCCACTATGTTGACTTGTTGGCATCACCTACGTACCGTCCTAATTTACTTTGTGGTCCAAACTCCTACCGGACATGTCCTTCTTCGAGACTCTAATCTCACTCATGAAGTTCAATATCGATAATCATCAGAAGTTGTCAAGTTTCTAGTCTAGTCTCCAATTATGGTGTATAGTGAATACGATCGATCAAGTAGAGTCAAACTACAATAAAAATTATTAGGACGATAGTTAACCGAGCTGAATTTGACACAGATAAATTACTAATCTTATGTTTATTTTAGAAATTGAGAGTGATCTCAATCAAAAAAGTTTAAGATTCATTATACCTAAAATAGTTAATTAACTATAAACTATAAGTTCCTATTTCCCTTGGGTCAAGCAAGATGTGTTGCAACTTGCAAGAAATGTAGCTATGTACTTGCATTATCTTGGGGTGTATGGCCTTTCATGAATTGCTTGTACAACACCCAATATTAACTTGTCACCGCCCATTCCGTAGACTAAATGAAAGTAAAGCAATCCGACGGCGCAAACCATAGAGACGACCCAATCTTGCAGGTGTTTGACTTCGGCATGCATGTAAAGCCTGATTGGTCAGATTGGTCTGCTCCATCTTAATTTCATGGTCTTCGATACAGGTACTATAATGAACCCACGTGAGTGAGATCACGTGATTCCGAATCGCTAGACGACGTCGTCGAGCACTCCGAAGCTGTTGTCTTATAATCGAGAGAACAAGAAGACGTGTCGTGGGAAACGTAAGACTAGTAGAACAAGACGAAGAAGAAACGTTTTTGGGGATTGATGGGATTGTCCCGATAGGGTGACGTGTCACCAGCATGGGGGTGGGCAGCCAATACCTAACCGTGAATATTACCCCAGCCAACTACACGTAACCGACGTAACGCCGTTTACCGTTATACAGTAATTACAGTTATGAAGTTCAGGATATTTCTCGGAGGAAGTTCACTCTCATTGGGTCAAAGTTTATAAAGTTCGGAGATATATTTGATATTTTCGTCAGTGATATTTCGTCATTTTTTTATAGTCATTTACACCGTAAACTGGTGCCGAGGTTAGAATTTTACTATTTTGTCTATTTATACTATTGTTGAAGATGGTCAAATATCTATAACTTATATCAAAATTTCTGACATTGTTGATTTTGTGGTGAAAATTTTATTTTGGACATTTATGTCATCTGACAACCAAATAGACGTATTGTTGTCAATTAACAATTTTTTATTTTATATACAACATACCAAAAGACTTTATAGAATGGGAGACTAATTTGTATTGGTACCATTTTTTTCTTCTTTCTTCTTCGATGATTACAAGAATAGATTTTTAATCAAAATAAAATATTTCTCATTCAGAATTCATACAAACTCAACCACCGTAATTAACCTAATAATTCTTGTTTAGTTGCGTAAGTGTGCTTCTCCAGTGGCAGATCCATGATTGAAGTCACCAAAGCTAATTTTTTGTGATAAAATCTCGATAGCACGAGAATTTTTTTTGTGATGGTTTTACAAACCAAGAACTAATCAATCTGGTCTCTGATCTTGTCCGTTTTTCCCGTTCAGCTCCTTCTTCTTCAGCCATTTTTTTGATAATTTTATATCATGATATATAAATTCAAAATCCAAATTCAATAACCAATTAAAAACACAAAACCCAATTCTCAGCCCTAAACACACAAACTCAATTCCTAATTCAATAATTGGAGTTGAGGTACTCATATTAGACTATTAGTTAGTTGTTAGCTTACTCAACTACATTCCTACTGCCTACATACAAATTTACAAATTAGAGATAGATAAAGAAGTGTGAGACCTCACATTTGAGAGAGTGAGAGCGTGAGACCTGTGATTGAGAGATTTAGAGTGCAATGGAGAGATGGGAGAGTGAGGGACTGAGGGGAATTAGGGGATTGAGATTTCAGATTCGGGAGAGGGGAATTGAGGTCGAGATTCATGACAAATTCGGGTAATTGCTAGTTGGATCATTAGGTTTTGGGTTTTAAATGGGTTGGGTTTTAAATAGGTTTTAGGTTACACTCAAACAAAAAGCCTTATGGTAACTTCTTCTTTTTTTCCTTTAAAAGTCAAAATTAGAGTAGTTTTTTTTATCTCTCAAATTCCCATTAAGCTTAAACCCCAGTGAACTTGGTCATAGCTCTGCTCCTGTGCTTCTCAACCTAAATTCGAATCATGAAACTTTCAAAGTGAGTAGAGTTACATTACATAATTGGAACATTTCACACTTGCCTTACCATGTTTCATACAGAAAATTTATCGATCAGATTTTCAAACTTCAAATTGTAACCTTCCAATTTCACCATGAGTTACATTAACGTTGACACTGTAACAGCCGTCTCCCTAAATAATTAGTGTACAACTAATTAATCCCCCTCTCATTACCAAAACTAGTATACGCGCGTAAATGCCACGTAGACCGTTGCCCGTTGCCCGTTGCCCGTTCCCTCCATCCCTCTCTCTGAGCTGCCCAAACCCCAATAACTTAACAGAAAAACGAAACTGACAAAAAAAAAATCAAAAATTGAAAAAACGAGGAGAGAAGAAGAAGAAAGAAAGAAAGAAGAGAGTTGCAGACAAAGGAGACGGGTCTTGTAGTTTTCTCCTTTTCAGTCCACTACGCTTCTCTCTCTAGAATTCCCCCAATTCTGTTTCGTTTTTTCCTTTTTCCAATTTCCCAAACCCTCACACTACAGTTGGTCTCGGAAAATTGAATTATCGCCAGCTGGTTTTTTTTTGGGTCCTCAATTGACGGATTTGCGGGGCTCATTTTCGCCGGCGAGTTTTGGTCCGTTGAGACTCGTTCGGGTCGGGTCGAGATCTGGTTTAAGCTTTGTTATTTGTGTAAGGCGATTCGAGGTTTTTGGTTTTTCTGAGATTTTCAATCATTGGAGCTCCGCGTAATTACCGGTTTGGATCCGATCGAGGGAGAAACAGCGCCACCGGCAGATGGCGCTGTTCCGGAGATTCTTTTACCGGAAGCCGCCGGATCGGCTTCTAGAGATTTCTGAACGGGTGTACGGTAAGTCGCCGCTTATTCTTTGACGATTTTGCCCCCAAATTCGAGCTTGAGGCTTTGAGTTATGGCTTTTGTGTGCTCAATTGTTGATTTTCGGGTCGGTTTGGAACAATGGGGGTGGATATTGGTTGAAATTGAGAGTTTCTCAGGGTTCTTGGTGTAATGTGCTAAATTTGGTGCATAAATTGGGGTCAAATTGTCTTGTTTCTTTATGTAGAATAGTAATTTTGAGTAATTCAACTTATGCTTTGCTTAGATTGATATAATGATACTGAATGTGATTGAGTTTAGCTATGTAGAGTTGCCAGAAAAGTTGAGGTGATTTGAATTTTTCACTGCTTAACTATTAGAACAACTCTGGAGCTGAAATTACGACGCGTTAGGTTTTATTGCACTTATCATATGTGGCTGGTGTGAAATCAAGCTTAATCGAGAAAGAAATGTGCGGTTAGAATCAGAAAGAATTTGTCGAAACTGAGATGTTGGATTTTTGTGCACTTTTGTTCGTAGGTAGAAGATTTAGAACTTCGTAGTGTCAATGGGATTGATTGTTGTTTTACTTTCTATGTTATGTAGTTTTTGACTGCTGCTTCTCCACGGATGTGTTGGAAGAAGATGAGTACAAAGTGTACTTGGGTGGCATTGTAGCACAGCTACAGGACTACTTCCCGGATGCTTCTTTTATGGTGTTTAACTTCAGAGAAGGCGAAAGGCGGAGCCAAATTTCAGATGTGTTGTCCCAGTATGACATGACGGTTATGGATTACCCTCGGCAGTACGAGGGATGTCCGCTGTTGCCACTAGAGATGATTCATCATTTCCTTCGATCAAGTGAGAGTTGGTTGTCATTGGAGGGGCAACAGAATGTACTTCTGATGCACTGTGAAAGAGGAGGGTGGCCTGTGCTCGCGTTTATGCTTGCAGGACTTTTGCTATACCGTAAAAATTACACTGGGGAGCAGAAGACCCTGGAAATGGTTTACAAGCAGGCTCCCAAGCAGCTTCTCCATCTTTTGTCTCCTCTAAATCCACAACCTTCGCAGCATAGATATCTTCAGTACATATCACGAAGAAATCTGGGTGCGGATTGGCCTCCATCAGATACACCTCTATTTTTGGATTGTCTAATACTTAGAAACCTTCCACTTTTTAATGAGGGCAAAGGTTGCAGACCTTTTATACGAGTTTTTGGTCAAGACCCTTCAACACCAGCTAACAGAACTTCTAAGCTTCTCTTCTCGAATTTAAAGACTAAAAACAACACTCATCATTATGTACAGGTAATGTCTACTTAAAGTACCTCAATGGGATGCATAACTTAAGTTTTGAAGCATTCTTATGAATCCTAATCGCAGGCAGAGTGTATGCTGGTGAAAATAGATATACGTTCTCGAGTTCGAGGGGATGTGGTAGTTGAGTGTATTCACCTGGATGAAGATCTGGTTCATGAGGAGATGATGTTCAGGGTTATGTTCCACACATCATTTGTACGGTCACATATATTGATCCTCAGCCGTGACGATATTGATATTCTATGGGATGCCAAGGATCAGTTTTCAAAGGACTTCGGAGCAGAGGTATGCTATTGTTATGCTTATGTGATGTCCTTTCAGAAGCTTTAGGAGTTGAATCCATGCTCAATTCTGTATCAGGTACTCTTTCTGGACGCTGATGCTGTTATGCCTGCTATCACCACAGTTGTGGCAAGCGACGAGGGAAATGAGGCAGGGACTGCTTCACCTGAGGAATTTTATGAGGTGGAAGAAATCTTTAGCAATGTCATAGATGGGCAAGAACTGAAGTTAGCATTTGATACTGCAATGCTTCACGACGATGCATCTGGACATATAGATAAAAAGGAAGTCTGGAAGGAGGATTTAGAGCCTCATCAATTCCAAGACTGCGCGTTAGATGATGGGAACCTCAAAAAGGACAGAAATGTGTATTCTAATACTGATGCAGTGAAGGACATTGCTGTGGACGATGTAAAGTACAAGCTGGAAGAAGTGGAGTGTGATCTGGATACAGTGAAAGACATTGCTGTGGATGATGGGGATACGAAGTCCAGTTTCATCTTAATTTCTGCTGATCTTCCAAGTCATGAAGGAAGTAAGGAAGTGGCGGAAGAAGTGTACGAAAAATTGGAAGAGATGAACCATATGAGTCATATGACTGATGGAGAAGACACATCTACACAGAAGCAGGAGGCCAAGGTCTTGCAACAAAAACTGAGTACTGAGGTCTCTAGACAAAAATCTGAGAAATCACAGCCACTTACTTCTAGTAAACAGCCTATTTTGACCACAAAAACTGCTTCAGAAACAACGACAATAAAACAGAAGGCGAAACTGAAAGAAACTCAGGGCCCTACAGCAAAAATAGCAAAACCAAATGCTGTGTCTAGGTGGATTCCTCCTAACAAAGGCTCTTATTTGGATTCAAGTCATGTTTCATATCCACCATCAAGATATAATAGTGCACCAGCTGCTTTGGCCAATTCTGTTCCTTCAAAAAATACCAGTGCAAACTCCAAATCGAAAGCTTCTTCTGTTAATACTGCATTGGGGACTGCATTGAGGGATGTGGCAAGTGAACTGAAAAATAGCAATGCTGATCCTTTGAAGCACTCAGAATCTGCACCAGACAGACTTGCCTCCCGCCTGCCATCATCTGTCAATCCGAATCAAGAGACACATGCTTCTTCTGTTTCCACGTCCAGTCTTGCACACGAGTCTTCATTATCAGCTACCCCATCCCAGGTAGCTGAACTAGCAACTACTCCATCACCTTCTCCTCCACCACCACCACCACCACCTCCCCCTCCTTCACTCTCATCTTCATTTTCGTCTCCGCCTCCCCCACTGCCTCCGCCTCCACCTCCACCTCCACCTCCACCTCCACCTACTAGTGGGCAGAATACTGGTATACCTGTTCCACCTTCTCCTCCCTCCATTAAAGCTAGTGGGCAAAATGGTGGCACCTCAATCCCTTTACAACCTTCGACACTCCTATGGAAGATGGGGTACAAAACAGCCACCCGTGCTTTGGAAAATTCTCAACCATCTCCCCCACCTACTTCTGTTCAGGATGCTCCTAGTGCATTGAAAATTGATGTTGGGATTCCACCGCCTCCGCCTCCACCACCTACTCTTGGTACATCCCTACCTACTGCTAGACATGGAGCTCCACCACCACCACCACCTCCACCTCCGCCTCCACCTCCAATGCCAGGCCTTGCATCTCCACCACCCCCACCTCCCTTACATGGAGCTTCGCCTCCTCCTCCACCACCCTCTCCTCCGTATGGAGCTCAACCACCACGTCCAGTGCAGAGTGCTCCATTTCCTCCACCTCCACCACCACCTCCTCCTTCGTATGGAGCTCAACCACCACGTCTAGTGCAAGGCGCTCCATCTCCTCCGCCTCCACCACCCCCTCCTCCTTCATACGGAGCTCAACCACCTCGTCCAATGCAAGGCGCTTCATCTCCTCCACCACCACCGCCCCCTCCTCCTTCATATGGGGCTCAGCCACCCCATTTAGTTCAAGGTGCTCCACCTCCCCCACCACCACCAATGCGTGGAGCTCCACCTCCCCCACCACCACCAATGCGTGGAGCTCCACCTCCCCCACCACCTCCAATGTATGGAGCTCCACCTCCCCCACCACCTCCAATGTATGGAGTCCCACCTCCTCCACCACCTCCAATGCATGGAGCCCCACCTCCTCCTCCACCTCCGCCTGGAGGTCGGGCACCCCCACCTCCTCCACCTGGTGGAAGTCGAGCACCACCGCCTCCCCCGCCACCTGGCGGAAGTCGGGCACCCCCACCTCCCCCGCCACCTGGCGGAAATCGAGCGCCCCCACCTCCCCCACCACCTGGAGGAGCTCGTGGTCCACCTCCTCCACCACCTCCAGGAGCTCGTGGCCCCGGGCCTCCCCCTCCACCTGGACCTCCAGGTGGTGGTCCGCCACCACCACCTCCACTGGGTGCCAAAGGTAATGATGCGAGAGGCCTTTCTTCCGGAAGAGGGCGTGGACCTGCACGTCCAGGAATGGGCCCTTCTGCTACTGCTCCTCGAAGATCATCCCTAAAACCACTACATTGGAGCAAGGTGACAAGGGCATTGCAAGGAAGCTTATGGGAAGAACTTCAAAGACTTGGAGGAAGTCAAATGTATGGATTTCCTGTGTTTGTGCCATTTTTCTTTTATCCCTGCTTTTTCCAGCCGTATTCTAGAGTGAACCTCCATTTTTGGAATTTGCAGACTTTCTTTTTACTGCATCCACATTATAGATCCTATACGGATGATGATTGCCAAGAGCCAAACTGTAGATATTGTGTTTGTTTGCACAATATGGACGCCTAGATGGCGCTTCCAATTGACTAATTATGTGCATGTATGATCCTTGAAAGATGGTGCCAATTAACTAGTGTACTGCTCTGCAGTGTAAAAAGGGAGGTTCACTGTGGTCTAGTTGATTAAAAGAACCATGTCTGTCATACAAACAAATGATTTTTTTTCTCATAATAAATCTATTTCAAATCACTAACGTGTACTCTTGTATTCTAGTGTGCCTGAATTTGATGTATCAGAGATAGAGAGCCTTTTCTCTGCAACCGTCCCAAAACCTGCTAACAAATCTGCAGATCGACGCAAATCTGCTGGATCCAAACCTGAGAAAGTCAACCTGGTAAGTTTATACAACCAGAAAGTTGCTCTAATATCATTGTTTCTGTATGGGTTATGTCTTCATACAAGCCATTTTGGAAGTAATAAATTGTACTCCATTCCCTCATTACATGGGAGTTACTATAGCCTATTGCTATTGTATTGACTAATATGGTGTGATACTGCCAGTTGTCTGAAAAACTTGGTTTGTATTCCCAAAAAGACATGTTCATTAAAATAAAACTTTATTTCATGATTCCTAGTTTGAAAAGTTGTTTTTATTTATTTTATGATTCTCATTTCAAGAAATAATTATTGTTTTTGGTACTTTTTGCAATCTAGTGTGTGACCTAGAAGTTGTTTCGTCTTTGCTGTATTCTTACCGATCCTCTTCATACATATTGTAGATTGACCTGAGAAGGGCAAACAACACTGAAATTATGCTCACAAAAGTTAAGATGCCTCTTCCAGATATGATGGTAAGCTGCTTCTCATTCAAGATTTAGATTCTGATGTAGGAATGGTGATGTTGAACTAATGGTGTACTAAATTAACATTTTCAGGCTGCTGTTTTAGCAATGAATGAGTCAGTATTAGATGTTGATCAGGTTGAAAATCTGATTAAGTTTTGTCCTACTAAAGAGGAGATGGAACTTCTCAAGGTATGGCTTTTATTTTACCCTCAGTTTGCTATCCCCATTTTTGGTTTTGTTTGTTTTGCAGAGATAATTCTGTTTGTTAATTTCCTGGTCAGATTTACAGCCTTCTCTTCTTCTTCTCGTTCACTTCTTACTTAATTGGTTGTTTCTGTTTCATTGTTTAGAATTATACTGGTGACAAGGAGACCCTTGGGAAGTGTGAACAGGTATAACAAACTCACTTCATTTCATCTTCATGAGATCATAATATCTTCTTAGCTGGATTTGTTAGAAATTGCAATGTTGAGGACCATTAGCTAGTGTTTCACTTGATAGATATGTAACTGAGAGTAATTAAAATGTCGCCTTAACTTTTAGTAGGCGAAAGCAATGAAATATCAAGAGCTTGTCGGATATTCTTGTGAAAATGTTGTTTGTAGAAGTTGACATATTCTGGAAACAAATGTGTCCATAAACACTTGCTTGGTGTATATTTCCAATCATTTTGGACTTGTCTAAACTGCAGAGTTTGAACTGTAATTTGAATGTCTACCTTACGGATATACTTTTGATGTATCAGTATTTCTTGGAGTTGATGAAAGTGCCCCGAGTGGAGTCAAAACTAAGAGTATTTTCTTTTAAGATTCAGTTCAGCTCTCAGGTTTGGTGGTTTCTGTTTCTCTCGCTAATTTCTTTTAAAGGGTTTATCTTTAATGTTTTATGATGTGAGTAAATAAGATTAAAATCACATCTTCTTTGCATCGTTTTCTAATTATTAACCTCTTTCTCAGGCCTCAGAATTTAAGAAAAGCTTAAACACAGTAAACTCTGCATGTGAGGAGGTATGTTGTTACTAGCGATTGATTATCATGTGGTGTTTATAGGTAATGATTTTGAGTCTAAGTATCCGTTACTATTAACCAGGTTCGTAATTCTGAAAAGTTCAAGGAAATTATGAAGAAAATCCTTTTCCTGGGGAACACATTGAACCAAGGAACTGCAAGGGGTAAGTTATAATGAAGCTTTGTTATGTTTCTTGGTTTAGAGCATGGTGGAAGATCTTGTGTTATAACAGCTTAAAAAATGTGCATGGTTTACTGTACATCTCCATGAGCAGCATAGTCAATGCTGCAGACTGGAAATATTTGGTTTTGAAAGCACCGGTATGGTGTCTTCATTGCTTTATAAATTGTGTACCAGACCTTAGCACTATGCTATTCTTTTATTTTTTTGATACAAGAGAGAGTGATTAACTTATACCTCTGAACATTGCCTTTTAAAGATTTTTGCTTGGTTAAGAATAGGCTTATTATATGAGGTTGGCCTATGAGAACTGTTCCGATGGATGTTCATCACGCGCTGGAACAGTGATAATTCGCTAAAGTTGAGGCCACGGACTTGGTCATGGAATTTTAAATATAGCTAGGAATTATCCTATTCAGCATCCTCTCCCTCGCTTGAACAGAGGAAATATGTCATATGGCACTTTTCTATTCCACTCTGCAGTGGAATTATTTTTATTTTCTCTTTATTTAGATAAAAAATTATCACTATCTGTGGCATAGTACTTGTAATTCCGGGTGTTGCCTTTGCATTAATTTGATCATCAAATGTTCTTGATCCGCACAGGTGCTGCTGTTGGGTTCAAGTTGGACAGTCTTCTGAAGCTATCTGATACGCGTGCTTCTACTAGTAAAATGACACTCATGCATTATCTTTGCAAGGTGTGTTAAATTTAATTTTTATATAGATTTAGATATGCAATTCAAATCTTGTTTAGTGGCTTGCTATTAGATTTTGTTCAAGTTGATTAGTTATATTAATTCGAGAGGGAAAAAGTTAATGTTGAATGTTATAAGTTCATAGGGTCGACTTATATATTTGTTCTGGAGGGTCTAGACACTTATTAAGTTTGCTATCGTGTGCTGCATGGTTAGATGGTTTTACTTTTGATTCTATCACCATGCTCTTGTCCAATACATGACAAGAAAAGATGTTCACTCTCTCCTTATATAGAAGTATCAACTATAGCAGGAAACTAATGTGTAGTTTTAATTTGAAATATCTATTCTAGAGGTTAGATCGAGGTTGAAAGGAATTCTAGTAGACCTGGTAAAAAAGTTAATTTTACAGATGAAAGTTTGAGTGGTTTTGGGGCATGGAGGCAAAAGAAGACTAAGGATGATCTACTGAATTTAGTAACATGGCATGGATTAACGGACATTTAAAAATTGCAATTCTTTTTTATTTGGTAATGGTAATAATTTGTTAAGCAGACTTATGGGGGGTTTTCTGTCTTCTTCATGATACAGTTTAGAGATGACTAATTGCCAAGTGTATGTACTTTTGGATACAAGTTTTCTTTCAGATGGGTTCTTTTATCTTTTAATTTGTACGTGGCAATTGTACTTGGTTTTTTAATCTCATATTTGGTTTCCTTGTGTCTTAGACTCTTGCTTCCAGATCTCCGGAACTTCTTGGTTTTCACCAGGATCTTGTCAACCTGGAACCTGCAACAAAGGTAACCAAATATTTCAAGTGTTAATCATAGACATCTTAGTGCAACTCTGTATGTGACAGATCATGCTTTCATTCAGATACAACTGAAGTCTTTAGCAGAAGAAATGCAAGCTTTAATCAAGGGATTAGAAAAACTCAAGCAGGAGCTGGTGGCATCAGAAAATGATGGCCCTGTTTCAGAGGTTTTTCGTAAGGTATGTTGTATGTTCTCTTCAACTCCTGAATGTTCTCAATGCCTCACAAAAGATCCTACCTCTACTCTTTATGTGGTCTAACATTTTACATTTTTTTTTCCTTGTCTTTCCTTGTTAAAACTTCTAGACATTGAAAGAGTTCATTACTGTTGCCGAGAGCGAAGTGGCATCTGTGACGAACTTGTATTCTGTGGTGGTAATATGCTAATTATGAACTGTTTGGTTTCCCCTTGTCTTATATTATTGTCATGCTTCCAGTATTTATGATGATTTCTTTTGGTTGACAGGGTAGAGCAGCTGATCAACTTGCATTGTATTTTGGTGAGGATCCAGCCCGATGCCCATTTGAGCAAGGTTAGTTGTGGATGTCATCATTTTGTGTTCAATTGTGTAGATTGTAGTATATTTTGATGCTTCTATTTGGAAATAGCACATATTTCTGAATATGACTTCCAGTGTATTAAACCTTGTTTTGACAAATGCAGTTACTGTGACTCTCTTAAACTTTGTGAGGTTGTTTAAAAAAGCCCATGAAGAGAATTGTAAACAGGCGGAATTGGATAAGAAGAAAGCTGAGAAGGAAGCGGAAATGGAAAAGGCCAAGGGTGTTAACCTCACAAAGAAAGCAACAAAATAGTGTAAAGATTGTAGTCATTCTACTACTTCATGGGGCATCAAACTCCTGCCATACAGGAGTTTGGCTGCAATATTTCTGACTACCAGTGTCATGGGGAATATTGCGTCTAGGACCCTGATCGGAATCCTTTTCAGAAGTTGTGCCAGGGAAATCCCTCCGAGTTTATTGGATGAGGAGAAAGGGGGCCAACTTGATTCCTGCAACCTTTCAACTACACAAGAAGCTTAACTGTACATGCTCGACAAGATGTTTGATAAGAACGGTGGTCAACTGACCAATGATGTTGAAGATTATACAGACCAGACGGTGGTGCGCTATCATTCAACAGCGCTCGACCATTAATTGAGAAGCAATGGTTTAAGCCCTACATGGGGGTTACCGCCATTGTGATGTCGGACCGAGCCCCACTGGATCCTTTTGAGTGCAATTTCTCGTAGCCTTGTTTGAACCTTGGCAACAGGATTATGGCTTTCATCACTTGAGCTGCACAGAATCCACAGCTCCAGGGAAGATGCTGTCAGGATCGTAAAGTAAAACACAGGCCCCTGCTGTACCATGAACTCATGTACAAATCACTAACCCTATCCTTGGTTCTAGGATTCAATTCATTCTTCCTGTAACATAAATTAGTTCCTCGCTTCCTCGTTCCGTTGGAATTTTGTCTAGGATAACCCCCCGTCTAGATAGATGTTGTATAGAAATCAGGCTCAGATGAGTAGTTTGGACGGGGGGGTTTCTTTAATCTTGTCTAGTGTAACTGTAAGATTAACCAATAGGCTGACTTAGAAGCTGCTATAGGCGTAGTTTAGCCAAAAGTATACTGATGCAAGAAAGTTCAGAAAAAAATGCTAGTATGTTCAACATTGTGCTCGCAGATCTCTTTCCTCGTTGCTTATATTTCGTCACATATATTGTTTTTTTGTGCCATTGGGAATTCTTCGACACCTTGCAATATTATACATGGTGCTATATACGTATCATCCAAGTTAAGCTGCTTCGTGAACAGACGTGCAATTTTATACTTGGTACTATAGATTCTGAAGTTTAAATTTTCATGAGTGGGTTTTTCTGCATTTTTCTTTCTTTCTATGTATAGATCATATGATACTTCCAAAGAAGTTTTGTGTTGGGGTTTTTTGTTGGTCATGTAACTCATGTTACATCGTTGCTTCCCAGTTCCCCTAGGCCACCATAAACATCATCAGAAATCCAAACCCAAGCGTCTCTTACCAATTCGACCAATGTATGAGGGTGGTTTTTGCACTAATCGTTTTTCAAATGCAGGGTCGTGTCAATTAACACGTTCTACACCACTAGAAAGAGGTTAGAAGTTGTGGCTTACCCATATTATAACCAACAGAAAAAAAATGAGAAACGTGTGCTGAAAGGAAAGGAAATGGAACCCAAAAAAAAGGAAAAAGGAACCCGCTGGTTTTTGACCAAATTTATACATGTGGTGGAACAGAGTCACCAGCAAGTAATTTCATATATATCTCAATCACTTCGATCGGGTACAATTACATTGAGATTCCACCTAAAACTACCTAAAAAGATAATTTGGAAGCCATGAGCAAATATGTGTACAAATTTTCCGTTTCCTGTTCAAGTGCTATACCTCTCTACTTCATGCTTTGAAAGTTGCCTGGTGCCATTCCCCAAGCAAAAAACAAATCAACTTTGGAAGATACAAATCATACAATAATAATAATGAAAATTTGAATCTCGATTCCTTCTTCAAGAGATCTCTTTGAGATCAGAAATCTTCAAATTGCTATACCCAATTTCTTCATCTGTACATTCACCCCAGCAAGAACTACTACTACTACTCCTCTGTTTACAGCTTTTGAAGAACATGAAGCTGACAATTGTGTCAAGAACCACGAGAATTGAGTACAAGTAAGCAATCAAAACACCCTCCAAAACCGTAGAGCGCCCAAGCTTGCCTTGAAAATGAAAAGCCCTGACAACTCTGTACTGAAACAATGCCTCAATTGCAGCCAAACCCAAACTGACAGGCAGAGCAAGAAACAGAGCAGTTGAGGTTCTTCCTCTGATCACCAAACAGGCTTTGAGAACTGCCAAGTAACCACCTTTCTTCTCTGTACCAGACAAAATTAATGCCAAGTTGCAGACAATGAGAGCATTGGCGAGAACAATGGAGTACAGAACAGCCCCACAAGATGACAACAAGAGAAGGGCGTTGGGTGAGTCGGAGAGATTGAAAGCCTCGAGAAAGTTGAAGGCGATGAAGAGGAGAGAGAAGACGGTGGCGTTGGCGGAGAGGATGAGGAGAGAGTTGAAGAGATAGGTTTTGAGAATTGGGGTGTAGATAGAAAAGGAAGAAGAGAAAGATTGGTTCTTGGAGGAAGTGAGGGATTGGATTATGGAGGCTTTGGTGATGAGGAGAAAAGACAGAGCAAAGGGTAGTGTGAAAAGTGAGGAGGAGATTGTTTGGGAGAGTTTTTGGGTGAGGAGTGTGAAGAATTGTGAAGAGGGTGCGAAGCCTGCTGCGTTAAAAAGACTCTGGAGACGGTTGTGGATGGTTAGGACTAGTTTGGATGAAGATGATGATGAAGAAGAAGCATATGGAAGAATGGCTTGAGAGACTAGGACTGAAACAGAGAAGGGAAATGCGATGAAGGCAGCAACTGAGGTGAAGTGTTGGTAGTTCTGAAGGAAAGTGTGGATCGATTTTCTGACGATCTTGGTTGCTTTCCCCATTGCTATTCTTGGGTTGTGTTCTTCTTCTTGCATTGAGGGAGAGAGAGAGGGAGGATTGGTATGAAATGTGGGAAGTTTAGGCAATTGAGGTATTATATTTGAAGTGGGTTTCTTAATGATTTTCCCAATTATTATATTTTAAATGGGTCTCTTTCAAATGTCATGGTTGGTTAGATAAGAGGAGGATTAGGAGGTTGAGGAGTTTTGTATGTGCTTTGGACTGGCCAACAACTAAAACTAACCATTTTTAACAGAGTCGGGGTGGAGTTTCAGCTTTGGGTAAACCTTTGTTTTCATCAAAGGAAAGATATGATCTTTGGCTTCTTTTGTGCTTCATCTTTGTAATCTCCAAAATTAATCCCCCTTGCTACGCACAATGTGTAACAAGAAACCTTTTCATGTGGCATGGCTTGTGCTGATGCAAGGAGTGTGTGTGTGTGTGTGCCTGCTTTTGGAATTTGCTTCTGCCTCACACATTTTTGAGTTCTTTTGCTTTTGCTATATTTGTTTGTTGGTCGATGAATGATGTTGGCATTATGAATAATTATGTCTTGCCAAGTCTTTTGTGCTTCTCATGGGAAAAGTTGGGGGGTCTTTTACATCCCTTGAATCTTAAGATTAAGGTATTTGCTTTCGGTTTTAAATAGTGTTCATTTGGATTCTTGACATAGTTTATATAAAACAGGGTTTGCATATGAAATTCGACATCATTTAAACTTTTGGGACTCCTTTGAGAAGGTAGTTATAGTTTGCCAAACTCGGCTCCCGTACAATATTGGTGGATCTAACTAACTCTTGACCATGAGCTCCTCATATGAGAGTCATACTGGTAAACTCTAATTTTAGATATTTGGGCACAAATCTAACCAAATGTACTTGGCATAGTAATTGAGGAACAGAGTATAGTGTAGATGATCGACAATCGAAATCGGTTAATATGTCTGGCCAGCAAATTTACATAATTAAAAAACTGAGGAAAGGAAAATTAGTGACTGAAATTTCAAGAAGAATCTAGTTTGCTATTCACGCCACTAAAAGTAGGGCCTTCCTTAGTTTGTAATGTTATGTAATGTTTCATGTGTTCTGCAAATGAAAAATGCATATATGATCCTTAGCTTCCAAGATAGTTAATAATTATATCTATGTACGATTATGAGAGGAGAACAAGATTAGGGATATGTGTGAATTATTAAATATACGGATGGAGTAGACTAAGATGGGTTACCTTCTTATTATATCAACAATTATTGTTTGATATCCATCGAAAATTTGTTGAATTAGATCAGATTATCACCCTCATTTTTAAATCAAACGACATCCATGGATTAATTAGGTTAGCTTCCATGCATGCATATAGCTAGTCTCAGTAATGACTAATTTCATACTTCCCTTCTTAAGAATTATTAACAACGAAAATTAGGGTTAATTTGGTGCTTAACGATCGATCGATCACTGGCAGGTAGGCCGGCGGCAAACTCAACGCGTGGTGTGCACTATTTGTGATGCTATAGCGTTCCACTACTAGAAAAATGGGTTTTAACTACGGCATTCTGTGACTAATGATTCTCTTTGTACTAAAGTGACAGCGGAAGGTATATATATTCCGTCACTGAGATACAAATACTACTATTTGTGCGACTTAATTTGGAGTTGTGATATAGTTTTGGACATCAAAAATTAAAGATCAATGCTACATTTCATACGTACTACGCTACTGCAGTACTGCCCAATTGCTATTCTTCAGCTAATTACTATGCCAAACGAAGAAGAAACAGTTTGTTCTTTCTCATGTTATTATCTACGTAAAAATGCAATTTCATTAGAATTGAGGTGTAGTTGAGGTAGGGAACACTATTACCTAATAAGGTACAAAAAAAAGTTTATGCACACATATATATATATATGCATCAAAATGCATGAGTTATTATCACAATTCATATCATAGAGTTGGTGCGCACACTTTTGACTTCATGGATCAATTAAAGCTTTTCCTACTTGATTCTTTGATCAGAGATTAAGTAGTTCTGCATAATAATACATCATTCATGAATATGGCATATATAGCATGCATGATCCATGTGGCATTACTAATTAAGTAAACTTTGGTTTCAAGGATTATGTACGTCTCTCTTTCCCTTTGCTCTTTTGGTGAAGTGTCTGTGTTTTGGGTGACCTTCCAATTGAAAAAGATATGAGAAATTTGTACTTAATTAATAAGCGCGCTTATTATATGGATGCTAGCATATTATATGGATGTAATCACATATTAGGTAACTTAATCTGAGTTCCTATTTTAATCTCAGATCGAGAATAATCAATCTTCATATACTAGCTAACACCACTAATTATAGCTATCATTAATTCAATCTCACTTTACTAAATCTTAAAACCCTAAACCTTAATTAATTAATATCCTAAACCTCTTCAAAAGATAATTAATTAAACAACGTATTGCTTTTTTTCGTTTTTGCAATTGTAAAAATAGAGAGATGCTAAATCTTCAACAAGTCATTTTTATGTATAAGTTAGGGTCATCACTGTCATGCATGCATGTGTGCCTTTTGTAGCTAGTGTAGCTGACTAGCTGTTTCACTATCTATAATTCTATTTTGTTTATGAACGGACAAAACCATATTAATCATAGAATTGAACTTTGATTATCTATAGGAACTCTATATCTAATTAATAATTGAAGCTAGAGAAATCATTGCATATATAATATGAAGAATCTCAATTAATCAGGAGCTACGGAGCACATTTCATTTTCAATTTTTCGATATATATCGAACCAGATCAATTAGTCACAGCACTTCCAGTTCATTATTAATTTTCTGGGTTGCATGTCAATTCTTATTTTCTGTTTCTCAGAATGTGGGTTGTCGATCACCTTTAAACAGCAAGACAAAATTCTTCTCAACCTCATCTGTCGAGCAGCTTTGATATATAGTTTGATTCTTCAATAATGGAATCGAATGATTAAACTTGCTAGCTTGTACATGCAAATGAGGAAGAGAATTAAATAAACAAATGCATTCCATCTGTTTCATACTCAATTTGGAACTGGAAATTAACTTACCAAACCCTAGCTAGTTTGATGGAGTAGCAAACTAAGTACAGTTGAATGTATAATTTACGTGATCTTTTCCATATTAATTATTACCAAGAAATCGGATAGATAGAGCATTAGTTTGACTCCATAATCCTACTGATGTTAATTTAATCTGTTGTGAGTTGTGACATTATATATCCAGCTATAAAGTGGAAAACGAACCACTTGAAAGATGCCAATTCTTCAGTCTCTGCGGATTACGTACGCTGTTATTGGAACCTATCTATCCAAACAACTTGATCAATAGTTTATATTGCAAAATTCAAAGTATCCAAAAAATAATTGGAGAGGATCTGTTTATATTAATCAAGATATAGAAGGAGGCTAGGTTAGAACATATATGCTAAATGAATTGATTAGATCGATCAGTTCAAACTTTTGTGTCAATGGGTTTAGTCAACTTTGAAGTATCACCAAATTGATGTCACGGATCCAATAGTACGTATTACGTAGTGAAGGATCGAGATTGGATTATATCTCACTAGCCATATGCACGCGCATACGCGCTTGAGATTTTTATGTAGAGTAGTTTTTATGCATGTGATTTGTACATAGTGCAGTTGTAGTTTACTTTTTTGCCATTAAACAGATCAATTGATAATTAAAGATAGATTAATTATCCAAGGGTATTGACGGGTTTTTAAAAATTTAACCATAAACATTTTTTTCTTAATTAATTAAGATTAAACAGTGACTATATATGTATATATGTTGCCAATTAGAAATTAAAAACACATTCATATTTCTGTTCGAATTTTCACTTTTACATCTATAGTAATTATAATCGGGTCGTCTCGCTAATCGATCTATATATGTGAAATTGATTGAGATTAATTAATGCTACACAATCATTAACACACATCTATATATTGACTGGATGAAGAAGTAGTACGTATATAGAAAGTTGCTGCATGCTGATGATCGAAGAGGCTAGCTAGGGCCATGACAGTACTGCAAGTTTTAGCTTTTGTGTGGCTTTAGAACTCAAATGGGACCGAATAAGCAACTAGTTCTGTGTAAGCTTGTAAGTATGCAACTCTCTTGCATATGGGGAGCTTCATGCTATTGTACCTGGAATATCTGACAAGGAAGTAGACTTGACGTTTATATTAACCAAACTCTCTTACATATATACATCTGCAACTGCATGCAACTACTCTATCTATATCCACATCCCAGAAATGGGCTCGACCATTATTATGAATTTGTGATCGATAAGAAGACAGAAGTTTGTGTAGTACCACACATGAAGAATACTACTTATCATGATAAGGCACTCGATTTTTTAGACACCCATAGAGCTTGTCTTTATGTAATTCTATTAAATTTGAAACGTCCTATCAAATTAGTGTCTCTGGGCTTCTTGTGAGGAGTGGATATGGATTTACATGACAATCCATTCCCATTGGGCCACTGTTTGTCTGAAGAATGAAGAGATAAATGGGCCAAGACTATCTTTGTTCTGGTCCAAATTACAAGAATTAATTATTTATCTCCATTTAATTAAGTCTTTTTTTAGATTAATCATTTTCCTTATCGTACTATAAATGAATATGTTCTAAAGGTAAAGAATAAAAAAATAAAAAATAAAAAACTTTGAAGTAGAACAGTAATAAAAACCCTAGAGCAACGACAAAAATTCCACTTTTCTAGACATCCTCGTTCGGCGGCCCTCGACATTAACGATGGCCACTGGCCTCATTGGTGCTTTGAGGGTCTGGCCGGATGGGGTTGAGGTGCAGGTGATGGCTAGCAGTGGACTCAGAGGACGGTGTAGGGATTGGGCAAGTCTGGTCACATTGCAAGTGAGCTATGACGTTCATGTTAAAGTTTTAAGTTTGTCGTCTAGTTCTTTGGTGTAGGGGTCGTCAATGAGCCGGGCCTGAGCCGCCCAAGCCCAAACCTGTCGAGCCAGATTTTTTTGAAAATTTGAAGCCCACAGGGTTTTTAGGCCTCGGGCCTTAGTGGGCCTTTTGGGCCAGGGCGGGCTATGCCCACAGGGTAGGGCCGGGTCAGGCTTTTTTTTGTACTAAATATTTTTTTTAGACTTTAATAGTGTTTAATCATCTAATATATCAACAATTATATATACTAAATAATGTATAGGCCTAAAAATTTGGTATTTAGTATATGAATAAATGATATTAAAATAAATTAGAAAGTTTATACGTATATATTGATAAAATAATCTATAATATATAGAATTGATGAGTTTAACGGGTTTGGGCCCTATGGGCCGGACCTTTTTAGACCCGCGGGCTTTGGAACCTCGGCTTGAGCTTGACCATAATTCCATAGGGCCGGAATTTTTCGGGCCTAAATTTGGGCCGAGCCGAGCTTGGACTTTTCGGGCCTATGGGCTAAATGGTGACCCCTACTCTGGTGTTGGGGAGTGCAGATCGTTGGCTGACTCTCTCTGATTTATGCCTTTTTGTGGGTGTTGGACAACTTTGTTGGCATTGATTCTGGTCGGATTTCAAATCTGACTGATATGCCTGTGTTGATTTATATGTTGATTGAAAAGAGGAGTAAGAGGGTGATGGTCGTTGATCGAGTTTCCAGCTAGTTGGTCTGGAAGGACAGGTCGGCGAGAGAAGCTGCCTGACAGATCGAGCGTACGATGATAGTACGTGCATTCCCTTTAAGTGGGTTGAGCCCTTGGTTCCTACAGTGGCTAATGTGGTTGTGGGCTAGGGTTTTTACCTTTGGTCCAAATTGTTTTATTTTAATAAGTTTTTTATTTTATTGTTTTTTATTAGTTATAATTAAGTTAAGTATATGTCAAAAATAAAACCTCATTTAGTATGGGTAGATAGAAATGGGTTCTATCCCAAACAAGGCACCTTTGGTGCCTTGTTTGTTCTAGGTCAGGGTTGGGCGCAACCTTCTTGTGGCTGGATGAGATGTAGTACCGACGAAACTTTCGTTCGGCAACATAGTTGGGGAGCTGTTCAAAGTTAACTGGTGCGTCATCACTATAGCGTTGTCTTCCCGTTACTGTGTCGTCTTAAATGTAAAGCAAGTGGAGCAGTCAATGATGCACTATTTGTTAAATGGTACGGTTTATGATACAATATATTGTTCGAGTCTCCTAGTAATATTTCAGATATTTCTCTTCTTATGGGGTATAATCTTTATATCTCCTTTATATTCTATAATTTCATTAATCAAGACTTAAAGATAGCCGTTAACCCTTACTTCAAAAAAAATATTATTTGCATCGTAGCATGTAATCCACAAATCACACAGATTTTGAGCATGCTAAGAAACTCTAATTTCAAATAAGCGGATAATTACATATACGACCATCGTAAACAAAGCTAAATTCTCGTAACATGTCTAAAAGCATTTATATCAGTTTATTTATAGCAATGTCGTAGCACCTTGAGTTATGGCTAATAATGAATTAATGATACATCTATCTCAACCCACGAGTGATGTAGACAAAGCTCATAACTTCCAAAACGATAAGGACAAACCAATCATCCAATCTCTTGCTACCCTCCATCCCCATTTTGACTCTTCATCTTTCAATACTTACTATTCACTTCGATTTTTCTAAACTCTATTTAGCCGTAGCATAGTATGGAGCAAGGATTAACAAGACATTACACGGATTTAGCTTTTAAACCAATGTTTAGTTGACTTGAAAACATCCCAAATGGCAACAACTCCGGCCGACGAATAATTGGTCGCATCTTTCTCTTGCCACAATGTTGTGCTCACCTAAAACCAGAGAACAAAATAAAACCAATACCAAATATACCAGATAAAAATGTGGATGTAACCAAGTCAACGTGGCCTAGCACATCTCCTATGGTTTTTTAGTTTCCACATAAATCCAACTCACTCTTGGCCAAAAATTCCAACTTGTTGACTCAATTTCTGTTCAACTTATTTTAAAACTTAGGGTCACACACAGTCACAAAGATACACACTAATATATCAATTTAGGCTTTGGACTAATCACTTGTGGAAGTTTGTGATGAGCTTTGGTGCTCTTTACCCTTAGACGGTTGCCGTTTCCCAAACCCACCAACGGTATCAACTCGACGGCTTTCATTATACAACAAACACTACTTGTAATCGCTCCCCTCTGTCTCCAACTCATTCCCATCTCTCTCACATTTCTCTTCACAATGCAAATATCACTAACCGATACTTAATTCGAAACGAGCACACATTTTTAATTGATTAGTAGTTGCATTAGTGTCCTCGCTTATACTTTGAAGTATAGATGGCATTATCGGGCTTCCTAATATTAAAAGAACAAGATAACGGATATTTGAGCAGCCTACAGTGTGGTTCCACGTGTGCAAGCGGTCAACGTCGACCAGGTGTACGTAGAGCAGACAACAGAGGATCAGGGGAGCGAAAATCTGGGAAAAGGGCACACGATTAAAAGTGATTACGGAAAAAGCAGAAGCATTTTTAGAGAGAGAGAGAGGAGGGACGTAGTGGAATGTGGTCCGTAAATGAGAGCAAGGGGTAGAGGGACGAACACGACTCATTACTACTAGTCAGTCTCTCTCTATTAGCTATAAGCAGCTTCTTCTTCCTGAGCTTCAAGCTTTGAAGTCTTCATACTCTCTTAAAGCTTCGTAAAGTTTCAATTTTTATCGGATTTGGATTCGAAAGTTTCAAGCTTTACTCCGCCCACCATGTCTGCCGAGTCTGAGCCGTCGCCGTCGTCGTCGTCCACCTCGGGATTTGTGTCAGACGGCCCTGATGACGTGGAAGACTACATTATGGTGACACTCTTTTCCTCTAAACCTCTGACTGAATTGTGCGTCATTATTTTTTAATTGTTTTGTTTTTATTTAATTTGCTTGAGAAAAGGTGAAGAAATTGAGTGAGTTTTTATGGGTTGGAGCGTAGAAAACAATGGGGTTGTAGTTAGCCGCGTGATGTATGAACAATTGTGGAGTTTTGTTGATGCATTGGAGTTTTTGTTTGTCTTTGCTGTAGTTTAATCTACAGTGTTTGTTTGCTGAGAAGAGTTTAGTGGAAAACAAGTTGAATTTGAGTTTGTTTGATTTGTTTTCACTCTGCCAGCTGTTGGTTTAGTAGTAGATACAATTCTGTTCTTGAGGAACTGACATATTTGAGAGAAATGATTAGTGATGAGTTATATTTGAACAGTTAAGTTGTTTAATATAGTTTCTGGATACTCTGGATTTTTTATATAGCAAATTGTAGATTGGTTCATGTGATGATATCATTCGGTTGAATTTAAGAGTGTAGTAGTGAGTAGTCTAGTAGACTAGTAAGGAATCTGAAGGGTGAGACAATGTTTGAATGCAGGATGATGCAAGAGAACCATCGCTTCCGTGGGACATATTTAGTCATGTTTTTGATCTTGTGCAAAAGGGAAACCTCGCTTTCCGAGAGAATCGATTTGAGGAGGTGACAATTTAGCCTGTATATCAGTGTATATTTTATTTTTGGGTTTCTTTGTTTATTCAGTATTTCTTCTGAGAAATGAAAGTCTATATATAGTCCTTTTATATTGAGTGATCAGCATGGTTATTTCTTCTCTTGCTAAGTAACTAGAACTCTTAGTTTCCATTAGTTTATTAGTATTGTTTTATTCTTCAGGCAATTAATTGCTACTCAAGAGCCAATAACATTAAACCATGTGATCCTGTTATTCTTGGCAATCGAACTGCTGCTTATATCAGGTTAACTTTCACAATCGTTTTTTTTATTTCATTTCTGTGTGCTCTAGCTTTTGTATTATGAATTATCCTGGGTTTGTTTTTCTGTAAGGTTTTAACAAGGTTTTGTTACACTATGTTTGAACCTATTCTTACAGGATCAGTAAATTTCTTAAGCGCATACCAGCATCGGCTTCTGAATATAGAGCTCGAACTGGCTTGGATCCTACAACACATGCTGAAGTATGTCTTAATGATTAATTATTTATGTATTAGGATTAAAGAGCTATCTCAACCAGATACCTTCAGAAATATTCTGAAAAATTTCAATTGTTCTTTTCAGCTTGCTTTAAAGGACGTGGAGAAGCTAATCAATCTACGAAGTAATTCAGCAAAACCGTACATGTTAAAGGCTGAAGCTCTCAGTTTGGTAAGGAAGTCTTCTTATCCCCTTGCATATGAACACCAGTCTTTTGTTTCAAACCTGGGTCACTATATGTTCACCATATAATTGATTGATTTCCTCCACATTAAAGCTAAACATGATTTGAATTTACAGTTGGAGAAATATGAAATGGCCCGGGATGTTATTCTTTGTGGTCTTCAGGTGGACCCTTTTAGGTATTTGACAACTGTATCCATATGTTGATTACTGAACAAAAGATAGATACTCACTGGCTACATACTGTGCTGGTTCTGAGATTCTGATGTGCTTTATGTGCTTATTCTGTAGCAATCCTCTTCAATCGTGTCTTCAGAATTTAGAGAGAATACAAGTTAGCTTGACAGGGAATGGTAGCCATAGAAAACGGGAACGCAAGCCAGAACGCAGTGACGATTTTGATTGCACTTTATGTTTCAAGTTGCTCTATGAACCTGTGACAACACCATGTGGGCATTCTTTTTGCCGGTCATGCCTATTTCAGTCAATGGATCGAGGTGAGAGTTTGGCTATTATTGAATTCTTTTATTTTTGCTTGCTATTACTGTCCTTTTCCTCATATTCTCCCCATTGACTTGTATTAGTTAATTAATGTAGGTAACAAGTGTCCATTGTGCCGAACAGTTTTGTTCATTAGTCCTAGAACATGTGCGATCAGGTAATCTTTTCATTTTTCAGAGTTCAATAGAACGGTATGCTTCATTTGTGTTTATGAGTTTGTAATCAACTTATCTTTTACTCTTTTACCAGTGTGACTCTTAATGACATTATACAAAAGAACTTCCCAGAGGAATATGCTGAAAGGAAGTCAGAGAATGACACGATGACAAACTTTGGTGTTGATTTGATGCCACTCTTTGTAATGGATGTTGTCCTTCCCTTCCAAAAGTTTCCACTACACATTTTTGAGCCTCGGTATAGACTCATGGTAAGCTGGTTAACAAGTCTTATACTTGCACACATTTCCCTTAGAAAGTATGAATAGACAATGCATTTGCCAGCTGATCTATGCTGACAAAATTGTCTAGTAGTATTTTGTACCAAGACATCTAGTAGCATTTTATGTACTGTTTGGTCACTGTAGTACATGTCATATGCTGTTCTTGAGAAATGTTTACAGATCATTTTGTTTAATATTTGAAACTTATACAACAGGTGAGGAGGATAATGGAAGGCAACCGTCGGATGGGAATGGTAGATTATTGACATTGGTCCTTTTCTTTCCCTTTTAACTTTTAAGGTGTATCAAGGTTGACAAAAAATTGTACATGCTGCTGATTGTGGCTTGCTATTCAATTGCTTAGGTCATCCTTGATTCCACAACAGGCTCCATAGCTGATTTTGCTTGCGAGGTGGAAATTACCGAGTGGGTCCTTCATCCTTCTTTACTCAAAATTCTAGGACAACTAAGAATCATTTTGAGTATGAAAATGTCCATAAAAGAAAACAACTGAATATATTTGGCTAATTGCTATTTATGTAGGTGTGAGCCACTTCCAGATGGGCGTTTCTATTTAGAGGTTAGACACTATTGCTGATATGCTCAAATCCCTTCTTATGCACTGTGTTTTTCTTTTCAATGCATTATAATGGCTAAAAGTGGTCTGCTTTGAAAGAGTGTAAATTTTGTTTTTGAGAAAACCAAAGAAAATGGCTTCTCCAATTGTTCATTCAGCACATTTCTGCTCAAGTTATGATGTTTATCCTTTTGAATGATATATGATATGTTTGTTTTCACAGATTGAAAGTCGTCGAAGATTCCGCATAATTCGATCTTGGGACCAAGATGGGTGAGTTGTTGTGTGATCTGTCAAGCTATTTGTTTGATTTGTAGTTACTATCTTGTTCGACATCTTATCTTTGTAATGTATTACTCAGGTACCGAGTTGCAGAAATTGAATGGGTACAGGATATATCTCCACCGGTAGGATCTAGAGAGAGAGAAGAAGTAAGTTAATTATAATTTTGATTTAGTTAATTATAATTTTGATTTGCATATTGATTCTCCATATGAGTGTTTCATTTATGTAAATATTCTTTTGAATGAAAAATAGCATTCATGAATGCAGAATTTGTACCACCCTGATCGATTTTTTTGTTGTTTAAAAAAAAAAAAAAACTATTTTCCTTATTCTTCTAACTTCGACATTACTACAGTTGCAGGAATTGACGAATAATGCAGCAGAATATGCTCGGTTATGGATAGGACGAGGTAAAAGAGCAGCAAGCCGAGGTATAACATATTTCCAATCAGACCTGTTTTAAGATTACTCCTGTGTAAATCCAGTGTACATAAGATTTCCCTATTCCAATAATGTGTCTTCCCATGTACCCTATATGGTCAATGACACTGGCCGTTTACAGATAGAAGAAGACTTGAGAAACTTCTCAGCATAGAAGCAATGATGCCATCAGTTCAAGATCCTGAGCGCTTCAGTTTCTGGGTAAGCCTATTCATATATAATATGTTTTTTCTATTTATTTGCAACAAGTATACATGACTGCACCATCAGCTTATTGACAGTTATTAGTTATGTTCTGATGCAGCTGGCTTCCCTTTCAAACCGACGTCCTCACGAAAGATTGGATCTCTTGCGCTTGAGAGATACAAAAGAGGTACCATCTCAAGATCTTGCGAATGCCAATGCCTATTAATTTCCTACTGAACAACAGAACTTCCAAGAGAGGATTAATTTGGTTGCCTGATTACTAATATCTACTCTCTGTATTTACATACTAAGATGCTCCATATGCATTTTTGGCATTGCAGAGAATACAACGGGGACTAAGATATCTCAGAGCAGAAGAACAAAGCTGTCAAGTGCAATGAGAAATGCTGCAATAGTAGGGTCAGTTCTTCACAATTCTTATCAAATATACTCTAGAATGTATACTCATACAAACAAATTGTATACTCCAAAACTCAACATTCTTTGATCCACTGAATGTTAGTGGATCCATGTTATTTGTTGCAACTTATAAAGGTCTTAGACACCTGATACCAAATACTTATGAATAAAATTCAATATCTTTTATCAGCAAAAATCACCTGTTTCATATATCATATCTTCTGATGCTACTAGATTAATCAGTTAAATTTCTGGAGTGTGATGAAAGAAGCTTGACCTTTCAGTTCAAGAGCTGACTTTTAAGACTATCCCCAACCTACTCTGGCCTGCATTTGATTTTTTTTAGTTTCTGGTTTATATGCCGCCCATCATCTCCATTGGCAGCTGTAATGTCTGTTACTTATCGAGCATAATCAGACTGAGAAAGTTCTTTGTCACAAAAATAAGAACATTCATTTTTGACTTATATCTGAATAGTGTGCTATATATAACCCACGAACTTTGGCCAAAATGCAATAATTGAAGTCTATATTTTTTTGTTATTTTTTTTTGGGATCAATATTATGCTAAAACTGAAGTCACAGATATGTATTAGCAAAAATAAACAAGATAACATTTGTACTTGGTGGCTTGAAAGGCCCAACGCACAACTCGCCGTCCTTCCCCAACTTCTTTTCGTTTTGTTTTACCAATTCCATCAAAAGAACTCAAAACAAACATTCATCTCCGCACGTTTATCCTTTTGCTTGCTTCTTCTTTCTGGTGTTTCAACCATTTCATACATAAACATCCACAAAACCCACATTACATTTTGCTCCTCCCCTAGCACCACCACTTTGTCGTCGAGTCTCGAATACTCCTGCATTATTGATCATAGCTGCCGGATTCCTCGGCTATGATCATTAATGCCTCCGCCACCACCACCACCGTAGACACCGCCTCATTAGGGTAGTGATATTAACCGCATTGTATATATATGATGGGGAGAGAGACCAATGTAGCATCATACCATGCTCCTAAACACCTCTCCCCTCTCTCCTTTCATTTCCTTCTCCTTTTCGCAATCTTCAACGCCTTTACAAACAGCGGTGTCTCGGCTAAAGGCCTTGCCAACTCCTCTGCTACGTTGACATTCACACCTCCTGACAACTTCCTCATCGACTGCGGCTCTTCGCAACAGGCCAAGCTCGCCAATGGAAGGACGTTCAAATCCGACCGCGAAACGGCAGACCTATTGTCCACAAATGAAGACTTCCATGCCTCAGCTGATTCCATCAGCGCCAATGCCTCTTCAAACATTGCACCATCTTCGGAACCTCTGTTTCGCACGGCGAGGATCTTCTCCGAGGATTCCACGTATACATTTTACATTAACAAGCCCGGCTGCCATTGGATCCGCCTCTACTTCTACCCTCTCCAACACGAGACGTACAATCTCTTTGAAGCAGTTTTCACGGTGACAACAGACAAGTACGTTCTCCTGCATGACTTCTCTGCCTCGGACAAAGCCACATTGGTGTTCAAAGAATACCTCGTCAATATATCGGACAGCAAATTCTCTCTACATTTCCGACCAAAGAAGAAGTCTTGTGCTTTTGTCAATGCCATTGAGGTTGTCTCTGTTCCGGACTCTGTTTTCACAGACAATGCTGCCTCGGTTCCTGTAGCCGCAGACTTCAGCGGCTTGCAAAACTATGCTTTCCAAGTTCGGTACCGGCTGAACATGGGAGGTCCCTTGATCACGCCTCAGAATGACACATTGTCAAGGACTTGGGAGCCTGACACTGCATACAATGCATTTCCACAAGGCTCTCAAAACGTGACGGTGGAGCCGAGCATTGTCAAGTATCCGAGGAGTGGAGCTAGCTCGTTGGTTGCGCCGAATTGGGTGTACGCATCTGCTCAACACATGCAGGATTCCATGACGAACCAACAGAATTTCAATCTCAGTTGGAAGATGAGCGTTGAGGAGGACTTTTCGTACTTGATCAGGTTGCATTTCTGTGACATTGTGAGCAACAGCCTCAGTACTTTGTACTTCAATGTCTACATCAACGGCATGATGGCTGTCTCGAATCTTGATCTCTCTTCGCTCACCGGCAAGCTTGCCACTGCTTTTTACAAAGACTTTGTGCTCAACTCCACCGTGGTATCTGGCTCGAATAACACCATTAACATTCAAGTTAGTCCTGGTACTACTCAGTCAGGGACTCAAGATGCACTGCTCAACGGAGTTGAGGTCATGAAACTGAGCAACGTAGCCGAAAGCTTGGATGGACTTTTCGGCGTTGATGGGAAGTACAAAGGGCCGGTGAAATCGTCACACACAATGAAGATAGTCGCAGGTGTTGGAATGGGAGTGGGAGTGATGACCATGTTTTTAGTTGGAGTGGTTTTCATAAGGTGGAAAAGAAGACCTCAAGGTTGGGAAAAGAAAGACAGCTTCTCATCATGGTTGCTTCCTATACATTCCAGTCACTCTAGCTTGTTCTCCAAGTCAAGTAAGAGCAACTCTAGAAGATCAAGCGGCATATTCGGCTCGCGAAAGAGCAAGAGTGGTTACTCAACCTATATCTCTTCCACCATGTATGGCCGATCCTTCACTTTCGCTGAGATGCAAGTTGCAACTCAGAATTGGGATGAGAAGGCTGTGATTGGTGTTGGAGGATTTGGGAAAGTGTACCTTGGGGAGTTGGAAGATGGTACTAAGCTGGCTGTCAAGCGAGGGAATCCGAATTCTGAGCAAGGCATCAATGAGTTCAGAACAGAAATGGACATGCTATCCAAGCTAAGGCATCGCCACCTTGTTTCATTGATTGGTTTTTGTGATGAGAACAATGAGATGATCTTGGTGTACGAGTACATGTCTAATGGACCGCTTCGCGACCACCTTTATGGAACAAACCTGCTTCCGTTGTCATGGAAACAAAGGCTCGAGGTGTGCATAGGTGCTGCTCGAGGTTTGCACTATCTGCATACAGGTGCAGCACAAGGCATCATACACCGTGATGTCAAGACCACGAATATCCTCCTGGATGAGCATTTTGTAGCGAAAGTAGCTGATTTCGGACTCTCAAAGGCTGCACCGTCGTTGGAGCAAACTCATGTGAGCACAGCTGTGAAGGGTAGCTTTGGTTATCTTGATCCTGAGTACTTCAGGAGGCAGCAGCTTACTGAGAAATCCGACGTGTATTCTTTCGGCGTGGTTCTATTTGAGGCATTGTGTGCAAGGGCGGTTATAAGCCCCTCTCTGCCAAGAGAGCAGGTGAGTTTGGCCGAGTGGGCAATGCAGTGGCACAGGAAGGGCATGATTGAGAAGATTGTCGACCCTCAAATTGCTAGCTCCATAAATGCTGGCTCGCTGAAGAAGTATGTAGAAGCGGCAGAGAAATGCCTTGCGGAGTATGGTGTCGATAGGCCTAGCATGGGAGATGTGTTGTGGAATTTGGAGTATGCTTTGCAGCTTCAAGAGACTGCCACACAGATGGAGGTTCCAGAAGATAACACTTCAAGTCTCATTTCCTTGGATAAAGCAAGTGAGAAAGATGACACAAACTGGAAAGAAGGCTCTGCGCTTGGCACTGCAATGGAGGATTCTGAATCGATTATCGGTTCTCCTTTGTTTGCTGCAGGACATGTCCAAGGGAGGTAATAATAGAATTAATCTGGGGTTCATGTTCTACTCGCTGCAGTTGTGTGTGATTGATACAATTATGTACTAATTTCCCTCTTGTAACTAGTTTGTAGATAGGTTCCTCTTGGTTTCTGGTTGAGTTAATGAGTTTTCAATAGCATTGTCTTGTATTGTGCTGATAACCCTTATCATAATTTCATGAGGCAGTAGCTAAAGAACAGAAGTTTTCAGCAAACAATAGTGACAACCAAGAATATCATACCCACTACAATAAACGAATTCCCTGCATTTTACAAGTCTAACAATAGCTGAATGCTGTCAAACTATAGTGCAACTAATGCTAGCCTACAGGCACATATGAGAAGCTGAAACCAACTAGAATACTAGATAGGAAACCATGAACGGAAATACAACCAAGCTACTAAGACTATGTAATGCTGACTAACAAACATCATGGAGATCATTGTGCATCTCAAGTCTCTCCATCACTACTAAACTCGAAAGCTTGAGTGTGAATCCTTCTGCTTCGGTTATTCATCACCATTTCTCTACATGAATCGTTTGCAGAGTTGAGAAGCGGTAATTGCAGTCCCTAGTTACATCAGCTTCAAGTTGACATTTGGATCCCACAGAGATGATGGCTTGGGAATTGGAATCCACGACAAACAGTCCCTTTGGAAACGAGAACTCTATAGCCAAGCATCCATGGAGGCCTATGCAACTTCCGTATACTGTATTATTAATCTGATCTTTCCTAATTTACCAATCCATCAATTAAAATGGCTATACTTATTCACTCAATCAGCCACTTTGGAAGCGAGAACTCTATGCCGAGCAACCAGCACTTCATTCATCTGAGCAATCTGATGCAGAAGCTTATTAATTTTCTGCAAAAAAATCAAACCCCAGATTCAGTGTAAGAGACAACATACAAAAAGAAGACAAACTCTGCCATATCAAACATGTCGCATGTGCAATGAACCCTCTCTCTGCCCATACTCCACTATTTTTAACAAAACCATTATCAACCCAATTCAATTTTCCAAAATCAAGACACGAACAATGCAGCACTATTACATAAACCAAAGTACAATTTCATTGAGGCAATGCGTCGAACATTTGGTGTGCAACAACAAAACACTAAAACAAAACCAACCTGATCTTTCTCTCTGATAATCAACTCGGTTAATCTCCGATGCCTTCGTTGCCGAGCTCGCAAGTAAAACGACCACAACATAAACACCACCGGGACAACACTCGCAACAAAACCAAAGGACCAAACTTTCTCCCACGCAAATGAGGAAACCACCCCCAAAACCTTAGACCTTAGAATCCGAATCCCAACGCCCACCCAGCTCCCAACTTCGCCGCCGCATTTCCCGATCCGAGTCTCCGGCTCCTTCGGCGAAAGTGGGCCCGATTCGTCGGAATCGTCGGACGGCGAAAACGACGACGACGAAGAAGACGACGGAGACGGAGACGAGGGGAGGTGGAGGCGGTGGTGAAGGTTTTCGTGGTTGATCGGAGGGAAGACGACGACGGAGGAGGAGGAGTCTCTGATGGCCACCATGGTCAACAATTGGGTCTTCTTTTCTGGATCGAATTCTTCTTCACCCACCATTTTTTTTACAGTTGGGTTTTAGTGATTGGAGAATTTGGTTGATAATTTTTGTTGTTTAAATCTGGGGTCACTGGTAAACATGTGTTTCGGCTCTATTCATAATAGCTTTGATGCGGTCAGTGTAGATGTCACTTCGGTCAATTCACTTATTCACATATGATTTAACGTCCCTGTAACCAACTTTGTTATTTTGCCCATATTTTTATTTTTTTGGGGGTTACATATTGCCCATAATTTATGGGGACTAACCTTTATTTGTCACAAATGATTACATGATTGAAATTAATTTTGCACCACTAAATTTTTTCGGACACAAACGCGAAATCTTGAAAATATTATTCAGACAGTTATTGACTCACTGTATTAGCGAGTGACACTAGTAACTACTTTGATATTATTAAAAAAAATTGTGAGGAGTACAAACCGTATGAAGTAAAAACAAAAGGAGGAGTTGAATCCTTTCAAAATAAAATAAAAATAAAAATAAAAATAAAATAGAGGAGCTGAATTGGAAAACATGAGCATATGTTTCTTTTGAGAGATGAGAGATTTGAGTTGTAGAGCATGAAATGGATCTGGAGATTGATTGGGAAGAAGATTAAGAAAATGTGGCGTGTTAAAGCAGGGCAGCTTGATCTACCTTCCTCAAGATAGTACGAGCTATTTGCCTATATTAATATCCAACCATCACATTTCAGTAGCTCAGATTAATAACTCTCCTTTCATCTGGTGGGAACCTAGTCACAGCTAGAGTCTGCTAATGTCCATGGTTTTTGCAACATCCAACGACTTATAGTTCTTAACTAATCTAAATCAAATCTTAATGAATCTAAGATCTACCACCTTCGGTGCATTTGACAGATCTGACAGCTGATACTAAACATGATACAAGCACTAGAGCAACAATATAAAGTGGAGATGATAAGCAAAGCAGAACTACGAAGTAAGTAAAAAGATGATCCGGTAAATGATGTTTTCAAACAGATTCGAAGATGGAAATGTACCGGCAAACCTGTTACTCAAAGTATCATAACAGTTGGAGAATAAAGAACAAGGACCTGATGACTCTTGGAAACCAACTGAGAATTTAGTTGTTGAGACTTCACTGTTAGTCCAAAATCAAATGCAATTCTGAATAAGGATGTGGATGCCACTAAGTATTGTAGATGCTCTAATGGAATCACAAAAGCTTGAATTAGATAGTCCAAAAGTGCAGCTTGTTGATTACTTCCTAGCAGTCAGAATATAGTACGTGCAATATTCTCACCTAAAAGCCTAAAACCATTGCTACTTATATTCCAATAAGAGGTCAACATTCTCCAGTACAGAAACCAAAATAAAGGAAGTTGGCAACTTTTGAATATCAAACTTCACATCAACTTCCTCTAGGATACAATAACTGTTTCTTCCAAGTCCTACCATACTAGCCAAGTTTATGAACGCAATACTAATATATGCATATGATGCAGTTTCAAGAAACTAAAAATGTGGGAAGCAGCATATGTTGCTAACGTTTCCAGCTCAACACAAAACAAGAACTTAAGAAAGTGTACTGCAATCAATTAATCAAATTCCTAAACCCTTAAGGATTTACTCGGACCACAATACAAAGATGATTTCAAGAGTGTGTTCAAAGAATGCTATTCTATAGTTCTTGGAAGTTCAAGACATGTTGAAAGACAACAGAACAAACACAGTACAAGTAAAGATGAACTGTTATCAAATTTAAATCTGATTTTCTTAAGTGATGTGTTATATAATTACCTATCCAATTATCACACATTCAAGATGTTCTTTTACACACTCACTAGCTGTGCGATCCACTGCTGGCCTGCACTGGATACCGCCGAATATCAAACTGGTCTACAGACACCAATGGAGTGGCCGACTCATTCCTGATCCTCTTTATCTTAGGACTCAACAAGCCCCTGTGGCTAAACCCATATAACTTAAGCACCTGGTTATCGGCAAAATTAAACGCCCTCTCCATACTGCTCAAGCACCTCTCCACAGGGTAATCCCCATAACTCCCACAAGGCTTGCACCCCACGAAATGCGTCACAAACGGCCACCTCTCGTCTCCCAAACCGGGATGATACTTCTCGATCATCTCCTCGTACCGATCCACCAATCCCGCCCAATACCCGTGCAAGTAGTACGAATTCTCCACAAACACCTTCTCCATCCACACCTCCTTCTGCGACAGCAACAAGTATATCAACGCCGACTGATCATCTGCCTCAAACGCCGGCCTCCCTTTCAAATTCGCCGTCAACACCTTCCCTGCCTCCTCCCTTATTGGCCCCTTAGGCCCCATCGGCGCCCAAACATCCAACAAATCCAAAGACCACTGACAATTCCTAAACAAGAAACTCCCCGTATTCAACGCAATCCACGACTTCTGCTCGTATAGCAAGTCCGGATAACCATGTATAACTAAATTGTGACTATCATATCTCGGCAATGGGATCTCAAACACCATGTCAGTAAACATAGCATCACTATCCATCCACCAAATCCACTCCACTTCCGGATGCGAAAGCATGAGCTTCCGAATCAACGGCAGCTTGGCCCAGTATCCGGCCAGCTCCATATCCAAATGAGCTAAATTATACACAATCTCAATCCCATGTAGTCTACAATAATCAATCTTGTTCTTTATAGACTTTAACAAATAATGATCGCCGATGGGGTTGTCACACGGCTTAGGTGGTGAGCCGGTGACTAATAGTACACGTGGTTTACCGTTCACCGTGGTGGGGAACTCCGGGTGCGATTGGAGCCACGCGCGGCGGTCGGCGTCCCAGGTGGAGATCTTGGGGCCGAGCGTGTAAGTTACGTTGGAGATTTCAGTGTTGTTGTTGAGGTTGGGGAGAGGGGGAGGGAGGTCGTCGGGGTCGGAGTCGGATCGGATGTCGGCGAGGATGCGGTTGGTTTCTTCTATGAGGTGTTGGTTGACGGCGTCAGCGTCGGAGGAGCCGAGGTTGCCGACGCCGATGGTGCCACGAAGGACGAGGATGGTGACGAAGCCGCAGAGGATGGTGATTTTGATGTTGTTGAAGGTCTTCTGGATCTGACGGCCACGTGGGAGAGAGGCGCGGATTCCAGAGGTAGCTGACGATGTACGGGTAGAGGCGGTGGTGGTGGTGGGGAGGAGGCCGCCGGAGCTGGTGCGTTTCTGGGCCGTGAAATTGTCTTGCTGGCCCATTTTTGAAAAAGGAAATCAGGGCCGGCGGCGGAGTAGTTTGTTTAAGTTGAGAAGGGAAGTAAAACCCTAAGAGGTGGTGGTGGACATGGCCAAGGGAAGGAGGGAAATGGTGACCTGTAGGGAACAAGGGAAGATTATTATTATTACAAGGAACGGAGAGAGAGAGAGAGAGAGAGAGAGGAGAGTGCTTAGGACATGTTGCCCAACACCGACTGTCGTGGGGAGGTTTATGGAGAATACTGTAATAATAGCTCTATTATTATTCTAATCATTTCTGAATTATATATTTATTTATTTGGACCCAAAAATATTGGGTTGGGTTTCTGCCTGGGGCACGGGTCATTGGAGGATATAGTTCAGTTTATATTATAAAACAATAGAATAAAATATATACAAATATACATATATTTATTTTATTTATTTTGAGATTAATTTTTTCTTAATTTTAAGACTAGAAAATACAACTACGAAATTCATTATGACTTAATATAAATTAAATTAGATATATATCTCTTAATCAAGTACTGAGAGGTTGCAGTCACTTGGATACATTGTACCTACGTACTCAGTCTCTACTCACCATTAATTCTTTGCTCAAATATAAGAATGAACCAATGGTATGTAGATGCTCCCATTTTCTATAATTTGGTGATAATTTGGTCAGTGAACAAAATACTAATTAGTTTTCTCTAATATCTCACTATATATCTCATACTCGTTTTAGTCGTTATTTTAAAGTTGTAGCTACTAGGCTTGTACATGTGTATGATCTATTTTACGAATGACTCCGTATCATATGAATCGGAGATAACTAAATGTCACACTAATTTGATTCGATCTTAATAAAGATTACCCTCATGCAAAACATCTGAGTCGTCTAAATATAAATACGACGCGCGTGTTTCCACGAAGGAGTGAAACACTCGCTCCGGTTCCTCTTCACGGCGGCGCTAGCTGGTCTCTCAACTCTCAACGCGTCTTTTGATTTTGTAAATTCTCGATGATATCTGTTTCTAGCAAACGCGAGGCAGCCCACCGCCACCGGTGCATGTTCAAACTCGCACACAAATCATTAAGCGCGTGAGAGCTAGAAATTAAGCCATTTTCCAAAGAGCTGGCGAGGCTCCATGCCAGTAGTTCTGAGCATGTGACTGTTTGTGTCTCCTTGTTGTGAGGTCAGATAGAGATCAGATGAGTGAGATGTTTCTCAGGCTAGGTGGGAACCCACAAGATCATCTTAAAATTAAAAGTCAAGTCTGTCCCTAACTCTCTCTATCCCCATGTACCCATGTGTTATGTTTCTACTGAATGCTCCCTTTTTATTAGTTTTTTTTTTCCGAATGGTTACTACCATTTTTTGTTCAGAATATATTCTTAGTGACACAAAAGAATAATATCTGAATTGAAATCTCGTGTAAATATAAGTCGTAAAACACCCGTATATTACATTTACAACTATCTTTAAATATCAAGAATAACTGATCATAAAATGTTATACCGACATTATTATAATAGTTTGACAAGTTATCTTAGTAAGTTTGACAATTACACCCGTCAACGAAGCAGATTTTAATCTGGATCCACTCCAATCCTGTACTTATTAAACGGGTCTGTTGATCCATTTACATAACGGATCAAATCCAGATCACAAGCGATTCGATTCGTTTATTATTCGTTCCGTTTATTTTTTAATTTATTAAATATAATTATTTTATTTACATATATGTGATGCTTGTAACATAAAAGTCCATTTTAAAAAAAACAATCAAAATGTATTTATCAAAGTTATATAAAAATATTAATCAATTAAATGATTGAAACCCAAAACGATTTGTTTCTTGTCAAGTTCTTCAATTTAAATTGAACATTTATTATTTTGGTCTATCTAGTTTGCTTTAATGAAATATTTTGGTTGGTTGTGTCACGGGGTCATGTGACATATTGATAATAATTAACATATTGATAAAATAAATAAGTTTAGTAATTAACATATTAATAAACAGATCCGGATCCGCTCAGTTGACTCGTTGATCCGCAGTATCCGGATATGGATTTAGTTTTTTAAGATCCGCCAGATAAATGGGGTGGATCGGGTCTAGTTTTTTCTTTACTTAAACTGATCCGGATCTAGGTTGATCAGGTCCGGTTCCGCCCCATTGATAGGTTTATTGACAATATGTCGAGTTTAGCAATGTATAAAAGAGTTGTATTTGTCTCATCTTTGCTTCCTCACTTATGTGAAGGAGATTGTCTCTGTAATGTGATGTATGTGCTACTTCCGACTTGGAGATTTATTAATAAAAAAAAGACGAGCTAATTTATTTGCCATGACATTTGAGATAAATTAACTTAAATTGTACCAAGGTCATGCAACTTATTTTTCTTTTTGCTGGAAATATTTTCGCTTGTATTAATTTATCTGACGTTTTGTATATTTGGACATGACAATGAGGATAACACATTATCCGATTGATCGCTGATTCACCCCTGTTGAGTTATATAACAAAACTCACATCAATTCTGCATCAATGTTCTTTATGATATGTAGTTGGCGGAATTGAAGAAGAAGAAGAATTAATCTGGAACGAAACGATGAGCGCTGTATTTGAAGGTTACGAGCGCCAATATTGCGACCTCTCCTCCATTCTCTCAAACACCACCATTTCTGATGGAGGTAATTAAATTTTCTCCATTTCCTATTTCAATTTTATAGGTCTTACAAATCCGTTCTTTGTTCTTTCGGATTGCATGCATGCTTGTAATTCAAGCCATATATATTTTGTAATATATGAATGGAAAATGAATTTTATGTTTGCGGTAAAATGCAGAGAGAAAGAAGCAGAAGAGTGCAGAGATAAAAGCTGCATTGGATGAAGCTGATGATTTGGTAGTGAATACCTCAAGTCCGTTTCTATGGCTTTACATACATATATATGTTTTTGGTTATCTGCATACATATTTAGCTAGCTAGCTTCTTGTACATTGTCATTGATTCATCGGATTAATTGGCTATACCGTGGAAATGGTGATGGTTTCAGCTTAGGAAAATGGACCTCGAGGCGAGGAGTGTGCAGCCGAGCTTGAAGGCGACGTTTCTCGTTAAGGTGAGGGAGTACAAGAAGGATTTGAACAACTTGAAGAGCCAAGTCAAGAGAGTGACAACACCAGAGAATCTTTCTGCTCGCGACTTGTTGTCGGAGACTGGAGAAGCTGATACCTTGACGGTATTACCTCTGTGTTTTTGTATGAGTGTTACATTGTTATGTGAGGATCAGATTCTTATTTGTAACAATGTGACTGCAGGCATCAAATGATCAAAGAGGAAGCTTGTTGATGGCAACGGACAGAATAAACCAGTCGAGTGATCGAATCAAGGCGAGCAGACGAACAGTGCTGGAAACCGAGGAGCTTGGCATCTCGATCCTCCAAGACTTGCATCAACAACGCCAGTCTCTTTTACATGCCAGTAACACTGTACGTTTTCTACATTTTCCACCAAGGTTTGTGTAATTGGCTTTTCTGAATAGTACTAATGTGCTTCTTCTTGCTTCATGTATGTTGTGACAGTTGCATGGGGCGGATGAGATCATCAGCAAGAGTAAGAAGGTTTTGGCAGCCATGACAAAAAGGATGAGCAGAAACAAATGGATCATGGCTTTCATAGTTGTGGTTCTCGTCGTGGCAATCCTGGTTTTTGTTTTCTTTAAGATATTTCATCACTAAGCTTATTCTCCTGCCATGGCTTGTATTACTGGTCAGTATGTTATGTAATCATCTCTGACGCCTGTTCTGTAATCTGTGTGGCCTTCTGGGTTTTTTTTATCTGAAAGAGCCTTCATTGATAAACAGAAACCGAATACAGAGGAAATAGAACAAAGGAAACACATAACAACAGTAGTTTACAGAAAACCTGGTTCATCCTGTGTGGCCTTCTGGGTCATCCTGCTGTCTTCCTGGTTCATCATAGGAGATTGTAACTGGGATATAGTATGGTCTAGAGCAGATAACCATTAGTCATGTGACTCATATGAGTCCAATCACAACATTTTCTCGAACCCTTAATAGATTGAAACTCAACTGCAATTAGCCATCAACCAAATTCAAACCTTAGGTAACTGGTAAACATAAACAAATTTCTTCAGATACCAAAGCAGAGCACGTAGAATGGTCTGTCTGTGCCTCTGCAGTGTGGTAAGACACAGATTATGGAGTTTCTAGTGATCATAATAAGATTGCATACAAACAAGAGAATCTCCAGTTGATACGTTAATTGAAATCCCAAACATTTCTTCGCAAAAGGAATCTGCTAGACTAACCCAATTCACGTTTGGATTTTCATGAATAAAGGATGAATGTTTCCCATCCCACAGACCAGAATTAGTGGTGGAATAGTAGGTAGATTGAACAGCTCTACATGGCACAAAGTAGATTGAACAGCTCTACATGGCACAAAGGAATACTTTTGAGTGATCTGATCTTCTTCGCCTTGGTAGATTCTATAACCAGAAGTACGCACCCTTGATCAAACTTGATCCCATATGATGATGATGCTCTTAGATGTTGGGACACTTCACTTGACAAATAGTGAATACCCAAAGACGCAGGAACTTCTTCAACAAACTTTCTACAACTACAAGGAAAATATTGCATTTGGGAACTAAGAATGTTCACCCAATACCTGAGAGGATTGAATGACTTTAAAATCAAGAAGCAGCATCTTCTGGAGAGGAATCCACCTCATGCAATCTCCTCATCATCCTTCTCATCCTCGCCGTCTTCATCATCATCAAGAGAAGCAGGTTGTCCATTGAGATCGACATTTACACCATTTACCTTCCTCACAAACTGTCCCCGTACACGAGGCCTCCTTTCAGCTAGCCGTTTCCGATTAACATATCTTATCTTTTTATCAAAGTTACGCTCCTTTCTTTTCTGCCGAAATTTAATCAATGCTGCCTCTCTTCTATCAACCTTGTTTAATTTCACTTCGCTGGAAGATGAGCTACCAAAGGATGATGGCCATGGATGATTGTTAGGCATTTGACCAGGTTGTAAGCATATACTAAGCGGATAGTACGAGAATGAAGTCATCCCATTAGAATGTGGAGGGCAATGTGAAAGATGACTGTAATGTTGCATAATTGCTGCTGCTGCTGCATGATTTTGCATGTTATGTAGATTCTTTTGATACATTTCTGATGATGCCTGATCGACAACCCCTGGCATATAGTATGGATATGGAGCATGGCCAGGCAATCCAGAAACATCATGCTGAGCTTCATTTCTTGTATGCTCAGGCACCTGAGACGATCTGTCTTCTTCAGAATTCTTCTGATACTGAAGTTCCATTGATCCAGGTGGGGTGCAAGACCTTTCAACTGAAAGAGAATCTGGGATACTATTACTGGTTGGGAGGTCATCTTCTTGTGAATAGCTTTCCCATGCCTCTCCATTTATATCTACTTGGGGAGATTCATCAACCACTTGTTGACTGCATGCTGTGTTTTTCTCTTCCACTCTCAACTGTTGATCACAATTTTCCTTAGCATGGACTTCGGAGTTGTTTTCGACTGTGCTCATTTTGACATAGGTGAAGAAGGCAGATGACCCTCCAATCCTCAGTTCGCTCTTTTTGGGGCCAGAAAAGAACTTTCCTGATTATCATACCAATTAGAACAGATTATCTCAATTAGCAACAATGAAATATGAGCCATACAAATTTGCTTTAAATCATTTTTGTGCTTTCCTCACATAGTGGGATCAAATGAATGACGCAACATAATGCCCACAGTTATAATGATAGAAGATGACTTATTTCAAGTTACAACTAAGCTACACTCACCAGTTTGGCGGTCACTTATTTCTGGAACATCACTCTGAAACTCTAATTGATCAGCCTGTGGAGGCTTTATAGCAGCAGCAACAGCAGCCGCATACTTGGAAAGAAAAATAGAGGCAAACCATACAAAACACAATCAGCTAGTATGAATATCTAACTAGTTTATTATGAATATCCTTAACTGTTGACCGTGAGCCTTAATTAACTTCTTATGTTCAGAGATTAGAGCATCTAAAATGTAGTTCAGCATGGCTTCATTCAGTATTGCATATCAAATTTCAAGTTCTGAATCTAAAGAGAAACTAAATTAACTCTAATTTCTTTCACCCCGTTTAAGTACTCTAAAGTATGTAAATGCACCTACAACTGTATGACAGTATGTACTCTTGGGTGAGCAGACAGCTTAGTTAAACTCAAACAACACATCAAATTCAAAATGCTGAACATGAATATAATGATCCGATTTCATTAGAGCAATTTTTCCATGATTTACTTCCTTATATAGTGAGGCAGGTATAATTACAATTTTTCATATCTTACTTATCTTTCTTCTAAACAATCAGAAACAAAAACAGTAATAAAATAACTTACTATCTCTGGATTGGCACTCTTGTGAGACTCATCTTCTGTATCATCCGAGAATGAGTTCGTATGAGGATCACTAGGATCTGACACTACCGTATCGAAGTCATAGCTAAACACGTTCTTCTCTGCAAGTCCAAGCTGCCACATATATAAGAAAAAAATATAACTGTCAAGCTGATATGAAACAACATATGGTGCCAGCAGTTGTGTACGTGAGCATATGAATCACTCAAACATGGAGCCTATAAAGAGGTATCACTTACACACAGAACCTTTAAATCATAGGTTACTATAGGTTCTCCAAGAAATGATCATGTATATTAATTGGTTTTCACTCACATACCCAAACAGAACAATGAAATCAGCTAATAGGCTTTATACAGGTACCACCAGCCTAAAAACTACAATAACTCTTATTGAGTGGTCACTCTAACTTGCCGGCATCTGAAATGTGTCTATGAATAACTGTTTAACTGATTAAGAGGCAGTTACAAAAACAAGCAAACAAACAAAAAGTTGATGCAAACAAACCATGTGTCTTCTTCTCCACATATGTGTCCACAGATTTAGAAGCTCATTAGTTCGTAAAGGCTTCACAAGATAATCCGCCGCTCCAAGCCTCAAGCACTTAACAACAGTCGAGACCTCATCTTGCGCAGACATCACTAACAAAAAAAAAATCAACATTCACCAATCACGTTCATAACAGACCCTAAAGACTAAGACTTGTGTCATTTTCCTCATCAAGAACATGAAACAATGCTTACTGATCACAGGAATGCGCTGCAACTCTCTATGTCGCGTTATGTACTTCAACATTCGGGTTCCTTTCCTCATCGGAAGGTCAACTTCGGCAAGTATGATATCGATATCCGGTCCCTCTGCATTCAATGCATCTATCACCTGTCTCGGAGACTTCACCGAAGTCACTACAACACAAAGATAATCAATCAGACATTACTCAACACCAGTATCATCTCAAATCAAATCAACAGAAACTAAATTTGTACTCAACTTCAATTTCAGATTAAACAAAAAGATTAAAAATTAATTAGGTTAATATATACCTTGATAAGAGCATTTGAGGAGAAGCCTGAGAATTTCACCGGAGCTAGACTCGTCGTTATCGCAAAGCAAAATCCTCACTTTGCTCCGGTCGATAAAACCCTCGCCGCCGCCGCCACAGACTTCAGCTCCTTTGTTCAAATTGAGCTCCTTCCTCGCACCAGACTCCATCACCAAAAACCTCCGTAATCGCTATCGACTCTCCTCCATGATCGACCTTTCGCTTTTTCAATCGTCAATTTAGGGTTTTCGAAGTTTTCAAATTTTCCACCGCCGTGGAGTGAGTCAGTCAAAGCCGGTCCGAACATTCACACACCGCGCTAGAGAGCGAGGAGCCACAACCAAAGATGCCACGTCATCACTATCCGCTAACTTCATGCGAAGGAGAGAGGAGAGAGGAGAGAGGTGAGAGAAGAGAGAAGAGAGAACTGAGCAGGGTCGACTGAAGAAGAAAGAAGAAGAGGACGACTGAGAGGAGCAGATGATCCAACGGCTGAGATCACCGGCCAGCGGCGCACGTTAGCAAGAGAAAATCAAAAGTGGAAAGTTAAAGGTATTGGATATTTATAATTAAGCTATTTATAGATGGGATATTTATTTAGATGTAAAGAGGCTAACGTGCGCTGGGGATGAGTGGAGAGGCGCAGGTTAGGAAAAGGAGGAGACGTGGCGTGGTGAGGGACAAGAAAAGGAAAAGTGCAAATTCAAATGGTGGGGTTACAATTTCAATCAAGAACCAATTAGTGAGACAAAGACAGAGATTAAGAAATGTTTTCTTTTTCGATAATAAAAACATAATGTGCTTTTAATTTTTATTTCTATCGCAATCACTCACTAGTATCACATAATGTTTTCTTATTGAACATATGTTGGAACTTAAATTTGAGTTGCTGTTGATGAGATTCAAACATAATTTCACATCGAAATAGAGCTACTTAACTAGCATAAACAATCTTGTACTCTAATCAGAGCCATATGATTTAGATTGAGAATCTAAAAGGCTCGATCTATTGCATGATTATATATTTATATATGCTTAAAGAAAAACATGCTTAATTAGCATCAGGTGGAATTGAGTTGATCAATTAGCTAGGCACATAATCAAAGATCTTCTCTTCATTTGATGCATGCGTTTGCTTAATTTGATTGGAGACAGTGGCGGAGTCACGTTAGGATCCCCTGAGTTTTGATATATATATATATATATATATATATATTTTTTGGTTACCTTCATAAGCGTAGAATGCATGATGGCTAGTGGTGTATAAATCAATAAATGCATGGTTTTTTCCATTTCAGATTTTTTTCCCCTTCTTTCCAATTTCCGCCCCTGATTGGGGACACTGTCTAAATAAGCTCGCAGAAATTGAAAGAGAAGATCTTTAATTAGTAAGGAGCTACAGATTTGAAGAAACTCCAAGATATATTTAGAGCTAGAGAATAGTAAGATGCTTACTGATATGTCTGAATATCACATCGACAAATGGTCAAATATATCACAAGTAGAGGTTGTGGATGCTCTGAAGCTATAGTCTGAATGCCAACCACTCAGCATTCATAGCATCCGCAACTCTACATCTGAACAAAACTGATGAAGTTTCAGCTTGAGTGAATCTGTATCTTTTTCGCAGCAGCTGCGTGCAAGTATCGATCTAGTTAGCGCGAGAGAGACATAGAAAATGGCTGCCATTCTTATAGATCTCCATATCTCTACTTACGGTTCTGTATTCAGACCAACAAAGCACAGAGCTAGCTAGGATGAAAATGCCAACAAGTAGTTTGGTCTACCAAAATATATGCCGTCTGCTTGGCCAGCACATGTAAGCACGGAAGAGATGAGACTAATGAACCCAACTGTATGTACCTCACATTTCCATCATAGTTCTGTCATGATGTTTGGGATTATTGGCCTTGGTCTGATCGGTTCCTTGTTTACAACCCCATTATAGTTTAGTGCAGAATCCAATGAATACAGATCAGTCATAGTTTTGCCAATAAATTGTCAGGTTTGATCTCCTGAATAAATTGTATTGCAAACATATATTTGCTCATCTTATTTGCCAGTTATTTCACTTCTTTGAGGACTTTTGATATGGGTCAGTTAGTTATCACTTTCTCATTGAGCTCAAAATCCTCAAACGAACAAAAGGCCAATGATAGGCCTACATCACCAATGAAGTGATGGATTATTGAAGTTACCACTATTTGTATAGAAACATTGGGCACAGGATGGCATTGGAGAATAAACGATTCATCGACGGAGCATGATGTTCCTTTTTCAGAGAATAACTTCATTACACTTTCAAGCACATGCCACAGATTATTTGCAATCTAGCTAATCATGCTAGTTCCTTTCTGATACACAAATTTTGCATTGAATTCTCTGGGAAATCTTCATCTGTGTCATTCAAGGCGAGGATACTGCACCTGTTCTGTGGCAACCAGTTGAGTTCCTATATATGAAAAGAACATGACCGAAGCACACAATTCAGTACTGTATGATTGTAAGAGTTAACTAGATGCATAGTTGCATTTGAAAGATTTGAGTAAAAGAGGTATTTAGAACCGAAGCAACTACATTTCCGGTGCTGATTTCTGGCAAAATGCCCATATGTATCTAGTACCAAATTTTAAAGTACCCTGCAAAAGCAATATATAATATGTAATTATGTATTGCTACCTTAGGCTGCCTCCAGCTGTGCATCCACAAGTTTAGTATCCCATCGATGCATAATGGCTTGACTAGAAAATCAGTCGCCCCCCATCTTAAGAAATTGAGAAGGAAAGAGGATTCATGGTTTGTTGACATCACTGCAAAAACAGGAAGAAACATATGATGCACTGGCTTACATGCTTTACAAGAATATATCTACTGTACTCTTTAACACATGGTGCAAGGCATACAGTTGTTTTCGAATACAAGAAATATGGGGAGTCGATATATGATGTTTCATTCTTGATGAGGAAAGGCGGAAGCTGCTTACTGATCACTGGGATGCATTTGAAATGCCTATCTTGCATGACATACTTCAGCATCTCAATACTTGAATCTATTGGGAGGTCAACTGCAGCAAGTATTATATCGATTGAGGACCACTCAGCATTGAGAGCATCCACAACCTTCACAGCTGAGCCAACTGAAATCACTGTCACACAAAAGATACCTATTCTCAGTAATATTCCCGATTTTAGACAATTAATGTATCATAGCCTGGAGAAGCCATTGATATCAACTTCAAAAGTCCTAAATATTATAAAAATAAAAATAAAAAAACTCTAGAGAACAGTCCATTGTCTGCCTGAAAAATCACTTCAGAGGCACAATAAACATAGTAAGAACAAATTAAGTATAAAACTGAATTCGTATCTTGACCGTATATTATACAATAGAACTACTTCAAAACTTTAGATCAGTCCGTATTAGGACCTATTTGATGCAGAAAGAAAGGATTGAATTCAAATACCCTGATAGCAGCATGCTGTCAGTATTGTCGAAATCTCTTCACAACTCTCAGCGTTGCGGTCACACAACAAAACCTTTACTTGACTACGAATAGTGGAAGTACCATTCTTCTTGCTCTTAGCTTGGTCTGTCATCTACACTTGTCCTTTAAAAATCAAATTTAGAAACACGTAGAAGGCAAAGATTAAGATGCATAATGCATGCAAATCCCATGAAGCATATATACTAAGCCACTAAGAGTTTGATCTACCAAATAATTAGGTCTGCTTTTTGACAGAAAATACACACATGTTCACACACCTGCAAATATGTCCAAGCCTCAACCAAACTGCACCTTGCTGTTTTCACATGCAGTTCTGCCAGTTCAGCTAAACCTACAATGCCTTCAAGTTTTGTATAGGGTCACAACATGCTCTTCCAACTAACTACATTTTTGGACCACTAAGTACTAATCTTCATTTCCATATTTGGTCTTAGTTGAGAATTGAGATCAGCTCGATAAAAGCAAACACAGCTATATCTATCAATGAACTGATTAAGTTATACCATTTTCTGCAAAACAAGAGGAATCATATACCTCGACTTAGAAGCTCCACCTGGATCTTGCTAGAAATTGGCAAAGAAAAATTGCAAAGGATGGCAGTCCTTACCATTCACAAGTTCATAGCATCACGTTTTAAATGTGCCCATCACATCCTTTACCTACGAATATGTCAATCACATGATACATCCAAAGATAAAAGACAATGGGGTTACCTTAAATTCTTAAAACGAAGACAGCCTTGCAACACATGCTGCTACCAGATTAGTATCACATTCAAGTAGCTAGCATAGTCATTGCACAAGAGAAAAACACATAAGACAGAAACCTAGTCTCATATTTAAACAGCTCATAAACAAGTCAAGGCCTTGGGTGTAACTGAACTGCAGAGCTCAGCATATTGAGGCTTTTCGAAAAATCAAATTCAACAGCACTATATACATATACAGTAGATTTTCTGTAGTCTGAAATGAATCTGAATTTTAATAAAATAAATATTTAGCAATGAACATCTTTGCAGTTTAAATGTCACAACGATCAGCATTTTTTTACTCCAATTTTAGAAAGCTATTCTGTGAGTCAATCTATTTGGTGTAACTTTACATAGCAATTGGCTCTCTAAACAAATTTGAAACAACTTCATCCACTAACTGGAATGAATAATCAATTTCTTTGCCACCAATCTAATGCCTGCACTCTGCTGATAGTCATATGTATCTAAAGAGAAGAACACATCCATTAACATCCCTCTTGTAAATAAGGCACCGAGTTCTGAAGCATCAAATTTAGAGAAGACTAGCCTTTGCTCGGTACCAGATGGTTCTTTTTGATATATCTCGGTGGCATAGATTGCAATGTCCCCACATACCGCAGTTTGTATGCTGTAATAACAAATAAAAAGAAAAATACATCAATCATAACATCACCATTGGTTAATTTGTGTCTTAGAAGATATTTCAATATCTGCAAGGGCAAATGCTTTTTTATTAAAGAATGAGAAAATAAATATGATAAGAGTAGCACTTACTGCAATCTCACAGTAGGGTAATTATAGAATCCCTCTTTGCGAATCACAACAGGCCTCCAGTCCAAGTTGCTACCAGAATCCATAGACAACTTCTGAGCAACGCCATCACATGCATCGAGAACTTCACATAACTTTGGTGGTGCATCAAAGACAATATTCAGTCGTGGTTCGCCAGCATTATCAAAAAACTTTGCATTGATTCCAAAGCGCAATTTCATATGCATGCAGCAAAGCTGCAAAGTGACTTCCTTGTGTAATAACTTTATCCTTTGACTCCCATGATACATTGGAACATGTGAGGCAGTGATGGAAGGAATGGAAACTTGATCGAGCTGTAAAAAGTCTATGTTGGCACTGTCGGTCACAGCAGCGTTGAAAGAACTATTTGGAGATTCTTGTGCAGGTGTTTCTACCATGTTGATGTCTGACTGTTCTAATTCTTTCTTCACTTCATTGATAAGTGGGCTCATGTCAAAAGCATCTGGTTGAGCTGTGGTGGACTCAACAGTCTCGAGCATATCAGAGACATCCGTGTTGTCAATCATAAGAGTTGTTATTGGATGATTGTCTGCTGGCGTTTGATTTGGACTATTCATGTTCATGCTTGATCCCTCAGGAGATAACTTTCGACCACTTTGACTTCTTGTCGTAGCATTTGAACTAACCCAACTGTTGTCTGTGAATATTTCTGGGAGGCTCGACTCCTGCAAGTTTATCAAGCTTCTCTAAAACTCACTTGTAAGGATATCAGGCAACTACTGTTTTATTAGACAATCATTTCACAATCATTATAACCTTCTGTTCGATGTTTCCATTGAGAAGCTTCAAATGTAAGGTCAACATATATATGACTAATATGAGCATATTAATGTCTAATTATAGGAAAATGGGCATGTTCAACACCAATTTAAGGATCAGATTATTACCAAAAATAAAACTGTAGCACAATACTTCAGTACTTCAAGATTCATTCGAACATCATCCAAACTCCTGATCAATCATCCAAAGAAATATTAGCGTTTAAATAATAAACTCATGCAAAGCAAGAGTGAGCAATGTAATCCCAAGTAGGGGGCCAAAAATACCTGTGTGTCTGCTGTCCAAGACCAAAGTAAGTTGCAAGGGTGGCCATCTGCAGTAAACAACATCATCGTGTATAACGCTTATAAAATATACATAACTATGCCGTATCACAATTACACACTGAATTCTCATTAAGATTGATTTGAAGAACTCAATGACATGACATACAACAATCAAAAGGGTGATGGCGTACCTTCATGTTACCAGCTCTCCTTCCAAACCTTTGAGTCAACAACGCCAAGGAATCAATTGTACCTTTGGGCTCTGGCGCAGGTCGACCAATGCCTACAAATGCTTCCCGAATCCGAGGACAATCAAACCTCAATATGTTATGACCCGCCCATATCCGTCCTACACTCGTAACATAAAATATCTATAAACCTCAAAAATTCCATCATCAAATCCAACATAATAAAAACTTATATACAGTAAAATCAAGCATATATTCTTAACCAAATACAAAATTAGAACTTATATTCATACTTCATAACTATTCATTTCCTCAATTTCCAAATCAACAAAACACACAAATTCAACATTTCTCACAATCTAGAGAGAGAAAGAGAGAGCAAAAACCAAACGAACCATGGAGAATGTCGAAGACTCTATCTGCGATGTCAGCGAAGGTCGGGGCGGCGATGACGGCGTCTCTGGTGATTCCGTTACACCGGACCGACAACGAGTTAATCGAACTGAGATCGGCGGGTTTGAGCAGAGTGGAGTAGCTCTCGAGCTCAACCAGCTTCCTAGGGCAAACAAGAATGGATCCGAATTCAAGTAACGCGAATCCTTGGCCGGGTCGGGTCGGCACCGTCGTCTCCACGTCGAAAAACGCGATCTCGAATCGGTCCTCGGAGCTCCGACTCATCGTGGTTTTAATTTGGCGAGCTTATCTGTGAGCGAGGGTTTTCTAATTACCCGCCAACACTGTGGTATATAAAGGGGGTTGGATTGGGCTCGTGAGAAAAGGCCCTTTTGTTACGGCCCATGAGTAAGTGAAAAGGAGGGAGTTGGTATCTTGTTCCTTGTTTTGGTGTAGGACCAAAGCTTCGTATTAGGTTTACTTAGCAAGCTAGCGTAGAATATGCACAGCATGCAGCTACGTATACCTGGGTTAAATCCCAACTCTCACGCATGCTTGCTTTGGTGAAGTTACGACTCTAAATCTCAGTTTGAATTTATTAGTTTCTAGAACAATAGTTTCACGTACGTCCCATTACTCCCATGCACTCATGTCATCATTGTCACGGATAATGGATTGCTCGTAAATCTAAATCTGAATCTAAATCTACTGTGAATGTTACTTCAACCTTCAACCTTACCTCTCGTTTTTATATTGGTTTCCATGCATGTTTAAATCATGCATGGAGGAAGATAGAAGAGCGCTTATGAGCTTTAAACATGATTTGAGTGATCCTTCTGGTAGGCTTTCTTTTTGGGTCGGTGACCAATACTGTCGATGGAGAGGAATTTCGTGCAACAACCTAACCGGACACGTTGTGAAGATGGACCTCCGAAACACAAATATAGACATGTGGGACGAACATTATTACATTAAAGGTAAGATGAATCCTGCTTTGGTAGCCTTGAAACATTTGTGTTACATAGACCTTAGCAAAAATGATTTTGGCCTAGAGAGCTATCAGATTCCTAACTTTATTGGGCAACTTACAAGTTTGAAGTACCTCAATCTCTCTAATACTCAATTTTCGGGAGAGATTCCCCATTCTTTTGGTAATCTCTCAAACTTGAACTATCTTGACCTTAGTTCTACTTATACCGTTACCTATAATGTTGTTTCTTCCAAGGACATCAATTGGCTCTCTCGTCTCTCTTCCTTAAAATACCTCAATCTTAAAAAAGTAGACCTTGGCAGCACAAGAGCAAGTTTACTTCATCAGGTTAACATGCTAATTCATTCTCTCTTAGAGTTGCATTTGTCTCGTTGTCGAATTGGCGATAGCTTTCTTTCGTTATCACCTCACACATCCATCAACTCCACTTCTCTTTTAATCCTCGATTTGTCAGTTAATAATCTATACTCGTTCTTTCCTAAATGGATTTTTAACCTTACTAGCCTTACACACCTTGATCTAAATTATAATCCTTTCAGTAGCCCATCTTTTGATGAATTTGTCAAACTCAAATCCTTAGAACACCTTGATTTAAGTTTTATAGGGCTCACAGGTCAAGTGCCCAAATTGGTTGGAAATTTTTGCAAGCTAAAGTCCTTGAATCTTAGATACAACGAATTTGATGGGGGATTTTAAGAGTTTACGAGTGGTTTCTCGAATTGTTTGTATAATAGAATGTAGTCTTTAGATTTGTCTAATTTTGAGCTGGATAGTAAACTACCTAGTTCTTTAGGAATGCTAAAAAGTCTGCAGCATCTTGATCTTAGCTCCAACTCTTTTTGGGGATCCTATCCAAAATTTGTAATTGGGAACTTGACATCTTTGAAAATATTGGGTCTCAGTTCTAATCTTTTCAATGGTTCCATTCCTTCAAGCTTAGGACAACTCTCTCCACTAATCAATCTAGATTTATCCGGTAACTCATGGGAAGGCACATTAACGGAAACACATTTCATAAATCTGACAAGTTTAGAGACGTTTTACTTGAGCACAAACCGACCTGCGCCCATCATTATTGATTTCACAATTTCTGAATGGATTCCTCCTTCAAACTCCATCAAATTTACATTGAGAATTGTCGAGTAGGTCCCGACATCACTCTATGGCTTCAATCACAAACTGAGCTCTTTGTTATCAACCCTCCTAATACTGGAATCTCAGGTCCATTATTAGAGGAATGGCTCTTTAAGATATCTTCTCAAATCACGTATTTGAACTTAGCTGACAATCAAATACGTGAAAATCTTCCATTCCACCGATTCATCTTTCCAAAGATTAAAGAGATAGATTTAAGCAACAACCAATTTGACGGTACTATTCCACCTTCGATTTGCAACATGCAATCAATGAAGTTCCTTTATCTGGAAAACAATCGCTTATCCGGCACATTCCCTGGAGAATGGAGTTTGTGGAGTAAAATAATACTTATTGATGTCTCAAACAACAATCTCTCTAGTAATATACCAACCTCAATGGGTGTTCCAACATCTCTTTCAAGTTTAAGGATGACCAACAATCACTTTAGTGGTGAAATTTCTTCATCCTTGCAAAATTGCTCTGACATATTGGAACTGTATCTCGGAGTAACCAATTTACTGGAAACTTGCCTCTTTGGATGGGATCAAATTTAATGGAGTTGCAAGTGCTAGCGTTGCGATTCAACCGATTAAATGGGCATATTCCTCAACAGTTGTGCAATCTCTCCCGCCTTAGGATTTTGGTACTTGCTCACAATAACTTTTCAGGGATCATTCCCAATTGTTTAACTAATTTGACATCTCTAGTCCACTTCGCTGGTATACGTTGGATTCCTTACAGTGAGTCAGCAACCTTCACTTTGAAAGGACGAGAAATGGAATTCAATCAAGATACATCTTTTCGTCAAATATTAATCTAGAAGGTGAAATTCCTGAAGAAATAAGTTGTCTCGCTTATTTGGCCCACTTAAACTTGTCGATGAATCAATTAAGTGGAGACATTCCCTTAGAGATTGGAAAGATGCAGTTGCTCAAATCACTCGACCTATCACATAACAAGCTTTCAGGAGATATTCCTCTAAGCCTCTCTAATCTGACCTTCTTGGCTCGCTTAAACTTGTCTTACAACAATTTGACTGGAAGAATTCCTTCGAGCAACCAACTTCGAACACTCGATGACTCATCAATTTATGAGCACAACAATCCTTCACTTTGTGGGTTTCCTCTTCCAACCAAGTGTTCTGGCGATACACTTCTCGCACCTGTTCCTGCTCCTGGAAAAGACGATAGAGATCATGAAGATGTTACTAAGAAGTTTGGTTGTATGTCAGTGTTGTGCTCGGTTTTATCATAGGCTTTTGGGGTGTCTGTGGCTCATTGATTCTGAAGAAATCATGGAGGTATGCATACTTTAAATTCTTTAACAACATCAAAGAGAATGTAGCATTATGCGTCAAACTCATGGTGGCTCACTTGGAGAGAAGACACTGATGGGAAGATGCATGTGGGACTTGGCAACATTCTGTTCATCCTTTATTTCTTTTCTTTTCTTCTTGTGTACTTGGGCAACAAGTTTGGCTTGTTTACGCTTAATAGAATGTAATAGCTTTCTTCACGAGATAAAGTTTTATGTCCTCCTCTTTGTCTATAACATTTTTCTGTTATATCAATAAATTTTTCTGTTATATAAATAAAATGGGACTTTGTTTGGGGCGGAGAGTTGGGGAAGGATGTTCTTCCAACGGCTAGAGGTGGACTTTGTTTTAGCCTAATACTACTTGTTTTTTATAAGTCACCTTATGTGTAATTAGCCCTTAATTAAACACTAGTTAAATCTCACATAAGTAGTATGATGTGAAGATGATGGTTTCTCAGAAGTGACCATCTATTCATTTTACATATGAAAAAGATTCAGGTTCTCACACCCATCTATATATGAACCATTTTCATGTCTCACATGAGAACGATGTGAACCAAAGAATGAGATGGATCAACTCTTCCTGATAACAGTAACACCATTTTCTATCGTATACGAAATAAAAGACTACAAAAAGAACTAGAATCTAAAGTAAATCAGATAACAAGTATTACTGAGAAAATGATATATTTTGAGTACAGAATAGCTTAAAAGACAACGATGTGAACCAAAGAATAAGATAGATCAAATATATGATAATAGTTACTACCATTCTTTTTTCGTACACGAAATCAATACAATTATACAAAGACTATACACTTGGCCAAAATTAGAAACTATATCCAACATACTGCAGAACTGATCGAAGTAGACAGGAACTGAAAAAAAAATTTAAAAAGTTTGCTGCGTGCCGTACGGCTGGGTCTTTTCTGTGTCACATTGCACTGCAAGAGCTAAGTCTGAGCTTATAGTAGTTTGGGTCTGCAAGCTATACACATGTAACAATTCAAACTGCATCATTGTGTTATTGATAGGGAGACTGACATTGTAGAGTAGTTCTATGCCATTAGTGTGAGACACAGTGATGGAACTACCTTGTAGTTCCCCGGGATTCGAGCCCCACCCAAGTTACTTGGTTTAAAAAAAAATAAAAAATTTATATATAGCTAACTTAAGGGAAAAAAAAAGTTAAACAAAGTCTAAGAGCATTTCAACGGCCCAAGTGTTCAACCCTTCTCATCCGACAATTCAATTACAACCTAACTAAATGAACAAAAGAGCTTGCAATTAAAGTTCACACTGTGTCGTCTTCCTCTTTGTGCACATATTACTTTTGTCGGCAACGACTCCAGTGAGTCCAGTCACGTCTCCACCCATGGCAACATGAGCTTCATTTTGCCTTCTCAGTCTCGATGTAATTGATGTGCTTTCCCTTGAGTTGAAGTGTGCTTTCTATGAAAAAAAACATGCGCAGCGATCCTCAATTTGAGAATTTAACATGCATTTATGAGTTATGTCTATTGTTGGTTCAAACAAGGAAGTCATATTTTTTTCCTATGGTCCATAGAATGATTTGACTAGTTTTGACTCTTTTGGTTGGAAAATTATTCTATACACAGCAGTGCAATTGCACTACTTATAAAAATAAGGGTAAAAGAGAAATTTAACTTTTTTAATATTATTTTTTATCCAATTTTTTTTAACTTTTTGTTAGCTTTAAGCCAATAAAAATTTATCACGCAAACAGTGCATGCGCACTGCTGTGTATGGAATATGCCCCCCTTCTGGTTTCTACAACAACAACTGAAAGGACATTTTTAGCCATGAAAATCATCAAGAATAAACTTATAAATAAGATGGAAGATGAATTTCTTGGTGATTGTATGGTCGTCTGTATTGAGAAGGAATATGTCGATTATATTGGTCTTTGTGATAAAGGAGTTTGAAGCTTCAGATACTCGTAGGGTGAGATTTGATTAGTTCAACTTTATTTTACATCCAATTAGCTTATTCCCATGTTTATTTTTGCTTATATTGTGCTACTTTTAGAGAGATTTATGGATATTATTTTGTATAATCATGTATTTTAGGGGTAAGACTCTCGCATGATTGATTTTTTATTATTATCTATAATACATAAACAAATCAAGTCCCACTCAATTTCAATTCCTGATTCTGCCACTGATGAGGCAGATAAATGCAGCAAACAGAGCATGTGCTCACATACCAGCGAACAATTGCATTACCATTTCACATATATGTTTCACCTTTGTTTACTAAATTAGTTTCAACATAGTTTCAACTTTTTGTAATTTCATTATCAAATGAATGGTATAGTTTAAGTCTTTATGTACAGCAATGAGGAAAGTATTGATATGTTGAAGCAACAAACATGAACCACAGGCCATTTATTGGGTGTTGACTTATATTATTTGTTGTATTGTAGTTGGGTTTTTCGCAGGAGGTATTGCTGGTGCATTAGCCGATAAGGCATCTGACAACGGTATTTTCCAAGGAGTTGGATTGGGCGTTGTTGCAGGGGTTGTACTCTCTATAGAGATTCTGAAAGCTTCACGTGAGTTATTGGGTCTTGGTCGATTTGGCTTGTGAAGATCTTCATTGATGGATAGCTATCAGTTTCTAGAAATTGACTAAGATTTCTTATATAACAAGCATGAGTTAATATTCATACCATTGTTCATACTATTTATTCACCTTTTATTTTTTTTAACTTTTAACTTTTTTTTACAGTTTTACTCATTATTTTTTATTTTTTAATATTCACCGTTTTTCTTGTTCACCATTCATTGTCCACACTATTCATTCATTTTTTACTTTTTTTCTATTCACCAATTTTTACTTTTTACTTTTACATTTTTACTTATTATTTTTTAATTTCACCTTTTTTTCTGTTCACCAATTTTAATTTTTTACTTTACTTTTTAACAAGTTTTAATTATTACTTTTTACCTTTTAATATTCACCCTTTTTTACTGTTTAACTTTTTACTTTTTCTAAAAGTTTTTATTTTTATTTTTAACGGTTATTCATTTGTTATTGTTTTACTTTTTATTTAACCTTTATAGTAAAAGAAAATTACTTTCATTTTTTTGAAAGGAAAAAAAAATCTGCCCAATTCTATGCATTAATTTGTTTTTTTTTTACGGCTCTGCCTTTTATTGAAATGTTGCTATAAAAAAATTTTATATCAAAACTCACTTACGCATCATTCTTATCTTTTCTTTCATCGCATATTAACAAATACCGTGCCTTGGCACGGGCAACATTGACTAGCATATCCAACCTTTCATCTTTTTTTTTAAGATTAATTTTTAGTTTTTACCGTTTAAAAATTTAGTTTTTTTATTTAAACTTGACCGTAAAAAAGCCTTCATACGATGATATCAATTATATGTACTGACTTTTTCACTTTTTTTTAATGGTTTCATCTTTTATTTAACTTTGACTCTAAATTTTATCTTTTATCTAAATTCTAATCTCACCTACATATCATTCTTGACTATCTCATCGCATATTAGCAATACCATGCCTCCGGTCTTTCATCCTAGGGTTTAGGGTCTTTATGGGGGTGTTTTGGTCATTTTATGTTTTTTTAACAATTTTAATGTTTTACTTTTTTATTTACTCTTAAAACTGTTTTTATTTTTTACTTTTTTACATTTACATATTTTTTTAACAGTTTTAATTTTTACGTTTTATTTTTTAACAGTTTAATTACATTTATTTAGACTTTATTTTTTTTATTTTTTACGGTTTCATCTTCTTCTTCATCTTTTATATGTTTTGACTTTTATTATTTATTTTTAAATTGAATTATTACTTTTTATCTTTTAAAAATTTACACTTTTTACTTATATTTTACTTTTCATGTTTTTTTTGGTTTCAACTTTTATTTAAATATTGTTGTAAAACAATATAATCTAAATCATAATTTCACTTGAACATTATTCCTAACTCTTCTCTCATTTTATATTAAATTTCAATGATCTATATATTTTGTAAGTTGCATGTACTATTTTAAATAATACTTAATTTGTAAATTGTATTATATATATTACAAATATTTATTTTTTAAAATAAACCTTTAACATAACATTGATTTTTTCTTTGACGACGAATCGTGTCTCGACAATGGCAACAACCATAGTGATTTACAACTATGATGTAAATGATGTTTAGATTTTGTAGCTGTGAAGTGTGAACGTATGGCTGAAGCTTACATCACATTATTTCAGTTACCTATATTCTTCTGTGGTTGGTAATTGCAACTGTTCACGTGAAGATTGATTCTTTGTCTTTCGAATTCAGGCAGAAATTACAGAAGAGCTTATTTGTTGGAGGTTCGAAGAGAACCTTACCGCCGCCAGAAATGCTAACTGCTAGCCATGCATTGACCGGTTTATGATCTACCCGATTCATTATTCTCTAAATAGCCATTACCTTTTGTAATAAGTATTAGAGAAATTGTGTGTATGTAGACCTATTAGGCTGGTGGTAGTAATTAGACAACCTTCCCTTAAGCATTTTATCATACCATTGATTTTAGGATTAAATTTATCCGTGATATTTAGATTCTTGGTATTATACCAAAAATAGTTCTGAACTTTAAAAACTATCAAAAAAGTAACCAAACTCTTAAAACGTATCAACATAATACCTGAAACGATTTTCCGTCCATATTCCCGTCAAAATTGATGACATGGCTTTTTCTATTTTGTAAACTGAAGACAAAAATACATTAATACCCTTATATATATTTGGGGCCTTGGTGGTGTTTTTACATTTCACACCCCCTTTTAAATTTTCTACATTTTTTTATGAAATAGTAATTGGAATCTTCTGCTTCTATTTGTTGTTTGAATTTATTGTTGTGGACTTGTGGTGTGATCTCCGCAGGCGGCTGTTGTCCATGTGGTAATGGAAATTCTTTCTAATAAAAAACAAAGAACTGGTTCTCCGGGTTGTTTCCCAATCCCCATGGGCCATGGCTGCAGGTCTAATTCGGTTGTTGTGTTTTTGCCGATTTCTGGGTTTTTGAATGATAAAAATTTTTAGATGTTGATTGAGGATTTGGATGAGGCGTTTGTGAGTTGAGATTTTCAATTAGGGATGTTAGGTTTGGACTGAAGTGTGATTTGGGTGATGAATTAAAGTGTTTGGGGCTGACTCGATTTGATTTGGTTGATGAATTGAAGTGTGCTTTAGTTCCGTGCAGTTTGATTAATTTATCCAGAGATTGGGGTTCATCAACTAGGATTTATTCAGTCTGGTAGTCAACGCTTGTGTGTTTGGTGGCGCCAATGTGGTTGTGGTGATGACAATGGCGATGTAGTCTTAATCTCGAAGGAGACAGTGATGTGGGACTGGGAGGTGAGTTCGGAGATGGATGGGTAGTCTAGGAAAATTGCAATTGCATTAAAATATATTGAAAGAATTATTGTTGGGTTTATTTGGAATAGTTAGGTTTTTGAATGCTGAAAATGGAGGTAGTGCCGCCTTAGTTCCATTGCTGGTGGTTGTTCACTGTGTGCTCTCACTACTAGTATTTTCACTATAGCCGACGACATTATAAAAAACAGGCCGACGATATTTTAAATCGTCGGCTATAGTAGACTATATCCGACGACAACACCAAAAATTGTCAGCTATATTACTATAACCGACGTTTTTGCAACAAAAAGCGTCGGCTATACTTTTGCCGACGCTTTTTAGCCTACATGACTATAGTCGACGATTTTTGGTGTTGTCGTCGGCTATAGTCTACTATAGCCGACGATTTAAAATGTCGTCGGCTTATTTTTTATAATTTCGTCGGCTATAGTGAAAATGCTGGTAGTGTCTGGCGGAGATTTTTTCACCAGAAATTTTGAGCATGATATTGATATCGTAACTAAAGTTTGAGTATCATGTTGATACCTTTAAATTATAGTAGATGTTAATTGACTAAATTATCCCTTGTATAAAATATGTCACATCAGCGATAGTGACGGTGAATAGACGGAAAATCGTTCCAGGTATCACGGTAATACGATTTTAAAGTTTGGGTACTACTCTGATAGATTTTAAAGTTTTCAAGATCTTTTTTAATATAGTACTAAGAATATGAGTAACACAAATAAATTTAATCCTTAATTTTAATATCTAAATTGCATCTCGTGACCTCCTCCATGATTTCAACCTGGATTTTAACATGAACCCATTTTAACGTAAATGGGGCCAAATGGCCTGAATGATATTAGAGGACCACTCAGCATTGGCAGCATCCACAACCTTCACAGCTGAGCTAACTGAAATGACTGTCACATAAAAGGTATCTATTCTCAGTAATGATCCTGATTTCAGACATAAGATTTCATGTATCATAGCCCTGGAGAAGCCATTGATATCACCTTCAAAGGTCCTAAAAGCTTTTCAGATAAAAACCTTTAAAGAACAGCCTACGTACATTGTCTGCCTAAAATATCACTTCAGAGCCTGGATAAACATAGTAAGAACAACTATGTATTTTAATGCAATTTAGATATTAAAATTAAGAACAACCATGTACATTATACAGTAGAGTTACTTCAAAACTTCCTATCAGTCCATATTATGGAGCTATTCAATGCAGAAAGAAATGATTGAATTCAAAATACCCTGATAGCAGCATCCTGTCAGTATTGTGGAAATCTCTTCACAACTCTCAGCATTTCGGTCACACCACAAAACTTTTACTCGACTACAAATAATGGAAGTACCATTCTTCTTGCTCTTAGAGCATTACGGCGAGCAGCCGGGGATCTCTTGTTCGAGCAGTTGACGGGGTTAATTGAGTTTTTTTCGCCCAAACCGAAATCGGCAACGCACCGGAGGAAAATCATGTGGCGGCTGCTCGTTGATCGCTCGAGCTAAATTTGCTCGGCCTGCTGATCGATCACCTGACGGATTCCACGGCAGGTGGGTGACATCAGGCATGTTACATTTTTTTCTTCTTGTGTACGGCGCATGTAATACACGCGCCAGTCAAAAGTTTTAAAAAAATGACGCGCGAATCGGGCCGTGACACGTGGCTTACTGAGCTGTAAAATCCTCTTCAACGGTCCACTTATTCTGGGCCTTCCATCTTAATTCTGAATTTTCGATCCAATGGTCAGGATTTAAATGCAACGGCTACTATTTGATCAAAACGGACATAAACGGGAATAAGCTCCAACAAATAGTTTAAAATTCTCAAAAATTCTCAAACTCCCCTAAAATTTTGCCTATAAATACAACTTCAATTTTTTATCAACTCACACCAATTTGTGCACAACAAATTTTGCATCTCCCTCCATCTTCTCTCTCTCTCTCTCAAATCTGGTTCAATTATTTTTTCGACAACGCTATCTCGTAGTGACACATGTCGCTTCGTCATTGGGCGAAAATCTTACCGGACCTGGTTCAATTATTTTTTCGACGGCGCTATCTCGTAATGACATGTGTCGCATCGTAATTGGTCGAAAATCTTACCGAAAATCTGGTTCAATTATTTTGTCGACGACGCTATCTCGTAGCGACACATGTTGGATCGGTATTGGCCGAAAATCTAGTCCAATTATTTTATCAACAATGACACGTGGTGGTGACACGTGTCAATTTTTAATTAGTCAAAAATCTTTTCAGAAATATTGTATAATTACTACCGATAAAGACACGTGTCACATTATTATTAGTGGTAAATTTATTCGGTAAATAATTTTTAAACATTTCACAACATGACAAAATAGATTTGTTTGAAGCAAATAGTGAATGAGTGTGTGTAAAAATTGATTTGCTTGAGCAATTTTGAATGTATTGCTTCAAGCAAAATACGCTCTTACTTTGCTTCTTACTTTGCTCATAGGTGCGGATGCTCTTAGCTTGGTCTGTCATCTGCTTGCACTTGTTCTTTGAAAATCAAATTTACATACTCGTAGAAGGTAAAGATTAAGATGCATAATGCATGCAAATCCCATGAAGCATATATACTAAGCCACCAAGAGTTTGGTCTACCAAATAATTAGGTCTGCTTTTTGACAGAAAATACACACATGTTCACACAGCTGCAAATATGTCCAAGCCTCAACCAAACTGCACCTTGCTGTTTTCACATGCAGTTCTGCCAGTTCAGCTAAACCTACAATGCCTTCAAGTTTTGTATAGGGTCACAACATGCTCTTCCAACTAACTACATTTTTGGACCACTAAGTACTAATCTTCATTTCCATATTTGGTCTTAGTTGAGAATTGAGATCAGCTCGATAAAAGCAAACACAGCTATATCTATCAATGAACTGATTAAGTTATACCATTTTCTGCAAAACAAGAGGAATCATATACCTCGACTTAGAAGCTCCACCTGGATCTTGCTAGAAATTGGCAAAGAAAAATTGCAAAGGATGGCAGTCCTTACCATTCACAAGTTCATAGCATCACGTTTTAAATGTGCCCATCACATCCTTTACCTACGAATATGTCAATCACATGATACATCCAAAGATAAAAGACAATGGGGTTACCTTAAATTCTTAAAACGAAGACAGCCTTGCAACACATGCTGCTACCAGATTAGTATCACATTCAAGTAGCTAGCATAGTCATTGCACAAGAGAAAAACACATAAGACAGAAACCTAGTCTCATATTTAAACAGCTCATAAACAAGTCAAGGCCTTGGGTGTAACTGAACTGCAGAGCTCAGCATATTGAGGCTTTTCGAAAAATCAAATTCAACAGCACTATATACATATACAGTAGATTTTCTGTAGTCTGAAATGAATCTGAATTTTAATAAAATAAATATTTAGCAATGAACATCTTTGCAGTTTAAATGTCACAACGATCAGCATTTTTTTACTCCAATTTTAGAAAGCTATTCTGTGAGTCAATCTATTTGGTGTAACTTTACATAGCAATTGGCTCTCTAAACAAATTAGAAACAACTTCATCCACTAACTGGAATGAATAATCAATTTCTTTGCCACCAATCATTGCAAACAGGTTCAGATGTCAGATCAGATAACAAAACAATTACCAGGAGAATAAGTTCAGTATCAGGTTTCAACGGGTCGAGAAAGAATTTCAACGGGTTGAACAGAGGTTCAAGTCAGGCAACGAAATTTTTAGGTCAGATCAGATTGGTCAGATTACCAGGATCAACTTATGCTTTGATACCAAGTTAAAGAGAACACAAGTGTTTGGAATTTTTTTTGATATATTGATCAATTTCAAATTGGGTATATATACACACATACTTACAGTTTTAGAAGAAAACCTAATCAATTATAAAATCCTACTTAATTACAGAATATACATTTCTTAAATATACACGGAGTGTGACTCACTTCAACACATATTTCAAAATCTGCAAGGGCAAATGCTTTTTTATTAAAGAATGAGAAAATGGAAATGATAAGAGTAGAACTTACTGCAATCTCACATTTGGGTAATCCTTCTTTGCGAATCACAACAGGCCTCCATTCCAAGTCACTACCAGAATCCGTAGACAACCTCTGAGCAACGCCATCACATGCATCAAGAACTTCACATAGCTTTGGTGGTGCATCAAAGACAATATTCAGTCGTGGCCGGCCAGCATTATCAAAAAGCTTTGCATTGATTCCACTTCGACTTGTTGTCGTAGCATTTGGACTAACCCAGCTGTTGTCTGTGAATATTTCTGGGAGGCTCGACTCCTGCAAGTTTATCAAGCTCACTTGTAAGGATATCAGGCAACTACTGTTTTATTATACAATCTTTTCACCTCAGTACGTATAACCGTCTGTTTGATGTTCCATCGAGAAACTTAAAAAAATCTAAAGTCACCATATATATATGAACGTATTAATGTCTAATTATAGGAAAATGAAAAATATTCAATACTAACTTAAGGATCAGATTATTACCAAAAATAAAAATGTAGCACAATGCTTGAGTACTTCAAGATTCATTCGAACATCATCCAAACTCCTGATCAATCACCCAAAGAAATATTAGCGTTTGAATAAAAAACTTATGCAACACACGAGTGAGAAATGTAATCCCAAGTAGGGGGCCAAAAATACCTGTGTGTCTGCTGTCCAAGACCAAAGTAAGTTGCAACGGTGGCCATCTGCAGAAAACAGCATCATTGTGTATAACACTTGGAAACAGTACATAACTATTCCATCTCACAGTACAAAACAATCGAAAGGGTGATAACATACCTTTATGTACCAGCTCTCCTTCCAAACCTTTGAGTCAACAATGCCAAGGAATCAATTGTCCCTTTGGGCTCTGGTGCAGGTCGACCAATGCCTACAAACTAGGGCCGGGCACAAATTCCGCAAATTCCGGTCCCGTCCTGATCCCGTCCCGATCCCGGCGGGATTTGAAACTAAAAATGTTCATCCCGTCCCGTCCTGTCCCATCAGAAAAACAACGGGACAGGACACGGGACTGAAATTTCCCGTCCCGTTAGGCCCGTCCCGTCCTATATATAAATTAAAATTGATTTTGACCGTTGATTTTAATTTTGTATTGCTATGTTTTTAATCTTGTATTGCTATTTTTTTTAATTTTCTTCTTTTCTTGTTAAACTTATGATATGTGAACTTGTGTAATAGATTATGGATGTTATTCTTGTTATGTTTGATATTATTAGGTTATGGATTGTGACTTATGAATGTAAGCAAGTTGTGTAATTGTAATTAGATCATAGATGCATGTTGTGATTTATAAATGTAAGCAAGTTTTTCTTCTTTTTTGTTTCCAATTTTATGGTGGGATTGGGCCCGTCCCGTCCCGATCCCGTCCCGTCCCATCCGGGATTGGGCCCGGCGGGATTTACTCTCAAAATGTAAGACCCGTCCCGATTCCGTCCCGCGTGTAACAACCGGGACGGGACGGGACGTGGGATGACCTCAAACCCGTCTCATCCCATCCCATGCCCAGCCCTACTACAAACGCCTCCCGATATTGCAATCAAACCTCAATATTGCAATATGCATGCACTCATAACATTAAATGTCTATAAATCTCGATAATTCCATCACCAAATCCACACACACAAAAAATCAACAACAAAAAAAACACTTACAGATAGTTTCGGTTAAGTTAATAACGTAACCATACAATTCTGATTTGTGTAAGATGTTTCTTTGCTCCTGTCACATGTTCTTTAAAATTGTTGTGATCAGGCAGCAATGATTTAAAGGTCCTAGGGGGGGGGTGAATAGGCCTTTTACCACTTTTTCGCTTAATTTGTTCTCGGGATAGCAAGGTAGAGACCTATCCCGAAATACAGGATACGAGTGTTAAATGTAAAAACAGAAAGTAAAGAATAACACCAGATGTTTTTGTTAACGCAAAAATCCTACAACCAGGATTAAAACTATGTATCCCTAACTCTTGAGGGACAAACTTTTCCACTATCAAGTAATACACACAATTATAAGTCTCTCGTACTCTGGGGATACATAACCCGTATGCTATCCTAACTAGTCTGACTACCAGTTGTAACAGAGCTACACTACTCAATCTATGTGTTTACACTTTGGAAAGTATTCAGAAGCATCAACTCAGATCTTAACTACTCTCAAGTTAAATCTTCTTGATCTACTTCTTTGGGTTGAGCATCTCCATACCTATCTCAATGGAATGCACTATGCAATGATGCATATGAGTTTTGAAAACAGTTTTTATGCTTGAGAATCCATGTCTATTATGCACAGTTATGAGCAACCAAAAGACATGGAAGGGGAAGAGAAGAGAGAAGAGATTCTACACAGAAATGTGCTCTCAAAGAGTAACCCTAAAGAATATCTACCCAGAAAATATTTCACTCAACCAACCACGGAGTCAAGGCAGCATAAGACTCCTTATATAGGCAAAGTAAATCAGAGGTCAATGATAGCAAGTAGGCACGTGAAAGAACAGCTTCTAAGACGACCTAACACAGACCTACAGCAGTCCTATTGCAGCCCTACAGTAAGTAGCCAACTGTTGATGGGACGAATGCATGTTCAATCGAGACAACTTTTTAGAGTTTCCAGTTTAGGCAAAGTTTGTCAAAAAGAGGCAAAAGGTTTTCATGCTCTTGTACTAGAATAGCCATGGAAATAGTCAAAGGTGGAGCACGTTTTTGACAGCAAAAAGCAGAACCCAGCTGGTCAAGAAACAAAGGAGCAAGACAACCAGAAAAAGACAGAACAGATTCTTAGAAGTCACATGTGATCAAGAACCAACTTTCCTAGGGATCTTCCTTAAACCAAGTCAGTTTTTCACAATCAAGGAGCACATAGATTATAGACAAATATTCTGGGTTTTAGAAGTGATATAGACATGAAGGTTTAAACAAGAAAGACGTTCCAGATTATCAGGGATATCAGCTCAGTATGCTATCCTAAATGAAAACATGTTATGCAAATGAATGATATACCTGTTTTTCCATTGAGATAAAGTTGGCTATGTCAACATTATATTTGATGATCCTTTACTACTGTGTTTTGTCTGAATTCAAGGAATAACCAATCTGCAAGTATGCCTTCATGATTGTTAAACAAGTGTACTCGCTGCTTCTTGTCTACGATAAAATCATCCCTGCCTTTCTGAGTGATGGTGTTTGGAATCTTCCAAATACGTGTAGCTTTACTTTGGGTATCCCAGTTGGACCTATGCTTGCAAAGCCAAGTAAAGGTGGTATCTGAGATTGTACAAAATTTTCAGGGTACAGAATACACCTGTGAATACAAGTATGATGGAGAACGTGCCCAGGTAACACTTCATAGCTAAATACAACTTGTAATTTGTTCCCTAGTGATCTATTGTATTCATGACTTGCTACTGCACAAATACATTACATGGAGGATGGTTCTGTTGAGATATACAGTCGAAATGCTGAACGAAATACTGGAAAGTTCCTTGATGTTGAGGTTGCAGTGAAGAGGTAAGACTCTTTCTTGGTTCTATGATATTTCATATTCAGTTGGTGTGAGGGGAATACGGGGTTGGCCGTTGGTTCTAGAATACTACTTATTTCCTCGGTCAATTGTTGTGTTGCCCTTGCTTATTTTATTTGTACGTGTACTTGTTGTTAGACACAATTACGGTGAGCATCAAAAAATTGGAGGCCATATATAAGAGAGGAAATCGACGGGGTGCGCCTTGAAGTGGCTGACTATATACAAGCTTTGTTCTAGATCGATCTAGCTATATCTAATATTTTGATGATGGATTAGATAGCTAGGGAACTCAAGATGGCTATGTCTTATATTTTGAAGATGGATTAGATAGTTATCTTATATATATCCATCTTTTTGTAATAAATTTGGCATTGTGTATTTTTAAGTACGTACTGTAGTAGGAAACTTTGAATTGGTTCTCATTGTAGCCGGCCATTTTGTACCTCCTATTTTGGATTTAAATGTGTGTTCTGATATGTATGTTGTGGATATCAGATTGCAATAAAAGAACTGGTGTCTAAGACAAATATGGGAATCGTTGTAACTATAAAACAATGTATAAGGTAAGAACTGGAAATCAAACAATTACAACAAAACTGATGTCACATAAGATGTTTAACATCAGGTAGAAAGCCAAAATCTGATGTCACATAAGATATTTAACATCACTACATTATAATAAAGCGATGTCTACCTCAAATGTAGAAAGCGATATCTTAGTGGTTTCGATCTTTTACATCACCCACTAAAATATGTTCAGATTTTTTTTACATTGGTTGTGGACTGATGTTTAAGAGCATTCTTCTAGTAGTATATATGGACGTGCATGTACGTCTTTGAATTCTTTGAACTTGATCACGCTCACAGTATATTGATCAGCCACCAAAGATGACTTCCATAGTAAGAAAATAGGAAGCAGAAATTTCTAACGACTTGTAAATGCATGTATGTTGACATGTTGTCCGTTCATGACTTCGAGTCCAGGTATGCCTCTATTTTCTGCACTAACTTGTGAGACGGGACATAATCGCATTCATCACTAGTCGAATCTGCTATAAGTTTGATCTCAAGAGTCAAGACACATACAAGCTAGCCAAGTAGCCAACTAATTATTGTAGAAGAGGTCAGTGATCAGTATCAATGGCGGACGAAGTGATTCTGTTGGACTCTTATGTTAGCATGTTTGGGATGAGGGCCAGAGTAGCTCTGGCAGAGAAGGGCGTCAAGTATGAGTACAGGGAACAAGACTTGAGGAACAAGAGCCAACTGCTTCTTCAGATGAACCAGGTTCACAAGAAAATCTCAATTCTCATCCATAACGGGAAATCGGTGTGTGACTCGCTCATCATCGTGCAGTATATTGATGAGACATGGAAAGTCGACAAGGCTCCCCTGCTAATTCCTTCCGATCCTTATGAGAGAGCTCAAGCCAGATTTTGGGCTGAATACATTGATAAGAAGTTATTTGATGTAGGAAGGAAGATATTGACTAAAAAAGGGGAAGAGAAGGAGGCATGGAAGAAGGAATTCACTGAAATTGGGAACCACGTGAACTTGTTGATCTCATGAAATTTGATGGGAAAAGTAGTGTCAGGGAATATATTCTGAAATAGTAATGTAGCTGGGAAATTGAGGGCATTGAATATTTCTGTAGATGATCAACTTCTTGTTCATCTTGTTTTGCTTTCCCTGCTTGATGACTATCACCAAATCCAGAGCAACTACAGTACCACCAAGAAAATTTGGAGCATGGATGACTTGATTGCCTTTTGTGTTCAAGAAGAGTCCAGGATTAAGAAATGGAAAGGCATCTATGTGAATTATGTGTCTAGGAGTCAGTTTAAAAGGAAACATAAGCCATTCCAGGGTCATAAGACTAAATCTAGTGTTGCCTCTACCTCCAAACCTTCTGCTTAGATCACTAACAACAACAAGGACAACAAGACTGAAGCAAAACCTCTTGAAATCACTTGTTTTTTTTTGTCAAAAGAAAGGTCATGTAAAGAAGGACTGCAGGGGATCTAAGGAATGGATGACAAAGAAAGGTAAAACTGAAACTGTTTTTTACATTGAGTCAAATCTGATTTTTTTTTCCTTTAAATTCATGGTGTTTTGACACTGTATCACCAATTCACATTATTACTTCAATGTAGGGCTTGATAAGAAAGAGGTCACCAAATAAAGAAGAAGTCAAAATCTGTTCTGGAAATGGCAATAGAGTCGCAGTTAAAGCAGTATGAGAAGTTACATTGAAATTTTCTTCTGGTTTTGTTTTAGTCTTAGAAAAGGTGTTTTGTATTCCCTCTTTTAAGAGGAATTTAATTTCTGGATCATCATATGTAGCCATTCCAGGGCATACTTTTTCAGGAAATTTTAATAAGAGGGATTTCTTCCTTAACTCAGTTTTAATTGGGGATGCTCATTTATCTAATGGTTATTGGGTCCTAAATTGCACACAAGAAACATATGTTTTTGTCACAGAACCAAAATTTGGAACTAAAAGGAAAAGATTCTCTGAAAACTCTTGTTATCTTTGGCATAAGAGATTAGGACACGTTTCCATGGAAAGAATGAAAATTTTAGTAAAAGAAAACATCCTTCCTGCATTGGATTTTGGTGACTGTATTGATTGTATAAAGGGAAAAATGACTAATCAGATGAAGAAGGGATCAGTCAAAAGTCAAAACCTCTTAGAATTAATTAATACTGACATTTGTGGTTCTTTGAAACATCTGACCATTTGTAAAAATCAATACTTCATTACTTTCATTTATGACTTTTCAAGGTTTTGTTATGTATTTCTGATTGCAGAAAAATCTCAAACTCTAGACTGTTTTAAAATCTTTAAAACAGAGACAGAAAAACAATTAAATAAAGTGATAAAAGTTGTTAGGTCTGATAGGAGAGGAGAGTATTATGGAAGGTATACAGAGGCAGGTCAAAGTAAAGGTCCCTTTAAACTATTTTTAGAGCAGTGTGGTAGTAAGGCACAATACACTACTCCTGGTACTCCATAGTAGAATGGAGTTGCTGAAAGGAGAAATATGGCTTTAATAAATATGGTTAGGAGTATGATTGCAAGGTCTAGACTGCCTAATTTTTTGTGGGGGGAAGCGTTGAGAACTGCTAACTACACATGCAATAGGACACCTGGCAAAGTTGTAGAAAAAACCCCATATGAGCTATGGTTTAACAAAAAACCTAGTCTCAATCATCTTCATGTATGGGGCTGCAGAGCTGAGGCTAAGATTTATAATCCTAATGAGCAGAAGCTGGACCCAAAAACTACCAGTGTATTCTTCATTGGCTATCCAGAAAATTCTAAGGGGTTTAAATTCTACTTTCCGAAAGGCTATACTAGAATTATAGAGTCAAACAAGGCTAGGTTTATTGATGAAATAAATGATGTTGACTTTGCTGATTCATATGGGTTACTTCAAGTTGAATCAGAGTCTGAAAGTTTTGAGTCTTGGTTCACTTACATTCCTGCCTTCAGAAGTGAAAAATGGGTTCCTGAGGATGAAAATTTACCAGTTTTTGAACCTGAAATAATGGAACCAGTACAGAACCTTTTTGATCAAAACTCAAATGAACCTATTCTTGAAGACTTAGAAATTTTTCAAGAAGAACCTGAACCAGAAAACCTTGCCCCTAATCAAGTTGAACCTGAAGTCATCCCTAGAAGATCAGAAAGAGTAAAAAAAACCTGCACTTCTTGATATATATGAAACTGTTTTTGATACTGAGCAAGTACAGAAGCATATATTAGGAGATGAAACTGATCCATTAACCTTTAAACAAGATGTTGAGTCTGAGAATGCAGATAAATGGCATGAAGCAATGATTGCAGAACTGAAATCTATGTCCGACAATCAGGTGTGAGATTTGGTAGATAAGCCTGAGTGTTTTAAAACTATAGGGTGCAAATGGGTGTTTAAAACTAAAAGAGATTCACAGGGAAAAATCGATAGACATAAAGCAAGACTTGTGGCTAAAGAGTTTACACAAAAGGAGGGAAATGATTATAATGAGACATTTTCACCTGTGTCAACCAAAGATTCTTTTAGAATTTTGATGGCCTTAGTAACACACTTTGATCTTAAACTTCACCAAATGGATGTCAAAACAGCGTTTTTAAACGATGAATTGAGTGAAAAAATATACATGAATCAACCAGAGAGGTTTGTAATAGTAGGAAATGAAGACAGTTTGTAAACTAAAAAGGTCAATTTATGGACTTAAGTAAGCCTCAAGACAATGGTATTTAAAATTAAATTCAATAATAAGCTCTTACGGCTTTACAAATTACTGCGTACCTGTACGTCTTTGAATTATTTGAACTTGATCATGCTCACAGTATATTGATCAGCCACCAAAGATGACTTCCATAGCAAGAAAATAAGAACCAAAAATTAATTTCTAACGACTTGTAAATGTAGCTCCATCACTCACGTACTTGTATGTTGTCCATTCACGACTTCGAGTCCACGCACGTCTCTATTTTCTTCACTAACTTTTGAGATGGGACATAATCACATTCATCACTAGCTAGTAGAATCTGCTACAATTTCACTTCCTCTGATTACTACCAAAACATCTACAACCACAGCCCAACAAACAGCCACAAATCAATTAATATATATAGGATGGATTACCATGTTTACTTCAACTTTATCTCTCGCTTCTATGTTGGTTTCCTGCTCTTGTCAATTTTAGCCTCTTATTGGTGCCCAAATAGTGTGGTGAAATCATGCATGGAGGAAGAGACAAAAGTGCTTCTTAGCTTCAAACATGATTTGAGTGACCCTTCTGGTAGGTTTTGTTCTTATTGGGTCGGTGACCAATGTTGTCGATGGAGAGGAATCTCATGCAACAACCTAACTGGACGTGTCGTGAAGTTGGACCTCTGGAACACAAATACATATTGGTCAGACTTGGGTTATCAACATTATGAAGATTCTAAAATTGGAGGTAAGATAAATCCTACTTTGCTTTCCTTGAAACATTTGAGTTACTTAGACCTCAACTCAAATGATTTTGGCCAAGAGAGTTATCAGATTCCTAACTTCATTAGTGCAGTTTACGAGTTTGAGGTATCGTAATCTCTCCAATAATTATTTATCGGGAGAGATCCCCCATTCTCTAGATAGCCTCTGAAACTTGAACTATCTTGACCTCAGCTATACTTATGACTATTCCAAGAACATCAATTGGCTCTCTAGTGTCTCTTCCTTAAAATACCTCAGTCTTGGAGGTATGGACCTTAGAAGCACGTACAAGAGCAAGTTTACTTCATCAGGTTAACATGCTTCCTTCACTCTTAGAGTTGCATTTGTCTTCCTTGCTATATAAATGATAGTTTTCTTTCGTTGTCACCTCACACATCAATCAACTTGACTTCCCTTTTAGTCCTCGATTTGTCACGGAAGAATCTCAAATCGTCCTTTCCTAAATGGATTTTTAACCTTTCTAACCTTGTAGAACTTGATCTAAGTCTTAATCGTTTCAGTTGCCCCTCTTTTGATGAATTTGTAAGACTCAAATCCTCAGAACACCTTGATTTAAAAAATGTAGCACTCTCAGGTCAAGTGACTAAATTGGTTGGAAATTTTTGCAAGCTTAAGTCTTTGAGTCTGGGATACAACGAATTTGATGGGGGATTTCAAGAGTTTATGAGTGGTTTCTCGAATTGTTCATATAACAGTATGCATTCTCTAGATTTCACTTCTTGTGGGCTAGTAAGTAAACTACCTACTTTTTTCAGGTTGCTAAAAAGTCTGCAGCATTTCATAAATCTGACAAGTTTAGAGACGATTTGAGCACAAACCGACCTGCGCCCATGGCCAGGCACTTTAGAGGAAGTGCATTTCATAAATTTGACAAGTTTAAAGACGTTTTACTTGAGCACAAACCGACCTGCGCCCATCATTATTAATTTCACAATTTTTGAATGGATTCCTCCTTTCAAACTCCATCAAATTTACATTGAGAATTGTCATGTAGGTCCCGACATCCCTCTATGGCTTCAATCACAAATTGAGCTCTTTTATGTTGCACTTCCTAATGCTGGAATCTCCAGTCTAATACCAAAAGAATGGCTCTTTCAGATATCTTCCCAAATCACCGTTTTGATCTTAGATAATACGTGAAAAGCTTCCATTCTGATTCATCTTTCCAAAGCTTCAATGGGTAGATTTAAGCAACAACCAATTTGATGGTAATATTCCACCTTCGATTTGCAACATGCAATCGATGATAGTCCTTTCTTTGAAAAACAATTTCTTATCTGGCACATTCATTAGAGAATGGAGTTTGTGGACTAACATAATGCTTATTGATGTCTTAAACAACAATCTCTCTGGTAATATACCAACCTCAGTGGGTATTCCAACATCTCTTCAAAGTTAAGGATGACCAACAATCGCTTTAGTGGTGAAATTCCTTCATTCTTGCAAAATTGCTCTGACATGTTGGAACTGTATCTCGGAGGTAACCAACTTACTGGAAACTTCCCTATTTGGATTGGATCAAATGCAATCAAGTTACAAATGCTAGATTTGTAATCCAACCGATTAAATGGGCATATTCCTCAACAGTTGTGCAATCTCTCCGGCCTCAGAATTTTGGACCTTGCTGACAATAATTTTTCCGGGATCATTCCGAAGTGTTTGAATAATTTGACTTTTATAGCCAACAACTACTACAGTGGTTTTGATAGTATCACTAACAAAGAGTCATAAACCTTCACTTTTAAAGGGCGAGAAATGGAAGTCACTCAAGACATTGTGGGACTTTTAACCATGATCGATCTATTGTCAAATAATTTAGAAGGTGAAATTCCTAAAGAAATAAGCCGCCTCACTGCTTTGGCCCACTTAAAACTTGTCGATGAATCAATTAAGAGGAAACATTCCCTCAGAGTTTGGAAAGATCCAGTTCCTCGAATCACTCGACATATCGCATAACAAGCTTTTATGAGACATTCCTCCAAGCCTCTCTAATCTGACATTATTGTCTCACTTAAACTTGTCTCACAACAACTTGACCGGAAGAATTCTCATAGGCAACCAACTCCAGACACTTGATGACTCATCTATTTATGAGTACAACATTCCTTCACTCTATGGGTTTCTTCTTCCAACCAAGTGTTTTGATAACACACTTCCTGCACCTGCACCTGCACCTGCTCCTGGAGAAGACGATAGAAATCATGAAGATGTTACCGAGAAGTTTGGTTTGTATGTCAATGTTGTGCTCAGTTTTATCATAGGCTTTTGGGGTGTTTACGGCTCATTGATTATGAAGAAACCATGGAGATATGCATATTTTAAATTCTTTGACAACATCAAAGAGAAGGTATCACTAAGCATCGAACTCATGGTAGCTTCCTTGCAGAGAAGACACTCATGGGAAGATGCATGAGGGACTTGGCAACATTCTGTTCATCCTCTTCTTTTTTTTTCTTTCTTGTGTACTTAGGTGAGTAGTTTGGCTTATTTACGCTTAATCGAATGTAATAGTTTTCTTCACGAGGTAAGGTTTTATGTTCCCCTCCTTGTTTGTAACTTTTTTCTGTTATATCAATAAAAGGGGACTTTGTTTGGGGTGGGGAGCCGGGGAAGGATGTTCTTCCAACGGCTAGAGGTGGATGCACCTTGTAACTTGTTACATATGTAGCTTGTTTTAGACTTTTAGCCTAATACTACTTGTTTTGTTTTCTATAAGTGACTTTATATGTAATTGTAATTGGCCCTTAATTAAACAGTAGTTAAATCTCACATAAGTAGTATGATGTGAAGATGATGGTTTCTCAGAAGTGGCCATTGGAAAATTGCCTATTTCTATTCATTTTACAGATGAGAAAGATTCAGGTTCTCACCCCCATCTATATATAAACCATTTTCATGTCTCACATGAGCAACAGAGCACCTATATCAACCCATCTTTTACCAAAAGCATAACACATAAATTCTGAAAGCCACTGCCTTCAAAACCATTGCTACTCACCCTCTTGATGAAGAAGTTCTACCGTCTCGTCTCGGCAAGAGCACTAAGTTCGATATTGCCTTCGCGGCCTGATTTTGCAGCCGAGATACATGGATCGGTTGGCGCCAAAATGTACGTCAAGGCGAGGTGGTTGATAAAAGACATGTTAGAACATCTCCTTAGAAAAAACAAGTCTTCAAAACCAAACCAGGTTTGTGATGTAGTTTACAATGCGCTAAACAGCTCGAGATTCTCTGTAAACGTGTTCGGAGTTTTGATGATCGCATTGTCAGAGATGGGTTTTGTCGACGAGGCTTTGAGGGTGTACTATAAGATTGGGGTGTTGCCTCAAACGCAAGCTTGTAATGCGGTTTTGGATGGGTTGGGGAAGAATGGTAAGGTTGATTTGATGTTGGAAGTTTATGGTGAGATGAGTTCGAAAGGAATGTGGGCTAGCTCTGTTACGTTTGGTGTTTTGATCGATGGGTTGTGTAGAAAAAGGGATGTTTGTAATGCACGTAAGGTGTTTGATGAAATGTTTGAGAGAGGGATTGAAAGGACTGTTGTGGTGTACACATCATTGATTCGGGGGATGTGTGATGAGGGTAGTATGGTGGAAGCCGAGAGCGTTTTCGGGTCGATGAGGAGAGACGGAGTGGCGCCGAATTTGTGGAATTATAGTTGTTTAATGGATGGGTATTGCAAAGTGGGAAATGTTGAGAAAGTGGTTATGTTGTATCGGAAACTATTAGACGAAGGATTAAGGCCGAATGTGGTTGTGTATGGTATTTTGGTTGATGGGTTTTGTAAAGTAGGAGAAATGATGGATGCGGAGAGTGTTTTAGTGTGCATGGTGAAGTATGGTGTAGCGCGTAATGCATTTGTGTACAATGCGCTGATCGACGAGCATTGAAGGCGGGAGATGTTTCTGGAGCGATGGATTTGATGTCGGAGATGGAAAGGTATGGTGTTGATCCGGATGTGTTCACGTACACCATACTAGTTAAGGGTCTATGTTCTATTAACTAGCTTAACCACCCGTGTGTACACACGTGTTAAATCAGATCACCCACTACTTTATCCACTTCTATGACAGTTTTTGTTGGGCGAAATTGTTGTTCACCTTTTTTTTTGTCTCCCGTGGGTTTTTCTTTTCTTTCTCTTTCTTTTCTGTTTTTTTTTCTTGAGGCTGCTTTTATTTTTTCATAGGGGTATTTTCGGGTTTTCATAATTTGGTATGGGATAACACCAAAAGCTATGCTTGGCTTTATATTAGTAGAGATAGAGTGGAAGAAGTAGATTAGTTGTTGCAGAAGATGAAAAAAGGTGGAGTTAAAGCCAATGCTGTGACGTACAATTCACTAGTCGATGGGTATTGTAAAGAGCGAAATATGGAAATGGCCTTGGAGGTGTGTTCTGAAATGACTAAAATCGGTATAGAACCTAATGTTGTCACGTTCTCTATGTTGATCGATGCTTGTTGCAAGACTGGGAAGATGGAAGCTGCTAGGGCTTTGTACTCAGAAATGGTTGTTAAAGGCCTTGTGCAGGATATAGTGGCTTACACAGCTTTGATCGATGGATATTTTAAAATGCGAAAGGTAAAGGAGGCTCATCGGCTGCATAAAGAGATGCTGGAGGCAGGCCTCACCCCCAATGTTTTCACTCTTAGCTGCTTGGTAGATGGTCTTGGTAAAAATGGAAAAGCATCTAATGTAGTCGAGCTTTTTATGGAGAAATTGAGAGTTGGTTCCAATACAGGTGAAACCAAGTATATGAACGGTGGCTCCTGTTCCCCTAATCATGTGAAATATACAGCTTTGATTCAGGGTCCAAGTGTAGACGAACGGATTCTGGAGGCAACTAGCTTTTTCTTGGATATGAGAACCAGTGGTTTGACACCAGATGCATTCACTTACATTGTAATGTTGAAAGGCTACTTCCAATCGGAGCATACTCTCGGAGTGTTGATGCTGCATGCAGATATGGTGAAGATGGGCATCATTCCTTGTGAAGACATATCTGAATGTTATCTTAAGGCGTATTGAAAATCAGTGAGCTAAAAATCAACCGCCTAGGTTTTCAGAGATTAAATGGCATACTGCTGGGTCTTTGCTATGTCACATTGCACAGCAAGAGCTTTAAGCGGTCATGAGCCTGAGCCTAGAGTCTTACACAGTTTGGGGTGGGATGAGAAGATTTATCAGGTGTGGGGTCTGCAAGCTATATACATGTAACAATTCAAACTGTATCATTGTGTTATTGACAGGGGGACTGACATTGTAGAATAGTCCAATGCCATTAGTGTGAGGCAAATAAATGTAGCAAACAGAGCATGTGCTCACATACCAGGGAACAATTTGCATTACCATTTCACATATACGTTTCACCTTTGTTTGCTAAATTAGTTTCAACTTATAAATCTCGGATACACACAACTTTTGCGTTGGATTTTCTATAAAAGTTGTTGGTTCTTTGGCAACCAGTTCCTACTACAGTAGTAGGGATAAAAAAAAAATCAGTCTTGTTGGTCACATTTGAAAGAATCGAACACAATGTGGAAGAAAGATATGAGGAAAAGAGAATGAATCTCGTTTCGAGTTTGCTGTTCAAAAACCAAATACATACTTGTCGACGCTAATATTTCTTAAACCTAAGGACTCATTTAACGTTGGAGACTTTTATTTTTTTTTTGTATTTAAAATATTTCGTATCGCATAAATTACTGTAAAAGATTCATTAATCCTTACTTAAAAGAATAGTTCACATAGAAATAAAATTTTCAAAATTTGGTAAGATTTTGATAGCTGTGTGGCGCATTGAATTTGATATGAATACATGTTTTTTTTTCATCACCTATCCATAATTAATCTCTACATCAATACAATGTTACATATGGTAGGAAAATATCTGAGCTTAGTAAGTTTGGTCTGTGGTCCATTCAAAAATGTCGCCTTTTTCTCCAAATGTCAATGTTTTCTTCATGTGGAACCGTTCCTTTCCCTTATCAAAAACCAACATTTTCTTCTTCCCTTATAGTACAAGGTTGCCAAAATCAACACACAACATTCTGTTTCTGTATAATCTGAACCCAATCATCACATTCTTATTCCCCAAGAATCAAAATTTCCATACAAAATTTCTCCAATAATCTAAGCTAGCTAGGGTTCATTTGTATTCAATTGACCTTAACCTGTAGTCGATTTTTATATTATTGAGAGATCCGACGCCGTTTTTGAGCTCTGCTATGGAGACCGGAGAGCTGCAGAGGATCGGAATCTATCAACGTATTCCGGTGCTTGTGATCAACTTCGTTGCTGGGACTCTGGTTCTTCTTTTTGCTATGGGTAAAGTTTCAACCTTTGAAGCTTTTTTTACTTTATTATATTACATTTCCTATCTGGGTTTTTGATATTTGAGTAATTTGATTGTTTAGTGTTTGTGGGAATTTGATTTTAGCTTCTGGGTTTTTGCATGTATGTGATTCTGATGAAGTTTGTATGTGAAAATTTGATCATTGAGCTTAAAGTTCAGAGCTTTTATGTAATTTCATTATCAAATGAATGGGAAAGTTGGAGTCTATGTACAGCAATGAGGAAAGTATTGATATGTTGAAGCAACAAACATGAACCAGAGGCTATTTACTGGATGTGGACTTATATTATTTGTTGTATTGCAGCTGGGTTTTTCGCAGGAGGTATTGCTGGTGCTTTAGCCGGTAAGGCGTCTGACAGCGGTATTTTCCGAGGAGCTGGATTGGGTGCTGTTGCAGGGGCTGTACTCTCTGTAGAGATTCTGGAAGCTTCACGTGAGTTATTGCGTCTTAGTCGACCTGGCTCGCGAAGATCTTCATTGATGGTTAGCTATCAGTTTCTAAAAATTGACTGACATGATTTACAACTGTGATGTAAATGATGTTTAGACCAGAAACGTTTTGTAGCTGTGAAGTGTGAATGTATGGCTGAAGCTCACATCACATTATTTCAGTTACCTATATTTTTCTGTGGTTGGTAATTGTAACTGTTCACATGAAGAGTGATAATTTGTCTTTCGGATTCAGGCAGAAATTACAGAAGAGCTTATTTGTTGGAGGTTTGAAGAGGAAAACTTACCGCCGCCAGAAATGTTAACTGCTAGCCATTGGCAGGTTTATGATCTACCCGATTCATTGTTCTCTAAATAGCTATTACCTTTTGTAACAAGTATTAGAGAAATTGTGCGTATATAGACCCTGTTTGGCTGGTCGTAGTAATTAGATAACCTTCCCTTTCTATCATATCATTGATTTTAACATAAACATAGAAGCTGTTTAGTTCACAGCCTCTGACTAATTCGTAAATGGGGCCACATGGCCTAAATGATATTAGAGTATTTATTACTTTTAAGATTGTTAAATACTATGATACTCTTCACTCCATTGCTTATTATTTATTAACTGGAATCAGCAGGTCAACTTCGCTAATCTAAACCCTGATGAGATTCGTGATCGAGGAATTGAAACCAAAGGGTTGTCAAGGGATTTGCTCAAGAAACTACCTTGTCATAAAATTCTGGATACCAAGTCGGCTCGAGTTTCCTGCTGTACAATATGTCTGCAGGTCACAATTTTATCTGTCTTATATGTTTTGCAAACAAAAGCCAATTCTTCATAAATTTTTTGATATAACACATGTTTAGTAGTGAAGCAAAATTACAAGGAATCAAGATTTAGCTCACTTTATTTTGAATAAAGATGGCATTGTCTTAATCCTAACTTAGCAATGTGATATTTGCAGGATCTTGAAATAGGAGAAACTGCAAGGACCCTGCCACGGTGTCGACATACATTTCACTTGGGTTGTGTGGACAAGTGGCTCGTGAGACATGGTTCATGCCCATTATGCAGACAAGAGGCACGGTAGATTTTACATGCTGGTTCTGTGTACAAAGGTCTGATAGTGTTAGTCTATATGGGTTATTTGGTATTAGCGTTGCAGTTGGGGAGGTGTTTTATGATTGAAACTGTAAATTTGTATTCACAGTTCTCTATGTATCTACCAGATGCCCCCAATTGTTGTTCCAAATGGATTGTGTTGCATAAGCGCTGTAGAGCTTTATTATTTGTAGAACAGCTTGTTTTCTCATTATTATAGGAAAGTTGATTGGTTTCTTTTGAAATTGGGAACCAAAGAAGAAAATACCCAACTTTGCATTTGACAGGGTAGTAGAGTTTAGATAAACACTAGCACAGAGACAAGTAGCTGCTTCATTAAGATTGAATAATCAATTACAGTGCCAAGGGATCGAAGTTTGAATTATGGAAACCCCCTTGTAAACAATATGGTACAGAACTATCTCTAGGAGCACCATATATATGATTTGCTTATTCGTTTATCTCTATTCTCTTATACAAAATATATTGCAAGAAGTGAGAGCACATCCGAGGAGAAGATGAATTGACGAGTGCGGTTTGTAACTCAGTAATAAATGTCTGCAAATATGAAGAAAATGTTGCACAGGTTTAGTCACAAGAGAAAGGGCCAAAAGCATTAGTATCACTTTTAAGTAACTTGTCATTGTACTACAAATCAATGATATGTCACTATTGTTTTCTATCCTAAACCCTTAAACCAACCACAATATATAGTGAGATATAGCTTGGAAAATTCATTGAGAAACTATAATGGCGCAAGGAAGGTAACATATTATTGCCAAAAGGAAATAGGAAACTAACATAAGTGGAAATGAAATCACCTTTCAAAAACAATGGATCAGTGAGGTCATTTCACACTGCAACTGCTTCAGGTCGTTTGCTGGTCTTGATTCCTTGAATGGCTGTAAGGACATTTAAATCCAATATAAGGATAAAAGTATATTAGCTCATCTGCGATTTTTTTCTTCTTCCAATAATCTGCTCTGTAAAATCAGAAAATAAAGGTTCCGAGATTGTTGGTCCATACCGGCAGCATAATCTTTAGCTCCAAAGACAGCAGAACCAGCAACAAGAGCATTAGCTCCGGCCTCAATAACCTGCCACCACAGAAAAATATTAACAAACTGGAATAGCTAGATCAACAAAAGTTGAATCCATAAGAGGCAGATATAGTATATCAGTGTTTCTGTCGACATATTTATCCACCAAGCTCCATTAATATACATAGAACAGCTCTTGCTTCACAAACCTTGTATGCATTTGCTGGAGTAACTCCACCATCCACTTCAATCCATGGGTTCACCCCCTGTCGTAACACCAACAGTATGTGAATACCTCTTCAATTCATCTAAAGTGTGAATAGACACCCAAATATAATTGAATATAATATATATTTAGAGAGAGAGATTATACTTTCTCAACACACATCCTTCTCAAGTCTGAAATTTTCTTCACTTGGCTCTCTATGAAGCTCTGGCCACCAAAGCCAGGGTTCACAGACATAATCAAAACCAAATCAACCGCTGAAACATGCAATACAAGAGTTAAAATAATGACTGCAAATCTAAATCCTCATCATCTGTACAATAGGCACCTATCCAGTAACACAGCTCTGTTTTTTTTTTCAGTACAGTATTTAAGCCCCACTTCTTATTGATATCCAGCTTTTTTTCACCTTCTTATTGAAACACCACCTAATCTTAGATAAGAAATGCACAATACTGAGAAGTAACCATAGGAAGAACTCACCATCGAGGACATACTCTATTGCGCTTAGTGGGGTACCAGGGTTTAGGACAACTCCAGCTTTAGCTCCCAAACTCTTTATCTGAATTGTAAAAGAAGTAAATGATCATTTGAAGAAAGTGACTAGTTACCTATCTGTTTATTTTTTACAATGCTCCATGGTTGCATATAATCATCAAAATGCTTACATACTTTAATGGTGTCTACAGGCTTTACCTCTTTGTCGGTATCAAAGTGAAAAAAACAACTAAACTGGACATAAGCATACACCCCTAGTTCCGGATACACAATCCGATGCCTATATAAATCTTCTCTTTTAGTTATGAGTGGAGAGTGCAGACCAGATAACACAAATGCATAAGTGCTTTGACATACAATCACAAGGATAAAGGAGAATATCTTACTTGATTAACTGCACGGTGCAAATGGATGGTGGACGACTGTTCACAATGAACACTGACAATGTCAGCTCCAGCTTTGATAAAATCTGGCACTCGCTGATCAGGTTCCACAATCATCTACAGGACTCCAAGTACACATTAGAGACTGATCTTCACTTGATATTGATCAATTCATACCAAAGACATAAAGAAGAAAATGACCAGATGCACGTCCAAAGGAAGATCTGTCACGGGGCGCAAGGCATCAACCACAAGTGGTCCAATGGTAATGTTTGGAACGAAACGACCGTCCATCACATCAACATGAATCCAGTCACAGCCAGCCAACTCGACAGCTTTTACCTATATAAAAGTAGGATTCGAACTCTCAACTCCAAATTGGTACGAAAGTGCGACAGATAATTTGACTGGTTACAGAACAGAATAAAACCTGTTCTCCCAACTTTGCAAAGTTTGCAGAAAGAATCGATGGAGAAACAATGATATCGCTTTTCGAGCACCTATCAACTCGAGAGGTAGCCTTCACCACAGTGTTACCTTTCCTCCTGAAATCAAACAATATCAGAAGCACTTTCGTATGAGCAACTCATCAGCCATTTCCAATCCATTTTTGCCAATCATAACTTCAAAAATGCAAAGTACAACTATCACAATTCCAGCTGATTTTTACTCAAGACCACAATATCAAGTACCTCACTACTCTCACATATGAAGTAACTCACTAGCTACATACCCATCTCAGAAAGCAATAAAGAATCACTACTCAAGTACCCAGAAACCATAAACAGAATTAGACAATCCACAACACAAAGTACACTACTTTTCCTCATTTTATGAACTGGGATTTCATCCAAAACACACAAAGTTACAATCTTGGTGATTAAAATCCAAAGAAAAACCAAACCCAGGAGTAATTCAAATGAGAAAAGACTATACCTTGTGAAGGTGAGCGAATTGGGTTGAGAAAGACATGGCTTTTGAAGCTTAAAACCACCACCAAGTCCAGTGATCTGGGACTTGAGAGTTGAAGAACACAATGAAGCAGATGACATCTTCTTCTTGAATCTCTAACGGTCGGTTAGGTAGTGACTCAAAGAGACTGAGAGAAGAGGAAGAAGAAGTAGAAGAAAGCTTTGGTCTTTATGTTTCTTTCTTTCTTGTTCTAACTTACGTTCGTTTTTGTTCCCACCAATCTTTCAGCAGAGGATTGGAAAATTGGAAAAAGATAAAATCTTGGGGAGAAATAGGGGAGAAAAAGCGTGTGGCCGACACGTGGCGCCAATGTTTTTTGGGTTTGGGGATTTTGTTATCTGCAATGGTTGGTTGCTGTGGTGACGATGTTAGTGATGTGTGCTTTAGAGCTTGATCTTTCTAAATTGGTATAGGAATGGCAAGAGGTGTTTGGGCCTAAATAAAATATTTACTTTGGACCTGGATGGCCGAGGTCTATCAAGCGGCCCATCATGTTATAAGTTCCTATCGAGGAAGTTAAGTATAAAGTGGCTAGCGAGATTCGTATCGAGCTTCGCTGGATTAGAACTGTGTCTTATCGAGCTGGTTCCACGCGGCTTAGTTTCTATCATAACTAGTTGATGTTTGCAGGACTCTTAGAAGAGTTATGATGGAATTAGAATACCTATAAGTGGTATAACACGTATGCTGGTATGGAGATTCAGACAAGATTACGAGAGCAAAGGAGTTAGAAATAGAATCAATGAATGATTTGTAAGCGAGTATATAAGGAATGCAAGGATCTTATGTAGAGGGACACGAACAATCAATCAGACAGCCTTGCTATACGCAAACGAACCTAGACTGGACGTCTCGTCCTCGAGATTTCTATCTTTCTTGCAACCAGAAGGTCTGAGTGCTGTTCACCTATCGAGTGAAGGTATTTACGACTCCAAGGAAGCAATTGCAACCCGAAGGTTGAAGAGCGGCTCACTTGTATGTTGAGAGCTTGAATACTCAAAGGAAGCGAGTGTTCTCAAACACTTCATCAAGAGATTGCTCTGCTCTACACGAGAGACGTGGGAGTATCGATTTCTGGATTTAGCAGAGAGGTACACATATCAAAGTCCTAGGTTTCTAGGCAGAAAGAACCTATTCGAGCAGGGTTGGTGCTCTCCCTGTTCTAATCGCTTACATAAGAAGTCAGGCGGTTGTAATCAGTCCATATTCCGTTGAAGAACGGTGGCACGCCAGCATACGAAGCACAAGCAGGATAGACCGGCTCACGCGGTTAAGACATCTGAGATAAAAGAGACTGCTTCGCGGGAAAGGTCTCTCCCGAGAGATATTTCTGCATCGAACAAGAGGTATATAGAGAGAGGGGTTTGGTTGAACTTTTGCAATTTGCAAAACAGACTCAAGAAGATATTTCAGTACAGCCAGTACTGATGGAAATGGGAAATAGATTTTGTCATTAGGATATTAGAAGTCATGAAGTTCATTTAGCGAACATTAATTTGACATAAATGTATATTGGCGATTTCTTTATTTCGGAACTGAAGTAAACAAGAAAAAATGTGAAATTCATATGTTTTGAAGACTTTAACAATATAATTTTTTTTTGACTTTGTCAAAGGTAATCCAAAGACTTTCTATGTCCACAGATCTCTCAGCCCATATGAAATGGTCCAACTGTGCATTGCAGCTCAGTGTTTGACCACTTTGACGACTTCGTGATTCGAATCTAAGTTAGGAAACAAACTCAACTAGGCAAGAACCACTACACCATTTGCAGTGGATTTTGACCGTCTTTTAATTGTATGTTTGTTGTTTTTGGGGACATAAGTGAATTTGAAAGAATTTTAAATATAGAGACAAATTTGTGTTGAGAATCATATCATACCGCTTCTTTTGCTTTCTTCTTCGACCACCAAGATTAGATCGAGATTAGTATTATGGAGATTTGAACTTAATTGAAGTTTCTTGATGATCTACGAAGAAGTTCTCCTATCAACCGAGTTTACCTTGAATCAAGGTAAAATTTTGAAAACTAACTAAAATCATCAACCATCCATGTAATCTAGACTATAAGATCGAGGGTGGTTCGAAGTGAACTAGGTTTACCCAAATCCTACCCGATATTATATGTCCAACGGTAATGATTTTCATACCGTCATCGGTCATTCGTCTCACTGCACTGGTGCGATTACATGGCCGGATGGCGGAGATTTAAGCGGGTCAATAAAACGGATCGGTCATGACACGTGTCTGTGAATCGGGTCGTGTGGTGACCCGGGTAGAAAAGCTCCATATATAAACTAGGTGAAAATACCACCAAATCACAGCTCCTCTTTAGGGTCAAATCATTGGAAGCTTCACTTCGACAGTTCCACTACTACCCAAACTCAAACCCCCCTCGATCCAAAACCGACCCAGATCTGAACACCCATTTCCCTCAAACTTCAACTGAGCTGGGTCTCCCTTAAACCCAGATGGCCTTTTCCACAAAATGAAGAGGTTTAGTAAAACCCTGAACCACTCGGATTCGGGTACCCGGAATAATGATCTGAGAGACCCGGATAGGAACACCGGATTGGATCCAATGAGGCTGATGGGGATCTTCATTGCTTGCTTGATTGTGCTCTCGGTTTTGTTCTCGGTCAATGTAGTGCTCAGAGACCCACCTTCGGATGGTGTTCATGAAGCTTCTAAAGATAGAGTCTTTGAAGCTGAACCCACAAAAAGTACGTCGCCTTTTTTTGCTTCATTTTTTGTATTGGGTTTTAGTGTTTGGTGTAGATCATTAAGTAATGTTACTCCATTATTGTGATTTAGAGCATCAAGTTTGATCTTTATGAAAAGTTTTGCATGAGGAACTATATTATAGTTCTTGATTTACTGTAGTGGCTTTGAGAGAGAGTTGAAGTTGGAAGTTGTACTTGGTTGCTCTAATTATGTACTAAGTATGTCAAACACGAACATAATTAGTATGTTTTCATTTCCAAATCTTTGCTAAATAAGTGTCATCATGTTCAAATTTTAGTTTCCTCCAATACATTCTCTCTCTTTATTTGTTAGTGTAGTCAAATTGTATGTCTTTTGATCTCATAAGTAGTCTATTTCAAGATCATGATCTGTCTGCTCATGAGTTACTTGATAAAAAAAAATACTTTGCGGAAGTGTCTCTTAGTGTACTGTTTATTTTTTCGTGTTTGTGATTTGTAGGTACGGATGATCAATTTTCTGACTTTGTTGAGCTGCCAAAGGATATGCTGCTCGGCGGTCTTCTTGCTGCTGGATTTGATGAAGGATCTTGTGTCAGCAGGTACCAGTCAGCTATGTACCGGAAAGAAGTGTCGCACAAACCTTCTTCTTACCTTTTATCTAGATTAAGAAGTTATGAAGCACTGCATAACCGTTGCGGACCCAATACCGAATCCTACAAGAAAGCTGTGGAGCAACTCAAGTCTGGCCATGATCCGAGCTCCGTGGACTGCAACTATGTGGTATGGATTTCTTATAGTGGATTAGGAAATAGGATACTGACTCTAGCTTCAGCATTTCTTTATGCTCTCCTGACAAACCGAGTGCTACTAGTGGACCCTGGAGTCGACATGGTTGATCTCTTCTGTGAACCATTTCCAGAAGCCTCATGGTTCCTCCCCATGGATTTTCCCCTTAAAACTCAGTTTGGCAGCTTGGATCAGAAATCTCCTCACTGTTATGGGGAAATGGTGAGGAAAAGTAACCTCACAAATACCGACGTGTCAGTGCTGTCATCTTTTGTGTATCTACATCTATCCCATGATTACAATGATCAAGATAAGCTCTTCTTTTGCAACCAAGATCAAGAATTTTTGGAGAAAATACCCTGGTTGATCATGAGAACAGATAACTATTTTGTCCCATCTCTTTTCTTGATCCCATCTTTTGAGCAAGAACTGAGTAATCTCTTTCCAAGGAAAGAAACAGTTTTCCACTTTTTGGGTCGATATCTGTTCCATCCCACGAATGTGGTATGGGGACTTATTACTAGATACTACCAGGCATACTTAGCTAAAGCAGATGAAAGAATAGGCATCCAGATCAGAGTCTTTGATACTGGGACAGGTCCATTTCGGCATGTGTTTGATCAGATCCTATCATGTGCAATAAAGGAGCATCTGCTACCAGAAACCAACCAGCAGGATTTCTCGAGTCCAACAGGAACCCCAAAATCTAAAGCTGTCCTAATGACTTCTTTAAGTTCGGGGTACTCAGAGAAGCTGAAGGACTTGTATTGGGAGCATCCTACTGTGACAGGAGAGGTGATTGGTATTTATCAGCCTAGTCATGAGGAGTATCAACAAACTGAGAAGCACACGCACAACCGGAAGGCATGGGCCGAAATGTATTTGCTAAGCTTGACGGATGTGTTGGTCACAAGCTCATGGTCGACTTTTGGGTATGTGGCGCAGAGTCTAGGTGGACTGACACCATGGATACTCTACAAACCGGAGAATAAGACAGCCCCTGATCCTGCTTGCAAGCGAGCCATGTCAATGGAGCCTTGCTTCCACGCACCTCCCTTTTATGACTGCAAGGCCAAAACCGGAGTTGACACAGGTGAACTAGTTCCGCATGTGAGGCATTGTGAGGATATGAGCTGGGGTCTTAAATTGGTAGATCGATCCGATGAGTTGTAGGTAGCAGTCTGTATGTCTAATGTTGTTACAGTATGATTATGAATTGCTGTTACAGTTTGATAATGGATACGTACTAGTGCATTTTTGAGTCCCATGATACAAAGTAGAATTCTACTTTCGATGGATTTTTATACAGAATCCCCCTGGAAAGGAAGAATTCGAAATAGAAAAGGCCATATTGGAGAAACTGTACTTTAAGAACTTACCGTGGATATTTCTTTACAAAAGCATAGCCAGGCTCGAAAACCTCTTCTAACATAAATACCTAGTAACATAAATTGTTCTGTTAAACGTAAAAGAGGAAGCTAGACAAGAAGCCAGTATCTTCAGTTTGGGGATACTTGGAGCACGAATTGCCAGTGATCTCAGTCAGCATCAGTAACTGCAACGTATGGTATTAGTGAGTATTACTTTGTCCGTTCAACCTCGAAATACTTGGTAGCATCTCTACTGATCAGAGTCCGAACCCATAAGCGGCATTTCATAAGAATCTCTGGGTTCCATATCAGTAATGGAAGGTGGTAGGTCTGTGTTAAATGCTGATCCAGTGCGGTCTCTCCTTGGTCGTCTTCTGTCCTGTAAAATGGAGAGCAACTATGATAATTATGGACCAAGTGTAGGTGGTTTTTATACTGGTATGTTAATGGCAGATTATTCACATTCATGTTCCCTAGCAACCTTCTTCTTTTGTGGGTTTATGAGAAATAATAAACAAATGACTTCTATCCGTTCTATGGAACAGGAAACAGTTCTCTCTTTTTTTCTTTTTTTTTTCTCTTATTGTTTACCTTAGAATTTGGCTGGTTTGGTAATGCAGCTGCTTGACTACTTCGAAGCCAAATGCTACCAAAAGACATTAGTGCTGCCAGAAGTAGCATTGGACCAACTCTTGGATCTTCCAAGCGATCATTTACTCCAGATAAGTTGCCAAGTACCTTCTGTTTTACCGTATTTTTTGAAGGAATAAGTTGAATACCGCCGGTCCATATTGGTTCCGAATCATCAGGAACCAGTTGAGGAGTTCTTGTTCTCTGCAATGATACAGAATTTAGATGCAAATAAAAGAGAGAAGCGTGTTTGGAACAATATGAGCAGGGTCCAGTATAATTACATAGTGAGGGAGATCTCTGCTGTCACCATCCTTGATTATTTGTGAGATCCATTTGGTAATCTGTACACAAAGGAAAAGGAAAACAAAGCTGCTAACTTAGAACAGAGGTGTTGACGTCCATAGCAGGGAAAAGCATAACACAAAGTCAATAATTCAGACGGCAAGAGTTATATAAATACCTCTGAAACTTCATCTGAACCATTGTACTTCACCACAAGCTGTGCTGCTGGGTCTAATTCCTGCTCTTGAAGTGAATCCCATATGCTTTTTGGCTTTACCTCAGGCTTCTCACTCTCTTCCGTAACATTCCTTTTGTAGCGTATAATAAACAACTTTGGTACATCAGTCATATCTGTCCTTGGTCCACAAGTTTCATAGCTGGTTTCAGATTGGAGGAAGAAGTTGCAATATTTCTGGAATAAGAAAAAAAAAACATTCGTAAGACACAGTAAAAAGTAACAAAATAGTGGATCAGGTCTTGCTACTGATGTGCAGCTGATCTTTTTAGATAACTGATATAAACAATACTAATTAAGTAAAACAATTACGATAATGAAACGAGTTTCTTCTATCAAAATGAAACCGAAACTATTTCCAAGTTAAATAAATCTTATAGTTTACTTTTGTTGAGTGCACATTTGATGAAAATAAACCTCATGACCAGGCATAATAGTTAAAGACAAATGAACAACATATATTCACCTTTTGAGCTTCCCCATCAAGCCAAGCAAATGTCAGTTGTTTGCTTTTAAGTGCATGTGCTGCTGGTGCTATAGATTGTTCTTCATCAACTGGTATTGACTCAACATCTTTCGATAAAATCTCTAGAACCCTGCGCATGGTCTATCAAACTCATGTCATTGAAATCAAGTTTAGTCAGAAAAGAACTAAAAGTGAGCACCAGACACATGAATGGTCAAGATTTTAGGCACAAAAAAATGACAGAAGAACTTACTCCACGCATTTGACTGAGATCTGGGCTATGGCCTCCTGCTAGAACAGCACAGTACCAAGTAATGGTGTCATATCCAGCATGGACGTAAAGGTAAAATTGATTTTTTGCTTCTACAACAGCACAGTATAGTGCAATTGCATGGACGTTGTACTCCGTAACTGGGGAAGCTCTGAAAGAAAAGGCTATGAGAAATTAAGAACAGCCTCTCCACTTCACCAATCTCATAATGGAATCTTTATTATTAAAAGAAGAAAATGGACGAAGACAACAAATTTACCTTGTTCTTTATTCTGTTCCATGATATTTAAGAATCTTGAATTGTTGAAAGACCCTGCAATGCAGAACTAAAGGCATTAGCTATTTACATGACGCACACTCTTAATTCACAAAAGGGGATTAAGGTAGAGAGTAGCGTGCCATGGTACACAACAGGCTTGACACCAGGGTCTTTCATAAATACTATAGCAGGTGCGGACTCCACCTCAAACCTGTGTCCAATAAAAAAAATCCTCTCAATCAATGATGTACAGATTTTTGTCACTCAATACATGACAGTATTTTAGAATTAATTAGGTTTAGGCCTTCCTCTCGTAAAACCTAATTAAACACTCACGTGTTAAACCAAAAGGAGGATTCCTCTTCTCGCCACAGCACAAATGCAAAAGACGCATGAGCCCAATAATTTTTTAGCCGCTTGGCGTATGGCTGGAGCCGCATGCTCGCCTGTTTTTGAAAAGATAATGACTTTGACCTACGCGCCAGGAGAATGAAAAAATTATATTGATGTATCCAGGTAAAAGGCGTCAGAGAAGATTGCAAAACTGTACACAGATACTATCAATAATAGTACCTTATGAAGACTAACTTTTGCTATAAAGTTCTCCCCCTGAAATAGAAGAACTATACCATTCATTTTAAGGTAAAATTAAGGTTATAGAAAAGAAAGAGCAATATACACACTAAGAAAGAAAAGATAAAGGCAAATTAACAACATAGTAATTGGAGAAGCAAATAAAACGAGGCAGATATAAAGCTGTTTAAATCAGTTCCTAATTGGCATAGATGACATAAAAATAACAGAAACAAAGTGCAGGTTCTGGCTGTGCATTTCTATACACACATCTCTCTTCCTGAAAGAATTGGTTATTAATATTCTATGGGAAAAAATCAGGCTGGTGAGCCTGGTGAGTAGATTATGATGCAGTTTACCATATACACAGTTGTATTGACCAATCCCTTTTCAAAACAATCTCAACTGTGAGCTATCTTATATTAATCTGAAGCTAGTAGAAGAAGAAAGATATCCTTAGGATTACCAGTGTCTCCTGTGAGTAGTAAGGAATACGAGGTAAACCAATCTATAACTGAGTCAACAGAGGGCTCTCCTTCGTACCTAATGCAGAAGATCAGAGTCAGATGCATCGTGTAGCTATTAAAATAAACATGCATTGTTGGAGTCGAACAAGCAGGAAAGCCTTGAAAAGGAACATTTCCCTTGTGCAGATGTAAACAAGTTTGGGACTGTACTAACCTGATAACATGTTCTTAACTCTAACATGCATACTTTGTTTTCATCTATTTAAATTTCTCATGTGAGAAAAATATCATCTAACGGCTAGTCTGTTCAATAAACAGCACCTAAAATTGATCTATATAGTTACAGACCACTTACCGTTCCTCGGCAAGATATGTTGCTAGCTGAATGTCTTCAAGATCCACCACAGCAGGTTTTGCCACACCATCCAACAAACCAGCTTACCAATTCGTTTCCAGGCATGAGAAAATTGATCACAGCTTTTACTCTCAACTGAGCACAACCGATTCATATCACAAGGAGCTTGAATTAAGAGCCAACATACGGTTCCGTGGTGCTCGATCGCCGGCGAGAGAGTGTGGGAATGTTGTGAAAAACGACGAGTCGGAAAGCAAATCAGATTTGGTTTATATAGTGGGAGCTGATCGACGTGACACGTGTTATATTTGAGTTTGTATAGGAGAGGTCGATGGTTAATAAGATGGAGTTCAGAATTCGAGTCTTGCTAGGAGTGAGTCCGGCCCAAGTTATATGGGCTTTTTGAATATCTACCTGTGTCATTATTTCTGGTTGTTTGCGTTGGATTGCTAACGCGGTAAGTAACAAAGTAACCACGTACGTTTTTTACCCCCAACTGTTCGTGTAAACTACTAAAATGAACGTGCTACTTTAATTTATTATCAATTTGTTTACTCTTTCTTCTCTCTTCAATTTGTTTACTCTTCTGTGTGGTTTGCTGACTACACCCAACTTAATTAAACCACAGCCGGTTGGTTTTTTTGTTCTATCTTTTACACTTTTATCCCTGTTGAATACTGTTAGGAGCTACGTGAGGAAGTTATACACAATTGAGATGTGCAAAGAAAATGTAAAAGAGGAGACACAAAGATTTACGTGGAAAACCCCAAAAAGAATCGGGGAAAAACCACGGGCAAGTAGGAGGATTTCACTAGAAGAAAAAGGGAATTACAAGGGATACAATTCTCTCTATAACACTACAACTCTCTCTATACTAAGAGGAGTTTCCTAGAGGAATTTACTAACTAGAATGGGATGATGGTTTTGAAGAAGCTTTTTAGGCTTTGCTTGGTTATGATGCACGGGGTGAGGAGCACCAAACCTCTATATATAGAGGTATTCCACCGCCTCTCCTTAATCAAGAAACTTCTTGATTAATCTTCTCTTTCACTGACTATCTCATCTCTTCTCTTCTTATTTGATTATTCTAGAACCCTCTAGCTTAGCTTGATTAATCAAGCTTATTCTAGATTAGTCTTACATCACCACCGACTCTTCATCTTTCTCAATTCTTCTTGCTCTTTCTAGAGTATTCTAGTTGACCACAAAGTGATCTTTACCTCCAACATTCTCCCACTTAAAGTCACTTTTGTGGGTCCTTTCATCCTTCCTTCACTTGCCGATTTCATGCTGCTTACGTTTTTGCTAGGCCAATAGAGGATCGACACCAAATGAATTTATTTGCGTTGATCGGCTTCGTCAGAGCATCCGCTAGGTTGTCATTCGTATGGATTTTCTGCATATCCACACATCCGTCTTCCACCACCTCACGAACAAAGTGATATTGAACTCGTATGTGTTTGGTTTTCGGATGAAATGCTGGATTCTTTGCAAGGTGCAAAGCGCTCTGACTATCGCAAAACAGAGTAATTTTCTTTTGCTTACGTTCGAGCTCCTCCAGCAATATTTGTAACCATATTGCCTCTTTGCTGGCTTGTGTAGCTGCAACATATTCTGCTTCTGTCGTAGACGTTGTTACGAGCGGCTGCAGTTTTGAAACCCAGCTTACAGCACCTCCAGCAAGAGTGAACACATACCTCGTGGTGGATTTACTATTTTCTTGATCACTTGCGTAATCTGAATCAACATAGCCTCTGACGGTAAACTCCGATCCTCCATAACATAACGCAGCATCCAATGTACCCTTGATATATCGAAGGATCCTCTTTACAGCGTTCCAGTGCTCCTTACCAGGATTCGCCATGTATCGACTAACTGCTCCCACTGCTTGTGCAATGTTCGGTCGTGTACAAATCATGGCGAACATCAAGCTTCCCACTGCTGATGCATACGGCACTCGAGACATCTCCATCCTCTCCGCTTCATTGCTAGGACACATACTTGCGGATAATTTATAATTAGTAGGAAGAGGGATAGAGATTGGCTTACAGTCTTGCATATTGAAGCGGCTCAAGACTTTCTTCAAGTAGTTCCTCTGCGACAACCAAACCTTCCTACTTTCTATGTCTCGGTGAATTTGCATCCCTAAAATCTTGTTTGCTGGTCCCAAGTCCTTCATTTCGAACTCCCTAGCCAATTGAGCCTTCAAGTCTTTAATACGATCTTTGTTGGGGCCTGCTACCAACATGTCGTCAACGTACAACAATAGGATGATGAAGTCGCCATCACCAAATCTCTTGTAGTAGGCACAAGGATCTGCATGAAGTCTATTGTATTCAAGGCTCATGATGAAGGAATCAAATCTCTTATACCAACATCTCGGCGCCTGTTTGAGACCGTATAGAGATTTGTTCAACCTGCAAACCAAGTTCTCCTTGCCTGATTCAGCAAAACCTTCTGGTTGGAGCATATATATCTCTTCTTCAAGCTCTCCATGAAGAAATGCAGTCTTCACATCTAACTGCTCCAGATGTAGGTCGAATGTAGCACACATCGCCAAGACTACTCGAATAGTTGTGAGTCGAACAACAGGAAAGAATATTTCGTTGAAGTCAACACCTTCTTTCTGAGCAAACCCTTTCACCACTAGTCTAGCGCGATACCTCTCCACTTGATCATTGCCATCTCGCTTGATCTTGTAGACCTATTTGTTACCAATGGCTCTCCTTCCTTGTGGTAGAGAAACAAGATCCCATGTCTTGTTTTTATGTAAAGCTTCAATTTCTTCTTGCATTGCTGTCATCCACAGAGATGCATCTGAACTGCTTGTGGCTTCATGGATAGTTGACGGCTCTCCATCCTCCGTTAGAAGACAGTATGCAACATTGCTCTCTGTAACATACTCCGACTGCCAGGCTGGTGGCTTCTTCGCACGGGTCGACCTGCGAACTTCTTGGTTCTCCATCTCAAATGGTTCTTGATCCTCGTGCTCAGGTACTTCTTCAGAAGAACTTGAATTCTCCTCCTCTGATTTACTATCGACTTGTATGACAACAGTCTTTTCACTTGAACTGCTATCATCACGACCTCCTTGTAGTAGTTGATCTTCTTTAAAGATCACATCCTTGCTGACAATAACCTTGCGGGCAGTGGGATCCCACAGGCGATACCCCTTTACTCCGTCATCATTCCTCAAGAATATACACCTCCGATATTTAGGATCCAACTTTTTCTTCTTCCTTTCTAGGACGGTGTACATTACATACGCAGGACATCCAAACGAATGTAGATCAGAGTAGTTGGCGGGCTTACCAGTCCACATCTCCATCGGTGTTTTAAGTTCAATTGCCGTTGATGGAGACCGATTTACCATGTGACAAGCGGCCTTGGCTGCTTCCGCCCAGAATGAGTTGGGTAATACTGCAGTCATTAGCATGGCTCTCATCTTTTCTACGAGAGTTCTGTTCATCCGCTCCGCAACTGCATTTTGCTGAGGAGTGTACGTGGTTGTGAACTGTCTCTTGATACCTTCTTGTCTGCAGAGAGAAAGAAACTCGCCGTCCATGTACTCTGTCCCATTGTCAGTCCTCATGCACTTGATCTTCTTTCCAGATTCAAGCTCCACCTCTGCTTTGAAGGCCTTGAATACCGAAAATACATCGGACTTATTCTTGATCGGGTACACCCAGCATCTCCTGGAGTAATCATCAATAAAGGACACAAAGTACTTTGCACCTCCTAGGGACACAACCGGTGACTTCCAAACATCGGAATGTAGCAAATCTAGGATGCATTTACTTCTGGAGATTGACCTATCAAACTTTAATCTACTCTGCTTGCTTGTAACACAATGCTCGCAGAAAGGTAAATTTACCTGCTTAAGCCCTGGAAGTAGCTTCCGATCAGAGGGAATCTTTAGGCCTCGTTCTGACATGTGGCCAAGTTTAAGATGCCACATCATCGTCGATTCTTCTCCATTATTGGCTGCTGCAGCACATGCATCGGCTTCTTGATATGTCTCTCCTTGAAGCATCCACAGATTTGCCCCGATCTTGTTCGCCTTCATAACCACAAGTGCACCTTTTGTAGCCTTCATGATCCCATCTTGACTATGCATTTTGTATCCGCTGCCATCTAATTGTCCCCAGGACAATAGATTTTTCTTCAGACCTTTCACATGTCGTACCTCCGGAATACTGCGAACTATACCATCAAACATTTTTATTTTGACGGTACCTATACCAACAATCTCTAAGGCATGGTCGTCTCCCATGTACACTAATCCACCTGAGATAGGTTCATATTGATGGAACCAATCTCTCCGGGGAGTTATGTGCCATGTTGCCCCTGAGTTTATAAGCCAGACATCGGCAAATTTTCTCCTACCTTCAAAAGTTGTTGCCTCGCTATATAAAATTTCAGCGTCATCGGAGATACTTACCACATTCCCTTGAGCGTTTGATGACTCAGGGTTTCCACTATTCTTCAGATGTCGACAGTCCCTTTTGATGTGTCCCTTCTTGCCACAGTGATAGCACCTGAAATTCTTATGTGGCCTTGACTTCGATCTACCGTGACCTTTGCTCCCACTTGAACTACGTTCCGTTGATCTTCCTCTCACCATCAAAGCTTCCGCTTGCTGCGAACTTGCCTGCATGTCCTCCTTGTTTCTGCGCCTGCTCTCTTCTTCTAATACAGCAGCTGCAACTTCATCGAAGACTAGGTGGTCTGTGAAGATATTGTTTGTCAGATTAATGATGAGCTGATCATACGAGTCGTGTAAACTCTGAAGTAGAATCTCTGCCCGTTCACTTGAATCTATTTTCTGCCCCATATTTGTGAGCTGTGAAAATAGAGTATTCAAAGTGTTGATGTGCTCGGTCACTGATGTAGACTCCGCCATACGAAGAGTATAAAGCCTTCTCTTCAAGAAAATCTTGTTGTGCAGCGACTTTGCCTCGTACAACTTTTTAAGCATATCTCATATCTCCTTTGCCGTCTTCTTCTCCTCCACGCTTGATAACACCCCATCGGCTAATGCAAGGTGAAGATCCGCCATGGCAAGGGCGTCCATCTCATCCCACTTTGCATCATCCGTGAAGTCTGCGGGCCTTGTCCCAATTGCAGCTAAGCAATTGTCCTCCCGCAATAGTGCTCTCATCTTCATTTTCCATAATGAGAAGTTAGTCCCGTTAAACTTCTCGATATCAAACTTTGTCACCATCTCGAACTGAATGACTTTCCTCTAGAACCAGCTCTCTATATGATCGCACAACCAGTGCTCTGATACCACTGTTAGGAGCTACGTGAGGAAGTTATACACAATTGAGATGTGCAAAGAAAATGTAAAAGAGGAGACACAAGAATTTACGTGGAAAACCCAAAAAGAATCAGGGAAAAACCACGGGCAAGTAGGAGGATTTCACTAGAAGAAAAAGGGAATTACAAGGGATACAATTCTCTCTATAACACTACAACTCTCTCTATACTAAGAGGAGTTTCCTAGAGGAATTTACTAACTAGAATGGGATGATGGTTTTGAAGAAGCTTTTTAGGCTTTGCTTGGTTATGATGCACGGGGTGAGGAGCACAAAACCTCTATATATAGAGGTATTCCACCGCCTCTCCTTAATCAAGAAACTTCTTGATTAATCTTCTCATTCACCGACTATCTCATCTCTTCTCTTCTTATTTGATTATTCTAGAACCTTCTAGCTTAACTTGATTAATCAAGCTTATTCTAGATTAGTCTTACATCACCACCAACTCTTCATCTTTCTCAATTCTTCTTGCTCTTTCTAGAGTATTCTAGTTGACCACAAAGTGATCTTTACCTCCAACAAATACTTTAATGGTTGGATACTTATAAAATTAAAAGGATAAATTTGACATTCATAATGTTCTACCAAAACTACTGTAAACTGCTCATTAACTTCCCTAAGTCCCCTTTTCTTAATTAATAAAGATGCTAGGTTGCCGTACGTACAGACGACCTCCGATCCTTCTGAGCACAACGTTGATGATGGTATGGCCCTGCGCCTGCCTGCACCATTAATGGTTCCCAACTGCATAATTAAACATGTTATATACTTAGATGATAACTAGAGCTGCGGTGCATATATTTATATGCTACGGTATATTACAGACTCACCCACAATTGCGATCAGGTACGTACGTATATATCAGAAACCCTAGCCCTTGTTGTATGTGTATATATAATTATACATACATCGATCGATCTGCGTTTCCATACGAAGAGCAAAACACGAACTAAACTAACTTAAACACAAAGTTGTTGATCTACTGGCTCGTGGTGTATGTGAACTCTTGAAAAAAAGTATGTAGAAAGAAGAAGAGGAATCAAATTTATGATCACATGATTCAAAAAGTTACCAAGAAGAGGATTCAAAATTTATGATCAACTAGCAAGTTTCTTTCTTCGTTTTATATGCAGCTTATTTCAGGGAGCTGGCCGGGTTAATTTCTTCGTTTCGATTGAAGCTCTAACTTTAGTTCTTCTGAATGGACGTTTCCAGGTGCTCATCAATATATGATAACTAAGGCCTGGGTCGACACACGATGTGTTGATATATATATATCGAATTGAAAGCAACGTGCTCGTACTTGGAATTGAAACGTGTAGACACTAGACAAGTCTGCTATGCTCTATATTGGAGCCACACCGCGTTGTATTTAGTTTTGAAAGGACAGGAGCAAACCAATCCAAGTTGATGGACCTGTATTTGATGTGATTGGTACCGCCCAACGAGCTACTCGATCACGATCGGTCGATCTCATCCAAATATATATTGTGCCCGAAATTATCGATATATCCGCATCATTACGGGTGGGCAGGATAGCTAGATATACTTAATTACAGCTCCGGCCACTGACCTGAAAATTTAATCTACAGCAGAATTGCAGGATCTAGATAGATTGTACCTTCATATATACACCAGGTTCTTTCATTAATTTACCACGCACCAGTATAGTGGTCCATATATTTACGGTGAGACTGATTTAACAGATGTGAGACTGAGTATATTAAATATGTGTGTGAGCACCAGCTGTTGGAGGTGTTTGGAGTATTTCGGATTATCAAAATTTTTTAATTTTACAACGTTTGATCTCTTGGTTTTTTTACAAATAGAGACCACAGAAGTTATTTAATGCTTCAAAATTAGAGATTTTTTGTACTCCGGAATATTATAAGATTTTTACGGTTGTTGCATGCATGGAGAAATCATTAAATGTGTACACCAGCCAAGTGAAAGTTTGAAACCAAGCCCAGTATATCTGTCACGAATGGATTGATCGAGAGCTATCATTGAATAAGTATACACTGCATATATTTACACATGCGTACACGGCGGTTAAAGATCGAAGAGTCTATACATGCACTGGATTAATTTCATTCTGTATTCATGCCCAATAGCTGACTCCCGCATTTATGCATTTATGGCAGGGGAGATGTACTTTAAACATTTATCTTACAAACAATTAATTGAATTAAAATACAACATTGAGAACAATTTATTTTTAAATTTGTAAAAATGTGCTTGTTTGAATACTTACTTAAATTTTAACAAAAATACACAAAAGAGATCTCATTTTACAACAATAACAACAAAATTAGTAAATAAAATTTACAGTTGAGTCACTCTACCCTAAAATTTCTCTTAATGGTAATTTACTATTTATTTCATATCATCGAAGACAAGTCTTGTATTTGCCATGCATGTAGCTCCATGGTAAAAACTGTAGTTTGGATATTAGGTCTCGTTTGGTTCGCAGAAAGGAAATAAATATGATGAAGGTAAAAGCTGTTCTTGGAAATTAGGTCTTTTTATATCTCAATCTCAATGAAGCCGCAATTAGGACACGGGGAGATTAATGTACGATACTCCATAAGATGGATCAGAAATAATGATTTATAAAGTAATTAAGCCTAGCCATGGCCACCTCCACTTAATCCTAGCCTCGATCTACCCTTTATTACATATCATTGGTCGAGCTGGCAAGTGTAAGTTTAATCTTAGAGCTTAGTAGCTAGCTAGGTTACCAAAGCATACCATGTCTGTTAATCCCTCACTCATCCTCATAATTTGATCGTCTCCGATGATGTTAATCATGTTATTACATTGTTCCAATGTCCAAGCATCCTCAGTGTCAAACCCTGTGGTATTCTTGTAGCCCTGCTGCAGTAGCAGTGCCTCCAGCAGTTCACCGTCTTCATTGAACTCCGGAAATGATGGCATGGTCGTCAATGTTGGATCCTCAGTCTGCTTGTAATTCCCAAGTACGCGATTACCGAATGAACAAACTTGTTGAAGAGCATTAGTGGCACCACCATCGTCGACACTGCCAACTCCACCGCCTGCAGCCGACGTGATTGACATTTGTAGGGTTTCCCATGCTCTCAAGTTAACGTCGAGGGATTGCGGTGGTGCTGGTGGTGTAGGGTTGAGTAGTTTGGACTGTTTCACAAATCTAGCTTCTGCTTGAAGCCTAGCACTTTCCCACTGAGCTATGTGGCTGAGATTTGATAGGTTCTTTGGGTCACCATTAGCAGAGCCGAGGATGGTGGTCTTGGGCTTGTGGGTTACAGGGTCAAACCCTATTTTGGCTAACCTCTTCTTCAGATGTGTGTTCCAGTAGTTCTTGACCTCATTGTCCGTTCTCCTTGGTAAGTTAGCAGCTATGGCAGACCACCTTCAATCATACACAATCAAGATGGTATTTAAAGAACACACTATTAGTCAGTTAATACATATTTACCCACGTAAGATATATAACTCACAACTCTGGCTATACATTTCTTTTCAGCTTTTCTCTTTACTGTACTAATACACAAAAACTGGCACTCTTTAATACTCAATAAGTATCATTTAAGGACTACGTACTGTATGTGTTTCACGTCCTCCGAAATATATTAATTTCGTAGACCATCTCTGGTTATAAGCATGTGTTTGTATAACTAGCAACACGTTTATTAAAGTTACCAATATACAGCATGGGTAGTGCTGCAAATTCATGTCCACACGACAGCACATCGTTCTACAATACTGGAACAATTTTTTCTCGACACAAACTCACTCTCTCTCCAAATCTAATACTGTGTTAATAATACAAAAACAGTTGAACAAAACAGTGATGCATTTGTAGCTATCTAGAAGTCAGATTAGGGCATAATATTAGATAGTACATGGAATCATATAAGTTGTCGAGATTAATATCGAGTTAGAGTCAAATCACATCAACAGCTACATTTTTTGTGAAACTCCCTAGCCCTGCATATATCACAGTCCATTCGTACGTATTTACTATACCTGTTGCCTAAAAGAGCATGAAGCTGGATGATGGTTTGGTCTTCCTGCAAACTAAAGTTTCCTCTCTTGATATCAGGTCTTAGATAATTTCTCCATCTAAGCCTGCAGCTCTTTCCACATCTCTGTAAACCTATAAGACAGAAACCAGACAAATGAATCAGAAAATAAGTTACGAAAGAAGAGATCGATGCACGTATGGATTAAGCTAGAAAGGAAAAGTTTCAAACCAGCTTTCTGGGGCAAAGAGCGCCAGCGTCCATGGCCATGTTGTTGAATGAAAGCAAAGAGCTTCTTGTCCTCTTGGGGAGTCCATGGTCCTCTTTTCAGCTCCGAAGTGGAGACTGCGCTTAAAGCTCTAGACTTTCCCATGATGATCTGAGAAATGATGAGCAGAGGACTAAAGCTATATATATATATGGTATCTTTATTCCTTTCCCTTTCTAATTTGAGTAATCAGATAGAGAATTAGGACACTAAAGAACTACCCAAGAATAGCCACAATACGATACTATTTATAGTGGCCAACTTATTCTGCTTGTGGAAGAACTTAAGACAACACTACCCTTTCTTTATCATGTTAGATTGGTACGTTGGAGCCGTTATAATTGCTGATACTGTGCATTTTACGTAGCTGTAGCGAGCTTGAAATAATTAGGGAGAGAACGATTTTTGTGACCTTACTAGCTACTTCGTGGTCCTCTATAATCTTGGTATGAAATAAATACGTGCTTTATATACATATATACTCTAATTTCAGAACTGGATAAAGTGACTAGCTAAGTTGCTCTGCATTTTTGTATTCATTAGCTGTTGGGAAATAATGTAGCTAAGTTGCTAATGACGTGGTGGCGGCTTGTGAATCCATATTGTATTGATCGATATTGTTCCAATTCTACTGCAATTCAAATCACGATTAATTTTTAGAAATGTGATTTACTGAAATTAAGCCCCGTGATTTTTCAAAAAAGAAATATTAATCCGCATTATGAGCTAGGTATAGTTTATTTGTTAAACATTTTGATACGTATTGGATCTCTATTCTCCAACATGAATTACAAAATCACTGTGTATGGGTGGCCGGAGTAACAGCTTCAATGAGCCTCATCGTCTTTTCATTTGAATGGGAAATGACCTAGCTAGAATATTAAATATGAGGAAGCAGGATTCTGAGAGCAGCTGCACCGGCACCAGGTCGAGCAGCTCCAAAACGGCGGCCTCCATCTCCGGTAGCACGAGCAGCTCCGGAACGGACGTGCAGAGGCGACCTCGAGTTCCGACGACCGCTCGTTGACCGGCTCCACGAACAGCTCCTGCTCGACCTCTTGCACGAGCTATGCTGGCGGAGCCCACGCACGTGGGTGATGCCAGCCGGTTCATTTTTTATTTCTACCTGGCGCGTGTAAATAGTTAAAAAAAGTTACCTGTCAATGGGGAGGCGCCACGTGTCAGCCCGGATGGATAAAAATCCATAACGGTTAGATTGATCTGGACCGTCCGTTTCAAATCAAAAATTCTGATCGGACAGCTGAGATTCAACCAAAACGGCTATTTCTGAATTTTCTGCCATTTTGCAAAATAAACCCTAAAAAATTACAAAAAAATTCAAAAAAATTACAAATAACACCCTATAATTTTTCTATAAATACTACATCAATTTCATTCACATCTCACACAAATTTGTGCACAACAAATTTATCCTCTCCTTCCTCTTCTCTTTCATCCTCCTCTCATTCCTTTGTATTTTAGTTCCCAAAAAATGTCTAATTGGCTTAATTCCGAAGATTTGCAACTTTGTATTTCTTATTGTCACATTAGCGTTTGCCTTATTACCTGCAACATGCAAAAGTCCGACAAATTGTGGGAAAAAGTATATGCCGATTATAAGGAAAATTGAGAGATTGCGCATGGTGAATCAAGGCCGGAGCCTAGGACCCAAACCGCAGTTTCTTCTCATTTTACAAAGTTGAAGCCGAGTTTTAGAACTTGAGGTGCCGTTCTTGCATATGCACGAAGGAATGCACAATCCGGCTCAAATTTGTAAGATGAGGTAAGTGTTAATAATTTTGTCATAAATTATTTATTACATTTATTTTAATCAATGTTGACATCTCCATTTCCTAGATATTATTTTGACATATAAATTTTTTGCACCTTAGATAAGAAAAGCTCAATCATGGTACGTGGCACAAAAAAAGAAACAGTTGACCAAGTTTGAATGTTGGGAAGTGACAAAGAACCATCCAAATTTTCGGGCCGTCGAACCTAGTATACCACCTTCTTCATATTCCAACTCTGCAACTACTCCTCATTTTACCTCAATGCCTCCCCCCGTCAACGTGGAGAATGATAGAGTCATTGCAACACCACAAAGCAATGAAGAAGAAGTGTACTCTAGTCCGGTTAGACCAATTAGAGTGAAGGGGAAAAGAGCCTGCTCATCTTCAAATGAGGTAAGAGATGAGGTTTTGAAAACCATGATGGAAAATCAAAGAATGCATCTCGCCGGGCAAAAAGAAAGTGATGCCACCGTGCTAGCTTTATACCAAAAACAACTCGCCATTAAAGAGAAGGACTACAAATTGAGGGCGGAAGCGGAGAATTCAAGGATAATGGCAATGGATATGGATGCTATGACCCCAAAATTGAAGAGGTATTTTTCGAAGAAAAAATAGATTATCCTAAAGAAAATGGAGGAAGAGGAAGGAGATGGTAGCGATGAAGCATTTTCAAATTGTTATCGACCACTATTTCAATAGTTTGATATTTGTTTTCCATTATGAAATTATGTACTTTAAATTTCCAATAATTCTACGTTTTGATGAAATTATGTATTTTAAATTTTCAAGTAATAAAAACGCACTTTTTTTTATTCCATCAAAGCTCACGCACAGTACAATAAAACATAATGACTTAAAATCAAACACACATCACTCAAACAACTAAAAGGAAAAACAAATAAATCAAACATGTTGCAAACCAGGTTAATTAAAATTACACACACACATCATTTAAAATCGTTCGCTGATCTCTAGATACCAGTTGTGCTTAACTAAGTCCTTTTGCAACTCTCCATGGATGTACGCAGATTGGAGAGCTACAACACGGTCGGCAAATCGTTGTTCATTTTGTTCATCCCTTCCAACAGGCTCAAAAGGAATACGATTACCTTGTTCATCCACTGGTCCATCATAAACATTGAAAGCAGTTGATGAGTTTTGTAGATCTTCTTCTTCCAACTCCTCGAACTCCTCCTCCACAAATTCTTCTTCGACAATCATGTTATGCATTATAATGCAAGCCAACATGATGCTCTTCAATGTCGATTGGTGATGACACCTAGCTGCATGCCGAATAATTCCCCAACGAGATTGCAAAATCCCAAAGCACCTATCTACATCTTTGCGGTATGCCTCTTGTTTCTTGGCAAACAGTTTCTGTGGAAGCTCATGGGGATTGGAGATTGTTTTCACAAACGAGGAGTACCTGAGATATATACCGTCAACTAGATAGTAAGTATTGTGGTAAGTCGTACTGTTGACTTTATAAGTTGCACTCGGACTGTTTTCGGCAATGAGCGAATCAAATATGTCCGATTGGTGGAGCACGTTGGTGGCATTTTGTGATCCGGGTACCCCAAAGAAGTTGTGCCATATCCACGTGTCATATGAGGCCACCGCCTCTAAAATAATAGTTGGACGCTTCTTCCGGCCCGAGAATGCCATTTGCCAAGCTGTGGGGCAGTTCTTCCATTCCCAGTGCATGTAGTCAATTCTTCCGATCATACCAGGAAATCTGCGATGCCTTGCTCTCTTTAGAAGTCGGGTTACGTTTGTGGCATTTGGAGCGCGGAGATAGAGGTCACCGTAAAGCTTGTATATATGCATACACCACTTCTTCATGCATTGTAGTGTTGTGGATTCACCCATCCTTGTTATTTCAGCACACTAATTTGCGGTTGCGCCAACATACAAAGAGCGCCAGTCATCTTTTGTTGTGGAAGAAGTCCAACCAATCCGGTGGCGTCAGCTCTTTGGTGCCAAAATTAATCGTGGTTGCAGAGATCCGTCATTATACGGTTGAATAAATTCGTACTCATTCGATACCTTCGATAAAAGGCTTGTTCGTTGAAGACGGGGCGTTCGATGAAGTAATCCTCCATCAGATTATGTCCCCTTGACTCCCTCATTCTTTCTTCATTTGCTCGGCGGCGAGGTGGTTCATCATCGAACATTGCATCGACCACGACAGCTTCGGTGATGAAAGCATTAGCAATTTCAGCATTTCGCCGACGTTGCTGTCGCCTCCTCCAAAAAAAATTCTCAAAACTAAAAGGATTCATCTTATCGGAATGTAGAATATATAGTTGGAAATGTGTGAATGAACGACGAGCACCGATCAACAAATATATAGCCGAGTGTAGATATTCTGATTAGATATGATGATGACACGTGTCGGCTTTCAATTAGTCGGAAATCTCTCCGGGAATCTTATACAATTATTAGAGCCGATAGCGATACCTGGACATGACACGTGTTGCCTTGTGATTGGTTGAAAATTTTATCGGAAATTTTGTACAATTATTTACCCGATAACCTTATGTCGGTGTGACACGTGTCAACTCACCATTCGTCGGAAATCTTACCCAAAATCTTATTCAATTATTCATACGACAACGACACGTGTCGGTTATAGATTGGTTGAAAATAATTCAAAAAAATATATATTTAATTTATGAACAGTAATAACACAACAGAGGAATCGAACCCAGTACTACCTAGTACAAAACACGGAACATTCCACTCCACTACATGAGATTACATGTATTTTTAACAAACTAAATAACACATATTCAATTTTCAGGGGGAGCCAAGCTCCTCCCCTGAATGCAGCCATTGCAATATATACACCACACAACGCAAATGCTTCGTTCGAATCCGAAGTACTCAATGATTGATCATTTTTTTAAAGGACATCATCCATATATTTTGCATCTCTCTTTTTGGTCATATATATATATATATATAGAGAAATTTTCAGGTGCGGACGTCCGCACCGTACGGATTCCGGGTTTTGGCCGGTGTTCCGGTCACCAAATCCGATCTCCACCGTTCAGATTATAGGTATGCGTGTATAGATCAACCCTGTAAAATTTCATCAAATTCGGTGATCGTTTGGGTCCTCAAAATCGTGATTTACACGAACGGACAAAAAACAGTAAACTGAAACCGTTTGGATTCCGATTGGTAAATCGCGATTTTGAGGACCCAAACGATCACCGAATTTGATGAAATTTTACAGGGTTGATCTATACACGCATACCTATAATCTGAATGGTGGAGATCGGATTTGGTGACCGGAACGCCGGTCAAAACCCGGAATCCGTACGGGTGCGGACGTCCGCACCTGAAAAGGACTGTATATATATATATATATATATATATATATATATAGCGTTTTGAGTTTTGAGTACGTATATATATCCTGGTTCGTCACTTGCCAATCTATATAACAAACTTGAGTCGATGATCATTTGATAGTGAAGTTAAAGCAGGCTATAGCTGTTTCACCTAAAAACGACAGGCTTAATAGATCGATCATTAGTGCCTGACGATGGCTAGGGTAAAAGGCAATGAGTCTTCGGGAGTTCGGGACCTAAAAAATTATTAAGAAGATCTCTCTCTCTATATGTATATATAAGTAGGCCATATAAATATATAAAGAGATCGAGTTTGATCACCAACAGTACTTCGGGTCCAATATTGATTCTAGTCTTCTGGATTGAAAAAAAGTTAAAAAATTGTTACCTTAATTGTTGATTGCAGATGCCAAAAATTTGCCTGGGAATTGCGTTACTCTCATATATATACAACAGCAAGTTAGAGCATGCAATTAGCCAGGGATTAAAGTGAAATGCATGCATGTGCATGTTGATATAGTCACGACGAAAACCAAGTGGCTATAGCACGAGATTCAAAATTAAACTAGTGAGAAAAAAATGATGGTGAATGCATGCGAAAACAGAAGCTTTGCTTGTCTTGCCATATCTCGTGCTTTGTCACGACATGAATGTCCTCTAGCTAGCTAGTCTTTGTTAAAGACGATGAAATCCCCTGAAATCGCGTGTATGTCTTCGAATGATGAAGGTGGGAAGATCTAGGAGAAGTTGGACTTGAGGTACTTGTAAATAGTTGCATTTTGTCCAAAGAGATCATTACATATATACTGTACGTACTTACAAGTCGGCACTATATATGCCTGAGTTATCAAGTATGTTCTTGCATGTTTTCAGTGCAAATTTAAAACGAAGTTATGCTTCATCAACTTATATATATGCAGGGCATGCATCACTGATAGAACACTAGAACATGAGAGTACGTATCGATCTGAAACCAACTATTTTTGCTGCAGAGTATATAAGTTACTGATCAAGTATATGACAATCTTACATAGTACCTGTTTTGTCAAAACTGAATAGCTGATAGATCGATGATGCTGATCGAAATCTTTTTCGGATACCTTTCAAACAGAACCAGGAAGAATAGTCATTCTAAGAATGATCGATCACTTCAAGTACTGGCGCTGGCACAGCCATGCATGCATGTGCATGTCAGCGTTCAATTTTTTATTTTATTTTATTTATCTGAATAATATATTATATCTGAATAATAAGCTCGAAATAATGTTCGCTCTATTCAAAATAATACTGAAAAAGTTCAGTTCTTGCTGGCATGGTACGTAATCGGTAATTCTTGTGGAAATTTTTGGTATAGTCAAAACAAGCTATTTTAATTCAAACTTCTACAATTACACCTACTTTCGCATTGCATATGGAAGTGCTTTATTCGAAGATAAGAGTAGCTATTTGATAATGCATAAATTCTCCTTTCTTTAACCACCCAGAAAATAATTACTGGTATTGATCTGATTCGATTACAATCAAATTAAGAATGGTATTTAGGGTTTAGGAAAGTGTCCAATAAGAGGTCCAAAAATCGGATTGCATGTTTCTTTGATCGATGATGCAGGTCAGCGGCACTATTCTCTAGATGGAGTAGAAAAAGTAGTGGTTGACTACTTTCTTCGATGTTCTCTGCAAGTGAGCCCCTTAATGCTTGATGTATGTGGTCAATCTTATCACGTCAAAGGTTACCGATTTGATTTGATGAATACTAGACTTAACAGCCCCTACTCATCCAACGAAGTAAAAAAAGTTCTTTTTCAGATGTATCCTACTAAAACACTTGGACCGGACGAGATGCCTTCACTATTCTTTCAAAAATATTGGGAAACCATTGGCCCTGACGTGAACAAAGGAGTGATCAATTTCTTGAAGACAAGCAGATTACTCGGAGAAGTTAATTATACACATGTATGTCTGATACCGAAGGTGCCAAACCCGGACAAAATGGCGGATTTGCGCCCTATTTCTTTGTGCAACATCCTATACAAGATATGTTCCAAGGTACTTGTTAACAAATTGAAACCGCTTCTTGATAAGATTATTTCTCCGTTTCAAAGTGCCTTCATCCCGGGGCAGTTTATATCTGATAATACTCTTGTAGTTAATGAGATTTCTCATTATTTACATAACTGTTCTTCTTATGTTGAGGGGTCTTCTCTCTTAAGTTGGATATGAGTAAAGCTTACGATCGTATGGAATGGAATTTTCTCGAAGCTGTTTTGACACGGTTAGGTTTTGATGCTAAATGGATCTCCATTGTTATGCAATGTGTTACAACGGTACGGTATTACTTTTTGGTTAATGGACAAGTGAAACGTTATGTGGCTCCCACCTGTGGTATACGATAGAGAGATCCTCTTTCCCCTTTTCTTTTTCTTCTTGGAACCGAAGCCTTCACAGTTTTACTCGAATCTCGAGCTACTGCAAGTACTCTTTCGAGTATAACTATTTGTCCGGGTGCCCCTACTATTCATCACATGTTGTTTGCCAACGACAATTTGTTATTTGGCAAAGCCTATGTTGAAGAAATAAATTAGATTCAGCAAGTACTAGAAGATTATGAAGTGGCTTCGGGACAACGGGTCAACTTTGAGAACAGTAGTATATGCTTTAGTAAGGGAGTGGCGGCTGAACTCAAGAATTCCCTTGCTGCAGTTCTGGTAGTGAAAGTCGTTGAAAAACATGAGAAATATTTGGGTTTTCCTACTTATATAGAACGTAAGAAGACAACTACTTCTGCCTTCATCAAAGAAAAATTAAGTAAGAAATTAGAGGGATAGCAAGATAAATTTCTTAACAGTGTAGGTAAGGATATTCTTATTCGTGTGGTTGCTCAGTCTCTTCCCACTTACATTATGAGTTGCTTTCTCTTGCCTTCAAAATTCTGTGACTCGCTTCACCAGATGTGTGCTAAGTTTTGGTGGAGTAGTACTGGTGAAAACAAAAAGATTCACTGGCTCTCATGTGATAAGTTGTGTCTCCCCAAGTCTGATAGAGGTATGGGTTTCCGTAACTTGCATGCTCATAATTTAGCTCTTCTTGCTAAACAGGGTTGGCGTATTTTCCACAATTTGGGATGCGTCCCTTTTCAATTCTCCTTCCCTTTGCTGGAGAAGTATTATGGGAGCTCGTCCTTTGTTGGAAAGAGGAGTTATTTGGCGTATTGGTAACGGTATGAGTATTGATGCAAAAATGGCGGCCTGGATACCTAGGGCAGACCTGTTTCGACCTACTTCAAGTCTGCCGGATAATTTGAAGGTGGCGGACCTCTTTGAAGCAACAGGCATGTGAAATAACACTCTTATTTCTTCATTGTTCGATGCTGATGAGGCTGGTGCTATTCTTGCCATACCTCTGAGTTTTAGGGACACACCGAACCGACTTGTATGACATTATGATGCTAAAGGAAGGTTTACTACGGCTTCGGCATATAAGCTAGCTATGAAGCCCAACATAAGTACTACGACAGAAGCTTCTGCATCCCAAGCAGTTGTGTCAGTATGGGAAAAGTTATGGAAAACACCTATTCAGGCTAAGGTGAAGGTCTATGTATGGAAAGCTTGCAAAGGAATTCTACTAACAAGTGTGAATCTCATCAAGAAGCGAGTACCTCTTTCCCCAATCTGTTTCCTCTGTGATGGTCGCGACGAATCCATTGAACATGTAAGTCATTATTTCTCCTTTGTACGTGAAGTTATTCATATGTCACCTAGGTTGAAAAAATGCTTCCCTACTTTTATCACATGTTCTTTTTGTCATTGGTTTGAAGATTGTATTGCAATTTTGCGCAAAGATGAACTAGCATGGTTGTGCTTCATCCTCTGGTCCATTTGGAAAGAAAGGAACCAGCCTATATGGTCTCAAAAATCTTTGTATGCTGCTAGTGTTTACTTCCAGGCCGAGGTAGCTTTTCAATTATACTTCTCAGTTACAACAGTTTCACACCAAAAGTTAAGGTTTGGCCTTCTGTTTTGGCACGTCCTCCAGTAGGTTGGATTAAGTTAAACTATGATGGAGCTTTCAGTTCCAACTTGCTACGAGGTGGCCTCAGGATTGTGTGGCGCGATTGAACACGTACCGTGTTGGGTGGATCATGTGAGATTACCGTAGCTGTAAACACTCCGCTTCTTGTGGAAGCTTATGCACTACATAAAGCATGTGCCTTTGCCGTGGAGCTTGGTTTGTCTTCGGTCATTCTTGAAACTGATTGTTTACTCATTCTCCAGCATATTCAAGCCAAAGAAGAGAATTCAGCTATAGATTGCGTTATTGGTGATATTAGCTTCCTCCTATATCAGATTTCTAGTGCTAGATTAATTCTTGTTTGTAGAGATGCTAACCAACTTGCTCATAGCTTAGGGCAAATTGCCGTATACGAGTCTCTTTTGTTGGTATGGCAAGAGTGATTCCAAGCTATGCTAGGAATCACATTCCTCATGTTTGCAATTGATTAATCTTGCAATGAAATCGTCTTTGGTTTCAAAAAATTAAGAATGATTAATTATTTGATTTCTTGGTGTGATTATATAGTTCTAATCTAAGCCATATTTTTCGAACAATCAGTTCTCTAAACTAAAATTACTATTCAGCTGCGTTGGTCAAATATTTTACATATTTCTAGATTTTATATGAGATACTTAGAAATCCAATCATACTAGCTAGAGCTCATGAAGAAGTACGTACTTGGTACGTATTACAAACTACTTGACCTGAACGGACATACCTAAAACCGCTGATCGATGCTCTCGATTCGTTTTGTTTCGTCTCTAGTAATCCAGCATGAATTTGATCATTTCACGTTGGAGTTCGGGTTCCTTTAAAAATTGGAGTGGAATGATTGCATTGCAATTTCAGATTGTGTATATATTTTCAAGATGATCATCGGGAACAGTAAGCGGTGGAGTGAAATGTCGAAAATCTTACATTAGCTATACCTATCTACTTACTCTGTTGCATGCCAGTGTGCCTCAGTTCTGACCAACTACAATTACTAGCTAGATATGTGAGTCCAATTTGAGGCCAGTAATCATAACAAAACTAACTACCGTACGTTTACGGGTCGATCGAACTTTATCGATATCTCATCCAAAATCCTAGCCAGCTCTATCGCTGGATCTTAATAAAGTGGTAAAAGCGCGCGCATATTTACTACTCAGATATCAAAGCACACCAGCTACTACGATTTGATACTGAATGATGGCCTGGCTTTGTTGAATAAGTTTACTGGTGTTTACGTACTCTACAGCTAGCTGATCGATGAAGGCCACACATGCAGCTGCTTTCATTTATTTCTTCGCTTACACAGCCTCGGCATTACTCTCTCTCTCTCTCTCTCTCTGGGGAAAGCTAATCTCCTATTGAAGCCGCTCAACTCGTGAATTGAGTCTCGATATATATATATGAGATATCCTTGTCTTGCTATACACCTCGACATACGCGTTTTTCAAATTCGTTTTGCGCACACAGTTTCCTCAGTAAATTACCAAATATAGTTCATTCAGTGCTGCCTGTGCAGCAGGCTAGCTAGTTGATCCATCGACGTAGCGAACTATCCGGTTAGCTGCTATAGGTAGTCTGGCTAGATCTCGAAATCCTCATAAGAAACATATAAGCGTCCATTATTCTTGGGATGATTTTCAAAACGCCAATTCGAGGTCGATCAATTATTTTCGAACGCAGTCCAATTGGAGAGAAATAAACGAGAGGTTGGTCGGGATTGGACGTACCGTTAATGCTTACACTGATCTATACAGTGCTTACATTCTTCCCGGCTTTAGACGTAAAAATAATTTATAGATACTGACTCGAGCATACCAACCCGTATTAAGGCTTACAGTTATTAGTGTCCCCTCCGCGCACAGCACCATATAAATTCATAGGCTAGGGTTTCTTTAATTTTATCACTACCATAATTGGTCTGCTATAGTTGGTGCATTTTTTCTAAAAATAAACGACAAATTCTTGATTGAGTCTAATTTCAGAACTTGCAATTGCAGAATACAACACATATTTTTTCAACAACATATATTATCTAACAACGTATGCATTCATACAAAGAAAATACAACTACACTGAGACTGATGTAATCTATGTTGTGTAAGTAATCCGAGTGGTGACTCCCCTGGTCGCGTTGATCCTCTGGTGGCTGCGGCTGTGGCAGTGGAGCATCGAAAACGTTTGAAGGTAGGGGCAGGATCTGGAATCAAGCAGCCTGAAACTGTGGCATACACTGCTGCCACCATGCCACCATAGATGCATGTTGCTCGGCTAATCTCTGCTGCTCGGTGAATCTTGCATTTTGTAATGCAATCGCCTGCTCCATCTCCTCTATTCGTCTCCGTTGCTCCTCTATATGTCTATGTTGCTCCTCCATCTCCCTCGTCTACCTCTGGAGCTGCTCATGTAAATGGAAGGTCATGGAAGATCCCGATTGGCGGGAGAATTCAAGAGTCATTTTCAAGACCCCTTGGCCATTCTTGCCCAAACCTCTGACGTAGAAGGTGTTCTTCCCAAGAGGTATCGCAGCTGCCAGGATCCTCGCCGACATAGTCAGATTAGATGTATCAATCTGATGTATCAATCTGAGAGGCATACTGGGTCAGCTCCTCGTCCGAGGTGTTAGGATATCGCTCTCGAGCTACCTGAGTTAACACTTGTAGGATCGCCTCCTCCACTCTCGCCTAATTGTCAAGGAAATACGAATAACATATTAAACATACAAAAATATGTAGAGAAAAAATATATATAATGAAGCAAATATGTGAATTAATTTATGAGAGACTTACAACATTTTCGAGGCACTGCATATACGCTTGATGCGTAGTAAACACCAACGGAGAGACTTCTGGGTGTTTGGCGGCTGCCACATTAGCCCAACCAGAATAAGATCTGGAACTGCAATGATGGTTCTTGGTGTTTTTTACCCGGTTTTGAGAGTGTCTCAGAGATGGCTTTGTTGGATAAACATGCGACAGAAAATGATTAACTAATTTTTTCATATAATTAATACGACACAGCAAAAATATACTCAAGTTGCATACCTTGAATTGCGGGTGCGTGAAGTGAGTTACCAATTCAACCATCGCCACTCGTACTCCCTAAACCGAAGCTCGCTAGGGGTACCATCTCCGTCGCTGCCGTACTTTTCCCAGTGCTTTTTAAGCTCCGACTTCCACTCCTTATACCTATATTAATGCAACATAAATGTTAGATACTAAAACTCTTGAGAATCATAATTCAATTCGATATATACAAAAACTGGGAGACATCACCTACTCCTTTGCACCTCATTTGCCCATGTTTGTTTGAGTATGTTTTTCACGTGAAACCACATCTGCAATGTATATATAAATGATAAAAATTGAGTTTGAAATGTGGACTTGATTAATAAGTACACAATTTACATAATGATGCAAAATGTAACTTACCGACAGTGCATTATGCACTTCTAACTTCACGTAGTTCGGCACTGAATTCCAATCCGGCCACAACATTGAGACTCTGTCCTGTATGATACTTCTGGTCATTGAGGCGTACTTTCGAGTATCATCTCCCTCGATCACCTTGCCTCCTTCAGTCGTCCTAATGACCACCTGCCCGTGCCTGATCACATGTTCAAGAAGCTTGCCGATGATGGTGTCTTTGATCTTTTTGGCTTTACCGTTGACAACGGTGCCTAAGACATGGTAACAAGATGAAACCATAAGCACCCAATTTAATTTACATATCGGCTATATAAGTTTGAAATTAAATAATCAAATGTTAATTAATTTTTACCCGATTTGTCTGTCTGCTGTCCCTTTATTCGAGCACTCCAAAGAGGTGTCTCGAACGGTACGTATACGTATTCTTGGTCCACTATAAGAAAAAGATCCTGTCCTCCAATAGGCCTCCCCATGTCATCGAAAATAGGTATGGCTGGTATCTCGTTGGGCACGAAGATAGTGGACGGCAGTGATAATCGCACACTGGCCCTTAAACTACCAGAAGCACATGCCTCAGAGGATTGGGCCGTAGAGGGTGCAAGCGTCGGCTCAGCAATGTGCGTCATACACCTATGGACCGACTGTTGAGATGCGCCACCCGTTGAGGGTCGGTTGGCTGTCTACTGCGGCGTCGCCTCCTGATAGAGCCTCCTCGCGATGGATGGGTTCTTGCGGCATCACATCCTCACCGAGTAGAATATGTTGCATGTCGAGAGGTGATAGGGCCAAAATAACTGTTGTTGATCGTGGCCGAGCTGCTACTCTCATTTCCACCTGGAGATCTCGACCTGATCCCGATGAGTTTTTTTTTTGCGGAAAAAATTCAAATTCATACCTCAAAATGTATATTAATTCACATATAATATATAAATCTACATATATTAAATAAATCACATACTCAATCTTATATTAATGTATTCATCACACATGTTCAATATGATAACAAATTCAACAAAAACACAAAATCATATCCACTGCACATATATTCATCGACATATTCGACATTAAATTACAAAATCAAAAAATCACAATATATTATATATGCATTCAATTATTGTTACTCCTATATTTATATATATATATATATATTTACATACTCTACATTTATATATATTCCCAATTATATTCATAGGATTATATTTATATATATTCCTATTTTTATATATAGTTTATTTATATTCACAATTATATTTTTATATATTTAAATATATATATATATGCAAAAATTAAAAAAACTAATTATAAATAAACATATATATATATATATACAGACGGTGGAGAGAGATACCGGCCATGGGGTGTCGGTGGAGGGAGGAGGTGACGGGGGCAGTGGCGGCGGCGGTTTCCGGAGAGAGAGAGAATGTAGATGGGAGGTGCCGATCCGGTGGTGGAGAGAGATACCAGGGAGAGAGAGAGAGAGAGGATTCACGGCGTAATAGGAGGAGAGAGAATGTTAGAGCGGCGTGTGGAGGAGGAGCGAGATAGAATCAATTGACGAGGGCGGTGGCTTTTACACAACATTTGCGGCGCTGCACGATGGGTCGCGACTGTTTTTTTAAACAGAACTATAACCGACAACATGATAAGTCGTCAGTTATAGTATACCCGATGATGTGAACGATGCACGTCGTCGTTATAGTAGGTTATACTATAACCGAAGACAATGACAGTATGTCGTCGTGTATAGTGTGTAATTTTATTGTGGAAAATATTCTCATGTAGAAACACGCTTCCCAAAATACCTGTTTAACTAATTGATCATTCACATAGTTAGAATCATTACTAATTAAACATGTTTCTCATAAATATACACGTTTCTCATAGAAACACTTTGTTATACTCAAATACGTACATCTCTAATTAAGGCTGATAATCAGAATCATTGTTTAAGTCTTACTTGATTTCATAGTTAATTTTTGGTAAGATATATCGCTCCTCGTCACCTGAGTCTTCGTCAATTTCATATGGATTAACATCAAGAAGTTGTGCTCCAGGAATTCGAACAACAACACCCGATCTCACATTATTAAGGCGAATTGTAGAGGATTCCGGAATGTTAATTACGTTCGGCGCTTAGTATGCAGTAACTTCTTCATCATCTATGGTCTCACCAAGTGTAGCAGCACTGTATATATTTCTAGGAACAACATGTTTAACTCCTTTTCACGCGCCTCTGTGCACAAGATCATCAAGATAAAATACTTGTTTTACCGCTGTAGCAAAAAAAGGGGTCATCATCATACCAGCTTGTAGCAGTATTCACCGAAAATATACCGTACTAATCGGTCCTTGTGTTCTCCGGGCTAGTATCAAACCATCTACACTTAAACAAGTGTACTTTCATGGCTTCCCCATAAATTAGTTCAACCACTAAATGGAGACTACTGTAATAGTCAACACCATTCTACCCACCATGCACCATTACCCTAGAATTTTGTGTCCTCAGTCTGTCGTCTCTATGTTAACATATAAATTTCACACCATTGAACTAGCTTACACATCTGGTAAACATTTGACGTTACCAGTTTCATCGCCAAGAGCCTCAATGTGTGTGACCATTGTGGGTAACCATCATCTTGTACATGGTTCATCTGAAGAAAAACAAACCATTCACTTTAAATATGAACATTGATATTCATTTGTATATATATGCAAGTAAATATATATATATATATATACACACACACACACACACCCTTACCCATTTGTCAAAATAGTTTGCAAACGTCGTGTTGTGGTACTCAACATTATCGGCAATAAAAAGGTGTTGAAGATGAATGTTTTTCCAGTATTAAACTTCTGGACAGTTAATCAGTACCCACCAGTAGACAATGACTAACTTATATGGTTCCAACTTGTACGACTTTGGAAAATTTTCATATACTTCAACATCATTGGAGATGATAGAAAGGTTGAACTGGGGTTGATCTATCGACATATGCTGTGGAAGGTCCTCCATAGCTTCCAAATATAACTTGGTGTATGTTACGCACTTGTGCACAAGATATGCTTCAGCGATACACCCTTCAGGTGCAGATTTATTCTTTACATAGTCTTTGTAGTCTCCCAGTTGTCTATCAAGTTGAAAAGTGCATGTTATGATTATACTTAAATAAGTATTAATATATAAAAACAAAGCCAGTACAAAAATGTCGTATCGTATATACCTTTTCATGGGATACATCCAAGTGTAGTGTACAGGACCGGTAAGCAAAAATTGTTCGGGAAGATAGATCATCAGGTGAGGTATGATGTCAAAAAAAATTGGGAGAAATATTCTCTCAAATTTGCAGAGGATAAAAATGATGTCCTGTTGCATTTCCCACAAGTCTGACCGTTTCATTTCTCTGGTGCATAGCTTCTGAAAGAATCTTGATAACGCCACTACCGGCTCCACCACCTCTTTGGGTACCGGGCAGGTACGCTCGAATGAAAACAGGGAAGAAGTGTTGAGCAGTACATAACAGTCATGACTCTTTAATCCATATATCTTATTGTCCCGAAAGTTAACACACCGGCCTATATATCCTGCATAGCCATAAGGATACCTGACATTACCCATCCAACCAAAATTTTCATTCTTCTGGTCAGGTTTCACGGTGTAAGGAGCTTGATGCATTTTTTTCTTCCCTTCTCTCAACCACAAATGTTTCCGCAGTTCCATTCTTTTCAGATCAATGCGTGCCTTAGGGCCGTCTTTAGTTTTCCCCTCCCAATTCAGCTCTGTCCCCACCACACTTTTACACATATTATTCTTTATGTGCATGACATCTAGGTAATGCCTGATCTGTAACTTAGGCCAGTACGGGAGTTACCAGAATATACTTTTGTGTGTCCAGAATTTGTCCATGTCGGGTCTGTCAGGTATCGACGCCACTATTTTGGGATGATTGTTCAGCAGCTCAAATCATATTCATTCAGCACTCCAAAAATTTTGGCCCTCGTCCAGCTCCTGGGTTGCACACCCGTTTCTACGGTTCCATCAAAGGCCTTTTTATCCGCCCGAAATAAGTGATAATGGGGAAGCCAACAACGGTGACGTATCTGGACAATCTTCCTGCATTGAGGTCTGCAGCACTCAACAATCATGCACTTTGAACAAGCTCTGTATCCTCTGGTAACGTTGCCTAACAACATCCCGCGGGCAGGAAAATCACTAATGGTCCTAACAAGCATACCTCGCATCTGGTATATCTCGTTTTTGTACTTGTCATAAGTGACATGACCAAATTCACTCAGGTTCATAAGCTCCTCAATTAAGGGTCTCAAATACACATCGAGACACTTTCCTGGATAACCTGGCTGGAATCAACAGAGTGAGCATATTGTATTCTTTCTTCATGCACATCCATGGAGGAAGGTTGTACGGTACCAAAATAACTGGTCATATACTGTATTGAAGATTCATGTTGCCAAAATGGTTGAATCCGTTAGATGAGAGCCCGAGCCAAACATTTTAGACATCTGATGCAAAATGAGAAAACTCCATGCCCATGTGCTTCCAAGCATCTCCGTCAGCAGGGTGTATAATGGTATCATCATCAGACAAATTCCTCTCAGCCCACCATCTCATGGCTTCAGCCGTGTGTGCACACATGAACAACCGTTCCAACCTATCAACCAGTGAGAAATATCAAAGTATCTTCACAGCTTTCTTATTCCCTGCATGAGTCAACTTATACCTATTTGTACCACATATCGGGCAAGCATGAAGACTTTCAAGATTATTCCCGTAAGTGTCTTCACCTCAAAAGAGAACGCAATCATATCTGCATGCATGCATTTTGACGTAAGAAAGCCCAAGATCTTTCAGGATATGTCGTACTTTACGATGAGTTGTAGGAAGGCGATGACCGGGGGGTAGCATCATAGCAGTCCACTTTAGCCAATCATTAACGGCCTTGACACTCATTTTGTTATCCACTTTGAACTTCATCACTCCCATGACACTTTCAAGAACAGTCTTATTACACCCGTTGTACAACGAAGTCTGTTGCAATACTATCAAATTGTTGTACTTATCCATACCGGCAGTATTGACAGCTCTAGGTAATTGCTGGAGTGGCTCAATATGAGGGAAGCCCCCCAACAACGGGAGGATCTTGTGCTTGAGCAAATACACCGCTCTCATAAGGAAAAATATCGTTAATCAACCTCGTTATTAGATCATTGGATGTACTGGAACTCTCAACAAATTTCCCATGATCATGCAGACCCGCTAATGATGTTTCACTGTGATAAATCCAACATGTGTAATTATCCCAAAACTAGTATTTCTTCAGGTGCTCCAATATTTTTTCAATGGGAAAACGAAATCGGTTGCGGCGACACTGACATTTATTACACGGGCAATAATGAATTGGTATCCCTCCACAATTAGCCTTCGCATATTCCACAAAGCTCCTAATTCTATGATGATATGTTACATCGCATCTTTCAAGGCTCATCCAACTCTTGTCCATCCTGAAAATTCCAGCAATATATATATATATATCCACACATGCACTAATTAATTTAAAATTCACCATTATATATATATCGATCTCTAAACTACAAATTACACAATTTAATTCTTCTACATACTCCCTAATTACAAATTTACATATATATATATCGATCATATATATCAACGTACAATTAACATATATACATACGTACATATATATATATATATATCAACAACCAACAATTACAAATTTACACATATACAATTATATATATACACATATCAACAATTAATAAAAAAAATTCATATAATTATATATATACATATTTTTGTCGAATTCAACTTAACTCAACTCAATTCAAAATCAACAATATATCAATATATTACTCAAAATCAACAATCAATTCAACTCTACTTCAACATTAATCAATGCAACTTTAAATCAATATATATTAATTAATCAACATATACGCACGTACCTAGCTAGCTAGCTATATATATAGCTCCACGAACCTCTCTTGGACAACTTCCGACAACACCCAACGATTTCATAGCGTTTTGAGTTTTTCTCATCGAATTATTTTTGAATGATTAAGCTGCTGTAAAATAGATCTGATATAAGAACTATAGCCGACGATGTACTCAGTCGTCTACTATAGTAAAAATGTCATTAGAAATTGTAGTAAAACAGTCGCCGGGTATAGGGTGTACCTATAACCGACGACAAGGTTAACTATACCCGACGACGGGGTTAGTTGTCGGTTATAGTATACTATAACCAACAACAAGGTTTGTCGTCGGGCTATTTTTTTGTCATTTCGTCGGGTATAGTATAAATTTTGGTAGTGTATGTTTCTTGAAAGCTTTTAAAAAAACCTGTAGTTTTTCCCTTTGTCTAGCTAGATCTAGTGTTGTACCGATTAGGGGCGAATCCAAGATTTTGAAACTCCGTGGGTTGTACTGTGCAGCGCACGTTTTTTTTTTAGGTTTATAACCCCCGTAGGGATCAACAATGTTGTCATTCACAGAATTTTCGGTTACATTCCTACTCCCACCCCTACCCTCACTTCTTGATGGATTGGCATTTGTAAACCATGAAAATAGAAATTTATATTGCTTAGGTTTACCATGATCAGTCATTGTACTAAATAAAAGACCAAGATGTTTATCAGCTGAAAAAGAAAATAATATAATTTTTAGTCATTTGTATAACAGTCTAAAACATCACACAGCTGGTGAAACCATTCCATCATCAATGAAGCACATAGTCAACATAAAGATAGTCAGGGGCAGATGTCATACACATATTACTAGATTAAGATGTATATACAAGATAATGATCAATATAACAATGACCAATCTGCAAATTGCAACATCACAGCAAAATTGAATACAGCAAATTGAATCCAACATCTCTGATTTCATATTACGATTCTAGTAAGTTTCATTCCCAAAACCAAATTGAATACAACAAAATCAAGCTAATTAGTTTCAAATACCCAGAAAATCATGTACCCAAATTGTTGACAAATGAAGAAGCATAAATTCACTTTTACTTACATCATCTGTGTTTGAGTGTTTCTTTATTATCAATTATGCAGATACCCGAGACTTGAGATTGGCGAGAAATTGTAGACTCGAGAGTGGAGATTTGCGAGAGATTTTGAGGGTTGGAGTGCAAAGTCGCGACTGTGAGGACGTGAAGTAGAGAAAAAGAGGAAACAAAATTAATTTGGGTTGGAGATTAATTTTTTCTTTTAATCTTTGTCACAAAACTCTGTGGGCTCTAGCTTACACAGCCCTTGCTGTAGATTCGCCCATGGTACCGATGCAATTGTATGTTTCTATATATAGTATATATTGGCTTTAATTTGTAACCAAAAATCTAGGCCAGAGAAGGAATATATATATATATATATATATATGCTGCTAGAAATTACTCAAATTAGGATAGGATGAAGTGTAAGAGTAAAATGTGAATGCATCACATGACCATTAATTTAAGCAACGTACGTTGCTAATAGTACACTTTACATGGAAACAAAGTAATAGGATTGTATTAGGAATCGAGTCTTTGCAGCTCATTGGGCATCGCACACAATGGATGTTAGGCCATCTCCAGTCTTGGGGGGTTATATTTGGTCCTGGACTTTTCGTCTTGGCATGGTGTTTTGTTTTGGGATATTTAGTTAGGTTTCGGCATGCAACGATGGTAGTTTGATACTGGGATGGTTGAGTTGGGTTCAGGCCTTTGTTATGCATGTTCAGTCCGATGATGGTGCGCTAAGGAGGAGGATGGGGCTGTGATGATCACAAGGTTTCACCGGTGGTCTAGCCAGGAGGAGCGGGACTGGGTTGGCAACCAACAACATATTCATGGGGTGTTTGGATCTTTTTATTTTAGATATGGTTACGTCAGGTTTGGTTGGAGTGTGGTCGTGCACTGTCTGCCCACGAGGCTGAGGGGGTCGACCGGGGTGGAAGATCACAGACTCGGTGTTGGACGGGGGAGAGGTTCGGCGGCGGACGGAATGCGTGGTGAGTGTTTGGATCAACGACATGGTTTGTGGGGCAGGAATGTTAGTGGGGCTGCTGGGCCTAATTGTAGTTGGGCTTGGGGATTTATCCCAAGTCTCAATTTGTCTGCTTTATTTAGCATTTATTTTTTGTTTGCTTATTTCATGTTTCCAATAAATCCTCGTGTAGTGTAGTATGTCGGGCAATCATGGTGATCTGTCCGTGTGTGCACTCTCTGTGCACTGCCAAAATTCCTTTGTTAGCAGACAAAACAAATCTGTTTCCTAACGAAGAATTTCCGTTGCCTAAAGATCTTAGGTAACACACATTTTTTTGCCTAAGATCCATCTGCAAAGCGATGTCACGGAGATGGTAAGGCAACAAAATTTACAACTTCCGTTGTTTACCAAACTTGTTGCGACAGGGATGCTAATCCGTCGCCATAATGTTAAGAAATGGTATATTTCAAGTTAGGACGACAAAAAAAATCGTCGTTTGACGGAGTTGCTAGCAGACGGAATTGTTTATTTCTATCGGTGAACGATTCATCCAAAATGACGGTTATGGTGTGAGATTCCGCCATTTAGATGACTTGTTAACAAACGAAAGTTTTATTTCCGTCTATTAAGAAGTAATCTAAATGACGGAATAATTGTCACCTAATTTAGAACTACGTCCGTCGGTTAATAATCATTCCGTCTCTTAACAAAGAATTAATAAAATAAAAAAATAAAAAAATTATTAAAAATAATATAATATTAATTTGAGATATTCACGATTTCGTTCGATAATTTAATATTGATTTTATGATTTGATCGATAATATAATATTGATCTTGATCGATAATATAATATAATATAAATACTGTACAAAAGAGACGTCCCGATCGAAAACTACATAATGTACATGCAAATGATAACTAACTAGCTACACCGGTGGTGTGGGTCCTCTGAGCTCGCTATCGTCATCATCCGGGCGTGACTGATGAGATGGCGTAGTGGAAGTCGGCGTAGAGGAAGTAGGCATATGACCGGCCATCATCTGCATAAACCGCAACCGCATCTTTGCTCGTAGACGCGCCTCGAAATCTCGAGCCCACGCATCGACGTCTGCTTGCATTGCAGCTAGACGTGCCTTAGAGTCTCTAGCCCGGTCCTTAAGCTCGCGGGTTCGCGCCTCTGATTGCTCCTAGACCTCATGGATTTGCACCTCGACACCACCAGAAGGAGCGAGCGACGTCGACATAGACGTCAGAGTCAACTCTCGAGCGCCTGCATGTCCGAGACCTCGAATCTCTGTACTACGTCGAACTTAGAGCACCTTCTCAAACATTGCGGTCTGTGTAGGCACACTCAAAGGCTCGAGTTGCTCACGCGGAGTGTCCAGATTTTCTGTAGCTTTCTCAGCAAACTGCTCATCGGCCAAATGTATCAAGTTCTCCTACAATAACATAAACAATTGAAAATTAACAAAAAAATATACTTATATGATCGATAATTCGACCGAAAAATTGACATAATTTCTCCTAAAATATAAGGCTACCAAAAACCTGAAAACACATAAAAAGTCAACCAATATAGCACAAAAACTATTCCACATTCTCAATATAACAACAGATCACACCACATAACCATTTTATGAACTACAAGTTTATATAGCATATAAATTCCATCCAGTCACCATCTACTCTAACCTATGTGCATATCGGAAAGATGCTTCTAAGGTTTTCTCGCATAAACATTCACAAAAAATAGTAAACTTAAGTTAATTTTGAATTTAGTGGTCACTTACCAGATTCTCAGGCGCCTTCTTGTTCCCAGGATGGACATACACATCTTGGTACATGTCGTTGAAGGGCACAAGGGAACCCTTCGCCATATGTTTCACCATCAAGTAACTGATTGGAGTTGACCCGGAGTGGTGGTTTGCATCATTCTTATTTCGGTTCTTCGCGTTTGCCTCCGATATTAGCTATTACAAAAAAAAATTATATTCGAAATTCTGCAAATTTCCGCAAAATTTTGCAAATTTCCACATATTTCACAAAAATTTTGCAAATTTCCACATATTTCACAAAAATTCTGCAAATTTCCACAAACTACATAAATAACCAATAAATAAATATTATATTCAAAATTCCACAAATTTCCACAAAAATTCCCAAAAATATTCGCAAAATTTTCCAAATATCCAAAAAATAAATATTATATTTGAAAAAGACATTACTAAAAATTTAGGGCTCTGAAAGTGCGCCACCAACCACTTCCATTGATCTTCCTGATGGGTAAACTCGGAAGGCGATGGTTCATCCCCCTGCATCTCATAGAGCACGTGACAGATACTCTTCCACTCCCGATAACGTTTCGTCTCTTTCTTGTCGATGTATTTGAACATCTCTGGAGTGTTTGGATAATCGAAGTGAAGCTACAAAAAATGTAATTGACGTTAAATCTATATAATATATGTTAATTATTCAATTTCAATGTCAAACATAAATCCGTTGAAATACGCTTACCGAGAGAGCGTCGTAAACCTTTTCCCGCTCAATCTCAGGGAGGTCCTTCCAGGCCGACGCAATCATCACTACCTTGTGACGTATATTGCCTCCGATGTAATGGACGATCAAACTGTTAAGCTCCTTCGTCTCAAGACCACGGTGGAAGAAATCGTAAGGGGCCGCAATCTTTTGTTTTGTCACCTTCACTATATCACCTGTTTTTGTCCCCTTGCACAGCTCTCGTGTGCATTTGGGGGCAGGTCCTACAAAAATTTATCCAAAATTCGTTAGTAATCACCATTTATTATAATAATGAAGAAAATGAACATATTACGTTAAATTATAGACGTACCTATAGTGCTTTTTCCCTTGCGACGAGCACTTAAACGTGCTATGAGTTCATTCACCTCGGGGTCATCTTCTGTTCCAATTGATGCGGGCGGAATAGTGACAGGAGGACCCGGCGGTGGTACATCCAAGGTTCTAAAAAACAGTCTAGGCGCCGCCTGGGTGCCTGGAGAAGAGTTGTCGTCCCGATTTTAGGCAAATCGGCGGGTGTAGGCGGCTGGCAGTTTTTTGGCCGCCTAGTCGCTGGGCAGACAAAAAATGTTTTTTTTTTTAAAACAGAAAAAAAAAACTATTATAAGAGAAGTTATGGGATTCAAGAAATAAGAACTTGAAGATTTTGATTCGGATGAAGAGGAAGACGAAACTATGAATTTTGATTTTGACTCCGATACCGAAGAAGTACTTGAAGGATATGAAGAAGAAGAATTGGAGGAGTAGGCTTGCAAGAATGTATTTTTCTTTATTTGAATTATTTTTTGGACATTGTTGCCTAGTTGGTGAATTGTTTTTTTTATTTTCGGATTTTCTTAAAGACATTGTTGTTTAATTGCATTTCTTACTTGCGACAATCACATTGTCGTTGAAATGTTGAATTGTATTTCTTATTTTCCTTAGAGCATTGTTGTTAGTACATTTTTAAGGACATATGTTATGTATTTTCAGCATTATATGCTGTTTTTTTAATTATTTTTATACATTAATCACATTATAATACCTATTTTAATTATATTTATATAATTATTTGTTATTAAAAAATAAAATGAATACAAAAATACAAATCCGATTAATCCCCGGTTAATCCCCGATTAATCTTTTGGACGTTGTCCGCCCGATTAGCGCCCATCGTTTTTTAGAACCTTGGGTACATCACCTCCACGCAGTTGTTGAACCGCCGGGTCATCACCTCTAGCCCTCTCACACCGAGAACTAAATGCGGTCATCCTATCAATCTCCAACTGCGTCAATCGAGATATCCCTCCTGGTGCCATCTTTGGTTATTGTCAATATAGTAACCGATTAGAATAAAAATCACAAAATGAAACCAAAATTCTACAAAAATAAACAAAATCATTAAAAATAACCAAAAAATTAACAAAAATAACATGATTCACTAAAATTCCTCATAAATCACCAAAATCATTAAAAATCACCAAAACCCACAAATTAACCAAAATTTACAAAAAATTCACAAATAATCCAATAATCCAATATTCAACCTATAAGTCAATGTTAATGCAATATAACCTATTTTGATCAAAATTCACGTAAATCACCAAAATTACCCAAATTAAATTAACCAAAATTCATTCTAATTCACCATAATTCCAATATAATTAGCCAATCAAAAATTCACCAAAATTCCATATAATTAACCATTACACATGCATTAACCAAAATTAAGTCAATTAATTACAATAACCAAAATTAAATCAATAACCATAAAAAATCAAATCATCAACAATAATCAATATATAACTAATTAATTAATCAATTTCTATAATCCAATAATATATTAACCAAACCAGAAACAAAATTAAAAAATAAAACAGTACCTTAACAGATCGGAGGACAGAGGTCGGAGGCCGTTTGTGCACGGCGAGGCAGTGGACGTGGCGAGCAGAGGAGGCTCAGGTATGGCCCTGGGCGGCGGAGTGACCGGCAGCGAAAAACCTCGAGGCTCGTGTCGCTTAATCCCGATTGGCGGAGGTGAGAGGAAGACGACATCGCACGTGGAGGAGGGAGAGGAGGAAATCGGCCGGAGAGAAATCAGGACGAAGAGTAATCGAGACGGAGAGCAATCGGCCGGAGAGCCTATATATCGATCGAATGAACTGATCGATCGAAAAGCCTCAATCTGGGGATAATATCGATGACTTCTAGGCGACGGAACTAGACGTCTTCCAATAGAGTAATTTTCGTCTGTTAACACATCTTGGTAGACGGACATCCGTCTCTTAAGAAAATTCAAATATTCACCAAAATATCCAAAAAAGGCGCAAAAAATGTGTCGCCATGATTTTTTCACGGGCAGATGGAAATAGGGACTGCCCGTCGCTTAAGAATTTTGAAATATTCACCAAAAAAAGGCCGCAAAATAATACCGCCAAATATTTATGTTCTAGCCGACAAAAATATGTTGGTTCCATCTTTTAATGCGTACTACGGCAACGGAACTATACAATTTTCGTCGGCCAATTAATTTTTACTTTAATTTTAGGAAGAGTATTGAGAATAATTCATATATTTTAGATGATCGAAAAAAGGATTCTTATGTACAACACTATATGTACAATTTGAAATTATCAATTTTTTTGTGTGCCTAAACTACCAATCGAATTCTACTTAATTATCCATGCATATATGCAATGTACGTGAAGACCGTGCCTATTTATAACGAACCATAATTTTTGGACATAAAAAGATAAAGCAGGAGTAATTAATAAATATCCGGACCTTGGTAATATACTATCCCATGCATGCAATGTCCAAAACTACCAAATTCAGTGATCGAATCATAACGTGGCTTGGTTTATGATCACTTGCATTTATCATAATTAGACATATATTGTACATAATCGAATATTAATTACTTATATCGGATTAATTCGATTTTTGATCCAAACCAAAGACCCTATATATATGCGTTATGTCCTCGAGGAAATAATTATGCATTTTAAAATATACGTCGTCATTTTTTGGTGGTAGTCAAAGCTTCATAAGCAGACAGAAATGTGTTTATTATGTTTCTTAAGATCTGTTAGGCAACGGAGATTCCTGGTTGCGTTGCCTAACAATACATATATGGTTTAGGGTTTAGTTTAGGGTATAGGGTTTAGGGTTTAGGGTTTCATGTTAACCGATGGAATATGGACAATTCCGTAGCTAAAGAAACAGGTTTAGGGGTTGGGATGTGTGGTTTAGAGGTAGATTTTAGGGTCTAGATTTTTATAAGACAACGGATATGAAATTTCCGTTTGCCTAGTACTTGGTTAGCAGACGAAAATTGACGTATCCGTCAGTTAACGAGTTTGTAAACATGCGGAATATGAAGAGTCCGTCTACTAAGTGTTAAGTCAGATTTTGGATGGAGTTTTGGTATTTGGCTGCATCTTCCCTGCTTGTAACTGTTCCTACGTAAAACAATCATAATCATTAATATAATTTATGGCCAATTCAAATCGCGATCGATAAATATAATTCAATCAAAATTAGCGCGCTAGCTAGCTAGGTAGAATTAATTATTACAAATCCAAATAATAAAATTATGCATGTGATACATTATTCACTTTCATAATCACTGTCATCCTCATCATCGTGATCCTCTGACTCTTCATCGTCCTCATATTCATCTTCCTCAGCTTCCTCTTCATCCTTGGCATCAGTGTGGTCATTAATGTAATCGAGTTCAGTGGAGTTAAGCGGCCTGGTCTGGAGTTGTGTAGTTCTTGGATCTTTGTTCATGTGTAAAAGAGCCATTTCTGAGATAGTAGCAATATCAGGCTCTTGATATGGATTGCTGATATCATTCCTGTCACGCACTTCTGTTTCAAACAACCCCCCGAGCATTGTTGCGTTCCAAATATTACGATGACACATATGGTTAACTACTTTCCAAGCACCCCCCTCATTCGGGTCATCAAGATAGAACACCTACTTAGCTAATGTGGCAAGAGTGAATGGCTCATCATCGTACCGGCTTGTGTTACCATTTACCGATAACAAGCCAAGATCCTTCTTCGTACTATTTCGCATGATCCGGTCAGTGTTGAACCATTTACATTTGAAAAGCACGACATGCATTCCATTTGTGTATATTAACTTGACGAGGTTGACAACAACCCCATAGTATAAAGCATATTTTTCTCCTACTGAAATCCCACAATCTTGTGTTTTCTTGCCTTCATCTCTGGCTAATGTCCGAAACTTTACCCCGTTCACATCACATGCTGAATAAATCTCATATCTTTGCAGCTTGTTGGCCAAATTGTGCAGGGTTGTTGTGTACCAACCGTGGTGGTCAATTCTTTGAAGGCACGCCATCTGCAAAATTAGGAACATAAGCCAGGACAAGCAATATTTTGATGCAATATATAATATATAATTTACATAATCACACATACCTATCCTTGGAAATAATCTGTAAATAGTTGCTATTGTTGTTCTTTCAATTGTTCATGAGTAAGTCTCGGAGCTGCTTTATGAAGTGCTTCAAAATATGAAATCATGAATTGATCAAACCTCGGTACAGTCTTGCAACACAACCCAGTGCGCCACAATGAGTTATTTTCTGCTTAATCTTTCTGAACTCTTGTGTACAGGTCCGAATGCTCGTACAACATCTGTGACGACGGAAAGATTAAAGCGATCAAGTGTATTGGAGTCAGAATGGGGTGGCTCGACGGAGTCTTTGAGATACCAGTTGTAGAAGGTCACAAACTCATGTTTAATGTACGTGTCTGCTATAGAACCTTCCGGGTTAGAGCAATTTTTGACATATTATTTATATTGTCCAAGTTGTCTGCAAATAATTGTGATGAAATTATTCAATAAGACTTTTGCATCTATATAAAAGTCGGCGATAAGAAGTGATCCATCAATCATGAGTAAGACAATGTACGTACTTTTTCTGGGGATACATCTAAGTGTAGTTTATCGGACCAGAAATTAACACTTGTTCCGAGAGGTGGATCATTAGGTGAATCATGATGTCGAAGAAAGCATGGGGAAAAATCATCTCAAATTTTCAAAGAATGTACACAATCTCTTCTTTCAATTGAACTACATCTGACTTCTTCAAGTCTCTTACAGATAACTTCTGCCACCACGTGGACAATGCTACTAACGGCGCTACCACGTCACGATGCAAATAAGGTTGAATTATCACTGAAAGAAGACGTTGCATCATAACATGACAGTCACGAGTCTTGAGATTTATAAATTTGTTGTCCCCTTCATTTACACAATGAGATATATTTGCTGCATAGTTGGAAGGATATCGAACGCCTCGGAACCATGCGAACATTTCATTCTTCTTGTTCGGCTTCACTGTGTAAGGTGCCATAAGGATCTCGGCCTTGCCATACCTCCTCTTCTTTAATCACAAGTGATGGCGTATATTCACTGCCCGCAAATCTTCACGCGCTTTAAAAGTGTCCTTATTCTTGCCATTAAGGCCCAGAATTGTTCCAAGGATGCTATCAAATACATTCTTCTCAATATGTATGACGTCAAGGTTGTTCCTCAGTTTTAACCTTGACCAGTAGGGGAGTTCAAAGAAAATACTCATGTGACTCCAATACCTAACTTCGTCCTCAACCACAAGTGGGTTTGAGGTCGTCACTCGTGGACACTTGCTCAGTACTGAAAAATCAACGTGTTGGAGCCTTTGGAAAATCTCTTCCCCGGACCACTCTCGAGGTTTCGGATCATCCTCTATCATCCCGTCAAAACTCGCCGCTTCGGATCTCCATTGGTGATTTTCAGGAAGCCATTTACAGTGTCCCAAGTAACACACATTTCTCGCGTGATAGTTGGAGTGGACTTCGTCTAAGAAGATAGGACAACCCTTGTACCCTTTAGTCTTGCAAGATGCCAACAACCCGTAAGCCGAAAAATCACTAATGGTCCACATAATGGCTGCTTTCATGATGAATGACGTTTTAGTGTAGCTATCCCAAATTCGTACCCCAAATTCTCACACGTCCTTCAACTCGTCAATCAAAGGTCTCATAAACATATCAAAATACTTTCCAGAAGAATATTTACCCGGAATTATCAGACAAAGAAAATTAAACTCCTTTCTCATACACATCCAGGGAGGCGGGTTATACGACATCACAATAACGAGCCAAGTGATGTATTAGCCATCATTAAAAAGATTGAACCCATATGTGAAAAGTCCTAGTCTCACATTTCGAAACTTTGATGCGAAGTCTGTAAACGTCATGTCAAAAGACTTAAAACCCTCCCCATCTGCGGGGTGTCTAAGCACACCGTCATCTAACCTCTTTTCATTGTACTACCTCATTGCCTTTGCCGTGTACGGAGACATGTACAATCGCTCCAGTCTAGGAATCAACGACAAATGACAAAGAACTTTCTATGGAAAAAATTTCTTCTTCTTGTTCTTCTGCTTGACCCGCCATCTTGACTCGCCACAAACCGGGCAGTATTAGAGGTCTGTGTGTTCTTTATAAAATAAGACACAACTATTTTTGCACACGTCGATTTTCGTGGAAGAAAGGCCAAGGTCGCTCAATATCCTTTTTACTTTATAATAGCTGTCTAGAAGTTTGTGATCATTAGGAATACTTATGTGTTGCTGGACATCATCGAACGCTGCATTCGACAATTTGTGCATCACTTTGTACCTCATTTTCTCCATTACCGCACTCAAAATAGTAACTTTACCATGTGGGTGCACCGGTGTCTGGGCTTCCAGTAGAAGTCTATTGTACTTGTCGTAATTAGTAGATCCCATGAAGTCGCCTGTTGGTGGAACAGTCTCATGGTTGGGAGTATCGTAATGGCCCACTTGAACTATATGACAGAAATGCATCGTGGACAAATTCCATATCGAGGTTTGGAGCAGGTCCATCAATATTGCTGGATGACCCAACATGATACCTAATCCGAACTCTGCCGTCTTGGTATGAGCATTGACCTCTGGTTCTTCACTGTGTTCAGTCCATGAAGTGTATTCCCACATCATACCGTATTAAGACAAGTGTTGGAACATATCTGCAACTGTATGATACTCTGAGTTATGACATCTCTTGTACGGACACGTGAAATTGGAGCTTCCTCCACCATGTTGAATTGCGAAACGCATGAAGTCGTAAATTCCTTGTAAATACCTTTGATCACCTCTCTCCAACCATAACCAACTTTTGTCCATATTCTACGTAAGTACGTAACTTGTAATGAGCGAAATAATAAATTGTGTGGCCAATCACATTTATGACCTTAATTCTTTATATATCAAGCTAACTAGAACCTATATATATACTCTAATCTTTATATCAATCTAGTTAGCTAGAACCAATAATATTCCCACGCTTTGATTTGATTTGTTCAATATATATACTTAATCTTCACATATATCGATCAAGCTAACTAGAATTCGAACCATGCAATAATCTTCATATATATCGATCAAGCTACGTACCTAGCTATTAATTAATTTTTCGTCTATATATATTATGAATGTACGTACGTACGTACATACATATATATATATAATAATATAGCTACGTACCTATGTATATATCTATCAAGAATCTTTCTTCCATATATATATACACACACCAAAAAGTTACTAATTAAATTGCATAACCCAAATTAAACTAATTAATTAATAATATATATATATATATATGTTAATATCCAAAAACCATAATTTCTGCAAAAGTTAGCATTAATTATACATGCATCAAGAGTGGGATTCTAGCTACCTATCACAAATTTTGCCAGAAAACTATCGCCGAAATTCGATCAATCACCAATTAACTTCAAAATACACCAAAATATTACCAAAAAAGTTAGTATATACAAACACTAACCAATATATAAAGCTTCAGGAATACTTTGGGGGCTTGATCGAAGCTTTTTCGTTGTAGATCGAAAAAATGCCTGAAATGGGGTGTTAGAACGTACTGTTGTGAAGAGATAAGAGATCAAGTTCGATCTGAAAATGCTACTGGCTGTTATAGAAGATACGTACTTCTAGCAGATGGACATTTTATGTTTGCTAGTGAATAAATTCCGTCCATTAACCTATTCCTAGCAGACGGTAAATTTTCCGTGTTCTAACAATCCCTTTAGACAGCGGAATTGGTAAGGGAATTTAAATTCTGTCTTTTTAATTTTTCTTGGAAGACAAAACTTGCCAACGCAACAAATTTGTCATGTAAAAACATTCTTGGCCGTCGGATTTGCAACGAAAAATATTTTTGTTGCCTAATAGGTTATTAGAAAACGAATATGTTTTCAAAGCAGACTGTTTACATATTCGTCACCTAAGAGTTTGTTAGGCTACAGACTTAAAAAAATTCCATCTGCTAACGAAGGTATTTTAGTAGTGGTGCTTTGTCGATTCTAAGCTGGGAGTGATCTGTGGCCAAATAGGTGCTCCTACCTAGTGGTCAGATGAGAGGTAGTGTTGACGTTTGTCGGCAGCAAGTTGAGAAAGCTGATCCAGACCGGGTACTGATGCATTGCTATCGCCGGAGAAGTTTCATTGTTCCGTGTTGTCAGAAAGCTGTTCCTTCTTTCCAATCTGTCACCATTACCAAGAAACAGATAGAATAATCATTAAGGAGATGTACTCTATTAGGTAGTGAGTGTTAGTTTACATAGTTTTTATAGGATGTCTTGTTATTATTCGAGATATTCTATGTAAGCTTATTGTAATATGGGGTTCAGGTTTTATGTCCCCCCTATGTATTTTGCACTCTCATTAATCAAGACTCGAGGGCTGCCGCACCGCCCTTATTTAAAATATATATATATTTGACTATGGGCTATAATTTAGCCCCTCAAATATATTATTTAAATGAATAGTGAGGGTTATATTTTGTGCCGTCTCAACCCCTAAGGGCTATAATCTTAATTTTTATATTATTTTATTAATTTATACTTTTATACTTATATATATTTTCTAATGAAATCTTATGAATATTGTATACATATAATATATAACTTAGACGACATGTGTTGTTTTTATAAAAAGTTTTATTTTTTGTTATTTCTAATGAAATCTTATAAAAATATATATAATATGGGAGAAAGAATAAGAGGAGAAATATGATCGAGGAACGGTATGGAAATAAGAGAGGTTCATTTATTGAAGAAAAAAAATATTGTTGCATTTAATTTAGTTGTTGAAAAGATATTTATACTGATATGCATGTTTTAATTGCATTGTATTTTTTATATTCATTGATGATTTATTTACCAAATAAATTATTATTAATATTTTAAAATATTACATTATTTGTATTTATTTATTATTACCGTTGCATATATTATATTTACTGAAAATTTAAATAATATATTTCTAATATTTTTAAAGTATTACACATGATATATTTATTATTTTACGAAAATATTGTGATTATGATTGAAGTTAAAAAATTAAAATAAATTGATTAACTAAATGATGTCACCATAACATTTTAATTGATATTATCATTAATTAAAATTAATATTAGTTATTAAAACTTCAATAATAGTGTTTAAATACAATTGTGGTCCCACAAAAATATAGCTCATGGGTATGCTAAGGGCTATATAGCCCAGTCATTGGCCCAATCGGGTTACATTTAACAATTTTGGTATAGCCCTGCCCTGGGTTGGAGATAATTTTTTGCTGATTTTGGGGATATATTAACCCCTTGACTCCGGACCGAAGGTGATCTCAAGATCTTTATTCGTTGTTGTCAAATATACGTGATATGTAAATAAATCTATGGAGGTCAACTTTAATTAGATTCTCTCTATGGGAGAGATATTAAGTTAATTAAGTCCTCTATATATAAAGCTAAGGTACGTCTCTGCTCTCACTGATACACCCAAAGTCCCAGACATAAAGAGGTACGGCTCTCAAATCAATGAAAAGCCGAAGACGTACTTTAGCCTTTAGAGCATCTCCAATGACAAGTGCTAGAAGCTATATATCTAGCTTGGGGTGTCATATTGAAAAGAGCTCTCTAATGGCAAAAAATAGGAGTCTTAAACCCTATAATTATAGTTTGGGGTGTCAAACCAAGTGCTAAAATAGCACCCAGTTTGGGACGCGATCTATAAATTGAGGCGTGGAACCCATGGCTGACGGAGGAGAGAGAAAAGAGTTGGGTGACGCACTTGGAGGGGGAGAGAGGAAGGCACTCGCTCTAGAAGACGAAAGGGAGTTGCTAGCGCTGGAGGCAACGTGCTTCAAAGGAAGGCGTGTGAGGGACAGGGCCTGAGGCAGTGGGGCCCGCAACACGTGAAGAGAGCAGAGCTACTGCAGCTCGGTTGCCCTCCAACGGTCGACTATCCAACGGTCCAAATTGATTCTTAGATTGAGATCATCGGCCTGATTTCAATCTAAGTTAATTTTTTTGTTTTTAAAATTCTGATTCTGATCCAACGACAGCGAATAAATGTCGAAATCGATCCGACGATTATTATTCGACATAACCATCATTTTTCATATAACCATCATTATATATAATAATATTGTTTAAAGATAAATTAGTCATTACTAATAACATAAAATAAAGATATCCACAATATAGGACTTCACCATTGGAGATGATTGAATATCTAAATGAAAAGTCCTAAATTGAAGTCCTAAATATAAGTATAGCATTCCAGATAAGACTTTATCATTGGAGATGCCCTTACTAGCGACAATGAACTCCGATTGTATGTTCTTTTTACCTAGTCATATATATGAAACTCTAAGCATGCTTTTGTCTATTGGCTTTAGGATTGTACGCGGGCAGGCCATATACTGATCATATATACGTACATCATACGTACAGATCACGTATGAGAAAAATATTGTTCTGCTAATTAAGTCAACATTGTTTTGATGAAGTGTTGAGTATAAGGGCATACATCCATATCAACATCGATCTGTATACGTCTATATTGTCAAGTATATAGGAGATCGACCTTGACAATAATGAGGTGATTCCAAATTAATAGTGGGTCTTAATGTGTACGTGCATGCACTTAAATATTCTAAACTCTTACAAAAAAACAAATTTCACTTAACTTGTACAGCTAAATTGTGGGTCTAGCTCATACTCAGTACGTATATGCATGTGATCGAAGAAATCAAAATGAAATGCAAATATACATGCTTATTAATGCTCCATTTTTCAAACAATAATATTACAGCTGATGCGTTCTTGTCTTACGTGCAGGATCCATCTGTCATGTATTTATACAATATATATTAAGATAAAAATTGAGCTAAATCATTGCTTAATTAGATATTGCACATCGGTCCGACTTAACTTTTGAATCACACATCACAGCTTTATATATCACAGATGAGCTTGCTAGCCAGATTGAAAGAGTTGAAAATTGATTATTATTCAAGAACGAAAATATGAACGAGACTGCTTGTAGATCGATATAGATAAATGGAAACTAAATAAAAACCTAGCTCGATCGTAATCCTTCTCTTAGATACGATACGACTTGAGTTGTTTAAAAAAAAACCTGTAGTGTGAGCATGATCCATTATATATATATTTGTTCATGTGAATCTTTACATTGTCCATTTTCCACCGACCTTCCATAGTTTTAGTGAATGTCAACCCAGAAATGATCTCTTGATATCTGATTTCTCCCTCTTATTTGTTGAAATTTTTGTTGACTAAGAAGTAGAAATTTGATTAAGATCGGAAGAACGTATCAACTAATAGTCTAATCAAAACAAATTGTGTAATCCTCACACACTAAATTACAGAAGTAACTTTAATTAGGTTCATCTGTTAATGATCGAGTGCAACTAAAATCACTAAATACCATATTTGCAGTAGTCAAATGACTCAAATCACTCTTTTATATCTTGCATTATATTATAGTACGTACTGCTTCTTTTGTTCTTCTTATGCTCATCAAGGTTAAGTACTCTCTAAAGTCAAAGTTATGCCAAGATTTTCTTGTAGCTACAATGTTAATTAAGGAAATTGATTAGTGTTTAAATCGGAGACGAAACAAAAATGATGTATAGTACCACTATTCACACCAGGACTTCAGGAATTGACCTTGATCGTAACATTATATATTAGTGTCAGCTATATTCAAGCCCAACAAAAGTCCAAGAACAACAGTGTGAAAATAATAAAAAATTCTCGGGAGTAAGGTATACTTGGACAGTTGAACCAAGTATAGTATGTTTTTGTGGAGAGTGAGAATTTGTATTTAAGGCATACCTAGACACAGAATTGACTCAAGATGAAGCTAGAAAACCACATGCACGTGGTAAGAAAATAGAGTCATCCAATAACATTTTTAGTTTTTGCTTTCAAAATTCCACACCCATTCTTTACCAGGGGATATCAAATTACCAACGAAACGTGACACGACGGTGGCCTAAACCAAGATATGCTCATCACACGAGGCAAGGAGATAGAGAATGTCAACACTCGAACAACATAATTGGATGACTTCCTCTCCACAACTAGAAATTGAAAATTCCTAAAGAAAACGATACAAAACAATATAGAATGAAACTGATCGATCATACCCCCGAGTGATGTCACTAAAATTTTAATTATAAATCTCTAGATGACTAATAAGCTGCAAGATCTCAAACGAGTAGAATATACAATACAAAATAAAATCATTATACCACCAACTGAATCCCATTGTATGAACTCATCTGGTTTGTATTGGAGCACCTTCACCTTAACAAGATTTATAAATACAAAAACGTACAGTTTCACATCACAATAATGCCTCACAATACTACATAACATATGCTTCACTTTCATCAAATTCCATTTCTAATCCAGAAAATCTATACAGACCGACCCACTGCAAATCAAATCAAATACGATCATAGAACATCAAACAATTATTTATAGGCTAGTAATTAATTAAGTAGCCGAAGAAGCTAGCTCTTATTTCTTTTACTACACATTATAACACGTACAACAGATTTCGATCACATCCAAAAGTTCTCTTGATCATCAAATGGCCTCCTACCCGTTTCAGGGTTTACCAACACGGAAGATATTTCAGGGTTCACATCAGTTGTGAGACCTGTTTCTTGTGACACACTGATCATGTCTCTCTCTGTTTTGAAACTCTGCTGCCTCATGAACGAAACATCGTTTTCAAGCAAGGCCCTCAGATGGTCTTGCATTAGAACCGAGCCCGGAAACTGGAAATTTGTCGATGACATTGGAGCAGAGGCTTGAGGAGAGCAGAGATTGTTCGGAAACTGGAACCGCGGGAAAGCGTTGTTGTTGCTGTTGTTGAATGGAGGATTGTTGTTGATGTAATCAACAACGATTCCTTGGTTGTTTCTTTGAGCATCAATGGACTCAAGGTTGGAGAAGCAGGACACGTAATTGGACTCATTAGCAGGTCTGGTCTTGGCGCCATTGTAAGGCGCTGAGTCCAACAGTTGTGGTAAACCAGAACAACCCAATTCATTTCCACGAGAACCCAAATTCACAGGTGTTGAAATATGAATCTTTTTTCCACCGGCACATTTCTCAAAGACCCTACAAATCACCCATTCATTCTGCAAATAATAGGAAATCAAATTAGGGTAACCAAACAGAGTTGAAAACAGAGGAGAACAGAGTAAAAACAGAGGAAAAGTGGCATACCTTGGCAGTTTTGGGTAGGTTTTGGACACAGAATTTACCCTCTAATCTGTATTCATGCATAACCCAATTAGACTTTTCACCTTTTGGAGCTCTACCCCTGTAAAAAACAAGAGTCTTCTTCATGCCAACCAAGAATTTCCCTTTGTAAATCTCCTTGTCTTTCCCAGTAGCTTTCCAATACCCAGCTTCAGTTGCTCTGTTTGTTCTCAAACCAGTTGGGTACTTTCTGTCCCTCGCACAGAAAAAATACCATTCCTTTTCTCCCATTTTAGCTTTACCTTCATCAACAAAACCCAAAAGATTCAATTTCAAACCAAAACCCCAAAAATCAACATAAAAAACACTAAAACAGATTGTTAATAAGAAGCTAGCTTTGTTTTACAGAAATTACTCACATGGCAAATCCCAAGGCTCCGACTTGTTCAAGTCCACATCCCCAATCGCTTTACAGCCGAAGCTTGAATCAATAACCTTCTTGTGAAGATAGTGAGAGATGAGTTCTTCGTCGGTTGGATGAAACCGAAACCCCGGTGGCAAATCAATCCGATCATCGTCCTTGAAAACATAGTTGTCCATTTCTAGAGCCTCACTTCTAGTTTTCTGGTCCAAAACTCTATTCAGATTCTAGTTTCTGATCAACACCGGATAGTTCTCACAATCAAAACTAAATGAAAGAAAGAAAAAAAAAACCAGCAGAGTCTTCTGGCTTTCTCAAACTTCTATAGGGTTCGGACCAACTTTCAGCTCACAGATTTGAATACAGGAAACAGAAGCGAGAAATATCTGAAGTAAAAAGTATGTTGTCAAGGAGCAAAGTGGAAAAGGGCGAGGAAAATAAGAGAAGCCAAGGAACAAGTTGTGAGAGATGGGATGAGATTTTAAGAGAAAAGAGAGCACTATGAGAAACAGAAGCCCCTAAATACTGGGTGTGTTTTTTTCTGGGAGAGAAAGAAACGTGGTATCACTGGTATGTAAGGCAACTCAACTCAGGTTGGGTAGGTCGTTTTAGCTTCTCTTTAACATTTCAATTTTTTTCTTTTTGGGTGGGATTTCTATTTCTTACCCTCCTCAATTTTTTTTAATAAAAATAAAAATTTATTGATCATAAAAAAGTTCATGGGCAGCAAAACCAGCCCAGAAAGAACTAACATGAGCTTTGTAAAGCATGAGAACACCTAAAGCATGCATGTTAACCAATGACAGCCATTCCAAGTTGACCACCATGCACACCAACGCCATTCCATGCACAACTCTTGCATTTTCTCCAAATCCGCATGTAAAGCAAACCTCGTGTGTAATTTAACAACACCTTATCATGATCGAGAACCAAAACCCATATCAGACCCTTCATCCTAACGACAACGATATCGGGTGATAGAAGAGATCAACCTCTCTCCCATGATAAGCAACCAAAAAAACTGAAATTTTATTCCACCACAACACACCTTCATGACTTACTCCATATTTTGCTAAACCATCTGTTGCCTCATTCCCTTCCCTGTAAATATAGAAAACTTTTAGCTGAATATACTGAACTAAAGTTACGCAATTACTCTATTGAATTTGCAACCTTCATGGTACAATCGAACTCTTCGAAAAATATCAAACTACCAAAGCCGAATCTGATTCCAACCAAAGCTTAGTCCAGCCTTTCGCAATTACAATTTTGATACCCTCCATAGTAGCTAACACCTCAGCTTCCAAAGCACAGTTCACCTCCACCTTTTTTTGCAAAAGCTCTAAGAAAAAGGCCACTGCTATCCATATAAATTCCACCAAAATCAGCCACATTGCAACTCTGGAATGACCTGTCTATGTTGATTTTAACCCAGGAAAACGACGGAGCAATCCAATACACCCGCGTATATCTATGAGCCGTAGGGCAAGAGGAGAAATGCCAAAAAAATCATAGATAGAAAAAGTAAAGTATATTGTCAAACAAGACGCAAAAATGATGGAAGCCGATTCACATAATGCTTTGACAAAAAAACGTCTGAAAATAAACGAGCTACATACACCTCCCTCTTGCCTGAGCTTGTTACGCTTCGTTCACACACACCACAAAAGATTACACACCGCTAATCTCCTCAATGAAATTGACGTACTTGTGAAGATATTGTCTTCCAATAAAGCTTGAATATCAGTGGACAAATCAAAATGCATCTGGAACATTACCATAATCTAATTCCACACCTCAGCCACCACCTTACAATGCTTGAACAAATGACTACATGTCTCCGCCTCCACTCTATACAAGGCACACCTCGAGCATAACATTACTCTCCTGTGTTGCAAAACATCATCAGTAGCCACCCTACTTTGTACAACTTTCCACACCAATAAGTCTACCTCTGCTGCAAAGCCTTATGCCATATATTTTTGTACCTAACAAGTTTGGGTTTAGGAGGAGAAATTGTGCTATATGCCTCACTTGTAGTTAGCTCCCCATCAGAAGCAGAGACCCAAACTAGCTTATCCGGTCCACCCACAATTAGAATTGGTTGTTTAAGAATTTTCTCCGCCAAATCTGGATGAACACACAAAAAGTTAGATGGAAGGACCCATTTCCCGTCCACCAAGAAATCACATACTCGATCATTAAGAAAGTCCCAAGATTATATTGAAATTGAAGCAACATGAATGAAAGCCTCCCCAAGCCAATTATATTTCCAAAAATGAATAGTAGCACCATCCCCTAACAACCAGTGCACTTAACTCAACAACTCAGGCCACAACTTCTTCATTCCCAACCAAACCAAAGATTGCTTATAAGTCCTAGTAGGCACCAAACAATCCTCTACAAATCGAGAATGTAACATAGAAGCAGTTGGACCTCTTTTTGTAGCAACATCCCAACAACTACGTAACAAAAGAGCTTTATTTAAAGCAATGACATCTTTGAGCTCTAAGCCACCCTCATCCTTCGAGGTACAACACTTACTCCAGGCAACTAATGCATTGTCCTCCTTAAGAGGGTCTCTATTCCAGAAGAAGTTTCTCATCCAACTCTGAATGTTAGCAAGCAAAGCCCGAGGCCATTCATAAACCTGGAAGGAATGGATTAACTGACTTTGGATCACCGACTCTAACAACGATAGTCTAGCTACCTGAGATAAAACTCTACCCTTCCATGAGCTAAGCTTAGCTCTAACACGGTCAACAATAAATTGGAAGTATTATGATTTCAGTCTTCCCACAAAGATTGGTACCTCGAGATAAGTAAAAGGAAGGCATCCTGCTGTAATGCCAAGAATCAAACTTATCCTGCTATGTCTCTCAAGAGCATGACATCCCAAGAATAAACTAGACTTTTATTTATTGACTTGTTGTCAATAATTCAATTAATATTCCTCTATAAAATCAACAATGTGCCTCAAAGACCGAGAATCTCCACTACCAACCACCATTACATTATCAACAAACAACACATGTGAAAGAGGTAACACCCCAGAAGGAGCATTTATACGTGTAACCTTACCTTGCTCCACTAGTAAAGATAACCCTCTACTCAACACCTCCTCAAGAATGCAAAATAAGAGAGGAGACAATGGATCACCTTGCCGCACTCCTCTCGAACATTGAAAGAAGCCACAGGACTCACTATTAACGTTAATAAACAACCAAGCTGACTTGAGAATACTACCAACAAATTCGCCAAACCGATAAGAGAAACCAAAAGCACGAAAGACTTTGAGTAAGAAACTCCAATCCAGCGTGTCAAAAACCTTCTTAATATAGAATTTTACTGCCACACTTCCCTTCTCATTCTCCTAGTCCAAAAGGTTTATGCACTCCGAAGTGAGGACAATAGGATCCATAATAGATCTACCTTTCATAAATGCGCTCTGATTTGGTGAAAGAATTCGAGCAATAACAAGTCTTGATGCCACAATTTTAGTAATTACCTTAAATACAAAATTAGCCAAAGCAATAGGATGATAGTCTCTAATACTCTCTGCCTCTGACTTCTTTGGAATAAGAGTGATGACATTCACATTAAAATTAGGCAATATGTATCCTTGCATCAAGGAACTTTGAACAGCCAACACCACCTCTGAAGAGACAACAAACCAATAGTGCTTAAAGAAACAACCACCAAAACCATCCGGCCCCGGAGTACTACTCTCATCCAAGTCAAACAGTGCCTCCCGAACCTCATTCGAAGAAGGAACCAAAGTAAGCAAATCATTTTCTTCTTGAGTAACCAAGGATGGAATCATCCTCTCCACCAACCCTGTGTCTACCAGGATAAGATCACAAGAAAAAAGCTTCTCATAATGCTCAACAATATAGACTGAAATGTCTGACTGTGAAGATAAGCTAACAAAGATGGAATTGTGTTTTGTAGACTTCTAATTTTAATCATGTTATGCAAAAAAGCCATGTCACGGTCCCCAACTTGGAGCCAACAAACGTGACCTTTGTCCTGAAGCAAAGTCTCTTGGATTTCCAAATCTCTCATATATGTCGCATTGTAACGATCCGAACGGTGGAATGTGTACGTATTGGTCTGACCCGTGATTATTGTGAATTAATCGTACTCGTGGGTTTGTTCACGACTTAATTATTAGGAAAGAATTTGGTTTGAGTTCCTTCGCGGGAATTGTAGAGGATTTGATTTCGAGTTCGTAGGAGGTTTCAAAGAATTTTTCGGACAATCGAAGAATATAAAATGGATATTTGAAATTGTCGTCGAATTAATCGTACTTATTTGTTTGGGTTTGAGTTATCCAAATCGTGAATTTGGTCGGTTCGCGTCGTATAAATATTGAATAGTCATAAAAGTGTCGAAAAGTCACATTTGGACCGAGTTTGACCGAGTTGGACTGAGTTGACTCGGGTTGACCCGTTTTGCCCACCGACCCATTTTCTTCCAGTCATCGGACCCAGCGTTTTCGGCCACCTCCGGCCTAGTTCTTGGTATGGTTGGAAAGCTCTCTTAATTTCCTATTGATTCATGTATTTAATTGTGTGATTTGGTTGAGATTTAAGGGAGAACGAACTCGATGAAGTTTGGGGATTTCGCCGAAATCGGGTGGCGAATTCCGGCAAGATTTGGTGTCGCGGTTGTGGGGGGTTAGCTTCCCCTCAACCCCTTGAAGATTTCTGGGTGGTTTGTTTGGGAATTGGTGGAGGTTTGAGGTGGTACGTGGTGGTGACTGGAGAGGAAGATCCGGCGAGACTTTCGGCCGGTGTGGTTTGAGTTGGCCTTGGTGGTAGAAGGGAAATGTATTGGGCTTGAGAAGAGGAAGAGTTTGAGGTAAGGATTGCCGGAGTTGGTTACCGTTGGCGCCGCGGTGCTGGCGGCGGCGGTCAACGGTGGAGCTCCGACGAGGGTTGAGTTTTTGGGATTTTTGGAGATTTTTATACCGTTTTGCTCGTAATTGCGTCCCAATCGTAGTCGTGAGGTTTTTGAGTTAATTTGAGTATTTTATTTTGGGACGAGGGTGTTTGGGTATAATTTGGGAATTTTACTATCCTCGTCGATATTTCGAGCCATACGTCTTTCGAGAACGCGGGGTTCTTGACGTATTAGCTCCGTATATTGTGTTTCAATATGTATTGATCGTATCCCTGTTATTCAGGTGATCGTGATTGAGTGTTTGGCGAGAGATCTTCCGTCGGACCTCAGAGTTAGCTTCGTACTGTGAGTGGACACTTTATTTTTACAGTTGATTTGCGAGTCCTGATTATGCATTTAAGTTATGCATTTATGATTATACACTTTACGATTATGCATTGTATTAGTATGCATTTACAATTATGCACATACAAGTATGCATTTTATGATTATGCATTTTACAATTTTGCATGTGCATTGAAAGAATTTATGATTTGGTTTACACAGAGTACAGTCTTAGATGCAGAGGTAACATCGATGCTTTGGCTTCTCGGCTGATCCCCGTGATGCTCCGGGAAGGACAGATATCCTGACCCAAGGTCTTTCAGACTTATAATCACGTGTGGGTCTGGGATCCCATGATTAGACTGTACTATACGGAGGAGTCCGTGAGTGACCCCGCATAATTTTATGTGCATCTTTATGGATCAGGGAAAATGTACCTGGTCGGGATTTTCATGTGCATTGACTCGCATTATGCTTTTATAAGCATATATACTTATATGTTGAGAAAGACATATTATTATTTTCGTCCGCTCACTCTAACAATTTTATTTGTCTTCCCCTAGGCTTTTCAGTTTCTTTTGCCTAGTTTGCAGTTTGAATTCCGAGGTTGGACGTCGACGGTGGAGACGTAGAGTTCAGGTCACACTTCAGTTCGAGTAGGTTCTTTGTTCGACCTACTGGTTGTATATGATGTGTATAGGCGTCGCTTTGAATACTTATGTTATATTTTCAGTTGAGTTTACTCCTGAATATTTTCTAGATTTCTTGTAAACCTTGTGGTTTATTATATATATGATGTTAAGAAATCCGGATGGGGAACGGAGCCCCACGGTTTGACTTTTGTGGAATATTCGAAGTGTGATTCTCTTTGCAGGTTCTAATATTGGCTCACATATTTCAAAGTAAACTCTAACAATTTTTTTTAAGGTCATGTTTTCGAACGGGTTTGATTTCGGTTTAGGCAACTAAATCGGAGTCGGGTCCTTTCAGTTTGTATCAAAGCATTAGGTTTTAGGTTATGTAGACTCTTGTAGTTGTGTTACTAAGGACATTTGAGAATGTACAGCATTTTCGGAGCGATGACCCGACCAGCCAGCGGATAATCATCAATGCTCTAGAGTGTTGTATGCTTTCAAACGTTTGAAGTTTCATGGTTACATCCTTTATGTCCTGTGACTAATATCTTTTATCCTTAGGATGCCTCCTCGACGTGGAGTCCGTGCTGAATGGACTGGGGTCCTAATGAGGATCAACGTATGTGTGACTTGCTTATGCGAGTATTGCGTTTGGAAGAACGTATTGACAAAGTGGCTAAGGCTAGGACAGTGGGAGCAACTGTCTTCTCTGGTTCCCCTGATCCTGAGGTGTGTGAATCTTGGGTGGTTCAAGTTGAGCGTTTTTGTGAGCGCCTGCATTGGGTTTGCTTGAGTCAGATGCTTACTTCTGATGGGTTGCTATAGACAGAGTTCCTATTGATACTCCTTGGCCGATGTTCAAAGAGATGTTCATGCGTCGGTATTTCAATCTAGCTACTCAACAACGAAAATATGAGGAGTTTACTAACCTGAAGCAGGGAAATATGTCAGTGCTTGAGTATTAGGATAAGTTCACCCGTCTGTCTCGATTTGCACGTGATATAGTGACATCAGAGGAAGCAAAGTGTAGGAGGTTTGAGTTGGGTTTGAATCTGAATATCAAGGGGACTTTGACCACTATGCCTCGAGATAACTTTGATGAGTTTGTTAGTGCTGCACTCAGAGGTGAAGACATTGAGAGGGAGAGACAGATGCGGTTTCAGACACGTCGCTTTGAAGAGGGTGGACCTAGCCAGGGTGCTTCAAAGAGGCTGAGTTCAGGTACTTCTGGATCAGCATCATCTTCTGGTAGTGGACCTTACAGATATCCTACTAGCACTACTAGGCAGAGTTATAGATAGAAGAGGAGTCGACCGCAGAAGCAGAAGTCGAGTGGGAGTTCCAGTGGATCGAGTTATCCTCGACCTATCTTCAGCACACCAGCTACACCGAGGGAATATCCATTGTGCAACAACTGCCACAAACATCACTTTGGTTAATGTCAGTATGGCACATCTACTTGTTACCGTTGTGGCCAGGTGGGTCACTTTGAGAGGGAGTGTCCTCAGCTTGGCACTTTTAGAGGTGTTGCGGATCAGAGTACTAGACGAGATCAGGGTACTGCTTCTGGTGATCGTGCAACACAGTCTTCTGGACAGGGTGGTCAGCAGATTCGCAGCTAGCGTGGACAACCAGCTGGACAGGCTCGAGTTCATGCCATATCTCTACGTGAGGGCAGAGCTTCCCCAGAGGTTATCATCAGTACGTTGTACATTTTTGGTCATTCAGTTCTTACTTTACTAGACCCAGGGGTTACGCATTCATTCATGTCATATAGATTAGCCTCATTGGCTACTATACCTGCATCTCTACTCCCTAGTTTGTGGCGAGTTTTGTATCCATCTGGCGATGTAGTGTGTGTCGGGTGGGTATATAGAGATTGTGAGATTTTTATTGGAGGTTATGGGTTAGCCACAGACTTGATGCTACTGGATATTATGGATTTTGATGTGATTTTGGGCATGGATTTCTTGGAGAACCATTGGGCTGTTCTTGACTGTCACAAGAAGGTGGTTGTTTTCAAAAGTCCAGGTATGCCGGAAATCTTGTTTCGGGGTGAAAAGAATACTTCTTTACCTTGTTTGATTTCAGCAATGAGGGCTGAGCAGATGTTGAGGAAGGGTCGTGTGGCTTACTTAGCACATGTGATTGATACTAGTGTTCGTGTACTAAACATTAGTGATATTATGGTGGTTTGTGAGTATCCAGATGTGTTTCCCGAGGATTTACCCGGTGTTCCTCTAGTCAGGGAGATTGGCTTGACCATCGAGTTACTTCCAGATACTGGACCCATTTCGCAGACACCCTATCGTATGGCACCAGCAGAGTTGAGGGAGTTGCATATTCAACTTCAGAAATTAATTGAGAAAGGCTTCATCCGACCTAGTGTTTCACCTTGGGGTGCTTCAGTGTTGTTTGTGAGGAAAAAAGATGGTTTGATGAGGCTATGCATTGACTATCAGAAGTTGAATCAGGTTGCGGTGAAGAACAAGTATCCGCTTCCACGGATTGATGATTTGTTCGATCAGCTAAAAGGAGCTTCAGTCTTCTCGAAGATTGATCTCAGGTCTGGGTACCATCAGCTACGAATTCGGGAGTCCGATGTGGACAAGACATCATTTCGATCACGTTATGGGCATTATGAGTTCCTTGTTGTGCCGTTTGGGTTGACCAATGCGCCAACTGCTTTTATGGACCTGATGAATTAGATTTTCAGGCGTTATCTGGACAAGTTCGTCATTATGTTCATCGACGACATCCTGATTTATTTCGGGAGTGTGGGGCAACACAAGAAGCATTTGCATGCAGTTTTGCAGACTTTGCGAGACGCTCAGTTGTACGCCAAGTTTAGCAAGTGTGAGTTTTAGATAGACAGTGTAAAGTTTTTGGGTCATGTGATATCAGCTGAAGGAGTCAGCGTTGATCCTGATAAGATTGATGCAGTGTTGAATTGGAGCAGACCTACCAACGTGGCAGAGATACGAAGTTTCTTGGGCTTAGCAGGCTACTATCGCTTATTCGTATAGGATTTTTCACGGATAGCGACACCACTTACCCGTTTGACGAAGAAAGGAGTCAAGTTTGAATGGTTTGATGCTTGCGAGGAAAGCTACTTGACTTTGAAGGAGAGGTTGGCTACTGCACCAGTGTTGACTTTACCTAATGATAACGGTGAGTATGTTGTGTATAGTGATGCTTCGAAGTTAGGTCTGGGTTGTGTCTTGATGCAGCATGGAAAGGTGGTGGCATATGGTTCTAGACAATTAAAACCACACGACGTTAACTATCCTACGTATGATATGGAGTTAGCTGCGATTGTGTTAGCATTGAATAATTGGAGACAATACTTGTACTGAGCGCAGTGCAAGATTTACACCGATCATAAAAGTCTTACCTACTTGCATACACAGCCAGATTTGAATATGAGGCAACGGAGATGGATGGAGCTGATTAATGATTATGACTGCACTTTCGAGTATCATCCAGGAAAAGCTAATGTGGTTTCTGATGCTCTTAGTTGAAAGCATGGTGCTTCTCTCTTCCATGTACGTGTTGCTAGAGTGTCAATTTTGACGAAGTTGTGAGCAACGGGAGCAGAGTTGGAGTGGAATGATGATGGAGCATTGTTTGCCAGTTTCCATGTTCGTCCGGTGTTACTTGATCAAGTTTGTGAAGCTCAAGATTCAGATGCTTATCTGCTGAGCAAGAAGATTTTGATTCAGAATAATATATCGATAGAGTTTCGGATGAGGAGTGATGGCACTTTGATGTTCAGAGGGAGATTGTGTGTGCCCAGAGATGAGGATTTGAAAAGGGAAGTACTCGATGAAGCTCATTGTTCTACATATGCTAAGCATTCGGGTTGTACAAAGATGCTCCGGGCACTTAAAGCTCATTATTGGTGACGAAACATGAAGAGGGAAATATCAATGTACGTGAGCAGATGCCTGATTTGTCAGCAGGTGAAGGCAGAACATTAGAAACCGGCAGGTAAACTACAACCTTTGGAGATTCCAGTGTGGAAATGGAAGCATATTACCATGGATTTTGTGTATCAGTTACCTCGTACTTCTAGTGGTAGACTGGTATTTGGGTTATTGTGGATCGCCTTATGAAGCCAGCTCATTTTCTTGCACTTCCAGGAAAGCTTCCTGTGAACAGATTGACGAAGCTATACTTGAAAGAGGTTGTGAGATGGCATGGTGTACCTGTGTCTATAGTTTCTGATCAGGAAAGTAGTTCATGTGATGACTCGGACCGGAATTGGTATAGTAATCGGCTTAACCTGTGAGTTTTACTAGTAATTGAGGTTTATCGTAATTAATCGGATATGCAACTTCGTTCACGACTTCATTTTCGGACACGAATTTGATTTGGGTTTGTTCGTGGGAAATGTAGAGAATCTGATTTCGAGTTCATGGGAGCTTTCTGAGAATTTTTCGGATAATTGAGGAATATAAAAAAAATATTTGAAATTATTGCAGAGTTAATCGTGTTTATCCGTTTGAGTTTGAGTTATCCAAATTGCATATAGAGTTGATTCGCGACGTATAAATAGCCGAATAGTCGTAAAGTTATCGAAAAGTTTGAAAATGGGCTGTTTTGACCGAGTTGACCAGAGTTGGGCCGAGTTGACTGAGTCAACCCGTGATTGACTCACTGAGCCGTGACTAGCCGTCGAGGTGGCTGCCGGAATACGGCACGGTTGCCAGATTTTAAGGTATGATTTTGAAGCTCTCCCTTTGGGCTTTCGATTGAGGTATATATGGTGTGTTTTGGTGGCGGTTTGGTTGGTTAATTTTGAACGTGAAGTTGGCCGGAATCGGGTTTAATGGTGGGGGGTTTTCTGGCGGTTTTCCGATGGAGATTTTGGGTGGAAATGGTTGGGTTCGAGCATGTGATTTCGCCGGTGGCCTCACGGTGGGTTTTGAAGATGGGAGGCCGAGGTGGCCTCACGGTGGAGGATTTCGCCGGAGAAATTTTCCGGCCGGTTTGAGTTTTAGAGGCTTTCGAGGCGATTTTCGGCCACGGTGGTTGTTGGGTGGTGGTGACCCTTTGGGGAAAAAGGCTAGGCTTGAGGAGAGGAAGGTTTTGGGGTTTTGGTCGCCGGAAAATCTCTTCGGTGACGGCGCACCGGCGACGCGTTGACTTTTTAGATTTTGTCAAGTTTTATGCCATTTTGCTCGTAATCGCGCCCCAATCGTCGCCTTGAGGTTTTCGAGTTGATTTGAGTAGTGAATTTTAAGTCGAGGGTTTATGTGGAGTATTTTAGGGATTTTCGGCGATTCTTTTGTTATCCGAGTTATATATCTCCAGTAATGGTTGGTTTCTGAGATGTGGTTCAGAGTATTGAATTATGATTTTGATCAGTGATATTTTGTGATTATTCAGGGGATCGAGATCGTACGCTTGGCGAGGGATCTTCCACTAGATCTCGGAATTAGCGCGTTTGCGCGCTGTGCTTGTCTGTGAGTGGACATTTCTTTACACTGATTGGTTGCGAGTCTTTATTATACGTTTTACGAGCATGAGCATGCATATGCGATTATGGTTTATACGAGTATGTGGTTTACGATTATGCATTTACGAATATGATATTATAATTATGAATTACGAATATGCATTTACATTATGCTTTATACATTTGCATAGAAACTATTTATGATTTGGTTTACACATAGTACAATCACAGTATATATTGTTGTATCGATACACTTGCATCCCGACTGATTCCCGAGGATGTTTACCGGGGGAGGCTATGACCTGACCTGAGGCCTTTACCGGGGGGGGGGGGGGGCAGACCTCTGACTTGAGGCCTTTCTTGCTTGAATCACGTGTGGGTCTGGGATCCCGTGATTCGGACTGTACTAGCACGGATGTGTCCATGAATGACCCCGCAGAATTTTACGATGCATGCTCTGTACGAGTGAGGAGTTAGAGTCTCCCTCGTGTACCATATCATTTTCATTCATTTAGACTCGCATATGTTTTTATAACATATATTAATCGGTGAAAGACATTTATTTTCGTCCACTCACTCTAACGGTTTATATGTCTTTCCCTGGGCTCTTTGTTTTCAATGCCCAGTTTACAGTTCGGATTCTTGTGTCGCACGTTGTAGTCGGAGGCTTAGTATTCGAGCTATTTTTCTTTTCAGTAGGTTTCTTGTTTAGCCTACTATTGTATATTTATGTATATATACTAGAGGTCGCTCTGAATACTTTGATGTTTATATTTTCATATGATTTTTCCCGGATTTATGTAAAGTTACAGCTTTACTTATTACTTTATATTATGAGGATATGATTTTGAGAAATCCGGATGGGATTGGTGCCCACGGTTTAGCTTTTGTGGCATAGGATGAAGTGTATTTTCGGGTGCAGGTTAAGGGTAATTTCGCTCTATGTTTTTTGAAAGTTTGTATTTTCAGAAGGGGTTTGATTCCGGTTTAGGAAACTAAATCGGGGTTGGGTCCTTTCAGCTTGGTATCAGAGCATTAGGTTTTAGGTTCTGTAGACTTCTGTAGTTGTGATGCTAAGGGTATTTGAGAATGTATAGCATGTCTGGAGCGATGACCCGACTGGCCAGCGGTTACTCATCAATGCTTCGGGTGTTGTATGTTTTCAAATGTCTGAAGTTTCATGATTACGTTCCTTGTGCTTTGTGACTAATGCTTTTCTCTTATCATTAGGATGCCTCCTAGACATGGTTCCCGTGTCAATAGAGATGTGGATCCTGATGAGGATTGCCAGACGCATGACTTGCTTATGCGAGTATTGCGTTTGGATGAGCGTTTTGACCCTGTGGTCAGAGCTCAAACTGCTGGAGCGACTGTTTTCTTGGGTTCAGCTAATCCAGAGATATGTGAGGCTTGGTTGGTTCAGGTTGAACAAGTTTGTGAGCGTCTGCGTTTCACTCCTGAGCAGATGACAGTGGCAGCAGTTGGTTTACTTGAGTCTGATGCATACTTCTGGTGGGTTAGCATCGATAGAGTTTCGGTTAATACTCCGTGGACATTGCTCAAGGATTTGTTTATGCGGAGGTATTTCAACCAGGCTACATAGCAGCGAAAGTATGAGGAGTTCACCAACTTGAGACAGGGTAGCATGTCAATACTTGAGTACCGGGACAGATTTACTCGTTTATCTCAATTTTCTCGAGACATGGTGGCCTCAGAGGATGCCAAGTGTCGGAGATTTGAGTTGGGCTTGAACCTAAACATCAAAGGAACATTGACTATGATGCCTCGGAACAACTTTGATAAGTTTGTGAGTGCTACACTCCGGGGCGAGGACATAGAGAAGGAAAGACAAATGAGATTCCAGTCTCGACGATATGAGGAGGGTGGATCGAGTCAGGGACATTTCAAGAGGCTGAGTTCAAGTACTTCCGGATCGGCATCATCATCTAGCAGTGGACCATATAGACAATCAGTTGGTATGGCTAGACAGAGACAGAGATGGAGGAGGAGTCAGCCACAGAGACCACAGCCTAGTGGGAGTTCTAGCGGATCCAGCTATCTTCGCCGTACCGGTGGCACTTTTGCTGTATCGAGGGCGTATCCATTGTGCAATTTTTGCAACTGGCATCACTTTGGTCCTTGTCAGCGAGGTCCCACCATCTGTTATCGTTGTGGCCAGGAAGGTCACTTTGCGAGGGAATGCTTCTAGTCTACTGGTGCTGGTGGACAGGCAGCTCAGAGTTCAGAAGGAGATCGAGGTACCACTTCTGGGGCTCAACCAGTACAGGCTTCTGATCAGGGTGGACATCAGAGTCACCATCAGCGTGGACGACCAGCCGGACAGGTCAGGGTTCATGCTATGTCATTGCGCGAGGGCAGAGCTTCACCGGAGGTTGTTATTGGTACGTTGCATGTTTTTGGCTATCCAGTACTTACTTTGCTAGATCCAGGTGCTACACATTCATTCATATCATATACATTGTCATATTTAGCTACTATGCATGCATCTTCACTTCCAGGGTTATGGAGGGTGTTGTATCCATCTGGTGAGATTATGAGTATTGGCTGGGTGTATAAGGATTGTGAGATCTTTGTGGGAGGTTATGGTTTAGCCGCGGATTTGGTATTGCTGGATATTGTCGATTTTGATGTGATTTTAGGTATGGACTTCTTAGAGACACATTGGGCTATGTTTGACTGTCATAAGAAGGAGGTTGTGTTTCGACGTCCAGGTTTCCCAGAGATACTGTTTCGCGGTGAGAAGAATACTTCATTGCCATGTGTGATTTCAGCGATGAAGGCCGAGCAGATGATGAAGAAGGGTTGTGTTGCATATTTAGCTCATGTTGTGGATATTATGGCTGTTGTACTAGACATTGGTGACATTGAGGTTGTTTCCAAGTTTCCAGATGTATTCCCGGAGGAGTTACCAGGTATTCCTCCAGTTCGAGAAATCGATTTCATCATTGAGCTTTTATCAGGCACTGGACCTATATCTCAGGCACCTTATCGTATGGCGCCAGCGGAGTTGAAGGAGCTACAGATTCAACTTCAAGAGTTGCTGGAGAAAGGTTTCATACGACCCAGTGTATCACCGTGGGGTGCTCCTGTATTGTTTGTAAGGAAGAAGGATGGTTCCATGCGGTTGTGTATTGATTACCGGAAGATGAATCAGGTCACCGTGAAGAACAAGTATCCGTTGCCGCGGATTGATGATTTGTTTGATCAGCTTAAGGGAGCTTTAGTCTTTTCGAAGATTGATCTTAGATCTAGATACCATTAGTTGAGGATCAATATATGTGCCCAGGACAGCTTTCAGATCACGGTACGGGCATTATGAGTTTTTGGTTATGCCGTTTGGGTTAACTAATGCCCCTGCAGCTTTCATGGACTTGATGAACCGGGTGTTTAGGCAATTCCTAGACAAGTTTGTGATTGTGTTCATCGATGACATCCTGATTTACTCCAGAAGTGTGGGCCAGCACAAGAAACATTTGCGAGCTGTTTTGCGGACTTTAAGAGATAATCAGTTGATGCAAAGTTCAGCAAGTATGAGTTTTGATTGAATAGCGTGAAGTTTTTGGGTCACGTGATATCTGCTAAGGGAGTCAGCGTGGATCTTGACAAGATTGAAGCCGTGTTGAATTGGAGTAGACCTACCACCGTACCAGAGATCAGGAGTTTCTTGGGTTTGGCAGGTTACTATCGGCGCTTTGTGCAGGATTTTTCACGGATTGCTGCTCCACTTACCAGATTGACGAAGAAAGGCATCAAGTTCAAGTGGTTCGATGCATGTGAGGAGAGTTACTTGATCTTGAAGGAGAAGTTGACTACTGCACCGGTTCTGACTTTACCTGACGACAGTGGAGAGTTTGTGGTTTACAGCGACGCATCGAAATTGGGTCTTGGTTGTGTTTTGATGCAGCATGACAGAGTGGTGGCTTACGGTTCCAGGCAATTGAAACCACATGAAGTCAATTATCCTACGCATGATTTGGAGTTGGCTGCCATTGTATTAGCCTTAAAGAGTTGGAGACACTACTTGTATGGGGATCAGTGCAAGATATACACATATCACAAGAGTCTCACTTATTTGCGCACGCAGACAGACTTGAACATGAGACAGCGCAGATGGATGGAGTTAATCAATGACTATGATTGCACCTTTGAGTATCATCCAGGGAAAGCTAATGTCGTTGCTGATACACTCAGTCGGAAATCTGGAGCCTCATTGTTTCATGTGTGTGTGGCCAGAGTTTCCATGTTAGCTGAGTTACGGGCTACGAGAGCCGAGTTAGAGTGGGATGATGATGGAGCTTTGTTGGCTAGCTTCCAGGTTCGACCGGTATTGGTTGATCAGGTTCGGGAAGCTCAGGATGCGAATTCCTATTTGTTGGACAAGAAGACCATGATTCGGAATGGTGTGCCAACAGAGTTTATGTTGAGTGATGATGGTACATTGCTATTCAGAGGCAGATTATGTGTACCCAGAGACGAGGGTTTGAAGAAGGAGATTTTAGACGAAGCCCATTGTTCTTCTTACACGATGCATCCAAGCGGTACAAAGATGTTTCGTACACTTCAAGCCTATTACTGGTGGCAAAATATGAAGAGGGAGATTGCAACATATGTGAGCAGATGTTTCATTTGTCAGCAGGTTAAAGCAGAGAGGCAGAAACCTGCGGGTAAGCTACAACCGTTGAAGATTTCGGTTTGGAAGTGGGAGCACATCACCATGGATTTCGTGTATCAGTTACCGCATACTTCGGCTGGTAATACTGGTATTTGGGTCATTGTGGACCGATTGACGAAATCAGCTTATTTCCTTGCACTTCTAGGGAAGATTTCGGTGGGCAGATTAGCGAAGCTGTATTTGGCTGAGATCATTTATTTGCATGGTGTGCTTGTATTTATTGTTTCTGACCGAGATAGTCAATTCACCTCAGAGTTCTAGCAGGCATTGCAACGAACTTTGGGGACCATATTACATTTCAGTACAGCCTTCCATCCTCAGACTGATGGGCAGTCTGAGAGGACTATTCAGACCCTCGAGGATATGTTGCGGTCTTGCGTATTACAGTTTAGAGGGAATTGGGACCAGCAACTGCATTTGGTCGAGTTTGTTTACAACAATAGTTATCAGGCCAGTATCGATATGGCACCGTATGAGGCTCTATACAGGAAGCAGTGCCGTACTCCATTGTGTTGGAGTGAGGTAGGCGAGCGATGGCTTATTGGTCCTGATTTGGTGAAGAGCACCACATAGGATATTCAGATTATCAGAGACAGATTGAAGATTGCCCATGACCGACAGAAAATCTATGTAGACTTGAGAAGAAAGAGTCTTGAATTAGAGGTGGGCGATTGGGTCTTTTTGAAACTGTCTCCTTGGAGGGGAGTTGTTCGTTTCGGGAAGCGGGGCAAGCTTCGACCACGGTATATTAGTCCAAATGAGATCGTAGAGAGAGTTGGTACCGTGGCTTATAGATTATAGTTGCCTTCAGAAATAGCGAGGGTGCACGATGTTTTTCATGTCTTGATGTTGCGGAAATACATTTCAGATCCATCACATGTGTTAGTGCCATATCAGCTTCCTATCCGGGAAGATCAGCCTTATGTGGAGGAAGCGGTACAGATTCTCGATCGGCGGGTATAGAAATTGAGGTACAGAGAGATTCCCCTTGTGAAGGTCTTATGATAGAATCATTCAGTTAAGGAAGCCACTTGGGAGACCGAGCTGCATATGCGGGAGCAGTATCCACATCTGTTCACTTAGCAGGTACGTAAATTTCGAGGTCGAAATTTTTGTAAGGGGGTACATTTGTGACGACCCGGACCGGAATTGGTATAGTAATCGGCTTAACCTGCGAGTTTTATGAGTAATTGAGGTTTATCGTAATTAATCGGGTATGCAACTTCGTTCACGACTTAATTTTCGGACACGAATTTGATTTGGGTTTGTTCGTGGGAAATGTAGAGAATCTGATTTCGAGTTCGTGGGAGCTTTCCGAGGATTTTTTGGATAATTGAGGAATATAAAAAAATATTTGAAATTATCCCAGAGTTAGTCGTGTTTATCCGTTTGAGTTTGAGTTATCCGAATTACGGATAGAGTTGATTCGCGATGTATAAATAGCCGAATAGTCGTAAAGTTATCGAAAAGTTCGAAAATGGGCTGTTTTGACCGAGTTGACCAGAGTTAGGCCGAGTTGACCGAGTCAACCCGTGATTGATTCACTGAGCCGTGACTCGCCGTCGAGGTGTCTGCCGGAATACGGCACGGTTGCCGAATTTTAAGGTATGGTTTTGAAGCTCTCCCTTTGGGCTTTCGATTGATGTATATATGGTGTGTTTTGGTGGCGGTTTGGTTGGTTAATTTTGAACGTGAATTTGGCCAGAATCCGGTTTAATGGTGGGGGGTTTTCCGGCAGTTTTCCGATGGGGATTTTGGGTGGAAATGGTTGGGTTTGAGCATGTGATGAAACCCCTTGAAGATGGGAGGCCGAGGTGGCCTCACGGTGGAGGATTTCGCCAGAGAAATTTTCCAGCAGGTTTGAGTTTTAGAGGCTTTCGAGGCGATTTACGGCCACGGTGATGGCTGGGCGGTGGTGAACCTTTGGGGAAAAAGGCTAGGCTTGAGGAGAGGAAGGTTTTGGAGTTTTGGTCCCCAGGAAATCTTTCCGATGACGGTGCGCCGGCGACGCGTTGACTTTTTAGATTTTGTCAAGTTTTATGTCGTTTTGCTCGTAGTCGCGCCCCGATCGTCGCCTTGAAGTTTTCGAGTTGATTTGAGTGGTGGATTTTAAGTCGAGGGTTCATGTGGAGTATTTTGGGGATTTTCGGCGATTCTTTTGTTATCCGAGTTATATATCTCCAGTAATTGTTGGTTTCTGAGATGTGGTTCAGAGTATTGAATTGTGATTTTGATCAGTGATATTTTGTGATTATTTAGGGGATCAAGATCGTACGCTTGGCTAGGGATCTTTCGCCGGATCTCGGAATTAGCGCGTTTGCGCGCTGTGCTTGTCTATGAGTGGACATTTTTTTACACTGATTGGTTGCGAGTCTTTATTATACGTTTTACGAGCATGAGCATGCATATACGATTATGGTTTATACGAGCATGTGGTTTACGATTATGCATTTACGAATATGCTATTATAATTATGAATTACGAATATGCATTTACATTATGCTTTATACATTTGCATAGAAACTATTTATGATTTAGTTTACACAGAGTATAGTCACAGTATATATTGTTGTATCGATACAATTGCATCTCGGCTGATTCCCGAGGATGTTTACCGGGGGAGGCTGTGACCTGACCCGAGGCCTTTACCGGGGGGGGCGCATACCTCTGACCTCTGACCTGAGGCCTTTCTGGCTTGAATCACGTGTGGGTCTGGGATCCCGTGATTCGAACTGTATTAGCGCGGATGTGTCCATGAATGACCCCGCGGGATTTTATGATGCATGCTCTGTACGTGTAAGGAGTTAGAGTCTCCCTCGTTTACCATATCATTTTCATTCATTTAGACTCGCATATGTTTTTATAACATATATTATTCGCCGAAAGACATTTATTTTCATCCACTCACTCTAACGGTTTATATGTCTTTCCCTGGGCTCTTTGTTTTCAATGCCCAGTTTGCAGTTCAGATTCTGGTGTCGCACGTCGCAGTCGGAGGCTTAGTATTCGAGCTACTTTTCTTTTTAGTAGGTTTCTTGTTTAGCCTACTATTGTATATTTATGTATATATACTAGAGGTCGCTCTGAATACTCTGATGTTTATATTTGCATATGATTTTCCCCGGATTTCTGTAAAGTTACAGCTTTACTTATTACTTTATATTATGAGGATATGATTTTGAGAAATCCTGATGGGATTGGTGCCCACGTTTTGGCTTTTGTGACATAGGATGAAGTGTATTTTCGGGTGCAGGTTAAGGGTAATTCCGCGATATAGTGAAACTCTGCCGAAATTTCTATGTTTTTTGAAAGTTCGCATTTTCAGAAGGGGTTTGATTCCGATTTAGGAAACTAAATCGGGGTTGCATCCTTTCAGTTCACTTCAGAGTTTTGGCAGGCATTGCAGAGAGCAATAAGGACTAGACTACACTTCAGCACAGCTTTTCATCCTCAGACAGGTGGTCAGTCAGAGGGGACTATTCAGAGTCTGGATGATATGTTGCGATCTTGTGTTTTGCAGTTTAAAGGGAATTGGGATCAACAACTTTATTTGATTGAGTTTGCGTATAACAACAGCTATCCGGCTAGCATTGGTATGGCACTTTATGAGGCTTTGTACGACAAACAGTGTCGAACTCCATTGTGTTGGAGTGAAGTTGGTGAGAAATGGCTTCTTGGTCCTGATTTGGTGAAAAGTACCACAGAAGATGTTCAAGTTATTCAGGACAGATGCAAGGCTGCACAGGATCGACAAAAGAGTTATACTAACGAGAGACGAAAGGATCTTGAGTTTGAGGTTGGTGATTGGGTTTTCCTGAAACTTTCTCCTTGGAAATGTGTTGTTCGTTTCGAGAAGCGCGGTAAATTTCGTCCGCGATATGTTGGCCCATCTGAGATCATGGAGCGAGTCGGTGCCATGGCATACAGGTTTCTGAGATGGCCAGGGTACATGATGTGTTCCATGTGCCTATGTTGCGAAAGTACATTTCTGATCCATCTCATGTGTTGAAACCGTACAGCTTCCTATACGAGAGGACTTGACCTATGTGGAAGAACCAGTTCAGATTCTTGATCGGAAGGTCCAGGAGTTGCGACACAGAGCCATTCCTCTTGTGAAGGTATTGTGGCAGAATCATTTACTTGAAAAGGCTACTTGAAAGACCGAGCAGCACATACGTGAGTAGAATCCCTACCTCTTCAGTTAGCAAGTATGTAAATTTCGAGGACGAAATTTTTGTTAGGGGGGTAGATTTATAACGACCCGAACCGTGGAATGCGTACGTATTGGTCAGAACTGTGATTATTGTGAATTAATCGTACTCGTAGCTTTGTTCACGACTTAATTATCGGGCAAGAATTTGATTTGAGTTCCATCGCGGGAATTGTAGAGGACTTGATTTCGAGTTCATAGGAGGTTTCGGAGGATTTTTCTGATAATCGGAGAATATAAAATGGATATTTGAAATTGTCGTCGAATTAGTCGTACTTATACGTTTGGTTTTGAGTTATCTGAATCGTAAATTTGGTTGGTTCGCGACGTATAAATATCAAATAGTCGTAAAATTGTCGAAAAGTCACATTTGGATCGAGTTGGACTGAGTTGACTCGGGTTGACCCGTTTTGCCTACCGACCCGTTTTCTTCCCGTCGTCGGACCCGACGTTTCCGGCCACCTCCGGCCGAGTTCTTGGTATGGTTGGAAAGTTCTCTTGATTTCCTATTGGTTCATGTATTTAATTGTGTGATTTTGTTGAGATTTAAGCGAGAACAAACTCGATGAAGTTTGGGGATTTCGCCGGAATCGGGTGGCGGATTCCAACGAGATTTGGTGGGGGGGTTAGCTTCCCCTCAACCCCCTGAATATTTCTGGGTGGTTTGTTTGGGAATTGGTGGAGGTTTGAGGTGGTACGTGGTGGTGACCGGAGAGGAAGATCCGGCGAGACTTTCGGCCGAATTTCGACCGGTATGGTTTGAGTTGGCCTTGGTGGTAGAAGGAAAATGTATTGGGCTTGAGGAGAGGAAGAGTTTGAGGTAAGGGTCGCCAGAGTTGGTCACCGTTGGCGCCGCACCGCCGACTGCGGTGGTGGTCATCGACGGAGCTCCAACAAGGGTTGATTTTTTAGGATTTTTGGAGATTTTTATATCGTTTTGCTCGTAATTGCTTCCTGATGGGAGTCGTGAGTTTCTTGAGTTGATTTGAGTATTCTATTTTCGGACGAGGGTGTTTGGGTATATTTTGAGAATTTTGCTATCCTCGTCGATATTTCGAGCGATACGTCTTTCGAGAACGCGGGGTTCTTGACGTATTAGCTCCGTATATTGTGTTTCAATATGTATTGATCGTATCCCTGTTATTCAGGTGATCGTGATCGAGTTTTTGGCGAGGGTTCTTCCGCCGGACCTCAGAGTTAGCTTCGTACTGTGAGTAGACACTTTATTTTCACAGTTGATTTGCGAGTCTTGATTATGCATTTACGTTATGCATTTATGATTATACACTTTATTATTATGCATTGTATTAGTATGCATTTACAATTATGCACATACAAGTATGCATTTTATGATTATGCATTTTATGATTATGCATTTTACGATTTTGCATGTGCATGGAAAGTATTTATGATTTGGTTTACACAGAGTACAGTCTTAGATACAGAGGTAGCATCGATGCTTTGGCTTCTCAACTGATCCCCGAGATGCTCTGGGAAGGACAAATATCCTGACCCGAGGTCTTTCAGACTTATAATCACGTGTGGGTCTGGGATCCTGTGATTAGATTGTACTATGCGGAGGAGTCCGTGAGTGACCCCGCATGATTTTATGTGCATCTTTATGGATCAGGGAAAATGTACATGGTCGGGATTTTCATATGCATTGACTCGCATTATGCTTTTATGAGCATATATACTTATATGTTGGGAAAGACATATTATTATTTTCTTCCACTCATTCTAACAATTTTATTTGTCTTCCCCTGGGCTTTTTGGTTTCTTTTGCCCAGTTTGCAGTTTGAATTCCGGGGTTGCACATCAATGGTAGAGGCGTAGAGTTCAGGTCACACTTCAGTTTGAGTAGGTTCTTTGTTCGACTTACTGGTTGTATATGATGTGTATAGGCGTCGCTCTGAATACTTATGTTATGTTTTCAGTTGAGTTTACTCCTGAATGTGTTTTGGATTTCTTGTAAACCTTGTGGTTTATTATATATATGATGTTGAGAAATTCAGATGGGGAACGGAGCCCCACGGTTTGGTTTTTGTGGAATATTCGAAGTGTGATTCTCTTTGCAGGTTCTAATATTGGCTCACGTATTTCAAAGTAAACTCTAGCAAAAAAATAATAATTTAAGGTCATGGTTTCGAAGGGGTTTGATTTCGGTTTAGGCAACTAAATTGAAGTCGGGTCCTTTCACGCATGAAGCTCTACCTCTCTACTGCTTCTCTCTGCCGACATACCAAGAAGAGAAAGTTCAATATGTATATCATCTAAGGCCAATTTGGAGTCCGAGACCCTCCGATGAACATTACCAAAGCAACTCACTTTCCAATCTTTAAGCCTTCAGTTTTGCAGCCAAAACAAATTGAGGACAACCAAAGAACTGCTCCTCATTCCAAAAATCACGAATCAACTTTAAAAACCCCGGATGTTGCAACCAACAGCTTTGGAACCTAAATGAGGAGTTAACTGAATGCGTCAACCGTAAAAAATTTACTAGCAACAGACAATGGTCTGAAGTGGCTTTTGTCAAGGTAGTACACTCCATCATCCCCCATGCTTCCATCCAAGTAAGGTTACCAATAGCACGATAGATGTTCCTCAGTTCTCCCATTAGACCTTGTGTACATAAGTCCTTTAGTAGGAATATCAATCAAGCCGCAATGAGTACACATATTCTGAAAATCTAAGCAAGAAATCAAACACGGTGGATGCCCTCCTCGCTTTTCATGTGCACCAAATAGACAATTAAAATCGTTCATAACCAACCAAGGGCTGACTACACGCAATCTACTAACATCACAAAGCTCTCACCATAAATCTCTTCTTCCTATCATAGACGTCCGAGCATAGACAAACGTAGTAACACAAGAGCGCCCCTCCAAACTACAAGAAACAGTTATATGTTGCCAGGAAGAAACAAGCACCTCAACATGAAAACTAGTTTGACACATCAACCACATATTGGGAACTAAAGAATCCCGATTATTTGTTGACACCAAAGACAACCCAACATACCTTTAAAAAGAAGCATGGATTGAATTAAACTCGACAAAAGGTTACGAAATACAAACAATAACTGGACGATGAAGAAAAACCATATCTTTAAAAGCTCGTTGAGTATCCTTATTAGCAACTATTATAACGAATATAAGAAACAACATAGATTTACGTGATTCACTAATGATATGTTAGCTACGTCCATGGCAGAAGGGGAACAGATTTATTATTCTGAGGAAACCAGATTACAGATTACAGAATACCATACTAGGTTAATAACCAAAGGGATAAAAATGGATTACAGAATACCATGTGTTAGCTAATAACCTAGATGAGTATATATAGCATAACAGATTCCCGAATGCCTGAGGAATCCCAATCCTGAATGCCTGAGGAAAACTGATTCAAGGCATATTCTAACAAATATCCACCATGACTTGAATCCTCTCACAAATAACCAGATGTACCAGATAACCCGATGCACCAGATGACCAGATGTACCAGATGCACCATAACAGTACCAGATGTACTACCATCTCCTCTGCCCCAGATGTTGCCCCCAAAAGGCAACTAACAACTTCTAACATTTAGCAAGTCTAAACAATGTTGGAAGTTTCTCTGTGGAACTAACTTGCCTTATTCTGTTGCATGGGCTCTTGTCTGCTACCAAAGCTTCGCATCACCATCCAGGTACATGCTTGCCACGAACACGATGTCAACATCACCGATATGAACAACTTTGAAATACTGTTCCATATCCCATAAGAAGTTCTCCACCTGTTTCTCAACACTACCAAGTGTGCATTTTGTTCTGTGAACTGCTTTAGGAAACTTGCTGCGATGTAATTTCCCGAAAACACAATGTTCACAAAATCCTTGACCTTGTGGCCACCAAGAAGATCCCTTTTTGACAGAATTTGCATCCCTCTTTCACTCATGTGACCGAGTCTCATGTGCCATAACTTGGTCATATCATTCTTGTGAACCTTCGATGATGCGACAACAGAAAAACCTAACAGCGTAGAACCTTGCAGATTATATAAAGTACCATGCTTGACACGTTTTAGAACCACATTAGAACTCCACCTTCACCTTTGAAACTGAAACCCTTGTTGTCCAAATAACTCAGAGATATCAGATTCTTTGACATGTATGGAACATGCCTAACATCGTTCAATGTACAAAATTCACCATCATGTGTCCGTATTTTAATCGAGCCTATTCCAACCACCTTGCAGGCAAAACTGTTGGCCATATAAACATTGCCTCCATTGACCTGCTCATAGGTAGTGAACCACTCTCTGCGCGGACATATATGATAAGACGCCCCTGAATCTAAAATCCACATATCACTGTGATGTATATGATCATCAGCAACTATAAAAGTATCCTCTTCTGAATTGGTGTCATCTGCTGCTACAACAGCAGTACCTGGTGGTTTCCTTTGCTGCTCCCTCTTTGGATATTCCCTTTTCCAATGTCCCTTCTCTTTACAGTAGTTACATACATCGTTGGGTTTAGGACCCTTAGAACCTGGTTTCTTGAAGTTCTTCTTCTCCGAGTTCCCATGCCCCTTACTCTCAAAGGCTACTAACCCAGCAGCCTGATTATCTATATCTATACCAGTCGCCTTATGGCGTAGCTCTCTGGTATGCAGAGATGATCTAACCTGCTCCAGAGTCACAATATCTCTCCCCAATAAAGGATTGCACAAAATTCTCATACGATAATGGTAGAGATACCAACAGAATTAAGGCAGCATCCTCATCCTCGATTTTAACATCAATATTACACAACTCTAATAGAATTGTGTTCAACTAATTTAAGTGATCTCTTAGAAGCACACCTTCTTACATTCACAGACTAAACAGACGTTGCTTTAGAAGCAACTTGTTGGTTAAAGACTTCATCATATATAAACTCTCAAGCTTCAACCACAGACCAGATGCAGTTTCCTCTTCTACGATCTCAGTGATGATATCGTCTACAAGACACAACATAATTGTCGAGTATGCCTTCTCCTCCATACTGGCCATCTCAGCGGAATAGGGATCCCCTAACTTCTTCGTCAGCGGTGCCCACAACCTTTGTTACTTTAATAAGGCTCGCATCTTGATCTGCCATAAACTAAAACTGTTCCTCCCCGTGAATTTGTCGATCTTCACATTCAACCAAGACATCTTGAACCTTGCTCTAGATACCAATTTGTTATAACAAATGTAAGAAAGAACATAGGTTTACGTGGTTCACTAACGATATATTAGCTACATCCAAGGCAGAATGAGAACAGATTTATTATTCTGAGAAAACTAGATTACAGAATACTACACTAGGTTAATAACCTAAAGGATACAAACAGATTGCAGAATACCATGTGTTAGCTAATAACCTAGATGAGTATATATAGCATAACAGATTCCCGAATGCCTGAGGAATCCCAATCCCGAATGCCTGAGGAAAAATGATTCAAGACATATTCTAACAGCAATACCCCGAGCATTCTAGAAAAGGACCTTCATTAAATATTATGATGTTTTGCACTCTTTTGAAGCTGAGCGCGAGCCTTACCATGTGTACACATACCTGACTAAATCATCACATACCGTACATACTTAACGCCCTTAAATACTTGTTAATTATATCTCACTGCTTACGTAACAGCACTCACCAGCAAGAGACCTACAACTTCGGCAATAAACCCAAGTTCTATCTCGGCATGGTTGTCGTTCACGCGCCCATCAAAGAACCCGCTAAGGAGCACCTCAGCAAAAGAGTAAGCACACTGATCCCACATCGAAGAACTGATAAGAGCTCTGGTCCCAACCACCTTCATAAGCCTGGTGGTTCAACATTAATGGTACGTTCTCGTTATCCCTTTACGCCGTTACTCTATTAAAACTACTATTTTATTTCTGACTTAGGTATCGGAGGGTTGAAGGCCGGCACACCCAGTCTCTCCCTAATGATTGATATCAACTACATAAGAGCGATAATGATATCAACTACATAAGAGCGACAACAATATCAACTACATTTGAGCAACATCGACACTACTAATAATCGAGCGACATCGACGTACATATTAAGTGTTAATCATCTGTTCGATATTAATTACCTTTTGGTTTTGAATATCAACATTGGTGCCATCTGTGGGAATCCACACTGGAAATTGTTTTCCTAACCACGGAGCATTTAGTGAGCGACGAGCATAAATACCTTCCTAACACTTGGCATGACACCAAACGGCCAGCATGAAATTCTCCACCAAACTCCCAACACAAACGAAAACGCCGACGAGTCCACCTTCGTACAGCGACCGGGAATGCAGCATGTTACTCGGGATCAGCAGACATCCACCGACATCGAGAGACACGCCAGCGATACGAGCTAGTGATGAGGAAGTGCCTAGAGCTCGAAAAAGTCTGGCAGTTCGAACACCAACGATACATGCAGTCTGAATCAAGAATGAGGGTCGTCGAGCGAGGGCAGACTAATTCAGAATCTATGGCGGAATCCCTAAGCATGGGACCTCACTAGGTGGTCCTCCAGCGGGAGGTACTCATCCAATCATCAATATGCCCTCCGCACCTACAGAATGCGGGACCACCACCGACTCCAGAAAGGCTACAGCAAAATCTCGAGCCAGAACTAAACAACGCTGCCCATGCACTTCACCCGTCCAGTTGGGTACAGTCGTTACCATCGCTACCCCCGCTTGCGATCAAAACAACAGTACATCAGGAGAATAGGGGGGGTAGTGATAAGGATCGCCGAGTTGGAAGCCAGGGTGCGACGGCTGGCGCAACCAAAGGCGAGCTACCTGGATCGAATGTTACCAATAGTCCGTGTTGAGGCCCTTCTCGGTTGATATTATGCTCTGAGGTCGGCATCCACTGGCCAAAGTAAAAATTGAGCGATATAGGGGGAAGATGGACTCGTCCCCTCATATCGATATCTTTGTCTCAGCGGCTACCGGCAGAGGATATGACGATGCAACAAATTGCTACCTATTTATGGAAAGCCTCACCGGCAAAGCACTGAGTTGGCTCTTCAGTTTACCACCAAAATCCATCAACTCCTTTCAAGAACTCATTCGAACATTCCTAAAAAGATACATTACGTCAGCTAACTATTTGTGATATGGCCTTGGCTTGAAGTTTTTTCCGGTGTGGCAGTCCCTCGGCGTTTTCGATCGCTCGGCCGCTTTGGTAACTTTCTTTCCCATTTGTGATGTTGCTGTAATTTGTTGTTGACCGCTGCTACCTCTGTTTGATTGTTGCTTGTGTGATTGATATGTATGATTGTTGTCGCTCTCGTGTTGACCCACTCACGCTAGACTAATCAAGCCTAGTAGTCCCTCATGTGATCTCGCTCATGCTTGTGTTTCCCGTTTGCGCTCAACACTTGTGTTTTTTTGTTGCCGATATGGATAACGCTAACACCGATATGGTGCTTGATTGTTGGCGATGCTTTGTGATTATTGCCCGCTAATGCTAAACTTACTAGGTAACCGATCATGCTAGGAATTTTAGCGTAGTCCCCCATGCTATGGCCTTCCCCATAACGCTCACGCTCTCCGCTTATGCTAATGCTTATGCATCTTTAGCGCTAATGGTAGTGCTTACCATTAATGCTCACGCTCACAAACTTAGAATTTTTTTTCCTGGAAAAGTATAATTTGTGCCTAATCTTAGCTTGCTAGATTATAAAGCCATGTGGAATTTTTTATGCTTCCCACAGACGACGCCAATGTTCATATCGGGAATAACTAAGTACTCGAGATAGAACAATAAATAACAAAATAATGATAAGTAAAGACAGTAAGTAAACAACACAAATGTTTAAAGTGGTTCACCAATTGAGTACTCCACTTATGTCTCATTAGGCCTCAACTATGCTACTCAAGCCCAATAAGGATTAGGCCCAAGTGCTATGTAGGTTGTGTTGGGTGTGAATGACTTGGTTTAAGTATGGAGGGAGGCTCCATTTTATAAGTAAGGGATGTCTCCTCCTCTTATATTTCTTCAATGTGGGATAAAGAACTCTCAAAACACAAACTAACTAAGCTTGCTTGCTCCTTCGGTAATGAGTTGATTCCTCCAGTTTCAGTTACGATTTGGTTGTTCTTCATGAGTGCTTGGTGAGGAGATATGTCGTATGACATATGCGAACACCATGCGAAGTAACTGAACCTGACCCCTTGTTTCCCAAGTACTTACTCTTATTTCGGCTGGTCACTGTCACAAATTCCCTCTCTTCATGATAATCATTCATACTCGACTCATCACCAGTTGCCAACACACTGAATGAAGAAGGCACCAAATTAACCCTATTCTTGGATACATACTTGTCTGGGAAACCCGGTGGAGCAGAAGTAGTAGACCCTGAAGCAGCCTCTACACCACATGAAGTAATTTTCTCAGTAGCCCTAGTATCCCCACTTCCCAAGCTTCAGGAAACTCCACAGTAACAACACCGCTCTCAAAGACCACTGTAGCAGGACAAACAACCTCATCATGCACCTGACGTCCCTCCTTCATCACCTCTGCAACCTCTTGAACCAGAGCACAAGGAACTACATTCTCATGCACCATAGCATTCACGGCTGCCGTGACCACTGTACTCTCATTAGCCTGTATCGTCTCCACATTATTACACAAACCAGAATCAACAAGAGATTTCCCAGCGCGAGGAACCCCCTCCCTCGATAGCACAGGACCAGAAGAATGACCACGTCGAGTCTCACGGACTGCCCGTGAATGACGTGACCTCTTCTTTCTTGAACGAGAACGACCCCGTTCATGACTCTTAGCAAAAGTCTTTTTTGGACGTGAACAATTAGCTACAACATGCCCTAACAAACCACACCTCAAACAGAAGGTAGGACAAGATTCGATCTCAACTCGGATTGTCACAAATTGACCATCATCCTTGTAAACACGAAGCTGCTGTTGCACTGGACACGAGAAATCCACATCCACAAGAAAACGAGCATACAAGCCAACAAATTGATCCAATGTTCTTCTATCTGGGCGAATTGGAATACCAATACCGCCAACAATCTCATACAAAGTTTTTGGATCCCAAAACTCAAACCCCAAATCCCATAGACGAACCCAAACCTGAGCCGATGTATTTTGCTATGTGACGGGAGAAAAACTAGGCATCCATTTGATGAAACGCACCACGCCACGGTGAAGATGGACAGAACCAAGGCTCCATGCCCTCTGCATATCATCAATCGTATTGAAACGCAACATGTAGAACCCTCGACCCAATGGAACGATAGTCCATTCCTCAGTACAAGGTAACAGAGGGCGCAACCGCAAACCTAACTCATGAGACTGTAATGTTGGAGAAGCCGGTGGGCGCACCACTTTGGCAACAAGGCAGGTTGCCTCCTCAATTTGACCAAATACAAAATGAACAAATTCAAGTACTATGCATGTTGTTTTCTTCGATTCATTACAAATTTAATATGTTTCAGTTTTGTCAATGCCCAAATTTCAATTGATAACTTTAATTTTCCTACAAACTAAATTATTTTTGTTTGAACTATTTAAACATTCAGAGGATATATATCATTTGAGACATTCATGTATTTGTGAATTATAAAACCGTTATACTCTGAATTTTAGTTCAAGCGCTTAATTAACGTCTCTGTAATTGATAACATACACGGATATGATACCGCATGTCTACTCAATTGATTGTACCTAGCTATAAGATGGAATATGTTCATGAAGATGAAAGAATTGAGGACTTTAACCCCTCATATATACATCAAAAATATGATCATTTTCTGCCAAAACTATATGGGTGATGATTAGATATAACAAATATAATAGATGGACGCAGTTGGACTACGCATATCATTTGATTTCATTTGATACGGTTTTGATGTTATCTAATGTTGTTTGTTTTATCTATATATGCAGGAATCATAGCACACATCATAGTAGATTCTTTTGTATTTGTTAATTTCTATCTTTTTTGGTAACCTATATATTTTCTCATTATTTAATTTGTTCTTTTCTGGTGAACATTATGCTAAGTGATCAGTGATAACAGTTTGTGTGAATGTGAAAATTAGTTGAGCAAACAGTATTCGCACAAATGTGGAAATGGCGATTAGTCGACAATTACTGCAGATACATGTTGCTAATGTACAAAAAGTTCAACCCAAAACAAATTGATGATTCTTTTTTGTTTTTAGTTTTTACTTTGTTGGTATCAGTTAAAATTGAAATTTGCATATGTATATTTATACCAGTACAAATTAAGGCCGGCTATCACTTACAAGTTTTTCCCGATAAATTATATATGTCATTTAGGAGTTTGTATAATATAATAATCAGTTTACACGTACGTTTATTTGTTGTTGTGCTAAAAAATGGTCACTCTTAACTATCAACGCCTAATTATTCCTTAACGTCGATCGATAGTGCTAGTATGATCGTAACAAATATGCTATGAAGGAGAAATTTTTGCATCTAACCGTCAAGTCACATTATCCATTTGACGTCCCAATTACACGTTGACACGTGGAACTTTATTGCTTAGTCATCCAATACTTTCTGCCGTCTACTGCATCTCTTTTCTTTGCCATTTTCTTGTCGTCTTCTCCCATCAAACACTAACCCATGCAACAACTAAGTCTGCCCAGGCAGCCTAGCAGACCTGTTTCTTTTTTTTTGTTATCTAATATGATAATAGGTCTCTTCAATTTGATTGATTTTCAGCATTAACTAATATAAATTGAATGGACGATTTAGCTTATCCATCCCAGAAAGGAAGATTGTCATGTTAAATTGTATCCCAGAAAAGCCTGAGCTATCGTGGTATTCAAATCAAACGGGTGCTTTCTCCAATATATTGTTAGGATGGACTATTAGATTGATCTCTGTCAAAGAAAAATATAAGAAAGTAAGCATAATCATATATAATTAAGTTACAGTTTGAGCACAAAGATCTTGATTGCAGTTTCATTTCGTTTTAATCCCAATGGTTAGTGTTCGTAGTTTTCTCTTCATTGTTTATTTAGAAAGCTAAGAAAGTGGATACCCTAACTCTAGTTCTGATCAAGGTGAAAAATAACGATTAATACTAACCCTAGCTCTGCAGAATCCCAAATCTTACCCATAAACTATCAAGAACCCAAAACATACAAAGACCAAATGAACACCCCTAATTATGAAACGAAAGTCAATCTGTCGTCTCCAACTTCAAATGTGATAAGTTCCGACAATTCATGAACCCTTTGTTCAACGCCAGATACAACGATTGACACTTGAGAAATGGAAGAAAACAATGTTTAACAAATGAAAAGACGTTAGATGACTAAGCAAAAAGGTTCCACATGTCAACATATAATTGGGGCGTCACATAGATGATGTGGCTTGATAGTTAGATGCAAAAATTTCTCTCTACAATAACATAACATAACGGAACAAAAACGTCTGTCTTTAATTGAAATTGATATAACAATTATTGTTATCGTTTCTTTTGGAGGCGTCACATCATATTTTGTGAACATTCAATCTACTCAATTAAGTTTGTTCAACAATCTACTCAACGATGCGTCACCTGAGTCACGTTATCTTTCTATTACTGTGTCGTCACAATTATAAAGCAGATAGAGTAGCCATCGTCACACTCTCTGCTATTTGGTGCAGGTTTGAATGACTAAATATTAGAAGTCGTCTCGTGAAGACTTAAGGGCTGCCGCATCGTCTTTTTTTTTTTCCTTCAAAAAACAACACGCAAATGCAAATGCAAATGCAATCTCTCGAAAGAGTCTACGGTTTTGATGGTTATTTTTTGCTTTTACACTACACATTTTACTATTCTCGAAAAATGTTAAAACGCGGTACAACTTTTATACCAACTATTGTTTGCCTTTCTTTGGAGCCGGCGGCATTAATGAAACCGGCACATTGTACGTAGTCAGTGGAAATTCTAGCTACTTACTCAAATAAATCCGATCAACGTATTCATATGCTACTAGTTGTTAGAGTTTAAGGAACAATTTAACTTGAGTAATAGATGCAAGCACCTTCTCTATTATATGAACATCGATTAGGTAAATACATCGACCACCAAATAAAGTTGCTTCTGCCAATTGCGGTAAATGTGCCCTGCTGGTTGTAAACTCGCTAGCTAAGAGTACCAATCAAATCTATGTAAGAAATATATTTTACATAACAACAGTACACGTGTACTAGTGATGATGGTTCTTAGTGCAATGGATTTAATCATGCAAAATACATGCATCAAAACTCAAAAAGGATTCTCGATCGAACATGCATACTTGGTCTTCAATTCTTAAGCTGTTGCGCCCGATCGATCACGTTGTAGCTAGGTTTCATCATCAGTTAGCACATGAAATCATCGCTACTCGTGGCATATGTCGGGACCAGACATGTTTAAGTTGTTGTACATATATACACTTCAATAATGGTACGTGTATAATTTGCTGCATCGATCTTCATAACCCAACAAAGCTGACCCTGATGAACGATTTCAGAACGAGGTCTCAAGAGATGGAAGACTTATATAAACATGGATATGACTTGTGTCAAAAAAAATTTATGGGAGCGCGTAAGATTGGCCGACCAAAATTTAAGCATATGCATCAATCACAAGACAAGCTGCGTCAGATTGTATATATAGATTATACTAGCTTCCATCGAATAAGTCAACTATATTTTCTTTAATTTTCTCTTCTAATTAAGAAATTTTATATTAAGTCAAAGTAATTGCATGCTATGGATCGAATATATCCACGTACGTACTTAGAGAATCAAACCAGTAGGCCGGTCGGAATGGTAACGCGCCGGATTTCGTGGCCGGAAATCTGTATAAACCGTAGGTAAAAAACCGACACTCCCAGTCTTAATTAGCTATTGGGGTGAGTACGTATTGAGTGAATGAGTAACCTGCTTTCATGAAGGCATCACTGATTAATATGTCACATGCATGAAAATATGGGAAATAGCAGCAACATATATGATGTAAACATCTAGACCAAAATGTGGTGTGGCTGTTGCATGCCTCCCTCCTCCCACCGCTAAATTTGAGTTTTAACTGATGTCGAATACATGTGAAGTCCACTCAAGATTATGTTCCCGCTCAAGAAGATATTTCTCTTTGCATTTAGTTCTCGGTCATCAGTTATAACTTGTAAGAATTGTGCATGTTCCCCACTATTTCATGTCTTCTAAATCAAAATATTGACCGTGCGTTAAAAATGCCATGAGTTCCCTTTAAAATTATTGACTATACGTTATACAGAGTTCACGAATCACGAGTTTAAGTAATATGCTCTCCTTACAAAATTTGGATTAGAAAATGCTGACGTGCATATATAAGCAAAATAATGATCCACATAAGAGTTCCCACAAATAATCAAGTTTCTGCAAATGAGGAAAAAAACAATTAAAGATCTGCCAATAAAAGCAAATTCATTCATATGTCCACGGATTGTGAGACCAAATAAATGAGTTTTGTTTCTTATTTTTTGGTAACCTCCAGGGTTGTTGGGAAATCTCTTCAAAATCGGTCTTGGTTAGACGAATCCAAATTTCTTTCCCGAATTATCAGAATTGAAACTGCCATAATTTTGTTGAGATTTTGAATGCAGGATTTGGAAGCCCAAAAAAGAAGTAAGTTTATGATTTTGCATAGAATATTATGGTCGATAAACTTAAAATTGGAATATAATCAAACAAAACAAAGTAACTTGTGTCCACCACTCCACACTGATCGAGCTCTATATATATAAGCCCCTTCAGCATTGAGAGCCTAGCTCATCAATCACGCAAAACCAGTTAGTGTCATCACTTCTCAAAGAAAGAGACAAAATGTGCGGCACCGATCAGAGGAACCCGAACTCTGCAACCCCTAACAAAACACCCCATGCTAACGGCAATGGTAACACCAGAAGCCCTAGCAATTTACCCGACACTGTCCTCAATCTCGAGCAGTACGTTCTTCTTTATCTTTCATCGATCACTAGTCTTTTTCTTCCAATGTTATATCATTAGGTTTCAGATCCATGCATATAGATATAGCGCATTTACATGGGTGTGTTTCAAAATGGTGGAAAAACAATTGTGTTAATGAGATATTTCTTTTTCTTTTTTGACAGGGGCGACCCGGCGGTGTTCGTGGAGTACTGGAAGAAGGTGGAGGACAAGTGTACAATGGTGATCTCCGGCAGCCAGTACATGAGCTATGTGAGCGATTTCAAACATACTTGCTTCTTTTTGGAGCCAGAGTTGGAGGATGCAGTTAGAAGACTGCATCGGACGGTGGGAAATGCGGTGGTGGAGGATCGTTACATTGTGGTGGGGACAGGTTCCACGCAGCTGTATCAAGCTGCGCTCTATGCTCTCACTTCCCCCGGTGGAGCTCAGCCCGTCAGTGTCGTGTCTGCCGCTCCTTACTACTCGGTGAGAATCATTGACCCTCCACCTTAACCGTTAATATGGTTTTTTTCTTTTCTTTTTTCTTCTCTTTTTAAATTATGTTCAGTTCTTGAATATCATCATTTATATATGTTTATGTTTAAGTCAACAGATCAACAAACTTATGAGACTCATATTTACAGATCGAGTTCAATTATATCACAGATCTATCGATTGTCTCCGGCTACTAAATTTTTATATGGTGTACAAATTGACCATCTTTCTCTAAACCAGATAATCCTATTTGTAATGTTTTAACATTAATTTTATTTTTTCCATGAGATTTTGTTAAAGTACTATAAAAGCTTCCAACCAAAATTGGGAAATGAATTATGTTACTTGAAATTGACATGACCCAGCTCCAAGGCCATGTACAGAAAGGTATGAACGGTGAGGGGGTGACATAACGAGAAGACTGTCTGTGGAACATGCAGATGTTCGCATGGAAGAAGGGACAAAGAGGCACATATGTCTTTTTGGTAACACAAACCATGCTTCGTAACATGCAACAATTCAAATTCTAATCTTATGCCTGTGTGTTTCGAGTCCCTTTGCCAATTTGAACATGGCCGGTAACATGGGCATGTCTGGCTAGCTAGTTCACTTACTTAAAACAGCTGTACGTTGGATCATGGTAAACCTTAATTAATAGACTCTCTTAGCCAGTAATCGTTTTTCTCACTTTGCTTGGTTACTTCAATGGCAGTCATATCCAGATGAGACGGACTACCTTCGTTCAGGGCTTTACAGGTGGGCAGGTGATGCATATGCTTTTGATAAGAAGGGACATGGAGATTACATTGAGGTTGTGAACACTCCAAACAACCCAGACGGTACTATTCGGAAAGCCGTGGTGAAAAACAGGCCCGATGATCAAGTTCAAGGCAAGTTTATTCACGACCTTGCCTACTATTGGCCTCAGTACACCGCAATCACTGCTCCTGTTGATGAGGACATTATGTACTTCACATTTTCGAAGAGCACAGGCCATGCTGGTTCGAGAATCGGGTGAGTTAATTTGATCTTCTCATTTGGTCAGTTACATGTGATCGAACCCTAGCTAGAAGTTTGAAGTGTTAATTAATAAGTTAACAAGCAGATAAGGGTGACTTCAATTTTGTTCTTGTTTTTCTTGCAGATGGGCTATTGTTAAGGACCAAGAGATTGCTAAGAAGATGGCTAAGTTTGTGGAGCTGAGTTCACTTGGTGTGTCCAAGGACTCCCAGCAGAGAGCTGCTAAGATAATGGGAGTGATCTGTGATGGCTACCAGAATTGCAAGGCAAAAAACCCTGAGCTCTTCTTTGAATACTGCCACAACCTCATGGCTCAAAGGTGGGAGAGGCTGAGAGCAGTGATCGAGGGCAATGGAATCTTCAGTCTGCCCAAGTATCCCAAAGAGTATTGCTTCTTCTCTGGAGAGTACAATGAACCACATCCAGGTAAATTATGATGGTATCTATATATGGATGTGACATTGAAAGCAATGATGTTCAATATGCTAACGAATCCATTGCTTGGTACTCTTTCATCTTTATATGCAGCATTTGCATGGTTGAAGTGCGAAGAAGACATAGACTCGGAGAAGTTCTTAAGAGGATGCATTAAAGTGCAAGGAAGAACTGGGAGGAAGTTTGGTACTGATCAAAAGTATGTTAGGATTAGCATGCTGAGCAAGGATGAGGTTTTCGATGAGTTCTTGGAGAGGTTGTCAACTGTCAAAGTCATTAGTAATGGGTACTAATTAAGAGCTAGCTTGTCACGAATATATGAAGCTTGGTTATAGTTGTAGCAAGGAGGAAGGTTTCAATCCGGACCCGTTCTCGGAGATGCATTGACCAGATCAGATGAAGCCAGTACTAATTAAGGGACATAAATAAACTACAGTATGTTTAGCTTTGCAGGAATAAAAACAATCTTAATTAGTTCTATATATTGTAATGCAGGCAGTATCCTTAGAGGGACGTATGGTATGGTTTTTATATATGCATGTTAGCATGTAGTTAATGTCACCCTAGCTATATCTATATGACTATATATATGTAGGCATGCCTCCGTGAACGTTGCATGCCGTTTTAATTTTCTGTGTCTTCATAGTTTTGCTTCTTCGATTCAAAACCCTCGATCGGCAGTTTGGCTGCATCGTAGCAATTCCGGTACGTGTGAGTTTCTCAGCGGCGGAAGACGCCGAAATATATTGAAGAGAATAAAACCAGCATCTATTATATACTAGAAAAATCCCATCCATACTCGTATGGGTGTGATGTAAAAGTGAGAGAAAAATATGGAAAAATTTGCGAATAAATATTACGAAATTACGGTAATACTATTTTAATTTTTTTTGTTAATTTTATCTTTTCTTTTGACTTAAGTTTATTAGTCAATATAAAATTTGGCGAGGCTAACGACAGAAAGAAGTTTCACTTGATACTAGTAGAGAAGTATAGATATCAACGCCCCATGAAAATCAGCGTCCTCAAACTCGACGTGGCGCTTAGTGATGAACTCCTTATGGCCTTGCCACGTCAGGCTCCACGTTTCGGATATATGGCTTCTTGTTGGCTGACCTTACCACGTCAAATTCCCTACCCAAGAACTACCTTCCTCTCTAGAGTCAAATGAAATGGATAGGGCACATTTCATGGAAGCACGTGTGGAGCTTTGGATGATGGTGAGGATCTTCATTTATATCTGTGCTGTAAAAATCTTTCAATGTCAAGATAGATCTGCTACCTGAGGGAGTCCTTATGTGACCCGAATATATAAACAGTTACCAAGTAGGAAAAGGATTATTCTAGCTCAAGGATTGTATTTATATATAAATACTCATGGAAAACACTTTCTGTGCAATCCAGAGAGTATAAGCAATTTCATGATCGATGGACTTTCTTAGAGAGCGTGAAGAATTGGTGAACACTGCCAAGGCCGCTGAACAGGCAGAGCAATACGACGAGATGGTAGAAGCGATAAAGAAGATTGCTGATGTTGACGTTGAATTGACCATTGAAGAGAGAAGCTTGTTCTATGTGGGGTGCAAGAAGGTTGTTTGCCCTCTGAGAGCATCATTGAAGATCCTATCATCAATCGAATCGGAAGACGAGGAGATTTGCATGAACCGGCACAATGTTGAATCACAGCTCTCAAATTTCTGCACTGATATCATTTCAGTGATCGATGACCATCTCCTTCCTTCGAGTTCGGTCGCCGAATCGTCTGTCTTCTAACATAAGATGAAAGGAGACTATTATAGGTATCTTGCAGAGTTCAAGAATGGAGACGAAAAAGAAGAGGCTGGTGAGCTGTCAAAGACAGCATATGAGACGGCCACCATTGCAGCTGAGGCCGAGTTGTCTCCTACACATCCCATCCGCTTGAGTCTGGCTTTGAATTTCTCAGTTTTCTGCTATGAGATTATAAATAATAGGGCGAGGGCCTGACATGTTGCAAAGAAAGCTTTAGATGAGTCTATTGCTCTGGACTCCTCAAAGAATGAGGAATCATAATGAGGAATCATGCAGAGTGCAAAATTATGGAATCCTGAACGAAATCTGTAGTTTTGTAGTTTTCAGTTTTTAATATATGTTAGATCAGTTTTAAATTTTTCTTTTTCATCTCAGAAGATTTTTAGAAGCGAAGCCAAGCTGACTAGACTCTAATAGCAATTGCGTATAGAAAGAGAATTTGATCCTTGTTTCCGCTATTCACTATAAATCTGAGAACAAAACATGAGACACTTCTGCAATGTAGAGATAATCATGCAAACAACATTATTACACTTGCCAGACTATCCGTCAAATTTAGTTTTTCTCCAAAATCTCGGACACTCTGATACCATCGGGCAAAAAACTTGTTCGAAGATAATTAAGTCGCATCCAAACTTAATCTGAATAATCTCAAAAAAATAATGTCAAGTCACATCTCCTATGTGGAAATAATAATAGCATGATTAGGCTCCAAGGCTGAGCTTCATAAAATGTGACCCAGAATGCAAAACAACACTGTTCTTAGTTCGATATATAGAATGATTCTATTTCTGGTAAAGCATCAACTTACAACACCGTTAAAAAATATTCATACTGTACGGACAAAATCAAAGGCCAAGGAACCCCATTTTCTCAACAAACCACTGGTCCAAGGCAACTGGCTTTTAATTAGGGTCTTAACTTATCCACCAATCTTACATTGAAACCATTCAATATCATACATGAAGATGGTTGATCAGAAAATACCAAGACGGTTGATCAGAAATTGCCAAGCGTACGCAACTTTCATATAAGCCTCAATTCATACTCGCCTGCCATGGTAATGTATCTCACCCATGGAAGAGCTTGGTATCCGCTCTTTTCAATAATCTTCAGGTAACGAACCTACACAACCCAGCATTTATATTAACACTAATATTTCACCTTGACTTTTTGTTTTTTTGAACGATGAGAACAGGTTATCAGAAACCCGAAGACTCCAATTATATCAACACCTAGCTCTACCACAATTGAATAAGTATAAAGTTGATGGTCTGAACTTTTTCCCTTTCTGCCTAGGATCCCACCCCTACCATAAATAATGATCTGAAGAGAGACAATATGTACAAAGGTTTCAACAAAATTATGTTCATTTATAATATACCTGTATCCCGGAAACAGTAAAATATGGTATCTCGAATTTCACACGTATAGGAGCTTTTCTCTCAGGAGCTGCTTCTTCAGCTGTAACACTTGGAAGGCGAAACTCTGCCCTCAACATATACTCCTACAGCATTTCAATCAAAAACAGGTTTTATTGAGAAAAAAAAAACTAACGCATGCAGCACAAGGGACACCATAAGGATCTATTAGCTAGCTAAGAAGTTGGAAAGATGCACAGATATTGAAAATGAAACTAAAGCTGTACCTTGCCACCAGGAAAGGATCTTATTTTCCACATTAGTGCATCATTTTCAGGTGCATATGATGCAGATCCTAATGATGTGCGAATATTTGGATTAGTGGCATCGGCTTGCACAGGGACCTCAATCTCAATATTTGTTGCAGTACTATGCGATTAAATGTTCAACACGAGTACTAAAGTAATATTAGCCATTTGATTTTCCATAAGACAGAGCAATTGACTTGACCAGAGGCATGATTAGCTAGACTCCAATCCTTCCCATCTCCAGACAATATGTTAATATAATTCAATTACCTGCGCTCCTTGAATTGGCTTCGAGCTTTTACCAGAATCTCAATGCGACTTTTAGAATGCCTTTCAATTTGGGCTTCAACCCAAATTAAGGGTTTAACCTGAAGAGAAAAGAATGAAATTCATCAGGAATTGGACAAGAGCAAGTAATTAACCAATAAAACAAAAGGAGAAATCAAGAAAAGAGAATCAATAGAGCATGAGGTTACCTGTGTACTCAATCTATACGTCATAAGATCAAAAGCCCCATCGGGTGGAACGAAAGATATTGTCCGATCATTCTCAAACCGTGCCAAACGCACACACCTAAACCAAATTTTAAGATTTCACATGAGAGGTGGCAGGAGCATTAGCTTTCTAACCTCGCCCAACACAAAGATTGATACAGGTTCTCAAATACCAAAAGATTAAAGCTACATACTGATGAAATTTGATGTCTTCCAAATCGATGGCATTTCCCTTTGTTGTTCTGCCTTGTGCCTCCAATAACACACGATCATTTAAGCCCAGCTTACACTCAGGCATACCACTGCAATAGTATATCAGTGAGGAACTCAATAAGAGCAAATGAGAAGGCTTTTACACATATACTTAAAATTAGCAAGGAACTAAAGCTTTATTAAACAAATTGGATTGATTAGCACAGAATATACATTCACCAAATTAAAATAACTACTGGTCAGAAGAGAATAAAACAGTACAGAGACTGATACAACTCATACAAGTGTGCACATTCAGACTGGAGCTCTCAGAATTATGAAGGGTAGACAAATGGATGAACAGTATTGAGCGCATCATAGTGATTACTGATTACAGATCACCATCGATGGTACAAGTTAAAAGTCCACAAAAAAAGAAAAGAAAAAATCCAAGAACAGTGAGGATACCTGGATTCATATATTTACAATCACGAAATTATCTCTAGCTCTTGTACAATAAAATTAAACAGCTAATTGCTTAACACGTAATATCAGCCTTAAGAATCTAAAGCTACTCAAGGATCCACAAGTGGAAAGTTTCAACCCGTGAGTGCAGTGCGGCCAGTGCCCATTGGCATCAATTTTGTATTATGACCCAAAGTTTAGTCGGTGGCTTTGCAACAATAATGAATGCGTACTTAAGAGCACAAAGTTAACTAGGCATTAGGATTAACCAACTAATTTCATAGACATTATTTTTCTACAGAAATGGATTTACACACTAGCAAGGAAGGTACTAGATCCTAAACCAAGTCAATTTAGTACTATGAATCTACCAATATGTTGAGCTAAAGACACGTATGTTAGACTGCTAGATGCACAGTTAAGGAAACTAAAATAAATAGATATCTTGTAGATGAAACTTAAATAATGCAGAGTTGCATTGCAAACACACCTCAAGTAAGTTCTCATTTTCAAAGCCCCGACAACGTCTGACCTAATGATTTGTACATTGCTGTTGACAAGTATATTAACACTCTCCACCACATCAAGGAAAACCTGAAAGGAAAAAAAAATATAAAGCAAAAACAAAGTCATTTACTGTCTGCAGCTTCAAAGCAGGATAGATATATCAGTCCCCCAGTACAAGTACCTCATTCTTCTTGTAACATATCCCTTCACTGCGCCAAGACACTGCATTCGTTACAGCCATCGGAGGCCTTTGATTTACTTCCATTCTGTAAGCATCCGTCTTGATAAACTCACTTAAAATCTTTGCTTCGGTAAACTGAGGGTAACCGAAGTCCATCATCTCATCAAGCAACTCATACTACAACAAAGAACACACAGAAAAAAAACATCACCTCAACACTCCAAGATCCAAACTACACGAAAATCCGAATAATAAGAAACATCTTCTCACCACAACCACAAAGTTATCCCTGAGTGACTCCTCCTCCAACTCTTCGAAATAATGCTTGAACACCTGCCAATTCACAAATTGCGAAATGCACACTGAAAACAAACCACAAAACAACTGCGAGGGAAACACAAGTTTGAATCACCAATGGAGGAAGCTTACATCAACTATGCGGTGTAAGAAGAAGAGAATACTGCCAGCATTACAGTTCTGCCTCGACGCAACCATCAGGTACACATTGTTATGCTGTAGAAACAAGTAGCTCACGCCATTATCGTGCACAACCGGATCGTGTGACTCAGCATCAACCTGAAATCCGTACAACAGATTATCAAAATTTTCTCTTTCTCATTTTCACTAATAATCCTCAAAATTCTGAGTTCTAATGAGGTCGAATTGAGAATTTTACAGTACAGAAGCTACGGAAATTGATGAGATGAGAGGAGAGAAGTGGAGAGTGTGGGGGACCTCTTTCTCGATGAGCTTAGTGAAGAAGCGCTCGGCCTGGACGGCGGAGACGTCGCCGCGGTAGTCGCGCCAGATCAGAACGCGGCCTTTGATGTCTAGGAGGAACAGCGCCGAGACTGCCCCAGCCATTGAGGCTTACGGCGGATCGGCGACGTCGAAAATGGATGCGATCTGGTTCCGGATAGTAGCGGAGGTCAGATTAGGAGGAAGAAGGAGAAGAGCTCTGGTGGATCTAAAAATGGTGGGAGCTTTAAGCCTTGTGTGTGTGTTCTTTTGGCATCAAAGCTTTTTCAACATGAACCGGGTTTCCTCAATTTTTCTGCGCTTGTGAAATGAACGAAGGTGAATATTGCTTCTTTCAGACGTTAGAGACCCATCGAATACGACGTCGTTGCATGTAAATTTCTTTTCCGCCTTTTCTAATGACTAAACCTCCGACGAATGAGTCGTCGTAGTAAGGAAACCTATGAAAAGAGTGTCAGTTTTTTTAAATTTTTTATGACAAAGAGGCGGGGTAATTTTATTAATTAAGTAGTTGTTTGGGTCTAAAATAAATATTATATTTATTTTAATATTTTTGGGCCTTAGCGGCAAAACAGGTCAGCCACGTGCGGACTGGTTGGAGCTACGAATCAAGAAAGTGAATGTTTATTCGATTCCTGAATGATTTAAGGGAATCTAGAGGCAAGATAATATTCATAGTGGATAATGTTACATTGCCAAGCCAGGGAAATCAAAGTGCAAACCTCTATAAATAGAAGAGTCGACGAAGAGTTGAGGACCACTACACACATACAAACAATTTGCGCAAAAGCAAATCTTACTCCGTTGCGAGTAAACAACGAGCTCAGCATCTAGGTCATTCAACAGAGCGTGGGGATTCGAAAATTCACTCGAGTTAGATGACGGCAATCAGAGGAGTTCAGGCCACCCAACAGAGAGTGGGGATTCTAAAGATCTACGAAGTCACTCTATCATGTGTTCTCAACACTTCGTCCTTAGGATTGCTCTGGTTTATACTTGCCTGAGGGTGTAAAGTATCGATTCTTTGTGGCTTGGCGGAGAGACACGAAACTTACGTCTTGCGTACCATTAAGACAAGTAGGACTCAACGAGCGAGGTTGGTGCTCTCCTCGCTCTAATCACTTGACAAGAAGTAGAGACTACACGGCGCACAACACAACGACATTCTGCACTCGGCAGTGGCACGCCTCGTACACCGCACATCTACACCAATAGACCAAAAGAGATAGTTTGTGACATCTCCAAATCGTAGCAACCTGACTGGAGAAAAATTGAAGCCAAACATTTTGGCACGCCCAGTGGGACTCAAGTTTAGTGTCTTACAATCATTGATCCGTATCGGAAGACTTTCATAAGTTGCCTTAAACATCCAACACCTACATTCTGAAAACATAATTCATTCACTTGTAGGGGTTTAAGCAACGAGGAAGTACTACAGATGTTTGGAATAACAATGACTAAGGGTAGATCACCATCGTCATCGTGATCAGAACCTAGTACTACAGAGGAAATCAGGGCCATGGACTTTGAGGCCTATATGGAGTACTCGCTTGAGCAAGAGTAGTGGAGAAACGCTAACATCGAGCGAATGCTGAACGACATAGAGGCCAACGACAAGATGGTGTCTAAAGTCCAAAATAGGCTGGATAACCTTTACGAGGCTCGGGAGGTCGACCACGCTGATAACAACAAAAAGTCTGATATCCTTACCACAGCTCCCACAAATCTCACTAACACTATGACAGCTAGCTTTGCTCTGAGCAACGAAAGACTAGGAGAGCGAGAACCTCTCTTTCATGATGATGAAGAGGTCAAAGATGATGATATACCAGCTCCACCTCCTCTTCCGCCAAACCCGGAGCGAGAATTGGAGGGTTGGTACTTGTTTTTGGGGATTGGGGTTGCGACAGTCTACACGTTCGCTGTTTGGCTTATCGCCCATTTTCTTTTCTCTTAGGATCATGGAATTAGTAGCTATATCCAGTGATGACTCGCCTCCGTCAACCCCTAGGTTCCGTATAGGGTCCCGGGTTTCATCCCATAGTGTTTCGGACTCTTCGTCTGATAGCGTACTGAGCATCTCCCCACTGTCCGTTAACGCCAGTAGTGCTTTGCGTAGGTCGTCAGTGCCAAACATGGAGCAACCTGGGTCGAGTGTGCCGAACATTGACGCGTCCTCCTCTTCCGGGGGATCGGATGGATATGTTATGCTCCCACGAGGTGAGCGGGCGTCTGGGGCTGCCATTCTCGTTCTTCCTCAGGGCGGGCTCGTATTGTGGCGATTGGCGGACAACCAAGTGGTGCAGGAGCCTGAGGGATCCCAGTCGGTGCGGGAGATCGAGCAGTGGTACCAGGACTACCACATCCTGCGTACAGTGAAGCTGAGGGCACTCCGTTAGGGTGAGTCATTCACACGCCCCCCGCGCGGCTACGTGTGTGTGAGCGAGTTCCAGCTGAAGGCCAGGTTGAAGCTTCTCCTCCATCCGTTCTTCCAGTATGTGCTCGCGCTTTTCAACATCACGTTAGGCCAATACGGGCCAACGTTGACGCGCGTACTGATTGCCTTCCATAATATTTGAAAGCTGAATGGGCTGTAGTTCCCCACACGGGCGGAGATCGGGCACTTCTTCCGTTTGTAGTATTCTCATATAAAGGACAAGAGTACGATGACGGTCGAGCCCCGAATGAATTGGTGGCTATCGGAGCCCCCTTCCTCTTCCACAGCCTGGCGTAGGTATCATTGTCTTGTCAAAGGCGAGTGAGAGTTCGACAATCCGGATGGTGCTCTATCGCGTGGGCTCGATCAAATACACCGAGTCCCCGAGTCTTTTCAACCGCTAGGTGTGATATTGTAGTGTCGACTAACGGTGTTTGCTTTTTTTGAAGTTTGTATCCATACTAGCTAATATGTTTGTGTTTTTGCAGACCAAAGTTCGTATCCTCTCACCCGTTTGGAGAAGAAGCGGTTGGTGCGAATCAAGTTTGCTTTTGACCCCTACCCAGACGCGCGAAATTTCTGGGCAGCCAATCACTGGGAGCTTGTCGAACGTTGTGGTCTCTCACGCCCTTCTGGTACGTACCCTTCCTGTTCATGGCGTTTGGTTACTCCATTTATGTAGATTGTCGGGCTGACCCTTGTGTATACTTTTTGTTGCAGCTAAGATGAAGAAGTCCAAATCCTTTACCAAGTAGGATGCTGCCCACCAACGTATGTTGATGCTCATGGAGAGGGCCCGACAGGCCCGAATGGTCGCCGAGGACGCGAGCGGCCAGTTGGTGCAGGGCGACACTCCTCAGGGTGTGATGCATCCCCCTAACTGTAACGAGTACCTGGACCCGGTACCGGAGGGAGATAAGGAGGTCCAAGTCATGGGCGCGGCTGTCGGAGCCCCAGCCGTCATCCCCGAGGGACAGGCTGAAGAAGTTGCCCCCGATGCGCAGAGGGGAGACGTCGAGTAGGCCCGGAGGGAGCGCCTCCGGCAGGAGAAGGAGACACGCAGCAGGGAGTGCGGCGAGCGTCGTTTTGAACGCGTGGACAGACGCGTTAGCAGGGTAAGTCTCCGTCCACCCATACAGGCTCCTCGAGGAGTTCGTTCAAGATCTCCCCCATCCGTCAGCCTGGAGAGGCGAATGGCCGCCGGTCCCAGACCTCGGCTAGGAGGCCAGATAGCCATAGCACCTCCAGCCGCCTGTTGAAGCGCTCTCGGGGTTCGTCCAATGAGGCCTCCCCTGCTATGACTGTTGCAGTGGCAGGAGAAACAGCGCTCTTGTTAGAGTTCATTGCTCGTATCCAGAGCTCCATTGGTGCAGGCATTGAATCCCTTCAGAAGTGGCGTCAGCAGGGCGCCGACCTGAGCGAATCCCTTAGTACAGTGTTTGACACCTGCACGCAGCTCCTCCTCATAAAGGGGCTCGAGGGGTCGATGCTGCAGACCACCATGCTGTCGAAGGCGAAGGCCAAAAACCGGAAGCTTCAGGCTGACGTAGGCAAGCTGCAGCAGGCTCTGACCAAGTTCACTGACATAGCTAATCGGAAGATTGCACGAGTAAACGAGCTTGTGCGTGAGGCCAACGAGCTGAGGAAGGATTTAGGGGAGGCATAATCAGGGGTTGCCATCCTGGAAACCGACCTGGCCACCCTCCGGTTGTCCAGCGGTGCGCGGATAGCGGAGCTGGAGCGCGAGCTGGCGGAGGCCCGAGCTCATGCAGTGATAGAGGAAGTCCATCAGAGGATTGCGGAAGAGGCAGTTGCCGAGTACAAGGCCTCTTCCGAGTTTGAGAAGGTCAGGGTTGACGCGGTCTAGGCTTTCAAGGATTCAGAGGAGTTCGAGGACTTGGTTGCTGTTGAAGCCAACATCTAGTGTGAGGACTTCTCCTCACTCATGCTGCAATTCATTAAGGTGGACAAGTTTGAGGCATGGCAGGCCGCCGAGGCTGAGAAGCTGAAGCACTCGCTCGAGGAGCCGGATGTCGAGGCGATTGCCGGGGGAGGGTGGGGCTGATGCTGCTGCTGGGGCCAGCTAGTCTATCTTTTATTTTTGCTTTCTTTTGCTTTTGCCTTGTAATTTCGCGCATGCGTGCGTTTAATGAATGATCGGTGTACAACTTTAGGAAAATATATCTAAGTACCTTTTGTTTCGTTTACATTGCTTGTCTGAGTGCGTTTGATGTATACCTATATTGCTACTGGCACACAACAAAACGTACATATGCAAAAGTTTACAATCACTAGATTAACGTGCGTTTAGATTATAAAATGTGCTCAAACGTAGGTAGATGAACACTTAGTGAAAATACTTCCTTAGGTGCTGTGTGTTCCAGGGATTGCCTATCCTTCTTCCGAACATGTCTTTGATGTAAAACGTACCCAGACTTGCGACTGTGTCGATGACGTATGGACCTTCCCATGACGGGCGTAATTCCTTGGGCTTCGTTTGAATTGCTTTCATGAACCAGTCCCCCAGTTGAAATGGGCGCTCCTTCACACTCTAGTTGAATAGTCGAGCGACTCGCTGCTTGTTCGCGGTATTGTGAAGGTGTGCCGTGTCGTGCCTTTTTTCGAGGAGGTCATTGTCGAGTCTTGAGTCCTTCGCCATTGGTAGTGGGGTCGTAACTTTCGATTCTTGGGCTACTGTACGTGAGCTCGAGTGGTAGTACGGCCTCCGTTTCGAATGTGAGGCTAAACGGGGTTTCTCTTGTTGCTGCAGTTGCCGTAGTTCGGATTGACCATAGTATTTCGGGGAGTAAAGTGGGCCATCGTTCGTACCAAACGTCTCCTTTCTCGATGAGTTCAATATTTTTCTCGATTCCTTCCTTGATGATTTTGTTTGCTGCTTCTACCTGTTCGTTTATTTGTAGGTGTGTTGGTGATGCGAAAATCAGATTGGTACCTTGCCTTTTGCAGAATGCCTTGAGCTCGTCGTTGTGGAATTGCGGCCCGTTATCGGTGATGAAGTTGAGTGGGGTGCCATAGCGACAGTAGAGGAAAGGTCATAGGAATCTCTTCACCTTTTCGGTTGTGATCTTGACCATTGGTTCCGTCTCGATAAACTTGGTGTGGTAGTCAATGATGACTATGATGTATCGATATTGGCCCTTGGATTTCGGAAGCTCTTCGATGAGATCAAGTCCCCACTATGCAAACGGAACAGGAGAGGTGAGGATCGATAGGGGAACTACGGGCGTGTGATTTTTGTGTGCGTAGAGTTGGCACTGATGGCAGGTCGTAGTGATTGTTGTTGCATCCGCGTGGATGGTGGGCCACCAGAATCCGTAACGGAGTGCCTTTTGTGCGATGGATCGTGCTCCCGCGTGGTGGCTGCATACGCCTGAATGGATTTCCCTGAGTATCTTGTCGCCTTGCTCCGGTATAACACATTTGAGGTTGGCCCAAGTCTTCCCTTGTTTGTATAGGGTGTCGTGGCGGATGCTGAAGTTGACTGCTCGGGTTATGATGTTTCGCGCCTGGACCCGATCTGTTGGTAGTTCGCCCCTAGTCTTGTATTTGATGATTGGATCCATCCAACTAGCTGTGTGTGGTTCGATCGTGAAGATCTCTTCTGGAGTTTTCGTGATGCTTGGCCTCTTCAGCACTTCCACTACTCGTTGCCCTGGCTTCGTATGTACGGGCGATGTTGCTAAATGGGCGAGAGCGTCTGCCTTGGTGTTTATTCCCCTTTGGATATGGTTGATGTTGAAGTACTTGAGCTTGCTTAACATTGTGCATACGTGGTCATGGTACACCGTCATCGTATCACCATTTTTCTTGAAGTCACCTCGGATTTAGTTGACGACTAGCTATGAATCGCTGAAGATGTTGATGCTCGGGGCTTCTGAGTTTTGGGCCAGCTGTAGTTCGGTGATAAGAGCTTCGTATTTGGCCTCGTTGTTTGTTTCTTTGAATTCGAATCTTAGTGCGTACTTGAATCGTACGCCCTTGGGCCCGGTGAGGATTATCCCAGCCCCACTGGTATTCTTGGTGCATGACCCGTCCACGTAAAGGTTCCATGGTGATTCGGGTGTTGGGGGTTCTTCCTTGGGAGGCTCTGTGCTAACGGGCGGCGTCTCGAGGACGGGTTGTGTCGTTATTGGCCCTTCGGCCTCCGTATACTCGGCTATGAAGTCTACGATAGCCTGGCCCTTTATTGTTGTTCGGGGCGCGTAGTGGATGTCGTATTCGGTTAGCTCGACGGCCCACTTCGCCAGTCGACCACTGTGGTCCGGCGATTGTAATATCTGTCGCAATGGGACGTTGGTGAAGACGTGAATGCTATGGGCTTGGAAGTATGGCCTGAGTTGCCTTGCAGCTGAGACGAGTGCAAGTGTCACTTTCTCGATTGTAGGGTAACGGGTCTCTGGGGGTGTCATGCCTTTTCCGGTAAAGAAGACTGGCAATTCAGAATTCGTTTATCTTCAGACCAGGGCCGAACTGACGGTCGTTAAGGAAGCAGATATGTACAGGTAGAAGGCTTCTCCCTTCACGCGTCTGGACAAGAGGGGGATTGAGGTGAGGTACTGCTTGATTGATGCGAACGCTGCTTCACAGTCGGTTGTCCAAACGACGCTTCGCTTGTTTGTCGTTCAGAAGGCTTTGAAGAACAGTGCACACTTGTCGGAATAACGGGAGATGAAGCGATTGAGGGATGCCAGTTTTCCCGTGAGGCTTTGGAGTTCGGCCTTAGTCATGGGGGGTTGCATGTCTAGTATTGCCTTGACCTTTGTTACTGAGGCCTCGTTGCCCTCCTTGCTGATGATGTATCCAAGAAACTTGCTTGTTGTTACGCCGAACGTGCATTTGGCCGGGTTCAATCGCATGTCGTTCTTGATTAGAAGTTCGAGCACGGTTCGTAGGTGTTCGGAGTGATCCGCTGCCTTGGTGCTCTTGACCAATATGTCATCGATGTAGACTTCTACAATTTCACCGGTCAGCCCGTCAAATATGATGTTCATCAATCTTTGGTACGTGGAGCCCGCATTCTTTAGACCAAACGGCATGACTATGTAATAGTAGAGGCTCTTGTTCGTTGTGAAGCACATGGCCTTCTGGTCTTCGGGGTTCATGAGGATCTGGTTGTACCCCGAGTATGCGTCCATCATGGACAATAGTTCGTGCCCGATAGTGGCGTCTACTAGCTGATCAATCTGGGGTAATGGAAAACTATCTTTCGGACAGGCCTTGTTCAAATTGCTGTAATCTATGCACATGCGCCAAGATCCGTTTTGTTTCTTGACCATAACGGCGTTGGAGATCCATTTCGGGTAGTCAACTTTTCGGATGAAACCGATTTTCTGTAGCCTGTAGACCTCCGCGTGCATAGCCGCATATCGTTCTTGGTCATACGCCCGCCGTTTTTGCTTTACCGGCTTTGCAAGTGGGCTGATGCTGAGTTTGTGGGAGATGATGCTTGGGGTGATTCCAGGCATGTCCGTGTAGGACCATGCGAATACCTGTTGGCAGTCCGTCAGGACCTGGGTTAGCCGAGCCGCCATGTCGGGCTCTAATTGCGCGCCGATGCAGATCGTACGTTCCGGGTGTTCACGGGATAGTTGTATCATGCGTTGCCCCTCCCGTTCTTCGGCGGGCCGGATAGTGTTCAGTCTGTGACGCGGGTCATCAGGCTGCTGCTCTTCAGGGGAACATTCCGCCACTGCGAGTACTTCCAATCGCGTGTTGTCTTTGTCTGGTCGAACAGTTTTTTCCACGAAATCATATCCTCTGACTGTGCCGATTCCGTAGTCTGTCGGGAACTTTACCATGAGCATGTGGCCCGCAATGATCAGCCTCAGCTTTGAGATACCCGGTCGTCCGAGGATCATATTGTAGGACGTGTGGAGGTCTATGATAACGAAGTCTGTTCTGATTTCGCTGTGGGGTTCCTGGTGCACCAATGCCGAATTGCATATAGTCGCTACCGAGGGGGTAAATGGTCTCACCTGAGAAGCTAGCGATGCTCTCGTGGTCCTGCGTCATCTTGCATTTCGAGCGCTTGAGGCCTTCGTATGCCTCTCGAAAGATGATGTTGACGGAGGCTTCGTTATCGATGAGGATGCGTTTGACTAAGTATCGATCCACCATTCAGTCGATGACGAACGGGAGCGTGCTGTTCTGGTCGCGTTCTTCCTCATAAGTGAAGGTGATTGGGGGCCAATCCTTGACAGCGTTTGGTGGATTTCTGGGATGTACTGCAAATACGTCACTAGGTCGGTGTTCTTCCCGTTCTCGTGGGCATTCGGCCTTCCGCTTCCCGCTCGTGATGTTGTTGATGGTGCCCATTGTTCGTATATCCGTTGTCGGGCGTTCCGCGTTCGTTGCTCGGAAGATCAGCGTTCCCTCCATGTGTAATCGTTCGATTTCCTTGGCTAGGATTTCGCAATCATTAGTGTTGTGGGTATTCGAATCATGATACATGCACCACGTTCCCCTATTGTTTCGCATAGGGACGATGTCGGGCGCCCTAGGCATGGGCGGGCGGATTTGTCGTTTGTTCTGCTTGAGCACTTCCTCGTTTGTGCCTTGGGTGATGGAGAACACTGCGCGTCGCTGGTGTGGATCTCTGGGTGGTGGGTTTCGCGGTGGTGAGCGCTCGCGATGCGTCTACTGATACTGCTTGTGGTTCCTGTGTTCGCGAAAGTGGTCTTCGCGCTTGCGGGACGCGGTGGGCTGTGCTTTCGGTGGCGGATTTTTGGCTGTATGGGGGGACGACGGGCGATCTTGTGTATAGCCGTGTGTCTTTGAGGTCTGCGTCGTGCTTGGACCTTGCGCTCCATACACGTGGGTTTCCACCAGTGCCTTCTGGACGATTAGGTCGATGATCTCGTCGTACCCGAGGTGGTCCTTTCTGACCATCTTCTCTACGAACGGGGTTCCAGTCAGGTTCTCTAGTAGCGCCATTTTTGTTACATTTTTGTCGAGGTTTCTGCACGTGTTCGCAAAGGCCCTCCACCGGTTGATGAAGCCGGATAGGTTTTCATTGTCCCCTTGGAGGACCTTTAGTAGCATGTTGGCGGTTTTGTACTTGCCCTGAAGCCGATATCGCTTGAGGAAACATTCCGTGAGTTCGTCGAACGAGTGGATGGATCCCGTCGGCACCTCGTAGAACTAGTTTCATGCTTCTTCTGTCAGTGTCTCCTGAAACAGGAAACAAAGGGTTGCATCCGAGTACCGGGTACCTGCGGTGGTGGATTGATACTCGTCAATGTGTGTTCGCAGGTGGTACCTCCCGTTGAACCTGCTGATCTTGACGGTTTTGGAATACGGATCCCTGCCCTACGCCAGGATATCATCCGATAAGGGGTTCACACGGGGAGTGTACATTCCTTTTGGCCCGGTGTGCGTGCTTTTCTTGAGTGTCATGATTTCGGCCTCCATCTCCACCATTTGCCGGAGCATGGCATTCCCAACTGTCGTGGTAGGTTCCTCGTCATCGTACCCCTGTATCCTTTCGGGTGGCGGTGGAGGTCCTGGGAGCCGGTTGTTTCGCTGTCCCCACGGTGGGTCTACCCTGATGGCTTGCCCGCTCGTTTCTGGCTCCTCTGTTGGTCCAGATTCTTCTCGTTAGGTCTCTTGGCTTCGGATGAACGCGTCAAGCCGATTCCCCAAGCGCTGTCGGGCTTGGTGTTCCTGGTCTCTCTCGGTTCTGGCCGTTCGGAGTTCTTTCACGAGGTGGGCTGCTGCTTCGTCCTCCGTTAGGTCGTTGATGCTGCTGATCACGTCGACGGGCGCGTTTCTCGTCTTTCGGCTTTCGGGTGTAACATGGTCTATTGCCATCTTTACTGTTATGGTTTGGGTGGTTTACGATTGCTCGCTTCCTACAGATGGCGCCAATTGTTTCTACCAAACTCCGTAGGAATTCCGGTAAAAGTACGGATGGGGTCAATTCGGATGATCTGAGTTGTCGCGCGTATGTCGTCCTTTACCTGCTGTTAAGAGTAATACACTAAACGGCTGTTAGAAATCTTGACGGGTTGTTCCCGCCTTCGACTCTCCGACGCTCAAGTTAGTGTATGAAGCGTAACAATAGTATTGGTTGAATAACGGGTATACCTTGTAACTGTCATAAATGTGTTGTATATATTGGCGGTTTAGTATGGGGTCTTTTGTTGCTCTTCGATGTGGGATCCTGATTGTTTGTTCATGTTTTGTCCTGGTACCTTCCGTTTGTTGTTCCGAGTGCGTGGGCTTTCAGATGGTGTTGCTTCCTTATTTAAAGTTGAAGCTTGTATTGTTGTCTTGCGTTTGGTCTGAGCTGTGTTGACCCGTTTTGAGTGACTAAGTGTGCGACATCTATGTGTTTACAGGATCATGTACTAATAACTGGCTCCTTTTTAGAGGAAGATTAAAACCTTGCGATAGATTGCTAAGATTTGGCTTAATACCTTGTAATGTATGTCATTTCTGTTCTACAGATGAAGAATCAATCACTCATCTCTTATGTTACTGCAACAGGAATAAAGAAGTCTAGAGAATTACAAATATTGATATATTTCATCTGAATTTAAATTTAATTAACCACATAAATGATCTGTGTATGAACAAGTCGAATGATAATATGCTGCATGAAAAGATTGTAACCATTTTTTGGTACTTCTGTAAGGCTAGAAATAATATTCTTCAGGGATAAAAAGCCTCATCCTTGTTCCATCATTTATGCGGCAGCTTCCACCTTTCAAGCCTACATAGAGCACACCACTATCAAGAAAAAGAATATTTCAAGAGCCTATTCCATTATCAAATGGCAGCCTCCTCCTTTAGACAATGTCAAGATCAATTTTGATGGTTATGTCCTTGCTTTTGGCATTGGCAATGCAATAGGAGGCTTTGTAATTAGAGATTATATGGAAAATCCAATCCTCGCCGGTATGAGATTATGGAAGACCACTGTTCATGTTGCTGATGATCAGACTCTGAGGGATAGTCTCATTCAAGCCAATAAGAAGAATTTCAGCAAAATTATTGTTGAAGGTGATTCCCAACTTATCATTAACTGCGTAAGGGATCAGTGTATCATTTCTTGGAAGCTAAGAATATTGATTGCTGATATCAAGTGTCTAGCCGGTCACTTTGAAGAAATTTTCTTCCATCATGCTTATAGGGAAGCTAATTTTGTAGCTGATAGTTTAGCTAGTCATAGTCATAACACCTACCATTTTCATGTTTGGGACAATTTGATTTCTAGTTGTGTAGGTCACGCTCTTTTTTACTATAGTTTATAAGCATTTTCTTTTGTATAAAAAAAACTTTTGTAAACACTTTTATTTCATATAAAGTGAGGAGAGAGAGCAACAAATCTCTATATTTATAGAAAACTCAATATTTGTATCTTTCCTATATAACAAAGTTGAACCCATTATGCACTATTCATTTCACTATTCACCTACCTTGAGTTAACACATGTCATGCATCAACTTATAAATTGGTCCTCAAAGTTATAAAATGAATATTTTTTTTGTAATTTTAGTTTAATAGTAGTAATTTCTTAATCAAAATATTTTACAACTTTTAGGACAAAATTACAAGTTGAGATTATCATTTTACAACTTTGAGGACCAATTTATAAGTTGATGCATGTCATGTGTTAAAACATACTAGAATTTTCTCACATAACATTCATGCACTTTTTTTTTACTTTTCAATTTTCACTCTTTTCCGGGTGACTTTGCTATAGAGAACTTTTTCAATCCAAGCCCTAATTTTGACTCTAGCATTCATTCTTCCTCCTCTTCCTCTAATTATTATGTATTTGCAATATGCAATTATGATGTCTGATATTCATTTCTAAGATTAAATGATTGCATAGCCGCGCCTTGCGTGTGGATTTTTCCCCTAGCTCGTCAACCAAATTGTAGATTTTTTGCTTGTCCACTCCTTCTCTCTTCAAAACAATCAGAAGAGAAAAATCTTGTCGCTAGACTAGGAGGTGTTAATGAGTTGTTGTTAGAGAGACTCTTTTTATTATTCGGGATGCTCTCTATGAGGATCATTGTGTTTGCTTGGTGATGTTTAGCTCTGCACCTACGCAACGTCATTGGAATAGAGTAAAACAAATCTTCAAGTACTTGAAGGGTTCCATTGACTGGGGCTTATACTTCCCTTACAAAGAATACAAAGAGAAGAATGAAATTCCTGCAAAAGAGAATGTTGAATCACAACATGCAGATCCCAGGTCCTTCGATCCATTGAAGGATGTACTCGGGATGGATCAGAATCATTCCTTCGATCCATCAAATGAATGGTTTGATGCATCGAAAGATGTGTAGGCATCGAGCAGTTTTCATGGTATCTCCTATTCTGAAACATCGGTTGATGTGTTGATTGGATTTGCTGATGTTGGGTACCTCTCTGACCCACACAAAGGTTGTTGACAGACCGGTTATTTTTTCACTATGGGAAACACGACGATCTCTTGAAGATCAACAAAGCAAACCCTTGTTGCTACTTCATCAAATCATTATGAGATTATTGCTTTGCATGAAGCTATTAGAGAATGTGTCTGGCTTAAGTCAGTCATAGGTCATATTCGAAGGCCTAATAGATTACCATCTACTGTTACTGCTCTCACTTGCATCTTTGAGGATAATGCAGCATGCATTGAACAGATGAAGTTGAGTTTCATTAAGAGTGACAATACAAAACATATGTCGCCGAAATTCTTCTTTAATCAGTAACAACAACAGGTGTTGAATATCCATGTGAGCCAGATTGGTTCAATTGATAATGTTGCGATGTTGTTTACCAAGTCATTTCCTAAATCTACATTTGTGAAACATGTGAAAAGTATTGGTATGCGTAAGTTATCTGAACATCGAGACTAAGTTTATAGTCAGGGAGAGTTACATTTCTGTAGACATCAGGGAGAGTCTACGTCACATGTAGTAGCTTTTGTAGTTGATGTGTTGTACTCTTTTTTCCTTAGACCAAACTTTTATTTTACCTATGAGGTTTTTGTTTGCTTGGTGAGGTTTTTAGTGAGGCAACAAGTCATGTATCGTTCTTGAAGTCATCGACATAAGGGAGAGTATTTAAGAAGATTTATTCTCCATTATTTTCTGTGTGTGTCTTGTTCTACTTAGATATGGACTAAATTAGATAAATATCAAATAATTTATATTTTATAGAGATAATTATTGTATCAGACATTCTATCGATGAGAAAGAACATGACAGTTATCATATTATTAGATGAGATTGTTTTAGTTTTTAACTTTTCTCACCTCATCGTAAGTACAATACTGCGGGGGATCATTCTATTTTCTTTCACATCTCCCCCTTTCCCTCAGTGCGACCCCCCACAAGAACATGACTTACAGTCCGAAGCGAGCAATGGCGGAGCTCCGGCACTCCTTCTCCTTTGGTCCCCGCGCCGCCACCTCTTCTCCGATGAAGCGTACCGACGATGACTCCACCCCTCTCGTCTCCTCCTCCTCCGACGCTCAGCAGCCTCCGGACGATGACGACGGCCGCGGCCGCCATCCTCACAAAGATCGCGATCGTCCATTCCTCTCTCATTTTCAATCTCTCTGTCCCTTTCTCGGCGACGACTCCAAAACCTCCAAGATCTCCGTCTTCCTTCTCCTCGCCGTCTTCGCGCTCGTCGGATTCGTCTCCGTTTTCGCAATCCTCAAACGAGTGGTATCTGATTCTCTCTCTCTCTCTCTCTCTCTCTCTTCTTGCCTAATTTTTACTGTTGAAGATGAGGAATTTGACTTTTGACTGTTTGTAATTTGTAGAATGCTCCTTACTTGTGTAAAAAAGATGGCATTACTCTTCACTGCCCTCATGTAAGTTTTGCTGGAGCTGTTTGGTTTTGATAACTTCAAATCAATTTGTAGACGTTGAACTGTTTGTTTGTTGAAACTGTGTTTTTAGGTCAAGGAAGCGCCTTCGCTGTGGGAGAATCCTTATTCAGCAACTACATCGTGGAAGCCGTGTGCTGAGCGGCGTGCTGGTGGAATTTCAGGTGAGCTGAGCTCGGTGTTGATTTATTGAGGGATTAGAGTAGCAATTTAGGCTAGATCTATGAGAGATTTGAGTTTCTGTGAAGTTGTGGTGTTAGAAATTGTTGCTGGTTGTATGTGCAGATCTTCTGCCGGAAAATGAAACAACTGGCTACATATTCATTCATGCTGAGGGGGGTCTAAATCAGCAAAGAATTGCTGTAAGTTCTACTCTTTTACTTGCAAGCATATGTTCCTACTTTTAAACCATGAAAATGTAAAAATGAAGTAGATAGAACTTGACATTTGACCAAATGTTACTAACTGTTTGGTCACAATGCCAAGCTGGTCTGTTAGTTGAATTACTGTTTGAGCTCGGTACTGATTATTTACAACCGATAAGCTCTAGTAGTCAATCTGCCACATCAAACAATATTATGTTTCCCAGCTGGTGGATAACTGCTTGGCTTTTTGTCTGCTAGTGTGTTCATGATGTTGCTTTTGGCCTTATATTGGTTATTCATGGTTTTAAAGTAATGGGGTAAAGAAGTTAACTTCCTTTATAGTCTAGCTGATTATCTCATATGTGCATGATATTGTTCTCTTTAGGCAGTACAATTTTCTTTGGATGATTCTAGTTGTGCTTAAGCTGGTCACTCATGGAAATCCTTGTGCAAATCCTTTCTTGCAGATATGCAATGCTGTAGGTGTGGCCAAAATAATGAATGCCACCCTTATTTTACCAGTGTTGAAGCAGGACCAGATTTGGAAAGACCAAACGTGAGTTCTATCGTCATCTTTTTATACACAGTCTGTTCATGTGATGAACTTTTGTAGTGTTTAATGAACCATAACATAGGAGAGTATCATTGATGATGTTATTGTGTCTACTACTTGAAAACTTGAAATCGCATCCCATCTCTAGTTACTCACATGGATACCTAGCAATCATGTTGTTATCTTCCTTTTATTTTTCTTTCCCTATTTTGAGCTTGATTTTAATATACCTTCTAATGATGAATTTGCCTGTATGCTTAAAAGTAAAATAAAAAAGCCTCCTCCTGTAACTTTGACTTTGTTTTATGTTCATTACTCAATAGTCTACTGCTTTGGAATCACAAAAATATTAAATTGTCTGCAGGAAATTTGAAGATATCTTTGATGTTGATCATTTCATTGATTACCTGAAGGATGATGTAAGGATTGTTCGTGACATTCCTGAGTGGTTCACTGACAAAACTGAGCTATTCTCTAGCATAAGGTCAAAAGCTCTATTTCCTTCTCTGATGAAAAATCAATCTTTCTATTGAGAATGAAACAATATGTAAAGTAATAAAGAAGGATTCTTTGATTTTTCCAAATAGGAAATTGATCCTAGACAACATTTTAATCTCTAAATAGTGATCTTCTAGAGCTTTCTTCAAAATAGCTGAAAATCAAGTACATACTGATGAAGTTCATATTTATTCTCTTGGAGACTTTTCTGTCCTTAATCATTTCTCTGTAATTTCAACTCATATCTATCTGTGAAATTGTTTTCTTTTAGGCGAACAGTTAAAAACATTCCGAAATATGCACCAGCTCAATTTTACATCGATAATGTTGTGCCTCGAATCAAGGAGAAGAAGATAATGGCCCTGAAACCTTTTGTTGATCGACTCGGGTTAGTCTTGAACTTTATAGATATGTAGCTGCCCTAAGTTACTTTACACTTACAAAAAGAGACGAAAAAATTGATGCATTTATCTTATGAAATTTGGACACTAATAAGCTTAAGAGTTTCTGACAATTAATTGGGTAAATCCGTGATATATCCTCTAGATAGCTTTAAGCTATTGGGAAATGATACATCATTATGTACTTTTTGTAACAATGTTATGGCATTTCGGTTTCAGGTATGACAATGTTCCTCAAGAAATAAACAGACTAAGGTGCAGGGTGAACTATCATGCTCTTAAATTTCTTCCTGAGATAGATCAGATGGCTGATTTATTAGCTTCAAGGATGAGAAACCGCACTGGAAGTTCCAATCCCTATATGTATGTAACATGTTCCTCTAATTAAGAACTTGACTCAAATTCTTGCCAAAATCTCTTCAGTTTAACATTAACAACTTTACACTTGGCAGGGCTCTGCATCTTAGGTTTGAGAAAGGGATGGTAGGTCTTTCCTTCTGTGATTTTGTGGGGACAAGGGAAGAGAAAGCCTTAATGGCAAAATATAGAGAAAAAGAATGGCCTAGACGATATAAGGTACATTGAACATCCACTTTGCTGACTTTTTGGAACTTTAAAGTACACGAGTGTTCTGGTGGACTTTTCTCATCGGTTGTTGTTCTCTTCATGGTGGTTTTTGTATGCAGAATGGTACCCATCTATGGCAATTGGCCTTGCAGAAGAGGAAGGAAGGGAGATGCCCCCTTGAGCCTGGGGAAGTAGCTGTGATTCTGCGAGCAATGGGCTATCCTAAAGAGACTCAAATTTATGTTGCATCAGGACAGGTCTATGGAGGGCACAACAGAATGGCACCACTCAGGAACATGTTCCCAAATCTGGTATGAACTCCTGATGAAGCATCCCTTGAGTAGTCTTTCAAAGATAATAATATCTTGATTTTGAAATGTGGTTTCTGGTTTTTCTGGCCGGGGTTGTCTTGGATCAGCATCTAATTGTTTGAAACATAAAAATTAGGGGATAAGCATACACTGATTCTTTTTATTATCATATCTCCCCACTTCAGTGATAGGTTCTTTATGACTATTCATAACAGGTAACAAAGGAGGAGTTGGCAACGAAGCAGGAGTTGGATCATTTCAGGAAGCATGTGACTAGCTTGGCTGCACTTGATTTCCTGGTCTGCTTGAAGTCTGATGTATTTGTGATGACTCATGGAGGCAACTTTGCCAAGCTGATCATCGGGGCACGTCGATACATGGGTCACCGTCTTAAATCCATAAAACCAGATAAGGGGCTGATGTCTAAATCCTTTGGTGACCCTTACATGGGGTGGGCAACCTTTGCCGAGGAGGTCGTTGTCACCCATGAAACACGAACTGGATTACCCGAAGAGACCTTCCCGAACTATGACTTGTGGGAGAATCCTCTAACACCATGCATGTGCAAAGCTTGAAGAACAAGGATACCAAATGCGAAGCACCCACACTGATTATTAGGAGTAATCTTCTCCAAGACGTCGGATACCATATTTGTGAGTCTGAAACGTGTCCTGGACAACTGAGGAGGGAAAATTAGGGTATACAAGAATCTTTTTGGAGGCTTTTGATAGCTTTGGTAATGTATCATCAGAACTATGTAAATTATTAGAGAAAAATGTGAAAGAAGTCTGTCGTGTATCGATTGCTTGTTGAATTGTTGAAACAGATGAGACTACATGTGACACAATGTATCTAAAAAGGGAGTAGAATCATTTCCAAGTTCGGTTTTTCGATAAAAGCTGAAAACCAATTCATCTTTCTAATAGCACAGCCGGCTCTGGCAGGTTGTGATTATGTCTAATACGTGAAGGAATCGGCATTACATAACTACACATAGAACCATTTCCAATCCACAGAGAGCAAGATAAGGATGTTTTCTTCATACCAACTCAACTCAAATACTCAATTGCCCAAGGACTTTACATTGCGTTATAGAGAATCTGCCTATGTAGATTTTGAAATCATGATAGTAAATTTCGGATGAGACCAAAAAGGTTACAAATTGAATGGACCGAGACCAGTAATTTGTCAGTATGTGAGCTTTGCCTCCATTTTAACCGCGCCCTTCAACTCTTTTCATTTCCAACACCCTTGTGTTTCTCTTCATCAGACCATATCATTTCAAATCCCAAACACTCTCACTGAGCTCTGGTCTGGTCAGCTTAGTCTTCAGTTTCCTTTTCTTGTTCCTCGGTGTTTTAAGCCAGAGGTAAAAACCACTCTCATTTGTATGTCTCTTTGCTTGGTTTTTCTGTGTATGGATTATTATGAATTCAGGGGGTGATGATCCCCAAACCAATTACCCACTAATTCTTTCATGGCCTCCATCAAATTCTCACTTCAGAATTGTCACCCTGGCCTGAATTCTGGGTCTTTGTAATTATCTATCTCTTGTTAATCCTGAGCTAAAATATAATTAATTGCTCTTGTGGAAATTCTCAAATTTCATGCAATATTGAATGGCTTTGTATTATGAAAGTTTTTTTTTGCTTCTCAAATTACCTTCTTTAGATCATTGTTAGTATTTATTGATTGTGTTTATGATTTTTAAGATGCATTTAATTGAGGCATTTCAAGGTATTAAGGTTTATGATGCATACAATGTCTGCAACACTGAAATGATGTTATTGATATTTAGGGTATCAGCACAAGGACAGGCTAGCACGCCACCCAGAGGTTGGAATTCCTATGACTCCTTTTGTTGGACGATTTCCGAGGAACAGTACTTGCAAAGTGCGCAAGTCATAGCTCAGAAGCTATGCCCACATGGATATGAGGTATCAACTTGTGATTGAGATTGCCTTTTAAATTTTATGGATGAATGTATGATTCTGTTACTAGTAGTATGTGATTGTTGTTTCCTTGTTCAATGTAGTATGCTGTGGTGGATTACCTCTGGTATAGGAAGAAGGTTCCAGGCGCTTATGTCAATTCATATGGTTTTGATGTGATTGACGAATGGGGGAGGCCGATCCCTGACCCGGGTAGGTGGCCTTCTTCCTCAGGTGGGAAAGGGTTTAGTGAAGTGGCAGAAAAAAAGTACATAAGATGGGTTTGAAGTTTGGAATTCATCTTATGAGAGGAATTAGTACACAGGCGGTGGATGCGAATACCCCTATCTTGGATACTACCAAGGTATTGTTCCATAGGACACTCATTTTCATTATTATCATCATCATTATATTTCTCAGAAGTTGGGAAGAGTAGCTATTTGAATTTATCTGAATGCTTGAATACGTTATTCTTGATCCTTATCAGAGGGCTGCTTATGAAGAGGGTGGAAGAAAATGGACTGCAAAAGATATAGGGATCACTGAAAGGCGTTGTGCGTGGATGACACATGGTTTCATGAGTGTGAATACTTCATTGGGAGCTGGAAAGGCCTTCTTAAGATCACTATATCAACAGTATGCTGACTGGGGTGTTGATTTCGGTAAGTAGGCTGTCAAGCCTGTCATTAATAGAATTATCATGCTTGCTACTTGCTAGAGTATCTTTCTATCATTTTCTTGTTTACTCTCTTCTTTCATATATAAGATTGCTTGTTATAGTATTGTGATTACTTCGGTTATTGATTATGGCCTAAGATATGATTGAGATATTTCTGTCTTATGTTGCCAAGTCCATATTGTATATGTTAATCTTGTTATTGATTGCTTCTTCCTTTCCCATCTTGCAGTGAAGAATGATTGTGTGTTTGGTGAAGACATAGATGTAGGTGAAATAACCATTGTGTCGGAGGTATGCTACAATCTATCCCTCGCCCACCTACTAACCTAGTTTTTACACTACTCTGGTGGAAAGTGAGGCTTAAACCTAATAAATGTTCCATGCTTTCACAGTTTCTAAAGCAACTCGACCATCCTGTGCTGTATTCTCTTTCTCCTGGAACCAGAGCAACACCTGCTCTGGCCAAAGATCTAACTGGGCTGGTCAATATGTACCGTATAACTGGGGATGACTGGGATACATGGGGAGATGTTCTATCCCATTTTGATGCGACCAGGTGAATAACATGTCCTTCATTCGAGGCTTAAGTTCAACAATTCTTTCCACTTTATGTTTTATAACATGTCATCATTCCACAGGGATTTTTCTGCTGCTAATATGATTGGAGCAAACGGCTTGTATGGAAAGTCATGGCCTGACTTAGATATGCTACCCCTGGGATGGCTCACTGATCCAGGTATAGGACTCCCAAATAAAAAATCTATAGCAATGAATTTCATTTCAATATCATTGGATAAACGAAGGGTTGCCACTAATGTGTGCCATCAGTTCATTAAGTCTGTTCTTATGGTATTACATGCTCAATTATGCCCTCAAAACATCAGAACTTCTGCTTTGTTTGAACTGCTTAAGTTTGAGTTCTATGATTGCTGAATGTGGCCTTTAATGTTTCTTTGATGTTCTGAAATGTTAGGTTCAAATGAAGGTCCACACAGACAAACAAGGCTCACTTTAGAGGAGCAAAAAACTCAGGTACTCACTTCAGATGGAAATTGACCTTTTATGTTCTTACAGTAAGCTGATAAATGTTTTTAATCTTTAACCAACTGTGATTATCTTCGCAGATGACTTTGTGGTCTATTGCCAAGTCTCCTCTCATGTTTGGAGGAGATGTGAGGAAGCTTGATGAGGCCACTACTAGTCTCCTCACAAATCCTACCTTGCTGGAGATAAATTCATTTAGCTCCAACAATAAGGAGGTATGTACCAACAGTTTCTTAAAACCACAAGAAGAAAACGAAGGTATCAATCATTAACTACAGAAAGTTTATTTTGTTGCATTTACAGTTTATATACATTTCAAGTACTTCAACTAAAGGGGGTGTCAAGAATGATGATCTGGGTGGCTCATGGCAATCAAGAAGACAGTTGAAAAGTGTAAATACTTTAGGTTCACAGGTCTTTGGTCTCACTAGCTGTGCAGATGAGAAAGCAATTGGGTGGTCCACTAAGGCTCTTGACCAAGATCTTGAACACATCTGCTGGAAAGAAAACTGGAGGAAGAAATACTGGGCACCATTTTGCTTAAACAAGAGAGAGTCTCTTTTGGCTTTGTAAGAGTGCTTCATCTTTCCCTTATCCAATTATCTCCATTTCATCATGGTTACCTTTGCTGATACAAATTTGATGATTTTTATTTTTAATTCCTTTAGAAAAGAAGAAGATATAATGCAGAAACAGCAATACCAGGGGAAGGTCAATTTATTAGCTACTGGCAAAGAAGACATGTGTTTGCATGCTGCTCCAAAACGAAAACTAACTTCTAAGGAGTTAAAGGGAGATTTCTTTCACCGTGCAGATGGGATGCAAATCAGGTACTTTGTGTCCTGATACATAGATATATAAATATGTGATATCTCTTGCATACACTGCAGAGGATTAAATCTATTCAGTATAATTGTCTAAAATTAGATTGATTTGAAAGTAACCTGACATGTTTATTATAAACAGATGTGGGAATTGAACCCCAATGGAACCTTGGCAAATATATATTCTGGCCTATGTGCAACTATACATTTTCCTCGAGGTAGTGATACATTTGAAACAGAATATACGTCTTTATTTGTTGATTTGATTCTGAAGTAAATCTTCGAGCTTGTTGTTTACTAGGACGAAATCCCATGCCGGAGGCATGGTATTGATAATATACGATAAGAAGAGTTGGAAATAATTAGGGTTTAGGTAGAAAAAAAAAATTATAACAAAATTTAAGTAAACGATGAATCCTGTAAAAAAAAAAAAGAGGTTAATACGAAGAATTTAAGTAAGATCCATATAATTTTTTTTATTGTATAGTTTAAGTAAAAAGTCTGATGGTAAAAAATTAAACCATTTGAAAGTAAAAATAACATTGTTAAAAAAAACGTGTAAATGTTAAAAATTAAAAAGTAAAAAAAAAATTATTAAAAAGAAGGTACAACGTGAAACAAAACTGTAAAAAAGTTAAAAGTTAAAAAGTAAAATATAAAACTTAAAAAGACTAAAATTCCTCCATAAACAGTAAAATGTTCCGCAAATTGTACAGTAAACCTGATGACTCAAGGTTGTTATATAAGAAATATATGATTTTAACTTGCAAGTTGTGTCATCTTTTCAGCTAAAGTCAATTCTGAAGGAGCTCGGGCTTGGATTGCCACCGGAAATCAAGGTACAATATTTTTCAGTCGTTTTTAACGGAGATTTCATAGCCATTATACTAATGCACTTTACTGTGAATTTACTCGCATCGATCGCTTTGTGAAATTACAGGACAAATATATGTGGCTTTCTTTAATCTGAACTCAGCAAAGACAACTATAACTGCACAAAAATCAGACTTGGCGAGAGCACTTCCCGGCGCGAGAGTAGCTGCAACTTCCTGTAAAGCCACGGAAGTATGGAGCGGACAAGACTTGGGGATTATAGACCAGTCCATATCATTTAGTGTAGAAACTCATGGGACTGCCCTATTCGTCCTACAATGTAGTTAGTGGAAGATAAACCTAAAGGTTTAGTGAGATGTACCGTGAATTTAATGAGTATATGAAAATAAGCCAGTTCTAGTTTTGCTACTTTCCCATCTTATGAGAGAGGGATCGAGATCGGGCTCGTAACTATACGGCTACAAAATAACAAACTAGCATAGTAGCATGTAATTCAAACTAGAATTAGTGAAGCACAAAGAAATGATGCCAATTGTTTAACTTCATAATTAAGCTATTATTCATTCCTTTAACACGGATTCATTAATGACACAAGTTTTTTCTTCTTCTTTTTTCTATCAGAGAGTGCATGTAAATTAATGTGAATGAAGCTTTCAACTGGTTCAATTTGTTTTCTAGATCGATCGACTCAACTTGCCGAATCATATTAATTTGTGATCAAAGGAGAAAACAATATGTTGAGTAATGAGTTATGGTTTGTGGCTAGTTTGGTTGGTCAGCAACATGTGACCATACCTGTATATGGAACCAAAACACACCGAGAACTGAGAATAATTTAAGAAGATGTGCATCTATGTTTAATACTAGAGTGGTTGCTCGTGGCGAGATGCTGTTTTTAATTAAGTGAATTGAAATCCACATTAAGTAATTTAATGTCAATAATGTCGGGTATTTTATAAATGTCGCGTTGTACTTATATAAATTTAAAAGAAGGAAAAAAAATGTTTCGAAATAGAAATTAGGTATCATAGCAACATAATACAAATAAAATAACTTGCATATGAAAATGACAAATGATAAAAAAAGTTTTGAATTATATGCAAGAAAGTTAAAATATAATTGAAATTATATCATACAATAATTAAAATCATCTGAGTAGAGATGTATAAACTGAAGATGCCTATCAAAATCGAAGGCCAAATATACATAAAATACATTTATGTCTATATTGAATCATTGCAGGTTTCAGAGTATCTAAATTATTCATTTTTTTTACTGTTATTGCGAGATTCGCAGCTCAAAAGATATTGAAAAAAATTGATTACTTCTTCATAACAGATGTCATTTCACTCGAGTAGTAACTACAATAATCTAATTTTTAGAACAACGACTTTGAGTTAGAATGTAAATGAAACAAAGTACACTGATTAACATATCGAAGAACATTGAGATCCGTAATTCAATCATTTGCTAGTCTAGTACAAAACCCTTATGCATAGAATGAGAATGAGCATAATATCAGAGAGGGGTAACAGTTGGGAGTTCTAGATGCTTCTTACCAAATATGAACCTAAAATTCATCGAATAACAAATCCAAATTCAACGAAAAAATGGTATACAATCAGAACGTCGCAAAACAAATTTAAAAGCACAAACCTTGATTACTTCTGCCTTTGGAATTTCGTTCAGATGACTAAGGACGTAAAGAGCCCATCATCAGGAGAAGCTTCATTAAGAAAATGGTGTAATTATCAGGTCATACTTCCTAATTTCAAGAACTATCAACAAACACATATTATTCAGGCACATATCTACCTATACCTCTACTACTTTTAATTTGTGGTGTGTCTTCACTCCTACCCAAGACCAAATTGCCTACACCAATTTGCCATGGTCCCCATGCTTTAGATGAATGTCACAGAACTCCGTATGAAATAAAAGGGTTATATTGTCCGTTGTCACCTGAACAATGTGAAACACATGAAACATATGTTGTCATATACACCATTTACTAATGCCTTAAATACTTTTCCTATCACACACTATCCGACATGAGAGATTTTGAAAGAATAGAAAATCACATAAGGAGTAAAAAATTCACATATATATTAATATCGAAACAAATGAACTAATCTCACCTTAACTACAACAAATAGTGAAATTTGAAGAAGGACCTCAAATGGCTTAGTTTTGTCGCCATCATAATGAACTTAGCGACATATCTATCCAATGTCTTAGTAGCTAAAAAACTAAAAACACATACAGCAAAGTTTCAATCTTCCATTCTTTTTGGCAAGTGTCCCAGAATTTACATTACAAACAACCTAATTTTTTAAATAGAAAGACCAAATATGAAAACCAACCTAATTGTATTTGTTTGGAAACTCACACTTTATTTTTTGTTCCTGATAACCCACTTAATGTCCCTCTTCTCAATGGAACGCAGCCTGCAATTTCAATTTAAGTCCCAACTATTTGTTATAAGAATCAAAATAGCATAAGAATAACTTGCAGAATAATTCTAATCAAGAATAGAAGCAATGCAGACACCTGGAGTGATGCAACCCAGTTTTTGGGTCGGCTGCAGCTTTGGAAAAAAAAAACGACTGTAGCTCGAGAAAGAAGACTGCAGTAGAAGACTACAACTAAATGAAAAAGTCTGCAGTAGAAGACTGCAGTTGAAAGAAGAAGAATGTAGTAGAATACTGCAACTCAAGGAAGAAAAAAGAATATGACTGCAACTCGAGGAAGAAAAAAATATGACTACAGCTCGATGAAGAAGAAGAGGCTTGAATTGTACAAGAAGTTGGGAGAAAGATGCGCCGGTGAAAAGAGAAGATAAAGGAGAAAAAAGAAATGTGTCCTCCGTATGTACTGCTGTTGTAGCAATGAAATGAAGAGGCATGGAGAAAAATAAAAAATAAAGAGCAATAAGAAAACCAAACTGTCCCAACACAGTCCAGTTTTTTTTCTTTGTTTTTTTTACGTATTTAACTAAAGAATATTACATCTGACATGTAAAATTAATTAAATTATTGACACAATACATTATCTAATCATGCATTATATATTCTCGATTAACTGAATTTCTACCAGCTACCACCTGCAAAAGTAACATTTACAATCAAAATCATTTAGAACTATGGCTACAAAAACAAAGGCAAGTAATAATTTATCATCTTAAGCATCAAGATCGAATTGTACGCACCATAAAGATACTTTAATGTGATTAAATATATTATGGAATCAATCACGATTACATTCTCTCCATACTCAAATATCTTTCATGATCATCCACATTTGTAATATTTCAAGGTTTATATGTGTCTAACACAAAGCACAACACATTAACAATCTCTGAAGGGCCATTAACAAGAAATATCATAACTTTATTTCAGTAAACTCCAACAATCCACAACAACTCGAGGAGATAGCTGTATAGCTAATGTCTTTAATTCCATCCCCCAATGAATCTAACACTGTAAAACTGTAAAAAGCAAACCATAAATATCAATGAGGCAGTAGTGCACATGCTCATAGAAATGTGTTTAAGTAATCTCCCAAAAGTGGGTATTGTGGTACGTAGTTGTTGCCATTGTACTGCAACACTAGTGTTTTTGGCTTTGATTGCTTTGGAAAAAGGATGCAACTTTTCAAAAAAAAAAAAAAAAAACTAAAGAAACAACCTTCTTCATCACCATCACACAATGCCAAGCTAAACTCCAAAAATGTGAGTGCTCTATAGTATCAAACCCAAAAACATCTAGCTAGAAATAACATATGTATCTAGCAAGCAAAACACTAGTAGAACTTAACTAAATATTCCATACAGCTGTAGGTACTTGTCCGTTAGAAGAATCTCTGTTGGTACAGCACAACAGTTTTAACTGCTAAACTGTTTGGGGAAGTTATAATAATAAGAACCAGAGACACATGTATGTACACAAGCTCAAATCGCCAGAAAAGAAAACTATATATACTACCAGGCACACTACTACAAGCAAGAAGATAGCCGCATAGCTTTCTTTGTTTCCACTCCTACTTAGCTAGCCAGCACAAAATTATACAGGAAGAGCAGAGATGAGATAGTTAAAGTCAGAAGAGGAGGAAAAGAAAGAGCAGCAACCCAAACCAAATCACAATCAATACCCAATCAAAAATCAAATACAAGAAGAAAAAGCCTAGAAACATCGAACCAACACACCACAACCAAATACCCAATCAATATACTTCATCAAATCAGATAGCTAAACATATATAAATGATAATCACAGACAACAAACAGATTAAAGAGAAAAGAGAGTGAGATCTACACCTGACCTTACTGGAAAACTTAGATGAGGATCAACTGCACTTCAACCATTAAAGGAGTAGAGAGATAGAGTGGTTAGAAATTACTGTATAGACCTCCATTGAAGCTTCATTCGAGCTTCTCTGCGGGAGCAATTGAAAATCGAAAGAGATGAAAAGGAAAAGTGGGAAAGGGAAAATGAAAAGAGAGTGAAAAAAAGAGAAGGAAGATAAATTTTCATTTTGGCGCCATTAGTATTCTTGCGACGGACAATTAAGCCGTGGCATTTGAACGACACATCTATGCATTACTATAGCAATCAAATTGTCGTGGCAATTGGCTAATGTTTTTACCACGACATCACTATGCCGTCGCTAAAAGTTATAACTGTTACTACGGTAGCGTTGCCGTAGTAAATGCTAGGCTTTAGCTACGGCAACTGGTGTCGTAGCAAAAAACCGAAGCAAAACTATTTTTTTGTTGTAGTGATTGCAGTGATATATGGTTAGCTGGATCGATCTACTATCTGCAAGGAGTTAGCAAGACAATTAATTAAATATTATTCTGGAAGGACTACTAAGTGGTGGTGTTTGGGTTTATGCATGCATACTGTTATAAGGGAACTAATGTGTGCACCATCTAAAGTCACAACTTCTTAGTCATGTGTTGCAGATTAATAATGAATGAAGATAAAAAAAACAAAAGAAATGAATCTCGAGACAATGATGATGATCAAAGGCATGGAAGAAGTGTAGATAAGTAATTCCGCTGCTTACTGTCATGTATATTCGCATTCATTAATTCAATTGTACGTAATAGTAACTTCAAATTTGTTTGTAGACTTTATATTAATCGAGCAATATACTAATAATCACAAAGTATAATGATAATCACAAACGTATTTTGTTTTTCTTATAGCTTCAATTCCAGTGCTGCTAAAATGTGGTATATCAAGATTCAATAGTTCATCTCTAATTTTGTGAAAAATTCTTCAATAGATGGAAAATTTATGGGTGAACGTCCGTTGTCTTAAATTTCTTTACCAAATAAATACACTTCATTATTTGCACGCGCGGGCACAATGTTTTTTCATACGCGCATATGCGCGTGCAGGAAGACTAGTTTGTATTAATGTAATTTCGTTTGTCAGCGAAAAATATAGTAAAATCTCGATAAATTAATAATTTTGGGACTGACAAAATTTATTAATTTAATGAGGTTATTAATTAATCGAGTAAAATTATTAATTAATTAAATATTAAATTATAGAGATTTTCGCGGCCGCGGACTGCTCCGAGATACGATTCCATTTGGCACTATTCAAAGTTTCTGATAAAACAAACGGTAATCAATCCTCATTTCTCTCTTTCGCTCTCCTCTTCCGTACTTCCTTCCACATTTCATCTCTCTCTCTCTCTCTCTCTCTCCATACAAAGTTAGTTACAAACCACAATGAACTCCGCCGCCCCAACAATCACAATCACAACAACAAAAACTCTTCTTCTTCCACATGCTTCACTCCTCAATTCTCCAACCGCCCTATCCCTAATCTCAATCTCCACACACAAAACTCGCCGCCCAAACCGAAATCAATCAAATGCATCCATCATCCCGCCCGCAATTTCATCCCCAATCCGTCGTCTCCACCGTCGCCGCGCTGGAGTCGTGTCTCGCTCCTGCTCCGGCGTCGGAGGAGATGATGGTGGCGGAGAAGGCGAGGCGTCTAGTGATAGAATTCCGGTCGTTACCGGAGCCGATAGACCGCGTGAAGCAGCTACTGGAATACGCGGCGAGCCTGCCGCCGTGGAGAGAGTCGGCGCGTGAGCCGGAGAACCGGGTGGCGGGTTGCGCCACGCAGGTTTGGGTGGAGGCGAAGCTCGACGGCTTGGGGAGAATGAGATTCCGAGCCGATAGCGATTCGGAGATATCGAAAGGGTTCTGTTCGTGCTTGATTTGGATGCTCGACGGCGGTGACCCGGCGGAGGTGTTGGAGATTAGGGCGAGAGATCTGGACGATGTGAATGTGGGACTGTATGGGAAGGCCAATTCTAGAGTCAACACGTGGCACAACGTCCTGCTCGCGATGCAGAGGAAGACCCGGGATTTGGTTCAGCAGAGATCGGAGCAACTCGAGGCTCTGCTGCTTTGATCAAGGCTAAGCGGTTAATTTATAAGAAAATTGACGAATCTGCCCTTGCTTTGAAGCAGAAATTACTCATCTTCCCATTGAATGGGGAGTGTGGGTTTGGAATTCGAACAAATAGGTGAATGGTGAAGAGGTTAAACACTTTAGGTTAATTAGGTAGAAATTAGAATAGTGCTTTGTTGTATACAATAGGGAAATAAAGATCGTGATCAGAATTGATGTGTTTGTAGAAGGCAATTGATGGACATGATGTGTTATACGCGTTAACATCTTGTTATTATGTCAATATCTTCCACGATGTACATACTAGGTGGCTGGCCGTCTCGTTAGAGCGGTGTTATCCATATTGTTTCGGTTTGAGAAGAGAGAAACGCGATAGAGAGAAATATGATAGAGAGAGGGAGAGCAACAACATAACAACACAATTTTTTATACACCATGAATCACTTACACTCACAACAATGTTTATAGTATAAATTTTCTGATAAACAACTGGGTGCATCGCACTGAACCCAAAAAGTCTAAAAAGGTTAATACGGGAATGACTACAAAGTCATTTGTGAAAATCAAATTTAAGTTGTAAGATTTAAATTGCTCTCTTGAATAGTTTCAACTTCCTTCCTATAGCTCTTGGCAACGACACATTCGATATACTGAAGCTGTTGTTTCTTCGTCTAATCAGAAGTGCCACAATTGACTCACTCAGTAGTCACCTTACATAAACTAATGGAGCCATTTGATGCTGTCTAAAAAATTAACATCTAAGAATTGTAAGATCAGAAAGATGCTAGTGATATATTTTATATTTAATGAAAGCTCACGCGCGGGTAATTCAATCATATAAACTCGGTAAATAGTGATACAAACATTTTACAAAGGGAATGATAATATAATACGCAACATTACATCATAAACATTATACAGAACATATCAGCAGTAGACTACATCACAAACATTATAATACATGAGAAATATCATGACCCCGTTTATTTTGTATGTAGATATTAACCTAGTCTTCCACGAACAATATGGACAGTAGACACTAGTATCTTCAATTTGGAATTTATTAGCAGTTGTAGGAACTTCCAATAATTTTCCAGTAAAGATCCGGTAGTGTCTATACCAAGCAGCCAAGCAGTGCATATGCATGAGGCATTGGTCCTCGCCATTCCCATTTTAATCGAGTCATTTTTTGGAATACATTGAAACAGTACAACATAACATAATATCAACAAATCTAATCAAGACATTTGCTTAACTAAAAAAACGAAGATGGAAAAACGCAAAAATATTGTTCTTTAAATCAATTCATATAACATTGCAATGCATATACATGGTATTTAAAGTCTAACACACATTGTAATACAATATGATTTTGTCCTCATACCAGGTAATTCATTCTAATATACTCAATTAACTCTAACAAACTTCACAAATTTTCAGACCTCTCCAGTATTAGTTTCAAGCATTGGCAATTTTTTATATAAAAAGATACAGATAAAGATTCGTATTAATAAACTATAGGTGAATCATGTTCTTCTACTTGAGCACAAAGCCAAAAAGTTTTATGTGCCATCAAACCAAGTAAAGTTAGCAATAGCTACCTATATATAATCTTGAGTGTCGAGCAATTGCAATCTCAGATGTTCGACAAGGCACTATAACTTATCGCAATTCGTATGCATACCACAATTTCATTGTGTATCAGCTGATGCCCCTTCTCATTAAGCACAAAACCAAAAACTTTTTACGTGCCACCAGACCAAGTAAAGTTAGCATTAAATACCTATATATAATATTGATTGTTGAGTAATTGTAACCTCCGATATTCTGCACGACACTACAACTTATCACAACTCGTATACATACTACCTTTTTATCATGTATAAGCTGATGTCCGATGGTCAACTATAATTCGTAATGCACATAGCCAGTCACTTATGATCATTTTCTTCTAACTTGATTTCAAAATACCTTAAATCCTTTAACTACCAGCTGATTTCTCTTCTAAAATGAACCATATATAGACCCAATATACTCTTACTCACTAATGTCAGATTCAAAATACTTATACAGTTTGAATCCTAGATTATTTTTTGGTCTTATTCCTGAGCCTAACAATATTCAAGAAGTACTCTGACTCATATCAAATGTGAAGTAGTCATCACATACATATAAAAAAAAAAGAAGAGATTATTTCATTATGCTCATGGACACATCAATTAAAAACTTTTCTAATAAAGATTTAATGCTAATGTAAAAAATTCAGCTAATCAATGTCAAAATTCCATACGATTTTGATAACTAATAAGTTATCAGAAAGAAGTTTTTGTACCTGTGTTCCAAATGAGAGCTTTGGTTACTGATGAAGTTCATCTTCCTAACTCTTAACTGAAAATATAATGTAAAGACAAACTCTTGTTAGGTTCAGCTAAGTCATTAATCTCAGCACCTGTGCACCAATGAAAAGGTTTTCTGGTTTGATATCTCTGTGAATCACGTGTTTTCCATGACAGTATATAAGGGTTCGGGCTAACGATGCAACATACTACAAATGCCATATATGCACTAACATCAGGATTTGATTTCACTTTCCTTTTTCAGAATAAGTTAGAGAAATGCTAAAAGCGTCATGAATTCAGAGAAACAACTTACAGTGGCAGCACGTCTTTCATTGAAGTATTTACACCGCTGTAAGTCCTTGTAAAGTTCTTCTTTTGCAGCATACTCAAATATTAAACTAACTCTTTTATGCAATAATCCCATTTTCAATGTCAGTTTGCAACAATGTGGTTCCAATAAGTAAGATTGGTGCAAACAAATACCACTCAGCAGCAAAATACCTGATCATAAAAGTAGCTATACAGACGCCAAATATTGGGATGCCGAAGATGACTTTGTATTTCAACTTCGCGACGAAGCTGATGTTCAACCTAAGATTGTTGCAGCTGGCTCTTGAAGAGAACGTGCCACTATATGATTGCTCTGTTTCAGGAATAAATAGAGATCAGATAACTGTGTACACCCCTAAAAGCTCGACAACCTCATCATAATCAACAAAAATCAAGTACCAAAACTGTAATACCAGCTACAAAAACTTATCATAAGCAAATCATTTCCCCCATCTTCATTTTTGCTAAAAATTGATGAAAGTCGTAAAATGTAATATCAACAGCTATGGAAAATGAAATCGATACACACCCATTCTAGTTCTTAGACAACATAATCAGCAAGATATGAGCATCCAAAATTGTAATATCAGCTAAGACGAAACAACACAATACATATTAATCATATAGCAAAGAATAAGACTCACCCTTTTCTCTCTAGACAAATAGACATGACAAACTTTCCCCGACCAAGTGGCTTTCCGATATGGAAGTCACTCAGGGTCCATCTCTTCATCTTCGTCGTCGCCCAAACCTCCGATGACCCCTGGCAAAACCAAAATTACCAATTAGCTCTCAAAACCCATAAAAATAACTAACGAAATCGAGCATAGATTCCTCAAATTAATTTTCTAGGGTTCCTACAAACCCTAAAATTAAAGCCTCTAAATCGAGCTTAGAGGATAAGAAAAGGAAAAGAAACCCATGTTTTCTACATCTGAGAGGAGGTGCTCCAACTCATCAAGTCACTTGAGGACAACAACACTGACCCTCCCCTTTGGGCTCTCTAGCTCAGCTCCAACCTCAACTCCGCCACCGTGCCCTTGTCGTCTGTCGAGCTCGCTCATATTCTTGTCTCCCACATCTACTGGTCCCACCACGTGCCTATCATGTGGAAGTTCCTCGAGAAGGCTTTGACCGCCAAGATCGTACCTCTTATGCTCGACAATGCCCACAAAGAAGAGGAGCGAAGCGGAAGAGAAAAATGACCCTCCGAGCAGAACAATCAAATCCGGCGAGATCGAGAAAGCGATTGGTTTAAAGCAAGAGAAAGAACGTAGTGTGTGGTGAGAAAAGAGATAAGCTGATCGGATTGAGAGCAAAGGGGGTAGCAAAGATTGATGGAGAACCGTAAACCGAATATCCGATCAGAGAGAGAGAGAGAGAGAGAGAGAGAGAGAGAGAGAGAGAGAGCTGAGGCTATTAGGTTTAGGTTTGGCTTGTGCGATGAAAGGAGAGAGAGCCATCGCACGGGCCGCACGCTCGAGAACAACGATGTGCAAAATGAACAGTGAACAATAAAAATCCATAAATGTTATATAGTAAATAAGTTGTGCTCATCTAGATCTATCTATCTAGGGAGCATTGTATGTTGATGTATAAAGGGATCTCTGCCTTGACATGATAACCACTCTTGCTTGTTGCCTTGTTCTATGAATGCGCGTAACACAACAGACTCGTTACGAAGTACTTCACTACTAACAGTGACTGGTTAGGTCTGGTCATTTTCTAGTGCATGATGGGGTCTTGGCTAATGGAATCGCGTAGAATACTTGGATTGCTCAGTTGCTCGCTGCCTTGTGAATTGTGATGGAAGCTGACACTTGATGGCACTCTTTATAGTTGAGAGGATGGATCTCTGACTAGCGAGCCCAAGTATATGAAAGCTATCACGGGACTAGCCCATAGTCACGGACTCTTTTATGTTTTATGTTTTAAGTTTTAACATCAAATAATCCAAAAGAATTACAAGCTTGAGTTTGATCCATTTCTACAATCTACGAAAATTGAATTGATATCCACATTTTTTCCTTTTACCAATGAAGATGGCAAATGCGAACCATTTGTTTTCGTGTGATAAATATGAGAAGTTTTTGTGAGAATTGAGTGCACTGTGAAGTCGTGAACGAAGAAAAAAATTTAAAAAAATAGTAAGAATTATTATCCGTCGATATAATCTAAACAATGAGATTGAAGTTGATTCATTGTAAACTAAATTTATTCCAACCTTATCCGAGAAATAAAGCTCGGATAAATAGTAGTTCATTAGTGCAAGTTATAATTAAAAAATTTCTCGTCAAGTTAAGTCTTTAAGTATGTTTGTGGATTGGTTATTGAGGTCAAACATGTTTGTTAAATTAGTTAGGGCATCTCCAATGGGCAAGTCTCATAATGGGGTCTTATACCTATCATGAGACCTCAAAGTGACACTATTCATATAAGACTTCATTCATCTCCAATGGTAGAGGTCTTAATTTAAAGTCCTATATTTTTATATTTGTTTTTTCTTTATTTTGTGTTGTCCTAAATAATAATTTATGTTAATAAATTATTCTTGTACATGATAAATAAAAATATTATTAATTTAAAAAAAGAAAATTTTAATTTGGACCCCGTATGCATTTTCCACAATCGGACATGATTTTGCTTGACATGTGTCGGTGGATAGGATTGTAATTAAATTCTACATAGATATGATAACTTATCACAAATCGGAGGAGATTTCGCTCAGCCACGTGGCAATGCCTAATTCGTCGTCGAGATTTTGTTATCTGTCACGTGTCACATTCTATCTTCGAAGATCAAATTGAGACTTCTATAAAAACGGAGTCTTGCACTCCTTCATACTCACCAATTCACAACCACTCTTCCTCCCACATCAAATTGTGGTTTCCAAGTTATTGTTTCATACTTTGAGTTTTATTTTCCGCCATGAATAGGTTGTGGAAACTACTGAAGAAGGAGGAAGAAGAAGATGTTCCGAGGAGGCAACAACAAGCCCTCTTGATGTCTGCGGCAGCCCACCAAGTGGAGATGATGGAAGAAGATGAAGCCTCCCAATGGGGCGGTTCTTCTCAAGGGCGGAAGTACATACTGAGGGATCGGGAACTGATGGATCAGCGCTTGAAAGCTTTATATTTCACCGAGCCGTGTAGGTTTGACGACGACACCTTTCGAAGGCGCTTCCGTATGCGACCTCCACTCTTTGACAAGCTGATGCGTAGCGTGGCCAACCACGACCCGTACTTTGTACAGACTATGGATGCCACAGGCAGACTTGGTCTTTCCACCGAACAGAAACTAACATGCGCAATGAGGATGCTCGCGTATGGTCTACCGGCTGACTTGACCGATGAGTTCCTTGATATTGCTGAATCTACTGCTCTTGAAGTATTGGATCATTTTACAAGAGCTATATGGGCTGTATACCGAAAGGACTATCTTCGCAAACCAACAAAGGCAGATCTAGAGAGGTTGACAAACAAAGCTGCAGATCGTGGATTTCCAGGTATGTTGGGCAGTCTTGACTGTATGCATTGGCAGTGGAAAAATTGCCCCACTGCGTATGCCGGGCAGTTTCAAGGTCACAAGGGAAAACCTACAATTATCTTAGAGGCAGTTGCTTCGTATGATACTTGGATTTGGCATGCATATTTCGGACTTCCAGGTTCTCTCAACGATCTCAATGTCTTGGGAAAGTCACCATTGTTCGATGAGGTATGCAGAGGTGAAGCTCCTCAAGTGGATTTCAAAGTGGGCAACAGTACGTATCATCAAGGTTATTATCTGGTGGACGGCATCTACCCAAGTTGGGCAACTCTTGTTAAAGCCATAAAAAATCCTACCACTCCGGCGACAAGACACTTTACAAGGATGCAAGAGGCGTACAGGAAAGATGTGGAGAGAGCATTTGGTATTCTCCAAGCACGTTTTGCAATTGTGAGGGGTCCAGCTCGTTTGTGGAGTAGAGAGAGCCTACAATACATCATGCTTACGTGCATTATTTTGCACAACATGATAGTAGAAGATGAGCGCGACGAAGATGAGCAATATGAATTTGATGTGGACGACAACCCGACTCGTCCAAGAAGAGCAGATATATATGATAACCCGAGTTATGATCATGAGGTGGAACGTGATCCCGAAGAAATCCGTGCACATGTACGTGGTCGTTACAACAAGGTTCGATGCCCAGTGATATCTGGTTCACTAAGAGCGGATTTAGTGGAGCATGGTTGGGCTTTGAAGAAGTGGAGAGATCACAACAATGGCTAATCGGTGTCGCCCTCATGTGTGTCGCTCTCGGTGTCGCCCTCATGTTGTAAGCATTTAATTGTGTGTGTGGTTGTAAGCATTTCAGTTTGTGTGTGCTTTTATGATTTTAATTTTGAGTGTGGTTGTAAGCATTTAATTGTGTGTGTGGTTGTAAGCATTTCAGTTTGTGTGTGCTTTTATGATTTTAATTTTGAGTGTGGTTGTAAGCATTTAATTGTGTGTGTGGTTGTAAGCATTTAATTTTTTTTTGTGTTGTATGAATTCACCAATTTACAAGATCATACATATAACAAATAAGGACTTACCATTTTATTTAAAATGCTGAATTAGACTACATAATTATTTAAAAACAACAATTTAAATTAAGCAACAACATAAATTAAGCCTCAAGCAACATCATAAATGAGATCAAACTTGTTGTCACACTTGATCATTATTAGGATACCACTCCGTTTGTTGGAGCGGAAGATAGGGGGAAGAGCTTGATCCGCCATGAGGGGGTGTAGATGCTTGAGGGGTACGGAATGGCCGGAAAGATGCATTTTGTGCCATTTCACCTTCCTCTCGCTCAAGTATCATTTGTTGCTTCCTCTCCCAATACCCTCTTTTACAAGGAGAAAATGTAGTCGGATCCACCATCATTGTGCGAGCATCTTCTTCCCTTTGTTGAGCCGCCATAGCCTCTTGGTAAAGTTTTTCCTTTCGTGCATGATCTCTATCATTTTGATCGGCAAGTCTTTTCATTTGATCATGAATACTCATTGAAAGCTCTTGATTACCTTTTTTCTTTGCCGCCTTTGCCGCTTTTTGTCCCATTGGCCGATTTTGCCTAGCTCTAGATGGCAGGCTTGGAGTTGACTCATTTCCGGGCGATTCATTATCATCCAAGTTGATAGGCGTCTCATAATTTGTGGTATCCCCTTCCATTGATGGCGGATTTGAATATTTTGGTGTATCCTTCAAGATATCCCAACAATGCAAAAATCCGAAATGCTCTCCACGGGAATCATTGAAGTAATTCGACTTGGCATTCCTTATCTACAAACAATATAATTATAGTAGTTGTTATTTATTTTAGCTATATTTTAAACAACCTTGAATAAATAATTTTAACTATATTTTTAAAATGACGAATAAAAATACTTACATCATCAAGATCATTTTCGCCACTCTTATGATCCTTTATGGCCTTGTTTATTGCTATGCTCCATCTCATGCAAGCGGGATTGATCTTCTTCCATCGAGACTCAACACTTGAACATGTTCGCTTCGATGCATTGGGTGGCTTGATACCTTCAAAATACTCATATATACGTTCCCACAAGGTTCCGCCCGCTTGATTAGTACTGACGGCGCCGTCTTCACCAATACTCACCACGGAAATGCACAAAGCCCTATCTTCCTCCTCATTCCAATTGTGCGATCGTGGTGCCCGTGGTGTTGGTGCCCCTTTGTTTGAAGCCATGGTGGAAAAATAAAATATCAAATTTTGCTACTAGAACAAATATGATGGGGATGAAGGAATGTTGGAGAGTATGTGAGAAATGGTGTGGAATGAATGAAATATTGGGTTGGTATTTATAGAAAAAAGGTAAATTTACTGTAGCAACGGGCAGAAAATTATTCAAAATTTTTAAATATTTTTTTTTCACATTTTTTACCGGTATATAATAAATCCAAAGATAGATTAAATAAGAACCGTCGATTAATTAGAAACCTATATCTTCAACCGTCAGATTAAAAATTAATTTACAAAAAAAAATATTAAATAAATTCTGATGATTAATTAGGACCGTCCATTTTAAACCACGGTGAATCGTGGTCGTCCATCATCGGACCGTTGGAGCATCGAGCCGTTGCGCGTCGCACGTGGGTGGGCCCCAGAGTGCCAGGCCTGTCGGCCCACTCTCCTTCTTCTCCCGCGCGTCTGCGCGTTGCTCTTCCTCCCCAGCCGTCCAGCTTCGCGCGTCTTCTTCAGTGGAGCTGCTTGGCGCGTTGGACAAGCTCCCCTCCCTCTCTCCTCTGCACTTCCTCTGCGTAGCGGGCCCGTGTGTTTTTTATAACACACGTCTCAGCCAAAGTCTCAAATTGAGACCAAAGATGAGACCGGGTCTAGATTATTTAGGGTATAGGACCTCCTTTAAGCACCATTGGAGAGCCCAAATTCACAACAGGTCTATAAATATAGGGTTTATTACCCTCCATTGGAGATGCCCTTACCCGAAGAGGTGATGCATACATATAAGAGTATCTAACTTGACTGTGACTACCATATGTGGTGTCTACGTCACTATTTTTGTCAAGATTTTCAATTATTGCAACTTTATGAGAAAAGTATACTCTACGTATAGTAACATAATAAAGTGAAGTAAATTGAAGATGACAAAGGGAATATATATAACACAATGAACGGATCATTTAGATGACTGAAATTATCGACCGACCCAATTAAAGTATTTGTTACTTTGTCGGTATTATGGAGCATGGAAGTAATTTTTCATGTTGCCGGTTTATAAATTAGAATATTTTCCCCTCTGCGATAAAGAAAGGAAGCACTGGTGCTTTTAGCTAGAAAGCGAGGTCGAGTAGAGAAAGTTTCGTCTTCTCTAAAAAAGTTAAAGGTCAGCGCTTCTGAAGCGGTGTTGACTGCATCACCTATTGGGGATAAGCGTCTTAATATCCATACTTTCCTAGGTTGCATATGAGTCGGTTCTTTTGGCTTGGGGGAGACTCTTAATGGAACTCTGGTTAACAAGAATGACACGGCAAACAAAAAGCGTGGTCGACCAATAGGAGCAAAAAACAAACTGAAGGATGAGAAGGTTTCTACTGCTCCACCTTTGCTTTTGACATATCTACACTACCTGCCAGCTCTTTGATGAAGGGAAGGAGGCGAGGAAGTAGTCGTTCTTCTCTGGTTTTACTTGGGGATGGTAATGGGTAGAATAAGGTACAAATATTGAAATATTATACTCATATTCGAGGTTATATTCTATACTCGTACTCGTTTTGATATCCGTAAAATTTTATTGAAAATTATCCGTACCCGTATTCGTTGGATACTAAGATATCCGCACCCGTTTATTATCCTTCAAAAAGCGTGGTCGACCAATAGGAACTCTGGTTAACAAGAATGACACGGCAAACAAAAAGCGTGGTCGACCAATAGGAGCAAAAAACAAATTGAAGGATGAGAAGGTTTCTACTGCTCCACCTTTGCTTTTGACATATCTACACTACCTGCCAGCTCTTTGATGAAGGGAAGGAGGCGAGGAAGTAGTCGTTCTTCTCTGGTTTTACTTGGGGATGGTAATGGGTAGAATAAGGTACAAATATTGAAATATTATACTCATATTCGAGGTTATATTCTATACTCGTACTCGTTTTGATATCCGTAAAATTTTATTGAAAATTATCCGTACCCGTATTCGTTGGATACTAAGATATCCGCACCCGTTTATTATCCTTCAAAAAATTATGTTAAAAGGTAAAAACAATTATAAATAAAACAATAATATAAAAAATATATAAATTATATTTTGTAAAATATGACTAAATTTATATCTTTCTATGTAGAAGTGTTCTCGTTTCGATCCGTATGTTCTCGTTTTGAATAGGTGTAGAAGTGTTCTCGTTTTTAGCTATCGGAGAAACTTGATTCGATCTCAAGATATTTAGAATCATTGTCTAAAAGTTTCATGGTGATCATTTAAGAACTAAGCAATTCACAAATTGAGGAATGAAAAGAGACAACAAGATAGCTTTGGTCCAAATATATATGATAGGTAAATATATGATTATTTACTTTGAAATCTTATAAAAATAATAATTATCATACATAATATTAATACGTAATAAATATATAACAAATTTAAATTTAATATCCTTATTGGGTGAGTATGGGTATGAATACTAAAATACCATACCCTCCTTGTACCCATTTTCAAAATTAGGGTATTGGATACTCCCGTATTCGTTACCTCTTTTTACCCGTAACTGTCTCCCATTAAGATCGAATACCCGATGAATACCTTACCCTATGGGTATTATTGTCATCCCTAGTTTTAATGGCTTGCCAATACCTTGTATTTGGTACTTGTGTTAAGGAGCTTGAATAACATACAACAATTGCGTGCTTTAGTGCTTTTAGACTCTATGCTTTCTTCCATGTTATCCTGTATAAAGTCTTAGTAAGATTGACAATAAGTCGAGTTTAACATTGTTTTGAAGAATAGTATTTGTCTTTTTTTTCCTCACTCCTGCTACAGAGGGGATTACTTTAAGTTTTGTGATGTATGTACTATTTTCGACTTGGATGTTTATGATTTTTTTTTTCTAAAAAAAATAAATTCTGTTATCCTTTCTCTTTGAAAGGTTTCCCTTTGTACTTAGCACAATTTTAACAACGTTCTCATATTTGAATTTTTCTCTATTTTAAGGAAGATTTTGGTTGTTTGCTCTAACAGACTCCCTAAACACATTTTTTATTTTAGAGAATATGATAAAAGAGAAAATAACATTTTTTTATATTTATAGCATTATCTAAATTCTTAGGGAAGTAGATGAGAAAGAATGATAAAATTTATAAAATAAAGAATTTATTAAAGTTGAAATATAAAATATATGGTAACCTATTTTTTACTCTTCTATGATAAAAAAAAACGGAGAAGTCGTTGTATCTCAGCGAAGAAGAAAATACACGGCAAAAGTAGCTTAGGGCTTAGGCTTTGATTGACCAATGAAATATGTTGTCCTTGGTGGTGTAGTGTTGCTCATCACAACCGTCAACTACCCAAAAAAGTGAAACAACCAGCAGGTGTTGGCGTGTTGCCTCAACTCTGGCCGTCACGGCCCACACCAATTTTATTCCCCAGTTCTCTAGATCCCCAAAGTCTACACTATCAACGGTCCAGATTAAAACAGACCGACAAACTTCTCCAACTTCAACAGACCCCTAAGAGCAAATGCACCAAAGGACCAATTTGCTGGGTTGGGTTGAGGGTAGGGGAGATTCAAAGCATCCACCGGGTATTAATTGGGCTGGGGGGAGGGGAGTGAAGTGGCGGGGCCCAGGTGATCGATCAAACGGGGGGCTGATTCTTCACCCTCGGTTTGGGCTGGGTTAATTCGTGTGGGGCCCGCTGACGTCAGCCACGCGGCTGGTCAGACGCGGCTCCCTTTTTTTTTTTTTAAATTTTTGCTTGTGGGCCCCACGGCCTGTTTTCTTGTCGGCTGCAACGGCTCTGTGAAGCTGACCGTCCGATCTGATCTGGACGGTCAGCATTCAAACATAACGGCTCCCTTTTTTTTTTTTTACCAACGAACAAAAAAACAGTTGCAGATCTGGGCCGTTGGATTTAATCTGACGGCTCAGATAAAATCCAAACGGGAATATGCTTTAAACCTGTATAAAAAAATTCAAAAAATTTCCAAAAAATTCTATAAATACCAAACCACTCTTCTTCATTTTTCACACCAAAAATTTCTGAGATTTCACATATCCATCTTGTTGTTTCTCCTACCTTGTTCTTATTTCTTCATTTTAGTTCAAAAAATGGGAGAATCGGGTACTAATTGGAACACCGCGGAGGAAGTTCAATTGTGCGAGTCTTGGGCGCGTGTCACCGTATGCCCGATCACCGGCAATGCTCAAACCCTTCCAAGGTTATGGCAAAAGGTACGTGAAGATTATGTGGAAAATTGGTCCGGTCCAACCGCGGTACGAACTCCGATCGCTCTCCAATCTCATTTCAAACCTTTGAAAAAACTTCTCAAACAGTGGCATAATGCAAAACTTCAAGCTCGTCATCATAGACCAAGCGGCACCAATCAATTGGATGAGGTAATATAATATAGTGTGATTTAATTATTTATATCCCATTATTTTTTATATCTCATTATTTATATCCCATTATTTTTTATATCTCATTATAGTGTGATTTTTTATTTTTTTAACAATCATTTATATCCCATTATAACATTTTCAATTTTTTTTAGGCCCGTCAAATTCAATTGGAATTCATTAGAACAACTAATAAGCAATTTGTAAATGAGGAATGTTGGGACGCGGTGAAGGATCACCCTTATTTTAAAGATCCACCAACGGCTCCCGTCTCTCCTTTTGTTTATCCGACGGTAAGTCTTGATGAAACCGAGACACCAATTGATTTGGATACTGATGTAGGTTTGGATACTCCTACTAGCTCTGTTGGAAGGCCTATGGGACAAAAGGCTGCAAAAGAAGCAAAGAGGAAATGAAAGAATAAAGAATTGGGAAGTGATGTGGCCCTTGCAATTTTAGCCATTAATGAGAGCAACAAAAAATCCATGGAGCTTCTGCAGAAAAGAGACGAGGAACGCCGAGCAGAAGCTTTGAAAATATATCAGTTTGAAGAGGCGAAAGAGGATGCAAGGATCATGGCCATGAAGACTAGTGATTTTTCCCCGGACTCAAGAGAGTGGTACAAAAAGTTGAAGAGCAACATCATGAAAAAAACCAATCCGAATGCGGATTGTTATAGACCTCTTTTTCAAGAACCACAATCCCCACAATAGAATGTTGTAGTGTTTTAAATTTTATTTTTCTTGTATTGCTAGGCTTGGATTGTCTTTTATGTATCTTAAATTTCATGAAATAAAAGTTGAATGTTATTAATAAATATTGTACTTAAATTAAAATTACAAAACAAATACAAATGATCCAAATACAAATGATCCAAAGAAAAGTACTTAAATTAAAATTACAAAACAAATACAAATGATCCAAATCATTTGTTAATATGGATGACCAAGTCATCTTGCAAGGCCTTGTGGAGGTACGCAGAATGTAATTGGAAGTCACGATCTAAGAAAGCCGGAAGACTTTCTCCATCCCTCAAAACCGGTTCATGACGAATAACATTTCCGTTTAAATTCACCGGCCTATCATAAACGCTTGCCAATAATGGATGCATGTTATCATCTTCATTAGGCTCCACAAACTCTTCTTCCACAAACTCATCTTCCACAATCATGTTATGAAGAATGATACAACTTACCATGATGGTACGCAGATCTTCCAACTTGAACAAGTTAGCACCGTGACGAAGTATAGCCCACCGAGTTTGGAGGATACCAAAACACCGCTCAACATCTTTTCGATAAGACTCTTGCATTTTGCTAAAGTGTGCCTCATCTGCATTCCTGGGTTTGGATATTGATTTCACAAACGTCTGCCACCTCGGGTAGATTCCATCTGCAAGGTAATACCCAGTTGTGTATGTGTTATCATTGACCTTAAAGCATACCTCAGGAGCACTTCCGTTTATAACTCTCGCGAACACGTTGGACGCACCGAGAACATTTAGGTCATTTTGAGCTCCTGGGGTACCGAAGAAGGCATGCCATATATGTGTGTCATACGAGGCCACAGCTTCAAGAATAACCGTTGGGTAGCCTTTGCGGCTTGAGAATGCTCCAGACCACCCCTTTGGACAATTCTTCCACTTCCAGTGCATGCAGTCGATGCTCCCAATCATGCCCGGAAAACCGCGTTGTTGCCCCTTCAGCAGAAGCCTGCGCAAGTCAGCGGCATTGGGAGCACGAAGATACCAATCACCGTATAGATACTCCACCTGGGCACAAAATTTCTTCAAACATTTTAGGGCAGTAGATGCCCCCATCCTAGTGAATTCATCGCATTGATCAGCTCCAGCACCATATGCAAGCATTCGAAGAGCACCTGTCATTTTTTGTTCCGGGAACAATCCCAACTTCCCAGTGGCGTCCGGTTTTTGCCCCCAAAAAACATCAAAATTGCAAAGGTCCCCCATAATACGGTTAAATAAAGTTCTTTGCATTCTATAACGCTGACGGAAAATTACATTGCCGTACACTGGACGTTCGACAAAGTAATCCTCCATCATGTTATTACCTCTTGATTCCCGGTGTCTTTCGACATTAGGGGCACGACCGGGGCGTGAACCACGACCTTCGGGAGTCTCCATTGAATGATACGCTCCGAGAATTGCAGATGCTTGAGCATTGTTGGCTTGAATTTGCTGAATGTGTTCTTCATCTTCTTCATCCCTGATCCTCAAATAATTTCTCAAAGCATCCATAGAAAATATGACAAATGAAATGGATTTTTCTATCTGAAAATGGAGGGAAGAGATTAATGAGAGGAATGTGTGAGAAGAGAGTGAAGTACCGGCCTTATTTATTGACTTTTGTGGAAGCTAAAAAGTTATCGTGATTACACGTGGCGTGTACCAATTGGTTGAAAATCTTATCGAAAATCGTCTCAATTATTTCTGAAGATAACGAATCTTGCAATGGACACGTGTTCCTCACCAATTGGTTGAAAATCTATTCGGAAATGTCAGATATTTTTTGCTGAAAGATAACGATATTGAGGGTGACACGTGGCGTACGTACATTGGTTTGCCATATTCTTATCGAAAATGCACGTCATTCGAAATTAATTATATGATTTTTTTTAAATATTCAATTTGGTTAATTATTCACCAATAATGTTAAATCATTAAGTACTTAACAAAACCTAAAAAATATATTAAATATAAATTGAATGAATAGTAATTAGTCTTCGAATTGATCTCATTGCTGCATTGTCAAACCAAGGACCAAGGACCAATTCAGATGAATAGTGTATTGACCTGGGTGGAAAATTGACCCTCCCCTCCCCAAATGGGTGCATTTGCTCTAAAATGGCCTTCCTTCGCAAGTTTTGCACTCCCTCCCTCGGAGCTCCGGAAATCCCTAAACGGAGCCCCGGATTGTCGTTTTCGTTTTTCGTATTCCTTATTTTATAAAAGGACTTCGCTTTTTCTCTTTGGCGTCTTTTTTTTCAAAATTTTCAGGTCCATTTCTCAAAATATCGATCCTTGGTTGTTGTTTCTCAGATCTCAAACCGTCCTAACATGTCGAAACCCTGGGGTGGTGCCGGCGCTTGGGCCGCCGAGGCCGAGCGGGCCGAGGCCGAGGAGCTCGCGGCCGCCCAAGCCGCCGATTCCCAGAGCTTCCCTAGCCTCAAGGAAGGCATCAGCGCCAAGCCCAAGAAGAAGAAGATGACTCTGTCCGAGTTCAACATGGCTGCCACCTTCTCCTCCTCAACAACCGGGTCGACCCGACTCACACCCGACGAGATGCTCCGTCTCCCCACCGGCCCTAAGGAGCGTACGGCTGAGGAAATGCAGTACGGTCGTCATGGCGGCGGGTTCTCGTCGTACGGCGGAGGCGGGAGGTCGTCCGGGCCGTATCCGGGTCGGGGCGGGGGAAGGGAGGACTCGAACGGGTCGTGGGGAGGCGGTGGGAGAAGATCGTACGGTGGATTCGACGATGATATACGAGGCTCGCCTTCTAGGGTTTCAGATTCGGATTTGCCGTCTAGGGCTGACGAGGTCGACAATTGGGCCACGGCTAAGAAGCCCATGTCTTCCTTCGATTCGGGTCGCCCCCAGAACAGGTATGATTCGCTCGGTGGAGGTGGTGGAGTCGGTGGTGGTGCTATTGGTGGAGGCTTTTCTAGAGCTGATGAGGTTGATAACTGGGCTGCTGGGAAAAGGTCCGTTCAGCCTGGTCCTCCTGCTAGATTATCCACATTTGGGTCCGGGTTTCGCGATTCGGGTTCTGAGCCTGATCGCTGGGCAAGAGGCGGAGGCGATGGAGGAGTTGGTGGTGTGGTCACAGCTGAGAGAGAGCGGCCCAGATTGGTATTGGATCCCCGGAAAGAAATGGGAGTGAATGAACCAGTGGAGGCGGTGAAGACCAACAAGCCAAACCCTTTCGGAACAGCTAGGCCCAGAGAGGAGATTTTGGCAGAGAAGGGAGTGAATTGGAAGAAAATGGAGTCAGAAATCGAGGCCAAGAAGACTAGTAGGCCATCCAGTGAACATTCGAGTAGACCTTCGAGTGCGCAGTCGTCGAGCCGATCTGAGGGTCCAGGGCTGCATGGGACTGACAATGTGGTGAAGCGGAGGCCGAAAGTAAACCCATTTGGGGATGCCAAGCCAAGGGAAGTTTTGCTGGAGGAGAGAGGTAAGGACTGGCGGAAGATTGATCAACAATTGGAGCATCGCTCTGTGGACAGGTCTGTTTTGCATTCCCATTTTACAAGCTTTATGCTTTTTAATAGTGAATTCTTTTTCCATATTAGTATCGACATTGATATCGAATTATGGTGCTTAATTTGGTAAGAGTTGCTCAGAGGTTAATGCATAGTGTATTACTCGTGTGTGATGGTCTAGACTTCTAGGTAAGGATATACTGAACTTGAATACAAACCCTCCCATTGAAAGTTGAGTGCTTCTCTTAACTGAGAAGCTGTCTTTTAATGCCTTAGAATGACTGAGTTGGCTCGTTCTTTTTTATCTTAATTCCCTTGCAATTCAAATACACCAAGGACATGGTTAGATTAGTGTAAAGTGAGGAGGTTGGTTCAAAACCTTGTATCCCACCAAACGTGAGGGAAAATATAATCAATCTATGTGTTCATGGTTGCGGCTTTAAATCCGATTTTTGGGCAGGGTATATATCAAGATTGTTCTTAGATGTTTTATGGTGCTTCTTTGTCTTTTTGCCATCCTGGGTGAAGGACAGTACTGATTAATGTGCAAAGAAACTGCTGATGGGGATGCCCTTTGGCACGACGAAAAAGAATGTCAATTGATGTTTGGGAGTAGTGGGGAGGGATGTTAGGCTGGTATACTCTGTGCCTTTAATAAGGTCAATGATTGCCATTATTGAGACACTTGGTTTATAACTATTTGGTGCTGTGTGATGAAAAAGTTTTTATTTGATTATGGAGGGACATTTGGAAGACTTACTTCTTGTGAAAGATTCTTTGACTTGATCAAGGTCAACTTGTAGATTGATATGGAAGCTTGTTCTGATCCATTTTGACATAATTGGCAACAGTTCTCTGGACACCAAATATGTCAAAAGAAATTACTGGTTGGCAATCAAAGGCCAAGATTTCATACTAACTTTATTAGCTTGTGTTTTCATATTTTGAACACGTACAATAGCAATTGATGTGAGGCTTTTCTTGCTTATCATCAAGTGAAGAAACTTGATTCATCATTTTTTTTATATGCCAATAAACGTCCAGATTTAGTTTGTGTACATTGTGCAAATTTAGTTTGTGAACTTCTGAAAGTAATTGTCACTGGTCAAGTGTACAAAGACCTTAGTAATCTATTACATTGAGCTAGGTTGCCTTCAGCATGTAGCTAGGTTGCCTTAGTAACCTATTACAAAAACCTTAGTAACCTATTACATGTAGCTAGGTTGCCTTAGTAAGCTTAGTGTACAAAGACCTTAGTAACCTATTACAAGTGCCCAATAAAATTGATACTGCTCATAAAACGTTGCCTTCAGCATAATCCAAGAAGTAACCAAACTTGCAATTTTGGATTGTCTTATGATTGGTTTCTGTTTGATGGATCACATATTTATGATTGTCATATGAAAGCTTGTCAGTTAATCTCTTATGGAAACTATCTTGCAGGCCCGAAACTGAGGAGGAAAAGAGATTAAAGGAAGAAATAGAGAGCTTAAAGAAGGAACTTGACTCTACAGATAATGTGAACAGTGAAACCGTGCAAGAGTCCAATGAATCCCAGCCAAGTCTACGTGATATAGTACTTCAGAAGGAAAGCGAATTGGAGTCGCTGATCCGCAATTTGGATGACAAAGTTCGTTTTGGGCAGAAGGCCATTGACAGGCCTGGCTCTGGAGCAGGCAGGCCTGGCTCAGGAGCAGGCTGGCCAGGGTCTGGAGCAGGGAGGGCTAGCAGTTTTCTTGACAGAACACCTTCTTATTCTGGGTCATATGAAGATTCTAGAAATATGGATTATATGGATAGACCTCGGTCGCACGGCAAAGGAGATGCGTGGGCAAGGCCTTCTGATGACAGGAGGGGATATCAAGGTAACAGGGACAGGGGATTCCATGGTAACCGAGATGGAGGGTTCCATGGTGGCAGGGAAGGAGGGTTTCAAGGTGGCAGGGAAGGAGGGTTTCTGGGGAACAGAAATTTTGACAGGTGAGGATTTCTTTGCTTTTTTGCTTTCCATATCTGCCTTAGACTTTATATCTATGAACGCAAACATAGTATATGAATCTTGTTCTTTGGCAGATCAAGTTCAAGAGAGAGATGGTGAACAACACATCCGTGTCTGGACTCATTGAATTAATCTTCTAGTTTTGACAAGCAGGATCAAATAATATTTTGCGTCTCTCTTTATGTTTTCCTCATTTTGCTCTGGGAAATGGAGCAAAGCATTCTTGATTACCGGCACCGGGAGAAACTCTTGCGTTGATCTATTGTTACATCCTGAAATTATGTAAAATCGCAGTTTTCCCTTCTTTTTTTTGCCCTATATCAAGGAGCCTTTATTGATCTTAGGGATCCAATTTTACCAGACACTATGGGACTCGGTTAGACTATTTTTGTGACTGTTGTCTCTTTAATGTAGATGATTTTGCTCTATTGTTCTAGAGGTGTCAGACTCTCATTTTCATCATCTCATTCTGTGGTGTGAAACTGTGAATTCTTTACTTTTGTAATTACTGAAATGAAGCCATTTGGCATCTTACATATAATGTAGAGTATTGTGCCAATAACCTTTTCATATGTACTCGGAAACTGATCCCCTATCAATAGGGAGTTACCAGAAGCTGCTGTTATGTTTCGATTTACAGAGGCTGCCAACAAGTGGATATTCCAACAAATTGTGGATGACTCATTTTCTGATCCACCAAACCGTTAGGAGATGGCTTGTCAAAGAAGAAACACAAGTAGAAATCACTTGGGGGTAGTGTTTTTGGTTTGCGATATTGCGATACAATCATGCCAAATATGCAAACATGTTTCTGATGCCCATTCAATTATCCAAAACATGTTAATGTATTGACTTTCATCTTTAATATGTGTGCTCATGCATTAGTTGTACCGTGAAAAATATGTATGACTGATTTCCAATGTGATCAACAATTATAAATGTAGAAGAAAAGTATGTATACTTTAGAAAATAAATAAGATATTGGTGGATACTAAAATCACATATTTATTCACTTGGTCAAGAAAAGTTTAGGTGAGAGCTTGATTGCATTACATCATCAGCGCTGGGACAAACCTATAACTTTAACTTTGAAGTTCTTAAGATGAACACGTACGTATCACATCAACCTACATGTATAAATTGTGCCCTCAACATGAGACTGCTACCAGCGAGCATCGAACACGGACCCGTGTTCTGATTTTATTCAATATTTATCAACTGAGCCAACCACGCGGGGAAAATCACATATTTATTCAATATTGAAACTATTGTAATGATTTTGAAGGCATACTTGCAGATTGGCTATTCCTTGAATTCAGACAAAACACAGTAGTAAAAGATCATCAAATATAATGTTGACATAGCCTACTTTATCTCAATGGAAAAACAGGTATATCATTCATTTGCATAACATGTTTTCTTGTATGATAGCACACTGAGCTGATATCCCTGATAATCTGGAACGTCTTTCTTGTTTAAACCTTCATGGCTATAATCACTTCTAAAACCCAGAATATTTGTCTATAATCTGTGTGCTCTTTAATTGTGGAAAACTGACTTGGTTAAGGAAGATCCCTAGGAAAGTTGACTCTTGATCACATGTGACTTCTAGGAATCTGTTATGTCTTTTTCTGGTTGTCTTGCTCCTTTGTTTCTTGACCAGCTGGGTTCTGCTTTTTGCTGTCAAAAAACGTGCTCCACTTTTGACTATTGCTATGGCTATTCTAGTATAAGAGCTTGAAAACCTTTTGCCTCTTTTTGACAAATTTTGCCTAAATTGGTAACCCTAAAAAGCTATCTTGTTTGTTTATCTTATGAGCATGCATTTATCCCATCAACGGCTTGTAGGGCTGCATTAGGACAGTTTTTAGGTCTGTGTTAGGTCTTGCTTGTAGCTGTTTTTCACGTGCCTACTTGCTGTCATTGACCTCTGAAATACCCTGCCTATATAAGGAGTCTAAAGCTGTCTTAACTCCTTGGTTGGTTGAGTTGATTATTTTCGGGGTAGATATTCTTTAGGGTCACTCTTTGAGAGCACATTTCTGTGTAGAATCTCTTCTCTCTTCTCTTCCCCTTTCATGTCTTTTGGTTGCTCATAACTGTGCATAATAGACATGGATTCTCAAGCATAAAAACTGTTTTCAAAACTCATATGCATCATTGCGTAGTGCATTCCATTGAGATAGGTATGGAGATGCTCAACCCAAGAAGTAGATCAAGAAGATTTAACTTGAGAGTAGTTAAGATCTGAGTTGATGCTTCTGAATACTTTCCAAAGTGTAAACACATAGTTTGAGTGGGGTAGCTCTGTTAGAACTGGTAGTTAGACTAGTTAGGATAGCATACGGGTTATGTATCCCCAGAGTACGAGAGACTTGTAATTGTGTGTGTTACTTGATAGTGGAAATATTTGTCCCTCATGAGTTAGGGGTACGCAGTTTTAATCCTGGTTGTAGGATTTCTGCGTTAACAAAAACATATTGTGTCACTCTTTACTTATTGTCTTTACATTTTAACACTCGTATCCTGCGTTTCGAGATATGACTCTATCTTCCTATCCCAAGAACAGTTTAGACGAAAAAGTGGTAAAGCTCTATTCACCCCTCCCCCCCCCCCCCCCCCCCCCCCCCCCCATACCATGACTGTTGAAAAAGCTAAAAAATTTCAAACAGCTCCAAACTACATTGAAGGTACAAGAACGATCAGGATATTGTTTGTACCATCACCTTCAAACAGTGGAAAAAAACTGTTGCTCCAAACTACATTGAAGGTACAAGAACGATCAGGATGTTGTTTGTACCATCACCTTCAAACAGTGGAAAAAAACTGTTGAAGGGAAGCCCCTATCAATCAAACGAAAGAGGTCAATCAGAGATAGCCAGTTTTTGCTAACACAGATGCTGATGATCATGAGACTTTGCTAGTCCCTTCATTGGATTGGCATCTCGTCTCAAGCAGTATTCTATGGTTGAAGGGAGCAAAGGACCTTGTGATTTTCCATATGAGTTCCAACACAAAGCTTGCTGAAATCTTTGGTAACCAGCCAAAGGCTTGAGCTGAATATCTATGAGGTCAACATCTGTGCATGGACTGCTACTGCTACAAGCTAGATGTAAAGGCTGAGCTGAGTAAGTCCCAATTATTTGGTCATATTTCACACCGGAGATTGCTATGGCTTCTGTTTGATTCTTGCAGAACTTCTTGTCACAGCAGAATTGGTCTATCATTATCGGAACCTTGACATTCCAAACTTGGATATTGGAAAATGATACATTCTTCACAGACCCAATGCCTCCCTGCAAAAGGGTTTAATCAGTAAAAATAAGAAAAAATAAAGGCATAATAAGAAGGCTATAAATTTGATGATCAATACCTACCAAGTTTTGATCCGAACTCCATATAGGGTGTCTTGAAATGAAATATCATTGACGATTGTGTTTGAGACACAAGCTACACTTTTGTCTTTTCCAAATTCTCCCAGACTAGTACCAGAAAGGTTTGGTAGAATATCAGAATCAGCAAATGTTTGGCAGAGAATTTAGAATGGGAATTAAAAGGGGTTCACTATCACTATGACATACCTTATACCATGACCAGGGCCACAGTTGATATGCTGAACATGAATATTAGAGCAGCCGGTTTGTATGGATACACAGTCATCTCCTGTTAGAAAGTGAAACAACTTTAGAGTTTAATAATGACATTCTGAGATTCCCTGGTGAAAAGTTTTAAGTTTGGCAAGTTGCTCTGGTTATATTACTTTAAAGAAGTTAAGGTTCAGTGATAGTTTAGTGTTTAAAAGAGTTTCAGGTATATGTTTCTGTACAAGTCCAAGTGCGTTTGTAGCTAGACACTACTCACTAGTCACTATAGTTTAACTGGAGTCTGGCACTGACTACTTTAAAGGTGGAGTTTATACTTGGTGTACATGGCTTGATATTCTTACCACAACCGATAGTAGAATGATGAATTTCGACTTTTTGGGAGTTCTGCAAGTGAATTCCATCAGTATTTGGGCTATTCTCCGGTGAAGATATGGTAATGTTGTCAACTTTGATCCCTTCAGAGCTGTCAAATTTCAAATGACATTGAGGGCTGTTTATGATTCTAATACAGTAAAACTTTGATAAATTAATAAGTTCGGAACTGGCAAAATTTATTAATTTAACGAGGTTATTAACTAATTGAGTATTAAATTAATACTCAAGTCCCCAAGTTGAGACCGATAAAAAATATTATTTTAACAAGATTATTAATTAATCAAGTATTAAATTATCGAGGTTTTACTGTATCTCGAACTGTCACATCATAGCTTGAATAGAATCTCAAAGCCTGCAATCCAAAGAAAGAGCAACTTATAATCAGACATGCATTTTCCTATAAAGAATATTTTGCTTTTTGGAACCAGGTAAAATTAAAGAAGAACTACTGTAGGTTTCATATCTGGGGTATGCTTATTGGACTTCTTCTGCAAGTAATAGGTTGAAGAGGAAGAGGAAGTTACTACTCTTCCACCAGTCAGTGCCCTGGCCATACACAACTCCGGTGCCCTGGATGGTGAAGTTACGAACCCATTTGAAGTTTATCCACTGAAACATGCTGGACTTTGACCATGAGCCAACTTTTGGAGGAGCCATTAGAGTTTCATCTATCTGTTTGGTCCAAAACCACATCAATAATCAGCTTTGTTTCCATGTAACATTTTTTAAGTAACATAGTTAAAAAGATGGTGTCAAAGCAATTTCTTTAACCTGAAGAACAAGGTCAGGCATACAAGGGCCTTGAAGAGTTATTGGCTTGATGAGGAACCTGAATCCTGAAGGGATTATTACACTGGCACCATTGACCTTGCAGGCAGCTTTCCATGCCGCTATAACCGCCTGGTTGATTGGCATTCATCAAAATCAAGTAAATATGTTATTTTAAGCCAACACTCAGGAAACATAATGGAAGCACATAAAAGTCCTTGTTCTATAACGTACCTTAGAATCGTCGGAAACTCCATCAGCCTTGGCATCAAATGCCAAGACAGAGAAAGAGCCATAATGAGGGAGAGGAGCTGGAGCAGGACAAGGCAAATGTGAATCATGAGTGTTAATTCCAGTGTCACTTCCCTTACTAGCCTTATGATGTTTATGAGGTTTGATCTTCTTGGTGTGGTGCTTTCTTGCCTCAACTGAAAATATGGGAAATGTGACAAACACAATCAAGACAAGTAGAGTAGTAGAGTGAATGATGTTTTGCTTCTCTTCATCTGCATTATTAGATTTATGTGTGTTCTTGTTTCGAATTTCAGGAAGCAAGTAGTACTACTCTGGTGTTTGAAGCAAGATGGAGGTTGAGGGGAAATTATTGACGGTTTATATAGGGGCCATAAACCTTTCCTAGATTAAAGCTAATAGTAAGAAACAAAGACCTTTCACTTTTCTGGTGGTACTTTCTGGACTGCTCACTTTTATGTTTTGTATGAGCATGCCTCTAGTTCCATTGAACACCAACTGATCATTGCACTCCTTTATTGGCCGGCCAGTTGGAGTATCCGCACTGTAGTGCACTAGCAAGGAATCCATTATCTGTTACAATTATCTATATAAGTGAGCTCTGAGTCAGACACTAAATTCTCCAAGTTAAAAGTATACAGTCCTGATGTGTATTTTCTCTAGCTCTTTGGTTGCCTAGCTAATCTCATATTAAACCTGTGCCACTACTAAACTACTAGTCATTTAATCATGTGATTTCACATTCATACCATGCTTCTAAAGCATTTCTCATAGTTTCTTCTCTCTGTTAACTAAATATAACTCTGATCGATGAGCTGGTAATCTACTATTCTACTATCTCTAGCTTATGTGTGTTTTCATCATCAGAATTGGGAATGGCAGGTCAAACCATTATTTAGTTGAGTGGAGACTGGATGAGGAACGATTATAACGTTCTTTTTTCGGATAGATAGGAATTTGGATAACATTCTTAAGCCTTAATGATAGTCTTATAGAGTTGTTTATAAGAATGTTCTGTAATCTAAAAGGTAATGATCTGGATTCCTACACTAATTCATATATATACAAATGGAATTGTCTTGTATGTCAAAGAAGACGATTATAATTTTGGAATTTAACAAAGAGAAGACAATTATTGTTAGTAGAGAACGACACTGGCATTCCAATTCAAGGGTCTTATATTGAATAAGGTGTGGCACTATGACCTAACCTGTATAATATGCACGGTCATCCAGAAAGTGATTACTTTACTTCTGTAATAGAGCTAAAATTGTATATACTAAACTTAGAAGAATGCATGGTTGGTGATGGTCCTAGGTTTTATTGAGTTCAAGCAGAGAAATGAGAGTCGGTGATTCCACCACTGACCTTTCAATTTCAGCTGTGAGGCTCATACAAAGACAGAAGAAGAGGGATAATGCTCAATGATATCGAAAAGCTCCTCTGAATCGAAGAAAGATTCTTTACCCAAATGCTATCATATGAACTTCAGAAACTTCTGAGTTCTGATCAAGAGTCACCAATAGAAGAACCCTAGACCAGAGCAGCTGCATTCAGTTGTGCTTTGAATTTTATATCCCTAGATGTTTTACGACGACAAGGCCGTAGACGATGTGTTTCCGCAGCAAAAAATAAAAATAAAAACATTTGCCGACGAGACTTGGCGTGGAAATTTGTTGTTCTAACAAAAAACGATCTATTTACTTTTGCCGACGATGGTGTTGTAGGTAAATGTGTTCTAATCATTTTTCTTCTCATTAGTCACATTTTCAAGAAATAATTCAATAAATACAAATTTGAAAACACCGATTTATGTATTTTTTACTCAAACACATAAATACAAATTTTGTATTTTTTACTCAAACACTTCAAATTTTTTGTATTTTTTAGGAGAAAACACCGATTCGATTATGCGATTTCTAAATACATAAAGAAAAATCAATAAATAACCTATTTTGAAAAGAAAAAAAAAACTACAAAATAAGAAATTAAAATATATCCACAAATCACTCGATCTACAAGTATCCAACAATCATCGAGTCTTTTTAGTTCAAATATATTATAAATTGCAACTTAAATAAGTTGCGTCAAACAAGTCTTTGAATTTCTTGTTGAATAAAACAACTAAAGGCAGCAACTATATATAGTCCACAAAAACTTCTGAACCAAAGACTGCATATGTACTTCAAAGTTGCATTCTATTTAACAAACTCATTTTTGGTAACTTTTGTTGCCCTTGCATCATCTGCATTTTTTTTAAGTGTGAGGGGTGAGAGTGTGAGTATTGTCCGATTAAGTAGATTAACTAGATTTAGTGTTTTGAGAGTTTTTTTTTATATATTTTATAGTTAAAAATGAATGATCCTCTATACTTATGTCTATGGTACATAATAGACTTTATAGGATTATCAATAATATATTGGCATGTGTTATTTTCATATTACCGGTTCTTTTCTGTTCCTTAAAATTTTGTAACTTAGAAATTAAAACCGAAATCAAAACATTTGCACTTGAAACCGAACCATCAATATTATTTTGTAAAATTCAAAGAACCAAACCGAATCTAACAGTTCCAGTTCGATTCGGTCGGTTCTTCGTGGAACCAGTCCCACCCCTAAACAAAACTCGATCGTTATACTTCATTTCTTGTATTCCAAAAGCAGGCAGAACGAACTATCCTAATTATGACTGATCACATCCCTGCTCTGCTCATTTCTCTGTTGATTCTGTTACTCTCCTCCTCCGCCGTGGCGGCCGATCCACGCGCCACCGAGGCAGCCCTCATATGCACAAACGACACCGCCTTGGTCCCGCAGCGACAAACTTTCATAGCCAACTTCTTGGCCGCCCTCGACACCCTCACCCCTCTCATTTCCCGCCAAAAATACGCCGCCGTCGTCAACGGCACCGCCTCAACCGTCTACGCGTTCGGCGAGTGCATGAAAGACCTCTCCCAAACAGACTGCAACCTCTGCTTCGCTCAGTGCAAGACCCAAATCCTGAGATGCCTTCCCTTTCGGAAGGCCACTCTCGGCAGCAGGCTCTTCTACGACGGATGTTATCTCCGCTACGACGACTTTAATTTCTTCAACCAGAGCCTCAGCAGTGTAGACAAGGCTGTTTGCGGGAGTGAAGCCTTTAATGATGGGAACGGGACTGTTTTCGAGGCCAATGCTTTGGAGTTGGTGAACAACTTGAGCGTGCAAGCGCCCAAGAACGACGAGTTCTTCGTCGGGTCTGTGACTCGACGGAATGTGACTGTTTATGGTCTGGCTCAGTGTTGGGAGTTTGTGAATGGCTCTTCGTGTCAGAAGTGTTTGAGTAACGCAGTCGTTAGAATAGGGTCGTGTCTTCAGAAACAAGAAGGTAGAGCGTTGAATGCTGGCTGTTACTTGAGATATTCGACCCAGAAGTTCTATAATAACAATACTGTGACAGACGATGGAACCCGAGGTTTGGTTTTGTATTAGTTGTCTTCATATATAATTTGATTAATTCGATGCTAGAATATGTTTAGTTTCTGAATGTGGGTGATCAAATGTTATGTTAGGAAACCATCACTTGGCTATGGTATTGGCCGTGACATCTGCAGCATTTGCTCTTGTGTTGGCTATTTCCGCCCTTGCTTTCTTGACAAGGAAGAAAGTATTGAAGAAGAAGAAAGGTAAGAGTTCTTCATCATTTGATGTACTTTGTAGCAGCTTTCATTTCTAAGCTTTGAGGTTTCAATTGGTGAATTTTCTTTTTCTTTTTCTTTCAGATAAAAAGTAACTAGGTCCTCTGCTGTATATTGTGAAAAATTCCCAACTCAATTATTCCTATGAAGTTCTAGAAAATGCCATTAATTTCTTCCACGAGTCTAACAAGCTTGGACAAGGAGGATCTGGTTCAGTTTACAGAGTAATTTTCAATCTTTTTCGTCTATCGGTTTCTTTTTTACCACAATATGATTCAATGTGCGTTTGGAAAATTGGAATTGATCAGTTAGGTGAATTTCGTTGTTGACTACATAGGGAGTTTTGTCAGATGGAAAGGTTATTGCCATAAAGAGGTTGTTCTTCAATACAAGACAATGAGTGGATCATTTCTTCAATGAAGTCAATTTAATCAGTGGCATTCATCACAAAAACCTTCTAAAGCTATTGGGATGCAGCATTACGGGTCCTGAAGGCCTTCTTGTTTATGAGTATGTACCAAATCAAAGCCTCCATGATTATTTTAGTGGTAATATTCTCTTCAATGGCATACTTGATTTGGTTTAGATCATCTATCCATGTACTTATTATTACCTAATTCAATGGTGTTTTGGTTTTCAGATAGAAATCATCTTGAGCCACTAAAGTGGGAGTTGAGGTATAAAATCATATTTGGGACAGCTGAAGGCTTGGCTTATCTTCATGAAGAATCAAAAGTGAGAATTATTCATAGAGACATAAAACTGAGCAACATTCTGCTCGACGAGAACTTCATGCCAAAGATTGCAGATTTTGGACTTGCTAGGTTATTTCCTGAAGACAAAACTCACATAAGCACTGCCATTGCTGGCACATTGTATGTTTCACTACTACACTCTGTTTCCATTGTCCTGCTTCATAGATATCTTTCCTGTTTTAAATTGTATACAGGGAAATGAATTATTTGCTTCCTTTAGAGGTTATATGGCTCCTGAGTATGTCACTCGTGGAAAGCTCACGGAGAAGGCAGACGTTTACAGTTTCGGAGTTCTTGTCATTGAAATCGTATCAGGAAAAAGGATCAATAACTTTGCATCAAATTCTGTTTCTATCCTACAAACGGTAAACCAAACCATCCTCATCCTTCATAGCAAATCTTATTAATTTCACTCTTAGCTTAGCATTATTGACCACTGTGTGTATGTTTTCCTGTCGTATATATAGGTTTGGAACTTGTATGGAACGGGTCGCCTATGCAATGCTGTTGATCCAGTTCTAGAGGGTAAATTTGAGGATAATAAAGCATCTAAATTGCTTCATATTGGACTACTTTGTGTACAAGCCTCAGCAGAGCTACGACCATCAATGTCATTAGTTGTGAAAATGCTCACCGCTCAAGATTTTGAAGTTCCTCGGCCAACACAGCCGTTTCTCAATTCTGGTAGCGCAGAATACGGCAGACTCAATATTCCTTCCGGGACTTCCAATTCGCAACGGGACTCTCACTCTAATTCTTCTAAGAACAGTATGACACAAAGCTGGATTGACCCTAGATGAACTCACTTAAAAGACCTAATTTTTCTATGGAACCATCAGAATATCAGTCAAAATGTAAACTAGCTAGTACAAGATATTTTGATACAATGTGCAGAATAAACTGTTACAGCTTGAAAAATCGGTAGAAACATGCATATATATTGTGTAATCTATATGTAAAGGAAGATTTTTATTTCAGTTATTCCACAGGCAGCTCAGGTATATGCAGTTCATTTTTGTTCTTCCTCTCTGTAAAGAAAGTCGACCACAATAGTAGATTACATAAGGACGTACAGCATGCCTTGAAAAAAAAAATCTAATCTGTAAAGGATCGACTTTGTTGACAGATACATATATAAACAGAAGCGGTCAAAACCAATGTATGGATAGCTCTGTCCCTATGTTCTAGCTCCACTGAAGTAAACATCTCATACTGCAAATTGCAAAGAAATTTTAATATGCTTAGAAGTAGGCGCTTTTCGTGTAAACCTTTCCTATTACATACATTTGGAATTTCATATTGCCTAGTTGGTGATTATAATTGAATTGGTCGATTCAACATTATGAAGAACATGATCAAATGATGGTGAAACTTTCAGATTGGTCAAGATGAACATTTTGTGAAAGATGATAGCTATCTAGTACAGGTTTTCTCAACTTTACTTGAGAGTCAAGGCTCTGTGCCACTGCCTATGCACATGGAAGAAGTAGCTCCACACTATTTAGCAGCAACTCGTGCCTATGGGCTATGACCATAGTTAGTTCCATAAAAAAAATGGCCTATCAAAGGAAGGAAGAGACATCAGTATTGAACTGATTGTGTCCTAGATCATACTTGGTTTTATGAATTTAATTTCCCCACTTCAATATATTGTATGCAATTTTTCAACTATTAACCAATAATATGTCATATTTTTCCTCAAGAATATTATGTTTATGCTTCTGATTTAACAGAATTGCTTCACCTAACTTCGCCGTATAAAATTCAACTGCACCAAGTTTGCCGTATGATTTTAGTCAACCACGTTGTTTCCACTTGATTTCTGGTCTCAAATTTCTTCAGTACTAGTCTCAGTAGTCTGTGGTCTTTGCTTTGAAGTTGAACAAAGAGGAAGGTAATCATAGTATTCGGTTCTCGCATTACTTCCTGTCTCTCATTTTGACTTCAACTCATCCTGAAAACAATATCTAGTTCCAATACTCTGCTCTGTTCCTCTAGCTGGCTTTCATTTCTCATTTACACTACAGCAACAGCCTAAGCTGCTTCACCCCCAACTTGATCAGCTTGGAATTAGTCGGAACTCGGAATTCGATCATATGTAGTTTCAGAGAGGCAGAGATCCCATGAAAACACATAAGGTATGTGATTTATTATGGAATCTAGCGCTCCCTAGAATCATATATGGACACAAATTAAAGGTTTACTAAAACTTTCACAGCTATGCTAGCTACTGTAGCTTCTACATATGCATATGGTTACAGAGCTGTCTTAACTTAGATGAGGTTGTTCCTCTGCCAAGCAGAAGCTCATGCCTACCTTTCTATCTTTGCCAAAATAAAAAACAGCCTGCATATTAGCTTAGCTAGATGTTTAACCTTTACAATATGACCATGGAGATGTTGGTGTGGCAATGGTGAGCCTGATCTCATGGTTATGTATGGTATTAATGCTGCTGGGTCTCAACCATATTGTTGGACATTTATGTGGGTTTGTTTGATAGTATCCATATTCATTTCTAGAAAATCGACGTGTTCATCATCCACTAAATTTCTTTCACATCATCCCTCGATTTTGTTTTCTCGCAAGTAAAACTTAGTGGTTAAATTGACAGATCAAATTATCCCTCTTGGGCATTTCTTGATCTTCCAAAATTACTGGGAGAGTATGAACCCACAGAAGAACTTGGGGCTGTAACCATTAATATTGGGTACAAGCTACAACGCATAGCCAAATAGAACATGAACAACCACCCTTTTTGACTTTGGAATTGGTTATCCTGGAAAGTCAACCAACCACCTGTTCTAACTTTAAAGCCGGTGCCTACATATCAATGCAAACAATTCTCTGCGCTTCCATATCCATATATGGATTGGACGAAAGAATGTCCAAGTGAATCCAAGATCAAAGCTTTAGCTTCATATTTGTATACTGAGACCTGTTTTTCAATAGCTTTGCTGGTTTTGGTTGTTCACATTATATGACTCTGCCAATAATGTCCACCTGACCCCATGAAACCAATTGGTTCAAGCATCACTAAAATGCGTCGTTCCTTGTCAAACAGCCTCACATAAATTGGAGATAGCTGGAAAATCAACTCGATCAAGTTTGGAGTCTCCAAGAAGATGAAGAACTCCAACAAGTTAGTTTTTTCTCTCATCAGTATCCTGCTAGTGCTAGAATTAGCTGTGGCAGATCCAAGAACACAAACAGTGAGAGTGAGCTGTGGCAACCAACTTGAGCATAACTCCACCGTCTTTGTTCCGAATTTCGTTGCCACAATGGCAAACATCAGTGGGCAAATGACAGCTTCTGGGTTTGGAGTGGCAGTCACCGGTTCTGGTCCAGACATCAACTATGGCTTAGCTCAATGCTATGGAGATCTTTCCCTACAGGACTGTGTGCTGTGTTACGCCGAGGCACGCACAGTGTTACCTAAATGCTACCCTTACAATGGGGGCCGGATTTTTCTTGACGGATGCTTCATGAGGTCCGAGAACTACAGCTTTTACGAGGAGTTCAAAGGTCCAAACGACACGGCTGTGTGTGGGAACACGACTAGGAAGAGTTCCTTGTTCCAAGCATCAGCTAAGCAAGCTGTGATGAACATTGTTCAGTCTGCGCCGAGCAATAAAGGGTATGCAAGAGCTAAGGTTGGTGTTAGTGGGAGTGTAAACGAATCGGTTTACGTTTTAAGTGATTGTTGGAGGAGTTTGAATGAGAGCTCTTGCAGACAATGTTTGGAAAATGCTTCTGAGTCAATATTGAGCTGCTTGCCTTGGTCTGAGGGCAGGGCATTGAACACTGGGTGCTTCATGAGGTACTCTGATACAGATTTTCTCAACAAGGAATTGGGAAGTGGAAGTTCTAGAGGCAAGTTACTATATCCTGTTTTTCTTTTACTTATTATAGAGATAAGTTGGGCTTGATCATGAACTGGCATACATGAATTTTGCAGGTAACATTGTTGTGATAGTGGTGGTATCGGTTGTCAGTTCCTTGGTTGTTTTGGTTGTTGGAGGATTCATTGGATTTTATTTCTGGAAGCAGAGATACATACAAAAGAAAAGAAGAGGTATAGCTGCAAAATCACCATTAATATTACAGTTGCTTATAAGATGTTAGATATTAAATGACACATTTCATGTAATTACTCAAGTCCTCACATTCCTTCAATGGTGTGAAAGTAGACAGACTATTTAAGACAAGAATCACAAAACATACCTCTGAACTTTGGATTCTTTTCTTAGGTTCAAATGATGCAGAAAAGATGGCGAAAACCCTGAACGACAGTAGCTTAAACTTCAAGTACTCTACGATTGAAAAGGCCACGGATTCTTTTTGTGATGCCAACAAGCTTGGTCAAGGGGGTTTTGGAACAGTTTATAAGGTCAGGTTATCTCCATATATGAGCCTCTCTAATACTGGAACAGAACATGCTATTATGATTGAAGAAGTCAAGAAACTAACAGCTAAGTTTCATCACCGTAGGGAGTTCTGCCTGATGGGAGAGAGATTGCAGTGAAGAGGCTGTTCTTTAACAATAGGCATAGAGCAGCAGATTTTTATAATGAAATCAACATTATTAGCAGTGTGGAACACAAAAACTTGGTCAGACTGTTGGGTTGCAGTTGTTCAGGACCCGAAAGTCTTCTGGTCTATGAATATTTAGCCAACAAGAGCCTTGACCGCTTCATTTTCAGTAATTGACTTCACTCTCATTTCTATGCATGAGTACTTAAAGTTCTGTTAAATGTTGGATCTTTTTTTAAACATCTTCACAAATGTTAACAGATGAACAAAGAGGCAAAACACTGAACTGGGAGAAGAGATATGAGATCATTACTGGAACAGCAGAAGGTTTAGTCTATCTTCACGACAACTCAACAACTAGGATCATTCACAGAGACATAAAAGCCAGCAATATCCTTTTGGATTCGAGGCTTCGTGCTAAGATTGCAGATTTTGGGTTAGCTAGGTCTTTCGAGGAAGATAAGAGTCACATTAGCACAGCTATTGCAGGAACATTGTATGTATGCCAACACATCTCAAGTTCTCAACTTGGTTTTGTGAAGGTTATAAGTAAAGTCTGAATCATTCTTTTATGTGCACGCAGGGGATACATGGCTCCGGAGTACCTAGCTCATGGCCAGTTGACTGAAAAGGCAGATGTCTACAGTTTCGGGGTGCTGATAATGGAAATCATAACTGGAAGGCAGAATAACAGGAGCAAATCTGCAGATTATTTGGACAGCCTAGTTATAATTGTAAGTGTTTACAATTTCTTCCTTTTTTTGGAAGTAGAGTCTCTAGTTTCATATCTTACTCTCTTTCTGTTGTGTATTTTGGTTAAACAGACATGGAGACACTTTCAAGCAGGGACTGTGGAGGAACTATACGACCCAAATTTGATGTTGCAAAATGACAACACTGACAATGTTAAGGATGAAATACTGAGAGTAGTACAAATAGGACTGCTATGCACACAAGAGATTCCTACATTACGACCAACAATGTCAAAGGCGTTACAGATGCTAACAAAGAAAGAGGAGATCCTTCCTGCACCCAGCAATCCACCTTTCATAGACGAAAAGACAATGGAACTAAATGACACATACGATGACCCATGTTACCCCCTGAATGCAGATGGTGCTGGTTCAGTTGCTACTGTTTCAAATAGTACTTTCTATCCCAGGTGATGACCGTCCGAGGTGAAAATGAAAATTTGGCCACAAACACCATTACACAAGTAGACCTAGCAAGCACTTTGGTTTCCAGTGAAGGAACCCAAGAGTCTTAGAAAACAACTTGGCTTGGCTTAGCTCGGCTAGGTTTCTTGCAAGCATTTTGAAGACATCTAATTTCTAGTGAAGCCATAATTCTACACCCTAAATATAAAGTGTGAATGGCATTCGAAGAGTTGTACATATAATAGGAATGGTTGAGCTATGTTTTCCAAATACACTGATAGTTTATTCTTCTTCTTCTTCTTTCTTATTGTTCCAAAGTCATTTAACAAGAGAAGTGACAAGAGATATTTGAACCCTACGAACTTTCTTAATTGAAGACATATGCTTCATGTTCAACAAAACACAACTTGAAACATAAGATTAATGCACAAGTCTTAGCGAGTGGCTACTAAGTTCCCCATAAGGCCACCACCAATCTCATAATATCTTGCATCGGAAAAACCTACATCTAAAGCGAGTTTACCCAACTCCGGCCTTGTAGCCACAGAAATTCCTTAATCAACAAACTGCTAACGAAACCAGCCTAATCACAGGGAGCAAAGAGAGCTTCAACTAACAAACACATTCTATAGATGCCTAAAAACTACAGTAAAATCAAGAGGCTAGTAGATATTCAAGGAACACGTACCTGTCAGAAATTCCCTGATTGATCTCTTCAAATATTTGTAATCCTCTTCAAGGCCAAACCCAGAAGCCACAGGGACTACGACATTGTCAATCATTAATTCCTACACATGCCTAAATTGTCAATACAATACAATAAGACTCTATGAGTATTGAAATACAAACGCATTATTGTATCAGGTTAAGGGTGCCTGAAATGAGGCAGTAACTAGATTGGTACTTTTATTAAAATCAAGGATGGACATTCTTGAACCTGTGAATCGCAGCAAGAATCAGAGGTTGTAAACAATGCCATGGACTCAGGATAGGAGAGAAGGAAAACCTGCTTTCAAAACTCAAAATATCTCCTGCATCGCCTTACGTTTGTCTACAACATTTCGTAGCCCATATCCCATAGTTATAGCATCAAAGTGACCATTAGAATATGGCAAATCAAGTGCATCACCTTCAACCCACCTAAGATGAAAATGCAAAAACATGTTAGCTAAATAGCTAGTGCCACTAATGTACTCTAGATTGGTATTTCATTAATGGGTAATTTCCGAAATCCCTGAATAAAATTTCAAACTATATGAAGCTGATTCACCATTAGATTTACCAGTGCTCACTCAATGTTCATGTAGCAGCTTTTGGACTTCAACTTTTGCCGGGAAGCAGCAAGCAGCAACCGATAACTGCTCTTTCGAGAAGTCCAAACCAATAACCTACCGATGATAAAGTCATCATCTTGTTCTACAGTTTCAAAGAAAGTTACCATCTTTAACAACATATCACTCTGGTAAAGAAATCACACACCTTGCCATTGACCTCAACTTTCTCAGACAAGAGAAATGCTATATCTCCACTGCCACAGCACAAATCCAATACACTGTAGGCCATTTTTGCACTGTAAACCCAAAATGTTAAAACCCCAATAACAAAAATGATACTTTAGCTGAATACCAGATATCAAATAACAAAAATGGGAATAAAGTTTAGAACTTTACCCACTCCATGATACCGCCATTCTTTTCCATATTCTGTGCTGGCCCAAGCTCAGCAAATCATTTAAATGAAGACGGAAAGAAACATGTTTTCAACAACGTTAATGTTAACAGAGAAGTGAGAGAACTATTAAAGGAAGATGAGCAGAACCGGACGTTGTCGTAGACAGGAGCAATGCGGTTGAAGAGAGCATGTCGTTCGCTAGAGGATCGGACCGGAGTTCGTCTGAGCCGGGAATTGGGTAGAGATGGACCGGTGGAGAATGGAAGGTAAAGGTGGAGCGAAGCCATTGTTGGTGAAGCTAAACCAGAAGCAGAAGCTCAAATTTTGAAGAAAAGGGGTAGAGCCGTAAGGTTTATTGATCCGATAAAACAACCCGAGACGTTTGTATGGTAAGCCCAAGGTAAGTAATGCAAGTAGTCTGGGTCTAGCCCAATAGCATCGACTAGCTTTTGGGCCTACTTGAAACATGTCTTTTTTTTCTTTTCGTTTTTGAAGGGAACATGTTTATTTTTTTATTTTTTTTTGAAAACTGAGCTAGGACTTAGCTCCTAACATTAACGAAAGGTAAATTACAATGCAGGGGGGACGTCGTGCCAATACCCTGCTGTAGATTATACGTCTTTCATGATGACACCCCGAATTATCTCAGGAATGTTATCAACGTTGGTCTCAATAGTCTGAGACTCACTAGCAAGGCGCGCAAGAGCATCTGCTGCGCCGTTTGTTTCTCGTGGGATGTAACTGACCTGGCAATCATTCAACTGGTTCAATAGATTTTTAGTCTTCCACAATCACACCTGTGACAGAGAAGTCCGTGTTCTCCTTGCGTATTGCTCCAACCAGTTCAGAACAGTCGCATTCCACCAAAACGTTTTTCCAATTGTTTCGCTTAATGAGCTCGAGACCAGATCGCAGTGCCTCCGATTCAACTTGTAAGGCTGATCTGGTATGTGGGAAGTACGTGGACACTGTAGTTACACAGAGACTATCGTCAGTACGCACGACAATACCAATACCTCCCTCCCCCGACTCGTCAATGTAGCTACCATCACAGTTAATTTTGAGCCTGCCCCTTGGAGGTTCCTGCCACTTCACTCTGGTTCTGTCTGTATTTTTGGGGTAGGTCCCTCTCAACACAAGCATTTCACCTCGTAATTTCTCAGTCTTTAATTTCATCTCCCACGGGTTAGGAAGAACATCATTCCAAACGCTATCGTTTCTTGTTAGCCAAATCACCCACAAAGCTATGAAGAGGGAGTCGAGCTTACCACTTGGAAGCTTCAAAATTGCATCCCATGACAGAGCTTTAATAGGGGCCTCAACTTTGTTGTTTACCGTCAGTTCCATAGGGGATAAAGACCAGAATGGATCAGCAATCCAGCATTTCAGGAATAGATGAGTTTAGGGCTGTTAATACCGAATCGAAAACCGGAAAAAAAATCGAACCGAAAACAAACCGTAACCGAAAAAACTGAAATCGAACAAATACCGAACCGAAAAACAAAAAAACCGATCTGAACCGAAAAATTCGGTTCGGTTTCGGTTTTCGTCTAAAAAAAAACCGAACCGAATCGTTTGAACCGAAATGAATAAAACGACGTCGTCTCAACACAAGCATTTCACCTCGTAATTTCTCAGTCTTTAATTTCATCTCCCACGGGTTAGGAAGAACATCATTCCAAACGCTATCGTTTCTTGTTAGCCAAATCACCCACAAAGCTATGAAGAGGGAGTCGAGCTTACCACTTGGAAGCTTCAAAATTGCATCCCATGACAGAGCTTTAATAGGGGCCTCAACTTTGTTGTTTACCGTCAGTTCCATAGGGGATAAAGACCAGAATGGATCAGCAATCCAGCATTTCAGGAATAGATGAGTTTAGGGCTGTTAATACCGAATCGAAAACCGGAAAAAAAATCGAACCGAAAACAAACCGTAACCGAAAAAACTGAAATCGAACAAATACCGAACCGAAAAACAAAAAAACCGAACTGAACCGAAAAATTCGGTTCGGTTTCGGTTTTCGTCTAAAAAAAAACCGAACCGAATCGTTTGAACCGAAATGAATAAAACGACGTCGTTTTATAAGTGTCAATCAAGTTTGATGTTTGTTGGGTATGTTGTTGAATATCTCTCTTTGTCCCATATGAAAGTAGTATTTGGTATGTGCCATAGTTTGATACTTAACAATGATTATTGGGGTTCTTGTAGGTTTAAGAAAATGAATGCTAAGTTGCCAAAGAAAAACTCCCTAGCTGAGAAAGTGAGAATGGTGGATAAGTTGAGTATAGTTTGAGAATGGATTCAATTGAGTGTTTTTATGTGATATTTGTATTGTATTTTTATTTGGATGGACTGTAGATTGGTTTAAACTTGGACTATGGAGTGTGGACTTTGGTTTATGTTTCTTGATGTTTGAAACTTTGAATTTGTGATATAAACTTTCGGTAAACATTTGGCTATTTGCTATGGTTTGAAACTTTGAATGTGTGATTTGTGATTAATTATATTTGTTGTACTTTGATTTGATTTGATTTGACATAAATTATGTTTCACACTTTCACAAAGTTATTGAAAAAAATAGCTAATGAAGATCTTCGAATTTTAGAAACTAATAGAAAGAAATAGTATTTTTTTTAGAAAGTTTTTTTTTATTTAAAAAAACCAAAAAAAAAATCAAAAAAACCGAAAAAAAAAACCGAACCGAACCATTCGGTTTTTTGTAAAAAAAATCAAGAAAACCGAATCGAACCGAACCGATTAAAAAATACGATTCGATTTTCGATTCGGCCTAATAACCGAATCGTTTGTACCAATTAACAACCCTAGATGAGTTGTATCTTCTTCCACAGAATTGCAAAGGCTCCTGCATACCGATCCTTTCTCTGAGAAGTTTACGAGTGGGCAGTATCCCTTTGAGCAGTTTCCATATAAAATGTTTTACCTTTGGAAGGGTACCACTGTTCCATAGCTTCTTCCAAGATCTTCTGAGATTCAGCATTGATGATGGGGAGGTCTGGTTTTCCAAGTTCACTGTTGACCGATCCAGATGGTATGTGCTTTGAACCGAGAACTGTCCGTTCTTGGTGAAATGCCATACCATCCTGTCACTACCTTCATGGTGGCTCAGAGGAATGCCAGGTACAAGAGTAGCCTCATAATCGCTGAATAGACCAGATACCATCGGTTCAATCCATTCCCTCTTTTCAGGATCAATAAGGTCTGCTACCATAAACTCACTCGTGTTCATCATTGGGACGCTGAAGGGTTGGAACTTATGTGGGAGAGGGAGCCATGGATCGTCCCAAACTGAAATACTAGTGCCTGAAGTGACTTGGAATCACTGTCCCTTAGTGAGCAGCTCTCTGCCAGAAAGTATGCTTTTCCACGTGTATGATGCATCCCTACCTCTCTGAGCTTCCAGGAATGAGGAATTAGAATAGTACTTAGCTTTGAGGATTTGGCTCAGCAACGAACCAGGTTTATGAATTAATCTCCACCCCTGTTTTGCTAACAATGCCCTGTTGAAGGATGGCATATTGTGGAATCCCATTCCCCCATCTGCCTTAGGACTGCATAGCTTGTCCCACGAGCCCAGTGGATCTTCTCCTCCCCAACCGAGCCGCACCAAGATCTAGCCATGGCCAGCTGCATCCCCTTGCAGAGACCTTTGGGTATTTCGAAGCAGCTCATGACATAATTTGGAATTGCTCGAGTAACTGCCTTGATTAGCACCTCATTACCTGCAGTGCTAAGAAGCTTGTCCCTCCATCCACGTCTTCTTCTTCACTCTGTCAACAAGGAAACTAAAAGCCTTGGTCTTTGAGTAGCTAAGTTCCACCGGCATGCCCAGGTACTTGTCATGTTTCTCTACTCTTTGGACCTTAAGTTGGTGAGCCAGTGTAATTTGTTTCCACAGGGGAGTATTGCGACTAAATACGATACAACATTTATCGTAGTTGATCTGTTGGCCAGAGAGGACTTCGTATTGCTCCAGAACCTGTTTAAGGGCCTCCAAATCCTCAAATTCTGCTTTGCAGAAGACAAGAGTGTCATCCACGAATACCGTGGAAGAAATGGTTGTCTTCTACATGGTTGATGAGGCGAGTAAACATCTCAGCACATAAGAGGAAAAAGTACGGTGATATGGCATCTCCTTGGCGAAGTCCCCTCCCCAGAGTTAGTCTGTTACTGACTACACCGTTAACAAGAAAAGAGTAGGAAACTGTCTGGACACAGTTCATAATCCACTCAATCCAAGTAGCATCAAAACCGAGTTTGCGCATCATTGAGCTGAGGACATTCCATTCAACTCTGTCGTATGCTTTGCTCATGACCAATTTGATTGAGCACAGCCCCACCTTGCCACTACGTCTCCTCTTCATCAGATAAGATATTTCAAAAGCTATCAGTGTGTTGTCTGAGATGAGTCTACCTGGGACGAAAGCGCTTTGGATGTCAGAGTTAAGGTTCTGGAGGAGGGGTTTAAGTCTATTCGCCAGTACTTTGGACCCGATGTTATAAATCACATTGCATAGACTGATTGGCCTCAGTTGAGACATGACCTCCACGTTCCTGACTTTTGGGATCAGGGTCACCCACGTATAGTTTACCTTTTCCATTTTAGTAGGGTCATTGATGAACTGTCTCACAGCTTCCACAATGTCCTCACCAACGATCTCCCAATGATGTTGATAGAAGGCCGGTGAGAAGCTGTCCGGGCCCGGCGCTTTACTAGGATGGATACCCTTAAGGGCAGTCAAAACCTCGTTGCGAGAGAAAGTTGCAGTAAGGTGCTTGTTCATTTCTCGTGAGACCATTGTCTTGACCAAGTTTAGCAACTCATAATTCTGAGTGGGATTAGAGGATTTGAAGAGGTCTGTATAGTACCTGAGAATTATGTTAGTAATCCCCGTGTCATCCTCAATCCATTGTACTTCCTCATCAACTAGGCCTTTAATGGTGTTTCGTTTCCTCCTCCTTGAGGCACTTTGGTGAAAGAATTTGGTGTTCATATCCCCATCTTTCAACCACAATATTCGAGAGCACTGTTGCCAGAATTTCTGTTCGATAACCATCAGCCCCCTAAGCCTTGCTTGGAGGTCCTCGATTGGAGGCCTTGAAATTTAGGCATCAAAAGTGTCATAGTAGGTGGAGATCATATTACTAATCTGATCCAACTCTCTCTTGAAACTTCCAAATTTTTGTTGGCTCCAGGAGATGAGACCTTTATGAGTGGTATCAATCTCACAAAGTAGTCTTGACACAGGGAAATCTCCAATGTCGCAATTCCACCCCTTGGATGATATCCTTGCACTCAGGCTCATTCAACCAAAAATCTTCAAAACGAAATTTCTTCGGGTTGGTTCTTCTCTTTCTTGTTTGGTGCTGCCTAGCCACGAGAAGAATTGGGAGGTGATCAGATCGTGCTGGCTTGAGATGTTGAACTCTTGATTTCTGAAAAAGTTGTGACCACTGGAGGTTACCCACATATCTTTCCAGCCTGATCTGGATTTCATGCCCGTTCCTTTTTCCCCTCCACTTGAATTCTGGGCCTGATAACTCAACATCGCTAAGCCCAAAATCTTTAAGAAGCACCCGGAATCCATCCATATGAGCGGTCTCCCTCCTCGGCCCGCCAACCTTCTCTTCCCACTTGGATATCTCATTGAAGTCCCCTTCCATGACCCAAGGCCCATCATAACCCTGACCAAGCTGTGTGATCAGGTTCCACGTGTCTTCCCTATCTGCTTTCCTTGGTTTACCATATATATATGCCCGTGAATATCCATTCCTTAACTCCACTAGTTTTTTTTATCGTCACATCTATATGTTTTAAAGAGTGTGATTTGAGGGACACCCCGACATCGTCATTCCACATAATGCATAACCCTCCCGACCTGCTTGGACTCTTCCCAGCTTTGCATTTGCCCTTCTTTGTGTTGCTAAGTTGACAAGACACCGCGAAGCTATTCTTCCATCCACTATTTCAGCGAACCCCCTCCTTTTTGTGAGCCAAGCATCTTGTTTCAGAGAGGAAAATTACCGAGGGAATGTGTAGGGCAATCAACCCTGTAACTGTCCAAGGTTCCTTTCCCTTGGCAGTTGCAACAGATGATATTCATTGCTCGTGATGGACGACCATAGCGTCCATCACGAATTGAGATCAAAACCTCTATTGTTTCTCATAGTTGAGGTGTTACATCCCGAATCGTAATCACGCGTTTATCGGATTGTATTACGCTCTATCGCGGATTAGTCACGTAATTGAGGTTGTTAATGACTTTTTCACCGGGTGAGAATTTGTGTTGACTTCCTTCACAAAAATTGTAGAGTATTTAATTTCGAACTCGTGGGAATTTTTGGTGAATTTTTTGGATAAGCGGGCTACTTTTAACGAATTTTTGAAGTCGGTAGGTGAAAATATTTAAAATTTATTAATTTAATTAATGAATTAATCGTGACCGTCCAATCTTGATCAAATTCGATCTGAGCTGTTGATTTGAGTTATGTATGTGCACGGGTATATATATGGATTTTTAATGGAAAGTTTCCATTTTGGGAAGAAAATACGTATGTATACGGACGGACCCGTATACCTCATCGGCCCATCGATTTTCGGCCGCCCAACCCAACGATTCCGGTCACCTTCGGCAATGCTACAGGTACCGTTCGAAAGATATTTCCTTCCTTTATCGATTGGTATTGGTGTTGATAAGTTTTGGTTGCGTTTTGGATACGAATCGTTGAGATTTTCCGGCCGGGTTTCAGGTTTGATGGACGGCGACGCTCAGGCCGACGTTGGCGGCGGATGGTTGAGGGTTTTACTCCCCGCACTGCCAGAAAACGATTGCCACCAGTCTCGAGCCACGCCGTGGCCAGACGGCGCCGATCGGCCGAGGGGAATTTTTGGCCGAATTCCGTCGACTTTCGAGGTGTTTTCCGACCACCTCCGGTTAGTTTCTGGGTTTGTCACAGTTATGAAAGTTATTGGGCTTATTATGATCTTTTGAATGGTGTATCATTTGCAGGTTTTGGAGCCAGCTGATCCGGCAGCACGTGTCGCCGATGACGGCGCGGCAGAGCTCCGGCGAGGTTCCAAATTTCGGTCAAGTTATATGTCATTTCACTCGTTTTCTTGTGCTGAACGCAATGGTAAGGTCCATATTAGGATCTGAGCTTGATAAATTTTGACGAGTATTATATCAGACAATAAGCAGTTTAATTCACAATAATATTAAAGAACGCTTTGACTCTTAGTTTAATTGTGAGTCGCTTGATATTTGAGATTTGGTTGCGACTCTTAAAAGTGAGGGAATATAGGAAATTGAATTCAGAATTTGGTTGAGTTAGTAATTAGACAAAAAATGCGTTATTCAAGAATACGAGACTCTCGATATTATTACTCACCAGATTACGATCTTAGCTATTCAGTATGAACCCCGATGATTATATATTAATTATAATCGTGGTTTTAGGATTATGTGCTAGTGGGGTGTATCAGATGAATAATTATGCCAACTAGCAGGTTTCAGTTTTATAATAATGACGGCATAATCTGATGAGTGGACCTTTTATTTTCACAGTCGATAGCGTGTTCAATTATTTATTACACTTTCTAGTATATTTTTAAAGCGTTATTTCTGAATGTTTGCTTTGTGATGGTTTGTTTATTATTGCATCAATGTCATAGCTATTCGGCTTATCACTGGATAGCCGGTTAGGGAAGGTTAGGTGGTCTCGTCTAACCCAGATTGACTCAAGTTAGGTGGCCTGGGGAAGATCCCGTCACATATTTGCATATTTTTTATTTCAATTTAATACCTCAGGTTAAGTGGTCTGGGAGAGCACCTCCATGATTATTTCAGTATCTTAATATTTCAGCATTTCAGTATTTCAGTTTAGAACTCGCATTATTTCGTAGTAAACAGATGGAAGACAATTAAATTTTAGTTTATCGATTTACACAGATTGATATATTATTTTTGTCCACTCACGCTAACGTTTTTACGTTTTATTTACCTTTCCCTGGGTCCTTCGGTTTATCGATGTCCATGTTGCAATATGTATCATGAGGGTGATGGATGTCGTCGAGGGTGTCGAGTCCACCAGTTAATTCCTTCAGCAGTATGTTTCAGCTCACTGTCAGTATGACTCTTGTGTTATAAAAGTTACTCTGGATACTGGTTCAGTAGTATTATTTTAGTGTGACTCTTGTGAATAGGTCGTCACTCCTACAGTAGTCGAGTTAAGTTTCTTTGTATGTGAATCAGTTTATACTAGAAGTATGGTTTCAAATTTTGAATAATGTATCAGGTTTGATTTCAGTTTCTCTGCAGGTTTTTTTTGGGTGTCTCTTTTATAAGGAAAGTATTGTCTAAATTTTCACAGAAACTCGTAAATTATGGTCAGTCATTAAGGCTTAATTCTAGATTATTAGTTAATCTAGGATTGGATCCTTTCACGAGGGATAGAGTGTGGTGGAGTTTATTCACTGCAGGTACTATGGCATGAGAGGTACGGAGAACACTTGCCTCTGTTCTGCTCTTGAGATGTGGAGGAAGAGGGTTCGACACATCCTGCTTGTGGAGAAGCACAGTCTGATAATGCTCGTGTCTATAGCTTGATAAGAAGTGATTTAGGCTTCTCTCCTGATGAACTATGCTCCCACTCTTGGAACCTGTTGTCTCCAAACTGTGTATTTGGTATGGAGTTGTGTTGGTAATTGACCTCCAGGATCCAACTAGCACGCAATAATAGAAGAACCGCATCTGCTTCATTTTATTTAAACTACCAGAGGCACCAAAGCCCTCAGACTTTTTACAACAAAATTGCATAGAGATAACCCGCCTACTAGTTCCCCATGACTTGATGCACCCATGACATCGTAACATAAGTAAAAAGAAGGAAACAAAACTATTACAAACTACTATCACCCTGTTCTCTATAAAAACTACAGACCCACCCGTGGTGGCTAAGTTCCACAGAGGACGTAAAATTGGTGAGGTAGTGACACTCCGGTGTAGCAACAAAATTTGATTCAATGGGAAGTCCAACCCATAGCTTCCCCCAATATTTATCTAGGGTGCCATTGTAGAATTCACATCATGGCGGCCTGTACCCAAACGAATCATTTGGGATTCGTGGCTGTATCAGGCTAGCTACCAGTGCCTTGATCAGTCTCCCGATCCAATTTTTGGATGCTTAGGTTCTCTTGTTCTGAGTATTCTTCCTATTCTTTGATTGTAGTCTCCCAAATGTTGCCTTCAGATCCTCTATTTTCGATGCTAGGTTCAACGTTCACCACATTGTCATCTGTCATAACACCAGGCACCTCAATATTATTAAGTATCAGAGAGCTGGGCAAGTGTACCTGATTTTCCATTCCGTGCATAATATGGACCTCCATTAGTTGGAGTTGCAGGTCCAGGGCAATATCATCGTCCGTGGATCCACAAACAGTCATCAGCTCGCTTACATATTATTCGTTAAGCAGCAATGGTGGTTGGGTCTATTGCTGCATTTGCTCCAATAGATGATCCCAAAGTGCTGAATCTGAGCCGATAGTGTTTGTATCCCGGGTGACTTCACTTGAATGGGTCCAATAATAATTTTTGAAATTTTGGTCGTGACCCATTTTGGTCGTGACTTATTTTGGGGACATTGCCGACCAAACGTTTACATTTTGTTTTGTTCTTATTTTATGTTTTCACTTAATTAGTTAGTAGTAAACATTCAACCAACTTTTTGTTTAATCACTCATGGTAATTCAACCATCCCTAGCAATGCTAAGTCTTCAAATGACTTAATCTTGTGAGATACACTTCCACATCTTGCTTTAGTTTTAGTGTCATATCTTGTGTCTAGTTAATCTGTGATTTCAAGTGCATAATCGAGTCAAGCTAAGGAGTTTAAGTGGTCAATCCTTATGGGTTCGACACTCGACTTCCTTAAAAATACTATAACTTGACCCGATATATTTGCGAGTAAGATAAATATACTTAGCTTTAGACTAATTAATAGTCAAAAGGTTGAGGGGATAAATCCAATTAACAAGTTTTTGGCGCCGTTGCCCACCGGAGTTGATTTCACTTTGATTTCTTAGCTTAACGCCTTTGATTGCGGAGTATCCGGACATGTGTGTGATATTTGTTTCTTATATTATCTTGTAATTTTCTTCTTTTTATCACTTAGGGCTTTGTTTTCTTTGTATTTGATCTCTAGGATACTTTGGTAGATACTTTGATGTGAAATTGTGCTAGAATTTGTGCTTCTAACCTTTTTGCATAACAGTTTTTCGATCCATCGAAAATTACCTTTGACCCATCGAAAATTGTTTACAGAGGAGACCAGGGTACCTCCTTTGATCCATCGAGAGATTTTCTCGATCCATTGAAGGGTATTTAGTCATTCCTACCCTAGGGTTAGCTTCGATCCATCAAAGCCTATGTTTCGATCCATCGAAGCCTATGTTTCAATCCATCGAAGCCTATGTTTCGATCCATTGAAAATTATGTTGTGCTTAAGGTTGTTTCACTTACTCTCTACCTCTTTTAACTTGAGTATTTATATTATTGGGAGCATATCTTAGTAGAGTCTTTATTTTGAAGCATAGTAGTTATAGATTCTAGATCTAGCAAACTTAATTTCCGCTACACCATAAATTCTTAAGATTTTATTTGGCGATTCCGGTATATTGAATCACGCACGCCTTTACCTCGGTTCACCTTAGTGTTTATAGCACAGTGAATGCCACTACGTCACGTACTGAAATTTCATTCGAACTCTTAGAGTGCTCATTGATGTTTTCTTGAAGGGGGGTGTCAACGAAGCACCGTGAAAGGCCCTCAGATGTCATGCCTTCGAATCCTCTTTTCGAGGAAGAATTCATCATGGACGAGGACGCCATTGAAGCAAGACCTTTGAGGGATAGTGCTTTACCATCTTTGTGAATGCATACCGGTTGCATCATTCCTCTACCATTAGCAGGCGAATCCTTTGAGATCAAATCTAGTTTTCTCCAAACCTTACCAATCTTCATGGGACATCCATATTCTGATCCCTATTCTCACTTGTTGGAGTTCGAGGAAGCATGTACAAAGTTCAACATCCGGAACATGGATCCGGGACAATTGAAGCTTCGCATATTTCCTTCGAGATTGTGGGATAAGGCAAAGATGTGGTTCAACAAGCTTGCTCCTAACTTGATTTACTCATGGGAGGCGATGCAACGTAAGTTCATCACCAAGTATTTTCCACCAGGGAAGATCAATGAGAGAAGGACAAGGTTGATGATATTTTGTGAGAAAGATGGAAATTTGTTCTATGAGACATGTGAGCGTCTCAAGGAGCTTGAGCTTGGGTGCCTTAACCACGGTCAAACCCAAGACATATTATTGTCTCTCTTCTACTAAGGATTGTGCATGGAGACAAGAAGGAATGTCGACAATGCAAGTGGTGGAGATTTCATTGACAAAACCGTCGAGGAGGCGTATGTTCTACTTGAAAAGATGTCAGAACGGTCTTCCTTATGGGATGTCAATCCCAATGTTCAAAAACTGGCAATATCAATAAAAGAAGTCACCCAAGCCAACCGGGAAAGTAGGAATGAAGTCAAGGGAGCTATGTATGTACAAGAGGATGCCATCAAGCGACTTGAAGAGACTATAAACAAGAAATTTGATCTTTTGGTGTAGAAAACTTGGAATGGAGGCTACGTTAATCAAATTGCGAAGACTAGTGTGACACCTTGCATAATTTGTAAGAGTGTGATGCATGAGGCTCCATGTTTCCACATCAAGGAGACCATCCGGAGAAAATTAAGGATTGGAAGCACATGTCATTGGGTGCACAAAGGAGTAAACTGGGTTGGCATACCAATCCTATTTTCTCATGGGATGATCCTAGCCAAGCTAACTGTTGTAGTCAAGTAAATGGTCAAGATTTTAAGCATGGAACCAGAGTTACAAGGGCTAGTAGAGAGTATTTTAATGCTATTTGAGGCAACTCTTGCCAACCATAAGCATCTTTATCTCCAATACCAGAACAAGCTCTGATGCAACAAGCACCTCCACCTCGAGGGGAATTGTCAAAATCTAACTTGGAGGAGTTGATGACCAAGCTATTTTCATAACATAAGATGCTTCTTCAAAGAAAATTGGAAGCTCAACGAGTGGAGGACAAGAAGATGTACTTGGATATCTTCAAGAGCATAATGGAAGAGAATAAGAAGATCTGAAATGAGAACCAATGTGAGCTCCGGAAGATGGAGGAACAATTAAGTCAACTTGCAAAGGTACATAGAGTTCAACAAGGCGGAAGGACCAATTAATTTCCTTCTTGCACCAAAAAGGATTAAAAGCATCAAAGTCAAGTGGTCAATGCAGTGTTGGCTACCGGAAGAAGATGTGATGATTATGGTGATGCTCCCTTGGTAGAAAGCGATTGTGAAAGTGATGATGAGGAGGATGTAGGCACATCGGGTGCACCTAGCATACCCCCCGGTGTTGATAATAAAGCCAAGCGGAACTAGAAGAAGGTCAAAACTTTCTGAAAATACTGAAGTAATGCGAACCAGGATGCCTGCCTCGATGGATCGAAGTTTTTCCTCCATCCATCGAAACCTATTGTCACTTGCCGATCCAAGGGCTCTTCCTCGATGAATCAAAGGGTTTCCTTCGACCCATCAAAGGCCATTCCATATGTAAAAATTTTAAGCTTCTCTTGGAGTCTGAATGTCATGGCCTAGACCATATACCCCTTTGATAGCATATGGTAGTCTTGGTGTGATACATGTTGTGATACTTGTTAATATCACATAAACTTCTTTTTTAAGTGTTAAAGTTCTAAGTGTGAGGTCCCCTCATGTTATATGCTAGATTACAATGTTGTTTTCCTTTGAAATGTGATTAGTATGCATGCCCTCATTATGGTTGATAGGACTCTAATAGTTTCATTACTTCTTAGAGACTATAGGAACCTTTCAGTGTGATTGCATGCTAGTTATTATGCCTAAGAGAACATATGTTAGGAGAATAAAATGTGAAATAATGATGCCCATGTTATCTCTTGTATACTTTTTGTTTACTTTATGGCCTAATAAAAATTGAGAACAATTTGATTCTAAAGTGTGAGGTGGAAGGCTAAGTCGTATCACTCCTTATCCTAAAATCCATAAAAATTTAAAAATTTGAGAAAATATAATACAAAGATATGTGTTTTGGTATGTTTTGTGTCCTAATAACCACTCTCAATGATGAAATTAAACTAATGGATAGTAGATAACATAATTTTGAGCATGTTTAAAAAGAGAAAACAATGCATGTTTAATTGGTTTGAAAATTGCATATGTTATTCAAAATGAGTTCACATGAGAAAAATAAGGATTGATATGTTTTCAAAGCTATCCATGCACATGTGAGTTTTGAGCCTTATTGTGCATACATAGCTACATTATGCACATATTCCTTCATGTGTGACATCGATCAATCATAGTGTAATCTAGAACTTACTTTAAACCGTGTAAAAAATTTTTCAAATAATAATTTGTTTTTTGAAAATGATAGAGGCATTAGGATTACCACCATGGTCAAATTACTTTTGAACCTTATGATGCATATATCCTTTAGTGAGCCAATTTGAGCCTTATATTATTTATTCTTTTAATTCTTGAACACCACAAATCCTTACCAAGCCTAAGCACTTACTTTTACCCTTAACTAGGCAATCGAGCAAGCGAAAATGAAGTCCTATTAGGATGTGCTAAGAGTTTGTACCTATTGTGAAGTTTAGCAAAAGCTTAAGTGTGAGGTGGAGGAGGGTGATGTTCATTTGTGTTGTGTTTTGTTCAAAAAGAAAAGAAATGAAAAGAAAAAAAATGAGAAAAGAGTATCAAAGAAAAGAAAAGAAAAATAGAAAGAAGAAAGGAGTTTCACAAAAAGAGTATAAGCTGTACATAAAGAATAAGAGTTTTTGGAAGTAATTTTGTGTAAAAAAAGAAGTTTATTGAACCTAGATGTTTATTAAGGAACTTCGACATGTGAATTGCTTGCTAAGTTGTTTGGTTCTCGAATTTCTATACCTTTCTTTCATTAAACCGCTTCCTTAAACCCTGTTACAACCCAAATAAAATTCCTCTTGATTTGAAATAATTGTGCTTTTGGATTGTTGGAGCATTTGGTTAAAAATCGAGCTTATGGAGAACATTTGATTGATGCGATTCATGAGTGCAAACACTAACCCTCAAACACTGGTGTGCATTAAGTGATATCTAGTGAGTTTGATGGTTATGAAATATGTTAATTTGAATACATCTCATTGTGATGCATTTGGCTTGGCATATAGTATAACCATTTCGGCTTATTACATATGCATTGATTTCATATGTTAAAGTGTTGCTCCAAAGTAGTTCAATCCATCTAGCTTCGGTTTGCTTTATACTTATATGTTGGACCGGAACACTTCTAGTGCCCTAATGACCAAGAAGATTCGGTTAGCAATCAATGGTGACTCAAAAGCATCATGAATTGGACAAACATGTGTGAATCAAACAAAACTCATAACATGGACATTGTTGGTATATTGAGTTGGCTAGTGGTGACATCTCTAGCCGACCATACGTTTACATTTTATTTTGTTCTTACTTTATGTTTTCACTTAATTAGTTAATAGTAAACATTCAATCAACCTTTTGTTTAACCACTCATCGTAATTCAATCATCCCTAGTAATGTTAAGTCTCCAAAGGGCTTAGTCTTATGAGATACATACACTTCCACATCTTGCTTTAGTTTTAGTATCATGTCTTGTGTTTAGTTAATCCGTGATTTCAAGTGCATAATCGAGTCAAGCTAAAGAGTTTAAGTGATCAATCCTCGAGGGTTTGACACTCGACTTCCTTAAAAATACTATAAGTTGACCCCGTATGCTTGCAGGTGAGAAAAATTTACTTAGTCTGAGACTAATCGATAGTCAAAAGGTTGAGGAGTTAAATCCAATTAACAGACATCAGAGTGATTTTATGGGGTTTTGAGATTGTTCGGAATTGATCCATTGCTAGAAAATCATGAAAGCGGGATGCGGGTTATGTTGGCTCGACTGTGGGGTACACCAAGTTGGTCGGCAAAAGTGTCACACCTGAGGAAAGCCCCAGATCAATTCTTTTGCACGTTCCGGGACTTGGAGACAATGCATCGAGCAATCCAAGGTGGGTCATCTTATTTTGGAGATCATACTTTGGTGGTGGAGAGGTTCAATGGTTTCTTCGTAGTGGCGGCGGTTTTGGTGAAGGTGGGAAATGTGCCGGATGGTGGGATGAATGAAACTTGGGCCCGGAGGCTTGGAAGACAGATCGGTGAGTTGAAGGAGATCTATCTCCCCAAACTCGATGCCTTGAAGGAGATATGGTTATAGGTTGATGTGGATTTTTGTCGGCTTTACTTGTGCGGCGGTGATTTAGGTTTCCGTCAGGTGTGTTGCCGATTCTCAATTTTGAGTATGTGGGAATCAAATATTTTTATGGGCTTTGTGGTTGTTTTGGCCACAATGATAGTGTTTGTGAGGTGTTGGTGGCTAGGGCAGCGGAGGCCTCCAGGTCTCTGCCGGGGCCGAATGAGTCTGATAATGGATCTGGTGTGGTAAGAAGTGTGAGGCCCAAGATAGTGCATGCTGCATACGTGGCTAGCATACAAGGTCTTGAGAAGGGAGCTCTAAGCCAAGTGGCACCCATGCACACTACTTTGACCATACATGGTCTTTCTCAGGCTTCTGGAACGGAGCACATTCCTATCTCAGGTCCGGAGGACCAACAACAACATATGGTGCTAACTATTGGGTCTGCATTTCAAACTAGATGTTTGACTCTCACGCTTGTTCAACTAGGCGACGATACTGGCGTGGGCTCGAAGAAGAGGCCAGTACGTGAAAAGAAGCCAAGTCTGGTTTCTCAAGGCGAGATGTCTCAAACCAAAGAGCAGCAGAGCGTCTCGAAACATAAGTCTCCATCAAATAAGGTTGCAGTGGACAAGACAATCAAGGCTAGGTTAGGGCTGAGGCGGAGGAGCGGCGACTCACTTTACTGTAATTTGGGGTACATAGTTAGATAGGGTGTGGGACCTTGACTTTTTTAGTGTTAATCATACACCTATCTCCTCTAGCTATGTGGGTACTTGTTCGAAAATGTACTAATATAGTCTACTATAAGGAGTTCGTTTCTATGTAACCGGAACACTGGTAAATTCCTTGTATTTTACCACAACATCAATTCTATCCTTACCTCAAAAAAAAACCTTATGTTTGAGAATACTTCTCAAACTACCGATTGTGTTTAGAAAAATACTTTCTTTTTTTATAGATGATACTTGTGACAAATAAATTACCTATGGAGAAACCAACACTTTGAGAGATTAAAAAAAATCACTTTGACGCTTTTGGAGTATTTTCTTTTTTTTTTCTTTTTTTTATGAGACCTTTGAAGTATTAATTCGATGAGCAAATCTTATAAATTTTTTGTAAAGTGACTTGTTTCCCGTCAATTTCACAAAATATTTGGTAAGTTCAATCTAAGAGTGTATGTGGTAAGCACCTCAGTTTTTCTTTTGTGTAGTGTGCGAAACATAAGTGTGGGATATTTGTCAGAACTTTGGTCACGTTGGACATAGATCAATAATACATAAGAAAAACTACACTGTAAATTACTCACCGACATATTTATGTTCCGAACATTATAAAATTATTCTGAATCTACCCACTTCAATCTTACTTGGTGGACAAACTTTACAGTTGTTCGAGTTTGCTCCTTTAGCGAATTTATCCATGCCACTCAGTTTTTTTATTAATCAATTACACTATATTTGAGCATACATTGGTAGATAATGACACTAGGTAAGCATTTGATAATTAGATCTTCTCCCCAAGTGATGTTGAGGAGTACGTAACGTTTGCACTTAATTCAGATCATCATGTTCACTCAAGGTAGGATAAGCAAGACATGTCGGCATCAATAGATTATTTTCACGAGGGAGAAGAGATCGAAGCATTTGAGAGTACGTACAATGACATATACAAGTAGCAAGCACCTCAGTCCTCTGTAAAGAATGGTCCAGAAAGGTTATCCATGACCGCGAATTGCATGTTTTCCGATGGTCTCCAATGCCGTTTGCGCTGATTGATGAACCAGTTGTTGATTTGCCTCTGATCTAGCCCCGTAGATTCCGCCAGAGCAATCTTATCTCCCTCCTGAATACACAAATGAGATTGACGAGTAACCTTCATTGCACATTTTGCCATTAATTTCTATGTTAACAACAAAGAACGTAGGAGATAAAGATGAGTAAATCTTCTTAATTAATCGACCACTGGTACGTCTTAGACTGATCGGAGACAATGTATGTAGTAGTAGTACCGTTGGGTATGGCCATTTGTAGTGAACACTCCACCAATGGAGTAATGCTTGTCTCGCTTCTTTCGGAAGCTTTCCTTTCTTCTTCTTCTTGGAGAATTCATGCTTCAATGTGCCAATGTGACTGCCAAACCTCCGTAAAAGCTTATCTTTGAGATCTCGATCTTCTCCCCTTGCTTGAGCTTCTTGTAGCTCTAATTCACCTCCGCTAAACTCCTCCTCTGATGACACAGCACCTTCATCTGACCACATAGTAGTGATAGTTCCATGTTAAATTTATTCAAACAAGGATTAGCAGTTCTAATGTTTCTAACATTAACAATCTTTATGATCCACACTATTCATTAGTATTGCACACATATTTATAAGTTTTAACCTAAATTATTGGGTACTTCTAAATTCTAATGCGTTGTAATATTTCAATTACGAAGTAGATAGTCGTCCAAATTAGCGAAAACCCTCATGCGTAGCTACATTTAATTAGAACCTTGATAAATTTCTCGATTTTTAGTGCCCACCATTTCCCTATCCCAAGGGACAAAGGGCCAGTTAGGCTATGAGCCTGTGACACCAATTTAGGGAAAACCCAGAAATCTTTACCAAAGTCACTGAAGTGTATATCATCCATGGAGACTTCGAGTCTTTGAGAAAGACATGCATAATAGCGTCAGAGACCGTCTGTGCCTCGGAGTGGACAAGACACGGTAGGGCCATCCATCAAATCCAAACTGACACTATCTTTCCCAGTCCCCACAAACCACCTCCACAATAAACCAGTGCCGCTACACACATACTCAGACCCACCGCCCAACTCAGAGCACTACCAGAAAATTAACCTGGTTTAAGCCTCTGCATCCTTATAACGTATCGAAGACCGATCAGTCTCGAAGAAAGAAGAAAGGTTAGGTACGTATATACGTGTGGGATTAGGGACCCCATGCAAGTGAAACACAACGGGACGAGTAGAGAAATCACCTAGGGACTGAAAATCGGTAATACAAGTCTGAAAAATCGCGTCCGGACGAATAATATCTTTCTGGAAATGGATCGACGAGATAAATTGGATCCTATGAACTTGTTTTTATGAGAGTTATGCTCCGTTTCGCGATTTAGAGTCGTTTAACCCCGAAAAACGTGTTTTTAGTAATAACAAGTCAAAAGGGCAAAGACCCACAGCTGAAGAAGGACGAAGCTGAGAGAGCCTGAGATGATTGATGATGGCCATCGAAAGCGACAAGTGCTTCGAACAAGTAGTAGCACCACCTAAGAGCACGATGAAGACGACATTACTTACATAAAAGCTGGGAAGACAAGCAGCGGGAACTGCGGGAGTCCATGTGAGTGTGAGTGTGGGAGAAAACCTAGACCACCCGCTCAACCCGGGATTGTTGGCCTTGCCTTTCTATAAAGCTCGAGATCTCTTATCTCTATCTTCAGCAGTACTGTGTCTCCGTCTTTTTCTCCGAGTTGCCCTCATGCTCCTCAGTCTTAACAACTCGTGCTCGGTCGTCAATGTCGTCATGACCGAGTTTGGCAGCAATAATTTCAAAAGAACCCTAGCCCGATCAGATTAAGCTTGTATGAATACGTACGTAGTACATCGATCATAACAAGACAAATGCATATGGAGAAAATAAATAAGGTCGTGCATGTCCAGAGATATGCAATGACCCAAGAAATGGAAGCTGCAATAAAACACGACCATAGAAACGTGCAGCGTTTTAGTTTAAACAGGAAATGTGAATTGTGAAACGAATGCTTACTGTACAGGCGCATCTGTTACCTGTGCAGTGTTGGTGATTTATATATAGAGAAAATAACCTCATCCTATCTGTGAAAACTGCATCACCTTATAAGCAAATACTATTACATGGAATAGAAAATTATACGTACATACACACATTTGAGTAGAGGAATTTGAAAAGACTTTCAGCCAAATTATAAAATCAAATCTTTTTTCTTGGTCAGAATTCGAGACCCTGGACTTGATCGAAAAGGAAACAAAGAAGGCTTTGCATATGCAGCAGCCAACTGGATGAACACCAAAACCACCATAGCACGTGAATATATGCCAAATTTCATGTTTTATCATATCCAAAAAAGTGGACATGTTCATCAGTCCATGGTGGCTTTGATATGCTTAAAAGAATGTTCTCTTATCGATCTTCCGCTATTATTAATTTAGTACGTACAGTGAGGAATCCTAGTTAGAAAACGGAGGATTAAGGAAAACCAACTGAAGCAGCAGTAAGCACAAGACCTACTTAAAAACGGAAAAAACACATCTCTGAACAGGTGTTCTGTACTTTCATCTAGACAACAAAATAATAGTTGTCAACCATAACCAACCAGGTTTAAGATAACCCTTTAGCACACTGGCTAGCTAAAGGCCTAAAGCTGCTGCTATTCTCATGCATGACAGTTAAAACCGGCCTCATCTCCACGCTTATATATATATATATATGCAAAATGGAAGCTTTTTTTTCTCAACTGAGATGCGTATAACCCAAATATATGCCAAGAATTCAGCAGTAGATACACACGTGATTAGCAAGATTCTTACGTTATAGATCAATGAATCGGATTTAAAATTCAAATTCTACTTCTCTAGTTTACACTTTGCATCTAAGAACAACTTTGAAAAAGATATCGTATAATGCATGCTACAAACAAGCTAGCCAGATATATATACCTGGTAGACAATTTCCAAAGACATTTTACAAACCACCATATGTACCACTCATGCTGTACCTTGGAACTTGATAAACTCAGAATCAATCAAATCTACATGATACATATGATATGATTGCTTGCCATTGCCCCAATGTTGTGATCAGAAGCCCTAATTACCAAAAGTAATGCATGTGTAGTATATATATCACACATTGTACACTACAATGACTGCATCCAGCTGTTATACTCTTTATAGTTTAAATCAAATCTATCTTTGGCGTTTCAGATCAAACTAAGTCAAAATGTGAAAAATTAGTTTACAAGTATATTTGAGATCAAGTAAGATATTTTTCTTTCATAAACAACAGCTGAAAGGAGTACAGCGGTACAAACCATCTAACATGGAGTGATCAAAACAATGATGGCATGGGAACTTGGGGAGGAATCAAAAAAGTTAAAATTAGTAACTAAAACTTTATGATCCATTTTCCAAACATATTTAAGGGTATCATATGTACAATGATGAAAACTCTACACAACTCTTACACGGATAATTTCCACAAAACATTTGATCAAGGCAATCAAATTTACAGTGAAACAGACACCTTTAACTGAGAATTTTGGTTAACTTGAGTATTCTTTTCTATTAGTAAAACTCATACTTGGAATTTTCTTTGATCACCTTCAATAAAATTTTAAATAGTACGTGGACATACATGCAACTGCATGATCAATCACATCCTTTAAAAGCTATATGATTAAGCTGTAATGGAGGCTTTGAAGATCATACAGTGTACTTATGAACAAAAAAAATTCATCTTTCCCAGTGACAATTTGAAGAATACTACTGATTAAGTGCAACAAATTTAAGGATTATAATGGGAATGTGGATCAAAAAGAAATGTGTACTATTTGGTATTTTACTGTACTCAACCAATCTAAATAACTATTTGAGATTTTGAGATGTCATATCTCTGCAGATGTATCTCTGAAACGTCTAATCATAATCTCTTGTAAACAGAAAAAGTTTTACTTTCAATCTGGTTTTCCTATGGGCAATGGTGCATTCACCGATTAATAATTAAAGAAAGAGAAGAACACAGGCACACAGCAAAGCTTGATCATCATAAAAACACTACAAGGTACTGGAGAAAAAAAATAACAGAAAAGGAAAAGATCAGCACTCTAATAAAGTCCTCCAGTTTCTTACACATATTATATATTTACACAGGCAGACATGATAGAGAAGCGACTCAACTGAGAGAGAGAGAGAGAGAGAGAGAGAGAGAGAGAGAGATGATAAGAAATAATTAAGAATGCACGCAAGGATATCTATGCTCTAAACTTCTAATACAGCATTCTTCAGATTACAATATTTCCGAGGAATTTTTATCCAGCGATTAAGTTATATATGAATGTCAATGAAGGGTATCCATGAGTGTATCAGTTTTTAGGGTTTCTTTTATATATTTTTTCACTAACCGCTGTTTGTTTATGTGCTACTATTGTCGGAAAGCTCGCTATTCTGCAGGTATATATGTCTAAGTTCTAGGAAGAATAAGATGTAAATAACGTGACCAACGTTAATCCCAGCGTTATAAACGTACTCTCTCTGTCTGTTTGGGGTGGTGGGACTTTTCGTCATATGCTAACATGAGCCAAGCACAGCGTTATCGTGCACCATCAAACAAGTAAAACTCTCTCCGTCTCAGCCTCAGTCTCAGCCTTTCATACATCGTTGATGTCACAAATTTAGAGAGAGAGAGAGAGAGAGAGAGAGAGAGGGACACTTACCGGAGAGACTTCTAATGCAGAGATTGCTGAGTTGCGTTTCAATCTTGTTCAAGAAAGTGGTGGCCTCATCAAAAGGCCTCGAGAGATCCGATTTGTACTTGATAAGCATCTCGCAGTAGGTTTCCTACAAAATAAATGTATACACGAGGACAATAAAGAAGAAGACGATCTAAACGCCCAAAAGGCAGAAGCTACGGAAAGGGGGGGGGACCATTTTTGTAGTTACCATGAACTCGTCGAGCTCGGGATCGACTCCTAAGCTGCACGTGGACATAACACTACCAGCGTCTCTGTCTCGCTTATAAAAATCGTTTTCTCGTCGGAATTCCTCCAAGAAGCTCGCTATTTCCGGAGGGGCTCCCACCTAGAAGAACAGTACAACACATACAAGTCAGAGAGGGATGCAACAAAAAAAGAGAGACTTCAAAGGGTTAGTGATCACCTTCTGGCAATCAATATAGGCCTCAAGTAGTCTAGGGTAGCTTGGATGGGAAGCAATTTTGGCTTTGATGGCGACAACATCTTGTTCTTCTCCTCCTCCTCCGCGCTGAAATTCAACCGGCGTGGTGGATATGGCAGCGTACAAGTCGCTCATGCCCACATCGGATCCGAACATCAACGGAACTCGGTGGTCGAGGCCGCCGAACAGTACTCCCGATGAGAGAAGGCTCTGGTAATCCATCAGATTCTCCGGCAGCGACATCAAGGCCCTGTCGGCGGCGTAGTCCACCGACTTGTCGTCCCCGTACTCCATCGTTGATTGGAATCCGTACATTTCCTCCATGAAGAGGCCGGTGTACACAAGCAAGGTTATCTTCGCACCTATGTCTTCTTGTTGGAAAGGAAGAGAAGCCAACAGATAAAAACAAAACAATATATAACTTTTTTTAGAATGAAAACAATATATAAACTTGCCAGATGATAAAACTCAATTTTAACGCTACTCAAGATGCTTCTTTTCTCAATGAATTTACCTTTTTCTTCTGGAGGTTCTGGTTGGACTTTTTAACTGTGATGGAATTAGTAGGAGAAATAGGAGTAACTGCAAGTGTTCTTGGATGGTGGGATTGTTGGCGAACAAACGTATTTAATTTAAGGGAAAGTTATTAAAAAGATCACTAAAGTATGAGACGTTTTAAATTTTGTTCATTCATGGACGGCAAATATCACTTTACTCACTCAAGTACTACACTTTTATTTAGTCCAAACCGGAGAAATTGGCGGCGTCACTCTAATTTCCGGCGAATCGGAACTCAATCTGTGCGGAATCAACCCAACAACAATTTTTTCAACTACACCTAAATCTAATTTATCACGGAAGTGATCGAATTTGGCCTTTGAAGTCAAGAACACCCAAAATTTTAAATCTTCGATTCTCCTTCCTCGGTGTTTGGGCTTGAAATAAATATTTCATATTGGGCTTGGATGGCTGAAGTCTTGGCGAGCAGCCCAAGATTGGCTAAAGTCTTGGCGAGCGGCTTACGTGTTATAAAGAGCTTGGCGAGCGGCCAAGTATGCAAAGATAGAGTTCAATTATAACTATTATTCATGAATTAGCTGATTCCATGCGGTTTGGATGTCTATCATACCTTTTCTGTTTCGGATAGGTTACTTTGATAGAAGAGTTGTGATAGCATTGAGATTCTATAAGAATTGATAACCCGTATGATGGTGTTAGAGTTATATTGAGATTCAAAGATCAAGAACAGAAGAAGTTCAAAGTAATTCAAAGACAACTGCTGAGCATTATATAAGGAAAGTAAGAGCTTTGTGGAAAATGTCCCCGATCAAATACATACATTTGCTATACGCAAGTACACCTAGACAAATATCTCGTCAAGAGTTTCTATCTTCTTTACAACCAGCAGATCAAAGTGCTTGTCACCTATCGAGTGAGAGTATTGCGATCATAAGGAAGCAATTGCGACTGGACGATTGAAGGGCTTGTCACCTATCGAGTGAGAGTTTGGATACTCAAAGGAAGCAGTGTTCTCAACACATCGTCAGAGAAATTACTCTGCTTTGCACTGATAAGGGAGTGTGAGTATCGATTTCGAAGGCTCTGCTAGAGACACATATCAAAAGTCCTAGGTTACTAGGCGAGAAGGACCTATTCAGACAGGGTTCGTGTTATCATTGTCTTAATCGCTTATCAAGAAGTCAGGCGGCTTTACATTCCATATTTCGTTGAAAAACGGTGGCACGCCAGCATACGAAGCACATACAGGATAAACCGATATCTGCGGTTAAACAATCTGAAGCCAATAAAAGAGACTGCTTCGCAGAAAAATATCTCCGCGGGAGATATTTTTGCATCGAACATTTTGGCACGCCCAGTGGGACATCTCTTTGCGTCTCTAAGTGACAATTGAGGATCCTTACCGAATGAATTACCCTTAGTGTCGCAAGCACCCACAACCGGTTTACCGTGAACATATATCTACTCGGTGTCGTTCATTGAGTAATCAAGCGGTTGAAATTATCCTCGCCAACGACTTTCACACCATGACGTTCAAATCTTTAAGTGAAGCGGAGATAGCGGAACTTACGTTCCCAGAATACCTAGCTTACGCAGCTAGGCACGATAGCCACCAGGCTAGTTACTACACGGCTCTCGATCAAAGGATCGAGCAGCAAGCAACTCTTCTCACTACCCAAAGCAACTTAATAGACACGGCGGTAGCCGGAATTCAATCAATACGGGTAGAATTCAACAGAGATCGGGAAGAGAGAGAGGTCATGGGAGCCCAAGTAACGAGTTTTGTGGAAGGTCAGGATAGATTACGGGTAGATATCCTCCAACACTTGGGAGCAAGTTTGGATGAGTACCGCCGATACGCGGCGACACTGTCTCAGAGGACAGACAGGGACGTAGCGTTTCTAACTAAATCTGTATCTGACCTAGCAAGAAAGACTAGACAAGCAGAGTTTTTTCCTCCTGCTTGGGAGCAACGGTTAAACAGGTTTTTAAACGATTGCGACATACATATGAGACGCTGTTTCCCCCTATGCAGAAGGATGATCCTGATGCGTGGCAATTGCCAAAGTTTTATCGGCATCAGACCTTCCAAACTTTCTCTGGAGACGATGATTCTAATGCGGCAACACACCTAGCTTATTTCACATTGCAATTGGGGCAGTTTGCTGATAATGAGGGACTCAAACTAAGAGTCTTTGGAGCATCGCTGTCAGGGTCGGCCCTTGTATGGTATACGGGATTGGAAAAGGATTCGATCAGTGAGTGGAAGGATATGGAGGCTTTATTCATAGACCACTTTGGAACAGCAAGACCTGAAACCAGTGTTGGAAATCTGGCTTCCTTGAGCCAATCGGCGACAGAAAGTCCAGTCGTCTTCCTGCACCGTTTCCGGTCAGAGTATAATCTATGTAAGACTCCACTCGGTAAAGAAGTGGTGGTAGAAATGGCCAAGAATGGTTTGGAGGATACGTATCACCAACTATTCTTAAATAGAAAGTACTTCTCTTTGAAAGAGCTTATCACGGCTGTAACTAAAGCTTACAGTACCATGCAAGAAAGAGATAACAGAAGGAATGCGTCCAAGGGAACATACAATGCTAAGTCTTATAATAGGCTAAAGCTAAAAACGGTGGCTTATATTGAGGATATAGGCGACCAAGAATCAGACTCTGATGGCGAGCAAGTGGGAGTTGTGGATTTATCAACAAACAAAGTTTTAAAGCCCCGTAAGCTTCAAAAGAATAAGGGTCCAATCAAACTCTTAACAGTGGCTTTTACTAAGCCAGAGTTTGAAACATACACTTATGATGCCAATATGGCTCATGAGATCTTGGATGAACTATATAGTATGCGTGCTATCAAAACAGATTTTGGACCTCTTCCGACAGCTAAGCAGTTAAAAGGTAAAAAATACTGCAAGTTCCACGGAGCGTGGAACCATATTACAAAAGACTGCATCAAGCTTAAAGACCAGATCTAGAAATAGATCAACGAAGGAAGATTAGAGCTGGAGGGAGCATCTAAGACAGCAACATTAGTGGATTCTAAGCCATTTCCACCTCCTCAAGTAAATGTGATTGATGTCGAGTAGTTATCACCTGATAGGTGTATTGGAGGCGTGGAAGACTGGAATCAATCTGTCTTTATGACCTATTCTTTCAACTGTGACAGGTTGGAGGAGATACTTGATAGGCTAAGGGACATGGGCTTGATCTTTTATTACACGGTACTTGAACTCAGACAATTACGGTATAAAGGTCCAGCCCAGCTTCTTGTAGATTTCATAACCACTTTGATCATCGAACAACAAGGTGTTCGACCTTGAGAGATAAGATCCAAGGGTTGATCAACAGGGAAGTGATTGAAGTCAACTACAAGGGAGATGTGGAATGGCATCCAAGTTATTCTCATAGGGCATCACCTCTTCCCGACACACCATTTCCTTCCATTGACACTTCTTCCAATAGCAATAAATCTAAACTAACCTATAAAAGGAAGAGGTCAAGGCAGAGGTCTAGACGTAATATTGCATTTGTTCGCCCTAAGCGGACTGAGATTACATATGATGCGTCTAGGCGAGAGGAAATATTTGAAGAGCTAGTCCAAGCAGGAATAGCAGTAGTTCCTGATAATTGGGCAACTCCGGACCCACATCTTGAGGATGTCAGGGGTCTACTCTATTGTCGATACCATCACAGATGGGGTCGCCATTCCACAAATGCTTGTCGTGATTTGAAGTTCAGGATACAGCAGTGGATTGACGAGGGAGAAATAATAATAGACCAAGAGCCCTCGCCAAGCTTGGCGACTGACTTATCGTTGACGGTTGGGATGTTGGAGCTAACGCGAGACAAGTCAAACAAACGAAAACAGACCAATAGTCATCAAACTACTGGCGAGAGTCCACAAAGCAAGCAAACGAGACAAACAGATAAAGGAAAAGAAAAAGTGGACCCAAAAATAGAGTCGCCTGTAGCCCTTTGTGCTCATTGTAAACTCAGAAGCAGGTTGAAGATTTCCTATGAAAAATTGGCTGAAGCAGCTAAATTCTTCCCTGAATTATTTTCACAAACCGATCATCAAACCCAATGAGCAAGACGAAGGGATTCTCCAGTTCCCAAGTGCTCGCGAGCACCAGAAACGGTCTGTGAAGCCATGAAATCTAAATCAGAAGTTGCAGGCGCGCTTGCAAGGCCATACGTCCATCCACCTTCAAGAAATATCACAAAGGAGAAAGTATGGTACGTGAAGGAGAATGGGAAAACCATTTAGGTGACTCCAAGTAGAAGAAGAAATCTTCAACGATGCTTTGGAGAAGCCAAAAGAGCATTAGAGGCTTATGAAGTAGGCTTGCTCAAAGAAGAAGAACTGGTGTGTTCTCCGGAAACACTACAAAGGCGAATGAATGCCCTTGCAGCAAACCCATTAGTGGTTTTCGGGAAGAAGTCTCGCGAGCCCAAAATGAGAGCACAACTACCAGGGGTCTTTGACTGTAATCCAGAGTTAGGGTCTAAAGGGAAACAACCCAAACCTATTCCTGAGGATCGTCGTGAAGTCATGAAACGAAGGCCAATGAGAAGACTTCTCACTTTTGAGGATGAAACGATGGAAACAATGGGGTTACATACACCTCCAAAGGAAGGGAAAAACATTCAAAAACAAAACATTCCAGGCGAGACCAAGGTTTTGCAATGGAGACCGAGACCTTTAGCTGGAGAAGAACAGAAAAAGGTCCGACAACCCGTTTCTCGTCCAAAGGAGCATGATCCAGCACTACTCATGCCAGCAACCATAGATCCTAACCCTGAGGATCAATTGCAACATGTTGCTTCTCTCGAGGTCACTACAACTTTGAACTCTGAGGGGCAACCGGCTGAGGGTGACAACTGTGAAGATGATGAGCACTTATTGGATTACGGTGAAGATGAAGATGAAGAAGCAGAAGAATACATTGGGGAGGAGGATACCACTGTTAACATGGTGTTTTTTTTGTCCTCCAAATATGCTTTACCTCCACCAGCATTAACGGATGAATCAATCACAAGCGGAAGTGTCAACAACTTGGTGGTGCCAGAAGATGAACCAAAACTGAAAGATGATTTAGCAATCGCCAAGAGACCAAAGACTGATTCATCATCAATAAGGGGACAGATGATGTTCGCCAAACCTAATGTAGACATGGCCATGCACATGCAGCCGTTATATGTCACAGGAAAAGTTCAGGGAATTCAATTAAACAAACTCTTAGTGGACTCAGGTGCAACAGTAAACATCATCATAGTCAAAGCAATGGCCTTATTAGGCGTTCCCAAATCTGTTATCCAAGATACCTCACTAAACGTTAGAAATTTTCAGGGTAGCATTTCCAAGACTTTGGGCATTGTCTTTTTGCAGGTACACATCGGTCCAGCCACCGGTACTTATACATTCTTTGTAGCAGAATGCACAGCTCCATACAGTGTAATTCTGGGGCGTGACTGGATCCACAAGAGCTGTTGTGTACATTCGTCCCTCCATCAGCAGATGTTACTCTGGAATATGGAGTCTGGTGAAGCAGAGTTTGTTGATGCTGATCCTCGCCCATATTCTGTTTCTGCTAACCCGTTAGAAGCCAGCTTTTACCACAATGACCTTAGGCCATTAGAGGTATGTGGCGTTGATAACAAAGGCCGCCCGGTTGGTGTTACGGCCTCTGAACTAGCTCAGTGGGGTATAATTCAAGTAAATCAAGATAGTGGTAGACCCTACTCCATTGAGCTACCATCCAAACATTATCCATGATCGAGTCTCAATCAAGCATAGAGACCGAGGCTTGTTACTCCTTACACGAGCGCTTTCACAATTTTCTGTTAGAGAGTCAAACCTATGAGAAGGTTCCAATGATTGCAGCATTGGAATATGTGGATGAAGATGTTTTGCATGACTTTGAAGAGGAGGAAGAGATTAAATTAGCTCCAGCAGCCTTGGATGATTTACCTCCTAAAGTCAAGGATCCCATTGAACATATCAATCTTGGGATAAATGAAGATCCAATTTCTGTGGCCATTAGTACCTTCCTAGAGCCTGAAGAACGACTAAAGCTCATTGAATTTCTGCATGAATACGCTGATTTTTTTTGCAGAAAAGTACGATGACATGCCAGGACTGTCACCAGATTTGGTTTGTTACAACTTACCCATCATAGAGGGAAAGAAGTGCGTGAAACAAGATATGCGTCGGATGAATACAGAAACTGCAATTCTAGTCAAGGAAGTGGTCGAGAAGATGCTCAAGTCAGGGATTATACGAGTAGCCAAATATAATGAGTGGCTATCCAATGTAGTCCCAGTCAAGAAAAAGAATGGAAAAATGCGAGTGTGTATTGACTATAGAGACTTGAACAATGCAACTCCAAAAGATGCATACCCAATGCTAGTATCGGATTTGCTAGTGGACTCAGTGGCTCGCCATGAGATGCTAACATTTATGAATAGAACTGCTGGCTATCATCAGATTCCATTGGTTGAATTAGATAGACATAAGACTGCGTTTTGGTGTCTAGGATTTGCATGAGTATTTGAGTACGTGGACATGCCATTTGGACTCAAGAATGCAGGGGCAACCTACCAACGTGCAATGAACTTAATCTTCCATGATCTTATTGGCAAGACTATGGAAGTATATATCGATGATGTGGTAGTTAAAACGAAATGCAGGAGTGACCATTTTGAAGACTTATGGCAAGTGTTTCTCAGAATGAGGTAACATCAACTGAAGATGAATCCAGCCAAATGTGTATTTAGAGTCCAGGTAGGAGACTTCTTGGGGTTTTTGGTTCACCAGCGTGGGATCGAGATACCGGGCGACAAGAAACAAGCGGTTCTTTGTGCAATCCCACCAAAGAGTGAGAAAGAGCTACAACGTTTATTAGGAAAAATCAATTTCTTACGGCGGTTTATTGCCAATGCTGCTGGCAAAACACAACCATTCTCAACTTTGCTCAAGCTTTAAAATTAGAAAGACTTTGTATGGGAGCCTATTCACCAAGAGGCGTTTGATACCATCAAAACATATCTAACGAACCCGCCAGTCTTTACGGGTAAGGGAACAATATAGCCTGATCGGTAAAGATTATGCACAAGCAATGTGGCAAGAGCATGAAGACTTAGATGAAAAGAGAATACAAGCTTATGATAATCTATGTGCTGAAAAACAAAAGGTGGCTTGTGCCTATGACCGATGTACTAGGGGCATGAGTTTTGCATAAGGAGAATTGGTTTGGCGAGTCATTTTGCCTGTTGGCGAGAAAACTGAAGGACGAGGAAAATGGTCAGAAAAATGGGAAGGAACATACATTGTCGATCGACTTCTGGGTAAAGGAGCAGTTCGTTTACGAGATCGAGATGGTACAATACACGCTAATCCTATAAATGGTCGATTCCTTAAGAAGTTCATCCAACCAGTCTGGGAGTATGAAGATCCTCCAACTGTGGCTTAGTCCAGTTTATTCATGCTCGTCCTTTTCACTCGCATGAGTAAACTGCATGGGAAATACATAGGGATTATGTACATCATAGTAGCCTATACTTGAGGCTAAATCTTTAGTTAGGGCTTATATTAGAGGCCAAATTTCTAAGTCAAAAAGAGTTCATGTTAGCCAATTACTGTGGTCAAAATTATATACAAACTACATCTGAGTTTATCAATATAAATTTGCATAAGGAACTCTTTGCTTCAAACAAAATATTACATTCATCATTTAGAAAAATACAAAGGCTTTGCGGCCTCAAGCTCTGATACCATATGAGAAACAAACTACAAATCAGCAACAGAACATAAGGATAAATACAGTTTGTTTATCCAAATCCTCATAGTTGATAACCATCCCCTGGGGTCGATGTATCAGATATGCACACCTGGAAAAGAGAGATCGAGCTCAGGGATGAGATGGAGAGGATTTGAAACGCCAAGGAAGCTAGTACATTAGATCAGAAGACCATTTACACTAGACTTGGTGTTTGTTGCCTTTTTCCCCGGGACGAGGCCCCTATCTTTCCTCATTTTTGTAGCCATATGCATAGGGCTTACAGCCTCCATGCATATGGATACTGAGCGGATGCACCGGAGGAAGACGAGGAGTTTTCAACCTCCAGATTGTGGCTTTCCCTTCTTATGCTGACACAAGTTGGGTCAGCCAAGGCAACGCCTGGACGTAGATATTGCTATCTAGCCCAGGTTTGGACGTGGATATTGGTATCTAAGGAACACAATATGGAAGATTTAATCTGGAGGTTTCTTTAGGTAGGAGAACCAGAGCAAATGTACAAAAGGGGAGTTCATTCTCGCAAAGAAGTTTAGAAGGTTGTTCATAAAACAAGGAAAAAGAAACCTTTTATAGAAAGGAGTCACAGCAGTAAGGCTTCACGAGAGTAATTGCACTCATTAATAGAGGACACACGTAACTGGAATTGGGCCAGGTTGCGGTTTATCTACCCCCGAAGGAGAACATGATAAATGAAAAAAATTTCAGGCAGGTAAAACGTATTTCAAAGATTTGATTGTTTGACGCGATACGGATTTCAAGCATGGGATTAAATTCCATTTAATGTTGGACAATCAGAGCAGGCGAACGGTTACAGCCTATAAATGAGGCTAGTTTCATGACAACAAGTTCGGAAAAGACTTAAATTTGAGGCCCATTCTTGTTATAGGCCCAATTCGCACTTTGTTTCCAAAATTTGGATAGAACAAATAAATACTTAAGGAGTCTTGGAAATAAATAAAATGGGGCTTGAACTCTGAGGCCTAAAATTACATTAGGAGGGAATATTTCCTCACTGATGCTTTGGCGATTTCCAGGGCCACCCATGATTGATGGATTGCTTGGTGGGCATTTGTGGCTTCTTCTCGTGCCTCCTGCATGAGTTGAGCTTGGCTCTCGCCTTTTATCATAATCTGGCATGCAATGTCTTGATGTTTGAGGGCATCAGCTTGCAAGCCATCTACTTCAGCTTCGAGGGTAGCCAGTTCGGCTTTAAGAATAGCTATTCTAGCCTTTTTGGTTGCCAAGGCTTCTTGCTGGGTAGATGTATTTCTCAGAATGGCCTGGAATCGTTCTTTCTCTCTTCGAGTCTGGCGCTCCAATGTCTCTATTGCTTCTTATTTACGCTCGACCTCGAGTTTTAGACATTTGTGGGCTTCAGTTTGGCTCAAGAGTTGGAAAAGTTTCTCCTCAGGGTCGCTAAGACAAGGGATAAAGTCTGCTAAGGCAGTAGCCTTCAGGTTCTTGACTTGGTTACAGATAGCTTGAATGTCTTGAGCAAAATCCAGTTCCCCAGAAAGGATGTCCTGAAGAGTGACATCAGTGGCAGAAGGAGAGCTCAGTGTGCTCAGTTTGCTTAAAAGCTCTTGCAACTTTATTGTTGTTTCTTGTGTTCTGAGTGACTGAGAAGGAGCTCCTTGTGATGAAGATGGTGCAATAACTTCTTCAATTATGAATTTGGGGTCTTCATCATTATCACCTGGAGAACTTCTAGGCAGATCCTTGGCGGTCGATTCAGAAGGTTCAGAAGTTTGGCCTGGCAAGCTCAGTTGTTCCTTTTGACTTTTGGTAATTATCTCATGGGTGTCTGTGTCCACAGGAACACTTTTGGACTGAAATAATAATGCAAGTTGTCAGGATCGATTAGAATTGATAATCCAGAATGAAGTAAGTAAAGAAATTCTTACTTGTATAGGAAGGAATGATTGTGTTCCTTCAGTTGCTTGAACATGAAGCTCTGGCGAGGAAGGAATAGGGTCCTTGTGTTCTGGATTGACCCCAACCAATAGCTGTGGTTTGGCAACTAAAGGCTCTGGCGGGGAGGAAATTTGTTGCTCTTGCTCTAAAATGACTTGGTAATTTTGAGTACTTGTGCCCTCGCCAGAGGAGGAAGGAATGAAGCAAGATTAGAATTCAATATGCAAGCGCCGGAATAGAATGACAATATCAACAGGTTTTTTCTTCTCTTCTTCCTCAAGCTCTGTTCGGTTGATTCTAGCCAGAAATTGGGCTATGAATTCTTTGCAGAATTCTTTGCCGCTGTTAATGACTTCATGTCCCATGTCATGATCTTCAGTTCCATATATGATGCTGGAATCATCGAACTTCAGAATGTAGGCTTTGCAGCATCCTTCAGAGAGTCTTTCTCTCAGTGAGTCTATAATGTAATAGGCTTCGTCTTCAACTTTGAGGACGAAGAAGTGATCATTCCAACTCACTATATACACTTCAGGCTTGTGGCTTTTGCTGATCTGCTCCCACGACATATCAAAAGATGGAAGGCCATTCAGGGCTGTAAACCTTTCTGGGTTGAAATACCCAATGAAGAAGTCATCAGATGAAAACATTAGTGGTCTGATGTCAGCCTTCGAAATAACCTCTAGATAAAAATGTTGATCTAGGTAAGTGCTTGCAAGGGCCTCATCCTTGCATAGTTCTTGCCACTCCTTGTAACCTTGAATCAGAAGGTCATCAAATTCAGAGACCGTGGGCTTGCTGTTTGGGTTTGCACATAGCCAGTGTGCAATGGTGAAAACCAGTGCTGAGCAGGCACTTGCCCCAGAGGCTTTGTCACTCCTTTGATCAAATGAGGCATGGAAGACTTGAGTTTGAAGCTTTGCTTGTTTGTCCCTGCTGGTGATCTCTGTAGCTAACCAAACTCCGCTCGGAGGCTCCTTGCGCTTCGAGTGAATCTTCCTGCGTTTTTGAGACTGTCAGAAAGTATGGGTTAGTTACAGCTCAGTAACAAAATCAGACAGTTTGTTCTAGGCAAATAAAATGCAAATACTTATGGATTGCTCAGAAGGCTTGGACCTTTTCTTCTTGAAGGATTGCAAGGCAACAGTCACGTCTGGTTCATGGGCGTGCTGTTTTTCAAGAAGAAATGTTAATCAATTACAGTATAAGGAATTGCTAATATATGTGGCATTTTTTGGATGAAAGAAGCATACCTGTGGCCAAGGTGTAGTGCTTATGTTCTTGTAAGACCTACTGATAACAGCCAAGTCTTCTTCATTCGAAAATCTCTTGCCAAAATCGTAGAAGATGGTGGCAAAGCATGCGAGCAGTCCCTTATGTCGTATATCTTCCCAAAGCTGGGAGAGCCATACTTGGTACGACTCGGTGACCGAATGGGAAATCACTAGTGGCTTTGTTATGATAAGAAGCATTACTGTTGGAAAGCCAAAGTGTTCATCTTGCACTTCTGCTGTAAGAGGATGATTTGTTCCTCGCCAGAAGGTATACTTGTTCACAGAACAGGCGAGGGGCATGGGAGCATCCTGAGTGAGCCCAAATTATCTTGAGAAGTGGTTTGGGGCATAAAGCTCATACCTGGGGCTCGCTAAATCTGGAACTGGCAGGTCCTTGCAAGTGTTGCACTGAAGGAAAAAGTTCCTCGCAAGAGCGTTTTGCTCTGGCGAGGGCATAAATTCACTCGCGAGGAGGCCAGGATGGCGACGATTCAGGACTACTTCAACTGCTACGGTTGGAAAATCTCTATGCAAGCAGAGGTGGTTGAAGCAATTTAGGTAGGACCATGATCTAGTCCTAGTTGGTGTAGAAACCAACGATTGGCCCAGCAGCTTCTGATCTTCAAAGACAGGAGGTGCTGTGGGGCAGAGAAAGAGGAAGTACATCTGCAACCAAAGCTCCACCATCCAGAGCGGTCCTGGTTGATTAAGGTCGAGTTTTGAAAGTGTGACTCGCCTCAAGCCATAGTAAATGTAGGCGAGAACGGATTCAACCAAGCCCAGTTGTTCACCATTGAAGAGGCGTTCGGCAAGGTTGGTCCAACATCTGTTGACCTTTGCAGAAGAGGGACAGAAGATGTACTTCGATAGCCAGTATTCCAAAAAGGCTATTCCTCCTTGGTCTGCGTCTTTTTCCTCCTGTGCAAAATATTTTACCCAGGAAGAGTAGGAAGAAGGGCGATTAAAGGAGGCTTGAAATGGTGTTCCGTGGTGTTGGTTGAGTGACCAGGGGTTTGCAAATGTAGGGATTCCAAAACTGGTATACAAATCAAGCATTGTTATGCTCACATCATCACAGGGAAGACGGAAACAGTTGGCGATGCAATCCCAAAAACACATGGCTGTGGCGAACGATGCTCTGTTGCCACCAGCTGGGAGAGAAAAGCACAAGTCGATGAGTTGAGTGATTCCAACTGCTTCCCACCGATTTATATCTTGTTTGCGACGGTGCCGGTACCAGGCGAGATCTTCTACGTTTGGGTGTGGCCATCTCCCAATAAGACAAAGGTTGCCTTTGTTAGTCCATTCCTTTGGGTCTGCTCTGGGGTTCCCTTGGACTATTAAGGATGATTTACAGATGCGATGACGAAGGATATTGAATAGCTCTGGATTGATTGGAACAACTAGAAAGGGACCAAGAAGGCCAGTACCTTCAAATGGGTCTACAGAAAGAGTGATGGTTGCCTCCGGGTTCTGTCGTTTGGTGACAGCCTTGAGGTGTCTTGAGAATTTCTTGACGTCATGGTTTTCATAAGGGAGGGAGATGTGTTTGCGAGGAGGTAATTTCTAGGTCGGAAAAGTTGTATGGCGGCGAGAATGAAAGGTCTTAGCTTTTAACTAAGGAGGTTAAGAGTGCAGGATGAAGGCAAGTGAGAAGGTCTCGTTGGGGAATGAGATTTTGTTGATATGGACTAGTGCTTTTATATTATGTCAGCTAAATGATGCAACTTTTTGGAGGAGTTGTGTAACGTGGCGCTTGGGTATTGTGTTACCGTTTGGTTTAACAGCGCGTCAGTCGGGTAATATTCAAGTCATTTCGCTTGTACAGGTAATTCAAGTTCAAGACTTGAGGGGCAATCTTTGGGCCTGAAATAAATATTTCATATTGGGCTTGGATGGCTGAAGTCTTGGTGAGCGGCCCAAGATTGGCTGAAGTCTTGGTGAGCAGCTTACGTGTTATAAAGAGCTTGGCGAGCGGCCAAGTATGCAAAGATAGAGTTCAATTAGAACTATGATTCATGAATTAGCTGATTCTATGTGGTTTGGATGTCTATCATACATTTTTTGTTTCAAATAGGTTTCTTTGATAGAAGAGTTATGATAGCATTGAGATTCTATAAGGATTGATAACCCGTATACTGGTGTCAGAGTTATATTGAGATTCAAAGAGCAAGAACAGAAGAAGTTCAAAGTAATTCAAAGACAACTGCTGAGCATTATATAAGGAAAGTAAGAGCTTTGTGGAAAAGGTCCCCGATCAAATACATACATTTGCTATACACAAGTACACCTAGACAGACATCTCGTCAAGAGATTCTATCTTTTTTGCAACCAGCAGATCAAAGTGCTTGTCACCTATCGAGTGAGAGTATTGCGATCAGAAGGAAGCAATTGCGACTGGACGGTTGAAGGGCTTGTCACCTATCGAGTGAGAGTTTAGATACTCAAAGGAAGCAGTGTTCTCAACACATCATCAGAGAGATTGCTCTGCTTTGCACTGATAAGGGAGTGTGAGGTATCGATTTTGAAGGCTCTGCTAGAGACACATATCAAAAGTCCTAGGTTACTAGGCGAGAAGGACCTATTCAGACAGGGTTGGTGCTCTCCTTATCTTAATTGCTTATCAAGAAGTCAGGCGGCTTTACATTCCATATTCCATTGAAGAACGGTGGCACGCCAACATACGAAGCACATACAGGATAAACCGATATCTGCGGTCAAACTATTCGAAGCCAATAAAAGAGACTGCTTTGCGGAAGGGTCTCTCCGCAGGAGATACTTTTGCATCGAACACTCGGGTTGAATTGAGGCTCGACCTTGGTATGAAATGACTCACAAGGAAGAGAGGTATAATGTCCAATAGATCTCCTTGGTCGATTATAACTCTAATTCAAAACCCTAAATTTTGCATAATCTGGAGTGAGTAAAGTGAGTAAAAGTGTAATACCTGAGTGAGCAAAGTGATATTTGTCATCTATGAGTGAGCGGAGCTTATAATGTGTACGTCATACTTGAATAACCCTTTTAACAATTTTTTCTTAATTTAATTAGCCATATCTCTCATTCCTTGTCCACTTTCTGTCTTTTTCTTTTCTCTCTTTCTTTCTCAATGGCTGTGTTGATATACAACAAAACGGCATTAATAGAGCAAAAGTCAAAGAGCATTTTAACAGTTACTCTATAATAAAATTTTAATTCATCTATTTTAGAGTAAAAGTATATGTTTTTGCTCCAACAGTTATTCAGTTCTCTCTATTTTAGGGAAATAGATGAGAGATAAAATCAAAAACTCTATATTTATAGAAAAATAAAAATAAAACGTTAAGAAAGCGTCTATTCACACCTCCATATTTGTTATCTACACCTCTCTAACTGTTAGGGACTTTCAAATCCAGCTTCACCCTTACTAGAAGAAAAAAAACACAATCCAAATCTTGATTGCAGGCATCAATGAGAAGACTGGTAACAACAGTCAACAGTAAAAAAAAATTGAAAGAAAACTCAAACGTTGTGATAAGTTTCCTATAGCATTTGATCTAAAATAGATTTTTCAATATGTTTTATTTAAACCTAATGCAGTTTATGTCGATTAATTATAATTTCGTTAAAATAATATTTGTTGTCGGTCCTGACTTGGTGATAACGTGCTAAATTAAAAATTCATTAAATTTAAAAGATAGTAGAAATTTGAGCATTCATATAAACCCCATATAATATATAAATTAATAAAAACTTAATATATTTAACTAATTATTTATTTATCATGATTTCATGAATAATGTGACTTGTTGCTTCTTGAAATTGATGTCACATTGAACCTCATCTTACACTTTTCTTAATATGGTACGAGTTTTGGTGTTGTCTTCTCATAACACATTTTTTAATGTATCACAATAAATTAAAAAATGGGCAAGTTCTTCCATGTGTTAACACATTTATACAATAAAATTAGATGGTTTACAAATCGCACATAGTCAGCTTCACAAAATAAGTAAACTAAGCTAGTGAGACAAGTAAATTAAAATTGAATGGCTTATTAACGCAAGATAGATTGCTATAGTAGCTGAGTTCTGACTTGTAAGAAATCGACGGTTGGGTTGGTCCAACCAAGAAAGACTTGGGAATCTTTGGGCATCTCAAAGGAAATGGAATTCTTTTCGATCTTGTACTAAGGTACACTGAACACCAACCCAATCTCGACATAAAATGAAAAGTACAAGCAACATCAACAGCCTGGCGCGGAGAAAGCTATTTTTTTTTCTTAATCAGGTCGAATCAAAACCTTTCTTTTTAACGCTTTCTTACAAAATAAGAAGACTGACATAGTGAAATAAGTAAACTAATTTTTATCACTTTAGTTTACTTATTTCACGATTTCAGTCTACTTTTTTTGCGAAACTGATTACGTATGATTAATAAATCATATAATTCATTGTGTCACGAAATTAGTCTACTTATTTTTCAAAACTGACAATGTACAATTAGTAAACCATTTCATTTTATTGTATCCATGCATTAACGTACTGAAGGGAAACCCTAAACAATGACATACATTGAACAAGATACAACAATAATAGTTTGTTAAATTAATAAGTTATTAATTAACCAATAAATTAATAAGTTATTATTTTATCGATTAATTAATATCTCGCTAAATCAATAAATTTTGTTAGTCCCGAAATTATTTATAGAGATTTAACTGTATATAATATACGAATATGATTGTTTCCTATTCGTAAATCTGCAAAACTTGATTAATGTACTCCACAGCCAAGCCAGCCATAAGCAATTACACTTTTGGCCACATCATCAGTATATTTTCCTATGTATATTAAATTTATATAAATTCATTGCATAATAAAATAAAAACACAAAAGATTAAAGTAGATTTTTCAATACACCATCGTCGTTCTCTCTAGTAACTCTGACTGTCGTTCCCATTCCAAATTTAAAATTGGGCATTCAACCAACTGCATCTGGAGAGACGTCGTTTGCAAAAGAACATAATTGGAGGTGATACTAAGATATTGAAGCCTTTTTTTTATCAATATATTGATACCACATCTTCTTCATCTGAAATTGAATATCATTCTTTTCTCACCACCCTTTTTCACATGAATACATGATTTCTCTCTCGATTCAATTTTACAATTGAAAAACTAAAATGATTATGTTGAAAAATCTACGACAACATGATCATCATAATTGTCACTCTTGATCTGAAAAATTTATGGTGAAGAAGTCCCTCCGACGAGTTTCACGATTTCACCTGGATGAGGAGAGGCCTGAAGAGTCTTCATCGTATCCTTGATCTTGTAGAAGATCACGTTGCAGAATACATCACTTTTATTACAAATATGCCCATTTCTGAGATTTTCTCCAACCAGATTAAATTGATTCCTGCTCTTTTGATTATGAGTTATACTTGCTGTTTTTGATAATTAACGAGTAATGATGGTAATAAGGAACATACCAAAATTGTTGTTAAGGTAGTCGATACGAATTCTAGTGGTGAGGCAGTAGGCCATGCACTGAGAGCAGCTGCAGCGGTTAGGACGGCGATGACGTCCGGAGGGGGGGGGCCACCATTTGAGGACGTCCGGGGGCTGGGCGAGGTGCAGCGGGAGGGAAGAGGGAGGCCGACCGGACGTTGACCGGGAGGTCGTCCTCCCCGGCTTCCTCTGTTGAGGACGAGTGCGTGGTCGTCCGCCTGGCGTCACCCACGTGACGCCAGGCTGACGTACATTTTTTTTTACCTGAAAAAAAAAGTGAAAAGGTAAAAAAAAAGTAAAAAAAAGTAAAAAAAAAATTTGACGGACCAATCGTCGGCCGACACGTGGCGCGTCCAGGGCTGCTGCCAGATCAACGGTTAAGTTGATATGGGCCGTCAATTTCAAACATATCTAAGCAACCCGACGGCTGAGAAAAATTGATAATTTGTAATATTTTAAATAAATTATTTACTCTGAAACTTAAAAAAATCATAATAAATAGCTCAGACTTCCGAAAAATTCAAGAAAAATACGAACGAGTTCATATTAATGTTCTCTATAACTTTCGTGAAGAAAATGAGTCCAAAATCATAACTTAAAAAAATGTCAATTTTGAATCGCGACGAAATAAAGAATCATAATAAACACGTTGTTATAACGAATGTATGCTAAACAAAAAATTTAAGTCTAACATGACTCGGATTACATAAGAATCAGCGAGACCACCGTATGCTATTGGCATACAAAATTGATTCAAACCATATTAACGCGCGTCTAAATAGGACTTCCTATTACTTGGAAATTGGTTGAAAATATTACCCGAAAATAAAAAATTAAAATTTTAAATAATAATGAATAGTAATATGAAGTCCTATTTCTGGCACCGCTGCACGAAAAATAGGAATAGGACTTCCTATTGGAGAGGAATTCCTCAAAATGGGACTTCCTCTCTTCCTCCATGGGTGCATATGCTCTGAGAGAGGCGGCCACACCTGTGGGACTAGCTCGCACGTGAAGTGCACGCCGAAACCTACTAAATAAGAGAAAAGAAACCATGGCAATACTTCATGCTAGTCGATCAAATAGAAGAAATATATGATGGAATTACCGTGACGTACACACCACGTAAAATGAGCAAGAGTGTGTATGGCTGGTTTAGGCTTTTACGCCAGGGCGGATGCAAGTGAAGAGCAGCGTTGAAGCCCACTCAGATTTGGGGGCATTTTTAAATATAAAAAAATTATGTACATATTTATAATTAATTTTTTGTTCATCTTATTTTTTTCATAATTTTTTCACTTATGCAGTTTCGGTTACTCAATCTTCGTCCTGTTTAAAGAGATTTATTCCCATTAATCCCGGTGTGTGTCTTGTTATACTTAGATACGGTTATTGATTAGATAGATACAGAGAATCCCTGTTATATCGGGATAGTGATTGTAACTGATTGTATCAGCCTATATTTAAGGCATTCTATCAATGAGAAGAATATAACTTTCTGTCTATTCTAGTTTCTCCTGCAACACGTTATCAGCACGACTCTCAGAGTTAATAGAAAAACCATAAACTAGGAGAAACCACTACCGCCGCCGACTACCGCCGCCACCAATCACTGTCGGCCTCTCCTTTTCTTCTTCAACAAATTCCAAGAAATTTCAAGAAGTTGACAAGATTGCACGACTTCCAAGAAATCGTTTCAGAAGAACTTCTTCTTCATCAAGAGTAGTGGTCATACCGAGCATAACACCCATCGAGATAAACTTTTCTAAACCGTCAATCTCTAGATCTAGCAAACTTACTTACCGCAAAACCCTAGATCTAAGTTGATGATAACTGCAATATGAGTTGTGATTATTACATGTTTATACTCTAGCTCCTATGGACATATATCCATAGAGTATACGTGACGGTCCTGGGGGAGTCACGGTTTGGAAAAGAAAAAGAAAAGAAAAGGGAAATCGATTATATGTGACTGTTGTGTCACGGTCGCTGGGTGTGGTTTTTACCACCGTTTTACAATCGATTTTGTGACCATGCATCATGGATCACATTCTTATTCAATTAAACTTGAAAGTTTCATGATCCTAGTACTCGACTGTTTCTAATAAAACATCTCTGTGTGTTTTTGTATATGAGTTCAAATGAGCCTGCAAGGCCGGAATTCGAGATCCTTGACCTTGAAGGCAAGGAGTACCATCGTTGGGTCTCTGATGTAGAGAACACATTCATCGGAAAGAGACTGACCAACACCATCAAACCCACTGGGCCTGGAACAAACCACTTCCCACTTACTGAAGAGACAAAAGCTCAAGCCCTCATGTTTTTGAGGCGTCATATTCACTCATCTCTGAAAAAGCATTACTTGAACAAGATAGATCCCATGGTTTTGTGGGATGTTCTAAAAAAGCGGTTTAATAATGTGCATAATGCACAGCTTCCTAAGTTGACTGCGAAATAGAACAACACCAGAATGGTGGATTTCCCAAAGATCAACGCTTTTAACCAAGCTATGCTCGATCTGCAGTCTGAACTAAGCTTTTGTGGTATGGAAAAATCTGAGGAAGACATGATTGAGAAGGCATTACAAACCTTCCCCACATCTATGAGTCTTTTAGCTCATAAGTACCAGATTGAGTACGAGCAAGGGAGGATTACCAAATTCAATGATCTCATTAACAGTCTTGCGACTAAAGAAAAGCATCATGAGATCATCTTGAATAATAACTCAAGACCGAATGGTACCAAAAACCCTGAGAGTTATAATACGGGAGGAAAGGTTCGAAAAGATAAGAAGGTTGCTCGTACAGAACCTTATAATCGTGGTGGACAAGCTCCACGTGGGGGAAGAGGAGGGCATGGGCGTGGCCAAAGCCGCAGTCAAAACATGACTTGGCATAGAGATCAAAATGCTCATCATCCAAATAACCAATCTGGTTCGGTTCCTGATGGTCAACGGTATCAACAATCTGGCAAACTTGGTTGTTTCAAGTATGGCTCTGCTAGGCATATGCACAAACAATGTCATGCTAGTAGAGAAATCCAGAATATCTACAATAAGCACAAACAGTATTTGGCTCAAGAGTCGAATTATACTGGAGAATATGAGATGGAGATTGACACCAATCTAGTTTTAGCAAATGACAAGGGGAAAGAACTTGCTACCTCGGATTTTGATTAAGCCTATGTAAAAGGCAGTTGTCTCTGTAATCTTTCAAGTTTTAGTTCTGTTTTTGACTTACTTTTCGGTCAAGAATTTTTAATACATCTGTCTTTGTTTTAAGAATAAGAGCACATCTATGATGTAATTTTTGTTGGCAATGAATGTTTATCAATTTTCGGTATATGAAAATGTTTGAGAATGTTCAATTCCATATGATTCTTATGTATGGTTCGATATTTACACATATGGCAAAAGGCAAAGCCAAGATACCACTCTGAAAAGAAAAAAAAACATCGAAAAACTTCTTTAAAGCAGTGCACAGAGCAGCTTCGACCAGTCGAAAAATTGAACTAAACAATTTTCGACCGGTTGATGCCATGCTTCTGTTCGACATTGGTCCAAATTCGACCCGTCGAGAAATTGAACTGAACAATTTTAGACCAGTCGATGCAACGACACTGTCCCAGATTTGGTCCATTTTCGACTCGTCGAGAAAGGTCGAAAGTTTTCTCGACCGGTCGAAATTCGGTATCGAAAAATCACAAGTTATTTTGGGTTTTCTCGACTGGTCGAGGCGTTTCCTCGACCTGTCAAAAATTCAATCCGAATGTCATGTTCTTAGATGAGCTTTTCATCTGTTTCATTGGCTTATGATGTTAGTTATACATCGGTTTTATTGGAAAACATCGACCAACTTGGATTTCAACATCAGATGTTGTCATTATATCGGTTTATGCCATGCCATATCAGCACTCAACAACGGTCACACCCTTCTCCAATCTTCGAGTATATACTTGAAGTGTGCGCCTCGTCTTTGCTACAAAGACTCATTTGCTTACATTGATTTTGTAGATGTATCAAGGCGAAATTGAGTGTCTAACAGATAGTGCATACCATTATGCAGAATAGGCAATTCTTTATGGATCTTTTCCCATACAAATCCTCAGTGACTACCATGATTGGTGCAGCGCCCGTTATTCAGGGGCGTGGTAGTGTAGAGTTTCTGCTGCCCCATGGTACAAAATAATATATCACTGATGTCTTATATGTGCCAAAGGCCAATCGAACCTTGCTAAGTTTCAAGGATATTCGTGCCAACAGATTTCACTTGGAAACCTATTGTGAGAATGGAAAAGAATTTTTGTGTATAACCTCTGTTGAATGTGGCCGCAAGCGCATTCTAGAGAAGTTTCCGACAATTCGTAGTGATTTGTACTTAACCACAGTTCGGATCATTGAATCCAATGCTGTGACTCACACTACTACGTGTGATTCAGATTCATATAAGCTTTGGCATGTACGATTGGGACACCCAGGTCGTGATATGATGATCAAAATCTTAAAAAATACTCATGGTCATCTGTTCTTTATAGCCAAGAAACATGTAGGATTACCTATTTCCATCGGTTTAGATGGTGAGGATGAGACTACCCATCTCAATCCTAACTTGGTCTCCACGCAAGTATAGCACCTTCCCAACAACATACTGTTGAGGCATTGTGTGTTATCCCACCGGATTCTTATGTTGCCATCTCTGATGCGCATCGCTCGTTCTGCAAAACTTGTTCTTTAGAAAAATTGACGGCTCGACCTTCTTTTACTGTTGATAACAATGAAAATATTCCATTCTTACAAAGGATCCAAGGTGATATTTGTGGACCTATCAAACCTGAGTGCGGACCATTTAAATATTTCATGGTTTTGATAGATGCATCAACGCGATGGTCACACGTTGCTTTGTTATCCACAAGGAATGCTGCGTTTGCAAAACTCCTAGCTCAAATCATTAAGCTCTGGGCTCACCACCCGGACCATCCAATCAAGTCTATTCAATTAGATAATGCAGGAGAGTTTACATCAAAATCTTTTGATGATTACTGCATGTTTCTTGGGATTGATGTTGAACATCCCGTTCCCCACGTCCATTCTCAGAATGGTTTAGCAGGGGCTCATATCAAGAGGTTATAGCTTGTGTCCAGAGCTTTGGTAATGCATACAAATTTACCGGTCTCTGCTTGGGGTTATGCAGTGTTACACGCAGCAATGCTCCTTCGTTTTAGACCTGTTGCCCGTCAACCATTCAGTGCATACCAGTTGGTAACTGGATATGAGCCTGACATTTCACATTTACTCATTTTTGGTTGCACGGTCTATTGCGCTTCCACAGCGTACTAAGATGGGTCATCAACGAAGATTGGGCATTTATGTTGGTTTCGAATCACCCAAGATAATCTGCTATCTTGAACCTTCGACAAGAGATCTTTTTACAGCTAGATTTGCAGATTTTCAATATGATGAGACATATTTCCCGCCGTTGGGGGGAGATAGGAATAGTTCTATTCCAGTTCAACGTCAGGAATTGACGTGGTTTGATCCCACTGTGTCTCATCATGATCCGCGCACATCTCAGAGTAAGATGGAAGTGCGTAGGATTCTCGATCTTCAGCAAGTGGTAGACTTCATGCTTGATTCATTTGCTGATATCGCTAAAGTGACAAGATCAGATATACCTGCTGCTAATGTTCCTGCAAGGTTGGAAATCCCAGAAAATGGATATGTTAATAGCAACACTGGGCAAGGAGGCGTTCCTCCTGCTCATGTGGAAGGTGTTGCTTCGGCCTCGGCTCCCACCAGAAAGAGGGGGAGACTAAGAAAATCCATAGATGAGCCGCCGGTTAAAAGGCTGGCCATCAAGGCACCAAAAGATCCACTTATCATCAACGTTGTGAATCCTTCACATGAGATTGTCTCTGATTATAGTTATGTCCTTGAATCACAATTGGCATCTCTGGGGGACGCTTCAGAACCTTTTGTGATATCAGAGAACTCAGAAATCTCACTTAGAACAAATAATGCGCATGTTCTTATGGATAGATCTTCCATGTTAGTTGATGATATGTTTGCTTATTCCGTCGCTCAGGAGATTATTGACGACGATGAAGTGGAACCCTGCTCAGTTGATGAATGTCAACGTACAGCAGGTTGGCCGAAATGGAAGGAAGCAATCCAGGCTGAACTAGACTCTTTGAATAAAAGGCAAGTTTTCGGTCCGGTTGTGCTATGCCCACCGAATGTTAAGCCAGTTGGACATAAATGGGTCTTTGTTCAAAAGCGTAATGAGAAGAATGAGATCTTGCGTTATAAAGCTAGACTTGTAGCTCAGGGTTTTTCTCAGCGCCTTGGAATTGATTATGAGGAGACGTATTCTCCAGTTATGGACATCATCACCTTCCGCTACCTGATAAGCTTGGTAGTGTCCGAAAAGCTTAGTATGCAACTGATGGATGTGGTTACTGCATATCTCTATGGGGATCTTGATTCAGAGATATACATGAGAGTGTCAGATGGCATTGCTATACCCAAATCAAGTAACTCTAGACCACGGAGTGCTCATTTATAAAATTGAGATGTTCACTGTATGGATTGAAGCAATCCGGTGGGATGTGGTATACACGCCTCAGTGACTACTTAATTGGGAAGGGATATAAGAATGATGATTTATGCCCTTGCGTGTTCATTAAAAGAACAAGTTCAGGATTTGCGATAGTAGATGTCTATGTTGATGAAATGAATATCATCGGAACTCTTGAAAAGATTAATGAGACTGTTTGCTACTTGAAATCTGAATTTGAGATGAAAGACCTTGGTAGGACTCGATTTTGCCTCGGATTAGAGCTAGAACATCGAGTTGGTGGAATTCTTGTTCACCAGTCTGCTTATGTCCAAAAGATGCTCAAGGGATTCAATATGGACAAAGCACACCCTGTCAGCACACCAATGGTTGTACGCAGTCTGGACCCCAAGAAAGATCTGTTTCGTCCGTTAGATGATGATGAGGAAATCTTGGGAGCTGAAATTTCATATCTTAGTGCTATTGGAGCTTTTGTTGTATTTAGCTCAGTGCACACGTCCAGATATTGCATTCTCAATGAACTTGTTGGCAAGATTTAGCTTTGCACCAACGCAACGTCATTGGAACGGAGTGAAACAAGTCTTTAGATACTTGAAATGTTCCATTGACATGGGTTTATTCTTCCCTTACAGAGAATATAGAGAAAAGCATGAGATTCTCGGAAAAGAGAAAGTTGAGACAAATTTTGGGGACTTCGACCCGTCAAAGGATTTCCTCGACCCATCGAAACCTGCACCCTGGATCGACCAGAGTCACTTCATCGACCGGTCGAGGGATTCTCTCGACCCGTCGAAAATTGGTCATGTTTCAAAAGGTTTTCATGCTGTCCCCTATTCCAAAACACCGGTTGATGTGTTGGTTGGATTGCTGATGCTAGGTACCTCTCTGACCCACACAAAGGTCGTTCACATACCGGTTATGTTTTCACTATAGGAAACACAGCGATATCTTGGAGATCAACAAAGCAAACCTTTGTTGCTACTTCCTCAAATCATTTTGATATAATTGGTTTGCATGAAGCAGTTAGGGAATGTGTTTGGTTTAGGTCAATCATTGGTCACATTCGAGGTTCTAGTGGATTGAAATCTACTGTTATTGATCCTACTTGCATCTTTGAGGATAATGCTGCATGTATTGAACAGATGAAGTTGGGTTTCATTAAGGGTGACAATACAAAACATATATCGCCGAAGTTTTTTTTTAATCAGCAACAACAGCAGCTGTTGAATATTCATGTGAGCCAGATAGGTTCTGTTGATAATGTTGCGGACTTGTTTACCAAGTCACTTCCTAAATCTACTTTTGTGAAACATGTGAGAAACATTGGTATGCGCAGGTTATCAGAACTCCTATACTGAGTTTACGGTCAGGGGAAGTTACATTTATGTAGACATTAGGGGGAGTCTACCTCACATGTAGTAGCTTTAGTAGTTAGTGCATTGTACTCTTTTTCCCTTAGACCAAGCTTTTGTTTTACCCATGAGGTTTTTGTTTGCTTTGCGAGGTTTTTAATGAGACAACAAGTCATGCATCATTCTTATGGCCATCGACACAAGGAGGAGTGTTTAAGGAGATTTATTCCCATTAATCCCGGTGTGTGTCTTGTCCTAGTTAGATGCGGTTATTGACTAGATAGATACAGAGAATCCCTGTTATATCGGAATAGTGATTGTAACTGATTGTATCAGCCTATATTTAAGGCATTTTATCAATGAGAAGAATATAACTTTCTGTCTATTCTACTTTCTCCTGCAACACGTCCATCTTTCTCCCTCATATATGAGTTTATTTTTTCCGCCATCGCACTATCTGATGCTCTCTGTATTTGTTTTCCTCTATTTTTATGTTCTTTTATAACTTCAATTCTTTTTTTTAGTGATTTCTCATAATATAAAATTACTGAATGTTAAATTCGGCCCCTATGTGCTTACTAGTTGTTGCATGAGTTAATATTTTCGTTTCTGATGTACTAGTAGTCAAAAACGCATATGACTAAATTTTTTTTCCTCCGATGTATGTACTTTTCATTTTTTATAACAAAAACATTAAATCATTTCGTTGTCTAAGTTGTGTATTCTAGTCTCATGAGTCATTTGCCCTCCAAAAAAAATGTGTGTTGCACAATATTATATAGTCCACCATCTTTTAAAATCTTGAATCCGCCAATATTTACGCCCCAGCTTTTATTTTCTAAAAAAAAAAAAACACAATACGTATAATTAGCTTGACTGTAGCAGATCCTCTATTGGAAAAGAAAAAGGAAATACAGGTCGATCGATATTGTGAACATTGATAATAAGATTGGCATGGAAGAAAAAAAAGGAAAAGAGAATAAGATGAAACTGATGAAGGGGTCATTGTGTGTCTCCTCGAAGTCCAACTAATAGTGGATACGTAAGATAAAATGGATGGTCCGGGATTATTGGCACTATGTCTTACACGAGAAAAGCCAACACGTTATGTCCTTTGACTCCAATACGTAGTATGACCAGGCCGGATTAGTTGATACACCTGTACGACCACAAATTGCTCGTATCGTTGGAACTTTTCTCTATGATTAATTTGATTCGATAAGTTATTTGTTCGTTGTTATTTGTTACTCGTTAGTAATCAAGTATGAAGTTGGTTGTATGAAACTGTTGTTTAGAAGCTGGTTGTATCATTTGTATGAAACTGTTGTTTTGCTTCGACCGGCGTAATGCTAGCTATTACTTACTGTATATGTATGCTTGATGGTTGATTTGATTGATTGATGGATCATCCCGGCCCGGAGAAAAAGTGACATGCATACAGAAAATGAAAGCCTCCTCTCCCTGAACCTCCTGACTGACATGACCGATTAGTAGAAATTAAGAATGAAACAACGTACTCTCTCTAAGAGAATCCAATGACAGACAGCCCCTCCATAGCCTCTTCTTAACCTTGCTTGCATTACTATATGATAATGTGATCTTAATCACTCACGTACTGCTTGCACTAGATCCAGTTAGACAGTCGTAATGAACTAATTATAGCTAGGCAGCTGATCAATCAGGTCCCCTGACTTTTTCCTTCAATAGATTTTCCTAGCTATCTAGCTTCATTTTTTTTTATCATTTTATAAGCACTACCAATGATTGAAGATTTCGATCTTTTCATGCAAGGAAAACGAGACTTTTAGACTAATCGGCTCAACATTGTGAAAAAATAAATCGGTTTCCATTTTATGTTGCACGCGCGCGGCTCATATATTTACGAGTCTTAATTTTGGGTGCGGTTGCCGTAAATTTGGTTTACTATAAAAGTATAAACCAGTCTCAACTCTCAAATACAATGCCTACATCATAAAACAAAAAATTATCAACAGTAAATGCAGTTAATAACTTTTGGTGCTTTCTTAAACTTTGTCTTGATTCACAATAGATCTATCGCTTATTTCATTGCTCGAAAAGTATAACTAAGAGCATCTTTAATATAGTTCTCTATTAGAACTTCTTAGTCAAATTATAGAAGAAAAAAAATTAATTTTTTTCTCTCCACCTATGCTTTCTATTACATTCTTAGGATATGGAGGATGTTAAGAGCTCCTAAATTTGAGGAGAGAGAAATGAGCTCCTAGAAACTCTTTATAATTAATTAAACTAATTTTATTGTTTGTATTCTCCCTACTTTTTTAATATGATCAGAGTACTCTAAAAATTTAACTTTTAACTATATTTTTAACAAATTTATTAAAAATATATGGAGCAACATTGACCAGAAGATTAGGAGAACAGATTTGACTATTGGACCTATATATAAAGTCAATCTAACATTAAAGTTTTAAAGGTTATAAAGCTAGATATATACTATTACGAAACTTAATTAATTAAAGATTGGATTACAATTAAGTTCCAGACTTCTAGGTGTAAGTCAGCCATATAGTTGGAGAACCAAACCCTAGTAGCTAGGTGATGTATTTGCAGAAAGTTGATGGGACAAACGGTAAACGTGTTAGTTAATTGAATGATACACGTCGAAGTTGAACTCATTTGCATAAGATGGTCATGGCCATTTAAAATGCCTGACACAGCTTACCTATATATGCTGTTTGCACAAATTGGGAGCAATTTATCATGAACAATCCGGCCAGGCCAGATTGTTGGTGCCCAATTGCATTTTGTTTATTCATAATAATAATTTGAGGTCTATACATATAACTAAAATTAGGGACTCGTGGTTGAAGACATTAGGATATTATTAACTTTGATTCTTAATGTTAAGATCCAACATGTTTATTGCAAAGTGAATTGTGTGGCTCATCGCTCAGTTCGTTTTGTTCTGTTAGCTAGGTTGAGACCTTTATCTAATTCACTACAAGGCACATACTTTGAATTATGTATTTGATTCCTAGTGGAATAAAATCTTATGTCTTCTCCTAAAAAAAAAAAATAACTAAAATTAAGTTTAACAATTTAGCAAACTACATTATATGACAATATAGAGGAGTCAAATATATTTATGGACAAGACCCCTTATTTTAGACAATGAAAAACAAAATCTTATAAACAAGGATAAGTTGCTTATAGGCTGTCATGTGCCAGTTATAAATTTACTTTTATACCCTGTCTTATTTTTTTGTGTGTATTTAATTTTAATTTTTTTATTTTCTAAAAATTATATTTTATCCGAAATTAATTAAAATTATTTTTTTCTCTTTTTATTTTTATTTTTTTCTTTAAAAAAAATTATCCAAAATTTCCTAATTTAAAAAAAAAAATTTAGTCAAATTATTTCATTCAAACTTTTTCTGTATTCAATTTTTTTACTTGAATTGATTATTCAATTTATTAACACTATCAATAAACATTCAATATTAATTCAATCACAAATGTAATAGTAATTTTAATACAAAATTACTAGAAGTTCCGATACAAATTGAGTAACAATTTTGATACAAACTCAGTAGTAATTTTGATACACATTTTGTAACATTTTCCAACCCGATAATATAGTAGCAGTCATCGAACCGAAAAATAAAAATAACATCAAACAATATTGCTACTGTTAAATATGACACTGCTACTGAAAAATCAAAATAACACCAAATAATACTGCTACTGTTAAATATGGAACTGCTACTGAAAAAATAAAATGTCTTCTACTGTAAAATATGACACTGCTATTGAAAAATTAAAATAACACCAAACAATACTGCTACTGTTAAATATGACACTACTATTGAAAAAATATGTAGTAACACATTCGTCATTTGCAGTAACAAATTCAAGAGTAGTGCTACTTCAAATTTGTGAAGAAAAAAAAAGAAGTTATAGTAGCAACGGTACTGGTAAATCAATGACACTGCTACTGAAAAATATGACACAACAAAAACACAATAGCAATCAATCAACCGACATAGTAGCAATCAAAACACATTTACACCACAAAAGTACTTCTACAAAATTAAATCAATTTTCACAACCAATCAACAGATACAGTAGCAATCAATCAATTTTCTATAATAACATTTTCAGCCAGCTGGTCCATCCAGACCTTGCTTTTCTTTCCGCTTTATTTTTTCTTTCCTTCTGGCTCCCTCGGTTTGCAGAGTGGCTCAGAGATGTAGGATAAAAGTTGGAGTCGAAGAGGTTGGGAGGCGCACGTCACGGCGAGGAGAGGGAGAGTCACGGCGGCAACTACATCCCGCCTTGAAGAAAGAGGTCGGTGTGGTGATGTCTCAAGGCCCGACGGAGGTAGGTCTCGAAAAGCATGATCGACTGAAAAACGTGAGGGAGTCGAAGACTTGCGAAGTTTTGAGGCGACGAGCGACGGGGACAGAGGAAGAGGGGAGGCAGAACTCCAGTGTGGGAAGCTGCACAGTGTACCCGCCACGAGTTTGCGAGGCTACGGAGGTGCATCCACGAGGTTAGGCGTCGCGAGGACGGTAGTGAACTACACTGGCAGCGAGGCAAAGGCGGCGACAGGCGATTGATTGATCTCGATCGGTACACAACTACTGCACGCGGCGGAGAGGCTGTGAGGCCAGAGAAAATAGGTTGAACGACGTCGCAAGGTGAGGGAGCAACGCAGCACGGCGCGACGGAGGAAGAGCAACAGAAGTGGGTAGCGGTGGAGGTTGAACTGCTTTTGTCGACTGCTACTATAAGTTTAGAGAGAGAGAGAGAGAGAGAGAGAGAGAGAGAGAGAGAGAGAGAGAGAGAGAGAGAGAGAGAGAGAGAGAGAGAGAGAGAGAGAATGAATGAATTGAAAAAAAGAAGTATGCTAATATGTTTTTTGTAGGGTTTTTTCTTATACAAAAGGTAAAAACATCTTTTTAATTGTTTAAATGGGTTGGGTATAGCTGCTACTACGTTTGGGCTTCAGGCCTAATCTTTTATTGTCTAAATCATGTTGTGATTGAGTTATGAATAATATTAGTACTTATTTTGTCCTTGGCTGTCATTCTCCTTTAACAATTTTGTTATTTCTAAATTAGTTTAATTTCTGAAAACTATCGCGCCATAGTGTAGCTGTTTTACACACTTGCATTGCTAACTAAGCAACACATGAATATTTATCTAATCTCTAGGTTTGACGATTTCATTTATCTAATAATTTCATCCTGAGTAATAACTATAGGAGCTATAAAGTGCAAATGAAAAGAAGATACACTTAATTGGGTTGAGAGTTGAGAGTTGGAAGCAATTGAAGTCACAGGAGTATTGGAAAGCCAGCTTAGAAATGGACTGTTTCTGGTCAAAAAGAAGGCAGGATTCTCTTAGGGCAAAAGTATTATTTTTCTAGAGGCAAAGGTAATATGGGAGACAGAAATGGAAGAGGTTATCTTTATCCTGTATATATACAAAAGGTGCCATTATCTTTCCTCACAATCCTGAGATAAACTACAAATTGTTATTCCAAAAAAAACAAAATCCCTTTATATCGTAGAATGCTGGATCGAAGCTCCGCTGTCCTAATTAATGCTTATTTGTACTCCTTGCTCCCATCCTCATTGCACTCCTTGTAAAGGGCTATAAGCCCATATAAAGCTTGGCCCAATCATTATATGGGCTTTTGTGCCTTCGGGAATCCAATTAAATTGCTAGCTAGAATAAAATTTTACCGCCTTTGGTGCGGAGGGAGACTATCTGTTACTTAGAACATCTCAATAATTTTGTTAATTTAAATTTAAAGTTAAATTTGTTTTATTTAATATTCTAACAGATATCTTAAAAATAAGCTAAATATAACATTTTGTTAAAAACTCTAGTTATATTTAGGACAAATTTTAGTTAACCCCCTCCCCTCATCAAACATCAAATCACTTCCTAATGTTCTAAATTTGGAAGTTTTATCTTCAAAATTTGTAGTTGACATCAGTTTTATCATTTTTTCTATTTTCATCAAACATTTAAATGAAATTCGTCAAAATTTACAGAGGAGTGCAAATAAGCAGTTGTTTCTGATATGAGGAGACAAAAGTTCGCAATTAATAGTTTATAATATAAATCGACAATCCTAACCAAATTTAGGAAGTATTTCGACAATTTTGTCTTAAATTTTATGACTTTTATCTCTGCATGCATGACCTGATGACTATTACACATAAGAACGTATTCTTATAGATTGAATGTTATCTTGCATGTATGTAAATCCCTGGACCAGCTAGCTAGTAGTACTTTGAACTCGATCTCTACAATTGATGGAGCCAACTAAGTTATTTAAGGATTTGTGCCTAAAAGAGCAAGAAGAAAGTTCCTGTAATGTCCAGTGGTATCCGAATGAACTGCATCGTTCAAGGTTTTTCCATACTTCTGGCGATACTCTGCCTTTATATACTGCATATCGATCTCCGCCTTAGTCACTGTTGGATTGTTGATAATTATGGCAAATATGTTTGGTGCTTATTAGTTATTAGTACATTAGATCTTAATTTAGTGCTTCTGTAAAAAGTGTATATGTTTAATATCATGAGTCATTGACAGAACTGCTGATTTCCTAACATAATGATTTTTTTTATGTTGCAGAAATATATGGAAGACTCTTCATTCCACATTGAGTGTTCTTTGTTTCTATCTTTTACTTATGTGATCACTTCCTCTAAGATGTGTTATGTTCTGCATACTAACAAGTAACAACATGTCAACCTTATATCCATCCCTGTTTCATATGTTTATGTTTCGTTGGAAAACACTTAAAAAATTAATTGCCTATTCGAGCTTTGATCGTCCCTGTTTATAGAATGTAAGTTTAGCTATGTGTGGCACAAATCTATATACATGTTCAGACTAACAATTTTTCAATTTGAAGAACAAAACAATATTCAAAACTTAGCTGCTCATATTGTTGGTAATAGTTGTGCGTTCAGTTACTCTCACTTGACATGCTGTGTTGTTTCTTCTTTCTTCTCCTCCAGATATATTGAATCAAGTCGAGAAAGTTATGGGCGAAATGGGGACCGATTTGAGGCTGTAGTTGTCATGCCCAAACATGTTCATTCTGAAAAGTCGCTCCTCGCTCTCCTTTCAAATGTTATAATCAAGTTGCTCATATTAAAAAGCTAAGTGTAGATCACATATTTTTCACTTCAACTTTAATAATGAAAAACCATAATCAGAGCGAAACCATAAATATAATCACATATAAGCTATATAATCAGGCTTGAATTGCTAACATTTACAAAACCATAATCAGAGCGAAACCATTTTTCTTTTTCACTAAACGCGACAACTTGATCTTCAAGTAAATTTGGAAATGAAAATGAACCTACTTGATGGCATATCTCACATACTGTGTCACCTTTCTCATTACACCATCTCTGCACACATCTTCTGTGAGCATACTGCCAGTTCGCCAACACTTTGGTCAGGACAAACATTTAAAAAACAAATGTCGACAAGTCCCTAGCCTGGATGAGCCAATGATAAATTTCACATCCAACTTCTATCAGTTCTATCTTATAGAAAATGCTTGAGATACAAACCATTTATACTAAAATTTGATACGAAATGGTTGTTCTTCTTGATTGAAAAATACAGTCCGTTTCAAAGCTGCGAAGTACTTGGAAGTTCTTACGTATTAAGTTTTGCTGCAGATAGAGAAAGAACAAAGCTGAAAAAGATGAAGGTTCACGACACGATGTTAACCCTGATGATGAAAAGAAGGTAATGACGAGGAAATAGAAAGCAGAGAACAAGGTACATGAGGCAGAGTAACCCACAAAGAAGTCTAAAGATGAGCACAATGGTCACACATGAAAAGCCATCAACCGAAGAGTTCGATGAGCTCTTATTAGTTGTCAAGGAGCATTTGTTAACTGACCAAATGTGAGAAATCTTAGAAGCTAATGAACAAGAATCTTCTGGCTCCGATGCCGTTGTTCTTCAAAAATGCTTGGACTTGTTGTTCTATGGACCGTTAAAAATTGATACCAAATGATGTGGCAAATTGCGTCATCATCTAAACCAAATAATTTCTAGCATGTCTTTTAAATTAAGATTATATTATATAAACAAAAATAAATAAATTGAGAAAATATGAGTTTCCTTCAAAGTTTCGTCGACATAATAAAAAGCGGAGCCATCTTTGATGTTGAACATATCAAAACCACGGACAAAAGGGAGTCTTCTATGATATAGAAAGCAAGTTGGATTTGGGTCGGCTAAAGATAAAGGTGGTCAAGATGATGAGTACTAGACTACTAACCCGGCAAACCCATATTCCACCTTATCAAATCGACTAATCTCGCAACAGTAAAAGAAACAGAAGCTACAGAAACCATAGCTGATATCCAAACATAAAGGTTTTAACTAACCTTTAAACTGTTGCAACATGAACATCGAGTCTCCATGTTCGAAACTTCATTTCTTCCAAACATATTTTTCATTCCACAATCGTCCTAGGATCTACCTTAAAGTGATCAAACATGGCCAGACTTGAAAATTTGAGATCTGAGGCGAGAATCGAAATTGGTACCCTTTAATAGAAAGAAAAAATGATAAATGTACAAATATATATCACACAGATATTTAAACCAATATACTCTCACGTTGTTCTCGTATCTACAAGAACAAATCCAAATAATATGTAACCAACATTTATGTTTAATTTATTAATCACAGTCAAATACAAACTTATAATCAAATACTTATAAACCAAACCAATATAAAATGATGTTCCGACATAGTACTTAGAAAAATAAAACTAAATGTTTGCTTTGTTAATCTCAACCCCAAAAAATACAAACCTATAGTAAAGTACTTATAAACTAAACCCTACATAGTACATAAAAAAAAATAAACTTACAATGTTCCAACACTACACATAAAAAGAAAACTTATATTCATAGCGATACTAATAATAAAGAAAAGAAAAGAATTCTCAGGTCATAATTTATTTCCTTAAAAGCATCACAAAGTTAATTAAGTTTTAGCATATCTCAAATTTTTATAATATTTATATGCATATTTTTCTTAACAAGAAATTGGGAGTCGAAATTTTGGTACCTGTAAAGGTCCTAGAGGGGGGGGGGGGGGGGGGGGGGGGTGAATATGCATTTTACCACTTTTTCGCTTAATCTGTTCTCGGGATAGCAAGATAGAGACCTATCCCGAAAAACAGGATACGAGTGTTAAATGTAAAGACAGAAAATAAAGAATAACACCAGATGTTTTTGTTAACGCAGAAATCCTACAACCAGGATTAAAACTGCGTGCCCCTAACTCTTGAGGGACAAACCTTTCCAGTATCAAGTAACACACTCAATTATAAGTCTCTCGTACTCTGGGGATACATAACCCGTATGCTATCCTAACTAGTCTGACTACCAGTTCTAACAGAGCTACACTACTTGAACTATGTGTTTACGCTTGGAAAATATTCAGAAGCATCAACTCAGATCTTAACTACTCTCAAGTTAAATCTTCTTGATCTACTTCTTGGGTTGGGCATATCCATACCTATCTCAATGGAATGCACTATGCAATGATGCATATGAGTTTTGAAAACAGTTTTTATGCTTGAGAATCCATGTCTATTATGCACTGTAAATAGCAACCAAAAGACACATAATGGGAAGAGAAGCGAGAAGAGAAACTACACAGAACCGTGCTCTCAAAGAGTAACCCTAAAGAGTATCTAACCAGACAATATTGAACTCAACAACCAAACTGTCAAAACAGCCTTAGACTGCTTATATAGGCAATACAATACAGCAGCAAAATGCAGCAAGTAAGCAAAGCAAAACAGAGGTCAAAGACAGCAAAGAGAGCACGTGAAAATCAACTACGAGGTCACCCTATAGCAGACCTAAAACTGTCCAGTTTTGACAAAACACTTTGAACACAGATTACAAAGTAATCAGCATGCTAAGAGGCAATATGTAATGTCAACATCAGTTATCCATTTTGGGCAAAGAGTCTTTTAGGAGGGAAAAGCCTTTTACAACCTAATACCATAAATGGCAAAATAGACATAGCAAACACGTGAAGGACAAGAGAGAAAGAAAAGGCCAGAAAGCTGTCCAGGTTGTAAAGCACATGTAAAAAGCAACACATAATCCTAAGAGTCACATGTGAACTTAAGACACCTTAATTCAAACAAAGTCAACTATCATGAAACAAAGCACATGTATTCTGAATTAAGGATGACCTAGGCAGCTGCAAATCACGTGCATACAGAATCAAGAATAACCTAGGCAACAGAAATCAGTTTTGAACATGTTTCCAGAAAGACATCAGAACAGCAGGGATATGTGCATCAATTTCTATCCTAGATGAAAACACATGATATGTAATGCATGAACAACTTGATTTTCCTATGAGATAGGTATTTGATGCCCACATCTTCAATTTCTTTCCTTGATGATCTTCAGTCCATTGTGTTTTGTCTATTGTCAAGGAGTTGCCAATAACAAGTATGCCTTCAACCTGAGGCGATCGTCTCCTTCGCCTCACTTTAGGTACGAGCTTGCGATCAAATTTCAGAGTTTTGACGGCAGAAGATATGGTTCGAATTCTATTCCCGATTGCCTCCAATGTGGATTCGGTGATCATTCGATCCGCCAACAACTAGAAATGCTCACCCATAGCTCCTCTGCCTCCTCACTAGTTTTTTTTTGAAAGACCGAGACAGACTCCTCAGTAGGTTAATATGCTATAATCCCAATTGACCTCTTAATATGCTCACCCATGTACTTCATGTCTTCATCTTCATTAATGAAGTCAATAATTTTGATTTAGTTGTTTATCGGGCTAATGAATACCTGAACTTCCCTTATTTATTTATTTATGTATTGCAGCTATATCATCAGTATTCTTAGTGGCTTAATTGATTTTTGCATCTGAGTTTTATCCCTGTTATCAAAGTGTAGTCTCTCTGAGTTTTCTTACGAGAGTTTTTCGGAGCACTGGGATCTAGGGTTTCGTTTGTTTCTTATCATTTTAGCGGCGAGAGTTGTATTTTGTGCTCGGAAATCTTTTCTAAGACCATTGGAAAGGGTTGTAGCGTCTGAGTTGGCTATGGAGGAGATCGGGAAGTTGTTTGCTGGTGGCTTTTACGGTTACTGAACGCGAGTCGAAGGGGGTCATGATTAAGGCTTCGGCAGTTCAGGCTGTGAAGCGCTGCCAGTTTGCAGTGGTATGTCGGGTTGTAACAGGGAGAGCATTTCGGAGGCAGAACTTCACTGACCTCTTTACGAGGTTGTGGGGTGGGCAAGGCCGAGTGGTCATTAGTGATGTGGATGAGGATCGATTTCTGGCTCGGTTCTCTTCGGAGAAAGACAGGGTGGATTTGTTGGGGAAGGAGCTATGGGATTTCAATAACTCATTAATACTTGTGAGGATCTTGCGGAATGAGGATAAAGTTACAGATGTTCTCTTAGAGACGGCTGTGTGTTGGGTGGTTATTGGCTTGAAGACAGATCCTACCCGAGTCTGTGACGAGAGGAGTGGGATAAAGATGAAAAATGAGGAAGATCGCCCTTGTCGATTATCATTGCGTGCTGAGTATGACTTGCATGGTAGGAGCATTGGAACGCGGTTTGGGCGTGAAAGAACTAGTGAGGGAGGCAGTGGGAGTGAGAACAGTGATTCGGCTGGTGGTTTCTTGAAGAATCAAGCCAGAGGTGCTAATACAGACTCGTGGAGAAAACTGAAAAACCCTAATGAGAAGACAATGTTACTTGAAGGTCCAGCGATGGATACAGCGTCGTCTCCAGTGAAAAATGAGGAAATAGTCTCCACCTCAGTACCTAAGGTGTTAACTTTGAAGTCTAATGATGAAGGTGTGAGTAAGAAACCAAAACGTGTGTTGATTGCGGAGTAGTTTATCGCTCAACGACAAGTTCTAAAGGAGGAGACGATGCGATTTATTGCCTCACGAGAGTTATTCCCTAGGCACTGAAACGGATACGGAAACGGGGATACGATACGATACAATACGCCGAAACGGCAAAATTAAAAAATTAAAGGGTACGATACGAGTAGGATACGGAAATTAAATAATTCATTAAAATTCAAATATAGTTAAAAAAAAAATAATAAGCATGCAATTTAAGTTTATTTCATAGCAGCTTCATGTAGAGGCAATAGAGATCTTTAGGCATTTTCCAAATCAACTTCTTCATTGTGTTCGTGTTCATCTTCATCTTCATCGACATTAAAGAGCATATCTTCCAAATCGGGCTCATCAAGGGAAAGTTGGGCAATCTCAAGAACACCAACATAAGAAACATCCAAAGAATCCATTTCATCACTACCAAGATCTCATTATTGAGTCACACCTTCATTGTAACTTGGATGTCTCCTAGCCACAAGACAAAGATTAGTATGAACAAAAATCAAATATTCCGCCCCTTGTGGTGTCAACTTGTTCCTGGCCAAAAAATGAATGAAGCTGTAGGTATTCCAATTCCTTTCACAACATGAGGAAGAAGAGGGTTGACCAAGTAGCTTGTACGCCAAGTGTTGGATAGTTGGAACACTTGCTCCATGAACCGACCACCAAGTTACAGGCTCTATATGATACATATATCTAATTGCATCTCCATCACTAAAACCATTCGTGCAATTGAAAAAATCAAACAACTCAATTGCAACTTTTCTTCGGTCTTCGAGATTGGTAAAATACTGAGCAATACAAGTTTTCCTTTATGCAGAAATCTCTTGATCATTATTGGGAGCAACCCAATTATTGTCCTCTTGAAGCCACTCAAAGCTGTAATACATAAACAAGATAAAAAAAATAATAAATAATTCCATAATAACAAAAAGTACCAAAACGAATTGAGTAGATGTTATACTTTGGATTCAAAGAATGTGTTAAGCAATGTAGAGATGTATAGCTCTTGGTCCACCTTGCTATCAAAACTGATTCCACAGCATCCCAAAAATCTAAACTTTCATGTAGTTGCTTTCTTTCTTTTCGGTAAATAGCATGCTTGATTCGCTCTATCATGCTATCCCACCATTCATACACCAAATGAAGACAAGGCTTATCAGTGTCAGCTTTCCTAATCATCTCATGAATGGGATCAACGAAGGTAAGGATGTCTATGATCAAACTTGCAACCAACTTGTGATCCTTGAATTCACCCTCGCCATTTACCGCTTTGAGCATCATTGCACCAGTTTGATTAACTGCTAACACATTGATTATAGGTCTTTTTTGTGGATCCAACCAACCATCACTACACAAGCTCACACCCTTTATAGGCCAAGTCATCTCGAGTGGCTCCAAATGGTGCTCAATATTTTTCTTCTCTCTGGCTAGAAGAGTGGTTCTCAATTTGTTATACCCTGGTGGGGTATAACCTGGAAGAGTAGATGCACAACGATAAGACTCCCGATAATGTGGATTTCTTGCAAGGTTGAAAGAGAAACCACCGATATAAAACATTCTCCCAACATCTTCATCACATTATGCTCTAGCTTCATTGTTGAAAGCTTTGTGAAGAGGATCAGAACCTCCTTTTCTCTTCTTCAGATCACAAGAAGTAAAAAATATCATCCCATAACAACCAGTCGAAAAACTCCCTTACCCTTGGCCTCTCGATGATGATGGCAAAGGAACTTGCCTAGGAGCTGCATTTGATTGTCTCTCCTTATAGTCTCTTACTATCTTTATCATCTGAGTATGTGTTTGTGGATTCACCTTTGAGCAACATGCAACTCCTACTGGATTACCCTCTTTTAAGAGATGATACTTCACTCTAGTATACGAGCTTTGAAAATTCAGCTTGCAGAAAGTATACTAGCATTTCCAACATCCTCCTGCTTTGCTAGTTTTCTCGATCTTCTTTATAAATTTCCATAATAGAGCTTTATCATTGAACACATTATGAATGTCATGGACACTAGCATTAACACTGGCACTAGAACTGATTGGAGGAGTATCTGCGTCATCGTCGGCCATCTTCCTGAAAACAATGAAAAGTGAAAACAGCATTCCATACTTCCAAAGTGAATTGTCAGAATCAATTCATCACTTCATCACAATAATATTACTAACTCTAACAGTCTAACATCATCAAGTAATCATCATAATTAACAATCATCACGACACCAAGTCATCAACATAATTAACCATTTAACCAACACTGCAACACAATACCATGACTACCATCACTATCATGTCTAACACTCTAACATCATCAACGGCGCATCAACATCACTAGTTTGACTACATCACTAAGAAGCACAGAGACAACAAGAATGATGATTGAAGAACAATCTGCCTAGTACGATAGTGCCTAATCATTTGTATTTTGTAACAACAAGAATGAAGAAAGCATACCGTGAATGGAGTAGTGTGACCTCAAATTAAGAGAGGTTGACGACATTTAAGTCGCAACCTGAGACACGCGGGCAGGCACGAGGGCGAGGCGGTGTTGTTTTAGATCCAAAATCATGAGCTGAGAGAGATGCAGCGTGGCTGGTTAAGGTGTTGTGTTAGGTTATTTTTTTCTTTCAATTTACTGATTTTATTTATGTAATTTACATTTTTACCCCCACGTATCTTTTCAAATTACACTCTTCCATATCTTTTTTAAGATACGCACGTATCCAAAAGGTATCCAAAAACCGATATTGTATCCAAACATATCATGCGCGTATCGTACCGGTATCGGTATCCGATACGCGATACCTCACCAATTTGGAATTTCTGTACTTCTTAGGTTACTCCCATACAAGGAAGTAGTTTCTCAGTTGTATTAGGTAGAGAAGTCCGTGCTCCATAGAATATGGAGAGTCCGGCACAAGCTATGGGAAAGGTGTTTAAGGCGGGTTTTGTCAATGAAGGAAATATAGAGTTGGTTCAATTTCAATTGGATGTGGGAATCTTTGCATTGGGAGGGAGTTCTCATAAGGTTAGAGGTAGAGAATAGGGTGGGCTTCCATCTATTAAGCTATTTGTGAGGAAAGACAAGAAGCTTTCTGAAAACCCTAGGTCCCAAGTTCTCAGGTGGAGGGTTCGACAACCAGGGGAGATGGTTCACCTTCGGAGGGAGGTAAGAGAAATAAGTTGGATGATATGGAAGTTGATGTGTTTCATGCTAAAAAGGTGATGCTCAATGCTAGTGTCTCCGAAGTGGTAGGAGAAGCTGAGCTGCCCCACCGTGAACAATAAGGTTGTTGTCGTGGAATGTCCGAGGACTGGGTCGTGTGGGGCGATCTTGGACGTTCAAGGACTTCCAAGATTCCATTCGTGTGCATAAGACGGAGTTAATTTTTCTAATGGAAACAAAGATGAGTGCAAGGCCAAGTTGGTGACAGAAGGTATAAAACTAGAGGAAATTATTTGGAATCGTAATTGTGAGATGGAGATCAATCGGGTAATGCTAGTGTGGAAATGTGGATTGTGGTCGCCATAAGAAATTATAGAGATGGAGCGAAGAATAGTACTTAACCAAGGTAACCTTTCATTTCCGAAAATAGAAAGAAAAAAAACAGAGGAATTTAGTGGGGGAAGGGGTGAGTGTGAAGATCGACGAACCTGAGAGCGGGATCCAAAATCGATATCTGAGGAAGCAACTAAAGGGAAAGCAACTGAGCTAGACTCAGGGGGAGGCAGAATTTTATGTCAGGGTGGGCCTATAATATCCATTTTAAAAAGAAAATAAAAGGAAGAATAAAAACATGAAAATTGTATGTATGAAAAGACAAAAGAAATATACAACGTTAGTTAGTTTTAGTGTAAAAGGAAAACAAGAAGTTCATGTATAACTTAGAAACAAGCAAAGAAGAAAATATTAGTGTACGTATAGGATAACATAAATAAAGAGGAGAAATTAAAATTAAATAGAAAAATGAAGGAATTGAATGTATGAAAACAAGCAAAGGAGAAAAAAAATAGTGTATAGCATAAAAAAAATAAGAGGAGAAATTAAAATTAGATAGAACGATGACGATGGAAAGTAAAAATAATAGAAATGAATAACTTGTAAAATGTGAATTTTGGGTTTTGAATCCACAACCACAACCACAACCACAACCTTAAAATGTGAATTTTGGATTTTGAATCCACAGCCAGTATCCAGAGATAACCCTCTCAACTAACTATGCATTTGTGTTTGTATGTACAAGCAGAATTAATTATAACATTTCGGGGCCAGGGCCTGGCCTTCAAGCGACTCGGCCCCTGGCTCAACTGGTGATCAAGTTGGACTAAAACGTTACCGCCATTTGGCGCGGAGAGGATACATATTTCAAATTTGAGCCAACAACTAGCCCATATCCAAACAAGAAATTAACCTAACGACGTTAGGAGGACATTAAATGGGCTATTGCCACCACAAAATCGGCCTTGTCATTTCACATATGGATTGTAATACCAAAAGCTTAGCTAGCTCAAACATTCCTTTCTTCTTCTTTTATGGTCTGAAGCTTTAACACAATCCCACCACCATCTACATATATACAAATAAATTAAGGAAAGAGCCATTGGAAGGAGGAGACCAAGATCCAACAGCTTTTTCTTCTTTGGAGTTTGCTTGAGCAGCCATATTCATCATGCAGATCGATTGTTGCATGCCTACACATTTCGGTCCTTTTAGTTTCCACACATTTAGAGCACCGTGGAACACCTGAAATCGTTTGGGTACGTACCCAGTACATAAATCTAATCTACAACTCCTTACAAGGTAAGAAATTATGATCATCGATCATGACTATCGTAATTTTTTTTAGTTTTGCATCCATTCCACTGTTCGGAACAATCAGGGTTCCAATTGATGTATTTTCCCCAAAACTTGATGGATTCAATCTGTACGTGGCCATGGAGACTGTCATTTTCTTAACTACTAGCTAGCTAGTCCAAGGGTTTATATGTAAGCAGGAGTAACATTCACCAGATCATGTATTTGTGCCTAAAAGAGCGGGAAGAAAGGCCCTGTAATGTCCGGTGGTATCTGAATGAACTGCATCGTTCAAGGTTTTACCATACTTCTGGCGATACTCTGCCTTTATATACTGCATATCAATCTCCGCCCTAGTCACCACCACTCTTATCAGTGTCGAGTCATCGGTACCCAAACCCTTCATCGACTTGCGTAAAACCTGCAATCATTAACATAATTTGTTTCATAAACTACGTGATTAGCCTATCTAGCCAACACTATACACAAACCTTCGCAAAAAAATAATACATATACACATACCTTTGCAAAAAATATGCCAGGATTTTCAGCACATTGTAAGATAGTCATAAGCGCATGCCCGAAATTCCCAGACGTTTCCTTTGTTACTGCCTGAAAATGTGCTACGTAGAGGGGAACATCAAGTTCGGTTATATGAAACGACAGCTTATATATAGCCTAGCGTACTTTAAGCATGCGATGTTCCAACTGTTTTAACCGTTTCATATCATACTATCTGGCAAGTTTTCAAGCTCGATCAACATCTAGAATATTCCTAAAAATGACTTCAGTAATCGTAAATATTGTATACACGATTAGCTAGCTGGGTACCTTTTGCAATGTATGGCGATATTTGTTTTGATAAGCAGAGCTAGCAGCAGACAAATGGTGCCTTGCTTCTTCCACTAAATATATGTATGAACGTCTTTTCATTGGTTCTCGCTAATCTCTTCTCCCCAGCCTTATACAGAGCCTCTGCGTCTTTCTCCGCTTCTGATTGATCGAATTCTGGACCTTCCTAATGCGGTTCAGTAACATATGCTAGCAGCTGTTAGAATAGACTCAACAATACTATGTATCTAGTCGTTTATGCAACAAGTTAATAACTAAGTCATTTAGTAAGAATCGTATTAGGATTGTTTATTTAGTACATGTATATCTATATATCAAATACATGATTAAAGTCCAACTTATTCTGATATGAATCTCTTCGTTTAAAGTAATCCTAATAGAATTAGACTTGGACTCTGTCATGGGTAAAGACACAAGTCTATTCTTATAAGTATGAGAGTTTTGGTTCCTGTTCTTGTGTGAAAAAGCATTCAGAACCTACCCCATTGAAGGTGCTTAACAACATTAAAGAATAGAAGATCAAACTCATATTATCGATTACTTTGATATATGTATTGAGCGATTATTCTATAAAGTTCTATGTTTGATCTTTACGTGTTTATGATGTATTGAAATATTCAGTTACGATCTTTCAATTGGTATCAGAGCTTTGACTCGTTCATATATCATAAACCGATTAATAAAATCAATTTAGAATTCAGAATTAAGAAGCAAGCTGAGAACATCTTTTTGGCTAATAAATGTTCATGATGCTGGAAAAAAAATGTATACTGGGTCTTAGGCTCTGACGATGGGATTTAGGAAAAACATCAAATTGATTTTTGATTATTTTTGTTTTTGGAACACGTCTTAATCTCTGCCAACAACAACAGGAGAGAGAGAGAGAGAGACCTCAGTCCAATTATCAGTTTTTCTTTTCTCTCTTCTGGCGATGGGATTGGTTTTCATCAATGGGAGGATTTTGGGAAATTAGGAAAGCAACATCTCGATTTGAATCAACTCAATTTTGAACCAAGTTTTGATGTGGTTAGCTATGGGTTATGAGTGAGATTTCAAACAGATTTGGGAAAAATCATCTGCTTCGTTTTGATCGACATGAGGTATGCATCTCAGCCTTAGCAAAATTCCCCAATTCTCAAAGTCTCGCACAACTGCACACCACGATTCAGAAACCGGCAATTTAGAAGCCCTCGATTCAGCAACCAGGGATGCCACACCTCACGCCGATCCCTACTCCTCATCCTAGATGAATTCGAGACTCCCAAAGTTTCGAGAACAGCCTCAGAACTGATTCCTTCGCTCGCTTCTCCGTCGACTGCACCGTCTCACTGTTGAGGCCATTGACACAGATAAGAAGAAACTCTATGGCTCGCCTACGCTGCCACATAATCGAGTTATGTTGGTGTTGGTTTAAGGGTAAATGTTTCTGGTGATCGGTGCGTGGAAATTTGAACTGTACAGCTGTTGAGTCCGAATTTTCAGGTTAATTTGCTTTGTTTAATGCCTACATCTGGATCCTTCTTTGTACATGTTGCTGTTCCCTCTTGTTGAATTTTCATGGTGACCATGCATGAGTTGGGCGCTTTGGCATTATTGGTTTTCTTTCTATCAAATCCCTCTGGGAAAATGTCTATTGTTGCAGTTATATTCAATCTGGCACTTCTAATTTCAGTCCGTCATTGAGCTATCTGTATGAGTTTTGGCTTGAGAAATGCTCAGAGTAATGTACACATTTTGACCTTTTAGGTATCAGTGACGAATTCTTGCTGCAGGTTCAGTTCTTAGCGTTTGACTGGGTTATGAAATTTTAACTGCTGATGTTTTATATGATCTCAGTTTTGCTGTTATTGAGAGCAGGACTTCCAAACTTGTTGTTGGTTTCGTAAATCTTCTTCTAAGCATTACATCTATTTTTTTTTTTGGGTTTTATTATGGAATTGGTAGCATGTGCTGCTGGTTTTACTTTGCTGCTGTCTTATCAGTTGTATATTCCATGTTGAAGATTGAGCTGAAGTCTCGGAGATCTCATGTTTCTAGTCTACAGGGTCCTACTTTCTAGTCTGGCAATCTGGTTGGTGTCTGCAGTGACTTCTCCTTAATATGTTGTGTTTTAGCTTTTATCCAAGTTTGTTGCAGGAAGAATATAACAAAGTGGATTTTCAGTGTATGATGTCTGGTGTATTTCTCACGGTTTTGACATCATGGGAGTTTTTTTTGTGACTCGTGAAACACGAAAAGGACGGACTGAAATTATTCCTTACTCAAATCTGGGAATTTGGTACTGCTTCCGTCAATTTTGTTTTATGCAGCGTTAAAAAGCACACATGTGAGTATCTCGAATTTCTTGAGAATTTGTGATTGGTCATTTGTTTAAAGTTGCAATCAAGTTAGTAAAGAAAATGTCTTATAAAACCCACTTCAGAATTGCATTGATTTTCATATGAATGATTATATATAATAAATAGTATTATGTGGAGTTTGATATTTGTGACATTTTGGATACAGATAATGAACAAAGATTAATTAAGTATTTGCAGAATTTGATGAAGCATGAAAAAGGAGTATTGTTTACAAAATTCATCAAGGATATTAGAATTTTATATAACAAAGCATGTATAAAGAATATTATTCTGAAGAGTTATTAAAGAAATAATGCAAATACTGTTGGTAAACATTTTCATGAAAACTTAAGTAAACCAACAACTAGTCTAAAGTTCTTGGTTAGATTTTGAGACACGTATTGCACAAAGCAAGGTGTTTTTAATTTCTGTTCCAAAAACCTTGTGGATACATAGACTGTGATTGTGTTTAACACAATTTATGATTACCACACAAATGAAAATGACTAAAACACATAAAGCTCGCTTAGTTCTCTTCTTCTTGCCATTAAAGGTGTTGATTGATCTTTGCATACAGTGTTTTATTCTTTTGGTTTTGTGATATGGAAACTTAAGAAAATCTTGTTCTTTTGTCACAGAAGAGGTAAATGCATTCAGTTCACCTTCAGTTTGACTCTAACTTTAAGAAATGTATGCTATTGATGATACTAAGTGTTTCTTTTCTGTTTTCGCATTTTGAAATACAACTTGAGGTAATAATCAGATTATTTTATCATTTGTATAATCACTATTTTGCTTCCGCTAAGTTTTAAATTGCAGCGCCGTAGCAGAGGCTAAGGTATGTTAATGCTAGAATTCTGATAGTTAAGTTAATATTGAAGCATGTGTTTTACGTTTCTACTAAAGTGATTATATTCAACTTTGGATTCAGTTATTCATGTGTGGCTGTAATAATTGATTAATGATTATGAAAAATGTGAAACGTAATAAACTTGCATGCTCACACTTTGCTACGTTATAAAGATTAAGGTTGTTGTCATCAATCATATATTTTATTGGCATTTTAGTCTGTCATGGCTTTAGAAAAAGAAAACGATTGTCTGATCTTAAATGACTAATTGGAAAGCCAATCAAGAAACTGTAAAGCAAATGAAAATAGATATTTTCTTGTAATTACATAAGTAAACGGGTATAATTTGATTGATTACAGATCTGTGAGTTTTCTATTTGAATGATTATTAATGTGATTATCTCCCAAGATCTCTACAGTTTTCAAAGAAAATTTTGCGGAATAAGAATTAGTTTATTGATCAAGCTTTGGTATAACTTGATATACATAACCCATAAACTAAATTCTTATAAACAAAATCTGGGTTTATTGGTTATATGAACAAGTATATTGCACAAAGCAAAACTTGTTTATATTTTCAGCAAATCAATGTAGTTTACAACAGATTGAAACTTGTGTATTTGGTTTTAAAATCCATGTCTATTTTTGCTTCCAAAGAAGTGTGTCAGCATGGTTTCTAGAACTAAAACAGCGACAAACATGCTAACTAATTTGATATTCGGATATTTTGAAGCTTTTCTTCTGCCCAAAGGTGTTGACTGCTCCCTTATATATGTTAGATTACCTTGGCATGGGTTGTTGATATAGAAACTTCAGAATGCTTAGTCTACTGCCCAAATGTGGTGTTAAGTATTATTTTCAGTTTGGGGTATTTTGTTATATATATTTAGTTATTTTATTCATATATATTGGATATGCTTGTTAAACTTATATTTTGTTATCAGTATGGTTTGTTTTAGTTTTATATTAGCTATAAACATAAAACGCTGAAGTCTGAAAACAAAACTTGGTGTTTAACAAATTTTAGTACAAAGAACTACTTAAAATTTTTCTCGAGTTTGCTCCTTAGGAATTATTAGTTCATAGACTTTTACCTAACTCAGGAATCAAGAATGTCATGTTACTTACAATGGTATAAGACAAACACTCTTATTAAGACGGTCATCTAATAAAGAAAATTCAGTGAAACCTTGAGTTTTAAAACCACTTCCATCGTCACTTCTCTCATAATGCTACTGTAAACCTCATTCACTAAAGTTGAGACTAAGAAGCTATCTCAAATATTTGTTTGTCATATTTGTAGATGATTTGTCAACCTTTTCACATTAAGACTTTTATTTGATGTTACAGTCTTTAAGATTACTAACTAGAAGTTGATCTACATTTAGATTTTGGGATATAGACTGCAAAATCTAATAAAAGGGAGGGAAAGTGTTGTGAAAATTATATTGAGAATGAACAAGGAAGAGTCTAAGTATTATATTTGGTAGATAGACTCTTGATATAGTTCCTTGTAAATGCTATAGTATAATGTGACAAAGATAAAAGAATTGAACAGTATTAGTTTTGCATTCAGATAAGTCTACAAAAATCAACAGTCAGTTTTTAACTTATTTCTAAATCAATATCTAAATCTAAGTGGTCACTAAAACATGAAAATTAAGTTCTATGTGCTTATTATGTGTGGGAGTTAGGCTGCCTGTGGGTTAATTAATTAAGAGATTAATGTTATTTTAGTTAACAAGAGTTTCACGATAAGAGTGATATATAATTTACTATTTTTGAAGAGAACTATACAGTTTCTATTCTGTCTATATGTGAATGTCTTTATGTTTTCTGTAGCGTTAAGATATAATGCAAGAACACTTACAGTTATCTCTATTATGCAGGCTGTAATAGCCATGTAAGAGTGTTTGTAAAGAACTTTGGCTCAGAAATTCTCTGATGAATACCAAAGCCTTAAGAAGCATTATTTCAGGTAAGTTTGATGCTATGTCTACTGTTGTTCTTGGAAAACAGGTTCAGAATTCAAAGCATATAGAATTTCAGTTTTGAAATGTGTTAGTGAGAGAGTGGTTATTTGAAGTTTTGTAGTTATTTTAGTTCTTAAATTCAGTGGGAGCAAACATAAGTTAGAGATTTTTGTTTCAGTTTTATGTTCTTGATTCAGTTTTTTGTTTTGAGAAGTTATTCTCATATTCTGTAAACTTGACTTTTGGATATCAATAATAATGGAGATTTTTCAGATTTGATGTGTTGCAACATTCGGTACAAATCTGAAAGCTATCCATTTACTCTGTAGTATGTCAAGTTTGATTAATTCAAGTGGATGTGATATGTAGTATTTGTGTTGCATATGTGTAGCCTTTACAGTTAACAAACATAAATCCACTGGTGTAAAGATGTGTTTGTATTTTGGAGTTTTTGTTTAGAAAACCATTCAATAGGACAAGGAGATATTTGACATAGGGTTTAAGTTGATATACGTTGTCAATTGCTCCATATTTCATATCTGGAATTCGTGTGCATTATAGATGTTATTGTAGTGGTTCTTAAAGGGCAATTTTGAATAATAAAGTTGTTTCTTTCTGAGTTCTACCGTAGTGACTTTAATGTGACAGAATTGTGTTTTTGGATTTTAAACATTAATATGATTCACGAGCTCCTTAAGTTACTTTTTAGCATTCTGATATTGACTATGTTGCGAAACATGAGCATTGTTGGTCCTAGTGGGAGATTGTTAGAATAGACTCAACAATACTATGTATCTAGTCGTTTATGCAACAAGTTAATAACTAAGTCATTTAGTAAGAATCGTATTAGGATTGTTTATTTAGTACATGTATATCTGTATATCAAATACATGATTAAAGTCCAACTTATTCTGATATGAATCTCTTCGTTTAAAGTAATCCTAATAGAATTAGACTTGGACTCTGTCATGGGTAAAGACACAAGTCTATTCTTATAAGTATGAGAGTTTTGGTTCCTGTTCTTGTGTGAAAAAGCATTCAGAACCTACCCCATTGAAGGTGCTTAACAACATTAAAGAATAGAAGATCAAACTCATATTATCGATTACTTTGATATATGTATTGAGCGATTATTCTATAAAGTTCTATGTTTCATCTTTACGTGTTTATGATGTATTGAAATATTCAGTTACGATCTTTCAGCAGCAACTGCATCCATGCAAAACTTAAACTCAATGCAAAATTCTATACTATATAGCACAGAAAATCAACCTAGCATAAGTCTATATGAACAAATGTATATATAGACTGGACGACGGGACTTTTTGTGATCTCCGGAGGCATTGGATGCAATGTCATCCTCGAGGCCAACACCGAAATTCGCGAAGTAGTTTTGCTTGAGTTGTCGCATCTGAGATGGAGTACGAGAGCATATGACTTCACTGGCCCCTTTGAGATCAATATCACCCTCCAATGCCAACTTTACTATGAAGGCATACACATGAATTGGCATTTCCTTGACGATTGACAAAACACGATAAGACTCGATGTTCTTTCAGACAAGAGATTGAAGATGTTGGCATCTCCAGATTTATCTCCTTGGTACATCAGGTAGTTCATACATTGCATATCATGTTTTTCATTTAGGATATGATAGTGTGCATGTATCCCTGCTGTTCTGGTATGATTCTGTGAACATGTTCTTATCTGGGTTCGGTTACTTAAGATAATCTGATTTCAGTATGCATGTGCTTTGTAGCAGCCTAGGTTAATCTTTATGCATGTACCCTAGTTCTTGCTAGTTGTCCTTAAAATTCAAATGTGTTAAGCCAACATGTGATACTTAGGACTTTGTGCTACTTTTTGCATGTGATTTATAATCTGGAATTAGGATAGCTTTGGCCTTCACGTGATACTCTTTCTGCATGCTTTGCCATTTCTGGTAATAGGTTGGGTATAGTGTTTTCCCTCCTAAAATACATCTTACCCCAAATGGAAAACTGATGTTGACTTAGCATTTTACCTTGAAACATGCTTCTGCTTCGTTCATTATGACAAATCTGTTTAGTCAAATCTGAGTTGTTTCTTGGACAGCCCGAGGCTTCCTCTTATGATAGTTGACCACGTGATTTGGGCTATGCTTGACCCCTATGTGTTGTTTCTCACTGATATGTTTTACTGGGTATTAGGAAAAACGAAAAGCTGTTTTGGTTTCTTTCTTCCTTATACTTGTGATGTTGTCCCATCAGTTTGCAGACCGGTTTTGCTCTGTTTTAGGACTGTGCTTAGGGCAGCGTTCTGTGCTACTGTGACACGTGCCTTTTCAGTTTTCGTTGACCCTTTGCTTTGCCTTACTTGCTGCATTGTGCTGCTGTTTTGTATGGTCTATATAATGTGTCTATACTGTACTGAAAAGGTTGGTTGGTTGAGTGAAAACTTAAGGGGTTTTTGTTATTCTGTTTTGGTACCCTTTGAGAGCACATTCGTGTGTAGCTTCTCTTCCGTCTTCTCCCCCTCTTCCATGTCTTTTGGTTGCTCATAACTGTGCATAATAGACATGGTTTCTAAAACATAAAAACTGTTTTTCCAAAACTCATATGCATCATTGCATTGTGCATTCCATAGAGATAAAGTGTGGAGATGCCCAACCCATGAAGTTGTTCAAGAAGGTTTTAACTTGAAGAGTAGTTAAAGATCTGTTTTGATACTTCAGTGTTTCTTTCCAAGTGTAAGCACATAGATTAAAGTAGTGTAGCTCTGTTTGTACTAGTGGGTAGACTAGTCAGGATAGCATAAGGGTTATGTATCCCCAGAGTGCCAGAAACTTGTAATTGTGTGAGTTACCAATTAGTGGAAAGGTTTGTCCCTCAAGAGTTAGGGGCACGCAGTTTTGATCCTGGTTGTAGGATTTCTGCGTCACCAAAAACATCTGGTGTCATTCTTTCCTTCCTGCTTTTCTTTTTATTACTCGTATCCTGTGATCTGGGATAGGACAATATCTTGCTATCCCGGGAACAGAATTAAACGAAAAAGTGGTAAAGGCCTATTCACCCCCCCTCTAGGACGTTTATACTATGTTTGCATCACGCGTTGCCGGATCAGGCATCCACAGCAACACTACTTTCTGCAATATCAGTATCATCCACAATGCTATATATGTTGCCAATTGAAATTGAATCAATGTGTATAATAATTGCGAGACCTGTTTTATTTCGTCGTTCCCAGATCGAAAAACGGAGCATAGTCCCCATTGAGCAAGCTCCATGGGGACCTGTTTTATTTCGTCGTTCCCTTTCCAGAAATGTATTATTCGCCTAGATCGGACATTGTTTGTCAGACCTGTATTTTACCGATTTTACCTTTCCTACGAGCGAGCTCTTCTTCAATCTTCAATCCCATTTGTCCTACATCACTAATTCATAGTCGGATCGATCTTAATGTCAACAAAAAGCAATGGTATCGGTCGGAGTGATGGAGTCACTGTTGGAAATTCGAATATAAGATAGGGGAGTTCGATGAATCCGACCTTTGAAGGCACAGTGGAGATTGGCAGCATCATCTTGCGGCGAAGGTGGCACCGGCGGAATAACCACGGATGCCATTACTTCCGACTCCTTTTTTCTATTCTCCTGCTAATGATGACCTCCGTTTGAGCCAAAGGTACTTCAATTGATTAAGTACGTAGCTCCGATGGGATTCATTAGTACGTGCTGTTAGTATAGCATCATTAGCTGTCCGATTAAATATACTTACCCAATTAAGCAGGAGATCGACACCTACCCGACCACCCGAAAGACCACCAGGAAGGCTACAACTCCGCTCACAAGACCGACCCCATCTGAGCACGCACGCGCCCGTGGGGCGCACATCCGAATATGCGGATCACATGACAGCAAGTGCAAACCAGTCCCACATCGAGGAAAACAGGTAAGCAGCAAACTCAACCACCTATATATGAAAGGAGCATTTATTACAGGTAAGGGCAAGTCAATATATCTGAATCCAAGCATTAAACACTCCAACCTACTTCTTCGCACGTTCAGTTGACTGTTATATCCAATACATCTTCTAACTTAGGCATCGGAGCGTTGAAGGCAGGCCACCCCTGTCTCGACCATCTGACTGTCTGTTTGTTGTTGTATTCTTCTAACAGCCGAACCCGAACATGCGTACCCGAACACCCGAAGACCCAAAGAGAGGAGAAGTGCCCGACCATCCGAACAGCCCGAGCGTTCAGACGAGAAGAGGAAGAAGAACTCGTACTTGCTTCTGCTAGATTGCGTCCCGCGTAATCCGGTAGAAACAGTTGGCGCCGTCTGTGGGAAGCCTACAAATTGCAAACCTCGTACAAACACCACTAACCAAAAGTCCACATGCATACCCAGGAGACGAACGCCAGTGATACACCAGTTGGGGAAACACCCCCAGGCGCGCAGGAGCGGCAGGTAATGGAACTAGGAAGGGGCAGCAGTAGCGAGGAGCGCGTCGACGGCCTACTTCAGGAACTACGAGAGGCAGCGCTCGAGAGAGCATAGGAGCGCCAGATCTGGCAGAGGCTGGAAGAGCGGCTGGATGCACTTGTCGACCAACAGCAGGGACAACGCGAACGGACCCAAGAAACCATCGACGAAGAGCAACATCCGTTCAGCAGGGTTGACGCGTGGACAACCTGTGCGCCTACACCAGTAGGGGAATCACCACCCCTGATGGACAACACCCTGATCCTTCAGAGGATGGAAGAATTGGCGGAGGAAGTATCGCGCCTGCGGAAAGACAAACTTGCCGGGCAGGGCGGGATGTTCACCCCCCGGGCCAGCCCATTCTCGGCACATATACTAGAGAGGGGAAGATACCTCCACGCAAAAACAGCGAAGATCACCCGGTTCGACGGGAATGGAGATCCCCGGACGCACATCGATGAATTTCGATCCGCCACGGACGGGACCAGATTTTCGGACCCGACCCTGTGTTTCCTGTTCCAGGAGACGCTGACCTAGGAAGCACGGAGTTGGTTCTACGAGATTCCTCCAGGCTCTATCCACTCATTCCTCGAGCTGGCGGAGAGCTTCCAGAAGTGCTACAGGCTCCAGGGAAAGTACAACACTACGGGTATCCTCCTCAAGGTCCGCCAGGGGAGGGAAGAGAATCTGTCGAGCTACATAAACCGGTGGAGGATGCTCGCAAGCACATGCAGGGACCTCGACAAGCGAGTGGCCAAGATAGCCCTGATGGACAACATGCTTGCCACGCCATTCGTAGAAAAGTTGGTGCGAAAAGAACATCTCGACTACGACGAGATCATGGACCTGATCGTGCAGAAAGCGTTGGTGGAGACGCGAGTGTGCGGGTCCACCTCCGAGTCTAGCACCAACAGACCGGAGAAGGTAAGCGCTCAGTCGCGACAACCCGCGGACGACGAGGAGCCAACCAGGGGCTATAAGAGGGGCCGAGACACGCAAGGACAGAATCACCAGAGGTCGTCCACCCGCAATTATCAAAACAACCGCCACAGCCAGGCGAGGGGATCAGCACCACAGGGAACCCGTTTACCGTCAACACCACGGTACCGACCGGCGGGGCAAGAGGTCTATGCGATCAACCGGCAGTCAAACGAACAGCTGCTCCGCCAACACCGACGCCGGATTCCACCGCCAAACAACATGTCGAAAGAGAGGGCCCCGCTCGGCCGAACCCCGGACATCTGGTGCGAATACCACAACACTGCCACCCACCGCACCAACGACTGCATCATGCTGAAGAAGGTCCTCAGGAATATGCAGGAGGACGGACGGGTCACCCCTCCTAGGGCAGACGAGCGACCGTGCGAAGCAAATATCGAGACCCGGGGGACTATCAGCACGATATTCGGGGGAAAGCACAATGAGGGAGCATTGTCGCCCGATTGCTCGAGCAGGGAAGTGCTGACAATCGGGGCAGGACGGGCGCCCAAGGCAGGAAGGAGGGAGCCGCCAACCATTAGTTTCACGGCGGAGAACGAAGAAGGAAGCCCGAGGGACAGCACCCTGTCGTTCGTAATCGACACGATCATCGACCGATTCCTCGTGAAGATGGTGCTGGTGGACAATGGGGCGTCCGTGAACGTAATCTACCTGGATGCGTACACGGCACTTGGCAGGCCTGCACACAAAATGACGCAGGACCACGAGTGCGTCGCCAGCTTCACGGGCGAAATATCATACCCGATCGAAAGCGACAACGTTCGGGTCGGAATCGGCGCCCCCGATTCCCCGCACAGCGAGGTCTGGACGGACTTCATCGTGATGGACACCCCATCCCCATACAACGCCATACTCGGGAGGCCAGGGATCGGCAAGTTGAGGCTGATCATTGCAGGGCACATGCTCTTGGGACGGTTCCCAACCGAGCACGGGGTCGGACACGTCCGGGGATACAACTATGAAGAAGCAGCGAAACCCTGGAATAGGCAGGAGGTCCTCGCCATGGAGGAATCGGCACCTGCGACAGAGGTACTAGACGACCCGTGCGACGGGCTGATGGCAGTGTCGCCCGTCCCTGAGGGCGAAGAGCTGAGGACGGTTCAACTATCCTCTGAACACCTAGAGAGGACGGTCCAAATTGGAGCATCGTTGGCTCCCGCGATAGCTGAGCGGCTGATCGCGCTGCTAAAGGAGAAGCAGGAGGTGTTCGCATGGTCGTACAAGGACATGCCCGGGATCAGCACAAACATCATATCCCATAAGCTGAGCATCAGCGCCGGTGCCCGGGTGGTAAAGCAGAAGCGACGAGCGTACAAAACGAAACACTACGCGGCGATGCACGAGGAGGTGAACCGATTGCTGGGCATCGGGTTTATCCGCAAGGTGGACTATCCGAAGTGGATCTCCAACGCTGTAATGGTGTTGAAGAGCAACAAAAAATGGAGGATGTGCATCGATTACAACGACCTCGACAAGGCATGCCCCAAGGACAGCTTCCCTCTACCGAGGATCGACCAGTTGGTAGACGCGACAGCCGGGCACGAGCTCCTGTCCATGATGGACGCGTACTCGGGTTATAACCAGATCTTCATGGACTCCGAGGACTAGAAGGTGACGACGTTTGTCACGGACAAGGGCCTGTACTGCTACGTCGTTATGCCATTCGGGTTGAAGAACGCTGGCTCCACGTACCAGAGGCTCGTGAACGCGATGTTTCATGGCCTGATCGGCAACATCGTGGACGTGTACGTGGACGACATATTGGTGAAGAGCGTTCAGGTGGTCGACCACGTCCAGAACTTGGAGACTGTGCTCGACGTCCTCATCAGGAATGGCATGAAGTTGAACCCGGCCAAGTGCACGTTCGGAGTCACCAATAGCAAATTCCTTGGGTATATCGTCAGCCAGCGGGGAATCGAAGCCGCGCCTGCCAAGGTAAAAGCAATCATCGACATGAAACCACCAGTCAAGAAGGCAGACTTGCAGAGCCTCACGGGCAAGCTCGCATCACTGAACAGGTTTATATCTCGCTACTCAGACAGATGCGCCCCATTCTTCAAAGCTCTCTGAACGACGAACAAGCGGGAGGTCGCGTGGACGCCCGAATGCGAGATATCTTTCCTTTAGATCAAGAAATACCTGGCCTCGATCCCACTCCTCTCCAGACCCGTTCGAGGGGAAATATTATACATCTACCTGGCCGCCTCACTCACAGCTGCCAGTTCTGCCCTCGTCCGCATGGAGGACTGCACGGAACTGCCCGTTTTCTTCTCCGGAAATGGCATGACGGGCGCTGAGACCCGATATCCGATGATCGAGAAAATGGCGCTCGCGCTCATCACCACCGCCCAACGGTTGAGGCCATACTTCCAAGCGCACAACATCCACATCCTCACGAACGTACCCCTGCGCCAGATCCTCCAATTGCCCGACCACAGTGGCCGCCTGGCGAAGTAGGCAGTCGAGCTCAGCGAATTCGACCTCCAGTACAAGCCCCGAACGGCAATCAAGGGACAGGCAGTGGTGGACTTCATCGCCGAATACACGAAGGCAAAGGCGACGTCGGTCAGCGCATCCGACGGCTCAACGGTAGAGGCATCCGACAAACCGGAGGTCAAGGAGGGACCATTGTCGGAGTGGAACCTCTACATCGACGGTTCGTGCACGAAGAAAGTGAGCGGCGCCGGGATCATCCTAACCGGGCCAGGAGGGGTAAACGCGGAGTACGCCCTCAAGTTCGAATTCAAGACAACCAACAACGAGGCCGAGTACGAAGTGCTCATCGCAGGCCTACAGCTGGCCAAGAACTCGGAGACGCCCGACCTCAATGTATTCAGCGACTCACAGTTGGTGGTGAGCCAGGTCGGAGGGGAATTCCAGGCGAAGGGAGAGTCCATGATTGCATATCTAAGGTACGTGAAGGCGCTGATCAGTGGATTCAAGTACGTCAACATCAACCACATACACCGAGGGTTCAACGCGAAAGCAGATAGGCTCGCCCGATTGCCACAGCCCCCGTACACACGGGACCAGGGCAGCGGATCGTCGAAGTGCTGCGACGACCGAGCATCTCGGGAGCAGAACAGGTCCTGGCAGTCGAACCGCACGAGCACAGCTACATGGACATGCTCATCGCTTACAAGACAAGGGGAGAACTACCAGAGGACAAGCGAGAAGCCAGAACCATCGTCGCACGGGCAGCCAACTTCAGCATGCGGGATGAAATGTTGTATCGGCAAGGGAGGACTTGGGCGAGCCTCAAGTGCGTTACTCCAACAAAGGGCAACTCGATCCTGAAGGAAATCCACTCGGGCACGTGCAGCCACCATGCGGGCGCCAGGTCGATCGCACACAAGGCCCTCCGGTGTGGATTCTGGTGGCCCACAATCCGCGCATCACCACCACACGCCCGTCGTCCCACTTTCCGTCCTCCTGTCGCCCGTACCATTCGCACAGTGGGGACTGGACCTAATCGGAGAGCTCCCAAAATCAAAAGGGCAGTACAGATACCTGATCGTCATCATTGACTACCACACGAAGTTCATCGAGGCCCAGCCAATGGCAAAGATCATGACAGAGAAGGTCGAGCGCTTCCTCTGGCGTTTCCTCTTCTGTCGCTACGGGACGCCGATCAGCATCATCAGAGACAACGGGCCACAGTTCAACAACCCTCGGCTCATGGCCTTCTGCAAATGGCAAGGAACGGATCTCGTGTTCGCGTCACCAGCACACCCCCTGACAAACGGACAGGTGGAAGCAGCGAACAAGATCATCAAGGCGGGCATCAAGAATAAGATTGAAGATATCAAACCCGGGGACGCAGGATACGGGCGCTGGCCTGAGGTCATCCCGGAGATCCTGTGATGACCCAGAACAGAATCAGCAGTGGAATCAGCTTGATCTACGAGCTTGCGTGTAGTCGCAGAGTTACGACAGTTGTTTGAATCGCCGGACTTGTTAACGACTAAATTATTGGCCGAGAATTGGAGCTGGGTCTCTTCTCAAGAGTCGTTGTACGTGTGATTTCGAGTTCGTGGGCGGTTCCGGATCGTTATTTGGACGACCGAGGAATAAATTATGAATATTTGAAGTTTCGATATAATCGGGTTTAAAAGACAGCCTTCTTAACGACTAAATTACCGGACGAGAATTTGGTTTTGGCTTCTTCACGGAAGTTGTTGAGAATTTAATTTCGAGCTTGTGAGAACTTCCGAAGAATTATTCCAAGTTACGAGGATTATGTTGTGAATATTTCCGATTGTTGATTATTTAGTCGGTTTAAATATGTGTTGGTTTGAACAGTTGATTTTTTATCTGATTGGTCGATGTGTTTAACTTTGGGTGATAATTGAAGAATACGTCGAGTCGAGTTTGTTGCCGCGAGAATTATCGGAATCGGAATTACGACGCGGAAGTTACGGGAGTTTAAAGTTTGTCGCAAAATGTATTTTGGAAGTTTCCAAATTGGGAAAGTATTAAATGAGTATTTATTGGGGGTTTCCCCTTTGGGAAATTCAAACTAGCAATTAATTTGTTGACCGGTCAAACGCGTGAAGGTGGAGGGAGGTGCGACGGTGTTCGTTGGCTCACCGGCGGCGAGCTCCGTCCGGCCACCCCTGGGCTTGGGGCTGGTCCCAAACTGTGCGCCTCGGCTCCCTTGTGACGTTCCCAGCCACCACGCACGGCGAGGCTCGCCGGAGGAGGTGCTAAATCCGGCCAAAGTTTGGGATTTTTGGAGTTTTTGGGGTGATCCGATTTCGGCCGAATTGAGCTGCAATTTGGAGTGGGCTTTGAAGCTCTCATCACCTTGATGCTACCATGTAAGTTTGGTGATCTAATTTTGCTTGTGTGTGGAGAATTTTGGAATTGAAATTTGTGTGAACATTCGGTTTTACATGGAATTGACCTAGTTAGGGTGAGAATTGGCCTTCGTTGCAGTTGACAAAGTTGCTCAGTGGGTGATTTTGAGTGGAATAGGGGCTGCTACGCCGGGAAAAGTTCAGGTTGGTGGTGGCGCCGCTGCCGGCGGCGGTCAACGGTCAAACTTTGACTTTTGGAGTTTTAGACAAGTTGCATGTCATTTTACTCAAAATCGCGCCCGATCGCAGTGGGGAGGTTCGTTTTTCGAATTGAGCGTCCGAAAGTACAACGAGGTATTGAGGTGTGAATATCAGATTTTCGACGATTCGTCGACATTGAATTACGTGTTTCCGAGAACGGTGGTTTCTCGTGATTTGATTTGAATTGTCGAGTTATGATTTTGAGAAATGGATTTTGTGATTATTCAGGGGTTCGTGATCGTCTGTTTGGCGAGGGACTTTCCGCCGGATCACAGGTTAACGCGAACTGCGTTACGCTACTCTGTGAGTGGACAATTTCTTTTCACGGATTGTTTGCGAGTCTTTATACACGTTTTATGAACTTGAGCATGCGTATGAGATTTCGGATTATATGAGCATGTGTTTTACGATTATATATATACGGATATGCGTATACGAGTATACATACACTTATATGTTGTTTCATGCATTTGCATCGAACTGTTTATGATTTTATTTTCACAGAGTACAATCTCAGTTACGTTGTTGTATCGATACACTTGCCTCTCGGCTGATCCCTGATGGTAGGCCTTCCAGGAGGGGCGTCGTTACCCCGACCTGACCGGCGATGGGCGTTTCCCCGGAACCGAGGCCTTTCTGGTTTAGAATCACGTGTGGACTAAGGACCCCGTGATTCGGACTGTACTAGCACGGGTGTGTCCATGAGTGACCCCGTGAGATTTTTACTTGCATGCTCAGTACGCTGGAGGAGTATGAGTTTACCTCGTGTACTTTGTTATTTCTATTTACCTGGACTCGCATATGTTATTTTAAACATATATATCAACTGGTGAAACACATTTATTTTCGTCCACTCACTCTAACGATTTTCATGTCTTTCCCCTGGGCTTTTCGGTTTCCGTGCCCAGTTTGCAGTTCGGACTTTGGTGTCGCACGTCGTGGTCGGAGGCATAGTGCTCGAGCTACCTTGTTTCTTCCAGTAGGTTTATTGTTCTACCTACTGTGGTATACGTATATGATTATACATTAGAGGTCGCTCTGAGTATTCTGTTGTATATACTATATGATTTTACACCGAATTTCAGTAAAGTACAGATATATTTATTGTTTTACTTTACTGTTGATATATTGAGAAATCCGGATGGGATTGGTGCCCACGGTTTGATTTTTGTGGCATAGGATGAAGTGTATTTTCCGCGTGCAGGTAATGGTAATTCCACGTTAGTAACGAAACTCTGCCAAAATTTTTATGGTTTTTGTTGGTTCGTGTTTTCGAAAGGGTTTGATTCCGGTTTAGGGAGCTAAATCGGGGTTGGGTCCTTTCAGATCCTATGGTCCATCCGAACGACCGCCAATGCAGCCACGAGCGAAACCCCGTTCAGTCTGACGTTCAGAACGGAAGCTGTGCTACCCCTGGAGATCACCCACCAGAGCCCACGGATTGAGGGGTACGATCCGCGCACGAACAACGAGGGACTACGACTCAACAACGACCTGCTGGAAGAACGGAGGGACACGGCGCATTTCCACAACGCCGCAAACAAGCAGAGGATCGCCCGATTATACAACCAGCGTATTCGGGCTCGACCAATCCAACAGGGGGACTGGGTGATGAAAGCAATCCAACAGAAAGTTAAAGCACTCCGTCCGTCATGGGAAGGCCCGTACGTCGTGGAGTAGGTGGTAAGCGCCAGCACCTTTTACCTTAGGGACATGCAAGGTCAACGACTACGGCACCCATGGAACATCCAACACTTGAGGAAGTACTTTCATTAAATTTTGTTGTGTTGTACTTATTTAAGGTTCGTTTTGTTGTTACGTTCGTTTATTCTCAACCCGCCCACCCGATACTCGGGGGACTGGGGGCATTGATGTAACACTTATGGATAGAAAAGAGTAAGGAACGCATGCACGCGCGAGTCATTCAAAAGATGCAAAAAAAAAAACCACAAGTCAAAGGCACACGCATGGAAGGAAAAAGAAACTTCATTAATAAGGAGCACGAGGCCCGCTACAAAATCCTACGCTATTACAAAAAGAAAAGAAAGAAACTACAGAAGGAAATTCCTACACTACGGCCCAGTATTTACATCCAGCTCCTCCACCTCATCGGATGACGCCGGTTCCGCCCGCTCCACCTGCTCGGCCGGGTCCACCTGCACGAGCACAAGCTCCACCTCCGCCTCACCAGCCACCCCAGAAGGCCTCGCCCCTCCATCAGTGGCCGACGCCCGAGCACTCGCGAGCCTCTCTGTCTCAGACCGCACGAATGCCCGATATTCATCCAGCTTGATGAAGGGAGTCACCGCTTCACGGAAGGCGGTCACCTGCTCCTCCACCTCAGCCTTAACTAGTTCGCAGAGTTCGTCAGACTCCTTGAACGTCGCTACGGCATCCGCGCGAGCAACGCGATCCACCTCCATCATCCAGGACTCCGCCAACACCTCCCGGGTGGTTGCTTCAGCATGAACACGCTCTATCTTGGAAAGCATCCGCTCCACCTCGGCCACCGCGCTGTCACGCTCAGCGCTCACCAGGGTCTCACGAGCAGAAGCCTCGGCAGCCCGGGCAGTCGCCTCCTCCGCACGGGTGGTGTAGCGGTGGACCAGATCGTTGGCCTTGTCCAGGCTGGTCACGAGCCTCGCCGTCACCTTCTTCGCCTTCAGGGCATCGGTCCTGAGGCGTGCAAGTTCCATGTTCTCCCGGGAGCGCACGCGGAAGAGCTGATGCTGCAGCCGAGCGCACGCAACGAACGCCCTATCCAGCCCGTCGGGGGCGGCATTATCCAGAGGCTGGAGCAAGGGCCCCAGCGACGCAGCGTCATCCACCAACGCACAGTGCAGAGCATCAACAACACCAGCCGCCAACCCACCAGTGTCCGGAGAAGAGGAGCCTTCCGTCCGAGCGCGCTTCTGCGGCCACTCAGCTTCACCGGTCGGGGCACCGGAAGAGAGATCTGCACCACTATGAGAGGACCGGCGCGACCCCGAGCCTTGGGAGGCCTCGCGACGGTCCTGCTTCTCGACCCGCCGCTGGTCGCGCTCTACCTGCCTTTGCTCCTTTTCATGGTGGAGGCGGTCCCGCTCAGCCCGACTTGGGCCCCGACTGGCCAAAGGAGGAGGATGAGGAGTAGGGATAGGCGCGCCCTGCCCGACAGTAGTAGCAGCGGAAACAGAGGGCCCAGCACCCGACCTTTGGCGGACGGGGGAGGTGTGCGACGAAACAGCCGGCGCACGCATGGTGGGCTTAACTTCACCACCGACAAGCATTCCGCCTGACCCGTCCACAACGACGCGGCATACAGTATCCGCACCCTCCAGCAGCATGTTGAGACGGCGCACGTGCTCCTCGTCCCGATCGATCGCCTTGGACTTAGACATTTTTCACTGCAAAACAGAAAGAGCAAGGTTAGTAACAGTCGATCAAACTATACTACACGTACATTTTAGACATCACCACCCGACAGACCAGGTGTTCGAGCCAGGTGGGTCTTCTCGATCAGGTCCCAGTGACACGCCGCCCAGAAGTGCCTCGCCTCGGGTCGAAGACGAACTTCAAACGGGCAATCCTGGTCCCCTCCTCGGGATTCAGGGGATACTCGTTCGTATCTAACCAGTGGAAGTGCTGGGGGACTCGGTGGACGCAATTGGCGTTGGCTGCGATCTCGGGGGCGTGAGCGCCAAACTCCCAGTCACCTCCGACCAGGCAGTTGATCGTACGCCAGCTGGTGGAGGAACTGGGACGATCGATAAGCCACCACTTCACGCGTGGCTTCACGGTGAAGGTGCATGAGTCTCACCAGCGGGAGGAGTACTTCATGCGGAAGAAGTAGAGGAACTCCGCCCGCGTTGGATGGTCCAGCCCGCTCAGGCGGAAGACGTTGAAGAACGCCACCAACGTTCGGGTCAGTGTCGGCCCACACTGACCAAGGGAGATCCTGAGGAGCGCCAGGATGTACTGGAAAAATGGATGAAGGGGTAGCTTTATCCCCGCCTTCAAATAGAACTCGCTGACGCACACGTGGCCGACCGGCGGTCGGGTTTATGTCTCCCCCCTCCCTGGTATCTTCAGCTTGACGGACGAAGGAATGTGATAATCCCACGCCCACCACGCCATCTCCTTGACGCTTGGCGCCCGCTCGGGCTCTTGCACTGGGACTCTGTCGGGGAGCACCCAGTGAATGTGCCCGCCCTCTGGAAATTGAGGCACGGGCTGATTCGATCGAACGGGCTCGTCACCCCATGACCCGGACGATGAGGATCCGCCCGATGACCCAGACGATCCCCCTAACCCTGCGGCAGCGAGCGCTTGTTGGGGGTCCATTGGCTGCACCACAGGAGAAGCGTTAGGGATGAACCGAAGAGGCGTCACACCATCACGGAATCGGACGAGGTTGAGTACGACCTGATCGTGTACGGACTACAACTAAACCACCCCGCCCCCGGTACATATATGCGCTCACGCGACTGGCCGCTCGATATCTCTATTGGCTCCAACTCCTAGACGCACGCACGCGAAACCCACACTTAGCAAAAAAAAAACAAACTACCAGAAACACCAAAAACCCAAAAAACCCACCCCAACCAAGATCAAACCAGGCACACCTCAAGAACACGCCTTGTTCTTGAAATGCAAACCCAGAAAAAGCCAAAAACCCAGAAACCGTGAAGGAGAAAAACCAAAAACAGAGAGAAAAGCAAAACGGAAAACAACAAAACAAGTTCAAGGGCCTCACCAAGTTGAAATCGAAGGTTGAAAGGTGGACGTCGACGATGAAATCCGGTAGACAGCAAAGAACAGAAAGAGCAAGAACAAGAAGAACACTATGCAGAGTAATTTTTGCAGCGTTTCGATAAAATGTAAAAGTGGTAAGGAAGACGACACCAGGGCCCCTATTTATACTAAACGCACGGATTACGCGAACGAACACCAGCCGTTCATTTTCGCGTGTCCACCGTCAGATGACGACACGTGGCCCCAGAGCGGTTCACTTACCCGCCTAAGTAACTGCGCTCACCCTTTGGCTTCCCGCCTCGGTTTCAAACCCTAGCACGATCTCCCATGACTCGCCACGTGTCAGCCATGCAGCACCCCACGCACCCACGCGCCTGACGCATGACCTTCGAGCAGTTATTACGTCATCAACATTTAATGCCCAGGCCACGCCGGCATTAATTACGCCGGCTAGCATTTATTACACAACGGTTCCCAAGAAGAAGTCAAAAGGAATGTCACCTCAAGCGCCTCACCAGACAGAGCATCACCACACCCAAGGCAGGACAACACACGTCACGTCTCCCGCCATTCGGACTGGTGCACGAACCACCCGCACGACCATGCGCCCGAGAAGCCACACAGGCAAGCAAACGCCACCCCACCAGATTAATACAACACCATTTACGCGTCCCAGAGGATGATGAACGCCCGCGTTCTCCTTATGCGCGCACGCGCTAAACGAAGAAATCTCCGCCACGAGCATGGGGCACCCCCTCCCCCCGAGCGCACAACGGTAAAACGATCGGTTCGCCGGATTAGGCGGCACGGGCATGGGGTCCGTCCTCTCCTTGCACGCGCTAAGACCGATGGGCGGCACGGGCGTGAGGTTCTTCCCCTCCGTGCGCGTAACGTTAACGATCGACTCGCCGGATTAGGCGGCACGGGCATGGGGTTCGCCCTCTCCGGGGGCATAGGGTCTGTCCTCTCCTTGCGTGCGCTAAGTCCGATGAGCGGCACGGGCATGCGTCCGTCCATTCGTGCACGCTGCAACACATGTACGTAACGGTCCTGATCCCACCGTTGACGCTACGATAGGTCGGCGCCGATGAGTTACACCATCCTCTCGGGCACCTAATACAAGGCCGTTCCGAGGCTTAATGACTCCTGGGGGGTCGTGGTCAGCTAGGATCCATCCATGCATCAAGAACGACCGTTTCGAGGCTTAACGGCTCCAAATTGGGGGGTCGGGGTCAGCTCGGTTCCACCCATACATTTCAAGAACGACCGATCCGACGCTTAACGGCTCCATTCCAGGGTCGGGGTCCAGCTCGGATCCATCATGCACGCGATCATACATATATTTGCAAACATCCACGCATTCACATACTAATCCTTATTTATCTGTATTCCATTCATTTATGTTGATTGACTCCACGGGCGCACTGCTCCAAACAGCACGATTCGTTTGGCGACCGGGCCCAGAATACAGGACGACACGAACAGGTACACGTCATGCGAGCCCTTCCTTGACCGGAGAGTTGGGGGACTTGGGGGTTACAGGATCACACGTCACTGCTCAATCAGATAAGTATTCTTGTTTAATCGCACGAACCCTTTTTCAACTCCCCAGTCAAGAAAGTTCTCTTTGACTTGGGGACTTGTTAGTATAGCATCATTAGTTGTCCGATTAAATATACTTACCCAATTAAGCAGGAGATCGACACCTACCCGACCACCCGAAAGACCACCAGGAAGGTTACAACTCCGCTCACAAAACCGATCCCATCCGAGCACGCACGCGCCCGTGGGGCGCACATCCGAATGTGCGGATCACATGACAGCAAGTGCAAACCAGTCCCACATCGAGGAACATAGGTAAGCAGCAAACTCAACCACCTATATATGAAAGGGGCATTTATTACAGGTAAGGGCAAGTCAATATATCTGAATCCAAGCATTAAACACTCCAACCTACTTCTTCGCACGTTCAGTTGACTGTTATATCTAATACATCTTCTAACTTAGGCATCAGAGCGTTGAAGGCAGGCCACCCCTGTCTCGACCATCTGACTGTCTGTTTGCCGTTGTATTCTTCTAACAGCTGAACCCGAACATGCGTACCCGAACACCCGAAGACCCGAAGAGAGAATAAGTGCCCGACCATCCGAACAGCCCGAGCGTTCAGACGAGAAGAGGAAGAAGAACTCGTACTTTCTTCTGCTAGATTGCGTCCCGCGTAATCCGGTAGAAACACGTGTTGTACTAGCAACTAGCTATTTTTGGCTAGCTTCATCAGATCATTGCTTATTTTCCCCACTGGTAATACCAATGCTCCCAGTCGGAAAATAAGTTCACCAATCTTTTTCAGCTTCAGTCATTCCAAAAAGACGATGTTTCCATGTTTGTAGCTTATCAAAACAAACAACAACAAACTCGTTCATGGTTGCACCAGAAGAGAAGGAAAATTGTCCATGTGTTATTGTGTATACACATAGCTAACCCCTTAGCATCGAAGCAGGATGTACCTATTCACCCAACTTACAGGCTTAACCCACCCCGGACGGCCCAACCCATTCGGTTATTTCACATCAGGTATCTTTCTCGTTGATGTTGATGGCCTTAGGGTGAATGAGAGATTGAAAACTGATTCTCGATCTAGTTAGGCCATCAATGAACTGGTCTAGTTGCGGAGTCGCGATCAATGAATTATATTAATAAAAAATTATATAAAAGGTTATTTAGAGATCCTATTTTATACATAAGGTCATTTACATTTTTTATCTTAAATAATGTCACTTTTTTAACCATATTTTCTGTCTTTCTAATTTTGCCCATTTATATTAACTTGATGATCAATACAACACATCACGAAAAATAAAATGGAGCTGCTGATTTCAAATTCAAAATCAAAACGGCAGAGGGGAGAGAGAGAGAGAGAGAGAGAGAGAGAGATTCCAGCGAAATATGCTTATGTGAAAGAATTTCCGACGAAATATTCTTTTTTTCCTCTTTCTTCTTCTTCTCATTCTTCTTCTTATTCTTCTGTTGCTTTCTGACTGTGTTTCATCTTCTTCTCCTTCTTCTTCTTACTCTTATGTTGCTTTCTGACTTCTTCTCCTCCTCCTCTTTCTCCTCCAATTTCAGCTTCTTCTTCTTCTCGTGTTTCTTCTTCGGATCCTTCTTTTTTTGATTCTTTGTCATTCTGTGATCACATTGGAAACCAATCTTAGTTGACATACAAGAAACTTGATCTTAAAACCATCTCCACGAAGTCTTAACACACTTCATACTACTCACATCATACACACTACTGTCTTCTAACAAAAATATTACTACAGACTACACTACATACTACTCGCAGCAATTATATATACTACTATAGACTATACTACATACTACTCATATCAATTTTACATACTACTACATACTACTCACATAAATTCTATATATTACTCGCATCAATTCTACATACTGCTACATAACACACTACATACTACTACAAAACACACTATATACTACTCACAGACAACACTAAATCTTTTACCTATATGAGCTGCAGTTTGTTGTTTCGGGAGGCACTTTTTGCGGCTAGTGTGGAAGAGGGAGGGGGAGAGAGAGAGAGAGAGAGAGAGATAGAGAGAGAGAGAGAGAGAGAGAGAGATCTTTGCGGCTGCGGCATCAACGTTGAGGTGTGGCGAAGAGAGGTACGGATATATCCTTATGTAATACAAACTCTATTGGATCAAAGTAGTTATCAGTCAATCGGTACGTGTTCCATGCACTAGGTAGATTAGTCATTCCAATCATCATCTTGATCTTCTATTTCTCTGTGGGCAAAGTCTCTCTTGAAGTGGAGTTTGACAACTACTTTCAGGTCTGCGTATTTGATAAAGAACTTTGTCACTTTGTTGAAGCTGCTGCTTTTAGGAGCAACATCATCAAGTGATGATGAGCAGTTTCTTGCAAGTGCATCGATTAACTGATGGTGGTGAGGGATTGAGAGAAGGAGATGAGGCTGCAACTAAGAGAGAGAGGAGGCGGTGGGGCAACGATGACGTCATTGAAGGAGAGGCGAACGGAGTGCGGTGAGCCCGATGAGTTTTTGCTCTGCTGGGGTTTGATAAGAGGAGATGATTTTGGTTTTGGTCTGAAAATGAGAGGAGCAGAGTTTTTTTCCCTTATATACACGATGACATGAATGTAAATATCTTGAATTATAAGAGGATTCTTAACATCAGGTGACCCGATTTGGGAAGAAAATATTTGGTGACCTAATCTACTATAAATCTTACATATTTAACCTCATGTGTAATTTACCCTTGTATTAATTTAGCGTTAAATTTTATTGACAACTAGTCCAAGACAAGCAATATTGCTAATGTGACCGTTTCGATTTTATACTTTATACTTTTCATAGTGTATTTGTGTTAATCATCTGAGTTTCAAAAATTAACATTTTTTTTTCTATTAACAATTTAGTTGAGGAATGCGTCAGCAATGACATATGCGAGATGGATCCGACATGAATACGATGAATGTGGTCCTAGCTATTTAGGCGAAATTGCAAATCACATCCATTAGAGGAGTATGGTTGACTACTGTTTGAGACGAAGAGAAAGTGACAATAACTAAACCAATCGAACGTCGCAAATTGAACTAGCCTTATGTCAAACATGAACCCCAAATTCAGTGGAGATTAATTAGTTATTAATTACTCTATTACTGTCCAAATCAAAGCATGCATTACAATGTTTTACAAATATGATCACGAACTTATCCATGGATTACATAAAAACTCCCTCGCCATAGCTAGGGATGGAGATGCTCAGATGCAATCAAAATAATAAACATGGTAAACGGTTGAAGGCTTTCTAGAGTCCTCTAGCCGACTCTAGCTACGTCACTAATGTTAATAAAATAACACTAATGTTGAGTGTGAAGATTAACATCGAACCACATTTTACTCACCTAATTAACAAGCTAATTTGCTTCGAAATAGCATTAAGGAAGCTTAGTTTATATTATCTTCAACCATTTACATCTAAATGTGTTGTTAGCTAGTTCATATGGCTTAATGTATCGACACGGTACTAGCTAATCTTTGATAATTAGCCATCTGCAAAGCATTATTCAATATGAATTCTCTTTTTTTTTACAAAAAGAAGATATTATTAGATCGCAGACCTTCGAGGCCCATAGTACAAAGAACACCTTTGATTGACACCCTACATCTATCAAGAGAAAGAACACAAATAATAGCTAGTACTACTCTTTAAAAATATTAAACTTGACATAGGTCAAGCTTACTTGCATCTTAATCAGATCACGAAAAACATATCAAGAATGAAGATGGACATACCCTTGAGTACTAAATTATGGTAGGTATGTCATCACCATGAATCCTGCAATCTAAATTGGTGCCTAAGCCATCTTCTCCTTGCCCTAAATAGATGGGCTGGGAGTCGTCACCATATAGATCAAATACAAGAGGCCTAACACCATAGCCTAGAGAGTGGCCCAAATACCAGCCCTAGGCACAAGGGCCTAGAAGAATGAGAGGTTGCCCCTGCTGCTCCAGCCACCAGAGAGCTCGGATCTCAGAATCGGATCGGCGTTCCTAAGCGTTGGACGCCATCCCACTTCGTCAAACTCATTCGTCGCTGAAATATGACCTCGATTAGGCCGCAACCTACCCCCATCACAGATCTCATCTTTCTAACGACTCCTAGAAAAATCGATCAATGCTCGACCAAAACTTGGCTGCAGAGAGAGACTTTGTTGTCCCAACCTCATGAGAAGAGGACTGAGGAACAACGCCAAAATATAATGTCCTGGAGGCATAGTCGGAGAAGCCAACCATATATCGGAGCACACGGCAAGGCCAAATCAAAGCCGCTGACAATGAAACCTTAGCATCGGTAGAGAGAAATGTAGGCATAGAGAGAAAAAAATTATTCAATATGACTTAATTGTGGAATGTATGCATATATCTAATTATCTGGTGCTTGGCTATAAGACAGTTTATATACATACCTTGAGACGGTTTAAAAATAGGGGAAATGAGAAAAAAAGCCTAGTTTAGACTTTCTCTTTCCTCAAAAACCCACCATAAATTTTTCATTCCAAAAATGCCCATTCTATTTTTAAGTTTGTAACAGACCAGAGTTTTCGACATATTTATGTTATTTTCCACTCTTTATCTCCCGCGTATTACATAACCTATGTCAGTTTTCTTCCACATATCTTTCTCTCTCTTTGTTTGAAAATCGTCGTCGCCGTGTTCACCATCGTGTTCCTTCTCGCCACTGTCGTTTTCGCATCTCGTCGAACTCTTCGTTCTCTTTGTTGCCTTCACAGTCTTCGTCGGCGTTCATATTATTCTTTGTAAGTAGGAAAATCTCTGTGGAAACCCTAAGTTTTTGTTTTTCTCTATTCTAAGCAGTTTGCATGCTCCTTTTCATGGTTTGTATCTATGCTTTATATATTTTTGGTTGTTGTTGTTGTTTGTTGACGTTTTTGTATGGTTTTCAGTATGATTTTCTGTAATTTTTCACTTTTTTTTCATGATTTTTTGTAGAATGTATGTGATGTAGCGTGTTCAAAAGGCTATTTGTTTATTGTATTAGTTGCTGTTATTATTGTGTGTATGATAGAAGCCATTTTTTCTGGATATCTTTGAAGTATCTGTATGAGTATCTGTTGAATTATTTGTCTTGATATCCTTTCAAATTTTTTGAAATGAATATTGTTGTTGTTGTTGACATTTTTCTAAGGTTTTCATTTTGATTTTTGGTTGTTGTACTAGTTTGCTGTTGTTGTTGTACTAGTTTAATTTTTAAGTATCTATCTGAGTATCTATTTGCGTATCTAACTCTATATGTGTTGATCATTTATAGTTATTCTGTATTTAATGGGGAAACACAGTAGAGCACACCAAGATTCAAACATTGAATCTGAAAGAAGATCATCTGGAAGAGATAAAAAAAAAGTATGTTGGAAAGTATGTTGAATCTTCAAAATCTTATGGTCTTGCTTATTCTTCTTCTTCTTCTTCTTCTTCTTCTTCCGAGGAGGAGGAGGAGGAGGAGGAGGAGGAGGAGGAGTAGGTTGTTTATATAAAAAAAAGGAGCAAGGGAAGAAGAGTGTCTTTCTCTTCATCTGGTCTTGCTGTTTCCGGTGATCGTCTTATGAAGATTGTCAGGGAAGCTCTAAAGATGGAAGAGCAGAAGAAGATGATTATTTGGAAGACTAAGGTTATCAAGAGACAGGATATGAAGGTCAAGGGCAAGAAAAAAGTTGAGTCTTCTGAATCAACTACTGATAGTGATTCAGAGAGTAAGAGAATGACGAAGTACCTGTTAGACAACAACAACAAGTACTGGATGAGGCGAAAGTTGTTCGTGTGGTGGAACGGACCTGGAAGTGTCAGTTTTGGTGTTATTTGCACAATTTCTAGAAGTTCATTATTAAAAATTAGAATAAAATCAGCGATGATGTGAAGAAGAGGCTGAAGGATACACCATTCAATGATATAATTCATGCATTCATTGACGGTGATATTGATCAACGGGACTGCTTGAAGTCGGATGATTCTATTGCTGTTATGGTTGATGTATACAGGAAGGATAATAGGGATTTTCTGCTCCATCCGACGCATGTTCACCAGATCACTCCTGCTTTTGTTGGATATGTGTTGGGTTTGAACACGATTGGAAAACTAATTCTATTGAATGATAAGAAGGTGAAGATTACGGAGTGCTGTATGGCTTCTTTGGGGACGTTTCAATCAACAAGAATAATATCAGCAGTATGTTGGAGAAAATACTTAATGACAAAAATAGGGTTGACGACTATGTTCGTCTATTGGTTTTGCTTCTTCTGCCCTCTCTTATGCTTCCTAATTCCAAAGGAACTTTGGCACTTGGCTTTGCAAATTGCGTGTCCAATATTGAAGGAATGAAGGAATATGCTTGGGCAACTGTTGTCTATGACGACCTGTTCAGTGCATTGGACATTTATGCAAAGAACTTTGTTCCAGAAGTAGCCATAAAGAAGGAGGAAGAAAAGAAGCTAAAGAAGGAGAAGGCAGAAAAGATGAAGGAGCAGAAGGCTGTGAATGATGATGATGAGGATGAGAAAAAGTCTGATAGAAGTAGTGCGAAGAATATTGGTGGTTGCACCATTATTATTCCGGTAAATTTTCTTGAGTATCTGCCTTAGTATCTGTCTATACTTCTATCTGAGTATCTGTCTTTTTATCTGTCACTTATTATTTTTTGCATCAGTTTTATCTTGCTTCAATCCTTAACATTGTAAAGCCAAGAGTTGGCAATGAGGATTCAAAGATTGGCATGGTCAAGTACAACCTCGGTGATATTATTGATCATTTTCGAAACATCAGAAGCTTGGAAATGCTGATGGTGAGTATCTAATTGTCGTCGTTAATAACTTTCTTCTGGTTATATCTAAATAGTTGTCTGTGCATCTGTCTAAATAGCTGTTTGCATCTCTTTTTCACAGGCCAATTATTTTTTGTATTCAAGGACCAAGAAAACTAAAGCTGATGGTGATATAGTTTCTGTCCTGGCAAGTATCAATTATATGGCCCAGGATAACTATGCCAAGTTTGAAGCTAAGTTGCATGCCAAGGAATATGCAAGAAACAATTTGGTGAGCAGCTGAAAGAGAGAGAAGAATTTGATGAGCAATTGCAAGAAATTATCATGTAGAAGGATCAGCATATCTCTAAACCAGGAGAATAAGTATTTTAAGAATCAATTATTGATGATTCTACGGATGTGGTGGCATTATTTAAGGAAGAGAATGTGGATGCCCAGAACAAACTTGCTGCAACTGTGCAAGAGAAATATGTGTTTGAGACATGATTAATAGAGATGAAGGATACTTCTGGAGAAAATATGATGTTGAAGAAGAAGCTGAAGGAAGCACAATTGCAACTCAAGGAAGCTCAAGGGAAGATACAAATTGTTGTTGAAGAAAATAGTAAGTTGCAGAATCAAGTTGAAGATAGTGTTGAAGCACTTAAATCTTCTCAAGCAGAGAATGAGGAGCTTCAGAGGAGATTGAATGTTTTGCAAATTCAAAAGGGGGAGCTTGAGAAGGAAAAGAAAGAAGAAACTTGAGGTCATCAATCAGCAGCTTCTTGAAGACAATCAGAAGATGAAGAATGCTGCTGCATTTACAAAAGCACTAGCTGGTATCGATTCTGACATTTGAAAAGAATAGATCTCATTCATTTCATTTTGTATAATTTTCCTAATCTTAAGTAACAGAACACAAGCCCCTAATTTTTGTGGGGTGATTTTTCTTTGTAGAAAACTGAAGTATCTATCTATCTATCTATCTATCTATATATCTATCTATCTATCTATCTATCTATCTATCTATCTATCTATCTATCTATCTATCTATCTAAGTATCTGTCTATATATCTGTGTCTTTCTGAGTATCTGTCTGGGTACATATCTGAGTATCTGTTTTGAATATTTGTATTTTTGCTCTGGACATGTAGTATATCTGTCTTTTGTAACTTTTGTCTTTCACTAAATTTTGTTTTCTTTTGTATATCTATTAGGGAATTTGTCGGAAACAAATAACAGTTCCCAACGGGTATATTCTATACCATCATTCAATGTAGGGATTACCCATTCTTCTATTCCAGTGGCATTGCCTATTACTACAGTTTTGTCTCCAGAGGTAGTGGAAACCCTGGTGACTCATCCTCCTCATGTTGATGATTCATCTCCTCCGTCAGTCCGCACAGGTTTGATTTCCAAGAAACTTCCTGGGCTTGGTGTGAGACTCAACAGAGAAAATATTTATCTTTGTTCGTATGTTAAGAGTTTAAATGATAAGGTCAGGAAGCCCCTAAAGATGGACGAGATGTACTGAGGTGCGCCCTATGATGAAGTCAATGGAAAGCGTCGGACTACAAGAGGGAACAAAAATGTTGACGTGGCAGAGGTAGTCTCGAGTGGAGAGTTTCCAATTGTCAAAGTATCTTTATCCTTGATAGTGAAACTTCTCAAGAAGAACAGGGGCGGACCGGGAAGTATCTGTGCAAGTTTGACTAATGAGCAGAAGCGGGCTGTACCGTTTATTCATTATGATGTTTTCAAGTACTTGGGAGAGAGCTACCAGATTGAGTTAGTGAGGTACTTGATGAAAAATGAAGGGTGAGTATCTGCTTGAGTATTTGTGTGTGTATATGTTAATTTATAGTAATGTTCCAGTTTTAATTATGCTCCGCTGTTGTTTTGGACAGAGATATTGTGGGAGCTGAATTTGGCCACATCGAGCTGGAGGGATTCTGGTCCCTCAGGGCCATAAGTAGAAGATGTTTTATAATTGGAATAATGGGTTTGGGCCTATACGATTAGGGTTCTAAGTATGAATCGATTAATCTAGATGTTTCTGGAAGTATCTAAAATGATGTAGAAGCCTTTAGAATATTTGTAAGATGGGGTGACAATCCCAAAGTACGATTACATCTCAAGGGACAGCCCGATCGAACCTTGAGGGAATAGTACGATCAGACCTCGAGGGATTGGCAGAAATCCTAGGGGATAAGAGTAAGATTTGTACAAATCCTAAGGGGATTACACCAAAGAACTTGTGGTAATGTAGAAACATGATTAGCCCTGGATAAGAAGATCTATTACTTAATGGACTCCTTCTATCCGAAAGTAAGTAGTCATATTCCTATATGGACTATGATTAGACCTTGAACGATCAATATATATATATGATGCCATGGCTTGGCTAAGGTAACTCATTCAATCCTAATACACGCTTGTGCATGGTTCTATACTAACTTAAGCATTTGAGGGTCTAAACACGGTACCACACCATGCTTTGACTTGTTTTGTAGGCTTTCAAGGAATAATTCTTATGGGAAGTAGTAAGGCGAAGTCTCACATCATCAACAGATCTCAGAAGAAAGGTCTTTACCTTCAACTATCATAGGTAGTCCCTATGATCTGGTGCTTTCATTCAATCATAGAGCCAAAGATCGAGGGCGTCACAAATCTGCGCTCACATATATGTTTTGGAATGGTATTCATACTTTCCAGTTCTTTGACCATCAAGATGTGGAGTGTACTATTGATGGCAAATCAATCTCAAACTCTATTTTGGAGTGCTATTCCACTATTCTTAGTGAATTAACAGATGATGTGGGAGATCAAAGTCCCTATGCTTTCCACACGTTGGTTCATGTAATCCTTCTGTGTGGTTTTTTTAGCTTTTGTGTGTTTTCAGTGTGTTTTTTCCAGCTTATGTGTAATTTTGTGTGTGCTACTTTTGACAGATTTCTGGGTCAGAGCTAAAAATAAAGATGATGCACGAACGTCTTTTTGATAAGCTTTTCAAGGTTTTGGGCAGCAGTGGAAATCTGTTGTTCCCGATCCTTTCCCATGGACATTTTCACTTTCTGGTCTTTGATAAAAGTGTGCCATGCTAGTGTCACTTTGACTCATTCAAAAGGAGTTATAAGCAGATGAACAACACGCACTTTTGGGAGGCATTAAGAACGGTAATGTGTATTCTCTCTTTCTTCTTTTCTTTTCTTTTTCTTTTCCAGATGTTTAGTGTTTAAAGTTTACATATTGTTTATTATATTGATTCAGGTTCATTTGGTGTCCATGTGGATGAATTCTGTGAGGGATGTAAGTGATGATATATTATCACTGAATGTTTGAATGTTAGTAGTGACTCTAAGAGCACGAGCAAAGAGCTGGTGAAGAGGGAAATCCCAATATTAGAAAATGAACACAATAGCATTCAGTGGGTCAAAGATCAGAAGCTGGATTTAGACAAAATTCTCGTGCAGTCCATCAGCAACAGCCCTCAACAACCTGTTGGCCTTGATTGTGGAACTATTGTTTGCTACATCATGTATCATCTAGCTCTAGGCATGGAAATAAAGCAAAATCTGAAAGGTGAAGATGTGGCTCGGTTAAAGGCCAGATTGTTAGAAACGTTTATGGATCATGAGCTATCATGGGTATCAAAGAACAAAGTTGGAAGGAATGAATCAGTTGGTGTACAAGTGTAAGACAGTAATCAGTGTGTATATTTTATTGTAGTGATTATTTTTGTGGACATTGTTGTAAGTTGTAGGGGTCTGTCTTATAAGTAGTACATTTTGGAGAACATTATGAATTTAATCATATGACTATCTGCTTGAGTATCTGTTTGAGTATCTGTTTGGGTATCTGTATGCGTAATATTATATTTGTGTTGCTCTTGGATTTTTGAATCAGAGAACCAATGTATTAAGCCTATGAACTAAAGTGTTTGATTTGCACTCTCTTATCCATTTTACAACATAAAACCTACTCAAATTCGTGTGTATACTTGATATTGAAATGCAGGAGACATAAACCAACCAACTGACAAATACTTAGATAACTACTTAGGCAGCGAATTAGACAGATACCCATTGTTGTTCAGAAACGACATGTCATTTTCTGTCGCGTTTGTTCATTTTGATTAGAACACACATGTCGCTCTCACACGTGTTGTAATCTCGCACGTGGGTGTCTAAGCAATCCACACACACACTTGTGTGTTGTTATTGGCTGTGTTGTCTTGGTCAAATTAAGAGAGTGTGTATATGTTTAAGACTTAGCTAGTCACATGTTTAGGAAAAAAGCCTTCAATGCTCACATCCTCCATATCTATATCAAATCCTTAAAACAACAGCTCTCCCAAAAATCATGAATGCCCTCTGATAATCCATCCCTTACTATTTCCTCTTGTCAAATTTGTGGACTTAAAGGTCACAAAGCACTTGATTGCTCTCACAGAAGTAACTATGCCTACCGGGGTGCCGAACCTCTAAGAAGCCTCACTTCCATGACAGCTCATGCTAATAATAGTGCAAGCTCCTTTTATACTGGTGCAAATTCATCCTAGTCTCAAGGCCATGTCAACTTAAAAATTTGGATTGGGGATACTGGTGACACACACTACATGACTTCTGACATCCAGAATCTTACTCTGGCACATCCGTTTGCCTCTAATAATCACATCATTATTGGTAATGGTTAAGGCCTTGACATGGTTCACATTGGTAAAACAAAAATAAAACCTAGTGATCATATCTTCCATCTGAACAATGTGCTTCATGTTCCAAGTTTGGCAGTGTAATGCCCCAAACTGCACCTCTTCAATTTAAGCACGTTACAGTGCCACGATTTCTAAAATGCAAGTAGAAAACCACAACTTAAACACTTTAGAAAGTCGCAAGGCTAAGTTTGAAACAAAATTATTACAATTGGCAAAGAGGAAATACATTTTATTTAAAATGAGGTGAAAATCCAATAAGAAAAAAAAATCTTATCCGATATAAACCACTCATTCAATCAACAACTTTGTAAAAAGTAAATAAATTAACCAGTTTAAATCAAACAAAAGAATAGCAAGATCCAAAACAACTTAATTAAGCTACACGTGAGAAACATGATAACAGTTTGGAACATGACAAACAATATCAACACTTAACTACAAATTGTCAAAGATAAAGAAGTTTTATCACTCAAATCCATTCGACTAACGATTTCATAAGAATTTATTGAATTGTAAAATACAAACTCAATCAAATAGGAGATTACTACGTTCAAAAGTAGAAAAATATAAACAGTTAACGAAAAGGAGATATAAGTTTGAAACTTGACGACTACTATTCGAACAAGGAACACAATGTCTTCGGCACACCCAGCTCCATCCATCCTTGTTCCCTTTACAGTGCACAGTACCTGCATCCAAAAATGTTGTAGGGGTGAGCTTTCGTCCTCGTTGCTCAAAGAACTATACCCAGCTAGGTTTGAAAACCACTTGTATAAAAATAAGTGATAGCCAACAAGTACATGTATGAAAACAATAAAAGACATAGGTAAATCTCATGAAAAATAATGTTCATGTAGCAAATCTTATGACCGGTCACTATGCCAACTACCATCTTACCAGAGAAAGAATCTCATCGGATAAGTAAGGTGTGGCATAGAGTGTTCGTGATATACGTATTTTAGGCGTATTAATTAATGTACTTTCTCTACATTTTTACTTTGTTAATTACTTAGTATTATTTGTTTTAACTTATTTTATTATTTTTAGGTTTTTATCAAAAGAGACGGAGTAAAAAGGTCTACAAGTATGAAATGTGTGGCAAAATGGAGCAAAAATGGAGAAGAAGAAATTGGTTCAAAAATTCCAAAGGAAGAAAGAAGAAAAAATTGCGAGAAAAAGAACTTTGTTGACTAGGAAAATATTTCCTATGTTGACTAAGAAAAGGAAGCTGCCGGAAGAACCTTGAAGAAGAAAAAATGAAAAGGGCCAAATTAATTAAAAGACCATTTGAAAAGTCTAAACTTGAAGACTAAGTCAGCAAATTTAGTGGAGCACAAAATTTTTAGCAAGAAAAGGATTCCCAAGTTGAGTAGGAGAAGGAAATCATGAAGAATAAGGAAAGAATAATATGTCTGTACAGGTCAGCCAATTTCGAACGACAACTGAGAACAGCTCAGAAGGATTTAGACGACGATCGACCTATGGTTGGAAAGATCATCGAGTCTTCTTTCCATCGAGCAAAAAATCATAATTTTGGGGTCTACAACTCCGGGAAAATGCGATTCTTTACAGATTACCAGACTTACTTGAGTAGAGTAGGAAAACCTTGTTTTGGTAGGAAAACTATTTTGTAAAACCCTATATATACAATAGGCTGGTCCCAAATCTGGATCATCACTCATTCTATAGCCTAAGCTCAGCCAAAAATTCATCTCCATCTCACAAATCAAGCTGACACACGTCAAAGGCCGACTACATTGTTCCAATGCCTCACCATCACTTCCATTGGTGTTTAGAGTATATCTAGCATCATCCATCAAATAAGTTGTGTTCTACAAAAGTGTAACAATAACCTCTTTACTCCATAATTCTCTTTTGATGTTTGAAAACTTGTTTTGTTTGTTGAATGATAAATTTTATTTTTTTATTACATATATGAATTTCAATAACTTTTCCATGTGTTCCATATTTTAAAATTAGATTTGCATGTGTTAATTGGTTTTTAATGCTTTGGTTTTGATTTAGGAGATACCTAGTCTAGATAAATGGTGTTTTGGGGATACCTAGCACAAATATGAATTATGCATGTTTAATCAGAATTTAGGGTTATGAGATTTCGGTAGTATTTTTATTTGTATGTGTTAATAAATGAGGTAGGTAAAGGAATAAGTTGATCACTTGTATATAGTAATTAGGTTTATTTTTGTCATAACATAATTAGAGTCTTTAGAGGTCTTTTGTGTATTGTTTGCCTATGAGTTTATGCATGGTAGAGTTCTATGAATTCTTGTTTGTGTTTATGACGTTTTAGGTAGTAATTAGATAGAAAATTTAAGTAATTAAAATCAATCTTTATACCCCCCCCCTTTTATTACATAATTATTGCGTACACCCTTCGATCCCTGGTTAGAACGATCCATACTTGCTCAAAATACTACATATATATAGTTTAAATTATATGATTGACTTATGTATTAAGTGTTTATTTTATGTACTTATTCAATGCATGTTTCAACTCGTATCAGTCCGCTTATACTGTATTGCCTAGAACCAGTGCCACACCGTAGAAGATGTCAAACACTGTCTAGTACATACAATCCCTCCGGAGGTTCAGGGGACCGAAGCCCAAGGAAATCACTATTCTCTTCTCACTTTCAGGTCATCACATCCAATAATATCTCATGCATATGCATAAAAATATTTTTATCTTTACATCGAGAAAATATAATCATTTAGAAAATCACTAACTGAGGTAAGTCCGAAGTCTATACCTGGAATTCCAAGGCTTGATTCTAATAGCGTTTAAGCCAACACCACGATATATTCATATTTTCGGCAACTCGAGTCCTTCTTTGACAATAGTTGTCGAAGCTCTTAAATTTAAGTCCATCCTCCCATTTCGTAAGATCATATGGAATCTCAGTAAACCATCATCCCTTTTATCCAAGCTACATACTCTCTGATTTCAACAAAGCTAGAATCCATCAACACATAATTGATCAAGTTCAAGAATGAGCTATGAAAGATACCAACTTCGATGGTGAGCATACCAACCAAAATAAAAACTTCATCAAACTTAACCAAAATCACTATCCAATTTCAGAATTACATCCAACACAGCGAGAAGGTAAAATTTCATACCTTGCATGTATGATTATAGAGACAGAGACCAAAAGAATACGATCATCGATGAGCTACACATTTCCATTATTCAAACTCAGTTGAGGAACTCAGGACCCAGATGAAGTGAATTTGATAAAGGAAAGGACATGCAACCCAAGTTAGGGACGAATTGATAATCTGCTAAAAACTGAAAGTTGTGCTGAACAGTCGATTCATTTACCTTGATCCAGCTTTATTCCAGTGTTAGATCGTCATGAAATTTGAATATAATATCAAAGACACAATTCCAAGAAACTTTCATGAAGACGTTGAAGGGAAAAAATTATTTTATCATGCCTATTTTGTTCCTGGAACGCAGCTAACGGAAACACAATTTAGGACGAAATTAGTAGCTCATTTTGTTTTTGGTGTTTTTGATTCCTTCTAACTGATTCGAGTAGACATATCTCCTCATCTAATGGTCTTAATCACGATACTTATGCCAACGGTCAGGATTAAACCACTTTAATTTAATTTCTTAATTTATTTATTTTGTTAATATCTCAAAAATTCGTAATAAAGATACCAAAAGCAACTCACTTCGGAATATCCATATGAAATTTTTTACTTCAACGTAAAAATTCCTAAAATCTATTCAATGAAACTATTGAGATAACACTATTGATCTCGATTAGTAGACTATTTAGCTCTTTAAATTTTTCCGGGGCCTCACACGCAGTTAATGTTCTGTCATTTACTAAGCTATGTAGGGACAATAAGTGTTTCATTACATTGGATGACACAAACATATCTATGCAGGACAAAAGGACAAGAGAACTGCTCTACCAAGGAAAGAGTAATGATGATGGCCTTTTCTTGTTCAAAACTTCTCAACTTGATACTCTACAACATTCTCCTTCAGCTTTCCTAATTGCAGTGGTGATGTCTTCAACTTGACATAAGCATTTTGGACATCCCTATGCAGATATTGTGTCTAGAATGCTATCTAATAGTCAAATAAAGTAAGCTTCTGATGCTACTAGCACAAATTGTACACAGTCATATCTGCCTTTTGTTAAAATCCATACAGATGTTTGGGGTCCTGCCTTATGTATCTCTTTGGAAGGATATAGATAATATCTAACCTTTGTAGATGACTATTTCAAATTTGTATGGATCTATCCTTTGAAGAATAAATCAGATACTTTCACTGTCTTTGTCAATTTTCATTCTTTTATGTCACTAGTTTCAATCTTCTATTCAAATACTTCAATCAAATGAAGGTGATGAGTTTACCAGTAATAAGTTCAAGTCATTTCTAGCAATAAATGAGATAGTTCATTATATTACATATCTCTATACACCCCAACAAAATGGGGTAGCTGAAAGGAAACGTAGACATCTTGTGGAGACTAGCCTTACACTTTTATCTATAGTTTCTCTTCCAAAGATATTCTGGTATCATGTTGTGGTTCACTCAACCTACTTGATCAACAGAATGCCTTAGGTCACTTCATTTTACCTTTCCTTACTTCAAATTGTTCAATAAAAAGCCTGATCTTGCTTCATTAAGAATTTTTGTCTCAGCATGGTTTCCCTATTTGAGAGATTATAATCCTGATAAGCTTGACTATAAAACTATTCAGTGTATTTTTCTTGGCTATGCACTAGTATACAAAGGTGTATACTGTTATTCCAAGAAAAGGAATAAGTTGTGGATTAACAGACATGTTGTTCATGATTAGAGTGTCTTTCCATATGCTATTCCTTCTCATAATTTTGTGCCTGCCCCTAGTTCCTCTTATTCTCCCACACTTGTTCCACCTATGCATGTGTCCTCTCCACTTGCATCTCCTTGATCCACATCCATTATCACCCCTCCTTCCAATTTATTACCAGTTCTAAATCCTACTCAACTACAAGTTATTCTTCCTTTAGCTCCACATTCAGATGATCCATATGTTGTGATTGCAGGGAGTGATTTTGGTAACACCAATGATAGTCCTACTAATAATAGCTATGATTCTGATACAGAGGGTAATGATACCAGTATTTGTAAGATAGTACCAGGGAATGATGTGAATATAGGAGATTTGAAGGCTACAGAAGAAGAAATTAATGAAACTATAGTTAATGATAATGGTACTAGTCTTGTAGAGACAAATGTTACAAGTCTTTAGAGTGATACTCGTGTGAATATAGAAGATGGTGATGATAATGGTTGTAATATTGTTGGTGATACTGTTGATGTTGAGAATGGTGTTCTCTTAGGCAATGAAGTTCCAACTGTCAATGGTGATAATATTGATGTTGAAAATATTGTTGTCTTAGGAAATGAAGTTCCAACTGCTGCCTTAGAACCTGAACTACCGCATGAGCTTTAGTTTATTGTGGATCAAAATTATAACAATCACTTTATGCTCACCAGAGCTAAAAATGGAGTTGTCAAAAAGAAGTACTTCACTGACCACTGCGCCTATTCTGCAATAATACAATGCAAACAATGTGATGATTATGCATTCTTTAATGGTTTTTCTGCTGTTACAGATATTTTAGAATCAGTTGAACCAAAGAATTTTAGAGCTGCTGCTGGAACTGAAGAATGGGATGTCGCCATGCAAGAAGAGATAGAAGCTTTGACAAAACAAGGTACATGGACTCTTGTTCCTTGTCCAAAAGGGAAAAATATTGTTGGATGTAAATGGATCTACAAGATAAAGAAAAATTCAGATGACAGTATATCTAGATATAAGGCGAGATTAGTTGCTTAGGGTTATAGTCAATCTATGGGCTTGATTATGATAAAACTTTTAGTCATGTGGTGAGGCATAGAACAGTAAGGATCATCTTAGCATTGGCTGCAATGTCCAAGTGGGAATAAAATGTATTTTGCATGATGATCTTAAAGAATAAGTGTTCATGAGCCAACCACAAGGTTTTGTTGACAAGAATCTACCAAACCATGTATGATTTCTCAAGAAATAACTCTATGGATTGAAGCAGGCACCTAAGGGATGGAATAAAAAATTCATCGGGTTCCTACCTAGTCTGGGATTTGAGTTCTCACACTCAGATCCTTGTCTATTTGTGAAACACACTAATCAAGGCATTGTGGCATTACTGTTGTATGTGGATGACATTGTCATTACAGGATCAGACAGAGCTGGAATTGCAACTGTGATTACAAAACTTAGTAATGTGTTTGATATGAAAGACTTAGGACCACTGTCCTATTTCTTGGGACTCAAAGTGATACAAAAAAACGGAAGGGATATTTGACATCCAAAGTAAATATGTAAGGGATCTTTTACTCAGGGCAGGAATGAGCACATCAAAGCCTTGTAATACATCGTGTCTTTCTCATTGTCATATGCTCAAAGATGAAGGAATGGCATTAAAAGACCCTACTATATATAGAAGTATTGTGGGAGCTCTCCAATATCTAACTTTTACAAGGCTAAACCTGGCATATGTTGTGAACACAGTGTGTTAATTCATGACAAGACCTACTGATGTTCATTGTGGAGCAGTGAAGTGCATACTAAGATATCTTTAGGGCACTACAACTAAAGGAATATAATATAGAGCTTTAGAAAATAGAAAAACATATATTAGTGCCTTTTGTAACGCATGATGGGCTGGAGAAATTAATCAAAGGCGGTCTACAACATGCTTTGTGGTTTATCTTGGATCTAGTCTTGTCTCATGGCAATCAAAGAAGCAAGGTTCAGTGGCCATAAGCTCTACATAGGTTGAGTACAGGGATTTAGCCAATACTGCTACTGAAATTTCATGGTTGAGACATATCATGTGTGATCTTCATGTTCGTATCCATCAACCACCTCTGTTCAAATGTGATAATCTCTCTGCTTTGGCACTTGCATCCAATTCAGTGTTCCATTCCAGAATTAAACATTTCGACAATAATTTTCATTTTGTATGTGAACGAGTTCAAATGCATGATCTTCTTAAGTATGTGCCTACGAGTGATCACATTGTAGACATATTCACTAAAGGTCTTCATTCACCTCTTTTTCGACAACATTCTACCAATCTCAGTTTGGTGACCACCACTGAGATTGAGGGGAAGTGTTGACTGAGCTAGTTGACTATATTGAGTAGCCATATGTATTTCACACATGCGTCTAAATACTTCTCGATAGGATCCTACACGTGTTGCTTACCTTGTGGATAGATGCCAGCCTATCATAGATTATATATTTTTCAGCTCTCTTAGTCTTGTTCGTGCTTAGCTATATATAACTATATATAGGTGATTATTGTCAAAGTTCTGTAAGCTTGTATAAACTTCGAGCATCTCCAATGACAATGTGCTATATGGGGTACGTGCTAGACTTATTTATTAGACTTCAATTTGATACTATTTATTGTGAACTTCAATCATCTTCAATGGTTAAGGTTCTATTTCAAAGTTCTAAATTTATATATTTTAGATATCTTTATTTTATGTTATTTTTAATAATAATTTATAATTTATAAATTATTATTGTACATGATAGATAATAATTTTATGTTGTTTTCAGAAAATTTTAAAAAAAATTCTCAGTTTTCTAACCAAATATAAAAAAACTGAGAATTAGTTTAAATATGAACCGTTTCATTGATATCTACATATATTTGTCACCGTTAGATCGGTAATTATTTTAGAAAAAAAAGACCCAAAAATTAATGAGAGCCGTCTATTTCAAAAAACCATTAATTTTGTGTCGTTCACAAGTTGATTGTTGGGTTATAAAGAGAGCAACACTCTCTGGCTATTCACGTGGTGGGGGTCACATCACTCTCCCTTACTTGATGTATTGCACATTCAAGTCTCATTCGTTCCTTTTCGTCATCTAGCGCCTGCACTTGGATAGTCTTCTTCCCCTTTCGCACGTGATCTGTCTCTCATCTGCCTCTTCCCTGCATCACCGGGCCCCTCACCTCTAATTTGAAACGCGTCTCATATTAAGTCTCAAACGAAGTCTTGGAGCTATATTTATAGAGTTTAATACCCCTAATTTCTACTATTGGAACTTGCATTAATTTTCGTAGGCCTCCCAAATATATAAGGTTTAGAACCCCATTCAAGTTGCCCTTAGCTAAGCTCTGCTAAATTTTACACTCAATTGTTCTCAAGGTTTCCACATATTACAGTCTCTAGTTTTCTCTATCTGATCCATGATTTAACATATACTTAATTTATTTTGATCTTGTCGGTCCTCCATGCATATTCGATCGATTCAGTCACGACATGCGTATGTACAAGGGTATATATTCGGATCCCTCAACCAACTATATAATTTAGTTCACAAGAAAACAGATGCTTGTGCTAAAGCCCGCACGTACTTTACTATAGAAAAATTACGTACCTACCTAGCTAGGGAAAATAATAATCGTTAGGTCAATAAGTTAGTGAGCACTGGCTGTACTGCTCGATCGGGATGTGAATTGAAGTTATATTTGTGCAGCAATTACGGATCTGATAGTCTCATATCCACGTACTTCTTGCTATTCTCTCCAACAACTACTCTGTTTCTGACGATGGATTAAGAATTTCTTGGCCGAAAGTCTAAATACAAGTACCTCCTTAACGATATTTCAGCTCTATCGAATTCATATATATATTGGTCAATGTCAAGTGTGCATATATATACTCAGGGAACACAAACTTCATAAATCGAAAATATATAGTTTTGTACTCGGAGAAAATTTAGGGTTAGCAACTTTGTTAAATAACATGTTTGTATTGCATGTATGTGAATATATACGTACAGTAATGTCGATTATTTCAAAGCTGCAATTAGCATTGAATTGACGTTAATTATTTAAGCATTGCATACATCATCCAAAGTAATTATGTTTGCCCAGAACTCTCGCTATCAGTTAATATTATACAATCACCGTTATAAGCACCGATGCTAATACATAATTTCATCATTAAGATTTAGGAGGGATGACATAAGTAAATTCATAAAAAACCGTAAAGCTAGAAGAACTATGGTGACGGCCTGACGGAGATCGATGGCATAATATTTAAGTAGATTGTGGTTTTATGCACTCTAGCTAAATGAGAAAAGAGTACTGCTGATCGACAGTTCCATTCGATCCAAATAAGTAGTGCTATTGGTCTGTTAACTAGCTTTCTGTGGCTGTCATCGAGTTCGAGTATGATAGCTAGTATATATAGTAGTATTATCGATCACTACATATGTAAATGGCAAATACAAACAGTGCTGCATGTATTAAAAAAACTACAATTTGATTGGAGGGTGTTGAAAGATGATTTTCTATTGATCAAGGGAAATTGGATTCTTGTACCCAAGTTGATGTGTAATTGCTGGAAAACAAGTACAGAAAATTGTGGGGAGACAATTAGCGCTTGTTTCTTTCTAGCCCTACTGGTTAGGTTTGGATACTATTCCATGGTCACGTACATTTTCTTTTAAAAACCATTATCGTTACACGACAGAATCTCCCCACCGAGGCCGGGATCAAATAGTTCATCAGTCCTCGAATTTCTTATTACTCTACAACTTGTGCACCAAGTGGTTTTAGTACATTCTGCCGGCGGCTCTGGAATACTAGCAATCCAAAGAACGACATTCATATGCAGCTACATATAGTTTCTGGAATATAAACGGCTTCGGACCATACCTATAATCAGCTTTTTGGGAACATATCTGCGTTATCAATGACATAATTAACAGTACTAAGTGCCACTTTTGAGTTGGATCGATGTGTGTCTATCTTTTCAGGGTCTACATGCATATGGAACAAAGACTTTATGGTTTTAAAATAAAAACATTCATGTCATTAATTGGATAGCTAGCTGATACTACTGACGTCTTTGGAAAATAGGAGCCAATTTTGTGGAAGCATGTGATTCAAATATATATAATCGCCATCCTTGTTCAGTGCTTATGCATTATCCATTTTTTTGCAGAAACAACTACTATTTATTAATTAGAACATAAAGAACTACTATAAGATCAATCTAGATGCACAATTGTTTACTTGACCATATCGACCGTATATTTCTTTTCATTCGTCCTTTATTTAGATATTCAGATTTAATAAGTTTTAAGATTGATTAAATCATTTGCATGCAAGAATACTCTTTATAATAAGCACATTGAAAAAAGATCACCACGTACATATATGTATCTGAAATATTACCAAGTACGTACAGTCATAGCACTATTCTCAGAGAAGTCAGTTTCAGTTATTTAGTGAGCTTTAAGATGATAAATAACCTGATCATAAATAAGCACAGTCGACATGCAGGAGTTTTAAAATTAAGAAGAGAATATTCCGATAAGATATGTTGGAGTGTTGACATGTATAGAGAATTTCAATTATAGTAGTAAACGGATTATTTTGCATAGAGAAATATAACTTGAGCTTTCTGAAACGTAGTTGGAGATCGACTACCTTTGCTTTGCTTTCTTTTGGTGTTTATTGTTTTTTGGTCAAGGTTATCGACATTCAAATGCTATCATCGCTAGAAAAATATATAAGCAAGAAAATTAAAACAAGCCTAAAGTGATGATCCGGATTAAATAAAAAAGCTGACCTAGCTCTCTAATTCTGGAAATTTAGACAGCCATTCAGGTGTTGACACATCGGAGAAGGCATGGTTAAATTCCTGTTGCACACCTGTTTCCCAATAGTGAGATCAATGGACCACCCCGATTGACCACCACTTGTTCTTAAACAAGCTGGCCAATATGTAAAACACAAGATACGTAAATCCTTTAAAATCTCCAGCCTTTAAGAAACAGAAATATTCGAGCCTAGCCTGCAGAGAGACCCATCTCTCTCTCGCTCTCTCTCAGACGAATCTAGCTCTAAAATATATATCCATAGAACGAAAATATATTTGTATATAGCAAGTTGGCTTGGTAGCTAGCAATGTTGAAGTTTGTTTCGAGTGGTTTGCTGTTTTACACTTCTATCATACACATTCATGTATATATAGACCTCCACGTCGAAGGCTTTGGTTTAATTAGCCAGAGCGAGCGAGCTGATTCCTAACTCCGATCCATATGTGATCTTCTCGATCCCAACTTGCAGAAGTGGTCTCACACATCATGAATCACTGTCTCTGGAATTTCTTTATATCCCTTTTGGCATTCTCTATTCAACCTTTTCTCATCATAACTTCAACTCCATCTCCATCTGTCCTCACTATCTGATCTCTGATCTATCTTTCTCTTTCTCTCTATGACTGCAACTGCCAGGAATCAAAGAGAAGTGAGCACTGAGCACCCTATCCTCCATCTCTCTCTCTTTCTTTCCATACCGATCACTACGTCTACGTGATCGAATGCTTATTTCTTTCTTGTATATGTACAGTTGATCATGTGGCCAAGACTAGTGGCGAACAAGATTCTGAAGAAGCGATTGGGAAGCAACAGCTTTGTTGCAGATTTCCCAAGCAATTCATCAGATGAGTCGCTGGAAATAACACGGTGTATTGATCAAGAATATACGACACCGGCTCCGAAAACCTCGACTCATCACAAGGACACACAAAATTACAAGTATGTGTTTGCTCCTAACTTCCTATTAATAACTCCATATGTGCAATATGTAGACTTGCCGGCACGGCAGGTCCGTCTGGCTTATATATTCTAATAACCTACACCAGATATTTTCTCGTGTCATGCTTATGTGTCTACTACTTACTCAATCCAATTAAATCTCTCTTCGATCTTTCAAGGGTTTTCGTTGGTACATGGAATGTTGGCGGGGTGGAACCGCGAGAAGATATGGACATGGCGGATTGGATCAATGACACTTCTTGTGATATCTATGTTCTCGGGTACGTAAAGACGGTAAAGTTTCATTCATAAACTAGAATACAAAATTCGAAGTTGCAAACTTTATTTATTATAGGTGCACATGCCTCATTTGAAAAAAAAAATATTTAGGTTCCAAGAGATTGTTCCTCTGAAAGCCTCAAATGTTCTAGGATCCGAGAATAATATGGTCTGCATGAAGTGGAACTCCTTCATTAGAGAAACTTTGAACAAGAAAATAAGCTACCCGGGAGACAAGAGTATGGACAAAAATGGAAAGTCAACCATGTTGGAAAGCAGCGATACAAACACAGAAGGACATGATTACTTCCAGTGTATCATAAGTAAGCAAATGGTCGGAATACTAATAACAGTCTGGGTTAGAAGAAATCTTCGTCCTATGATTCGGAATCCAAGTGTTTCATGTGTTGGCTGTGGCATCATGGGTTGTCTCGGCAACAAGGTACATATCATATTGCTAACAATGTCATAATTAACTTCATAACTTGCAACAAGTTTTTCTTCTTCTTTTTTTTCGATATATAACTTGAAACAAGTTCATCATTTGTACGTACGTTCACCGTATTTAAAAAGAAGAATAAAAACTTTAGCAGGGGTCGGTGTCGGTTAGGTTTCAGTTGCATGAAACAAGCTTCTGCTTCGTTTGCTGTCATCTAGCTTCTGGGGGAAGGCAAGGAGATGAGAAACTCAGAAACTCAAACGTAGCCGAAATCTTGAACAGAACAATTTTCCCCAGAGGCCCTTTGCTTGATTTGCCACGAAAGATCCTCGATCACCAGTAAGTTATAAACTAAACTTTGAAACCGTCTAGATTACCTGTTCGTCTTCAGTTAATTAATTACCTTATAGCTAGTTAATTAATCTCCTTGATTAATCAAAGATTTTATCGCTATGTAACATGAACATGAGACAGAAATGAACGTTATTATTGTTTCGTCCCAACTATGAATTTGTCGTCACAGATTATAATAGCCGCCAAATTTGTACTGTTAAGCATTTCTTAATTTACAAGTAAGTAATTAACTAGTTGTTGTGGGAAGCATATAATATAAACTCTGTTGGACTCATTACGTTAAACCACGTGAAAGAGCGGTTGTTCGTTTCTTTTACCACCACTTAACAGTCCATTAATTGTTTGGTTTCTTCCTCAACAATTGAATTGACTTGCATACAATAATCGTGCCGATCTTAAGCCGATATTATATGAACCCTAGAAAGCTAACTGATGAATTATATGTAAAGTCCTAATTAAAATATCTGAATCGCCGCTAATTATGCATGTTTTCTTTGTTAATATTGCAGACGAGTAATCTTCCTGGGAGATTTGAACTACAGAATTTCCCTTCCAGAAGCAACCACACGATCATTAGTGGATATGGGAGATTGGAATGCCTTACTGAAGAGCGATCAGGTACAAATATAACTATGTGTAATTAATTAGTTAACTTAATGAATCAACAACAAATTTGACGTCAAGTTTGATTGGGATATTGAAGCTGAGTATGGAGCTGAATGATGGTCAAGTTCTTGAAGGTTGGCGTGAAGGAAGTATCAAATTCGCTCCCACTTACAAATACTTTCCAGATTCTGATACATACTATGGATCTCCTCCTCCTGCAAGGAAAGGTGAAAAGAGGCGTGCTCCTGCGTGGTAATTAAATTTCCCAATTAATGATCATAAGTCCTTCACAGTTTCTACTGTTCGTGCCGCATCGGGGACTAATCGATGGAGTTCTTAATCTTGTTAATGTTTTAGGTGCGATCGGATAATATGGTATGGAACAGGGCTGAAGCAACACATATACGAGAGAGGTGAATCAAAGTTATCTGATCACAGACCAGTGAGGTCAATATTTACTGCTCAAGTTGAAGTTTTACCATCGCTTATGAGGGGATACCAAAGCTTTTTTCTATCAGATAGGTTTGACAATAAGATATCAAGCCAGTTTGAGGTACCCTCCACCGGTGATCATTACTTATGTAATCGTAGATCATCAAGCTTCAAAACTTAAGTGTAAATACAGATTGCAGAATTACGTATGTGATTCGATCAATTTAAGGAGCTTTTACATATGAGTATGTTGAGGATGATTTCGGCACTCGAATAGCACACTTGCTTGCGCATGCACTCGTCTACTTTGAAGTGAAAATGAAGTGCCGAAATCACCCTCATTATATTATTGTTAGACGTTGCTCTCAAGTCTCAACTAGTTAATCTGGCAGATCAATATATATGATTATTGTATAGTTCCGGAAGTTGGTTTTGTGAAAAGCTTGTTTGAGACATCCTTTCCAGCTTCTTTGATTCATTATAAAATGTGCTCGGTTTTTCTAGCTATTTCGTCCGGCCAACAATAATATCTATGTTTTAACTATGATATACAAATCATGAGATATATAAGATATGCTCCCAACTGGGGTGTTTGTCTGCGTGCTAACTACCATCAGCCATATGTATCGCATTGGCATTATATTAGTCAAACTCTACCAAATGATTTGTGCACTCCAGGAATTAGAATTTTCAATTAGCGATAATTTGTCGGGGACAAATACATACAGTAACCAAACGCTAATTTTCGACTGAAACATTTTGGCCTTTGGGAACATATATAAATTCAAATATAAAGTGGTTAGTTTCTTGGTAGTGGTAGCACCTTTTTCTCATTCTCATGCACCATGCTTAGTTGAAGATAGAACTATATCCATCAATTTCCAACATTTCTTCGATCATATAGCATAAATATTTGGTTATTTTTATAGAAGATACCAAAGATATGCTTAAAAACAACAAGTTGTAGTTAAAAGAAAGTATGTGTTTCTTTCGTTCTATACCCACTCCACGTAACCCGTACTAATTTGTGTGGAGCACAAATAAATGGAGTTTAAAGAATGAAGTGAAGGTGGAAATGCTGATATGAGCTCTTCTAACTGCCGTGACCACAAAGGCACAAACGATTCGACACAATTTCAAGTTTCAACAAGAACAAGGTTGCTGACTTCGATTTGTTGTGGTGATCGAACAACGATTTTGGTAGACAACTTTCTTTATGTAGTGTTTCAACTTGAACTTTCGAAGAGGCTTCGTGAATGAGAACATGATCAATTAGACTCCTTGTTGTGCTATAAGTAGGATTCTAAAAATCGACCCAGACGACCGTCTGGGGCTAAACGAAGCAAAATGTGGAAATTTTCACTCTAATCGGATTTCACAACGTTTTGGGCTTCTGGGCGGGCCTAGGCTCTGCTGCCGCTTTGGGCGTGAAAAAGAAAAAAATTGAAAACCCAAATCTGCTCCAAACCTAAAAATCTAAACCCAAATCTCTTTATCGCGCGATTCGCGCCTCTCCCCGCGAACCTCCGCCTCTTCGTGCCCCTCCGAGCTCCGCCCTCCGCGCTCCGCTTCTCCTCCGTTTCACGCTCCTCAATAGCCTCTGCTCTCCGCTTCACACTCCTCCTCGGCTCCGCCGCTCCTCTACAAGGCAAACCGGTAAAGAACTAGAGATACATAATCTTTCCTGCTAGATTAGTAACCTGTATGGCTGTATCAGCTAGTTTTGAATGTTTATGTTTTATTGTTGTAAAGATCGAGTCTTTGGTGTTTGGTGTACATATGTTGTGAAGGTTGATACTTGGAGTACTAGTGTAGGCTGTGTATTGTGGCATGTTTGATTGAGAATTAGTTGTTGTGCGTTTGAATTGGAATTGGTTGCTGACTTGTTGTGTTGTATAATTATATGATTGATTGAGACTTTGGGACCGAGTTAGGTTGCTTAGGCAGAAGTGGCAAAAGTGCAGAAGTTAGGCAGTAACATTCAAATGTTGGACATGTTGTTCTTTTAATTATTGTATTTCTAATTTTGAATGTTGCAGGAAAAATGACAAGCACTCCTAGTAGTAATTCAACGTTTGGTTCATGTGTGGCATCGAATTTAACCGGTGCATCATCGATGATGCTTTTGAAGCGTAACTCCGAAGATATCGGATGGTTGTATGGTGAATTGAGAGATAGTACAGATGCGAATTAAACAAAATATAAATTGTGTGGAAAACACATGACCGGGGGAGTATTTAGAGTAAAGCAACATATTACCGGTAATTCACCAAATGTAAAGGTGTGTCCTAATGCTACTCCCGACGACAAAAAGAAATGTATAGAGGCGTTATCCATGCCAAAACAAAAAAAGAAGCAAAAAGCCACACATCAAAGTGAAGTGAGACAAGAAGTTGTAGTCATCGACGAAGAGGAAGTAGAGATTGAAGGGGCAATGTGACTTGTCACTTATTTAATGGATTGTGTTTTGTTACTTGTCACTTATTTCATTTGAGATTATTACTCTATATTATATTTTTGTTTGGATATTATGATAATTTAGACTACATTTGTTGCTAATTTGATTATATAAATGTTTTAAATATTCATTATTTCACATATATATTGAATCAAAACCGTCTAGAAGTCGCCTAGAATACGATTAATCTACATTTAGCCGCCTAGGCGCTAGAAGGTACCTTCACCGTCTAGGACCACCTAATATTTTTTAGAACCTCCCGAACTTTCATGAAGGGATGTAAAATCGATATTTTTGGCGATATTTCAGTTTTTTTTAATCACTTAAAAAATCCTTCATTATATCCCTAAAACTCTCGAAATTTTCCGATTTTTATCTATATTTCTGATATATCGGCGATATTTCCCAAAATTTTCGGAAATTTTTGAAATTTCCGTAACTTTCAAAAACTTTCCGAACCTCATAGGTCCACTACGTGGTTTTAAAGTATTTGTATATTTGATTTTGTGATGTGTGATGTGTAATATATTGTACAAAATGCTTGATGACCTAGCCATTTTAACCATCAAAAAATAAAAATAGAAGTATTAAATTATATTTTAATAATTCTTAACACTTAACACGTACTAATTCATATAGTAATATAGCAAATTCATATGTCTTGATGTTTGGTCAATATTTTCTTTTCACATAAGGTAGATAATTTATCATATAACAACCTCCAAAAGTTTTATTACAAAATTTCATGTATTTTTATTAGTTTCCGTCTTTTCCGTCAGAATTTTCACTGAATCGATGTTTTCGTCGATATATCCAAATTTTGGACTATTTATATATTTTCGATATCTGATATTTTACTCTTTGCTTTCATGTAACTAGAAAACACTTGCACTCGTTGTGTGCGGAACAACAAAAATAGGGTCTGGGAGGGTAAAAACATGTTTATAACAATTATTTTGAGTTTTTTGAGTTTTTTAATAAAAATTAAGACTAAATATGGGCTTCTTTTAAAGAAAATATGAATATTTTTGAAAGCTCATATTTTGATACGGTTGATACCACAAAAAAAAAAAGGGGGGCTCGACTGATAGAGATGCAGAAAAAACTGCCGATCTTTGCCTTTTGGTTTTCGGCTATGTAAATGAGAAAACACTGCCAACTTGTGCTGGCAAACTATAGCTCCGCCCCAACTCAAATTCAAGCTCTTTGTAAAAAGTGATTGGGCTCCACAATGGTAGTACGCAATTTGATAAAAGCCCGTACAAAAGCCCAACAATTCGGCAAAAAAGCCGTACTGAACAATACTACTGCTGGGTTTTTGCAATTTTTTTTTTTGCCTATAAGATGCTCCCAATTTTAAAAACCCGCGCAAAAATGGCGGATTAATTTTCAGAAGACGCCGAGATTATGCAGAGAGAGAGTGCTTCGTCTCTTCCGCTTCGAGTTCGACTCATCGCCTTCCTTATTCAATCTGTTCAGGTCAGTTTCTCTTTTTTTAAGCTTCATTTTCAGTCTCAATTTATTGCGTTATATATACAACTCTTCGTTTTCGATTTTCCGGTGACCTAATTCCTCGTCGGAAATTTAGAGACTCCGGCTCCCTCCAACCGAAAAGTACACAGCCTTGGAAATCTTCGCTCATCGATTTTACCCGTGCTATTTGTCCAAGTGAGTTCATCAAATCAATTAGCTCATACATCTCAATCTGTAATTTTTCTTACAATATTTTATTTTTTTTTTTATTAAGATTTACTGTTTTACAGTAAGTAATCACTTAAATTTATGAAATGTTGACTAATTACTGTGATGTTTATTAGGTTTGAACAAGGGAATTACATGGGAAGCTGGCTCTTGCAGCCCTTGAGAGAGAGCAATTTGCAGCTATTTGTGCTTGTTTCGCTATGGATTGCAAACAAGGTAGCTAGATTTTGATACTTATATATTCTGCGCATACTCTGTTCGTCTCTAATGTATAATTGTATATGCATTAATGTATGGATGCTGATGCTTTATAGATACACTCGTCTCCTGCATTATCCGTGAAGATATTCAAGTCCTTGGGAGACAGAAGTATCAATGAACAACACTTCACCGTTCGGGATTACTCCGAAGCAGTAAGGACATTTTGTTTTTTTTTATGCTGTGGAAAGCCTTAAATATGCTCAGATGGTTGTGTCATGGTTATTCAAGAAGCTAACGGATGGTTTGGGTCATATTTTGGTTTGTCATGTGGCTGTGGTTGATGAGGAATTTTCGTAGGAGGTGGTCTTGATGCAGGTTGTGAGTTTCGAGATTTGTGTGAAAAATGTTGCTTTTGCATACTTCGAAGAGCTTTTCCTCCAATTCAAGTAGGTCCTCAATATCTTCATTGTCAGTTTATCTGTTTATCTCGAGGACTACTAGTTTCAGTTGATACATGCTACCTGATATTTGAATTCAGGACAGTAGCAAAGGTCGGAGAACTTGTGAACTTTGAAGCAGGCATGGAGATTATGGACCTACTTTATGAAGGGGAGGAGACAACCTCGCTCTATGCTAATCCATGTTCTCTTGCTGCTTCACTCTTGGCATGTTCAATTACAACTTGATTCTATTAATGCTGTGAAAAGAAAAAATAGAGAGTGTTAGTCAAACAGAATGCAGCCAGTCAGCCAATGTGAATATCTGTCTCAATTCATGTTATTTTGCAGGTTGCTTCGTATATCATCACAACCCCTAAACAATCATTGGAATTTCCTGTTCTACCCTGGGGTAAGATCTCTCATGTTACTTTTCTTTTATTAGTGCTTTAACCTGAATAAAATTGGTGTCTGACTGGTTGAATAGCTTAACATAATTTGAAGTTCTTGAGAACCTACTTTAGTTCTAAGCTGAAGAGAATACTGGACTTCAAATTGGCAACAAATATCTAATGCGTTTGAACAGACTATTTTGATTGAAGAATTGATAGAACACCAATGAGCTTCAGAAAGATTGATTATAACACTTTCTCACTCTTTTGATAGAGATTATATCATTCTGGTGGGGACGATGAGAAATTTCCTGATAAAAGAGATGCAATTAGCTGATGACTAGACTTATTAGGTCCAAACACTAATAAAAAAACGCATGTAAATATCAAACTCTAAATCTTCTTGCCTTTGTGAACTGACTAATTGTCCATCAACAGACTAGTTGTCTCCCGTTTCACAGCGTTGTGATCTTTGACTACCGGCCATATCGGATTATCAATTTGGGCGGTCCTTTATTCTAGATCTAGCTACTCTTTTGTCTAGTGTACCATTTGTGCAGTTGAATGGAATCTTTGCTGACAACATATTCTTGATAGGAATGTCCAGATTTGTAGTTTCTTTCGTTCTCAACATTATTCTTTTGAATTCCCTAGTAGATAGACTAAGATTTGAATTCATAGAATCCAGTTATGGAGCCTCACTATATGTACCAGTATAACAGCTGGAAGATCAATCTTGAAAAGAATAGAAAAGTAAATACTTTACTGAGCATGACATGGGTGTGTGATCATCCACATATAGGGCACCATTTATGCTATATCTCCTATGAGTGAAGAGCGACTAAGTGTACACCTCTACTTGCACAAAGTTGATTTGGTAAGCAGGTAGCTTCCTGGCTGTTCTATTTGTACACCTCTAACTCAAAACTGTGACTGATGGTGCACATATATCACTTATGGCTATTAATGTGATGACCTGTCTTAGCATTGTGTAGAAGCGACTTTTCTGAATGCCAAGAACTATGCAGTGTCCGTTTCAACAAAAAAAAACTATGAAGTGTTGACTAAAAATTTAATCTTGTGATTAATGGGGAGTTACTGTAGGAGGATTTCTATCCGGACCCTCTCTGTTCTCATATGTACTGATACAAGCTTCCTATCCAAAGGGCACTCATTCTTACTTTGATCTTGATTGTAGCCTTGGCCAAATTCATGGGGGTCCATTTCTTCCTTTTCGTAAGTCTTGTTATCTTTCCTTCAAGGAAGATTGATGCTCTTCGTACTCTATCAACTGCCCTGCCCGTTTGTTACGCCATTTATGACATCCTGCTTGAATTTAATGATGTCTTTCCTGTTGTTTTGATAGTTCTGTACTTTCCATTGTCTGTGTGCTCTTGTATCACTGCAGCATATCAGTATTTGGTCTTGCCTTTACTCGCACCCTATCAGTGTAGGTGCTCATATGTGGCTTTTGAGTTTGTGCTTGTTAAACTGTAAACACATTGGGCCAACTCTGACGTAGTGCTATAGTCAATAATACGTAAAAACTTCTTGCAAGATCGCGGGGAGCTAAATTTGGATTAGCAGTACTAGAATTGAACACAGGGTTGAGATTTGTCATCCCTAGCTTATTGTGTGCTGAATTGATGGTAAATAGTGCTACTATTTGAAATAGATCTGTGCATGCAGTTAAGTTTGCAACCGGATGCGAAGAAGAGGATATAGCAGAGACGGTCAGAGGCATTCTTAAGCATGTATTCCATCACTCTTGCTGAAGCCTGAAGTGCGCAGCGGGAAACTGTCTGTATTTGGTATATGAATCCCTACTTACACTGATGTTATTTTCGTGTCTCTAACAATGTGCAAATCTACTTCGAATGCAATTATGCAGTTGAAATTTTCAGATAAGCTGATTGATACCTGTAGCCTGTAGGCTGTAGAGAATAAACTTGGAAAAATGTAAAGAGGGTGTTGGGGCCCATTGATATTAAGACACAAGAAAGTACTTTTAATTTCTCTTTGATATGTGGGTTCTACCACTCACACGGCCATTCATTTTGATCTGGAAGTTGCCTATACTTTCTTGCCTTATCTTTGTTTGGGTCCATTTGAAAAAGAGAGTTATGTGCCAAATTAGTGTCCGATCTGTGATCACTGTGATTCTGTTTTGTATTGTCCCCTTGTGACATATTTCCCCAGTTTTCACTGTTCCTACTCATAATCCAATCTCTCCCTTAATTGCAATTTGCAAAATTAGAGTTCTAAAGGGGCTTAGAGCTAAGCAAAATGTTGCATCCAATTCTTGGTCAAGGCATATGGCAGTCATACACTGAAGTGAACAACCTCAAGCTGATGGCCAACCAAATTTGAGGCCTATATGAGTGTTGTTGTTGGAGGTCAAGTTTGGTGCGCTAGTTGTTTTATATTCTCACATTGAGTTTGGTCCGGTCTCTGTTTGGTTGAATACTTAAAACATATATGACTACTGTGACTATTAACACACCTTCGATTCGTTGGGATGACCCAGCTGTAAAGAATACCACATTACTACATGTCATGTCCAGCTTCCATGTAAAGGAAAGAGTTCGATACTAGAGTAACTTACAAGGAAAACCCTGCAAGGTTTCCTATAATATTCATCTATTTTTCCTACGGAAATATATAAGGTGAACCATTTAGAAGTTGTGGCATAAAGTAGCTTTTACGTGATTCTTAAATATAGAATTTTGCATGAGATTATTCTTTCGTTAATGATACAATTCAAGTTACTTTCATGTTGCGTCTCTTTAATTGTCTTACAAACACATGAACTAGTAATAACCAGAGATAGTAGAGCTGTCTTTGTTAGAAGCTAATCAACAAGGTTCTTTTAACAAAGTCCATGGCATACCCCTTCAAAGGCTGATTATTAGGCGCATTAGCTTTAATAAGGTGTCGGCTAAATAAATTCAAGCAAAACAAACCCCACATTCCATTCATTTAGTGCAAAGCCGTACAATATTTGTAGTCTTATTCCCCACTCAACAACCCAGTATGATATAGAATTACTTGCACAGATATACTTCATTTTCTTCAAGGGTGGGTTAGATATAGAAATCCCGCTATATATATATACTTCTGTGGTCTTCCATCAAGTTTTTGTAAGAGAGAATCGCATTTGGTAATGAGTTCTATTTGTTTACCCAGTGATTTGGTAGCTCCAGACCTCCAATGAAAATGACCAACAGAAAGAGTCGACCCAAAGCTCCATGCTTGCATGTCCTTCTGCTTATTCAAACGGCTTCAAAACCATCGTTGCTTTCACTTTATCAACTTCTTAGTTCAGTATACAGCCTAATGAAGCCGCATTCGTCGAAGAAAAAGGAAATTTAAATGAGGGTTTCCATAAGAAAAAAAAACACCATACCAATAACACTGTCCTTGTGCTGGATTATGTTCCTACTTCCTACATGGATTCTTACTTTCTTGAAGACAATTATGGCACGGTGACAGTAGACCCGTGGCAAGCAACAATTAAGCTTGACTTAAATTTAATTCTTGCAAGCCATGTACCGTCCACACTAGTCATCATAAATAACTTTAGGGAATTACTAATCGATCAATTATGGCAGATTGGGTAGGTTATTCATGATTGAGTGGTAGAAAGAATAGTAATCGGTTTTTAGGGAAAATACTAATTAAATCATTTGCTAAACAATAAGTAGGGACCAAATTATGCTAGGAATGAATTCCAGCATTTGCTCATTTAATTTGCCAATTTGGTAAAAGAACTATTAAACAAGATAGCTAGGAGATGGAATTGGCATCTTCCTTCTACGACAGTGAGGATCATTGACATGGGAAAACATACATATATAGCTACTGGGTCCATTCTCATCATCATTCACATATATCAACTTCCACGGCCAGCTAGCTATATAGTTCCTTTGTCTTTGTCTTTGCACCATCATGTCGCCGGCTTCTTTCAAATAAGTCATTACCAACAACTCTCCCTCTCCCTCTCACAATCATAAAAATAAAAATAAATGAAAGTGTTTATCTTTTTCTGTATTATATATATATAAATCCATCCAATGTAACAGGATGTATATAGCCATGCATAAGACTCGTATTATCAATAATAATCTGACTCAACCGTACTATATATTGTGACTTAAACCGCCCACCATACTGACTAATAATGCTCAGCAATGCAATACGCATGTGATAATTTTGTTTATTCAGTCATATATAATTGGTGTTTATGCAGTTAGGTCGAACGTCCCCCATTTGTAATCTGTTTATAAGAAGATAAGATCATATCTATGTGAAAATACTAGCTATCTAGACGTCTTCTCAGCGCAATTGTTTCCATCACTTTCCATATAACACACACATACCTTGTTCGATTATCTCCTAGATTAAGAGATTATGAACCAGTATATATATGTACGTATTTATATATAGAGCTAAGAGCTAGACACTAAGCTTTTTGTTATTGTACACACAACTAAGCTAGCATGCAAGACCTTGCTCGATCATATTCATGCCCGATTTGCCCAAATTGATGTAGAGGTACGTATTATTTATAATTAGTGTACTTCATGCCCGATTTGCCCAACTTAACTGTTACCTCGAGCATATCACGTACGCACAGCTTAATTGGTAGGGTTAATTGGTATATATAGACCTTAATTAGTCGACTAATTTGACAAATGATGCAGAGACAGATCTCAACTCCGAATGCTGACTCCGGCCAACCATGCAGAGAGACGTCGTTGTTTGAGAAGCGCTCGAGCACGAAAGGAAAGCAACATCTATCCTAATTATTATAATTGATCGATAATACTGATCGAACATGCATGATGCATGCATGGCCTATCTAGTTAGCCTCAATCGATCACCTTGCATCCATTAATCAAAGAATACGCATAGCTTGTATACATGTTTGTTTTAGACTCCAAGTAACTAACTAGATTTCTGTTGCACATGAACGTACGTCAATAAATTATAATAATAGTTTAGAGGCTTCTGGCTATTTATGTTGTGCAGCTGGCTGGGAAATTCTACAATCTACGTTTTCTAACACTCCAGTTATTACAAATCCAGTCCATGTCAAGTGTACGTTGCATTCATTTGAAATACGATAGAGCATAGAATAGTTGGATCGAGGGTCCATCTCAATGATCTCTTAACAATAATCACTCATGTAATTCTTTTTTTTGAGAAAGAATCAATCATGTAATTAACAACTCATATATATTACTCAAATTAATACATATAATGTCATCTCCCAAGTGTGTCATCTCCCAAGTGTTTCTGACATACCAACCGATTATAGCTCGGAGATTATACAACTCCGCTCGACCTAGCATTCCTCTTCCGAAGCAACGTACCAATTTTATTGATATATACATGTATACATATATATAATATATAATATATATATTATAACAATTTTCCTTAAATGCGAAACTTTGTATTGAAATTTTAGTATGAAGTTGCATTTTACACAAAATCAAAAATGTAATTCGATCATTAAAGTCAATCATATTTTAGATACCCATACAACGATCGGGCATGCAAAATTTCAGCAAAATCGGTGATCATTTGGCCATTTAATCACCATATTCGATCAAGTTTTGAGTTAAATCAGACAATCTATATGCATTGTTAAACAATGTTACGATCAAATAGTTAAAATATTTTCAATTGAGCTAAAATTTTGCATGTCTAATCCTTGCATATATATCTAAAAGATAATTGACTTTAATGATCGAATTACGTTTTCAATTTTGTGCTAAATACAACTTCACACCGAAATATCAGTGTGAAGCTTCACACTTGATGAAAACAATATATATTATGGTGTATATATATATCATTATATGAGTAGTTCTATGGTGTGCAGAGCACAAATGTGTAAGACAAAATATGCGGTATAAAAATTCCCATTCACTTTTCATTTAACTTCATCATTATATATACAATTTACTAACCAGCTGAAGAACATTTCACTCGTATCTTCTTGTCAGGAGAATAATTCATGACCTAATAGCCTAATTTTAAATATAGTGCTCTCATCACTTGAGCTAACTCCTATACATGCATACTTGTAATTGACTAGAAAATACGATATAATACATGTCATACATACATGAATCAATATTAATGGTGTATTAATGTAACTAAATCTTACCCATAAAGAAAAAATTAGTTTTCTTATAAATATAATTAACTCGAGCTTAAAAAAAACTAAAGAAATATAATTATTGTGTGTACAATGCAAGTTCATATTTCACTCTAGGAAACTTCACAAGTTACCCACGTACATACTACTCTAATCAAACCCTAATTAAATCTTCATCATTGTGATCGAGCTTGTTCTAAGATCTTTCTTTTCTTGTTCTTTGCCTATCATCCAGGTTTCTAACATTAACAACACGTACGGGGCATGAGATTGAGTCCAGACTAGGTTCTACAATCGTTTCTCATAATAAGCTGGACTGTTTTAAAATTAAATGAAAAAGAATATTCTAAATCTCCAACAACAATATATCTCCATCTTACTTCCCAATTGTTATACGTATACGGTAGAATATCAATTTAAAAATAGTCTATAAAAAATAATTTTTTTATAATGATAAAAAAAATTCGGTCATAACTCGAGATAAGTTATAAATAAGAACAACTTCCACATTATGATAAATTATAAAATTTTCTGGTCCCATATATAGAAAAATTACCTCTATATCGTAATAATTGTCAATAATAATAAAAATATTATTTAAGAAAAATTAAATAATTATCTATACTAGTTTGAGACAATGATTTATGTTTGATTGTTGCAATCACGTACACGTCTTTGAGCTTGCGGATCCGTAGTAACTTGTTGAAGCCAAGATATCTCCAATTTTTCTAATATTTATGAACAAATTTATAAATAAATTTTTATTTAAAAATAACCTTTATATATGAATAAATTTTAACATATCTAACATTATAACCGTATAAAAGTTGTATTGATATCGTTTTAAAGAAAAAAAATTGATGCTGAGCTGGGAAACAATAAAGTGGCACATATTATTATCCATATCACTTTCAACTTTCATGAAGGAAAAGCTAATCGAATTTGTTAGATATTTATGAATTAGTCAATAAAAGTCAATGGCTTAGTTATATGGTAGCATATAAGTAATAAATAGATGGAATTAAAATGTTTTATGTGACCATATTAGATTCTCATTTTTCATGGATCACAGTTGAAATCATACTTTCACAGCCAGCTGCTCTAAGATTTGAGCTGATGAGTCACTTTGTGATTGGAGAATACTACTTTGATGCACCTGATACCACCACGCGCCACTGTCCCATACTCACCTGCTGCGTAAGTATATTTGGCGCATTTGGCTCTCCTCGTTTGTTTAATTAATTTGGATTTCTAGTTTAAAAAAATAGTTTAAAATGTCATTCAAATATGTTTCGTTCTAAATTTTATTTACTTATATATAATAAATATCACTTTACTCGTTATCGAATTATACTTTTACTCACTTTGATCACTCCGAATCGGAGAAATTGACGGCGCCACTCTAATTTTTTTCGGCGAATCAAAGCTCAATCTGTGCAAAATCAACCTAACAACAATTTTCTCAACTACACCTGAGTCCAATTCATCATGGAAGTGGTTGAATTAACATTTGAAGTCAATAACACCCAAAACTTCAAATCTTCGATTCTCCCTCCTCATAATGAATCAAGGCTCGACCTTAGTATGAAAAGACTCACAAGAAAGAGAGTTACAATGCCCAATAGGTTTCTTTGGCCAATTATAAATCAAATTCAAAACCCCAAATTTTGCAAAATTCAGAGTGAGCAAAGTGAGTAAAAGTGTAATTCGATAGTGAGTAAAATGATATTTGCTATACATGAATGAGCAAAGTTTAGAACGGACTATACTTGAGTGACATTTTTAGCCATTTTCCCTTCTAGTTTTCTCTATTGCTTATAGATGGTTCTCGGGTAAATTAGGTTCACCGTGAACCCAGCACAAAAATACCTCCCCACCCCTTGTTGTGCAGCACGTGCTCCCCTTTTTATGAACAAAACAGGTTGGGTTAAGGGTGAACCCAGTTCATCCACGTTTGCTTATATACTAATGCCCATGTTTCATTTTCTCTTTCTTTCTCTAAAGTATGAGCCTTTAGAGCATTTGCATCGGCATTCATAGTGCTCGAGCAAGGCGTGGGGCCAACCAGAAAAAGCTCAAGCAAATGAATTTCGACGATTTAGCAGGAGAAAAAAGAGCGATGGTTGCTCGTTGACCGATTGATCGAGCAAAGTTTGCTCCGACGATTGCTCACTTGCCTGGCAGAGCCCACACCTCGTGGGTAATATTAGTTTTTTCTTCCAAGCGCGTGCGCTAGTAAATTAGTGAAAAAAATAAATTAATGGAGGAATAGTAAGCTGTCAAGTGTCCTAGGCTGGCTGCTTTTAATTTCCAACGATCTACTTGATCTAGGCCTTTGATTTTGACTCTGAAATTTGATCCAACGGTCCCGATTCAAACTCAACGGCTAGTTATGTATTCACCGGAAATAAACGGGAACAATGAAAATATTTTCAAAATAAACCCCCAAAAAATTAGAAAAATTCCCTAGAAACTACAAAAAATACACCCTAATTTTTTGGACAAACTTTAGTTCCGTATCCTGAGGTTTAGGTCTTTCTTCATGTCGTTACTTGAGTGTCTAAATTTTTTAGTTTACTACTTGAGGTTTGGGTTTTTCTTCATGTTACTACATAAGCTTTTTTTTTTTTTTAGTTTCATACATGAAGTTCTAATTTCTCATCACTTTTTATTTTTGCCTTGAAAAATATGTAATACAAGAGGGTATTTTGATCAATTTATTTCTTTATAATAACAAAAAAAAAATTATCTTCTAAAATTGTTCTTCCTAACAAATAAGTTATATTAATTTTATAAAAAAAAGGGTCAATTAACTAAATATGTCATACTCACTCTTGATTGATTAGGGTTACATGCATATTAAAACATATATGTGACATAATTTGTGGGAACTCATAAATTTGGCTCGTTTGGAAAACCCTTAGATTAAAAAAAAACTAAGATTGTTCATTTTTAACAAAATAAGTGCAAGTACAATTTAGAATAGTAAGATCACTTATTTTGTTAAGAATAGCAACTTTAGATTTTTTTTAAGCTAATGGCCAAGTTTGCAAAACGAGCCAATTTTATGAGTTCCCATAAATTATGTTGCTCACATATCTTAATTAATATCCATACCACGCTAACTAATCAAGGGTAAGCATGACATATTTAGCCAACTGACTATGTTTTAGAAAATAACATAACTTATTTTGTTAGGAAGAACAATTTTAGAAAATTAAACAAATTTATCATTAAAAGTAAATTGACCAAAATACCCTCTCGCATTACATACTTTTTTAAGGAAAAAATAAAAAATGATGAGAAAATGAAACACCAGGTAGAAAACTGAAAAAAAAAAATAAAAACTTAGGTAGTAACATGAAGAAAAACTCAAACCACAAGCAGTAAACTGAAAAATTTAGAACCTTATGTAGCGACATGAAGAAAGACACAAACCTCAGGGTACTAAAGTGAAATTTGTCTTTTTTCTTCTTCTATAAATATACTTCATTTCATTCATAACTCACACCAATTTGTACACAACAAATTTCACATCCCCTTCTATCTCTTCTCTCATTTCCTAGAGCATTTTTTTCCAAAAAAATGGGCACTCATTGGCTTCATTTCGAAGATTTACAAAGGTACATCTCTTTCGCACGTCATAGCGTAGATGAATACAACCAAAACAAACAAAAGATGGACAAATACTAGAAGACAGTTCATGTCGATTATGTGCTAAATTAGGAGCCAACTCAAGGTGAAACCCGAATGAGCCAAAGACCCAAATCGCGATTTTGTCTCACTACAACAAGTTCAAGTTACTCTTGCAAAAATGGGGCGAATGTTTGCACGATGCATGGAAGCGTATAGCTAGCGGCACTTCGCTATTGGTTGAAGTAAGTTTCTATTCTTTTATCATATATGATATAAATTTTATTTGATTATATGAATTAAATTATGTAATTTATATATTTAATTTGATTAAATATGTAGTATTGTAAAATAGCTAATATTTATTTTTTATTAGGTCAAGCAAGCTTAATCTTTTTACTATTCGGCCAAGAAGAAATCGTTTACACACTTTGCATGTTACGAAGCGGTTAAGGACCATCTATCTTTCATTGCGGTGCTACCAGCTACTTCATCTCCGTATGTAAGTAATTACCAAGCCACTCTTTCCGCAACTAAATTATCTTCAACCATCAATTTGGGTGACGAAGAAGTAAATGAGACACCTTAAAGTAACGTGGCCGCTCCTCGAGTCCAGCTAGACTAGTTGGAAACAAGGCGCCAAAGGAAGCAAGGCGATAAAAGAAACAAGGTAAGACTCCTATTGAGCAACGAGTTGAGGTTTTGCATACCATTGCAAGTGATCAAGCATCGTGAGATACCTCGAGAAAGATGCATAATGAAAGTGAGCTTAATTATTACAAATAGTACATAGAAATTCAAAAGCGGAAGGAAGCAAGAGCGGTCGAAGAGTTTCAACTCAAGAAACAAGAGAAGGAAACAAGAATTATGACAATGAATTTGGAAGTTATGACCCCAATCTTGAAAATGTATTTTACCAAGAGGAAACTAGCAATCCTTAATGAAGGAGAATCTAGTCATGGAAAAGCTATCGATGAAATATATTCGGATTATTATCAACCAAGTTACGTACTCTTTCTATAGTAGTTATAGTATTATACTGAGAATAAATCTAGGCTTGACTTGTCATTATGTAATTTAAATTTTTGAGAAATAAAAATACAATTTATTTGTTAAGATGAAATTGGAAATCATATTTGTTACATATTAAATTAAAACACATACTAAAATTAAATACACTCTTAATTATAACACATAATAAAATTGAAACTCACATATATAGACTAATATTTAAAGTATTTCACCGGTTTTCAACCTTCAACTGTGCTTCACCAAGTCCTTCTGGAGCTATGTTGGATATAAACGGATTCAAGGTCGACAACACGGTCGTGAAACCATTGTATATTACATCTATCTATTCTCATTGGCTCAAAATAAATTCGATTCCCTTGTGCATTCACCGGCCCATCATAAACTTGAAAAGCTCTCGATGAGTTTTGCATGTCTTCTTCTTCATTCTCCTCATCATTTTCCTCCACGCACTCTTCCTCAACAATCATGTTATGCAATATGATGCAAGTTAACACGATGGATGTGATTACCGATTTATGGTGCAATGTACAACTATGATGAATAATTTCCCAACGAGATCAAAAGATGCCAAAGAACATCTCTACATCTTTCGGGTATGCTTCTTGTTTCTTTGTGAATAGCTTATCTTGCGGCATCTAGGGATTGAAAATTATTTTAACAAATGTAGGGTACCTCAGATATATTCCTATAGCTAGATAATAAGTGTTGGAGTACCTCTCTCCGTGGACTTCATAGACGACAATTGGGCTTTTTTCAGCAAGAATTTGGTCGAACACATCAGATTGGTGGAGCATGTTAATGTCATTTTTAGGTCTAAGACAACCAAAGAAATTGTGCCATATCCATGTATCATATGAGGTCACAACCTCTAGGATAATAGTGGGGCAACCCTTTCGCCCCGAGTATTCTCCTCAATAAGCGGTTGGACAGTTCTTCCATTCCCAATGCATACAATCGATGCTTCCAATCATATCTGGAAAGCCTCGACGTTGGCTTTTATCTAGGAGTCGCGTGAGGCCCTCCGGTGTTGGAGTGCGGAAGTATCTTGGACCATAGAGGTCAACCACTTGGCGGCAAAACTCCTTCATACATTTCAAGGTAGTCGATTCCCCCATCCTTGTAATTTCAGTACACTGATCCTAATACGCCAACATTCGTAGAGCACAAATCATCTTTTGTTGGGGAAGAAGTCCTAGAATTTCAGTGGTGCCTGCTCTTTGATGCCAATATTGGTCGTGGTTGCAGAGATCCGTCATGATAATGTTGAATCAGTCTCTCTTCACTCGGTACCTCCACCAAAATTCTTGCGAGTTGAAGTTTGGGCGTTCGATGCAGTAATCTTCCATGAGATTTTGTTCCCTCGACTGCCTCTGTCTTGGTCAATTCGGTTTTCGACCACGACATGAACCACGACCTTGTGGTTCATCGTCGTATTGTGCTTCCTCCATGACCACCTGATTGATGAAAGATTGCTCCATATCGTCATCCTTTTGATTTTGTTATTGTCTTCGCTTGAAAAAATTGTGGAAGCTGAAAGGATTCATCAGAGTGATGATGTAGAAAATCTTAATAAGTGTTTAGAGAGATGTGTTATTTGTTCGGATTGGAAGAAACTTGTAGATGGCGTGAATATAGAATGAGTGATAGATGAGCGTTTTATAGCCAATTGTAAATAATCTGATCTTTGAAGATGAACAAACGTGTCGCATCGTCATTGGACAAAAATCTTACCAGAAATCTGGTCCAATTATTTTGTCGATAACAATATCTGGTTGTGGCACGTATCACATTGTCATTAGTTAAAAATCTTACCAGAAATCTAGTCCAATTATTTTGTCAATAACAACACGTGTCACGTTTGTATTAGTGAAATTTTTTATCGAAAATCTTGTATGATCGATAACGACACGTATTATATTATTATTGATCGTAAATATATATGAAAAATAATTTATTAATATTTTATAATATAATGAATGATAATTATTTTTACTTGTGAATAACTGCATTTAAAATTTGATTTGTACTAGCAAATGATGATGACGATGGATTTAGTTTACTTTTGCTATTTGGAGCAATTCCTTGAGCAAAAATACTGTTACTCTTCCTCTGTTCTTCTATCTTCTCTCTCTTCTCTCACACGCACCTGTTTTGTAGTTTGTCTTCTTTTTCATTCCTCCCGTTCCGTTCAGAAAACCCAAGTCAGAGATCCTTTGCTTCTTGTAATTCTCTCACATTTTTCTTGAGAACAAAATTAAAGAGAAAAAGAGGAGAGAGTAGCTTTTGGTAGTGAAGAGAGTGCAGAGATAAGCTTTCAGATCTAGAAGAGCTAAGTTTGTTTATGGCGATGAAGACAGGCCCAAGTGTTGTTTCTTTTTCTCTTGGTCTCTCCTTGACTTGAAAAGCCAACACTTGGTTTTTAACGCCTTCATTTTCTTCTTCTTTCCTTTGTGGCTGCGCTACCAATTTGTATACTGTCAACTTCTGCTACTACTGCTTCAATTGTGTTGGGGTTTCTGGGTCTATTGGGTACTTGAAAGCTCAACCAAGAAACTTGCTTTGGCTTCAATTTGAGCAAGAGAAAGAGATCTGTGCAAAAATGTTAGCTGTTGGGAGTCCTACTATGAGCTTCAGAGCAAGCAGTGGCTGCAATCATTTGCTCAAAGAGCTTCAGGTCATTTTTTTCTTCTTCTTCTCATCTTCACTTTCTAGTGTTTTGGGTTTTCATTGTTGTTTCTTCTAAAGAGTAAAGGTTGTAACTTTTCTGCGTGCTGGGTTTTTCTTCTACTTCTTCTTGGAAGGTTTGCTTTTTCATTATGAGTTTTCCAGCTACTTTAAAGTTGGTTTGCTCTGTCAAAAGGAAAAACATTGATTACTTCGGTAAAATGTGTCATAATGGAGCTATAAATTATGGGTCTTTTATGGTTTCTGTGATTTTGGTAGAGAAAAGTACATGTCTTTGTACCAATTTAAGTCGACAGGTTCTGTAGAATGTAATCTCTGCACCATAATTTTTCAAGATCAGTTTCTCTGTCTGTTACTGTGTACAATTGAGCATGATGGTAACTGTGTGCATTTGTTGGGAGTTTTTTTCCTGACTATTTGTTTTTTTTGTAAACTAGTGACATAATTGATGGCTTAATTTACTTCATTATCTGACGCTGTATAAAATTTCGGGCTTTCAGTATTCAATTTTTAAGCCTTTCTGCGGGATCGTAACTGTCCCTATTTTAGTTTTGTTTTTTATGAAATATAATGTTTCATATGAAAGTGTGAATGGGGTATGACTTTCTGTTGGTTCATCCTAAATGTTACTTTCATGTTTACCAGATTGTATTGCAGTCACGAATGTCACTTCTGAAGTTTTTCTCTTCTCTGTTTTTGCTATGCAAATTGTGATGTAGAATGTTTGTTTTTCCTCCATTGAATTCTTGCAAGTTTCTCACACTGTCTGTGTAATTTAAAGAAAATGAGGTATCTACGTGATTCAGCAATAACATTTTTTGTGTTTTGCGTTTGTTTGAGAGCAGCAAATATGGAATGACATCGGTGAGAGCATAGCAGACCAAGATCGCATGTTGTTGGAATTGGAAAGGGAATGCTTGGAAGTCTACAGGAGGAATGTTGATGAAGCTTCCAATACCAAGGCTCGCCTGCATCAGTCTGTTGCAGCAAAAGAAGCTGAGCTCGCCACTCTCATGGCTACCTTGGGAGAGCTCAATATTGATTCACCAGTAAAAGATCAAACTCTCTTTTTTCAATTTTGGGACATTAATTTGTCGTATTCGAAAGCAATTACTATGCTATAATTAAATGGCTACATTTGTTTTTTTTGGAAATGAAATGGCTACATTTGTTAATGTGTATCCTGAGACCCTTGTGGGTAACTTTGATTGCATTACTTCTCAATTACTCCAAAATCTAATTTCTAACCAAATTTTAATAATTGTAGGGAAGAATGCCTTAGGCTTTTGATGTTGTGTCCTAGAGCAATCTAGCCTGTAGAAGAATTTTGAATGCTATATATTCATTTTCCTCTTATTGTTGGAAATTATATCTTTTTCTGTTTGATTTTAAACTGTTTCGCTTGGTAATCCAATTATGGACTATATTTCTGCCGATTCTGGCTATCAGCTGGAGTATCAGTCACACATGTTTTTCAGTTGCTCATTTGATTCTAAAATAAACTTACAGATACGGAAAGAGAAGAGATCAAGTTCTTTGAAAGAGAAACTTGCATCTGTGGCACCACTTGTAGAAAATCTAAGAATGAAGAAAGAGGCACGAATGAAGCAGTTTTCAGATATAAGGACACAAATTGAGAAGATCAGTGAGGAGATATCTGGTTACGACTGTTTCAACAGTTCTCTGATCGATTCAGTAACCCTAGATGAACATGACTTGTCAACAAGAAAGTTAACTGAATATCAAGCACATCTGCAGACCCTTCAAAAGGAGAAGGTGATTCTTATGATATGGTCTCACGTGTTACTAGTATACCTTGTGGGATGAATTTATTATCACATAAAATTGTTTGCAATATTCATGGATTCATTGAACAGATGTGCTCACTGTTACTGTATTGTATACTTTGTTGTGACAGTCTGACCGCCTTCAGAAGGTTTTGGAATATGTCAACGAGGTCCATTCTCTTTGCGGTGTGCTCAGCATGGACTTTGGCAAAACAGTAAGTGAAGTGGATCCTAGCTTGCAAAAGACCAACACAGAACAGTCCACAAACATCAGCAATAGCACATTGGAAGGTCTAGAACAGACCATTCTCAAATTGAAAACCGAAAGAAAAGTTCGAATTGAGAAAGTAAGTCCTGTTCCTACTGTGCATGCCATTTTAGGTTTTGAATTCTCAGTGTAACCCTATTCACATTTGCAGCTAAAAGATATTGTAGCATCACTCTTTGAACTCTGGAATTTGATGGACTCTTCAAAAGAAGAAATGAGTAAATTTTCGAGGATTACATACATTCTTGGAAATGCAGAATCAGATATTACACATCCAGGCTTACTTTCAACAGATATTATTGAACAGGTCGAATATCAATCTCACATGTCTTAGTTTTAATTCCCCAAGCATGTATACTCAAATTACTTTTATCTCTTTGACAGGCATCAGAAGAAGTGGCGAGACTAACTGAACTAAAAGCAAGTAGAATGAAAGAGCTTGTTATGAAAAGGAGGTCAGATTTAGAGGAAATTTGCAGAATGACTCACATTGAGCCTGATACCAACACTGCTGCTGAGAAATCAAATGCATTGATAGATTCTGGTATAACTTCATTTTGGCTAAAGCCAGTTAGATGCATATGGTTATTGCCTATGAGAGCTATAAACATTAATTTGTTGCTTTTGTTCAGGCCTAGTAGATCCGGCCGAACTTCTGGCAAACATAGAAGCACAGATAGTCAAAGTCAAAGAAGAAGCTCTGAGCCGAAAAGAGATTACTGATAGGATAGACCGGTGGCTATTTGCTTGTGAAGAGGAAAATTGGCTTGAAGACTACAATCAAGTATGCTTTGATACTGTTAGCTGATTTTCTTATCCTTCAAAGGCTTATCTGTAGCCTATATTCCTGAAGTTAAATTTATTTACATAAAGTACAGGCAATCTATCTTTCATAAAATTTCTGTTTACTTGAGTGTTTTAAGACATTTAGTTTGATTCCATATTTTATTTTTAATTGAATTCCAGGATGATAGCCGCTACAGTGCTGGGAGAGGTGTTCACATTAACCTTAAACGTGCAGAACATGCTCGAGTGACTGTAAGCAAAATTCCAGGTATTGTCTCCCATACAATTCAGTATGATTTTGGTGGATATAGAAATGTTAGAACTAACAGTTTCTCCTTTCAGCAATTGTTGACAATTTGATAAACAAAACGCTGGCTTGGGAAAATGAGAGAAAGATGACATTTCTTTATGATGGGGTGAGTAGTTGTATTTAGGATCTGTTTCTCTCTTGTCTGTCTTCGTGTAAATTAAGTGAACGAATGTTTGCAGGCACCCTTGGTGTCAATACTAGAGGATTATAAAGTGAGCAGGAGGCAGAAGGAAGAGGAGAAGAAGCGATCTAGGGTAATTTAACTACATTGCCCTTATATGTGGGACTTTCATGTGCCTTAAGCAGCTAATTATTGTTGTGCGGAAATTTTGTTTCCTATGTTTTTTTTTCTCTTCCTCTGTGGATTATATTTCAAACATGCTTTCCTCTATAGGACCAAAAGAAGATCCAAGATCTGCTCCTCACGGAGAAAGAGGCCATGTATGGGTCTAGACCTAGTCCTAGAAAAAGTAACAGCTTCAGAAAACCAAATGGTTATCGTGCAAATGGAAATGGGTCTATGACTCCTACACCTCGTCGGAACTCAGTTGGCGGTGGAACACCTGAGCTCTTAACACCCAGATCATACTCAGGGCGTCAAAATGGATATTTCAAGGAAACAAGAAGATTGTCTACTGCACCACTGAACTTTGTGGCCATATCAAAAGAAGATACAATGTCATATGCTACATCTGTGTGCGGTTCAGTGCTAGGCTCCCCTCCTCGTGACTAATGCTAAATGTTAGAAATGGTACGCTTCACTACCATAAATCTTTCCCACAGTTCATTCTGTAGAAACTTTTGCATTTTGCAAGATTCTTGTTCTCCCATCTTATTAATTAGACACAGAACTTGATGGTATTTTTTGCAGGGACAGGCAGCTGCGACAAGTTAGATGGAAATGTACACTGGATTGAAGCAGCAGAAACCATGTGAATATGGAGAGGGGATTGATTGTACACAGTAGTCTATGATTGTAATTTGTTAGGACGACAGTTGAAATGATAGTAGTTTAACTTTCGAGAGCAAAGTTGTGCTTTGAAGGATATATACGAGAGGTGACTGTTAGGTAAAGTTTTGGTGGTTTAGCCGTTTTACTTGTTAACTTAGGATTGTTGCATGTCAATATTGAGTAGCTAAATATTGAAAAGTAGGTTATGGTACTGACCTTATCCTTAGTTTGATAATGCTTCTGTTGCACCATTTCATGCTTTGAATTGTATATACGAGTGTTGCTGCTACAGGCCTATAGCTCATTGCCTCGTTCATTCCTCTGCTGCCTGGTTGCATTTGTGGTTCATGTTTTGTACATGTTCTTTGCATCATTTAAATTTCCATTGATGATTAAAGCTTTAAAGCCTCAAAGTTTCAGTCTTTTTTTCAAGTCTCAACCGTGCCTTCCCATCTCAGCCTTCCTCACACCAAGGCACGAAACCGCAGTCCGAAGTTCAAAAGATAAGATTTTGGACTATCCTGTATGTCTGTAGCAGTAACTAGTAAGAAAACAAAGAACAAAGATAAGATCTTTAAGCGAAGTAGAAGATACCAAAGTCTCAAAAGGATGGAATCACCTATGTTGGTCGCGTTTGTAAGCATTTTAGCTGTCAAACTCTCATTTGTACATGATCCAGGGTACGGATTCATTGCGGTTAGAACTATAATGAGATATTGCGTCAAAGCCGAGAGTGTCAAAAGAGTAAGTGGACATAGCACAAAAGTCCAAGACTTTGTATCAGATGTAGCAAAAGTCGTCGACTTTTACACTCGACTGTAACTACTAACTAGCAGACAATCTAGTAGTAGCAGAGTCTGGAGTTTGAGTTGGGAATTGGAAGAGAAAGAAAGGGATCTGGTCTCCTCTTCTCTTCTCTTTTGGTCAGCATTCTGAGTCTTTTAATTAGATTCTTCTTTTGGGACGAAAGAAATTGAAGAAAAAAAATATAGGTAAAGAAAAATAAAATAGAAGGGGGATGGATGTAGTGACCTTCGGTATCATAATCGGAATAATCGTGCTTTTCTTTCTAGTCGTTTGCGTTATCACCATCGAAGGTGTCTGCAAGCGCCGTCCTTAGTTTAACACTCTAGTCTCAAAGTCTCACTCCAAACACCTCCTAAACCCTAGCAGCCCAAAACAACAACAATTGAGTTAAGTTGTGTCCGGAAAATGGTGTCAGCAGCTGTTGTTGTTGCTTTGGTTCTTGGGTTGTGTTTGGATCTGAGTTTTGTTTGTGCATCTGGGGAGGAGGCTCATGTTCATAGCCACCACTGTAGTCATGGGCATGAGCATCATCAAGGCCAGAGCTTGGTGGGGTCCAAGCTTCCGGAGGAATTGGCGGAGGAGGAGGATATGAGGTTGTTTGGATTTGGGTTTCAACATGACCATGGTGATCACAGTCATGGGCATCAGCATTTTGGTGCTTTGCAGCTATCGGTTGCTGGTATGTTTTGATGAGATTATAATTCAATGTCTACTTTCTTGCGTTTTCGGTTTAATGGGTTTGCTTTATGAAGCATTGAATTGTTTGGACATTGTAGTTTGGTTTAGTTTATGACCTGAAATCAGTAGCGAGAGTGAGATTGATAGAATTCGAAGAGTAGAAGCTATGTTTCTGAAGTTGGTCGATACTCTTATCTGATATTTTGAGGAAATGATTCAGTGGTTTACTTCCTTAACAACAGCTTAGTTGTGCCATGTGAGGAGTGGACTGCCAAAATTTGATGAGTACAGTTCATAATTTGGTTGCTATGCACCTTAGTTTTGTTATCTACATTTTCACTGAATTTTTTTTGTTATTCGTGTGGTATAGAGATTGACAGGATCGGGGAAATAAATCAAGTTATGGAATGAAGCACTACATTGCAAAGTGTCGATTATTAACATACAACACAGTTATCACAGCCACAAGATGTCCATAGATTAATGTCTGATAGATATCTAGCACTTGCCATCGTACAAGCTTCTCATGAATACAAATCTGCTTTACCCTGATCACAATTTTAGATTCTCTGTCTAATCTTAGTAATAGTTTTGTGTTACTATCAAGGAACTTATCATAAATCTTCCCTAGACACTCTGTAACCTTGTTCTTTTTTTCTTGTTTATATTTCTATAGGTCTTTGGATTCATTCATTGGGCTGCTCACTTTTGGTGAGCATGGCTTCCTTGATTTGCCTGATTATCTTGCCAGTAATATTCGGTAAGTGTCTTTCACTGTCTTAAATCCTTCTTTGAGATGCCTGTCCCAGAGGCAGGGACTGAATTCATTGCATTGTTGCAGTACAAGGGAAACCATCCAAGGCAGTAGTTGATTCATTGGCTTTATTTGGGGTCAGATTCCTTGATACTGCTTGTTATATTATTACTACTAATGCTTAGGTGTAACTTTATAAAGTTTACATCTCTCCAATAACCTCTTCAGATATGATGATTCTAAACTATGAGTCAGTTTTGTATCGAAGAAAACTATGAGTCAGTTTCAGAGTATCAAAATATAGATTCCATATGTTGTGTAAAACAATTCAGAAACAGTGGCATCAATCAAAGTATCAGTTGTCAATGGTCATTTTCATTTTAAAGAGCATGCAGTTATCAATTCTCATTACTCAAGGGACGAAAGAGCATTTCTAGTGTTTTATTTTTTGAATCCGTGTGTACATATCATCTGCAGGCTGGAGCTATGTTAGGGGATGCATTTCTTCATCAACTACCACATGCTTTTGGTATGGTTTACTTATTAGTTAGAGATACATGACTTCTTAATTACAATGTGGTTGCTCAATTCCGATGATTACATATATTTTAGTTTCAAATGTATGTATGCAGTAATCCATCCGAATGAGTTTCTATTGCAGATAGAGGCAATAACTTGAAGGGTTTCTTTTATTATGCTACTATATATCTTAAAATATTAAGAAATTTTACTTTTCTATATGCTCCATGAGATATACACATGCCTATAAATCTTCTATGTTTAAATGACCAAGTATCCAACTTATTGAAGGTGGAGGTCACTCTGGCTCACATGACGACCATGTTGGCCATGCCCATCATGATCATGATGGACATGAGCATTCACATTCACATTCTTTGGAAGATCTTTCTGTTGGAATTTCTGTTCTGGGTTAGTATTAATACACATTATGCCTGCTCAGTGCTCAGTTATTGGGTCTTAGTTGGATCATATACTTATATATCTGTTGTTGCAGCTGGAATAGTAATATTTCTTCTGGTAGAAAAGATGGTAAGATATGTTGAAGAAAACTCCGGAGGAAATAACGCATGGGGTCATGGCCATCATCACCATCATCACAGCAAGAAATTGAAGGATGACAAAGATTCTTGTGATGACTTGTTGTCAGAGCCTTCCACTGGAAATGATGGAAGTAAGTCGAATATGTCATCTAATGGAACAGAGGAAAATGAAACGTTAAATGATTCTTTGAAGGAAAATTCTTGTCATGATTCTCAATTGCGCAAGGTAAGCAGCCAAGTTGTCATGTTGGTTTATAATCCGCATGGAGGTGTTGCACATATATTTTAGTTTTATGTTGTATGGAACATATTTGCTCTCATATTTATATTTACTCAAAGGTTAAGGACTTTCACTGGAATGCATATATTATTGACATAGTGTCATCTGTCCCTTCCTGCAGAGAAACACTACCGCACGTGATATGGATAATAAACAAGATGTTGATGCTGCTAATGACTCGAGTCATGATGCTAATTCGTTAGACGTAGAACCTACAAGATCGCCCAACAATCTTGTGTTCGGTTATCTCAATCTCTTCTCTGATGGTGTTGTATGTGGTTCTTCTTATCTTCTATCAAATCGTGTATAAATGTGGTTCATGATATAAAGATATGAATTTAAAAGCTTTACTTGCCACTGCAGCACAATTTTACTGATGGGATGGCATTAGGAAGTGCTTTCCTCCTTCATGGTACTGTTGGTGGTTGGTCAAGAACTTTATTCTTGCTTGCACATGAGATTCCTCAAGAGGTTTGAGTTATGCCCTTTTGCTCATCTGATGTGGGATAGCATGCAAATCCAAACATAAAGTGTTAATTGATCATCTTACTTTGTTTCAGGTTGGTGATTTTGGAATTCTGGTGAGGTCTGGTTTCAGTGTATCTAAAGCTCTCTTTTTCAACTTTCTCTCGGCACTTGTGGCACTAGTTGGAACTGCAATGGTAGGTTATAGTCTAATATAAGGTTATCATTTTTGTTTTGTATCATCAGTAATTAAAATGACACGACCATCTGTTGCTTTTGGTGTAGGCTTTACTTATTGGACAGGATCCAGGACAGTCATCTTTGATCGAGGTGACCCAACCCCTTAACTTGTTGGTTGAAATTTTAACTCATATTGTTGGTCAAATTCACAACGAAATAACATTGTCCAATTTGCAGGGTTTTACAGCTGGTGGATTTATATACATTGCTGTTGCTGGAGTGCTGGCAGAAATGAACAACAATGGCAACTCATCACTGAAAAGTACGGCAATGCAGTTAACTTCATTGACTCTGGGGATGTCAGTTGCTCTATGTATTTCACTTTTCGAATGAAAGTTCATCTAGAAATAGGGACACTGATTACCAAAATGTACTGGATACATGTGTTGAAATCAAACTACTACGGTTACTTCTCCATATGATATATTTATATGTGGAATTTAGGAAAGAGATCATAGAAGATGGAGAAAGAAAGTGTGTGATTAAACCTTGCCTCTAGACTGGGGATCATGATTTTGTTGTTCCCCTATTTGATAGATCAACATGCTTTTAACTAATTCACATGCTTGATCGTTTGGATGCTGGTTTATTTTGGTATCAAAACATAAAGCTCATCAATATATAGAAACATGATCTGAAACAGGCAATGAAATTACAAAATAGTTTCGTACTGCATTTAGTCTGTCTATACCAGCTAATATATGTGATCATCAAGAGTTCAAGATTTGTCCAGCTGCTGAAGCATTTGAAACACAGTAATGCTCTGCGTTGGCAGAGGGTGTGGTGGGTGCGGAGACATTCTCCGCAGAGGAGATATGACATGGTCACCTCCGTCGTGGGTGAGGGTGTGATGCCTCTTCCTCACCGCTCTAACCGGAACAGGAACCGGAGGCTGATCTACCATCTCATCCATAGATTCATCTCCGGTTCCTCGCTTAGCAGCAGCAGCAACTTCAGTTCTCTTACGCGGCATTGATCTGTTATAACTGCTCTCAGAAACCCTTCCCGTTCCTCCGTCCTGTAAATTTATTTTACATGAGACTATGTCAATCTGCAGATGTAACAACACCAAATCAATGTTAAACATATATATGAACATCATGAAGTAAAATGAACAAAGATATGTGTAGATGCTAGCTTACATTGATAACAGATGAGTCCGGCATTGGGCATTTCAGAGGGTGATCTTCGTCTGGAGGCTCTGAAGGGTGCTCTATCGGCCAGAAATCGAAGTCAAATACTCCTACTTGAGCTTCATGATGAACATCCATGGCAGCAGCACAGCGCTTTGTTTCATTTATGAGTGGAACTTCTGGTTCTTCTCCATCCTAATAAAAACGAAAAGTACATTATATTATGAGAACCTGTGCCATCGAAATTGTTGGGAGTGTGAGCAACAGATCGAGATAGCGAAAGGACTTACATAAAAATAGTGACTCCCACATGAATACTTGCTGTTCATTTTCAACGTATGCCAGAGGAAGAAGAGAAAATTTGTTGGCTTCCGAGTGAGCAAGGAAAAGATTGATGAAAAGACAAAGCTGCTGAGCTGAGACCATGGGAAAGTAACAAGTAGGCTAAGCCAAAGTTAGAAGTTAGTACTAGTTGTAGTAGGGGACTGGAAATAGGTGGCGGTGTGGGATGGTTTACACAGTGATCAGTGGAACCAAGATCATGAAGATGAAAGATTCGCCACCATTTTCGTCTTTTTTTGGTGTTGATTTCTTCTGGAGCTCGTCTGCTTTAACTTGCTCTTTTCTTTACTTTATTTGGGGACCCTCCCATGGCTCTCTTTCTCCTTTAGCTCTCTCTCTCCCTCCTACAGTCTCAAACAGTCTCACAGATTCAATGCACGAAAAGAGAAAGAGACAAGCTTTTGTTTTCACTTTGTTGCTGTGATTAAGGAACATTTGTAGATTGATGTAGCTAGCTAGTTTGGTTTAAAATGTTGCAATCTCCCACTTTTTGCTTTTTAGCGTTTTGCAGGAAGAAAATGCACCATGTAAATGGGGCTGAGCTGCTGAAGATCGAGATGCATGTGCCGGCAGTACGGTGTATCTGGAGCTAAAGCTTAATCTATCTCATGCAGACATATTCACTCAGAGAAATTAAGAACAGAAGCGCGGAAAGCACGAGATTGAGGAGCACACTTTAAACACTTTAGATTTTATGTTTTCGGTGTAATTTGTTCATTTCGATGCAAAGATTGCAATTTGTATTTGGTTCTAAACTCAATGATTGACCACAGTCCACATGCAAGTACATGAGCATGCTTTGTACGTTGCAGATGCTGTGCCTTGCTATCATGCATGTCATCTGCAATATATCTTCAGTAATATTTTCACAGTGAAGAACAAACCAATATGATCCTCAAGCTGACAATCGAAGATCTTGTTGTCCTCTCTCAAGTTAAAAGAAAAAGAAACATTTCTCAGTAACTTGCATCACATTAGCGCAATAGGGGAAATTTCGCAGTGGGCACCGCACAATACAAGCCAAAGTGTAATCCACCCAATACAAGAATGCAAGATGATCCCAATGGAATAGTGCACTTTTGCTGTTGTTGTGTCCACTACAAAAATTGAGAAGCGTGTCAATTGCTGCGTTAAAAGAGCGTCCTCATATCAACCCTTGAAGAAGTCACTCAGTATTACAGTAGACGTTTCTCCTCACTCTCCCACGGTTAATTTTCTTTTTTTTGGACCGCATAGGATATACCATCTGTATTAGTTAAACCAATCAATTCCTATAGTTAATCACCAATGCCATAAAAAATTTCCATCTCCGTAAACCCAATGTGTACAAATCAAACAAAGGTAAGCAATTTCTACTATTACAAATTCAATAAAGCGTAAAGGTATAACCTTTTTATTTTTTTCAAATTATGAATTAAGTGACCGTTCAAAGAGTAAAAAAGAAGATAGCCGGAAGAAGTCCCGGCCATGATGACTCTCACCAGCCACTCTATCGCCGAGATATATATCTTCCCATCAATCAAAAATCGATGACCTTCATTCCCTTCAATGTCTGATTATGCACGACATCTTCCTAGGTTGGGTGTAATGGTGTCAACGGCGGCGGCATATCCCGGAGCTCGTGTGGTTTCAATGCCGACCATTAAGTCTTCTCTTTCAATTAATTTTCACACATCTCTGTGGTTCAATAAGGAGAAGATCGATCGATTACTCCGCTGGTCACCATGACTATAGACTATAGTCACTATAATGTAATTAAGAGAGGAAATGGCATGGACCTATTCAGTTGTTACCAACTTACCATTTGCTGCCTTGATGACTTGTTATCATCCTATCAAGCAGTTCCGTCATCAGTATCAAAGAGATGTTCAAACAAAGTCTTATTTCTTAATCAAGATTGAGCTCAGGAGTCAGGAGGAATCCCGTTAATTTACCGATCGACCTCGTGCAACTGGCTTCATTGACAACTGAGGAGTATGAGACTTTGGATGACATACGAAATAATATACAATTATGCATCGATTAAGACATCCATGTTGTGTATATCAATCTCAAATGAGTGAAATAAGTGAGAACTAGAAGGTCGAGGATATGAAATTTTCATGAGAGTATTTACGACCGTTCAAGTCTTTTGTCATTTTTCAGTTATATTCTAAAAGTTCGGTAAAAACCAATTCAAGGGCGTAAAAAGTGGTGTTTTTCAAAATTTCTCGGATAAAACTGATCTAAAGACTTTCCATATTCTACTGTGTATTTCTATAGAAATTGAAGTATTTAAATATCTTCTTTAAGCGCTCTCATCCAACGAATTTGAAACACAATTACAAATGATTTACATATTAAAGGTCCTGAGGGTGAATAGGTATTTTATCATTTTGTGCTTAAACTGTATTCGGGGATAGCATAATTGCAACTTATCCCGAATTACAGGATACGAGTGTTTGAACTGTAAAAGCAGTAAGTAAAGAATAACACGAGGATGTTTTTGTTAACGCATAAATTCTATAACCAGGATTAAAACTGCGTGCCCCTAACTCTCGAGGGACAAACCTTTCCACTATCAAGTAACACACACAATTACAAGATTCTTGTACTCTGGGGATACATAGCATAGCCTAACTAGTCTGACTACCAGTTCTAAACAGAGCTACACTACTTGACTTATGTGTTTACACCTTGAAAAATATCTAGAAGCATCAACTCAGATCTTAACTACTTGTCAGTTAAATCTTCTTGATCTACTTCTTCGGGTTGAGCATCTCCATACCTATCTCAATGGAATGCACTTATACAATGATGCATATGAGTTTTGAAAATGGTTTTTATGATTGAGAATCTATGACTTACATGCACAGAAAAGAGTAATGAAAGACACAGAAAGGGAAGAGAAGAGAAGAGAAGAGAGAAAACAACACAGTTTATGTGCTCTCAAAGAATCACCCGAAAAGAATATTTCTCCACAAATAGTTTTTCACTCAACCAAGGAGTCAAAATTGCCTTGGAATCCTTTGTATAGGCAGCACAGATCAGTAGCTTCACACAGCAAAGAGTAACATGCAAAACAGCTCAAAAGCTACCCTATAGCAGACTAAAAACTGACACGGAACAGACCAACTAGTTGTTCTCAGTTTAAAGGACAAAAGCATGCTTAAGAGACAACACACAAAGTCAACTTTAGGGTTTCCATTTTAGGCAAAGAGTGTTTAGGAGGGAAAAGTTTTTCCAAACTTTATACCAGAAATGACCAAACCAGTTTCAGCAAGTAAGCACGTTATGTTCTCAAAGACAGATTTTGGAGAAAGCAAAAAGCAAACCCAATTGTAAGGCAAACAGATTTTCGGCACACTAAACCCAAGAATTCACATGTGAACCAAAAAGTAACTTTCACCAAAAGTTCTTCCATAATTCAAAAATAACTTTTACAAGGTCAACTACCGTACAACTAAGCACATGTATTCTGAATTAGAGACAACCTAAGCTGCTGAATATCACACATGAAAATGTTCCAGAATAACAGGGATGCATGCTAAGAGTGCTATCCTAAATGAAAACATGTAATGCAATATGAATGATCAACCTGTTTTTCCATGAGATAGATAGGCAATGTCAACATCTTCAGTATCTTCATATATTGATGTTCCTTCAGTCTATTGTGTTTTATCCAGTACAAGGGATAACCAATCATAAGTATGCCTTCACAGATAGCTACCACCATCCAACAAAAAATAGGAATCTTATGGATGTCTTGATAACCCATTCGATCTATACTTTCTACCATCTATATATTACCTATATAACAAAGTTGGACATTACCTGCACTATAGATAGAATAGTAAAAACAGTGCAGGTTGCCAAGTCTTTCTCTCCTTCATCTCTTCTTCACAGGGCAACAACACAGCCGGTTGTCAAGTGCCCTAAATCTCTCTCTTTCTTTTCTCTCCGTCGTTCGTTCTCATCTGGCAGGTTCTCTCTCTCTCTGCATTCAATAGCAGCCTCTGGATTTCACCTGGCACAGCCGCGCCTCCCTCGCCGTTCGTCGACTTTCCGTCGCCACCATCCACTCCTTCGCCGTGACAACTTAAGAATCCTGGCTGCTCTCATCCTCCGCCTCCGTTGTCGTCTCATCGTCGCGCTCCCTGCCGAGCTCGGCCTCTGCTGCAACAACTCCGACACTCTCTCCGATCTCAATCTCGCACTCGAACTGCCTACATCCATGTCCTCATCGGCTCGGCTCAGGTTTGGCCTATGCCGGCGACATCATCCGCGTCGATCTCGACATCGGTGTCTCGGTCGCGTCATTCAACCTCGGTGGAAGAAAATCAGGCGACGTCAACCTTTGTGGTGAGTTCTATTTGCAAAGATGGTTGTTGGCTTTATTACACAAGAGGTGACCTCGCCTACATATGTTTCATTCTGTGAGTCTTTTTTCCATCTCAGTTTAATGGGTTTTTATTTGTTCTTTGCAAATTAGATTGCTTTGGCTGTTTTAATTGGGATTGTGATGCTGGGGAAATTGGATTGGCATGTATGTATGTATGTATGTATGTATTAGAGTTCAAGTCTGAGAATTTGAGCTCAATTGTCCTGAAGATTTGAAGAATTTAAATAGGGCAGTGATAAGATATGTTCCTCATATGAACAAAGTTTGAATCTTGACAAGTAGTTATATACTTCTTCCTATGTCCTGGTAGGCTCTATGATATCAAGTATGGAAAAATGTATAGTATGGTGTTCAAATTGTGATACTCGAGTTGTTTAGTAAGTCCGATGCTGAGGGACTTGATACTGAGGTCTTGCAACTACTTATATGATTGCTGAGATGGGTCTGATTCATCCCTGATAGGCTGTTGTAGAGTCAATGACGGTAGCACAACAGTATTGCTTATCAACAACTTGCAGAAGGAAGGTTTTGCTTGGTCACTTTGGGAAAATGTTTCCTGATAAATGTGGTTTGTCTCTTATTCATTAATTATTACCTGTCTTCGAGTCCCATTGTGTTTTCATTAATTATTACCCGTCTTCGAGTCCCATTTGTGTTATTTCCGATTTTCATCTATGGGCTATAGCATTAGCTACCAAGTTCACTTGCTGCTAGATTTTAATACTAGGGATGTTTTAGAGACAATTGCCAGGCTTTTTGTTTGGTTGAGAATCCTGAAATACTAAAACGTGCTGGTAGTGAACTGGTGATGTGAATGTGGTGGTATAATCTCATGTTGAACTGCTAGATTAAGAACAATTTGGTTTTGAGTGGTTCCTTTTTATTTGTTCTCAAACGGTGGTCCTTACATACCATATGCATTTTTTTTCCTCTGCATTCAACCTAATAACATCATAGCAACCCAATATTTACAAGTACATTTTTGTCTATGGTCTCTGGTGAATAAATATTCAGTGGCTGATTATATATATTGTGTTTGCAGGCAATTGTGATAACTGTTTATCTTCAAAGAAGGAACGGGACATGTCTAGAGAAACATTTCTTTTAATGGCCTCATCTTCGATTCGTCCGTCCTCTAGAGAATCCGTGGTTTCCATCTCCATCGAAAGTATGTGGCTCCAAAAGCTCTTCAAGGTATTACAGAGAGGTACGTAATGGAACTCTTTCCTACTCCCTATTGATTCATGTGCTGGTATTCGTTTGAGTCAAAGATTTTGAAGTTCGGGTGAGACTCACTCATTGAATCCTAACCCTAATTCTGACGCAGCAATAATTCAGCAAGCAACGAAGACGAAGAAGAAGAAGCACAATACTGCATAGTTTGCAAGCTGAATCACAACCAAGGGTCCCTCGCCACGCCAAGGCCCTCGCCACTTTCTTCTCTCTTCCAGTCCAAGCTCTCTGACGTCATCGTCTTCCTCAAAAATCCTACCTCCTTTCGAGATGAAGACATCACTCACAACCGCCTCTGGTGTGTCTTCTGCGAATTTGACATCAACGAGCGAGATAGCTCCTTCGCCTGGTAAGTCAGCCTCTCGGTTCTGAATGCTGAATTAGTCTAATTAGGTTTGGGAAGTTGTGTTTATTAATCGAATTGGGAACCATTGCTGTATATGTTAAGCTATTGACATCCGAATTAGTGTGTTTTGGTATTGCGAATCAATGTTTTGAGCTCTCTTTTTCTTTCTTTCTGATCACTCTTACTTTTTTACCTTTTGATTGATTCTATGATTCTATTACCTGAAGCTTTTGGTTTGGGATGGTTAATTTTGGTTTGGAATTGGTCTCTCTTATTGTTTGACTGAAAGATTATCTTCATCAATGTCAACATCATGTCATGTAATTATCTTCCATTTCCAGGTTTTGCCCGGATGGCATAGTGATTATAATATAAATTACAGTTTTCTATCACAAAGCAGTCTTTCATAGAACATTGGAAACAAGTTGAATAAATCAGTCTGTTCAATGCCTTGCCTAGCTGGTTCACCCTGCACACTAGCGCTTCACTTAAAGCTGCAAGGATAGACTCTTTGGTTTATCATGCAGTTTTTTCAAGGATAATATTTCAGTTGGATTTGTCAAAAAATCGATCAGCTATTACAACATCATCCATTCCAGAAACCAGGCTGCATATTGCAATACGAATCAATGAGTTATATATGTCACTTTCTAGACTACAGAATTTAAGAACTGTAATGATCGAGTATATTTGCAATGTTTGTAGTTCTTTAAAATAAGAGATGAGGGAGGAGAAAGGTTTTTGTGTTGTTTGCTTTTCTAAGTAGTCACAAGTTTGGCAACTTACTTTGCTGGGCTGTTACATATTTTGTTCTTCTTTTTTGATATATCATAGATAATATATAATGATTATAATGGGAATTACTGCATTACTCATTAGTCTTTTCCCTCTCAAAAAATTCAGAGCTTAAAAGAGAGACAGTTATATATTATTGGGGGGGGGGAATAATATCAAAGAGGGATCAATGATATTATTTTGTAGGATTAGTCTGCTCATTGGCCCTTTCCCTTTCCTTATGGTCTTTTTTATATATCATAAATAATATATAATGATTATAATGGGATTACTGCATTACTCATTAGCCATTTCCCTCTCAAAAACTTCTGGTGTGAACCTGGTATCAATTTAACACATATATCCTTACAAGTTTTAGAAATGTACCGTTGAATAACACATCTATCATCCATCGGCAGATAATGAGTATTTGGGGTTTGTGAAATTGGATTCCGTTTGTGATATGGTATTGTAATTTGTGAATTGGGTGCCGAGCAAATCACTCAAAGGTTGGAGATTTTTGTATATTTGAGGTTTGGGGTATTTTGCTGATTATGTACAAGCTGGATTTAGTTTATTTTTTGTTTTAGTTTTTTTTTTATTGTGAGCCGCTGTATATATTTTCTCTTTAGAGGTATATTGGATTCAATCATCTTTAGTTGGACCTGTATGTTTGTGTTCCATTCACTTATGTCTCTGGGTGGTTTGTTGGTGGTGGTGGACTAATTTTCAATTTCACTTGGTGGTGGTGGTACTTGAATATGTGTATTTGATTCCCCTGCTTTGCTTTATGTAAACATTCTAATCCATCCTCTCTTATATTTTGCAGTGCTTTCCTTTGGGTTTTAGAAGCACCTGGATTGTCAGAAAATCTAGAAGACCAAGCCTTTCTCCCTCGCAGGTTTGAATTCATCAGCTCTCCTCATTTATCTGGACTAATCATAACAAAAATAAGAGAAATGTATTAAGTTATTGTAGAGGTCTTTTTGGTTACCCATGGTGTATAAATTTGAGAAAGGGAAGAGCCCAGTTCAAAAGTTAGAAATTTTTTGTAAAATATGTTGTTTGTAGTTGTATATGATAATCGTCTATTTGTTTAATGTGGAATTAGTACAATGTACAGTTCTCATGGTTAGGTAGATTTCGTGTTTAGGAGATGAGAGTGAAATCAGAGTTACCAAGATTGGGAGTGTTTAATTTTGGAGTGGAGGTAGTGATTTGTGTGGCTATGCTAGACTTATGATCAGAAGTTCGATAATTGATAAGAGAAGTCTATTTTAAGCTTATGGATTTAGAGATGGTTGATAATGTTGAATAGCCATATGTGTGTTTGTGGGCTTCCCATCATTTTGTTGGCTGCCCAATTTGGCTTAAGGCCCTTTGAAGCTCAATTTGGCTTTCAACCTTTGAAGCTGAAAGAAACCATTTCAATAATATACTGGATAGGTCTTTTAGTTTAGGAAAAGTGGCTACTATTACTAATGTGAGGAACTTTCACCGATTCTGACTGTAGTTGTTTCAATTGCATTGGAAAGTACGTCTAGATTTCAAATAGAAGAGTGCATATGTTTAATTATTATTGATCCTGCATTGTTTTTTCATTTTACAAGTTTACATATGTTATTCTGTCAGGAAAATAGTCATTTTGAGCCGAGAAAGAAGGAAGATAATCAAGTGAGACAGTAAAGTTGGGGTTTGCCACAAAGGATAAGATTCCCACTCTCAAACTTCTCTCCAACAAAACCCTGTTCCACTTGAGGAGTCTCTTCTCCATTGATTTTCTGTACGTTCTCATTCATTTCATCCTTTATATTCTTCATCAGTACTGAGTAATCTGGATACAAACCATATAGCAATAGAATTGCTGCTCTATCAGTTTCTTAGTGCTTGAATACATGATATTTATAAGAAATCAATATATGTATATATCCATCCTTAATATCCGAATTAAAATGTAGTGGAACTAACCGTTAAACATAGTGTATGTGTTATTTTTTTTGATGAAATGGTAGCTTATTGAGCTGAACAAATTGTTACAACTTAGACACACAAGTTGGACATAACATCTTAACAGAATCCACTGGATTCTCTAGGTTATCCATTGCAGCACTTTCTGCTTGATCTATGCCTCTTAAAAAAAATTTCGCTCTTAGGTGGAATTTTCACCAATGAGATGTATTATGTATGTTTTTATGATCTTCAAGCCTACTGACTTATTATTCTGCAAACAAACACACCAATTTGATTTACATTGCATGCTTCAAAAATGATTACTTATGTGTCTAATTTCCCCAATCTCGCAACAGTAAGCATAGATGAAGGGTTATCACAGAATTATTTTCACATTTATGACATGTCTTTGAAAGTTCCTTGCCAATGGTTTAAGTATCTTAGATGCCTGCTAAACTAAGTCATAGATGGAATAGATAACATTGGTTGCATACTTATTCTACTACCTTGGACCAGTTGCTATGTGTGCCTTTTTTAGGGCAATTTTCCTGTTGAACTTGATGACTCTATATGAATTAATGACACCTACCTAGCCTTCTAATGACAGTTTTTTTTTTTCCGTTTCAAGTGTTGGTGTAAATACAATGGGGAATTGACTTTTGCTCAGAATGAAACTATTTTGGATGGGAAGTCTGTGGAGTACAGCAACTTCTTCAATTAGTTAGCTTGCTTAGTTAAATGAATGTTAGTACATCCAAGTTCCTTATTCTAAATGCAAGCAATCAACTAATGTTGTGATCAAGAAGCTGTTTTTGATCTGGAGATTAGTTGTTCTATATATTTTATTATATGATCAATTCCTTACGTTTATGTTGGTTTGTAATATGGACAATTAATGTACATTTTTACATTACAATCGTTATCACCCGCGCCTCTCGCGCGGGCTTTCTCCTAGTAATTAACAATCTTTTATCCAAAATGAAGTCTGTATATACTGTACTTCATTCAACGAAAGGTAAAGGGATATTCTGGAGTATGAAGAATTGCAAATTTTAGGGTTCTTATTTCTTAGAGCAACTCTAAGTCACCAACAATGTCCATCACTTAAATTTTCTCATTTTGTTCAAAAGTTTGCTCCAACAATGTTACTTAGAGCAACTCCAACAAATGTCATATAATTCAATTTCAGTAGAAATATGAGGTTTTTTCTTCAAAATCAACTCCAACAGATCCCTTATATTTTACTAATGAGAAATGGTATAAGGGATCTGCAGGAGTTGATATTTATAAATATCACTAAATAACATGTGTTGTGAAGACTCCAGACAAAAAAAAAACTAAAATTCAATTAATTGAATTATAAGATTTATATTAATAATTAAATGATATGACAAGAGTTGTATTATGTGAATTTAAAATAAAAATTAAACTTAGTGAAATGGCCGAAATGCCACTTAGGATTAAGGCCTCAAATCTTAGGTCTTTCTTAAGGCCCCATAACATTGCCAAATATGAAAATATCTTGAGGTGAAGGACGAGAGAAAGTTGTAGTAGAGTAGTTGCCAAGAAGAAGAGAGAAATGTTATAACAAAAAATGGTGAAAATAAAAATTGTTAAAAAAAATATAAGAGGTTTAAATAGCGATCGTAGAGGTGTTAATGGACATTCCCAAAATAAAAACGTTCTAGAAGCAGAAAAACTAATCAAATAAGAACATAATTCTTTTTATTAAAAAAATTCAGTGCATCCGAAAATTATTTTCTTTATGGGGAATTAAATCCCTAACCTTTCAGCATATGGGAGAAATTCAGGGTGACAAGATAGAAAATATAGTTTAACTCTTTATTATACTGATCTTGGCATAAATTAAGGTTTACACATGTGAAGGAATCAACAGACAACCATACATGATGAAATCCAAATTTCTACATGTTTTTGGAATGAAACTTGTAATGTGGGCTGATGCTCTCTCTAGGTCATTTAATGCCCAACTCTTTACACCTTTCTATTATTGTTTTCTTGGAAACTCCTAATATATTGGCCGCTTCAGATTGCGTTATGTCAAGGTGTTGGACTAACCATTTTTTAGATATATCTTTTCGCTTTGGTTTTCTTTTTTTATTTGATGAACTGTTCCATTGTTCTTTCTCAACTCTCATTTTCACTTCGTTCTTCTCCGTTGACGGTTGAACATACTCACTTGTGCTAATAAAGATACATGCGAAAGCAAAATATAGGTTAGATTGAGTGCCTTACATTAATTGTGCATTGATCAAGCTATTATATATAAACACATGAATTTTATACATGTAGTCCTATAAGTAATTGTACATACCTCAAATTAGTTTTCTCAAGTTGCGTTACTTTGGTCGGCTTGTCAATCAAGTCAAATGGTGATACTTCATTTGACCACTTATTATCTGGGTCTTGATCTATGATTGAATTCTTGATCTCTGTGAAGTGTTTTGTATGCAATATTGCAAGTTATATATACATGTAAATAGTGAAATATCTTGTTAAGGGAAAACAAATGTTATTTGAATATTCCATTCATATATCTACATAAAAAAGGAAAAATATATCAACAAATATTCCTAATCACCGTAATTCGAATAACATACAAAAAAAGACTTAATTAATGAAGTCTGGAGGGGGCAAAAGAAATTGGAAGTTTGGTACAACTTAAAATTACAGAATTCTTGACTTGTTTTCTATTCATGAAAAATCGATTGTTAAATAATTTCCAAAATATAAAGAGATCGATGCATCTATTTGCTAGAAAGGTAAGAGGTGCTGATATAAACCAACATGATTGTTGGTAATTAACCAACAATTGCTTTGAAAGGATATGTATTGATCGAGATGGTGTCACCTCTTGATCAATGCATCTGTGTCAAATTGAAAGGGTATTGTTTCAAAGTGAAAAAATGTGAATACTCCTATAAATAGGAGTGTCTCCCGCCTCTTCTATCAATTCAGAAATCAATCAATCAATCATTCTTTCTCTTCTCTTCTCTTGTCTAGTAATTTTTCCATCAAATTTTCTTAGTTTTCTATAAAATCTAGAAATTATTATTCTGCAAAAATAGTTTCTAGTAACCTTGAACCTCTTGTAAAACCTTTGATCTAGTGTTAGGTTGATATTTGTTAGTGCAAACCGACGATCAACAATAGTAAGTTGCTAGACTTCATTGTATCCTAAAGTCTTATTTGATCATTCTCCATTGCATACTAAGTAGTGGGGCAAATAAAGTGTAAATGAAAGCGTAAACATTTACGTGCCTTTGAAGCATTTTTCTTTATCTTGTCATACTCACAAACACAAAATTATCAACAATCTTTAGACTTTAATTTCTATGGAAAGTTCGAAGGAAAACGAAAGTGATTTCTCTACAATGAAGCTTGATCGATTTGATGGAGAATTTTTTCAAATATGGCAAAAGAAGACTCACCTCATGCTTACATGCCTTTAGATAGTGTATGTGCTTACAACACCAAGACCCGAAGAAATTGAAGGTGAGATCTTATCCATGAAACAAGTACGAGACAAATAGGATTAAGATGACAAACAAAGTAAGTATTGCATATACAAATATCTAAGTGATGAATTAGTTTCTCACTTCAAAGACAAGAAGACGTCGAAGAAATTATGGGATGCATTGGAGGAGCAATACATTTCTACGGATCCTACAAGTAAGACCTTTCTAATTTCTAATTTTTTCAAATATGAAATGGTATATAAAAGATCTGTCATTGAGCAATATTGTGAAATCATTTATATACTTTACTTGCTCACTCAACATAGTATGCATATAGATTTACTCATTAGTATTCATGTAATTATGAAGAAACTTTCTTCTTCATGGAAATACTTCAAAAGAAGTATAATACATAAGTTAGAAGGCTTGACCATAGAACAATTGGGTCATGAACTTCAGTACGAAGATGAATATAGAATAACCTATGAAAGGTTGAAAGAATAATTTTCTTCATATAGGAAATGAGGATGATGAGAAAATCGATGATTCTTTTTCTATTAATACTAATTTGATTATTGGTATATCTTATCAATTCAAAAAAAATCATGGAAATAGAAAAAGAAAGATTCAATCGAATAAGGATCATTCAAGTCAAACTTCAAACAAGAAAAAAGTGAATTACTTCTACTACAAGAAATATGGTCACATCATGAAATATTGCCGTATTCTCAAAAACTATCAAAATGGTTTTAACTCCAAAGAGAAGATTGTGGCAATAGTATCTGACGCGGTGAATGCACTTCAGGAGAAAAATGAAGTTCGTACATAAACTTTACAAATATTTCGGTGACTAAGAGTGATACCTTGATATGTATATGATAAATATTTTTGTACTAAGCGCGACATATATTTTTATATATTTATCTCTATTTTTACATCTTCAATTACTACATTTTCTTGATTTGATTGTTGGTGTGTTTCCGGTTTCAATTTGGAGAATGCATGTTAATAATAATTTATGTTGATGCCTGCTCATATCAAGTTCATATTTGTATGTCCGACTTATGTAAGTACATGAGTGATATGATTTTATGCACTTCGTTGAACCTTTATGCATCGTTTTAAATTGTAAATGTTAAACACATATTTAAGTTGAAATATCATTAAGATATTTCAACTAGCTAGTTGTTTTATGAATATCCAGAAATGCAAGCTTGATAAAAAAAAACTACATAAATTTGAGTTCATTGCATGATATTTATTTATAAACAAGCATCAAGTTTAATGATGTCTACATCTTGTGGATTATGAAATACTCATGTATATATAATGAGTATTTATATCATTTAGAAGAGATGAGTTTGACGGAATACTAGTTAATGTCAAAAGAAAATTAATCCACATGTTATAAAAATAGACGGATTCTAAGTATAAAGATATGATATTTAGTTCTTTGATAGTCGTAACTATCAAAGATTTCTTACTAGACATATAAAAGTAAGAAGAATATACCGATTTTGAGACATAGCTATGTAAGACAATTTTAAAATGACTTGAATATCAAAAGTTATAAGTCGTTGAATATCAAAAGTTATGGATAGTGACTTTGATTATTAATTAACAAAATGATTTGCATTTTTAAATTTGCACAGATTTGATGGGTGATACATCAAATGGGATAACAAATTCCAAACTTTTAATCACCAATGATAAAAACTCAACTCAACACTTGAAACATCTTGTCCTTGAGTTCAATGAGCAAACTACATAATATTTAGTGATTGCAAACACTTAAGTAAATTAATAAACATATAATTTTAATAAAATTATATGTTTATATCCATCCAAAGGTTGAAGTGCTTAAGTACATATAATTAATGGTGGAGGTTGAGTTATAAATTAAAACTCTTAATGAGTATGACAGAAAGTACTTTAGTTACATGGGTACTACATGTTTACCTATACGAGTGTAGAAGGTGGTGCCACCTTCTATGAAACTTGGGCTAGTCTCTAGAGCACTCTTGAAAAGGATATAAACACAAGATCAATCTACGCGTCGGCTTTTAGAATACTTAAAAGAAGTAGAAAACTAGTACGTGAAATGTGTCTGATTAAATCCCTATAAGATCGCAAGTTCAAAGTAAAGCTACTTCGCCATCTTGATTTAACTTAGATGTGTTCTCACTAAGCTAAGGTTCAAGTCCACAAGACACCTTAGTCTATGCATTATGTTTTCCAAAAATTTACTCAATGATTTTTCAAACTTTTTTCAACATAGTTTTTAAACTTGATAAAAATATATATTATATTTTAAAAATGGTGGAGGATTGTTGAATATTTTTCAAAATATAAAGAGACTGATGCATTTGTTTTCTGGAAGGGTAAGAGATGATTAAAAAAACCAACATGATTGTTGGTAATTGTTACAACCCGTACTGAAATCATGCACTTATTGCACCACGTTACGTGTTATCGTGGATTAGTCGCGTTATTAAGGTTGTTAATAACTTTTTTATTGGGCAAGAATTTGACTTGACTTTCTTTACGAGAGTTTTAGAGTATTTAATTTTGAGTTCTTAGAAATTTTTGAGGAATTTTTCGGATAAGCGAGATATTTTTAATGTTTATCAGAAGGTTATACGACAAATAATTTAAATATAATTAGTTTTTGGTCGATTTAATCGTGACAGTTCGATCGAGATCAGAATGATTTTGGGTCGTTGATTTGGGCCAGCAGCTTATATGGTATTTATATGTGTTATTTTTGGAAAGTTTCCAAATTTGTCAGAAATACGTACGAGCTCGACCCGTATACCGTACGCCGACCCATTTTCTTCAACCCGACCCGAACAACCATTTTTGGCCACCTCCGGCGACAAATCAGGTAGAGAATTAAAGCTATTTTCTTCCTCTTTTGTTTGGTGTAGGGTTGATTTGTGAGGCGAATCGAGTCAGTTAACCCATTGGATTTCGGGTTTAACGGTTGGTGGTGCTCCGACCATTTTTCAGCGGCGAGCGAGGGTGGGTTTGACTGGTTTTCTTCTATGGAGTCGAACCCCTATAGTGTTGAGGACCGAGAAGCGGCAACCACGACGATTTCGGCCGGAAACCAATTTTAGGGCTGCGGGGTTTCGGGCCGTTTTCTGGCCAAACGGTGGCGATTCGGAGCTAGGCCCAGTTGGGAAAGTTGTTGCTCATGGCGGCAGCTTTCTAACGTAAGGTCGAATTCTCTCATTGGAGCTGTTCAGCGGGGTGTGGCTCACGCGCTGCCGCCTGTGGAGGCGCATGAGGGCCACGCGCGGCAGTCTACGGTGGTTTTCGGCGAGTCAGTTTTCAAAAATTATCTGCGGGACTTTCCAGGTTGTTTTTAGGGTCCATTTTCATAATTTTACGCGTATTTTGATATCAAATTATCTATATTTATAGGACATCGAGATCGCGACTCTAGCAGCAAAGGAAATTCTGCGGGACCCCAGCAGTAGTAGCAGACTTGTGAGTGATTTTCTCAATTGATTGCAAGTTCATTATTTTTACTCAGTACGCTTTACGGTATATTTTTAAAGAATTTATTTGAAGGCTTGCTTTGTGATGGTTTATTTATTGCATCGATGCTCTAGCTATTCGGCTAATCATCGGCTAGTTGGTTAGGGGAGGTTAGGTGACCTCGTCTAACCCAGATCGACTCAGGTTAGGTGGCCTGGGGACGATTCCGTCATATTTGCATTTTTTTTTCATTTCAGTTTAACGCCTCAGGTTAGGTGGCCTGGGAGAGCACCTCCACTTATATTTTAGTTATTCAGTTTAGAACTCGCATTATTTCACAGAAAATAGTGGAAATGCATGAAATTACAGTTTACCAATTTACGCAGATTAGTATATTACTTTTGTCCACTCACGCTAACATTTAATATTTTAAATATTTTTCCCTGGAATTTTTGGTTTTCGTTGCCCAGGTTGCAGTGTTATTCCTGAGCGTGCTTGGTTTTGTCAAGAGCTCTGAGTACACCAGTCATCCTCTCATCAGTAGGTTCCAGCTCACTGTCAATTTGTATCATATGTATATAGAAGTCGCTCTAGATACTAGTTTTCTTATGTTGTTATAGTGAGACTCTTGTGAATAGGTTGTTACTCGAGTAGTCGTCGAGTTTGCTTTTCCTTGTATTTAGAACCAGTACTTTGTTAAGTATATTTTCAATCTTGAATTTTACATCTGATTTAGTTTCTGCTATATGTTGAGAAATCCGGATAAACATCAGTGGTCCACGGTTTGTTTGTGGGATTTATCCGCGGAGTGTCATTCTTCATGCAGGTTTTTGGTTGTCTTATTTTTTAAAAGGAGCTATGTCAAATTTTTTACGTAATTTCATAGATTATGGTCATTTATTAGGGTTTGATCCTAGATTTCTAGTTAATCTAGGGTTGGGTCATTTCAGTTTGGTAGCAGAGCCTTAGGTCACAGATTTTGTAGACTCTTCTGGTCATGTCAGTACAAACATTTGAGAACGCACGACATTTTTGGAAGGATGTCTTGACCAGCCGGCGGATGCTCATTATTCCAAGTGTTGTGCATTGTTAAATGCTTAGAGTCTCTTAGTCGATCCAGTTTGTGACTTCTTTCAGTGAGCTAATTTATTTTTGGACTCATATGTCAGTCAGTATGCCTCGACAACCAGCTGAATGGGATGATACACAATCCTTGGCTCAGCAGATGCGTGAGTTAATTTCACGCATGATGCCTGCACCACATGAGAATCATGAGGATTTAAAAGTAAGGCTAGGAAGGTAGGAGCCGTTCCGTTTACTGGTTTTCATAACTCTGAGACTAGCGAGAACTAGCTAGTTGAAATTGGTCAAGTTTGTGACCGTTTGCGTCCACAGTTGACCCCTGAGAAGAGGACCGAGGTAGCCACAGGTTTGTTACAGGACCATACTTATCATTTGTGGAAAAGTACTGAAAGGAATGAAGCTCTCACTTCATGGACAGAGTTCTTAGAATTGTTCATGAGTCGTTTCTTTAGCGAGGCTTCCGAGCAGCAGAAGTACGAGGAGTTTATGAGTCTTTGTCAGGGGGACATGTCAGTGATGGAGTACCGGGATTGTTTCACCTGCTTGGCCCGTTTTGCACCAAATTCCGTCAGGTCAGTGAAGGAGAAGTGTTAGAGGTTTGAGCAGGGTTTACGATCTGATATTGCTCCATACCTATCTGGTGTGTCACATGCTAATTTTGATGAGTTTGTTAGTGCTGCTGTGAGATGCGAGGATAGGTTTCGATCTGAGTAGGGTTAAAATTGATGATTTGCGGAAGGTGGGCCCAACCAGGGTCCTTCAAAGAGGGGAAGCTCAAGTACTTCAAGTTCTACTTCATCTTCTGGTGAGGGATCTTCCGCTCCAGCTCTTCTTGCACGTCGTTCTAGTCATTTTTAGAGATGGGTGAGGAGGAATAAACCTAAGAAAGCAGGATCTGGTGCCAGTTCCAGTAGAGCTAGTAGTTATTGTCCTACTCCATCAGCACCTAGGGACTTCCCTCTATGTGACAGGTGTCACAAGCATCATCTCGGGCAGTGTCAGGCTAGGTCTTCAGCTTGTTTTCGTTGTGGCCAGATGTGTCATTTTGCGAGGGAGTTTCCACATAGGGACACCTTAGGTGGATTCTTGGTGCCGAGTTATGGTGGTGATCAAGGAGCTACTACAGGGGTTAGAGCAGCGCTGCCACCTAGACTACCATCTTATTAGAACTGGAGCCAAAGAGGGTGACCGCCTGCACAGATTGCACATGCCCGACTTCATCATATGACCTTATAAGAAGGCAGAGCAGCTCTATATGTAATTATCGGTACGTTATATGTTTTTGATTATGCTGTTTATACTTTAATAGATTCGGGAGTGACACATTGTTTGATCTCTATGAGATTAGCATCAATAGTTAATGTACCGGCCACTCCCTTACCGGTGATGTGGTGAGTAGTTTATCCCACCAGTGATATGGTTTTAGTGGAGTTAGGGTTTAGAGAATGTAGTGTCATGGTTGGAGGTTTCGGGTTGTCTACCGACTTGATACCTCTTGATGTCGCAGACTTTGATTTGATTTTGGGTATGAATTTTCTGAGCAATCACCAAGCTTTGGTTGATTGTCATCGAAAAGAAGTGGTGTTTAGAAGTCCAGGGTTACCTGAGATTCTATTATGTGGAGAAACAAATGTTCTTTCCTCGTGCCTTATTTCAGCTATGCGACCCGAGAAATTATTGTGGAAAGGGTGTACCGTATACTTAGCGCATGTTGTAAACACTTGTGTTTCCACTCCTAACCTTGAGGAGATTGTAGTGGTCAGATATAATCCTAATGTGTTTCCTTATAAATTACCAGGGCTTCCTCTAGAAAGGGAAATTGATTTCACGATTGAGCTTCTTCCGGGTACAGGTCCTATAGCTCAGGCGCCGTACCATATGGTTCCAGCTAAGTTAAAGGAGTTGCACGTTCAGCTTCAGAAATTGATCGATGAAGGTTTCATCCGTCTTAGTATATCACCATGGAGAGCTCCAGTTTTGTTTGTGCAAAAGAAGGATGATTCTATGCGGTTATGTAATGACTACCGAAAATTGAATCAGAAGACTGTGAAGAACACATATCCTCTGCCTCGTATTGACGATTTGTTTGATCAGTTGAAGGGAGCTACAGTGTTCTCTAAGATTGATCTCTGATCAAGATATCATCAGTCACAGATTAGAGAGTCTGATGTCTCTAGGACCATATTCCGATCGCGTTACGGGCACTATGAGTTTCAGGTGAGGCCATTCAGTTTTACGAATGCATCTGCTGCCTTCATAGCTTTAATGAATCAGGTATTTTGGGCTTATCTTGATAAATTCGTCATAGTGTTTATTGATGATATCCTGATTTACTCGAAGGATGTGAGTCAACATGCGAGGCATTTGCATATTGTTTGAAGGCTTTGAGGGAATCTCAGTTGTACGCCAAGTTCAGTAAATGTGATTTTTGGTTAGATAATTTGAAATTTCTTGGCCATGTGATTTCAGAAGAAGGAGTTAGTGTCGATGCAGACAAGATTGAGGCTGTGTTGAATTGGAACTGACCTGTGAGTGTGCCAGATATTAAATATGTTCTTGGGTTTAGCCGGTTACTACCGTCGGTTTGTTCAAGATTTTTCACGTATTACTGCACCTCTTAAAAAACTCACGAGGAAGGGAGTTATGTTTGAACGGTCGAAAGCTTGTGAGGAGAGTTTTCAGACTCTGAAGACAAGGTTGACCACAGCTCTAGTGTTGACGTTACCAGACGATTGTAGGGAGTTTTCAGTGATGCCTCTAAGTTAGGCTTGGGGTGCGTGCTGATGCAGCATGGTAGAGTTGTCGTATATGGTTCGCGCCAGTTGAAACCCCATTAGGCGAATTACCTACTCATGATATGGAGTTAGCAGCAATAGTTTTCGCACTAAAAATCTAGAGACATTATTTGTATGGTGCCAGATGTCGAATTTTTACGGATCATAAAAGTCTTACGTATCTTCTCACTAAACCATAATTAAACTTATGACATAGAAGGTGAGTGGAGTTGATAAGTGATTATGATTGAACCTTTGAGTACCACCCTGGAAAGACAAATGTTGTAGCTGACGCTCTTAGCTGGAAATCTGGATTTTCCTTGTCTCACATTCAGATGGCTCAGGTACCATTGCTTGCGAAGTTACGAGCCACTGGAGCAATGTTGTATACTGATGTGAGTGAGGCTGGAGTTCTATTAGCCAGTTTGCAGATCCGACCTGTTCTCATTGGCAGAGTACGTGAGTTGCAAGATTCTAATCCTTCCCTTCTGAAGTTAAAGGATGCGATGCTTAATGGGGAACAACCGGATTTTGTGATAAGGGGAGATGAGTTGCTTGTATTCAAAGGTAGATTCTGTGTTCCAAATGTTGATGAATTAAAGCAAGAAATACTCGACGAGGCTCATTGTTTAGCTTATGCAATGCACCCAGGCAACACGAAGATGTATCGCTCTCTTAGAGAGTTATTGGTGGTCCAATATGAAGAGGGAGGTAGCGACCTATATGAGTCAATGCCCTATTTCTCAACAAGTGAAGGCAGAGAGGCAGAAACCTTCCGAAATGATGCAGTGTCTGGAGATACCTTTCTGAAAATAGGAGCATGTTACCATGAATTTTGTATACAAGTTACCTCGTACATCCAAGAGGCATACAGGTATTTTGGTAATTATGGATCGCTTCACCAAGTCTGCACATTTTATACCAGTCTCAGAGAAACTGTCGGTGAGTAAGCTAGCTATGTTATATATGTAGAAGATTGTGAAGCTACATGGTGTGTCTTTGTCCATCATTTCAGATCGAGATTCACATTTCACCTCAAAATTTTGGAGAGCATTGCAGGAGGTTTTGGGAACCAAGTTGTGGTTCAGTACGATATTTTCATCCTCAGACAGATGGTCAGTTTGAGAGAACTATCCAGACGCTTGAGGATATGTTGAGATCTTGTGTGTTGCAATTCCCAGGGAAAGGGAAAAAAGTACCTGTATTTGATGGAATTTTCATATAACAGCTTTCACTCGAGCATTGGCATGTCACCATATGAGGCGTTGTACGGGAAACAGTGTCGGACACCCTTGTGTTGGACAGAAGTAGGAGAAATGAGTCTCATTGGCCCAGACATAGTTCAGGAGACTACAGAAAATATTCAAATCATTCGAGCCAGATTGAAGATTGCTCAAGACAGAAAAAAGAGTTATGTCGACGTAAGACGAAATGATCTTGAGTTTGAAGTTGGAGATTGGGTATTCCTGGAATTATCTCTATAGAAAGAGGTGATGGGGTTTCGAAAGCGGGGTAAACTTCAACCATGTTACATTGGACCTTATGAGATTACAAAGTGTGTGGGTGTTGTAGCTTATCGTTTGGAGTTACCCTCAGAGTTACTGCGAGTTCATGATGTTTTCCATGTATCCATGTTGTAGAAGTACAAGTACATCCCTAATCCTTCCCATGTCATCGTGCCTTAGTAAATTATGTTACGAGAGGGTTTAGTTTACATTAAGGAGCCTGTGGATTCTTGGCCGTAGAGAGAAGGTTCTCCATAACAAGACTATTCCTTTAGTGAAAATGTTATGGAGGAATCACACAGTCAAGGAATCCACTTGGGAGCCAGAGCAATTCATGAGGGAGCAGTACCCTCATCTTTTCTAGCAGGTATATAAATTTCAAGGATGAAACTTTTGTAAAGGGGGTGGATTGTTACAACCCGTAGTGAAATCACGCACTTATCGAACCACGTTACGCGTTATTAGGGTTGTTAATGATTTTTTTACCGGGCGAGAATTTGACTTGACTTTCTTCAAGAGATTTGTAGAGTATTTAATTTCAAATTTATAGGAATTTTTGAGGAATTTTTCGAATAAACGAGCTATTTTTAATGTTTGTCATAAATTTATGCGACAAATAATTTAAAAATAATTAGTTTTTGGTCGGTTTAATCACAACCATTCGATCAAGAACAGAATGATTTTGGGCCGTTGATTTGGGCCAACAGCTTATACGATATTTATATGTGTTATTTTTGGAAAATTTCCAAATTTGGAAGAAATACGTACGAGCTTAACCCGTATATTGTACGCCAACCCGTTTTCTTCGACCGGACCCGACCCGCCGCTTCCGGCCACCTCTGGCGACAAATCAGGTAGAGAATTGAAGCACTTTTCTCCCTCTTTCATTTGGTGTATGTGTTGTTAGTGTTTGGGTCGATTTGTGAGGCGAATCGAATCGGTTAACCTATTGGATTTCGAGTTTAACGGTTGGTGGTGCTCCGGCCATTTTCAGGCGGCGTGCGAGGGTGGGTTCGACTGAGTTTCTTCTATAGAGTGGAACCCCTTTGGTCTTAAGAACCGAGGAGCATCGAAGATGACGATCGGAAACCGATTTTATGGCCGTTTTTTCGGCCAAACGACGGCGATTCGGGGCTAGGCCTAGTTGGGAAAGTTGTTGTTCATGGCAGAAGCTTTCTAACGCAGGGTCGAATGCTCCCATTGGAGCTGTTCGGCCGGGAGGCCTGTATGGCTCATGTGCCGCCACCTTTGGAGGCACATGAGGGCCACGCGTGGCCGTCCATGGTGGTTTTTCGGCGAATCAGTTTTCAAAAATTATGGGCGTGACTTCCGGGGTTGTTTTCAGGATCGATTTTCATAGTTTTACGCGTATTTTGATATCAAATTATCCATATTTACAGGACATCGAGATCATGACTCTAGCAGCGAAGGAAATTATGAGGGACCCCAGCAGTAGTCGCAGATTTGTGAGTGGACCTTTATTTTCACAGTTGATTACGAGTTCATTATTTTTACTCAATACGCTTTACAGTATGTTTTTAAAGCGGTTATTCGGAGGCTTGCTTTGTGATGGTTTATTTTATTGCATTAATGCTCTAGCTATTCGGCTGATCATCAAATAGTTGGTTAAGGGAGGTTAGATGGTCTCGTCTAACCCAGATCGACTCAGGTTAGGTGGCATGGGGACGATCCCGTCACATATTTGTATTTTTTTTTCATTTCAGTTTAACGCCTCAGGATAGGTGGTCTGGGAGAGCACCTCCACTTATATTTCAGTTATTCAGTTTAGAACTCGCATTATTTCAAAGAAAATAGCATAAAGGCATGAAATTACAGTTTAACGATTGACGCAAATTATTATATTATTTTTGTCCACTCACGCTAATATTTTATATTTTAAATGTCTTTCCCTGGGCTTTTCTGTTTTCGTTGCCCAGGTTGCAGTGTTATTCCTAAGCGTGCTTGGTTTCGTCGAGAGCTCCGAGTCCACCAGTCATCCTCTCATCAGTATCATATGTATTTAGAAGTCGCTCTGGATACCAGTTTTCTTATGTTGTTATAGTGAGACTCTTGTGAATAGGTTGTTACTCGAGTAGTCGTCGAGTTTGCTTCTCCTTGTATTTAGAACCATTACTTTGTATAATATGTTTTCAATCTTGAGTTTTACATCTGATTTAGTTTCTGCTATATGTTGAGAAATCCGGATGGACATCGGTGGTCCACGGTTTGTTTGTGGAATTTATCCGCGGAGTGTCATTCTTCTTACAAATTTTTGGTTATCTAAGTTTTAAGGGGAACTATGTAAATTTTTTTTTACAGAATTTCATAAATTATGGTTAGTCGTTAGGGCTTGATCCTAGATTACTAGTTAATCTAGGGTTGGGTCATTTCAATAATTAACCCACAATTGCTTTGAAATTATGTGTATTGATCGAGATGATGCCACCCCTTAATCAATGCATCTGTTTCAAATTGAAAGGGTATTGTTACAAAGTAAAAATATGTGAATACTCTTATAAATAAGAGTGTCTCCCACCTCTGCCATCAATTCAGAAATCAATCATTCATTCTCTTCTCTTCTCTTGTCTAGCAATTGTTCCACAAAATTTTCTTAGTTTTCTATAAAATTTAGAAATTATTATTCAGCATGAATAGTTTCTAGTAACCTTGAGCCTCTTGTAAAACTTTTGATCGAGAGTTAGGTTGATCTTCGTAAGTGCAAACCAACGATCAATAATGGCAAGTTGCTAGGCTTCATTGTATTCTAAAGGCTTATTTGATCATTCTCATTTGCACACTAAGTAGTGGGACAAATAAAGTCTAAAGGAAAACGTAAACTTTTACGCGTCTTTGAAACATTTTTCCTTCTCTTGTCATACTCACAAACACAAAAAAATTCCAACATCATTATTTTTCACTTGTGAACTGATGAACCTACGAGCTACTGTTTTCAACTTTTCATATATTAGAATACAAAAAGAAAACATTTATAAGGAATAATCAAATTCATTGATCATGATATAACAAATTTCTCGTAAGAAATGAAAATTTAAATTTCTATAAGAAATCAGTAACTAATACGTAAATGAAACCGAAAGTCTCTAAAATGTACATTAGTTAATAGATTAAACAATCTATTCAAAAATGAAAACTCAATTTGATAACACGATAATAAAAGAGTGGCAATACAGATACATACAAATTGTACAAAAAAATGACATCACAAATGTCATGTCATCTTTATACACACTCCTTAATGTCTAACATGTATTAATCCATTTTGTAAACATTGTATCTAAAGTATATAAATTATAAACCATAGAAGAATGCCCAACAGTTTCCTTCCGTGGGCTCCTAATCAAAGCTCTTTGTTCCTACGCTGCTTTTTATGTCCATGACAAAGTCAAATAGAACACAAGTGTTTGAATTTTTTTTAATATATTGATCAATTCTGAATTGGGTATATATACACACATATTTACAGCCCTAGAAGAAAACCTAATCAATTATAGAATCCTACTTAATTACATATGTGACGACTCGAACCAGAATTGGAATAGTAATCGGCTTAATCCGCGAGTTTTACGAGTAATTGAGGTTTATCGTAAATAATCGGTTAAGCTGTTTTGATCACGACTTAATTTTTGGACACGAATTTGATTTGGGTTTGTTCGTGGAAAATGTAGAGAATTTGATTTCGAGTCTGTGGGAAATTTCCAAGGAATTTTTGGATAATCAAGGAATATAAAATGAATGTATGAAATTATCGCCGAATTAGTCATGTTTATCCGTTTGAGTTTGAGTTATCTGAATTGTGGATAGAGCCGAGTCGCGACGTATAAATAGCCGATAGTCGTAAAGTTGTCGAAAAAGTGTGAAAATGAGTTGTTTGACCGAGTTGACTGTTCTGGACCGAGTTGACCGAGTCAACCCGTGGCTGACTCAGTGAGTCTGTGACTCGCCGTCGAGAGGATCGCCAGAATACGGCGCGGTTGCCGGATTTCGAGGTAGGGAATTGAAGCCTATGATTCAAGCTTCCTTTTGATATATGTTTTGTGATTGGTGGAGATTTTGTGTGGTAATTTTGGAGGTGAAACGGAGTGGAATCGGGGGTAACGGACGGCGGTGCTCCGGCCACGGTGGTTGCCAGAGATTAAGAGGGAAAGTCTCGTGGGGCCACGGCGAAGCTTTTGGGAGTGGCCTCGAGGGCTGCCGTGCGCCGTGGCCGGAGTTCCAGTGGAGACCGAGTCGCCGGCCAATTTTGAAATTTTGGTGACTTTTGAGCGATTTTCCGGTGAATTGAGATGGAATTGGAGGTTGTGGTAGTGGAGAGATGTGTTGGGCTTGAGGAGGAGAGGAATTCTGGACTTTCCTCGCCAGAAAATCTCTTCGGTGACGGCGCGTCGCCGTCGGTCAACGACGGAGCTTCACTGAGGCGTTGACTTTCTGGAATTTGACAAGTTTTATGCCGTTTTACTCGTAATAGCGCCCCGATCATCGTCTTGAGGTTTTCGAGTTGATTTGGATATCGGATTTTAAGTCGAGGGTTTATGTGGAGAATTTGGGGGTTTTCGGCGATTATTTTGTATTCGAGTTATATGTTTCTGGAAATGGTTGATTTCCGAGGTGTGGAACAAAGTAATGAATTGTGATTTTAATCAGTTATATTTTGTGATTATTAAGGGGATCGGGATCGTACGTCGGGTGATGGATCTTCTGCTGGATCTCAAGATTAGCGCGTTTGCGCGTTGTGCCTATCTATGAGTGGACATTTATTTACACTGTCGTAGCGAGTTCTTGATTTCAGTATTTATTTCCAGTACAGTATTGAGATTATTTATTGTTTTGGAGGTATTGTTTTATGTTTTATGGTGATGGCATTTACTTAGCGTCGATGCATTGGTTACTCGGCTGATCACCGGTAGTCCAGTTTCAGGGTTGAGAGATTCCCCTGATATGCCCACTAGGCTTGAGAGATTCGCCTAGTCTATCATAGTCGGGCTTGAAAGATTCGCCTGACACCTCCATTTATTTTAAGAACTCGCATTTTTTTGATGTTATATAAATGGTGAAAGGCATATGATTATTTTTGTCCACTCACTCTAACTTTTATTTGCCTTTCCCCTGGGCTTTTCGGTTTCCGTGCCCAGTTTGCAGTTCGGATTCTGGTGTTGCACGTCGCAGTCGGAGGCTTAGTATTCGAGCTACCTTTCTTTTCTAGTATGTTTCTTGTTTAGCCTACTGTTGTGTATTTATGTATATATATATACTAGAGGTCGCTCTGAATACTCTGATGTTATATTTTCATATGATTTTTCCCGGATTTCTGTAAAGTTACAACTTTTGTTTATTATTTTACATTATGATATGATATTGAGAAATCCGGATGGGATTGGTGCCCACGGTTTGGCTTTTGTGGCATAGGATGAAGTGTGTTTTCGGGTGCAGGTTAATGGCAATTCTGCTTTATAGTGAAACTCTGCCGAAATTTCTATGGTTTTTGCAAGTTCGTGTTTTCAGAGGGGGTTTGATTCCGGTTTAGGAAACTAAATCGGGGTTGGATCCTTTCAACAGAATATACACTTCCTAAATATACAAGGAGTGTAACTCACTCTAACACTCATTCTCAAGTTAGAGCATACAAGTCTTGGTAAAGATATCGGCTAATTTCTCATCTGAATGAACAAATGAGAATGAGATAATACAAGCATCTAGCTTCTCCTTAATGAAGTGTCTATCAATCTTTACATGCTTTGTCTGATCATGCTGAACAAGATTATGTGCAATTTCAACTGCAGCAGTGTTGTCACAATAAAGAGGCATGAGTCATCTCTACTTGAAACCCAAGTTTGCTAGCAAATACTTCAACCATAACAACTCACAAACTCCTTAAGCCATACCTATGTACTCTGCCTCTGCTCTAGAACGAGCTACCACATTATGCTTCTTGCTCCTCCAAGTAACTAAATTTCCACCAAAAAATGTAAAGTAGCCAAAAGTTGAACGTCTGTCAGTAATGTTACCTATCCAATCTGAATCAGAGTACCCATTAGTCTCCAATTCTCCAGTCTGAATTAGTGTACCCAATCTTCTTCATGAAAGTTGTGAACATTCCAAACCAAGCTCTTGGAGACTGTTTCAATCCATACAAAGATTTCTTTAATCTGTGCACCATCTTCTCACCTGTAGAAGTACCATATCCTGGACGAAGATCCATATAAATTTCTTCATTTAAATCTCCATGAACAAATACATTTTTCACATCAAACTGCTGCAATGACCAATCTAGATTAGCTGCCAAAGACACGAGGACTCGGATGGTGTTGATCTTTACTACTGGTGCAAACGTCTCATCATAATCTATTCCATACTTCTGGGTGTATCCTTTTACTACCAATTGTGCCTTATACCTGTCAACTGATCCATCTGCATTATGCTTCACGGTATAAACCCATCTACAACCAACTATCTTCTTTCCAGGTGGTAAAGGTATCAAGTACCACATACCATTCTTGTTGAGAGCATCTATCTCAACCTCCATTGCCTTGGCCCACTTCTCATCCTTGATTGGATTCTGCACTTTAGTAGGAAGAGACACATCAGATAATTGATTCACAAAGGCTACATATGGTTTGTATAATCTATGGGTTGACACATAATTAGCTATAAGATACTTGGCTTTGGCTGTCAAGAGATGTTCATATTTCTTTGGTGGTTGACCACGGGTTGACCTAACAGTTCTACTAGACTCAGAGTTTGATAAAGGAAACACTACTACATACCTCAGGCGATGCCAGGCCATGAGAAATCATTAGTGGAGAAGGAGAGACTGGACTTGCATGTACATCTTCAATAACTGGTGGTTGACCACTGATTAATCATTCTCCTTTCAATGTGTCGAACACTTGTTCGACATATTGAACACTTTTAGAACTTAGAACAGACTCTTCTAACTGGGAATTTTCAACCCGTTGAGAGACTGCATCTGGATGATCCAAGGGGATCCCTTGGACCCTTCAAGTATCCTCCTCGACCCATCGAAAGGAAGCTTATAAATGGTTCCGAATAGGGTCTTCGACCCGTCGAGGGTCAGCTTCTAGATGGTTCTGGATAGAGTCTTCGACCCGTCGAAGGTTAGCTTTTAGTTGGGATCCGGCTTGAGTACTGTCACTTGTAACACTAACTTCTGGTTTCCTAAATTGGTCTTCATAAAACACATTCTTCTCCTCCTCACTCTGAGTTGTTGTAGGAGAAAAATAGCATACGTCTTCACTAACGATGGCATCCATGGTGACATAAAACCTTTAAGAAGCAGGATGGTAACACTTATAACCTTTCTGATGGGTACCATAGCCAACAAAAACACACTTCAGAGCATGAGCCTCCGACTTAGACCTCTGATTCTTATAAAGATGAACATATGCCATACAACCAAAGACACGATAATGAAGTTTGTTGAGAGACGGAATGGCAACATGTTTAAATGGTACCTCAAATGGAATCTGATTCAGAAGAGCTGCAGATGGTAGGCGATTAATGAGATGAGAGGCACACAATACAGCTTCTCCCCAAAGATATTTTGGCATGTTGGCACTAAAATAGTAAACGATTCTTTCTTTCAGAAACTCTATTATGCTCTGGTGTCTGAGGACAAATAGTCTGGTAAACAATTCCATGCTGATGAAAATATTCTTGGAAAGAGTGATTGACAAACTCTCCTCCATTGTCACACCGAAGTACTTTAACATAAGCATCATACTGAGAATAAATAAGATTATGAAATGCAGTAAATGTAGAAAATACAACACCCTTCTTTTTCAGCAACACAACCCATGTCAGTCTTGTAAAATCATCAATGAACAGAACAAAGTATCTTATTCCTGTCAAGGTTAGATTCTTCGACAACCCTAAAATATCAGAATGTATGAACTCAAATGGTGTTGAGCTAGAATGAGAAATAGGAGAGTAGCTAGAGTTATGACTTTTAGCAAACACACATGTTTCATACTTGAGGCTAGACTCTTTTATTCCCATAAACAAGGATGGCATAGACTTCTTCATAACACCAAAGGACGGATGACCCAACCGGCGATGCCATAACCAGATTTATTTAACTTAGTAAGAATTCAATATCAGGACAATATGTCTTGATAGCGCTCGTGTCTCTCTGCTATACTTGCAACCCAAGTGAAATAGTTTTCCCCTCCGATCTCTCTTGCCTATAATTACTCGAGTACATAGATTCTGAAATATCACATACATATGATAAAAGGAGACATAACATTTGTTCTAGCAATTCAACTAAGATACTGACAACAAATGATGAGACAGAGAAGGAACATAAAGGACATTATGTAATACAAAAGATGAAGTAACTTGGATTGACCCAATACCTAAGACAGAAAAAGACACACAATTTGCATTAGATACTTCAGGTACATGAGAAGTTGACAGACTCAAAAAGAAGGATTTATCAAAGGTCATATGATCAGACGCACCATAAATAATTATTCATGTATCACCACCAGTAAAGTCAGAAACTTTCAAAGAAATGCCAATTTTGCCTTGATGTTTCTCAGTGAGAGAAACATTACCCTCCAAGTGGTCTTGGCTCCCCATGCCACAGAAAACAGGTTCCTTAAATAGAGAAATATCCAAGGCCATATCAAATTCTTCAGATGTGAACAAGAGCAGATTAGTCAGGACAAGATGATTTCGTCAAGAAACAAGAACATATTCAAGTCGTCAGAATTTGACGAGTCGAGGACAGCTTTCGACGCGTCGAACAGGGAGTTCAAGTTCAGGTCAAGCAACGGAATTCAGGTCAAGTCAGGTTTTCAGGATCAACTTAGGTTTTGATGTCAAGTCAAATAGAACACAAATGTTTGGGAATTTTCTAATATATTCATCAATCTCAAATTGAGTATATATACAAGCATACTAGCTTACAGTTCTAGAAGGAAACCTAATCAATTATAGAATCCTACTTAATTACAGAATATACATTTCCTAAATATACTAAGAGCGTGACTCACTCCAATAGACAACCATCTGAGAAGAGGAATTATCCTTCTCCACCCATTTTGAAGTTTCTCCTTTTTTGAACACAAAAGAGGACTTTCATTTGAAAATCCTCTCCCGTTGATAATGATGATTTGAGGAAAATTGGGAATTGTAGTTTTGCATAAGAAATTCAAATACAGCCTTCTTCAGCTCTTCCTCAAAACATCGCATGCTAGCCGATATTTGCTGTCATAGCTCTCTGTCTCCACTTGCTCCTCATTTTGGCTAAAAATTAATAAACTTTATATTCTCCAGCAGTAAATTTTCTCATCGTAATGATTGTTAGCTAATTAAGAGAAGTCTTCAACAATACAACAACTAGAGGACGATCCCATCTCTTATATATATATTTGGAGTGCATCCCTAGCCTGCAAGACTTCTAATGGCTTCAGCCAAAGTCAATTCGAACAACCCAATATTAAGGAAAGAGATCATGTGTGATTAGCTGGTTGATTTGATTGATCTGTATTACCATAGATAGCCCCACAATCGTGGATTAGACTCCCATTTATTCTGTATATAAGCTGTATCAAAGTATATCAATACATATAAGAAAAACCTTCACACTATTTTGTTCCTCTTGATGGTATCAGAGCATCGATTCTGAGACACAAGACGAAGCAAGAAATCACAAACATACATCACAAGCTCATACCCCATGGGAGGAAACGAAGTGCTGAAACTAGGAGATGGAACTACTGGTTCAGCATGGGAGAAACCAAACCACCCCATTTTTCTCCACCATTCAGATCAACATGGAGTTGTTCTAGTCACAGAGTCGTTAGTGGAAGACAACTACACAGATTGGGTCCAGTCTATGACTATGGCATTCACAATCAAAAATAAGAAAGGCCTTGTTGATGGAACTCTCAAGAGGCTGGCGCACAATTCTGAAGAACAACAACAATGGGATCGATGCGACATGCTTGTTAAGACTTGGCTACTAGGGGCTATGTCAAATGAGATATCAAGAAGTGTGACCCATTGCAAAAATGCGAGACGTATGTGGCTTGAATTACAGGAGAGGTTCTCTCATACTAATACTCTCCAATTATTCAACATAGAAAATGATATACATGATTATGAACAAGACACCACCTCCATGACTTCATTCTTCACAAAGTTGAAAGGATTGTGGGATGAAAAAGATTCAGTCTGTAGTTTTCTTGCTTCCACCTGTAATGCGTCCACCGAAGTGAAGAGTTACATGGAGACACAGAAAACAATGAAATTTCTCATGGGCCTTAACAAGAACTATGCGACTCTTCGGAGCAATATAATCAGTCTAGACCTGCTTCCCACTATCAACAAAGCTTATGCAATGGCCCTGAGGCATGAGAAACAATCATAGGCCTCCAATAGCAAAACAGAGGTGTCAGCATTCTCTATCAAGAAGCTTGGGCGACCCTATACATTTGATGGTAACATGAAATGCAAGAAGTATGGTTTTACAAACCATACTACTCAAAAATGCAGGGCACACCTAAAGTGTACCTTTTGTGATAGAAAAAGTCACACTTATGAGTATTGTCAAAAAAGGAAGAACTCTATGGAAGGTGGTCAAGGGCGTGCAAGAGTTAACCATGCAGCCTTATCAAATGAAGAAGTCTGCAGTTTCCCATTGTTGCAAAATGAATGTCAACAGATGTTGGGTCTTCTGAACAAGATCAAGGCTGCAGCAGGACCTCAAAATGACAACAATCAACTGCTGGTAATGTTGAACACAAGCAAGCAAGCTTCTGCCAATCTGGTTGGTAATGTTCCTAACTATGATGAGCTCTCAGTTAAAGAAACAACATGGCTTTTAGATAGTGGTGCTAGTGATCACATAGTCTGTGATTCTACTCTTCTTACCTTTACCAAACTTGTGCATAATCGATTTGTGAATTTTCTTAATAGAGCATCATTACAAGTTTCTCACATTAGAACCGTAGTGTTTACCCCAACCTTTGTCCTACACAATGCTCTTTGTGTCCCATTGTTTCACCTTAATCTTATTTCCATTAGCAAACTTGCCTTTGACTCATTTTATATCACAATATTTATCAAACAAGTTTGCTTTATATAGGACCTACGATCGGAGAAGGCGATTAAGATGGGAACTGAGAGTGATGGACTTTACTACCTCAATCTGCCTAGAAAAGGAACGTGCAATGTGGTGAGCACCAAAACCCAAGACATGTGGTATCAAAGACTAGGTCATCCATCCAACAATGTGTTTCGTTTACCTGTGGCATCAACGACTAGGTCATCCATCCAACAAAAAGTTTCGTTTATTTCCCTTCCTTGTTAATAAATCTTGTGATGCAAGTATGTGCTCAATCTGTCCCCTAGCTAAACAAACTAGGAAACCTTTTTCATTGAGTAATTCTTCTAGTGATTCTTGCTTTGACTTGATTCATATTGACGTTTGGGGTGGTTATCGCATACCATCCATTTATGGAGCACAATATTTATTAACTATTGTTGATGATCATTCACGGTGTACTTGGATTTATCTCATGAAACACAAGTTTGAGGCACGAAATCTACTTGTTCACGTTGTCAATCTTCTTGAAAACCAATTCGATAAAAGGGTGAAAGTAGTTAGAAGTGATAATGGTTCTGAGTTCAAATGCACACAATCTTATTCCTCTAAGGGTATTTGACACCAAACCAATTGTCTAAATATGCCACAACAGAATGGTGTAGTCGAGCACAAACACAGACACTTATTAAATATTGCTCATGCTTTACTCTTCCAGGCAAATTTGCTTAAAGAATTCTGGGAGGATGTTATCCTAACTGCTACTTATCTCATAAAAAGAACACCAACACCACTTCGTGAAGGGAAAACTCCATTTAAAAAACTCTTTAACAAAATCTCAACCTATTCACATTTACGTGTATTTGGTTGTCATTGTTTTGTTTCTAGCCATCCACTTCGGCCTACCAAGTTTGATCCACGCTCTATCGAATGCATCTTCCTTGGGTATCTGCATGGCCAAAAGGGTTATACGGTCTATAGCTTAAGTGACAAGAAGGTGATTGTATAACGAGATATCTCTTTCTTTGAAACAGAATTTCCTTACAAGAATGATTATATTAATATTAGATTTTCTACCCCTATATTTCCTTCTTTGACCACATCACCTCATATTGATGATATCTCTCCCACAAATCCCGTTGATCCTCCCATATCTTCTATTCCTAGTCAATCACGTTTCATCTCAAGTTCAATCCCCACAAATCCCGTAGGTCCTCTACCACCTTTTCTTCCCATCTCTTCTGCTAACATCCTTCCGCCTACTAATCAAGATTTAACAAATACAATTGATCATGATTCCTCATCATCTTCACCATCTCAACCTCTGTCTCACTCATCACCAAGTCCAACAGAATCACCACTACCACGGTCTACTCACTCCACCAAGGTTCCTACCACATTGCAAGACTTTCATATTGAAGCAGCTCTCCCTTCACGTACCGTTTCGTCGCCTTCCTCGATCGAAGCCATTCCTTCAGGTATCACCCATTCACTTTCTCAAGTTTTATCGTATAACCATCTTTCTCCTTCCTATAGAGTTTTTACTTCTAAAATTACTCTAGAACGAGAACCTAGTTCTTTTTTCCAGGCTATGCTAGCACCATAATGGAGAGAGGCCATGAATACTGAGATATAGGCACTTCAAGCAAATAACACATGGAGTCTGGTGTCTCTTCCTGCTCACAAGAAACCTATTAACTGCAAATGGGTTTATAAGATCAAGTACAAGCCTGATGGCACTATTGAAAGGTACAGGGCACGCTTGGTTGCTAAAGGCTATAGCCAAGTTCAGGGTGTCGATTATCGAGAAATTGTTTCCTCGGTGGACAAGCTAACCACCGTTCATGTCCTACTGAGTCTCGCAGCCAATCAATGTTAGCATCTTCATCAACTAGATGTCAACAATGCCTTTCTTAATGGTGACCTTCTTAAAGATGTGTATATGCAATTGCCTCCATGTTGCATATGTCTAGTTGTATATACACAACGAAACATATCTTGGAAGATTGACTATTGCATCTTCTTTGACACAAGACATGCAACATCGCAACATGTGTCTACAACTGACTATTGCATCTTTATTGGTAATGCACCCATATCTTGGAAAACAACGAAACAAGGATTTGTGTCATGTTCAAGTACGGAGGCGGAGTACAGGTCTATGGCCACGACATGCTGTGAGATAACATGGCTACAAAACATACTGAAGGATCTGAATGTTGGACTTACACGTGCAGTCAGACTATTCTATAACAATCAGGCTGCAATCCACATAGCGTCCAACCCTGTGTTCCATGAACGCACAAAACACATAGAGATAGATTTTCATGTGGTGCGTGAAAAGGTACAAAGGGGACTAGTGAAGACTATACATTTTTAAACCAAGGAACAACCAGCAGACTTGTTTACCAAGCCTTTAAATTCAAAACAATTCACAACATTATTGGACAAGTTGGGTGTAATTAGTATACACTCCACCTTGATGGTGAGTATTAAGGAAAAAGATCATGTGTGATTAGAAGTTCCATGTTAGGAATATGATGTAATTAGCTGGTTGATTTGATTGATATGTATTACCATAGATAGCCCCCACAATCATGGATCAGACTCCCATCTATTATGTACATAAGCTGTATCAAAGCATATCGATACATATAAGAAAAACCTTCACACTATTCTGCAAACAAGTTTGTCATCCCGCAGCTAGCCTTGATGCAGTAGACATTGTCGCCGTTGTACTGGTATCGGCCAATAGATAATAGATAATAGTTCAGACTTCTCTCATTCTTCTGCAAATCAAATAGAGATTGGCAATTTGAACCAAATAAAATCACAATATTTTAATTTATTTTTTATTAAATAATAAAAAATGATAAAAATCAGCAAATAATTCCATGTAGATAATAGTTGGCAAAAAATGATGAGGTGGCAAATGACAACTCGGTTTGTATGGGTATTTTGTATAAAAATTTTGTAACCCAAGCATTTTCCATAATAGAATGTTTATAAAATCAATAACACTAACCTTGAAGCACATGCTACGTGTCATGAGCTACATAAGTTATGCCCTCATGACATATGGCCAAGTCCCAACAAGCATTGGAAGTAAGCCAATGCGAGTTGGAAGGTGAAGACGTAGTGGCATAGTCATAAATAAGTGCAACTTTTTGTAACCCAAGCATTGGTTCGAGGTACTTTGTCTTAGAATTTGAGAAAAGTACATGAGAAATGTCCGGAAGGACGAAAAGAGTACGACGCACTTAACGGTATGTCATTTGAAGTTTGGATGAATAAGTTATGGGTCATTATGACTCCTCGAACATTTTAATATTTCTTTCTGCCAAGTGAACTTATGCCCGTTATCATATATAAGGGGGTACATGGTGTCAAACTCTCTACCATACATGATGCCACCCCTCTGGGGGGTATTAAGTGAGCTCTTATAGGCTCCTCTGGGCCCAGGAGCCGAGCCTATGATGTCTAGAAGGGACGACATAGATTTCTACAAGTTAGAAAGTCTCATGGGTGGTACTGACCGAAGGAATGGCCAGTATTGTGTCATGTGCATCGCAGGAGAGGTCCTTGGAGGGCCTCCCCTATGTCAACGACGTATAGATAGGTGTGTGGGCTTAAGTAATAGATGTCAAGACCTTGTGGTGCGCAATGGTCACGCAGTAAGCGACGAGGGCATATGTTTGGGTTCAACTTAGCCTAAAAGGAAGAACAGGATGGGTCATACCGTGTTGGACAGAAATGAAGACTAGAAGAGGTGTCATTCCCTGACTGACCTACTCGAGTAAGTAAGAAGCTAGATGGGATGCGACACTCGAGGAATGGACTAGGGGCGAGAATAAGCCCTTAGGACCAATGAGGCCTCCAAGGAGAGGACCAATGTAGCCTGGCCCAATTAGAGGAAACTGAGGACATGATGCGAGTCCAATGGAACATCGAGCTTGAGTTATTACCAAAGAAGGGACACACGCATGAGTATGCACTAAGGACAATAGGCACCACCCTAGGGGGAGTATGGGTAAGCACATGAGGTGCGTATGGGTAAACACTATGGATGGTGGGGACTACCCTGAGGTGTGCACGAGTGCGAGTGGATCATTTACACTATCAGAGATATGAGGAAGCAAGCTAGATATAAAGCCGTATAGAGATGGATCGAGATAGAGCTATTGACACTTGTGGTGGACTAGTGTAGTGTCCAGTGAAAAGTCGAAGGAGCACCCAACACTCGGTATGTAAGCAAGCAATATGGTGCATTATCTGAGTACGGTTAGAAGTGGTTCTCTAAGTGTGTAAGCCGCTAAGTGTGCGCATTGAGAAGAAGTTACAAGTATCACCTTGAGATCGTAAGACATTGAGAGATGAGCGTACGCCTCAAGGAAGTTAATGAGAGGTGTCTAGAGATGGTCGAGTTCACATAAGCCACAATAGATAACATGAGTTGTCCAATAGTATGTCCGAAAGACAGAGAAATCTGATGATCAAAGGATGGCTTTCAGGGAGCGTTTATACTGACATGAGGGCCTATCGGTTGAGCGAGTATCTTGGGGAGAAGTACCAAGACACAAGGAAGCAACCAAGTAAGGGGAAAGTGTCATGGGGAGAAGTACCATGACTCGAGACAGTAATCAGTCAGTGGGCGAGTGTCATGGAGAGATGTACCATGACACAAAGATGTGAACAAGGAGTCATAAGCTGTAAGACTCAGTAGTGAGTAGCTCTTATTGGTGAACCTCAATATGTGTGAGCATGATGTCATAAGAATTGTAAACTGAAGATAACATAGAAGTTGTAGCTGAATATGCAAGTTATATCCCAAAAAGCAAAAAGGGATATTAGGCTAGCCTTAGTTTAGAGAACCAGGGTGCCGCACAGGTAAATTTCGCTGCATCAAAAGTCAGCCCGTGACGCTACACATCTGCAACGTGTCTAAGATTTCTTTTTGAGGGTAGTTATTGACAAATGAGAAGTTTTTTTTATCTTTTATCTTTATTTTATATTATTTTGTCTATTATTGAAACACCCTTCATTCATTTAAGTAAACCTACATTTAAAGGGCAATATAGGAAGAAAACAACAAAGGTGAGAAACAAAGAATCTTTATTTAAAGAATAATATAGATATAAAAAGATAATAAATATATATATATATATATATAAATTAAAGCACCGAATCAATGTATATATAGAAATGAAAATATTCTCTGGACGAATTGATTGATTTGGGAAAGCTACTTTTTATAAAACTTTCCTTAACTTACCTACCTACTTTTTGTAAAACTTTCCTCAACTCTTTTTTGTGAAAGTTGAAAACGGAATTTAGGAGATGATTGAGTTTTTAAAACATTCTTATTCTCATTCTCATTCTATAAAATTGATTCCCTCGAAATGAACTAGTGTGAGTTCAATGCAAAGAGCTAGTTGTTTACATATAATCTCGAACAAAGAAGGGCCCTTTGACTTTATTACTCATAAAATAAACCATAAGTACGAAGGAGCTTGCGAGATATAACATATATCAAATACAATTTTACCCATAGCCAAATAAATATCAGACTGCTAAAATGAACATGGTTATGAGATCTTACACCATGAATTCCCCATCCTTCACATCCAAAGTTATGGCTTCCTTGGCATGTTTGATGCTTTCCTCGACAAGTTCTGCCTGATTATCAGTACCTAAAAAGGGAGATGTAATTAAGATCGAATAGCGCAACAATGCAGAACACCGTTAAATGGCAAAAGGAACTAAAAGAAACAAAGAACTACCTTGGGCCCTTTGTCTTTCGAGCATTGATAGTTGACAAAGTATCTGTTTGTTCGGACCCTGTACAAGACATAACAGTAAACTGTGTCGCCCCGGTAAAGTAATTAAAAGCTAGACGAATAATAATCAATAACCACCTTGCTTAGTGCAAGCGTAAAACAGTTCTTGGCCGAAGCTAGATCTCTCTTCTTCCGAATGCAGTTACGTAAGCACAACCAAGCATATGTAATAGACGGATTCAACTTGACATGCATCTCGAAAATTTTAAATTCAGGAACCTTAAAGGTACTAGGGGGCGGGGGGAGGGGGGTGAATAGGCATTTACCACTTTTTCGTTTAATTCTGTTCTCGGGATAGCAAGATATTGTCCTATCCCAAAATACAGGTTACGAGTAATAAGGAAAGAGCAGTAAGAAAAGAATAACACCAGATGTTTTTGGTGACGCAGAAATCCTACAATCAGGATCAAAACTGCGTGCCCCTAACACTTGAGGGACAAACCTTTCCACTAATTTGTAACTCACACAATTACAAGTTTCTGGCACTTTGGGGATACATAACTCTTATGCTATCCTGACTAGTCTACCCACTAGTACAAACAGAGCTACACTACTCTAATCTATGTGCTTACACTTGAAAAGAGAAACTGAAGTATCAAAACAGATCTTTAACTACTCTTTAAGTTAAAACCTTCTTGAACAACTTCATGGGTTGGGCATCTCCACACTTTATCTCTATGGAATGCACAATGCAATGATGCATATAAGTTTTGGAAAACAGTTTTTATGTTTTAGAAACCATGTCTATTATGCACAGTTACGAGCAACCAAAAGACATGGAAGAGAGAGAGAACAGAAGAGAAACAACACACGAATGTGCTCCCAAATAATACCTAACAGAATAACCCAAGACACTCAAGTAACTCACACAATCAACAAAACTTTCAGTACAGTATAGACTCCTTATATAGACCATACACAACAGCATCACAATGCAGCAAGTAAGGCAAAGCAAAGGGTCAACGAAAACTGAAAAAGGCACGTGTCACAGCAGCACAGAATGCTGCCCTAAGCACAGTCCTAAAACAAAGCAAAACAAGTCTGCACACTTAATGGGACAACACCACAAGCATAAGGAAGAAAGAAGACAAACCAGCTTTTTGTTCTTCCTAATACCCAGAAACCATATCAGTGAGAAACAATACATAAGGGTTAAGCATGGCACCGAATCACGTGGTCAACTAGCATAAGAAGAGGCCTATGGCTATCCAAGAAACAGCACAGATTTGACAAAGCAGTTTTGACACAGTGAACAAAACAGAAACATGTTTCAAGGCAAAATGCTAAGTCAACATCAGTTTTCCATTTGGGGTAAGTTGTATTTTAGGAGGGAAAATGTTGTACCCAACCTATTTCCAGAAATGGCAAAGCATGCAGAAAGAGTATCACGTGAAGGCCAAAGCCATCCCAAAACTAGATTGTATAGCACATGCATAAAGTAGCACACAATCCTAAGTATCACATGTTGGCTTCACACATTTGAATTTTAAGGTCAACTCAAGAAGAACCAGGGTACATGCATAAAGATTAACCTAGGCTGCTATAAAGCACATGCATACTGAAATCAGATTAACTTAAGCAACCGAACCCAGATAAGAACATGTTCACAGAATCATACCAGAACAGCAGGGATACATGCACACTATCATATCCTAAATGAAAAACATGATATGCAATGTATGAACTACCTGATGTACCAAGGAGATAAATTTGGAAATGCCAACATCTTCAATCTCTTGTCTGGATGAACATCGAGTGTTATCGTGTTTTGTCAAACGTCAAGGGAATGCCAATTCATGTGTATGCCTTCAAACCTCCAGCCATGATCATCACCTCAATGCTAAAAACTACTCAAATTCACAGCACATTTTTGTCGCACTAGCTTACCGCATTCGAGAGATGATCCTCAGCTTCTCTTTTGTACTCTGGTAACACATCCAGTATCTTTCCCCTTAGATATTCGTACATTGCTCGCTGCGTTAGAAACTTTCTTTTCTCTGGTAAATGAAATTACAGTGAATTTTGTGCACCATAACATTGAGAGAAACAGTCAAATACAACTAGTAACAACTAATAACAACCATATGCTGGTTAAAGAGTTTCACACTTTCACAGTAAAGTTAGTGGTCCAAGTCTTTTTGAGATTTTACTGCACCAATTTCCAACAAATGCAGCTCAACCTGAACTAAGAGGAGAGTAAAATTTTGAAATGGTGAAATTTACGGAGAGAATGGAATCGAGTAGGTTAAGAGAGACATCAGATTCCGATTTGAGTTTGGCAATTTTGTCGTCGGGGTTGGCCGGAAAGTAGGTGTCTCGAGTTGAGTTGTAACAGCCAAGTCCACACAATTGAGATATTGTCCGCTTTGGGCCCACTAGCCCACACGGTTTTGTTTTTGGGGGTTTCATCCAAAAATGCGTCTCATTGTATAGTGTTGACCTTGCACATATAATCACATCAACCAATCTCCCTAGGGCGATGTGGGATGCATGCACCTGCTAACTTAATCAACATAGCCAGGTCACTACAATTCACCCCCCTTAGGGATCTCGACGTGCTCGTCGGCACACTTCCTACAGGGGACGGGCTCTAATACCATCTGTAACATCTCAGTCCACATAGTTGAAATATTGTCCGCTTTGGGCCCATCGGCGCTGACGGTTTTGTTCTTGGGTCTCACCCCAAAACGCGTCTTGTTGTATGGTGTTGACCCTGCACGTATAAGCACATCAACCAATCTTCCCCGGGCAATGTGGGATGCATGCACCCGCTAGCTTAACCAACTTAGCCAGGTCACTACATGAGTAGAGAGCTTCGGTCGCACCCGCGTCTTTCTTCAGCTCGTCGTTTTGTGCTGTTGGATTGCTCATCGTTCTCGAAAAAAGAAAGTCTGACTGTGAAATGGCTTCGAAACGCGTCGTTTTGCCAGGGTTGGAAAGTTTTGTATATGTTCGTCTCTTTTTTGGGCCGATACATTGGCCCAAATGAAGATTGGGCTAATGGGCTTAACCATGATGGCCGATGTGGCCCTTTCTTTATTGATCTAAATCTTTTATTGTTATCTCTACTATATATTAAGAAAAGAGTCGTTTTTCCGTTTTGTACTTTTTCGATTATACCCTTTTTTTATTATACCCTTTTTCGTTATGCTCGTGCATTCAGTTTCTTCAGCTGTCTGGACTTCTACTACATACTCTTCATATATGTAATTTTCTTTCTGTTATTTCCCTATATGGAAACTGAAAACTATGGTACTACTTCTCCTTCTTTTATGTTCTTTTTCTCTTGCATCATCATTTTCGTCCCCAATATCTGATGTTGTTTATGGGATCTTCACTTTTGGAGACTCAATTTTTGATGCCGGAAACAACCACTTCAACAAGAACAGCAGTGCTCAAGCAGTTTTTCCCCTTTATGGCTTAAGCTTCTTCCACTACCCAACTGGCAGATTCACCAATGGCAGAACTGTTGTTGATTTCATATATGAACTGTTATCGTGAAGCAAATGTGATGGTTGATGCATTAGCAAAAAATGGAACAGATAACAAATGTGCTATTTGGTGGACTAAGCTCTCAGATTTCTTTTGGACTATCTATGACCGAGATCTTTTGGTTATGCCTGCTTATATAGATTATGTTAGAAAGTTTATTTCTTTCCTATGTAGCTTTTTGGATTCATAGAGATGGCTTTTGTCTTTGTTGAAAATAATAATAATAATAATAATAATAATAATAATAATAATAATAATAATAATAATAATAATATGTGAGCTACCTACACCATAATTTCGAACTTTTATGATGAATTGATGATAATGTAGGGAGATATATCCGTATGTAAGTAATTTATACATTTCTAATTAGCTTTTAGTCTATTCACTCCTTACTAGTTGTGTTACGAATTTGTTGTGCAAGTACAGTAATGAAAAACATTATGACCAAAAATTGCAACAAGATTAGGACACGGATAAATGATTATATCATGTGTGCAGCACAATTTATGGGCATTCCTTTACAAAAACTATAGCTTGAGCAAATTGAAGTTATGAATGGAAGCCAGAAAAGTTATCCTCCCAATGGCATCAACTTTGCTATTGTTGGCAGTGGAGTTTTGAATGGAACAAATATAGATTTGGTAACAGCTTATTTATGGGATCAAATTCTGGCATTATATAGGTCCAAATATTTCTATATACTTTTTATATAATATTACTTTCCTAATGTCTCAACCTTTGATTTGGAACATGACGATCATCTCACTCCAAGAACAACTACAGCAATTTAAACGTTGGTTGAGCAAAACCACATCCACAAATCTCTAGTCCGAAAATTCTTATTCTTCTTCGAGTCTGGTTCCAACAACAATTTTGACTACTATCTCCCATTTGATCCCCAACACTAGACCCAAATGCCTTTGTCCGAACCATGCTAACCCAAGTCGTCGATCAAATTTACAAGTATGGAGCTCGCCGAATCGCTTTGTTTTTATTAGGGACTGTTAGATGTGCCCCGGCCAGGCCACTCCTGCCAGGTGCACCCATTGATAAACTTTTTGGAAAGATGAACTTGATGGTTTAGAAATACAGTAAGGGACTGGAGAAATTGGTAAACGAGATGCCTAGCAAGTACTCTGGCGCAGTAGGTGTTGTTCAACGATTTCTAGTGATTCATACACGTTACTATAACCTCTCCCTCTACTTTTTTTCTCTTTACAAAGTTTATATTAGTGTTCCTCATTTCTTCCCAATGTTAGTCCTTTTCAGTTTTATCTGATACGGAAAATGTAAAATGCTAATTACTCTAGGTGACTGTAGATTTTTCGGAAGTGTCGAGTCCATGTTGCGTCAAAGGTACTGTAGGAGGATTGTTGCAGTGTGGCCAGGAGGGATACAACCTATGTGCAAAACCTAATGAGGTCTTTTTTGGGATTACTTCCATCCATCAGAACATGCCTACAAGCTCGTATCTAAGGCCTTGTGGGAAGGGGGAAAAATCTCAAATTAGACCACTTAATTTGAAAACTCTAGCAAACATCACACTCACTCATATTTGAGTCGATCAATGCGCCTATAAATATTTAAAGTATGTGATGATCTATCGATAGGCCATGCTGCCCATGCATGTAATTTGTATAAAATATGTTGAGAAGCTTCATATTTAATAAAGTTTTAACCAAATTGAGTATGTAAAAGTACCGCATTTCCTTTGATTTTCTTTTCTGCATTCCTCCTTTCTCTTTGTTTGGGGTTTTAGTATTCTCAAGTTTTTAAGTTCTTTATTTGCTATTTTGGTTTATTTACATTCATGCCTCCAAAATAATGAACATGTTTTAGAAGATTGCGAAAGTGTGATATGTGCTATCAAGGTTAATTATTGACTCTGGGAGCACAACCTATGAACATCGATCAAGAGCATAATTAACTAAATTGGTGTCAACAAGGAACTAATGTGCACCTGAGGTTCTTCTAAGTATGCTAATATCTCGATATATTCCAGCCATATAATAATTTTCTATCAAAGGAATAAGGTCGTGGTAGAAGAGATCAAGAAATTATAATTTCTTGAACTAGAAATTACTAAATTTAGAAGAAGAAAAAATTATAATCACTTTGTATCATTTTTAAACAATTGAATTACAATACAATATTGACAAATATTTATTCTCGAATTTGTAAAAATATGATCATTGAAATATTTACAAAAGATTAAACAAAATTACACAAAAAAAATTTCATATTACAACATGAAAGTTATTATAAAAAAAATTAGGTAGATGCCCAATTTCCTTATGTTTTTGTTTCTATTGCATTCTATATCATCTTATCACATTTTATTCTGCTAAAAATAACAAAAATCTCCCTTATCAAAGTATTTATACGGCTTTACAATAAGTTTCTTCTAGTAAATTTTAATAGTTTGAAAAACTTTGTATCACTAAAGTTATCTTCTATAATAAATAAAAATGTTCCAAAAAGCAAAAAAACTAATCTGATATGAACATAATTTTTTTATTAAAAAATTTAATTCACTCATAAATTATTCTTACAGAGAATTGAACCTCTAACATCTTAATTTATGAGAGTAATATCAGGGCGACAAGAACAGAAAATATAAATTTACTTTTTATTATACTCTTAACTTAAATTGAGGTTTACACATTTGAAGGTTGTCTAGGCCAACTAATCTCGAAGACGTCTAGGCCAAGTAATATCCCTTTACACTTTCTAACGTCTTCGCGGAAACATCGAATATTTTGGCCTCTTCAAATTTCATTTTTTTTCTGCGTGAATGAGGTCGTTTATCATTCTCTTACTTATATTTTGATTTTCTTTTCTTAGTTGATAAACTACTCCCTTATTCTTTTTCATCGCTCATTTCCTCTTCGTTCTTCTGTGTCGACGATCGAACATACTTATTTGTTCTAATAAACATATATAGGAAAAAAATATTCGTTAAAGTGATTGTGTGACATTAACTGCGCATTGATCAAGCTATTATAAACACAAGAATTTTAGACATGCGGTAGTAATTGTACATACTTCAAATTAGTATTCTCAGGTTCCAATACTTCGTTTGGCATGTCATTTAGGTCAAACGATAATACTTTATTTGCCAACTTATTTAGGTCTTGATCCATAATTGAATTCTCGATCTCTGTGAAGTGTTTTGTATGCAACGCTGCAAGTTATATATGCATATAAATAGTGAAATATCTTGTCAAGGGAAAATAAACGTTATTTGAATATCTTCTTCATATATTTCTACATGCAAATTAAACTTGTATTTAAGGCCTTGTATTTTTAGCAGGACATTGACAAAACTTGAGAGTGAACTCCGGATGGGGTAAAAAGGATTAATCGATTGGAGAGTTCGAAACAACTTAAATTCGTGGAATTCCCAACTTGTTTTATTCTCATGAAAAATTGATTGTTCTCAACTTACTAGTGAATTGATGAACTACGACATATCGTATTCAACATTTCATATATTAAACCACAAAAAGAAAATATTTATAAGAAATTATCAAATTCATTGATCATTATACAACATATTTGTATTAAGTCAAAATTCAAATTTGTACATGAAATGTGACGACCCGATCCTTGTCGGAAATCATCAAAAATGAATAAAATAATAAAATAATCTATAAATAGAGGAGGTACTCGATACGAAAAAACCAAATTCGACTAAATCAGTCGAATGACAGATACAATAACTTGTTACGATGAAACAATCGTAACGAGAAACAACAAAAGAACTAATTTATCAGTCGCCCCCACCGCCACTGGTGGCAATCCCGTACCATCGCCCACCCACTGGGATGACGAAGCCTAAAAGACATTTTAAACCTCACAATTGTGTTCGTATTGGCCTAACGACATATAACTTGACACGTTTCAGAAATAAATTTTTCGATCAGAAATTCTGACCACGCGCCACCGCAGATGGAGGTGCGTGCCATCCACACGCCACCACCGGCGTCGAATGACACCTCCTTGGAAAGCTTGTGAAGAGCCCCAACATTCCTCAAAGGACCACAGGTAGATTCCAGCGCATTTGGCCGGAATCAACCCCCAAAGCTCACGTTTGGAATATGGATTCTGGCTCTGATCTCCGTCGTTGAGCCACAAAGGAGCTCGAGACACATACCAATAGACTCTTGAGGATAAGAGGAGTAAAATCCCTCACACCTTGACGGCAACCAGCACTGGCGTCACACCCCCAAATCCGGGGCCAATATTATACTGAAATATGGTGTAAGGATTTGTGATGTGAATAAGAAACCTAAATAATTTCAAAAATCAAAGTGTCTGAATATTACATTTATTGAAAAGAGAAAGTGCTAATATTACAATACCGAAGTTTTTGAAAATATTAGTCATTACATTTACTCAATTCAAAATACAAGTAAAAAAAATAATTTGTTTATTTAGTAGGCGACACATCCCATTTTCCCCAAGCATTCTACTCATCACCTGAAAAAGAGAAAGATATAGTATCATGAGTCACACTGACCCAGTAAGTACAGCTTACAAGCATATACTAAATTATCTTTAAGAAACATCAAACCGAACAACCAATTCAAAAAGGTGAAATATTGAAACCGGTTATTCTTCCATACTTATACTTGCGTCTTTGTAATATATACAATTAGGTACATAATATATATATATATACACACACACTTGCACAACTTCACATCTACACACAAACATGCCAATACTTACGAAGTGAATTCTTTTATATTAACTAGTAATTACTCCAAAAAAAATCATGTGCTTAGTGTCACAATACCAACACACATATAAAGCCACAACATTCTAAGGCCACCTGCCAATAACACGAGTTAATTCGTACTATATACCCGACTTCACACTTCAACCATAACGATCACAACAAGTCTTTAATTAAGATTATGTATATAGATCATAGAGTATATATTTACATCATGATTTTGTAATGAATATATACGTAATAGAATTTGTAAAGGAAGAAACATCAAACTTAAACGTATTTCATTAATTAACAATTTTGGTCCAAACGTTTCATTCGGCAGTAGTCCGCTCGAAATCCTCCATTTGTTCCAAATTATATTTGAGAGTAAATAGATAGAGTGATTAAGTAGATAAACTTGAAATAAAAATTAGTTATCATTGGTTCAAAAGTTTCATTCGGCGGTAGTCTGTCTGAAATCCTCCATTAATCCCAAATCAAACTTAAGAAGTAAATAATGCGAGTAAGTAAATAAAAATAAAGTACAAATGCAGAAAATAAAATTATTAATCCTTGGACCAAAAGTATCATTCGGCGGTAGTCCGACCGAAATCCTCCATTTGATCCGTTTTATAATTAATCCATATTATGTCCAAATCAAAGAAGTGAGTATACCATCTCGAAGTGTTTTTCGAGAGGAATCCAATGGTAATAATCACAAAGTTCGGTAGGGAGTTTTCAAGTCCAGAAACAAAAATGTTTAGCAACTATCCAGAAATGGTTACGCTCGCTATTAAACTCATTTCCACGAATTAATTAGTTATTAAGTATTAGTTAATGTCTTTCAAACTTTCCAGATTGATAGTTGAACTCCTAAGCTTCGTTTTGATATAAAGAACACTAAATTTGGTTAAGAAATGAGTGAGATATGAATATTTCAAGTTAAGAGCACATTAAGAGGTTTTGAACATCGTTAAGGAAAAGATTAGCAAAACTTGTTTTAACCATAAATTTCTCATTACTTAACCTTTTTAAGTGATTCAAAAGCCAAAGTTGAATAACTTTTTGTGTAGAATCTGAATATGTAAAAATATTTGACTAATTAAAACTTTTAACAGAAACAAAAATATTAAATTTACACTAAGGCTCATTATTTCTCTTTTATTCTTAGCCATGCACTTTGATGTAATCTTAAAGATAAAGAAGTATAGGAATGTACTCATGTACTTACTTAAGAATTTCAGTAGGTGATGGAGGTATTTGATTAACTCAAGTGACATTCTTGAAGCAAATGAATTAACTACTAAAGTACTTGGAAGAAAGGTAGTTTGGTGTTGGATTTTAGGGGAGTTGCATTGCAACTTTGGGAGGACTTCAAATCAGTACGTAAGGGGAAGATTGAAGTGGTGCAAAAATCAGATTGAACTCAAGGGTGATTTATATAGACATGGGAGGAGACATGGGAAATAAATTTATAACTATTTTTTGTAGACTTTTGTAGACAAGTTGACAATGGAATAGTTGGGCTACTAATTCTAGGGTTAAAATGCACTTGTAAAAATAATAGTAATGTGGTTGGAAATCTAATTGAAATGTTGAAATGTGATTATGTATGCATGTGAATGCAATATGTAATGTGATGTGTGAAAATGTATGGTTTTACTAATAAAGTGTAATGTAATGTAATATATATATATATATCAACCAATAATAATTATCACCAAATTGATATATGAGCATGACCTCTAAAAGTATGAACTGCAATCTTAAAATACAAAATTCGATTCGGAGAAGAGATTCGAACAAGGAAAATTTGGTCGTTTTGCTAAAATTCTATTTCCGAAAATCGGCTAGTTGGAATTAGAGTTTCTTACCGTTTCTAATTGGAGTAAAAATATTTTTATTATTTTTACTAACCTATAAAATGGAATGTTTAACAATTCCAGCTCGTGGCCTCGAACCCAAGACCATGGAGTACCTGACTTGAACTTGAATATCCACTGGACCATTTGCCCCACTCCGTTAATATTTCTCTAAATCTCGTTTTTATACATTGTCTTCGCCAGACAATTTTTTTATCGAATTTTCTAAAAGCTCTAAGGTCAAACTAAATTATGGTGATTTCTAAATTTAACGAGTCATACAATAATCTAAACTATTATACTAATTTTCGGGGTATTACAACCGGCAACCGTCGATCATGGCGGAAGCCAAAAGCGAGTTCGGCGGAATCAATTCGATTCCGTTCAATGCCACCCGCAACCAAAATTTACCAACAATAGCTCATAGAGAATAACAAGGGCTTCCTTTACATGCCTATGACCATCAAAAGTAATCGGAAAACACACCGGCGACGGCGGTGATAACTGACCCGAAAAATCCTTAAAATACTTATCATCGATTCTCTCTCTACAAGCCGAAATTACCCAAATTGAGCTCACAATCTGAAAGGATTTAACAAGATGAATCAAACCTTACCAATATGGTAGTCGGAGATGGCCGAACGGCGCCGTGTCGCCGGACCACCGCCTAATCCCCAGAACTCTCCCCAAAGTCAACTCCAACCCAGCATAATCCCCTTCCATAAAGGGAAACCCCTCTATTTATATATTTCCATTTACGGTAAATTCGGTAATTATTTTATGTCAAACTTCCAATAGTCGTAACTCCAATTTCGACGATTCTAACGTCCACGAACTCGTATCGATAAATACTATGATTTTCACCCAAAGTCAACCGACTTCGACAATTCAATAAAAAGTCAAACTGAGACACCTCGGTACTTACCGACGGTAAAAATCTTTTAGCACAATCACTAAATTAAACTCAAATTATTCATAAATAACATAAATAATATAAAAATATCGGTATATCACATGAAAACAATAACTAATACGTATATGAGACCAAAGTGATCTCTCAAAAATAAAATTATATGATTAAAAAATCTATTCAAAGACAAAAACTCAATTTAATTTAGACAATAATAGAATGTTTATATAAAATTAATAAGATATAAGAAGACAATAACATATATAAAGCATCGAATCATATATATATATATATATTTATATATATAAAAACAAAAATATTCTCTAAACGAATTGATCGATTTGAATTACTTACCTACTTATTTTTCAAAAGAAAAATCTTTTCGCTCCCTTCTGCTGAAAATGGAATTTAGAAGATGATCTAATTCTCAAAACATTATCATTCTTTGAAATTGGTTCCCTCAAAAGGAACTAATGTGAGTTCAATGCAAAACGCTGGTTGTTTAAATATAATCTTTGAACAAAAAAGGCCTCGTGTGACTTTATTACTTCTAAAATAAATCATAATTATGAAGGAGCGTGAGATATAATATATATAGAAGGTACACAGTTTATTAAAAAAATTAATTATTACTTATGACACAAGAGGACAATCCATGCAAATTTCATTGAAATTATTACTAATAGTTATACATAATTAGATCACGTTAACATAGAAAACTCAAAATTGCCGATGGGGCCATGACCCCCTGTCCCCCTCTGGTCCCTTGAATTATTCACACTCAATTTGAAGATTCTAACAAACATAACAGTACTAATTAGCCTACAAACATCAAAGTAGTAGTTAAAAAATATTTCTAAGCTTTATAATAATTTTCTATAACGGACCAATTAAAAAAATTATGTCTCACTGATTCAATACACAAAAAGAGAAAAGAGACAAGCTTTTGTTTTCACTTTGTTGCCGTGATTAAGGAATATTTGCAGATTGATGTAGTTAGCTAGTTTGGTTTAAAATGTAGCAATCCTCTACTTTCTGCTTTTTAGGGTTTTGCAGGCAAAAAATGATCCATGTAAATGAGCTGAGCTGCTCAAGAGTCGATGAGAAGTATGTGCATGTGTGCTTGTAGGGAAAGCTTAATCTCATGCAGACATATTCCCATAGAGAAGGACGAGACTTCGCTGTCCACATGTGGGTAGCCTGTGCTGCCCACAATCAATAGGGGGTTGACACTCGTAACTTTTTGATTTTTTCTCCCGAGAACTTCTTTTCTCTCTTCTTCTTCTTCGATCAATTCATTGCCTCTTCCCCTGAGGCTCTGTTTGGTTCACGGAAAGTAGGGGTAAGGAAAGGAAATGGTGGACTTTCCCTTGTTTGGAAAAAGGTAGGAAGGTAATGTTGTTCCGGAGGGAAGAGGATTTTGGGGGGAAATTGTTTCCCTCCACTCCCCCTTAGGAATTCGTTTCCCTCTAATTTCCAGCCATCATTACAATCTTTTGTGACCAAATTAACCTGGCTACACACATGATATTTCAGTTTCTATCCCCATTAGAGGAAACATAAAGCTACTTTCCTTTCTCTCTCCCGGTGCTAACAAACACCTTAATGGAAAATTATTTGTTCCCTTCCCAAGGGAAAGGAGAGGGGAAGTAAATACTTTCATTTCCTTTCCAAACAGCCAAACGAGGCCTGAGTCCCCTACACTTTAAATCTGCAATTCCCCTTAGCAACGACCATACCAACCTCTCGTCCCACAAAACATGAACCTTCAATTGTCAACCATAACTAATTTCAAACCCATCATAGAGTTCCTCTCTCAATTTAGGATATGAAACAACAAAGGCTGATTCTGGGATTGAACTTTTGAATTTGAATACTCTGTTACAGGTCTCATTTGTATTCTAATAGAAGATCATAACAGAAGAGAATGGTTTTTAAAGGATTTCAAAATCGAATTGTGCATACAGAAGAGTTTGAAGAGGAAGAAACGAAGAAGGCCTCGAGGCAAAACAAAAAAAAACAAGCAAAAGACAGATGTCAACCTGCTATTCAGCTATTCAGTATGAGCAGCACAGGTTATCCACGTATGGGTAGCGAAGTCTAGGGGTGGATTGGTAGGTATACCAATTACATTTTCCTAGTACCATGTACCAACCAATATATAATTGGTAGGAAAAATCTACCATTTCTACCAACCAATAACGTTGGTATACCAACTACTTGGTACGGTTGGTACTCGGTTGGTACGGTTGGTACTGGGCTTCTACCAACATATTTATGGCCCAAAAATTTAAAGGCCCAATCCAAATAAGTAACAACAAATCACAACACAAATCCATAGTCTTATACAACTTCAACCAAATTACCAAATAAAAAGTCACAAACTGAATGCCAAAGTACAAATACCCAAACTTCCAAAGTACTAACAAGTCACAAATTCACAAAACGATTGAAAAAAGTACAAATACCCAAACTTCCAAAGTACTAAATATATATATTTTATATTTAATAATTTAATATAGGATAAGTCGGTAGGTACGGTATACCACGGTAGAGGAAAAACTTGTACCACCTACCGTATCGTATTTTGAAGTTGGTACGGTATACTGTACCGTGTACCATGTACCGACTTTCTGGTATACCAAATTATTTGGTACGGTTGGTATAGGAATTGGTTGGAATGGAATTGTGTACCATTGCCAGCCCTAGCGAAGTCTCATCCCATAGAAAAAGACAGAAGTGATCTCCTGCTTGACATTTTATGAAGAATGGAATATGATGCATAGGTGTTCGGCTGAGATTAAACATTCTCTTTTTGCTTGACATGTATTATTTATTAAGGTTTAATCTCAGCCATACACATATGCATCTCATTCCATTCCTCATGGAATGTCAAGCAGAAGATCACTTCTCTAGAGAAAGAACAGAAGAGCGGAAAACACGAGATTGAGGAGCACACGGAATTGTACCATGCCTACTTCACTCTAGATCATTTCAGATTGAAATGAGTGGTTGACACGAGATTTCGTAATATCGCCGTATTTTATTCCCTGATTGCAACATCTAAGGCGTGTCCATAAAGACTTGCCTCGGGGAAATTTGCAGCGAGACCGGCTGGCCGTAACAGCTGAGGAGACAGAGATTATGGTCACAGTTGGACAATGACAAAACCAACAATTGATATAAAAAAGGGCATAAGTGGAAACTTGATACAAATGTGTTTAGTGAGAGTGCAGATGGTAAAATGGGAGTGTGAAAATCACTTTGCATCCTCTTTTGTGGAAAGTCAAGTGAATTGAGAAACTATTTGGGTAACATGGCCAAGTATCCTTTGAATCGCCCAAATCGAAATCAAAATTGTGCATCACACAACTCATTCGTTTTCCAATCAATGAAAACAAGCACATTAGGGTCGTATATGGGTTTTTATATGATATTTAAGTACAACTTGATCACCTTCTATATGCTTACACTTGTTCAATTATAATGCATAATTGCATAAACATTCGAGAAATTGACTTGATCACGGGGAGATTTTAAAACGTGCAGTACCTTATCAAATGAAATATATACGTAAAATCGGTATGAATCGAACTTGGTTGAAGGAAGATTTCAGTGCAATATTTAAATCAATCTCCATCTTTTAGATTATATTAAACCAATGTTCTTCAATATTTTTCTCTAAAGATAACAGTGTCGTCAAATGATTTTAGACAGACGAATCCGGGTCGAGGGATCATGTGCGAACATTTCCTCCTCTCAGATTGATAAAGTGAGGGAGTTCCACACTACAATTTTTACTAACTAGATCGACCACGTAATTGTGGTATATCCATGACCTTCAATTATACACGTCCATGCATCTCTAGAGATCTTGTGAAGCATGCTCCTATATGTATAGGGGACAACGTTCACCAAGCTAGTTCTCCATTAATTCGAGATACACCATTCCTGATTTCTTTTTATTTGGACCCATAATAACGTTAAGTCATTGATAATGGTGGTCTATGTATGAAAACGTTGAAAAGATTGCTCATACACTAGAGATAGCATTCAAAAGCATATTACACTTGGAATGAAGCTCAAACAACAGGCGGGAACAAAGTAACTAGCTAGTAGCCTTGTAGGTAACTTGATGGCAGAATTGAACTTTTATCTATACGTGTTTTGCATGTATACGCCATATATATATATCGATCAAAATAGGCGAGGAAAGAAGAGGAGGATGTAACAACTTTTAAGTCACAAAAGTGAGAAATTTTTTAGTCTGGTATCGACGAAGAACAAGAGTCCTGGAACCGGAAGGAAAACAATTTCCATGAACGACCCACCTCACAACCAACTTATATTTAAAAACTAATCAAGTCCGGAAGAACTTGGTTTTGTGAAGGCGCATCAACATTATTATGATGATGATGTTCATGTGGAACATACGGCATTAGATTCGACGAAGCTAAAAAAGGGTTCCTATAATCCGCCACCGCGGCACTGGAGTCCGTGTAGCCACTGCTCACCCAGCTCATCACATCGTCGTCCGGAAAAACCTCCCACTTGTCCGTGATGATCGTCTCGAACACCTTCTTCTTCTTCGTCGTCGACGTCGTCTTCTCCGCCACAACGATCGCCTTGCTATTCACGTCCTTACCCTTCTCCTCCCTTCTCGCGTCCTCATCGCCGCCGGCCGCTTTCTTAATGATTCTTTCCAAGTCTTTAATATCCTCCTCCGGGATTTTCTCCACTCTAGGGCACTCCGAAGCGCCGAGCACCCCTAAGTCCCGGCAGAACTCTAGGTACGCTCCGAGCTCCTCTCCTTGCATCGACGCCTTCTGCACCACCCCTAGCGCCATCTGCGCCTCCGCTTTCCCCGGAGCGGCGTATATCCTCATCAAAACCCTAGCTATCCCTTTGCATATTCTGCTGTACACGTCAAATATCTCCGTCAACACGCAGATCATGGCCTCGAAGACCAAGTAAACCTCCGCGGTTCCCGGACTCGGCTTTATCTGCACCAACATGTCCAACAAGCATTGCCATTTCTGAAGCTTCCGGAGCTCTTCCATCAGCGGCGGCTCCTCCTCGTGACTCATCGCGTCCATACCTCCCCCTTGCTTCTGAAACTTCCCCAGCTGCAGCTGCTTCTTCACCGCCACGGCCGATGGCGCGGTGTCGTGGAGGAACGACGACCGTTGATCCAAGTAGGTGAAATAAGCGCGGACGAAGGCGTCGTAGGCCCACGTCTTGCTGGATTTGGAGTGTCCGTCGCTGAAGTTGGAGAGATCGAAGGAAAGCCGTCCGATCTTCTGAACGGCGGGGATCTTACAGCAGAAGACGCCGTGCATGAGCATCAACCCTTTGAGAGCCACGACCCATGATTTGGTTTTCTCCATTCTCGAAGAGATGGCCCAGAGTAAAGGCTTGACGTACATCGGAGAGGTACGGACCCATTGGTAGGCGCGGTGGAAGTTCTTGTAATCGACGTAAGATTCGTCGTGGCTGGTGGCTTTGATGACGATGGATTCGAGGTCGGGGTTGCGGTAGGAGGTCCGTCGAGAAATGCTGGCGACCCAAATGCTGTTCCGGTCTTTGATAAGTCCGGCAGCTTTTTTCCAAAGCTTCATTTCTTTTTGTTTTGTCACCAGCAGTTTCTCTATGGACGAAACCACGGCCTATTTGACTACAACCACGGCCTCGATCTCGTCCTCGTCTTCGTCCTCTGTTTTCTCTCTGTCCTTTTCTGTTTCCGTTTGGCTTTCTTGCATTTTTATTTTCCATTTTCGACGTGCAGGGTGCGCCTGGACAACCTATAATTGGGTATTTTTGGAGAAGCGTTGTTTAGTAAAATGATCATGGCCATCCACGTTTTAAAAAAGCATGTCCAAAAACAGAGAATTAACCATGGGAGAGTGACTGATGAGAAACGTCTAGACTGTGATACTGATGTCATTACTTTGTTTTCTACGCCGGAGAGTTAGAGCATCCGCACCGGGGCGGATTTCGCCGGCAAGTGCTCGAGCAGGAGGGAGGGGCCCGCCGGAAGCTGCTCGGAGGCCGAAGTGGAGGGGCGCACCGGGGCGGATCTGCTCGAGCAGATCGGAGGGGAGGCTCGCTCGAGCTCGAGCTCGAGCAAGAAGAAGATGAGTTGCTGCTCGCGCAGCTGGCGGACCCCACCTCACGTGGGTGACGTCAGCTGACGGGTGTTTTTTTTTTTTTTTTTTAACTTAGGGTAAAAGGTGAAAAAAAAAATTACCAACCAATCAGATCGTGCCACGTGGCACGACAGAAACAAAAAAAAAAAGTAACGGGCCAGTTGATCTGGGCCGTAGATTTCGAATTCAAAAGTTGATCCAACGGCTCAGATTCAATCAGAAAAATCAGAACGGATATAAACGGTAATACCCAAAATATTTACAAAAAAATTGCAAAAAAATCCCAAAAAATTGCAAAAAAATCCCAAAAAATTGCATATCACCCCCTACTATTTTCCTATAAATACTACACAATTTTTTTCACAACTCACTTCTCATTTGTGCACTACAAATTTCACCTCTCCATCCATCTCTTCTCCATCTCTACTTTCATTTTCGTGAGCATTTTTTAGAAAAATGGCCCATTGGCTTCGTTCCGAAGATTTGCAAATGTGCATCTCTTTCGCACGTCATAGTATCGATGAAGTCAACGGCAACAAACAAAGGAAAGATAAATTGTGGGAGAAAATTCACGCCGATTACATGGAAAATTGGGTGCCACGGCCACGAGATCCACGAAAGATTGCTCTATCTCGTCATCCTCCTGGTTTTGTAGTTGCCTCATTCGAAAAAAGTTGTCGAAGCTAAAAGGATTCATCGAAATTTGATGATTCAAGGATTGGAAATTGTGGTGATTGGTGTGATAGGAATGAGAGAGATGATAATTTATAGCAAAAGCTCATCGACACCGACAATCTATTTCCATTATTTCGTTATCCGGAGATGACACGTGTCGCAATCTCATTCGTCGGAAATCTCACCGACAATCGGCCTCAATTATTTCCATTATTTCGTTATCCGGAGATGACACGTGTCGCAATCTCATTCGTCGGAAATCTCACCGACAATCGGCCCCAATTATTTCGCACATATCGTTATCCGGAGATGACACGTGTCGCAATCTCAGTGGTCTGAAATCACCGGCAATCCGGTTCAATTATTTTGTCGAAATCGTAATTACGTGATAACACGTGTCACGCCCTCATTCGCTCAGCGAATAGTAACTGCTTGAGCAGTTGGTGAACTGGTGCGTGCAGTTTTGGAACTGCTTGAGCAGTTCTGGGATTGGCAACTGCTTGAGCAGTTTCCGGCAACTGCTTGAGCAGTTGATGGAAAATGGGTGCGGATGCTCTTACTACTGATCTCTGTTTTGTGTTACGTTTTAATTAAGAGTTTAAGACTTTTTCTAAGATATGAGCTCGACGCTCTTTTAACGCGGCAATTGACGCGCTTCTCAGCTTTTGTAGCGGACCCATACAAGAACGGGGTGTTCTAAGGTACTTCGGAGGAGTAGTAAAACTCTTCGGTTTTAAAATATTGGATCGCTTCATTTTTTTTAAAGTAGGGATCACAAAAATGATCCAACGTTCCAAAACTGAAAAAATTTAGTACTCCAGGACACTATATAATTTTCCATTATTCTGTAACAGCACCAAGTGCACCGCAGTCAACAAGTCAACAAAGAGACTATAGTTACGAAGAAGATGGAGACATCGATGATCTGGACTCTCGATTCCATTATTTGCAGCCCTTACGCTTAACCGAATAGTTGGGCTTGCTTCTAGCCTAAAATAAATCCCGACAGCCCATTAGTTGTGGTTAAAAAAGTTGAGAGTAAGACCCTCAATCTCGTGTTTTCCGCTCTTCTGTTCTTTCTCTAGAGAAGTGATCTTCTGCTTGACATTCCATGAGGAATGGAATAGGATGCATATGTGTATGGCTGAGATTAAATCTTAATAAATAATACATGTCAAGTGATCTAGAGAATGTTTAATCTCAGCCGTACACCTATGTTTAATCTCGTGTCAACCACTCATTTCAATCCGAAATGAGTGAAAACTGTTGGACCAACTTTGGTGATTATCTCAGCGTCTTTTTAGTTATATTGAACGAAAACGGAAAGATTTAGTTGAAATTAAGTTCAATAAATTACTTAAATATTTCTTGTAGTTTTGCATAAATTAATATTTTTGTCGATATATTCATATTTTGGATTATCGATATATTTTTGATATTTAATATTTTACTCTTTAGTTGGAATACGTAATATTTATTGTCCAACATCCATTAATCGAAATCTGAATTCAACTTAAAGAATTCGAAATCCATATTTGGAGTTCATTAACGAATCTCAAAACAACTCATTGTCTTCTCAGTTTCTCTCGATCATTCTTCTCTATATCTCTCTTGATAAATGTCTACGGTCGTATGAGCTCATAAGCCATTTCTACCATTCTCTTACCCTGTTGGAATCTATAGGCAGCTGGGATTCCTGGGAATCGAAAGTGGATGAGTGGATCGACCAAAAGCATTTCCATATGCAATAGGTGAAATGGTTAATCTTAATGTTCATACTTTTGGGTTCTTGTAAATGTATAGTTGTTTACATACGGTACGTATCACCCCTGGTACGTATCACCCCAAGCTTCATCTCTCTCCCTTTCCCAGCTATGTTGGTTATTATGGCATAAGCCAAGAAGGCAAAGAAGCAGAGAGAAAGAGAGATGGGTAGAAGTGGAAAGTCAGCTATAAAAAAGGTAGTATCAAACTTAAATGCCTGCCAGAATTTAAGTACCACATATGTATTTTTTCGTATAATATATCCACATTGGGTACAATTCAAGGATGAGGGAACTTTTTATATTCACTTAACCAATTTTGTGAATTTTTCTATGGGACCTCTTAAAATACTCGGGCCTTCTTTTGTTTTTCATTACACTATTACATAAATATTCTCAAATAAAATTGCGAATATAGACAAGAAGTTATAAAACTTCAATCTCATCTCTAGGTTTAGTTTGAATGAACTATTTCAATATTTTTATGCGTGATATCTTCTTCTTCTTCCCGTGTTCTTCTAGCACTTTTTCAACGATCAGATTGATAGAAATCCTTTTCTCTCCTAGGGTTTCTTGGCGGCCGCTATTGCTGGTCGTCTCTTCCCATTTTCACCGGCTCGTTCCGGGCACCGGCGTTGTTCTCTCCTTCGGAGGCAGTGATAAGGAGCTTACCCGTGGGTGCTGCTCAACCCTTGCCCCCATTCTCTTCCGTACGAAGATGGGGTGCGAAACAGTACGGGATTGGTTTGGCTGCACGAGTCGAGGATCTTTATGGTCCATGCAAGGATGTGCGCGACGTTGGCCGTGTGAGGTGGACCACTGCCGAGTGGTGAAGGCGCCCGAGCCGAGCGCGACTGAAGTCAGAGTACGTGGAGAGGGAGAGATGGATGGATGTTGTAAATCTGTTTAAGTCTCCGTCGAGTTGGGAGGTAGGCTTTCGTCAACAAGGTCCTGTTTGTTGGTGAAGGTGATTACAAGAGTAGCAACACTGTTGACACAGTCCTGAGTGTCGATGCAACAGTTGCGGTGGTAGGAGTTTCAATGGCCGACGTTGAGTCGAGGGCAAACGGGACCACGTTGCTAGTGACGCTTCATCTCCCTGGTGCTACGTCATTTTCTCATGAGGGTCAAACCTTAGGCCGTGTGGTTCAAGTTGGGCCTAAGTCATTTTAGACTTGGGTCCTAGCTGAGTCGTTAGGGCTGGAAGGATGTTTGGGCCTTCATATTTGTGCTACATTCAGGGTATGGGATCCAAGAATTTGGGATCAGACTTTTTCGGTTTCGGATATTTTTTTGAGTTTGTTACTTGCGGATCTCGGTCTTTATGGTATGAGATTATTCTTTATTCAATGGATTTAAATTCATGGAATACGCATGAGTGATCATACTATCGACTGCTTTTGGGTAAGTGGCCGGTATCCAAATTATTTCAACGCTTCGGGGTATCGTGAAGTTCGTGTTAAATCTAGTTGCTTTGTTTATAGTTATTTTATTATTGTTGTTTTTCAATTGTAGTTTATTTTCAAAATGTAATTTTCAAGGACATTCTGCCTTTGATTTAATGGAGTTTATCTTTCAAAAAAAAAGATCCATAGAAATTAATCCTTCATTCATATAGAGACATCAGACCAATTTTATTCTTTTCTAGTTTCAATTTGAACCATGTGACTTGTTGCTCTTCATAGAGCAAATTGATTTACACAGTTTTCTTTCTCTCCTTGGAATTTTGGACTTAGTGGCTCTATTTATGCAGTTGCATATCATGAAATTTGGATCTGCGCAGACTTGTATGTCAATGTTACTTTCAAGACGAACATGTGTTCTCAACTTAATTAATCAATCAAAAGCAATATGCAGTATGCTATGAAACAATAAACAGAACTACTGATTGACGCACGTATATATACATCAACCTGGTTATAAACAAAATCACATGTATCGGGTAGAGATCGAATACTGGGGGTAGATCCTCCTCTGTTGTACTCGTCCATTCTCCAATATCTATAAACATCAACATTGGAATTTAAAGGGATGTGTCTTGAGTAATTATATGCGATCAAAATAACAATAGAGAGGTCAAGAGAGTAAGGAGGTCAGATGAATAAATTTGGAGGTCTTAATGGTAAAACTCACAATTTTTTTTCTTTCTGAATACGATATGAAGCAATGTCGAGAAAAATGAGTAGGGACTGCCCCTGTTTATAAGCCCTAAGCATGGCTGTATCCAGCAAGACAATCGCCAACGTTGATGCTTTCATAGAAAATGTGGGTAACTCGAAGTTGATCTTGCTCCGAACAGCACCTCACAGAATAGGAGCACACCATTTGATGTCTCTAGAGAACTTTAAAATTAGAAACAATTGTTTTGCATAAATTCAAACACGTAGATTGAAAATGCCACTCTCTTCCACACTCAAAATATTTGCAAGTAGCTCAATAATCACACCTTTTCTTCTTTTGGTCAGAACTTGACCATTCGCCAAAGTATATAAAACTGCATTTACCGGAAGAACCCAAAATGAAAATGACAAAGCACCGGAGTGAGTAGTTGCCTAGAAATACAATATTTAGTGGTTAAGCTCGATGAGCCTATAGACAGGTAGTTTCCTGCTTGCGCACACAACCAAGAACTACATAAACACCATCGAAACTCAAACTACAACCAACAAAACAAAACCAACTACAAGCTCCAAAACATCTCCGATCGTTTTTTAGCTCTAAACACCCAACACTAAGATGGAAGTCGGAAAGCGATGGGCAATGGAGTCCTGCAAGCCCATGAAAATGAAAGTCAAATTCGTAGACGATGAACCAGTAAAGGCTTCAGATGCCTTGCCTTTACCTCTCTACATAACCAACGCTGTGTTCTTCACTGTGTTCTTCTCCGTCGTCTACTTCTTGCTGACCAGTTGGCGCGAGAAGATCCGCACCAATACTCCTCTCCACATCGTCAGTCTCGGAGAGATCACTGCCATCCTCGCATTCGTTGCTTCCTTCATCTACCTCCTCGGCTTCTTCGGCATCGATTTCGTCCAGTCCCTCGTTCTCCAGCCCAGCCATGACATCTGGGCCGCCGACGATGACGACGAAGAAGAAGACATCATAGTTACTCACAAAAACACCCCGGCTCCAATTGCATCGCTCAAAGTTTCCGAGAAGGTTGTTGATAATAAGTCGACTATGATCGAGAGCGCTCCACCAACACTAACTCAAGAAGATGAGGAGATTATAAGGGCTGTGGTTTCTGGAACCGTCCCTTCGTATTCACTCGAGGCAAAGCTTGGTGATTGCAAGAGGGCAGCTTCTATTAGACGCGAGGCTTTACAGAGAGTTGCAGGGAAATCTCTAGAGGGTTTACCTCTAGAGGGATTTGATTACGAGTCCATTTTGGGACAATGTTGCGAAATGCCAGTTGGGTACATCACAATCCCTGTTGGGATTGCTGGGCCTCTTATGCTTAATGGAAGCGAGTTCTCTGTTCCGATGGCCACAACCGAAGGCTGCTTGGTGGCTAGCACCAACCGCGGTTGCAAAGCTATTAACTTGTCTGGTGGAGCATCCAGTGTACTATTGAAAGATGGAATGACCAGAGCCCCTGTTGTGAGATTCAACTCGGCCAAGAGAGCTGCCGAGTTGAAGTTCTTCATGGAAGACCCTGTTAATTTCGAAACCATCTCTATGGTTTTCAACAAATCAAGCAGATTCGGGAGACTTCAGACAGATAAGTGCGCCGTAGCTGGGAAGAATATCTACATGAGATTCACTTGTAGCACGGGTGATGCTATGGGGATGAATAATATGGTGTCAAAAGGTGTTCAGAATGTTCTAGATTTTCTTCAGAATGATTTCCCTGCATGGATGTCATTGGCATTTCAGGTAACTACTGCTCGGACAAGAAGCCTGCTGCTGTGAACTGGATCGAAGGCCGTGGCAAGTCTGTGGTGTGAGGCTGTGATCAAAGAGGAGACATTGTTACAAAGGTGTTGAAAACCAATGTGGCTGCTTTAGTAGAGCTTAACATGCTCAAGAACCTAACTGGTTCTGCTATTGCCGGCGCATTAGGCGGATTCAATGCGCATGCTAGTAACATTGTTTTGGCGATGTATTTGGCCACGGGACAAGACCCGGCTCAGAACATAGAGATTCACATTGTATAACCATGATGGAGGCTATCAATGATGGCAAGGACCTTCATGTCTGGGTGACCATGCCTTCTATTGAGGTCGATACGGTGGGAGGAGATACACAACTTGCTTCGCAGTCAGCGTGTCTGAACTTGCTAGGAGTGAAGGGTGCCAAGAGAGAAGCGCCGGGATCAAATGCGAGGCAGTTGGCGAGTGTTGTAGCTGGTTCTGTTCTTGCTGGTGAGCTATCTCTCATGTCTGCTATTGCCGCAGGACAGCTAGTAAAGAGTCACATGAACTACAACAGATCAAACAAAGACGTTACAACGGTTGCTTCTGCTTAATTAAGAGCTAGCTTGAAATCCTTGATACTCAAATTCTTTTGTAATCTAATTCTTTGTAAATTATTTGGATCAGAAATACAAACTTTTAAAGAAACATTGAATTCATGTGAGCTTGTTACCTTCCTCTCACATTGAAGCAGTTGTAAGAGCATCCGTACCCGTTTGGAAAGTTTTATTGGCCCAAAAATTCTTATTTTAGAAATTTCTGTCACTATTCATCAAATAGAATATCGTATTCATGTTTTTTTGCGCAGCAACGCTACAAATAGAAATTCCTATTACTATTCATCAATTATAAAAACTTATTTTGTAATGTGTTGTTTATTATGTTTTAATGTAATGTGTTTGAAGTTTATCTAAATAAATAAAGTGTATTTTTATTTATTAAAAATTTAAATTACATAATGACATGTCAAGCATAGATTTATTATTAAGACAAACTAAACTAATCACTAAAATCAAGGTTGCGGGGGAGATAACAATTTGTGAAGCTTGCATCGCCAACTTCTTCCTCATCGTCATCTACTTGCTTAAAGATTTCCACTTTTCTCTTCATGAAATACTTCTTTGAATTTGGGGTCATAGCCTCGAAATTCATTGTCATGATCGTTATTTCTTCCTCTTGTGCCCTCAAACGGTAGTTTTTCTCGTCGAGCATTCGTTGCTTTTCTTCATTTACCTTTTGCCAATCGGCGAACATTTTTTGATTAGCCGCAATACACTTCAAAGCCTCATCTCTAATCTCATTCGTAGGTGTCATGGGTTTCTTTCCCCTTCTTTTTGCTTCCTTGGCTGCCTTCACTCCTTGAGGTCTAGGCGGACTTGAGGTACTTCCAAGGTTGCTTTGTGGTGTTGGAATCACATTGTCCTCACTCAAGTTCACGCTAGGAGGCACTTCACTAATGGGAGGAGTAGCTTCGAAGTTGGAATGGTAAGAAGGTGGAGTGCTAGTTTTGACGACTCTAAGAGTAGGATGATCCTTGACCGCTTCCCAACACTCAATGTGCGTAAACTCCTTATGTTTTTTTCCCACATAATGTGTTTGAACTTTCCTTAACTACAAAAAAAATTAACGAATTAATATGTCACAATAATAAGGCACACTCCACATTTTATATTTCATAAAATTAATTAAAATTGAGAGGACCAACATAAATAAATTTTTACCTCATCTTGAAAATTTCCGCCGGATTCCGGATTCCTTATTGTGTATGCAAGCACCACTTTCCATTGTGTCAAGTTTGGCTTTAACATAGCAAAACGGGAAGCAAGTGCATTTTGGGTCCTAGCCTCCCTCCTCTCTTCACCTTGACCCATCACCCAATTTTCTTAGTAATCGGCATAGATTTTTTCCCACAATTTGTCGACCTTTTGTTGTTGCCGGAGATAGGGCACACATTTTGACGACAATATGATATGCACAATTGTACATCTTCGAAAATAAGCCAATTGGTAGACATTTTTTGCAAAAAATAAAAGGATTGAGAGAAGAGAGAGAGAGAGAGAAGGATGATAAATTTGTTGTGCACAAATTGATGTGAGGTTTTTAGAAAAATGAAGGCAGTATTTATAGAAAAATAGTAGGGGGTTATTAGAAATTTTTTGAGATTTTTTTTCCTTCTATCCGTTATGTACATTTCAGAATGCCAGGTAGCCATTGTCTTTGAATTAGGGCCGTCCTATTCAATTTCTAATTCAAAATGGACGACTCAGATGCACTTAGCCGTTGGAGAGGCGCTGGCCGACAGCCCTGCCATGTGGCGGGCTGTCATTGGCTGGTAAATGACGGGTAAAAAAATATTACTTTTTAACGGAAAAAAAGTGACGCGCCCTGGCATCACCCACGTGCGTGGGGTCCGCCAGGGAGAGAATCCTCTTGCTCGATCGATTTTCAGACGTCGCCGAGGAATTCTCAGACATTAACGTCCGGTCGCCACTCCTCAGCACCGCTGCACACCCAAACTGCCCAAAATTCCTATCTCCTGCATGGGTCCTGGCTAAGGAATTCTTATTCTGACAAAATTTCCCTCCCGGTGCGGATGCTCTAAGGTAGGCCTTGTAGAGCTAGTGTCAATGAATTTCCTTTTCGTCATATGCCATGAGAACCTTTCTTCACATCAAATTATATTGAATAGGAAGAAGTCCTATATGAGAACATTTTATGGGGCACATATATTGCATAATAACTTTTGCGGTACAGAGATGATAACACAACATTGACAGCAAGAGGGGCCATACCTTCTCTATGTATGAGCATATGCACCCATATAGGATTCTGATCCTATTGGCCTATAACTTCTTACTTGAGGATGTGCAATTATTATTCACTGAATATGGGGATTTCATTTATATTTTGTTTGTAGCAGTACAAAAAATAGGAATTCATATTACTATTCATTTATTATAAATATTTAATTTTTTATTTCTTGGTAATATTTTCATCCAATAATTATACATGTATCATTATTGTCTAAATAATTGAACTAAATTTTTGATAAGATTTTCGATGACCAGTCATATTGGTAGCCATTTTTTGCAAAAACTCAAAGGATTGAGATAAGAGATGGAAGAAGAAGATAAATTTATTGTGCACAAATTGGTATGAGATGTACGTGAATAAAATGAAGGTAATATTTACAGGAAAAAGATAGGGGGGTTATTTGTAATTTTTTAGGATTTTTTGCAATTTTTATGCAAAATTATGTTTTTGCCCATTAATAACACAATATAGCCATTTTATTTGAATCTGGAGTGTTGGATTGAAATTTCGAATCAAAACCAACAGCCCAAATCAAAATAGTTGTTATAAAGCAATTACCAGATAACCTCGCCACATGGCGGGCTGTCATTGGTTGGTTAAAAAAAATACAGTTTTACAGTGCGTGTATTACACGTGCCAAAATTTTTTAAAAAATGGCGCGCCTTGCCATCACTTATGTGTATGGGCTCCACCAGAACGAATGATCTCTCTCTCGATCGTTTTTCAATAGTTCTTAGCTTCAAAGTGAAAAAAAAATCATGGGGTTTAAATCACTTTATGTGTCGTAGAGATTTTGTCAGATAACCAACAAGACATTTCAAGCTCTTTTCTGCCTACGAATATAATTCAATAATTACATTTCGTTAGAAATTTCGAATTCCACATCTCTAAACATACGTGTGCAGGAAATCAATATATAAACTGAAACATTTCCTACGATTACAATTGAAATTGCTATTACTACCCTTGTATGCGATTTTAAACGGGTCAACCCGATCCAGTGTAATCGATCAGAAAGGAAATACTGAAATAGTAGTATGGGCCTTATATGGTTAGCTAGGCCCATTTCACCGCCATAACACAATAAAGGCCCATAGCCCAATTCAAACACGAACTTCCAGCTTCCGCGAACAAGGTAAACGTGGACGTCATTATCCATCTATCGACCAACCGAAATTCAAATCAAAACTGGTATATTCGCATCGGAGGTCTCAGAAATCCGGTACATCTTAACCTGATCAGCCGAAATTGGTCTCTGCTTCTTCTCCAATTCTCTCAGCTATTCTGCTCTGCTACACAGGTACACCCGCCTTCTCGTCTCCCTCGTGCTAATTCAGCTTAGCTCTTCGTTTCTGATAATAATTATTGCTTATATCTTCTGCGCTTAATCATCATTACTCTTCCTCTGAGATTTTAAGTCGAACTACTTTGGATTTGTATGGGTGTCAATTAATTTTTATCTAATTGAAGTAATTGCGTATTTTTATCTCAGATCCCCTTTGCGACTTCCACATTTCACTTGCACTGAAGTTCTTAGAGTACACGCCTTTGGAGCGGTAAATTTTGCTGTCTCTATTTATACATAAGCAGTTGCATCTCGTAATTTTAATTTTTCCGGATTTTGTGATTATGTTTTGGATTCGAATCTGCAGATTAAATGATTTCTTTAGTGATTTAAATCTTGGAGAGAGAAAAATTAAAGGTTGCCTTGAAGCTTACTCTTGTAAGTATTTAATTCACTGATTCTTGTTCATCTGCAGCAAATGTTTTGCGCATCTTTTGTGATTGTTTCTGCCGAAGTCTAAAATTTGGATTTTGTTTTAATTATTAGGCAAACACACTGGAACAGATAAGAAGTTGTCTCTCAGTTTGGAGAATGAGGTAAAATCAGACACTTTTGATCAGTAACTTAGGTTTCGGAAATTATAAAGGCTCTTTAGTAGTTTAATACTTCATAGTATTTTCGGGTTTTGCAACCTTTATTATCTGCACTAATGGCCAGATTTATCTTATTTTGTATTTTTCTGTTGGAATTTCAGATTCTCGACTATCTCGGAAAGTCGTCTGACTCTGACTCTTCCTCACCTGCTGAGTTTCTTCTGAGTAGATCCAGGTTATTAATGTGTACCAGATAAATTCGTAAAGTTGTTTCTTGCTGGTGTTTTAGTTAGTAATACTTTTTTGTTAATTCCAGCCGGAAGACATTGATTTACCTGATCTTGACTCTTTGTCAGTTGTATCCGGACAATGACTTCAGGTACCCCTGTATCCTATGCTGTAATGAACATGTTATTTCATGGATGTCTAAGGAGGATTATGGGTAATGCCACTGTCAGCTTATTTGGGCGACATGGCAACCCACTTTATAATCCTCTGTTTGTTTGCATTGGGAGTGTTGTCAAGAGGTTTGACAGACAATCAAAATGTCGCTCTAGTTGGAGCTGAGAGTTCAAATCTCTCCATTTCCCAAGTCAAATTTTATGTTCTATGTGGTTGATTTGTTTTGATTTTGCACCTTATTACGATGGTGTGTGTTTTACTCCGATGCATTGCGTTGAGTATCTTAAAATTGTTTCTTTATGTTATGTTATTGCCTACCTTTTTGTGATTTTCCAGTGCCATCAATGCTCACCAGTTCTTCACAGAGGAATGTTGGAACAGCTTTAAGCAGATGTTTGACACCTATATGGCTGAAGCATCAAAGGTATTGGTCTGATAAAAGTCACGGTTGCTTTGTTGTATCAGTAGTTTTTTTGTCCAGCTTGTGGATGACTTTGAATTTCTTGCATGGAGTCCTTCATTCAAACTTCAAAGTAGATGCTGCTGTTGGTGCAGTGTCCACTTTCAATTTAGTAAAGGAATTTGTCTGACTGGTGTGTCAAATGGTTGATGCTCAATTCATTACTTGTATTATGACTCATTGACCTGTTGCGTTGTCTTCGAATTTTTGTGGCAAACATAGAAATGCGATGCATCATATTCCTGAGAGTTGAGTACTATTTCTTTCTCTCGTGTGGTGCTATTGGTGAGTTGATGTTATCGTAGTCAAGGCATTAGATTGACAGATTCAACGTGCTGTCTATCATCTTGATCTTAGTCTTTTATATCTTTGATAATCAATTCAGGAATGGAAAGAGTCAAATGAGGGTGCTTCCCTACTGGATACCTTGTACAAGGCTTTGGATGAGGTGAGCATGTTTTCAAAGAAGTGAATAAATGTTCCTGGAGGAGGCAGTTTTCTGTAACTTTTGGACTATGCAGGTTGTTGGATTAGCAGACTGTGAAATATATGGTTACGATCCTGATTGTGATGCTGATCCGTTTATGGAAAGAGGACTTGTGTAAGTTATCTATTTCCTCTTAGACATGATGCATTATAGTCGTATCTCACAGGCTTATGTGACATGTATACTAAATTGCTAATGGTGTTTTTCTCTTCTGTTGCTTTCAGATGGTCATTCAATTTCTTTTTCTACAATAGGAAACTGAAGCGGGTTGTGAGCTTTTGCATCTGCTGTTTAAGGTGGGTCACTACTAACCGTTATTCATTCTTATGTTTTCCAACATATCATCATTATTCATTTCTGTGTTTACTCAATGTCGTGGCAGTAACTTGGTGAGTGATGGCTCTATGATGAGTGAACTCCGTTCTGATGAAGATGGAGAAATTTTTGATGTGATGGATATGTGAGTGCAAATATGCAATGGTAAATATGTCAAAGATCTTGACAACCATCTGTACTTAACTACCTTGAAGAACTCCATCTCGGGAGGTCTTATACATTCTGAGTAGGTTTAGCATTTTGTCTGAATCCTCTCTGTTGATGTGTTTATGTACTTAACAATAAAGCCATGTAGATATGGGACAACACTTGTAATAGACATTATGTTCCCTTCTGTATCATTTTAACAGTATGACAATGTTCCTGTTAAATATTCAAATTAAAAGCTCTTAACAGCTGTTTGCTGAAAATAGCAGGTTCCTTGAGCTGCAGGTTTATGCTTGCTTTCGTTCTCCATTTACTATGTTTGTTGCATCAACTTGATCGGTACTATAAGGATTCTAACAGAAGAAACCTGTCTAAGCATAGATCTGGTAGCTGTGTTGCAATGTATGCCTCTTTGAATCCCCATTAATTTTGCGGAGATTATGGTGTGAACCGGGTTAAGCGTCAACCTATACCCAGAACAAATACCACACCCTTCCCCCTTGCTCAGCACGTGCATTCATTTTCCTTCACAAATTACACTGGGTTGAGCGTCAGTTTACTGCGGGCGTACCGTTAATTTTGGTTGAAGACTTGCAGTTCTTCCTGTAGCAGTCGTGTTTCGTGCTTAGTTAGATGTCAACGGCCTCAAAAGTCAACTATATCCTATTGAAATGTGCATGCTGTCAAGTGTCAACTATAAACCAAAAAATGAAATGTGGATGCTGTCTTACACAAAGGTGTGTAAGCATACACCATGAGACCAAACTTAAATAGCAAATTAAGATATCAGTGTAATTAATTATTTATTTCTTAAACAAGAATTAATCTTTTGGGTGAGTATCTCTAAACTTCAAGTTGTCTCGCTTTACTCAATCACGAAATGGGCATGGACAACCATTGTGATCGAGTTAAGCCTGTTAGAGTAAAATCTTTACACCCAACTTCCAACTTTGAATCATATCGATGTTAATAGGAATTGAATATCAATTTAATTCTAATAATTACAATGATATGAACAACGGACCAACATGTAAATTCTAATCATGAGACACGGCAAAAATAAATTGCATATACTGGATGTGATTTGAATAAAAAGGGCTGTAGTGAGAAAATGATGAGGTGAATTTCAATAGACAACTATCTCTGCAATTAGCACCGATAATCTGCTCAGTAGTTGATGACAATCTGGACCGAATCACATTTTAACCTGGTCAAATATAAGATTTAATTTCACTCACAAAAATATAAGATTCAATAATCAAGCACGCGTTACGTGCTTAACCTTCTCATTATTCATTATTGTACCAATGTAAAAAAAGAAGAAAACATTCTTTTTACAAGTGGTAAATAAATTGGTCGATCCACATCGCTCCTCTCTTCTTCTTCTTCGTCTTCCCCGGAGAAAAACGAATCTTAACCAAATGAAATGTAACTACCATCAATTAGAGTGACTACCAGAATTAAGGCTATTCTTCATTAACGATCCAACCCAGCAAAACAGAAATTAAGCTATCTCGAAAGAAAAAAAAAGAAGCTTATCTCGAAAAAATAGGCTCTTCTTTGATGGTCTCCAACAATGGCTTCCTTGACCTACAAGCAGCTAATCTGTACTGAAACTCTGCAACTTGCAAACCCTCAACTCCATCCAAGCTCAACCTCAAAGGCCCTTGCCCTTCTTCTTCATCAACGCTGAGTTCTTGACTTTGACTTTTCTCCGCCATCTTCTCTACTCGCGCCTCCGGCAAGATCCTGACCTTCCCGCCGGAAATTCTCTTGGCGGCGGAGTTGGCCGCCATGAAGAACACGGTCATGTCGGTGGCAATGACGATGGAGCTGAGCCTTTTCATGGGGAACATGATGTATACGTTGCCGAACTCGAGCTCCTCGTCGGCGGCTAAGGCAGAGAATCTCCGGCCGATGTGGAGCGACTTGGAGTTGGCTAAAAACGTGTTGGGCGACTCGAGCATGAGCTCGGCTGCCTTGATGGGCTCGCGGAACTGCCGGACCTCGCCGGTGGGGAAGATCACACGCGCCGCCTTGGCGCTCTTGACGAGAGGCGTGGCAAGAGTGCATGAGATGTAGTTGCCCATTGTAGATCGACTAGTTTAATTAGCAAGAGTCCTAGAGAGAATAAACAAAAGAAAAATGAACGAGAAATGGAGAAGATTCAGAACAGTGTGATCGAGTTTGGTTTCTTTTAAGAATGACCCAACGGTGGGTTGGGTGGGTTTGTCGGTATATATAGGGAATAGAGTCAATGTGGGGCAGAATATACGCGATAAGTCATGTGCTATAGGGAAGGTCCGGAAGTTGTGTGTGGACCTTATGTTGCTGTTTTCTCTGAGGTACTCACCGCGAAAATAATTTAAAATAATTGAAAAAAAAAACAAAACCATATTAATTTGAGGTGAATACTTCTTCAAAGTAATTAAGCACCTAAAAGAAGAATAATTGTATTAGCTGATGGAACACTTTTATCGTATTTATTTTTCTTCTAAAAGTCCTCGTATGCTACATTTGTAATTCATTCTATGCAAACCTAATGATTGATCAATTAAAAAAACCCTAAAGATTAAAATAATAAATAGTGACTAGTTAATCCATATTACGTCAAAATTATATTTTCTAACACTAAAATTGCATGAAAAAATAGATTTAAAATGATAAAAAAATTAAAATTTTATATGTAATTCCAGAAAATTATAGAATAAAACTTAATTTTAAAGGAATTGAATGAGAGAATTGAGAGCTCAAATTATTCCGAATTTCAAAAAATTGTATTGGCAAAATCATCAAAAAGGTTATCCAAACAGAAAAATTTAAGAGAATAAATTGTGAATTGCTAGAATTTCTTTAAATTTTTTCAATATTTTCTTCATCCAAACACACCATAAATAACCAAGAAATTAGTAATGAAAATGTAGCAAAAAAAATCGAAAATGCGCGTTTGAGTTGGGTTGAAAGGATTAGGAAAAGAAGGGGAAGGGTTAGAGACTTTGACATGTCGTCTTTCCCACTTTGTCATGCGGACGACTTGCGCTGTGAATGCGTGTGGGAATAAACCTTCCAGCTTTTAGTGGCGAGGAGTGGACTCATTCACTTACCAGAAGCTTTGGGGAATAAACCTTCAAAACGTTTTAATATTGGTCTTTGTATTTTTTACTACACTCGGCAGGCCCAACTTGAGGTGGGGCTGTCACTGTTGGCCCAAACGCAAATGGACCGTTTGATTCATATGGCATGGTGCATGTTGTCCCAACATCTAAAACTATCACGAGACCGTTTCACTATTCCTTTTCAAGTCAAATCATGATTACTGTTCGGCTGGTCTAGTCACTCAAGTGTGTATGGCATGGTACGGTTCATGTTCTAATTGCCAAATGTTGGTAATGAGATGATTTACATGTTGGTGAATGGTTAATTAGGGACCGGGATAGTTTTAATTTGACGTTGATGTGAGTTAGAGCCATAGAGGAGGAGTAGTTCATGCCATGGAAAATTCATCAATTAGCACAATAATTCGACATATATATAGTTAGACTTAGAGAGACAACTGGAATGTTTGCAGTTTGGTGCATGTACTTGAAAACATGATTGTCGGTGGTTGTAGTACAGGCCATGAGAAAATGCCTCCCAATTTAGGTAGGTGTTTTGTCCGTGATCGATGTGCGATGGAACGTACTCTAGTGTAATACGGATAGAACTCTCTACGTACTACAACGCATGCATATACGATCGATATATGCTGGCTTGTCCGTTCTTGATCCACATGCATCTTCGGCTATCTTATCAGTTGATACTTGATAATAATGATATATATACATGAGCAAATTAGCTTTATATTTTAACTGAGATACTAAAAGCGTCGACGACATGGCCAACATATATAGTACGTTGAATCACATACATGTACTAGAAATTTGTAGGCTGATTAGTACGTACTACCATATTTGTTAATTAGAGTCTTCAAATTGAGTTTTCTACTGACTAATACGAGACTTTCTTCAATTTTCGCTCAAGTTAAACAATAGATTGTATTTTAAGATTTTATCTATTTTAAGTTTTATGTCAAGCAATTTTATTTGGAATAAACTTGTGGAGTGACTTTATTTAGTATATTTGGACCTAGAATTCGATCCCATAAATAAGTTGTTACCAACTCTATATTTGTTCCATCCAAAACTCCACTGCCAGCACTAGCAAGGTTGATGCCATTGGGAGGATAACTTTTCCGGCTTCCATTCATAGCTTCAATTTGCACCTCAAGATATGATTTTTGTAGAAGAATGCCCATGAATTGTGCTGCACACATGACATAATCATTGATCTGTGTCCTAATTAGGTTGTAATTTTTTGTCGTCATCTTTTTTCGTTACTTGCACAGCGGATTCGTAACACTTGGAAAAATAAGGAGTGCATAGACTAAAAGCTAACTGGAAATGTGTAAATTACTTGCAAATTATATAGATATATCTCCCTACGACCCTACATTATCATCAAAATTCATCATAGAAATTCTAAATTATGGTATAGGTAGCTCACATATGAAATCAACAACAGTTCTGCCATTAGTGAATTTGCCAGTTGGGTAGCGGAAGAAGCTTGAGTCATAAAGGGAGAAATCTGCTTGAGCACTGCTGTTCTTGTTGAAGTGGTTGTTTCCAGCATCGAAAATCGAGTCTCCGAAAGTGAAGATCCCAAAAACAGCATCGGATATTGGAGACGAAATTGATGATGCAACTGAAAAAGAACATAAAAGAAGGAAAGTAGTACAAAACATCATCAAGATTACTAGTGTTTCCGTATAGAGAAATAACTAGAAAGAAAATTGCATATATGAAGAGTATGTAGTAGAACTCCATACAAGCCGAAGAAACCGAATGCAAGAGCAGGGCGCATCATACGTAAACATTCTATTTGTCATGGCCAAATTTGATGGCTTTACTGAAATAGGAACGTTTCTTATCAAATATGCTATCGCCAAGACAATACCGATTCATTTCCTTTCTTCAGAGGAATGTGAACAAAAACTTTAGATCAGTGAAGAAAACGACATCTTTACTTCTTTTTCACAGTCGGTCTTGATTTGTCCGAGAATGATGAGCAATCCGGCAGCGGAAACCGACGCGCCGGAGAAAGCCGCGAGTGCCACCGAAGCTCTCTACTCAACTCGAGACACTTACTTTCCGGCCAACCCCGACGACAAAATCGCCAAACTTAAATCGGATTCCGACGTCGTTCTCAACGTACTCGATTCCATTCCTCCCGGTAAATTTCACCATTTCAATAGTTCAAGCAGCATTTGTTGGAAATGACTCTGTAAAATCTCAAAAAGACTTGGACCACTAACTTTACTGTTCAATTTTGCTTTGAAAGAGTGAAACTCTGTAACTAGCTTATGGTTGTTGTTAGTTGTTACCAGTTGGATTTGCTTGTTTCTCTCAATGTTATGGTGCACAAAATTCACTGTGTTTTCATTTACCAGAGAAAAGGAAGCTTCTAGCGCAGCGAGCTATGTATGAATATCTGAGGGGAAAGATACTGGACGTGTTACCAGAGTACAAAAGAGAAGCTGAGGATCATCTCTCGAAAGCGGTAAGCTAGTGCAACAAAAATGTGCTGTGAATTTGAGTAGTTTTTAGCATTGAGGTGATGATCAGGGCTGGAGGTTCCTGAATTTAGAATGTTCGAGATGCAGGTCAAGTTGAATCCGTCTATTGCAGATGCTTGGCTGTGCTTAGGTAACTGCATTTGGAAGAAGGGAGATCTAGCTTCGGCTAAGAACTGTTTTACGCTTGCACTAAGCAAGGTTGTTGTTGATTATTATTCGTCTGGCTTTTAATTACTTTACCGGGGTGACACAGTTTACTGTTGTGTCTTGTGCAGGGTCCGAACAAACAGATACTTTGTCAATTATCAATGCTCGAAAGACAAATGGCCCAAGGTAGTTCTTTGTTTCTTTTAGTTCCTTTTGCCATTTAACAGTGTTCTGCATCGTTGCACTATTCTTAATTACATCGCCCTTTTTAGGTACTGATAATCAGGCAGAACTTGTCGAGGAAAGCATCAAACATGCCAAGGAAGCCATAACTTTGGATGTGAAGGATGGGGAATTCATGGTATAAGATCTCATAACCATGTTCACTTTAGCAGTGATATTTATTTGGCTATGGGTAAAATTGTATTTGATATAGTTTGTAGAATATCACTTTCACTTTATTTGCTCTAAATTACTGTGTACTTTGATCGTTACATATCTTCAAGGCTTCGTCTTACTATGACGGGTAGATGATAAGCTATTTATCTCAGGGATCCATATTTTAGATTAGTTCACTGTACATGGTGTGCTTCTAGGGATTCATACACACACTAACCCCTGTTTCAATTTAATTGCTAATTTTTGAGTTCTGACATTTCTTTTATTTAAAATGATCTAATTTTATTGACAGACAACCTTGGAAATGCATGTCTTACGAGTTTTTTTGTGACTGGTGCCTGGGACCACGCTAAACTTGTGCAGTCTCTAAAGGCATACCAGAATGCTGTGAGTGTAAAAAGACACCCTCAAGTTCTGTTTCTTGTGCTGTTATTTTGAAAGGAATATGCTCTAATTTGTAATATTACCAGGGAAAAGATGAAAGAATGATGTCCAATCCAGATTTATACTTTAACTGTGCCACTGTAAGTTAGTTCTACATCTTTCTTATGTCGACAATTTCTTAAACTTCAAGTTTCTGGTTTTTGGCTCTAGTTTTCCATTCTGGTGATGACTTTAAATCTGTTGCAACTTGCAACCTAGATATTTTATATTGTTTTTTTCGGTTGTATCTCATGCTACTTGCAGTTTTAACATTAAATTCTTATATCTGGTACAAAAATATCTAGAAAACTATGAAATGGCACTTACGGGATTTGAAGCTGCTGCTTTAAAGGATCCTGGTCTCAATGCTACAGAAGAGGTTCAAAAGATTGTTAATCTCCTTGACAAGATTGATAAGTTGATAAGGGTAATACATTTATCATTGTTGATGTGGTATATTGAGGTTGTGAATGTGTATTTCCCTATTTTCTTAGTAGCTGCATGTATACTAGTTACTTTACACCTCTGTGAATTGCATTAGTTGATATTGAAAAACTGAAGACTAGGTTAAGGACCTACAGTCAATAATTCTTTAAATTTGTATGATCCCATTTAGTTTTTCCTTTTTTGCTTGACTTTTAACATTTGTTAAATGTGGCTGATTCTAATAAGATTGTGTGTTGTAGGGGCATGCTGGATCTAAACGACTGGCACTCTTAGTGTGTGCTCTGGCTGCAGTAAATTGTATGCACTCATTGACTGTACACTGTTGTCTCACGTTTCTCTCTCCCTCTTTTTTCCATTTTTTGTTAGCAATATATTGATCTTTGTTATCTGATTTTTTTGCAAGTAAATTTGCCATATAGAACGGCCACCGTGAATATTCTATCTGAGGGTCTGAACAAATCAATAGCATTAGTGGGAAAAGTGTTATTCTCATTAAGCATGAGAATATTTCTCCCCTGTAAGTCCATGAAAGCATCTTGAAGATGTACTCATATGCTTTTTCTTGTAAAATTCTACGAGGTTTATGCTGGCTAGCATTTTCTACTGCAATTCATAAAATTTTCATGTTATGAAATTAATTTGATGAATTGATGGACTTTGCAGTGTGAGTTGCTTTATTTTTTTTATTTTTCTGAACAACTTTCATTTTCTTTCACTTATTTAGGTACTATTTGGCATTTGATCAAGATAAAGTGTTCTTTGTTCTATCGGTCTATGGCATTCAATATGATTCGGTATGTTGGCAGCTTGAATAGTACATTTGATTCCCATTCTGGGACTTGTTTTTGTTTCTTTGTTTTGACATCAATATGCTCAACATATTCAAAGATGACTAATAAACCATGAAACGTTCTCTACATCTCATTTATATATGAATGATACCCGGCCTTTGTTTTTGTTGACAAGTATATCATTGGTTGAAGTGAAAATTGACTTTGATCTCGCAGATCAAAGAAGGAGACCAGGTAACAATATTGGACCCATTATTTCGACAAGTTGAATTCTCCTGGAAAGAAAAGGTACTTTTACATAATCAAGATATTTACATACGATCTTAGTTGAAGTAATGCTAGTGATTTTACTAGCAGCTTTGACAATTGTTAACACTCTTGATTCTTTAGTAAGTTATGAATATAACAAAGTATATTTATTGTCTTGTTTTTGTTTTTCTGGTTCCCTTGCATATGGACCAGTTTTACCAGTTCAAATCATTTCGGGTGGACTTCAAAGAACAGTTGCTTGTGAATGGAAAGTCTCTGACTCCTCACCAAGCAGTCCGTACCTCAATTCATGCGCAACATAAACCATAAATAGGGAAACTTATGCCTTTTCTTTCATACGTGTATCATAGTCCAGGGTTTTACTCCGCTGTTAGATCTGTGTGGATATCCCAGTTTGCCTTTGGACTTGTAAACCTAATTTTGCGAATTGTGTTCAGGGAAGTGCACCAATGTAGAATTGCACCTTTTTGTAGTGTGTCAGATAATATAATGATCCCCATCTACGGGAAAGATGCCAGTTTATTGTTCATTTACATCCTTTTTCTTGTGCCAACTTGTATGTTATCCATCCTATTACAGAGAGAAAGAAAAATCCACTGCATTTTCTAGTATAGTATTGGTGTAGACATAAATACTAGTAAGGAACTCATATCCTTTCCATCCTTAAATAGAAGGTAAAGTTTTCGCAAAATAAGATGATCTTAGAACAAACGCTGTGATCTTCAAGAGTTGACTAGCATGGGAAGCTCCACCTCCTGTGCCCCCGTCCCCGCTCTCTTGTACAAAATCCACAGTTCCCCCATATCCATGCTTATACCAAAATAGAATGGGAGTTCTCTGCCGCCCCAGCTTCAGACGTGGTGGGTATGAAAGACCTTATAACTATTGAGAGGTTGGAGGAAACAAGTTTCAGCTCCATATGAGAGCTGTATTCGAAGGCTGTGCAAGCATTACGGATCTGAGATCATTGACGAGCTTTTAGACGCCTCGGTTTAGTTCTATAGAGACGATGACAAGTTTGTTCATGTTCGTTAAGCGCAATGGAATAGATGCATACATGCAGTATTTGGCAAAGGCTGCCAATTTGATGTTTAAATTTTGAACACATATACATGGATCCTTTGTCTTCAAAATTATGTTCGATCAGTTCCAGTTGCTTCCACACAGCATTTCACATATGTGGAAATAGGCAGAAGGAGTTCAGTCTGACGTAATCAGCTTAGCATGATTCTCCGATATGGGAAATAGTCCAATACTTCCTGACTCATGCAAGTTGAGACTATTTCAAACGCAATAATTCATAATTATTTTCTCTGTCTACGTATTTGACAGTATGCTCCAGCTGTACAAAGAAAAATGTACTTGACATGAAGGCAACAAGCTAGCAAACCACCAGTCCGCTAGAAATGTGTCAAATAGACTATACAATCTCGATGACTAACATCTATTCATCCAAACGACAACTTATAACAACACATCATGAACACTCGGGTATTATCTCGCCATAACGTACTTCACTACTGTGGTGGTCTATAGTAGCCACCCTGATTCGGAGGGTACGGAGGTGGATTGCCACCCTGGTTCGGAGGGTACGTGTATGGAGGTCGCGGATGTGATCCAGATTGTTGAGCATTGTGGTATGGACCCCGCCACCCTGGATACGCAGGTTGACTGTAGTCATGGGTAGCGGTGGGTTGCTGGCCCAGTGGAGGTGGGTAAGGACTACTAGCCTGAGGGGGCGGGAATGGACTACCGGCTTGAGGGTGTGGCGCATGGTAGGAAGGTGGTATCTGCTGCGCTGTGTTATAAGGGGGAGGTTGATAACCCTGTGGCTGCTCAGGAGGTCGGTAATACGGTGCTTGAGGACGAGGATCAGTTTGCTGTTGTGAAACAGGTCTTTGACCTTGATTTCCCGCTGAAGAATAGTTGAACGAACCTGAGTTTCTATCCTGGAAATTGAGACCTGCCATCTGTTTGTGCACATCTTCAACCATATCCTGACATTGAATATTTCTAGTCATCACAAAGTCACTGCACTGCTGCTTTACATTGGTTATTGCATCCTGTTGAAGAAAAATGAAGAATCAAATTAGCATTCAATCAACGCTTATCACGCCTCACACTGCAAAACAGCAATTTGAAACTCAGTTGAACAAGCAACTTACCTGAAGAGTAACATAAAATTTTAAACCCTCGTTTATGTTATCCTTAATCTCACGGAACTTTGCTATGGCAGCTTGAATCTGCTTGTAACATTTCTCACGAGATGCTGGGACAAATTGAGAGGATATGAATTAGGAAAGGAAATAAAACACACCAAAAGCAGAGGAATAAAAGCAATTTTTGTTCCCTTATTGTTAGATAGGATATTATATTATATATATGTAATATAACCAGTAGTGGAGTTAATAAAAAGATTGAGATTTTTTTTCCAGTATCAATCACTGTCAGACTTCCCAGGGTAAAAGCAAGATAACACTTACAACTTTGAGTTATAAGACCCTAAACTTAGGCAAGCAACTACGAGAAACAAATTGACAAACAAGTGAACTGAACCAACTGTGAGAACCCATAATGGACACATAGACCGGATTTTCTTACTACCAGCTGTTTGTACAACTCACCTTGATTCAGGTAAAACACAATATTTGTACAACTCACTTGTCCAATAATGGATCATAATGATTGTTACCTCTGAGCATACACCTCCCATATCATACAGGTATGCAAAAAAGTAGAATAACAAAATATCTACCTACCTTTGTAATCTTCAAGATTGAAGATTGCAGCAAACTCATCATTCTGGGCCTGCAGATAACAAACAATTTTACCAATCATGAGATGGCGAATACTATCCATATCCATTTACTTTGGAAGGTGATACTTGGCCACAGCTATTTAGCGACACTGCACATATCTGTAATTAGTACACAGATAACATTACTATACATGAATCCTCACTAATATACAGACATATCACAGGACACCCTATCTTTCACGACACCAAACCCAAGTAAATGGAATTAGCCTCAGTGCACCACACCACATACCATTTAAACCTTTTCCCTGTCGCCCACAGAAACTGAAATTCTCTTTTTCAAAGTTCAAAATGAGTAGCCAAAAAAGAATTGCAAAACTAAAGGTGTACATCCTGCTAGAAATTTTGTCCAGCCATGTCGTTATATTGTAATACAATAAGCACACATACTGTAAACATCATCCACTGAAGAAAAATGTCGAAAACAATATTATTGGAGAGAGGTATAATGCTAGACCTGGATTTGCAGCAATAGTCGTTCTTGTGCCTCGATATTGTGGCCAATGTCTTCACTTATAAGATCATATTTTGATATCTCTTTCCTGAAAAGATCCTCATAGGAGCCAGTTGATGTCATCAACTTGGGAAGTATATCATCCTGAAGCCACAAATAAACAAAGTATTAATAATTGACAAAAGAAGTTCAAAACAAGGAAGAAAGAAATTCCCAAGAAACCAAGAGAATTAGAACTACTTCAATATGAGAAATATCAATCACAGAATTTTACTTTACTCTATGGCTTCAGTAAACCTGTCTCAGTAGTTAAGAAAACTCGATAACAATAGCAGAAAACAAGCAAGAAGCATTCCACAGCGATTTGGCGCAAATGGGAGGGGTACGACACTAAAGTAAAAGACAAGCTAAATACAGAATATGGTGAAATGATCACTGCACCTTTCTTTTCATCTCTTTGAGCATGTCTTCAAGGCCTGCTCGTTGAGCACCAAGCGTTTCCAATTGCCTCTGCAAAATTGAACACGTAACATATATAAAGCAATATTAAAACTAGAAATCAGTATCCTCTTTATACAAGTAACATGTAACCAAGCGTTTCAAATTTATTTATTTTATGCTATGAAACATTAATGATAACCCTTACAGATATAACTTACCAAGCTCTGCTTCAGGCCTCCTAGGACAGCATCTTCATTGGCATCCAAAGACATTATTGGCCTAGCCAAAGTAGGGAGGGCAGATTCAATCTAAGAGAAAATAAATGAACACATAAATAGTTAGAAATCACCGGACACAACCTGATTAACTTATAAATGCCACAAAAGTACACAACAATTTAACAAACCAACAACATCAAGCATTCAAGCATTATGTTGGATTGTAAAGTAAGTTATAAAAGTAAGTAGAAGTGGACACATAAGGAAGCCTCCAAATGGATGGTCATAACTGACTTACGTGCAGATACTACTTGAACAAAATAGTTGTAAAAGCCAAAAATGAAAAAACTAAATTCAGACATGTCATAGGACAGAGTTCCACAAGAAATTACCGGGCGTCGATCAAGGATTGACATGAGAGCGGAATGTTCTCTCACCGAGCGCTCAATCCTAGCATCACTATCTGAAGCTTGCTTCAAGTTAGCTGCAAACCTACTAAGCCTATCCTGTAAATTCTTTGTCAAAGTGCTCGACTGAGGCCTTGTCCACCGTGTTCCAAATTGGCTTCTAAATCGGGCATCTTCTGTTGCTTCTTTCTGCAAGAGTTCATCAATATGTACCAAAATTTCCTGGTTCACCCTTCTCAAATCCCTAAGTTGCTGCAACTCAGCATCCAAACCAGCAGGTCCCCCACTGATCTGCACTGCCTCCACATCCTCTTTAAGATCCGTAGGAAGAGTAAAATTTCCTTCCAAAGCAAGAACAGACTCAGGAAGGTCCATTTCCTTGAGCCTTACTCTAGTCAGCTCACTGGCTTGTTGCAATTTTTCGGCTTGTGTCCTGATAATATCATCAACCATTTCCGTGTATCTGGAAAGTGCTTTTGCACTATTGTCAGGAACAAGACTGGCAAACATCTTCTCCTTGCTTGCATCCAACACCTCGCTCATTGACATCAGCTTCACCAAGGAAAATGCCGGAAGCGGTGGCAAGGAGCTTGCAGACGGAACCCTCATGAGGTAAACTCGATCATTCTCCTTCATAGCTCTCTCGAGATTACGGTTAAGATTCGCCTCCAACTTGCTCATTGCATCCAAAATCTGTGCAGACGCCCCCCTTATGGATTTTTTCGCCTCGGTCAACGCACTAATCCCGCCCTTCAACCGCGCAATCTCTTCTGCAATCTCCTCTTTCTCGTGCAGCTCTAGACCATACCTATAACAAGCTTCTGCAAAAAAGAGAGCCGCCTTTAACTGCATGTGCGTTATCCAACCCTTGTCAAAATGCTGGCTCAATGTCGGAGCATTTGCAGCAGCTAAAGCTTCCTCGTAGTACAAACCAACCTGTAACCATGTTCACGTCAAAAATCAAATCATCCTTTCACAAATTTCAGCTCAAACACAACAACAACAGCTATATGCTCAAATTCGATCAATTGAATCAAACAATGTACACTATAAACACTAATTCTGACCTGCCTGGAGATCTTGGCGCAAACACCAGGTGTGCTTCCTTTGGCGATCGTATTCTCAAAGACGCACTCCTGAGCCTGAGCGAGCATGAGCCTCTCCAGCATCCCGGCGCACTCCACCGACAAATCTACGGTGGTGGAGCTCCCGATCGACGCCTTGGTCGCCGCATTGTCCCTCAGGAACGCGAACGCCCCCGCGGCGGTGATGAAGGCGTGAGAGGCGAGGCGGCGGCCGTCGACGGTGGTGCGATCGTAAGATAGCCCAATCTGGCTGTACACGGCGCCTAGGTTAAAAAGCACGGCGGCTTTCTCGAGGTGGATGTTCTGCTGCGAAGCTTTTTGCTTGTTCTTAAAGGCGTCGTGCCAGACGAAGGTGACGGAGTTGATGTGGTCCTTGTCCGGCGAGATAGGGAAGCGAGTCTCGACGAGGCAGAGGGCTTTGAAGTAGGTCTGAAGGAGGTCGCAGCGGGTCGGGAGAGACGGGTCGGGTTGGCGTTCGAGGTCGGAGCGGAGCTGTTTTAGGGTTTGGAGGTCGTCTTCGAGGTTTTGGGCTTCGCGCTCGGAGTAGTGGAAGGCGATGTAGTTGCGGAGAGGACGGTACAGATCAATTTGAGTCGTCTTCTTCTCGAAGATGGCCAGCATCACGTTTGTGGCGGCGGACGAGGCCGACGCCATTGAATTAGGGTTTTGTGGTGATCGGAGTTAGATGGATTCAGAGCATAAGATAGATGAAGATGAAGAAGAAGACTGGGGAGATTGTAACCGAGTGAAAGATTGACCAAGTCAGTCAGTCTGTACCACTCTGGAGCCTTTACGCGGGTTCGTTATCTTAGTCGCAAAGCAAACTATGGAAATTTGGTATGAACTAGGCGAGAGCCCGCGCCAGGCGCGATTTTACTAAGGTAATACTAATAAATCTTAATTAATTAAGCAAAAAGTGTTTATGGTTAAATTTTTAAAACCTCGTCAATTGTCCTTGAATAATTAATCTATCTTTAATTATCAATTGATCTGTTTAATGGTAAAAAAATAAACTATAACTGTACTATGTACAAATCACGTGCATAAAAACTACTCTACATAAAAATCTCAAACGTGTATGCGCGTGCATACTGCTAGTGATAATAAGAAAAAAAAGGTTGCTAAGAGCATCCCAATAACATTGTCATTTCAAAATAAATTTAAATTTTTATTAATTTTTATTAAAAAACCTACTCCGACGGTACCCTAATCAAGTCATATTTGACTTAAAACTTAAAATTAGTAGTCATATTTAACAAAGAATTTGACACATAGCTAAATTCTCTCGGGTTCCACTTTTCAGCTCCCGCGCTTCGATTTCAGTTCTATCCGTATTTTCTTCAAATTTTAGAATGCATCTCAAGCTATATTGACTTCTTTCTCTTTGAGCAACTATCTTTGGTGCGTTCTTTCTCAGTTTTAGCCTATATTTGATGAATTATTTTACTGTAGATTGAGTTTGAGAGACCAAAGAGAACCGGCTCTCACTCTCATGGGATTTATTCATTTTGCCTGCATCAAATTAGGTTGAATCAAGTATTATTTTTTTTCAATGTTGTAATGATTCTAATTGTTTCTTATATCTTTATGCTTCCAGGATTGGTGGAATAGAAAGTTAAATCTGCTAGGTGACCTAATTTGGAAAGTCGTAAGCCAATATCTTCTCCTTCTCTTTATACTTTGGTGGCGATTTCAGTTTGATTTGCGTGTTTATCTTGTCGGGTTAATGAAATATTATTAGAGAACTATGATATTATGCTCAGTTTGAGTTGGTATGAAATAAGCTCAACTTCAAGTGTATAATTAGAGATTTGAGAAACTGTTAGGAAGAATAGGTGTTTTTGTATGTGAAGAAGAGATTTGGTTTCAATGCAACTCATCTATCTTGCAATTGATTTTCCATAAGAGATGATTCAGATATATGAGTGTTTGTGTATGTGAAGTCCAAAATGTAGAGTTAAGTTGGTTCTTTTGAAGACGAACAAGGATCAGGTTTATAAATTAGGGAAGTCCTCAGTTTAATTGGCTTATACATGACACACATGCTACTATATATTTTCCTTTTACTTTTGTAGAACATGAGAATTATGGTCCTTATAATGTTTTGTAAACACCTTCTGTCTCTGTAGTAAATAAGGTATGCACAAACATTATTAACGACTCTAAGTTTTTCTGGAGAAGTTTCTTAAATAAGTAATCTTTGATCTTAGAATAATCATCTTTGAATTATAAATTCATAGTAGTATCGAAATTCACTAGTAAAAATAAATAACATGGACACATCTATGGAGATAAGAAATTATAGCTGCCTAGCTAGAAATTGACATGGTTCTAATGGCCATACTTGCGGAACTCCCACTCGCTATTGTCCGAGGGACAGACCTGGCGAGTCTTGAGCCATCCAGTAATGCAGTGGAAGTGGAAGTGGAAGTTTGACAAATACAGACCTATCTAATACATTGATGTCATTATGAGATTCAAGGAGCTCAAAAAATGCATGTTATATCCAAAGATCATATGAAACCACAACTTTCAATATAATAATCAGTTCACGGACGTGACCAGAATACATACCATGTCATGCTTTTGGACAATTCTTTCACTTTCAATGCATACAATCAATACTCCCTAACATTCTTGAAAATTCACGTTTTTCAGCTTTTTTATGTAATCTGATTATTGTTTAAGGAGATTTATTCTCCGTAATTCCTGGTGTATGTCGTGTTTTATTTAGATACGGATTAGATTAGATAGAGATCCAGATAATCCATGTTTTATAGAGACAGTTTTGTAACAGATTCTATCAATGAAAGAGTTACAGTTTTTCAGTTATCATATTTTTCTACTTTAACACGTTATCAACACACTCTGAGTTGATAGCAGAAAAAAAAAAAACCTAGCACCGCCGCCGGCTCCTCCCTTGCACGGTGATCCTTCCTGCATAGCACACGCTCCACCAAATCTTTCTACTTCGTCAAGATTGCTCAACTCTCGAAGAATCGTTTCAGACGAGCTCTTCCTTCACACCGTCCAACTTTGGTACCAGTCATACCGAGTACAATACCAATCAAGGTAAATTTTTATAAACCATAAATCTATAGATGTAGGACTAAAACTTAATTCCTGCAAAACCAAAGATCTAGGATTGTTGATTATTGTGATATTATGTATATGTTTATACCATAGTTCCTATGGACCTATATTCATAGAATATAAGTGACGGTCCTGAGGGAGTCATGGTTTAGAAAAGAAAAGAAAAGGGAAATCGATACTATGTGACGGGTAGTCACGGTTGTTGGGTGTGATTTTTGAACCACCGTTTATAATCGATTTTTGTGACCATACATCATGGATCACGTTCTTATTCATTGAAACTTGATATAAGTGATTGTAGTTTTTGATTGATACTAATCAATATCTCTGTGTGTTTTTTGTAGATGAGTTTGAATGAGCCAGTGAGGCCAAAATTTGACATCCTTGATCTTCAAAGAAAGGAATACCACCGTTGGGTCTCTGATGTGAAAAATATATTCATCGAAAAGAGACTTATCAACACCATCAAACCCTCTGGGCCTGAACAAAATCATTTTCCACCCTCAGATGAATCAAAAACTGAAGCCCTCATGTTTTTGAGGCATCATATTCATCCAACTCCCAAGAAGCAGTATTTAAAAAATACTGATTTCTTGGAATTATGGGATGTTCTGAAGCAACGGTTCAATAATGGGCATGATGCACAACTTCCTGAGTTGACTACAAGATGGAAAAATCTCAGAGTTCTGGATTTCTCAAAGATCTAAGATTATAATCAAACGATGTTGGATCTGCAGTCGGAGTTGAGTTTCTGTGGGGTGGAGAAGTTCGAGAACGACATGATTGAAATGTCGTTGAACACTTTCCCAACATCCATGAGCATCCTTGCTTATCAGTACCAGATCGAGTACGAACATGGGAGGATTACTACCTTCAGTGATCTCATTAATAGCCAAGCAAAAAAAAAAGAGGCATCATGATATCATCCTCAATAAAAACTCAAGACCGGCTGGTACTAAAAAGTCCGAGAGTTACCAAACTGGAGGAAATGCCCGAAAAAAGAAAAATGTTGCTCGTTCAGAACCTTATGTGCGTGGGGGACAAACTCGACATGGGGGTAGAGGAAGGCATAGGTGTGGCCAAGGCCACAACCAAAATCTGACTTGGCATAAAGATCAAAATGCCAACTCCAACAAGAACCAGGCCGGTTCAGTTCCTGAAGGTCAACGGTCTCAACATTCTGGAAAATACAATTGTTTTAAGTGTGGTTCAAACAAGTACATGCACAAGCAGTGCCGTGCTAGTAGAGAAATCCAGAACATCTACAAGAGGCACAAGCAGTACTTAGCTTAAGAGTCAAACTATGCTGGAGATGTGGACATGGAGGTTGACACTAATCTCATTGCTGCAGAGGAAAAGAAGAAGGAATTAGCTACTCCAGATTTTGAATAAGCCTATGTAAGAGGCGATTATCTCTGTAATCTTTTAAGTTTTGTTCGGTTTTTGGCTTACTTTTCAGTCATGATTTTTAAGACATTTGTCTTGTTTTCAAATAAGAACATCTATGATGTAATTATTATTTGTTGGCAGTAATGCAAATTTATTTATTTTTGGTATATGAAAGTGTTGAGAATGTTATTGTACATACATATTCGGTGTATGGTTCAATGTTTACAAATATGTATGGCAAAATGACACAAATATACCATAAAAAAAAGAGATAACAAGAAGCAATTTTTTTATCACATACCATTTTCGACCCGTCGAGAGTGTCGTTCTGGATTGGTTTTTTATGTTCTCCAACCGGTCAAGGTTTCCTTCTACCCATCGAGGATGAGCTTCTGTCTCGAAAGTGTCCAATTTTTGACCTGTCAAAATTAATCCTCAACCTGTCAAAAATGAGATATAGGAAAATCGATATCATTTTAGGTATTCTTGGACTGGTCGAAAATTTCCTTGACCCATTGAAGACTAGCTTCTAGACAATTTTTTCGACCCATCAAAAAGTTCTTCGACTCGTCGAATTTTCGGTATAGGAAAATCAAATTCTATTTTGGGTTTTCTTCGACCCGTCGAAGTATGTACCCGGATGTGGTGTTTTTAGATGTGTTTCAGCACTAGATGTGGTTTTACATTAGTTTATGTCATGTCATATCAGCACTCAACAAGGGTTACGCCTTTATTCAAATCTTTAAGTGTCTACTTGAAGTGTCCACCTGATCTTTAGTTCAAAGACTTACTTATTTATATTAATTTTGTAGATGTCTCAAAGTGAAATTGAGTGTTTTGCAGATAATGGTACTACCCATACTATTCTGTGAAATAGGCAACTATTTGTGGATCTTTTTTCATACAAATCCTCAACGACTACCATGATTGTTGCATTACCAGTGCGTGGTTCAGTGGAGTTTCTACTGCCTTATGGTAAAAAATTATACATCACTGGTGCCTTATATGCGCCCAAGGCTAATCGAACCTTGCTCAGTTTCAAGAACATTTGCGCCAACGATTTTCACTTGGAAACATATTGTGAGAATGGAAAGGAACTATTGTGTATCGCCTCTGCTGAATGTGGCCGCAAGTGCATTCTAGAGAAGTTTTTGTCTACTCGTAGTGGTTTATATTTAACTACAGTTCGGATCATTGAATCCAATGTCGTGACTGACACAACTTCATGTGATTCAGAATCATATAAGCTTTGGCATTTTCGACTGGGACATCCAGGTCGTGACATGATGATCAAAATATTGAAAAATTCTCATGGTCATCCATTCTTCAGAGTGAAGAAGCATGTGGGAATACCTACATCCATCAGTTTAGATGGTGCTGATAAGACTACTCCTCTCAATCCTGACTCAGTCTCCAAGACGAGTGCAATACAATCCCGACAACATACCGTTGAGGCGCCGTGCGTTATCCCACCAAATTTATATATTGCAATCTCTGATGCACATCGCTCGTTTTGCAAAGTTTGTTATTTAGCAAAGTTACATGCACGTCCTTCTTTTGTTGCTGATAACACCGCCAATATTCCATTTTTACAAATGATCTAAGGTGATATTTGTGGACCTATCAAATCGGAATGCAAAGCATTTAAATATTTCATAATTTTGGTAGATGCATCAATGCGATGGTCACACGTTGCTTTGTTATCCACAAGGAATGTGCGTATGCAAAACTTCTGACTCAAATTATTAAGTTTTGGGCTCACCACCCGGATCATTCAATCAGGTCTATTAGATTAGACAACGAGAGTTTACATCAAAATATTTTGATGATTACTGCATGTCAGTTGGGATTAAAGTCAAACATCACGTTCCTCATGTTCATTCTCATAATGGTTTAGCATAGGCTCACATCAAGCGGTTACAGCTTGTGTCTCGAGCTTTGGTAATGCATACAAACTTACATGTCTTTGCGTGGGTATATGCAGTGTTGCACGAAGCTATGCTTCTTCATTTTTGACTCGTATCCCACCAACCATTCAGTGCGTACCAGTTGGTAACTGGATATGAGCCTGATGTTTCACATTTGCGCATTTTTGGTTGCATGGTTTATGTGCTAATTGTGCCTCCACGACGTACTAAAATGAGTCATCAAAGAAGATTAGGCATTTATGTTGATTATGATTCTTCAACGATAGTCCACTATCTTGAACCTTCGACAAGAGATCTCTTTACTGTTAGATTTATAGATTGTCACTTTGATGAGACATACTTCCCGCCGCTAAGAGGAGATAAGAATGGTTCCATTTTGGTTCAACGTCAGGAATTGACATGGTCTAATCCCACTATGTCTCATCATGATCCTCGCACATCTCAGAGTGAGATGGAAGTGTGAAGAATACTTGATCTTCAGCAGGTAACAGACTCTATGCTTGCCTCATTTGCTGATATCGCTAAAGTGACAAGATTAGATATACTTGTTGCAAATGTTCCTACATGGTTGAAAATCTTGAAAAAGTGATTAGTTAGTACCAACACCGGGTAATGAAGCGTTCATCCTGCTCGTGGAGAGAATAAAGAAATCTCGCTTAGAACAAATGATGCGCGCGTTATTATGGATAAATCTTTCATGTTAGTTGATGATGTGTTTGCTTATTCCATCGCTCATGAGATAATAGACGACAATGAAGTAGAACCTTGCTCTATTACGGATTGTCAACGTAAAGCAAATTGGCCGAATTGGAAGGTAGCAATTCAGACCGATCTAGACTCTCTGAATAAAATGCAAGTTTTCTGTCCGGTAGTGCTATGCCCATCGAATGTTAAGCCAATTGGACATAAATGGGTCTTTGTTCGGAAGCATGAGAAGAATGAGGTCTTGCATTATAAAGCTAGACTTGTGGCGTATGGTTTCTCTCAACGTCCTGGAATATATTATGAGGAGACGTATTCTCTTGTTAGTAGACATCCTTACATTCCGTTACCTTATAAGTTTGGTAGTGTCTGAAAAACTAAACATACAGCTTATGAATGTAGTTACTACATATCTCTATGGGGATCTTGATTCAGAGATATACATGAGAGTGCCAGATAGCATTGCTATACCCAAATCAAGTAACTCTAAACCACCGAGTGCTCATGTGATTAGATTGAGACGTTCACTATATGGATTAAAGCAATTTGGTAGGATGTGGTATACACGCCTTAATGACTACTTGATTGGGAAAGGATATAAGAATAATGATTTATGCCCTTGCATGTTCATTAAAAGAACAAGTTCAAAAATTGCTGCAGTAGTTGTCTATGTTGATGATATGAATATCATCGAGACTCTTAATGAGATTAATGAGATGGTTAGCTACTTGAAATCTGAATTTGAGATGAAAGACCTTGGTAAGACTCGATTTTGTCTCGGATTAAAGCTGGACCATAGATTTGGTGGATTTCTTGTTCACCAGTCTACTTATGTCCAAAATATGCTCAGGTGATTTAATATGGACAAAGCACACCCTGTTAACACACCAATAGTTGTTCGCAGTCTGAACACCCAAGAAAGATCAATTTTGTCCGCTAGATGACGATGAGGAGATCTTGGGAGCTGAAATTTCATATCTTAGTGCTATTGGAGTTTTGTTGTATTTAGCTCAGTGCACACATCTAGATATTGCCTTCTCAATGAACTTGTTGGCTAGATTTAACTCTGCACCTATGCAACGTCATTGGAATGAAGTAAAACAAATCTTCAAGTACTTGAAGGGTTCCATTGACTTGGGTTTATTCTTCCCTTACAAAGAATACAGAGAGAAACATGAGATTCCTGAAAAAGGGAATGTTGAAACGCAGCATGTACAATCTGGGGTTTTCGACCCGTCGGGTAACAATCTCAACCCGTCAAATTCTGCTCTCTGGATCGAACAGACGGCTTCCCTCGACCTGTGGAATGATCCCCTTGACCCGTTGAAATCTTCCTCTACTACGAACAGTTTTCATGCAATCCCCTATTCTGAAACACCAGTTCATATTTTGGTTGGATTTACTGATGCTGGGTACCTCTCTGACCCACACAAAGGTCGTTCACAGACCAGTTATGTTTTCTCTATGGGAAACACGATGATTTCTTGGATATCAACTAAGCAAACTCTTGTTGCTACTTCCTCGAATCATTCAGAAATAATTTCTTTGCATGAAGCTATTCGAGAATGTGTCTGGCTTAGGTCAGCCATAGGTCATATTCGAGGGTTTAGTGGATTACCATCTACTACGACGGCTCCCACTTACATCTTTGAGGATAATGAAGCATGCATTGAATAGATGAAACTGTGTTACATTAAGGGTGACAATACAAAACATATATCGCCAAAATTCTTTTTTGGTCAGCAACAACAACAACTATTGAATATCCATGTGAACCAGGTTAGTTCGGCGGATAATGTTGCAGACCTGTTTACCAATTCACTACCTAAATCTACATTTGTGAAACATGTGAGATGCATTGTATGCGCAGGTTATCTGAGATATCAGGGAGAGTCTACGTCACATGTAGTAGCTTTTGTAGTTGATGTGTTGTCCTCTTTTTCTCTTAGACCAAACTTTTATTTTACCCATGAGATTTTTGTTTGCTTAGCGAGGTTTTTAATGAGGCAGCAAGTCATGCATCATTCTTCAGGCCAAATACACAAGGGAGAGTGTTTAAGAAGATTTATTCTTCGTAATTCCTGGTGTGTGTCATGTCCTATAGAGATACATATTAGATTAGATAATGATTTAGAAAATCTCTGTTTTATAGAGACAGTTATTGTAACAAATTGTATCGGCCTATATATAAGACATTCTATCAATGAAAGAGTTATAGTTACTCAGTTATCATATTCTTCTACTTTAACAATTATATCATCTTTTCTCGGTGATCTCAAGTACTCCTCACCAAATATTTCAACAAAAACCTTGACAAATCTCCTTAGCCTTTCAGTAGTTGTACTTGCGCCGATTCATAGGTATTCATCTCTTGCATTTGCTGTCGTACCGTAGGTAAGCATTCAGATTGCAACTGTTGTCTTTTGAAGAGATGACAACATGAGAACTCCAACAACATTCCTTTTTTGAACAAAATAGGAATCATGGAGAACCACCGCGTCATGGATACATAAAAATAGAGGTTTTTCATACGAAATCTTTGTCGAAAATAACGACCTTGAAATAGGCATCATCGGCAAAGTAGTTTGCATATAGTCGCTTGTGTCCAACAATTATATTGCGTGGAATAACAACATGACCTTCCATAAAACATAAAGAACTAATCTTTAGTTACATCGATGAAAATAAATGTAAGCTACTTTATTAATATCACGAGAAGAGAAAACTAAAAATATGATTGGTTTAATTTGATACAATAACAAATACCTTTGATAGATCTCCCAGGAAGCAATTTTTCTTCTCATAGATTGCTTTACATGTGCAAGAAAAAAAAATTCGTGCTCATCGTCCGATAATTCTTCGTTCATTTTCATATTACGTAGATAACTGCGTGTCATAAGTAGATAAAAATAAATTTGACAAAAAAGTGAAGAAGTGATCGATGAAGGATATTGGAATTAATCGAATGGAGAGGCGGATGAAATAGGCTGCATAGTATTCTTTTATATATGGAGCATATAATATTGCATCGGGAAATAGAGCTAGGAATGTACGCAAGTTTTGATTCTTTTCAAATTCAAATTTTAAAATTGATTCAAAATTACTTAAAAGTAGCAATTATAGTTGGAGCTAACTACACAAGAGAGTTAACTAAATTTGACTTTTAGATAAATATGACTTTAGAATTTATTCTTACTCTAGGAGATGCTCTAAGTGAGCTTAGAATTTTAGTAGATTTTTTTTACAGTAAAATTTAATTAAAAGTTGAAATTGTAAGGAAAAAAAGGGTTTTGGTAGAAAAGTTTTTTTTTTAACTATACAGATTGGGTAAAAAGTAAAACAAAAATAAGAAAAATGAATTTAGCCTGTTAAAAAGTAAAAAGTCAAACTGTTAGAAAGTGAAATAAAAAGTTTAATTGTAAAAAGATAGATAAATGTTAAAAAAGTAAAAGTAAAATTATTTAAAAGTAAAAAAAAGCAAAAGAATAGATGAATGAAAAAGTAATGGCATATATGTAATTAATTTTTTACATAGGGATAATTTCGGCAGCACACTGTTCATAAGAACCCATTGTTATATAATAAATATTTCGTGATCAAAATTTTTACAGTGCATAACAAAACCTAAATAAATTTTTTACCGTGCTATGTAATTTGTTTAGGTTTTGTCAGATATGCCCTTTTAAAACTCATACCAAATTAATGTACTCTGTGGTCAATTGCAACAAAGAATTGAGGTTTGTTACTTTGTGGTCATTGTCTTAGCCTCTACAGTTGGGTAAGGTCTAGAATAACTATGAACTTGAATCCTCGAGTGTGGTATAGCTTGTTTGATCGATTTGTCGACTTCATAAGTTACGAATTCAATATTCACTGTGATATTGTAGAAAAAATAAATTCAAAGATACAATTAAGAGTTTGGCTTTTGATACAAGGGCTATCCTTCGACACAATACAAGGCTTTTAGTCGAACATTATCATTCTTCCGAAGTAGTGGAAATATGGTCAACCTTGTGTGTTTACATTGGGGATACTACAGTAACTTTCTAAAGAATTTTTGCGAATGTAATTCTTCTTTCTCTAGGAAAAAAAAAAAGGAAAAGTAATTTTGTTTTAACTTTATGAACATAATGATTGGGTAAAATCAAGAATTGTAAAATTGATATTATCGGTGATTTTTTGTTGATATTTTAATTTTTTTTTACTTACTTGAAAAATCCTCATTTCTTGATTTTAATCGATATTTCCGATATATCCCCGATATTTTCTAATTTTTTTGAAATTTTCTGAAATTTTTCAAATTTAACATTTAGTTTAGTAAATGCGCAATCTTTACGTGCTCAATTCATCCTTCAATGACCAAGCAAACATTGAGGCTAGAGATCCATTGGACGTATTTGATATTAGTGCTGAATTTGATGATAAAGAGAGAGACCAACTTTATCAATGAATTAGATCACTACACTTGGATGACAATGAACAAAATTCAGCTGAGAGAATTGCTGCTGCTGCCCGTGCTGAAGGAATAAATGTCGAGCAGGTACTTCATGAAGAGATTATAGGACATGTTGATGAGAATGCCTCCTTTGATTCTCTCACGAGTCAAGAAAATATTCAACCTAATCCAAAGCCTAGAAGTTCACATGCTTCCCAACCTCCACGGTCGAGGAGTGATACCCCAGTTACGAGATCTGGAAGCTCATCAAGTACTAGAGGAGGAGACAGCGGAATGCAGAGTATTGTAGTCGGTGGTAGTGGCAACGGATATAGTGGTTACAATGGAGATGAACAATTTTACTTCACAAAGGAACAAAATTTCACACACTCAACCTAAGATGAAGACCATGTAGACAAAAGAGCAGGTCATGGATACGGTGGAGGAGGCAGAAGAAGTGAATACAATCCAAGAGAAAAGGGTCAAGGGAGTTTATCGAGGAATGTTGAAGATGTGTTATCCACCACTTTTGGCTCGACATGTTTTAGAGATGGTAATTATCAACCCTATTATTATGGTCAAAATTTTGCAATGCTTTATCCTTCATATGTCATGCCTTATGGTCTTCCAACAAGTGTTAACTCATCGTCACAATCACAAACAAATGCCTCAAATGATGATAGCAATGAAGAAATTCGAACAATGCTTGATTCATACTACAAGCTCCAGAATCCTCAGACCGCACCCTGACCCATATGGTTGGCATGTAAGCCAATACATGCAGAATTACATTAGAGAACAATCATTTAATGATTACTCTTCACAATACACATATGATTCTGCACAGGGAGATGAAGAAAATAGTGTGAATTTCAAACCTCATAGGTCCTCTATATAATTTTGAAATATTTGTATATTTGATTTTGTGATGTGTAACATATTGCACAAAAATGTGATGGCCTAGCCTCCCATTAAGTTTTAGTCATAAAAAATAAAAATAGAATTTTTAAATTATATTTTAATAGTTATCAACACTTAACACGTACTAATTCATATAGTAGTATAGCAAATTTATATGTCTTGATATTTGATCAATATTTTCTTTTCATATAAGGTAAATAATTGATCATATAATAACCTCCAAAAGTTTCATTACAAAATTTCATGTATTTTTATTAGTTTCCGTCATTTCTGTCATAATTTTCACAGAATCGATATTTCATCGATATTTCTAAATTTTGGAGCGTCAATATATTTTTGATATCCGATATTTTACTGACAGTGTAAAACCATGTGTGCTGGTGAGTGCCGTGTGCGTGGCTCTCTCTATTTATATGAAGTTATAAAAACCCCGAACAGCTCACCAGCGAAAAAACGCGTCGACGTTCGCGAAGGCCAAAAGTCAAGCCCTATTGCATCTCTCCGATCTCCGTCTCTCGCTCTCTCTCGCTCTCGCTCTCTCTCGCTCTCGCTCTCTCTCGCTCTCACACAAACACACATATATCTTTTAGGTACGTCTCTTCTGCTGATCTCATGGCTTTGATTTCGCTAAAGCTATAATTATCAGTGTAGGGTTTACTTTGTCTTCTGTGATTAGTTCAAAGCCGGATATAAAACCATTGGGGCTTTGATGATTGAAGTTATTTTGGTTGTTAAGTGGTTAGATTTATGCTTGATTACAGAGAAAATAAAAGGTTGTGTGTTGGAGAAATAAGCTATTTAGGATGATCCCGAGTAATTAGCAGCAGATGATTTCAGCTTGCTTTTGGAGTTGGTTTCTTGTATTTTGTAAGACTAGTTTGGGTTTTTGATCTGAGAGGTTTTTCTTGTGCATCTTGTAGGCTAGATTGGAAGAAGCTTGAAGATTTGAGCTGGACTCGGTCTTTTAGAGGTGCGGATTTTTTCTGGGTAAAAGGTAAGGAAACGGAATTGAATATATAAAATTCTATTTTAGTTCATGTTTCTGAAGTTCAATTTTGTAATGTTATGATATGTTCAGTAGAATTGCTTGGTGGACTTAGGGTGGCATGTATCTGGTTTTAGTTGCTCTGAATTCGGTTTTGTACGTATATTACTTGATGACAACTTATGTTAGATGCTTAGCTATGTTTTGGCAAAGGAGTTCTAGAATAGTAATGGTTGGTTTACTATGTATAATGAAGTGAGAAGTTACTTGGGAGGATGAGGGATATGCATGTATTATGGTTGTACTCTTGTAGGGAAAGGAAATATGCATCTTTGTTTCTGTTAGCTTATTATAAATGACTTATGAGCTTGAGGCTTTTCGTGATCAAAAACTAACATTTGTTTTTCTCTTCTTTGAGATGCACTTCTGGTCATCCGTCATCATCATACAAAATGCAGATATTGTGCTAGTATTTGTATCTAAATGGACACCAAAAAGTTCATGCAACTTGTGGAGGAGAAGAAGAAGAGAGCTTTGGAGAGGAAGGAAGCCCCTTTGAAATGGCAGCAGAAACTAGAAGCTTCCATCAATGCAGCTGAAGCCAAAGAGAAGAAGCTCAAATCATCCAAGCATAAGAGAAGGTCTGTATCAGAGTCTGATAGCGATAGTGACACTGGCAGGAGAAAGTCAAGTAAGAGAACTCACAAGAAGCACAAGAGACGTCCTCGCTCAGACTCAAGTGGGAATGAAAAGAGGAAGGAAAAAAAATCCAGGCGAAAGCCAAAGAAATACTTCTCAGACTCGAGTGATGACAGCAGTGATGAATATGAGAGTGATTATGAAGGAGATAAGAAGAGAAAGAAGAGGAGCCACAGAAGGCTCAGGCATCATGCTTACAGATCTGATTCTAGTGCTTCTGATTCATCAAGTGATGACGATGTTGAGACAGTTCAGAGAAGTCATGTGAAGCGTCACAAGCGCTATAGGAAGTCTGATTCCAGTATTTCTGATTCTAGTGGTGATGAGAGAAGAATCCGAAGAAGCCATGCCAAGCACAGCAAACATCACCGGCGATCAAAATCTGTTTCTGTAGATTCTTCAAGTTATGAAGATGGTGAGATTAGAAGCGAAAGTCATTCAAAGCACCATAAACACCATAGACGATCAGTTAGTGTTGATTCAAGGTCTTCAGAATCAGATTGCTATATGCCTGAAAGGGGTGCTTCTTTGGGCAAGTCATCAGATGACAACCATGATGGAGCAAAGGACATGAGAAATGGCCACCATCATAAACGTCGTCACACTCACCCCTTGGTAGAGAACAAAGATCATCGTCATCAGGATACAGATAAGCCTCACGGAGATACTAGTCGAGATCGACATGATGATAATGCAAGTGATGGTCCAGATTATCAAAATTAGGCCATTTTTTAATATGCTGGGTTTCACTCGGGTATTGTGTGATTGGACTCTTCTTCATCTGTTGGAATGTCTCTATTTCTTGCATTTGTATCCTAATTTCATACTGAAATTTGCTATGAATTGGTATTTGCTATGAAATGGTACCCAAAATTTGCATTGTTAAGGTCGTGCTTGATCAGATTAAGTTGAGGCTTTTATTTAAATTTCTGACAGTAGAATTCTATGAACATAAACAACCATCAATCTAACAACGTGAGAACATCTCAGGAACACTTCTGAACTTGAGCAGTACAATTATGCAAAGGCCAGGTGACCACCTTTTGGCCGCGAGTTGAGTTGGAGCACAGCCAGAACTTCACTTGCACCACATTAAGTGATATATAAACTATAAAGGATACAATTACAGAAACTATGCCAGAGCAGCTTCGTTTTGTGTCCCCAATAGTACGGAAAAATGCTGCTCTCTAAGTTTGATTAGATGGTGTGTACATGTACATCTGGGACAAATCCTGGAGAGACTACTACTGCTCCTCGAGACATGAAGCAGACACTGGAGGTGGCAGAACTATTATCAATGGGAAAAATACATCATCGAATCTAACACTAAGGATATGGCACAGCGAATTTACAACATTTCCTACCCCACTGTCAACAAAAATTTATACAAAAAATCGATTCTATTTTTCTTTTCTAGTTTATTTCTTTTTAGCCATCTTTTTCATACTGGCTCTCCGAGCAACATCCCACGCTTTTTGGGGGGCACGTACACCTGCCTGTGCGGCAAAAAATGACTCATATCCAGGTGAATCAAAAGCAAAGCCAGTGTGTTTTGATATTGCTCGTGGAAGTTGAGCTACAGCATAGCTCCTTGCCTCATCTGGTGTGAGGTTGTTGCCAATTTCAAGCAAATCATCCCTGCTTCTACCTTCAGGTTCATCCCTATGAAGTTCCTGAATAATCTGATAATCGTATGGAAAGAACCATCTTTGCATCCTGTATCCAGATGAAAATAGATTAATTCTCCAGAAATATAGGAAAATCCAACTCAAGCCCTCTACAGCAACCAAGTGCATCATTATATATCACATTATCTTACCCTTGGTAAAAGAAGTCGAAAAAGAGTGCAACGATGGGGACAAGAAGAAGTGCCATGTAGAAATAGAATGTTTTCATCACGACAAATATGACGTAATAAACATTTTTCTGCAGCACGGAAAAAGAAGTTTAGAATATCAGATAAACTGATGGAAATCTAAGATAACCAATATTAATGATTAGACACAAGGAAAGACAACTCACCTTATGGTCTACAATACAGTATATGAAGATGAAGATAAACCACGCCAAAATGCTTCCTCCGACACTAATATAATGCCACCGTGTGATTGAATTACAGGTCATAAGCAGACGCAAGTTAACAGTTATTACAACACAAGTAAAAGCCATCGTGCCGACATCCATAAGCCCAAACATCTTGCCAGATGAATTCACACCTTTCTCACTGGAGTAGGTAACAAAGAAAAAGAAGATTAAAGATTGGTAAACCGAAAAGAATGCCCACATTGCCACAACCCTCCACTTGAAGAAGACATTTCGTATGCCCTCTCCGTATAGTTCAGGGTACTTCTTGGATAGGGATGCACTGACATCCTAATAAAGACCACAAAAGTGAGAATAGGTTAGTGACCGTAGAGAAGATTGCAATCACATGCAGCCACCTTGTATAAATTTCCAGAGAAGCATAACCAATAATCTGACATCTTCCATAAATGCCGTAAAGTTTGAAATTATCAAGTGTGGGCAATATACAATACCTTATCAAAAAGGCCAACAATGATTACGGGCAAGGCTGTGAATATGACATTGTAGAGTGACTGAAACCAATCATCATAGAACCTTTGACCAGAAAATCCAGTATAAAAGGTGAACCAGAACTGTGTCAAAGTGAATGTAAGATTCTTGTAGAAGAAGTACATGATGACCTGAAAAATGCATCAAGACTTGTCAATTCTATACAGCAAATGAAATATATTGAAATTCTGAAGATCACAAGAAACCAAACCTTGCATAATCTAATATATGACCATCGTCCATGGACAAGCAGTAAATCAGTAAGAAAGCGGAACTGGGCAATAGCGAAATCACTAGCCATGACTGCCTGCATCCCTTCTTGCCCACTTATTCCAACGCCAACATGAGCAGCTTGGATCATGCTCACGTCATTAGCACCATCACCAATGCTAAGTGTTATTTTCTTGGCACCTTTCCTCACCATACTTGTCACCTGACATAAGAGAAACAAATATATTACCCGTCACACAAACATATAGAGACAAATAAGAGCAGAGGCATATGGACAGATGATTTTAGGTTTGAATAACCAAAAAAATAATACTCACCTGGGCTTTCTGTAAAGGAGAAACTCGACAACAAACGACTGAATTACAATTCAGGCTCAAGTTGAGTAGCATCACTCGTAAAGTTGGGTCCAACGCATACATCAAACATTTTCCGTCTATTACAAGTGCTAACTTTGGCCCAGATTGATTGTGAAGATAATTCCGCGCTTCCTCAAGACACCTCTTCAGATCCTTTTTTACTTCGTCTTTGATGACACGTGCAATTTCTACTTGGTCACCCTACCAGTATCCAGACTTAACATGTAAATATTCAATACCGTGGTAGATTGTGACATTATTTCTTAATTCTCTATTTGACTAAGAAACAGTTCCAATGAAACAAAAAAGGAAGAGAATTATAAAGGCTAATGGCTTGTGAAATATAATGCTAAAAGTTGCAAGCTACAGCTCCTTGCTTACCCTATTCTCAACTTCCCTAATAGTATCAGTTTCTGAGCTGATAACAAACTGTTTCATATCATTATTGATCAAATTGCAGGCTGCAGAAAAAGTTTTTAATAAAAAAAAGTTAGATGAAAACTATAGGAGGAACAATGTTGAAAAATCAAATAAACAAAAAGTTATAAATGATAAGGTGAAGGTCCAGAGAAAAGCACACATTTTTAGGACAACACCTACCATAAGCAATATTTATGGCAGTTTCCATCTTGTCCCCTGTTAGCACCCAAATCTTGATACCAGCTCTTGCAAGAGTCTCTATACAAGCTGGAACTCCTTCCTGAAGCTTGTCTTCAATAGCAGTGCATCCGATCAAAGTGAGATCAGTCTCTATGAGTTCAGCCACCTTCATTGAATTAGGAATTAACATTCTTCAATCTGATATATACTTGATAAAAGAACAGAAAAGAAAAACAGGGCAGAGAATAATAATGAAGAGAACTACAACTCTGAGGTAAAAGAAACTTAAAAAAAAAACTTATAGCAGTTCAGACCAAAACCAGAAAAAATGACTTCGTTAGTACCAAAACTAGAATGGCCATAGCATACCTCATCCTGCTTCATCTCACGATCCCGTAGCGACGATTTAGCCTGAATAAATTTTTCATTCCAGCTTTCATACACATCAGGAGTCAAATCTTTATAGGCCAGGCAAAGAGTACGTAACCCAGATGACCCAAATAGTTCCAAGTTTTCCCTTGATACTTTCTTCAGATCATCTTGGCCAACAGCCAATCTCTCGTAGATGACATTATCAGCACCCTGTTAGTAGAATTTGTGTTACATTTATAATCACCAGCCAACAAATCAGCAAGTTCAATCAACACAAGACTCAGTTATCTATACCTTGCAGTACAAGACAAGCCTTCCGTCAGGATAACGGCACACAACAGACTGCCGCTTCCTTGTACTAGTTATTTAGAAGAAATTGCGATTAGTGCAATGAAAATCAACCATGAAATAATATGTGCACATGAACGTAACGGACCTGTTGAACTCAAGGACATTGAGAATCTCGTAAGACACATCTTGGACATTTCCAATTTTCTCAACATGTGATTCTCGAACACATATTGTTGTTGGTGATCGCCTGAGAGAATAAGAACACACCAAACCTCAAATAAGGGTTCCATGCATACACTTGAATATCAGACTGCAAAAAGTGGAGATCTGAACCTGTAAAAGAAGAAACCAAAATTCTTTGCAGCAGTGACCAAAGCAGCCTCATCGGGAGAAGCAGCCTGATATGTTATTTTTTCGGGGGACTCTTCACCCTCGGGAAGTACAGTATGGCAAATAGCAAGGCATCTGAAAAATTCCTACATAAAAGAAGTAACTATCACTCTATCATTATAACAAGTTATACTATGAACCGTAAATGTGAATGCCGTCTTTCATAGAAGAATGCTCGGTCTAAAAACTCCTAAAAACTATAAAGCAAGACAGTAAAATAGAAATACTTACACCCACAAATAGCTATCCAATGCCAAAAAAAGAAAACCAAACATAGTACATGCTACAAAATACTCCTCGCAAAACTAATCCACTCGACATATCTTAAACATACCTTACAGAGATCTGAATTAGGTTCATTCCTCCAAGCTCCTCGCATAAGCTTGGCATCATCAAAGTTGAATCCCTTCTCGCGAGCTGAATTGATGGGTTTAACCTCCTATTAAAAAGGCAAAACCAAGTTTGAAATATCGTATGGGTAAAAGAATATCTCAACATTTACATCCAAGATATTTCAGAAATGACGAGCATTGTTGGAAAAATGAAACATCATTACTCGACAAAAGACAAATATTGGTGCACATATTGGAATATTGGCAGATTTGAACTGTGAGCCAGACAAACAATTAAGATGTTTAAACAAGACTTCAACAGATCAGCCCGGTATATATTTGACGGTATAGCACAAAATACTTGGTACCACGAGAACATTTTTATAAAGGTAGACATGTGTGTGTATTTGTGTAATATATTCACACGCACACATATAGAGAGTGTGCATATGTTTACAATACCTCATTAAGTTTCACACCATTTCGTTGTGCTATTCCCCTTTCTATTTCAGTAATACCGATTCCATAGATCTCTCCTCCAATTGAACACTTAAAGAACTCCATCAAGTTTCTTGTCAGAGTTCCAGTTTTATCAGAAAATATGTATTCTACCTGATCAAAAACAAGACCACCAACCTCAACAAACAATATCCGAAGCAGAAAATTGATAGAGAATACAAAACACACATTACCCAGCCAAACTTATAAAGTATAGCAGACACCAATTCATGCCCTATAGATGATGATTCGAAGATTACAGTAATAGCAAAAAATATGAAGATGAAACATGTACTCATTAGAAGCCTAAATGGAAACAATACCTGTCCCAATTCCTCATTCAAATTCGAAGTCCTAGCCAATGCAGGGGTGTTGCTTTCATTGTGGTACATACGCAAGTCATTGTTTATGTATTGGGTGGACTGAATAAATTTGATCATCTGAAATAAATTAATATAATACACACATTGTTATAAACATCATAATACTCTACACATAAATACACATAACTAGGGATGATTGTAAGAAACCTGCCTCGATGGAAACATAAAGAGAAATAGGGATGATTGTCGAGTATAGAGTGATCAAGGTAAACATCATCAGAATGATAACCTAGAACACGAAAAAACGATATAAGGGAAAAAATGAACTAAAAAGGACTGTAAATACTACAGAATTTATTAGATTGTTGCAAGAAGATGTTACCAGAGCACGCTTGTCAGGGTTAAATGAGCTGTACGATGAATCCTCTCCTTTTGGCCCCCGAAGACCCAAGTAGTAGTACTTAGTATTGATAAATACACCACTGCAGATTGCAAAGAGAACAACCATCAACCATGTGGAAACCTCAGAATGATTTTGCAGCCAAATTAAATACTTCCATATGTGCATACCTGCCAATGGCTCCAATCAGACACATACAAAAGAGGGTAATAAAAAGCCCAATAATTAGCTTGTCAAGTTTCCTCTCTAGTGTACTTCTTTTAGAAGGAACATTCATGGTATTCATCATAACCTGCAATTCAAAGTAGCATCATATAATCAATTGACAATTAAAGACAGGTGATAAGACAAGCCAAAAGATTATATTAAATAAGATAGAACTTAGATTATTATACCACGCTATACTTTATTTAAAAAATTCTGAGGACCAGATACCCTTTAAATAGCCATATTGAAGGCAACAAGCTAAGAGGATGTAAAACCATGTGCAGCTTTAGTAGGAAAAAAGATCTTTAATAAGCAAATTAGAGTTAGATTGGTTCACTAACTCAGATATACGAAGGGTCTGAAATCTGAAGGTAAGAACCAAATCAGTCAACTTATAATTCACAACACTTCATTCTTTGAATTATTCATCAGTTTCTAATCAAACTCCACGTAATTCAACTTCATAATACCTTGGTTTCATGACCTGTAAATACAACAGCCCCCACTATGTATTCCGTGTTCCTGAGGCTGCATCCCTGAAAATAAATACGAGTAGGTTTCAAAAAAAATTGGCAGAGTGAAAATCAAATCAACAACAAAGAAAAACACAAACGCCAAACTATATTAGTTCGTCAATAAATAGAATCACTGCATTAAAACACTAACAGAAACCAACTCGGAGCACATTATCAAAGTAATAATTTTCACTATCACAAAGTACATAAAAGACTAATAGGATGCATAAGTAAATCAGAGAAAACAGGGGTGGCCATGCAGGAACTGCTATCAAAATCAGCTTTTAAATAATTAAATAAGAAAGACATACAAATAAAAGGGATATGAGAAATAGATATCATACACGCAGAAGAAGATGGTTTGGAGTGAGAGGTAGAGTCTGTTTGTCAATAATGAGATTGCCAGTGAAAGTGTAGAGTGAATTGTTCGGTTGTTCACACTGCAGTTCTCCTGCAATTAGAAGAAAAAGAATCTTCAATTAGATTGATACAAACAAGTTCAGCTAATAATTACACCTATCCACTTCACACAAGTACTTCCATCAACATCTAGTACGCTCAGGTAATCCAACATGCATTTATGAACAAGTGAATTGACTAGAATGCAATACCTTTGAATTCACATGCTTTCTCAGGAGTCAAATAATCCCAAGTCCTTTCCAATGCTTTTCTGATTTTCAAATTTGTTTCCCCATCCAAATTTGCAGTCTGCATAACACCTTTGTTATTTCAGGAAAAGAAGAGCAGAATCTATCATCTAAAAATTTGTTGCTACACCATTCAAAGAAATAAGAGAATCAAGAACCTCAATGTAGCAGACACCATCTGCATTTGTAGTTGCAAGAAAAAGCAAATCTGCAGGGAAGAATCCGTTTTGCTTAACCTATAGCCATGTGAAACATCAGCTTCGACAAAAGTGATAACAACCATATTTAACTCGGTCTAAAATTATACCGATTCAAGACAGATGATCTTCAAATTAAATTTCATTAACAAAAAGCTCTAGAATACTTACCCGGACAATATCTCCAACTTGTAATTTTTTCCAAGGAATACTTTCCCACTTCTGATCTTGCAAGACATCCACTAAATTATTGTTTATTGTCATATCATTCTGGAAGCGCTTCTGTTATATGCAAATGGTGAAGAAAACAAACATAATCAAAATTGATTTAAAGAAAAAAGGCGGAGAAAGCACCAATGGGGCTATATTGACATCAGGACAGCAAATATTAGTAGCAAACATACTCACCCAATCCTCATATGCTTCCTTTACCAGAGAAACAAAAAGCACCAAACTCAGTGGTACCACATTGGTTACTGGATGCACGGGACTGCAAATTATATAAGAATAAACTTATTCTCAGATGTTAATAGTATTTACATCATGGTATATCAATGTTGATCAGCACCAAGCTAAACATATCTAGTGCCAGCAAACCAATTCTTAAGGCTAAACAAAAAGAATTTTATCAAAGTTCAATTGAAGCCACAACAGGCATGCATGATAATTTTTTAGGCCATGGCTATTTGTGTGATAGTATAGAAATCATAAACAGTTGAGATGTAGTTTGTTTGTTTCTTTTTTTTCTTTTCTGAAAACTGATTAAGAAACTAACCTCTTAATATATGCTCAGATAGAAACAAGATTTAACAGATGCATATTATGTGCCTGAGATGTATATCAGTGATTTAATACTAATTGTTCTAGTCAAAAGTCAGAACGTAGCAATATCAAATAACATGGTTGAGTCATCAACATCACATTCCAAATTGATAAAGGAACATTGCTCACCCCCCTACCCTCCTCCACCCAGAAGAAGAGGACTCTTAAGAGATATAAAAAAAATCATATTCTTCCATCTGACTATATTCTATATTAATTTTATCCTCATTATGTCAGAAAATTGATAGACAAGCAAAGCATCTACTTGGGGCATTTTATGTTAAACGTTGCCAAATAAGCCATGTTCTATATCTTAAGAACATCAATTTCGGTCGATTGGCAAGGTGAAAGGTGCTTCACTCAGTTTAAAATTTAGTTAACATACCTGATTGGTGTAGTTGATAAAATTGATATTGCAAGGAAGTAAAGATTAGCTACCCGTCTGAACTGCCATATAAAAACACAATATTTTATCAGGAACACACCAAACTATATTTACAGGTATTACGCTGTTATAGGTATATTGTAAACCAAAAGTCCAATATCATTCCTAGTCCTAACGGCAAGCACAAATAAACAAAAGTATATTAAACAACTAAAGTTTAATATGTGGCACTTCACATTTGGGAAGCCTTGGAAAAACAAATGTATATTAAACCAAAGAAGTTTATTTTGGTCTGGAGATAAGTTCCTTATTCACACAGGAGAATGAGTGCATAGAAGTTTAAAATATACTTGAAAAAATAGGTGAGAAAAAGTAAACAAATATAATCTGTAACATAGAATTTAGTCTCTCAGTTGAAAAACTAAAATAAAAGGAGATTCGGAACCCACCACCTAATGAATTACTATCTGGTCTAACTTGGTGGATAAGCTCAGGAACATTGTTCTTCCAAAAACATATAATAACTGAAACAAAATGACATACATCGACATGTAGATTACCTGCTCAAACAGTCCTTTTGGCAAAAAGGTAAAGAAATTGTACTTTGTAGTTGATATAGAATTCCCCTGAAACAATTATATGCAAACTAGTCAAGACTGAATAAGGGCATAATGGAGACGCATAAAAGTACGAGATAACAAGACATGAGCAAAACACAAGTACTACATACTGATGGACAATGTAAACTCATGTGAGAAACTGGTTCAAAATTCAATATATATACATATAGCATACTCTTAGTGGAGCAGAGTAAGGGAAATTTAAGCTAAAATATGCTCGTAAAACCTATTAGAGTGTTAGGTAACAGAGGTAGAGGAAACTGCATTATAACCAGATATTTTTGATATTTTAGAGAATTCTATCTCCAATAGAAAACATTGATTACATATTACTGATTTCTGAGACCATAAAGTCCTGATTTGTGGATGGTGTCCAGCAGAAAGAAGGTAGCGAGCACACAGTTTTGTTCACAAGCACTATAGACTATTTGCCAACACTGAGTGAGACTACATTGTTCACAAATTCAAAAACAAACTGAGATATATTTCTTCCTTTTTCTTTCTCAACACCTTCACGAGATTAATGTGCTTACACTGCATTACATCAACGAGTAAGCTTCACCTAAGCATATATGAAAATCTAGATATCCTCAACACCACAGAAGCAACCAACACAATCCATAACTAAGCAAACTGTTCCAAAATTCTCATCAAACTAAGCTCAGTGAACTTCCAAATTTCTAGGGTGCGCAGCAGAGAAACAACAACGATTCTGAATTTGAATTTGAACCCTTTGGTGCTATTTTTTGCCCTAAATTTCCAAACGGAAAACAGTAACGGACGACGAACACGAAAACGGAGAGAGCGAGAGAGAGAGAGAGAGAGAGCACGAACCACATATTTGACCGGGAGATTAGCCTCGCGGTCATTGCAGTAAACGGTGCGGTGAGTCGGAGCCTGAGGCTGAACTCGGCCGAGCCGCACCGTCTGAGTCGTCGAGGTTCGCTCGAGCGTGTTGCGACCTCCTCCGAGCCTCGATCTCGACGACCGGTTCCATCCGCTCATGTTTTCAGGCCCGATCCGAACTCCGGCGACGAATCGTTCCCGGTGAATATTCTCCGATCAAGTTCGCAATTCCTCCTATTTTTCTGCGAGAAATAGTGGTGTTTCAAACGCCCTTCGTCAAAACCAGAGGCTTTGTTCAACGCTCTCTAAAACCCATTTTCAATGTCATTTCTTTCCTTTTAATATTTTTCTTTTTTCTTTTTGGTGATATAAAACCGCGAATTTGATTACGGGGACTACTTTTCTCTGCGCGAGTGGGGAGCGTGGCTTTACCGCCAATAAGATGTCATTACGATGTCGTTTTGCGTCGTTGGGTTTTAGGACACTAAAGCGGGTTGGCAGCCTTTACTGCTCCTCACGTTTCGTCCAGTACTGATGATTGTGGGACTCTTGAGCCTGGAGACATCCGCGTCATTTTGGGCAAGAAATGGCATGGAAAATGAGAATGATATGGCGCCACAGGGAGTCCAATACAAGAGTCCACCACCATACCAGTTGGACCAATTGGAACTACTTTCAATGGTGTTGCTGTTACCTACCCTTATTTTCAAAGATTATTGGAGGCTCAAACGACAAACCACCAAAATGTACCAAACATTGATTCTGATTCTGATTCTGATATTCGAGCTGTTGTAGAAAGAAGAAGAAAATGGAACACCTGATCTTTTTTCTTTGATAAGAGAGCATCATCTGATCATCCCTATCGAGAATCGGAGACCATTTCTACTAAACATCTTTGTTGAGTTTGTACGAAAAATGTTTGTGTTTATTGTTGGACTTCGATAGTCGATACCATGCATGCACTAATCTATTGAGTTATTCCTCATCTTCACCATCACTTGATTCAAGCGTGATGGAGCTCCAATTAGTTCGGAGGCTGAAGGACTTGGCATATTTGTCTAGGACTTGCATAGATTGATGCTTTAAGTTCTATAAGTATACTGTTGCAGAGCTGCCTGACTGGTTTTTTCTCAACAGAAGCCGAAAACCACGCTCTCAAAAGTGTCATTGTATGTGTTCTATTCTCTAAGTCTCAACCATGAAACACCAGATAACAGTCTTGACACAGGAGTAGAACACTCCCCTGCCACCTTAGATATTCAAGTAAGGATCCTCATCATGGATTCTTCTACCTTCACTACAGTGTTGGTCTTATCAGGTGTACCAACCACAAATGAAGATCAATTTCACTTGTGCTATGTGTTTTTTCAAGCAAATTTATAATAAAAAATCTATGATAAAGAATTATGGATGTATTAGACAACAACGAATAACTGGTTACATCATGTATACATGATCCTTGATAAATGGAAGGAGGGTCCTCGGCCTATTTTTGGTTATCCACCAAATCTGGTGCCTACATTTCCAGGCAACATTGATTATGGAGTCACATTTCTAATGTTGTAAATCTTGCTCAGTTAGGAGCATATGAAGCACCTAAACCAATGTAGCTATTGCCTCCACTTTAGAGGAAAAGAGGAGACACCTTGATAAAGAATCGATTTCATCTTGATCATAAGGACTATTTAGACTGATTCTTTCAGGCATATCTCTCGCAAGCACCTGGGTTTATTGGAACAAAACCAGCAGGAGATACAAGAGCATCCACAGGAACATCATTGGAAGTGACAGGGATGATTCCTTCCTCCACGATTTGTACTGAATAAGACAGCGCTACTGCAACCAAATAACAGATATTGGATATCTTATGTATCTGCATAACAAAGCTGAAGTTTCATGCAGTACGTCCAAAACAAGATATAAATACTGCAAACTAAGAACACTGAGTATTTACCACAAAGGGAATTCTTCCATTTCCGATCATTTGCAAGCTTTTGGTATTTCTTTAAGAACACATCATAACTTTGGGATTGAACCAATAAAGAAGCTTTTGGTATTTCTGAAGCTAAGATATGTAACCCACCCTCCACTACGGCCTAAACGTCTTCCACCTATGTCAAATGCAAGACCTAAAATAAATATCAAAGTGAGACAACAGACAATGATACTACTGAGTCCTATTAAGTCTTAGTATTGTCCTGGTGTAGGTAAGTAACTATGACCAGGGGCTAAAGACAATTACCAGGTACCATGAACAAATCAATGGGATCATCTGCCTCCACAGCTGCAACAAACAGTTCATTCAGAACATTAGGAAACAAATTGGAAATACAAAACACAAAAACTAAGTGCTTGATTGACAAATACAACATGTCACAAAAACGTGAGTGATTAGTTATTGTCCACATGAGACTCGAGATCACAAAGTAGGCTAGTCCAGTTCACAAAACACAAATCTATGAAAGCAATAACCTCACTGATACAGCTTTCTTGAATTGTCCACTCTCATGGTGGACCAGAAAAAAAAATGACAGACCAACTACACCTAGGTTCACTACATACAGAATGCAGTAGCTTCCCAAAATTTAATATGCATAATTCAACACTTCACAGGAGTAGTTACTTGACCTCAAATATTAAGCGTATTTATCCATCTAGAAAGAGCCAAGCTTGGACAATATGCAATGACTACTACATTTTTGGATTACAAAGATACATGGATGCGCGAAGGAAAATGTTTAGTAACAGAAGATACCATCTTCATATAGCTTTCCATCAGCATCTGAAAGCACAGGTTCCAAAAGGTTCATCGACTTCACAATCAAATCATGAACACTGTTAATCCTCAGCATTCGCGTATTACTATTCCTATCGTCAACACGCGGAACGTAAAGCTTCAGTACATCACCATCTCCACCTGAACAAAAAAAATGAGCTTTCCTTGAGAATATCCACAGTTATAAAAACAATAACAAAGTGATCAAATGCTGTCATCCACACACCATTAGCCGGATTCGATAATATTTCTGACACAATCCTTGAGGTATCCGACTTCTTGCAATTCAGTGGAGCTTACACAAGCACATACACTCTTACTAGACTTGAACATGACGCATTCAACACAATGCTCTGAATTGCAGCATCTGAGAAATCCAAGAAAAAACACGTTCTCATTTTTAGTCAGGCATTCACAAACACCTGGTAGGCAACATAAAAATGCAAATGCGTAGTTGTGAGTGGAACCTTGTTCGGATCTCCTGGTCGGCTCCATGTTCTTGAGCTCCTTGCGGATTCTGCACCGGAGCGCGTGCTTCTGCCGGAACACAGATTCGAGCGACGCGTCGTTTCCGTTCGTGGTGGTGGCGAAGGAGCGGCGGCGAGATTGGGATGCGATGTGTTCGGTGAAGGGGGATGATGCTGACATCCGCGGATGGGTGATCAATGCCGCGACTTGGTTTGCCATGTTTATTAGCTCAGTCGCGGCGCTTGCTCCACAGTGGCGACGACTCTACGTCATTCGTGGCTCGCGTGTTGTTGTTTTGTTTTGTTTTAAACTACATCTTTTGTCCGTTGGCGCTTTGGAGATTTTTAGCGGTTTGGTCCGGGTGATGTTGCTATTTTGGACGCGATAGGCTGAAAATTTGGTATGGGAAGTTGCGACTATAATTTTTAGGAATCAGAACTAATCCGTTTGACTTAATATTTCAAAAATAAAATTATTTGGAATTGAACTGATTCAGAAATCGATTCGTTTCTACCATTTTTTAATTTAGAACCGAACTAAAATTTGTGATTATTGTTTCTACTTTATATAAGTCTATACTCATTATAACTCATTTATTAATTAACATTGACATACAAATATACTTCTTAGATTTGGTGCTAAGTGACATAAATAAATAAAAATATTATACAACTTTATAAAAGAGGGTCGACCCATGATATAATGATTACCAAATAAGTCATCTGAGTGACATAAACAAAATAACAAATGATTTACCCAATATGTGACCCATGATCATCTACTTCGTTATTTGAGTGACAAACAAAATAACAAATCCTTCATATATAATGATATAATGACATATAATTCTATTATTTAGCTAAAATATGGACTATATACGGTTTTCGACGGTTCCTTGTAAAATGAAAACGAGGAACAAAACTAAATCGAACCGTTTGAATACGGTTCGGTTCCTGACAAAATATATACTCTAAAATTTTAGAACCAAACCGAATCGCTCGGTTTCGATTCGATTCGAATCAGTTTTGCGGTTCCCGATTCCAAAGTTTGAGGCCTACTAAAAATGATTTCCAAACCAAAACTACGAAGTTAAATAAACCATAACAAATTCAAAACTACAATTGTCATTGATAAAGGAGAATGTCCGAAGAATAAAAAAATATAGGTAAAAAGTATTTAGAGTATAATGTAATATTTTTATTTACTTTTAAATTTAGGTATATATACAACTTTACAAGCCATATTCTTAATAAGAATAAAATATATACAGGATTAAAATTAATTAATTTTAATGCCTAAAGGATTCTAATGTACCTACAATTTAATAATTGTCAACACTCTTGTCTCAAGTTGGAGCGTTGAAGTCAATCATGCTCAACTTGTCCAACCATTTACTAAAGGCTTCATGTGACAATCTTTTAGTAAGAACATTAGTTAACTGCTCCTCAGACGTCACAAAAGGGAACCGAATAATTCTCTTGTCAAGGTTATCCCTTATGAAATGTCTTTCAATCTCCACATACTTGGTTTTATCATGTTGTACTAGATTATGAGCAATCTCAACAACAACTATATTATCACAATGCAAATCCATAGGCTTTCGAAGCTTAAAGCCTAATTCTTTTAACACATTTATGATCCATAATAACTCACATACTTCATTCATCATTCCACAGTACTCAGCTTCTGCACTAGAACGAGTAATTACATTTTGTTTCTTACTACGTCAAGTTATCAAACTCCCACCAATAAAAGTAAAGTTTTCAGAAGTAAACGCCATATTAGTCTAATATTTAGCCCAATCTGCATCAGTATAGCCAAAAACACACATCTCAATGTGTCTCGCAAATAACAATCCCTTACCAGGTGAACATTTTAGATAACTGAGAATACGTAAGACAACACTCATATATTCTACTCCAGGATTATGCATGAACTGACTCACCACACTGACAACATATGCAATATCAGGTCTAGTATGTGATAGATAAATAAGTCTCCCAACTAAACATTGATACTTGCCCTTGTTCACTGGAACATGATCTGGAAGAAGCTTAAGCTTGTGATTTTGCTCGATTGGAATAGCAGCAAGCTTACAGTCTAACAATCTTGTCTCAGCAAGAAGATCAAGAACATACTTTCTCTGGGATAATGTAATCCCTTGTCCGGATCTTGTTATTTCAATTCCCAAGAAATATTTCAAGTCACCCAGATCTTTCATGTCAAACTCTTATGACAACTTTTTCTGGAGATTTGTCATCTCACATGGATCATCTCCTGTAAAAACAATATCATCAACATATACAATCAAAGCAATAATCTTACCATCCTTGCGTTTAACAAATAAGGTGTGATCAGAATTACACTGGCGATACCCAAATTTCTTCATTGTCTTTGAGACGCGTCCAAACGAAGCCCCCATTGATTGCTTCAAACCATACATAGATTTCTTCATATGACACATATTTCCCTCATTATCTAGTTTGCAACTGATTCCTGGAGGAGTATCCATGTAAACTTCTTCTTCTAATTCACCATTAAGGAAACAATTCTTCACATTAAACTGGTGTCGGGGCCAATCATAACAGGCTGCAAGGGCAATAAGAATCCTTGCAGTGTTAATCTTGGCAACAGGTGCAAAAGTCTCCTGGTAATCAACTTCATACTTCTGAGTATAACTCTTACCAACCAATCGAGCTTTAAAGTGATCAATGCTCCTATCGGCTTTGAGTTTCACAGTAAACACCCAACGACATTCGACAGTCCTCTTACTGGGTGGCATAGGAAGCATGTCCCAAGTTTCATTCTTCTGCAAGGCTTTCAATTCCTCATTCATAACTTGCTTCCATTTTGGATCCTTCGAAGCATTTTGTACATTACTAGGAATATATACTGAAGATAATTGACTGACAACAAGTGCATGAGACTCATACAACCTATAGTGAGAGATATAATTACCAATAAAATATTTGGCTTTTGCATCTATACTAGGTTCATATTGTTTCTTTGGAATCCCCTTTGTTTCCTGTTGAGATCTCCTGGGCACAATAGATTCTATACTACGCAATTCATGGTTATTAGTACGTACCTTTGGTAAGACATTCTGGACAAGTTCTTCATTGATGGAGTAAAAATGGGGTCTTCAGGCACGATTGCTTCAAAGGCAGGTAATTTTGGTACAGAAGTCAACAGGTTGACTCACATGTCGACCGAGGGGATAACTCGAGTTGACGGGTCGACCAATCTAGTTGACAGGTCGACCAATCTAGTTGACAGGTCGACAAGTGATGTTTCGGGAGGCTTCGATGGGTCAACTGACATGTCAACCGAGGCAATTTTTCTGTTGACGGGTCGATCGATGGGTTGACCGGTGATGCTGCAGATCCTCCAGTCCGAGTTCCTGCTTCAAAACGACTTTCCAAACTCTCAAATTCTTCAAATTCAGGCAAATTCAGAGTATTTTCTTCACCTCATCTCTCCCACTGAAGGGAAAACTCTGAGACTCCCCATAAGTAATATGGTTTGGATTCTCTAAAGGAGACATCAAAGGAGACGTGAGTTTTCTTGGTGAGAGGATCATAACACTGGTAAGCTTTCTGAAAGTAAGCATATCCAATGAAGACACACTTCAAAGCACAAGGGTCAAGTTTACCCCGGAGAAGCTTATGAATATAAACATACACAATGCAACCAAACACACGAGGCTCAAGATTGGGAAGAGAATGGACGTTCAACATCTCATGTAACTTTTGGTATAGATTCTGGATCTCAATTAATGATGCGAGAAGGAATCCGGTTGATCAAATATGCAGCAGGAATAACAGCCGCACCCTAATAAGATTGAGGCATATTCATTTCAAATAATGAAGTACGAACAACCTCCAGTAATTGTCCATTCTTGCACTCAGCCAAGCCATTATGTTGAAGAGTATAAGCAATTAAGCTTTGGTGAAAAATTTCATGAGAGGCCAAGTGGGTAGACATGGCGTTATTGACATATTTACCACCATTATCAAACTGAAGAACTCAAATTTGTTGTTGATATTGAGTGGTTACCATCTTATAAAATTTAGTAAATCGATGGAACACATCACTCTTAGACACCATCAAAGATACGATCATCAATAAATGTCACAAAATATTTGTTTGAGCTCAAAATTAACGGTCTTTATTTTTAGGGTTTTTAGTGATACTATTGGGTTGATGCCTGCGACCCGAGTTGCAAAGTGACTCTTCCTAAGGAGGAAGAGATTCCCTAGCGATCTTATCATCAAGTCCTAGACTTTGATTAAAATACTTGGGAAGTAAGATCTCGAGCAGTTAGAGTCATTAAGTGAGTCAAAGAGTTAAGAATCTTAAGTTAACTACAACAAGTCATTATATTTTCCTATAATGAGCGATCAAAATATTTTCACCCGAATGAGCGTGAATATCTGGCAATTCAAGGAAGCACCCTTGTGTTCTCAATACTTCGTAAAGGAGATTGCTCTTCTTTACATCGAAGAAACTGTAAGGTATCGATTTTCGTGGCTCAGTAAAAGACACGAAATTATAAGTCCTAAGTCATTTAGGCAAAAAGAATTCATCGGTCGGGGTTGGTGATCTCCCCGTCTTAATAGCTCTTTAGAAGACAGGTAGCAGTGAGTCTACGTTTAATGTTCATGCCCCAAGGTAATGGCACGCCAAGCATAACACATATGCAGTCGAGAAAAGAGACAGTTTGAAACTTCTCAGTACCCTGAGATTTTTGGAGCCAAACATTTTGATACGCCCAGTGGGACGTCTTTTCGTGTCTCTACGCGAAAATAGGGGATCCTTATAAAAAGGTATACTATCAGTGTCGCAAGCATCCTCAACCGGCTTACCGAGAGCATAACTCTGCTGAGTGTCGTTCACTCTTCGGGAACGCAATAGAGTTAATTTTTGGAACCACTCATGGCTTAGCGATGGCGTTTGAGACCCTTTCCGAAGATGAGATCGGGAATCTGACATACGAAAATTACCTACCATACGCTGCCTAGCATGATCAACACCAGGCGGAGCAACTTGCTTTCATCGATCGATGATTAGCCGATCAAGCGGCTCTACTCGCCACCAATGACGAGAAGACTAAGGCCACAAACGCTGAAGTGGTCGCCCTAAAGGCTGAATTCGCCAAGGGTCTAGAGGAGCAAGCGACCCAAAGGGCCAAGCTCATAACCCTCATTGAAGACCAAGACAAGATGCATGTTGACCTCCTACAAGCATTAGAAGGCGCACAAGCGCAACAAATAAGGGAAATGCTTGCCTTGATCAAAAGAGCGGATCGTGACATTGGAAAACTCTCTAAGTCCATGTTTGACTTTGCACGGGCCCAATGGACGACATATAAGTTTCCAGCCGCCTGGCAAAAGCAGTTCGACAGGTTCTTGGACCAGTGTAACATCCAGGTCGCCAAGCTGCACCAGCCATATTAAACCCATTTCCCTACATTGGAGAAAGGCAATAACGCCACTTGGCAATTGCTTAGGAACTACAAGCCGATCAGTTTCCAAACCTTCAATGGGGATGGAGATGAGAGCACAACTATGCACTTACTTACTTCACTCTGCAACTCGGGCCTTGGGCAGAAGATCCACAGCTCAAATTAAGGGTCTTCGGTTCTTCTTTGTCGGATTTGTCTCTAATTTAGTATACTGGCTTAGACCCATAGTCGATAACAGAATGGTCTACTATGGAAGCGTTGTTCATCGATCATTTCGGGACAACAAGACCAGAGACCAGTATCAGCAAACTGGTGGCTATATGTCAGGCGCCGTCAGAAAACCCTGTGGCTTTCTTGCACCGTTTTATATCATAGTATAATTTATGCAAAACGCCTTTAGTGAAGGACGTCGTCATATACATGGCGATCAATGGCCTAGAAGACCAGTATTACCACATGTTCATCAATACTAAACACCTCTCTTTGAACGAGTTTATCGCCACGGTGACAAAGTCCCATAATTCCATGCAAGATAGAGATAATAGACGCAATGCCTCTAAAGGAACATATGCGCCTAGGTCGTCATATGTGCCAGAAAGGAACAAGCCGACTACTGTGGCTAATTTTGAAGAATTTATTGACGAAGAATCAAACTCTGAGAAGGAACATGTTCGACCCATAGAATTGACCTCTAAAGCAGTGTTAAAGCCTCAAAAGCTGCAGCAAAGTAAGGGACCGGTGAAGCTCTCAACAGTGGCATTCACTAAGTCAGAATTTGAGATGTACACCTATGATGCCAATTTGGCTTACGAGATCTTGGATGAACTTATTAGTCAACGAGCGACATCCATATCCGCGGAGATTCCTTACTCATAATCTGCCAAATGGAGACCAAGTACAAGGCGAGAGCTATCTTAGAGCTATATGCTAAACGAGAAGCCGAGCTCTTGAGGTTGTTCACATAGGTGACCTTGGAGAATATTCCTCGTGACCAGGACCTAGCTGCAAATGAGTTAGCCCAGCTCGCGACGGGCGTTTGTTTACAAGATGGTGTTCGCGAGCGTATTCTAAAGGTCGAGCGTCGTACCTTGCCTTCTTTCTGGGCTAGGAAAGAGGATAATAATGAGTGGTATATGGCCACACTTGATCACATCGACACCAATTGGAGCCCACCTATCCTCTCTTATCTTCAGGATCTCAATGTGTCAATAGACAAACACATTCGTTTCCTTGCTACTAACTATGTTCTCAGGAATTGTGAACAATTTAGGCGTGGCGAGGAAGGTGTGCTGCTTTGATGCGTTTATGGACAAGATGCTAAATGATTAATGCAAGAAGTACACTTAGGGGCAGCAGGGGCACACCAAGCGGGTCCAAGATGCGCTGGTTAATGTGGCGCCATGGTTATTATTGGCCTACTATACTTAAGGACTGTATCACTTTTGCTAAGGGAAGTGAATATTTCCACGCTCATAGTCCCGTTAGTCGCTTATCTAACATCTCTATGCAGCAAATTATCAAGTCTTGGCACGCCCGTGATTGGGTATTGGACTTGAATGGAATGATACCATTATTCCAAGGGGCACAAGTTAATTATTATGGCTACATACTTCTTTACTAAATGGGTGGAAGATATGCCTCTAAAAGTGGTCTCGGTAGGTACCATTCTCCAGTTTTTGTTTGAAGACATCATTTGTTGATTTGGTATCTGTGGGAGCAAGAATTTCTAGGTTCGAACTTGACGCTGTGAAATGTGATCGAAGATCGAACATGGAACGAGGACATTGAGAATTAATTCTTTGAAGAGTGTCTCAAAGATCCCTGTTGAATCCGGAAGTGAAGATCGAGGTTCGGGCTTCGAACCTTGATGAAGAACTTCGAAGTTTGAAGTAAGTCTTGAACTTTGAGTAGCGATGATCCATAATGAGATTTGAATGGATCATTGGGCTAGGAGCAAAGATTGAGGTCCAAAGCCCCAGGGGACGGTTCAGATATGTCCAAAGGGAGGCCAAGAACCTAAAGAAACCCAAAATGATGGGTAGTGGGGTGAGTGGAGCGTGATCCTAAAGACATGCCACCAAAATGGAAGGTGGTTGTAGGACGTGGCCGAGCTTCGAGGATTGAAGCTCAGTGCAGGAACTTTGAAATCCAGCCACTATGTTAGTGTACGTAGTGGCTCCTATTTTGGTGAAATTCCGACGGTATAAATACATGAAATTGGTGAGTTTTTCCAGTTTGATATTATTCATACATGCTTGCATTAAACTCTCACTTACTTGAGCATCGGAGAGTCTTTTGTTGGTACCCCCCCCAGTTGTTCAAACGCAATGGAGGGGACGTCAGTTTGATCATCGAAGAAAACCTTGTGGATCTTTGAATCACGTTTGACTTTTTTGTTCTCCCACAAGTAGGCGCCGTCTGTGGGAAATGATGGCAAACGATATCTCAGACAACAATGATGAGGTGTTACACTACAACAACTACAACCGAGCTGAAGATGAACTAGAACATGGCGAAGTTGATGAAAGAAATGAGAGTAGGCAAAGAGAGAAGACACATATCTCCAAAGTCCAGGTAGTAAGGGAGAATGGAGGTTCGAGCTGCCGCCGTGGAGGACTGACAAAACCGGGAGATAAGGAACCTCCAAGCTGAATTAGCTCACTTCAAAAGAGTGGAACGAGCCAAGAAAAGGCGCACAACTAGGTCGAGGAGGAGTCGATCACCATTGCCAGAGGATGAATCCCCACTTTACGAAGAAAATACGTCCGGGGAGGAAAACCTAGTAAAAGTTAGCAGTGAGACAGACGACGACTATGTGCCACATTTGAGAGGCCGTGAACTGAAGGACTATGTTGCAAAGGTAGTGAAAGAAGCTCAAATATTGAGGCCATGCGATATTGCGGCCAAGGTTTCGAGAAGAATCATGGGTTCACCTATCATTGATGCCTTATTGGAAGTTGAGAAGCCGAGACGATTTTCTATCCTGGCGTTCACAAAGTTCACTGGAACCTCTGGCCCAGAGGACCACATCAAGGAATACACTAAAGCAATGAGGATCGAGACCACCGATCAGAATTTAATGTGCAAGTTATTTCCGACTAGCCTCTCCGAGCAGTTGCGAAATGGTTCCGAGGACTTAAGCCAGGATCGATATCGAGCTTCGAGAAGTTAACGCGATTATTTATCGCGCGATACTTCTGCAACAGGAGACAGAAGAAGGACTTCTCTGCCTTGTTTAGCATTAAGAAAAAACCAGGGGAGAAGTTAGAAAAGTACTTCAAGAGATTCAGGGATGAAATGGCCGCAACAAAGACTAACTCAAAGATCGCGGTCGTTGCATTCCGAGAAGGATTACTCGAAGGATCACCACTGTTCAAAAAGCTTGTGAAGAAGGTTCCAAGGACTATGGAAGGTATCTTTTATCGCTTGGAGGGTGAAATCCATCTGGAAAGGATCAAGGGAACTCAAAAAGGCAAGGTCTCCGCCAACATCGAAGTCAAACTTGGAACTTTGAAATCTGCAAAAGTTCGACATCAAAGGCTGAGGCTGACTTCGAACCCTAAGGACCGAAATGATAGGAAAAAGTCCTCGGAGCTGTGGTTCACCATCAACCAGGCAGTTATATTCTATAGGCACGAGAATGAGGGGATATTCAAAGAAACCACTGCCACAAGCCAAAGCTAAGGATCTTAATGAGAAGAAACGATATTTTCCGTACCACCAACACTGGGGGCATAGCCTTCGAAGGTGCGAAGCATTGAAACCAGATATCCTGGAACTCATGGAATAGGGAAAGTTGCAACAATACAAGGTGGGGAATACTAGTGGGAACCAAGAGCAGAAGGCGGTGGATGAAGACCCTCTGGTGCGCGAGATATTGGACATATACAACAATTCGTTCACAAAAGAGGAGGACGAGAGACAAATTATAAGCGAAACCTAACAAGCAGAGAAAATCAGAAGGGAATACCTTGCTAAAAGGACAGAGATCTTAGAAGAGAAGACGAATGAAAGCCTATCAATCTGCTTCTCACCAAAGGACGGGGAAGGGATTCAATTCCCTCATAGGGACACGTTAGTCATCTCTACTAGGATTGACAACTGCATGGTGAGAAGAGTAATGATCGACGCGGGTAGTAACGTCGGCATTTTATACTTTGAGGCTTTTCGTAAGCTCGGCATCTATTCGAGGTTCGTCAAAGGGAACAAGTCACCAGTGATGGCCTTCGACAGCGTCGAGACTTGGCCTTATGGGAGGTCACCCTCTCGGCGACCACGACTAACAAAAAGGTAGACATGAACTTCGTTATCATAGATAAGCACTCGAGTTACAACACCATGCTTGGAAGGGACTGGTTGCACCGCATTGAAGCAGAGGCTTTGACGAGTATTAAGTTTTGAAGTTTATCTCGGGAGATAAAAGCCATGTAGCCTCAGTACGTGGGGACCTGACGCAGCACCCCTAGCTCAAAGCTCACAGAATCGAAGCCGCTCACCGATAGGCAAAGAAAACTCAAAGCTGCATTTCAGAGTTTGAAGTCTGATAGAAAAGAACAGTCCAAATCGGAGATGAAGATCGAGGAGGACAAACAAATTGTCAAATAGCAATTAAAGGATGGCCTATCAAGCGAATAAAATGAGGAGAAGATCAAACAAGAGATGACACCAACCTTAGAAGAGGTTCGAGAAGTGTCCCTTAATGACGATCTTAAGAAGAAAGTCTTGATAGGAGCCATCCAGACCGAAGAAGAAGTTTGAAATCTAGTCGACTTCCTAACCAAGAATCAGGATGTGTTTGCATGGTCACATCGAGATATGCTAGGTATTGACACGAGAATGGCCTGCCACAACTTAAATATTGATCCATATTTTTTTCCATACAAGCAGAAACCAAGGAGGTTTGCGCCGGAGTGCCACGAGATCATAAGTGATGAAGTAGATTGCCTCCTCGAAGTTGGACACATCAGAGAAGTATGGTGTCCAACTTGGATTTCGAACGTCGTGGTGGTGAAGAAGAAGAACTGAAAATGGAGAGTCTGCATAGATTTCACCAATTTGAATAAAGCATGGGCGAAAAACTGCTACCCACTCCCGAAGATCGATCAGATGGTAGATGCAACCGCAGGCTTCGATAAGCTGTCATTCCTCAATGCTTATTTGGGTTACAATCAGATACCAATGGCACCGGAAGACCAACTTAAAACCATATTTGTGTCAGAGAAAGGCATCTTCTGTTATAAGGTCATGCCCTTTAGAATAAAGAACGCGGGAGCAACTTACCAAAGGTTGGTAAACCTTATGTTCAAAATCTGTTGGGGGAAGATAATGGGGGTATACATAGATGATATGGTGGTCAAGAGTAGATACAAGGGAGATCATACCGAGGATTTGAGAGGTGTGTTTGAAAATTTGAGAAAGTACAAGATGAGACTCAATCCTTCGAAGTGCATCTTTAGTGTATCTTTCGGCCAGTTTTTGGGATACATCGTGAGTAAAATAGGGATCGAGGCATATCCAAAGCAAGTTGAGGCTATCTTAAGTATAAAAGAACCCAGTACAAAAAAGGAAACTCAAGTCCTAATTGGGAGGATAACTTCTTTGAGTAGATTCATCTCTCGAATGACCGATCGATGTCGGTCGTTTTTCAAAGCTCTGAAGCTCAAAGCTTCGAACGTTTGGGGCCATGAGAAATCAGAGGCATTCTGGGAGCTGAAGCAGTACTTGGGAAGCAAGAAGTTCTTGTTGGTGCCAAGAGATATATAGCCACTTTGCATGTGCTTAGCCGTGTCAAGAATAGCGATGAGTGCCGCCTTATTCTGAGAAGAAGGAATACAACAATGGCTGATATCATTTACCAGCCATTGCCTTCTCGAAGCTGAGACAAGGTACACTCCAACCGAAAAACTTATATTGGCATTGATACACGCAAAACATAAGTTTCAACAATACTTCAAAGGTAGGAAAATCGTGGTGTATACCGATTTTGCCATCAAAAAAATCCTCACGAAACCAGATATGTCCAGGCGGATGATGAAGTGGGCCATAGAGTTGAGCAAGTTTGACATCACCTATAAGCCACGCACCACCTTGAATGGACAAGTCCTCGCTGATTTCCTTGTCGAATGTCAGATCCTGTTAGCCATAGCAGACATTCCATTGGAAGAGCCAAGATGGGAAATGAACATCGACGGATCCTCGAAGTTTGCTGGGGTAAGAGTAGGCATAGTCTTGAAGAGTTCAAAAGGTTTCGTGCTGAATTGTGCAGTATGATTGGATTTTGAAGCTTCGAACAATGTGACAGAATATGAAGCTATATTGGTTGGGATGCGAGTTGCGTGCCAATTAATGATCGAGAGCCTGTAAATACATTCTGATTCGCAGCTTGTAGTTGGACAATTCAATGACGAGTACACGACACGTGACGAAAATATGATTCAATACCAAGCGTTGGTGAGAAGAATGATTTCTGAGTTCTCCCAATTGTCGTTGGTAAAGATTACAATGGAAGAAAATCAGATAGCCGATGAATTAGCAAAGATGGTGTTTGGATGCGTTGAAGAGCCTTTACCAATAAGGATTGATGTGCTTGAACGTCCGAGCATCGAGGAGCAGATCGAACATCAAGCTATGGTAACATAATTGATCCCCAAGGATTGGAGAGGCATAATCATCAACTATTTGGAGTTCAACATCCAAGCGGAGGACCCCATAGAGGCCAGAAAGCTCAGATTTAAGGTCGCAAGGCACTCAATGATTGGAGACGTGTTGTGTCGGAGGTTATTCACAGGACATTTAGTACGATGTGTTGGACCGGTCCAAGCTCGAGTGATACTAAGAGAAATACATGAAGAGATGTGTGGAGGACACGCCAGGGGCAGGATCCTAGCAAGTAAGATAATTGCTCAAGGTTACTTTTGGCCGTACATGCAACGAGAGGTAAAGAAATATGCAAAGAAGTGCGAAGGATGTCAGTACCACTCCCCTGTAAGTTATATTTTGGCTTATGAATTAGTAACGCAAGCAAGACTGTGGCCCTTTACGTGGTGGACAATGGATATCATAGGTCCATAACCATAAGCGCAAGGAGGATTGAAACACGTTTTGGTGGCGACCAATTACTTTTCGAAGTGGGTCGAACCCCAAACTTATACAACGATCACCTAAGGATGTCTCGAACTTCGCTTGGAACCAAATCTTATGCTGATTTGGAATACCAAGGGAGATCTTATATGACAACGAGACTCAGTTCAACAATGGCGGATTCAAGAACTTCTACGATAAGCACGAATTCTATTAATATTCTCTTCAAGAAGCTACCCGAGAGGAAATGGTCAAGCTGAAATAACAAATTGAACTATTTTTGATGGGGTTAAGAAGAGACTTGCAACAAGAAAAGGAAGGTGGCCACTAGAGTTGCCTAGACTTCTATAGGCTTATAGGACTATACCAAGGAAGCCAATGAATGAGACATTGTACGCTCTTGTGTACGGAATGGAGGCGATCATCCCCACGGAGGAATTGGTGCCAACAACAAGAACAATCGTCTTCGAGCAAGGTGGAAACAAAAGTCGAATGGCACAGGAGTTGGATTTTACGGACGAAAGAAGAGAGGCATCAGCTACTCACCTCCTAAATTATCAAAACTCGCTTCAAAAATATTTCAACCCTGGGATGGATCCTTAAACGAACAGAAGAAAGCATCAAGGCACATGGGTCAGCGAAATTCCAACCGGAATGGGAGGGACCCTTCGAAATCACCAAATTCTACAGCAAGGGGGCATATTAATTAAGGACTGTCAAGACCGAACAACGCCTCCTGAGGCCATGAAATGCAATATACTTGAAAAAGTATTACAAGTGAAAGCTTGAGAGGTACGCATGTTTGAGTTTGTTGTTTATATGCAAATAAAAAACTTGTTAAGATATTTAGCAAGTTTGAATTGTTATAGGCAAGCTCCTAGTCGGGAGAACAATTAGCTCTTTTTATGTTTATTTAAATATCAATTTTGAATAAAACATAAGCATTTGTTTCCGATATGAGTTTTGCACTTTGATCAATTGCACATCTATGAGTGTCAGATATGTAAATATGTGTGTGGAAACATTGATGATGGAAAAATTATTTAGGTAAAAGTTCGAGAACTCAAAAAGTTGAACCTCTGATCTCGACTAGGATCAAGTTCGAGGGCTAAAAGAGTCAGAAACAAATCCGCTGAAAGTCGATTAAAGTTCGAGAACTCAAAATGCTGAACCTCTAGTCTTAACTAGGATCAAGATTCAAGAGCTAAAAGAGTTAGGAACGAGTTTGACGTGCGACGGTTAAGTTCGAGAAGCTTTTTAGCAAAGAATCTCTGACCAAAAATGTAGAAGGCCAAGTTCGAGAAGCTTTTGAGCAAAGAACCTCTGGCCAAAACGGTGTGAGTCGAGTTCGAGAAGCCAGCAAGGCCAAACCTATGACTAAAAAACTAAGTCAAGTTCGATAAGCTATTGAGCAAAGAACCTTTGTTTACGCAATAAGATTCCATTCGAGAAGCTTAAGTGCCGAACAAATGACTAAAGGTCAAAGATCAAGTTCGAAAGAGTTGAATTCTAACCCAAGATCGAAATATCAAGTTCGAAAGGCTAATAGAGAGCCGAACTTTGAGCAATTTTTTGGAGAAGGTTCAACGATGCTTAAAGAGTAGAACCTTTAACCAAGTTTAAGTGAAATCCCAAAAGCTTAAATGTGGGACAACCATACATGAATAATGATTCGAAAGTTTCATCTAGAACCTCGAATTACAACAAAATCTCAAGATAAATTTGAGAATAAATGTAATACAAATCTAAAAAAGTCCCGAAGTCACAGTTTTGAGGATGAACTTCGAGATTGAGCTTCGAGATCAAAGTTGGCTGCAAGATAGCAAGTGAGTTTTCCATACACGCGGAATAATCTTATCTTCGATATTTAAAGATCAAAAGTGAGGTATTATTGGAGGCATGAGGCATGTAAGTTATTGTTATATACAATTGTATGATGTGAAAGTCATAAAAAAAAATTATCGTGCCACCAAAACCCCTAGTGGACTTTTAAAGAGTACGGTACAATAAAAAAATTAAAAGTTCGAAAAGCAAAAGTGCAGATTGAAAGTCGAGGATGCTTGAAAATGGTCAGCGTCGAGCAACAAGGCCTTGGCAAAAGGTCAAAAAATGTGCGGGCACACCTTTCTCGATAAGTTCGAGTCGATAGAAGCTAACTTCGGTATTGAAGCCGCGATAAAAAGTTGCGTCAACATCAGCCCTAAGGCCTCGAACTGTATCCAGTAGGCGGTGAGTGGCGATGAGTGGTGTCATTATTACGAATCACATCCCCTCAAAGGTGCAAAAAGGCATCCTCCAAAGAACTAACTTTAGCCTTGCTAGCTTCGAGTTCTAGCTCAAGGTCACAGGAATTGTCTTGGTCGAGAGAAAATCAATCTCGAGCAATGGCAGGTTCGAAGTAGTCTAAGTTGCGGCTCCTGCTGTCACGAGAAGATGAGAAACCATTCCTGCTGTGGTTATATTTGCTGGGATAACATGAGTGCAACATCACTTCAAGATGCGTAACTCTTCTTTCCAAGGTCATGACGCCAGTGTTATGGCCGCGGGAGTTAGAGCGAGAAAATGGTGACATCGATTCATCAGATTGAGATCGAGACCTACAAGAAGAAAAAAGCAAGTTAGTAATATTACATGAAGTAGTATTGTGCTTAACATGCAGAGATTATGAGAAAACGTTACTGAATGGAGGCCTCGAACAAGGAGATAATTATGGGCTTGCTGGAAAGTTCTTCTCCCTTCCCATGGCGAGGAGATAATTATGGGCATGCAGAGATTATGAGAAAACGTTACCGTGTGGAGGTGCTCCCTGATTATGCAGTCGTAACAAAATTAAATATGAGATTATTAGAGGATAGAACTACATATAATCTATTCTAAAAGAGCTAAGCAAGAAGAGCTGAGGATGGAGTAAGTGGAATCTCAAGAAGGATTTCCTTAAACCCTAACAGATTTGAGTTTGAAATAGATTTCAGATAAAGTTCAAAACCGAAAAGAATGAAGTGAGAAGTCAAAATGGTTTTTGACTTGATTTTAAAAGATTTTTTCGGGTAAGCAAACAATTTGGGTTTGACTCAGTCGAGAAGTTCAAATTGAGAGAGGACTCATCGTCTAGGGATTCCTTCTCGAAGTTCAAATTCAGAGAGGACTCTTCGTCTAGGGATTCCTTCTCAAAGTTCAACTTGAGAGAGGACTTCCTGTCTAGGGATTCCTTCTCAAAGTTTAACTTATAGAAATGACTCCTCATCTAGGGATTCCTTCCCAAAGTTCACAAGAACCAGTTATGGTTTCGAAATTGTTTTGAACTTCAAAAGTGTCAGGTTCGAACAAGGGTTTCGAATGTGAGTAAAATTATTGAAAAATGTAACTTTCTACTGTGGAAACTTCAAAATTTGAAAGGTAGAGTGAATTAAGCAGTTTGGAAAAATTAGACACTCGAAGGTGTCACCTAAAAGTGCAAAATTGATTGTTTAAAGTTACACAACAATAAAGTCAAAGAGCTAAAGACGAAAAATGGGAAGAAAAAAAAAAGCCTAAGGCTCATCGAAACTCTCTGGGAACTCAAGCAACTAGAGTAGATGAGGCACGAGCAGAGGCAGGTACAATGGTAGAGATGGAATAGGGGTCCTGAGGCTCGAAAGAATTCACAGCATCGAGGGGCTACGTAAGAGCTTCGAACTGCTAGGTGACTGTATCGAGAGGATTTTCCTCAATTGCTGGAGCAGCTATGTCGATATCAGCACGAGAAATGTGAGTTATAGACTTGCCTACACCCGAAAGGGACCCAAAGAGGGGCTCGTACTTGTACTTGCACCCAAACTTGTCATCAACCTCCCCAGGGTCAATGAAGAGACGGTCATCAGGAGAAGTAAGAGCTTGGTTCCAACCAAGTCGAAAGTATTGGGCAGAAGCGTACTAGATCAGAAGCTGGCTAGCGGTAGACTCACTGTCTCGAGCCTTCATGGCATCTTTGAGATTAGTCTTGAGCTCGTCGATCTTTGTGTGGGATGCATCCAAATCTTCTTAGAGTTCTGAGGATCAATGCTTAAGGAGTTCAACTGTCATCCCCGTGAGTTTGATGTCAGCCTCTGCAAGATCGGCCCTATGTTTTGCCTCTATAAGGAATTTCTCCAAGAGAGGGATATGGGAGGCTGCGGTTCGAAGCTCCTGGTCAACTTGGGAGGCAGCTTAAAACTTTTCCTCGGCATCATCAAGCTTCGAGGATATCTCTTCCTTCTCCACGGAAGCTAGATCAAGCTTCACTTGGAGGTTGATATTGATTAGGTCCATTTCCTTGAAGCAAGATTCAGTGTGGAGCATCCCCTAAAAAGACAAAGGTCATTGTTAGTGGTTGGTCGATACAAATAAGAGAGGATAGCACCAAGTTTGAGCAGTTAAGGAGCAGAACTGTTTAATCTAAAGGAGGAAGTTTTTGGATTTCTGGTGCATGCACTCGAGGAACCGAGGGAAGAACGCGTCAAAGGCGAGTCTCGAAGCTGGAGCATTGGGTTTGACCAAAGCTTCAAAGTTAGTAACTGGAGAAAGATGAATGGTGTGTGCAAGTTCAAATTCGAAGATGAATTTCCCCTGTTGGGGCTAAATGTAACCTAAAGGCAAAATAATGGGCATTGTGGGAGTAAGAATTTCGGGGTTCGAACTTGATACTGTGAAACGTGATCAAAGATTGAACATGGAATGAATACATTATGAATTAAGTCTTCAAAGAGTGTCTCGAAGATCCTTGTCAGTTTCGGAAGTGAAGATCGAGGTTCGAGTTTCGAACCTTGATGAAGAATTTTGAAGTTCGAAGTAAGTCTCAAACTTTGAGTATCAATGATCCATAGCGAGAATCGAATAGATCACTAGGCTGGGAGCAAAGATTGAGGTCCAAAGGCCCAAGGGCGGTTCAAATATGTCCAAAGGGAGGCCACGAACCTAAAGAAACCCGAAATGAGGGGTAGTGGGGTGAGTGGAGCGTGATCCTAGGGACATGCCACCAAAATAAGAGGAAGTTGTTGGACGTGGCCGAGCTTCGATCCTCGAAGCTCAGTGCAGGAACTTTGAAGTCTAGCCACTACATTAATTGAATGTAGTGACTCCTATTCTTGTGGAATTCTGATGATATAAATACATGTATTTGGTGAGTTTTTCCAGTTCGACATTATTCATACACGCTTGGATTGAACTCTCACTTACTTGAGCGTCGGAAAGTCTTTTACAGGTACCCCCCCCCCCTCAATTATTCAAACACATTTCAGTCATCGCACCATCATCTTCGAGCTATTGTCAGAAGGGACGTCAGTTTGATCATTGGAGAAAACCCCTTGGAGATTCAAATCACATTTGATTTTTTCGTGCTTCCACAGTATCCCCGAATGCTTTGTTTCAGACAGAGGGGCAGCTTTCATGTTTGGTGATTTTGATACGTTTATGAAGGATTTGAGCATTCACTTTCTTCACTAAACCCGCTATTATGCTCAATCCAATGGTCAGGTGGAGACCAATAATAAGCTCATTCTGCATATTCTCATATGGATGCTCGCCTGTGGCATGCTGACTTGTTCAATACACTCTGGGCATACCGTACGAGCAAACGTAACCTCACGAGTACAACTCCTTATGGCTTAATGTTTGGGCATGATGTCATATTACCTTTGGAGCTTAACATTCAATCCTTACTAATTATGGAACAACACGAATTGATTGGGGAGGACTATGTCCAAGCAATGTGGCAGGAGCATGAAGACTTAGACGAGCAGTGCCTAGAAGCCTATCAACACTTGTGTGCTGAAAAGCGAAAGGTGGATCAAACCTATGACAAGTGTATAAGGAGCAATAGTTTTGCAGTAGGCGAGTTGGTCTGGAAGGCAATTTTACCCATTGGCGAGAAACTAGAAAGACGCGACAAATGGTCTGGCAAGTAGGAAGGCTCGTATGTCATTGATCAACTCCAGGGCCACAAAGACGTTCATCTTTGTGAGCGTGATGGTACAATTCACGACAACCCATCAATAGGTGTTTTCTTAAGATGTACATACATCCAATGTAAGAGTACGAAGACCCGCCAAACGCGACATAATTGAGTTTTCTCATGCTCGCTTGATCGAACTCAAAGGGCAAGCCTTATAGTATTCACGAACGAGCCAATCTCTATGGCCAAATTCTCAAAAACTCTCAGGCCTTTTTTAGACTTTGTAAATATTGAAATTTTGTGATTCAATCTAGTGTCTGCCAATTCCTGTGGCTTAACATCATGAAATTGGATTTTTTGTGCTATTATTGTAAAGCCAACGGTTGTGGCTAACCGTGATAAATATGATACATTTTGGTTGAAGTACCTTATGTTTTTGGTTGTATGTTAAGATGTTCTTAGTAAATAATATGCAGTGGATACAACAAAAGTGCATGGAATCAAATTTATTGAGAATTTAGATATTACAAAGGCTTTGGGGCCTTGAGCTCTGATACCAAGAAAAGAAAAACTGCTTACAAGGTGACACCAAAAGGTCTGCTAAAAGAAGAAAAAGACAACAAGAAGCAAACCAAAGATAGGGGACTGGAACATCAGGCCAAAGCCAAGCGAGAAGCCAAAGAACAGCTTCTCAACCATCATTGGCGCTGATCAACAAGTTTCTATCTTGTTGTCACCCCCGGGAACGAGCCTATTGCCAAAAACTCCTCGCCAGCCACTTCCCTAGATTTACCATCTGTGTAAATGGGGAGTGGTAGCACAGCAGCTCTGGAATTTTTTTGCTTTGTCGTGAGATTAACTTCGTAAGAAGGTGTCTCTATCTCCTTTGAAGGTAAATGCAGAGCTACTGCCAGTGGGGGAGTGTAGGCAAAATCCTCTTCGGCAGTTTGACTCAGCCACCCCTAAGAAGCCAGGGGCAGCTTTACCAAGGTAGGACATGGGATTAGATATTATTATCTAAGGCTTAATCATGGAACAAGAATGTTTGATGGTTTTACTTTCAGAAAGAACCAGAAGAGGCATTTTGAGGGGAACATTTCTTCGCTATTTTAGGATGGAGATGAATTTCTCAAGTGTTTGGGATAGAGAAGGTATTGATAAGGGCCTAACTCTAGAGGCTCCGCATAAAACCAAATGGTTCGGTTTATCAATTTAATGCACCCTTAATGGTGATTGACGCATTTTACTTCGAGATTCTAACCGCTTTTATTATGGTTCATCCTTTCCGAGTAAAGGCTAGTAATGGTCATATATTCCTTGACGGTTGAGGGGGAGGAAGCGTTATCCTTGGAAATCAGAGAGACTTGACGTGATTTAACTACAAGTTTTTAAATTCAAATTCAAATTTGAAATCCTAATCCTGAGGACTAGTTAAGTGGGTTAAGTCCAGTAGTCCACTTTAAACATGGGTCGTATTTAGACCTACGTATTTTGATAAGGGATGTACATAAGGCCTATTTGATTTGAATAAGATAAGAGGATTCAAATTATTGGTCTTTGCCTGAGGCCCGTGTATATATAAATACTTAATTTAATATAAATTAATGAACGTTTTTTTTTATAAAAGATGGGTAATAACAAAAAAGGCCTATTACTACTAATAAATAACAAAGGGGAGGCCCAGGTTTACATGCGTATCGCTTTCCATTTAAGCTCCATTTTGGCATGCTTATACTTGGCTCAAGATTCAGAAAAGGCCTCAAGGGCAGTAAAGCTTCTTTCTCTATTTCTTTGAAATCATCAACACAAGGGGAGCTCTCTCGCAGCAGTCGACCAGCAGCTGTGCTAGATGGAGTATACTCAGCACGCATGGCATCCACTTCTTCTTGGAGCTTGGCTAGTTCTGCTTCCTTTTCTTCCAAGGCATTGATTTACTCTGTGATAGTCTTGAAGAGGTCCTGGAGTTGCCCATAGTCAAAATGTACAAGTTGTGCTCGCTCTTTCTTTATCTCGGTATGTTGCGCGAAGCGGCGGGACAAGTTATCCTTGCAGGATTGCAACTCCTAAAGGTCGTGGAGGTCTTGTTTGTATTAGGCAAGTAGATAAGTGAGCTCGGCTGGAGAAATCTTTAGCAGCTCTGTGACTTCATCCAAGGTCACCTTGAGAACCTTAGGGTCGTCAAGGTTGATTGTGAAGAGACTCTGAATGGTATCTTTAGTGAGAGCAATGTCTTCTGGATCAAGTCTTACTGATGAGAGTTTGGCGAACAACACTTCAAGTTTGCGAACCTGGATGGAAGGGATTGCGATGCCAAAACTGGGCCTAGAGTCGCTTGGGGCTTGTAGTACTACGAGGATGGGAGTGTCTCGACCCATGCCCACCAAGTTTTGCATGTTTAAAGCGTCTTGGATTGCCCTAGCGAGATTATCCCGCTTGATAATGAACGGTATTAGGGCACTAGCAGGAGTATTGCTTGGTGGAGCGGTGACCCTAGCCATATCTTCCTTCTCTAAAGGACTCTCTGTGGTGATGGCAGGGCTAATTTTACTTGTCGTGATGAAGGAAGAGGGTTAAGGAGCCTAGCAAGACAAGAGATGGATTTGCTAAGAAAAAAAAGACATGGGAAGGAATTCTTAGAATTAGGAACCATGGGAATAAATACCTCTTGCTCACAAAGGTCATTCTGGACCAGTGAGGGCAGAATGACTAGCGAGCAAGCAACCAAAGATTCTTGTTGTCCCCCGTCCAAGGTTGTGTGTGGCCCAGCCTTGGGGTTGTTGGCCTTCTTCGGGTGGCCAATGGATGTTTCTTTTGGAGGTTGTTAAGGCTTGTTCTTCTGAAGGATAGAATATGGCATGGTAGGAGAAGGGAACATTTGCAAAAGTGAAGTTGTTCTCTTCCTCGCCAGCACTGTAAGTATCATTAATGACTTCAGTGTGGTGGGTGTTCTGAGATACAGCTGATTTATCTTCAAGCATGTTTGCATCAACATTTCCCTTAGGGAGATCATTGGTCGAGAAGTTGGATTCAGGTTAAGCTTTCTCGTGGATCATTTCCTGCAGACGAATGAAGTTTGAAAAGCATTAAGGAATGGTCAGAGTTTGGTTTTGTTTATTACAGAGAATAAAAAATTACCTCATGTAGAAGGTCGTCGGAGGATTGAACGAAGGAGAAGTGACGTTGTCGCTCGCTCATGAAGTGCGTGTCTTCATTGAGTGGCGGTGAGGGAGTGCGAGAAGCTTGGGAATTTCCAAATGGAATAGTCTTCCCTTTCCATGGATTGACCCATTGCTGAGGATGTACTTGCTGCTCAAGTTGCAGCTTCACTTCATCATCTGCTCCAAATTGGCAGCCAGGTGGAACAAAGGATGTAAAGGTGGAGCAATTACGGAAGCTACGAGGGCGCTTGGTCCATTCTAGGTCGTTGGCGGCACTAGTAGAAGAAGAAGTCTAAGTCCATTTGCGAGGATTATGAGAAGAAGTACGAAAGTTAGGCGTTGAAGGTTCCATAGGGATTTAATCCTTAATAGAGAGTGAAGTGGTACTTACGGGTGCTAGAGATTTGATGGCTTCATTCCTATCTTCCATTTCTCGATCGGAATCCGAGGAGATGGTGTGCTTTCTGTGGCGGAGGTGTTGCCTGCCGGACCTAGGACCTTCATTGAGGTTGCCCGTAGGGACGCGTTTCTTAGGACGTTCCTCCTAGGAAAGTTACAATTATAGTTATTTTTATTGTTTTTCAGTACCAATGGCGAGAAAACATTTAACAAAACAGATTAGGACACTTACAGTGGACTAAGGTGTTCATATACTAAGGTCGTCTTGAGTGCCATATTGAAGGACTTCTTTGTCGTAGGAAAAAGTGAATAACTGAGTGAAGTCCTTGAATATGGTGGCAAAGAGAATCATGGGTTGCACAACACAGATCATGTCCCAAAACTTAGCTCACCAAGCTTGGTATTGTCGCGTCATGCCAAAGGATGGTGAGAGAGTGACTGTGAAGGCTTCACTTGGTAGTTCTATGATCGGAAAGCCAAAGTGAGTATCTTCCATGTCATCCTCATAAGGGTGTTTATGGTTTTGCCAAGTGTTGTAGCGGTTGACAAAGTTGACTAAAGGCATGGGGGCGCTTTGAGTTAATCCAAGCTACCTGGTGAAGTGGTTGGGAGCGTACAACTCGTAGTAAACTTTGTTGGAATTAGGGACACACAAATCAACATAGGTATGGCTTTGAATAAAGATAATTCATACCACATTGTCCTGCTCAGGCGAGAGGAGAAAACCGAACGCTAAGTCCTCAGGGAAGTGGCGTTGGAGGATTTCATTGATGGGGTCTAAGGGCCGGATATGTCTTGACTTGCTTCCATACTATTTCTGCTATTGGAACTCTACAGATGGTCATCAAATCGATCAAAATAATGTTCATGTCGCTGCAAGGGAATTGAAAGAAATTGCAGCTTGCGTCCCAGAAACACATAGCAGCTGCAAACGGTGCTTGTTACTCCCTTTGGATAGCCAGAAGCATAGATCCAGTAGATGATCGATACCGGCCATCTTTCAGTAAGGTTGATCGAGGTTTTTATGTTTCTCGTACCAGACTCTTTCTTCTTTGGAGGATGATGGCCACTTGCCCAGTTGACATAGCACATCAATCTGATTCCACCCAGTCGGCACGGTGGCTTCTCCTTGAAAGATCAAGGCGGAGTGGCAGAGTTTGGAATGGGGAGCTTGAAAAAGGGATGGGTTGAGTGGTGTGTAGATGAACTGACCCAGTTGTCTGGTGGCATTATCGGAGAGTGCTAGAGCGACTGTGGGTCCGAGATCTTTCTGTGCAACGATGGTGCGTATAAAGGTCGCGAAAGTTTCTGCAGCCTCTTAGGTAATATAAGGGTGTAGATCGTCATGGCTATGAGGGGGCATGATGCTAATCAGAAAGTTGATCAGAGAAGGATAAAAGATTCGCAAGGAAGTTTGGAAGTTTGGGGAGACTAAAGCAGAAGAGTGTTTTTGAGAAATGGATTATGATAGATCATGCATGTTTTTAACAACATCATCTTACTAGGCGCAACTTTTCAGAAATGATGATGAAGTGGCGTCATGGGCGAAGAGTTACCGTTTAACCCTCAACATTGCATCGTTATTTTCAAACATCTTCAATCGCACATGGGCCTTATTTTGAGGCTTGAGGGGCAATGTTTGGGCCCAAAATAAATAGTATTTATTTTTAGGATTTTTAGTGATACTATTAGGCTGATGCAAGCAGCCCGAGTTGCGAAGTGACTCTTCCTAAGGAGGAAGAGATTCCCTAGCAATCTTACCATCAAGTCTTAGACTTTGATTGAAAGACCTAGGAAATAAGATCTCGAGCAGTTAGAGTCATTAAGTGAGTCTAAGCGCTAAGAATCTTAAGTTAACTACAACAAGTCATTATATTTTCATATATAGAGAGAGGAAGTCTTCACAGAATCAGGGGATCAACATCACATACATTCTTTTCTCTCGGCAAATCAACATTTTCATCTCAAGAAACCCTTACAACCTGCGATCAAAATATTTTCATCCGAAGGAGCGTGAATATTTGGTGATTCAAGGAAGCACCCTTGTGTTCTCAACACTTCGTCAAGGAGATTGCTCTGCATTACACCGGAGGAGATGTAAGGTATCGATTTATGTGGCTCAGCAAGAGACACAAAATTATAAGTTTTAAGTCACTTAGGCAAAAAGAATTCATTGGTCGGGGTTGGTGTTCTCCTCGTCTCAATCGCTTCTTAGAAGACAGATAGCGGCGAGTCTACATTTAACATTCTGCCCCATGGAAGTAGCACGCCACGCATATATGCACATGCGATCGAGAAAATGGATAGTTTGAAACTTCTCAATGCCCTGGGATTTTTGGAGCCAAACAATATCGAGCTCATGTAGGCATAGAAACTCTTGCAGGACCATCTGAATGAACCTTCAAAAAAGGCATTGGACTCTTGTGCATGCTAGGAGAATATAAAACATGATGATTCTTGGCCAATTCACATGTATCACGTTGGAATCCTGAAGCACTCACTCGAGAAAATAATTGAGGTTGAAGCTTCTACAAGTAATGAAAATTTACGTGACCAAGATGACGGTGTCATAACCACACAACTTCCTTGGTTTTATCCAAACTAGTGGTAGTATTTGCTTGGACCAACAAATTCAACTGTTGTGCTCCCCTGCTTGTCAAATTGCGATAGTATAATTTCCCCCTTCTTACACCATAATCGAGAATTTTTCTAGTCAGAATGTCCTAAAAGACACAAAAATCTGGATACAAAGTTACAAAACATGCAAGAGCCAAATTTATTTAACTAACATATAGTTGATTATAGGCAAGAGAGGGAACTACAAGAACAGAATCAATAATAAGATTATCCACGATTTTGACAGAACATTCACCAATAACAGAAAATGGAGATCCATCAGCAGTAAACACACTAGGTTGAGGAGATGGTTTAATGGTTTTCACTGGTGTCATATGATCATATGCACTTGTGTCAATTATCCAAGCATTAGTCCTAGATAATGTAGAGAGAAATGATGACTTACCCGTCATACCTGATGCAACTATAGTAGCGGAGATACTCGATAAATGTTCTTCCTCTGAACTAACAGTTGATCTAGGCAACATCTTTATATTTAGAAAAGCAATAATTTCCAGAATTTCACAGAATAAAGTGTAGGTAGGAGAATAAATCACAACATAGTCGGATTTTTCTCCTAGATCAGTAGTTTTCAGAAGAATTTAGATGTAGTGGGTGACAAAAATATGGTTTGTTGATAGGTCCACACGATTGGCTCTGGTGTCAAGTAGAAAAATATAGGCAAAAATTATTTATGGTAAAATGCAATATTTTTATTCACTCCCGAATTTGGTATATATATACAAAATTTTATAAGACATGTTCCTAACAAAAATAGAATCTCTACTATTAATAATAAATCAATTATAATCACTAATTTTTTTTTAATGTATACGATTTAATACTTGCCAACACGAAATGGAAAAGATTAAAACTAATTATACTATCTTATTTGTCTAACTTTAGAACAAAAATAATGTTTATGATTTATGTTAATATGTGCATTTGTGTTCATAGTGTTCATGCTACAATAACTAATTACGTACATGCAGATCGAGTTGAATGTCATTTACGATTCATAACGTGTGTCAGTGTATGCAGGAGGATGACCTGTTGATAATTAAGTAACGAACCAAGCTTGGATCGAGCATTAAGCTTTTGCTATAAGACCAGCTATTCGAGCCTTGAACAATGAACATGCAGTTGAACATATCGAATACATTTCACCTGGTTGATGGACGTGTTCTAAACCAGAATGGTGAGATCAGCTGGCATGCATGGCGATAGATTATTGGTTTTTTTCCCGCTAACCCAAGAAAACGAGACTTTACTGTCTCAACAAATTTTTTTAATTCTCACTAGAATGAGAAATATAGTAATATATTCTCAATTTAATTTATGAATTACTCCATGTTATTATTTTCTCATATTCTCTCCATTGATCGATTATTAGACTTCGATGACGTTGACCGTTGACCAGATTTCAATAACTTAGGTCGAATTTCGGTGACCAAATTCTGCGACTAGTGACCGTTAACCGTCAATGTCTCTAGACTACAGGTTCATCAACTGATAATTAGTTAATGGTCAACTAATACTCAGTTGAACAAATTCAACAGCAGCGTTATGAATGGTTCAACTAATACTCTGTTTGGGGTTAACTGATATTTAGTTGGGGGTCAACTGATACTAAGTTCAACAAATTCAACACAACAACGTGCTGAATGGTTCAACTAATACTTAATTGGAGGTCAACTGATATTCCGTTGAGGGTCAATTGATACCCTGTTCAACAAATTTAACACAGTCATGTTCTGAATGGTTCAATTGATACTCAGTTGGGGGTCAACTGATACTCCGTTTAACGTCTACAATTGCAAATTCCAACTTAACTCGACTAAACATCAACACAACAATTCAAAAAATGCAATGATTAGTAGAAAACATATGAGCATAACGAAACACATCAACAATAAAAACAACAACACATTCGATAACACACATCCGATGACAAGAAAATCTGAGTCGAGTATTTCGTCGATCATGGTGTGCACTCCTCAAATCAACAATTTCAAACCAACGACGAAAAAAAAGAAAAAATCAAAAGGCAAAACTATTGAAACACTTAGGCATACATGGGAGTCCAAATCCAAACACGTACACCCCATTAGGTGACGCCATGGCTACAACCTACAAGTGCCTCTTCTTCATCATCAATTAAAGGTGCTTCTCCTATATGTTGTTGGTTGTTATTATTACCATCATAAGGAATAAACATATCCTGCCAATGATGAATTACTAAGACACTCATTGTTAGTAGTTTTTGATAATTAACCTTGTGCAGAAATCATGATATTGTAGCAGACCCATAGTCAGCACGACGTGCATCAACCTCATAATTAAGCTTATAAACTTGTTGTAGACCAATATCAAACTTCACTTCCAAACCATTGTCGTCGTCTCCAAAAATTCAAAGTGCGAGTAGCTTCTACTCTACCTTCCTTTTGAGGACTGTGAACCAAACCGTATAGAGTACCACAAGAGGAAAACAATATATTTACTAGAACTTCGTTGACGTCTAATAACACACAGATTTAGAGGCAGCCACGACAAGGAGCGGCGATGTTGTCGAAAGTTGGCGGCGAGATGGGTGCCCCGCGACCGAGAACGGAGGGAGGCAGGTTGTCGTCTTAGCCGGAAGTGGAGGCCGACTGGCTGAGATGTGCTCGGAAGAAAGAGAGATAAGGTTTTGGTTTACGGGAGTAATTTTGGAATATAAGAAATCAAGCAAAGTCGACTAATGTGAATCTCTCAATTTTTTGTTGGCTAGTGAGAAACTTTTTTCCAAAATTAGGATTGGTGGAAATTTCTCATAGATTATTAGATTATAAATGCATGCTTATTAGCAAACTGCATGTACGTACGAATTGATCTATTTACCGGTATGTAAATCTATACAAGGCATACGTATTGTACGAATGGTGTTGCGCGCGCTTGATGTTGAAGCTAGGGCTGGGACCGGTTCGGTTCCCTCCATTACTTTCAGGAACCGGAACCGAAACTGTTCAATGTACATACGGTTCGGTTCCTTGTATTTTTTAGGAGGAACCTGTATGGAACCGAATTGCAACAAACCGGTTCGGTTCTACGGTTCTAATGGTTCCTAAATACATATTTAAAAAAAAAGCCTAATTTGAAAGAAAAATAACAAAAAACTACAAAATGAGAAATTAAATACATCCACAAATCACTCGATCCGCAAATATCCAACAATCATCAAGTCCTTTTAGTTCAAATATATTACAAATTGCAAGCTAAATAATTTACGTCAAACAAGTTTTTGAATTTCTTGTTGAATAGAACAAGTAAAGGTAGCAACTATAATCCACAAAAACTTCTGAACCAAACTGCATATGTACCTCAAAGTTGCATTCTATTTAACAAACTGATTTTTGGTAACTTTTGTTGCCCTTGCATCATCCGTATTTTTTTTAAGCGTGAGGATTTTTCGGTGAGAGTGTGAGGGTTGTCGACTAGGTAGATTAACTAGATTTAGCATTTTGAGAGTTTTTTATCATATACTTTATAGTTAGAAATGAATGATCCTCTACACCCATGTATATAGTACATAATAGACTTTACAAGACTACCAATAATATATTGACATGTGTTATTTTCATATTACCGTTTCTTTTCGGTTCCTTAAAATTTTGTAACTTAGAAACCGGAACCGAAACATTTGCACTTGAAACCGAACCATCAGTATTACTTTGCAAAATTCAAAGAACCGAACCGAACCACCAAACCGAACCTAGCGATTTCGGTTCGATTCGGTCCGGTTCTCTGGTTCTTCGTGGAACCAGTCTCACCCCTAGTTAAAGCAAGGTTAACGTTGATTATGCTGCGAAACTTGCGCTTCTATATACACATACATATATGTATACACACACACCAAAAAAATCTCCACTTGTACATGTGAGTGTGGGGGTGGGAGAAAAAATAGGAGTAACACTAATAATAATATTTTCTTTTTTACTTTTTTTTGAATTTTTTATAGTCATTTTTATCATATTTTATTTATAATTATTTTTTAATATTATTTAAGATAATTTTAAAAATTTGAAATTTGATATGTCTCATGACACTAAAATTTTCGACACTTCATTTTTTTTATTATAGTAGATGTACATAGATACACAGTATACCTAGCTAGATAACTTTCTTTATAGGGTACAATCTAACCAAAATGCATCTAATAATATAGAAAGGCTGCATGCACTGCACAAAGCACAGCATATATGCACATTCAACTTCTGTATTGTATATATACTTTTACATTTGTAGAGTAAAAGTATAAAGCCGGATTACACTATATATATATAGCTAATTGGCGCTGATTCATCTAGCCAGCTTTATTTACCTTCAAGAAGAAGATAGGTGATTTGGGTGCATGCCTATATAGAAGATAAAGCAATTGATTCCCTGTCCAACAAACACTTCGTAGTGTATTTCTACTGTGCACGAGAGATATATATTGAATTAGCTGCATTAATGGACGAGACAAAAGGTGAGAAATGCTTTGGCCTCGTGGATTTAATTCACCAATCAAAACATCTTACAGAGAACCAGCTTCGCTCTAATTTTATACTGTTAATTCTACCCGGCACATTCATGAGAATGCGTACAGTGTACAATCAATGGCGGAGCTATTCAGGGCGAACCCATGCCTTCTCCCCGAAATTTGGTATATATATTTAATTTTTCTTCCAGATATATACATGTTAAGATGGTGTAGTGGTTAACACGTAAGTTTTATTATCAAAAACTCCAAAATGGTACCCTGATAAAGTCTGGCTCCGGTCACTGTACAATAACACCGATTCTTATACATATATATTCATCGGGATCTTGTGCTCAAATTTGTAGAGGAAAAAAATAAGCTGCAAAGACTGGTCATGCAGAGTGGCTCAAGCTATATCGGAACAATTCCCTGGACCATGGCTGTGCGGCAGGAATATTACTAGTTAGTATACGTAGTACGTACGTAGTTGCATTGAATCAATTCTACATGGTCTGCATGTGATATATACTAGATCAATTTATCCGTATATATACATAATATATAATTAAGCTTGATCACGGAATTGGAGTTATTATTAGTTTTGTAGCTTTATCCCAAATGTTTGAATCATTAAACCTAATTAATTAAGATTTGACTCTAATTCATGAGCGTACCAATCATTTTTTCTTCAATTAATTCCATGCAAGACTCGGATAATCTCCTAACGGAGAGTACATAACATCTGCCTAAGCTACACATATCAGCCATCCCATTTCGTGTACGGGTAAGATTATTTTCATGTTTTTTTTTATCTTGCACTGCTAAAATCACAAACCCTTCTCTCTCACACATTAGTTCTGCCCAGAGAACCCAATTCCCAGTTTCTAATGGCTGCCTTTTCTAATTACAGATTGAGAGATTGAGAAGCTCAACTAACATATCAAAAATTATCAATACAATCATGATATGTCGATTAGTGGATGATTAAGATTAACCCAATAAAGCCAGAAAATTTGGAAACCCCGAGAATTAAATCCACCTAAGAAAGCACTGTAATCAATTCAATCAATCAATGATCCCAAAAATTAACAGCAAGTTGAACGATTTGGCGATAAAAGAGATGCGAGATGTAATCCCGTCGTCCTCGAATCTTGAGAGCGAAAAAGTGAATTTTTCGGCGACCGGAATTAGAGTCGGTTAAGCTACAGAGAGGAATCGACAATGAGTGAACGATGGCAAACTTAATGTCCGACTGCAAACCCGACTCTCTGAAGAGTGTTTGCAGTGAGAGAGAGAGAGAGAGAGAGAGAGAGAGCGCATAAAACTAATCTTAGCCGTATATTAAATCGCACGGCTAAAATTTATGGGTAAGACAAATGTTAGGTACTTTCTGTTAGGAGAGAATCCGGATTCTTCCATGCATTATGGGATTATGCTATGCATCTTGTTGTACGCAAAGGAAGCGATAGTCTTTGAGTAGAGACGTAAGATTCTTAGATGAGGTACAAAGAAATGCATGAAAATACACAAGCTAAAACCACGTACTAATTAAAAGAACAGACCGTATGATTCGTATCCAAGCAACTCATCAAAAAGATAGATAGAGAAGTAGAGCTTGATTCTCATCTCAGTCAGTGTACGTACTCAGTAGTACTATATATAAAGCAAAGTAGTGGTTCTCTCTAGCTCCAGGTCACGTTCCAAACCAGCTAAGCTAAGCTCCTCTTTCTCTTTTAAGCCTTTTCCTCTTTCTCTGTCGCAAGCTTCGACAAAGTGCATTCTGCAACATAAACCCTCGTACCTATAAAGATACCACCTCCCATATATGAAGTGAATAAACTTCCCCGGCCGGAAGGAGCTTCTTACCTTGCTTCTCTTACTTTCCTCTTTCTTCAACCTCTCTGGCTAGGTAGCCCTTACATGTAAATCAATTATTCTCCCCAATCACCACGAAATTATGAGGATGATGATGAAGAAGATAACTAGCTAGTTTCTTCTAATTTCTATATGCTCATACATATCCATGCCCTAGATATCTAGCTAGAAGATACATTTTCTATACCATCGTCAAGGTCGGGGACTTCTTACTCCATCTGTTCCGAGAAAAGCAATATGGGAAGTGGTGGTAGGAGTTGTAGTGATCGTGTTTACTGGTTTTTCAAGTTCTTGTTTGGAACGGTTGCAGTGGTGGGTTTATTCTTGGTTCTGTTGGTTGCTACGCTGGACATGACTTCTGGTGATAGAGGGACTACGAAAACTACAGCAACATCGGCAACACCTGATCAGTTAGTCGGAAACAGTATGAAGCATGCGGATCACGGCGCAGCAGTACTAGGGAGAGATGATCAGAAGGTTGTTCATCCGGAGTTCGATCTCAATTATATGAGCAAAAGAAGAGTTCCCAATGGACCGGATCCTATTCACAATAGGTACGTACTTCTACTGCTATATATCCATGCATATATTGTATGAAATCTGCAACACTTTAATTATGTATAAGTAGGTGCGTGTACAACATTTTATTCTTATAAATCTTTTCTTTCTTTTGGTTGTTGAGTATCTCAATGGTACATAAAATGGCTTGTCGTCCTCGACCCGTTAGTCTTCAGCAAACATGATGAACTACTCAAGTCTTGCTTAATTAGTTGGTGTGGCTTAATTTCAAAATGTTTTTCATGTACCCACAAATCCCACAATTCCACAAACGAATAAAAAAATGAAGAGCAAAAACTTACTGTTTCATCGATGTGTTGCTCACAGTTTAGACATAATCAGGTATAGTTAACTCTATTATCCTCCATTACTGATCACTTGAAGGAGAGAAAAGAAAAGTAAGCTGTCTCTTCACTTTATTCCAGGCCATAGGGCCTAGTGGTGCTTGTTTAAAGCTAACTAACATTTCATGCATCTTGTGTCTTTTCTTTCTCATTCATGGCGGCTCAAGAATAAGAATCATGAGCAGCACGTTAATTAGTTAATATGATGAAGAACTCAAACATAACTGCCTTATTGCCTGCAGGCCAGCATGCATTAGATCGGTCTACGTTTAATTCTTACCTTAATGATAGATACTAATAGTTAGAGTCACTAAATTTCATCATCAACACAATCGAGATGCATGCATGCATGCCGATCATCATCACATGACAGTTGATCTTAGCTATAATAAGCTAGTTCACAGTCTGCATTTTAGTACCGACGACTAATCAGAGTTTCTATCTCATCACAGGAGAGCTGGCAATGCTGGACGACCCCCTGGCCAATCTTAATTAATAGCCATTGAATTGAAGTAGCTAGTTTTCTGAAATCAGCCGGCATGGCATGGGGGTGCATGCAGATGGAAGATGAAGATGGATGCTTATGTACGATACGTCTGCCTTAGCCCCTATAGGATAATGTGTGTATCTCATCTAAATCTTCATGAAAATTATATGGAAAGCGCTTTCAATTACACACAGTTCGCAATGAAGCTTAAGCTTGTGTGACCACAATACATGCATACGCTAGCTTCCTCATGAGCGTCCAAAAGATCAAATCTAGTCAGTATATTTGTAACTGTTACAAAAGCTCCCGGGCAAATCTTTTTTTTGTTTTTTAGAAGATACAGAAGAGATCGATCATCAATCTATAATTGCATGTGTAAAGATCATAAAGAGATTATGGAATTTGAATAATATCCAGCATATTAGTTCTTCATTTTTTTTAATAATTTAAACTTGTATATATGAATTATTATACACGTCCATCTTTGATTTAATTTTATAGCTTTGGCCTGTTGAAGAATCCTTAAACATCTAGAACAGAATGGCATGAGTTACAAAACTTCTACACTCTCTAAAACGAATCCTCCGCCAATGGTAGTAAAGGTGGTTGCTGCATCTTGTAGTGTTGGTCCTTTTCAATAACCAGCTGGATTCTTTCGATGAAATATATACATATATCTATAGTCCATGCCAAGCTCTCCAAAGTGATAGCATATCAAACAATAATGATGAATTGGAACCATGCCAAGCTTTTCTTTTCCCCCGTCCCCTTTCTCTTTTTCTAGTTCGACATATTACTGACCGAGAAAAAGAGCTTCCCAGGTTCAAAATGGAGCAATAATTACCAAAAACGGAAAAAGAATTGAATAAAAACGAGCTTGCTATCACTGGCATGGTATGCTTTTTCTATTTAGCATGTTATAGTGCGTGATGTCGATTTGCTAATATGAATGTACGTATTATCAACTTGTTCTGCAGTACTCCGAAATACCAAAATTCTTCAGTTTTGAAGTGTTGGATTACTTCATTTCTCTAAAAGTGAAGACCGCAAAAGTTATTCAACGCTTCAAACTGAAGAATTTTTGTACTCCAGAACACTATAGAATTTTTCTCATCTTATTGGGTCTGTGTAAAGTTTAAAGATTACTTAATTGGAGCTTAATTACCAATCAACATCTCCATCTGAATCTGATCATTGTCAAAGGATGACACCAGAAAAAAAAATTGTTCTTACGGGTGGTTTTCGAAATAAGTTTTTTCTTCGTATTCTCTCTAAACCCTAACCTAGCCGTTGAACACCCCTATACCTTCACCCACATTGTTTCCTACTCCGATTAGGATTTCCTCTTTAGCGTTGTATTTCCTTCTTTTTCCTTCTCCATTGATACCACCCTTGTGGCATCCAGGACGTGTCGTGTCCACCAACGATGTCGTTCCCGACTTGGTTGAGAAAACCATGTATTGAAATCAATCTCTCTCGTGGATCGCTCGAGGAGCAGGAGGAGTTCGGCTTCGCCATTATTCGTGTCTTCTCTCTGGATGTTTTATCAAAAGAGAAGGCGAATTCCCTTAAGTATTGGTTGATCCACTTATGACGCGATACTGTGGACCAAGCACCATTAGTATATGGCGAAGCACATATGATAGGTTTGTGGGGAAGTTCAAGGATAATGAAGTACTTCGAATGGCGGTATTGCGTGGCCCTTGGTTATTTGAGGTTATAACAATAGTGGTGGAGCAATTGATGGCTTTGCCTTGATCCAATTAGTTGAAGCGATTACCCCGCGCACGTAATTATTTCAACGAGCATATTTTTATAAAATCGAAAACAAATCATTGTCATTATTATAATTTTGATTCAATTTTCTGTAAATAATATAAATAATCATAAATTTATTTTAAAAATTATAATTTCTAATTTAATAAGTTGTAATTTTGTTCACTACTTGTATACAAATTTTTATGATAGAGTCTACTTACCATAACCTTGCTAATAGCCTTTGGCTGCGGTTATTCACTGAAGCCCAGGAAGGCAACATCAACGACAATACAAGGCCCAACAGGCCAACTACTCAAAGCCCTAGTATAACTCGACTCACTGAGTCATAAAATATGGTCAATTTGTAATGTCGATATCCGAAAGAGCTGAATAAATTTATGTTTGTAATATTTGGACCAAATAAACTGTCTCCGACTCCTCTAATTCTTTTCCTTCTGTTTGGTTCTTTCTCTTCTTCCGGAGAGCTTGCATTCTTTGACCAATGGAGCCTCCTACCTATTCAACAACCATTTGTTCCCAATTTTCCTCCCAAAAAGAAAAAAGAAAAAGAAAAAGAAAGAAGGAAAAATCGGATTGTAGGGACCACCAGTGAGGTTGAACAATCCAAAAGAAGCAGTTGGATTTGACACGTGTCGGTCACTCATGATCTTGACTCGGCGGAGCCACCGGGGAAAATAACTTTGTTTCTCTCCCAATTACAATATCATTGAAAACAAAAAAAATAAACAGAAAAAATAAAAATAAAAAGCTAATCAATCGGAAATTTGCTGCTACCAAGTTTCATTTGGGTTTTCATTTCGCCTGCATTTGAGTTTCATTTCGTTTCATTCCCAGCGGGAGAGAAAGAGCAAGGCAAGTCCATTTCCCTCCGTCTTTCCTCACATTCACATAAATACAATTTCAATTTAATTTCACCTCCTTTTTACTAAATTATTCTTTTAAAGAAACAAAAAAAAAACAAATATCCCCAGAGAGAGAGAGAGAGAGAGGAAGAAGCCGAGGAATGTTTACAGGGGTCGAAGCTGCTCGACCCAACTCCAAAACGACGCGTTTCGCACCTCGATCGGCGACCCTCCGATCTTCCCGCCGGCGTCTTTGAATCATCTCGCCGAGATCTGAGAAAATCGAAAAGCGCGGGGTAAGAAGAAGAAGAAGAAGAAGAAGAAGCGATGGTGTCGCAGGGGGATCTGGACCGTCAGATCGAGCATCTGATGGAGTGTAAGACGCTGCCGGAGGCGGAGGTGAAGACGCTGTGTGAGCAAGCGAGGGCGATCCTGGTGGAGGAGTGGAACGTACAGCCTGTCAAGTGCCCTGTTACGGTGTGCGGAGACATACACGGACAATTCTACGACCTCATTGAGCTTTTTCGAATAGGAGGCAACGCTCCTGATACTAATTATCTTTTCATGGGCGATTATGTAGGTCAGTATTTCTTAGCTTTATTCTGCTCATGTAATCAATGAGGCTTTGGATATTGTGTTTTTGCTGAGAAATTTTTATTTAGGCAATTTGTATATTTTGTATTTTAATGTTTCTCCTTAGTTTGTAATTGATTTGTGAGATATAGTGCTGGAGTTGGATTATTTTTTATGATTTTATGCGGTGAGTTGTTCAAGTCGATTTGTGGAAACTATGTTTGCTTGTGTATGTTTAACATGATGTGGCCATTGAAATGCAGATCGTGGGTATTATTCTGTGGAGACTGTTACGCTTCTGGTGGCTCTGAAAGTTCGTTATAGAGATAGAATTACGATCCTGAGAGGAAATCACGAGAGCCGGCAAATTACTCAAGTGTAAGAAAGTATTTACATTTTTTCTGGCACTCAGCCTGTAAAACATGTGAAGCTTTGCCTAAATTAGTATAGTGAGAGCTGCTCCTTTATACGGTATCTGGTTCGTGTAAGTTTCTTTGGAAGAGTGTTATGCCAAAATAAATCTGAAACATGCCAATGCAATGCTAGTAGCCCTCCAGTTTGATTCAATGCTTTTTAGTAGATTTCTGTTTTCAGTAACAAATTTTCTGCGGATCATAATATGTCATGGTATTGCCAGGAAAATATATACAATTAAGTTTGTCTCATGTTTATATAAAAGACTTATGTGGAAACATATACATGAATTATCTAGGGGTGACTATTTTTCCTCATGTTAGTGAAACTTTATTGTACTTGAAGGTAGTATTAGAGAAGGTTGGCATAATTTGTTGTATGTGAGTAGAATTATTTTAAATTCTAAAGTGAATGTTAAGACTGAGCTTGAAGGAGCCATCGGTTTCTTGAGCTATAAATTAAAAAACTCGTTTGCTAAACATTGATGCCTGACCAGCATATTGCTTTTGAATGTACTTTGAGCTGATAATCGACATAGTCAAGTATTGGTAACTACAACTTGATTGTGTTGATTGAGAGTGATTCTTATCTTCTAATTATCTTTATCATTTTCCAGGTATGGTTTTTACGACGAGTGTTTGAGAAAATATGGAAATGCCAACGTTTGGAAATTTTTTACGGACTTATTTGATTATCTTCCCCTCACAGCTCTTATTGAGAGTCAGGTTTGAGTTAGCTGTTTTCTTTAAAGTGATGAGTTTCTTGAAGAAATGTCACTCAGATGGATTTTGACAGCTTCTGGTATATATTGTAGATTTTCTGTTTGCACGGGGGCCTTTCACCATCTTTGGACACATTGGACAACATCCGAGCCTTGGATCGCATACAGGAGGTGACTTATTATTATTATTATTATTATTATTATTATTATTTCTCTTGCATTAATCGTAGGCATAATAAGGGTTATATTCCTGGTGGTTCTCTAACTTTGCATCCCACAACCTTGTCTTGGTTGTCTTTCTAATTGACTTGTTTGTGAACGAGCAGGTTCCTCATGAAGGACCTATGTGCGATCTCTTGTGGTCTGATCCTGATGACCGCTGTGGCTGGGGAATATCTCCGCGTGGTGCTGGTTATACATTTGGACAGGACATAGCTGCTCAGTTTAATCATACTAATGGTCTTAGCCTGATTTCAAGAGCTCATCAGCTTGTCATGGAAGGATATAACTGGTGCCAGGTGTGTGAATCAAAATGGAACTAGAAGTGTTGTTTTCTTTTCATCAAATATGGTGACATGCCAAAATCAGTCATATGTGGGTTTTGAACTGTGATCTGAATATGCTTTGCAGGAAAAGAATGTGGTAACAGTTTTCAGCGCCCCAAATTATTGTTATCGTTGCGGGAATATGGCTGCAATTTTGGAAATTGGGGAGAATATGGAGCAGAATTTTCTGCAGTTTGACCCAGCTCCTCGTCAAATTGAGCCCGACAACACACGCAAGACTCCAGATTACTTTTTGTAATTTTGATGTCGAGTGGCTGTGTGTAATCCATGTTTCTGCCATGTTACTGTAGATGTGTCTTAAAGAGGAGTTCAGCTGTTTATGTCGAGGGTTATGGTCAACATGATTCTTTTGTTGCGAGTTTATGTCCTGCTGCTGCTGTTTTGTTTATTTGCTGAAGAAACTCGTAGGAGAATTGACAATAGTCACCAATGGTCTGTCACTATTGTCTTGTATATTTTTTGAGAGGAAACGGCAATAACATGGTATATCGTGTTCAGTGATTGTGCATCTTCAGCTTAGAGAGGTGATTTTTGAAACACTATGGTCTGAGAGCGGCGCGGAAGTAATGTTTTGCATGCATATTTCAGACTTAATTTTTGTAACAATTTTGAGTAAGGTATTTTAGAACTAATGAATCTATTTACCCCCGGTTAGTTTATCTTATGCAAATAATATTCCAAATTCATACTAGATTTCTCCATGCAATTCCTTGGACAATAAGATTGTATAAAGTGAAGACTTTACTGCAAAACGCAGTTTGGTTCCATGGTATTGCACGGTATCTTTGGTTCCTAACCGAAGTACACGCAAATATCACACAAGATAAGTAATAGAAGAATTGTATCAGTACACGAAAGAGTGACTATATGTAAGGCGAAAATGAGAAGGACAAGTGTGAAGTGCCAAACTCAGCATTTAAAACCTAGCATTGCTCTGAATTCGGGAAAATCCTGACATTGTAGCTGTCTGCGTTTTCTTCAAGTATAAGGCAGCATTACAAGATACAGATATGTATATGAAGAATTGAAGAGGATGAACTACAGTTACATAGTCCAGATAAGATCATTAGCCAGCATTACAAGATACTGCATTAACACAAAAATCAGGCATTTTCCAGATTTCTAATATTTTCCAATATATGCCTGTTAATATATAGGTACCTCGAAACCAACCACTGACAACTTCTCTTCATTAATTGCCGGTACACAGCTTCTGTAAGTAATATAAGCCTACTGGTCATTCTCTTGCATAGAAGAATCATCCAGTAAACTTCTATGCTTTGGAAGGGTACCGAGTTCTTCAGCATTGTTTAATTCTGAATTGTTGGGGGAGACTTCCTGATCAATCGATTCTTTTTAGTGCCTTTGCATCCTTCCCTTGCTCAATGGGCTCACATTTTAAAGGGATGCGATATCCAGTCTCACCGCACCGATACTTATCATCGTTCTGCAACAAAAGAAAGAATTACTAGTTGTACAAGGGAAATGGATCTGATAGACATCCGTAAAAGTCAAAGTAACAGCCACAGAGCATTCAATCAATGAAAATGCATTATACAATAAGCAACACCTCGGACTAACTGTTTATATGGAATTTTCAAACTCAACTGAATCTGTTTAGTGAACCAATCACATGCTAGATCAATAACAGAGAATTTTGTATCCCTCTATTCTCCAAAAAAAATAATCCTAAATAAATAAAGGACATTGATACTTTCTGGACTATGTAACTGTAGTTCATCTTCTTCAATTCTTCATATACATAAACACTATTGATCTATCCGAACTTGAGAGCAATGTGCTTCAGTTTTCATTAATTAAATCAATCTATTCCAAACCATCCGAATTCGAATCAATCAATAAAATAAAATAAATGTAAATAAAAAACCTTCTCAGAGGTAAGGCAAGGAACGCAAGGGCCATCAGGAGAGCATTCAAAGGTGTTGTTAGTTCCATGAGTTGTTTCTTTGAGACTCAGCAGCGCTCTATTTCCAACCCTTTCGCTTACGTCATCTTCGATTCTGATAAAAAAAAAATGAGCGAAAAAAAGAAAGAGTGTTGTAAATTCAACTGCAGCTGATCAGAATTAGAGATTCACACGAGTACATGCATACATATGTATTAGGGCTTACGTGGCGCAGCCAACTGAGAGCAGACCGAGAAGAAGAAGAAGAAGAAGAAGAAGGCACATTTTGTTGCTCACTTCGTCTCTCTCTCCCTCTGCCTTCCAAAGACGAGTTCCTAAATTTCTATAGACTGAAACTCCCTCGACTTTCCAGATATTATTAAATGGTCCCCGCTTTCATAGTAATTTTCGCGAACTGATAGTTGGGCCTAGTCCATGCTTGAGCCCAAGGCCCACAAAGCACCGACGTCTTCACCTGGGCCTTAAGAAGTTACATAATTCTACTAAATCTAATCCTAGAGCATTTAGAGAATTGAATCAGTTTTGCAGAGAGAAAAAATAAGAGCCTCAGTCATCGTCAGCCACATATGTGTAGCCACTGCAGCTCATGTATTCTTCTTCTTCTTCTTTTCCTGTCGGAATCGGTTGTGTTCATATTGAATTGGAAAGGAATCGAAAAATGTAGAGAAGAACTAGAGTGCAATATGAATTTAGAACTATATGGACAACTGACAACTCAAACGAGAGTCACATTGTTAGAATCTGATCCCTTTTGCTAGCTTCTTCTTGCCGAAGGTATATTCATAGAAGAATCGTACACATGACAGCAAGTCAGCAACTCGTTACCTGACAGCAAACTTTAGAAACGCAAAGACTAACTAGATGGAGAAAAGGAAATCTAAATCCACACAACACAATCAGATAGCTTTAGGCAATTTTTTCTCTTTTGCTTTATACAAGTAGAAGATTAGGTGATATTAGTTTTTAGCAATCAGCCCTAGCTTATTCCCTTAATTCAAAGAGACCTGCAGGTGATCGATAAGTTTGAGCAGTAATGAAAAAGATTGAACATATTAATCACTACGAAGTACGTGCTTACTTGGCCAATTAACCGACTAGTTTCTGAAACCCCACAGAACAGAGCAATTTGACTTTGAATCATCATCCCCTTTTCCTTTCCAATATAAAGATTGTTTTTAAGATGCAGTGTTGATTATATATCTGTATGCTCAATAATTGGTGCAATGCAAGCTCGGGTCCTCCAAACATTTTCAAAATAGCTAAATATAGATATATAGTTCAAAAGTAGCACAATAACAGGTCAGCTATAGCTTAGAATTGAAGCTATGAAACACAAGAGTGGATTACGCAAAAAGAAGTCTCTTTGTGAGAAATCTATGGTGTTGGTGGCAAACATCATTAAGCTTTCATCTATTTCTCTTTGTAAGATAAATCTCGGAACCACATCATCATCATCAAGACCAACAAGAATCAGATCAGTGCAGGCAGAAGCAGCTCGCTCCGGTAATACAACCACCAACGCCGCCATCGATAGTACTAGAACTTCTGCGACGAAGTTTCTATTAGACATCGAAGTGATCGAACCTCCTCCTCAGCCTCCGAGAATAAACTAGAAGAAGCCAGAGCAACCTGCTGCGTCTGTTCTATCAGAGCCAGCAAAATTGAACAAAGGAAACATCCCTCGAGGTTTTACTACTACTTCATCCGCAAATGTGAAGCGTGATCATCATCAAGTACTTGCGGACGATGTTGATGACAGAGCTGAAAGATTTATTCGAAGAAAGAGGCAGATCATCAATGATGCCAGTCATGCCACTACGAGTCAACACTATCACAGTAGTACTACTGCAAGATCGAACTACGTACTGCATCAAAATTAAAAGGCTCGTCACATGCATGATGTGTCTTCCTCCTACACTACTATTACCGCCTTATCAATTAAACATCGATTTAGTATATTTATATACGTTGAAGTGTGAAGAAATCATATAAAGCACTGGATTAGGATCAGCCTCCGGAATCCAGATTTCTATGGGGTGAAAAACGATTGATATAATGTATCAGCTAGCTAACATTGTTATTCAAATATATGCCTCTATGGTCACTGTTGTCATTTGCAGATGGGGTTCCCTAATTTGGGCCATTAACGCCTCGTTTAATTCACAGATGGAAATTTGTTCCTTAGAAATTCTTTTCCTATGAGAAAGAAAACTTACTTAATTATACAAATGGTGTGTTTGGATAAGAGTGAAATTCTTGAAATTTAATTAAATTTCACGAATTCAGAATTTAATCACTTTAATTTATGTGTTTGAGTAAACTTATTGAGGATTTTATGATTTCCATTCTTTTATAATCTGGAAAATTTGAGACCTAAATTCCTTGTTTTAATTTCCTCAAAAATAAGTATCATTCTACAATTCCCTCGAATTACTCATAAAAGTTTGAAATTTTTGTCATAGTTAATTTTTTTACCTGAAAAACCTTATACTAATACTAGAATTCATAAATGATGGAATTTAAAATAATGAAATCTAATTTCCATCAATTGTGAATTTCAATTCATACTACAATTCCCTCAAATTACTCATAAAAATTTAAAATTCTTGTCATAATTAATTTTTTACCTGAAGAACCCCAAACACTACAATTCATAAATGATTGAATTTAAAATGATGAAATCTAATTTTCATCAATTGTGAATTTCAATAGGAATCGAGAATATTTCATCCAAACACACCATAAGTATCCTTACCGCTGTTTTGAGATGCTTGGGAAAGTAATCGAGAATACATGCTGATTTCATTTCAAATGTTTGTTTTGTACAAGAAATAGAAGGGAAACAACATTTCTAGGGACATTTACAATGTAGGACAACTGACCTAAAATTAGGTCAGCAAACCCCTTAAATGCCAAGAGGAGCAGCTTCCAAGTAGAAGAATCCCACGTGTATCCCAAAAATATTTTATTACTTTGTATTCTGTATAGAACTAGGAGAGTGTGCCAAGTCAGTCTTAGAGGTGTGTGCCATCTGCATGGCATCTTGGATCACAAACAATATCAAGCAGACTATGTGTATAAGATACAAGAGAGGAAGAGAAGAGAAGTAGAACCCTCTCATGCATCTAGCTCCCCTTTCTAAAAATTCTCTAAATCAATCAAATCTTTCAAGTTCTTCAATCCTTTGTTCAAAAACATAGGATTGAAGAACTTGTTCGAAATTAAGCCATGGGACTTTGAGTACAAAAACCTATGTTTCTGTCTTTTGTATCCCTTGAGTTGATTTTTGTTGAAGTTTAAAGTTTTTGACCATGTTCAAGACCGAGTTTTTTATGATTGTTTTGGCCTTACAAGTATAACCGAACACGCGCCTCAAATTTGGTATCAGAGCCAAGTTTAGCTCTATGATCATATAGTTATTACAGTAAAGTACATTGAGGACGGAAGTCATAAACACAATCAGTGAGAAAAATTGTAACTAAAATTGAACTTGTTCTTGTATGTTCTTGCATGTGTATTTACTTTGTTGCATGTGTATTTAATTATTAAAAAACAAAACAAAAAATTGTGTGCATCTTTGTTTTGAATTTGTATGATAGCTAGATTATCTTAATTTGAAAATAAGTGAGTATCAAAAAAGAAAAATAACTTTGGATCAAAATAATTTAACTTGTTATTTTCCACAGAAAAATCATAAGCATCTATTACGTAGTGAAGAATTTCCTATCATTAATAGTATCGTTGATCTTTATAATTAGTCAAGCTGAGCATACAAAGTTTGAGTAAAATAAGCATAATACTACTTTACAATATATTTTAGAGCATTTTCAAAAAAAATTCTCACAAGTTATTCAACAAAACTTGAGTATTATTTCAACTCAATTAGAAGATAATAATAAAAATATACAGCGTTTTCCTAATCGAAAAGAAATTAAAGAGCTTCTTGATTTCATTAATAGAAAGCCGAAGCAAGTCGAATTACAATCTTTGAAAATTGTTAAGAATCTAAAAGTTGAAGTAGCAAAAATACAACTAATACAAAAAAAATTAACTGAGCAAGTAGAGAAGTTACATAATAAAATTGATCGGTTATTAGTTTGATGATCGATAATAGCACTAATTATTTACAAGCACTTTAAAAAGTTGGTAAACTGAATGAAGATCTGGTAGAATTTTCGAGCATCACAACTACTATTCCGAGCAATAATATTCCTATAAGACAACATAATACTATTATTCAACTACTAATTATTTTATCTGAAAAATTGGATAAAATTAAAAATCAATTAAAAAATATTAATTGAGCATTAAATACATCATGAACATCATCTTTTATTCCTGCATCTTTAATTAAAAAGTTAGAGAGAATTTGAGCATAAGTAATCAACCAAGAAGGGTAAGAATAAATCATTTTGATAATACAATATAGAACTTTTTTTAACGAAAAGGAAAATAAATAATAAGAGCAGAGAATATTTATCATAATGAAGAAGAAGCACAAGATTTTCTAAGAAATAAATTTTTACGATCACAAAAGAAAAAACATATTTTATATCAATTCGGAACATGCGAAAATCGTAATAGCATTAGCCATCATGAAATAAATTGTATTGATAAAGAAGTCACTTTAAATTTATTGAGCAATCAAGCAATTGAGCAACTTAAAAAACTTCATTATTCACAAATACATATTGGAATTATATTAATTGGCTTAGCAGGACTAACTCGAGTACATTGGTACAAGAATATTAATATACATATATGATGATAGACGAGATAACCATCAACAAGCAACAACGGTAACAACAAAGCTTGATTTGAGCACTAATTTAGCTATAATTGGTGGTATTCCAAATTATGTAATGACAAATAAAGAATTTAGCAAGCATATTAAAGCGAGTATTAAAACAAAAAATTATAACATGAAAGGAGATTTTAAAAACCTTAGTGTGAGTCTAATGTATATTGGTAAAGTGTCTGATAAATTTTATTACAAGTTTAATGTTGAATTTTAAAACTTAGTATAAACATTTGGTAGTAAGCATTTTAATATGATTGAAGCAAAACCTCTTGATAACAGTTTTTTGTAATGAACTTAATGGTTGTTACCTAACCTACAAGGGTCAAAAAATAGACAACCTAATAATGTACAAATTTTTGAAAATCACTTAGGAGAAACATCAACTAGATTTTCTAATTATCGTCAAATGAAAAATATTACTGACGATTTAGAAAGTGAAGCAGAAATAAATATGACTTTTGATAAGCTTGAAATTAATATGGTTGAAAATAATTTTGATAGTATTGTTGATAAACTAATCGAAGATATTGATAACTTAAGTGAAAAACAATACATTAATAAATAGAAAACTTACGAATTGGGCTTACATCGCTTAAATGATGAAGAAATGAAACATTTAATATTACAAATTGGTCTTGAGTATATATTAGGAGAAAAAGAATACAATAATATGTTAGTTGAAATTTAGTGAATGCTTGTCAAAGAACAACAAAGTTCCACCGGAGATTCTGGTGTTCATTTAGAATCTTCTATAGGAAGATCTGAGCAACAATATATAAGACCCACTAATGAGTCTTATACCGAGCGGAATATTTCTCATAGAAATATTGATGCAGCTAGACCGCATAGAAAAAACAAAATTCCTTATATAGGAATTGAGCATGTGAGGATAGCCGTAAACATATTAAACATAGATCACGTAGATCCACAAAATTGGGAGAAAACTACAGAACGATGGGAAAAAGAATGTGTTTATGCTGCAATCATGTTAGATTTCAGCAACACAAATGATATAATAGATTATTTTAAGCATACTGTAGTTGGTATGGTTTTTGATTTCTTTCAATCATAGAAAACAAAAAATCCAGAAGGTTACCAAGTGGCAAAATTAGCTTTTAATGTTGATACTTTCATTAAACTTATTAAATTTGAGTTTTTATATCATAATCGACTTGATGGAAGAAATGAGCAAGAGCAAATTAGAGCAATACATAATTTAGAGAAATTACAAATATGTGATTTACAATATATCGGTGAATATACTTTTGATTTCTTTAAATATTTGAGTTGAACAAGTCGAATAAATGAAGTAAATCTACTAAATTCTTATATGACAAAAATAAAAGGACCTATGGGAGAAAAAATATGGAAAGAATGGCAAAACCACCCTAGAAAAAAAAATTAAGCAATTGGCCCTCGAACTCAATATGTATATGATATATTACGAGAAAAGTGTAGTCAAATTAAAGCAAAGAGACAAATAAGAAAGTAATTTTACATGAGTTGTAAAAACATAGACGTACCTAAACAATATGGGTGTCATAGAAAACAAAGACATACAGATAAAATTAAGCATTATAAGAAGAGCTATAAAAGAAGATATAAGTCTTATACGCAATATAGAAGGTTTGATATACAACCTTCAAAAAAATTTAAAAAGCGTAAATATATACCTAAGTAACTTAAAAAAATGAGTACTAAACCTTGGATGAGAAAATATAAAACACTAAAGATAAGAGCACTTGTAAATGTTACTTTTGTGGTGAAGTTGGACATACTAGACTAAAGTGTCCTAAATTAGGGAAAAAAACCTAGAGAAAAAATTCAATTACTTGAGAAATTTGATTTAAAATAAGATGAAGACTTGAAGAGCATTTACAGTTTAGATAACTTAAGTGATAATAAAAGCATCTATATCATTAATAACATAGATATGTTTTCTGAATCAGAATCTGAGTGCTCTGATAGTTCAGATAGTGAACTGGAAAATATATGTATGTTGAAGAGCATGAAGAGTTTAAATATGTCAATTTAGGATGACCACAAGAATGTAATAAATGTAAAAAAAATAGTAGCAAAACAATATTATACAAGTAAAATAATATTTTGTAAGCTTTATTTTTTTGTATTATTTTTTACAAAAAAGAAATCAAACTAAGGCAGGAACATTTCTTACTCTACAATAGGTAATATCCGCTTGTTCAAGACCATACTCACCAGCAATAAAGCTTGACAAAGTACACCATCATGCAACACCTTCATTCTCTGCTCCATATTTTGCTAAAAGATCAGTCATCATATTCCCTTCCCGAAAAGTATGAGTTACCCGAAAATGAACACTACAAGTAAATTCAATTGCATTCAACCAATGAACTTTAAATCTCCAAGGAACCAACTTTGGCTCTTGGAAGTATTTTCACACTAGCAAAGAATCCGTTTCCAACCAAATATGATCCAAACCCCTTGCTGAGGCTAATTAAATCGCTTCCAAAGCCACAAGGATCTCGACATCAATTGTTGAGTGCACCTTAACATTGTACGCAAAGGCTCCCATGAAACGACCTTCATGGTCTCTTAAAATACCACCATAACCAGCTTTATCTTCCCTTGAGAAAAAGTCGTCCACATTAAATTTGAGCTAACCCAACTGAGGATACTTCCATCTAATAAAATTATACACAGGGGCAGTAGCACGTAATGAAGAGATGCCTAATATTGAATAAATAGAAACAACTTGATTATGATGAGAATAAGGAGCAAACGCAAGCAGAGTGGAGTCCTTAATGAAGGAAAGAATGAAAACTTTGAACTTCTCTGAGGACCATGAAGCACCTTCTAACCTCATTATATTCCTTTGGAACCATATACACCACAAGACATTACACACAACAATGTTCCAAAGCTGTTTAGTGGCACATGAAAAATCAATCTGACAAGTTGAAAAAAGTTGGGATAACTCAAAGATGCCAGGCAATTGAAACCCAAAAAGAGAAACCAACCAGTGCCATACCTACATTACATCCTCTGTATCTTCACAACAAAAGGAGAACATAGAGCTTAAATGTGTACCCATTCTTTGCCAAAAACCATCAGTTTTTATGCGAGAAATTAGCACCTCCCATGTGGTAACACTTTTCCTTGGATGAATTGACTTCGATCATATTAATTTTCCCCACTCAACCACCGGAGAACCACTATTTAGGGTGTCATAGGCCACACGAGAGGATAATTGGCCGGAAGAAGTTGAAGCCCAGATTAATTGATCTTCCATATCAGAGTAAGGAATATTGACATCATAGATACTAGAAGATGCTTTAGAGAAGAACTGGAAAAAGTGATCAGTAAGAGCCCAATTTCTATCTTCAATATAGTCGCCCACTTTGACTTTCAAAAGTTGATATATATATATGGTTGAATGTTATACATTTGAACAAGAGGAGTACATAACCAATTGTCATACCAAAAATTGATTCTCCGACCATTACCAACAATCCATTGCGTATTTGATACCAAATTACTTCATAACTTCTTGAATCCCAACCAAATGGAGGACTTACAATAAGATTTTCGAGGTGACAAACCCCTCTTCAAAAACCTTGCCCTCAAAAGCTTTGCAGACAGAGAAGTGCTTGTGGCCATCTCCCAACACTGCTTTAACATAAGAGCCTTATTAAGAGTGAAAATATTTTTCAAGCCCAAACCTCTTTGATAGACCAGTAAACACACATTGTCTCATGCAAGGAAAGGAGTACCTCTCTTAAGATGGTCACCCGACCACACAAAATTTCTCATCCAAGATCGAACTTTATGAAGAAGAGAGAAAGGTCACACATAAACTTGAAAGTTGTAAATGAGTAAGTTTTGAATTACCTTATTATAATAACAGAGCATTAGAAATAAATTCTATTAAAGAAGAAGTGAGCATAATACAAAGTCTTGATATTGAAAAGCAAAAAATTAGCACCTTAATAACTATTAATTATAAGCTTGAATTAGCAAAAAAGCATAAAATACAAACAGAAGCAATGATTGATACTGAGAGCATTAAGCGCAATATAAGAGAAGAGTTAGTACTTGCACAATATAGGCAAAAACTTTGTTAAACTAGTTGGAGTATCCAAGTGGGATTCAAGAACTGTACACATCACACACTGCCTAAACAACATACCTCTTCGAATTGAAAAACAGCAATTTAACTTACTGTTAACTTTTGTTTCATCAGTAGGATCTTATCCATTTATTTTGGGATTAAATTTTCTAAAAAATTTGCAAAGTTGTTATTATCATCCACCTGATATAACGTTTTATAAAAAAGTTATAACTACTACAAATCAAAGTAATTTATTAGAAGCATCTAATAATTTGAGTATAGAAAAGTCAAAAGAAGAGCCAAATGATTTTGTTAAAGCTATAAAAACTTATAATTTTGAAGAGCATATATTGAGTATGATGAGTCAATTTTTGAATTTGAGTATCCACATTTTGTAAAAATAGCATATTTTGAAATATTGCATTGTGATAGACCTAAAACATTGGAAGAATTATTACAATTAGCAGAGCAAACAAGGATTATTCGTGAAGATCCATAATTACATTGGAGCAAAAATAAGATTTTGGCAAAATTAGATATTATAGACCCGAATTTAACAATTAAAACAGCAGATATGACTTGTAATTCGTTAGATAAAGAAGAATTTGAGCAATAAATCAAAGAGCTTTAAAATCTTAAAGTAATTAGACCATCTAAATCAAGACAATAATTCATCTTTATTGTTAGAAAGTATTCTAAGCTTAAACGTGGCAAAACACGAATAATATATAATTATAGAAGACTAAATGATAATACTTATGAAGATAGTTAGAAGTTACATAATAAAGATGAATTAATAAATAAAATTCAAAAGAGTAAATACTTCAGAAGAGTCAACAGAGTGTCCAGAATGATATTTCGAATTGCTAGTTATGTCATTTGGTTTGAAAAATTCACCTTCTATTTTTCAGCGCAAAATAAATCAAATATTTAAGAAATATGATAGTTTTGGTAGTGTATATGTTGATGATATACTTATACACAACAAAAATAGAAATGAGCATAGAAAATATTTGGAAATAATTTTGAGTGAATTTATAAATAATGTCATTATTATTAGCAAAAATAAAATAGATTTGGCAAGGAAGATATACAATTCTTAGGAATCTATATCAAGTAAGGTACTATACGACTACAAGAGCATATAACTAAGAAAGTCGTTGAATTTCTTGATAAATTAGAAGACAAGAAGAAATTACAAGCATTTTTTGGACTTCTTAATTATGCAAGAAATTTTATTCTTGATTTGAGAAGAAAAATAGTAGTTTTATATAGCAAAACTGACCAAAATACCAAAGATATAAAATTAGTACAGCAAATTAAAAAGGAAATTACTCAACTTAAACTTTTAGCATTACCTCTAAATAATAGCTATAAAATAGTAGAACCTTCTCCCTTTGATGGGTAGGAATTTTGTATCAGAAAAAGAGCAAAGAGTTATCAAAATCGGATGAGCAAATATGTAGATATGGTTCTGACAAATTTAATGACATTCAATCTAGGAAACTGATGCATCCTCTCTTGGATTGGCAGCAATTTTGTATCAAAAAAAGAGCAAAGAGTTATCAAAATTGGATGAGCAAATATGTAGATATGGTTCTGGCAAATTTAATGTCATGCAATCTAGATTACCAACAACTGATTTAGAAATATTATGCATTATAAATTCTCTTGAAATATTTTCTTTGTTCTTGCATAATGAAGTGTTTACTCTAATAACTGATTGTCAAAATGTTGTTTCTCATTATAATAAAATTAGTAGCAATAGACAAGCAACTCGTAAATGGGTTAATTTCATAGATACAATTACTGAAAATGGATTTAAATCACATTTTGAACATATTAAAGAAAGTGATAATACTTTAGCAGATACATTGTCTAGACTAATTCCTTGAACAATTTGCAGAAAATGGATCAAAGAGGAGCATCTTCGTCAAATTCTAGAAGGTCATAGAGCATTCCTCCGAGAAATTTGAGCATGAGCATGTCAGCAAGGCCACCCATAAGATCCGTGATACACACATATGGTAATATCCATATTTAGGGAGTTGTAAATCCAGAATATCGATATAACTTTTGGTTACAAATTTGGCCAAAGCATAAGGTATTACTCGATAACTTTTTGAGCCTAAGGAACCAACCTCCTCAAATGAACGTAGCAATTGAGAAATTGGTAAGAGCATTAGAAAATGAATTTACAGAGTATAATCAAATAGTTGATAACCTTAATAAGCAACTGCAGTATCTACAAGAAAATCATGAGCGACTATGTTATGAACGTAATACAACAGTAGGCAAATTTACTATTTTGGAGCAACGTCATGAAAGATTGGTTAAAATACATAGCAATTTGCATATTAATTATGCAGCACTTCAAGAGTAGTTAGAGTTTGAGAAAAACAAAACAATCGGTACACAAGGTTATGTTCCTCAGCATAATCTTTTACCTTTAGCATTTAATCTTATAAATGGGAAGCAAGGAGTACTTTCTCCTAGATTGAGCAAACTTATTCCTCACAATTTATTACATTAGAGCTATTTCAGGGTCATGAAGCAAAAGAAGTATTTTGCCTTTATCAACAATCAAAATTGTTTTCTTTACAAAGAGGAATCCAGAAGTTTATCTTTGAAATAAGGGAGAATCTTCAACCTGGAATTAGTTTTATCAGTAAAGCAAAGCATCAACATCCTAATAAAGAAGTTAAGTATCAAATCCTTTTAGCAAGCATAGACATGACGACCTATCATGAATTATATTTTGAGCATGAAAGAGCAGTTTATCATCTTCTCCATGACTCTTGTTGAAGAATGGTTTCATAGTACATTTGAACATGAGCAGAAGTAATCATGCAGAGTCTTTCCCTATCAATATTAGAGAGAGCATGGTATATTACTTTGAAACCCTAGTAGGTAGTCTTCTGCTGAATATTAATAGCATTCCACCAGCAAGATTCAACAAAAATTTGAGCAATGATCCAGCCCAACATAATATCATTATGGATAAAGCTATCTATGTCCCTGGACCAGCCGAACCAAATGTCACCAGGATACCTAATATAGAAGATATTAAGAGATATCGAGGAGCACAAATGACTTATCATGTATTCTTGGAAGATACACATCTTAACCTGGTTAAGCAAGATAAAGACTATAGTCTCTACTCCACAAGAAGGGACATAAGAATAAATAGAGATGACTGTCACCTCCGCATGAGCAAATCCACTGAACTTGCTTACAAATAATTCCGAGCACAAGAAGAAGCAAGGATAGAAATGCTTGAAGATGAAGATGAAGTCAATCACTGGCTAAACTTATCTAATGTTGAACTGAGTTTCTCTGATCCATAAGAACACAATATAGCAAATATAATATAAGGATAAGTTCTCAGACAATGAATGAGCATATGAAGCAGTAGCAAGAATGAGCAAGAAGACGAATTTCCAACTCAATAGTCGGAAGACTTTGTCAAAGTTTCCGCTTTAGAGATAGAATTTTTGTATAATACACTAAAGGTATTATAGTCTTTTCATGTCCAAAATTTTTCTTCAATATAAATTATTTTTTAACCTACGTCATTCTCCCTTATTTCTACATATATTATCCATATGTAATTTTCCTAGAATCAGGAATGCTATAACCTATAAGCTGGAAACATAAGAAGAGTTAGCCCTCAATAGGCTAACTTTTACCATGATATATTCACCTACATCATGGGTGGATTCAGGATTTGATAATCAGGTTAGTTGTAGTTTACTATGCAGCGCATGATTATTATTTTTTTTTCGAAGTTTGTAACCCTTTGGGAAACTCATCATCTCCCATTGACAGTGAACAATATTACTCTTCAAAAATATCATATGTAATCTCTGCAAAATGAAGAGAAATCAAGTAACTAAACTAATATATACAATAAAACAAATACAAAATATTAAGCTAAAATTGAGACGGCTGGTACTACATGAATGAATAAAACTTTAGACTCATTTAGGCAATAAATAAAATATCAAATTTCAAAGATACATCGATACTTTGAAATATGGATATTTCAATGGAAATATCGAAGAAATATCAAATGAGATGAAAGTTTACAATATGTTCTTATACTCGAATCATTTGATAGCACATATATATATTTAGTAGAATGTATATTTGAGCATAAATGGTTTCTTAGTGTTCGTGGGTGGTCCTTAAATTGTAAATAAAGCCAACCCGAGTTCGAATCCCGGTCTGGTCAGTGTGCTTATTGGCTTTTTAGCTGAATTTTTCTTATGAATTGGGTTGTATACTTAATTTTTCTTTTCTACTGCCCAAAAAATTGGGTGGTTTGAGCCCATCCTGCCATTGGGCTGGATTCGCCCCGTACGTACGAGTACATTGTCGTATTAAGTTTTGGTCTGAGGTTGGCTGGCTGAGAGCATCCGTACCCATTGCTTGAGCAACAATTTGAGCAAATGAGTTTTTTTTCTTAAGCAAACCAAATCCCTCTTTTGCTCAAGCAACACAAATTTTGGATGCACCCATTCACAAAATGCTTGAGCAAATCCATTTCATCATGTTGTAAAATATTATTAACTTACTTACTGGTGATATTTACGACCAATCATAATGTGACACATGTCATTATTGACTAAATATATACACGATTTGTTGTAACACATGAGCTTTTAAAATCGACTATTTTTAATAAATGAATACGAGTACACTTTCTTCATGAGAGTTGTAGAGTATTTTATTGCGATCTCGTACAAATTTTCGTATGATTTTTCGGACTCTCGAACTATTTATTATGATTTTTAGATGTTTTAATTTTAATTTTAATTTCTTAAAAATAACTATTTTCTTTAAATATGGACTGTTGGATCAAAATTCAAAATTAAAATTAAAAGCCCAGATCTAGTGGACCTTTCGTTTTAAAATTTCTATCTGGACCTGACAGGTGTCGCGTACCTATTCGCGTGCCATTTCTTTTTTAACTTTTCATTGGCACACACGCGCCTTACTGGAAAAAAAAACTCACGCGTTTGACGTCAGCCACAAGTCGTGGGCTCTGCCAAGCGATTGAGCAATCACCAAAGCATTTTATGCTCGAGCGATTGATCAAGCTCCGTTTTACTCGAGAAAATACCGGCCCGTCTCACAACTGCGTCGTCTATTTCATCTTACTTGAGCACCTCGTCATTGGTCCCACCATCTATTCAAGCACCGCAGTGCAGATGCTCAGAATCTGGCCCAGGGGTCACATGAGCGAGAGGCGAGAGCAACATAAAACGTCATATATAGTTGGCCGAAATAGTAGGGACGGAGGACTCATATTTCTGCGTGTCCTATCGGAGAGGATAGCACACACCAATCAGTCAGTCGATGGGAATTTCAAAATGACTATTAAAGTCAGCAACTACTTGGGTGACTTGTGTGGATATGAGATGCATCTCATCCTTTTGACTTGTGTGACACTAAATCGATCATATTACCCCGGATTTTGCCGCCATTGTACTGATCCAAGCCGACTCAAAAAAGCAGGGTCAAATACTCAAATTCAAGAGTGATGGAGATATTATAGCAACTTGCTTGTTTCCTGCTTTGTGTTTTACCATGTCGGATCTCTTAGAGCATCCGCACCCATGAGCAGAGCAAGAAGCAAAGTAAAAGCAAATTTTGCTTCAAGCAAAATATATCCAAGATTTGCTCAAGCAAATCAAGTTTTTCACACACCCATGCCATTCACTATTTGCTTCAAGCAAATCAGCTTTGTCATATAGTGAAATGTTTAAAAATGATTTACCGGATAGATTTATCACCAATAATAATATGACACGTGTCTTTATCGGTAGTAATTATACAAGATTTCCGAAAATATTTCCGACTAATTAAAAATTGACACGTGTCACCGCCATGTGTCATTGTTGGTAAAATAATTGAACTAGATTTCTGATGAGATTTTCGACCAATGGCGATCCGACATGTGTCGCTACGAGATATCGTCGTTGACCAAATAATTCAACAAGATATCCGGTAAGATTTTTGACCAATTACGATGCGACACGTGTCAACGCGAGATAGCGTCGTCGACAAAATAGTTGAACCAGATTTCCGGTCTGATTTTTGACCAATTACGATGTGACACGTGTCTTCATCTTTAACGATCAGATTATCTACAATTGCCTATAAAACGTTCATCTTTCACTCATAGTTGCCTCATACCATCTACAAGAATCTGAGTAGATAACTCATCTCTCTAAACACTTAGCAACATTTCCTTGTTCATCACTCTGATGGATCCTTTCAACTTCCCCAATTTTTTCAGGAGGTGACAACGTCAACAAGAAGATGATGAGTATATGGAGCAATCATTCATTAATCAGGTGGTCAAGGCAGAAGCACAAGACGACGATGAACCCTCACGACCGAGCGGTTCACGTCGCGGTAAAAAACCAAATCATCCACGACAAAGGCTATCTAGGGGACGCAATCTCATGGCTGATTACTTTATCGAACGTCCCAACTTCGAGGCGACAGAATTTCGCCGGCGGTATAGGATGAGTAGAAACCGATTCAACATTATCATGAAGGATCTCTGTAACTACGACCAATCTTGGCATCAAAGACCAGACGCGACTGGATTGCTAGGGCTTCTTCCCGAACAAAAGCTGAACGGTGCTCTGCGAATTTTGGCGTACGGGGCGGCCGCCGATCAGTGCACTGAAATTACAAGGATGGGGGAATCGACTACCCTGCAATGCATGAAGGATTTTTGCAGCCAAGTGTATGAAATCTATGGTCCAAAATACCTCCGCAGTCCAACATCGGCAGACCTCACGCGACTCCTACCTAAAGGCCAACGCCGAGGCTTTCCAGGCATGATCAGAAGTATCGACTGCATGCACTAGGAGTGGAAGAACTGCCCAACCGCCTATCAAGGGGCGTACTCAGGTCGAAAGGGTCGCCCAACTATTATTCTGGACGCGGTGGCCTCGTATGATACGTGGATATGGCACAGCTTCTTCGAGTGTCCTGGAGCCAAAAATGACATTAACGTGCTCCACCTATCGAATATGTTTTCAGAGGTCCTTGCAGGAAGAGGCCCAATTTCCGTCTATGAAGTCCATGGAGAGAGCTACAACCACGCTTATTATTTGGCTGACGTAATATATCCAAGGTACTCTACATTCGTCAAAACTATTTCTAATCCCCAGACACCACAAGATAAACTCTTCGCAAAGAAACAAGAGGCATACCGGAAAGATGTGGAGAGGGTCTTTGGCATCTTACAATCTCGATGGGCAATTATTCGTCATAGTTGTACATTACACCACAAATCGGTAATGACTACTATCATGTTAGCTTGCATCATATTACATAACATGATTGTTGAGGAAGAGACGTGGAGGATGAGAATGAGGATGAGGATGAGGAAGAAGAAGACGTGCAAAATCCATTGAGGGCTTTTCGGGTTTATGATGGGCCGGTGGATGAACAAGGGAATCGAATTCCTTTTGAGCCAATTAGTAGAGATGGAGCCAATATACAACGGTTTCACGACCGTGTTGCCGATCTTGAATCTGGTTACATCCATAGAGAGCTTCAGAAGGACTTGGTGAAGCATAATTGGAGGTTGGAAACCGGCGAGATAATCTAAATATTATCATAAAAATGTGTGTTTAATTATTAAGCTTGTGTTTAATTTTAGTTTAATTTTTGTATGTGTGTTTAATTATTAAGCTTGTGTTTTAATTTAATGTGTATTTCAATTTCATCTTAATAAATAAATTGCATTTTTATTTCTTGAAAATTTAAATTACATAAAATGATGAGCCAAGCTCAGATTTATTCTTAGGACAATACTATAACTTCTATGGAAAGAGCACGCGACTTAAGTGATAACAATCCGAATATGTTTCATCGGTAGGTTGATCTTGACTAGGTTCTCCTTCATTAAGGATGGCTAATTTCCTCTTTGTAAAATATCTTTTTGAGATTGGGGTCATTGCCTCCAAATCCATTGTCATGATCCTCATTTCCTCCTCTTGTTTCTTCAATCGTAACTCTTCATCCGCCCTTGCTTCATTCCGCCTTTGAATTTCTATGTACTCCGCGTAATAATTAAGCCCACTTTCATTATGCGCTATTCTCTTAGATTGCCACGATGCTTGGTCACTAGCAATGGTATGCAAAACATCAACTCGTTGCTCAATAGGAGTCTTACCTTGTTTCTTTTGTCACCTCGCTTCCTTTGCCGCCTTCGTTCCTATTGGTCTAGGCGAACTAGAGGGAGCGGTCACGTGGCTTTGAGGTGTCTCATTCACTTCTTCGTCATCCAAATTAATGGTTGGAGATGATTCGGCGGCGGAAAAAGTAGGTTGGTAACTACTTGCATATGGAGATGGAGTACTTGGTAGCACCGAAATGAAAGATTGATGATTCTTAACCACTTCCCAACATTCAAAGTGTGTAAACATTTTCTTCTTTTCCTTATAGTAACATGATTAAGCTTGCTTGACCTAATAAAATAATTATATTAGCTATTTCACCATGCTACATAATTTAATTCATCATTATGCTACAAAAAAAATTTATATAATGTATGCTACAAAAATTATATAATCTAAAATGGATGGTCATTATATAATGTATGCTACAAAAAATTTGGGATAATGCATAGTTTGTATACATTATATAAATTGTATACATTAAACTATATAAATCGTATACATTAAATTTGTATACATTATATAAGTTTATATAATTTATAAATTTGTATACATTAAATTTGCTACGCATACAAATTTATATAATGTATGCTACATAATTTAAATTATATAATCTATATAATTTAATTCATCATTATGCGACAAAAAAATAAACTTACTTCATCCATTAACGAAGTGCCGCTAGCTATACGTTGCCGTGCCGCGTACAAACATACGCCCCATTTTTGCAAAAGTAGCTTGAACTTGTTGTAGTGAGACGCAAGCGCGATTCAGGTCCTCCGCTCTTTCGGAGGATCACCTTGTGTTGGCTTCCAATTTTTCACATAATCCCCATGAATTGTCTCCCACAATTTCTCCCTCTTTTGTTTGTTGCTGTCGTATTCATCAACGCTATGAAGCACAAAAGAGATACACATTTGTAAATCTTCGGAAGGAAGCCAATGTGTGCCCATTGTTTAGGAAGAAAAGCTTAACGAAATGAGAGAGGAGATGGAAGGAGAAGTGTAATTTTTTGTGCACAAATTGGTGTGAGTTGAGCAAAAATTGAAGTAGTATTTATAGGCAAATATTTGGGAGAGTTTGAGAATTTTTGGAAATTTTTTAGGTATTTTTTGGAGCTTATTCCCGTTGGTGCCAGTCTGATGCTACAGTAACTCTACAGTGACCGTTGTGTTTGAATTCTGACCATTGGATGAAGCTTGATATTCAAAATGGAAGGCCTGGATTAAGTGTACCGTTGGGATTTGATTTTACAGCTCGGTAAGCCACGTGGCACGAGCTGAATCGCTAGTATTTTTTTTTTTAACTTTTGACTGGCGCATGTATTACACGCGTCTGACGTTACCCACGTGTCGTGGGGTCTGCTAGGCGGTCGAGCAGTCGTCAGAGCAAAATTTGATCGACCGTTTGGACAAGCAAAACGTTGCCGTTGACTGGACGAGCACCAGCATGCCGGTGCGAGCTCGAAAATAAGTTTGCTCGAGCAAATCCCCCCTGCCCCACCACCTGCTCGATCAAAATCTGGCCGGCTACTCGCCGATGCGAATGCTCTTATTGTTTACTCTCTTTTTTCACATTCATGAACATCCTCGAACGATAGGTTTATGGAGCACGCACATCATGTGATATATATGTACGTAGGGGCTAACAATATTGTTTTTATTTGTTTCTACTCTGCTATGCATGTGAAAGGGTTTAGTTTATGTGAGCGCCGTGAAGGTACTATACATAATATCCAAGACTCCAAGCAAGCAGAAAATGGGTAAATTATTTCAACCAAAAAAATTAAATGGGTAAATTATTAGGTTACATGCTGTTTAAAGCTTCATATGGCTTCTGGTTTGAGCTCTTATAGGTTGATATATATATGGAGATGCTGATCGATCAGATCGAGTAACAGAACCAAGGACACGTCCTATAGTACGAAATGAGTATTCTAAATCAACAGTTTGAGAAACAGCTGCTGGGTATGGATAACACAGAGTGCTACAGTACACTGTTCATGCATCTAGTACCACCACTTGTCTTCTATCTATCGCTTGCATGTGAACACAACTCCAGAAAATTGCACGAGAAAAACAACGTGGTGCGCGCGCACAGACAAACGAATTCAGTTCAATGTATATATACAGTACGTTCTATGCCGACGATGCTAATTAAGTAGGTCATCAGAACATCCGCACTTATGAACAGAGCAAAAAGTAAAATAAGAACGTATTTTGCTTCAAGCAAAATTCGTTCAAAATTTATTCAAGCAAATTAAGTTTTGCACACATTCAGGTACTATTTACTTCAAGCAAATCGATTTTGTCATGTAGTGAAATGTTTAAAAATTATTTACCGGATAGATTTATCACCAATAATAATGTGACACGTGTCTTTATCGGTAGTAATTATATAAGATTTCCGAAAATATTTCCGACTAATTAAAAATGGACACGTGTCACCGCCACGTGTCATTGTCGGTGAAATAATTGAACTAGATTTCCAGTAAGATTTTCGACCAATTACGATGCGACACGTGTCACTGCGAGATAACGTCGTCGACAAAATAATTGAACAAGATTTTAGGTTTGATTTTCGTCCAATGAAGATGCGACACGTGTCAATGCGAGATAGCGTCGTCGACAAAATAATTGAACCAGATTTCCGGTTTGATTTTCGTTCAATGACGATGCGACACATGTATTCATCTTTAACGATCGGGTTATCTACAATTGGCTATAAAACGTTCTTCTATCACTCATCCATTAGCGAAGTGCCGCTAGCTATACGTTGTCGTGCCGCGTACAAACATTCGCCCCATTTTTGCAAGAGTAGTTTGAACTTATTGTAGTGAGACGAGAGCGCGATTCGGGTCCTCGCAACATTCGGAGGATTTTTACCTTGTGTTGGCCTCCAATTTGCCACATAATCGGCATGAATTATCGCCCACAATTTGTCCCTCTTTTGTTTGTTGCCGTCATATTCATCAACGCTATGACGTACAAAAGAGATGCACATTTGTAAATCTTCGGAAGGAAGCCAATGGGAGCCCATTTTTTTGAAAAAATTGCAAAAGCAAATGAGAGGATAGATGGAAGGGGATGTGAAATTTGTTGTGCACAAATTGGTGTGAGTTGTGAATGAAATGAAGTAGTATTTATAGGAAGAAAAAAAAAGGGAGTTTTATGCAATTTTGGGGGATTTTTTGGCAAATAATTTCATTATACCCGTTAATTTTGGAAAATGACCGTTTTATATAAATTATGGCCGTCGGATTGGATTTCTGGCATTCAAAATGAATGGCCCAGATTAAAGGCCCGTTAATGAAGGTAATTTTGGAACGGGTGCCACGTGTCGTTCTACTATTGGTCTGGTAAATGGGTTAAAAAAGACTTACTTTAATTGGCACGTGCAGTGCACACGCCTAAATTAAAAAAAATAGGCCAGCCTGACATCACCCACCTACGGTGGGCTCCGCCAGGCAGCGAAGCAACCAGCCGAGCAAAATACGCTCGAGCATTTAATCGAGCACCGATTTGCTCGAGCAAATCGGGATTCTTCCTCCCCGCTGCGAGCTGCTACCACTCTTGCTCATCCAAACCCATACCGGCCCCCACCTCCTGCTCGAGCAAACCGCTGCCAGTGCGGATGTTCTTATGCAAATAATGGAGACAAAGGCTTGGAAAGAAGCAGCGTAACTAATGAGGAACACAATGGAACACGTGCGTGCTTCCTTTACAGAGCAAGAACATTAAGGGTGAGATCGGTTCGGTATTAGGTCGGAACTTGTACCTTATCATAATAAATTATTTGATTTGAGTCTTATTCAGTTCAATTTTTAGGCAAGACTGTTCCACGAGTTTTGGGCCCAACAGATTTCGGATAATTATATTTCAGTTTCGGATCGGTTTTTCGATAAAAATTTCTAGGCCTAAACAATTGGTTAAGTTAATTATTGTTTGAGAAAGACAAAACCGTGGAGAGATAGAAGAAATGTGAGAGAATGAGAGTATTTTGTAAGTGTTTTCTATATATATGTCCAAAAAAGATTCAAAATTTATGAGTGTATATTCATTTGTGTAAAGAAATAAGTACAATTTTGTCACATTTATCATTTCGGAACGGTTCAATTTTATTCAGTACCGTACCATAAAAAGTCATTCGGTTCGGTTTCTAGATTAGTCTGTTCCACCTAAAGAACATAGTAGACCCACACACTCCAATATCATATGTTCTTAAATGTAGATTATTGAAATTGTTGAGTACAATAGTCAAGGAATGAAATATCGATAATATCCTCGATATTTTTGCGATATTTTTCTTTTTTAGACTTCACAATATTAATCATACATATCAATATATTTTGTCGGATATTTCCCTAAATATTCGATATTTTTCGATATATCACCGAAATCTTCGATATTTTTGAATTTATATGAGATTTTGACTTCACATATATGTTGATCACACTAAATTCAAAGCACAAAATTTACCACGCCAATAACTCAAAAGCTCAATCCAATAATCTTTATTAATAATCAACAGAAGACAAGTCACAAGTTTCAAAATACATATTTATCATATAAGAATCTTAAAAAAAAAATTCGATACAAATTTTCATGTAATTATCTAATATCCATCGATTTTGTATTGAATCGATATTTCTGTCAAAATATCTGTATTTTGAACAATCGATATATTTTCAATATTTGATATTTTACTACTTGACAGTAGTAAAAACTAACATCCTGAAAACTAAACATGATCTACTACTAAAACAATGTATTAATTCAAACACGTATCACCAATTAGCTAACAATGCAACACTAGAATGTTTATACGGATTTGTAACCTCACTTGACCTGGTAACGTGTGATTGGTTACCTGATGGTGGACGACCTTTTACTCCCCAATATCCAATTAAAAAGACGACAAGGAAAGCAAGAAAGGCATTCCCCTCCACCAAACAAGACCGGAGGGTCCATATCGACCCCTGTTAGCTTTAGCCAGGATGAGAACCACAGAGAGATTGAGAAGCAGTACGTGTGCTGTAGCGTGGTGATGTGTGCGAACCCACTTTATGGCTTTGGCAATTGCTTATTGTCCACAACTTACAAACTTACGAATGAACGTCCTACATCGATCCACCAAGAGCGATCTAATTTCGATTATAAATTTTTAACGTGAAACCTAACATCAAGACGGACAACGATATCTTTCTCAAAGTGATCGAATATGCCGTGTTGACGGTGCACAAAATCCTTTGATCTTTCACCATTGCTTTTGTATACTTATATTAATATCCAAGGGTAAAAGTTTCTATGCTAGTTTTCATTAACAGGCAGACACCCATCAACAATGATGCTTAAGCTCCTTGTGGCTAGCAAGCATATTAGCTTAGTTTACAATTTCAGCACACGATGTGCTCCCATCCTTTTATAAAAGATTAATACATCGACAACAAAGTAAAACAGCAAGGCCACATCTATGGGCTATTATTTGACTACAAAATTAATTAGTAGAACACCATTTTAAGGACACTATTTTAATAATTTTTGTATTACCCTATAAAAGTCTAAAATTTTATGGATGCGGCATGTCTCTGTTATATGTAAACATAGATGAACCTTCTTGGGTATCCATGAATGAATATGCTTGCTATACCCTTATTTACTTGAGAACTAAAATTAAAATATATCTGAATAGGAATTTACAATATTTATGACATATATTATCACAATGATCATATATTTTTAAGATTATTTATAATATTTATAACTAATTGAATCAAATTTATAATTTTGAGAACAATTCGTTCAAAAAATGTAAATGAGTTTTTAAATTAAGTAATTACTTAAAATATAACCAAAATTTCATAAATTATAATTCAAATTACCACTATGACCACAAATTTGTTCTCAAGTTATAAACCATACACATGGTACCTAAGAATTATCCAAACATAGACATTAAAGTTGAAACTTGTAAGTACATTAATTGTATGATCATATCGATAATTTGTACATAATATATATGAATTGAGCGATTGAGTCGCGTTTGATCCGTAAAATTATTAAATTTGTCGAAGAGAAAAAGTAAATAACAATACTTCTTGAGGCCGCTCAAGCCTCGACTGCGAATAAATTATTACTCCTCTGCAGCATGAAGAAGGCCTTTAATTTACACGGTTGAATTCTATCTATGAATATTGTCACTTAATTGGCATATTATTAGGATATCTTTGATGTTAAGACTGCTCGTACGTGTTACTTCACTATTTTGTCCTTTAGTCGTAACCATGTGCCTTCTTCTTTGAACGTACTGATGAACGGACATTTTCATAAGCTTGGAATACATGGTTAAGAAACCCTACCGACCAATCCAAAGTCGACCAAACCATCGGCACCAATAACGAATGGATGAGAGGATAAATCTCAACCAGGTAATACCCGGGACCACCATATATTGTTTAGGACAATACTATAAAATAGGGGTGGACTTTAGGCGCCGAAAAAATTGAAACCGGTCAAAACCGTATCCAATCGACATCAAATAATCGAAATCAAATATAACCGAGACATTTGATTTTAGAATTTGTACAAACAGATTAGTGCAGTTTCGATTTTCGGTTTCGAGATTCCTAAAAATCGATTAAACCGAACCGAACCGACATATATTCATTCACATATTAATATTTAATTTTACATTACATGTCATGTTCTTATTGATTATGAGTTACAAATAGTAAGTTTCTACAAACATGATCATATTTTTAAGTGTTTAAGTCTAGCCTAATTCCCTCTCATGTACTCATGTAGTCTTCCTTTTATATATATATATATATATCAATATTAGAGTGTTTCAAATAAATGGTGTATAAACTTTATTTTTTTTTCCTAACAATTACTTGTTTAAACTCATTCAAATAACTTATTTGAAGTATTGATAGTTTACAACTTTGATATTTTTATTTTTTTTATGCTATTTGGTTAAGTTTGAAATATATAAAGTATAGTCGATTTTATAACCGAAATCGACCTGATGTACGTTAGTTAACCGATAAAAACGATACTTATATATTTTAAATGATTTTGATTTTATTAAATAAAAAATCGCACATTCAATTCTTGTTATCGATTGGTGTCTAAAACCGTGGAGAACGAGTCCGCCCCTACTATGAATCACCGGCCGGCTTGGTTAGTTACATCGACAACACAGCAGCCAAATCCAGCGGTTTAAATTCACCACTCAAAACTTAACTAGCGGTTCAGATTCACCATCACTGTGTCCGTACTTCGTGCCGGGAAGATATTAATACGATCCACTTGCGGAGCATACCAACACAAGTAGCGGAAAAAGACAAAAAAAAAACACAAAGGGGAACCCTAAATATACTATTACTGCACGACAGCCTCACAGCTGTAAGCTGTTACTATATATGAACCCTACCAGCCCTCATTTTTCTCTTTCAATACACAAACAAATTTCCTCCTTCTCCTACCTAACTGGTGATCCCACTCCTCCCGATCCTCACCCTTTTTTCTTTCCAAGCTTAATTCGCATGCCTTATTAAACTGTCAACGTCGACCAACACCACCACCAACGATCGAGTGTGTACTTGTACGACGTCGTCACCGGAGATGTCTCGCACGTGCTCTCAGTGCGGGAACAACGGCCACAACTCTCGCACATGCACGGATGCCGCCGGCGGTGGAGCGGCGGTGGTCCCGGAAGATCAAAGCAACGGCATCATGCTCTTCGGTGTGAGATTGGTCACTGAGCAAGGAAACGCCTTCAGGAAGAGCGCAAGTATGACCAACCTCTCCCAATACGACCAGCTGCAGACTCTTCACCAGGACTCCAACCCCGACGCCGGTTACGCCTCCGACGACGTGGTACACGCCTCTGGCAACCGCCGCGAGCGCAAGAGAGGTACTTGATATAAACTTTTTGATAGTTTTCACTATTTGGCTTAACTGGTAGAGATGGATCCTTATGATGTTGGACTTTTGAAGGCGTTGCGTGGACGGAGGAGGAGCACAGGCTGTTCTTGTTGGGTTTGCAGAACGTAGGGAAAGGAGACTGGAGAGGGATTTCTAGAAACTTCGTCAAGACTCGGACGCCGACTCAGGTGGCCAGTCATGCTCAGAAGTACTTTCTCCGCCGCAACAACCATAATCGCAGACGCCGTAGATCTAGTCTCTTCGATATCACCACAGATACTCCTCCACCGGTTAGTACTAGTCTTTCATTAAACTACCTTTATCAATTAAATAAGTAATTAGCCAATCAATAAATCTGGCTACGTATAGCATATATATAATGTTACATATATTGTCTGTATTTGCAGTCTATGAATTCATTAGAAGATCTTGGCATGCACCAAGAAACTGCACAACTCTCGCTACCGGTACTGCCATATCCGCCACAGCCACAGCCGACTAATTTCACCAGTAATATTATCGGAGGGTTTCCGGTCTCAACTTTTCCGATGGCGCCATCTTCGGTAGTCTCTGTCATCGGTGGGAGCTCATCGGCGGAGAGTCTAGCATTATTAGGAGGAGGACTAAACCCACCAACCGACGTGCAGCAGCCGCAGAAACTGGCGAAGAAGGTCGTACGTCCGATTCCGGCTTATCCTGTTCCTCCATCAGCCAAGATGGCGGAGATGAATTTGAATCACAAGTATTCATCACTCAGCAAAGGAGGAGTACAAGAGTCATTGCCTGCTCTGTCGCTAAAGCTCTCCACAACTGCGACGTCGTCCGACGATCAACAGTCCCCGACGGCTTCAGGTCACTCGTCGGCTTTTCAGTCCATGTCCGGTGGTAGTGATAGCATCATTAGTGTTGCTTGATGTATGCGATGACGTCAACACATGTTTAATTCGCGTAATACTAGACGGCCGTCTAAAGAAGAAGAAGCTAGCGTCATTCAATGGTATGGTCTAGATTAATTAGAGATAGCTTAATGGTGGGGTTAATTAGGTTTTTTTATGTAGGTGATTAGATGATTATTTCCTTTTCTTTTTTCTTTTGTACGGTTAAATAGGACAAGATGGGATGTCCTTTTTTTTAGGACAAGATGGGATGTCATTCTCTTCTCTTGTGTGTGTGGAGTGGGAATTCTTTTTTAATTTGATCTATTTGTCTAGATCCTTTTAGGGTGGAATGAATGATATATAAAGAAGCACCAGGTGCGCTTTGTTATTTGGCCACTGGCTGGCTGGACCCGATGAAACTTCAAGCGGAAGAAATAAGAGTATCTGAATATTTTGATATTACTGATTGATCGAGGGTGTGTATTGTATTTAGATTTAAATGGATTATTTTTTATTGGTAAATTTTTGAAATTTTTGTGACTTGTATTAGACTTTGAAAATTCAAATAAATCTACGAATTTTATGAAGTAGATTTTTGAAAATTTCTAAAGATTTTAAAAAGAAATTTGCTTGAATTTTGGTAGATTTTTTTATATATTAATGGGTTTAAAATTCGTATCTAACATACGGACCAAAGTCCAAATGAAGGAACTACGACATTGTTGCGTAAGAATTGTACAGGACGAATATAAATTTCACCAAATATAATCTTGCTCATATTCATATGAAGAATAGAGCATTTATTATTTTCAGGTTCGAGACATCGAAGACAAAATGTATCTTAATTACAATCCCCCTTTACAAGGAAACACCTTTGATTCCATTCACGAGAAACTAACTGGAAAAATGGTGATTTATTTATTTTTGCAACTATAACCAAAGATCATAGTTTGTCTACGTACCCCGTAAGAGATCAAGCCACTCGTAGTTCAGAAAACTAGGATTTTGGGCTTTATTTTTATTGTGGTGATATTTGGGCAGGGTTGGTCTTTTGTGGTGCTTCAGCTGTTTATGGCTAGTTGTTCACTGTTTGGGCAAGCCAAATTTCAGTGATGGATTTATGGATACTGTTTAGAGTTACGGTTGCATCTAGTGGGTCGCTAGATTGCTTACGTACCCTTTTGAGGGATTAAACTATTGTAGTTCATTACAAGTGGTGAGCTGAATTTGGTTTTAAGATAACCAGAGATTTAATTATATTTTGTGGTTGCATCCAAATTTTGTGTCGGATTGTCTACATACCCTTTGAAGGGATCAAATCATTGTAGTTCTGAACTTTTATTTTATTTTTCAATTTTTAGCTTTGTGCCGATATTTTTCTGTTTGACGTTTTCGATGAGTTGTTAAGAACCGTCATCTCATTTTTTGAGAAGTGATACTGAAGAACTTGGTTTGAGTTTGAAATGAGCATATAATCTTTGACTTTTTACGGGCCTAAATTTGATATGGACCTGTGGTCCAACTTAGCCTCTTTTTTTCTTTATTTATCTTCTTTCTTTTCTTTTTCTTTTTTAGTTATTTTTATTCTCTTTTTTTCTTTTCTTTTGCCCACGTGCACACCACCTCTCCTTTAATCTCCTCCTCCTTTCTTCTTCGCACAACAACACAACATCTAGCTAAACCCAACTTTATTTATCGCTCATTTACATGTTTGAGATGGACTCCGACTGGATTGGGCATGCCTCAAACAAAAGAGCAGGTCAGGTAAAAGTGAGACTTTGTTTTCTTCTAGGCCGAGCTTAAGACTGATTCAGCTCCCTTTGTTGTCGGTACTTAGTCAACGCTAGAATCGATCAATAGCATTTCGATGCTGTCTCGGCGGAGTTCGCCGGTGAGCTTGATTGGTCTTCGCTGGTAGGCTGTTGGGTTTGGGCTTCAGCATCATCGTCATCGTCTCCGACTCCGAAGCTTCTTCAGTACGAGCTTGCTGTTGTCCTCTAGTACACGAAGCTCGCATAGCCAGACCCGAAATCGACTTCGACTGAGAGCTTATCGATCCCATCTTCGAAGGTAATCTTACTTGATCTTCAATTCGGGTTTGGATAGCACGAGTTGAGTCTTTGAAGCTTGCTGCCTTCAATTGCTGCAGATGGCTTCGGTGTTATGGTATGTGAGAGTTTCGAAAAAGACCGGAGCTTGATTTGGTGTTGTAGCTTCGCTTGTTGTTTTGTTCACTTGGAGAGCACGGGCTTGTTTAGAACAGTAGTTTGCTGAGTTGATTTTTGCAGCATAACGTTTAGCTGGAACTCATCGAATTCATCGAACCCGGAGTCGTACCCATTTGCAAATGTGGACTAGGCCTGGAAATCGATTACAGCAGCCATGACGCTTCTCGAGAATTCACCGAATCCAGGAACCATACTTGTTCGCAAACGTGGACTAGGTCGGATTTGGTGACAAAGGAGTACCTGCAAAAGAAATAAGTTAGTCGGATTGTGGGAGAGCCTCACCTTTGAACTCTTTGTTGCTTCCGACGGTGCTTGAGTTTTGTTGTTGTCGCCCCTTTTTTCCTTTGTGCAGGTGGTGGTTCTGTCTGTTGTTCTTCTTTCTTGCGGTCTGCGACCGTTCTTCTCCTTGCTGCTGTGTTCTCTCGTGGCTTGCTTCTGCCTCTTGGTGTTGTTAAGTATGTTTATACAAGAAGCCGATGAACAACGAGTTGAGTTTTGTTTTACTTTGGATTACTTGAATAGCAAAAAGCCTCGGGGAGATCACAGTTTGGAGGTGGCAAGCAACAGGACTCCTTTGTACGGAGAATAATTAGGTCTAAATGAGTTTGGATCAAATTGGTCTAAATTATATCATCTGTGTACATATTAGATTGTTATTTTAAATTTGACACAACTCATTTTATAAATTATTGGTTAAAGATCAACTTTACAAAAAATGAATCAAAATAGAAATCATTTGGGTATCCGATCTTGCAAAATAAATGAACGGCTATAGTGAAGATCAGATACTCAAATGACAACCGTTCATTTGTTTTGCAAGATCGGATACCCAAATGATCTTCATTTTGATTCATTTTTTATAGAGTTGATCTTCAACCAATAATCTATAGAATGAGTGGTATCAAATTTGAAATAACAAACTAGTATATGCACAAATGGTATAAATTGAACAAAGTTTGTCCAAACTCGTTTGGACCCAGAAATTGTTCCCTTTGTACCCCTCTATTTTGTTCTGATTATTTGATGCATCTGTAGACTATGTACGCGGGCTTAGTTTCCCTTTTGCACATTATGGACTTTGGGTTTCTTTTTTTTGAGATAGATTTGATACAAATAATGCAGGCCACACGCGCGCTCGCGCGCCCACACACACACACACATATATATATATTAGCTCCATTTATTTCATATCTCAACAAACATAAAGGTTTCTATTCTTGCTCCCTTCTATATTTTCCAAAGGCTCAAGTTCAGCTAGAATGTTGGAGGTCGATTTTACAAGGAGAAATCAAAAGCATAATAGAAAGTTGCAGTTAAACTTTGAGCTTTACCACTGATTGAAATCAATCGTATAGAAGTACCTATGGTTTTTGAAATATAACACAATATATCAATCTAGATTGTTGCTGATACAGATCTCACTTGAAAGGAATGAACCTCGAAGAGTGAGTGACACAAATACTAAGACGATTGTGTTGCTTCACAAGCTTGTATGAGATTGAGAACTCAACAAGGTAGTGACTGATCATCTCATGCTTGATTTCAATTTATCAAGATGGGTTAACTAAAGTTTTTTCATCGCACACTCCAGTAAAACTTTCTATCATTTTAGGAACTATAATCATGTTACAAAGATGGGTACAGACCTTCTCTAGCGTCTTGATGAAAGCCATGGACTTGCGCTTCAAATCCCTTTGAAACCTTATCTATGTCGAATTTATTCGATTTGTACTTTTCTGGGTTTTCAATTGAAATCGAAACATAGAACTATACACCCCTCACATACATAAATTCGCGCTTTTTGGATGAATACACAATCATACCTTAGTCCATATATGTTTACAACTTGTACTCAATCATATAATTGTTCTGATTGATTAGTTAACAACTTTGGCCTCATATGGCTCATCTGATTTCTGTACTTTTCTAAATAGTATATGTGGTATGAAGGTTACAGGTGAGGTCTCTCTGTTGATCCATCTGATACCAGAGTGCCAGTATTATTTTTGGTTCAGTCCCTTGCAATCTGAATATATTCATTTGAGTTTACTATTTTCCTTCATGATAAGTTAAGTCTGCCTGCAATAATTATGAAGTACCAAATACTCGAAAGTTCCAACAATCGCATAAATTCAAAACTTGAGATAGTATCATTTGCAAACACCAAAACAGGCCAAACAAATGTAAATGTCTAATTTTCAATTCCTTTGTCTTTAAGCAGCCATGATTTATTCTGCTCATTAGGAATGTTTTCATGAACCGGCAATGAGTTTGGTTGAGAGTTAGGATCATGATAAGATTGAGAATTAGCTTTAGGAACCAGTTGAGGTCTTGCATCTCTCCACATATCTGCAGTTATCTGATTTCTCCAATCATTTACTTCCTCTCCTTGTTGTTCTTAAGTTTGAAACTCATCATCTTCATCATCTACCAAAATCGGATCTGGCTTAGATTCTAGAGGAAAAATATCAAAACGACATTCCTTACGCAAAAAATTGTGTAGCCCTACACAAGTCAACACTAATTCAACTTGTGTTGTGAATGAGAATGGAGGTGCAGTCTTGAATATTATGAAACGAGATTTTGAATACTCCAAATATCCTCTCAACAACGTTTCTCAAGGAAGCATGACAAAGGTTGAATAACTCTGGTGGATTTTCGGGATGACGACCTTGACTACTAAACTCTTTCAAATGATATCAGACAACTCTATAAGGAGCTAAAAACTTACGTCTGTTTGCAAATCCATCATCCACAAAAAATAATTTACCTAATGACACATATAGTAAGAATTATGAGATTATATGTCATATACATATGTATATATATATAAACTATACTTGGAGGCACCTTTAGCCCGTTTATTCTTGTCAATGCATCACTTAGTACTCTTAAGTCATGAGCTGAACCTTCCCGGCAACTAAGAACGTAAATGAACTCCAAATCAAAGTTTGATGCTGCTAGTACATTTTGTTAGTATTTTTCCATAACGGTCTCTGTAAGCTCTTACTTTAGGTCCTTTCACCATTGTTGGAATATGCATACCATCAAGCTTTCTCATGCAATCCTTTGATCAAAAATTGTATTAGTATTGAATAATACTAGTATTTATATTGAAGCAAATATAACGTGAATTCCTTACCTTAAAGTATGGATAAAATCTAGTACTTTCTATGATTTTAGGTTGCATACCCTCAAGTTTGACCATGAGCGCCAGAGAAAATGTATTCAAAGCTTTAAGAACTTCGTTGAAACTTCTACTGCAAGTAATATGAGACCGACAAAATGTCAATATAGCCTGGGAGTACCAATTATTTTTTCCTATAGTGAGTAGAAAAATTGCAAGCATCTCTTCGATGCAAAATTGTCTTGTGTCCTCGAAGAAGTGTTTTTTCTCTAATAATAGTGCACAACTTTCGAAACACATCTGGAAACATCTTGTACACATGTCTGAAAACTTTAGGATCACCATCCAAGATTTTATGTATATATTGATAGTCATCACTTGTAACATATCGTCCAGTTAAGGGACGTTTAATAGGTCTCCAGCTTCTGAGTAACATAAACTCATGTAGTACATGGACAACTACTTGTATTGCCATCAAGAGACTCTTAATAGCTTCCCATAACTCTTCATCATCAGCATCACCTTCATGCATGGCCAAATTAGATGTCATGTATATGCAGTTACCTAAAAAAAACTTGCATTAGCATATCACAATCAATGGTTCATTCATGTAAACATAACTGAAATCCAAAATTCATTCATAAGAAATATAAAAATTAAAAATTCCAAGTTTCTAAACTGATTCATATGATTCAGTACATCATGAGATAAAAATCAAACAAATATAAAGTTTCAAGAATAGCTAAATAGCCAAAACAAGAACAAGAATGTAGTCAAAATCACAACACTCGTCACATTTTCTTGAATGCAATCTAATTATATCGTTGTTCAGGTGTCATTCTTAAGAAGACATCTTTTAGTGCTTTAGTATTGAGTAATTCAAGAGACATGTTGTGATATCCCGTTCTGAGAATTTGTTTTTTATGATTTATTTAAGGTTAATCAAGGAATGAGATAGTTATTTTTCTTTGCCGTCGGTAAATATTGAGAGTTGTTTTAGTTGACTTTTTATCAGTATGTCAAAGTTGGTTGACTTTGGGTGGAAGTTGTAGAAATTGTCGAGCCGAGTCCGTAGACGCAAAGAGCGCCGAAATCAAAATTACGACTAGAAAGTTATGATCAGCGAAAGTTTATCGGAAATGTAATAATCGCAAATGGACGAGTATATTGAGACTTTATACCTCGGAAAATTATATTGAGGAAAGTCATAGAGTTTATTTAGACGAGTTCATGGCAACATCAAGTGTTAAAATTCGAGTTACGATGAAGAAAATGTGGTCAACGAAAGTTTTATGTGATTTTACGGACATTGGTTAGTCGCAACTCACGTATATATAGGACTTTCCGAAAATAGAAAGTCAAAACTTTCTATTTTTGGAAGACTTTTTATCTCTCCTCTCTCCCTCTGTCTCCCGTGTGACTCTCTCTCTCCTCCACGGTTAGCCGACGATGAACCACTGGCCAGCCACCAAACTCGGCAGTTTTGGTATCAAAAGTTTCGTCTCTCCTCCCTATTTCAAACCCCTATAATCTCAACCTCCAATTCAAGAAGCCTTGGCCGTTATATCTTCTAGAAGGATTGCAGAACCCTAAGCTCTTGGGGTGATGATTTTGAGCTCGAGTTGATGGTTCTTACCTATTAGGCTTTGAATCTCTCCTCACCATGAAGCTAATGACACCAAGATCAAGTCTTAATGCTAGGTTTGGAGGAAGAATCGATGAATTGAAGATTTTGATGTTCTTGGTTTGAAAATAAAATTGGGTGAGTTATAGTTAGAATTGGACTTTGTTATAGAAGAGAAAGTTGTTGTTGAGTTGATTTAGAGCAGGTTGAGTTTTGGGTCGTTGAAAAGTATCACTGTTGCCGCCGCCGACGGTGGTTCAAGGTGAAGGGTATTTTGATGTCAATTTTATATTGTTTTACTCGTAATCTCGTACCAATTTCATTGAAGAGGTTATTAAATTAATTTGGAAATTATTGATGAAGACGTGTGATTAATCAGATATTAATTAACGTTTTTACGAGCATATCAAGCGATTGAGTCGATATTTGATTCAACCTCAAGTCGCGTGACGTTTGAGGAATGCGTTGCGACTTTGAAAATGATTCAAGAATTAGATTTGAAAATATGATTTAAAGCTTGTCAATTAATTCATGAAGCACGTTATTTGAGAATGCGAAGTTTTCGGCGATTTTGCTCGTTAGTTAACGAGCTTAGCTCTTCATATTGATTTTCGGAAATTTATTATTAACTAATAATCATTGTTTCGGAACGACATGTTAGCAGCTAGTGTCAGATATTTAGAATCGCAAGCAGACATGCATGGCTAAATGGAAATCACAGCACTGTATTGTGAGTGGAACTTTTATTTTTACAGTCGTAGCGAGTTCTTATTTTATCGGCATGCTCTACAGTTTATATTTTAAAGCTTTTAAATTTATAGGTTATTGTGATGGTTTATTTTAGTTACATCGATGCTCTAGTTATTCAGCTGATCAACGGATAGTTTAGTCAGGGAAGGTTATGTGACCTCGTCTGACCCATATCGACTCAGGTTAGGTGGCATGGGGACGATCCTGTCAGTTTTATTTTTCTTACAGCTAATCAACTCGGGTTAGGTAGCCTGGGTGAGCGCCTCAATTGTATTCAGTTTATAGTTTTTGAACTCGCATTATTTCACGAAAATCTGCCGAAAGGCATGACATAGCATTTTTATCGATTTGCGCTGATTATATGATTTTCGTCCACTCACTCTAACTTTTTATGTTTTTTTCTTTCCATGAGCACTTTATTTTTAAATTGTCCAGATTGCAGGTTAGCCGGTTTAAGTCGTGACCATCCAGAATGCGAGACATGACCGTCCACAACTTATGTTTAATCGAGGTAGGTTCTCAGTCAAAGTTCAGGGTTGCTCGTGTTAAGGTAGATGATACAGATTAGTCGGTGCTAGATACTCTAATACGGGTCCCGTAAGACTTATCTTGGCTTACTATGGTAATATAGGATGGGTCTTATCACATGTAACGTGATTCCTCATCCAAGTCTAGAGTGTCTTGAATAGCATTCCAACACTTTGTATCCCTTAATTCTCTTTTCTCCATTAAGTCATATATCTTGTTAAAATTTATGGCAATTGAACCAATGCCAACATAAAGCTTTTTCATAACATCAACTTCAACTTCAGAATTTTCTTTAGTTGAGCTATTAGTTCTTTCAAACTCATTTTTGTTACGTTTCTGAGCAGTAGTATTTCTAGTGGCACTATTCGTAGTGGCAATGTTTTTAGTGACACTATTTCCTGTTGTCTTTTCTATAACGTCATCTGAAGCTTCTACATTTCTCTCCTCAAAACACAAGGGTGAAAGTAGTGGTGGTGGGTATGTTTGGAATGATGATTCATTTCTTGTTGAAATTGAAGCATTGGCATTTTTTCTATAGTCCAAGTCATTTAGAGCATCACATTCACCGTCCTCAACCATATATGTGGTTGCATCAGTATCATCTCCTAGACTAATTGATTATTATTTTTTCAATTGTAGTTCCATTTTTCACTGCAAGTTTTAAATCTTCATAGTCTACATAAGTCTGGGTGCAAAGGCTTGTATGCGTTGGATGTGCCTATTAAAAATAGCATATTTGCTAGTACCATTTGGATTGTATTTGTAATTTTTTTATAAAGAAATATTTATTGTACCAACTCATACCTTCAAATAATCGTCCCATACTTCATCACTTGCAGTAATCTTCTTCAAGTTAGGGTCCCACCCAAACCTGGAACTTTGGCACAGAAGTTGAGTATATAGAACATACTGCTTCTTAAACCACTTCACTCGATTAAAGTAATGTACATAAGTTTTCTCACACCCTAAATTTTTGCTTAACACTGTAAGTATCTTATGTAGAACTATTTTCTTGTCTATCTAACCACTTTGAGGATCACGCCAGCCACGCTTGGCAGCTTCAATTAAAGTTTGGAGCAGCTTATTGCTCTCTTCAATGGACCATTTTTCATAACTTCCTGCCTCATTTCCTTCTTCTTTTACTTTTCCTTTTTCTTTTCATTTTCCTTTTGCATTTTTTGTTGTGAAGGTTGTGAAGTTGCCATTAGCCATGCTACTAAAAGTTACATATCTTAAATGAATGCAATTTTACACATAAATATCAGGTAATATGATTATAATATACAAGAATACATATAGTTTTCTATTACCTAATCTTTGTCAGTCATGCAGTTCTCATGTTTAGTAGTAGCTGTTTGCATTTGGTGTATTTTTTTAGGCTACAAGTAGTCCTAAACTAACGGAAATCAATTTGATCTACCTGAGTTTCAAAGCATTGCAAGGGCACGTATATGAACCGATACAATTGAAGACATCATAGAGGATCTTCACGCAATGAATATCTGTGTATGATATTTTGTATGTTGTTATTATTCAAACTTTTGTTTCATTATCAACGTTTGTTGGTATAATGTTATATGGTCACACAGTAGCAAAAATAATCATACATGAATAAGTACACATGAAGAAGAAAATGTACAAAACTTAGGGTTTGTGAAAGGATTTGGGATTATATACACATTTATGATGTGATCAAAAAGTGAACCATTGATTATATCAATAATGGTAAAGAACAAAAGAAGAACCCTAGAAGAGAAAAAAAGATTTCTAGTGAGTACTTGTTGAAGACTGACGACTGCTCCTCAAAGTTTTGGAAATCTTTGATGTAAGAGGTTGAATTTGTTGTAGGTTTTGGTATTTATAGATAAGATTTCACAATCTACAAGAATCCATATTTTATAAAATTCGTGGATTTCATTGAATTGTTAAATACTTTAAGATTTTAGTGAACTTAAAATCTCATAGTAAAAATTCAAATTGAATACTCCGTGATTTCTATGATATTTTTTAAAATTGCAGTAAATCTTAATTAAATACCCACATACTTTTTTAATGCTAAAAAGTCCTTGAATAAGAATCCAAATACAAAGTATATTGTAATATATAATTTGTTTGCTTGACAACTTTTTTTTTCCTTGAATCAGATCGGTTCTGGACCCAAAATTTAACATTAATTTACACCAAGTTATCTTTTACATCATAATTTCATAGTCAGATCATTGTATGTCATGCAGTTGTTTTATTGAAATAGTCATGTACATTGTTCTTTGATCATATGACCTATAAGTATGTGTTAGACTCGTAGTGAGTACAATAAATCTTAAACTTCACGAATTGTCGAAACTTGGAACTTTTTTGTTTTTTACTGATTACCTTGAGTCAGTTCAGTGTTGTCACACGCACATATGTTCAGTACGTGCTCGAATTGAGATCAATGCGAATGGCTATTTGAAAAACGATCAAATATAATGACCAATATTAACTATTAAGAGCGATTTTCAAATATAATGATCACTTTTATTTGAACATATGCAAATATAGTGTTTGACGTGTCAATGTTGATTTTGTTTTCTAATAATAGTGGATCTGCATTATTGATAGCTCTATCCCAACGTTTCCAACATTTACTAGCCATGGTCCTCACGAGCCATAAAAAGTTTGTTGATGTTGATATTGATGTTGTTCATTGACCTTTGTTTATCTCTATTGCAAACATTATCATTTCAATAAACATTCGTATGCACAAGGAAAAAAACTACACTTATGTGTGTTACAAATCATAACTCTGCACCCACTGCGTACACTTATTATAGAAAGGAAAATAATATTAGGCTTTAAGGAATATCACATTTTTATGCTATTAAATTTATGTGACATAATACGTCACTGTATTGTTGATTCCACATATACTTCACCTGCCAAATCATTATAGTTAAATGTCTATTATATCCTTTGTAATCTAATGGCTAAATTTTTTTATCTGTATCTTCTATTGAAATTAAATAGAACAAATTGATAATATTGAGACATCGAAATCGTTCATTTTGTTTCACTCAGAATGATATCCAAATGGTCGATATATGATGTTCAAGTTCACTATCGGACATAAGAGATCATGGAGGTTTAATATTTTGATGCAATTCTGTTCAAAACTCCACTATGTATTAGAGGTTATCGCAATATAATTCTATCAATACAACTCATATTCATCTTTCCTAGCATTCTCTCTCTTGTTCATGATTATTCTGGGTTTTCCCAGATTTTCCCTTACACTACAACAAAAAATCTAGTTTGGTTTGGTAGCAAATCCAACCAATGGCGACGAAAAATAAGCCACCGCGAATGCAAAAGACCCATTGCGACGGTAATTACTTGCCATGGCAACTATTTTCAGCATTTGCGACGACAATTTAGTTATCGTTGAAATTTTTTAAGTAATAACCCTAAATCTTCACCGCCTCTCTCATATCTCAATCTCTCTCGACTTCGAACTCTCCCCCTACCCTTTCTCTCCATTATCCTCACAACTCGATTAATCGCCCCTCTCTCTCCAATCAAGAGCCTATGCTCACAGCATCGCCGCTCCTACACGACCTCCACCATCACTCGCTCGGCCTCCACTTTTCTCTCTCGTCTCGAGCTCGGCTTGGCTTGCGAACTCCATTGTCGCTAATCGACTCAATAAATTTGTGAGTCTAGTCTCTCCAAACTTTAGATCTGCTCAGTTTTGATGTTTTTTCTGTAGATGTAAAGATTTGTATGTATTGATTTTGCTGTTGTTATGGTTTCATGTAGATTTAGGCAGGAGAGATGAACCGCGACCTGAGGAGGCTCATCGCATCTCCAAGTAGCTCATCAAACCCTAGAAACGCCATCTTCATCGCTATATCCTTTGGTCCTCTCTTCGCAAGTTCTTCACGGTACGTCTTCCTTGCTTTGTTCGTTTGAATTTCATTTCTACTTTCTTTGCAGCTTTAGAATATTCGTGATCTCTTTATAACATTTTGCGATCGCGTTAGATTTTAGATTAAAGCTGTGCTTGTTTCGTTTTGATTTCGATATTATTTTAACGAGAATACTTATTATGATATGTTTTGCTAAGAGAAACAAAAGCTATGTTTTGCTTTTCATGGGACTGGGTAACAGGAATTCAGGTGATATTGATGAGGATCTGCACAATAGGCAGCTAGCTGTGTATGGTCGTGAGACGATGAGGCGGCTCTTTGCTTCCAACATTCTTGTCTCTGGGATGCGGGGTCTTGGTGCAGAAATTGGTATGTGAATAGACTGTATCTTTGAAATTTCAATTGTTTAGGTAGAGAAATTTACGTTTTGGAGTTGAAAATTTACGGTTTGGTTTGAGTAGGAATATGAGGGAAGGCAAGGTGCGATGTCGAATTCTGTGACGATGACCATTCAAGAGAGTGTTAGGGATATGGCTAGTGGGAGGGCAAAGACTACTGAGAAAGTGAATCGTGCTACTTGAGAAGGTGAAATGATGACACATTGTATTCGTCATGGTTTGTTTAGTCATTTTGGAATTTCGAAAGAGTGTATGTTTGTTTGTTTATTGAATTTTGTGGATTATTGTGTGGTTTTAACAAGCTATAGATTCGAGAACTAGGATGGTGTTGTTTAAAATGTTGAATCGTGGCATGTTTAAGGATTTCAATGGCTGCATTTCTACTGGGAAAGAAGTATAGGAATTCTTCTTCTTATTTAAGATTTCACATTTTTTTTGTGATTTGATAACGTTATGTAACTATTGTTTCGTCGTGAACATAGGCAAATATTTATCATGCTACAAATGCTGATCACATGGAATTGGCTATTAAAGTGTTTAAAACCTCTGTCCTTGTTTTTAAGTGAGTTCAGCTTACACTTTTGGCTTATTACATAGACTAATTGAAAACTTAGTAACTTTAGATTGTTATGGAGCCTCATATTTGTTGAAGTTAATGATAATTCTTCATCATTTACTTCATACGGAGGTTTACTGCGATCTTCTTCCAAAATTAAGTGTTGTCTTTGTTGGGTAGTGAGTACTGATGGTGATTTACCATGTATGATAGACTATGGAAAGGGGAGATAAAAGTTTAACTGTTTTGAGAAAAGTTCAGCTAGTGTGTTGGTTTTGTATGTACTTGTTTACCAGTAGCTTTGACATTGCTTGACTTGTGCTCCTGTCAAACAACTTAAGGGACAGTGATATATGTGTGCAAGGGGACTACCAGTTCAAACATGGATACTGCAAGCACAATCCTAGAAAAATAGTAAAAACATGGGCTGAGAAAGAAAAGAGGAATTTGATCAGGTTAGGTGAACTGTATTTTTATAATTGGTACATTGTTTTCTTTCGTTCAAATGCAACACTTAATTTAACTTTTAAAGGTCCGCCTATCTTATACATCTCTCTATATATATTTAATAACAAACTTGTACTATTTCAAAGAAAATAATAACCAACTTCAATGGAAATATAAAGAAATGTGCATTTTTCCCACTGCGTGTAGCTTGAACTGATCAATCCTCTTCTCGTCCTATTGAAGCTTCAAGTCAATAATTTTATTATGAACCTGCTTTTGTCATGCCAATTGACTTGCGATGGTTTGTGAAATTGCATGCTAAAGGCAGGAGGAATTAGGTGCCCAGAAGTAGGGATTTTAAGACTTTATGTTCTGGTGATGGAATTTATAAGTATATTCTGCTTATTTTGGATGAACATATATCCTGATGGGAAACACATTAACTTGATTCAGTGTTGTGAAAGATTAAAGATAACCTTTTGACTCTTATATTCTATTACAGAAAATGATGGATGGGCAACGCTGCGTCTAAAGTAGGGATTCTATTACGAGAATGATGGATGGAATTTTATAAGTATATTCTGCTTATTTTGGATGAACATATATCCTGATGGGCAACACATTAACTTGATTCAGTGTTGTGAAAGATTAAAGATAAACTTTTGTCTCTTATATTCTACTACAGGAAATGATGGATGGGCAGCGCCGCGTCTAAAGGATGTTGAATTATCACTTGATAAGTTATGAGAATGTTATATGGAGGTTCGCTCACATCCTTAAGCATGCACGTTCTCATACATTTATTTTTGATATCCCGAATGAGGGCCCCCTATGCAAATGCATCCCACATAAATGCTTAGATCTTGCTTGGTAATCTATATATTATTAGTAGGAAGCCTTTGATAAAAGTTTATTTCTTGTTAATTGGTTTTACATTTGATACTTTGTTTTTAATTTCTGTAACAAAATCTGTGATATTTCTTGTCCAGATGATTATTTCTATGCGAACAATGTATCAGAAGTGCAAACTGGTGCATGAAGATCTCAGTGAATACAACGTAATTTATTATGAGGTAAGAATTGCAATTAAGCACTCTTTAGAGTAATCTCATTTATCATAACATTTAACTTTTCCTTCCTTGTGCTCATGACCACTATATTATCGATGTTTCTCAATCAGTTGATCTGGACCACCCACACTCACTTGATTTCCTATGTGAAGATTGCGTCCATGTATCTGTGAGTTCTTTAACTGAATTAACTAGTAGTAGTTTTGATTTACTTTATGTTGAGAAGTAGAGTTATGAAGTTTAGGTATTAGCTTACGAAGCATTTGGTGGCATGCAGGATTTCTTTAAGAAAAATGGTGTAGCTGTCATGATAATTCACGAGCTATTTGATTTTGTAGTTGACCCATGTCTTTCTGAAGACGACGTTGACTGTTATCTGAAGAAGGTTTGACCCTTTCTTTCTGTTGTGAAATTTGAATATATATTTTGAACCTATTATCCAATATTTAACGTTTACATAACTTGAATACTATCTATTTTTTTGCTGGATTTCAATGAATATAAATAGGATTTATTAGTAATATAGTTGGTATGTGATTTACAACTTCAATGAATACAGTTTATACGTTGACAAGATTTATTAATAATATAACTTACGCTTGTATGCTTAACTTGATTTAGTAGGTACTACAAATTCCTAACATTCTTGCAGATATTGGTTAAAAATGTACTTGATTTTTTTACATATATGATGATGATGCTCTGCTATGGCTTAGCAACATGGAATATATACTTGAACGTTATGAAATGTTCTCCTATGGAGAGAGAGCTAATGGAACCTGACTTTGAATCACAGGTACTTGCCATTTCTCATATAGAGAGAGAGCTAATGGACTCATTCATGAGTCCATCTTTGAGTTGCAGAGAAAAGAGAAGGCAATGCAGGAGCAAAACAACTTGCTTACAAAGGTCATACATTTACTAATAGACTGTCAACAGTCTTGACTAATGTAATAATGCAAGGCTCTTCTTTTCTTTAATGTCTGCTTTCCTATTATACTGTCTGAATACAATTGACCTTCTGGTATAATTTGCTATTTTACTTAATCTTTATCTTGTGTATTAACAATCATTCCCTTCTATGCTACAGTTGTGTTTTCTAACTGAAGATGTATTTTTTCCAGCTGGTTTAGTTGTGGGACTTGTGGGAAATGGAGAATGGCATTGTCTTGCTTTAAATTTTGTTCTCAAGCTATTGGATGCCTACTTAACATAGTGCATTACTACAATCTTTGCAGCAATGAGTAGTCACTTGGTTAGCTACTTTCTAATTATAGTAGTGTAGGCCGTAAGAAAATCAATTAAAAATTTTTGTATCCCTTGTTGGAGTAGTAAATGGAGGTTGTAATACAAAATGTGTATCCTTTGTTGGCAAAGTAACTTGATTGAGGTCCTTGTTGGCAGAGTAAATTGATTGAGACATGCATATTTACATACCAAAATTAATTTATATATATATAATTTATAGCAAATGGTCATTCATGCCGTCGCTAGAGCTATATTTACCACGGCATGGACCGTAGTAACTTGTCGTCGCCAATACAAACTTAAACACTACGACACGATATTGCCGTAGCAAAAGGCTTTTATGACGACAGTTGTTGTAGTCGTTAGCAATTGCATCGCTAGCAAAAGCGACGAAAAAGTTGCAGTCACGAAAGACTGTTTTGCCGTCGCAAAAGTCTTTTGCTACGGCAAATTTTCTTTTTACCACGACATTTCTCCATAACTAAGTTGATTTTTTGTTGTAGTGTTAATTTATATTTTTCATGCTCATCCAACAATATTCTAATCGTACGGTACGTGGCATTCCTCATGGAAAGATTTCTAAATTGAATTTGTTAAACTCTGAGATCCTGTGAAGAAACTTTTTTTTTCCTTTCTTCTACTGGTTGCGACCATTGTTTAAATATCAAAAGAATGATTAAAGCTTCGGAAAATTAGACCATATATAATTGTTTCAATGTAAAGGGATAAAAATGGTTGGATTCTACGTCTTTGAAGCTTTGCCTTCGAATTGTGTTTCAGAAAATTTTATAACATGATTAAAACATAAGAAGATTATCGTTTGTCATTTCAAATTAGGTTGCAGGTTGCAGGTTGCAGGTTTGTTGTTTCAAAGTAATTAGGGTTGCAGACGTAAGTAGAGAAAATTTGTTTTTTATTTTTTAGTTGAAATGGATATGAAGGGGTAATATTGGTTTTATGACATATATAATTTGGATATACAAAAAAGACTATTTTTTATTTATTTAATGACATATAAATTCCACAAAATTTGGCCTTATTTCCTTTAGGCCACATAGCACTATTCTTATAGAAATTACGCAAAATGTCAAAGATTAGAGCAAGGAAGCACCTCCTCAAGTAAGCAATCCAAAGAATGAGTGACCTCAGTAAGCAACCAATGACATGGTGTTTTTCAAAATCAGATTTCATCTCCATTCTCCATCATTTCTGTCATCTTTCTTTGCAAATGTTCGAAACGATGCTCTTATGATTTCCTAATCCCAAACAGGCTTTTCTTACTTTGGGTCACCCGGTGCTGAATGCCACAACGGGACCGGCCCAATCACGCGAATCCTTTATAAGAATGGCAACTATGTAAATACCTCAATCAAACCGTAGACTAAATGGTCAACCCCACAACAAATTCGGAACACATATATAGAGCTAAAGCTCAGCCACGTGTCCTCATGATTTTCCAATGGAAGCGGGAACGGGAATTCTTCCCCGCGCCAGTCCAACTTCAATTCCTCGGAGCCCTATACGGCGTCGTATCTCCCCCACTTTCCGGCGCTTCACTATTATTATTAGGGCTTCGAATTCCGATACTCGTCGTGGTCGCTACATAGTCCCGAAGCCGAAGACGAATTGGGTCGCCGATTGGGTTTTCCAAAACGACGACGTCGCCCGGAGCTTGCCGATTTACGCCGGCGGCGTATCACTCTTGGCCGTTCTCCTCAACCGCACCGTCTCCGACATCGCTCTCGTCGCTGACGCCAGCAGGTAATTTCTCTTGGCGGTAATTTTATTTTTTTCAAACAGCTCAGTCATGTGATTTTGGGACTGTAATTTTTGCGAGTTCAACGTTTTGTGTGTGTAATTTGTAGCAGTCTAGAGCTGATTTTTTGACATTGGGGTTGGCCGTGACTAACATCCTAGCAGGACTAGTGTGGCTGTCAATCAGAAAAAATCTATATCCAAGGTGAAATACCGAGCTCGTTGAAACATTTTTTTTCCTTATTTCGATGAACTTGTACTCTTGTAGCTTATTTGTTTTACTGCTTAATTTTAGGTGAATCCTGACAGTGTCGAATGCAGGAGGATGCTTTCTGATCTCCCGGAAGCTCTGCTTTCCGAGTTATTGTGGTAATACAGAGCAATATCGTTCCGATTGAGATTACTAAAATGTGTGTGCCCTCTTTGTAGTGACTCAATCTTCGCAATTACAACGTGCCATTCTGTATCAAAATCTAGAAATCATCTAATAAGGAAGAGGAAATGATGCATAGTTTGTTGCGATTAGTGGATTGAGTTATCATGAGTTTGTTTAACCTGGTTTGGATGTTAAATGTTGCTTTTCATTTATTGTTCTCAGGGCATGGGAATCTCTGTCGGATGCAACATGTTGTCGGTCTCTAGTTGTAGTTTATGATGGGAGAGGTATCCTTCAGGTTGGTTTTGCAGCTAGATTTTCCGATGGTGATGGTGAGGCTGTGGCCGTTGATGCTGATAAACTAATGCAAGGATCTCTCTATCGAGGTGTTATGAAATCTGGAGTTCGTAAGTAACAGCCAAGGACTGGATGATATCCATTGAATTTCTGTTCTTTAGCTGTCAAAGTTTGAACGAAAGTTTTACAAGTGTGAAAATTTGAAACCACCTGCTATTTGGCCAACCTATATCTGTATCCTGGGAGATCTGAGCTACCATTTTTACCTTAAAACACACAGGTTTACATCTCAGATTTCTACTATATATAATCATGTATTGGTCGAGCATATATGTTGTGTTTGTCTCATCCAGTTGATTCATTTATTATTACAAATATGCATGTCTCACTGTAGGTTCGTGTACAGACTTCATAAGTAAGACAATAGCTTGATTTGCAAACTGAATTGGAGAGATACATCTTGCTTGTTCTCTTCAACTCTGTAATTTGATCCCCTAATTTCCAACTTTGCCAGGCAGTAATATTGCAGCCACTTGGAGATAAAGGAATTGCAATAATTGGTGGCGACACAATTAGAGGATTCACAGCCTCTGTTCAGGTGTGCCTTTTTATCTATGACCTCAACTCGTTACTCATGTAGTTTATGTACATTAAAGTGAAATTATGATATTGTTTCACTTCCTGCCTACTTGGAGGTTCATATCTCATTCTTAGCCCTCAGTGATGTGATTTCAGTTCTTGCCCTGTAATATAATTTTATGCAAGGACCTAAAGTTTCATTTTTTGGTGTGTCATATCATATTGCTATGAGTTGATCCAACTTGATGGATGACATACAGATATGGATTTCATTAATCGAAGAGAATCTGGATGCCACCCTCACAAGATATGTGGATAACCTTCCATTGGCTGCACAAGACCCAGTTTTGAAGTAATATTACTGAAGTTCTTCAATCTTGATTGTATCGTAGCGTTGCCTTGCAATCTCATATCCCTAACCCAGGTAACTTTCGTCTTTGATCTTTTAATGTCATTGTATAAGACTGTTAATTCATCACCTAGTTGTTTATGCCCAATGTAGCCGCTGGAGTTGGTAGAACTGATGCTTACTCATTCGTAGTGGTTAAAGCTTAAGTCCCCAAAGTTCCAGTACATTTTTTAGCAGAGAAATATCGCGGTTTCTCTTGTTCATACACAATCATGGTGTGTACATCGTCATTAATTCATTTGACTGTCATTTGTAGTTTTCAACACATGTACGATACCAGAGAATGAAGAATGACGATATGACGACAAGTAAGATCTTATTCTGGTATGCAGCAATTTTCCTGTAACCTTGAGCACTATGTCATGTTGTTGTCATTGTATATAATGTTATGAATGTTTGTACACTCTACATAGCCTGCTTTTTCTTAAGGTGTGGAAATGACGGCCTGTTTCTGATGATGTTATTTATCAGTCAGTTCCGTAGCATCTTGTACTTAACAAAGATTTGTCAGAAACGCTCACCGTAGGGGAATATATAGTTTTCTAATACTCAAATTAATGAAGAATCACACTATTGTTAATGCACATTTGTGTCTTTTTTCTGTTTCATTAGTAAGAGTGTTCGATTACCCCAGCTGTATTTAGTTATTTAGTCAAATGTTGCTTCACTAGCAATGCAAGTTGGTTTCTGTGTATAACTGAACAGTGTGCCTGAGCTTGTTTGCTGCTATACCTGAATAGTTATGCCTGAGCATGTTTGCTTATTTGCTTTAATTTAACTCGACTCTGTAATAAAAGATTTGCTATAATCCTTATATTTTACAAGCGTGGCTACAAATCTAAAAGAGAAAATTCCATTTCATATTGTCACAAATTTACAGTGTAAGAATCCTGTAATTAATCTCAGTGCATGTGTATGAAACAAAAAAATAATCAGGTACAAGAGGAGGAGAAAAAGAATAGTTGCGGATGTGTTTACTCTGTTGTTACAAGGGAACCAAATCCGCCGAAAGCGCCCGACGTTCCTCTTGGCAAGCGTCATCGAAGTTGAGCCCTCTCCCATGGCAGTGAACCAGTTGAAGGATCAGCAAAGTAACCCAACACAAAGTCCTTAAGGCCAGTGTCCCAAACCTCACAGAAGCTTAACCTCCAATTTGGCGGCTCAATGGCCTCTGTCCCCAACCCTGGTGCTCTATCTTTCGACCCTTGGTTCTGATCCTTCTGCCAATCCACAACATACGTAGCAACCCTCCTGTAAAACTTGGCCCTGAAGGTCTCCCAAACCTGGTACTTGTAATGGTTTATCACGGCGACACCCTCAGGCACATTCAAGTGCCGAAAACCTTCCCTAAGCCTGAAATGGTGCACCACATTGAGCAATGTCACATCCAGCAAGTCGATCCGGACAATGGACTTGTGCCGCTCCGGGCTCTGCAGCCGGCAAGTGTACCCCATAGTGACACCCTGCGACGGATGTGAGCTCAACCCGGACGGACCAAAACTATGGCAGTCAGTTCTCAGCTCAGCCACCGTCTCCGAATCTGAAAAATTCGACACCAGCTTCCCAAGCGCATTCTCGCCAGGAATGCCGTTTCTTCCACGTTTTCGAAACTCGCGAGGGAAGTAGAAGAACTCATCCACGTCGAAAAAACCAACCCAAGTGCACTCCTCTCTGGCCTTCAAAGCACAATGAGAGAATCCTGCTTCCTGCGTCTTAATCCACGGCCAGGATTGCCTGGTCACATTATAACCCTCCGTGTCCAACTCACTGACCACGTCATCGATTCCGTCGTCGCTGTTGTTGTCGTAGATGAACCATCGCTCGACTCCGAGCCACGCGTGGTACATGACCCACTCGCTCAGTGCCGGCGCTTGGTTCCACACCATTGTACAGGCACAAAGCTCGTGCTTCTTTTTCTTCTTCGTCTTCAAAATTCCCTCCTTGTGGATTATTGTGGCTACTGACGGAAGCGTGACGTGTATCAGAGCTCTCGGGTGCCCGGTGTTGTACCCGATTGTGACCCGAGCACCCCCCGGAGCCTTATCCGGGTTGTAACGGATGCTATCGGGTAACCGACACCTCAGGATTTCCTGAGCGGCGGTGACGGCTTCGGTGGCGAGCTCGGAGCCGTCGGTGAGAGTGAAGTGGCAGGTGAGCCGGGTCGGGTCGGACTTCCTGTGCGGTCTGAGATTCAATCCTTTCGCGAACACAACCGCCGTTGCTTCGTCGTCGTTATCTATAACCGCCTCGTAAACTACTCTATCCCAAGGAGCAGCCTCCTCCACCTCCACCGCCGTCGTCCAATTATGAAGATGATGATGACCGCCACGCCGCCGCAAATCGACGGCGGATGAGTAGTTCCCGAACGGGAGCGGACACTGCACGATCGACCGGAGCTCGCCGTAGGGCTCCGACGTCAGAGCCGGCTTGACGTCTAAGGCCAGCACATCGGAGCCGTTGAATCTCCGGTAGACGCAGTCGAACTGTTCGGCGGCGGCGGCGGCCGGAATAATGAGAAGCACGTGGTCAGGGAACAAGACTCGATCTTGTAATTGCAGCGGCGGAGGAGAGTCGGAGTCCTTGCGGTGAGTGAAGGGGTCGAGGAGAACGGAGTTGCTGGCGGTGGAGGAGATTAAGGAGAGGGTGGTGGAGGAGGCGGTGATGACTGGACGGAACGACGCCGTTCTGAAGCGGCGAGAAGATGAGAAGAGGAGGATGAAGACGAAGAAGGAGAAGCAGAGAAAGAGTGACCTATGGGAGTAGGACCGGCCTCCTATGCGCTTCCGCTTGCGACGCTGCTCCGAATCCATTTCTAAAAATGGAATGTAGACGAAAATGGAGGTGCTGCAGATCTAGTGGTTGTGGGTTTTGGTTTTTATATATATGGGCCTTGGCGGCTCTGGCGTAAAAGACCAGAGCAGAGAGGCAGCAGAAGAAGAAGTGGGACGCGTTTCAGTCTTTAAGGGGCTGCTGGCTTTTGCTTTGGTTTGCTGCTGTTGGTGGCGAAGTGGCAGCTTAATTAGTAAAGGGGTGGTGATTAAGCTAAAGCTGGTCTCATAATAGTACTAGTTTTTCTTTTTTGACAAAAATAAGATATCATTAAACGAAATTCTCAGTTTGAATAGTACATATATAACTGGTAAACAACTTTAACTCTAAGTAGAGAAGAGAAAAAATAATCAGAATAAATATTACTCTTTAAAACGCTAAGTTCGAACATGGTCAAACTTACTTACATCTTAAATGGATCACGAAAGACATAAAAGAGATGAAGATGACATACCCCTACGCACGTAATTATGGTAGGTATGTCATCAATCATAAATCTCGTCATCCATAAAAGATGCAAGTAAACCGACATTATACAAATGCTGATTCGCATCTTTTCAAGCATTTAATTTGACACTCAATTAAACACAAATACAATTAAAACTCTTCTTTGTTGATGTAGCATTGGTAAATAGGGATCGTTCTTAACCGAGGATTGAGGGTGTATGCATAATTATGCTAAGTTTAAATGGGCGGTGCGAGGTTTGGTTGTCTAATTTCCTATGAAATTAAATGTACAAACGTTGGTTACCAATACAAATAGGGGAATTCTAAAATTCTAACATGCTTCACTCATAGACAAGCAAACAATCAAGAACTTAGAATTACTAGACATGTATTGTCACCGAAAATAATATCTAAGTCTAATATTTACAAGATCAACTTATCAATTTACCTATCATTTAATAACCTAACCAATTTCATGCAACCTATTTGGTATCTAAGTCATTAGCTATGTTTTAACATGCATATCTCGGAATTAAGTGTCAAACTCGGGAATTGCCTGATATTCAACACATCATAACTTAAACCGGGAATTACCCTGCATTCAAATTAAGTGTTAGGAACAAATATGCACGGATAACTAATTTCGAAGAACACCAAACAAGTCATACAAAACTAATTAGAATTATCTAACCAAAAGACTTCAAGAAACCAATCCATAGTAATTGTAAATTTACACAAGGAAAAATAAAGAGAAGAAATCATGGTTACAATTTTTAAGTAAGGGAATTGCCCTATACTAATCTGTGTTTGATGCTTCTTCGATGGATAGAGGATGAAGACACCTTGGGATTGCCAAGTTATGCCTCCGGCCTTTGGAGAGTGATGGAGACAGTTTTGTGGAGGAGAGGTGGCTTCCTTGGAGGTCTATGATGTTTTGGAGAGGTTGAGATGACTCTTGGACAAGTGTTTGGCTCTTTGATAAGTGATACCGAATGCCAAAGTCGAGCCTCCCTTATATAGGAGAAGAATGGGAACCTTTCCTTCCAAAACAATAATTCCTAGCAAATCCGGGGAAATCTAACCAGCTGTAATAAAACGCGTTTTCCCGGAGTTGTAGACCTTGAAAAATTCTAATTCTTGTTGCGTTGGAAATCTTATTTAAAGAGCTATAAAATCCATATAAGGAACGCCATATTTGGAATTGAAGTGGATTTACTACGGATTTTAGAAGTTAAGTGACATGGCTGCCTTGTTTTCTTCTTCTTCAAGGAAAAGAAAATCTTCATATCTTCAAATCTTGCATTCCTTATTCCCTAATAATTCTTGGCCAAATTTAGCATATCCTTGCACATATTTTGACCCCCCAAATCAGGTATAAATCTTCATGGAATATCCTCCAAATTTTTCCATCATTTATGCTCCATATATTCCGCAATTTTTGCTCATTCCTGGATTGCGCAGGAGAAATGTCTTCAACTTTTTGTCCATCATTTTGGCATCCATTTCATTTGGCATTTGGTATTCAATTCTTAACACCATGTGGGAAAGCATTTTAGTAACCATTTCTCGGACCATTTCTCGGACCATTTCTTCTCCGGAATTAGAAACTTCCTCCTTAGCACGCTTTTCACTCCAAATCACCTCCTTTATTATTTCCTCCTTTATTTCTACCTACAAACATAAAGTAAGTTAAAAACATATTTACTAAGCACAAAACAAAGTTAAATATAGAGAGAAAGACATTAATAATCAAGCATAAAATGCGTAGATCAAATGCTTACAACATCTTCTCTATGTCCAAAGAAGGGTGAGAAGTCTTTGTCATCGAATGAATCCAAAAGCATTTCCCAATAAGGTCTTGAACTCTAAACTGACCTATAATCCACCAACCAACTCTAACTGGCCAAAGAACAAGCCCAAACTTGTAGGCCCAATCCCCCACAGCTCGTCGTCGCCTTCATCAGAGTCCAGTCCAAGGACTGACATCTCTTCGCCATCGTGGAGTAACCTGCCTATACCTCGGTTGCCTATAGCAACGACTCGCTCCGGCTTCAAAACTTCTAAGCCACACCTGAATTTCCATGGTGATTTCCACTGCTCCCATGGTGGTTTCTCATACAGCAAAAAGGAGGATCCAACATGGCAGACCATGTCGTCAGCCATGCAAAACAGCGAAACATCGCCATTGAAGAGCGGCCCCTGAGGAGAAGCATCGATTGCGACCACTCCAAAAGTCTTGGAGTTTCTGAAAATGGTTGTCGCCGTCGGCTTGGTTGTCGGCGGAGACTACACTCGGACTCGTCAAACATGGCGACTGGAAGGGAACCACGACGGTGAAATACTCTGCCCTAGGAATTCGCAGGAATGAGGGAGGCGCAGAGAGAGCGCCTAGGGTTAGCATCGCTCTTTTTAATTTTAGTTTTATTTGAATATAATAGGACTAGTGAGGAAGAATAGGGTGGAAAAGATAATTGGGGATTAAGATATAAAACGGTAGCACTTAGCGAATTCTGTGGAGTCGACCAAAAGACACCACGCATTTTGGAGCTTGTACAGAAGTCACGTCTATTTCTTTTTTGACACTTTTTTTCTTTTCTTAATTATATTTTAGGGTGAATTCTTTAGAATTTCAGGTAAATTGATGAAAATTTGGAACTTAGATAAAATAAATCACGTGGTAAGAAAATGAAGTCATCCGATTTAACTCATGTTTTCTTCTTCTTTGAATTCTATACTCACTCTTCTTTATAGAAATATGTGGCATGACAATAAAGTTTTGGTTTTATTAGTGTCATTTTTTATTGTATTTTTCGTTGTGCCTATTCTTAGATACAAGAAAGGAAAAAATTATACAAAGTAGTCACTTTGAGGTGAAATGATATTAAGAGGAACTCCAACAACTTTTTCATATTTGGATTTTTCTCTATTTTAAGGAATATTTTGGTTCTTTTGCTCTAACAAATTTTTTAAACAGATTCCCCAAAATAGAGAATGTGACGTGAGAAAATAACATTTTCTATATTTAGAGCAATCTCTATATTTTTAGGGAAAAAAATGACCAAGGATAATACAATCTGCAAAATGGAGAATCTGTTGAAGTTAGAGCAGAAAATGTATCGTATATTGTGTTTTTTGTTTTCTTACAATAGAGAAAATATAGAGAAGTTATTACAGATGCTCTTATATATGGTTTTAGTCTTGCATACCAAATTGATGGTGAAAATAGATATTATTGTGTTTATGTAGTGGTAGGGTTAAGAATATATCATAGAGGGTGCTGAAATGAAAAATGTGTAATCAATAATCAATAATTATTTTCTATAGAAAAATCATTCAAAATAATATGATCTAATTTGTATCTTAATTAATATAAATTATAAATTAAAATTGAAATGTTGTTTCATTGTCTTTAAATTGTTAAAATGTATTTTTTTTTTTTACAGTTGATCAATAGTAGTTTATACTAGAGGGACACATAAATATAGTTAAAAAGAAAAAAAATAATTGAACAATATCTATAAAAATGGCTAGATCTTATTGGTTATGAATATGGAAAATTAACCAATATGAAGAGTGGGCCAAAGAAAGCTTTGCAATGAAACAAGCTCCTATAATGCATAGATTAAGTTTTGAACCAATAAAGAGGGGTGTTATGTCCCCTTTTGGTCCCATGGTACCTCCGTCGCCACAGTGTTTATGGTGTCCATTTTTGGGTTATAAATCTCAGCAGCACTAACAGTAAGTTTGCTCACCCATCAATTATCTGTTAAAATCAACCATTTGAGATATGATTATATTGGTTAACCTACTATCCTTCAAATAGAAGTTTGATCAAAGCTTTGGTGAGGTTATATCAAACATCAATTATGTATAGAAGGATAATCTATAATATGGGTGTATTAATGTTTAATATACACTAAACAGTCAAAGACATTCGAGACAAGAGTCAGCTCCATTCACTTGTTTAAAATTTTGATTATGTCACTATAGTAAGTCCAAAAACGTTAATATATATTTGGCAAGATAATGTGGCCTTCAAAACCACTTTTGTTCTTTCTTATTAGTTTTTTGTTTAATGATGAGAACCAACTAAATTGCATCCACATGTCACTCACCCAATTATTCCCTCTCCTCTTGAGCAAGTGGCTCTTCACCCACAAATTAATAATTCCTTTTCAGAAAATACTTTTGTTAATGCGAAGGAAGGTATATATTGCTAAAAGCTCAATACACTTCTTCTAATGTGGTTTGACACTTTAATTGCATTTTTTTTAGTGACAATCTTCCAAATACTAATAAATTTCATGTTTTTTTCATCAGATTTTAGTACGTTCTAGAAGTTATTATTTAGTTAGAATTTTTATCAATCGAAATATAGTTCGATCTAAAATTATGGATAAACATTTTACAAAGTGATTGCTACAAATACACTTCGTGTTATATGGAATACAAATGTTCTTACTTTTAAACTCCAAATAAAAGAACCCTTGTAGCATATAAACAATTAAATCAATAGAAAACAACAAGCCACGAATCAAAATGATGGTTTATTATAGAACAAGGCTAAAGAAAGTCTTAGATTAATCGTCCTTAATGTTGGGTGGCATTAACATATTACAGAATATAAAGACTATAATTTTCTTTTGCGTCGACCTTTTTGGTGCAAATGCGTTGTCGAATGAGCTGGTACAGACATTCATTCTTTTCTACAAGAACAATATTATTGTGCATTATAAACTATTATTAGCTGGCCAAGGCCAAGGCCAAAAGGGTTCGATGATCGACCAGTAGCTTTGGGTTTGATTTTGGTTTGGGTGTTTGGGGACTCCGGCCACCTTTATACGCTTAGGATGATATATAATACCGTGGCAAGCACGCTTTATGCTGCATAATATTTTCCATGTGCTCCCCACGACATAATGCTCCCATTATCTGCATGTACGTCTCTGATCTTTGCTAACTAAACTTGTATTATTATTCTCTAACCGAAACCAATGATATGAAAAAAAAGAAAAAAAGCATGCATGAATATTGAATATGAAACTGATTTTCAGTGGTGCATAAGTGCATTATGTTTACTGGTGTAGGTTCCCTTGCAATGGAGCTATGATATATGAACATCATACGTTAGCTCTATTACTTTCTACTTAATTAACAGATGGAATTACGTACAAAAAAGAATAGGAAACTTGATTTTTATTTATAAGATATTGTGGGTTAATTTGTGGCCTACGTGAAGATTAGCCGATGTAACAACACTACCTCTTTTAATTTTCCAATGAAAAAGAAGAAGAAAAAGAAGAAGAGAAACGCAACTTGTAAATCAATAAACGAATAGGACGCAGTCTATAATTAATTATAGTTTAACGGACATAAATTCATTACACATCTCCATACAATTTAAGGACTTAATTTGCTTTACATTTTCGTTAACATTAAAGAAGTAAGAGCATCTCCAACCGCTCTTGTAAAAACACAAGAATTACTATTTTATTGAAAAAGTACATTTTTTTTGCTCCAACAGCTCTTGTAAACTGTCTTGTATCCTATAGAAAATAGATAAAGATGAGAGAGAATCCCTATATCTATAGAAAACTCAAAATTTGTATAACCATCTAAAAATCTCTAAAATTTATTGCTCACCTACACAATTCAACCTTCTCTCCTCAAAATATGAACAAAAACACATAATATTTTTTTTCTCTCCTACAATTTATTGACTTGATTTGAGATTAGCATTTATTTTTTAAGAGATTATCATTTATTATTTAAGAATAGAATAGAAGAGCTGTTGGAGTTGACCCCAAACAATTATACAAATTTTGTGTTTTAGTCTTGTATAATAGAGATTTTATACAAGAGCTGTTGGAGATGCTCTAAGCGTCAAGAAGGATAGGAAAATGACACTTAGACCATCTATGTTAAAGAGTCAAATTTAGTTTATGGTTATTTCCATAATAAACTAAATTTTAATTTTCAAGAAAAAAAAATTTAGTCTAAGCAATTTTGTAAGCAAAATTTGGCCTTCCACTTTTATAGGCTAAAGTCAAATAATATTTTATTCAGTTTTATTTATTTATTTGTTCTTCTACTTACCATTTTATTTTATTTTATATCTTTTTTAAATTTGAATTAAATTTTTTTAATCTTTCACAACTACATAACTAAAAACTTGTTTCTATTTATTTATTTCACCATTGCGAAAATCTTGACAAGACCTTTCATGTAACCACCATATCTAATATATTTAGATAAAATCATATACTTGATTAATTATTAAATTAAAAATCATAGCAGTTTTTTGAATGCTTGCGTATGGTGTACCTGTTGACGCTCTGGACGACTATTTTAAAATTGGTGAGTCTACTGCTATTAGATGTATGAAAAAATTTTGCCGAGCAATTATATAGGTATTTGGACCACAATATCTATGGAGATCTAACTCTGATGATATAGTAATGCTTCTTTATATAGGCGAAGAACGTGGTTTTCCAGGAATGTTAGGGAGTTTAGATTGCATGCATTGGTGTTGGAAAAATTACCCAAAAGCTTGGGCAGGAATGTACTCGGGGCGAAAGGGATCATCAACCATTATTCTTGAGGCCGTAGCTGATTATGATCTTTGGATATGGCATTCATATTTTGGGTTACCGGGATTGAACAACGACATCAATGTGCTAGAAGCATCTCACTTATTTGTAGATCTTGTGGAAGGTAAATCTCCTCTGGTTAGTTATACAATTATGGGAAATGATTATAGTGTTGGTTATTATCTAGCCAACGGTATATATCCTAAATGGTCCGCAGTTGTCCAAACTATATATGATCCACAAGGTCGGAAGAAAACTTTGTTCGCCACAAAGCAAGAATCATATAGGAAGGACGTGGAGCGTGCATTTGGAGTTCTTCAATCACGTTGGGCAATTATTAAAGGACTAGCACGATTTTGGAATAAACGTATCATACATGATATAATCACTACATGCATCATAATGCACAACATGATTATCGAGGATGAGTGAGATTTATCGGCTCCAATTAGGGAATTTAATGAAGCACCCGCCCCTATTGTTGAGATGGTGGCCGATGAAACAACAAGATTTAACCAATTTCTTGATCGCCATAGAAAAATTAAAGATAAGAAAACTCATTATGAACTTCGAGATGCTTTGATTGAACATATTTGACAGCGACATGGATGAACATAAGTTTGAAATCGTGATCGTTAAATGTTTATTTTTGTTTTCAAATAAATTTAGTGTTGTATTTTTTTTTAATTTTCGTTGGTTGTATCTTTTAATTATCATATATTAAAGGAATAAGATCTATGTATGCTCTTCTCAATATTTGTAGTTTTAATTTATTTTTAATACTATATATATATGAAAAAAGAAAAAAATATGCATAGAAATATAACATTACATTTATATGACAAAAGAATTAGAAATGACTTTACTTGAGATTTAGCTTCTGAAGCTTATGATGAGTGTCTTTTAGAGTCAAAAAGTTATAAATTTGGCTAAGGATTTAACTTACGGTGGGAAACTTTGATAGGTTAAAAAAAAATTTCACAGAATATTATTATTTTTTAAGTCAAATTTGACTAAAAATTTAATCTACCATGAGAGATGCTGTTAGTGTATATTTATCACAGGATTGGAAATAGTATATGCTTTCGTTGGTGCTTATAGACTTGACACATTGGAATACGATGAATTCTGAATGTTATATACAGATGAGTCTTTAGGTACACAATTGCAGACTTGCACACCAACTAGAAGTCCTCCTCAATTATAGAATAAGAGATTTTGAACGCTAAATATGCTGCAGTTCATGAATGAATGACATCGTCATATACCACTAATTCTCCGGTAAGATCATCTTCAACGATATCCACTTATAATATTGTTATTTTGTTAAAAATTTGAGCTCAAAGTTAATTTAACTAGTCAATTTTTGAAAGTTACTCTATCAATATTATTCAAAATTTAGCTATGTTTCAATAAATGTTTGATTTTGATTGATTAATTTGAAGTCATTTTCTCCTAACTTCCAATTTTTATCTCATCAAAAAACAAAAAACTTTCAATTTTTATTATTTTTATGTTCAAATTCTTATAATTTAACTTATAAATAATTTTTTAGTGATATATCATAAGTCAAATATTGACTAGCTATATTTAACTTTTTAAATTTTTTACTTTGAAATATAACTCTATTGTTGGAGATGCTCCAAGAGCATCTAATTTTCTCGACTTTCAAAGTCTGTCCACATTACAAGTTTAGATTAAATAATGTTTCATACTTTTTTTTTTAATAAATAGTTAAAAGATTATGTGATATTAGCTCATCAGTGACAACTGATTTGAGCATCGAGTGTCCACCCACAATCCCAAAAGAAATGGAGTTATCATTACTGGGAACCCACCGCCGGTCCCTTTAACAAAATTTATTTATCAAAAAAAAAAATACAAATAAGAGAGCAAAACCTCCCGTAAAGTCAAAGATAATAAAATAAATTGTGGCTACACCAATAAGCAAAGGGAATGAAATGCATGTCAGTAGTTAAAGCTGGATAATGAATTGTGTGATAACCCTGCCTAACATGGCCAAGCCCCAAATGGAGGAGCTTCCCATATTGTATGTCAAAATGGGCCAGACCCCTTCCCATTCCCTTCCCCAAAGAAAGACAAACTAAGAAAGCCCAATCCTCATCGTCCCATGAGTCAGTTTTGATTTCTGGGCCTTTTGCCCTTGATATGTATCTTATAGGTCCATGCTGTGCAAGAATGGGGCATACTGAGCCAGTTACGAAAGAGACTTGGGATCAAATTTTGCCTCCACAAAGAGAAAAAGGAATCGACATGTGGAAAAGAACGAGAGAAGCTTTCCCAATTCTAGCCAGGAATCAATTCCACAAGGGCACCGCTAAGCTGTTATAAAACAAGTAAATCTGCTCAGCCTTATCTAAGGTACCCCGTTCCCAGAAACCAGGACAACAGCATCACTAATTCTGGGTACCAGAATCGAACAGAGGTAGTGAATGCCAGACATGGTAATGAGACCAAATCATGTATGGGGCTTTTATGGATTGTTTTTCTAGTTTCTCTTGAAGCTATAGCCAGCTGTACTACGACAAAATCTAAGACACATGTCTTGGTTTTTCTTGCACACCATGTGACAAATTTATGGGCCGGAGTCGTTTATATTTATGCAGGAATGGAAATTTATTGAGCATGTACAGCAAGTGATAGCTACCAAGGGCAAGAAAAGATGAAGCAGAGAGAGACTTGGATCTGTACAGAGATTTAAATCTAACCTTCTAATCGGCAATGGTCCTGAACGTCCTGGTCAGTAAGAAATAAATAGCACACATGCTAAATGTTATTGCTAAGGCTACGAAGACTATTCTGGTTAACCGATGAGATGCATTCTTGATTTGAAAAGCTGCCTTTGAAAGGAGATAAGTAAAAGGAGTCCCTATGCTATGCTGCTCCTGTGCATCAAATGCTACATTGAATCGTGACCGGCATTGAATTTAATATCTTGAATTGAGGTCTTACAATGAGCCATGATGCTTGTCTTCCAAGTCTCGATTGAAATTGATACACGATCACATTTTGAGCTCGCCATTGATTTGGTCTAAGTGGATGACCTAATGAACAGAAAGGAACTTGTTAGAGAGTTGATTCAAAAGGAACGAAACACAACCATGATGAGAGGGAAAAGATAGTTATGGTGGAAAATAATAGCAGGCATCAAGTATGACTGCTTAATGCCCCCCTACTCCTTACAATGCAATGAGAACCTATTCTAACTTGCATCTATTGTATGATATGTAAACGAACACACCCTCATCTAATACAACTAATAAAACTGTGTTGCTGATTAGTTGGAGGGCAAATTTCTACCATCGGCGGTCATGACTTACTTACTAGACTTCAAAACAATAATATGTCAAGAGAGAGATTTTTGTGAAACTATTTCTTCATGGCAACGTGTAAAGAAGCTCCTTTTGCTACATCAGAATAATCTTATGCAAAACTACAGAACAAGGAGTTTGAAACAACAATCTGTACCAATCTCTCGATCGTTGACAGTCAAGAACTATGAAACTACAGAACAAGACAGTACATATTAGCTGCTCAAAAAACAATATCCTTACCTTCTGCTCATGTTCCTTGATGCTATACAATTTGCTGGAGAAACCCCCTCAAACCGACTAGCATTGTAAGCTTGAACCCTTTCAGCATCTTGAACTATGCTCTTTTGTGTTCTGTCTGGATAGCGTCCCCTTGAGTCACCATGAATTTCTGCCCCTGGGTTAACTGTGTATGCACCCCTACTTTGGTGCTGAAATCTTTGGCGGTCAAATGCAGATGGTTCAGGAGTGGTATCTTTATCAGGCCAAGCATTGGTTGACGGAAGGTTTCCGGTAGAAGAGAACCTTGGAGTAGAACACCGGCCTTCTGTTCTACGCCAGAACTTGGAACTCAAGAACTCAGTACCAGGGAGCTTGCAACATGTATTTTCAGCAGATTCAGTATTTCGAAGCCTTCCAGTTGATAGTGCCAAATCATATGATATTCCATCCAGTGCCATCTCTAGGCCATGTACCCGTGTCTCAAGAGAATTCAGCCCACTCTGAGAGCTCCCAATAAATCTCTGCACACAAGTAAGGCGATTGAGCCAGTTTTCTCAACAAACAGTATCACTTTCATTACTGAAATACTGTTGATGAAGTTTCTATGTAGCCAACAGGATAAGGTTGTACAGCTAACATTTGAAAATGGACAACAAGGTAATATATGTAATAGTCAGAGACTAAGTGATACATGGCAAGGTTAACTTTCATCAAGCAATGAAAATTGTCAACAAACTAACAAACCACCTGCGCGCATGCATTATCTCATTGTGTATCATTTAAACAGTGAGAAAAGTGTCAGCAGCATTACCTGGAGAAGATCAAACATGTTAGCTTGCTGGTTTTCAATCTGAATGAGTTGCGAACGGATCAGGTTCAGATCCTCAGCTTCCTTGGGGCTTTCATAAACTTCTTCAGCTGGATTACTAACCACAACATGTGAGTTATTGTTCTCATCATCAAATGGAACCACTCGAGACCGAGATCTCAAACCACCAAATTTTTGTACTTTTTCATCACGGTTCCTACTGAAGAGTACACGCTTATCTTCTGGCATGCTATCTCCATTGTTCTCAATTTTCCCTGATACTCCGTCTCCAATGTCCCTTTTAACTATATCATCTGTCGGGGACCCCTTCAAGCTTGGCATTGCAATTTCAACTTTCCAATCAGATGGTTTCTTATAGTCCAACTTAGTGGGCTTGTTTTGAGGACTTCCTTTCTTCGCCGTTGTCCCTGAAGAACCGTTTGATGGCGGGGACCTATTTGTGGGGACTATTTTCTTTGTTTGAGGAGTCCTAAGGCCAGCATCACTGGAACTTTTAGAGATGGAAGAAGATCGATCACTCTCATTATCTGGTCCCATAAAAAATCCAAAACAAGGAGGAAGAGAGAGACATCAGATTAGATGAATATTCCCGGAATAAAGCTTTCGTGATAGTTGTTAATCTTCAACTTCCAAAGATTATGGCAGAATGAGAAACACACCAGAGCTCACTCAATCAAACAAACTTGCAAATTATATCAAACTATGAACAAGTAATCAACTTCATCGCTTCCAAACTTCAAATTTCACTAAGAGTTGAACCAAAGCAGAAAGAGCTTACCAAATGAAGATCTGGATTGAACCGGGGCCGAAGCCTCTTCGGATTCGGCTGCGAAAACCTTCCACAGTTCCAATGTAGTATTCATAGTCTCCCGGACTACCTTCACCTATTAACAAATGAATTAACAAAACTCAGGCTAAAATGCCACATTTCTGATATGATTAACAACACATTTTCATCTCTCAGAAACCAAATAGCGCCTGAAAGAAATAGTACCTTGTCAAATCTCCGGCTTTCCAAGGCGTTCAAGCAGAGAGATTTATAGAGTGGCGCCAAATCTGTCTCCAAAGAAGCTACTTTTCCTAAGGCCTCCGCCGCGCCTTTTCTCACGGCCCAGTCTTCGTTGCTCAGAAACTCAACCACACAGGGAACAAGCCAATCCAACGCGCCTTTACTCGACGCGCCGCCGGCGCCGATGATGCTCCCAATCAACACCAGCAGCGCCGCCTTGGCCTTAAACCCTTCGCTCTTGGCCAGCTTCCCCAGCCGCGCCAGGCTCTTCCTCAGCTGCGCCGCCTCCACCTCCGGAGCGGCGTCGATCGCGGCGGCGAGGCATAGCGCGGAGCCGATCTGCGAGTTCGCGTCCTGCTCCAGCGCCAGCGTCTCCATCAGCGGCCTCAGGAACGCCGCCGCGAACTCCGGCGTCGTGATCCGCGACGACATGGCGGCGACGGCGTCGACGCAGGCGAGGCGCACGGCGGAGTCGGGGTCGCGGAGGCGGCGGATCACGACGGAGACCATCTTCGATAGAAACGGAGCGAGCGCGTCGCCGTGTGAATTCGAGAGTAGAGTTAACAGAGACACGCATTGCTTCCTCACCGGCGGCTTGGTGGCGGCGTCGGTATTGTGAATGCAGATGAGGAAAGTAGCGAAGGAGTCTTGCGTCAAGTTTCTGGCTATGGAGTCGAGCTCGGCGGAGGCCAAGGCGAGTGTGTCCCTGTCGGAGAGCTTGTTTAAACAGGTTATGACCCGCAGCTTCAGATCCGACCCGCCCGGTTGCTGCGGCGGTGGGCCGCCCAGCGAACATCTCCTGGATATGGACATTTTGCTAATTAACGCCACGTGGCAGCGGAGGCGTTTCCGCGCTTCCAAAAGTGTTGACAATTCCTCAAAGAAAAATAAGAAGAAGAGAAAAGGAGTAGAGGAAGTAATCGAAGGTTGGTAGTGCGGAGGATGCGATTGATTTGGCGGCAGATTTGGAAGTAATGGGGGTGGTGTCAGGAGGACTGGTTCTCTCTCCCGAGGGGTGAGTGGACTATTGGAAGGAGAGAGAGGCAGAGGGGTGCGCAGCAACTCCCTATTTATTTCTCGCGGGTAGGCCAAACTCCAACTGTATAGTAATAGTAACTGTATTTATACCTAGTTTGATTTTAACCTTTTGTAAGTTGGAGGTGTTTGAATTTTACAAGTATAGTTCATGTGATGAATTATTAGGGTTTGATTATGCAAGGGGATGGGAATAAACAGACGTGTGAGTTTTGCTAATGCACATGCAGGAACTCATCGGGAGCTATCAAACAAAAATACCGGAGTACGTACGTAGCAGACCACGTCGCCGATGAGGCTATGATGTGAAATCTTCCAACAGAAGAGTTGACTAGTCCAGCACTACTGCACTTGTTAGAACACATAGAGAACACCTTATCTAAATTCTCGCATAACATGCTTACCCCGCATATAAACATGTTGTGTATATGGAGATCATGTCTGTAGAGGTCATTTTCTTTATAAATAAAGAGATGATTAGAGTATATTAGCTAACACTTATGTTTGATCAATGTTACCGTGACTGCGATGTGAAGAAGAGACATCATCTTGCGCTATGTGGGTAGTAAAACAATCATAAAGGTAGAGATGTCGACCTTCAATGTCCAGAGACAAGAATCAAATGTCTGCAAATTTAGGAGGAGGAAGACCAACGACAAAAATAGAGAAGAAGAGCACGTGATCGAAGGATAAGATAAAGGACGTAACATTGTTTAAGGACCAAGGACTCACGTGACAGTGTGGCCCTTTGGATATATGCATGTATGCCTGAACTTAATCTTTCCCCGCACCAATTCTATACGTGATGGATCGATCATATCGTCTCGGTTGTTTTTCTGGAAACAAAGATTTATAATTAACCGTTTAGGGCTTTAACTCCCTTTAAGCTAATCATTTTTGTTCTTAAATCATGGGACCGTTTGTTGAATCGATCCATTTACTTTTCTCACATGACCGTTAATTTGTTTGTGCTGATCTTTTTACTCTTATTAAAATAATAATAATAATAATAATAATTAAAAACGAAGAAATGACCAGACCGAAACTTTTCTCTATAAGAGCATCTCTAACAGTTTTCTTATATTTTATTTATTATAATAGAGCAAAAAATATAGTTTACGATGCATTTTATGCTTAACTCCAACAGATTTCTCATTTTGCAGATTTTATATCCTTCATCAATTTTTTCTCTAAAAATATAGAGAATGCTCTAAATATAGAGAATTTTGTTTTCTCTCTCTTCATATTCTCTAAATAGAGAATGTGTTTAAGAAATTGTTTGAGCAAAACAATAAAAATATTCCCTAAAATGAAAAAATAAAACTTAAATATGAGAAAGCTGTTAGAGTTGCTCTAAGAACTATAAGTCTTGAAAAAATTATGGAAGCCAAGAAAAGTAGAAAGAAATGCACTCATCCAGCCAAAAATAGCCAAATTAGAGAAAATGAGTGCATGAAGGAGGCATGGCATACAAAAATCAATGCAAGTGAATATTGCAAACTTGATTTGCCTACCGTCCTAATGAAGTACACACAATTGACAAAAAAAACACACCAAAATCAACATTAATCAGTTGGAACGATAGTAAGGAATACCAAAGACATCTTGAACTAGCAAATGACGAACCTCAACCGGCGGAACCGAGAACCAAGATAGACTAGCATAATTCAAACCAACATTTTTTAACCACAGCAGCAGCAATGCCCTCCCGAAGAATATGCGAGCACTGAAAGTGCATTCCTTTAAGACGAGCTAAACAGTTGCACCAAGGAATTTTTAGAGGCCAAGGAGGATCAAACTTTGAATAAGTTAAACAAGAAACAACAGAAGAAGAGTCATTCTCCACCCATAGATGATGTCAGCCATGAAGGTAGGCCAATTCAATCCCAATAATAACAACCATCAATTATAAAAAGAAAGCATTCTGCATGCCCAATCTAACACAATATCCACCCATATAGCACCCATGGTCACCTCAAAAAATTCCACCACAAGTAGATAAGCCAGGGCTTCCATTGGCAAGACCATCAATGCAATACAACATTTCTTCCCATTGCCGGCGACTTTTATGTCGCCGGCAATGTTTTTGGACATTACCGGCGATTTAAATCGCCGGTAAAATCGCCGGTAATGTTTTTTTTTTTTTTTTAACATTACCGGCGACATAAATGTAAGTCGCCGGTAATGTCTTGCCGGAAAAGACATTGCCGGCGACATACATTTATGTCGCCGGTAATGTAAAAAAAAAAAAAAAAAAAAGACATTACCTGAAGTCGCCGGTAATGCCTTTTTTTTTTTTTAACATTACCGGCGACATAAATGTAAGTCGCCGGAAAAATCGCCGGTAATGTCCAAAAACATTGCCGGCGACTTACAAGTCGCCGGCAATGAGTCAATTTCCAGTAGTGATGCTTAGTTTTATCCATGGAGGCACTGGAGGAAGCCAAAAGATAAGACGGGGAGGTCGTCGAATTAGAGCCACCAGTTGCACCCCAAGCCCACACTACAACATTTCTTCCCATTGCCGGCGACTTTTATGTCGCCGGCAATGTTTTTGGACATTACCGGCGATTTTTGCCGGAAAAATCACCGGTAATGTCTTTTTTTTTTTTTTTTTTTTAACATTACCGGCGACATAAATGTAAGTCGCCGGTAATGTCTTGCCGGAAAAGACATTGCCGGCGACATACATTTTTGTCGCCGGTAATGTAAAAAAAAAAAAAAAAAAGACATTACCGGCGACTTAAGTCGCCGGCAATGTTAAAAAATCGTTGGTAATGTTAAAAAACATTGCCGGCGACTTTTAAGTCGCCGGCAATGAGTCATTATGTGGTAGTGCCATGAACCAACATAGCATCAACTGTACCAGATGTGCAACCGGAAAAGTGAGGAGATGAACTTAATTCAACCTTGAATTGAGCAAAAAATATGTCTAAGGGAAGGTGGTATATTCTAAAAAGTAAGGCAATTTTGAGTCTTCTAAATCTGCATTGAAAAATAAAAGCAAGTTACCAACCACACATCCTTTAGTTGTAAAAAAAACTTCTTACCAAAGAAGGAGTCTTAGATCCTTAAGAGATCCCTGAGATGGCACCGTGGTACCAAATATACAAGCAACCAATTGCCAAATATGTTGAGAAAATGAGCAAGTAAATAATAAATGAGTTGCATCCTCAACGGAACCATGAGAGCAGAGAAGACACTTTGAAGCCAAAGAAACTCCTCGTTGTTGAAGTTGAACATCTGTTTGAAGTTTATTATAAAAGAGTCTCCAAGCAAGCATCGAGAGTCGGGGCGGCAAAAAGTGCTTCCATATTTGAGAGGTCTACTCAAGAGTAGGGAGCCGTATGCGCCCAAGCTCAGAGCTGTCAGCAAAAGAGAGTACACCAGAGCTGGAGTGTTCCCATATAAGACATTCACAATCTACAACTATAGGCAGAGGAGCACTTGAGATCCGCTTAGCCAAATCAGGATATAAGTCATGAAACTGGCAAGACAAAAACCAATTTTGGTTGACAATAAAAGAAGACACCTGAGTGGTCAAGTGAAAACAAGATGTAAAAGATTAAGCTCATCTAAGATAGACATATCCATCTATTTATCAGAGCAAAATCAATCATGGAACCATCACCAATAACCCAATGTGAATTTTGATATATCAGAGGTAAAAAGAACTCCAACCCATGCCATGATATTTTTACTTGATTTAGATGGGATCCTAAGATGTTTATGTGGGAAACTAATAACTGTCTCACTTACACGAAACAGAAAGAGGGTAAAACTAGGGGTGGGATTCGGGCGGTTTGGTTCGGTTTTTGCTAAAAACCATAACCAAACCGTAATATTTTTTTCGGTTCGGTTTTTCAATTTTTTTTTAAAAAACCGTGACTATTTGGTTCGGTTTGGTTCGATTTTTTCGGTTTCTTTCGGTTTTTTACATAATGTATAAAAAATAACTTTTGAATAAATAACTAAAAAATTGTCTATAAATTTTTTTTTTGAGTTGTCTAACATTTTAATTAGATTCTATGAGAGAAATTGAGAAGAATTGTGCATAAAGAAATTAGGATTTTAGGAGTTTAAGGTTTTTGTTTTGCATATATTTATATAATATATTACAAAATTTTTAAAATGATATCTATTTATACATACTTCGGTTTTTCGGTTCGGTTCGGTTTTTATAAATTAAAAACCATAACCGAACCAAATATTTCGGTTTTTTTCGGTTTCGGTTTTTTTTTGTTTGGTTTTTTTCGGTCGCGGCTCGGTTTGGATCGGTTTTTTTTTCGGTTTTCGGTTCGAATGTCCCACCCCTAGGTAAAACAAAAGGTACGTTATAACTTAAACCTCACATAGCAAAACAAAGGATGCGGTTCTTAGATTAATAAGGCATATTATCGAACTATCCGATTAAAATAATTAGATATAAGTTGATGAAGTTTCTTGTCGATTTGGTAGAAGATCGATGTCTATGTACGGCGCCCTGGAATCGATCATCAAGTTATACCATTATTATGAAAAGAACCCGTGAGTTGCGAACAATGGAGAGGACCAACTTCAGTTAAGATGAAGAGCTATCTAGGGCATGAAGAAGCTAGTGCATGCTTAGAAGGTTCATGAAAAAGGTTTATCGCTAATTTAATTTCCAAGGGAAAGAATAACTATCAGAGTGAAGACGTGAAGTAGATGCTGGTTTAGGTATTGAAGACGCGAAGTAGATGCTGGCCTGGTCAAGGTATTGCAACTTCGAAAGCAAATTCTGTAATTGCAATTGGCTCTCCCGGCCCCAAATTACTGTACGTGGGACTTTAACCTTAAGTTAATTTTCTTTTTCTCTAATCATGGGGCCGTACGCCTTTAGTTAAACGGCTCGTTCATATATTTTTTTCATCCGAGTGTTTGTATGTGCTAATCACGATGTTAACAGAGTGGACTACTTCATTTAGATATGAGATCTTAATTAAGATGTTGATGTAGGAGCCTCATTCGTCTACCAACTTATATAACCTAACTTAGATATCTCTTTGAGGAAATCCCACATCATATCGAAAATACTATGAATCGATCATCCACGGATTTATGAGGGCTAGCTAGTATCGCAAATTTATATTGTTGAGCCGCTTGAACTTTAGCAGATCGAAGGTTGTAACTAAGCATAGCAGTAAAATGATTGGTTAGATGTCGACGACAATCTCTTGTAACTCATTGAACATTTGAACTCTCGGGGTGGTAGGAAAGAGAAGAAAGGCAGGCTCATCACACAATCATTTCTTCTTCTTCTAGCTATGGCATGAAGCAGCTAGACCTAGAAGGGGTTCATGGAAAAGGTTAATTTAGAGCATGCACAATATCATCATGTCATCATAACCCTAATTTGAAGGTAAGTTGAGGAATAAGAATGTTGCCGCTATATATGTTAGAGCTCATGTGACTCGTTTGATTCTTGATGCCAAACGGTTTGGAAGCTTTCGAACCCTACATGATCTATTTTCATCGTCACTTATCCACCAGGTTTTGTGCATCTGATTCATACAATTAATATCTACGTGAAATCAATTAGTCACGTACCATGCCATTTCACCAAATAGTTGCCATTGTTCTCCTACCCTAAGTTTATGAGGTCAAGAACCATCTTAATTACCTACAAAATGATTGGAGGTCGATCGAGACTCTTGAGCAAATGGCACTACTAGAAAAAACCATTTTACGGACAATAAAGTTTGAGACTTATATATGTCTCCTCTTAATAGAGACTCTATTGAGTCATTTATTGTGAATAGTACAAATTAAAACAATTAGTGACCATTATTTGATACATTTGATAAAGAGAAAAATGAAAAAATATGTCAAAAAAGGGAAATACCATTTTTTTTTCCAATATAAGGGACATTTGAGTGTTTCAACAGGTTTATGGAGTACTTCTTGAAAAAATAAATGGGACGTTCGTGGTTTTCTCCCAAAAAAACAAAGAGGGCAGATGACGTTTGTGAACAGTAAAAATGACCGGGAACCTATAGGTGGTTTGCTCTCTCTCTCTCTCTTTCGCGCGCTCTCTCTCTCTCTCTTGATCTCGATCTCGATCGGTCGTGTGTGTGTGCGTGTGTCTTTTGGCTAAGGGGTTGTAATCCAATAATTCCATCTCTCTGAGGAACAGTTCATTCTCGTTCCCCGCAAGAGATGAAGCCAGTTTTGTACTTGTCAGATCAGATCTCGGCCGTCGTCAAAGTCCTCGACCAGACTGGTGCGTCATACTCTAGGTGGATTGCTTTGATGACCAAATCTTGATTAATAGATCGTCTTGGACCAGACCAAGTACACATTCGTCGAGCAAGCCTTTAAACTTGTAGCGGGAGCCAGATGCCGATTGAACTTGAATTCGGGGTATGTGGACTACTAAACCTCAGAGGGTGGGATCAGGATATGTGGTTAACCTCATTCACCCAATTCATTTCCATTTCAATTTAGGGTTTTGGATGTAACTAAATATTTTGCATTAATCTCTTCGATTGAAAGCTCTGTTTTTCTCTCTGTTCCTCTCCATATCTAGGGTGAGTACTTAGATTATTTTATGGCTGAAATTGAAATCTTTATTTCGGTATTGTTGCTATTATTAATTCTTGTTCTTGGGTCGTCCTCTGTCAACTTCTAGAGTTAGAATTTGAGTTCTCAGCTTTTAGTTAGGCCTGAATCCGGTCTATTGTACACAGTCATTTCAAAATGCTGCTGGGTTTGTGATATTCTTTATATATAACATTATAATGGATTATACTGGAATTAGTTTGCTTACAAGGTTAAAGAGCTATGTAGGTTCGTATAAATGAAAATTTTACTTTCACTCTGACTTCATATATAGGCAATGCATGTTATTGTGCTTGAAGTCTAAGTCTGTAACATACACTTTATTTTAGTATTCTTAGGTCACTATAAGAGCAGTTCAATGTAGCCATTATCAGTCAAGTTTATCTAACGTGGAGTATGTTTACTGATATTGGTATAAATTTTTTGGTAATTGGTATAGTTAGCAAAGTTGTCATTTTGATATGCTTAACACTGTGAATGAATTATGGGATCTCATTGATTTTTTGTTGAAGAATTGTTAATATGATTATTCTTCCTAATTACTACTTAATAGAATAGAAATTCACTCATGTCGTATTATCGTGGTGTGCTCTTCTGATAACACATTTTGGAAGCATATGTCGATATTTTTGTATGAGATGTCATTATATATATCAATTACATCTAGTATGTGATGTCAGAAGAATCATATATCTTATTTGATGGATTATTATAGTTTGTACCAGCACTTTTATATTCCTTAATTGGTGTAATTCACCTTGCTGAGAGAAAATATGTGAGTGCATTCTCCAAAATTAGTATGTATCAGAGTCGACCCGCTTAACTACATGGTTGCATCACTTGTATGTAGATCTTTGCTATCCCAAACTTATCTTGTGTGCTTTCGCAGATTTGTATGTACATATTTTTATCATTATTACCTTTACTGCTATAAGTTACTTAATCTTGATTTCCTTTGGTTTATAGGTTATAAAGAACTCAGGCAATGTCAACCTTGTAGTGGATATATGGAGTATTGGGTACACAGTTTTTAAAATGGCTACAATAAAATCACCTTGAAGTCTGTATAAAAGGGTGTGAATTTTAGACCTAAAGGTCCGTGATTTTTTCTCATTAAATTTTTTGTACTTGTTCCATGTATTTTCTTCATATATTTTGCAGATGTTGATGTCTATTTGAATATTGAATTTTCTGATTGCAGCTAATTGTTACAAATTCTCTTAATTTATGTGCTTTCGTCTGATCCTAGGATTTGGCCATTTGAGTATATGGTTTGTTAGTGTTATGTACGTATTAATTGATCTGTTTAAGTTCTTTGGTGTTCTTATTGTACTTTTGTTCTGTATGCATGTCTTTGATTCGTTTACAACAATTTCAGGTCCGTGGCAGCTGCAAATAGCCCAAATTGAAGACAATAACTTGAGAAGAAAACCATTTGAGCAGGGGTGGACTAATCAATTTGCAATAGGGGCTGGGGATGGAGTGGGTGGGTTTTAGGTGTAGTACAAGCTGAATAGTACAGTAGTATTGTAGTAGATTGATGGATAGGTAAAATAATTTTTTGTAATTAATTTCTTTGCGGCTGGGGACTAATATATGTTGTCATGTATTTGTACAAATGTATTCCTATAATCAGCCTACAAAAATTTGTATAAAATTGAAAAAACAAAGAGGACATATTACTCTTTTGTTTCTAATAAGCAATAAAAACCTCAACAATGTAAACATTTAATCTAATTGTTCCTGGACTATTCCTAATGGTGTACGATGACTATTATCTGTTTCTTTTGACCTCTATATGGACATATTTTTATGCGTTAATGAAGAGCCTTTTTCTCTAGTAGTGTGGATACTAATACATACTTAAACAGTAAGCAAATGAACGTTGTTAGGAATCAGCCACTTCTTTTCGATCTCTTTGGTTGTTGGTTTTCATGATTTCATACAAATATAATAGACCAGATCGAGCGTAATATATATAACTTAAGTAGTTGGCCGGGGCCAATATTTAAGGATCTTCTTGGTGCTCTCTATATATATGACTAGCGCCGCGTGGACTTTTATACCATACTGCAGGGATGTTTCCTATTTCGAGTCATCGATCAACAACTAGAAAGCTGCTGTTCTACGTATAATGAAACACTTTTGTCTTTGGTCTTTGTGGGAACGATGATATTAACTTTTTGATTGCTTTGTGCAATGTAAAAAGAAGCCATGTATAAGTCCAAGGGTGCTTAAAGACTTAGGTTTGGTGCATATTCATGAGATCACGGCCTATTAGAGCTCGTATTTACAATCTAATTAGCACCATACCTTATATGTGATCAAGTATGGGAGACTTTGGATGAAATCGATCACGAGTACGTAGCTGCATGTATATCAGTATATGGATAAAGAAGAGCCAGATACAGATCGAGCTAGTGGATGTACTAATTAATTAATAAGAAGTACGTAGGAGACCAAGATGAGAGTTCTATGGACGTGTTAATCATGGCTAGCTATATATATCCAATCTAGATACGGGGGATATTGCATTGGATTATATGGAATGGGAGATAGCCTGTGGTCCATGTCAATGTTGCTCGAGATTGACTGGGAAGCGGAGACGTAGTGACGCACCCATCTGATAACGAAGCTTTTGTCCTTAGATTTTCTATGCTTCCTATTCTCACATGGGGAAGGGAAGGGAGGCCAAAATGTTGACCAAAACCATAGAATTCTATGTGAATGTCATGTGTGTTTTCCTTCTCACGCGACAGTCTCACATGCCGTTTGTGTTTTTGGGAGAATGCATGCATGATGAGCAAGTCGGCATGGACAGCACTAACCCATATATCCTATATTCTAACTTTTCCCCTTGGTTGGATTATATTTACGAAAGTTACGTACTCTAAATCTTGCGTGAATTTGTATATAAGAGGCTCAAGAGCTAGTTTCTGTACGTAGCTTAAAAAGGGTGCATTCATATACCCACAAAAACATTCTCCATCTTCAGCGCTCGGCCATGTTACTACAATGTTAAGCAAGTAAGTCCATTCATCACTTCACCAATCATTGATGCATGTCCCTATAGTGCTCCCATCTCGAGTGCTCTGTTTCCTGGATCAAACTCGAGAGATCGATGATCGAAGAAGACTTGTTGGATCATTAAACTTGATCCCATATGGAGAGACTAGTCAGGCTACTATATTTGATCAACTTACAATCGTCTTCCTACTTCGATGAAGTATATATCTCTACTTCTTCTGTAGTCCATTTCAAGTTCTGCTTGATTATTCCACCCCGATGCATGTCACTGAAGTCAGACATATTTGGCCGGAAAAGTAGGAAGACATATTCCTCCCCGATGCATGCAAGAAGTTCACAACATATTTGGCCGGAAAAGTTGACAGCTAACTTTTTTTTAGACATTTGTGTTTCTCCACCATGGCAACATCTTTTCATACAGGTTGAAAACAGAGCCACGTAGTACTTAAAAGAAAACCGTAGAGTTTAATGACACAATCCAATTATTCCAATACATGTCTAATTCAAATGAAGATATATAGTGCTCCATGCATTGCTGCTTAAGAGTCTAAGATGACTTTGTGGGGAAATTAACGGGACACCATATATACGATCTCTGTGACAGCCTTCCTTTCTGATCGAGCTAGGTCTTTTGTTTTGCTTTTTATTTTCCTTTCAAAATAATATAGACGAGTGTTTAGTGTTTACATGTCAGACACTATATATGCATGTATGTTAGGAAATGGACTTAAATAATTTTATGTGTAGATGGAGCTTGCAGCATGCTACAACCTGCAACCCCATTATCGACTTGTTTTGGCTGCATTTCTAATATATGGTAGAAGTTCAATTCTATCATCTCGATCAGTCAGCCGCTGCATGTTTGCAATAGTCGAGCACTAAGCTTGCGAGAGATACTAGCTGTACAGACTCCGATGGCTAGCTTAAATTGCCATCAATGTCATGTTTTGTATCTGTTTGACGCTAAAATATCTCTCGCGAAGAAATTCTTCTGCAAAGTAATCTCTTTTATTGACTTCGGATAGTTTGACCGCAGTTATCGGTTTATCCTGTATGTACTTCGTATGCTGGCGTGCTACCGTCTCTCAACGGAATATAGAACTTAAACCTGCCTGACTTCTTGATAAACGATTAAGACAAAGAGAACACCAACCTTGCTTGAATGGGTCATTTTCATCTAGCAAAGCCTCAGAAATCGATACCTCACACTACCCTTTACGAGTGCAAAGCAGAGCAACTTCTCTGACGATGTGTTGAGAACACCACTTCCTTGGATGTCCGAATTCTCACTCGATATGTGACAAACCCTTCAACCTTCTAGTCGTGTTCACTCCTTTTAGATATCCAAACTCTCACTCAATCGGTGACAAGCTCTTCAGTCTTCCAGTCGTGATAATTGCTCCATTTGATCGCAATACTTTCACTCGTTCGATGATAAACACTTTGATCATCTGGCTGCAAAGATAGAATCTCTTGACGACATGTCTAGGTGTACTTGCATTATAGCAAATGTTTTATGTTTGATCAGGGACCCTTTCACCAAAGCTCTTACTCTCTTTATATAATGCTCAGTAGTCGTCTTTCAATCTTCTTGAACTTCTTCTACTTTTGCTCTTTGAATCTCAATATAACTCTAACACCATCCAGCATACGGGTCTTATCTTTATATAGTTCTAATGCTATCACAATTCCTTTACTAGAAGAAACCTATCTGAAACAGAAAAAGTATGATAGACATTAAACTGCATGAATCAGCTATCCGGAATTCACAATTCTAAGTTGATCTGGAAACGGACTCTGTTTCTCCACTTGACTGCTTGCCAGCTACATCTTTTAACTGGGCCGCTCGCCAAGACTTCAGCTCATCTTGAGCCGCTCGCCAAGACTTCAGCTCATCTTGAGCCGCTCGCCAAGACTTCAGTATTTCAAGTTCAATATAAAATATTTATTTCAGCCCCAATATCACTTCGTAATCTGTATGTACCGGCTGATAGTTCTTCTTTAGGAAAGTAACTCTAACGGTTCAAGAGTTCAACCTACGTACATTGAACACAAAAACTCAATGATCTGGAGAAAGGTCCAAATAAGAGTTGGAATATGTGTGTGGGGATTTAGGTTTTGGAGCGGAGAGAGTGAGTCAGTGAGGTGAAGGGAGGTTTGTTGGCAACCAGGAAGTGTTTTAGTTATGGACCAGTGTAACTAGTTTATGAGGTGCATAAGTGCATTGGTCCTTTGTCTTGAACCTTGATGTTATCTTCAGTGGGCTTCAAACCTACTTAGGCAGCTGGGGAAGTTTCTTTCTGCCGGAGAGGCCATGAACCTTTCTAAGCTTTCTAGCCCCTTAAAGAATATCCATCACTAAGCAGAGATCGAATAAGTCTCGAATTAGACGGATGATTCTACAATGTGCGGAATATAAATGTGCAAGCGAGTAATCAACGGTCTACTTTTACTCATATACTATTCACTTAAGTCTAACACGACATAGATTGTGACACGTGTCATGCACATGCACTTGTGCTCCGCACACTCAAGGTGCACTCCGAATTAGACCACTCAAATTAATTGAAGACTCTACCAAACATCATATCACGTATTCTCGCTCATATTTGAGTACATAAGCTACAAATCTCAAGTACATACATGTTATTCTACATACTAAATACATATATTTATATATACATATATCAGTTTTCGTTTTCGTTGACGCTTTAAATACATCTTTAAATACATCAGTTGAAAACTTGAAATATATGCATGGCTAATCTAGCTACTCATGTATTATTATGGACTGATAGGGTGGTCGAATATGCATGTGTACTTGTGTAGCAATAACTGACAATCCAACGTATATCGATCGTATATGCATTTTGCAGTACGTAGAGTCCTATCCGTGTTATACTGAAGCTAGTTCCATCACACATTGATCACGTAAAAAAACACCTACCCAAACAGGGAGGCATTTTCTCATGGCCTGTACTAAATTAAGCCATTGACAATCATGTTTTCGAGAACACCGAATGCAAATCTTCCAGTTGTCTCTCAGAGCAAGGCTAACAGAGAGGTCAAAACCCTACTTGGCAAATAACGGTAAGTTTTGACAAAAAAAAAATTAGACATTTGGGGCTCTCCAGGAGACATGTGACAAATAATAGTTGTGAGGCCACATTTACTCTGTAAATCTGAGCCGAGAGAAAACCGGAGGAAAAGAAGGGGAGAGAAGAAAGAGAGGAGAGAAAAAAATTTGAAAGAAAAGAAATACACCAATAAACACCTTATCTAACCCTCCTTAATTTAATGAGAGACACATCTAGACCAAGCAGTAGAGTACTATTACACACCATTGACACACTTGAAAGAACCTAGAATATCAAAGAACTCGAGATAGCCTAGGTTAACACCCTTATAACCTCCTAAGCCGTAAAAGTGGTCTTGCCAGTATCACCAAGACCACCCTCCTTAGCAGTAGGATAAGTGAGGTCCAACTACCGGGTCCTTTTGATCACTCTTGTCCTTTGCTGGCTTCTCGTTGCGACTCCCCACTGGTCTTCCTTTCTTTTTGCCCTCCGTAGACTTCTTCTTTTCTGGAGACTTTAGTCCCAATGTCGCTCGATCCAGAAGAATCTTCCCCAGAGAAAGACTCAGCCTAGGCTTTTTGGGGAAGCTACCATCTCCCCAACCTTTTGCGGCGAGCATACTTTGTTGGTGTGACCTGCATGGTTGCTTGAACCACGGTTCCTGCCACAATATCCTCAACTTCTGTGGCATGCATGCGTTGCATGTCTCTTGGTCTTCCCCGGCTACTTCACCTTCTTTCCTAGTCATATTAGGAATCAATGCTAGTGTATCATCGACACTGTTCGCAGGCCGCTCTTGAGCATCATTGGCGCCACCGCATGCCTCGTTCCCTATAGCCAGCTGAAACATCCCATTCTCACTTGCCTCTTGATCAAGTTGCTTTCCTCTTCCAACCGATTCATTCTCTTCCTCCGCTACGACTTCCGGCATAGTTCCCTCTTCCCCAAAAGCCAATTCTCGTCTAATGATCCGCACCTGCCTCTGAGTAGTTGCACCAGGCTGCAGTTGGAACAACTGTGGGGCACTGAAAAGTCCCTGGCTAGAGAAGCTTCCCGCCCCTGCCAGAGAGAAGGCCGGTTTCTCAAATTTCGGCGGTGATGCTCCAAAAATCCGAGGGTTTCCTGGTTGTTTCGGAAGCAAGGCTTCCCATGGTGATCGATCCTCCGACAGGTAGCACACCAACCTGCAAGGTATTCATAATGGAACCCTAATTCCGGTTCCACACCTGGATCAAGCCTGAACTTGCGGTTGCGCCGAATTGGTTTACCAAGGTTGTGTTGGATCCTCACCCGAATGACTCCCCTTGCAAACTCATCTTTGTCGTAGTCCTCAAAATCACGCAGTGTCACACCAATCTTAAAAACATTCTCCTCCTTATGTTACCTTGGGGGGACATTCGTTATCTTTACCCAAAACTGATTGTTTTCATCGGAACCATATTAATTCTCTTCACACCATCATACTTCACCGTTTGAATCAAAGCATTGTCAAAATTCCACGGACCTCCCTTATACACTCATTTTCGATCTTTTTATTTGTCAAAAGTCAGCAAGAACCTATCACCATGGTCCTTTACTCCCAATCTACCCGAAATCCTCCATAGCCGAGAAAACTTACGGGTTAAAGCTTCCCTATCATATGGCTTGAAGGACAGCAAACGCGCAATCATAAAGCTCTTGGCAGTTTTTTTGGTCGATGGTTTACCTCCCGGGCAGAGATCCAGGATGCCGTCATGGTCGTCCAGAGCCAATGCCGATGTAAACCGGGCTGCAATATGGTTTCCAGCTGTGAACCAAGTAAGCAGACACAAGATCGAGTACTGAGGCTGAAAACGCCGACTAGGAAAACTAGGGTTCTCTTAGGAGAAGAGACTAGTTTTTTTTTTTAATATTTGCTAATACTTGCGCTGTGTGTGCTTTATTGAATTGCTAATATAAAAAGAGAACAAAATGATGATTGGATTTCTTGCTGTTGCAATACGTTTAATTGGTTTTAATTGGTTTTAATCATCAAACCCCAGGTCTTCTGCTTCACTTTCAATTCTTAATGTGATTTACAAAAGGGTATTTATTTTTATCTTTTATATCTCACTGTTTTGGCCTTTTAGCTTCAATGCTCTGTGGATGGTTCATCAGGTATGTATATCACATTGTAAATGTTTTTTGATTAATGTATACATGATGATGATGATCTTACTGGAACAGGTTCAAGGCTTAGGAAGGTCAGTAACCAGAATATGTATGCATTGTCTGAAGAGGTGACGAAACTGAAAGAAACATTTGTATCCTCTCATCTGAGTATCCTCTCCTCTGAGAACAGTCATGTATTGAAAGTGCGGAAAGTTGGTTTATCCTACCTTTTTTTTTAATGATATATGCTTCCTTTCATTGGATTTGCTTATAGCATTCTAGAAGTCCATGTAATTCTTTCCCCACAAGAATCCAAGTTCCTTCTTCTATGATTATTAAGGGTGAGACCTTTAGATCAGTATGCATTACTACAGTTTCTATACCTGCATTTGCTCGTTAAGCTATATTCTCACTGTCCACGGGGCCCTTGTTTGATGGAGATTAGGCATGTAAGATGGGCCGGCCCGGTCCTAAGACACGTAATGCGTGTACTGCTTGACTCTAGTCTTTTTAAGTCTTAATATAAAATGGGTAGGGTAGGGCCGGCTCTAGCACTAGTTTATGAAGTTCAAATCCTGCCTATGGATCGATAAAGTACAGGTCTATAAAACCCGTCTGTGGTTCGCCCTAATTTTAAACATATACTTTTTTGGAAACTAGATGTGTTATTATATTGTTCGAAAATGAGAATTAACTTTACATTTATAAGTCTAAACTTTATAGTAAATGTGACTTAGTTGGCTAGTTGTTTTCAAGCTAATTGTCCACTAGACCACTACGGTTACATTTCAAAGTAAACCAATCAAGTGTTAATTATTTTACCTAATATATGTGATCAATTAAATATGAATCACATTTAAATGATGTAATCATGCTAATAGACCTTGAAGATTAATGAAGTTTCATTGTTTAAGAATTCAAAATTAATTAAAAAGTTGATTCTTAAATTGTAATATATTGTTACTTTTGTAGTTTAACTTTATTTTATTTCTTCATTAATCATCATTTACTAGCTATATATATATTATTGATAAAATTATATATTTATTTATTTTTGAGACGGCCCGGCCGGCCCTATTATTATTTATATGGACAGGGCTTTAGGCACGGCCTCAAAAACATCATTCATACCCTACCCTCTTCAAGATGGGCCGAACAAAATTCGTCCTTTAAGTTGGACAGGGCTTGTCCGAAGCTCATAAAATAGGATTGTGCATGGGTTGACTTATGAGTCTTGGGCCGGATTTACAGGCCTAATGGAGAATGGAGATGGTGAAAAATGCACAAAAAAGTAACTTGAGATACAGTTGGTCACAACCCATATATAAATTCACAAAACTCTTCAGACTCTTTGGCCTAAGTGAAATGAGGCTTGTGATGAAAAATGCAACAGGTGGTCTGCTGTTAACTGGTCCGTGGTCCGTGGTCCGCGGGCATGATTTCAGCTGCAAAAGTTAGGAGTTACCTGTTGCTGGCTTGCTGCTGCAACTTAGAGGAGCTGTGGACCGCCGGCACTTGGGGGATCAAAGTGCTTGGGATGATTTAATATCAATATAAGACTCTCAGCCTAAGAGAGAAGAAAATACAGCTGAATGCACCATAGCCTAAAGCCCTAAACTCTTAAACCATGCTTGTCAAGTTGTCTCATTCTCACATCTCACTAAGTTTTACTCTAGGCCTTATTCTTGCAATTAGTATCCTCCGGTAATAGCTTATTGCAAGTTATATATGCAGATAAGTGGTCTTATTGCATCAATCAATCAACAACTTCCATGTACTGAAGAATAATACTCAAACTTTTCAATTATGAACAAACTTGCAGTTAAAAATTCTTATACGTGAACTAGAATGAAAAATTACAAGCCACAAAGTTCTTTGCAGTTAAAGATGGTGCCCCAAAATCGTAGACAAGAAGGAGACATAGAGAATGTAGAAACTGAAGGTACTCAGATTAAGAAGGCCTGTACAGAAGTGTGTAACGGTAGCATCAGTAGAGCTCTTAGAAAACTCCTCTGTATCGCTGCTATCGATTTATGGCGAAGAGGTATATCCATTACTTGCTTTGCTTATGAAACTCCAGTCCTCCCCAGAGCTGCTTGCTCCATGAATGATGCTTTGTTTGTTGGAAGAAGTTGTTTGAGTTAGGACTGTTGGATTAAAAACCTTTTCTTCCGGGTTTGTTAGAGTTGTTTTAGCTATTTGATTTATTCCTGTTATCTAAACCACTAAGCGAAGTATGTGCTATGTGGACTGCGTTTTCTCATTCCTGCTAGATGTAAGACTTTAAAAAAGCCAAGTGTTGTTTCAATAAAGTGTAGATCATTCACACCAATTGTTTGAGTTCTTAACTAAGTCTTGATATCTTACAATTGGTATCAGAACCCCCACTGAGCTTGTAGAAAAGAAGCAGCAGTCTTCAAGTTATCAAACACTGAGAGAATGAGTGAAGACAAGACTCTGATGAAGATCCCTCACTTCGATGGTCATTATGATCACTAGAGTGAATTGATGGAGAACTTGTAGCAGGCAAAGGTTAGAGCTTGGTGGAAAATGGCTTTGAAGAGCCAAGAACAGGAACATTGTTGACAGAGGCCTAACATACACAACTTGAAGATGCAAGAACTAAGGATCACCAAGTCGAGCATTATCTCTTCCAGGCTCTTGATCGACCTGTCTTTGAACAAATCTTGGACCGTCGCACAACCAAGCTTGTTTGGGACTCGATGAAGTTGAAGTTTGGAGGTAATAACAAGGTGAAGAAATATCTTCTTAACTCACTAAGAAGAGAGTTTGAGGTTCTAGTGATGAAGAATGATGAGTCCATCACAAAGTACTTTGCAAGAGTGATGACGGTCTCTAATAAGATGAGGAGCAACAGAGAAGCTATGCCTGACTCAAAGATTGTTGAAAACATCTTACGAACTCTGATCGAGAGGTTCACATATGTTGTAGTGTCCATCGAAGAAGCAAAGGATACTGACACCATATCCATCGATGAATTGCAAAGTTCGTTGGTGGTGCATGAGCAGAAGTTTCGAAGGGTGAGCAATGAGGGTGAGGATCAAGTTCTGATGGTAGAGGACCAGATGGGGACAAGAGGCAGAGGAAGAACAATGTCTCCCAGAGGCAGGAGACGTGGATGATGCAGAACAACTTTCAACAAAGCAACTGTAGAATGTTTTAAGTGCCATAACTTAGGAAATTTTCAATATGAATGTCCTAAGTAGAACAAGGAGGCCAAATATGCCGAGTTAGATGAGGAAGATGAGATGTTGTTGATGGCCTATGTAAAGCTACATGAAACAAGGATGAGTGATGCGTGGTTTGTAGACTCTGGATGTTCAAATCACATGTGTGGGAATCAAGGTATGTTTACAAGTTTGGATACAGCATTCTCTCATACTGTCAAACTTGGAAACAATACTAGAATGAAGGTTATTAGAAAAGGAGTTGTGAAATTGGTTCTAAAAGGAATTAGCTTTGTCGTTGGTGATGTGTATTGTGTACTGGAGTTGAAGAACAACCTTCTGAGCGTGGGGAAACTTTAATAAAAGGGAGTGGCAGTGTTATTTAAGGATGGCGTGTGCAGTGTCTATCATCCACAAAGAGGGAAAATGGCAGAATCTGTCATGAGTGCAAACAGAATGTTTGTGTTGCTAGCTGAAGCACCTGCCACAGTAGAGGAAGAAAGATGTCTCCAAATTAGCATAGCATATCAGTCTAAACTTTGGCACCATCATTATGGCCATCTCAGCTACAAAGGACTACGTACTTTGCAATACAAGAGAATGGTGAATGGATTACCTCAAATTGCAGCTTCAAAAGTCATTTGTGAGGCATGTATGAAGGGCAAACAACATCGTACACCAATTCCCAAATCGAGTCAATGGAGAGCAACTGAGAGACTGCAATTAATTTATTCAGACCTTTGTGGCCCTATCATTCCAGCTTCAAGCAGTGGGAAGAGGTACTTATTATGTTTCATAGATGATTTTCTAGAAAGGCATGGATTTACTTTCTAATAGAGAAGTCAGAAACTTTTTACCACTTTAAGCGTTTCAAGATACTTGTGGAAAAAGAAATTGGAATGCCTATTAAATGCCTGAGGACAAACAGAGGAGGAGAATTTAATTCAGCAGAGTTCAATGATTTCTGTAAGCAACATAGAGTGAAGAGACAACTGATCACAGCTTACACTCCACAGCAAAATGGAGTGGCCAAGCGCAAAAACCGTACGATGATGAATTTAGTGAGAGCTATGTTGTCAGAGAAGAAAGTTCCTAAGCCTTTCTAGCTAGAGGCAGTTCGGTGGACAAACCATGTCTTAAATCGATCACCTACCTTAGCTGTGAAAGACATGACCCCTACGGCCCTACCTGGAGCGGAGAGAAGCCTTTAGTGGAGTATTTTCGTGTATTTGGGTGTGTGAGACATGTCCACATTCCAGATGCTAGGAGAACCAAGCTTGAAGATAAAAGTGTGAGCTGCATGTTGCTTGGGGTTAGTGATGAATCCAAAGGGTACAAAATGTTTGATCCAGTTGCCAAAAAGATTATTATTAGTCGTGATGTGGTCTTTGAAGAAGATCATGTATCAGATCGGGACACTAACTATGAAACAGAACAGTTGATGGAGCTAGAATGGGGAGATAACGTTGAAGAAATAGAAGAAGCAGTGGAAGTTGTAGATGAAGAATAAGAAGGAGCAGTGGAAGTCGTGGATGGAACCGAGAATGATTCACCAACTGTTGAAGAGAATTTGATAGTAAGGGAGGGCAGAGTTCGATATCCTCTTGTGTGGACGGTTGACTACGTTTCCGGTGAAGGCTTGTCATCATCATCATCATCATCATCATAAGAAGAAGAAGAAGAAGAAGAAGAAGAAGAATCAAACATGGTGCTTATGGTGTCATCAGATCCTGCAAGCTTTCAAACATGGTGCTTATGGTGTCATCAGATCCTGCAAGCTTTGAGGAAGCCGTCAAGAGCTCAAAATGGAGGCTAGCTATGGATGAAGAAATAAAAGCCATTGAAAGAAATTAGACCTGGCACTTAGGGGAACTATCGACTGGAGCTAAGGAAATAAGAGTGAAATGGATTTACAAAACCAAGCTAAATGAGCTAGGTGAAGTTGACAAATACAAAGTAAGTCTGGTGGTGAAAGGATATTCTCAGCAGCAAGGAATTGATTACACAGAAGTGTATGCACATGTGGCTAGGATGGACACTGTAAGGATGATCATTGCCTTTGCGGCTTCAAGGGGCTGGAAACTCTACCAATTAGACGTCAAGTCTGCGTTTTTACATGGGGAGTTGAAGGAAAGATGTTTTTGTAGAACAACCGAAGGGTTATGAGAACAAAGGAAGTGAGCAGATGGTGTACAAGCTGAAAAATGCTCTTTATGGACTAAAACAAGCACCTGGAGCTTGGTTTAGTCAATTAGAATCTTATTTTCTCACAGAAGGTTTCAAAAGCAGTCCCAGTGAACAGACATTATTTGTTAAAAGGAAGGGAGGTAACATTCTCATTGTGAGTATTTATGTTGATGATCTATTGTTTACTAGCAATGATGACGAGATGTTGTGTAAGTTAAAGTGTTCTATAATAAAGGAATTTGACATGACGGACTTAGGAGAGATGAGATTCTTTCTTGGAATTGAGGTACTACAAAGGTTTGATGGTGTATTTATATGCTAAAGGAAGTATGTAGCAGAGGTTTTGAGTTGGTTTAGGATGGCAGAGAGCAATTCTGTTTGTAATCCTATTGTTCCAGGGCAGAAAATTAGTAGTGATGAAAATGGCATTAAGGTGGATGCAACCCAGTTCAAGCAGATGGTTAGGAGTCTGATGTATCTCACAGCTACACGACCTGACCTCATGTTTGTTGTAAGCCTCATTAGTCGATTCATGGCAAATCCTACACAACTACATTTTACAGCAGCAAAGAGGGCCTTGAGATATTTTAAGGGACAATGAATTATGGTGTGTTTTACAAGAAGGGTGGAACTAGTGATTTGGTGGCTTTTACTGATAGTGATTATGTTGGGGATATGGAGGATAGCAAAAGCACTTCGGGTTATGTGTTTATGATGTGTGGATGAGCAGTAGCTTGGTCATCTAGGAAGCAACCCATAGTAACTTTGTCAACCACAGAGGCTGAACTTGTCGCAGCTGTATCATGTGCTTGTCAGGCTATTTGGATGAGAAAGATTTTGAAGAAGATCGGCGGTCATTTGCAAGCAGGAGGTACATTGATAATGTGTGACAACACTTCGACCATAAAGTTGTCCAAAAATTTAGTTTTTCATGGCCGTACCAAGCATATAAGGGTGAGATATCATTTTCTTCGAGATCTTACTAAAGATAGAGTTGTTCAGTTGTTGTTTTGTGGCACTCGGGATCAGCTTGCAAATTTGATGACTAAGCCTCTCAAGTTGGAAGCTTTTCAAAGACTTCGTGAAGAACTGAGAGTGTGTGTTGCTCCAGATTCGAACTGATTGCTTGTTAAAGACAATGAGTTCAAGGGAGGGATTGTTGGAAGAAGTTGTTTGAGTTAGGACTGTTGGAATAAAGACCTTTTCTTTCGGGTTTGTTAAAGTTGTTAGAGTTGTCTTAATATCTTACATTGTTGGGCTCTCCCGTAATGATCCATCTACGGGGAGAGACAACTAGTTTTGAGGTCATTATATACAATAACCAAAAGTGCAGTTAAAATGTCCAAATCAAACTCAACTACTCAGAGCATGAAACATTCATTCTCTCAAATATGCAAAATTGCTTAATTGATGACCCTGGATTGTATCCACAACAACATCCAATCCAACTCCATAGTATAAACATATTGAAGTTCTACTCACATCTGTATATGCATTTTAATGAAAACTTGGCTATCTTCAAGTCTCCAACAGAAGATACACCAAACAAGCAAAATCAAGTCTATGATTCGATACCTGTCCGTCAACCTTGTTCGATCTTTACCTCCTCTTCTTTAAAAATAAAAGACCGAATCTTCATGACCTCCAGTACTTGACATTCTCCAATCCCTTCTCAAACTCTCAGGGCACCAATTCTGGGTATCGGTTCTGATGGAGAGAATCTGGGCTTGTGAGGCGTTTGCAATCTGAAACCAAATTCTCGATCGGGGACGCTGGTATCGATTCACTCTCCACTTCGTCGAGCCAAAACCTATTCGAAATTTGGGAATTTAGGGTTAGGGTTTTAATTGAGGTAAAATTGAAACTGTCGATTAACAAACAAAAAAAATTGAAATCGCGAAGAAATGACAGAGAAAACCAAATATATAGGTATGCTTACAAAGACAAACATACCCTGTCAAACAAAAACAGAAAGAGACTCACTGAAGATGATGACGACGACGTCGGCGCCAGTGCCGACAATTCAAGATTCCGGCCAGAAATCGATCGCTCTGGTAATTGTAAACCCAACTCGACCCTCCTGCAATAACAGAAAAACACACGAAAAATAAGAAAAAGAAAGACGGTGGATATTTACAATGGGGAAAAGATTCTCGTTCGGTGGCTAATGATGCTCTGGCGGAGGCAACGGAGGGTTGACAATGTAGTCAAGAACGGAAAAATCGAGCCGAGGTTGGTTGGGCAGAGCAAGAACACTGTCCTCCGGTATGGGTCTTATGGGATGCACATAAGGCCCAGGAGGATCCCTCGGCCATATATGTTCTTCTATGATACCAAATTTCATAAGCAAAGGCATTTCTCTGCTCAGAAATTTAGCAAAGTGTTGGTCGTCACCTTCGCTTGGTACGTCCCTCGAGGTAGTTGCACCGCCAACGATCAAAATTTATCAAATCTTCACCGGCTGTCCAATGAACAGCCTCCCAATGACGGAAAGGGTTCAAACAGATCGGACAGTCGTAGGCTGGGCGGTTTCTTGGAAAAATAGGCTCCCAAATTGGCTTATTATCTTCCTCATCAGATTCTGTGTCGTCTACTTCCTCCATGTTCTCGTTGTCCTCCATCAAGTTCTCGTTGTCCTCTATTTCTGAGATGTTTGTCTATGGGATTTCTTGAAAAGTTTTTCTTTTTTAAAATAGAAATACAGAGTTAAGGGAGAAATTTTGCATCTAACCGTCGAGCCTCATCATCCATGTTACATTCCACGTTCCAATAACACGTTGACACGTGAAATTTTATTGTTTAGTCATCCAATGTTTTCTGTCGTCTATTGTATCTTTTTATTTTTGTTATCTAATATGATAATAGGTCTCTTCAATTTGGTTAGCATTAATTAATACTAGCAGTATGCACGCGCATACACACTTGAGATTTTTATGTAGAATTATTTTTATGCACGTGATTTGTACATAGTGCAGTTATAGTTTACTTTTTTGCCATTAAACAAATCAATTATCTAGAGACAATTGACGAATTTTTGAAAATTTAACCATAAGCACTTTTTGCTTAATTAATTAAGATAAATTGAATGAAAGATTTAACTTATCTATTCCAAAGAGAATGTTAGATGACTAAGCAAAAAAGTTCCACGTGTCAACATATAATTGAAGCGTCACATAAATGATGTTGCTTGACGGTTAGATGTAAAAAAAATTTGCAGACCACACAAGATATGATATCATTCACCATGTCATGTCAAAGATTGCTTTGGTGATTAAAGACATTAAGTGGTTATTGGTTAGGTGAAAGAAAGTTTGTTAATGCATCTAAGCTAATTTGTCCAATCTGTTTGAGAGGATTAGGGGCAATTTCAACAATGAACCTGTAACGTTTGTTGTTTTTCATTTATGGTTAATTTTAGGTTTTTAAATATTGCTTTATGGAATTCATATTTGACTTAAACTCTTAATAATCTCATATTGCTTAAATTGCTTAATATCTCAATGTATGATACATGGAGACAGTACATGACAAGCTCAAATAAAAAAAATAAAATTCTCTACCTCCAAGGCCAGCCCTGAAAATTTGGGGGTCTAAGGCGAAATTTTTTTGGAAGCTCCCGTGTTTTGAAATTTCTCTTAATATTAACAAAATAGTAAAGAATTTTTTTGAATTAATTACTATATCAAAATGAGTAGATGGTCAAATATAATTTATCAAAATGTATTTTTTTTAAAAAAATTGCTACATCAAAAGTTTGTGGAACCTAAAAGGGCTCAAGTAAAACTTGTTGCCTATTGTGTATTTTGTGATGCAAATGTGACCGTTAAACTTGTATAATCTAACTTTTAATCAAATCTTTCTCAAATGAAAATATAGCTAAACCACTTACTCTATTGAATTTAACTTTAAACTTTCAGTCTTAAATTTATAATTTGTATTCGAATTAAGCCACAATGACAAGAAAACCAACAATTAACAAACATATATACTTTCTAACAGAAATAGATATAACACTAAAAATGGATCTAACAAGATTATTGCATAACCAACAAATTGAAAGAAAAGACAATAAAAAAACTAACAAAAACCCTATGTCCTAAAATGATAAACAAACCCAAAAGAAACACTGAATAATAAAAAAAATACTAATTAATTAAAGGATAATTGCATTTGAAAAGTTGTGGCATTGTAGAGTTTGGTGATTGGACTTTGTGGGGCCCTTGGTTGGTGATGCAGTCATGACAGAAGATAACTACCTAAGGCTACGAAACAGAGCCATCCAGAGGGAGCAGCAAGCTTGAGAAGTTACGTTTCCTAATGTGCTTTGGTTTAGCATTTCTTTTCCTAATGTGTTTTGGTTTAGCATTTCTTTTCCTTCCCGTCTAGGTTTTTCTATTTTCTTTCCTATTGTTCTGAGAGAACCAGCTCTATATTAAGCCCACTCTCTCGATAGAAAAGTAGCTTGGAATATCAATACAATTGAGAGTCTTTCTCACAACTATCAACTCTGTTATTCTGCTGCAATCAACGAGGTATAGAATTCCTATCAACTCGGATATTCTTTTGAATCAACGAGGCATAGGCAAACCTTCTTCCTTGGCTATTCTTGTGTAAGAATCAACAGGGACTTAGGCTTACTCGATTATCCCTATCCTTAACATTTGCTAAATACCTTAAGTTCCCACCACGTACTGCATCAGTTGGTATCAGGAGCTTAGGTCGATCTTCTTCCAACAATCATGCCTGTCAGGAAAGGTACGAAGGTTGGCGGAAAAGGGTATAAAAAGAAGGAGGAAAATCTTTTACACATTTATTCTAGAGAGAGCTTTGAAGAGATGCGACGCTATTTGGATCAAGCAGTCAGGCAACAAGTAGCTGAGGGAATTGCCAAAGAGAGAGCAAGAGGGAAAAGGAAGGACGAGCCCCAACATGAAGTTAATGATGATGAAGATAGTCACGACGAAGACAGAGGAGATGACAATCTCTCAAGTTTTTCAGAGGACAGGCGGCGGGGTAAGCATGACCCTGGACGCTGGGAAGCTGGAATAAGGACTGATATTCCTGAGTTTCATGGAGGAATTCAGTCGGAGGAGTTTCTTGATTGGCTAGGGGCGATTGAAGAAGTCTTTGAATTCAAAGAGGTCCCAGAAAAGAAAAAAGTCTCTTTGGTGGCTACAAGGCTTAGGGGACATGCGTCTGCTTGGTGGCGGCAAACAAAGGGGTTGCGTGAGCGTCAAGGAAAGAAGAAAATTGACTCTTGGGACAAGATGAAGAAGCATATGAGGGCAGTCTTCTTACCTCCCAACTATGCTAGGTTGATTTATCAACAGCTTCAAAACCTTAGACAAGGTAGCCGCAACGTTACTGAGTTCACAACTGAGTTTTACCAACTGGTTGCACGCAACGACCTGTCTGAAACAGACGAACAGCTGGTAGCTAGATACATTGGGGGATTACGTCCTCAACTTCAAGACATTCTTAACATGTTCGATATTTGCACTGTGGCAGAAGCCTTCTCTAGAGGCCTACAGATAGAAAAACAGATGAGTAGAAGGGTGATTGGAATTGGTGGTGGGTTTGGTACTGGCACTAGTGCACGAGGTGTGGCCAGCTCTAGTACACCACCAAAAATGGTGGCGTCTCAGGCTTCTCCAACAGGACCAAACAGTAGCGGGCAAAATGTAAGGGCGAGATTGAGGTGCTTTAAGTGTGGGGAAGAAGGACACCGAATGAGTGAGTGTAAAAAAGAGACTAAAGTGAATAAAGGGTTGCTTATAGAGAATAACAATTTGCATGATGACTCTACACCACTTGAGGAGGACACTTGCTTTGATGTGGCTTATGGAGAGGATGTAGAGGAAGAAGTTGTGTATGGTGATAACGGCCCGTTGTTAGTAGTGCGCAGAGCTTGCCTCACACCCCGAGCTCCTGAGGGGGATGGTTGGTTACGTACCAACATATTTCAGTCCTCATGTACTATTGGAGGCAAAGTATGTAGGATGATCATTGATTCGGGCAGCTGCGAGAATGTCGTGTCTGAGGAAGCTGTTACCAAATTGGGTTTAGAAACTCAAAATCACCCGCAACCCTACCGGTTGTCTTGGCTGCAAAAGGGTAGTGAAGTCACCGTCTCAAAACGTACGGCTGTTTGCTTTTCTATTGGAAACAACTATAAGGACAAGGTATGGTGTGACGTGGTGGCTATGGATGCTTGTCATATATTATTAGGAAGACCTTGGCAATTTGACAGGAATGTCTTGCATGATGGGAGAAAGAACACATATAGCTTTGTCTTCAACAATGTCAAGATTACATTGGTCCCTGCAAAAGACCAAGTTCCTAAGCCACAAGGGAAGAATGTAACTAGCCTACTTTCTATGGGAAAATTTGTAGATGAAGCAAAAGAAACAGGGAGAGTATACCTATTACTTGGAAAAGAAGCGGCAGCAGCTACCAATTGTGTGCCTGAACCCGTTCAAGACTTACTTAAGGAGTTTCAAGATGTCTTTCCTGATGAGATACCTGTAGGACTACCACCGAAGCGTGACATTCAACACCAAATTGATTTGGTTCCTGGTGCATCATTACCTAACCGACCTCACTACAGGATGAGTCCTAAAGAACACGAGGAGTTAAGGAGACAAGTGGAAGAATTGCTTGAAAAGGGTCACATCAGGGAGAGCTTGAGCCCTTGTGCCGTACCTGCCCTCCTCACTCCAAAGAAAGATGGTTCATGGCGTATGTGTGTTGATAGTAGAGCCATCAATAAGATCACAACTCGCTATCGATTTCCCATACCCCGGTTGGATGATTTACTTGATCAACTAAGTGGTGCCATGATGTTTAGTAAAATTGATCTCAAAAGTGGGTATCATCAAATCCGAATCCGAGAAGGAGATGAGTGGAAGACGGCATTCAAAATCCGAGAAGGGCTCTATGAGTGGTTGGTAATGCCCTTTGGGCTGTCTAATGCCCCAAGTACTTTCATGAGGGCCATGAACCAAATGTTCCGTCCTTTTATCGGCAAGTTTCTTGTGGTATATTTTGATGATATACTTATATATAGTGCTACACCGGAGTTGCATTTGGAGCATTTGAAAGCAGTGTTAGAGGTCTTACGAAAGGAGAAGTTTTATGCTGGAATTAAAAAGTGCTCTTTTATGACCAACCAAGTGTTATTTCTCGGCTTCGTGGTGTCCAAAGATGGCATTAGCGTGGATGACTCGAAGGTGGAGGCCATACGGGGTTGGCATATACCCACTTCGTTGCACGAGGTTCGGAGTTTTCATGGATTAGTTTCTTTCTACAGGAGGTTTATCGCCAACTTTAGCACCATAATGGCTCCCATCACCGACTGCATGAAGGATGGAAAGTTTGCTTGGAATGATGAAGCCACAAAGGCATTTGAGTTGATTAAACAGATGATAACAAATGCTCCAGTTTTAGTTCTACCAGATTTTCACAAGCCTTTTGAGCTGCATTGTGATGCATCAAAGGTGGGAATTGGGGCCGTGTTAAGTCAGGAACAGAGACCCGTGGCTTTTTATAGTGAGAAGCTTGGAGGAGCTAAACTTAATTATAGCACCTATGATGTTGAATTCTATGCAGTAGTGCGGGCATTAAAACATTGGAGCTCCTACTTAGCTTATAATGAGTTTGTGCTATTCTCAGACCATGATGCACTCAGACACATCAATACTCAGGATAAGCTTTCATCTCGGCATGCAAAGTGGGCTTCGTACCTGCAGCAGTTTACATTCTCTCTCAAGCACAAATCTGGAACATTGAATAGGGTGGCAGATGCCTTGAGTAGGAAAACTAATCTTCTTACCCTTGTGCAAACTCAGGTAATAGGTTTTGAATCCCTTAAAGATCTTCTGGCTACTGATTCCTATTTCTCCGGTATCATGGAGGATGTGAGAGCAGGATTAAGAGATGATTATACCTTGCATGAGGGGTTTCTTTTCAAGGGTAACCAACTATGCATCCCGGATTGCAGTTTACGACCCAAGATCATTAAGGAGCTGCATACAGAGGGCCATATGGGACGGGATAAAACTGTACAACTGGTGTTGAGTTCGTATTTTTGGCCATCTATACGCAAGGAGGTTGCTAAATTTGTGAAGGGTTGCTATATATGTCAGATGGCTAAGGGGCAAGCAACTAATGCCGGTCTCTATATCCCCTTGGCTATTCCTACACGCCCTTGGCTAGACGTTAGCATGGACTTTGTCCTCGGCCTCCCTCGAACTCAGCGCGGTGCTGACTCTATTTATGTAGTGGTTGATCGATTCTCCAAGATGGCTCATTTCATTCCTTGTAAGAAGACCACAGATGCGGTCAATGTAGCTCAACTATATTTTAGGGAGGTTTACAGGTTACATGGTTTCCCCAGCTCCATTGTCTCGGACAGGGATACTCGCTTCCTTAGCCATTTTTGGAGGTGTTTGTGGAAACTCGCTGGCACCAAGCTAAACTTTAGTAGTGCTTATCACCCACAGACGGATGGGCAAACGGAAGTCGTCAATCGTTCATTGGGAAATCTGCTAAGGAGCCTGGTAGGCAAGAATTTGAAGACTTGGGACCAAAGATTGTGTCAAGTTGAATTTGCCTACAACAGGTCTGTTAACAGGAGCACTGGTCTTAGCCCCTTCTACATTAACTATGGCTATGACCCTAGGTCACCTATTGAACTCTTACCCGTCCTTGACTCTAAGAAGATCAATGCAAAGGCCGAGGATTTCATGACACACCTCCTGGACGTGCATGAACAGACCCGCCAGCAGTTAGAAGAATCTAATGCCAAGTATAAAGCAGCTGCGGATACGAAACGGAGGCATGTCGAGTTTGACGTCGGCGATCTTGTGTGGGCTGTTTTGACAAAAGACCGTTTCCCTGTTGGTGATTACAACAAGTTAGCAGCTCGAAAGATTGGACCTGTGGAAATTGTTGGGAAGATAAACTCTAATGCTTACCAACTAAAGCTGCCTCCACATCTTAACACCTCTGCAACTTTTAATGTCAAGCATTTGATTCCCTATTATGGCAACAGTTCTGACGAAGATGATTTGAATTCGAGGGCGAATTCTTTCCAACCCGGGAAGGATGATGCAGTCATGACAGAAGATAACTACCTAAGGCTACGAAACAGAGCCATCCAGAGGGAGCAGCAAGCTTGAGAAGTTACGTTTCCTAATGTGCTTTGGTTTAGCATTTCTTTTCCTAATGTGTTTTGGTTTAGCATTTCTTTTCCTTCCCGTCTAGGTTTTTCTATTTTCTTTCCTATTGTTCTGAGAGAACCAGCTCTATATTAAGCCCACTCTCTCGATAGAAAAGTAGCTTGGAATATCAATACAATTGAGAGTCTTTCTCACAACTATCAACTCTGTTATTCTGCTGGAATCAACGAGGTATAGAATTCCTATCAACTCGGATATTCTTTTGAATCAACGAGGCATAGGCAAACCTTCTTCCTTGGCTATTCTTGTGTAAGAATCAACAGGGACTTAGGCTTACTCGATTATCCCTATCCTTAACATTTGCTAAATACCTTAAGTTCCCACCACGTACTGCATCAGTTGGGTTCATTTGCGTGTTTTGCTCAAACCGCATATTTTATTTTTTATTTTTATTTATATAGAATTGAATTTAAGTGATTTAGATGCCCTTTAAATTTTGAGACCCTAGGCGTGGGTCTTGCCCGCCTTAGCCCAAAACTGGGCCTCTCTACCTCCCACTAGCTAGCCTAATTGCATATATTTATATGAAAAATTGGTAGTGAGAGCTTTCCATTAATTTTTTGAAATCGGTGGTTGAATTGTTGACGTAGTAAAAATATAAATAAAATTTATAGTTAAATATAGGCATCAAATTAACCGATCATTTGAAAGTCTTTCAAAAATAAAATAAAAATTATACAAACAATATTTGTCTAGTCGAAAAAAAAAAAATATATATATATATATAAGAGATCCACTAGGTATTAGGAACACTTTATTTTGCATATGCTTAGTCAATAAAAAACCAACATAAAAAACAAATAGAGATCTTTTCTACTACGACTTAAGAGGCGCTCTAGCCGCAAAATCTACATTTTTGACTCCAAATTAAAGGGAAGACCCATATACAATAACAGGTCATTTTCACATTTTGTCATTGTAATTTGTGACTTTTAATTAACCCAACAATGAATTTAATTACTGTTTTCCGTGGAAAGTTCTCAGAGTACACGGCCACTCTTTGCTAAATATAGGTTGTGCAACAGAAACAAACCTTTCCTTACATAGGAAACAAATCCAATCACCTCTCGACGCGTGGGCTACAGTTTTGAATTTGTCCGAGGAATTCAACGCGCTCGGTAATCTCAAGAGAAATGGACGCAATCTTCGACGTCCTTATCGTCCATCGTACGTATCAGGATAGCCGGGAATCGACAGAACCGTCAAACCAGATCACGGTCTCCTAGTCACCACACGTGTACGGCTATGTATCGCTCAGTTCTTGATTAACCAAATTGGGGTTTAGTGTTAATACCACGGTTAGCAAACTGTTAATGGTTCCCGTGAAATTTTTACATCTAACCGTCCAGCCACATCATCTATGTGACGCTCCAATTATATGTTGACACGTGAAATCTTTTTGCTTAGTTATCTAACGTCTTTTCATCTGTTAAACATTATATTATTTCTTTTCTCAAGTGTTAATCGTTGTATCTAGCATTGAACAAAGGGTTCTCGAATTGTCGAAACTTATCGCATGTAAAGTTGGAGACGATAGATTGACTTTCGTTTCAAATTAGGGGTGTTCATTTGGTCTTTGTACGTTTTGGGTTCTTGATAATTTATGGGTAAGATTTGAGATTCTGCAGATTTATGGTTAGTATTAATCTTTGTTTTTCACCTTAATCGGAACCAATGTTTGGATATCCACTTTCTTAGCTTTCTAAATAAACAATGAAGAGAAAATTGTGAACATTAACCCTTGGGATTAAAAGGAATTGAAATTGCAATCAAGATCTTTGTGCTCAAACTGTAACTTAATTATATATGATTATGCATACCTTCTTATATCAATCTAATTGTCCATCCTAACAATATCTTGGAGAGAGCACCCATTTGATTTGAATACCGCGATAGCTCGGGCTTTTTTGGGATACGATTCAAAATGGAAATCTTCCTTTTTGGGATAGATAAGTTAAATCTTCCATTCAATTTATATTAGTTAATGCTAGAAACCAACCAAATTGAAGAGACCTATTATCGGATTAGATAACAACAAAAAAGAAAGAAGCAAGTCTGGTAGGTTGCCTAGGCAGACTTAGTTGTTGCCTGGGTTGGTGTTTGATAGGACAAGACGACAGGTAAATGGCAAAGAAGAGAGGTGCAGTAGACAACAGAATTCATTGGATGACTAAGCAATAAAGTTCTACGTGTCAACATGTAATTGGGACATCACATGAATGATGTGGCTTGACGGTTACATACAAAAATTCCTCATACTCTAAAATGGATGTGTCGGCTTCAAAGAAATGGCGTCAATATGACATAGATGTCATATTGACTTTGAACAAGGCCAACATGTGACATGTGCAACCTTTGCGGCTGCACATGGCCTCATATTTATGAGGGCCTCACATCTCAAACTTGTGTGATGTTCGCCTGTTTCTAAGTTTCATACTTAATTGTTCATTTATACAAATCTGATTGATTGATTAATTATTAATTTATTCGTCATGGAAGTTAATAAACTTTATGTATTCATGTCATTATTACAGGTGATTAAAACCCTATGTTGTCTTCTCATCTATTTTTTCTTTTATTTTTCTCTTCTCAAAGTGAAAACTGAAAATTAACTATATGATGTAGATTTATATAACTTTTGATGGGTAAAAAGATCAACTTTTTCACTGAGCTTTAATTTAATTACCGCACAGGATCCCCAATAACTCAGGGTCAGCCCTGACTTTAAATATACTACGTGATCTTGTTCTATCGTGTCTAAAGATAAATCATGTCTAACGTTATGGATCCAAAAAGATTAAAACTCTCAAACTCTTTCAAAAATGTTCATAGTATATGATGCACTGCTTCCAAACGAACCGACTACAATAGTTCTCATATTGATTCCAAATCTATGACGCCATCTTTTTCTTCGGTTAAATTATCTCAAAAGCATATTTTACTAAGTTTCGGCTACAAAGAAACGGCAACAATAGTTTTCCATGTTGTCTATTATTGTATTATGTTAAGGTGTATTTAAAATCTGTACGGAGCACTTACACTTTTGTCAAAAGGTAAAACGTCTTGAGTGTTAGAGGAAAAAATATCTTAAAACCTCCGATTTTTTCAAGAAATTGCATTTGTATTAGTTCATCCAACTGAATTGATGCGCCACCTTTCAAAGAAATGAAAACAAATCAACAATAGTGGTTATATCGACTCCATCTATAACGCGATCTTTCCTCTTGTAACATTCTATTAAGCTATATATTGAAACTATGAGGTTAACATTTTTTTTTTAAAGATAAAATTTCTATAACATTGAACTCGAAATGTATCTAATTAAGAAATATCTGTTCTAATCATTCTTTTTTTTTTGTTACAATGAGGCCACAAAAGACCCAGAACACAAAAATACCTAGCTACACTAGGAGTCCTAAACAACCTAGGAAAAGTAACCCCGCCGAGATCATCTTGCAAAGCACTCAAGACATAAACAAGAGGCTCATGAAGCTCAACAAAATCCAGATTATGATCAATACTGTGCTTCGCAAGAGTATCAACAATCTGTTGGAAAAATGGTGGTTTTCCACCATTTTAATATAACAATTTAAAAAAATAATTGAGTGTGTTGCACTTAATTTTGATGTGAGGGAAACCTGGATTTGTGTTTTCCTACAAGAGTACATAAAGATTATGTATTCATTTGTTTAAATTGGTTAAGGGGTGAATGAGAAATTATCACCCAAAGTTGGTCACTTGAAACAAAAGAAAGGAATGTGATCTCATATGGAAGAAATTAGGAATGTGGAAGTTTTTATTTATGATTGCACCCCAGTATACCTTAAGTAAGTGAGTAGAGAAACTCTCTCACGCGCGCAGGGGGGGTGGAAATCTTGGTTGAATTGAGTATGCGATATGGACTTGTGTACGCCCGCGTCCTGCGGACACGAATGTCGTTCTAGTTATGCTGGATTTTCTCACCATTACTGACCGGTTTATACCTTTAATTTGCCGGATTTATATTGCATGGTTAATGAGTGGTAACTCATAACCTTTTGGTGGTCGGCCTTAATATCGTTCTCCATCTCCTCCATGTATAAATAGAGGCTCTATCCTCCCTCATTCTTCATCCCATCAGAGAGCAATCTCCTCTTCTGATCACTTCTCTCCCTCTCTCAACAGCGAGCAAATTCAGTGATAGAGTAAGGTATTATTCAGTTCGATGACAAGTTCTTGTGCTGCGGTGCAAAACTTTGAAGTTGTTTTATCTTGGGAGAACAACGTCATACAACCCTGTGGGCGACGTAAAAGTTCTTAAGAAAAGCGTGTGATACACGTGACTCAACTTAGTTCATCTTCTTACCCAGAATTTTTTCTTCGTTCTTATTACTAATTATTTAATTAGTATTTCGTATATTATATTTAATTTAATATCACAAATTTTACTTACACAGTCATGTTTTTTCCCCTTACAACATGAGAGAAAACCACACTCTCAAAGATCTTCAAATCATTCCTGCAACCAGTGATGAGAGAGCCAAGAGGATGATAGGAAATATTCTCGGCATGCATCAGATTAACCAGAAGAGCTGAATCAGACTCAATCTCCACAAATCTCACATTCTGCTTAATCAGCAACTTAATACCAAACTGCAAGCCCGAGGCTTCAGCCACCAGAACTTCACCCTCCCCAAGTTCACTTGAAATCTAGCATCCAATTTCCTTCATGGTCCCTAATCACACCTCCAGCACCAATGCTACCATGGCTATTCTCAGTGCCATCAATGTTCAATTTACACCATAAAGTAGAAGGCTTACTCCAAGCAAAATAATGAATAGATCTGAATTTTGCTGCAGAATTCTGTTGAAGGACAAGATCTCATTCCAAAGTAAAATCTAAAATGATCTTAACAAGATTACTAGGCATGGAAAAGGAGGCATCAAAAATGTGCTTATTCCTCTAATTCCATATATTTCAGCAAACATTGCTAAACAAAACGCACCAACTAACTTGTTGAATGGTGATCTTATTATGAATCTGAGCATGCAACCAACCATTCCAATCCAAACAAAAAGATGAGGAGATGCAACTAGGCAAATTTATATCTCTCCAAATGCTCATAGCTCTAGCACAGTCTCTGAAGAGATGAAGGAGATTTTCTTCATGAAGGTGACATGAAGGGCATAAAGGGTTTGTAGTTAACTTCCTTTTAAATCTGTGAGCATTTGTCAACAATTTACCATGCATCACATTTCATAAAAAGATTTTCTGCTTGGGAGGTATCTTCAACTTCCAAATAAAAGACCACATAGAATTCACACTATCATAATCAAAGATAGACTGATAAGCAGACTTGATAGAGAAGATGCCATTAGAGGAAGCTTTCCAAATATAAACATCACAACCACATCCTTCAAACTCAGTAGACACACTGATTATAGATAGAACAATCTCAACAGGAAGCTCCTCAAGAAGTTTGTCAATATTTCAACCATAGTCATCCCAAAATTCAGAAATAAGTGCAGCAACATCAATTCTATCACCATTCAAAGCATGATTCTCTAAAGAAGAGTAACATATCCAATCAACACTCCAGAATTTAACCATTTTTCCATCACCAATCCTCCATTTTAGATTTTGCTTAAAAAGAGTAGCACCATGCACAATACTTCTTTAAGTACTAGAGCAATCCCTTATATACTATAGTCACTGTCAAACAAGCTTTTCTTCTTTAAGTACTTTTCATAATAAATTCTTGCCCATAAGCCTTTATCATTTTGAAACATATTCCAGCTAGATTTATTTAACATAGCTTGATTCATCCGACCAACCTTTTTTATTCCCAAATCTCTAATATCCTTAGGTCTGCAAACATCATCCCAATTTACCAGATGCACCTTTTTCTTCTCATCAATAGAGCCCCATAAAAAATCTCTATTCAACTTATCCAATTTATCACAGAGATCAACATGAAATTTTGCAGTGTTCATGGCATAGACTGAAATTGAGGAAGTCACATATTGAATAAGAGTCAATCTCTTGTCATGCTCAAATGTTTGCTCTTCCAACTAGCCAATGTATTATGAAGTTTATAAAAAAAAATACCTGTATAGGTGATTTGTTGATCCAAGAATGAAACAAAGGCATTCCTAAGTATCTCCCCAGATCAGATGATAAAGGAGAACCAAAAATATGCCTAATCTCAAAAGCTTTGCCTCTGCAAACATTAGGGGAGACAAATATCAGACTTTTCATAGCTAACAGCTTGATTTGACAGCTTGCAAAACAAATCAAGGCAACCTAGCTTGCTTAGGAGAAGGTTCTGCAAACAGCATTAAATCATCTGCAAAAAAACAGATGAGATATTTTTGGTCCAGATTGGGAAGCATTCACTGCCTTCCATCCTCCATTGACATTATCCACAATAAGGTGAGATAATTTCTCTATACACAAGACAAAAAGATAAGGAGATAGGGGGTCTCCTCATCTTATACCCCTTTTAGCTTCAAACTGTTGAGATAATTCCCTATTCAATGACACCTGAAAACTGGTAGAGGTGATGCAGTGCATGATTAACTTGATAAGTCCTACAAGTAGTTGAAATTCATGCAACACAGAAGCAATAAAGCTCCAACTCAATATGTCATAAGATTTAGACAAATCCACCTTCCATGCAAAGAAACATTTCCTTCCAAAAGCCTTTCTAAATTTGAATAGTAATTCTTGAGCTATCATGATGTTATCAGAAATATGTCTTCTAGGAACATAGTTCACCTGATTAGGACTAATCAATTGCTGCATCACAGGTTTGATCATTGTTGCTATCATTTTTTAGACCATTTTATATACTGTAGAACACAAGCTAATTGGTCTAAAGATTACCATGTGTTGAGGGCCATCAACTTTGGGGATGAGAACAATGACAGTGTGATTTAAGTCAGAAGAAAGAATACCAGACCTGAAAGCATTTGTAGCTATCTCCACAAGATCATCAGCACAAATTTCCCAATGCTTTTGAAAAAATAATACAGGAAATCCATCATGTCCAGGAGCTTTAAGAAGACCAATAGCGAAAAGAGCATTTCTAACTTCCTCAATAGAAAGAAGCTTCATCATATTAGCAACACTCTTAGAATCAATGCAAGGAAATAGCCAAGAAATAAAAATTCTGCTATCATCCAATTTAGGCTCAGAGAATAAACCTTTGAAAAACTGAATAGCAATAACTCTCATCTCCTCAAGTTCACTAGTCCACTGATCATTTTCATCAAATAAACCTTTAATTTTATTTCTCTTTCTTCTAACCACATTGGTTAGATGAAAGAAACTAGTGTTTTCATCACCCTCAAGCAACCATCTGTCTCTTGATTTTTGATTCCAGTAAAGATTCTCTTGCTTGAGAAGTAAGTTATACTCCTGAATTAACTCCTCTTCCAACCTCTCAAGAAAGGGGTTAGGACCTTTGTCTTTAGCCTTTTGGATACCTCATATTTTAGCTAGGAGATGCTTCTTCCTTCTGAAAAGGTTCCCAAAAACCTCCTTATTCCACTGACTCAAATTAATAGCTAAATTTTGAATTTTTTGCTGAAAATTGGGACTAGCATGATGCCAATTCTGATAAATGAAATCAGAATAGTGAACATGGGGCATCCACATAGTTTGGAACTTAAAGGGACTGCACCATCTACTTCTCGCAACAATAGAGTCCAGATGAACCAAAAGAGGGCAATGGTCATATATGATTTTAGGTAAGTGCTGAACAAATGCCTCCTCAAAAATAGGTCTCCATTCTCCACAAATAAAGGCTCTATCAAGCCTTTCATTCACATATCCATTAGACCGTATATAGCAGGAGCCCTTAAAGCCAAGATCCATTAAAGCACTCATGTGCACCCAATCTTTCAGACCTCCAAATCTTCCAACAGAAGAACCACCACATTTTTCCTTCTCATCAAAAACTTCATTGTAATCACCAATGATACAGCAAGAAAGTTGTTGTTACTGAATCAAAATTTTCAACACACTCCACAACTGACTTCTAAGAGTATTCACAGGACTCCCATAAACAACACATAAGAGCCAGAGAGGCTTATTAGAGTCTTTAAATTTCACAGCAATAAACTGAGTGCCACTGTCAATATAACTAATCTTAACCTTAGAGTTATTCCCAAGCAACCAAATTCCACTAGAAAAATCAACAACTTCAACCACTCTAAATTTATTGAAGCCAAGATTAAACAAGGCTTTAGAAGACCTAGAGAAGGGAACTGTAGGCTCACTAATATCAATCAAATTCAAAGAATGCATTTTCACCATGTCTGCAATAGCAGACCTGAAACCCTCACTTTTGGCCCCTCGAGCATTCCAAAAGAGAAATTTCAACATAATGGCAAAAGGAAAGAAATGTGGGGATGACCCCTTAAGCATCAACCATATCCTCCCCAACAGAAGAGGGAGAACCAACATATATTGGTAACTGGCTATTGTCAGAAAAAATCTGTTCAACCAATTGCTCAGAAGCTGCTTCCATATCATGAGTCTTCCTGCAATCATTCACAATTTCATCTGAGATATATGACCAAATATAGCAGCAACTTCCTGTGTTGCCAAAGCCACAACATCAAAAGAAAGTTTTTTTACAATTCAGAGCTCATTGGCAATAGCTACAGATTTGGTACTTTTCCTTTGATATTTATGCACATATTTTGATTTAAGAGATTGATGAATCTTATTAGATACATCTTGCATAGGCTTCTTAGCTTTAGAAGCCACTGTGATGACCTTACTCCCATTAGTAAAACCACCGTTATCCACTTTTACCTTCCTTTTAGTAGTGCCAGACTTGTTAGACACACCAGAAATAACATTAGACTTAGTGGAAGGCCTTGCAGCCTTCACAAAATTCTTCTTCTCTTGCATCACAAATCTAGTCCCCAAACCAGCATTGTTAGCAACCAATTTGTAAGCAGTATGCTCAAGAAATTCATTCTCAACATCATCAACTAAAGCTTGGTATCTAGAGCCAGAAATAGCCTTCCCCTTAACAGCAGTAGTGCCACCATTATTCTTTTTACTTTTATAGATAATCATCATCCATGCCCCAAATTCAGGCTTATCCACAGGATTCTTTGTATCATCAGCAACAGTAACACCAACATCATGCTACATATCACAATTAGTTTTGCTAACTTGCAAATTATCTGCACCAACATCCACAGTTTTGTGCCTTTCACTTACAAATACGTTATGGGCCACATCATTAGTAACTACAATGCAGCTTTCCTTGGCATGTCCATAACAGTCACAGTTGAAAAAAAAAACCCAATGAAACTCCTTGATAAACAACCTTGTAAGCAACACCTTCCACTTCCACCACACAAGGCATTCTGCATATCATCTTCCAAGTTAAACTTTACAATGAAGTAGTCATTAGGTAAATCAACGAGCTTTCATCCTCCTTTCACCTGCCATTTACGGCGTAAACCCCTTAACATGAAGTCAAAATTGTTAACAGAGTTAGGTTTTCCCAAAAATTTTACCACCACAGCATATCTCCACTGCAGATCAAGCCTGTTATGAACCTTATGAGAAAAGGAAACGTTCCTACCATATTTTCCAGTGGAGACAAGACAATTTGTCTCAGAAAACTAAGAATCATCCATAATAGTGTCAGAATGATGCTTAATTGGACTGATAAGCTTCTTAGCATAGCTCATCGGAGCACTGGATACTACCGCAGTAGTGCTAGCATCAAGCTCCTCAACTTGCAGAGCAGCAAGCTCAGAACTCAAATCACCTCTATTCTTCATACGTTTTCTCTGAGAAGTCATCATAAAATCCGCTCCGCCACTTCTCTTAGGAAGGGCAGAGAAGAAGAATGTACTCGAGGAAGCCACTAGTACGTCGGCGAACACACCAGATCTAAAATTGGACGAGAATTGACCAATCACAGCTTCAAATCGCAACGGTACAGAAAAAGGAAATTTTCGTCGTGCGTGAGGCACGTTTAGTGGACGAATTGCTGTTTTGAATGATATTCTAATCATTCTTTAAAATATCTATCGAAAGAAGAATCATATACGATCACGTGAAAGTGTGTGTGTATATATATAGAACAGTTGAATAAAGATACCACAAATTAGTTGAATGCGTTGGAATATGTTGGCCAGTTTGTCTACCGACTCCAGTCTTCAGGTGGATCATGCATTCAAAATAAACTAACATCACACTAAAAATGATTTATGAAATATGCGTCGTGTATTACTGTATTATGGCTAAATGAACAAAAAAAGACACAAAACTTGGGCACATGCATCACCTCACCTAGATGATGAGTAACTGAGTATGGTGGATTGGTGGTCCAAGCTCGTCGGTCTCATGTCGGGTCGGGTCAAACTTTCTTCATATCTCTAAAATTTGGGTTGAGTCGAGTCGGGTCGAGTCATGATTTTTTAAAAATTTGAAACCCACATGCCTCCAATAGAATTTTTGGGCCCCACACTTTATTAGGCTTTTAGGATGGGGCTAAGGCCATAAGGCTGATGTCGGAATTTTTTTGTATTAAATAAAAAAATTAAAAATTAAAAATATTTAACTATCAAATATATCAACAATTATATACACTAAATAATACATATGCCTCAAAAAATTGATATTTAGTATATAAATGAATAATATTAAGATAAATTAAAGAGTTTAAATGTTTGTATTGATTAAATAATCTATAATATTGTATTTTGTCGACAGCACGATTGTGCACTTATACTGCTTACGTGGCAGATCTTAATTGGTTAGAAAAATAAATTGGGAAATATAAAAAGAGGGAAATTTTTGTTTTGCCCTCGCCCTTCACGTTCTTCGCCGCCGTGCACCACCGTACCTCGAGAGAGAGGGAGAGGTGAGCACGACATCAGTCACATCAGTGCACGAGCGAGCACTAAATCGCCACCTCTCTCTCTCTCTCTCTCTCTCTCCCTCTCCCTCTCCCTCCCTCCCCCCACCCCCACATCCTCAGCGGACTAGATCACCATTCACATAAGAGAGTTGAGTCAACCCATGGAGAGTCGACTTGGGCTCAGCTCACCACATGCTCCTCACTCACTGTAGCTCACCATCGACAGTGTTAATCGCGACTCAGGTTTTCATTTTATTTTTATTTTGGTTAGAAGTTTTCAATTCTTTTTTCGTTGCTTTGTAAAACGCAATTTGTTGTTTTTGGAGCTTCTGAAAACCTGTGAGTTTTTATTTGGAAACTGATAGCACGAGACCCATCAACTTACGAGTCACGAATTCATGGACCCTTGGCTGACTGGCTGTGGCTTCTGGCAGCAAGAAGTGGCAGCCACGAGGACGAAGGCTGCGCGGAGGAAAGGTTGTCGCGAAGGGAGGTGGCGAAGGGCGAGCAACTTAGTCGTTGTTAGAGGCTAGCAGCCAGGCCGTGAAAAGGGTGGGCAACGCCGAGATAAGTTCAGTGCAGATCAGAGAGGGCGACGACCATCATCGTGAATACCGAAGGGCAAAATAGGAAAATCACAGTTTCTTTTTATTTTTGATATGAAATTTTGGGTCCGTTCAATGACGTTAAATTGTTACATCGAAATTGGACCATTAAATTATGTTCAATGATTCAAATTAATTAAGATAAATTAACATTTTTATTTATTTTTTATTAAATCATCAAAGTAAAAATTAATTTAATATAAACCTCCAATATTCTCTCTCTCACTTTTCTCTTTTGCAGGATTCTGCCGTTTGTCTCTCCTGTCCAACAAATCTCAGTGTATCCGTATTCTAGTTTTTCATGTCAATGTGAAGGTAAACTATGTACCTTCTTCTTCTTTTTTCCAAAAGTTGTTCACAATATTTTATGTTAGTGTAGGGAAGAAATCTGCATATGTGGAGTTCTTGTTTCACATCGAAGCTGAAGTTTAGATGTCTCATGTACGCATGATCTTGACCAAAAAAAGTAGATGTCTCCGCCTTTGCTTGTTCTAGTATATTTGTTTATCTTATTGAATTTGGATTTATATTGATAGTTAAATAAGAGTTAGATGATTGATAACAAGGATGTCACAATCCATTACAGCGTGATGCCAACAAATCAAACAAGATAACTTGGGAATGCCATGAACAAGAGAAGAACAAAGAGATTGTAATAAAAAAAAGAAGAGAAAAGAGATAGCTGGAATTTTCTTATTTTAAATTTTTCATAATCTAGCGTGGGTTTTGATTTGGAAAGAGTAAAGAGAATAGAGAGACTGTGTAATTGAAAAAGAAAAAGAAAAAAAACAATATCCATTAATTAGTTGTATAAAAGATAAATAGAAATATTGATATGTTTTAATTAATCTGAGTTACTAAGCATCTTTAAATTTAATGGTCTAGCTTCGATGTAACAATTTGTGTAAAAATTTTGATGTCATTGAACCTGACCCTTAATTTTTAGTTTTCTCTTGAGTCAATGACTTTGCGCCACGTAAGTTAGTGCAAGTGCAATGCTGTGCACTGGATAATTTTTCTCTATAATATATAATTGATGGGTTTGACGGGCTTAGCCCTATGGGTCGGGCCTTTATAGGCTGGATATTTTTGAGTCTATGGGCTTTGGTACCTATGCCCGAGCCCGGTCGTATGAGCATTTGGCCGGACTTTTTCAGGCCTAGATTTAGGCCGGACTGGGCTTGGAATTTTCCAATCAATGGGCCAAATTGTGACCTTAGTGGTCACAAAAGTCAAAACTCAATGCTTAAGAGTATATCATTTCTTTTATCAACAAACTAAAAGCCCGAATGCGCAAGATCCATGACAGTGCAGAAGAACAAAAGCCCACCAGTGTAACTGTTAGGCCCAACTATAAACGAGGAAAGCTAAACGCCTAAACAAACATAGGAGCAGATCCAACTCATTTGACCAAATGAACAATCATATCGGGAGATTATTGCTGGTGATTGCCGAGTCCGTCGCGTCAAAAGTAATAAGGTAAAGAACTAAAGATGCAAGCTTTATGATCCGAGGTCGCAGTAACCCATCATTAGGCTTCATGTTGAATCCGCTGGCCTGACAACGTTCATATCAAACCGCAAATCACATTAGTGTCTCAAGAATTAAAGACTTGAGAGGTAACTGTCATGATTGAATATGTTTGTTGTCTATGAGTGGGAGGTTTCTGCTATATCTTTCCGAGTACGTACAGATGCATATTCATGGATAAATTGTAGTCTTTTTGAATGATTCATAGGTAAGAATCATACACTTGAGATTTTGTAAGCAAAGGAAAGAATATTATGTATAAACTTGCTTGTATGGCTGCCTCTGAATTACATCATCTAACTTTGGACTTTGGAGGGATCAAAGAAATCTGATGTATAAGCTAAAGCTCTAACCTCTCACCATAACATCTACAAACTAGACAAGTGTACCCGCCAGGAAGGCTAAATGAAAATTGAAGTAGATAGAAAATGGAGATTTACATGAGGTCAGGGAAAGATGGGGGTTACAGTTTTCTACTGTTTGCTTCCTGATTCTAGATTCTAGTTGTGGTAGTACATGAATGAGAGTAATGGGTGCTGAACTAATGGTGAGTTTGGTTGGGTAAGGTCGGTGGAGTTTTTCTAAATACATGCTTCCTGCATCTTTCAAAAATGCTGTCATATATGAGATCAAACTGAACTCCTGCTCGCTCCCGGTTCACAATGAAGAATATATGATCAGCTTCCACAATCTTGTAGTACCTGCATTTGGCAAACTCATCATGTTTAGTGTCTTGAACCACATTTATCATTTTGCTTTCATTTATAACATAGGTAATGAGGAAGCATTAGTTACCAGATGCCTGGTTGCAAGGGGTGGCACTCTGATTCGTCTTTCACAAAACGGCTCGGGTGTTCAACAGGGAGAAGAGGGCGAGTCATGGAGATGGTATTGAGAGCTCCGTCATTTTCTTGCCAATCCTCATCTCTGCAGATTCAATTACACAAGGATTGAGTCATAATATTGCATTGATGCATAAAATCCATAGCATAATATGCAGTTGAAAAACCTACTTGTAGCCCTTATATGGGGGAGACACATCCGGCGGATGGCGCCATTGGCTCATCTGGAGTACTCTGATGAAAAGCAAAGGGTGAATACCGAAAATGGTAGAAGGAAGTGTGACACCCCATATATTCCTGGTGCGCTTTGTGGCATAACTGAAGTAGTAGGTGTCTGGGAAGGACTGTAGATGGCTGTTGAGTCTCAAGGAACCCTGAATCGTGAGGTCTGGTAGGATCCAATCACTAGAAGCAAACGGTCCTGAATTTCCCAAGAGACAATCAACAAGACCCCAAACACCGACCTTCTTCCATGTACAGTTGAAGTGATCAAACCCAAAGTTGTAATACTCCTTCAGCCAGGCAATGTCTAGCCAGTCATAAAGAATCACTCCTATGCGACATAGTTGTAGCAGACATATGGGTTTCAGGGTTTTGCCATCTTCAGGCCTGGAAATACAAGGAAACCACATTTGGTGTCTTAGAGATGACTTAATGTAACATGTGTTGGGTTTAGCTTATACAATAAAATCACAACAGAGAAATCTGTTCACTCTAACAAAATTTTGATGCGTAAGGGCCATCTGAGAGTGATCAGCAAGTTATTGCTATTTATGTTAGTTTTTGGTTGCTTTGGTTCTACTCTTTCTTTTGCATATGTTATGATGTGTTACTTCAGAAAAAGACAGTATATAAGTAGTCACAAAGAAGCTTCCATCTACTTTGTTCTTTTGTGCAATCAGTCATTATATCTTTTAATCATTTCATTTGTCAAGACTTAGAGATAAACAAAGTTGAATAATTCAGCTGCAGTTGTTCAAAATTGAATAAGGCTGAAGAAATTAAACTCACTGCATTCCATCCAAGTATGTTCTTGTTGTTCCATTGAATGCTCCAGACAATGACGTGATGCTCAATACCCAATTCTCATTAGTGTTCTCATAACCTTCAAAAGCCTGGAAACACAAATTGTAACATTCAAGTAAGAAACCAAATCTACAACACATCACTCTTCCGAAAACAAACTCAGTTAGGCGGATATGAACCCAACCTTATCGGCAAGCATCTGCTGTAGAACACGAACGACTTGCGCTCCGGCAGAATGGCCCACAAAGTGAATAGGATGATCCTCATCCCATTCAGGGTAGTGCCCTGCATTTCAACCCCACAAATTTTTTTCTGAGACTATGCTAATATATAAGATAAAGCCTGTTATAGCAACAACAATGTCATCAAGCACCAAAACATAAACTCGAGGACAAACCTTGTTCATAGAAACGGCCAAACTGGGAATGGCCACAAGCCTTGCTATGTTCTTCACCATAATCAACTCGCCCACCTTTCAAATAATAGAATAACTCACGAGCCCTGTAAACACCCAAAACCCCTCTTAGCCCCAAAAATACGTTACAATACAAAAACCAAAAACACAAAAAGGAATACTAACCTGTCATAAATACTGGTCAGAGATCCCAAATCCGGCACCAGAACCCTCTCGTCTTTCTTCTCAGCTCCGGCGAAATACGACATACCTCCCAATCTCTGCAAATCCAAAAACAAACCAAAACCCAGTTAAACCAAAAACAAATACCAACCCATTTCATAATCAACCATTTAAAACATACCCCTTTGCCAAAACCAAAAATCCCATGAACCAAAACAATGGGAGGCAGAGCCTCATTCGTCTCTCCGGGGCCCACCAACAACTCCTTGGCCTCAACACTAGTCGTAATATTGTTATTGGTATTCTTGAAGAACAACTCGCTGACGGCCTGAGTGAGATCGCCGGCAATGGCGGAGCTGAAAATGTAAAACCCGTAAAGCACATGAACCATGGCGCTGACGAAAAGCTCCGATAATTGCAACGCTGCTATCCATAAGCTCATCATCTTCCTCACACTATTCACCATCCAAAACAAGACCTTGAGACTCTCAGACGAAAAGGTTCAAGCTTTGTTTGGTTCGACTTAGGAACCCAATAAAGCTTGAGACCCCCTTCCCTTCTTTGTTTAAAGCAGGGGACGACAACGATATTCCTCTTTGAATCTCCGCGAACCCCTTTTTTTGATCCCAAGACTAAAGCAGAAATAAAGGACAAGCCTTTGAGAAAAGAAAAGCTCGAGGCTTTGAAAATGGGTTCTGTTTTTTTTTTTTTTCAAATTTCAACCCACAATTCTCTCGTTTTCCAACGATATTCTCTCCCCTCACGCGATTAACACAAATCCAAAAATGAAAAAAGACCGAGGGGCGTTTTTTTTGCTTTGGCTTCTTGGCCTACTTCTTCTTCATTCGCGTTTTCGTTTGCAGAAGACGAAAGGAGAAGAAGCCAGAATAGAGAGGGCTTAAAAACCGAGAGGGAAGGATAGAACGTTGGTTCGGATTGGTGCCACGTGTACCTTGTTTAATACGCTCCGAGAAATTGTAACCCGGAGTGGTGGGACCCCCCGATTTGAAGAGTACAGGTAATAGATAAGTTTTTTTTTGTTTTATGTTTTTTGGGTTGGTTGTGGAATAATATTAGTATGGGAGAAAATTTGCTGTCCTCAAATTCCTGTTCTCTTCCCTTTCTTTCGTTAAAAATTTGACGGGTGTACTCTTGTCATCGTACATAACAGCTAGACTAATAGAGTTAAGTTGTAATTACTAAACTGAGTAATAGAAAAAATATCTAGAGGTGAAGGCACGAACCCAAAATCTTTTGCGTCCTCGATTATCTTTCCTTCCCATATTTTTCTATGTCTTTATTTCTTCTTTAATGGAAAGGGGGAATTTACAAAAAGACAACTCGTTGGTGAAAACATAAATTAAGAATGAATAATTCATATTTCATACAACCTTCAATTAGATTAAAATCTGCGATCTTTTCTCAAATTCAGATGTTTGCAAATATGAGATAAAGTCATAAAATTGACAACTAGTTTGTAAAAATTGTGGGAAGACGTGCATGTGAGGAATGGATTCATGATCAACCAGTATCGTATTTTAGTCTAGATTTAATCGACCTACCAATTCAAGTGGATCTTGACAATCATATGCAGTATGTGATTGTAATGTCTTTTCCAACATCACAACAATTATTCATATCTAAATCCAAATCATCCAATGATTCGTGCAAGAACTAAAACAGGGAGTACGAGCATTAAGCCGATTAAATCGACTGAATTCGATGGCTACTCTATGACTCGGTGATTGATCTAGAATTCGAGAGAGAGACATAAGTCATTCCAAGTTAAATCCAGAACTTAGAGAAGGGATATGTTCTGATATAAGAGAGAATTTTGTAGAATTAACGTTTGACAAAAAAAGAAATTAGAGGAGTGTTTGGTGATGTGGAATTAAAAGACACATGTCATTGACTGACTGGAAGAATAGGAAAGGGACAGGGTTTTGGGGACAGCAGATCTTCTCCCATCTCCCATTAGTATGAGTTTTTTTGTGTGTGCTGGAGCTAAGCTGGTGGTGAGTGAGAGGTTCGTTTACCTGCGGCGGACCAACTGCAACCCCGCGTATTAATAATCAGCCCTTAACTGCTTGGCTCACTCGTTTTTGACGGAAGGTGAGCGACACGTCCTAAAGTCCGGTGAGGGACGAAAGCATTTTACGACCATCATAGAAATGTGGCTGCAGCTGCATGCCATTATAGAAGGTCTTAGGTTAGGCACCACCGCAGTTGTATCAACAAAATTGGAGGGTACACTTCAGAATTTTTAGCTTCTTGATTAGTCCCAATTATGTCATTACTACGTGGCTGACCTTGTGTGAGTTTTGCTCGGAGGGGAATGGAAGTATAAAAGAGAGTAAGATCCAAAAATTGGTGCAAGTCTGTTATAGAGTGGGGCGCTGGGGGCTGTGTGGTTATCTATTCATTGATGCCCCATTGTGGGCAACAACCTACCAACTCATCTCAACTTCAGATGTATTCATGGTTCATACAATATTGGAGTTGACAATCTCGACTTGTTATTCTCACAGTCGAGAACTCCATTGTGTTGAATCCGGGGAAGAAAAGAAAAATCGTGACAAAATCGAGTTATCGAGAAGATGAATTTACACATAATCGGCTTAAAAATAATGATACTAATGTAAAATCTATCAATTTCGAAATACGTGTGTAAAAAATCAAAAAATTGTGCCACTCTGGTCACGGAATTATGGGGACGTATGAAGCACGCATTGGCCATATGTGGTTGGAGATTATGATCGTTCTCTACTCCCTAGCTAGCAAGAGGATTATTGCACATGCAACTCATTGTTAGGTGCGCTGTGTACACAATAATTAAATTCAAATAGAAGAAAAAAAAATATGAAGAAAAAGAATAGAACGTGTAGTCCGCAATGTATTCTCTGAGCCACACAGAATAATAATACAAACAGAAATTGAAGTTTGGTGGACGGTGAGCCATTTTCCAACTTGGGCAAATTTTTTGACCGCATCAGACCACCAACACTTTTGATTAAGGATATAAAGGGAGTTTATTATCTACCAAACTCGATTTGCATACATTGTTAATTACAGGTTAATCACACATCGTTCTTCACATGTCACTAATCAATTACATCATTTTCCGTGGCTGTGCCATAATATCTGTTTGGAATTGGAAACAAATCGTGTACTGGATGATGGTAGTTTAACGAGAACCGTAGACTTATCACCATAAATGGGAAACGACGTCGTTGTACGCTTAATTACCACGTGAAGGTGATGAAGCAAGATCTGGAAGGAACAGAAGTCTAATGGTGGGATTAGAAACTTCCGGAGAGTCATTTTGCACCACGAGCTCTTATATATTTGGGGCGACGATGTACGCAATGCGTGACTAGTGTGCCAATTCTAGATTTCTCTTTTTATTTCCTACTCTAAACGCAATTCATGTTGCTTCGCCGTCTACTTGGATAGAGTATCTTCAACAGTGAAGTTATAAGTTATAACTATTCTAAGCTAAAAAGTTAAATGTAACTCACCTAAATTTGATTTCAGTTTTAACAGTGAAAGTTATAGCTAAATAGAACCATTGGAAAAATATAGTTTTTGAGTCATTTTCTCTCTTCTCCCAAGCTAAATATAACTACTCAAAATAATTTTAACTACATTTAACTTTAACTTTAGCTATTCTGTTGTAAGACATAAAAATTATAGCTTTCAGCTACTCTGTTGAAGATACTCTAAAGTAGTTGATTCTTCAATGTGGTTGTCAAAACACAAATAGTCACATTTTATTCTTTTTAAAAGGAGGACTTTATGTATGAAATATTGCTTAATGTTCCAAATAAAACAGAAAGTTGTTACTTATAGTCACTTAGTAGAGCATCGAAATAATGTAAGGACTAACGAGATCAATGTTTTAGAAGCCTTAAGTTAAAAACAAAAGGACGACAAAGATTATAAATCGAACCGAGTAAAAATGTGCACGATATAGTCGATATGTTCACGTAATTAATCTAAAACTTTTATATCAATTACTAAGAACAACTCAAACCTATTTTACCAATAATTTATAGGAAATGGCTAAATTTCAACTCCAACCGCTCCCTTATATCATTGTGAAATCATCATCAGAATATGATTGCAGACAAATAAAACAAAGCCCCGGTATCACACGAAACGATATTTAATAGTCGTTACAGATCCAAAACAATCTGCTGTCCAGGCCCAGATACATGATTTCAGGCCTGGAGCCCAGTGAATTGAAACCAACTCTACGTCAGTAGGCCCAAAACAACAGTTCATTTTCAAGTTTCTCTCTCTCTCTCTCTCTCTCTCGCAAAACCCTAATTTTTTTCGTTTCAGAGATCAGAAACAATGGCGATGATGACACAATTTGGGCGCACAAAGAGCGTGACGAAGCGGTCTTCAAAGTACGTTGAAGAAGCTCTGTACGTTTGGCTCTTCAAGGACGGCGGCGCCGAGATCACCGTTCGTCAAAAGCTCAACGAATTCATCAAAAGCCGCAAGCGAGTCTACAAATGGGAAGTCGGCGACACTCTCAAGAAGCTTCGCGAACGCAAGCTCTACTATCCTGCTCTCAAGGTACCACCATCTTCAAACACTTCAACTCTCTAATTGAACTGTACTGCAAAATGTTGAGGTAGATTTACGCTGAGATTAAAATTAGCGGTGTAATGAAAGATTGGTTAATGTGGTATGAGGATTAAGGATGTGTTAATTATTCGATTTTTGGTGGATATGCAATTTTGAATTTCGATACAGAGGTTTGTTTGTGACTAGTTTTTTTTTTTTAAGTGTTGTAATGGGAAATGCGAGACATAGATGCTAAGCTGTTTAAATGTTACAGCTCTCTGAAACTATGGCGAAAAGGGGAATGAACAAGACAGGTAGTGATCAGGCTATACATCTTGATCTTGTTGCCAAAGCTCGAGGGATTCCTGCTGCGGAAGATTATTTCAAGAATCTTCCTGAATCGTCGAAAAACCATCTCACATACGGTGCGCTGCTCAATTGTTATTGTAAGGAATTGATGACGGAAGAGGCTGAGGCTCTGTTGGAAAAGATGAAGGAACTTAACCTTTCTTTGACATCTATGCCTTATAATAGCCTTATGACGCTTTACTCCAAGACTGGGAATCCCGAAAAGGTCCCTGCCATCGTACAAGAGATGAAGGGTTGCAGTATCATGCTCGATTCTTTTTCTTACAATGTCTGGATGAGGGCTCTTGCTGCTGCCAATGATATTTCTGGGGTTGAAAGAGTTATCGATGAGATGAAGAGGGATGGTCGGGTTGCCAGCGACTGGACAACGTACAGCAACTTAGCTACCATCTATGTTAATGCTGGCATGCCTGAGAAGGCAGAAATTGCACTTGGTGAATTGGAGAAGAACTCCAAGAGAGATCTATCAGCTTTCCAGTTCCTTATCACAATGTATGGTCGAACTGGGAACTTGCTTGAAGTTTATAGAATGTGGCGTTCCTTGAGACTGGCTTTCCGTAAAACTGGCACCATAAGTTATCTTAATATGATCCAGGTGTTAGTTAACTTGAAAGATCTACCAGGTGCAGAGAAATGCTTCAGGGAATGGGAGTGTCAGTGCTCACCTTATGATATTCGAGTAGCAAATGTCATGATTAGAGCTTATGCTAAAGAGGGTATGCTAGAAAAGGCTAAGGAGCTCAAGGAACAGACTCATAGGAGAGGAGCCAAGGCTAATGCCAAAACATGGGAGATATTTGTGGACTATTATTTGAAGAGTGCTGAATATGACTTGGCAGTTGAGTCTATTGCCAATGCAATGTCAGTTGGTAACGAGGAAGGTGGGAAGTGGATACCATCCAATGAGACTATCAAGGCCCTGATGGAGAATTTCGAGGAAAAGAAGGATGTTGAAGGTGCAGAAGGTTTTCTGGAGATCTTAAAGAAGGCTACGGAGTCTGTAAGCACTGAGGTGTTTGAATCATTAATTAGAACTTACTCAGCTGCTGGAAAGACGACACCAGCAATGCGCCATCGGTTGAAAATGGAGAATGTGGAGGTTAGTGAAGCCAGCAAAAAGTTGCTCGAGGTCATATGTGTGGAATGAGTATTGTTCCTCTCCCATTTTTGTGTTTCAGAATTTTGAGTTTCTGGGAAAGCCCATTTTCAATGGTGTCTGTACTCGGGGTTTTTTCCTTTGTCCTGATGATAAAATGTACCAATTTAGTACTATTGTTGTAACCCCTGGTTTGATGTAAACACTGCAAAACTATTGCCATAATCCTCTCAAGTTTACAAATCCAATTTCCTTTTGAGGCCTCCAAGCCCGTCTCCATCCATATCTTCGAGTCCAGATTGATTGGACAAAGCTTGTATAGCACAAAGGGCAAACCAAAAGCTACCTAGTGTGTCTTTCTGAAGGGCATTGTTGTCTTATCCTTTGTTTAAGTTTCGAGTCCGCGAGCGTATAAAGATGCGGAGGATGAGCAAGAAGCACTTGGGTCATATCCTTAAATATAGCACTTCTGAAGTCAATGCTTCACACTGACTATGTAGAAATACCATATCCCATGTGACATTGTGACATCGTTACATTTTCTGAAAGTCCTTGATTCATATCCCACGTCTTCTCTTTGTAGTTGGCCATTCTATACCGCTTTTATTCATCACAATATTTGACTTCTGGCCACCGACTTGCCTTCGAAGGTCAGCTTCTCTTTTCTACATTATCCTCTAAATTACAATAGCTTAAATTTAGGAATAAGAACATGGATTCACCAAGGAAATAGGCTAGTTTACTAGAGGATCCGAACCCTTTGAGGTATGGAAATGAAAAACTTAAAGACTCCGTGGCATCATTGATTTACATTGTAACGAATCTGGGCACTATGATAATGTCGACACCTTTTTCACTATTGCATGGAGGTTTAATTATGACCATTAACGAGCTAAAGTAAACTTTAAGAAAGAGACTGAAACCCAAATCATACATAGAGGAAGCAATTTCAACAAGTTCATGTGGTAACGCGAAGTGTGAGCTGTGGCTATCATACTTGATCATTATTTATTGCTTTTGTGGGTGGAACAATGCTCTTGTCTTCAAAGGCAAGAAAGCTCAAGCTCAGATTGCTAAAGCCTAGATAAGCATTGGAATCACAATTATATTTAAGTTGTTCATGGTGCTGCAAAGATTACTATTTAGTATAAGATGGACAATGAAAAATCACAAACTGCACTATATTCACTATTAACTTTTTGTTCTCCTCCGAATCTACATTAGTCCCTAAGAGAAGTGTGATGAATGGATCACCTGTTAGTTGGGAGCAAAAAAGAAAGGAAAACAAATAGAAGAATACCCCAAACTCAAATGCTAAATTGGATTTCCAAGCTAGAGAAACCCAAATCACCCAAGAAAAGAGAAAAGAAAAAGGAGAGAAATCTAATATTTATGTAAGAAAAAAAATATATATAAAACCCTAGCTCTATACCTTTTTCCCCTTAGGGACACCTCACATTTCTTCCCGGACCACCATAGTAAAAATAGTTCCCCCAAAAATTGTTGATCCCTCCTTGTATGTCATAGCAATTTGGATGGTCGGCCAAAACCTTGAGGTTTGATAATGGGATTAAGCTGTTGTCCCAATCCACAACCTGCAAGTTTCTAAAGTAGGAAGCTTTGCCAAAACCTTCCCCTGCAAAATGACCACTGCCCATTTGTGTTGCAGTGTGAGAACCAGAAGGCCTTGAGTTTACAACTTCTCCACCAAACTGAACCATGCTCGCGTGCTTTTGAAGATGTGTGAATAAGAATGATGGCCAGTATCCAACTAGAACCCCATTCCCAAATTCCAGCCACCAGTTTCCATGCTTTGGATCCTACAAATAGAATACACTTCAGTTTCGCTTTAGAATGTGTCTTCTTTACTCTCACTCTCATCTATGAAAGTAATTACTCATTCGAGGTTAACAATGAGATTTTATGTCTTATGTGTAATAACTCTTGATATAAATATGTATGAATGGAAATTATTCTATTGAAATTATAGGGTGATTGTGAGTAGCAATAAGGGATAACGAGTTTTAGTGGGAGATATGGCCAAGTAGCTCTTTCTCTAGTAAAAGAAAGGAATCTGGCAAAGCTAAAAAGCACAAGGAAATTATAGCCCATTAGTTTGGAATTTACCAGTGCTTTCTTGCACGCCTAAATAGTGAAAATCGAAGAATCTAAACATGAACTATGTGTTTTCCTTTCTGGGTTTGATCTGTTCTTGTCATTTTCTGGCTAAATCTGTTTTGGCTTGTTGCAGGTTTAACTGTTTAAGCAAAAAGCCAAGAGTCTGAGCTTTAGGACTGTAGCTTCTAGCAAATGGGAACACTTCAATTTTAACAGATAACATAAAAAGCTGAGCTTAACTATTTACCTTCCAAATCAACAAGCTGATATCAAACTGTCCACCGTTGTAGCCAGAAGTTGGAGAAATTGCAGCTCCAATGGCGATTCGACTATTCGTTTGAACGAAACCCGAACACAGCAGATTGTAGCAGCCAGTTGATTGATATGCATCAGTCTGGAAGTTAACAGTAGTTGAAACTATTGAGTTAGGTTCAGTAAACCAGTACATTACGTTATCAGTAGAAAAGATTGAGATTTTTTTCCAATCACTTACGGTCCAGTAAGTAAAAAATCTAGGGTAGCTGTCCCCATATAGCTCGGGGCTAACCTGCAGAGAAATTGAATGAATTAGCTTCCATGGCTACTGTACGCAGAAGAAAAACAGAGAGAGGGTGGTTGAGCTGTGATTACTCAGCCTTAAATATGAAATTGAATTCTTTGGTGTCCTTACACCCATGAAACTGGGCATTATAATTGAGCTTTCACCATTCGATTATTCAAATGGTCCTCAAAACCAAGAAAGGAGGAAGAATGAAAGAATTTGTGACAAGTTTCCGGGGCATGGATTAGTCTCTAAGTTTAGAAAGTCTTTGAGTAAACCGTGTAGTCTCGATAACAAAAAACTAACATGGTATAGACATTTTGTTACAGTGACACTTTGCAGTACCTGCCAGCCAGCTTCAATGGTGTTGAGGTCGTCGCCAAATGAGCCGGAGATGACCCACATTTGGGACAAGCTGAATTCATATTGATTTACAACCTTTGGTGCCCACACATTGATGCTTGCTTTTGCTCCATAGTATTGATCTCCAGTCACATATCCAACCGCATGCTGCAACCAAATCATACACAGAAATTAATCTAGTGTGTGCCGACATTTGACATGCATTCCATTAGCAAAACCAAGCATGAAAATCTGTAATTTACTAATAATAGGATGGTTGAACAATTATGGAAATGGATGCTGATTTTTTTATTTCTGATTTTAAATCAAACTGAGTGTCAATTCAAAGTTTCAAACCAGAAGAAAACAAAAGTAAAGGTTGCTGGACGAGAACAGCAGTAGATCACTGACTTTGTTCCCATGGATATAAAAGAAAGAAGATGACTTCACATGAACATAAGTAAAGCAGTTTTCTGTACCTACACTCTTCCATTCACTTGTTAAATAAGTCCCAACACAATGTCGAAATTGACTGAACTAGATTACATGCATGATTGCGACTCTTCTAGAAAAACTACTGGGGTTTTCTCTGTTACATGTTTGTGTTTACATTTATTCTGTTACTAACTAACCTCATGGCCATTACTGGATGAATCTCTTCTTACATGCCTTGCTGATTTCCTTCCGTATCTTCGAACCGAGCTAGCTCGGAGCACATCTTGCTCTTTGGTTCTACGAATAGGAATTGTTCCATCTGGGCATATGTTACCTGAAAAGCTCCATAGCTGAAAATTTTCATGGATCATGCTACTAGGATTAAGCCCTTTTGGTCTCTCCGGTGGATCCTGCAAATTGAAAACAAAGATATAACACTTTATCTTCCTTTCACCTTTCTTGAAGAACAAATTTAAGACAATGGTAAGATGAATACCAATGGCTTCTGTTCTTTCAGTAGAGGATGATCAAAAGCAGGTTGCTCATGAGAGAGAACACAATCTATAAGATCACCATCTGGACTCTGCAGCATTGACAAAGAACCCAAAATCAGAAACAGAGCAAGAAACAGAGCAAAAACAGGGGAAGTGAGAGTGAAAAAACATGCCTCAAATGTCTTGAGCGCAGACTTGTTGATAATTTTAAGACGAGCCTTCATGTTCTTCAACTTTCTCAACTCTTGCTCCGGATTAAGAGTCTGATTGGCAACATTGGAAGCGTGGACTAGTGGACACATTGAAGAAGAAACAAGAAAGAAGCAAACAAGAAGAGGAATGATTGAGGAAATCTTAGACCGGCTAGAAGAAGCCATAGATGTGAAACTTTCTTGTCTTGTTTTTTCTGTTGAGCCTCTTTGTTGTTTACGTTGATGTTGTCCTCTTCTGTCATCAAAATAACACAATCCATTGCTCTTCCAAAACATGACGACCTTCCTAAGGAACCCAGTACTCACTCCCTCACCATTTCCAACGATTTTGAGCCCCAGAATAGGAGAAATTTAGCTCTATTCTAATGTAAGAGCTTCTTGGGGTTTATGTTGCGAGAATTTGAGCTTCCGGCACGACCCGATTAAAATAAGAAGAAAGAGGCAAATAGGAAGTCGAAGGTTGTGTTTACTCAAAGTTTTGGCCATGTGAGAGTGGATTTATATATACTGACTGGGTAGTGGTGATGAAATCATGCTCTAAGTTTTTAAAATATTTCTACCAACCAAAAAATGAAAAGACAGACAGAATGAAAAAGAGAGAGAGAGAGACCCTAGAGAGAGGAAGTGTTTCCAGTCTCCAATACAAAGACTGAAACTTTAGCTTTTGTGTAATTTTATAGGGGAAATGCTAATGATATATATTTCCACATTTTTCTGTGATATTTATTCATTACTTGTTGCTATGGAGGTGGAGATGGGATGGGATGGGATTCTGGGTTTCTCCAAAGTTGTTTGCTTTGGGGGTTTTTCCTTTCTCCCTTCCCTAGATGTTCTTTGTGCTACTTCTGTTTTTGTACCATTATTGACCGATCTCCCCCCAAATTGCCAATTTACCATTGATTTTCATTGTGCATAGCGTTTGGAAATCAAGATGTAAAATTGATTACATTGAAAAACAATATCTAATAAATCACTGATATAATTTTTTTTAATCAGTGAGAAACAAGCATTATCAAAGAAAGTCTCAAATTTTGTAGTTTTAATATTGTAAATCGACAATCTAAGAATAGAATTCTTGTTCGACAAATAATTTAATTTTTAGTGAGTTTTAAATAATTATATGTTGAAAGAAAATGCCCATCTTATACTAATTATCCTTATGATCTAAATTTTAGTACTGTATTTTTACTGATTTTCATTATCTAAGTAGTCTAGGCATATGCCTTACTGGAGTTACTACTGCCTTTGAGAGGGGTTGTCGTTTCGCGAGGACTGGGTGACTGAGAGGAATGAGCTGAGGAGCCAGGTTTGATATATGAATACGTCATGGTGACGTTGTGTTGGGAATGTTGAGCTGGCATTCGGCATGCGTACGAGTTAGTAATATATATATGCATGAAAACTCCCATGCAACATCGATCACGCGCATTATTATGCTTTCAAATTGCGGTTTATTTAGAGGCTCAATCTCGTTTTTGATCGTTTACAGAAAATAGAAATTAGGTACATTGATTATGGAACCCATGATCAATTTTAGTGAATTTGGTGGATTTTAGTTAATTTTTCAATGTGTGTGTGTATATATATATATTGCAGCATGTAGTAATTAAATACGTACTACGTAGAAATTCAGTTTCATGCGCATGCATATGCATCGGCACTGAAGAGTTGGGAAAGAAATGTATAGCAGCATAAAAGAAATTATGATCGGAAGCTAAAGGCTCCAATTAATTAACCCTTAATTAGATTTAATGTAAAATAAATCTGTTTCAGAAAACAATAAACTGTTTAATGAAGACCAATGCAACAACTAATTAAAGCTGTTAAGCTGGGGTAGCTTTCCCCTGAAATCCCTAGCTAGCTAGATGATCACTTCTCTTTTTAAGGCTCTGGTAATGATGCTTGCCGCGCGCTTCCCCCACCAATAATTCATTAGTAAACGCTTAATTAATAATTAGGCCAGGAAACACATATTAGGAGAATAGGAATCAGGAAATTAAAATTAGACGAGAAGCCGCCTCTGCTAAGCTAGCTCCGGCCAGTAATCAACCTGCCATGCGTGTATATATTAAACTTAATTATACTTAAAGGTTTCTTATATGTTTTCCTGATATGAATTGATTAATTATTTCTCCAAAGCCAAATCAGCCAAAGTTTGCATGGCAACTTATACTATTGAGGTAAATTAATTAAGTGACATGGTAATTTAAAGGTACAACTACAGCTTCATGCTCCTGGAGGAAACCATGCGGTTCTATATATTATCCATTATCCATGTGATTCCTGCAATAAAATTCAGACTTTCCCTTTTCATCAGCCTCGAGCTCGATCAGAGATCTAGTTTAAGTAAAAAAGCTGAAATTCGTAGATGATAGATGATAAACAAAACTAAAGTGATGCAATATATAAGCTCAGTACGTATGATTAATATTCCTCGTAGCTAGGTATATATGTATCTCTTTAGAATTTCAGAATCCCAGAAAGCTTTTTGCAGAAGTATGTACTGTACGTGTCTGTCATATATACGTATGTTTAAAGCGCCTGAGCCATGTTTTTTTTTTTTCAAAACTTTTGGTGCGCATTAGACCATATATTCTCTGCATAATACATTTTTTTCCGTAAGTCGACGCTGTAGTTTTCAATCTGGGATTGATTTCAGTGATAGAATGATGGTGCTTCCTCCATGAAGCGGCAAATGATGATGATGATCGTGTATATGGGTAAATAGGACTTTAATTAGGAGTCATATTAAAATTAAGAAAAGCAATGCTTTAGGTATTCAATCACATCCGTAATACATATAGCTAATTTAGTAGGTCCACAATTAATGTGGGCATCTATGTAATTGAACGACATGCATCTGAAATCAGAATGGGAGCCAAAGTTCACCTTTTTAACATTTCACTGTTGTTCAATTTGCATTGACTCTAGAAAATCGATCAGTAAGGTCCGTCACTTCCAGTTCCAGCGCTGCTCTACTTGCACTTTGGAGAACCTATTGTACGTACGTTGTTTTGTTTAAACCATATCTTCTAACTTAGATTATAAGGATTGACCAAGACTCGATGGTTTCCTGAATACCATGCATGTGAGAAAATTGGACAACATGCTACTATTTTGTGTTGACCGGCTTGTTGAGATGATAGGAGAACCCTACAATAGAAACCAAAGGTGAGCTTTTTGAGTCTCGATTCCTGGATACTGAGGACCTATGGTCGAATGAGCCGCATGGAATTGTGAAAATATGGGGTTTGGTCCGTTGCCACATTTAGCGGACAGAAACTGGCCCCTAATCGTTGTGCTGGCTTGTAATAAAAGCCAGAGCTTCCGATGGAATATAATTGTAGGATAGCTGAGGATGTGATCCTTTCTTCATGAATCATGATGACAGAGTTTTAATTCCATTTGACTTATTTTCATGTGAGCGGCTTGTGTATTTTGGTCAAATATCGATCTTCTGACTCGAATGGGGTTGAATTCAAAGTCTAAAAGGTGCTAGCCTTAACAGAAGAGCTGATCGAGTACCTTTGCATAATTTTATCCGATCCCACTTGAAAAAGAGCTTCCCCGATCATTATGAAGTTTTAGGATATGGATCGAACACTATACCTCAGTGGAATAAGAACTTTATGTAAATTTATGCCTTGCATGATCTGAACCATTCAAAATACTTGAAATATTCTCATAACGTACTGTATAAACCTTTCAAGAACATCTTCTTCCATCTAATCATCTTCCCAGGAACCAATTAAGCAAGGACCGATGAGGCCATGAACCAAGAACTCGCTGAAGATGTAGGTGGATGTATCTCAAGAAAGAAAGGTGGCTATCAATTGCATATTTTCTGTGAGTGAATCTCATAACTATCCTTTTACCATTTTGGTTAAAGAGTGAATTGAAAGAATTGAACCGGTTAAAAAGAATGGAAAATCGAATCTTGGAAAACAATTAATTAATGGTGGTAGTTCTTAGAGTACGTTATGTTTATACTGATAAAATTTGAACCACCCAACAATATAATATATATTCTTTCGGAAGTGTTCATGTAGCAAAATCTTCCTATGTTTTAAGTGTGTACAATACTAGAGCTGAATCCAGTACTATATATAATAGTACTGTACAAAAATATACCCTCGCCTGTGCTATCGTGCAACTAGTTTAAAAGGATATTTGAAAGTGGGAGAAAAAGAAAAGTTTCAAAAGCCAGCCAAAGCGTGGAACAGTGTAGTTGAGCAATGATTTTGTCCAACCATTATGCATGGCCATGACCAAGTTAGCTGGGTAGCTTTTCTACATAAACATACAGATCGATAAGAATGCTAGCTTCACGTTGATTCCTTACTTAAGGTTAACATGCAAAGAAACATAGTCATTAATTTGCAGACCAAAATTAGCCATGATTTGATCGTTTAGGAGCTGGCCGGGGAAATGTGAAACGGGTTCGTATATCTTTATATCTTTTGTGTATGGCATGTTTTGGCAATCATCTCATCGTGGGGACATCTTGAGCTCTCTAATATACATCATCATTGTGTTACTCCAACCAAGAGCATAATCCTAACTCTCAAACTGAATTGCTTGCTAAGAAGAGAACACAAGGATGATGATCAATCATATCTTTGATTCACCGGCACATGCAATTTGATCATGATAATTAATTAAGCTATAGAGAAGACGTCCTTAATTACACTCTATTCCTCGGCTCATTGGTTATGCTCTCTATGGATGCTAGCTCGAAATGACGGTTCACGTTTAGCACAATTCTTCTTCATTTGCTATGTACTTGTGATTTCAAACCTAGTTGGTTCGGGGCATTACTAGCTATTCTAGTGAAATGGCTAAAGACTAGCTACTCACTTCAAGTTTAGTGATACTAACAAGGCAAGTAATAATCACTTAATGCTTATCAACGATTTCAACAATGAACATCTATGATCATGCCCTAGCTTCCTCTTCTTCTTCGATCTTCTTCAACTTCAACTTCAGCCCAACCTTCACCATCAACATCTTGCTGGATTCAAGAAATAACGTACGTAGTCATCAGGTTGGACATGTGTCTTTCAATATCAGAAATCTTTGCTGCCAAAAAAGAGAGAAAGAAGAATTGGAATATAGTGTGTGTGTGTGTGTGTATTTCAGTTCCAATCGTGCTCCAACTATTCCCATGCGTAAAAGAATCGATTGAAAATAAGATTTGGAGAATCAAATTAGATAGTTTGTATGAAATTTTCCTCCACGAGGATTCCATACTGAATTTTGGAGTTGGCAACACTCCAATCACTAGTGCTACACGAATATTTCTTGTTCAAGTTTTATTTACACTAGTGGGGAACAGATTATTAAGGAAATGGTAGTCGAACTGAAGCCACTGACTTTGATTACCTACAAATTTTTCATGCTTGGCTACTTATAAATGACAAGAGGCTCTCCATGGGACAGAGCACTCTGAATCGAATGATAATGGAGAGAGCAATATTCATGATCATAGTAATATGCTACCTCTGTGGTAGTATAGCCGTCTTTTCTGTTCAGGCTATCGAATCGCCTCAGTACAGAGTGGTGCATACGGAATCGGATTTTGAGGTCAGAATCTACAGAGAATCCTCATGGATGTCGGCTCTCGTCCGAGACATAACCTCCTTTGAAAAAGCCACCAAAGATGGCTTTCACAGGTTCTCCATGCGAACACTGTCTTTGTTTTTCTCAGGTAGTTTAGGCAACCACGTTGTCTACTCTCACATTCTTGACTGTGACATTATCAGGTTATATCAGTACATTCATGGTGATAACCTTAACTCGTCCCGGATTAGCATTACGGCTCCGGTCATAACAAGCATTGTCCCATCGGCGCATGAACCAGAATACTACGTGAGGCTGTATCTACCTGCAAAATATGACAGAACGCCACCGCAGCCTTTCACTGAGCTGAACTTGCAGATTGTTAAGCAGAGTAGTCACTGCGTAGCGGTCAGAAAGTTTTCGGGGTTTGCCAAGGATGATGACATTAATGAAGAATTTGGAACTCTGATGAGTAGCCTAGATAAGCACTTGAATAGAAAGCCAGAAATCTCAAAGGAGAAAAGTGCTTTTGCAATTGCCCAATACAATGCTTCGTTTCATGTTTCTGGGCGCTTAAATGAAGTGTGGATGGATCTCTCAGGATTTACAAATGACTGTTGAGAGATGCATCATGCATGTAATAAAATGAATAAAGTTGACACCCTCATGGAGTTGGGAGTCCATAGAATCAATATAACATATTGCTGCTCATTGCTTCGTGTGAACCAGACCATCATAGAATACAAATGGAGACTAGTGTATGTTTCTCACAGGTCCTCATTATTTGTTTCTTCTCTATTCCTTCTCAATTATGTCGTTTCTATACTAAAAATTCTGAAAAAGAATTTAAGAAAAAAGAATCACATTTGGGGTCTTGTCTGGACAACGTAGAGTTTACCGTCTCTGATCACACCTTCAATGTCCTGAGGAGTACCGTATAACTCCTCAATTGCGCTTCCTGCGCGAGCAATATCTGAGAGTATTTTCTTTTGGAAGATTCCATCAGTAATCAGGGGGTCGGATGAGTAGTCGAGCACCACTTCCTCTTCCGCATCCATAGGCACACTGTTATTAGCATTGAGCAACTTAAGTTTCAGTGATTGTTTCAGTGCATACCATCTGTTGATAGAGGTATTAAGTCAGTACAGTAGTTTACCTGTCATAAAGACCTGCACCAGCATAACCTTCGAGATCTTCACCGTTAGAATCAGATCGGAAGATTATAGAACGTCTGATAAAGAGACCAATTGGCTTGCTAGGATAACCCAACACCTGAAAGGCAATAACCAAATTAATCAATCACTTTGCAGTGCATAAACCAGATGTCTTCTGATGGACTAATAAGATGAATTAGATAACGCATGTGAGAAAATAATCAGCACAGTTCATATTCACACATGATATGTTACTGAAACTTCCTTTAGGTGAGACGGGAATTCAACTGCATTACCTGAGGAGAGTCCAGAGCATTTTTCTTGCTAATAAAGCTTAAAGCACGTCCAGGATAAGCTCCGACTAAGGTTTCTCCAAGTCCTTTGACAACCTATTGCAGTAATAAGACCCATATTAATGTGTATATTATGAATAGATTTTGTATTTTGCATGTAAACTGATGAATACCTCCGCATATATTTCTGATGAGTCTCCTGAAGATGGGTTGGTTGTGTGAATAACGAATGCATAATCAGCATTTATGATTTCTTGAACAAGGACAGCCATGCAAAGATAATCATGGTCTAGTTTCACTTTTCTTGTGCTGAAATATGCTCTCTCATTCCACTTTGAAGCCCAGACCTAAATTATAAAGTACAAGCATTCTCCAATATATCAACAAACTATAAACAAAAGAATGAAACCAGTTCAAGCACACAACTTAAATTCTGCTATCATATGATGATGTTCTCGAAATCAGCCATAAGAAAAGTGAAGTGAAATGAAGGGAGATCGTTTCCTGATTTCAGCAGAAAGTTCTAGCCATTTACCAGATAAGGTAAAACTTTCATAAAGTATCCAAGTACCAACGAAGAAACAGGGGTACTTTACAATAGACCACAATGGGAACAAGCAATATAATAAATATGATGAGACTGGTCTACGAGCTCAACTCCTAGCAGTATTGGATTTTACACCACCTGATTCAAGATCTAAGAAACTTCAAATGGGCATAAGCAGCAGAGCATCTTACTCTTTTTATAGCCTTCCATGCTTGTTCCCATCTTTGTTCGCCCTCATCACCAGGCCAAGGCATTCCTGAACCTTGCATAGTACTCTTCAACTCTTGTACCTGAAAATAAGTCCCCGCATAAGCTTTGACTTGAACTACATCATTCTCCCTGAATTTTTAAAATTTTAACAAACGGAAAAACTTGGAGAGGCAATGATTCAATAAAATATCCTTGCTTCAATAAAAACTATTGCGTAAGGCCGTAAGGAACTGAATCATTATCTTAACAGTCAGACAGATTTTGTCTGCTTTATTATCAGCTTACAGACGACTATTTTCACCAGAATAGTCATTGAATGCTTTTGCTACATTTCAACTGGTAAAAAGCTAATTATTGTGGCCTTCGTAGAAATAGGAAGAAAAACAAAATCCACATACCAGTGAGGGTGGTGCTGCCAACTGCAAAACTGTCTCTCGAATCTCACCAAGTGAGCTAAAATCTCCTTCTTTTAACTTTTTCTTCAATATGTCCAACTTTCCGGCCACGGTCTACAAACAAGCATCACATAGAGACAAAGTTAGAAAATGATTTATCTCAGATTATGAAACCCTGGTGTATAATGACCTTATAGACAAAACATGCTTTGACAGAAAATATGCATAGCATACTTATTGAAGTTTAGAAGCAAGAGCAACCTTATTTGTATCTTCAGAGAGAACTTTTTCAAATACTCCAAACGGTAGAGCAACTGATGTAGGGATTCCAATCCAAGAAGGCAGTTTTCCTTTTATATAAGAAATATTACGTGATTTAGCTCCAACCTGCCATAACCACAGATGTTGCAGAAACTGTCAGAAATTATGGAACTGCCTGGTTTTCAGGATCGTCATTTACACACGTTTAGTAGGCAAAGACTCTTTTTCCAAACCTAATCAATATTTAACTATAACAGACAAGAACATACTGCCCTGTGGGCAAATGAAGATCTTTTCAAGCCTTACCATTTCACTTGTGAACTCATCAGATGATATGGCATATCTACCTGTGAACTGTTTCTTCACTAATGTCAGAGCTGGGATGTCATCTTTAAGATCAGTTGAACTTGCATCTTCAAGCTCACTCTCATTAACCTCGCTGAGATTATATAGTCAAAGGAAGTACAAATATTATATATAATGTTTTTACGTTGTTTTTGTTCATCAAGCATATGGACATTTCCAAAGGTCAAATAACAGAGGCAACATACCTATAAACTACGTCGGCAGCAGTTGGCTTTACACGCAATAACTTCCCTTCACAAGCTTGAAGGTCAGCTAGAATTTTTGAGTCAAAGCATGTTGCAAAACAAACCTACAGAGAATATGTTGATTACTTCATTAAATGTGTCAAATTAGGAGAAAGTATAAATTATGATTGATGAATAGTTACCTTGCTATTTCTTGCTCGGACAGAGACATGAGATAGAACGTCTGGCATATCAGGTGTTAGCACAGCAACAGTACCATCTGGAATTTCTTCCTCACCTCTCACATTTTTTGCCACCAAAATTGTGGGCTTTTCATAAACTTTATTCTGAACTGTGAGCAACTCATCCACAACAACAACATATCCAATCACTTCAACTGGGCTGATAACCTGCCAACTGTCCAGGCCAAAGTAACATTAGAATGAATCACAGCATTTAAATCTTCTTAGCTTTGTTACACATCAAGCATTGATTCCTTTCTATTAACATTTAATTCTGTCTAACTAATTCATATTAAGTATGGTATGGTTGGCTAAAAATGGCAGAGCAATCAACCTTCCCAAATTAGCTGTCTTTCGAAGAACAGGATCAAGTCGATTAACAAGTGCAGATAAAGAGGCAGCTGATCCAGCACGGATAACTTCTTCAGTAAATATGCTCAACTGCAAGAAATAATAACGACAGAAAGCAGGAAGTTTATATGATACGAAGTTAACAAATAGGAATCACAAAGCTTAGGTTTGAAGTGAAAGATTATACATACAGCCCATTCGTCAACACCAAGCTTCGATCCAAGGTACTCTGCTGATGGCTGTAATATTTTCTGGTATGACTCAGCTTTGTTTGCAAGTGCAAGACGGGTTCTGTCTAGGATTGATTTTGCATATAGTGCCCAGTGATTGGTATTGCTCTTTACCATTTCTAAAGCCTGATTCCATCCCTTCATAAAGGAAAACACAAATAAAATGATTAAGCAAAGTTCCATCTCCAAGCTCGCAAATATTGCTGTGATTCCCTTAACATTTTACATTTCATTAGCAACCAGGAGACACATGTAGAGGCTATCTTACCTTCAAACAGTAAATGAGATCCTCATTATCATCTGACGATAATGCCAGGTTTTCCAGAACCAAAGAGATGAAGTACATGATTTTCTGCATAAAAATAAATAAATCACGTTATTAGAAAATATGTGTTGGGGTTGGGAGAATGTCATTGAAACCATTCAAAGTAGACTCAAGACTGATGGTGCAGTAGTTCAGAAGAAAGAAAAGAGAAAATTGCAATGAGGTGGTAACAGATTAAACAATCACTTATACCTCTGGCCCAGCATTATTCAGTTCTTCATATCCCCTCTCGATGGCAGTTCTCACGGTAGAATCAAGGGCAATGTCCAAAAATAAGAGATCCTTTAGGCGATCATTAGGCTTAGAGAGCAATGGCCACAGTGCCTGACGAGCCTCAAGCAAACCCTGCGTTAAAATATAAATTGACCATCAACAATAAGATTTGGAGCACAAGAGACATAATAAAAGTTATCAATATGAAAATTTTCACAAAACCTCGACAAGGACTTCCACATTCCTGTCCTCAATATGTTCCATTACAAACTGCAGCAGCCCCTGTTTAGATGAATAAGATAATGTCAATATGAGTTCTTATTCGTTATATAGATGATTGTTTTTGTATTGGACTGGAACCCTTAACATTCTGAGATGAGGTCAACTCACTGGAAACTCAGAGGGCAAGCCAGATACAGGATTTACTTGTACTCCGACCATGAAGCCTCGACCCTGGAGAGAATTAGAAGTCCCATCAAATGCTAAAAACACATTGTGATGAGATAATCCAACTAGTTATAGAAGCTACCTCAGACTTGTAACCCAAACAATTTGTGATGGCAGACTCAAGATCTGCACCTGAATGAACTGCCTGCATTTGAATATTGATTTTTCAAACTCATGGTGTAAAATCAATACTAGCCAAGAGATTAGAGATGTGCACATAATCAGATACCAATTTTGATAGATGTACTTTTCATTATAATACAAAAGTGAAGTATGTATCATGAATTTCTCTGATGAAATGGATGTAACAATCCATCATCAATATTATTGGATAAACTGCATGAATGACAGTAAAGTACCATACCATGCTTGACACAACAAACCTTTACGTGATGCAGATTTTTTTAAATATAAACAATAATGAAAACAAGGTCAAATACAAAAACTTAATACTTAAAGGTTTATGCATCCAACCTTCAAGGTTCTCATGTAGTTCCCCAGATCCCGCAGAAGAACCTCTTTCTGATCTGCTCTGAAACTTGGTTCGTTATGAATTGCACGGTCATAGCTTAGTAGACGTTCTTTTGTGATTCCATTGTCGTTCAAAGTTTTCCAGTAAACACTAATATCAAAGTCACTTTTGATGTAGTCAATTAGTGCCTGCAGTGACAATTTAATGAGATAATTTAAAAGAACACAAAACATGGGATAGATTCTAACAAGTGCATGGATTCAATACCTGACATATAACAACATCATCTGGGCTGGTGTTATTGTGCAATTTTTGATGCCATTCCTCCATCATTCCTCCCTTACAATCACAGTTTCTCTGCCACCAACCAAAAACTAGTCAAACAACTGAAATATTGCCACAAAAGAGGGATATTGAATATGAGACCGCATAAAGAATTTGCAATATGGTCCATAGATGATCTCCACCTGGATGACAAGGATCTCATCTCGAATTCGCTGTCCCACATCTCCTTCTCCTCCACGTCCAACAGTTGACATAATCATCCGTAGAAGCTCTCGGTACTGGGGATGACTACTGTAAATACTCTGGAGCGAGTCTGTGAGCCTGTCCTGTGCTTTACTAATTTCACTGCACTTAAGCACATTAAGAATTATTGATGGGTTCGAAGGAAGAGAAATCATTGGTACCATCATAATTAGGATATGCACATTTTCATAGGAAATATCTATATCAGTGTCTAAAAGCCAAAAGATCAGTATGGACAAATCCTACTCTAAGGATGGAAAAAGCTCTACCGTGGTTTGACATTGTAATTTTTATTCCAAATAAGCTGCCTTGTAGCCATGAACCTCATCCACACCAGAATACCTGCAAGACCTAATTCGCCAGCATCCTTTGCTTGATTCATCAGGTCTGCTGCAATGTTAAATCTGCAAAGGAAAAGAAAAACATGTGGGATTTAAAGGGAGAAGCACTCTTAAATTTTTCATTAAAATGCGATTGGCATGATTGAAATGTCTAAAAAAAAAAGGTAAAGATCTCAGATAATTTTTCAGAGCTGCAACATTCTCTAGCATAGTAACCATAGCATTCATTTTTAAACCACAACCCTATACATATGGTCATATGGATACAGTTACAGAAGAATAGCATAAAGTTGAATAAGAGAGGGCCAATCGATCAAACTTTTTGTTATCTAATTCTTGACAGAATACTTACCTATGCATAAAGGACTTCTGTGCCTCACTCTCCAGGTCTGCTATAGTATCCAGTAAAGACTTTGCGGTACCTTTTCCATCACCAGCATCCTTCAATGGGAAACTTCAGTATTAAACGTGTAAAAGTAATAATATCCGGAGAATAATCTAAATAAGGTAATAAAAATGCATTATCAGCACAGAAAAAGAGCAACCTTCTGAACCTTCTTGACTGCAACACCAAAGTCAGCATAGAAATCTGAGCCTTGGTTCTTAATCCAATTTCCAGAAGAATTGAGGACAAATGGCATTCCTCTGAAACTTTCCTCTTGGATTTCTATCTCTAAAGATTGAACCTGTAAATTTATCATGAGTACCAGGACTTTCCTCCATTGAAGTTTTAGACCAGTTTAAAATTTTAAGCCACATAGAACAATTCATTTTTCCCTTGGCATACCTCATGAGTAGAATCAACAGAAGTAGATACAAATTGTGTTTCAACAGCACCATTTAAAGAAACTGAACCCTGTGGCAGTACATTTGGAGGTGGTTCCTGTAATTGCCAATACAGTTCACTTGTTATGGAGTGTAATTAACAAGCAAAAGATGGAAAATAAATTCTCAATAGGGAATAAAGGAAATCCATGATTGTTAACCAAGTAATTTAATAGGTTTAGAAAAACTTACCGACCACTCCCCAGCCTTGTCTACAGATAAAGCCCAATGGAGATTAGTTGGCTCTTTGATATCTGTTGCCAGATGTACCTTGGTCTTGCCAGCAAGCTTTGTTACAAGTACCTTGTAAATATTTCGCAATAATAAAGTTGAGCTCAACGCCTACGAGATTATCACGTTGCAGATATAAGTATATAAACAGCAAAATCAAAGCATTAAAGTGTCTCACCAGCAGGTCCTTATCACCAAGCCTGTAGATATTTTTTCCCACAACAGACACACCATCCTGTTCTTCTATTGGCTTGGCAAACAGCTCGACTGCCTTCAAGGTTTTTGGTTTTGTTGATTCGTTATCTGCAAGTTTAGCCTCATCTACAGGTTTAGAAGCATGTTTGTTTAGAATCTTCATTAAGTCTCGTTGCTTCCGTTGAATTCTTCCGGTTCTGTAAACCTGTTTACTCTCATCTTTCTTTGCAGCCTTTGAGGGCTCAGCACGAGATGGTTCCTGACTGTTACCAGCATCATTTTTCTTTGTCAGCCTTGCTTGGAGCTCTTGTATGGAAGCACCCCTGGCTACTTCCTCCAATAGCTCACTTCTGGCGGCTTCATACTCCACCTATATACCCAAACTATTCATCAATACAATAAAGAAAGCATAACAATGTATGTATCACACTGACAAGTTTTATCTAATATTTGTGAGTTTGCAGTAAAAGTGAAAAGGAAGGGATTGCAGTTGGAGATGCATTGAGCATGATGATAAGACATTTGTAATACTTCACATGTGTAATTTAGTTCCTATCTCTAGTGTTTCTCTGTCCCCACAGGACGTAAATCAAAACAATTATAGTTGGTGTAACAATGAGTTTTAAGAATTTATTTGTAGAACTAGAAAGTATAGTTCACATACCTTCTCTTGATCTGGTGTGTACATCTGTTTACCGTTTCTCTCCCACCTCAAATATGCTTGAATTTGAACCAAATCTTCAGGAACTGAAACATCTGATATCATCTTATCTTTTAAAGGCAGCTTTACATTAAAATTGCCGCCATTGTTCTTAAACCTACCAAAAGAAGAACACGCAGAAGAATAAAATCAATGTCATTCGCTTTGCATCAAACTTACTAAGCCACGAAAAACAAACTCAATGAAAAGCTGACCATCTGTTCTGGCTTTCATCAATTATAAGAAACTCTATGGCTTGTATTGCAGGATCATCAATCTCAATTTTAAGTACAGAATTGTTGCCAGACTAGAGGTGAAAATGGACAAACAAACAAAAAATCTTCAATTAGCAGCAGAAACATATGAAAAAAAAAGATGGTAAGGTACATTGTGCAGTTTAAAGAACTTACTCTCCCAAAAGGAGTTCTCAGAGCTTTGTTCTTATATACTTTAGTTCCATCTGGGCGACGAGAAGGAAGCACCCAGCTTCTGCAAATAGCAAATGCCAAAAAGTAAAGGAAACATATCAGATTACGAGCTAAAAACATGGAGTTTATATCTGAGTTAACGTAGTAAAATGCAGGTTGTATTACTCTCGTCTATCTCGTATACCACCCCAATGAAGTACCAAAGAATCACCGCCATAAGAGACCTGAATATCGACTTGAGTGGCAGACCCTGGTGACGAAGCATCAACATAAACCTGCTCATTTACATAAAGCCAACTGAAAATGACTAAAACAATAACAAAATCAAAAAGTTGGCTCGGAATAGTAAGCAATCTAACACTTACACTACATGTACCTGCAATTCAATGTTACCATCAAGGTTGTATCTCCCGGCAAGCTGCTGATACGAGCAAAGATTTAGAATGTAATCATCATCAAAATACAAACAACACAAAAGTAAACATTTGTTGGAGCTAATGTGAGCAATTACATCGGAATGCGGATCTGTGGTCAACACAGCACAGGGAACAAATGCAGCAGGCCGACGCGATCCCATTGCCAATTTCGGCTCTCGCAAACTGTTGCCGCAGACTTTGTTTGATATGGATGAATTGGGGGTCCGTGCGTTCACTTGGTGGACACAGTTGGGCTGGAACAATGTATTGGCAGGAATGCCTGAAGAATTGATTTTGGTCCGTACAAGACTCTGCTGTAGCAAATTGTGGCTCACGGAATTGCTCATATTCGTAGTTTACACTTTACACTTCTTCTGAAAACAACAGAATCAAGAAACTTCCATCATCTAAAGGAAAAGAACTAAACAACTAAAGTAAAGCCTTAAACAGTTGCATACTAAATCAAGTAATGGTGTGAATTAGGCGCCTTCTGATTTCATTCTACTTATGTCTTTGCTTCAGGAACATATAAAATAAAATAAGGAAATCGCTTTCGAGCTCGCAGCCATTAAAGTTGTATTCTTTAACTTCTTTTTCTTTGACACACTGCAACAAAAACGCAACTGAAAGAACAGAAAAAACAAACAAACTGGAAAAACAGCAAGACTGAGCTCGAAGACAGAAGACAGAAGACGGAAGACAGATGAACTGAACTGGAAAAACATACCGGTTGGGATTCTTGGCGCTCGTGTAAGATTAAGAATAAACGATCAAGATTGGTGTTGTTGTGTGTGTGAGAGAGAGAGAGAGAGAGAGAGAGAGAGAGAGAGAGAGAGATTAGATTAGAAGAGAGAAAGGGCAAGTAGCTCGGAGAAGGTTTTGGGTCTGAGAGAGAGAGAGAGAGAGAGAGAGAGAGAGAGAGAGAGAGTTAGTGAGTGAGAGTCGGAAGATTCATGTGAGTAGTGCGGTTTCGCACCACTTCCTGAAATCAGAGAGAGAGCGAGTCTACGTGACTGACATGGCCGCTTTATCGACGACGCGTGTCTGCTGTAACATTTTGAGCTCTACCAATTCGCACGTGCCATTCTCTCTCTCTCTCTGGCTGACGACTCGCCTGAAAGCGATGTCTGCGGTCGTCCGGAGTCGCCTGACCGGGGACTCTGTACAGTTTCGTCTTTTAGCACTGATATTTTGAGGGGTTGCGCTATTAGATCACCCTCGATTTGTAGTCGAAATTTCATTAATGGAATTCTTCTTTTGTTTATTTTGGATATTTATAGGGAGCCCCTCGTATCATTTCGAATCGAAAATGACTGGGAGAGTTACCGCTTGTAGTAAAAACACCATCATCTACTATTCTACTGTTGTCACATTCAGATGAAAGCCTTCTGGTTAATTTACTACTTCTAGTTAAGGGAATTTAGGGAAGATCGGACCCATCTAGACTAATAGTGTTGCAAGTTAGGTCAAGCACACTTTCTTTTCGATCAATAGCAACGAAAATCTAATCCGAGCAAAATAAAACATAGTTACACGTCTTAAAACTCTTACTAATTCGACCCCCCTATGATGACCGGACGGAACTCGGATTTGCATTGTGTATAGGAAGGTTGGTGACTCTTTAGACCATATGATTGAGATTGAAGCTAAGACAGATGGTTGTTGCATTGGGGTCTCTTCTTTCTACTAAAATCGTACTGCCTCCCTTTTCCATGTTGTAAAAGTACGTTCCATTTGCGTAAATTCAGTCCATGATTGCACTCATTGTTAGATCCAAGATGGCTAAGATATTTATTACTTGGAGACAGATATTATACTATACGATATCTTAGCTTGAATCCACTTTCAGATACTATTCTAAGGACGAGGTCGGTCATCAAATCTCTACCATTCCTTTTCCCTCTGTTTCTCTATCTGGACGATCTCGCATTTTTGTACAATTTTGAGATCCAGAAATTAATATAAGAGAGACGTCGGGCATCGAAAACAAAACTATCATTTTCATGCACGTTAGTCTACGTGAAAGCAACGAAAGGAATCCCTAGCTAGTTGGCAGAAACGAAGCTCGTTATCAACGAAGGAAGGTGTTTAAACTTTTTAAGAGGCAGGAAAAAATAGCTAGATGTTCGATTCATGTGATGAAGCTGGGGAGGGGAAAACAAATACCCAACAAGGCACGCAAGAAGTTCGATCACTTTTTTTTGGGTGGGTGGGGGATTGGCCTTTGCTGACTTAGTTTGGAGAGAAGCTTGTGATTCATGTGCTTGTATTTTCTGCAAGAGTGGGAACTGTTTGCACCTAAAATAACATTTTATTTGGGTCAATTCTCGCGACCTGCCTAAAAAATCTGATTTGGAAAAAAAAATCAGATTATCTTGTTGTATTCTTTGTTAAGCAAAGAAAAATGAAATCTAGCGAATCCGGTATTTAGAATCCTTCAAAGATTTAGATTTTTTACTATAAATAGATGATCCATGACCAGATCAAAAGAGACTTCTACAGTCACACACAATTTTCTCTCAGTAAATTCAACTCTCCTCGCGAAAAAAACTGGCAACAATGAATCTAAAATTCTCACCAGACATGGCGTGAAGGATTCAACAATTCTTTCTTGTCAATCGACAGAAACGAACTACAAGTTTTTACCAGACATGGCATGACAAATTTGACATTTTACTCTTGTCAGACAACGACAATCAAATGAGGTTTCACCAGACAGGATGTGAAGGTTCCGCGGAAGACGAAGTCACAACAAACATGTGTTCCCAACACACATCAAGAAGATTGTTTTGCTTTTACTAGACACAGTGTATGAAACATCGATTTTCGTAACTCTGCAGCAAGACACAAACTCAAATCCTAACCCGTTAAGCAAAAGTCCTAGGACACCTAGACAGAAAAAACTCATCGAGCGATGTTGATGCTCTCTTCGCTTCAATCGCTTGTGAAGAAACAAGTCTAACAACGCGATGTAAATTGACATTCTACCTTCAGCAGTTGCACGCCAAACGCGCATACAAAATAGACAATTTATGATTACCCAACCACATCTCTGTTGGGAAATCAAACCAAACAAGAACACTAGCATATGGACATAATCCGCTTGTATTCATTTTGTCAAGAGATGCTCCCAAAAATTTTCACGTCCATGTCATATGAGTTTAAGCTTGATCTTGTCTGGTTATATATGAGGCAATGCATGAGTAAGAACTTGCTGGATAGCCCCTACAAGTCATGCTTGGGTTGCTTGTATCTTATATTTATTTACTTTTTTGGTTACAGGTTGCTTGTATCTTTTAGAATATCCAGACTTGTTTCTTGATCACACTGTCAAAGAAAATGGCATGGCAATGATGGGATGGGACTTGGGATCAGAGGACTAATAATTGAGTACATTCAGTACGATCACTTGAAGTCCAGAAATCTATCGTTTCGGGAATGCAAGCCGCCGGCTTTCGATAATGTGCATCTGCAAATGGGGCAGACCCTTTGCTTTCAGCTATTTCATTGGTCCAAAGTTCCAAGCCCAAATATATGAGTAGTCCTAGGCCCTTTGCAAGTCCAACCCAAGTGGCAAACCCCCAATGTCAGTATGTTGTTGTTTCTTGTTTATACTATCGCAAAATTCTCGATGAGAATACATATTGCTTTTAATTTGGAATCAATAGGTATAGATCAACATGGAAGTACTGGGACAAATGTCTAATCAGAGGTGTACACTGTGTGAACCTTGGAGGAGTGGGTTCTGCGAGTGCTGCCATTGTGGCGATTTGTTCACCTTCTGCTGCCAAAGTGGCTAGCTGTGGGCTTAGCTTTGTGGTTGTTCCTTTCCTTTCCCGCCAGATACGTATCTTTTGAGGCAGTACACACAATTTCTTTCGGAGTTTTGAATCATTGATATGATATAGATCGATGATGCTGCTGAATTAGCAAGGGCGTCTACAGCACATGTGATGTTTGTGCACATCATTTATACATTTGTATACACTAGCTTATACCAACTTATTCTATTTAATTTAGAGAGAGAGTCACGTTTATGTTATGTGTTGTCTCTAACTCTATAAGAAGACATGACAGAGACATTGTTGGAAACCAAAACCAAGCTACGGAAATAGAGAAATTGACTATTTGTGAGCTACATTAATACTAATTTAGCTATTTTATTTTAAGTGAAAAGTGTGAAAATGAAGAGTGATAGCGAAAGCGACGAGAGAGATAGAATTATAAGAGATTGAGGCAGTGGACAACAAAAGCGGTGGAAAATGAGGTGGAGAGCAACGAAACGGTGGACAATTAATGAAGACGTCACGTTTATGTTATGTATTATCAATGCAAAGAAACGGGAGGTGGAGAATAACGATATCACGTTTATGTTATATGTTATTAATGTAAAGATAAAAAAAATAACAGATATTATTGAAAAACTAAAAGCAAGCTATAGTCACAAAAACAAAAAACAAACTATAGGTGACAAGATTTGGAGCACATTATTCATAACTGAGCACAAATGAACAATACCTTCATATCTTAATCTAATATATATATTTATAATAAGTCATCTTACTTATATTTGCATATAGCGATGAACTATTTTCATATAGTTCAATCACTTGTTTGCATTAACTACATCTTAATTCCCATCAATAGCATTATGGCAATACAAATAATCTCCATTCTTTGATTAACTAAACAGGAGAACGATTTGATTTTAGAGTCTCCTTAGTTCATGAGAGTTGAAATAAACAGACCAGTGCTAGCCAATTGTTGGATGAGTGTGTTCATTTCGGTAAGAGGAAACTTCTTCTTCATTTCCGCGTACGAGTCTTTGCATGTCTCACAGTTGCTCCAAACGGCGGAGAGACGCACGTTGAAGCTGCCTATGTCACGGCTCTTTAGATCTTTCAGGCTAATCTCGACGTCCGAAACCACATCTTTGTAGAGCGTCTTGCAAACTCCCGCGTCCTTTTCTGGGAGCCTAGCAGCGGACGCGTTTGCTTTGTTTGTTTCGGATATTAGTCGCTTAACGGTGGCCTCCCCCGTGGCGTATGGAGTTTTGGATTTCTCCACGACGGATTGGCAGAGGGCTTTGTAGTCAACTCCCGACGCAAAGGTCGGGGTTGGATCCATGAGTCAAGGGAATGCAAAGATAGGCAGGTAAACACCTATGCAAAGATACCTTATTTCCAGTTTGGATATATCAATGTAGTATGATAAATAAGGGTTATCAAATACGAAGAATTGGTGAAACTAAATCCTAACACGAAACTAAAATGCTGACAGACTCGATTACAGTACACTAATGACACTACGAACCTACTCTAGATAGACTCAAATGACACGAAAATTTAACACAATAAACTAGACACATTTGCGGATTACCTCAAAAAATTTGAGGGTGTTCTAAATAGTTTTGAGTACCGAACTGAATCGACTAATGTACAACTAATGCAGAATGTAAATGCTGAAAGTAAACACGCTTATGAATGCAAATGAGTTTAAACTATATGATTAAGGATTCAGATGAATGCAATCCACCACCGTCATTCCATCTCTCTAACACATACTTAATCTAATGCACATATTCGTTCAATGAAAGTTCTCAGGAAGATCGATACACACGACACATCCTATTACCTAATCCTTATGTCTATGTGAGTTTGTCATGGACCTCCCCCACATCTATCCCTCTATTAAACCCATAGTTATGGACCCCAAGGTTTTCAAAGAGGAAAGCATTAAGATCTAGAAAAGGTTTGAGAATCTACAAAGATTCACAGGTACACTATGAGCGTGTCCTACTAGACCTAGGGTTTCAATCACCCGACGATAAAAATGGTGTATCACTGTAGAGAATCCGGTGGAAGAACCACGATCTTCAGTCGCCCGTATCTCATGACAATAGAATCCTAGCACGCATACTAAATTGTGCACCAAAGCACACATACAAGAATTCATACGGTGAGTCACATAGAAAAAGAAACCTCAATTGATTTGAATATGCAAAACTAAATAAAGTGTATGAATTATAAAGACTTCATGTACGGGGCTTCAAGCAACTCCTTAACAATGGTTTAGTTACTAAAAGTCATAATTGAAATCGAATCAAAACAAGGCATAAATTTTTACAGATCAAAAGAAGATGAAGAACTAGAACTGTCGTCCTGTTTCGATTGGTCGAAGAATGGTTTTGATGGATCGAAACCTGTACTCTGCTCCTTGTGCAGCTGCTCTCTCTTTTGCTTGAATCTTTCTCCTTAATTTCTCCTTAGCCTCTCCAAAAACATAAAATAGATTTATATATGTCCTTCAATTGATTTCCTAGAGTCCACATGGGAATAAGCTTATTTAATTGCACAAAACTTTTTCCTCAATCCGTATTAAGCTAGGAATCTCTCTTTTATTTTATTTTCTCTTATTCCTCCACAAAACCTATAAAACAATAAATATAATTAAAATGTTCAATTAAACAATAATAAACTAAGTCTAAAAAATGAATTAAACACCAAATAGACGCATAAATATGTGACTATCAGCATATTTATCTAAATCAATCAAAATGAGAAAAAAGAGCAGTGATAAAGAGGTGTAGAATTGCCTCATTGACATTGTATCTTTAAAGCTGCTTTGTACTGGGATGACGGAGTTTCGATCAGTTTTTATGGCATACAGTGTTGATATGATACGTCAATATTGGTGCATTTGATCAGTTTAAAATTTGGTACAAAACATCCCACGTAAGAGTGGAGAAGCTCCGGGAAAACATCCCCATGAACGTAAGTACCATCCAAGCTAAACCAAAGGAAAAACAGAGATGGATGAGTGCATGCAGGGATGATTATCGATCAGTTCATCTCCAAGCTAAGCTAGCCTGAAAGAAAGTTACTAGAACCGTCAGCTTTTTTTGGTTTGTTATTTTGATTGATTTAGATAACCACCAAACGGTATCCCTTTTTTTTAATGTTGTAAAATGATAAATATTTGGATGCGTTTATTTACATCTCCAAAATTAACATTTATACCTCATATTTTTTTTCCAATTGTTGTTGACTTTTTTAACTATTATGAAAAGACAGGAAAAACATAGACAAAAAAAACAAAAACAAAAAAAAGAAGAACTCGCTCAAATTTAACTAGCATCTGAAGAAAATCAAAGCCTCATAAACTCTAATTGCAAAAAGTGCAACGGTTCAACCTTCTTCCATAGAGATCATGTTGAAATGACCGAGTTTGCGAAATTGACAAATTCAAGTATTGGCCCTCTAATAATATCAAAATAATTATCTGGTTGAACCACGCTCAAATTCGGGGGTGTTGATGAATGATGGTGTGAGTGAAGACAGTTGGTAGCAAAACAAGAACAAGACATAGAAACGAAGCAAATAGTCATAAACCATGAGTTTGATTGTAATTATCAATTTGACCTACCGCTACATTAAAATAAGAATTCAACACTAAAACATATATACTATATAAAGAAAGGTGAAAAAAAATGACGATTGCAGTTTTTTATGGAGAGTATTTGGGTTTTGTGTTGCTAATATGCTATTTAATTCACGTGAGAACAACTCATTCTACTATCACACATAACTCATGTACATCACAACTAGAGGTTTATAGGAGTTTATATATGATGTCAATCATGTCATTGATGCGTGCCGGTCATTGTACAAAAAGAAATTAAAATTAAAATTGAAATTACATATTTTCTTATTTTTTTGGTGACGTAGTAGCAATAGTTTTAGGAAAAACGAAACAAAATGTGGTTGCCTAATTGAAACCATCGAACAAATGTTGTTTGAACTTGCATCAAAACAGAACAAATGAGAATAAATTTAAGCTAGAGAGGGGTATCTTAGTAAAAATAAGGAGATGTATTTAGCGTTAATGGTATTTAAAAAGTAAGATGAGGTTTAATTAGCATAAGAGGTGCAGATATTAATTTTGAAAGTGTGAATACTTGAGTATGAATGGTATCGATTATGAAGTGATAATATGAACGCGTACGTACGTATGAAATTAAGGAGTGGGTCGAATATATGGGATGCTCGTGAACCCAAAAAAATTATTACTAAGAACAAATGGCTGAGTTGGACTTGGGATGTTCCTCCAACGTACGTTTAGGCACGTTCATGTGGTAGTATCTGAAGACGTGAAGAAGCCAAGGCAAGGAGGATTCGATAATATAAATATAAAAATGATTAGCCCTTCTTGATCACATAAGAAGATACCGTCCTTTCATTCACCAAACCACTAAGGTTCCGTACATCACTGAATATTCTTTCTTTGCCAAAATATACTAATGTCAACAGCTCTCCACTAGAAATTTAACTTTTGTTTCTAAATCTTAGTCAGATCTAGGAGAGTTTTGTTCCGATTAAACATATTGTGTGGCTGGCATAGAAAGTTTCCATTTCGGAAGTTTCTAACTCTATTTACTCTCATATATATTGTCTTCAACCTGCCCTAGATATTTATCTATGATAGTAGGACATATCAATTGGAATCACAATATACATAAGATAATGGAAATAAATTCGATGTCCAACTTCTTCGCATTATAGCCTACATGATGATAAACTTTCTAATCTTGCTGATAACAACGTTACTATTAATTTAGAAAATGAAGGGTTGTTTGAGTCTGAAATAAATATTTTATATTGAGCTTGAATTGCTGAAGTCTTGGCGAGCGGTCCAAGATTAGCTGAAGTCTTGGCGAGCGGCCCATGTTTTATAAAGAGCTTGGCGAGTGGCCAAGTGTGATAAGTAGAGTTCGATTAGAACTATAATTCATTAATTAGCTGATTCCATACGGCTTGGATGTCTATCATACCTTTTCTGTTTCAGATGAGTTTCTTTAATAAAAGAGTTGTGATAGCATTAAAGTTCTATAAAAGGATTAAAAACCTGTATGCTGGTGTCAGAGTTATATTGAGATTCAAAGAGTAAGAACAGAAGAAGTTCAAAGTAATTGAAAGACAACTACTGAGCATTATATAAGGAAAGTAAGAGCTTTGTGGAAAGGGTCCCCGATCAAATACATACATTTGCTATACGCAAGTACACCTAGACAGACATCTCGTCAAGAGATTCTATCTTCTTTGCAACCAGCAAATCAAAGTGCTTGTCACCTATCGTGTGAGAGTATTGCGATCAGAAGGAAGCAATTGCGACTGGAAGGTTGAAAGGTTTGTCACCTATCGAGTAAGAGTTTGGATACTCAAAGGAAGCAGTGTTCTCAACATATCGTCAGAGAGATTGCTCTGCTTTGCACTGATAAGGGAGTGTGAGGTATCGATTTCGAAGGCTCTGCGAGAGACACATATCAAAAGTCCTAGGTTACTAGGCGAGAATGACCTATTCAGACAGGGTTGGTGCTCTCCTTGTCTTAATTGCTTATCAAGAAGTCATGCGGCTTTACATTCTATATTCCGTTGAAGAACGGTGGCACGCCAGCATACAAAGCACATACAGGATAAACCGATATCTACGGTCAAACTATCCGAAGACAATAAAAGAGACTGCTTCGCGGAAGGATCTCTCTGCGGGAGATATTTTTGCTTCGAACATTTTGGCACGCCCAGTGGGACATATCTTTGCGTCTCTAAGTGACAATTAGTGACCTTACCGAAGGAATTACCTTCAGTGTTGCAAGCACCCACAACCGGCTTACCGTGAACATACATCTACTCGGTGTCGTTCATTGAGTAATCAAGCGGTTGAAATTATCCTCGCTAAAGACTTTAACACCATGACGTTCAAATCTTTAAGTGAAGCGGAGATAGTGGAACTTACGTTCCCAGAGTACCTAGCTTACGCGGCTAGGCGTGATAGCCACCAGACTAGTTACTACACGGCTCTCGATGAAAGGATCGAGCATCAAGCAACTTTTCTCACTACCCAAAGCAACTTAATAGACACGGCGGTAGCCGGAATTCAATCAATACGGGTAGAATTCAACAGAGATCGGGAGGAGAGAGAGGCCATGGGAGCCCAAGTAACGAGTTTTGTAGAAGGTCAAGATAAATTACGGATATATATCCTCCAACACTTGGGAACAAGTTTGGATGAATACCGCCGACATGCGGCGACACTGTCTCAGAGGACAGACAGGGACATAGCGTCTCTAACTAAATCCGTATCTGACCTAGCAAGAAAGACTAAACAAGCAGAGTCTTTTCCTCCTGCTTGGGAGCAACCGTTAAACAGGTTCTTAAACGATTGCGACATACATCTGGCCAAGATGTACGATACATATGAGACATTGTTTCCTCCTATGCAGAAGGATGATCCTGATGCTTGGCAATGGCCAAAGTTTTACCGGCGTCATACCTTCCAGACTTTCTCTGGCAACGATGATTCTAATGCGGCAACACACTTAGCTTATTTCACGCTGCAATTGGGGCAGTTTGCCGATAACGAGAGACTCAAACTAAGAGTCTTTGGATCATCTTTGTCAGGGTCGGCCCTCGTATGGTATACGGGATTAGAAAAAGGGCTCGATCAGTGAGTGGAAGGATATGTAGGCTTTATTCATAGACCACTTTGGAATGGCAAGACCTGAAACCAGTGTTGGAAAGCTAGCTTCCTTGAGCGAATCGGTAACAGAAAGTCCAGTCACATTCCTGCACCATTTCCGGTCAGAGTATAACCTATGTAAGACTCCACTCGGTAAAGAAGAGGTGGTAAAAATGGCCAAGAATGGTTTGGAGGACACGTATCACCAACTATTCTTAAATAGCAAGTACTTCTCTTTGAATGAGCTTATCACGGCTGTAACTAAAGTTTACAGTGCCATGCAAGAAAGAGATAATAGAAGGAATGCATCCAATGGAACGTACAATGCTAAGTCTTATGATAGACTAAAGCCAAAAATGGTGGCTTATATTGAGGATATAGGCGACCAAGAATCGGACTATGATGGCGAGCAAGTGGGAGCTGTGGATTTATCAACGAACAAAGTTTTAAAGCCCCGTAAGCTTCAGAAGAATAAGGGTCCAATCAAACTCTCAACAGTGGCTTTTACTAAGTCAGAGTTTGAAACATACACTTATGATGCCAATATAGCTAATGAGATCTTGGACGAACTATATAGTATGCGTGCTGTCAAAACAGATTTTGGACCTCTTCCTACAGCTGAGCAGTTAAAAGGTAAAAAATACTGCAAGTTCTATGGAGCATGGAACCACATTACAAAAGACTGTATCAAGCTTAAAGACCAAATCCAGAAATGGATCAATGAGGGACGATTAGAGCCGGAGGGAGCATCCAAAACAGTAGCATTAGTGGATTCTAAGCCCTTCCCACCACCTCAAGTAAATATGATTGACGTCGAGTGGTTACCACTCGATAGTTGCATTGGAGGCGTGGAAGACTGGAATCAATCTGTCTTTTTGGCCTATTCTTTCAACTGTGACAAGTTGGAGGAGATCCTTGATAGGCTAAGGGACATGGGCTTGATCTTTTACTACCCGGTACTTGAACTTAGACAATTACGGTATGAAGGTCCAGCCCAGCATTTCTGCAGATTTCATAACCAATTTGGTCATCAAACAGCAAGGTGTTCAACCTTGGGAGATAAGATCCAAGGGTTGATCAACTAGGAAGTGATTGAAATCGACTACAAGGGAGAGGTGAAATGGCATCCACGTTATCCTCATAGGGAATCACCTCCTCCCGACACATCATTTCCTTCCATCTACACTTCTTCCAATTGCAATAAATCTGAACTAACCTATAAAAGGAAGAGGTCAAGGCGGAGGTCTAGACGTAATATTGCATTTGTCCGGCCTAAGCTGACTGAGATTACATATGATGCGTCTAGGCAAGAGGAAATATTTGAAGAGCTAGTCCAAGCAGGAACAACAATAGTTCCTGATAATTGGGGAACTCCGGACCCACATCGTGAGGATGTCAGGGGTCTACTCTATTGTCGATACCATCACAGATGGGGTCGCCATTCCAAAAGTGCTTGTCGTGATTTGAAATTCAGGATACAGCAGTGGATTGACGAGGGAGAAATAATGATAGACCAAGAGCCCTCTCCAAGCTTGGCGACTGACTTATCATTGACAGTTGGAATGTTGGAGCTAACACGAGATAAATCCAGCAAACGGAAACAGACCAACAGTCATCAAACTACTGGCGAAAGTCCACGAAGCAAGCAAACGACAAAAACAAATAAAGGAAAAGAAGAAGTGGACCCAAAAGCGGAGTCGCCAGTAGCCCTATGTGCTCATTGCAAACACAGAAGTGGGTTGAAGATTTCCTATGAGAAATTGGCTGAAGCAGCTAAATTCTTCCCAGAGCTATTTTCACAAACAGATCATCAACCCCAACGAGTAAGACAAATGGATTCTCCAGCTCCCAAGCGCTCGCGAGCAACAGAAAGGGTCAGTGAAGTTAAGAAATCTGAATCAGAAGTTGCTGACGTGCTCGCAAGGCCATACGTCCCTCCAGCTTCAAGAAATATCACAAAGGAAAAAGTATGGTACGTGAAGGAGAAGGGGAAAACCATTGAGGTAACTCCAAGTAGAAGAAGAAATCTTCAGCGACGCTTTGGAGAAGCCAAAAGAGCATTAGAGTCTTATGAAGCAGGCCTACTCAAAGAAGAAGAACTGGTGTGTTCTCCAGAAACGCTACAAAGGCGAATGAATGCCCTTGCAGCAAATCCCTTAGTGGTTTTCGGGAAGAAGTCTCGAGAGCCCAAAGTGAGAGCACAACGTCCAGGTGTCTTTGACCGTAACCCAGAGTTGGGGTCTAAAGGGAAAAAGCCCGAACGTATTCCTGAGGATCATCGTGAAGTCACACAACGAAGGCCAGTGAGAAGATGTCTCACTTTTGAAGATGAAACGATGGAAACAATGAGGCTACATACACCTCCAAAGGAAGGGAAAAACATTCAAAAACAAAACACTCCAAGCGAGACCAAGGTCTTGCAATGGAGACCGAGACCTTTAATTGTAGAAGAACAGAAGAGGGTCCGACAACCCGTTTCCCGTCCAAAGGAGCACGATCCAGCACTACTCATGCCAGCAACCATAGATCCTATCCCTGATGATCAATTGCAACATGTTGCTTCTCTCGAGGTCACTATAACTTTGGACTCTGAGGGGCAACAAGCTGAGGGTAACAACTGTGAAGATGATGAGCAGTTGTTGGATTACGATGAGGGTGAAGATGAAGAAGCTAAAGAATACATTGAGGAGGAGAATACCACTGTTAACATGGTGTTTATTTTGTCCTCCAAATATGCTTTACCTCCACCGGCATCAACGGATGAATCAATCACGAGCGGAAGCGTCAACAACTTAGTGGTGCCAGAAGACGAACCAATATTGAAAGACAATTTAGCACTCGCCAAGACACCAAAGACTGATTCATCATCAACAAAGGGACATATGATGTTCTCCAAGCCTACTGTAGACATGGCCATGCACATGCAGCCGTTATATGTCACGGAAAAAGTCCTGGGAATTCAATTAAACAAACTCTTAGTGGACTCAGGGGCAACAGTGAACATCATCACAGTCAAAGCAATGGCCTTATTAGGTGTTCCCAAGTCTGTTATCCAAGAGACCACACTAAACGTTAGAAATTTTCAGGGTAGCATTTCCAAGACTTTGGGCATTGTCTTTTTGCAGGTGCACATCGGTCCAGCCACCGATACTTATACATTCTTTGTAGCAGAATGTACAGCTCCATACAGTGCAATTCTGGGGCGTGACTGGATCCATAAGAGCTATTGTGTACCTTCGTCCCTCCATCAACAGATGTTACTCTGGAATATGGAGTCTGGTGAAGTAGAAATTGTTGATGCTGATCCTCGTCCATATTCTGTTTCTGCTAACTCGTTAGAAGCCAGCTATTACCACAGTGACCTTAGGCCATTGGAGGTATGTGGCGTTGATAACAAAGGCCGCCCAGTTGGCGTTGCGGCCTCTGAACTAGCTCAGTGGGGTATAATTCAAGTAAATCAATATAGTAGCAGACCCTACATCATTGAGCTACCATCCAAACGTTCTCAATGATCGGGTCTCTATCAAGCATAGAGACCGAGGCTTGTTACTCTTTACACGAGCACTTTCACAATTTTCTATTGGAGAGTCAAGCCTATGAGAAGGTTCCAATGATTGCTGCATTGGAATATGTGGTTGAAGAGGTATTGCATGACTTTGAAGAGGAGGAAGAAATTAAATTAGCTCCAGCAGCTTTGGATGATTTACCTCCTAAAGTCAAGGATCCCATTGAACAGATCAATATTGGGACAAAAGAAGAGCCAATTTCTGTGGCCATTAGTACCTTCCTAGAGCCTGAAGAATGACTAAAGCTCATTGAATTGCTACATGAATACGCTGATAGTTTTGCAGAAAAGTATGACGACATGTCAGGACTGTCACCAGACTTGGTTTGTCATAACTTACCCATCATAGAGGGGAAGAAGCCCGTGAAACAAGAAATGCGTCGGATGAATACAGAAGCTGCAATTCTAGTCAAGGAAGAGGTCGAGAAGATGCTCAAGTCAGGGATTAAATGAGTAGCTAAGTATAATGAGTGGTTGTCCAACGTAGTCCCAGTCAAGAAAAAAAATGGAAAAATGTGAGTGTGTATTTACTATAGAGACTTGAACAATGCAACTCCAAAAGATGCTTACCTAATGCCAGTAGCGGATTTGTTGGTGGACTCAGTGGCTCGTCATGAGATGTTAACATTCATGGATGGAACTGCTGGCTACTATCAAATTCTAGTGGTAAAATCAGATAGACATAAGACTACATTTCGGTGTCCAGGATTTGCAGGAGTATTTGAGTACGTGGACATGCCATTTGGACTTAAAAATGCAGGGGCAACCTACCAACGTGCAATGAACTTAATCTTCCATGATCTTATTGGCAAGACTATGGAAGTGTATATCGATGATGTGGTAGTTAAAACGAAGTGCAGGAATGACCATTTTGAAGACTTACGGCAATTGTTTCTCAGAATGAGGCAACATCATCTGAAGATGAATCCAGCTAAATGTGTATTTGGAGTACAAGCAGGAGACTTCTTGGGTTTTTTGGTTCATCAGCGTGGGATTGAGATACCGGACGACAAGAAACAGGTGGTTCTTAGTGCAATCCCACCAAAGAGTAAGAAAGAGTTACAACATTTATTAGGAAAGATCAATTTCTTACGACAATTTATTGCCAATGCTGCTGGGAAAACACAACCATTCTCAACTTTGCTTAAGCTTCAGAATCATAAAGACTTTGTATGGGAGCCTATTCACCAAGAGGTGTTTGAGACCATCAAAGCATATCTAACGAACCCGCCAGTATTTGTTCCTCCAAGGCCAGGGGTTCCTCTTAAGCTGTATATCTCAGCTACTGACCTTTCTATTGGAAGTTTATTAGCTCAGGACGACACATCAGGAACTGAACGTGCTATTTTCTATCTGAGTCGTACCCTGCATCAGTGTGAAACGAGATACTCTCTAATGGAAAGAATGTGCCTAGCCTTATATTTTTCAGGGTGTAAGTTGAGGCACTACATGCTTTCTTTCACCACGTGCGTCATAGCACAAACAGATTTGGTGAAGTATATGTTGTCCAGACCCATTCTCCGGGGATGCATTGGGAAGTGGATTCTGGCTTTGTCAGAGTTTTCTTTGCAGTACGTTCCCCAGAAGGCGGTTAAAGGCCAAGCAGTGGCTGATTTTCTGGCCCATCATCCAATGGAGGATGTTAAAGAGGGGCCAGAACTGGACCTTGCTCGTATTGATTTGGCCCCTTGGTGTTTATACTTTGATGGGTCAAGTACGAGTACTATGGCTGGGGCATGAGTAGCGTTAGTTTCTCCACACGGCTAAACTTTTTCTTATTCTTTCAGGTTGGACTTCAGATGCACAAATAACCAAGCAAAGTATGAAGCTTTAATCATTGGATTGGAACTTCTTTTAGATATGGAGATCACTGATGTGCATGTATTTGGAGACTCCCAATTAGTGATCAGACAACTTGAAACCAAGTATAAGGTTGGACCAGTCCTAGAACCATATGTTAAACGAGCTTGTGATTTACTCAAGTTGTTTACTGAGGTGGAGTTGAGTCATGTTCCTCGTGAGAGGAATTATGCAGCAAACGAGTTGGCTCAACTATCAACGGGGGTGAGCTTGCAAGATGGAGTACGCGAATAGATATTAAATGTTGAACGAAAAACCCTTCCATCTTTCTTTGCTCGCCAAAAAGATAAAAATGAGTGGTACGTTGCTACACTTGATCACATTGATGTGGATTGGAGACAGGACATTATTTCTTACCTCCAGAATCCTAATAGTCCGGTAGAAAAGTGGATTCGTTTTTTAGCTCATAATTATGTACTCAAGGACGTTGAGTTATATATAAGAGGAAAGGAATGCATACTTTTACGGTGTGTCTTTGGACGTGAAGCTAAGCGATTAATGAGGGAGGTCCATCTTGGGATAGCAGGGGCACATCAAGCCGGTCCTAAGATGAGATAGTTAATAAGGAGACATGGCTTTTATTGGCCAGGAATGCTCAGAGATTGCATCATGTTCGCTAAAGGTTGTGAAGAATGCCAGAAACATGGTTCAATCAACCATATGCCTAAAATACCATTACAACCTATAATCAAGCCTTGGCCAGCTCGAGGATGGGTTTTAGACTTAATTGGAATGATTCATCCTCATTCATTTGAGGAGCACAAATTCATCATAGTGGCTACTGATTTCTTCACAAAATGGGTTGAAGCTCGACCTCTCAGGGTATCATCAGCAAAGACCATCCACCAGTTTTTATTTAAAGATATCATTTGTAGGTTTGGCATCCTGAGAGTTTTGTTTCAGACCGCGGGGCAGCATTCATGTCTGGAGATGTAGATAAGCTTATGAAGGATTTTGGAATACATTTTCTACACTCTTATCCATATTATGCCCAATCTAATAGACAAGCTGAAGCAAGCAATAAAATCATTATCCATATCCTTAAATGGATGCTTGCGAGCAATGCCAGACAGTGGCATGAAGAATTATTTAACACCCTGTGGGCTTATAGAACAAGTAAAAGGATACCCACATGTACCACTCCTTATGCATTAATGTTCGGTCATGATGCAGTCTTGCCTTTAAAAATCAACGTTCAATCTTTACGGGTGATGGAACAACATAGCCTGATCGGTGAAGATTATGTACAAGCAATGTGGCAAGAGCATGAAGACTTGGATGAAAAGAGAATACAAGCTTATGATAGTCTATGTGCTGAAAAACAAAAGGTGGCTCGTGCCTACGACCAATATACTAGGGGTATGAGTTTTGCAAAAGGAGAACTGGTCTGGCGAGTCATTTTGCCTGTTGGCGAGAAGACTGAAGGACGAGAAAAATGGTCAGACAAATGGGAAGGACCATACATTGTCGATCGACTTCTGGGTAAAGGAGCAATTCGTTTATGAGATTGAGATGGTATAATACACGCTAATCTTATAAATGGTCGATTCCTTAAGAAGTTCGTACAACCAGTCTGAGAGTATGAAGATCCTCCAACTGTGGCTTAATCTAGATTATTCATGCTCATCCTATTTCACTCGCATGAGTAAACTGTAGGGGCAACACACAGGGATTATGTACATCATTGTAGCCTGTACTTGGGGCTAAATCTTTAGATAAGGCTTATATTTGAGGCCAAATTTCCAAATTTTCAATTTCTGTATTTCTTCTAAGACAAGAGAGTTCATCTTGGCCAATTACTGTGGTCAAAGTTATGTATAAACTACATATGAGTTTAATCAAAATAAAATTCTTGTTTACATAAGGAACTCTTTGCTTTAAACGAAAATTACATTATTTAGAAGAATACAAAGCTTTTGCTGCTTCAAGCTTTGATACCATATGAGAAACAAGCTACAAATTAGCAACAGAACATAAAGATAAATACAGTTTGTTTTTCCAAATCCTCATAGTTGATAGCCATCCCTTGGGTCCATGTATCAAATATGGATACGTTGAAAAGAGAGATCGACCTCAGCGGTGAGATGGAGAGGATTTGAAACGCCAAGGAAGCTAGTACATCATATCAAAAGACCCTTTACACTAGACTTGGCGTTTGTTGCCTTTTTCCCCGGGATGAGGCCCTTATCTTTCCTCTTCAATGCATCCATGTCTATAGGGCTTGCGGCCTCTATGCATATCGAAACTGAGCGGGTGCACCGGAGGAAGACGAGGAGTTTTTAACCTCGGGATTGTGGCTTTCCCTTCTTATGGAAGCACAAGTTGGGTCAGCTAAGGCAACGCTTGGACGTAGATATTTCTATCTAGTCTAGGTGTGGACGTGGATATTGCTATCTAAGGAACACAACATAGAAGATTTTATCTGGAGGTTTCTTTAGGTAGGAGAACCAGAGAAAATGTACAAAAGGGGAGTTCATTCTCGCAAAGAAGTTTAGAAGGTTGTTCACAAGACAAGGAAAAGGGAAACTTTTTATATAAATGAGTCACAGCGGTAAGGCTTCGCGAGAGTAATTGCACCCGTTAATAGAGGACACGCGTCTAACTGGAATTGGGCCAACTTACGGTTTATCTACCCCCGAAGGAGAGCATGATGAATGAAAGATTTTTGGGGCAGGTAAAACGTATTTCGAAGATTTGATTGTTTGACGCGATACGGATTCTAAGCATGGAATTAAATTCCATTTAATATTGGACAATCAGAGCAAGCGAACGGTTACAGCCTATAAATGAGACTAGTTTCATTATAACAAGTTTGGAAAAGGCTTAAATCTGAGGCCCATTCTTGTTATTGGGCCCAATTCACACTTTGTTTCCAAAATTTGGATTGAACAAATAAATACTTAAAGAGTTTTGGAATAAATAAAATGGGGCTTGAATTCTGAGGCCCAAAGATTACAATGGGAGGGAATATTTCCTCACTGATACCTTTGCGATTTCCAGGGCCAGCCAGGATTGGTGGATTTCTTGTTAGGCATTGGTGGCTTTTTCTCGTGCCTCTTGCATGAGTTGAGCTTGGCTCTCGCCTTCTATCATGATTTAGCATGCAGTGTCTTGATATCTGAGGGCATCAGCTTGCAGACCGTCTACTTCAGCCTCAAGGGTGGCCAGTTCAGCTTTAAGAATATCTATTCTAGTCTTTTTGGTCGCTAAGGTTTCTTGTTGGGTAGATGTGTCCTTCAGAATGGCCTGGATTCGTTCTTTCTCTCTTTGAGTCTGGCGCTCCAATGTCTCTACTGCTTCTTTCTTACGCTCAGACTCGAGTTTTAGACATTAGTGGGCTTCACTTTGGCTCAAGAGTTGGTAAAGTTTCTCCTCAAGGTCGCGAAGGTGAGGAATAAAATCTGCTGAGGCAGTAGCCTTCAGGTTCTTGATTTGGTTGCAGACAGTTCGAATGTCTTGAAGAGAATCCAGATCCCCAGAAAGGATGTCCTGAATAGTGACATCAGTGGCAGAAGGAAAGCTCAGTGTACTCAGTTTGCTGTAAATTTCTTGCAACTTTATTGTTTTTTCTTGTGTTCTGAGTGACTGAGAGAGAGAGTTCTTTGTGATGAAGACGGTGCAATAACTTCTTCAATTATAGATTCAGGATCTTCATCATTGACACCTTGAAAACTGCTAGGCTGATCCGTGGCGGCCATTTCAGAGGGTTCAAAAGTTTGGTCTGGCGAGCTCATTTGTTCCTTTGGACATGTTGGTAAGGCAGGAATCAGCTCATTGGTGTCCACAGGAACACTTTTGGACTAAAACAATCATGCAAGTTGTCAGGATCAATTAGAATTGATAAACCAGAATGAAGTAAGTAGATAAGTTCTTACTTGTATGGGAGACAATAACTGTGTTCCTTCAGTTGCTTGAAGTTGAGGCTCTCGCGAGGAAAGAGTTGGGTCCTTGTGTTCTGGATTGACCTCGACCAATAACTGTGGTTTGGCAACTGAGAGCTCTCGTGGGGAGGAAATTTGTTGTTCTTGCCCTAAAATGACTTGGTCATTTTGAGCACTTGTGCCCTCGCCAGAAGATGAAGGAATGAAGCAAGATTGGAACTCAATCTGCAAGCGCCGAAATAAAATGGTAATATCAACAAGCTTGTTCTTCTCTTCTTCCTTAAGTTCTGTTCGGTTGATTCCAGCCAGAAATTGGGCTATAAAGTCTTTGCAGCATTTTTTGCCGCTGTTGATGACTTCATGTCCTGTGTCATGATCTTCAGTTCCATATATAATGCTGGAACCATCGAACTTCAGAATGTAGGCTTACAGCATCCTTCAGAGAGCCTTTCTCCTAGTGAGTCTATAATATGATAGGCTTCGTCTTCAACTTTGAGGACGAAGAAGTGGTCATTCCAACTCACTATATATACTTGAGGCTTGTGGCTCTTGCTGATTTGCTCCCACGACATATCAAAAGATGCAAGGCCATCAAGGGCTGTAAACCTCTATGGGTTGAAATACCCAATGAAGGAGTCATCAGATGAGAACTTCAGTGGTTTAATGTCAGCCTTCGAAATAACTTCCAGATCAAAATGGTGATCTGGGTAAGAGCTTGCGAGGGCTTCATCCTTGCATAATTCTTGCCACTCCTTAGAACTTTGGATCAGGAGGTCATCAAACTCGGAGACCATGGGCATGCTGTTTGGATTTGCACATAGCCAGTGTGCAATGGTGAAAACCAATGCTGAGCAGGCACTTGCCCCGGAGGCTTTGTCACTCCTTTGATCAAATGAGGCATGGAAGACTTGAGCTTGAAGCTTTGCTTATTTGTCCCTGCTTGTGATCTCTGTAGCTAACCAAACTCCGCTCAGAGGCTCCTTAGGCTTCGAGTGGATCTTCCTGTGTTTCTGAGACTATCAAAAGAGTTTGGGTTAGTTACAGTTTGGTGACAAAATCAGACAGTTTGTTCTGGGTAAATAAAATGCAAACACTTATGGGTTGCCCAGAAGGATTAGACCTTTTCTTCTTGAATTATTGCAAGGCAACAGTCACGTCTGGTTCAAGGGCGTGCTGTTTTTAAAAAGAAAGGTTAATCAGTTACAGTATAAGGAATTGCTAATACATGTGACATTTTTGGATGAAAGAAGCATACTTGTGGCCAGAGAGTAGTGCTTATGTTCTTGTAAGATTTACTGATAACAGCCAAGTCTTCTTCATTTGAAAATCTCTTGCCAAAATCATAGAAGATAATGGCAAAGCATGCAAGCGGTCCCTTGTGTCGTATATCTTCCCAAAGTTGGGAGCGCCATGCTTGGTACGACTCGGTGACCGAATAGGAAATCACTAGTGGCTTCGTTATGATGGGAAGCATTATTGTTGGGAAGCCAAAGTGCTCATTATGCACTTCTGCTGCGATGGGATGATTTGTTCATCGCCAGAGAGTATACTTGTTCACAGAATAGGCGAGGGGCATGGGAGCATCCTGAGTGTGCCCAAATTGTCTTGAGAAGTGGTTTGGGGCATAAAGCTCATACCCGGGGCTCGCTGAATCTGGGACTGGCAGGTCTTTGCAAGTGTTGCATTGAAGGAAGAAGTTCCTCGCAAGAGCATCTTGATCTGGCGAGGGCATAAATCCACTCACGAAGAGGCCAGGATGGCGACGATTCAGAATTACTTCAACTACTGTTGTTGGGAAATCTTTTTGTATGCAGAGGTAGTTGAAGAAGTTTGTATAGGACCATAACCTAGTCCTGGTTGATGTAGAAACCAACGTTTGGCCCAGCAGCTTTTGGTCTTCAAAGACAGGAGGTGTTGTGGGTCAGAAAAAGGGGAAGTACATTCGCAACCAGAGCTCCACCATCCAAAGTGGTCCTGGTTGATTAAGGTCGAGCTTTGAAAGTGTGACTCACCTTAAACCATAGTAGATGTAGGCGAGAACGGATTCAACCAAGCCCAGTTTTTCACCATTGAAGAGGCGTTCGGCAAGGTTGGTCCAACATCTGTTGAGCTTTGCAGAAGAGGGACTGAAGATGTACTTCGATAGCCAGTATTCCAAAAAGGCTATTCCTCCTTGGTCTGTGTCTTTTTCCTTTTGTGCAAAATATTTTACCCAGGAAGAGTAGGATGAAGGACGATTGAGGGAGGCTTGAACTGGTGTCCCGGTGTGTTGATTAAGCGACCAGGGGTTTGCAAATCCAGGGATTCCAAAAATGGTATACAAGTCAAGCATTGTAATGCTCACATCACCACAAGGGAGACGGAAACAGTTGGCGATGCAATCCCAAAAGCACATGGCTGTGGCAAACGGTGCTCTGTTGCTACCAGCTGGGAGAGAAAAACACAAGTCGATGAGTTGAGCGATTCCAACTGCTTCCCACTGGTTGATATCTTGTTCGCGGCGGTGCCGGTACCAGGCGAGATCCTCTACGTTTGGGTGCGGCCATCTCCCAATTAGATAAAGGGTGTCTTTGCTAGTCCATTCCTTTGGGTCTGCCCTGGGATTCTCTTGGACTATTAAAGATGGTTTACAGATGGGATGGCGAAGGATATTGAAGAGCTCTGGATTGATTGGAATATCCAGAAAGTGACCAAGAAGGCCAGTACCTTCGATTGGGTCTATAGCAAGGGTGACAATTGCTTCTGGGTTCTGTCGTTTGGCGACAGCCTTGAGGTGTCTCGAGAATTTTTCGACGTTATGGTTTTCATAAGGGATGGAGATGTCTTTGCGTAGAGGCATTTTCTAGGTCGGAAAAGATGGACGGCGGCGAGAATGAAAGGTCTTAGCTTTTGACTAAGGAGGTTAAAAGTGCAGGATCAAGGCAAGTGAGAAGGTCTCGTTGGGGAATGAGAATTTGTTGATGTGTACTAATGCTTTTATATTACATCAGCCGAATGATGCAACTTTTTGGAGGAGTTGTGTAACGTGGCACTTGGGTGTTATGTTACCATTTAGTTTAACAACGCGTCAGTCGGGTAATATTCAAGTCTTTTCGCTTGTACAAGTAATTCAAGTTCAAGACTTGAGGGGCAATGTTTGGGTCTGAAATAAATATTTCATATTGGGCTTGAATGGCTAAAGTCTTGGCAAGCGGCCCAAGATTGGCTGAAGTCTTAGCGAGCGGCCCATGTTTTATAAAGAACTTGGCGAGTGGCCAAGTGTGATAAATAGAGTTTGATTAGAACTATAATTCATTAATTAGCTGATTCCATGCGGCTTGGATGTCTATCATACCTTTTCTGTTTCAGATGGGTTTCTTTAATAAAATAGTTGTGATAGCATTAAAGTTCTATAAAAGGATTAAAAAACCGTATGCTGGTATCAGAGTTATATTGAGATTCAAAGAACAAGAACAGAAGAAGTTCAAAGTAATTGAAAGACAACTACTGAGCATTATATAAGGAAAGTAAGAGCTTTGTGAAAAGGGTCCCCGATCAAATACATACATTTGCTATACGCAAGTACACCTAGACAGACATCTCGTCAATAGATTCTATCTTATTTGCAACCAGCAGATCAAAGTGCTTGTCACCTATCGAGTGAGAGTTTGGATACTCAAAGGAAGCAGTGTTCTCAACACATCGTCAGAGAGATTGCTCTGTTTTGCACTGATAAGGGAGTGTGAGGTATTGATTTCGAAGGCTTTGCGAGAGACACATATCAAAAGTCCTAGGTTACTAGGCGAGAATGACCTATTCAGACAGGGTTGGTGCTCTCCTTGTCTTAATCGCTTATCAAGAAGTTAAACGGCTTTACATTTTATATTCTGTTGAAGAACGGTGGCACGCCAGCATACGAAGCACATATAGGATAAGCCGATATTTGCGGTCAAACTATCCGAAACCAATAAAAGAGACTGCTTCGCAGAAGGATCTCTCCGTAGAAGATATTTTTGCATCGAACAAGGATAACATTCAAGTTCTTCGATCATGTGATGTTGAGAGTGAGATACCAGTCTCGCTCCACAAATCTCTCTAATTAAATTGCTAGCTACCAAGAAACCGCGCAGCCACTATGTTAATTAGATTGCTAAATATATAAAACCAAGTGTATCGATCACGTGCAAAAAAAATTGAAGGGAGTGATAAGTTCAAATTTACGTGAGTTTGAGTCTACTAAATTTAAACACGTGACAAATTCTCCTAATTTTGTAATATTAAATTACACATGATTTTTCATGAAAGATTGTTTCACTTTCTTTTTCATTTTTGCACTTCACTTTGATGTTTACTCTTCTCCGACGGAGTCGCCGTACAACTCCTATTAGATACCTCATCTTCCACTATTCCTTATATCAAAATCTGGGTTGCTGATATTGATGTTTAAAAAAAAAATTAAGGTTGCTAATATTGCTATCTGAATATATATATATATAGCTAATCTGGGTTTGAATACCTCCTCCATTGGGTTTCTTTCATTGTTGAAAAAACTTGAAATAAAGTCGAAATCAAAATCGATATAAAGATTAGATATCCAAATTAGGAAAATTAGGTATATGCGAGAACCCGAAGTACTGTGGCAAGTATATATTAGTTATTAGTGTTTGTGGGTAGCAACTGAGAATTGAATTTGGATTTGAAGTTCATGGGTTTCTGTATAGAAAAAAGTCAAAATAGAAATGAAAGAGGGTGGAGCATAAAAGAGAAAGGAGACTGTGAGACTGGGAGAGTCGAACTTCAAGCACATTGGGTAAACCTGGAAGAAAAATTACAAAGAAATCATTTTGTATCGAAGAAATGGTTTGACATACAGAACTGAGGAGGTTTCTCCACGTGTTTGAGTTTGGTAGACTCAAACTCACCCTGAGTTTATCACTCCCCAAAAATGAATCCAAATTAATACGTCAACTCCATCCAAAACACATAGGAATAGATACCAGTCCACAGATACAGAGCCCGGAATCTAATTACCAAGTCAACAAAGGAATCAAGCCCGATTCCACGCATCCAATCACTGTGCATCTCCCACTCCAAGTTTCCCAGGTCAACAATGCTTAAACTCGATCTCTCACTGTTCCAACAACTCGTACGTAAAACTCCAAATTCTTTGGCACCCAGTAATCGACTTGTTCAGATCACCAGTCCAAAACGTAACCATCTAAATTAACTCCTTGAATTCCAACACACTTCCCGCCAACCACAACCCTCCACGTCGACTTGTCGACTTGTCTTCATCCTTCAGCCACTGTGAAAGGTTGAGACTCGGCGGTTTCACAGTATAGCTGCCTCTCCAATCCCACTCAAGGTCATTCCCCCCAGTCCCATTTGTCCAGAATACTATTTTCAACTCTCTGCCATACACACATAAATACCGCTCGACCAGATTGTATGTTTGGATATATCTTCACACCAAGCTAGCATAATTAGCCGGCGTTACGTACACAACACACATATTACTTACGTACGGATCAGCTAGCTAAGCTACTAAGCTAGGAAGCTGTGAAGATCGATATGGAAGTTGAAGGCAGTACTACAACTAGAGTGATGGAGGCCGATACCCAAGTCACGAAATTTGCTCTGCCTGTGGACTCGGACCACAAGGCCACAGAGTTCAGGCTCTTCTCCTTCGCCAAACCCCACATGCGTGCATTTCACTTGTCTTGGTTCTCCTTCTTCTTGTGCTTCGTTTCCACTTTTGCCGCGCCTCCTCTCATCCCCATCATCCGTGACAACCTCAACCTCACCGCCACCGACATCGGAAACGCCGGAATCGCCTCCGTCTCCGGCGCAGTCTTCGCCCGTATCGCCATGGGAACCGCCTGCGACTTATTCGGGCCCCGCCTTGCCTCGGCCTGCCTCATTCTCCTGACCGCTCCGGCTGTCTTTCTCTTCTCCATGGCCTCATCTCCAATATCATTTCTCCTCTTGCGTTTCTTCGTCGGATTCTCTCTCGCAACTTTCGTGTCCACTCAGTTCTGGATGAGCTCCATGTTCTCCGCCCCCGTCGTCGGCACCGCCAACGGCGTCGCGGGCGGCTGGGGTAACTTGGGCGGCGGCGCGACGCAGCTGATCATGCCGCTTGTGTTTGGACTCATCCGTGACATTGGTGCAACCAAGTTCACCGCTTGGAGAATTGCGTTTCAAATTCCTGCAATATTTCAGATGCTCTCGGCGTTTACTATTCTGCTTTTTGGGCAGGACATGCCGGACGGAAACTTCCACGGCCTGGAAAAGTCCGGCGACAAGGCGAAAGACAAGGTTAGTAAAGTGTTCTGGCATGGGATCACGAATTACAGGGGGTGGATACTTGCATTGACTTACGGCTATTGCTTTGGTGTGGAGCTCACTGTGGACAATATCATAGCCGAGTACTTTTATGACAGATTCAACCTCAAGCTCCACACTGCCGGGATTATTGCGGCGACTTTTGGATTGGCGAACGCTGTTTCTAGGCCGGGGGGTGGGATGCTTTCGGATATGGTGTCAAAGAGGTTTGGGATGAGAGGGAGGCTGTGGACTCTTTGGGTGGTGCAAACTATTGGGGGTGTGTTGTGTGTGATTCTTGGGCAGGTTGATTCTTTGACTGGCTCCATTGTTGTTATGATTATGTTCTCCATCTTTTGCCAAGGGGCTTGTGGTCTGACATTTGGGGTCGTTCCTTTTGTTTCAAGAAGGCAAGTTTTCCTCGTTACTCTGTCTCTGCATTTGAGTTTTCCTAGTGTGGTTAGGCATCTGTTCGGTTCTTCTTCTTTTTTTTTGCTTTTTTTCTGCCACACCTTCTTTGCTTGTGTTCCCAAGTGTTCATAGCCTCAAAGAGAGATTTTAGTGACGTCTTTGCTTAGCGAAAATAGAATGTCATTTTCATTGAAACATTAAAGTCCACAAATCCTAGCAGCTGGGAAGTTCGACTGTTTGAAAGTTTACAATAAAATTTTGGAACAGAGCAAAACTTTATTAGTCTTCTAGAAAATGAAAGTTTCGAAAATTACAAAGTGATTTCAACCGCTTAAACAATACTATACAAATCTGCTAATCTTATTAATGTACTACAAAGATTAGAAATTGTGATTGAAGATTCTCACAGATGGAAACATTGACCAAGTAAGCTGTCTAGTTTGATCTGGAAAAAAAATAGTCTAGTATGATGCGATCAATGATCTCACTGTCACCGGGTGACCAAGAATTTATACATGCACTCTTGAAATTAGTATCAGAAAATTAAGAATTGAGATTAAAACACTTCATTTTATGATAAAATTTTGATCCCCATTCTATGTCTGCAGGTCATTGGGAGTCATATCTGGTATGACAGGAGGCGGAGGGAACGTGGGAGCAGTTTTAACCCAACTGATATTCTTCAAAGGATCCAAGTACTCGAAGGAAACAGGGATAACTCTAATGGGGATTATGATCCTATGCTGCACCCTCCCAATTACTCTGATACATTTCCCACAGTGGGGAGGAATGTTTACTGGTCCATCATCTGGAAAGGCTGCAAAAGAGGAAGACTATTACGTGTCTGAATGGAGTGAAAAGGAGAAGGAGAAAGGTTATCACAGTGCAAGTGTCAAGTTTGCCGAGAATAGTAGAAGCGAAAGAGGTAGAAGCAACACTGTGACTAGGCCGTCTGATGAGATTTCGCCTACACATGTTTAAGTTTGACCACAACTGCATTTAATTGACTGTAAAATCTCCAAATTCAAATAAATTATGCTTATGGTATTCGAACTGATCTAAGTTATGCATTTTTTTTAGGTGGGAATATTCGATTAATGACCTGAATTGTGTAAAAGTTTCATCGTCGATCCACGCGATAAAACGGAACTTTTGTATGAGACGCACACATAGCAAAATAATACGATAGTCAAGCAAGGACTACAACAAAATCATGGGCCATATCCCTTACCCAACCAAGTATGCACCACGATAACTACAAAATCATGGGCTGTTTCTACCGAATTACGCGCGGGACGTAATCTGGCAGAAGCAAGTACGAGTACTCCTTCTCCTCCTTGTTGTACGTCCGAACGTTGGGGCTGTTCGGATGGTCGGGCGCTAATCCTCCTTTCGGGTCTTCGGGTGCGCGTGTTCGGCTACGGCTGTTAGAAGAATACAACAGCAAACAGGCGGTCAGGGGTCGAGACGGGGTGGCCCGCCTTCAACGCTTCGATGCCTAAGTCAGATGATGTATTGGATATAACAATCAAGCGAACGTGCGTGTGAGTAGTGTTTGGGTCGAGTGAATTCGTATCCTTTACCTGTAATAAATACCTTACATATATAGGTGGTTGAGTTTGCTGCTTGCCTGTGTTCCTCGATGTGGGACTGGTGTGCTTGCTGATGTGTGATCCGTGCATTCGGGCATGCGCCCCACGGGCGCGTGCGCGCTCGGATGAGGTTGGTCTTGTGAGTGAAGTTGAAGCCTTCCTGGTGGTCTTTCAGGTGGTCTGGTAGGTGTTGATTACCTGCTTAAGTGGATAAGTATATTTAATCGGACGACTAATGCTATACAAACATGGGCCATACTCTTACCTGAAATTTATGAGTATCGATCGAACATTTGCTCGTTTAGTATTCTCGAACGTTGCTTATAAATTATAAGTAATTCGTGTTTCAGACGCATTTTTAATCCAATTTGTTTGTAACTGATTATTCAAAATGTTTTTTACTCCTTAGAATGACTCCTAATATTGCAACAGTTGTGACTTGTGACTCCATTAGCATAGTTTGGGCTACGTTTGCTTCTGTGCCAGCTTGTGTTTTGGTGCCGAAGGGCAATGAGTTCAAAGTGGTGTCGGTGGTTAGATGGCACCGGTTGAAAGTGCGAGTGAAGAATCGAGGGGATTCGGAGTTGCTGGATCTCGGAGCAAGGGGGTGGGGAAGGCAGGCACGCCGTCGCCGGCTTCCGGGGATTCCTTGGGACCGGGGACGAGCAGGAAGGAAACGGACTAGGGTCCTCGAGTACTCTGGTTGACGGCCCCGACATTAGGCAGTTTCGGGGAACGGCCAAGGCCTTTGCTCAGACAAGATCTGTGGGTAGGTCGGTGCGAGACCTGGAAGACTGTTGGGCTTCCTTGGGCCTTCAACCATTGAGACTGGGTTAAAGTAACTTGGAAGGCTTTGCTGTTTCTCGGCTTGTTTTGCGGGCCAGAAATTTTGTGTTAGCAATTGTGTAAGGGTATCTCCAATGATGAAGTCCTAAACCTATTTTTAAGACTTCATTTTGACACTATTCATTTAGGACTTCAATCATCTCCAATGGTTAAGATCTTATCTCAAATTTCTAATTTTATATATTTAGATAATCTTATTTTATGTTATTTTTAATAATAATTTAAACTTTATAAAATATAATTGTACATGATAAATAATAATTATATTAATTTAAAAAAAATTGAGTGACTTATGCATTATTCACAAATCGGATATACTTTCGTTTCACATGTGTCGGTCGTTTCACAAGTGTATTGTATAGATATCCGAGTTGGTGAGATTACGTTATATTCCACGTGTAAAGTATCAAAATATCGGACAAGATTACGTTATCTGCCACATAACTTATCAAAACATTGAACCCAACACGTGTCAATGTCTAATTAGTTGATAAGATTACGTTATCTGCCGCGTGTAAATTCTTATCTTCGGAGATCATGTTGATCTTCTATAAATGTGGAGCATTCACTCCTTCATCTCTCACCATTTCACAAACACTCCTCACCCCACAAATAAATTGTGGTTTCTTAGTAATTGTTTCATACCTTTAGTTTTGTTTTCCGTCATGAATAGATTATGGAAACTACTGAAGAAAGAGGAAGCCGAAGATATTTCGAGAAGGCAACATCAAGCCCTCTTGATGTCTGCGGCAGCCCACCAAGTGGAGATGATGGAAGAAGATGAAGCCTCACAATGTGGTGGTTCTTCGGAAGGGCGGAAGTACATATTAAGAGAGCATGAGATGATGGACGAGCACTTAAAATCTCTATACTTCACTGAACCATGTAGATTTGACGGCGACACCTTTCGAAAGAACTTTCGTATGTCACCTCTTCTTTTTGACAAAATGATGTGTAGCATGGCCAACCACGACCCATACTTTGTACAGAAGATGGATGCCACCGGCAGACTCAGCCTTTCCACCGAATAGAAGCTAACATGCACTATGAGGATGCTCGCATACGGTCTACCAGCTGACTTAACCGATGAGTTCCTTGATATTACTGAATCCACTGCTCTTGAAGTGTTGGATCATTTCACAAGAGCGATATGGGTTGTGTACCGCAAAGACTATCTTCTCACACCAACAAAGGCAGATCTGCAGAGATTGACGAACAAAGCTGCAAAACGTGGATTTCTAGGTATGTTGGGTAGTCTTGATTGTATGCATTGGCAGTGGAAAAATTGTCCTGCTGCTCATGCCGGGCAGTTCCAAGGTCACAAAGGAAAACCTACAATTATCTTAGAGGCGGTGGCTTTGTATGATACTTGGATTTTGGCATGCATATTTTGGACTTCCAAGTTCTCTCAACGTCCTGGGAATGTCACCGTTGTTCGATGAGGTATGCAGAGGTGAAGCTTCTCAAGTGACTTTCAAAGCGGCCAACAGCACATACCATCAAGGTTATTATTTGGTGGACGGCATCTACCCTAATTGGGCAACTCTTGTGAAAGAAATAAAAAATTCTATCACTCCAGAGACAAAACAATTTACAAGGATGCAAGAGGCATTTAGAAAAGACGTAGAGAGAGCATTTGGTATCCTCCAAGCGCGTTTTGCAATTATCGGGGGTCCAACTCGTTTATGGAGAAGGGAGAGGGTCCAATACATCATGATGACATGCATTATTTTGCACAACATGATTTTTGAAGATGAGCGCGCAGAAGATGAGCAACGTGATTTTGACATTGACGACATCCCAATGCGACTAAGAAAAGCTGATATATATGATAAATCGGCTTATGATGATGATGTGCATCGTAATCCCTAATTAATGCATGCATTTATACGTGATCTCTACAAGAGGACTCGATGTCTAATGATATGTGGGGAACTAAGATCGGATTTAGTTTAACACGGCTGGGCTATGAAGAAGTAGCGAGAGCGCAACAATGGCTGAGTTGTGTCGTTATCATGTGTCAATAAATGGCTGAGTTAGGTCGTTATCATGTTGTTGTTTGCGTTTAATTTTGTGTGTGGCTGTGTGTTTTTAATTTTGTGTGTGGTTGTATGTTTTTAATTTTGTGGACTTGAATGCATTTAACTTTGTATGGGTTTGTGCTCACCTTTTTTAAGTGCATTTAACTTTGTGTGTGTTTGTACTCACCCGTATTTTGCTGGGTTAAAAAATTCATTATAACATAACAAACTAGGAATTACCATTAAAATGCATTTAAAACAACAATATAAATTAAGCAACAAACAAGGTAAAACAAACTAATCACTTTTTATCATCATCATTATGCATCCATTCCGTTTGATTGAGCAGAAGATGGGGGGGAGAACTTGATCTGCCACTCCGATGAGATGAATTTTGTGCCTCCTATTCCTCTCGCTCAAGTATCTTTCTTTGTTTCCTCTCCTAATACCCTCTTTTACATGGTTAATATATACTTGGATCCACCGCCATTGTGCGAACATCTTCCTCCCTTTGTTGAGCCGTCATTACCTCGTGCATAAGTTATTCCCTTCGTGCAAACTCTCGATCATTTTGATCCGCAAGCCTTTTCATTTGAGCATGAATACTCATTGTTAGCTCTTGAATACCTTTCTTATTTTCCGCCTTGGCCATTTTTTGTCCCATTGAACGCTCTCGCCTTTCTTTTGATGTCATGCTCGTAGTTGCTTGATCTCCGGTCTCATTGTTATCATCCAAGTTGGTAGGCATCTCATAATTTCCAATATCTTCATCCATTGATGGCGGAAGTGAAAATTTTGGTGACTCTTTCAAGATATCCCAACAATGCATATATGTGAAATTCTCTCCATGAGATTCATCGAAATAGAACCCCTTTCGCATTCCTTAACTACAAACAATCGAAACATATATGTTAATATATATATTTGACCATATACACAAATCATTTAAATAACTTCATTATATAATTACTATATTTTTAGTGACAAATAAAAATACTTACATCATCTTGATCATTTTCGCCACTAGCATGATTCTTGATGGCTTTGTTCATTACTTGGGCCCATCTCATACTTGCGGGATTGATATTCTTCCATCGAGATTCGACACTTGTTTAAGTTCGCTTAGGTGCATTGGTTGACTTGATACTTTCAAAATACTCGTATATACGATCTCACAAGGTTCCACCGGATTGATTAGTACCGACGACGGCATCTCCACCAATACTCAATACGGAAACGCACAAAGCTCTATCTTCCGACTCTTTCCAATTTTTCAATCGTGGTGCCCTTGATATTGGTGAAACTCTCTTTGGACCCATGGTGTTGACAAAAAAAACTGAATTTACTCTAAGAAAAGAGTAGGAGGAAGAAAGTTTGAGAGGATGTAAAAGAAATGGTGTGAGAGAATGTAAGAAATTGTGTGGAATGAATGAAAATTTGGGTTGGTATTTATAGAAAAAATTAGAATTTACTGTTCCAACGGACTGATTAATATTCCAAAAAAATTATAATTTTTTTTTCTGACCGTTATATGAAAATTGAGAGTTGGATCGAATGATAATCGTTGGATCGATTTCAGCATATATTCTTTGTCGTTCGATCAGAATCAGAAATTCCAAAAAAAAAAACAAATTAAACTGAGATTGAAATCAAGCCATTGATTTCAATTTGGAATCAATTGGGACCGTCCGATATTGGACCGTTGGAAGGCAACCGAGCTGCAGCAGCTCTGCTTTCTTCACGTGTTGTGGGCCCCACGCCGCAGGTCTTGTCTCCCACTCTCCCTCCTCTGAAGCGTGTCGCGCGTCCCAACTCCTCTCCATTTCCTTCCTAGTGCAAGTGACGCGCCTCTCTCCCTCTCCAGCGCGTCGCTCCATGCTTCTCTCTCTCCTTCATTAGCCACGGGTCTCACGACATATTTATAGGACGCGTCCCAAACCGGGTGCTATTTTAGCACTTGGTTTGACACCCCAAGCTATATTTATAGGGTTTAAGACTTCTGATTTTATCCATTGGAGAGCTCTTTTCAATCTCAAAGCTAGATAACTAGCTTATATGACTTGTCATTGGAGATGCTCTAAGGGATGCCTCAAGGTGTGGGAGCTGGGAGCTTTTGTCTTGACGTAAAGGTGGTGACCTAGACGGTTAAGGAGTGGTGCACCTAAATTTTTTTAGTATTCGTGCTACTCTGGTTTGGTTGTCTAGGTTAAGAGCGTATATCTGTTAGAATATAGTAGTGGTATATTAGGGTTTCGATTTATCTGGTCGGGTAATCTGGTGAAACTCTGTACTACTATTACACCTTGAATGAAAATTATCGCCACCTCAAAAAAAAACTAGTTAGTTAAAATGGTCGACTTTTTATACGTTGAAAATTTTCGAAAAACATTATTCATGAAAGTCGTAGATCGTGTCAATACGACTATACGAGTTTGTAAACATGTGAAAAACTAAATTCCAAATCTTATGCAACAGCTATGGTTGAAATAATTGTGTGGAACATATGTACAAATAGAAGGAAATTTTTTTAGTGATTTCTAAAAAAACCCTCATTTATTTGAAGTTTACCTCAATTTTTATATAAAAAAATAATGATCACTCAAGTATAATAAATTATATGCTTTAGAAATTAAATAATGACATATATTACTTTGATCCTTATTGTCTTGTACCTTGTTATTCTGCTAAGCTTGTCTTCCTCATAGTAATTAAAAGGATCCGACCCCGATTTAGATGTCTAAACCGAATTAGGCTCAAATGATTATTAGAATCTAAACATGCTAATCCAAAAGGAAACCGAAGCGAAAACCGATAATCCAAAAATCATAAGTTAGAGAAACTATCTTCCAATAACAACTCACAACTGCCCATTACTAAGAACATAAATTATTTATGACATCAGAGTAGCTAGACATACTAAACTAACGGAAAATTCTCCATTGATGGTTTCATAATGAGGACTCGGTGAGTACCTTCTCATTAGACCCACTTTTTCTTTATATTTTGACAAATCTACCATTGGTTAGATAGATAATAATAAGTAGATCATTCATGCAAAATTTTACCAAAATTAAAATCGTTAAGTCATTCATAATCAAGATTTATCGCTTATGAACATATACGGTATATGTTTGATAGTTTTGGTTTGTCCATTGATTTGATCGTGTTCAATACCTTAACAATTTTCATTTATGATGAAAATTTGTAAAAATGATCTACTCGTCATAATCTAAACATCTAACTATTAACTTTGTAAAAATGTTATTGAAAAGTGACTCTTACAACCATTAATTGAAATGTACTCATCAAGTCCTCATTATAAGGGCCCTCAATAGAGAGTTCCCTTAAACTAACTTTTCTGAATAAAATACTAACTCAAAATATCATCCTCGAATCATACAGTGGATAATGCTATGTCTCGAACTGCTTGCGCGCCTGACCTCCACTAAAACTCTGCAACCTGGGCAATTGAAAACGAAGAGCCCAGGGGAAATACATATAAACATATGAAAATCGTTAGAGTAAGCGGGCGAAAATTAAGGTTCATAAGAAATCATAAGGTATACTTAATGCCTTTCACTAAACATATAACTCTTTCAAAACAATAGCGAGTTTAGGAAACTTGAAACAACATAAGTATGTGGAGGCTATGACTAGAGCATAAATCCTTTAGCCATCGTAATCGTAGCCGGCTCAGGTGTGTGCGGTGACCTGTACGGTGTCGTTCGGGGATCAGCCGAGTGGGTGCATCAATACACAACATAGACATATCGTGTGTATAAATCATATCATAGGGCCTCCGCGCAAAAACTAAACATGAGACATATCAAAGTAGGATTAGTAGCATAACATAAATGAAATCAAAAGTATATATATCTAGACTCACAACGACAGTGAAAAAAAAAGTGTTCACTCACCTGAATCGCCATAAATCAATTCACTAACTCAAAATTGTACTCGAAGCTCCTAAAGACAAACCGATGATCTAAATCATTTAATAAAAGTTCAATCATGCAACTAATGTGAATAAAGGAACCTGAGATGAAATGTCAATCATAAATTCAAATTTCATTTACAATCACCTTGAGTTGTTACTTTAATTCATCCTCGTACTTGACAAACCACGTTCTCGATCCCAATCGGCATGCCTTGGTACTCATACTTAACAAGAGTTGAGTCTCGACTTGAGACACTATGGTCGACCACATCGAAGTGTCGAGTCGCCTTGATTTATGTGAATATGCCGAAACCATTACGAAATCCATAGAATGATAAGAAACTACATGAAAACGATTACAAAATGACTTAGGAAATTTCCGATTAGAATTTGATTCTCTGGTCACCGGGGCTCTACCGTGCACGGCGGAGCGTGGGGCCCACACACCTCCACAGGCGGCGACCAACCCGACCATCTCCGATTCACTTGACCTGCATATTAAATTGAAGATCACAACAAGCCCAACAACTTTTTAGTACACCATATAGTCAAAAATTGACCGAAAGGTATCAAAAATTACCTCCAAAATATTGAAATCTTGTCTGAATTTGACGTTGAACCGCTGCCATCCTCTGACAGAGATGCATCGCAAGGGTCGTCGCAATCGACTCCCAGGAGACCAAGGATAAAAATCCCCATGGTTTCGCCGGTGACGACAAGTGCTTCACTAAAATCTAGCTCTCTCTCTCTCTCGATTATCCTCTTACAGTTCTAAGTTGGGTGGAATTGAAGAGAGAAATGAAAATAGGAGAGTGAGAGTGTTCGATTGAGACTAGGCCGACTACCCCACAATTAGATCTCCTTAGATCGACGACCCAGATTTTCATTGATGATGATCTAATAGTCCACAAAGTTTAACCAGTGGTGGTTTTCTAATTTAATTGCATTTCCCTTAAACTTAATGTCGATACTTAGGTCGTGACAAACAACATATCTCGATAAATATAATGATCATCAACCAACACAACTAACAAAAATTAATTCGCTAATCCGGATTTAGGTCGTTAAAGTAATGCATTATCGTCCTCTGCTGTCTAAATCTCTAATTTCTTGTAATCTGGCCTTATTTTCAGTGTTTTTTTTAAACTTATAGGACCTAAATTTTTATTTTTGCCTAGAGTCCTTGAGCCGGCGGATTTCTTTCTCTATCAAAGATAGTGCGAAATTTTTCAACATATTTTCGATCGCTGAATTCGGTAATCTCTTTGTTTTTGGTGAAATTCCACCAGTACTTTATGGCCAGACTCTTCAAGCGATCTGCGCTCAGTTCAACGACTTCATCGTCTGTGACAGTTGTAACCATTCTTGTCGAAACAGGTAAATCGCCATAAAAGCTAAATTTTGATGCCCAATCCAGAAGTTCATCTGCTCCACATAGTAGTCCACTAGTCTCCCTTCTCAAGAAACTTGGAACCGTTTTTTTCACCTCTACCATTTGTCTTGTAGGTGTGTACAGTGCCATGTGTGATGAAAACCAACTTATTGAGCCGATTGCCTTCTTCAATAATGCAACTTTCCTCCGTATACTCCCAGGGATCCAAACTGGGACATTGCTTTCAATAGTTTTACACCCATGGTCTGAAGCATGGAAACCTAAAAGTTAAAGAAAATTAAACATTGTTGTTAGGCATATAGTCCGATCCTTTTGTTTTAAGCTCGAACTCTAGAAATCGTTATATATATATGGTAAAACTTTGATAATTTAATACTCGATAAAATAATATTTTTTGCCTTTTCCAACTTAAAGACTTGAGTTAATTTAATACTCGATTAATTAATAACATTGTTAAATAAAAAAAAATTGTCAACCCCGAAGTTATTAATTTATCGAAATTTTATTGTACATCCCTATTGTCTTATATTTTTCCACAAATATCAGTTGATCAATCACAAAGCAAATGCTTACTTTCTTCCAGATAATCATTGATTCATTTCACTACCTATGATTTGTCATCTACTTAAGTTTACTACATGCATTTTTGATTGTAATCATTATACTACCTTGACTTTTCGATTTTAATCATTGTATTACATAAACTCAACATGTTCCATCGCTTTTAACCTCCATTTAATTTATATGTTAAAATTGAGTTACATTTAAGAGAGCAAATTTCAATTTAATACCATGTGATTTTGGTCTTTCTTCATGCTAATAACAATTTTAATTTTTTCAATTTATTATTTGACGTGTTTGAAACTTTTTTCATGTTACTACTTAAGCTTTTAATTTTCAGTTTATTATTATTTGAAGTTCTATTATCCCATCACTTTCTAACTTCTGCTAAAAAATTCCATTAATGTGAAGGGTATTTTGGACAATTTACTTATTCCCAACAAAATAAATCAATTAATTTTCTAAATAAGCAAATTGTCATATTTTCAAAAAGTCATAGTATAATAACCAATTTTGACTAGGCCTGACTTGGTCTGGATTGGGCCAATTTACACTAGATCCGAAACCAAAACGAGCCCAAGTTATACAGTTCAAGTTTGGGCCTTTTGAAGACACGACCGGTTTAGAAACCGACCCAATCGGTTCTCAGTCGATTTCACGGATTCATCGTTTGTTTCACTTTTTGTGTTTTCTATTATAATACCTTTGCCGACGAGTTTTACATGGGCAAAGATATTTTTAAACTTTTACTACTAAAAATTATTCTTTTAACCTGTTTCAACAACATATATTCGATCAAAACACATCACAAAATGACGAATAAACAAACTAGAGATGCAATTATAGGATGTGAAACAACACATGTAAAAACTGGACTAATTAATGTTCTGCTATACTTGATAAACTTAGCAAATGCTTAACAGCAGGCTGCAAGCTCAACCTACCAACTACACTTGCAGCTGGGAAAACTGACAGTACTAAAAAATAGCAGATATAATATAGTTTAGTTACAGGCCCCAAAAATTAGTTATACTAAGTGTTTAAGTCTAATGGCCATGAATAAAAACTAGATATATTAAGTGATCGCTCCTCGATCTAATACACTCATAATTTGCGCATCATCACCTGCAAAAGCATTTAGTTTTAATCATTAATACACTCATAATTTGACTATATCAGATTCACAAAACTGAGAATGGGTGTGATTTGACTATATCAGATTCCTAAATAATGGGTGATTTGTACGCACATACACACTCAACTGACTCAAGCATACATGAACTGAGAAAACATAACTAAGTTAATAGTTACACTTACACCTGCACAATAGTACTTGGTACTTTGTAGCATATATAACTTAGCAAGTCAAGTGTAATTGTAAAATAGGCATAGCTACATCGGTGTCAGAGAAACTTGCACACACAATTCAAGAGCAAACTTGCACACACAACTCAAGGAGCAAACAGCTCTCCTCCTCCTCCTCCTCCTTCTTCGCTTAAACTATTCCAGGAACAAACTCACATAAACTATTCAACGACCAAGCTTGCATAAAGGAGCAAAGATGTATAAACAATAAACCAAAAACATGCGACATAGAAACGAAATCATCGAAGCATATCAAGCAGTAAAGGGTCTTTCACACACCAACAATGCTCTCCCCTTGCCTAATGTCAAGAAGAGAACGGGTGGGTGATTGAGTGAACTCGGTGGAGAGTGCACAGGATAGAGAACGACAAAGTAGCGGCGCTCTCTCAACCCTCTACTCTCCTAGTCTCCTTGATAAATTAGGTGTAACCAAGTCTATCGAAGATGTTTGGAACTGTCTGAGCCACCAGTAAAAACCCAACACGTAAACAAAGTAAGTATAGCATATTCGGTTCTACACGGATCTTTTAGAACCGGACCCGAACTGTGTTCTTTTGCTACGGTCCGGGTTCATCAAAGATAATTACTTTTCATTTACAAACCAAACGGTTTCCGGTTTGGATAGGTTTAGACCAGCTCGGATCCTCGGTTCCGGTTTGAAAATGTCGGGCCTAATTTTAAATGGTGTTGTAAAATTCAATAAATAAAGTTGTATAATGATATTTGACCTAAACCATAAATAATGAAATAATCAAAATTCGAAAATCGAAATAGTGAAATAATGTGACTTAAACTACCGGGGAGAAAACTAAAATTTGCCCTTACTTTTAAGTAATATCTCAATGAGCATTAAGGTTGTTAATTGACATAATCAACACCAACCTGCAAATTTCTGATGAGATATAAGAACAGAAGCAAGCCCGTCATGGAAATAAATATGGCGAAGAGGTTTTCCCATTTATCCGTACTTGTATTGAGGTTGTGACCAAAAGAGCTGCACAAGTTAACAAAATGCAGCACTTAATTACTATATAATTAAAGAAACAAGTTATCATGGAGAGTACATGTGTTCATGGAAACTATTGATGTAACTATTCCCCTAAGGATGGTGAATTGGTGATAGTCCTATGTCTATAAAACTATAATTGGATTATGAGACATAAAAGTGGTCAATTAAATTTGTCAGTTGTGCTCAACAACTTAATTTTGGAGTCAATACAGAGGAGAACTATGAAACATTTACCAAGTTGATCTATATTTATCATTATCATTCACAAGCAATGAAGCAATTGGTTTTAATTCTAAAGACGTTTGGATCAGATGGACAACTCACCACAAAGTTAGTACTCACCAAAACGCCAAAACACTATCCCGGTAAACAAAACATAGATCAAGTTAAAGCAGCATTATATGCATACCTCAAATTTTTCAGCCCCCACCAGAAACAATTCGAGAATTTTTTGGGAAAATCAGTCGACTGCACTATGCCAGAGTCAAGCGCATCAGCATATATACCAAAAGCAAAGGGCACTCTCTGCGTTGGATTTGGTAGCTCTATTGGGCACTTGGTGTTCAACAATGAGATATCCGTCTTTCTTAACATCTGTCTGCGTCCGCCACAACTAAATATACAAGGTTCACATCCTTCATGACCTCGGAAAACATGATGCCAGCAATCCACCCGACGTTGAATGGTGGCAAGTTTATGTCTAGGCCGATTCATTTTCAGTTGAACTAGCTAGCTAGGATAATTAAGAGACTATAGTAACTTACATGACTTGCACCTTCAGTCCACATGCTTGCATTATTCAGAGTCTTCTTACGCTCTTTGCACAATAAGTAAATGGGAAAAACTCGTGGGACAAATTGCAACAAAACAAGAGAGTCCAAAAGCTTCCTTGATTACCAACACCTCGGACCCTTCATTTTTGGAAAGAAAATGAAGATTCCCACCTGCAAAAATGACATATACAAGTCTAATTAGCAAGAGAGAGCGTGAAATTATACAAGAAAATTACTACATAATTAGGCTTCTATTGGTTAACTGAGCTATAGGAAGAACAGCAAAAATGTCAACGAGGATGTAACTTCTGTTAGTTTTCGCCCATGCGCTCTTAGCTAGTGCTAATACATACTCTACGAACATTTTCCCTTTCGATTTAGAAGCTTCATGTGCTTTTTTCAACTCAAAATCCGAAGATGACTTTGATTTTGCTACTCAAAAATCGTATCACAATGTCAGCAATGTAGAACTGATCCGTGCATAGCCGTAGGACAAGGGATATTGCCTTCAAGCTTTGGTCGAAAAATACACACTTCATTGGCTCGTTAATGACTGGAATGTAGAAGAAGAGAGGATCAAAGGAGACGACAAACACACACGTTACTGCAAATATGTGATTCCACATAGGAAGGAAATTCCCTTTTGGATTACAAATCGTGCTAAATGATGGTCATGCTCTCTTTGTTCTTTTATCTCCTTCATGTCCATCTCTTGGAGCAGTTTTTGCCGTCGCAGTAGCCTCTGCTAACTTAGTACTTTCATCAAGAGCGGAGCCGAAAGATACACAACGAGCCACGCACAGTTAATCACACTCAACACAAGGAATATATCAAAGCAAATATGTAACATGCAATTCTCTACGAAAGATATTACTTAGGGGTTAGACAGCCGATCTTGAAGTTAATTACTGACGTACTGTAGCTAGCACTTGCTTACTTCTGCGCCCGTCTAATTGTACTGTAGCTAACACTGAAATTAGCTAGCATATAACAAACAGGACTATTATTTTCAAGAATCAAGATCATCATCTTCTTGAAGAAGAAAGCACAAACCTTGGATATGGAGCAGCTAGGGTTTCCTTCTGGCCATATTTCCTCCAAGCCTTACGATCATCAACCGCGGGTGAAACCACTGTCCTTAACTCCGACTCGAACGATTTGGCGGACCGGGACCGGACCCGCACCGTGACTGGGTACGACATATGCTCTTCGATTTGCTTCTCCTCCACCACCGTGGGCGAAGAAGAAGCCTTTTCACTCTTGGCTGCTGCTGCTGCTCCTCGTCCTAGAAAAGAAGAAGATAGCTTCTCGTTTGGCTGCTAATTAAGTAATTATCCATTGACAACAGAAACACCACGAATTCATAAGAGAGGAAGATGTTCATAGAAGAACCACAATTGAGAGAGAAGAACAAAACTGTAGCGAACAGTTAAATTCATATAAATTGCAAGACAGGTAGCAATTATCAATTGACATAGTTGTAACTTGTAAGAAAGATGGAAAATTTTGTTTACCTTTCCCTCTTCATGGTCAAACCATATGCTAGGAAGATGACAGAGCATATTCCAATGATCACCCTTCAGGCACCAATCTTTCAGTCCAAGGCAATCCACTACTAACAAAGACTCAAGGGGAGCCGGAAGGTCGTCACTAGGGAATGAAATAAGTTTTGGACAACGCTTGAGCTTTAAGTGCTTGAGGCTTATCAGCCTCGAAAGTGCTGGAAGTGTGACAAGTTCTGGGCAAGAGCCTACAATGAGTTTAACCAAAGAAGGAAAGTCACCTACTTGTACACCCTTCCACTCTTCCCAATTGAGCATCACGTCAACTTCTAGCCTCTCCAGTTTCGGAAATGCGTGATCAAGCGAGTCCCCCTGTTCTGAGAAACTGATTATTCATTTCTTTCACCTCATTCATCTCTATGATAGAGAGAGACTCAAGTGCTGGTAATTGTCCCATGCTACGTAACACTCACCATGTACTGCCAACTAGGAAGGAATTATCAGCTTCATATCAAAATCTGACATGAGTGTCGCACTTTGTTCAAATTAGAGTTAAGTATATATAGAGCTGCTTATCAAAATCTAGATGTGCTCTTACATAATTGCCTAAATTCTCAAGTAACCAAATTAAAGTTAATCGAAATATAAGCGCTAGCAATCTCTTCTGATCAATCATGGTTTTTTAATAGAAAACATGAAGGCATACACGTGAATTGGCATCTCCTTGACGTTGGACAAAACATGATAAGACTAGAAGTTCATCCAGACAAGTGATTGAAGCTGTTGGCATCTCCAACTTATCTCCTTGGTACATCAGGTAATTCATTCATTGCACATCATGTTTTCCATCTAGGATATGATAGTGTGCATGTATCCCTGTTGTTCTGGTATGATTCTGTGAACAAGTTCTTATCTGGGTTCGGTTGCTTAGGTTAATCTTATTTCAGTATGCATGTGCTTTATAGCAGCCTAGGTTAATCTTTATGCATGTACCCTGGTTCTTGTTAGTTGACCTTAAAATTCAAATGTGTTAAGCCAACATGTGATTCTTAGGACTTTGTGTTACTTTTTGCATGTGCTTTACAATCTGGAAAAAGGTTAACTTTGCTCTTCACGTGGTATTACTTTCTGCTTGCTTTGCCATTTTTGGTAATAGATTGGGTATAACATTTTCCCTCCTAAAACACATCTTGCCCCAAATGGAAAACTGATGTTGACTTTACACCTTGCCTTGAAACATGCTTATGCTTTGCAAACAGTGTCCAATCTGTCTAGTCAAAACTGAGTTGATTCTAGGACTGTCATAGGCTTCCTCTTATGATTGTTGACCAGGTGATTCGGTGCTGTGTTTGACCCCCTATGTGTTGTTTCTCACTGATATGTCTTACTGGGTATAAGGAAATACAAAAGCTGTCTTGGTTTTTATTTCCCTTATAGATGAGCAGTTGTCCCATCAGTAGCTGGCCTATTTTGTACTGTATTAGGACAGTTCTTAGGGCTGCGTATGTGCTGCTTTCTCCACGTGCTTTTCAGCTGTCTTTGACTCTTGCTTTGTCTTGCTTACTTGCTGCATTGTGCTGCTGTATTGTATGGTCTATATAAGGTGTCTAAAGCTGTGTTGAAAAGTGGGTTGGTTGAGTGAAAACTTTGGGGTTAGGTTATTCTGTTTTGTTACTCTTTGAGAGCACATTCGTGTGTAGTTTCTCTTCTGTCTTCTCTTCCCCTTCCATGTCTTTTGGTTGCTCATAACTGTGCATAATAGACATGGATTCTCAAACATAAAAACTGTTTTCAAAACTCATATGCATCATTGCATTGTGCATTCCATTGAGATAAAGTGTGGAGATGCCCAACCCATGAAGTTGATCAAGAAGGTTTTAACTTGAAGAGTAGTTAAAGATCTGAGTTGATACTTCTGTTTTCTTTCCCAAGTGTAAGCACATAGATTAAGTAGTGTAGCTCTGTTTGTACTGGTGGGTAGACTAGTCAGGATAGCATACGGGTTATGTATCCCCAAACTACCAGAAACTTGTAATTGTGTGTGCTACTCGATAGTGGAAAGGTTTGTCCCTCAAGAGTTAGGGGCACGCAGTTTTGATCCTGGTTGTAGGATTTCTGCGTAATCAAAAACATCTTGTGTCATTCTTTCCTTACTGCTTTTACTTTCTATTACTCGTATCCTGCGTTTCAGGATAGGATAATATCTTGCTATCCCGGGAACAGATTAAACGAAAAAATGGTAAAGTGGGAATTCTCATATATAGTTGATTGTTCATTGTTCGTATATGAGTGTTCCTCGATACTTAACAAATTACTTGTCGAGCACTTTAGCACTTACCTTCATCTGACCAGATTTTTCTTTTCTTGTCACTGTTTAGCTATTTGATTACTTTTTTATGTATCATTGGATTAGATGACCAAGTGGTTTTGTTTGGCTTAATATATTTTTTCTGAGATGATCCTTAGCTACCGCGGATGGAAGGAAGATACATCAATTTATATTCTTCAGAAACCATTTGGAGAATTTGGTATCTACTGAACTACATAGCCATGTAAAGTTGTTCTCTAGAGAGTCAAGATGAATTTCTATTAATCTCTCGCCAACAACCACACAACACGCTTAAAATAGAAATGAACCCATCAGACATTGACCATCAATTTGGTCCATTCTTCTTGCATTTTGGCTGTTACGTCTTGATCTCTTTCTCAAAGTAAAAACCAGGGAATGATTATATTAACGTGGCTCTTGTACATGTGCAGGTAGATGAGGTTCAGAGTCAGAGTGCTCCAGACAACTTGTTTTACCGCAGAAATTCCTGGATTATGTTTTCTGTGATTCTGTTTCCTCTGTTCATCATTTGCTTGGGATCATTGTACCAATACTTGTCCCAAGCCAGAGATTGATTATCTGCAGATTCCAGCGTGGCTGCGTGAAAGCAAAGTAGGTACATAATGTGATCTAGGAAAGTAAGAATCACTGTTATGTTACTTATGTCATGATATATAACTCCGGTTTGTCACTTTGTCTACTGGCCTGATCAGTATACTTGTGTCACGTGAAAAACCATCCATTTCTGAGGCTTGTTTCATGTCTTATTTACCTGTTTCTGATTATATATAGAGGGTTTAATATGAGTAATTAACTCGATATTTTATCTCTTAATGTAGAAAATTGCCCTTGTGCTTTACTTGCCGGCATCCTTGCAGCAATGACTTGATGTTTTCCAATTGGAGAATGAGAGAACATGTCTTCGCTGGTCCATGTAAACTCCTCTAAGAGCAATCACCGCGAAATCACTTCTGTCAAAAATTTAAATCTGACGACCATCGGTGGACTTTGGCATTTTGACTGCTTTCTATCCCAATGGATATGCTATTTAATAATAATTATTTTATTAATTTTTGCTTACCCAAAAATAATTAAAACTCTCCTCAATTCTCCATTCTTCATTCTTCCCGGATCCTCTTATTCAATCATCTCTCTCTCTCTCTCCATCAAGATTTTCAAAGAGAGGGAAAAATAATAGGGAAAGAAAGATAGAGAGATCTGAGATAAGATTTGAGATCAGAAAAAACAGATCTGTGGATTGATGTTTGTTTTCCAACAACCCGATAACGCCAACATCTCGCTACCTCCATCACAAAGCTGATGAATCTCACTATCCTCTCACATAAACAACCCAAGTTTTCGAGCATAAGCCTCTACCGGCACCGATTTGCTTATCTAAGCATATGCTACAAAGCTTTGGACGAGCACAAGGGAAGGAAGAAGAGAGAGAAAAGAGAGAAGCATTAAAGAAAGCTTTGGCAGATTTGAATCTCTCTGTTATCCACGGTGGCTAATATGTCAACCACGGTGGCAAACACATATCTGTTGGGAGGTTTTGAGCCGCCAAAAGTAACCGTTACAAACTCCAGCTGGCTTTTGGCAGAACCGCTGGGGTTGCTCTAAGTAGATATATATATTGGAACATTATATTAAACATGGAGTCCAATCCGACCAATCGATACAAGTACTTTGAGTGAAGAGTGTACTGGTACTTTTTTGAGTTTTCCCTTCTAATATGCTCTGCTCTCAAGATGCAGCTCCATATATCGGATGAGAGTAGTCCCCGATTATTCTTTTTCTGAAATAATGACCAGAAAATTTACGTTCATCCTCTTCTACCCGTTACTATATCGTGGGATTTTGTAAATAGAGATGAATTAGGCTCTATTATTGTTATGCAAACGTGATGAGCTTGAGTAGGATTGAAAAGCTCCTTTCCCTGATGCTTGTTTTTGGTGACAGAGGGAAACACAATGACAATAGGCAAGTGAGGAAGACTTTCAAACAAGTGTCAAGCGGATATTCCAACAAAAACATGAAAGGCTCCTTTTCGAACCCTATGAAAATGGCTTGTCGTAGAAGAAACACAATGGACCACTACCTCACTTGGCTTTGTTTCTCCCTCGCTTTCTCATTATCTATGTATGCCTTTCCATCTTCTAAACAGAACTCATTCAAATCTGTCAAGTCCCGAGCAGCGAACTACATTACCTAATTAGGGGAGGGGTGGACATGGGACGGGTTGAGTCAATTTTTTGTGTTCATATCCCTATTCCGAACAAGATGAGATATTTTAAAAATCCATCCTCATCATCCCGAAATCCAAACGCGATGAGATGAGACGGAACGGGTTTAATTTCGGGCTCAATTTAAAATAAACATTTGATAGAGTATTTAACAACAAAAGTCATGAGACGAGACTGCAGGAAAAATTTCAGGCTCAATAAAAGATAAACATAGTTTAATAAGACTTAGAAGTCTACAACTACACAAAGTAATACCGTTTTACTTAATGTTTAATTAAAAGAAGTGAAACTATAAGCAATTTTATTTTATATTTAATTGATAAATTTAATTCATATTACAAGTAGTGTAATACTTTCATCGTTTTAAGGTAATTAATTTTATTTTTTTGTTGATAATACTAATTGTTTGATAATATAATATGTCAACTCTTAATAAAATAAATGATAAAATAGACATAATATATCATGCGGGACAGGACGGGTCTATCGAAATTTTAAAATCAAGACCTGAACGCGTCCCTAAAAAACGAGACGGGGGTCGGAATAGTAAAAATTTTATTTTTCTTCTCGTCCTGTCCTGAGCAGAATCGAGACGGGATTAGATCGGATTCAAAATTTGCGAGATTCGTGCACACCCCTGACATTACCTTTAACTCGGATATGTATTATTGGGCTTTTGTCTTAGCCAAACAAGGTATATCATGTAAAAAGTACGCAGCCCACCAAAGCCCATCATCTCATGCAAAGGATTTATTCCCAACTTTAGGGTTCTTGTTCATGTGATTCAGTCATTGGCAAAGTTATGATGACCAACTTTCAGCCATCTATGATCTATCACTTTTTTCTTACATGTATGAAGAAGGGAAAATTCAAACTTGAAAATTATACACGAAATTAAAGACACAAATACACTCACTATCTAGACAAATTCACATACACTACCAGACAGAAATGAGAACTGGGGAATTGGGATCGGAGGATTATTGGAAATGTAAATGTGGATCCAATCTGGAATGTCTAATCATATCCACATTATTCAAATCCAGCTGTTAGCAAACTCCCAAGTTTCCTCTTTGGCCCACCTGTTCCTCTGTGAAAGCTCACTGTTTTCTAGCTCATGGAGCATGAAGGTGGCCGGAGCTAGCTAGCCTTTATCATCGTCTAAGACCAATCTTTCTAATGATGAACACCATCATTCCACTTTCCAAGCATAAACCATTAAGGTAAATCCAGAAGACCCACCTGCATTTCCATCATCTTCTTGTGATTCACAGCTGCCTGGCTTTTGCATTGTTGACAAAGAGCACTCTGCAGTTTCTGATGGAATTGGCTTGATTATGAACATACCGTAACTTGGACCAGAGCTAAACAGCCAGTCATGAACATCATAATAGACCTCAACTTTAGTTCTGTGCACATCAACAGCCTCATTGCCTCTGAATTTCCAATGCAGATGCTTGACATGAAGGACTTGGTTCCCATCGATCTTTATCTTCAACTCCGGATCAGACCCAGAACCAGACTCAGTTACAGAATTGATGTTGTTGCTGTTGTTGCTGTTGTTGCTGTTGTTGTTGAACTCAATCAGAACCTCATGAAAATTTCCCTTTCCCTTTTTTTGAAACTTGATTCTTGTCGAGTACTTCCTCTTACCAAACAAATGCTCCTTCCTCGAAACCAAAATGGGCTCAATCAGTGATGGTCTGCAACCTGTTCTTCTGTATGCATCTTTCTTCTGATCACCAACAAGCAGCACCACCTCTTGCTCACACACAATGGCCACATAGAAGTCTGATTGCGGCTCGGTTTCTCCATTGAACTTCGCAGCTTTTAGGTCCCAAACAACATCCACTTCAATACCATCCACCATGAATTGTTTGGCCCCTGTTTTCCTCCAAAAGTACCACGGCTTCAGCTCCACCTTGCACCTATAGTCATCTTCACCTTCTTGGCCTTGAACAGAAACAGAGAGACCATGTAGCAGCAGATTCTTGCACCAAGTAATTGTGATCAGACGACACTGACCAGCAATCTTTGTGCAATATACTGACATGAATACACTCTGGCCAGACCTGATCACCCCCGAAGGATCATGATCAGCCGGCCTCTGTTGAGCAGCACCGGCAGAAAAACAAGCCGGAATCCCAATTGCATCATGCCTATTTGGTTACAAAATCAAACGTACTGAACACTTGGCAATGATCAAAGTCAGATATACTAGTAGATGAGAGAGATGATTTAAAAGTTTACGATCTCACGGTCTCACCAACAAGATATGGGAAAAAAGCTTGTTCTGGGCACCTTGTAATCAGCGAAATGATGATGATGAAGATGATGATGACCCAATTGGGCAAAGCGTAAAAGCTGGCAGTGTTAAAAGAGGCAGGGAAGTGAGGGAAGAGCAACACGTTTTTATATATATTCATGTCACTAGCTAGGCTAGGCGTTTCAATCTGTTTACTGCCTTTCCGTTTTTAACAAGGCCAACTCTTTTCCTTCTTGGAAGTGGTTTGGCTTCGAGATAAGTTTGATCCCAATAAATTTGTGTCTTTTTTCATGCATGGAGAAAAGCAACTCTCCACTCCTTTATTCATCGGATATGAATTTCATGTGACACTGTACCAGAAATTAAAACAACTAGCATACATCCCAAGCTGTGTGCTAGAAGTTGGTTTTACGATGAGGGTTATTATACTTTCACATGCTTCTATTTGTTCAAGCTTTCTGCATAATTTCACCAGGGTTTTTTCACTTCAACGATGAACACAGTACAGTAAAAAGTGGATTTCGTCCAGAACAATCAAGATGGATTCCAAATAAGTACAGTTAGCTTTTAGCTTTTTGGGAAATTTCCAAACGAATTATAACACAACTGAACATCTGAGATTTCATTGAGGACTAATTTCATTTATCATCAATTAAGGATGTTCATGAGCCACCAACTGAAGCTTCAATTATCACCACTAATTCAATACACCAATTCCTACATTCATATATATCCACAACTGTACATATCAAAGCTGCCAAAATTAATCACTAATCAAAGAATGGTACTATAGGTTAACACCATAGTCAGGCTTCAGTTTGTGCAAGATCATTAAGCTTTTGGAAAGAGAAAATGTGAGCACCTGATACTAGAGGTTAAAAGATTGGACCCTCGACACCTTTAAGTAAAACCTCATATTCAGCAGGGATTAGACCTTCTACACCTTTATCCAGAGCTCCACAAACAATCAACAGGGATTAGACCTTCAACAGCTTTGTGTAGGCTTTGCAATCAACTGACCGGGGCTTCTCCGCTGTTGCCTCTGAAATGATTGAGATCAACTATCATTACGGTGATGTCATCCAAACTACCCCTACTCAAAGAAAGGTTCACAAGCTCCTTGCAAGCAGTCTCTAGTCCACCAGATGTAGGTCTCAGTTTATATCCACTGTTCTCCTTCATGGGAGATTCGAGCTTCATGTTTACTCGCTTTACCATTGATATTCTCCTACACTTTGATGCAGGGTTTTCATTTTCACTTGCAAAGTCATCCTCGCCATAAGCAGGTCTTAGTTTACATTCGCTCTTCTCTTTAGGGGGGGATTCAAGCTTCATGTTTACTCGCTTTAGCATTGCTAATCCCCTACACTTTGATGCAGGGCTTTCATTTTCACTTGCAAAGTCATCCTCGCCACAAGCAGGTCTTAGTTTACATTCGCTCTTCTCTTTAGGGGGGGATTCGGTCTTCAAGTATACTCGCTTTACCATTGATAATCTTCTTGACTTCAAGGGGGGGATTTCATTTTCACTTGAAAAGTCGTTCTCAGCATCTTTACAGCCAAATAGTGTCCTCTTAAAGCCTGGAGATTGAGTGCATTTTGGTTGCTTAACCAACGAAATCCTTCGCAACTTCGATGAAGGACTCACGTTGACATAGCCATAGCCATCTTCATTACCTATCAGTAGGTCTCCTGGAGATTGAGTCCCTTTTAGTTGCTTAACTAATGAGATATTTAGCGACTTAGATGAAGGACTTGTAGTACAACGGCTAATCTCATCATCATTATCTTTCTGTGATACTCCTTGGGATTGGGCCCCTCTTGGTTCATTAACCAACAAGGTGCTTTGCAGTTTTGAAGAAGGGGTCATACTAACACACCGATGGTCGTCATTCTTATCTTTCAGTACATCTCCTGGGGATTGGGCAACCAACAAGGTCCTCCCCATCTGTGATGAAGGGCTAACACTGACACAATGACGGTTGTTATCATCTTTTAGAACACTTCCTGGCACTGGAATTTTTTTCTGAACTGCAAATATTCGAGTCACAACATCAATTGCTTCTTGGTTGCCAACCTAGAAAAAACAGTTAACAAGAAACTTAGAAGGCATTTTCAAAACCAGAAGTAGATTAAGATATCTCAAATTCATGAGGCAGGTTGGAAGTCAAACAGCAACAACGATTCTGCTAGAAATACATAGAAACACATTGTGAGACAGTCTTTGAGTATTCAATCTTTTTAAAGGCTTTCACTACTAGAATCCCTTGTACTATCAATGAGACTATTAACTCTTCGCCATGGATATAATTTGTAACGCCATGAATCTACAATGAACATAAACCTGAGATAGGTAATGAACTAATGATCATTGATGTCAATGCTGTAAAAAGGGATGCTAAAGATGGACATTAAACCAAGAATACCAGTGCCTATTTTAGATATCCATTGAATAGGAATATTTCTTTATCCAAAATTACTGTCAACAGAAGAAAATTTTGGAACTTTCGAGATGCATAGGACTGGGACAGTTGAGATAATGCTCAAGCGGGTGATACAGGCTTATTATATCGATAATCTCCCAATCTAACATGCATGTAGCTACTGTACCTTTTCCCACAGTCCATCCGAAGCTAACACAACAAATTCCATATCTGGAGTCAGCGGTAGGATCTTCGTTTCAGGCTCACCGAGCACCCAGTCCTTCAAGTGAGCATCTCCAATGCTTCTAGAAACAGATAGAACCCCATGAACCCTCCATGCTCCTCTGTGGAACTCTACATACCCTCCCTAGATCACATAGTCAACAAATACCATCAATAAACCATTACTATCTGCCACTACTATGCAAATTAGACAATTTTAAGTTGAATACCATATCCTGTATTCTCTGGCGTTCGTCCTCCTGTCCTGCTGTATGATCTTTCGTAAGAGCCTCGGCCACTCCATCTCTCGACAGAACAGCCCTGCAATCTCCCAAGTTCGAAATCACTACCTCCTTCCCATCAACCAAGGCCGTGACACAGCAGGTACCACTCCCAACAACCTGCATTTACTCACACATATCAATTAAAGCAATTCCCTATCACAATGTCATGCTTATAAAAGATACATATGCGTGCTGCAGTCGCACAACGCCAGTAACCTAGCTCCCATTTTTATAACAAAATACCAGAACCTAGTTTACTAATAGTGAAACACCACTCATGATGTTTCCAAACCAATCGGACTCAAAATTACCATCTACATTTCACATTTACAGCTGTTTAACATATAGCATTACCAGCCTAAATCGCAATTACCTGCTTCAGAAACTCCTGGTCTGTTTTCTGATACCCAGCCTTAAACGCCTCTTCTGTTTCGGAACAAGTTTTCATCATCTGAAGAATATTGCTATGAAAATTCTCAGCAACAAACTGCGCAGCCTTACTACCACCATGTCCATCATACACTCCAAAGAAACTCTACACAATTTAAGCCCCAAAAATTGAAAGAAAAAAAAAATTAAACTTCAAAATTGTTCAGATAAAATATTGAGGGTTTGAGATTGTTAGCTTACTTTGCCTTGTAGGCTAGAAACAATCTTGTGCGCGTCTTCCATGAACTTCTTCTTGCCTTTGGCGGTTGAGACCCCAACTCCGGCCCCACCGGAGCAGACGACGCCGTTTTGAGGCTGCGGCTTCTCGGTTTTGAGTTCTTGCAGGACGTTTGGGAGGCGGTCGCTTCCGCTTCAGAGACGAAAACGCGGTGATTGGATTCGCCGCGGCGGCGATTGACTGCGACACGTCGTTTTCTGAGCTCGTCGTCATTGAGAGAGACAAAGAAAGAGAGGCGGAAGAGAACGGAGGCTGCAACGGCTACGAAGAATGAGATGTGGATTTTGGGTAAAAGTGGAGTGACGAGTGACGATTGGAGCGCGCTGAGAGAAGAATGAGAGCGGTTAGGGTTCGTGTGGTCAAGTTGTACGAGCCGTTAGGAGAGTGGTCAAGAATTTAAAATGGCCTGGTTGGCGTAGAATTTTTCCCCAAATGTAATAGTTCAAATTTTGACTCTAAATTTAGCCGGGAAATGAATCTACCTCTTCTTTGTTTTAAGCTTAATTTTTCCGCTTAGGTCACCAAATTTAGTAATAACACTTTGCTTTAAGTTGATTCAATTCCTTCCGGCAATCTTTTTAAACATATTTTAATAGTTTAACTCAAAATTCGGACCTTTTAATAGTTAGAGTCTCATGTCTATTATCAATTTGAGTTGTCTATTTATCTCTATTAATTAAGGCAACACTCCTTAAGGCAGTTTTGGAGATGTTGTTGACAGATGAAGGTAGACAGAATAATCGATGTATTGTTGACAGTTTAAGGGAGCCAGTTCCTTCTATGGTTTATTGCCGCTTCCTTTCCCAAACCCAGCAAACATCGATGTATTGGTTCTGTCTATCAGTCCTCCTAGAAGAACTTGCCGCCGTGCCCACCACATCGAGCGTCTCAGCCTCGGATCCCCCCTCCTCGAACACCGACACGAAGGATCCCCTCTTCTTCTTCACCGTCCCTAAAGCATCGGCGGAGTTTTATTGGTTGGGCCGATGCTAATTGGCATCCCCAAAACATTAACCGTTTTTAGTTTCTTCTCCAATTTCTGCGATCCCATCAAAACCCCAATTCCGACCGTAGACCTCAATCTCAATCGGCGATCCGATCACCGAAACCGAAACCAAAAACCTCACTCTCGCCACTGTTAAATTCACTCTCTTTCTTCGATCAATCAAATTCTCCAAATCAGCGATTGATCATCATCATCATCATCGGCTCCGACTCCGCCACCGTCACCTCCGCCGCGCTGGTCCGGGCAATGCTTTCAGCTCCAACATGAAGTTAAAGAGGAGGAGAGCCGTTGAAGTGGTTAGTATATTCATCTCAAAAATCAATTCGATTTTGTGTGTTTCTCTGTTGTTGTTTAAATTTTCGTCGTCTTCAGTCACGGGAATTAGAGAAGAGAAAAAAACTGGGAATTGCAGCACACTGCATTAGTACAGCTCTCCAAAATCGTTTATGAATGGAATGCACAAATGCTCGCACGTTTGTCTCTTGATCTCGATCTATCTATCTATCTTTCCAGATTTTGCTGCTTCTTTTTCACTGACTGAGGGGCGGTGCTTCCATCTCCACCGTTGCATCAGAAGCTTCCTATTTCGTGGTTAGTTCTATTTACATAGTTTATGGGCTTTTTAACTGAACCAAAACTTAATATACAAACTGTGTGTCTGTATTGTATCATACGTCATTTGGCTCTACTTACAACAGTAACCATGTTGTTTGGGTATTGGCCTTTGGTTTTCATGATGTGTTTTTGTCTTTTAAGTAGATTAATTAGTTGAGAGTTTAGAATATGGAGAAGAAACGCTTATCTAAAATAGGCAATATGATATCGGAGCAGGTGATGGGATCAGATAGAATAGCATTAAGTTTAACTCGCCGAGACTAGGTTAGCTGAAGGAGTTAGATGATACCCCCGAATGCATGAATGATCGTAATTTGCATGAGACGGTGAATGAAATGTTCAAGGGGTTCAGTAATTCCTGAAATTGTTAGACGTTATCGTATGTTGGGGTCAGTGGTGAACTGGACTATTGCTGGTGAGGTTCATCGAATTAGTCTAGCATATATTGGGTAAAGGTTGATGCAAAGATCTTACTCATACAAGAAATGGAGTCAATGGAGGTGGTGAATTGGCTTGACTTGTTGTACTGTCAATAGGGTAGCATTGTAAGAGACTAGCCATACTCAGAAAGTGTGACATATGCCTGGAAGCTGTAATCAGTCGGATAATCTTTTTTACTTACTTAGTACTTCAATATATTAGCAATTTGAGTGTGGCTGAACTATGAATAAAACTTTTTACTTCTAGGATTTGGGTAATTGGTGATGATAGCTGTTGCAGATGCTTATAAATACGAGAGTTTTCTGTTAATTGTTTCCAACCATTGAAAAGATAGTCTTATTTTGATAGTCGACCTATAGTTTGACTCAAGTTCGAGAAATCGGGAAAGGCACTTTCCCATTAGAAAGTTTTAACTTTGAACATCCAAAGTTAGGTGATAGCATAGAATTTGCATATAACAAAACACAGAGTTTTGTGCCGCCAGCTCCACATCGAAGCCGGCGTTCGCGAGAAAGCTGTGAGTTCTTTTGGTTTTGGATCATCCTTGAAATTTTGAGATTGATGATGTACTGATTCACTACTGTAAAATGTGTAATGTGAACAAACGAACAGTATTGTAGTTAAAATTTGAGGCCGTTTTGGATTGTCTGCGAAGAAATTTGGATGATTTATTGAAGTGTTGTGTGTAAAAATTTTGGATATGGTTTTTCAGTTTTTTTGGTGATCATGTGTTTGGATTTGTGTTGTGATAAGATTTGTTAAAACTTTGTAGCTATTGGCACCGGACTCGAGTATAGCGAAATTCAAATCGACGAAGAAGGGTGTGAGGATGATCAGGAGGGTGGGGAATATTGTCACAACTGCTGTTGCTGTTGGTAAGTTGGTTTGCTTTTGCTTCATGATTTGTAACTGATATACTTTACATTTGCGGTATTATATAGTTTAAGGTATGCTGATACTTACGATATAGATTAGATATAGCTACAGAAATTCTTCAAGGATTGTGGGAGTGCTACACAGCATTTCAAAAGTACTTAGATGATGTATTAGGAAAAGAATTGTGATTTTTTGGACCAGTTTTCTTTATGGTTAAAGTTGCCGTGAGAGCAATGAAAGTAGCGATCTGGATTATTGAGACCTCATGATTGAACCAAATTAGTTTTGCTAAGGTTCTTTAGATTAATCTTTATCTACTTCCAAATCATGTTGTCAACACTTCAATGATATGCACTGCATGCTAAAAGGGAATAATGAACTGAATGGGTTGATATATGTAAGGAAACGTTCTTTAAAGATATAGGATATTGACAAGGAGATAGTCTTTTGTAGGTTCATAATAGTTTTCCATGTAATAATTTTTTCTTTGTATCTTTTCAGGTGCCTGCTATGAAATATATGTGAAAATGGTTGAGCGAGGGGAACTGAAAAGTATAATAGTCATGTAGATTGTTAACTTGAGTATTATCATTGTTTATCCCAGGATGTTGCTGTTAAGGTATTCTGCAAGCAAGAATATTCTGAAGATATCTTGCATTCCTTTCAACAACAGGCGAGTGTCGTAGTTTCTGAGTAAGCAAATTAGTATTATGTAATCTAAAGGCAGATGACAACATAGTGATTAATGTGGTTGGATTTCGTTGGACATATCGACGTCAACATAATTAAAATTTTTGCTATTTTTTTAAATAGATTCTATTCGTGTGTATTTTGTTCTATTTTCATATGCACTGACACTGCATTTATTATCAGTGATTGATCATTTTTTACATAGTGTTGACTTAATATGAAGTGGGCTAATATTATTTTACAAATTTTATCATCAATTATTGGTAATTCTTCTCACATCTCAATTAGATCTGTGTTTGAATAATAGAGATCTCGATTAGATCAGTATTCGAATAATAGAGATAGGCCTGAAAGTGCACGATAATATCTGTCATGAGCAATAGATTTAAGCAATTAAGTGAAAACGATATAATTGCACACTATTAAGTATGCCACCGATAAATCGCACGCGCGAGCGCGACGCTTTTCGCACGCGCATATGCGCGTGCAGGAAAGCTAGTATAGAATTGAATTTAAAATCAAAATAAGTCAATCTATTATACTTTAAAAGTTTTGTATCTACTATTTTTAGAGTATATGACTGATACGAGTACAATTGACTTTGTGAAACAAATACGGATGAGGTAAGTTTGAATCATTATGAATCAGGTCTACATGAACTTCTAAATCACACGAATGGTTGATTGATTTTATTTTATTTTTGGATTACAAGGTTAATAGCAGACGGTGCTTTTTTAAAAATTTGCTTTGGTCCATACAAGTAAAACCATTTTTTTTTTGGGTAACGATAGAATTGATGTTGTTGTAAAATACAAGAAATTCATCGGTGTCCCGGTTAGATAGAAACGAACTCTTTAGACTATTACATTCCTGCACAAATACCTACATAGCTAGATGAGATAGGTGTAAGATAAATTAAAAAAATCATGGTCTCACACCCTATCTAACTATGTACTCCAAAGTACAATAGAGTGAGTCCCCACTCCTCCGCCTCAGCTCTAGCCATTTTCATCACGTCCACGAATACAATTATCTTTAACCACACAGTCCATTCTCAAATATAGGCTCATGCTTTAAGAGGATCCTCAGACGTCCAAATAGGATTTGGTAGGGCCCATACAGTTTCACATACCCTAAGCCTACCTTTACTTGCCCAAACTTTAGATGAGCCTCTCGTCCTTGACTCTTCCCGTCGCCCAAATACGACCATCCATAACCACACCGGCCAACAACCTTGCCGATAGCAAGTTAAGAGCCAAACTTTGTAAAGACGTCGACCCTCCTTGACGCCACGGGGTCCACACGACCAAGCTGAACAGCTGAAAAGGTCTTGAGTCTTGAGTCCCTGATAGAAGACAACGGATGACATCTAGCATATTGCCGTCTTAGCTCAGCTGGTAGAGCGCGTGGCTTTTAACCACGTGGTCGTGGGTTCGATTCCCACAGACGGCGTCGTAGATCTCATTTTCTACTTCAGCTCTGTCCAACGACATCCGTTATTTTCAGCGCCAAGTTGCTCCACCCAACGACGTCGTTCCTTCCCGCTCACCTGAACTTTACTTGCAGCACTGTCTGCTCCAGAAGCTCCAACCGAAAATCAGTTGCTGCATAATCAAATTGACTTTTATCTCCTTCCACTCCTCCGACTTCCCCCCAAATGCTTCTCTCCGCTCACCAACACCTCTCAAATTCCACTTCTACCCTTCTCCTTCCTCTTATTTCCCCCAAACTCCCTTCCCTCAAATCCAGACCTCACCTCGTCGTCACCAACGCCTTCTCCTCTCCCTCCCTCCAAAACCCTACCCCTCCTCAATCCATCCGCCACGTCACCCACACCGCCTCCGATGGCGCCGACTCCCCCGAAGATTCTTCCTCCTCCTCCTCTATGGTCCCCTCCGCCTCCGCCGTCGCCTCCGCCATCCGCCGCGCCTCCACCTCCCCCGTCGACTTCATGCAGCGAATCGACAAAGATCAGCGCCGAAACGGCATCGTTTTGCCCAGCACCGACTTCCAGCGACTCTGCATTCAGCAACTCGACCTCTTCCGCCGCATCGTTGACCCCGACGCTCTCCTCTCCGTCAGTTCTCTCACTCTCTCCGCCGCATCAAATTAGCTTAATTTAGTTTTCGATTTTACTAATTAGGGGAGATTATGTTATGATTAGGTATATGTAAGACCAGCTGGTAGTTATGTGATGGACCGATTAGAGCTGCGTAGAGTAACTTGCTATCCAGGAGTGAATGCTTCAGACATTGTGATACTAGAAGGAAGTTTCAGTGTAGCTACTGGTTTTCGTACCGCTGAGGCTGTTCTTTCGAATCACAAAGTAAGTTAACGGATCTATTCAAGTGTCGGATTTTCTTCTTTGTTGCAAATTTGGTGAATGTGTGTATTTGGAAATGAATTGTTTAGGTGGAAGTTATAGCCGAGTGTAAGTCGATGGTGTTTCCTATGGTGAAGCCTCCCTTTGTGGTGGGGTTTTTGGTTGCTGAGTTTCCGAGGATGGAAATGCAGACTCCACCGCAGAGTGAAAGCTGCGATTTGGTTCGCCAACAGACTCCTGAGGATGTGTATGGTTCGGCTCGGGGATCTGATGTCGAGAATTGGGATATTCAAACTCTGGAAGATGAATCGGAACGAGTAGTGTCCATGTACAAGTTCAGTGCTGAGAAGAGATCCATTGCTATCAACATTTCTCGGTCGTTGGCTATGGCATATGTTATGGATCAGGTGGTTTACGAAGCTGTACTGTGCGTTAGAATGTAATAAGTTAGTATTTTGATGTCTATTGCAATTTAACGGAGAAATGTGTTTTTTTTTTGCCAGAAAGCAATGTTACTTCAGCAATCATCATGGCAGAATAACGTGAGGATGAGCAGTCTGGTTGAACAAGTAAGACAAATTTTGTAGCGTTTGGGTTTTGCATTTAGAACTTGTGGGACTATGAGAGTGATTGTGATTTTCTTGTTGTTATTCTATTCTCCCAGATTCGTGGCCCTCTCTCTAGTATTAGAACCCTAAGTAAAATGTTATCCATGCATACAAAGAGGAGTGAGGTTTGTCTTCTAAAGCGACCTTCAGATTAAAGCTTAAGCTACATTGATATAAGTTTTATATCTTATATTTACGTTGGAATGATATGCTTATGTAGATTTCTTATGATATTGTTGAAGATATACTCGTACAAGGGGATCAAGTGAAAGACACCCTTCAGCAACTCCAAGACGCTGTTTACTTGACTAAGGCACTCAATCTCTCTCTGTCTCTCTCTCTCACTTATAGTTCTGTCTGAGACTGCTAAGTACTTCAATAATATTGAAGCTCTTTCTGTATTACTCTCGCTACTATACTTGTTGGTTGTTTCTATTATTATGAGATACTGAGTATCTCATTTGAATTTTTTCAGGCTAATATCATGCGCTATAGCGAACATGATTCAACATATGCCTATTCTGACTCAAGGAGGTCTCAGTTATCAAATAAACTTCCATCTGATAGTTTCGGCACTAAGATGCAAATTTCTGGTGAACCACTGTCTCTAAATGCTGCAGCCAAAGATATGGAGATGCCCATGCCACCTCTAGCTCTTGCTCCCTTACAGCCAGATGGAATCAGGTATATTATAATTCTGAGGACCACCTCTGCATATTATAAAAAATAAAAATAGAAACCAAAGAAGAAAACGACATGTGACTGTACAACTGTTTGACAAATGCATGTCTCTTCCATATTGATGTTCGTTTATGTGAAATAAATGTAACTTGATTTTGATTTCACTGAAGTATTTACATATTATTTTTTATTGTGTCTTACCCTTGTCAATTATGTCAGGAAGACCGTGCAATGTTTCTGATATACTAGTAGATTTGGTTGAAGCTGTGAGACCTCTTGCTCATAACCAGCAGCGGCTGGTAGAACTAAGTGTACTTGGAAAGGCCGTACAAGTTGCTGTAGAAGAACCTGCATTACGACAGGCCCTGAGCAACTTAATTGAAAGTGCATTATTGCGCACAAATGTTGGGGGTAAGGTAGAAATTGTGTCTACTGGAGCTCCAGCTGGTGGTGCCCTTGTAGTAATTGATGATAATGGGCCTGACATGCATTATATGGTAAGAAACTCATCATTTGAACTGCTGTATTACCTTTACTTTACTTACGTTTGTCACTCATTGCTTGTTAAGAGTGCCACAGTACTTGTTTTGAAGGTGCTAATATTGGGACTATCGATATTTTTATACTTTTAACCGATCTGTGATGAATTCTACTTTTGCTTTATTCATCTTCAGACACAGATGCATTCCTTAGCACCCTTTGGAACTGATCTACTCTCAGAAGACATGGTAGAAGACAACATGACATGGAACTTTGTTGCTGGGCTGACAGTTGCGCGGGAGATACTGGAAAGTTATGGTTGTGTTGTCCGTGTGATCTCACCCAGGAATGCTGATGCCGCCCTTGGAACAGGTGGAACTCGAGTAGAACTCTGGCTTCCCTCTCTCATGGAATTCTCTGGTGTTGATGGCCTTCTTGAGGATGCGTAGAGCAACAAACAGAATAATCTGCTACTTCCTGTTTGACCATTAACGAGAAGAAGGTGGTAGAACTCTTGATCGATATTTCCAATTTGAGGTTCTGTATAGCTTTTTCTCTCTTTTGAATTCATGCAGAGTCTGTACAGGAATAATTGAGAAATGAGAAGGATTAGGACTATTGAAAGCCCTATATAAATTGACTGAACTATTTCAAATATATCAGTCTGTAATCTGTATCACACACAATTTGCATACGTTGTATACCACCAGGAATTGAATCCATCATTATAGTGGTGCTTCATCTAGATGAGCTTCTCAAATTTCAGGGCTTCTAGTGAGAACTGGAGAGGTTGGGTAATGGGGGCTATCAAAGATTGAAGGAAATGTTCTCTTTTTGTTCATTTATGATTACGATATGATTACAAATATACTTTTGAGTTCAAGTTTCTAGTTGTACTTTTCGTCACTTCCCTCTGAGAGCAAATTCTGGCTCCTCCTCTGCCGCCATTGGCTCTGTTATGGCGAGTTGTCGGAGTCTGGCTTTACGATCCAATTCTTGGTCTTCAGCTGGTCCGATGCTCCCTTCTTTTCCGAGATGAACAAACGCAAACTTACTACTGTCACTGACTGCCGCCGTAACGTCACCGGTACAAGAGTACTCTCGAACGTTGACTCCACATTTCCTAAAGTAGAATTGTGCCCAAATAAGCAGTAAAACTTGACTCTGCATAGATAATGAATCCCAATGTCCCTGGACCGACTCTCTATATCGACCGCCGGCTTCAATGTAACCGGTAAGGCGGTAACGGAACATACTGCAGCCACATGTTGTTGCTCTTTTCCGGAAGTAAGTATGATGGGCCACATTCGAATTCATAATCACCTGTACGGACATCATTGATGTGAATCTCTGCTTTGAGATGCAACTGCCATCCCGTCATCTTTGTTATTGTGAGGATTTCGAGTTTTCGACTGACAGTTATCCCAATTGAAATTTGCGGGGATTTCGACTGACAGTTCACATAATGGAACTAGATCTGTGGGGGATGATCCGGAGGGATGTTAATCAAATGAGAATGTGGTGGACTCGCACTATAAGCAAACCATCCTGCAGGAACTTCACTTCCATCGGCATCAACAACTACAGCTCCAAATTCAAAAGGCCCATAAGATTCCTGCACTACGTACGTGCCATAAAAGATTAGAAGATTGCATGCATGCATGTTTAATTAGGAACTTAGGATCAAGAATATCGCTCATTTCAATTAGGTACAAAAATATATAGAAATAGGGAAGTAACAACTAGAGATCGAGTAAAGAGGAGGCTTATAGATTGCGACCTGTAAATTTGAATTCCTCTCGATCTTCCTCTCGCAGAGAAGCTCCTGAGGTATTTCTAGTTGAACGCAGTTCGCTAAGTTGATCCACTTAGCCCGATCAAATAGATCCGACAAGCTGGCAAAACTATTAACTATGCAATACTATGCAATCAGATACGTCAACCCATATTACACTTGGTGGAAATTGTGGAGTTTCTGTAAGCGACCGGCAATTATTCAAGTTGAGTTTTTCCAAGTTGACAAAGTTGGTAATGCACACAGGAAGCCTCGTGAACATGCTTAATGGTAATTTGTGCAAATCTTGGACGAGTAATCAGCAGACATATGCGACCTAAATAGTTGTGATATAACTTGGGATGATACTCCTCCTCCCATAATGACTGTCGATAGGCTAGTAAAAGCGCCAGTATTTGCAACAAGTTAAGACTAATACATTTCAGTCTTTTCAACTTATAGATGCTGTCCGGCAGATTGGTGAGGCACGGGCAATCATTCATATGTAACTCCTCAAGCGCGCCCAATGAGAAGTTCGTTTGATGCAAGCAATTCTTTGATGTTAGTCTGATCGAGATATAATATTCTCAAGTAGTCCATCTGTCCAACTATTTCTGGAAATCTCCTCAGCTTTCTGCAACCCGCAAGATCCATATATTCCAGAGATGGCAAGCTGATTTTTTTTGGAAACAACTCGAGTGCATGGCATTGTATAAGGCTCAGTTCAACGAGCTTCGCGAGGCGTCCAACAGAATCATGAACTTCAACCAACTGTATATAATAATCTAACTGCAACGTTTTTATAAGTGGCATTCCAGATACGTCGGGGAACTTTGTTAGAAGTGCGCTTCCTACCAAACTCATATACTGCACACATTGAGACCAAAACAGAAAGAAAAAATAAAATAAAATAAATAAAGGTTCTAAAAGAGAAATGTAAATAATATAGGAAAGATGAAAATGTAATACTGTATACAGTACCTGAAATCCAGTCCCCAGCTGTGTCATTGAACTGAACGGCATCTTGAGCAATACAAGATTATATGGTACAAAGTTTGATGGCAAAGATTGAAAAGGGTAATCGGGCCAAGCCTGCAGCCTCAGCTCACAAGATAGATGATCGACATGATATAATTGATCTCCAAAAAGATAGGCATTAATATTTATGAAAAAAAATCAGATTTATCATCTTTTTGAAGGTCTCGGCACTCAATTGTATGGATTCACGATTCGGAAACTTTAGCATGGGATCATTCTTAGGTATTCAAGGGGTATGGTAATTTTATTTTATATAAGAACAAATTTGGTGGTCATTGTGGTAATATTAGTTATTTTCTTTGTTATTTAGTTGTATGTGAGATAATTATTTTATTTTAGAGACTTAGTTAAAACTTTTGAATTAATTATTCTCAAAGTTGTAAATTTGTTCTAAATAGTTGTAAACATTATAAATAATTCTAAAAAAATGTGATCATTATAGTAATATTATCTTAAATATTGTAAATTCGTGTTCATATATATTATAATTTTGGTTCTCACAGTAATGAATAAAAATATAGCATACCCTTGAGTACCATAGTCTGCTCTGCATTATGATGCCTCTAACTGTCCTTGTTCCCTATATTACGACAGATGAATAGTGAAAGAAAAAAAGAGGCAAAAAAAACAATGAAATGAAAGCTCATGCACGTACGATACGTACTATCTATTGCTCTTTATCATGATGCATGTATAGATTTTTACTTGCAGAATTTTCGATAAGTACTCGTTTAACATCTTTGTGAAACCACAATCTAATACGTTTGCCGGGGTCATCAGGTGATTCACGTCGAACTATTTCCTTGCCCATTTCTTGTATCAAGTCATGCATCAAAACCTTGTCATCTGAATCAATACTTACGAGGGCCTTTTGGCGGAGTCTAGAAATATGAAAGGCAGGGTCGAGGTCACAACTTTTAACATCTTTACTGCATAGTTGCGACGGTCGTCTTTGAAGAAACATGCGATGTCCAGAAATACTACATTGGCATTCTCTTCCAAAAAATCATAACTTACTTTGAGAATTTCATCATTACTAGGAATTCTTTTGTAACTCGCCAATGCAGGTAGCCATTCCTCCCTGCTGCTATCAGAAAGATTGGAACCTAAATTTATCAGAACCAATGGAATAACTTGAGCAAATTGTACTGCAGGCTCTGTCAGCTCCTTGTAATTACCCTCCTCTTTGTAATCCTCTGGTAGTTCTGTTGTTCCAAATGCAAACCAACTGAAAAGCTCAAGGGAATCCCGACAACCTAATTTCTTGACCTCATATATTGAATTGATTCGATTGTGATGAGCAGTTAGCAAATGCTCATCTCTCGTCGTGACGATGATTCGACTACCTGCACCGAACCAATTCACTTCTCGAGCCAAGTTGTCTATTTGCTGCGAACTGTCCACATCATCGAGAATGATGAGAACCTTTTGACATCTCAACCTTTAAACTATAACAGAGACACCCCTATCAAACTTGTGTAAACTTTATGTTTGTGTCACCGAGAGTATCAAAGAGAAGAGACTCTTGTAGTTGGACTAAACCTCCAGCTACATTCGACTTTTCCCTGACATTTCCCAGGAAACAACTACCGTCAAATTTGTCGGCCATAGAATTGAAGACAACTTTCGCAATGATTGTCTTCCTTATTCCACCGCTTCCCCATATCCCTACCATGCGAACATCAGTGTTTCATCAATATGTAAAAGCTCCGTCACGCTAAGAGGAGTGTATTCCAACTGGATGTAGGGCCACATCCATATATGGACCGTTGAGTATTTGGGGTGAAATCTGCTCAACGATCCCGTTAATAAACTCAACTTCAGAACTGAAAATTTGAGTTGAAAGCATGCATGCAACATAATGCATATGCGAGTTTCTTCATTGAGGGTCTTTATAATGAGAACTTGGTGAGTATATTTTATACAATAGTTTATAAGACTTGATTTTCTATCATACTTTAACATTTCAACCATCAGATGTTTAACTATATATGAGTAAATCATTCTTGTAAATTTTCAACCAAATCGAAAATCGTTAAAGGATTCAAAATTATAGTTTATTAATTTTAAAATGAACGGTTCAAGTTTAATAAATTTGAAACGTTCATTTATTTTATCTTATTCGATACCTTAACGATTTTTAAATTAAATAAAAATTTATATAAATAATTTACATATATATAAAGCCATATACAACGGTTGATCTTTCAAAGTATTATTAGAAAATATAACTTATAAGAATGTACTCACCAAGTCCTCATTACAGGTCCTCAATGGAGAATGTCCCTACAAAAGACATATACAATTATTTAACGCATGATTTGATTTTCACTAGACATAAAACGATTCAATTATGCATATAATTAAGAAATACCAAGTGGATAAATGCACACAATTAAGAAATTCTTGAAGACTATGGTAGATCGAAACATTTCACGTGCCCTTAAGATTTATCTTGCACCTAAAAAGTTTTCGGGTTACCTTAAAAAAGAACAAGAAAAAGCTATTCATCTTTCTTTGTCAAGAGAAGAGTCTTATCGTGACTGTAGTATACGTATGTTCAATTGAGGAAAGGAATATTGCATAAAAAAACTGTAAGGTTGAGTTTTGATGTAGAATTATAAAAGTTGTAGCAAATCTTAAATGATTAGAATTATAATTTTAGGGTCTAAACTATAATAAATCAGTTTTTCGATGTTTGGATAGTTACATAAATTATGATATTGTTGATATATGCTAATATTACACCTGTCAATGGGACGGATCTTGATCCACGCCTGTTAAGCGGATATGAATATAATTTTTGGATCCGTTTGTAACTCAGACTTATTAATCTATTTACTTAACGGATCGGATTTGGATCAGAAGTGATTCGATCCATTAGTGATCCAACCAGTTTATATTTTTAATTTATTAAATATTAGTTTTTTTATATATACATACATGACATGTCTGCAATCTAAAAGTTAGTAAAAAAATAAATCTAAATGTTTTTATTGAAGCTATATAACAATACTAATCAACTAAATGATCGATATACCAAATTGTTTTGTTTCTTGTTTACGTTCTCAATGAAAATCGGAAGGCAATAAATTAATTTTGTTATCTAGGTTGTCTTCAATGAACTATTTTTGTTATATAATAGTCGGGTCATATACGAATCGGTAATAATTAAAATGTTGATAAATGAAATAAGTTTAGTAATTAACATATATATATTAAGAAACGGGTTCTGATCTGTTTCATTGATCGATCGTCGATCGGCGGATTTGGATTCAGATTTGGTTATTAAAGATTCACCGGATAAACGGGTCGGAGCGGGTCCAGATTTTTCTTTCCTTAAACGGATCCGGATCTAGGTTGATCCAATCCAGCTCCGACTCATTGAAAGGTCGAGCTAATGTAGTGAAAAATAATAAATTTTGAAGATGATAAGTGGAATTTAAGGTCAGAAATCAGAATTAGGTCTCCAAATTAAAAAAAATTCACAAAAATTCCTAATTTTTTAGTAATTAACCAAACAAATAACTTTGCTTATAATAATACTTTTTTCCCTCATCCACACTCAACCTATTCATTTACGCAACATTAATTTCCGACCACATAACATATATATGTTATGCACCTATTTGTTCGAGATCCATGATACCCTATACGCATATACTGATATATATCAGAGGAAAACCAGACAAACAATACTAGATGAACAAAATGTCAAAATATATAGTTGGAGTTTTAAACCCTATATTATGTTCAAATGGAATAACGTACTTACCCGTTCGAGTAATGGTGCCCCGAAAATTTGCTGCTGAGGTAAGAGCTGCCCGCCATCGGTTGACTTTCGCCGTCTTGAATCTGGTTTTATGTCTTCAAAATGCATTCGCAAAACTCCCGGTCTGATTCCGTACATCACCAGGCTCTACCCTGTAAAAGATTGGCACCACAACCTGCTCCCTTGTTTTCCTGCATTTAAGGATCTTCAAGAGTTCATTCAAGCACCACCTAGAGGAGGCATAGTTTTTAGAGAATACGACGATGGATATCTTTGAATCTTCGATTGCTTGGAGAAGTGGTGCTGATATTTTTTCTCCTGGTTGGGGCTCACGATCATCCATGAAGGTGTGAATTCCTTTGTCAACTAAAGCCCTGTACAGGTGTCCTTTGAAATGGTCGCGTGTATCCTCACCTCTGAAGCTCAAAAAGACATGATAACGGGTACCCATTAGACTCACGGCGTTGAAAGAACTACTCAATCGTTTTGAATTGTATGAGAACAAACTAAACAGCTAGCTAGCTCAAAGATATATACTGAGCAGCTACGATCGATGTCAAAAGTGATAACATGCATGCCAGACGTGAGAAACTCTTATTTGCGTGGTGCCATGCAAGTTGTTAATTAACTTGTCATCGATCATGTTATAAGAAATCAAATTATACGAAAGTCAGAGTTATACCAATTACATAAATAATTTTACTAAATCAGTTTGAACGTTATATAATTAGGTATGTTAGGGGTACATGCATATATGCATGCATGGCATGTCTTGAATTGAGTATATCATTTTAGCTAGCTTCTGCTTATTTCTAGTCCTCGAGTCCTTAATTAACTATGGGTATGCATGTTACCAGCTAGCTAGCTAGTTTGCCTTGGCCTTACTAGGTCTAAGCTGACTTCCAATTTTAAAAGCTTTGGTTAGATGGCCTTGAATCAAAACTAATGGGCGACCAAGTGCCCGTCCGTTGAGGCTCGCTTAACCCGGCTAGGTCCATGAAACTCATTAGCATCGTTACATTGGCAATTACAAACTTCTAAATCTCTAATTTTCATTTGTGCACATATTAATCATCAATTTTTGGAGACTTATTGATATACATTATGAGCAGTGATTCTCACATTTTTTTTTTCTCTCCTCTTTATTTTCACACTATTTTTCTCTCTCCTCCTCATTTTCTTATTTCTTTACCAATTCTTTTTTTTTTGCTTACCAAACTAGCTATCCTCACTTTTTTTCGTCTTAACTTTTCTAATTCAAGGATAGTTTGGTAAATAAATAAAAAATAACTGAAAAAGAAATAAGAAAATGAAGAGGAGTGTGGGAATAAGGAGGAGAGAGAAAATGAGAGTATGAGAATCACTATCTTTTATTTATTCAAAGGTCATTTTCGTAAACAAATTTTTAAAAAAATGAAATAAAGAAGAGAGAGAGAAAAGTGGAGTGTGAGAATAAGGAGGAAAGAGAAAATGAGAGTGTGAGAATCACTCCCCTATATTATCTATGTGTAATACATGTGAGCATATGATGAGATTCGAACATATGATTCTAATTACAAAACTATAAATTTCTTAATACTAGACTAGTTACAACTCGCCGACATATACATGACATTAAGATTGTTAAAATATCATGTAGTCACCGACTTTTGCTAAATTTCTTGATTTTTGTTCTCCATAAATTTCACATATTTGTATATTTACTACTTATCAACTGATCAAACTGTTTTAGAATGGGTTTAGTTTGTTCGGTATACATATAACTATTTAAGTGTGTATAAGTTTATTATCTTACCCAGGGGCGGCCGAGTGGGGCGTGAGATATGAGATTATGTAGGATTTGTTCCTTTTATGGCTTGTAGGACAATTATCTTTTGTCTAGAGATGAATGAAGACAACGTAATAACAAAAGTCTCCATCTCATTCGGAAATGTGCTATGGACATTGCTCAAAGCCCCCAACCTTCTCTAATATAAGCTAGGAAAGATCAGTGGCGGATGCTGCGAAAATTCTTCATGGGGGCGAAATTTTTTAGCAAATTTTTTTTTAGCAACCCAAAGGCTATATCTTGATTATAAGTTGTAGATATCTTTTGTGAGCAAGAGAGACTCGATCTACCAATCAGTAAATTACTAAATTTTAACAATTAATATTCTGTTTTTTTAGAGGGAAGTAAAGATCAACTTTTAATAATAAAGTAATGCAACAGTTATAATGATCATAACCGCGCACAAGTGATTCAACATTCTGAAATTGAGAATATTAAAACCAGGGAACATTATAGAATTTTCGGTAACTGCTATACATATACTATCAGTCTTTTACGGTAGGAAATAAGGCAACATCCGTCTATCCATCTGCCACATGGAGAAAAACTAATAGTAGCACATTTTCTTAATTAAACGACTTCACGTACGGGATTTATCGACCTGATACCCAGAAATAATAGCTTTGACTTCCTCGGTCTCTTTTTTCTTTTGCCAAGAAATCAGTCTCTTTCTTCTATTTTCTCAGACCTCAAGCTTAACCTCTGAATTCCAAAACAAACTACAAAAATCCAAGTTGGACAATTGCCCAATCTCGGCTGTACTTGGATCTGCCTCTAGTTTTGTTAGTGATTGTGGGGGCGAACAGGCAACATGCTGTTTTCTACATCTGAATGATCTAGACCTAACATATGTCTTGGTGTTATCAAATCACCCCAAACAAGGTTACTCTTAGACTAAACAGTAGACAGGAAGAATACCGTATACATGCATGTATTTGTCCGTATACCATCGACATGAATGGCCGGGCCATCGTGATTGGACAACTCCCCTCAATGGGTCCCTTGTGAAATTTCTTTGGTGGGCCCGAATCTACTTAGGCAATTGGGCATCAGAAGACACGTGCAAGCACCAAAATGGTTTGTCGGCTCCTACCGTTTCTGTTTAACGGTAATTGCAGACACGTGGATCTGAGCTCTTTAAGTGAGTTAGGTCGATCAATAGTTTGGCCGGGTCAAAAGTCAAAGTCAAGCAAAAATATGATCGTCGCGGATTGTATCTTACGGCTGATGATCGACCATTCTGCACCGTCGGATGCGCGTCAATGAAAGAATATGAGCAGCATTTTCACACCACTCGTAATTCCTCCCCACATAGTGGCCTACTAGTCGTGTGTGTTTTAAATATTGGATATGTGGAATAATCAAATGTGATTAAGCCAGCTTCGTTGCGTCACTTGTCCCAGTTGCCTTTCAGACATGGTTGATTTCCTTGGATTAGTGGTCAATAATGAGCCAATGATGGAAGCATGTTTATGGTTGCATTAAATAAGTTCGGCAAAATGGACATCAGTTTGGCATCCTTTTTTGGTAAAAACGTGTATATATGAAAAATGATACACTTGTCAACTAATTATGTTTTTATTAGCAATTGAAAAATAAACTGACAGAAATGTAAGACGAGAATAACTAAAAAGATTATCTATCTCTTTAAGTATTTTATCGGTTTTGTTGTCACCGTTACAATATTAAAACTTCTGAATGAAGATTTTCAAATAAACGGTTCAACAAAGACTCTCCTTCGTATTAGAAGTAATCATCATGGAGGTGTGTTTTTTGTTATGTATGATCATGATCTTTGCAAACGAATTGACCCTAGACTCCGTTATATTTTTTTATTTCTGAGAAAATAAGGTGCACCACTTCAGTTTCTGAATATTAATTCATTCAAGTATTTGACAGTTTTTTTTACAATAAAAGTATTTGAAAGTAATAAAAAGGAAAACATGCACAAAACAATGTTCCAGGCCCCTATCACAAAAGAATGAAAAAGATATGATGTTTCCTGGGTTTGGGAACAGAATCTCTCGACCCCAGATCTACCATATTATCAAAGTAGTTATTATTCGCCTTCCCTTATTTGCCAGCATTTTTCATAATTATATATGCCAATGCTCTTGTTCATGTACGAACTTAAAGAGCCGGTAAATTGCAGTGCAAGGGTAAAAAATCGTACATGATGACATAGATCACTTATTCAAATCTCATTAAACATCGGAGTTTCGTCTAATGTTAAATTTATAAATAAATAAAACTAAAACAAAAAATTTAATTATAGGTAACATATTTTCGCATTCTGAAACTATAGGAACAATAACCAAACTGTAAGATGTGACACTTTTTAATCTCTAAAACTTATACATTATTGAAATCACTATTGACACTAGGTGACATAGCCGTATATATGTGAAGCTAATTTTGTTGCCAAGGATTTTAAAGATGTTCACTTTAAGCATATCTATCGTTAAACTAATTTTGTTGCAGCTCGACTTGCTAGTCTCGACCGTGCTTATGAGAATCTCAGGATCTGGAACAACGCTCTACCTATTGCTACATTTCGTGTTCATAGTTACGATATCTCAGACAACGACTGCCCCAGAGTTTTTTTAGTCTAATTCTTTACTTCTCTCAGCCAAAAAAAATAGTCATATATATATGTGTGCTACTAGCTAAGTAGCCCACGCGTTGTCGTGGGAGTGAAAGCTGACATCTAGAATTCCTCATTCCCAGCAAGAGAGAAGTTTCAGCATTTATTCAAAAGAAGAAGAAGAAGAAGAAGAAAGAACGTGGGAAGGACCGAAGGAGAGAGGAAGAATGAGACACGTGAAAGAGTTTCATAAGGGTGAAAATTTCGTAAAGAAGAAAAGAAATCAAAGACAAAAAAGTCACGATACTGGTCATGAGGAACTCCCGATTGTTATATAGCATACACTACTCGCTATTAACGGTAATTGCTATAAGCTAGACGACCCGACTAACAACAAGGTAGAGATTTAAAACCTAAAAGAGTGATCAAAGTCATTTTCATATTCTCTTCACTCCTTTAATTCAGGAAATTTTGATATACCCAATTAACGTAGGTGATTAGTAAGGTCCTGCTAATACCCAATTAGCGTAGTCTTAAACCATTCCACACTTACATTCAATTTTTTTTTTTTTTCAGATTGCACATTCAATTTGATTTACCCTCCTCACGGTTTGGACACAATAACGAATCCTCTTTCCTCAATGTTAAAGGGAACTGAAGAAACATCAAAAGAACCGGCAAAGAAGAAGAAACAAGAAGAAAAGCCGAAAAAGCAAAATAGCACTATAAAATCTTCTCTTGCAAGTTTGATCTCTTAAGAGATAGAAATAAATGTCCACATTTAACTATTGTGATTCAAAAACATAAAATATATGATGTGTCGTATTAGTTACTTTTGTTTGACTCTAAAATATCTCTGGCAAGAAGCGCGTAGAGATCCTCTTGCAAACTATCTCTTTTATTGACTTTGGATAGTTTGACCGCAGATATCGGTTTATCCTGTATGTGCTTCGTGTGCTGGCGTGCTACCGTCTCTCAACAGAATATGAAATGTGTAAAGCTGTCTGACTTCTTGATTAAGCGATTAAGACAATGAGAGCACCAACCTTGCCTAAATTGGTCATTCTCGCCTGGTAACCTAAGACTTTGGGGTTTTTGCGTCTCTAGCAGAGCCACAGAAATCGATATCTCACACTACCCTTTACGAGTGCAAACAGAGCAACTTCCTTGACGATGTGTCGAGAACACTGTTTCCTTGGATATCCGAACTCTCACTCGATTGGTGACAAGCCTTTGATCGTCTGGTTGCAAGGAATAGAATCTCTGACGAGATGTCTAGGTGTTTGCGTATAGCAAAACTTTTGTATTTGATCGGGGACCCTTTCTCAAATGCTCTTACTCTCCTTATATAATGCTCAATAGTCGTCTTTCAATTCTCTTGAACGTCTTATGCTCTTTGAATCTCAATAAAACTCTAATGTCTTTCAGCACACGGGTCTTATCCTTATATAGTTTCAATGTTATCACAACTCCTTATGAAAGAAACCTAACCAAAATAGAAAATGTATAATAATCATTGAGCAACATGGATCAGCTATCTTAATCCACAGTTCTAAATCAATATGGAAATAGACTCTGTTATCCTACTTGGCCACTTGCCAAGATTCTATTTCTAACCGGGCCGCTCACCAAGATTTCGACTCACTTTGGCCGCTCGCCAAGACTTCAGCATTTCAAGTCCAATATAAAATATTTAATTCAGGCTTAAACAATTTTCAATCATAATCGTTAGTTATGTTGGTTTCTTTCTAACCTTTAAAATGTGCCCGGTAAGAGAATAAACCTCTTTTCTCTTTTGATGTTACATAATTAATAGAAGAAGTGGCTCACCGATTGTGGACTTGGAGCCTAAGAGAACCAAATAATTTCGTTTTTTGAAAAATCAAACCGAACCATAAAACCGTTTAGTGTTTCATATTTAGATCGAACCCAACAAAATTTTATCCTCTCTCATTCATTGTGTTTCCCTCCCTAGTCCAATCCAAGTCTTCCCCCTCAAGCTCTCTAAATCGTTACCGCCAAAGGCCACCAAAGGCGACCTTCATCATCACTTCCTTGCTTCCAAACTGAAACCGCTGCTGCGTTTTGGCGTTTTCGCTATATCACGCTTTTTGTTCCACTCTCACTGATTTTGTTGCCGGCGTGCTTCTTCGCCTGCAGATCCGAATGAGGTTCGTCTCTCGTTTCTGTAATTCTGTTTCTGATTCTTACAGCGAATCCAATCCACCTTTCTATTTTCGGTTTTGGTCGAAAATCCCAACAGGTTCAGTCAGCTCAGCTTAATCAATTGCCACTGTTCTAAGCAAACTTATATATCGATTTTTCGCTTCTGTGTTTTTTTTTGCTAGATCCTTGCCGTGATTTTGGTCGTGGAGTTTGATTTATTGTAATTTAAATTAATTTTAAAGGTATTACTGTCTGTATTTGATCGCGGATGCTTGATGCGCAGATTTAGGTAGAGTTGAGCTAGTCATCGGGGTTAGGTTTTTGGTCTTTAACTTTGAAACTAAGGAATGGCACAGCTGCTACTAGTAGTGGTAGTGGGGTGGGTCTTTGTTACTTAGGACTAACGCTGTGGTGTGGAATTCAAAACCGAAGCACATGGGTTGCGTATCGTATTGGAGAGTTTGAATTCGATTGACGACTTTGTGTTAGATACTGAATGTCAAATGGAGCACATGATGTCTTAGCTTGTTGTGTAGCTCACATTGTGTTTGAACAAGGCAAGGTCGAGTTGATGTGTTTGAGTGAAGAGTGAGCGATTGGTGCTGGTAAATTGGAGTCCATGGGTTCCAGTTTCGACAGAATAAGCAGTATAGGGTAGTTAACAGCTTTGTCAACCCAGATATTCGACTCATTCTTGAGTTCTTTGCAGCTGTGGTTTTCGAAGTCGTGCTACTTTAGTGAGTGCACTTGAATTTTGATTTTGATTTTGATTTTTGAAATTGATAGAACACTGAGGAATTGTTATTGAGAGAACGACAAGTAGTTTCCGTCGTGAAGGATCTTCATAAACTTGTGATAGAAATCGTAGAATAAAGGTTAGCAGCTTTGGGCTATAAGTTGGTAGTGTTAACCCACGTATCTGTGTTCTTTTGTAAACTCTGCTAGCTCAGTCATGATTAATTTCTTCTATAATGTTATGTAGGGGTCGGCAAAAGCCCGGCCCGGCCCGGCCCGGCCCATGTATAGCCGGCACGGGCCGGGCCGGGCCGGGCCTCAACAACATTTTAATATATGCGGGCCGGGCCGGGCCGGGCTTTATCTTTTATATAAGGATCCGAGCCCGGCCCATTCAAGCGGGCTTTGCGGGCTTTTGCGGGCTTTTGCGGGCCGGGCCTTTGCGGGCTTTTGCGGGCCGGGCCTATCGGGCTTTAATTATTAAAAAAATAAGACATTTCAAAATAAACGTAACCTTCATCCATGCACCGGGGTTTAAACGTACTCCGACGAGTCTAAATTTTACGTACGATGTTTATCACTATAAGATGGAGTTTTCTACATGTCCTCGTTTATTATTAAAACATATTTAATTCTTATATTGCTTGAATTCTCCATATGTATATTAATGTGCTTACGTTTGTTCATTTGTTATATGGAATGAAATACTTTTGTGAAACTTAATCGGACATGTTTAATTATTATATAAAATTGACCGTTAGATTGATTGGTTAGAATATTATAACCATGCCTTTAAAATTTTATAAATTTTGGACTTGATTTGGACATCGATCCATGTATTTCGCCAAATGTGACCATAGTACTCTTACAACTAAAACGGAAATTACCCCTCCCGAAAATATTTTTTTAACATCAAATTTTGGACACAAACTCTTATGGAATACATATCTATCTCATAGTATCAAAAAAAATGACATAAAAAATTGATTTATCTACTCCCCCCATAGGAAAATAAGGAAAATAAGATGAGTGTATTTTAGTGTTTTCACAAATTTTGTTTAATTGTATTGACTGGGATCCAAACGTACTTCGATTATGCTAATTTTTACGTACGGTGTCTTTTATTACAAGGTGAACTATTATATATGGCCTTCTTTATTGTTAAAACATTTTTAATTCTTATATTGCTTGAATTCTCTACATGCTCACTAATGTTCTTACCTTTATTCTTTGGTTATATGGGTTGAAAGTCCTTTGTGAAACGTAATCGATCATGTATCATCATTTTACAAAACTGACTGTCAGATTGGTTGTTCATAATATTCTAAGCATGCCGTTAAAAATTTATAAATTTTGGACTTGATTTAGACCTACATCTATGAGTTTCGCTAAATGTGACCGTAGTACCCTTACAACTAAAACATAAATTACCCATCCCTAAAGGAATTTTTTAAGATCAAAATTTTAACACACATTCTTGTAAATTACATATCTATCTCATAGTGTCAAAAAAATTGATATAAAAATTTAATTTATCTAGTTTCTCCATGGAAAAATAAGCAATATATAAGAGAAGGGTATTGATGTCATTTCACACACTCTCAATTAAACTCTCACCATTGAAAAATTACAATATCTAATCTGAACCATCTATTATATTTACTGTTTTACTGTGTAAATCGATAAAAAAATTACAATGAAACCCTAACCCTAAACCCTAAACCCTAACCCTAACCCCTAACCCCTAACCCCTAAACCCTAATCCCTAAACCCTAACTTACTCTAAACCTCAAAATTCCTAAAACCTAAAATCTAACTTACTCTAAACTTCAAAATTCCTAAACCTTAACTTACCCTAAATCTCAATCCCCTAAACCCTAACTTACCTTAAACCTAAACCCTAACTTAATTATCCTAAACTCTAAACAATGATTTAATAGTAAAATAGATACACAAATATAACTATATATGGAATTCCAATATTTGATCAATATATGTATATGTAATATATTAATATAGACATACACAAATATAAAAAATATATATATAGTACTAGTCACTATATTATATATATAAGTGTAGGTATAATGATATACGTACTACTATCTTATATATATAAAAAATTGACTGTCGGATTGGTTGTTCATAATATTCTAAGTAGGCCGTCCCTAATTTTTATAAATTTTGGACCTAAACCCTTAACCCTAAACCCTAAAACCTAAACCCCAAACCCTAAACCCTAAAAAAATTATAATAAAATCCTAGAACCGGAACCTTAACTTACCATAAACCTCAAATTCCTAAACCTTAACTTACCATAAATCTTAATCTCCTAAACCCTAATTTACCCTAAACCTAAACCCTAACTTATGCTAAACTTTAAATAATGACTTAATAGTAAAATGGATACACAAATTTAATTATATATGGAATTCAAATATTCAATCTATCCATGTATATGTAATATATTAACATATATACACAAATGTAAAATATATATCTATATAGTATTAGTCTATTAGACTACTAGTCACTATATTTTATATATATATATATGTCAATATGTGTGTAGGTAAACATTAACTAGGTATAAATTGTATAATGATTAAAATTCATTAAATGATTTAATGATATATGTCAATATGTGTGCGGGCTTTGACGGGCCGGGCCTAACGGGCTTTGACGGGCCGGGCCTAACGGGCCTTGACGGGCTTTTGGCGGGCCGGGCCCGCGGGCCGGGCCGGGCTTTAGATCTCTAAACCATGGTCGGCCCACCAACCACCTTGGCGGGCTTTTGCGGGCTTTTTGCGGGCCGGGCCGGGCTTTTAGCCCACGGGCTTGCGGGCCTCCACCGGCCCACGAGGCCCACGGGCCAAATGATGACCCCTAATGTTATGTAGTATGAGTCATAGAGTATTGCTTGAATTCCTGAAGTAGTGCACTTCAACTTATCATCCTGTTTATACCTTAAACCAGGTATATCAACTTTCTGTGAGGGTCATCATGTGTTTTAAGGGGATGGGCAACTCAAAACCTGTTAAATAATGCAGACCAGCTATCACTTCCGACTGGCAGTTCATTTTTCCATGAATTTTTAGTCAGAAGCTTGTAAATAACATGGGAATCCTTTCACGCAGGTTCATTTTTATGACAGCCTATTTCCTTCAAAAAACCGTATTTATCTTCAGTTCTAATTACCTCAATTTACGTCTTATAACATTGCATCTTATTGCCTGCAGTGTGGTTGGTAGAAAACCAAATGAGACCATGAGGCTTATCGTGACAACTTTTGTAGGAGTAGTTTTTGGATTCTTGATAGGTGTTTCCTTTCCAACATTATCATTAACCAAGGTAAATTTTTTTATTTTTTTTGGGCATATCTCATTGCTCCTCCTCTTCATACTCAGTAACATGGTGAAACTTATTTATTTTGCATCAACTTTGACAGCTGAATCTCTCATCCAGCCTTCTTCCGTCAGTTGATTTATCATATGGTGATAAGACGAAATCAAGCATCTCAGACTTTTATTCTTATGTGAAGAAAAATAGTAGCTCAACTCTATCTCAGAGGCCAAATGATGCATCAAAGGTATTCCTCCTCTCCGCACCTAGTTATAGTTCAAGTTTTTTTTTTTTTTTTTTATCAGTATCAAAGTTGTATATTAGTTTGTCGACTCTAAGGTGTTGAGAAATATAATTTCCGAATTGGATCATTTAATGTATTTCTGGATCTTGAGAGCTTTAATATATAAATTGACTTCGGAATATGGTGAATAGGGAGTTAAGGGGGGATCTGATTTGGTTGGTCCCAAGTACAGAGGTTCTGGCTAAAAAGCACTGATTGGTTGTTATAATTCCCTCGTTATGATAGACTTTGTCATATGAAATATAATGAGTTAGCTGGTGTTTCTTTAGATTATAGTTCAATAAATCATTATACCTCAAGTGAACCCTGTAATAAATACTAAAGCGATTCTTGGAAGAGCTATAATAAGAAGAAAAGGGGTTCATTTCCTTGCTATGAACTTTTTTGTCTTCTTAATATTTTCTTCTAGAAGTAACATTTACAGTATGGTACCTATTAATGATATTATGATGCGAGAATTTTCATTACACATTGGTATTGCTTATCCAGACTTTTAACACTTACTTCTCTCTCATGCTTGTGTAATAAGAAGAAAAGGGGTTCATTTCCTTGCTATGAACTTTTTTGTCTTCTTAATATTTTCTTCTAGAAGTAGCATTTACGGTATGTGGTACATATTAATGATATTATGATGCGAGAATTTTCATTACACACTGGTATTGCTTATCCAGACTTTTAACACTTCTCTTTCATGCTTGTGTAATCCTTTTCTTTTGGTAGATTTGGGTGCCCACAAATCCTAGAGGTGCAGAGATGCTACCCCCAGGTATTGTTGAAGCTGAGTCAGACTTCTACTTGCGCAGATTATGGGGCAAGCCTAGTGAGGTGTGTCTTCACCGTTTATAAATTTATCCCTATAATAGAAACATGGTTGAATAACATCAAAATATTCTAACTTTATATGGTCTCTCTAGTCTCGGGATTGGTTGACAACCCGGCTTGTGGTTGTTTTATGTCTCCTACAGTATTTACGGTCTTGGTGCTTAAACATACAAGGCTTCTGATGTAGTTGACAATTGCAGGACTTAACCACCAAACCTAGGTACCTTGTGACATTCACTGTGGGTATCAATCAGAAAAAGAATATTGATGCTGCTGTTAAAAAGGTGTCACTCTCTCTGCCTTTCTTTCTCACACAGTCTCTCCTGAGGTGATTCTATGTAACTAAATACGTTGCTGTCACAGTTTTCGGAGGATTTTACGATTCTTCTTTTCCATTACGATGGGATAACAACTGAATGGGATGACCTTGAATGGTCTAAGCGCGCTATACATGTTAGTGTTCGTAAGCAAACAAAATGGTAAGAATGATAGCTAGCTCCTATTTGCGATTCAAATTGCATGTACGTAGTTAAATATTTCTGGTTTATGACTTCTGATCCTTTTAAAGGTGGTATGCCAAGCGGTTTTTGCATCCTGACATTGTGGCCCCATATGACTACATATTTATCTGGGATGAAGATCTGGGAGTTGAGCATTTCAATGCAGAAGAGTGAGTTTTGGTTATAAACTAGAATGTATTTGTTTATACTTGAAAAACAAACTAAAATGTGCCTCCCTTTTGAATCCAATTTCAGATACATAAAGCTAGTGAGGAAGCATGGTTTGGAAATTTCGCAGCCTGGTTTAGAACCTAACAAAGGATTGACATGGCAAATGACAAAGAGAAGAGGTGACCGTGAAGTTCACAAGTAAGCTCATCTGACCTATGCTGAAAGTTCTCTATTTTGAAGCTTAGGAAATGTATCTGAAATAACCTAGTATTCTCTAAACTTATTCCAGACAAACAGAGGAGAAACCAGGCTGGTGCACCGACCCACATCTGCCTCCATGTGCAGCGTAAGAACATTCAGATATTATAAGTGCTGGTGTTTTATTTGCTTTAATTCTATACTCCTGTATTGTCTCTCACTTGGGTTTAATAATCTTCTTTCGTTGCAACTTTTATTTAATTCAGGTTCGTTGAGATCATGGCTCCTGTGTTCTCCCGTAGTGCCTGGCGCTGTGTGTGGCATATGATTCAGGTACCTTGGCCAATATAATCTTATTCATGACCACAACTTATTAGTTCTCAATAATTCTGCCGGCTTGTCAGTTTAAATTCTTTGATGCATACTTTTTCCTTTTCTATGATTTATAATGGCAACACTTTTTGGAATTGCAGAATGACTTGGTCCATGGGTGGGGTCTTGACTTTGCCCTCAGAAAATGTGTAGAGGTGAGTGACCCACTTTCAGTTTCCACTCTATGACGCTTCTTCAACCTTTAGTTTGTTGTTGGGAGTTCATTATAATTTATAATGGAAATTTGATTTCATGAAAACAGCCTGCCCACGAGAAGATAGGAGTTGTAGATTCCCAATGGATCGTTCACCAAACTGTTCCATCACTAGGAAGTCAGGTAAGAAGCTTTACACCACTGTCCTCTCCAGATTTCATTGTTAACCAAATATTGAGAGATTGGATTGAAATACTTGTTCATTTTTGGCTCTGATAGGGTGAGGCAGTGAATGGAAAAGCGCCATGGCAAGGGGTATGCGATGTCTCTTATTCTACTTGATTTATGAGTCATTGTCTTGCTATTCAGAGATACTTTATACACAGCTACTTGCAAAAAGTAACTTGTAAACAGCAATGACACCGAAAAGGTGCAGTAAATATGTTTTCTGCACTTGTGCTAATATCACGATTTCGCAATGCCAGGTGAGGGAAAGGTGCAGAAAGGAATGGACAATGTTTCAGATGAGAGTCGCAAATGCAGAGAGTGCATATTTTAAAGCGTTGGAAACGTATAACTCGACGGACGCCCATTGAGGGAGCAGCAACTACATACGGACTGTACACCATCCACGACCTCTATTGTGCTTAGAACTTTACATAAAATAGTAGAAATCCCATTATAAGTTTTATGTTATTCATTAATTGATTACAACACAAGATGAGGCAAAAACCCTTGTACCACTGTAGTAAGGGACATCTGCCATATGATCCGGTGTAACATGTCTTTACTATGATTTTTTAGCACTACTGTATTAGATGACATGCTTGTTAAAGATCATGTCATAAAAGAGCAATAATGTTAGTAAATTAAAGGAGGCGTCTTTTCGCCATTGCTATGAGGACACAAGTCTTCCTCGACCTTTAGTAGCTTCGACATCATCTCTGTATCCTTTGCTTGCAATTCACATGGCTGTGCTGCACTCTGTGAATGGGTGCAAGCTTTACAAAATGTAGTCACAGTTTAGCATGCTATTCCCATGAAGTGGGCAATACTGAAATGATTGGGCGTAAGCATTGAAAGATATGATGAGTATGTGTACCTGGTACTTCTATTACTGAATCACTCACATGTTTGTGGTCTTGGGCAACTCCGAGATACAAGTGAGTTTGGCACACAGGCCCAGTATAACAAAATTGTTTGAAGAAAACTACAAACGCTCGTTTTCTTGCAATTCCACAACTCTGTTAAATCAAGTCTATGGTAGAGGTTTTGTATATAAAAAAGAAGAAGTCTATGGTAGAGGTTGAAGTTCCACATTCAAGTTTGAACTCCGCTTACAATTGAAGTTAAAATCTCAGTATAGTCTAGTAGTTTGGAGTCGGACTCCTTATGAAACACGTTTTATCTGGTTTAAATTGCGAATATGTGGAAGTGCAAGACACTAAGAACATCTGCACCCATTTAGCACCTTTTATTTGTCTTGCACCTCCTATTCGAGGAGGAGCAGAAATTATTCATCAAATAGGAGGAACATCATAAGTTTTTCCTGCACCCGGTCTAAAAAATAATACTTCCTATTACTATTTATCTCTTTTTAAAGTTATGATTTTGAACTCGCTTTCTTCACGAAAATTGTAGATGACATTAATACGAGCTCGTGCATATTTTTGTCTCATGTTTCGGAGATACGACCTATTTATTATGAATTTTAGAAGTTTCTGAGTAAAAATAGTTGATTAATTTTTTTATTCATGATTAATATGTCTTAACCGTTAGATCTGCTTATCATCTAATTTGGGCCATTGGTTTTCAGTGGTCGTTGTGGATTAGATTCCAAAATTAACTTCGGATGAAAAGCATGGACCCGATCGGATCCTCTCCCTCTCCGGAGACTCCGCCATCATCTCCCGAACCGATCTCATCATCCGCGAGCAACCGCCATCTCTGCTGCCTCAACCTCCCAGTCAAAGCCACATCATCACTCACCACATCTCCATCATGAGGGAGAGGGTCTTTGGGTCGGAGTAAAGTCCACGTCCTCGTACCTGATCTTCTTCATCGTCGATGAAACCGAGTCCATCTGCGCGTGGAACATGTTGGTCGATTTTTTGGAGGCAAGGCAATCGATATTTTGGTCGGGGAGAAAGAAATATGGTTTGAAGAGAGAGGGAAAACGATTCGACCTTGACGCATGGCAGTGGGCTCTGCCACCCGCTCGTCCTCTCACACGAGCAAAAGCTACTCGTCCGGCTGCTCAAGCAGGCCGTCAACTATCGGTCGTTGCCCTCCATTTCCACCGTTGCATCGCCCAAATCATATGCTCGTTCTATTTCTGGAGAGACCCAGCCGTTGCTTGTGCTATTCATCCTCCTGCTGTAGATGCTCTAATGCACATTAGGAAAGTTTTAGGATAACAATGTTCAACTATAACCAGTCGACAAAATTTACAAATCACAACCAAAACATAACTCGAAAATGAAACATAACCAATTGACCGATAGTAACAGACAAGGGGCATTAGTTTCGGTTAATAAGAGATTTAGAGCATCGTAGAACATTAAGATTTGTTAACGTCGTCACAACTCACACAGTTTGTATCCAGCTAAGATTTTCTGATGTAATTTGCTCAGATATTTTCCTTTCACCTTCACGTTTTCTGAGTTTGAAACTCTGAAAACAATGTCTGCCTGCAACTAAGGGTTAGGGTTTTCGGTTCCGCTGTTGACGACGAATATGAGACAGCTGACACAAACAGTGTACCACTACCAGATCAAACACTATAGCCGACGAATTTAAAAAAAACAGGTCGACGACACATTTTTTTGTTGGCTATACTATACTTTAGCCGACGAAGAAAAGTATCGTCGGCTAAAGTCATTACATCGACGAGAAAAAAAAATCGCCGATTTTTTCTGGAAAAAATCGTCGACTATAGTGCCGACTATGGCCAACTATGTATAATGTCGTCGGTTATAGTATAGCCAATGATTTTTACACATTATTTCGTCGGCTATACTATCGCCGACGACATTATACATCATCGACTATAGTCGTCGGGTTTATATTCCCAGACTGCCGCTCTCTTCTCTCAAAAACCCTAAATTTTTTTCTCTCTCTCTATCTATCTATCTATCTATCTATCTATCTCATATACCTCTACCTCTCCCTCTGCCGCCGCCGCCTTGCACCTCTCATACCTCCGCCTTGCCCTCTCCGCCGCCGCCTCTCCCTCTGCCGTCGCTGCCTCGCCCTCTCCGCTAAAAAAATCCTGATTAATATTTCATCTTTGAATTTGTGAATTATAATTGTAATTTTATTTTTGGTAAAATTATATATGGTTTGGTGAAGGATCTGGATGGTGAAGTGATTATAAATGGTGAAGGAATTGCAGATCTGGACTTTTGGGAATAGAAATTCAGATTTGCAGTTTTTTTTTTTCAGATCTGAAACTTTAGCCGACGAGTTTATTTTTTGTCGGTTAAAGTCCACACTATAACCGACAGATCTCCACTGTCAAATTTGGTGGCCTTACTCGGCTGCGCTCCTCTGGAAATCAAGAAACTTCCATCACTAGTTGACAATTACTAATAGAAAGGCCACGAAACCCGCCACCTCATTGTCATTGGCGCCCCTTCTCGCGTGGTCCCTAGGGCTGTTAATACCGAACCAAAAACCGAAAAAAATCAAACCGAAAACGAACCGTAACAAAAAAAACTAAAATCGAACAAATACCAAACCGAAAAACAAAAAAATCGAACCAAACTGAAAAATTCGGTTCGGTTTCGGTTTTCGGCTCCAAAAAAACTGAACCGAATCGTTTGAACCGAAATGAATAAAACGAAGTCATTTTACAAGTGTCAATCAAGTTTGATGTTGTTGGGTATGTTGTTGAATATCTCTCTTTGTCCCATATGAAAGTAATATTTGGTATGTGCCATAGTTTGATACTTAACAATGATTGTTGGGGTTCTTGTGGGTTTAAGAAAAGGAATGCTAAGTTGCCAAAGAAAAACCCCATAGCTGAGAAAGTGAGAATGGTTGACAAATTGAGTATAGTTTGAGAATGGATTCAATTGAGTGTTTTTATGTGATATTTGGATTATATTTTTATTTGGATGGACTGTAGATTGTTTTAAACTTGGACTATGGAGTGTGGACTTTGGTTTATGTTTGTTGATGTTTGAAACTTTGAATTTGTGATGTAAACTTTCGGTAAACATTTGGTTATTTGCTATGGTTTGAAACTTTGAATGTGTGATTTGTGACTAATTATATTTGTTGTAGTTTGATTCGATTTGACATAAACTATGTTTCACACTTTCACAAAGTTATTGAAAAAAGTAGCTAATGAAGATCTTCGAATTTTAGAAACTAATAGAAAGAAACAGTATTTTTTAGATTTTTTTTATTTAAAAAAAATAAAAAAAAATCCAAAAAAACAGAACATAACCATTCGGTTTTTTTGTAAAAAAATCAGGAAAATCGAACCGAACCGAACTGATTAAAAAATACGATTCAATTTTTGGTTCGACCTAATAACCGAATCATTTATACTGATTAACAACCCTAGTGGTCCCCATGAGACCGCGACACGTGCCCTCACTCTGTAATTCTCATCCTTTTCACGCCAGTGAGAACGTACGTCACCATGCACCCTTTTTCACATCACTCTCACTCACGGAAACCCTACACGTGTCGCCACGTGTCTCCTCACACACCCGAACCATGGTTAAGTAACTTAAGTTAAAATTAAAGTCACACCCGCTGAACCAAACCAGGGTGTATTTATCACCGAGCCCAACTAGTCATGGGCTTCGTCTTGTGGAGGCAAATCCTAAAGCTAGCTTGGCTATTCTTGCTTCTTCCTAATAAAACTAGTTTCTTTTGCTTTGCTTTTTTGCTTTTTTAGGTCGTGAAAATGGGGCTGTCCAACTTTCCGGGTGCATCGGAGGGAGTGCTGCCGGTGCTGGTAATGAACACGGTGCTCTCGGTGGCGCTGATCAAGAGCATGTTGAGGTCTCTACTTCAAGTTATGGGCGTCGGCAATGTGATGGTGGACCCACGGGAGAGTGAGGAAGTAGCAGTAGTAGTTGCGAGAGAGAGTCGATCGCGACGAGTAGTGTCGGTGGCGCAATACAAGTCTATGAGCCGAACTCACAGAAGAGAGGGAAGAGGAGAAGAGGAGGGAGGTTGGCGATGGTGGAGTGTTGTGTGTGTCTGTGTGGCTTCGAAGCAGAGCAAGAGGTGAGTGAACTCTCTTGCAAGCATTTGTTCCACAAAGGTTGATTGGAGAAGTGGTTCGATAACGACCACGCTACCTGTCCTCTATGCCGTTCTGTTAACTAGAGATGATATACATGCATACAATATGATGAACCATACAAAGATGAAGAGGTTTTTGGAGTGATGGTAGTCTTACATTTTCAGCTCTACTACTTTTCTGTGTTACTGTTTTTTTGAGCAAGATGAATATTAGATCGAGAACCAATGTCGCTTTGAATTTTGCTTTATAAGTACTGAGTACCAGTTTAAGTAGCAGAGAAACAAATAAAGATGTGAACTTTTGTGTTATGTGGTTTATATATGTTAATCTGCTTCTTGCAAATCTGTGGAACTGAGAGTTAGGTACTTGAAATTTACAGGAATAAGGTAAACTGTATCTGAAACCAAAGTGGAGCACATGCATGTCTTATAGATCTCAGCAAATTTTTTTTTTTGGGGGGGGGGGGGGGGGTCTTTTGACAAAGGTTTAAGCATGTTTGGTATATGCCATATTGGAAAGCCATCTGGAAAAGGAGAGATCATTCATCAACTGATACCATTTCAGCTTTCTATATTTTGATGGAAAGAAAATATTTCGCTCTTTTCTTTGCTAGGTTGTTCATAATTATAGAGTTGATCGGGTTCTGCCTAGAACACGAACTTATATAATTAATGTGCAGACTAAACAGAAATGGTAATGTCAGTTGCCTAATCATGTTCTTATTTTGTATTAATGTACTATTGAGGGATTAAGACAGAGACATGATACTTTCAAAAAAAATAAGATCAGATAATTAATTTGGCAATTACAGAATGACATTGTAGACAGTATAATTAATGGATTGAGTCCCACCGCATCTTCAAAAGAGTGCTACAAATCGATTTAGATATTAATTAGAAATTTTGAATGTCTTTAACATATCGGTGAGGCATCACATATTATAAGTTATGATCTCGAATTTGATTTAACTTTGTGTCGATATCACAACGTGGTCATCCTGTTTACATGCATGATAGTCTTTTGGTGTAGACATAATTTATATTTTTTTTCACAGATTTTGAGAATATATTTGTGAATCAATTAAATCGGTATGTGGATTATTTACATATGATTTTGATTGTTGCATCAACGCATATGTCATACGTCTTTGTAATTCACGTGGTACGCTGTATTTGTAAAACTCTTAGTACAAATTATTAAGCTTCGGGCTCACTACCTGGACAATCCAATTAAGTCTATTAGATTGGATAATGCAGGAGTTTCTCATATTCATTCACATAATGGTCTCGTAGATGCACAAATCAAGCAGTTACAGCTTGTCGCCAGAGCAATAGTTATGCATACTAATTTACTAGTATTTTCTTAGGGATATGCAATATTACATGCAACAATGCTTATTCGTTTGGGACCTGTAGCACGCCAATCACTCAATGCGTACCAGTTGGTTGCTGGATATGAGCTTAATATCTCACATCTATGCATCTGTGGTTGCGCGGTATATTTTCCTACTATGTTTCCACTGTATATAAAAACAGGTCATTAACGACGATTAAACATTTATGTAGGTTATGATTCTCCAAAGATTTTTCGCAATTTAGAACCTTTGACATGAGATCTATTTACTGCTAGTTTTGTAGTAAGTCACTTTGATGAGACATACTTCCCACCGTTAGGGGGAGATAAGAATGGTTCCATTATGGTTAAACGTCAAAAATTGACATGGTATGTCTCCATTATGTCTCATCACGATCTCCGCACATCTTAGTGTGATTTTGAAGTGCAATGTATTCTTGATATTCAGTAAGTCATTTTGATGAGACATATTTTCTACCGTTATGGGGAGATAGGAACGATTCCATTCTGGTTATGATATAAGTAGCAAATTCGATGTTTAACTCTTTTACTGATATCATGAAAGAGATGAGATCAGTTTACTTATTGCAAATATTGTAGGGTTAAAAGTCCCTGGAATTGGGCAAGTTAACGCAACACCCAGGTAATGTAGTGTTTCTCCTTTCCATAGTAGGTGTGTAGTGTCGGTCAAAACCCATTGATGAATCGTTGGTGAAAAGGCAAGCAATCAAGGCATACCCGTTCATCATCAACATGTGAGATTGTTTCTAACTACAATTATGTCTAAAAGTCGACGTTTGACTAACACTGGAGGACGGTTTAAAGTCAATGGTGATGTCAGTAATCAAAGAAATCTCACCAAGTTAAACAAATGCTAGTAGTATTATGGATGATTCTTCCAGGTTTGTTGATGATACATTACTTATTTTGCTACTCAGGAATTGACGACGATGAAGTGGAATTTTGCTTAGTTGCAGATTGTCAACGTAGAGCAAATTATCGATATGAAAAGTTGCAATCTAGGTTGAACTAGACTCTCTTACAAAAGGCAAGTTTTCGGTAAGGTAGTGCTATGACCACCGAATGGTAAGCCGGTTAGACACAAACGAGTCTTTTTTAAGAAGCATAATGAGAAATCTTGTGGCACAATGATTTTCTCAACTCCCTAGTATTGATTATGAGGAGATGTATTCTCTGGTCATGGACATCATGACTTTTTGCTACTTTATCGGTTTGGTAATGTCCGAAAAACTGAGTATGCAGCTAATGTATGTGGTTATAGCATATCTCTGTGGGGATCTTGATTCAGAGATATAGAAGAGAGTGTCGGTTGACATGGTTCTACCCAATTCAAGTAACTCTTGATCACAAAGTGCTTATAGGATAAGATTGAGACGTTCACTGCTCTAAGTGACTACTTGATTGGGAAAGGATACAAGAATGATAAATTATGCCCAAGAATGTTCATTATATGAATATGTTGTTTGAGATGATATACCTTGGTAAAACTCAATTATGTCTTGGTTTAAAGATGGAATATCGAGTTGGTGAAACTCTTATTCACTAGTTTGCTTATTTCTAAATCAGGCAATGGACAAAGCACGTCTTCTTAGCACACCAATGGTTGTTTACAGTCTAGAACTCAAAAGGAGCTTGGTTGTAATTAGCTCAGTGTACATGACTGGACATTGCATTCTCAGTCAGCGCCAACAGAAACTCATTATAATGGAGTATAACATACATTCTGGTACTTGAATGGAACCAATAACTTGGACTTGTTATTTCCCTATAAAGAATACAGATAGAAGCTTTAAATTCTCAGAAAATGAATGGTTGAATCGCAGCATGAAGGTTCCAGGAATTTTGACCCGTCGAAGAAATCCTTCGACCAATTGAAGGGTGCACCCTGGACGGATCAGAACCATTCATTCGACGGGTCGAGTGGGATGTTCAACACGTCGAACAATGATCTAGATGCAAGTACTTTACCTTCATTCAGTGTGGTCCCTTACTCAGAGACACCAAGTGATATCTTGGTTGGTTTTGCTGATGCTGTGTATATCTCTTTAACCCTCATAAAGCACGTTCCCAAACTGGTTATGTATACACCATGGAGAACATGGCGATTTCATAGAGATCAATAAAGTAAACCCTTGGTATTACTTCCTCGAATCAATATGAGATTATAGTTTTGCATGAAGTTGTTAATGAGTGTGTTTGGTTTAAGACAGTAATACACCACATTTGAAGGTCGAGTGAATTACCATCTATTATGACAATACCAACTTGCATTTTTGAAGATAAAGTGGTTTGAATTGAACATATGAAGTTATGATACATCAATGGTCATCTTACGAAGCATATTTCATTGAAGTATTCACTCAATCATCAATGGCAGAGGTTATTGATTATCCGTGTGAACCGAATTGGTCTGGTGGATAATACTGCAGACTTGTTTACCAAGTCTATATCCAAAATCTATATTTGTGAAGCATGTGAGATGCACTAGAATGCGAAGATTGTCTGAACTCCAAGATTTAGTTACTGATTAGGAAGAGTTTATTTCGTAGACATCAGAGGAGTCTACATCACATGTGATCGCTTTTGTAGTTGATGCGTTGTACTCTTTTTTTCTTAGACCAAACTTTTGTTTTACCCATGAAGTTTTTGTTTGCTTGACAAGGTTTTTAGTGAGGCAACATGTTATGCATCATACATCAGGATCACGACGCAAGGGGGAGTGTTCCAGAAGAAATATTCTTGGTATTTCGGTATGTGTCTTGTCCTAATTAATATAGAAGTATGATATCTTCTGAATCCTTGACTTATAGGGATAATGATTATAACGAATTGTAATGATTATTTAAAGATCATTTATCAATGACTAAAGTACAGTTTTAGATCATGTATCTTGCGTATGTATTTTCTCATTCAACAAAATGTAATTTTAAATCGGTTTAATTGTCAAAATGTTACCTTAAGATTCACTTTAGTGCCAATTTGCTACTTTACAATTTTTTTTGCCAATTTGTTACCCTAAAATTTCTAATTAGCCAGTTTGTTATCCATAATCAAATTTTGTTAACTTTTCCATTTAGATATAAAAATATGCCTAACACATGAGAGTATTTTTATCTTTTTATTTTCTTTCTCCCTCTCTCTCTAGCAACCTCATCTTCTTCTCTTCATCTTCACCAAAATCCCAGCTCAAATTCTGTTCTTCCATCCTCCACCTTTAACTCATGCACCCTATAAAAATACCTACACTAGAAGCACCCATAACCCATAGTCAACCTCATCAATTACTCCATTTCCTTTATCAAATTCTCAATCTCGGTATTCATCGAACAAAAATCAATTCTCAATTTCTATGGCTTTCCAGATCATCTGGCTCCCCTCTATATAAATATTTATACTACTCTGTGTTGCCGAACTTGGGTTTCATACTTTCTCAAATCGCTGCCACTACTATTCAAATACTCAATCTCCTATTATTAAATTAACATATTCAATAGCATCGACCAAACTAGCTTTCTATCTCGAGAGATAATTTCCGCCATCAACTTTCAGACGGTGCTTCTGATGTCGTCGATCCCTTGTCTCATTTGTTTGGGTCTGAAATAAATATTTTATATTGGACTTGAATGATTGAAGTCTTGGCGAGCGACCCATGTATTATAAAGAGCTTGGCGAGCGGCCAAGTATAATAAATAGAGTTCAGTTAGAACTGTGATTCTTTAATTAGCTGATTCCATGCGGCTTGAATGTCTGTCATACTTTTTCTATTTCAGATAGGTGTCTTTGATAGAAGAGTTGTGATAGCATTGAGATTCTATAAGGATGAAAACTCGTATGCTGGTGTTAGAGTTACATTGGGAGTCAAAGAGCGAGAACAGATGAAGTTCAAATGAATTGAAAGACAATTGGTGAGCGAGTATATAAGGAAAGTAAGAGCTCTGTGGAAAGGCCCCCGATCAAATACATACATTTGCTATACGCAAGTACACCTAGACAGACATCTCGTCTTCAAGATTCTATCTTCTTTGCAACCAGCAGATCAAAGTGCTTGTCACCTATCGAGTGAGAGTATTGCGATCAGAAGGAAGCAATTGCGATTGGAAGGTTGAAGGGCTTGTCACCTATCGAGTGAGAGTTTGGATACTCAAAGGAAGCAGTATTCTCAACACACCGTCAGAGAGATTGCTCTGCTTTGCACTGATAAGGGAGTGTGAGGTATCGACTTCGAATGCTCTCTTAGAGACACATATCAAAGTCCTAGGTTACTAGGCGAGAATGACCTATTTAGGCAGGGTTGGTGCTCTCTTTGTCTAAATCACTTTATTAAGAAGTCAGACGGCTCTTATAGTCCATATTCCGTTGAAGAATGGTGGCACGCCAGTATACGAAGCACATACAGGATAAATCGATACCTGCGGTTAAAACTATCCGAATCCATAAAAGAGACTGCTTCGCGGAAGGATATCTCCGCGAGAGATATTTTTGCATCGAACATTTTGGCACGCCCAGTGGAACATCTCTTTGCGTCTCTAAGTGACAATTGGGGATCCTTACTGAAGGAATTACCCTCAGTGTTGCAAGCACCCACAACCGGCTTACTGTGAACATACATCTATTCGGTGTCGTTCATTGAGTAATCAAGCGGTTAAAATTATCCTCGCTAAAGACTTTAACACCATGACGTTCAAATCTTTAAATGAAGCGGAGATAGCGGAACTTACGTTCCCAGAGTACCTAGCTTACGCGGCTAGGCATGATAGCCACCAGACTAGTTACTACACGACTCTTGATGAAAGGATCGAGCAACAAGCAACTCTTCTCACTACCCAAAGCAACTTAATAAACACGGCGGTAGCCGGAATTCAATCAATACGGGTAGAATTCAACAGAGATCGGGAGGAGAGAGAGGCCATGGGAGCCCAGGTAACGAGTTTTGTAGAAGGTCAAGATAAATTACGGATAGATATCCTCCAACACTTGGGAGCAAGTTTGGATGAATACCGCCGACATGCGGCGACACTGTCTCAGAGAACAGACAGGGACATAGCGTCTCTAACTAAATCCGTATCTGACCTAGCGAGAAAGACTAGACAAGCAGAGTCTTTCCCTCCTGCTTGGGATCAACGGTTAAACAGGTTCCTAAACGATTGCGACATACATCTAGCTAAGATGTATGAAACATATGAAACACCGTTTCCTCCTATGCAGAAAGACGATCCTGATGCCTGGTAATGGCCAAAGTTTTACCGGCATCAGACCTTCCAGACTTTCTCTGGCGATGATGATTCTAACGCGGCAACACACTTAGCTTATTTTACTCTGCAATTAGGGCAGTTTGCCGATAACGAAGGACTCAAGTTAAGAGTCTTTGGGTCATCTTTGTCAGGATCAGCCCTCATATGGTATACGGGGATAGAAAATGGCTCGATCAGTGAGTGGAAGGACATGGAGGCCTTGTTCATAGATCACTTTGGAACGGTAAGATCTGAGACCAGTGTTGGAAAGCTGGCTTCCTTGAGCCAATCGGCGACAGAAAGTCTGGTCACCTTCTTGCACCATTTCCGGTCAGAATATAACCTATGTAAGACCCCACTTGGTAAAGAAGAGGTGGTCGAGATGGCCAAGAATGGTTTGGAGGACACATACCACCAACTATTCCTAAATAGCAAGTACTTCTCCTTGAATGAGCTTATCATGGCTGTAACTAAAGCTTACAGTACCATGCAAGAAAGAGATAATAGAAGAAATGCATCCAATGGGACGTACAATGCTAAGTCTTATGATAGACTAAAGCCAAAAACTGTGGCTTATATTGACGGTATAGACGGCCAAGAATCGGACTCTGATGGCGAGCAAGTGGGTACTGTGGATTTAACAACGAACAAAGTTTTAAAGCCCCACAAGCTTCAGAAGAATAAGGGTCCAATCAAGCTCTCAACAGTGGCTTTTATTAAGCCAGAGTTTGAGACATACACTTATGATGCCAATATGGCTCATGAGATCTTGGACGAGCTATACAGTATGCGTGCTGTCAAAACAGATTTTGGACCTCTTCCTACAGCTGAGCAGTTAAAGGGTAAAAAATATTGCAAGTTCCATGGAGCATGGAATCACATTACAAAAGACTGCATCAAGCTTAAGGACCAGATCCAGAAGTGGATTAACGAAGGAAGACTAGAGCTGGAGGGAACGTCCAAGACAGCAACATTAGTGGATTCTAAGCCCTTCCTAAAGCCTCAAGTAAATATGATTGACATCGAGTGGTCATCACCCGATCGTTGCATTGGAGGTGTGGAAGACTGGAATTAATCTGTCTTTTTAGCCTATTCTTTCAACTATGACAAGTTGGAAGAGATCTTTGATAGGCTAAGGGACATGGGTTTGATCTTTTACTACCCGGTTCATGATCTCAGACAATTCCGGTATGCAGGTCCAGCCCAACATTTTTGCAGATTTCATAATCACTTTGGTCATCGAACAGCAAGGTGTTCGACCTTGAGAGATAAGATCCAAGGGTTGATCAACTGGGAGGTGATTGAAATCAACTACAAGGGAGAGGTAGAATGGCATCCACGATATCCTCATAGGACATCACCTCCTCCCGATACAACTTTTTCTGCCATCGAAACTTCTTCCCAGTGCAATCAAATTGAACCGATCTATAAAAGGAAGAGGTCTAGATGGAGGTCTAGACGCAATATTGCATTTGTCCAGCCTGAGCGGACTAAGATTACATATGATGCATCTAGGCAAGAGGAAATATTTGAAGAGCTAGTCCAAGCAGGAATAGCAGTAGTTCCTGATAATTGGGGAGCTCCGGACCCACATCCCGAGGATGTCAGGGGTCTACTCTATTGTCAATACCATCATAGATGGGGTCGCCATTCCACAAGTGCTTGTGGTGACTTGAAATTCAGGATACAGCAGTGGATTGATGAGGGTGAAATAATGATAGACCAAGAGCCCTCGCCAAGCCTGGCGACCGATTTATTGGTGATGGTTGGGATGTTGGAACTAATACAAGACAAATCCAACAAACGAAAACAACCCAACAGTCATCCAACTACTGGCGAGAGTCCACAACACAAACGCACGTCAAACGCAAACAAAGGAACAGAAAAAGTGGATCCAAAAGCAAAGTCGCCAGTAGCCCTTTGTGCTCATTGTAAACTCGGAAGCGGGTTGAAGATCTCCTATGAGGAATTAGCTGAAGTAGCTAAGTCATTTCCAGAATTATTTTCACAAACAGATCATCAACCTCAACGAGCAAGACAAAGGGACACTCCAACTCCTAAGCACTCGCGAGCAACAGAAAAAGTCAATACAATCAAGAAATCTGAATCAGAAATTGTTGACGCACTCGCAAAGCCATATGTACCTCTAGCTTCAAGAAATATCACAAACGAGGATGTATGGTACGTGAGGGAGAAAGGGAAAACCATTGAGGTAACTCCGAGTAGAAGAAGAAGCCTTCAACGATGCTTTAAAGAACCCAAAAGAGCATTAGAGGCTTATGAAGCAGGTCTACTCAAAGAAGAAGAACTTGTGTGTTCTCTAGAAACGCTACAAAGGCGAATGAATGCCCCTGCAGTAAACCCATTAGTGGTTTTCAGAAAGAAGTTTCGCGAGCCCAAAATGAGAGCACAACGACCAGGTGTCTTTAACCGTAACCCCAGAGTTAGGGTCTAAAGGAAAACAACCCAAACCTATTCCTGAGGGTCATAATGAAGCTACACAATGAATACCAGTAAGAAGACGTCTCACTTTTGAGGATGACACGACTAAAACAATAGGGCTACATACACCCCCTAAGGAAGGGGAAAACATTGAAAAGCAGAATACTCCAAGCGAGCCCAAGGTCTTGCAATGGAGACCGAGACCTTTAGTTGTAGAAGAACAGAAGAAGGTCCGACAACCCGTTTCCCATCCAAAGGAGCATGATCTAGCACTACTCATGCTAGCGACTGTTGATCCTATACCTGAGGATAAATTGCAACATGTTGCTTCTCTCGAGGTCACTACAACTTTGAACTCTGAGGGGCAACATGCTGAGGGTGACAACTGTGAAGATGATGAGCAGTTGTTGGATTACAGTGAAGGTGAAGATGAAGAAGGTGAAGAATACATTGAGGAGGAGAATACCACTGTTAACATAATGTTTATCTTGTCCTCCAAATATGCTTTACCTCCACTAGCATCAACGGATGAATCAATCACGAGCGGAAGTGTCAACAACTTGGTGGTGCCAGAAGATGAACCAAAACTGAAAGATGATTTAGCACCCACCAAGACACCAGAGACTGATTCATCGTCAACAAAGGGACAAATGATGTTCGCCAAGCCTACTGTAGACATGGCCATGCACATGCGGCCGTTGTATGTCCCAGGAAAAGTCCAGAGAATTTAATTAAAAAAAATCTTAGTGGACTCAGAGGCCTTATTAGGCGTTCCCAAGTCGGCTATCCAAGAGACCTCACTAAACGTTAGAAATTTTCAGGGTAGCATTTCCAAGACTTTGGGCATTGTCTTTTTGCAGGTACACATCGGTCTAGCCACCGGTATTTATACATTCTTCGTAGCAGAATGTACAGCTCCATACAGTGCAATTCTGGGGCGTGACTGGATCCACAGGAGCTATTGTGTACCTTCGTCCCTCCATCAGCAGATGTTACTCTGGAATATGGAGTCTGGTGAGGCAGAAATTATTGATGTTGATCCTCGTCCATATTCTGTTTCTGCTAACTCATTAGAAGCCAGTGATTACCACAGTGACCTTAGGCCATTGGAGGTGTGTGACGTTGATAACAAAGGCCGCCCAGTTGGTGTTACGGCCTCTGAACTAGCTCAGTGGGGTATAATTCAAGTCAATCAAGATAATGGAAGACCCTACACCATTGAGCTACCATCCAAACATTCTCAATGATCGGGTCTCTATCAAACATAGAGACCGAGGCTTGTTACTCTTTACACGAGTGCTTTCACAATTTTCTGTTGGAGAGTCAAGCCTTTGAGAAGGTTTCAATGATTGCAGCATTGAAATATGTGGATGAAGATGTTTTGCATGACTTTGAAGAGGAGGAAGAGATCAAATTAGCTCCAGCAACCTTGGATGATTTACCTCCTAAAGTCAAGGATCCCATTGAACACATTAATCTTGGGACAAATGAAGAGCCAATCTCTGTGGCCATTAGTACTTTCCTAGAGCCTGAAGAACGACTCAAGCTCATTGAATTGCTACAAGAATACGCTGATTGTTTTGCAGAAAAGTATGACGACATGCCAGGACTGTCACCAGATTTGGTGTGTCACAACTTACCCATCCTTGAGGGAAAGAAGCCCGTGAAACAAGAGATGCGTCAGATGAATACAGAAACTGCAATTCTAGTCAAGGAAGAGGTCGAGAAGATGCTCAAGTCAGGGATCATACGAGTAGCCAAATATAATGAGTGACTATCCAACGTAGTCCCAGTCAAGAAAAAGAATGTAAAAATGTGAGTGTGTGTTGACTACAGAGACTTGAACAATGCAACTCCAAAGGATGCATACCCAATGCCAGTAGCGGATTTGCTGGTGGACTCAGTGGTTCGCCATGAGATGTTAACATTTATGGATGGAACTTCTGGCTACCATCAAATTCCAGTGGCAGAATCAGATCGACATAAAACTGCATTTCGGTGTCCAGGATTTGCAGGAGTATTTGAGTACGTGGACATGCCATTTGGACTCAAGAATTCAGGGGCAACCTACCAACGTGCAATGAACTTGATCTTCCATGATCTTATTGGCAAGACTATGGAAGTATATATCGATGACGTGGTAGTTAAAACAAAATGCAGGAGTGACCATTTTGAAGACTTACGGCAAGTGTTTCTCAGAATGAGGCAACATCAACTGAAGATGAATCCAGCCAAATGTGTATTTGGAGTCCAGGCAGGAGACTTCCTAGGTTTCTTGGTTCATCAGCGTGGGATTGAGATACCAGACGACAAGAAACAAGCGGTTCTTAGTGCAGTCCCACCAAAGAGTAAGAAGGAGCTACAACATTTATGGGGAAAAATCAATTTCTTACGACGGTTTATTGCCAATGCTGCTGGGAAAACAAAACCATTCTCAACTTTGCTCAAGCTTCAAAATCAGAAAGACTTTGTATGGGAGCCTATTCACCAAGAGGCATTTGATACCATCAAAGCATATCTGACGAACCCGCCAGTCTTGGTTCCTCCAAGGCCAGGAGTTCCTCTCAAGCTGTATATTTCAGCTACTGACCTTTCTATTGGAAGTTTATTAGCTCAGGACGACACATCTGGAACTGAACGTGTTATTTTCTATCTGAGTCGTACCCTGAATGAGTATGAAACGAGATACTCTCCAATGGAAAAAATGTGCCTAGCTTTATACTTTTCGGGGTGTAAATTGAGGCACTACATGTTTTCCTTCACCACGTGCGTCATAACACATACTGATTTGGTGAAATATATGCTGTCCAGACCCATTCTCCGGGGACGCATTGGGAAGTGGATTCTGGCTTTGTCAGAGTTCTCTTTGCAGTACATTCCCCAGAATGCGGTTAAAGGCCAAGCAGTGGCTGATTTTTTGGCTCATCATCCAATGGATGATGTTAGTGAGAGGCCAGAACTGGACCTTGCTCGTATTGATTTGGCCCCTTGGTGTTTATATTTTGATGGGTCAAATACGAGTACTATGGCTGGGGCAGGAGTAGCATTAGTTTCTCCACGCGGCTAAACTTTTTCTTATTCTTTCAGGTTGGACTTCAGATGCACAAATAATCAAGTAGAATATGAAGCTTTAATCATTGGATTGGAACTTCTTTTAGATATGGAGATCAATGATGTGCATATATTTGGAGACTCCCAACTAGTGATCAGACAACTTGAAACCAAGTATAAAGCTGGACCAGTCCTAGAACCATATGCTAAATGAGCCTGTGATTTGCTCAAGTTGTTTACAGAGGTGGAGTTGAGTCACGTTCCTCGCGAGAGAAATTATATAGCAAACGAGTTGGCTCAACTAGCAACGGGGGTAAGCTTGCAAGATGGAGTACGCGAACGGATATTAAAGGTTGAACGAAAAACCCTTCCATCTTTCTTTGCTCACTAAGATGATAAAAATGAGTGGTACGTTGCTACACTTGATCACATTGATGTGGATTGGAGACAGGACATTATCTCTTATCTCCAGAATCCTAATAATCCGGTAGAAAAGAGGATTCATTTTTTAGCTCCTAATTATGTACTCAAGGACGTTGAGTTATATAGAAGGGGAGAGGAAGGCATACTGTTATGGTGTGTCTTTGGACGTGAAGCTAAGCGATTAATGAGGGAGGTCCATCTTGGAATAGCAGGAGCACATCAGGCCAGTCCTAAGATGAGATGGTTAATAAGAAGACATGGCTTTTATTGGCTAGGAATGCTCAGAGATTGCATCACATTCGCTAAAGGTTGTGGAGAATGCCAAAAACATGGTCCAATCAACCATATGCCCAGAATACCATCACAACCTATAATCAAGCCTTGGCCAGCTCAAGGATGGGCTTTGGACTTAATTGGAATGATTCATCATCATTCATCTGAAGGGCATAAATTTATCATAGTGGCTACTGATTTCTTCACAAAATGGGTTGAAGCTCGACCTCTCAAGGTATCATCAGTAAAGGCCATCCGCCAGTTCTTATTTGAAGATATCATTTGTCGGTTTGGCATTCCTGAGAGTTTCGTTTCAAACCGTGGGGCATCATTCATGTCTGGAGAAGTAGATGAGCTTATGAAGGATCTTGGAATACATTTTCTACACTCTTCTCCATACTATGCCCAATCCAATGGTCAAGCTGAAGCAAGCAATAAAATCATTATCCATATCCTTAAACGGATGCTTGCGAGCAATGCCAGACTGTGGCATGAAGATTTATTTAACACTCTGTGGGCTTATAGAACGAGTAAGAGGACACCCACAGGTACAACTTCTTATGCATTAATCTTCGGCCATGATGCAGTCTTGCCTTTAGAGATCAACGTTCAATCTTTACGGGTGATGGAACAACATAACCTGATCGGTGAAGATTATGTACAAGCAATGTGGCAAGAGCATGAAGACTTGGATGCCAAAAGAATACAAGCTTATGATAGTCTATGTGCTGAAAAGCGAAAGGTGGCTCGTGCCTTTGACCGATGTACCAGGGGTATGAGTTTTGCAGAAGGAGAACTCGTCTGGCGAGTCATTTTGCATGTTGGCGAGAAGACTGAAGGACGTGGAAAATAGTCAAAAAAATGGGAAGGACCATACATTGTCGATCGACTTTTGGGTAAAGGAGCAGTTCGTTTACAAGATCGAGATGGTACAATACATGCTAATCCTATAAATGGTCGATTCCTTATGAAGTTCATACAACCGGTCTGGGAGTATGAAGATCCTCCAACTGTAGCTTAATCCTATTTATTCATGCTTATCCTTTTCACTCGCATGAGTAAAACTGCAGGGGCAATACACAGGGATTATGTACATCATAATAGCCTATACTCGAGGCTAAGTCTTAGGTTAGGGCCTATTTTAGAGGCCAAATTTCTTATTTTTTTTCCCGTATTTATTCTAAGTCAAAAGAGTTTATGATAGCCAATTACTGTGGCCAAAATTATGTACAAACTACATCTGAGTTTATCAATATAAATTTACATAAGGAACTCTTTGTTTTAAACAAAATATTACATTCATTTAGAAGAATACAAAGGCTTTACGGCCTCAAGCTCTAATACCACATGAGAAACAAACTACAAATCAGCAACATAACAGAAAGATAAATACAGTTTGTTTAAAGTAAATCCTCATAGTTGATAGCCATCCCCTGGATCGATGCATCAAATATGTACACTTGGAAAAGAGAGATTGACCTCAGCGATGAGATGGAGAGGATTTGAAACGCCAAGGAAGCTAGTACATCAAATCAAAAGACCATTTATTCTAGACTTGGCGTTTGTTGCCTTTTTCCCCGGGATGAGGCCCCTATCTTTCCTCTTCAGTGCAGCCATGTTCATAGGGCTTGCAGCCTCTATGCATATAGAAATGGATCGGGTGCACCGGAGGAAGACGAGGAATTTTTAACCTTGGGATTGTGGCTTTCCCTTCTTCTGCTGACACAAGTTGGGATAGCCAAGGCAATGCCTGGACATAGATATTGCTATCTAGTTCAGGTTTGGACGTGGATATTACTATCTAAGGAACACGACATGAAAAATTTTATCTGGAGGTTTCTTTAGGTAGGAAGACCAGAGCAAATGAATGAAAGGGGAGTTCATTCTCGCAAAGAAGTTGGTTCACAAGACAAGGAAAGGGAAACCTTTTATAGAAAGGAGTCACAACAGTAAGGCTTCGCGAGAGTAATTGCACCCGATAGTAAAAGACACGCGTTTAATTGGAATTGGGACACGATACGGTTTATTTACCCACGAAGAGAGCATGATAAATGAGAGATTTCTGGGGCAGGTAAAACGTATTTTGAAGATTTGATTGTTTGACGCGATACGGATTCCAAGCATGGAATTGAATTCCATTTAATGTTGAACAGGTCAGAACAAGTGAACGGCTACAACCTATGAGTGAGGCTAGTTTCATCAGAACAAGTATGGAAAATGCTTAAATCTTAGGCCCATTTTTGTTGTTGGTCCCAATTTCACACTTTGTTTCCAAAATCTAGATTGAATAAATAAATACTTAAAGAATTTTGGGACAAATAAAACAGGGCTTGAATTCTGAGGCTCAAAAATTACATTAGGAGGGAATATTTCCTCACTGATGCTTTGGCGACTTCCAGGGCCACCCAAGCTTGATGGACTGCTTGGTGGGCATTTTTGGCTTCTTCTCGTGCCTCTTGCATGAGCTGATCTTGGCTCTCACCTTCTATCATGATTTGGCTTGCAATGTCTTGATATCTGAGGGCATCAGCTTGTAGGACAGCTACTTCAGCTTCAAGGGTAGTCAATTCGGCTTTAAGAATAGCTATTCTAGCCCTTTTGGTGGCCAGTGCTCCCTGCTGAGTAGATGTGTCCTTCAGAATCGCCTGGATTCGCTCTTTCTCTCTTCGAGTTTGGCGCTCCAATGTCTCCGTTGCTTCTTTCTTACGCTCGGCCTTGAGTTTTAGACATTGGTAAGCTTCACTTTGGCTCAAGAGTTGAGAAAGATTTTCCTCAAGGTCGTTTAAGCAAGGAATAAAGTATGCTGGGGCAGTAGCCTTCAGGTTCTTCACTTGGTTGCAGACAGCTTGAATGTCTTGAGGAGAATCTAGTTCCCCAGAAAGGATGTCTTGAAGAGATATATCAGTGTCAGAAAGAGAGCTCAAGGTACTTAGTTTGCTTACAAGCTCTTGCAACTTTACAGTTGTCTCTTGTGTTCTAAGTAACTGAGAATGAGCTCCTTGTGATGAAGATGGTGCAATAATTTCTTCTATTATGAATTCAAGATCTTCATCATTGACACCTGGAGAACTGCTAGGCTGACCCTTGGTGGCCGGTTCAGAAGTTTGGCCTGGCGAGCTAAGTTGTTCCTTTGGACTTGTGGGAATCATCTCATAAGTGTTTGTGTCCACAGGAACGCTTTTGGACTAAAATAATAATACGAGTTGTCAGGATCAATTAGAACAGGCAATCCAAAATAAAGTGAGTAAAGCAATTCTTACTTGTATGGGAGACAATAACTGTGTTCCCTCAGTTGCTTGAACATGAAACTCTGGCAGGGAAGGAGTTGGGCCCTCGTTTTCTGGATTAACCTCGACCAATAGCTGTGGTTTGGCAACTGAGTGCTCTGGCGAGGAGGGAATTTGTTGCTCTGGCTCTGAGATGACTTGGTCATTCTGAGTACTTGTGCCCTCGCCAGAGGAGGAAGGAATGAAGCAAGATTGGAATTCAATCTGCAAGCGCCGGAATAGAGTGGCGATATCAACAAGCTTTTGCTTCTCTTCTTCCTCAAGCTCTGCTCGATGGATTCCAGCTAGAAATTGGGCTATGAAGTCCTTGCAGCACTCTTTACCGCTGTTAATGACTTCATGACCTGTATCATGATCTTCACTTCCATATATAATGCTGGAATCATCGAATTTCAAAATGTAGGCTTTACAGCACCCTTTAGATGGCCTTTCTCCCAGTGAGTCTATTATATAGTAGGCTTCGTCTTCAACTTTGAGGACGAAGAAGTGGTCATTCCAACTCACTATGTATACCTGAGGCTTGTGGCTCTTCCTGATTTACTCCCATGACATATCAAAAGATGGAAGATCGTTCAGGACTGTAAACCTTTCTGGGTCAAAATACCCAATGAAGGAGTCATCAGATGAGAACTTCAATGGTCTGATGCCAGCCTTCGAAATAATTTCTAGATCAAAATGGTGGTCTGGGTAAGTGCTTGCAAGGGTCTCATCCTTGCATAGTTCTTGCCACTCCCGGGAACCTTGAATCAAGATGTCATCAAATTGGGAGAGCGTGGGCATACTGTTCGGATTTGCACATAGCCAGTGTGCAATAGTGAAAACCAGTGTTGAACAGGCACTTGCCCCGGATGCTTTGTCACTCCTTTGATCAAATGAGGCATGAAAGAGTTGAGTTTGAAGCTTTGGTTGTTTGCCTCTGCTTGTGATTTCTGTAGCTAGCCAAACTCCGTTTGAAGGCTTTTTGGGCTTCAGGTGGATCTTCCTGCGTTTCTGAGATTGTCAAAGAGTTTAGGTTAGTTACGGTTCAGTGACTAAACTAGATTTTGTTCTGGGTAAATGAATGCAAATACTTACGGAGTGTCCAGAAGGATTGAACCTTTTCTTCTTGAAAGATTGTAAGGCCACAGTCACATCTGGTTCAGGGGTGTGCTGTGTTAAGAAGGAAGGTAGATCAGTTACAATATGAGGGATTGCCAATACATGTGGCATTTTTGGATGAAAGAACATACCTGTGGCCAAGGTGCTGTGTTTATGTTCCTGTAAGACTTACTGATAACAGCCAAGTCTTCTTCATTTGAAAATCTTTTGCCAAAATCATAGAAGATAGTGGCAAAGCATGCGAGTGGTCCCTTGTGTCGTATATCTTCCCAAAGCTAGGAGCGCCATACTTGGTACGACTCGGTGACCGAATAGGAAATCACTAGTGGCTTTGTCATGATAGGAAGCATTACTGTTGGAAAGCCAAAGTGTTAATCTTGCACTTCTGCTGCAAGAGGATGACCTGTTCCTCGCCAGAGAGTATATTTGTTCACAGAATAGGCGAGGGGCATGAGAGCATCTTGAGTAAGCCCAAACTGTCTAGAAAAGTGGTTTGGGGCATAGAGCTCATACCTGGGGCTCGCTGAATCTAGGACTGGTAGGTCCTTGCAGGTGTTGCACTGAGTAAAGAGGTTCCTCGCAAGAGCACCTTGTTCTGGCGAAGCCATAAATCAACTCGCGAGGAGGCCAGGATGGCGACGATTCAGAACTACTTCAACTGCTGCGGTTGGAAAGTTTTTATGCAAGGAAAGGTGGTTGAAGCAGTTGATATAGGACCATGGTCTGGTCCTAGTTGGTGAAGAAACCAACGATTGGCCCAGCAACTTCTGATCTTCAAAGGCAGGAGGTGCTGTGGGGCAGAAAAAGGGGAAGTACATCCGCAACCAGAGCTCCACCATCCAGAGCGATCCTGGTTGATTAAGGTCGAGCTTTGAAAGTGTGACTTGCCTCAGGCCATAGTAGATATAGGCGAGAACGGATTCAACAAAGCCCAGTTGTTCACCGTTGAATAGGCGTTCGGCAAGGTTAGTCCAACATATGTTGACCTTTGCAGAAGAATGACAGAAGATGTACTTCGATAACCAGTACTCCAGAAAAGGCTATTCCTCCTTAGTCTGTTTCTTTTTCCTCTTGTGCAAAATGTTTCACCCAGGAAGAGTAGGAGGAATGACGATTGAGAGAGGCTTGTACTGGTGTCTCACGGTGTTGGTTGAGCGACCAGGGATTTGCATATGCAAGGACTCCAAATATGGTGTACAAATCAAGTATTGTTATGCTCACATCACCACACGGGAGACGGAAACAGTTGGCGGTGCAATCCCAAAAGCACATGGCTGTAGTGAACGGTGCTCTGTTGCCACCAGCTGGGAGAGTAAAACACAAATTGATGAGTTGGGTAATTTCAACCGCTTCCCACCGGTTGATATCTTGTTCGCGACGGTGCCGGTACCAGGTGAGATCTTCTACGTTTGGGTGCAACCATCTCCCAATAAGACAAAGGGTGTCTTTGCTAAACAGTTGGCGGTGCAATCCTAAAAGCACATGGCTGTAGTGAACGATGCTCTGTTGCCACTAGCTGGGAGAGTAAAACACAAATCGATGAGTTGGGTAATTTCAACCGCTTCCCACCGGTTGATATCTTGTTCGCGACGGTGCCGGTACCAGGTGAGATCTTCTACGTTTGGGTGCAACCATCTCCCAATAAGACAAAAGGTGTCTTTGCTGGTCCATTCCTTTGGGTCTGCCCTGGGATTCTCTTGGACTATTAAGGATGATTTACAAATGGAATGGCGAAGGATATTGAGTAGCTTTGGATTGATTGGAACATCCAGAAAGGGACCAAGAAGGCCAGTACCTTCAATGGGGTCTACAGAAAGGGTGACGATGGCCTCTGGGTTATGTCGTTTGGCGACAGCCTTGAGGTGTTTCGAGAATTTCTTGGCGTCATGGGTTTCATGAGGGATGGAGATGTCTTTACGTGGAGGCATTTTTCTAGATCGGAAGAGATGAATGACAGCGAGAATGAAAGGTCTTATCTTTTGACTGAGGAGGTTGAGAGTGCATGATCAAGGCAAGTGAAAAGGTCTCGTTGGAGAATGAGATTTCATTGATGTGGACTAGTGCTTTTATATTACGTCAGCCGAATGATGCAACTTTTTGGAGAAGTTGTGTAACGTGGCACTTGGGTGTAATGTTACCATTTGGTTTAACAGCGCGTCAGTCGGGTAATGTTCAAGTCTTTTCGCTTGTTCAGGTAATTCAAGTTCAAGACTTAAGGGGCAATGTTTGGGCCTGAAATAAATATTTCATATTAGCTTTGAATGACTGAAGTCTTGGCGAGCGGCCCATGTATTATAAAGAGCTTGGTGAGCGGCCAAGTATATTAAGTAGAGTTCAGTTAGAACTGTGATGATTTAATTAGCTGATTCCATGCGGCTTGAATGTCTATCATACTTTTTCTATTTCAGATAGGTGTCTTTGATAGAAGAGTTGTGATAGCATTGAGATTCTATAAGGATGAAAACCCGTATGCTGGTGTTAGAGTTACATTGGGAGTCGAAGAGCGAGAACAGAGGAAGTTCAAATGAATTGAAAGACAACTGGTGAGCGAGTATATAAGGAAAGTAAGACCTTTGTGGAAAGGCCCCCGATCAAATACATACATTTGCTATACGCAAGTACACCTAGACAGACATCTCATCTTCGAGATTCTATATTCTTTGCAACCAGCAGATCAAAGTGCTTGTCACCTATCGAGTGAGAGTATTGCGATCAGAATGAAGCAATTGCGACTGGAAGGTTGAAGGGCTTGTCACCTATCGAGTGAGAGTTTGGATACTCAAAGGAAGCAGTGTTCTCAACACACCGTCAGAGAGATTGCTCTGCTTTGCACTGATAAGGGAGTGTGAGGTATCGATTTCGAAGGCTTTACTAGAGACACATATCAAAGTCCTAGGTTACTAGGCGAGAAGGACCTATTCAGGCAGGGTTGGTGCTCTCCTTGTCTAAATTGCTTTATTAAGAAGTCAGACGGCTTTTATAGTCCATATTCCGTTGAAGAACGGTGGCACGCAAGCATACGAAACACATACAGGATAAACCGATACCTGCGGTTAAAACTATCCTAATCCATAAAAGAGACTGCTTTGTGGAAAGATCTCTCCGCGAGAGATATTTTTGCATCGAACACCACCAACTCCATCCATCGACACCGACGTCGACGTCGACATCGATCTCGACCGAAGCCGGGCACTACACACTACAAAAAAAATTAGTTTTTGGTGACCAACTTATTTTGTCATGAATTATTGATATTTTGTCACGAATTTTTATAGGTGACAAAATTAATTTATCATCAAGTTTGTCATTGAAAATTATAACAAATGATTATAGGTTACAAAATGCAAATTTGTTACCAAAGGAGGATTAGGTGACGAACCCAATTGTAACCAAATACATCATTTTTCATCGCCTATTACTAGTCAAAATTCGACTTTTTCTATATTTGGCGCCATAACAATATTTACCCGCCAAATTCAATAAACCATGTTAGTTTTGTTGATTACTTTCATTTCTAAATTGTCTATTACTACAGTTATCTTTTAGTCCTCACTATTTACTGAACAATTATAAAATAAAATTTGAAGACTACGAAGTGTAAATCCAACTTTCAAATCCTCACAAAGTCACAAATGATCAGTACATTTACATGAGTATATATCAAGGCTACAAATCAAAAACCAGACCTCTCAAAACTAATTCATTACTGATACACATACTAAACCTTATCACCAAAACTCCTTGACCAGAATATGTACATGCCACCTTTTCAAATACGGGCATCAAAACTCTACCAACTTCTTCCTTGGTCTTGTTCAAACTTTTTGATCATATCTCTTTGAACAGAAACCCTGCAAAGATATTTCTACATTTATGAATATAGGTGTAAATAATATGACATCACCATGTACCAATTTCATATTAAACTAGTAGGAAACTGAAGGAAATATTAATAAAATAAATTGGAAAAAAATTCGCAGAAGGGCATAAAACTTACATACATACTTCAATAAAATATTTGTTTTGGTTGACATTTCCTTTTCAACTTCATATACATTGGCGATTATGCGTGTGATTCTCATGACTTCAAATCTCAAGCAACTAAAGTTAAACCATGAATTACAACATCAAGTACCACATACTTTTATTTTGAACAAAATGTAAACCACCAACAGATTGTCAAACTGAATAACAATAATCTTCCCCAGATTCTCAAACCATCAAGTAATTGATGCACCTATTTAGTAATCTAAACAAGAAATGGAGAATTCAGATTGTCAAACTCTCCGAATTGAAAGATACTTACAAAGATAGCATATCATTCAAACTTGCAAGTTCCTTGAGCAGTGACAGATTCACCTAGCTTCTTCTTTAGAAGAGAAACGTGAAAAACTGGGTGTATTTTAGCTTCCACAGGTAAGTCAAGCTTATAGGCAACCTGATTAATTTTGGGAATGACTTTGAAGGGACCAAATACCTAGGGGTCAGCTTGTTGTTGCTCCTCTGCTCCACAGATTATGCCCTTCTGGCTTGGATTTTAAGGTATACTATATCTCCCACTTCAAACACCCTCTCATTTCTGTGTTTGTCTGTGTATATCTTCATTATGCTATGTGCATGTTCCAAATTTCTTTTGAGCCTCCCAAAAAATTCATCGCTGGACCTTAAAGTCTGATCCACATCATGTATAACACAAGAATCTGGAAAGTAGGGTAGTGTTTTAGGGGGTGGATAGCCATACAAGGTTTGGAAAATGGCTCATCTTGATTGCATAATGGTAAGTAGAGTTATACCACCACTCTGCCTATGGAATCAATGAGACTCATCCTTTCTCTTTCTCTGTGATAACACACCTCAGATATTGCTCAACTATTTTGTTTAGGTTTTCAGTTTGACCATCTGATTCAGGTTGGCAAGCAGAGCTCTTGTTTAACACAGTGCCTTGCAGTTTGAAAAATTGCTCCCAAAACTTGCTCAAAAATATGGGGTCTCTATCTGAAACTATCGATTCTGGAACTCCATGAAGCTTCACAATTTCCTTCACAAAAAGTTCAGCAAGAGACTTAGCAGTGTAGGGATGCTTGACTGGAATGAAGTGCCCAAATTTAGTGAGCCTATCCACCACAACCCACAAGACAGACATTCCTAGATCATTAGGTAGGCCTTCTATAAAGTCCATTGATATGCTTCTCCAAGCTCCCAAGGGAATCCCTAATGGTAAGAGTAGACCAAGAGGTGCAATGGCTTCATAATGTGTTTTCTGGCATATGTCACACTCATCTACAAGTTTTTTATACTACTTTCTTGATCCCAGGCCATATAAATGATCTAGTTAGTCTCTTGTATGACCTCAAATATCCAGAGTGACCCCCAAGTAGACCTCTATGGCTCTCCTGCAACAAATTACCCCTCCATCCTTTACTGTTTAGCACAAACATCCTGCCTTTGTACAATAAACACTGGTTATGCAAACTGAAGTTTTGCTTCTTTCTTCCCTGCTGCAATTGCAAAATTAAATTTTGTGCCTCAACATCATTCTGTAACTCAATAACATACTGAGCTACTGGGCTAGATACTCCAGTGAGCACATTTAGTTCTCCCTTCCTCGATAGAGCATTAGGTACAATATTTGTGTTGTTAGCCTTGAACTTAACAGTGTAATTATAATCCAACAACTTCATGAGCCATTTTTGGTGGGTAGCAGTAGTGATCTTTTTCTCCAGGACATGCTGAATGCTCCTGTGATCAGTGATGATGGTGAAGTGGTTACCCAACAAGTTAGGTCTCCAATGCTGGAGAGCAAAGATTATTACCATCATCTCCTTGTCATATATAGAGTAAGCCTTATGTTTAGGAGCCAGAGCTTTACTTAGGAATTCTATGGGATGCTGGTCTTGGGCTAAAACAACTTCTAAGCCTTCATATGAAGCATCACACTCTACAGTAAATTCCTTGCTAAAGTCAGGAAGTGCTAGTACAAGTGTAGATGTGAGAGCTTCCTTTAGTAATTCAAAGGCCCTCTCAAACTCTTCTGACCATTAGAATCCATTCTTTTGCAGCATCCTTGTTAAAGGCTTAGTAATAACACCAAAGCCCTTAACAAATGTTCTGTAGTATCCTGCTAAACCTAAGAATCCTCTTAAGTCTTTAATAGTCTTAGTCTTCTCCCACAACTTGATACTTTTAATCTTTTTATGGTCAACCACCACTCCTTTTGCAGAGATGATGTGACCTAAATACTCCACATGGTCAGCTCCAAAGACACACTTGGACTTCTTCACTTTGAAACTATGCTCCTTGAGTCTATCAAAAACCAATTTCAAGTGTTTCACATGATCTTCTAGTGTCCTGCTAAAAACAAGAATATCATTAAAAAAAAACTAAAACATGTTTGGGCAGCATATCTCTAAAAGTCTCATTCTTAAGAGACTGAAATGTAGAGGGAGCATTGGTGAGTCCAAAAGGCATCACCAAAAACTCATAGTGTCCATCATGAGTCCTGAATGCTGTTTTGGAGATGTCTTCCTCTCTCATTCTAATATGGTGGTAACCAACTCTGAAATCTAGCTTGGTGAAGTATGCTGATCCCCCCACTTCATCCACTACATGTATAGGGTACCTATCTTTGACTGTGATAACATTCAAAGATCTATTGTCCACACACATCCTTGATGTCCCATCCTTCTTCTTCACTAGCAAGACAGGTGAGGAAAACTCACTCTCACTGAGCTGAATGGTATCTTCCTTAAGCAGTTGACTCACTTGTCTTTCTATCTCCTCCTTTATGTATTGAGTGTATCTGTAGCCCCTAACATTGGCTGACACTAACCTTGGAATGAGAGGTATTTTATGGTCGTGACTCCTTTTGGGAGGTAAGGTGAGGGAGGTTCGAAGAGTTCCCGGTAAATGTCCACCAATTTATATAGCTTATGGTGGATAAAAACCTGGTCAGAGTCTACCCCCAAGTGTCTAATCTCCAAGAAAACAGCTTCATTATCCTTCCTGAGAGTTTTACTCATTTGTTCCCCTCAGACCACTTGAAACTCATTACACTGAATTCCCTTGAAACAGTAGTCTTTCCCATTCAACACAAACTTCATTAATAATTTCTAAAAGTTCATGGTAATATCCCCTAGAGTCCTGAGCCAAGAAGTGCCCAACACCAGCTCATATCCAGAAACTTTTAGGATATAAAAGTCAGCAATTATTTCCAGTCCTTGAATGACCACCTTAAGATCTGAGAAGTAGCCTTGAGTCCTCAAGATTTGACGACTTGCCACTCTTACTCTCAGAGGCTTGGACTTCTCAATGATACCCTTGTAATGACTGAGTAGGTTGGGATGAACAAAACTATGAGTAGCTCCACAATTTATGAGAATGTGAGCATTTCTTCCTTGCACCACACATTTAACCTGTAGAGTTTCTGCCTTGTCCACATCACTAATGAAGTGTAAGTTAATTAGTGGTGGTTCCTGATCATCTTGTTCTTCATTATCACTAGTTAATAAATCACCCACCGACATGTGAGCCATAGCTCCAGAGTCTTCACTCTCTTCTTCTCTTATCATAAAGGCCTTTATGCTCATGGCTTTGGCTTGTCTTTTCTTGGAATTGTGGTCATTTTAATACTTTTCTGGGTAATATCAACATTTGTCACTGTTTAACTTTTCTCTGAACTCCGCTTGGGTCCAAGTCTCAGTATTACTCTAGTGACCTTTTAATGGTGGTGTGGGGTTAAAAGGTGAGGGTTTAGCATAGTGAGGTTGTGAATAGTTAGGCTATGAGGTAGTGTTTGATAGATGCATCAACGAGATGATCACATGTTGCTTTGCTATTCACAAGAAATGTTGCATTTGTAAAACTCCTAGCACAGATTATTAAGCTTCAATTTTACCACCCGGACAACTTAATCAGGTTAATTAGATTGGATAATGCAGGAGAATTCACATCAAAGACTTTTGATGACTATTGTATGTCAATTGGGATCAAAGTTGAACATCTCGTTCCTCATGTTCATTCACATAACGGTTTAGAAGAGGCATAAATCAAGCGGTTACAACTTGTAGCCAAAGCAATGGTTATGCATACTAATTTGCCGATATCTGCTTGAGGATATGCATTATTGCATGCATCAATGCTTCTTTGCTCGAGACCTATAGCACGACGGCGTGAAATTTTCGGCCGGTTTTGGGTCATGAGTTTCGAGGTATTTTTTAGCGAATTGGCACCGAATCGGTCAAGGGTGTAGTTAGGAAAGTGGTTGAGCTCATTGAGAGAAAGAGTTTGGGGTATATGGCGTCGCCGTTGGTGATAGTTTTTGGCGAGGAGGCCGTCATCTGTGACGACAATTTGGGCCTCAATGCTGTAGATTTTGGAATCGGCCCAGATACGAATACTGTAAATATCAAGGAAAGCTTTCCAACTGGGGGTCAAACGCCCCTAACAGAGAACTTTCACCAAAGAAGAGTGTGGCCCACGCGCCGCAGCCTGTCCGACAAGGCAGTTTGAGGGATTCTTCGATGGGAATTGCGGAGTTATTTTTAGGGCCAATTTCAGTAGTTTTACGCATATTCTGATATTGTATAATCCTTATAATCCTTATCGTGATCGCGACCATAACAGCGAAGGGAATTCCGCTAGACCCAGCAGTAGTCGCAGACTTGTGAGTAAACATTTTATTTTCACAATCGTAGCGAGTTCTTATTTTATCAGCATGCTCTATAGTTTATTTTAGAGCTTTTTAATTTGGAGGTTTATTGTGATTATTTGTTTAATTGCATCGATGCTCTAGCTATTCGGCTGATCACCGAATAGTTTAGTCAGGGAAGGATAGGTGGTCTCGTCTGACCCAGATCGACTCAGGTTAGGTGGTCTGGGGACGATCCCGTCACATTTATTTTTCTTACAGCTATCTGACTCAGGTTAGGTGGTATGGGCGAGTGCCTCCATTGTTTTCAATTTAAGATTTTTGAACTGGTTGTATTTCACAGAAATCAGCGGAAAGATAGGATATGACAGTTATCATTTTACACTGATTACATTATTTTTGTTCACTCACGCTAACGTTTTATATTTTATTGCATTTCCCTGGGCTTTTCGGTTTCTATTGCCCATGCTATAGTTTTTATTCCGAGAGTGCTTGGTAGCGTCAAAGGCTTCAAGTTCACCAATCATTTTTCCAGAAGTATGTCTCAGCTCACTGTCGGTTTGTATCTTATACGATATATGCTAGTAGAGGTCGCTCTAAGTATTGTTTATTTATGTCGACTCTAGTAGTACTCATGTAAATAGAGTGTTTATGTAACTAGCTGAGTCAGCTTCATTTGTATTAAGAACCAATATTTTGTTATGATGTTTTTGAATCCCTGAGTTGAGTTTCTGGTTCTAGTTTATGCCATTTGTTGAGAAATCCAGATGGACATTGGTGGTTCACGATGTGTTTGTGGATTAGTTTGTGGAGTGTTATTTTCCTGTAGGTTTTTGGGTTGTCCAGCTTTCAAAGGGGGTCATGTCAAAATATTCGTAGAAATTGTCAGAGTTTAGTTTGTCGTTAGGATTTAATTCTAGTTTACTAGCTAAACTAGGGTTGGGTTATTTCACTTTTCTACTCATGTATTTTTTTTTTGGGTCAATTTTCAGGTATAGGGTATTACACCAACTTTTTATCACATTTTAACCTCTACCGTCCAATTAGTAGGACTGTATGAGTAGATCATTCATGTAAATTTTCAGCAAAAATGATGATCATTAAGATATCGAACAAGATTAAATTAAGGGACGGACCAAATCTGTCAAACCTGAACCGTTCGTACTTATAAACTTCAATTGCATTTTTGAATGCCTTAATAATAATCAATTTTACTGAAAATTCGCAGAAGTGATCTACACATTAGAAACGAAAATCTGAATGGTGGAGATGTTAAAATATGATCTAAAAATTAGTATAATGTCCTATAATCTGAAAATGGACCCAAAAAAAGAATATACTGTTTGTAAAATATGATCGATGCGTGTTAAGTAATTATGTACATCAGAAATTATGTTTGTCTGTAATGCTGCTTGCAGTCCATATCCAATACAAGTACAAAATACACACGAAAATATTGTGCGGTACAGATTTGAAAGCAATCAAATGACTTTTTGACATTATTTATAGTCAGTGAGGACAGTTACTTAGCACAAATTACCCCACAGCCTAAACTGTAAAATACTATTGAGGGCTATAACCATAAGGTATATGTTAGTATAGCAGCATTAGTTCTTAACGACTCCATGTTGGGGGGTCGGGGTCAGCTCGGATCCATCCATGCATCAAGAACGACTGTTCCGAGGCTTAACGGCTCCATATTGGGGGGTCGGGGTCAGCTCGGATCCACCCATGCATTTCAAGAACGACCGTTCCGAGGTTTAACGGCTCCAAATTTGGGGGTCGGGGTCAGCTCGGATCCACCCATGCGCGCGATCATACATACATTTGCATACACCCACATACATTCACGTGCATTTGCATACATCCACACTCATCCTTATCTATCTGTATTCCACTCATTTATGTTCGTTCAAAAAACTCCACGGGCGCGCGGCTCCAAATAGCAAGATTCGTTTGGAGGCCGGGCCTAGAATACAGGACCGCACGAACAGGTACACGATCGGACGCACAGGTACCCACTTCGTCATACGAGCCCTCCTTTGACCGGAGAGTTGGGGGACTTGGGGGTTACAGGATCGCACGTCACTGCTCAATCGGATAAGTATCTTGTTTAATCGCACGAACCCTTTTTTAACTCCCCAGTCAAGAAAGGTCTGTTTGACTCGGGGACTCGGGGGACTTGTTAGTATAGCAGCATTAGTTCTCTGATTAAACATACTTACCCACTTAAGCAGGTAATCAACACCTACTCGACCACCCGAAAGACCACCAGGAAGGCTACAACTCCGCTCACAAGACCGACCACATCCGAACACGCACGCGCCCGTGGGGCGCACATCCGAATGTGCGGATCACATAAACAACAGATGGAGTCCAGTCCCACATCGAGGAACACAAGCAAACAACAAACTCAACCACCTATATATGAAAGGTATTTATTACAGGTAAGGGGGATCTGAATCCAAGCATTAAACACTCCAATCTACTTTCTCGCACGTTCGCTTGACTGTTATATCCAATACATCTTCTAACTTAGGCATCCGAGCGTTGAAGGCAGGTCACCCCTGTCTCGACCATCTGACTGTCTGTTTGTCGTTGTATTTTTCTAACAGCCATACCCGAACACGCACACCCGAAGACCCGAGGAAGCGCCCGACCATCCGAACAGCCGGAGCGTTCGGATGAAGAGGGAGAAGAAGCTCATATTTGCTTCTGCTAGATTACGCCCCGCGTAATCCGGTAGAAACAGTATATATATACACTATTCATCCTCGGTTATCGGAAATGGTCATCTGCCTCATCTGGAATTTTTTGTGCTCCGTTTTGATAAAGGCATCAACATCTTCATCAACATCTTCAGCTACGATGTTATGTGTTTTTCTGTATTTGCTTTGTAACCTCTGTTTTTTTGGTATGTTTGGGTTAATACCCTCCCCATCTTTATACTTGTTCAAAATAAATAAAGCTCATTTTTTTGGTTGGAAAAAAAAGAAAAGACATACGAGTAAATGAGACTTAGTTGTTAATCACGACAAACATGGCATGCGAAACTTCAATATTATCAACAGTGTCCAAATTTGAACTACATTTTAATGTGTTTGTATGTTTGAGTGTTATACTAATAGCATCTCCAACAGATATTTTATTTCAAAAATAAAGTTAAATATTTTTTTTTTTATAAATTATCACTCCAACGCATGCTCTAAAGCTAAGTTAAAGTTAATTTTTAATTAAATCTTCTAGTCAAATTTAACAAAAATGAAGAGAGAAAATGACTTGAAGTGTTTTTATTGTTTTCACGTTCAATTTCTTCTAGTTTAACTTATAAATATCTTTTTATTGATATATCACAAATCAAATATTGACTAACTATATTTAAATTTTAGACAAATTAAACTTTGAAATGTAGCTCTATTATACTATTGGAGATGCTTTAAATATACTAAAATGTCTCAATTATGATTGGGTATAGCTCTTCCACTTAAGTTAGAAGTCGTCTTCTTATTTGTCACTAATCTAATGTGTGAACTTACCTCTCCTACATCAACTTTCCTAACTGATTTATTTGATATACAAGTAATTCACTTACGTTACTAGCATTGGTAATATTGCAATTAACAGAGAGAATCAAGAATGCCAACTGGTGCACTGAAGGTGTACAGGTATGTTTACTGTGGAGCAATAATATTGGAGGGCTATATGCAAGTTTCTTTTTATTTAGTCTTTAATCAATATAGGTAGGCACCAAGCAATATGCAAAAGAGTAGTTGAGCATGCATTACTTATCATAGTAGAGGTTGCACTTGGACTGACTTCTTTGCCAGTACTTCATTAACACCAAGCACGCCTAATTTGATGGCTAAAACAGCTTCTTTTAGGCTCAATCCTCTGAAATCCACTCAGCATTTCTGTACCCATCATGCAGTGTTTAAGGGCCTCATCATTCTCATCGCTGCCCCAGTTGTCGCCGCGGCGCTCATATCTCACTTCCTGCACTCTCATTGTTGTAGCTGGAACATATTTCACTTCCTGGATAGTTTGATAGGAGTCATAGAACTCATCAGCATTCTGCATTAATGCATTGTTAAACATGCCACCATTCGAGTAGTGTTTGGCATTGAGAACACCGACTTCAGGCATGTATACTTTGCTTCTAGAGCCAGAGCCAGCACGGTTATAGTAACTAGTACTATTTGTGGTAGAGCCAGACCATCCATTGTTTTGGTTTTGTTGCATGTTCTGGCCAATGGCTTCCATCAAGCATTGCCTTATGTTTGGAAAATTGAGAATCAAAACATGAAGAAACTGTAGCAGGGACAGTTTTCAGACCTGAAATATGGGAACTGTGATAGTCTTCTTTCGAGTGCCATTAACTAGTCACCTCCTGCTGGTGCATGGAGTAGCTCTGTTGTTGAGCCCCTTGCTGCTCGAACCCAAATGAGAGACGTATATCTCACCGTTCTATACGTGTTTCTTGGATGTGTCTCTTCAATGTTCGAAGTGCCATTTATAGGCTTGATCGTAATGCAATGCAACTAGAACTTACTACCAGGAGATAAGAATGCATCCCATACCCGGATCTTGATAGTGTATTAGGAATAGCATATGCAATATGATATACTAGGAGACTCATCGGTCCGTGCTATTTCTATATATGCTCCTACAGCTTTATTCTCAGATCCCAAATTTGAATGGATTATCACGATAATCATATACCTGAAAAACGATATGATTCTCACTTCTCCCGAGGATTTTTTTAACTCACAACACTGAAGAACAAAACAGAGCCAGTGACTAACAGTTTGCAGTTTTAATAGATTAACTTGAGTACTTGACTGCCTTTGTTAATATTACAGATCTATATTCTCGTTGGTATCATCAATGATAATTTAGTACTCATAATACTGTCTAATTCTTGCAGTCCTGTTTATGTCTTCTTGTGCACATCAAAATAAATTATAGCAGGCAACTCCAAGAATGTAGATCAACACAAGTGGAGGCATGGAGCTCATATTTGTCGTTAAGGCTAAGAGTACTACAGCGACAGATTGGCAATGTATAAACTGATAAACAGATGATGAATAATTCAAATACCAGCTTCATGTGTACAAGAACTTATTTTGGGGATTCGTTCTTTAGTTTATAATTCATCATCATTGATACAATCCCCATCTCATACAGACAATCATTTTGAGAAAATGAAAGCGGATAACAAGACACTGCCAAAACTAGATTAAACAGAAAATACCACTCTTAGGTTGCGGCAGCTCGAAAGTCAAATTTCCGAACAATTTTTCTAGCAAAGCACAAGCCGTTCATGGATTCAGAGTATGTCTCAGTTTCAGAGTTGGTTTGAAATGGCAAGACTTGTAGAATTCAAAATATTGTTTATGGTTTATCCTAGCTATGGGAAGACGTACTGGTACTGAAATTACAAGACGAACATAATACTGGAAATAGTCGCATGGCCTGCAGCAATTTGATCAATGAAAATATCTTTTGTTCAAGAAAAAGATCTAAAAGCAATTCAGATGTCACAAATAAAGTCAGTATCACCGCATAAAACCAATAACTTGTCTCATAAGCAAAATTTCCCAACAAGGAGAGGCAACCTTGTGCTTATAATTTGCGGTATATCCAGGAATCAAGTGATCTCAAGCCTAAGAAAACATAAGCAGCTTGTGACAACTGATCCCAGCGCAGCAGCAGACTCTCCCCCTCAGTAGATAGGCATGCTCCACCTCATCCTAAACCGGAACTCCAGTAAAAGTTATGTACACACCTTACCCTAAACACCCAGAACTCTCTGTCCGGCCCTCAAACATTTCCAAAGAATGATATAAATATAGCTGCGTGAGGCACAGCGATGTCAGTGATACACCACAGTCATCAAATGTTCGGTTGAACCCTTCGTGAGGAGTCACAGAAACTGCAGGACCAACCATCTTTACAGCAGACAACAAAAATCTACTGGAAAAAACTCACTCCTCTTCTCTTTTGCAATTCCCAGGCAACAGAAATCTGTAGTTCTCGGCATTCTCCAACAGATAGGATGGAAGATGAACAGCTGAGTAGGAGTGAGGAATAGGCCCCATTTTGCCGATGATTTCCTTGAAGGTGTACTCTTCAGGAAGCATATCAAACAAATCATCTCCCTTGCAGACTACATCCTGTACTCTTTTTGGGTTTAGATACTTATTAAATCTGATTCGATCATTGTGACTGTATGCCTTCATCTTAAATATGAACTCACTGATTTTGCGGAAACAAAAGCTGCAATGCCACCCTGAATCGGCCAAAATGTCATCTGTCTGGCGATAATGCGCATATTTCGTTACATTCTCTCGGTACCTGTGTACTGAGGCCCTCCAACTGTTATTGTCAACAAGAAACTCAAAGGAATAAAGATAGTTCTTCAGCCTAAGATGGAGGATTTCAGGAATATCATCACACCACCTGAGGAGATCGATAGTGTGTCTGCTTGGGATCTCATCAACATCCGACATTATCAACAAGTCGTCGTCAGTAATACCAGCAGCTTGGAGAATCTTGTCTAATGCAATTCGCTGATATGCCTCCTCAACGAATGGGTTGTCCCCTCTCTTGGATCTTCTTCCAACACTCCCATAATGCAATCGGGGTGCAATAAAATCAAACTGCTCCTTATTGTTGGCAAACACAAGAGGCTTGTAAAGTCCAGAAAATGTTGAATTTGACTCGAGGAGAACAAATGCAGTTACATAGGGATACAGCTCTTTCCACCGTATCGTAAGGATATCCAACTCATTACTGAACAACACAGCATCATAGACACGCCTCGGGAACTCACGGATGCCCCAACCGTGGAGTTTGCAAAGGTTCTCCATAGACACATTCTCATGATAATAGTGTGGGATCTCATTAAAAGGTTTTGGTGGCGATTCCCATAGCGGCCGCAAGAAGTACGAGATCTTCTGTCCGTGTGCATAAATGCCAAAAACGCATGTTGGAATAAGCATAATGAGAAGGATGAGAGCTCTTAAATCAAACCCTCGGAGTATGCAGCGGACTCTTGACATGCTCAACAATCGACCTGATTCCTGCACATTAGTCAAACACACATTCATAAGAAGCCGGACAAGAAGAAGTCCACCAATCAAAAAGTTTCTACGGTTTCACGCAGTCACATGTACAGCAGATGAAAATTTCTATCTTTAATTTCGATTGCTACAATGAACATTCAAGGCCAACACAACCACATAACACCATAATTCAGGGACTATTCTTTTCATGACTAAAAAATTACTTCTTTCCAAGCATCTCTAGAACTATACCGAAGATTCGTAAGGCAGGTGAAAAAGAGGTGAAAGCAACAATATTCACTTGGCTGAGAAATAAACAACTTTAAAGATTCTAAAATCAAAAAGCCAATAACTTGTAGTTTAAAGAAGTAATGGGTTGGCACCTAAGCTGTCAATCAGAGCATAGAAAACTTAACGATGAAAAAAAGTTTCAGACGTATCAGAACTATGGCTAAATCACACAATAAAATTCAGAAAGTCCGATAATTTTCAGTTTTTCACATAGATAAAAGTAAAATTAGATTGAATCAGATCTGATTAACAAAACTCATAGGAAAACCGTCAGGACAAAAAAAAAATCGAAGAACCAAAAAAAGGGTATCGTAAAGGTTCGTTATTGGTTTGCATAATCACATTAGTATGGGAGAAAAGAATACCTGGCCACAAACATCAGCGCAGTAATCGTCAGTCTTCTTATTAGACGAGTAATGGCCTCCACCTTCACCCATCATCCACCACATTATCTCTCTCTCTCTCTCTAGATAGACAGACAGATAGATCGATCTCTTTACTAAAATCAAATGCTTCCCAGATTCCGGCCAGCACGCCGCAGATTCAGTTTTTCTTTTCTCCCCGCGAGATCTCCTCACACTCCTCTCAGTTAAGGCTAAGCCGACAAAGCCTCGACGACTCAGTAGACGGACAGATCGCCAAAAATATATCGAAGCAGTTTTGGGGTTGTGAGAATAGCAGAGAGAGAGAGAGGTTTGTGTTGTGTTGTGTTGGGTATGTGTGTTTGTGATGTGGGCTGTGGCCACTCTGGTATTGGGTGGCAGTTGTCAACACAACGCAACACTAGTACTATAACGCAGCAGAGCCGTTTCGCTTGTCGTCTACCCCACCAACCTCCCTCCTTTCCTCTCCTCTCCTCTCCTCTCCTCTGCTCTTTGAGAAACCGTCGCTTATTTTTTTTATTTTTTTACCGAAACAGCCCTAATCGTCGGTACGCGTGAGCGGGGTGTTTTACGTAATTTTCATGCGGCCAACTTACGGCTTGGGCGGGGTCTCGGGGTGGTGGGGCCCAACGCGGTCTCTGGACTTGGCTCAACCACGTTAAAGCCATGACGCTGTGTCGTCTCCTGCTGAAATTTCCAGCTCTGTCGTTTTCTTGGACACGTGTAACTATTCTGTAACCCTCCCACGTACGACGTGTATTTCAAAGGTTGTTTGGGTTCGGTGATTATTTAGTTATCGTTTCGGTAAACAGTAAGAATTTTATATGTACACGACTAGAACCATACACGACATGACATCGATTCGATCTCAAACTCAATATCGTAGTGGAATAAGAAAACGAACACAACATATTTCTCAATTTTACAGTAGCCATTTCTATAGTAAAAAGTTCCAGAGTACTTCTTCGCCATTCTTCTGACTTCTGACTTGAGCAAGTAAAGAAAGTGAGAAATTAGGTCAAGTCTTCAAGGGGGTGTGGTATTTGAGGGAATGCGTGGCCTTGTGGGAATGTGTGGGATCCTACCATGAGGGTTTCTGAGGGTAGGTGCCCCGATATTGAAGGGGAGAGGGTTTTGTCCTGTTGATTTCCTTAGAGAAGCACATGTGTAATAATCATTGTCCATTCATTAGGCTACACAAATTATTTTCCTAAAACTTCATTTAAATAACTTGATCAACTCTATGTAATCTTATGTATTAATTATTGAGAAAATTTTTGATAAATTAATAATTTTTTAGTTAATAAAGTTTGTTAATTTAATGAATTTATTAATTAATCGAGTATTAAATTAATACTCAAGTCTTCAAGTTGGAACCGACAAAAAAAATTATTTTATCGAGGTTATTAATTAATCGAGTATTGAATTATCAAAATTTTATTGTATTGCTACGAGTGAAAGAGGCATCAATGGTGGTGGTGATTCTGGTGAAGTGGTCACATAAAATTGTGTTTTTCAGTTTACTTTTCACTCAATACGGCTGGTTCAATTACATACTTACAATTAATGAGTCTACCTCCATAATTAAAAAAGCAATGAAAGGCTCGACAACTTTTTGGCTCCGAGAAAACCGGTCTGGTTCTCGGTGATTGGGGCGAACCCTAGTGTCGTCTAGGATGCCATTTGTGTGGTAAGGCACGGCGATGATCCTGATTCCTCCTTTTTCTCTTCATTGTGTGATTTCAAGTGGTGATATGGATCCGATTGATTATGGGATGGTAAGCTTTGCGTCTACGTTGGTAGGTTCTGGCAAAAGGCCTCTGGAAACTACTGGTGTCGGTCCTATCGAAAGGTGGCGTCCCGGCCAAGTGCAGTTCATGGTCGGGCAGTGGTGTTTTAGGTCATCCAATCTAGAACGTCCTCGTCGAGGCATCTGCGGCCCTCCTCATCCCGGTTCAAATCGGTCTTTAGGGGACGGTTTGCTTTCTGACTCGGCGAGATGGGTGGTGACTCCGATCGACAGTGGGAAGCAGCGTGCCGATGGGGAGATGCGAGGCGGCAACGGTAAGGTGCTATGGACGACGCCGGAGATGTACAGTGTAAGGTGTTGGTTTCGTCGACCCACAGTGGGCTTGGCTTGGAGCCCACTTACCTAAAACTATTTTGGGCTGGTGGGTTGATGGCTACCTTATGGGTTGGAGAGGTAAAGTGTATTAGTGAATGGGCCAATTTGATGGGTTTCATGTTATGGGCCTATATCTCAAGATTTAGCTCTTGTGTGAGAAATATGGGAGCCTTTGTCGTAGTATAGAGGGGGTTCATAGCTAATTAATGAGTGGTGCGCCAAAAGTTTGACAGTTACTAGTGCTACTCTGGTTTGTTAATCTAGGATCTGTGTCAGACAATGTTATGTAGTGTAGTAGTATGATATGATTTCTCTTTTTTCGAGCCGGGTAATCCGGTGAAATTCTGTATTGTCACCATATTTTTCCTATAGTGAATTTTTAACGACCCCCTGTAAAAAAAATAAAAAAAATCTAACTCCATCGTGGCCTCTATTCCATCATTTTCTCCAAATAATCTTAGTCCAAGACTTCAAGTACTTCGTGTAAGTGAATATCGAATATCTAATTTACTAAAGATTTCTTCTCCTTTTGCTCCTCTATTTTTTCAGGAAATAATTCATATTATTCAATCAAGACAGAACGTCCTTAGAGATTACATCTGGAAAATAAACTACAATCGAAATAAAAAATAATGCAAACCTGCAACAAATGAAAATAACTATAAGCAAAACAACTAGATCAAACACGGACATGACAAGGCGCAAAAGCGTTACCGTTTGGATGCTGACCACCTACCAAAAGGCAGTCGGTAATATGATTACTGATCACGCATACTGCATAGAATTGAGTTCATCGATTATAGACTCATCTCCTACCATAAATACCGAAATCCATTGAAACTCGACTCAAAAACTTAAAAGGTGCAATAATAGTGGGTTATAATTTAGAAAGTATAAACATTTGTGTATGAGTTATTGCAAAGTTTTATCAAATTAATACTAGAACGAAAGGATATATTAGATCAAGTGCAAAATTCAACTCATTGTAGTATTGTACTAAATTTCTTGTTTTAAACTACTATTTATCATTTATTTATTTATTTAGCGATATCTAAAATATGGCTCATAAAGTTTTAAAATTCTCGCCTCTTAATTTTTTTTCTTTTCCATTTATCCAAAGAGGAAAGTGTATTCTAAAACGAGTGCAGATTCTGAGGTTAGAACTTAGAACCAGTCCTTCGTCGTAAACATAAAGACGGTTCACATATGCATATGCGTAAAAGGATAAACGTGTTTATAACGTTCGTGTTACCAAAATAACCACCTCTTCTCTTGTCCATGTGTTTAGCTATCGTGCAGCAGCAGCACTACCTTATCGATCAGTTGCAACTTACAAGGTTACAACCTTCCTAACCTCCATATATCAGCATCACACTCCTTGTCGATCAAAATATCCAAAAGTCGATCGCATATATTCAAATCCAAAACGGGGTCCTGGTGGTGCTCATTTCGTCCCCATTTCCTTTCTCCTTTGATTCTGACTTTAGCTCCTGTGTTTCTGTATGAAATTATTCATTACGTGAAAGTCTTGGCGTAGACTCAGAACCTGCCATCTGTTGCGATGAGGTAGCTACATGACCGCATTCGAACTTTTAAAATTACTAGCCAGTGAAAGTAACATTTCACTGTTAGGAAACTAATTTAACCTAACCTTCCTGGCAAGTAGCTAGTGAAGACTTGACCCTAAGCTTAAGGTCAAAGAGGATGATAAGCGACGACTTATAACTCACCACCCCCGAATTCACGTCAACAGGAGACTCTAGCAAGCTCGTTCATATATTTTTGGCTTTGGCACGTCTGACTTGTAGTGTAAGAGCATATGCACCCATATAATGGGAGAGGAAGTCCTATTTTAAAGAATTCCTCATTCATTTGAGGAATTCTTCAAAATAAGAAGTTTTATTCCTGTTTTTTGTGCAGCGGTGTCTAAAATAGGACTTCCTATTACTATTCATTATTATTTAAAATATTTTACATTTAAATTTGAATAATACTTTCACCCAGTAATTCGCCAACACGTGTCATTCCGGATCATATAATTGGTAGCGGATTTTCGATAAGCTTTTCGACCAGTAATTTTGAGACACGTGTCATGTCTACGTGGCGGTGTCGGCAAAATTATTAATTGAAGATATTCGGTAAGATTTCCGGTAAAATTACAAACCAATGAGAATGGGACACGTGTAATGTCTACGTGTCGGTGTCGACAACATTATTGATGAAGATATCCGATAATATTTTCAACCAATCGACAGTTGACACGTGTCGTTATCTTAAAAAATATGGCTTTTCAAAATGGCTATAAAAGAAAGAGCTATGGGAGAGGTAGATTCACACCAACTACGCATCACTTGTAGTTCTATTCGTATCTAAGCCACCATAAACACTTCTTCACATTTTGGTTTCATCAAGATGAATCCCATGGGTTTCGGTACTTTTTTCAATAGGAGGCGACAACAACGCCGGTGAAATGCAGAAATTGCCAATCAATTCGTTATCGACGCAGTGGCCGTCGATGCAGCTTTTGATGATGAACCACCACAACGCCGTCGTGCAAATCAACCAAGGATGAGGGAGTCCAGGGGCCAAAATCGTATGGAAGATTACTTCATCGAACGCTCAGTCTTCACCGACCATGACTTTCGTCGGCGGTTCCGAATGAGCCGAAATACATTCAACTGTATAATGACGGACCTCTGCAACTACGACCCATTTTGGCATCAAAGAGCCGACGCCCACTGGAATGGTTGGACTACTTCCCCAACAAAAGATGACCGGTGCTCTCCAGATGTTGGCCTACGACTCAGCTGCTGATCAGTGTGCCGAAATCACAATGATGGGGGAATCAACAACTCTGGAGCGCATGAAGAAGTGGTGCACCCAAGTGGTAGAGCTTTATGGTACCCGTTACCTCCGTGCTCCAGATCAGACAGACATCACTCGACTTCTAAGAAGGGCTAGACATCGATGATTTCCTGGTATGATTGGAAGCATTGATTGTATGCATTGGGAGTGGAAGAACTGCTCAACCGCTTGGTCCGGGGCGTACTCAGGGAGGAAGGGTCGTCCAACTATCATCTTAGAGGCAGTGACATCATATGACACGTGGATTTGGCACAGTTTCTTCAGGGTACCAGGAGCTCAAAATGATATCAACGTGCTCTACCAATCAGATATCTTCGATGCAGTGCTTGCTGGAAGAAGTCCGGCTGCGACTTATAAAGTGAACGGTATGACATCCGTAACATTTATTACCTTGCCGATGGGATATATCCGAGGTACTCCTCGTTTGTCAAAACGATTTCGAATCCTCAAGAGCTTCCACAAAAGCTTTTTGCGAGGAAGCAAGAGTCGTACCGCAAGGATGTGGAGAGGTGCTTTGGCATCTTACAAGCTCGTTGGGGGATAATTCGTCATGCAGCTCGGTGTCACCGCCTTTCGACATTAAAAAGCATCATGTTGGCGTGCATCATAATGCACAACATGATCGTTGATGAGGAATTCGTGGAGGATGAGTTTGAGGAGAACGACGAAGAAGATCTCCAAAACTCATCTACCGCATTCACAGCTTATGATGGGCCAGTGGATGAAGGGGGGAACCGAATTCCTTTCGAGCCGGTTGGAAGAGATGGACAAAATGAACAACGGTTTAATGACCGTCTTGTAGATCCCCAATCTGCTTACATCCATGGAGAGCTTCAGAAAGACTTAGTTAACCACAACTGGTTTCTTGAGACCGGTGAACAACTATAAATATGTTGTTTTAATTGTTTGTTTGCATTGTTGTGAGTTTGAATTATGTATTTCTATTATGTGTGTTTCAATTTTTGTAATGTGTGGGAACTTGATGGAAATAAATAAAGTGCAATTTTTATTTCTGTAAAAGGGAAACTACATAGTACATAATTTAAATTACATAAATAATAATTAAAGTGCTTGAAAAAAGTCTTTGGGGGTTATTTAAGTGTTTGGAAAAAAGGGGCGATAACAATTGGAATAGCCTTCTTCGCTAGCTTCTTCTTCAACCTCATCCAATTGAGAAAGAATTTATGCTTTCCTCTTTGTGAAATACCTCTTGGATTTAGAAGTCATGCTCTTGGTATCCATTGACATAATCCGAGTTTCCTCCGCCAAAGCCCTCAATTGGATGTCTTTCTTTTGAAGGGCGATTTGCTCTCGCATAAGGGAAACCTCAATTGCGTCACTATCTTTTTGATTGCGACCATAATATTCTTGATTTACCACAATCCTATTCAAAGCCTCGGCTCTTTCATTTGTAGGCGTCGTACCCTTTTTCCCTTTTTTTTTCGCTTCCTTGGCCGCTTTCACTCCCATAGGACGCTCAGGAGAAGAAGGAGCTTGGTTGCTCATTGGTGTGGCAAATGCATCATCCTCCTCCAAGTTGACGGTGGGAGGCATTGAGCTTGCGGGATGTGATGATGAGTAAGACGGAGTAGATGATAAGTAAGGCGGAGGTGTACTAGCCTCGACATAGATGAAGTAAGGATGATTCTTCACTACTTCCCAACAAGCAAAGTCTTTAAACTCTTTCTTCTTATTGCCACATAAAATGATTGAGCACATCTCATCTAAAAAATAATAATAATAACATGGAATAAATAACTTGTAATTCATAATTATCATGAAATAAATAACATGTATTTCATAAAATATGGTAAAAACTAAGTTCAAACATAAGTTGAAACAATATGGTAAAAACTAAAAAAAATATTGGAAATCAAAAACATTACCTCATCGTGTATGTTGGAGCCGGAAGATGCATTCCTTCGTGCGAAAGAAAGAGCATTACCCCAAACTTTCAAATTCGGCTTCAACTTTGCGAAATGAGAGGATAATGCGTTTTGGGTCCTAGCTTCCGGCATCGATTCACCATAACCTATCTCTCAATTCGCCTTAAAATCGCCATAAACCTTTTCCCACAATTTTTCCACCTTTTGTCGATTTCTGGTGATGGAATCAACGCTAAAACGACAATAAGAGATGCTCAATTGTACATCTTCTGAAAGAAGCCAATTTGTAGCCATTTTTTCCCACAAAAAAAAAATATTTAGAGGAGAGATGGAGAAAGGGAGAGAATGAATTTGTTGTGCACAAAATGGTGTGAGAAATGAATGAAATGAATGTAGTAATTATAGAAATAATGTAGGGGCTCATTTGCAGTTTTTTGGGGATTTTTTTGCAATTTTTTTGAGTTTTTTTTTTGTAATTTTTTCATTTTAGGCCGAAGTGGCCGTTGCATTTAAATATAGGCCGTCGGATGGCTTATATCCGTTCAAAATGAACGGCCCAGATCAACTTAGCCGTTGATCTGTCAGCAGCCCAGGACGTGCCACGTGTCGCGTTGCGATTGATTCGTCATTTTTTAAAAACTTTTTTACCGGCGCGTGTAAAAAAAAAGGGACGTCAGCCTGGCGTCACCCACATGCATGGGGCCCGCCAGGCGGACGACCTCAGCCTCGTGCTCAACAGAGGAAGCCGGGGAAGACGACCTCCTGGTCAACGTCCGGTCTTCTGACTTTTTTCCTCCCGCTGCACATCACCGCGCTGCTGGACGTCCTCAAATCGTAGGCCCCGCTGCCGGACGTCTTCGTCGTCCCTCACCGCAGCAGGTGCTCTAAGTAAAATATATATTTAAGCCTGCTTAATTATATAACTAGCTAGTTGGCCTCGCCTGGCTAAGTTTGAAAGATGCATACACCGTCGACTTGTTCTTGTTACACATAGATGACTATTGTCCAGAAGCTAAAACACATAACAAGTTTGATCGGGTTCCCTCCACGTCCCATGTAAGTTCACCTACGTCTAAATACCCATGTGTACCCTCAAGAAGAACAACATTCCAAATGGGCGAGTTCGATCTAAGAGTCGGCCGCCGCCGGAGAGCCCACAATCCCCACCTCATTCAAATCTCACATCTCCAATACACTATCAACATCGCCACAAAAACCTATCAACTCCTCGGCCTTACAATTTGTGACCCCAAACCCACAATTCTCCAACCCAATCAAACTCATCACGTATTACTCGTCGCCACCGTACTCGCCCAACGCGCACCATCTTCTCCGCCTGCTTCGCACTCACCGCTCCGACGACCCTAGCCTCCCTAGATGGCTTCAAACACTTATCTTTGGTCGTCGCCAAACAGGCGCCAGTTTCTCTCCTCGCACTCCGCCCTCTCTTTCAAGCTCCGTGGCTTACAGTGGTTCGCGGCGCTTATGGCGCACCCGATTCTGAAAAGAGAGATATTTGGCTGAATTGTATTTCCATTGATGAATGACAAGGTACATGTAGCAAACGTGTACAAGAGTCCTAAACAACAATTCAGGACAATAATAAGGAAAATCAGCACAATCTAATCTCCTAACATAATTACAATAATCACAAAATTTACTTTCCTCCGCTCCCCCTCAATTTGGATTCCTACGCTCCCTCTCAATTTGGAGAATGAATATCTCTAACTCCCAACTTACGAATTAGAGGAACGAAAACTTCTTTTCCCAAAGCCTTGCCTTGGTGAAGACATCAACCAATATCAGCCAATTAAGATGAAGAACTCACATGTCGAGCCTCAACTTATCTATCCAAGATCTTATCTTTGATAAAATGACAATCCATCTTTATATGTCTAGTTCTTTCATGGAAAACAGGATTACCTGCAATATGTAAGGCTGCCCTATTATCACAGTACAACAAAGTTAACCTTGAATGAGGTATGTTTAGATCTTGCAGAAGACATCTTAGCCATGTTAACTCATAACAAGCTCCACCCATTGATCTATATAAAGCCTCGGCTGAAGACAAAGAAACTGTCTTTTGTCTTTTAGACCGCCAAGAGATTAGCGAAGAACCAAAGAAGACATAGTAACCGGTAGTGGACCTTCGAGTCAATGGTCAGTCCGCCTAATCTGAATCACAAAAGGAATGCAATTTGTAGTCACTTTGTGAGGAGATAAAAAGACCTTGTCCTGGTGTGCTTTTGAGATAACGAACGTGCACGTAAGGCCGCCTCCATGTGTGGCTTTCTTGGCTCATGCATAAACCTGCTCAAAACATGAATTGCATATGTAATATCTGGCCTTGAAATGATAAGATATATCAATCTACCAACCAATCTTCTATAACGCGAGGCATCTTTGAGTAAATCACCCTTGTCTGACAACTTTAACCCACGCTCCATAGGCGTATCAACTGGAACTGCACCTAACAAGCCTGCATCATTGATAATCTCCAATGCATACTTATGTTGAGAAATATTTATTCCACTTTTGGAGTGACAAATCTCTATACCAAGAAAATATTTTTAGTCACAAAGATCCTTAATACTAAAACGGCTGTTGAGAAAGCTTTTCAACGCAGAAATAGCCGCAGGGTCATTACCCGTAATCGATATATCATCAACATATATGAGTAAGGCAGTGAAAGATTTTCCCTGTTTTCTTGTAAATAAAGAATAATCTGCTATAGACTGAATATATCCTGCTGATTGAATAACATTTGTGAACTTTGCAAACCATTGTCGAGAGGCTTGTTTTAAACCGTATAGTGATTTATGAAGGCAACAAACTAGATGCTCCCTCTGTCGCCAAAGACCGGGAGGAGGGGACATGTAAATCTCCTCAACAAGGTCACCATGTAAAAAAGTATTATTGACATCAAACTGATGAACGGGCCAGTTTTGAGCAGCAACCAATGTCAACAAACATCTAACAGTAGTAATTTTCGCAGTAGGAGAAAAAGTGTCATTATAATCGATACCTTCCATCTGCGTGAAACCTTTGGCGACCAAGCGTGCTTTGTATCGCTCTATTGTGCCATATGAGCGATGTTTGATCTTATAAACCCAATGACAGCTAATGTGAGTCTTTCCAGCAGGCAAAGAAGTGAGAGTCCAAGTGTTATTAGCTTAAAGAGCTGCTAACTCGGATTGCATTGCTGCCAGCCACTCGGGTTGAGATGCAGCTTCATCATAACTTTGTGGTTCAGAGACCTGGGTAATCTGAGCAATAAAAGATTGTCGGGAAGGTGAATAACGATGGTACGACACATAATTGCATAATGGATATCACATACCTTTTTGAGAACCCGGAAACGAAGAACACGACGGGTTTAGAGAGATGAGGTGACTTGGGAGCAGACATAATCTCGGAGAAGGACCGAGGACGTGGATTCGCGAGCAGAGTGATGGAGAGGCTGAGGGTCTGGGTTTTGTGGTTGGGGAGTGGCGACTGGTGGCGGGATTGATGGGGAGAGTGCGACTGATGGAGAAGGAAGAATGGGTTCGGTTGCGGGCAGAGGAATCAGAACGGCGTCGGTGTGCGGTGGAGGAGGCGACGCGGTTGATGAGGCTGTTGGTTCCGATGAAGGTTTAGAAGGAAGTCACGGCTGAAGCGAGATTGGGTTGGCGACCGAGAGAGATTCGGACTAGGTTCAGGGATCAATGTTTGTGGAGGTAAAGGTGTGATTGTGGACTGCTGGATTTGGAATTGATCGATTCAATCAGGAAAGGATTGACGCGAGGGTGAGTGATGTGAGATTAAGGGATTAGTGAGAGTGGACTGTGGAATTGGGCTCGAGTTGTGGGCTGGAATTATAGACTAAGGATCTTGAATTGACTGTGGACTTGGAGATGGATTTGGAGACAACGGAATTTGGGCCAATGGAAGACACTGATCAGAAACAGATTTGTTAGAAGATGACTCATATGGAAAACAAGTTTCATGAAAAATGGCGTCACGACTAGTAAAAATCTTATGATTAGAGAGATCATAGAGCTTATATGCCTTTTGACCAACCGGATAGCCGATAAAAACACATTTGGTTGCTCTAGGTGCAAACTTATATTGAACATTGACATTGGTAGCATAAGCAATACACCCAAAAACACGAAGATAATGAAAAGAGGGAAGCTTGGAATAAAGACATTCAAAAGGAGTTTTAAAAGAAAGAAGTAGAGTAGGTAAGTGATTATTAACATGAACAGCAGTAAGCACGCACTCTCCCCAAAATTTTGGAGGTAGATTAGTTTAAATTTGGAAAACACGTGCAATTTGAAGAATATGATGATGCTTGCATTCTACTACTCCATTTTGTTGAGGCGTATAAACACAAGAATGTTGGAAAACAACTCCATTTTCTTTGAAGAAAGTTTGAAGAGAAATGAACTTAGCGCCATTGTCACTACGAAAGTTTTTAATTTGAGACGAGAATTGAGTAGATGCATAAGCAAAAAATTGTTTTACAAGAAATTGTGTTTTATGTTTATGGCGCATTAAAAAAACCCAAGTAAAACAAGAATAAACCTCCACAATAGTTAAAAATTAATGGGCACCGGTAAGAGAAGAATGTTTATAAGGACCCCAAATATCACAATGAATAAGATAAAAAGGTTTCTTTGACAAAATAGAACCAGTACCAAAGGAGAGACGGGTTTGCTTTACTAATGGAAAAACATCGCAAACATGATTAGGCTGGATAGAAACATTAAAAAAATGTTTAGCTATGTAATCAAGAGGACGAGATAAAACATGACCCAAACAACGATGCCATGGATTTGTTGGTGACATGATGAGATGACAACTAGGTTGATTGAGTGAGTGAGTTTGTTAGTATGTGATCCCGTAACACACAATTCCCTCACACTTAGTCACTAAAAATGGGTAAACACAGCTTAGACCAAACGCAAGGCAGCAATGCAGGCTTCAACTTTAAACAAGGAACCAAAACCATCCAAACGTCCACGCGTTCGGTACAAAAAACGGGAAGTACCAGGACAAACCATGTACAAGATAGACAAGATCCCACATCGAAGAAAAGCAAAAGACTCCATACTCAACCACCAATATAAGCAACACATTTATGACAGATACAAGGTACGTTCGTTACTCTACCAATACTACTGTTACACTCCATACATTCTAACTAGAGCGTCGGAGAGTCGAAGGCGGGAGCACCCCGTCAAGACTCCTAACGCATGTTTGGTGTATTATTCTTAACAGCAGATAAATGACGACATACGCGCGATAGCTCAGATCACCTGAAATAGCATCATCCGCTCTTTTGCTAATATCCCTCACGGAATTTGGAAGAAACAATTGGCGCAGTCTATGGGAAGCGAGCAATCGTAAAACCACGTACAAACCTACAAAAAAAAAGCCCAAAAACCAAACCCAGCAACATAAATGGCGACGGACCACATCACGCCCGAAATTCGGAAGACAAGAGACACACATGTAGATATGATTAGCAGCATCAACGACTTAACGGAGGACGAAGCGGCAGCCCACCTCGTGAGGGAACTCCAAACGGCCAGAACCGAAAGAGATCAGGAACATCAGGCCCTACAGCGATTGGAGAAATGACTTGATGCGTTCATCCGGAGCCAGAAGACCCAACGCGAGGAACCCGGACCAATAGAGGAACCAAGAGCGGGCATGTAGGTCATCAAAATCAACCCACTGTGGGGACTGCGAAACAACCATCTACTGGGACCACTTCCACCACCCGAAAGAATACAAGAATACGATGACGAGGAACCAGTTGCAACAATCAAGGATACAATGCTCCTACCGATGGAAGAAATAGATGCCGAAATCACATCACTCAAGAAAAGCACGCACACGGGACCAAAGGGGATGTACACTCCCTGCGTAAGCCCATTGTCAGACGATATCATAGCACAGGGCATGGACCTGTATTCCAAAACCGTCAAGATCAGCAAGTTCAATGGGAATGGAGACCCACAAACGCACATCGACAAATATCAATCCGCTACCGCAGGTACCCAGTATTTGAACGTAACCCTCAGTATCCTGTTCCAAGAGACGCTAACGGAAGAAGCACGAAACTGGTTCTATGAGGTGCCCACAAGATCCATACACTCATTCGAGGAGCTAACAGAGTGTTTCCTCAAACAGTACCGGATGCAGGGGGACAATGAAACCCTTTTCGGCTTCATCAATCGATGGAGAGCCCTTGCGAACACGTGCAGGAACCTTGACAAGAACGTGGCAAAAACGGCGTTACAAGAAAACCTAATGGGAACCTCATTTGTGGAGAAGTTGGTCAGGAAGGACCACCTCGGGTATGATGAGGTCATCGACCTGAACGTCCAGAAGGCATTATTAGAAACCCATGTATACGAGGCATAAGGTCCGAACGCAGCTCCACCCTCGAAAAAGCCCTACATACACAACCGCCCACCATCCCCCCATATAGCCAAAAGCCCACCACCAAAAACATAGCCCGAATTAACCTCCCGCAAACACAAGAGTCACTACCGCAAACACAAAAGCAATAAACAGTATCAGCAAGCGTATCGCGGATGCGAACCACTACCTAATAGAATCCACCACCACCTAGAGATCCCTACCAACGCCGCACAATCTTCTCGATTACCCAAGCCACGAACGAGGAGTTGCTCAACCAAAATAAACGCCAGATCCGCCCACCAATGTCGATGGCGCTCGGTATCGTACCCATGCGGAATGACAGGGGAACGTGGTGCATGTACTATGATTCGAACACCCACAACACTAATGACTGCGAAATCCTGGTAAAGGAGATCGAAAGGCTGCACACGGAGGGAACGTTAATCTTCCAAAAATCGAACGCCGAACAACGGATCATAAACATACGAAAGAGGGGTACCATCAACAACATCTCGGGAGGGAAGCGGAAGCTTGAGTGCCCACAAGAACGAGAAAAGCCCCGCCCAAGGGACGTATTCGCAGTACACCCCGGAAATCCGCCAAAGGCAAGAAGGAAGGACTGACCTCCGATCACTTTCTCCTACAATGAAGAAGAATGCAACCAAAATAGCACCTTCCCATTCGTCATTGATGAAATGGTGGATATGTATCTGGTTAAACGTATCCTCATTGACAACGAGGCCTCCATTAACATCATATTTCGGGAGGCATACGAGGACCATGAGAGCATTGCCAGCTTCTCAGGCGAAACCATATACCCCCTCGGGAGTGACTATATGCGATTTGGCGTCGGAATGCCCGGCAATCCCCAGAACGAGGTCAAAACGGACTTCGTCATCATAGACATTCGCACGTCCTACAACATGATCCTTGGACGGCCAAACATCTCGAAGCTAACACTGATTATCGTAAGCCATATGCTCCTGGCAAAGTTTCCAATAGACTACGGAATCGGCACGGTCAGGGGGTACAGTTTCGTAGAAAAGATTGCACGACCGGATGAAGACAACACGGGATTAGAGGTACTCGCAGTAGCAGAGGGCTCTCCCAAAGAACAGTAACCTGACGACCCACGAGACAGACTGAACAGTATTCGACCCTCCACGAAGCGAGAGGGGCTACACACGATACACCTATCCAACAAACACCCAGAGCGCACAATCCGCATCGGTGTCCAGCTAGAACCTGACATAGCAGCCCGACTGTTTTCAGGTTCTATCGGACTACCAGCAAGTGTTCTCATGGTCTTACGCGGACATGCCCGGAATCGCCCCAAGCATCATCTCCCACAAACTCAGCATCAACCCAATCGCGAAACCAGTGAAGCAGAAACGACAGGCGTATGACCAGGAACAATACACGACCATGCACGCGGAAGTGGACAGATTGCAGAAAATCGGTTTCATACGAAAAGTCGACTATCCGAAATGGATTTTCAATGCTGTTATGATCAAGAAGCACAATGGATCTTGGCGCATGTGTGTGGATTACAGCAATCTGAACAAGCCTTGCTCAAAAGATAGCTTCCCGTTGCCCATAATCGATCAGCTCATAAACGCCACTGCAGGGCACGAATTGCTATCCATGATGGATGCGTACTCGGGGTACAACAAAATCCTTATGAACCACGAAGACCAGGAGGCCACTTGCTTCACAACGGTCAAGGGGCTCTACTGTTACGTAGTCATGCCGTTCGGCCTCAAAAACGCTGGCTCCACCTACTAGGGATTGATGAACATTATATTCGATGGGGTAACGGGCGAAATTGTGGAGGTCTACGTTAACGACATACTGGTAAAAATCACAAAGGCAGTAGACCAACCCGAACACCTGCGAACAATATTCGAGCTTCTCATAAAAAAACGACATGCGAATGAATCCAGCTAAGTGCATATTCGGCGTAACGACAAGCAAGTTTCTCAAATACATCATTAGCAAGGGGGGATCGAGGCATCAACGACGAAGGTCAAAGCAATACTATACATGCAACCCCCCACGACCAAGGCCGAACTACAAAGCCTAATGAGAAAACTAGCATCCCTTAATCGCTTCATCTCTCACTACTCCGACAAGTGCGTTCCATTCTTCAAAGCCCTCCGGACAATAAACAAATGAAATGTCATTTGGACAACCGACTGTGAAGCCGCATTCACATCTATCAAGCAATACCTGGCCTCAATCCGTCTCCTATCCAGGCCCGCGAGAGGAGAAACCTTGTATCTATACCTATCTGCTTCTCTAACGACCATTAGTTCCGCCCTGGTTCGGAGAGAAACAAATTCGGAACTCCCAATCGTCTTTGCCAGAAAGGGAATGACACCACCCCAGCCCGTTACCCAACAATCGAGAAGGTGGCACTCGCACTCGTAACGGCAGCAAGACGACTCAGGCGGTACTCCCAGGCCCACAGCATCTACGTTCTTACGAACGTTCCATTATGACAAGTACTGCAATCGCCCGATCACAGTGGCCGTTTGGCAAAATGGGTCGTCAAGCTGAGCGATTACGACATCCACTATTTCCCCGGACAGCAATAAAGGGCCAGGCAATCACTGACTTCATAGCCGAGTACACTGAGGCCGAGGAGACAATAACACCTGCTCTCGACGGCACGCCATCCGTTAGCATTGACATACTTGAGCAAGAGCTCCCAAAACCCGAATCACCATGGAACCTCTACGTGGACGGGTCGTGCACTAAGAACATAAGTGGGGCCGATATCATCCTTACCGGGCCAGGGGGCGTACGAGCAGAGTACGCACTCAGATTCAAATTCAAAGCAACAAACAACGAGGTCGAATACGAAGCTATCATTGCCAGACTGCAACTCGTCCGGAACTCAGAAGCCCCAAGCATCAACATCTTTAGTGACTCGCAATTGGTCGTTAACCAAATCTGGGGTGACTTCAAAACAAAGGGTGATACAATGACGGCATATCTCAGTTACGTTCAGGCGATGCTAAGCAAGTTCAAGTTTTTCAACATCAACCATATCCCCAGGGGTAGAAACACCAAGGCAGAAGCCTTGGCCCGATTAGCAACATCGCCCATACAAACGGGGCCAGGGCAACGGGTAGTAGAAGTCCTGAAAGGGCCAGGCATCACGAAAATACTAGAAGAGATCTTCACCATCGAACCAAATATGACCAGTTGGATGGACCCAATCATCAAATACAAAACCAAGGGCGAACTCCCAGCAGACCGGGCATAAGCACGAACAAAACATAATTGCCAGAGCAGTCAACTTCACAATCTAGCACAACAGCCTGTACCGATAATAGAAGACATGGGCCAACCTCAAATACGTCATACCAGAGCAGGGCGACATGATTCTGAGGGAAATCCATTCGGGTGTATGTGGTCATCACGCAGAAGCACGAGCAATCGCACAGAAGGCACTCTGAAGTGGATTCTGGTGGCCCACTATCCATGCTGACGCAACCGCAATTACAATGACCTGCCACCAATGTCAGCTATACATACACAAGAACCATACACCTGCAGTTCCTCTATTGATCCTCCATTCTCCATTTCCGTTTGCACAGTGTGGACTCGATCTCATCGGAGAACTTCCGAAATCCAAAGGCCAGTATCGCAACATCATCGTCATCATTGACTACCATACCAAGTTTATCGAGGCTGAACTGATGGTCAAGATCACAACCGAGAAGGTCAAGAGATTCATATGGCGTTTTCTCTACTGTCACTACGACACCTTACTCAACATCATCACTGATAAAGGACCGCAATTCCACAACGACGAGCTCAAAGCATTCTGCAGAAAGTAACGCACCAACCTGGTATTCGCATCACCAGCACACCCTCAGACAAACGAACAGGTAGAAGTAGCCAAAAAAATCATCAAGGAGGGAATCAAGAAGAAAATCGAACTCATCGAAAAAGGAGACATCTAGTACGGACGATGGCCTACACTTCTCCCCAAAATACTATGGTCAATTTGAACGACCGCAACAGGAGAAACCTCGTTTAACCTCACATTCGGAACAGAGGTGTACTACCACTCGAACTTACATACAGAAGCCCAAGAATCTAAAGCTCTGACCCCACCACAAACGGAGAAGGACTACGACTCGACAACGACCTCCTTGAAGAGAAACGAGACACAACACATCTCCACAACACCGCGAACAAGCAGCGAGTCACTCGTCTATTCAACCAGTGTGTCGGGAATGCCCGCTTCAACTAGGGGACTGGGTCATGAAGGCAATCCAAACAAAGCCAAAGAGTTTACGCCCGTCATGGGAATGTCCTTACATCATTGACGCAGTAATAAGCCTAGGCATGTTCTACATCAAAAACATGTTTGGAAGAAAGCTAGGCAACCCCTAGAATACGCAGCACTTAAGAAAATATTTCCATTAAGGTGTTTATCTGCCTGCATTTGATTGGCACTAACGCGCGTACATCTAATGTTTATGTGTACCTTTTTGTATGAGTACAATCACACGTTTTGTTTCTAGATAGCAGCAATGAAAGTAAATATACATCAAACGCATTCAGACAACGTAAGGGAAACAAAGGTACTTTGAAATATTTCCCCAAAAAAGAAGGTAATACATAGTTCAGCAAACGCACGTAGGCACAAGAACAAAAATACTACAAAGCAAGAAAGTAAAAGTACAAAATAAGTTGGCCCCATCCCCGGCATCAGCTCCACCCTCCAGCTCCGCAACTCCATCCTCAGCTTGCGCTCCGACCTCAGGCTCCTCGAGCGAACGCTTTAGCTTCTCAGCCTCAGCAGCTTACCAGGCTTCGAACTCGTCCACCTTGACAAACGGGAGCACGATCGAGGAGAAGTCTTCACACTATACATTGGCCTCGGTCGCGACCAAGTCCTCGAACTCATGTGAATTCTTGAAGGCCTCGACCACATCGGCCTTGACCTTTTCAAACTCGGACGATGCCTTGAACTTGGCCACCGCCTCCTCCGCGATCCTCCTGCGGATTTCCTCCATCTTCTCGTGCGTCCGCACCTCAGCAAGCTCGCACTCCAGCTCCGTAATACGGGCACTGCTGGACGATCGGAGGGTGGCAAGGTCCGTTTCCAGAATGGCGATCCCAGGCTGAGACTCCCCCAGCTTCTTCTTCATCTCATCGAGCTCACGGACCAGCTCGTTCACTCGGGAGATTTTGCGGTTAGCTATGTCTGTGGACCTCGTCAGAGCCTTCTGCATCTTGGCCATTTTGGCCGTTAGCTGCCTGCTCTCAGCTTTCGCCTTTGACAGTGCGGTTGTCTGCAACATCAACCATTCCAGGCCCTTGATAAGGAAGAGCTGGTGTTGAAGCTTAGTGCATGTGTCAAACGCTACGTTCAGAGACTCGCTCGGAGTCACACCCAGCTGACGCCACTTCTGCAACGATTCTATGCCCGCACCTATGGAGCTCTGGATGCGAGCACGGAACTCCGAGGACAGGGCTGTCTCGCCCATCACAGCTATGGTGATGCCTGGCGAGGCTTCGGTGGACGGACCCCTGGAGTGTTTCAATGGACGGCTGGATGCCCAGATCATCTGGCCTCCTCACTGAAGACCCAGTTTGGGGCACCCCGAATCTCCAGGCTAGCGGAGGGGAGAGAGCTCGAAGGAATTCTTGGAGGATCCCATGTTGGCGGATGAATGGGAATTGCTCCAAGAACCTGAGCGCGGTCGACCTTGGTTGGCGTTTGTCCCCACGGTCGATCCGGCGCTCGCAGCGTTCCTTACTTTGAACCTCATTCTCCCGATGAAGGCGATCTCTTCGGGCCTGCTCGCCCTCCTCTCCTCGTCTTGTGTCGAGGGTAGCTTCCTCAACCCGATCCTCGGGAGTAGTGGCCAGCACAATCGGAGCCCCGGTAGCCACGCTTACAGCCTCAACCTTCTCATCAACTTCGAGAACCGGATCGAGGTATTGAATGCAGTTGGGGGCGTGCAGTACGGGCTGCGGAGTGTCACCCTGGACAAGATGGCTGTTTCCATCCTCCATGACCATACAGGCCTACCTAACCCTCTCCATCAGCACCAGCATATACTGGTGGGCCGCATCTTATTTGGCAGAGGAACGAGATTTCTTCATTTTTGCTGCAACAAAACATACAAGGAACAAGTCAGTCCGAAAACCCACATAAACTGTACAAACAAACGCAGTAAGTACAGAAGTCACGAACGTACCAGGAGGGCGTGAGAGACCACAACGTTCGACAAGCTCCCAGTGATTGGTCGCCCAGAAGTTCCTTGCGTCTGGGTGGGGATCGAAGGCGAACTTGATATGAGCTAAACGTTTTTCCTCTAAACGGGTGAGGGGTTAGGATCGTTGATCTACAAAAAAAACACAAGGCATTAGCAAGCACGAATACGAAATGACATAAGCAAGCAAACGCCGATAGCCGACAGTTTAACACCATACATAACGGTTGAAAGGACTCGGGGACTCGATGTATCTGATCGTGTCCACGCGATAGCACACCATCTGGCTTATCTAATTCCCACTCACCCTCGACAAGGCAATGATACCGGCGCCAGACAGTTGAGGAGCAATGGGGCTCCGTTAACCACCACTTTGTTCGAGGATCCATCGTTATCGTGCCCTTGTCCTTCATGCCTGAGGAGTACTTCAAAAGGAAGAAGTGATCGATCTCAGCACGGGTGGGGAACTATAGCCCACTGAGTTTCCAGATGTTTTGAAACACGATCATCACGCACGTCAATGTAGGCCCACACTAGCCTAACGTGATGTTAAAAGGGGCAAGCGCATACTGGAAGAACGGGTGTAGGGGAAGCTTCAACCCTGCCTTGAGCTGGAACTCGCTCACACACACGTAACCACGAGGGGGACGCGTGAATGATTCACCTTGACGGAGGGTCCTCAGCTTCACCGTTCGGGGAATATGGTAGTCCTGGTACCACCGCTCGATCTCGCATATTGACGGGGACCCTTCAGACTCTTAAACCACTTGGCCATTCGCGAGTCGCCACAGCACAGGCCCGCCTCAGGGGAGTACGGGGAGCGCATCCCCTGATGCCCGTCCACCGCATGGTAGGATGACGTACCCATGTTAGCCCCCAGAAGAGGAGGTAGATGCCTCACCACTCGGCACCTTAATGTTTAGATCGCACAACGATAGACCCGCTCTGCTCCATGATCGGAATGGCTGACCTACGCAAAGCACCACCAACGTTAACGAACAGTGGAGATACGCTCAGTACGTTATCAGACAAGGAGTCAGAAACACTATGGGCATGACCGTGTGACCTTATACGGAACCTAGAGGTTTGTGGAAGAGACTCATCGCTAGAAACGGCTACCAGTTCCATTATCCTAAGAGAAAACCAAATGGGAGAATAAGCCAAACAGCGAAAGCGTGGAGTATGTCACCAACCCAGTTCTTCAAATAGCACAAACAAATATCCCATCATTTTGCAACTCCCAAAAATAGATCAAAAGCCCCAAAAATAGCGAAAAACCTCAAGAACAAGACTGTTCTTCGTACCGTCCCCAAAAAAAGCCAGAAAGCAACAAAAAAAGCCAGAAATTCATTTTCTTTGCCCAACGAAAACAGAGAAATGCAATACCCTACCTAGCCAAATGTACTTCACTACCAAAAACACAAAAAATGTACCACAAAAATCCATAAATTACTGTAAACAGTAACAACTGTAAACGTACCAAAGCAACACAAAACCACACGTTTTGAAGCAAAGCAAAGGAACAAGCAATTACCTTTACAAGACGACAGGAAGATTCACGAGACTAAAAAGCTCCAAATTGATTACAAAAGCTTCGCGATAACATTTTGGCAGAGTTTCAGTTGAGCACGAATGTGTAAAATAGTGACGGTGAAAGAAAGACTATTTATAGGCAGCGAAACTAACCCTAGAAGAACGTCTACCGTTTATTTTCAACGCTTCCGACCGCAGGATTGTGACACGTGTCTCACGGGCCCCATGCGCTCCTGCCAAAATTAATTACCCTATTGCTTCGAATTTGGCGAGCCACGCATCACACCTGCAGCAAACAACTATCAAAACGTCTGACACACGGGGATGTCAAACAACAGGTAATCGTTACGAAGTCGAAAAGGTTAGAATGCAAAAAGACAAGGGGGGCCCTCTTCGAAAACAACAACATCAAGTTTCGGAGTCCACCCCGATAGTCGAACAACAACAACAACGTTCGCACTATCGTGGGACGAGTAGCAACATCACTTGTCGCGACGAAAGCGACTTCAAACAACAACATCAAGTTTCGAAGTCCACCTCGATAGTTGAACAGCAACAACGTTCGCACTATCGTGGGACGAGTGGCAACATCACTTGTCGCCACGAAAGCGGCTCCAAACAGCAAGATCAAGTTTCGGAGTTCAAACAGATAGCCCCACGGCACGAACATTCGACATCCGACCTCGAACTAGCTCTTCATTGAAGAGTTGGGGGACTTGGGGCTATCGGGGCTCGGACCCCTTCCTGAGTTACCACGTGTGCGCAACCGGGAAAAAGCTTTACAACTCCCCAATCAAGAGCTGATTCCCTTGACTTGGGGAATTGGGGGACTTGTTAGTATGTGATCTCGTAACACACAATTATCGCACACTTAGTCACTAAAAACGGGTCAACACAGCTTAGACCAAACACAAGGCAGCAATGCAGGCTTCAACTTTAAACAAGGAACCAAAATCATCCGAACGTCCACGCGTTCGGTACGGCAAACGGGAAGTTCCAGGACATGCCATGTACAAGATAGACAGGATCCCACATCGAAGAAAAGCAAAAGACTCCATACTCAACCACCAATATAAGCAACACATTTATGATATATACAAGGTACGCTCGTTACTCTACCAATACTACTGTTACACTCCATACATTCTAACTAGAGCGTCAGAGAGTCAAAGGCGGGAATACCCCGTCAAGAATTTTAACGCCCATTTGGTGTATTATTCTTAACAGCGGGTAAAGGACGACATATGCGCGATAGCTCAGATCACCCGAAACAACATCATCCTCTCTTTTGCTAATATCCCCCACGGAATTTGGTAGAAACAGAGTTGGATGTGGTTTTCTCCGTCTCTATTGCCTTCAAATAATATAGACCATCACATTCCTTGCCCAAACCAATCGTTTTCCTCGAAACCAGATCCTGCAAAATACACCAATCAGGATAAAAGGTCACTAAACAACTCGATCCCCTTGTAAGACGACTAACTGACATCAGATAAACTTTAAAATTTGGTACATACAACACATCATGTAAATAGTGAGATTTACTCAATGGGATTGATCTAGTATAGGTTATTCTTGCTTGTTCACCACTCGGTAGCAATACTGGAGGCAATGACTGATTTTTGGTACTATGAGTTAACATGCTTTATGATGAGACAATATGATCTGTGGCACCGCTATCAATTATCCAATGCCGAGATGAAACTTCGGATAAAGGTGATTTTATGACGGATGCAACTGCTTGGCATTTAACATCTTCAATTTCTTTGACTTTCACAACAGACAACAATTGATTGAGTTGCACCTTTGAAATGCCGGACATGATGAGAGAATGAATTATCTCTTTTCGATTTTGTTGTGCTTCGCAAGCCATGAGAAAAGATGATTTGATAAAAAGTTGTGCGAGAAAATAAAGTACAACGAACAAGTGAAGAAATAGAGATACTACACGAGAGATTTAAAGTATAATGATGAGTGTAAATTTTACTGCTCTGATACAAGAGAGATATTTTGGCTGAATTGTATTTCCATTCATGAATGACAAGGTGCAGATAGATGGCTAACAAACGTGTTGCACTAGAGTCCTAAACAACCATTAAGGACAATAATATGGAAAGTCAGCACAATCTAATCTCCTAACATAATTGCAATAATCACAAGATTTACTTTCTAACAGATTCTTCATAGTTTCTCTCATGTTTGCCTTGGGGTAATCTCTCCTTAACCTTTTCCTTTTAATTTGGTTCCTCAAAATGACAAAACAATATCAAGCATGGCAAACAGCTTTATGCATGGCTTGGCTTTCTAGCTACATGGCATGTGCTAGCTGCATATTATTATTTTCATGGCATGGTGTTCCAGTATCTTTCTGGGGATCTCTTTTCAGTGCTTGGATTGGAACACAGAGACATATGACACTTTTGCATGCAAAAGAAAAGGGTTGTTAGTTGAGGAGCTAAATCATAATTAAAAAGGCTCTTAGCCAAAAGTGTCCAAAGGCATCATTGTACACAAGCTAAGCTAAGTTAAGCTCAGCAAAGCAAAGCAAATTAAGCTGGGCGGATAAAGTCGAGGAACACAAGCAACTCGGTGTCAAATGCCAACGGTATAATCTAGCTATGTTTTTATTTTTATTTTTTTATAATGCATGATGATCTAGCTAGTTTAAGTTTACTATTTGCGTGGACCTTGCTGCTATTGGGAAGTTAATAGAAAGCTATTCCAACTATAATATCAATGGCAATATTAAGGAGTCTCATTGCCTTTGGAAATATCAAATATAATCTTTGTTAGCTCCCATGTTATGTATTAGCATATTCAAGAATCGATTCTCGATTGCAACTATCTGCTGTCACGTATGTATACATCAGTACATGTTCTATGTTTATAATCGATTCTCATTTCCTTAATTAGTTGATTTCTTCTTACTCAAAAACTAGTAGGTAAGCCAATTAGGATATAGCTTTTTGTCTCCTCTTTGTTTTATTTCTTAATGCATCAACACGTTTAGGGATTGTGGACGAGAAGAGTGTGCGAACTTGTAAGACGAATCAAAACGGGCATCCCGTCAACTATGACTTCCGGTGGAAAGACTGGCGTTGGCCGGCCGGCACCCATCTGGTTGAGACATTCGTTAGTCTAGGAGTAATATGGGTTTCGATACATATTGATATTGTGTTGGGCACTTGGGCTGGCTCTGAACTCCCCCACTTTTACTAATTGATCACATCTGTTCAAGTCACAACAAGGCTTTCCATTGTTTTGACTTTTGAACAATGCTTTAAGCCTCCATTTTGCTGGGCCCTGGCATGGTCTCTGCTACTCTTTTTCCCATGTGTCCTGATAGATAAATGATATAGCCCAGCCCAGCAATCTAAATGACCATTTTGTATAGCGCGGATCCAATGATTTCTCACTTGGATGCCAAACAATTGAATTCGAACTTCACTTGGTGCTTATTTCAGGAGGGTCAAAGTTTGACCAGTATTGACTCTTCTATCTCTCATGAACTCATATTCTCAACACTAACTCGAGTATAGTGGTAATCTGGGATATACTACTAGCAAAAATGTCATTTCACACTGATTAGAAACTGTGTATAATAATGCTTTTGCACATTGTTGTGAAGGCCAGAGGTTCGAATCACCCGATGTGATTCGAGCTTTTAGAAGAACAGATAAAAATTTCAATATTTCTCAAATTTGAAAGTTAAACTTGTTCGATGCAAAAATATCTCCTGCGGAGAGATCCTTCCTCGAAGTAGTCTCTTTTATTGGCTTCGGATAGTTTGACCGCAAGTATCTGTTTATCCTGTATGTGCTTCGTATGCTGGCGTGCCACCATTCTTCAACGGAATATAGAATGTAAAGCTGTCTGACTTCTTGATAAGCGGTTAAGACAAGGAGAGCACCAACCCTGTCTGAATAGGTCATTCTCGCCTAGTAACCTAGGACTTTTGATATATGTCTCTCGCAGAGCCTTCGAAATCGATACCTCACACTCCCTTATCAGTGCAAAGCAGAGCAATCTCTCTGACGATGTGTTGAGAACTCTGCTTCCTTTGGATATCCAAACTCGCACTCGATAGGTGACAAGCCCTTCAATCGTCCAGTCGCAATTGCTTCCTTCTGATTGCAATACTCTCACTCGATAGGTGACAAGCACTTTGATCTGCTGGTTGCAAAGAAGATAGAATCTCTTGACGAGATGTCTGTTTAGGTGTACTTGCGTATAGCAAATGTATGTATTTGATCGGGGACCTTTTCCACAAATCTCTTACTTTCCTTATATAATGCTCAGTAGTTGTCTTTCAATTACTTTGAACTTCTTCTGCTATTTGAATCTCAATATAACTCCGACACCAACATACGGGTTTCAATCCTTATAGAACTCCAGTGCTATCACAACTCTTCTATTAAAGAAACCTATCTGAAACAGAAAAGGTATGATAGACATCCAAGCCGCATGGAATCAACTAATTCATGAATTATAGTTCTAATCGAACTCTATCTCTCACACTTGGCTGCTCGCCAAGCTCTAATAAAATAATGGGCCGCTCGTCAAGACTTCAGCCATTCAAGCCCAATATGAAATATTTATTTCAGGCCCAAACATTGCCCCTCAAGTCTTGAACTTGAATTACCTATGTAAGCGAAAAGACTTGAATATTACCCGACTGACGCGCGATTAAACCAAACGGTAACATAACACCCAAGTGCCACGTCACACAACTCCTCTAAAAAGTTGCATCACTCAACTGACGTAATATAAAAGCATCAATTCACATTAACAAAATCTCATTCCCCAACGAGAGCTTCTCACTTGCCTTGATCCTGCACTTTTAACCTCCTTAGTCAAAAGCTAAGACCTTTCATTCTCGTCGTCGTTCATCCTTTCCAATCTAGACAATGCCTCCACGTAAAGACATCTCCATCCCTCACTTAGATCGTAACGTGGAGAAATTTTCGAGACACCTCAAGGCTGTCGCCAGATGACAGATCCCAGAAGCAATTGTATCTTTAACAATAAACTCAAACGAAGGCACTGGCCTGCTTGGTCCCTTTCTGGATGTTCCAATCAATCCAGAGCTTTTCAATATCCTTCGTCATCCCATCTGTAATTCATCCCTAATAGTCCAAGAAAACCCCAGAGCAGACCCAAAGGAATGGACTAGTAAAGATACCCTTTGTCTAATTGGGAGATGGCCGCACCCAAACGTAGAGGATCTCGCTTGGTACCGGCGCCGTCGCGTACAAGATATCAACCGGTGGGAAATAGTTGGAATCACTCAACTCATCGACTTGTGCTTTTCTCTCCCAGCTGGTGGCAACAGAGCATCGTTCACCACAGCCATGTGCTTTTGGGATTACACCGCCAACTGCTTCCGTCTTCCTTATGGTGATGTGAGCATTACAATTCTTGACTTGTACACCATCTTTGGAATTCCTGCATTTGCAAACTCCTGGTCGCTCAACCAACACAACGGGACACCAGTTCAAGCCTCCCCCAATCGTCATTCCTCCTACTCTTCCTGGGTAAAACACTTTGCACAGGAGGAGAAAGACACAAACCAAGGAGGCATAGCCTTTTTGGAATACTGGCTATCGAAGTACATCTTCTGTCCATCTTCTGCAAAGGTCAACAGATGTTGGACTAACCTTGCCGAACGTCTCTTCAACTATGAACAACTGGGCTTGGTTGAATCCGTCCTTGCCTACATCTACTATGGTCTAAGGCGAGTCACACTTTCAAAACTCGACCTTAATCAACCAGGACCGCTCTGGATGGTGGAGCTCTGGTTGCGGATGTACTTTCCCTTTTTCTGCCCTACAACACCTCCTGTCTTTGAAGATCAGAAGTTGTTGGGCCAAACGTTGGTATCTACACCAACTAGGACTAGAGTGTGGTCCTACTTAGACTGCTTCAACTACCTCTGCATACAAAAAGACTTTCCAACCGCAGTAGTTGAAGTAATTCTGAATCGCCGCCATCCTGACATCCTCGCGAGTGGATTTATGCCCTCGCCAGAGCAAAGCGCTCTTGCGAGAAACTTTTTCCTTCAGTGTCACACTTGCAAGGACCTGCCAGTTCCAGATTCAGCAAGCCCCGGGTATGAGCTCTATGCCCCAAACCACTTCTCAAGACAACTCGGGCTTACTCAAGACGCTCATATGCCCCTCGCCTATTTTGTGAACAAGTATACTCTCTGGCGAGGAACAAATCATCCCATAGCAGCAGTTGTGCAGAATGAACACTTTGGCTTCCCAACAGTAATACTTCCCACTATAACGAAGCCACTTGTGATTTCCCAATCGATCACTGAATCATACCAAGTATGGCGCTCCCAACTATGGGAAGACATACGACACAAGGGACCAATTGCACGCTTTGCCACTATCTTTTATGATTTTGGCAAAAGAATTTCGAATGAAGAAGACTCAGCCACTATTAGGAAGTCTTATAAGAACACAAGTACTACTCCCTGGCCACAGGTATACTCCTTACATCAAAAAATGCCACATGTATTAGCAAGTTCTTATACTGTATCTGATTAACCTTTCTTCTTAAAAAACAGCATGCCCTTGAGCCAGACACGACCATTACCTTGCAATCATTTATGAAGAAAAGATCAAATCCTTCTGGGCAATCAGTAAGTAATACAATTTATTCACCCAGAACGAACAATATGCTTTTGTCACTAAACTGCAACTAACCCATCATTTTGATAGTCTCAGAACAGCAGGAATATCCACCTTAGGCTTGAAGAGCCTCTAAGTGGCACCTGGTTGGCTACAGAGATCACGAGCAGGGACACATAAGCAAAGCTTTAAGCTCAAGTCTTCCATGCCACTTTTGATCAAAGGAGTGACAAAGCTTCCGGGGCAAGTGCCTGCTCAGCATTAGTTTTTACCATTGCACACTGGCTATGTGCAAATCCTAATAGCATGCCCACGGTCTCTGAGTTTGATGACCTCCTTGTTCAAGGTTCCTCAGAGTGGCAAGAACTATGCAAGGACGAGGCCCTCGCAAGCTCTTACCCAGATCACCATTTTGATCTGGAGGTTATTTCGAAGGCTGACATCAGACCATTGAAGTTCTCATCTGACGAATCCTTCATTGGGTATTTCAACCCAGAAAGGTTTACAACCCTGAATGGTCTTGCATCTTTTGATATGTTGTGGGAGCAAATCAGCAAGAGCCACAAGCCTCAAGTATACATAGTGAGTTGGAATGATCACTTCTTCGTCCTCAAAGTTGAAGACGAAGCCTATTATATTGTGGACTCATTAGGGGAAAGGCTCTCTGAAGGATGCCGTAAAGCCTTCATCTTGAAGTTTGATGATTCCAGCATCATATATGGAGCTGAAGATCACGACATAGGATATGAAGTCATCAACAGCGGCAAAGAATGCTGTAAGGACTTCATAGCCCAATTTTTGGCTGGGATCATCAAAAAAGAGCTCGAAGAAGAAGAGAAAAATAAGCCTGTTGATATTACAACTTTATTCCGGCGCTTGCAGATTGAATTCCAATCTTGTTTCATTCCTTCCTCTTCTGGCGAGGGCACAAGTACTCAAAATGACCAAGTCATTTCAGAGCAAGAACAACAAATCTCCTTCTCAGCAGATCTCTCAGTCGCCAAACCACAGTCATTGGTTGAGGTCAATCCAGAACAACAGGACCCAACTCCCTCCTCGCCAGAGCCTAAGCTTCAAGCAACTGAAGAAACACAGTTGTTGTTCCTCGTCCAAGTAAGAATTTATCTACTTACTTTGTTCTGTACTTTATTATCTTTTAACTGGTTCTGACAACTTATGTTAATATTTTTAGCCCAAAAACGTTCCTTTGGACATCAATGAGATGACTCATGCTTCAGCAATAAGTCCAAAGGAACACATGAGCTCGTCAGGCCAATCTTCTGAACTTCCTATAATGGTCGCCATGGATCAGCCTGTTAGTTCACTATGCGTTAATGATGAAGACCCTGAACCTTTAATCAAAGAGACCACTACACCGTCTTCATTGCAAGGAGCTCCCTCTCAGGCACTCAAAACACAAGAAGCAGCAATAAAGTTGCAAGAACTTTATAGCAAACTGAGTACACTGAGCTCTCCTTCTGCAATCAAAATTGCCCTTCAGAACATTCTCTCTGGCAACCTGGATTCTCCTCAAGACATTCGACACGTGTGCGAACAGGTCAGGGAACTAAAGGCTATTGCCCCTGCAAAACTTACTCAACATATTCCTAACCTGGAGGAGAAATTATACCAACTCTTGAGCCAAAGTGAAGCATACCAACGCCTGACACTTGAGTCAGACCGAAAACAAGAAGCAGTGGAAATATTGGTCCGCCAAGCTCAAGAAGAGAAAAAACGAATCCAAGTCGTCCTAAAGGACATGTCTACTCATGAAGAAGCTTTGGCAGCCAAAAAAGCTAGACTAGCTATCCTTAAAGCTGAAGTGGTTGCCCTCGAAGCTGAAGTAGACAGAATGGTTGCTGATACCTCCAACGACCAAGCCACTGTGTGCCAACTCATGATTGAAGGAGAGAGCCAAGCATAACTATTGCAAGAAGTAACAGAAGAAGCTGCAGACACTCTACAAACACTCAGAAATGCCTGGCTGGCTTTTGAATATGCCAAGGTATCCGTGAGGGGACAAACCTTCATATTGGGCTTTCCATTTTAAGCCCCCTTTTGTTTGTTCCAAAACTCTTTAAGTATTTATTTGTCCAATCTAAATTTTGGAAACAAAGTGTGAATTGGGCCCGATAGCAAGACTGGGCCTCAGAATTAAGCTTTCTCAAACTTGTTCAAATGGAACTAGCCTCATTTATAGGCTCTAACCGCTCGCTTGCTTTGATTTTCCAACATTAAATGGAATTTAATTCCATGCTTGGAATCCGTATCGCGTCAAACAATCAAATCTTCAAAATACGTTTTACCTGCCCAAAAAATCTTTCATTCATCATGCTCTCCTTTGGGGTAGATAAACCGTAACTTGACCCAATTCCAATTAGACGCGTGTCCTCTATTAACGGGTGTAATTACTCTCATGAAGCCTTACCGTTATGACTCCTTTCTATAAAAGGTTTCCTCTTCCTTGTATTGTGAACAAACTTTCAAACTTCCTTGCGAGAATGAACTCCCCTTTTGTGTTTTTGCTCTGGTTCTCCTACCCAAAGAAACCTCCAGATAAAACCTTCCGTTTGTGTTCTTTAGATAGCAATATCCACGTTCAAACCTGGACTAGATAGCAATATCTACGTCCAGGCATTGCCTTGGCTGTCCCAACTTGTGCTTCCATAAGAAGGGAAAGCCATAATCCCGAGGTTGAAAACCCCTCGTCTTCCTCTTGTGCACCCACTCAGTTTCTATATGCATGGAGGCTGCAAGCCCTATGGACATGGCTGCACAGAAGGGGAAGGACAGAGACTTCAACCAAGGAAAAAGGTAACAAACGCCAAGTCTAGTATAAATGGTCTTCTGATCTGATATACTAGCTTCCTTGGCGTTTCAAATCATCTCCATCTCACCGCTTGAGGTCGATCTCTCTTTTCAATGTATCCATATTTGATACATCGATCCAAGGGCTGGCTATCAACTATTGGAGGATTTGGTAAAACAAACTGTATTTTATCTTTATGTTCTGTTGCTGATTTGTAGTTTGTTTCTCATATGGTATAAGAGCTTGAGGCCGCAAAGCCTTTGTATTCTTGTAAATGATGAATGTAAATTTTTTGTTTGAAGCAAAGAGTTTCTTATGTAAATTTACATTGATAAAATCAGATGTAGTTTGTACATAACCTTGGCCACAGTAACTGGCTAACATGAACTCTCTTGACTTAGAAGAAATACAAGAATTAAAATTAAAATTTAAAATTTGGCCTCAAATATAGGCCTTAACTAAAGATTCAGCCCCAAGTATAGGCTACTATCATGTACATAATCCATAATCCCTGTGTGTTGCCCCTGCAATTTACTCATGCGAGTGAAATGGGATGAGCATGAATAAACTGGATTAAGCTACAGTTGGAGGATCTTCATACTCCCAGACTGGTTGTATGAACTTCTTAAGGAAACGACCATTTATAGGATTAGCATGAATGGTGTCATCTCGATCTCGTAAACGAATTGCTCATTTACCCAAAAGTCGATCGACGAAGTATGGTCCTTCCCATTTTTCTTGTCCTTCAGTCTTCTCGCCAATAGGCAAAATGACTCGCCAGACTAGTTCTCCTTCTGCAAAACTCATGCCCCTGGTACATCGGTCATAGGCACGAGCCACCTTTCATTTTTTAGCACATAGACTATCATAAGCTTGTCTTCTCTTCTCATCCAAGTCTTCATGCTCTTGCCACATTACTTGTACATAATCTTCACCGATAAGGCTATGTTGTTCCATCACCCATAAAGATTGAACGTTGATTTCTAAAGGCAAGACTGCATCATGGCCGAACATTAATGTATAAGGAGTGGCATTGCTCGCAAGCATCCATTTAAGGATATGGATAATGATTTTATTGCTTGCTTCAGCTTGACCATTGGATTGGGCATAGTATGGAGAAGAGTGTAGAAAATGTATTCCAAAATCCTTCAAAAGCTCGTCTACATCTCCAGACATGAATGCTGCCTCACGGTCTGAAACAAAACTCTCAGGAATGCCAAACCTACAAATGATATCTTCAAATAAAAACTGGCGGATGGCCTTTGCTGATGATACCCTGAGAGGTCGAGCTTTAACCCATTTTGTGAAGAAATCAGTAGCCACTATGATAAATGTGTGCCCATCAGATGAATAAGGATGAATCATTCCAATTAAGTCCAAAGCCCATCCTCGAGCTGGCCAAGGCTTGATTATAGGTTGTAATGGTATTCTGGGCATATGGCTGATTGGACCATGTTTTTGGCATTCTTCACAACCTTTAGCGAACGTGATGCAATCTCTGAGCATTCCTAGCCAATAAAAGCCATGTCGTCTTATTAACCATCTCATCTTAGGACCAGCCTGGTGTGCCCCTGCTATCCCAAGATGGACTTCCCTCATTAATCGCTTAACTTCACGTCCAAAGACACAACGTAAGAGTATGTCTTCCTCTCCTCTTCTATACAACTAATCATCTTTGAGTACATTGTTAGGAGCTAAAAAATGAATCCACTTCTCTACCAGATTATTAGGATTCTGGAGGTAGGAAATAATATTATGTCTCCAATCCACATAAATGTGATCAAGTGTAGCAACTTACCACTCATTTTTATGTTCTTGGCGAGCAAAGAAAGATGGAAGGGTCCTTCGTTCAACCTTTAATATGCGTTCACGTACTCCATCTTGCAAGCCCATCCCTGTTGTTAGTTGAGCCAACTCGTTTGCTGCATAATTCCTCTTGCGAGGGATGTAGCTCAACTCCACCTCAGTAAATAACTTGAGTAAATCACAGGCTCGCTTAGCATATGGTTCTAGTATTGGTCTAACCTTATACTTGGTTTCAAGTTGTCGGATCACGAGTTGGGAGTCTCCAAATACATGTACATCCATGATCTCCATATCTAACAGAAGTTCCAATCCAATGATCAAAGCTTCATACTCTGCTTGGTTATTTGTGCATCTGAAGTCCAACCTAAAAGAATAAGAAAAATTTTGGCCGCGTGGAGAAACTAAAGCAACTCCTGCCCCAGCCATAGTACTCATACTTGACCCATCAAAGTATAAACACCAAGGGGCCAAATCAATACGAGTGAGTTCCAGTTCTGGCCCCTCGCAAACATCCTTCATTGGATGATGGGCCAGAAAGTCGGCCACTGCTTGGCCTTTAACCGCCTTCTGGGGAACGTACTGCAAAGAGAATTCTGACAAAGCCAGAATCCACTTTCCAATCCGTCCCCGAAGAATGGGTCTGGAAAGCATATACTTCACCAAATCTGTTTGTGCTACAACGCACTTGGTGAAGGAAAGCATGTAGTGCCTATGCACCCTGAAAAATACAGAGCCAGGCACAATCTTTCCATTTGAGAGTATCTCATTTCACACTCGTTCAAGGTACGACTGAGATAGAAATAGCACGTTCAGTTCCTAATATGTCGTCCTGAGCTAATAAACTCCCAATAGAAAGGTATGTAGCTGATATATGCAGCTTAAGAGGAACCCCTGGCCTTGGAGGAACCAAGACTGGCTGGTTCGTTAGATATGCTTTGATGGTCTCAAACGCCTCTTGATGGATAGGCTCCCATACAAACTCTTTCTGGTTCTGAAGCTTGAGCAACGTTGATAATGGTTGTGTTTTCCCTGCAGCATTGGCAATGAACCGTCGTAAGAAATTGATCTTTCCTAATAAGTGTTGTAGCTCATTCTTACTTTTTGGTGGGATTGCACTAAGAACCGCTTGTTTCTTGTCGTCCGGTATCTCAATTCCACACTGATGAACCAAAAATCCCAGGAAGTCTCCTGCTTGTACTCCAAATACACATTTGGCTAGATTCATCTTCAGTTGATGTTGCCTCATTCTGAGAAACACTTGCCGCAAGTCTTCAATATGATCACTTCTGCACTTCATTTTAACTACCACATCATCTATATAGACTTCCATAGTCTTACCAATAAGATCATGGAAGATTAAGTTCATTGCTCGTTGGTAGGTTGCCCTTGCATTCTTGAGTCCAAATGGCATGTCTACGTACTCAAATACTCCTGCAAATCCTGCGCACCGAAACACAGTTTTATGTCTATCTGATTCTGCCACTGGGATTTGATGGTAACCAGGAGTTCCTACCATGAATGTTAACATCTCATGACGAGCCACTGAGTCCACCAACAAATCTGCTACTGGCATTGGGTATGCATCTTTTGGAGTTGTATTGTTGAAGTCTCGATAGTCAACACACACTCGCATTTTTCCATTCTTTTTCTTGACTGGGAATACGTTGGATAGCCACTCATTATACTTGGCTACTCGTATGATCCCTGACTTGAGCATTTTCTCGACATCTTCCTTGACCAGAATTGCTGTTTCTGTGTTCATTCGACTTATCTCTTGTTTCACGGGCTTCTTTCCCTCTATGATGGGTAAGCTGTGACAAACCAAATCTGGTGACAGTCCTGGCATGTCGTCATACTTTTCTGCAAAATAATCAGCGTATTCATGTAGCAACTCAATGAGTTTCAGTCGTTCTTCAGGCTCTAGGAAGGTACTAATGGCCACAGACATTGGCTCTTCATTTGTCCCAAGATTGATCTTTTCAATGGGATCTTTGACTTTATATGGTAAATCATCCAAAGCTGCTGGAGCTAATTTGATTTCTTCCTCCTCTTCCAAGTTATGTAATACATCTTCATCCACATTTTCCAATGCTGCAATCATTGGAACCTTTTCAGAGGCTTGACTTTCCAACAGAAAATTGTGAAAGCGCTCGTGTAAAGAGTAACAAGCCTCGGTCTCTCTGCTTGATAGAGACCCGATCATTGAGAACGTTTGGATGGTAGCTCAATGGTGTAGGGTCTGCTACTATCTTGATTTACTTGAATTATACTCCACTGAGCTAGTTCAGAGGCCGTAACACCAACTGGGCGACCTTTATTATCAATGCCACATACCTCCAATGGCCTAAGGTCACTGTAGTAATAGTTGGCTTCTAACGAGTTAGCAGAAACATAAAATATGGACGAGGATCAGCATCAACAATTTCTGCTTCACCAGACTCCATATTCCAGAGTAACATATGTTGATAGAGGGACGAAGGTACACAATAGCTCCTGTGGATCCAGTCACGCCCCATAATTGCACTGTATGGAGCTGTGCACTCTGCTACAAAGAATGTATACGTACCGGTGGCTGGACCAATGTGTACCTGCAAAAAGACAATACCCAAAATCTTGGAAATGCTACCCTAAAAATTTCTAACGTTTAGTGTGGTTTCTTGGATAGCAGACTTGGGAACGCCTAATAAGGCCATTGCTTTGACTGTGATGATATTCACTGCTGCCCCTGAGTCCACTAAGAGTTTGTTGACTTGAATTCCCTGGACATTTCCTGTTACATATAATAGCCGCATGTGCATGGCCATGTCTACAGTAGGCTTGGCGAACATCATCTGTCCCTTTGTTGATAATGAATCAGTCTTTGGTATCTTGGCGAGTGTTAAATTATCTTTTAATATTGGTTCATCTTCTGGCACTACCAAGTTATTGATGCTTCCGCTCGTGATTGATTCATCCATTGATACTGGTGGAGGTAAAGCATATTTAGAGGACAGAATAAACACCATGTTAACAGTGGTGTCCACTTCCTCGACATATTCTTCAGCTTCTTCATCCTCACCTTCACCGTAATCCAGCAACTGCTCATCATCTTCACAGTCATTGCCCTCAGCCTGTTGTTCCTCGGAATACAGAGTTGTAATGACCTCGAGAGAAGCAACCTGTTGCAACTGGTCCTCAGGTATAAGAGCTATGGCTGCTGGCATGAGTAGTGCTGAATCTTGCTCCTTGGGACGGGAAACCGGTTGTCGGACATTCTTTTGTTCTTCTACAATTAAAGGTCTCGGTCTCCATTGCAGGACCTTGGTCTCACTTGGAGTATTTTGCTTTGGATTAAGTTTCCCCTCCTTTGGAGGTGTATGTAGCCCCATTGTTTCCATCGCTTCATCATCAAAAATGAGACACTTGCTCACTGGACTTCGTTTCATGACTTCACGATGATCCTCATGAATAGGTTCGGGTTGTTTGTCCTTGGACCATAACTCTGGGTTACGGTCAAAGACGTTTGGTCGTTGTACTCTCACTTTGGGCTCGCGAGACTTTTTCCCGAAAACTACTAAGGGATTTACTGCAAGGGCATTCATTCGCCTTTGCAATGCTTCTGGAGAACACAACAGTTCTTCTTCTTTGAGCAGGCCTGCTTCATAAGCCTCTAATGCTCTTTTGGCTTCTCCAAAGCGTCGCTGAAGATTTCTTCTTCTACTTGGAGTTACCTCAATGGTTTTCCCCTTCTCCTTCACGTACCATATGTTCTCCTTTGTGATATTTCTTGAAGCTATAGGAACATATGGCTTCGCGAGCGTGTCAGCAATCTCTGGTTCAGATTTCTTGGCTTCATTGACCCTTTCTGTTGCTCGCGAGCGCTTCGAAGCTGAGGAGTCCCTTTGCCTTGCTCGCTGTGTGTTATGGGGCTAATGATCTGTTTGTGAAAATAACTCTGGGAAGAACTTAGCTGCTTCAACCAATTCTTCATAGGAAATCTTCAACCCGCTTCTAAGTTTGCAATGAGCACAAAAGGCTACTTGCAACTCTGCTTTTGGATCTACTTTCTCTTTTCCTTTACCTGATTTTGTCGTTTGCTTGCTTGGTGGATTCTTGCCAGTAGTTTGATGACTGTTGGTCTGTTTCCGTTTATTCGATTTGTCTCTTGTTAGCTCCAACATCCCAACTGTCAAAGATATATCGGTCGCCAAGCTTGGCAAGGGCTCATGTTCTATCATTATTACTCCATCGTCAATCCACTGTTGAATCCTGAATTTTAAATCACGACAAGCACTCGTGGAATGGTGACCCCATTGATGATGATATCGACTGTAAAGCTGACCCCTAATATCCTTAGGATGTGGGTCCGGTGTCCCCCAGTTTTCGGGTACTACAGCTATCCCTGCTTGGACTAGCTCTTCAAATATTTCCTCTCGCCTAGACGCATCATAAGTAATTTCAACCCGTTTAGGTCGGACAAATGCAATATTACATCTAGGCCTCCTCCTTGACCTCTTCCTTTTATAGATTGGTTCTGGCTCATTACAGTTGGAAGAAGTGTCAATGGAAGGAAATGGTGTGTCGGGAGGAGGTGATGCCCTATGAGGGTAACGTGGATGCCATTCCACCACTCCCTTGAATCTTATCTCTCAAGGTCGAACACTTTGCTGTTTGATGACAAAACTGGTTATGAAATCTGCAGAAATGTTGAGCCGAACCTTCATACCGTAATTGTCTGAGTTCAAGTACCGGGTAGTAGAAGATCAAGCCCATGTCTCATAACCTATCAATGATCACTTCCAACTTGTCACAGTTGAAAGAATAGGCCAAAAAGACAGATTGATTCCAGTCTTCCACACCTCCAATGCAACTATTGGGTGATGACCACTCGACATCAATCATATTTACGTGAGGCGATGGGAAGGGTGTAGAATCAACTAATGTTGCTGTCTTGGATGCTCCTTCTAGCTCTAACCTTCCTTCATTGATCCATTTCTGGATCTGATCTTTGAGCTTGATGCAGTCCTTTGTAATGTGGTTCCATGCTCCATGGAACTTACAGTATTTTTTACCTTTCAACTGCTCAGTTATAGGGAGAGGTCCAAAATCTGTTTTGACAGCCCACATGGTGTATAGCTCGTCCAAGATCTCATGAGCCATATTGGCATCATAAGTGTATGTTTTGAACTCTGGCTTAGTAAAAGCCACTGTCGAAAGCTTGATGGGACCCTTGTTCTTCTGAAGTTTGCGGGGCTTTAAAACTTTGTTTGTCGATAAATCCACAACTCCCACTTGCTCGTCATCAAAGTCCGACTCTTGGTCGCCTATATCTTCTATATAAGCCACAATTTTTTGGCTTTGGTCTATCGTAAGATTTAGCATTGTACGTTCCCTTAGACACATTCCTTCTATTATCTCTTTCTTGCATGGTACTGTAAGCTTTAGTTACAGCCGTGATAAGCTCATTTAAGGAAAAGTACTTGCTATTTAAGAACAGTTGGTGGTACGTGTCCTCCAAACCATTCTTGGCCATTTCTACAACCTCTTCTTTACCGAGTGGAGTCTTGCATAGATTATACTCTGACCGAAAATGGTGTAGGAAGGTGACTGGACTTTCTGTCGCCGATTGGCTCAAAGAAACCAGCTTTCCAACACTGGTTTCAGGTCTTGCCGTTCCAAAGTGGTCTATGAATAAAGCCTCCATATCCTTCCACTCGTTGACCGAACCCTTTTCTAATCCCGTATACCATACGAGGGCCGATCCTGACAAGGATGATCCAAAGACTCTTAATTTGAGTCCCTCGTTATCGGCAAACTGTCCCAATTGCAGCATGAAGTATGCTAAGTGTGTTGCCGCGTTAGAATCATCGTCGCCAGAGAAAGTCTGGAAGATCTGATGCTGGTAGAACTTTGGCCATTGCCAAGCATCTGGATCATCCTTCTGCAAAGGAGGAAACAGTGTCTCATATGTGTCATACATTTTGGCCAGATGTATGTCGCAATCGTTTAGGAACCTGTTTAACCATTGCTCCCAAGCAGGAGGGAAAGACTCTGCTTGTCTAGTTTTTCTAGGTAGGTCAGATACGGATTTAGTTAGAGACGCTATGTCCCTGTCTGTCCTTTGAGACAGTGTCGCCGCGTGCCGGCTGTGTTCATCCAAACTTGTTCCCAAGTGTTGTATGACGTATATCCGTAGTTTATCCTAACATTCCACAAGAATTGCTACTTGGGCTCCTGTTGCCTCTCTCTCCTCTTGATATCTATTGAGTTCTACCCGTAATGCTCGGATTTCAGCTATTGTTGCATCTATGTTATTGCCTTGGGTAGTGAGAAGAGTCGTTTGTTGTTTGATTCTTTCATCGAGAGCCGTATAGTAACTAGTCTGGTGGCTATCTCGCCTAGCCGCGTAGGCTAGGTACTTCTGGAACGTAAGTTCCGTCATCTCCGCGTCACTTAAAGATTTAAACGACATAGTATTAAAGTCTTTAGCGAAGATAGTATTAACCGCTTGATTACTCAATGAACGACACTGAGTAGATGTATGTTCACGGTAAGCCGGTTGTGGGTGTTTACGACACTGAGAGTAATTCCTTCGGTAAGGATCCCCTATTGTCACTTAGAGACACAAAGATTGTCCCACTGGGCGTGCCAAAATGTTCGATGCAAAAATATCTCCCGCGGAGAGATCCTTCCGCGAAGCAGTCTCTTTTATTGGCTTCGGATAGTTTGACCGCAGGTATCGGTTTATCCTGTATGTGCTTCGTATGCTGGCATGCCACCGTTCTTCAACGAAATATAGAATATAAAGCTGCTTGACTTCTTGATAAGCGATTAAGACAAGGAGAGCACCAACCCTGTTTGAATAGGTCCTTCTCGCCTAGTAACCTAGGACTTTTGATATGTGTCTCTCGCAGATCCTTCGAAATCGATACCTCACAATCCCTTATCAGTGCAAAGCAGAGAAATCTCTCTGACGATGTGTTGAGAACACTGCTTCCTTTGGATATCTAAACTCTCACTCGATAGGTGACAAGCCATTCAATCGTCCAGTCGCAATTGCTTCCTTCTGATCGCAATACTCTCACTCGATAGGTGACAAGCACTTTGATCTGCTGGTTGCAAAGAAGATAGAATCTCTTGACGAGATGTCTGTCTAGGTGTACTTGCGTATAGCAAATGTATGTATTTGATCGGGGACCTTTCCACAAAGCTCTTACTTTCCTTATATAATGCTCAGTAGTTGTCTTTCAATTACTTTGAACTTCTTCTGCTCTTTGAATCTCAATATAACTCCAACACCAACATACGGGTTTCAATCCTTATAGAACTTCAATGCTATCACAACTCTTCTATTAAATAAACCTATCTGAAACAGAAAATGTATGATAGACATCCAAACCGCATGGAATCAGCTAATTCATGAATTATAGTTCTAATCGGACTTTATCTCTCACACTTGGCTGCTCACCAAGCTTTAATAAAGTAATGGGCCGCTCGCTAAGACTTCAGTCATCTTGAACCGCTCGCCAAGACTTCAGCTATTCAAACCCAATATGAAATATTTATTTCAGGCTCCAACAAAACCCTTACGACTACCTAGCTAGTTTCAACCGATATATAATGTATGGAAAGTCTTGTGTAGCACAATTACACGTAATACATCTTCGATAAAAGTTATCGAGAGTATTTATTTGCCAAAATACCACTATATAGAGTTGTATATAATTTCGTAAGACATATTTAGATGAGGTTGATATTATACATCACAGTGGTAGACAAACAAAGCGGGGTCATGTACTTTCAAGGCCGCAGGTCTGCACGTGTGAGTGCAATCGGAATCCATATTGTCATTGTTCCCTTACCAACTGGCCGCCTGTCTCCTACTTATCGATGACCGATCATCATCCATATATATATATGGAATCAAGCTAGCTCTCGGGGGTCCGATCACTTTGCTAGCTAGCAAAACCCAAATAGTGACAATATTTATAGACCATTTCCACATGATCGTGTGGGTGGTGTGTCGTAATTGGCTATATACGTACATACAACAACACACCTCGATCGATCACTATGCGAAAGAGATCGTTTACGTACATGAAGCTCGGAAGCTAGCTTGTTTTTTGTCTAACAAGGCTACCATAACGTGGATGAATCATGAATGCATGCATGCATGCTTGTCTTCCTAGTTGGGTGTGTCTTCTCGATCAGTTTTATTCTTGTCAAATATATAGCTTTAGTAATTAGTTCTGCGAAAAACAGTGTCGAAGACATGCCTTGCTAATGGGGCTAAGTGTTGTCGCCCACTTATTTGGGCAGCTACAGCTAGTTTCGATTCTGTTTCTCTAATGTGTTGTGCAGCCCATATTCTCTGATAAATCTGCTTCACACTAGCTAGCTCGTCCCTTTCCTCTTGTCTTTATTTTTTTTTCTTTCTTCTTTCTTTTTCTAATTAGTTTATATGCCGATCGATGATCGATCTTGCTTTATCAATTATCGAGAAATATGTTGTTACCCCATGAATGATGAAATAATTAGTAATCGAACTTTCGACCTAAAAGTGAAGGTGAAGTTGTTATGTTTGACACGTATATGGTTGATAACAGATAAAGGAATCGATAATTATTTCTTCTTCAAGATTATGTTAGGAATTGAGCCACCTGCATTACAGCTTTAATAAAGATGATATATCCATACCAGTTAATTAGTTACCTTTCTCCTCTTTTTTTTCCTCATCGGCCATGCAAATAAAGGTGGTGCGGTATGAACGAGATTTACCGTCGGTCACTCTTAGAATCACAGCATTATTTTTTCCTTTTGACATATTGACTAGCTGGCTAATTTCACTTTTAACCTACTATATATGAACCGAACAAAAGTGCATCGACAATATGTTTCAATAAGTTTGATCATCTCATCGACTACCTTACTCGATCTATATATTGTACGTTGTGGGATCCATATTAAAGCAATGATATCGATAATGCAGCCATACGCGATCCTCCTAAACCCTAAACCTTGAAATTGTGTTCGATAACAGTTTTTATGTGAATTTGAGAACAATTCATGAGACGGAAAAAAAAACATGCTTAATTATGAGAAATGGATTAGAAGTAATCATCATCATGCAACTACGTACAGATCGATCTAGCAGTTGTCACGACCTTTTATTACAGTTAGTCAATAATATGATAATGTTTGGGAACACATTTGTCACTTCAGTACTCATCCTGCCCAAAACATGCGTTGCACGCGAATATGTTTGACAAATAGAGGGTACGCGCGGTTGTTATCTTGGGGAAGCAACAATGTTCCCTTAATCATTTGAAGTTTACAAACTATAACTTGTGGTTTTGAAGCTTTTAGTTAACCTCTCGATTTATTTTGACTAATTGCTCCTTTTCGACCTAACCATTTCTTGCTTATAAAGTCAAATTAAAGGGACCTAGTCTCAGTAGTACCCTCTCGATTTATATATAAGTGAATAATTTTTGTGTTATTTGTGTATCGAAATAATAAACAGTTCGAGCTAGCTAGCTCCGATTATGAAACTAAAAATTTACATTCCAAAGTTATAATGAGAAGTCAAAATCATAAAGCAAAGGCTGTTTATAAACCTTCGATCTCCATATTTGATGTACTAGATTATATATCTGACAGAGTGACAGACATGCAGTTCAAAGCTAATTATAATTAATTAAGTCTATTTTAATCTTATGTGGCAAAAATTTGCATGCTTTAGTATGCACCAAAGACAAAGTGGTTAAGAAGGCACTTTCAGCTTAAACTATCAATCAAACTAAATCAATTAATAAATCACAGTGACGGCATGCTTATGCATGCAGTGCGAGCCAACATGGAACACCACTATCACTCTCAGTCATAACATTAAAACAGAATCTACTATTTCGACGTATGAAAATGGCATATCTGCAGAAGGTTTGGCTGTGCTTATTGGCAGCCATGTCGGGAAATCTTAACTGTTCATGTTTGGAATTTAGTTTTGTCTTGTTGAAATTTTAAGAAATACTATAAAAAGAAACAATAAATTACCAAAAAAATAGGTTGGAGATCAAAATACTGGGTAGCTAGGGTAAGACCGTAAGAAGATGGAAGAATGGTCTGAGAGATCGATTAATTGTTAGCTAGCAAACGTGATCATATTATAAGACAAAACTGCAATCAACGCACTGATACTTAAAATAGGTAGTCATGAATTAAACGTACAATTAGATCGAACTAATAATGAAGCATGATGCATGTATATAAATATATAATATCTATGCAGTTATTTAAAAAAAAAATATATATATATATATATGCAGTGATGAGCAGTTAATTATTGTGTTCATATTTATGAAATCACAAGCTCAAAAGTAAAGGATCTAAAGGAACAAGATTGCATGTACGTATATGCTGGATCCTGACAGCAATATCTTCCAGCACCTTTCATGTCTTCCACTCCTAATTTTTGAGAGGGATCGGAGGGAGAGAGACGAATTATAAAGAAAAAAGCTAAAGTTTTCCTAATGGGAATCTTGTACGAGCTCGAGAAGTACGTATTAGTATAATTAGCATGAGTTTCGTTTGAGATAGATATATGCCTAAAAAATTCTTATTAACATTCTCAGGACCCATAATTTCTCGCCGTAAAATTCTTAAGTATCAAAAGGGTTCTTCTACCACTTGAGAACAAAACTTTGTGATCATTGAGTAATCTGAGTTTTTCATTTGTACAATTCCGGTTGTGTTACAATTTTGAATTCTCGTAACTTTAGTACGTGAGTGGTAAATGAGTGCATACCCTTACCCTTGGATATCCGTGTATTGCATCGCTGCCTTTGTTTTTGTATACATGTTATATTCCCATTCATTTTCTATTGAAATTTGATGTTGTAACTTGTAAGTACGGTGTCTTTTTTCTTTTTGGTTACCTTGTAAGTATGTGTATGTATGCATCTAGCTTTGCATATAGTGCATTAGATGAGGGAGCCAGAGATCGGCCCAGATATGATTCTGATATATCGATTCTTGCTTAGCTTGTTGTGTTGGAGATCGATGCTTGCTGGTCATGAATTGTAGCAGTCATAGTTACACGTACAGCGCTAAAGGGGGTCCTCTTCTTCCCTATGCACTGACCACCAGTCTCTATCAGCTTTAATTTTCTCCCAATGTGGGATTGTGGTGCCTCCCTTCTCCTTTGATATATCTATTCCCTCATATAATTCTTACCCTAGCTAGCTTGGAATTTCCTAACAGGATCTCTATGCATAAAATTTTGTGGGGTTCTCGTGCTTCTAACGAATATCTAGCTTAGCTGCATGCACACATAAGTTACAAGCATCATCATATTATGTCTAGTGAGGCCAATTAACGAAACTGTGAGCTAGGCCGGTCTGATAAGCTTGCGATCCGGATGTTATTGTGAATACAATTCGTCGTAGTACGAGTACTTAAGCTATAAGTATAGTATCTATCTATCTATCTGGTCCTCCTTGATCATGAAACTGTAAAGGGCTCGATTAGCTAATTAGCTGCGTTGTTACGGTAGGGTTTTGGAGAGGGTCCCGTAGTGTCGGTTGGGCAGCAGGATGAGGAGGACCAATGGACCATAAGACCATTATCTGTGGAATTAGCTCTGTGATTCACTATCCTCTTTGAGAGTGCGCAACACCTTATGGCATGGCTTATTATGCCCACTAAGAATATTACACCTTAACCTTTTTTGTTTCCTCACCTCTCTCTGCTCAACCCTCTACCGCCAATTCAAGAATATATTAAGTCGGAAAAGTTGCAATTTCGCTAGTTGTGAACTTGTGATAAGAGTCCAAAGATTAGTTTTGAGATCAGGAACAATCGCGGGTTACTGAAACTGCAGGTTGAATTGATCTAGCTAGCTAGATTGGCTTATTTAACATAGTTGACCAAAGCATATGACAATGACATGATCAACTAGTGGTAGGATTTAGGCGATGTGAATGAAATAGACTAGGTGAAAGCGTGAAAGAAATCTCTCAATAATATATACGTACTTCAAAAATCATCAACGACCACAAGTATATGGCTCGAGTTTTTCTTCTTCTTGAGAGTATGACAGACAGGGAAATGAGTACTGAGAAGAGGAGCGCTGGAGGCGGTTACGAGATGGGATGCGGCTTACACAGTTTGGAGATTAGGTTTTTTTTTTTTCCGAAACCCTATTGTTTTCTATTAAAATTGGACTAGCGAAAATAATAAGGTTTATTTTATCTATACTATTATTATTATTATTTGTTTATTTTTAAAATATAAACGGTGCGGCAGCCCTTAAGTCTCCATTAATGAAACTGTTGAATACATACCCGGGGTGGAAACCCCTTACTAAATAAAGTTCAACTAGAGCATCTCGAATAACATGACTGCTTCTAACATCTATGCATTCCAGCATGTATCAATTAGTGGAGAGTGTTATACATGTTACTCTATCCACTTTACAATAATGACGACATAGTATTGGAAAGATAACGCAAAAGCGACGCATAATTGCAAATAGACCAATTTTCCTACTATGTTGCCGAGAGACAAACAAGTCGTCGATACTAAGTTTCATCTTACCACTAGGAGGAAGCATCCATTGAAGGATGACACGCTCCTTCACTAAGATAATCATGGTACTTCAGATGCACACATAGGCTGATCGCCTAGATCGCCCAACTGTTTCCATACCATAACGATAGGAAATTATTTCTAAACAATAGTAAATATAAATAAACTGAACATAAATGAACATAACAAGACCCATGGATATACCCCTAGCTACCATCAAGCCCAAGTGAGTATGTGGGGTTCTAGGCCAAGATTGGCCGCCCATGAACCGTTTCCATTGTTGTCGGTCCCCTGCCTTCAAGTCTGCTACCATGGATGGACATCTTTGCACATTATATTCGAGATTGTGTTCGCGAGCAATAGTGAACCCAGATGCAAACGAATCTGCTCATTGTCCAACACAACCACCGTCGCGAAACCAGCCCTACGACGACACCACAATCCCACTAGACACTCTCGATTGATCATCTCCTCCGTCAACAAACCCAACCTGCCTGATCCAGAAACCCCATCCCGGAACTATAACCTCATCACCCAAAGTTGGTCTCGATTGACACCTACAGACAAAGCACAAAGACAAACGGTCCACAGGAGACCAACTCTTCCCGTTCGGCCACACATGAGGCACGGTAACACGGCCAAAGGCCAACACTGACATTGAGAGTTGTCAGACGGGGACGCACGCAATTTTTTTTGCCCTCTCGCTCAGACTTTCTCTTTACAGTGGTTACTAAGATGGAACATGAGTATGTAATGTTTAACTCGTTATACTATTATTAAGAGAACTCTCGTTGTTCTCTAATTTTTTCAAATGTTACAAAAATATCATTTTCACATATGACTAAAATAATAAGCCGAGTTCACTATTGTAATTACATAATAAGAAAAAGTAAAAACAAAATGAAAACTTCAAAATTATCCCTAATTTTTTTGTGCATATTTTCAACTTCCCACACTTTTTTTTATATCTATTTGATAGAAAGTTAGAAACTGTCCACTTTTCTTTATTCTATTTTCCAATAAATACCTTCTTTAAGAATAGTAATTCAGTTAAACACATACAAGGCATGCATGTGTACAATTTTCTAGGGAGTTTCTTTCTTTAAGTCTGCTGCCATGGATGGACATCTTTGCGCGTTCTAGTCAAGATTGTGTTCACGAGTAGTAGTGAACCCAGAAGCAAACGAATCTGCTTATTGTCCAACACAACAACCGCCACGAAACCAGCCCTACAATGACACCACAATCCCACTGGACACTTTCGATTGATCATCTCCTCCGTCAACAAACCCAACCCGCCCGATCCAGAAACACCATCCTGGAACTATAACCCCATCACCCAAAGTTTGTCTCGATCGACACCTACAACCAAAGCACAAAAAAAATGCTCCACGAGAGACCACCTCTTCCCGTTCGGCTGCACTTGAGGCACAGCAACACAGTCGGCGACCGACGCCGACATTGAGGGTTGTTGGACGAGGACGCACACAATTTTGTTTGCCCTCTCGCTCAAACTTTCTCTTTGCAGCGGTTACTAAGATGGAACGTGAGTATGTAATGTTTAACTAGTTATACTATTATTAAGAGAACTCTCGTTGTTTTCTAATTTGTCAAATGTTACAAAAATATCATTTTCACATATGACTAAAATAATAACTCGAGTTCACTATTGTAATTACATAATAAGAAAAAGTAAAAACAAAATGAAAACTTCAAAATTATTCTTAATTTTTCTCCCTACATATTTTCAACTCCCCACACTTTTTTTATATCTAATTGATAGAAAGTTAGAAACTCCCCACTTTTCTTTATTCTATTTCCCAATAACTACATTATTTAAGAATAATAATTCAGTGCTTTAAAAAATAAAAATAAAAAATTCAGTTAAACACATGCATGCATGCACTGTTCTAAAAAACGGGCGCCTATACCGACTAATCGGCGCCTAAACGGAAAAAACCAAGTGAAAGCCTAATTTTAGGCCTGGGTGGACTAACTAGGCAATGGGCGATTAATCAAAAATTAGGTGATCCACCTACCAACTAATTGGGAATTAGGCTCTGATTAGGCTTTTTTTTCAATATATTTTTTAAAAATTAAAAGGTAAAAGTAAAACACCTAAAATAGAAAACCTAAACTCAAAACTGAACGCTGCTCAACTCCACTCACTCGGTCAATCCAGTCGACTTTCGATTCGTAAAACCCATCTCCATGACTTGAACGCCGCTCGACTACACATGGTATTTTGAATTTTTGATGACACTTCTTCATAATTTTTTTATATTATTCATATTATAATATATCATATAAATATATAATTAATTAAATATATATATTAAATATATATATATATAATAATCCGCCTAATTACCGATTAAACTCCGCTTACCGCCTACCGCCTTTTTAAATTGGAGATTTATAACTTTATATTTATAGAAATATCAAATAAACATTTAGGATTGGTCGAAGTGGTGCGCAGTGTGCTCCTCGGTCACCAAGCATCCAAGTCGGCTCCCGAGCAAGATATCGTTTGTAATAAAAAATAAAATAAAGTGATCGTGCGCTGCAACAAAATAGGGTTAGCATCGCAAGTCACAACATAATCAAACTAATTGAACCCGATTGAACGAACCGCCAGCCAAAGTATTAATAACGGAGTAGTTAGAGCTGTTAGAGCTGTTAGTTAACAGAAGTAGCAGAAGCAGCTAGGTGAAGAGTGAAGCTTGATATACGAGACTTAACGGATGACTGTTAATTCTATTATGAATCTTCCAGATACCTTTTGACACGTGCTTATGATTCCAGCTGTATATTTGCTAGCTTTGTTCTTATTACTCTGTACAAAACTGTATAAATAGCGTGAGCTAATCCTTGATTGTAAGCTAAGTTGTTTCTTGTTAATCAAGTATTACAAAATTCTACTCTCAAACTCTCCTTAGGTAGTTCATCGAATATTGCTGTGTTCTTGCAATTATGAATGAATCTGACCATGTTAGCATGGTATCAGAGCTCACACAGCTCCTGAGATGCTTCCGTATCTATTTTTATCTCAAATTACATATGTGATTTGATCATTTTCGAAGCTAGGGTTTCATCAAGACTTGTTGAATTGCAGATCTGCTTTGCATCGAGCTCAAGGATTTTGAACAGCATCTCAGATCTACTTGCAGTACTCAATTTGGTTGTGTACATCATCGTCTTTGATTTCAGGTGGTTTTTCTGAACATTATTGTTTGATTCTGAGAATTTAGTGTATAAGTGTTTTGATATCTGTTGTGATACTCTGCAAGCCTTAAATTTTGGAGATATGTGTGAAAGAATTGTGATTTTTTATGTGCTGTGACAAAAGTGTGTGAAGAAATTGTGTTGAGAAATCTATGTTTTCTAAGTTTTGAGAGAGCAATTTGTGTGCTAAGAGTTGTAAATCGTGGAGTTGAGAAAAGTGTAGTGTTGAAATTGTGAATCTTCTGGATCAAATCTTATCTGTGTATCGTCATAATATGCTATTCCTTACCTGAGATCTAGCGGCTATCTACAATTTGTTGGATTCTTGATATTGTATAGCATGATTTTTCTTTGCTGTTATACTACGTTGAAGCAAAAGATGGCAACTTCATCAACTATGTCTTCACAATCAACTAGTGGTGATCAGCCTTCTCGTGCATTGACACAAGCTGATATCAATGGTTTACTAAGCATGTTAAGTGTCAGACTTGGTGATTCAAACTTCATTAAATGGAGTTTTCAGTTTCAATCACTGCTGGAGGGTAATGATTTGTTTGGATACTTTGATGGCACTGAAGTCCAGCCTCCTTTATTTACTCTAACTGAAGAAGGAGAAGTGACTAATGTGATCACTGAAGCATATAAACTCTGGAAGAAGACAGATAAAGCATTACTCAGTCTACTCATGGCAACTTTGAGTGATGATGTCTTGGAACTTATCATTGGATGCAAAACCTCACATGAGGCTTGGACTGTGTTACTAGAGAGATATTCCACAGTGTCCAGAGCAAATATTATGCAACTGAAAACTGAGTTACAAACCATTTAGAAAGGTGCTGACAGTATTGAGAGATATCTGTTACGCATCAAAGCTGCTAGAGATCAATTACTATCAGTTGGTGTTGCTATAGCTGATGAAGATCTTATCATTGTTACTCTGAATGGTTTACCAGATGAATATAATATAATCAGAATGGTACTGAGAGGTAGAGATACTCCTCTTTCCTTGAGAGATTTGAGGTCTCGACTTCTTGCAGCTGAGAGAGATATTGAAGGAGCAGTCTTTAGAGCTCAGACTACAATGAGTGCCATGGTAGCCAGAGAAGATTCCAATGGTGATTCAAGGAGAAACTGGTCATCAAATGATGGTAAATCCAAGTTTATAGGAGGTAATAACAAGTCAAAAGGGAATGGCAGTACATCAAGTGAATGTTCTCATTGTGGCAAACGTGGACACTTTGCAGATACATGTTTTTGAAATCCTAATTACAAAGGGGATGCTTCTCAGAACAATATATCAACAATCCCTTATCAGTCCAGTACTGGTCCAGCTCCAGAATGCCAAATTTGTAACAAGAAAGGACATACTGCTATCAACTGTTTCTACATGAATGATGATGGAGCTAGTTCTGGTAATTTCTCAAGTGTGGTTTGTCAAATATGTGGAATCAGGGGTCATGTTGCTCTAAATTGTATTCAGAGATCAAACTATGCTTTTCAAGGGACAGAACCACCATCTACTCTGACTGCAATGAATGCTCATGCTAGAGCAATGGCTACTGGGAACACAGCTAGCTCTTCTCAAAGCTTTGACAGTGCTGGATCTGATGTGTGGATTGGAGACTCCGGTGCCACTCATCACATGACATCTGAACTGAGAAACCTCACTATTGCTTCTCCATACACTAATAAGAATCAAATCACCATTGGTAATAGCACTGGACTTCAAATTTCACATATTGGTACCTCATCAATTACACCTTCTTCACATACTTTTAAACTGCAAGATGTGTTGCATGTACCTAAATTAGCAGTGAATCTACTGTCTCTAACTAAATTGTGCAAGGACAACAAGTGTTTCATTACACTTGATGATGTTAATATCTATGTGCAGGACAAGGCAACAAGAACTCTATTGTACCAAGGAAAGAGTAATTTTTATGGCTTGTTCTTATTCAAAACTCCAAAGAAATTCTTCTCTACTTCTTCACAGTTTTCAGCTTACTTGGGTGGTGCTGTCAAATCCAATCTGTAGCATCAAAGATTTGGTCATCCATCTGCAGAAATTACAGCAAATATGATGTCTCTCTCAAATGTCCAATCTAGTTCAGAGTCTCCTACTTCTATGTGTACTCATTGCTTGCAAGGCAAAATGCACAGATTACCTTTTATTGAGTCTGTTACTCATAGTGCTTCTCATTTTACTAAGATCCATTCAGATGTATGGGGTCCTTCACCATGTCTTTCTCTAGAAGGTTCCAAGTACTATGTCACCTTCATAGATGATTATACCAGATTCTGCTGGATTTTTCCATTGATTAATAAATCAGATGTGTTGACTACATTTGTCAAGTTCCATGCCTTTGTACTCAATCAGTTTGGTAGTTCTATTAAGATCTTTCAAACAGATGTAGGAGGTATCAGGAAGGCATTTGCAAATTTCCTGGATTCTAAAGGAATATTACACTACATTTCATGTCCATACACACCCCAGCAGAATGGATTAGCAGAAAGAAAACACAGACACTTAGTTGACACTGCTGTAACCCTTATGACAGCTGCATCCTTACCCAAAGCCTTTTGGTTTCATGCAGTGGCACATGCTGCTTATTTAATCAACAGAATGCCTTGTAAGACTCTCAAGTTTTCTTCTCCATATTCTCTCCTTTTCAACTGTATTCCTAAAGTTGCACATCTTAAAAAATTTGGATCCACTTGCTTTCCTTATCTTAAACCTTATGCTTCTGATAAACTTGCTCCCAAGTCTGTTCCTTGTGTTTTTCTGGGATTTGCTTTAGATTATAAATGAGTATTTTGTTATAGTATTGATCTTAACAAATTGTGGATGTGCAGACATGTTATTTTTGATGAATCCACTTTTCCATTTACTTCCAAGTCTTCTACAGTACCATCTCTTCAATTCAAACATATTTCTGCTTCTTTCTTTGATGTGTCTCTTTCTTCTTCTCTTGTTCCTCGTTCGATTTCCACCTCACCTTCCTATTCTTTCCCTGTCTTATCTCCCTCTCAACTTCGTGTTCTCTCTCCTTCAACTTATGTTCTTCCTCATGTTCATGAGTCTCATGATACTACTTCTCCTCCTTTAGATGAAATTTTTCCTGTTTCTATTACGCACAGTCCTACTTCTTCTACAATTGTTACACAGGATGTTCCCAGTGAGCCTGCTGCTCTTTTTTCTTCTCCTGATGTTGATCCTATGGTTCTTGATCCTGAGCTTCAATTTATTGTTACTCAAAACTACAATAATCATTCTATGCTTACTAGAGCAAAGAATGACATTGTAAAAAAGAAGACCTTTGCAGACTTCTATGCTTTTTCTGCTATTAATCAGCATAAACTCTATCCTCATTATACTGACTTTGCTGGTTTTACTGCCGTTATTGATATCCTGGATCCTCATGAGCCAATGTCTTTCAAATCTGCTTCTGGTAAGCCTGAGTGGGACAATGCTATGCAGGAAGAGCTTGATGCATTGCATCAGCAAGGGACTTGGACTCTTGTACCATGTCATTCTAATAAAAATATAGTAGGTAGCAAATGGGTCTATAAGGTGAAGAAAAACCAGGATGGAACTGTTTCACGATACAAGGCTCGTTTGGTAGCTCAAGGCTTCTCTCAGGAACATGGTTTGGATTATGAGGAAACCTTTTGCCCGGTTGTTAGACATAGTACAGTACGCTTAGTGCTTGCTATTGCGGCTATGTATAAATGGGATTTGCGACAACTGGATGAACTACCTAAGGAGAGTTTGAGAGTAGAATTGTGTAATACTTGATTTACAAGAAACAGCTTAGCTTACAATCAAGGATTAGCTCACGCTATTTATACAGTTTTGTACAGAGTAATAAGAACAAAGCCAGCAAATATACAGCTGGAATCATAAGCACGAGTCAAAAGGTATCTGGAAGATTCATAACAGAATTAACAGTCTTCCGTTAAGTCTCGTATATCAAGCTTCACTCTTCACCTAGCTGCTTCTGCTGCTTCTGTTAACTAACAGCTCTAACTACTCCGTTATTAGACCCCTTCAATCTCAGCAAGGGAGACCATGCTGAGATTGATACTGTGAAAACGAAACACAGGACCATGTAACCCCTTGGTGAAAATGTCAGCAGTCTGAGAAGAAGTAGGAATATATTGAAGCAAAAGATCTTGTTTCTGAACTCGTTCCCGGACGAAGTGAAAGTCATTATCAAGATGTTTAATATGAGAATGGAAGACAGGATTAGAGGCTAAGGCAAGAGCAGATAGATTGTCACACTTCAGCAAAGGAGGGCGAGGAACAGGCACATGTAGATCACAAAGCACATGACGCATCCATGATATCTCAGTTGTAGTGTTGGCTAAAGCTCGATATTCAGCTTCAGTAGAGCTGCGAGAAACACTTCCTTGTTTCTTAGACTTCCAAGAAACTGGATTGAAACCTAAGAAGGCAACAAATCCAGTAGTGGACCGTCGATTATTCACATCACCAGCCCAATCGGCGTCACAGTAGGCTTGAAGACACACACCATAACAAAGAGATTGAGGATCACTATAACCATAAAAGAGTCCCTGATGTAGGGTACCCTGAACATATCGAAGAATCCTTTTAACAACTGTGAAGTGAACATCAGTAGGGGAAGACATAAACTGACAAACAGTATTAACGGAGTAAGCAATGTCTGGACGAGTAAAGGTTAGGTATTGAAGAGCACCAACAAGACTCCTATAAATAGTAGGATCTAGTAAAGGAGTGCCTTGAGTTTTAAGAAGCTGATTATGAGGTAGACATGGTGTAGAACAAGGTTTAGATGTACTCATTCCTGCTCGAGCTAGGAGATCAGTAGCATATTTCCTTTGGTTAAGTAGAAGACCACGAGGGGTGTAGTGAACTTCCAATCCCAGAAAGAATGTAAGAGCACCAAGATCTTTCATATCAAACACAGAACTAAGCTCAGAAATAACAAAATCCACACCTGTAGTATCTGAACCAGTGAGGACTATGTCATCAACATAAAGGAGTAAAATAACAACACCTGTAGAACTGGATCTGATGAACAAACTAGAATCAGAATGGGAAAAGGTAAATCCCAAACTAGGTAGATAGCTTGTAAACTTCTCATGCCAATCACGAGGAGCTTGCTTAAGGCCATACAGTGATTTCCTGAGGAGACACACATAATCAGGATGACTAGAATCTACAAATCCTTGAGGCTGCTTCATATAAACATCTTCCTTAAAATCACCATGCAAGAGTGCATTTTTAACATCGAGTTGTCACAAATCCCATTTATACATAGCCGCAAGAGCAAGCACTAAGCGTACTATACTATGTCTAACAACCGGGCAAAAGGTTTCCTCATAATCCAAACCATGTTCCTGAGAGAAGCCTTGAGCTACCAAACGAGCCTTGTATCGTGAAACAGTTCCATCCTGGTTTTTCTTCACCTTATAGACCCATTTGCTACCTACTATATTTTTATTAGAATGACATGGTACAAGAGTCCAAGTCCCTTGCTGATGCAATGCATCAAGCTCTTCCTGCATAACATTGTCCCACTCAGGCTTACCAGAAGCAGATTTGAAAGACATTGGCTCATGAGGATCCAGGATATCAATAACGGCAGTAAAACCAACAAAGTCAGCATAATGAGGATAGAGTTTATGCTGATTAATAGTAGAAAATGCACAAAATTCTGCAAAGGTCTTCTTTTTTACAATGCCATTCTTTGCTCTAGTAAGCATATGATGATTATTGTAGTTTTGAGTAACAATAAACTGAAGCTCAGGATCAAGAACCATAGGATCAACATCAGGAGAAGAAAAAGGAGCAGCAGGCTCACTGGGAACATCCTGTGTAACAACTGTAGAAGAAGTAGGACTATGCGTAATAGAAACAGGAAGAATTTCATCTAAAGGAGGAGAAGTAGTATCATGAGACTCATGAACGTGAGGAAGAACAGAAGTTGAAGGAGCGAGAACATGAAGTTGAGAAGGAGATAAGACAGGGAAAGAATATGAAGGTGAGGTGGAAATCGAACGAGGAGCAAGAGAAGAAGAAAGAGACACATCAAAGAAAGAAGCAGAAATAGGTTTGAATTGAAGAGATGGTACTGTAGAAGACTTGGAAGTAAATGGAAAAGTGGATTCATCAAAAATAACATGTCTGAACATCCACAATTTGTTAAGATCAATACTATAACAGAATACTCATTTATAATCTAAAGCAAATCCCAGAAAAACATAAGGAACAGACTTGGGAGCAAGTTTATCAGAAGCATAAGGTTTAAGATAAGGAAAGCAAGTGGATCCAAAAATTTTAAGATGTGCAACTTTAGGAATACAGTTGAAAAGGAGAGAATATGGAGAAGAAAACTTGAGAGTCTTACAAGGCATTCTGTTGATTAAATAAGCAGCATGTGCCACTGCATGAAACCAAAAGGCTTTGGGTAAGGATGCAGCTGTCATAAGGGTTACAGCAGTGTCAACTAAGTGTCTGTGTTTCCTTTCTGCTAATCCATTCTACTGGGGTGTGTATGGACATGAAATGTAGTGTAATATTCCTTTAGAATCCAGGAAATTTGCAAATGCCTTGCTGATATATTCACCTCCTCCATCTGTTTGAAAGATCTTAATAGAACTACCAAACTGATTTAGTACAAAGGCATGGAACTTGACAAATGTAGCCAACACATCTGATTTATTAATCAATGGAAAAATCTAGCAGAATCTGGTACAATCATTTATGAAGGTGACATAGTACTTGGAACCTTCTAGAGAAAGACATGGTGAAGGACCCCATACATCTGAATGGATCTTAGTAAAAGGAGAAGCACTATGAGTAACAGACTCAATGTTGTAGCGGAAGCAAATAAATGTAAGAACAAACACAGATTTAACGTGGTTCACTAACGTGAGTTAGCTACATCCACGGCAGAAGGAGAACATATTACATTATCTTAGAGAGAACCTGGTTTACAACAGTATAACAGAATCACACCTTAAGGAATTACAAACTCCACCTTAAGGAATTACTGACGTTACCACACTAGGTTAAGCCTAACCTACAAGATAACACTATACCGAATATCTACCAGTGCTAGATTAAGCCTAATCTACAGGATAGACCCAGATTACAGAGATATTCCACCACACTATTAGCTAATACCCAACTGGTATATATATAGCCTAACAGAGTCCTAAATACTAGAGGAATCCCAGACACACACGTCTGAGGAAACCTAAACTAGAATGATTAAGGAAATTCAATTCCTTAATGCCTGAGGAATCCTAGTCCTAGCGAAATCCTGAGTAGAAGTCTTGCTCGCCAAGGACTTCTAACTCTCCTCGCCAAAGACTTCCTCGCCAGAAGTCAACGCTCGCCAAAGACTCTCTCGCCAGAGATTCTTCCTTGCTCGCGTACCTCACGTATGCCAACGTGCCACGCGTATGCCAACGCGCCTCGCGTACGCCGACGCGACTCAAGATTCAAGGCATAGACTAACAAATCTCCACCTTGACTTGAATTCTCTCCCAAGTAATCAGATGTACCCGAAGTACCAGACTTCTCCTCTGCCCCAAATGTCGTTCCTCCAAGTAACGAACCCAGATATTCCCTTCTCCCAGAAAAGGACCCAGACGTTGCCTTCTCCCAGAGAAGCAACCCAGGTGTTGCCCCCAACGGGCAACTAACAACTTCTGACATTCAGAAAGTCCAAGCAATGTCGGAACTTGCTATGCGAAATCGGCTTTGTGAACATGTCTGCTGGATTATCGGCAGTACCCACCTTGTTCACCCTGATCCGCTTCTCACTCTTTAGAAAATGATACCTGACATCGATGTGCTTAGTCCTCTCATGATGAACTTGATCCTTGGCCAAACAGATTGCACTCAGACTATCGCAATACACTATAACCTGATCTTGATGTAAACCCAAGTCACTAACCAGTCCTTTCAACCAGATTCCCTCCTTGGCTGCCTCTGTCAATGCCATGTACTCTGCTTCAGTAGTCGACAATGTCACTGAATGCTGCAAAGTAGCTTTCCAACTAACAACTAACCCACCAAGAGTGAAAACATAACCAGTCATAGATCTTCTTGTGTCAACATCCCCAGCATAATCTGAATCTGAGTAACCAGTTACTAAACACCCTGTATCACCTCCATAAATGAGACCAACGTCAGACGTACCTCTAAGGTAACGAAAGATCCTCTTCACAGCTTGCCAATGCTCCTTTCCAGGCTCACCCATAAACCTACTGACAACACTGACAGCATGTGCAAGATCCGGTCTAGTGCAGACCATAGCATACATCAAGCTTCCTACTGCACTACCATAGGGAACTTGAGACATGTACTCCTTCTCCTGAGCTGATTTAGGTGCGAATGCAGTGGACAAATGAATGTTCGCTGCATTTGTTGTATCTAAGGATTTTGCTGTAGACATGCCAAATCTTGACAATATCTTCTGAATATAATCCTTCTGCGATAAGAACAGCCTATTCTGACTCTTATCCCTGTAGATCTCCATTCCCAGAATTTTCCTTGCTGCACCCAGATCCTTCATCTCAAACTCAGCACTGAGAAGACCCTTCAACTTCTGAATCTCTGACTTGTCTTTTGAAGCTATCAACATATCGTCTACATATAGGACCAGATAAATGAGAACGTCATTTGAAGACTTGTTGTAATAAACACAACAATCATACGGACTCCTGTTGTAGCCAATCTCCATCATATAGCTGTCAAACCTCTTGTACCACTGCCTCGGTGACTGTTTTAGTCCATATAAAGATTTCTTCAACTTACAAACAAAATCTTCCTTTCCAGGAACTTGGAAACCCTCCGGCTGAGTCATCTATATCTCCTCCTCCAACTCTCCATGCAGAAAAGCTGTTTTCACATCTAGTTGCTCAAGTTCCAGATCCTGATGTGCAACTAAGGCTAGTAGCACCCTGATAGATGTATGTCTGACCACAGGCGAGAAAATCTCATAGTAGTCTACACCTTCTTCCTGATGAAACCCTCTTGCAACTAAGAGATCTTTATACTTGAAACCCTCAGCAGGCGACATCCCTTCCTTCTTCTTGAAAATCCATTTGCAAGTGATAACCTTTCTCTTCTGAGGTCGTTTGGCCAAATCCCAAGTCTGATTCTTGTGAAGTGATTCCATCTCGTCTCCCATTGCAGCAAGCCATTGGGCAGACTCAGTACATGTAACTACTTCCTTGTAGGTGGATGGCTCGCGAGGATCCACCTCTTCAGCAACCTGAAGTGCATAAGCCACCATGTCTTCAAAACCATACCTCGTAGGCGGTTTCCCGAAGTTTGCTCTCATAACCCGATTAAGAGACAAATCATGCTGGTTATCTACTAGTGGCTCTGATTCTGAATGTGAGTGTTGATCTCCATGTTGTGGTTCAATCTCATCTTGCTGCTCCACCTGTTTCTCAACACTACCATTCTCTGATACAACACTAGCATTAGAGAGCATGCACCTAGCTCTCTCCAGAAATGTCTGATTCGTACGTTCTGCCACACCATTCTGCCCCGGTGTGTCCCTGACTGTATGATGTCTAGCAATCCCTACATTCCTGCAGAACTCATTAAACTCAGACTAGCAGAATTCCAGAATTTGCATCCCTCATTCACTCATATAACCGAGTCTCATGTGCCATAGCTTGGTCATATCCTTCTTGTGAACTTCCGATGATGCATCAGCAACAGAACCAGACAGCGTAGAACCTTGTAGGATATACAAAGTTCCCCGCTTGACACCTTTCAGAACCACATCTGAACCCTTGTAGACACGCAAGATCCCGCCTTCTCCTTTGAAAATAAACCCCTTCTTGTCCAAATGACTCAGAGATATCAGATTCTTAGTCATGCGTGGAACATGCCTAACTTCGTTCAATGTACGGAATTTACCATCATGTGTTCGTAATTTAACTGAGCCCATTCCAACCACCTCGCAAGCAACACTGTTGGCCATTGTCACATTGCCCCATTTTACCTGCTCGTAGGTTGCGAACCACTCCCTGCACGGACATATATGATAAGATGCCCCGGAATCTAGAACCCACACATCATCGCGATGTGCATGTTCATCAGCAACTAGAGTTGTATCCTCTTCTGAATTAGTGTCATCTTCTGCTATAGCAGCAGTTCCTGCTGGTTTCTCCTGCTTCTTCCACTTCGGACATTCCCTTATCCAATGTCCCCTTTCTTTACAGTACTTAAAGACATCGTTGGATTTAGGACCCTTGAAACTTGGCTTCTTGAATTTCTTCTTATCCTTGTTTTCATGTCCTTTACTTCCACTGACTACTAACCCAGCAGCCTGACTGTCTGAACCTGTACTAGTTGCTTTATGGCGCAACTCTCTGGTATGAAGAGACGATCTTACCTCCTCAAGAGTCACCGTATCCCTTCCAACAATAAAGGATTGCACAAAATTCTCGTATGATAACGGTAACGATACCAACAGAATTAGGGCAGCATCCTCATCCTCGATCTTAACATCGATATTACGCAATTCTAACAGAATTGTGTTCAGCTGATCCAAGTGATCTCTCAGTAGTGCATCCTCTTGCATACGCAGACCAAACAGACGTTGCTTCAGAAGCAACTTTTTGGTTAAAGACTTCGTCATATATAGACTCTCAAGCTTCAACCACAAACCAGATGCAGATTCCTCTTCTGCAACCTCGGTGATGATATCATCTGCAAGACATAACATGATAGTCGAGTGTGCCTTCTCCTCCAGACTGGCCATCTCAGCGGACTCAGGACCCACTGCCTTCTTCATCAGCGGCGCCCACAACCCTTGTTGCTTTAACAAGGCCCCCATCTTGATCTGCCATAAGCTAAAACTGTTCCTCCCCGTGAATTTGTCGATCTTCACATTCACCCCAGACATCCTGAGCCGATGCTCTGATACCAGTTTGTTGTAGCGGAAGCAAATAAATGTAAGAACAAACACAGATTTAACGTGGTTCACTAACGTGAGTTAGCTACATCCACGGCAGAAGGAGAACAGATTACATTATCTTGGAGAGAACCTGGTTTACAACAGTATAACAGAATCACACCTTAAGGAATTACAAACTTCACCTTAAGGAATTACTGACGTTACCACACTAGGTTAAGCCTAACCTACAGGATAACACTATACCGAATATCTACCAACGCTAGATTAAGCCTAATCTACAGGATAGACCCAGATTATAGAGATATTCCACCACACTATTAGCTAATACCCAACTGGTATATATATAGCCTAACAGAGTCCTAAATACTAGAGGAATCCCAGACACACACGTCTGAGGAAACCTAAACCAGAATGATTAAGGAAATCCAATTCCTTAATGCCTGAGGAATCCTAGTCCTAGCGAAATCCTGAGTAGAAGTCTTGCTCGCCAAGGACTTCTAACTCTCCTCGCCAAAGACTTCCTCGCCAGAGACTTCCTCGCCAGAAGTCAACGCTCGCCAAAGACTCTCTCGCCAGAGATTCTTCCTTGCTCGCGTACCTCACGTATGCCAACGTGCCACGCGTATGCCAACGCGCCTCGCGTACGCCGACGCGACTCAAGATTCAAGGCATAGACTAACACTCAATAAAAAGTAATCTGTGCATTTTGCCTGCAAGCAATGAGTATACATAGAAGTAGGAGACTCTGAACTAGACTGGACATTTGAGAGAGACATCATTTTTGCTGTAATTTCTGCAGATGGATGACCAAATCTTTGATGCCAAAGATTGATGGATGACCAAATCTTTGTGAATGAATCTGACCATGTTAGCAAGTATTACCCCGATTTGGGGCAAGTATACATCTTTGGATTCTGTCGCAGTTATTAAAACCCGGCCAGGGAGGTAAATGACGGAGCCAAGACGAGCTTAAGTTCTGTTATCTGGAGGACATCGATCGAGACTTGACATGTAATGGTCTCGTTCTGTGCCGAATTATGCCTGAATCTGGTGCAACACTAGCTGCTCGTGGACATGTTCTTTCTTTTTCGATGATATGAATCCAAGTGTCCCTAGATAACAAGTATGTATGTATATATTTCGTTTCGTCAATTGCTTTGTTATTTGTTTTCTCTCCGAAGTCAATTTCGTGGTCTTCGAACTATATATTTTCTCTGTAGAATTATTGAGATATCGCAAATTTCAAAGGGTTCTGCAAGCTAGCAAAAACAACTATAAATGATAGTGGAAAAAACGTATACATTTTTAGTGGTGATATGCGAATGCTAGGTCTCTTGTTTGAACTTTAGACTGCAACTTACAGCACAAGTTGTTCGAAATCTGAGCTGGGGCTATCCTGCTTCCCCGGAAGTTGAAGAAGATAAACATTCTGTCTTATTTTTCTTCTAAGTAATTCAAGAAAATTTTGCTTAGATTCAAGTCTTTGTCGAAATAAGTCTTAAATCAATCCCTTGCTCGTACACACACACATATATATATATGTATATATAGTCAAATATTAGGGTCTGCATTGCTCATGATCTTAGCTATCATGCATTAAACTTGTATGTTACGAATTCGATACGCATCTTATTTCGAAATTTTAGAAATTAAGTATCTGTAAAGATGTGGCCTGCATATATCAAGCTTGTCAGTGTTCAAAGATAACTCATTGACATGACTATCATGCATATATATGTATATATCAAGCTTACATATATAAATCTAAAAAGATAGCTGCAAAGGCCATAAATAAACTGATGTGCAATATGTGGAAGATGACTTTCAACTACCGCTATTAGCCTCCACACTAATCAAAGTTTAGGACCAAAGAAAGCTTTCACCTGCCCTCATTGTAACATCATTCATATGCATGCTTTCTTCACATCACACCAGTAGTATGCTAGTATACAAAGGCTTCTATTTCATGGGCCATATATACAATTAAAGGGGTTAGTTTTGTTATTGTAGCAAATCACAAAGGGCAGTGAGGACATTAGCTCATGCTGGTGGTGGTGGTGGAGAATGGTTAAAAGGGTTGAAGCCAAAAAAACCAAGCCCATCTCTTTGAAAACGATACACATTTGACATATCCTCTTCTACATTTTCCTTTAGAACATCACTTTACTATTTCTTCAGTATTCTTTTCTATAAATACACTGATGTTGTTAGCTTTTGTTTCCAATGGTATTCCTTTTTAGAATTTAACAATGGCGTTTTGGCGATGATACTGTGTATAAAATAGTGTTTGACAAAAAATATTCGGGCGATTAGAATTGCACTATAAAATGGAGTGGCAATGATGATGGGGAAGGGCACAAGTGGGCTCTAGACAGGCACGTGGGAGTTGCCTTTTGATTGCACGCTGGCATGTTTGTGCTACTTGCTACTTGCTACTTGCTTGCTTGAGAAGAGAAGAGAAGAGAAAGCCCTGTCCTGTTTCTTCTAAGTTTACGGAGAAAAAGAAAGGCTCACGATTTTTCACATTTTCCATATTTTTCGGGGTGTATTTTTCAGTATTCTCTTGCTTCTGTTTCTGGGTTTGTTTTATATTTGTGTTCTAATTTTAAAGAATAAACCTTTTGGTGGCTTTGTCTACTTGGGTTTAAGAGCAGTTTTAGTTGTTTAAGCTGGTTTTCTGTATAATTTTGTTTGAGCTGTTTGGGGGGATTTGGTTGGATTGCAGTGACATTAGGTTCTTTGTTTGCATGTCCAAGTCAGATGGGGTATAGATTTTGACTGATAGGACCTCAAGTTTGGTGTTTTTGATCCTCTAAGTTTCTGTCATTTTGACTCTTTGTGATATATAAACATATATATGATCTTCATTTAGTATCACAGCCACAGCAACAGCTCCTGGTTTTCCTTTGTTCTTGGATATCCTCTCTAATCCAAGAAACTTGTTCCATTCCTTTTCCCTTTGTTGTGAGGTTTCAATTTTGTGGGGTTGAGCTAATTTTGCACCCAGTTCTTAAAGAACCAAAAAGTTGGTATATCTGTTTCAATTATGTTAAGGAGATTCTGATGTGAAGGAAACTACAGAATCAGCCATGAAGTTCATGAAACTTGGTTCTCGGCCAGATACTTTCTACACTTCTGAGGCAATAAGGTAAGAACACATCTTCTCAAGTATAAAATTATACTCTCTAACGAATTCAAGGTTTACTAAAGGTTTTACTCTGTCTCTAAAATTCAGGTCAGTTTCCTCTGAAGTTTCAAGTGATCTCATTATTGAAGTGAAGGGTAGCAGATATTTGCTTCACAAGGTAAACTTAAGAAAATGCTCATAAACTATTGAATACTGCAGATGAAATTTTTTCTTGAAACTGATTCATATTTCACATGTCACACAGTTTCCACTTCTGTCAAAGTGTCTGAGGCTGCAGAGACTCTGCTCCGAATATGCAGAGAACTCGAAACACCAGATAATCCAACTCCACGATTTTCCTAGCGGAGTTGAGGCATTTGAGCTGTGTGCAAAGTTCTGCTATGGAATCACAATCACCCTCAGCGCCAACAACATTGTAGCTGCTCGCTGCGCAGCAGAGTACTTGCAAATGACTGAGGAAGTTGAGAAGGGAAACTTGATTTACAAGCTTGAGGTGTTCTTCAACTCTTGCATACTTCATGGTTGGAGAGACTCGATTGCCACTCTACAAAGCACGAAGGCCTTTCCTCTGTGGTCTGAGGACCTTGGAATCACAGGCAGATGCATTGAGACAATTGCTTACAAAGTACTAACACACCCTTCAAAGGTTAGCTTGTCACATAGCTACTCCCGGAGGGGGAGAGATGACATGTCGTGCAATGGTGCTGAGAGCCTGAGACATGGCAAGCCTGGAAACAAGGGGTGGTGGGCTGAGGATATAGCAGAATTGGGCATAGACCTTTTCTGGAGAACCATGATTGGTATTAAATCTGGTGGAAGAGTACCTTCCAATCTCATAGGAGATGCATTGAAAATCTATGCAGCAAAATGGTTACCAAACATATCGAAAAATGGTTACAACAGACATGCAGCATCGACATCTGGTTCGGATTCAGACTCGGGGAATGATTTGACTTCAAAGCATAGGTTGATCTTGGAGACAATTGTGAGCTTAGTTCCAGCTGAGAAAGGTGCTACTTCTAGCAGTTTCTTGCTCAAACTATTAAAAGCAGCCAATATTCTAAATGCTTCTTCCACTTCCAAAACGGAACTGGCTAGAAGAGTTGGGCTTCAATTAGAGGAGGCAACAGTTGGTGACTTACTAATACCATCAGTACCACATGAAGCTAAGGGTACTCTCTATGATGTGGACATTGTTATGACCATTTTGGAGCAGTTCAAGTTACAAGGGCAGAGTCCCCCAACTAGTCCTCCAAGGTCCAAGCTTGGCAATTTCCGAAGGAGAAGGTCTAGGTCAGCTGAGAACATCAATTTTGAGTTTCAGGAGAGCCGAAGATCATCTTCAGCATCACATAGCTCAAAACTCAAAGTGGCAAAACTTGTAGATGAGTATCTTCAGGAAATTGCCAGGGATGTAAATTTGCCTCTTGCAAAGTTCATTGCAATTGCTGAGGCGTTACCAGAATTTGCCAGACTTGATCATGATGACCTCTACAGAGCTATTGACATTTACCTCAAGGTAATAACAAGTCACACTGAATTTTTTAATGACTTACACTTGGTTCATTAATTTACTGTGTTTATTGTACTTAGATTTCTGGGCATATACTGTATATTTATCACATTTGAGGATGTTCTTAAAATTTACAGTCAACAAGCTAAGACAACATTAGGTTCTTAATTTTAACAATATTCAAGTGTTTAGGTTACTGAGAAAAAATATTTTCACCGTCACATTCTGGGTGTGAGTCAGCAACACCAGTAGATAACCAACCCTCTTGACCTTAAAATCATGTCACATTCATAGTTGATTGCCCAAAAGGATTAGGTTGACCCACCAGAAACTTGGCAGGTATTAGTCCACAATTTCTTGATAACAATTTTGTGCATCCCCAGATTCAGAATTCTTGATCAAACAACTTGTGGATTCTAATCTGGTTCTTCTTGATGTTGAGTGATGTAACTTTAAATTCATTGATTAAAGATGTTAACATGCCTGAATATCAATCAGACACATCCAGACCTGAACAAGAGTGAAAGGAAAAGGCTGTGCAGAATCTTAGACTGCAAAAAGTTGTCAATGGAGGCCTGCATGCATGCTGCACAAAATGAGCTTCTCCCACTAAGAGTGGTGGTCCAAGTTCTCTTTTTCGAGCAAGCTCGAGCCGCCATTGCTGGTGGCAAAGTTACCAAGTTGCCAAGCAACATAAGGGCTCTGCTTGCCTCACATGACATTGACCCAACAAAGCCTCCGCCGCCCTTAAGCACCTCCAGCATCATTCAATCAGATGATCAATGGAGTGTCTCAGGGCTTAAATCACCCAAGTCGAAGATGTCAACGCTACAAATGAAGCTGGACGAAGATGATGATCTTGATGTTAATGGAATTGGGAGAAGCTCAAGGCTTAGAGGTCTCTGCTTACTGCCTACAAAACCCAAAAAAATGTTAAGTAAGTTGTGGTCAATTAACAGAAGTAGTGCTACTCCAAGTGAAAAGAACTGAGTGATGATTTTTGTTCAATCAAATGTGAAGAGTGGGTGTGGTCAAATGGCTCAAATCCAAAGAGATACCATAGAGTACGCTTTTCCTTCTTCTTCTTATAAATTTTCCTTGTAACCTACTAGGAACAAAGATTAAGTAAGAAGTAAGAATCCCAATGTGCATTGTTCATGTAATCTCTTATAATAAGAAAGAAAATTTTCAGAGATCAAAATCTTTAGCTCAGAATATCTTTATTGTTTTGTAAATGACCAATGTGGGACCAATTTTGTTGTCTTTGTCTACAAATCTGAAACCCCATTTCTTGTCTCTTTGCTGCAACTCATTGGATCCCCTATCCCTGCTAATCAGATTTCATTCTTGCTAGTGAGTATGTTAGTTCATGTATCTGACATAATAGTCTTGCTGTACTCCTGGAATTAAGAAATCACACTATCAAAATTTGGTTCCCAGAAATAATAGATTTAGGACAGCAGTGAGTCATTTATTTTCCCCCTTTCATATGCTAAAGAATTCTTTTTGAAAGTTGAGGCCAGATACTATAAACAACTGCACCATGAACGAGAAGGAGACAAAACTCACTGCCTTGAACAAAGTCTTGTAGCACATGAACAATTACACCATGCCAAAATGCCAAATCATTGATTCTGTTCCAAGTTGACTTGCTACACAGCTTTACTTTTGCAATATTCAAGCTGGAATTGACATTAACCTACCTTGGACTGTGATACTACATGGAATTGGTCATCATGTAACCAGCTCAAAACAGAAAGATGCTTGGCATTTGTAAAATCCTACTGTCAAGTCCCCAAGTCAGCATCAGTAGTATCCCAAAACAAAAGTGACTACGAGCTTGCCTCCCACCATGTTATTATTGTTGCATATCCTAGTCAAAACAGCTCATAAACCACAAGATCGGTATATTACTGCTAATATTTCTGAAAGTTGGAGTTATTAAAACATGTATTTATATATATATATATATATTTTTTGAAGTAAGGGTTAGTGGCTACCCTTAAGCCTTGATTAATGAAATTGTAGAATACAAGTGGGGGGACATAAAATCTAAACCCCATAAAAAGAGAAACACTCAAAATACTATCAGGAGACTAAACTAAAACACTGTATTTATAAATATGTTATGGTTAGTTTAGCAATAGACTCAAAGTCTCAAGCATACAAAAATTACGAATGGTTGATTCAAAATCAAGACATCTTTCAAAAACAAAGCTTTGATACTAGTTAGACAATCATAAAAACTCAAAAGTTTAAACTTTTTATAAAAAATGAACAAAGAATATGTACAAGTCAACAATTGCATCAATTATTACCTTCAGAAAACAAATATTCGGATTGCTTTCTGATGTTTGTTCAGATACTTGCCGTCCTCCCCATTTTTGGCAATGTAATTGACTTGCAATTGCAAACAAAAATTAAGTGGTGCAGGGTCACTTTCATTGTTCAGTTTGGTAACTAGAGATTCTATGTCTGCAATCCAAACAGAACTAACGGCAACATGAATGTGGTTGCCTTATACTGTTGGAGTGGTAGGCGTTTGTCCACATGAATCATTGAGATCAAACTTGCATGCTGAAACTGACATATCACTGTTCTGGGAAAATTAGAAGAGTGATAGCTGGACTCAATTTTTGTTCATTGCTATGTAGCATCAGATTCGGTGCTTTGCTTCATCATCGGTGATGATCCATGTTCTTTCGATATCATTACAGTCATCATTGTCATTATTAGTTGATTAGTTTGGGTCAACATTCCATAGCCTTCAGTAAAATCCACCTCCAACCAAAATTTCCTTCTTGCTTTCTAATAGGCTGTAATAGCAAAACTTCTCCTTGTACACATTTTTCTAGGCTTCTGCATGCATCCACTGAGTGCTGAGTTTCTTTTGAGATTAAAGCTCAAAAATGTTCTACCTCAGAATTTTTTATTTTAAAAAAAAGAGAGACAAATATACATTCTACTATGTCTGCCAAATTGTAAATCACACTTCACTTAGATAGATGCCAAGATGTTAGCTTCGATCTGCGATAAACTAATGTATAAGAACCATGGACTAATTCCATTTCCAGCTTAATTAGCTCCTCAACATACATGATGGATTATGAATACAGAGAATGCAAAGGTCAAACTCGATCTACCCTCAAAACCATAAAGTAATATCAGAATATGAAAGTGGTAACAACATGCATGCAACACATTACTTATTTCGATCATAACCAAATTAAAACCGAATTGCCTTACTCGCTAGTAATCTTATTATTATTTTGATCATGCTGCTGAACTTTGTCTAAAATGAGTATGTAAAAGCTAAACTAGCCTGCAGAAGGCTTCGATGTGGCCTCGATTCCTCCTGCGCTTTGCGGTGACGATGAAGCATACTGTATGCTGCTATGTGTCCTCTGGAGGCTCGGCAATCTCTGAAAGCTTGGCGACTTGAGGCTGGCAGACCGATGAAGTCTGCACCGGAATGAACCTACATGCGTGGTCGGGGAGCAAAGGCAGTTGGCACTAGGCGTCTTGGACATGCTCTGCTGCCTTGTAAGCCCGTGACTGTGATGTCCACACGCAATTTCACGAGGAGTACTCGGCGGATCATCTGTCGGAATATCCACCTTCATCATGTTCACAGCCTTGTTGCTCCCTAATTGCTCGTTCTGAGGATCATCCATTATATATATATATATATATATATATATATATATAGAGAGAGAGAGAGAGAGAGAGAGAGAGAGAGACAGCAATCTTCTTCGAACTCCACCTTCCACCTTTAGTTCCCTGCGCACATTTCATCAAACACCTTGTATTGCAATAATACTAAAACCAAAAGTTTGTTGCTTTTTAGGTATAGATGGATAGAAAGAAAGAAATATATTGCTAGAAAGATAAAAGATGATCAAAAGGGTGATGAGAATACACACTCGGAACTCACTGTGGATTTAAAACCTTGATGATGGGAAATGGAGAATGGCTGGCGCTGTCATTTAATTATTTGTTTCTCTCTATCTTCTCTATTCTTTCTTTTCGCACCATCTCACGGGTATGATAATCAAATCCATTAACGTCCCACCAACATCTCCATCACTTTTGGTAATGCTCCAACCACTTTTTTTATCATTTTCATCCATAAGATAGATAGCACATTAGCTACATTTTCCTTGCATCGATCTCTCGTTCTGGTATTCTGCAAGTTAATCTACTACTGGTTCGGATCCATCCCCAATATTTAAGCCAAAATGTAAGTGTTCACGACCAAATTGGTGCCAATTTGTGGTCTGAGATAGAGTTTCATCGAATGTCTGCGGAGTTCTATCTCAAAATACCTTGATTATCGAAATAAATAATAACGCTCCTAGATAAAATACCTTGTCTATTGCAATATTGAGTAAAGGTCCTTAATTTGGTATCATTGATGGTTTATGATCTAAAGAGATGTTTCATGGCACAAATTCTCGTGGGTGCATGTCTTCTTTAATATGCTTTGAATTGAAGAAAAGGATGAGCCATGGCATGAAATCCCAAGCTTGTTAGGAAAAAGCAATTCAAGGAGTTTGCCGTTCACAGGGACACTGTGATCCACGACAAGTGGTGGAAACGGGGACTTGTTTCAATCTTTTCAATTTTCATACAGCAAAAGTGTTGGAAAGTTAGAAATTCTAGATCCACATTTTGGTAATCGGCAACTAATGAACGATCCATAGTTGAAAAGCCCGGCATCACAAACAGTTGGGCCTTACTAGTGGTCCACTGACCTCTACTGGGCTTGGCAATGCCCCGAAGAAAATGCAGTTGGGGATTAATTTTCAAATGTTCAAAGAAACCGGATGTGGCCCGCATTTCTTCTGCTTTTTTCTTCTCCAAATATTTTTTGTTTTTGTTTTTGTTTTAAATAGTAAATTGTTGCAAGATAAACTAGAATAGACAGAAAATAGTTATTCTTCTCATTTATAGAATGCCTTAAATACAGGCTGATATAATCTGTTACAATAACTATCTCGATATATCAAATCAATCACTACCACATTTTTAATCATTGCCGGCGATTTTTTAATCGCCGGCAATATTTTTTATCATTACCGGCGATTTTTCCCCAAAAATCGCCGGCAATGTCTTTTTTTTTTTTTTAATTACCGGCGGAACATTGCCGGCGATTTGCCGGAAAAATCGCCGGCAATGATTAAAAAAAAAGACATTACCGGCGATTTTTGGGGAAAAAATCGCCGGTAATGATAAAAAACATTGCCGGCGATTTAAAAATCGCCGGCAATGGTTAAAAATGTGGTAGTGAATATCCATATCCAACTATGACAAGACACACACCGAGATTAATGGAAAATAAATCTCCTTAAAAACTCCTCCTTGTGTCAATGGCAATAAGAATGATGCATGACTTGTTGTCTCATTACAAACCTCGCCAAGCAAACAAAAACCTCATCGGTAAAACAAAAGCATGGTCTAAGGGAAAAAGAGTATAACGCACCAACTACTAAAACTACTACATGTGATGTAGACTCCCCCTGATGTCTACAAAAATGGAACTCCCCATGACTATAAACTTAGTTTAGGAGTTCATATAATCTTCGCATATCAATGTCTCTCACATGTTTCACAAAAGTAGATTTAGGAAGTGACTTAGTAAACAAGTATGTAGCATTATCAATAGAACCAATCTGGTTCACTTGGATATTCAACAGCTGTTGATGCTGATTAAAGAAAAACTTTGGCGATATATGTTTTGTATTGTCACCATAAATAAAACCCAACTTCATCTGTTTAATGCATGCAACATTATCCTCAAAGATGCAAGTGAGATAATTAACAGTAGATTTCAATCTACTAGAGCCTCGAATATGACATATGATTGACCTAAGTCAAACACATTCTCTAACTGCTTCATGCAAACCAATTATCTCAGAATGATTCGAGAAAGTAGCAACAAGGGTTTGCTTTATTGATCTCTAAGAGATCGTTGTGTTTCCCATAGTGAAAACATAACTGGTCTGTGAACGACCATTGTGTGGGCTAGAGAGATACCTAGCATCAGCAAATCCAACCAACACATCAACCGGTGTTTTGGAATAGAGGATAACATGAAAAAAACTCGAAGCAAGACTATTTTTTGACGGGTCGAGAGAATCCCTCGACGGGTCGAGGGAATCATTCTGGTCAGTCCAGGGTGCAGTTTTCGACGGGTCGAGGAAAATCCGAAACGGGTCGAAAACACAAGAATTCGCTTCAACTTTCTCCTGTCCGAGAATTTCATACTTTTCTCTGTATTCTTTGTAAGGGAAGAATAAATCCATGTCAATGGAACCTTTCAAGTACCTAAAGATTTATTTTACTCCGTTCCAATGACGTTGAGTGGGTACAGAGCTAAATCTTGCCAACAAGTTCACTGAGCTAAATACAACAAAGCTCCAATAGCACTAAGATATGGAATTTCAGCTCCCAAGATCTCTTCATCATCATCTAACGGACGAAACATATCTTTCTTGGGGTTCAGACTGCGTACAACCGTTGGTGTGCTAACAGGATGTGCTTTGTTCATATTGAATCGCCTAAGCATCTTTTGGACATAAGCAGACTGGTGAATAAGAATTCCACCAACTCAATGTTCTAGCTCTAATCTGAGACAAAATCGAGTCCTACCAAGGTCTTTCATCTCAAATTCAGATTTCAAGTAGCAAACAGTTTCATTAATCTCTTTAAGAGTTCCGATGATATTCATATCATCAACATAGACAGCTACTATAGCAAATCCTGATCTTGTTCTTTTAATGAACACGCATGGGTATAAATTATCATTCTTATATCCCTTCCCAATCAAGTAGTCACTAAGGCGTGTATACCACATCCTACCGGATTCCTTCAATTCATACAGTGAATGTCTCAACTTTATAACATGAGCACTCTGTGGTTTCGAGTTACTTGATTGCGGCATAGCAATGTCATCTGGCACTTTCATGTATATCTCTGAATCAAGATCCCCATAAAGATATGCAGTAACCACATCCATCAGCTGCATACTAAGCTTTTCGGACACTACCAAGCTTATCAGGTAGCGGAAGGTGATGATATCCATAACTGGAGAATACGTCTCCTCATAATCAATTCTAGGACGCTGAGAGAAACCCTACGTTACAAGTCTAGCTTTATAACGCAAGATCTCATTTTTCTCATTACGTTTTTGAACAAAGACCCATTTATGTCCAACTGGCTTAACATTCGGTGGGTATAGCACAACCGGACCGAAAACTTGCCTTTTATTCAGAAAGTCTAATTCAGCCTGGATTGCTTCCTTCCATCTCGACCAATCTACTCTACATTGATATTCATCAACTGAACGGGGTTCCACTTCATCATCGTCAATAATCTTCTGAGCGACAGAATAAGCAAACATATCATCAACTAACATGGAAGATCTATCCATAAGAACGTGTGCATCATTTGTCCTAAGTGAGATTTCTGGGTTCTCTGATATCATAAAAGGTTCTGGAGCACCCCCTAGTGATGCCAATTGTGATTAAAGGACAAAACCATAATCAGAGACAATCTCATGTGAATGATTCACAATGTTGATGATAAGCGGATCTTTTGGTGCCTTGATGGCCTGCCTTTTAACCGGTGGCTCATCTGTGGATTTTCTTGGTCTCCCTCTTTTTTTTGTGGGAGCTGAGGCCAAAGCAACATCAGCCACATGAGCAGGAAGAACGCCTCATTGCCCAGTGTTGCTATTAACGAATACCTTTACCGGGATTTCCAACCTTGCAGAAACATTAGCAACAAGTATATCCGATCTCATCACTTTAACAATATCAGCAAATGAATCAGGCATGGAGTCTGCCACTTGCTAAAAATCGAGTATCCTACGCACTTCTATCTCACTCTGAGATGTGCGTGGATCATGATGAGACACGGTAGGATCAAACCACGTCAATTCCTGATGTTGAACTGGAATAGAACAACTCCTATCTCTCCCTAATAGTGGGAAATATGTCTCATCATATTGACAATCTGCGAATCTAGCAGTAAAGAGATCTCCTGTCAAAGGTTCAAGGTAGCGAATTATCTTGGGTGATTCAATACCAACATAAATGCCTAATCTTCGTTGAGGACTCATCTTAGTACGTTGTGGAGGCGCAATAAGCACATAGACCGCACAACCAAAAATGCGTAAATGTAAAATATCATGCTCATATCCAGTTACCAACTGGTACGCACTGAATGGTTAACAGGCAACAAGTCTAAAATGAAGAAGCATTGTTGCGTGTAACACTGCCTAACCCTAAGCAGAGACCAGTAAATTTGTATGCATTACCAAAGCTCTAGACACAAGCTGTAACCGCTTGATATGAGCCTCTGCTAAACCATTCTGAGAATGAACGTGGGGAACGTGATCTTCAACATTAATCACAAGAGACATGCAGTAATCATTAAAAGACTTTGATGTAAACTCTCCTGCATTATTTAATCTAATAGACTTGATTGGATGGTCAAGATGGTGAACCCGGAGCTTAATGATTTGAGCTAGGAGTTTTGCAAACGCAGCATTCCTTGTGGACAACAAAGCAACATGTGACCATCGCGTTGATGCGTCTATCAAAATCATGAAATATTTAAATGGTCTGCATTCAGGTTTGATAGGTCCACAAATATCACCTTGGATCATTTGTAAGAATGGAATATTTTCATTGTTATCAACAACAAAAGAAGGACGAGCCGTCAACTTTGCTAAAGAACAAGCTTTGCAGAATAAGCGATGCGCATCAGAGATAACAACATAAGAATCTGGTGGGATAATGCACAATGCCTCAACAATATGTTGCTGGGAAGGTGTTATACTTTTCGTGGAGACCAAGTTAGGATTTGAGATGGGTAGTCTCATCCTCACCATTTAAACCGATGAAAATAGGTAATCCCACATATTTTTTGGCTCTAAAGAACGGATGACCATGAGTATTTTTCAAGATTTGATCATCATATCACGACTTTGGTGTCCCAGTCGTACATGCCAAAGCTTATATGAATCAAAGTCACGCGTAGTAATGTGAGTCACGGCATTGGATTCAATAATCTGAACTGTGGTTAAGTACAAACCACTACGAATTGCCGAAAACTTCTCTAGAATGCGCTTGCGGCCACAATCAAGAGAGGTTATACACAAAAATTCTTTTTCATTCTCACAATAGGTTTCCAAGTGAAATCTGTTGGCACGAATATCCTTAAAACTTAGTAAGGTTTGATTGGCCTTTGGCCCATTTAAAGCATCAGTGATATATAATTTTGTACTATAGGGCAGCAGAAACTCTGCACTACCACACCCCTGAATAACAAGGGCGCTGCACCAATCGTGAATGTCACTGAGGATTTGTATAGGAAAAGATCCACAAACAGTTACCTATTCCGCATAATGGTATGAGTAGTACCACTATCTGCTAGACACTTAATTTTGCCTTGATACATCTACAAAATCAATGTAAACAAGTAAGTCTTTATAGCAAAGACAAGGTGCACACTTCAAGTATACACTTGAAGATTTGAGAAGGGTGTGACCCATGTTGAGTGCTGATATGACATGGCATAAACCGATGTAATTATAACATCATAAGCTAATGAAACAGATAAAAAACTCATCTAAAAATATCACATCCGGGTTGCATTTTGGATGGGTCGAAGAAAGGCCTCAACCAGTCGAGAAAACCCAAAATAACTTGTGATTTTCTGATACCAGAATTTCGACCGGTCGAGAAAAATTTTGATGGGTCGAATTTGAACCAATTTTAGGACAGAAGCATGGCTTCGACGGGTCGAAAATTGTTTAGTTCAAGTTTTCGACAGGTCAAATCTGCTCTGTGAACTGCTTCAAGTAATTTTTCAACGTTTTTTTCTTTGTCAAAATGGTATCTTGGCTTGCTTTTGCCATATATATGTAAACATCGAACCATATATAAGAATCGTATGAAATAGAACATTTTCAAACACTTTCATATATCGAAAATAGAGAAATATTCATTGTTTGCCAACAAAAATTATATCATAGATGTGTTCTTATTCATAAAACAAAGACATGTGTCTTTAAAAATTCTTGACCGAAAAGTAAGCCAAAAATGAAACTAAAACTTGAATGATTACAGAGACAACTGCCTTTTACATAGGCTTAATCAAAATTCGGGGTAGCAAGTTCTTTCCCCCTGTCATCTGTCAGAACTAGGTTGGTATCAACCTCCATCTTATAATCACAAGTGTAATTTGACTCTTGAGCCAAATACTATTTGTGCTTCTTGTAGATGCTATGGATTTCTCTACTAGCATGACACTGTTTGTGCATATGTCTAGTAGAGTCACACTTGAAACAATCAAGCTTGCCAGATTGTTGATACCGTTGAACATCAAGAACCGAATTAGACTGGTTCTTTTGAGAAGGGACGTTTTAATCTCTATGCCAAGTTATATTTTGGCTGCAGCCTTGGCCACGCCCATGCCCTCCTCTTCCCCCACGTGGAGCATGTCCACCTAGATTATAAGGTTCTGAACAAGCAACATTCTTATCTTTTCAAGTATTTCCTCTCGTATTATAACTCTCAGGCTTTTTAGTACCAGCCAGTCTTGAGTTATTATTCAAGATGATCTCATGATGTTTTTCTTTAGTCGTAAGACTATTAATGAGATCACTGAATTCGGTAATCCTCCCTTGCTCGAACTCAATCTAGTACTGATGAGCTAGAAGAATTATTGATGTATGGAAGGTTTGTAACGCCTTCTCAATCATGTCTTCCTCAGATTTTTCCACATTATAAAAGCTTAATTCAGACTGCAGATCAAACATAGCTTCGTTAAAAGTGTTGATCTTTGGGAAATCCACCATTCTGGTGTTGTTCCATTTCGCAGTCAACTCAGGAAGCTGTGCATTATGCACATTATTGAACCTCTTTTTTAGAACATCCCAAAAAACCATGGGATCTATCTTGTTCAAATAATGCTTCTTCAGAGATGGGTGAATATGACGCCTCAGAAACATGAGGGCTTGAGCTTTTGTCTCTTCATTAGGTTGGAGGAGGTTTGTTCTAGGCCCAGTGGGTTTGATAGTGTTGGTAAGTCTCTTTCCGATGAATGTGTTCTCTACATCTGAGACCCAACGATGGTACTCCTTGCCTTCAAGGTCAAGGATCTCATATTCCAGTCTTGCAGGCTCATTCGAACTCATCTACAAAACACAAAGAGATATTTTATTAGTAACGATTGAAGACTACGATCAGAAGACTTTCAAGTTTAATTGAATAAAAACGTGATCCATGATGCATGGTCACAAAATCAATTATAAAACGGTTGTAAAAACCACACCCAGCGACCGTGACACAACAGTCACACATAATCGATTTCCCTTTTCTTTTCTTTTCCTAACCGTGACTCCCCACGGACCGTCATGTATACTCTTTGGATATATGTCCATAGGAACTAGGGTAACAACATGTAATATTCACAACTCATTTCACAATTTCAATAATCTTAGATCTAAGGTTTTGCGGTAAGTAAGTTTGACCTAAATCTATCAATAGGCGGTTTAGAAAATGTTTACCTCAACAGGTATTGTGCTCGGTATGATCGGTACACTTGATGAAGAAGAAGTTCTTTTGAAATGATTCCTTGGAAGTCATGCAATTTTGTCAACTTCTGAAAATTTGTGGGATTCGTTGAAGAAGGAAGGAGGCCGAGGGTGGAACTTGGTTGTCGGCGGCGGCGGTGCTTTCTCTAAGTTTTAAGGTTTTTCTATTAACTCTGGGAGTCGTGCTGATAACGTATGGCAGGAGAAAGTAGAATATACAGAAAGTAGTTACTCTTTTCATTGATAGAATGTTTTAAATACAGGTTAATACAATCTGTTACAATAATTATCCCGATATAACAGGGATTCTCTGTATCTATCTAATCAATATCCATATCTAACTAAGGCAAGACACACACCAAAATTAATGGAGAATAAATCTCCTTAAACATAAACCAAGTTATTGTAGTAGTTTCTCTCTAAAAAACAAAAAATTATTGTGATAGTTAAAACATAAATATCATAAATAACAGCTATAAAAATATCTATTTTTTATCCCAATCTCTCCTCTGTCTCTCTCCTTTAGAAAATAAAATAAAAAACAAAACAACAACCAAAATATCTCCACAAGCATATAGCACGTGTGTGCGATTATATGAAAATAAGTAAATAATCTAGACTTTATGAAGTGATTTTGACATTTTGTTTCCCGATACTTCTGCTTAACGAAGCTCTATAGTCAACCAATGCAAAGACTAATCAGCAGTCGGAAGATTTTGTCAATACGTGTAACCACTCCATCATATCGTAATCAATCTTATTGTAGGGATATGATATCTGTCTAATTGCTAATAAATGATGGTTTCAATTACAAAGGAGACTTTTTAGGAAAAATTATAGAATTTTTTTATTCTTATTTTTTTCTGAATTCTCATTATAGATCTCATTATTGAATATGGTAATTAGTTCAAAGTGAATTGATATTGTATTCATGAATTGTACGTTTCCCCTCCGGCTTCCTCACTTTAATTTGAAGAGCAAGAATATGGAACTGAAGAAACACATAGAGAAGAATTTTAGAATTGATCAGCTTGCATTCCGAGGCTGAGGTCTGTTCATTATATAGAGATTACAACCTCCATGATAAGTTGTTTGTTAGAGATGATAGACTATAAACTACAATAGGATATCAATTCAAACAGATACGTTGCTAAGGATTATCTCTAAGACTCTTACTTGTAGATACATTCCGAGTTGAGCTAGGAGACTGCATAACTGCCTTATCATTCCCCCGCAAACTGATGGGGCGAGGAAGCACCGGAAGTTTGGTTAACAAAAAATGAAATTGGACGCAGAAAGACCTTTAGTAAAAATATCACCCACTTGATTCGTTGTGGACACAAACTGAACATCCAACTCCTTATTAACCACCTTTTGACGAACATAGTGATAGTCGACCTCAACATGCTTCGTTCGGGTGTGAAACACCAGATTAGAGGCAATGACAATAGTGCTTAAGTTGTCACACCACACTCGAGGACAATGTAGAAAGATGCTAAGATCATGAAACATGTTGCGCAACCAAGAAAGTTGAACTGCAGTGAACACGAGTTGCCGATATTCGGCTTCAACGCTTAATCTCGACACGGTTCTATGACTTTTAGAGCTCCATGAAATAAGATTAGAACCTAGGTAAACGCAGTAACCTCCAGTAGAACATCTGTTATCTGGATCACCAGCGTAGTCGACATTAGTGTAGGCACTAAGAAAAAGAAAACCTGGTTTGTATTGAAGACCATGATTCACAGTAAACTTGAGATAACAAAGAATTAGTTTCATAGAATAGGATATGTCCGGCCATGTGAGTGTGAGATATTTGAGGGCATCAACGACGCTACAAAATTTAGTCACATTCTGGAGCTTTTCACCCGAGTGTAAGCTCATCTTTTGACCAGAGGGAGCAGGAGTAGTAAATTTTTTAGGCTCATGCATATTCTTTCGTTGAAGAAGGTCAACAATATACTTCTTTTGTGTGAGATAGAGAGAAAAGCCATCGTAGCTAGCTTCCATTCCAAGAAAATAATGAATCCGACCAAGATCTTTCGTGGAAAATTCAGTGTCGATCTGGGATATGAGATAGTGAAGATGAGAGGTATTGTTGCCTATAATAAGGATGTCATCGACACAGATGAGAAGCACAATGAACACGCCTCTTCGTGAATAAGTGAAAATTGAATAATCAGAGAATGATTTTGTGAATCCAAGACTCTCAAGAAAATTAGCAAACCTTTTGAAACCATGCCCTAGGCGTCTGTTTAAGGCCATAGAGGGAACGTTTGAGCTTACACACATGATGGGGGTATATTGGATGAACAAAACCAGTGGGTTGTTTCATGTAGACTTCTTCATTGAGGTGACCATGGAGGAATGCACTATGAACATCAAGTTGGCGTACATGCCAGCCATTTGTGATAGCCATGGACAATATGAGTCTAATGGTGGAGTGCTTGACCACCAGGTTGAAGGTTTCTAAAAAATCAAGGCCTTCTTGTTGATGAAACCCATTTGCAACAAATCGAGCTTTGTAGCATTCAATACTACCATCAGCTTTTTGTTTAACCTTGTAAATCCACTTGTTGGGTAATACATTCATGGAAGAAGTGTAAGGAACCAGTTCCCATGTTTGATTCTTCTCTAAAGCTCGCAGTTCATCTTCCATTGTCTCACACCACTGTTTATGTGGTGCGGCCTTTGCAAAGCTTGTTGGTTCTGTATCATTATGTAAAAGATACACACTCATAGCATATTTAGGGTTATGTTTAATAATACTAGCCTTAGAACGAGTATGCATAGGATGAGCAGTAGAAGAGGCAACCTGATTCGAAATTGTTGTTGCAATCGAAGAAGTGTCACAAGCAATGGGATGTGAGTTGTGCATAGTGTGAGGTGTACTAGATAGTGGAGCAGGTGGATTAATATTAGGAACTAGAGTGCATGGTGAGTCAGAAGATGGGGAAGACAATGATGGAGTGATATTAGATGAAGGTTCATTAGAATGAGGTGACAGAGGTAAAATAGGAGTTGTATTTGTAGTAGAATTAGTATGTGATAAGGAAGAGACAGAAGGAGATGTACCTGTAGTGATCGAGACAAAATAGGGAGCCGGAGAGGATACACCAGGCGGAGAGTGAGATGGCTTTTGTACAGAGAAGGGAAATCTTGTTTCATCGAAGACAATATGGCGTGAGAGATAGATACGATGTGTAGCGAGATCAAGGTACATGTAACTTGTATGATCAAGAGAATAACCGAGGAACACACACTTCTTAGACCTAAGTAGATTTATTGTATGGTCTTAACTAAGGAAAACAGTCACAGCCGAAGGTGCGAAGAAAAGAATAATTAGGTTCTTTGTGAAATAGTTTGAAGAAAGGTGTGATATTGTTAAGAAGAGGAGATGGAAGATGGTTGATGATGTATACCGTCGTATCACAAACTTTAGGCCAGTAAGTGGGTGGAGTTTTGAAGTGTGCAAGCATGGTGAGAGTTGTGTCAAGGATATAACGGTGTTTCCTTTCTGCTAGGCCATTCTGCTCTAGATGTTTGGGGAAGGAAAAGCGTTGATGGATACCATTGGATATTAGATAAGTCTGAAATGCTTTGGATGTGTATTCCCCTCCCTTATAATGATGAAATGATTGAATAGATGTAGAGAATTATTTTTCAACATACAATTGAAATTTAATAAAGTGTTGCAAGGTTTCACTTTTATATTTCATGGAATAAATCCACATGGATTAAATCCAAGTGTATTGTGAGTAGTCATCAACAAAAAGCACATAGTATTTGAATCCTTGAACATAAAGAGTATAACATGACCAAATATCATAATGAATCAAAGCCAAAGGTTTATTTGATACTGACTCAAACAATACAAAGGGGAGCTTGGTACTTTTTCCAAACGGACACGAAGAACAGAAAGATAACGACCTACTTCCGACAAAAGGCACAGACTTATTGGGCAAGACTTTCGAGAGAGATCTAAAAGATGTGTGGCCTAAGCAAGCATGCTAGATTTGAGCAGACACCTTTGCACCTAAAAAAGTAAATATCTTGACATCGGTAGCTCTACTTGGATGAAGAAGTCGAAGAGGGTATAAGTCATTCTCACTTGAACCTTTATAGAGGATCCTTCCCATCTGGATGTCCTTGATAACAAAAAAAATCAGGATAAATAAGAAGAAAGATATTGTTGTCATGTGTAAATCGAGATATGGATAACAAATTATGTGTAGTAGAAGGACAGAGAAGGATATAATTGAGTTTGAAAGTGTGAGAGGGAGTAGTATTGGTATTAGAACCTATGTGTGTAATAGAGAGAGAATTACATATGTCACCAACTTGGTCATTGCCGGAGTACTGCTTCGGTTGTTGCAAGTTTGCGAAATCAGAGGTGACATGGGAGTTGGCACCACTATCGAGTAACCAGTTTAGATTAGAGGCAGTGGATGTGGATGCAGTCATAGCACTTAATGTCTTAGATGGAACCCAGCATTCGTATGCATGATTCATTCTAATGTAACAATCAATAGCAGTATGACCAAGTCTCTTGCATATTTGACAAGTAAGTCGAGTTAAGGCACCATTGGGATTGTTCGAATTGAAGTAACTCAATGTTGGACCAAGAACTGAACCACCACGGCCTCGGTTGGGAGAGCCACCCCGACCAAAATGTGTGTTGGAGTAGCAAGGCAAGAAGGAGCCGGAGTTGGAATGGCCACGACCTCTACCACGTTGAGAACTTATATGAGTGGCTTGAGGAGCAGTGTTGAGGGAGCTAAGATCTCCAGTAGCAGACTGGTGATCACGCATACGACTTTTAGTGGAAATAAGAATAGCTTCCAGTGATTCATAAGTGATTGGTGTATCCGTAGCCTGCATGGAACTGGCGGTATTCTCGAAAGCAGGACCAACGTTATGCATGATGATTGACACGAGATCAGTGTCTTGAACCGGACTCCCTGCAGAGGCAAAATTATCTGCATTAGAGTTAACCTTGTCAAGATAATCGGAGATAGAAAAGTTACCACGCATGGTGCGCAAAAGTTCCACGCGGAGTTGAAGGAGATGGTTTTGAGAACGAGAAGAAAAACGCCAAGCTAAAGAGGACCAAGGGGCAAATGACGAAGTGGAGAGGGAGACAGTAACCAAAACAACTGTGGTAAGTGAATTGTTGATCCACCCGAGGATCATCTGATCATTGGCCATCCAAGCACCATAAGCCGGATTAATTTCATCTGTGAGTTGGCATTTAGCATCAACTTTGAAGCATGCAGGAAAAGGATTAGATCCATCAACATAGCCAAAGAGGTTTCGACTCTTGAGGAGAGGAGTGATTTGAGCCAGCCAGAGAAGATAGTTGTTGCGATCAAGCTTGATTGAGAGGAAATTGGATATGGACGAGTGAGATTCTAGAAGAGGGTGAGATTTGGTTGCAGTGTTTGTTTCGAGAGAGAGGGTTGAATCGGAGGAGGATGCCATTGGTGAGGAAATGATCGGAGAGAAAAAAAATGTCGTAAGACTTTTTAAGCTCTTGATACCATGAAGAAACACATAGAGAAGAATTTAGGAATCGATTAGCTTGCATTCAGAGGCTGATGTTTGTTCGTTATATAGAGATTACAACCTGTTTGTTACAAATGATAGACTACAGACTACAATTGGATATCAATCCAAAAAGATACGTAGCTAAAGATTATCTCTAAGACTCTCACTTGTACATTTCGAGTTGAGCTAAGAGACTGTTAACTGCCTTATCAAGAACACCTTTTTTCTCTCTTCATAGAACTGGCCCAGCTTTTCTCACTATTTACTTAATAAAAACGTACTTAATTATATATAATAGCTAGTATTTAATTAAACAAGATATACGCATTGATCTAGTTTGAAGATAAGGACTCTATCGAGTAAAGCTTTAATTTGTGAGATTTATAGATTACGTACTTCCATTGCATGTAGCGGTTACGGTAGCAAGAGTCACCGCCCCGTCACCACCACCACTGCCGCCATACCAACACTAATAGACTCATATGTGCCTTTTTCATATGGGCAAACCAAATGCCTCAGCCACCAAGCTAAAAATTGAGTCGTAGTCTTATACTATTTGTTCGATGCAGAAATACTATTTGTTCGATGCAGAAATATCTCTCGAGAGAGACCTTTCCCGCGAAGCAGTCTCTTTTATCTCGGATGTCTTAACCGCGTGAGCCGGTCTATCCTGCTTGTGCTTCGTATGCTGGCGTGGCACCATTCTTCAACGGAATATGGACTGATTACAGCCGCCTGACTTCTTATGTAAGCGATTAGAACAGGGAGAGCACCAACCCTGCTCGAATAGGTTCTTTTTGCCTAGAAACCTAGGACTTTGATATGTGTACCTCTCTGCTAAATCCAGAAATCGATACTCCCACGTCTCTCGTGTAGAGTAGAGCAATCTCTTGATGAAGTGTTTGAGAACACTCGCTTCCTTTGAGTATTCAAGCTCTCAACATACAAGTGAGCCGCTCTTCAACCTTCAGGTTGCAATTGCTTCCTTGGAGTCGTAAATACCTTCACTCGATAGGTGAACAGCACTCAGACCTTCTGGTTGCAAGGTAAGATAGAAATCTCGAGGACGAGATAACCGTCTAGGTTTGTTTGCGTATAGCAAGGCTGTTTGATTGATTGTTCGTGTGTCTCTACATAAGATCCTTGCATTCCTTATATAGTCGCCTACAAATCAGTCATTGATTCTGTTTCCAACTCCTTTGCTCTTATAATCTTGTATGAATTTCCATGCCAGCATACGTGTTATACCACTCATAGGCATTCTAATTCTATCATAACTCTTCTTAGAATCCTGCAAATATCAACTAGGTATGATGGGAACTGAGCCGCGTGAAACCAGCTCGATAAGACACAGTTCTAATAGAACTCTAAATCTTCTTCCAGCGAAGCTCGATACGAATCTCGCTAGCCCTTTTATACTCAACTTCCTCGATAGGAACTCATAGCATGGTAAGCCGCTCGATAGACCTCGGCCATCCAGGCCCAAAATAAATATTTTATTTAGGCCCAAACACTATTATGCACCTCATTTTTTTAAACTGCCTTTATTATATTAGAAAGATGATACTTTGGAATTTAAACTATGAACTTGATCAATGGTAATGCAAGGGGCTGGAATGGAAATCCCATGTGTAACTATCTAGGTACATCTCTAACAATTATTAACCGAAAAGCTTTGTATATGTATATATAATTATATATGATCTCTATCTAGAGCAGAGTGATAGTCGTATTTTTATGCGTCTATACGGTGTTTAATTCATTTTTTATATTTAGTTTATTGTTATATATTTGAGTATTTATTTAATATTTATTGTTTTCTAAGTTTTGTGGAGGAATAAAGAAAACAGAAACAATTGAAGGATTCCTAGCTCAATATGGATTCAAGGAGTTTTGTGCAAATAAAGAAACATTTTCCAATGTGGACTTGAGGAGATCAATTGGAAAATTATATAAACCTATTTTAAATTTTGGATAGGAAAATCAGAAATTATTGGAGAGAAACTCGAGCAAGGAAAGAGAGTAGCAACAAAGGAGCCAGAACCTTGAGCATGTGTCCTGATTTTGCGTACACAAGATGTGCACGCTGTAGTTAATCATTTTGAGCCTACATGTGAAACTTTATGTCATCACCCACCTATTTCTGACCTTGAACTGTAGGATAGTTATATCTTAATCCTTGTTCTAGGACTTGGTAGAGCTATGCATGAGATAAGTATGTGAAGACGGTGACAATGTCAAAATGTGATAAAAAGAGATAAGTGTGGGGTATCAAGCTAGTGTGAAAAAAAAAGTACTTCTAAAAAAATAAAAGAAAAAAAGTCGTGATGTCTAGCTTGATACCCGAGTTAACTATTGATGAAAAGAATGTTGTGAAGGCCCAACAAGATGAAATCCGGCCACAATAGTGAAAAAGTTCATGATTGTAAAGTTTGAAGAAGTCTCCGTTAATATTTCTCTAAAACTCGTTTTTATACTTTGTCTTCGTCAAACAATTTTTTATCGAATTTCTAAAACCTCTAAGGTCAAACTAAATTATGGTGATTTCTAAATTTAACGAGTCATACAATAATCTAAACTATTATACTAATTTTCGGGGTATTATAGTCTTCTTCATCCAATTTCGATATGTAAACTCTATGATTTGTCTTGATTATTTTTATTATGACTTTTAGTAGCTAAACATCTTGTTAAGGGGTTGCTTGAAGCCCCGTACATGAAGTCTTTCTAATTCACACACTTTAATCTATTTTGCATATTCAATTTGAATGAGGTTTATTTCTCTATGTGACTCACAATATGAATTCTTGTATGTTTGCTTTGGTGCGCAACTTAATATTCATGCTAGGATTCTATTATCATGAGATACAGACGACTGAAAATAATTTCTTCCACCGGATTCTCTACAATGGCACACCGATTTCGTCGGGTGATTGAAACCCTAGGTCTAGCACACACTAATAGTGTACCTGTGAACCCTGGTAGATTCTCAAACCTTTTCTAGAACTTAATACTTTCTTATTTGTAAACCTTAGGGTCCATGACTTTGGGTTCAATAGAAGGATAGATGTGGGGGAGGTCCACGATAAACTCGCATATACATAAGAATTAGGCAATATGATGTGGTTGCAACGATCAGCCCTTCCTGAAAATTTTCATTCATTGAATATGTGCATTAAATTAAGTATGTGTTAGATAGATGGAATAATGGTGGTGGATTTCATTCCTCTTAACTCATTCATCATATAGTTTAAACATCTTGCATTCATAAGCATATTTACTTTCAGTATTTATTTTCTGCATTAGCTGTAGTTTAACCGATTCAGTTAGGTACCTAAATCAACTCTGAATACTCTGAAATTTAGTGTGGTAGTCTGCCACTGTGTCTAATTTATTGTGTCCAAATTTCGTGTCGTTTGAGTCTGTCTAGAGTAGGATCGTAATGTCATTAGTGTACTGTAGCCGAGTCTATCAGTATTGTAGTCTAGTGTTAGGATTTAGTTTGACCAATTCTTTGTATTTGATAACCCATGTTTATCATACTACATTGATATATCTAAGTTGAGAATATGGTATCTTTGAGAGGTGGTTTTCCACATCATCATGGAGCTTCACTTTTTAAAAAACAGAGTGAAGCTTTGATTTTCACAAAATTGATAAAATGGCTCGATGATTGAAATCACTCATTCTTTAGATTACTATTTGAATAGCATGCTTACAAAAAATCAGCCCAGTCGGAGATGATTTGACCATTCGATTGTTACATTAAACTTTTAAGCTATATCGGATGAATTGTGTTCATAAAAAAATTGAATGTGATTATCGAATGGCCAATTATCTCTGATTGGACTGATTTTTCGCAAGCATAATCTTACAGTTATAATCTAAAGGATGATTGGTTTCAATGATCGAATACTTTTTTAATTTCATGGAAATCAGAACTCCGCTTTATTTTTTCAAAGTGAAACTCCGCTCTGGATATGATCTGTGTATTCAATTTAAAGTTTAAAGGATTATTAATTGCACTAATTCTAAAGTCAACGTGTTGATTCTAGAAAAGAAGTTTGTATAGTAAGACAATTCTAAACCCTTATCAACAATAATTCCCGAGGTTTAGTTCGAGTTGTGATGTATACATCTTGTACGTGTTGTATAGCTGATATTTAGTGCATCCGGAGGAAAATTACTTATGACATTATTACGTACGTACATATGAAGTACACTAATGCTAAGGCAGATTGGCTGTGATGCTTTCCTGAGAAGAATGAGAAATATACTGTCCGGTCAGCCTATGAGCTAGCAAGAGAAATTGAAAGAAGGGATGAGAATGTGGGTGAGGAGTCGAACCAAGAAAGGACTATGGCTTTTTGGAAATCTATTTGACATCTAAAAGTGGCACCAAGGTAAAGATGTTTATCTGGAGGGCGTGTAATGATGCCCTCCCATGTGGCTTCAGTCTCCATAAACGTAATCTCACTACCTCCCCGAATTGCTTCAGATGTAAGAATTATGATGATATTATGATGAGTCTTCTTTTGATGCCTTATTCGAATGTAGAGAAAGCAAGAGAGTTTGGAAGAAGTTAACTTGGGGTCGTACTCCTCATGGTTTTGCTAAGTGTATTGATGCAGTGGCTTTTTATATGGATAATGGGGATCAGAATGAAGCTACATTTCTATATTATCTTATGTGGACAATATGGAATGAAGGAACAATGTATGGCATCACTATGCTGTAGATTTTGCTCCTGAGTTTATCCTCTTCCGAGCTACAAACCTGGCTGTTGAGTATTGTCAAGCAAATGTGCATGATAAGAAGAAGAAAGAGAAAACAATAACAGATTCCAATTGGAGTGCACCAAGAAGAGGCTTTGTGAAACTAAATACAGATGTTGCTGTTTGTGTGTGGGAGGCTCGCTGTGGTTTGAGAGCTGTCATAAAAGATGATATGGGCTCTCTTATTGCTGCAAAAGCTACTATAATCAACGGTAATTACTCCCCTTTGTTTTCTGAACTCCTGGGACTTAGGATTAGGCTCTTACTTGCTCAATCTTTAAATATCTCCCACTTGTTGAAGTTGACTGCCTGGAGATGACTAAGTTGGTGAACAATCTTGATTTTTGTTGGGCAGAAGCGGGAAGTGTGGTTGAAGAGATTAAAGGGCTCCTATGCAATATGAATGCTGGACCGGTTGGTTTCCAATTACCCCGGGAATGTAATGTGGTCGCTCATAGTTCAGCGAAATTTACTCTTAATGAGAACATTAGTTTCTTGCGCATTGAGATGGGCCATTTTGGCTCATGTCTTCGATTAATATCGAAGTAAACTTATGTAATTCTATTTCATCTTAATGAATGAAGTATCTCTCTTTTGAATATAAAAAAATACACTCGTTCATGTCATATATGATATTGCGCTGGAAAACTGGAGCTGATATCACAATACTCATACTAGAACTGCTACTTGAGATTGGGTAGGTTTGGCACTCTTAAATATAGAGGACGTGGTAACTAGCCTTGGTTCCGCAGATGGGAACATAAGGAAAAGGCTTAGAGCAATAATTTTTGGTAAACTGTTGATATACATCGTAAAAATTTATATTTTAGCAAGGTCGATCTGATCATTGCTCCATGCAATGAACTTTTTGGCCCTTCATCTTTGATCTTGGACATTATAATGTAAATTCATAATGGGATTCGAAGAACTCGATCTATCGTGTTTGATTAGTAGGAGAAGATTTCCGTTGTAATTTCTAGCTAATATAGCCATTGTTTCTTCTTCATAAAAAATAAGGAAAAAGTCCAAGAAAACTTTGAAGCACATGATCATCATCATATACACATAAAACTTAAAAACTTTTTACTAACACACTCACTCTCCTGGAAAGGTTTCTCGTTCCTTGGAGCGCTAGGGTTTTACATAGATTGCAAAGAGAATCATTTAAAATTAGTACCGATATCGTTTCGAATATGGAGCTGATTAAAGTAAAAGGGGTTAAGCTATGGACTTTACAATATTTTGAAAAGTATACCCAGTTGCGCATGCAACTGCATGCAAGTGATACAACTGTTCACTATCAGAGGATCCCAGAATCACAAAAGATAGCTCGTCAAGATGGAAACTTTTCGATGTTATATTGATACTGTTCCTCTAATAAACATGCACAGGATGACTTCGAACTTTTTAGCCATCACCAGGTTACAAAAGAAAGACTTCAAAAGTTCATAGCTAGTAGATACTCCTTATAAAATTATCACTATTATTTTGAACATTCAAGGTCAGGGAACTAGTGCAACAAGATACATCAAAAGCTTAAGCGGTCGAGTAAATATTTGCTTAAGATTTCAGGCATTCTGCAAGCTACCCACAAACTCAGGGTAATAGTACTGCTCGAACATGTTGTGATCCATCGCCGCGATCGAGTGATCTGCTCCGTTCATCTGGAAATTCATCGGTAGATCATTGAAGAACGGTATTGCTTGCATCTGGGCTTCATGAACTCCACTGAAACTTTGAAACTGTTGTTGCTGGTACTCAAAACTAACGGTATCAGCATGTGACTGTTGGTTTTGTTTTTTCTCCACAGTTGAATCAAATGACGTAGGAAGAAGACACTCGACAGATTTAGTAGGCTTAGATTTCTGAGAGGAGGGTTTTGGAAAGAACTGGTGAATTACCTCATCTAACAACCCCGAGTCTGATGACTCGAGAGGGATGAAGTCCGAGTCCACAAAGCTAGTAGTGGTAGTGGTAGATTCTTCTGTTGGGCTCACCATAAGAGGAAGGTCGTAGTGAGAGGCTGTGCTACTAGTACTCATCATCATAGAAGAAGTTGAGCAATGACCAGAAGTAGTACCCGAAGTAATGATGCTGTTGTTGACAAAAGAATCACAACCAGTAAGAGAGAAGCTAGCTGAAGACGAGTCATTCGTGTACTGAGGTTGGTTTTGAGTAAAGCACCGAGCTTGAGGCTGAGGCTGAGGGTTTAGAGAGACAACCGAACCAGAGTTTGGAGACGAAGATGAATTGTTGTTGATGAAGTTCCTTAAGAAAAGCATGTTCAACGAGGCAGCAGTAGAGTTGGCGTTGCTATTAGTAATATTACCAGAACTCCTTTCGGATGAGACACCGGAGAGGAGATCTTGTTGGTACGGCGAAAGCGGAGGCCAGTTGGCAACATAATGGCCGAAGCCGCGAGCAGCAGCTGTGTGGTTCTTGACCGATGATTGAGACTGCCTCGGGTGGTGGAAAGTAAAGCCAGGGATGATGTGGTCGTGAGGTGTTGCGGCGTAGACGAAGTTGGTGCGTGCTTTGACACCGCGCATGGCTCTAGCGGCGCAGTCGTAGGCGCATGCAGCCTCCTCGGCGGTGTCGAAGGTTCCGAGCCACCGTCTTTCCTTGGAATGAGGGTCTCTGATCTCCGCCGCGTATCTGCCCCACGGCCTGCGTCGTACCCCACGGTATCGCAATGTTGAGGGAGAGCTGACTGGGGTTTCCTTGCGCTTGTTGTTGTTGGGTGTTGTCGTGGCGGCGGCGGCGGAAGCTGCTGTTGACGTTTTGGGCGTGACGGGAGTTGACTCGGGCTGGGACGTAGGGCTGGGAGTGAGAGTGGAGCAGAAGCCGTTGAGCTTTCTAAATGCTTCTTCCATTTTGTGTTGGGGTTTGAAAGAAAGTGAAGAACTGAAAGTACAAAATAGCTTTGGAGCAAGGGATTTGGCTAGCTGGGGTGTTTGTTGATGGAGGCTGGTAGTTGTGCACAAAACACAGTGTGGATGTATTTATAGACGAAGAGATCGAAGTGATGTGAAGATGGAGGTGGGGAGCTAGAAAGTGATTGATTTATTCCATCCATGCATGCATGGTTAATTTTACATGGTAATGGTATTGGGGCCATCCGGCCATACATATCATCGCTGCCTAACCGTGCGACCCTTTTTTGTTTTTGTTTTTGTTTTTTTTGGTACTCATGTATACAAATTCTCAAATTGTTTACAAACATATTTGTAATTCTACAATCGTGTGGTAGGTTTGCATTTGTTATGCCAGCTCGGGGGGAGAGTAATTGCCTTGGAACGACTAGCTATTTCCAAGAGCAAACATGATAGACTGATGTAGATGCATGATAGATTTTTAAAGGCGTTGGGGTAGTTTCTACGTATACGTACTTTCTAGTCCTCCACTGCTCATTTTTCCCTTATTGTCCAAGAACCAAAGAACTACATGAACTCCTTTGCTGGAAATAGTCGAAATCCACACGAAGTCTACATCTAGTTAGCTTATTGTTGTTTTGGTTAAATAGGTCAAAATGAAAGTAAAAGGATCCATACTAATAAATTTTATGGGGAGCTGCACGTACATGCATGAAGAAGAAGAAGAAGATCGAAAGAGCTCTAATTCTCCTTTCTCTGTCCCTTTGTGATTCATAGATCTGAATGATTACACTGGCGGCCCTCAGAAGTTGTTCCTCCTACTTTGGCTTAAGTTATAATTTCTGGCTTTCATGTAGGCAAGCCAGTTTTATCTAAATATGCTAGTTTTTGAAATTGGGAGCTGCTTTCTAATTTGGCATTAGGGTTTCAGAAACCAAGGATTTAAGAGTCGGTCACATGGACTTGTCTGATGAAGAGGGTTATAACTTAAAAGGCTTGAGCTCTAGACTATTTAGCTTTCTGTTGGTTGTGAGAGACGGAGACTAAAGCTGATTCTGGATTGTACTCCTTCAGTCAGAGCTTGTTCTTTTTTCCTCTGGGGTTAATTTACAAATAGACATTTTTTATCCAGGGATTGATTAGCTAAAAGCTTCACCCCCCCAGATCCCCAATAGGCAATAACAAATCAAACCCTTTTTCCGAAGCTCAAACGAGAAACACAAAACTAGTAACAAATCTTCGTTCGAGTCAGAGAAGAGTTTGGATTATATCTTTGAAAATGTTTACATTTAAGGATTGCTCATTGCTGAGAATGCCCCATCAAAGTTAAACTAATAGCCTCTAGCAAATGGGAATGAGTTGTTTCATTATTGGGGATGATCCGTCAAGAGGAGACCATTATGGTTTACTTTTATTAAATTTGATTTTCTAAGAGACACATTTTAAGGGACTGAAATGAATTAACATATCCAACGGTTGTGATTCAAAAACATAAAAACTATGGTGAGACTATGTTAATTACTTTCAATCATAGCCGTTTGATGTGTTCATTCTTTTTTATCCCTAAAAATGGGTCACTTAGGAGAGCATGCCTCTTACTTTCACTATATATGAGACTCATACGACCATACCAATACCACGAATTCATCTAGAAGATTTTTACACATCAAGTTCAAGATTAAAAGCAAGTTATGAAATTGGTATAATAATAGTTGGTGATCTCCTAACCCTTGGCTCCGCTTTGCAGCAGAGACGACATACCCTTGGCTCCGTTTCAACGGAGACGATTGGCAAAGGAACATTAGAGTTTCGACCTTTCATCAAGTTTGATCTCTTAAGGAACACATTTTAAGGGAGAGAAAATGATTAGCACATCCAGCAGTTGTGAATCAAAAACATAAAAACTATGGTGGGGTCATATTAATTACTTTCAATCATAACCGTTGGATGTGTTTATCATTTTATATCCCTAAAAATGTGTCCCTTAGGAGAGCAAACCTCTTACTTTCACTATATGTGAGACCCATATGACCATACCAATACCACGAATTCTTCTAGAAGATTTCTACCTATCAAGTTCAAGATTAAAAACAAGTTATGAAATTGGTATAATAATAGTTGGTGATCTCCTAACCCTTAGCTCCACTTTGCAGTGGAGACGACTTACCCTTGGCTCCGTTTCTGCAGAGACGATTGGCGGAGGAACATTAGAGTTTTGGTTGTGTCTTGTTCGCATGATGGCAATCTCAGTTTTGGTAGGACTTATGGTTGGAATGAAATGTTTGGCTGGCTTGGGTCGGTATTTATTGATGGATCTCGGTGGAAGGAGTTGCGCAGAGAAGGAATTGGGAGGAGGTGCTCGGTATGGGTGGCTGATTCTGGCAGGCGACGAGTGGCTCTAATCGGTGATGGTTTGATGGCTAGTGGCAGATTTGGCTAGGACCCTGGCGACGGCTGAGGCACTAAAACCCATAGGATCATCGGCTGGCAACGATGTCATCTTCAAGCGGTTGGTGCTAGTTGGATGAAGACGACTTTAATTGGCCTTGGCAAGACCTAGTGGTGGGTCGGGAAGGTGCATGTCTTCATCGTGTGACGACATCCGATGGCAGTGGTGGGGCAAAAACCCTAGGCCAATTCTTTGGTAGGTGCAATGTTGGGAGTCTCTACTCGGCCTGGACCTTATTGTTTAAGCAATTGCTTCCTCTAGTTTGGAGTTTTGGGCATATCAACTTGGGCTTAGAAATATATATATATAGGGGCCTGTAAGCCCCTCTGGACATTCTGTTGGAGCTTTACATGGGATTCGGGTGACCTATTTATCTTGTTTATTGTACCGTCGGGAATCTATACTTCAACCGCAATTGCTTCGTGTGGTGGGACCCTGGAGCTTCTATCCCGACTTAGATACGGTGTCTAGACAGTTAAAGGGTGATGCAATCAAATTTGTTTACAATTTTCATGTTACTCTAGTTCGCTAGTCTATGATAGAACACCTTATTATTTTAATAATTTATTACGTTAGGAGTTTTTTTTTATTGGGCCAATTAATCTGGTGAAACTCTTTACAAGTGTCACTTTTAAAAATGAAATTTTCACCATCTAAAAAAAAAATTCTCATTGCTCCATTCAAATATATACTAACTGTATCTTCTAGCTTTCTGTTAAAAGAAGACTTCATATGGGGCACCAAAAAGTCCGTGGTCCAAGCATAAACCTGCTCGGAAATTACAAAGCCAAAAAGAGTGAATGGCCAGTTCATGCAATACACAGAGTCAATACAACTTTGCATTTTCTTTTTTTCCGATACAAGGAAGAAAGTACAAAACTATAAACCATAACCTCTATTACATATCCTTCAACAATTTGCAGTTAAGACTTAAGAGCATAATGTAAGATTGAAAAAAGGAACGGTAGTTCAATAAAAGTTGACCGCATTACACAAATTAACGTTTTTTAGGTTTCAATTTTGCGATGCAATTCGATAGAGATATTTTTTTTAAAGAGAATAACAAATTAAGAACCTTGTCGAATGTAGACAATTTAAGAAATAATTTTCGATAAGCACTTCTTATAAATAAATTATAATCGCAAGAATTCAATTTGAGTACGGAAATATTGACCTGGCTATGAGTATCTCTATCCACAAGGTGACAAACTTGGTGGAGGTGATGGTGGTAGGGGTACGGTGATGGTTTATATGCTGCATGCATGGTTCCCTAGGCTCCCCTTGCTTGTTTTAGAAGGTCACTTCATTAAACAAGCTGTTGGTTTTTGTCTCGGCTACGATGAGAAAACTGAAGCCAGAGATCGATGGACTTACTACATGTCTGTGTCCGAGACATGTGTGAGTAATCGACGGTGAAGAACTTGAAGCTTCAATTAATTAAAGAGAGAGGGGGCCGGGTTTAGAGATCGATGGCCTGCCTGGGCCGGGTGGGGAGACGCCAATGCAAATGCAAAGGAGGAACCAGGAGATTGATCGAGCAGCCATGCAAGATATCAACGACAACAAGATCCCACTGTCAGATCGAGCCAGCAGGCAATAAAACCATAACTACTGGCCAAGAGAAACACACCAGCTTTTTTCTGACCAAGGACGAGAGAAATGAGAAGCCCAGAGCCTTTATGACCCTCTCCCTCTCTTGGCTCCCTCCAGTACGTTTTATCGATCGAATATATGTATGTGATGTATGGGGTCTATAGGTTGCTCAAGATTTGGGTTGCAACTTGCAGCAAGGGAATGAATGTCTTCGAAATGCAATTCATTTCTGCATGTCTGTCGTAGCAGCATGGATATAAAAATTCAATGTACAACTTCCACTCCCCACGCTTCATTTAAAATTCTTACTCACTGCTCTGTTACACTGTCGTTCTATTTTTTCACCCAGAAAATAAAAATAACGTATACTAATCTCTCTAATTGTTTAAAATTATTAATCAAAACAACGTACTAGTTAGTAATACCTAAGTAATTAGTCACTATTAGGGTTAAGGTATGTAATTAGGAATCTCGCAAACTCTTTTATGTGCATTTTCAAATGCACATTTGAAAAAAGTTATGAAGAAAAAAGCGTGTGGTTTGTAAAAACTGAAGGGAGGGTGCCAATTTCACTTTCTTATTTTTATCACTTGCAAAATAAAAAAGTATTCTTCATATTTCAGATTTGGAAAAAACATTCAAGCCGTGGAGCATGAGTTAAATTGGATCTGGAACATGACTTATTCCAATTCCATTTCGGATCGGAACAAATGACATGTTCCGCATCTAGCTTTTAACGGTACTACACTATTGGTGCGATCGATTACAGGGCTCTGCTACTGCTGCTACGTACACTGCACTGCACATATATATGAGACAGAAAAGCTTTCTCATTTCCTCCTCGTGGAATTTGTTTTCCTCCATTAAAATCGCTCGCTGAAACCTTCTGGCTCGATCGTACATATTATGCTGATCAGAATGCATATCCCGGTCCTGCCTCTCAATTCCTTTTTGGCAGATGGATCCTGATTCAAGCGTACGTATACTTTTAGCTGAACGTCCACTTTTAAATTATAACGTTGCATTTCCCACGTACTGTACATCAGTCGAAGAAAGTCATATGCATGCACTATATAATTCCACTATTCCTTTACATGCACTTACTGCTACTTATTGATAAGTTACTGACTTCTGCACCACAGAATTGCACAGGTATAGTGAAAAATATGTGCTAATCCAAGAAGACGGAGTGGTATGTACGAAGTACATTTCCCAATTAGTAGTGCTGATGTTCAAACAGTCTCCATTTTTCTTTTCATTAGCATATTAGCTTATGAACATAAGGAAGGAAAATGATTGTTGATCTCAAATTTAGGCTTTAAATAATGTCTCAATCATATGTGACATCAATGTTAATAACACACACGTCATTCATTGTTTGCCACTTCATTCCCCTAATCATACATAGGAAAAATTAGGGGATATCAACCTCGATGTAACTAGTGAAATTTTCAATAGCGGTCTCGCGGGAAGCTTCTACATGAACGGATGAACCACTTTAACCTTCAAATTTAGTTTCCAAACTTTGGAAACCCTAGTACTGATGCCGTACGTGGTACAGTTACCTTTCTGAAGGTTGTTGTTAACTTCGTATAAAGTCAAAATAATACATCCAGGGTGAAAAAAGTACCGGTGCAGTCCCCGGATGTGAAAGACTCAAAGACTAGTAGCTCTAGCTTGTTTAGGTTTCGAAGATCAAGGTGGAAATTTTACACGAAAAAAGCCATGAGATCGAGTTGGTAGAGGACATTTTTAACCTTAACGACCCTCCGGACTATTACCCGATTCCACTATGAATCGGTGCTATCATCTCCCAGACTTTCAACGCCATACCTCTTCCTCGTCCAAATTTGCCAGGGCAAACCTCAGCCCTCCTCTCTGCACACACAGGCCATCTATGTTCCTACATGCTACGTTGCTACCTATCACCTCCTACGTACATATATATATGTGTGTGTATAATTATGTTTCTTTACTGTTCACTAGTGTATTATCGCTTCGTATTACTTGCACAACGCATATCACTGTACATGAAGTCTTTATTTTCGTCAGTATTAATTGCCGATCAACTTCCAACAGATTTTGTATTATTAGTTTCAAATGAATAGTTATTTTTTTTATAGTTCGTTTCAAAAAAAAATTACAGTTAAATTATGTTTATAAACTGTACAAAACTCTTAGATATGTATAAGTATATACAATACTCTTCTAGAGTTGTTAGGGCATCTCCAATGGCAAGTCCTAAAATGGGGTGCTAGATCTATATTTAAGACCTCAATTTAGGACTTATGATTTAGGACTTCACTATCTCCAATGGTGAAGTCCTATATTGTAAATATCTTTATTTTATGTTATTTTTAATGATTAATTTATTTTGTTGCAATATTATTATGTATAATAAATATTAATTATGATAATTTTTGACCGATACATGGATTATTCAACGACTCTCCATTTTAATAAATTTTTTTTCTATTTGTTTCTGAATATTGTATGGAAAATTAGAGTTTGATTGAATATTAATCGTTGGATTGATTTCGGAATATATTCTTTGCCGTTGGATCAGAATCAGAAATTTTTTTAAAAAAAAAACAAAATAAACTGAGATTGAAATCTGGCCATTGATTTCAAACAGCATTCAAATCGGGCAGTTGATTTTTCGAACGTTGCAGCCAGTAACCTTACGCACGTGGGCGGGTCCCAGTCCAGCAGAAGATGTCGACTACTCTCCCTTCTTATCAGGAGCGTGGCGCGTCGATCTTCTTCCCTCTCTCCTCCAGCAGCTCGCGTGCTCTCTCATCGCTAGGCGAGGCGCGTTGGTCCTGGTTGGCATCCTCTCTCTTGCGTCAGCTGGGGCCCACGCTTCAGCTGTGCTGTCATTTAGGACCGGATCTATCCGAGGTGCTATCTTAGCACTTATAATAAGACATTACCCTATATTTTTAGGGTTTAGAACCCCAAAATTATACCATTGGAGAGCCCTTTTCAGTTTAGGGTCTAGATTTTTAGAGTTTGAATCCCCCCATTGGAGATGCTCTTAGAATCTACAAATAGCAAATTTATGTTCTAAAAGTTTACTTTTTCTACCAAATAACATGATATTTGTGATGTATAAAATAATATTATCGATTCCTTGTTTATCATGTCTACGATAGAAAACAATTCATGTGGTAAATTAAATTCATCATGAACACTCAACCGTCCATAATATTGAATTTTGAAACTTGTTCACGCCGAACCAGATTCAATTACCACAACTGTATCTAGGTAATAAAAAAAAAGTCTTGTACGTTGTCAATTTTTACCCCCCATTGAAACTAGGAGCACGTACATACCAGCCTTTAGCCATATATAGGTCGTATCTCTTTTTCTCTTGACTGCCATAAGTAAAACAAGATTCATATGGTCGTATCTTATTTTCACTCTTGTAAGAAAAAGTACTTTTACAATATCGCTGAAGTTAGCCTCAAATGTCAAAGGTAAAAGAGTTAAATTGTTGAGCTCTGGAAGATCGAGGACGAAAACAAAAGTTAGATATGATACAAATGCTTCTTGAAGTGTACAACACTTGGCTTTTGGCGAGGTGGACATGAGATGTTTGGAAGAGACTAGTATCAACCTGTTCTGTCTTGCTTGCTTTATCTGCGACTACTTTTTCCTTGAAACTATAAACGTAGTTTGTTTCTACCACGACATTTTCTTTTTCATTTTCTGGAAATGCCGCCGAGGGAGCCTCTCTATGCGACTATATATGCCTTTGCAGAATGTCAAAGCAAAAATGCTTCGAGATTTACGGATGTCACTGCAAAGTCATAGCTATTAGCCTCAGAGAGAGAGAGAGAGAGAGAGAGAGAGAGAGAGAGAGAGAGAGAGAGAGAGGACATCTACATATATGAATGCATGGACTCTGCAGCACAGCATGCAACTGACCAATAATTATTGGTTCTAAATTATTATCATCGATCAACACATATTTTTCTTTTGAAATATATTATATTAAGCTCTACAAACTGCATCCTTTGGGACAATTCTGTCGGGGAGGAAAGAATGTATTGTATTTTGATTTCCTTGAGAGTTGTTCAAATGGAGTTTCTCTTTGGCCTTTATATTTAGTCTTTTTTCGTCGAAATTTTTTTCAATACACCAGGCGTACTAGTGCACCAGTTATGTGCTGTGAACATATATTAACAAAAATGTTAACATATTTACATTAAATATTATTTAATAAGATTTGATCCAAATATTTTACCACAATAAAAATAAAATACTCTCTCTCGATTAAGTCTTGGATGCACCCCCTCTCTCCACACTCCCTTTTTTTTTTAAATCTCAACCGTTAATCTAAAAATCAAATCTGAAAACTAACTTCTCTCTCTCTCCTCATTTTGCATGCTCCTGTATTTTTTTTGGTAGCTTACCCGAAAAAAAAAAACTTTGTTTTTAGTTGCACTCGGTGTAATATTATACTATGAGTATTATCGTTACTAAAAGTCCGGTATTACTATAATGCTATGGGTATATAGTCACTTTTTAATTTTGAATGTATATTGTTTATTATTGATAATTCGACCAATCAAATTGTATGAAATTAAATATTTGTGGTTTATTTCAAAAAAAAAATTATGGTTAAAGTTTAATTAGCTATATATAAACGTATATTTTTTATACTACTAATGTGGATGTAAACCAATGGCGTAGCCAGAACTCTAGCTCTTTTGTGTCAATTTATTTAAATGACGTAAAAGTCATACATGAGAAAAAAAAATTGAGAATTTCATAGCCCAAACTCAGTACAAAAATATATATTTTATTTTGATCAATGGATTTACTAAATTGTCATTGAAAAACAATAAATTATGAATGGTTACTAATCAATGACACTACCATTTCGGGTGCCCATCACCATTCCCCTTTTTAACAAAATTTTTTATTATTGCTTCATTTCACTCGAAAGAAGGGATGTTCATTACAGATCATCATGTCACGATATAGTTGTCACGGTTTGTCATGCCAAAGCTTTTATGTATCAGATTTTCACTAGTCGATCATCTCTGACATCGTTAGATTCAACAACTCGAACAATTGTTATATAAGGCCCATTTGGCTGGCACATAATTTCTTTAATATTTGACATCCTCCACAATCATAAGAGGTGATGCATAATAATGCAATTTCATTTTCACTATGAGATTTTAAAAATCCACAATATAATTTGAAACGATAAATTATGGTTACTAATAAAATAATAAATGGTTGTAAATTTAAAACGTCAATGAATGTTAATAATTCATTGATTTAATATGTAATAGTCTATTTTCTCATAAAGAGTCAACGAATATATTCGATTCGCTAAGACGAAATAGTTAAAACTTAAAACAAACTTAAGGTTTTCTTTTCTTTTCTTATATTCAGCAGTGTCAAAAAAAGTTCTACTATATTAAATTTCTAATAACTAAGTTAAATTATGTCATTAATTAACATCAATTGAAAACTTGAGGAGTGTCATTTGGACTCCTTATCATATGGTGGTTTAATCATTGATGTAAACAATCATCGTTATTTAAACCGTATTATCGCTTTCATGTATCCAAATCCATACTCATCTCCGTGTCACATATCATTTAACGTATGACCGTATGCATATTGTCAAATGTATCTACTATTATATTGTTACATTGCGTACTATCATGGTTTACAATTTTTTCACTCACAAATTATTATAAATAGGGTTAATTTATTTACGTATAAAACTTTCGATATGTGATATTTAAATACTCAAACTTATGTCAAATATTTTAATTTTATTGTTACCAATTGTATTAAATTCTTATATCCACACTAATGTCTATATACAAATAAATTGATTATATAAAAATGTATACATTGCAATATCAAAGTAGTCTACACAAAAATTTGGTCTATGTGAATACTATAATTTATATTAAGGAATTAAGTCACGTACACTCGATTTGACGTAAATCGATGTGATAAATCAAAAATATATTTTGCTTAGAGAACCAAGCATAGATTTAAATACAGTTAAACCTCTATTAATTAATAATTTTGAGACTGACACAATCTATTATTTTAGCGAGATATTAAATAATTATTAAATTATTAATTATTAATTTATAAAACTATTATTGTTGTACCTTGTTCAATATACATCATTTTTCAATATATTATGTATACATTATTAAATGTGCTATGAGAAGATAACACCATAAATTCTTACCATGTTAAGAAAAATCCAAGATGAGATTCAACATGACATCAATTTCAAGTAATTCCTCATGAAGTCATCATAAATAGATAATTAATTATATTTGTTAAGTCATTATTAATTTATATATTGCTTGGGGTCTATATGAATTCTCGAATTTTTATTATTTTATAAATTTAGCGAATTACTAATAGCACGTTGTCCCCAATTTGGGACCGGCAAAAAAATATTATTTTAACGAAGTTATTAATTAATCGAGTATTAAATTATCGAGGTTCTACTGTATTTAGATTTAGTTTATATCAACTTAATGAGCCCATCGGTTAAAATTCGTACAATGATACTTGAATGATACATGAAACTTCGTAGTTAAAGCATGTTGTTAAAAAAAATTGAAAATTGAACTTTGACTGATTTGTTAGTACCGTTTTAGAAAAATAAATTTGAAATAGTTAGTATAAATAGTTGTCGAATTGTTCTAGACAAAAAAAACACATAAATATACAAAGCTAATTCTTTCGTACAATTTATATATCATGATATGCCACGAGTATATAGGTAATGCTAAAACTTTTGTTTTTCATCATCGATAGTATCAATAGTTTGAAACCTCATAAATAAACATATAAGTATTGTCAAATTTTAAAGTTTGTTCTATAAACATATATATTCCCACGCCAACAATGTGGAGAAAAAAATTTGTTAATTTGTTAATTTGACCGATTGGTTTAGGGTTTTGGATTTTAGGATTTGAGATTTAGAATATAGGGTTTAGAGTTCGAGGCTTGAAATTTTGGGTTTTAAAAATAGAGTTTGGAGTGTAGGGTTTATTATCTTAATAATAATATAAAAAAAATAGTTTTAGTTAATGACATTTATTGTTCACCTCGATTAATATTTACTATAATTGACTAATTTTTTTACCTCTATTTAATACTTCTTAGTATTAATATTGATTTTAGTGTAAAATAAAATTATATTAAATGAATGACAAAAATTATATTATACATAAAGAGGACACCCAATACCCAATACACTGAAGATACTCTCTTTCTCATAAAAAAAAAAATCAGTGTTGGGAGACCTCAAAACGTTGCCTCCTTCCTGACCGCGTACAAAAGCCTTCTAAATCATTTTAAATCATTTTAGGTGAAAGGCTAAGTTCGAACTTATCAAAAAGCTTCTAAATTATTAGAAATTATAAGGAGACAAACCCATTACTACTGAATTAATAATTTAGTAGCTATCTTCAGGCTCGGCATACATGATTTCTTAGACACGTGTTGTCATGTTTACGTGCAAAATCAAAAGATCAGTTATTTCCCTTAAATTTTGAACTCCGGTGACAACTAAATGTTTCAATAAATACCGCATACATCATCTATATACCTTTAAAAACAGAAGATATATCACATCTCTGTCATGTATCAGTATTACACCTGTACGTATTATGTCATTCCATGGCCCATCTCATTATATTCTACCTTCAATTCCTGATATCTGAAAATTTTCATGGTTAAAATAAATGCGTGGGCAGAAATATATATATATATATATATGCATATGTTTATAAATCTTGCTTGTATTTTTTCTGGAATTTATGATGGCATTGCTGTATGTTACAGAGTTATAGATAGAGATGTAATGCTATAGTCATATAGATGTATGATTGGTCGATTCATATGCGTTATCTCGTTTGAACTAAATTCAATTCGATCCTGTAATGAAATTCTAGTACAGTCGAGTTATGGTTCAACAAGACCCTAATACGTACCCCTCCATTGTTTGCCTGTCAATGCTTCTACTGTCCCCAACATCGATCACATATATATGAAAATCATGTATGTGTAAATCGCTGTCACCAGCAAATATTGATCATATTCAAATTTTAACCAGTATTTGTGTATATTTACGTCAAGTATTGAAACTGGAATTCAAACCGTGTTAATATAACTCATAAACCATGCACATACTTTCTTTAGTGTTACGTTTTCTTCTTTTATTCTGTTGATCGTAATGCATGTAAAAAGTAAGGGAAGGACTAATCAAGCCCTGAGAAGTAAATTTATGCCTCATGTCGGATTCGTTTGGAGAAGTAAATTTACTGTCAAGCCGTATCGCCCCCCCACCCCCAAACCCAATACTGTGATTTATGTCCTCCCATGAAGCTCCACGAGTGCCCGTTGCCCTTCCACATGCACTATAGCTTTCATCTTTCTAGTGTTGTGTTTATATATAGAGTCTACGATGATGATGATGCATGAGTTAGCGGTAGCACTCATCATTCCCCCTATTCCTTCCTAATAATGTTTGCGGCTGCATGCCCCTGCGTGCAACAGTTGACTTTTACTCAAACTATTCACTAGATATAAAGCTTATAACTATTATGAGCAGAAGATCGAGGATCAATTAGAAAGCTAGTTTTCCAGATAAAGTACGTAGGCCGGAGTTACTGGTAAGCTCTGGGCGTATCCAGCCCATGCGCAAGTTGCACAGCAGCTCACCTAATTTTTTAGTTAATAAAATAAAATAAAATAAAAATTATAGATATATATTTATTTAAAAAATAATACTAAAACATAAAAAAAGAAACATACTTATCTTTTTTTTGCGTGCATTTTACTTGATTATCACGATTTGATAAGTCCATCAATTAATTCATAAATATTAAACAATAAAGTTTATACATGTATATTTATTTATTTTATATTGAAAAATAATATGTCGGTAATATATATTGTTAATGATTTAATTTTTGTTGAACTTTAAACAAGTGGATTTCGAAGGGTGAGATAGAGTTAATTAATATCAATGTAAAATTTTATATTCTCGAGATTTAAATTTATGTCTCCATACTACTAATGTGTATATTTTTTATATTATATATTATATTAATTTATTATAAGACGTTAGGATGAATTTCTTAAATACGATATAAACCTTAAAATAAATTGTGCGATGCGCACAAAATACGCAGCCTACTCTCTATTTCTAAATTCTGATGCGCCCCCTGAGTAAGAGCTACTAGTAATTAGTACTCATCTGATCTATAGTGTTGTACGTGCGACGGAGAAGTTTCAATCGAATGGGATCGAACAGATGGGCAGGGCAGACGCGTGCGAGACAAGTTAGGTTAGCGAGACAACATAAACTTAACACAAACCTGCTTCTGCTTATTCTTTTTCTCGTGCAGAGCTGGTGCTTTGTGCTTTTGATGGACAATGAGATGAATGGCATTACCTTTGAGAGGTAGGGGGTTAGCTCTCTCTCTCTCTCTCTCTCTCTCTCTCTATATATATATATATATGCGCTTAGGTGATCTAGTGTATGGGGCCAATGCGGGACTACAATTACAACGAGCTAGCTAGCTAGCTTATTACTGCTAACAGCTGCTTACTCACTTACAGCATTGTCGTGCTTTATAGAGCTGGTGTTCAAATTTAATTAAGAAGCTCTACGATCTTTGTAGTTTTGTATCATATCATGCTGGTCCCCTGGCCCCTGCCCCTCATCGATATCATGCTGCATCCCCCATTTCCCATGGATTGCATGAGAAATCTGATCGAACAGCGGTGGTCGACGTGGACTAGCTACTTCCGTTGGATAGAACAACTGTAAAGACCATGTACCATCGTCCATGATTAAATTAAGGGCAGTAAAGAGGAAGTATGTAGCTAGACGTCCCCAATACGACAACAGTGTGGTACTAAGTACTAACCCGGCCTATCATATATTAGCCGTTAGGCTAATACAAATTAGGTGGCATGCATGACATATCTATGAAGAGCTTGCGAATTATGAGGAAAACCTCAAGTCCCTCTACAGGTGAAATGCGGCTCCCAATTGTCATGTGTTAGATTTGTTCATCATAAGTTTAATCGATTTAGTATATTTTCGTTAGCTAATTTATGAATTATCGATATTATATTTTGCAGGACTACTAGTTAGTAATCAAAATTGTCTTGACCTCTAAGGCTCTCCGCTTTGCTCCACCATTATATTTTTTCCTTGTCATTTTTATGGATACCAAATTTCGTGCAAACTATTTAGACTAGTTATGAAATTGAGTACTATCAGTGCTGGTTGCGCGTTCGCATAATGTCTCTTGGGTCTAGTGGATTTTTTTTGAAGAGTAGTGCTATATGGCTTTAAGGAAGGTCAACTTTTGTGGCCTTAAATTTAGGTACAATTAGCATGTAACTAGTTTCTAAATTCACATAATTATATTATGCCAATCATATTATAAAACCTAATTTACCCTTCATTCACTTCATATTTTCCTTTTCTTTCTTTATTTTTTCTGTTTGTTTTTTCTTCTTTTTCTCAAATACCATCATCATCAATATTTTTCCAGAATCTTTTTTCTCTTCTTCACCTTCTCTCTTCCACATCTTTATCATTTTTCTAGTGAACCAATTCCTTATTTTTCTATATGTAACATGTTTGAGTCTGAAATAAATATTTCATATTGAGTTTGAATGACTGAACTCTTGACAAGCAGCCCAAGATGGCTAAAGTCTTGATGAGCGGCCTATATTTTATAATAGCTTGGCGAGCGGCCAATTATGAGAGATAGAGTTCGATTAGAACTATGATTCATAAGTTAGCTGATTCCATGCGGCTTGGTTGTCTATCATACATTTTCTGTTTCAAATAGGTTTCTTTTATTAGAGAGTTATGATAGCATTGAAGTTCTATAAGGATTAAAACTCGTATGCTGGTGTTAGAGTTATATTAAGATTTAAAGAGAGCAAGAACAGAAGAAGTTCTAATGAATTGAAAGACAACTACTGAGCATTATAAAAGGACAGTAAGAGCTTTGTGGAAAAGGTCCCCGATCAAACATACATTTGCTATACGCAAGTACACCTAGACAGACATCTTGTCGAGAGATTCTATTCTTTGGAACCAGCAGATCAAAGTGTTTGTCACCTATCGAGTGAGAGTATTGCGATCAGAAGGGTTGCAATTGCGACTGGACGAATGAAGAGCTTGTCACCTATCGAGTGAGAGTTTGGATATCCAAAGGAAGCAGTGTTCTCAACACATCGACAGAGAGATTTCTTTGCTTTGCACTGATAAGGGAGTGTGAGGTATTAATTTCGAAGGCTCTGCAAGAGACACATATCAAAAGTCCTAGGTTACTAGGCGAGAATGACCTATTCAGACAGGGTTAGTGTTCTCCTTGTCTTAATCGCTTATTAAGAAGTTAGACGGCTTTACATTCCATATTCCGTTGAAGAACGGTGGCATGCCAACATACAAAGCACATACAGGATAAACTGATATCTGCGATCAAACTGTTCGAAAGCCAATAAAAGAGACTGTTTCACGGAAGGATCTCTCCGCGGGAGATATTTTTACATCGAACATAACCCAATTTTCATTCTAGACCTTTTTAATTCTCTATGTATATGCATATATAAACCCTAAATCAAATTCACAACATTGATGTTTTTTGTTCAATCATGATTTTGAAATTGTTGATTAACAATCCAATCATGAATCAAAACCAAAAGATCTAAAAATTTATAAGTGAGTTTGTTATTTTGACAAAGAACACAATATATATATAATTTGAAAAAATCCTTATCTCGAAGCTCAGGACCTTAAACAATTAAATATCTAATTAAACTAATTAAATATTTAATTTTCATCACAATTCGACTATTTTCAAATCCCGATATTGGTAATGATCAAGAAACTTTTTTTTTGGGTGATGAATGAACAATTTCAAGGCAAAATAAAACTAATTTTCATTGATGAAGAAATTGTTTGATTCTTAAGCCCTGGAGATGATATTTTTTTTTTTGAAAGCAAGAGATGATATAATTTTTTTCATAAGAAACTATAATCGGTAAAGATGGTGTTAATAAGAAGAATTTTTTAGCCATTCGATCATAAAATAATGATAAGATAGATTTTTTGTTGTAATGATATGTCATTGTAGATCTAATAATAAATGAAAGATTATGCCACATAGATTTAAGACCATGATTTTATGGCCTTCCTTGAGGCCACAAATTATTTTCATTTTTTGAATGCAAAATATAATTATCCTTTATTCCAAAAATAAAAATAGAGTAAAATCAGAAAATTAAAAAAGTAACTAAGTTTTATTTAGTGTAGTTAGTCCTCTCCAATAGGGTTTACTATGAGTTCTAGATGAAGCATAGGTTGCATAGCATTGTGAAAAGGTGTGGTAGTTTAGTAGTGTGGACCTCCAGCCTCGTCCTTGTTAATTATTGAATTGATTATGTTCTAAATGGGACAAAAGTGAAACACCATCAAAGGAGGAGTAAATCCAAAATTTAAAGATATGACCTTATCAACCACAGTGTGGTACTAACAAGAACACTAATTAGGCCACGGGGTATCAAGTGCGAATTATGTCCAGGGAAGTTTTGAATTCCTTCATCCGCATGATACAGGCTATGTCTTACTCGTTATTAATTCATCTAGGTGTTTTTAATTAAATTTATTGAACTCGTCAGCTATTTGCTTCAAATTATTGTTAAGAATTAGCCGCTATGAAATCGAGAGAGTTCTCGAGAACAATTAACATCATCTTAATAGATAATCATGCAGACTAGGACGTGTTTGATATCACTTCAAAGAAATATCGTTTTATCTAAGATATAAATTGATATTTTGAAATTATTTGTGCAATGAAAATAAGATGAATTAACCACATAATCTTCCAAACAAGACTTTGTTATTTACCACCTTACTGAGACACTCACTATCATTGTTGAAATATGTTTGTTTTGTTTTGTTTTTCACCGGATCACTAAATTTCGGACAAATGTGGACCTACATACGGGTTACAGTGGGATATAACTAGCCATCCCTTAAATTTTAAAAATATCTTATTTTGTAGCCAAATTTTAGTATAAAATATCAAATTTTGAAAATTATCCCCCTAAATTTGCATACTCATTAGTAAGCTTACTCAAAAAAATAACTTTATCCCCCCTCATTTCAAAATTCTAGGGCCGCCCTTGATTTCAGACGATATTTCTTAACCTTAGTACCGATGGATCTCGGATGACTTCTCGGAAACAATTGTTGAAGTTGGTTTACTTAGTATCACTTTACTGGCACTTCACCTTAACTTGAGTGCCGCTGATATGCAAAACTCTGGGTTCTGCATTGTCTTTAAATTGGGCTTTCAATATAATGGTACCCATATTCTCCAGCACTAAAGTCAATTAGGCCACGAAGGAAAATACAGTAATTGGGCCAAAGCTGGAGAAAGCAGTAAAAGGAGGCCCTCGATAAGGCATATGAGGTTGTCAAGAAAGATGGGTCCATGGGTCTGATCAGTAGATCGGGTGTGGAGGAGAACTGAGCCCATGATAAGTTCTGCAATAATGAATTGTTTTTTTATTTTTTAAAATATTTTTTTGTGTACGAGAACTCCAATATGAGTTGCTATAGGTACGTTGTTATTTGTTAAAACTTTCGACCAAAAAAAGAAGAAGTTATTTGTTAAAACTTTACCGTCTATTTAGGTCTCTCTCAATCTGCCTATTTGTATTAGATAAATTGATAAAATTGAAATTTGGAACAATGCTAGACTATTATAGTTTTAATTAGATCGAAGTATAATATGTAAGGGATGCTGTAGTAATCATTATTTTAGTCCTGAGAAACATTGCAATAGGTCAGAGTCCCAATTCCTTGTAAAAATAATTTTCGGTAATTATTTTTGAAAATGAAAAAAAAAACAAACATTGCAATATTGCGTACACACACATTAATGACACTTGTGACATTAAGAAACTAAAACTCTCCATCCCACAATTCATAAAGTGACTTGTACGGTCCAGTAGCCGTAACCATCCCATCTCTAGGATTCATTTTCCGCTGTGAGATTTGACTGATCTTGTCAAGGTCCTCCTGTGACAATTCCCAGTCAAACACCTGCGCATTCTGCTTCAACCTCTTCTTGTTGTAGCTCTTCACTGCAGCAGTTGCCCCTACCTGATATACCTATCTGATACATACCTACAATACATACAACAGAATCAAAAACTACAATCAATTCACATCCTCAGCAACAAATTTTCATAATAAATTCATAGTTCGATGATTGAACCAGAGCAACAGATTTTCCATGAGCCTCGGCGATTTCTTTAAGCACTTTGCTTTCAAGAACATCGTTGGTCCCCAACTGGTTCCACTGGCACCAAGTGGAGACCAAGCAGTCACAACTATACCATTGGTCTTACAAAAGTCTCTCAGCTTCTTCTGTTGCCAAAATGGGCTCATCTCCACCTATTTAGTATTTACATTACAAAATTGATCAATCATCAATGTTATTTCATCCAATGAGAATAGTAGCAAAAGAGAGCAAACATTGAGTCTTTTTGGTAGAGAAATTGCTGATTCCTATGGACTTGGTGAGTCCAAGTCTCTGAGCTTCCTCCATGTCTGCCCCAACACCCTTGTAGTCCATTGGCATTTGGTCCTCCTCAGCTAAAATAGGAGTCATTTTTTTCCCTGGCTTAGCGCTTAGGGGCCAGTGAATCAGATACAGATCAAGATACTCCAAACGAAGATTCCTATTCCAAATATGTCACACAATTAGTACACCTAGCTACTAATTCATTATAAAAGAAACTAAACTCATATATATATATATATATATTTCATATATAGTTGCTACTCACTCGAGAGATTTCTTAAGAGCAGGAATAACCAAGCCAGGGTGAGCATCGTTAGACCAGAGCTTGGAAGTGACGAAGAGCTCGTCGCGAGACGCCACGGGGCCGAGGTCGAGTGCTTTGGCTATGGCCTGTCCGAGGCTCTTCTCAGAGCCGTAGAGTGAAAACGTGTCGAATTGGCGGTAACCGAGCTTGATGGCATCGAGAACAGCTTCGATCAAAACTTCTGGTTGCAGTTTGTCGGAGGCTGTGCCGAAGCACTTCTGGGATCTGGGTCGACACTGCCATCTTAATCAAAGTTTGTTTCTTTAATTTGTGTACTGCTTGATGATCGATCGGGGAACTGAGAAGAGTTCGTGTGTGTGGGTGTGTTTAAAGAGGATTTTTTGTGCCCGAGCGCTTATTTGTCGAGGAGAAACTAATCCAATATGAAGTTGTTGATGTTTATACCGATCGATCATAGAGAAAAATTCTGATTAGCAGAATACTAGTCAAATGCGGACCAAAGAGGTTTGTTTATGCAACTCTCCTCTTATCGCCATTGCTCATGTCAGCTGCTATTCCAAATGTCAGGTAGCATATGAGTCCGGAAATGCTGCGTCAGGCCGGTAAGGGATGTTTGTAACTTTGATACAGTCATACAAGAAGAATCAAAGTTTTAGCTAGTCAGCCAAGTCAGGTATGATATTAGAGACAAATAGCCTCGGAGAATTAAAGTCCGGCAATCTCACTAGAGTATCTCCGGCATCATTACTCAAATGTTTTGTAGGGAAAACTAGTTAAATAATTACACAATTATGTCAAGATGGACAATTTAATAACTATGGTTTGACATATATCAAATTTGTCATTCAAATTTGATCTCCGTATATCAAAATGGTCACTCCGTCTATTTTAGCCGTTACATATATGACATGTGATGGATATATGTTTTTCTATTTATAACTTCTTAATATTTACAAAAATATTTTTATCACTATTTCTAAAATTACTCTCTCTCTCTCTCTCTCTCTCTCTCTCTCTCTTTCTCTCTCTCTCCCCGCATACTAGCTTCCTTCGCCAGCCTTGGTCTGGCGCTCAGCCTCGGCCTACGTGACTTACAAGATATCTACGGGAATCGAGGAGTGCGATGAGCTTAGATCAATGGCGGCGTGACTGGTTATGGCAAATGGCTGCATCGCGAAATAAGGCTGAGGCCACGGTCCCCGATATAAATGCAATTGTAGAGGAGAGAATATCAACGCCTCCTCCCCAGCGCCTCTAGCTGCATACCCCTGTTGCTGGCGCCTCCTCGCGACCTTGGTCTAGCTCTGAGCCTCGGTTAGCTGTCGACCACCGCCGCATCCTGTCACAAAACCCGCGACGACATCATACTCCACTTAACATCACCTCACGTCTCTATTTCAAGCCTGCATTGCACCTAGGATTCGTCTATATATCAAGCCTGCTTTAAGCTCACTTGTCGCAACCGCAATGCACCTGGGATCCGCCTCTTTGCCGTCTGCCCAAGCCATGATGTCTTTCAACAATTCTTTGGGTGCCCATATAATTAATATGAGTGCCCAAAGCAATTGAAAAAGAAAAAAGAAAGAAAAATAAATTATTGTTTGAAAAGACGTAAATATCCTCCAGAAATAACATAATATTCCATGATTTAACGACCATTGGGAATGAGTGATCATTCTGATATATGGAGACCAAATTTGAGTGATCATTTTGATATATGTCAAACGATAGTTATTAAAGTGTCTATTTTGACATAGTTGGGTGACCATTTGGGTAATTATCCATTTTTCTATTTTATGTAAAAGTATACCGCCCCAAAGTCATATTAGCTACAAGTTTTTGTAGTTTTGCTCAATGAATGATAAGTTCAAACTCACCATGAGGGTGAGTGAGTCTCACTCAAACAAGTGTTAGCTTTGATATTTTTATATAAACACTGAGAAAAGAAAATACATTAGTTTTATTTTCTAAATGTGTTCCAATTTTAACCCCATCACTCAGACAAGTGTCAGTTTTGCTATTTTTCTAATGAAAATATATGCGTTGAAAAAATAAAATACGTTAGATTTATTTTCTAAATGTATTGTTCCAGTTTTACCTCATTTCTCCTGTAATTCTACTCTCTATGTCTTTCATGTTCTTCACATGTAAAGATCTCCAAAGAATTTTAAACCGGCATTGCTTCCTCTTTTCATATATCACTCAATATGAGTAGTTTCAAAGCTCAAACCTAGTTTCATTTCAAAACATGTTTGATATTGATATTCAATTTTTTTTCTTTTCGAAGAAGAATAAAATTTTTATAATCCATTGGTTACAAAGTATATACAATCGATGCAGCCATGAGCCCAGGAAAACGAGAAAACAAAAAGGATTTCATGCACAGATTTGTGAAGAAATGAGATGAGTAATGAGTTAATGTTTCTTTGTGAAATTACTTCCAAATAATTAAGATTGATGAAAGAAGTTGAACAAAATTTAATTTGGAAGAGGAAGTTGAGTTGATGGAGATAGAGATTAATCCCAGAAAATGTTGCAATGGTTGCATGATCGAGGAAGAAGAAGAAGAAGAAGAAGAAGAAGAAGAAGAAGAAGAAGAAGAAGAAGGGGGCGAAGAAGAAGAAGGGGATTGCAAAATAAATTATCTAACAAGAAAAAAAAACACATAAAAATGTGTCAAAAATATAGTGGATATAAATGGACATATATTTGAGTGTGGCTCACTTACCCTCATGTTGATTTTGAGCTTAACTCAATAACAGAATTTTAAAATTTAGTTATATTTAATAAATGTTAAATTTTGATTGATTTATCGATATAATTTATTATATATATTTAGAAATTAAATGAATAATAACATAAAAGGAAATAATTTATTATATTGTTAGCTATTATCATTATCTATATTCTTTGTGTTTGGTAAAAATATGTGATGAAATTGTATTATTTATGAATTTTTTATTAAAAATATAATATAAAAGTTGTTGGAGTCTAAATCTTATCAAAATATCAATAATATTAAAAAAAATAGATTGTTTAAAGAATGTGCCGAAGTTTTGCTCGGTCATAACTCATACATGAGTCCTCCTAAGTTTGTGCAATTGTACGTGTTGGTATTTTGGTCAAACTGCTCTCATCCTCAACGACATCCATTTGGACCTTGGTGAAACAGTCTATTAATTTGGGCCAAAGAAATTAACAGAAAGCCCAAGCTTCACATGATATAAAATCATCACTCACCACCAAGCCGTAATGGCGTAACCGACTTTTGAGAGTTTTTTTTGCGCAAATTATACTAAAGGACAAACATGAAAAGCCAAATACATATTAGGATAAGACCCCTTAAATTGGACAATCAAGGACAATATCCTACAAAATAGAACATTTTGATCTGGCTTTGATGTCACGTGCAAATTTTCTAATTTATCCCTAGGCCTCACATGATATAAAATCATCACTCACCACCAAGCCGTAATGGCGTAACCGACTTTTGAGAGTTTTTTTTTACGCAAACTATACTAAAGGACATACATGAGGAACCAAATACATATTAGGATAAGGCCCTTAATTTGAACAATCAAAACAATATCCTACAAAATAAGACGTTTTGATCTGGTTTTGATGTCACGTGCAAATTTTCTAATTTACCCCTAGGCCTCCTTCAATCTCTCTCTCTCTCTCTCTCTCAGAAATGTAGTAGCACCGGATCAGGATCTCGCCGCCGCCATCTCACAACCTCTCCGCCGCCGCGCCTTTGCTCCCTCAACCTCGAAGCTCCGCCACAAGCCTCTTGCTCGCTATAGCGTCGCGCTGCCGCGCTCGTGCCTTAGATCGAGTAGAACCACCGCCTCGATTCCTTATGACAGCCACGACGCATCCCTCTTTCGTCGTCGTGCTGCCGCACCTCACTAGCGGCTGCGGTGCCTCCCTCACTGACCATCGCCAATCGGCTTGCACTCCACAACCTTCTCGTCTCCTTTCTCTCGGAACAGTAGCAGCCGCTTCCGCCGATGTCGACGACAACTCCAGAGCTCCATCAACTGCAGCCCCGCCATTGTCCTCTCGCTCGTGCCTCTTCTTTCCTCCGCCTATGCATGCATGCAACTGCTCCTCAGCGTCGGATCGACTGTGCCTTCCGGATCCAATAGCAGCGACACAAGTTGAAAGCCAAGTATGGTTTTCAACCGCACATAAGAACGAGTCGCTCTTCGAGGCCGCGATCTTGTTCCGCTGCCCTCGCTCCTGCATCTATCTTCAACTGCTCACTGGCAGCCGCTTGCCTATGCTTTGCCTCGACGAACTCTATCAGTTGGTCTTTGTATTTGAGCATATTTTCTATATTTTTTTCCTTTCAAAAAGTAGGATTTGAGCATATTTGTTTGTGAATTTTTGTGAATTTCGTGGATTTTTTGTGAATTTTTGGCTTTCATTTGGTATATACGACTGTCTGACATTCAACATTCATTGGTCAGTAGCAGTGGATGGCCTAAGATTACGTGATAATGAAGTGTGTGTTGTTTTGATGTTCTAGTTTAATTTCTGTTTTGTTTTTTACATGATCATGAATGTGCTGCTATGTTTCAGATTTGTCGATATCAAGCAATTGTTAGGATGGTAAGTTTGATTAATGCCGTTTACTGTGGTATGATATTTTGAATGCTACTGTGTTCACTTTCACCTTGGTTTATGGAGTAGCAACATATATGAAATCAGATTTGGAATTTAGATTTTTTCGTTTTTGAAATACAGTAGCAGCATATCTGATTTGTCTGTGAATGATGTTTTTACTGATAGACAATGATTGGTGTTCCTACTCTTGTTAGAAAATTACAGTTTGTCATGTTAATCTTGCTGAGTTTGATGAATACACAAATGAATGAATGGCTATATCTTCGAGATGGAAGCATCTTCCTGACGTTAGTAATTTCACTTCTTTGGTCATCCTCGGCAAGTACTGTTGAGTCCATAGTTTGGTTATTTTGCCTTGAGACCTTGAGTAAATATTAACAGTAGTGATCACTATGCATAGCCAGGCCCCAATATCGAAAAAGGGGTACTCGCAACCATCCAAGATGTCTGTCCGAGAAAGGCAGGAAACTGAAGGTAAACTCAATTCTGCTTCGATGGAGGCACCTGCAATGCTTATGCCAACTGTAGCCAATTCAAGATCAGTTAGAGATGTTATAACATGAAGTGAAAATGGTACAGGTATGTTCTTGATTGAGAATTGAAGTTGCTTTTTCACAATGCATATATACTTTGAGCATGAGCACTTTGATGTAGTACTTATCTAGACTAGTAAAATTTCTAGACCAGTATCTTACTAAACTTTCAGCAGAAGTATCGATATGCCTTTTTTCTTTCAAGTACAACACCTATTTCATTACTCTTGATTGCTCAATCAAGCATGTTCAAGATTTAACAAAAATACCATAGGAACAACTTTTAATTAGCTCCCACATTTTTACTCAAATACAATAGATATGGGGAAATATGATGAGATCATGCGAACTGAGGGGTAAGGAACTATTGGATGCAGAAGTAATAACCCAAAGTGATCTCTACGAATGGTTGAAATTCGAGAGAAGCGATGGAGCTTGGATAATTAGTGTTGGTTTGCCTTGTTATCCATGCTTGCACACTCTTCTCTGCTCCATCAGATCAAATTCGCCTGGCTTACTGCTGCTTGAATGCTTGATGATGTTGAAGTTACATATCAAAACAGACCACATGACAAACTGATGGACTAGTTATTTAACCCTATAATGGCCTTGAAGGAAGAGAACAAGGTCCTAAATTTGGAAGAGGGGGAGCTTAGATTTTTGGAGAAAGTTTTGGTTTTCGGAACCAATACACAGTGCTTGGAAGCTTGGGATAATGAGTGTTCAATATCTAAAGATGCTCTTAGAGATGCACAAATCCAAGGAATTAGTAGAAGGGACGGAAGTTGTACCTCTTCTCCAATTCTATCACTGAACATACCCATTTTTCATGAATCAAACACGCTTTTATGACTGGAGTATTCCTGTTTGTATTTGTAGGATGATTGGACTAAGTAAAAGCATCTCGAAATTTCCTACATATAAGAGAAGATTTCGCCAAGTTTTGTAGGCCTTGATCACATACTCAGTTGAGAAAGAGGATACCATCACATACTCAGTTTGTAATACAGTAGCAACATATCTGATTTGTCTGTGAATGATGTTTTTACTGATGGACAGTGATTGGTGTTCCTACTCTTGTCAAGAAAATTACTGTTTGTCATGTTAATCTTGCACGAAAATAGTGCATATATTTATGATATTGTCTTTGAAAATGTGTTACTATACTTGACTGAAAACAAAAATGTGCTACATTTTGTTATTTGGATATGCTCAAAATCAAATAGTGTTATTGTATTGAATTTTTTGCGACCGATAGTGTTGTTTGAATTTTAGAATGTGGTACTGAATTGTATAGTCGAACTACTATTGAATTTTTTGTTCTTGCAGTTTTATTGTATTCATATCGATTGTGATATTAATACTTCTAAATTTTAAAAAACACTACTATTATAGTAAATGTTATTAAATGTGAATGATCAAAGTGTTGTAGAAGTGATCAGTAGCCACTTATATACATATTCAAAAGAACTTTCATTCATACAAATTCAGTATCAGTCCCCGATATAAATACAATCTCGGCAACTGTTTCATTACAAATTTAGTAGCAGCCGCTACATATTCAATAGTATAATTGATAACAATTCAGTATATGCTTTAAAAAAATACAGTATCGACTTCAAAATACAATATCAGCTTAAAAAAAATAGCATTAACACTACATGCAATATTAACTTCAAAAATGCACACACTAGTTGCCAATACAAATTTGATAACACAATTGATAATGATTAGTATCAATTTTAAAAAAAGGTAGTATTAACTTCAAAAAATGCAGCATCGGCTTTGAAAAATGCAATATCAGCTTCAAAACTAGAGTATCAATTTTAGTATCAATTTTGAAAAAGTAGCACCAGCTTCAAAAAATATAGTATCAATTTCGAAAATGCAGTATCACCTCCATATTCTGCCTGAACCTCTCCTTGTTGTAGCTCTTCACTGCAAGAGTTGCCCCAACCTGATATATCCATCTAATACAAACCTGAGCAACAGACTTTCCCCGAGCCTCAGCAATTTCATTAAAAGCACTTTGCTTTCAAGAACTTGATTCGTGCCCCAAGTGGTTCCAGCGACACCTAATGGAGAAAAAGCAGTCACAACTATACCATTGGCCTTGCAGAAGTCTCTCAGCTTCTTCTGTTGCCAAGATGGGCTCATTTCCACCTATACATATAACAATAATGTAAATAACACTACTAGCTAAATCATCCAATACTACAATATGTTATGAAAAGTAAAGAGACTAAAGGACTCACTTGATTAAATGAAGGAGGAATAGTAGCAAAAGAGAGCAAATGTTGAGTCTTTTTGGTAGAGAAATTGCTGACTCTAAAGGCTTTGGTGAGTTCAAGTCTCTGAGCTTCCTCCATGTCTGCCCAAACACCGTTGTAGTCGATTGGCATTTGGTCCTTCTCATCTATTGGCTTCTCAAAGCCACTCAGCTCCCCTGGAGTGGCGCTCAAGGGCAGTGAATCAGATACAGATCGAGGTACTCCAATCCAAGATTCTCAAGTGCTTTCTTGAGAGCTGGAATGACCAAGCCAGGGTGAGCATCGTTGGCCCAGAGCTTGGACGTGACGAAGAGTTCGTCGCGAGAGGCCACGAGGCCGATGTCGAGTGCTTTGGCTATAGCTTGTCCGAGACTCTGTTCTGAGCCGTAGAGTGAAGCCGTGTCGAAGTGTCGGTAACCGAGGTTGATGGCCTCGAGAACAGCTTCGATCAAACCTTCAGGATGGTTATCGTTGGAGGCTGTGCCGAAGCCGAGCACGGGCATGGTCCTGCGCCCGTTGGACGATTCCAAAACAATCTCTGCGATTTGGGTCACTGCCATCTCTATCAAAGTTTGTTCAGTATTTGATGATCGTGGAAGTGAGAGAGCGAATGGGGCTTTCATAGATAGAGAACTAGCCAAATGCGGAATCAAAGACGAAATCTTTGTGCAACAACTCTGACGTCATTGCTCTTGTCAAGTCCAAATGCCAAGTGGCTTATGTGGCGGCTAAAGACGCACAGCCATCTTAACTCAACTGAGAGTAAGCTCTAACCGATTGAATTGAAGTTGGGTTTGTATTACTTGTAGTGCAATTCGAAGACTTCCTTCACTAGTCTTCGAGTTCCTTCTTGCCTGACGAACTCATCAAGAAACTCTGCGTAGCGATAGCTTCTATATGATGGAGGGTGTTCCTCATCAATAAGTTCTTCAATTGGACCGATCAGAGTATCCTTGTTTGGTCCATAGAACATTGCTATTGATAGCCTTGGCTGTGTATCATTGGTGATAGCCCTATGGTGCACACTCTTATACCTTCCATTGCTCAAAACCTACATTGCGGATTGAACTATGAGTGAAACTCTGACTTTTAGATATGTCACATGTCTATGTAACCCCTGATAACTACAAAGAAATGCAAGAATGATGAGAGATTAAAGAAAGACAGAGGTACCTGAATTTGATCACCAAGATTGATGACGAAGGCAATGGGGAGGGGATCAACACGAACCCAATGGCCATCTTTGATGACTTGAAGGGCCACTCACTCCCTCTGTTTGCCTCAGCACAGTGAGTGCATTCAGGTCAGTATGAACAGCTAGTCCAAGTGTGAGCTCAGGGTCAGAACATGGTGGATAATAGTTTGTGTTTGATTCCAAAATCTCTTTGGCGAGGAGCGCGAAGAGAGCCTCTTGCAAACTGTCTCTTTTGTTGATTTCGGATAGTATAACCGTAGGTGTCGACTTATCCTGTTCTGCTTCGTGTGCTGGCGTGCCACCGTCTCGCGACGGAATATGAATATAAGCTGCCTGACTTCTTGATTTAAGCGATTAAGACGAGGAGAGCATCAACCTCGCCTGAATGGGTCATTCTTGCCTAGTGACCTAGGACTTTGGGTTTTCGCGTCTCTAGCAGAGCCACGAAAATCGATACCTCACACTACCCTTTACGAGTGCAAAGCAGAGCAACTTCTTTGACATTGTGTTGAGAACACTAGGGTTTACTTCCTTGGATATCCAAACTCTCATTCGATATGTGACAAACCCTTCAATCTTCCAGTTGCGTAGCTTCCATTGATCTTGATATTCTCACTCGATTGGTGACAAGTACTTTGATCGTCTGGTTGCAGGATAAATCTCTAACGAGATGTATATGTGTTTGCGTATAGCAAAGCTTTGTATTTGATCGGGGACCTTTACTCTATTGCTCTCGCTCTCCTTATATACTGCACAGTAATCGTCTTTCAATTCTCTTGTACGTCTTCAGCTCTTTGATTCTCAATATAACTCTGAGTCTTTACCAGCACACGGTCTTATCTTTATATAGTTTCAATGTTATCCCAACTCCTTTCACGAAGGAAACCTAACCGAAGCAGGAAAAGTTCGATAAACATTTAGCCGCATAGATCAGCTATCTTAACTTACAGTCCTAAACCGATATGAAAATGAACTCTATTATTCTACTTGGTTGCTCGCCAAGCTTCAACTTAATTTGGTCGCTCGCCAAGGCTTCAGCCTTCTAAGCGCAATATGAAATATTTATTTCGGGCCCAAACATTGCCCCTCAAGACTTGAGCTTAAATTACTTATGCAAGCGAAAAGACTTGAATATTATCGAATGACGCGCTGTTATTCCAAACGGTAACATCACACGCAAGCGCCACGTTACACAACTCCTCTAAAAAGTTGCGTTACTCCGGATGGTGTAATATAAAAGCGCATGTCCACATCAATCAAATATCACTTCCACACAGAACTCTTTTCGCTTGCCTTGCTTTCAATTTTTCGGCCTCCTTAACCAAAAGCTAAACTTTCCATCCTCGCCGCAGTCCATCCTCTCCGATTAAAAATCATCCCTCCTCGTAAAGACATGTCCATCTCTTACTCAAAACAAGACATCAAGAACTTTACCAGAAACCTCAAAGCCGTCGCCAGACGATAAAATCCATAGGTCATCATTCATCTGAATGTCGACCCAAGCAATGGCACTGGCCTGCATGGTCCCTTTCTGGAATCTCCAATAAACCCTGAACTTTTTCCTCTTCTCTGCCACCCCCTATGCAATTCAGCCCTCATCTTCCAAAAAAATCCAAAGGCAGAACCCAAAGAATGGACCAAATAAGACACTCTTTGTCTAATTGGTAAATGGCCACACCCAAACAAAGAAGACCTCGCTTGGTACCAGCTCCGTCACGGAAAAGATATCGATCAATGGGAAGTAGTCAGCATCACCCAACTCATTGATTTATGCTTTTCGCTTCTTGTTGGAGGAAACCGAGCTCCGTTCGCCACCTCCATGTGGTTTTAGGATTGCTCTGCCAACTGCTTCCGTCTCCCCTGTGGCGATGCAAGTATTACAATCCTTGACCTCTACGCCTTATTCAGAATTTCTGTGTCCAACAACATCTGGCTTCACAATCATACACACGGAACTGCAATTTGAGCTTCTAAAGATCGGCCTTCCTCCTACTCTGCTTGGGTTAATCATTATGTGAAGAAGGAAGGCACTACTGAAAAAGGAGGTATAGCCTTTCTGGAATATTGGCTATCTAAATATATCTTATGTCCTACCTCCGCCAATGTCAACAAATGTGGGACTAACCTTGCCGAACACCTCTTCAATTGCGAACAATTGGGCTTGGCTGAATCCGTCCTCGCCTACATATATTTCGGCTTGCGACAAGTTGTTCTTTCAAGAGTCGACCTTAATCAATTAGGACCACTCTGGATGGTAGAGTTCTGGTTGCGGATGTACTTTCCTTTTTTCTGACCTTTCGAAGTCCCTTTCTCTGAAGAAAATAAACTTCTGGGCCAAACCTTGGTGACTGCATCTTCTGGGACCAAAACATGATCCTATCAAGCCTGCTTCAACCACCTATGCTCGCATAAAGACTTTCCAACAACAGCAGTTGAAGTAATCTTGAATCGTCGCCATCCCTGCAACCTTGTGAGTGGATTTATGCCCTCGCCAGAGCAAGATGACTCTGCGAGGAACCTTTTCCTTCAAAGTCACACCTGCAAGGACCTGGCAGTCCCTGATTCTTCGAGCCCCGGGTATGAGCTATATGCTCCGAATCATTTTTTAAGACAGCTCGGGCTAACCTAAGATGCACCCATGCCCCTCACCTGCTCTTTGAACAGATACAACCTTTGGCGAAGGGCAGGTCATCCTTCAATACATGATCTACATGATGCCCATTTTGGCTTTCCAACTGTGACAATCCCCATCCTGACAGAGCCACTTGCCACTTCCCAATCGGTCACCGAGACGTACTCAGTCTGGCATTCTCAACTTTGGGAAAACATACAATGAGTAGGACCGCTTGCTCTCTTCGCCACTATCTTCTGTAATTTTGACAGAAAATTCACAAATAAAGAAGATTTGGCGACAATAGGGAAATTGTACAAAAACTTCACCAGCACTCCCTGGCCACAGGTATACTTCTTTCATTAGTCATAAAACCCGTTAGCCTTGCCATATGTGTTGGCAATTTCTTAATAGCGTTTGATCAACTTCCTCTTTCTTCAAATCCACAGCATATCATGGAAACAAACATAGCCGTTATCCCGCAAGCCCTAAAGAAGAAAAGATCCAACACTTAGGGGCAGTCAGTAAGTATGAAAATTCTTTACTATTGTTCAACGTTCTTGCTGTCTTACTGAATACGACCGACCCGCTTATTCTTTTTAGTCTCACATGTGCAGGAGGACTGATTCTTCTTCTGGAGAAACTCCAAGAAACCAAAGTTCCAAGTCTGCTCGCCAAGATGATCCCCAACTTCCCTTGGCCTCGGACGCCTCTCCAAGCACCAGCTGGAAAATGACAGAAGTCGTGAGCAGAGATGGACAGACAAATCTCTGCACCAATTTCTTCCTTGCCTCCTTCAATCAACGAAGAAGAAAGCGTCTAGTGCAAGCGTATGTTCAGCATTGGTCTTCATCATTGTGCATCGGCTACATTCAAATTCAAATGCCATGCCCACAGTGTTCGAATTTGACGAACTCATTGTCCAGGGTTCTCTGGAATGGCAGGAGCTTTGCAAGGATGAGGCTTTCTCCAGCTCCTTCACTGATAACCATTTTGATCTCGAGAAAATTCTGAAGGCAAACATCAGACTTTTGAAGATTTTTTCTGATGACTCCTTCGTTGGGTACCTTAGCCCATATAAATTTGTAAACTTGAAAGATCTGGTGTCTTTTGATCAAGTATGGGAAAACGTCAGCAAGAGCGCAAAGCCTCATGTGTATCTGGTGAGCTGGAATGATCACTTCTTTGTTCTCAAAGTTGACGCCGATGCCTACTACATTGTTGACTCATTGGGGGAAATGCTTTTCGAAGGGTGCCGCTAAGCCTACATACTAAGGTTTGATGATTCTAGTATAATGTTCAAAGGCGAGGACATTGTAATAGGGACTGAAATCATAAACAGCGGGAAAGAGTGTTGCAAAGACTTCATCACTAGATTCCTAGCTGGAATAATCCTATGGGAGCTTGAAGAAGCTGAGAAGAAAAAAACAGTTGATCATCTAACTCTCTTTCAGCATCTACAGATTGAGCTCCAGTCATGCTACCTTTCTCCTCATTCTAGCGAGGACAACGCATCTCAAAATGAAGAAGTCATCCTAGAATAGGACATTCAAGTTCCGCCCTTGCCAGAGCTCCAAGTCATAATTGAGGAACCACAACAGTTGGTTGAAGTCACCCCAGAGCCAGAGGTTTAAGCTCCTCCTTCGCCAAAGCTCTAAGTCCATACAGTTGAAGAACCATAACAATTGGTTACATCTAATGACTTGCCCCCTCCTTAGGTAATACTTTAATTTGTTTATTCTTCTGTATAGTAACTTTTTTAATTAAGTTCTGACGCCTCGCGTTTCCTTGTAGCCTACACCTACTTCTCTGAACAGCGGCATAATCCTTCATGAACAATAAGCTCATTCAAAAGAAAAGGCAACCTCTTCAATCCTTGAAGACCAACTTCAAATGTCCAATCTTCTTCAATCTCCTGAGCCTGCGTTAATGGCGGCGGTAGAACAGCCCTCAAACTCACCAATTTGTGTCGATGAAGATCCAAATACTTCTCTCGAAGAAAATTCCGCTCCACCTTCATCACGGAGGCCTTCCGTTCAGACTCCCGCCCTTCAGGATCAACTTTTGATATTGCAGGAGTTGTCCACTAGGCTAAGTGCTCTGAGTTCTTCTCCAGCCGTATTCCTTCCCATTTCAGTTGCTCTTCAGATGCTATTCTCCGTAAGCCTAGATTCCCTTTAGAGTATCAATCAGGCGAGAGAACAGGTCAAAAAGCTAAAGGCCATTGCCCCTGCTGAGCTTTCCCAAACCATGTCTATCTTTGAGGAAGGGCTTCACCAACTCCAAGCTCAATATGAAGCTCATCAGCGTCTGAAGTTAAAAACAGACCGCAAGAGAGAAGAGATGAAGAAGTTAGCTAGCCAGACGTAGGAGAATAATATCCGAATCCAGGAAATTCTGGGGAACACTTTATCTCAACAAGAAGTTCTGGCAGCCAAAGAGGCTAAGTTGGCCGCCCTTCAAGCTAAAGTTGACCATTTGCATTCAAGCGCTCATTTCAATCAGGCCTCTATTCGCCAACTTCTGGACGAAGGTGATCTACGCATTTTAGGCATATTAATTAATGTACTCCTCTCCACATTTAACTTTGTCATTCACTTAGTATCGTTAGTTTTTACTCATTTTGTTATTTTCAGGTGTTGACCAAAAGAGACGGAGTAAATGATACAAATTACACTAACTAGTGTACCATGTTGCACATGAGTGATGGAAAGAAAAGAAAAAGAAAATAAATACCTTCAAGTCCATCAATGAAATGCATGCATTGCCTTGCTTGGCATAATCAAGAAAAGAAGAATGAAAAGGCCGGCAAGGAAAGGCAAGAAAGAAATTAAAGAAGTATGTAAAGGTTTCTTGCATGCATGGTGAGTAGATATTGATTAGTTAATTGTTAGAAAAAGAAAAGGAAGCAACCGACAAAAGAAGAAGAAGAAATGTGAAGAAGATTGCTTGAATGAAGAAGTGAAATGAAGGCTTGATGGTAGGTGGAGGAGTGAAGAAAAACAAAGAAAAGAAAGAGAAAGAAGAAGAGAAACCAACCAGCATGCAAAGGAAAGAAAAAGAGAAAGAAAGAAGAGAAGAAAGAAATGGTTACTTGCATGAAGAAGAGAGTAGGTAGAAGAGTGTAGAAATGAAAAAAAGCAATCAAGGAAGAGTAAAGAAGTGGAGAAAGAAGTAAAAAGTAAAAGAAAAATTAGAGAAGAGAAGAAAGAAGAACCGGCAATCAAGGAAGAAGGAGAGAGGAAGAGTGTTGGAAGAAATGTAGTAGTTAGCAAGAAAAGGCAAGAGAAGGATGAAATAGTCAGCTTAGGGGGTTGGCTGCCCATCCAGCAATCCCTCCATCATCCCAAAATCCTGAAATTTTCTCTCTTCCCATTTTTCCTCCCTCTCCAATTTGTCTCCACTCTCCCTTGCCGATCACTTCTCTACACTCTCTTGATGCCAAATTTTCACAAAGGCTTTCTACATCAAAGCTCTCCAAGTACTAGGCAACTACACCACCACCACCTCTCAAAATCTTCATCTCACACTTTTAAATACGCTTAGTCCCTATAGAAAGTGTGTAACTTCCACCGAAGGATCCATCCACTCTCGATTTTGCAGGGCTTACCGGGAATCAAAAATTTGTCAATGGAACCTTTACTCCATAGTTATCCTTGTATTTGTATTATTTTGTTTGTAAAGACAATATGTTTATTTTGGTTTTATTACATATATGAATTTCAATAACTGTTCCATGTGTTCCTTATTCTAGATTTCGATTTGCATGAAGATAATTAATTCTTAACGCTTTGATTTAGATTTAGGGGATACCTAGTCTAGGTCAATGGTGTTCAGGGGATACCTAGCACAAAATGTGAATTATCCATGTTTAATCGAAATCTAGGGTTATGAAATTTCGGTAGTATTGTTATTTGTATATGTTAATAATTGAGCCGAGTGTAGAATAAGTCGACCACATGTATGTAATTAATTAGGTTTATTTTCATCTTAAGCAAGATTTAGATTTCTTAAAAGTCTTCTATGTGTGGCTTGTCTATGAGTTTTTGCATATTAGAATCCTACGAATTTTGACTTATGCTTGTGACATTTTTAGGTAGTAACTTAGGAAATTAAAAATCAACTTTTACATCCCTTCTTATTTTTATTCACACAAAGTTCGCATGCATTCCTCAAATCTCCAATAAGAACGATCCCTATTTACCAATGCTACATCTACACAAAAAAAGGTTTTTGATTGCATACGCTAGACTAGGTATTAAGTGTTTAATTTAATGCTTAGTCAATGGCATATCAGAAGGAGAAAACCAGGCTTAGCTACTGAATCATGCTAAAGAGGAAGTCACAAGCTCCCTACTCTCGTATAATCAAGCCTGGCGAGACTTTGAGTCCTTAAAATCTTCTCTAAGGGACCATGCATTTTCGTTATAAATACTGGGCCACAGAGATTAAGCACTCTCTCCTCCTTTGTACTGTTATATCATCAAATTATTTCTATAGACTTGAGTACTTTGATTGGTTCCAAATGTTACTTTGAATATTTTGATATCGTTGCACTTTATTTGGGCTCTGAATATCCCGTTGGGCCTCAGACTTAGGCCTTCCGTAGCTCTAAGGGACCATGCATTTTCGTTATAAATACTGGGCCACAGAGATTAAGCACTCTCTCCTCCTTTGTACTGTTATATCATCAAATTATTTCTATAGACTTGAGTACTTTTATTGGTTCCAAATGTTACTTTGAATATTTTGATATCGTTGCACTTTATTTGGGCTCTGAATATCCCGTTGGGCCTCAGACTTAGGCCTTCCGTAGATCTTCCCTTAACAATATTAGGCCTGCCGTAGTAGCTAACTGCTCGCCTACCATTGTCATTTAACTTTAATGGTATATTATGTCACGCTTGGAATCCGTAACGCATCGTCCCATCAAATATTTTACTTGCCAAAAAAATCTTTTGCTTATCACGCCTTCATCTCGGGGTAGATAAACCGTTCCGTGGCGCAATCTCTGGTAGACGCGTGTCGGGTACATTTAATCTCGCAAAGCCTTACCGCTACGGTTCAGTGTAGTTTCTTTCTATAAAAGGCATCCTTATTTACTGCTTGTGGTCATACCTTCCAAGCTTCTTCACGAGATGAACTCTCTTTCTTTATGTTTTCTTTGGCTTTCTTATCTGGAAAATCCTCCAGATAAAACCTCCTTATCTTACAGACTTTAGATAGTTATATCCATGTCTGTAATATAGGATGTATGTAATATCCATGTCTAAACTTGGACTAGATAGTGATATCTATGTCCAAGTGTTGCCTTGGCTGAATCACCCTAAGTATCTATAGGGTGACGAAGCCACAACCCCGAGGGAAACCTCACCTCGTCTTCCTCGCCAACAGCCGCTCAGTTTCCATGTGCATTGAGGCTATAGGTTCCAAGAACGCAGACGTTCTGGAGAGGAACGACAGAGAGTTCAACCTAGGGTAAGGCAACATACGCCAATCTTGATTCAAATGGTCTTTTGTGCTGCTGAACTGACTTCCTTGGAATTTCAAATCCTCTTTCTTTTGTCTCTTGAGGTCCCCCCTTTTCCATGTATGCATATTTGATATGTGTACCCAAGGACCGGCTATCAACTGTTCGAGGATTTGGAAAAATACACTGTATTTTCTTTCTGTTATGTTGTTGTAGTCTGTCTTCATATGGTATCAGAGCTTAGGGCTGCAACGCCAGTTGTAATATTTTGTTTTGATGTAATCTGTTTGTATTCAAAGTAAAGAGTTCCCTTATGAAAAACGTCTTTTATATTAATAATCTCAACATAGTTTGTACAAAACTTGGCCACAGCGGTTGGTGAGCATGAACTCTTTAATAAAAATAAATAAAAATTTAGCTACAAGTATAGGCTAACTATAATTTAGCCACAAGTATAGGCTAACTAAAAATTTAGCCACAAGTCTAGGCTAACTGCGTCTAAATCCCTATGTGTTGCCCCTTTAGTTTAATCAGGCGAGTGTCGCCAATGAGCGTGAATGAACTGAATTAAGTTATTGTTGGCAGGTCTTCATATTCCCAGACTGGCTATATATATTTCTTAAGGAAATGTCCGTTGATAGGATTGGCATGAATTGTTCCTTCTCGATCTCGTAAGCAAACAACTCCTTTACCTAAGAGTCGATCGATGATGTATGGCACTTCCCACTTTTCTGACCACTTTCCTCGGCCTTCAGTCTTCTCACCACTGGGCAATATCACTCTCCAAACCAGTTCTCCTTCTCCGAAACTCATGCCCCTAGTACATTTGTTATAGGCACGAGCCACATTTCGTTTCTCAGCACAGAGACTGTCATAAGCCTGTAATCTCTTCCCATCCAAGTCTTCATGTTCCTGCCACATTGCTTGCACATAATCTTCACCGATCAGATTGTTTTGCTCCATTACTCTTAAAGATTGTACGTTAATCTTCAAAGGCATGACTCATCGTGGCCAAACATTAGCGCATAAGGAGTTGTGCCTGTTGTTTGCTTGTTTGATAGGGCCACAACGTGTTTAATAACTCTTCATGCCACAATCTAGCATTGCTATCAAGCATACGTTTGAGGATATGTAAGATGATCTTGTTACTTTCTTCAGCTTGACCGTTAGATTGGGCATAATATGGAGAAGAATGGAAAAAATGTATCCCGAAATCCTTCATGAGCTCATCCACGTCTCCAGACATAAATGCTACCCCTCTATCTGAAACAAAACTCTCAGGAATACCAAACCGGCAAATGATATCTTCAAATAAAAACTGGCGAATGACCTTCGCTGATGATACTCTGAGAGGTCGAGCTTCAACCCATCTGGTGAAGAAATTAGTAGCCACGATGATGTACTTGTGCCCATCAGATGAATATGGATGAATCATTCCAATTAAGTTCAAAGTCCATCCTTGAGCTGGTCAAGGCTTGATTATAGGCTGTAACGGTATTCTGGGCATGTGGCTAATTGGTCCATGTTTCTGACAGTCTTCACAGCCTTTAGCGAATTTGATGCAATATTTGAACATACCTGGCCAATAATAACTATGTCGTTGTATCAACCACCTCATCTTTGTATCGGTCTGATGTGCCCCTGTTGCTCCCAGATGAACTTCCCTCATCAATTGCTTCGCGTCACGTCCGTACGCACATCTGAAGAACATCCCTTCTTCTCCTCATTTATATAACTCTTCATCCTTGAGTATATAATTAGAAGCTAAGAAACGGATCCGCGGGGCTGCCAGATCATTGGAATTCTAGAGATATGAGATAATAAGCTGTCTCCAATCCACATCAGTGTGATCGAGTGTGGTGACGTACAATTCATTATTTTCTTCTTGGCGAGCGATGAAAGATGGCAGAGTCCTTCGTTCAAATTTCAATATACGTTTGTATACTCCATCTTGCAAGCTCACCCCCGTTGCTAGTTGTGCCAACTCGTTTGCTGCATAATTCTCCTCGCGAGGAATATGACTCAACTTTACTTCGATAAACAACTTGAGTAAATCACAGGCTCGTTTGGCGTACGGCTCTAAAATTGGTCCAACCTTATATTTGGTCTCAAGTTGTCAAATTACTAACAGGGAATCTCTGTAGACGTGCACATCTGTGATTTCCATATCTAGCAAAAGTTTCAAGCCTATGATAAGTGCCTCGTATTCCTGCTTGGTTATTTGTGCACCGAAAATCCAACCTGAAAGAAAAAGAAAAAGTTTGGCCGCGTGGAGAGACCAATGGCACTCATGCCTCAGCCATAGTACTCGTGATTGACCCATCAAAGTATAAACACCAAGGTGCTAGATCAATACCAGTTAAGTCTAACTTCGGCCCCTCGCGAGCATCCTCCACAGGATGATGAGTCAGAAAATCAGCCATTGTTTGGCCTTTTATTGCTTTCTGGGGAACGTATTGCAAAGAGAACTCTGAAAGTGCAAGAATCCACTTCCTAATCTTTCCCCTTAGTATGGGTCTCGAAAACATATATTTCACCAAATCAGTTTGTGCTATTACGCATGTGGTGAAGGATAACATGTAATGCCTCAACTTGCATCCTAAAAAATACAAGGCTAAGTACAGTTTCTCCATTGGCGAGTATCTTGTCTCATAATCATTCAAGGTACGGCTGAGATAAAAGATAGCACGTTCAACTCCTACTGTGTCGTTCTGAGCGAATAGACTCTCAATAGAAAGTTCAGTAGCTGATATGTACAGCTTGAGAGGAACCCCTAGCCGTGGTGGGACAAATACTAACGGGTTCACTAGGTATGCTTTGATGGTTTCAAAAGCCTCTTGATGAATAGGCTCCCAAACAAAGTCTTTCTGATTCTGAAGCTTGAGCAAAGTTGAGAACGGTTGTATTTTTCCAGCAGCGTTGGCAATAAACCATCTCAAGAAGTTAATTTTACCTAATAAACGCTATAGTTCTTTCTTAGTCTTTGGCAGGACTGCATTGAGAACTGCTTCTTTCATGTCATCCGATATTTCAATCCCTCATTGATGAACCAGAAATCCCAGAAAATCTGCTACTTGTACTCCAAATACACACTTAGCTGGATTCATCTTCAACTGATGCTACCTTATACAAATAAACACTTTCCTCAAGTCTTCAATGTGATCAGCTCTGCATTTCGTTTTAACTACCATGTCATCGATGTAGACCTCCATGGACTTGCCAATGAGGTCATGGAAGATCAAGTTCAGTGCTCGCTAGTAGGTTACCCCTATGTTCTTGAGTCCGAATGGCATATCCACGTACTCAAATACTCCTACAAAACCTGGGCACCGAAATGCGATTTTATGTCTGTCTGCTTCTGCCACTGGTATTTGATGATATCCAGCTGTCCGATCCATAAATAATAACATTTCGTGACGAGCCACTGAGTCTACCAAAAAATTAGCTACTGGCATTGGGTATGCATCCTTTGGGGTTGCATTATTCAAGTCTCTGTAGTCAACACAAACTCACATCTTTCCATTCATTTTCCTGATTGGGACTACGTTTGAGAGCCACTCATTGTATTTGGCCACTTATATGATCCCTGACTTGAGCATTTTTTTTTGCCAACTCTGGTGACAGTCTTGGCATGTCGTCGTACTTTTTTGCACAACAATCAGCGTACTCCTGTAGTAATCCAATAAGCCTCATTCGTTCTTCAAGCTCTAGAAAGGTACTAATAGCCACATATATTGGCTCTTCTGAACTCCCAAGATTAACCTTTTCAATGGGATCTTTAACTTTAGGAGGTATATCGTCTAAGGCCGCTGGTGCTAATCTGATCTCTTCCTCCTCGTCTGATTCATTCAGTACATCTTCATCCACATATTCCAATGTCGCAATCATTGGAACCCTCTCGTAGGCTTGACTCTCCATTAAAAATTATGGAAACGTTCGTGCAAAGAGTAACAAGCATCGGCCTCTATACTCGATAGAGGCCCTATCATTGAGATGGTTTGGATGATAGCTCAATGGTATAGGGTCTATCACTATCGTAGTTTGCTTGAATAATACCTAATTGAGCTAGTTCAGAGGCCGTTACACCAATTGGTGTGTTATCGACGCCACATACTTCCAGTGGTCTAAGGTCACTGTTGTCATAATTGGCTTCTAAAGAATTGGTAGACATGGAGTATGGACGAGGGTCTACATCAACGATCTCTACCTCACCAGACTTCATGTTCTATAGTAACATCTGCTGGTGATGAAGGGATGAAAGCACACAATAGCTCCTATGGATCCAGTCACGTCCAAGAATTGCACTGTATGGAGCTGTGCACTCTGCTACAAAGAATGTGTATGTTCTGGTGGTTGGTCCTATGTGCACCTGTAGAAAGACTATCCCCAATGTCTTAAATATGCTACCCTGAAAGTTTCTAATGTTAAGGGTTGTTTCTTGGATTGCGGACTTGGGAATGCCTAGTAAGGCCATTGCTTTGACGGTGATGATGTTTACTGCTGCCCCTGAATCCACTAAAAGCTTATTAATTTGAATTCTTTGGATTATCCCTGTCACATACAATGGTCGAATGGGCATGACCATGTTCAAGGTGGGCTTCGTGAACATCATGTGTCCTTTTGGTAATGGTGAGTCAATCTCTGATTGTTTGGCGAGCGCTGGCTGTTCTGTCGATATGGTTTCATCCTCTAGCGCTGCCAAATTATTAACATCTCTCCTCAAGACTGGCTCTACCACTGCTGTCTTATGCGAAGATATTGCATACTAAGAGGATAAGATAAACACCATGTTGACTTCTAGGGAAGCGACCTACTGCATCTGAACCTTAGGTGTAAGTTCTACAGTTGTTGACATAAATAATCCAGAGCTTTGCTTCTAAAATGGGGGAAACCTTTGTCCAGACTGGCCTTCTTCTTTTCTTTTGCAATCAAAGGCTTCGGTCTCCATTGTAGGCCTTTAGTCTCGCTTACGATGACGCGTCCCTTGTCATGTTCCTTTTGTGTCTGTGGACTGGTCAACCCTACCATTTGCATCGCCTCATCATTGAACCTAAGATGTTGCTTTGCTAATTTACGCTCTTATATGCCATGATAAACCTTAGATATAGCACTACAAGAAAACAACACTTAGACCACGGAAACGTAATTGTTCCGTGGTCCAAGTGACACCTGGACCACGATAAAGACTCCGTGGTCCAAGTACCACCTAGACGACGGAGAATACCATCTACGTCGTCCAGGTGGTCACCTGGACCACAGAGTCTTTTCCGAGGTCCAGGTGATCACCTGGACGACGGATACGGTATTCTCCGTCGTCCATGTGATCACCTGGACCTCGGAGTCTTCTCCGTCCTCCAGGTGATCACCTGGACGACGGAGATGGTATTCTCCGTCGTCCAGGTGATTACCTGGACAACGGACCGACACGCCGTCGTCCGAGTACATAACGTACTTCCACTTAGACGACGTACCGACACCTCCGTCGTCTAAGTGAAGCATTATATAAGCCCGATGCGAAACTGAATTCATTCCTCGCGATCTCTTCATTCCATTTGAAGAAGAATTGAAGGAGAAGGGAGAAGGAGAATGGAGCTAGCTAGCTAGAAGGCCGAGAAGAATCAAGATCGATAAGGGATCTCCGCTGACTAGCTAGCTAGCTTAATTAACGTACAGATATCGAGAAGGCCAGCAGGTACGTACGTACGTACGCAGTTAAAATTTGCTTAATTAATATATATTTAGTGAAAACGTACGTACATACATGCAAGGATGTTAATTAGCTATATATATATATGTACAGATCGATTAAATTACGTACGTACGTAATTGATGGATCGATGTACATCGAGTACGTATAATTAAGCGTAAATTAATGGACAAATATATATATATGTAATAATTAATTAATTATAATATTTTGTAGTAGTATGGACAAGAGTTGGATGAAGTTGAAGAATAGATGTGATGTCCGGTATATGGATGGAATTAGCGAATTTGTGAATTTTGCGATAGAACATGGTCAGGGAAAGAAACGCTTCAGGTGTCCGTGTCAGAAATGTCTTAATTGTCAGTATGCGGAGGTTAATGTTATGGTGCAACACCTGTACGAAAATGGTATGATGTGGAGTTACACTACATGGAGCGAGCATGGTGAAGCAGTAGAGTTCAGCGCAGCAGACTTCAGCTCAGGGTACAGTTACCATGGTGCCTCATCCAGCGGCAGTGGTGCCGGACCCCCAGCTTGCAACCCAACTGCAGATTTGGTCCATGATGCGTTTCCGGGATGTAGTCATAGTGGACACCAACACCAAGACAGAGGTTACAGTACCACTAATGAGCATGATGACACATTCCCCGCAGCTAGCTTGGCCACTGACACCAGTGAGATGGAAAAGTACAACCGGATGCTACTTAAAGCGCAGATCCCGGTGTTCCCTGGATGTCGAGAGAATGTGTTGCAATATGTGATGGAGCAAATGAAGATAAAAGTGAAGCACAAAATGTCAGTGAGTGTTTTTGACGAAATTCAGGAGCAAATATGTAAGTTGCTTCCTGATGATCACAATCTTCCTAAATCTCATTATAAGGTTAGAAATATCCTGAGCAGCCTCGGCCTAAAGTACAGGATAATTGACGCATGTCCGAATGATTGTGTGCTATTTTACAAAGAGTATAAAGAGTTGGACTATTGTCCCGTATGTGGCCAGTGCAGATTCCAGTTGAATAGGAAGAGTTCGAAAAAGAGAATTCTTGTGAAAGTTGTTCGATATTTTCCCTTGATTCCCAGATTGCAGCGCCTGTACATGTCTCTACACACAGCAGAGGCGATGCGATGGTACGTAGAAAAGCGAATAGATGACGATGTCCTGCGACACGCCGCGGATGGGGAGGGTTTCAAACATTTCGACAGAGAATTTGGAGACTTTGCTTCAGAGGCTAGAAATGTTAGACTCGGCCTATCTACAGACGGATTCAATCCTTGGGGAAGTAATAGCTCCGCCGTCAGCACTTGGCCAGTTATTCTGATGTCGTACAACTTGCCTCCGTGGATGTGGATGAACAAGGAATTTAATTTCCTTACCGTACTAATTCCAGGTCCTAAATCTCCATCGAACTGCTTAGATGTCTACCTCAGACCTTTGATCGACGAGCTGAAACTGTTGTGGGAAAATGGAGTCCCAACTTATGACAAATTCACTGACACGATGTTCACGATGAGGGCTGCCGTAATGTGGACGATCAGCGATTTTCCAGCTTATGGGATGTTGGCAGCCTGCAGGACAAAAGGATATAATGGATGTCCTATATGTTTGGACGACGTGAACTCTAGTTGGCACGCGGGGAAGGTGTGTTACTTGGGTCACCGTAAATGGCTTCCTCACGACCACCCGTGGCGACAGGATGAAGCTCATTTCGACGGTACGGTAGAGAACAATCCTAAACCCCGTAGTTGGTCGGGCGAAGAGATTTTAGAGAGGTTGAGCTATTTCGACTTTGGTGTGTTGAGCAATGACGCGGATGTAAAGAAATGCAATCCAATTCCTCCACATGATCTGAGCTATTGGGATCACAAGAGTATATTCTTTGAACTCCTTTACTGGTCGAAGTTGAAGCTGAGGAACAACTTGGACACGATGCACATAGAAAAGAATGTGTGCGACAGCGTGGTGAGAACAATTCTCGGTATTAAGTTCAACACTAAATATACTCCCAAAGCGCGCAAAGATTTGGAATCAATGAATCTACGTCGTCCCTTGTGGTTGAGGAGGGATAGGAAAGGAGTGTACAACAAGATGCCAGATGCACCTTACACAGTGAAGCCGACGCTTAGACGTTCTGTATTTCACTGGTTTAAGGGCGTTCGTTATCCGGCTACGTGTGCAGCTACTATAACTGGAGCAGTGGACGAGGTGCAACACAAGTTTGTTGGTCTAAAGACACATGACTATCACGTTATGCTGCAACGTCTGATTCCAGTGGTAATTCGACCATACTTGCCTCGGGACGTCGTAGAACCAATAGTAGCATTGTGCAGGTGGTAGCAGAGGTTATGCGCCAGAGAATTAAAGAAGTCAGATGTGGTGGAATTGCAACAACAAATTGTGCACATCATTTGCAAACTAGAGAGGATTTTCCCCCCTGCTTTCTTTGACATCATGATTCACCTAATGATCCACCTGCCCGAGCAGGTGCTCATTTCTGGTCCGGTCCAGTACACTTGGATGTATCCTCAAGAAAGGTACGTACAACTAATTAATTAATTTGTTCCACTGGAGATTATATATATACTAGCTAGCTATATGTACTTATGTAATGTGTACGTTTGATTTTGTAGACAGCTTGGACAGTATAAGTCATTCGTCAAAAACAGGTCGGCCCCGGATGGCTCCATAGCAGAGACATACCTAATGCATGAGTGTGTTACTTACTGCAACAGGTACCTCAAAGATCCACCCCCTCCCACTGCTTCCGATCGCAGTGCCCGCATCAATATTTCTGTCGTCAGAAATGTCGTCCGACCGTTTAGAGGAGTATTAAAGGAATCGTTAACACGAGAAGAACATATTGATGCACATTGGGTAGTGTTGCGAGACTGTGACGAAGTTGAGCCGTACATGTTGTCATACAGGGAGAGGCTTCAGGCGTTAAATCAAAACAAGAGTGCGTGGATTGAGAAAATGGTTAAGAAGAAATTTCCCGATTATTTCTTCCAATGGGTACGTACGTACGTCTCGGTATTAATTATTTAAATACATATCGCTCATGTTTGTAGAAAGTAAACCCTTATATTAATTTGCCATTTTTCGCAGATGATTGATCTGCAAAAATCTGATAACCACGGAGGGTGGTGGTCATGGCCAAAGCACTTGCTAGCAGGGAAGCCGGTTAAACACTATATTTATCCCGGATGTTTTGTGAACGGTGTAAAGTTCCATTCATTGGCCCGAGACGAAGGAAGAAGAACACAAAATAGTGGGGTAGCGGTTGGGAAAGACAATGATCTATATTACGGGGCTATTGTATATGTGGTTCAGCTATGTTACGGGAATGATGTCAACGTTTTCCTATTCAAGTGCAGATGGTTCAAGCGTACAAAGGAAGACCTGGGACTATTATCAGTCGATACAAACTCGCACTGGTATGAGGATGAGCATTTCGCTCTCGCCACCTTAGTTCGGCAGGTGTTCTATCTCGACGATCCGAAAGCCGGTGAAGGGTGGAAAATAGTGAACCATATCTCTCACCGAGGAATATGGAATACAGAGACAATTGAAGGGACACCGGCGACGACTGAAGATGCTGCTGAACCAGAAAGAGACATTCCTGCCTATCAAGAGCCTAATATTTCTATGGTCTGCTCCGATATAATGGACCTGGTTCAAGATGGTGAATGGTTACCCATGCCTGATGGTTGTACAGATCTAACTGAAGATGAGATTATCGATGAGGTAGATGAAGAAGACGACCAGGAAGAGGACGCGGACGAGGACTCAGGTTATTCGTCGGACGATGTTGAGTACGATGACGAGGATGAGCCGTCGTCTAACGGGGATGAGGACGATGATGATTATGACGAAGAGTACGGTCATACGACGAGGGAGATTAATTGGTAATTAATTACTGTAATTATTGTAATATATATATGATCGATGCCGGTTTACGGTAAGAAATTAATCCGAATTATATATCCTGGACAATGGAGAAATTAATTGCAGGTTGTCGCCAAATCTCAATCTCATATAAAACCCTAGCTAAATCCTGGACCCTAAATCTAGCAGTTTGGATCGATCGATCAATTTTTTAATTATATTTTTGAATCAGAATAATTGAACGGACACACAAATGACCGGGGACGACCTAAACCGTAAACCTTAAGGCCCTAACCCCTGAAATCGGGGTTTAGAACTTGGACGACGGAGAATGGTCATTATCTGTCATCTAGGTACATACTAGGACGACGGATATGGTCATTATCCGTCGTCCAAGTTCAAAAACCCTAAACCCTAAACAGTAAGGCCCTAACCCCTGAATTCAGGGTCTATACACCTGGACGACGGAGAACGTCATTCTCCGTCGTCCAGGTTAAAACCTGGACGACGGATAACTTCGTATACGTCGTCCAGGTGATTACCTGAACGACGGAAACGCTCATTTCCGTCGTCCAGGTGCAGATATCGTAATTTTTTCTAAGACAACGACCATCTAGACCTTCTTCCAATGCAAAGTCTTTTCATCAAGACTTTAGAGTAAACAATTCTTGGTGTGTGAGCTTCGACGGTTCGAAAATCGGAGTTGCGAAATGCCTTGTATCCACGTTTCCGGTTTGTGAAATTATCGGTTTTGCGGTTGACTGTGCCGATCAAACCCTTCCCGAACTTATTATTTTATGGTCCTTTGAAGACAATTATATATTATGTTACGACGAACATATCCAACGGTTGTTTTGTCCAAATTCAATTTCGTTAATACTCTGCTGCAAATGAGCGTCTACTCATGAACACTTAAGTCGTAAAGATTAGTCGATACTTAACATGTTTCAATACGTAAAATTAATCGTCGGTTCAAATTTAACTGTTCATATATACGATGCATTCATCGATATTGTACGACTATTTCACTTGAATGACAGATCGCTAAATTCCTAGCGAATTATTTTTAAAAAATTTTTTTACGTAATTTGAACCTGGACGACGGAGATGGTCATTTTCTGTCGTCCAGGTGTTAACCTGAACGACGGAGAATGACCATATCCGTCGTCCAGGTTCAAAAACCATGGCGGTTCAAATTTATTTTTGTTTATTTTTTTCATGTAATTTTCACTTGGACGATGGAGACTGACCATCTCCGTCGTCCAAGTCCAATTTTTATGGCGGTTTAATTTACCGCTTCCGTTTTGGGACCACTTTTATTTTCACTTAGACGACGGAGAATTAATTCTCCGTCGTCTAAGTCCAAAATTATGGCGGTTCAGAACGTCCCGCCGATTAATTGGCGCCGCTTGAAATTTTTTGAAACCGCCACTTAGACGACGGAAAACACTGTTTCCGTCGTCCAGGTGAACTTAGACGACGGAGAATAGTGCTCCGTCGTCTAAGTGCAACTCTATAAATAGAGTTGCACCCCCCCCCCCCTCATTTTCTCATCATTCCATCTCCTCCTCTCCTCTCCTCTACTCTCCTCTCCTCCGGCGACGCTCCGACGACATTTTTTCCGGCGTGGTTCCTCCTTTCCGACGACTCAACTCCGGCGATATTCCCGAAAACTCCGATTCGGTAAATTTCTATTTTTCCCTTATTAAAATAATTTTCATTTAATTAATTAATTAAATTCTAAATATAATTTAGAAGTAGAATTTAATTGATTAATTAGTTTAAATATTTAATAAATGATTAATTATTGTTATTAATTTATTAAATCATAATTATTGTAATTATTGTAATTATTTATTATTAGTTGCATGATTAAATGAATTTATTATTAAATTTATTAAATGAATAAATTATTATTCATAATTTATTAAATGAATCAATTTTTTATTAAATGCATGGTAAATAAATAAAAATTATTGCATCTAATTAAAAATTATTAATTAATATTTACGTTTATTTTCTAGTAAATTAATTAGTAGTACGCGTTCGATTTAAATTTAGTACATGAGCTTGGTTTATTAAGTCGCACTCTTTGGAATAGATGGCGCCTCTTTTCCTTGCTTATCTCCTTAACCCCTCGTGATGTGTGGATTTCATCACCGCACACCATAACCTAAGTGAAGTTATGGACACGAGGTTGAGGGCGGAGTTTGCAAAGGACTTGAGGGAGTGTAAATTTTCGAAAAATTGGCCGAATGTCGGACATGGTGTCTAGAAACGGGTTATGACTGGTGACAGGATTTGGACTAAGAAAGACTTTTGTCGAAATTAGTCCTGCCTCTCGCGTTATCTCTATCCCTAACTGGCCACGTTTTTCGATTTAACCAAGGCTGATTAATTGAAAATTTACACTTTATCGCGCGGGTCGCACGTCCATTAAACGACCGAAAATGCCAAGCTAATGTACTCTATTTAAATCTTAAACGTACTTAATTAATTAGCGTAAATTTTTAAGTTGTAATTATTATGGTAAGTAGGTATTTTAACACCGTACTCTTAGGTTTAAATGGCTCCGCCAAAGACGACATCCGGCAAGAAGAAATCCCAACAGGAGGCAGAAGATGTCATGCTCCGAATGTTGGCGGCCCAAGTCGGTTGGGTTCAACAGGAGGGCAACGACGCTCTCAATCCGGACGGATCATCTGGTCCGTCCGTAGCGCCCTCTGGGGAAATTCCCGCTCCCCCATTCATCTCGAGCGGTGATGACGTCGACCCCTTCCAATCTCCGACGCCCGGTACCGATTCAACGGGAAGTACTCAGGCGTCCTCGACCGCCGAATCAATCATGTACAGCGCCCGCCGTAGGCAAAGGAGGGCCCCCACTGACCCGGAACCGAAAAGGACTCGGGGTCTCGTTAAAGGGGGCAAAGCGGAGCGTATTTGCAAGGCGACCGGTAAAAAGATCGACTTGCCGTACGACGAATTCACCGGTGGCCCTCCCACAGCTCAGCTAGCAAGTCTCTCGGCGCATGGGATAGGGTCAATCATCCGTAACCGGGTTCGTATCACTGCCCCTACTTGGAAGGAGGCGCCGGATCATGAGAAGGCGAAAGTCTTCAAAGATCTTTCGGTACGTAATACGTCCAATTTAGTTATTATATAATATTGTTAATATTAGTTAAAATTTCATAATATATACGATTATAATTTTCTATTTATTTTTGATAGGAACAATTTGACGTGGATCCGACACCGGCTATGTTGAGGCATATCAACCAAACCGCCAACTCCATCTACAAAGATTGGAAGTACAAGCTCCATAAGTACTTCCAAGATGTCGGTCCCGTGCCTCCCCCGATAGAGCTGCAAGGGGAGAGAGAATATGAGTGGGAGTGGTTGTGTAACCACTTTGCCGATGAACAATTTAAGGTATTAATTTATTTTTTTTATTTCAATTAAGATAATTGAATTATTTAAATTGTAGTTATTCATTTTTTAATGATTTAATTATGTTGTGTAACAGAAATTCTCCGGTGTCAACAAAGCCAACCGGGGGAAGAAGGAGAAACACCATACTACCGGCGCCAAGCAGTTCATTCAAATAGCCAAGGAGCACAAGGATAAGGGCTCCAAACACCCTTATCTTGATGCAAGCGTAAGCGCGTACGTGACGCCAGGGCTCGATAATGAAGCGAGTCAATGCGGCATAAGTGATATATTAATTATGTGCTTTTAATTATAGTAATTATTATTTAAATATGATTTCATTATAATAAATTAATCATTATTTTGTAGGCAAGGGTGATAGAGCGTGCGCATGAAGAGTTGGCTAACACTCAGCTTGCGTTCCCAGATGTGCCGCCGGAAGACCTGCCTCCTCTATCCTTAGAGAGCCAAATTGCAATCGCGGATGAGGTCTACGGTCGTAGAGCTGGCAAGGAGGTTAGGCACTTTGGGCCTAGGGTGGTACGAGATTTGTCGACGACCTCCGGGTCATCATCTACGGGAGGTTCGGGGCAGCGGAGAAGGAGTCAGGCAGCGGCCGTCGAAGCAGCCATTCAAGAGGCTCGACTGGCACGAGAGGAGAATGAGTCAATGCGGCAAAGACTTGACGAACAACAAGCACAAATAGCCCAACTCATCGCGCTCATGAACCAAAATCGAGAAGTATGTCAACCTCCTCCGAACCCATACCCCGACGACAACGACCCGGCTGGAGGCGGAGGACCCGGCGGCGCATCTGCTCCTCCAGTGTATTAGCTAGCTAGTTAATTATCGCGTTTCTTTATTTCCGAGTTCCGAACAATATTTTATAATTTTTGTGGGTTTTTAATTTGGATGTGTATGTACAAATTAATTAATTATTTAATTAATACATTAATTAATATTAAAAATTTAGTTTAATCAATTATTTTCGTCTATTTTTCATTATTTAAATTAAATTAATAATAAATTAAATTAATAATATTTAATTTCAATTTATTTAAAAAAAAAAAATTAAATAGTCACTTGGACGACGGAGAACATAATCTCCGTCGTCCAGGTGCAAAACTCTAAACCTAACCCCTAACCCCTAACCCCTAAACCCTAAACCCTAAACCCTGCCATTCTCCGTGGCCCACGTGTTCACCTGTACGACGGAGAATCATTTCTCCGTCGTCCAGGTGAACACCTGGGCCACGGAGAATGTAGCATTATATGTGGCCCATGTATGCACCTGGACGACGGAAACGCTAATTCTCCGTCGTCCAGGTGAACACGTGGGCCACGGAGAAACGAGCAATGTCTGTGGCCTATGTAGTCACCTGGACAACGGAGAATTAGCGTTTCCGTCATCCAGGTGCATACATGGGCCACGGATAATGCTACATTCTCTGTCGTCCAGGTTCTTGGACGACAGCACTTGGAGCACGGACCTTGGACGACGGAGATTCCGTCGTCCAAGTACTTAGACGACGGAAAACGTCACCTAGACGACGGATATGGTCCGTGGTCTAGGTGCAGTTTTCTTGTAGTGTAGGTTCTGGTGTCTTGTCTCCGGCCCATAATTCAAGGTGACGATCAAAGACACTTGGTCACTGTGCTTGCACTTTAGGCTCGCGATACTGCTTCCTAAAAACCACCAAAGGGTTTACTACAAGTGCATTCAACCGTCTTTGCAGCTTCTCTGGGGAATAAACCAGTTCTTCTTCCTTGAGAAGGCCCATCTTATAAGCTTCCAATGCCCTCTTAGCTTCTTCAAATCTTCGTTGAAGGTTCTGTCTCCTGCTTGGGGTGACTTCAATGGTCTTTCCCCTCTCCTTCACGTACTATACGTTCTCCTTAGTAATATTTCTTGAAACTAGTGGAACATATGGTTTGCGATCGTATCAGCTATCTCTGCTTCAGACTTCTTATCCTTGCTGATCTTCTCTGTTGCCCGCGCTCGCTTGAATGCTTGGGAATTCCCTTGACTTAACTCTCTCAGGCTATGCGGTTGATGACATTTTAGACTTGAAAATAACTCTGGAAAAACCTTGGCTGCTTCTGCCAATTCCTCATAAGAAATCTTCAAACCGCACTTGAACTTACAATGAGCACAAAGAGCCATTGGCGACTCTGCTTTTGGATCCACCTTCTCTTTACCTTTAGCTGATCTCGTTGGTTGTTTATTTGGTAGACTCTCTCCAGTAGTATAGGTATCGACGGTCTGCTTTCTCTTACCTGGGTTGCCCCTAGTAAATTCTAGCATCCCAACCGTCAATGTTTCTTCGATCGCCAGATTTGGCGAGGGTGTTTTTATCTGCACTTCTCCCTCGTCAATCCACTGCTGAATTCTATACATCAAGTTAACACATTCATTTGTGGAATGGCACCCCCATTTTTTGTGGTACTGGCAGTAAGGTAAACCCCTTACATCTTCCGGATTCAGGTCTGGAGTTTCCCAGTTATTGGGAACCACTGTTATCCCTGCTCGGAGCAGTTCTTCAAAAATCTCTTCTCGCCTAGATGCATCATATGTGATCTTAGCTCACCTAGGTCGGACAAATGCAATATTGCGTTTAGGCCTTCGCCTTGATCTTTTCCTTCCGTGTGCGAACCCAGATGCATTGCGAGAAAGGGATGTTTCTGGGGAAGGTGTCAGTCTTTGAGGATGCCACTCTACCATTCCTTCCTGGTTAACTATAACCACTTCCCAGTTGATCAAACCCTTAATTTTTTCTTTCAAGGTTGAACACGTTGTTGTTCAGTGACCAAAGTTGTTGTGGAACCGACAGAAATGCTCGCCTGGCCTTTCATACCTTAGATGTTTCAGTTTAAATACTGGCCAATAGACGATAAGCTTCATTTTTTGCAGCCATCCAAGATTTCCTCCACCTTGTCCTGTGGAAAAGTATAGCATGGCAGGACGATTGAATCTTCTTCCTCAGCTCCTCCTGCATGGCTAGCAACTGGTGCCCAGTCAATATCGATCATATTGACCTAAGGTGCTGGGAACAGTTGAGAGTCTACTAATGCTGTTGCTTTAGATGCTCCCTCCACCTCTAGCCTACCTTCATTGATCCACTTCTGGATCTGATCTTTCAGCTTGATGCAGTCCTTCTTAATATGGTTCCACGCTCCATGGAACTTGCAATAATTTTTACCTTTTAACTGCTCGGCTGTGGGGAGAGGTCAGAAGTCTACTTTGACGGCTAGCATGTTGTAAAACTCATCCAGGATTTCATGAGCCATATTGGCATCATATGTGTACTTTTCAAACTCTAGCTTAGTAAAAGCCACTGTCGAAAGTTTAATGGGGCCCTTACTCTTCTGAAGCTTGCGGGGTTTCAAAACCTTATTCGTCGATAAATCCATTGCCCCTACCTGGTCTCCTTCAGAGTCTAAATCTTGGTTGTTTTCTATTTCTTTAATATAAGCCACAGTTTTTGGCTTTTGTCTGTCGTAAGACCTAGTAGTATACGTTCCCTTGGACGCATTTCTTCTGTTGTCTCATTATTTCATGGTACTGTAAGCTTTAGTTGCAACCGTAATAAGCTCGTTCAAGGAAAAGTACTTGCTATCCTCCAAACCATTCTTGGCCATCTCTACTACCTCCTATTTTCCTAATGGAGTCTTGCATAGATTGTATTCTGATCGGAAACGGTGCAGGAAGGTAAATGGACTTTCTGTTGCCGATTGGCTCAAGGAAGCCTGCTTTCCAACGCTCATTTCTGGTCTTGCCATTCCGAAGTGATCTATAAACAAGGCCTCCATGTCCTTCCACTCGTTGATCAAACCCTTCTCCAATTTCGTATACCAAACGAGGGCTGATCCTGAAAAAGATAATCCAAAGACTCTTAGCTTGAGTCCTTCATTATCGGTGAACTTCCCCAGTTGGAAAGTAAAGTACGCTAAGTGAGTTGCCGCGTTAGAATCATCATCGCTAGAGAAAGTCTGGAAGGTCTGATGTCGGTAGTATCTTGGCCATTGCTAAGCTTCTAGGTCGTCTTTCTGCATGGGAGGGAATGGTGTTTCGTATGATTCATACATCTTGGCAAGATGTATGTCATGGTCATTCATAAATCTATTTAATCTCTGCTCCCATATTGGCGGGAAAGACTCTGTTTGTCTAGTCCTCCTGGTAAAGTCAGAAACGGATCTTGTTAGAGACGCTATGTCTTTGTCTGTCCTTTGAAACAGTGTCGTCGCGTGTCGGCGGTATTCATCCAAACTTGTTCCCAAGATTTGCATGATATCAATCCGTAATTTGTCCTGACCTTCTGCAAGGCTTGCTACTTAGGCTCTGATTGCCTCTCGTTCCTCCGGATCCCTGTGGAGTTCTACCCTTAGCGCTTGGATTTCGGCCAACGCCGAGTCTAGTTTCTCGCCTTAAGTAGTGAGGAGATTTGCCTGTTGTTCAATTCTTTCACTGAGAGTCGTGTAGTAGTTTGTCTGATGTTCATCTTACCTAGCCACGTAGGTTAGGTATTCTTGAAACGTGAGTTCCATGATCTCTGCTTCGCTCAAAAATTGAAACGACATATTTGAATGATATTCTTTAGCGAAGAGTATATCAACCGCTTGACTACTCAGTGAACGATACCTAGTAGAAGTGTATTCACGGTATACCGATTGTGGATGTTTACGACACTGAGGGTATGCCATTTTGTAAGGATCCCCTATTGTCACTTAGATACACAAAAAGATGGTCTCACTGGGCATGCCAAAATGTTTGACTCCAAAATCTCTCTGGTGAGGAGCGCGAAGATAGCCTCTTGCAAACTGTCTCTTTTGTTGATTTCGGATAGTATAACCGAAAGTGTCGGCTTATCCTGTTGTGCTTCGTGTACTGGCGTGCCACCGTCTCACGATAGAATATGAACATAAGCTGCCTGACTTCTTGATTTAAGCGATTAAGACGAGGAGAGCATCAACCTCGCCTGAATGGGTCCTTCTTACCTAGTGACCTAGAACTTTGGGTTTTCGCGTCTCTAGCAGAGCCACAGAAATCGATACCTCATACTACCCTTTACGAGTGCAAAGCAGAGCAACTTCTTTGATAGTGTGTTGAGAACACTGGGGTTTGCTTCCTTGGATATCCAAACTCTCACTCGATATGTGACAAGCTGTTCAATCTTCCAGTTGCGTTGCTTCCTTTGATCTTGATACTCTCACTCGATTGGTGACAAGCACTTTGATCGTCTGGTTGTAGGATAAATCTTTGACGAGTATGTATGTTTGCGTATAGCAAAACTTTGTATTTGATCGGGGACCTTTACTCTATTGCTCTTGCTCTCCTTATATATTGCACAGTAATCGTCTTTCAATTCTCTTGTACTTCTTTAGCTCTTTGATTCTCAATATAACTCTGAGTCTTTACCAACACACGGTATTATATTTATATAGTTTCAATGTTATCCCAATTCCTTTCACGAAGGAAACCTAACCGAAGCAGGAAATGTTCGATAAATATTAAGCCGCATAGATAAGCTATCTTAACTTACAGTCCTAAACCGATATGAAAATGGACTCTATTATTCTACTTGGCCACTCGCTAAGCTTCAACCTAATCGGGCCGCTCGCCTAGCTCGCCAAGACTTCAGCTCACTTAGGTCACTCGCCAAGGCTTCAGCCCACTTAGGTCGCTCGCCAAGGCTTCAGCCTTCTAAGCCCAATATGAAATATTTATTTCAGGCCCAAACAGTTTGCTTAAGCTTTTAGAGTTGGAGCCTCACCCAGCTTGTATTGCAAGTAATCTTTCTCCAAGCCAAGCCCCAATGACAGCAATCCCAACAGCCTACTCATCAATGTACCAATCTCCTCTGCATATGCAATAAAAACTTCACTAAGCCAACATTCAAACAAATGAGACATATCATACATCTGAAATGAATGAATTAACAGAAACAACCAAAGCGACGAGAAAGTGTACCGGTATTGTGGAGGATTCTGGGGTAAGGAATCGGTGGGATGCCAAAGATGAGAGAAGGTTTCACTCCACATGTTGACCTTGTCTTGACCTTGAATCTTGAGGAAGTATTTGAAAAGCTTGACCTGCCTGGTGTGATCTGAAGTGAACTATTGTCCCTTCTCTTCAGCGGAGAGTTTGAAGAATTGGGTAGAAGCATTCATCATTCCATAGCAAAGCTTCTCAGGTACTCCATGGTTGATGATCTGAAAGAAACCATACACCTCAGAAACTTGTGATATTTTCCGAACCAAGTTGTTGGTGTCATGGCCATTGAGGTCAACGTTGAGAATAGAATCTAGAGTTGAAACCTGTGAGAGACTGAGAGGTGTGGCCTGTGATTCTCTGGGAGAATGAAATCTGGGGAAAGAGAAAGCGGGTTGGTGTCACTAGCCATGTGGAAGAATGCCATCTTTGAGAATAGGCGAGTTTGATACTCTAATTGTAAAAACAAGATCTCCATGTTCAAAATGAACTATCTAACATTCAAACCCATAAACTGATAAAAGTCTTAGGTCGTGGTTCTGACATATGATATTTTGCCAAACAAGAGATAGCCGAGGTAGAGAAAAACTTTATCTCCTACCTCGGAACGTAGCAACATCGTTTCTCCTCTGTATAATTCTTTAGCTGCAGAGAACATATATAGCGTCAATGCGCCACGTAAGTACATTCTCTAACTTAATGAAGAGGCGATCAATTCCTCTGGAATGGTCATCCATGTGAATGAAGAACAGGAGGAATGAACAAAACCAAATCCAAAAATATTTGTCTAAGCAAAGTTTGGATCCTTTTGCGACAAATGATTGTTACTCATTGGTATAAAGAACAAACGAGTCCCAACTCAGTTAAGAGTTAACCAACTCACAAAATCTAGTGGCCTACTAACTCGTACCAAATCTAGACATACAAGACGAGGTAACGAGTAGCAGAACACAAACTCCACTACAAGTTACGATGGTTTTCTGACTTCCCCCAAATTACAAATAACAATGTATATTCTCCCAAAAACATAATTCTTAGCTATCATAATATCTCAAAACTTTAGACATCCCCTAACATCACCATAGCAAGTTACTTGTTTCCACGGGAAGCTTTAGAAAATCGGACCAACATCACAAGAAGCTATTCTGATTGTCTCTTTTGCAAATCAAAAAAGCAAAATCAGAAGCTCTTAGTGAACTGCCTTTTGTCTACCACCACCAACTTCATGATCAACCTGATCAATGTTGAAGAAAAATATATTAAATATGGTTGCTATGCTAGAGAAAGTTATTTTTGGTAACACATCATGTCCGAAAGAGCTCTTACATGCAAATAAGCACTACACACTACTGATCAATATGATTAAAAGTGCCATTTGGTCAAATTTGTACTTTCAAGAATACTAGAATTGTTTGTTTTTTTTATAGCAGCCTTGTAGTGAAAGTGTCACTAGTTTCATATTGTCTACAGTTTAACTCAACAAAATGAGATGTTTATAACAGAACCAACTAAGGAGTCCAGTAGTTCTGCACCTATTCACAATAATGACCTAGCATTTCTAATGATTAATGACCACTTACTGTCATATATCATGCTTATTCAAATGACCAAGTTAAATTACACAAATATTGACAGGGTAGAATGACTGAACAAATCTAAGGCGATACTAGCTATTACCTCAACAAGCACCCTTGGCTTCTTTGATTTAGCAACAGCTCCATCTTTCTCAAACTTTCGAGACTTTCTCCCTCTCTTGCCAGCACCTGTGTCTGGCTCTTCATTCATTCCATCTGTACCATAAAGATGTACTCAGTTCATTTGATACACATAATTTTATGCACCAATTAGACTGAGCATCATAAATCATTTCTTGTCAACTTTTAACACCAGATTATAAAGTATGAACAGTGAAGTTGGGCAAATATCAAATGGAGTACACTGAAATCCACTTTTTAACTACATCAGTGAAGGTACTAGAAATTAGCTCTACCACTATCATCATCTGCATGAGAATAATCCAATGCACGACCAATATCTTCAATATCCTCCTCCTCCTCCTCAAGTTCATTTTCAGCTTCAACATATTCTATCGCATCCTGCATATTCCAATAAACAAGAAAATATATATCCAATCAAAATAAATAATTTAAAATTGTGAAGTAAAACCTACTACCATATATAACACATAAACTTCTGAGCTACTTGCTCACTCTAAAAGAAGGCAATGAAAAGATTGTACCTCGTATTCTTCTTCTTCTTGTAAGTCTTCTTCCCCTTTAAGGACCTTTTGGTACTTATCAAATGGGATATTAATAATATCTTCACCATAAAGACCAGTCTTAAGGCGTAATAAAAGTTCTTTCTCAATACTCTGCAGAAGAACAACAATCTTTGAGATATATGAAATAATATATAAATTTGGTAGTTAGTAATGTGACAGCAACATTAGTTATGACCTTGTCCAAGACTGCAGCCTTTACAGCCTTCTCCTCTCTTCTAGACTCTCTCTTTATTTCTTTCCTTGGTAATGTCATTATTTTCTCCCTGTCATACAGCTCGAATATGATCAATGTCCAACAGCCAGTTTATTAAGGCCAACATTATAAGAGTGATGAAACTATTGCTATGAACTCTAATGTCATTCTTGCAGGAAAATTTTGTTTTGTTCTTTCTCTTTTAGAGTTTGTGCGTGTGTGTAAAGTGTAATAAAATAATAGTAAGTATAAAGTGTAGAACTATGGAAGGAAGTATTAAAAAATCAGATGATATATACCTTGTTTTCAAAACAAGCTTCCTCATGCGTATCCTCATCTGAGTCATTTTAGTGAGTCGTTGCTTTGTTTTATGTACAAGAAACTTAGGCCCATACATCTGTCCATTCATGTAAGGTCAAGCTGATTAGTAACTTTTAACAATCTACCACTACAGAGAAAATAACAAAACATAGAATAAATGTTAATTAGGGTCAAGATTTTCAATACCATATGTTTGTCTACGATTTCTAATGCTTTTTCATAATTTCTGGGCAACTTAACTCTTTCCCACAATATGTTCGGCATATGAGCTCTTTCTATAGTTTTCATATAAAGATAGAAGACTCCTGCAAGACAAGCAAATGAAGGGACGAAGAAGTTCACTGATATCAGCACTAAAGTACAAATTACAACCGGTCTGACTAGAAGCTAAAACAAAGGTATGATGCAGATTGTTTAATCTTGAAAAAAATTTAAAAAATTGCCATCAAGTTGTTTCAAAACAATTTCATTAACAGGCAATGTAACATGTTCAGGAAATGGAATGAGATGATACAATGAAGTTATCGTATATGGGGTTGTCAACAGAGCGAGACCCAAAAGATTTAGTGGTAATTGAGGAGACCATCATTTGAATTGAAGTTAAAGTACACTACTTTAGTTGGTTTTACTAAAAGGGTTGTTGAAAATCAGCTCAAGCAATGAACTTTGAACTCCAAGTTGAAAAACTCGCAACACCAGACTCTAGCTCCTACTAATAATTCGACATCCAAGCAAATCACAAGACTAAAATTGAATATGCAGTAGACAATGCTAAGACTATGAATACGAAAACTTGGGATTCTTCATTGCAGGGTAACCAAAAAAGCAAAGAAGTAAAAACCATCACGGTCGCGAATGGTGGCATAGCGACTATTGGCCAGAGGGCACGAGCTCCGATTACAAATCCCAGTAACATTATAAGGGTTTCTACAGAATATTGCAGTTTCAATTCTACAAAAACCATAAAGAACGAAAGCCCAATTAGATTAACAAAAAATTGATTTAAAAGCTGAGAACTTTGAAAGAGTAGAGAAGAAAAGAGTAAAGGTGGGTACTTGGACATGAAACTGCAATGTTTGTGTCTGATGACTTGCCATATGACCTCGTCGTGCTGCATATCTGGGTTTCTGCAATTGAGAGATTGATTTCTGGGAGGGTCTGGTTTTGGGGATTTTTGAGATTGAGCGGGTGGGCTAGGGTTTTAGAGGGTTCATTACAAAATCTGCTCAGTGAAGAAAGCAAGGGGAGGAGAGGATGTGTAGACTGAAACCGATCAAATACGATGTCGTTGAAGGTGACATTAACCAACCTTTTTTGACCTAATATTTTTGTTTTTTGTTTTCGGGATAGGGCTTATCTGAGTAAAAAAAATAAAATCAGAATTCAACTTGGGCTATATAGTGTCTTACTTTTAACACTTTCAGGAGGAAATATTTTCAAGAAAAAATACATCTCATGTGTTTCTTACAAAACTACTTCTAAGACTTATATGTGATTCCCTAAAATTTCTCAAAACACTTTTAAGTAGGGGTGAGACATTATAACCGAAAACCGAAAACCGAAAAATTCGAACCGAAACCGAACCGTGGCCGAAAAAAAACTGAATCCGATACAAATCAAATCGATAAAAACCGAAACCGAAAAAAACTGAAACATTTGGTTTGGTTTGGTTTTTTATTTACAAAAACTGAACCAAACCAAAAAACCGAAGTATGCAAAAAATGACATCATTTTTGGTATTTTGTAATATATTATATAAATATATGTAATATAATAAACTTAAACTTCTAAAATCCTAATCTCATTATGCGCAATTCTTGACAAATTCTCTCATATAAACGAATTAAAATGTTGTGCGACTTAAAAATAAGACTTTTATAGACAACTTTTTAGTTATTTTTTGACAAAGTTGGTTTTTATACATCATGTAAAAAATTGAAAAAAACCGAAAAAATCCGGAGAAAAATCTGAACCAAACCGAACCAAATAGTCGCGATTTTTCCTTTGAAAAATCAAAAACCAAATCGAAAAAAATATTACTGTTTGGTTTAGATTTTACTAAAAACCAAACCGTTCGGTCCGATTCCCACCCCTACTTTTAAGTATAACTAAACACTCCAAAATTTATAGAAGTATTTTTTAATATTTGAAAGTGCTTTAAAAAACTATACCAAACAAACCCATAGTTTACTTGGATCGGGCTTAATTGCTATTTTTGCCTGGCAAACAAAATTGCTAGCTTAAATTTTGACCCACATGGGGTGTGGGTCCTACGTGGGACCCACATGATTGATCAAAAGAAGGATCGGGGTGCTCGATCTTCATTGACAATTGAATGGTATGGCATGTGACGATGACGGTTTGGTTGGCGGCTTTACTGTAGGTATGATCTTCTTTCTACACTCGAGGTTGATTGGTGTTAGAAATGGTGTAGATTGATTGATACTTGTCATCTTGGAGTGCATCTTGTTTAATCGAAGGGAAAATTGGACAAATGGTCACCCAATTATGTCAAGATAGCCACTTTAATAATCATCGTTTGATATATATCAAAATTGTCACTCAACTTTGATCTTTGTTTATCAATTTGGTCACTCCGTCTAATTTAGACGTTATACACTTGACCTATGATGAATAAAAATGTCTTTATATTCTTTAATTATATATATTTACAATAATACCATTACGACAAGTTTTCAAGAATTACGAAATTTGTCATTGCATCTCTCTCTCTCTCTCTCTCTCTCTCTCACACACACACACACACACACACAGTAGCAGTGCCCACAACCGTCGTTCGTAGTCGATATCATCCCCCTCTGACGGCGAGGCCTCGCGCATTAAAGTGTCACATCGCCTGGCTCACTCGAGCTTAAGCTTTGGTCATCACCTCAGACGTCAGCCAACCCACCTAGATCTTCGTCGCTAGCTTTGGCCTCGAGCTCCTCTAGCCTCAGCTTTAGCACGCCTCGCTTAACTTCGTGCTTCGCCGCTGAAGCCTACAGCAGCTCGGGACTGCACTTCCTGCTCCAACGTGACACCTCGAGCAACTCGACATTAGTATACCGAGCTCCATTGTCGCCCCTTAACCACAAAACCATTGATGCCGAAAAGGCCTAGCTTGCTGCAGTCGAGTCTTCTCTCTCCAAAAAGCTCGAGGAGCTCGGCCTCTCGTCGCATCCCCACCTGAACCTATATCGTCTTCCAATCGGTTCAATGCCATTGGCGCTCCTCAAGCCGCCTCTTAAGTCAAGGGTCGGATCGTTGATCATGAAAAGCAAGATTCTAGGTCGGGTCAAACTGAATCTAATCATATGGTGCCCAATTAGATTTTTTGGATGCCCAAATTAACTTTCATAAAAAAAATGTAAAATAAAAAATAATAGATAGATAAAAAGACGTAAATACCCTAAAAATAACAGAATATTCTCTACTTAACGAAAGTTTGAGAACGAGTGACAACTTTGATAGTAAAATGTCAAGCTGAGTGACTATTTTGATATATGTCAAACGATAGTTACTAAAGTGTCTATCTTGACATAGTTGGGTGACCATTTAGACAACTTTTCCTAACTAGAAAGAAGTAAAATTGGTATTGCCACATATTTGTTTAATTAAAAATGCTTTTAACATAGGTATATGTAACATATATTACAAACCATGTTTTTTTTTTTGAGAAAGAGAAACATTTTATTGATTACCAACAATTACATCATGGAACATTTGGTCAAGGTACATACACCAAGACACTCATTCTACCAAACACTAAATTTTAAGGGTTCGTCATAACGAACAAACGAACAGAGCCAGTCGGGCTTCACCCCTAAGCTTACCAAACGCTCAATAAAGGCTACCAAACTAAGGACACAATCCTGGATATCCTGATACAACCTTGCCCTTAACATTACAACAGACCAATTCACCATCTCAAACACCATGTCCCAAACCATCAAGACAACATACAAGGGAAATTCACCTCCCAATTGATAACTTGAAAACACCGAGTATAGACCACATTGTTCCCGGGAGAAACATAGCTCCACAACTTGACCACAGTACCACCCAAGCTCAAAAATATAGGGACAAATAAAACTTGAATAAAATCCTAAACCAAAACAAAGAGACCTGGAAAAAAAAACCTAACTAAAACAATAGGCCCAACATGGACCTCCCAACTCACACAGAAGATGTATAGGCTGCAAGCCCAAACCAACAGAGGAGAAAAATCAACCGCCGCCGATTCACCTTCCTAGAACCTCCCACTATCACGCCACTATCTTCGGTCCTCGCCAAAAAACCAAGGGAGGGGACACAACGCACCCCACCTCATTGCCAGTCCTCTACCATTAAACACCATAGATCGCTGGAAAACAATCAAACTAGTCGCCAAAACCGCATTCCAACATGAACCAGATCGACATGTCTTCCCTTCTGCCGTTGTCGACACTTAGCAGAGTACCATAGTTACTCGCACTACCAGAAAAACATACTTAGGCGACAAAGCAATTTCGTCGCTTAAAGTTCGTCGTCTAAGTGTTGTAGTCTAAGTACTTAGACGACGGAAGAAGAAAAAAATCATTGCTTAAGTGACATCTTAGACGACGAATTTTTTTTCGTCATCTAGGGTTTTATATGACGAAATTTTTCTAACAAAGGCGACAAAAAATTTCATCGGCTTAATTAACACTGACGACGAAACCAAGAATTCGTCGTCTAAGATATAATACTTAGACGACGAAAATACAATTTCGTCACTAAGTTGCAACACATAAACGATGAAATTATAGTAGTTTCGTTGTGTAAATGCTTAATTTTGTCAAAAAAAATTAAATGAACAACTTAAACGACGAAAATACTATAATTTCATCGTCTAGGAGTTGCAACTTAATCGCAATTTCGTCGTCTAAGTGGTTGATTTTGAAAAAAAAAATTAAATGGAAAATTCATGAAATTCTAATTATTAATTAACATTTCAGGAATTTTTCACTTAATTTTTTGTATAACAAAATTCACGATATTGCAAAATTTATTAAATGTTAATTATTAATAATAATGTAAAATTCATAATAAATAAATTATTTTATATTTAAATACAAATTTTATAATATAATAATCTAAATTAACCTAAATTAAATCAATCTAATCTGAATAAACTAAATTAGCCTATACCTAAACTAATTATAGGTTATGGTGGTGGTGGTGGTAGCGGTATGGTGTGTAGTGGTGGTGGTGCGGGGTGGTGGTGGTGGTGGTGGTGGCGGCGACGGTGGCATGTGGTGGTGGTGGTGGTGATGGTGATGGTGATGGTGGTGGTGATGGTGGTGGTGGTGATCAATGGCAGATCCAGATTTTTTTTTCTTCAGATTATGCAAGATTAAATATAAGCGAGCAAACAATATTACCAAAAAATTAATGATCTTAAATTTCAGTAATACTAATTCATATATAAGGTCGATATCTAACCCTAAATCTGATAATCTAAAACCAAAGAAACGACTTTCTAAAAAAAAAATATGAAGTAGCCCTACATTTTATTCAGTTAACCAAAATGAATGGGAGATGAGGCTTGCTAGCTAAGAACTAAATTAAAACGATATGTATATATTAGATATAAGACTAACCGGTGATCGAACAAGCTGCATTTGTACTTTGTAGATGTTGGAGGTCATACAAAAAAGAGAGCAATGGACCCAGATAGATGATCACCCACTTGATTCATATAAATCAGAAAAAGAAAACATAGAGTTTATTAAGTCCCAGCACGCCACGTACTTTTAACAAAGTTTTAAAATGTGTAGATGATGTGTTTATTAAACAGAGCAATTGTTGTCTATTGGTATTAGAACGACAACGTATTAACTAAATTCTTTCAGCTAGAACGATGTCGTCTTTCATTTTTAGTTTCCAGAATTACAACTAATGTTCATCGTCTTCGCAATTTTTGCCCTTTTGACTGTGTTTTCTTCCTCTTTTTATATGCTTGACCTATATTAACAAAGCTAAACTCAAGATCCTAAGTAGGGCAATTGCCCAACCTTGCCTGTGAGTGGATCCGCCACTGGTGGTGATGGTAGTGGCGGATACAGAAAAAAAAAAATTTAAGTTGGGCAAAATTAAAACTAATAAAGAGCATATAACATTACAATAAAAACAACATCTTAAAATACAAAATCAATAATTTACTCTAAATTAGAAAATCTTTGAAATTTTTTCTACAACATAGAACAATATATTATAATGTCATAATCAATTTATCTACGAGATGATAAAATTGTCCACGTTGTGTCTTCATATTTTGAAAATGTGACATAATAGCATCGATACCAATACTATTAAATGTTTTTCTCAATGTATACCGGTAAAGTATCACTCATCCATTGATCTCTTATTCCGTTATGAAGTGGACTCTTCACATTTTACAATATTCATAGTTAAAAATAATAAATATAAACAAAAAAACTAAAGCCAATTCAGACGAGTTTAAAACTAATAAATATAAAAAAATTAAACCTAACCTAATATGAAATCGAAATTCATAAAAAAGAAAAATCTGAAACTCTACTCAAATTAAAGAAGTGTATAATACCTAGCAAATTGCAAAGTTGCTCACGTGCTCACGTCAGTAAAGAAAGAAGAGGCTTTGACGCCCTTTAAGCAATTAAGCGCGCATGTCCAACAAAAAGTCTGTGATTTTGGATGTAGTCAGACTACAGAGAAATAAATATTAGAGTAACTAGGTTTAGAATAGGTTATAGCTTATTGATGAATATAGGTCATATGTTTTCGATTGAGATAGAAATTAAACGGCATCGTTTCAATTATGATAAAAGTGTAAAACCACGTCGTACGCAGTTTATATCTTCACCAACCGAACAAAGGCATTGTTCATCGTCTTCCCCATATTTTTATTGTCAGTCTCCGGCTTTCTGCCTCTTTTTTTTCTAGATTTACACTACAAAATCTATATCTCAAAGGAAAATATCAAAATCTAGTTATCCGACCTTGTCCATATGTAAATCCTCCCCTAGGTGATGGTGATGGTGATTGTGATGATGGTGGCGGTTGTATTGGTGGTGGTGGTGATGGTGGGTGGTGAAGGTGGTTGATGGTTTGATTGACAGAGAGGAAGAGAAAAGTGAATTGAGAGAGGAGAAAATGAAGAGAGAATAAGAAAATGATGAATTTAAAGGGTTTTAAATGATTTAGACGATGTTGAAGTATTTTAAATTTTAAAAAAAATTCGTCAATTTTTTTGACTTAGATGATGTAATATAATCATTTTGTCGTCTAAGTAATTTAAATTTTTGGCAGAAGTTTTTTGAGAAAAAAAAATCGCCAAATTTTTTACTTAGACGACGAAACATAATAGTTTCATCGCCTAAGTCAATTAAATTTTTGGCCAAAAAAATTACAGAAAAAAAATGCCTAATTTTTATCACTTAGACGCCGTCGACGCCGTCGTCAAAGTGTTTTTAATTTTCTCTAAAATTAATTTTTCAGTTATTTATAAAAAAATAAAAATAAAAATCACTTAGAAGTTTCGTGGCCTAAGTAAATTTTTTTTATTTTTTTTTATAAATAACTGAAAAATTAATTTGAATTAAAAAAATTAACTTAGGCTACGAAATGGAAGTTTCGTCGTTTAAGTGATTTTATTTTTTATAAATAATTGAAAAATTAATTTGAAGTAATTGCTTAAAAATCATGAAAAATCAATCGCGTCAGATGTAACAATTACATTTTTACAATATTGTAGGAAAACATTCACCCAATTCGGATTATTTTAGATTACGATCAAATGAACTTAGTGATTATCGAAAAATAGTTAAAAGACGGAAACGATTGTAAAAAATAATTCGTAAACCTGTTTTCGAACTTATGGGTGTTTGTCTTGTCTTAAAAACTTAATTTATCAACTAGATAGAAATTAATTAAAAATTAACATAAAAAATTAATTTAAGACAAAAAAGTTGTTATATATTTACTAATGTTATATAATTTAAGTGTTTTTATGTCTATATTCATTCCACATCAACATTAACGAAATTGAATTTGGACAAAATAACCGTTGGATATATTCATCATAACATAATATGTGAGTGGACGAATTTTCAGTGAATACGAAGGTCGTTAAGGGTTTGATCGGCGTAGTCAACCATGAAACCAAAATTTTAACGACACGAAACGTTGATATATAAATTTTCGTAACTCCGATTTTTTGAACCGTCGATACTCACAGTCCAAGAATTGTTTACTCTATGCCCTCGACGAAAAAAAAGGTACATTTTAACATAGTATACATGGTCGTGCTCTTAGATGTCAAATTGTGAAACTCTACTTAGACGACGAAAGTGGTTGAATTTTGCCGTCTTAGTACTACTTAGACGATGAAAAATGGGTTTCCCCATCTAAAACTTTCTGGTTTAGGGAAAAAGGTTTAAGACATAGGGTTTACGGTTAGGGTTTAGGTTTAGGATATGTTCTTAGACGATGAAAAGAAAATATTCGTTGTTTAAGTGCAAACTTAGACGACAAATTCTGTTTTGGTCGTCTAAGCGCATTTTCTAAGACAACGAAGACATTTTCGTCGTCTAAGACATTTCTTAGGTGACGGAAATCAATTTCGTCGTCTAAGTTCAGCCTAGACGACAAAATGTTTTGTTGTCCGACGACAAAAAAAAATTGTCGTCTAACGACCACTTAGACGACGAAGCTATTAAGCTTTCGTTGACTCAATGTGATTTTCCGATAGTGTTGACCTAGACACCTCCTCCACCACCAAACCATCACCAACTTACGCCAGATCCTCCTCCAAAGCCTGACTAAAAGCGAACGCAACCCACCAAAACTCATGTCCTAAACTTCCATCTGGCAGCACCCGTGCAGCACCGACGAGGCCAGAGGCCTTTGCTAAGCTGTGGGCTGCCAAACGGAACCCAAAAACCCTAAGTTGCCCAAGATTTCTCTCCTCCGAATAATCTGGTCAAGATCAAGTCTTAATGAGTTTTTTTTTACAAACCACGTACTTAACTTAACTATCATATATTACAATATTTGGTTTAGTACACATTATAAAATGAAAATATGAGGTACAAACTAAAACAAAAATTTGTCTGATTTGCCAAGAAGATATTGTCAGATGAAGCGAAGAGAGATTTAGAGTAATATAATTTGGTCTGTATTAAAACTCCTATTTCTGAATATCTGCAGCATAGTCACACATAGTTATCCTTTGTGAATTACTGCAAACCAGGAATAGAAATGTATACCTATGCATTGCAAACCTGGGAAAACAATTGTTATATGTAAAGTATTAAAATGATAGTTTTTCCAAGAAGACTACCATGAGTTTCCTCGCAAACCTCACCACCCAACACAGTTCAAAAATAGGCATGTCCAGCCGATAAATCAAGACAGGCATGTAAGCCTCTAAACTTCTTAATTTCATATTAGAGCTAACTATATGTATATTATTCTGAAACAAAAGAAAGCAAAGAACTTTGTTCCCAAATACAAACTCAGTGAGCAAGCATGAAACTTGATGAGAGCAAAACTAAATTGTCCTTCTAAGTAGACTTGTTGTATGAACACTAGCAAATTCCACAAAGGTATACACCACCAACTTAAGGACATGATCTCTGTCAAAGCACGACCACATTTTAATCTGATTATATCTTGTAATGAAAAGCTTCAAATTCCATTTCTTTCAACATATTGCTACCACCATAGAGCTTTGTTTAACTTTACAATCTCTATATACTTTAAATTCACAAAGCAGTAAACTTCTAATAAGAGGCGTGTTGCAAGTTGTAGTCTTGAAGTGGCCTGGCATGAACAATCTTATCTCAACTACAACCAAAAATGAATTACGATTTCACCCAAAAAAAGTCGTTGCTAACATATTCAGTGCTATTGGCACGAAGTGATGATATTTTTTTTTGACTTAATCGTAGTAAACTCTTATCTCAAGCTCACTGCAAAGATAAGAACTTACTGAAACAGACATGAGAAACATCAACTTGGTACTTTCAAAAGAACCGGATTTGTCGTATTCCCAATTCCGATAAAATCCCACATACAAATTGCTTGAACACATTAACCTCAAATCCAACTATTCACCCAAAAACTACTTTAAGTTGAACATACCAAGATCGTCAATTGAACTTATAGTCCCAAACTAGTATGTTGAGCCATTTCCTAAAAATTGACTTTGGCTACAACCGAAAACTAAATGAAATCAAAGTGAAAATGAAATCAAAATTGAATTCAAGCTAACAGAGTCACCGAAAATTTGCACACCTTGTAGATTGGCTTGTGAATCCTAATAAACAGACTCACCGGCAAACGACGTCGTAGCACTAGCAAACCACCACCAAGGTGGTATTGACGTTGACGCGGTCTCCACTTTTGTCGTCATCCAAGACGGTTTTCGCTTCACTAAAGCGGCTCCTCGGTCGTCGTCAATCTGAAGTACTTGGGCTGCCACCGACGACACAAAGAGCATAAGAGACCGAGAGCTTCCCCGGAGAGAGCAATGATCATAACCGAGAAAAACAAGTCAAATTTGAGAGAAATGAAGCCGAAAGACAAAATACTCATAAAAGCAAACAAAAATTACTAAAAGCCCGCTAAGGAATAATCAAGCAGCTGAAATGAACAATACACTCAGCTTTTATATATAGTAAATAGTGTAGTACGTGTAATAATCTTCAGTAGTATAGTGTATTGGTTAGACTACGATTGTTGTGTTGACAAAAGTTTACGGAGTCGACAGTTTTCGATCGAGACTCATAGACTAATATATGCACGTTGAGAGTGCATGCACTACAAAAAAAATTAGCAATAGCCACGGACTTTTGCCACGGGAGTGTTTTGCCGTCGCCGTTGGTCCAATTCCTGCGACGGAAAAGGAGCCGTTACCAATTTTAGCGACAGAAATCACGTGCCGTGGCTAAGCTGTCGCTCAATATTTATGTTTGGCGACGGCAGACTTCTGCCGTCGCCAAATATATATTTTTGGCGACGGAATATCTCATGATACGTTTTGCCGTCGCTAACTCTATTTTTTTTTTTGCGACTGTTAGGCTTTGCCGTCGCCAAGCCACAGCGTGGGAATAACTTTTTGGGTTGAGCGGGAAATTTTTGGCTTGCGCGGGCTTATCACTTAGACGAAAAAACTTACAAAGTCCCAAAACCATATTGACCAAAATCCCAAAATCCATCGGTATGAACTCGAAGGTAGCTTATTTCTGAGGTGAGTGTTGCTCATCGTTATTGAATGCTTAGTTTTAATTTCATTAGATTAGCTTTCATGAGGTGAGTGTTACTCATTGTTGTTTCAGGTTTTGGCTAAGAGAATTGTTTGACTTCGATTAATTGGCTGGGCAACGTACGGGCTGGGATTCTAGAGCTCACTCTCAATTCCAGGTAGTCCTTATCTCAATTCCAAATATATTTGTGTTTGTGTTCTGAATGTTACAGAGGTTCTGGGTTTTATTTGAGAGATCTGTGTTCCCTGAGTTGAATTTGGTATGGTGTGAGTTGTGAACTGGGTGGGTAAGGAGAGGTTTCGTGGCTCAGCTCTTCATCCACCAAATAATAGGCCAATTATAAGTATATATCAATATATGTATCCAGATATTGACTTGTTGGCTATTACTAGTTTTGAATTGATTCGTTTTTCCAGTCCCAATTGATCGTTTCGTTGTCAGCTTTAGGATTTTCGAGGGAGTTGCTTTGTTGGGTTTTACTAAATTGTTGACTAGTGTTTTAAAGGTTGGGTTTTTGGGTGTTATAAGCTTCTGAAACTTGTGAATTCCGTTGAGTTTTAAGTGCCCACCAAGTGTTTGTGAAAATGCCAGACTGCCCAACTCCACATTATCGAAATCAGTTTATTTCTACAGCAACATTGTTTAGAAAGAGTTCTGGCATATGCATTGGGACAATAATGCATTACTGCCTGTATCTAATGAATGGTATTTTGTGTTCTTTGGAGAAGCACTCTCCGAAACTAGCTGGCACTGTCAACTGGGGCACTGTCAAAAGTTGTTCATTACAATGACAGTTTATTTCAACAAAAGAGCTAGCTATTGTGATCATGTTTGTTTTTCCCGTTGGTGTGAACTTGATGACGATGTTGTTGCATCTGTTGCTTCCCTGCAAATAGAGTAAGTTGGTGTTAAATCAACTATGACGGATGATGCAAAAATAGTCAATCCATATTGATATATTTTCCTATTGGCATGCAGCCAACATTTTGTCAACCGTTGATAATGCTAAAAAGTAATGTATTACTCTACCTACATTTCAATGTCACTGAAAAAAAAAGATATTATTTATAACTCTTCCACTGATATATAATGTAATTTTATATGTCTAACAAAACATATTCTGTTACAGACTCAACTCAGCCAAAGGAAAAATTTGTGAAACATATACTTATTTAGGCAAAATATGTACTTGTTTTGGTGAAACATATACTTGTCTTGGATTCTAAGAAACTGATGCATATTCAATCATGATAAAAACAAAAGCAGTTTAAAAGAGTGAAGAGGTATAGTCCTCATTTTTACGAAGATATGCCAGAAGGTGTATATACTTGTCTTTTTGCATCCCATCACAAGTCACCAACTATTATTAGATCATACACACATTGCAGTTTTCTTATAGTAGCTAATACTGATCATCATCATCTAGTTCTTTTGGATATTCTTTACTTCTGTAGCACAGTTGCTAACACATTCTTCTCTCACTTTTCTAGCTATACCTGAATGTGTGTATATATATATATACATATATACCGTAGCACAGTTTCTTTAGGGCTAATCAACTTATTAGTAGCTTTTGGTTTTGTGAATGGTTCTAGTTATGAACAAAAGGAGAAGGTGAGGATCCTAGGGCAGTGCTTGTTGGTTGTGGATCCTACTGATAGTTACTGTTAGTTATGAACCATTACTGATAGTGCTTGTTGGTTGTGGCCTCACTACTAATATATAGTCTATTTACATTAGGTTTAGCTCTTAAGCATTCAGTGTTAGTTATTTAGTCTAATATGATATAGCTAATGGTGAACAAAATGTCATGAATTGCTAATATTTTGTTTGGCTCTTATTTGTGTATTACAGATCTTCTTCGGAATCAATTGAGGATATTTGTGTATTACAGACCTCGCACCATGTCTGAGGTTCTAAGTGCAGATGTGTCTGAGGATATACCCAACAATCCCAACATCAATAGCAATGCCCCTCAGCCATCTCAATCACAGTTTCGTGTACCTCGCACCATGTCTGAGGCTATAAGTGCACGCAGGTCTGGAGGCTCATCCAATACAATCTCCACAGGTTCACAACCACCTCAATCACAACTTCGTGCACACGTGCCACCAAATCCTACTCAAGTCCAAATTCTACCAGCTGCTTCACAACCAGGTATGTATGTAATTGTCCTACAAATGAATGTAAAAATGCTAGAATGTTAATACTCTTACAAATGAATGCAGTAGTAGAAGAACAAGTTGCTGCCCCAAATACTAGAGGACATAGTAAAGGATTTCCAGAGTGGAATACTGGAGTAAAAATTGCCATTGAATTTGATAAAAAGTCTCAGCCAGTAGGTGCTAAAGGTATGCAACTTAAGACCCAGTTGGGCCAGATTGTACGTGATGGACGCAGAATTCCTCTAACACTTATTGATTGGCCGTCTGTTGATAAAGATGTGAAAGAGAAGATCTGGAGAGAGGTTAAGGTATATATTTTAGCCAAGCTTAATGTTTTAAATTTCTGTATAAGATTTTGACATATATATATAAGCTTCTTCTGTGGTATATAAGCTAAGGTAACATTTCAGTAAACTGATAAGCTAAGCTGTTTTGATCTCTTGTGCATGAGTATGAATGTTCTGATAATACAGGACAGGACATTAAGAGCTGTTTTGATCTCTTGTGCTGTTTTGATTATTTTATGTGTTCTTTAGAATAAGATTTAAGACAGGACATTAAGACATGCCAATTGCAACCTTGTTTGAAAAAAAAATAACTAGATTTTGTGCAGAGTTTGGTTGTGGGTTGCCAATGGTAATTGGTCATTGATAGGAGAAAGTTAGAGAAGTGTCTTAGGAATACACATTTGGTTAGGGTCTGAGTATCTGAGGAGATACCAGGGCCATAGTAGTTGCTGTTTTATCATGCTGTGTTATCTGAGGGAATTCCCTGATCATCATGCTGTGTTATTGCATATCAGTTTTGATTCTACTGTAAATGATAGTTAATACTAGATTGTAACAGTAATGCTAGGATGTAACAGTAGAAAGCTACTACTATATATTGTACAGATTACAATTCAAGGGATTACAGATTACAAATTTGGTTTTTTTTTGTTGTTGAAGGGATTGAAGAATCAGGGGGTACTGTGGTGATGCAGATCAGATCAGTGATGCAGATCAATGATGCAGATCAGTGTACTGTGGTTTGTCTACAATGTTTGCCAATCAGTTTTGGTGCAGTAGTTTACTAGCAGTTTGAACACTTGGGGTTTAGTTTTGGTGCAATAGTTTACTAGCAGTTTGAACGCTGAAGTACTGATGTCTAGTTTACTAGTTTGCAGACTAAAACAGTGGCTAGCAGTGTTGAATTAACAGTACTGATTGATGTGATGAATGCACAATTAAATATATGGCTATTGTTGTGATTGTGATTGAATATGTATTGATGTGATGAATGTGTATTGAATATGTTCCAGGTCATTGGCTGATTATTGGCAACGGTTTAGAGCCGTCACAAATTTCAATAGCCACGGCAAAGTGCATATATAAAATGGTGGTGGAATTGAAAATTTGAACATTAGCTACAGTAAGAGCCGTCGCAAATTTCCCAAAGTTGCCGTCGCCACAATAATGGCGGGAAAACTAGGTGCAAAATATTTAAAATTTGAATTTAAAATTTGAACATTAGCGACGGCATTAGCAGTGGCGTAGTTTACAATGGCGACAGTAAATGGCGACGGCCATTTCCGAAGCTAAAAGTGTAGCATTGTCACGGAAATGCTTGCGACGGCTCGCGCAGTCGCAAAAAAGCATGGCGACGGTGAATTGCCGTCGCTAAAGAGCATTAGCGACTGCACCAACGGCGACGGCTCCGTTGCCGTCGCCACGCCGTCGCCAAAGGTCTTTCGCGACGGCAAAACACCCTTTGGCGACGGCTCCGAGCCGTGGCCGTAGCAATTTTTTTTTGTAGTGATGGATGTTCATTTGTAAGAAGAAACTACATTGAATTGGAGGTTCAGTTTCAACCTCTCTTTAAGAGTACTTAAGTAGTATCAATATAAGAATGAATAGCTGGTTTCGTTATAAAGTTGAACAATATATTAAATAGCTGATGGGGATGGTCTGGATCAGTGGCGGAGCTGTGACCAAGCTCATCAGGGCTTAAGCCTGATGAGAATTTGAGAGGTTAAAAAAATTACTACTAATTTTGAAATAAAAAAAAGTTATTATAACGCCTAATTTGCTTTGCTAAGTACAACCTAATAAATTCGTTTAAAACTCAAAACAGATTCATTCAACCTAATAAACCTGCTTGCAACTCAAAACCTCAATCACATTCATTCGAAAGAAAAGAATATATTTGAAGTCAGATTGTTTCCTCTCCTATTCAATTGCAACTCGGCTCTTTACGACACAACTCCATCTTCTCAATAATGCATTCTTGAAGCTACAACCTTATTTGTTCTTTATGAACAAAACTTTATGAGTTTTTTACAAACTCAAGAATTCAATGCTTGTCTAAACTCTTTATTTTTAGTTTTGATATTATTTTGGTGTTACTCGATCTACTTCTTTTGAGCCTTTTCAAGTTCAAAATTAAAAATTTAGTAAATTTATTTTTTGCAAGAATTGAATGTAGTACGGTTGTTAATACCGAACCGAAAACCGGAAAAAAAATCAATCCGAAATTGAACCGTAATCGAAAAAATCGAAATCGAACAAAAACCGAATCGAAAAACAAAAAAACCGAATCGAACCGAAAAATTCAATTCAATTTCGGTTTTCTGTTAAAAAAAAACCGAATCGAATCGTTTCGAACCGAATAGCCTAAAACCGAAAACCGAACCGAATCGGTTCAAAAAAACCGAACTGAATAGTGCAAAACGACATCGTTTTACACTTTAACTTAAATCCTAACTTCAGTAACTTGAATAGTTGAATAGTGGATTAACTCATTTCCAATCACGCAGCCTCATGTCGTTTCCAACTCACTGTTGTTAGGCTCACCCTCATCTCCCTCAAGGCTCATGCCCTCAAGTTCCTAATCGCGCAGCCTCAAGCCCTCAACTCCCTCAAGCCCTCAACTCAACTCTACAAGTCTTCAGCTCTGCAACTCCATAGAGGCACAGACCGCCGCCTCAACTGTGCAAGTCTTCAGCTCGCCTGACCGCCTCGGCGCCTCCATTGAGTCCACTCGAAGGCTTCACAAGATCCTCCTCCTCGGCTCCTCCTCCAGTGAGTCACTGAGTCCAGTCTAGCGAAACACAGTTCGTTCACAAAATCCTCCATCTTCATCTCCAATCCATCCGGTAGCAAACTAGCAAAATGTAAAATTTATACTTTGAAATTGAATGAAATTGAAATATGAAATTGATTCATACATGAAATTGAAATTTGGGGAAATCAAATGAAAGATATGTTTTGGTTCATTAATTCATACATGAAATTGAAATATGAAATAGTTTATACTTTTGTTGTGAATGAGTTTGCATGTTGAAACATATTTGTGATGGTAAGTTGTGAGTCTGGTGACCATGTGAATCAGTGAATGTGATTTAGCCCTAGTTCCGGCCGTACCTGGTACTTTCGACTAGTCAGTGGAAGTAGCTCTAAGCCTCTAACCATGTGAAACCTGCATTATCATATTTGATGTAAGAAACATAATACTCTGGGGAAGTATTTATTGCAATAAATTCATAAAAGTAGCTAATTAAGCAATGTTAAATCATCCTTTCTAAAACTGATTTGCGGCTTGGTGTTAAGTATAAGAGTTACAAAGTCAGCAGAGATACCATGACCAAAGTTACTTCAGAGAGTCCCTCTATATAGTACACTGTACATGAGAAATAGTTTGTTGCTTACCGGGATATGATGATCCAATTACTTTGTACTTTGTAATTGCATGTTGGGATGGCAAACATTATGCTTACCGGGATATGATGATCCAATTAGTTTGATTCGATTTGACATAAACTTTCTATACAAAGTTATAGAAAAAAGGAGTCAATGAAGATCTTCGAATTTTCGAAACTAATAGAAAGAATCAAAGAATCAGTATTTTTTTTAGGAAAAAAAACTTTTTTTTTATTATTTAAAAAAAACTGAGCAAAAAAAACCGAATCGAACCGAACCAAACCATTCGGTTTTTTGTAAAAAAATCAGGAAAACCGAATTGAACCGAATCGATTAAAAAATACGATTCGATTTTCGGTTCGGCCTAATAACCGAATCGTTTGTCCTGATTAACGGCCCTAAAATGTAGCATACAATTACAAATTAGAAAATGGTCATGGTGAAGTAATAAAGTTCACGACAAATAAAATTATGCGCTGCACAATACAACACCGTAACCCTTCAGTACAATTAACTTAATCCCGACTCCCTTATTGGTATGGATGTTTGTGTAAGAGAGGTACGATAATTAAGGTGGAAGATGATGTTTCTGTTACTCCCCCTTTAGTGTTATATCTAACCTTTATTAGTTACAATGTATTACCATTGAATAGGTCTCCCCCCTCTCGCCAGCTACTCAATTATATACTGAGCCAATTCAATATTTGGACGACCGAAGTCGATCGTGTGACTCGTGTCGAATGATCGAATTCAAAAGCTTTCGTTTGCGATACGAGATACGCATGTACGTACGCGTTCTCCCCGCGGAAAACTGGAGAAGACGCTCTTGGTCCGATTATTAACACACGATGAAGGGGCTCCCAGAAGATCGATCACTCTCTGCAGCCACTGAGTACCATTATCTAGTAAGTTATCTCATGCACCATCATTTGACAATGGACGTGCACTTGACACAGATGCACGGATCAAACAATAAACATATAAACTCGATCAAGAAAACTGCAAGCCTGCCTCTGTGTGGGATCCAAATTAAACATTATCAACTTCTCTTGTTAGTGATGATTACTCATCCATCAAGATAACTATATATATGTGGAGCCGATTTTCCATTTGTCAATTGTACGTGACTCGTCAAAGCTAGAGATCACACATGGTAGGACATCCCCTCTCACTGTGGCTCGATGGCAAAACTCGATCACCACAAAACAACTTTCTAACTTCTACTTAATTAGTTCCATTACTTACAGACAAAGAAGGACTATCATAATTAACACATCCAGACACATTAAATATCTCTCTTTAGTGTTCAAATCCCTCGAGTCGAGTCTCTTTGTGTGTTGTTAATTAATATCAGATACAGAAAGATAAGGGGGCCAAGGGAATCTCATCGTCATCCTCCTTTCGAATGATATATGAGTGGACTCGAAATACATTACGGGTCTCTTTCAGTGCAATACATGTTCATTAGCATTTACCTGTAATCAAATAGACGTGCGCCTCCATGCACCTATTAGTACAATTAATGCCAGTTGTCAAAATTATTCATATGGCTGAATGAGATTAGAGATATTCCTCATTATATATAGGGTCACTTCAATCTCTCGAACCCTCCCATATTTAATCCCATTATTTTCGATCAATCTATTTGTTTGGGAATTCGACTCATCGGATTGATGAGACCCTCATTCTCTATTTGTCAATGATAGTTCGAATCCCATGCCATATGCCAAAATGGTCCCTAAACGTAAATTGTGCTATATGTAAATGGTCGCTTTGGAAGTATATACGGTCGATCTCGGTATGAATCGAAATCACCAGTTATTTTGAATTCTAATCTTCTCCAGCATCCATTTCTCGATCAAATCTGGTCAAAATAACAAACAAACCATCATATGTACATGCATCAGTATCACTAGTTCATCATGGTCCCTCATGGCCCTATGACTTTGTGATATCAATCCTAAGAATAAAATTTCGCACCTCATAATAAATACTTTTAAGAAAGAAGAAGATGATGATAATCATTTCAGACCAAGGGCTATATATATATATATCTTGATATAAATTAGTCTCTCAAATCCAGATCGAGGCAACTAAAGTTACTAACATCAATTAATGTCTCTGTTTACATAGTATGACAACTAGGCAAGGTGATGAACTTCAAAAATGGAAGCCGCCATCATGTTAAGTATGTCTCAACTCCTAAGACCATCTTAGTTTTGAAGAATTAGTTCATGTTTTCAAGAATTTTAGATCAGGCTTCAGATAAATCTTGATTTTCAGCTAAGCCAACTCTAATTCTTCGGTATTTTTCTTGTTGAAGTGTACTATACATGTACCGTTCAAAATAGTTCAGATTTAGAATGATTAATATTACACTGGTGCTCGAGCTGAGTAACAAAAATTGACTCTATCATGCTTAATTCATACGTCAAGAGACGTACTATGAGGAGCAAATGATGTAAACTTGTGGCACTTGACCCGAGACATGCTGCCAAATTAAGTTTGCTCATTCGAAATAATGTCTAAAAATAAAACACGAAGAGCAGGAAGGGCCAAGTCTTTAAACATAGAAACTATATATCGAACTTACTTTGCTCCAGCTAGCCTCGAATAGTGGACGCATTTTCCTTCGCATAAACAATATATCGTCATCTTGCTCGGTTCATTGTATCCTTCATATAAACCTGTACAACACTGGCAGATTACAAATTAGAAAGAAAAAAATTGTTTAAACTAATAAAATCGACAAGAGAAAAAAAAAACCAGACATACTAAAATCAGTAAAATGGCAGAAATTATAGACCAACAAAACAAACAGAACGGAAAGAGATGAGGATGCGATGAGGGTCGATACGCATGTTCCGTCGCCCGTGACACAGTGACACGTCACAAACGCGGTACGTTTAATCAGTGCCAAATCACAAACACAACACGGGACGTGGCAACTACACACATAGGTGATCTGACAAAAACTGTTACGTTTACGCATGCAGTCAGCGACGGACACAACGGCGAACGGACTCTTCGCCACCCGAAACGGCAACGAGAAAATGCTATAGGTACTGTGGTAATGACAACGAGTACTGGAGGATTTTCTGGACCAGAAGTTTAAGGATAAAGGGGAAGAACTAGAGATCGAACAGATCCCACAGAACTAAAAGCACTCACCAAATCACACAAAAATAATGAGATTGGAGTAGTACTGAAAATTCATTAATCGCCGCGGATCAAAATAGGCAACCCTTGTGAACGATTACATCATATATATATATATATGTAATATATACTTTTGGTTTTTTTTGTTACTGGTATTTAATCTCCTTTTAAACCGGCCGTGGCATCTCTATATAGTCTGTCCGACTTGGTCTTCCAAATCTTCGCTGGCATGCATGTGAAAGTGTTATTGCCAGTGATTGCCGTTGTGAACGAGATAAAGACGGCTAGGGTTTCCATGAACATGGTTATGAGCATAGTGATGAGGAGCCTTGCCAGCTGCAGGAGCTCTCTGAAACGACGATGGCGTCTGAGACGCTTGACGGAGGCAACGCTCCGCCGGCGGCAACGGCACGGAGAATCTGGGAGTGGATCCGGAGGCACACGTAATACTCTGATTGGACGAGGATGATTTGGAGGACGAGGCCGAAGATGAAGGAGGCGATGAGATTTTGTTGACAGATGGGAGTGAGAGAAAAGCTCTGATCTTCAACGGCGAGGCTGCCGTGGCGGCTCTGTCGTACTCCTCGATGAGATTGACAAGGTCCTCCTCGCACTTGATGGAGATGAGGGCGTCGAGATCTTCGGTCGGCAGTTGACAACGAAGACCGACGGTCGAACCACAAAGCTCTCCTAGCTTCAATAGTAGCTCTGAAATTACCAAAATAACACAACACCACTCAGCTCATTTCTACGTAACAATAATATGACGACGTTATACGATACGAACGAAACATGGTAATAAGCACTGACCGGAAAATGAGATAAAGCGGTGAACGGCAAGGACGCGGGTTTCGCCGCCGAGGTAACGGAGCTTGCCGTCGGGGTAACGGGGGAGGATCTTGCCGCCGTAGCTGCAGAGGAATTTGAGAGTGAGTTTAGGGGGGTCAGTTGAAGGTCCGACCATAGTGTTTGTTTTATAAAGGTTTTTGTATGTAGTTTAGGGTCAAGGAAGCGAGGAAGTGAAGAGGATCGGAGAAAGAGATCGAGGAGGGAGATCGATGTGTTGTTAAGACTAGACTTGTTGTGGGTTCAAGCCTATGTATGGAACACTTTGGACCATATTTATAGAATTTTGATTTGCGAAAGAGGGGAGGGAGGGTTAACGTGGCAAAGGGAAAGTGAAAGTAGGAATGGGGTTGGTCATGTTACGTAGGTGGATTAGATTCCCATTCCGGTGGAGTAGAAGACGGAGGTCGAGCTGGAGCTGTAACTTTTTTATTTCCTCCCCTCATTTTTTTTCTTGGCCATCGAAAATGTATTTGGTGCTAATCGATGGTCACTGTCATTGTCACCGATGACTTGTCTGTTTTATTTTTCTCTTTTTACTCTCACTAAATTTGTAAGGAGATTTTTGTTCATGTCGATCGACTCTGCTTAGCAACTTATACGTGTGAACATATAGTCTATGAGTCTATCAGTGGTGCCATTTTGATTGCTTTCTTGTGAAAGAATCAAAGAAACGAGAGTTAGCTAGGTTTGTCGTCGATGGGTTCGGAAAAGAACTGTTAACCACTTAGATAATTCAAGAATACAAGATTTGATAACAAATTTTACAAAAGTATATCATCCTTAGATGATTCTAATGTATGAATGATCCCTAGCCGATTTTGTTTCAAAAATTATAATAATTAATTGGAAAGTATATTAGGAACATTAATTCAATCATAACAAGTGTCGCTTATACATTTTCTATATTTACTTAACAATCCTAATCTTAATTAATTAATTATTGTTTTTCGTCTTAGTTTCTTCACTATAGAATTGAAGTAGGTAACATGCATGTAATTCTTGTATAACTTGATGTGTACGTAAGGCATTCATTAATTGAAGTGTAAAACGTATCATCGCAAATGGTTAAGCTCGATACTAAGATCACAATTACGTCCCATACATGTATGGTTAATTTATATATACATAGATCAAGACCCAGCACGCCCATGTTCATAGTCATTTTCATGGAGGCAAACATTAATGCAAAGGCAAGACATGGGATCCACAGTTCCAAGTTAACTCATGGAGCAAATTAGGACTCAAGTTCGTTGATCGGTCGAGTTGGGTCTCTTTCTACAATCTAAAAATGTATCCAGATATGCGTGGTTATATATGTAGCAGCTAAATCCTTTCAAATAATAAATCACATTTTTATATGTCATGATTTTGGAGTCGCTTTCTTCGTGTAAGTTGTAGAGAATATTATTACGAATTCGGACATATTTTTATTAGATTTTTAAGAGGTCCGAGCTAATTGTTACGAATTTTAGAAATTTAGAGTATTATGTGATTTTTTAAAAATCTACAAATGGTCAAATTTTGTTGATCGTTAGATCGTTGGAAGATATGATCTGGGCCGTTTTCAACTTGACCTAGGTGTGTAAATACCTAAAACCTTATCTGGGTGAGAGGAGGTTACCCGGTTGACCCGAGTTCCACCCAACCCGTTTTGGACCCGAATCGCGACCCAACTAGAATTTCTCTGGTTGGCCGCTTCCGACGCCCAAATTGGTTGAAATCAGTTCCTGTCCTCACCTTCGATGTTCCTAGGCCACCAATGGAGCCATGCAGAGTGGGTCAAAAACGAATCGAAGCCAAAAAAATCCAAGGGATTTTCGGTTTAGCTTCGATGTCGGCGACGGTGCTCCGGCCGGTGATCAACGACAAGACAATAGGGGTTTTACCCGTACGACTCATCTCGGCCGAAGAGTGGTGGTCGATCAGCTGTCGATTCCGACGAGTTTTCGAAGGGTTCCGACCAGTTTTTGATATAGGTTGCTTCATTGATGTTGTTGGGCTTATTGATATCTTTATAGTGATATGTAGATTGGTCGGATCGGAGCAGGATGGCCTTGGCCACCACATATGGTGGCGCGTGAACCATTGCCTACGCGCTGCCGTGCACGACTGAAGTCTGGGGACCTGAAATTCAAATTTTTGACGGGAAGTTTCATAGATCATTTCTTCGTCGTTTTTCGTGTAGTTTCGCGTAATTCAACAAATCTCGCAACGTTTTAACTTGTGCACAAGATTTGACGCTACTCGACACGTCAGCAAAGTCACGTGTCGAGCCCAGGCTCACCGTCAACGGTGACGTTTCCTTATGCTTGTGGTTGGATGGGTTATCGAGTGTATTCTTCGAGGTGACACCATTAACGAATTATTGAAAGTGAGTCATGATATTGATGTTTCGGATTATTTTATCCACTTTAGTCGCACAATAGAACTTCTATGAATTGTTTGAGATCTTCGAATTGACTTAGAGGCGTTGAATGTGATTTACGAATTAGTGGATCGATTATGATTCTTATGGTGATCTAGGTCCAGGTTAGTGAAATTTTATTTTTACAGTCGTTAGCGAGTCATCACTATTTTATTTACTATTATGCAAGTGTTTTAGTTTTTAGTTTTTAGTGTTGGGGTTTTTGTGCATATTTTAGGACTGGGCATAAACTGGACCGAAAACCGGTACCGGACCGACCCGAAAGACACGTGGACCCGAACTACGTAACCCGACCCGAACCGAACTAAATTCGGGTCGGAAACGGGTTGAGGTATCAGCCAAACCGAACCGACTCGATTTCAACCCGATTTGGTATGCAAATACAATTTTTTCCTTAAACATATAAATAAATAAATAAAAGTTGGGCTTTTGGTAATTTGGCATGTTGAAACCTACCTCACTACCTCTATACCATTATCTAATTATCCATAATCCATTTATCCCAAATCACCAAACTCCTACACCAAATGGTTGCGGGTTGCCGTCCCTTCACAACTCACTGCCATTATTTGGTTGCCGTCCCAGCCGCTTCTTACCTGCTCGGCTGCTCCTCGACTGTGCCGCACTGCCGCCTGTGCGTGCTGTGGTTGCACGGTGCCATCTCCATCACGAACTCCCCATCCAGACCTAAGTGCTGCGGTTGCACGGTAACCTCCCTTCTCCAACACGATGAGAAGGACGGATGCAGCCTCTGCATCCTCTGCATCCTCTACATCCTCTGCATCTGAAAATCTCTCTAACTCGGTAATCTTTTACCTCTACTCCTTTGAAAAATATAATTCAAATTAGAGAATCTAGAACATCAAATTTGATACTAGTAATTATATAATTTATATTCCTCCTTTACTAGTAGTATAATCATTAATCATCAATTATATGTTTTCTTTTATTGCTTGTAGATGGCAGAAGAATTATCAACAACGCCGAGTCCCTCAATAACATCTAGTTCTTTGCCAACTCCTATAGTTGATGCAACTGTAATGGCAACTGATTCTGGAGCTTCACTTCCTCCTCTTGCACCATCTAAAGCAAGGAAGAACTCTTCTGTGGTTTGGGAACACTTTGAGAAAATAATGGAGGCAGATGGCAAATCTGTGAAGCTTCCTACACGTGCTAAGTGCAAGTATTGTACTCAGACATACTCTTGCGACTCTAAGGGTGTTGGGACAACTACAATGAGGAATCACCTCTACGAAAATTGTCGTAAGTCCCCTATCTATAGACCTTCAAAAAAACAAAGAGTTGTTTGTTTCGATTCTGCTGAACATGGGGGAAATATCATTTGTGGTGATTATGATAAAGATATCTGTAGATTGTTTCTTGTTAGAATGATAATTCGTGATGAATTGACTTTCAGTTTTGTGGAGGGTGAAGGGTTTAGAGATTTCATGAGAGTTACTCAACCTAAGTTTATTGTTCCTTCCTGTAAAACTATACCTAGATGGGTGTTTGATCTCTATCTTAAAGAGAAGGAACTTTTAAAATTAGCTTTGGTCAATAATCGTCAAAGGGTTTCCATAACCACAGACACTTGGACATCAATTCAAAACATGAATTATATGGTTATTACTGCACACTTTATTGATGATGGTTGGAAATTACACAAGAGGATTTTGAATTTTTGCATCATTAGTGACCATAAAGACAAAACTATAGGGAAGTTACTTGAATCTTGTTTAATTCAATGGGGTATTGAAAGAGTCTTCACCATTGTAGTTGATAATGCTAGTCCTAATGAGGTTGCTGTTAATTATTTAAGTGAGAAATTGGAAAATTGGGGTCAACAGTTATTAAGTGGACGTTTCTTGCACATGAGATGTGCTTGTCATATATTGAACCTTATTGTGAAGGATGGTATAGATGAACTTGGTTCTTCTATTGATGGAATTCGTAATTGTGTAAAGTACATAAGGTCTTCTCCTGCTAGGTTAGCTAAATTTAGGAAGTGTGCTTCTCAAGAGAAATCTGATCATAAGGGTGGAGTTGTCCCTTTAGATGTTTGCAGTAGGTGGAATTCCACATATTATATGCTGAACATTGCAATGAAGTATAGAAAAGCATTTTTAAGGTTAGAGGACGAAGATAGTCACTTTGAGGCTTATTTTTTTTGAAATGGTGGGTGGTAACAAGAGAGTAGGTCCTTCTAGGACTTTTGATTGGGATAAGGCAGAAAGTTTGGTCAAGATTCTGAAAACTTTCTATGATGCTACTTTAAAATTTAGTGGGAGCAAGGTAGTTACAGCAAATGAGCCATTAGTTTGAATGTCAACTATACTTCAAGACATAGATAATTGCTTGAATAATGGGGATGTAGTGCTCATAGGTGTTGCAAAATCGATGAAGCTGAAGTTTCACAAATATTGGATGGGTCTTGATAAGATGAACCCAATTTTGCTTGTTGCTGTGGTTCTGGATCCTAGGTTCAAACTTCTATATTTGGAGTATTTTTTCAATGAAATTGAGCATGATGTTGTCAAACAGACAACTATGAAGGAACAAGTGAAGTTTATGTTGCTCTCTCTGTATGAAGAGTATGGGGAGTCTGATCCTTTAGCTAAGCAAGCATCATTGGCTACAACATCATCAAGTGTGGATGATGTTAGTTTGGAAAATTTGGATGACAGTTATTGTGTCAACATGAAAAAGTTTATGATGCTTCGGAAGCAGAAAGCAGTGGTTGAGATAAGAAATGAGGTGGACAAGTATTTGCTAGAGGCTTATGAAGATCCATTCAAGAAAGATTTCAGGGTTATAGATTGGTGGAAGGAACATGCTTCTAGGTGATATTCTTAACTATTTAATTATTTATATATATTTATCTGCTTCATTTTCGGGTTCCACCCATTAAATGTTCTGATTGTTTAATTTTCACAGGTTTCCAATCCTTAGTAAGATGGCCAGAGATGTCTTTGCTGTCCCGACATCGACCGTTGCTTCTGAAAGTGCGTTTAGTTGTGGATCTAGAGTTGTAGATCCATTTAGGGCTTCACTAACTCCTAAAATGGTCGAAGCTCTTGTGTGCACAAGTGACTGGTTAAGAGCTAGTGGCATGAATTTTTACAAAGAACCTTCCACTGAGGAGCTTGAGATGTATGACTTATTGGAAAAATTGGAGTTAGGTAATCCGTTGCTAATCTTTTATACTTATGTATGTTGTGCTTACATAGTTATTGTGCTTACATAGTTCACCATTGTAATTACATAGTTACATAATCTATATTGTGCTTACATAGTTATATGTAGTTACATTTTTAACTTCTATGTTCACTTGTTAGGAGTGGATTTTACGTAGAGTCTTTATTGTGCTTACATAGTTATTAAGTTATATACTTATATGTGCTCTTGTTCTTTGAATGATGTAGAGAAGAAGGATTCTCTAGTGGATGTTGAAGGACACATGGATTAAATGTTGCTTTTTGTCTCTTTGAGAGGCTAAGGTTGGAAGAGTTGAAGGGAGACTATGGAAGATTGGCACTTTGGCAGGAATGGCAGCCTATAGCATTTTCAGTTTTCTGTTTCAAAGTTCTGAGATTTTCATTTTTCAACCTTTGATTTTTCATTTTGTCTCAGAATTTCATATTGAGTTTCTATGATTCTATGATTCTATGTTTGTGACTCGTGTGATGTCTTTCTAAACTTGCATGTGTAATCTATTTGTAACTTGTGTGATGTTTGATGCATTTCTGGATATGTAATCTACTGATTTGTAACTCAAATTTTTGTTTTTCCAGCTTTGACTTTTTTGACATGTTAGTCAACGAATTTTCGGGTCAAATCGGACCGAACCGAAACCGACCCGAATTTTCGGGTGAAACCGAAAATTCGGTTTGTCGGGTTTTAAATCGGTTTCGAGTTGAGAAAATGCCAAACCGAAAAATTCGGGTCGGAATCAGGTTGGGCCTAAACCTGGCCCGAACCGACCCGTACGTGCCCAGTCCTAGCATATTTTACATTATTGCATCGATGCATAGCTACTAATTTATGAGGGCCCGATGTTAGGTTATAGGCCCTGACCTGACATTTACATTTTAATTACTCGATTTTTGAGAGCCCCAGGATGAGTTAGGGGCTTTGACCTGACACTTATATATTAGCTACTCGTTTACGAGGGCCCCATGATAGGTTAGAGGCCCTGACTTGACATTTACATTTTAGCTATTCGGCTTCCGAGGGCCCCATGATGGGTTAGAAGCCCTAAATTGACACCATCTTGCACATACAGTATCGTCTCAGATTAGAGGTCCCTAGACGACGTCTCCACACCACTTGCACATTAAGAGTTTACTCTCGACTCGCTTAGCATTTTATTTTCAGTTGTTTCATTGAAAGACATAAACTATTTTTATTTATTTTTTCACGTATACCCGATTATTATTTTTTTCCATTCACTCTAACGATTTTCTTGTTTTTATATGTATTTCTTTAAGTCTTTCGGTTTCAAATGCCAAGATTTACAGATTTTCAGTGGAGGTCAGACTTGCACGTGGATTGAGGTATAACGGTACCCGTCGTAGAATCTAATGTTGATCCTACACGCTAATAGTTTATTTATAATATTTATAATAACTAGTTTAGTATGTCTAGTTGCTCTGATGTCACATATAGTTAATGTATTATGTATTCAAAAATAGTTCAAGTGATTTATAGTTATGTGATTATTGATCTTTACTTTGATATTTGATTTAGTATAAGTAGATATTAATTATCGTTAGGACCTAATCCTAATTTAAACGATTAAATTAAGTTTGGGTCTTCACAGTCTTGTACCATATATGTACATGCTCTCTATATATCTTCAAATTAAGCTTTGCTTCATTTTAACGTAATTTCCGGGGATGGCTGGTATTGTGGTCCTGTTTATGGAGAAATGCAATTTTAGAGTTATCTTGAGACTAACAAACACAACACCTTGCCACGAACAAAAGAAAAATATGAGCAGTTAGAGGAAACGGGTTTGCTTCTGTGCCACGGTGTTTCGAAGCCAGTTTAATTTGCTTAAGTTTTGCAAATTAAATTAAGCTAAATCGTACAGCAGCTCTATCGAGTAGTTCTTGATCATATATTTGGAGTTCGTTCGCATTCTCGATCTTCATCGAACAAGCCCTGCCGAAATTACAACAAGCAGCCTTGCCTACACAATTTGTAAAGGGGAGGCATTGAGAAGTGACAAGTAGATGGAACAAGGTCATGCATGCATCCAACTTCATATGCACACCAAACACTACACTATGTGCTCATTTAGCTAGGATAACTCCAATCAAGTCTCAACTTAGACTTGAATACGCTAATCTCTTGTCTTTTTGCTTCGTTATGTCATTCGTTTATCTCCCATTTGAGGGTGGAATGGGGTCCGACAACGTTAGAGGTTAGCCTCGTTCAGCTATGGGTGCTCTCTACCGATCGTAATCTTAATCCTCCCACAATCATATCCTCCAATTCCTGAAATATAATAATGACTAATGAATAAACTAACTTGCATGACATTTTGGTGCTCGGGCACATCCCACCTTAGCGGCTTAGCCTTTATCTCCTTATCCTCCATGTTAGAGAATAGAGAGAAAGAGGGAATCTACCACTCTACTCTGTTTGGTTTATTCGCTTCCCATATATCATACATCTGCATCGACTTCCACTAGAATATTAATTATTAGGCTGTTCTTGATGAGTAGGTCCCTGGCCGGAATTCCCAATTACGAAATTGAAGAGATCAAGATCAAGGTCGACTAAATTTCAAAATATTACTATTTATTGCGTATATATCTGCAGCCTATAATATTTTTAAAATATAAAAAATTAATTGGTCCGAAATACTATTTTATGAAAAATTAAATCCTGATTTCTCGACTTATAAAAATAATATTATAATAATTAATCACTACATTACCAGCAGTTATAATAATTTTTGACGATAAATTTTGACAAGAATTCTTAATCGAGTTTTGAAACCAACTACAATATATTAGAGCCGAACCTGAGAATTTGAGGCCTGAGGCGAGAATCGAAAATAATACTCTCTCATGGCCATACAAAAAAAACCCGACAAATATACAAAATTATGTTATATAGGTATTCAACCAATCAACTCTCACGTTTTTCTCGGATCTACAAGAACAAATGCGAATCATATGTACACTAATATTTATGTTTGATTTGTTAATCATAAGCCAAATAATAACTTATAATCAAGTACCACTACAAGAAAAAGTGACTTAGACGACGGAGCATTTCCGTCGTCTAAGTGACAGTCTCCGTCGTCTAAGTACTTGGACGACGGAAAATCCGTCGTCCAAGGTACGTGCTCCAAGTGCTGTCGTCTAAGTACTTAGACGACGGAGAATTTAATCTCCGTCGTCCAAGTTCACTTGGACCACGGAGAACGTCCGTGGCCCAGGTGGTGACTTAGACGACGGAGATTAATGTCTCCGTCGTCTAAGTGCCTACCTGGGCCACGGAGAAGCTAACAATCTCCGTGGCCCAGGTAGGAACTTAGACGACGGAGACATTAATCTCCGTCGTCTAAGTCACCACCTGGGCCACGGAGATTGTTAGCTTCTCCGTGGCCCAGGTAGTAACCTAGACGACGGAGACATTAATCTCCGTCGTCTAAGTCACCACCTGGGCCACGGACAAGCTAACAACGTCCGTGGCCCATGTGGGGACTTAGACGACGGAGATTAATGTCTCCGTCGTCTAAGTGAAAAATTAATTTTTAAAAAAAAATTAAATTCAAAAATATTATTAATATTAATTGAAAAAAATTAATTAAATTAATTAAATACACTAAATTAATAAAATAATTAAAATTAATTTGTACATACATGCATAATCGAAAAAACCCATAATTAAAAATGAAAATATTGTTCGTAATGCGGAAATTAAGAAACGAAATAATAAACTACTAGCTAGCTAAAACACTGGAGGAGCAGATGCGCCGCCTCGTCCTCCGCCTCCAGCCGGGTCGTCGTCGTCGGGGAATGGGTTCGGAGGAGGTTGACATTGTCTTTGAGCTTGTTGCATAAGGGCGATGAGTTGGGCTATTCGCTCGTCTTGCTGGTCCATTCTTTGGCGCATGGCAATATTCTCCTCCCGTGCGATTCGAGCCTCTTCATAGGCTGCCGCAGCTTGAGAACTTCTCCGCCGCCCCGAACCTCCCGTAGATGATGACTCAGAGGTCGACAAATCTCGAACCACCTTAGGCCCGAAGTGCCTAACCTCCTTGCCAGCTCTACGACCGTAGACCTCATCCGCAATTGCTATTTGGCTCTCCACAGATAGAGGAGGCAGGTCTTCTAGCGGCACATCTGGGAACGCAAGCTGAGTGTTAGCCAATTCTTCCTGCGCACGCTCTATCACTCTTGCCTACAAAAGAATAATAAATTTATTATAATGAAATAATATTTAAATAATAATTACTATAATTATTAGCGCACACACATATATATATATATATATGACTTACGCCGCGTTGACTCGCTTCATTATCGAGCCCAGGCGTCACGTACGCGCTTACGCTTGCATCGAGATAAGGGTGTTTGGAGCCCTTATCCCTGTGCTCCTTGGCAATTTGAATGAGTTGCTTGGCGCCGGAAGTATGGTGCTTGTCCTTCTTCCCCGGGTTGGCTTTGTTGACACCGGAGAATTTCTGTTAGACAACATAATGAAATCATTAAAAAATTTATAAGTAACTAAAATTTAGAGTATTCAATTATCTTAATTGAAATAAAAAAAGTAAATTAACACCTGAAATTGCTCATCGGCAAAGTGGTTACACAACCACTCCCACTCATCTTCTCTATCCCCACGCAGCTCTTCGGGGGGAGGCACGGGACCGTTAGTTCGGAAGTACTGATGGAGCCTGTACTTCCAATCTTTGAAGATGTTGTTGGCGGTTTGGTTGATATGCCTCAACATCGCCGGATCCGGATCCACCGCAAATTGTTCCTATCAGAAATAAATTGGAAATTATAATCGTATATATTATAAAATTATATATAACTAATATTAAAAATAGTATATAATAACTAAAATTGTACGTATTACGTACCGAAAGATCCTTAAAGACTTTCGCCTTCTCCGAATCCGGCACCTCCCTCCAAGTAGGGGCAGTGATACGAACCCGGTTACGAACAATCGACCCAATGCTATGAGCCGAGAGACTTGCTAGCTGAGGTGTGGGAGGGCCACCGGTGAATTCGTCGTAGGGCAAGGCGATCTTGCTCCCGGTCGCCTTGCAAATTTTCTCCGCCTTTCCACCTTTAACGAGACCCCGAGTCTTTTTCGGTTGGGGGTCAGTGGGGGCCCTCCTTTGCTTACGGCGGGCGCTGTACATGATAGAATCGGCCGTCGAAGACGCCTGAGTACTTCCCGTTGAAGCGGTACCGGGCGTCGGAGTTGAAAAGGGGTCGACGTCATCACCGCTTGAGAGAAATGGGGCAGAGGGAATTTCCCCAGAAGGCCCCGGATTGAGGGCGTCGTCCTGCGGTTGAACCCAACCGACTTGGGCCGCCAACATTTGGAGCATCTCATCTTCTGACTCCTGTTGGGCTTTCTTCTTGCCGGATGTGGTCTTTGGCGGAGCCATTTAAACCTAAGAGTACGGTGTTAAAATACGCGTACCTACTTACCATAATAATTACAACTTAAAAATTTACGCTAATTAATTAAGTACGTTTAAGATTTAAATAGAGTACACTAGCTTGGCATTTTCGGTCGTTCAATGGACGTGCGACCCGCGCGATAAAGTGTAAATTTTCAATTAATCAGCCTTGGTTAAATCGAAAAACATGGCCAGTTAGGGATAGAGATAACGCGAGAGGCAGGACTAATTTCGACAAAAGTCTTTCTTAGTCCAAATCCTGTCACCAGTCATAACCCGTTTCTAGACACCATGTCCGACATTCGGCCAATTTTTCGAAAATTTACACTCCCTCAAATCCTTTGCAAACTCCGCCCTCAACCTCGTGTCCATAACTTCACTTAGGTTATGGTGTGCGGTGATGAAATCCACACATCACGAGGGGTTAAGGAGATAAGCAAGGAAAAGAGGCGCCATCTATTCCAAAGAGTGCGACTTAATTACACCAAGCCTATGTACTAAATTTAAATCGAACACGTACTACTAATTAATTTAATCTCATATTTATTTAATTATGCAACTAATTAATAAATAATTACAATAATATTTATTCATTTCATAAATTATCAAGTAATTACAATTATTCATTTAATTATTATTAATATATAACAATAATTTACCATTTAATTAATTAATAACAATATGTAATCATTTATTTAATTAATAACAATAATTAATCTAAATATAATTAATAACAATAAATTTACAATTATTCATTTAATTAGTATTAATAGCAATAATTAATAAATAACATTAAAATAATCATTTAAGAAATATTTAAAACTAATTAATTAAAAAAAAATTATTTTAATAAGGGAAAAATAGAAATTTACCGAATCGGAGTTTTTCGAGAGTTTTCTACGAAAATCGCCGGAGTTATGTCGTCGGAGAGGAGGAACCACGCCGGAAATAATGTCGTCGGAGCGTCGCCGGAGGAGAATCGCCGGAATGAGAGAGAGAGAGAGGAGATGGAGGAGAGAAAGTTGTAAGGGATGAGGAAAAGAAGATGAGGCTCGGCCTATTTATAGAGTTTCACTTAGACGACGGAGCACTATTCTCCGTCGTCTAAGTTCACTTAGACGACGGAAACAGTGTTTTCCGTCGTCTAAGTGAAGAGTCAAATTTTTTCGAACCGGCGCCAAATAAATGGGCGGGCCGTTTCACCGCCATAAATGTTGACTTAGACGACGGAGACAGTGTTTTCCGTCGTCTAAGTGGAATTTCAAGCGGTGCCGAAAATTGAGGCGGCAAATCGAACCGCCATGTTATTTCGACTTGGACGACGGATATGTCGTTTTCCGTCGTCCAAGTGAACACTTGGACGACGGAAAACGACATATCCGTCGTCCAAGTCAATATTTACATCGAAAAATAATAAAAATTTTATTCGAACCGCCATGGTAATTTGAACCTAGACGACGGATACGGTCATTTTCCGTCGTCCAGGTGAACACTTGGACGACGGAAAATGACCGTATCCGTCGTCTAGGTTCAAATTATGCAAAAAAAAATATTTAAATTAATTCGCTAGGAATTTAGCGATCTGTCATTCGAGTGAAATAGTCGTACAATATCGATGAACGCATCGTATATATAAACAGATAAATTTGAACCGCCGAATAATTTTACGTTTTGAAAGTTGTTAAGTATCGACTAATCTTTAAGACTTTAGTGTTCACTTGTAGTTGCTGATTTGCAGCAGAGTACTAACGAAATTGAATTTGGACAAAACAACCGTTGGATATGTTCGTCGTAACATAATATATAATTACTATAAAGGACCAGGAAATAATAAGTTCGGGAAGGGTTTCATCGGCACAGTCAACCGCAAAACCGAGAATTTCACAAACCGGAAACGTGGATACAGGACATTTCGCAACTCCGATTTTCGAACCGTCGAAGCTCACACACCAAGAATATACTACTCTAAAGTCTTGACGAAAAGAATATGCATTCGAAGATGGTCTAGATGGTCGTTGTCTTAGAAAAAATTACGAAATTTACACCTGGACGACGGATACGACATTCTCCGTCGTCCAAGTACACACCTGGACGACGGAGACGCTAATATCCGTCGTCCAGGTGTGTACTTGGACGACGGAGAATGTCGTATCCGTCGTCCAGGTGAATATACCCTGAATTCAGGGGTTAGGGGTCCTTAGGGTTTAGGGTATAGGGTTTGTCACTTGGACGACGGAGACAGTCATTCTCCGTCGTCCAAGTGTGTACCTAGACGACGGAGAATGACTGTCTCCGTCGTCCAAGTGTAAAACCCTGAATTCAGAGGTTAGGGCCGTAGGGTTTAGGGTTTAGGTCGTCCCCGGTCATTTGTATGTTCGTTCAATTATTCTCATTCAAGAATATAATTAAAAAAATGATCGATCGATCCGATCATGCTACATTTAGTGTCGAGGATTTAGGGTTTGAAGGGCTGCTTGAGCGAAATGTAGAGCAGCTTCAGCTTACTTTTAATAAGATCAGAGAATACACCGATGAAGTTGAAAGCAAAGAGAGGGGCCGGGACTACGTACAAAATTTGTGCTCTCAATAATACTATCACAAGTCAATATATATAATCATATATAGGGACCCATAATTAATCCAATTTATACATAAATAGTATTTAAAAACAATAAAACCAACCAAAGCTGGACGAGGAATCTTAAAGTCTCGACATAATAGAAATCTTTCACCTTTTTACGATGCATCGATCGATCATATATATATTACAATAATAAATTAGGGTTTACCAATTAATGATCCTCGTCGTGTGACCGTACTCTTCGTCATAATCGTCATCATCATCATCACCGTTATCCGATTGCTCATCCTCCTCATCGTACTCAACATCGTCCGAGGAATAACCAGAGTCGTCGTCATCGTCCTCATCCTGCACGTCTTCTTCATCTACCTCAATAATCTCTTCTTCAGTTAGATCTGTACAACCATCAGGCATGGGTAACCGTTCACCGTCTTGAACCAGGTCCAATATGTCGGAGCGGATGACAGAAATATTAGGCTCTTGATAGGCAGGAATGTCTCTATCTGGTTCAGCAGCATCTTCAGTCGTCGCCGGTGTCCCTTCAATTGTCTCTGTATTCCAAACTCCTCGATGAGAGATCTGGTTCACTATTTTCCACCCGTCACCAGCTTTCGGATCGTCGAGATAGAACACCTGCCTAACTAAGGTGGCGAGAGCGAAAGGCTCATCCTCATACCAGCTTGAGTTTGTATCGACTGATAAAAGTCCCAGGTCTTCCTTTGTACGCTTGAACCATCTGCACTTGAATAGGAAAACGTTGACATCATTCCCGTAACATAGCTGAACCACATATACGATCATTCCGTAATATAGATCAGGGTCTTTCCCAACTGCTATCCCACTGTTTTGTGTTCTTCTTCCTTCATCTCGCGCCAATGAATGGAACTTCACACCGTTCACAAAACATCCCGGATAAATATAGTGTTTAATCGGCTTCCCTGCTAGCAAGTGCTTTGGCCAAGACCACCACCCCCCGTGGTTTTCGGATTTTTGCAGATCAATCATCTGCGAAAATGGAAAAATGTAAGGGTTTACTTTCTACAAATTAAACATGCATGATCTCAATATGTATATAAATCACTAAATACGTACCCATTGGAAGAAATAATCGGGGAACTTTTTCTTAACCATTTTCTCAATCCACGCCGAACTCTTGTCTGGATATAACGCCTGAAGCCTCTCCCTATATGACATCATGTACGGCTCAACTTCGTCACAGTCTCGTAACACTACCCAATGTGCCTCAATAAGTTCTTCCCGTGTTAACGTTTCCTTTAATACTCCTCTAAACGGTCGGACGACATTGGTGACGACAGAAAGATTGATGCGGGCACTGGGATCGGAGGCAGTTGGAGGTGGTGGATCTTTGAGGTACCTGTTGCAGTAAGTAACGCACTCATGCATTAGGTATGTCTCTGCTATGGAGCCATCCGGGGCCGACCTGATTTTGACGAATGACTTATACTGTCCAAGCTGTCTACAAAATTAATCAAACGTACAATAAAAATAAGTACATGCATATAGCTAGCTAGTAATCTCCAGTGGAACAAATTATGAATCGAAAAACCTGTATAATTAATTAGTTGTACGTACCTTTCTTGAGGATACATCCAAGTGTACTGGACCGGACCAGAAATGAGAACCTGCTCGGGCAGGTGGATCATTAGGTGAATCATTATGTCGAAGAAAGCAGGAGGAAAAATCCTCTCTAGTTTGCAAATGATGTGCACAATTTGTTGTTGCAATTCCACGACATCTGACTTCTTTAATTCTCTGGCGCATAACCTCTGCCACCATCTGCACAATGCCACTATTGGTTCTACGACGTCGCGAGGCAAATATGGTCGAATTACCACTGGAATCAGACGTTGCAGCATAACGTGATAGTCATGTGTCTTTAGACCAACAAACTTGTGTTGCACCTCGTCCACTGCTCCAGTTATAGTAGCTGCATACGTGGCCGGATAACGAACGCCCTTAAACCAGTGAAATACAGAACGTCTAAGTGTCGGCTTCACTGTGTACGGTGCAGCTGGCATCTTGTTGTACACTCCTTTCCTATCCCTCCTCAACCACAAGGGACGACGTAGATTCATTGATTCCAAATCTTTGCGCGCTTTGGGAGTATCTTTAGTCTTGAACTTAATACCGAGAATTGTTCCCACCACGCTGTCGCACACATTCTTTTCTATGTGCATCGCGTCCAAGTTGTTCCTCAGCTTCAACTTCGACCAGTAAGGGAGTTCAAACAATATACTCTTGTGATCCCAATAGCTCAGATCATGTGGAGGAATTGGATTGCATTTCTTTACATCCGCGTCGTTAGTCAACACACCAAAGTCGAAATAGCTCAACCTCTCTAAAATCTCTTCGCCCGACCAACTACGGGGTTTAGGATTGTTCTCTACCGTCCCGTCGAAATGAGCTTCATCCTGTCGCCAAGGGTGGTCGTGAGGGAGCCATCTACGGTGACCCAAGTAACACACCTTCCCTGCGTGCCAACTAGAGTTCACGTCGTCCAAACATATAGGACATCCATTATATCCTTTTGTCCTGCACGCTGCCAACATCCCATACGCTGGAAAATCGCTGATCGTCCACATTACGGCAGCCCTCATCGTGAACATCGTGTTAGTGAATTTGTCATAAGTTGGGACTCCATTTTCCCACAACAGTTTCAGCTCGTCGATCAAAGGTCTGAGGTAGACATCTAAGCACTTCGATGGAGATTTAGGACCTGGAATTAATACGGTAAGGAAATTAAATTCCTTGTTCATGCACATCCACGGAGGCAAGTTGTACGGCATCAGAATAACTGGCCAAGTGCTGACGGCGGAGCTATTACTTCCCCAAGGATTGAATCCGTCTGTAGATAGGCCGAGTCTAACATTTCTAACCTCTGAAGCAAAGTCTCCAAATTCTCTGTCGAAATGTTTGAAACCCTCCCCATCTGCGGCGTGTCGCAGGACATCGTCATCTATTCGCTTTTCTGCGTACCATCGCATCGCCTCTGCTGTGTGTAGAGACATGTACAGGCGCTGCAATCTGGGAATCAAGGGAAAATATCGAACAACTTTCACAGGAATTCTCTTTTTCGAACTCTTCCTATTCAACTGGAATCTGCACTGGCCACATACGGGACAATAGTCCAACTCTTTATACTCTTTGTAAAATAGCACACAATCATTCGGACATGCGTCAATTATCCTGTACTTTAGGCCGAGGCTGCTCAGGATATTTCTAACCTTATAATGAGATTTAGGAAGATTGTGATCATCAGGAAGCAACTTACATATTTGCTCCTGAATTTCGTCAAAAGTACTCACTGACATTTTGTGCTTCACTTTTATCTTCATTTGCTCCATCACATATTGCAACACATTCTCTCGACATCCAGGGAACACCGGGGTCTGCGCTTCAAGTAGCATCCGGTTGTACTTTTCCATCTCACTGGTGTCAGTGGCCAAGCTAGCTGCGGGGAATGTGTCATCATGCTCATTGGTGGTACTGTAACCTCCGTCTTGGTGTTGGTGTCCGCCATGACTACATCCCGGAAACGCATCATGGACCAAATCTGCAGTTGGGTTGCAAGCTGGGGGTCCGGCACCACTGCCGCTGGATGAGGCACCATGGTAACTGTACCCAGAGCTGAAGTCTGCTGCGCTGAACTCTACTGCTTCACCATGCTCGCTCCATGTAGTGTAACTCCACATCATACCATTTTCGTACAGGTGTTGCACCATAACATTAACCTCCGCATACTGACAATTAAGACATTTCTGGCACGGACACCTGAAACGCTTCTTTCCATGACCATGTTCTATCGCAAAATTCACAAATTCGCTAATTCCATCCATATACCGGACATCACATCTATTCTTTAACTTCATCCAACTCTTGTCCATACTGCTACAAAATATTATAATTAAATAATTATTACATATATATATATTAGTCCATTAATTTACCATTAATTATACGTACTCGATCTACATCGATCCATCAAATTACGTACGTAATTTAATCTGTATATATAGCTAATTAACATTCATGCATGTATGTACGTACGTACGGTTTCCCTAAATATATATATATATATATATATATTTAATCATGCAAATTTTAACTGCCTACGTACGTACGTACGTACCTGCTCGCCTTCTCGATATCTGCAGTTAATTAAGCTAGCTAGTGATCGAACACCGGAGATCCTTTAATTTCTAGCCCCGGCCTAGCCTAATCCGGCCTTCTCCTTCTCCTTCGATCTCAAAAATTCCCCACGGGAGAAAATATAATGGAATGATCGAAGCTAAGAGAGTTTGGCATGGCCTATATATATAATGCTTCACTTAGACGACAGAGGTGTCGGTATGTCGTCTAAGTGGAACTTACACCACGACGTGTCGGTCCGTTGTCCAGGTGATCACTTCTCCGAGGTCCAAGTAAAACTTAGACGACGGAGATGTAATTCTCCGTCGTCTAAGTTTTACTTGGACCACGGAGAAATCTCCGAGGTCTAAATGTTACTTAGACGACGGAGATGTAATTCTACGTCGTCCAAGTGATAACCTGGACGACGGATACGTCTCCGAGGTCCAGGTACTTACCTAGACGACGGAGAAATTTCACATCCGTCGTCTAAGTTACACTTAGACCTCGGAGATTTCTCCGTGGTCCAAGTAACACTTAGACGACGGAGATCTCCGTCGTCTAAGTGTTACTTGGACCACGGAGAAATCTCCGAGGTCTAAGTGTAACTTAGACGACGGAACTAATACTGTTCCGTCGTCTAAGTCCTCTTTTCTTGTAGTGTACTTATACACCAAACTAATATAAATTGATGTTCCAACATAGTACATAAATAAATAAATAAAATTAACAATATCCAACACGATAAATAAAAAGAAAACTAACATTCATAATGATACTAATAAAAAAAATAATCCTTAGTCATAACTTATTTCTTTAAAAACGTTATCACAAATTTACTTAAATTTTTCCGTCTACAAGTTACTTAAAATATTTTTATATGCATAATTTTTCTTATAATTTTATACGTATATTCTAAAAAAATTAGGCTCTCCAAAATTTGGTGTCTGAGGTGGAAACTAATATACGCCACGCAAACTAATATAAATTGATGCTCCAACATAGTACATAAATAAATAAAATTAGTAATATCTAATACGGTACATAAAAAAAAACTAACATTCATAATGATATTATTAAAAAAGAAAAGAAAACAATCCTTAGTCATAACTTATTTCCTTAAAAACGACATCACAAAGTTACTTAAATGTTTTCGTCTTAGAGTTTTTTGAAAAAAAATTATATGCATAATTTTTCTTATAATTTATATACTTATATTTTAAAAAAATTGAGCCATCCGAAATTTTGGTGCCTGAAGCGATCCCCTTCTTCGTCTCACTTTAGGTATGAACCTGCGATATATGTTTACGTACTCATGATTTCTATATGGTTGTGAGTTTGGTGAAATAATTGTGCACTTTTGTCTACATTATTAATTATTTCTTACTAGCGACATCTTAATTGAATCGAATCTCTAATAATTTGTAACCATTAAAATACTTTCTTGTAACACAAGTTTAACACGACTTGACTTCAATTTAAATCTTATTGTCAACCGGGACTAGAAACAAAGCATATTGACGGAATCCTTTGCAAAAACAAAACGAATTGTTTCTCGAACAATTAGATTTAGAATAAAATGCTTGGTATACATAGCTTGATAGCCATCGATCATGCATTCATGCATGTCCGTCGATCACTAGCAAAGTTGAAATTTCAAATGGTAATATTCGCGGAATTCAGAAGACCTAATAGATGCACGTACATGCAATATCCCATATATATTCGATTGGTGGAAACTAGAAACACACCTTGTACTTTCATAAAGGAAGAGTTTTTATATATCGTGACTGACACCTTATAAATAAGTTATTTATCGCTTCCAATATATAATTTTTAAAAATTATAACTTATGTATTTTATATTTAAATTTTTACCTAAATTAGTATCTATAGATAATAATATCGTTAATTAATTGAAAAATTATTCATAAAATATTAATTTTTTTAGGAGAAGAAAAATAAAAAATTATATAATAAAATATATGTAAAAATTAATAGAAAGAAAACAATAAAATTGAAAATTTATCCTTAAAATTTGATTTAAAAAAAATAATTTAACGGTGTTATTAAGAGCTGATTTTTGGTATGAATTTAAATGTGAAGTATGGAAGTGATAGCTTTAAAAAGTGGAGTATCAAAATAATGAAGACCTATTTGCCAGATCACCGGTCATAACTCCTCTAAAAGAAAACATTGCAGTATTCACTGCTTGCGCCGCGCCCGGCGCGCAGCTTAGTCCATTCTGGGAGAGAATATTCCGGCTAGAAGAGAGTTGGATTCTTGACCTGGCAATACCTTTTTACACGTGTCAAGATCCCATCACGTACACCTGTAAGTGCGACGCTGACTCAGTGACTCTTCTAGGGTTTTACCCTCCAAGTTGGGTTAGCGACGGTTGGCTGTCGTTTTGTTTTCGATTTCGAAAGCATGGGATGGTGTGAGTCACCTCCCCTGCCGTCTTGCCACCACCACACCAGGTGCAGGAAAACTCTGAGGCTCCAATCTATCTAAAATATCCAATGTTGTGGCGGCCACAAAATCAATGTACTCTGTTCGATCTTTAATAAGTATATCTGTATATACCTAAAATCTGGTAACTATATATGATGATCGTTTAATAAAGTTTGTTACGGACGTAATGGATTAATTAATTAAGACCCATATTTATGTGATCGTGTTGGGTACCGAAGCCAGTATCGGAATCGATTTTCATGGCCAAGAACCACTGATGAATAATCTCAGGCTGCGTGGCACTGAGAGACTCTGTGCCCCTCCCTATACGATTGTGTTGCTAAGTATGGGTCGAGAATGGCTATCACACACGTATCATTCACGTAGCAAAATAATTACCCACGTATTTATATGGGTACGTTATGCAAAATTTGGTCTTGGCGCGCTCCCAATAATGTGGGAATAAGTAAAAGGGATGGGCTGCGGGGCAGGGGGTGGAAGGAATGTGTTTGTTTTTGTCTGAATTGGGGACCAGAGATGGTAGAGTGAATCGAGCTATAGCTCAAGAATACTGCAATTGGTGTATGAAAACTGATCGATGCAGAAGGATGTATCCGGTCAACAGAGAATTAAAAATAAGGGAGCAAGATGCACCCATGCTTATTTGCATGGCCGCGTTGGGTTCATTTTGTGTGTGTTATGAATTGGTCATTAGCTTCCTCAAACTAGTTAGCTGCGTGGTCTATATATGTGAGAGTTCAAAGTTTGTTATTGAAGTTTTACCCCGTTAACGACTTAACGCTCCCATTAATTAACATGCGCTTTGGATGTCTCTTTACACCACAACGTACGTACGTACCCACATGAACTCATGCATGGCTCCATGCATGATGGCAGAGGTTAGTTCATACGTCTAGTGTGATGAGCCTTGAGTCACCAGACCACCAAAGTCATGTCCAGAGCGCGCGGTGTACAGTACCTACAGTTCATGAATGACATTTGAATCCAAAAACCAACAAATGAAAAATATAAACAGCAAACAAGAAAATAAGAAGTCAAAATGACCTACTCAATTCACCGAATAATCGTAGTATATTCGTTAGGAAATGTGAACAAGTGAAGTATCATTCCAAGGGTATCTCATTCATTAGTCGACTCCAAGAAAGTATCGTGAAATGAAACTAGCAAAAGGATGAAGTGAACATCTATTTAATATTTATGCCAAATTTTGCCCTTTGATTTTTTTTCATTATATGCTTAGATTTTGCTTTGAAAAAGCCGGATTGGGTTTTGAAAAGTGTCATGTAAGAGCATTGGACTGAGCCGCACCTTGAGCCCACGCTGGAACATGAAATACCGACTTGACACCGCCCATTGGGCCCACAGCTGTACCACTTCCCTTTTCCTTAATACTTTTTTGTGATCAAATGGAAAAACTTACGGTCATTCTCGTATAGGAATCAAAGTTTCTATATGACTTTGGAGTTTGGACCCTAAAGGATCCACAACCGTCCAAACTAAATCAAGGAAACTGATCCATCAATTGGTTTGGAATGAATACCCGACTTTCTTGACTTGGTTAGCTAGCTGCTCCAAGTCTCCAACACACCCTTTTCTAAAGTTCTTATCAAAATGGTAATGGCTATTGCCGAAACAAAAATATCTTACGCGTAATATGGGAGTTGAAAAGTCGTTTTCGGTTTCTTTGAGAAATTTATATGGCGGATTCTATGCTGGTATGGCTCGGGATTAGAAGTGGAACGATGAAATGGATGGAGACTTGGTGTATACACTAACTAAGTATGTGGACTACTGCTGATTCATGGTTTGTTTGGATTCTCTTGTTCTAATAATCTGTGGTCAGTACCGAGTACAACTGTAGAAGGAAGGTCTCAGCCCAAGTGGGACTCTGTTGGGGTTTGGTGTCCCCTAAGAAAGGTCTCTAGCTGTCGAGCCCTACCTAGTTAGATGATGGGCCTGGACCCTGACCTCTATAATTTCTCGGACCCTCAATATGGGCTTGGCGTGGATGCTTTCTGTGAAGCCCAACATTTTCTAGTTTACTTCTTACTTTGGTAAATTGTACACAGCAACGTTCCATTTGTGCATCCGATGATATTGAGTGCCATGTTCCCTGAGAACCAGTAACTCTCTTGTAATATTGAGAAATTGATGTCATAAAACTCATCACCTTTTTAAAGAATTTTCTCATAAACCTCATCAATGATCACTCTATACAGCATCAAACATCTTCGTATACATATAGACCAAAGTTGGACCGACCCATCACTCTACCCAGCTAAGCTTTGCCATCACTATTTTCTTATACTGGATATGGTAGTAGATTCTTCTTCTCATATATCCCTCTACTTTTTCTCAATATTGACCAGGGAAATATACAAGTGGTGATCTCACATTCTCACTACTGAGAAGTCTCTCTTGAAGTACAAGCACCACTCGTTTCAAAGGAACCAAACAAGCAGCCAAATCCACTCCTACCGCTCCACCCTTTCATTCCACCAAAAGAAGAAGAAGAAGAGAAACATATATCCCATTCCAATATGCACACTCCTCCATTGTTCTACCTCCACCAAATCCCATGGCCAAGAATCCACCTGAATAATTAAGTCATTCTTGAATCTTCCTAACTTGTTCTTCACTCCCTCTGTTCCTAGCTCACTCTATCTCTTCTCTTCATCAGTTCATCTAACCATGACTCCCTCATATTGCCTATCTTCCTCAAGAAACAAAGCATTTCTTCTCCACAACTCCCATCTCTACCTCCCAAAACAGACTCGTCGACTCTCCGAATCCCATTACTTCCCCCCAAAGAAAGACACCAACTTCCTCAAACCCAAACCTCCTTTCTTCCCCATCTTGCGCCTCACCAACTCCAAACTCACACACCCTTTTGCCTTATCTTCCTTCGCCGATGGCAACGAAGAACATCAACAACAACAGAATCATAATAATAATGTTGAAGAAGGGCTTCAAGAGAACGACGAAGCCGACTCACGTGGCATGGCTCAGGCCTTCCACATATCCTCTAGAACCGCCGCGGCAATCTCCATATGCATAGCATTGGCCGCACTCACTATCCCGTACTTCATGAAGTCACTAGGACAAGGTCTCCCCTTGAAGACAAAGCTCTTGTCTTACGGGACTCTGCTGTTTGGTTTCTACATGGCCTGGAATATTGGAGCCAATGACGTGGCGAATGCCATGGGGACTTCGGTGGGGTCCGGGGCGCTGAGTCTCCGGCAGGCCGTGTTGACCGCCGCCGTGTTGGAATTCTCCGGTGCGTTTCTGATGGGGACACACGTGACGAGTACAATGCAGAAAGGGATTCTGGTGTCAAATGTGTTTCAGGGGAAGGATACTCTGCTTTTCGCAGGCTTGCTTTCTTCTCTTGCTGCTGCTGGTACTTGGTTGCAGGTAACATATAACATATATTGATCGATCTGTTATGATTCCGTCAACATTGTTCTAGATTTATCTCCAGTAAGTTATTAATCTTTGCTTAGTGAAATTTGGATTCAGCATTAACATACCACTTAAGTTACCTATACCACTCTGCATGGTCATCATGGAGATTGGAGATGCAAACTAAACATACTACTTGGTTGACATGGTGCATTTCTCGAATGTATAGACTGGGAAAGTATATGAAGAAATCTGAGGAGTGGATCAAATTTGTATGGATCATGAATTAGGATATGGAATCTGGGAAAGATAAGTGGGTCCCTTTTGCTCTGATATCACATATTCTCATTAGCTCTACTTGTTCTTACATTTCACTCAAAGAAAATGGAAAGAAAGTGATGGAGAACCTTATTTTTCTTAGGATGGTTCACCCTATGTTTTTTGTGTGTGTAATTATTTAAACTAGTGTTTATATGGTCTGCTTAATTAGTTCAACTAGGGCTTTGCATTTTCAAGTTTTTTTTTTACTTGTATGCTGTATTGAGCTGATAATTAAATTTTAAGTGTTAAATTTTTTTTGTTAAGAAGAAAAAAATTTATTAAAAAAAAAATGGATAAAGTTTATTTTATTTTGATGAAACATCTGAACTAAAAAGTTGAAAACATGAACAAAAGCGGTGGGGACCGGAAAACGATCTCCGAGCGGAGATGCACGAGAAGCGGAAATCGGGAAAGGAGGGACTGCCGAACTGAAATGAAAGCGAATAAAAAAGACTAAGATCGTCATTTTGGATTTCTATATATATATATATATTTTTTTTTGTGGGTATATATGTATTAACATTTTTTTGGTAATAAAGGTCGGGGGTGCGTGATTGATGACTTGATGTATCTGTCTTTCTTGCCCATGAATAATTGATTTGTGCTAGTCAGGTTGCATCCTATTATGGCTGGCCGGTATCAACAACGCACTGCATTGTCGGATCAATGGTCGGATTTGGACTAGTCTACGGAGGAGCAGGTGCTGTCTTCTGGAGTTCATTAGCAAGGGTGATTTCTTCATGGGTTATCTCACCGTTCATGGGAGCACTGGTCTCATTTCTCGTATACAAATGCATCCGTAGGGTATGTTCTCCTTCCTTGGAGATGGAACTCTCAAATGCTCCACTGCCTTATATCGTATTTGGGTATGCAGTTGGTTTATCATAACATATAACAACTTAATCACCTGCTAATCAATGGTTTGATGAGTTTTACAAGGAAAAACTTTACATCTGCTAGGCCTTGCCTTTTAGAGCTACAGAACCTAATGCATTGTTTGACAACTGACTAGGTACTTCTCAGTGTATAGTCACAGCTTCTTATTCTTTTCGATTTGTTTCAGTTTGTGTATTGTGCCCCCAATCCTGGACAAGCTGCAGCTACAGCAGCACCAGTTGCCGTTCTTGTGGGAGTAAGTGCAATCTCATTTTCAGTATTTCCACTTGGAGCAAGCTTACCATTGGCTGTAGCCAAGGCTCTAGCCTGTGGGGTTGCAGCCGCACTTGTAGTATCCAGAGTTATCCAAGGACAGCTCGGTGAACTCCTTCTCAAGTCGAAATCATCATCGCAACCAGAAACAACAGACAGCCATAAAGATATTGGATTTCTCTCTGACATTGCAGGTCCAACTGGTACTCAGCTGAAAATAGTATACGGTGTGTTTGGATACATGCAAATCCTCTCAGCCTGCTTCATGTCATTTGCTCACGGTGGAAACGACGTCTCCAATGCAATAGGCCCTTTGGCTGGTGCTTTATCTATTCTTCAAGGTGGTGCTGTTGGCGGTGACATTGTTATTCCAACTGATGTTCTAGCGTGGGGTGGATTTGGAATCGTAGCTGGTCTTACAATGTGGGGATATAGGGTAATAGCCACGATTGGGAAGAAGATTACAGAGCTGACACCAACTAGAGGATTTGCAGCTGAGTTTGCAGCAGCATCTGTGGTTCTATTTGCGTCGAAGCTAGGACTACCTATTTCTGCAACTCATACTCTGGTGGGTGCTGTCATGGGGGTTGGATTTGCCAGGGGGTTAAATAGTGTTAGAGCAGAAACTGTGAGGGAAATTGTGCTTTCTTGGGCGGTGACTATCCCAGCTGGTGCTTTCTTTTCTGTTCTCTACACATGGATCTTGACCAAGCTTTTATCTTATGTGTTATGAGTGTTGTACAATTGAGGATATATAGAAGTGATGATCAGCTGTTGTACGTCGTTTTATATATAAAAAAAAACATGCATCCACTTCTTCTCCGATTTGATCTGTTGAATCAATGATTCTTGTGCTCAAAGCCTTGTTCTTTTTTGAGATTCTGCTATATATATGGTCTCTAGTCTATTATTTAGCGAATGCAGCTCAATTACATCTCTTACATTGAAGACATAGAAATAAGTTTACCGAAACTGTTTCTATTACCACCGAGGCATCAGACGTAGAGCAATTTCAAGAGTGAAAAGTTGATTAGAAGCTACTATGTATAATTATTTGAAATCACTAATCTAATCTAGAAAATAGCTTCTGTAAAATATTGAGCTGGAAAGGTATGCTTATTATCATATATAAGAAGAATTCTAGTACATTTCTCAGACTATTTAAGCAACCAACATCTGAAATAGCAATTCAGTTACGTACCAGAATGCCATCGCCTGATCGATTTTATGCATAATAGTCATGGAGAGACCTCCTGCACAGAAGTGAGACTAGGCTCCCATCCCAGTCCTCTACATGATCTGACCTTTGGGAGGGGAGGTACAAATGGTGTCTTCGCTCTTATAGCTCTCCTCTGTGAAGACTTTGACCGTCTTTCCTTCGACACAAAGTCACTGGCAGAGCAAATACAGTCATCCTTGTCTTCACTCTCTGAGTCCTCAGTGAGCATGCTATCCAGAATCCTCTCTTTGTCTTCAACAGGATCTTTGGCCTTCATCTTCTTCTGCTGTTTATGCTTAAGTTTCTGTGCCGTAGTGCATGGTAATATATAATACTTGTGACCAGGCAATAGGCTCTCCTCCGGCCTTAAAAGGGATTCATGAGGCTTTTTGAAAATTTCTGGGCGGGCAACACATTTCCCAGGATACTTATCCATCAGCAGAGATGCAGGAACTGCATTCGGAAACAGCTCCTCTTTCCCACCAGCGTGAACTATCCTGACAAGAAATTTTTTGGACTGTGAGCTGAAGTCCGGTGAGAAGGAAGCTTGAGATTGCGTGGGATCATCTCTTCTGAGCACCTTGTTCTTCTTAAGATCATTGTCAGCATGCCTGGCTAGCCCTAGTGATTGCATGCACATCTTTAGCATAGCAGCAATCTGAAATGTTTCAACATAGTCTACTGGTATGGATTGCTGTTACTATGCATTTGACCATTGTGGCCAGCTGTCCATAAATTTTATACTGTTTTCCACATGAGGCTGTGATGCTATCAAGGCTGGCTTTATTTGATGTGTAAACCAATGTGGAACTCTAATGTCTATTATAAAACACCAACTAGGTGTTAAAATGTATTTACCGATTTATACTTGTGCCTGACACAGCCTTGTGCTAGGATCATAGTCCCACAGACCCGATAACACCTGTCCATTTCTTCAGCCTCCCACTGATCCAATTGTTATGGAGAACCAAACATCTCAGCTTTGCACAGGCTGCTCTCACATTCTTCTTCTGCCACAGGTCTAGATATGCACCATTTGGGAAATGATCTCTGTCCAAGAAATGGACAGTCAGATTCGTTTCAGGTTCTAAGCATCTATGGTCACCCACACGGTTGGATCCCTCTTCTCCACATAGCATGTCGTAGAAGCTTGGCTGTTCCGATAGGCCTGAAGTTGCTGCATGTGCCACAACCTTTTTCATAGCAGCAATTGTCGAACTATCTGAACGGGCAAAGTAAAAGCCAGAGTTCAAGTGCCTAGGTAAGTTGATTGGTCCTGCATAGTAGACAATATCGCAGAGGGGTTTAGCACATTGGATAGCTGAACAGTTATACTGATGGGGATATTATTCATACACTTTCCATTTCAAACCAGAAAGAAGAAACCAGACTGATTTCAAAAATATAATACGAAACATCACAGACAAAAAAAAAATGATCATGTAGAGAGAAAGCACCTGTTTTATTAAATTCATCCGACTGAGCTGCAAGAACAGCAGGACCATAAGACCAGAGCAATTGCAATGGATTTCCAAACCAGTATACATCCACATCACTAAGAAGAACATTGTAACCCATCTGTAGTATCTTCAAAACCATTCTGGACTTCACTTTGGTCACCTTCTGAAAGCACTTTGTTCCGAAGTGGCAATCATTGAAACTGATCTCACGTGGAGTGACAGGATCCCTGAACACAGGAAGGCCCTAACAGTAAAGAAGTACATCTGTCAAGTAACGAACACATTAGACAGGGAGGCAAGCTTCACTTGAAGATATAACTGTTTGCCTTCACTTTGAAGTAAAGCATATTAAACAGAACAGGAAGAGAACTAACAAAGAAATAATAGAGTTCTAAAAACTACCATTAAGACAGAGAACTCGTAGATTTCTTGGTCAAGGGCACAGATGATAAAATTTGTGATCTGTTGGTACCGCATTCTACACACCCAGCTCATTAGCATGTCCTTGTAACTATATCCAGCAGCAGCAAGCACAATTGTCCTATTCTTGTCTGCAAGTAAAGGTAGAAGTGTCTCCAACGAAAATGGATAGTCTAGTGAGTTTGAACGCCTTGTTGGAGCCGTTAGAGAGCAATCTAATGACATACCCTGTGATTTAACACCATCAACCCAAGCCAAACTTTTCTTCTTCCACCCGGAATGGAATCCAAGCCAGTACGTCTGTGTGCAGACTGACAAGGCTTTTCTGCTGTGTTGACAAAGACATGTTTTCCATTGCATTTCAGAAGTTTTAGTAGCCTAGAATAGTTAGTTTCATGATGAGACAATGATCCATATAATGCTCCAACATGAGAATTTCCAAAATACTCCCAGCTCATACTTTGGAAGTTTGAAGCATTGGAAGCTCCAACATTTCAATTAGTCAGATGCTCCTGACCAATCAGATATAAGCTTGAGACTGTCCAACTGGCATCAAACACAAACCTAAGCGCAGATGACAAGGCCTCATTAACAATCCAACTGTTGTGCACTCCTCTACCATACAAAAAAGGAGGGAGGACTCCAGAATATAAGGGCACATCTCCGCTATTCCATGCTATAAGAAGCTTCTGATCACAGCGATTCCCATTCTGAGCAAAAATCTCCTGCAACTGATATATGGAAAATTTCGGTGGATGTCCACAATGGATCATCAAATTTCAATTTGGGATATGCCGTTACCTTATGTGGCTTCATCAATTTGCCACCCTCTTTTGTCCAATGCTTTCCATCCTCGTCCAAGTAGAATGGGAAGTGGGACACATTTCTTGATGAAGCAACTGGAAGCCAATCATGATCGAGTTTGTAAGCATAATTCAGGGTGGAAATGAAGTCAGGTAAAACAATTGTTTCTGGATCAACCAGAACATATGTCTGGTGAATAAGATCGTGTTCTTGCCATCATCGAATGAAAAAATGGGGTATCTAGGAACCTAGACCCACATAAACATGTATTAGATGGCAATTAGAACATGAAATATTTAGCTCTAACCCTCTAACGCTACTCCTCCAGGATTTTCATAACCCAAGATAGACATCAAGATGATAAATGGCAGCCACCGGAACATACTAATCGAACGAATTGTAGATTTGTATATAGCTCAATAGAATCGATCCTTGAAACACAAAAGAAAACACAAACGAAAAATCACAATGCAACTCTTTTTTCCCTTTGCATCTCAGAAACCCCTTTTTAGTACTAAACATACAGATACCTTCCAATTTATGCAGATTGTTCTCTAATCAACTATGCCATATATTCAACACTAAGAGCATTTCGCATTCAACTGAAGTAGTGAACAATAACAAAGTGATTGGCTTACGTGAAATCAATGTTGGGATCCACCACAACTCTCGAACCAAACTCTCCAGCCAGTCCAGCGACAGAAACAACCGAACGATCTCTGCTTAATAGCACAACTTTAATCTCCGGAGACAAAGCAAGCCATGAACGAAGAGCTAGACTCTGCCTATCCCCAACATAACCACTAAACGGCCTCGGCGCCGAGAATATAATAATCCTCGGAGTCTCCGAAACGCCGCCGCTAACTCGGCGACTGAAAATCGGCATCGTGATCTGAGGTAGCATCTGAGTTAGGGGTGGGATTCGGGCGGTTTGGTTCGGTTTTTGCTAAAAACCATAACCAAACCGTAATATTTTTTTCGGTTCGGTTCGGTTCGGTTTTTCAATTTTTTAAAAAAAAACCGTGACTATTCAGTTCGGTTCGGTTCGGTTTGGTTCGATTTTTGCTAAAAACCATAACCAAACCGTAATATTTTTTTCGGTTCGGTTCGGTTCGGTTCGGTTTTTCAATTTTTTAAAAAAAAACCGTGACTATTCAGTTCGGTTCAGTTCGGTTTGGTTCGGTTTTTTCTTTCGGATTTTTTCGGTTTCTTTCGGTTTTTTACATAATGTATAAAAAACAACTTTTGAATAAATAACTAAAAAATTATTTATAAAATTTCTTTTTTTGAGTTGTCTAACATTTTAATTAGATTCTATGAGAGAAATTGAGAAGAATTGTGCATAAAGAAATTATGATTTTAGGAGTTTAAGGTTTTTGTTTTGCATATATTTATATAATATATTACAAAATTTCTAAAATGATATATATTTATACATACTTCGGTTTTTCGGTTCGGTTCGGTTTTTATAAATTAAAAACCATAACCGAACCAAATATTTCGGTTTTTTTCGGTTTCAGTTTTTTTTTGTTTGGTTTTTTTCGGGTACGGTTTTTTTCAGTCACTGCTCGGTTTGGATCGGGTTTTTTTTCGGTTTTCGGTTCGAATGTCCCACCCCTAATCTGAGTTGCATATAGGGAGAAACCAATCAACGCAATCCCACTTAGCCACATGGACCACAGTGCACTCGAAAGCCCCACTTGAAACATACATGCAAGAAACTAAATCCAAGTTCAGTTTCTGTTTCAAACGTTTGAATATGCCATGAATCAACTAAATTAAATTAATCTGTTATGTTGGTCTGTAATTTTTTGTTGGGCTATCATTCGGAGTATGTATCTTTTAGGTTATCAACTAATGTAGTATTTTGTAATCTGTAATCTATTTTTTTTTAAGGATTAATAAAACTGTTTTGCTCTGTCCATAGACGTAGCTAACATATTATACGTAGCTAACATATTATTAATGAACCGACAAAATTGAGAAACAAGAAAAGGGTGAGCCGAAGTGGGTCTGGTTACGTCGAGAATGAAAGTGTGGAACTTTAACTGAAGAAGAAGAAGAAGAAGAAGAAGAGTTGCAGGAGTAACTACCACGTGCACCAGCGTTGAAGTGAGCGGGATCCATGTGAGAATTTGACGTCTTCTACACGTCAAATTCCATTTGCCCCCGAGACCTCTATAGTCAACGAAACCATGCGCGCTGCTTTACTAGTTTCTACGACATGTCGTACTTTGCGTAAACCATTCATTTCTTCTCTTGTTAATTTCCTAGAGTTCCGAAAAGACTAGTGTAAACTTGGCTTTAATCGAAAACGAAAGCCTTCTTATTATCCTGATGTACATAACAGAGTAAAGAGAAGAAAAAATCTGACATTGATCTGAGAACAAAATATCATTCCCTTCAGGCCAAAATATATGATCATTATCTGGATCAAAACACCATGAGCGAACACAGATTATATTGGACTGGTTGTGATGCTACAAAATTATAATAATACTTCCTACAGACACAAACAGCTAAGCACATAATTATCCTGCATCGAGCACACTAGGTCTTCCTGGCTCGACGGACAGACACGATCAACAAGTACACAAATTTCATATCCCGAGCAACAACCGTAGAGGATTCAACTGCAGTACATAGTGCACCAGATTTCTGCGTGAAACTTGCAAGTCTTGGAGCTTGAAACAATATAGGATATGTTATTCGATCATCTCTGCCGCTGCACAGGTGATTTGGATCTCGATTTCCCCCCCCTACAGTTAAATTAGTTTAGTTGAGTGGTACAGCGTTATTAGTTGAACATGCACAAGACTGGGCAATTTCACCTGAGTTGCCTAATGATTGGTGTTTATGTCTCAAAAACATTAACACACAATAATGAATTAATGGCAACATACCTGTTGGAATCAAGAGAAGAGTAGGGAGAATGCCTGCGCTGAGAATGCTTGCTATGCGGAGACCGTGAAACTTGTCTAGAAATAAAAAAATCCATGATACTAATTTGGTGAGTTATAAATTCATGGTTTATGAAGATAAATCCTACCCCTTTTGCAGGGACCACGAGTCAAACTTCATTGAAGTGGGGACTTTTAGAGTACATAATTTATATGATAGGTCCATATGGTCATAACATTCACAACAGACTTGACATGAGTTTAAAAACTTTTTGCAAATGTCATATCTGAAAGTGAAACTAGACCAGAAAAAAAAATCCGGAACTGTAAAAGCCACAAAGCATACACCATCTTTTTACATTTATGCATACATATTTAGTTACAAAAAACAATAACCACTATACACAGAGACAATAATAAGCTAAAAATGATCATTTAAAACACTGAATATTTTTGTGCAGGATTATTTTAATTTAACAAGAAAAATCTCCACAGCAGATTACCTACACTTTTCTCACACCCACTTATAAACAGTGGTCTGAATCTACCAGATAGAATAATAACGATGAGAATAACATAATCACCTGAACTTAGCCACGGACCTCAAACAAAAATAATAAAAGATTGATTAAAAAGTTATGAGCTCATAAATCCCTGATATATATGGTACCTTTTCCTAGACCTGACGGGTGAAGGTGATAAGTGACGTCTCCTTGAGTACAGCTTCCTGCAGCATATAACTGTCTATGAGCACTATGTAACAAGTAGAGTAGAAAGAAAGATAGCAAGAAGAGAAAGCATGAACCTTTTAGAATCCTCAGAAGATTCATCACTTGAATGATTAGCATGATTAACCACGTTGTCCTTGCTATCAATGGAAGAGGAGTGCCTTATCTTGTGCCTTGAATCAGTGGAATATTTATGTCTTGTTCTATCATCCCCCTTACTCTTTGTTCGTTCTCTTTTTCTGCTCACATCTTCTTTAGAACTATCTCTACGCTCTCTTCGGTCCTCCTCAACATCAGAATGTGAAGACGTTTTTCTTGTATCTGATTCCTTTGCTCTTTCTCCTAGCTTAACCTTTTGGTCTTTAATATTTTCTTTTGAACCATTCTGATCATCTGCCCTTTCCTTTCTGGAAGGCCTCTCATCCAGCTTCCTGTGATTCGCACCCTTCTCATCTATCCTACGCTTACCACCCTCCACCTCCTTGTCTTTCAAATAATTCCCTTTACTCTCCTGTTGATCACGCTGATCCAGTTTCATCCTGGAATCAATATCACTCAGAGTAGTTTTGGAGTCAATTGAACTAGCTTTGATCAGATCATTTGGCATACTTGTCTGACTTCTATTGTGCTCTTCAACCTCCAGTGGAAAAGTGCCATTTGCAATGGCATCATGCACATCATGAGGCTTTCTAATAGTCGACTGCTGAAGATCATCTTTCCCAGAATTTAGGACACCAGAACTCGAAATTGCACCATCATCATCGTCGTCGTCATCATCATCAGTAGCATAATTTGCAAGACCCAATATATTACCAGGTGTACTGAAGCTAGACTTTTTACTGATATCTTCAGTCTCAGATTCCCTAGGCTTGGCTAATATCAGAACATTTGCAGAACCCTTGGGAGATGCAACTGCTTGGGTAGATGGAAAAATCTTATAGTTTGAGGGAAGTCTGACATGTCCAACTGTAGAAAATAGTAGAACAAATTCTTATTATTAATATTAATATTTTATTTTGTAGAGCAAACGCCCGAAAATAAGCAAATATAAGATAAAAAGGGAATCATCAAGAACTTTTAATTATGGTTTTACCTTCAGATGTCGGATCATCTTCACTAAGAACTTTTGTTGCAATTTCATCAAAAAGCTCATCAGTAACCTGTCGAGGATAAATAACAATAAATAACAAATGGTATAAATAAGTTAAATTAGCAGTTATTTCACTTTCTAAGCAGTACAACCGTTGAGAGAACTTCAGTTAGGATACGCTTTATTTCCTTATTATTTGCCGCAGTCCTAGCTGCCTCCACTTCATCCTACGGAGCAAAAAAATATGCAATGTCAGAAAGTAGCTATAAGCAAGGACTGAATACATTGAGCAGGTTGACAGGAATGTATGTTGTATACAAGGGAGCAAGTCAATCAGGGGGAAAGAGGAAGCATTAATGCAAAATGACCATCTTCAAGGGAAAGAATAAAACCTCATCGTCCTCTTCTTCAGTTGATCTAGATGAATCAATGCTTTTGCTATCAGCTTGATCACCTTTTCCGAAGGATCTGTCAACACCTTCATCCTCAACAAACAGTTCTTCCTCCGTGGGATGGTCCACTGTCGACCTTGTGATGCCTCGTTTCAAAACTTCTTCTCTCATCCAACTAGGCACTGCAGCCTAGCATCAATATCCGAACAATAGATTTAGTAACAGTCATACCAATCATCATTTCACATAAAATGTCAGGAAAATCCTACCTTTTTTGGGCGCTCAGAAATTGCAGAAACACCATATGTATCGCCAGGGAACGCCACAGTAGGATGACCGGAAATTCCCGCAGTGAGAGCAAAGGAGGGACCACTGGTTGGGATTGTTGGCTGTAGGCTCAATCCAGGAAAACTACCAAACAAATGTGGAGCATTTCCAGGGACCGGAGATGGGATCGCCATATCAGGCTGCAGAATGAAACAATACCATCAAATTCATACCAAGATCTTAGAACTAAAGTGTGACTGACGAAACTAGAAGTCGAACCTGGGTTCCTGATGGTAGAGTCGGAAGATGAGGAGGATATACTACACCAGGTGCAGCAGAAGAAGTCCAAGTATTGATGGAAGGCATTGTTGTAGCAGGGTCCACACCTCTTACACCTCCAAGTGAATCGTGATAAGCATAAGTGGATGGGTGTGCACCGCCATGATCTACATTAAACCCAGATGCAAATTCTAAAGGCTGGTCAGCAGGACTGGTAATTGGATCTCCAGAATGACTGCTGTATCCGAATGGTGCCTGATGAGATCGTTGCATATAGTGCTGTCCATCATGACCTGAGGAATTTGGCATAGGTAAGAAGTTGTAAGACTGCTCATTCAGTTCTGCAGAAGCGTCTTTGCCTGCCATTCAAGGAAGTCGAGCAGCAATGCAAGACTAAATCAGAAAGGAAATCCTTGGGAGGATTAAAGGTCCCCATTTTACCACAGGGTATACAATCTTTCAGCTTATGGGAGAACCTTGTTTGCACAAATTGATCTACCATACATATACCATAAGAAAGAAGAAATAATTATGAGTAAAGTGGCGTAATCATCCTCTAAATATTTTCTCCATACCCAACTACTAGTACAAGAGGTTCATAGATCTTTATCCACCTAATCTCAGCACATACTAATTCAGGTGGAATTCATATTCTGTAGGAAAGATTACAACGAGACATTTCCAATAACCATCTATATGTCCTTGTATCCAGCAGTGAGCATCCGAATAAGATGAACCCCTTGCGTGTAATAAGGCCATTACAGAATAAAACCACAGGAGGAATTCTTGATGAACTTCATAAGAGAGATTGAAATAAAATATAGAATGATAATAAATAAAAGAAAAAAATGATTTACTTCCCACAACTACAGATTAAAGGTACTTCTGTTCTCAATCAAATGGAAAACTCTAACCTATGTTGACCTTTACACTCATTGAATTATATAATAGCTAGCATATACAGAACAAACTATGTGTTTACTATGTATATGATATGAAGCAATGACAGTAACAAATATAAGAAAAGCAACTCTGCATTCATGTAGAAAAAGAAAAGAGAATGTGAAAAAGTATTAAAAAACAGATATTTCACAATGGGGAACCACTTGAGCGGTCACTATTCATCGCCTGTGAACATGGGAAACTAGTAACAAAAACAGCAAATTGAGTTTCAACACAGTTTGAACCACAAGCTTTCACATGCAAAACCACTACACCATGTGAAAAATTACCTGTAACAGAAGAATAACTAGAAGGTACCTCCTGCTGATTAACAGATGGGCTTGCGGATATGAGATTGTGATGTGCATAACCGGAGTTAGCGTCCTGCGGATGACTTCCCGGTGGCTGGTGTGTTGGTGCCCCTGCGACTGGAACCTGTTGATAATGACTCTGAGGGTACTGATCATGATAATGACTCTGTTCTTCCGGTCTGCCAGCCGGAACAAATTGCGACTGTTGTTCCTGGTTGTCCATTGACGTCCTGGATGCCCACGCCCTAGCCTTGGCAGCCCAATCTTGTTCATTGTTATGAACTACAATTGAAAAAACAACAAAACTTAATCCCATGTAACCAACCAACTCATGATAATCAAAACTGGATAGCAACATTGTGGCACACAAGAGAAAAACACATGGACAGCAAAACTAGAGTACTACAAAATTTGATGGCAAGAATATGAAATCAGCTGATGAAATATGAGATAAAAAGGACTTACTTGGTGGATAATCCCAGCCTCGGTTGTTTGGCCCAATCTGAGCTCCCCACTCCTACAAGCATTTGTGTTAAATTATTAAAGCCACCAATTTAAACATCAAATTTTCACACCATTAAACACACAGTAAGCTCAAATCTTTGATATTATAACCCTCAATGCATAAAGATACACATACCTGATTGAACTGCTGAGGATGATAAGACTGAGGAGGTCCTTGGGGCCGAGATTGCGGTTGATAATGGTGCGCCGAATAAGGAGGAGGGTAAGAGCCTGGCGGGGGAGGCAGATGCTCGGCGTGAGGTGGCGGACCCCACTGTTGCGGTGGCGGAGGCGACGGCGACTGTAATGAGTGGTACTGGTAGTGGTTCTGGTTGGGGAACCACGCGCCTTGCTGCTGTTGCGGAGGAGGGAGTGGTGGCCTTGGCGGAGGTTGTTGCTGCTGCTGCTGGTAGTGGTAGGGATCCGACGTGGACGGCGGTGGCGGTGGCGGTGGCGGTGGCGGTGGCCTCATGTACTGCTGCTGGTGCGGTCTGTACGAATCCATGACGGATTAATTTCGATTTTTTGTTTCATATATTTTCTTTCCAGACTTCCAGTTTGAGGCTTTGAGCGAGGGTTTGGGCAATTTGGTAAACTTCAGTGGACCAAGGGCGAAACAGTTTGGGACAAAACGAGGCCCATTGAGATTGTGATCCAGTCTATCACCAATCAGACCCACATTACAATTTTAATTAATATATATATATAAAAAGTATTAAAGAGTATTCATCTGGTATGATCACACTCAGACTTTTGCTATAGTTGTATGTACCTCTGCATTCAACTCTCTTGTACATTTGCTCAGTGAGTACAGACATTCCAATAGTATGTAGCTATGTTTCCTGAGGCCCTAAGCCAATCTATGCATCTGAGCTTTCTAAAATTACACTGCAGACGTTCCAAAAATGAGAGTGTGTGATGATGCTGCACATTCTGTTCAAAGCAGCACTGGATATGGATGGAGATGGAGTTGGCATCACTGCAACAGCTTCAGTTTTGTATACATACAGAACTTCCTTCACAGATGTATCCACTTCAAATTTATACTTATGGGTCAGCAATAAGGAAGTTGCATGGACCTCCATAGTCCATTCTGCGTTTCTTCAGACATAAAATTTGCACAAACATGCTCCAAGATCATGCCACAGCATCAGCTTGTCTTCTAGTCAATCGTGCATAGAGGCCATCCTCAACAAGCAGCTCACTGTGACTGCCAGTCTGTGCAACAGACAAACTATATCAAGATCTAACATGACGGGAGGGGAAGGGTAAGGGAAGAAGGAGCACATAATTTGAATCATGATAAGAGAACACAGTGAACCATTACTTTTTACATGTACAATATAAAGGGAGACAGTCCTTGCAAAAGGTAGACTAAGTACTAACCTCAACAATATTACCACCATCCATTACCACTATCCTGTCAGCAGCTTGTATGGTAGAAAGCCTGTGGACAAAGTGAGGAAGCTAATTCAGCATCACCATCAAAACAATAAAAAAAGACAGTACATCAGAGAAGCCTACCTGTGCGCAATTATTATGACACTTCTCCTTGTTGTCTTGTCTCTTTTGACAGCACGAAGAACACCCTGGAGATAATGGAAAATGATATATCAAAGTCAATCTTTTGAACGTCTAGAGCACTGGGATGGGGGGAGCTCATAGCCAGAGTGCTTACCCTGACATTGTGTTCACTTTCTGCATCTAGTGCACTAGTTGCTTCATCAAGGATCAAAATGGTTGGGTCCCTAAGAATTGCCCTAGCAATGGCAATTCTTTGCTTTTGTCCTCCACTGAGTAAATCATCATCAACAACTGTTTGATAACCATTGGGCAGCGATGAAATGAAGTCGTGAGCATATGCCTGTTTGGCAGCCCATTCAACATCTTCTTGCGTTATATCTCTAGTGCATCCATATCTAATGTTTGAACTAATGTCTGTGCGGAACAGTTTGGGTTCCTGTTTACAAAAAACGTAAGATAAAAATGTCTACTCAATCTGCTAATTTCACGATGAAAACAAAATAAGTACCTGTCCAACAAATCCGATTCTTTCCCTCCACCAACTGACATCCAACTCTTGTAGTGGAAAGCCATCGATCAAAATCTGAAATCAAGATGACATCAAGGGGGAGGTGCATTCAGCAATAAAGATCTTTCAAAGACAAACACTGATACTACAAAAGCTATTTATTTGGTTGGTACTGGTTGAAGCTAACGAAGATTTACCTGACCATTTGTTGGCTCATAGAGACGAAGCAAAAGATTCACTAGCGTGCTTTTTCCACTACCACTAAGACCAACCTATAAGATAAGAGGCTAAAAGGATAAGCGGTTATCTTCACAAAAGTACAAAATTAATAAAGAGCATCAGCAACACTTACAATAGCAACCACTTCATTAGGTTTCACGGACAAGTTGATATTTTGCAGTACAGGTACCTGTTCAAATTTTAAAATTAGCAATATAATCGTGTAACCAAAAAAACCACATAATCAATTTCATATTCAGCTATGATAGTCGATCAAGTCACCAAATTGTCACTTTCTAGGATTCTGAATAAAGGATAAATAACTTTAGTCTCTGGATAAAGTGATATACTCATATTTTTAATCTTTATAGTTTATAGAGACAAAAAGACCGTCAAGGCGTCAAACCATTATGGTATACTGTATATATTTAAAAGGAACTAACCGTTGGCCTTGAAGGATAATGGAAAGAAGTGTTTACAAACTCAACATCTCCAGCCAAATTTTGCAACTTTGATCCTGCCACATTAGAACAGAGTATTGGAACAACTTCAAGTACACTGATACCGATAATGAAATAAACAAAAACTCCCCATAATTATGAAAACAATCAATAACGTGAAACAACATATACATAACAGTTCCAATGAAATTCATAAGCTTCTTACCTTTTGATATAAATTGGTCGCTGGGTAAGAGATCCATTAATTGGAAGACTTTTTCACTTGCCCCAACAGATTGCATCAGATTGGATAAATTGTCACCCACCCACCATGTTGCATAAATTAGCCACTCACTGTACAATATAAACTTTGTGAGTTTCTCTGCTGTAATTTGACCAGATAGAATAGACATCCCTCCCAGCAGCACAGCAATGACCTAGAAGTCAACATCGAGAAGGTAAGATCAGTAATTAAATAAAAACATTCTAATTTTAACATAAACTATCGTCGTAAATTTTGAACCTGTGTTGAGTGGTAGAGAGCATTAAAGCTCAAGTTCCAAAAACCATATGCAGCACTTTGCCGTGTGCTTATATCAGCTAATTTATCTAACCACAGCTTGTACCTAAAGACCACATAGCACAATACCCCTGTTAACCACTGATGTGGTCTATATATTCATAATTTCATATATATTTATTTCAGTAGCTCATGCCAGCCTTTACTACATATATATTGACAGTCAGCAGAGAGTGATAAAAATAAATGAAAGGAATCATGGCATTTATACCTTCCAAGTTCTTGTTTTTCTGTTCCATAAACACGGACAGTTCTCACCAAAGAGAATGTCTCTTGTGCAACCTGTGTCAAATGAAGAAAAACTATGAGCCACATAAACAAGTGGGAATCAAATCTTCAAAAAGAAGTTATAGCTAAAATTATTTTTTTCTACCTCGTTGGCAGAAGCAGTAAACTCCTGAGTTAGTTTTGCTGCCTTTTTCTGGTACCTACAAGACAGGAAAAGTTTTTAAGCCTCAATCCTCACAAATCTACAATAAGAAGACAAAAATAAGAAGCCTTACAAACACAAAATTTAAAAAACATTTATGTGAATTTTCTGCATTTAAAGATTTGTATCTTCTATAAATTTATTGGACTGTCTTGTTGATCTGAAACCTCAATACCAAGATCCACCCTAACAGCATTAGTTCCCTGTCCTTGTAAAGTAAGTGCCATTAAATTACAGCTAACTAGTGGATTTCAAGGGGATACTGATCTCTAATGTTATCCATTCTGTTTTTGCTAAAAGTTCAGTTCTGAGCCTTGTATTGACCCATAAATTGAAAAGTGACATCATTTTGGAATGGCAATTCACCATATGGAAGAATAACTTAATAAAAAAATATACTTACCGACCATAAACCAGCATAATTCCTGCTAGACTAGAACATATCACCAATACACACAGACCAAGGGGCCGTGATAAAACTAGCAAGTAGATCATTGCACCTACTCCCTGGCAAGAAAACAAACGAAAGTAAATTAGAACACAGAATGATTAGGCAAACTCATATCTCGATGGATTAATTGAGCAGTGGATCAACCTGAAGAACATTCCGCATTATCAAATTGAGATCATTTCCAATAACTCTTGACACTTGCTGACAATCAGCCCCCAGCCTACTTGTCAAATCACCAACTGTTTCAGTGTCAAAAAAGAATATATCCTACAACAGAAATACTGCAGTATAAGTCTAATGATACCAGCATATCTTGATAGTTCTGAGTTGGAGGACGGAAGCAAACAATTTATTCTTTTCTAGGAAAAAAATGCAATTTCTGCAGAACCTGAACAAGTAGTGAGGAGTAAAGTGTTTCCCTCATGCGCTTGACCTGAAAATATCAGTAAAGGGATCACCTAAGTGATCAAGGAATATAGTCTACGAGGTGGATATCCATCCAAAAGTGATCCCAGATTAAGGTTATAATTCCTTTCACAATTTCATCATACATATTCCATCATCAGTAAACTAGACATGTCATTGATTTGCATTTTTTTGAATTAGCACCAGAAAAGATGTGAAATTATGGGAGAGAAACTCACAAGAATCATATTTGCAATGCCAAAACAGCATCCTCGCACACCACTGAAATGCAGAAACAAAGTACGAGGTCAACAGCTGTAGTCAAATCACTAATCTAACTCGGAATGTGATGACTTTCACAAGATTTTGACACCAAAAAATGAACGTTAAAAAGAATGAGAAGAAAGGGGACTTAGTCCATACAAGATTTTGACCTGCATATTCCTGAAACAACACACAGAATCACCAGCAGCCGCACATTGTGGCGAAACAAGGCGACTTGGCCGCTCTGCGCCGTAAAAATCGACGCCGTCAAGTAATGCGGTATCGATATCTCCGAAATCTGAAACCACCAGCAATGCATATCACTAGAAACAATTTCTAGTAAAATAAAACTATCTGGAAACTTTGAAACTACTAAAAAAAGAGAGGCACTTACCGCGGCGACAATTAGGGCGGAGAAGGCGGCGAAGATAACCCAACGGTCCCGAGCAACCAACCCCCACATCCTCGTAAGTGCGCGCGTGACAGTCACCGGCTTCGCGAAGATGTCAATCTCCGCGTCGTCGTCGGAGAAGCTCCACCACGCTCCGCCGGGTAAAACCGACCGGAGCTTCTCGAACAGCTCGACCTCGGTCTCTCCCGCTTCCTCGTCGTCGACCATATACTCCTCCGTCGCATATCCGTTGACCGACGCCGATTTCCTCCGCGAAAATCGGAACCGTCTCTCGGCATTGGAAAACCGAAACGACAGAGATAGAGATAGAGATATAGAAGGAACTCGATGCTTGGCTCTGACGGTGGAGGTGAATTGAACAGCTCCGCCGCGGCGGTGGTTGCAGTGAAACGGAGACAGAAATGGAGACTGTATAATATTGCAGAGTGGCTGAGCCATGGTGGAAAATGAAATAGGCATTGGAGAAGAAGAAGAAGAAGGCTATAGCTTTATTTATTTATTTATTTTTTAAGCTTAAATGGAGTCTGTTAAATCTTCTGATCCTTGGGACGATGATGTGGAACTCGAGAGTGCACACAACAACTTACTCTGGCCCGCATCGCGGTTGCGGGTACGTCTTACCTCCAAAACAACGACGTCGTTTTGATCTCCCTAGTTTAGTCGCCGCACGGCTCTAGCCCGTGACGCGCCACGTTCACATCCTTCACAAAAGAACTGCCCTTTAGCCGATTCAGAATCTCTACTCTGAAAGATTATAATCTATGTAACTTTGAGAAACAAGAAGGGTGCTTTGGTCATAAGAAAACTAACTGGCGGCAAATATCTCTCTCACGGTCTTTTCAGCGGGAATCTCAATAGACTCATATCTCTCTCTTTTCTCAGGCTCCGATGGCTGTAGTTCTCGGAAACCTAGCTCTGTTACTGGACGTGACGTCGCCGAGGACAATACTACCGGATCGGAAGGCTCGTCCGGTGACACTGGACGCTTTATTGAACCTAAACCTGAGCCTGTTACCGAAGAGGGAGAGCTGCTACAACGGCTTCATCGCCGCCAAGGGATTTGACTCTGAAGGCGGCAGCGGCGGAGGGGAGGGGAGGAGTCATAGAGTGGTGGCGCGTGGAAAAGCGAACTCGAAGGTGAACGGCGTGGAGGGGAACGGGAACGGATTTGGGGAGGAGGATGGGGATGAGAAGCCGGCGTTGGATTGGGAGAAGGAAATGCGGCGGAGAGTGAAGGAGATCGAGGAGAGGAAAGAGCTGGTGAAGAAGGCGGAGGAGCTGAGGAGCCGGATCGAGGCGGAGGAGGATTATGAAGAAGTCCAAGGCGGAGAAGAAGAGAAGCGGATGAGAGTCAGGAAAGAGCTTGAAAAGGTTAACCTTTACAAATCTTGGACCTTGTTATGGTTTCGGTTAAGTAGTCAGGAAAATTGAACTGTCTTGAAGACCTGAATTAGTTTGAATTGAAGTGTAAAAGTATTTAACTTAACATTGAAGCTTGATTCTTGAAAAGCTTAGATATGTCTAGGGAGCCTATTTTAGGTCATGAATTGATTCATAACTTTTAGTGTTGCATTGATTAGTTGTAAAGGGGTTGAATGGTTTATGTTATGTGATGAGAGCAGGTGGCGAAAGAGCAGGCGGAGCGGAGAGCAACTGCGCAGTTGATGTTTGATTTGGGCCAGAAGGCTTATGGGAGGGGGATGTATGGTCGTGCCATTGAGTTCTTAGAAGGGGCACTCACGATTATTCCAAGGCCGACTTTATTTGGTGGTGAGGTAGGTTAACTCACCATCACCTTGAGGATCTCTTTTTGCCATTTATGTGAATGAAATGTATTTGATCAGGATGCTAATCGGAGGAGGTGTTATGGTTTGACAGATTCAAATTTGGCTTGCTATGGCATATGAGGCTAAGAAGCGCCATACTGATTGCATTGAGCTTTATAAGCAATTAGAGAACAAGCACCCCAGTGTCAGCATCCGACGCCAGGCTGCAGAGCTTCGATACATTTTGCAAGCACCAAAGATCAAGATTACACGAGAAGAGATGGTGACCATACCACTCATCGGTTCAAGTTATGACAGGTATTGGTCATTTAACTTCAACTATGCCATGATTTACGCATGCAAAATTATACTTTGCCTGAGTTCCATCTCTTATCTTGTCTAGAGTTTATATATACCCGCTGCGTGCATAGATCTATCCATCTCTCTCAGTCTATTACCTGTGTAGAGCTTCATTTCTCGATCTATGAAGTTAAAGCCACCATGGTATCAGCTGTCATCTTCACATACTACTTATTTGCGAAAGGAACGATTTATCACTAAATCCTTGTTTAGATTGAATATGAAGAACAAAAATTTGAAGAATCTTGGATCAGGATCCATGTACAATTAGTTGACTTGAAGTGGTCTTAATCAAAATTGGAGTCTGTCTGAAATCAAGCTTGGACCTTTTTGTGCCACATACACTTACTGATTTCTTCTATCTGTTTCATTTCCCAACAAACAGTTACTTGCACTATTTGGACAGATCAAATAACGTTGTTTTGATCTTCTCTTACTGATTATAGGAAGCAAGAGTCGGAATGTTCATTAAGTAAACAATCTCAAAATGAAACATCTAGATATAGCCTAGTACTATGTTAGCCTATTCGGTAGTTTAGATGTGGTTTAAAATCGATACTTCCGTGGTTTAACTGTGATCATTTTTGCAACTCTTCAATAATTTTGGTTGACTAATGAGGTTTTTCTGATGCCTGTGTACTGCAGCTATGCTGGAACTTGGAGTGATAAATACAAGGACAAAGAGGAGAGGACCAGTGGGACAGTTACCAATCAAGTTCCATCGTCGAAAGACTATTTTGGGGACTTCATGGTATGGAGACCCCCAATTGGGTTGGAGAAAAGCCAAGCATTCTGGATAGCTTTGACACTATGGTTGGGTTTAGTTGGAGCTGCAGTCTTTCTTCAAAATTGAATCATACAAGCAGTATAGTTGTATCTACTAGTAATTGATGTGTTTCTCAAAATATTCTTGTAATCATTTGTTTATCATGTAATTAACACGCCCACACTTTGTATATTTCATAGTGAATTTATAAAATTTCTCGAACTTCTTTTCTGAAGCTTTAGATAGAAAAGAAAGAAAGAGATCTCGCACACAAACACAAATGGGCCAGGAAATACAGTCCACGAAACTAGATAACTGGGCTAGTGAAAGAGCAAAGCCCAACCCATTTTTAAGAGTCCAAAATACCATGAGCAAAACCTAATGGCAAATTCGTAATAACCCAAAGTTCATTTCCGCCACATAAATATCCCCCAATCTCATCCTCACTCCAGCTTCTTCTTCTTCTGCGAGCCGCCGAAAACCCTAGCTCACTTCTCCACAGAGAGAGAAAGAGAGAGAGAGAGAAAGAGAGAGCGATGACGACCCGATTCAAGAAGAACAGGAAGAAGAGAGGCCACGTCAGCGCCGGTCACGGCCGTATCGGCAAGCACCGCAAGCATCCCGGAGGTCGCGGAAACGCCGGAGGTATGCACCACCACCGCATCTTGTTCGACAAGTACCACCCGGGGTATTTCGGTAAAGTCGGTATGAGGTACTTCCACAAGCTCCGCAACAAGTTCTACTGCCCCATCGTCAACGTCGACAAGCTCTGGTCTTTGGTTCCCCAGGAGACTAAGGACAAGGCCACCAAGGACAGCGTGCCGTTGATTGACGTCACTCAGCATGGTTACTTCAAGATTCTCGGCAAGGGGAAGCTTCCGGCGGGACGGCCTGTTGTTGTGAAGGCCAAGCTTATCTCCAAGGTCGCTGAGAAGAAGATTAAGGAAGCCGGAGGCGCTGTTATGCTCACCGCTTAGGTTTGGGACCCCATCTTTTGGTGATTGTAGGGTTTTATGATTTTGCGTTTTTGTTTATCTGGTTTAGACTGTTTTGCTACAGCTATGTTATATTTTTGGAGTATGTTTTATGGCTTTTCAAATCTATGGGATTTGGTTAATATCTGTGTGTTTCTGTTGATGGATGTGCTTTGGAGTTTATGTATTGATTATTTGGATGTGGTTTGCATTGGTAGGTTTGTAGATTTGTGGCTGCTTTGGCTTAGCACCATGGTAATTTGCTGTAGTTTGATCCTGCTTAATCGGTAAACATTTGGATAGTGAGAAGCCCAGTCGAACGATTTAGGTAGACTGGTACAGGTTTTGGTTAGGAGGAGAGATGATTAAAATGAATCACAAGTGGCTCCTAGTTTCGCATAGCTAGACATATTGATCTGTCTACTGTTTGTGGTGCTATACAACAGGTCCTTGTCCTAGTCATACGGGCCAAGAATGATGTATTTAGCATGCTGGTAAAACTCATTGAACCCCAGAGCAATTCCATATATGCTCTTGGATCTAATAATTGGATAGTATTATGTCGATTGCATGAGTGTTTTCTTATATCACAGTGACACAGTGCAATTGATTGAGGTTGGATGCTACATAAATCCTTACCTGGGATGATAATCTCATTCATTGCTCATGTTTGTTTGATTACTTTGAGCAGCCGTTATTTGCCCTTCATGTGGTGCTTTGGACATTTTAAATGTTTCTTTACCTAGATTTACTGCTATGCTCAAAATATATGGCTGATACAGCATTGCAGAATTGGTTCCCAGAACAGGGTATATGTCTGTGTTTGCAATGTAGTGATCATTGACTTTTATAATGAGCGTCAATTCCAAAGATTGCCTCCTAGATTAAGGGCTAGAGATTATATTACACAAAGTATAGGGTACTCCTTTCCAACCCAAAATAGGAAAATCAGAAGGAAGAGACATATTACACACGGTATAAAGATGTTATACAGTCCTTTTCAGCTAAGGATATTTGTAGAGTGAATTTTTTCATTTTACTTCACTTAGACTTCAAATTTTGATGATCAAAATCACTTATGTTGTAGATACTATTTCAATTAAGTCACTTGCAAAATTTGAATTAAATTGAAAATTGTTTGGCCCTTTGATTGGTTATTTATATATTGTCAACATTAATCCGATGTTTCTTATTTGGATGTAATGCTTTATTATTTTATATGACCAAACGATTATCAAATTGGCTGAAATTTTGTAGGTTTACTCTTTAAAGAGATATTTATAATATCAACAGTTTAAATTTGTTGAAATCAAATGTAAGATGATCAAAATAATCAAATCTTTATCATGTGTACTTTGCAGACATTTGCATTAGAAAACCTGTATATATACATACCCTGGCCTCAATTACCCAATTACTAAGAATAGATATCGAATGCTCAAATTTGAAGAGAATTGATTTTTACAAAGCTTAGTTTAAATCTACCGATAATTATAATCATCCCTTAGCGTAACTCCAGCTAAACCACAGGGTCAGCCCTAACTTTTTTGGGGGCCTTAGGTGGAGAAAAAAATTGAGCCTATGTTCACAAATCTCCTTCGATACATATATAGATACATATACTTTTATTATTATCATATACAAACTTGAACATATATAACATATTCATGTTTAACTATTTAAGTTTAAACATACCTGAGGAATGAGAAGACCATGAGGAGATCAAGATGTGACGACCCGAAACAGAATCAGTACAGTAATCGACTTAATTCACGAGTTTACGCGTAATCACAGTTTTCCGTAAATTAATTGAATTGGTGGTTCAGTTCACCACGTAATTATCAGGCGAGAATTTGAGTTGAGTCTCTTCTCGAGAGTTGTAGTTCGCGTGATTTCGAGTTCGTGGGCGGTTCCGGATAATTATTTCGACGACCGAGGAATATGTTATGAATATTTGAAATTGCGGAATTTCGTCGAGTTTATCCGTTCGTATTTGAGTTATCCGAAACATGATTGTGATTCGTTTTGGACCGTCGATCGTATCGAGCCGCGAGTATAAATATCGGAAATAGTCGAAAAATTGTAGAAAACACTGTTTGGAAAGTTTGACCGGCTTTGACCATCCTTGGACCCGTTGACCACCGTTGACCGTGGAGGATTTTTGACCGTTTGTGAACCACCGGCGGACTTGCCGTTTCCGGCCACGACTTTGGAAGGTAAAAGATTCTCCTCGTGATTTGAAACTGTTTAGAACTTGGTTTTGCTTGAATTGGTGTCGATTTGAGGGAGAAATTGTGAGTTGAAATTCAAGGTTTTCCGGCTGGAATCGGGGGAGTTGGACGGTGGCGCTCCGGCCATGGTGGTGGCCAGATATTAGGAGGTTTCGACCCGTGGGGCCACGGCGGAGCCTTTAGGAGTGGCCTCGAGGGCCGCCGTGCGCCTTGGACGAAGATCGACGGAGAAACAGGTTCTCATGTGATTTTGAATTCCGGGATTTTCGAGCTGGTTTCTGGCGGTTTGGGCCGGAATTGGAGGTAGCCACAGTTATGAGATGTGTTGGGCTTGAGGAGGAGAAGCTATGGTGAGCTTGGCCGCCGGGAAATCTCTCCGATTGATGGCGCGGCGGCGGCGGCGGTCAACGACAGAGCTCCGACGACCCATTGACTTTTTAGAATTTGATGATTTTTATATCGTTTTGCTCGTATTCGCGCCCCGATCATCGTCTTGAGGTTTTCGAGTTGATTTGGAAGCCGAATTTTTAGTCGAGGGTTTATGTGGAGATTTCGGGAGTTTACGTCGATTATTTTGTACCGAGTTATATGTTTCCGGAAATGGTTGGTTTCCGAGGTGTGGTACAAAGTATTGAACTATGATTTTGATCAGTTATATTTTGTGATTATTCAGGGGATCAAGATCGTACATTGGGCGAGGGATCTTCCGCCGGATCTCGTGATTAGCGCATGTGCGCGCTGTGCTCACCTATAAGTGGACCTTTCTATTTTCACTGTCGTTGCGAGTTCGTGATTTCCGTATTTATTTATATACGATGTTGAGATTATTTATTATTTTTGGAGGTATTGTTTTATATTTTATATGGTGATGGTATTTATTTAGCATCGATGCCTTGGCTACTCGGTTGATCACCGGTAGTTAGATCCAAAGTTGAGAGATTCCCCTGATTTGTCCGCTAGGCTTGAGAGATTCGCAGAGCCTATTACCGTCGGGCTTGAGAGATTCGCCTGACACCTCCATTTATTTTCCGAACTCGCTTTGCTTGATTTTATGATATATGTTAATGGTGAAAGGCATATGTTTATTTTCGTCCACTCACTTTAACGATTTTATTTGCCTTTCCCCTGGGCTTTTCTTGTGGAAATCAATTTGCTTCCAAAAACGTTTATCATTTGTAACACTTCTAGTTGTAATAGTTCAAAGAGAAAGTACATGTAATTTGCTCGAAGTACCTTACAAAAATTCACTAAGTATTTTCTTTGTATTTCCTCGAAATCACCTTCTATATTTTGTCAAACATTCAAATTCCTTGAGCATAAATACTTACATTCTTCTTTGTTAACATTTTCCACATAAGCCGATAAGCGCACACAGTAGAAGGGGAGCCCATACAGTGCCATTAACCCAATCAACAAGCCCGTCTCCTCTAACGGCCCAGCCCATAATAAAACCGAATTAGTAACGACCAAGAAGTCTTCCAAGTCTGTCGGTCCTCAAAAGGAAAATAAAAAATGCCTCTCTGCAACTCTCTCTGTTTTTCTGGGCACCAAAAACTCCAGACGACGCAGACCAGTAAGACCACCACCACGTGGCTAGGCCGATCCGAACGCTGTCGTTTCATCGCCCTCAACACCAAGGCCGCCGAACAGCCTCAGCAGCCCCTTCTGGAAACACAGCCACCACTCCACCACCACCGACGCCCGCCGCGATTTCTCCGATCTCCTGCCGGATCTGGTCGTCAAAATCGGAGCCTCCCTCAGCTGCCGCAGCCTCAAAACGGCGTCGTTGGTATGCAAGTCGCGGTGCCACGCGCTCCGCCAAAGCAGGGAGGCGATGAAGTACTTGAATTGGGGGAAACAGTTCGAGCACGGCCGCGGCGGCTTCTCGCAAAACGTCGACAATGCTCTCGTCATGTTCTTGAAGGCCGCCGACTACGGTTTGACCATGGCGATGGTCGACGCCGGACTCATATATTGGGAGAGAGGCCACACGGAACAGGCCGTCAGTTTGTATCGGAAAGCAGCCATGCTCGGTGATCGGAATGCTCAGTGCAATTTGGGACTCTCGTATTTACAAGGTATCGGAAATTTGAACTTGTTAGATTTGGTTTGACACACATTTGTAATGTAATGGTAATGTTGGAGTTGATTTTGTGAAATTTTGTTGTGATCAAGTTTATTGTTTTTTGTGTGCAGTTGAACCTCCGAATCCGAAGGAAGCTGTGAAATGGTTGTATCTTGCTTCGTATGAGGGATATGTACGAGCTCAATACCAACTTGCACTTTGTTTGCATCAAGGTCGCGGGACAGATCGTAATGTGAAAGAAGCGGTATGTTACTATTTACCAGTTTTGAGTATCATTGAGCTGGCTGTGATGATTGATTGTGTGCCTTTGGGTCTGCTCATTTGAATGCTTTTTTATAATAATTGGTAGAAGCTATGGATAGATTTTGCAATGTGTAAGTATATCGTCTGTTACTTCCGATAGAAGTCGCGACCCGAATGGTTGCATTCAAGTGACATAATTTAGGATGAATCTAGTGCATATGAGAGTATAGAGGATTAGTGATGGAATAGTGGCCAACCCTTGAGATGTTTGCTGAACCTTTATTTTTGTATACCGTAGAGCTGGTTTTAGCAGAAAATATCATATTCAACTTTGGAAAGAAAATTTGGTGCCACATCCATAATTTCTTTCTTCATGGCCAGACAGTATTGGCTTATGATTTAGTATCTACTAGTGATACAGTTGCTCGTTCATTTCCTACCAAAACTACTGGCACATTCTGCTTTACTAGCTGAAGTTATATCCTTATTCAGAATGGACAATGTTTAACCTTTCTTTCATCATGCAGGCTAAATGGTATTTGAGAGCTGCAGAAGGTGGTTATGGGCGTGCTATGTATAATGTCTCACTTTGTTACAAGTATGGGGAAGGGTTACAGCAAAGTCATCGTCGAGCAAGAAAGTAGATGACGTGGGCAGCTGAACATGGCCACAGTAAAGTTCAATATGAGCACGGACTCGTTCTTTTTTCAGTAAGTACCATATTTGCAATGTTTTATATATTTTTTTTTCAGACAATACATGAAAAAAAAGAGAGACATATCTACATGTTTCTCCGTTGGTGCTTCACATTTTCTCTATATCATGATAATAATGTTTTTGTCACTGTAATTTCATTGGCAGAAAAGTGTTCAGGTTCAGTTCACTTCTTAGAGACATATTGTTCTCTTGTATTAGATATGTCTATTTTCCTAGTGAATATATGGTTGATGGTAATATCTTTTAAGGAGGGACATATGTTAGAAGCTCTTATGTACTTGGAACTGGCTCATCGATCTGGGGAAAGAGCAGCAGAACACATCAAATTTGTAATTATTCAACAGATTCCAGTAAACTCACGTAATGAAGTCATGACTTTGGTCAACAATTGGCGTGCACCTCCATCCTCCTGAGTTATACTAATGGTTTATAATACACACCCCATTGATTCCCATCACCTCTTTGAGGCTTATTTTCTTATTGCCGTTGAGTGATGATAGCTGTAATTTGTATCATTTTATGTAGTGGAATATCTCTTGAGCTGTATGATTTTTTAAGGTTGTGTTTCCAACTTGAAAGTGCTAAGCACTCTTCTACTTGTTTGGCCTTGATTGGTGTGGAGTGAAATGAAAGCTGATATGTCGTTTTGACTGAGCATGAACTCATCTGTATATTGCGTAAGGGATTTCAGTACGACACCAGCTTTGGAAGATTAGTTTTATCAGTAATGATCTGAGAGTTTCATTAAAGGATTCTTTTCTTAGATGCCTCAAGGTGTAAATGAAATCGCATACCACCTTGCATAATTTGATGGAAATAATTTTCAGCAAAAATTCCTGACATCTAACTGTAATTTCTATTTTCTGGTCATTTGAAAGACAACATAAGATTAAAAGCAAGAGCAGTACGACATTTCAATGTTTAAATGTTGATTTTAGAGGGAACTGGTAAGGAGCAATGGCACATTCACTTTACACACCAAGCAACAGAATGGGGAATTGTTATGCACTGTTTAACCAGTCAGCAACTACATGTCTATATGTACACCATTGCACCTGATGCATCAAAGAAACCCTCTTCACAAGAAAATCCATCTAACCTTGGGACATTTCGACTCGGGGAAGAATTCTGATACATTGGGGAAGATATCCAGAAAAGTATCTCCAGTCCATAAACTAGCATAGTAGTAACCGTCCATCTACTGATCTACATAAAACAGTACTCCAACAATTTGCTTTAGGAAGGAAATAACCGAAAAGTGGAGAAAAGGGAGTAGCAGTACTTATACCATTCAATATATCAGTCATATTATGCATCAATGGGTTGCCAAACAACATTCAAAATAGGTTTAATCTTGCATCACTTCTGTAAATCAATTATATATCTGTGACCCTCGTTTTCTTCCAACTAATAAAGTTTTAACCTGCTCCTACTACTGCACAGCAGATACTCTGAACAAAAAACTCCATCCTCTAACTCATGACTGTAAATCACGGCCCATATGTGAATCTTTGAGAATGACCTCCAGTGTGATACAGATTGAGGTGATATATAGCCTTATGCATCAACTCTCTCAATTCGGGATGTTGGGGGTTGACAGCACGGTCTGCTCCTTCGAGGGCAGTCAACACCCTGGTTGGTTCCAAAGCGTTAGTGTTGTCGGCATGTAATGCAAGGTAGCAAAGGAGACGCAATCCATGCAACTGTGAATGTTCATTCCCCCTCAGCAGTCTCATCAGAGGAGGAATTGCATTGAACTCGACTATTGTTTTCGAATGCTCAATACGAAGAAAATTCTCGGTACAAGCAAACTTCCCTAGTGCAATTGCTGCTTCAGTTGCCACGTCTAGATCCTTGCTGCCGAGCTGAGTCACTAGAGGTTCAATGACCCAAGTCTCTCGAGCAGGAAACGTCCTAGCCAACGAGCCAATGGATTTAATAGCAGGAATCTGCAATGTAGGGCTATTCACCTCCTTGATCAGCCTTATCAACTGATCCACAACCGCCTTGGCAGCCGGTGAATTGGTCTTGAAAGCAGCTCGTCTAAGGTCCGCATTTAATTCAGCCGCATCTGTTATCTCCATTATAGTCATCAAACAATTGTATTGCAACTCTCCCTGTTCCTTCTCCACCAATTTCGCCAAACAAAGCAAACCTTTAGTCTCGGTTATCCTCCTACTATTCGAAATACTACCTCTAGCAAGCATCCACAAAGCCTCAGCACAACTAATCTTCATCTGAAGCTTAACAATAGGCTGCTCATTCTCCCTCTCCTTCCTATTGTTAATCCCTCCTCGACTACTCCCCTCCGAAGAATACGCATAAGATGAACTCGAAAACGAATTCGTATAAGTCCTCCGGTGATTGCTCTCATCATTATCAACAACAGGCTTACTCCCTAACTCACTCTTCTCCATCTCCTTATTAATCTTAAGCACAGTGTGAATGCTCTGCTTACCTCCCTGCAGCTGAAGCTTAGTAGCATCCTCGAGAAAGGACTTGAAAGACAGCAATGTCACCAATGGCCTGATCACATTGGCTCTAGCGAATTCGTCCTGCGCAACACTGTCGTGCTGCGCCATCCTCCCCACAAGGCTGGCCGCCTTCGTCTGAACCCTCATCGGCGAGTCTCTCAGTACCTGAACAATAATGCACACTCCCTCCGCATTCACAATGGCCCTCACTCTCTCCTGGTCGCTTGCCAAGTTGTAAAGCGCCGTCGTCGCCGCAATTTGCGCCTCCGGCGATGAGGTCTCTTTCAGGAGCTTCAGTAAGGGATACACTCCGCCTTCTTCGACTATGATTTTTTTGTTTCTGTCGTTGTCTTGTGCCAGCGAGGCGAGCTCGGCGGCGGCCTCGACCCGACCGGCGAGCTGCTGGCTCATTTGGACGGTGGCGATGAAGGACCAGACCCACGCGAGGATGGGGTCGTTGCTTGCGATCGGCGGCAAAGAGAGTACGATTCCGTTATTTCCGGCGGAGGAGTCGGAGTTAGGGTCGAAGACGCTGAGGAGCCACTTTATGTCGCCGAGGGAGGAGTCGAGAAAAGCGGAGAGGCGGCGGAAGTCGGTGGCGGAGGTGATGGTTACGACACGTCGTAAAACGCTGTGACGTTTACACTTGCGGACTAGGGTCAGGGCTCGCTCGAGGTTTTTACAGACGTCGGAGAGGATGCGGCGGATGGGGCGGTCGTAGAGGAGCGGCGCCGCCGTGGTGGTGGAGAAGCGGACGACGGTGCGGAGCATTTGGGAGAGGCGGTCGACTTGTTTTCCGACTTCCGAGCATTCCGACTTGAACGAGTCGGCGTCGTTCACGGCGGACCGGACTCGCTCCGCTAGCAGAATCGGGTACGACATTTGCTCTTCGATTGGCTTCTCCTCCACCGCCGCCGAAGAAGCAGCAGCAGCCATATTGACTTGGACGACGACCGAACGGGGTTCCGAGTTGAGTTGAGTTTTGGATTTGGTGGGGGGAGGGACTATTATTCTCCTCTCAGAGTGGCATGTTTTGCTCTTTCTCTGCTGTATTTTTTGGGCCCACCAACAAAGACACTGACCTTTTTTCTGACGTTTGGAGAATCCCTTCACATTCTGAAACGGCGCGTGAGGGCAATTACTCTCCCGGGAACCGTTTTTTGCGTTACGTTGTCTTTCAGTAACTCTCTAGCTTCTTTGCGAGTGTGAAACAGTGGCGGGATTGGAGCGTGGGTGAATTGAGAGAGGAGGTTATTTATGCCTCTTATTATTCTTCAGATTTTCCTGTATCTATTTTCTTGATTTTTTCTGATATACGTAGTAAGATTTGCATTATTAATTTGTTTTTCTATTTGAGCAAGATAATTGTTGCCTAATTTTGTTCTTGCCAACCATATCCCCATTTTATGTTTGTCAAATGCATAACGGTTAATGACATCCTCTCACGATGGTTTTAGGCTTTCTAAAATTCATTATCCGGTGAGTCTAATGCCCATGCTTCTTAGAAATTAGAATCATAACAAAGCAGTTTACATGGACTCAAATCAGGTCAGGTTCTCGATTATTGACTATGGTCTTTGTTCTGCTGATTACTAATAAACGTGAGCATAATATAGGCAGAAAATGACTAGAAAAGAAAATCCCAACAACAAAAATATGATTATTTAGTTTCGAAATCCAAATATTACAGTCAAACCAAAACCAAATACTGTAGGAGGACTTTGTAGCGTCTTCTTCAAGTTAGCCCGACTTGCAAGTCCAAGCTAGGTGCAAGACTATGAAAAGCCTTAAATTGAGCATCACTTGGCGTATTCAAAGGTTTCCATATAGAAATTTCAGTTCCATATGTAATGTTTCGACAAAAGTAGTTCAGCTACGAACTTGCCACACACAATATTCAGGTACTATTACATTGACTGCAGGTTTGCAGAAATGGCCAGGTCTTTGAACAATGATGGCTGAAATTGCAATGAATATTCCTATATCCTTGGTCCTTTCAAAGCTTAGCGAGAAGACCCTCCTGAATAGGTTTTGGGGCCATTGCATTGTCCTTAAGGTCCATCTCACATGTACTTGGAGGGACGTCCACAGCCGGTGAGCAATTAAAGAAACCGTGTGGCTGCAATATAAACAGTAAAGGTAACACAGAATTTATAAGCCTTCGAATTCTTATGTGATATAAGTATCTGAGATAGAAATTTTTAAACCAAGTGGATACATTCTACGTAAGTTTGGGTGTGAACAGTGTTAATTAGTACAATGAAAATACTAAAATGTTTCAAGTAACCAATCAAGAGAACATTGAAAGAAAACAAGACAAAAGATACGTACCGTGAGAGTAAAACCAATATGTTCCACTGGCATGACCGGCCAGTCTTCCAGTCGAGGAATGTGTGTCACTCCAAATACATACCTGCATTAGTTGTACAAAGCGAACAAATTTCAATTCAATCTAATCATCATCATTACAGAAACACAAACGGTGATCTTATGTTTCATTCTTTAAGAGAATGCGATGACCTTTACTCTCTTCAAGTTAGCCTAAAGAGACGTCTTCCCTATTCGCACAATTATACATCCCATTTTACCTTCCTCACCCTACTTTGTCCTCAATATTTTCTCCTTGCGATGTTTTCTCATATAAAATCAAAATTGGAATCATTCAACCCACCCCTACTAACAGAAAAGAGAATTCCGACATGTGCACGATTGACTACATTATCTTACTGATTTAAGACGTAGAAGTACACTCACCAAAGAACAATGTCAGCTTCTTCCAGAGACCGATCTTGCTGAACCCAAGTGGCCAATCCCTCCCCAATACGTGGATTTTGATTAGGAAATTCTCCTCCAGGGTACATTTCATCACGTGCACAAGATGTAACCCAAAGATTATGCTTCAGGAAAGCAGCTCTCCTAAGAAATTTCGCCTCAGAACCAGCTAATGGTAGACAATTTGAACCAGGTACTAGCCTGTACCCAGTTAGCTGCCCTGTTCGGTTGACGTTTCTTGTGTGTCTAACCTAAAATAGCAAATAGCATGTGGCACTAAGTTTATCTGCGCATAGATTTCATCGAACTATAGTCCCAGAGGAACAAACCTAAATTGTAACATATAGAACTATCAAGTTTTTAAGCAAATTCTACTACTGTAGCAACTGCCATTGAAGCAACCCATAGACAATTATTGAGTTTCAACACGGTCATCACACAAGCAAAAGGAGCATAACATTAATATGATCTCTTGTCAATTCAAAGATTCAATTGTGAAACAAAATCATAATCTGTGAACTAGGCAAGATAGAATTATAGCCTGGATAAAAATCTGAAAACAATCAACTATTGAAGTTTCATTCAACATCATCGACGATTATATGTACTATCTGAGCCTTTTAAAATTCTAAGTAATTTTTTTTTCTTTAAAAAAAGTAACAGTAGGCATAAACACCAGATAGGCAGATAGGCAATTGGAAAACAATGTTTTCAACAGGATCATTTCATAGTAAGAAGTTGAAGTCATTTTACAAAGCATATAAAGTATAAACGAATAAGAACTTCAACAAACAGGGTTCTGTCTTACAATCCAATGGCGAGCAGATAAAGGATTGCAATCACGCATTGCTCGTAATTCAGATTTCAGCAGCTTTTCCTCAGCATAGAATGCATTGTTATGAACATTGTTATTTCCGGGATCTTCAACTTTTACATTTACTTCAACCACCTATAGGGAAAAAGAGATAACAAGAAAGAAAGTTGAAGGGAACTGTTTCGTAACAAAAAGCAATATGGTACTCAATGGCGGAGGCAGAGTAGATCGAAGTAGGCTAGAAATTATTTATATGATAGAAACAGAGTTCACAAACAACATCCATTGAGAGTTCAAAATGTTCCATTGGCTGTAGCACAGCCACCACCCCACCCCGTCTCCGGCCTTGATGGTAATACTAAATGCAATGTTAAGAACGCCAGAAGGTTATGGCAAGAGTAAAGGATCATAAAAATAAAAAAAATAGTAAAAATAGAAAAAGTAAAACAAAGCATTAATGATTAAAGTGGCACATTAGCAAGAGTATCTGTTGAATTTCATATGCATTCATATAGTATCCTAGATTATTAATGGTTAATCTTCCAACCTACATATGTATCAACTATGAGCTCTTTCCCTGGAGGGAAAAGTTCCGAGAGAAGCAGAACTTCCCAGCTCCACTGAGTCACCAAATGTCCAAATCTATAGGCCCATGAAACGAAGATAAGACATGAAATGAGTCCTCCACAGGACTTGCATATTTCACTAAAAGAGTGGAGAGTGGCAATATATTTTATGCTATAATATAAACTTAGACAGATTCAAAACATGAAATAACAAATTAGCAAAGTATGGCAAAAAGGATCCTAAGAACATTTGTATGACCTGATTAAAAGTTTCACCAGGCTTACTATCAACTGCCATGTCCATACGAGCAACAAAAAAGTGTTGATGTACAGGCGCATATAGTCCGGGTGCAATAGTTGTACCATACTTTCGGGTGTCACCTGGTTGCAGTGCACCTAAGCTTAGAATTCCTGTAAGTCTCACCTCTGCTTCAATTTTTCCATCCTATAAAACAAAGTCTTAACTTGTTAAGAATCACTATTTACTTTACTTGGTAAAAGGGAGCACCACAATATATTAATAACAGCATACAGATTTTTACTATGGTTGTGTAGCCCCATAATAGTATTGATCATCTAGCACACATGACAAACTGATTTCTTTTGAACAATAATAAATTGACTCCATAAAATTTAATGGAAGTGATGACTTGCCTGATAAAAATGCCAGTAAAATCCATATTCATAGTTAGCTACGGTGCAAACAAATGACACTGTTAGCCTTCTTGACCGTCTAACTTCTGCTAAACCTGTTCTCCAATCCTGATGCTTCCATAACATACCATGATCCTCCTCATGCAAGCAAACACAGTTCTCAGTTGTTTCAACGCCCCCAGTGAAATTTACAAAGTGTGCATCAAAGTACTTGATATAGCCTAAACAATCACAACCCTGCAACAGAAGTTAGATAAAACTGTGAGTGATGTAGATATCCAACAATTAAACAGATGGAATAAGCTAAGGCCAGAGGGAAAGTATCTAACCTTTTTGAGAGAGTGTGCATTTTTACCCAAGCCATCCTCCCCAGCATCAAATGCATTCTTCCTGTAATGCGGATCATTTGGATCTCCATATGGAACCACCATCTCAACAAAGCTCAACCTGTGGGCTATAGGCCTCCGGCCTCGACTACCATCAATATAAGCAACAGAGTAAATAACCAAACCTTCTCTTGATGTAAAGCCAATACGAAAATTCCACTGCCCACCAAAGAGATGGAAATAAGAGTCGATACAACATACTGATCTGAGACAGTCCAATAGTATGTTTCCACAAAATAAAGCAAGTACCTTCTGCCATTCAACAAAGTGCCCGTTAACACGAAAACTAGGCCCTTCAGGCTGAACTATCTGTAGGGGTTTCACATCACTTCGATCAACACCTCCTCGGGTTTCACCAGGAGTGTAATTTCTCAATGGATCAGCAGGAGGTAGGGGTACAAGTTTACGGTCTTCAAACTCAAGAACCACCATGTTTTGCATATCAACAAGTACATGGATTCCTTCGACTGGACGAGCATAACCATTTTCCATCGGGCAATCACTCTCAGTCCTACAGAAGATAAGTGGCTTAGCAAGCCTGCGGCTAGGAGCATCAGCCTCACTGTGATATCCTGTGCACCTGTTAAAAGACTCTCAGTCAACAACTGTGCCCAAAGAGCTAAGCATGGATCGAACTCATATTTTTGCATCACATACATTTGAAACAATATGAATTTAAAAGCTTACCATGGATCCACCATCACGAGGTCCAAATCTTCAATACCCCTCTTCTTCATTGCTTCGCGAAATGGAGGATAGTCCTTCACGACAGCTTCACATTCAGCATACTCCATAGCATCCTGCACTTCCATTAACAAATTAGATTTTATTAAAGACACTATCAAACAGATTATAAACAATAACAAACAAATATTTCGGCGGACAGTATATACCATTGGAGGCTGAACATCTGGAACCACATTGGATGAAATGACTTTGCCTCTATGATGACCACCTCTAGTTGCTGCATGAACTTCCGATAGCTCAACAACCCAGACGCTTGTCTCATTAGACTTTTTGTTGTAAACCACAAGTCTCGCTTGCCTCGGAGGAAGTTTACTAGGAATCATAGGTCCGCCTTTTGTTCTTGGAAGCAATGACGGCTGGAAAGGAGGGAAGAAATACGCATCTGCCAATGCAACGACGCGCTTATCTGGCTCTACGAGAGCTACTTCCACAAATCGCATGCTATCCCTCACCTAAAACCAAAATGATACCAAATCTCTACACTGAGTATATGATCACATCGAAAATCTAATTCAATTGATCAAGAATTCAACATATTAGCTCAGCTAAGAGATTATAAATGAGAGTACTGTAACAAACCTCAGGGGTTGCTCCAGCTGCTCTGACAGTGGCGATGGCTGGATTGAGCTCTCAACATGACTGAGAGGCCTATACAACCAAACAAACAAGATTCATACAAAAACGATCAGCGATCAGTGACACTAAGAGTGAGCTATTAGTAAGGAGTACATTAAAGCTCTGATTGAATCTGCATCATCTAATCTAAAGACAACTCAAACGAAATCACTTTCTTCTCTTAAATTTCACCAGTCGACAAAAGAAGAAGGAAGAAAAACGAAAAGCATGTACGGAGCAGTGAAAACTGAAAAGGTAGAGTGAAAGTGATGCTGCTGTAACATTTTGGACCCCAGAAGACGAGTCATTATTCACCAATTACTACACGTCTCTCCAAAACCGCAGTAACCGAAAGATCGACGATCATTTCAGTTTCGTAAGTAGAAATTTCACTGACCTTTGGCCGCTGCGGCGGCGTTCGGAGAAGCAGCAGAGATGGAGTCGAGAGGTCGAACGAGAGCCTGCGGGGGCGGGACAACGGCGGAGGAGGCGGATCGGTTTCGGATCGGATCGGCGGTGCGGAGCTGGAGAATAGATGAAGATGATGCCGTCGCTTTTTTCTGAGTTGAGGCCATTGCGAAGGGTTGGCGAGCTCACCGTAACCGCCGTAGTAACTTTCACTGCAGTTGGTTCCCGGTGACATACAGCAATGCCCTAGCTAAGCTCTAAGCCGCCGATTTCAATTCGCGGGAAAGGGGATGTGGGTAAATATGGTAATTAATTGTTTGAGAGAGAGCGGAGGAGTGGAGCTCCCACTTGTACTGCTCATCTCTTGCACTGCGTCGCGCTCGAGTTGAATTATCCGAAATTTTGTTTCAAAGGTAAAATTGTCCTAAATAATTGGTGTGTAAAGAATACAGACATCGAAGATTGATATAAAAACGTTTTTATCAACAAAAAATGTATGTTACACGAAAAAGACGAAAAATGTATCTACCTACTTTTTGAACTATTTTGTGGTCCGGTTTGTCTTGATTGTGATTTGTTAGGCTTCATTTTATATTTATTATTGCATTTTTTGTATGTTTATATTAGGTCTATGAATTAATCAATTCATTACTTCTAGATTGGTAAATATCGACTCTACTTTAATAAACAAAACGGCCAATATAAACTTGAAAAAATGTTCAGATATTCGAGTATGTGTTGACATAATGGTGAGAATGTCTCAGTGAATCTTCTTTTATTCAAGATTACGGATAGGCATATCATATAGCATTCACAAACCTATGCTGGTTTCACGACCTCCATCACAATTCTTACTTCACTTTGTGCTTTGTTATTTTTGAATGTTTAAAATTATAAAAGATATATATGTAGCATATCTTTTGTGTTGAGCGAGTCAAAAGAATTTAACAGCGAAATATAAACTCTCCAATAACAATTATTAAGTAATAGAAAATGAAACGTCACATCAGTCTCTATGTGTAATCTCAATGAATTATTAATCATCGACCTCCTTAATGTTCTTCCCTCTGTTTTCTTCTTCTTTCGAAGCCACCAAAACTGGGACGTTGGATGAGCTTAAGGAATCCAACAAATAAATGTGCTCATATATATATGTATTGTCTTGAAGTATAAAATACTGTTCAACTTGTTACATGATTATAGCGAACATCGCGCTGTGGCATGCAACTGATGAATAGTTTATCATGTAACTAGCTAAGTGTTAGGGAATGCGGAAGAATAAACTGTAGAATGGAATCAGAAATAAACTCACAACCACAAGCGGAAATGAAATGATAGAGAACACCGGTAATTAACGTGGTTCGGCAAAATACCTATGTCCACGGGGCAGCAACAACAAAGAATCTCTACTATATGATTAAATGTTACACTGAGGAAAACACTACTTCAAGACACACTTGAAGGAATACACTCTCACACTCACTTTATTTTGCTACACACACAAACTCTCTACTTGGAATTTTCTTTCTACTCTCTTCTTGGAGTATTTCTCTCTATCTCACACTCTTGATATATAATTCTCCAACTTGCTTCTATCTCTCTGCTTTGCTCCAAAGCAACATGGCTTTATATAGGCAAATGATCAAAGCTACGTAGTGCATGGCAAGAAGCAAAGTCATGCTTCTCCTTGATTCATGCTCAATGTTTCCATGCTCCATAAGTGCTTCTCCATTCATTTGTCAAAGAAAATGGCTGCCACCCACAAGCCTATATGCATAGGCTTCTCTTGCATTTCAACAAATGCATGCTGCACCAACTTTGTTCCAAACTCTTCCACGTTTGTTAAGCTTTGTTGCTACCACAAGTTGCCTCACAAGGATTGATGGGTATGAGGCAATGAGTTTTTCTCCTCCAAATAAGGGGGGATGTTTTTACCCCATCAATCTCCCCCTCCCAACTTAGTTGGAGGGATGCGTCATTCCCGACGCACATCTGCAGAAATCGAACTTCTCTTTTGGTAAAAACTTCGTCATCATATCCGAACTGTTTGTGTCAGTATGAATCTTCTTTAGCAGTATTTCTTTAGCTTCTAGCACATCACGTATCCAGTGATATCTCACATCAATGTGCTTTGATCTCGAGTGAAAACTCGAATTCTTGCTCAAGTGAATTGCACTTTGACTATCACAATGCAACACAAACTCTTGTTGTGCGTGACCCAATTCTAGTAGGAATCTCTTCAACCACAAAATATCCGTGCACGCTTCCGTAGCTGCAATGCACTCTGCTTCTGTAGTTGATAAAGCAACACATTTTTGTAGCTTTGATTGCCACGAGACAGCTCCCCCTGAAAACGTAATCAAGTATCCTGATGTGGACTTCCTCGTGTCAATATCACCGGCCATATCTGCATCTGTGTAGCCAACCAGTTCAGACTTTCCACTTCCAAAGCATAGTCTCATCTTGGAAGTTCCCCGCAAGTATCTTAGAATCCACTTAACAGCATTCCAGTGCTCCTTGCCTGGATTAGATAAGAATCTGCTAACAATACCAACTGCATGTGTTATGTCTGGTCTGGTACAAACCATCGCGTACATCAAGCTCCCTACTGCTGAAGCATATGGCACTGTTGCCATATCTTCTTCCTCCTTCTGACTTGTAGGACTTTGCTTTGAGTTGAGCTTTAAGTGACTAGCAAGTGGAGTAGCAACTGATTTTGCTTTCTCCATGTGGAACCGCTCCAGTACCTTCTCGATGTACTTTTCTTGTGATAACCACAATTTCTTGTTCCCTCGATCACGAGCAATATCCATTCCTAGAATCCGCTTGGCTGGCCCCAAATCCTTCATATCAAAGGACTCTGACAAACTTGTCTTTAACTGATGAATCATCGTAATATATTTGCCGACAATTAACATATCATCTACATAGAGTAGTAAGATGATAAAATTACCTCCAGCGGATTGTTGAATATACACACATGGATCAGCTGACGTTCTCTTGCACCCATGACTCACCATGAAGGAGTCAAACTTCTTGTACCACTGTCTTGGTGCTTGCTTCAATCCATACAGGCTTTTCTTCAACTTGCAAACCATATGCTCTTCTCCGTTGACTTTAAAACCTTCTGGTTGCTCCATGTATATTTCTTATTTTAAATCACCGTGGAGAAATGCTGTCTTTACGTCCATCTGTTCCACCTCAAGATCCATGCTTGCAGCCATGCCCAAAATGACTCTAATCGAGGTCATCTTGACAACATGTGAGAAAATCTCATCAAAGTCAATTCCTTGTTTCTGGCTGAATCCTTTGACAACTAAGCGAGCCTTGTACTTCGTCAGCTTCTCATTCTCATCTCGCTTCAACTTGAACACCCACTTGTTCTTGAGTGCTTTCCGACCTTTAGGAAGCTCCACCAACTTGTAGGTGTCGTTCTTCAGTAAAGACTCCATCTCAGACTCCATGGCTAGCCTCCATTTGTCGTGATCTTGATGAATATTTGCTTCCTGGTAACTTTCAGGTTCTCCGTCACTGGTAAAAAGGATGTAATTTGCATAAGGATCATCTCCATCATTAGTCACCAAAATATATTGTGATGATGAATACTTGGTGGATGGTGTCAGCATCCTAGTGCTTCTGCGTATTGGTGCTTGATTATCCACAGGCTGCTCCCCCTGATCAAGCTCCCCCTCATCTTCGACTTCAGCATCAATCATGTCAGGTACATCTCCAACTCTATCACCTTGCAGCCCAACGTTGGATTCTTGCTGCAACGGTAAATCATAAATGCGGCTGTTTGTTGCTCCATTTCTCTGTAGTACCTCCTTGTCGAAATCTACAAATGATTGGTCTTCATGGAACACCACATCTCTACTTCTAATGAATTTATTTGTCTTTGGATCCCACAACCGGTAACCAAATTCTTCATCGCCATAGCCAACAAAGATGCATGGCCTCGCCTTGTCATCCAACTTTGTTCTCTGCTCCTTGGATACATGTGCAAATGCTTTACATCCAAATACTCTTAAATGTGAGTATGATGCATCTTTGCCGGTCCAAACTCCATTTGGAGTCTCAAATTCCAAAGGTACACATGGTGCTCTGTTGATGAGGTAGCACGCGGTCTTCACAGCTTCTCCCCAAAATTCTTTTGACAATTTGGCCATCTTTAACATGCATCTGACTTTCTCCATAATGGTACGGTTCATCCGCTCAGCTACGCCATTATGTTGGGGGGTGCCAGGAACTGTCTTCTCATGTCTGATGCCATGCTTCGCACAATAATCTCTGAATTCGTGCGAGATGTACTCCCCGCCATTGTCACTGCGAAGACACTTTAATTTTCTTCCAGTCTCTCTTTCCACCATGGCATGAAAAATTGTAAACGTTTGGAACACCTGGTCTTTGGATTTCAGCAGATAAACCCAAACCTTCCGTGAAACATCATCGATATAAGTAACAAAGTACTTTTGCATATTCAATGATTCGACTTCCATCGGACCACACACATCGGAATGTACTAGATCAAGAATATTTTCCTTCCTTGCGAAAGACTTCAAAAAACTGATTTTCCTCTGCTTACCAAATAAACAATAATCGCAAGAGTCCAGTGAGTTACCTTTGGCAATAGGAATCATGACTTCTTTGCCAACATTTGTAGTCCCTTCTCACTCATGTGACCAAGATGTCTATGCCACAAACTTGGTGAAGATTCCTCGACTGCATTCAGCTCACTCTTGCATATCTTCCCATAGGTCTTATAGAGCGTGCAACACATTTTTCCTCTAGCAACTACAAGAGATCCCTTGGTAAGCTTCCACTTTCCATTACCTCCATAATGATGAAAACCTTGTCGATCAAGTACACCGGTTGACATAAGATTGAGACGTAGACCAGGAACATGTCTCACATCTTTCAACATTAATTGGTAGCCCACATCCGTTTGCATGCAAACATCTCCAATCCCAGCAATATTGGAGTAACTTTCGTTGCCCATCCTTCACTTTACCAAAGTCACCCGCTTTGTATGTAGTGAAGAACTCTGAATGGGACGTGGCATGAAATGAGGCTCCAGAATCAACAATCCATTGAACTCCAGGATGATCTACCAGTAGACATTCACCTCCGAGTGACAGGAACTCACACTCATCATGAGACACCGCAGAAGCAACATTATTCGTGTCCTCCTTTTGTTGATGAGTGTCGTCTTCTCGCCCTTCTTTGAATTCCCGCTTTAACTTGTAACAATTTTTCTTCATGTGGCCTGGAAGACCACAATGATGACACTTTCCACTGAACCTTGTTTTGGATTTGCTCATACTTCTTCCTTGGCCTCTTGGTCCTTTGCTCTTGCTCCTTCTTCTATTCTCCGCAATGAAGAATTGGCCATTTTCTGAACTTGATGAAGAACTCCTCCTGGTTTCTTCGTTCATCATATTATCTTTGATACTTTCCATAGATAATACACCATTAGGAGCAGAGTTACTTACAGTAACAACAAATGTCTCCCAGCTATCTGGTAACGACCCGAGCAACAGCAAGGCTTGTAACTCATCATCAATCTTCATGCTCATCGTGGCTAATTGATTTAGCACACTCTGGAAGTTGTTGAGGTGCTCGGTCACTCGAACGCCTCCCTGATACTTCATGTTGACGAGCTCTTTAATGAGAAAAGCTTTCTTGGCAGTAGTCTTTTTCTCGAACAAGGACTCCAGCTTCGACCACAGCTCATGTGCACTGGTTTCATTGGCAACATGGTGGAACACATTGTCGTCCACCCATTCACGAATATGACCGATAGCTTTTCGGTTCATCTTCGTCCAAATTGCTGGTGTAGTCCCTTCTGGCTTGGCATCATCTCCCTCGATCGGTTCATGCAAATCTTTGCAATAGAGAATATCCTCCATTCTCGGTTTCCATGTAATCCAGTTGGAGTGGTTGAGTCTGATCATCGTACTCCGTGATCCTTCCATTCTAACAGCTCCCGGTCAGAACCAAGAGCTCTGATACCACTGTTAGGGAATGCGGAAGAATAGACTGTAGAATGGAATCAGAAATAAACTCACAACCACAAGCGGAAATGAAATGATAGAGAACACCGGTAATTAACGTGGTTCGGCAAAATGCCTACGTCCACGGGGCAGCAACAACAAAGAACCTCTACTATATGATTAAAGGTTACACTGAGGGAAACACTACTTCAAGACACACTTGAAGGAATACACTCTCACACTCACTTTATTTTGCTACACACACAAACTCTCTACTTGGAGTTTTCTTTCTACTCTCTTCTTGGAGTATTTCTCTCTATCTCACACTCTTGATATATAATTCTCCAACTTGCTTCTATCTCTCTGCTTTGCTCCAAAGCAACATGGCTTTATATAGGCAAATGATCAAAGCTACGTAGTGCATGGCAAGAAGCAAAGTCATGCTTCTCCTTGATTCATGCTCAATGTTTCCATGCTCCATAAGTGCTTCTCCATTCATTTGTCAAAGAAAATGGCTGCCACCCACAAGCCTATATGCATAGGCTTCTCTTGCATTTCAACAAATGCATGCTGCACCAACTTTGTTCCAAACTCTTCCACGTTTGTTAAGCTTTGTTGCTACCACAAGTTGCCTCACAAGGATTGATGGGTATGAGGCAATGAGTTTTTCTCCTCCAAATAAGGAGGGATGTTTTTACCCCATCACTAAGGCCCATATAAAGACATAGATCACCAGCTCGATCCGACCCTTCTCGAACATAATCAAACCAAAACCATTTACAAAAACAGTAGATGACAGCGTGCATATGCTTCAAAAGTATTGCTCATAACCCAACAAGAACAAGGAAGAGTTAGGCACAGTGCTTATATTATCTATATCCATTTGAATGTAACATTGTTTCATCGAGAAAGACGTGAGATTTGCTTTCTATATTATGAAGTTGATTATATGTATATATATGTTATGTGGTTGCATTTTGTGTAGCGATCGAGCTATGTAGCTAGGTTTGCTCATATATGAATTTGATGAAGACTGTTTCTGTGTATAATGTAAGAGAAGGGTCTCGATCAAAGTAGTACATGTAGTCCAAGATACCAAGACTCCCAAGTGGTGGGATTTCAGCATTACTACCTACAACGTTGCTTATATTTGCTTAATCACAAATTCATAATCAAATTAAGTGTGTATATATAGAGTTTATATCCGGAGGTAGTTTTTATTTTCACTCCAAGTGGAAGTTCTAAAAAAATAGAGCAAAGTTTCGATTTTCACACACTTGACAAAGTTGTTCGATCATTATAATCATTCGATGTGTAGATTGCTATTCAAGGATCTTGCTTACAAAAAATCAAGTCAATCGGAGATGATTTGACCATTTGATCGACACATTGAACTTTTGATTTATACAGTTTGTCTGATATAGCTTAAAAGTTGAGTATGACGATTAAAT